>JAWZSL010000001.1:1927500-11927500 GCA_034769285.1 Lutjanus argentimaculatus
ACCCGTGGTCTTGGAAAAGGTTCAGGCTACCACTCCGCGGCGGTTGTGGTCCCGCGGGTGATACCACTTCAGGTTGCGAGAGAGGCATGAGCATCGGTAGGGGTCCTTTAGACTCCTGAATAGCAGTGACCTGTTTATTTAGGACTGATGGACTGTCCACAGGAGCGAGGGGTTTTGGTATAGCTACCTGCGCCCACAAGTGTCCTTGGTGACAGTCAATGAGTGGAGCGAGTCGATCCAGTAGGTCCTGACCGATAAGCAATGGCTCTGTGTCGATGGCACAGATGTGGACAGGGTGCACTAGGGTCATCTCATGGAAGGTGATGCCGATCCAGGCACGTTCAGTGATAGGTGACCTATTCTGCGTGTAGCTAGTGATGCTCACGTTACAGCTTTCGATCTGTAGTGGCTTACCCAGAGAGAGCATCGCCCTAGAGACCTCAGCAAAGGTTTTTGAGCACATCAAGCTGATTTCAGACCCTGAATCCAGAAGGGCCAGTGTGTTGAGACACCCCCCTACCACAACGGAGGTGTATATTTGACGAGCATTGTCTTTGCGGACCAGCTCGCCCAAGAATGTCAAGAAGGGAGGGGGTGAGGTGTTCAAGAAGGCGGACTGGGGACTTGTGCCGGCCCTCTCTGGCTCTCTCCCCCAGCCAACAAAGTATACCTTGGTGGTTGGAGGAGGGAGGGCCTGGCCTAGTCATGCTAGTGGTGGACCGGAATCAGGGCCCTTCGGGTCCTTTGATGGTCCAGGCTGGAAGTGGGGGTTTTCCCGCTGCTTCACTCCCTCAGCCAGATATCTCTGAATCAAGCCTTCCACATCCTGCCTTAGCTCCTCTTCCCTGGGAAAATTGTGAGCTCTACCCTTACCACCTTGTACTGGTGGGTTGAGGTTACACTCGACCCGAACTTTCCTTTTCGGTGGGAAGGAGTCCTGCCGTTGCGGCCTGGATGGTTCCCGGGGGTGGTTCCGCTGGCTACTACCCCCCTGGTTCTGTGGCCTGCCCTGTGATCGAGGCGGTCGATGGGTCTGAAAACCCGTCTTGCCACCCGGCTTAGCGCGAGGCATCTCATGGCCTTCCAGTGCTAAATGGGTCTGCTCTTCGGCAGCCTGGATACCCAAGACTCGGGAGTCACTCTCGTGTCTCCATTCCGGGCGCGTACGCGTTTCCCAGACCAACTGGGCATATCGTTTGATCTCCTGCATGGTGAACTTACCTGACTTGCAGTACATTGTGACGTCGAAACATACACTCTCGTGGAGATTATGGAGAAAAAGTGACTTGAATGCCCGTTCCTCTTCCAAACCAGGCATATTGCGTCCTTGAAAGTATGCCATCCATAAGCGTCGGTAATACTCCCGGGGCGGTTCATGCTTTTTGTGTGTAATGGCAAGGGCACCTAGTGTGGCAGAGGTCTCGTCCAGATATGGCGAGTATTCCTCACGTAAAGTCCTGCAAAGAGAGGAGTAGTGGTCCCAGGTGGAAGATGGGAGCGACTCCATGAACACATGGACGTTTCTAGCTGTGGTCTTCCAAAGGAGTTTTAGTTTTTCACCTTGTGAAGCGTCTGGCAAGTCACGCAGACAGCGTTCAACTTCCCGAAGGTAATCGTTGATGTCGGAATCCTTACTGCTAGGGTCATACCGCATGTCCTTAGCCAAAGACTCCAGCTGCCGCATGCGCAAGCCCCGGGACTGATAAGGCCAGTCTCCTTCAGACTCTTCCGAAAAACCATAGTCGCTCAGTTCATCAAGTTGATGAAGGCGACTCCTCTCCCTTGGAGTTGGAGAGAGAGAGCGGTCAACACGCGGACGAGGGTTGCTTGGTGGGAGCAACTCGCCGTTGTGGGGAGGCACGACCGTCATACCCCTGGGCGTGGTCTTCCCTTCTTCGGGATGGGGACGCACCTGTCTCCCTAAAGCGCACAGGCGTGCGACTGCGACGAGAGGGCAGGACGTGCTGGTCCCTGCCTCGTGCAGCTGAGGATTCCGGGTATGAGTCCAGGACAATGAGGTCCCTCATTCCGGTGCTAGGAGCTGTTAGATTTCTCTCTGGAATTGGGCTAGTTGGGTAGCCCGGCTCGGTTTGGTGAGCCATTTGGGGTCTCCGATGCCCTTCAGCTTCCCTTACCTGTGGGGCTCGGAGCTCGTGGTGTGGTCGAACGGCCTCATCCCGCTCGACCAGGTCTCCCTGAAGGGAGTGCGCACCGCGAGCGCTTAGGGGAGGTCCTACCTCCAATCCGGGAACCAAACTGGAGGTGGGTTGACCCTCCCTGTCGGCTGCTTGACTTACCTGCTCAGCCGACACTCTACTCTCTACTCTAGGGCGGGCACCCTGGAGCTGTTCAGCCAGGAGCCTGTTTATGCTCCTGAAGCTGAGCAGCTTCGTCCCTTACCCTGTCCCTTTCGGCCTGGAGGCTCCTGTTGCTCCTCTGCAATGCAGAGAGCTGATCCCGGTTCTCCAGGGCTTGTAAATGGGACCGCTGCTGAAAAATCAGAAACATCCGTCCCAACACTTCCGGGATAGTTCGTTCTTCCTTCCGGACTGGATTGTTGACATAGTCAACTAGATCTTGCAATGCATTGTCACATGCATTGATGTCATAGGTCTCGAGGTTACTTCTCTCCGTCAGGGAGAGCCGAAGGAGAGCAGCGGCTGCTTCTTGCAGGGCTGAGTCACTTAACCTCTGAGGGGCTTCCGCCCCTTGAATTTGGAACTCCTGCTGATCCATTATTTCTATGGCAGTGCGCAAGGTCCTGTGGCTATATAACTGGTTATAGCCGTAAGCTGAGGTTTACTGCTGTGTAGCGAGGTGCACAGGGAAACAGTTTCACCTGTGGCTTACTAGTAACGTTAATTGTTCACTTTCAACCACGTAAGTTAGGTGGCGACAGCACACCTGTGAGCAGTAACGGGTGTTATTGAAAGAGTTAAAGAGGAAAAAGAAAAAAACAAAACAAACGCTAGTTGCTCACTTTCAACCACGTAAGTTAGGTGGCGACAGCACACCTGTGAGCAATAACGGGTGCTAGAAAAAGACGTTAATTACTCGCTTTCAACCACGTAAGTTAGGTGGCGGCAGCACACCTGCGAGTAATAACAGAGTTGGGAAAAGGTGTTAGGAAGGAGACAAGTCTCCAAACAAAGCCTACTGACTGCTAATACACCTAAGAACAGCACTCACAGTGACATGTACATAGTAAATAGCGGGAAAGTTGAGGTAGGTGAAACTAATTTTCAAAAATCTAAATTTTCAAAAGTTTCAAAAAAATTAAAATTAAAAATTAATAATTCAAAAATTATTAATTTTTGGACTGCTGTACAGGTATTATGACAAAGCTGATAATATCCAGAGCCTCACACGGGGCACCAATATTGTTGGGACCAGAGGGAGCACACAAGATTATTAACAATAATTGATAATTATTAAAAATAATTATCAATTATTAAAATAATAAACATATTAAAATTATTAAAGTTAATAATATTAATAACTCGGGGCACCACCCTGTAAACAGGGACCAATAACCTTATGGGAGATATCAGTCTCAAAAATGGATTAATTAATTAATTGAGGCCTGAAAGGCATCAATCATTTAACTTAATCAAAAAGGATCGTGAGATCTGAGCACAGACTCTGTCAATCAGCTTTTGTCACAATATATGCACACAACAGTCGCAGACATAGCTTTTAGGAAAAATATAACATATTTATTCAACAAGGATAAGAAATCAATTTACAATTGACATCACACTTAATGAACAAATATTCATATACTTCACCTATTTCTATAAACTACTTCTACTAAGCTATGATGAGAAAGGAGCGTGTGTGTGTGTGTGTGTGTGTGTGTGTGTGTGTGTGTGTGTGTGTGTGTGTGTGTAGGGAGGAGGAGAGGAGAGAGAGAGAGAGAGAGAAAAGAAAGGAGGAGGGGCAGGAAGTTGGGCGTACCACGTGAGGGAAGTGGTATGTCCTGGTTCCGGCCACGAGGAGTGACCGCGTGATTTAAAGGTATGTGGCTGATGGCCTAAGCTCACACATGCCTTTACAGAAAGGGGAAAGAGACAAAATAGCAGCACTACACTAGGGGGTTGGCTCACCACCTATAGGGAGCAAATGTGTAGTTATGTGTGTATGAGTGTGTAGGTGTATGTGTGTGTTGGTTCAGTAGGTGAAAGGGGGTCAGAGAGGAAGAAGACTGGGTGAAGGCACAGGCAGAGGGGTAGCAAACATGAGGATCGTCTTTAATCACACAGAGACACGGGTAACGGCCTTTAAGGTCCGTCTACCGCGGTCGCTGGTTTTAACAGATAAAAGGCGATCTGCTGTTTCACACACCACGGCCAACGATCACGGGAGCGGTCCTGTGATGTCAGTTAAACAAGTTCTCTCACTAGCGCGGCGGCTAGAGCGAGAGAAAACAACGTGACACAGAGGAAAACAGAAAAGCAATAACACTAAGACAACTTCCAGCAGCACACAATAGTTAAGGCACCTTCAATAAAAACCACACATACAACTAAACTCTAGCTCTGCCCAGACACTAAGCCTCTTACTTGGCTCGCTTCGTCAAGCGGTCGGGCGTTCCTCGTCGTTTGGGTTCAGCTCGGCTCCTTGCGGCTCGAACAACGACGGGTCCGTACCAGCTGGCGTACGGTGGCTGATCCTCGGCGGGGATGCGGGGGAATGCAGCCAGTGGATTGGTCGAAGGCAATTCCGTTCCTTCGCTTCTGCAGGCAGGTGAGGGCTGTGTTGCGCAGCGTCCTCAACGTGGATCCGGGGAAACAAGAATAAAAAAACGTCCGTTGAACAAAAGAAAAATGTGAAAATAAAAAGGAAAGTCTCTGAGCTCGTCCAGCGAGGTAGAGAACACGTGGCCTTGTAGATAAAAGGGAGTTGCAGGTCACGTTCCTATCAGCAACCCAACGCCGCACGGAAGAGCGAGCGTTGCACGGAAGAGAGCGAACTTCGGGCGTCTCTGGTTGATATAGCAACGGTGACGTCATGGCCGGAAGGCGGGGCGTCACGTGGGTTCCGGGGACTCTCATCCAATGAGAGCCCAGGGTTGGACTCCACCGGATTTCACACCTGGGTGTGAAAACCGCAATGCTTGTTGGGAAAAGAGTTTTCTTAGGACTCCCTTTGTTTGAGCTCTGTGGGGTTTAGGCTGTCGTAAATCCATGTAGGCCCCATCTGTCGTAGGCCCAACAGCCCCAAGCCTGACGAGCAGGTCCACCCCGATGTAGAGTGGGGGGTGGAGTTAGTTGGTGCACTTTGTGAGTGTCATTCCCTGTTTCTTCCCAATCTGGATCTGGAGGGCACATACTCCCAGAGACGCCGCAACGGGGTAGGCATACTAGGCAATTGCCTAGGCCCCAGGATAGC
This sequence comes from Lutjanus argentimaculatus, assembly GCA_034769285.1. NCBI lineage: Eukaryota > Metazoa > Chordata > Actinopteri > Lutjaniformes > Lutjanidae > Lutjanus > Lutjanus argentimaculatus. The sequence continues at coordinate 1,932,892 of JAWZSL010000001.1, forward strand.
GCTGACATTGGTCCTTTTGTCAATGACAAAATGACTGAACTGCTTTAGACACTGCAACGTCGATGCATTGGAAAACCCCCGCATAGGGCCCCCACTAGCTGTCACTGCCTAGTGTGTTAAGGGACCCCGAGACATGGCCAATATCGATCCATATCAATGACACAACCTGAAACCTCCATAGACAGTGCAGCGACACGTTTGGAACCCCCCTAATGGGGCCCCGACTGCCCGTGGCCGGCTTTCTGCGGTACTTCAAACTCGAGGACAAATGAAGCGAGCATATCCGTCAGGGCATGCAAAAAGAAAAAAAAAAACAAGAAGATGAAGAAAAAAGAAAACGGGAAAGTGGTAAGTTCAAACGTGTATAATCTGACATTATTTTAAAAAAAGTTGTGATGCCACTTTGTCCCAGTCTGTAGTCTCACGAAGCACAACTGCACATGACATGTTTACTGCACCTTAGCCTAGCTTATTTAAATAGTAATTAACAGTAAGCTAACCAGTAACTAATTTGTATTTTCATATATCTCCTTGAATTTTCTGTATGTCACATTAATCAAAAATATTATCAGGAACAGTGAAGTTGGCCGTTCATTAATTATTCCAAACAGATCTTAATGTTGAGTGTGTAGCATACACAATTCTTGCAGCATGAACATAAAGCCAGCTGACTAAATACGTTGTGCTTCTCCCATTGTTATTTCCACCCCGGAGGTTCTTTGTTGAAATTCTTAGGACCACAACAGCAACAACAAGAACAACAAGAACAACAAGAACTTACCTCTACAGATGAAGGTAGGAACTGTTTTTTTTAAAAAAACAAATTAAGATTACAGTGATTTGCTCTCCTTTTAAATCTATCACGATATGATCTGATTTAATGCAATAAATGTCAAACAATTACAGTATGTTTTTTCTTGTTTTTACATTGTGGGTATTTGGGTGTCATGAAAAAGCGCTATATAAACTAAATGCATTATTATTATTATTATTATTTTTTCTATCAGCTCAGGTGAGCAGAATGCCTTCAGGCCAGGCAGCAGCAGCATAAAAACAAATTCCACCAGGACGTGGATGTGGATATGGAACCAAAGACCACTAACTATTTTTATTTATTTTTTTACTTTTTTATTTTTTGCTTGATTGTGTTTTTGTCATTCTGAAAACTTTGCACATTTCAGTTGTGTTTGTTATGTTATATTGTATTTAAAGTTTTCTTTCATGATTGTGCACTTCTGTTATTTAAAATAAAAGATTTCTGGATTGAATGATCTTCTTGGTGTTTTTGGGCCGGGAGGGCCCCCATGGTCACTCTTGCCTAGGGCCCCCAAGGTGACTAGAAACGCCCCTGCATACTCCAGTCACCTTGAGGAGAGTTTGTAGTGACTCTGCTGAGAGAATGTGGTGGCTTCGCTGTGTGAAGCCGGTAGGAGCACCATACAGACAGTTTGTTGTACACGTCTTGGCTGACAGCGGACTTCTCGGACCAGAGTGCTAAGAGCACATCTGGGATTGACGCGCCGTTCACCTGTGCCCCTCCGACTATGCGGGGGCTGTACAACAACAGAAGTTTGAGCTTTTCACGTTGTGAAGCATTTGGCAGGTCAAGCAGGCAGTGTTCGATTTCCTGAAGGTGATCGTTAATGTCGGAGTCTTTGTTGCTAGGGTCAAAGCGCTCTATGTCCTTAGCAAGGGACTCCAGCTGATGCATGTGCAAGCCCCTGGGCCGGTGTGGCTAGTACTCTTCAGACTCTTCCGAAACTCCGTAGTCACTCAGGTCATCAAGATGATAGAGGCGACTTCTCTCCCTCTGTGATGGAGATGGGGTCTGGTCGAAGTGCGGACGAGGATTACGCAGTGGGAGCGACTCACCATGTGGAAGACCATGACTGCTGTGACCATAGAAATAGTCCTCCCCCCTTCGTGGTGGGGATGCACTCCTGTCAAAGCACATGGGTGTGCGACTACGATGAGGGGGCAGGGCACTTAGGTCCCTGAAGCAGGTAGCTGAGGGCTCCTGGTAGGAGTCAAGGACAATGGGGTCCCTCGTTACAGTACTAGGGACTATTAACCCTTCCAGGTCTAAGGCATTTTCTTCTATATTTCTCTCGCCTGGTTTTCTTGTGTATTAATGCTAATAAAACCTCAGTTCTGTAATGCACAATCAAGTATTTGACATCCTTTTTTTCAGGACAACCTGAGCTTTCAGAATATTCTTGCTGTAGTGGTGTCATATGAATGTAGAAAAAGCTATATGATCAGAAAAAGGAAAAAACAAAACGGAAAATTAATTTCACACATATTTATTGAAAACACACAGTAAATTATTATAAACAACTTTTTACATGATAGAAAACTGTTCTTTGGGGTCTTGGGGATTAGGGGGAAAGGGATAAGGGCTCTAACTATGATACAAACTCTATTATTTACAGTTATTTACAAACATATCCCACTCGTTCCACTGGCAAATAGCATCACTGATGCCAGGCATGGAAACAGTTTCTATCTGGAATGAGGCAGAGAGCCTCATCACAGGCTTCGCATTTCCAGGGTGTGCACTGTTTCTTCTGATTGGTTTCTTCTCCTGTAAGAGGCCCGTTTACTGGTCTGTGCTTGCTCACTGATTGCCACAGGCAAGTGCTGACCAGGTGACTTGGCAGGAGGGACTGTCACTGTCACACCACACAACTGGGCAGTGAGCTCTTCAAGGAATCCCCTGTGTGTCATGGGAGTCTCATTTTTCTCCTGACTCAACCCCTTGTGCAGGATGTAGGCATTGGTGGCTGCAATGTCCAGAAACTGGAAGAACAGGGTCCGGTACCAGCGCATGGATGTGTGGTGTACTGAGTAATACTGTATGAGCTGGTCTGACACATCAACTCCTCCCATATGTTTATTATATTCCATGACCGGGTTTGGGCATGGAATGGTCTGGGTGGCCCATCTGCCATCGTTGCCTTTGAAGCGTCTCTGCACTGATTGTCCGGTGAAAGCCTGGTGTATGGTGAAGCAGACAGCCACTTCGCGGGAGTCCATCCACTTCACAAACACCAGTGGGCCATCCCGGATCCATCTTATTGTGCCTCTGGGATCCTTTTTTTTCAGTGCATTAGACTGTGTGCGGGGGCAGTCTTTTCTGTTTTCTCTGTATGTTCCACAAGCACTAATGTTCATGGCATACAGGTCCCTGAAAAGTTTTGGGCTGGTATAGAAATTGTCCATGTAAAGGTGGTAACCGCCGCCCAGGTATGAGGGATTTATCAGGGACATCACAGAGTCATATGCCAGTCCAATTCCTGATGGGAACTGTGACTTCCCTGTGAATATTGCAAAGTCCAGTGTGTATCCATTACTGCTGTCTGCTAAAACAAAGAGTTTGAAGCCCCACTTAGTAGGTTTAGCTTTCATATATTGTGTCATTCCAGTGTGAGCCTTTGTTGCGACCATCCTCTCATCAATGGCGATGTTTTGTCTGGGGTGGTAATGTGATTTACATGCCACTGTGAGGGTGTCAAGAAGGGGCTTCAGTCTGAACAGTTTATCATATTGGGGTGTTCCTCTCTTTCTGTCATTTTCGGGGTCTTTGTCCGGGTCGCTCATGTGTATGTTCCAGGATATGACCCGGTACCGGTCCCGTGGCATCACTTTGGGGGGGAAAAGTTGGCTGAATATGGAATTCTTTTTCCAGTAGTCTGAAACTGCACTGAGCTTTACCAAACTGAAGAAAAATGTTAGTCCAAGAAATTTGTAGAACTCTGGTTCTTGCAGAGGAGTCATGTATATTTTTTCCCCTTTGTGATATTTTTTGTGGCCTGTTTATTTATGTTAGTGCATAGAATGTTCACTGCACTTTTGTCCAAAAACAGTGTGAAGAGATCCAAGGGAGTGTATGTTGTTCTTGTGTTCAGCTGGTGCCCTGGTTCCCTTTTTGGTGTGAATTTTTTTGGAGTTGGGCCAGTGTCAGGGTCTTGTGCACTGTTCCACCTTGTTTGTTGAGCTGCAGGTTGGGGGCGAGGTGGAGATCTGCTGCGTTCCCTGGGACTGCTTCTTGATCTGCTCCTGCTTCTCCCTCTCGGAATTTTCCGTCCCCTGGGTTGAGAGGTGGTTGGGGAAGTGAACAGGGCAGTTGAAGGTGATGGTGAGCTCAAGTGTGAAGTAGAAGGCCTTTCTGAAGAAGAGGGGGTGGGGGGAGGAGCAGGAGAGCTGAGGTGTGAAGTAGAAGGCCTTTCTGGGAAGGGAGAGCTGGGGTGTGAAGATAGCTGCACAGGAGAAGTAGGAGATGGAGGAACTGAAGAACTTTCCTCTGGCTCAGCACTGTAAAATAAATGAAATGGAAAAAATACATATGTTTATCAGACAAGTGTTTCACACAGAATAAATAACATTTCACAACATGGTATAAGAGAGGCAAAACTGAGTTTGATACTCTCCCCTCATACCCAGATTTACTGGTAGTATTGCACCATCCCCCCAGCCTAAAGGTGCGAAGCAAATTCTACTCAGAGACAAAATCCCTACAATTACCAAGTAAAATATGAGCCAAACAAAAAGCAAATAAACAAACCTAAAGCAAATAACGCAAATAAGTAAAAAAAACTACTGGTTTACATATAATTTTTATTCTATAATTTTACTTTATTTCATATTCTGAACATATAATATTTGCCACTTACTCTTCAACTGGGTCCAGACCCTCCAAATAATCCAGTTCATCGGTGAAGAAACTCTCTGCTCCGGACTCTGCCTCCACATCGCTGTCAAGAATTATATCCAGCGCGTCTGACACTGTCAATAACTTTTTTGCCATTATTTTTTTTTGTCACGAAGAAAAGAAGGTGCGTACTGTCCGCGGAGCTCCATACACTGAGTGTAAATGGCCAAATACCTCTGCGCTCTCAATAGGCACTCCCCCTCCATTCACTCGGAGCGCCTGTGACGTCATTTCCGGTTCAGCGTTTCATTGTTTACGGAGTCAAATAAAACATTTACAAGGAAAATAGCAGCGATATAACCGTGGTATGGCGTACTATCCAAAATACGCACATTGGGCATTTAAATGGCCATTTAAATGGCCATTCACGGCTTCGTTTTCAACCGTAGCGATCATACAAGGTAATGGGAGAACCATCTTGATGTGACTGTGACTCTTTGTATACACCACGTGAGAGCACACGGGTCTCCTATTGGACATTGGCACATCATGTGATGGCGCACGGTTGTCCTATTGGACACTGAATCCGAGGAGGCGGAACACAGCTTCTGAGTGAGACACAGACATGGCGGAGGTCTCGTTTGAAAGGCTGAAATGTCTAGTTTTCGCAAAAGAAAAAAGTAAATCTCTATCTACCAGCGTTCAAAAGATATTTATGATAAAGTAAAACATATGCTTTGGCATCGTATGCAATGCCGTCGACTTTGAAGGGTTAAGTTTCTAGCTGGGGTTTGGCTAGTTGAATAGCCTCGCTCACTTTGCTGAGCTATCCTGAGCCTCTGGCGCAATTCGGCTTCCTTTACCTGTGTGGCTCGGAGCTCGTAGTGCTGTCGAGTGGCTTCATCCCGCTCAACCAGGTCTTCTCGGAGTGGGTGCGCTCCGAGTGCACCTAAAGGAGGACCTTCTTCAAGTCCGGGAGTAAAGCTGGAGAGTGGCTGGTCCTCCCTGTCAGCTGCTGGACTTACCCAGTCAGCTGACACTTCTCCATGCCTACTCTCCACCCTGGAGCTGCTCAGACAGGGTCTTGTTACCCTCCAGAATTTGGGCAACTTCTTCCCGTGCCCGGTCCCTTTCAGCCTGGAGCTCTTGTTGTAAGCTCTGGTTGGTGGCCTCAATCGCACGCATGCTCCTCTGCAATGCAGAGAGCTGGTCCCGGTGCTCCATGGCTTGCAGCCGGGATCGTTGCTGATAGATCAGGAACATCTGACCCAAGACTTCCGGGATGGTGCGTGCTTCCTTCCCGGCTGGATTGTTGACGTAGTCAACCAAATCCTGTAATGCATTGTTGCGTGCATTCATATCATAGCTCTCAAGGTTATCCTTTTCCATCAAAGTGAGATGAAGGAGTGCAGCGGCCGCCTCTTGCAGGGCTGGGTTGCTTAACCTCTGGAAGATGGTTCCACAGGAGAGGAGCTTGATAACTGAAAGCTCTGGCTCCCAATCTACTTTTTGAGATCTTTGGGACCACCAGTAAGTCTGCATATTGAGACCTAAGTGTTCTAGTGGGATGGTAGGGTACTATAAGCTCTTTAAGATATGATGGTGCCTGATCATTAAGCGCTTTGTATGTAAGAAGGATTTTGAAATCTATCCTAGATTTTACAGGTAGCCAGTGCAGTGAAGCTAATACAGGAGTAATATGCTCTCTTATCCTAGTTACTATTAGTATACGTGCTGCAGCATTTTGAATCAACTGCAGACTCTTTAAAGACTTATTGCTGCAGCCCGATAATAACGCGTTGCAGTAGTCTAGCCTAGAAGTAACAAATGCATGGACTAGTTTTTCTGCATCTGCTTGAGACAGGATGTGCCTGATTTTTTTGATATTGCGGAGGTGAAATAAGGCAGTCCTTGAGATTTGTTTAATATGGGAGTTAAAGGACAAATCCTGATCAAAAGTAACCCCCAGATTCCTTACTGTGTCGCTGGAGGCTAAAGTAAAGCCATCTAGTGTAGCTATATCAGTGATTAGTTTGTTTCGATGTTGTTTAGGGCCAAGTACGATAACTTCGGTCTTATCGGAGTTCAGAAGCAGAAAGTTGTGGGTCATCCAGGTCTTAACATCCTTAAGACATGCTTGCAGTTTGGCTAACTGATTTGTCTCATCTGGTTTTATCGATAAATATGATTGGCTATCATCTGCATAACAATGAAAGTTAACTGAGTGGTTTCTAATAATATTGCCTAAGGAGAGCATATATAAAGTGAATAGTATTGGCCCAAGCACTGAGCCTTGTGGAACTCCACAACTAACTTTACTGTGCACAGAGGATTCATCGTTAACGTGTACAAACTGAAAGTGATCTGATAAGTAGAATTTAAACCAGCTTAGTGCTGTTCCTTTAATGCCAATAAAATGTTCTAGTCTCTGTAGTAGAATATGGTGGTCAATTGTGTCAAATGCTGCACTAAGATCTAACAGGACAAGTACAGAGACAAGACCTTTGTCCGATGCTAACAGAAGGTCATTAATTACTTTCACCAGTGCTGTCTCTGTGCTATGGTGTACTCTAAAGCCTGACTGAAAGTCCTTGAATAATCCATTACGATGCAGAAAATCACACAGCTGATTAGCAACAGTTTTCTCAAGAATCTTAGAGAGAAAGGGGAGGTTCGATATAGGTCTATAGTTGGCTAAGACCTCAGGATCAAGAGTTGGCTTTTTAAGAAGAGTTTTAATTACAGCCAATTTAAAGGACTGAGGTACATAGCCTGCTGACAAAGAGAGATTTATCATATCTAGTAGAAAAGTGCCAACTACAGGCAGACTTTCCTGAAGTAGTCTAGTTGGGATAGGATCTAGGAGACAGGTGGATGGTTTTGATGAAGAAATTGTTGAGGTTAATTTTGGAAGGTCAATGAGAGAAAAGGAGTCTAGATATACATCTGAGTTTGCAGCTACCTCTAAGGTTTCCATGTTAGGGAATAAATTAATATCGGTAGGGGGCATAAGTTGATCAATTTTGTCTCTAACAGATGTAATTTTATCATTAAAGAAGCTCAAAGTTATTACTGCTGAGAGACAGAGGAATACATGGTTCTATAGGGCTATGATTCTCTGTCAGCCTTGCTACAGTGTTAAAAAGAAACTTGGGGTTGTTCTTGTTATCCTCTATTAATGATGAGTAATAGGCTGCTTTAGCATTGCAGAGGCCATTTCCATAGGTTTTAAGACTATCTTGCCAGGTTAATCGAGACTCTTCCAAATTGGTGGAACGCCATTTCCTTTCTAGTTTTCATGATGTCTGCTTTACCTTACGAGTTTTGGAATTATACCAAGGGGCTTGGTTTCTTTGTTTTATAAACTTCTTTTTCAGGGGTGCAATAGAATTAAGCATTGTACGCAAGGATTCTGCAGCATTATCGACAAGATGATCAATTTGGGAGAAATTACATAAAGTGTTATCAGAAACATTTAGACATTACATTGAGTTAAGAGCTAGGGGAATCTTTTCCTTAAATGTAGCTACAGCACTTTCAGAAAGGCATCTAGTATAATAATTTTTAGGTATTGGTGTGTAGTCTGCTAGTAAGAATTCAAACATTATTAAAAAATGATCCGATGAAACAGGATTTTGTGGATATACTATTAAATGATCAAATTCAATGCCATAGGCTAGAGCAAGGTCGAGAGTGGTTGAAACAGTGTGTGGGCTTATGCACGATCTGACTGAAACCAATTGAGTCCAGTAATGACATAAACTAAGGGTGTCCCGATCCCGATCCCCTGATCGGATCGAGCTTCGATCTTAAAATTTTAAGGTGGATTGGATCGGCCGATCAACCTTATTTTAACACACAGATCTTTTTTTCATTATTTTTTCTCAAAGTGATCCTGATTAACACAAATTAATAAAGTAATCATATTGCACAAACGAAAATATTTTTTTAAACTATATACATTTAATAATTTGTACTGAAATGAAGTTTCCCAGCAGCCCTTTCTTGTATCCACCTTAAAACTTGATGCAGCGTCAGTCGCCATTAGCTCGCGCGGTGAGCTTGTTAGCGGTGGCGGACTGGCGGTGTCAGGCTAAACTTTAGCAAAAATGTCAGCAGTGTGGCAGTACTATAAAATTACAAAGACCGACGCTTCAACTGCGACTTGCAACGTGTGTAAGGCTGAGATATCACGAGGGGGAAGTAAGAAGGCAGCTTACAACACCACCAATCTAATCAGACACTTAAAAAATCACCATCCTACCGATGCCTTCTGTCAGGCGTCGGCAGCAGCTTTGAAGCCGGATGCACTACAGCAGCAAACGCTCCGTGAAACTTTGAAAAGAAAGGACAAGCTCCCGAAAGACTCGGAGAAATACAGAAAAATCACTGAGCTAATCGCGGAATGTATTGCCGAGGACGACCAGCCCATTCAGTATGTGGAATACAGGGCATTTAACTGGCTCATTAATTACCTCGAGCCTCGTTACGAGATGCCCTCCCATCATTACATGCACAACAAAGGACTGCCAGCCCTGGACACAAAGGTGCGCGAACATGTGCAGCGGGTCTTGAAATAAGCGACTTCTATTTCTTCACAACTGACCTGTGGAGTTTGGATGTTTCACCGATGTCACTGCTAAGTCTGACGGCCCACTGGATCGACTCAAACCTAACTCTGCATCAAGTGGTTCTGCACGCGAGTGAGCTCCACGGCTCCCACACCTCAGAAAAAATCCAGACTGTGCTGGAGGACTTATTCGCCCAGTGGGGGATTGAGAAGGGCCAGATCCATGTCATCATGAGAGACAATGCGGCGAATATGAAGAAGATGGTGGGGCATTTTAAGCATTCTCCAAAGGCCTACCCCATTCTCGAAGACATACAGGTTATTATTCTATTTCATTAACGTTTTACTGAGTAGGCTTATTGCACTGGCAATTAAATTGAGGTTAATGTCATCCTTCATTAGGCTACACTAGTGAAAAGGGTGCTATAGCCTAGAAGAGAGAATTCTCCCACTGAACCTAAGGCTTATAACGGCGACTATTAAGCAAACACGTGTTTAATAGTGATAAACATAAAGATCAATTATTTTATTATTACTTAGGATGACCTGAAAATGCCCAGGAAGCGTCTTCAGCAAGACATCCCAACGCGCTGGAACAGCTCCCTGTACATGATGCAGGTAGGCTATATGGATCGATGGACAGAATGAATGAATAAATAAATACATAAATACATGTGAGGCCTAAATAAATTAATGTAGGCCAGCCTACATTGTTATATGGACAGTCCTTGTATTACACAAAGGGATGTGAAAGCATTTATTTATTTTTGCAGAGCCTGCTCGAGCAGAAAAGGCCTCTGATGCTCTACGCAGCCGATATCAATATGCCAGCAGTTCTGACACCCAACCAGTGGACTCTGACGGAGAAGGCCATTCTCGTCTTGAGTCCTTTTGAAGAGTTAACAAGGGCAGTGAGCGTGGCGACTGCCAGTGCTGTGGATGTGATCCCGACTATCACCATCCTGAAGCTCCACCTGTCCAAGGAGGACAGCGCCGCCGATGCGGGAGTCAGGACAATGAAGAGCACCCTTCTGGAGACTGTGACTGAGCGCTTTGAACACGTGGAGACAGAGCAGATCTACTCCATCGCAACATTGGTGGACCCCAGATACAAAGAAAAGCAAGTCCCTTTTTTTTTTCAATTTCATTTGCTTTATAAAATGCTACCTGGGTCTAATAACGTCGCCATTTAATTCTTAATGATGAATAAATAAATGAATAAAATAATGAACATCTTAAAATGTTTCAAATGTTGTCCTTTAAGTTAGTTTTTTTTATTTAAGGTAACAAATGAAAAAAATTGAAGACAACACTTGATACATTTTTATGATTTATACTAAAAGATTCTTTCTACCAATTTTCAGATTCTTCACAAGTCCAGAGCATGTGAGGCTTGCCAAGGAGGCTCTCATCAAAGAGGTGGGGATCATGGAGGGGAAGAGGGAGGCTGCCACTGCCAGTGAGGGATCAGTAGCAGCGCCTCCAAGCAAGGCACCACGTCCAAGCACTAGCAGCTTTGTCAACCTCTATGATGAGATCTTGGAACAGAGTGCGGTGGAGTCAAGGCCTGTCAGTGTATCCTCAGCTGTCATTCAGGTGGAGTCCTACCTTGCAGAACAAACCATCCCAAGGTCAGACAATCCCCTACTCTACTGGAAGGTATATGCCACTGAAAGACCTGCTCTGGCTGACACAGCTCGAAAGTTTCTGGGTGCACCCTGCACAAGTGTGGACAGTCAGAGACTCTTTAGTGCTGTTTCACATGTGCTGGATGAGCAAAGAAACAGGTTGTCACCTGAGATGGTACAGATGTTGGTGTTCATTAAAAAGAACCTTCACTACACTTTGAAGTGAATGCAGTAGGTAGAGAATAATAGGAGAAAATGGCAGCTTTATTTGGCACTATGTTTTTTAAGTTAATATTTTATGTTATTTATTTTTACTCAAATGTGATTTCATTGATTGTAAGGCTTCTGCTACTGTTTTCATTGCCTTAAACTGCTAGCCAAGTTTACCTGCTGCTATTTAAATGGAAGTGCTATGTTCTTTAGTACTGAGACTGTTGAACAGTCACTGTTCTATAACTAAATGTGTTTTATAATAATTCTCCCAAAGAAAAAAGAGAGAAAGAAGAGTGTTTAAATAAGTTCTTGTTTATTTTATGAGATAATAAAAGCTATTAATCTCAGCTTGGATGCAGGCCTATTTATTAATGTACACAGGAAATAAAATGCATAGGAAATTAAACTCTGCCCGCTCAAAAAAGCGAAATCGGATAGGGAAAAATCGGGGATCGGCCGATCATCAAAATTAAAAGATTGGAATCAGATCGGGACCCAAAAAACGTGATCGGGACATCCCTAACATAAATGCAATGCTAAGGCTATCATTATCGACCTCGACATGAATATTGAAATCTCCTACAATGATAACTTTGTTTTAAAGGGACATTGTGTAGGAATTACTCCCATCTAATGTTGAAATCGTGTTTCGCATTCAAACGAATAGGGCACTTTCGGGTTTAGGACTGATAAATAAGGAGGAGTCATAAATAGCTGCAACTCCACCTCCTCTGCCAGAGCCTCGAGGAATGTGAGTATTGATATGACTGGGGGGAGTAGCTTCATTTAAGCTAACATATTCTTCAGGACCTAGCCAAGTTTCAGTAAGACAGAATAAATCAATATGATAATCACAAATTAGATCGTTTTCCAATACAGCCTTAGATGACAGAGATCCACATTTGATGTGTTTATTTTGTTGTAGTTTCGCACTGGTGGTTTTAATTTTTATTAGGTTTTTATGATTTACTCCTTTTCTGTTAATTTTTGATATAAATGTTTACATGGTCGGGGGACAGACACCGTTTCTATGGGGTTTTGGGTGGGTAGCTGCTCTAATGGAAGCGCAGAGAGGCATGTAAGACTGCAACTCTGTGTCCTGGTCTCAACTCTGGGTTGTCACGGACTGGGCTGACTAATAAACTTGTCCAGATTACTAGAAATGAGAGCAGCTCCATTCAGAGTGGGATGAATGCTGTCTCTCCTAACAAGACCAGGACTTCGCCAGAATGTCTGCCAGTTATCTACAAAGCCCACATTATTATCTGGACACCACCTCGACAGCCAGCAGTTGAAGGATGACATGCGGCTAAACATGTCATCACTGGTCGTGTTAGGTAGGGGCCCAGAGAAAACTACGGAGTCCGACATCGTTTTAGCATATGTACACACCGACTCGATGTTAATTTTAGTGACCTCCGATTGGCGTAATCAGGCGTCATTTCCGCTGATGTGAATAACGATCTTACCATATCTATGTTTAGCCTTAGCCAGTAGTTTTAAATTTGACTCAGTGTCGCCCGCTCTGGCCCCAGGGATGCATTTGACTGTGGTTGCTGGCGTTGCTAGTTTCACGTTTCGCACTATGGAGCTGCTAGTTTCACGTTTCGCACTATGGAGCTGCCAATTACCAGAGTTAGATTCTCCCCACTCAGCGCCACACCCGCTGAGAAACAATTGGAGACGCGAAGGGGTTGGTGGTGAGCCGTGGGCTTTGTTTTAGGGCTATGCCTCCCAGCTGCTCGGGGGACGGCTAGCAGAAGCTATATTAGGTCAGTCTGCACTGGCTATTGGGGTCTGGCTAGCTGATGAACTTTCCATGGTGCGGAGCCGCGCTTCTAACTCACTAAGCCTCGCCTCCAGCGCTACAAAGAAACTACACTTATTACAGTACCATTATCACTAAAGGAGGAAGGCAAATAGCTAAGCATGTGACACACCGAGCAAGAGAGAGCAGGAGAGTGAGAGGGGGAGAGGGAAGCCATAGCTAGTTGCTATGCTAAAGCTAACGTTAGTTAACAAAGATGGAGAATGTGAAAACAGCTGTGTGATTAGCGATAAAGCTGCTTAAATGAGGTTGCAGCAAGTGCTTAGGCAGTACGAAAGTAGTTTGGAATTAAAGAGGGTAATTTGCCGCTGAGATCATAGTTTTAATGAAATATACTGGGCTAAGCCGGAGCTGCAAGTATCGGCAGTACACAACACAGCGACAGGAAACAGGAAATGACACAATACACTTACCTTAGCACGTCAGCAAAAGGGAGACAAAAGTTAAAAAAAAAAATTTTTCAACTAAACCTACTGATCACTAATACACCTAAAGAGAACAACTCACAGTGACATGTGTTTGGCAAGTTAAAAAAAATGGATGAAACTAAACATTTTTGAAAATTTCGATTTTTGAAAATAAAAAAATTAATAATTCACAAATTCTAATTTTAGGTACACCAGAAACAAGCAGCAAATGGTTCAACAACAATAAGGAAAAACAGTAACACACCAAAAGTGTAAGACTTCTAAGCAGCACAATACTTCAGATTACTTCATAGTAATGAACAACACAAACAGCTTAAACCTAGCTCATGCCTAACTACTAAAGCCTCTTACTTGGCTTGCTTCGTTAAGCGATCAGGTGTTTCCTCGTTGTTCCGGGGTTTGGCTCGGCTCCTTGCGGCTCGAACAACAACGGGTCCGTACCAGCTGGTGTACGGTGGCTGATTCTCGGCGGGGATGCGGGAAATGCAGCAGGTCAACTGATCGAAGGAGATTCTGTTCCTTCGCTTCTGCAGACTGATGAGGGCTGTGTTGCGCAGTGTCCTCGACGTGATTACAGAAAGAAAAAAAATAAAACATTCGGTTGAACAAAAGAGAGAGAAAAGTGTCTGAGCTCGTCCAGCGAGATAGAGAACACGTGGCCTTGTTGACAAAAAAAGAGAGTAGCATTACTTGGATTACCTCCAATGGTAATGAGAGTTACAACTGGAAGCAGCGAGGGTGAGGGCATCTCAGGTAGTTATAGCAACGGTGACGTCACGGTCGAGAGGCGGGACGTCATGTGGGTTCTGGGGGGTCTCGTCCAATGATAGCCCAGGATTTGACTTCACCGGATCTCACACCTGATTGTGAATGCCGCAATGACTGGTGGGAAACTGAGTTGGGTTTTTTTTTCTTTTTTTTTTTTTTTTTCTTTTAGGACTCCCTTTGTTTAAATTCTGGCGCCTTTCCTGTGGTGGTCAGGCTGTAGTGGGGCCATACAGACCCCAGTCAGGCTTTGAGGCCCAACAGAACACGCACTGAGGAGAGAGGGGACACTGCAGCAAAACACATTCAAAACTTTAAATGACCCACAGGGTCATAACAGTACCCTTATACATAAAACAAATAAACTAAACACATTGTACTTATTCTTGCTGACATGCCAAGGGTCAAATTCATGGCGGATGTGATGTAGGTCTCCCTCATTATCTGTTGGATTGATGATGATCTGTCAGTAGTTGTGACACCTACATCCACACCCATGTAGAGTAGGTGGTTCAGCCCCCTCTAAAACCCCATGGCCTCCATAGCCACAGAGCTGGATGCTTCTGTAACCTACAGCAGAACAATGTCTTACCAAATATGGTATATTCATTGAATAAAATGCCACATCTGTAAGGATAAAAAGTTCACTGGTTGTCAAATTCTAACATATGCCAAAAATTCACACTGAATTACCTCAACCAGCTCAAAATGAACAATCTCCTTTGTGATGTCATCTTGGAAGGAGTATGTGGAGTACTTGCTGCTGAATCCTGGGGAGAACATTTTTTTTGTAATTTTACCGGTAAAAATTAAGTACTTACATTTGGAAGAACGAATAAAATGCTTACCAGGACCGTCACATCTGGCATCACCACACAGTTCAATTTTCCTCCCAGACGCTGTTTTCTGAGTAAGGTGCTCTATGATTTTGTCATGTTGATCTCTGTATGCATAATGGATAACTGGTATGAGGCAGGCTGACTGAATTGCATAGAACTGGATTTGCCTTGGGATGTGTAGATTGAGTAGTTGAACCCAATCTGCTATATCTGTGTATGTTGCTCCTGTAAAAACTGTTGGGTCCACAGCCCTTGGTGTGAGCAGTTTCATGTAAGAAAGTAGTTCTGGTAGTTTCTACTGCAGCAAGAAAGTAGTCCCTTCATGAAACCACTCACAACAAGGTCTGAGACAATGTACTTTTTGTGCTTTGAGTCTCACCAGCTGAGTGACATTTATATCGGAGAGAAGGCAGACATCTCTACAACAGATTAAAAAATTGGGGGTGAACTGTCCCTTTTAAACTGCCATGTTGTCCACTGAAATCACTAACTTTACCTAACAGCCCTAGCGTTGTGACAGACTGTAATTTCTGTCAAACTCGCAAGTTGACACTTTGTACAAGTTGTATCTTCCTAACCTGACAGGGGTTTTCAAATATCATGTCTTTAAAGTGTGGGAGGAAACCGAAGCACTCGGAGGAAGCCCACACAGACACAGGGAGGACATGAAAACTCCACACAGAAAGAACTGGGCTGAACCTGGGACCACCTGTGAGGCAGCAGTGCTGAACACTGAGCCACTGTCACCCTCACACACTGCTGAGTCACTGAACCAAGAGTGGTTCAGTGACTCAGCAGCATGAAATGACACTGTCCTGAAGAGGAAGTTGTCTGTCATGGGTCAAGGTAAATGTCCTGGCCATCAACTATTCAAAGCGTGTTTTATGGGCTGTTCACACCAAGAACTAGAACTATAAAAAATATAGCTCTAAAATCGTTTTAACTGAAGTGGATGGTGAAGTTCAGACTGCAGCTTGATAGCTGTGGTATTGTGATATTTGATTCTGTCCATATCCGGGTATATATCATATCACAGTCGACTGTTAATAAGCCACATCGCCCAGCCTTAGGGAGTGGTGTTCAGGGGGTTGGGATGGGGTGGGGCTGCAGGATTATGTTAACCAGGAGTGGAGCTGCAGCTGTTCCAGGGTGGCGTGCTCCCTTGGTTCCATAGCCAAACACTTCATCAAGAAATCCTGGCAGTCTGAAAAGAGAGAGGACAGAACAATCAAACATGAGGGTGGAAGCTTCAGTGATCTGTTGGAACACACTATCAGGAGCAAAACTGAGTGCTCACAGGTTGTGTTTTTTTGTCAAGAACACCATGTTTGCCATTGTTGGTGATATTTATCAATGCTCTGTGCAAAGATTTGCTTCTTTGTGAAATACCCCTCACGTGCATGTTTTCGTATACAAATAAAAAGCATATTTTGTTAGAATTTTTTTTAATCCTGAGCCTTTTTGGTAAGGTTACTTGGAACACTCAGAACGGAATGTGGTTTTATTCTCACTGGAAGAGGGTGCCTTTAAGTTTTTATGAATTATAAAAAAAACTAATTTGCTGCTGTAATTTCATTGCAAAAAAAAAACACCTGAAAACATCACAACATGCATCACAGTTTAAAAAAAAAAAAAAAAAAGCTGAAGCGAAATCAGACATTTTAGGTCACAACGACCCTAAAAACAGCCTGTGAAATCCTGGAGGGACTGACTGACTGACAGATGCAGAGCAGGAGCATAAACCAGACATCGTACCAGCGAAGTTGCTGTAAGGATTTGTGCTCACAAAACAGTTGCATCCAAAGACGATGATCTGCACTCAAGGGACATTGGAGCCGGTTTCAATCAGGACGTTTTCCGATATGATGTCACGATGGAAAACTCTCTCAGAGTGCATCACAATGGCTGCCTCCAGCAACTGTTTGATGTCCTGAGAGAGATAAAGAAAAACAGATTTAGAGTGAAGACGCGACTGTCGGGGGGGTTCTTTCACATTATGTGACAAGGCTGCAGTTTTCACACAAACATTCTCTCAAATTCAGTGCAGTTCATTCAGCCAGGTGAGAACAATGTAATTTAAACACTGAACTCATTAAGTTGTCAGATGTTTTCAGACTCACATTTCCAGCTTCTTCCCGTGATTCCTCTAACTGGACATGAAGCATTTTTTAGATTCACCATGACTGCATATACAGTCAGTCCACATGGGGGTGCACAAACTGAGGGAAAGGAAAACGTTTCAACTTGAGCAAAAACCTGGCTTGCTTCATCTTGTGTTTTTATGACTCTGATTGGCTGTTTGGGGCGAATCAACACAGGCTGCCAAAAAATCCAGCAAGCATAATGCTCGGTAAAGTTTGCACAATCTTTTTCTTGGTCTTCTTCTACTGCTACCCACACAGCTGGCCAACTCAATCACAAGCTCAGCTGTCAATCATGGCATGAAACCACGTTTTTGTGTTATGAACTAATTAATTAAAACCAAACCGATCAGAAAAATGAACACTTGAACACCAGCGTGACAAGAACTACCTAAAATGATAAAACATCTTTGGGAAAAAATGTATTTGATCTTTACTTTGATGTTTTAGTTTGGACCATGTTCTATCTGCTAACATTGTAGAAGCAGTATGTATGACCTCTACTGCAGCCAGCCACCATGGGGCAATCAAGATGCTCTGGCTGCACTTTTAGGAAGCTCTCATGTTGTCCATTTCTGTATATACAGTCTGTGATATAAACTCTCAGGTTTAAATTGACTCCTGATGTTGTAAACAGAGGAAAATAATCTCACCAACATGGTCCATTTAGTATCACATCACGTGATCTCTAGAAGAACTACTAAATGAACTTAATGTTCAGATTGTTTTTGTTTTTGACAGAAAGTTTTCATGTTGTAACTAATAGCTTTATCGATACCAAAAAATGCCTCTGATATAGCCTAAAATTCTGCTATTGGTGAGTACGCGAGTCTATGCAATGATCAGATACCACATAACTCATTAACCCTGAAATGGGAGCCTGCTAGCTCAGCTTTACGGACACAGTGTAGACTGAAACAGAAACATGCTCCAGCTTCAGTACCTTAGCCTGTTCCTCATCCATTGTCACCAGGACAACCTCCTGGTCAAGATCATACCAGTCTAGTAATGTCAGGACTGCAGATTTGCCCACTGAGTCTGGTCCACCTGCTGCTCTGAGCATGAGGAGCACCTCAGTGGGGATCATGTATGTTTCTCCTTGTATGACCTAAAGGAAAGCATATGCATAACAAAATTATTAGTATTTTAGTGGAGGGATGATGCAGGGATGATGTATTTTTGTAAGTCAGTGCAGAAGTTAGCATCGCTCTGGTTCCCTCTACAAAAAGCCAATGTGATTTTTTTCCATCAGATTTTGGATTAATGCAGAAAATAAGCTCTGTGGTGAAGCAAAGTTTGTGAAACCACTTTTGTGGTTTTTGAAGCATAAATGCAACCACCAGAAGTAAAAAGCTAACATTAGACTATGAAAGAACTACGCCACAGTCCCATAACTCAATGTCACCACAGCTAAGTGACTTGTGTTCTGTGTGATGATTAATTTCCACAACAACTCTTGGAATATTATTTAGCCACTTGTAATAACCATGTTACACGTTAATTAGACTTAAAATTAATGCTGAATGTTTGCTGAATGAGTGTCTGTTTATGAGTTGTAAAAAATCACTAATCTTGCAGACAGGGTATATATTTATAATAGTTAAATTGAGCAATATGTTAATGGAGTCTGGCAGGAGGCAGGTGGTGACTGAACTCAAAGTCCAGAGTGTAATTTCAGAGCAGTGGACTTTTTTTTTTAACTTAATATTACATTGACAGAAAATGACAGTTATAAACAGCTGATCTACTTACTACGGACTTGTTATTGTCAATTTACGATGTTGCACTCATCTTGGGTTCCTGCAGTGTTCCTGCAGCCTGCCTGAGCTTCCCCAATTCTCGGGAGTAGGGGACAGGGGGAAACGTTTTGTTTTAACCATAGATCATATATTAAATAGCATGTTAGGATTTCAACCCATTTAACGTATAGTCTAACATGTTCAGTCACTTCCAGGTTTTAGGATTCATTCCTGCAGCACTCTGCAGGTAAGAGTGTGTGTGTGTGCACTCAATTTTAACAGTTGGAGCTGAGACATCAGATCGTATCACTCATTACTGTTTGAGTCTCCACATCTGCTTTAGGGATGTTTGATCGCCACCCACAGGACACAATCAGTAGTACTTTGGTTAGTTTAGGCAGTCATGACGTGCAGGGTTGGAAGGATTACTTCAAAAATGTACTCTGATAAAATGACCAACTACCTGTTAAAAAAAATGTAGTCAGTAACCTAATCCAAGTATCACAATGTCAAAGCAATGTAACCTGGTTACTTTCCATTAATTTTGCATTACCTCAATACCAAATATGAAATGTGAAATTGTTTAGACTATGTTTTATGGTCATTGTAGGTTGACTTATTGTTTGTCCAGCTATTCCTTCCTCTATGTGTGAATACATGTTTAGACTATTAGCTGTCATTATCAGCATTTAAATGTACTTTGCCATCTTGTGTTGTAATGACTGCACACTGTGCATTGTAGTATATCATTATTTATTTTTTTATTTTGAAATTTAAATTCTGTCAATAATCCTCATAGTTACTCTTTTTGTATCCTAATTAAGTTATTCCATCACATGTAATCCATTACTCCACAAGCACAAGCACACATGGTGTGTGTGTGTGTGTGTGTGTGTGAGAGAGAGAGAGAGAGAGAGAGAGAGAGAGAGAGAGAGAGAGAGAGAGAGAGAGAGATGTGAGAATATGAACGTAATACTTACTGGCAAGATATCAATTTTTCTGTAACCGGCATAAACTGATCCGAAGCCTCCTTCTCTGAGTTTGTTGGCCTGTCTTCAAAGTCTACAACTCACACACACACACACACACACACACACACACACACACACACACACTTAACACACACTTATTTTCCAGCATAACTGGAGTAGAAATCAAAACTCACTCAAAATACAGTTTTGTCCCAATTTCCAAGAATGAGTGATTAGTTTTTGTTTCAACCTGCCGTGACATTAACATTCTGCGTACATGTTAACGTAACTGTGATCATATTACAACAATCTAATATATAATGAATTCATATAATAAAACACTCAAAATCCATTTTTTCCCAATGAGTACGTGCTGATAAAACTTGTTAATAGTATTTTTCAGTGTACAGACACTTTTACTCATTACTCTGATTTAGTACAGTCTACCTGCAAATAAACTCCAGCTGATCTTTTTTTTTCTGTCTATAATTGAGGCCTTCAAACCTCCTCTTATTGAAACAATCTGACTGTGAGGACAGAATATTATAATCTGTTTCTGATAAACTCAACTTGTTTCAAGAATTTTCCTGATTCAAGAGTGTGTCTTATTCTTTGTCTCAACATACAGACTGCTGCACTGAAATCAGAAAGAATGAATGTGTCTGTAGAAAATATATGCAATAAAATAATTTGCATTTGTAAAAAGTTCAAATATTTTAATGCACCTAGTGACAGATTTTTACCTTATTTTCAGAAAAATCCACTGAAATGACTTGATAAGAAATTTTTGCAGCTGTTAATCAGGATGTCTCACTCACCTGAATCGTCCTTGGAGTCACAAAGAGTCTTTGACGTCTTAGCCACCATCTTGTATTGTACGCAAGTTTGATACCAATATTTGAGAAAATAAGTTCCTGTAAACAACCAGAACTTGTGTGTAACTCCGCTGATATGCTGAGTGTGAGAGGATTTGTCTCCTGTGTGATGTGAAGTCACTCTGTGTTGATTCTGAAGACCTGTGATCAGTTCCATTCTGAGAGATGACATCACAAGTACAGGCTGAAATTAGCATATAGAATAAACTGGTGTTTTGTTTGTGTTTAAATCCGACTTTGCCACAGTACCAGTGTTGTACAGCAGTGTTTCCTGAGTTTTTTTTCTAGAGACCAACTGTTTCGAAATTACAAACCATTGTGACCCAAAACACAATAGACCTTATCAATAAATCTTGGGAAAAGTTCATTTATGAATAAATAATGAAATAATGGAGCATTTTACTGCCATTTTCACATCACCTGATATTATCCTGTGTTATTAGAACATACATGTTAAATACTTATAAACATCTCTCTATCTCTCTATCTATCTATCTATCTATCTATCTATATATATTCAATATATTGGATTTTATGAATTGTATCTCCCAGGATACGTTGCCCTATTGAGGTATAAACGGAGCCCAAATGATAAACATATTAATGTTCAATTTGATGAAGATAAATTAGAAATTGTTGTATTCCTTGGTCATTTGCATTACACATAGCACTTTCAAAGTTGATTTTATTTATTTTTACCGATCTCATATCAAAGCAATCTCATAAAAAAGATAGGGATACGAGCCAAGGGATTCAGGTGACAGTAGTTTTATTTAGGGACACTAATATGTGCAATCCATAAAAATGTATGTATGTTTATGTATTTATGTGTGTGTGTATATATATATATATATATATATATATACATATATATACACATATATTTTTTTGTTGTTGTTGTTTTTTTGTTTTTACAGCTGGCGTAAGAAACGGTTTGAGCACCAGTCAACAGCAGCTGCCAGTGAATTCAGTGCACCTGATGAGCTGTCTTCTCCATGTAGCTACTTTGCCCAATTTTTTGATGATGATCTGTTCCAACTTATTGCTGAACAGACAAATCTCTACAGCTGTCAGTTAATTGGAGCCAGCATAAACACTACTGTGGATGAGATCAAGTCATTTGTTGGCATTAAGCTAATCATGGGAGTGGTGAGAATGCCATCCATGGATGATTATTGGGCAGAAGACACACGTTATACCAAAATAGCCAATGTGATGTCAGTTAAAAGGTTTAAATGCCTCTCACGATTCATCCACTTTCACGACAATCAGACATCAGACCCAACCCAAGATCGGCTTTGCAAAGTGACACCAGTGCTGGAGCACAAAAGAAAGAAGTGTCTGGAAATTGAGGGTCAGAACAAGTTCTCAATAGATGAAATGATGGTCCCTTACAAAGGAACAAAGGCTGGATCTCTGCGACAGTATCTCCCGAGCAAACCTCACCATTGGGGCTTCAAGATCTTCGTTGGAGCAGGCGTGTCTGGGATAGTGTATGACTTCCTGACATACACCAGAAAGAGCATATTTGACACAGGCCAGGGTCCAGCCAGTCATACACTATCCCAGACACGCCTGCTCTGTTCAGCAATAAGTTGGAACAGATCATCATCAAAAAATTGGGCAAAGTAGCTACATGGAGAAGACAGCTCATCAGGTGCACTGCATTCACTGGCAGCTGCTGTTGACTGGTGCTCAAACCATTTCTTACGCCAGCTGTAAAAAACAAACAAACATATATATATACATATAAATATGCATAAATACATAAACATACATACATTTTTATGGATTGCACATATTAGTGTCCCTAAATCTAAACTACTGTCACTTGAATCCCTTGGCTCGTTTGGACTTTGTGCTGCGATCCCTCTCTTCATCCTCCTCATCAGAACTGCTTTCATTCACTGCCTCTAGCTCATGCTGGCTGAAAATTACTTCCTGATCTTCATCACTGTTTGACTCAGAGTCAGAAGAACTTGCAGGGATCTCCTCTATCACTCTGATTCCTGCACTTTCTTTTCCCATAAAAGGACCTAGCCGAGATGCCCTGCTTGAAAATAAATAGAATTTTCTTAAGTAAAATACAGTTATATTGTTGTAATGGGCACAGCTGAGCATGATAATATCTGGCACTGCAGTAATTATTAACATGCTTTCCAGTTTGAAACAAAATTTTGAATGATGCACATTGACCAAATTTCTACCCCTAATCTAGCAACGTATCCCAGGGGATACGTACATTTCAAAAGCTGCTAAGTAACACCACAAACACAGTTGGAACATTTTTTCTTCATCAGAATGTTTAGACAAATGTCCTAATTAATTTTTGGAATTTATATTGTTGTTTTATTGAAAATAAGTATGAATAATACATGATTATTTACCCACAAGGAAGCAGATTCTCCACCACTGGTGGCCATGATGTTTTCTGATCAGGGCTGATGAAACGATGAAAGATAGCCTGAACCAAATCATGTGATCTACATGCTAATATCAGACAAGACTCTTGATAAATGCTAACTTTATTAGTGAAAACCTCCCAGCACACCTCCTACAGGATGTTAAAGAGTGTGTATCTCCTGGTGCACGTTGCCTGTTTAAGGGCTAGCTAAGGTTTTACAAGCCAATAAAAGATGCATGGATGTACCTTTCTTTGTGGATTTTGTGGTAATGGAAGTAGTTGGATGTTGACCCTTCACAAAGCCCCTCCTGTACATAGCAACAGTCCAATCATAGAGTAGCAACCGTAACTAGGGAGCGGCAGGCCTGTCAAGCTTTGCATTTGATGTTGAAGCAAGTAATACTCATTTTTTGTAGTCGGTCAATAATGTGAAACATGAGAGCACATGTGTGGGAAATGGGTTAAACTTTATGTGCTCTAACATACACTGGAAATGTTAGCATGCTCCAGCTAGCTGCTAACTAGCTGCTGTAACGTTATCACCAGCCAAACCTGCCTGGAAGTGCAGCACGCCAGGGACCATCCCCCAGGGCCTGGCCACCTGCCATCCATCAGGGAAGCCAGAGCGAGCAGAGACCACAAGAGCCCACCCAGGGTGAAATACTCATTATCTGGGTGTGAGTCTGCTGGATGGAGGTGTGTGTTGGGCTTGCCATTGGTGGCTTTGTGTCTTGTCTCCTCCAGGCTACAGCAGCAATTATATCGATTATCTTATTTTACCGGACTTTTAATTCTTTAGTATATTAAGTTTATATTTTTTTAACCTATTTTCATACAAGGATTTGTTATGCCTTTGCAAATTTCCCCATTGTGAGGCAAATAAAGAATTGTCCTATCTTAAAATAGTAGTGTTAGAGCAGCAAAGTGGATAGCAAAAATAGAAAGAAGCATATAAAACCAATAAGTAAACAAGCAATATAGTAGTCCTGGCTAAAATTCATTTAGACAGCAGAATGTAAAAAATAAACCAGTTTGAAATGTTTTAAAATGGAGGCTTAAAATGTAAAAATATGGTTAAAAATGTATATGGATGGTTCAAATGAGTCCTCATGGTTTAAAAGGTTAAAATATTTCACGAAAATTGTCATATTTTTTTTTGTACATGGTCCAACAGTTGTAATCTTGCAGTATAACTTGGGTCTTTATTATTTCAATACATTGCAAACAGTGCAGATGTACGCACAGCAACAAACAAACAACAAAGAGTTGTTGTAAGTTATTGGAAAAAAATGTATAATAAAAAATGTATAATTCTAAAATAAATAAATAAAGTATGTTAGAGTGTGACAAAAGATTCACTTTAAAACACCAAAGTGATTACAAAACTTGGGTCATTATTTAGAGGTCAATCGTTGTTATCCTTCGCCTCCGCCTCGCCTTCGCCCTCAATCAAGCAGCCAATACAAGTCCAGTTTCAGGTAGGGGGGTGGGCTTAGCCGTAAGCTGCAGGTCCCGGTGTGTGGGAGCGAAGCGGAAGTAATTTGTCATGGTTGAGTGAGCATTGATATTATAGGAGTCCTACGTTTAAAAACTTTGGTGCTGACGACCAATTCTCATATGGTTTGGAGTTGTGTGACCTACATGAGGTAAAGATGAGTTGTGTATTGTTTTCTGTACTGTGACTAAGGGTTATGTGTGAAAATGAGTTTAATTGCGTTAGTCGTTAAGCAATTTAGCATGACCGCTTCTAGCTTTACTTTCAAACTGTTGGCTTGCTTAGACAGTTGTTAAAACAAGCTTATTGCTACCCTCGACATGAGATTGTAGATGGAGTTGTTGCTTTGTCCATTTATTTGACTAAGGTGACGGACATTTGGACCGTGAGAGAGATGGAAACTTTTCAGGACCACTGAGAGACAGCTGCTTCTTGCAACCGTTGCTCCTGTGTTCTCCTCTGCGCTCTGCCTCCCGCCGTTTTCCTCTTCCCCACACTTGCCGCCCTGAATGTTCCCTGGATTTGTGAGTACTGAAATTGCAGGTGCCTTTTATTTTATAGCTTGTGTTAACAAGTACACTACACTACAGTTTTTGGGCCTCCACACTCCAGACAATTTTCTCTATTTTTTGTTTTTGAGGTGCAGAGTCAGTGCGTGTTAGTAAATTGTTGAGGAACATATATTAAACTGTTAAGTGCTTGTGATATTAGAACCTAATCAGAAGTATTAGAGTGAGGTTTAAAAGAGATTTGAAGTAACGAAATGAACAAATATTTTATGTCGTGGTTATTAATATTGGGTGATACTTTTATTTGCATAATTAAATAATTAAATTCATATTTATTTTAATTACTTTTTTTGCACTTTGTCAAATAATTACTTGAAGCTTGGGTTTTTATATGTAAAGCATACTTATGGTGTACTATTTAAACTATTTACATAACTATTTCTTTCATCTTAATGTGAAGCAGAACCCAGACGCATAGCACTACACATACACTTAACAGATTCAGATTATATTGCTACATGGGAAGTGTGCTACATAAACAAGAGGAAAATATATATATATAAAAATATGAGCAGTTTAAATAGGAGGACATTTAAAAATATTAATAATTTTTCACAAGATGAAATAAATGAACAAGGGGAAATATTAAAAATATTTTACTGTATTGAATTATTTGACTGTGCTTCGAGCCTGTCCTCCTCTTTGGGTAAAAATCTACTGCTCACATCTGCAAAAACAACCAAATTTTTAGTCCAAGGCTTAGAGTTAGGCGATATGTTAAAAGTTTCCAACCGATCATCGTCAGCACATCTGTTGGTGATTGACGATGTCATCGTCGCCCCTCCCACCTCCTCCCGTCCTCTCCAGTCTCAGCTGGGAGATGTGCGCAAGCGCAAATTCATTATTTTATGCATGCTGCGTATGTTCACTACGTCCAGTAGACAAAATAAACTCACAAAGTGCCTAGAAATTGAATGTTCTCACAGTTATTTCCCATTTTAAATGGAGAAATACGACCTCACACCTTCTGAATTCAAGTTTCACTTTTTTACTGAACTAAGACGACCTTAATTGGCTCATTAACTCCTTGGACAACACACTTAATTCAAACTTGACAGAAAAACATGTAAAACTCACCAAAACTGTCTTTGTTAGTCTGTCCAGTCTTCCAACAATCACCAAATCTGGTTTGGTCTAAATAAATCCTCACTTTACTGCGTGAAGAGTGTAAAAAGTTGGACTCTGCAGGCTGTTTTCCTCTCACTCCTTATCCAGCTTAGCGCACTCATGGTCTGCTGAGTGGGTGTGAACTGCGCTGCTGAATGAGAGCGCAGTGCAGAGTAGAGGCTGTCACTCTGCAAACTATTACATTAGCAAAATAAAATGACAACCATTGCCCTAAAAATCATCCAAAAAAAGCAATTGGCCTCTAATCGCCCAACCCTAATTTGAGCTTCCACTTGTTAGTCTGAGATTTAAATGTGGCACCAAAGTTCTCTTTCAACCTCAGTTCAGTGCGTTTGATTCCTCCTTTAGACAGCGCATCGCACACTTCGCATACTCATTTAATATTTTTTATTATGAAATATTTCCACGCAAAACTGGTGGCAGACATCGTGTTGTGTGTCTAATGTGGTAGAGCCACAAGTTACTCTCCTAACTGCGTTAAGATCAGAAGTGTCTGAATTCATGGTGCTTTGTTCTTAATTAAAGCCTCGGTAAGCTCCACCGTCATATGCACGCACGCGCACACACACACTCTCCCTCTGTCTCTCTCTCTCTTATCTGCGCATTCGCCAAACCTCTGGTAGCATTGCCAAGGGAAAAAACAATTGTTGTTCATCCCTTTAATCGCCATTATACAATCGGCTTGCCAATCGGCACAAACCTACCAAGGCTCACTCTAGGGTGGTGTTGCCCAGACTACAAAAGATTAGTAACCTACCCTGGTTACAGATAGAGCTCCAACCAGGCATCTTCTGGTCTTTGTTTACTTTGTTTTGCTTGTTATGACATTAGAGTAATAGTTATAAAGTTTATTTTTTCTGTTTTGTTGCATGTTTACTTTTTAATAAGTAAAATGGAACACTATAATGACACAAAGTGAACTTAACTACATATGGTGGAAGTAAAGAAAAGTAGGCTGCCTGTGAACAGTAGTAAATGACAATGACTGCAATTTTTAACTCAGTTGCCTCCATGTTAAAATTACAGTCCGCCTCCCGATCTTTAATGAGCACATGCTCATGTTTTTCCAGAGTTATTTGGCAGAATCCCTCAGTCTTGCCTAATGTGATGGCTATCTCCTTCCAAGAATAAAGAGGCATTTGGCTGTCTGTGCTCTTAAAATGAAGTCGTACAACAGACATTTTTGCTTTTATTTGATAGTGACAGCTGAAGGTATGACAGGAAAGGGGGTAGAGAGAAATGAAATGCTTGCTTGCTGTTTTACAGCCGCTTGACTCAACTGATGACTTGATCAGCTCATCAGTCTCCTTAGTTAAGATATATCTTCTGAAAGGTATACCTAGTGATGGGCAAGTGAAGCCTCATGAAGCTCTGAGGCTTTCCCTCTAATTGTGCCGAAAAAGCTTCAAAGCTTCAAGGCTTCAGTCTAACAAATAACAGTGACATCTGATGGCCAACTGAAGCCATAGCAACCTCTCAAGAGCGTGACTGAAGCATTGACACTGTTTCAATCCCATGACAACAATAAAAGTTCAGAAAAAACTGTGGTCGTTTTAATCTGCTGATGTTTTTGTTCAAAAGTCTATACAAACAACAAGACCAGAGATCCTTCCTGATGCAGCTTTGCAACTGATTATGGTGTTTGGATGAACACAGAAACATCATGCTTTTTTAATGTTTTAGCCCAGTGTTTTTTAAAGGAACCCTTTAAAGATGATGGTTTATCAGTCATTTGGGGACTTCTATGGTCCATCAGGAATGCTTATTCACAGAAGCAAAGTGACAAAGGTTTTGTTCTTCACAGGTTTTTATTCAGAAATAATATTTTCTCTACTGTGGCATGCTTCAGTCTGCACCTCTTCTGGCTCACCAGCTCCCCAGCTTTAGAAAATATTCTCTCACATGGAACCGATGATGCTGGAATGCACAGATACTTGCAGGCGAGTTTCCATAATGTAGGATATAATGTCCTGCGTGCTGCCCAGTATTTCAGGGGGTCCTCTGTTCTCGCCAAATGTTGCTCTCTCAAATACCTATGAGACAGAAAGAAAGGCCATGCATGACTGAATAAAACAACTTAAGTTTCAGCAGCACTCATTGGTTTGCTACAATACCTCTGGATCTCCATCGTGGCACTGGCAGATGCACTGCTGGTGCAGTGTTGAGATTCTACTTGGCTATCCAGCAAAGCCCACAAGTTGTAGTGCTCTTCACTGGCAGATGTTGCTGCATGCTCTGGTGGCACATCTTCTGTCACGTCGTGTTCGATAAGGCCGGCACACTCCCGTGTCAGCCTTTCAACTGCAGCCTGAGCATGGCTTGCATTGCAAAATCCAACCTCTTTGAAGTGTGGATCCAGTATGGTGGCCACAGACAGGGAGGTGACCTTTTCCAAGCCACTGAATTTCTCATTCAGGTTGTTTTTCAAGTGGCTGGCAAGTGTGGCACCAATACTGGGAGCCGGCGGAGCAGCCGAAGACAGCCGTCCTGTTAGATCGGATCTGAGCTGTATTTGGCCGCTGTCAAAAAGGGACTGAATGAACGGCTTTAGCTTCAAAAATAAAAAGAGAGCCTCACACTTTGAACCATCAAAATATGAAATAAAATCATAGATCAACAAAGAGACTCAATTTGCTTCATAAACGACCAGATATTACGTAAAACAAAGTAAATCCAACATTAGACACTGCGCAGTGACAGCCTGTAATGACACAGCTGATCAATTAGTAGCGTTAATAATGGGAAACGGAGGCAGAAGGCAAAATGGAGAGAGTGTGGATTACGATGAGTTGTGCAGCACAATTTGCGCTATTTCAGCACCATGGACATTGCCATGGATTTATCATTAAACAGCAACCTGCTGATAATCTAGCACCACAACTGCCGATAGGCTATTTCAGCACCATGGTCAGCGCCATGGACTTGACCAATAATTTGCTCAAACCTGGGTCAGATAAAGGTTAAAAAGTAAAGCAGACTAAACCAACGGAGTGGGAAACGAAGGATAGAAGTTCATTGACATTCAGCGATGATGGATGCCACACAGTCCTAGCCTGCATAAGAGAGAGAGAGAAAGAAAGATTGCCAGACAGCGCAAGAGAGGTTGACATGGCAAGTATGATGTCACATTACCTCTTAATCTTATTTTAGAAACGCTCTGATCTGGACTGTTTTTTCCCCGTTTTTTACACTTAGCCTATATCCTTACAAATACAGAAGAGACCGACTTTCCGACTTTACGCTTTTGTTTTTGTTTTTTTTCGCCATCAGTCTGGCGGTGGGCCCCTTCGTAACCGTGGGCCCGGGGCAGCTGCACCCTCTGCCCCCCCCGCCGTCTCAGCTACAGGTTACAGCACTCCACCATGCCATGTGCGCACTCCGCCATGTCCGAGCTTATTGCCCAGAATAAATACGAAGCCGTCTAAATTGTGAGTGCCGATTGTGTTGTTTTTTCACAATCCCTTTTTATGTCAACATCTTAAGCAACAATACAGTGAGTGCTCCTTTTCATTTTATTTGGATAAAGTTTTATCGACTGGAGGACAACGACCATTAAGATAGATAGGCCTATATGTGTTTAAGTTAGCTAGTATGGCCGCATTTTTTAACATCGTTAAACAGCCTATATCGAATATACTACTTACAAGATTAAGGTGATTTCTGAGGTTTGTTGTGCCCCTGCAGTAGGCAAGTTTTGCCTCACAAATCTGGCACACTGCCTTGGTTTTATCATCACTGAGTTTAAAGTGTTCCCACACTGCTGAGGTCACCTTTCTCTTCGCCGACGCCATCACTCCGTCTGAAGACACGGCCAACCAGTGCGCTGCAGTGAGCCCCAGGTGCGAGCGGGCGGGGGTGGGGGGGTGGGGGGGGTGGGGGGGTATCCGAGTATCCGCGCAGTGACAAGGTGCTCTGATGCCGCTGAGCGACGACAGTGCACTCCAGCGCCCGAGCTGTGAGCGAGGGGGCGGGGTGGGGGGGTATCCGAGTAGGTGAAATGGCACTCGGATGCCGCCCAAGCCGAGCGAGTACTCGAGTATTCGGATATCGGCTACAGCCCTAAATAGCACACAACATTTCTTTTGCTCTTGTGCTTGACTTGAAGTGTCCTACTATTTTGCGGGCCCTGCTGTGCATATCTTCCAGCTCATTAGTTTTGGAAAGTGACTTTTTCACAACAAGATTGAGCATGTGGGCAAAGCAATAAATGTGTCTGATGTTTAGCTGATTTACACTTGCTGTGATGTTGTGGGCCCCATCAGTAACCATGCCACTGACTTTTTCAGTTATTCCCCACTCAGCCATTAAATTTGCAGTAACTTCTGCAATGTGGGCTGCTGAGTGGGTCAGAAGTAATTACTGTACCCCTAAAAGTACAGTGGCCAGATCTAGGCTGTCTGACACATAATGACATGTTACACCAAGGTATGCATCCATGTTTATGGATGTCCACATGTCTGCCGTCAAGCTCACAGCTGAAGCCTGCTTCACTTCAGCCAAGGCCTTTTCTTTAGTTTTGGTGTATCGTGCCTCCACCATTGCCTTTACAGCTTTGCGGCCTGGAATGGAGTATGATGGATCCAGGATTTTAACGAAGTTTCTAAATCCTTCATCCTCAACCATTGAAAAAGGCTGGCCATCCTTGACAATCATATCCACCAAGGCCTCATCCAACCTCTGTTTTCTGGACACTGTGTGGGAGAAAAGTTTGTCAATATGTTGATAAGTTCCTATATACACAGTATGCTCATCAGTGTTGGGAGTAACACACAAACACACGTATGTGTGTGTGTGTATATATTGTTGTGTGTGTGTGTTATATATATATATATATATATATATATATATACACATATATCATATATATATATACATACATATATGTATGTATATATGTATGTATGTGTATATATATATATTGTATATATTTGGAGACATTTTTAGCTTACTGTCAGGATTTCCAGCGTTGACAGGGTCATTGGTTTGCTGGCCATGATTGTCATCATGCCTGGCACACAAGTGTCTCAGCATGGATGAGGTATTGTTGTTATAAGACAACTCTTGTGTGCACAGCAAACACCGGACCTACAAATAATTGTAATTTTGAGACCCATTTAAAACTGAAAAATACAGTTCAATAATTGAAACACAACATGTAGGGCCTAAGAAGGAAAAATACCTTATTTGGTGGTATAAGGTCAAAATGCTCCCAAACCTTGGATCGCCGTTTACCACTTGTAGTCGCCATCAAAATTGCCAAAAATCACCAAATTCACCAAAACTCCAAAACTCCAAATCTCTCTCTCCTCACAACCCAACATTGTTGATCAATAATGATGCACCTTATATAGCTTGTTTAGTGCCAAACCACTCAAAGCTGTCAAACCAGGAAACGCATTGAAACCATCTGAGCCAATGAAATGCATTGAAACACTCTGAGCCAATGAAATGCTTCAAAACATTTTGAACCAATGAAGCGCTACGTGAAGCAGCGATTACGTTCGAAGTTTCGGACGTCATCGGTCACGTGACAGTAGTGGTTTGATACAAGCTCCGACACAGTGATTCGATGCACTTCGTTTCAGGAAGAGTGACACAAGCTCCGAAGCCACGGTATCATTTGCCCATCACTACCTTTAATCGCCAATATACGATAGGCTCGCCAATCGGCACAAGCCTACCAAGGCTCACTCTAGGGTGGTGTTGCCCAGACTACAAAAGATTAGTAACCTACCCTGGTTACAGATAGAGCTCCAACCAGGCATCTTCTGGTCTTTGTTTACTTTGTTTTGCTTGTTATGACATTAGAGTAGTAGTTATTAAAAAGTAAACATGCAACAAAACAGAAAAATAAACTTTATAAGTAAAATGGAACGCTATAACGACACAAAGTGAACTTAACTACATATGGTGGAAGTAAAGAAAAGTAGGCTACCTGTGAACAGTAGTAAATGACAATGACTGCAATTTTTAACTCAGTTGCCTCCATGTTAAAATTATAGTCTGCCTCCCGATCTTTAACGAGCACATGCTCATGTTTTTCCAGAGTTATTTGGCAGAATCCCTCAGTCTTGCCTAATGTGATGGCTATCTCCTTCCAAGAATAAAGAGGCATTTGGCTGTCTGTGCTCTTAACATGAAGTCGTACAACAGACATTTTTGCTTTTATTTGATAGTGACAGCTGAAGGTATGACAGGAAAGGGGGTAGAGAGAAATGAAATGCTGTTTTACAGCCGCTTGACTCAACTGATGACTTGATCAGCTCATCAGTCTCCTTAGTTAAGATATATCTTCTGAAAGGTATACCTTAAGAAGGGTGGTGTGAACCACTCGTAAGCTGTCCCTTAGTGATGTGCTCTGTTCATCCTAACACAGTTTTAGCTGTACAAGGTCAAAATTCTGCTTTTCAAATGGACGGTTTTGGTATAGCGCACATCAAGGCTACTTGCGCAAATTACATCATTAGGTTAAAATTAACTTCATGAAAAACAATAATTAATTCTGCATATTGTGATTATATTCATTTATTTATGTAATTGAGCTAACTAACTGAGGATATGTTTTTTTTTTCTCTGAGTAGGCTATGTTGCTATATTTTTCTTAAGCTTTAATTTTCTTGCTGGCTGGTGTGTGTTTTGTTGCTCTTATGTGTTATCCGCCAAGCACATCGATCACTTTAATTAATTGGTTACCAAGCACAAAGTGCCATTAAGTCAAATGCCTGTGATCATTAATGCATTTAATACAGTAACTTGTGTCTCTACCATCTGAATGAGGACACACAACATGATGTCTGGCACCAACTTTATGTGTCTGCGCTCAGCAGCTGCATCTGAACACGAACGGAATGTGGAATCTCTTTCGGCTCAATATCATGACTTTAAAAACACCAAATGACTTGTTTTAACGAATTTTGTTAGTTTAAAATATGATGAATTGTAAAATATTACTTCCGTGAGCCTACTTAGTCAGACAATGACAGATCACTGGCAATGAACTTGGCATTTCATCCTCGCACGCAGCCGCAGCGAAGGTCAAGCTGCACGCAGCATGCACCATTCACATTATGTTCATTATAATGTTGGTTAATGTTGAAATTGCGTTTTTCCGCCTCAGTAATAAGTAATAGCACCAGATAATAGACTAAAGTGGTCATGTCGTCAAAATGTGTCATTTTTGAGAAAAAATGAATCCCTACCCCTCACCTCATCACATTATGCAGGCTGATATTTTAATTCAAAGAGAGCCCAACTGGTAGAGTATGAGCATGTATGGTGATATGTGTATTGACATTGTGGAGTATCTGAGTCTGTACATTGATAAAAATGGGCATTGAAAGTACAATGATGGAAAAAGAGGGACAAACAAGTATTCTGTTGTAAATGTTTCAATAACAAAAGCATTATTGGTGAGCAGCAATCACGTTTCTCTGCTTCATCATTACTCTTCTTCTTGTTTATAATGGGATGCGCATGTAAGTCATTTTTTTAATGTGATATGCTTCAGGCATATTAAGACAGGGATTTTTCCTGAAACGGTGCCAAGACGCTCATCTGCACGGAGATTTGGTTTTAAAACCCTGTTTTTAAAAATACCCGTGTATGTGTGGACCAGTTTAACAGAAGATCTTTAGGAGGTATAGCCTCATTTATAATATAATATTAGATGGAGGTAAAATTATTATGGCGACCCTTGTTATATTACAACATCATTTATTTACCTTTATAAGTGATCAATCAATGCATGCAGCATCGATTAATACACTTTCAGCACTGTTGCGAAGGACAGCTCCAACTTAAGATGTACCTTAGCAGCTCCTCCTTAGAGCACCCGCTAAGGGACAGTTTGGGAAACACTCGTAGGAAAAGAAGTTCCTTTGTTAAGGTATACCTTAGAGACTTTTGTAGAGTACTAAGGTACAGAGAAACTGGGAAACTGTCCTGCATGTCTTAGATGTGTCCTTGCTCAAACACACCTGAGGACCAGGATTGGTAAACGCTGTCGTAGTGTTTCTCATTTTCTTAAATTCCTTTGTGGTTTTTTGGACTCTTGTTTTTTGCACTTTGTTGGACTGAGTTTGATTTTACCTGGTCTTTCCAATTTTCCACTTTTATCTTTTTGTTTGTCGTGTCCTTTGTCTCTGCATTTTTGGGTCCACCACAGAACTGTGATGCACACATGAATACAGTTGGGCTTACTGAATCCACAAGAGTCTGTGCTTTCCAGTCATACCCAATAATGTTGCACAAATATTAAGGGTATGCAGTATGCAGAAATATTGAAATGGCATAGGTGAAAATAACATACTGCATACCAATAACAGTGTAGTTTTTGTCCAAAGGCCATGACTGTAAAAGACTGTATCTGAAAGAAAGTGGATTCTATGGGTACCCAAGAGTCTGATATCTTGAGGTGAGATGACAAATTGCTATGCTTGATTGGTACAAATGGATTTCTTAGGTCTTCTAGTTTAATTGGTTTTAAATTATATGTACATCAAACTAATCTTAGTTTATGCTAATCTTTGCCTCCTATGGGCAACTAATATTTAAAATAAATGTAAGCTGTTTCTGATTGGGCTCTGAAACATTCAAAGTAAGTGGGGTTGTTTCCTCCTGCCCAGTGTCTCAATATGACCCTCTCTGTTGTAGTGAGAGCAACCTGTAGCCACTGGGCCTTCCTCTAGCCTATTCTCTCAGTTCCTTTTAGGCTATTCAGGAGGCAAAGAGCAGGAGTAAGGCCAACACGTACACCCAGGCTACCATTGATGTTTTTTATGACCCTCTGCCAATAGGTGGCTAGGCTAGGACAATTGAGAAACATATGGATAATATCACCTTGTTCTGTTTGACACCGCCAACAGTGCTTGGAATGACTCAATCCTGCCCTATACTTTCTCACAGGTGGCGAGTAAAGTCTGAGTATTTTAAGTTGAATAAGTTTAGACCTTGTATCTCTCATTGGATTTAACACCTCCTTCACTAGTTTATTCCGCTCATCATCTTCATTTGTTACCCTTAAATCCCTTTCCCACGCTGTTTTTATAATATTTTTCAGTACCCATTGAAATTTCCAATTTTGAACATGACTTCTGTAACAGTATTTGCATAATGGCATCACCGCAGATTTGGCCCAATTTTATTTGTTCTCCATTGTATTTGTTGACCAAATCCAATGTTGGGGGCACAAATGTCTGTGGGTGTTACATTAGAACCAAAATATCATAAGCAAAGCTTAAGATTTTGTGTTCCTTATCATCCATTGTGATACCCTTTCATTTTGTCTTAGGGCCTCTGCAAGGGGCTCCAGTGCAATTATAAACAAGGAGTGGTGAGAGTGGGTCGCCCTGCTTTATTCCGTGTCATGCAGAGAAAGCAGATGACCTCAGACCATTAGTTGTTACCATAGATTTAGGATGATTACATATGAGCATCATAATATTACGAAACACTGATCCAAATCCAAATGTTTTGACTGAAAATAAGATACAGATGTGTTAGGTTTTCCAGAATAAATGTAAGAGGCATCTGTGAAGGACAGGACCTCATCTGACAGCCTCAAACCCCACCTTGTCAGGATGTATAATCTTAATTACTTTGTTACTATCAGTGCAAAAATCTTTCCATCACAACACAGGAGACTAATGGGTCGGTAGCTTCCACATTCTAGAGGGTCTTTACTTTTTTTCAATAGAAGAGTGATTATTGACTCATTGATGGTGAGAGTTCCTACAGAGTTTATTAATGTGAGCTCTGGGTCTTTAGCTGCTGTACCAAATTCCTTTTAAAAATCTGTCAGTTTAATGTCGTGATCTCTAAAAGTGTAGCTGATTGTATTTTTATGAAAAACACCCCTTCCTTAAAACAATCAATCAAGAAATAGTCCTAATTAATTCTGTTTTATCATCAGTGATGATGATTTTGTACTGGTTGATCAAGTAAAATGACCTTTATTTTTGTCATTAAAAAACATTCCACAGCACAACAGGAATGCTGTGATACATTTGACAATCACCAACCTATTAATTTAATTCCCAATATGTACATAAAAGCACATATCTTTGTTTATCCATACATAGTAATCTTGCAGCCATATCTTTGCCTTTATGTTGTAAACCCATGTATCCACATGGGAATAAGCAGAATATGTGCTTGAAAACAAACCAATTCAGAAATTTGAGTGAACACTGTTTATTATAAGGAAATCTTAAGTGTGTTATATACGTTCATATCAGTGTACCTCATAGTACCTCTCAGTGTGTCAGTTCACCATCAGAGGTGGCAATATACCACATTGAAATCCCACTGACCTGTGTCATTTCTTCACATTACTTTTTTAAAATAAATGATCTACTGAAATCTGTGTTTCTTGTAAGCAAATAAAAAAAAAATCTGGAACCTGAAGACAACTTCAAAAAATGGTGTGAATATACAACAATTAAATGTACTACATGTAATACACTGCTGTTGGTCAGTGCTTCCACAGCTAATCCCTCATGTTGTCTGGCTGTCTGTAATGAGGACCCTCCACAGAGAGAGAATCACCACAGGCCACAGTAAGGTTGGAGCTCGATGTAGCAGTAAGCCTGTGGTTGCACGGCAGACCTTGATGCCTTCTGGAGGGAAAGTGAGAGACAGTGATTAGGTTCAGAGGCACTCGTTTAGCTGCAACATTTTACTCTTCTATGCTGACATGATTTCTATATATAACAAGACAGGGTCCGGCATATAACATGTGCAGCAAGTGGAATCAACTAATCTTTTGCCTGCCTGTCTGCCTTCATCACACATTTAGTTGCATGAGATTTTCGATAGAGGATAGACAGACTGTACAGCTTGTTTGAGAGTTCAAACGGTTCTTTTCTCAAAGTAACACCTGTTGATGCTCAATAAGCCTGTTAAACATTAAACCACCACTGTATTACATCACTTCCTTGATTCTTTACCAATGTGATTTTCATATGTGGGACTCCCTTAAGACTTGGTATTTGCCCAGGGGAGGTGCCTTATGTCCTGAGTCACACAGTGTTGTGAGCCTGATGCACCTTCGTCTCATCACTTTCTGCATATACTAGCATAACCTAAAATGTTGTTTATTAACCTGATCTTTGGTTTAACCCTAAGGTTAAGACCTCACACCTGATTAGAGCTGAAACAATTCCTCGAGTAACTCGGGTAATTCGATTGCTAAAAAGCCTGAACGATGCCTCAAGGCGTCATTTAAATCTGGACAACTATGTAGTGCACTCTGTTTCACACATAGGGATGGGTAGTGACACTTGGTATTAAACGGCCTGGAACTGAATTATTAAAGACCAGAGTATTGATTAGCTCTGACGTTTAAGATTTGATGTAATTCATTATCACACAGCTGCAGTGTTTCTCGTGTGTGTGTGTGTGTGCGTGTGCGTGCGTGCATGTGTACGGAGAAGCTACACACACACAGAGCGAGGTCTGTGCATTTCTTTCCCTGTCTGTGTCTTATCTATTTGAGTGTCTTGATCAGCTGGATGTCTCACGTTTTTGCTTTTTCCATAGACATATTCACCTGTGATCCAGTTTTCACAGCAGCAGAGAAGCTGCATGTGGAGGAGA
The DNA here is from genome assembly GCA_034769285.1 of Lutjanus argentimaculatus. NCBI lineage: Eukaryota > Metazoa > Chordata > Actinopteri > Lutjaniformes > Lutjanidae > Lutjanus > Lutjanus argentimaculatus. Next base: position 1,970,731 of record JAWZSL010000001.1, read on the forward strand.
CTTGCTGTTAATGATGGATTTTATTAAAACAGTCGAAACTAACAAGATGCCGAATGACATCGACACCAACCAGGTGTACTTAAAGATTATACAAATGTATAAGTCGGCTTATACATTAAACAGAAGTCTGTGTGTCTCTGTAACAAACTGTCAGACCTTCTCAGAGCAGAGCAAACAGATGAGGGAGGGGGAGGAGGGCAGGTTGATCACTAATCAATTGTGGATACCGTCATCCGCAGACTGATAAAAAAAAAAAAAGAGCCAAAATTGGTCACAAAATTTACTTGGGTGTCCGCACAAATAAGGTCTCTGTGTGTGAAACCCTGAGTGTATCATCATGCTGTTCACAGGCAGATCTGCTGTCATTAATTTGTGACTGTGAGACAGAGAGAAGGTTGCATCTAGAAGGGAACCCTAGACCTGTGAAAGAAAATTTGATTATTTTACCAGAAACGAGGGATACAACATCTCGTGAGTTTTGCAAATCAAGAGTTCGTTATAGACATGACCGACAAAGGTGTGCAGATCCAAAAATAGAAAATCATGTCTTGGTACTGATGTTTTTAATGTGGTGGGCTGTCATAAATAAAACACTGTATTCACTGAGCTGCAGAGAGTCTGCTGAAACACTGATCACTGACCTGCTGTGTTTGAAAAAGTACTCAGATCCCTTACTTAAGTAAAAGCACTAATACCACAATGTAAAAACACTTAATTACAAGCAAAAATCTTGCATGTAATTGTTTTTTGTTGTTGTTGTTGTTGTTGTTGTTTTTTTGAAAAATCAACATTTTTATTGCTTTTGTTGTACTTTAATGGTTCTCTTATTGGTATTTTTTTAAATTACTAAATACAGACTTGCAAACTCATAAGAGGAGAAAAAAGTGACATGTTCATAACTCAGTCCCCTGCAGTGGGTCAAAGGGCATCCTCCTCCAGAAGAAAAATGCAGTCACTCAGTCAGCCATTTATTTTATTTTGAAAAAGGTCTTAATTTACCCAGAATTCATTGTGCTGCAATTTTTCTTAAGATAGTCAAGAACTAAACTGGTTTGTACAACATAGGGTTGGTTGATTGGACAAATATATTGTCTTATGCATGATGGGCTGAATCCATCACTGATTGCAAGCTATTACATTAACAAATTAAAATGTCAAATATAGCCCTAAAAAAAACCAAAAAAACAGAGTGACAGCCTCTGTGCTGCACCGTGCTCTCATCCAGAAAAATATGTAAAACTCACCAAAACTGTCTGTTAGTCTGCCCACTCCTCCAAAAATCACCAGCTCTGGTTTGGTCAAAATAAATCCTCACTTTACCACGTGAAAAGAGTGTAAAGAGTCTGACTCTGCAGGCTTTTTCCTCTCACTCGTCACCCAGTTTAGCGCACTCATGGTCGGCTGAGTGGGTGTAAACTGCGTGGCTGGATGAGAGCGCGGTGCAGAGCAGAGGCTGTAACTCTGTAGACTATTACATTAGCAAAATAAAACAAATATCGCCCTACAAAACGTCCAGAAAAGCAATCGGCGATGGATTCAGCCCATCGTCGATAGACGATATATTCATCCAATCGCCCAGCCCTAGTTTGAATTAAGTGTGTTTTCCAAGGCGTTAATGGGCCAATTAAGGTCGTCTTAGTTCGATAAAAGAGAGAAACTTGATTTCAGAAGGTGTACGGTTGTATTTTCTGTTTAAAATGGAAAATAAGTGAGACAACATGTAATTTGTGAGTTTATTTTGTTGACTGGAGATAGTGAATGTACGCAGCGACAATAATATAGTGAATTCGCCGCTTGCGCGCATCTCCCAGCTGAGACTGGAGAGGACGGGAGGAGGTGGGAGGGGGGACGAAGATATCACCAGTCGCCGATAGATGGCCTGTCGCTGGTCGTTTGGAAAATTTTAACATATCGCCCACCTCTAGTGCAACAGATTAATTAGATTATCTGAAGACTGTAAAGGCCTTGTCAGACCGAACGCGGTTTGCGCGGCGCGCACCGCGCGGTAGGGCACAGAGCACGGCGGCACGGCGGCAGAGCATGGCGGCAGCGCGCGCGTTGGGCGCCCGTTGCTAAGCGACAGAGCAGGAAGTGTTTTCTCCCGGCGCGCTTTTTTCCGAGTTTGTGCAAGATGTCCTATCTCACATCATCGCAGCAAAGAGCCCTGGCTTTACTTCTCTTGAGGAGGAGACAAGCAGCAAAGAAGGGGAGGCAACCGCCATTCCGACATCCCTCCACTCCGACATGGGCCCCCAATTGTCTAAATGGCAACACTTAAATTTCTTTCAAACGTCTCATCATTCCGACAATTTTTGCGTCCTATGGTCGGAATGACGGTATTAAAAAAAAAACAAAAAAAAACATCCCGCCATTCCGACAATTCCTTTAAAAGCCTATCCCTATGATATGCGCAAGATAGCAGTTTGCCCTATTTTTGGGTGTGAATAAATAAGTGGAGCTGTTTCCAGTGCATATCCACATTAAAACACAGAGGTCAGATAATTAAAACGGCAGACATCAAAGCCTCAGATTTTTACGTGATTTAGCAGATGGACTCCACAATCTTGCAAACCAATTTTATAATCTATTATTAAAATGTCCTGAAACGGGAACTATCATATTATGCCTACACGTATTAATGTAACTCGGGCTAGTCTGAGACATGTTAGATTCGTGTCTGAATCTCAGGGATCACTGACTGTAAGCAGAAATACAGTGTCAGTCACCTGTCACAGCAGCCAGCTGGAGCGGAGCTCTCCACAGAGCCCGTGCGTCTTCATGCACGCTGGCATCATATGCAACATTAATAATTGCAATTACAGATATCAGTGACAGCGCTGCAGTTGACACCTGAAGTCACTGACTAATTCCAGCGAAAACATATCACCTGGTACAGAGGTGACCATCATTACCATGCAGAGACTGAGAATAACTGAGGTCCGCTCCATGTGCAAAAAGTTGGAATAAGTTGGTTCCTTCTATTCTAAACTACTATTCTCTGGTGACTACTCTGATTACATTACTGTAAGTGGCTTTCCACTGTCACTTACTGCGGGAGGGTGTGTATCCTTGTGCGCATTTACGCATGTCACACAAAACCAGTGTTACATTGAATATTATTTTTTATCTCCAGACACGCCGCGGGTCGTCCAGGTTTACAGTGAAATGGTTCGGAACGAAGCCGCATCATCCAGATAAACATTGAGCTCCATCAGAACTGTTTAAAAATCTGATTTCAGAACCTAAAACTTTATTTTGGAAATGAATCAGAACACACAATTAAAGAAATCACCAGCGCGCTCGCTCTCGACATAATTTAAAAAGCAATAGGAGACGATTGAAGCCCACAGTACTGTTAATTATATCTAAATCTTGTAGCTTTTTTTTTTTACATTTTAGATGAGTAATCTAACTATTTGCCGTCATTGTAAATCTGGTATCCTCTTGTCTGTTTGTATGCAAGCGCACTGCAGTTTCATATATGGAGGGTTTGGAGGGAAAACTGTATTTCATTCCTTGGCATTTTACCAAATTGTGTTGTGGCAAGCAAATATTTATTCTTTTGCAGAAGCAAAACGCCTAATCAGGGTCTCTTCATCTCAGTTTGCAGTTCAGCACCGGACAACGCCCTCTGTCTCTCAACCACTCTGCTTCCCTGCTCTTTTGTTTTTCAAAACCGGCTTCTCTCCTATTGGACGCGCCGAGATGTCGTCACAGCGCGCTGCGCCCAGATTAAACATTTTTCAATTCGGGCGCAGCGGCAGACGGCGGCAGGCGCCCCCCTCGCCCGCCGCCGAGCTCGGCGGCAGGGCGGCACGCTCTTGCGCTGCGGCAGCACATACACAATGAATGGGTTTGCCGCCGGCCGCCTGCGCTTCCCGCGTTCGGTCTGAAGGCCCCATAAGTCTAGCTTTGTGAAACCGGCCCATTGACTTATCCTAAATCTACCTAAGTAGTTATGTTGCCTGAACCTGCCCAAACTACAGCTGTTTCTCGTTGTTAACCATGGTGTTCAAAACGGCTTTCTGGCAGAGTCTCATATAAATGCTAAAGGTTATCTTGTGCCTCAATATTAGATGCTGAGGGGCGTTGACAAAGGTTGATATGTGACGATTTGGGGTGAGCATGGGTTGAACTTTCCAGACTGTTCCATTATTTGCCTTTACCTCCTTAGTCATTATATCCACATTACTGATGACTATCAAAAAATCTCATTGTGTCAATATTTTGTGAAAGCACCAGTAGTCCCTATATTATTGTATTACCAGTATTTGTGTATGGTCACAAGTATTGTGATGTTTGATACCAGGAATTGATCTGCCAGGGAGCCAGGGAAGGCAATAAAACATGCTGCCAGAAATTCATTGCTGTGTCAATGGACAGCATGACTTGTGTACACTAAAAATCCAATGGATTGAAACTGGACCTAGTGTTGGGTCAGTATAGCACTGAAGCAATACTTGGCTAACTTCACCAGCGTATTTTGACCCAGTGTTGGTGTTAGTTTTGCGTTACTGTTGAGTTATTGGATCAAAATAACCCCTCTGTTCTGCCAGTTGGTACTGGGTAAAATTAATCCAGTATTGTGTCCATGTTATATTGACCCTACACTGGGTCAATTTTAACACAGTATTTTCAATGTGTAATACTTGAAATTGTATTAGAAATGAAAAGTAATACCAACTCTTTCCTTGTGCTCCGTAGTCTATGGTGATTTGTATCTTTTCCGTCCTTTGTTTTCGTGTCAGTGTGCAGTTCATGGGTTTATTGGCGTACTGCTGATGATCACCTGGAAGAACATACTTGCAGTTCTCATCGGATGCTTTAGCCAGCAGGGATCCATTGGGTGTCATAAATTCACAGTCGAAGGATGGAGAGTCTGGACATTTTGCATAATAGCAGTCCAGCCTTCAATTGATCGAAATGTTGTGGTTAATATTTTGAAGAATTCAGGGAAACCCTACAGCAAACACATACCGAATAAATGCAACGAAAGTGAGAACTTGTGTCGTGTCGTTAATATGTGGACTGGATGCTCTCACCTGAGGCTTTTGTTGATACTGTTCTCAGTGAAGCAAGCTGTGAAAATGCCGAAATCCCCTTCCTTTTTGGCAGAAGTAGAACCTGCAATCAGATAGCAGATTGTTGTATAAACCATCTCATACTGTAGCATTTCAAGATGCTTCTTAGATACATACATTCAATCTAATTTCTTTTAGCACTCCAATGTGAGATAGTTTAAAGAATATGAAATTGCCAGTTGAATGTCAGTTTGATTTGCGTTCAAATTAAGCCTAAATATCACAAACCAAAAGGTGATTAGGTCTACAACTCGCGCTTACTGTAGGCCACATACTTTACAGTCTGTGTAATGACCAAATGCTGCAACAAGAGCAACATTTTCCTACTAAATTTTCAGGTGTTCAGTATTAGTTCTGGACTTTGATTCTTGTAAAAGTCAAATTATTGTAACATCAATATGGCCAGTGAAGTTGTTCAACATTTTAGGAAATTATTTGCTGTCTTTCCAAAGGTTAGATGAGAAGGTTGATACCACTCTAATGCCTGTGCACTACGTATGGACTGGAAGCAGGGGGAAACAACTAGCCTGACTATCTCTAAATTCTTGAGCTTTAGAAGTTTTTTTAAACTAAGCACAAACAGAAATGTAAAATTGACCATCTGTGGTTTGAGAGGAAGTTACATGCTGTAATAGGTAATAGGGAGAGAGGCAAAACCACACCCTTTCTGGTGGACCACCATGGGACCTTACTTAGGTATATATATTATATTCTAAAATTTTCTGCACCTTATTTTTTATTATTTTACTATTTATATTACATTATATTTTATGACTAGGACATACTGCTGCTACAAGGAGATGTTCATTGCACCCCCTTGCAATTACAATAAAGCTTCTTCTTAGGGAAAAAAACGAACTGTAGTCAATGGTGAGAGACAAATAATATTTAATCCTGTTTGAATTGTGCCATGGATCACATATATGATATGAAAAAAAAATTACAAGTCAAGAAAGTTACAGTTTGTCATAAAACTGCTGAAGCTAATGTCAAAAGCTAATGTTAGCCACTGAAGCTATGATGTCTGTCTGTTTTTGTACCAGGATGAAGTCACACAACAGGGGGTCGTACTCCTTCTTTGTCTTCCTGGCTGATAAAAGGACCAGGAGTTGCTTGACAAAACACTTCAGGTAAGATATTGGTGTTGGTAACATATATTGTGCGAGTCAAGAGATGTAGTTCACTGAGCAGTTTCACACAAAACTAGACTACACTATGGCAAACCTACAACAAATTGTGATTTTAATGTCTTGTAAAATTAAATTTACAAACATCATATGTGTAATTAATGACGCAGTTCAAACGCGAACAAAAAATATTTGTCTCTCATCGTAGAGTACCATTCATATTTTTTATGAAGTTAGATTCCATGGGGCACATCAGAAGGATGTGATTTTCGCCTCTATATGACATTATGGAGAACAACGCTCAGAGGCATTGACTTCCTGGATGACTGTTCTCACAGTGAGGTTGTGCAGCACCCTGTGGAGATAGGTTGCCACGCAACGTCAAAAATAAAGAGGAACTTTTAACACTTATCTATTTCCTATAGTTATGTATTTAAAGCATTTTACACACTACACAAAATAAAATCTCTCCCTCTCCCTGTCAACCCATCAAAGACCTACAGCCTGTCAGTCTGTCACCAGGGCAACATTTTGTTTATGTCACAGAGGAAGCACAGGTGTTTTTCTTCCTGTTATGTTGTTGTTTGTGTTAGAACCACTATGTTGGCTTACTGGGATATTTCCCCATTAATAGTCCACAATTCATAAATATTGATGTCATACGAAGGTTTCGGTCATACTAATAAATCTCACAAACTGTTGTGGCAAGCTAAATAGCATGTTGGTAAGGAGACGTTTCAGATGTGGCCAGTGGCTCTATTTGATAACGCTAGTTGAAATGCTAAGCCAACCAATACAGTGAAAACAGCCCAGTTACTTTATCTCCAACTACTTATCCAACAAGCTAATTAATCACCTGAAGATGTCAACGAAGTTGTTGATGCCTCACTTCAAGTTTTGTGCTCCATGGAGGGTTAAGTTACACTGTTTAGGTGTAGCTGCAGGCATGCTAATGTTAGCTGCTGCTGCGGGGGCTTTAGCTTGCAGGCTAAAAACTGTGCACTCTCCAGCTTTTAGATTTAAAATATATTTTGTGTTTGTAGTATGAAATGCAAACATGGCGAGGCCAAAGCATCTAATCATCTACTGCAGTGAGTATTATTTGAGTTGTGTTTTGAAAAGTTTAACCACACTTGCGACTGCTTTCGACTTGCTATTACTGACGATATCATTCTGCTCTGTAATGTCAGGGTACCCGCGAGGTCTTAAACTTGAAAAAGTCTTAAATTTAATGATTGTAAATTAAGGCCTTGAAAATGTATTGAATTTTGTTCACAAGTCTTAAATTTCGTTCTGAAAGGTCTTATTTTTTTCCCCTTTCTTACTTACATGATACAGCGCCATGAGTTGTCAAACAGATATTTTTGATATGTTATTCAAACGCAGGATAAGTCTGTCCGCTTGCTGGCTCCACAACCCAAAGCTGTTTGCCTGTCACTCCAGGGATATGATAGGCTGTTTCAATAAGCCAGGCAGAGAGCACACGTGGGACTGTCTGTTAGATGATTGACTGTTCACGTGTCACTCTTAGCACGCTCTGTTAAGGATGTTACAGGTTGGTGATGAGCTGGGGCAATGTGCTCCGATGTTGTGCATCCACACGTCAAATTATCCTACGTTTTATTGCACTGTCTTCTTATTGCTATCGAGGATATATATTGGTAACGTTTTATCATCCAGGCCTAATATTCAGAACTTTAAATCAATTTGTATCAAAGTTAGGATCACGTGCGAACACAGTCCCATTTACACTCAGTTATTCAGCATTATTCATTCATGCCTCAGTGAGGCATCTTTTTATTACTATGCCCCGTTTATGGAATACCCTGCCTGAAGATCTGAGGGTGACATGTAATATTAATATTTTTAAAAGCAAACTTAAGACCCACCTTTTTAGTCTGGCTTTTAACTAAATTTTTAATCTAATCAATTTTAGATATTTTATTTCATTTTATCCATCTTATTCTATTTTATATATATATATTTTTAGAATTTATCTCCTGTGTTTCCTCGTTTCATTTCATTTCTTTTTAACTCAAGATGGCGTTTCCTCAGTACTTAGTTCATCATGATGTAACGTGAGTGTTGAGTTTGTGAGTTTGTGTGATCTTGTGTATGTGTATGTGGGCGGGGTAGAGGTGGGGGGAGGGGGGGTCTTTATTTTCTTTATCTTTGATTGTAAAACACTTTGTGCTACATTTCCTTTTGTATGAAAAGTGCTATATAAATAAAGTTATTATTATTATTATTATTATTCAGTCATTTGTGTGAGGCCCGGTTACTTGTTTCTCTCGCAAGATCTGGCAACAGTGCTTGTGACTTACCCACTGAAGTCGTTGACTCTAAATAGACTGGGTTCAGCCTGTACCAGGTAATGAGTGGGAAGCTCAATGCTGTTTGCGCCGTAAAAGTTTCAAGCTTGGAACCATGGGCCACACTGCCTTGGACTTGCATATGAAGAGCGCTAAACACTTAGCATATTCAGCAGCTCGCCTGGGGCAGGCACCGATATCACAGTTCTGCGCGCCAAACTCCTCAACAAGCACTTCGGCGGGCAGCAGTACCCAGCCTACCCAGCCAGGTAACATACGAGCTCTTTGTGGCTCGACACCAACACTGATGTTAATATAGTGTAGAGCAGGGGTGTCAAACCTACGGCCTACGGGCCAAAACCGGCCCGCCAGAGGGTCAAAGTGTGAAAATTACAGAGAAGACATTAATTTTAGGGCTGAAACGATTCCTCGAGTAACTTGAGTGATTCGATACCTAAACTCTGTTTAAATCCGAACAACTGTACAGCGCACTGTGTTTCACACATAGGGGTAGGTACTGAAATTCTGTATTAAACGGCAGAATCATTAAAAACCAGAGTATTGATGAGCGCTGCCGTTTAAATTTTGATGTAATTTATTATCACACGGCTGCAGCGTCTCTCCTCTCTGCATCAATGCAGCTCCTCCATACACACACATCCAGTACACACACACAAAGGTCAGTGTGTTTCTCTTACCCTGTCTGTGTCTGATCTGTTGACTTTCTTCATCAGCAGGATGTTTTATAAAGCCAAAAAGCCAAAACCTAACTCACATTTTGGGTTTTTCCCTACTCATAAATTCACCTGTGATTCAGTTTTCACAGCAGCAGAGAAGCTGCATTTGGAAGAGACTTGTTGTTAATGACGGAGTTTATTAAAACAGTCGAAACTAATGTGATGGTGAATGAGATCGACACCAACCAGGCGGACTTTTAATAGTAGAGATATAATAATATAGATTAAACAACTGTATAAGGAGGCCTTTACATTAAACAGGAGAGTCTGTGTTTCTGTCAGAAACTGTCAGACCTTCTCACAGCAGAGCGAACAGATGAGGGAGGGGGAGGAGGGCAGTTTGATCACTAATCAATCGCGGATGCCGTCGTCCTCTCGGACTGATTAAAAAAATAAAAATGCCAAAATTGGTCACAAACTATACCTGGGAGTCTGCATAAGTAAAGTCTCTGTGTGTGAAACACTGCAGTGTCACATTATGCTGTTCACAGACAGTCTGCTGTCATTAGTTTGACAGAGAGACACAGAGAGGGTCGCGTCTCGAAGGGAACCCTAGACCCGCGAAAGATCGCGCAAGTTTTTATTATTTTAGTAGAAACAACGGACACAAATCTCACGAGAGTTGTGCAAATAAAGAGTTACCTTCTAGAAACGATCAAGAAAGGTAAAAATACCTAATTACAATTAAAAATCTTGCCTGTGATTGTTTCCTTTTTTGAAAAATCAACATTTTTATTGCTTTTGTTGTACTTTAATGGTTGTCCGTGAATGTTCTCATTCGTCCAGGTCATTGTAATCTCAGGAAAAGATTAAATCGAAAGCAACTGGACTTGTTTAAAAGTCTTATTGAAGACGTTTCGCTTCTCATCCAAGAACCTTCATCAGTTATGCCTGTCAGACTAGTCAGAGCTAGTCTAACTAAATGGTGGGAACCCCAGGTATTTAATCTCTGTGGATGTGCTCAAATTCATGAGTGCTCCAATCAGATTGACAACAGTCGTTTGGAGTCGTTGATCACTGGGTGTGACCCGAAACCAGGTATGAGTGTCAGTCGTTAGAGACAAAGGACTGTGGACCACAGTCGTTAGAGTTACATGAATGTGAAACACTGCCCAGGAAATTCAACAACTTGACCTCCAAAAACAACAAAGATGAAATAACAGCATTGTAAATAGGATATAGTACAACCTCTCTCCTATTTACAATGCTGTTATTTCATCTTTGCCCAGGAAATTCAACAACTTGACCTCCAAAAACAACAGTGTTTCACACTCTAACGACTGTGGTCCACAGTCCTTTGTCTCTAACGACTGACACTCATACCTGGTTTCGGGTCACACCCAGTGATCAACGACTCCAAACGACTGTTGTCAATCTGATTGGAGCACTCATGAATTTGAGCACATCCACAGAGGTTAAATACCTGGGGTTCCCACCATTTAGTTAGACTAGCTCTGACTAGTCTGACAGGCATGAACTGATGAAGCTTCTTGGATGAGAAGTGAAACATCTTCAATAAGACTTTTAAACAAGTCCAGTTGCTTTCGATTTAATCTTTTCCTGAGATTACTTTAATGGTTCTCTTATTGGTATTTTTTGATTACTAAATACAGACCTGCAAACTCGTAAGAGGAGAAAAAGGTGACATGTTGGTAAACCAGTCCCCTGTATAGGATTTTAACATGTTAACAAAACATTCTGGTGGGGCAGAAGATGGCGTCGTAGAGTCAACATCGTTACCGAGTGAGCTCCGGTGGCATTTGTCAGTTTATATCCATGCTTTACATATTTGCACGGTGAAAAGTGTGGAGTTTTGGACGAGAAGTGCTTTAACATGAGCCTGGACAATTATTTTTCAAAATCCTCGGACAGCATGCCCAGAAACACAAAAAATTCGTCAAAGAAGAACCCTGCTAATGCTGAAAAGGAGGGGGAGCTAAGTGCTACATCTGAGATACTGAGCATGGATGTTAGCGCCGGCTCCATGGAACCAGGTATTGTTCAAGCTCTGGACAGAATAACTGATAACCTTACTAAGGTAATCGACACCAAGATTTCCACTGTCCTGGAAGCCATTAAAGAACAGACCTTGCAGCTACAGGCGGTCGCCTCTCGCGTGGGTGAAGCGGAGAAACGGATTGCTGATGTGGAGGCCGTGGCAGCATCATCGGAGGCGAAGTTAGCACGTCTCGAGAAGCAAGTGCATGATATGCGGGAACACATAGACGATCTCGACAACCGAGGTCGCAGGTGCAATATACGTATAGTTGGCATGCCCGAGGCTCAGAAGGCTCGGATTCAGTGAAATTCTTCGAAAAGTGGATCCCAGAGTACCTCCGAATGGATACAAAAACAGGACGGCTGAAGCTTGATCGGGCACACCGGTCCTTAGCACCAAAACCCAGCACCGGTCAACGTCCCAGGCCGCTGATAGTGAAGTTTCATAACTTCACAGATAAACAGCTCGTGATGGAGGCAGCTCGTCGGCTTGGACCCTGCCGGTCTGACCAGGATGACCCCACATCTAAGGGACCCAGAATCTCCTTCTTTAATGACTATTCAGCTGAAGTGGTCTGGAGACGGAAAGCTTTTGATGACATAAAGGCGCGGCTGAGGAAAATGAACATGGACTATGCGTTACTGTACCCGGCTACTCTGAAGGTGACGGTGAACGGGACACAGAGGAGATTTGGCACCCCGAAAGAAGCCGCTTCGCTTCTACATTCACTGGAACTGAGACGTGAGGACACTGCTTCCCAGTGATATCTGTCAGTATGTGGCTTTATGTTACTTGATTTCATCCATACACGTTACGTAAGTATGTTATGATTGCTCCGTGTCTGCGCACATATATATGTGCGTAAAAACATTTTATGTTTATGCACATGAGTCAATTCTGTCCGTGCACCAAGTTATGGCCACCGTGAGCAAACTTAAGTTTCTGTTGAATCTATGTGTGAGTGCCAGAGAAGAACAGGGTGCATCCTCTTTCATTTATTACTGACAGACTTGTTTCTGTTTTTTCTTTTTTCCTTTTATGAGGCTTGTACAGAGAGAGTGGTGTGGAAGAGGTTTAAAATGCCCTGCAGGTTAGGTGGCAGGGGCAGCCCCCATTGTATTTGGGCTTTTTTGTTTTTGTATAATAGTTCCTGTTCAGATGTGTTTTTCTCCCAGCTCAGTGACTGTTTTTATTTTAATATGCAGTTTCAGATTTTTGTTCTTACTGAGTCATATATCTATATAGAGGGTTGACTTAAACGGTATGACAAATAATAGACTACGCTTGTGTACATGGAATGTAAGAGGGGTCCATAGTCCTATTAAAAGAAAGAAAATACTCACCTTTCTGAAAAAAGAACACATTGATATTGCACTTTTACAAGAAACACATTTGGACGATGCAGAACATCTGAAATTACGGCAGAGTTGGGTTGGCCAGGTGTTTTTCTCCTCATTTACTTCAAGAAGTAGAGGGGTGGCAATTCTTGTGAGAAAAAATCTTCCTTTTTCAACGACAGAATGTGTTAAGGACAAAAGTGGTAGATATGTTATAATAAAGGGGGTCTTACAAGATACGGTCATTTCCATACTGAATATTTATTACCCCCTGCTCACCCGTCAGATTTTATAACTAAAGTATTCCTAGATTTTTCAGCGATTCACTCAGACATTTCCATAGTGGGTGGAGATTTTAATTGTATACGGAATCCCCTTATTGACAGACTCCCTCACAAAGCTCTGCCTCTTTCTTCACAAGCTAAGTCACTCAATTCTATATGTGAAGATTTAGGATTTGTTGATGTATGGAGGACAATTCATCCTTTGGATAAAGAGTACACTTTTTTTTCTGCACCCCATAGGTGTCATACTAGAATTGATTACTTCTTTTTACCTGGGCTCTCCTTACATTCAGTTCTATCTTGTGTAATAGGCACTATTGGCATTTCAGATCATGCCAGTGTGGTGCTGGATCTCGCTCTTAAGGGTATAGGAAACAGAGTAAAATACTGGAGACTTAATACAACTATTTTAAAGGACCATACCTTTATATCTTATTTTAATACTGAGCTTAGATATTTTCTCTCTATTAACTCTCAGTCAACAGATAACTCTGCCCTCCTATGGGAAACTATTAAGGCGTATACTAGAGGGATTATTATTTCATTCTCAGCCAGCAAGCGGCGGCAGAAATTGAGGAAGCAAAATTTGTTAATGACTGAACTTAAAACAAAAGAAAGAACCTATGTTGACTCTCCAACTCCTGCTTTATTGCGAGAAATATCTGCAGTCAGATCAACCTTAGATAACCTCCTTACGCAAGATGAGGAGACCAAACTTAAATTTACTAGACAGAGATTTTATGAACATGGGAATAAACCTGGAAAATATTTAGCATCCCTTTCTAAAAAAAAATCAGAATCACAGTCCATTGCAGTCATTTGTGATGCTCAGAATAATCGCATATATGACAATAAGTTCATAAATGACACCTTCAAAGAATTTTATTGTAGACTGTATGCATCTGAACAACCATGTGATGCACTTGATTTAATGGAAAAATTTCTTTTCTCAGCTTAGTTTGCCTACTATATCAACAGAGCAGCAAACCAATCTTAACGCTCCCATTTCCAGAGAGGAAGTATTGAATGCTATAAAAACCTTACAGAACGGAAAAGCCCTGGACCTGATGGATTTAGCAGTGAATTTTATAAAGAATTTTGTGACTTGCTAGCAGACCCATTACTTGATATGTTTAACTATTCTTTTTTGCATAATAAATTACCTCAGACTCTGAGAGAAGCTAACATTTCTGTCATACTGAAAAAGGGGAAGTGTGCGGAATCTTGCTCCTCATATAGGCTGATAGCTCTTCTTAATGTGGACCGGAAGATACTTTCAAAAATCTTAGCTACTCGGCTTGAAGACCTCCTGCCTAAAATTATTAAAGAAGATCAAACAGGCTTTATAAAAGGTCGTAACTCCCGTAATAATGTTAGACACCTTCTCAATGTAATTCAGGCTTTCCAACAAAGAGATATCGATGGTCTAGTGCTTTCTCTTGATGCTGAGAAAGCCTTTGACCGGATAGAATGGGCTTATTTATTTTACACTTTAAACAAATTCGGTCTCGGTGATAATTTTATTAAGTGGGTCAAAATTCTTTATGATAGTCCTCAGGCGGCTCTTTTGACTAATGGGCTTAAATCGGACAGTTTTCCATTGTATAGAGGAACGAGGCAAGGCTGCCCCTTGTCGCCCCTCTTGTTTGCCATTGCCATCGAACCGTTGGCGGAGGCCATAAGGATGGCATCTGCTGTACGGGGTCTGCTAGTTGATTATGAGCACAAGATAAGTCTGTATGCAGATGATGTTTTGATATTTATTTCCAACCCGGAGACGTCAATACCAGCTCTACTTAACATTATTGATCTATTTAGCAAATTTTCTGGGTATAAAATTAATTTGACCAAATCTGAAGCCATGCCACTTGGGAGTCTTAATTCGATACCAGTTACCTTATCTTCTTTTCCCTTTAAGTGGTCTCCTGCAGGTTTCGTATATTTAGGTATATTCATAACCCCTAAATTTAAGCAGTTGTATAAAGCAAACTTTGTTCCCCTGTTCGAGAAGGTGAGGCAGGATTTGGAGTGATGGAATTCTTTGCCTGTCTCCTGGCTAGGACGTATATCCTTGATTAAAATGAATATATTACCTCGATTGTTGTATCCTGTCCAGATGATTCCGGTCATATTCTCGAATAGGGTGATAAAAGACCTGAATGGCTGGCTAAGTTCTTTCATATGGAGTAAGCGCAGACCAAAACTTAAGATGGCTACATTGCAGTTCCAGGTTCTGTAGGGGGTTTAGACTTAACAAATATCAGAACATATCAGCTGTGTACTCACATGAGGTATATTTATGACTGGGTCGTAAATACCTCAAACTCTATTTGGTTGAGAGTTGAAGCTTCCCTTTCAAAGTATCCACTAAGGGATTTACTGTTTTTTAAGAAATTTAAAAATGTCAGACTGAGTTGTAATAACCCGGTCACACGTAATACACTTAAGGCCTGGCGATTAGTATTTCGACTTGAGGGAAGGTCGAAGTTCACATCTGTTTTCACCCCTATTGTGAATAATCCTGATTTCCAACCTGGGATGTTTGATACTGGTTTTAAGCGGTGGGGGGATAATGGTATTCATAGACTGAGAGACCTTACTCTCTGATAATGTGGTCATGACATTTGAACAAATAATAGAGAAATATTCTGTCCCTAGACATGATTTTTTCATTATCTGCAGATAAGGCATTATATTTTGCACAGTACTACAATAGTTGAGAACCATGAAAGCTCTCCTGTTGAGAAATTATTATTTTTATCAGATAGAGAGATATCTGTAAGTCTATTTTATAAAGCTATGTATTTTGCACCCCCAATAAGGTTGCAGAGGCTTAAAGGCACATGGGAGAAGGAGCTAAACATCACAGTGGATGATGAAGAGTGGAAGGATGTCTGGAGACATGCTAAATCAATTTCAGTCTGCAATCGTGCCCAAGCAATGCAGTTAAAAATTATACACAGAATGCACATATCCCCCAACCGCAGGCATCACTTCAATCCTACTCTCTCGCCCATGTGCCTTAAATGCAAGATAGAAATTGGTACCCTAACTCATTGTTTTTGGTCATGTTGGAAACTGCAAATGTATTGGTCTAATGTGTTATCTGAAATAGAAAAGATATTGGGTTTAGAACTGGAGATGGACCCTGTGTTTCTCATATTGGGCCTCCCAAGCCGACGTTTAACATCAAAACATAATAAGAGGCTGTATTGTATTCTTACTTATGCAGCGAGGAAGAATATTTTATTGCAGTGGGTCAATGAAAAAGTACCAACTGTTAAAGGCTGGCAAAAAGTGGTGTTTGATTTGGTGCCATTAGAGTACCTTACATGTATATTACATTTAAAAACAGACCAATTCTATAAAGTTTGGGAACCCTATTTGAACTACATAGAGCCTGGGGTCTCTAATATCATGTTGCAGGGATTTTCTTGATTGCTCATACCACACATTTTTAGTGTAACCCTGGTTATTATTCATATGGATCTGAGCTGGTGTTCTGTTTTTTTTTTTTGTTTGTTTTTTTGTTTGTTTTGTTTTTTGATTTGTCTGTTTTGTTCTGTCTGTTTGTTTGCTTGATTTGCTTCTTTATTTCTGTGGACCTTATTATGTATCCATTTTTACTTGTAAAAGTGAAAAATTAATAAAAATATTGTTAAAAAAAAAAAAAACATTCTGGTGACTGTTTCAGTTAAAAGAGTTAGTTCCATCTTCTGTTTGTGGTTTCTGCAGACATTACTACCTTTACTTTTACCTTTGTGCTTCAGTAAAAAGTTAAGTAAAAACAGTAGAAGTAAATGTACAGTAAAAGTAAAGTTACTTTACTGAGTATTTTTACTTTAGCAATTTATAGTTGTTCATTTAAGAGATCTGTCTTTTCTCTTTTGTATAAGTGATGTAATAGAAAAAATTGCAGAACACGCAATATTTCTTATCCGATTACTTGATCAATCACCAGAATAATCGATAGATTATGCTTTAATTTTACTGGTTGTATGTGGCCCCTGAACCAAAATGAGTTTGACACCCCTGGTGTAGAGATTGCAACAGCTTTGAAGGCTGTAGGTTCTTTTGTGTAATGCGTGTGTATGTGTGTGTGTGTGTGTGTGTGTGTGTGTGTGTGTGTGTACGCACATGCGCACACACACACTCCTCACACATGCCTCATGCAGTTATTGTGTTTTAAGGATTGTTTATGAAACAAAGTTTTTGTTTTTGACAGCATTATATTGCATTATTTCATTCATATGCATGCCAGAATAAGTGCGAGGTTGGTCTTAAATTTCATTGGAAGTGGTCTTAAAAAGGTCTTAAAAAGTCTTAAATTTAAGTTGAAAAATTCTGGGGGTACCCTGGATCTGGAAAAGGCTGCTTGCTTTAACACTGCTCTTTCTCATTATCCTTTTTGCTATACTCTGAAATACTCTCACCCAGATGTGCTCGCAGGTAACGAAATTTGGCACCGATTGATTGATTTATTTTTTGAATTTGTACTTGGTAGTACCAACGTAATGTGGTCGGTACTATTAAAAGTTCAGAGTTTGGAACACAATCATAGTACTGAAGTGGTTTTCTTGCTGGTTTTGGCTCCTGGCACCCTGAGGTCATGGCTAATCGACGTTGGTACTGTTGTCCCTGTCATCTCGTGTTCTTCTGGTGACCAGCCTTGTCCAGCAAATGGCAGCTAGCAACAAGTGAGAGGCTAAAGCTAGTGTTACCTGGGACATCAAAGGCAAACCCCTAAAATATATCCTCCAAAAAAATATGTTCCAATTTCTCCACATCCGTGAATTAAGTTGTGCTTTTGTACAGCGATTCTGAGCCCCAAGAAACCCTCCAGTCTGCTACAGTAAATGTATGTAGGCTATTCTCCTTCCATGCTGAAGTGGTGTCATAAATGAGTAAGTATTTCATTGGACACAAATTTAGTGTACATCCCCCAGTACAGGATGGGTCATCAACAGTTTTGAATCGTTTCCCAAGAGAAGTCAAACTTCCAAGAATACCTACAAATGACTTTTTTGCCATTGTTAGGCCAAATGCTGCCATTCAGGTGATGTATAGTGCAATATATATGTGATAAAAACACTTGACCTTTGATTTTGACTTCATGGAAACTTTAAAAGTACTCTATCCACACTTGCACACTTTTGTACAGTTATGGTTATGGACTGTTTTCACCTCCCTACGCTTGTATTTTAAGTATAACTCATTTACTAAAGAAAAAGACAAAACACATAATAAAGTTAAAGATGAATTTAACTGTTTTTTAAAAACTTTATATTACAATAATCTTATTATTGTGATATTACAATGACTTATATTGAGATGTATTACAACCCTCATGATCCCATGCTACTTCACAATCTCATCAAACTATGTATTTTGCGATTATTTTATTGAGAGACCCATAGCGGAAGAACTTACATATTGTGCCATTTAATGCACAGTCATGAGTGATATTATTGTTACTTACATGCTATCAGTAATATCACAATTTATTATTACTTTTCATATGGATATTCAGTCAGTGTTTATTGCAAATGTAGTCATTTGGAGCAATAAATTTCTCAATGACAAAGAAAGTTGAGTTCTTCTGCTGCAACATCTGTTGTTCTCCCTACATCCATTGACGTCACAGTGATGTAGTTTGTGTTAAGGAAGAACTACAGGCTATTTTAGCTTGAATTTCTAGTCACCACCTTTGGGTAGCCTTGGGGTGTGCTAGACAAGTGTTTTTTTTTCACCTAGTGCTCTGTCGTGGCCAACAAAATAATAGCTATATATTCAAGGGTGGTGATACACAGCATCGTGGGCTTGGGTGTCAGAAACTCGTGGGCAATGCATCCTGGTGTATGTAGACAAACTAAGTTTTCTTGGTCATTATAGCACAGACTGTCATTTATTGCTTCGATTGACCACATTTACCATCAACCCTGACTGGACATTCACATGAAAAGTGCCAGGTTTGCCCTTTAACCTTCCTAATGCCAAAAATGTTTAATTAATCCTCTAAATTATGTAATGTCCCACAGTATAACTTTTATTGTATCAGAGGTGGACGACATCATGTTTAGAAAAATCAAATAATAATTTTGATCAAATTATTTTCTTTTCAGTCAATGACAAGAAACAACAGTAAAAAAAGAACATACAGGAACAATAAAAACAATTCAATAGTGTAATGAGTGGAGGGTGAACCAGGGACATGCGCTAACAGTGATGTAATCCAATCTCTCAAATCTGATTAAGGCTGGTTCTGCTGATTTATGAGCTTGTTACAAAAGCAGCACTAACCACTAAAAACAGCCTCTTCCTGAATCTCAAAGCTAGAAATTCAACTGCCCATGGCTGCTTATTTCCTCTGTTACTGTCATACATAATTTATGATGATGATGACATCTTATTTGTCCCTTTTCATTCAGTCAATACTTAATTGTGATATTACTTTAAAATACAATCACCATTCTATTATTTGAAGTAAGCTTACCTATGAAGAGGACGAGAAGAGACAGAGAGATGTACATTTTCCCGATCTCACTGTGACAAAAACAAACAACTATGAACACACTATATGTTAGACTTTCAAATGACACTTTATGACCATTCAGTGCAAATGCTACAAGTCTTTTCATCATGACAAATGTAACAAATGCGTCCCGTCTTACTCAGCAGCAGAGCATATAGAACAGTTTTATAAGCTTGTAAAAAATATGAAACAATTGCATTAGAGCAAGCTTAGACTTTTAAGGCAATAGTAACCCATCTCTAACCTTAATTTCATGCTACATGTAAATATCCTTCTACTTAAAAGGTCAGACAACACTTTGCTGTATTCCAACAGGTTTCATGCTCTGTTTCAAGTGAATACACAGTATGCAAAACTGTGTGTGAATTGTAAATGTATTTCAGTGTCTTACCTCTAATCTGCTTTTTGTTCTGTCCTCTTTCGTGACTTGCAGCAGTGGATGGCTGGAATCATAGAATGAGCGTAATGGGCAGGGCATGATGAGGAAAGCAGCCAGAGTGGAGTCGAGTGGGAGGGTTGGGTCGAAGATGGCCTGAAAGTGCTGCTGTACTGTGCAGTACAGATCGTTACTGTCTGTGTTCTATGGGTGACTACTGATGTAAATGTTTTTCATTTTTACACCGTTATCTTTGTACACTTAGAGCAAGAAGCTCATCTGAGGTGCCAGATGGTTTGCTGCATAGAACCATCTGGGAAGTTGCCGTTGTAAACTGTTTAGAAAAGGACAGACATTTAGCAGGTGATTGGATGCACCTGTCTATCACGTCTAACACGGGCTAACTTCAGATCATCAGGTCAAACCCTTGCCAAAATCGCTTGGGAGAAGAGCGCAAACATCTTTTCCATGGGGAAGAATCTTCAGTGCTGTTCTTTGCCCTTCTTTAAATGAAGAAATACTCTCCAGTTCTGCCTGTAGTCCCTCTTAGCATGCTGATTGGCTGCATTACTTATGGTGCGGGCACAAAAGGATAGCTTGAAGCCTGGCAAGATGGCTTCTCCGGTGATCTCGTGAATCCAGCAAGTTCCGCTCAGAAGTCAGGCCACTATCCAACTGTCATCCCAGAACACATGCAATTATTTTCATATATCCTAGGTGATGTACCTGAACCTAATATTGGAGCTAGTCTCTAGCTAACAAGTCTAAGAAGTTAGCCTAGCCTAACAGAAATTTATAACCAACTAACCAAATAATATTGGGATTAAATTTGGCATGTTTAATTTATTAGTAAAACACAGTCATAGATTACATCAGATTGTACTCTACATCATGGAACATTAACCAGGCATATGTATGCCATATTATATACTGGCATGCATATATGATGATGACAATGTATCTAGGTATTGATTACACCTGATATAGTTATACTGTAAATTCCAACATCGGTGTGAAGCTCCAGAGGCAGGTTCCAGTCTGCCAGGAGGGGGTACTTTGACATACATCATTTATATTTATACATGAAATAAATAAATTCATTGCTACTTCAGACTATCTGAAGATACACAGTGAGAAAATACCCCAATGTCTGTGCCAGTCATATCAATGTTGGTACAAAACAGCTTATGCCATGATGTTATCAACCAGCTACATATTTATGGTGAATAATAAATAATATACATATGCCTTGGGTCAGAGTGGCACCTGCTGTTAAAGTGGCATATACCACTGTAGACACTGGCATATGCCACTGAACCACCATCAACCCACTGCAAAGTAAGTGGCATACCATTATAGACTTAAGCAATACATCACGACAGGAGTGATGTATTGCTTTTATAAAACGGTTACCAATAATGGCAATATGAAAGAGGAATACACAATAATTTTCATGTAGTTTTTAATTAAACAGAAATACATATTATCTAATAAAATAGCCCCGCTGTGAAGTTAATTATGAGTGAGTGGTCCGGAAGAATCCACCCAAAACCTCAATGAATGAGTTTTTTTTAAATAGTTTTAGCTTTGAGTGATCACTGACTTTATTAAGCCGACTATATGTGACATTGCAGCAGGCACCTGGAGACGCAGCAGCGGCATCTGAATATCATGACTTTAAAAGCACCAAATTAGTTGCCTTAACGAATTTCGTTAGTAAATAATGCGAAGAATTGTAAAATATCATTTCCATGAGGCTGTTCAATCAGACAGTGACAGATCACCCTATAGAGCCCTAAGTGTCATAGTCGCTGTCAAGGTGCTGATCCTGTGACTGTCATTATACGGGAGCTGTCCGTGATCCGCTATTTGACTCCTAATTACTCATTGACGCACAGTGCAGGATTTTATAATCTAATCTAATAATAATACGGGCACATGTTTAAACATGTTTAACATGTTTAAATGTTGTTAACGTCAAAAAATAAACATCAAAACCGGCTACTTTTTGCTGCGTACTGTAACAGTTGGTTGTTGTCATGGAAACATTGTTGCTTCCCTGAAGCGGATGATATGCTGTGATAAGGCTTTTTAGAATAGTAGCTGTGGTATACGCTCATTATATCACAGTTAACAGCCAATCAGATTGCCGGATTTCACCTTTCCGTTTTATAAACCGATATATACCACTGTAGCACTAGAGGCATACCATCAGCCACTGTTCAAACTTGGCGTCACTCGTATAGTGGCCTTTGTGCCCTTCTGGAACAAATAATAAACTGAGAGGTGTATATTGTACGCTGACGTTAGGTACACACATTTAATGTTTTATATTTTGTATTTAGCTTCGTCCCACCATTAGTGGCACATGACAGAAATCTAAGCTTGGTTATTGGATGTAGTGTAAAAATGCATCTTGGGAATTGTAGTTAAATTTTCCCCCTAAATTTTTATGTCATTAGTACCGTTGACTTTTTACTAAAGAACCAGATATTTTCTGACTTGGATGTTAATCTTATGTACAAATAATTCAATCAGAGTTTCATGTTGTTTGATGCTATAGACATGCTCCAACTGTGAGTAACGTAAAGAGAGCCTGAGAGAGAGGTTCAAATCCTAACTGCTTTCTTATCTCTGCACACCTGACCAAATTCTGATGTAAAGTGGGTGTGATTATATGATTTGGTTAGCTCCAAAAATGTTTGTGGAGGAAGTGGTTTCAGATGCTGCTCGACCATTCAACAAGCACTTGTTAAAGCATACTGAGGCCTTTAGAGGAAGGCTTTACCAAGACAAGACGTTACTGAAAAGACCTATCCCCAGGGCCTTGTCAATGTTGTATGAAATGGATTTGTAAAGAGACCTTATGTCCCCTGGCACACCGTAAGTGCTTATCCCTCTTTGCAATTAGAGACCCCCCTATTGCAATAATGAGCTGGATGATCACAGAGGTCCCAACCCATCTGAACCTCTGGTCAAGAGATGTCAAAGAATGGTAGAAAGCTAAAAGTTGACTCAACAATTTTCTTATGATTTATGGTCACAAAAAACAGTTCCCATCAGTTTCAGCCCAACAATCCCAAGGGTTCCTAATAACTGTACAGATAACACCTCTCTGTCTGTCAGTAATGTAGCCATAGGTGACATCCCATAACCCCATGCCCCTCTCTGGGTGAAAACAAGCACTGTAAAAGCAGCCAGTCACTGTGTGTCTGTGTCAAACACTTACAGGTTAATGATGTTACTGAGTAAATGACATGTGCCGATTGTGTCTGTAGATCTAAGTGAATCAGAAAAGAGTTTAAGTGATGGTGTCATTAACATTTTTACTGTGAAAAAATACACTGCCTGGCCAAAAAAAAAAGGTCATAAACTCTAATATTTCGTTGGACCGCCTTTAGCTTTGATTACGGCACGCATTCGCTGTGGCATTGTTTCGATAAGCTTCTGCAATGTCACAAGATTTATTTCCATCCAGTGTTGCATTAATTTTTCACCAAGATCTTGCATTGATGATGATAGAGTCTGACCGCTGCGCAAAGCCTTCTCCAGCACGTCCCAAAGATTCTCAATGGGGTTAAGGTCTGGACTCTGTGGTGGCCAATCCATGTGCGAAAATGATGTCTCATGCTCCCTGAACCAGTCTTTCACAATTTGAGCCGATGAATCCTGGCATTGTCATCTTGGAATATGCCCGTGCCATCAGGGAAGAAAAAATCCATTGATGGAATAACCTGGTCATTCAGTATATTCAGGTAGTCAGCTGACCTCATTCTTTGAGTACATACTGTTGCTGAACCTAGACCTGACCAACTGCAGCAACCCCAGATCATAGCACTGCCCCCACAGGCTTGTACAGTAGGCACTAGGCATGATGGGTGCATCACTTCATCTGCCTCTCTTCTTACCCTGATGCGCCCATCACTCTGGAACAGGGTAAATCTGGACTCATCAGACCACATGACCTTCTTCCATTGCTCCAGAGTCCAATCTTTATGCTCCCTAGCAAACTGAAGCCTTTTTTTCCGGTTAGCCTCACTGATTAGTGGTTTTCTTAAGGCTACACAGCTGTTCAGTCCCAGTCCCTTGAGTTCCCTTCGCATTGTGCGTGTGGAAATGCTCTTACTTTCACTATTAAACATAGCCCTGAGTTCTACTGTTGTTTTTCTTCGATTTGATCTCACCAAACATTTAAGTGATCACCGATCACGATCATTCAGGATTTTTTTCCGGCCACATTTCTTCTTCGAAGACGATGGGTCCCCACTATCCTTCCAGTTTTTAATAATGCGTTGGACAGTTCTTGACCCAATTTTAGTAGTTTCTGCAATCTCCTTAGATGTTTTCTCTGCTTGATGCATGCCAATGATTTGACCCTTCTCAAACAGACTAACATCTTTTCCACGACCACGGGACGTGTCTTTCGACATGGTTGTTTAGGAAATGAGAAGCAACTCATTGCACCAGTTGGGGTTAAATAACTTGTTGCCAGCTGAAAGATAATCGCCCATGCAGTAATTATCCAATAGGAGGCTCGTACCTATTTGCTTAGTTAAATCCAGGAGGCGACTCTTTTTTTGGCTGGGCAGTGTATGTTACTACCATAAAACACCTGATTTTAGAAGAGAGTTTGGTTTGACAGCACTAAAACAGAAAAGTATCGTGCCTTGACTATATAAACAGATGATTGAAATACATTACCTGAAGATTCACTAAGGTTGTTGTGTACGTCCAGTTCGTCCACTTTGATGGAGGCAGAATAAAAGGACATCACTTACTTTAATATTTGCTATGTAACAACGCTGATCGTTGATCGGCATCAGCATTGCTTAATTATTCACCTGACTGGCCAGAGGATTTGGGCTCCCAATAGCTAAAAAGAGTAGTTGTTTTCACCCTAAAAGGGGTGGGGGGCATGACCAGAGAACCTGAATGGGCTGCTCTCATCGATAGGCTGTGGAACCAGTAGAGTAACAGGAAAGGTCAAAAGACTTGCAGTAAAAGATTAACTGGAATTAAGTAATACCCATTTTAATTGCGGATGTGCAACAAGAAGCCTTAAGAGGTAGGTCTTGGGCACATGGACTATGTGGGTGTCTTCCAGTGCACCAGTTTTGGTTGATGTAAGAGCAGGAGGGCAAAGTGCAAAAGGGCTGAGATGAAATATAAATCGGAGGGAGTGGTGATCTCACATCACTGCTCTCATCGTTCTTAAACTGCTGAGCCAGTCACAGTGAAACATGACAACAATAGCTGAACAAAAGACTTCTCAATCATTTTATTGTCTGTAGGTGCAGTGCAGAATAATGTCACACAGCACAGCAAATCAGCAGCCAGCGGTAGACGGTTAATTAATAGTAGCTATTAGTGGGACAGTCAATTAGTACGATGACATTAGCAATAAATGATCTCAAAATAAATTCTGAAGCCACTTATATGACTGCATCAACCCAGTGCCTTTTCAGTCATAATTCTCCTGTGTGTCACTGGTTAACAGTGAACATCCGTATGTAATTACACTGTTCTCTGACGCTGCACTCAATCAGAGGCTGATCAAGTCAAGTCAGATTTTATTTATATAGCCCAATATCACAATTTGCTTCAGGAGGCTTTACTGTCTGTACAGTGTTGCAACACCCTCTGTCCTCTAGACCCTTGAAAGAGTAAGGAAAAACTCCCCAAAAAAGGCTTTTTATCAGGGAAAAAAATAGAAGGAACCTCAGGGAGAGCCACAGAGGAGGAATCCACCCTGCTAAACGTGCAATAGACGTTACATGCACAGAACAGAACAGCAAAATCATTTTTATAAATACAGTATTTGAAGACAGAGATTGTAATACATAGAATTATAATATATATGTGAAGAATATGAGTTCAGGAGAACGTCAAGCAGCATCCTGTGTTGCCCACTGAACCCTAGCTATACAACCTCCTCTCCACTTAGGAGACCATGTGTATACAGTAGATATAATGCACTTCTGGTGAACTAAATGCCATTCCAGTGGAAAACGTAAAGAAGTGCATCACGACTTTTGGTGTGGTGGTGCCCCACCGCATATAGCTCAAAAAAAAAGTGAACAGCGTTCCTTGGCTGGTATTGCTGTTATGATTATGCTGATAAAACCTGTGATTAACACAGGTTATAAACATTGGAATCCTCCAAGGCTGTGTGCTGAGCCCACTACTATACACACTACTGGCCCACAACTGAGTCACCGGATACCAGAGCAACCACATCATTAACTCATTACTTCATGGTGCTTCTCAAAAACAATGAATCTGGCATCAAGGATGAGGTGAGGCAGTTGAGTTTGTGCAGAGACACACTCCTTATGGTCAGCAGATATTGTTGACTTGCAGAGCTAAAGCAACTCACTCCCCCCTACTTCTATGGTAAGACTATAGAGATAGTACACAATGAGATGTTGTGGATGCACATCACAGACAATCTCTCTTGGAGGCAGAACACCTCCCCCGTAGTGAAAAGAATGCCCGTTCTAGGGTTGGGCGTTTGGTCTACCAAATTGGCATATGACCATGACCCATAGTGAAACCTTTCTGATGGACGATGACATTCTTGTTTTTTGGGTTGGGGGTGAGGTGTTGTCCTATAACAGAAAAGCTGACCTGCTCACCTGATCTTTTTCTCTGCACCACATGTCCCTAACTTAGCTGTGTAAACTTGAAACAAAGTTAACCGGCCAGCAATACTGAGGAAGCTAAGCTATGAAAATGATAGTGGCATGATTGATTGAAAGACACACAGACAAACAGCAGTTAACAGGAAGGAAATGCTGCTGCACCACGAACAAGGCTGGTGCAAAGCTCATAGAAATCTCATGTACAAAAAACGGAACTCAAAAACTCCTTCTCTGCAGCAACTCTGAGGGGGCTCACAACCTCAAATACTAAAGACTGCAGCTGGTCAGACCTTCCTATTCCATTGGACCCATATGCAATAATGGACATAATCTAGCTCCTAGTACCCCTGAGAATTCACTCACTCACTGTCAATTCTATGGACATTTACAGAATAATTGGTCATGTCATAATTTTATTAGTCCTATATAGTGCCATGAATCAGTGAAAACAGTTTTCCGGGTTACTGGCATAGAACACTTTGGCCACCCCCAAGTTGCTGTTTCCATGTTTTCAGCACTATACATATTATTTACATACAAGTTAAAGTAAAAAATATCTGTACAACGTAAGGCAATACTAAATGAAAGAAAATGCAACAAAATGGTGGGATTGTCTCTACATATTATAATGATAACTGGATTAAACTTTGGCAGTACAGATACATATCAACATAGGCCATGTAACAATGTAGTGTAGTTTCTATGTTTGCAGCAACTAATGCTCTATGCTTGTTTTTATTTGTTTATTCATTTGTATTTTTTTTTTGTTTGTTTTTTTTGTTTTTTTTTGTTTTTTTGTTTTAATGTCATTTGGTCCTGTTTGTTTCAGCTGTTTTGTTTTTAATACCCTGTCAATAGTGCACTGTGGCCCTGGGGACACTATATTTCCTTCTTGCTTTTTTCATAACTTTCATGACAATAGATTAAACTGAAACTCATGAGTAAAGAAAAAAAAAAACGAGCTTTTAATACTATCTGTTATGTAGATGTGAATTCAATCACCACTTTGCCCTTGGCTCATCCTCATCATTAGTGCATTAGGACTAATGGATAATGGTTTTCATTTCCTGGATCTCCCTCCCTAAAGAGAAATTAGCCACGCCTTAAAAAATGGAAAGGGAGACTAGAGAAAAATCTTTTAGAGTTTGCCTGCTAACACAATAGATGCAAAAAAAAAAAAAAAAAAAAAAAACAAAAAAAAAAAAAAAAAAGAAAAAAAAAAAAAACAAGCCATAAACACTGGTAGCTTAAAACCCAGAGACATTTGGAAATGTTTTTTATAACCATGCACCCGTCATATGGATAAATACTACTAAAGCAATGCTATAAAACTACTCTTATGTTTCCATTAATGTCACATACTAGAAAAACTAAAACTCTGGGAATGACAATGATTTTGGTTGTGGAGCTTCTTTAGCAAAAAAAATTCCATTACACACTTTAAATAGTCTTGAGCCTTGCCCACTCGACAGGTTAAAGGTTAAGATGAAATTAAGAAAAAGACATTTAACCCTTTTAGATCAGATATTGTGCACATATTTAACCAAATGTGTACACTAAACCATTTCAAACAGTTTCAAACAGAATTTATGAATATTAAATACCTTTAAACATGACAAATAATTTACATAGAGCTAGCCAGGATATAAACATAATGAAAATTGAGGAGGATGTGTGGACTAAGGTAACATTTTACCACTAGTATGTTAGCTAGCACAGTAAACGAGTGCACCACCAGCACTTTTACAGAAGTAAAATATATTCTTTCAACTTTACTCTTGTACTTGAACTAAAGTTATTTGTCATCATTAGCAAACAAACTATAGCAATTTCTGAGGTTTTGACTATAGACCTATAATAGAACTAGACAGGACATTGCTGCCAATTTTCCCTGGTGGCTACAGGGAAATTGAAGAGAAAAATTCCCCATCGACCCAAAAAGGATTTTCCACCGTAAGTCACCATTGTAAAAGAAATGTCTGTAAAACTATTGACAGGACACTTTGAATGCCAAGAAGGTTAGTTATGACTTTTTTGATTATGAATTTTTGATCCATAGTGGTTTTATATTTGTAAAACTTTACTCAAGCTGAAAAAGCAATTTAAAAATCTGTGACATCATCACAATGTGATCTGTGGCCTGGGAGTGGGAATATAACCAGGAAGTAAACACGCTAGAAAACTTTTCGGCTCATGCGCCAGGTGAGCAACCCTTGTTGGATTTAATGGGTGCCATCTTTGCATTTACTATCGAGTTCTTTATAATATATCTATGATTTTGACAAATACCAACCTGAAGTACATGAAAGAACAATAAGACAGGGAGATCTATCTGCTATATAACTTTTTCAGTGTAATATAACTTTTTTGTTACTTCTCAATATCGCTGCCAGTATTACTTTGAAAGTAAGTGCCATCACTACTTTTCCTGTCTATCATACTTTTGTACATAACTTATCTACTTCTGTTGTTATCGTTTATATTGCTTGTTTGCTATTTATCATCTCGGATTGATGTTTCTCTATTTTTGCTCTTTGCTGCTGTAATACTAGAAATTTCCCCACTGTGGGACTAATAAAGGAATATCTTATCTTATCTTATCTATTCTGTCAGGCACTGTTTATTTCTATTTCCTCCTTATACACTTTAGATTTTATGTATATATTTCACTTATTTGATGCTCAATTGTTGTTATTACCTTACTGTGATTTTGGAGCAATCTGGCACAAGAATTTCCTTTGGGATTAATTAAATTCTATCTTATCTATTAATCAGGTTCACGGATGAGGAAATTTATTAGGTTAGGATTAGTTGAATTCATGCTTAGCCATGACCTCCTTCCTCACTCTAACGTATCTGACGCATTATGTGTTTTCCTGGAAGTTAAACCTAGAGAAATCCGTAACTTAATTCAAGGTAAAAGTTCATTTCCTAGCTTCTAGCTGTTCTGACAGTTGTTGGAAACATTTGTGATAATATAGATGTATAACTCAAGAAAATTTAACATGCCTAGCATATTAGACATGTTAAAGCATAAAAGAGCAGAACATTTGTGCACTGTAAGTAGACAGGTGTATAGGAGAATTAATTAAGAAAAAAAAAAAAAAAAAAAAAAAAAAACTGTCGAAGGTCATCGCACGAAAACTGTAATAAAATCTTGAATGAGAAGTTCAGAACATGTGTGTGGGAGTCTTTTTGCTTTTTATTGTAGACATTTTATGCAGAATTATACATTATAGCTTTAACATCTAGCAGCAGCACAAATGTAGACAGGGTCATGGTGAAGCATGGTGATAGGAAGATGGCAGGAGGAACTCATCTCTTCTTAAATTGAATTTCTGTGTATATAATTACATTGGCTTTGGCTTGTACCTCTCAAAGAAAAGAAGAAAAAATGTGAGAATTGGACATTTCAAATGGAAGACTGAATATAAATATAAGTAAGCCTCCTCCACCAACAAAATCTGTCCCAGAGCGGCCGCTGATATCCTCAGGGTATATTTTGATCTAATTTTTAGAACAGAAAAAAACAGACATTGATGATAGATTACAGACACATACAGTCCCTTCAGGTGATCTGCCATCAAGTATTGGGTTAAGTGATGTGTGTGTGTGAGAGTGTGTCAGTGTCAATCTGGTAGGTAAACAAAGACAGGGTTTCTGCAGCAGAGCCTGTTTGACAAATGCTGGCTCTGAGGCTCATCTCAGTCAGTCAATCACACGTTTTTTTGGGATTCACATGTGGACATGGACACTCTTTGTCTGCCTGAGCTGGATGTGTGTGGGACACGCCTTAGTCGGATCGTAAGTTTAAACAGCATCTAGCTTTAGTAGAAGCCTGTCCGTGAGAGATGTACAGTGCCAGATTTTACTTGAACCTTGGATTATGTTGTTTTGCTCTAAAATCTTTCTTCCATGTGAGATCCAGTGAGGTACCATAGCTGTTTGCCTGTGTCACAGTTCAGGTGCAAGATCCTGGGCATGACCCTGGTTCTTAACGGAAAACTTGCCAGAACTCCCAAATGAGACGGTCGAACCACACAAATATAAAAATTATGCATTTGGGTGCTAACATGTAAGGTCAGACACTAAATTTGCCCTCAAACAGCAGACGGTATATATACCAGCGGTTGACTGGCATGATACCTAAGGTTAAAGTAGGCCTGGGCAATATAGAGCAGCTAAGTCCTGCCCCTTTCAGTGTGCCTCATGGGACCTTGTCGTGGACCAAGCAGTCAAAGCACAAAAACACAGGTTCAAAGTTCAAAAAAGATGGGTTTATTTTCCCCATAGGTTACCAAAGTTGAATCAGGGGCCCTTAAAAGGGATCAACAAAATATAACTCAACTGAAAAATAAGGCTGACAAAAACTAGACATCAACATCAACAGAATGAGACACTGGGGCAACATATAGTATATACTGGCTGATCAGACCAAATTTAACACGGGGAAAACTACTGTATATAGACAACAACTAAAAAACTAAACCCCCCCCCCCCCCCCCACCATGATGTTAATTTGGTCTGGTCTGTGAGACATTCAGTATAAAGCCATGCTGATCAGCCCATCTTTGGTCTGTTAACAGGAAATACATGATGAGGAGGTAACTCAAAGAAAAGAGAAATGAATTAATACTAGTGATGGCGAGATGAAGCTTCATGAACCATTGAAGCTTTCCATCCAAGTGGTTCACTCATGGGCCGAAGCTTCATGGTGCTTCATTTGCTCTACTGTGCCATCAAGTGGACAATAAATGTAAAACAGGCAGAGTGATTATAATGACACCATGGCTTTGGTGTGTGAAGCTTTGAGTTAAATAAGTGAATGATGTTTGTGATTCCAATACATAAATTATGCTCGCGAGGCTTCGAACGTCACCACATACGTCATCAACACAAGCCTCGATACGCGCTTCACAAAAATCTTCCTAGATCACTGACACGCTTCGAAGCCTCGACACGGAAAGACACATCACTAATTAATACAAACAAATAGCAAAATGACAAACAATGAAAACTAAAAGTGTGCACTCCATCCAGAAAACAGTGTATTGTCAAAGTGCTAATAAACCAATTTTTAACATAACAAACTATGTGTGTTGTATGTAATTTAAGTGACTGCAACTCAAAGTAACTGAACATGTGGTAATGGTGTTTGTGAGTGTGTGAATGCTTCAACCTTTTGTGTGGCTGTGGGCACGGCTGTCACAGACCTAACTAACGGGAAAAATATAAATGATAGTTTATGGCAAGAGACAAATTATTTTTTGCCGTTTGAATTTTGCCATTAATTATGCTGTTAGTTAATTTAAAAGATAATTTTACTGTTTATTGTAGTTGGTTAGTTAGTTTTGTGTGAAACTGCCCAGTGAACTACATGTCTCATCTTGCACAATATACATCTTCCACACTAACATGCTGTTCCCTGTAATGTTATCTTACCTGAAGTGTTTTATCCAGCGACTCCTGGTCCTTTTACCAGCCGGGTAGAGAAAATAACAAGAAAGACCCACTGTTGTGTGACTACACCTGGTACAAAAACACACAGGCACAGATTAGCTTGTCATGACGTCACTCACGCGATTTCTGGGTATGTAGTCTTTCTAATTACGTATCTTCACAGCCTGATAACTTGAACAGTTTGACGACGAACAGTGACTTTCTTGACTTGTAAAATTATCTTTAAAACTGACAAATATCATATGTGTAATTTGTGGCACAGTTCAAACAGAATGAAGAAATAATTGACTCTAGCCATGTCTTTGTGAAGACATTCATACCCGTGTCCAGTTTCAGGTCAGCTTGCCAGACTGGCATTTATTTATTCAACAAAAACTCAAAACACAGCCTATTATGTGTGAACATTTTAGATATCAAATGTTTAACTTCAAAAAGTGTACATTGAAAAGGAACACAACTGGTAAATATCAAAATTATAAATGATGATGACAGGCAAGTATTTGTTTTTAGCAGTGAATAGTTTTCCTGGCAGGTGTCTAAGAAATATCTTTCTGTCACAGGCTCCTGTAGTGCAGAATGCAGTGGTCCAGAAGTTGGAGGTGGAGATACAAGGGGAAAGAAGTCAGGAAAGTCATGATCAAAGTCTTATCAACCAAGGATATTCATCCAGCTTGATAAAATAATCTACCTCCCTGGACAAACAGGTGATGATTATAAGTATTATGCTAAAGTGATTTAAATGCAGATAAAGATGGAAAATGACTGAACAAAGACATTGGTTCCTCGTCAGTCATCAGAAGTTTATCATCGGTGATCATTTACTGTTTTCTCCAGGTTGTGCTGTTCTACTGTTAATGGTCACTATGTTTCCTGCTTTTGCTATTCAGTGTACTTCCCTCTAATTCCCTCTACACATAGGCTACTAGTTTTAATGTTATTGGTGTGTCTGCCTTACACGAACAAGATTCATATGACCTCATATTCAGAGGAAATGATGCTTGCATTAGTGTTTGTAATGAAACCCTCTTTATGTACTGATCACTCTCCTACAGCTCTATCAGTGTGGATGCAAGCTGAACATTTCCTTTTGCAGCTGCCTCACATTTAAAGCATACAGCTGGTGAAGCAGATGTTGACTTTCATTGTGAAGCAGTGACTAGAAATATAATGTATATATTGCAGAGGTTAGCAGTGTTCAGCACAGTCTCCCCCATGAAACCACACTCTGCAGCTACGGTTGAGTATTGTGTGAGATTTTTCTGATACCAGTGCTAAAATGCTGCTTTTAAAATGGTACAGACAGTAAGTGAAGTATAATAATGACAATATGAAAGAACAGTATTTTTCGGTTTCAAGGCAAATTTGAAATTGAAGAATATATTAACTGTTGACAGTTTAAAGTATACTTAAAGATTTAAATAAATACATAAATACTAAACACATGACACATTTACGTGAGATTATGTATGTGATATGTATGTGATCATGTCCAGAAAAACAAACAAGTTCATTTTTAATCTTTTTCCATTTCAAATAGAATACAATTTAAACTGGAGAGGCAATTGAATATATTATTCACTATTGCAAAACAAACTTTTTCATTCCTTATTATGATACAGTGTTGCTTTATATTAATGCACCCTGAAAAATAATTTTTTGAAAACTTCTTATTTTTGCTTGGTCTGTTTTATGACAAAAACACATTACAAAAAAAATTGGCATCATAATGAGTACCACAGAGGGATAAATGTGAATAAAGCTACATTTTGAATTAAAAATAACACACAAAACTTCATGAGGACAACATTAGAAAAGTTTTGCGCCACGGGAAGTTGTTTTACTTTATGTTTTCAAGGATAATATGGGAATTTGTTTCGCGCTTTTCACAGACATGGGTCACAAAGTGCTTTACACAACATTAAAGACATACAAAAGAGAAATCTACAAACGTAAAGATTAAAAACAAGCATAATGCAAATGCACACTAAGTACATAAAATGCAGACCTGGTGGATACAGGTCACCCAAACACCTGTCTGAACAGGAGAGTCTTTAGCTGCCTTTTAAATGAGTCCACAGAATTAGTGTAAAGGCTAAAACACAGCTGTTTAGTGCCT
This sequence comes from Lutjanus argentimaculatus, assembly GCA_034769285.1. NCBI lineage: Eukaryota > Metazoa > Chordata > Actinopteri > Lutjaniformes > Lutjanidae > Lutjanus > Lutjanus argentimaculatus. The sequence continues at coordinate 2,004,733 of JAWZSL010000001.1, forward strand.
CAGTACAATGTTGGGCGGACTATAGATGTCATTTACTTGTGTGTTTCTTGCTTTTCACTGTAGTTTCAACTGTTCCTCCTGTGCTCCAACTCCACTCCCTGCCTGCAGCTTCCAATCTCCCCTGCAGCTCTTCTCTCTCTCTACTCTCATGGCAGCTCAACTTCCTCTGCTCGTCTCTGTCTCTCGCGTGTGTAGAACAATGGAGAGACTAGAGCCTCTTTACAGACACTCGTGCTATTTGTCTTGACTTGGTTTGTCAGTCCAGTATGGCAGGGGTTCACATCTCAGCGCTGCTGAGGTGTGTGTCTTTTAGCTCATACGCGCTTGTCTTTAGTCAAGTGGCTGACGATGGAAATTTCACTTCCTATAAATTCTTCAACATAAAAGTCCCCATTGTTTTGTTATGTCAAAGTTTTTATTATGAGGCAGCAAACTCAGGAAGTGTTGTTTTCATCAGCAGTAACTTAACAGGGCTCCTGTCAGCTGAAAACAAAGACGAAAACACGGCAGAATAAAGCAGTACAAGTACAAACAGTGACACAGGAGAGAAACTAAACTTTAATCCACAGAGTTTCATTTAGAAGCTAGAGTCCTGAGAGCTCTCCTGCACAGACAGGAGCTCAGTCTGACAACACGCTTGTTTGAGGGGAGGGATGGAGGGTTGCAGATGCTGAGGTTGAGACATCAGCTGCCAAATGCATATAAGTGACACAGATGCTGCATTTTCCTTAAAATGTTTATTTAAATGTTAGGAATAAATTTGTTCCTAACATAATGATTTGTACTATTTCCAGACCACATAAAACTCGAAAAAGTCAGCAAAGTTTACAAATCAACCCTATTATGAAAAATATATTCAAATGTCCTGTGATGTTTTCAAAGGAGCACAATCCAGCGGTAGTTGTTGAAAACGTGTATGTCCAACACACTCAGCACCTCTTCTGTCTGAGGATGTTTGAAAACAAATACATCCATAATACAGTTTTCCAACTTAACTAATTCAGGTGACATATTTCATCAGGCATTTTGCAGAGTAACTTTTTATTGATTTATGTATTTATGAATAAGGGTGATCTTATCTTAAATGCTACAGTATCACTTCACTCACAATTTTACATCAAGTGGCTCTTCTAGGACTAATGAGTTGGGTAAAGCATTTCTCACTAATTAACAAGTCTCATCCAACTAACCCATCACATAGCATAACATCAGACACTCTCTGTCCACAGTGAATCTGTTAAATATGCTGTAAGATCATGCTAACGTAGTAACACTCAAATAAAAAAAATCTTCCTACATTTGTACTTTTAAAACAGAAAACGCTCATTTTATATTGTGATATTTAGATGTTTAGCTACTGGAAATTACACTGTCTGGCCAAAAAAGTCACACACTCTAATATTTTATTAGACTGCCTTTAGCTCTGATTATGGCACGCATTTGCCATGACATCGTTTTAGTAAGCTTATGCAACGTGACAACATTTATTTCTGTCCAAAGTTGCATTCATTTTTCACTAAGATCTTGTATTGATGGGAAGAGTCGGACCACAGCATAAAGTCTTCTCCAGCACATCCCAAAGATCCTCACTGGGGTTAAGTCTGGACTCTGTGGTGGCCAATCCATGTGTGAAAATGATGTCTCATGCTCCCTGAACCACTCTTTCACTTGTTTGTTCATTCTTCTTCAATTTCACTTCACTTAACATGAATGTCCTTTTGATTTGATTTAGTTTTGTTTCCCCTCTGTTTCTTGGGAACAGAAGTGGCTGCTTCATCAGCCACCGTGCTCACAAATTTGGTAGCCCCGCCTCTTCCTCTATGTAGGCAAGGTGGAAACCGTTGAAGGCAAGAAGTGTCCAGCATTTCACACTCAATTTTTTGGCCATTTTGAGTACAACATCCGGGTACTTGCACAGCTCTACGCTTTGCTGTAGTTGTCAATGTGAATGCACTTACGCTCTCAAAACAGGAAGGGTAAGTACAGTAGCATGTAAATTGAGACACAGTGTCGGTGTCATAGGTCAAAAATCAGTATGAAAAATCTTTATAACAGTTGATTTGAGATCAGTTTCTGCAGTACATTTGACACTAGTACAGCACAGTTTTAGAACCTACATACAACACACTCTACTACGGAGCCCCAGAGTGGCCATAGAGAAAAGAAAATGTATATCAACCCTATGTTTTACTACACTGAGCACTCAAAATGCTGTCGTGTGCACTTGAGATACATGTTGTTCCCATGATTGAGTCTGGGTCATAAGATATAATTCATTCCCACATGTTTGTTAATTCGTGCGCAAGAAATAGAGAGAACCAGCGCAACAGACCTGCATTTTTCCCCAGAGCATGAGGTGCAGTGGACACTGCACACTGCAAGTATCATGCAAGGCATGTTGTGTGCATCAACATACTCTTACATGCTGATGCAGTGAGCTACTAAGTGCACCAATTGTACGCTGACAATTAAGGACTAAAATACAAAATCAACCTTAACTTGGCATCAATTTCTTGCCACAGCTGTGGAAAACATCCTGCGTGGTACCTGTGCCCAAGACTCCGCACCCCAAGGACCTCAGCAGCTACAGGCCGGTGGCACTAACATCCCACCTGATGAAGACCCTGGAGCGGCTGGTCCTTGTTCATCTCCGCCCCCTGGTAGGACCATCGCTGGATCCACTTCAGTTTGCCTACCAGCCTGGCATCGGGGTGGATGATGCTGTCATCTTCCTCCAACACTGAGCTCTCTCTCACCTGGAGAAACCTGGGAGTACTGTGATTTCTCCAGTGCTTTCAATACCATACAGCCTGCACTTCTGAGGGACAAGCTGGAGCACACCGGCGTGGACATCACCTCACACACTGGATTTTGGACTATCTCACCAACCGTCCACAGTATGTGAGGACCCGGGACTGTGTCCGACACGGTCATCTGCAGCACGGGGGCCCCACAGGGAACGGTCCTGGCTCCGTTCCTCTTCACCCTCTACACTGCAGACTTCTCATACAACACACCCACCTGTCACCTGCAGAAGTTCTCTGATGACTCTGCAATTGTCGGCCTCATCACGGATGGGGACGACAGAGAGTACAGAGAACTGACGCAGGACTTCGTGGACTGGTGCCAGTGGAACTGCCTCCAGATCAACGCGGGGAAAACCAAAGAACTGGTGGTGGATTTCCGCAGACGAACACTCTGCCCCCTGACACCGGTGAACATCCAGGGAATGGACTTTGAGATGGTGACATCTTATAAGTACCTGGGTGTTCACCTGAACAATAAACTGGACTGGACTCACAACACAACTGCACTTTACAAGAAGGGCCAGAGCAGACTCTATCTGCTCAGGAGATTGAGGTCTTTTGGAGTGCAGGGGACACTCCTGAAGACCTTTTATGACACTGTGGTGGCATCAGCCATTTTTTATGGAGTGGTCTGCTGGGGGAGCAGCATCTCGGCGGCTGACAGGAAGAGACTTGACAAACTAATCAGGAAGGCCAGCTCTGTCCTGGGATGCCCCCTTGACCCTGTGGAGGTGGTGGGAGAGAGGAGGATGATGGCTAAGCTGTCATCCATGATTGGGAACGACTCCCACCCCCTGCAGGACACTTTAACAGCACTGGAGAGCTCCTTCAGCGACAGACTGCTTCACCCAATGTGTGTGAAGGAACGGTATCGCAGGTCCTTCCTTCCTGCAGCTGTCAGACTTTACAACCAGCAGTGCTCCCAGTAGACCACACACCCACACACTCACCAAGACTGCACTGAATGCACTATAATGCACTATGTTCACTTATACTGTGAATTATTTAGCTCAGGCGAATTTCAACTTAAAGGTGCAATATGTCAATCTTTCAACCAGGTGTATTATTATTCCTATGTGCAATATTAATACTCCAGTCAGGGGTACTTTCATCCTATGTGCAATATCTATATCAGTATCTGGCAAATCTCTAATTTCCTATGTGCAATATCGGTATCTCCTCTGTGCCATGTGTAATCTTGGAAACACTATATATTGTTACCATTCTCATATCCGATATTTTCCCATACTAGGTTGCTAGTTTCCGTATTTCCCATTGTTTAAATTGTTCATATTTTTCTATATTCCTTGTTTATATTGCTTGTTCGCTATTTATTGTCTTTCTTTTTTACTGATGCTTCTATTTTTGCCTTCCACTTTGCTGCTGTAATGCTGGAATTTCCCCACTGTGGGACTAATAAAGGAATATCTTATCTTATCTTATCTTATGCAGTGGTAGGCAATCAACACACAACTACGGGACTTTTAAATCCAGGTGTACCCACCCTGCAGATGACATCCCCTAAACAAAGAAGAGCTCAAAGGTTTTCTAAAACATTAAGTGACCCTCAGCTGTGCTCTGAGGAGAAAAGGCTTCCTACCTCTGGTTGTGAGTGTGTTACATCGTTTCAGTAAAGGACATATTTTTCTTTTTTTTTTTTTCTAATCACCTCACCATAAAAAATAAATCATTACAAATGACTCTGCCCACTTCTAATGTTCAATTATCTTGTGGGGGGTAATGAGCTGAGAGCTTATGGTTTGAATTATGGTGGTCAGTGAGATCTGTTAGGGCTCTAGTATACCAACCACAAAATCCTAATAATGCGCTAACAGCCTAAACACGTTAAAGAGTGTTGTAGTTAAGCGGTTTTAGCGGGGTTGCCAGTACTGGGACTCATTTTCCATCACAGGGAGTCATTTTATTCCTTTAATATGACTCCAACATCACTCATGATCATAAGAAGGGGATTAGGATGAGATAACCTGTAACTCATGCTTCCTCCTTACAGGGTGATGTGTCAGAAGAGGTGACTTCCAGTGCTTACATCACTGCTGCCCTTTTGGAAAGTAATATGTCAGCACATGTGAGTAAAACCTTTTCAGGACCATTCACTCAATGGGTATTAATCTACAGTGTAGAAAAATTCTAGAAATAAAGGAAAAACTTTGAATGAGAAGATGAGTCCAAACTTTTGACTGGTTCTGTACATATTTTTTAATTGTATATTATTTAAGCAGGAAATTTTAATATTTAATGTGTAAAACACACTTTCTTGATATGTGTGTGTATGTTATGGGCTTTGTTATTTGTGTTGACATGGTGCAGATATTTTTAACATATGTCTAATATCTTTCTAATACACCTCTCTTGTGTTGTTCTTTCACAGCACTAAGTAAAAGTATAAAAAAATAGGCCATGTCTAATTATTCCAAGAGACATACATTTTGGGTTCCCCTGGTATAGTGTCCTTGGCTGAGGAAAGAATTAAGAACCTCTGCTCTAAAGGAACCATATGTTTCCTTTGAGGAAAACTGTCCACAGGATTACCAAACTGTTTTGGTCAGTCCGGACGGTGCAAGCACACTCGCAGTCCAGTCTCCCAGTAGCCAGCTGACATTTGATGTGAATCGGGACAACAAACTGCTCTACCAGGAGAAGGTTCTGAAGGACGTGACAGGAAAACACCACCTGGAGGTGAAGGGCACTGCATGTGCTTCAGTGCAGGTGAGTGGACCCTGTGTGTATTGGAATTGATGTTTTGTTTTGTTTTTTACGTCTTTAGCACCACCCTGTGGTGATAAGCAAGTATCTGCACCAAAGAGGAAGTCAGATAATAGAAAAACAGAAAGCAGTGTTTAGGAGCTTCCTTTTTCCTAATGGGCTCATAAAGTGAGCATCACAGTGTAACAGTCCTCATAATCCTTTGCCTGAAAGTCCACAAAATGGCTTCATCCATAAGTCTGGCAGTCGCCGCACAATGCATGCCGGTTAGATTTGTGTCCGACTTGATCCTGACTTAATCTGATGTCATGTACACATGGACAACAATAACCTTGCAAGATCAAGGTGGCTGCAGTTTTTAGAGCCAGGCACCGCAGTTGCTCTCCACCGACTGCAAGTGCCTGGGGTTCCATGTAACAGAAGTGGGATGTCCTCTATCTCAACTTCAGTGATCAAGAGCGCACTTTATTTCTTAAGCTATGAATGTGGTCTGCAGACTACAGGGGGTCTACAGGTGATTGAACAGGATGTTAGAGGTTCATTCCACCAAGCATGGCACATCTGCGCCACAGTCTCACACAGCCTCACCAGCAGCGTTTCAGCAACATTTCAGCAGCGGAGCGTTTTGCCCACCTGATTATGTGTATTTACTTGGATTTTGTTGATTAGGTCCTCTTTCCTTGCTCTTTGTGCTTCTACCATGGATAAGGAGGCTACGTGGTTAAATAGTTTGTTTTCTGTCTGTCTTTATCATCGTGAGTCTGCACGGGTCTTTTATTTTGAAAATTTACTGGTTTCTCCCTGCCTTTTCTGTGTCTGACTTCCTGCCTGTCCGATCTGCTCTGTGCTAATTGATGTAGCATTTGTCAAAAATAGACTCAGCGTGCATTTGAAGCAGAGCAGAGCGGAGAGTTGCTTCTGGGATGTGCCGAGGCGCTGCTGGTGGAATCACAAGCATTGTGTAGAATGGCTGTGATCAGCTCGGGCTGACGTGGCAGAGTCGAAACGCGATTCAGCTGTGTCTGGTGGAATATAGCCATTAGTGTCTCTTCCTGTCTATTCTCTGAAGTCTCCTGAAAACTGTCCGACTTGACTGCAGCTTTTTGTCTCCACCTGCTGCTGCGGTCGCTGATCTTGTCTACTTTGCAGGCGAGGCACAGTTCATCTTGAACGAGCCTATTTACTGCTGTACTTTCATGAGTTATTACATATATTGACATATTTTTAAGCGATTGTTCACATTAATTCATCAGTAATATTTTCTGAGTTTCTTCTGCATTAGAGATATTATTTAGTACTTATAAAGGTATTTACTTGTTTGTATTTTGCGTTGTTTTTCACAGTTTTACAACTGAAATATTTTCCTCTGTTAAATCCTGCCAAACACAACACTTTTTCTGTTTGTTGGAAGAAACGATTCTGGCAAATGTAATGTTAAGCTGAAAAATATGTTGCCTGCAACAACTTTTCGTTGGACAGCACAGTGTGGCTCTTATTGTTTCTGCTCTGTGCACATCAGAGGTGGCAAAAGTATACACATTCTTCACACAAGTAGAAGTAAAAAAAAAAACTCAAGTTAAAGTAGAAGTACTCATTCAGCTTCTTTACTTAAGTAAAAAAAAAAAAGTTCAGGCTCTGAAATGTATTCAAAGAAAAAAGTAGTGTTTCGTCTTTTATGTCTTGTTTTGACTTTTTCCATCTTCATATGTCTTCTTTCTCTAGAACATCTTTTGCGTTGTTTTCGTCTTTTTACATCTTTTGTTTTTTTCGTTTTAGGTGTTTTATGTCTTATGTCTTTCACATTATTTCATCTTATGTCTTTTACATCTTGTTGCGTCTTTTAAGACTTTTTTGTCTTGTTATATCTTGTTACGTCTTTCACGTGTTATTACATTTTTTTCTTTTCTGTTGTGCTTGACATGCACTGATGGATACACCAACAAATTGTCTTTTCTATGTGTTATTGTCCATTATATTTAGGTTGAAATCAGTTTTAATGTTGAGAAGGTGGTGCACAATTATGCAAAATATAAATAATCATTAATTCTCCTCAAATGCATTAAACCTAAAGTAATGAGCCTGGTTAATGTGCACACACATTAACCATCTGTGAGGCTAGACTCTGCTCATTAACTTCCAAACTTTGGTGCCACTTTACAGTAAGATTAATCTTATATATGATTTATTAATGATTTATAATTAGGTTATTAACAATAATAATAATCTAACAATAAATAAATAAGTAAAATGAAAGGCAAGGCAATTTTATTTGTATAGCACCATTCATACACAAGGCAATTCAAGGTGCTTTACAAGAACTTAGAAATACATTAAAATAAAACATAAAATTTACATTTGAGATCATTAAAAACAAAAGCTAAAAGCAAGACAATAAATAGTTAAAAACATTACAGAAAATGCATTTAAAAAGCAAACATAAAGCAAAAGCAACAGAAGACAAATATAAAAACAATAGCTACAAATTATTCTAACACTAAGTCACATATCTACTTCACTGGTAAGCTGCAGTAAACAGTAGTGTTTTTAGCCCTGATTTAAATGAGCTGACAGTTTCAGCTGACCTCAGATATTCTGGAAGTTTGTTCCACAGGTGGGGAGCATAGAAACTAAAGGCTGCTTCACCTTGTTTGGTTTTGATCCTGGGAACACTGAGTAAACCTGTTCACAGATGATCTGAGGGCTCTGGGTGCTTCATAACGTACAAGTAAATCAGAGATGTATTTAGGCCCAAGACCATTTAGTGCTTTATAGACAAGTAGCAAGATTTTAAAGTCTATCCTTTGCCACACAGGAAGCCAGTGCAGTGACTTCAGCACTGGTGTAATGTGCTCCACTCTCTTGGTGTTGGTGAGGACTCTAGCAGCAGCGTTCTGGACGAGCTGCAGTTGTCTGATCAATTTTTTACTCAGACCTGTGAAGACACTGTTACAATAGTCCAGCCTGCTGAAAATGAAAACATTTTTCTGCATCTTCTTTAGACAGAAATCCTTTAATGCTTGCTATGTTTTTAAGGTGGTAGTAGGCTGATTTAGTAATTGTCTTTATGTGACTATTGAAATTTAGGTCTGAGTCCAGAACTACACCAAGATTTCTGGCTTGATTTGTAGGTTTTAGTGTCATGGACTCAAGGTGAGCACTCACTTTTGATCTTTGTTCTTTAGGGCCAAACACAACTATCTCAGTTTTGTCTGTGTTTAGTTGTAGAAAATTCTGGCACATCCACGTATTGATTTCACCAATGCACTTATTTAGCTGATGTACGGGAGTGTAGTCATCTGGTGACAATGTTATGTAAAGTTGTGTGTCATCTGCATAAGTATGGTAGGAGATGTTATGATATTCCATAATCTGAGCAAGAGGGAGCATGTAGATGTTGAACAGAAGAGGCCCAAGAATGGACCCTTGAGGAGCTCCGCATGTAATTTTTGTTCACACAGATTCATACTTGCCAAGTGACACAAAGAAATCCCTGTCTTGTAAATAAGATTTAAACCAATTTAGGACAGTGCCAGAAAGTAATACCAGAACCGAAATCTTTGAGGCATCACTGCTCAGATGAATGTTATTTAAAACGTTTACAAGTGCAGTCTCAGTGCTGTGATGTGTTCGAAATCCAGACTGAAAGACATTAAAGAAATTGTTTTGCACCAAGAAGGCATTAAGTTGCTGAAAAACAACCTTTTCAATGACTTTTCCTAAAAAAGGTAGGTTTGATATGGGCCTGTAGTTATTTATTACTGAGGCATCCAGATTAGGCTTTTTTAAGAGAGGTTTAATGACTGCAGTCTTCAGGGCCATTGGAAAAAGCCCTGACTGAAGAGAACAGTTGACTGTCTGTAGTATATCTGATGCTATGCAGTTAAAAACATCTTTAAAAAAGCTTGTAGGCAGAGTGTCAAGGCAGCAGGTAGTGGACCTAAGATTTCTGACTATGTCTGTCAAAGTTGCATAATTTAAGGGGTGAAAGACTGCTAAATTAACTGGAGTAGTTTTATGAGGCACAGGTGAAAGAGCAACTGTGTTGGAGTTACAGACTGTCTTATCTTTAAAATCTTGTCTGTGAAAAAAGAAGCAAAGTCATTGCATGCCTCGGTGGATAGCAGTTCAGGAGGGACTGACGCTGATGGGTTTGTCAGTCTGTCAACAACAGTAAATAAAGTCCATGCATTGTTGTTATTTTTGTTGATAATCTCAGAGAAAAAGGACTGCCTTGCCCTTTTCAGCTCCAAGTTATAGATGTGCAGACTTTCCTTATAGATGTCATAATGAACCTGGAGTTTGGTTTTTCGCCACCTGCGTTCTGCTTTTCTACATTCTCTTTTTTGAGCTTTTACCAATGTGGCATTCCTCCATGGTGCTTTTTTCTTACCAGGATACAACTTTGACCTTCATGGGAGCAATAGTGTCCATAACATTCATAGCTTTAGAGCTGAAACTATGGACCAGATCATTGACAGAGACAGAGGGCAGAGCTGGTGTGGGTGTAAAGTCCTGGGTGAATAGTGTCCAGGTGTTTTTGTTGATATAGCGTTTTCTGATTACCTCTGTTGTAATTTTACTGGTGTCAGCAGAGATGGCCATTTTAAAGAAAACACAGTAATGATCAGAAAAGGCAACATCAGTCACCACAACCTCAGAAATGTTGAGCCCTTTGGAAATAAATAGATCTAAAATATGTCCCTTATTGTGTGTTGGATCTGTTACATGCTGGGAAAGTCCAAAGTTGTCCAGGATGTAGAAAAGTTCTTTCGCACTGCCATCTTTGGGATTATCAATATGAATATTAAAATCGCCCACTATGACAACACAGTTAAAGTCAATACACACGACAGACAATAGTTTCGAAAAGTCATCAACAAAGTGTGCACTATATTTTGGGAGCCTGTAAATGGTTACTAATACTGCTCGACAGGAGGATCTCAACTGCAGTGCAACATATTCAAAAGACTCAAACTTCCCATATGACAACTCTTTGCACTGATAAACATCCTTGAATAAAGTGCTACTCCACCTCCTTTCCTAAGTTCTCTAATTGAGCTGATAAAATGGAAGTTTGGGGGTGCTGATTCAATAAGGACTGCTGCACTGTTGTTTTCATTTAACCAAGTTTCAGTTAAAAACATAAATCAAGGTTTTCCTTGATAATAAAATCATTAATTAATAGTGACTTGCCGGCCAGAGACCTGATATTTAATAAAGCTAAGTTTAGTGTACTAACTATTGCCTGACACAGTCTGTGGCTGACGCATAACTGGATTCAGATTAGATAATGTAGCTGTGCGTTTTGAATACACATTGTTTTTCCTGATGCTAGTGTAGGGTTTTAGATGGAGATAAACCTCTACTTAACTGGATGAAACGCCGATGGCAGAAGGGTGTAGAGCAAGATGGAGAAAAAAAGGAGCAGGAAACAACGGGGGTTGAGGTTCCAGAGCTCTGGCTTTTTTTTGTCTTTACTAAATGTCCACAAAACACATACAAAGAGTCTTACAAAGACCTGCATCAGACTTCTGGCAGACAAAGGAGATGGGCAGGTGCAGCTGATCCAGCAATCCCCCAACAGCAGCCAAGCAGAGGAGAGGAGAGACAACCTGTCCCCCACCTTCACACACTCACTGCTCACTGCTCACCTGGCCTTTCTACCCCCCTAAGTCTCCTCCCACACCAGTACAATCACCGTGTTACTCCCCTGACTTTAAAACATAACTATAATTAAACAATATTTACAATTAACAAACACAATGCAAATGACTCAAATACTAATACAGATTAAAGAAAATACCTAATTAACTGAAGAAATACTAAACATAAGCAAAACTTAACAAAATATCCCCTCTACCCCCCTCCCCTCTCTCTCCCCTGATCTCAACTCAGCCTAACAAGGTACAGCTGCTGGAGTCCTGGGGCTGCATCCTCATGTGTGCACTCCATGAAAACACGCCCCCCGGAAGTAGACCTCGGAGAGAGAGGGATTAGTAAGGGATTTTTCAAAATAAGATGCCAAAACAAAAACAAACTTCCTGTATTAGATTATGTGGTCAAACTTTACAGTCAATATGCATCTGTGAATTGTTTTTTTCACCTTAGTGAGGGGGATGCTGTCCAGCTCCCTCACAGCTAGTCAAAACAGGAATGACAGACCTTGGAGATGCCTCTGGCTGATACTTTTCAATTTGAAGATGTGTTTGACCATGCCACCGGCTATTTAAGATCACCGGTATGTTTAAGGAAGCGGCATGGGGTCTGTCTCATCTCTGACAAGCACCCAAGTGATGACGTCTGGGGCTGCTTACTTCATCAATTTGACTGAGCTTTAGTGTGGCAGCTTTGACTAACTCCTTGATTGGTGAGCATGGTGGAGGAGGGGAGGGTTGATGCTGGCTCTGTGGTGGTTGCAGTGGTGGTGGGGAGGGTTGACGTTGGCTCCTTGGTGGTTGTGGTGGAGGGCAGGAGGGGGGTTGTTGGATCCATGACTGGGACAGGGACATCCTCTGAATGCCTTGGGTGGTGTGGAGCAGAGGGTCAGGTGAAGGGGGAGAGATGCAGGCTGTCTGTCTCTGTGCCCTGTACTTGTCCTTGGCTCTTATCTGTCCATTCTTGTTTTGGTTTGGCATTCCAAGAGCATGACGTAGGTTGGCCCCGAGTAGTCTGTTAAAATTGTCAATAAACTTTATCCCATGAGTGAAGCATGCCGATGTCAGCCATGTATTCAGGGCAAGGAGTCTGGTAAAAGACTCGATTCCTTTCCCCAGGGTTGGAATGGGTCCAGAAATTAACACATTTTGTGACTGACAATTGCTCAGTTTCTACAGGAGCTTTTTTTCAGGATCTCAGAACCAGTTTTCCTTCATAAAATGTCAAAAGACCCAGCATGGATAATGATCCTCATGTTACTTGGGTGCGTAGAGAGGATCACTGGCAACAGCTCTGTTAGGTCCCTGACAGACGTGTCGGTCACTGTTAGATTTTCAGTCTTTGCCATTCTTACATGCTTGGTTATTGAGTCCCCGATCAGGATGGTGTCTGGCTGATCGGATGTGGGGTTGGGGATATTTCTCTTAGCTAATGGTGAGTTAGCTATACTTCTCCTGGCCCTTGGCTTCTCAGGTGTGGCGTTAGCAAAGTTTTTTCTGGCCCTTGGTCTAGCAGTGGTTTTTGGGCTATTGTTTGGATTCTGGATAGCCTTAATACTACAAGTGTGATTGGCTTCCCTGGGCTCAGCATAGTTAGTATTGTCACACATTTCATTTGGAGCCAGTGCATCATACCTGTTTTGTAGAGAGAGTTCAAGTGGAGGAGTGAGCGTTGGGGCTCGCTTGACTGATTTCCTGCTGGATTTGCCTTTGCGTCTAACGACATCAGCCCAAGTCCTGGCTGGAGTTGATGCTTTTGGTCGAGCACCAGTCCTGTGCCAGTAGGAAGGATCATTAGGGAAGGCCAGTTTGGGACTACAGCTGATCCAGTGGTGTTAGGACATATCCATGGGATTGTGTCAGCCAAGTCAGCAATGGTATGCTGCACATTTGATGTATTTCCATATATAAAAGTTTGTCCTTCAGCACCTTGTATAGTAGCTGCCACAGAATCAATGAATTGCTCACTCTCACGAATTTGTTGTAGTGTTTCATTCTTCTTTTGAAGCTGCCTAATCGTCTCAGTTAGTCGCTCACACTCTGTGCAGCTCACAGATTTTGCCATCTTGTCCTTGTCCTAATCACAGGTTTCCAGTCACAGACACAGCAAAAGGCTTATGCTGTGCCTCAGCCCTGCTTACACAGTACTAAAGAGGTGAAAAAGTGGTGAAAAATATGGCAGTAGTCTTCTGATTCCCTCACTTTCGTGAAAGATACAAAGTTAAAACTGCAAGGTAAGACAAAATAAAACAACCATCAGTTAAAAACACTTCAGGAGAAAGCAGCGGTAAAAAGATATGTCTTAAGACTTTGTTTGAAATTTCTATCAGATTTAGAACCCCTAAGATCCTCAGGCAGACTGTTCCGGAGTTTTGGGGCATAATTAGCCTCTCTGTGCCTTTTTTAAAAGGAGAAAAGTCATTTTTATGCCATTTTTTATATTTGAGTATGTAGGATGACCTCATGAAGCCAAAACATATACAGTACTATAAGACCCCAGTGTTTAAATTGATGCTCTGGGAGATATGACAGCTGTGTGTGTTGTTTCAGTGGAAAGAATCAGTTTTGAAAAGATAGTTTTGAGTTCAGTGTTTAATTGCATCAGATTTGTGAAGTTTTGACAAAATGGTTAAATTTTTGACCTCTAAGACTTGCTGACAGTGGCTAAATGCTCGTAACTTATTAACTAATATCTGATGAAGACAGGTATTGAGTGCTGGCTGATGGAGAGGAGGAGAGTGAGCAATGAGATCTGAGGTTTCATTGTACACAGAAATGTGGGTTGACTTTTTGGCAAGCAACAAGTCACTGTTGCCCTTTTTATTTAATGTGTTGTAACAGCATATTAATGATTTATGAGTTTGTTGAAAACTAGAATGCTTACCAGTGCTTGAGATGTATTCCACCTTTTTTAAACCAGGAAGTCAGACAGTCTTTATAAGGTATAATTAATAGGGGTGGGAATCTTTTACTATCTCACGATTCGATTCGATTCCGATTTTTGGGGCCACGATTCAATTTAAAATCGATTTTCGATTCAAAACAATTTTATTCATAATGATTTCTGATCATGATCTACTCCCATCTGCTTTGCAAGACAGAATGACAAATGGAGACATTAAAGTGTCTTTTTCACATTTATTAAGTTTTAAACATTTATCCATGCTTAGATGGAATTGTTGGAACTGTTACATAAAAGCAATATCACATACTGCTTAACCTGTTCATCAGGGGGCCTATTTTTTCTACCTTCTGTCCGAAATGACTTACCCAAAATAAATGGAGGATATTTTCACAACTACAAGGGCTGTATGTATAATCTTGGTGTCAAAATAACGGTAATAGCTACATGTGAGATTACTATAGAAGTGTCGGAATCAAGATATGTGTTACTGTGTCAGAGGAAATTCACCTGGAACACAGAAACAAATGTGAATTTTTATCTATTTATTAAAAAAAAACCACACTGTTTAGAGTGAAAAACACTTTTGAACCATAGGATAGTAGCCCGATTCATCTAGGAATTAGTAAAGTCATGGTTCGAATTACGGGGGAGCTAGGGGGAGCTGGGCTCACCTGAAAAGGACATGAGCTCCCCTGAAAGCCTCATTTGGGACATTTGGGGGGAGCTCTAATATATGATGGTCCTGAAATAAATAATAACAGTGAAAATATGGCAAAGTTTTGTGTTTATTCGCACATTTTATGTATTGTGACTAATTAACACAATGCTGTGTGCGCTGTTGTGTGCGCCACCGTGACCGCTGCGCTGTCCGTGGTTCTGACACGGAGCAGAGGTGACTGATAGACTTAACATGTTACTTCGGTTCCTGTTTGCTTTTTGTTGTTGCAAATTGAACTTTTGGTCTGAATTCCACTTTCTCCCGATTCTAACAATCCACAGACAGAAGAGAAACGACAGTGAGCCGAAAGGACAGTCAGTAAGGAGAGAGTGTGTGAGAGGGAGATGCACGCAGCAGAACAGCTGTTTCTCTGTGTCTATGACATTTCATAAAGTTGTCCCATGTAAAAACAAATGTGAGTTAATTTTGATTTAAGATCTCTCCACATTAGTTTACATTCACAAAGATCAGATTATGACGTTAATATTGAGGCCAAAACGCATTGAAGGCGTCTGACTCGGCAGAACGCGCACTGAGAGCATCGTGATGCGCGTCAATTTAATGCCTCCACTGTGAACTCGTTTACATTTTGGAGCGTCAGATGAGGACAAGAGGAGTTTTTTCTGCAGTACGTGTTTGAGGAGAGTTAAATGGAATAAAGAAAACGATAATGGACTTGAGGAGGGAGTGCTGTAGCTACACCTGAAACAAGGTAGTAGAAAAAAAAAAACGACCCGCGGGGGGGGGGGGGTGCAATAGGGCTCCCCCGAAAGCCATTGTATAGCTAATTCGAACCCTGAGTAAAGTGATATCTGATGAGTTAACTGTGCAAAACTCGATGCTAAAAAAGTGAACCTGAACAGTTTTACAGATGTTTAAACACAAACATATCCAGGCGAAACTGCACCAAATGTGCCATTTGGGCATCAGTCACACTGACGTTTGGCACTGTGTTGTTAGTATGTTAGCACCGCTATCTGATTCAAACAGTCAGAGAACCTCCTCTGCTGTATATTTCTCCCGTTTTATCCTGACCGGGGCTAATAAGCACTCTGCCAAAAGCGTCTGAAAGTGTCAACAAGCTGCGTCCTGTAAACTCACTGAAGCAGTCCAGGGGACTAGCTTGGCAACCCATTGGTCAATTTTAATGATCGACACCTCTATAAACCAATCAGAGTCAGGAGGTTCTATCGCTACCACCCAAATTTACCTTAGCAACACCAATGACGATACAGAAGGACGTGCAGCCAAAGATAAAGTATTGTAGTGAAGATGCGTTACTCTGCTCGCAAAAAGCCCTTGCTCTTTATGAAAACAACCAGGACCATCGCGATTCATTTCAAACTCCTGAAGAGTCATAGGAGTAGACATTAGCAGTGTTTTTTCAAGCTAGAATATAACTTTAGGCCACAAAACAGCTAAAGTAAACATAGTTTATGATTCTGTGAAGGTTTTTTTGCGACTATTTGGCGTCTAACTCTGAGTTTTTGTCGCACAGTGACGAGTGAGACC
Source organism: Lutjanus argentimaculatus (assembly GCA_034769285.1). Taxonomy (NCBI): domain Eukaryota; kingdom Metazoa; phylum Chordata; class Actinopteri; order Lutjaniformes; family Lutjanidae; genus Lutjanus; species Lutjanus argentimaculatus. Next base: position 2,021,053 of record JAWZSL010000001.1, read on the forward strand.
TCTTCATAATCAGTAGGATCTCTGTTTTCATCCGACACCTCACCTGTGGGTTTGCCTGAAGTGGTGAGAGTAGTAAAAGCACTCAATGGGGGGTGGGCTGTTTTCACGTTTTTGTTAAATGCCCCTATTATTTCTTGTGGTTTAAATTGTGTTTCGTTTAGGTGGCAATGCTTGATAGAGGCTTTTAGCTGCCCGCTCGGAGCTGGCCTGGCAGAGAGCTTCGTGAAGCACTGCAGTGTGCGTTGGTCTGCAGCTGGCGGCTGACTCTGCTCCGTGTCCGTCCCGCGTAGTTACAAAGTGGAGGTGGACAGCGGATTTTTTTTATTTTTTAAAATCGATTTTGGGACATTTTATATCGATTCTGAATTGTAGCAAATGAGAATCGCGATTCTTATGTGAATCGATTTTTTGGCACACCCCTAATAATTAACCCTTTTATGCCTGATTAAATCACGTTTTCATAAAAAATCTAATGGAATTGACAGTAATCTGGGACTCAGCTTTAAAGGGCCGACATTTTCATAAGAAATCTCTTTTAAAACAAAGTTGATTATAACAGCTCATTTCTTTTCACCTATATTATCAGTAGGTATTGTTAGTTTTCTTTTTTGATGATTTTGACCACATTCTTAAATTGTTTGAAGTTGTGAATTCGTGTTGGGACCAGGGTGTTCAGGGGGTGACATTATTTGTCTCAATTCTCAGGAATGGGATTTATAAGAATAGACTTTTTGTACAGTTGTGTACCATCCATAACACATCCAGATCGTACTTGGTCATGACTGCCTCATGTCTTTTAATAACTCTTTATACTGTATGAAGAAAAAGTAGAAATAGAATAAAAATAGAAGTACAGTCTTATAAATTTTTCTATATTCTCTAAGATGTTTTCCATTCTACAGTTTTTTAACATGAGAGACAATCAGATAAATTTCTTTTCTGTACAGCACTTTACTCAGTGTTTTAAAATTACACCCCCCTGCTGCTTTTTTTTTTTTCTAAAACTCAAAGATTCAAGTTAATCTGAAGAAGAAAAGTCAATTATCTCATCAAAAGATTATTTGTTGGTAAAACTTCAAAACTAAAGAGTTTGAGTTGGGTTTTAAAAAATCTATTTAAGTAAGTTTCCTTGAAATTTTGCGTTTTCATTTTTACAGTGTAATAGATTTCAAAACAAGGTTGTATGTTTTCACAATAATGAAAACACTGTGAACTATGATGAAGATGATCATTGAATTCAGTTCCTACACCAACAGTTCTTGGTTCAGCTTAATACCTTAAGCTTATCAAATTCAGTTAACTTCACTCGGTTGGCTTTGCAAAAACCTAAAGAAGACTTTTAACTTATTATCCAACCCAAGTTCAGATAATTTACATGTTTAAGTTAAACCCACTCAAATTTATTTACTGTGTAAAAGTTTTGCATTCAAGCTGTTTACAATGAACTTTAAAGTTCAGTGAGCGAACTTTGTGCTTGCGTAGGAACGTTTTAGGAAGTGTGGTCACCACTCAGACCTCTGGTCCTCAGTGACTCTGCTATAATTTAACAATACTTGGATTTTCATCATGTTTGATTAAAGATCAAACTGACTGTTTAAACATGCAAAATGTTCTTGTGTATGTGCACAACAGCTCTGTACACAATGTGTGGGCAATAAAATATGTGAGCCCATCTGATAGCTCAATGTCAAAACTTGTCTTTTATTAAACACTGTTTCTTTACTGATTCCTGTTTTTCTTAGAGCTGCATTACAATAATTCCAGGAAGCAAGACTCATTATTTTGTTTTGCAGGAGTCCTTGTTTCTCTGAATGTTTACAACAGAATTGCCTAAAAGTCTAGCTCTGACTAGTCTGACAGGCATGAACTGATGAAGCTTCTTGGATGAGAAGCAAAACGTCTTCAATAAGACTTTTAAACAAGTCCAGTAGCTTTCGATTTAATCTTTTCCTGAGATTACAATGACCTGGACGAATGAGAACATTCATGGACAACAGAATTGCCACATTTATGAAAAATAAATATAAATTTGAATGAGAAAAAATTGAATGACTAATGAATACTTACTGAAGACACAATATCTGTCAAGTGTTGAGTTTAAATTTAAGAGTTATTAAACTTAAATGCTCACAATAAAACAAGAAACTTAAAGGAAGAGTTCACCCCAAAATCAAAAATATATATTTTCTCCCTGACCTGTATTGCTGTTTATCAATCTAGATAGTTTTGGTGTGAGTTGCAGAGTTTGGAGATATCAGCTGTAGAGATTTCTGCCTTCTCTCCAATGTAATGGCACCAAATAGCCTTCGGCTTGTGGTGCTCAAAACCCCAAATAATGCATTTGAAAAATTCAAAACCAGTATCACATCGTGACACAGTCACTCAAGATAATTCACAGTTTCATGTAGGAACTACTTTCTTTTTACATGAAACTGCTCACAACAAGGACCATGGATTATTTTTAGCAACCGGGTCATGATTTCTGGAAATAGATACAATACCATACGAGATACTTAATTAGTCTCAGACGGAAACTGAATGTCACCAACATAGGGCACAAAAGCATGTACTGTACAGATAGATAAGTAAGATATTGTTGTTAGAGTTTTTGAGTGTATTTCTGTTGGAAAGAAAGTAGTTCTGGTAGATTCTACTGCAGAGAGAAAGTAGTTCCTCCATGAAACTAAACTTTGATTTACTACATGCACCTTTTTTACTTTAAAAACATGAAGAATCAGTGTAATGGTACATTAATCACATAAAAGTAAGATAGAAAGTGGTTCCATTCAAGGCCTATAATTTACTGTCTTAGTTAAATACCACTAGTTTGGGGTTACATCTGCATAGTTTTATTGTTGCACCATTTTACACAGTAAGCTTATTTCTTTGTGTTGTAACACAGGAGCAGTATTTGAGGACATTATCAGTCCACAAAGGTTTGCTCACTGTCTACTTTGGCCATAGTGATCTGATTTTGAGCTGTTTACATGACAAGATCAAACATCCCACGCTGGGTAAAGGGCAGTGTTGCAGGACCCCGTTTATTATATCAGTGATGCGTAGGCATACAGTTGATTTAGGAAATAGCTGGCTACAACCCAATAGCCTGTAATAGTCATCATGCCAAGTCAGCAAAGTGCTTAATGTTGTTTACTATCCTAGTATGATGCGTAAAGAACAACGATATGAATACATGTGCTGCATAATTAAATGGCTCTGGAATACTTAACACCTATAGCTGATGATTTTGACGGTTCTCAAATGAAAAGTTTTGAGATTCATTCATTTATAGCCTGCATTTATTTAATGATTAGTAGGCCTGTGCATCTTCACTGGTCTCACGATTCGATGCGATTCAATTTCACGATGCATCACGGTGCATTGCATCCTCAATTTTTTATATTACTGCATATGGCTACTTTTTCATCAATGAATACAAGCAGTCAGATAAATATGAACTCCCTTTGTTATTGTTTAGAAAGTGCTTCAGATATCAATAACAAAAAGTCTTAACATTAAACTGTAAAATAAATAAATAAATAAACTGTATAGGTCTAGCCTCCCTGTATTTGTGTGAAATTGTTCCATCCTCAAACACAAAAATAATACTTCTGCAATCCAGCTGCAGCTTCTAGCAACTGTCTTCTGCTCAAGTAACTGCTAATAAAACTGCAATGATTAATTGATTACTAATCCATTATTAAATTAATCAACAACTATTCTGATAATTGATTAATGGTTTTGAGTCATTTTTTTTTATCATAAAATGTCTTCTCAAATGTAAATATTGTCTGATTTATTGAGTCCTCTTATGAGAGTAAACTGAATATTTTTGTGTTTTGGACATAAGACATTTGCAACATGGGCTTTGGAAAACAATGCTCAACATTTTTCACTATTTTACAGACCAAACCTGTGATGAAAATAATTAGTTTAGTAATTAGATAGTTTCAGCCTTACCACAGACAAGGGATGTACACGATTAAACGTTGCCACCCTCGGTAGTCAGCACCAGAAATATTAGTTGGTTTAACTATTTATCAATATTTTATTCATGTACAATGCCAGTTAACGGTTGCCTCTAAGATGTTATGTAGCCGCCGGCCACTAGTGGGGGCTGCAGCCGCATCAGACGGCAGCCCCTCTCGCCCAGCGCGTCTGCCCTGATGGCCCATCCAACCCTGGATGTTTTTAATTTGCAAAGTCAGACAGATGACGGCTCGTAAAACCAGCGTGGTTTCACAGTGTTTTGATATAAAAAATAGAAATAAAGTTGAATGTAGGCTGTGACAGAATAATCTGATACATGACCACTTGACTGGAGTGACGTGTGACCACATTAAGCACAGACACTGACATTAACCTACAGGCAGAGCAGCAGCTGCCGCTAGCTCTCCTAATGCCGTGTTCTCACCGAACGTGACAAACACGAATTGAGCAGCAGCTCTACATTCAAAATCAATGTAAATCGCGCAACAACACGCGATTCAGGCGGCGGCGGCGCGAACGGAGCGTCTGGCGCGACGCGAATGATGCGAACGGCCCGTCTGGCGCGACGCGAATGACGCGAATGGAGCGTCTGGAGCGACGCGAATAAAGTTGGAAAAATTGAACTTTTCACGCGGCATCGCGCCGAGACATCCAATCAGCAGGTTGAGAAATACCGGTTGAAAAAGGAGCGGCTTTTTTTCGCGTCATTCGCGTCATCGCAAATGACTCGAATGACATGAAAAAAAAAAGATGACGCGAATAGTCCAAAATGATCAAGCAGCACGATACGAGCGTCTCAAGCGATTGTATTTGCGTCGGTCTAGTTCAGTGTGAACACAACATAATATTAGCCACACTGTGTAGCAGGCTGGCAGCTAATGTCAGTTCCAGGTAAACAATGTTTAGCCCCAGACACTGTGGTCCTTTTCATCTGAAAAGGTGAAGCATTTAGTGAGATACTGTCACGTTGTGTAGGTTAATGTGCATGTTCATATTGCACAGTGCATTTAAAATATGATTTGGCAATTGTAGACTGTGGTTAACAGCTTCAAATGGCTCTTAATACATACAGTATTTTTTCGGACAGTGTTTAACATTATCAGTTAGTAAGCTTTGTTCAATTTTAACTGCTTTCTGAGTATTTTCTTACTGATAGACTACTCGACTAGTCTAAATTAAATTTTGTGTTTAATCGACAGGTAAAGACTGGGTGATTCTCTTCCCTTTCTCAGAGTTGGGCGGCAAAGTTGACAGCATCTCATCGGTGCCAGGCGTTAGCATCTCAGAGTGAAAACGGCTAACATGGTTTCTCAAATTAGTGGTATTTTCAAGGTGTTTGATTTTTGTGTGACAGACTTTACACAGTGTGTGTCTTGTCCAGTTGGTGCTGCCCAGCAAGTTCATAAAATCTGAAATGTCCCCAGAGGTCTGGTTTTAAAATACTGGGTGCGTTTTTTATCACTTGCTCTTGATTTTTACCTCCCTTCGCCATATTGCGCGTGTCCCATTCTCCCACAGTTCAGTATCACATTGCCACAGCACTGGATGCTACCAGGAAGTTATTTTGAATTTTAGAACTTTATTGTCCTGCATATAACTGGAAAATCAAAACGGTACATCTCTATGCTATAATCAATTATGTTCTGTCACTGTGTCGATGCAGAATCGTCCACATCTGCATCGCGATGCATCTTAAAAACGATTAATTTCGACACCCCTAATGATTAGACTTTTAGCAATCATTATTCATCATTCCAGGAAACAATTTTAGAAGGACAAAAGTAAGGTGACTGGTTGCTTTGTATTCTCAACTGTAGATGAACAATGTATCGCATGCTCCTGGAAAATGGATAAAAAAATATTAAAAGAAGATTAAAAAGTCCTTATTATCATGGGTAAATAATTCAGAAGGGTGACATGTTTCGACTACTGCAGTTTTAAAAACCCAATGAAGACGTACAGCTGTCAAAACATGTTAAAATTTAAATGATTTGGCCACTATGTAATCCTTTTATTAAACAATTCTATAGGGATATTACATTCAAATCCCAGTCTTTTATTTTTTAGGTTTTCTATCTTCTGTATATTGCATATTAAAAAAAAAAAAAAAAAAGATTCTGCATTTTATTTTATGTTTGCACTGAGTGAAACACACTCTTAAGTGTGTGTGTGTGTATGTATGTTATGGGTATTCTGTGTTGACATGGTGCAAATATTTTGAATAACCTGCATGTCTAATATCTTTTTAATACATTTCCCGTGTGTCGTTCTTTTACATAACTAAATAGAAGTGTAAAAAACAGGGTATTGTGAATTATTCCAAGTGACAAACATGAGGTATATTTGGTATATTCCATCTTGTAAGGTGTCTGTGGCTGAGAAAAAATTGAGAATGTACATTGTAACTGACTTGAAAATCATTTTTATTAAAATAAATTCCATTTGATTTTAATGGTTTCCAAAAATAGCTTAACACTAAATTAAACAGCTTGAAATGTGTAAATGATTGACTTCCCTGTAAATCAAATAGAGGGGTTGCATGATGAGTAAGAGTGTGTGGTGTTGTGTGTGTGTGTGTGTGTGTGTGTGTGTGTTGGGAATGGGGGCGTGAAATAAGCGGGGGTGGATCCCTGTCTCAAAGGCTATTTAACAGATGCTGACTGTGAGACTCATTGCAGTCAGTCATGGGTCAGCTTGGGCTTCAGATGAGGACATGGACACTATGTGTCCTCTTGAGTTGGATGTGTGTGGGTCAAGCAGTGGCGGGACCGTAAGTTTACTCTCTACCACAATAACAATAGCATGTGTGGAGGTTTACATGAACTTCTTACTTGTTTCTACAATGTCAGATCCAGTGACACATCTGCTGCATGTGTTTTATTGTCTGTAGGCACTACATGGTGGCCATCCCCGCAGTTCTGGAAGCTGGAGCTGATACCAGAATCTGCGGGAGTCTCGTACAGCCCAACGAGACTATGACCATGATTGTCAAATTGATTTCCGAAGGGGAGAATAGAACCCTCCTTGAGACGACATCTGACACAGAGTTTCATGAATGTGTTCGCTTCAAGGTAAGCTCTCAAGATCTGCTTTTATTCTTTGCTCATTTCCACGACATTCTTTGAAAATGAGTTAATTAAAATGATAAACAGAATGGAGTTTCATACTACATAATGTACGACACATATACACAGATTTGTAACACAAAATATAAATGTTGTAAATCATCAAATGCTAATCCAGGATACGTTTGTGATTTTAGGCTTTTCAAGTGAAATGTTCTTGAGTTTTTTCAGTAGGAGTTGATGACTCTCTTGGTGTCTTTTAAATATCTTCTGACATAGGCTCCTGTAGTGGTGAATGAGGAGGTGCAGAAGATTGAGGTGGAGGTACGAGGCGATACATTTCACTCAAAAGAAGTCAGGAAAGTCATGATCAAAGTCTATCAACCAATGACATTCGTCCAAACTGATAAACCAATCTACCTTCCTGGACAAACAGGTAACCCTGAGCTGATTTGTCTATGATGTTCAAGATGGTGCCATAAACAGTAGAGTTTGAACAGTATGAAATAGTATTGTTAAAACAGACTGAGATCATCTCACCAGGTTTTATATTGAAAACCTCCCAACAATTTGAAATAACATCATGTCCCTTTGGATGCTGATATTTTCATTAACACAAAACAAACCCACGTTGCCACTGCGCTTGTGTCTGAGGGACTTGTTAACTGTGGTTGATGCTGGACAGTATTTACTGTGAGTTTTTCAAAGCACATTATTCAAACATTTTTTTAACAATAGCTCAAATTTGAAACAGTAATATTGTCAGGGATTTTACCGTTGTTTATCATTAAACCGGCCATAATTTTTATCCCTAAGAGAAGGGGTTTCCCCTTTACAAAAAATGCTGGATGTGCACTCATCATGGGACAGAAAACATAATATCCTTCATACTGTATATAGACATCTTCAGGATTATTAAAAAAAAAAATAAGGCAACATACTGGGAACACTTTTTTTTAACTAAAAGCCACACATCAATAGATATCTCTCAGCTCTGGCTAACTAACACAAACCATGGAAATCCAGTTGGCTAGCAATGGTAACGCTTTACCCAGACTACACATAGTAGTTTAGTAACTATGCATAGTAGTAGCTTGCACAGGTAGTGTGACATGAACTGCGTGTTCCAGAACACCAACAGGCAGTGGAAAAACAGAAGCCCACAAACAACATGTTATCGTGGGAAAAAGTACTGTTGGCATACATGAAATTCCTGATATTTGCTTGTTTCACGACTTAAGTCCCCTTATTGTGGTTGTATAGTTGTATCGAACATTCACAATAATCATTATATTGAACATTCACAATAATCATTAAACAGCCAAAAACAAGTGACCATGTGAACTATCTTCCCTTAAAACGTGTTTTGTGTGCAAAACTATGCACCACTATAGTTAAATCCAAAGCCATGACCACATTATTAGATGCTGATAGATAATTATGCCCTCTGAATTAAAAGGGGAGGCTCCCTTCTGAGGATCTTGAACATTTTCCAAAGATTACTTTTGCGATTTGTGCAGTTTATGGCAAAAAACAGCATCAGGGGTAGATGCTAATATTTTTGAGCAATGGTCCCATTGGCCACCAAGCCCGGGCCATGTTGAGGGAACTGGCAGCATACACCGCAGTACATTGTGTCCTTAGGTCAGTCCATGATAATCCACAGACCTTGCTGTGACCACTTTCATGTAGGAACTACTTTCTAGAAAGAAAGCAGCCCCAGTAGATTCTGTTGCAGAAAGAAAATAGTTCCCACATTAAACTGCTCACAACAAGGTTTCTGGAATATCTTGAGCAACTGGCAAATGATTTTTTGGAAAGAAACAATTTTAACAGACACTTTGAATATTTCACATGTATTTTTGTGGTGCTTTGAGCACCACAAGCTGAGTGCCATTTAGTCCCATTATATTTGAGACGAGGCAAACATCTCAATAGCTGATATCTCTAAAACTCTGCAACTCAGATGATCTAAATGACGATCTAAACTTAGAAAATCTAAATGAAAATGAATGATTTTGGCACGAACTGTCCTTTTAATGCCAAACCCTCTCTAAGTAAGCTCTTTGTTCTTCTGGTTTATTTTCTACCCTTCACTCAGAGAACCTGTCTATAATCTCCCAGATTTCAACCCACTGCATGCTGGAACTGGTCTCACACACCGTGTGACAATAAACTAGAATAAGTGGAAGAAGACAAAGATGAATAGCATACAGTATAGCTGAAGACAGGGTCACATTGTCTTTGATTGATTGAGTATTGTTCTGCTGTTAAAGAATGGAAGACAGATAGCAGAGTTAGTGTAAAAGTCAGCAGTTAATTATGTGTCATTCTAACCTGTAAGTTTGATAGTACTTATGTCACTTCTGAGTTGACCATTTAACACTGCTGTATATGAGTTGTTAAAGCTTCATGAACTCTCTTTGCATTCTCTCAGTGCATTTCAGAGTTGTCACATTGGACACCAAGCTGAGACCTGCCAATGGGCTGGTGAGTGTTTGGACTGTCTCTAACTTAAATCTCAGGGCCTCTTTAAGTAAACCTGCCTGTGCTGTGTTTCAGTATTTTTGCTGATGTAATGAGAAATCTATTAAACACTAACTCTAGTTTCTCACTTTGCAGAAAATTACATTTTTAATTTATAAGAAACATATTAAGAAATGTGCATTGAAAGAAAAGTATTCATCAGAATGACAGATACAAGACCTTTTTTTCTGTTTCACATGTCTGATCACATTGGTCTCATTGATTTGTTAAAGAAAAATGTCTAACCCAGACTCATCTGGATACTGTGTGATGACATAAACCAACTTGTTCTCTAACAAATCTTTCTCTTTCTCTTCAGTATAATATCATTGAACTTGAGGTAAGACAGTATTCACACACCAGTTATTTCTTATGTAACAGTTTAAAAATGATACTTTTTTAGGGCTGACAGACTTTGTAGAACTGATCTACTTTGGCATGTAAAATACTTGTAAGATATTCCAAAGGGACCAACTCAAATATAACTTTACACCAACTGTTAACAGAAGGGTCCTTATCACTTTAATAATATATTTTTTCTATCAGTAAATGTAAGAACATTATATAACCTTTTGCTACAGTAGTTATTTCTATTTATGAGACTTTAAGTCAAAGACATTGGCTCCATTTCTAATTCTTTATCAAATATTTTCCCTATTTCACATAATATTTCAGACCAATGCTTCTATAATTTGTCCATGGGGCAAGGTACCTTTTTGGGTTTACATTTGAGACACATATTTCTTGTCTAAAACTGTAAATAATTAATGTAATATATTAATGTGTTGGTGCAAGAATGTGTCATTGATAATTCATGTGCGTGCATGTGATCCTGTGTTAAGCAGGCATACATGCATAAAAATGAAATGATGTAGTGCTGTAGTCTTTTTTGGATTTTTTTTTCTTTTTACTTACTTATTTTTTCCTCATATTGTTTCTACTTTTTTGTCCTGTCTGCAGTGTCTTGTAATGAAATGTTGTCTTCTTGTTTTGTCACATAATTACAATAAAATTTTAAAATGTAAAAACAAAAGCAAACAAACAAAAGAAAAATATTTGAGACACAGAGGATGAAGTGAGGGGTCAAAAGAATGCCTGCATCTAGGGGACATAACTGGGTTGCTTTTGTCCAGGTACAGATGGATATCTTTTTGGCATGACTCCAAATATCCTCCTCTTCATCGTTAGCCACTGACAGTTCCTTCTCTCACACGCCCTTAATCCTCTGTGTATTTATGGGAGACATGCCACTCGTTATATCATAGAGCAAACTCAGAGACACCTTCTCTGTTTGGTGAAACAGCATTTTCTCAACAGTAGGTATGTCAGGATGATCATGGTCTTCTTTTTGACTCACGTAACCAACAGAACTTGCATGACACGTGTACTTATTTGGCAAGTTGAGAATGTGTTGGATTGGTCTGCAAATGAATTGGTCCAGCTCTGTTTGAGAGTAGCTTCAAATAACTAAACATGATGTTTTTCACATTGAGAGTCAACAGATGCCATTTTACACTGTCCAAATATACCAGAAAAAAATACAAACATGCAAAAAACAACAAGCAGCACAGTGCACTGTGTTTCTGTGTGGCATGAACATCTCTCACATTAGATTAATTAGATTTATGTCATAACTTCCTCTTCCTCCCTTTTATTTTATTTAACAGGATGCTCACAACAACAGGATTGGACAGTGGCTGAACCAGACATCCGATGGTAAAATACTGCAGCTTTCTTACTCCTTGAACTCTGAGGCTCATGAAGGAACCTACAAAGTTATTGTGTCGATTGGTGATAGGAAAATATATCACAACTTCAAGGTGGAGAAATATGGTAAGTCATGGTTGATTTTTTTTTTTTTTTTTTTTTTTTGCTTCTATTTCACTCCATTTAGAATAATGCAAGAATGCTAATAATCATGTTTTGTCCTCAGTTTTGCCTAAATTTGAAGTAAAAATAAACACATCTAATGAAGTAAACATTGAGCAGGAAGAAATCAAAGCTGAAATCTGTGCAAAGTAAGTAAACAACACTCTGAAAATCATCTAAATAAATCCAATTTGGTGACTTCTTTTCAACAACACAATTTTCTGTGTCTATCTAATAAGGTACACATATGGACAGCCTGTGCCAGGCAGCGTCAAAGTTGAGCTGTGCCGACCTCTTGATGACTTTTACAGTTCTGAGGAAACCCCTGACATAACTGCACCGTGCCACACAGAGACAAAACAGGTACAGTTACCGTAGCAACGGTCTCATCTGAATAACGAGTTAGACCATCAATGTGCTCATACACAATGTGTGTATACTGTGTTCCATAAATAATGATGAAATACTGGGCTGTCTGTTTAATCATGTTGGGGGAAATTCTTTGTCATGCTTTTGTTTTCACTACCATTCAAGAGAAATTTTTAAGAAATTTTTTAATACCATTTAACCTTCAGATACTGATCTTGATGCCTGACTCAAGAAAACAAACAAACAAAAGCAAAAACAAAACAAAACAAGAAGCTGTTGGCAGTAGCAGTGTCCCGTTTTGAGGCAAATAAATGGCAGGATATCGGATCGGTCCATAGACTCGCATACATGCCAATCCAGCATTTAAGGCTGTCTCTGAGGCTTTTCACAGTAGTATCAGTATCGGAAAACCCAACATTTTCTGCTTTTATCTAGTGAAGGTTCTCTCCATCAGGCAGCTCCCATAGATGCTAAACACCATTTTAAACCAGTTGTCTTCATGAGGCACATTTGTAATTCCTGCTGTGTCTGCAAAAAGCTGGATAACAGCTGGTCTCCCCTTGTGACATTGATTAATTTCAGCATGTTTGTGTCCATTGCTGCGTAATCAGTGAGCTTTTGAGAGTGCCAGTTTGCGCTTTGGCCAAGTCAGATCTTTCATTTTCAAAGACATGCATGCAGAAAAAACAAAGGATTCCATTGACACCTGGACAGTAGTAAAGAAAACATAGAGGGGTTACAGATAAATAATTTTGCCTTTAAACAAATGAACAAAGCCTCTAATTCAATGACTGACACCATTATTACCACCAAATTTCAGATACTGAAAGAAAATGATGTGATGCAACATGATGTGACATGACCCGATATGATATGATATCACTTTATTGTCAGTGAAGTTAATTTTTGCATCCTTGGGCAGCTCTGTTCAAAAGACTTACACAAAGATTAAACACATGGTTTCAAATATGACACTTTTCATAGACGTATAAAACACATCAAAACAAGGTAGTTTCTACTGCAGAAGGAAAGTAATCTTAGTTCCTACATGAAACTGCACACAAGATCCTCTTGGGTAAATGGGTCATGATTTTTGAAAGAGAGACACTGATTTTGAATTTTCACGTTGAGTGCCATTTAGCCCCATTATATTTGAGAGAAGGCAAACATCTCTACAGCTGATATCTCCAAAACTCTACAGCTCACATCAAATCTAGATAAATAAATAGAACTATGGACCATATATATTTTTGATTTCAGTGTGATCGGGCCCTTTAAACTAAAAGCTGAACAAATGTTAAAAAATGTTGTAACCAGTTTAAAGTTTGAATGACAAGTTCATTTCACTTTTTCATTTAATTTTTTTTTCCCCGTTATACTTTATAGACGGATAAGACAGGCTGTGCCACTTTTACCATCAAGATGTGCACTTTCACAAAACTTGACAAAAAGGCTTTGCAAGATACACTGAACCTGAAGGCCAGCGTGGAAGAGGAGGGGACAGGTAAGCCGTATAACATGTTATATCAATATATTTCAAAAAACATTATGGTAACAATATGGTATATACATAGCTGTAACATGGAGGTTTCTTGTATAGGTACTACACACTCACAGGAGAAGAGAATGTCGATTTCATATGTTGTTGGAAAGCTGTCCTTCGTTGACATGCCCAAGATTTATGAAGAAGGCTCAAATGTGGAGGGAAAAGTAAGTCCATGTGTTCTTCACTTCTTCAGTGTCATTCTCTACGCAGTGCAACTCAAGCCATGTGGATTCTCAGTGATACAACTTTGTGTTTACAACAGGTCAGAGCAGTTTATTACAATGATACGCCCATTCCTGACATGCCAGTGTACCTGTTTGAGGGTCTGACGTGGAACGCACGTCGGGTCGAGAACCTCACAACGAACAGTGATGGTATCGCCACTTTCTCATTCAGCACAGCTGACCGTAATAACGAATTAGACTCCATGTAAGTAAGAGGTGGCACAAACCATAATCTGTAAGACTTTTGTCAGTCACATCAGAACGCAGCACAAAAGCTGAAATCTGGAGGTTTCTCTGTATGCTTCAACTGCCCGTGGTCCCACCATGGCAGCAGGAGGCCATATTAGAACTGTTTACTGTTCAGTCGCTTTCCAAAGTTTTATTCTACTTCAGCCACATCACTTGTTTATGGTGATTCTTTTCTACAATCTAGGTTAGCACCAGACCAACACTGGAGTACCATGGTTATAAAACTCCATACTATGAGAATGGAGAACACACACTGTCTGTGGCCCAGCCTCCCTCTCAAGATACTAAAACCGTCAGTTCTCTGGAGGTGAAGAAGATGGATACCCCATTCCCCTGTGACCAAGAAGAAGAGATCACCATCCATTACACTGTTGTTGGAGAGGCCCAGGGCTCGGTGGAGGTCATGTATCTGGTGAGTTGTGGGTGAACTACTTCTCAGCTTGTCACCAGGTCTCCTCCAGAGACGTGGACGGAGGGAAGATGACCTTAATATCAGATTATTGACATCTGTCTTAAAGGATCACACCTGATCAATTTACCTGGTGAGACTAGAGCAGGGATACTCAACTTTCATTTTCTGCATTTGTTACTTGACAGGAGGCCAAGTGCCACTTTGTAGACAAATATCAACAATAATCTATTTTTTTAACTTATAAATGAAATTTTCTTGTGGTTCTCTCAGGTGAGTTTTGATTCATGATGGTGCCTGATATTAACAACTTGGCAGACAGTCATTAAGATATAGGTTAAGGTGAGATATTCCTTTATTAGTCCACCAACAGGGAATAGCAAAAATAGAAGAAGCATCCATAAAAAACAATAAATAGTAAACAAGTAAACAAGGAATATAAATAAGGGGAAATATAATAAAATATGAACAGTTTGAAATATATTGTAGCAACTTTAGCAGCTCCATGTAGATCATAAACTCTTGAATATAAGACCACTCACTGAGAAATCAGTTGAAAAATAAACATAGCGCTTTTTATCCAGAAAAAAACACAACATTTATTTGTTCACAGGTCAGTCTACACATGACAAAAATGGCAACAACATTGATGTGATGCAGCAACAAACTGAGGCGTCAATGAAGTGTCTGCTTATATATGACTATAATAAAAACCTACCATTCATGCTGAATCATAGAAAAACAACTCTGTATCATCTAGTGGACTGGAAAAAGAAATTGATTTTATTACTCTAGAGCCAAAAAATTTAATTTGCATTTACAATATTAATAAGTTGTATGTTGAGACTTGGCGTTAATGTTTTTTGCTCTTGCATTACTTAATCTTTGTGTCATTTTCTCTCAAATTCTCAGGTCTTATCCAGAGGAGCCATTGTCATGCAAGGACTTAGAGAGATTGAAGTGCAAGATAAATCAGGTGAGCAAAGAATGACGTCTTAAGTTACCATGTAAGATTTTTGCATCTATATTGATGCATGGAGGCATGTGAATGATTACTGTTGGTTTGTTGTTTCAGTGAATGAGGGCGAGGTGTCCTTTAAGCTCAACGTGTCTCCAGACATGGCACCAATAGTCCAGGTTGTGGCTTACGCTGCCCTCCCCAGTGAGATTGTGATCGCCCACAGTGCTGACTTTACCGTTGAGAACTGCTTCAGTCACAAGGTCAGTGTGAGAGGAAGATGTGTGGTAACGGCCGTGCTCGTAAAATGTAGGTGTAGAATCAAAGTGTGTATTAGTTGTGTTACAAAAGGTCATTATTAGCCCTTTATCAATGATATGATCAGTGATAAATACCATGATAGTTGGCAGATGAAATACTTTGAAGCAATAATTAAGATTATTTGAAGTAGGGTTGTATGAGGTACGATAGTATCAGTAGATGGTGGTCGGCACACCCCCAGTTTGGAGAAGCTGCACAGAAGCTAAGCAACGTACTGCTGTGGACAGGATTGACTTTGGTGAATCCAAATTAACCCTTTAAAACAGCAAAGTCACTCAACAAGACAAACATACAAACTGACTGAGGCCACAGTAGACCAGCAGCTCCAGTGTTCTGTGAGGTTAAATGTTTTTTGCGAAAAGATTCTGGTTGCTTTGGAGAGAACGATATTTGGTTTATTTAATGGGGGTTTCATGTTGTTAAAGACTGTCTGATGTTAAGGTAAAGGGGTAAAAATATTCTAAATATACAGTATTGTAAACTTAAAGGATAGTTCATCCAGAAAATTCAGTCAATGAAAATTCATCCATTATCTACTCACCCTCCTGCCAATTGAAGGCAGAGTTTAGTTTTTTAGTGCACAAAACACTGCTGGAGTTTTACAGGAAAACAGCACTGAAGAATCTCCCAAATAATTTAAGTGAATGGTGACCAGTTTTCAAATGTACAGAAACAAACAAAATATAAAATACCTGCATAATGCTCATCTGGTGTAATTCAAGTCTCCTAAAGCCCCGACATGCCAAGTTCACTTGAAAGATATCATGTCACCATGATTTTAGTCTAAATCTTCACTGTAGATCCCTAGCTTGGAGCCACATTCATGTGCGCATGCATACCATCTGAACTGGGTGTGACGGGGTGCACGTGCACAAATGAACAGGATGTCAGGGCTTTAAGTGTCTTGGGTTACACCAGACGAGCAGCATGGAGGAATTCATGTTTTTTTTTTTCCTCAGTTGTTTTTTTCTATTTGGAAACTGGTTACTATTCATTTTCTTGTGAAACTCCAGCAGTGTTTTGTGGACTGAAAAACTAAACTCACCCTTCAGTCGTCATGAGGATGAGTAGATAATGACTGAATTTTCATTTTTGGATGAACTTTCCTTTAAACTGATTTTGACTTTTTTTTTCGATGGGCTTTTTTTCCTTTAGCTAAAACACATTTTGCTGCTGACCCTGTCCACAGCAGTGCATTGCTTAGCTTCCTTGCCAGTGTTCCTTTAACTTCTCCAAACTGGGGGCATGTTGACCTCCATCCACTGTAGGTAATACACTGACTATGGACAAGTACCTCATACAAGCCCACTTCAAAAAATCTGAGTCCTCAAATTAAATTAATTCATTTTGTGAGTAAAGCATATCCCTTGTCTGAAGCCATGTCATGCCAATCAAAGTTCAGTACCATGTGGCCATTCCTACAACATCGACCATGAGAAAGTGCTGAGGCACTCACAACTATTTGACTGCGTCTCTGCTCGGCACTTCACACAACCAAGATAATGGTGTTTTTGGAGTCAAATAATAAACATTTGTGTCACTTGAGATGATCAATATGTTCTCATCTTATACAAGTCTTGTCCAGATGGTGTGATGTGTGTTCTTATTATGTGTCAGGTGTCCCTGGAGTTTTCTCCGTCCTCAGCTGTCCCAGGAGAGGAGACCATCTTGCAGATGACGGCCCATCCAGACTCTCTGTGTGGTGTGAGTGCTATTGACCAGAGCGTCCTCATCAAGGAGAAAGGGAAGATTCTGACTGCAGAAAGGGTAACTGTTCAAATCAATCACAAACAGACACAAACATCATTTGCAGGCTTTTACACCATTAACATCATCAGTCACTCACATCTTCTGATATTCTTCTGTCAGTTGAGCAGTTTTATCATCTGTGCTGATTTTGTTATTGTCACTCAGTTATAAATCATGCTGTGATGAAAATGCTGTACAAAAATTGAAGATTATGTATGTGAGGTGTAACCCTAAAGTATAAATTATGGATAAGGCAACACTACAAGCAAAAACATTTTTCATGCACTGGTCCATTTTAAGATTTTGGTCTGTTTTGCTTCCATAACCCATCTTCTTTCAGACTAAAGAAAAGAAAACATTTAAAATACACATTCAGGTGTTTATTTTACCAAAAGTTAGCATCAGGCAAAGCCTCATTTACATGTATAAACATAAAATTTCAGAAAATTTGCAACACAAAAATAAATGTCTTAATGTAAGTAAACAAGTCAGTGAATGTTCTCAATCGTCCAGGTCATTGTAATCTCAAGAAAGGATCAAATCGAAGGTGACTGGACTTTTTATAGGTCATAGAAGACGTGACACGCATGAAGTGATGAAGCTTCTTGGATGAGAGGTCGAAATGTCTTTTGTGACCTATAAACAAGTCCAGTTGCCTTCGATTTAATCCTTTCTTGAGGTTAGTAAACGAATGGGGAAAGTTTTATCATGATATTTATTTGTTAAAAATATTTTATGCTTTTCACCTGTCATGTGGTGCAAAATGTATGGAATTTTATAATATATATTTTTAAAGGCTATTTTCTCCAAATGAGTTTCTTTCTCATACGCTGAGCCAGAAATCTCAACCTGAGCAGCTCTCAGATACACCAGACTGTCCAGTTGTATTCCTATCAGGATTATAATGATTAAACGATGGTCAACTAATTGTTCATGAAGAATTCGATCGATCAGGTAAAATTTAATCGATTTACTATCAAATAAAGATCTGAAATATAACAGAGATTATTTTTACAGAGGGGCTCATACTATCATCCACAGCATGATTTATGGAACATTTTATTCATAAAACATGTTGAAAATTTATTTATTTATTTATTTTGGCTGTTGACTGAATTTTCTGATTTATGGAGTGATAAAAAAGAGATATCTAAAATTTCCTCTGTGAAAACCTTTTGCTCAATATGTCAACAATATCAAATGTAAATTTTTAACCTGGCTTTATCCAGTGTTCAGATTTCTCTTTTGGAAAAACTTCTTTTCGCTCTTTTGGCTCAGTTGAGTAAGCTTGGTACCCAGCGGAGTGTAGGTCAGCTTTCTCTTTTCCTGTTTCGTTACACTATTAGCTAACTAGTTAGCAAATATACATCAGTGATTTGCTTATCAACATATGATAGCTAATGTTATCAAAATGCTCACTAGCTAACTAGATAGCTAGTCTACATCAGTCGCTACTTAGCTAGTTAGCCAGCGTTTTGATAACATTAGCTAACATAAGATGTGACCATGTTACTTTTACAGATCCCCCAGTGACAACTTTTAACCATCTTCAAAACTTATTTTCAACAGAGACGAGCACAGCAGTAAGTACAGAAAACAGGAAAGGAGAAATCTGACCAAAGTTTCCAGCCAGTATCAAGCTTGTTTAACTTTTTGAGCACAGAGCAAAAAGGGACGGGACTTAGCAAGTCTTCATTAAGGCATACTTAATTAGATGATGCCCTATTCATGTATTCAATGTGAAATTTTTAACCTTGTTAACATGTCCATGTGGTGTTTTTCTTGTGTTCTAAGACATATCAGGAGCCAAATAAACAGTAAACACCATGTCTGAGAATTTCTTGCTTTGAAACTGCAGTGAGCAAGTCCAGTCTCAAAAAACAAACAAAAAAACAAACAAAACAAAAACAGATTCAGTCAGGTTGGGTATATGACATTGTAAACCTAAGAAACCAATCCCAATTATTAGTGGCGATGCTTAGTGCACAGGAGAAGCTGGATGTAGCTAGTTACTGTCATTAGCTAGCGAAACAGAGGAGAAGCCAGGTGGAGCTACTTAGGGGTAGAGGTGTGGGTTAGGGTTTGTGGGCGGTGTATAAAGGGTGGGGGCTATTTGCATATTCATGAAACCTTGAATACTAAAAGAATACAAAATGTAGAGCTATATGTAAGGCATTTTAACAAGGAATTTGAATTAATTTGCAAAAAAGCATTAGACATTTTATTACTTCTTGGTGAGCATTTTATATTCTTTAAAACATGACTGGAGGTGGACTTTTTAAAATATAATCTACTGATGAAGTTTCATGGTGATTTTAAGTGATATATCTCTATCGAGTGTCTGCATAAAGAGTCTGCTTTGACAGCCATACTTTACATCCACATTAAAGGAGTAAGCCTTATTGTCAGATCTTCTTAGAACAACAGACTGTTTGTAGCCTTGAACCATATCTTTCTTTTCAGATATTTGGCTTGTTGCCTGTCACAAAAATATCCCACATTCCATATGGAGTTCAAGATCGTATAGAATGCATGCATGTGAGACCAAGAAGATATGTTTTGCCATACCCAGATGACAACAGAGATGATGCTTATACAGTTTTCCAGGTACTGCACAAGAAATAAGACACAATGTAAAGAAGTTAGTAATGTATTTTAATGTTATACATTTAATTAACTTTCAATTATGTCTGTTTGCTGTTGGATTATCTAGAATGTAGGTCTGAAGATGGCAACAAACTTGTTTATCCGAGTGCCCTCATGTCTCAAGTACAGAGGAAGAGAATATCACCAGACCACTATGGTGATTTTTTTTTTTTTAATCTATCTATATTTGCCAGCAGTTAAACAGCTGACTGTGTCATTGCTGTCCTCTGCTCTGATGTAATATTTTCTGGTTTCTTTTCAGGTAGGCGTATGTATAGCATTCCTGTAGGGAGCGGACTGCGGCTCGAGGGAGAGGCAGGTATACCTGGTGCTTCGGAGGTGCTCCTTATCTTCCACCAATAGAAACAGTTCGCACTTTCTTCCCTGAAACCTGGATATGGGACCTGGTGGAAGTCGGGTAGGTTTCTGCCATAAAGGGTTTTGATGGTCATTAAATGAGGTAAAAATCATTTGTCCCTGCACACATGAAAGCTCCCCTTAGCTCCCCCGTAATTCAAACCATGGTTGCCTCAACAATGGAGTTTAATCTTGAAACTTGCAGGGCAACCAAGCCTTGATAGATTCCATTGTTGCACAAAAGAACATTTGATTGCTATTAATGGTATCTTGGTATCTGTTAGAATGTTTTTCTTTCTATGCTAGCTTTTAGGTAAAACCATATGTGTCTTATGTTATTGTTAGGGAGACCCAAGTAGTTAGGGGGCCCATGATGTCATGATGTTTGAGCCCACTGACAGAACAATTGCTTTAATTGCCCTAGCAAGAAATACCTTAGAGAATAGGAATAGGCAACATGATGTTTAGCAAATGGTAAGACGCCTTTACCTGATATATGTTGTACTCTCAGAATGTTCTTTGTCAGATTTTGTTCATCTTGGATGTTTTGACCCTGGCCTGCAAAAAACTGTTGAATGAATCTCCTCGCGTCTGTCTCCTTGGAAAGAGCCTCTACCAAAGAAAACCATTATTACTGTAGCTAAGCACTTGAGGAAACAAGTGATAAAATCTGAGTTATGGTTTGCTTTGTCTGGAGAAGGGGTTTTGCTTTGTTACCCTGGTATACCACAAATGAGTTCACCTGCCAGAGAGCAAGATCCAGGGGAAATTCTCCATCTTCAGGAAATGTGAATGTGTGTGTGTTGAAATGTGTCACTAAGATATTGAAGAAAAAGACCTCAGTAATAAATTGGAATTTCGTAAAATGGAGGAGGAAACTAAAAGAAGGAGCTTGAAGGCTTCCTCACCTACTTGTCTCAACTTAGTTCAGATGAATCACTTTGTTTGAGCTTGTTGCGAATGCATTAAAGTGGCCCACAAATGTCTGGCCATCGCCTCTGCAATGTGTGTGTACTGGCAGGGCTCAGAAGCGTGTGCATCTTGTCACTGAGTTGAGTCTGATTATGAGAAAGTCAGAGGGCTCAGGGCATATGAATTGGTGCTTGAGGCCAAAAGTTTTCGTTGGGTTTAAAAAAAAGTACTGTATTGGAAGAAGTATTTTTGAAGTTCTAGTACATCGTGTTCAGGCTTATGCTCTTAATTTAGCATGAGAAATATTGTCTGGATAGTTATGCAGTTTCTTTAGTAACATGTAACTTATCATTATCATTTTTTAAATTATTTTATTTATTTATTTTGAGTGTCTGACTTTCTGAAATCTCAAGAACACATCAAATGGAATAAACTATTTCACAGTTCCACAGGATATTTGAGGTCCTGGTAACTACAATGTAGTGCTATTAGTGGAGAATTAAGTACATTTTGATCATCTTCTCATGCTGTTTTTCTTTGACTAATCTGAGTTATAGAAGTATGTTTTTCCAGCTGAAAGTCTCTCTGTCATTCTGCTGATTCAGAGAGTCTGGAAAGACAGATGTGTCCTTCACTGCCCCAGACACCATCACCACTTGGGAGACGGAGGCTTTCTGTTTGTCCTCTGAGGGTTTTGGCTTGGCTCCTCGTAAAGAGATCACCGTCTTCCAGCCTTTCTTCCTCGAGCTCAGCCTGCCATACTCCATCATCCGCGGGGAGCACTTTGAACTGAAGGCAACCGTCTTCAACTACCTGTCCAGCTGCATCATGGTAATTATCAATACATCCTCATGCGAGTGAGAGAACAGGTTGATTGCCAATAGGGCTTTTCACACTGAATATTCTTAGCCCAGGGCTATGGATAGCCAAGATTTAACTCTGGTGTAACTTAGCCCCCTTTCATACACATGTTGTTTACCTGGGGTTAAGCTGAGCCCAGTGCTAAACAATTCACACTGCACTTCTAACTGTCACTTCTTTAGGATTTGGACTGAAGAGATAAAGGCAGATGATTCACTCACAAAATGTCCTTGTAGGCTGATGATCTGTTTTCATATTTTTGGACCCAGATTAATCCAAACTTACGGATACAACAGAACTTGGTTCGGTTACTTTTTTTTTTCTCATTAAAATGTTGTCATAGATAATGACTTAACTCACTCCATTTTCAAAGTGAAATCAACATGTTTCAAAGGCACTTTTAAAGCATTGTTGAAAGAAACTTGTAATTAACTGGACCAAACAAAATTTGGCAGGCTGGTCACCTTTACCCACCTCGTGTGGGCTCTGTCAACTCAATCATGATAGAGTTACCAAGATTCTTGGGATTATTTGGAATTAGCCTCATTTTCTTAATTATGTCAGTACGTGATAATTTGATGTGTTTCTGATTTGGAACAAAAACATTTGCATGATGTACCTAGAAAAGTTCAAAAATCGTGTCAACTCTATTCTGTTGCAGTTGGCAGTTTTAAAATAAACATTGTTTTCTCCATTTAACAGGTCTCTGTGATTCCAACACCATCCTTAGATTACTTGCTCACCCCCCTCTCTGGTGACCAGTACACATCCTGTCTGTGTGGCCATGAGCGCAAGACCCTCAGCTGGAAGATGGATGCCTTAACCTTAGGTGAGAGCCAAGCTTTCATCCACCCTGGTGTGAGAGTTAAAGGGTGCGAGGTGGAGGAACTGCTTTCATCTTCCCATTTTTTGATTTCTATGAAATCAGTGAGCTCCAGCTCAAGTGTTTAGACACTTTTGTAATTTTACAGAAACTGAGAACATTGTTCAGTTAAGTTTCACGCTGTGTTTGTCTATCTTTTTTAGGGTTATGAATGTGTCTATGACTGCTGAGGCTATAGCATCCCACACTTTATGTGACAATGAGGTTGTGAGCGTGCCAGACAGAGCTCGTGTTGACGTGGTCACAAAATCTCTGATAGTAAAGGTTGGTACCTTAAAGACCAGATCATCCATTGACCATTATTTTTTGCATTTCATACAAAATGGAAACTCTGGATCTCACATTATTTCCTTCTCTCTCAGGCCGAAGGAACTGAGATGACAAACAACTACAACTGGCTGCTCTGTCCAAAAGGTCAGTATGGTTTACACCAGTGATGGCCCATCAGTCATTTTGAAATAGGCGTACCAAATGCTGTAAGTTAGGTGGAGTCCAGTAGATTATATGTCAAAAATGTAATAGAGACATCCACAGGTAGCAGTCTGTTTCATTATCATTATTATTGGCAACTGTGCCAAGTTTAGGCATCTAGATTCTTTTCAGTGCCATTACTTGAATATATTGTGTTTCATTTAATCAACCCAATGGAAGAACTAATCATGCTACGAGAACCCAATTTTGTGACGTTATTTAGGCATTAAATCAGTATTGGTATTGACAATTGCAGATAAGAAATGGCTTTTTAACTAGTTACAATTCAAAGCCAACATATCCATAATGTATTTATGACTCGTAGCAATTCTTATTAAAGATACTGACAATTAATTTTTCACTGGTCAAAATGTTAATTCAATACTTAATGCCTTACAAGTGGAAATGTGCATTTTAGGTATCTGTAACTTGAAGGGATAGTTCACCCAGAGATTAAAATTCAGTTATTCTATACTCAAACTCATGCTGATTGAAGGTCAGGTTTAGTTTTTAATCCACAAAACACTGCTGGAGTTTCACAGGAAAACAGCGGTGCAGAATGTCCCAACAATGAAAGTGAATGGTGACTAGTTTTCAAACATAAAAAAACAAATGCCTCCATACTGTTGTCTGGCTAATCTAAGTCTCCCAAAGCCCCAGCATGCCGTTCACTTGCACATGCATACCGTCACATCACACACAACCAATTCACTTCATTAGATAACAAAAACGGAATTCCCATCAGTCAAAATGAAACTTTTCGTTATCTTCAATGTGTATATCTGAAATAAAAAACCCTAGAGTGACATATCTGAAATGGTTTGTTGATACGTCAGACATGCAGTCTGAAATGCAGTTGTTGATATTTGACAAATGGAAATGACATTTTCAGAAGTCACAACCCTTATTCATTGTGGAGATTACATCTGTAATCATCTTTTATTCTTACTAGTGAAAAAGGAATTACTGATATCTCTGATTACAGATACTACTACTACAGATAAATTAAATCAGTTTTGCATAGTCAAAATTGAATCAACATTCTGACATGTTCATCACATTGATCTCTTCTTCTTTCCATCTGATCTGTTTCATCTGTTGTATCTGTTGTTGATTTCAGGATCCACTAACCATTAACCACCATGACATCTTTGTTTTTGTATTGAGCTCTTCTTGAGGTGTCTCTCTATAAGTTGTTTGTTCTGTCTCTGTACACAGGAGAAACTTTGACAGAGGACATCGACATTGAACTTCCTGAGAACATGATTAATGGATCTGCCCATGCTACAGTATCAGTCCTGGGTAAAGTGAAACTAAATTCATTTGAAATGAGTGCTGCTTTAACCATTCAGAGTCTGGAGAGTCAACAGGCTGACCCCCCTTGAAGGTTTGAAGTGTTGTCCTTTCATGTAGCAGAAAGCAAATTTAAAGATCCAGACACTATTTGTAAGATTTATAAAAATCATTTGGATAATAATTTGTGTCTAATATGATTTTCTCACCAAAAAACTCACATGTAACTTACAGTTACCCTTCGACCGTGCTGAAAAATCCAGAATCTTTAAATATGCTCCTACTTCACTGAAAAGTCCATTTTCAGTGTATGTGCCCTGCGTCTCATGTTTCCACATCACACTTGTTCAAGTGGCACACTGCTCTCTGCTCCGGCATCCAAGTGAAGTAACATTAAGCAAAACACATGTTAGAGTGTAAGAGGACTTTAAAGGGTCAAACATCAGACTCAGTAATACTTTATTAATCCCTGGGAGAAAACTGTTCACATTACAGATGCTCCCATTCAAGAATATAAAACATATAAACATAGAGAAATGAACAAAATAGAAAATCAGTATATAAAAATACGTACATTCTACTACAAAATATAATATATCAAAATAATATAACAGAAATATATACACAAGTATGAAAAAAAAAAAAAGACAGGTGCTTTGTTCTGTAGCAACAAATGTGTGTATATAAATATAGAATGCTTATATCTTAGAAAAAATAGAAGAAATATAAAATAACAAATGTCAAGAATTATGTACACTAATGTGCATCAGACTACAATATATAACTGTAAATAAATAATACTTGTCTATCTATTGTACATTGAATACATTGTACATTGAGTATTGCAGTTGAGTTATTGTACATTATTGTCATGTTACATGAAAAATTACTGAAGTACCAGTATTTATCAGATACATTTTAATGAAAAATTACCAACTTAACTGATAAAATAAAGCTAAAATAGAAAATTTGCTTTTGTAACATATTTCTATCAGCACATTAAACTTGATTTTGGTGGGATAAGAAAATGTTTTCAGGTAGTATAACAACATACATTTTGATTATATTTATTTAGAAATTAGAGGTCAGGTTAGTTAAATGTTCAGTCTCAATGAGTCAGTGTTTCTGTGCAGGTGACATCCTGGGCCGAGCCATGAGGAACCTGGATGGGCTGCTGAAGATGCCATATGGATGTGGTGAGCAGAACATGGCGCTTCTGGCCCCCAACATTTACATCCTCCAGTACCTGAAAAACACACAGCAGCTGACCCCAGACATCAAGGAAAAGGCAACCAACTTCCTGACTAGTGGTGAGTCTCTGTTGGTTTTATATCACAGCTAAGAAAGAAACATTTAAAGGTATAATACACAACATTTCCACATTAAAATGTCTAAAAACGACCATACTATATGCTATATATATTGTTGAGTTGTGTACTTACATCATCCCAAATGTTTCCAATAATGTTCAAACTCAGAGAAATGTGTAATTTTATCCAGGGTAAACTTGTGTTTCATTTGGTGTCACCTGTCAGTGGTGTCTTATTCACATCAGATAAATTTTTATCTGCGATGGTGGTTGTTTAACAATGAAGACAAAAACTCCCATGAACCCACACAACTTCACAACATCATCAAATATGTCTTTTTTTTATTGCTTTGATGTGAGAGACTACACAAAATATAAGCAGATGATCTGTTGTGCGTAATCACGTGACAGTGCTGCTTTAACCTCTGGGCCACCAGGGACACCTTCACTCTCCCCTCCTTTCCTTTCATACTGTCAGCTCGCCAATAAAGGCAGAAAATTCCCAAAATGTTGTTTTTATTTACGTCTGTACATTCAAACTTACAGAGACACAAAGAAATGTGGCTCTGATTATCAACTTGTCAGAAAGTCCATTCAAATCTGACAATGTGTGTATCGTTAATGCCCTAATAAGTGTGTTTCTGTTCTACAGGCTACCAGAGACAGCTGAACTACAAACATTCCAACGGTGCTTACAGCACATTTGGAACAGGAGAAGGGAACACTTGGTGAGAACATTACTGATCAGTCACCCACAGAGAATAAGTATTTGTACATGGTGTACAACATTTACAATCCCATATCATGACATAAAAAAATCATACTTTTAAAGGGTAGTGCTATTTATCCATCTAGATTTTTTTTGTGAGTCGCTGAGTTTTTTGAGATATCAGCCACAGAGATGTCTGCCTTCTCTCCATTATAATCGGACTAAATGGTCGTTACCTAGTACCACGATCTTGTGCAAGCATTTCATAGGAACTACTTTCTTTCTAGTAGAAAGGAAAGTAGTTTCATGGTTTCTAAAGTAGTTCCTGTAGATTCTACTGCTGAAAGAAAGTCTGTGGATTATCTTGAGTAACCAGTAAAGATAATTTTTGGAAAGAGACACTAGTTTTGAATTTTTCAGATGTATTTTGGTACTTTGAGCACCACAAGCTGAGTGCCATTTAGCTCCATTATACCGAACTCTATATCAAACTCTGAAAAATATACAGGGTGTTCATAAAGTCTCTTTACAATTTAACAATTTATTACAAAAGCAAATTAATAGACAAATGTGTGGAAATTATTACAAAAAGTAGATATTGATGTTTTTTTGCCTCATTTAATACACCTCTATATGGGCACCATTAGTTGCACGAAGCACATCAAGACGGTACTCGATTTCTTGCCATGTTCGCTGTAGCATAGCCTCATCAATGGTGGCAATGGCATCAGTGATCTTTTGCACGAATTGACGGATGTGATGGTAGATGTCTTCCATACTTAATCCTGTAGTTTCGCTGAGTCTGCATATCCGATTTTGTTTCGGTAAACCACGAACACACATTGTGCCTTTTCTTGAGGAGTAGCCATTTTTTAGGGGTTTATTTAACAGAACCTATTTCATCAACAGGGTACCTGAAATACACAAATGCAATGTGATTAAAAACTTTGATAAGTACTGAGTACATAGAACAAATCTGATTAACATATCTGCATATCTCAATTGTTTTTGTAATAAATTTTTTAAATTGTAGAGAGACTTTGTGGAACCTTGTATATTTTTATGATTTTGGGGTGAACTGTCCCTTTAACCCATGAACAAGCTAAGTTGACCTTAAAGTGCCATGTTTGGTAAATTATTTAGATCAAGTGCTTTGTTGTCTTTTTTGTCACTTAAGGTGTAACTCTGTTTTATTATCCTCAGGCTGACTGCTTTTGTGGTGAGATCTTTTGCCAAAGCACAAGAGTTCATCTACATCGATCCAGAAAAGATGGAGGAGTCCAAGTCTTGGCTGGTGCGCAAACAACGAGAGAATGGCTGTTTCAAACAGTCAGGAAAACTCTTCAACAACAGAATGAAGGTAAGTAGGAAGTCCCATGAGAGTTTGTATTAATACTGATTATAAACTGTACAAGGTTAAACATGTCCATTTTCACTGCACCATCAGCACCACTTTCATTCATGGCTCAGGAGAAACTTAATCATTTATTAGGGCCCATTTATTAATAATAATTAAAAATTACCTCTCTCATTGCTTTAAACAGATTTAACATGAGCCTATGAGAGCTCTGACCAATTTATTTGCAATTTCTGAGTGACAATCATTTGTGAAACTGGACACCACCATTTGTAATCAGACTGTTAGCAGTTCTCAAAAACACTTTAGTGAATGAGATGTACAGTGATGATAATGTGTGTATGATGCTTCCTCTCTACAGGGTGGTGTGTCTGATGAAGTGACTCTCACTGCTTACATCACTGCTGCTTTCTTGGAGATGAATAATTCTCTAAATGTGAGTAGATTCCCTGCACTACAAAGAGTTCATCCTGTTTAACAGTACAGAAGAAAACAAAAAGTTGGTTTACTTTTTTGATACATTTAACTATCTTTCAGGTGAAATAAACATCAAACATGCTTTGTTGAAGGCACAAACTGCAAGAGCTACTTAAAATATTGTGCTCCAAGTTCCTTCTCTTGATGGTATTCTTGGATGGTCAGAATATTTACATTGTTGGGAACCCTTCTGCATCTTCAGCAGGTATCTCAAGGTCACAAGCATTTGCCACTGAAGCTGTACACCTCACTGTAGTGGGGCAGAGAAGACTAAGTTAGCTCTCACATGCAGAAGGGTTCCAACTGCAGTCAACTTAATGAGCTGTTCTCAATTACCTGGGCTCCTCCTGTTTGCACTATGGGTCTTCTTCTGTGCCCCAGACCTTTAGGCTGTTTTGAGTTGGCAAGAGGTCAGACACAGCACACAGGAGGAAGGTCAACTTCCCTGGTCGGTGACCCAAAGTTTCTTCCAGAACACGGATCACTCGAGTGTCTGGTCTTACTGCATCAACTGTCCTTGGCAGACAAGCTCTACAGTTTTGATGCAGCAGCCCCTTTCTAGTGCCTCTGGGACCCTCTGCACTGCAGGGTCTCTCCTGCCCTTGGCACTAATCTTGCTTCATCTCTTGGCATTGTAATTTCCAAGTCCTAGCCATCCTTGACAGACCAGCCCGCCAATCTTCTGTATGTATCAGCTTCCTTCCCTTCTTCCTGAGTCTTCCACTTCCTGCCACACTCGCTCTTGCCTTAGTGGCTTTGAATTCTTCTACCAGCCAATAAGACTAATAAGCAGAGCTTGGAGCTCTTGCTGTACAGGTTGACCAAGCTGAAAGTGGGGGGAACATCAAGCCATGTTTGCATGAATTTGCTGCACAGCTTCTCCATTGCCTCCACTTGAGTCATCAACAAGTCATACAGCAAGAACAGCCATTAATTATTAATAATTGCATTAATTAATTGTTTCCAGATTCAGATTATTCCTTGAATACTGAAAATGTTTTTGACAGTTTTCTTTTCAATTTAATTGGGCTCAAAGATTTTGTTTTGAATTTAATCTGTGACAATATAGCCATCTTCTCCAGCGATCTTAGGATCCAGTGTGTTCCTTGCAGGGATTGAGTCATCACAGTTATATCATCTATTAAATGTCTGCAGGCAGGGTCCACTTTTGATCCCCTACATTACATTCTTCCTGCTTTTAGTAGGAGAGGGTTCATGACAGTCACAACCAAAACCACAGGTACAGTGCATCCTGCCATAACGACCATCTCAAGCCGTTGCCCGGCCAATCTTAATGCCTGAACTTTAGCTTTTTGGTGGCATCTCCATTTAAATGTGATTTTTTTTTCTTTTTTTCTTTTTAGTTGTTGGTAGTGTTTTATTTTGGTCTATGCTGGTAGCTGTTTTTGCTACCACTTTATCATTCAGATTAGTGGCACAGATGTCCTCACATTGTGAGGTTCACATTGTGTGCTGTTGTTTAGTAATTCATTGAAGTCTATTGCCTTAAGTTTGTCCACACAGCTTTAAGACAAAATTATGATAAAATAGAATAAACCTGCTCTGTTTAGATGAATAAAGTCAGTTTAGCCTGAGATTATTTGTTATAATGTGTTCATTGTAATCTGTTATAGGATCCAATGATAAAGAAGAGCATGTCTTGTCTCAATGAGTCCATCAATGACCTCAGCAACACCTACACCACAGCTCTGCTGGCGTACGTCTTCACCCTGGCAGGAGACATGGAGGCCCTGCTCTCCTTCTGAAGCACCTGGACACAGTTGCCATACAAGAAGGTGAGTCATCCTCCTAAAGGAAATCATTCTAGCTTCATTACTGTGAACGTAAGCTTACCTTTTCCCTTTTAGTTCTGTTTGTAGGAGGTTTCCTCCACTGGTCTCAGACAGCAACAGACACATCGGCCCCTCTGTCAGTGGAGATCAGCTCCTACGTGCTGCTGGCCAAACTCAGTGCCTCTCCTACTGCTGAAGACCTGGCTACACCACCCGCATCGTCAGGTGGCTCACACGGCAGCAGAACCATTATGGAGGCTTCTCCTCCACACAGGTACAGTCCAAACAGCATAGGTCTCTTCTATGACAAATATGATGAAGTTAATTGAAAAGTCTGTGGCTATCTGTGATCAAAAACTGGAGCCTAAGTATTTTGTCCTTATATCTCCAAAATGGATTATTTTCTTCTTTGTGACAATGTATTTTTCAACTTATTCAATGGGGATTTTAAATGTTTAAGTTAACATAAAAAGTAGAAGAATGTTCTCAGTCTATACAGGAATACTAAATCCTTCAATTTATCTTCAAAATTCTACATTCTACAAACATTACTCGATACCTCAATAATTTAATGTCAGTGAATTAACTGCACCAAGGAGAGCAGCAGTGTTATAGCCCATTAACTACAAATCACATACGTTGACCATCTGAACATTAAATTGCAATTGTCTTTGCTTACAGGCAGCCATTTCTGTCTGTAATGAAATCAACACCAAACCTTTATTTAAGCACATAAAGTATTTGTTATTTTGTGTGTGTGTTGTAGGATACCGTGGTGGCTCTTCAGGCTCTGGCTCTCTACTCCACTCTGGTGTTCAGTCCGGATGGTGCAAGCACAGTGACAGTCCAGTCTCCCAGTAGCCAGGTGACATTTGATGTGAATCGGGACAACAAACTGCTCTACCAGGAGGAGGTTCTGAAGGACGTGACAGGAAAACACCACCTGGAGGTGAAGGGCACTGCATGTGCTTCAGTGCAGGTCAGTAGTCACTGCAGCTCTTCCTGTTTCTCTTTGATCTACTGTACATACACCACCACAAACACAACACTACGCTACTGTTACTACTAATAATACAGAAAGTTTAGAAGTGCCTTACCTCTAATTTTAGGGGTCCCTGTAGTATTCTTTGTTTAATCCAAGCTCGTGTCTTGTTGCAAATAAAGGATCAAATCTTTGTATTGAAATTATTATTAAAGGATTTTGTTAAAAAGTTTGGGAGATACTGAAATAGGTATAGAAACTTAGAAGATATTTTTCAGCTGCGTTTATAATTCTACCCAACGAGGGATGCATCAGATCCCATCAGTCAACATCTAACTGAGGACCAAAGGGTGTGCATTGTTGAATTTGGTGCAAAAAAAGATAGTGGTGCTACAACACAAGCCATCATTTTGAATTTTCATTTGTTCTCATGCCCCCATGGTAAATACCTGCAAACATTTTCCACCAAAGCAAAGTTAATCACTCCATTGCCAGAGCAAGAAGAAAGGGTGACAGCAGACAGCTCTGCCTTGTGGCCCTGTTCACTTTTTAATGAATATTAAACTTTCCTTGTGTACCTCTTTCCCAGATTTCTGTGCACTACAACATCCCAACTCCTGCTGATGCCACCACTCTCAGTGTGACGGTCAAATCAGAGGCCGACTGCAGCAAAAGACCCAAAGTCACTCTGAAAATGAAGTCCCTGTAAGTAACTTTTTCTATCATTTCTGCAACTAGATTCACATGACAGAAATAATAGAAAAATA
Source organism: Lutjanus argentimaculatus (assembly GCA_034769285.1). Lineage (NCBI taxonomy): Eukaryota > Metazoa > Chordata > Actinopteri > Lutjaniformes > Lutjanidae > Lutjanus > Lutjanus argentimaculatus. Next base: position 2,053,145 of record JAWZSL010000001.1, read on the forward strand.
CTGAACAATCCTCTGTTTCTACCAGCTTCAACTTTTGATGAATAAACATGTGTTAGTACCGTAAATTTCCAAATAGTAGCCCAGGGCCATTATTTGCCAAAATCACTCAATTCAACCGCCGATTATAAGGAACCTGCGATTATTTGGAACCTGCCATTATTATGGTAATATTGTCTCCATTCAACCCAATGCTACAATATACCTAAAATTATGTAGTATTTCTCCATCAACCAATTAACAAAAAAAAAAATATACCAGTAATATTATAATAATAAAACCACGTTGTGGGTACAAATGGGGTTACCAGTAGGCTAACTTACCAGTATCGCAGATACACCGTTGGATGGTTTACTAACATTATCAATATGAATATGGTAGGCTACTAATGCATTGGTGCTCATAACCTTTTACAACAGTAGCCTATAGCAAAGTATGCTGATGTAATTACAGAGGCCTGCAGACCTTATCGAAATTATTAAGGCAGGAGTTTCAGGCCTCAGGATTGCTACCGGTACATTACTGCAAAAGGCCTCCCAGGCCAGTATCATAATAATTACAAAGTGCATTAGCTGACTGTATATTGATATTATAATGAAAGGGAAAATTGTTGCCTGTAATAAACTTTATTTTCCATTCCTACATTAATATTGCACTCACTCTGCACCACAAATAATTCCACATGGATGCTGAATTAAATGAAATCGGGCTACAAATCTTATTAGATGAACGAAAATCAAGAAAAATAATATTTGTTATTATTAATAGCCTACTACTGGTTATTACACTGCTTGTTATTATTACAGAACCTCACAAGGAAAATTAACAATAGCCTACTGCTGCTATAGGGCCAAACTGTTGACTATCAATGCTGCCAGTTAAATGTAACATTAGATTGAACATCATAAAAATACCAACTGCTGGTTATAACCTTACCAGAAAAATATTGCAACACACTGCTGCTACATGTAGGCTATAGGGCCAAACTGTTGCCTATAATGCTGTAATCTACCGTAATCTGTCCATATCACTCATCATCATCTTCCTCTCCCACCTCATCACAGTCGTTATCCAACTCATCCTCTCCCTCTTCCATATCACCCCCCCCACCCCCCGTCCGTCATCCTCCACCACAAGTTCATTCTCAAACTCTTCGAGCCTCCGAGTCATCCTCTTCTTCCTCCAACTCTACCTCCTCTCCCTCTTCAACACCTGCCATCTCTCTCTGTCTGGCCCGAGCCAGCATCTCCCTCCCTGCTGCACAAGGCCGCCACACACTAAGCGCTCGCTCAACGTCATACGTCATCATCTCTAAAATTAAATGAAAACGTTCATATCCTTTCCAATTTGTATAACGGTTATTTGTTTGTGTTTAGGTATTGGCATAAACTATTTTTTGGCACCCGTAAAAAACATTATAGACCCGCAGTTTATTTGGAACAGGCGGTTAATATAAAAAATATTTTGATACACCTGGCGGATAATTGGAACAGGCGGCAAATTGGAACTCGCCCCTATTTGGATCTTTACGTAGTTAATAATGAGCTCAAACATATCTTAACTGGAGATGAAGCCCTTCCAAAGCCTCATATTAAAAAGTGTCTCTGCATACAACTAGTAGAGCTGTAAAGGACGGGATGAAATCTCACTGAGTGACATTACATTTATGTGGTTGCATCACAGCTATAGTGGAAAGGAGAGCAGCACAAACATGGTGATCCTGGACATCAAAATGCTCTCTGGATTTGTCCCAGACCCAGAGTCTTTGAAGAAGGTGCAGTTATTACATTAACTTATATGGAAAAGTTTTCATGTGTTGTCGATGGACGACCCAGCTGAATCTCTTCTTCTCACAGCTCGAAGGTGCCCTGCTGGTGGATCGGGTTGAACAAAAGGATGATCATGTTCTTGTGTATATAAGGGAGGTGAGAGGAATTCACAGTGAGAAATACCAGATGATGATCTCTAGACTTGTTACTGATCGCAGCGTCTGTTTTTTCTCCAACAGCTAGTGAAGGACATACCCATCAACCACAGCTTGGATCTCATACAGGAGCTCCCAGTGCAGAACCTGAAGCCAGCAGTGGTCAAGATCTACGACTATTACCAGCCAGGTAAGTCAGATACTCTACTATAGTCCTCATTTACAGAAGCACTGATCCTTAGTAGTAGTAATTTTGAATACAACGAGTTTTTAATGTGTTTTTAAGATAAGATAAGATAAGATAAGATATTCTTTTATTAGTCCCACAGTGGGGAAATTTCTAGTATTACAGCAGCAAAGAGCAAAAATAGAGAAACATCAATCCGAGACGATAAATAGCAACAAGCAATATAAACAATATATAAAAATATATGAACAATTTAAAGGAGGAAACGTGGAACTATAAAATATGGGAAGTTACAATATATACAGTGTTTTCAAATTTACACCATGGCACAGAGGAAATACTGATACTGATATTGCACATTGAAAATTAGAGATTTGCCAGGTACTGATATTGCACGTTGAATAATAATACAGCTGACTGGAATATTGATATTGCGCATCGGAATAATAATACGCCTGATTGAGAGATTGATATGTTGCACCATGAGTTGAAATTCACCTGAGTTAAAATATTTCACAGTATGAAGTGAACAGTGCCGTCAATTTGTAAGTCACAATTGTAAGTAAGTAAGTTTGTGTGGTCTACTGGGAGCACTGCTTGTTGTAAAGTCTGACAGCTGCAGGAAGGAAGGACCTGCGATAACGTTTCACACACTTTGGGTGAAGCAGTCTGTCGCTGAAGGAGCTCTCCAGTGCTGTTAGAGTGTCCTGCAGGGGGTGGGAGTCATTCTCCATCATGGATGACAGCTTAGCCATCATCCTCCTCTCTCCCACCACCTCCACTGAGTCGAGGGGGCATCCCAGGACAGAGCTGGCCTTCTTGATCAGTTTGTCAAGTTTGTTTTACTCTTTTTTGTTTTTGTTTTTCTCTCTTCTGTCTTTTCTGCTTCCTGCCTTTCCCCTCAGGTGACCAGGCTAAGACAGAATACAGCTTCCCTTGTCTTTCAGGTAACAATTTCTAATAACACACAGAAGTGCAACATGTCTTAGAAAAGTCATTCAATGTCCAAAAACTAGAACAATTTCCCATCCAAAAAACTGTCTTAAAATTCGTCCGAGCCACTCCAAAAGTATGTAGAATTAACCAATAATTCAAGGGTAATAAATAAAATATTACAAATGTGGCAATTTTGTCATCTAAAATCACAAGTAATGTAGATGGTCATTTGTAACTGTGATTTTGTTTTTCTTTGTTTTGCAGGTTGAGTGAGGTTTGGGCAGTCCTCAGCGCATCCCTTATTACAGCATAATTCAAAAAAATGTACTTGGAAATACACTGGGTGCATAAAATGTATCTTTATGTACTGAGTGTGTTTCCATGTCTGTTTCACAAACATACACAATTCATGCATAATAGACAATAAAATAAAGTGATCTGAATTTGTTTCTTGTCTCTGCAGTTATTTATTATATGTATTTCATCCACAGACTGGAAATTGTGCAGGTCAAGAAAGCAACAGATGGCATTTAACCCTCACCCTATCAGCATATATATTAACACAGAACAGGGAACCACAAACAGCTTTTACTGCTGTTTTTGCACTATCCATCTATATTTTGCCTCTTTAACTATGGTTACACTGGTATGCATCATGATGCCAGTTGGTTAAACAAATGTTTTTGTCATAAAATAGAACAAGTAAATGTAATTCAAGACTAGATGTGCCAGAATTCCATGACTACTAGAACGGCAGTATGTGGTCATTTTGACCTTTGACTTCCTTTCGTCTCACATGATACATACCAGACTAAGAGATGAACACATTTATACTGTTAGTTTATCATTATTTTTTCAAATGAAACCACACCAAAATTAATATTTTGTAAAATGTATCTCTATGTTGATCAATATGTATGCCATCATGTGTAGTAAACTGTAATGATTGCATATATGACACCAGTGTTTAAATTGATGCTCTGGGAGATATGACAGCTGTGTGTGTTGTTTCAGTGTAAAGAATCAGCATAGAGAACATGGTTTTGAGTTCAGTGTTTAATTGCAACAGATTTGTGAAGTTTTGACAAAATGGTTAACTTTTTGACCTCTAAGACTTGCTGACAGTAGTTAAATGCTCGTAACTTATTAACTAATATCTGATGAAGACAAGTCACTGTTGTCCTTTTTATTTAATGTGTTGTAACAGCTTATTAATGATTTATAAACAAGGTTCATTAAAAACCTATCTATAAATCATGAAATCACGTATCACTCATTCTCGAAAATTGGGACAAAACTGTACTTTAAGGGCATTTTTGTTTTTACTCTTCAATTATGCTGGGAAGATATATTTTATAGGATCAAACTCTTGGCTATTAAATCTTGCAACAGGCCAACGTCCTAGTGATTCATTTCTTTATTAAATGTAAACATCAACCCCATCAGATGGAAAAGCTGAGAGAGTCAACAAAGTTCTCTTAATGCTGATCAAAATACACATTTTTAAACCATAATTCTTATTAAGCTTTGATTTAGAAGGGCTACAGAGTTGACATGTTATGGTTTAGACACATCTGACAGCAATATTTAATAATATTTAAATTTATATTAATGAATTTGTCAAAAACTAGAAAGCTTACCAGTGCTTGAGAAGTATTCCCAGCTTTTTTAAACCACAAAGTCAGACAGGGGTCTTTAGGGTATAGCTAACCCTTTTTATGCCTGATTAAATCATGTTTTTGTAAAAAAAAAATCTGACGGAGGTAGTGGAAATCTGGGACACAACTTTAAAGGGCTGACATTTTCCTAAGAAATCTATTTTAAAACAAAGCTGATTATAACAGCTTATTTCTTTTCACCTATATTGTCAGTAGGTATTGTTAGTTTTAGATTTTGAAGATTTTAAACACATTTTTCAATTGTTTGAAATTTGTGTTGGGACCAGGGTGTTCACTTTTTTGGGGAGGTGGACATCAATTGGACATTAATTGTCCCGATTCTCTGGAATGGGATTTATAAGGATAGACTTTCTGCAAACTTGTACCATTTCAACACATCCAGATTGTACTTGGTCATGACTGCCTCATGTCTTTTAATAACTCTTTATACTGTATGTAGAGAAAATCTTACAATAGAAGCACAGGCTCATAAATTCTTTGTCGGCCTTAGTCTGGAGGCCAGACAAGAGGCCGACTACATCAGCAAATCTTGGAGACTCACTCTGACGCTGTGGGTCCCAGTAGGTAATCAACAACAACTAGATCCATGTTACAGCAACAATACAAGAACACTGAAACTCTGAAAAAAACCATCCATGAACAACTGTCCATGAACAGATACAGTGGAAATGATGCAGTGTAAACATGTTTGTCATGGATATCAAGAGTCTTTGAAGATGGTGAGTTATTAGGCCGTTCGCGCATGCGTAACGCTAATTTCTGAGTACGCAAAATGGACGCAGGATACGGGAGGCAGCCATGAAGTGTAGGGATGCATAGGGGTGCATATGCAAACGCGTAGTTTAAAAGCAAGTATATTTCCAGCCTTACAGTTACACTTTAACAATAAAAATGTATGTTTTTATCTCTACATAAAAAAATCCAGTCCTGGACTTAATCTGCATAATACAAGACATTGTGCATTTTTTCCTTAACAATATGCATTTATGTAATCTCAGCAATCTTCTTAGGTACAACCACACAACAAACATTTTATTTGTTGCATTAACTCTGCAAAGTGGGGGGAGTCACGTGACCTCTTTCAAATCCGAGGTGTGTGTCACTAGGTGCATTCGAGATGAGCCAGAATCGATCACCGACGATCACCGCACTATGCATGCCGGTTAGATTTGTGTCCGACTTGATCCCGACTTGCTCTGATGTCATGCAACGATAACCTCACGTTATCGAGGCGGCCGCACCGGCTCTCCACCAGCTGCAAGCGGCTTGCTGTCACCTGATTGACAAGCTGACAAGCTCCTTGGCCCTTAATTTTGACAACAAAACACCACGTGTTGTATAACATACCAATTATCTGTGTAGCTGTAATATTTAATGCTTGATATATTAGTCTCATGTTGTGCAATGAAGTTTTAATCTGTCAACAAACAGATTTGTGTCTGATAATAAAGGTTACGTCTTATCAAATGAACAGTTACAAAGACAGATAAAAGAACAGATGTTCCATTCAACAGAAAGGGGATCCACTTTTATTTTAAACTTCAATCAGCGATGAAGGACAAACTTTCTCTTCTGCTATGAAACGTGGTCTGCAAACTACAGGTAACATACAGGTGATCTAACAGGATGTCAGTGTCTCTTCCTGTATGTTCTCTTAAGTCTGCTGGAAACTGTCTGACTCGACTGCAACTTTGTGTCTCCACCTCGTGCTGCGGCCGCCTGATCCCGTCTACTCGCCAGGTGAGGCGCAGTTCATCTCAAACGCACCTACTCAATGCAAGGTCCGCCATTTTATGTAGTGACGGTTGGGTGTTTAAAGCGGAATGTGCATACTGAACTTCAAGGTAAGAATATAGTTTGCAAAGTAAAATTTAGTTAGCTACAGTCTTTTAAGTCTTCATATAGGTGTAGAAATAAAAATAAAGTAAACCAGAAGCTTTTTGTGAAGATGTTAGCAAGTGGCTCTTTACACTAGAGGCCTCTAGTGTAATAAATTAAGGGCTGTAATGGGGTTTCCCACAGCTGGCAATTGCTGGTTTTGCCTGGTAAAATGTATTTTAAAGAGGATGAAGTAAAAACTTGGCAGTCAAAAAGTCTGTGCCTCTGGTGCTAGCTTAGCCACCAGCTATCATATGCAACTTCCAAGAGGGAGGGTAGTGGTCCCCCACGGGGATTGACAAGATGGTCAGGTGGGCTGCCAACGCAAAGAAAATAATATTAATGGCCATGTGGCCACCGACAGGCTCTTCCCTTAACTGTATAACACCTAAGTGCAGTGCTGCCGTGATTTTCACAGCAAAGGAAATCACCAGGCAGACGTTTCGCTCAGATGGTTAGAGCGTCCGACCCATGTATGGAGGCTGTTAGTCCTTTGCAGCGGCCGCTGGTTTGACTCGTGCCCCCTCTCTCTCTCTCTCTCTCTCTGCACCATTTCCTGTCTACTCTCTAGCTGTCCTGTCAATAAAGGCGAAAATACCCCAAAAAAATAACTTTAAAAAAAATAATGGTTGTGCTAGCTTCTCTGTCCTTTCCTTTAGGTGTTTGTTTGCTCCACTTTTACACAGTAGCTGGGTTGAGATGAGGTAAGGTGAAATTTATTTTAAGGACAGCTCCAGTCTGCAGTTGTAAGTTCACAAACCAGTGCACAGTAGGGTTGGGCAATTGGACGAACATGTCTCCTATGACAATGGGCTGAATCCATTGCTGTATTTTTGGCCAATTTTTGGGTCAATACTTGTCATTTTATTGCTAATGTAATGGTCTGTAGAGTGATTAGTTTCTGCTCCATGCCGCGCTCTCATCCAGCGGCACAGGATACACCCACTCATGCCTGGCCTGTCTGCTCACGTGGTCTGCCTGCTCACCTGGCCTGTCTGCTCGCCTGGTCTGTCTGCTCACCTGGTCCCCACTTCGCTGCCTGGTCCCCACTACCCTGTTACTCATCCCTCGTCAGTCTGCTCGCCTGGTCCTGACTTCCCTGTGGCTCATCCTTCATCGCCTCTTCTGCCCGGTCAGTCTGCTCCCTCGGTCCCGTGGTTCAGCTCAACCATTCCTTGAGCCAGAGCCCAAGAGACTTTGTGTAGGCTCTGAGACTTAAGACAAACTGTTCCCGTGCCTCTCTGTCTGCCCAAGTTCCTGCTGTGTCTCACTAATAATAAAGGTCATTACCAACGCTACCTGTTGTTTGGTGTACTGCGATTGGGTCCTGAACACACCCATTACACTGGTGATTGGTGGAAGAGTGGACAGACAAAGATGGTTTAGGTGAGTTTTTCTTGTTTTTCCACTGAATTTTGAATTAAATTTGTCTTATTAGGAGTTAACAAGCCAGTTAAGCTTGTCTTAGTTTGGTAAAAGGGCGAAACTTGCATCCGGGAGGTTTGTATCTCTCTGTTTAAGAACAAAAATATGTGTGATAATGTTTAATGAGTTTAATGTGTTTTTAATGAGTCTTAAAATTAGTGAAATTGTTGTAAACTCAGCTGCTGGCTGAGACGACAGCCCCTCCTCTATCTTCCTGCTGCAGGTTGAGGATCACAGCAGCACAGAGAGGACAGGATGAAGGACTTATGCCTGTGTTCTTTTCTCTTAATAAACTTAACTCACTATTATAATAACATATACAGGTATTGTTTGTTTTACATCTTAATTATGTATTCAGTGAGATATTATTGAGTGTATTTAATGTTTTTGCTGTTGTAAACTTTGTTCCTGCTCCAGAAAAAAAATATTTACTTATAAATCAATTCAAATCCTTTTTAATAATAATAATAGAAAAAATAGTAATCATAATCATGGTTATAATGAAAACAATTCTAAAAAGAAGCTGTTTGTGAGTACTGATACAGAACTGGGCTGACAATATAAAGATGAAATCCTAATGATCCCCACCCAGTGTGGTGGTGGATTCACTCTGACTGTGAGCAAATCAAAATTCAAATCCCTTCACTGTAAGCCTTGTTTAACTACTGTTATTTTGTGATTATTATTATTATTATTACAATGTAATCACTTATAAAAAACTGTGAAGGATTGTTTCAAAACACTGATTGTGCTTAATAAATATTGTAATGAATTATGTGAAATGCATTGTTTTTAGTCCAATAACATCAAATTTTATTGGGAGAGGAACCCCAACCCCACTGCATTAAAATCTGACTTAATTTGTTTAACTTGTTTTTTGGGTATCCATACAACCAATGTGTTTAGGATTTTATAGTTTAATAGAACAAATAAATCCAAGGTCCACCCACCATAGTCTCAAAAAATCCTGTGGGAAACACTGCATGAGGTAATACTGGATAAATGTACAAACGCTAAGTTATTTATAGTAGAGAAAGTTGGGCAAATGTTATTTGAAAAAGTTTTTTTTTTTTTATCTTGCACTGGTGTGCTACTAACTATGATACTGTATCCTTACCAGGTGATTTCTTCAAGTCTGTCTTGAAAAGGGCACTGGATGAAGGTATGTACAAACACTTGGTTAACTGTAATGGGGGAAAAATGGGGCAAAAGTTGAATTCTTTCAGTTAGCTTATGGGCCAGTCAAAAATTTGGAAGGATTTCGACTGGCAAAGCTTCAGTTGTCCTATTTTGTTTATTGAAGAAACAAGCAGTATGTTCACCTGATCAAGCTGTAAGGGAAAAAGCTAGACCTATCTGATAATCTGTGGCATATGCTGAAACTAAGTGGCTAACTAAACTAAGCACAATCCATGTGCTTGACTGAACTGATGCATGCGGTGCAGAATGCAGGACCACTTAAACAATGTGTTCAGTAAGATATACTATATAATTAGCTGGAGAAAAGCAAAGTAAGCACCATTTTAAAATTTATGTATTCATTTTACTTAATTTTAGATGTGGAAGATTTTAAACGTTGCATAATGGAAATGTTTTTTCAGGCACCCACATACAGACACACGCACAAGTTGTTGTGACTCAAATTTCTGAAAATTTTCAACCATTCAAATGTATTCATTGAAAAAAGGGGCAGTTTGGACCTGAGATGGAACATCAACACAAAACAGAACAGTTTAACAGTCAACCAAAATAATCAAGTGGTAGCCGTGCCTGAGAGGAAAATATTCCCTCTCCAGTTCAATTAATTAAGGTTCAAGAATGTAAATTTAATTCAAGCTGGAATTACCCTATCAGGAGATACATACTAGACAGCTTTGTTTCATGAAAAATATTAAATCAGTAGTACTTCCATGACCCTTTTGTGTCCCAGTTTGTCCTCAATGTAGGAAAACCCAGAGGTGAGGGACTTCTCCTCACCCATCAGCACTGTTTTTGCTTTCACATAATGCTTTTGTGTAACTCTAATTGTGTGACCAGTTAATACTTGGATTGGTATTAAAAAGGTCTTACAAAGTATTAAAATCAATAAGCTAATTCCTGCAGGTACCCTGTTTTATTCCCTTTGGTGTATTTTACAGATTTTTGACGATGATGGTGCTGCAGCTGTCCAAGAGGCCCTTACTACATTTGTCCTCAACATCTTTGTGGTCAGCAAAGCCAAGGATGAAGATCTTGACAAGCAAACAGGAATGGCCATCGAGGGAGCAGAGGTCATTACACATTTAAACTAGGGATGTACCGATGTACCAGCATCGGCTATCGGTCCTATACTGTCCACATGTACTCTTGTACTCATAAAACTAAGATATCCCACACCCGATACCACGTCTCAAAGAGTAGCCGCTCAACACAAGGAAACATCTGAAGAACCGCCATGATACTGATGCTTACCTTCTTTTTTTTTTTTTTTTGGTTGCGTCGTCATCATCAACGGGAGACTCACTATCCTCAACATCTTCCACTAATGACCGCAGTGACTTTGGAAACTGTCTGTAAAATTCCATGTAGGTCCATGTAAAACTGAAATGAATGCACAGAGTGCGCCTGTAGACCGCAGCCTGTCGCTGTCCAATAAGTCCCGGTGGGCGTAAACTAGTTGATTACCTCAACTAATTAATCTGAAGACAAAGAAAAAACACCGCTGTCACCAGTCTGTAACCATCTTTTCTTTGTAATAAGCTGCTACAAACTTCTCTATGTGTACTTAATCTTCACCAAAACGGCCGCTGACAGCTCAGTACACCCAACTTCAGTCTTTGGGGTTCACAGCAGGGTCAACAAAACTGTTGTACATGGCACCACACTCATACCTGTCCCCCATAAACAATGGCAGGTAGAACTAATTAGCTCTTAGACAAGAGGGACATGAAGAAGAAACTTAAATAATAGACATGTAAATGTGTAATTAAGATACTACTTGAAGTGCTGTAAATGATAATGAATTAATTATCATATGGAACACCATTTGTAACAGTAAAACATAATTCTGCAAGTCCATAAAAAGGTTGTGTAATTATTACACTGAAATATATCATGTACATAGTACACAAACTGCGCAGCTTAGAAGGGCACACAAAATCAGTAAAGTAACTTACAACAAATAACCCAAAAATATAATGTGTATAGTAACTATGGTTACACTTGTCACAGGAAACAGCAACAATGATTTGTTACATTTTGTAAGTGAGCATCTAATGAAAATAAAAAGTTACTGCAAGAACTTTAATGGCATTACTAAGTACTTGTATCAGTGCTCAGTATCGGCAAGTACCCAAATGTAAATACTTATACTTGTAGCCTACTCGGTCTGAAAAAAGTGGTATCGGTGCATGCCTAATTTTAACAAATATTACTGCTTGATGTTTGACTCGTGGTTCATAGTATATGACTAGCATATAGAGCAATTTTGACCATTCCATTATTAGAGATTTAGCCATTTTCAGGACCTTATATTATTTGTGTCTGGCCTGCGGCATGTGGCTTCCCATGAAAAATGATTGCCCACCCCTGCCCTAACCCTATCCAGTCGCACTCCTCAAACCTAAACCTAACCAATCCAACCAATGAAGGCGAGCCAATCAGAGCCAGAGTAGGATGGGTTATGCAGAAAAAAAGCACTGAGATACATAATAAGGCGAACATGGAGGCTGTTAATCGGACAATGTATAATAATATTGTTAAACACAGTTGTAATAATATTAAATATATCTGTTGTAGAAAATATATACAATAATTGTTGACAAATACTGTACTATAATGAGAACTTAAATGTCCTTATATTTGCGGCTGTACTGTTTATTATGTGGGGAGACATAGATACATAGATAGATAGATATGTACTGAATATATTTGCATATATAATAAATAATTAACATGACAAGATGTTTTTATAGCGCATCTGTATTGTTTTATTGTGAGTTGCAGATGTTTTGGAGATATCGGCCATAGAGATGTCTGCCTTCTCTCCAATATAATGGAACTAGATGGTGCTAGTCCTGTGGTGCTTAAAGCACAAAAAAATAAAAAATAAAAAAATAAAAAAATTGAAAAAACTGAACAGCAGTGTCTCTTTGCAGAAATCATTAGCACCAAGATAATCCAGACCTCACTGTGAGCAGTTTGTTTTATGTGGAAACTACTTTGTTTCTGCAGTAGAATCTACCAGAACTACTTTGCTTCTTATAGAAAGAAAGTAGCTCCTACACAAAACAGCTCACAATGAGGTCTGTGGATTATCTTGAGTAACTGGGTCATGATTTTTAGAAGGAGACACTGGTTTTGAAATGTGTTTTCAAATGTATTTTTTAGCTTTAAGCACCACAAGCCAAGTGCCATTTAGTCCCATTATATCAGAGAGAAGGCAGACATCTCTATGGCCAATATCTCCAAAACTCTGCAACTCATGCCAAAAAAATCTAGATAAATGGCACAACAGGCCAGGGTAAACATATTTTTGATTTTGGCACGAACCATTCTTTTCAGTATCAGATCATTGCAAATTGTCAAGGTTGTTCAGCGGGAGCAAATGCTAAATTACTAATGTAAACACTCAAAGTTGGTCTAATCTTTCCAAAAGTGAGAGTGTGGATGTGTCACAGTTTGTACAGAAACTGTGTGGTTCTTGTAGATTATAATGTTACCATTACTAGGAATGGTCTGTTCACATTTTCTCAGATCACTGGTCCTCAGTGACTCTGCTATAATTTAACAATACTTGGATTTTCATCATGTTTGATTAAAGATCAAACTGACTGTTTAAACATGCAAAATGTTTTGTGTATGTGCACAACAGCTCTGTACACAATGTGTGGGCAATAAAATACGTGAGCCCATCTGATATCTCAATGTCAAAACTTGTCTTTTATTAAGCACACTTCTTTACTGATTCCTGTTTCTCTTAGAGCTGCATTACAATAATTCCAGGAAACAAGACTCATTATTTTGTTTTGCAGGAGTCCTTGTTTCTCTGAATGTTTACAACAAAACTTTGGAGTGAGTTGCAGAGTTTGGAGATATCAGCTGTAGAGATTTCTGCCTTCTCTCCAATGTAATGGCACCAAATAGCACTTGGCTTGTAATGCTCAAAGCCCCAAATAATATATTTGAAAAATTCGAAACTAGTGTCACAGTCACTCAAGATAATTCCACAGTTTCATGTAGGAACTATTTTTAACTAATTATTTAACTGCTCACAACAAGGACCATGGATTATTTTTAGCAACCGGATCATAATTTCTAGAAATAGATATGATATAATATGATACAATGCAAGATACTTTATTAATCCCTCAGAAGAGAAACTGAATGTCACTAACATAGGACATACAAAAGCATGTACTGTACAGATAGATAAGTAAGATATTGTTGTTGAGTTTTTGAAGTGTATTTCTGTTAGAAAGACAGTAGTTCTGGTAGATTCTACTGCAGAGAGAAAAGTAGTTCTTAAATGAAACTGCACACAACAAAGTATGTGGATTATTTTGAGCAACTAGGTCATGATTTCTGGAAATAGACATTGCTGTTGAGTTTTTCAAATACATTTTTTGGGGACTTTGAGCACCACAGGCTAAGTGCAGTTTAGTCCCATTATAGAAGGCAGACATCTCTACAGCCGATATCTCCAAGGCTCTCACCAAAAAATCTAGATAAATATCACTCAAGGTAAGAGGAAAACCATGTAATTTTGATACAGTAAAACATTATGAGAAATGTTAACAACTATAGCTCCGATAACTGGAGACTGCTTTTTAACCATAATGAATGATAATATAGTAAAACTTTTGTGTCTTTTTTTTGCTGCTTTGATTCACTACATGCACCTTTTTTACTTTAAAAACATGAAGAATCAGTGTAATGCGACATTAATCACATAAAAGTAAGATAGAAAGTGGTTCCATTCAAGGCCTATAATTTACAGCCTTAGTTAAATACCACTAGTTTGGGGTTACATCTGCATAGTTTTATTGTTGCACCATTTTACACAGTAAGCACATTTCTTGCTGTGTTGTAACACAGGAGCAGTATTTGAGGACTTTATCAGTCCACAGTGGTTTGCTCACTGCCTACTTTGGCCATAGTGGTCTGGTTTGGAGTTGTTTACATGACAAAATCAAACATCTCATGCTGGGTAAAGGGCAGTGTTGCAGGACCCAGTTTATTGTATCAGTGATGCGTAGGCATACACTTGATTTCGGGAAATAGTTTGCTACAACCCAATAGCCTGTAATAGTCATGTCAAGTCAGCAAAGTGCTCAAAATGTGGAATATACTAGTATGATATGTAAAGAACAACAATATGAATACATTTGCTCCATAATTAAATGGCTCTGGAATACTTTACACTTATAGCTTATGATGTTGTATCACAGGGATGTCACAACTTCTGTTATTGTGTGTCCAGCTGCCCATAGCAAATGCATTGGTGAATGTATTGGTTTTGTACAACAGTTGTTCTCATATCCAAGAAAAGTTTTCAGATTCATTCATTCATTTATGGCCTACATTTATTTAATGATTAGACTTTTAGCAATCATTATTCATCATTCCAATAAACAATTTTAGAAGGTAAAAAAGAAAGATGAGTGGTTGCTTTGTATCCTCAACTGTAAATGAACAATGTATCAGGTACACCTGGAAAATGTATTAAAAAGATTAAATGATTTATCCACTATAATAAATGTTTTTCATCTTCTTTTAAAAGGCTAACATGTTTTGACCACTGCAGTTTTTAAAACCTGATAAAGACCTACAGCGGTGACATGTTAATATTTAAATGATTTTTTAACTATAATAGAGGCTTTTAATTTTGCCATCCCTTGATTAAACAGTTCTATAGGGCTATCACATTCAAGTCCAAGGCTAGGCCTTTCAGTTTTTATGCGTTTTCTATTTTCTATATTTGCATATTATTTTATATAATGAGAATCTGCGTTTTATTTTATGTATGCACTTAGATGAGTTTTGTTGCTGATGGTGTCCACAATGATGAAAGACACTGGCGAAGGTAAGTTGGCACAGGGGATGTCCTTGATGTTTCGTTGATGAGCCCACAACGTCTCTGGAGGCTTCAGCAGTGAACTCTGGTGTTCCAGAATCACTCTCCTCTGTGTTTTCTTGGCCTGTTACTTCAGGGCCCAGCAGGGGTCTTGTCTCTTCACCTGTGCTATCCACACTCTCCCATCAGGTCCACTGCCCCTGTTTGCCAAGGGAGACCGTCTTGACCCACCTTGCTGCCTCCTCCTGATGGCGTACTTCCTCCACCGCCATCTTTCTCTGTTCTGCTGCTGTGGCCATAATCCATGTTGGGCGGCTAATTGTTAGCCCAATGCCTCTTCTTCCCTGCTGAAGCAATCCCACAAAGTCAAATCTCTGGAGTCATCCAGAGTCCAGTCATCTGGAGTTTTACTTTTGCACACTTGAACTCCTCTGTGAGACTGTGAGAGGCAGCTTGAGGACCCCATCTCCATGGAGGGCTACTGTATGTTGGTAAGGCAATGTGGAACTCTGAGCCATTTCTTGATGTAGCCCGTGACTCTGCTTTCCAGTTTCTCCACTGTTGAGATTGGGACCTCATAGACTGGAGAGGCCACAGCATCCTCGGTACAAGCCCAGACTGCAAGCACCAGGTCCTCAGTCTCCCAGGCAGCTCGGTGTTGTCAATGGTCTGTAAGCAGCTGCTGAACTTCGTCCTTAGATGTTGTACCCAGTCTTTGTCCTTCAGCCTTATATCATACCACCTTCCAAGGCTTTTGGCAGGCTGCTCAGATACCATTGGGATTGGTTCATCTCAAATGAAGATTTTAAGGTCAGTGAGCACTCCCTTGACAATCAAGATGTTTTGTGACTTTGATGGTTTTATCTTCATACAGGCCCAACTGATTTTCTCCTTAAGTTTCCCAAGTAGCCTCCTGGTGTATAGAGCAGTGCTGGTCACAGTTGTAATGTCATCCATGTAAACTCTCAGAGGAGGGAGGTGCTGACTGGAGTCAACCCGCTGTCCATCCATGACCCATTTTGAGGCTTGGATAATGACCTCCATCGCCATCATGAACACCAGGGGTGAAACAGAAGTATGCCATGATGCATACTTCCAGGCACTCCCAAGAGGTAGTAACCTCAGCGGTGGTAAAGCAGAACTGCAGGTCTTGGAACCAGGGCCATGATGGTGTCTGGTATGTGGAAGAAGCTGAAGGCAGACCACAGGAATTTGTGAGGGACTGATCCAAAGGCATTGGCAAGGTCCAGACACACTACATGGAGGTCCCTTTTCTCCTCCTTTGCTGATTGGATGTGGTGCCAGATCATGCTGGAATGTTCTAAGCATCCAGCGAACCCTCCTATCTTCTGTACAGATGTAGAGATGTACTTATTCCTTCGCAGATATTCAGCCATGTGTAATGGTACTGAAGAGGATTTTACCCTCCACGTTTAGCAGGGAGATTGGTCAGAACTGGCTGATGTTAACTGCATCCTTCTCTTTTGGGATCAGGATACACCTGCCCTGCGCCACACCTTGGGTACCATCTTCTTCCATACTGATCTCAATCTTAAGGCATCTGGTGTGTTTTTATACACTTTATATGGGACTCAATGTGGCCCTGGGGCCCATGCTGTTCGTGCCCAACAGGCTGTGGTTTCCACCTCTTTCCATGTTGGTGGACTGATCTCCATGTGATGTTCTGGAGGATCAATTGGTGGGATGTCTCATGCAATAGTCAAATGTTTGTACTGCCTTGGGTCAGAGTGTGTTAACTTTAATTAGTGATCCTCCAGGTCTTTCTGTATTGTTTTCAGAGCTCCACTATTTTCCCTCATGATGAAATCTTGAACTTGAACTTGAAAGGATCTTTATATAACCATGCTCTTGTCTATTCTTTCTTCCATCTGCACTTCTGCGAGTTCTCTGCTCTGTGGAGGGATGCCAGTCAGGGTTTGATGTCAGCTTAAGCGTATTTATGCCTTCCTTTTCCACCTCTGAAGCTTTTTTCCACAACTTCCTAAGTGGTCTCCTTTCTTGGATGAGGCACCTGATCTCCTGTTGCCTCCTGAAAGTTGGTGTGGATGGAACCAACACCCCTCACCCACCTTTCATCTCTTGTACTCCAAAGTGTTCTGCTCCATACTGGTATATATGGAGCAGATATCCCCATTCTCGCCAACTTTCTTTCCATTGTTGCTTAAGGGCCAGGTCAGGTCAGTATTGATCGTTTCCCACATTTTCTTGTCAGTGGACCAGGCCACTTCACATGCAGCCTGCACCCAGCCAGCCTCTTCTTGACTGCAGATGTCAGAGGTTGGGTGGGTTCCAACATTGTTGCTATCTCTGTGCTTGAGTTTACATCTTCTTTGACAGCGGTGCTGATGCATTTCAGGCTATGGTTTGCGTTCAGTTGCTGTGCTTCACTCAACTGATTTGACCCTTTCTGCAGAAAGTAGTCAGTGTGAAGCCTCGGTCTCTCCTCTTTCAAGCACTTTTCTTTTCTTGGTGAATCCTCAGTCCCAACCTTCCTCCACCCACAGACACATATCTGCAGTGAGTGACCTGCAGCTGCAGCTCTGGCAGTTCCTGTGGTGCTCTCTTGCTCTGTGCTGCTGTTGCTCATCGTTGCTACGGATGAGTCTTCTTCCACCCCTGACTCTAGGGGTATTCTGTTTTGCCATCTTTTCATAGCTACAACATGCTAAAAAAACTTTAAATTGCAGTCAGCCTGATGCATTCACAAAAAGAGTTTTAAATGTGTAAATGATTGACTTCCCTGTAAATCAAATAGAGGCATTGCATGATGAGTAAGTGTGTGTGCATGGGTGAAATAAGCGGGGGTGGATCCCTGTATCAAAGGCTGTTTAACAGATACTGACTGTGAGGCTCATTGCAGTCAGTCATGGGTCAGCTTGGGCTTCAGATATGGACATGGACACTATGTGTCCTCTTGAGTTGGATGTGTGTGGGTCAAGCAGTGGCGGGACCGTAAGTTTACTCTCTACCACAATAACAATAGCATGTGTGGGGGTTTACATGAACTTCTTACTTGTTTCTACGATGTCAGATCCAGTGACGCATCTGCTGCATGTGTTTTATTGTCTGTAGGCACTACATGGTGGCCATCCCCGCAGTTCTGGAAGCTGGAGCTGATACCAGATTCTGCGCGAGTCTCGTGCAGCCCAACGAGACTATGACCATGATTGTCAACTTGATTTCCGAAGGGGAGAATAGAACCCTCCTCGAGAAACTGTCCAACACAGAGTTTCATGAATGTGTTCACTTCAAGGTAAGCTCTCAAGATCTGCTTTTATTCTTTGCTCATTTCCACGACATTCTTTGAAAATGAGTTAATTAAAATGATAAACAGAATGGGGTTTCATACTACATAATGTACGACACATATACACAGATTTGTAACACAAAATATAAATGTTGTAAATCATCAAATGCTAATCCAGGATACGTTTGTGATTTTAGGCTTTTCAAGTGAAATGTTCTTGAGTTTTTTCAGTAGGAGTTGATGACTCTCTTGGTGTCTTTAAAATATCTCTCTGTCACAGGCTCCTGTAGTGGTGAATGAGGAGGTGCAGAAGATGGAGGTGGAGGTACGAGGCGACACATTTCACTCAAAAGAAGTCAGGAAAGTCATGATCAAAGTCTATCAACCAATGACATTCGTCCAAACTGATAAACCAATCTACCTTCCTGGACAAACAGGTAACCCTGAGTTGATTGTCTATGATGTTCAAGATGGTGCCATAAAAAGTAGAGTTTGATCAGTATGAAATAGTATTGTTAAAACAGACTGAGATCATCTCATCAAGTTTTATATTGAAAACCTCCCAACAATTTGAAATAACATCATATCCTTTGGGATGCTGATGTTTTCACTGACACAAAACAAACCCACTATTTTATTCTTATTTTAGTCTGATTCTTTGTATATTCTTCATTTGAGTGTCTCTGCTGAGAGTCAACCTTTTAATTTAATTAGTATACCTCTGTAAATGAACCTTTTGTTGTATTATGAGAAGAGCCCAGTTGTTCCCTAAAATCACACCTTACGTACCCCCAGCTGCTCTCCCCTTTTAGTCTGTGGCTTTACAATAAAAGTTGTGTCCTTCTTGATCACAAAAACTGTTATTGTAATCACAGACTTTCAAATTGGGTCTTTCAGATGCACTCCCATTGGTTCTAATTCACATTTGGGTTCAGGAAGCTTGTTTCCTGAACCTTCTGGTGGAATTTGCATTCTAATCTTACTGTGATTTCCTGTAAAACTGTATATAACCTGACAAACAACCTGGCTCCAGCAGACAGTATCATGCCAGCGTGTCGTGAGGCTGTCTCTGCCACACAGTGAATAAAGCTAATCCTGAACCGCCAAAGATTTTGGACCTGAAAGAACCTTTTCTTCAACAAATGGAAGATAGATAGCAGAGTTAGTTATGTAAAAGCCAATTGTTAATTGTCTGTTGTTCTAACCTTATCCAACCTGTAAGTTTGATAGTTATGATGTCATTTCTGAGTTGACCATTTAAAACTGCTGTAGATGAGTTGTAAAAGCTTCATGAACTTTCTTTGCATTCTCTCAGTGCATTTCAGAGTTGTCACACTGGACACCAAGCTGAGACCTGCCAGTGGGCTGGTGAGTGTTTGGACTGTCTCTCCTTTAGATCTTACATCCCGAGCTGATCCTAAAGACGGGTATCAGGGCTGATCATGTATTATATTCCACTTGTTGGTGTCTA
Source organism: Lutjanus argentimaculatus (assembly GCA_034769285.1). Lineage (NCBI taxonomy): Eukaryota > Metazoa > Chordata > Actinopteri > Lutjaniformes > Lutjanidae > Lutjanus > Lutjanus argentimaculatus. Next base: position 2,072,964 of record JAWZSL010000001.1, read on the forward strand.
CACTATATATGTACACTGTACACACCAACTAGTGGAGTCAGTTATGTAATGAATTGACTTACATAACCACAGTTATGCTTCTAATCCAGTGGTTCCCAACCTTTTTTTCCTTGAAGCCCCCGCACTTGTACTTAAGGAAATGTGAGCCCCCGTGTCCACACACTCAGACACACACACACTCACACACTAAAAGAATATGTGATTCATTCCAAAGCTTTATTGTTCAAAATAAACATTAATTGAATAATTTCCATTCTGAGAACTTTTACCCTTGGTAAATGCCTCTTTTCTAGTATAAGCTTCACATTTTTTCTTTTAACATCCTGTGGTATACTGGTCATAGTGTTGTGTATGGTTATGCACTAACATCATATCTACCTCAGTGTGAGGTAGTAAGTCACGCATGTGCACTGCCACTGTTATGATGAGAAGAATGGCTGAGTTAAGTGGGTGAATGAACGCTAGCACTGTGTCCACCTTGTCAATACATAACACATCCCAGCAGAGTCCACTGATTTATCACAGAGCTTAAGAGGTCACAGACTTGTAGCCTACTGAGTAGCATATGAAGTAGGCTACTAATTTCAAATTAGGATAAGGAAATAGATCTATGTAAAACATTTTGTATACAGACTTTTATATAAATTGTGATTTTATTTAACATGTGCAAATCTAATTTTGACAGCCTCACAGCAGATAAAGTCTTTGGAAGCCCCTGTGATTTCTGGCACCCCATAAGGGGGCCCAGACTCCAGGTTGGGAACCAATGTTCTAGTCAGTTAGTCCCTGGTGAAGCTCTGGGTCAGTAGTTACAACCAGACCTCTTTAGGTAAACCTGCCTGTGCTGTGTTTCAACATTTTTACTGATGCAGTAGGAACACTAACTCTAGAAAATACATTTTTAATTTATAACAAACATACTAAAAATGTCTTTAAATAGTAAATAGTAAATATGATTCATCAGAATGACAAATACTCTGTGGACAAGACTTTTTTTCTGTTACACGTCTGATCACATTGGTGTCATTGATTTGTTAAAGAAAAATGTCTAACCCAGATTCATGTGGACACTGTGTGATGATACAAATCAACTTGTCCTCTAACAAATCTTTATCTTTCTTTCAGTACGATATCATCGAACTTGAGGTAAGACAGTATTCGCACAAAAGGTTATTTCTCATGTAACAGTATAAAAATGGTATTTCTTTGACATCAACAAAAATTTTTGGTAAGGACTCTGAGTTTGCTTGGTTTTCTTCCTTTTCACTCTATACAACCCCCCACTCAAAGACTGTGATATAAAAGCTGGTAACTTTGGTTTTGTTTTTGTCAAACTACATTAAACATGTTTTTTTTTTTAAAAAAAGGATTGGAATAAATCTACCTTTTTTTAGCAGTGATTTTTGAAGCATGAATGCAACTGCCTGAATTAAAAAGCTAATGTTATATTAGCCATAACCAAACTACATCACAGTCACATGACTCCATTGTCACCACCACTAAATGGCTAGAGTTTAGCATGATGACGTTTAATGTGTGTGACAGCTTCTGTAGTCTAATTTAGCCATTTGTTACCAACCACCTTTCTTAAGACACACAAAAGGTTCAAAATTCACAAGTTGGATATTTAGGCTGACTGACGTATTTTTTGTGGTAGAACAAAATGTGGGAGAAGCCAAATGTCAATGTTGTCTTTTTATACAATATATTTACTGGAGTTTCATATTTTCCACAAGAAAAATAATAAAAAACAAACAAATGTGCAAGCAATATTTATGCAAACAAACAAACAAAAATATTGTTATATTTTTATATTATTTTTATATTTTTTAGCAGCAAATGTAAGAATATTATATAACCATTTGCTGGCTACGGTAGTCATTTCTGTTTGGGAGACCTTCAGTCAGAGACATTGGATCCATTTCTAAATACTTCTGTAATTTATAACATGTCCATGGGCAAAGGGGCAAGGTACCTATTTCGGTTTTAAATTTGAGACACAGAGGAGAAAGTGAGGGGTCAAAAGAATGCCTGTGTCTAGGGGACATAACTGGGTTGCTTTTGTCCAGGTACAGATGGATATCTTTTTGGCATGACTCCAAATATCCTCCTCTTCATTGTTAGCCACTGACAGTTCCTTCTCTCACACGCCCTTAATCCTCCCTGTATTTATGGGAGACATGCCATGTTCATCTCAGGATGATCATGGTCTTCTTTTTAACTCACATAACCAACAGAACTTGCATAACTTAAGTACTTACTTGGCAAGTTGAGAGTTGAGAATATGCTGGATGAACAGTCTACACTGATGGCAATATATCTGCAACTGGAGACTAATATTAGTCTGCAAATAAATTAGTCCAGATCTGTTTGAGAGTAGCTTCAAATCTGTAAACATGATGTTTTTCACATCGAGAGTCAATAAGTGCCATTTTACACTATCCAAATATGCTAGACAAAAAACAAACAAACAAAAACAACGAGCAGCACAGTGCACTGTGTTTCTGTGTGGCATGAACATCTCTCACATTAGATTAATTAGACTTATGTCATAACTTCCTCTTCCTCCCTTTTATTTTATTTAACAGGATGCTCACAACAACAGGATTGGACAGTGGCTGAACCAGACATCCGATGGTAAAATACTGCAGCTTTCTTACTCCTTGAACTCTGAGGCCCGTGAAGGAACCTACAAAGTTATTGTGTCAATTGGTGATAGGAAAATATATCACAACTTCAAGGTGGAGAAATATGGTAAGTCATGGTTGATTTTTTTTTTCTTCCATTTCAGTCCATTCGTAATAATGCAAAAATGCTAATAATCATGTTTTGTCCTCAGTTTTGCCTAAATTTGAAGTAAAAATAAACACATCTAATGAAGTAAACATTGAGCAGGAAGAAATCAAAGCTGAAATCTGTGCAAAGTAAGTAAACGACTCTCTGAAATCATCTAAATAAATCCAATTTGGTGACCTCTTTTCAACAACACAATTTTCTGTGTCTATCTAATAAGGTACACATATGGACAGCCTGTGCCAGCCAGCGTCAAAGTTGAGCTGTGCCGACCTCTTGGGCGCCGTTTCTCCAGTAATATTATAGCCATCCCTGATCATCCAGAGGGAACCCCTGAGATAACTGCACCGTGCCACACAGAGACAAAGCAGGTACAGTTACCGTAGCAACGGTCTCATCTGAATAACGAGTTAGACCATCAATGTGCTCATACACAATGTGTGTATACTGTGTTCCATAAATAATGATGAAATACTGGGCTGTCCGTTTAATCATGTTGGGGGAAATTCTTTGTCATGCTTTTGTTTTCACTACCATTCAAGAGAAATTTTTAAGAAATTTTTTTCTTAACCTTCAGATACTGATCTTGATGCCTGACTCAAGAAAACAACAAAACAAAAGCAAAAACAAAACAAAACAGGAAGCTGTTGGCAGTAGCAGTGTCCCGTTTTGAGGCAAATAAATGGCAGGATATCGGATCGGTCCATAGACTCGCATACATGCCAATCCAGCATTTAAATGGTAAATGGACTGTATTTATATAATGCTTTTCTAGTCTTGGACTACTCAAAGCGCTTTTACAACTACTAGTCAGCATTTACCCCATTCACACACATTCACACGCTAATGACAGGTGGCTTCTTCTACAAAGAAGCAACTTGTTCATCAGAGAGTCATTCACACACAGTCACACACCGTTGGCGCAGCCATCAGGAGCAATGTGGGGTTCACTGTCTTGCCCAAGACATGTAGATCAGAAGAGCCGGGGATTGAACCACCAACCTTCTGATTGGGAGATGACCCGCTCTACCACTGAGTCACAGCCGCCCTAATTTAAGGCTGTCTCTGAGGCTTTTCACAGTAGTATCGGTATCGGAAAACCCAACATTTTCTGCTTTTATCTAGTGAAGGTTCTCTCCATCAGGCAGCTCCCATAGATGCTAAACACCGTTTTAAACCAGTTGTCTTCATGGGGCACCTTTGTAATTCTTGCTGTGTCTGCAGAAAGCTGGATAACAGCTGGTCTCCCCTTGTGAATATTATTAATTTCAGCATGTTTGTGTTCATTGCTGTGTAATCAGAGAGCTTTTGAGAGTGCGTGTTTGCGCTTTGGCCAAGTCAGATCTTTCATTTTCAAAGACATGCATGCAGAAAAAACAAAGGATTCCATTGACACCTAGACAGTAGTAAAGAAAACATAGAGGGGTTACAGATAAATAATTTGCAAACAAATGAACAAAGCCTCTGATACAATGACTGACACTTTATTACCACCAAATTTGAAATACTGAACAAACCTCCTGATACTGAACCCAATATCTGACTCCAAAAAAAAAAAAAAAAAAAAGAAACAAAAGGGTGTGCAGGACGCTACTGGAAAGTAGCACTGTCCCACTTTGAGGCTAATCAATTATGGGCTATCGGATCACTGCAGAGACTTAAAAACACGCCAATACCAAATCATTTTAGGCTGCTTCAGAGGCTGCTTATATCTAGTGAAGGCCAAAATACAGCAGAGTTCATTTTGTTTTTACATGGATAAACAAAGCCTCCGATGCAATGACTAACACCAATTATTACCACCAAATTTCAAATTCTGAAAGAAAATGATGTGATGCAACATGATGCAACATGATGCAATGTGACGTGACGTCACGTGGATGTGAAATGATATGACTTAATTGTCAAAAGACTTAAACAAAGATTAAACATTCAGCTACAAATACGACACTTTTCATAGACGTATAAAACACATCAAAACAAAAAAAAGTAGTTCTGGTTGATTCTGCTGCAGAGAGAAAGTAGTAGTAGTTCCTACATGAAACTGAGCACAACAAGATCTGTGGATTCTTTTGAGTTACTGATTTTTGAAAGAGAGACACTGATTTTGAATTTTCACCCCGAGTGCTCTTTCGTCCCATTACATTTGAAAGAAGGCAGACATCTCTACAGCTGATATCTCCAAAACTCTGCAACTCACACCAAAAAAATCTAGATAAATAAATAGAACTACAGGCTGATCGGAGTGATCGGTCCATTTAAACTGCGAACACTATGAAGGTACGAAAAAGCTGAACAAATGTTAAAATCCAAGTGTTGTGACCAGTTGAAAGTTTGATTGACATTCTAAAGTTCATGTTTTAAAGAGATAATACAGCAAAGTTTGAAAAAATACCTCCATTCACGTTTTAATTTAATTTTATTCCTTTTTTTCTTTTGTCCTTTATAGACGGATAAAACAGGCTGTGCCACTTTTACCCTCAAGATGTGCACTTTCAAAACACTTGACAAAAAGATTTTGCGAGATATACTGAACCTGAAGGCCGACGTGGAAGAGGAGGGGACAGGTAAGTCGTATAGGCAAGGCAAGGCAAGGCAATTTTATTTGGATAGCACCATTCATACACAAGGCAATTCAATCAGGAGAGACTCTGAGTAAGATTAATTAGTTTATTGCACGTGCATGAGATCACAGCAGAAAAGTCTTTGGCGGTTAGACTCCATTGTAGTGAATAGAATATGGACGTATAAAAATAGGGGTGATGAAGCAGGAGTGAAGAGGAAATCCCCGGGTCTAGACATGGTGGTGGTGGTGATGGGGTGATGATGCAGAGACTAGGTGGTGAAGAGACTCCGAACTCTTGCTGCCTGGACCTGATGAATGGCATGGGGAAGGGACGAGGTGATGAACTCTGGCTGCCTGGGTCCGAAGACTGGAGAAGGGGTGGAGGAGGGTTACGCATTGTATGGACTGATGGAGCAAAAACAGCAGAGATTTAAAGTTTGACAGTGGCGGCAATTGACTGGCAACGAGACCGTGGCAAAATCTGATTGGATAGTAGAGAGGAAGGTGAACGCCCACGACCAGCTGATTAGAGGGAGTAGGAGGATTGAGAGAGTAAAGGAAAATTCTGAATGAACAGCGTAAAGGAGGTCTTCCTGACTTAACTTACGCTGAGCTTCATTTCAAGGTGCTTTACAAGAACTTAGAAATACATTAAAATAAAACATAAAAATTGCATTCGAGATCATTAAAAACAAAAGCTAAAAGCAAGACAATAAATAGTTAAAAACATTACAGAAAATGCATTTAAAAAGCAAACATAAAGCAAAAGCAGCAGCAGACAAATATAAAAACAATAGCTACAGATTATTCTAACAATAAGTCACATATCTACTTGCAGGAAAACGTAGTGTTTTTAGCCCTGATTTAAATGAGCTGACAGTTTCAGCTGACCTCAGATATTCTGGAAGTTTGGTCCACAGCGGGAGCATAGAAACTAAAGGCTGCTTCACCTTGTTTGGTTTTGATCCTGGGAACACTGAGTAAACCTGTTCACAGATGATCTGAGGGGTCTGGGTGCTTCATAATGTACAAGTAAATCAGAGATGTATTTAGGCCCAAGACCATTTAGTGCTTCTAGACAAGTAACACGATTTTAAAGTCTATCCTTTGACACACAGGAAGCCAGTGCAGTGACTTCAGCACTGGTGTAATGTGCTCCACTCTCTTGGTGTTGGTGAGGACTCTGGCAGCAGCGTTCTGGACAAGCTGCAGCTGTCTGATCGATTTTTTACTGTGAAGACACCGTTACAATAGTCCAGCCTGCTGAAAATGAAAGCATGAACAAGTTTTTCTGTGTCTTCTTTAGACAGAAATCCTTTAATGCTTGCTATGTTTTTAAGGTGGTAGTAGGCTGATTTAGTGATTGTCTTTATGTGACTATTGAAATTTAGGTCTGAGTCCAGAACTACACCAAGATTTCTGGCTTGATTTGTAGGTTTTAGTGTCATGGACTCAAGGTGAGCACTCACTTTTGATCTTTGTTTTTTGGGACCAAAAACAATCTCAGTTTTGTCTGTGTTTAGTTGTAGAAAATTCTGGCACGTCCACGATTGATTTCATCAATGCACTTATTTAGTTGATGTACGGGACTGTAGTCATCTGGTGACACTGTTATGTAAAGTTGTGTGTCATCTGCATAAGTATGGTAGGAGATGTTATGATATTCCATAATCTGAGCAAGAGGGAGCATGTAGCATGCGTATAGCATGTTATATTAATATATTTCAAAAAACAATGTTGTGAATTTAAACTAATGGTATATACATAGCTGTAATGTGGAGGTTTCTTGTATAGGTACTACACACTCACAGGAGAAGAGAATGTCGATTTCATATGTTGTTGGAAAGCTGTCCTTCGTTGACATGCCCAAGATTTATGAAGAAGGCTCAAATGTGGAGGGAAAAGTAAGTCCATGTGTTCTTCACTTCTTTAGTGTCATTCTCTACGCAGTGCAACTCAAGCCATGTGGATTCTCAGTGATACAACTTTGTGTTTACAACAGGTCAAAGCAGTTTATTACAATGATACGCCCATTCCTGACATGCCGTGTACCTGTTTGAGGGTCAGACGTGGAACGCACGTCGGGTCAAAGAACCTCACAACGAACAGTGATGGTATCGCCACTTTCTCATTCAGCACAGCTGGCCGTAATAACGAAATTAGACTCTATGTAAGTAAGAGGTGGCACCACAACCATAATCTGTAAGACTTTTGTCAGTCACATCAGAACGCAGCACAAAAGCTGAAATCTGGAGGTTTCTCTGTATGCTTCAACTGCCCGTGGTCCCACCATAGCAGCAGGAGGCCATATTAGAACTGTTTACTGTTCAGTCGCTTTCCAAAGTTTTATTCTACTTCAGCCACATCACTTGTTTATGGTGATTCTTTTCTACTATCTAGGTTAGCACCAGACCAACACTGGAGTACCTAGGTTATAGAACTCCATACTATGAGAATGGACAACACACACTGTCTGTGGCCCACGCTTCCCTCTCAAGATACTAAAACCGTCAGTTCTCTGGAGGTGAAGAAACTGGATACCCCATTTCACTGTGACCAAGAAGAAGGAGATCACCATCCATTACACTGTCGTTGGAGAGGCCCAGGGTTCAGTGGAGGTCATGTATCTGGTGAGTGGTGGGTGAACTACGTCTCAGCTTGTCACCAGGTCTCCTCCAGAGACGTGGACGGAGGGAAGATGACCTTAATATCAGATTATTGACATCTGTCTTAAAGGGTCACACCTGATCAATTTACCTGGTGAGATTAGAGCAGGGATACTCAACTTTCTTTTTACATAACCAACAATATAATTTCTTTTTTCATTTCATAAATGAAATTTTCTTGTGGTGGTACCAGGTAGGAACACTGCACTAAAGATAGCAGGTTTGACTTGATTCCTGATATTAGCAACTTTGCAGACAGCAATTAAGATGTAGGATAAGGTAAGATTTTTCTTTATTAGTCCCACAACAAAAACAAAGAATTTAAATAAGGGGAAATTTCTCTAAATAACTCCAGCAGATCATAAAACCCCCTGGCAGGACCTTTCTGTGTGGAGTTTGCATGTTCTCCTTGTGTCCGAGTGGGTTCTCTCCGGGTTCTCTGGCTTCCTCCCACAGTCCAAAGTGGGATTAATTATAATAGGTTAATTGGTGACTCTAAATTGCCCGTAGGTGTGAATGTGAGAGTGAGTGGTTGTTTGTCTCTATGTGTCAGCCCTGTGATGAACTGGTGACTTGTCCAGGGTGTACCCCGCCTCTCGCCCAATGTCAGCTGGGATAGGCTTCAGTCCTCCCGCGACCCTCATGGATAAGCGGTTACAGAAAATGCATGGATGGATAGATCATAAACCCTTGAATATAAGACCACTCACTGAGAAATCGGTTGAAAAATAAACATAGCGCTTTTTATCCAGAAAAAACACAGCTCCCTGATTTACATTTATTTGTTCACAGGTCAGTCTACACATAACAAAAATGGCAACAACATTGATGTGATGCAGCAACAAGCTGAGGTGGTCAATGAAGTGTCTATGGTTCACACTGAATCATAGAAAAACAACTCTGTATAATCTAGTGGACTGAAAAAACAATTGATTTAATTACTCTAGTGTCAAAAAGTTTAATTTGCATTTACAATATTAATAAGTTGTATGTTGAGACTTGGCGTTAATGTATTTTGCTCTTGCATTACTTAATCTTTGTGTCATTTTCTCTCAAATTCTCAGGTCTTATCCAGAGGAGCCATTGTCATGCAAGGACTTAGAGAGATTGAAGTGCAAGATAAATCAGGTGAGCAAAGAATGACGTCTTAAGTTACCGTGTAAGATTTTTGCATCTTTATTGATCCATGGAGGCATGTGAATGATTACTATTGGTTTGTTGTTTCAGTGAATGAGGGCGAGGTGTCCTTAAGCTCAACGTGTCTCCAGACATGGCACCAAAAGTCCAGGTTGTGGCTTACGCTGCCCTCCCCAGTGAGATTGTGATCGCCCACAGTGCTAACTTTGCCGCTGAGAAATGCTTCAGTCACAAGGTCAGTGCTTTGATTGATTGATTGAAGTGTTTATTTCGAATATGAAAACCAAAATAATAAAAAAGAAAAATAAAACCAAACATTTAAACATAAGACATAGAAATACATATTTGAAAAGGAGTGAGAAGAAGTATAACTTATAAATTCCCCTTCTCCTTAACTAATGAATAACAATGGCAAGTTTCCTTGTAAACCTGTCTAGATGCTCATGCCTGATATTTATAGATAAATAAAATGTATTTATGACTTTGTATTAAGAAAACCTAAATGTAATTTACATATATCCATATATACACATATATACATACACACACACATATATATATAAACACATACATACCCATACATGTACATACTTACACACATACATACATATCTACACACACATACACATATACATCCCTATATACACAACCTCCCCATACACACATACATACATATACCCATATAATATATATCTAGTATAAGCATACACCTCAACATACAGTACGCACACACCCACACACACGCACACATACACTCAAAAAGAAACAGAAAAGTATCCTCATAACACTTAGTGCTACCCAACACCTCCCTCATCCCTGTACCTCTTGAAAATATGTCTTTGTACCTCATTTTAAACTGTTTCATGTTTGGACATTGCTTCAACTCCATGGTGAACCTGTTCCATAGTCTCACCCCGCTAACTGAAACACAAAAACTTTTCCTGTTCGTACGAATTAAAGTTAAATTAAAGTTAATTTTCCCCCTTAAATTATAACTCCCCTCATGAATACTGAATAATTTCTGTATATTTATTGGTAATAGATTATTTTTAGCTTTGAACATTATTTGAGCTGTTTGATAATCCACGATGTCTGTAAATTTTAGTAATTTGGACTGTAGAAATAATCAGTTTGTGTGTTCCTGATAGCCGACATTGTGAATGATCCGTATTGCTCTTTTTTGAATGGTGCTTAGTGGCCGTAGTGATGTTTTGTAGTTGTTGCCCCAAACCTCAGCACAGTATTGAAAGTATGGTGAGACTAGGGAACAGTAACATGTTGTGTACATGTTTGATATGTGATTTCCAATTGATTCTGTCATCTATGGTTACCCCCAACTTTCTATTTCAACTCCATCTATTTTTATTAGTACCAGAGAGGAAGATGTGTGGTAATGGCTGTGCTCATAAAATGTAGGTGTAGAATCAAATTGTGTATTAGTTGTGTTACAAAAGGTCATTATTAGCCCTTTATCAATGATATGATCAGTGATAAATACCATGATAGTTGGCAGATGAAATACTTTGAAGCAATAATTAAGATTATTTGAAGTAGGGTTGTATGAGGTATGATAGTGTCAGTAGATGGTGGTCGGCACACCCCAGTTTGGAGAAGCTGCACGGAAGCTAAGCAATGTACTGCTGTGGACAGGATCAGCAGCAAAATGTAATTTAACTAACTAAAAAAATTTGCTTCAGTTTAAGTGTACACTATATTTAAAACATTTTCACCACTTTACCATGCTGCCTGACAGTCTTTTCCGATGAGTAGCTGTAGTTATATAAGTCAAATATTATATTAATATTACTTTCTCTCTCAACCAGACTCCAGAGGAAAAATCAGTCATTCTACCTCACAGAACACAGGAGCTGCTGCCTCAGTCTTTAAGTGTAGTTGGTGTTATTGCATGACTTTGGTGAATCCAAATTAACCTTTTAAAACAGCAAAGTCACTCAATAAGACAAACATACAAACTGACTGAGGTTACAGCTCCAGTGTTCTGTGAGCTTAAATGTTTTTTGCGAAAAGATTCTGGTTGCTTTGGAGAGAGAACGATAGTTGGTTTATGTAATGGGGGTTTCATGTTGTTAAAGACTGTCTGACGTTAAGGTAAAGGGGTAAAAATATTCTAAATATACAGTATTGTAAACTTAAAGGATAGTTCATCCAGAAAATTCAGTCAATGAAAATTCATTCATTATCTACTCACCCTCCTGCCAATTGAAGGGCGAGTTTAGTTTTTTAGTCCACAAAACACTGCTGGAGTTTTACAGGAAAACAGCACTGAAGAATCTCCCAAATAATTTAAGTGAATGGTGACCAGTTTTCAAATGGAAAAACATAAAATGCCTCCATACTGCTCAGCTGGTGTAATTCAAGTCTCCTTAAGCCCCGACATGCCAAGTTGACTTGAAAGACGTCATTTACATCATGTTTTTACCCTAAATCTTCACTGTAGATCCCTAGCTTGGAGCCATGTTCATGTGTATGTGCAAACCATCTGAGCTGTGTGTGTGTAGTGTGACATTGTGCCTGCACAAGTTAACAGCATGTTGAGGGTTTAGGAGACTTAGATTACACCAGATGAGCAGCATGGAGAATTTTTTTTCTTCTTCTTCTGTGGTTTTGACCTTTTGAAAACTGGTCATCGTTCATTTTATCCTGCAACACTGTTTTCCTGTGAAACTCCAGCAGTGTTTTGTGGACTCAAAAACGAAAATCAACCTTCAGTCGGCATGAGGATGAATAGATAATGACTGAATTTTCATTACTGTATGAACTTTCCTTTAAACTGATTTTGATTTTTTTTGATTCTGCTTTTTTTCTTTTAGCTAAAACACATTTTGCTGCTGACCCTGTCCACAGCAGTGCATTGCTTAGCATCCTTGCCAGCATGTTGATCTCCATCTACTGTAGGTAATACAATGACTCTGGACAAGTATCTCATACAAGCCCACTTCAAAAAATCTGAACCGTCCCTTTAAATATTGCACAGGTAGAGTGGTGTGATCCCTGTCCAGTCCCCACTAGTTATATTTGTTAACTCAATTTAATTCATATTGTGGGTAAAGCATATCCCTTGTCCTTTTCATCTTATACAACTCTTGTCTAGATGGTGTGATGTGTGTTCTTGTTATGTGTCAGGTGTCCCTGGAGTTTTCTCCGTCCTCAGCTGTCCCAGGAGAGGAGACCATCTTGCAGATGACGGCCCATCCAGACTCTCTGTGTGGTGTGAGTGCTATTGACCAGAGCGTCCTCATCAAGGAGAAAGGGAAGATTCTGACTGCAGAAAAGGTAACTGTTCAAATCAATCACAAACAGACACAAACATCATTTACAGGCTTTTACACCGTTAACATCATCAGTCACTCACATCTTCTGATATTCTTCTGTCAGTTGAACATTTTTATCATCTGTGCTGATTTTGTTGTTATTTTCACTCAGTTATAAAAGATGTTGTTATGGAAATCTGATACAAAAATTGAAGATTATGTATGTGAGGTGTAACCCTAAATTATGGATAAGGCAACACTACAAGCAAAAACATTTTTCATGCACTGGTCCATTTTAAGATTTTGGTCTGTTTTGCTTCCATAACCCATCTTCTTTCAGACTAAAGAAAAGAAAACATTTAAAATACACATTCAGGTGTTTATTTTACCAAAAGTTAGCATCAGGCAAAGCCTCATTTACATATTTAAACATAAAATTTCAGAAAATTTGCAACACAAAAAATAAATGTCTTAATGTAAGTAAACAACTGGGAAAGTTTTATCATGATATTTATTTGTTAAAATTATTTTACCCTATTCACCTGTCATGTGGTGCAAAATTGTTTATAATATACATGTTTAAAGGCCATTTTCTCCAAATGAGTTTATTTCTCAGCCAGAAATCTCAACCACAGCAGCAGTCACATACACCAGACTTTCCAACTGTATTCCTATCAGGGATGACAGTGATTTAAATGATGGTTGATTAAATAGTCATTAGAAGAATTTGATTGATCAAGTAAAATTTACTATCAAATAAAGATCTGAAGTATAACTGAGATTATTTTTACCAGCACACTTCACATGTTATCTGATATTCAAGTTTATGTGTTTAATATGTAGGCCGTTAATGTCTCTATATGTTTCCTAGGCTGTGTAATGCTGTCAGAGAATATGCAATATGTTGCTGTGGAAATAAACTTTTTGATTTAGGAGGAAAAAAACCCATTTGGTATTGTTTGGTATAAGGAAAATGTTGATGCTTTTAATGACAATTAATTGATTAATTGATCATTGATTATCAATTAAGGAAAGTGCTTACAATTTGCAAGCCTAACTCCATTTATTCTATATCTATTCTATCTATTTATTCCTAAAACATGTTGAAAATTCAGTTACTTATTTCTTTGTTTTGGCGGTTGACTGTATTTTCTGATTTATGGAGTGATTAAAAAAAAGATATCCAACATTTCCTCTGTGAAAACCTTTTACTCTAATATGTCAATAATATGAAATGCTCACTAGCTAATTAGATAGCTAATCTACATCAATTGTTACTTAGCTAGTTAGCCAGCATTTTACTAACATTAGCTGACCTAAGATGTGATGATGTTACTTTCACAGGTCCCCCAGCAACATCTTTTAACCATCTTCAAAATTTATTTTCAACAGCGAGAGCACAGCAGTAAGTACAGAAAACAGGAAAGGAGAAATTTTTTAGAAATTTTGAAGTTTCTGCCCAGTACCAAGCTTGCTTAACTTTTTGAGTACAGAGCAAATAGGGGCAGGACTTAGCAAGGCTCCGTTAATGCATACTTAATTAGATGATGCCCTATTCGCATATTCAACATGAAATATTTAACCTTGTTAACGTGTCCATGTGGTGTGTTTCATGCATTACAAGACACATCAGGAAATAAACAGTAAACGCCATGTCTGAGCATTTCTTGCTTTGACACTGGAAAAAATGGATTCAGTCAGGCTGGGTATATGACATCGTAAAACTAAGGAACCAATCCCGTTAATCGGGCTGGTGGTACATGTCATTAGCAGTGATGACTAGCCCACAGGAGAGGCCAGATGTAGCAAGTTACTGTGATTAGCTGGCAAAACAGAGGAGAAGCCATTTGCAGCTACTTAAGGGTAGGGGTGTGGGTTGAGGTTTATGGGGGCTGTAAAAAGGGTGGGGGCTAAGGCAAAGTGTAGACCTATATGTAAGCCATTTTAACAAGGTACTTGAACTTATTTTACAAAAAAGAAATGACTGGAAGTGGACCTCAATATAATCTTCTGATGAAGTTTCATGGTGATATTAAGTGATATATCTCTATTTAGTGTCTCCATAGAGCACATGTGTCAAACTCAAGGCCAGCAGGCCAAATCCGGCCTGACATCTCATTTCACGTGGCCTGTGAGAAGTTGCAAAAAATATATGTTTCATCTTTGGCACCAGGGAGCTGCCACTGTAACGTTCCTCCGTTTTCTCTTTCCTCCTGCCTCTGCCTGCACCGCAAGTGTAGGATAAATTTTGGGTTTTCTAAGAAAGATGGGAAACTCTGCTGCAAATCATTTATGTAAAACGTGTCTGACAGCAGAGTACAGAGACACGAGTCTGACCCACAGAGACGTCATGTGACTGTGACAGCAGGTAACACGGAGCATCACTGTTCCTCCACACTGATCAGAACTGCAGCACTCTTCATATGAAACAGAGCAGCAGCATCATCTTACTGCAAAAATACTCATATTTTAAACAGTTTTTAAGTTTGTTCACAGATTCTCATTTAGGTTATACATGTTTGTATTTAATGGACATAAGCTGGTATGTCCCTTTTGTCTGTTTCATTTTTTAATACATAATTGTTGCACACTTGAATGTCTACAACCATTATTTTTTCCTAGATTTTTGCTATTAGAAGTTATTATAATTGTTAGAAAAATCAATATTAATCAAATGCAGAGGCAGTTATGTGATATAGATACAATTGTATTGTCTTACATTTACAACTGGCTGATTTACAAATCTAACGCTGATGTGGCCCAAGATGAAATTGAGGTTGACACCCCTGCCATAGAGTCTGTTCAGACATCTATACTTCACATCCACATGAAAGGAGTTGGGCTTATTGTCAGATCTTCTTAAAAAGAGAACAACAGACATTTGGCCGTTTGTAGCCTTGAACCATATCTTTCTTTTCAGATATTTGGCTTGTTGCCTGTCACAAAAGTATCCCACATTCCATATGGAGTTCAAGATCGTATAGAATGCATGCATGTGAGACCAAGAAGATATGTTTTGCCACACCCAGATGACAACAGAGATGATGCTTATACAGTTTTCCAGGTACTGCACAAGAAATAAGACACAATGTAAAGAAGTTATTAATATACTTTGTTGATATACAGTTAATTAATGTTTAGTGATGTTGTATGTTATCTAGAATGTAGGTCTGAAGATGGCAACAAACTTGTTTATCCGAGTGCCCACATGTCTCAAGTACAGAGGAAGAGAATATCACCAAGGCCACTATGGTGATCTTCTTTTTTTTAATCTATCTATATTTGCCAGCAGTTAAACAGCTGACTGTGTCATTGCTGTCCTCTGCTTCTGATGTAATATTTTCTGGTTTCTTTTCAGGTATGCGTATGTATGACGGTTTTTCTACAAGGAACAGACTGCGGGGAATGCCAGCTCCACAAGGTTCTCTGGAAGGTGCTCCTTATCATCCACCAATAGAAACAGTCCGCACTTTCTTCCCTGAAACCTGGATATGGGACCTGGTGGAAGTCGGGTAGGTTTCTGCCATAAAGGGTTTTGATGGTCATTAAATGAGGTAAAAATCATTTGTCCCTGCACACATGAAAGGCATGAAAATAATTAACTGAGACTGCTCTTCAAGGCTTTTTATTTTTATTTAACCTGATTGTGTTTTTTTTTTTTTATATATAATTTTTTTGTTGTTTTAAGATTTTTGTGATGCTTAAGAAAATGTATTAATCTTGTCACAGATGTTTCTTTTGCAATGACTGTGTTACATGTGGCCAGATGTGTTATACTTTTGGGACACCAAAACATATTTGGGGACCGTCTCTACATGTTTTTACACACTGGTGTTGTAAGTTTTCTTTAAAACACAGAGTGCGGATAAGTGCTGATGGCTTTTTGTCTTTTCTGCCTCAGAGTTGTAGCTGTGCATTTTTGTTTTAGTGTAGTTACTTGTATTTGCAAACTGTGCCATGTAACTTTTTTGTCTCCATGTGTTCACTGAAGCACAGTCTGATACTGTGGGTTGTTGCACTTATTCCTCAGGTGAAGGGCTCATTGCATGGGTCAAACAGTCTTAGTCAAAAATCAAAAATGCAAGGCTCCTTCAAAAACACACCAAGGCACATGGTAAAGTTTGTATAAAGTTAAAATGCCTTTATTTTACATGGCAAAATGAGTCTGTTGTCTTCAGTGGGTTGGTGCTTTGATACTTTGTACTGTTTGCTGATTGTTTGAATCTTGCCTAAGTTTTGTTTTGTTTTTTGTCAGCCTGTTTTGTTCCCCTGGTACCCCTGGTTCCAAAGCATGTCACATGTATGTGCATGTGGAAGTACACGACAGCTAGGTCAATGTTAGGGTTACTGTGAAAAAACATATCGCAACATATCACTTCAGACAGTTCATACTGTCAATAATATTTCATAGAGGCTAAATAACAAGAACATAAGGCTACTGTTTTAAAATCAAAGAATGCATTTATTAATCAGAGTGAAAAACAAGAAAAAAAATCAGCAGGAGGGACACAGGCAATGTTTTTCTGCTTCACATTTGTTTTTACATGGGAGGACTTTACATAAAGTAACAGTGGCTCATAGAAACAGCTGTTTTACTGCTTGCATCGCTTCTCATTGACTGTCCCTTTACTTCCCTGTCATTGACCTTCTGTTTGAGGGTTGGTATAATCTGGGGGAAATGGGTTTAGGACCAAAATTTTATTTACAACCATGAAAAGTAAGCAGGAACTAAAGTAGGTGACATGTTGTCTGTCTGTCAGAACCACTGACAGCAGGGCTGCATGATATGGTAAAAAAATCATATTACAGTTATTAGGGGCCGGGCAGCCTAAGCTGCCAGGATCCTATTGTAATCCTGCAGTTTCTTCTTTCTTTCTTTCTTTCTTTCTTTCTTCTTCTTCCGAGGAAATCCTACTTCCCATGCACGAAAAATGACCAAACTTTGCACAAAGGTCCAGTCCCATGTCAGATTGCCTCAGCTGCAAAAACAGGCCAATAGTCCTGATGGTGGCACTACAGCAAGCCTCTAAAGTTCCAAATTTTGAAAATTCATAACAAATCAACCATATGTTGTACAGATTTACAACTTTCACCAAAATGTAGCCCGAATACTGAAGAAACTTTTGTACATTTAAACCTATTGCAAATTATGAAGTCCATCACTCTGTTTTTTTCAAAAACTGTAAAACTTATTAAACCTATCTCCTCCCACAATTTTTGCTCAATTGACACCAAACTTGCTACAGAGCATCTTCAGACTGTCCTACACAAACGATCCACACAGATTTTTGATTTATCAAAAATTGAGCCTACAGTGCATCAAAATGTTTGACTGTAA
This sequence comes from Lutjanus argentimaculatus, assembly GCA_034769285.1. NCBI lineage: Eukaryota > Metazoa > Chordata > Actinopteri > Lutjaniformes > Lutjanidae > Lutjanus > Lutjanus argentimaculatus. Next base: position 2,090,736 of record JAWZSL010000001.1, read on the forward strand.
ACGGTATTATAAACATATACTTGCAAATTCTTGCTAAATACATTTTCAATGTTCATGAAAAAAAATGACAAAACTTTGGAGTCATGGTAGATGATGTTTGGAAAATATCAGAATTTTATCTCAAAAACTGAATTTTTTTACAGCATTTTGAACTTCACTCTCATGCGAACAATTGGAGTCAATGCAAAAATGTCATTTTTAAACATCAGTTTTTCACTTTTGGAGCCAATAAATCATTGTTAAAAACTAATGACCAACATCTCCATGCTGTCTAGACGCAATTTGTGTATTTTGGGATTTTTGTCTCAATAACTGAATTTTTGACAGCCGTTTGAAATCTGCCTTTACATGCTAACAGCTGCTGTCTTGCACACAGGTGACTGGCTTAGTCAATTTGTGAAGCTACAAGTGATGTTTCCATTTGCCAATTAGCTCAGTGAGATAGAGGATGGTTCTTGGTGTTGAAGGTTGTGAGTTCAAGCCTCAGCTTGTACAACATTTCCATATGAGAAATCTACCCAAACTTTTCACAAAGGTCCAGTCCCATGCCAGATGTCCTCAACTGGAAACACAAGACAATAGTCCTGATGGTGGCGCTACAGCAAACCTCTAAATTTCAAAACTTTGAAAATTCATAACAAATCAACCATATGTGCTACAGCTTTGGAACTTTCACTTTGAAATGTGCTTTTCCATGGCATGGATGGCTGCTGCCTGGCACCCTGATCCTTGGCTTAGTCAATTTGTGAAGCCACAAATGAACTGTCACTTGCCAATTAGCTCAGTGAGATAAAAGACAGACTTCGGTGTCAGAAGTCGTGAGTTCGAGCCTCAGCTAAGGCAGGATGGACTTCCAAATGTGAAAGCCTTATGTTCAGGTATCATGCTATGTGGATTAGAGACTACTAAGGTTAAAATAATTATGATTCAGGGAGTTTTGGGAAGAGACAAATACTCTTTATCAACACGTTTCCCTGTTATCCCTTGTCTCTTTTCCCTGTTTATTTGGCTTAGCTATCAGTCAATATGCAGAGTCTCTTGTGCCAGAAATTGTGAGTTCAAGCCTCAACTGATGTAAAATGCACATTAGAATGCCACCTTTTTTTCATCTTCCTACACTCTGCTTGTTGCTCAGAATTGTCTAATTTTGCCTAAAATTGCCCGGCCTCGACCATTGCTGCGCAGCAGCTATAATTTTGACTGAAATTGCGATATGCGATACAGTTAGTCCAATGATCATTTTTGCATTACAATTTTGATTTTTACTGAAAAAAATAATAAAGAATAAATGTGAATGATGATGTGACATTTATTAGGGTCTGCACCAAACAAACATGTTTTCTTTCAACTGACGATTTTTAGGTCAAGTCATTTCTGCAGCACTACAGCACTTCATTGTAATGCTGTTTTGTTACACATTTTTCCTTCTTCAAAAATTGCGATTTGGTTCTGGTTCTGCAATTTGGATATTGCACTTAGCCATATTTCATTTTCAATAATATTGCAATTAATTGTCGAGCCCTAACAGACCACATAACTGCCCCTGACTGTCAGAGGAGCCTGTGTCCTTTTCAGGAGAGCCAATCTCCCCTTAGCTCCCCTGTAATTCAAACCATGGTCGCTCTCTACCATGGAGTTTAATCTTGTAGAGTTTGTGGGGCAACCAAGCCTTGATAGATTCCATCTGAATGTTATTGCCGACCATTTTTGTATAACTGTATACAAAACTGTATATATTTAGGGGTTAAATGCTTTGCGCAAGGGCATTTGAACCTGCGACCCTCCAGTTCCCAAGCCAGGTCCTTACAGACTGTTGCCAACAGATTTGCTTGGTTCCTCCCATTAGTGAATAGGATGTAGATAAGTACTTCACTTTGTTCGAGTGTGTTGCGAATCCATTAAAGTGGCCCAAAATTCTCTGGCCGTTGCCTCTGCAATATGTGTTTACTGGCAGGGCTCAGGAGGCGTATGCATCCTTGTCACCTTTGTTGAGTCTGGATTATGAGAACGTCAAAGCTGCTGTGCTCAGGGCATATGAATTGGTGCCGAAGGCATATTGTCAAAAGATTTCACCAGTTTAAAAAAAAACCAAAAAACTACTGAATTCAAAAAAGTATTTTTAAGGTAGTAGTGCATCATATTCAGGGTTTTGCTCCTTATCTAGAAATACTGTCTGGATTTTCATTCAGTTTCTTAATAACGTGCTTATTTTTTTGAGTCTCTGACTTTGTGAAATTTCAAGAACACAACATATACAGGATATCCGCAGGATATTTGAGGTCCCAGTAACTACAATGTAGTGCTATTAGTGGACAATTAAGTACATTTTAATCACCTTCTCATGTTGTTTTTCTTTGACTAATCTGAGTTATAGAAGTATGTTTTTCCAGCTCACTGAAAGTCTCTCTGTCATTCTGCTGATTCAGAGAGTCTGGAAAGACAGATGTGTCCTTCACTGCCCCAGACACCATCACCACTTGGGAGACGGAGGCTTTCTGTTTGTCCTCTGAGGGTTTTGGCTTGGCTCCTCGTAAAGAGATCACCGTCTTCCAGCCTTTCTTCCTCGAGCTCAGCCTGCCATACTCCATCATCCGTGGGGAGCACTTTGAACTGAAGGCAACCGTCTTCAACTACCTGCCCAACTGCATCATGGTAATTATCAACACATCCTCATGCCTATGTGAGAGAACAGGCTGATTGCCAATAGGGCTTTTCCCACTAATATTCTTAGCCCAGGGCTATGGATAGCCAAGAGTTAACTCTAGTATAACTTAGCCCCCTTTCACACACGTTGTTAACTCTGGGTTACACTAAGCCCAGGGCTGTACAATTCACACTGCACTTCTACTTGCACTGGATTAAATGTCCATTTGTTGCACAGTTTTTAAATCTGGGTTTAGTGGATTTTCAGGGGATAACCCCACAAACTCTGGGGCTAACCGTGCTCCAGAGCAGGGCCAGCAAGCCTTAGGTTAAAGTCGGGGTCAGCCCTCTTTGAAATGTGCCAGGGTTGTGCCAGTGTGAAAGCTTTTTTAACCTGGGGCTAACAGTTCTTTTAGTCTGGGGCTAAGTCCAGTGTGAACAGCCCCAATGACTACCAAAACGACATACAACCAGTGGAAAGAAACAGCACCGCCACATGTACTGAACGTGATGTCACATGGGATTCAACACGTGGTTAACGTTGTAAAACAGTTGCAGTTTATTTAGGTTGAGAAACAAAAACCACTTAGGTTAGGTTTAGAGAAATGTTGTGTTTTGTGTTAAGTACGTCATCATGTCAAGTGACAAAAGTGATGGAAGTGACGTGATGGAAGTGACATGACTGAAGTCTTTGAATAACTTTAAATAAGTCAACACTGACTTTTGGTTTCACACAGGAGTTGAATCCCAGTCTCCCAGGAGGACTCTGTGTTTCATGTGTTTGTTTGTTTTCAACATAGACGAGGCTCGTGCATAGCAGATCTGTGTACAGGAAACAGGAAAGACCAAGTTTCCACTGGGTACCAAGTTTGCTGAGCACAGAGTGAAAGGGGGCAGGACTAAGGAAGGGTCAATTAACACATATTTAATTTGGTAATGCCCTGTTTTTATTCAAACATAAAAACTTTTTGCATTTAAAGTTTTTATTGTGATTATGTGACCAAACAAAACTTTTAAAAAGGATGGGGGGCGTACAGCACCATCATCATTTGATTTTTTGCATGTGTTCCTGCATAAAACAGGATCACGTGTATGCACATGAATTATCATTGACACATATTCGCACCAGCATATTAATATATTAATTCTTTGCTGTTTTAGACAAACAATATCTATCAGAGAAAACAAAATGGTTGCAATCTAAAGATTATTATCTTGAGATTACAGAAATCAGAGGGCTGGATGTTGGATCCAAGACTAACCTTATTCTATCCCATAAGCCACTCCAATCTCTATCCAGACCAAGAAAATTATGCAGCTTCTTCCATGCTCATAAGATGCAGAAAATCCTCCATCCACTCAGTCAGGTTAAAACAAAAAAAGTTTCCTAACTTTCCAGCTCATAAGAATTAGACGTTTTGTTGCAAGGCATGCCACTGATACAATTTTCTGTGCCGATTTACCATGGATGCCATTGGGCTGAATGCTTAGCAGGGGATCTTAGAAAGCACATTTTGAACTACATTGCAGAGGGCCTTGACAGCTGGACAGAACCACAATAAGCACACAAGGGTGCCTACCTCCCCACAGCCATGCCAGAATAAGCCTGAAAGAATTTGATCTATCTTTTTAAGTCTGGATGGGGCGATGTATGCTCAGTGCAGTATTTTCAGTTGTATTATTCTGAATCTTATACATTTGGATAGAGATTCTGAATGTCTCCATATTTTGTCCCATTGATCTGGATTGAATGAGATGCCCAGTTCTTGCTCTCATTTTTTCCTGTGTTTGAATGTTGGTATTTGGGGATGAAAGGAGAAGCTAGAGCTGGGCAATATATCAATATTATATCATATTGTGATATGAGAGTAGATATCGTGATAGATTTTGCATATCGGTCTATCGTGATATGGCCTAAGTGTTGTCTTTTCCTGGTTTTAAAGGCTGCATTGCAGTAAAATGATATAATTTTCATTACTGATTATCAAGAAAGCTCATATTTTGTGAAAGCACCAATAGTCATCTGTTCAATATTGTCACAATATCAAGCTTCTTGGTCAAAAATATTGTGATTTTCACTCATTTTATCACCTTAGCTGCTTCCACCCCCTCGACCACGCAATATTACGATCCCCAAGTTGGTGCTAGGGGATGAGGGGTGTAACAATTAATAAATTTACCCAGGTGAAAAAGGAAGAAGGGAGAACTGAGGCAAAAGTGTAAACAAACGTTCTTTTATTTAACAAATAATGTGTAAAATTAAGTTAACACCAAATTAAATAAAACAAAAGGCTAACTTAATCCACTAAATCAAACAACAAACATACACAAAAGACAACGAGTACTTTGTAAGCTGGCGAGGCCTACAAAGCAGATGGGGCACCCAACCAAGTATCCTGCTAACTGCAGGAGCTAGCAGGACACATTACACAAACACAAGTGCTTTTGCTAGCTGGAGAGCTAGCAAAGCACATTACACAAACTAGGGGCAAAGCACACAAATACTAGCAGTCTAGCCTGCCCCTGCAGGAAGATGGAAGGTCCCCTCTGGCGGCCGACGTTTAGGGCCGAGACGGAAGGTCCCCTCTGGCAGCGGACGTTGGCGAACCCCTCGGGAGGATGAGCAAGAGACCAAAGATGAGGACGAGACCCCTCGGGAGGACGAGCAGGAGACCAAAGGCGAGGCCGAGCAGGAGACCAAAGGCAAAAACAGGACCCCTCGGGAGGACAAGCAGGAGACCAAAGGTGAGGCCGAGCAGGAGACCAAAGGCGAAAACAGGACCCCTCGGGTGGACGAGCAGGAGACCAAAGGCGAAGACTGGGCAGGAGGTGACTGTGGCCCAACCGGGGCTGGAGGAGGCTGCAGCGGCGATGGTCCAGCTGGAACAGGAACTGGAGGTGGCTGCAATGGCGAAGACGGCCCAGCTGGAACAGGAACTAGAGGTGGCTGTGGTGGCGGCCCAGCTGGAGCAGGAGATAGCTGTGGCCCAACCAGGACAGAAGATGATGGCAACGGCCCAGCTGGAACAGGAAATAGCTGCAGCGGCCCCATCGGGACAGGACATGGTGGCGGTGGTGACCCCACCGGAACAGGAAGTGGCTGCGGCCCAACCAGGACAGACGATGATGGCGATGGCCCTGCTGGAACAGGAGATAGCTGCAGCGGCGCCACCAGGACAGGAAATGGCTGCAGCCCAGCCGGAATAGGAGATAGCTGCGGCCCAACCAGGACAGGAGATGGTGGCGGCGGCCCAGCTGGAACAGGAGATAGCTGCGGCAGCCCCATCAGGACAGGAAATGGTGGAGGTGGTGACCCCACCAGGACAGGAAATGGTGGCAGCGGTGACCCCACCGGGACAGGAAATGGCTGCGGCCCAGCCGGAGTCAGGAGATGATGGCAACAGCCCCACCGGAACATGAGATGGTGGCAGCAGCCCCACAGGAACAGGTAATGGCTGCGGCCAGCCAGAACAGGATATGATGGCGGCAGCAGAACCTCCGTGGCGCTGGGCAGCTGAGGTTCAGGGACGCTGGGCAGCTGAGGTTCAGGGACGCTGGGCAGCTGAGAGGCATGACTTTGGCGAGAGCCACGTTTGCGTCTGGGAAGCTTCACAGTCAAAAACTCAGGGGCAGGATTAGGCAGGGAACTGGCTGGCAGAGAAGCAGGCTTTAAGCTAACAGGCTGGAGGCCTGTAGGTTGCTGGTTAGTGGAATCAATGAATGGCAGGAGGCTAGCAAACTAAGCAGGTGACTGACTTAAAGAGTTCATGCAAAGCTCAGAATGAGGATTGCTTGTGGAATCAAAATCAGCCTGCAAGTCTTGCTTCAGGTTTGCAATCACTGCCAGGTTTTGAGTTATTAGCTGAAAAACCAAAATTTTGGGCCTCGACAAAAAAGTCTTTTCCATTAAGGAATAAACAAAAATCCTGCACTTAAAATCAGTGCAACCTTTAATGGCTGAGTGCAATTGATCAAATTCTGAACATGCCTTCTTCAGCTCCTCCAGCACAGTCTCCAAAAAGTCTGCTGGGTCCATTATGGTCAGTTCGTACTGTTACATGTGCTGAGTAAACAAGTGAAACAAAGAGTGGACCCAAAAAATGCAGACTGGAACGGAGGAAGCAGAGTTCAAAAGTGATTTAATGTAAACAAAAGGTAACTAAAGCTCAGGCTTACATGAAATGATGTGGCAGTCCAAAATACAAAAATACCAAACCATAACAACAGATGCGCAACTGAACTTGGTTGGGTTACATACTTTTTTTTCTCATTAAAAATGTTGTCATAGATAATGACTTAACTCACTCCATTTTCAAAGTGAAATCAACATGTTTCAAAGGCACTTTTAAAGCATTGTTGAAAGAAACCTGTAAATAACTGGACCAAACAAAATTTGGCAGGCTGGTCACCTTTACCCACCTCGTGTGGGCTCTGTCAACTCAGTCATGACAGAGTTACCAAGATTCTTGGGATTATTTGGAATTAGCCTCATTTTCTTAATTATGTCAGTACTTGATAATTTGATGTGTTTCTGTTTGGAACAAAAACATTTCCATGATGTACCTAGAAAAGAAAAATCGTGTCAACTCTATTGTGTTGCAGTTGGCAGTTTTAAAATAAACATTGTTTTCTCCATTTAACAGGTCTCTGTGATTCCAACACCATCCTTAGATTACTTGCTCACCCCCCTCTCTGGTGACCAGTACACATCCTGTCTGTGTGGCCATGAGCGCAAGACCCTCAGCTGGAGCATGGATGCCTTAACCTTAGGTGAGAGCCAAGCTTTCATCCACCCTGGTGTGAGATGTTAACGGGTCCCGAGGTGGAGGAACTACTCTCCTCTTTCCCACCACATCCCATTTTTTGATTTCTATGAAATCAGTGAGATCCACCTCAAGTGTTTAGACACTTTTGTAATTTACAGAAACTGAGAACATTGTTCAATTAAGTTTCACACTGCGTTTTTCTATCTTTTTTAGGGGTTATGAATGTGTCTGTGACTGCTGAGGCTATAGCATCCCACACTTTATGTGACAATGAGGTTGTGAGCGTGCCAGACAGAGCTCGTGTTGATGTGGTCACAAAATCTCTGATAGTAAAGGTTGGTACCTTAAAGACCAGATCATCCATTGACCATTATTTTTTGCATTTCATACAAAATGGAAGCTCTGGATCTCACATTATTTCCTTCTCTTTCAGGCCGAAGGAACTGAGATGACAAACAACTACAACTGGCTGCTCTGTCCAAAAGGTCAGTATGGTTTACACCAGTGATGGCCCATCAGTCATTTTGAAATAGGCCTACCAAATGCTGTAAGTTAGGTGGAGTCGAGTAGATTATATGTCAAAAATGTAATAGAGACATTCACTACTCACAGGTAGCAACCAGTTTCATCATTATTATTGGCAACAGTGCCAAGTTTAGGCATCTCAGATTCTTTTCAGTGCCATTACTTGTATATATTGTGTTTCATCATTTTATCATCCCAGTAGAAGAACTAATCACGCCACAAGAACCCCCATATTTGTGATGTTATGGCGAACATTTTTAGGCATTTAATCAGTGTTGGTAATGACAACTGTAGATAAGTAATGGCCTTTTAACTAGTTACAAGCCAACATATCCATAATGTATTTATGACAAATAGCAATTCTAATTGAAGATGTAACCATACACTCATAATTCGATACGATTTCCGATACTGGGTTAACGCTATGATTTTCTCACAATTTTTTTAACAGAATTTTTTAATAGAATGAGACAAATTATGACTGAAAAAATTCCTGTAATTATTTCTCAGACAAAAAAACACAACATTTCTGAGGCAGGTTTTATCTGTAAAACACAAACTGCAATGAATGCAATTTTAGAAATACATATATTTAAATATATTAAATTACAAAATATATTTTCTCTTATCTTTAAAGGGAATCCCTTTTTATTTCTCTGATGTAGGGTAAACTATTCAAAACAACAAATGTACTCTTTTTAAAAGTGCAAGTGAAATTGTATTTTATTTGAAATAACAAACAGTAAATTAAAAATTGGATTTTTAAAACAAATCCCACATCAAAATAACTAGATGAACAATACAAATAAATACAATCTCTTCAAATAAACAAACTAAGCCTTTGCATGTGTTCCTAGTTTGCAAATCTGCTAGTCATCATGGATTGTCTTTTTAACAGTTTTTTTTTCAGTGTTGACTTGAGCTTCTCACTATGGTGCCAGGTGACATGCTGCATCATGTTGGTTATGCTACTTGTGTAGGTCATCACCCTCTTGCAATATTTGCACACTTTTTCATTGTCTTGTCTGTGATCTTGCTGCCATACCTCCGATTTGAAACTGGTCTGCACATCCTTGATTTCTAAATCACCCCCAACTGCTGCCGTGTAGTGGCATATGATGTTGAGCAAGTGTAATCAAAAGTAGATTACGCCCTTTGCTGTTCATTTTTCAATTCAACTGATTTCAATTGACACACGTTAATTTTGATTTTTGACTCGCGATGCATCATTACATCCCTACTGACAATTCATTTTTCACTCGTCAAAATGTTAATTCAACAATTAATGTCTTACGAGTGGAAAAGTCCATTTTAGATGACTGTAACTTAAAGGGTCATTATAGTCATTATCTATTTTTCCTCATGCCAACTGAAGGTCGGATTTCGTTTTTCAGTCCACCAAACACTGCTGGAGTTTCACAGGAAGACAGCAGTGCAGAATCTCCCAAAACAATGCAAGTGAATGGTGACCAGTTTTCAAACATAAAAAAGACACCCAAAAAAAATGCCTCCATGCTGCTCGTTGGGCTAATCTAAAGGCCCCAACGCATGATCAGCGGTAAAAAATTCTTTGTGCTGGCCGTCCCATTGTTTTTTGCTATGGAGAGAGAGGTGGCATGCCGCTTGGATCTGCTGCTATTTATTATTTGAACTTTGACCTTATTTGCCGCTGACCTTTCAAAGTGCAACTAATGAGATAACAGCTGTATGTGACGACGCAGGCAGAAGAGAGCACAGATGTGTTCAAGTGACACAAGCAGAGGAGGGAGAAACTGATGGTCGAGCCTTGAAGGGTGTCACAGTTTCATCCTCCCTGTCTCCCCTCCTATCCCTCTGCCCCAGAGTTCTCTCATTCTCCCAGTTTCCCTCCTGTCCCTCTGTCACAGTAATTTTCCACTCTCCCTCTCTCTGCTCTACTCTACCTGCCAGCCACTCCCACCTAATCAGCCCAACTCCACTCACCTGCAAGCCCAGCTGCAGCTCATCCCCAATCAGCCCAGCATATCAGGCTCTCCAGCACACTCACTCTTTGTCAGATCGTTCTCTACCTGCATGGAAGCCTTTCCAGTTCTCCTGACCTGTCTGTTCTCTGGTTACAAACCCTGCCTGCCTTGGACTCGCCTGCCTCGTCTGTTTTCTGGGAAACCACCACAGCCTTCTGTTTCTGATCCAGTGATCTGCCTCTGGGTTCCTGATTTCTGTCTGCCTGTCCCCGTGGCTGTTTGGTGTTTCCCTCCTGTGACGTGGCAGTGTGTCTGGCCTGTCTGCTCATCTAGTCCCCACTTCGCTGTCTGGTCTGTCTGCTCGCCTGGTCTGCCTCTGCTCGCTTGGTCTGCCTCTGCTCGCCTGGCTGCCTCTGCTCGCCTGGTTGCCTCTGCTCGCCTGGTCTGCCTCTGCTCGCCTGGTCTGCCTCTGCTCGCCTGGTCTGCCTCTGCTCACCTGGTCCCAACTTCATTGCCAGGTCTGTCTACTCGCCAGGTCTGTCTACTGGCCTGGTCTGTCTACTCGTCTGGTCTGTCTGCTAACCTGGTTCCGACTTCTCCGTCTGGTCCCCATTACCCTGTGGCTCAGGTGGTTCAGCTCTCCTGCCTGGTCAGTCTGCTCCTTCTGTCCCCCAGTTCAGCTCCACTCAATCCCTGAGCCTGGACCCCAGAGACTTAGTGGGGGCTCTGAGCCCGAAGTTGAACTGTACCTGTGTTTCCTTGTCTGCCCTGGTTCTGGCTCAGCCTCTGATTAATAAAGGTCATTACCAACGCTCCCTCCTGTTTGGTGTACTGCAATTGGGTCCTAACCACATCCGTTACAGAAGGGAACCCCAGACCCACGGAAGGTCTTGCCAAAGTGATCATTTTAACATCACAACGAAAGAACAACATACAAAAATCTTGCAAGAACTTCACGAATCAAGGATCCCCTTCCAGACATGACTGAAGAAAAGTGTTTCAGGGTTCCCCAAACTCTATAACACACCCAGTTCTGTTCAGTAGATATGAAAAAAGGGGCCACAACCTTTTTTAATGTGGAAATTCAATTGTAGATATCTATAATGGTCTTTTATTCTTACTAGTGCTTCTAAAAATCTTCTAAAGGAATTACTGATATCTATGATTAAACTACAGATAAATTGATTAAAGATATCTGTAAATCAGTTTTGCGTAGTCATAATGTAATTTCTAAATGTGAAAATATATATTGTAACATGTCAAAAGGTATACAGGTATAGTGAATTAACATTTTGACATGTTTGTGACATTGATCTATTTACTTTACGTCTGATCTGTTTCATTTCATGATCCACTAACCATCTGTTAAATCTAAATGACATCTTTGTTTTTGTATTGAGCTCTTCTTGAGGTGTCTCTCTATAAGTTGTTTGTTCTGTCTCTGTACACAGGAGAAACTTTGACAGAGGACATTGACATTGAACTTCCTGAGAACATGATTAATGGATCTGCCCATGCTACAGTATCAGTCCTGGGTAAAGTGAAACTAAATTCATTTGAAATGAGTGCTGCTTTAACCATTCAGAGTCTGGAGAGTCAACAGGCTGACCCCCCTTGAAGGTTTGAAGTGTTGTCCTTTCATGTAGCAGAAAGCAAGTTTAAAGATCCAGACATATTTGAAGATTTATAAAAATCATTTGGATAATAATTTGTGTCTAATATGATTTTCTCACCAAAAAACTCACATGTAACTTACAGTTACCCTTCGACCGTGCTGAAAAATCCAGAATCTTTAAATATGCTCCTACTTCACTGAAAAGTCCATTTTCAGTGTATGTGCCCTGCCGTCCTCATGTTTCCACATCACACTTGTTCAAGTGGCACACTGCTCTCTGCTCCGGCATCCAAGTGAAGTAACATTAAGTAAAACACATGTTAGAGTGTAAGAGGACTTTAAAGGGTCAGACATCAGACTCAGTAATACTTTATTGATCCCTGGGAGAAACTGTTCACATTACAGATGCTCCCATTCAAGAATATAAAACATAAACACAGAGAAATGAACAAAATAGAAAATCAGTATATAAAAATACGTACATTCTACTACAAAATATAATATATCAAAATAATATAACAGAAATATATACACAAGTATGTAAAAAAAAAAAAAAAAAAAGACAGGTGCCTTGTTCTGTAGCAACAAATGTGTGTGTATATAAATATAGAATACTGTATAGCTTAGAAAAATAGAAATATAAAATAACAAATGTCAAATGTCCACTAATGTGGATCAGACTACAATATAGAACTGTAAATAAATAATACTTGTCTATCTATTGTACATTAAATTATTGCTCAGAGTACTGCAGTTGAGTTATTGCACATTATTGTCATGTTACATGAAAAATTACTAAAGTACCAGTATTTATCAGATACATTTTAATGAAAAATTACCAACTTAACTGAATAAAATAAATTTGCTTTTGTAACATGTTTTTATATCAGCATATTAAACTTGATTTTGGTGGGATAAGAAAATGTTTTCAGGCAGTATAACAACCTACATTTTGAATATCTTTGTTTTTCAAATCTTTTTAGAAATTAGAGGTCAGGTTAGTTAAATGTTCAGTCTCACTGAGTCAGTGTTTCTGTGCAGGTGACATCCTGGGCCGAGCCATGAGGAACCTGGATGGGCTGCTGAAGATGCCATATGGATGTGGTGAGCAGAACATGGCGCTTCTGGCCCCCAACATTTACATCCTCCAGTACCTGAAAAACACACAGCAGCTGACCCCAGACATCAAGGAAAAGGCAACCAACTTCCTGACTAGTGGTGAGTCTCTGTTGGTTTTATATCACAGCTAAGAAAGAAACATTTAAAGGTATAATACACAACATTTCCACATTAAAATGTCTAAAAATGATCATGCTATATATATTGTTGAGTTGTGTACTTACATTACCCCAATAATTTACATACTCTGTGCTGGCTACACAAAATATAAGCAGATGATCTGTCGTGCGTAATCACGTGACAGTGCTGCTTTAACCTCTGGGCCACCAGGGACACCTTCACTCTCCCCTCCTTTCCTTTCATACTGTCAGCTCGCCAATAAAGGCAGAAAATTTCCAAAATATTGTTTTTCTTTATGTCTGTACATTCACACTTACAGAGACACAAACAAATGTGGCTCTGATTATCAGCTTGTCAAAAAGTCATTTGTTTCTACTGTTCTACAGGCTACCAGAGACAACTGAACTACAAACATGCCAATGGTCCTTACAGCACATTTGGAACAGGAGAAGGGAACACTTGGTGAGAACATCACTGATCAGTCACTGAGTTTTTTGAGATATCAGCCACAGAGATGATTGCGATAATCCACAAACTCTGCTGCAAACATTTTCATGTAGGAATGACTTTCTTTCTAGTAGAAAAGAAAGTAGTTTCATGGTTTCTAAAGTAGTTCCTGTAGATTCTACTGCTGAAAGAAAGTAGTTCCCACATGAAACTGTTCTCAACAATGTCTGTGGATTATCTTGAGTAACCAGGTTGTGATTTTTGGAAAGAGACACTAGTTTTGAATTATTCAAATGTATTTTTTTGGTACTTTGAGCCCCTTAAGCCGAGTGCCATTTAGTTCCATTATACTGAACTCTATATCAAAACCAAAATGGATAAAAAGCAGTACAGGACATGTGAAAAATATGTATTTTTATGATTTTGACTTGAACTGTCCCGTTAACCCATGAATAATAATAATTAAAGTGTCATGTTTGGTAAATTATTTAGATCAAGTGCTTTGTTGTCTTTTTTGTCACTTAAGGTGTAACTCTGTTTTATTATCCTCAGGCTGACTGCTTTTGTGGTGAGATCTTTTGCCAAAGCACAAGAGTTCATCTACATCGATCCAGAAAAGATGGAAGAGTCCAAGTCTTGGCTGATGCGCAAACAACGAGAGAATGGCTGTTTCGAACAGTCAGGTAAACTCTTCAACAACAGAATGAAGGTAAATAGGAAGTCCCATGAGAGTTTGTATTAAATGTCTGATTATAAACTGTACAAAGTTAAACATGTCCATTTTCACTGCACCATCAGCACCACTTTCATTCATGGCTCAGGAGAAACTTAATTCATTTTGGGGCCCATTTATTAATAATAATTAAACAATTACCTCTCTCATTGCTTTAAACAGATTTAACATGAGCCTATGAGAGCTCTGACCAATTTATTAGCAATTTCTGAGTGACAATCATTTGTGAAACTGGACACCACTATTTGCAATCAGACTGTTAGCAGTTCTCAAAAACACTTCAGTGAATGAGATGTACAGTGATGATAATGTGTGTATGATGCTTCCTCTCTACAGGGTGGTGTGTCTGATGAAGTGACTCTCACTGCTTACATCACTGCTGCTTTCTTGGAGATGAATAATTCTCTAAATGTAAGTAGATTCCCTGCACTACAAAGAGCTCATCCTGTTTTAACAGTACAGAAGAAAACAAAAAGTTGGTTTACTTTTTTGACACATTTAACTATCTTTCATGTGAAATAAACATCAAACATGCTTTGCTGAAGGCACAAACTGCAAGAGCTACTTAAAATATTGTGCTCCAAGTTCCTCCTCTTGATGGTATTCTTGGATGGTCAGAATATTTACATTGTTGGGAACCCTTCTGCATCTTCAGCAGGTATCTCAAGGTCACAAGCATTTGCCACTGAAGCTGTACACCTCACTGTAGTGGGGCAGAGAAGACTAAGTTAGCTCTCACATGCAGAAGGGTTCCAACTGCAGTCAACCTCAACCATAATGAGCTGTTCTCAATTACCTGGGCTTTCACCCCTGAGGGTCTGTACATTTGCAGTTTCTGTAAGGACCTTGCCATGCCTCCACCTGTATTGGCCTTCTCTCAGTGATCTGGGACATACAGTCAAGATTTGATGTTCCAAACAAGATCTTGCTGTTTGCAGGATGGGTCTTCTTCTGTGCCCCAGATCTTTAGGCTGTTTTGAGTTGGCAAGAGGTCAGACACAGCACACAGGAGGTAGGTCAACTTGCCCTGGTCGGTGACCCAAAGTTTCTTCCAGGACACGGATCACTCGAGTGTCTGGTCTTGAAGCATCAACTGTCCTTGGCAGACAAGCTCTACAGTTTTGATGTAGCAGCCCTATTCAAGTGCCTCTGGGACCCTCTGCACTGCAGGGTCTCTCCTGCCCTTTGCACTAATCTTGCTTCATCTCTTGACATTGTAATTTCCAAGTCCTAGCCATCCTTGACAGACCAGCCCACCAATCTTCTGTAAGTATCAGTATTCTGTATTGATTATACTGTATTTGATTTAATCTCCCTTGTTTTTAGGATTTTATCATAGATGTCATGATTGTCTGTTTTTATGTTAAGCACTTTTGTTGCATTTTATAAACGTATTGTGCTAGATTACTGTGAGGGAGCTGGACAGCATCCCCCTCACTAAGGTGAAAAAACAATTCACAGATGCATATTGACTGTAAAGTTTGACCACATAATCTAATACAGGAAGTTTGTTTTTGTTTTGGCGTCTTATTTTGAAAAATCCCTTACTAATCCCTCTCTCTCCGAGGTTTACTTCCGGGGGGCGTGTTTTCATGGAGTGCACACATGAGGATGCAGCCCCAGGACTCCAGCAGCTGTACCTTGTTAGGCTGAGTTGAGATCAGGGGAGAGAGAGGGGAGGGGGGTAGAGGGGATATTTTGTTAAGTTTTGCTTATGTTTAGTATTTCTTCAGTTAATTAGGTATTTTCTTTAATCTGTATTAGTATTTGAGTCATTTGCATTGTGTTTGTTAATTGTAAATATTGTTTAATTGTAGTTATGTTTTAAAGTCAGGGGGAGTAACACGGTGATTGTACTGGTGTGGGAGGAGACTTAGGGGGGTAGAAAGGCCAGGTGAGCAGTGAGCAGTGAGTGTGTGAAGGTGGGGGACAGGTTGTCTCTCCTCTCCTCTGCTTGGCTGCTGTTGGGGGATTGTTGGATCAGCTGCACCTGCCCATCTCCTTTGTCTACCAGAAGTCTGATGCAGGTCTTTGTAAGACTCTTTGTATTGGTTTTGTGGACATTTAGTAAAGAAAAAAAAAAAGCCAGAGCTCTGGAACCTCAACCCCCGTTGTTTCCTGCTCCTTTTTTTCTCCATCATGCTCTACACCCTTCTGCCATCGGCGTTTCATTCAGTTAAGTAGAGGTTTATCCCCATCCAAAACCCTACAATTACTTATCATTATTATTGTTATTATTTACTATTGTCATCATCACCATCATCATCATCATTGGGTGAAAGTCCTTGCTGGATGTCATCACTTTCACTTTCATTTTTTTTTTATCCCACTCATGGATATTTCCGGTAATTGCGGTGAGTCTCTGGTCTTGGACTGACAGATCAGGTGCTCCTTCTCCTCCACCTGTTTCCATAGTTCATATCTGGTCAGTTTTTCTTTTTAAGGCATCAACTTCAACATCAAACTATTCCTTTTGCATCTAAGACACAGTCCATTTCTCCTGCAACTCAACACTACATGCACCACTTCGGTTATTGCAGCCCAAGGAGTTTTTATTATGAGTCGCAAAAGTGTGTATTCTTTCCTCCTCCTCGCACACGGGCAGAGCAGCGGTGTGTCTGCAGTACAAGCTCAATGGGAGGAGGCAGCGCTCAGCACTGGCAGAAAGCAGGTAACTCAGAGAAATGAACCATTATTTCCTGATTGTTTCACAGCAGTTAAGCTCTAAACACAAATACCCACACACACTGCAGCAACACCTGATTTAGCCTGAGTGTTAAGTTATGACTTCACCGCTTCCTCCATGATACTTTCCTATGCAAACATATTTCCTTATATAGAGAAAAGGGGGCGTGTCAGTATGCAGATTGCAGGGTACGAGCCTGTCAGTTTAGAATGATTCTGATTTACTAACTAATGCACGGTGGTACGAACAAACTTGGCTGGTGCGCACGTTTCATGAATCAGACGGTGACTTTGCGTGGGAACTTTCTTTGTGCGCACAGTATGAACATTTCTACACGTTAGTGAATGAGGCCTATTGTGAGGTTCAAAGTTATGACAAAATAGAATAAACCTGCTCTGTTTAGATGAATAAAGTCAGTTTAGTCCTGAGATTATTTGTTATAATGTGTTCATTGTATCTGTTATAGGATCCAATGATAAAGAAGAGCATGTCTTGTCTCAATGAGTCCATCAATGACCTGAACAACACCTACACCACAGCTCTGCTGGCGTACGTCTTCACCCTGGCAGGAGACATGGAGGCCCGTGCTCACCTTCTACACCACCTGGATACAGTCGCCATACAAGAAGGTGAGTCATCCTCCTAAAGGAAATCATTCTAGCTTCATACTGTGAATGTAAGCTTACCTTGTCCCTTTTGTTCTGTTTGTAGGAGGTTTCCTCCACTGGTCTCAGACAGCAACAGACACATCGGCCCCTCTGTCAGTGGAGATCAGCTCCTACGTGCTGCTGGCCAAACTCAGTGCCTCTCCTACTGCTGAAGACCTGGGCTACACCACCCGCATCATCAGGTGGCTCACACGGCAACAGAACCATTATGGAGGCTTCTCCTCCACACAGGTACAGTCCAAACAGCATTGAGTGTAACACTGTTCTCTTCTGGGACAAATATGATGAAGTTAATTGAAAAGTCTGTGGTTATCTGTGACCAAAAACTGGAGTATTTAGTCCTTATATCTTCAATATACCTTATTTTCTTCTTTGTGACAATGTAGTTTTCAACTTATTCAATGGGGATTTTAAATGTTTTATTTAACATAAGTAGGAGAATTTTCTCAGTCCCCACAGGAACACTAAATCCTTCAGTTGATCTGAAAAATTTAATATCACATAATTTAGACATTAATGGTTTTCACAGACACAAACATTACTCGATACCTCAACAATTTAATGTCAGTGAATTAACTGCACCAAGGAGAGCAGCAGTGTTGTAGCCCATTAACTACAAATCACATACGTTGACCATCTGAACATTAAATTGCAGTTGTCTTTGCTTACAGGCAGCCATTACTGTCTGTATGAAAATCAACACCAAACCTTTATTTAAGCACATAAAGTATTTGTTATTTTGTGTGTGTGTTATAGGATACAGTGGTGGCTCTTCAGGCTCTGGCTCTCTACTCCACTCTGGTATTCAGTCCAGATGGTGCAAGTGCAGTGACAGTCCAGTCTCCCAGTAGCCAGGTGACATTTGATGTGAATCGGGACAACAAACTGCTCTACCAGGAGGAGGTTCTGAAGGACGTGACAGGAAAACACCGCTTGGAGGTGAAGGGCACTGCATGTGCTTCAGTGCAGGTCAGTAGTCACTGCAGCTCTTCCTGTTTCTCTTTGATCTACTGTACATGCACCACCACAAACACAACACTACGCTAATGTTACTACTAATAAATAGTAACAATAAGTTCTAAACAGAAAGTTTAGAAGTGCCTTACCTCTAATTTTAGGGGTCCCTGTAGTATTCTTTGATTAATCCAAGGTTGTGTCTTGTTCCAAATAAAGGGTTAAATCTTTGTATTGAAATTATTATAAAAGGATTTTGTTAAAAACATTGGGAGATACTGAAATAGGTATAGAAATTTGGAAAATATTTTTAAACTGCATTTATAATTCCACTGAAAGAGGGATGCATCAGATCCCATCAGTCAACATCTAACTGAGGACCCAAGGATGTGCAGTGTCAATTTTGGTGTAAAAATAATAGTGGTGCTATAACAACAAACTTTAAGTTCTGGCATTTAACTTTTGAACCAGAAATGTGTGGGTTCAGAAGAATCTATTCACATAAGCCAAGCCCAACTGTGTCTAAATCCATTTCCCATCATTTTGAATTTTGTTGAAATCTGTTTTTTTTGCTACTCGATTTGGTAGCCATGTTTAGATATGATGTCTGAGTGACCATGACAAATTTTGTTATAAAGCAGGGAATCTTTTTCTGTCTGTTGGAATATATGTCTGTGCGTATGACTGTCCTTTGCATATCATGAGAACCATTCATCCAGTCAACTTAACAATTGGTGGGTGTGTTGCTGAAAACTCAAGGAAGTGCTGTGTTGTGTGTGAAGTCAATTTTGATGAGCAATTCTCAAGTAATCAGTTCAGTTCTGAGCGGTCGTGCGGTCTTCCAAATGGGCACGGGTTCCCAACACTGCAATGTACTGGTCTTCTTTCAGTTTGGAAAACTGTATAGTTAGTTTAATAAAGTTTTTTATAGAGTTTGAATGTGTGATTCTGATTTGTAACATTTTTTTGCTTGAATCTAGGGTCCTCTTGTCTTATCTCCACTTGGCATTAGTTCCTTTTTTTGAAGATTAACCATGTATCCAAATATTTCACCAAGCTCTCAAGAAAGTGCAGGAGTTTTCAAGTGTTAAGAAAGGATCAGGTATAAATAACAACATGTCATCAGCATAAAGTGAAATATTATTTTCTCATGCCCCCATGGTAAATTCCTGCAAACATTTTCCTCCAAATCAATAGTCAGTGGCTCCATTGCCAGAGCAAGAAGAAAGAGTGACAGCAGACAGCTCTGCCTGGTGGCCCTGATCACTTTTAATGAATATTAAAGTTTCCTTGCGTACCTCTTTCCCAGATTTCTGTGCACTACAACATCCCAACTCCTGCTGATGCCACCACTCTCAGTGTGACGGTCAAATCAGAGGCCGACTGCAGCAAAAGACCCAAAGTCACTCTGAAAATGAAGTCCCTGTAAGTAACTTTTTCTATCATTTCTGCAACTAGATTCACATGACAGAAATGATAGAAAAATACTGAACAATCCTCTGTTTCTACCAGCTTCAACTTTTGATGAATAAACATGTGTTAGTAGTTAATAATTAGCTCAAACATATCTTAACTGGAGACGAAGCCCTTCCAAAGCCTCATGTTAAAAAGTGTCTCTGCATACAACTAGTAGAGCTGTAAAGGACGGGATGAAATCTCACTGAGTGACATTACATTTATGTGGTTGCATCACAGCTATAGTGGAAAGGAGAGCAGCACAAACATGGTGATCCTGGACATCAAAATGCTCTCCGGATTTGTCCCAGACCCAGAGTCTTTGAAGAAGGTCAGTTATTACACTAACTTATATGGAAAAGTTTTCATGTGTTGTCGATGGACGACCCAGCTGAATCTCTTCTTCTCACAGCTCAAAGGTGCCCTGCTGGTGGATCGGGTTGAACAAAAGGATGATCATGTTCTTGTGTATATAGAGGAGGTGAGAGGAATTCACAGTGAGAAACACCAGATGATGATCTCTAGACTTGTTACTGATTGTGGCATCTGTTTTTTCTCCAACAGCTAGTGAAGGACATACCCATCAACCGCAACTTGGATCTCATACAGGAGCTCCCAGTGCAGAACCTGAAGCCAGCAGTGGTCAAGATCTACGACTACTACCAGCCAGGTAAGTCAGATACTCTACTATAGTCCTCATTTACAGAAGCTCTTTTACTTAGTAGTAGTAATTTTGAATACAACGTGTTTTTAATGTGTTTTACTCTTTTTTGATTTTTGCTTTTCTCTCTTCTCTCTTTGCTACTTCTTGTCTTTCCCCTCAGATGATCAGGCTGAGACAGAATACAGCTTCCCTTGTCTTTCAGGTAACAATTTCTAATAACACACAAACGCTGCAACATCTCCTACAAAAATTATTTAACGTCAGAATCACTCCCAAAAGTATGTAGAACATTTTGGAAATCAACCAATAATTCAAAGGTAATAAATAAAATATTATAAATGTGGCAATTGTGTAATCTAAAATCACAACAACTAATGTAGATGGTAAGTCTTAAGTCTGATTTTTTTCTTTGTTTTGCAGGTTGAGTGAGGTTTGGGCAGTCCCCAGGGTATCCCTCATTACAACATAATAAAAAAATGTACCTGACCAATGTACCATGGAAATACATGAGGTGCATAGAATGTATCTTTATATACCAAGTGTGTTTCCATGTCCGTTTCACAAACATACACAATTCATGCATAATAGACAATAAAATAAAGTGATCTGAATTTGTTTCTTGTGTCTGCAGTTATTTATTATATGTATTTCATCCACAGACTGGAAATTGTGCAGGTCAAGAAAGCAAGAAATGGCATTTAACCCTCACCCTATCAGCATATTTAACACAGAACAGGGAGATGTGCCAGAATTCCATAACTACTAGAACAGCCATGAGCGCTCATTTTGACCTTTGACTTCCAAACTCTATTATCTCTCATGATAAGTACCAGACTAAGAGATGGACACATTTATATTGTTTATTAGTTTTATCTTTTAAAAACGAAATAGCACGAAAAAAAAATTTAATTTATTTCTAGCTTGATCAATAAGTACACACTGTAAAGAACTGTCATGTAGATTAACAGTATAATACTGGCAGCAGGGTTTCCAGTATTTTACTGTTAATTTTACAGTTCTCCTACTGTAATCAACTCAACAGTATGTTACCGTAATAATACCACGCACTGAATTACAGTACATTGCTGTATTTTCTTGACATTACAGTAAACTACTGGCAGCAGGGTTGCCAGTAAATTACCATTTTGCTAAATTGCTCCCTTTTGCTCAGATTATGGAATATCATAACATCTCCTACCATACTTATGCAGATGACACACAACTTTACATAACAGTGTCACCAGATGACTACAGTCCCCTACATCAGCTAAATAAGTGCATTGGTGAAATCAATACGTGGATGTGCCAGAATTTTCTACAGCTAAACACAGACAAAACTGAGATAGTAGTTTTTGGCCCCAAAGAACAAAGATCAAAAGTGAGTGCTCACCTTGAATCCATGACACTAAAACCTACAAATCAAGCCAGAAATCTTGGTGTAGTTCTGGACTCAGACCTAAATTTCAATAGTCACATAAAGACAATTACTAAATCAGCCTACTACCACCTTAAAAACATAGCAAGCATTAAAGGATTTCTGTCTAAAGAAGACGCAGAAAAACTTGTTCATGCTTTCATTTTCAGCAGGCTGGACTATTGTAACGGTGTCTTCACAGTAAAAAATCGATCCGACAGCTGCAGCTCGTCCAGAACGCTGCTGCCAGAGCCTCACCAACACCAAGAGAGTGGAGCACATTACACCAGTGCTTAAGTCACTGCACTGGCTTCCTGTGTGTCAAAGGATAGACTTTAAAATCTTGTTACTTGTCTACAAAGCACTAAATGGTCTTGGGCCTAAATACATGATACATGTTATGAAGCACCCAGACGCCTCAGACCATCTGGAACAGGTTTACTCAGTGTTCCCAGGATCAAAACCAAACAAGGTGAAGCAGCCTTTAGTTTCTATGCTCCCCACCTGTGGAACAAACTTCCAGAATATCTGAGGTCAGCTGAAACTGTCAGCTCATTTAAATCAGGGCTAAAAACACTGTTTCCTGCAGCTTACCAGTGAAGTAGATATGTGACTTATTGTTAGAATAATCTGTAGCTATTGTTTTTATATTTTGTGTGCTGCTGTTGCTTTGCTTTATGTTTTGCTTTTTAAATGCATTTTCTGTAATGTTTTTAACTATTTGTCTTGCTTGCCTAGACAGAGAGCTTTTTCACTGACCTATATCAAATTCCAAAGTCTATGAGGTTCTTCAGAAGAGTGGACACACGGGGATTGACTGTTTCAGACTTCTTCTGAACGACTTTCCCTGTCCTCTTGGAGACCATCTTGCCCCGGCTGGCCTTGGTTCCTCTCACTGGGTTGATCCCAATGAAGCGCCTGAAACACACAGTAGCAGTCTGAGATTAGTGGTTGGATAGAAATAAAGTCTACTACTATATAAAGTAGGGCTGGATGATATGAGCAAAATCAAATGTCAAAATATTTTTGTCCGAATGCCTCAATATCAATGTTGTGAGTCTTTCCAGTGAGGTAGCATTAACAATAACAAGACCCTGGCTCTGTTAGATCTCAATGGAATGCAACCTTAGTTAATGTTATCAGTATCACCTGTGCAATTACATGTCAAATTGACTGCTGTTAAAAAGATCTGTTAAAAAAACAGACAACACAAGCTTTACCTTTGAATGAATTCAAGTCTACAGGCAGCCTCCCCTTGGTACTGTAGGTTAAAGATGTAGTACACTGAAAACAGAGTAGCAGGCCCCGTCACAAATGTTGCCCTCAAACAGGACATGACCCTCAAGGCTGATCATCCAGCGTCCAGCACTCACACGCTCTGTTCCACCTGAATGTGAAATTAGACTTTCAGAAAGCATTCTGTCTTGTATAAATATCTGTGGTCAGAATAATATTCATGCTTAATTGGAATACAGATAACTTTAAAAGCTCATCTGATATGAAAAATCTAGTATGTCAATTCACTAAACACATGCCAAGCAGTATTAGACGAGGAGTCGGGGGTAGGGTGAGGGTCTTCTCAACATCAGCCACTGTGGCGGAACTCTGTAGAGCACAGACAATATAATTGTAGTGAGAATATTAGTTTCATAATATGATTTTTAAGATGGCAACAATTAAATCCATAAAAATGAGGAAAGAAGAGAAAAAACTTACGTCTGCAAGAAGGATGAGCCCATTTGTGGTCTCTGTGAAATGGACCATCAGCAGCTGGACAACCTAGAGTGCCACCTCAGTGTTCTCACCTTGGGAGAGGACAGCCTCAACATCTTTATTGGTAGATTTGCTCCGGAAGTATTGTATGATCGCTCTTCCACATTCTTCCATGGCAAGCTCCAGGAGACGTAGCACATTAAGGTCTGTGAGAAGCTCAAAATGAGCATAGATGCACCTCTGATTGAAGAGGTAAGGCCATTTGCTTCTTATATCTTCAATGGCAGGAGCTGGAATTGCATTTATATGGCGACGCAGTAGACAGAATGTGGTCTCCATGAGACTACAGACCTCTGCTCTTTCAATCCCACCTGCACCTTCCTGTCTATAGATCTCCTCCAATCTTTGGCATTTTTGCTCCACAGTATCATCAGTCTCACCTGGTGGGAGATCTGGCTGAAATCTAGTACATCCATATGTGTCAGTGAGCCCCCCCTTGCGCCCAGAGCTGGATTCAGATCACCTTGGGGCTCGATGACGTGCAAAGCTGCTTTCACGGTTTAAGTTCTCAATACGAGTTTTCACCTGAATAAGGAGCGAAGCATGACCGCCTGCCATAAGTGAGCCATCTGTGAAAACATCAGCAAAACTCTGGGGGTACTGCCTCACAATATTTCGACAAACTGTGAGACACTGGGAACGCGTTGGGTTAGCTTCATATTTCCTCATTTCATCTACCAGCACTCTCACCATCTGCCGCCGCTCTGCTGGGGTTGGTCTTTTCCCATTGGCAATGGCTGAACGAATTTTTCTGGCCATGTTTTGGATATCTGGGATGGAAACCCTCCATTGCTTGGGCTGCTCAAATCTGACAGATTAGATGATGACGTGGATGGCAAGGAAGATGGGCTGGATAGTGGTGAAGTGGTTTCTAGTACTGATGGGCTAGAGAGTGGTGTGGGGCCTTGCATCACCGTAAGGTCTAAAGTGATCATCTCTGTCTCTAAAACAAAGAGAAACAACACATTAGTGAATGATTATTAAAAGATGGCACACTGACAAAGTGGCCAAAATTTACCAGTGTTAGCTGGTGGCAAGGTTCATTTCAAGCCAAAATCACAATGAGTCATGTTTGCCTTACCCGAGTTAAATGCATCCAAGAGCTTACGGAGCTGAATAACAGGTAAGAGGTCAGCCATGTCTTCCTGTTGTACATATTTCAAGTCTTCCTTTGATTCTAAGCCAAAGCATTGAAGCCTAGAAATCAGTTGCAATTGAGTCTCTTCAGAAAGGTTTGGCAATGCCCTGATGATGATGTCCTTGATTTCTTCACCTAAAGCAGACATTGACCTACATTGAGAGCAAAGAATGGTGGAGAATTATTAGTGCCATGCCACCCACAATGTATTCAGGCAAGGGATAGTAATCAAGCAGGTTCTCTTGGTTAACACAGCAGTACCTTTTCTGACTTTGTGTCAGGAAATGAACACCTATATCAGATAGACGCACAGCCAGATATTTCTCACTAATAAAATGTACTGCTGAATCTCTATGGATGAGTATTACTTTGATTTTTCCCATGATGAGCCCCTCCTCACCATTATCAATCACAATTAACATGTTCTTTTTGTATTTTGTACCCTTCACAATCACTTCATGGGCTATAAGAGTGTTTTCTGGCTCAAAATTATGATGTGTAACTGATTCTCTGATGCTGTGATTGTAGTCCCCTAAGAAAAACTCAGTACCCTTCTCTACTACAACAGCTGGTGTGAAGAAGTTGCCAGCACTCAGAAAAGCCTGTAGAAGTTGATGCCTCTCTGCGAGAGTTGAGGAAAGGTTCTTAAAGTGATGCAGTTTCCTTGCACACTGTTTAAAATATGTATGCTTGCTCTCAAATCGTAGTGTCCACAGATGAATGAGAGGCCCAAAGTGCAAAATAAGCTCTGGATAATGAGAGATATAATGATGCTTGGGCTTTATTGGGTGATCAGGAAAAACATGCTGTCTGAAATACAAATATTCATCAATAAGAACTCTTAAATAGCCCATTTGGCCAGTTGAAATGCACGGTGCACAGATCAACTCCACAATCTCTCGTTGTGAAACCAGTTGCCATACTTCGTTATGATCTGGACTTCTTATTTTTTCTCCAATTAAGACCGGCAACATTCTGAGTAAACACCAGTTTTGAACAGCATGCCCACCAAGCTTGTCACTCTCTGGATTAACGTCACAGGGTTTATCGTTGGCATCATTCCCAAGATAATGGTACTGGTTTATTCGTTGATTCAACTCAAGGTAAGTAAACTGTTTGTCTACTCTAACAAGATGCTTTATGTACAATGCCAGATCAGATGACACAATCCCTTCAAAAAGATCATGGCCAAGACAGGTGGTAATCCTGGCTGACATACATGAAAGTAAGTCAGCTCATTGAACACGGAGTCAAATTTGACACCTCCGCTAACCCCATCATTGCTCTGAACATGATCTCTGTATGACTGTGTGGTCCGGTTAGTACTTCTGGAAAGAGGATCTTTCTCAAATGTTTTTCTGTCAATTTCACAATATCTGCAAAAATGCTGACTCTTGCTGAAATTCTCAACAAAGCCTCCAATGCTGTGTGAGCCTAGGTTGTCACCTGCGATGGCGCACAAGGTTCCTTTGCAGACTCTTCCATCAGGCAAGTCAATGCCACAGACCTCAAGACTTTTTAGGTCTTTGACAAGGGGGCCCATGACTAAATCTTGACCAAAATATCTGAAATCCTGTTCTTTACAAAGAAGAACAAGTTGCATATGATCAGTGCTTGACCTGTTCTGTGGCAAAATGTCTGCAAGAGTGAGATACACTCCAAGTATTTTGTGTTTTTTTCCTGCCAGACCCGAGAGGGTTTACTGCCTCAAAGAAATCCTGACATAGAATCAAACCAAGTGACGAGGCTTCTGTCTTGAACAATAAATTTTTCTTAATATTACTGCCATCCCATACATCTCGAAGAACATCCTCAGATGGGACATGGGAGTGTACTTGAGTGTACTGCTCTCTCACTGACTCACAGTGAAAGAAAGATTCTATTGTTAGTTTGATTGGGACATATTGAGCAAAACATTCTTTGCCTGCTTCATTCTGTCCCAAGCAAATGGGCACTGGCTCAACATAATTAAAGGTATTTTTGAACATGTTTTTTCTTCTTTGGTCAGTTTTCAGTGTCTCGGTATTGCAAGCCCTCAAGAGATCTTCAGTTTTTAGGACATCAATTACTGTGCTGTAGCGGAATATGCTTGACTAGGGTTAGAGCAAATACTTTATTTTGTTAAGAGGAAGTAGAGGAAATACACTCACTTTCGGCTATCAGAAATAGTCAGTAGCTACTTATATTAAAGGTCTCATATTATGCCCCTTTCTGATAAGTTTTTATATGTCTCAGAGGTCCTCAAAACATGCTTTTGAAGTTTTTTTCATAAAACACCACTCAGATCATACAGATCAGCAGGCCTCTAAATCCCTCTATTTCAGCCTCTCTAGAAACGAGCTGTTTCTGTGCCTGTAGCTTTAAATGCAAATGAGCTGTGACTAGTCGCGCCCAGTCGCGCCCCTCTCAGGAAGTGGGCGTGAGGGGCCAACCCTGATGCTGGACACGGATACGGCTGGTCTCAGACCTGTTGAAATTCAAACATCCGATTTTGATCCAGAATGTGACACAGACAGAAGCTCCTGCAGAAGTTCAAACTCTGTGGATTCTGCAGGACATTTCTGATGGTAAGTCAACAATTTGGTGTGTTTTGGTACGTAACAATTAGTCGATTGTGTGTGTTGATACAGCGCTAAAATGTAGCTCGGTAGATAATGCTAAGTGTAACTCACTCCGCTTGGTCATTATTGAGGGAAATTTTGGCGAATAAGTGACATTGTCTTTTGTGCATGTAGTTAACCGTCATGTCTCTGGTGAGACATGTTAGTACTCTTACCTGTGCAGGTGTTATGTGTCCCAATTACATATTTTGATGATTACTGACAATAAATTCTCTTTTTGTTCTGCAATATTCTCAGCAGAGATGCCATCAAAACAGTGTTAACAGTTAAACAGTTAATATAATAATGAGCTTGTTTTGGTATTCATAAAATTTCAGTATCATCATTTAACATAATTTTATCATCAGTTTTCTGAGGTTGAGGCTGTGTGCAGTGGTTTGTAAACTACACTGTTATGTCTCCATATAACGTGCAACAGTTTACCTGTTACAAAGTTCCAACATTATGTGTTTGAAATTTGTCAAAGCTTCCTGCTCATCCACCACAGCTTGTCTAATGCCTGTCAGGTTTGAATTTCATAGGCCTTACATTTTGTTGAAATATTTACATTTTTCTATTTTTTTTGGATGTGCTCACAACAGACCTTAGAATGAGAATGACTCTGAATGAGCTGCAAAATTATTTTAAAATCAATATTTTGTGTCAAATGTATTTATCATGGTAAGTTACTGTATATGAAACAGGATAATGTACAGTGAGTAATCAGTATTGTGAAATAAACTCCTTGAGGATGAATTAACTCCACTTTGTTGGGGTCCTGCATCAGCCTGTCAGGGTTTATTTCACAATACTGAGAAAAAAATTTCACAACTTATTGTAACTGTTGTATTTATGAAGTTAATATGTCAGATTCTTTGCATTTGCTTTACATGACTTCAGTGGTTCATAACATTACAGTGTTCACAAAACATCATGAATGGAGAAACACATCCCATAATAAGTAGATACTGTGCATATTAAACATGAATTCACAGGAGATCATTTTTACACCATGAAGCATTTATTGAATCACATATATATCACAACATATAACATGTCAAATGATGTACCTATTATCCATGACAGTAAAAAACTGAAATTCACTGAATCCATATGAAAAATGTTTGACATATCAAATATTGATGTTTACAAGGCTACAATGCTAACTGGACATCTTTTCCTCTTGTTTCAGTCGTTACAGGTATCAGCCTATCAGAGTGTTGTGAGCTGGTGCTTCCTCGTCACTCCTCGTCACAGTCTGGTTCTTCAGATTCTCACCATGTTTCCTGGTGCCCAGGGCCGCTATGTTGGATTCAGACCTCCCCTTAGTTGAACCAGGACACACAGCTGGCGACGACCTCCTCCTCGTCTCGCTCCTCATACTGCGCACTCAGGTCCTCTGGATCTTCATCCATGTCTGGTGCTGGGTCCAGAAGGACTTTCTCAAAGATGAGGTCCATCAAATCAGCCACATACCCTGTGCAGTATTACACAAAGATTTTGTTTAGACTTAAAAAAAAACAAACAAAAAAACTGTGCATATCAGTTGTGTGTATTTATATAATTTTAATAATAGTTTTCTATTTTTTTGTTGAAACTTTTACAACAAAAAATGTGACAGTGCAACTGTAAATACAACATGTACATGTGACAAATAAAAGAACGTAACACTTACAAAATGTTGTCTCAGTCTTCACTGGTTTTGCTCTGCATGCTCCTCTCATGGCCTTTGGGAACTTTGCACTTTGAAGAGTTGGTCTCCACCAGATGTGACGTGTGGTTTTTCAGCATTTGTAATACATGTCAGCCAGGCAGAGTCTGGAAGTACAGCAGTACAGAGAAAATCAAAGATGTAAATCATGACAAACTGTACATATTTTAACAAGTTCAACATAACTACAATTCTGTTTACCTGCACAGCTTTCCAAGAAATGGAAACAACATTGTTTGGTGTAAAACAAAGGACGATGCTGTGGAAAGCCTCAGATGAAGTCTGGTGGAGGGGCTCAGTTTTCTAACAGCCATCTTGTTGGTCAGCATCTTCTCCAGCTTGTAGAAGGCAGCAGCTGCTAAAAAAGAAAATGTTTACAATACAGTATAGTACAAATAACTACTGACAGTATGTGTGATGAATTTATAAACCCAATTAAATGAAACTGTCAGCATGATTATCTTAACAGAATAATTCTGATCAATACTTCTCACAGTCCTTCTTACTGACTTTTTTTTTTTTTTGTTTTTTAAATTCCTATAATTCAACATTTATTCATTAGAAATGAAAGATAAATGTGATATGTTGCAGTGCAGAATTCAAAAACCAGTAAGTATTTGGTATCAATTATCTCATCACGTTACACTGTAACTGTAACACCAAGGGTCTGTCAAATGCTACTGAGACCATATGTGTCATCATACACTGCTATGAGCCTGATACATTTATAATAACACCTACTGTGTGTGACATGGTCATTGTTACAATACACAATGTTCTTTTTGTGAGTAAAAATCGTTAACCCATGTAGTCATGATTTTATGAATTGTATTGATATCAAAGTAGAACAGTTGTCGTTATGGACGTGTCCCTCTCCTCCTGCATGTCCTGCACCCCCCACTGAGTTTGTAATGTAATGTAATGCAAACTAAACAGACTATTTCAGTTCTTACATTCTAAGCACAGATAAACACAACCACATACCTGCGCTAATCACAGCGCCCGGTTTAGTCTGAATACAAGTTTGTGGGCTTGATTCTGCAGCAGGTAACTACACATTTCAGGTGTGACAAACTTAGCAGCTTGGTGCTAATCTAAGTTACACAGCATCACAGAGGAGAGAGGAGACGTCCATAACAACACAAACCTGTCAGCATGAAGTCACACAAAAAGTTACCAGCATCAATTTACTATTGGGTTTAGTTCATTATCTTCATATGAGGCTTAACGTTTACACACATTATCTTGACTCTCCCTCAATATTACATGCGTGAGCATGAAGTAGATGCTACTCATATTAGCCGCGATGCTAACGCCATATGGAGCCGACTAAACACACAGCAAAGCAGCATAAACATGATAAAACTTAGCGCTGCCACATTTGAAGTCAGGTCACAGCCAGTGGACACTGATCCACCGTCAGTTTTAGTGTTGAAGTGACTCCGGCTTTGTACTGAGTCTGACCCTCGTTCATGAAGCAGTCCACACACACACATATCACTTTACCCAGTGTTGTGGGGACATTTCCGTCAAAAACAAAATGAATCCATTGAGTCTTCTCTGGGTGAGATGATGGAGTAAATGAAGACATTTGTGCTTGTTGCTACAGCCAACAACAGAGCACTTGCCGTACTTTGCTCGTGCTTTCAACATCTTTATTTACCAGAGCAGCATTAGCGGGGGAAAAAATGGCGACCGGGAGGCGGACCTTCAGGTTTCCAGGGGGTGGCAGCAGAGGCAGGGCTTACTGCCCAGAGGAGGCAGCTCCTTGCCTAGAGGAGGCAGCGTCCCCGCATATGATGTCATATTTTTGGGAAAAATCCAACGGAGTGTTTTTGCCTGCATTCACTGAAAGGTGGAGCAAGCAAGAGAGGGAGAGAGTGCACTGTTCTCATATCAGGGGAGTCTGTAGGCAGGCCGGGGACACATATTTTCACTGGAAAACCTTGAAAAAGTGCATTTTGCATAATATGGGACCTTTAAATAGCCAAATTGAATTTAAATTAAATAAACCTCTGAGTGCCACCCTTGAGAAAGGGAAATTGATAGCCTATTCATTAATTGAGACTCAGTCTGAGGGTTGCTACGGAGTTCTTTTTCCTGTGTACAGTGACCGTCATATTTCATACACACAAACTCACATGATCAGTTCTTTATAAATGAAGGATTTATTAAGTACTAACTAGACACAAATACTAACAAACATAAATGGACAAACAAATACGACCACACATAATGTAAAGACAAACATGAGCGAACATAATGAATACAATGAGAACAACGATGAACGAAAGCATAACTGATTGAATGACTGAAGCATCAATACAGCATCCTATGTTTGTGAATAAGGACCACCGAATCGGATCAAGCAGATCTTAGTCAGATGCATTATTAAGTCATTAAATCATAAGTGGACAACATCTTTAAAAACAAAGCAGTGAAATTCACTGTTTAAGGCACCATTCAGCAGTTGAGAGAGATGGGAAGCCAAAAAGAGAATATTTGAAATAGTTAGTTGTCGAGTTTTGATCTGAGCCTAATCTTTACTCTCTATAACCTAGAGCATCAACCCAAATGTCACAAGAAAAGCATTTGTATCACCTGGTTCTTTCGATGACCAGAAAAGGGGTTGCTTTGGAGGAGGAAGGAGAAACACGCCGGGTCTCAGGCTCTTGGGTCTCTCAGAGGGTCCCGCGCCGGTGGCGGATCTGTCCTTTCCTCTCGTCTGGAGCTCGTTGGAGCGGCATGCTCGGGCATTCTGGATCTCTTGTCTCTGCAGGCAGCAGAGTCGTACCATCTTCACAACACACCTCCACTTGGGTGGAGATGCAGGCAGCTGCCCTGGTTCTTCTAACTTTGGTTTTATTAGAAGATCAGGCATTTCAGAGTTCTTGTAGGTTTCTCTAATTTGAAATCTGAGTCCTTCTGTCTCTCACAGAAGTCATCTTCACGCACCATGTTCCTCACGTTTGGTGTGGCTTGTGCTAAATTGTCCTCTCTCTGTCAGGCAGAGAGTTGGCCTCTTGGCATGGACAAAGGCCTGTCCTGCCCTCAAGCAGAGGGTCAGGCGTTGACCATCATGAGGCTGAAAAGAGTCCAAAGAATCTTCATCTCTGTGTCTCTGAAGACTGTGTAGAGTAGAGTAAGAGTGAAGTGAGTGATGAGAAGCTCCTGACTTCTCTTGCTTAGTAGTCTTCTGTAGGAAGGGGCGGGGGTCTGGTCTCAGTGGGGCGAAATTTCACCACTCCTCCCTATAAATCTATCTTTCTAATTCTTTCCCTTGTTCCAAATTCTTTCTTAAAGGATTGATAAAGTTTATTAAAAGTTTAATGCTTCCATGTTTTCCATGTATGACCTTTCTCAGTTGCTGAGAAGTGCCACATTAATACACACTTGACTAACACTTTAATAAACCAGATGTTATCAACTTATAAGAAGTAATATACAAGATTAATCAGGTTTGCAAAGCTATAAATGGTAATCATGTCACAACATCATATTATATAGGGTGTAGGTGTTCCTATATACACATCAAATGATTTAATACAATAAAATCAAGTTAATGTCCACATCTTAGGGTTTCTTAGGCTGAAGGAATGTGTCTGCTCATCTCTCCTGAGATGGGTGAAAGAGGAGGGGTTGACAGACACACACACACACACCCCAAGGAGTCATCTGAAGGTCAGGCTAAGGCAGAGTGGCATTTTAACTTAAAACTTGTCATATTACAAGGTATGACAAGTTTTCCAATTAGACATTTACAATCTATATGTCGTTAGCTGTTGAAAAAGTCTAAACGCATGACATTCATGTGGAATGGAAAGGGCACAGACCAAGGTTATTACTAACGTTATTAATGTATGAGTACAGGTTAACACCAATATCAAGAAGAATGAGAAATGAAAAAAAAAATCAGTTCCTAAAATGTATAAAGCAAGAACATACACTCATGACTCAAACATCATGAGGTTCAGGACATACGAAGCAGAGCTTGTTACTTGATGTCTTCATCAATCGTGTGCTTCCTGTTGATTACTTAGGTTAACGTTTATTAGCAAGAAACTAATACTTTTCAAGTGGTTAGACAAAGTATATTGACAATATACACTTTAATTTTGCATGGCACAAGGTGTTCTTTGTCTCTTGTTCCTGGCGGGAATTTCTCTTGGAATGTTTGAGGAGTTTTAAGTGTCATCGTAAATTTGATCACTGTCACTTGGCAAAGTCTCTGGTTCAGGTCAGTATCGGGGAGGATACATCTTTATGGCTCAAAGGTCAAATGAGCAAGAGTTTGACAGACCAAAGTCTTGGGTTTCTATCTTAAATCTGAAAGTCGTTTTCCTTCACACAAATCTCTGAGTGCCAGTCGGCATTTGTGCACTTTATGGCTCAAAGGTTCAAATGAGCGCAGGTTCAGCAGAACTTGATAAGTTCTCTGTGAGGGATGAAAAATTCCATCTATCATCATCGTGGTGATCCTACAGTGCTAATGTCAGCTTCTGGGACCCCAAGTGCAACCGTTTTTTCTTTCAGTTTAAAAAGTAAGTGTGACTGGCTGATATCATGTATTTCTTGAAAATCTTCAAGAATTACCTGAATAACAGAGGATGGAAGCAACAACTTAGCTTGCAGTTTAAGGTAAAACAGGGCTAAATTTTTCTGTGCCGCGTCAGCATTTTCTGGACAGACATCCGATTGCTCACCACTTACATCACTGGAAGCACTAAGGTCCATATCAAACTGTTCATCCCTTTCATTACTGTCATGCGAAGTACTTGGATTTACAACTGAAGCCCTGACAACAGAGTCAACCAGGCCATCCTCAGAACTGTTTCTGTGTTTTCTAGACATATGTGATGTGAATGTTGATAACACTCGAAACTGCTTCTCACATTGTCTAAATGGACAAGCAACAGTTTTCCCCTCTTTAAATTTCAGATGAGAGAAAAAACTTGTCAAATTCTCACAAGTGACACTGCAAAAGTCAACATGACGTTAGCTCAGTTGCACCACATAACCTTGGCCCAACAACAAGTTGACTGACTTTATTATGTCTGTAAGCATGGGATTTAAATGCTGCGAAATTTTGGAATTTTGCAGTCAGGCAAGGCACACTTGAAAACTGAGTTGGGGATATTCCTATGAATTCTCATGTGCCTTACATATGCCAATACAGTGGTACATTCAGTAGCACAGACCTGGCATGGGAACATTTTGACAGCACATCCAATAACCATAAAAACTGGTAATACAAAAACAAAAACATTTTAGCTTAGTGTGTCATTTCACGACTCAATAGCATCAATGCTGATGAAAAATGGCTTCGGCAGGAGAGTATCAAGCGGACTGATTGCCTACTGCATTGTAAGCACTTACTGATACAGGTCGTGAAACAAAAAGGACGAAGCCAAAGAGAAATCGTTGGTCACAAAGTCAGTGTCACTTTCAATATTCTTAATTTATCATTATTGATTATTGATTGATTCAAAAGTATGCTTTAACTTGCTCTGCTAAAGTTAGTCTTTTAATGTTACAACTAATATTACCCATTTATGTGGAAATGCACAGAAAAAAAACAAAATAATGCTTCTAGCCACAAACCAACTGAACAAACAAAAACCAATATGACTAACTTATTTGAACTATTCAGAAATTGGTCTCACCTAAAAAATAATAATAAAAGAGTACTATCCAGTCACAGCATGGCAAGTTAAGAGGACCACATGAGAGTGCTGCAAGCTAGTTTATGTTATCAGTCACAGTTTGTGTAAGGATAGAAAAATTATAGTATGCAAGGATGAACTGGGACTGTAAAACAGCCCTGGACTCTGACCCAGCCCAGCCAGTTTAAGTAGAATACTCACTTAAAAATGGAGGACACACCTCACATATCTCTCTGACTGTACAGTAGAAAACAGTAACCTGAAAGCACACAACAACTCATATAAGCCATGATAAAACAGATACTAAATACAAACTGCATTTATATAGATTAAGTAGAATACTCACTTAAAGATGGAGGACAGACCTTACATATCTCTCTGGCTGTACAGAAGAAAACAGTAACCTGAAAGCACATAAAACATAGTGTAAGTCAGGATTCGGGCTGGGCAATTTGGAGGAAATATCTAATTGCAATTTTTCTGGCTAATATTTAGTTTTGGTGTGTGATTTAATTTTGTACCACAGACCATACAGCAGTCTATAATGTGAAGACAAATCTGTGGCATAATAACCTAATTTTTTCATCTGATTTCAACACTGGCATTCATTTGGAATATGTTGTCATTTATTGAGAGCATTTTACACAATGTAAAGTAAAATCTATCTCTCTCCCCTCTCAAACCATCTCCACGGTCTGCAGCCAGACATCAGGGCAAACTGTATTGATGTCAGGGAGGAAAAACGTGATATTCTCCTCATATGTTATTGTTGTTGTCGTTGTTAGCACAACTGTACTTGCATACTGGAATAATTGCCCATTAATAATCTGTAATTCATGAGTTGTGGTTTTACACTAAAGTTTCAGACACACTGATAAAACCCCACACACTGCGTGTTTAATATGTTGGCAGGAGTTTCAGACGCAGGCAGTGACTTTGTGTTGGTTAACACTGGTAAACTTGCTAAGCTAACCAAGTCAGTTATCACAGTAAAAAGCACGATTATCTCCAAAAAATTATCCAATGAGATACTTAATCACCTGACGATGTCGAAAAAGTTGTCAACGACTCGCTTTAGTTTAGCGGTACATTTAGTGGGGATTAATTTACACGTCGATACTGTGCACTCCTTAGATAATGTGTTTGTTGCCTTCGCCATATTACAGAGACAGGAGTGCTGCCTGTGTCCAGTTTTGAAAAGGTGCGGCCGCTTTCAGATTTGTGGAACTTACTCACTGCCCACTCTGTGACTGAATGCCACTACTGGCTCCAACACGTGTTGCTCTCTGTCACCCTGTGCTCCTGCATGGCATGAGTGTGCCCTGGGTGAGATGCGCTGCATGTATGTCTTACATGCCTTTGCAATTAGCTAATTGCATTTCAAATGCTATACAGCAGTAGTCGGAAGGAGCAGGGGAACCCTCCATGGAAGAGGAGACTGGAGAGCAAGATCACGGCAACAAGGAGGGAGGTTAGCTTGCTAACTGAGCTACAGAAAGGTGTAAAGATCAGGAAGGAAGTGCCAAGGAGATACAACAAGCTGTCCATAGATGAAGCTCTAGAGACTGCCAAACAGAGGTTCACAGCTGCCTTAAGAAATACAGCAGAGAAGCTGAGACCAGGAGAATAAATAGACTGTTTTCCAACAACCCAGCTAAGGTCTACTCTCAATGGCAGGGTAGTAAGAACACCCAGACAGACCCACAAAAGGCTGAAACTGAGCTCTACTGGAAGAGTATCTGGGAGAAGGAGACATCACATAACACCAATGCCCAGTGGTTGCTTGAATTGAAAGCAGACCACAGTAGCCTACCAGAACAGGAACCAGTAGAAATTACCACCGCAGACATCCAAGAAAGAGTGTCTAAGATGAAGAGCTGGACAGCACCAGGGCCCGACATGATCCACGCCTATTGGCTTAAGAGGCTAACCGCATTACATAAACGACTGGCTGCACAGATGAACCAGCTGCTAAGATTGGGAACCCACCCAGAGTGGCTGACCCAAGGCCGTACAGATGATCACCACTGAAGGGGAAAGAGATGTTCAGGACAGCTACAAATACCTGGGGATCCCACAGGCAAATGGCAATCATGAGGAGGCAGCACGGAGATTAGCTACAGCCAAATACCTTCAGAGGGTGAGGCAGGTCCTGAAGAGTCAGCTGAATGGCAAGAACAAGATCCAGGCAATAAACACCTACACTCTGTCAGTGATCAGATACCCTGCTGGTATAATATCCTGGCCACTGGAAGAAATGGAAGCCACTGATATCACAACAAGGAAGCTCCTTGCATTGCATGGTGGGTTTCACCCTAAGTCCAGCGTCCTGGGGCTATAGACTAAGCAGAAAACAGGAGGCCACGGACTAGTGAGTGTCAGAGCCACTATCCAGGAGGAAACAGCAAGCCTCTGGGAGTACATCAGGAAGATGGCCCCCAATGATGACCTGCTGAGTGAATGCCTCAAGCAACAGAAGCCCAGTAAGGAGGAGCCAGAAGGGTTGGCATGGACAGACAAGCCCCTGCATGGCATGTACCATCAACAGCTTGAAGAAGTGGCTGACATAGCAAAAACATACCAGTGGCTGGAAAAGGCTGGACTGAAAGACAGCTCAGAGGCACTGATCATGGCCGCACAAGAGCAAGCCTTGAACACAAGGTCATTAGAGGCCGGGGTCTACCACAGCAGACAAGACCTCAGGTGCAGGCTGTGCAAAGATGTCCCTGAGACAATCAGCACATAACAGTGGGGTGTAAGATGCTGGCGGGGAAGGCACACATGGAGCGTCATAACCAGGTGGCTAGTATCGTACACAGGAACATCTGTACGGAGTATGGGGTGGAGGTCCGGGATCAAGGTGGAAGAGACCTCCAAAGGTGATCCAGAATGACCGAGCCAAGATCCTGTGGGACTTCCAGTTCCAGACAGACAAACTGGTGATGGCGAACCAACCAGACATAGTGGTGGTAGACAAAGAACAGAAGACAGTCACAGTGGTGGATGTAGTGATCCCAAGTGACATCAGGAAGAAAGAGCACAAGAAGCTGGAGAAATACCAGGGTCTCAAGGAGGAGTTGGAGAAGATGTGGGGCGTAAAGGCAAAAGTGGTCGCAGTAGTGATTGGGGCACTCGGAGCAGTAGCCCCCAAGCTGGGAGAATGGCTCCAGCAGATACCAGGAGATCTCTGTCCAGAAAAGCAGAAGAAGAGCACAATCCTGGGAACAGCTAAGATCCTGCACAGAACCCTCAGGCTCCCAGGCCTCTGGTAGAGGACCTGAGCTTTAAGGAGGCACAATAACGCAGGGCGGAGAAGGGGATTTTTTTATATATATATATTAGGGGTGGGACTCGATTAAAAAAATGTATCTAATTAATTAGAGGCTTTGTGATTAATTAATCTCAATTAATCGCATTTTAATGGAATAACAATATTTGCCACAAGAAGCAACATTTTTCAATTTAAATGGATTTTGGTATATTACTGAATCAAATGATTGACACATACATACATTTAAACAACAAAATATTGTTTATTTTGCATCAGTCTCACAATGGCACTATAAATCATAATGGTGGCTATATTCAAGCTTTCATAGAACTTTATTTAAACTCAAGCTCTTTTAATGTCTTGAAAATGTTTGTTTTACATTAAAAGTGCAATTTCAAGTACATTCAGAACAGTGGAAACCCTGGCCATTGAAAATGTGTAAAGAAAGATATCCCTGGCCAAAAATAAACAGACCTACAGTTAAAGTGCCATTTCAATTACTTTCCAGAACAGTACTGATTTTAAATGGTAAATAAATATCAACCAACAATTCAACATAAAGTGCCATTTCTACCATCTAAAATGGTAAAACAAACAAACAAAAAACAGAAATGGTCCTTTGGCTGACCTAAATCCCTTTTATACTCCCAGTATCCTGAGCAAAAATCTTTGTTGTACATTAGGCTATAACAGTTTGATCAACATTTTAGTGCAAAAACAACAAATCCGTTGGCCTCACAGTACCTCTAAGCCTATTTCTTCTCTCTCGTTTTCAGCCAGTTGCTTAGACAAACTAGCCTGTTCACATTTTCAGAGCTCAAGGCAGCTCTCTTTTTTGTTACTATGTGACCTGCAAGTGAGAACAGCCTCTCACAAGGGACAGAATTGGCAGGGCTGGTCAGATACTCGCGGGCCAGGACAGACAGCTGTGGGTGGGCCCCTGCTTGACTTGACCACCACTGCAGTGGGCAGTCTGTCTCGCTGATGGTGGGCTCTGCTCTGTTCAGGATCAGGGCCCTGGTACACCGCACTTAATCATCTGAATCAGAGTCTGAAGACACTGAAGAGAGAAGGAGACTCCTCTTCTTTGCTGGGGTCTGGAGCATCTCTCTTAGACTGTTCCTGCAGCAGCGCCTCAAGGCTAGTCCAAACCTCTTCTCACTCTACCCTTGCAAGACACTTTAAATCCTTAAAGCGTGGGTCCAGAACAGTAGCCATGCGCTGGGATAGGTCCTTCACGAAGGCAGTCTTGAATTTCACCATGTAGGCTGTGTCCTCATTGGAGACCTCCATGGTGTGATGCAGGTGGCAAGAGAGCAGGTAAAACCACTGAACATGAGACATACGTCTCACCTCCGAGGAGCTCAGTCACAAATATGCAGTGGACACAGACAGTTGAGGAAAGTGATTATTATTATTATTCTACTAATTAAGGAAATTAATTAAGGAAAAGTAACAATAAATCCCATTAATAAAATAGTTTTGTTTACCTGCATGGTTCAAGGATGGTCACCAGCTTTTGCAGTTTCACCAGCTCTGCTGTAGTCAACATGAGGAGCTTGTGCTTCTGTCTGCCTAAAGCAGCGTTTACAGCCTCGTGGTTCTTTAAGAGACAAGAGATCATATCCAGCGTTGAATTCCACCTTGAGTGATGAGTGATGAGTGGCTCTTTTTCTTGCCCAAGTCTTGTTTGCTCCTGGTGTAGTTCCACTGTATTGGCAGGGCTGTGTTTAAAGTGACCCACTATCTTGCGACATTTTGCCATAACATCAGTAAACCCACTGTCAGCAAGGCTAACAGTGATGGTTCTTTGCAAGATGTGAGCAACACAAGGCATGTGTTGGAATGGGAGGTGTCTTGCTGCAGCCATCATGGTTCGCGCGCAGTGTCTGTTCCAGTGACCTTTTGTTGAATTTCCCAGGCCTCTGCCACAGAGACAAACTGCTCAGCGCAGTTTCCAGCATAGTGTCTTCTGCACAGTCAGGGCAAAAGATTGAAGATGCCATTCCCTGTCTGTGACATCAGCAATGTGTGCAGTGACACCGATGTAATTAGAGTTGCTTACGGCGGTCCAATGATCCCCAGTCAGAGCCACAAATTCGGCTTTCTGCAGTGCATCCAGTTTTGCTTGCTTTTCGGTGTCATAAAGCTGCTTGATTTGGCTCGAAATAGTCTTTCTGCACGGCAGCTGAAAAGTTGGATCAGATGTCACTATCTGTAGCACATTTTCTAACCCCTTATCTTCTACCACCGAAAGTGGTCTACAGTCCAGAGCATTTCGCCAGCGAATTTGTGAGTTTGTCAGATGTCAACTTACTAATTTTGGCCCTGAGTCCAGTCATTTGGTCCAGTCTGGGCTGCCGACACCGCTTGCTCGTACTCGGACCAGGACTGCTAGTGCTAACAGCTCCGGAGGTTTCTGTGCTCGCTGCAACATGCTTTGCATTCAGGTGGTACCGTAGGCTTGATGTGCTTTGGTGGCATGCAAATTCTTTTTTGCACAATTTGCACAAAACCACGCTCTTATCAAGGCTTCCATCAGGCAGTTTTTTAAAATGAAACTTGCCCTCCATCAGTCCAGGCAATGTACTCTCATCGGATTCCTCCATGTTAGTTGTTGTGCACTCGTGCACTGACAAACGTTCTGTGTTGTCTGGAGTGCAAACTGCGATTAAATGCGTTAATTTTTTTGACGTGTTTTTTTTTTTATTGTAATGAATTAATCGTAATTAACTCGTTAAAGTCCCACCCCTAATAGATAGATAGATAGATAGATAGATAGATAGATAGATAGATAGATAGATAGATAGATAGATAGATATCTCCAAAACTCTCACCAAAAAAATCTAGATAAATATCACTCAAACAAAACATGTAAAACATTATGAGAAATGTTAACAACTGTAGCTGCCATAACTGGAGGCTGCTTTTTACACATAATGACTGACAGTAAAACAAAGATTTGTGCCCCGTTGTGTCTTTTTGTGTTGTGCTGATTGCTGTTGAGCGTTACTGTCACTTCCAATATCTCTGCAGCTCTAGCTGCTTTGATTTACTACACGCACCTTTTTTACTTTAAAAACATGAAGAATCAGTGTAATGGTACATTAATCACATAAAAGTAAGATAGAAAGTGGTTCCATTCAAGGCCTATAATTTACTGTCTTAGTTAAATACCACTAGTTTGGGGTTACATCTGCATAGTTTTATTGTTGCAGTTTTTCACAGTAAGAACATTTCTTGCTGTGTTGTAACAGGACTTTATCAGTCCACAAAGGTTTACTCACTGTCTACTTTGGCCATAGTGATCTGATTTTGAGCTGTTTACATGACAAGATCAAACATCCCACGCTGGGTAAAGGGCAGTGTTGCAGGACCGTTTACTGTATCACTGATGTGTAAGCCTACAGTTGATTTCAGGAAATAGTTGGCTACAACCCAATAGCCTGTAATAGTCATGTCAAGTCAGCAAAGTGCTCAAAATGTGGAATATACTAGTATGATATGTAAAGAACAACAATATGAATACATTTGCTCCATAATTAAATGGCTCTGGAATACTTTACACTTATAGCTTATGATGTTGTATCACAGGGATGTTACAACTTCTGTTATTGTGTTTCCAGCAGCCCATAGTAAATGCATTGGTGAATGTATTGGTATTGTACAACAGTGGTTCTCATATCCAAGAAAAGTTTTCAGATTCATTCATTCATTTATAGCCTGCATTTATTTAATGATTAGACTTTTAGCAATCATTACTTATTTACACAAAATATTCCCTTTTTTAGACTGAAAAAAAAGTATCAGGTGCTCTTGGAGAACAGATTAAAAAGATTAAAAGTAGTTGAAAGAGCCCTTATTATTGTAGCTAAATCATTTAAAATGCAAACATGCTTCAACCACTGCAGTTTTAAAAACCTGATGAAGACCTACAGTGGTCAAAACATGTTAAAGTTTAAATTATTTAGCCACTATATAAACCTTTGATTAAATGATTCTATGGGGGTGTCACATTTAAGTCCCAGGTTAGGCCTGTTATTTTTTTTATGCTTTCTATTATGCCTATTATTTTAAATAATGAGAATCTGGATTTTATTTTATGTATTTTATTATTGTATTTCATTAAACTGTTAAGAAAGGGGAGATCTTTAAAGAATAAGAAGAAACACTACATTAAACAGCTTGAAATGTGTCAATGATTGACTTCCCTGTAAATCAAATAGAGAGGTTGCATGATGAGTAAGTGTGTGTGGTGTGTGTGTTGGGAATGGGGGCGTGAAATAAGCGGGGGTGGATCCCTGTATCAGAGGCTATTTAACAGATACTGACTGTGAGACTCATTGCAGTCAGTCATGGGTCAGCTTGGGCTTCAGATATGGACATGGACACTATGTGTCCTCTTGAGTTGGATGTGTGTGGGTCAAGTAGTGGCAGGACCGTAAGTTTACTCTCTACCACAATAACAATAGCGTGTGTGGAGGTTTACATGAACTTCTTACTTGTTTCTACGATGTCAGATCCAGTGACACATCTGCTGCATGTGTTTTATTGTCTGTAGGCACTACATGGTGGCCATCCCCGCAGTTCTGGAAGCTGGAGCTGATACCAGATTCTGCGCGAGTCTCGTGCAGCCCAACGAGACTATGACCATGATTGTCAACTTGATTTCCGAAGGGGAGAATAGAACCCTCCTCGAGAAACTGTCCAACACAGAGTTTCATGAATGTGTTCACTTCAAGGTAAGCTCTCAAGATCTGCTTTTATTCTTTGCTCATTTCCACGCCATTCTTTGAAAATGAGTTAATTAAAATGATAAATGAAATGGCATTTCATCAATTGCTAATCCAGGATACGTTTGTGATTTTAGGCTTTTCAAGTGAAATGTTCTTGAGTTTTTTCAGTAGGAGTTGATGACTCTCTTGGTGTCTTTAAAATATCTCTCTGTCACAGGCTCCTGTAGTGGTGAATGAGGAGGTGCAGAAGATGGAGGTGGAGGTACGAGGCGACACATTTCACTCAAAAGAAGTCAGGAAAGTCATGATCAAAGTCTATCAACCAATGACATTCGTCCAAACTGATAAACCAATCTACCTTCCTGGACAAACAGGTAACCCTGAGCTGATTTGTCTATGATGTTCAAGATGGTGCCATAAACAGTAGAGTTTGAACAGTATGAAATAGTATTGTTAAAACAGACTGAGATCATCTCACCAGGTTTTATATTGAAAACCTCCCAACAATTTGAAATAACATCATGTCCTTTGGGATGTCGATTGATGCAAAACAAACCCACTGCTGCACTTGTGTCTGAGGGACTTGATAACTGTGGTTGATGCTGGACAGTATTTACTGTGAGTTTTTCACAGCACGTTACTTGAACAGAATTTTAACAATAGCTCAAATTTGAAACAGTAATATTCAGGGATTTTACTATTGTTTATCATTAAACCAGCCATCATTTTATTCCTAGTCGAAGAGGTTTCCCATTTCCTGTTTGCAAAAAATTGTGGATGTGCACTTAGCATGGAGTAGAAAACTTATTGCCACAATGTCATAATATCCTTTATACTGTATACAGGAATTTTCAGGATTAAAAAAAAAAAAAAAAAAAAAATTGTACCGCACTTTTTCTAAAACTTTTTTACTAAAAGCCACACATTGATAGATATCGTTCAGCTCTGCCTAACTAACATAACCCATGGAAACCCAGTTGGCTAGCAATGATAACACATACCCAGACTACACATGTTTAGCTTGTGCAGGTAGTGTGACATGTTGCCAACAGGTAGAAGAAAAACACAGAAGCACAGAAACATGTTATCTTGGGAAAAAGTGCTGTTGGCATATATGAAATTCCTGATATTTGCTTGCTTTACAAGTTGAGAGCACATAAGCCCCCACATTGTGGTTGTATAGTTGTGTCAAACATTTACAATACTCATTAAACAGCCAAAAACAAGTGACCATGTGAGCTATCTTCCCTTAAAACATGTGTTTTGTGTGCAAAACTATGTCAAGCCATCAAGCCTTGGGCCATTTGAGGGAACTGGCAGCATACACCACAGTACATTGTGTCCTTAGATGTGTCATAATATATGCAGTATTTGGTGGCCACAGTGTAACTTTTTGTGGTCATGGGCCACTGTTAAAGGGACAGTTCAGCCCAAATCCAAAATACATTATTTTCCCGTGGCCTATAGTGTTATTTATCCTACTTTTTTGGTGTGAGATGCAGAGATTTGGAGATATGGGCCAAAGAGATGTCTGCCTTCTTTCCAGTATAATGGGACTAAATGGCATTCAGCTTGTGGTGCTCAAAGCACCAAAAAAAAAAAAAAAAAAAAAAAACATTTGAAAAACTGTGTCTATTTCCAAAAGTCATGACCCAGTTACTCATGATAATCCACAGACCTTGTTGTGAGCAGTTTCAAGTGGGAACTACTTTATATCTATTAGAAAGAAAGCAGCCCCAGTAGATTCTGCTGCACAAAGAAAGTAGTTCCTACATTAAACTGCTCATAACAAGGTCTGTGGATTATCTTGAGCAACCAGCACATGACTTTTGGAAAGAGACACTGTTAACAGACAGGTCAAGCTGTGTGGTGCCATTTAGTTCCATTGTATTGGAGAGAAGGCCAGACATCTCTATGGCTGATATCTCCAAAACTCTGCAATTCACACCAAAAGCAAAAATATACGGATAAATAGTACTGCAGGCCAGGGGAAGAGTATGAATTTCTGATTTTTGGATGAACTTTCCTTTCAACGCTGAGCCCTCTCTCAGCTCTTCTGGTTTATTTTCTACCCTTCACTCAGAGAACC
Source organism: Lutjanus argentimaculatus (assembly GCA_034769285.1). NCBI lineage: Eukaryota > Metazoa > Chordata > Actinopteri > Lutjaniformes > Lutjanidae > Lutjanus > Lutjanus argentimaculatus. The sequence continues at coordinate 2,135,469 of JAWZSL010000001.1, forward strand.
TGTCTATAATCTCCCAGATTTCAACCCACTGCATGCTGGAACTGGTCTCACACACCGTGTGACAATAAACTAGAATAAGTGGAAGAAGACAAAGATGAATAGCATACAGTATAGCTGAAGACAGGGTCACATTGTCTTTGATTGATTGAGTATTGTTCTGCTGTTAAAGAATGGAAGACAGATAGCAGAGTTAGTGTAAAAGTCAGCAGTTAATTATGTGTCATTCTAACCTGTAAGTTTGATAGTACTTATGTCATTTCTGAGTTGACCATTTAACACTGCTGTATATGAGTTGTTAAAGCTTCATGAACTCTCTTTGCATTCTCTCAGTGCATTTCAGAGTTGTCACATTGGACACCAAGCTGAGACCTGCCAATGGGCTGGTGAGTGTTTGGACTGTCTGTCCTTTAGATCTTACATCCTGAGCTGATCCTAAAGACAGGTACTAGTGGAGTCAGTTATTTGATGAATTGACTTACACAGCCACAGTTACGCTTCTAATCCAGTGGTTCCCAACCTCTTTTCCTCGAAGCCCCACCACTTGTATTTAGAGAAAGGACAAACACTAAAAGAATAAGTGAATTGTAATTGTTTCCATTTCCAAATAGATCTATTTAAAACATTTTGTATATAGACATATGTATAAGCGGTGATTTTATTTAACATGTGCAAATCTAATTTTGAGGACCTTGTGATTTCTGGTGCCCCATAAGGGGGGGCTGGACCCCAGGTTGGGAATCAATATTCTAATCAGTCAGCTTCTGGTGAAGCTCTGGGTCAACAGTACAACCAGGGCCTCTTTAAGTAAACCTGCCTGTGCTGTGTTTCAACATTTCTACTGATGCAATTGTAATCTTTTGAACCCTAACTATGGTTTCTCATTTTGCAACATTATGTTGCAGAAAATATTTCTTGAATTTATAACAAATATGCTAAAAATATGTATTAAACAAATTAAAAATAAAAAAATATTGATCGGAATGGCAGATACTGTTTCTGCTACACGTATCTGATCACATTGGTCTCATTGATTTGTTAAAGAAAAATGTCTAACCCAGATTCATTTGGACACTGTGTGATGATATAAACCAACTTGTCCTCTAACAAATCTTTCTCTTTCTTTCAGTACAATATCATTGAACTTGAGGTAAGACAGTATTCACACACTTTTTATTTCTCATGTAATTTTTTTGACATCAACAAAAATTCTTGGTAAGGACCCCAAAATATGCTTAGATTTTTTTCCTTTTCACTGTACAAACCCCACTCAAATACTGTATATAAAGGCTGGTACCTTAAGTTAATTGTTTTTGTCAAAGTCCATTAAACTTGATTTTAAGAGGGTTTGGAGTATATATAAATTTTTTAGCAGTAATTTCTGTTCCTATATTTATAACGCAGCAGCTCATTCTCTCTCCCAACACGTCACATACGGCAGTTTGGGCATTGTCCTCAAAGTGAGACCTATCCTTTAAAGTCTGATGCTGTAGATACCCCTCTAGCATCATTCCTAGTGGCTTCCCTCTATATTTTTATGTGCAGTCGAATTAAGTGACGTAGTACAGAGTGCTGCAGGGATGACTTATTTGTCGGCCAAAGCGGAAGTTAGAATCACGCTCGTTCCCTCCACAAAAAGCTAGTGGGATTTTTTTCCCCTGGATTTTGGATGACTGCAGAAAATAAACTCTGTGGTGAATAAAAGTTTATGATACTTACAGGCTTTGTTCAGCAAGATAAACTTTACAAACGTCATCACTTTCTTGTGTAAATGCAACTGCATGAAGTACAAAACTGTGATATTAGCTATAAACAAACTACATCACAGTCACCACCACTAAGTGAGTAGAGTTCACCATGATGAAATTTAATGAGCATGACAAATTCTGTAATCTCATTTAGCCATTTGTTAGCAACTACCTTTTTTAAGACACATCACTTATTACATCATACAGCGAACTCAGAGACACCTTCTCTGGTTGTTGAAACAGCATTTTCTCAACAGTAGGTATCTCAGGATGATCATCGTCTTCTTTTTAACTTGCGTAACAGACAGAACTTGTGTAACTTATGTACTTACTTGGCGAGTTGAGAATGTGTTGAATGGTCAGTCTACACTTATATGCAATGTATATGCAATACATCTGTAACTGAATACTAATATTAGCCTGCCAATACATTGATCCAGATCTGTTTGAGAGCAGCTTCAAGTCAACAAGTGCCATTTTACACTATCCAAATATGCCACACAAAAAAACAACAACAATGGTGTACTGTGTTTCTGTGTGGCGTGAACAACTCTCACATTAGATTAATTAGATTTATGTCATAACTTCCTCTTCCTCCCTTTTATTTTATTTAACAGGATGCTCACAACAACAGGATTGGACAGTGGCTGAACCAGACATCCGATGGTAAAATACTGCAGCTTTCATACTCCTTGAACTCTGAGGCCCGTGAAGGAACCTACAATGTTATTGTGTCGATTGGTGATAGGAAAATATATCACAACTTCAAGGTGGAGAAATATGGTAAGTCATGGTGATTTTTGTTTTTTACCTTCCATTTCAATCCATTCGTAATAATGCGAGAATGCTAATAATCATGTTTTGTCCACAGTTTTGCCTAAATTCGATGTAAAAATAGAGACATCTGATGAAGTAAACATTGAGCAGGAAGAAATCAAAGCTGAAATCTGTGCAAAGTAAGTAAACACACTCCTGAAATCATCTAAATAAATCCAATTTGGTGACTTCTTTTCAACAACACAATTTTCTGTGTCTATCTAATAAGGTACACATATGGACAGCCTGTGCCAGGCAGCGTCAAAGTTGAGCTGTGCCGACCTCTTGGGCGTTATTTCGCTATTAATATTATAGTCACCCCTGATCATCCAGAGGGAATCCCAGAGATAACTGCACCGTGCCACACAGAGACAAAGCAGGTACAGTTACCGTAGCAACAGTCTCCTCTCCCAGCTACGCTACTGGGAAGTAGCAGTGTCCTGCTACAAGTCTAATCAATTACAGGATATCAGATCAGTGCATAGACTTGCATACATGCCAACACCAAATCATTTTATGCTGTTTTGGAGACATTCTAGATTAGTATCAGAACAACCCTGATATTTTCTACCTACATCTAGTGAAGGCCAAAATACAGCAGAGTTAATTTTGTTTTTAAACAAATGAACAAAGCCTCTGATACAATAACTGACACCATTATTACCACCAAATTTCAGATACTGAAAGAAAATGATGTGATGTGACACGATGCGACGTGATGTGACGTTACGTGACGCAATATGATATGATATGATATGACTGTATTGTCAATTAAGTTAATTTTTGCATCTTTGAGCAGCTCTGTTCAAAAGACTTACACAAAGATTAAACATTCAGCTCCAAATACGACACTTTTCATAGCCGTATAATACACATTAAAAAAAAAGTAGTTCTGGTTGATTCTGCTGCAGAGAGAAAGTAGTAGTAGTTCCAACATGAAACTGAGCACAACAAGATCTGTGGATTCTTTTGAGTAACCAGTAACCATGATTTTTGAAAGAGAGACACTGATTTTGAGTTTTCACGTTGAGTGCCATTTAGCCCCATTATATTTGAGAGAAGGCAGACATCTCTACAGCTGATATCTCCAAAACTCTACAACTCACATCAGAACTATCTAGATGAATATATAGAACTATGGACCGTATGTATTTTTGATTTCAGTGTGATCAGTCCCTTTAAACTGTGAATACTGTGAAGGTATGAAAAAGCTGAGCAAATGTTATAAAATATTGTAACCAGTTTAAAGTTTGAATGACATTTTCAGTTCATTTATTAAGGAGTCTTTTTTCAATTATACTTTATAGACGGATAAGACAGGCTGTGCCACTTTTACCATCAAGATGTGCACTTTCACAAAACTTGACAAAAAGGCTTTGCAAGATACACTGAACCTGAAGGCCAGCGTGGAAGAGGAGGGGACAGGTAAGCCGTATAACATGTTATATTCATATATTTCAAAAAACATTATGGTAGCAATATGGTATATACATAGCTGTAACATGGAGGTTTCTTGTATAGGTACTACACACTCACAAGGGAAGAGAATGTCGATATCATATGTTGTTGGAAAGCTGTCCTTCGTTGACATGCCCAAGATTTATGAAGAAGGCTCAAATGTGGAGGGAAAAGTAAGTCCATGTGTTCTTCACTTCTTCAGTGTCATTCTCTACACAGTGCAACTCAAGCCATGTGGATTCTCAGTGATACAACTTTGTGCTTACAACAGGTCAAAGCAGTTTATTACAATGATACGCCCATTCCTGACATGCCGGTGTACCTGTTTGAGGGTCAGACGTGGAACGCACGTCGGGTCGAGAACCTCACAACGAACAGTGATGGTATCGCCACTTTCTCATTCAGCACAGCTGGCCGTAATAACGACATCAGATTCCATGTAAGTAAGAGGTGGACCACAACCACAATCTGTGAGCCAACTTTTGTCTGTCACATCAGAACGCAGCACAAAAGCTGAAATCTGGAGGTTTCTCTGTATGCTTCAACTGCCCGTGGTCCCACCATGGCAGCAGGAGGCCATATTAGAACTGTTTACTGTTCAGTCGCTTTCCAAAGTTTTATTCTACTTCAGCCACCTCACTTGTTTATGGTGATTCTTTTCTACAATCTAGGTTAGCACCAGACCAACACTGGAGTACCATGGTTATAGAACTCCATACTATGAGAATGGAGAACACACACTGTCTGTGGCCCAGCTTCCCTCTCAAGATACTAAAACCGTCAGTTCTCTGGAGGTGAAGAAGACTGATACCCCATTTCACTGTGACCAAGAAGAAGAGATCACCATCCATTACACTGTCGTTGGAGAGGCCCAGGGCTCGGTGGAGGTCATGTATCTGGTGAGTGGTGGGTGAACTACTTCTCAGCTTGTCACCAGGTCTCCTCCAGAGACGTGGACGGAGGGAAGATGACCTTAATATCAGATTATTGACCTCTGTCTTAAAGGATCACACCTGATCAATTTACCTGGTGAGATTAGAGCAGGGATACTCAACTTTCTTATTCTGCATTTGTTACTTGACAGGAGGCCAAGTGCCACTTTGTAAACAAACAGTAAAAATAATACATAGACACCGCCTATGGATTGTATGTCAATGTCTCTGCCGTTTTTGTTAGGTCAAGACGGACGTTTGAACAAATTTGTGTAAATGGGGTAGCTGTGTTTTTTCTGTGTAAAAAGTACTATGGTGTTTATTTTTTGTCTGTTTGTTTGTTTTTTAAATAACTCCATGTAGATCATAAACCCTTGAATATGGTGAGAAATCAGTTGAAAAATAGACATAGCACTCTTTATCCAGAAAAAACACCGCTCCCCTGTTTATATTTATTTGTTCACAGGTCAGTCATCGCATAATAAAAATGGCAGTGTCATCAATGTAATGCAGCAACAAGACGAGGCAGTAAATGTGGTGTCTACTTATTTATGACTATAATAAAAACCTACCAATCCCACTGAATCGTAGAAAAAAACTCAGCACCATCTAGTGGACTGAATTTGATTTTATTACTCTAGTGCCAAAAAGTTTAATTTGCATTTACAATATTAATAAGTTGTATGTTGAGACTTGGTGTTAATGTTTTTTGCTCTTGCATTACTTAATCTTTGTGTCATTTTCTCTCAAATTCTCAGGTCTTATCCAGAGGAGCCATTGTCATGCAAGGACTTAGAGAGATTGAAGTGCAAGATAAATCAGGTGAGCAAAGAATGACGTCTTAAGTTACCGTGTAAGATTTTTGCATCTATATTGATCCATGGAGGCATGTGAATGATTACTGTTGGTTTGCTGTTTCAGTGAATGAGGGCGAGGTGTCCTTTAAGCTCAACGTGTCTCCAGACATGGCACCAACAGTCCAGGTTGTGGCTTACGCCGCCCTCCCCAGTGAGACTGTGATCGCCCACAGTGCTGACTTTACCGTTGAAAAATGCTTCGGTCACAAGGTCAGTGTGAGAGGAAGATGTGTGGTAACGGCTGTGCTCGTAAAATGTAGGTGTAGAATCAAAGTGTGTATTAGCTGTGTTACAAAAGGTCATTATTAGCCCTTTATCAATGATATGATCAGTGATAAATACCATGATAGTTGGCAGATGAAATACTTTGAAGCGATAAATAAGATTATCTGAAGTAGGGTTGTATGAGGTACTTATCGATAGTATCAGTAAATGGCAGTTGGCATGCTCCCAGTTTGGAGAAGCTGCATGGAAACTAAGCAAGCAAAATGGATTTTGGCTAATTAAAAAATCTGTAGTCAGTTTAAGTCTACACTATATTTAGAATATTTTCACCACTTTACCTTGCTGCCAAACAGTCTTTTCCAAGGCGAAACTGCCATCATATCAGCCAAATGTTGCTCTCTCTTGCTCAACCAGATTCCATTGCTGCTCTACTGCTGCCTCAGTCTCTTAGTGTAGTTGGTGCTATTGCATGACTTTGGTGAATCCAAATGAACCCTTTAAAACACCAAAGTCACTCAATAACTCAGTAAATCATACAAACTGACTGAGGCCACAGTAGACCAGCAGCTCCAGTGTTCTGTGAGGTTAAATGTTTTTGTAAAAAGATTCTGGTTGCTTTGGGGACAATCTATAAAGGGGTAAATATATTCTAAATATAGTCTAAGCTTAAGGGACAGTTCACCTAAAAATGAAAATTTGCAGATTGAAGGTTGGGTTTACTTTTTTAGTCCACGAAACACTGCTGGAATTTTACAGGAAAACAGTGCTGCAGAATCTCTCAAATAATTTAAGTGAATGTTAACCAGTTTTCAAATGTACAGAAACAAACAAAATATAAAATGCCTCTATACCGCTCATTTAGTGTAATTCAAGTCTCCTACAGCCCCAACATGCCAAGTTGACTTAAAAGATGTCATTTACACCATGTTTTTACCCTAAATCTTCTAGATGCTTAGCTTGGAGCCACGTTCATGTGTGACAGTTATTTGATTTAAAAAGCGTTCTGTTAAAAAAAATCAATCTGGCAGACTTTTTGGAGTCAAATACTAAACATTTGTGTCACTTTGAGATGATCAATATGTTCTCATCTTATACAACTCTTGTCTAGATGGTGTGATGTGTGTTCTTGTTATGTGTCAGGTGTCCCTGGAGTTTTCTCCGTCCTCAGCTGTCCCAGGAGAGGAGACCATCCTGCAGATGACAGCCCATCCAGACTCTCTGTGTGGTGTGAGTGCTATTGACCAGAGCGTCCTCATCAAGGAGAAAGGGAAGATTCTGACTGCAGAAAGGGTAACTGTTCAAATCAATCACAAACAGACACAAACATCATTTACAGGCTTTTACACCGTTAACATCATCAGTCACTCACATCTTCTGATATTCTTCTGTCAGTTGAACATTTTTATCATCTGTGCTGATTTTGTTGTTATTGTCACTCAGTTATAACACAAAAAATAAATGTCTTAATATAAGTAAACAACTGGGAAAATTTTATCATATATTTATTAGTTCAAATTATTTTACCCTATTCACCAGTCATGTGGTGCAAAATGTATGGAATTTTAAAATTTATATATTTTTAAAGGCCATTTTCTCCAAATGAGTTTCTTTCTCATACTCTGAGCCAGAAATCTCAACCTCAGCAGCTCTCAGATACACCAGACTGTCCAGTTGTATTCCTATCAGGATTATAATGATTAAACGATGGTCAACTAATTGTTCATGAAGAATTCGATCGATCAAGTAAAATTTTATCAATTGACTATCAAATTAAGATCTGAAATGTAACAGATTATTTTTACAAGCAAACTTCACATGTTATCTGATATTAAAGTTTGTGTTTAATATGTTGGCCATTACATCTCTATATGTTTCCTATACATCAACCATTTGCTAGCAACATAAGATAGCTAATGTTAGCATTATAGCTAATGCTGACAAGCTAACTAGATTGCTAATCTACATCAATCATTACCTAGCTAGTTAGCTACCATTCTGCTAACATTAGCTGACCTAAGATGTGACCATGTTACTTTTACAGGTCCCCCAGCAACATCTTTTAACCATCTTCAAAACTTATTTTCAACAGAGACGAGCACAGCAGTAAGAAAACAGGAAAGGAGAAATCTGACCAAAGTTTCCACCCACTACTAAGCTTGCTTAACTTTCTGAGCACAGAGCAAAAAGGGGCGGGACTTATGGAAGGTCAATTAGCACATACTTAATTGGATGATGCCCTATTCGCATATTCAACATTAAATTTTTAACCTTGTCAACACGTCCATGTGGTATGTTTCATGTATTACAAGACATTTCAGGAGCAAAATAAACAGTCAACGCCGTGTCTGAGCATTTCTTGCTTCAAAACTGCAGAGTGCAGTCTCAGTCTGTAGCTAGTTACTGTAATTAGCTAGCAAAACAGAGGAGAAGCCAGGTGGAGCTACTTAAGGGTAGGGGTGTGGGTTGGGATTTGTGGGGGATGTATAAAGGATGGGGGCTATTTGCATATTCATGAATCCTTGAATACTAAATGAGGACAAAGTCTCGAGCTATATGTAAGCCACTTTAACAAGGTACTTGAACTTCATCATACAACATCAAACTCAATTTATCACTTCTTGGTGAGCATTTTATATTCTTGAAAACATGACTGGAGGTGGTCTTCAATATAATCTACTGATGAAGTTTCATGGTGATATTAAGTGATATATCTCTATCTAGTCTGCTAGATAAAGAGTCTGCTTTGACATCTATACTTTACATCCACATTTGAGGAGTTGGCCTTATTGTCAGATCTTCTTAAAACAACAGACATTTGGCCGTTTGTAGCCTTGAACCATATCTTTTTTTCCAGATATTTGGCTTGTTGCCTGTCACAAAAATATCATTCATTCCATATGAAGTTCAAGATCCTGTACAATGCTTGCATGTGAGACCAAGAAGATACGTTTTGCCACACCCAGATGACAACAGAGATGATGCTCATACAGTTTTCCAGGTACTGCACAGGAATTAAGACACAATGTAAAGAAGTTAGTAATGTATTTTAATGTTATACATTTAATTTACTTTCAATTATGTCTGATTTTCGCTGGATTAGAATGTAGGTCTGAAGATGGCAACAAACTTGTTTATCCGAGTGCCCACATGTCTCAAGTACAGAGGAAGAGAATATCACCAAGGCCATGACCACTATGGTGATCTCTTTTTTTTAATCTATCTATATTTGCCAGCAGTTAAACAGCTGACTGTGTCATTGCTGTCCTCTGCTTCTGATGAAGTATTTTCTGGTTTCTTTTCAGGTATGCGTATGTATGACAGTGTTCCTACAATGTCCAGGATGGGAATGGCAGGTCCAGCTGGTCCTGCGGGAGGTGCTCCTTATCTTCCACCAATAGAAACAGTCCGCACTTTCTTCCCCGAAACCTGGATATGGGACCTGGTGGAAGTCGGGTAGGTTTCTGCCATAAAGGGTTTTGATGAAAACAATTTACTGACACTGCTCTTCAATACCTTTTCGTTTTATTTAACTTGATTGTGATAGAAAAAATAATTTTTGTTACTTTAGGATTTTTGTGATGCTTAAGAAAATGTATTAATCTTAACTCAGATGTTTCTTCTTTGTGGCTTTGTGTTTTTCTTATGGGGACTGTCTACGTGTTTTTCTACACTGGTGTTGTTGTTGTAAGTTTTCTTTAAAACACAGAGTGCGGATAAGTGCTGATGGCTTTTTGTCTTTTCTGCCTCAGAGTTGTAGCTGTGCATTTTTGTTTTAGTGTAGTTACTTGTATTTGGAAACTGTGCCATGTAACTTTTTTATCTCCATGTGTTCACTGAAGCGCAGTTTGACACTGTGGATTGTTGCTTTGATACTTTGTACTGTTTGCTGATTGCCTGGGTTTTGTGTGCTTTTTGAAGTTTTGTGCACACATCTTTTGTTTTTTGTTTTTTCTGGACACCACTGATTTTTGTTTTTTGTCAGCCTGTTTTTTTCCCCTGGTACCCCTGGTTCCAGAGCATGTCACATGTATGTGCATGTGGAAGTGCACGACAGCGAGGTCAATGTCAGGGTTACTGTGAAAAACATATTGCAACATATCACTTCAGACAGTTCATACTGTCAATAATATTTCATAGAGGCTAAATAACAAGAACATAAGGCTACTGTTTTAAAATCAAAGAATGCATTAATTAATCAGAGTGAAAAACAAGAAAAAAAAATCAGCAGGAGGGACACAGGCAATGTTTTTCTGCTTCACATTTGTTTTTACATGGGAGGACTTTACATAAAGTAACAGAGGCTCATAGAAACAGCTGTTTTACTGTTTGCATCACTTCTCATTGACTGTCCCTTTACTTCCCTGTCATTGACCTTCTGTTTGAGGGTTGGTATAATCTGGGGGAAATGGGTTTGAGGACCAAAATTTTATTTACAACCATGAAAAGTAAGCAGGAACTAAAGTAGGTGACATGTTGTCTGTCTGTCAGAACCACTGACAGCAGGGCTGCATGATATGGTAAAAAAGTCATATTACAGTTATTTTGACTGAAATTGCGATATGCGATACAATTAGTCCAATGATCATTTTTACATTACAATTTTAATTTTTACTGAAAAAAATAAAGAATAAATGTGAATGATGATGTGACATTTATTAGGGTCTGCACCAAACAAACATGTTTTCTTTCAACTGAAGATTTTTAGGCCAAGTCATTTCTGCAGCACTACAGCACTTCATTGTAATGCTGTTTTGTTACATATTTTTCCTTCTTCAAAAATTGCGATTTGGTTCTGGTTCTGCAATTTGGATATTGCACTTAGCCATATTTCATTTTCGATTATATTGCAATTAATTGTCGAGCCCTAACAGACCACATAACTGCCCCTGACTGTCAGAGGAGCCTGTGTCCTTTTCAGGGGAGCCAATCTCCCCTTAGCTCCCCCGTACTTCAAACCATGGTTGCTCTCTACCATGGAGTTTAATCTTGTAGAGTTTGTGGGGCAACCAAGACTTGATAGATTCCATCGTTGCACAAAAGAGCATTTGATTGTTTTTGCTGATCATTTTTGTATCGAAACACTTGAGGAAACAAGTGACAAAATTCGAGTCATGTCTGCTTTGTCTGGAAAAGGGCTTTTGCTTTGTGACCACAAATGAATTCACCTGCCGGAAAGCTCAGTATTGAATTGGAATTTTGTAAAATAGAGGAGGAAAGTAAAAGACAGCTTTGTTTTAAGGTTCTTGAATTGAGGCAGTCTTCCTCACCTACTGTGTCTCCACTTCATTCGCACAAATTTGATGTTAAGAAGAAGAAGGCATTCTTTATTAATCCCCTGGGGGAAATTACATTTTTCCCTCTGTTGTAATTTTTTATACACACACAGACCCGAAATACACACACAGGCACAAACAGTACCTATTGACATGTCTCGGAGAGATGTCAGAGTGAGGGGGCTGTACACACATAAACATCAAGTCAGGCGCCTTGAGCAGTTAGGGGTTAAATGGCATTTGGAATGGCATTTGAACCTGCGACCCTCCGGTTCCCAAGCCAGGTCCTTACGGACTGTCGCCAACAGATTTGCTTAATTCCTCCCATTAGTGAAAAGGATGAGGTAGTTGTGCATCACATTCAGGGTTATGCTCCTTATTTAGAAATATTGTCAGAATTTTTATTCAATTTCTTTAGTAACATGTAAATATCTCTCTGTCATTCTGCTGATTCAGAGAGTCTGGAAAGACAGATGTGTCTGTCACTGCCCCAGACACCATCACCACTTGGGAGACGGAGGCTTTCTGTTTGTCCTCTGAGGGTTTTGGCTTGGCTCCTCGTAAAGAGATCACCGTCTTCCAGCCTTTCTTCCTCGAGCTCAGCCTGCCATACTCCATCATCCGCGGGGAGCACTTTGAACTGAAGGCAACCGTCTTCAACTACCTGCCCAACTGCATCATGGTAATTATCAACACATCCTCATGCCTATGTGAGAGAACAGGCTGATTGCCAATAGGGCTTTTCACAATGAATATTCTTAGCCCAGGTCTAGGGAGAGCCAAGTGTTAACTTTGGTATAACTTAGCCCCCTTTCACACACATATTGTTGACCTGAGGTTACGCTAAGCCCAGGGCTGTACGATTCACACTGCACTTCTTCTTGCACTGGATTAAATGTCCATCCGTTGCACAATTTTTAAACCTGGGTTTAGTGGATTTTCAGGGAATAACCCCACAAACTTGGGGCTAACCCTGCTCCAGAGCAGGGCCATCAAGTCTTAGATTAAAGTTGGGGTTAGCCCACTTTGAAATGTGCCAGGTGAAAGCTTTTTTTTTTAACCTGGGGCCAACAGTTCTCTTAGCCTGGGGCTAAGACCAGTGTTAACAGCCCTAATGACTACCAAAATGACATACAATGGGGGAGAAAAGGCACTGACAAATGTACCGAACGTGATGTGACATAATTCACATGATATAAGTCACATGAGATTCAACACGTGGTGAACGCTGCACAACAGTTTCAGTTTTGTTGAGTTCCCTGTTGTCAGATCTACATAGAACAACAAACATTTGGCTGTTTGTGGCCTCGAGCCATACCTTTCTTTTGAGATATTTAGCTTGTTGTCTGTCAGAAAAGAGTCCTGTATTCTTAAGTTACAGTTCTGTGTTTGTTTGAACCATCCATCCACCCCACCTCTTCAATATGTGGACTTATTGCTCCTACCATACTGCCACACTGCTCCTGTCATAATTACTGTTACCACTAGAGTGTGCCCTAACAATAAATGTAATGTAATGTAAATATGTGCTTTATTACTGTAAGCTGCTTCCACAGACAATCTATACGCCCATTTTTCTGGTGAGGACAGGCTGAAATGAATGCTTTCACATGACCCAAATGCTAATGTCAGCAGTCAGCCCACATGTTCAGAAGGACAACACTAACATGCTGATATTTAGCAGGTGTGATGTTTACCAGATTGACAATTTTACTTTGGCATGTTAACATTTGCTGAAGCCCTCGTTTTGGTTTCAGCGTTAGCTTTACATGGTCACAATGCCACTACAGTATTTCTTCACAGAGAAACATTGACACTCTTTAACTTGGATTATCTGGAACAAAAGAAATAAAGATCATAAATATCAGAACAAAGACACAGAATATGGATATAGGATTAAGACCCTATCTCTGTCAAATCTGGCTTCTTTTTACACTAAAATAATTTGGAACCAGGCAGGGTTGTCCTCTTAGTCCCCTTCCTCCACTCAGCCATCAAGACCCCACCACTGCTTTAGGATTGGACAAGAGGACTGAAGGGATAAACACAGAAGATTCACTTATTTTTATTCTTGTTCTTTTTTTATATTTTTGGACCCAGATTAATCCAAATTTACGGATACAACAGAACTTGGTTGGGTTACTCTTTTTTTTTTTTTCTCATTAAAATGTTGTCATAGATAATGACTTAACTCACTCCATTTTCAAAGTGAAATCAACATGTTTCAAAGGCACTTTTAAAGCATTGTTGAAAGAACTGTAAATAACTGGACCAAACAAAATTTGGCAGGCTGGTCACCATTTACCCACCTCGTGTGGGCTCTGTCAACTCAATCATGACAGAGTTACCAAGATTCTTGGGATTATTTGGAATTAGCCTCATTTTCTTAATTATGTCAATACTTGATAATTTGATGTGTATGGAACAAAAACATTTGCATGATGTACCTAGAAAAGTTCAAAAATCGTTTCAACTCTATTGTGTTGCAGTTGGCAGTTTTAAAATAAACATTGTTTTCTCCATTTAACAGGTCTCTGTGATTCCAACACCATCCTTAGATTACTTGCTCACCCCCCTCTCTGGTGACCAGTACACATCCTGTCTGTGTGGCCATGAGCGCAAGACCCTCAGCTGGAAGATGGATGCCTTAACCTTAGGTGAGAGCCAAGCTTTCATCCACCCTGGTGTGAGATGTTAAAGGGTGCTGAGGTGGAGGAACTGCTCTCCTCTTTCCCACCACATCCCATTTTTTGATTTCTATGAAATCAGTGAGATCCACCTCAAGTTTAAACACTTTTGTAATTTACAGAATCTGAGAACATTGTTCAGTTAAGTTTCACACTGTGTTTTTCTATCTTTTTTAGGGGTTATGAATGTGTCTATGACTGCTGAGGCTATAGCATCCCACGCTTCATGTGACAATGAGATTGTGAGCGTGCCAGACAGAGGTCGTGTTGACGTGGTCACAAAATCTCTGATAGTAAAGGTTGGTACCTTAAAGACCAGATCATCCATTGACCATTATTTTTTGCATTTCATACAAAATGGAAACTCTGGATCTCACATTATTTCCTTCTCTCTCAGGCTGAAGGAACTGAGATGACAAACAACTACAACTGGCTGCTCTGTCCAAAAGGTCAGTATGGTTTACACCAGTGATGGCCCGTCAGTCATTTTGAAATAGGCGTACCAAATGCTGTAAGTTAGGTGGAGTTGAGTATAGTTATATGTCAAAAATGTAATAGAGACATCCACAGGTAGCAGTCTGTTTCATTATCATTATTATTGGCAGCTGTGCCAAGTTTAGGCATCTCAGATTCTTTTCAGTGCCATTACTTGAATATATTGTGTTTCATTTAATCAACCCAGTGGAAGAACTAAATCATGCTATGAGAACGCCAATTTTGTGATGTTATGGCGAGCACTTTTAGCATTTAATCAGTGTTAGTAATGACAATTGCAGATAAGAAATGGCTTTTTAACTAATTAGAATTCAAAGCCAACACATCCATAATGTATTTATGACTCGTAGCAATTCTTATTAAGATACTGACAATTAATTTTTCACTGGTCAAAATGTTAATTCAACAATTAATGCCTTACAAGTGGAAATGTGCATTGTAGGTATCTGTAACTTGAAGGGATAGTTCACCCAGAGATTAAAATTCAGTCATTATCTACTCATCCTCATGCAGATTGAAGGTCAGGTTTCATTTTTTAATCCATAATTCAAGGACCAGTTTTCAAACATAAAAAAAAACAAAAAAACAATTCAAAAACAAAAGCCTCAAATACTTCTACAACCCTTTTTGATTGTGGAAATTTAATTGTAGATATCTGTAATGGTCTTTTATTCTGACTTGTGAAAAAGGAATTACTGATATCTTGATTAAATTTCAGATAAATTAAATAAAGATATCTGTAAATCAGGTTTACATTGTCCAAATGTAATTTCTACATGTGAAAATATAAATTGTAACATGTCAAAATTTTTAATTAACATTTTTACATGAAATGTTATTTCCACTGGTGAAAACCAAATTGCTGCTGGCCAGCCCTACTGACACTGATGTATTTTACTTCCTGTCTGATCTGTTTCATTTCATGATCCACTAACCATCTGTTAAATCCAAATGACATCTCTGTCATTGTCTCTCTATAAGTTCTTTGTTCTGTCTCTGTACACAGGAGAAACTTTGACAGAGGACATCGACATCCAACTTCCTGAGAACATGATTGATGGATCTGCCCATGCTACACTATCAGTCCTGGGTAAAGTGAAACTAAATTCATTTGAACTGAGTGCTGCTTTAACCATTCAGAGTCTGGAGAGTCAACAGGCTGACCCCCCTTGAAGATTTATTAGCATTATTATGAGCGTCAATAATAAAAATTGACCTCTGTGTCCTTTCAAGGTATCATTTTGATTATATTTATTTAGAAATTAGAGGTCAGGTTAGTTAAATGTTCAGTCTCAATGAGTAAGTGTTTCTGTGCAGGTGACATCCTGGGCCGAGCCATGAGGAACCTGGATGGGCTGCTGAAGATGCCATATGGATGTGGTGAGCAGAACATGGCGCTTCTGGCCCCCAACATTTACATCCTCCAGTACCTGAAAAACACACAGCAGCTGACCCCAGCCATCAAGGAAAAGGCAACCAACTTCCTGACTAGTGGTGAGTCTCTGTTGGTTTTATATCACAGCTAAGAAAGAAACATTTAAAGGTATAATACACAACATTTCCACATTAAAATATCCAAAAATGACTATACTATATGCTATATATATTGTTGAGTTGCGTACTTGCATCATCCCAAATGTTTCCAATAATTTACCTACTCTGTGCTGGCTACACAAAATATAAGCAGATGATCTGTCGTGCGTAATCACGTGACAGTGCTGCTTTAACCTCTGGGCCACCAGGGACACCTTCACTCTCCCCTCCTTTCCTTTCATTCTGTCAGCTCGGCAATAAAGGCAGAAAATTCCCAAAATGTTGTTTTTATTTACATCTGTACATTCAAACTTACAGAGACACAAACAAATGTTCTGATTATCAACTTGTCAGAAAGTCCATTCAAATCTGACAATGTGTGTATTGTTAATGCCCTAATAAGTGTGTTTCTGTTGTTCTACAGGCTACCAGAGACAGCTGAACTACAAACATTCCAGCGGTGCTTACAGCACATTTGGAGCAGGAGAAGGGAACACTTGGTGAGAACATCACTGATCAGTCACCCACAGAGAATAAGTATTTGTACATGGTGTACAACATTTACAATCCCATATCATGACATAAAAAAAAAATCATACTTAAAGGGACAGATCACTATTAAAATTGAATATTCTTCTCCTGGCCTGTGGTGCTATTTATCCATCTAGATTGTTTTATGTGAGTCGCTGAGTTTTTTGAGATATCAGCCCCAGAGATGTCTGCCTTCTCTCTATTATAATCGGACTAAATGGCCCATGGGTTGTGGTGCTCAAAGCATGAAAAAAGAGATTTCTCGCTCCAAAAATCATGACCAGCTTATTTAATCCACAAACCCTGCTGCAAGCAATTTCATGTAGGAACTACTTTCTTTCTAGTAGAAAAGAAAGTAGTTTCATGGTTTCTAAAGTAGTTCCTATAGATTCTACTGCTGCCATTTAGTGCCATTATACTGAACTCTATATCAAAACCAAAACAAATTTAGATGGATAAAAAGGGACGTGGGAAAAATATGTATTTTTATGATTTTGGGGTGAACTGTCCCTTTAACCCATGAACAAGCTAAGTTGACCTTAAAGTGTCATGTTTGGTAAATTATTTAGATCAAGTGCTTTGTTGTCTTTTTTGTCACTTAAGGTGTAACTCTGTTTTATTATCCTCAGGCTGACTGCTTTTGTGGTGAGATCTTTTGCCAAAGCACAAGAGTTCATCTACATCGATCCAGAAAAGATGGAAGAGTCTAAGTCTTGGCTGGTGCGCAAACAACGAGAGAATGGCTGTTTCGAACAGTCAGGTAAACTCTTCAACAACAGAATGAAGGTAAGTAGGAAGTCCCATGAGAGTTTGTATTAAATGATAAACTGTACAAAGTTAAACATGTCCATTTTCACTGCACCATCAGCACCACTTTCATTCATGGCTCAGGAGAAACTTAATCCAGTTTGGGGCCCATTTATTAATAATAATAAAATAATTACCTCTCTCATTGCTTTAAACAGATTTAACATGAGCCTATGAGAGCTCTGACCAATTTATTTGCAATTTCTGAGTGACAATCATTTGTGAAACTGGACACCACCATTTGCAATCAGACTGTTAGCAGTTCTCAAAAACACTTCAGTGAATGAGATGTACAGTGATGATAATGTGTGTATGATGCTTCCTCTCTACAGGGTGGTGTGTCTGATGAAGTGACTCTCACTGCTTACATCACTGCTGCTTTCTTGGAGATGAATAATTCTCTAAATGTAAGTAGATTTCCTGCACTACAAAGAGCTCATCCTGTTTTAACAGTACAGAAGAAAACAAAAAGTTGGGATGCTATTTTTCATGCGTTTAACTGTACCCCGTTGGGCCACAGAAGACACATCTCATGCCTTGCAATGAATTTATTATTATTATTATTATTATTATTATTATTATTATTATTATTATTATTATTATATTTATTAATTTACATTTGAAAATAGTTGAATAAGTTTTTATTATAAGCCAATTAGATCACCCACAAAATGCACCCCAACCAAACGTGCAATATGTTAAAATGCACACACAATTTAGCACTCTTTATTTAAAAATCTCAGTAAATCAGGCCCTAAGTTAGCCTTCACTTGTAGAAAAGTTCCAACTGCAGGCTCTTGTCTTCCTCAACCATGATGAGCTGATCCCAGCTGCCATGGCTGTCTCAACAGTGGCTTTCTTCAGTTGTTTGGGTTTGAAATTGACCTTCTATGAACAATGATGTTACTGAAAAACCATTGCAGCTGACTTCAATGTGAAGAAAGGCTGCTTGCCTCCTTTAACATGTGCCTCATCGATCAAATCCTGGTACTTAGCTTTCTTCATTTGGTGAGAAATGGCTAGTTGTCCTCCTTGGGCACTGTGATTTTGGCATCTTCTGAATAGAAGAGCCATGTCTGGTCGGAGTGAGGATACTGCTTTGCCCCTCTCCTGAAAAGATGTGTCACTTCTTCAGGCGTGCTTGCAGTTCCCAGTCAGAAGCTTGATGCAAAACTGAGGGTGCGTTCTCGGCAGTTGTTCTAGTCTTAAGAGCCTTATCTCCTTGCCTTTGGAATGTGACAGCTTCAGGTGGTGATGCCTGTTGTTTGTTGGCTTTGACCCTCTGAGGGTTCATCCATTTGCAGTTTCTGTAAGGGCCTTGCCATGCCTCCACCTGTATCGGCCTTCTCCCAGTATTCTGGGCCATCCACACAAGATGTGATACCCCAAGCAAGATCTTGCTCCTCACTCCTCCTGTTTTCAGTATGGGTCTTCTTCTGTGCCCCAGATCTTTAGGTTGTTTTGAGTTGGCAAGAGGGCAGCCAAACCACACAGGAGGAAGGTCAACTTGCCCTGGTCGGTGACCCAAAGTTTCTTCCAGGACTTGGATCACTCGAGTGTCTGGTCTTACTGCATCAACTGTCCCTGGCAGACAAGCTCTACAGTTTTGATGCAGCAGCCCCTTTCTAGTGCCTCTGGGACCCTCTGCACTGCAGGTTTTCTCCTGCCCTTGGCACTAATCTTGCTTCATCTCTTGGCATTGTACTTTCCAAGTCCTAGCCATCCTTGACAGATTAGCCCACTAATCTTCTGTATGTATCAGCTTCCTTCCCTGCTTCCTGAGGCTTCCACTTCCTGCCACACTCGCTCTTGCCTTAGTGGCTTTGAATTCTTCCACCACCAATAAGACTAATAAGCAGAGCTTGGAGCTCTTGCTGTACAGGTTGACCAGGCTGAAAGTGGGGGTAACATCAAGCCATGTTTGCATGAATTTGCTGCTCAGTCTCTCCATTGCTTCCACTTGAGTCATCAACAAGTCATACAGCAGGAATGGCCATTGCAGTCTGGGTTTGATGCCATACTGAAAACACCACACCATAAACCCCCCAAGCAGTGCATTGTTGTCACTTGCCGTGAGCCAGATGTTTAGTTGTGCCATGGTGTCTTTGAGATTGCCACTAACTGTTTCCAGGGAATCAGTGGAATCATTTTTGAATCATTTAAATACTAAAAATGTTTTTTGCCGGCTTTTCTTTCAAGATACTTTGGCTCAAAGATTTTCCTGGGTTCAGTTTTATCTGTGACAATATAGCCATCTTCTCCAGCGAGCTTAGGATCCACTGTGTTCCTTGCAGGGATTGAGTCATCACAGTTATATCATCTATTAAAGGTCTGCAGGCAGGGTCCACTTTTGGGCCCCATACATTGCATTCTTCCTGCTTTTAGTAGTTGTAGTTTAAGGTTCAGGTACAGTGCATCCTGCCATTAAGACCATCTCAAGTGTCTGGCAGGCAATGTGATATCAGGCCTGCCTGAACTTTTAGATTTTTTCTTAGTTGTTGGTAGTGTTTTATTTTGGTCTATGCTGGGTGTTGGTTTTCTATGACTTTATCATTCAGATTAGTGGTGCAGATGTCCTCACTTTGGGAGGTTCACATTGTGTGCTGTTGTTTAGTAATATTACCTCCAATCATTGAAGTCCATTGCCTTAAGTTTGTCCACACACCTGTAAAGACAAAATTATGATAAAATAGAATAAATCTGCTCTGTTTAGATGAATAAAGTCAGTTTAGTCCTGAGATTATTTATTATAATGTGTTCATTGTATCTGTTATAGGATCCAATGATGAGGAGCAGCATGTCTTGCCTCAAGGAGTCCATCAATGACCTCAGCAACACCTACACCACAGCTCTGCTGGCGTACGTCTTCACCCTGGCAGGAGACATGGAGGCCCGTGCTCACCTTCTGAAGCACCTGGACACAGTTGCCATAGAAGAAGGTGAGTCATCCTCCTGAAGGAAATCATTCTAGCTTCATTACTGTGAACGTAAGCTTACCTTGTCCCTTTTGTTCTGTTTGTAGGAGGTTTCCTCCACTGGTCTCAGACAGCAACAGACACATCGGCCCCTCTGTCAGTGGAGATCAGCTCCTATGTGCTGCTGGCCAGACTCAGTGCCTCTCCTACTGCTGAAGACCTCGGCTACACCACCCGCATCGTCAGGTGGCTCACCACGGCAGCAGAACCATTATGGAGGCTTCTCCTCCACACAGGTACAGTCCAAACAGCATAGCATCTCTTCTATGACAAATATGATGAAGTTAATTGAAAAGTCTGTTGCTATCTGTGATCAAAAACTAGACCGTAAGTATTTTGTCCTTATATCTCCAAAATGGAGTTTTCTTCTTTTATTTTATTTTATTTTATTTAACCTTTATTTAACCAGACAAGTCATTAAGAACAAATTCTTATTTACAATGGCGGCCTGGCAAAAGGCAAGGGCCTCTTGAGAAAAGGGGACAGGGACTAGAGGAGTATCAAAAGATAAAAGACCAACAAACCATACCTTTGTGACAATGTATTTTTCAGCTTATTCAATGGGGATTTTAAATGTTTAAGTTAACATAAAAAGTAGAAGAATTTTCTCAGTCTATACAGGAATACTAAATCCATCACTTTATCTTCAAAATTCTACATTCTACAAACATTACTCGATACCTCAATAATTTAATATCAGTGAATTAACTGCACCAAGGAGAGCAGCAGTGTTATAGCCCATTAACTACAAATCACATACGTTGACCATCTGAACATTAATTGCAATTGTCTTTGCTTACAGGCAGCCATTACTGTCTGTATGAAAATCAACACCAAACCTTTATTTAAAGCACATAAAGTATTTGTTATTTTGTGTGTGTGTTATAGGATACAGTGGTGGCTCTTCAGGCTCTGGCTCTCTACTCCACTCTGGTGTTCAGTCCGGATGGTGCAAGCACAGTGACAGTCCAGTCTCCCAGTAGCCAGGTGACATTTGATGTGAATCGGGACAACAAACTGCTCTACCAGGAGGAGGTTCTGAAGGACGTGACAGGAAAACACCACCTGGAGGTGAAGGGCACTGCATGTGCTTCAGTGCAGGTCAGTAGTCACTGCAGCTCTTCCTGTTTCTCTTTGATCTACTGTACATACACCACCACAAACACAAACACTACGCTACTGTTACTACTAATAATACAGAAAGTTTAGAAGTGCCTTACCTCTAATTTTAGGGGTTCCTGTAGTATTCTTTGTTTAATCCAAGCTTGTGTCTTGTTCCAAATAAAGGGCGGAATCTTCCTATTTAAATTATTATAAAATGATTTTGTCAAAAAGTTTGGGAGATACTGAAATAGGTATAGAAATTTTGAAAATATTTAATTGCGTTTATAATTCCACCCAATGAGAGAGGCATCAGATCCCATCAGTCAACATCTAACTGAGGACTAAAGTTTGCGCAGTGTCGAAATTGAGTGCAATTTTGCTAGAGAGTGGTGCTGCAACAACAAACTTTTAAGTTTTGGTGTCTCACTTTTGAACCAGAAATTAATTCCTCTGTGGATCCAGACGCATCTATTCCGATAAGCCAAGCCCATTTGTGTCTGAATCAATTTTCCGTCATTTTGAATTTTGTCCAAATTTGTTTTTCTTTTTTGCTACTCCACCTACAAAAAAGAAAACTTACTCTTTCATATTTCTGATACTCTGCACAGTTTGAGCACTTCATGCTATTGCAGCCACATTTGGTGGTCATGTGTAGATATGATCTCTGAGTGAACTTGACAAATTTTGTGCCATTTGACCAATAGATGGCCCTGTAGTATCATCATCTAACTATAAAGCAGAGAATCTTTTTCTGTCTGTTGGTATGTCTGTGTATGACTGTCCTTTGCATATCATGATAACCATTCATCCAATCAACTTCACACTTGGCGGATGTATCGCTAAAGACTATTGCTAAAGACCCAAGGAAGTGCTGTGTTGAGTGTGAAGTAGATTGGATGAACGGTTCTCAAGGAATCAGTCTGTTCCGAATGGCCATGCTCTCTGAATGGGCACAAACCCCGACAACACTGCAAGCAGCAATACAGGACCCTGTTTCAAATAGGCAGTTCCTTTTTTCAAAGATTAACCATGTATCCAACTATTTCACCAAACTCTGAAGAAAGTGCAGGAGTTTTCAAGTGTTAAGAAAGGGTCAGGTATAAATAACAACATGTCATCAGCATAAAGTGAAATATTATGTTCTCATGCCCCCATGGTAAATACCTGCAAACATTTTCCACCAAAGCAATAGTTAATCACTCCATTGCCAGAGCAAGAAGAAAGAGTGACAGCAGACAGCTCTGCCTTGTGGCCCCATTCACTTTTTATGAATATTAAACTTTCCTTGTGTACCTCTTTCCCAGATTTCTGTGCACTACAACATCCCAACTCCTGCTGATGCCACCACTCTCAGTGTGACGGTCAAATCAGAGGCTGACTGCAGCAAAAGACCCAAAGTCACTCTGAAAATGAAGTCCCTGTAAGTAACTTTTTCTATCATTTCTGCAACTAGATTCACATGACAGAAATGATAGAAAAATACTGAACAATCCTCTGTATCTACCAGCTTCAACTTTTGGCAAATTAACATATGTTAGTAGTTAATAATGAGCTCAAACATATCTTAACTGGAGACGAAGCCCTTCCAAAGCCTCATATTAAAAAGTGTCTCTGCATACAACTAGTAGAGCTGTAAAGGACGGGATGAAATCTCACTGAGTGACATTACATTTATATGGTTGCATCACAGCTATACTGGAAAGGAGAGCAGCACAAACATGGTGATCCTGGACATCAAAATGCTCTCTGGATTTGTCCCAGACCCAGAGTCTTTGAAGAAGGTCAGTTATTACACTAACTTATATGCAAAAGTTTTCATGTGTTGTCAGTGGACGACTCAGCTGAATCTCTTCTTCTCACAGCTCAGAGGTGCCCTGCTGGTGGATCGGGTTGAACAAAAGGATGATCATGTTCTCGTGTACATACAGGGGGTAAGAGGAATTCACAGTGAGAAACACCAGATGATGATCTCTAGATTTGTTACTGATCTCAGTGTCTGTTTTTTCTCCAACAGCTAGTGAAGGACATTCCCATCAACCACAGCTTGGATCTCATACAGGAGCTCCCAGTGCAGAATCTTAAGCCAGCAGTGGTCAAGATCTACGACTACTACCAGCCAGGTAAGTCAGATACTCTACTATAGTCCTCATTTACAGACGCACTGTTCCATAGTAGTAGTAGTAATTTTGAATACTACGTTTTTAATGTGTTATGCTCTTTTCTGTTTTGTTTTTCTCTCTTCTCTCTTTGCTACTTCTTGTTTTCCCCTCAGATGACCAGGCTAAGACAGAATACAGCTTCCCTTGTCTTTCAGGTAACAGTTTCTAATAACACACAGAAGCAAACATGTCTTACAAAAGTAATTTGATGTCCAAAAAACCTACAAGATTTAACCCCAACCACAAAAAGCTTTGTCTTAAATAGGTCATAATCACTCCCAAAAGTATGTAGAACATTTTGGAAATCAACCAGTAATTCATAAAATATAAATGTGGCAATTTTGTTATCTAAAATCACAACAACTAATGTAGATGGTAACTGTTATCTCTTATCTTTTCTTTGTTTTGCAGGTTGAGTGAGGTCTGGGCAGTCCCCAGGTCATCCTTGATTTCAGCATAATTCAAAAAATGTACCTGACAAAAAAAATGTATCTCTATGTACCGATTGTGTTACCATGTCTGTTTCACAAACATACACAGTTCATGCATAATAGATAAAATAAAGTAATCTAAATCCACTAAAGACTCATCTTGTATTCAATTCTGTTTTCACACTGTTACTCATCTCTGCAGTTGTTGTCTGTATTTCATCCACAGACCGAGAGTTGTGCAGGTCAAAAAAGTAACAAATAGCTCTCTTAAGAGTCATTTAACCCTCACCCTATCTGCATATTTAACACACAACAGGGAACCATGAACAGCTTTTATTGCTGCTTTTGCACTACCTACACAATTTATAGCCCATTTATACTTTGCCACTTTGACTCTGGTTATACTGGTACACATTATGATGTCAAATTTAATGTTTTTGTCATAATAGAAGAGAATAAATAAAAGAATAAAATAATAATAAATAGAAGAAATGAATGTAATTAAATAGGGATGCACTGACTCCCGAACCGGCCAGTTTTCTGTGTGACCAGTCCTGACCGGTGACTGGCCAGGCAGTGTCACATATGTGATTCTGTGCAGGTCATATTTGCACACATACGGTCTGTCATGCATGCAGTAAAGACTGACTGTAACATCAGAGTCACAACAGTGCTGATCACAGCAGCACACACTCAGACACACGCTTGCATGAAGTCAGTGTTAGTGACAGACTCCACGAACAGGTTAAAGAGAAGACAAACAGTCTACAACGAGACAGAGCAGCTGACGGTGTGACCAAACAGCAGTAAACTTTTCTAGCTCTTCAGGCTAATGTTAGCCTGCACCAGACTGCTGTTCACAGACTGACAGTTAAAATCTCACCTCCTCTTCTGGCTGAAGAATAAACAAACTGTGTTGATGCCTCTCCTCAAACATTTTCTCATCCAGACTCGTTTAACTCCTTGTGAAGATGGGGACCTCAGGAACACACTGGTTTGGGTAGGACAACTATGGACAAAATGATTCCAGCCAGAGAATCGGGTCTGAGATAATACTTTAATTTTCAATGCAGGGGATTACAACAGTGTTTGAGTGTGGTTCTGAAATAAAACAAAGGAAAAAATGTCTTACAACTCAATTCACAAAAAACAATATGGATTCACAATTCTACATCTCAAAGTTCACAACATATCTGCTCAAACGGTCCTCTATGAAGGCGTTATTATTTGAACTCACAGAACCAAAGTTATAGCTATAACCGAACTTACATTCACTCATCAATTCAGGGAAGGCATGGTATTACACAGCAATAAATTACAAATACAAACAGAAAAATACCCAAAGGTGGGCAGGGTAACACAAACAAACTTAGTTGGAGAAACGGGAGCAGATTCTTACCATACTCACACACGCACACTAGTCAACAAAGGAGAAGTCAGGTTGTTCCTGGATTGTCATCATCATGGAGCCTTGAAAGAAGAACCAAGCAGGTAGTACGGCGAACACTGGTCTTATCCTTAACTTGGACAGTTGCTGTGCTGACTTGTCCGTCAGCTCGAGGGTAAGTATGTGTCACTTTCCCGACAGGACAGAGGGCCCGTGGAAGCTGAGGGTCCACGATAAGAACCACCTAGTCCAACCAAATTGGTCAGCCAGGATCTGGTTATGCCTCCAAAGGCATTTCCCCAGGAGTCGTACATCACCTGGGAAAGAGGCAATGTGGCGTCCCAGAAGGAGGATGCTGGGAGTCACTGGGTCCAGGTCTGCAGCATCTGAAGATAGGCAGCCCAAAGACTTGGCGTTCAGAATGCCCTCAACCTCTACAAGCACAGTCCACAGCACAGGTTCTGGGACAGACTGTTCTTAAAGAGTGACCTTGAGGGCTGCTTTGATCACTTTCACTTCCCTTTCCCAAGTGCTCCAGAAGCGTGGGGCACTTGGTGAACTGAAGCGAAAGGAGATTCTCTGTTCAGCCAGTTGGTCCTTGAGTTGAGGGGCCATGGATTGGAAGGCCTCTCGCAGCTCCTACCCCCCACCAACAAAGTTTGTGCCATTGTCCAGAAGAAGTTCTGATAGTGTACCACACTGAGCTATGAATAGTCTCAATACCATTAAGAAGGCATCTGAATCCAAGCTCTCCAAGAGATTGAGGTGTATACAATGGGTGGTCATACATTTGGATAATATTCCCAATCTCTTTTCCAACAACAACAACAACAATCTAATGTCTTCTTGAAAAGAGTCCTGCTAGGACTGCATCAAGAGGAGCTTCTCTGCTCTTGTTACTCGGCGGCTTCACAGGAAGGGCTGGTGCTGGGGTCAGCCGCCCCATGAGGGGACTGGGCTGTAGCCTGTAGAAGTTCCTTCACTTCACTGAACTTGGCATCATCAGGGAGCAATGGTACAGGATCAAGAGAAATGCTTCCAATGAAGGCAGCTGCAGGCATGGTCGGCCACTGTTCTAGTGGATGATGGAGGAACTCTGGCTTTCTTTGCCATCAGTGTGGGTGTCTTAGATCTTCCAGGGATAGACCTGGAGTGATGTTGTTGGCAGAGTCCACAACTCTCGACATCTGTCAGGTTTTGCCTCTCTGTGATACAGGTTCCCACAAAAACCTTGTATCCTTGATCCATTACAGAACAGTAGTCAAGTCAGACCAGAATATGACTTGCTGGATGGGTATGGTGAGTTCTGTTGCAGGACTTTTGCTAGCTCAGTGCCAGTGAGGGCAGCACTGAGCTCGAGATGTGGCATTGATAACTCCTTCTTCGGTGCTACACGAAATCAGGCAAGCACAAAAGTCACACGAAATCTGCTGATAGTCATCTACAGTCCGCATGTAGGCAACAGAGCCATAGGCTCGCTAGGAGGCATCGCAAAATATCTGAATCTCTCTGGTGGCAGTTGGAATGTCAGCACATGATGGTGTGTGGCTTCTGGGCAGCTCCAGGTGAAGCCGGTGAGGGAACTCCTATTCCCAGGTGATCCATCTGTCTGCCAGACTTTGAGGTTGGATGGGATCATCCCAGCCTCTTCCCTCTTTCCACATGTCCTGGATTAGCACCTTGCCTCGCACCATGAAAGGCACAATGTAGCCCAGAGGGTCATACTGGCAGGCTAACACCTTGCAAATGTGGCGCAGAGTGGGTACTGAGGCTTCAACTGAGCAAGGTCTATACACCTGGATGTTATGAAGGCGGTCCCAGCAAAGTCCAAGCGTGGGCTCCTGGAGGTCTCTGCTGAATTGAGACAACCATAACTCACTGCTTTGTGACTGTACCTCTAGAGCGAGATGTTCAGTGACCTCACTGACACAAAATATTTGTTTTAAAATGATTTTATGGCTTTACTTTTCAATAGTGACCTGTCCAGTGTACATTATCCTGTTCATTACATGGTTATGTACCCAAAAAAATCAACAATTTGACACTTACTATTAACTATAAAATGATTTTAGTAATTTAACAATGATTTTGTTCCTCCAGAGTCTCTGATTAGAACTGTGTCCATAGCAGTGGTCTATTCTTCATAACAACAGTCTGTTATACATGACAGACTGTAGAATGCTGTAATTGACAATCAGAATTGAGTATTTAACAAGGCCATGTAACAATACTGTATAACAGACCATTGCTGTGGATGCAGTTCTGATCATCAACTCCAGAGGAGCAATACAATCATTTTTAAAGCCACGATCATTTTGTTTTTAATTTTGCTTTAAATTATTGATTTATTTGTAAGTAACCATGTAATAAGAGCGATAATATATAGTAAGCAGGTCATTATTGCAAAATAAACCCCAACAAGGTGAGGCATTGAATCATCGCTGTGCATCATCTCTTACTTAGTTCACAGCTCAATGTTTTGGTGTTTTCAAACAGCAGAGATTAAGTAATAAAGTAAAATCAAGCAACAAACAAAGAAACAAACATGTTTTTGATTGTCTGTCTGATCACAATCATCTGGTCAGTAAATCTGTCATGATGTTTACCAGCAGCTGAAGATTAGAACTGAACTGAAGACATTCACTGCTACAACTGTAGTAAGTGTCAATATTTGCTTTCACTTCAAGACCCACACAACAGGACAGAAAGTTGCACCGTAAGGTTGACTCTCTCACATTGATTAATTTGTTTTAAAGCAGGAGCCAGTGAACAAGACTGTCTTCACTCTGTAGACAGTGGTATGGTATTTATGTGGTAATGAGTGACACAACCACTAGAGGGCTTCAGTGCGCCAAGTGATGGAGCTGAGAGCCTGCATGAGGGTGGCTGAAGGGCCATGTTTCTAAGAGCAGGCTCAGTGCTCGGGTTAAATGTGATGTTTCTGTGAGACCTCCTTGGTGAAAGAAGGTTATTGTGCTCTTTGTATTGCTTTACACTCACACTCTCTTTTGTTCTCTTGCTCCATTTTTCTTAATAAAACATTAAATTAAATTAAATCTTTACCATATAATTTCTTTTCCGTCCTGGATTTACTGTTGATGAATTTTGATTTCCTCTAGATGGTGCTGTTGTCTTCTTTGTCATCACCCTCTTTACTCCAAAATGAAAACACATCACTCACTACTTCCCTTACAAATGAAGCTATTAGTTGGAATCACCTATAGACAAACATGAAACTTGCTTCAACACAGATGTTGAAACTGAGAAAAGGTGCTATACTTTAGTTTAGCTAATATATGTCAATTTGACACCTAGAGACACAGTGTGCATGTGTGATTAAAAAGAGACTGTGTACTCTTAGTCTCTTTGTTTCCCCTCAAGTGAACAGGATGTGAAAGCACACATCCACCTGTGCTTCAGGTAACAATCTGTAATAACACAGTGTCCCTGTTAGAACATTTTACAAAATTAATTTCAAGACATAAAGTTGTTAAAGATTTCCTCTAGCCTACACAATCAGAAAAATATCAGTAGAATTACTGATATTGTCCGGAAAGAACATAACCAGTATATTTTCTGTTAAGTTTATGGACCTTACCTTCAACCCTATAAAGGGAAATTCTGTAGATTTACAGTATATCTTCTGTACCATTCACAAAAACTTCTGTTAATCCTTAAAGCAGACATTTCTGTACACTTACAGCATCCACAACAGCATTTGCTGAAAATTTTCCATTTGTATGGGCGGTTTATTTTGAAGAAACATTTCCTTATTCATAGAATTTCTTGATATGTTCATGATGAAGATGTTGAAGCTGAGAAAAGGTCCTATACTGTCTCCAAATGAAGACGCAGTTTTCATTCAGCACAAGTTAAAGAATAAAGGTATGTGATGAGTTTTATTGCATTCCCCCATCCTCCCACCTAAACACAAGATCATTAATGCACATTAGGCTGTATTGATCAATTACGCACATGAAACATGACTTACGCTCACTGTGGTGAATATATATTTTACCAACAGTGTGCTGGATTTACAGTCAAATGAGCTGCTTAGGCTGTTGTATTGGGAATGGGGAGAGGTCAAAGTGAAAGCTATCAGCACCATGGATAGAGCTCTGACAGACAAAGTCCTCACATGATCAAATAAAGATTTGACACTGAACAGCATCAACATACATATCACTCAGCATGCATCATTGCAAATCTGTATATGACAAAAATATCAAAGGAAATAAGAAATTATTAATTTAATTCAATAGTTTGTGATAGTTTATTTAAAGACAACGAGAAAAGGAAAAGAAAACTGTAGAGATGTGTTAGCCTTCTCGAGGGCAAATAGCACTGTGATTAATTTAACATAAGGTCCTCTGTGAACAGGCACATATCTGAGGTGACAAACTGAATCTCTTGAGGGCCTGCTCTCTCTACAGACCCCCCCACCCCACAGGACCTACTGCAACCGCACTGGCTACACTTCTGTATCTCTACCCCTTGATGTGTTGCATATTTAATTTAATTTAATTTAATTTAATTTAATTTAATTTATTTAATTTTATTTTATTTTTTTTATTTTTTTTTTTATTTTATTTTGTAAATGTTTCTTGAGTGTGTTGCCAATTATTGTTATGCCTGCTGTGTATTTTATTTATTTTAATTCATGGTGTTACTAAACAAATTAACAATGATTCTGTTTCATTTTCATTTTATTTCATGTATTATTATAGGGGGAAAAATTAAAAGTAACATTACAGATGGTGAAATCAAATGGGCCTGATTCAGTTAAAACTGTGTACAGCAGGTTCCTGTTCTGCAGCACATGAAAGACAAAATCACAAAACCACTACAGTAAGCCAGCATGCACAATACCCGAGTTCTGAACCGTATCATCTAAACTGAATGCAGACATCTTTAGTGACAGACATTTTTCGTGGCGGACATTTTGACATGTCATGGTAGGGAAAGCAGCACCCTGACTCTAGAATGGGACTTTAATTAGCATCATTAGTTGTTAATGTGATTACCCCATAATTTCATGTCAAAATAGCTGCTGTGACAGTTGTCTATATTAGGGCCCTGAACCTTATCACCTAAATTACACCCCATTTACACCTGCAATTAAAATATAATCTATATCTACACTATCCAGATAAGAAAAACACATGTTAATTCAAGGTGTAAATGCTCTGTGATCAGATCTTCCAGACCACATCTGGAGGTAGTCTGGCTTGCATTGTGTTGGATATTAAGTAGGTGTAAACGCAATCTGCAAAACAATCTGGATTACTTATACGGATATAGATCACAATTTAATACCAGGTGTAAATGAGTCTGATGGTTGGCTCCAGGGAAGCTGTGCACCTGTCTGCAAGGTGTAGCTAGTGAGCAGGTTAAAGAAGCCAAATTATTGGGTGTCACTCTTGATGGAACACTGTCACGGTCAACCCATATTAATAATGTCGTTACTAAAACAAGTAGAGGCATTTTGATCATTGAAAGGCCGCTTACTATTTAACAGATATAATAATTAACCATGTAATAAGGTATTTAGTTTCATCCCTCCTCGATTACTGTCCTGTAATCTGGTCCAGTGCTTCAAAACAAGAGGTTAATAAGATCCAGAACAGAGCTGCCCGCCTCGCTGTTCACGGCTCAATAAGGGACAGTGTTGAAGGGCCGCATGCCAGGCTGTCATGGATGAAGGTGGTGGAAGAGAGTCTGGCATGCAGCCCGGTGCAGTTCATAAGAAACATTTGTGCCTCAAGAAACCCTGCTTATACTCAGTTTTAACACACAATAGACATTATTATGACACAAGACATGCCTTCATGGGACTAATCACGTTACCTTTACCTAAAACCAATGTAATTATTATTTGTTCTCTATTTGTTCTTCAACCGTGCACTAATAACTGTCATTACAAAAATTCTGTGCAATTACAATAACTGACCTGTGCAATACTGACTTGAATTACAATATCCTCCACAATTAATTATAATAACTAGTATGATAATTCACCAATTTTAGTTGAATTGCAAAAATTTGTATAATTAAATACAACAACTAGTACTGAATTTAATTACAATATCTTATCTACAATATCTATCTATCTTACAATATTTTTTCCTTTTTTTCATATTGTTACATCTTTTACGTTGTTTTGGTCTTGTTATGTACTATTACCTAGTTTTTGTCTTGTCTTTTTATATCCTTTGTCATTTTCGTCTTGTTATGTTTTTTAGTTGTTTTCATCCTCTGTCATTTTCGTCTTTTTACATTATTTTGAAAATATCAGTAGAAAGTACAGGTATATGTGTTCAAATGTAGGAAGTAAGGTTGTCAGAAAAAGTAAAGTACTCAAGTAAAGTACAGATAACTGAAATATCTACTTAAGTACAGTAAGGAGGTATTTTTGGCTAGTTACTTCCCATCTGTACACCATATACCACCTCAGGAAATAATAGGGTCTCTACCAGCATTAAAGTACAGTAGCATACTGCTGACTGTTAACTGGTTAGCAGGTTTACTACTTACTGCCATCACAGTTTTGTTTGTAATTGTGGATGACATATGCGTGTGCTACATACATGAACATGACTATGTAGCAGGCTCATAAAAACAAAATTATTACATTAGAGATAAAACTTATTTTAGATTACATTTCTGCAGTCTCATAGTTTATGTATTTTCACTTAAATTTTTGTAGTGATATGTTTTTAAATTAATGTATTTCATTTAAAAAAAAGTTCAGTGTACCACTTGTACACAGTAAGCCATTTCAGTGAGTGCTGTCCCTTTTTCCACAGCAGCCATTTTGACATGAAATAGCAAACACAGGTTTTACTAATGATACTAACTAAGGTTCCGTTCCATTCAAGTCAAAAAGAGCCAGGGTACTCCTGTTGTGCATATTGGCTCACTCAGGCTCTGCTACACTAAATGGAACTGGACCTTAATTATTATCATTAGGAACACCTGCTTTGCTGTACCATTTCATATCAATATGGCTGCCGTGAAGAGTCTATAAGAAGGACGTCAGGCGAGCTATATGAAACAGGATAAGACAAATATCATTATCAGCAGTAACACCAGCAGCATCATGACATCATAGGCAGGCTTCCTCCTCAGTTTTATTCTGCTCGTTTGTGTTTTTGGAAATTTGTCAGCATGCTGTAGAAATAAACTCAGCGTGGTGGAACTTTAAAACGGTGCTGCTTTAAACGAAGTTAATAAATTAAAAAGAAGAAACTCGTTTTCGCTAACAAGCTACGTCACTTCCGGGATGTATGGGAGAGCAAAATGACAGCTGGTTTGTTTTTATCAACAAGGAAAATTCAAAGTAGACATTAAAGGTATGTACAACGACGAGCTTCTTTTAATGACTTTCTGGGACGGTCTCTTAGCACAATGTCATCAGCTAGTGGTTACTGAAAGTACATTTACATCGCTGCCATTTGTAATCCATCTCGGGCTCCATCGAGCTGCTGCTGGGGGTCAGACTCACTGATGCTGAGTCTGGACTGGACACTGTCTGCTCCACGGCTGCCAACAACAGGCACTTTGCTCCGGTTATTCACCGGTTAAATGTTATTTCCGTTATCAGGGGATATTATGGAGAACATGTGTTATTATTGTCCGTGCAAGGTTAGCTTTGCGCTTTAAAAAAAAAAAAAAAAGCGAATCTCCATTCACCAATCTGTCGAAATTTTGCTTTATGTGCCTTGTCGGCCTTTCTATAATTCAACAACACCGCTGAAAGACCTTTTACCAATCACTTAGACTTCTACATTAGTTCGGCATATTTCTCACAAAAAAAAGAATCACTTACAATTATAAAATATCAACTTTTATAATCAGTCTGCCTGTTGTTGCCAGGACCACTTTTCACTAAATCGATGTTCCTTGGTATGGGGCTGTAGCTAGTGAAACACGCATCAAAGTTAGATTTTGTCTAAATAACAATTGCTTTCTCAAAAGAGTACGTGCCGAATTGAAAGAATTTCATGTTGGATCGCAAGTCGTTATGTGTTCCAAGCTGCTAAATGAGCATATTTACTGATAAGCAAAGAAGTATAAAATTGCTGTACTTTTAAAGGGGATTTGGCACAGCGGGCTTCCCGTGGAACAGAACGAGCCAAATTTCATTCAAAAATCTGTCACTTTATAGGTCTCTGCCTTATCGGTCGATGTGTAACGTGACAACGCTACCCAGATCTTCACTAGGAGTTACACATCAGATCGGCGTAAATGTAATAAACAAAGTACCACAACATTGCAATGAATTACTAACTTTTATAATCGTTTTGTTAGTTGCTCCCACGATCATTTTCACCCAATATACATTGGTAAGCTGTCTATAAAAGTTGAAATTTCGTTCAATAATTGTTGCTTTGTCAATAAGAAGTATGCCGAATTTACGAGAATGTTGTGGTTAATCTATTGGTGTAATGTTTTACAAACTGTTAGATGTGTGCATTTACTGATAAGCACAAATACACTAAATTATCAGAGTTATCAAGGGTGTTCGGAATAGCAAAACAAAACAAGTCAGACCCACTTCATCCCTCTCTAGTAACATCTTTTCTTCCCTGTTCAGGTGACATACATACTGCACAATCATCTGTCATTGAGTTTATTGATATTGTCACTGACAGATAATTGTTTTATTTTGTTAACCCCTGGGGGGGGAAACGCTGTCTGGCCTGTATCTGCACTGTTAAGGCAGTCTGGCTGCTCACAGTCGCACTTTGCTCTGCTTTAAAGAAATAGACTGTAAATGTGCTTTCATGTTCTTTTGATTATACCGACATTGGCAAATGAATAACAAGGCTGAAACTGATCTTTGACCTGTTTGTTCTCCAGTGTCATGTGGTGAATGCCCTCAAAATCTCCCCTTTTCTGGCCTGTCTGGAGCAAATCCTGACAACAGCTGACCAAAGAGGGACCAGCATTTCTTCTGGAGACGTCTGTCAGCCTTACCAGCCACTCTGGAGTAAGACACTATGTACTGACTGGGCTACAGGTCCTCTCGTCTTTCATCTTCCAAATAGACAACTTTGTTATAATATTTTGTATATTTTATATATTTTGTTTTTGCACGTAAAATGAATGGATCTGTCAGTGGATACAAAATAAATCAGGCTACTGCTGATTTCTTTGACAGGCCATCAGTACAAACACAGAGGACAGTGAGCAGTGATAGTGGTCAAATCAAGGAAAACGTCTCTTTAGGTAAGATACTATCTGCCATATCTTTTCAAACTATTAATATTAAGTTGAGATTATAGAAACAGTTTAGAAACAGGTGTGACTTCTCTTAAAGAGGACACCAGGTTGGACACCACACATGTGTGTTGTGTTATATTTGTGTTTTTGCATCTTATGTCTGTAAAAAATAACTTTGGCGTTCTAGCAAACAACTTGATTTATTAGCTCAAGAGTAACAAAGTGCTTTCATACATTACCACAATTTACTGCAGCCCATTTTTGTCAAATCAGATAATGTAACAGGATCCTTTTATTTTTTATTTCTGCAAAACCACTACATAATTTATGCTTGCCTGCAGCAGATTCCACAGCAAGGCTCTGCCCACCGAGCACTTTAAAACACACACAGCTACTCATTTTAATTTTAGAAAGTTAAGTGATAAGTTAGGTCAAAAGGGCCTTCTTCACACTGCGTTGTGTTTTTTAAAAAAGTTCAGCTTTCTTGTGTGTCTCCTCCGGGCAAATTCGGGGATGTTTAAATGGGACAGTGTCTCTGTGGTTTGCTGATAAAGAGCTGAGGACACATCCTTGTGTCTCTCCCTGCTCCTATTATCATTTATACCTCTCTTAAAAAGAAATGCAGGCATTTATCAGACCTGGCTATCCTTTTGTTTCTGCATGGAGGGCTGTTACAGGATAGAGCTGAGAAAAGTGGAATGGTTTATCTGCAAAATATACTTTTCTGCTGAATGTGTTATAATGGCTGCATTATGGTATGAGGAGGTAGTAAAACGGCAAGTGCAAATGTTTTGGTTTATGTTGAATGTGGTAGTTTTTTGTGTGAATCACTCTCTTTTGAAAGAAAACCATGAACCATTATACATGTAAACTATGGGAATGAAGCTTTCAGTCCAGCTTTCAGACTATCTTTACCTCTTAAACAACAATGGCCTCCTGTAAGCCTGTCTGGACTACAGCTGCAGTGATTAGTCAAGTAATCAATTTGTTGTTTAGTAGAAAAATAGTCTTAAAGGGATATTTTGGACTATTTGAAGCAGGGTTGTATGAGGTAATTATCGATAGTCAGTGTATTACCTGCAGTAGATGGAGGCTGACACGCCTCCTGTTTGGAGAAACAGCACGAGTACTGGTGTAGGAAGCTAAGCAGTGGACAGTGTCAGCAACAAAATGTATTTGAGCCACCTAAAAACATCAATAT
Source organism: Lutjanus argentimaculatus (assembly GCA_034769285.1). Classification (NCBI taxonomy): domain Eukaryota; kingdom Metazoa; phylum Chordata; class Actinopteri; order Lutjaniformes; family Lutjanidae; genus Lutjanus; species Lutjanus argentimaculatus. The sequence continues at coordinate 2,171,310 of JAWZSL010000001.1, forward strand.
CATGTTAAGTGTATGCCATTTTTAGGACATTTTCTCTGCTTTACCTTGCCGTCAGACAGCCTTTTCCAATGGGAAAACCACCGTCATATCAGCCAAAAATTGTTCTTTTCCGAAGCCATTAAACTCCTTTGGCAAAAACAGTGATTTTACTTCACAGAACATAGGAGTAACTGATCTACTGCTGCCTCAGTAGGTTAGTTAATTTGCCTTATTGTGGAATATTGGTGTTTTAAAAGGTTTGTTCGGATTCAATAAAGTCACAGTAACACAGACAAACTAACAGATCGAGGCAGCTGTAGACCAGTGTTTTGTGAAGTTAAATTTTTGCAAAAGGAGTCTGGTTGAACAAGAAGAGAGCCATATTTAGCTTATATAACAGTGGTTTCAGAAAAACTGTCTGATAGCAAGGTGAAGTTGTGAAAATATTGTAAATATAGTGTACACTTTTACTGATAAAGATTTTTTTTTAATGGGACATTTTTTAGGTGGATAAAATACATTTTGTTGCTAAGCCTGTCCACAGCAGTTCATTTCTTAGCTTTCCTGCTAGTACTCCTCTCTGCAACTGAGTATAACTGTAGGTAATACACTGACTTATCAATAAGGACCTCATACAACCTCACTTCAAAAAAATCTGATTTATCGCTTTAAGTGTTTTGATAGGTGACTTGCTTAAATCACTCCTTGTGCTTTGACAAAAAATTCTATGTAAATGATTAATAACAGTTGTATTTTTAACATTCTATTTAACATTTTAATGTTCATTTGTTCATTGTAGTTGGGCTAAAGTGATTCTTACATTCTCCAGTTGTAAAAAAAAATGTGTTGCCTTTACATAGAATTAAAAATGTTTGTCTCCCAAGGCTAATGGATAATAAATCCAAAAAAAGACACGTCTCTGAGGAAAATATAGAATTTAATAGCCGTGGCTCCAGGCAGGGTTATTTGGACAAAAACGGCTCTTTTGAGAGAAAAGGTTGCAGACCCCTGGTTTAAGTTATTTGTCAGGCAAAATGCTTGGTTTGTTACCAAGTTGCAAGTAGGCTGACACACACAAGGAATTTGCCTTGGTCATTGTAGTGCATAATAATGAACATAGTAAGTAGAAAATATAAAGAAAGATAAGAAAACAACTACTGCAAGTCAAGAAGCATGAGCAGTAAATAGAAAAATGGCAGTAAGGTATGGAAAAATCTTTTAAATGGCATACAATATTTACATGAAAGAGGTGTCCAGTTTTGTGCGTGAATGTGCAAAGTATGTAACAGTATGCAATATTAAAATATTTGAAATGTGCAAGATAGTTATCCAAAAAAAAGGTGTGACGTTAATGTCCCAGCTGTGTCTCTGTCCCACCCTGCTGACCAGCTGAGGGGGAGGCTGTTCGGCGGGACGGAGCCATGGAGCCACCAGAGGACATGGAGGGCCGTACCTTTGTGGAGGTGATGAGTGAAAAGTACAGTCCAGAGAACTTTCCGTACCGCAGAGGACCTGGTATGGGGGTGGTGGTGGTGCCCACTGTAGGTCCTCAAGGCTCTCCTATGAAAGGTGAGCTTGAGGTGAATAACGACTGGCCTTGTTACACCAACAGATGGATGTGGACATGTCTTTTTCATTACTTTCATTACGGCCTCCGTAGAATGGGCCAAGGTTTGTTACATGTTGTTTTATATGTGGATAGACAGCAGCTGTGAGTGATTGCCAGACAGAGAGAGTTTCTACAACACCAGCTCGCTTCAACCATAGATCGTTTATCAGATAGGATTTCAACCTATTTCATATACCGTCTGTGGCTCCAACTCGCTATGTGGACTGCTGTACTCATTTTTAAATGCACAATTGCTACATATTTCTCCTTCAACTTCAGTGATTTTTGTAAATATTCAGTCATTATGAATTTGATGTCAGCAGCCTGTTCTGAATAAGTTGGGAGAGGGGAAACAGAAGACTGTGGAAGCTGTGAATGCTCAAAAAACATCTGCTGATGCACAAATGATTGTATTCTGTTTTTAATGAGATGAAATAATATGTTCTTTATTAGACACTATTAGACCCTTAATTAGACTTTATTAGAGGGTAGTTTGTGACACATTACAACAGAGCTGTAGTGTAAAGTGTTTTATTTCCCACTATTTGACCTTTAATTAGACTTTATTAGAGGGTAATTATTGTGTATTAGTGAGTTATGGTGTCTAATTAGGGTATGATTACTTTCTAATAAAGACTATATTTCTAGTTTGTGTCTAATTTGATGCAAAGTACATCTTGTTACTGTACTTAAAAATAAAGTGTCACCAAATTCACTGCTTCCTTAAAACAATCAACACAGATTGTTAGTCTCTAATGAGAACCAAACCCTGGTCTCCTGTGTGAATCGATAGATTGCGTTATGAGACTGTTTTCATGAACTGCATTGATACTGGTTTTGGACGACAGGGAATCTTCATGAATTTGTGGCGGGGAAGTCTTGGCATTTGAATTCCGCACATCATGTCTTGTGTCTGCATTACATTCCGGTCTTGGACAACTGGACTAGTGAATACCAGATGCATTCTGTGTTATTTTACTAGAGGTAGGAGAAAGGGACACTATATTGACACAGAATTAAACCTTGTTAAACTTGGTTTTTTTAACCAGAAAGCTCCACAATAGTGAGTTGTTGCCATTTTTTTCTGTAAACTTGCTGTTATGTCCAAGGAGAATATTTGGTTCTGATCTCCTTTTGTTTATACAGTAACATCAGCACATGACTGTATTAATTTACAGTTGTGGATTACAATGAATCCCAAAATGCACCGTCTAACAGTGTAAGAGTTCCATTTAAGCCTTATGCTGTAGCTGATATGCTACTCTTTTGTTTTAACAAATCACAGCTTCCTGTGACTCATTAAATTTAGTCTCGAGGCCACTTTACCCAAATCAAAAACCCTTGAAAACACTCCTTTTTCTGTGTGAACCTTCCCCTCTGTCTGACTAATCCCCATTAATTCTTCCTTGCATCATGTCCCACTTCACCCCCAGACCGCCTGAACCTTCCCAGCGTGCTGGTGTTGAATAGCTGTGGGATCAGCAGAGCAGGAGACCAGGCTGAGATCGCTGCCTTCTGTGCCCATGTCATGGAACTGGACCTGTCTCATAACAAGCTGCAGGACTGGCACGAGGTGCTTTCTCTGGATTTACTACCGTAACAGTCACCTTTTAAGGCTGGTGACATTCTGTATTTTATTTAATGTCAGCAAATCCAGCGAAAAGATCCAAACCAACAATGAATGGAGCTTACTAACAAGTATTGTCTGTGCATCCAAGCCTGATATATCTTCTTCCTCCTCTGTGCCACAGAGCTCCATTGTTGTCCAAAAACTATTAAAAACACATCAGTGAGTCACAGTGGTGCTCTGGAGAACATGTTCCTTCATTACCATGAAAACACACACTGACGTTTATTTTGACTCAGTCCCACATACACCGTTCTGCTGCTGGAAATGCTTACTTGAGCACCAAGAGGGGAATTAATCCGCAGCTGAAAATAGTCCTTGACAAATGCAATATTGCTTGAGCAAAAACCACATCGTCCAGCTATTTTAGGAAAGTGTTTTTTTAAATGAGAGGATATAAACTGTGTTTGTGAGCCATTTTTAAAGCTTCATGTCTTAACCAATGGTATTGGAGCAGACTGTCACAGACAGACCATGCACTGTTGGTTTTGGTCTTTTCATGCACTTTTGACATTGATTATATGCCAGAGAAGGAAAACCTGTGTAGGTATATTGTAATTCTACTGACGAAAAAAGTTCTTTTGTGGTCATAAACACAAATCATTGTCTCTTTTTCAGATCAGTAAAATCGTGTCCAACATCCCCAACCTGGAGTTTCTGAATCTGAGCTCCAACCCCCTGGCAGGAATGACCCTTGAGCCGCGGTGTGCTGAAGCCTTCTCCCGGGTCCGACGCCTCGTCCTCAACAACACTCAAGTGGCCTGGGACACCGTGCTGCTGCTCACCAGGGAGATACCTGAGTAAGAAGAATAGCTGATCATTGCTTCACTCATTTCTCCTCAGGATCTCAAAGAAGCTTAGGAGTGGGACCGATTTTCAGTCCTCTGCTATTGAGAGTGAAGGCACTACAACAATTGATTGTTAAAATATTTTATTCCAGCTTAATTGAAGATGAGCCAATCTGCAGACAGAGTGAAGGTTCAACAGCAAATGTGCTGCTGACGGCCAAATAACCAACTTTTATAGTGTAAAAAAGGGTTAGGTGTTGAGGATGGGTGATTTACTTGTTCAGTGTGTGTACATTTTAAACGGAGGAAGCCACTGTTCATAAGCTGTTAGGAAACTACTGAGGAAATAGTTCACATATTTTCCTCAAAAGGGCCTCCACCCTGTGTCCTCCTGTGTCGTCCTGCAGGCTGGAGGAGTTGTTCCTGTGCCTTAACGAGTACAGTAGCGTGAGTGCCTCCAGTGTGGCCTGTCCCTCCCTGCGCCTGCTTCACATCACCGACAACAGCCTCAAGGACTGGACCGAAGTCCGCAAGTTTGGCTCCATGTTCCCCAGCCTGGACACTCTGGTCATGGCCAACAACAACCTGGCCTCCATTCAGGACGACAAGGACATCCTGCCACGGCTCTTCCCCAACCTACGCTGCATCAACCTGCACAACTCAGGTCAGTGGAGCCGAGTGCTGGCTTGTTAAGGCTGTGTTTTGTTTTAAGATGGGTGTGTTAGTTTTCCATGATGGTTTAATTCCAGGCAGAAACACTGAATTGCTTCTGATTGTCAGTTTACAGGTTTTTCTGAGTCTTTCCAGAACGACACTCTCAGCATCTGTATGCAATTACCCAATAAGAGCAGATAAAATTAGCATGAGCAAACATGTCACTGTATCCTAACAGCTTTGTGTTATTTGTAGAGTATTACAACAGATTCTTCTCCACGTCAGCTCTTATCTCAGGAGTTGTTTCTATTCTGGGGAGTATCAGTGACGAATCTATTTTTAGAGCTCTGTTGAGAGTGGAGGGGATAAAAACAATATATTGTACAAAGTCGTCTTCAAATTTACTTCAGTGCATCACATCATCATAACTCCTTTGCCTGAGGCACAGAAAAACATCCTTCTTGCAAGTCATTTCAGATTAAAGCCCTCAAGACTTACTTTTCTTCAAACAAAAATGAATTCTGCTCACAGGCTTAGATCATTTCACTGGTTACCAGTAGTCTTGTGCAGTTTTAATTTTTCATTTTGGGTTACTTATTTTTAGAGCTGCAACAATTAATCAGCTTTTAAATTAATTACCAATTATTTTGATAATCAATTAATAGTTTTTGAGTAATCAAGTATTTTTTAAATTATAATAATTTTTCTGATGTGAATTTTCTTGATTTTTTACTCCTTTTTGACTGTAAGCTGAATATCTTTGGGTTGTTGACAAAACAAGACATTTGAGGACATCATCTTGGGTTTTGGGTAGAGATTGTGGCCTAGGATTAAGATTTTGACTAGATACTTAAAGCAAAGCAAGCATGTAAGATGTCTCATTTTTCAAGATTGTGTACCGGCTGGCAGGCACCAGCTGTGTGTGTGTGTTTGTGTTTCAGCCTCTGACAGCATTGACCAGAGAAGCTGGTTCTTTCTGTTGTCCTTCCTGTCTCTCTTCTTTACCCCATCCTCTCTGTACGTTCACAAAGTAACTTTAAAGTACATTTCTCCTCCGGTCAGCAGTCAACACGAACAGAGAGACTGACGAGAGTACAGTAAACTATTGAGTGAGGTCGGCTTTCCCCGGGTCACTGCTGCAGACAGGTTGAGAAGCAAGAGTGTAGATAAATCCCTCTTTTAATCCCAAAAGTTTGAAAGGAAAACTCTGAGCTCTCCTCCTGTCAGTAAAGCAGTGTGACTCCCGTGTTTCTTCATCCAGAACCTCCGGTCTCTCCCAGGCTCACTTCACCAAAGCTCCCCGGCTCTCAGCAGCTATCTGTCGTTTGTGTGCCTCAGCTCCAGCCTGGTCCTCTCCACACAGCAGTCGACAAAAACCCTGCGATAGATGTGAATTTTTCACTCAAGTTGAATATTTTCAACTCGCATGAAGATTTTTGTGTGTTTGCGTCATTTCACATTTATTCGTGTCTTTACATCAACTTTGTAAGGAATCAACTTTTGTTAAAAATGTATTCGCTTTCTACATGAACACACCACAATACTCCCTCAGAGCTCCTAGTCTGGTCCAGGCAGAGTCAGCTAGCTGCACAGCTAACTGAGCTAACTAACTAATGGTAGCTAACAATTACAGTTAGCAGCATTTAGCTGTTACTGTAGCAATAAGTAAAGCTATCTGTCCATTAGTGCCGTAAAGCGTACTGAGATTGTACCCAGAAACACAAGTTACGCACTGTAAGAATGGGTGTTCAGGGTGCAGAGTGGGAATTAACAAAGCACCATTCACCCTGTTACAAGACAGTGTACCATCAAAATGATGAAGCTGTTATTTTAAGGTAAAATAGTTACATAATGTTGCTTTGAAGGAATATTTTATGTCAACAGATATTAAAAAGACCTAAATCAAAAATGTGTTCTCTTGATAATTTCTGACTTCAGCACCCTGTCTGTGGCCCTGAGACCCAAATCCTACTGTTGAGTTCCTACTGAAGATTTAGTGTTTAAATTAAGGCTGTGTTATTTCCTAAAACAGCTGGACAGCATAGGAGAGGACAGGACAGGATAGGGCAGGACAGGACAGGACAGAAAGATAAATAGTGCATTTATTGGGGACTATTTTGAATAGTGGATTAATACACATTTGGTACCTTAGTGAACATTTCCAGCAGGACGGTGTATGCAGGATTGAATTAAAATACAGTGAAATAAATCAAAATAAAAATAAAAAACGACAGTGTGTTTTGATGGTAATGAAAGAGCACGTCACCAAGTGCAACAGTGTGACTCACTGATGTGTTGAGCCATGGCACTCTATCACACAGAGGAATTATTTATATAAGGCTGTGATACACACACAGTTATTGTTAGTAAATACATTCATTGTTGGTTTTCATCATGTCATGGCATTTCTCAACTCTAAGAAAAATATAGATATCACCAGACATATTCTTGAAGCAGAGGCGCACTTTTCACTCTTTTTTTAGCATTTAATCCATGGTAGATGTGCATGCTGAACCGTGGGTGGTGAGCCATTCTGTTACACCAGATTTTAGTAACTAAACAACCCAAAATCTGTCATCACCATGATTTTGATTAAAATATAGCAAGATCCTGGTTCATGCATGTAAATATGCCCCCCTGCCCACTTCAAACCAATGAAAAGAGCTGAGAGAAAAACAAAAGACCGGAATCTAAATAAGCAAAACTGTTTAAAAATTATTTAAAAGAAAATAATTTACGTAAGTACGTTATCACTCATACTGAAGGGTTGATTAAGAAAATTGAAGAAGTGTTATTCTCAGCCATAACTTCTCATTTTTCCCCTTTTAGGATAATGCTGGCCTGCTATTACATAACACACTGTACACCTCCCTCCAGTACTGTGTCTACTGTCCCTATTTCTATGTCCTAACTGTCTGAAACATGACTGGTCTGTGTGCTGTCAGGTCTCAACCAATGGGAAGACATTGAGAAGCTGAACTTCTTTCCCAAGTTGGAGGAGGTGCGGCTGCAGGGCATTCCCTTACTGCAGACCTACACCAACGCAGAGCGACGCAGCCTCATGATAGCACAGTGAGTCTCGCCAGTGACGTCAGTGAGAATGGACCTCCTCTATAGTCGATAGAAAGCCTGTTTTGTTTTCCTCCTAACACTGAGGAGTGCTTATAATCGGGTACATTTGCAACTGCATAATACAGTATGTATTTGCTTCCCCTCAGGCTTCCTTCAATTGCAGTGCTAAACGGCAGTGTTGTGACTGATAGTGAGAGAGAAGACGCAGAGAGGTTCTTCATCCGTTACTACTTAGACTACCCTGAGAAGGAGCTGCCTTATAGGTAGGCCCAAAATATTCTTCTGTTTTTCTTTTATTCCTACAAAACTGTTATCATGGATAATGAAAATGAAGATTCCACTAATATTCCTGTTTACATGCAGCTGTGCGTAATCCGATTAATGTAATGACGTACGTCTTAGTGCTTCTATTATATATTATATCCAACTGTCTTCCAACCAAGCAAAGCATATCCAAAAACCTGCCCAATCAGTCACCATCAGCCCACCAACTGGCGACTGGCAATATATTTGTACCTCCCTCCCACCTCCTCCCATCATCTTGAATCTCAGCTGGGAGATGTGTGTGAGTAGCGAGTTCTCTTCATCATGTAAATGACATATGTTCACTGTGACCAATAAAAAAACTAACCTCACAAAGTGTCATGACATGAAACGTTTTCCTTATTAAACAGAAAAATACCACTGTACACCTTCTGAATTCAGGTTTCTATCTCCTACCAAACTAAGACGAGCTTAAAGCGATAGTCCACTCTTAGATAATCATCCACTCAGTATGTACTCACTCCTATGCCGATGTGAGGATGGGTGAAGATCTTCAGTTCACAAAACTATCCTGTCAGCAGAAAACAGGGTTGCAGCCAAATCCAGTACAATTGCAGTGAATGGTGACCCAGTTTAAAACGTTAAAAAAAGAACACAAAACAAACACAAAATGTCTCCATCCTGCTTGTGTGGTGTAATCCAAGTGTCCGCGAGCCGCGACATTAAAATTCAACCACAAAAGACGCCATTTACGCCATGTTTTTAGCCGAAATGTCAACTGTAGCATGTAGCAGGTAGGATGTAAACATGGCGTCGATCTCGCGATATTTTCACACGTGCGTCCATTAAGAGATATACAAAGTCTCGCGAGATCGACGCCATGTTTACATCCTACATGCTACAGTTGACATTTCGGCTAAAAACATGGTGTAAATGGCGTCTTTTGTGGTTAAATTTTAATGTCGCAGCTCACGGACACTTGGATTACACCACACGAGTAGGATGGAAACATTTTGTGTTTGTTTTGTGTTGTTTTTTTTAACGTTTTAAACTGGGTCACCATTCACTGCAATTGTATGGGATTTGGCTGCAACCCTGCTTTCTGCTGAAACTCCAGGATTGTTTTGTGAACTGAAGATCTTCACCCATCCTCACATCGGCATAGAGGTGAGTACATACTGAGTGGATGATTATCTAAGAGTGGAATATCTCTTTAACTGGCTCATTAACTCATCTTAAAACACACTTCTCTCTAACTTGACAGAAAAACATGTAAAACTCACCTAATCCATCTTTATTAGTCTTGCCACTCTTCCAACAATCACAAGTTGAAATAAATCTTTAATTCACCATGTCAGATGCACTCTGCAGACCTTTACGTTATCACCCTCAAATGCCCCCCCCCACAAAAAAAAGCAACCAGTGATGGATTCAGACCATCACCAATTGGCGATATATTTGTCCAGTCACCCAACCCTAATATGCTGTTTACATGGCCCGTATCAAAGTCAGAATATTGTCATAATCTTAATTGTAGCAGAAATTAATGTGCATGTAGACGTAGTCACTGGTGTGTTTATGCTGTTCAGACTGACTGCTTTTTTCCTCCTCAGATACCATTCCCTGGTAACCAAGTATGGGAGGCTGGAGCCGCTCGCTGAGATTGACCTCCGACCTCGCTGCCGTGCCCAGGTGGAGGTTCACTGTGAGGAAAAAGTGGAGCAGGTGTGTAACAGGGTGTTGTTCTGAATAGTTCACAAATGTAGAATAACTTGAGAGGCTGAGTGATATCATGTGACCCTAACATCCTCTTGTCATTTCTCCATTCATACTAGACCTTATACAGTCCTGTTGAGTGTCTTTTGAGCAAAAGTATTTCTGGTTTCTGCCTCTGTGCTGTTTTGGACTAATTGGTGCACCAAAGGTATCTGTAATATTGGTGTTAGCACAAATTCAGCTCTCAGTCATGTTTGCACCAAATAAAGCTGTCCAGTTACATGATGTGTACCTTTGCACACTGTGAAACAAGTTCAAACAGGTTTTTAGTTATGTTAGGTTATGTTATTTAGAAATGCATCATTTTCTATAAGATGATCACATGTTTGCACTATTTGAGGATTTATGAGAAAATGTGTAGCTCAAGACATATATCATATATTGCAGTATAGCCTAAAAATATTGAGATTTTAGTTAGAAGCTATATCGCCCAGCCTCAGTTGGAGAAATGAATGGAGATGCTGAAATGACCTGACTTGTACTGATGTACAGACCACAGTTAAAGCCACGGGTACTGCAGTTAATCCATGGGTCATACAAAATCTGGTCATAAAAATTAACATTCTGATTAATAGCAGATGGATTTATTGGTGGCTGAACAGTGTGAAGCCGATCCCCTTTAAGAGAGAGAGCTGTGCACATTTACGCACGAGGCACAGCAGCTGTAACTTCACTGATTGTTTAAATCTGACAGGATTGGTCAGGATCTGTTAATTAATGTCTTGCGTTCTTCTACATATCCAAAAGGTCTCAGACACACACACGGCCACAGTTCATACAATGAAATTGTTTGGAGTAAAGCAGTGTATAAATCCTGACTTCTATCAGAGCAATCTAACAAATTATTTCCTCTGTTTTTTCTGTAGAGTTTCTTCTGTCCTGTCAAGTTCATAACTACAGATCTTAGTTTTGCTGCTTAACGATATTTGGAGCATTGATATTACTGTGCGCATTGAAACATTTGAAAAGACTGAGAGCAGCTTCTCTTAATCATTGAAGTAAATTGTTAAAGAAAACACACACATGAGTACAACACAATAAAAGAAATCACCTGGAAAGCTCACATGGCTTAAAACAATATTCCACTCCTAGATGATAATCCACTCAATATGTACTCACCCCTATGCTGATGTGAGGATGGGTGAAGATCTTCAGTTCATAAAACAATCCTGGAGTTTCAGCAGATTGGAGTGGATTTGGCTGCAGCCCTGTTTTCTGCTGAAACTCCAGGATTGTTTTGTGAACTGAAGATCTTCACCCATCTTCACATCGGCATAGGGGTGAGTACATATTGAGTGGATTATCATCTAGGGATGGAATATCGCTTTAATGTCATTTAAAAGGTTATTTAATGCTAAGTCTGTGTTCAGGTAATTAAATTAATTTCCGATTATCTATGCACATTTAGATGAACAATACTAAAAATGGAAAGAGATTTAAAATTATGTGAAAGCGCACTTAAATTCATGACAAGAGTAACGTTTGCATTTTACCATCAGTATAACCTCTCAGCCATTCTTCTTAAAGACACTACGTGCAGAATTGAAACCTTCCAGACTTTATCTTATTGTACTTTTGTGGAACGGGTGTTTGTTTAATCCCTGAAATGTAGAAACTGTTTGTGTTTGTCTCAGCTGAACATCCGTTTGGACCAGACAGTAGCCGAACTGAAGAAGCAGCTGACAACAGTGGTGCAGCTGTCCACCAACAGCATGAGGCTCTACTACATCGACAAGTGCAGCGCCTTCGGTCCCGAGGAGATGAAGTACAACACCCGGGCTCTCCACTCCTACAGCATCCAAGACGGTGATGAAATACTGGTGGTGCCCAAGACCAAGTGACCAGCTGGTGTCCAACTAGCTGATTAGAGTGACTCATTGATTGATTGATTAATTGGATTATTTGTTGATTGGTTAACTGACATCACAAAATAACTGGGAAATACATAATGGGGCAGCATCAGCGACCCACTCAGAAAGGAAAGAGTAAAAGAAGAAAATGATGTGAACACCATCATGAAGACAGCACAGTGGACTACAGTGGGCTGCTGGGAGGCTCTGGCTGGAAATGCAGCCAGTCTGGAGAAGATTTTAAGAAATGTATTTATTTCAGCTTCATTTGAGGGCATCCACTGGAGTTAGTGGACAAATCTGTCACACTGGAGAACAGGCCGAGAGCAACTCGCAGTCAGCTAGCAGCTTCAGCAGAGGAGAGGGCACCGCTGTACCAGCAAAGCAGTTCTATCTCTTAGTACACGGCATGTACCATAGCACCTGCTTAGGCAAGGATCTTAACACCACTGGCTTGCCCACTTGTCGTAAAACGCTACCCTGATCAGTAGTGAGGCAGTGCTGCCGAGTGGAGAGGGAGTGCTGTGCTCATCTGCACTTTGAAAGTAGGCACAATATCAGGAAGACAAGCAGTTGCTAAAGGAAAAATCATGCCTAAAACACTGTTAAATGCAGGGGTTCGCAATGAAACTAGGGGTCCATTTTGTTCTTCAGTGGTGTTTTTTCTTTTTTTTTTCTTTTTGTATTTCTGTGTATAATTGCCTAAGTTAGACGCTACATCATGTTCAGATTGATTGAAAGATACCAACACAGTCAAAAAGCAAGAGATTGAGAACGACAATCAACAATCAGTGTGAAATCTGTCATAGAAAAAGCAGATTTTAAATCCTAAAAGATCCTTCCAGTTGTTTAAGATGTATAAAAATATTCCCCTTCCAATAATAATTTATGTCTTATCAGTTATTTCCGGAAACAAGTTACAAATGCATAAAAATATTTACCTCTTCTCCGTAACTGAAAAATCCAGACTCTTGGTAGGCCTGGGCGATATAGCTGAAAAGTCTATCACGATGGTGAAGTTTCATATCAGTAGATATAGACAAGTATCGATCATGTAGTTTGTGACTGATGACATGTTGTGTACTCCAAAGCACGGAAGCGACTAAAGGGATAAAATAAGTTTGTTTGCGTGTCACTCATAGCACACATAGCACATTATCAGTGGATATGACAGGCAGTTTATGAATTAATATTTAATGTATTTAAGTGAAACTATTGAACATTTTATTGAACTATGCGTCTATTGCCCAGGCCTAATTCTACAGATATGCAAACATTGTAATTAATTACAAAAGTTGAACTGCTGGAAACCAGAACTTCTTAAGCCTGGGTTATACTCCAAGCTGACATGTACATGGACAGTTGCAGAAATCATGTAGTACATGTAGTACTTCTTTTTATACTACTTTCTGGAGTATTCAATAAAATCCTCAAGTCCACACGGTCACAACAAACTGGGATGTCTGCACAGAGTCTAAGCGTACACCCTCTGATGATTTGAAATGAGATGAAATTTATGTCACAAGGACCCTCGCACACTTGTGAACACGCGAAGTAGAACACCGTCTGAAAAAATGTATGTGTCCTGCAGGCTTCATGTTTCCACATCACACTTTCTGAGTTGTGTACTGCATCAGGAGTGGCCCCCAGACTAGATGTCATCATGTTTGTACATCTAGTCAAACTGAGATTTAATGCCACAACAGAGAAACTGTCCTCCCTCTGCAGTTGAATTTGAAAACAGTTTTTTTTGTGTCACATTCTGCGCAGTGAAGGTCAACAATTTAAGTAACAATGAGTCAAAAACATTTTTTTGACTAAAAGCAGAAATAGGTGAGGCAGGCTAAGAGAACATTGGTTATACAAAACAGAAAATTTTACCACTTGATGACAAAATGGCCCCAGGAGTGCAATGATCCTAAATTGATTATATCTAACAGTGTAGAGTGTCGACGTTTCCTTTATTCTGTTATATATTTTGTACATGTGTTTTGTGGACTGGGAGAAGGTTTATGACCGTGTCCTCCAAGGAGTCAGCCATTCATTCCTTAGAGAACCAGAGTTATAGCTGTGTCCATGTTTTTGGGCAGGAAGTCGCAGACCTTTTCAGTTGGGCTTCATCAGGGTGGCTAGGAGGTCAAGGTGCAGCCAGGGGGGGAAGGAAAGTGTCTGGTTTGGAATTGAATTGCTTCTCTGCTCTTTGCAGATGTGGTTCTGTTGGCTTCAACAGACTGAGACCCTTAGAGGGAAAATTTACTACTTTTTATGTAGATGTCTAGTCAGTGTTGGAACAATAAATTCCTCAGCGCTGCTATATTGACCATGAAAGCCAAGTTCTTCTGCTCGCGGAGCTGTGCTGGCAGTGCCTACATGTACCAGGATTCATTGTGCATGAGCTTCTGCAATGACGCCATGTTGCCGTGCATCACCACCTCCTCCTTTAGCTGTTACTCTTTTGGCTAAAACATAGTGATAGACAAAAATACTCATCCAGTATGACCCCTGGCTACTCAGGGGCGGAAACTAGAAACCCAAGCTGAAATAACCCGCAGTTCTTCCTTAACACCAACAACATCACTGTGACATCACTGGATGCAGGAAGAACAACAGAACTTTCTTTCTTTGTTAGTATGGCACACGCTGAGGAATTTATTGCCCAATTGACCACATTTACCATTAACATTGACTGGACATCCACATGGAAAGTGTCAACTTTCCCTTTAACACACATTGTGAGGTTTGTTGTTGGGATGCGAGTCAGTTCCTCTAAGTCTGAGGCCATGGTTCTCTGTCATGGAAAGTGGAGTTTGACAGGAAAGTTGGTGCGATGTCAGCAGTAATGCGGCTGTTATAATGAACCATTGTGGTCAAGAGGGAGCTGAAGTGGGAGGCAAAGCTTTCAAGTTATCAGTTCCAACCCTCACCTTTGGTCAGAAGCTTTTGGGTAGTGACAGAAAGAATGAGATTGCAGATACAAGCATCCAAAATGAGATTCCTCCATAGGGTGGCTGGGCTCACCCTCAGGGATAGGGTAGGGACTTCAGGCTTGGAGCAGTGATGTTGCTCCTTCACGTTAAAAGGAACTAGTCGAGGTGGTTCAGGCATGTGGACGGGATCCTCCTGGGCGCCTTCCTTTGGGGGTTCACCAGACATCTCCACGTAGGAGATGCCCAGAACACAATAGAGCAGTGGTTTTCAAAGTTTGAGGCAGGAGTCCAGAGGGGGGCTCCAAACAGGTTTAGTTTCAGGCTCAGCGAATGGAAGTGAAAAATTATTATGATAGTTATCAAAAGGGGATGATAAATAGGCCTTTTCAACCAGCCAGCTCTGTTCGGGTTCAAACACCTAATCTGGAACTGGTCCAGAGCATTTCCACCAAAAATAAATTGGTTCAGAACCTGAAAAATTGGTTCCCAGCTAGAACCAAAAAAATAGCAGTTTGTCCTTGGGAAACAAAGAGGACATGTCATATTCCACAGGGTGTTGTGCATTGTGCAGCACCCTCTGTTGATGACATCCTTGATTACATTGGTTCTTCTCAAAACTAGTGGATACGCAGGCTGGTTTGCTAAATAGCACCAAAGTTTCAAGAATCTTAAACTAAACCTGCTCAAGAGCCAGAGCTAATTTGATGGAAAAAGGCCTATAGAATAGCCTAAATGTGTGTGATTTGGTGAAAGAAATTACTCAGAGATACAGTATTAGGGGATTTTACTGTTTATCCAATTTTCCCAGAGTCAGAAACTAATAAATGCCTTTGAACAGACCATTTATATAGTTTGATCTTGTCTGAAATTAGGTAAAACAGCAATGTTAGGCTATCTTTGAGTGTCAATGGGGTCAAATAACTAGTTAACTAATGGCAGGGATGCCTTTTTCAAGTTTTGTCTGAGGGAAGGCCCACAGTCCTGGACTTTGAAAACCCCTGCAATAGAGATGATACATCTCATCTGAATTGGGAACCCCTTCAGGATCCCCCAGGATAAGCGGCAGAAAATGGATGGATGGATGTTTCCTTTATCACTGACCAAGACCTGATGTCACCTCGTTTCTTATCACAAAGCACCTGCTGCACACATGTACGCACCCTCACATGCGTGGACAGGTTACCACACAGCAGCTGGTGTGTCACGTCATGTGCTGCCCCCTACAGGCTTCACAGTGTCTTTCATAAAAGACGTGCTCTGCCACTACCTCACCAGATGAGATTTCTTTTGTGACTAAAGAAGTGACAGGAAACACACACACAGAGTAGGGAACCCAAAAGACAGTGTCTCTCTCTCTCTCTCTCTCTCTTATACACATTCTGCATAGGAGCAGTATGACGGCACAACTTATTTAACCTACAGTATATGTAGAGTTAAACATATTCATCCATCTATCCATCCATCCATAAGCTATACCCGCTTATCCAGATCATATTAACTCATTTGTGTACATCCTAGGAAGCAGGATAAGGTTGAGAGTTTAACTTGTGTGTTCATGGTCACTTTAAAGGCATGGGTTTGCATACCTGTGTATGTGTATTTATTTCAGTTTGTTTGTTATGCTCTTAAGAGGTTAGCATTCTGTTCTTACAATTTTCTTTTCTTAAAGTTATATCTTTGCATAATTTCTTTGATTAACTGCATATGATCGTGTTATATGGACATTGTAAATGCTTAATCAGTGTATCTCTCTCTACACTCTGAGAAATAAGGGTTCCAAAAGGGTTCTTCCTGAAGGGCTGAGGTTCTACCCAGAAGCATTTGCTTCTGAAGAACAAAGAGTCTTGTCAAGGGTTCCATTAAGAACCCTTTTCCTCCAAAGAACCCTTTTTTAGAGAAAGAGTTCTTCAAGGATTGTTGAAATCCTGAAAGAACTTTTTCATCTAGGGTTTGTCAGGTTTTTTTTTTTTTTTTTTTTTTTACCATTATATAAAAATACTCTTGGTAGAACCCCTGGGTGGGTTCCTGATCAAAATCCTTGGAATATAAAAAATTATCGGTAGATCCCCCTTCATGCGTTCTTGATAAAACCCTTGGAGTATAAAATGTTTCACGGTTGATCCCCCCGGGTAGGTTCTAGATTAAACCATTGGAATATAAAATGGTTCTCTGTAGAACCACCAAAGTGTGTCTAGATAAAACCCTTGGAATATAAAAAGATTATCAGTAGATCACCCTTTTTGGGTTCTAGACAAAACCATTGGAATACTGTATAAAAAGGCTCTTCCTAGAACCGTCTAACTATGCTCTAGATAAAACCCTTGGAATATAAAAAGATTCTTGGTAGAACCCCCTGGGTGGTCTTTTGTTGGCACCCTTAGAAAGTGAAAAGGCTCTGGATAGAACCTCCAGTGAGGTTTCTGGGTGGAACCATTACACCATAGAACAGTTCTCTGTAAAATTTCTCATAAGGGGTTGTGGGTGGAACCTTTCACATATGGTTCTAGTGTTTACGTTTTATTATGGGGTCTTGGTAGAACTCTCTGAATGGGTTCTGAATGATAAAAGTGGTCTCCTCTCTTTGGGGACAAGCCAAAGAACACTTTATGATTCTAGTTGGCACCTTTATTTCTAAGAGTGTGCAGTTTATTTGCAATTTTCCTTGAAGAGACACAGATCTCACTTTAGTGTTTGAGTATGCACCTTTAAACTACCAGTGATTATTCAGTGTAATATTCCTTTATGTTTACATCAGTGATTCAGCTACTCCACATTAGTGTATTCTACATTTGAGTCCTTCCTGCCTAGAGATACTTCCACCAAAGATAACTTATTATGATATTACTATAATGTGGAATATATACAATATGTATTGATTTTATGATACAGCCTCCACCTTGTATAAGAGGAGCATTGATGTTTGATGTTTGGTGCTATTGATTTTTCCTATAGCAAGTAACTTTGTAGAGTCAGAGGTTCCTGGCAGTGAGCAGTGTTATGGCTACGGACACAGCTGATTGGTCAAGCCACAAAATTAAATATTCACATATGGTGGCTGGAAACAAATTAAAAAAAAAAAAGTTTTAGCTGCACTGGCAGTTCATCCACTCTAGATAGAAAACCCAGCTCAGTGTGCTACGACCTCACTTTTTAACAGTGTTTTTACCCCCCAAATGTATCAACATCTCAAGTATGTAAATGCCACAATATTTCCCTCCTCACTATTATAATTTACCAGTTTTATTTTATAACACAACTGCTATACTTGAATACTAGAAGGCGTGATATAAATAACACTAGACAGTCAGTATGAAGGTGTAGCAATGACGCACAGCAGGGTTAGATGAAAATACTGGGAGCTGTTTTTCCCATTTTATCACAGTAGTGCTGATTAAATGTTAGCATAGCATGAACCACAGCCATAGAAACCAGCACAGAGAGAGGCAGCGGGGCAGTGCTGGCACCAACTTAAATATTGAGTTATAGTGTCCGTGCTAATCAGTGTGAGATTGTTTGAGTGAGAACATGTGGTATGTAATTGTTTGCAGGGTGGGTGATTTTTCTTTTTAATTTTTTAATGTTTTTTTTTTGTATGCATGTTATTTATTGACTTTATGTGTTTGCAAGGAAAGTGGTCAGTCACTATGCCTGCTTAGATTCATGGAACAATGAACTTGATGGAACTTTGTTTTACATTAAGCCAGATGAAGTATTTGAAGACTTGATGT
The DNA here is from genome assembly GCA_034769285.1 of Lutjanus argentimaculatus. Taxonomy (NCBI): domain Eukaryota; kingdom Metazoa; phylum Chordata; class Actinopteri; order Lutjaniformes; family Lutjanidae; genus Lutjanus; species Lutjanus argentimaculatus. The sequence continues at coordinate 2,189,584 of JAWZSL010000001.1, forward strand.
AAATTTATTGTTTATCTGTCGAGTTCATACAGATTTTTGTTTTGTTTTTGAAGTATAGTATGTTATCATGTTATTTATTGTGTCTGCTTACTGTCCAACCTGAAAGGTCAAAGGCATTTTGCAGCCCTTAAAGCCCCTGAAAACTTGATTTTAGATTTCAAGTATTTCTCTGTAACATTAAAGATTCATGACTAATAAAGCAACAATCAAAGTTAGGAAAAAAAACATCCTTAATTTGTTATTATTAAGAGGTTAACAAATCTAATCTGCTTCATTAAGAGTGTGGGTGGGGTTTGATCGGTTTGATTTGAAAGACCACAAATGCCGTCACAGTGTGATTCAAATTCTGATTGGTGCATCTGATTGGTGGGGATTTTTCCAACTGAGACCCGCCCACTCAAAACAGCCAGAAGAACTCAGACTAAACAAACAAACAAACAAAAAACTTGTAACTTTGGGAGAAAATGTCGTGTTTATAAAGACCCCATCTCTCATAGAAAACAGATTCTCAGGAGCTTTAAAGGAAAATTCCAGCCAAACACCCTTTAACATCTATTTACAGGGGAATATTATGGCCACATAGAGAGGACAAAAAAAAAAGAGGAAGGTGATTTTTTTTTTTTTATTTTGCACTTTGAGAATGAAGTCAAACTGTCAGTATTAGTGCCAGGCATAAGAAAAATAAATTAGAGGAGGGAGATCTTTTTTTAATTTTTTTTTTATTATAAGGAGAAATTTGAAATATCAAGAATAAAGTTGAAATAGTATGGCTCATCATATCGACTTTATTCTCGACATTTAGTCTTTTGTTCTTGACATTTCAACTTTATCCTGAATATTTCTACAATATTCTTGACTTTTCAACTTTATTCTCAACATTTCGAATTTATTCTCAACATTTATCCCAACATTCCACTTTATTCTCAAAGGTTCAACTTTATTCTCGACCTTTCGACTATAACAAGACATTTCAACTTTATCCCAACACCTTTATTTTCAACATTTCAACTTAATTCTCCACATTTTTACTTGATTCTCAAATGAAAGCATAGTAGCCAATTAGTCATTTCAACTTTATTCTCAACATTTCTACTTTATCCCAACACATTCTTGACATTTTGACTTTATTCTCTGCATTTCAACTTTATATCTCAACATATCTCAAAGTTTCAACTTTATTCTCGATATTTTGACTTTATCCCAACATTTCACCTTTATTTTTGATATTTTAACTTTCAAAAATTCTCCACATTTCAGCTTTATTCTAAACATTTTGACTTCTTTTTTTTTTTCCTTATGCGTGGCCCTGATATTCCTCTGTCCCAATTTGCAGTTTTATTTGGTCATTCTGTTGTTCTGTGCTACAATTGTCGCATTGCTCTCACCGACTGGACTATCAACAGTAAACATCTGGCTTTTAATTTTAAAGGGAGACATTCATCATAGAGGCAGAGATGATAATTCCACCAGCAGTAGCCTCAACAGATCAGAATGCACCGGATATGCTGTAATTTTAGTTTGAGTTAAAAAGTGGCTGCCACCATCATGATCACTCTAATTGCTTTAATCACTTTAACTCATAGTCCAGAGATAAATATGACATTTAAAGGAATACTGTACTTTTGTCATTTTAGGAAATAGGCTACTATGTTTTCTTGCCGAATAAGATTATAAGATTGTTGCTACTAATGTCTGTGCTAAACATGAAACAGCCAGGAGACGGTTAGCTTAGCTTAGCATAAAGACTGGATTCATGGGGAAACAACTGTACAAAGATAGCCAAATCTGCCTACCAGCACGTCCAAAGCACACTAATTAACACTTAATTTCTTGCTGAAGTATAAATATGACAGGTTGCAGTTTAAGGAGAGATTATGTGCTGGACTTGACTATTTTAACACATAAACCCTATAAAACCATAGCTTGTTGGTTATACACCTTGTAGCAGAGGTGGAACCAAGTCATTTTTTTTTGCAAGTCTTTACTCTCAAGTCCCATGTTGAGACTGACAAGTCCCAAATCAAGTCCTAAATTCTGAGTTTCAGTTACAGTAACATAACATAAGTTCTTCTTGCTTCTCTCTGGCAACTTGATTAGATGCAGGTTGGCCCGAATGGTTTAAAACAAAGTGGATTTTGGCAGTTAATTGTAGACTTGTTGGGAGTAAATAGCGTTAATGTTAGTTGATTCAGGAAATGAGCTGGTTTGTGGCACACTTTTTAAATACAATCTGTAATCTTTGGGCTTGAGGGAAGGTATCCACTGTTTTCAAGACAAAAGGCTCAAGTCTAACTGAAGTCAGGAGTTGTTGGCGTTAAAGTCCAGATCGTGTTCTAAGTCTTTTTTTGATTTGGTTGAGTCTGAAGTCATCAAATTTATGACTCGAATCCAAGTCATGTGACTCGAGCCTGCACCTCTGCTTAGTAGTGAGCTTTAGAGGCGCACTCACCGCCAGACGGAAAATAAGCGTATTTCCAAAAATATCAAAGCGTCGCTTGTGCTCCTTGTGGGGCGTCGAAAGCCATTTTTTAAAAAATGTAGGAAATCATTAATTGAAGTATTTAAAATACCTCCTGAAGAGTAACTGAGGGTGGATTTTCCTTCTGAATTAAATCAGATAATTAACTTAATTAACAGTAACTCCCTCTCTACTCTAAAACCAGTGCAGTGTGTTCATAAGATGAGAAGCCGAAAGCTGAGTTGGGAAAAACTGCACGACCTCTCAGAAAATGTGCAAAACTGATATCAAAAAATAAAACACACCTGTTAGATTAGCGCTTGCCTGCTGAAATGGAGATAATTCATGCATTGAAAAGCTCCATATTTCCTTTGCTTGTTTAAATACTTGACACATAATGCTAGACATCTGGCAGCTTCAGTACAGCACATCCTGTCCTGAATGGAAACTAAATAGATACTTGCTACTTTGGATGTATCAGCAAATACACACCTTGAGTCATCATCTGCCTCTAAAAGTAGTGCAGCAGAGCTCACGTGGATCTCAGAAGGCTATATTTGTCTTTGATTATAGTGTTATAGATTTTGGTTGGACTAAATGTGCAGGTCTCATCCCAGCTTTGACTTATACACCAGTATTTAAGCTAATCGGTTCACTCACTATATGTAACACGGGACTGTTCATAATCTGTGGCAATTGAAGCATAATACTTATTTTGTAGGATCCTATATGAAGTTAAAATGGAACAGAGTGAGTCATCTTTCTTGTATTAGCACATGTAGAGAAGATGCGTCATTGAATGGTAATAAATGGCAGTCTCCCTCCTCAGTGTGTGGCACTTTGTTTCATTCACAACTGCAGTAGCAGCAGCAGCAGCAGCAGCTTTGGAAACATGTCAGGGCTCCGGATGTGTCTTCATGGTACAGACGGTTTTATACTGCAGTATGATTTTATGACTCATTCACTTTGATGCAGACGCTCCAACACTCCAGCATGAGTGACTACTTGAGTGCTGGAACTTGGAACACTTAAAAGGAACAGTCGTAGACAGGGTCTATTAGGAGAACTCCTTCAGTATTTGACCCGAGAAACCATCAGTGCACGAAAATATCTTCTTACAATGAACTTATTAGCAGTATTGCAGGAGAATTAAAAGTCATGTTGAACACAGTGACATCACTGCATATAAGAATATAACAAAAAGTTGATATGACAAAATAATATGAAATGTGTAATTTATTTAACAGCATTTTTCTGTCATAGTTCTTGAATTATTCACTCAGAACATCACAAAAAATGGTACAATTTATTCAAGTCTATCACCTAAAATGATTAAATGAACTTCAGAAATGACACCAATTTAGTGAAATTTCATTCTTTGAGGATTATGGATTTTTAGGATATATGTAATTCATGAAATGTTTTGGTTTGCTTGATTTTTTTTTTTTTTTTTAATTTCTAAATTTGTGTCTTGTGCCAGAAAACAGAGACAAAAATTCACTACTTCCAACAATTTAAAAATGTCTTTTAAAAAAAGCCCTCAAAATCTAAAACTAACAATACATACTGATAACATAGGTGTAAATGTGTGTTATTATAAACATCTCATCATTGTTTAATTTTTTTTTTTTTTTTTTTTTTTTTTTAATGAAAATGGGTCCCAGATTTCCAGCAACTCTTTCTCTCATTTGCAAAAACTTGATTTATTCAGGCATAAAACGGGTTAGCTATACCCTAAAGACCCCTGTCTCACTTCCTGGTTAAAAAAAGGGCAGGAATACTGCTAAAGCACTGGTAAACTTATTTATTTATTTATTTATTTTTGACAAATTCATTTGTGTATTTTAATGTAGCAAATGTAACTGTATTCTGATGGCAACAAATAAACAACAATTACCTCTGTGTTAGGAGGGACTTCCATACTTACCATTTATCTTTATTTTCTTACTTTACTTAAATTCATTAGTATTATTGTTTCTATATTACTACTGAAAACACTAGCAATACTTTGCTAGGGGTCATAAAGTACAAAACAGAAAAAAAAATTATCAGTATTTTTACAGGGCAGATATCAACATCACAGTATTTGGTACCTGTTTCCATTGCAATCCGAGGAAAGCCCATTGTTAAAAAATACTCTTTTGTAGGCATTGTTTTTTTTCCAGCTGCTATTAAAACATATACACTTATTGGTGGAATAAGCTTGCTTATTTATTTATTTATTTATTTATTATTTATTTATTTTAGAATTTACCACTGGAATGTTTACCTGAACAGTAGGCCTATTGCTGGTGATGCATCCAACCACAACCCACAACCACAAAGCTGAGGTGTAAATAGTGCTGGAAGTAGTATTCAGATCTTTTACTTGAGTAAAACTAGCAATACCACAGTTAGAAAACACTAAAAAGTAAAGGTCCTGCATTCAAAATCTTTTTAATGCCATACAAAAGCATGGCATTAAAATATTAAAGTACCAAAAGTAAAAGTACTCATTATGCAGAATGTCACTAATGTCTACATCACTTCAATTGAGCTATTTTAATTACTTTATATTTTGCTGGGTAGCTTAATTCATACTAATACATCATAATGTGCGCTAAATTTGTTATTAATAACCTAAAGGTTCAAAGTAACTGGTTAATTACAGCTATCAAATCAATGTAGGGGATTAAAAACTACAGTATTTGCCTCCAAAATTTAGTGAAGTCTAAGTATAAATTAACATAAAATGGAAATATTCAAGTAAAGTACCAGTACCTCAAAACTGTACTTGAGTAAATATACTTCGTTACATTCCACCACTGGGTGTAAATGAACGATTATTGGAAACAAGTTCCCATATTTCCTATTTACGTGAACGTAGCATTTTTTCAATGAAAGAAATATCTGATGTTTACGTTCATCTCCATGGCGACGGTGTAGGAGGCGGTTCGCTGTTCTAGCTGGTGACGCTCACACAGAGGTATGAGCCAATCAGAAACGAGCTCTGTTACCGGACTGACGTCACCGTTAAAGCGAAAAGGACCGTTACTTGGTTGCTAAACTCTACAACTGCAAAGGGACATGGCTGAATACCAGCGTAGTCTAGATTAAAGCCCATGGCGGTGTCGTCTTCTGTCCGACAGTATCTTTCAGCCGCCACAGCAACTTGAGTAATGGTCTAAAAAGCAGCACAAACCAGCCATAACGATACTTTTTGGGGGCGTTTCACTGCCCGTTTGGATCGGGATGATCTCCAACTGTGAGGTGAGTGACTGCAGTTAACTAACATTAGCTACCTTACACCACCGTAACTAGGTACTGCTCTCTCATATGCACAGAAGCATAAACCAAACTCCTATCAAACTCCGGTAATTTTACGTTGCCATGCTTGTTAGGGATGAAAACATTCCTCACCAATCACCATGGAGCACATTTTTGAAGTCACAATGAACCACTGAAATGTTCGGCATGAGACACAACTGCGACACAGCTCTTTATTTCTCTGTACCTTCAAGTTATCAGAACTGCCCCACGGGTTGTTCAGGGGGAGGAACAGCAGTTGAACCCGCTCCAAAAGTTGAGCTTTTCCGAATGAAGTCTGGTTCATTTTGTCGAATATATCAACGCCTGAGAGAGTGCTGGTGTCCTCCCAAGTTTAAAGGTCCTTGATTTGTTGTTACCCGTGAAATGTGTGTGGTTTGCCTTTGAACAGTGTCACTTACACACCGCACAGCAGCGCGGTGGTCTTTAAACACACCACTGCCGTCCTGCTGGCTACACCAATATTTGAGATAGCTCGATAGCTAAATAACTAACCGCTGCTTAACCAAGGTTACACAGAGGAAATATTAACACGTTAGTTAACAGGCGTTGTGTTAACTCTGTACTGGGCTATCTCCCATTACAGGGGACTTTGGGGACGGTTAAGTTGTCCCTGTTTGATTCTCCTCCCCGCCCCCTTCACGGACAGCTCTGTGTCAAAGCTGCCCCGCTTCCATTACCGAGCAACGCAGCGCCGCTGGGGTGTGAGTGCTTATCTAATCACGTGTGGAGTAACGATATCCACAGCCTGTCTATGAGGAATCTGTCACATACAGTGATATTTGACTCATATCACTGTGCTCATTGTGCAAACGGCCGCACTGCAGTGAATCAACTATGGCTCCTGAGCCAGTGTCGTCCCATCTTCTCCTAGTGTCATGTAATGCTATACCCCTCACAGAGACCGTCCACCACAGTGCTACGTCTGTCTTTTTCCATTGTCTTGCATACATACGTCAACTGTCCTCCTCTGTTAGGAAGTACTCGATATTATTTGATAATTTACTGCTAATGCATGCTTTTCATACACCGGTATTGCAACTATACTATATGAACTACCTGTGTTGCCAGATGAGGCATTGATATTGATATAAAATAGTTGGATAAACACAGGTGCTGCCAATGATACTAATTAAGGTCCAGTTCCATTAAGTGTAGCAGTGAACAACATTCACAAAGTTAACACCCTGACTGTTTGACCTGAATGTAACTGAACCGTAATTAGTATAATAGGTGACACCTGTGCTTACCCTATTATTTCATGTCAAAATGACTACCGTGAAAAAGGTCTCTTACATGCCAGAGTAGGGCTAGGTAATATATCAATATTATATCAATATCATTGGACTACATATTGTCTCAGATTTTGGATATCGTGATATGGTGCGAGTGTTGTCTTTTCCTTGTTTTAAAGGCTGCATTACAGTAAAGTGATGTAAATATTAGGGTAAAATGCAGGTGTTGCAAATGATATTAATTAAGGTCCTGTACCATTTAGGGAAGCAGAGCCTTTCAGTGAGCCAGCATGCACAATAGCAGCACCCTGACTCTGTTTCACTTGAATAGAATGGAACCTTAAAGGGACAGTTCACCCCCCCCCCCAAAAAAAAGGAAAAAAAACAACATGTTTCCTCTCACCTGTAGTGCTGTTTATCCATCTATACTGTTTTGGTGTGAGTGGCCTAGTTTTGGAGAGGCCGTAGAGATGTCTGCCCTCTCTCCAATATAGTGAGACTAATTGGCACAAGTCCTGTGTTGCTCCAAGCACCAAAAAATACATCCACACACAATCCACAGACCTTCTGAGCAATTTCATGTAGGAACTATTCTTGTTCTGCTTGCAGACCACTGTTCTTCTCTTAGTTCCTCAGCAACATAATATTTGAATCCAAATTTTATTATTCTCAGACTAGCCAGACTAGGTTGCTAGCCAGGTTTGCACACATTGCACTAGGAGCCACACAATCTTGTTACAAAAACAAAACTGAACTCTTCGATGTCTAGAAGAATTCACATATTTCCGAAAAAAAGTCCCTTTGAGTCATCTGTTTTTAGTCTAAAGGCTCATTTATGCCCCTTTTATGTATGAATAGATAGGTTTACATCTGTTTCAAATGATGTAACTGTCACTGCTCATATACTTGAGACCATTACAAGTCTGCATGTCCAAGTATCCTTGGACAAGATAGTGAACCCCAAATTGCCCCTGAAGGCATAGCTCTCAGTGTGTGAGTGTGAGTGAATGGTTAGTTTTGAAGTAGAGGCACCTTGCCTAATGGCACCTGCCATTAGTGTGTGAATGGGTGAATGTGACATGTGTTATGAAGCAGTAGGAGTAGGAAAACGCTATATTTGATTTACTTGGCGATGCTGAAGCAGGTTTCAATAATGTACCTCTTGAGAAAAAGGCAAAAGTAGATGCAGCTTTGTAGCTGGTGGTGATCTATATGGCCATTAAATACATTGCGATGTCAAATTTTTCACTGTGTCCTGTGGCCATGTCTCGCTTGAACTATTGGTTACAATGTTAAACTGCCCCCGGTAGTACTGCTCCATTTCATATGTATCTGCATTGCATGTATTCTGCATTCAGAAAACGTGCACAAATATGGATGAAGCGAACTCAGAGTGTGGACAGAATGCTCGGTTTGTACCTGTATGTGTTTCTAACGTTTAGCATAAGTGAGCCTTGAGGCATATCTCAAGTCCTTAATACAAAGTCAAAAGGTTGTCAAGTCTTATATCAGTGTTAGTCAAGCAAGTCTCAAAATTTGTGTCTCAAGTCTGACTTGAGTCAAGTCATATAGCCTCTGGCCTTTACCCACTTAGTCATTACTGATGGTCATGTACTAGACATATTTTGTGAAAGCGCCAATAGTAACCCCTACAATATTGTTGCAATATCAATATCGAGATATTTGGTCAAAAATATTGTGATATTTTATTTCATTCATATGGCCCAGCCCTTTGTCGAGGATACGTCATATAAAGCTGAAGTACAGTTAGTACCATCAGCGTCAAAACTGATGACAAATTTCACTTTGATATGTGAAAATTCAGAGTAACTGACAGCCAACAGATTCCTCTGACGGTCTGGGGTGTATACAGCATCTATGCTATTTGCTATGCAGTGGCACTATTAGTGGAGGAATTTAAGAGACGCCTGTGGATGAATCATGATCCAGTGAAGCTCGCCACTCACTTCAGATTTTAATTTCTGTGAAAGCAGCCAATCTGCTGGCTAAAGCACTGTGCTGGACGTGATGCTTGCCCAGCTTGGCTTTTAAAAAGCCTTAATGCTAGTCCTTTAAGAGCAAATTGGAATGCCACTGAGTGTTGAGTGACCTGTAGAGGTCATAGGCGTCTGCTATATTTACCGGCTCTGTAACTTGATCTGTGGCATTCTGGATCGCTGTGCTCATACTATCCTCTCACACTCTGGGGCCGCAGCCTCCCAAGAAGCACCCCATTGCTTTCTGTCTATTGGCCTGGCCGCTCAGAACAACAAGGGTGAGCCTCTTACAAATCGACTTAACCGCCACTCTTCCTCCCTTTTCTTCTTTTAGGTACCTGCTTGTCAGTTGATTGCCCACAGCGAGAGCTGTAGGGCACGTCTTCTCAAGGAGGCAGTGATAGGGGACAGGGGAAAACGTTTCAGAAAGTTCTGGATTTTTCTAGCCTGAGTAGAAGAACCGTGAGAAACTTTCTGGGGTAGGCACATCATTTGCATCGGATAGCAAAAATATGTGGCTGTGATAGCAAAATATGAGCTTTGAAACAAGTTCTGGAATCACACTATGAAGCTGCACACGATGGAATCAACCTGTCAACTTTCTCTTTACCCGAGCTTTATAACTGAGCAAGTTTTTCCGGATTTAATAATACGAGCTGAAGGATGCATCATCAATCTTTAATGGTTGGACACGAAATCCGGAGAATGTGTTGCCCAGTGGCCTCTATGCTCACTTCAGGCTGAATGTGGCTGTTGTTAAGTCAGTTCGCTGAGAGAGGCAGCCCAAAACAGAACAAGGAAGCATTGATTTCTTATAGGCCTATATATGATATTTGCTATCCTCTGTCTAAGTCTGTCATTTGATAGCAGTGTTGGACTACATGTCATGTAGTGATACTATTGTATTTGCCTGTGTCAGATTGCAGTTACCTAAATAAAATTCCCCAGTCAAGAGAAAAAGGTGGAAAAGTTTTTAATGTTGGTGGCACTGTTGTGTCTGTGTTTTTACAGGAGTGATCAGTGTCACAAAGCCTGTGTGTGTGTGTGCGCACTGTGGGGTAGCAACAGTAGAATGAGCTGCCCCGGAGCCATCACAGTCTGCAGGGACTGACACACACCGCTGCAAATACGGCAGGTAACTAACTACTCCACACACACACACACACACACACACACACACACACATGTGCGCTTTTTTACATCCGCACAGAAGTCCCAGTGGAAAGTGCGAAGTCTTAAGTGTCCTCAAGTACACGTACTTCATAGTGCATTGACTGCATTCCTGTTTGACGTCAGCGATTGAATGGTCAGATGTATCACAGCCGAGCTTACTGGACCCTTTTATGAAACAGAGTCAGAGAAAGTTTCACAAATAAAGTTATGTGTACTGTTTTACCAGCTTACAGATGACTCACAGAAATGACTAAATTGGAAAGGTGATGCTGCACGTCAGTTGCTTCACGGTTTACAGCAGCACTGCCGTGTAGACATTTAGACTATGACACTAATGGGGCGTTTAGATTGCAGCTTGCACTGATAAAAGGGTTTGATGATGCCAGTATCAGTGAAAACAAAACTCAAATGGGAAAACAACATTCAACAGTTTTGTTTGCACTTACACATTATTAACACATATCCACTGCATCAGCCATCAAAACTGCCATGCGATGCATCTGTTATATAATAATATATGACGGTAATTTATTCAGATTTCTGCTGGGGTTTAGTGAATGTATTTTTAAAAAATGCTATCAAGAGAAAGCTAGTGAAAACAAATTGGTTTAAAGGAGCTTTTTAAAGTTGTTTGCTGATTTGGCTTCTCTGAGACTTTGGTCGGGATTTGAGAAGCAACAGCAGCAAAAACATGATGGGAAGGGAAGGGTAGTTTTCGGGACTCCCTAAAAACTTGGTATTTGTCCTGCGCCACACAGAGTGTTGTATGCCTGATGCACATTCTTGGCAGCTTGCTTTGGGTCATACCGTCGCACAAAGTTACTTATTAACCTAATCTACAGGAGACCTCATGCCTGATTCTAACTTAAAACAGATATGATTTTTTAATGCTTATGTGATCATCAATTCATGAAGATACACTTAGATTTTGAATGAATTTTACCTGACTGTGGAGGAATTTTTAAATTGATCATCATAACGTGAGTCCCGGAGTCCAGATAGTTTTCTGCCTTGACCTTGCAACAGCAATTCCAACAACAATTCCTTTAAATACAGAGCGTGTAGTTTCCTTTCTGTCAAAAGTAATATTTTAAAGCCAATCCTGAAAGTGAGCCAGTGGAGAAGCTAAACGTGGTGTAATGTGTGATCTATGTTTAGTTTTTGTTAAAAGCTTTGTTGCGTTCTGGACCTGCTTGAGTTGAAACAGAGAAGATTTTCTGATGCAGGAAGAGGCAAAATATAACAATAGGTGAAGCATAACTATGCACAACAGTACCTGGTAGATTTAGACCAATAAATTTGGCCAGGCCAATATACGTATCAGCTGATATCAGCTCTCTGCAGATATATATACTAAGAAAGAATGTCCGTTTCGGTTGCTTTTCTTTTCAATAGCCCGACACCCGTTAACCGGTAACTAACTGGTTAATTTTTAAGAAAACATGCAAAAAGACATTGAATACAAGAGGGGCTTATTGTCGCCATGTCTCCACCACACAATCTCCATTGGACAGTGAGGCTGAACTACTACTGTGCTGTCTACGTACGCGGCCGTTTGGGAGTATATTCAGGCCCTTACAGATACGGAGATGGGGGGACGGAGATGCTCTGAGTGAGGAGCACACTGGACTCCATCTCCAAGTTAGCTCAAACATCAAGCTTAATTTTTTTTTACCTTAGGTCACTAGTTAGCACATCCATTAGCATGTGTATATGCACATTAACCTATAGACTGACATGAGTAGCCACTCTAAAATAACCCTTGAACTGGTTAACAATTGACAACGCAAACAGTAAGAATTGGTGTTGGCTAGGGCTGGGTATTGGTGGTCAGTACCTTTAAGGTATCAGTTGAAATAACCCAGTACGAAGTAGTATCAAAACTTCTCAAACAATACCTGCATTCAATCCTTTTGGTACCAAAATCCAGACAAAAAGAATGTTCATATGGTTTTTCTTGCAGCCAATCACCACAAGCATTCTTCATAAAGATGAACCTTCAAAAAAAGGCATTGAATGATTTGACTTTAAGGGTGCTGGTAGCCGTAGCGTTGGCTGATGATCAGCAACACATTGTAGTACAGAAACGTGTTAGTTAGAAACAGGTGAGCTGACTCATGTTAGCATCTGTGTTGAAAGTGAAACTGTGTTTTGATGCTTTAACCTCCAGTCGCTGTGAGCCACTGCTGTGTATCTAACACTTGTCTCAGCATCACTCAGTGGAGTGGCGGAGATTGATAGGTGTTTCAAATAATAATGGTATCTAATTGACCAAATGATTAGCTCAATGAATAAAGAATTATGGCAGTCAGCTGTGAAGGCTAGAGCATCAATCACTGCAGGCTGCACACTCAGTCCTCTCTGAGGTCACTGATGCTTTTATGGCCTCTCCTGTGAGTCACCAACAGATGGTGGTAATGATAAATGCTAATTTGCTGCTCCTCTCCAGGTTTTCATATTGAACTTGGTTGTGTAGTAAGAAATTGTAGTGAGGGGTAAGGTCTGGCGGGGTATTTCCTTGTAGCGAGAAATGCAGTTGATATTGAGACATGAAAACAATCTTTTCTCCTCAGTTGCAGCTTGTGTAGTACTGGTTGGGGGTGTGAATTTCCTTTTTAGAGTTTAATAAAGTATGTTCAAGGATGGAAAATTAAAGCGGACGGAGTTCTGACTGATAGATATTTAATCTTCTTTCACAGCATTTTTATGAATCAAATGTTTTTATAGCCACTTTAATTTTGCGGTTTAATTTGGCGCTCTGTGTTTGCTTGTGCCAGCACTGTGCATTCCTCCAGTTCACTCCTTTTTTTCCCTTTGTATCTAGCTGTAAATACTGCATTATATACACCATTGTACTGCCACACATTAGACTTGGCCGAGGGGAAAACAGAAGTGTTGAATGGCATCTAACCAGTAGCTAGGGAAGGCTGGAGAAAGTCCAACTATGGCTTGTCAGAATAGCCAAGTAGTCAAGCGTAGTTTTAATACGAAACAGCCTGGCAACTAGTTGTAGCGGGCAGAAAGGGAGGGCATAGGCGTCAGTGTGGCCCCCACAGACATCAGCAGTCTCTTATCTGCTCACATTTCAGGGTATATATAGCCGCCTGTAAGACCAAACCAAAGCCAGCACAGTCAGAGACCTCCTAATAACCCCCATCTTGATTTATAACATCATTCCCTGTAAGAACAACACTGTCTATGTCATGTTAGTTTTTTTGCCTGGTGGCAAGAGTTTCTTTGTGTTGTTACAGCTGTTTTGGTTTATATTGTGGCAATGGTGACAATAAAATGTCCCGTGGCTTTTTAGGTGTTGTAGAAAAGGCCAGAAAGCCATCAGTCAAATTGTGTGCTAACATGTTTCACTTTATGAAGTGACAATAAGTCAATATAGTGTTTACAGCTTGTTGTGCTGCCCCCAAGTAGCAAAAAATATATCAATGTAAGTGTAAACTGATACTATTTACAGTGTGGCAGGTCAGCACAGCTTGTCCTGGGGTGTTAATTAACAATAATAATGATAATATTGTCACTTAATGGATGAAACTATCTGATTAGATCTAATAGAAACTATTTGGGGAGGAGTTAATGTGGTAAACAGCTATATCTCTGATTTGTTCCGCAGCATACAAGGTGCACAACACCAACTGTAAATTATAGCTGCTGCGCAGCAATGGTCGGGGCCAGGCAATTTTAGGCAAAATTAGGCAATTCTGAGCAACAAGCAGAGTGTAGGAAGATGAAAAAAAGGTGGCATTCTAATGTGCATTTTACATCAGTTGAGGCTTGAACTCACAATTTCTGGCACAAGAGACTCTGCATATTGACTGATAGCTAAGCCAAAGAAACAGGGAAAAGAGACAAGGGATAACAGGGAAACGTGTTGATAAAGAGTATTTGTCTCTTCCCAAAACTCCCTGAATCATAATTATTTTAACCTTAGTAGTCTCTAATCCACATAGCATGATACCTGAACATAAGGCTTTCACATTTGAAATGTCCATCCTGCCTTAGCTGAGGTTCAAACTCACGACTTCTGACACTGAAGTCCGTCTCTTTATCTCACTGAGCTAATTGGCAAGTGACAGTTCATGTGTGGCTTCACAAATTGACTAAGCCAAGGATCAGGGTGCCAGGCAGCAGCCATCCATGCCATGGAAAAGCAAATTTCAAAGTGAAAGTTCCAAAGCTGTAGCACATATGGTTGATTTGTTGTGAATTTTCAAAGTTTTGAAATTTAGAGGCTTGCTGTAGCGCCACCATCAGGACTATTGTCTTGTGTTTCCAGTTGAGGACATCTGGCATGGGACTGGACCTTTGTGAAAAGTTTGGGTAGATTTCTCATATGGAAATGTTGTACAAGCTGAGGCTTGAACTCACAACCTTCAACACCAAGAACCATCCTCTATCTCACTGAGCTAATTGGCAAATGGAAACACCACTTGTAGCTTCACAAATTGACTAAGCCAGTCACCTGTGTGCAAGACAGCAGCTGTTAGCATGTAAAGGCAGATTTCAAATGACTGTCAAAAATTCAGTTATTGAGACAAAAATCCCAAAATACACAAATTGCATCTAGACAGCATGGAGATGTTGGTCATTAGTTTTTAACAATGATTTATTGGCTCCAAAAGTGAAAAACTGATGTTTAAAAATGCCATTTTTGCATTGACTCCAATTGTTTGCATGAGAGTGAAATTCAAAATGCCGTAAAAAATTCAGTTTTTGAGATAAAATTCTGATATTTTCCAAACATCATCTACCATGACTCCAAAATTTTGTCTTATTTTTCATGAACATTGAAAATGTATTTAGCAAGAATTTGCAAGTATATGTTTATAATACCGTTTACAGTCAAACATTTTGATGCACTGTAGGCTCAATTTTTGATAAATCAAAAATCTGTGTGGATGGTTTGTGTAGGACAGTCTGAAGATGCTCTGTAGCAAGTTTGGTGCCAATTGAGCAAAAATTGTGGGAGGAGATAGGTTTAATAAGTTTTACAGTTTTTGAAAAAAACAGAGTGATGGACTTCATAATTTGTAATAGGTTTAAATGTACAAAAGTTTCTTCAGTATTGGGGCTAACATTGTGGTGAAGTTGTAAATCTGTAGCACATATGGTTGATTTATTATGAATTTTCAAAATTTTGAACTTTAGAGGCTTGCTGTAGCGCCACCATCAGGACTATTGGCCTGTTTTTGCAGCTGAGGCAATCTGACATGGGACTGGACCTTTGTGCAAAGTTTGGTCATTTTTCGTGCATGGGAAGTTAGGATTTCCTCGGAAGAAGAAAAGAAAGAAAGAAAGAAAGAAAGAAAGAAAGAAAGAAAAAGAAAGAAAGAAAAGTAAAGAAGAAAGAAGAAAGAAAGAGAAGAAACATGCAGGATTACATAGGGTCCTGGCAGCTTAGGCTGCCCGGCCCCTAATAACAACCCAATGAAAAAATGTCTGACTGTCACAAAGCTTGGCCAGTGTACACACTAGGGCTGAACAGTTAATTGAAATTTTATCTAAATAGCAATATGGCCTACTATGATTTTCAAATCATGGGAGTTTCAATATTTGTTCAAGGTGAAACACTTTTAAATCAAATGTTATTCTGGCCTACCAATCATTTTCTACAGACTTACGAAAACAGACAGATTAGCGCTGCGAGGATTAATTGATTAGTTGTCAAGTATTGAATTAATCACCACTATTTTGATAAGTGAGTAATTTTTTAAGTCTTTAATTTCAGCTTCTCAAAAGTGATTATTTTCTGGTTTCTTTACTCGTCTATGACAGGAAACTTGAATATCTTTGGGATGTGGACAAAACAAGACATTTGAGGACGTCATTGTGGGCTTTGGGAAACAATAATCAACATTAAAATAATCATTAGTTGCAGCCCTTGTACAGATTCTTGCGAAAATCACACCATAATCATTTTAATAATTTTATAAATGAAAATGACAATATTGATGTAAAAAATATAATCATCTTTTCTATTGCGAATCATATTGTAAACGAAATTTCAGTCAAAATAATCGCAATTAGATATTTTTTGAAAATTGTTCAGCCCCAGTATACATGAACTCAAAGCAGTGCAGCTTTCTCCCATAGATGAAACAGAGAAGGAAAAACAACACAGGTTATACATTTTATTTAATAGCACTTTAGAATATGCTAATATTATTTTTGATTAAATACATGCAATTAAACTTCAACTGCCTTTTGGTTGATGGTTGATGCGCACAGCAGAGCACAGGAAAAAAAAAAAAGGATCGGATTATGTAGACATCTCTAGAGGTGTGGACGCGGGCTGAAGGAACGAAGTGAAACAAAATGACAAACCATTCTGATGATCAGTCGAACTACTCGCCTCAAAGCTACACTGACTCAGTTGAGACTGAGCGGTTTACTGTAGTGCAACGCACTCACAGACGCACATACTCTCACTCATTATCACTGGAGAGCATCCGTGTTGATGATGTTACATTCATGTGATGTCACCCCAGGGCACGGAGGCTGTGGCGTCCTGCGTCATCACACACACTCTCCTCCCGCACTTAAGATTGGCTCTGCTCTCTGATAGGCCGGGGGGAGACCTGTGAGGACCACACTGTAAGAGATCTGACTCACTGACTCATTAGAATGATGGATTTTCAACAGAAGCACATTTCACTGAGCTAATGGACCCAGTCACAATGAGCAAGACAATTTGCAATATGTGTACGGCTTTTGGAAAAGTCCATAAAATATATTACAATATGAATATCTCTTATTATTAATATTTTATTGAATGATTATTATTTTCATTCTTTCCATCATAATTCTTTCAAGATAGTTGCAATGCAGTTGTATTTAGGGTTCATATTATGCTTACTGCATTATATAATAAACACAGATAGCCATCAAGTCTTAAGTTGCGGGCTGTAATACCAAAACAATGAGCTGAAAGGCACTAAACTGTTTAATTCAGCTGTTTGGAGATATTTATGTCGACACTGGAGGCAACCCCTTTCACTGTACACAAAGTCATTTATTCAATCCTTGTGACTTGTCAGGTGTGTGTCAAACTAAAAGGGATCACAAAATGCAGACAGGGACGAAGCAGGGACAGTTCAAGTGTGATTTAATGAGAAACAGGATATACAAAAAGCTTACGTGCAAGGCAGGTTGAAATTAGAGTCAACAAAAAAAAAAAAAGAAAAACAAATCCAAAGACCAACAAGTGCAACAAGGGTCTGAAACACAGGGGATGACACAAAGGGACGACGACACAGAAACAGAAACACAAGGACTAAATAGACAAGGAGCTAATCAGACACAGGTAGAACAAATGCTAATCAGAAAGGGTGGGAAAAGGACAAAGACGTGAAGTAAAGTTAAGACACATGAGAGAGGATCAGGACTACAAAATAAAACAGGAAATAACTAATAAAAAACCCCAAACCATGACATAACAAGAAAAAGTTACTCAGTCTCCACGAACAGATGGTGAAGCACCTACTGCAATATCACCACAACTGCTAGATGCAACCAGCGGAAGTTTTGATTTAAGTTTTTTGTATAGTTAGTCTCAGTTTTCTTTAAGATGCATAAAATAGTGTAATGGTATTGGAACTGAGCCTCCTGGCCTAAACATTAGAAGAAAACAATAAACAGGATAAGTCCAACCTTCTCAATTTGAACGTTATTTTACATTTTGTTATTTATTTAGAACATAAGCAACCAGGCAGCTTTACAACAAAATGATAAATATAGAAATCTACTTTTTTGGAGGAAATCACAAAAGCTGAAATTTGAAATATTTTACACTTGATGTTGCCTATTCAAAGGTCAGAGCCTACATGTCCCAGTGGACATTGTTGTTGTTGTTCCGGTGGGGTTCACATGCACTAACATGCACGAGTGGCTGGACCAGCTTACCAAAACAGAGGCTCGAGAACAGCACACACAGAGGGCGTGTCACATGACTTTCTACTCCAGAGGTCAATACACCACTAGTTGTGTACATAGCAAAAGTAAAATTCCTGACAGCTAATGAGGCTGTATTTCGCTATTTAGCCCCTTTAATGTTTTGTCAAAGAGCTGATTAGATCACCCCCAGTAATTGAATTTAATTCGACTAGTAACCACTATGATGTTCAACTTTTCTCGTTTATAGCAAAAATTAATGAAAATTACTTCAGAACTTGAGTTGATTTTGTAGCTCTCAGACTTTGCTATGTGTCTATGTTGTCACCATATGGGAGCGTTCAGAGATGTTGGCAACACTAGCAAAACTGGGATTTTATTTGTATTGTGAATCATATGTATCATAATCATATCATGATATATAATCTGTAGAGCTCCAGTATAAGAGGAAACTTAATTATGGATTTTTAGTTTTTGAACCACCACAAAGGCTAAAATGAGGCCTGCAACAAACCAGGCTTATGCCTGGTGGGGATGATAAAAATATGAAGTAGTGCAACTTTAAAATCAAAACACCATCAGTGGCACTCAGATGAGCGTTCTACCAGTGTCACTTGTTTCTTTAACCACTAGTTGCTCGTGTTCTGGTAGTTATGTTTTTTCCATGTCTTTAAGTTGCTCTCAAATCCACTTCCAGGTAGTGAAAGTGAAGTTCCTAAGAACTTTTTAGCTTGGTTTCCTGAAGCCTGCTCAGTAAGTGAAACCTCATCTCTGCAGCTCTTTGCCAGCAGTCAGCTGTTAAAATCTTCTCTTCCACTGATCTCATGCAGCCACTTCTGCCGCTCTGTTGACAGCTCTCTCAATACAGATTCAGTAGAAGCTTGGCAGACCAACCAGCTCTTTCATAGTAGGAGAATGTAGTATTTTCACTTCTTTTCCCTCTGACCTCTCATATTTAATTCTGTCTGATCCTCTCCTATAATTTTCCAGCAGCACACAGGCTCATTAGGCAGAGCTTTCTTCATTTCCTCCGTGGTGTTTTATCCGTAGCTCTGACAGTAAGTGTAAATTGGCTATGGAATATGCCCTGCTGCTACTTTTAAGTCCTTTATGCGTTGGTAGCAAGCAAACAAATGCAGCTTGTTGCCACGGTAGCTATGGTAACTACTGGTTAGCACAACCTCAGGGGAGGCCGAAAATGCAGAGTAGCCGGTGTGCGTTTGTGTGTGTGTTCGTGGCAGGTGCTCGTGCCCGTGCCTGTGCATGTGTTGTTGTTTCCGTGGAGACGTCTCCTCTCAGAAGTGAAATCCATAGTTTGCTATCATCTTATCAATCCTGTGTGTCCGTGTTGTGTGGTGTTACTCCCACGGGTGTGACTTGCTGTTTGCACTTCACTCTCAGCAGCTCGCCCACCAGGCTAGCCCGAGCTTGTTTCACTGAGCTGCCCTGGGTCACAGCTGTGGGAATACAGGGAGGTTCATGCATGAGGCGGCTGGGGTAAGGTTTAACTAAGGCCAAGATGGTGCAGTCAAGGGTTAAAAAGACACACAGGCTACACTTATTTCAGGGTTGTCGAGTTCCAAAATACCATAGAGCCCCAAATAAACACAAGAAAAGCACAGAGCTCCATTTGATGACAATTTGTCTTTGTTGCTCATGAGTGGGATTGTGTGGAGCTGTTAATTTGAGAACCACTGCTTTTGTGAAGAGCCGTGTTGATTCAGTGGGTCTTACTGACAGTTTTGTCAGAGAAAACACAGCTCACGGTGCTACGGATCATCCAGGATTCTCGCTGTAGTTTCACACGCACATTTTTTTATCCGTGTGTTTACACAGCGCGAGGAGTCACATAATGAAGGTTTGTGCAAGTGCGATGATGAGGATGAGGTGGTCTTACCAGCCGCTGCCTTTTAGGTCGGTGGAATTTGCAGCGATGAGTAAGTTTTGGCTCAATCAAAGTCAGGTACAAGCTCTGAAAAGTTCCCTCTGAGTTCAGGCAGCAAATTACCTGCTCAAATTACCAAGTGTATGCACTGCAAAAAATGACCTGGATAGGAACTTTGGGTTGGGGTAGTGCAGTATTCTAGTGGAGTCCACTCTGATTATGAGACCATATCGATGTACTTTTTTCTAATATAGCAAATTTACATTCACTATCAGTGTAGCCTAATGGATTCAGGAAATCAGCATGTTGAAGGTAATGTGGAAGCATATAAGCAGGACCAAACAGAATTTGTGTATTTGTTTTAGTTTTCAGAGGTGATCCAGAACAAAAATCTGGGGCTTATTTTTTTCTTTTGCTTGTTGTTCTTTTGCATGATTCTTGCTAAAATATGAATCATTATTTTTCTCCCTAAGACTTGAGGTCACGATTCTCTTACAGAAACAAAAACGTGTCAGAGACACTTAATGTCTAACAGGGCTTTGAAACAGGCAACATAAATACAAATCAAAGAGCTGAACTTAAACTTGAAAGTCTATTGTAACAAAAAATACGTCTCATAAGTCTCAAAGTGATTAGGACTGTTTGGACTCTTTTGTGAGTTTTTAACCCCTTTTTAACCCACTCTGTGTGACTTTCATTGTTTGTCATTGTTTATTTAATCCAGATCTATGTGTGAGCTATGATCTATAGCATGACTACCAGTACTTTTAGAACATTTTCAGCACATGTGAAAGTGCTGCGATAATAATGATGAATGGTCCGTGATCATTTTGGTCACTATAATTGTGATATGAAATTTTCATTCAGTTTCATCTCTAAGTTGATTGTTGAGTCTCATTCTCAGATCAACAAATGTATTTGATTTGAGGATGTGGACATGAGACTCGACAATCAGCTATCTTACTGACCCGTGACTGGCCAAAGTCCCTCGTCCCTCTAGACTTTCTACAGCTTAAAAACAGAGCAAGCAGAGGAGCAGAAGTCTAGTTTTCTTTCAGACCTCTTCAATTACATTTCGCTGAAATCTTATCATGGATCTTTTGCCCAATTATGCCAAAAATGCCTACCCCAGCTTTAATACCTCAGTGGCCTTCCCTATGTCCCCTGACTCTCTGTGTCACACACTGCGCACTGTGCATATGTTGGCAGCTGCATTTATTGAAGATGTTGCGTTTTAGCAGAATTCAAAGGTAAAGTTTCCCTTTAAAAGCCAGTAACTCAGCTGATCTGCGTTATTAGGACTATGTGAGTGGGATTTGATCCAATTTGATTGACAGTTGCCTGGCAACATAACCATACAACCCTGCAGTCATCCAGTTTGTTTGTTGCTATCATCAGTATGTGGCATCTCCTTTTACCAGCTGAGTCCCGCCTTCTGTCATGTGAAATAACAAAAACTACTAGAAGAAGATTATGCGTTTGTGTAGGATCAAGTCAACCGCAACAAGAGTTCAGGGTCTTTAAAGGGACAGTTCACCCAAAAATCAAAAATACAAAATAATAATACTAATACCTGTAGTGCTGTTATCCATCCATTATCCACCATATAAATAATCCACAGACCTTGTTGTGTAGTTCTGTGGAAAGAAAGTAGTTCCTGCATGAAACTGCTCACAGCAAGGTCTGGTCACTGGGTCATGATTTTTTTTTTAAAAGAGACGTTGCTGTTGAGTTTTTCAAATGTATTTTTTGGCGCAATCTCGTTCCATTATATTCTCCAAAACTCAGTACCTCACACCATAACAATCTATAATAGGACTACAGGTAAGAGGAAAAATATGTATTTTTGTGATGTTACGTTTTGTTCAGTCTGATGCTGGCTCAATTTGGTTCAGTTCAAAATAAATCCAGGCCTACGTAAGCTCTTTAAAAGGTTAATAGCTCAGCAGCCATTCTATCTGAGTTGTTACAGTGGTTTGCTTCTGTAGATTCTTTTAAATATGTAATCATGAGTATATCACGGCTGAGCTTCAAGTTGACTGTTGTTGCTTTCATTCAGCAGTGAGGGGAGCTACCAAACAGAAAACTAATGATTCACATTTCAGAATTTAATGTTAAAGATTTGTTAATTCATGTACTGATCATCTTAAGTCTTAAAAGTCCAGATGAAACAGCTTTTCGACAGAATCCAGCTGTTATATTGTGACATATTTGTGGATAAAAGTTGATAGGCAGGCAGAACATAATGTTGGGAAGAAGCTGATTTGAACATTGAGGAGTGGGTGTGCCTGTGTCTTGAATATAAAAGTTGAAGACTGGTTAATGGGTGGATGTGTTAGATGAGAGCAACTCATCTGGGTATTTTGCTCCTGCATCATGCCCTCTGTTTTGCTGTTTTGATACTTTTAAACCAAACTCCATTCAAAAAAACAGGTATTTTATGGTAGGGCCTATTTTTTCACAGTAAAAATGTTAGTTAAACCATCACAAGAGTCTTTTCTGATTCACTTCAATCTGCAGACACAATCAGCACACATGTATCATCTCAGTAGCATCACTAACTAACCTGTGACGTGTGTTTGCCACAGACACACACACTGCTTTTTCAGTGCTTGTTTTCACCCAAAAGGAGGCGTGGTCGTGGGATGTGATGTATGGCTGTGCACATCTGGGATATTATTGGTTGAAATTGGTTGGTTGAAGTTGATAACATTCTTACAGGATGAAAACATGATTGTGGAATACAAAGAAGTGGATTTTGGGATGGGAGCACACAGTGACTGGGGCATTTTTCATTTCATCTCGGCTGTACAGAGAAGCATGTTTGTGGCCTTATTTTCTCTTGTGTGCAGGGTGCAAAATTAACTTTTTTGTCTCACATCCAAATGGCTAATGAATGTTTAGATTTTACCAGCCCACTTATTAGATTGCCATTGTTTTTTGAGGGGTCTGGTGAGTGAAGCAAATCTACCAGCCACTTGCATATTTGGCCAGCGTTTTTTTTTTTTTTGTGCCCGCAAGTAAGTCAAACAGGTGACTCAAACTATCACACTAGTTGTTTATCCCATCTCAGTCCAGCTGCCCGACACGTTGCCCAAACTTGGTCATTTTCTGGCTCCAGTAACTGACAAAAGTGGTGGTGGAGACTGAATCCAGACCCAGGCATAATCCCGTCAGAAAATTACGGCTGATGTCAGAGACACAGTGTCCGTGTTTTACTGTTGCCATCTGCATCTCGGTGCCAAAACCGAAATAACCCTCTGAACACCACCGCTGCCAAATAATAGAAACAAACCTGCTCGTACATGGAATGTGCCTGGCTTTAGCTGCAAGGCCTGCCTCTTGGTCCTGTTAGCCTGACCGGCTTAGCAGTACTCAGCTGAATGGCCACAGCCGCTGGCCTGCCTCTGTGTGTTTTGGCCAGCAGTGTGCGTTGGCCTGTCTCCAGTGCGCTGCCTGTCTGCCTACTCCAGATCCATATGCTGAATTATTGATAGGCCTGTGGTCACAGAGAGAGAGGGGAAAGAGAGGCAGAGGGAGAAAGCGATAGAGACCCAGAAGGAGGGGAAATTACACCGAGGAGAAGTAGGTGCACTCGGAGAGAAGGCAGGGTGCCGAGGAGGAGGAGGAGAGACAGCGAGAGAGGACAGGGAGAGAGACAGATTAAAGAAATAGGAGCCTCTCTCACTGAACTCAACACGGATCAGCAACACCAGATACTTTTATTTATTCAGATGCTGCTGCTGTGCATGTGAACAAGAGCCTCTCTTTGCGTCGGCCGCCGCAGGAACACACTGTGCTGCTGGCCCGGCCTCACCTCCAACACCCCAGCTGGACTCTCCCATTATGGCCATGGGGAAACACACACTATACCGAGGGACGGACTCGACAGAGGAGGGGTGGGCTGGTCCCCTGTAGGAGAGGGGATTTGCAATTTGAGATGTCAAAATAGTAGAGAGAGATTCTGTTCCCTATTTCTATTTCTCTCCTTTATTTCACAATGAGATTGACGTTGGCGAGAGGAGGCAGTTGCAGTGGGGTTTAAAGGGACAGTTCACCCCAAAATCAAAGATTACCTCAGTGCCATTTATCTCTAGGTCGTTTTGGTGTGAGCTGCAGAGTTTTGGAGATATCAGCTGATACCCAGATCAGATGCCCTCTCTTGAATAAAATGGAACTAGAAATCACTCTGCTATTGAGTTTTTCAAATGTTATTCAAGATAATCCACAGACCTTGTTGTGAACAGTTTGTTGTAGAAACTATTTATTTTCTAGTGAAATGAAAGTTGGTCCGGTAGATTCTTCTGCAGAAAGAAAATAGTTGCAGTTGAGTTTTTCAGATGTATTTTTTTGGTGCTTTAAGCACCACAAATTTGAGAGATGGCATCTCTATAGCCGATATTGTGAAAACTTTTCAACCAACACCAAAATAATCTAGATAAATAAATAGCACTACAGGTAAGAGGAAGAATCCAGTAGAACAGTAGTTCTCAAAGGGGTTTGGGGACCCTAGAGATCCTTGAAGGGGTTCCAATGGGCCCCCACAAAAAAAGGAATAATTTATTTTCACTTAATTCCATCCATAAGTGACATAATAACAGAATGTATGATTATTTGGGCATAGCTTTCATACACAAGTGTTTCCTCTGTATTTATTATCATTATATTATATGAATAGCAGTGGTGCATCACTGCAGTGTACAAACAGAAGTGGAATGCCAGAATGCTACCTGTGATTAAAACAAGTGCAGTCCAGATGTGTTAGAAGTAATTATTATATAATAATTAAAGGAACAATATGTGGCCATTTGCACATGTGAAAATGAGTACAGCAGCCAAATAATGAGGTGGAGCCATAGACTGTATATTAAATAGGTTGAAATCTTATTTGATATACGATCCATAGTTGAAGTGAGTTATTTTCCACCGCCTCTCCTCCCCCTGACTGACAGAAACTCAGGCTGGCTGCAGGAATATGTGCGCAACATTGACAATAATAAGCAGCGACAAGTCCTCCACTGTAAGTTGATCAGCTGTTTATAACTGTCAGTTGTCTGTCAATGTAAAGTTAAGCCCTTTATCCTGAAAACAAAAGCCCACAACTCTGAAAACACACACTCTGGACTTTGAGTTAAGTACCTGCCTGTCTCACTGTCTGCCAAACTTCATTAACATTTTGCTCAGTGTACCTGTTATGAACATCTACTCCTTCTACAGGGTTATTAATTATTTCTTATGACACATAAACAGACACTTACTCATTTGGAGAACAATGGAATAGAAATTTAAAAGGAACACACCACGGCTGTAGCGTTGTTGTCAGACAACTGAGTATTTCAACTGAACATGTTTCCTTGATCGCTGAAGTTACTTTTTATGATTTATCACAGTAAATATATTACAGACCTGAATGGCAGCAGACATGAGACAAAACTAAAATTAATACCCAAAGCACTACAGCTGTATTAAAATGACAGAGGAAGCACTGTACATTTTCTGCAATAAAACGTCTACAAGCATAAATCCTGTAAGATGGGGGCCATGGTCTAATCGGGGTCAGTTTAGGGGTCCTTGACGTGAGAGCATTTGAGAACCACTGCAGCAGAAGATGCCGTGCCTTGCTGGAGCATTAGATCATTCCTAAATAGTGTTTCAGCAAGCGTGCTAGCTAGAGCTAATTGTGTCACTACAGATATGTCTCTCGGCTCCTCACAGTTGCGTGATCCGGGTTCATGGTACAGTATCCATGTTGTAGGCATCGCTCTGCTATGCTTGGAGACTCCATGCCTGGGTAACCAGCCGTGCACTGTAAGAGTCTTTAGATAGGCAGGGTATGTAACTGGTGGAATCTATCGTCTGCATTGTGTTGTGATGAAGAATAATGACCATGGATATCTTTGGAGGCAATCTCTTACAGCAAAGAAGTCAACAACAAAATCCTCCATCAAATATCATATAACTTGAGCCCCTCACCCATGAAGTACAACAGCATAAGGGCATGTTACATTTAATATAGTACATTAAAACACAGAAAACAGGTATTACAGCAAAGAGGTAAATAACAAAATCCTCTGTCAATCATGATCATATAACTCAAGCCCTCACTCAAATTAAATGACACAGTAATATGTTAGCATATTACACAATAAGCTTAAACTAAGAAGTAAATGTATAAACATAAGCTGTGTCTCATTTCAGATACTTCTGTTAGTACACTGCAGGGTTTCCCCCAGAAAAGTTGTTCAGCCTGGTGGTAAGCTCACAATATGTCAGGTCGCACGCAATTCTTACATATTTCTTATTTTTCTTGCATATATTTACATTTTTCTTTTCTATTTTTCTATTTCTCCACTTATTTCTCTCTGATGTGACACTGAATTTCTCTAATCTGATTTGCAAGCCGTTGCACATGTCCCCACTCTCCCCTATGTACACTTGAATGATCTGCTCCACATTATTTCCTCAACCTGCAGCAATCAACGCAAAAATTAGACTTATGCATCAACTTGAACCTCTTCAAGTAAACGCAATTACTCTGTCAGAGACCAATCTGTGAGGCAATGAGGAGAACAGGAGTTTGTTGGAAAAATAGGGTTTTTATTTACCCCCAAAAATGAAGAACTTAATAACTAGGTCTGTAAAAGAGGCCAACAAAATAGATCAATACTCAAAATAACAGCAACAAAACAATGTGCTAACTGAACAAACTGACCTAACAAAATGAAACATGAGGGAACTTATATAGTGGCTTGGCCAAACCAACTAACACATGAGGGGAAAACATAAATGGAGGTTAACTAGAACTAATACAAGGGAAAATCTAACTAAACCCAAATCCCCCCTCTGGCAGCACATGGTATGGCCTGATGAGCTGGCCGCAGAATTTAACAGTTCTCTGACCTTGGCCACACCTTTTGCTAGACAAAAGACAAAAATGATTAATATAACAGGAAATTGCTTGTTCTAACCCTACAGTGTGAAAATGTATGCACTGCATTCAAACAGTGTCAGGCTAAAAGTAAATAAAGAGACTATAAATCAATTAAATGTTTGTAGTATGTAGTCTGGACTTAATTTTAGGGTGGCTGACTGCAAATAAAATTAATCAGTGCACTTAACAGTATTGAGATTAATGTGTGAACAATATTACCATTTCTGGCTGTCAGTTGTGTGGCCTTGGCCATCTCATATTCCCATAAAAACTACTCAAATAAAAGTGAAAAAATTACGATTTGAGAAATCTACTCAACTAAAAGTAAAATTAGGTGGTTAATAAATTACGCAAAGTACAAGTTACTTTCCGTTTTCTAATTTTTTTGGCGGTGAACTGCAATTATATAATTCACGTTAATGTTGTAGTTGGCATTACGTTAGCTTAACAAATTTGTAAAGCACATCAATATAAAAGGCCAACAGTGCACCAGCTACAAGATAAGTTAATGTTGTAACATCAAATATTAATATTGCACATGTAAAATTAACATAGCTAAAGTTAGCCAGCTAACTACATTTTCACAGTATGTGCAACTTACTTCACTGTGCTTGTGGAGGTTAGAGGGGGAGTTTTTAAACACGGAGATTTAAGTGTTTTTCTGGAGGCACAGCAAATACTTCATCTGTAACTGTTTTTCACAGTTTGGTATAAAAAGTGTGGCCAGGGACCGGTGTTGGAAAGCTGCCCTTTTGTTCTGGATTTTGCTCTGTCATCATCGCATCATGGTCAACAGGCAAGAGGTGCTTATTTGTCTTCCAGAGGTGCTCCTTGCGCTGCCTCTACAGTCAATCCCTGAATTTGGAGCAGATTAGTTGTAACAAAGGCATAAACGACAAGTCAAGTAAAAAACTAAAATTATTACAGGATCAGAAAATCTGCTTGAGTAAAGAGCAGAAGTACTCGTTCTTTAAAAGACTGTCACTAGGCCATCTGATTTGTCCCAATCTAGAGTAATAAAAGTGGGTGCAGTTACAACCATTAAACCATATATGTTTAAAATAATAATTTGTTAATGGGCTCTCCGCTGATTTTACATGTATGATTTTTATAGTCACAGAAAGTAAAACTCAGCCTGTGAAAGCCATTAAATTATCTCTGCCATGGCTCTGAAGGACTTCATCAAATATGACAAAAAAAAAATCACTTGAGTAATCTCGGTTTAGGCTTAGGCTTTTTAGTAAAACTTTCCACACTACCACAAAAGAGAAGATGCTGGATGCAAAAATCAGTGATGAAAAAATCATGATGAAAAGATCAGACATTTCAAATATGGGTCATCATTTTTCAGCATACCTGACATGATAGAACACATACACAGTGTTACATGAAAACACGGTCCCAAATGTCTGTTGATCTTCAAAACATAATATTGCATTTCATCACATTTCAACTCAAATCTCAAATTAAAAACTTAATGAAAAGACATAATCTAAGGAAAATATGTCAAAGCCGAATAAACTGACAAAGATGTCGTAATAATTAATAGAATTGTTACACTGGAGCAATATTGCCAGATGGGAAAACTGTTTTGGTATTGAGGCCAGCACCATCTGTCTGGGTCTGAGAGCAGCATTAGCTGGTATCAACAAAATACATATTTCTAACACGAAGTCTGCATTAAAAACTGTGGCTGTGGAGTTTGAAAGACTCGCGCAGAAATGCGTGGGAGGGATGCACTCTGGGCTGCTTTTTTTGCCTGAGTGCAAAATAAATTGAGGCTTTAACGTTTAAAAAAGTTCCATTATCTTTGCAGACTAATGGAGTGAAGACGTTTCAGATCAATTTGCACTTACTGCTGCATCATGCACCACACAGAAATAACTTCAACTTTGTTGACAGCTGAAGGAGACGTGATGTTCTCTCGATAGAGTATCTAAATGGCGAAAGTTTCAAGTTGTTGTAAATTGATTTTGATAACGTAGTGCACTGAATGGAAGCTAATGGCATCCCGAAAGTTGCGAAAAACACATTGAAAAATCTAAAACACTATAGCATGGTTTGCAAATGGGTTGCAGTAATGTAAAGGAAATATGATTTGTAGAAAATAGGTTAAAAGATGGAAAAAGGCTGAAATCCTTTTCAACCCTATAAACTCTTAAACTGCACGTTGACATCAACTCAGTTTTTAAGATAGTGATGGCACCGATGTCATATGAAGCTATACCTAAGGAATCCAACCATGTCATACCAGCTTGTCAGGAAGCGGGCGAGTGAAAAACTGTCTTGGCCATTTTCAAAGGAGTCACCTCAGATATCTGAATGAAAATGGGTTCTATGAGTACTGAAGAGTCCCCCCTTTACAGACGTGCCCATTTTATGCTAATCCCATGCAGTTTGGGGCAAAACTCATGCAGTCTTTTGCATGCAGTGTAAAATCTATCTGAATATTTCTGCATGTTGGGGTCCCTAAATATATTAAATATCATAAATTGGGTCTGACTGGAAAGCTGAGACTCTTGTTGATTCGATGAGCTCGGTTGTATCAATGTATGATGATGTTAGTCCCCATGGTAACCATTTCATTGTAGTGAGACCATTTTTCAAAACTTGACCTCACTGTATAAAATGACCTATAGTGACCTCATGAGGATTCAGAGGATGGATTACTTACTTTGCTGTATTGACAATAAGGGGGGTTGCTGAGCAATCCCCAGAGTGCAAGTGCAGTTTCCACAATGGTCAAAAAATTTGTGGGATGGGGCTTTTGCTTCGCATACAGGAAAGGGCTGCAGGTGGGAATCGAACCAACGGCTGCTGATAGACTCATTACATTGGGTGCACACTCTACCAACTGAACTACAGGGGCACCCTGTTTTCCAATCTTTTTAAAATTTAAAGTGTTTCTGTGCTTGACAACCGACATAAACAATAAATGGGCTCATTAGCCTACTAATAAAGTTACAATCTTCATGATTAAACAGTGCAAACACTAGGGGTGTCACAATTTCACAAAAACTATTATATCGATTGAGATGAGCTTTCACTTTCAACAAATGAATCGAAGTCGAGTATTTTTTTTTTCTCTCTCCACCCCCGCCCGCTTGTGGCATCTGGTGCGAATTTGAAGAAAAAAACAACACTTTAAGTGTCATATCACACTTGATACCATATAGATCTTTTCAAAGAAAAAAACTGAAAGTGTAGATGATGATGTCACAGTACAAAACCAATGATTTGTTGGTCTTTACAAATAAAAACTTGATAGTCTAACAGTGGTATAACCGTTAGGGCAGAGTAAAATGGTGACCTTATCATATTGAATAATGGATTAGTAGAATCAGGACACCTTTACTAAACACCCATAAACTTTGAAGTAGCTTGTTTTCATATTTACAAATTATCAAAGGGCAGGATTGGAGTTGTTAAAGGGTCAGATCTGGCCATCAGGCTGCTTATTGAATAGTCCTTTAGCTTTCAGATGATGTTTAGTTTGTGCTGAGTGCATGTCAGGGAGGGGAAAAGGTTAAATACCAGGACAAAGAATAGAATCAGTGTGGGTTACTGTGTGGTGTTTGATAATATGTTGCCCAGTAAGCCAAACATATCTCACTTTAGATTTTATGTTTTCATGATATTATGCCAAAAAGTTTGAAGTTTTCTAGTCAGTGATTCACATTCTTGAGTCATTTTGTGTCTTTAGAAGAAGGTTACTGCTCAGTGAAGCAGGATAAATGATGTCCTAACTGCTGCCTACATTGAGTGTAAGTATTGATTTGATTGTTGCTGATGAACTAATACCGTGTCTCTTTGCTGTGGCTGCAGTCGATGCAGTCTTCCAGAGGCTCTCCCTCCCTGTGGCTGAGAAACCAGCAGCAGCAGCATGTCCCGCGTCTCCTCCACCGCCAAGCGCTACGCTGGCCCCTCCTACACCAGCCACTACAGCTCCTACAGCTCCTCCCTGACCCCGGGCCTTAGCTCCTAGGCGAGCGGGACAGGCTGTCCTCCTACAAGTCCCCCGCGTCCTCCTCCACCTCTTCCTCAGGTTACTCCTCCTCCAGCTATCTGGGCAGCTCCGCCGCCCGCAGCCGCAACTACAGCACCTCCTCAGACCCCGACCGCGACCGGGGTCGCACCATCCCGCGCACCGACATCCTCGGAGGCAGCAGCAGCAGCCGCCGGAGCGAGAGCCTCAGCAGAACCCCCGTCAAGAGCTATGGAGGGTCGGGGCTGAGGGGGGGGCGGCCTACACCGGCTACAGCTCCTACTCTTCATCCTCGGCCCAGTCCAGCTACCTCTCCTCTTCACCGGTGGCCTCCAGCATCTCGCTCAGCCGACGAAAATCTGTATCCCAGAGTGACTTGAGCAGGGACCTGGCCTCTCTGGGCCTCAGTGACACCTCCTCCTCCACCCCGTCCTCTTCCACCAGTGCCCTGCGGAGCTACCGCAGTCGGACCAGCGATGTGGCCAACTCGATTGGCACCAGCTCCCGCCCGGCCTACTCAGGCTTGTCGCGGAGCTCTACTCAGGAGGCCCTCTCACGGAGCTCCACCCAGGAGGCCTTCAGCAGCAGCAGCAGCAAAGCATACAGCTCTTCGACATGGGAGCCAAGCAGTAACGGGCTGTCCAACTCCCCCACCAGGGACTCCACGGTAAGAGAATGTCCTCTGTTCTTTCCTTCACATGCTGGCTTGAAGCTGTTATTGAGGATGTACTGCTCCAGGGGGATCAATATCCAGGGATTGAGTAAGGCTGAACGGAGTCAGAGCTGCAGTCGTCACCACAGAGGCACACTGGTTTCATCTCTTTAGTTTCACACACATGGTAAAGCCCCATAATACTCTGTGGCTTCTGTTAATACTGTTTTTATACCAAATGGGGGCACTGTTGCTCAAATTAATTTCAGTGTACTGGTTTGTAAATATAGTGCAGGCATTATAAGACATGACCCACACAAAGCGCAACAGAAACTCTTTCAATTTTCTCGTCTCATAAATATGTCCTGTAACATCAGAAGTCTTCAAAGAAATCCAAGTAGAAGAAAGTGCTGAAAAATACTGAAACTGTTGACACCACAATTTCCTATTGCCACCCATGTCTTCTTGTCTGATGTGGGATTGAGTGGTGGACACAATCAACCCTAAAATGCGTAATTGGGTCAAACTTACCCAGTTGGTTTGCTTGTTTGTTTTTTTTACACGGTTTATTGTTTTGTAGCATTAATCAACGTTCATGTCAATTAGAGCCAATTTGCCAGTCACAGATATTTTGAAGGTGATATAAAGTGCTATTTTAAGATATTTAAGTAATTTTATTTTGAATTTGTGTTAATGAATGCCAAGGTTTACATGGATTTGTGTTGTAATTTATACGGCCATGTATAAAAGTATAGTAATATAGTAATTTGAATTATTAGCAAAGCAAAAACGTGGTGCTAGGTTATAGTTAAGAAACACTTTTGAAGCACCACTTGGGTCTCTTGAAATTTTTATGAGCTTTAAGCATTTGTTAGATTTTCTGTTGTAATTTGTGTGAGATTTATACCCTTTTTCTCACAAAATGCCTGCACTAAAAGCATTTTTGGTAGAATCATATTTAGCCCATTTTCAACACGTTCCCCTCATACAATTCCTTAAGACTTTGGGGACTTAAAATCAGCTATGTTTGTTCATTTTGTTTGGGTTTATTTTACTTTTGGGTAAAATACCTGGACTAATCATACACCAGACATGTTACTCTTTCTCATGCCTTTAACGTGTTTCTTGCTGTTTCAGCTATTCAGCACTTACAAAATGGTTTTTTTTTAATAAATTTAAATAATTAGAAACTCGGAGGTCATTGTTCCGGTGCATGTAAGTAGTTCCATGGTCATGTGACAAACAATCCTATAGCATGGATACCTGACCCCTTCTAACCCTGCAATTAGCCAGCTTACACCTCTCAGAGTGATGATGAGCCGGGTCTTCAGGCCACTAGCCTCGTCTCTGAGCTCAGTATTAATGACCCGAGCTTCCTCTATGCAGGTCAGAAAGCACAACTGACCCACTTCCCCTCAGGATTAGTCCCGATAACCGCTTACATGAGTAGAGGAGGATGGGGAGAGTGGAGAAGAGAATTAGGGAGAATTTGTGTTAAATCTTTACTTGAAAGTGCTTTTAAGTGCATTTCACCTATTTTTAACCATGAATATCTCTTAAAATATCAATAGCATAAAACACATTCACTTCTCCAGTTTAAATTTACCACACACTCTCTTCCTTGAAAAATGACTTAAACAATTAATCGATTATCAAAATATCTAATTTTCTTTCAATCAACTAATCAATTAATCAGTTAATCGACTATATACGTGTTTCTGTGCTTTTGAAGTGATGAGCACAAGCTTCCACTGACTTGGTCACATTCCTCCAACAATATTTTTTTTCAGGATTTGTCTCTTCATTAAAAGGAAGGCCCATTTGATTAATAAATAGACAGAAAAAGTATACTTTAAAATCCATTCTGGCAAAAATCAAAATTATGTTTTACTTCCAGTGTCTACCTTGTGAGGATCTACTGTTTTTTCTCTGTTTTATAACATCGTAAATTCAATATTTGGGGGTTTTAGACTGCAGGGTGGACAAATTAAACAGTTAATTTTGTCACCTTTGGCTCTGGGAAAAAGTAATGGACATTTTTCATTCTATTATGACATTAAATTGATAAAACAAAGAATCAGTTAATTGAGAAAATAATGGGCAGATTGCTTGTAGCATAGAGCCAATTCAGCACCTGTCTTACATAATTTTGACAGAAGACAAACATTATTGTTCATTGTTGGATCAAGTACATATATGCTTTATGTTGTCTTTTTGACAAATGATACACAAACTTAGGGCTCACTTGGCTCGGTAACATTAAGAATCTCTTAGACTCTAGCACTGAATTGAATTTAAAAGTAAGTTAGTTTTAAAACTACTGCAAGGAGTTTTTAACTGCTAATGAAACAGTCTCACTTTATTACCTTGCCTCTATATGACCTGCATAAGTTGACGAGACCATCCACGAAAAGATCATCCATTTCTGTGTAGTTGTTCTTAATGGCTTAATGCCACCTGGTCTGATTCTCCTTGAAATCAGATAAAACAAGGTTGTGTTTACATTTTCCAAGGTGAAATTACAGTGAGTGCACATTAACCAGTTAAAATGAAGCAGGAGGAGATTCGTCTTTAAATAATTCTTTTGACATTATATTTTGTGGTTACTATGGTGGAAACTACCATTTTTGTCTTTTGGGCGTGGACAGCAATTGCTTTTAAATAAACACTTATTTAAAACTTAAATATTTTTCTCTTAGCCGTGACCTTCACAATACATTTTTATCAACCACATACTAATAATAGTACCCTAATTAACATGTAAACCTTAAATAAACGTTAACAAGAGACATTTGTTAACACAATGCAATGCTTATTATAGCATTAATTAACTGTAAGTAATATTAAGACCATCTTTTAAACTATTAACTAATGCAGTGGCTCCCAACCATTTTTCCTTGGAGCCCCCCCTACTTTTATCTAAGGAAAGCTGAGACCCCCAGCCTGCACACAGGCGCACTCACACCATAAGAATAAATGATTCATTCCAAATTTATATTTATCTATATTGTTTATATGGTTCCTGTTTTCCCTATTTGATATTGTTCCTATTTTTACATTTCATATATTTTATATTTATAAATTGTTCTATATTAATTTTCTCTTGTTTGTATTGCTTGTTTACTTATTATTTATTGTTAATTTATTTATTGTGGGACTAATAAAGGATTATTTTATTTTATCTTAAATTTACTGTCCAAAATCAACATTAACCTGGACCCCAGGTTGGGAACCAATTAACTAATGTATGAATGAATGCCATAGTTAACTTGCTTATTAAGCATTAAGTGATGCACCCTTATTGTGAAGTGTTACAGAGTACCAAGTTTTTATTAAAAAATGACCCAAAACTATTAATCGATTATGAAAATTGTTGATAAATGTAATAGCCAATTAATAATTGATTAACTGATTAATCGTTGCAGCTCTTGTAAACACAGGTGCTACCATGATACTAATTAAGGTTCTGTGCCATTCAGCCCAAACAGAGTTGGGTGCTGCTGTTGTACTGGAAAGGCTCTGCTACACTACCTGTAACGAGATCTTAATTAGTATCATTGCTAACACCTGTGTTTATTATTTTATATCACTTGTCACTTGTGGCCACAGTAGTTTCTGTTAAGCAAAAGCTGTATAGTCTTGCTTCAACTGTCCAAATGTTCAGTACTATATAACAATCATGAAAACATAACACAATGTCAGACAGGACCCTGACTGAGGCTGCTTTCTGCAGACTGTGCTCCAAAATGTTTACATGCGACGCCCAGCCCTGGGGGAAAGAGGGTGATTAAACGTGCCTGGAGCAACAGAGGCCTGGGGTTAATTAACAGGACAAATAGCCCAGCTGGTGACATCCAGTTAAAGCCCTGTACTGCTCTGTCCTTGCATGATGGATAGGTGTTGATTATTTGAGAGGTGAAATGAGAATAAAAGTCAAGTTCAAGCTTGCGAAATCCTCCCGAGGAAAGAGTCAGTTAGACTTTCTGGTGATAAAGTGATCTTCATGCTGGACTCAGGAGAGCACAGGATTCTGTAATGATTCTGTAGGCTGTGTCAGGTCACGGTAATCAGTGTCTGAATGGAGACTTGTATAAGCTGAAAGGGACACCTGACTGATTGAAAAATGTGCAGCTGGGTTTATTTTTTCCAGTATACCTCATGATGGCAGCAGGCAATACCTACCACAAGACCAGTTCTAGTTAATATTGTTAAAGTTGCTCTCTTCCACATGTTGGGGTCATTCAAGTGCACAGAGCAAGTTCATGCAGCGCAAGTAGAACGGAAGTATTCAAGTCAGTGAGGTGGCTCAGTGATGCATTTTGTACAGGAATATCTATCTAAGGTTTGCTAACATTAGCCACC
Source organism: Lutjanus argentimaculatus (assembly GCA_034769285.1). Classification (NCBI taxonomy): domain Eukaryota; kingdom Metazoa; phylum Chordata; class Actinopteri; order Lutjaniformes; family Lutjanidae; genus Lutjanus; species Lutjanus argentimaculatus. Next base: position 2,225,467 of record JAWZSL010000001.1, read on the forward strand.
ATAAACTACTGGTAAATGATTATGATTAACAAAATTACAAAATATGAATCAGCTAATTTATTAAAGGAGAAATCTGTAAGGCATTTACTGTGATAAACCATAAAATGACAGAGTTTTGTCATCAGAGGTCAAGGAAACACGTTGAGTTTAAATACTGTATGTGCTTCTCTGACACCAACGCCACTTGAAGTTTCTATTCCAGGCCAGAATTTCATGTTAATTAGAGTTCAAATTATTGCTGAATGTTCGCAGAATTAGTATGCATCTGTATAGGAGTCGTAAGAAATCACTGATAATCTTGTAGAGGGCATCGATGTTTATATATATATCGCTTAAGTCCAGAGTGTGAATTTTCAGAGCAGTGGGCTGTTGTTTTCAGGGTAACAGACTTAACTGTCCACTGACAGACAAATGACAGTTATAAACAGCTGATTTACTTACAACGTAGAACTCATCAGTGCTTGTTGTTGTCAGTTTACAATATTGCGCTCGCCTTGCGCTCCGACCGTGTTCCTGCAACCAGCCCGAGCTTCCCTGAGTCTGGTGAGGAGCGGGGGGGGGACAACCTGCTTCAACCACTGATCATATTATTAAGCAGGATTCAGCCTATTTAATATACAGTCTATGGCTCCAGTTTGCTATCTGGACAGTTGTACTCATTTTTGCATGCAAAACCTTTTGCAAATTCCTAAGGAATAACTTGCACACACTTCTAATTTTTGCTACTACAGCCTCACTTGGTCTGATAAATGTTGCACTATATATTTTTTATTTGTGAGCAGTTGCCAGGCAACCAGGAGAGACTGGCATTTTTGTACTTCTCTTTTTGTATGAATTAAACAAACACTATTGTCTTAATTAGTGAGCTTTAGATGATATTTTGTTACATTTGGACAGACCCAGGCTAGCTGTTTCCATGTTTCCAGTCTTCACGCTGTGCTAAGCTAATTATTATTATGTATCATTATTTTAGAAATTTTACAGACTAAATGAGTGCCATAATCAGAACAGTAAAAAAAAGAAAAAATAGATTCTTCGGTAGAGAAAATAATAATTAGCTGCAGCCCCAGCTTGATTTGGATTTGATTGTATGGAGATACTATATGATGGTCCCGGGACATAAACTCTATTCATAGAGCTCTCAGTCAGCAGTTCTTTACTTATCAGCAAGCATACCTCAAAGCAAGGGAACAGTATGTGTCAAAGATGTGTGCGTGCATGTGCGCGTTTGTGTCGGCCGAGGCATTACGGCGGAAAATGTCAGGAATGATCTCATGACTGATGAGTGTCAGAATGACAGCCGCTGTGACCACTTAGTGACCTCTCATCATGTCATATTAGGTCAGCCGTCCTCAGGCGGTGGCGGCGGCGGTGGTAGTCGTGAATGGTGCTTAGTCGTCATGATGTTCAAGGTGATTTCTCTCATAAGACTCCACCTTCCAACCCATAGTGATCATCTAGCCATCTCACCATTTAGTCAGAGATGACATCTAAAATTATCAAGTTTTATCTTACTTCAGTATGTGGTCACAGAGGATGAAATAATATTCATATTTGACACGCTAAAACCCTAAAACCCTAAAACCCTAAAAATGATGATTGATTGATTGATCGATTGCCTCACAGCAAGAAGGTCCTGAGTTTGAATCCCCTAGCCGGCTGGGGGGCTGGGGAGTCTGTGGCTGGGGCAGGAGTTTTTGTATGTTCTCCTTGTGTCTGTGTGGGTTCTCTCCGGGTAGTCCGGCTTCCTTCCACAGTCCAAAGACATGCAGCAAAATAGGCTAATTGTTGACTCTAAATTGTCCATAGGTGTGAGCGTGAATGGTTGTCTTTCTCTATGTGTCAGCCCTGAGATGAACTGGTGATGAGCTGGTGACTCTATCCCAGCTGCCCATGGTCAGCTGGGATAGAGTCACCACTAGAGTCCAGCCCCAAGTCTGATAATCACTTACCTCCAAGTTTCTCTCTGTTTTCCCATGAAAATAATCACTTCCTCATTCTCCTCCCAAAGTTCTGCTCAATATAGCTTTAGTATGATTGTTGACCAAGTTGCCAATCCAGTAAATGTGATGATATCAGTCCTACAAAATGACTAGAGAACAACTTCATTTGGCACTAGTTATCTATTATGGCTAGTTGTTCTAATATGAAAGATTAAACTCACTTATGCCTCTCTTGAAGAGTGTCTTGAAATAGAATTGGCAAAACAAGGTAAACACAGTCCAAGCTTAGAACACAAAAATAGCAGCTGCTGGTGCCACATGGTCCTGTTCATCTTGTGCCATGTTTATGAGTAAGGCAAGCTGGTTAACATGACTATTGTTCTTGTTTTTTTCCCCCTGTGTTCCTCATGCATGATATTCATGCAAGATAAAAACATCTGATGTAACCACTTTTATGGCTTTACGAAGCGGAAGATTTACAGCCACGCTTTGAATCAAACTACCTTTTATAACAACTTTTTTTTTCTTCTTAGCTCTGGCCATTGGTTCTACCAGTTGTGATAACACTGCACTTAACAAAATGACTGCAGAGATCTCGGAATTGCTAAAAATAAGCCCAACAGTGCAAGAAACATCAGCGTATGATCAGGCGATCATACAGGTGTAAACAACTTCTCAGGTTATCAGACTTATTTGGAAGAGGAGAATGCAACTGTTTTCCAAACTTTCTCACAGTTGTGCAATGATGAATTATTGCCAGCATAAGAGGTTCATTCAGTTCTACCTCCAAATAAAGTAGTTTAGATAATCTGACTGGCTTGTTTACAGCCCGTCTGATTGTCTGAGCTTCAAACTCAGTCCAACCCCTTTATAACTGTCCAAACTTGTTAAGTTTTCAGAACGGTGCGTGACTTACAAACTGCAGTCTTTCCTCACCTTGCATTTAGAGACAGTTCCTTCACTCACACTCGCTGACCTTTCGCTCGCACTGTTGCTCTTTGGCTCTTACAAACAAACACACAGTAATGCCAGCGTGGCATGCCTGAGTGAAAGCTGTCTTGATTTTGCCCCGAGTTATTCTGCTCAGGCTTTGTGTCTAGACTTTCTGTTGAGTCAACAATATTTTTAGACTGTCTGACTCTTAGTTCACCACCTTGGTCAGACAGCTTATGGTTTGATTAAAAAAAACACAGTCTGGTATGATTTGGAGGTTTAGTTTGTTCTTGTTTTGGGCAAAAAATGGGGCCAGTGCTTTAGTAGTTCAGTTGTGGGTCTGCTTGGTGGAGTTTGTGGGTCAGTGTGTGGCTATTTTAACATTACGCTAGTCTGACTCACAAGAAGTAGACCAGTGCTTTTACCTACCTTTGTCTTGGGAAAGAAACATATTATTTTATTTTATGTTGTGAATTCCGTTCCAAGTTCCAAATTTTATTTTCTAAATATGTATTTGCCTCGGCTTCCTTGTCTCTCTGCTCATTTTCTGTGATGTTTTCCGCCTTTGTTACAGGACAGAAGTCACCGACGATGTGCTATCAGGTTCATGAAGCACAATAAGCTACAGACGTGAGCAATTTAATGTAGGAACTACTTAGAACTACTTTCTTTCTAGTAGAAAGAAAGTAGTTCCTACATGAAACTGCTCACAACAAGGTCTGGGATTATCTTAAGTAACCGGGTCACGATTTCTGGAACGAGACATTGTTGAATTACTCAAATGTTTGTTTGTTTTTTTGTTTTGTTTTGTTTGTTTGTTTTTTTGGTGCTTTAAGCACCAGAAGCCAAGTGCCATTTAGTCCCATTTTATTGGAGAGAAGGCACACATCTCTACAGCCGATATCTCCAAAACTTGGCAACTCACACCAGAACAATCTAGATAAATGAATAGCATGACAGGCCAGAGGAAAAATATGCATTATTCTTTTCACAAACAGAGCAATAGTGCTTTGAAGTCAGTAACATCCATGTAGCCATTTCCAGCTTCTTATCTAGGTGAGGGTAATGGTGGCAGCAGGTTATGCAGCAGCTCTGATGTCCTTTTTGACATCCCACACTTCTTCTGGAGTTCCCTCAATACACCTATGCCACAAAGGAAACAACAATCACTATGTGGCCATTTGTGCTAGGTAGAGTTCAGTATCAGGTGTCTAAACCACCTGATGTCTCTGTTTTTTTTCTCAAATTGCAAAGATCTCCACCCACTCGTGCACAATGAGGCTAGCCAACAGCTTAGTACTCTTATATCATCCACTTTGGGTAACTACTCAAAGCTCATAACTTTACTTGAGGGTTGATGAAGGTTTACCAATAGATCAAGAGCTTTGCTTTGTGGGTAAGCTAATGTTTTGTGGGCTTGGTCAGCTAAAGTGAGGACAGGAAGCAGGGAGAGAGGGAGTGGAGGAATGACATGCAGCAAAGGTGCTACCAGGGCAACTTGGAAATGGTAGTTTGACCAGATAATCTTCACTCAAGGTCCACTTAATAGCTCTTTACAGGGCTTTTAACCAAGCTTTTCAACAACCTTTAATGGTCTTTTTTGCTCATCACCTGAGTATGGAACTTCAGTCATCGTCACACTAACACTAGTCACTTCCGAGTAGAAAACTGGCAGTAGTTTTGAATTGTCGAGACAAAAATCAGCAAACTTGTTTATCTCTGCTGTTTGTTTGTGTATCCAGCTTCAATGTTTAGCTTTGGCTTGCAGTTTATGCTGCAAAACCAAGAAGCTTCATTGGTTTGTGTCAGTGTGTTTAGTAGTGATGGTGGTGGAGGGGCGTAATCAGAATAACGAAACGTTATTTTCTGATTGTTTCAGAGCCGATATGTTCAAAGCACAAATAAATTCACACCCGCTACACTATCACATGATTATGCAGCTAATTCTTTGGTTAAACTCAAGCTGTCATTTTCTTTTGTCTGTAGCCAAACCATGAAACATGTATTTTAGATGAATGAGATGTGCAGACCTTGAAATATCATCATGGAAGAAGAAAACATTCAACACGCTGGCATCAGATTATATGTACGTAATGCAGTGGTTTTCTACCTGGAAGTTATTGTAAACAAATTTTGCGTTTTGGTCTATAAACAGATATCTGCATGTGACATCATGCAAGGGACAAGAGTTTGATATCAGAAGAGTTCTTTTGTTTTTTCTTCTTTCATTCGTAGTCCATTTGTAGTCGGAGCACTATTGGCCAATCATGTTTAAGCAGGTTTGTGGTTTGTTTGTTTGTTTGTTTGTTGTTTGTTTGGTTTGTGTGGAGAGTAAAAGAGGCGGAACACATTGGCCAAAGTGCAATCTCAGAACTCATCAGCTGATTTCTGACGACACTTTAGCTTTTTATTAGCTTTTTAAAAACAACTATTAGCATTCATACGCAGATATCTGTTTATAGAGATTAGCCATAGATGTTGTCTCTTAACTCCAACTCCATTCTTGCTCCTCAAATTGCTAACTGTGAACAATGAATAGTGCATGGAAGAGGAATTATGTTGTCCACATATCCACTGGCTACACTGGAAGCCCTGAAACATTGGTTGTTTCCCCCAGAGGTTTAATTGTTGACGATAGTCAATGGGTTCCAAGCAATGACGTAAATAAAAGATGGACTCCACTTCCTCCTGCTGTACAAAACTGAAGCCAAAATATCCTGGATTAGACCACTGCCATCTTGCACTGGTGACATCATTTGGAGCCTGAGTCTGACCAGTAGTGATGAGAGCTGGAGACATGCTTTCGAGTTCCCGCCCACACAGCCGCATGACTCAAATCATGAATAGAGCTCAGCTGTCAATCATGGCATGAAACCCCCTTTTTATATCATCGAATAACTAATTAAAACCAAACACATCAGAGAAATGAACACTTGAACATACATCAGTGTGATAACAACTACTTAAAATGACAGAAACCATCCTTTGGAAAAAGTTATTTGACACATACTTTGATGTTTTAGATTTATGACCTGTACTGCAGCCAGCCACCAGGGGGCAATCAAGATGTTTTGGCTTCCCTTTTCATGTTGTCCATTTCCAGATATACAGTCTATGGTTCCAAGATTGGAAAATTCATAAATACAGCACATATTGCATATAGGGAAAGCTGCAGAAAAAAGCAAGTAAGGGCACCTTTAGTGACAGTTACTGTGCTGAGGACAACAGAAATTGCATTTGTTAATTTTTTTAATTCTATTCATACAGACCAGGTTTTCAAACAGTGAGGCATGCCTTTTAACAGAGTGCAGGCGAGTTGAACAGGTTGTAAATCAGTCAAATCTGAACACACAGACATGATACACATATTTTTAAATTCATATGACTGCATCCCAAGGATATATTCTATAAGGCCTTTCAGCTGTCTCATTTTTGTCTAAGGTGGAGCCCACACTGTCAGACACTGAAAAGCCCTGATTTAGACCCACACATCTTAATAATGAGCTTATCAGCGCTAGGGCTGAACAATCAATAGAAATTTTATCGAAATCGCAATAAGGTCTACTGCAGTTTTCAAATCATAGAATGCGCCATATTTGTTAAAGGCGAAATGTGTGTCAAAATACAATTTTAATCAACACATCATTCTCTAGACTTCATAAAACATCTCTGTTTAGTACCGACCCCTAAGAAAAATAACATACCATTATCATTTTAATGTGTTTTACAATGAAAATGAGAATAATGATGTAAAAATGATCCTTTCCTCTAACATCACAAATCATATCACAATTGCAATATCAGTCAACATAACAGCAGTTAGATATTTCATCAAAATCATTCAGGCCTAATCAACACCAGGTCTAATCGAAACAAACACGTCAGTCAGACACACTAATAGCCTGTTCATTTTGCTAGCATAATAATTTTGTAGCCAATTTCAGACTTTATCTGACTACAGTGACTGTACGGAAGACTTCATTCTGTTCTGAATCAGTGACACAGAGGCTTCATTCTGTTCTGGTAGCCTCCCTCATACGCTCCTGAACTCTCCCGCATGCTACGAATGAGTGATGTCAGCATTTAGCATCAGTGCAAGCAAGTTAAAGAATGCTGTGTACCTCGTAGGAATGTAGAATAAGGATGCAGGTCTGCCTTCAACAACAATGAATTGTTTCGATTGCCCTCCAAAGGATCTGTTGTAGCTAGGTTAAATTTAAACACTTGAGTGAAGATATTGTCGGTCTAATGTGCCTAATTTAGCTTAGGGAATAGAACAGCTATCCCCAGGTAATTGTACTCTGACTTCTCCTAGATAACACTGCTGCTCAGACTGCTTTTGTCCCATTTTTATACCAGACTACTTAGCTCTTTACATCAGATATCAGAAAACAAACATTTGCTCTTCGCCCCCTTCTCTCACGTTGTAGTTTTCCACCTCAAGGATTTAGACATTCAGACATACATACATACACACACACATGTTCAGCCTGGTGATGGAATGTGCTTCTTGGCTGTTTGTTGTGTACACACGCTTGAGCCTGGGTCATGAGATTGCAGATGGGGACATGTTGCACTTCTTTCACTCTACACATCCACGGTGCATTACAGTCCTTTCTCAGAAATGCATGTTACATTGACGTGGTCAGTAGCTGAGACTTTGAGGTAAAGGAAACAAAGGGCCAACTTTCCTGACATGGCAGGTATTTTAGTGACCCTGAACTATATTTCCTGTAATTGGGAGGTGAGGCACAGCACGTTATGTTGACTTTACTAATTAGTCGTATCAGTTTGGAAACTTCAGTTAAAAAAAGGCTAGGACATCATAGACCATCTGTTGTTCAAGACCTTAAACAGTGTCATCAGGTGCTTGTGTAACCACCAGCAGCACTATAACCTGCTCTGCCTAATATTTCCTCAACAGTTTCAGACTGTCCGAACTGTTGAAATACTGACAACTCATATAACAGCACATTGCCAAGTGCTTCTGGCTCAGCTGGATTCAATAACACTTGTGTATCGCCTGACCAGTGTCAAAGAAGTAAAAAACAATGATGCAACATTTGCATGTTTTCCAAATTTTGCTTCCGGGTCCTCAAAAAGTAATCAACAAGATGTTTTTTTAGAGAGGGTACGAGATGACTTTGTTCTAGCATTTAAAAGGGGAAACCCTGTAAACAAGTTATCAGTGAGTCTCTCAAGAGTGAATCTTTTTTTAGTCAGTGCCACTGTTGTTGTTATTATCTCCACTAAGGACGTTATGCCTGTTTGTTAGCAGGATTTAAGAAAAACCACTGGCCCGAATTTTCATGAGACTTGGTCGAAGGGTGTAACCCGGGCCAAGGAAAAGCCCATTTCAGGGACAGACACAGTTTTAAGCATTGATCCCACGGGCCACCAAGCCATAATTTGGTGGCCAAGTACATTTTTGGTGGCCTAAATGTAACAGAAAAAACTATTTAATGCAGCTTAATACAGCCTTCCTTAACTGTGAAACTTTCTGAAACTAAAATTGTCCCATGAATTGTGATGCTTCCTGAAGGCAGTGTTTGCAATGAAAAATGAGCTAGACTTCCCGGGTAGTTGAGGAAATGGGCAGCGCACTGCAGTACATTACATCCTTACATGTGTTTTTATACAAGCCACTTAAACTCCTGTTTCCATTTACTCCTAAACTTTCATTGCTGTTTCATTTTTTCATGGGCAGCCTTTTGCGTTTCTGGTTGTTTCCTTAAGGATTGCGTTAGCAGATCGAGTAGCCTCGGTACACCCATACTGCAGTAGCCCCAACATATTGGTAGCTAGCCAGCGTCGAGCACTGTTTGCTGTTTTTTTGAATGTGGCGCAAGGGAAATGGAATGTTTTGTGAAAATATAAAATAGCGTTGCAGAAGCCTTGCTGTAGGTGAATAAAACTTGGTGGCCACAAGGAGCCACCTACATGGAATACTTGGTGGCCACAGAGTAACCTCTTGTAGCCTGATTAATGTTGAATCCTGCATTAAATTTTGGAGCACATCCAAATTATTTTTCACTTTCAATAACATTCCAAGTGAGGTAAATTGTAAAAGCCAGTGTCTAAGGCAAAATGAACTTAAAGAGACGTCTTGTTTTGTCCACAACACAAAGATACTCAGTTTACTGTGATTTTGGAGTAAAGAAATCAGAAAATATTCACACTTGAGACGCTGAAATCAGAGAATTTTGATATTTTGTCTTAAAAAATAACTCAAAACAATTAATTGACTATATAGTTGGCAATTAATTTAGTTAGTAGTTGACAACCTATTGATTAATCGACTAATTGTTGCAGCTCTCATGAAAAGTATTTATCAATATTATACAATTTCTGCCATGTTCTGACTGCCCTGAATGTTGCCTCTGACTGTTTCCATATGGCCACAGCCAGATACAGTACACACATAAATGTAGATCTGAGTACACAATGTACAGAAAATCATAGGCTTTAAGCCAGTTCAGCCTTTAGACAAAGGAATTATGGCTGTGCATGGCTGTGCATTTGCATCTGCCAATGGAACCCAACAGTGACTTCTTCAGTGGCTTCAGTTCCAGAAGTGAATTTCCCACTGATTCACTCTGTTGACATTTCAGAAAATCCTTATGTAAAGAGCTACAAGATGAATTGTGACAATGAAACATTTGATTTGGGTACAAGACTGCGAACATAATTATTTTAAGACTGAAGGAACTACTCGTCCCATAAATCATTGCAAATAATACCGCTTGTTCTTGAATTTAACTTTTGTTATATTTATATATTTATACTGTTAATACAAATGTTGTAATATGTTGTTGTTTCTATTGTGTGTGTGTGCATATAAATTATATTCACTGCAGCATAACAACATTATTAGTACGACTCATGTTAGCCACCTCACTAGCTAGCCTGCTAGCAGAACTACCCATCCATGGGGGCAGTAAGCATTTCCTTGATAACAGCAAGCTCCACCAATCAGAGACACTGCTGTCACATTTTAGGATTAAGTGTATTGTAGTACTTCTCCATGCTACTGCAAATAAAATGTATTTTTCTTTAATCAAGGTCTCTTAAAAACAGTGGTGGAAAGAAACTAAGTACAAATACTTTGTTACTGTGCTAAGTAGATTTTTCAGGTGTCTGTACTTTACTTGAGTATTTGTTTTACTCCCTACACTTGAACACAAATATTTGTACTTTGTACTCCTTACATTTTCAAAACAGATTACTTTGTTTTTAATGCATTTAAGGGAAATTGATTATTTTTATTTTGTATTATTGCACGCTGCCTTCCCAACATCAAGACTGATTTCAGCTTAAGTGGATGGAACAATAACATACAAAAGACGATTCCTAGATATATCCATCAGCCATGTCACACACGACAAACATATCAAAGCAGAAAATAACAATAAAAGAGGTAACAATGAAAAACAACATAGAAGACATATAAAGAAAAAAGCAAGGTAAAAGACACAAGACGGAAATTATGTAAAAGCCGTAACAAGATGGAAACAACATAAAAAACATAACAAGATGGAAACAATGTAAAAGGCACAACCAAACACAAACGTCATGACGACAAAAAAATACATTAAAGACAATAGAGGATGAGACATTACATTTTACTTCAGTAAAGTTGAATCATACTTCCACTGTGTGAACTTTTGCCACCTCTGGTTACTAAATTATGACTAATAATCTAAATCCTATATTTAGAATATGAATTGGATTTTCTCTTCTGGAACCTCCCTGTTGAACTCTATAGAGCCCCATAAATCTTACGAACTGGACCTTCACAGAAAATGTGATAATATGTCCATTTTGTAGTTTGTTTCTGCTGTCCCAGTGTCCAAAAATCAGTTAATTTATGTTTCAGTTTATGTTTATGTTTATTAACTGTATTTGATGTTTCCCCAGACTCTGCGTGGAGGCCATTTATTCTTCTTCATCCTTTTATTGTGACAGTGAAACAAATTACTACTAAAGCCCTATTGTTTGTGTTGCCTGTGAATCACCGGAACCTCATTAAAGACCCTTTTTAGGACTGCTGCCTCTAAATTTAGAACCACAGGGTGATAGTTGAGCAAATGCATACCCCTACTGTCACATTTATACAGCAGTGTGTGTCTATGTAGGTATGTCGATGCTGTTTGGTAGAGCGTATTGTGGCATATAAAGCAGGGAGATATAGATTGATTGCGTGTCGTGGTCATTATGGAGATGAGTAGTCTCCTTGGAGCACAGCATTAGTCCTTCAGATGGTAACAGCAGCGTGGAGAAGGATGGACTCTGACGTAGACAGCGCGGCTGGAGGCGGTGCTGACGTTTGTTGTAGGCCGACTTTTACCCGAGCCAGAGGAGGCGGACCTTCAGTCCTGTAAAACCGAGTGGGAACACAATATATATTTATTACCATTTGCTGACTAGTGACTGGACACCCGCGTTGCTTACACCCGCGTATAATGATACAGCAGCCAGGAGCTCTTTTGTCATCATTTATCCGCCTCACCGGTGCTTTATCGCTCCCCACTGGGTTATTACACTGGAAGTAGAGTGATTTAAAGGGAAAGCCACAGGTCCTCTTCTCGGCGTGATTTGCGAGGTCGCTGCCGTTATATGAATGAATGAATGACAACAGACAGGGAGCCTATCAGAAACGGAGTGAACCTTCTAATTCCTGCAACAGAAAACGGCTCCACGAGCAGTGAAAAGAAAACCCTCCGCCCGTCGTCTGAATAATAACTCGCACCGGCTCGTCGGCTTCATTCCTCCGCCAGCATGCCGAGCATGCGACAGTCCTACACGGTTACCGTACCCGAGGAGCCGCCGGCCGCCGCTTTCCCGTTCCTGAAGCAGGAGATGCGGAGGAAGGGCAGCATGTCTGGCTCGGTGCTGGTGTCAACTTTCGTTGGGCTTCTTATAAACCAAGCCAAGGTAAGAGACGGTGGCCGCTGCGCTCCGTTATCTCCGCTTCAATGAGAGACTCACACCAAACCCCAGTGAAAAACCAGCCGATTTAATGTTGATATTATCACTTTCTTATTGGCAGAGCTTGAAAACTCTATAAAGCACTAGTTAAGGTGCTTTGTGAATTATATGGTATTGACTATGAAATGAGGCATGTATAATATACAGATGGAAGTTATTCATTAGTGTGATATTAGTGCTTATTAAGTGGTTTTATTAAATACTCGATTCTGATTGGTCAATTATAGTATTCTAAGGTCTGTTATTTATGTATAGCAGACCATTGCTATGTATAACGGATAGTTGTTATGAAGAACAGACCGTTGCTATGGACACAGTTCTGATCATAGACTCTGGAGGAACAATCAAATCATTGTAAAATCACTAAAATCGTTTTAAAATTAACATTTTGTGTCAAATTATTGAAGAAGCGGGATAATATACAGTAAGCAGATCACCATTGCGAAATAAAGCCATAAAATCATTTTAAAATTAATATTTTGTGTCATATAAATTGTGCTAAATATTTTTTGTAATTAACCACGTAATATACTGTAACTGTACATTATCCCTTACTTGTGTATGTGTGTGGTAGCCAGTATCCTCATCACCAAAATGCTCATGGTGGGTGGTAATAAGCTTTGTAAACGTACAGTAAAAAATAAATAATATATCAAAGTGCTGCTTTACGTGGCACATTATGCTGCATTCACTGAAAGCTCATTACTTTATACTGTTTGAAAAGATATATTTCATGTTCAACTAGGCTGATGTCTGTAAGAGAGAGTTATGGTTCCTTGCAGGCAGAGATGTGGGACTTTGGTCATTACAGTATAAACAGGACACAGAAGGCTATTTCACTGACAGCGTTATGTATCTTGTCAAAGATGATGTCAGTTTAAGGTTGAAGTGAGTCATTTGCAGAGGTAAGCCGCTCTTTTAAGCCGCTGTACTCCGCTGTGCCAGGAGGATCAGTAGGCCTGCACTGGCAGGTCACTGGTTATATAACCGTTGTTTAATCCCCCACATACACTACAGCTGCTCTTACTATACTGCTCTTATGTATCCCACTGTAGGCCTATAATGGAGATAAATAAAGGAATAACCCATTCTGACAGGGCTTTCCTCATGTACTGGAATATCTAGGACCTGAATGTTGCCTCTGGCTGTTTCCATATGGACACAGCCACATACATAAACACATTAATGTAGGTCTGAGTACACAATGTACTGAAAATCATTAGGTTTTAAGCCAGTTCAGCCTTTAGACAAAGGAGTTATGGCTTTTGACTGAAAGTTGCTGTTGATGTTTTGCAAGTTTTTAATTATCGTCATGGTAGAAAAACCTGAATTTTAAAAAAAAATATTTTTGATAAATGCAGGTCCTCTGTAGTTTGGATGTTACTCTTGGCCATATTGCGATTTTGGTATTATTTTGATTAATTGTGCATCCCTACAGCAAACCAAAACTGTGTGCCGATAGGTTTGGAAACGGGTCCAGTGGTTTGCATGCAGTCCTGCTGACAAAGAGAGGCAGTTGTGTATTCATTGCCTTAAAGCTGTCCTTACAGTTCACGTCATGTAGATAAATAGAGGTTGAAGTTCCACATGCATTGTTGGGTAAAGTGAAATTTAAAAGCCTACTTGTCAGCTGTATTTGTCCTAATATGAGAAGATGAAGAGGAACAGCTTTTAGTTTGTGATCACCAGAGACTTGCTGCTGCAAGTGTGTGTGTTTTTTGTTTTTTTTTTTCCTTTTTTTTTTTTATATGTGTGTGTGTTCCCAAGCGACAGCGTGGAGTGGAGCTGCTGTGTGCCAGCTTCTGTTATGTAATGAGAAATCACATTAGAATACACTTTAGTGCTGGCCAGGCCACGCAGCTTGGCACGCTTTCTGTTTTGTTGTCACCGTCCACCTGCTCCTCTTGTCCTGTCCTTCTCCTTCCACTCCTGCACATCATCTGTCCTCTACTCCCCCCCCCCCCCCCCCAACAGACCGCTGCATGCATGGCAAGGAAAAGGTGCTCTGTCTGTCTCTTAGTGAGCACATTCGTGAGAGAAGTGTGTGTGTGCAAGTGTGCAGTAGTGTTAGCATGAACTCATTCATCAGAATGTGTGTGATTATCTGCGACCATGTGCATGTTTGTGCACAGCAGGTTCCCAGCACACCAGCACTGACAGCTGTTAGGTTAAAGGTTGCTTTCTGCAGGAGCTTTTTAACTGCTCCTCTACTGTTGTGCAGCCATATTAATGCTAATGCCTAAATAATGAATCGATTAGATGATCTACGGAAATCATTTGCCAATCATTTTAATCATTGATTGATCATTGAAGTCACTGATCAAGAAAAGTCTCTGTAGGTTGAAGGGTTGGGCAACATGTAAAAGTGTTTTGGTACCATTTTTTCCTTCCTGATAATGATTCTGATGCCTGAAGTTTACATATCAGCCATACAGACTACCAATCCAATACCAGTGCACTTAAAAAAATGGGAAACTGCTGGGAAGCAGAAGGAAGGGTCCCCTTTGAGGGGCTATTATGTGGTAGCATGTTGGTGCATATAAACCTGTGTACTTGCCAATACCGATACCAAGTATTGTTTTGGAACAACCTTAGAAATATGGTTAGAATCCATATCACAATATTTATTTGAATATTTTTCTGTGTGTATGATATGGTGCATGTATGCAAAAATACATTAAAAATTGTATGTAATATTGTAATATTTTCTTCCTTCCTTCTTTCCTATCTTGATTGCAGTGAACTGTGCTACACTGTCATGCTTTACATTAAACAAAGTAATCTTCACACATAAAACCACTTAAACCACTATTTTCTGCCCTGCTAAACTCATCTTGGAATTATTCATTTGGATGACAGAATTTTGCTGAACTCATCAGACTTGCGTTGAAAATCAAGAGGAAAAAACAAGAAATTTGACATTTTCACTTTGGGCTCTGGGATCTTGGAATTAGCACTTTTCACTGTTTTTGTAAGGTTGTTTAAATACAGATACCAGTATCGGAAATGCCTCCAATACAGCCTAAAATTCTGGATCGGATGTCAGCCACTGCATTCCTCGCCAAAGACAATTCATGTCAATTTCTTGCTCAAGCTTCGGTCATGGCTGGGGTCTTTTATTTTATTTTATTAAAGAATTCATTTTTCTTTGTTTTCTAATGTTAGAATAAATATCATACTGTAGATTTTTTATCGTGGTATGATCCTTAAGATTTGGTAGTGTTCCATCCCAAATGCCACTATATTTCAGGCTTTATAAGCTGAATGGTTTAAGTGGATTTATAATGATAATAATCCTTAACTTATCTGGGAAAACACCTATTGTCTATTCTGAAATGATAGTCATTAAGATTTACTGGTTAAAACATTACTGATTTAGCATGCTACAATTGATTTAATTTTTATTTATTCACTTATGTAATCATTCTGGTTTGTAATTTGTCATTATAACCAAGCTATTCAAATGTCTGTCTTCTCAGAGATGTAATGCTACAAATACTACCAGCGAGAGCCTGAGTGTACTGCACTGGCATTAACTGTAGTGGGAGTAACTTGGCAGTAGATCTTTCATATGATGAATTCATGCGTGGTTTTTATACAGTATACAATTCTAAGGTGTAGGCACTTGTTACACATTAGTATTTGGTAATTTTCCATCCACTTGTCAAAGCCCGTGGTGTGATCCTCCAGTCTAGTATGTTGGGATGTGAAGCTCAGGCTCCAGTAGAATATAAACATAATAATATACAAGCCTCTTAGCTAGACGTTAATGTTTCTGCCGCTGAGGGTGATTTTTTTCCCTGGTTGATAAATGCATACCAGTGAAGGAGAAGTGCGAAGATGAACAGAGCTGTTACATAAGAAGCCAGTGAGTGCATTGCTTTATGGTCACATGTTGTCAAGCTGTTATCTATACAATGTTGGATATTAGTGTGTGATATCCCCCTGTGTGTGGACAATGTCTTCTCACACTCTTTGATCTAAGGGGCCAGCTCGTCGGATCATAGGCTATATTTATTTGTATTTCTCAGAAAGACAGCCATTTTTCTCAGTAGGAGGATCTCGGTGTTTACTTGTTTGCATGTGAGTGTGTGAGGAGAGTGTGTGAGAGAGATGAGCCGTGGCTCCACGTCACCCAACACAGGCTCCATGAGCTCTGATGACTGATTCCATCCCTCTGTGTGCTTTCTAGAAGGGAGAAATAAATAGATTGTCTCCCATTCCCTATCAAGTGCCCGCTGAGCGTGTGTGTTCGTCTGCACGCTCACGCACGCGCGCGCACACACACACACACACACAAGCTAGTGTGTGAGCAAAAGTGTCACCTCTGCTCACATGGGAGAACAGCAGCGAAAGAGGTAAACTCACAGAGGGTGAGAGAGAGATTGTTTATGATGGTCTGCCAAACAGTGAGACAGGTCAGAACAGACTGTTCTGCTGCGCTCTCTCACGCTGGTATGCCAGCCAATCAGCAGTTGGCGTTCTGCTCTGCCAGGTGGACCCAGGCATCCTGCTGCTGGTAGTGTGAAGTTTAGTTTACAGCCCCAGAGACACCAGCAGAGCAGGGAGGGGGGAAAGTGGCACTTGTTATTGCTTCGCTGTTGGAAGCATATTATTAGAACATTGCCAATACTGCAATTAGATATTAATCATCCACATTGATTATGAATAAGCTATTACTTGTTGTGTTTCACTGGGGCGTTTTAGTGTCCAATGATGGTCCAAAAGCTGCTTCAGAGGGTTGTAATGCTGAGAATTTAATTATGTCATTTAGGGTAAGATGATATGGCAGTGTACGGTGAGACAAAATAAAATGTATGTTTATAAATACATAGAGGTGTTTTTCATACCATCGTATTGATATCATTGGGTCTGTAAGCCAGTTGTGGGCAACATTGTAAAGCAATAGCCTGATGACCACCCACCCTGAGCCTGGTTCTGCTCGAGGTTTCTGTCTGTTAAAAGGGAGTTTTTCCTCATCACTGTCGCCAAGTGCTTGCTCATGGTGGGAATTGTTTGGTCTCTACAAATAATATTAAGAGTACTGTCTAGACCTGCTCTATATGAAAAGTGCTCTGAGATCATTGATTTATATGATTTGCCAGTGTGTAAATAAAATTGACTTTGCTGCTTTATAGATATATTAGATTTTTTTATGATGTTTGAATCAATGTGATGAAATTCCTGCTTTGCTAGGTGCTTAATTTATTGGATTATCAAAAAAAAAATTATTACTTGCTTGTTATTTTATCCACAAACAATTGATTTTCCAAGTACTCTATATCTGTATAGCGTTATAACACCATATAAATCCATGGTGGAGACTTTTGTCCATACAGCCCACTTCTACTGTCATTTATAGACATTAGTCATCAGCAGCCTCCATCCAAAATACACCAGTGTTGCTGTCCACACATTTCTCAAACCTTAATAATGAGCATCTAATACACTGATGTAAAATACTGTTAATTTTATTGACTAATAATTAGCATTTTCTTTGTTCATATATACAATAAAGTGAGGTTCTCAGAAGTATAGTTTTTCAATACCACACATTTAAAAACAATACAATACAAACGTTTGATAGCATCAAAAGTGCCAAAGCTATAAAAAATAAAAAGCTCATTCACTGCAGGTTGTTAATTAGCAAAAAAATGTTGGGCATGCTAATAATGCTTAGGACTTTTTTCTTTTTGCTAAGGTATCTATGAAGGTACTGAGTATTGTTTTTTATGCTAGTATCATATTTACATATTAGTTTTAAATTCTGGTATCATGACAGCTCTACTATAAAGAGTGTCCATCCTTTAGCTCCCTCCATATAGCTGCTCATCCTTTGGAAGGGCGCTTGGAGCTGATCACAGCCGACGCCAGGCGAGTGGTGGGGGACACCTGAACAGGTTGCCAGTTCATCACAGGGCTGACACATTACCGCTCACATTCACACCTACGGGCAATTTAGACTTGCCAGTTTACCTAACCTGCATGACTTTGGACTGTGGGAGGAAGCCGGAGCAGCCTGAGAAAACCCAATACAAAAAGTAGTTTTTAAACTTCATAGCAGATGGTGCAGAGATCATCAGAATGCTCCTGTGCACTCATTTATAGTTCGGGATAAGCTCCCCTCTGGGGTTTCATTAAGCTTTATCACTTGTGCTCCTAGCTTGTTATTTTCCCACAACGTCTCCAGTGTCCACAAGATTTAGATTACTAAGGAGCTGCTGCAGCAACAAGTGTGTGCAGCAGGTTGTTTAAAGGAAGTCTTTCTTTAAAAGATTAGGTTTAATGTGAAACATTTTGTCCACTGGCCCGAGCGACTAAAGCGTTCAAAAATCTCAATACATTAAATTTTTACCAGCCAGTTTAGTGAAATATGATTCCTTTAAGTCATTCGACTTCTGCTGAAACCTTTCTGATAAAATAGAAAGTGGAGTTTACTTGTAAATAAACAACAGTGATGTTTACATTCATTGTTTCCCACCAAAGCTCATTTTGAATGCATTTCCATCCTCACTGAACATCACAATTTTGTTTTGTATTTTTTGAGTATATATCTGGTTTCTCAACCTTTGGTTACTTAAAACCTATTTCTGATTTTTCTGTGGACCGCCTTTTCTTTGTTTGAGCTTCTGGCAGCAGGAGTGTCTATCTACGTGTAGCTCCATAGCGCTACTAGTGGTCAAAAACTACACAGGATACCTTTAATGCTGCATTTATGTCATATAGAAAAGATGGTATATTACAGCGTCTCAGTCATACTTCAGCTTTCACACGGTCACTTGTTGAAAACGTTGAGGGATAATGATCCCTCCACTTTTCCTGCAATCAGATGTCATTATAAAGACAATGAAAGGGAACTAGAAGAATGGCTTTAATCAAATGGTTATGGCTTCATCAAGTGTAAATACATGAGGACATTGAGTTCATTATTCCCACCAAGTTATTTCCTCATGACAAGAATGTAGTCTTAAAAACCTTTCATTCAGTTGAGCATGTCTTTCTCATTGTCACCTTTTGATCAGTATCAGCTGAAAGCATGTCGGGCATTTGTTACGCTTCACATTCCTTAGATTTAGCTTGATGTAAATGCAGAATGTGTGCTGGATGATTAATCTCCCTGCTTGGGGCCAGAGTTCACAGAGGGGTAAGGGTGCTCCCTTTTCCTCTGTCTTAATATAGTTTGTTGTTGTCCTCTTCTGTTTTCCTGTGAGATCACCCTGGAAAGCAAAGCCATAATGAGGGATTATCCATTTCTTCCAGCCACCTCACCTTGCTTTGACCCATTTTCTCAGCTCCAACACCAGCCTTCCTCCCTCAGGCCAGCAGCCCCACATCTTTGAATTAATTGAGCTCAGTGGATGGACAGATTTTACTTCCACTAAGCTGGGCACACGCCAAAGGGACATTTCCGCTGTCTCTTATTCCCGGCTTTAGGAAGCAGTTCAAACCTGGACAGTGGAATGCTTTTTAATGTGGGCCCCTCTGTTCGCCGTGCTTTTTAGCCTCAGAGGAGTAGGCTTTCAAAAGTAGCTTGCTACTTTACTGAGCTGCTCCTGACATTTATGAATAGAGCATTTATGCAAAGCTATCCCCCTGGGCTGCCTGTTTTGTATACAGTACGTATCAGTCCACTCACATGGAATGACTGGGAATATGAACAGTGGATGTATGTTTCCTCTTGTGACTCTTGGTTTAATTTATCCTCCCTCTAGTCCTCTCCTCTCTTCATTTCTCTCTTCCTCTACAAAAAAAAAAACCCAACAAAAATGACTTTCTAGCTATAACGGTTCTTTTCTCTGCTTTATAAATCGACAACTGTAGGTTAAATTACATATAAATGTGTCATGTAAGGTAGTGATGTAGATGATTATTATGATTGATAAATATCTTATATTGTTAAATAATATTTTTGTTGTTGTTGCTTGTAAGACTATTTAAGAGTTTCAATCAGATATTAAAGATATATATTTATTTTTTAAATGGTGATTTCAGTATTTTATTTGTTACTTTAGACAGCTGGGAAATAGTATAATGTATCAAAGCAAGAAAAATGGTGGGAATGTATCCCAGGAACATGTGACACTGCAGTCATGGGCTTTTCACACTAACTGTAAGAGAAACCTTCAGAGAATTGATGCTGGTGGAGGTGATGTGTGAACGCTTATATTTAATTAGAATAACGTTAAGATAGTTAAGGTGCTGAGTGCAAAGATGATTTGAATGTCACAGGGTGCTTCTTTTGCTATCAAAGTTGAAGATTGTGTAGTGTTACTGAATAAGAGTATGAAAGAGCCTTTGGAATATATATATATACATATATATATATATATATATTGTGTGTGTGTGTGTGTGTGTGTGTGCAATGTGTTGACTTTAAAGCCCCTGAAAACTTGGTTTCAGATCTGTGATATTTCTCCATGATTCTAAAGTATTGCGCTAGACCATGTGAAAAAGGTGAATCATACACTTCTACAGACTTCTAAATCGCTACAATACATTTAAAAGTGGTAAAACAGTTTTCACAGGAAACCGCTACATTTATCTGTTCCTTTTCATCAAGTTGTGAACAATAAATGAAATATAAAATATATATATATACTGTATATGCTCCCCTCTCCTGTCGTGCAATGCCACCACCAGATTGCAGCTGTATTAGTCTTGACCCGCTGAGGTGTTGAAGCCAGAGTAGCAGAGAAATACATGCCTGAAAGAATGAGCGCACATGTCATTTTATGTGAAGTAAAATGGATTTGTTTGTTAAGATAAAATTACAGTGATCGGGATGCCCATTTCCATTAGCGCCTTTATGTGTTAGCATCAAGCTAATGGACTAAGAGATCAGCAATCAAAAAATCAATTCAGGAAGTGCAATGAAAGATACTTACGTGAATCGTATTCTAGTCTACCTTTCAATGCCAAATGTAAAAGAACAGCTCCCAGCGTAAACAACATGTTGAACATGAGCAGCTGCAGCTTTGCTTCGTTGAAAAGAAAAACAAAAAATCCTTATCCTGAAATACATTTTACCATTATTTGGTTTGAGCTAACATTGCTGGGTAGCCAACCATGGTCTGTGTGTTAGATTGTGTTTAAGTTAATGTAACGTAACCATAGCTCATAGTAGTAGGCTACAGTCATGACTCCATAACATTTAGTCTCTGTCACCTGTCATCGACATAACATTAGCGTTTTAAATAAATATCTCCAGACTAACAGTCTGTCACTATGTCAGTACCTTTTACCCACAGCTTGTACTCATCTTATATTAAAAGTTCAGCAGCAGAAATCACTTTTGCACTCAATTACTTTCCAGACTTGGGCATCATGCTCTCCTGACAGTTATCTTCTAGGAGATTAGAAGAGTTTTTATTTCTGGTGGCAAAGAAAAACAACAATGGCTGAATTTTATTATTGTTTTCTCTACTGTGGTTTCGAATTGGGTATTGAGAATTGGGGAGTGTCACTGGTATTAGTATCAATTCCTAAATTTCTGGTATTGTGACATAAATAGTAACCTTCACTATCCATGACTGAATTAATAAAATAGAAGGAAACATCAATAACAACAATAACACAGAAGGAAACATCAATAATTTATTAGGATTTATTAACTTAGCTAGAAAATATTATGTTCAAGCATAACCCCAATGCTAATAGTAAGAAACTGACTGAGAGTCAACTTTTAGGGCCCTGAAATAATCACATTATTGCAAAATGAACTCAAAATGAACTCTTACTTAATTTTGGAATGATGCGCCTCTGTACGCTGTGTACCAAGGTACAGATGCATCATCCTTAGTCACTTTAATTGTTATCTGCTGTTTTAAGTGCTGAAATTGTTCCACTGCTCCAGCTTTCCTGTTAGTACATGACTTTCTTCCCACATGTACACTCTGCGCTGGTTTAAACTGCCGATATAGAAGAATCACAGCAGAATTTGCATAACAGAATTAGCAGTCATTACAGTCATGCTACAGAGCTGGGATCAGAGCTGGAGCCAGTACCTCATGGATCGTCGCACACATACATTAAGAGAATCCTGTTTGACACACCGCTTTGGGAATGAGGATTTAATGACTTGGATTATAATTGCATTTTACACAGTGTCTGTCAAATGAATAGAGGTAGTAGGATTAAATTAGAGTCTTCATTTATACACACTAGATTGCTATTTCACAAATAATGTCATTTCGTAAATTTGGTATCATTTATTTCCAGTATGAACAGTGCTCATCCCAGATCATTGCCTCTTTATGCATTATAATTATCATTATCCCCATAAGCAAACCCCTGCAGTGTGGCTCGGGAGATTTTCCTCAACAGTTTG
Source organism: Lutjanus argentimaculatus (assembly GCA_034769285.1). Lineage (NCBI taxonomy): Eukaryota > Metazoa > Chordata > Actinopteri > Lutjaniformes > Lutjanidae > Lutjanus > Lutjanus argentimaculatus. The sequence continues at coordinate 2,247,658 of JAWZSL010000001.1, forward strand.
TAAAAGCCATGATAAAAGCAGCTTGACCGTGCCCTAAGGAGCTGCATCCTCACCAAAAGTAATGTCATTATTGTGGCTTTTAGTGGAGAGCTGTAGTGTCACGTGATACTACAAAGGCATTCTTCAAACAAGAGTAAAATCTTGATTTAAAACCTGAATCAACCTTTTTGTGAGCGTGGGATGACAGTCCTAGTCCAAAAGTCATTCACGTCCTCACACTCTAAACTCTCTCACACACACTGACTCACGCACACAGTCCCTCCAGGCTCGGCCTTGTCGCTGTGATGTCACCATGTCCTCTAGCTTTCCATCCCGCAAAAACATAAGAATAGCGTTGCTACGGAGACAGAGCCGGGGACGTTGCTTCATCGCCGTGACGTCTGCCAGGCTGGCCAAAGGATCAGCCAATTGCGAGTGGACAAGCAGGCGTTATTAAAAGCGAAGCTGCTATTTTTGGGACCGGCCGTGGCATTACTCAGCAGAGTGCAGCAAAGTCAGACGTACACATTCCAACGGTGGAGGGGTGTGTGTGTGTGTGTGTGTGTGTGTGTCTGTGTGTCTGTGTGTCTGTGTCTGTTATGAAATAAAATTTGAGGTGACCAGAGAGGATTTGTCCTGCATCCTGTCACACTGGAGGCATCACTGAGTTAGCAAAGCTGGACACACAACAGGAAGTGTGTGTGTGTGTGTGTGTGTGTGTGTGTGTTTGTGTATTTATGTTATATGGCCGTGGCTAATGAAGTGTTCCGTTCAGTACAGTGGAATTTACAGAAAGGAGGATTTAGATAAGCCATAGTTAATTAAACTGTAGATTTTTTTCCTCCGCATGCTGTACTCTGCTGAATAAGAGACAGATGGCAGAGGTTGTTTATATAATAGTAAAAAGCCCTTCCTGTATCAGCACTCATAACTAGATAAGCTGCAGGCTCACGTTACTGATGAACAAACGAACATGCTCCCAATTACGTGTACCTCCAGAGGGCTAACAGCAGAGCTCCTGACAGGACTACTCACTTTGATTTCTGCTGTCACATTCTGCGTCCTTTCTCTAAACCGGCAATGCAACTGAAGCTCTTCTGTGGAGAGCTGAAATGAGAAACTTACCCGACATATCCAGTATTTTGATAATCAGTTAATCCTTTAAAGCTGCACTATAAACATCTTTATATTAACAAGGTGTAGTTTGCTCATAGTGACCCACAGAGAATTGTCTCTGTACTTCGCGCTCCCACTCAGCACTACAAAGCATTTTCATGTCTTTCAGCTTATTTTTATTGTTTGTTTGTTTGTTTTTTTGGGTCACAAAGTTTGTGGCTTGGTTCAGTCTCAGGATTTTCATCAACTTTGTAACTGGCAGCAGCAGGCAGCTGTTTTCAGCAAAAAAGCTCTACAAACCAGAGCTGGGAAGCAACTAAGTACAAATTTTCTGACAACTTTTTACTTAAACTCACTACATTATTACTATATAAATATAAATAAATATCTGTACTTTCTACTCCTTACATTTTCAAAACAAGTTCAATACTTTATTTTTATTTTGATTATTTTTATTTTGCATTGTTGTGCACCACCTTTCCCAACATCAAGACTGATTTCAGTCTAAATGGATGGGACAATAACAGAAAAAAATGATAAAGGAGATATTAAAAAGAGGTAACAAAACAAAAAAGACGAGGGAGACTCAACCTTGGAGAAAAGGTGAGGTTCAGTTAGCTTTGCACAGAAACAGGTGGTAGAAATGTCCTTCAGAGGGTAACTTTTTACTCTCATACCTGTAGTTTTTCCACTTTTACCTGAGTAAAGAAGTTGAATCAGTACTTCTACTTTGACCTGTCTTTTTACAAAGGTATCTGTGCCTCTACATAAGTACAGAATGTGTCACAAAAAATGGAAAATTTGTGTCCAGATACACAAATCTACAGAACAAATTTTGTGACTATTTCACAAACTGAAACACAGTACAGAAACAAAGTTAGCAACTAGCTGGTGAGCATAGTGGAGCATTTCAGGGGTTGATGGCGACCAGAAACATGTTAGAACGTTGCTTTGTGTTTGCTGGATATTTAATCAGGCATCTGTTTGCTAACACGTACACCATAATAACCTAACAAGGGGATAATATATAAATGCTGAGTTTACAGCTTGTTTTGTGGCCCATGTGACCCAAAAAATAAATAAATGCAGCTTTTAAAAGTTGAACACACAAAGAAATAATGAAGTGTATGCTGTTATGAGGCCCTAGATCACTGTAAATTGAGTAGCCTTGGGTTGTAGACTGTCAGACGAGCAGGCAATTTGAAAAGATCTGCATGTTCTCTGAAAAATTGTCATGATGACCTTTTTTACTACCAGTCCAACTGATCAAACTGAGAAATAATTGGCCATTAATCAGTAATGAAAAAATCATTAGTAGATGTAAGGCTACTACATTATATTGATCAATCCACTGTGAACATCACTTTTTATCAGCGCAGAGCTGCGTTAGTCGCCCTCCTACAGCTTCTTAGAAAACATTCTGCTAGATAGAAATGATGTTGAGCCTGACAACATCATCTCCAGATCAGCTGATCCCTGTGAGTTTGGCTTTTCATGCTGATGCACAGCAGGTTGAGGATACTGAAACAATTCAGAGAGTTTCCCAGCACACTCACGTAACACCTTCTGAGACCGTCAGCCGACTGATACCTTTTTGAATGTTGTGATCACAGAGGACTCCTCCTTTGAGTCAGCGAGGTCAGACTGCGGTCACCCATGTGCAGTATGATAATGAATCTTTTTGGCCTTGCGTACAGTCAGGTCACATGTAGGTGTGGTGACGCTACTAACCACACGACACCAGCCTCTCTAGCACGTATTGTAGATGCTATTTACATCATCTGACTAAAGGTTTGATTAGGTTAATGCCAGAAGAATTTGAGTCTCTGTGTAGTCAAACATTCTTAACTGACTCCTTTGACTGATTGACAATTGGGCTGCAACTAATGATTATTTTCATTATCAATCAAAAATCTGTTGTTTTCTTGATTAATCATTTAGTTGATTGCTTTGGGAAACACTGATCAACGTTTTCTGACCTTTTATGGATCAATCAGCTTGCCAGGTGTTGATTTTTACTTGCCCCTGTACAAATTGTTTATTAGTGGTCATTAAATAACTGCAAAGACTAAGTTAATCGCCATTTTTAATCTAGGGCTACAATGTCTAAAAATTGTCAGAAAATAGTGATAAATGTCCATCCCATTTTCTCAAAGTCCAGGGTTATTTCTTCAAATGTCTCGTGTTTTCAGTTCAGAACCTAAAGATATTGAATTTAATATGATTTAATATGATAATTAACATATTTAGGAGGCTGAGTGCTGCATTTCCTGGCATTATGCATAAAAAAATACTTTTAAAGCAATAGATTACCAAAAAAGTTTAATTCTGTTTTACAAGTTGCCTGGTCGGTCAAGTGAGTTGCCAGATTTACTAGCCCGACATGGCATTTTTCTTGCCCTGGGCAAACATTATTGTCGAACCCTGAGGACTAAAGAAAGCAGAAGATATTCACATTTGAGAGGCTGAAATCAGAGAGTTTGAACATTTTTTCATAAAACAGGACACAAAACAATTAATCAATTATAAAAATAGTTGGTGATTAATTTAATAGTTTTAATTTAATGGACTAATCATTGCAGCTCTAACTGAAAATTTGTGTCATACTAAGATAACAAGCTGTCACCACCACTTTAGTCCCTTATCTCTAATCAGGGCTTTAACAGTCATCCTTTGAAAAACATCTCCCCTTCATCTTTACATTCTCTGTTTGATTTCCGTCAGCGAACAGTTGAATGGCTGTAACCTTCGTGTGGTCTCACGGTGGATTTTTCACGGTGGTCCTTATACACAGTACTCTCAGTGAGTGTGGCCTAGCTTCACCACAGGTGAGGGTAACAGGGGGCATGTGGGTGAGATAGATTTCAGTTGCCAGTGAGATCAGGTGACCGGTGTTAAGCTGCTGGCCCTGCAGAGTTGCTCTCTACCTAGAAAATACAAGCTCAAGTTACCAGGCTGTGAGTTTCTCTGCTGGGCCACGAGTCAGCTTGTTTTTATACCTAAAATTGAAACTTGGGAAGTCATCTTTATTTATTGCTTTATACTTGACATAGCTATTATTTTTCATGCAGAAAGAATTGGTAGAGGAGTAATCTTGTGAATCTATCATATGAAATATCACAATTATTAAACATAAACATGACCAGTATGACAGGGTATGAAGTAGATTCAGTGATGCTGGTGGATAGAACGATGTTAAATTACATTTACTCATGTCTTGTGTTTTCTAAAGTGTGATCGTCTGCTGCCTCTGCTCCTTAGTCGAGGGCACAAGTGCATTCCTTATCCACCCCCGTGTTCTTTGTTAGTTCTTCCACTAGCTACTCAATTATATAACCGCTCAACTTATGTAATGAAATTTAACAGCAGCAAGTGATGACATAAGTTCTGCAAAGCATTTTGTACCATTTTAAGATTTTGGAATCATGATAATATGCTTTGCCATCTGTTGGTGAGATAAAACGTGTGCGCAAGCATTTCATGGTTTGTTGCCTTGAGAATTTGCAACAGTAAAAGCTACAGTGCAGAAGCTCCTCAAGGTGCCGCGATTCCGTGCTATCTGCCGTTGTTGATCGGATCTTCCCCATCTGGGAGTGATTACCAGGAGAGGAACTGACTGCGAGATAACAAAAACAAGTTCCTCTCGAAAGATAACGCTCACAAAGAAAAGCCTCCCGTCTGTCATTCCTGGACGGACACAACACATGCATTCAGCTGCAGAGTGTAGATAGATCACATCTTCGTCACATGGCCGGGTTTTGCTGATTCTCCAGCTTCCCTGGGATATCGTTAAAGTACAAATACAGCCTGAGGGGAAAAAAACACAGCACTGAATGAATATGTATCTGGTGGTGGAAGAGCCAGTGGTTTCAGTATATAAGAGAATGTCTTTCTGCTGACGGACTGTGTTCTTTTAATTCATTTGCCCTCTTCCCGTTATCATACATTTATTTATGTGCTACAGATTGTTTGCTTTACAAGTTATTAAGGGGGGGAAATGCATCACCAAAACTAAACTCTTGTCAAATTCGGACTCCAGTCACAGCCAGATGGAAGTAGCTCCCATCAGTTCTCTGGGGTTTATCCAGAGGCATGTTAGCAAATGTAGGAAATAGGGTTGCAAATTGTGAGCTCTTTCCTTGGTAAAATTATCAATCAATGAATTGATTAATCATTATTTAAAAAAACATTAAAGTTTTGCATATACAAAGCAATACCAAATGCATTTTCCCCTCACTCAAAACTTTATTCCCAAGGCAACATATTCACTGACAGCATGAAGAAACATATAAAGACAGAAATGTCTACATGTTAAATGTATATATATGTATATTTGCGGGCGCCCTGGTTGCTCAGTTGGTAGAGCATCTGCCCCACGTACTGAGGGTATCAGCCCTCTTCAGCGGCCATGGGTTTGACTCCCACCTGTGTCCCTTTGCCGCATGTCATCCCCCAACTCTCTCTCGCCCTTTCCTGTCATATCTTCAGCTATCCTATCAAATAAAGACATAAAATGGACCAAAAATACCTTTTAAAAAAAGATTGTAGATTGGTTATATTTTACTTGATCAAATTCTTAACAACCAATTAATTGATCATCGGTTGATTGTTATCCCTAGTTGGGGATAATCTGTAACCAAACTAGAAGTAGCTACGGGAATAAGAGAAAGAATGTTTGTAAAAAAAAAAAAAAAAAAAAATTCATCAGAGATTGTTTTTGTACTTCTATGAATAGAGTGCTGCAGGAATGAGGCCTAAAACTCAGAAATGAGTTAGCATGTTTGCACTTCCAGTTTCCTAGTCTCAAAGTTTGTGGGTTTTTTGGATTTTTTTTTTTGTTTTGTTTTTTTTTTTTTTTTTGTTTAGATGCCTGAAGTAATGTCTGCAGCTAACACAAGCCACAGTAAATACCCCACTTGTTAGTGGTTAAATGAGGCTCCAGAGGTTGTCTGCGACATTAAACGTCATCACGTCAAACATTAGTCACTTAGTGGAGATGAACTTGGTGTTCATTTGTCAAGAGTATCTTAAACATTTGTTTGCCACAGGGCTGTTTTTATGCACTTATCCAAAATCCTGTGGAACAATCCCATTGGCTTTTTGTTGAAGGAACCTGAGTGACGGCTGCCCAACAAAATACATGATTCCTGCTAGTGTTGTCAAAAATGTCAATGTATCAATAAATACAGACACTGAATATTTGGAATGCTTTCAGTCCCTTCCTTTCACTTAACCTCTCATCACTCATCTCATTTGCTATATCCGTTGTCATGTTATAGCCTTGTTATATATATCTTTAAATAAAAATCTAAAATTTTATGCCTATGTTGGTTCAGTTTTTTTCCCAGTGGTATCGTAAATGGTATTAAATATTGACCTTTTCCAATATATCGGCTCGAAATTAGAAACTCCAGTATTGTGACAACATTAATTCCTGCAGCACTCTATCTAAGATCAGTTCAAAAACACTGCAAACAAAGGTAAAAGGTTTTAATATCACTACCCTCTTTCCTGTCAACTCTTCAGCTATCACTGTCACAATAAAAGCAAAAGCCCAAAAAAATAATCTTTAAAAAAAAGTTTTTATATTATTCATACACATAAACATAGGAATAAGATGAGACAATGTGTTTAAAAGGTGTTTTTAGAATGTGAAATTTAAGTTTCATGTTCACATCTCTCCTTAGCCCAATATAAGACAATTCGTTACACTTCAGAAAATCAGTCCACTCAGTCGAGTGGGTGGATTGAGAGGTCTGGACCCAGGCTGATGTCACCTGCAATGAAAACCCAACTCTGTACATTTAAACGTTTTCATCCCTAATTATGGCTGGAAGATTAGATTTTGGCAAGATGAAGCTTTCATTATTCTTGGGTGAATTAAAATGCATAAATCAGTTAGTCATATCAGATGATTTTATGGTGGATTTGCCTTTTAATTTTAACTAAATGTTGTGTCTTTTGTCTTTCAGAATTCAAAGAGTGCCCAGGGCCTGGTGGGACTGAAGAACCTAGGAAACACTGTAAGTACAGCAGCCACACACACACACGTCTAATTACATTTGTTTAGTGCAAAAAGTTTAGCAATAATCCCATCTATACATTATTCTATCCAGTGGTGAGAGGAGCTCACGCTAAATTCACATAATCCAGTTGGTGTTACTCTGAAAGCAGTTTGTTGATATCAGGTGGAGTTCACACAAGAGTGGTGGTCCAACAGAGTGTCTGTCTACCAGGCAACAGGCACAAGGACAACTCCTAAAATAAACAGTCTGTGCTGTGGTGTGTGTTGCTGTCAGCTTGCATGTGTGTGTGTGTGTGTGTGTGTACAGTAACCTAATCAGAGAGCTCTGAACTATGGACCAGGGAGGACTGACTGACTGGTTTGATCTTACCAAATTGCACGTGTCTCCTGTGGACATGTGATGGGAGCAACACATACGCAGTGCTGTCTGCATGTGTAATAATTACACCAGCGTTCTTTCACTTTGTCTTGTAAGCTTTTAAAAATGAATGAGAGCATTTCCAGATCTACAAGACATAGTAAAAAATGTATCTAAATCTGTTCATCTAAAAATCACCCTCCAAAGGTGGTCAGAGACATCTGTTGACACATAAACAACAAAGTGCAAAAGTGCAGACACAGAGATAGACTTTTGAGGGGATTTAGGTTATTTGCTTTCCTGATGAGAGTTAGATAAGAAGATCAATACCACTCAATTTGTCAGTACGGTAAATATGAGGTGGAGCCGCCAGCCTGATAGCTTAGCTTAACATAAAAACTGTAAATGGGAGAGACTTTTTATTTATGGCGCAGCCGATAATTGATTATTGGGGGCAAAGCAGATACCAATATTATGGAGGAAAAAAAAATCAGGTAACCATATATCGGCCAATATTCTTTATGCAGAATTTAATATACAGTATATAGAATATATACATAAACACACATTTTTTGCCATAATCTCTCAAATGTGATTATCAACATTTGTAACAGACATGTAATTGAAGCAGGATATTTTGCAGTTTTATACTAAACTTTGTTGTTGTCCAAAATAATATCAGAGCACTGAAACATTAAACTCTTACCACTATTTTTTAATAATGATAAGCAGCTATTGATAAAAAGAACAAACAGAACAAAATAAACTTGAATTTGATAGGATGAAATTTAAATGAAAGGCTGCCCATAAAGGTAACAAATAAAAACAATCTGCATTATGTTCTGTGAAATTAAAAAAAAGAAAATCATATCAGTGCATATCAGACAACATTTAATTATTTGTACATATGTTGTATGTGCATGTAGCATCAAGGAACTACAGCTCTCATTTCATTGTACAACCCTGCTGTGTAATGATAATCAATGACCTTGATACCTTGATATATGTCTATACCGACAAGCCAACATTGGGGCGTTAATATTGATCGGGATCTAATTATTTTTTATATCGCTACAAGAACTCAAGTGTAAAAGCAACACTTTGTGGTTTCATGAGAGGTTGCTGTATGTGTAGGACTATTTCTTGGACTGGCTCAGTGATTTCTTGGAATCTTGTTCTCAAAGTGGGGTTGCCAGGCAACTAGTCAATACAAGAAGAAGAGCAAGAAGTTTCCGAGCTTAGCCAACAAACTGTCCTGCACATGAACCAACGTGTCGTTTTTACACTGGGTTTTGTACAGGTTAAACAAATGAGATGTTCTGCCTTTTCCCAGTCTTTATGCTAAGCTAAACTAAGCTAAGCTAAGCTAACAGTCTACTGCCAACCTCAACTTGTTGTTTTTACACTTTGAGCTTTGTATGGATTGTGCTGGTAGTTTGTATTAGTTATCTTGGGCATCTATGGCCAGAGCCAGACAAGCTCTGTCCCCTTGTTTACAGACTTTATGCTAAGCTAAGCTGAGTAGCTGTTGGTTTGTAGCTTCATATTTACCATGCAGACATGAGAATTGCATCAGTCCTCTTATCTAACTCTCAGCTAGAAATTGATTGTGTTGTGAAAGTGTATTTCCAAAACTGTCCAACTATTTCTTTAAACCTTTGAACCCTGCAGTAGAAATGGCCCACCAGTGCCTACACGAGTACTTTTGCTTATTGTGATGTCATGTCTGGGAGTATATAAACGCACAAAACATTGATTTGAAAGATTTCTAAGTGTAGAAACATGATCAAAATATTTATAACACTCCATAACTTATTTGAATTATGTTCATTTTTTAGTTTTTGAAATATGATCATTTTAATGAGCAGAGTGCAAAGTAGTTTTTACACTTAAATCTGCAATATTACTAGAAATATTTCACCAGTGCCTACACTGATATTTTTGCTTACTTTTAAATCATTTCCCAGATTATCTTAAAATGCTTCATATATCTAAATTACATACAACCAATGCTCAAAACTACTGACTCGATCCTGTTTCTCTCATTGATCTGCCTCTCGTCATCATGAACGCATCACACAGAAGACAGAAGCTTCAGCTTTCCTCTGCAAAAAGAATAAATGGTCCTATGGTGTTAATTTTAGATAGATTTACACAGGATTACAAACAACAATCTGCAGAGAGAGGTCAGTTTTCATAGGGTTAATTTGTTGGACTCGACTATGGAGAGCATGCAAATCAGCAACAAGCATGTAACAAACTAAATGAAATATATTTAGCAAAAGTCACAATTTACAGGACAGCTGTTAATTCTAACTGTAAAGGGAGTTTTTATTTCTTTCCTGCAAACAAGACCCATCAGTGAACCAGGAAGGCTTAAAGCTTCATGTCATTTCACCTGTAAGGGGATTAAAACTCATTGTGATGTGTTCCCTTTGCAGTGTTTCATGAACAGTATCCTGCAGTGTCTCAGCAACACACACAGCCTGCGAGACTACTGCCTGCACAACTCGCACCGCAGAGACCTTAACAACAACAGCCGCACCAACACAGCCCTCATGGAAGGTGAGAGACGTGTCACACAGGCCCCCTAGAGTCCAAAACAAACACTCCTCACAGCTGCTCACTCTTTCCCTCTTTACCTCTGGATTAGACTTAGATCTTTCATAACATGTGTTAGGGAACGATGGAGACTGCATCAACGCTGAGGATGTTTTTCTAGGTCTTTTAAGTGTTTGGGATTTACAAAATGTGACACAGGATAAAAAATAAATTGTACCCTTAATGCACGATTGACCTGAATACATTGTTACAGCTGTAGAAGTGCATTGTATGTCCCAGTGTGCAAGTGAGTAACTTGAGTGTTTCTGTTCTGGTAGAATTTGCCAAGCTCATGCAGACCATGTGGACGTCGTCCAGCAGTGAGGCCGTCAGCCCGTCTGAATTCAAAACTCAGATCCAGAGATATGCTCCCAGATTCGTGGGATACAAGTAAGCTGCTGCACAGCTTCTAGGAGCGCTTCTCGTGGCTTTTCTCACATAATGATGTAACAGCAAAAGTTTGGGGATGTTTGTACATCTGACTTTGTGTGTCTTGCAGCCAACAGGATGCTCAGGAGTTCCTGCGTTTCCTCTTGGACGGCCTGCACAACGAGGTCAACAGGGTCACTGTCAGGCCGAGAGGTACTGTGGAGGACTTTGACCACCTGCCGTAAGTAATATGCCTGACAGACACTGCGTGTGCGTACCTCCACGGGATCAGCTGATGAACCTCTAAAATTAGACAGAAATACCCAGAAGTTCTATGAAAGTACTGAATTAGCATTTTGAAGAGTGAAACCTAAACCGGTAAAATTTGTTAGGGTGATACTAGGAATGTTGGGAAACTTAACAAATAAATACGCTAGTATGTACTGTATTGACTTTTTTCCCATGAACAACCTCTCTGTGTGGTGAAAGAATGAGACTCACTTTAAAGGGACAGTTCACACCAAAATAAAAAATCCATATTTTCCATCTAGCCTGTAGTGTTGTTTATCCACCTAGATTTTTTTGGCATGAGTTACGGAATTTGGGAGATATCAGCCATAGAGATGTCTACCTTCTCTTCAGTGTAATGGGACTAGATATCACTCAGCATGTAGTGCTCAAAGCGCCAAACAAAAAAAAAAAAAAAACATTTGAAGAACTCAGCTCAACTAGAAATCATGACCTGGTTACTCAAGGTAATCCACAGACCTTGTTGTGAGCAGTTTCAAGTAGGAACTACTAACAGCTCAGCCAAGAAGGACACCGTCAATGCTTACATCACCTCTCATCCATTAATAGATGCACGCTTCCTTCTGCACGGTGATATGGTTGGCAGATAAAATTTGGTAGACAGAAAGTAGTTCCTACATGAAACGAATCACAAAAAGGTCTGTGGAATATCTTGAGTAACAGTGGCATGATTTCTGGAAAGACAGCTGGTGAGTTTTCCCAAATGTATTCTTTGGTGCAATGAGCACCACAAGCAGAGCGCCATCTAGTCCCATCATATTGGCAGACATCTCTGCGATATCCCCAAAACTCTGCAATTCATGCCAAGACAATCTAGATAGATAAACAGGACTCCAAGTAAGAGGAAAAATATGTATTTTTGATTTTGGGGTGAACTGTCCCTTTAAGTTAATAGTTTAAAATCACCAGGGTAGAAGCCTTGTATATGTTATGTATGGTATACATAATGTAAACTGGGCCGAGACCAAGGCAACATGAATCATTAAGGTTTCATCATACAACAGTTTCACCTCCTGTGTTGAGTTGTTGCCTCTCTGGGGCCCAGATCAGCTTAATGCTCCAATTCTTCTTGGATATAATTATCAGTTATCTAACCATGGCTCGTTTAAGGGTCACAGTTAATCTCTGCAACTTTCAGTATTACCCTCAAAAACAGCTCCACTCTGCCTAAATATGAAAAACAATGCAGATAAATATTTTCCCCAGCTTGTGAATGTGTGTCAGGGTACAAAGTGTCTTTATAATCTCTCATTCCCACCTATAATAAAGTAGGTCAGCTCCCTAAATAGTGCCTGTTTTCTGCTGTTAACCATCACATTATCAACCCTTTAACTGAATTGGTGTCATCGTCTTGTCCATCTTGGATCTAATGTTCCAATTCTCTGTGGTCCATGTGCAGAGATGAAGAGAAAGGGAAGAAGATGTGGAGTAAATATCTGGAGAGAGAAGACAGTAAGATAGTCGGTGAGTTGAAATACATCTAGATCAATTTGAATTTGTTCTTTAGAAACAAACACATTGAATCCTGTGATGAAAATGAATTTGTTTATAGGTGATACTTGTTTTACGTATCAAACTGTCTAGTCAGGATGTAGCATGGCAGTAGAAGGTCGGGCTAAACTCTCATTTCACTGACATTAAAGATGAAATTCAAGTGATCAGCATAAACGAATCTATAACTGATATCTTTTCTTTCTTCTTTTTCTTATTGATGCAGTGATCATGTGTTTTTTCATGTAATCTCTCTCCCTGCTCTTCCAGACCTGTTTGTGGGGCAGCTGAAGAGCTCTCTGACCTGCAGTCACTGTGGTTTCTGCTCCACCGTCTTCGACCCCTTTTGGGATCTGTCTCTACCTATCGCCAAGGTTAGAAACACACGCACACACCCACTGATGAAACATAGACAGGTGGATGCTGGTCATCCTCACATAACAAGTCCCAAAAGAAAATCTATCCACTTGAATGACCCGATAAATATTGCTCCAAAGTTAGGCTAAATTTTGGCGAGGGAAAATCTGGCATGGCTTTTTTTTTTCAAAGGAGTCCTTCGACCCCTGGAAATATCTGTTGGAAGTGATTTAAAGAGGCAGTGAAGGAATAGCTACGGTGGATCGCTGTGTTGTTTAATTTACAGTGTAGCTCAGATCTTCTCCCTGTGACTGTCGCCAGTGTGCAGCAGGGTCAATTCTTAATGTAAACATATGTCAGCAATATATTTAATAAAGCATTAGGTCTCTGATCATCTCTTTCATATCTGAGCAAAATTGGTTTTGAAACTGAAATATCCCTAACTGAAATGAGTCCTTGTGGATGGGAATCAAATCGATTCAGGAAGTCAGTAGTGATACATACTACAGCTGTAACAAGTGATCAATTAATCTGTTATTAATCAAATTGTTAAATGAATTGCTACTATTTTTATAGTCAATTAATCATTTTGAGTTTTTGAGGGTTTTTTTTGTTTGTTTGTTTTTTCTGGATTCTCGATTCTGCCGCCTTAAATGTGAATATTTTTTGTTTTCTTTACTCCTTTGTGGACAGTAAACTGAATATCTTCAGGTTGTGGGCAAAACAAGACATTTGAGGACGTCATCCTGCGCTTTGGGAAACCTGATCAACATTTTTCACCATGTCCTGACATTTTATAGACCTAACAACTATTAATCAATTAATTGAGAAGATAATCGTTAGTTGCGGCCCTACACAGCTCCACTCAAAAGACACAAAAGTCAAGGGGGGGCCGAGGTGACTTTGTTTCTGTGTGGTTTTATAGGCACATTCTTTATTTTCTCCTGATGATTTAAAGCTTTAATAAATAACTTTCCACAGCTCTTAACATGAGCTTTTTGGTTTCCTCCCTGTCTTTGTTTGTGCTTCGCTTTGTATATGTGTCTGTGTGTGTGTTTGTTGTGTGGTTTGTTTGTTTGTGTGCATGCTAATGTGAATGCATCTATGTTTGTGCTCAGAAGGGCTACGGTGAGGTGAGCCTGATGGACTGCGTGCGGCTCTTCACCAAAGAGGACGTCCTCGATGGGGACGAGAAGCCGGTAAGAACCCGCAGAAATTGTCACATGAAATGAAACCTATACTGTACTTCTGCTGAACTTACTTTTAGGATTCTTTGTGTCATTTTTCTGCTTTTCATTAGCTACCGAGATACGATATGTTGCTTTACCCAGCATTCATTCTTCATTTTGATCTAAAATGTTATCCCACTTGGCTTTAGAGGTGCTCAAAAAAGTCTTAAAAGTTTTAAAACTTTGATTATATTTGTAATTTCAGTAAATGGAGGTCTGTGTTCTTGATACTGTGCTGGATTCAAACCGGCAGCTTGTAAACAGTAAGTGAACTAACTGTGTGTTTCTTCTCTGCAGACGTGCTACAGGTGTAAAGCCAGGAGGAGATGCACTAAGAAGTTCACGATACAGAAGTTCCCCAAGATCTTAGTGCTGCGTATCCTTTCCTCTGAGTCTCATACTCGTACTGTGTTATACTTGCAGATGAGACACCTGCAGTGAGACTATAGTGAGAGCATGGAGGCGTCTGTGTCGGTGGGATAATGTGTGGATCACAGCAACACTGTAGTACACGGTAGTCGATTGCAGTTCAAGAAATACTGAGATGTAGAAGAGTCATGGAACAAATGAGTCATTACTATTCTGCATTCATTTGCATGGATTGGATCTGTCAGAGCTCTGAATAATCACAGAAGGTACAACTTAATGTGGTTTGGAAAAAATTGTGGAATAAAAAGGATTTAGTACGGTGGCTCCTTTGACCTGCTTCTGACAGTGTAGAAGCACTGCAGTCATTGAATAACAGATCTGATACGCAGTCAGGAAACTGATATGTATTTGGAGCTCAGTGTGGTGTGTTTGGTTGTAATGATCACTCACATCCACCAATGACCACATGTTTCTGAGTAAGAAACTTACACAGTCATACAATTCAAACCAGATCACTTTATTACATATTCAAGCTCCGGATAAAAACAAGACATAGCATATCAAATTTTGTCTGAATGTACAGAAATGTCCACACGGAGCTGTTGCTCCTTGACTCTCCCTCCCGTCCAGACCTGAAACGCTTCTCTGAGGCACGAAGAACCAGCAAACTGTCCACTTTTGTTAACTTTCCCATGAAGGATCTTGACCTGCGGGAGTTTGCCTCTGAAAACAGCAGTAAGTACTGTTCTAGGATCCAGCTCTGTGTGTAACTAACAAATATGGCTTGTGAGTTGTTACAGAGTACTTCTGAACTCTGACAGTAACACAGCTCTGAAGATTGATTTTTTTTTTCCTCTATTCCAGCAAATATCAAATCAAATATACTGTGCAGTAAAGCTACATGTTGTGGATTTTGAAGTTGTTCAGGTTTACTTGAGAGAAACAGTGAAAAACAGAACAAGTAACTGCAGGCTTTAATTTAGTGTTTTTTGTTTCTGTCCTCTTGCAGTAAATGCAGTGTACAACCTGTATGCAGTGTCCAACCACTCAGGCACCACTATGGGCGGTCACTACACAGCCTACTGTCGCAATCCCAACTCGGGAGAATGGTACACGTTCAATGACTCCAGGTAGGTTTAACACCCATCATCATCATCATCATCATCAATCAAGACGTCTGAGTTTAGGAATGCTGTTTACATCATGATTTTAAAAAACACACATATGGGCAGGAATAACTACGGAAGCCCTGAGGGCAAGTGGAAAAAAAAATCAATTTTTTAAAGTCTGATTCAAAAAGTTTTCTCTCCTGTGTTTATGGCTTAAGAACAGGTGAAGAAGTTGCTTTTTTTCATTTGTGAAACAAGTGGGGAAAAAAATGTTTGCCAGGATAATTTCCCTAAATTATTTATTTCATCTGTGAAAACAGAAAAAAAAAACCATTCAGGATCATTTCATTTCACTTGTGTAATACTCACTTGGGCCACAAGAGGCTAAATTTCAAAAGCATTCATGTTTTCTCCATGCAGGCTAATGCTAACCAGTGTTGTGCAGGTCCCACCTAAGAAAGAGCTAGCTCAAAGTTCAATTCACAGAGATTAAAATGAACTAGTTCATCTGATGTTCATTCATGTTCATTTCTTCTGTTTTATTGATTAATGTATTTATTTTTTATTTAGTTTGAAATAGAACTTTCTTCTTCTAGGGACGCTGGAGTCTACATAATGACATCATACTAAATGGTGCAAAATATTGATGTTTTCGTTTTTTATTTCATTTGTAAATGTAACATTACTTTTGACTAAATTCAAATAATTATAACCTTAGAATAGTTGTCTTGTCTTCTGAAAAAAAATAGATAGAGTTTTGCTTCAAATGCAGACAATGCCTGACATTCAAAAGAATCTGAACCACATACAAAAAACTTAAATAACATTATTAGATACTACAGTAGTAATGTGATTACTTTGAGGTGTGCTTTTATTTGAGACACAGTGGGTCAATATTGGTTATTTTTCAAATGTTTCAACTGCCCCCAACCACTGTAACAAATGCCCCCACCTAGGGCGCAATGCATGAAATATAAAACTATAGTCTTGACCTTACTGGTGTCCATATTCACACACACTCTGCCTCTCTCTGCTGCGATCACACTTCTTTTAATCAGCTGACGATCTCGATGTTTCTCTCAGGAGTGAACGACACTCACATTCACGTTCATATTTGCAAACTGTTTTCACTCAGCTCACGTTCACCAAAAATATGAGGACGGTCAGTGAACACCGCTCTTTTAGCGCAATCATGTACCACATTGATGCTAACTTTTAGTGCCAACGGCCGATTACTGCTGATTAAAGTACATTTCCAATCAAAAGAAAGACATGACAGTAATGATAAATAACCTGCAAACCATTTTTCACCTGCTCTTCACTAAAAAACACATGAAAGAAAACAATTTAGATCAAACTTATAAATGGGATCACCAGATTTTTTTCTCAGTTACCTCTCAGCGCTTGAAATATGAGAATTTAAAACGACTGGAAAAATATTCCTACTTCTTCTGGCACAAAAGTAGCTCACAAAATGCACTGCAGATCCATTTTTAAAATTAAGAATTGATTGAAGCTTGAATGTGGCCGTCCAGTTGGATCAGCTTCACTAATAAACTAATAAAACAGAGCTTGCAGAGCTTTTCATTGTAATTGTGTTGCTTGTTTCCAAGTCAATTTCCTGTTAATTACTGATGATACTCATGATGATGTTGTTACATGAAATACACTCAGATCCATACGTGAACAAATTATACAGCAGTGTGATTTATTACAAAGTCACTTCAAACTAACATTAAAAATGTAGCTGCTAAATGATATATCACCACATATGATTATGTGTCAGCTGTTCATGTTCACTCAACAAACACATCATTTAAACAAGTTAATGAAACCTCCTCACACTGAATTTTTCAATTATTACTCATAATTTTACAGCCTCCTATTAGTTACATATTAGTCACATATGCAAGAGCTGAATCATTTATAATGAATCTTTCACCACATCTCAATACAGTCTGTTATCAGTAACCTGAGCACATTAGCAGTTACCATGACAACACTGTGGTTCAACAGATAAGCCAGTCAAACTGTGGTGAGTGTAGCAGCAGCAGCGGTGCTGAATGGAGGAATAATCCTCCTCACCTCTGTTATCTCCGCCGCTGCCTCGTGAGCACCCAGCGGCTCCCTCCGGGACTCTTCCTGCTCCACTGCAGTCATTCACGACACGCCACTCTGACGCTCGCACTGAACCGCACGCCGTATTACAGGTCTCATGCATTCCCCCAGTCACTTTGCTATTGTTGTATCCCATTGTAACCGTGCAACGGAGCCTCAGGACATCAGCATACAGAGCGCGTCTCTCTTCACATGACTACACACATCATGTGGTTTAGTGTGTCTGCTTCTCCGGCTGTTTGGAAGTGATAACTGAACACATGATACACCATGTGTGCTGTATACACTGACAAGCTTTTCACAACTCAAGATCACAGCAGCAGCAGTAGCAGTAGCTGGTGCAAGTGGTACATACTGTTTACTGTCCAGCAAATTCAGTTTTTTCCAGTATTGTCACCACAGACCACACCACCAAATTTGTAATACTGCAAATATATAAATATTGCAATACTTTCATCAGCGGGCCATAGGCTCAGTCAAACATTGTGTTACCTCATTCAGTGAAACATTGTGACTTCGTGTGACAGAGTGAAAGTCTTTGACATGAATGAAAAGCTTTGACAGCGCTGGGCAGTATATCAACAGTAAGAGAAGAGATATCGTTATATCGTGATGTGGCATAAGTCTTGTTTGACATTGTTTTGTCCCGTCGAGTCATTTGTCAAATAAGTAAACTTAAACTTGAAATGAGGAGGAAAAAAGAAAATGAGAAAAAATGTTGCAACCCTAGTGTTATTTTGTGAAAGCACCAATATCCATACCTATAATATTGTTTCAATATCAATATTCAGGTATTTGGTCAAAAATACTGTGGTATTTGATTTTGTCCATATCGCCCAATGATAAAACAGCCAACTTATTTTATCACTTAAGTCACTTCCACCCTTTGCAGCATACAACATGTCGCCAGTCACAACGATAATTATCTATAATTCAATAATTATCGGCCGATATTAAACCTCACTATTGTGGTAGGTTTTTCAGCTCTATCAGTCAGGCCTTATCACTGAGATTTTTTACTAGTTCAGCTAAATATTTCCATCTCTGAATTAACCCTTTGGACTTGAAAATATACATCCCATCCTCTGACAGGCATGGAAGACACGTCATACACAGTATCGTTGCTACTTTCCACTCACTATCTTGGATTTTTTTTTGTCTTCAGTATCAAAAGTAAGGTGGCTGTCGTCTGGACAATAAATGCAAACATACAGGAAATATCTTTAGTTTTTGTTTTTGTCAGTTTTATCAAATTTGTCAGCACAGCAAGCATGAGGAGGAGACTGATGTCTACATGACTGGTCAACCGTCTTCACAAAGTGTTGCGTTTGTATTGTAAAACCTATTCTGTTCCTGACAAATACCCCCATAGCATAATAATAAAAATACTGAAACTGATAAAAAAAAACCTAAATAAAACATTTTTTAACAGTAAAAACTAAACTGAAGTGAGCAAACCTACTCTGGAAACTAACCCAAATTAATTCACATCGCCAAAAGGATGATGTGAGCTCTGGTGTCAAAAACTCAAAAACTAAACACCCAGAATTTTAAATGTACTTTGGTGAATCTTTTAATAGGTTAGATGCTCAAACGGGTTTGATACACCATAACTCACCGTGCTGCACCATCCCTTCTCTTTCTTTCCAGAGTAACGCCAATGTCCTCCAGCCAAGTGCGCAGCAGCGACGCCTACGTCTTGTTCTACGAGCTGGCTTCCTCCTCACGGATGTGAAGCCTCCTGGAGGACGGCGGGCCACGCACCACTCTGACTGACTGACCGACAGACAGACGGGAGGAACATAAAGAGTGTTGGTGGAGCCGGGCCTATTTTGGACTTGTATTTGGACATATATCGCAGACACACACATACAAAAAGGCACACACACACCCCCACCCGGCTGGAGGCTGCTTCTCTCCACAGAGAGAGCTGGGAGAGGGGAACACTCTGGAAACCACAGGAACCTGATCGACCAGCCCTGCTGTCTTTTCCCTCTCTGTCTTTACTCTCATGTCTTTGCTCGCTCTGGGTGGAGGTGTGTGTTTACTGCGTGCGTGCATGTGTGTGTGTGAGTGTGCAAGGCTGACACAGGGCAATAATCCCACCTGACCGACCAGCCGATGAAACCGTGTCCATCTCAGAAGTCCCTCTCTATGCACTGCAAACCGAACTCTCATCCTGACCGCGCCTTCGCTTCGTTTTCTTCAACTCTTCTCGTTTGCCTCAAACCATTAAATTAAAACTGACTTGTTGCAATTTTTTTGACTTTTTTTCTGCTATGAATTCATGTTGTTTTTATGCTGTTTTATTTTTTTTGTTGTTTTTGTTTCTTGCTGGGGTGTTATTACCCCAGCACCACGAGCATCATCACCACGTTGGACTGTGGATAAATTGTGCTTAGCGTGTGACTGTAAGAGGACTGGTCATGGTTAACGAGGAGCTTACAGCCCACCGGCCTGCTTGGTTTTCACGGCTTTCCCTTCCACTGCACCACGACACTCCCGCGTCTCTGTCGCCATCTTCTTCACCTTCTTTCTTTGTCTCAAAGTGGTCGGGAGGCCGGTGGCACTGTGAGCGCGACATGTTTCAGAGGATGAGCCTCTAACGTGTTTTATTTCATTTGTTTCTCCCACGTGTGGCTGCTACTGATGTTTTCAAAGTGCTGTGAATGGATGAATGGACAGTCCAGTACAGATCTGCTAAGGATTAATAATATAGACGATAATAACGGTAACAATCCTCATCTTCAGCATGAGGTCTTTTCTTCCTCTCTTGTTTCATGCCATTGAACAACACGGAAAGAATGTTTTAAAGAAAAAAAAAACACACTATATCTGTATATTTTTATATCCTGATGCAATATAGAGAATGTACTATTCAATGGTGCTGAAAATGACCCATAACTGTTTTCAGTTGGTTTATTTCCCAGGTTTCAAGAGAGAAAAAAAAGTTATTATTTATGCTTACAGGTGAAAATGTGATGAGTCACACTTTTTAACAGTGGCAGTCAAACACGAGTATATATAAATATATATATATGAATAAAAGTTAACAAAACAGTGGTTTTACTTTGAGTCTTTGTCTTTTTTTGGTGTCTATGATGAGGTTCTGCACGGTGCAACAACAATCTACCAACTGCCTGTGCCAGGGATACTCAACTTGTGGCCTTCAGGCCAAATCTGGCCTCCAGTTGGACGCGGGTGGCCCTGCAACCATTTTCACAATGAACATGAATTTTTTCACTTTGTTTTTCTCAGGAAGAAAGCACAGATATGTCAGTTTTGTGTGATGAAATAAATGACACCAGAGAAGGCTGATCTTTGTGTGACGGCATTTCAGGCTGCTCTGTAAAAAACTTTTTTTTTTTTTAAGTTTTGAAACAGTTTTACAAACTGCTGATCTTTTGTTGAGATAATTTACTTTTCTTCTTTAGATAAACTTAAAGCTTTGAAACTCAAAACATTGTATTAAAAAACATTGAGTAAATTCATTGAAGTGAAAGTAAATGTTAAAATTTTAATATTTACTATTTACTATTTACCTTTTCAGGCACTAAAAAAAGACAAATATCAGGTTTGCAGCTCACTGTGACCTTTTTTTAGTTTCTAAATCAAAGATTCAAGTGTATCTGATGATGATAAGTAAATTATCTCAACTAAAGATTATAGGTCAGCAAAACATTTTAAAGTTTATTTCAAAACTTGGTGCAGATGTCAAAAATCTATTGCAGTGGGATCAGACGGTGAGCTGTGCAGGAGAAGACAACTATAAACTGATGAGGAGCAAAAGTGACAAAGAAATGAGGATAATTCTGATCCCATAAATGTGCATTTCATACTGACAGAGTTTGAATATCTGCTATTTATCCTGTGCCTGGTAGGAGCCTCCATTCCAACATTTCAGTGCATGATGGAAGAGGTTCCAGCTACAGTAGCAGTCTCAAGTAACATTCAGTGTTTTTTCTTTATTTTTATAAGAAAATATTCATAAGAAATTATTATAAGAAATGGTTCAGATTATAACAACAGTGTGCAAAGCTGTCATCAAAGCAAAAGGTGGCTACTTTGTCGAATCTAAAATCTTTAAGTGCAAACAACTTTTGCACACTTTTAGGTAGACCTTGGTTCAACAATAAAAAGTTTAGATTTAATAACTTAAGCAAATATTTAATAATAATCAGAATTAAATCTTGATTGCAGGTGCAAAAGGCAGTGTTCAAGAGTCTTTTATATTTTGGATTCTTAGAAATCAAAAACATATTTTGCCTTGTTTTCATATTTTTTGCTTACTACATAATTACACATAATTCCATATTTCATACTTTTGATGTCTCCTGTATTAATCTATCTTGACTGGTCCTCTTTCAAATGTAACCAAAGAATTTTCAACTAAAATGCAGTTGCAGTTGTAAATGCAGTAAAACATCTGACTTACCAAGTTAATTTAGTTAACAGGTTGACTTAATAAGTCAGTTAATTTGAATTCATTATTCATTTCATCCAATAAATAACCTTATTAATGTTTGTTTATTAACTGGCCCCTCGGCCTCCTGTCATTTTCCAAAAGTGCTTTGGACAAAGCAAGTTAAGAATCCCTGTTCTGTTCTCTGCTTGGTGCCACTTCTATTGAAGCCTGTTGGAGATGCATGGAGAAGCTCACTAAAACCTGATATATCTACGCCGTATGACCTTTGATAAAGAAATACCTCCAGAAAACTAATGAACACACTTCAGAGAATAATATACTGACTGATTTTCCAATGTGCACGTTCATTTACCTGCTATTGGTCATTCAAAAATGATTATAAGCATGCTGTACAGGTCTCATGGCAAGTCAAATTAAAATGCTCACTATGTCATTTTTTGAAAAAGCTGCAAGTGAAGTGTCCCATAAAAATATTGCGTTTTGTGATCAATATTGTTAACAAAATCTGTTATTTCTGCCCTCTTCCTTTTATTTCAATATGGAGTCTGTTCTACCATGACTGACAGGGCTAATAACTAATATTCATATTCAAAAGAAACATTTACAAGCCTCCGCTGATGATTAATTGTGCGCTGATAGACTATAAACTAGCTATAAAACAACAGGCATTCTGTATATTGCAGTAGCTATTATTGGCCTTGTCAATCATGGTAAAACAGCCTCCTGAAAAGGAAGAGATAAGAAATAATACAGATATTTGTTCTCTTAAGTGTGTAATATCAGCAGTATTGTTGCAACACTGGCACCATCATGTTACTGTTACTACCATGAAATGAGGAATTATTAAGGAATCAACTATTTACATGCAAAATATTCCAATGAGTATTACTAAAGGTCTAAATACAAGGGAAGAATTGAATACTGGCAACACTGAGCACATTTTTACACTGAAAATATTCCTAACTAATATGAATAATAATCATAGCTCTCTAACAGCGTAATCCAGATGTTTAGAAATTCGGTCAAGTCTTGTTCTAACTGAAATGATCATTTCATAATGAAACTGACCCACTGCACTCAGTAGAATCACACTGTAGTGATATAATTCATCTTGGGTAGAGACAGCTCTCTTATCAGCTTAACACCGCAGAGACACACACCATTTTCTTTTGATGGATCGCTCAGTAATCGTTATGGAAGCGCGGCAGCCTGGCCTACATCCTGGCGCTCCATTATCCCTACGTGGCCTATTTCTGCGGTCCGAGCCGCGCGGCCTCACAGTGTGATCTGATGCCATGAAAAGGTCCACCAGCCAGGAATAGTTCTATAGGGGGACACCCCGGAGGCTCCCACATCACAGTGGAAGGACTCATCGGCTCAGACATCTGAGAGAAGAAAAAAAAAAAAAAACATAACCTGATCCACATTCGGTGAAACGTTCACTCAGCGTGGATTAGTTGATGGAGGAACATCCATCATATCATCAGACTGAAGTATTGGTGTCACTCCACTTAGTGACACACAATGTGCCAAATTTGAAAAAGCTGTGCTTCATTTTGCAGGACAGTGCTTCTCGTTTTACACTTTGGGCCACTTGTACACTCAGAAGTCAACATGCAGACATTAAGGGAACTCAGCTGGTGGGAGTTCAGTGTGACACACAGAGGAATTCATTCAGTGGTTCAGGTGTGGGTCTTATCTTTATCCTCACATTTGAACAAACAAAACCTGAATGCTTTAAATCAGGGGTTTTCAACATTTTTCAGGTCATGGACCTCTTAGCGATGAAGCAGGGACTCCCCACTGCTTATACTGCATTGAATATTTTTGGGTCTTTTTTCATTTATGCTGACCTGTAGCCGCAGCAGCATGGCTAATGTTAGCTGCGTTAACCTCTGCACTTTTGGTTTCTAAAGTAGAGGGTCTGTAAGAGTCTCTTGCTAAGTTACAAAATGATTCATTAGTGATTTTATAGGTTAGTTAGTTCACATGATTGCACAAGGATTTATAGCCTTTTGTCAATGTTGAATTAAATGTTAAGGGTTTTTTTTTTTTTTTTTTTTACTAATGTAGCTCAGCGTAAGTTCAGTCAGGAGGACTATCTACAGAGTGTGTGGCGGTCACCCTGTTGCACCACCATATTTGTAGTCCAAAACAGACAGACCAAACAAACGAGATTAGCCAGTGTTAGTGCTACAAGCTAACTGGTCATACGGCTGTCATGGCAAGACCCCTGAGCGTATTGACTTAAGCAGAGAAGCGCATTTTTTATCACCTATGTATTCATTGATTTTGTAAGAGAATGAAAAGTGCCATGTTTTTTCTGAAGTTACCTGCATCAGAAATGCTGATGTGATATTATATTTATATCAGAAAGAGACAGACTGATTTTCCAGTTGGACTGACTTTAATTCCAGTTCCAAATACAAAAACAAAAACAAAACAAAACAAAACAAAACAAAACAAAACGTGTTGTGACGCTGTTTTTATATCCTCATTATGTGTGTGTTGATCTGAGTCATTTTATGGGCCAGTCACTTCTCTGGAACTCCTCTGTTGTGGACTTTGAAACTACATCTATTGCCTATCTAGGTCATCAATCATGTGGCCTGGCCCAGCCTTTATATATATATATATGAGACAAAAGCTGTATTTGTGGATTAATTCAGTTCCAGAGAACAACACTGAGTCAGCAGGAAGAAGTTAACACAGAACTGGAGTCACTCTCACAGTTCGTTGAGAGTGATTCAGACGCTTTGACCCCACTCTGACCGAGGATTGTGAAAAACAGGAACCTTTACATGGCAACTTCATACGGTGAGTTATTTTAAACAGTTTAAAGAGACTTCTCTTTGTGTGTGTGTGACTTGGAAATGATGACAGCTTGTTCAGGTCCAGAGCCCAGCCTGTCCCATGTGGTTGTGCTGTTACTGGGTGAGAAACTCAGCGGGAAGAGCTCAGCAGGAAACACCATCCTGGGAAAACCAGCCTTTCACAAGAAAAACAACTCGCAGCTCCAAAGAGACTGCCACCATCTCTGGGATACAGGTGAACATATCCGGGTTTAAAGTTTGTTTTTACTCATTTCAACTAAACAACATGGATCATCCACTGCATAACACCTTGATGGACCAAAGAAATAATGGTGGTGGAAGGCTTCTCTCTCTTCGTTGTAGGACAGAGAGATACAGAAGATCTTTCATACCAACTGCCATCAGACTCTATAATTCTTATACAAATAGATGAGACTACAGATAAATGAATTTCCCCTTGGGGATCAATAAAGTATTCGTATTCGTATTCGTATTTTGTAAATCTGCTCTTTACTCACTTTGTCTAAATGTGATCTCCAGGTGACGGTGGTGGACACCCCAGGGTGGCTGTCCCACTCCATCACTCCGGACAGAGTGTCCCGGGAGCTGAGCAGAGGTCTGACCCTCTGCTGCCCAGAGCCCCATGTCATCCTGCTGGTGCTCTCCACCACCTCCACCTTCGACCAGGAGGAGTGGAGGGCCATGGAGGCCCAGCTCAGACTGCTCCAAACCCCCATCTGGCAGCGAGCCGTGGTCCTCTTCACCCACGGAGACAAGCTAGGTGAACAAATCATCTTTTATTCGTGTCTGATATGTTATGTTAATGCTAACTGTTTGGGTTTCTTAGACTGAGTCGCACCAACAAAGTTAATTTAATCTAAGATTAATTCTGATCAGAGTTTAGCAAAACTAGGTTTAAAATGATTAAATCCAGATTTAAAATTGAGCAGAATTTTGTTGCACAATTAAAAACTCAGTTTAGTAAATACAAATTTAGTGATTTAAACCTTAATTAAATAGAGTTTAATCAATATAGAGACGCTTGCTTACCCAAATTAAAATAAATACATTTAAAAAATAGTAAATTTGAGTGCTGTCAAGATCTAGTAGGTATAAAGAGATTGATTGTTAGCTGACAAAAAGTCAAACAAAGCATTTTGTTGTTTGCTAGCTAGCTAAAAACGTTAATTAGCCTAGTTAGCCTGCTCATGATGGCTCGGCAGAGTAACTGAGGATGGTCCTCTTGTCTTTTTATCCATGCAAGCAGTGTAACATTGTGATTATCAAGTCAATTTTATTCTTGTAGTATAGTACCACAAATCATAATTTTCCTCAAGGAGCTTAGTGTTCATGTTAGGATGTTGATGTTAGCATTTAGCTGTAGACTTCTTGGTTCTTCCATCCATTGAGGTTGAACTCCACCAATAAGATTATTTCTGCTGTAGGAGGTCTGCCTGTCCAGGAGCACATAAGGCGACAGGGTCGGGCACTTCACTGGCTGCTGGAGCGGTGTGGGAACAGGTACCAGGTCATGACCAACCAGTCCGGAGCCTCCGAGGCTCAGGTTACAGAGCTCTTTGGAACGATCCAGAAGATGGTGGAGGGTAACAGTCGTCCCAAGGAGATCCAGTGCAGGATGTACACCCAGCTGAGACGAGATCTGAGCCTACAGGAGGAGAGGAGTTGGCAGGGAAGACAAGAGGAGATAGAAATGACAGTGATGCATGATGTGCATTATGGGAGGCCGAGTGAAAGACAGCAGATGGCCTCAGGGTGGCAATATATGCCCAGAGGTAGGTGGAAATTTTGATTACACTTCTAATTTTGCAATCAGCAAAGCAAGGATTGGGCATGCTGCAAGGATCTATTCTGGGCCCTGTCATATTTATAGAGATCTCTTTTTGCCAAGTTTATCTCTATGCAGATGATACTGTTTTGTACTGTATTGCTGATTCTATTCAATTAGCCATCAAGAAACCTAAACTCTCCTTTCATGCATTGCAGCATTCTTGTATTAATCTTAAACTAATACTTATAAATGATAAAATTAAATTCCATACCATGAACCATCCATCTATCCAGTTATATGGGGATGTTATTTACAGACACGCTGCCGCCTCCACTCTGAGATCCTTAGATTGTGTTTACTAGTCAGCCCTGAGGTTTATTACCAGTGATGACTTCAACAATATTCAACACTGCATCCTCTATGACAAGTTTGGTTGATCTCTGACTGAGGGATGCAAAAAGCGTTGGTGTGGTGATGTACATCTATAAAGTCCTGGTTGGAAAATTACCATCTGGCTAGTCTGCCAGAACCAGTACCTATCATGGAAGGACTGCTTTTAGTATTAGTGCAGCAGACTTATTGAATCTCTTGCACCTAAAACTGAATACTCTCATACCTCTTGAACACTTCAGGAATGCACTTATTAACCATCCATTACAAGCAGGGCTTGACATTAACACCCGCCAACCCACCAAATGCGGGTGAATTTCAGCTGTGGTGGGTAACACAGCCACTCCGACTAGCCACTTTGGCGGGTTGAATTCTATATACACCCGCACACACACATAGACACAAAATATCTGCTTGTTGACAGATTAAAACTTCATCGCACAACATAAGACTAATATATCAAGCGTTAAATATTGCGATTACACAGATAATTAGTATTTTATACAACGTGTGGTGTTTGTTGTCAAAATTAAGAGCCAATCGGAGCCTGTCGATCATGGTGACAGCCAGGCGCTTGCAGTCCGTGGAGAGCAACTGTGGGCCTGGCTCTGAAAACTGCGGCTGCCTCAATCTTGTGAGGTTATCATTGCCCACGTGTGCATGACGTCAGAGCAAGTCGGGATCAAGTCGACACAAATCTAACCGGCATGCATTGTGCGGCGATCGCCGGTGATCGATTCTGCGCAGGCCTGGCTCATCTCGAATGCACCTATTGTGGCGGCACATTCAAGGTGTCAGAAAACCGGAAAAGCAGACAAAAATAAAACCTGACGATGAAACGAAGGAAGGGGAGACAAAGAAAAAGAAAAGGCAGTTTAATGAAAAGACAGAAGGTCGAGAATGGTTGGTATATGATCCAGGCAGACCTTGTCAGACCTGCTGACTGGAAGCAGAGGACAGCTGAACATCACAGACTTTGATCCAGCCAATGTAAAATGAAGTTGTTTTTCTGACTTTTCTGAATTCTCATTCTCATGCAGATATTTTTTTCTGCTGTGTTAGTATTTACTGCTGTAAATAAATATCGAAACAGACAGTGTTTCTTGTTAGGTTTTTTCCAGTTTAGTTTTTATCTTTTAAATTAATCTTCTACTCCCCTGCACCACTTTTAATATGCAATAAGAACCCACACTTTTTATTACTTTATACACTGCTTTACACAGAACCTTATCGGAGCTGAATACTTGATAATGACCTGTAGTGTTAAACATTTTATGTAGTCTTGATGTGAGTGTGTACAAGGGTCATTTACATTTAAAAAGGTTGCAAATCTAGTTCAACTAAACTTTAGCACGCCATAGTCAGCTTTAATCATATTAAACATAATTTCCCAACAACAAAATTGTGGCTAGTGAAAATGCTGAGTGGCTAATAACTTTGGAAAACCACTAGCCACAGTGGCTGGTGAGCAAAAAAGTTCATGTCAAACCCTGATTATTGTCTGTAACTGTTTTTTTTTTATTAGAATTTGTTTTTTTAAATTTTAGTTCTAGTCTGACTCACCGGGTGCACTCTGTGGGTATAAGCCTGCCATTGGCTGCTTGTTTCCTTCAGCATTGAGGCATCCGCTATCTGCATTTTCAAAGTCCCTGGCACCTGGGTCGCTAACAGAATGAATGTAAACAAGCTAGCAGCTGTTACCTTTTCTTTTGCAGTGATTGTAGACATTTTAATGCCAGAATGATTGTAATTGGTTTAGAGAAATACAAAAAAAGCCCTACTGCAGAATAATCAGTGTGGATCATCACTGTAAATGAGGGTCACCCTCAATGATTTATCTGAGAAACTTTAAGGTTGAATGAATGAAACTGTGAAAACCACTGCACTGTGTGTCGTTGCAGCATCCCTGCAGGGACAGTTGGTTTGAAGCCTGCTCTCAGCCTCATCCTGCTGGGAAGGAGGAAATCAGGGAAGAGCTCAGCAGGCAACATGATCCTGGACAAAAATGAGTTTCAGGTCAACACAAAGACCACCACGTGCTCTGTCGGCCAAGGGACGGTATCAGGGTGGCCTGTCACGGTGGTGGACACCCCCGGGTGGAGTCTGTTCGGTCTGGCTAATCCAGAGCAGGTCAGGAAGGAGATCAGTCGGAGCCCTTCCCTCTGCCCTGGGAGGAGCAGAGTGGCGTTCCTGCTGGCCGTGCCGTTGGGTTCGTTCAAAGAGAAAGACAGGAGGCTGTGGAGACGTATCTCAGCGTTTTGGGGAACGACATGTGGAGAGGAACTGTGGTGCTGTTCACATATGGAGAGGAGCTGAGGGGAAGGACGGTGGAGGAACACATCGAGAAGAAGGGAGAGCCTCTGCAGTGGCTGCTGGACAGATGTGGCCACCGGCATCATGTGTTTGATAGAAACACAGGCGACGATACTCAAGTAAATCAGCTCCTGCAGATGGTGGAGCAGCTATAGAGAATATAGCTGGGCGGGGGGTATTTTATGTTCTTATACATCATCTCACTTCTATGTTTCCATGTTTGTGTTACCAGTAAATATTCTTTCACGGAGGATGATCATGTGTGTCCAAGTATATTACATTTCTTCAGCCATGTTTGAATTTTGCACCAGAACAGTGTCACTCCACTGAGGGCTTAGTATTGTATGTCACCCATTCTTGAGAATTGGGACAAATCATGTCCTACCAAAAAACAAAACAAAACAAAACAAAAAACAAACAAAAAACAAAAAAACATTATTATTAATTTAATGTTTTTGGTAAAAAAGTAATTCTTTAAGCCCTTATATATGACATATATGTAATTTATGAAATATATTGGTCTGCTTTATTTTTTTTTAAATTTAGCATTATATTATTATATTATAATTTCTACACGTGCTGTGCCAGAAAACACCCTTTGCCCAGATAACAATTCTCAATTTCAAAAAATTAAAAAGAAATGTGTTAAAAGTCTTCAAAATCTAAAACTAACAATACCTACTGATGACATAGGTCTAAATATGAGCTATTACAATCATCTAAACATTTTTCATAAAATATATTTTTGATGAAAACGCGGTTCTTTAAAGTTGTCCCAGAAGGCAGGAATATTGCTCAAGCACTGGTAAACTTTATATTTTTAACAAAAATATTAAATAATATTGCTCCACCATAACAAGTCAACTCTGTAGTCCTTCTAAATCAAAAGTAAATAAGAATTATGGTTTAAAAATTTGTATTTTGATTAACATTAAGAGAACTCTGAGCTACTTAAAAATAAAATGGCTGCTCACTATGACTATGCTGTGAAATAAAAAAAAAGTAACATTTTGTCAACTCCATCACATGGAAAATCTGACAAAGCTTTAATACAAAATTTAATCACTGGGAAGGCTGGTTGGTTACAAGGTTTAATAGCCAAGAATTTGATCTTTTGAAATATATTCTCCTAGGATAATAGATAATGGATAATAATCCAGGTTTTCAATCCAGTTTTTGTCCCAGTTCTTTAAGAATGAGTGATATTTATGATAAAATGATTCTATGTCCTTGTTACACAATCTGCATGTGGGACACTGGTCAGGACCTTGTACATTTTATTTAACAACTGTGGACAGAATTTTGCACAGCAGCTTATTTTGAAATGTTTCCACATGGAGTCTATAGTTGAAATCCATGGCTGAGAGAAGTTGATTGTGGTGTTGCACTGAAGCTCGTCGTTGCATCATAATCAGTTGTCTGTGTATCTTATTTTACCTTATATTAAGTTGTCTGTGTAATCTTCTCACTGCCTGTATTAAAACATCATTTACAAAAATATTTCCTCTCTGAAACACAAATATATGATTTTGTTTCCAGTGTTGATGTTTTAATTGAACCATAATATTTGATGACATGGTCTGAAAGGTGATACTGGTTTTGAATGGCTTTATGAATGGAGACAGTTCAAACAGCATTTTGTCCCTAAATCATTTTAGATGTTTTTTGGCTGTTGGAAGTCAAGTAGACCACAAAACCAGACAAAGTTTATATAAGGGATGTGTTTGGGGTGATATTACACTTTAGTGTCATAATTTTTTCATAGAAATAAGATTAAGAACATAAACAAAAATTAACAAAAATACAGCCAATTGGCAGGAGCTTACTTAAACCTAATATTAATATATAAAATGATAAAATGATGTCTTTGCTGCACAATCTGCATGTTGGACCTTGTTTTTTTTTTTTTGTGTGTGTGTGTGTGTGTGTTTCATGTTTCCACATGGAAGTCTACAGAAACAATAAATAAATAAATAAATAAATAATGAATAAATAAATAGAAATAAAAAAAATCACAGGAAATTGGCAGTAGCCTATTTACATAATTTTAAAAAAATAAGTAAATGAAAAATTAAATAAATATAATATATGATATATATATAAATACAGAAACAAATGAAACAGAAATATCAAGTTATATCTCATTATAAATTTACATTTATTTTCTACATTATTTTTGATGCATTATGGAATATTAATTTATTTACTGAGTTATTTATTCTTATTTCGGCAGTTATGGTTTTTATATAGACTACACTGATTCAATGTGTAAACAATGAAAAGGTTATCTGAGGTCAATGTTTGCTATTGGTTCAAAGCGCGCCTCCTTCCAACCAATTATAGCTCTGAATGAGGCGCGTCAGTCTGACAGGGAAGTTCAGCTCAGAGCTGTCGCTGTTAGCCTCTTTAGCTTCTTCAACATTGTCTTCGGTCGCTGCAGCTGTTAAACTTGTCTCTGCGCGGCCGTGTCGCGGGTACAAGGATGCTCAGAGCCCTGGTGTCTGGAGCTGTGGTGTTTCCGGGGCTTTTCTACACCTTCAAGAAAATACTCAGACGCACCTTCACGCGCTGGAGCGATGCGGACGTTGTTTGTGTCAGCGAAAGGTCAGCAACGACACTTCACCAAACCCCTTTAAGAAAAGCGGCTACTCACTGTTGTCTTTCTTAATTATTAATTAACGTTTCAATGTGGAGATGAACTTCTGTCTTATATTGTTTAATATAAAAGCCGGTAAATTCGGCAGTAATATAACGAACCCAGGGCAAGTTTCAGTAAAGTTTTTTTAGAAAGAGTCCTTATTCCCCTCCTCACGTTAAATACACATCGGCCATTATTAGCTGCATGAAGAGGTGAAATTCTACTCAGTCATTCTGTTATGTGTGTAATATCTCGGCCGAAGACACTAAACTACACCTCTGTGAGGTTCAGTATATAAGTTATATTTTATGATGTGTTTATTGATACCAGAAAGTAAGACAGGACATATATGATCAAGTATTCCTGTGGAGTTTCGTGTTAACTGTCTATAAAAGATGCGGAGTCCAGTTGTATTTTGTGCATGAATTATTGATCATTTTCGTCCACTCTTGTATCTTCAGGCTGGTCTCTGCCATCCATGCATCTTTGGCCTCTGCAGCTGGAGTCAGAATTGTGACATCCTGCACAGATACAATGACTGACAGGTACAAGACACATTTACACTTAAAATAAGAGGATCAGCCTCGAGATTATGTTGCAATCAACTAAATATACTACATTGTCACTTAACATATTTATTGTTTGCATATTAATATTGATTGGATTGACCACAGTCACTGGCTGGCCGATTGGTTCGTTTTTTTTTGGAGCTCCCTATATGACCTATGACATCTACGCCATGTACCTGAGCCACTACCACATTCAGAAGCTCAGAGGTCACTCCAGGACGTACAGCAGCCACTCCCTGCTGACAGTGAAGGCTTTCCTCATGAAGGACTGGATGTTGGTCCTCCATCACCTGACGCTGCTTCTCATCTTCATGCCCATCACTCTGGTAAGTATGGGGTAGAATCACTATCATACTGTCATGTGTGTTTATAGATGTCATTGGTCTGCTTGGCATGAACACACACACACACACACACACAGAGGCTAAATAAATAAAGGCTGTTTGTGTGTGCTGACTGTGCAGTGTGTCTGATTCGCAGTTCTTCAGGAGAGGGCTCGGTGATTTCTTCGTCGGCTGCCTGTTCACTACAGAGTTCAGCACTCCTTTTGTCTCGATAGGGAAGATTCTCATCCAAGTAAGTCATCTGGACAGCAATATAATATGTTGCTGCTTACTAGCCACTGATTTCACACTGTTAGGATATAGTTTACAACCATAAAGCACTAAAACAGCTCCTACTGGCAAATGAATGTTAATGAATATCTGAAGGTCTGAGGAAAACACCTGGCTTATCCCGGCTTTTTGTGGCGCAGTGCCCACTCTGTCTCATGGACAGGATTACATTGTGTCATTTCTTGTGGGCACGTTTCCCATCAGTGACTCAACAACAGTATTTTGGAAAGTTGGCAGCTGCGGCAAATCATGAGGTTGTCCGTTAATCACAGTGTTGAAGGTTCAATCTCCTGACCTCATTTCCACATGTGGAAGTGTCCTTAAAAGCCAGACCCTGAACCCCAAACTGCTCCCGATGCTCAGATCAGCACCAGCTGCTGGTAGCTGCTATGGCTGGTATCTGTACTCAGTACTTTTAAAGTACTGAATGAAATAACCCAGCACCAAGTAGTATTGAAACTTCTCCTGACAACTGATACCTCCAGCCATCCTTTTTGTACCCAGATACAGAAAACAATTAATATTTATGTTTTTTCTTGCTACAAGTGTTCTCTGATTTAATACAACATGATTGTTCCACTGCTGTAGCAGCTACAACCCATACAGTCTGTGGTGGTGAAGTTGAACACAGTATATGGATTATTTCAGGAATGCCTCCATTCACATGTTGGATATCGAATGAAGTACTCTTTTGGTATCAGTATCACTTTAAGGGTACTGGTATTGGTACTGGTATCATCATTTTCTAAAGGATACCCAGCCCTAGTAGCTGCCACTGGTTCCTTTGGTCTGTGAATGAGATGCAAATTGTAAAGCACGTTGGATAAAAGTACAAAATGCAATTTAAACTGATCATCTGCAGTGGAAGAAGCATTCAGATGATTTACTTAAGTAAACCTGGCAGTACCATTGTGTAAAAATACTCAATGGTACAATTAACTGTCCCACATTACAAATATTACTTTATATATTTAAAGTATGATCATAGAAATGTGCTTAAGTTTGAAAAGCAAAAGTAATTATGTAGTGTGGTCCTTTTTGGTGTTATATTTTACATATTGTTTCTTTTGTTTTTTTTTTTTGTTTTTTTTTACTATTGATGCACAAAAGTATAAGTATTGTCATTTTTATACCTAGTGATTGTGATATCTCAGGAATGTCTTGAGGGAATTTCTTCAAATTTGGCACAAATGACCACTTGGACTCAAGGATGAAGTGGGCTGCGTTCAGCCAAGACAAAATGTTTGTTTAAACAGAAAGGGTGGTGCACAGCATTGAGCAGCCTGTTATGTACACAAGTGCACTGCACTGCCTTTTTAATAGGACAGTGTTTATATATATATTGATTGGGTAATATCTCCGACACTCCACCAAATGAGAGAAAATGTAGCTCAAAGCCTGTTGCAAGGAAACATGTTGGTCAACATGGAAACTGTAGCAAAATGGTGCACACTATTTTAAGACTGAATGTGTCCCTGATGATATTTTGGTGGTCAGAGGTAACATTTTTGGCCATAACTCAATAATTCATCACTAATTATGACAAAATTTCACACAAATGTCTAACAGGAGAAAATGATGAGGTGATGACATTTTATCTCCAACAGATCCACGGTCAACTTCACTGTGACATCATAATGTTCAGCTCTCTATCAGTCCTTTGTAAAAATAGTAAAAACAGCATGTTTCTCACTGGGAATTAGGCACTAAAATCGTACCTGTCAATGTGACTTCTCTTTAGTAACAAAAATACACTAATCAAAGTCTTTGTTTACTACAGACATTATATGAGTCTGGACAAGCATGGATTTAAATGTAAACTGTAACTGGTTGGTGGAGACATACAACCATAATTCTAGTTACTGCTGATGCATGAAGTATAACCTTTTAAGTCAAAATTGGCAGTATATTTAAAAAGAAAAAAAATTGTAAAAAGTTATGGTTGTGGAACACGCTGGCTTACAAGTTACTCCAAAGTCTCCTGTAGGTGTTCAGTTCAGATCTTATTCACATTTTTTTTTTTTTTTTACAGACCATTGAGACCTCGTGCCCTGCATAGAAACATCTGCTTCTGTCGTCAGATCAGTTCTTAGTAACCCACCTGTGTGTTTAATGAAGTTTCAGAGTTTTGTTGCTCAGAACATGTTGTATTCTTCCTGTTCTAATTCCTTCTCTTCTCTTCTGTTTCACCCTGAACTTTTCCCCCCCGATATCCAGCTGGGCCTCGATAACACCAGGCTGCACAGAATCAATGGCATCATTGTCCTCCTGAGTTTCTTCATGTGTCGGATCCTCATCTTCCCCTTCATGTACTGGATGTACGGCCGGCAGTTTGGGATTCCCCTTCACAGAGTGCCCTTCCATCTGCCCCTGCAGTGCAACTTGGGTAATCTGGTGATCCTGGCTCCACAGATCTACTGGTTTATCCTGCTGCTGAGGAAAGCTAACAGACTGTACCGGCGACAGAAGATAGGGTAGAAGACAGACTGAAGAGTCCAGAGCTGCTTTAATGTTGAGACTAAAGATATGACAGAGTATTAAAGTCACTGTCAGAACAAAATATACAAGAATTCAAGAATAAGTAATGAAAAAAAAAATCATAATAGTAACTGAGAATTAAGTTGTAATTTCATGAGAAAAAGTTGCAAGATACTTCAAAACAGAAAATAGTAATATTTCAAAATAATCTTGTAAGAAATATTGTACTATTTTTTTAAAACAGACATTTTTAAAATGTTGTTTTTCTAGTAAATGTTTGGATTTTCCCTGAATACAGATTTTTAGGGTAAACTGACAACTTTTTCTTGAAAAATTACCTTTTTTCCCTTATTAGTCGGATTTTGTCCATGAAATTCTATTCTATGCAAGCCGTTTTTTATTTTCAGACTATTGACTTTTTTCTCAAAATACTACTTTTTTTCCCACTTTCTCCTCCAACTGTTGCACTAATATCATCATATACAGAGATGCCTCAACAGTCGAGTGTTTGTCGTGCACTTTATTACGCAGCTTTAATCTCTGAATTTCGTCAGATGTTACTACGTGACAAAACTGCCTTAAATGTTGTGTGCAGCTAGTATAGTACGTTGTTAAAGCTTTAACTGTTTGCAGAGAATATTTTTGTATAAATAAAACAATCACTTTTTAATAAATAAACTTATTAAATTAGATGTTGGTAGTAACTGTGCTTCTGAAGGATTTGATGATGATAGCAAGTGCTTTATATGTATGTCTCAAAAACACCAATTGTCCGAAGTGTACAGCAGATGCATATTTAAGTTTTTTGTAAATCTGCACGTTTACCCACTAGTTCAAATTAGCATACCTCTAACAGTTCAGTTTCACAGTCCAGATGAATATTACTCAGGCGGCACAAAAAGACATTTGCTGTGAAATATAGTTTGTTTTTTTAATTCACTCGGATTCATTACTTATCACTCTGAAAATTCACAAAGTACAGCGTACGACACTGACAACTGAAATGATGTCCTTATTTTATCAGCAAGTGTTTTTGAGTGTTTCAGCATCCTGATTCTCCAGTGGAAAAAACGTGACAAATCAGTGCGGCTCAAGCTGCCGATGACACAAGCTGAGCGATCTTCTGCTGCAGGACAGCCTTCATCTCCTGGTTCTCCAGGTTGTCGGTGATGGTGGAGAAGAAGTGTCGGGTGTTGTCGCTCTCCAGCGGGCTGCTGCTGTCTGGGAAAGCGGCCATGATGGCCTCATAGTGGCTGAGGATCTCCAGACTGGACAGGAAAAGCGCTTCACACTGGCCTCCTGGCATCATCACCTGGGAGAGGAAAAAGTGACCACTGAGATTTGAATCCAGATTTAGTAAAATTAACACATTAGGGGTTTATTCCAGTGTACCGAGTCTAACTTTGGGCCACCAAAACATCTAAAGTCCTGGTATTTTGACCTACAAGAACCCAGTTAGTTAAACTGTGTGGAGGGGATAATACCTGACATTATTATATTTATTTGTGTGGTTCTCAACAATGTATTTATTTTTTCTTTTAATTTGTTGGTTACTGAAATAAGCACAGCTCCATGATCTTTAGGTAAAGCATCACTGCTGCTGTCTTTACCTGCAGGTTAATACTGGCACATTAAATAAGAACTGCAAACAAACAAATATGTCATGGGTGTTTAGTTATAGTGTCTGATTTCTAAGAGTTAATTCACACCAAATTCCAGCCAATCAGGACCTAGAATTCTCAGTGACCATGGTATTAAAGGGACAGTTCACCCCAAAATTAAACACATTTTTCCTCTTACTTGTAGTGGTATGAATCCATATACATGTTCTGGGCCGAGTTGCAGAGTTTTGGAGATTGCAGGAATTTGGAGATTACAAAAAACTGAATATAAAAATGTTGCCACAAAGTAGGGTAGCCTACTTGCTCTGGATGAAGGGAAAGCTAAAGCTCACTGTCAAAGAGGACGGACCCGCCTCTCTATTTGAGTTCATGAAAATTTGTGGGAGAGGAAACATTTTGGGGAGTACTATCAATTGATTCAAGAGCTGAAGCTGAACACAGCCCGGTTCAAGTAAATTGTGCAGGACAGTCTGTGGTAGCCTATTTGTCCCGCCCCTCCTCCACTCTGATTGGATGGCTGAGTAAGTCAAACATTTTTAACTCTTGGCGAACAGAAAAACACGCCAAATGCTAAGCACAGATTAGGCATACGGCACCCCGTCATGCTGAGGGCCTTTGTAGGAGAGTGTAAATACAAGGAAACAATTCAAAAACTACGCTGGCCTCAGGAAAAAACGCTTTGGTGGATGGAATCCCCAATGGCGTCTTCTTCAGTTAAACTGTAACCTCTCGTTCATGAGTGGAAAAATGCTTCCTTCTGCGTGGTGATACGGTTGGTGAGAATATAAAGAAAGTAGTTCCTATTATTTTGGGTTATTTTGAGTAACTTGGTCAAGATTTCTGGAGAGAGATATTCCTTTTTTGGTGCTTTGAGCTCCACAAGCTGAGTGCCATCTAGTTCCATTATACTGAAGAGAAGGCAGACATCTCTACAGCCGATTTCTCAAAAACTCAGTGACTCACACCAAAACTATCTAGAACGATAAGTAGCACTTCAGGCCAGTGGAAAAATGTGTATTTTTGATTTCGGAGTGAACTGTCTATTTAATATTAATAATTCATACCTGAATGTGCTGAACATGGCAGAAGAGCTGGCTGAGGACAAAAAGGACTTCCTGGCTGGGAGCTGTCTCAACCTCCTCCTCCCTTTGTGACACTTGTGATCGTATAGGAGATCCTTCTTGTTTAAAGTCTTTCTGAGAGTTTTTGGACATTTCAGTGGATTTGACTGAAGTGCTTGACGGATTGGCATCTCTAGACGCTGGTGTTTTGGGAGACGTTGAAGCAGAGACAGACACAGCACCAGATGAAGGAAGAGACAGCTTGGTCTCACTGAGTTCATCATCTCCCTCACAGCGTGGGCATATAACCTGCCGACGTGCGCCCAGCCGTCCACTGACAGCCAATGGGAGCAGCTGGAGCCGCAGAGCAGCTGGAGGACCCGAAGCAGGAGGACAGACAGGCGGAGCTCGCACGAAAAGCTCCTCAGGTCCAGGAGGGGCAGATAGTCCACGTACTCTAGTGAGAAGGGGACGTGGAGGCGACCTGAGGTGATCAGCTCCCTCAGGACTCTCAGCAGCCTGGTCCACTGGGAGACGGAGCACCAGGGCAGGGTCTGCGTCAGAGCCACCAGCAGGCCCTTACTGAACATGCTGACGTGGTCGGGCCGGCGCTGGTCCAGAGAGAGACGGGACAACATGGTGGTCTGCAGGGAGTCTGATACAGAGCAGCACTCCATCCAGGCCAAAAGGCCTGTCCAGGGCCATACTGGGGCAGGTCCAACCCTGACCACTCCTACAGAGGACAGGGAGGCGGGACCAGAGAAGACATGATCAAATATTGATTATCAGAAGTCGTTTAATACAGAAGGAAAGAGAAACAAAGCTGTACTAAACTTTGGGCTATTAAGTGTGAGCAGCAGTTACAGTTATTAGTCCTGCTGTCAGCTGCTCTGGTCCAGCTCAAAATTCACACAGCTTATCATCAACTAACAGATTACAGATTATTTTATTGCTTTTATGCAACAAACTCAAAAGCTCAAGGTCAAACCTGCTGGTGACCAGAGGCTGGAGGTGTGTATGTTTACATGAACTTTATACTTTATATAATTCCTGGACCTCCTTTATCAAAGCATGTGTAGGACAAGAAGGTTAATATTTGTCAAAAGATATATTTTCACACCTTTATGTAATGAACATGATAAATCTATGATATTAACTAGTCCACAGCTATCCGCTTGTGCACATACAGACTCATTTCAGAGTTTACACTAAACTTTTTTGACAGCCAATATCATTAATCATTAATATAATAGAATCCTGACCATATAGAACAACAGCACGTATGTTTTAATGGTCATGTAACAGCAGAAGTGTAGTGCTATTTGTTTTAAGTACTGGAACGCACTTCTGACGCATGCATACATTTGTACACTTAAACTGTGGCTCATTTCAGGTCTTTAACCACTGATCCTGTACAGTGGCAAGCTTACATACAGAAGTCAACTATACAGCTGCAATCATTAATCAGTTTGAGACATTTTTAAGAGGAAAAAATGTCAATATTCTCAGATTTCATCTTCTTTAATGTGAATATTTTCTGGTTTCTTAACTCCTCTCTGACAGTAAACTGAATTTCTTGTGCTGTGGACAAAATAAGACATTTGAGGACGTCACCTTGGACTTGGACTTGACTTGGACATTTTTCAACATTTTCTGATATTTCAGAGACCAAACAACTAACTGATTAATCAAGAAAATAACTGACAGATTGATCATCCATGAAAATGATCATTAGTTGCAGCCCTAGTCTACTATAAAATGATCAAATGTTATACTGACATTATGAACAGTCCCATCATGTTGAAAATATTACGCGCCAGTCAGTCCACATCAGCAGTCTCGTATCTAAAACGCAAGCCACCAAGGGCACATTAGCAGCGCACAAACTGCCACTTACCACAACTAATTAGTGATGTTTAAAAAAAAAAAAAAATTACACAAACTGCAAATATGCTATTTCCTCACTTGGGGGAAAAAAGAAACAAGTTGCAGAGTGTTGTTATGGTACGTTTCAGCAGCACTGCACCTATGACATCAAGTTTTCTTTGTTCTTTCATCATTTTGGACACACAGGGAATGTCATCATATGTAAGTGTGATTCTGTTGCACACCCCACTCTTGCACAGAACTTCACACTACACCAAATACATAAAAAGTTTCTGTCCAAAGACATTTATTAGTTTCTGACTCTGGAAAGTCGTGTAAAATATAATATTTTTCACTTTCAGTCACTGAGCTTCCCTAAAACTGAG
This sequence comes from Lutjanus argentimaculatus, assembly GCA_034769285.1. NCBI lineage: Eukaryota > Metazoa > Chordata > Actinopteri > Lutjaniformes > Lutjanidae > Lutjanus > Lutjanus argentimaculatus. Next base: position 2,288,053 of record JAWZSL010000001.1, read on the forward strand.
TTCCCCTGTGGGGCCCGCCTCCCATTTCATAAACCTCTGATATATAACAAAACAAAAGGTTAAATGCTATTAATTAAATAATAATATTTAAATAATTAAATCCCCCAAACTCCTTTTCAGCACTGTGGATATCACCACTCCACCAAAAGTGCCAATTAATGTCATTCTTGCAAGTCACTGTTTAAGTCAACTCCACTCGCAGCAAACTTCAGTACTGAACAGATAATAATTACAACTAAATGATTCACTAACTAACTGACTGGCTATTTTTTAAATGTGCTATTTTTTTTATTTTTGACATATTTATGGTCTATGTGGCATATTTCCCACTGGACATTTTGGTCATTGATGATTTTCATCTGCCAGACAATTACATGTAATAGCGCAGCTAACATAAACCTTTGGTCATTTTGTCTATAAAATGGAAAACAAGAATAAATATTAATAAGTCTTCAAATGTCTCGTTTTGTCCAACCGATAGTCCAACACCCAAACACCTTCAGGTAACTACTGTGTAAGACAAGGAAAAGTCCTGACATTGTAAGCAGGGAATTTTTGCCATTTTTGATTCAATATTTATTAAAATGCTTATTTGATTATCAAAGTAGTTAATTTTATTAACTTTAATTATTTTAGATTGATCAACTAATTGTTCTAGCTCTACTTAATTACATACGTCTCCAGAATGACATATAAGGTCAACCACATCCCTTGAATGTCTCAGTAGGTGGGTTAAACCCTGGACAAGTTTGGGGGACAATGACATCTTAGTATCTTTGAACATTTTGCTGACTTTATTAAATTCAAGTTTAAATCAATTCCAGAGGAGTTCTTACCCGCTCAGGTAGATCACACACAGTCAGCAGAGAAGAGGGAACCTCGTTTTTAAAGTGTTCCCCCCACACTGTTTTCAGGTGGAAACGAATGGTCCAGTCCAGCTCCTCCATCTTGTTGTAGAGCCAGAACAGAGCTCTGGACCAGCTGCTGGGGGCCGCCGCCACCTCTGCCCCGACCACCTGCCCCAGTGTGGTCAGCACCGACAGCAGCAGCTCTTTATTTTCCATGGACCAGTGGTGGACAGCGCCCTCTGGTGACTGCTCCCAACACCTAGCAGAGATTTTGATGGTTATGTGTTGAAATAAAGGGCAGGTTATGGTCATTACTCAAAGAGGTGAGCAGTTAACAGGAACAGAACAATGTGGATCTGGACTGAAGTCCATAAAAACACTCATCATACAAACCTGAGAGTCTGGCTGTAGATCTGGGCCAGGACAAAGAGAAGAGGAAAGGGAGAGCAGTCCAACACCCAGTGAGGAGAGAGGTCTGGTTCCTGGATGTCCACAGACAAAGCAGTGTGGAGAAGCTGCAGACTCAGTTCTATATCGAAGGAGCTTTGACCTGCAGGGAATACAGAGAAGAACAGTGGGCAGAGGGGTTAAAAAGATTTTCTTACAAAGCATGTGCAGAACAAGAAAGTTGTAAACCAACATTTTTCACAAAGAATCATTAAAGCTACACTAATCAATATATTTTACAATAAGAATGGATTAAATAACCACATATAATGTGAAAAGTGTTGCATAGTGACAAATCTTCAGATAATTATTATCCCAATCTGCAGAGCCATGGAGCATTTCAGTGTCTTTTTGTCAGATTATTGTTTCAGGGAAAAAAAAAAATCTCTGATAAGCCCACTGTACACAACTCCAGCCATGTGATCATCGATTTCCCCGTCTGCTCTCTGGTCTTTATTACTTTTCTATTCTGGATTGCAGTCACGACATCCAGGAAATTTTACACAGGCTGCTGCAGCTGCTGCAGAGTGGCTGGCTGTTAGTTAGGAAGCGCTTGACCTGATATACAACAGAGTGGTGCATTTTAAACATCGATATTGCAGTCGATTGTGTTCATTTAATTGTGGGAAGTCAAAATTGCGATGGTGATTAATATTGGATTAATTGTGCAGCCCTATACAGGACACTCACACATAGTGGAGAGATTAGGCAGGACGAAGATTTTCACAACCTCCTGAGGTGAAAGAAAGCTTTGCTTCCTTTCTTCTCCCTCAACTGTGATGACGGGCATCATCAGTAGATCAAGAAACTTGAGGAGCTGCTCCTTCTCACTGGCTGACAATGACTTGGACTTGACAGTCTCCTGTAGACACCTGCAGAGTAGACCGCTACCATTCAGAGCATCATTTCCTTCATCCATACTTTCCTCTGCCTTTTTTGTTTCTTCCTCATCACTTTGAGCTTCATCTTTTCGTTCCCTCTGTCCTCTGAGTCCAGGCAGCTGCTGCAGGATCTTGGCCATCAGAGCGAAAGCACCTTTATTGAAAATGGCTGAATGACAACAAGACCTCAATGCGGCCTCTGGGTTCTGAAACGCAACTCTCGCTACCAAAGAGACCGCTGTGTTTAGATTGCCCTGTGATGCCGCTGCTGACGCTCCTCCCCCTCCTTGGATGATGCAGTTGAAGGCCATGTTGAGCTCCTGTTCAAACCCGTCAGTCACAGCAGAGGGGACGGAGCATCCAAAGAACCCCCTGCTGGACAGTCTCAGTATCGCTGCCAACGCTTTGTTCTTGTCTGTTAAGGAAAGCGCAGAGAAAATGTCTGCGATGACTTTCATCAGCTTCCTGCACTGGCTCACGTTCGTGCTGTCGCTGCGGAGTTTACTCATGAGGGTGGAGGTCAGTTTGATCAGCGTGCCGCACTGCTGGAAGGCTGCTTGGTTCTTTTCCAGGCAGTCCATCCAGCGCTCGTCACAGGAAGCCCAGCTCTTCTCACCGGCAAACGACACCGCAAAGCTCTGATAGCCATCCAGACGGTGACTGATGATGATCGTTGTGACCCTCGCGTTCATCTCGGTGGTGCTCTCTATGGCAGGGAAAGCCAGTGACTCCAGTAAACCTCTCAGGATATTCTTCTCAGTCTCTAGATCATCCATTTCAGTCATAGTTTGAGGCAGATCTGCTTTCTGTAGAGCTGCCAGGACTCTCTGGACACTTCGCTCTAGTTTGAACGCTAAGAAGCTTGGATTAGTGCTGTCACACACTTTCAGAAGTCCACTCCTTTGCCAAAACTGAGCAAGTTCTGTTACAATCTTCAAGGCTTCACTGAGCTTCATCCTGCTGGGCTGAAACTGAGATGGTGTATGAGAAGCGCGCAGGTCTCTCTGAGCTTCCCGAACAAGTTCAGGACTCAGTTTCTCACCGTTCCTTGTTCTGAGACTGACGACTGTAGACAATATATGCAGCCTCTCTTTGGGTGGAAGTTCGACTTCTTGGTCTATCAGGAAGGACGTGTGAAGAGCATTGAGAGAAATGGAGAGGGCCTGGAGGCAAAGGTCTGCTGTAGAGATGTGATCTTTTATGTCTTTAAGTGCATGAAGGAGAATGTGCAGGACATCAGTGGGTGGAGATGATGCCAGTGGTTCTGATGGGTCTAGCTTTAACCTCTTGGCAGCACGAGGGGACAGACTGGAGGACTTGGAAGAGAGATGAGCAAACTGTCTAGCAAACATCGTCTCTATGCTATTCTCTCCTCCCACTTTCTGCTCATCTTGGCCTTTCCACATTTCCCACCAGACCTCCAGAAAAAGTCGGACATCATCCTCTGTGGTGGGGCTGCTCCTCACGTGTTGCACTAGCTTCTCAAGCTCAGTGCAGATCTGAGATCGAGGAAGACACAAGAGGAAGTTGGCAAATGTCTGAGCAGCTGCCATCGATCTCACCACTTCCAGCAGGACGACGTGGTTGACCTCAGGGAGGCCGTTCTGGAAGGGGAAGAAAGGGTTCTCCCTCCAGGCCGTCTCCATGTCCTCTCCAGTCTCCCTGCACAGCAGCTTCAGCCACACAACACAAACTACTTTCTTTATCCAGCTGGTGGGTTGTGCAGCGAGTGTGTCTTGTCTACAGATTTCTCTGACTGCCTCCAGGACTGGATGTCCCACCCTGCTCCAGTCAGCTTTCTGTAAGCAGGACAGAGATGAGGGGAGGCAGAGCTTATCAGCCTGGAGAAAAGACCCTTGAAGAACGGCCCAATCTGAAAGCACAAGAGAGCAGACATCAAAACTAAGTAAAGGAACTATGCTCATTCACTCAACGAAATAGCAGATAACAGTGGTTCCCAAACTTGGGGGCAGGCCCCCCTGTGGAGGGGGGCACGCAGAGCCACTGCAGGGGGGGCCACGATGACCAGGGGAGAAATATATAGAGCGAAACAAAGTTGAATGAATATGATCTATGTAGGAGAAATAAAGAAACAACAGTTTTCTGATGCTATCATGCTGTCCTTTATTTCACTAAAATTCAGCTTGAATCCTTTTTTATCAGTTGCTTCCCCATTATTGTTAATGAACGATAATAATTGTGGGTTCGGCGGGGGGTGCAATTTTGAGGCTTCTGAAGGTGGGGTATGCTGGAAAAAAAGTTTGGGAACAGAAGCATAAAAACAACTGGGACTGTAACTGACAATTATTTTCATGGTTCTATCTATAAAATGGCATAAAATACTGATAAATTCACATTATAGTTTCTCAGAGCCTGAGGTGATGCCTTCAAAAAAATGAATGATTGAATTTACTGTTATAAATGAACATGACCGTCATAAATAAAATCTGATTTCACGTTTCCTAATTCATTAGACTGTGTAACTGGTAGAATATTTCTTACATAATATGTATACAAAATGTCTATATTACATGAACCGTACATAGCCAGGACTAATTCATTAAATAGGACAGAGTTATCATGATACCAGATATTTAAACTTCAACACAATACTATTATACAAAAGTGATACTCCATACCTCTTTTGATACCATGGGAAAGATAAACAATTAGGATAACAAAACAGGATAATAGTCCTCCTTTTTAAAATTAACAACTGCACAGTGCAGTACAGTACAGAAAAAGTCGTTGTACACTGTCTGATGCTGGAAGCCAAATGTCAATCACACATTTTACCTTTATCCAAAAAAAAAAAGAAAAGAAAAGAAAAAAAAAAAGCAGATCCTGGATCTAAATATTCTGATAATATTTAGAGTGATTGTTCAGTCATACTCATAAATGACCGCTGTCTTTAGGCTGGTAAGTGAAGCAAATCTTTCCAACACTGTTTATATTTTTGGCTGCTGCTGGGTGGTGCCAATTTTGTGCCCTGAAAAACAGGTTAGCTTCAAAATAAAATATTTTAAATTAAATGTAGTGTCATATTTCCCACATTAGAAAGGGAGACATGTTTCACAACTTTAATGATAAATATTTTAACCTTACCTTTGTTCATCATCAGCGTCATAGCTGCTGTCTGTAGCTAAATGCAGGTAAGCTACTTAGTTTGGAAGCTAATTCTACTTCGGTTTAAAATTTCCAGTCATGAGGTGTTCGTTTGTATCGGTCAATAGAGTCTCTCTACTTCACTAAATCACTGGTACGACACAATATACCGCGGCACAGTCTCTCAAACCGTTCAAGTCCGTCAACATGAAACGCGTTTCACAGGTTGTCAGCGGCATGTTAACGTTTTCGTATGTAGCGCTTCCGCTGTTCCGCATCACGTGTGAAAACACAGGAGGGCCCCCGCTGCGCTCTGCACTGTCCTCACAGCGCCACCACAGGACGGAGGTGGTACTGCAGGTCTGCCGGCGTAAAAACGCACAAAAAACACCTGTTAAACAATGTTCAGTCCGTAATGAACTATCTCTGAATGTTCTTGGGCAAGGAAATATGTGCTTTGTTTTGCTTTAAAGGTTTGATATGTAATGTGTACTAGTTTACAAAGAACATACAATCTAGAAATGACTATAATATTTAGCACACATACATACATAATTGTCTTTTACAATTTTGTAGCGTCCTATATTGTCTACATTTTAAAATGTTTTGTTAGTGATATTTTATCCGCTGAGCATGTGACATGAGAGGAGTTAAATAAAGTTTTCCTTTAAAACGAAAGTGAAAGTATCTACTAACAGGATAGCGCCACTCATTTTGGTGTTCGAGCAACAAGGAAAGATTTCTAAAAGTTAATAAATATGGGTTGGATCTTAAAGATACTTATTTACTTGTACCTGTGTGCAGGTAAGTTCATGTCTTCGGCTGTAGCGTTTTTGGAGCTTCAACAACTGCACTAAGCCATAAGACGAATGAAACATCATACTGTACTGAAATATACTAAATATACTGCACTATACTGTACTATTCAATATAATAATGTGCTGTAATATACCAAACGGTAGAACACTGCAGTATACTATACTATACTGTACTACTATACTGCACCGTACTGTGCTGGACTGTACTATAATATACTGTAACACTATACTATACTAAACTGTAATATAATTCACTACATGATACTATATTGGATACTATATTGTAATATATTATTCTATAGTATATTCTACACTATACTGTGCCATATTATACTGTAATCTACACTGTAATATATTATATTAGGCTGGGCAATAAAACAATAGTGCTATATATCGTCAATAGACACTTCATCAATTGCAATAAGGAAATTGTACACCCTCGCTTATAAACAGCCTATCATATCTCTTAATAATGAAGCATGACATGCAAACAGCCAATCATTTAACAGGTATGGTGTTCAGCTGTGTTCATCGATGTGACACAACAACAGAAACACCGTTGTTAATAAAAAGGGACTGGTCAGCTCAACAGTATAGCAGTTTTTTTTGTTTTGTTTTTTTTGTTTTCTATTGAGTATTTTACCTGTCTGCTAAAGTCACTAAATTCAATCTTTTTCTCCTGGTCTTTATTAAAAATAGGTCTTTAAATATTGTCAGTAATTATCCATAATGACTAAAGTGAAACATTTTATTGTAATACATTTTTCAACTACATTGCCCAGCCCTACACTACACTATACTACACTGTGCTGCAATATACTATACTGTACTGTACTATTTTACACCATAATATCCAATACTACATTATAATACACTACACTATACTGTACTATAGTGTGCTGTAATACACTGTACTCTGCTGTACTATAATATATTGTAATATACTCTACCCTTATATATTATACTACACTGTACTCTACTATACTACATTATTCTATTCTTTGTTATACTACATAGTATATTGTAGTCTACTACAATATACTATACTACATGTTTGCTGACTGAACAGAGTGTGTGTTTCTCTCAGGTGTGCAGTGTGCCAATCAGATGTCATGGCTGCCCTGTCAGTTCATTGATGAACATGTGTTTCTGAATAAGGAAAATCATACTGAGACTGAGCGCATCCACAGAGAGGCGATGCTGCAGTTTGGTCAAAAAGGAGACACTCCTGTTAACCCAGATGCCATCACTTTCCTGATCACCGGTAAGAGCTGTAAGCTAAAGGAGCAACACTGAACAACATACTGAAAACTATTGTAATCTAGTGTGTTTTGTTATGTTCTAGGATCTAAGTTGGACCTGCGGCGGTACGTAGAGGGAGTGGAACCAGAGCAGTTGAAGTGTGAGCTGCGTAGGTACAGTACAGCGGGCATCCATGTCCGCTGGCCGGTCAAGGGATCCAAGGAGTACAACCGCTGGTTCAGCTGCACCCTCAAAGACACCAAGGGCCTGTTCAAACTCAAGGGCCTCCTCAGACACCCAACCGACCAACCGCCCACAGGACAGCATGACTACCGCAGCTGGTCTGTAATCCCAGACAAAGAAATACTCATCACAACAGGTAACACTCACCACAGTCTGTATTCATATGGTATTCTAAGGTTTAATATCAGGGGGATTTCACTACATCATTTGGACCAGTTAAGGTAGACCATGATCCGTTTGCCCGGTTAGTACGGTTCATTCTGTCAGTTTGAGCAACCCACCTTTTCAAGTCTCGGTTCAATTCCAAAAGGACTCTGGTGAGGTTTGTTTGTGGTGTGAAAGCAAACAAACCAACCACAGATTTTATGTTGGTAGATATATGGTTTCAGCATGATTTCAAAAGCTAAACTACAGATAAATCCATCTGCTGATCATGCAATCTGTTTTGGAGCAGTTCGTCTAATTGATCTGTGTAAGTGATGTATTTATTTATGCAAATTAGTTAGTAGCACATATGTATGTCAGCGCCGGTTCCCTAATTAGTTGGTCAAAAGCTGTTAAAACTGCTGTGCTTGTGAACCTACCTAGTCCATTATAAAGGTTTTGACAGTTACCCACGCTGTCACTCTGTGGACACCACACGCGTATGAGCCACAGCAGACGGCTTTTTTTCATCCTGTCTCTACCTGTTAAGGCCACAGGTGTGCAGATTAAGGGGAGTGGGGGTATTCAACTTTGGTGAACTTTGAGAGGGTCACAGTCTTAACCAATAGCAAAGACGTTCGCATATGAGGGACTGCGCCCTTAGTCATTATGCATAACATGCAGCAATTTGCTAAATAATGCTTATAATTTGTTTATTTCTTAGTGACCTCTTTGTCACACAGTACATAAATAGACACATCAGAAGCATCAAAGTGCTGCGTAAACTTCTTTCAGCCACCCGAATTTGATTTCCTCAAGTGGGTCATGATGATGCAGGATGACGTCCCAAATTAACGAGTTACCTGTCCGTCCGTTTAACTTCAGGTTTACTCTTCTTGGTTCTTGTCGATATGAACACGAACTGGGCCACAACTAAAATGCACCAATGTATCATTTTTTTCCACTGATCTGGAACAAATGAACCAAACTGCAGGTGTGAGAACACCCTAAGTCCTGTATCTCAGTTTAACCTCAGTCTGTTTTCATGTCTAAGAACTACAACATATCTCTGTCTCGTCACATCTGTTTCTACAGCTGTCATGGTCATCAAAACACAGTCTCCATCAGTGACATCAGTCCTCGGTGCAAAACAAAAGCTCCATTGTCAGTTTGCTGTTGATCACAAAGTGCCAAACATGACTGTGGAGTGGCACTGGCAACATCGTGGAGAGAGATCAGACTCTTCAGCCATAACAGCCGCTTGGGGCAGATCGAGGGGACTGGTGTTGAGCTAAAGAGCCTCGCGGATGGAAATGCTTCCTACGCCCTCTCCAACGCCAAGATAAGCAGTGAAGGGATGTATGTTTGTTCGGTGTCAGTGAATCCACTGTTCGCCAGTCTGGACATAAGTCTGCATATCGAAGGTGAGGAAGAGACAAGATACTAGAATCAAATGTAAGGCTAGGCTGATATTTTGGGGTCCTATGTAAGAAAAAAAAACTGTATCTCACAGCTGTCATCCATAGGTGTCATGGATTGTTTTCTTCAATTTTCATTTCACACTATTTTGTTCTGTCCTCAGAGGCCCCCAGTGTCTCCCTCAATGTTGAACCCAATCTTTTGCTGTTGGAGGGCACGATGCAGAGGGTTCGTCTGTGAAGCAGAAAATTACTATCCACTGGATGTGGACATAACTTGGTACAAGCAGCACCCTCCAGTACCAGGCCAGGGCGTTCTAGTCCCTGAGAAGCTCAAGAATGTTCTACTCTCCAGCCACAGACACAACCAGGATGAGACCTACTCGCTGTCATCTTTTTTCTACCTCCAGCCTTCACTCAACGAATCAGGGACACAGTTTACCTGCATCGTCTCTCATCAGTCCCTGACAGACCCATTGAAAAGAGCTTCATCCTGGCTGTTGAAGGTGAAAAGAAGATATGTGTAAGTACCAGTGGAAACACATCTGACACCTACTGTAACTTAATGCTTGTTGTCTGTTTTCCTGTTCAGACCCAACCAGCTGGACGTTTATGTTCATTATGATCTCAGTGGCCATCCTGTATTTTGTGATGCTCTTCTTGTACCGAGGTGAGTGTTGTGAAGACCCTCAGACAGGCTGTTAAAACATGATGATCCTGGTGTGTGAAGAGTCCAAGCTTCTGTCATAATGACAAATAGTTTGATTTAAACACACTAGATTTAAAAAGAACATCAAATGATGTACGAAAAGGTAGCTAACACTCACACAACTACAATCATTCAATGTATGCTGCAGGGAAATTCAAATCATCAATGTTATCATCAATTTGACATATGAAGTGTGGATGTCTGACAGTGATTATCATTTATTTTCTCCACAGCAAGAAAAAAATCACGGCGGGTAAGATGAAATGAAAACAAAATTTGTTTTTTATTTAACCATTGGCATCAGTGCAAACCAATATTTAATCTCTATGTGTTTTCATATATGTGTGTTCTGAGCAGAGGAATCCATGCTGAGCAGCCTTGGAAGCAGCCTTGAGCAGACCAACTGGAAACACCAGTGAAGGCAAACTGACCTCCTCACTCCTCCTGCATTGTTTGTTTTTATTTTAGAACGTCTCGGACGGTTGATTTTGGTTTGTTTCGTTAAGATGAAATTGGGTTTCTGTGAAGTATGTTATTCATGTTGCACTGATTTTGCTCTGATTTTGGTCATGTTAAAGGTAAATGATTGGTCTCCTATGTGAACAGCTGTCTATTACTAAACTGGGCAAATGCAGCAATCACAGATTAAAGGTAGCTGTAGAGTTTTTTGGGCTTTTTTGTCTTCATTTGATAGTTGACAGGAAAGGGGGTAGAGAGAGAGAGGATGACATGCAGTAAATGGGCCACAGGTTGGGAGTTGAACCGATGGCCACTGCAGAGGACTTATAGCCTCAGTACAGTAAGAAGGGACACATGCTCTACCAACAGAGCTACAGGGGCGCCCTGCTTGTAGGGTTTTTGACCACTAGTAGCTCTGTGGAGCAGTTACTTTTACTAGTGGGTCACTGTTATGTGCCAGAGTATAGATCAGAGAAACCCATCCAGGTACTTTGTTCCTGCATCATGATTCTGCTCCTGTTTGGGTGAAAATAACAGCACTAATTTGACTGGCGTTCAATACAAATTCTGAGGTCTCTGCCAGCCTGTCTTATTTCCTTATTTTTTTTTTAGAAATATCTCAGATGTGTAGTTTTGGTTTGTTTTGTTAAGATCAATTTGATCAATATTTTGTACAGATAGATTAACATGAATGTATTCTGAGGTCTTTTTACACTGACTTCCTATCTACCATAGAATTGATTTTTTAAATACTGCTATTGGTTTAGAAATCACTGATGGTTGAAAACTCAAGTTCATCCTGAGCCACATTAGCATTATGGTTGCCCTTAAAGGGTCGATTGTAAATGTAAGACTATATAAATATATCTACTTATTGTACTTATTGTTATTATATTACATAATTGCTTCCACATTCGATTATTATTGGTTTTAATAATAACTCTAAGATTAATAACTACCTCTAAAAGCTGAAAGATAAATAAATAAATGAATAATTGGAAAACAGACTGCTGGATTCAATTTATACAAATTATTTAAAAAACGAAATATACAAAATAACATAAGTATTTAAGTCAAAGTAACAATAATGGCTGTTTCAGTTTGGGTAGCCTACAAACCAACTTCAAGTCCAAAATGTGTATATGCTGAAAAGTGAAATTAAGTCATTTTGTTAGTCTGCGAGGCTGCGATTAACATTAGCTATTATTATTGTTGTTATTAATTATTATTATATTCACTATTACATATTATATAATGATGTATAAAAAATAAATCTTAATTCCCAGCCAACAATAATAATACAAAAACAACTCTAATATTGCGAACATTTTCTGGGAAAGAATACATGAGTGATTGTTTATGAAGAATGTGATACCTGTTTTTGAATATGATAATGTAAAGTTTGTTGTTCTTTTGACAAACAAAGAATGTGATTTTTAAAATAATAATATGTTGATTCTCTGTCATTTTTATATAGTATATTTTTTTCAAGCAGCCCTTTGTGTTATAGCATTTAAAAATGACTTTTCTTTCGATCTTTTAAAAAACTAAAGAATAGAAATGCCTCAAGACTACTTGAACACTTACTTGAATTTTGTTATTTGAATCCTCCTGGGAATTAATTAAATTTATTGAATGTATGTTATTCTATTTCTTAATGTATTATTTCTATTTGGGTTTGTTTTGTTTGTTTAATGAAACATGTACTGTCTTCTTTGTTTTCATGGTGTTATGTGTACAAACATATAAAGGAATGACTAACTCAATATTCGGCACACAGACTCATTGTATCATTTAAAATATTACAATTTTTTAAGACATATTGTAAACATTTTAAATGGTGTGTCAGTGATATTTCTTCTGCTGAACATACAGATACAGGTACAGAGGCAGGAAAAGCAAGTTGTTTTTTTTTTTCCTTTAAACCGAAAGTGAAAGCTTCACTTCAACTGTGAACAGCTCGGTAGCTCACGAGCAACAAGGAGAGATTTCTACTTGTTAATAACCATGGTTTGGATCTTGAAGATACTTATTTACTTGTACCTGTGTGCAGGTAAGTTCATGTCTTCAGCTTTGTGACAAATTGTGTTTTTTGGACCCTCTTTGTGTCGGATCAACTTATACAGCTGTATAAGCCATAATACGGATGAAATGACCACCGTACTGTACTGAAATATACTGAAATATACTGCACTATACTACACTACTCAATATACTATTGTGCCGTAATATACTAGACTGTAGAACACTGTAGCATACTATATTATACTATATTATACTGTGTTGGACTGTATTATAATATACTGTAACAAACAATCCTACACTATTCTATACAAAACTGTAATATAATTCACTACATGATACTATATTGCACACTGTACTATGCTATACCATACTGTAATCTATAATACACTATTCTATATTACACTGTGCTGCAATACACTATACTTTACTATACTGTAATATACTGTACTGTAATACACTATACTAGGCCTGGGCAATGTAACAATACTGATATATGTCTTTAATAGACACTTCATCAGTAGGAAAATAGGAAATTGCTCTATAGAATATTCAATTGTTTCACTTCAGTGCATTAAATGCAAACCACCATGAAAGCACATGATGAATACGTCCTTGCTTATAAGCCTATCAGATCTCTTACTAATGAAAAATGACATGCAAACAGCCAATCATTTGACAGCACCATCGATGTGACACAACAGAAACAGTGGTGTTAATAAAAAAGGACAGGTCAGCTCGACAGTAAAGCCATCTATTAAGTGTATTACCTGTGTGCTGTGATACAGAAAGTGGTTAAATTTAAAGAAAGGCGGTTAAATTCAAATAAAGTAGCTAAATTCAAATGTTTTTCTCCTGCTCTTTATTAAAAAATAAGTCTTTAAATATTATCAGTGATTATCCATACGTATCACCCAGCCCTACAGTATACTGTACTACACTGTGCTGTGATATACAACACTGTACTGTACTATTTTATACCTAATATCCTATCCTATACTGTACTGTACTATACTTTAATATACTGTAATATACTCTTCCCTTATATACTAAACTACACAATACTGTACTGTAATATACTCAACTGTACTATACTATACTGTTCTTTACAGTACTGTACTATACTATACTATACTATACTATACTATACTGTACTGTGCTTCATGTTCTAAATTGTTTGATAAAAAAACTAAACTGTTTCATTTTGTGTTTCTTTCAGGTGTGCAGTGTGTCCATCAGATGTCATGTGTGTTCACTGATGAACGTGTCTTTAAGGATGATGAGAATCGCACTGTGTCTGAGACCCTTCACAGAAAAGCGATTCTACAGTTTGGTCAAAAAGGAGACCCTCCCGTTAACCCAGATATGATCACTTTCCTGGTCACTGGTAAGAGCTGTAGCCTCAACAGGGGCAGATGCAGGATTTTTTGAAAACAGGGGCCATACTTAACACAGCAGGGCCTGGTATTGCGCTGGGGGTCTGGGGGTCCAGATTCGAATCATCAGTCGGAGACCCCTCAGTCAACTGAGATTCTTCAAGTCGAGCAGTTGGGTTTTTTTTAAATCTTTTTCAGTCAGTGTGCATTACAATAACACACAAGTCGGCAACCTATAATTTCAAAAGAGACATTTTTTGGCCAGACTGGTTTTCAGCTGGCTCACTGTACACAGAGCAATGCAACAGCACGACAGGCTGAAAACTTTACAAACACATTACAGATGACCAAGAAAGATGTTAAAACGTGAGTCATACTGATAAAACATGCTCATGTAGGCTGGTGAAGGATTTTCATGAGGTGCTGAAATGAAAAAAAAAAAGGAATGAATCGTCAAATCTTTGTATTGAACAGTCACGTCTGATTTGACTGACAAAATTCTGAGTTGGGTACAGCCCTGGTAAATAACTACAAAACCCAACTAAGAGCTAAGAGCATTGTACATTTCAGTATAATAAAGACATGCAGATATATAGAAAATTCAAATGACAAAATTCAGCCAATGAGTGCCATGAAGCAACAAGGGCACTACAGGAGATAATCAGATTTTAGCACGGCTGAATGCCCCTGTGGATCTGTGCCTGGATGCAGCTGTGACCCTAAAGCACAGAGGTGGGAAGTAACTAAGTACAAATACTTTGTTACTGTACTTAAGTAGAGTTTTCAAGTATCTGTACTTAAAATGATTATTTATTTTTCTGACAATTACTTTTACTTCCTACATTTTAACATGAATGTCTGTACTTTCTACTCCTTACGATTTCAAAACTGGCTTGTTACTTTAGTTTTAATGCATTTGAGTGGAATTATTAAGACAAAAGATGTTTAAGACAAAAAAAGATGTAATAATGTCTGTAATTCTACTTGAGCAAGGAATGTTTGTGCTTTTGCCAGCTCTGCTAAAGGAGTGTAAATTATTTTACTCTGTTCTGTTTTGTTCTGTGTATTCTGTTCTGTTCAAGTATCTAAGGTGAGCCTGCAGCAGTACTTAGAAGGAGTGGAAGCAGACCAGTTGGAGTGTGAGCTGCATAGATACAGTACAGCGGGCATCCATGTCCGCTGGCCAGTCCAGGAAGCCAATGAGTACAATCGCTGGTTCAGCTGCACCCTCAAACACACTGAGGGCCTGTTCACAGTCACCAGCTTCCTCAGACACCCATCTGACAACCCGTCCTCAGGACAACAGGACTACCATAGCTGGACTCTTATCAAGAACGGAGAGATACTCACCACCACAGGTAATTTGGTTCTCTGAGGTTAATATAAGTCTCATATCCAAGCTAAATCTCAGTCTGTGTTCATGTCTAAGAACTAAATCATCACATCTGTTTCCACAGCTGTCATGGTCATTAAAACACAGTCTCCATCAATGAAATCAGTCCTCGGTGCAAAACAAAAGCTCCACTGCCAGTTTGCTGTTGATCACAAAGGACCAGACCTCACTGTGGAGTGGTACTTGCAGCGTCGTGGAGAGAGAACCAGACTCTTCAGCCATAACAGCCGCTCAGGGCGGACTCAGGGGACTGGTGTTGGGCTAAAGAGCCTCGCAGATGGAGATGCTTCCTACACTCTCCCCATCGCCAACGTGAGCAGGGAAGGGATGTATGTTTGTTCTGTGTCAGTGTATCAACTGTCCGCCAGTCTGGACATAAGTCTGCATATCGAAGGTGAGGAAGAGACTAAAACAAACAAAAAAACAAAACATTAAAGGTCCACTTACCAGCTTTTTCATAACTTTAAACTGTATCTCACATCCATGGATTGTTTTCTCTGATTTTCATTTCTTGTTATTTTGTTCTGTCCTCAGAGGCCCCCAGTGTCTCCCTCAACGTTGAACCCACCCTCTTGCTGTTGGAGGGCACGATGCAGAGGGTTGTCTGTAAAGCAGACAATTACTACCCTCTGGATGTGGACATAACTTGGTACAAGCAGCACCCTCCAGTGTCAGGCCAGGGCGTTCCAGTCTCCGAGAAGCTCAAGAATGTTCTACATTACAACCACAGACACAACCAGGACCAGACCTACTCGCTCTCGTCTTTCGTCAACCTCCGGCCTTCACTCAGCGAATCAGGCAGCAAGTTTACCTGCATCGTCTCCCATCAGTCCCTGACAGCACCCATCAAAAAGAGCTTCATCCTGACTGTTGAAGGTGAGAAGAAGATACTGTAGTACCATGTGCGGCCACACAGTGGCAGCAGAGGAACACATCTGACACCTACTGTAACTTAATGCTTGTTGTCTGTTTTCTCTGTTCAGACCCAACCGGCTGGACGTTTATGTTCATTATGATCTCAGTGGCCATCCTGTATTTTGTGATGCTCTTCTTGTACCGAGGTGAGTGTTGTGAAGACCCTCAGACAGGCTGTTAAAACATGATGATCCTGGTGTGTGAAGACTCCAAGCTTCTGTCACAATGAGAAATAGTTTGATTTAAACACACTAGATTTAAAAAGAACATCAAATGATGTTGATGATGATGAAATGAAAAGGTAGCTAACACTCACACAACTACAATCATTCAATGTATACTGCAGGGAAATTCAAATCATCAATGTTATCATCAATTTGACATATGAAGTGTGGGTGTCTGACAGTGATTATCATATATTTTCTCCACAGCAAGAAAAAAATCACGGCAGGTAAGATGAAATGAAAACAAAATTGTTTTTTATTTAACCATTGGCATCAGTGCAAACCAATATTTAATCTTCATGTGTTTTCATATATGTGTGTTCTGAGCAGAGGAATCCATGCTGAGCAGCCTTGGAAGCAGCCTTGAGCAGACCAACTGGAAACACCAGTGAAGGCAAACTGACCTCCTCACTCCTCCTGCATTGTTTGTTTTTATTTTAGAACGTCTCAGATGGTTGATTTTGGTGTATTTTGTTAAGATGAATTTGGGTTTCTGTGAAATCAAGTATGTTTTTCATGTTGCACTGATTTTGCTCATTTTAAAAGTACATGATTGGCCTCCTAAGTGAACAGCTGTCTATTACTAAACTGGGCAAATGCAGCAATCACAGATTAAAGGTAGCTTGTAGAGTTTTTTTTTAATATATATATATTTTGGGGGGGCTTTTATGCCTTCATTTGATAGGTGACAGATGAAGATATGACAGGGAATGGGGTAGAAGGAAGGAAGAAAGGAGTAGTGAGTGGTGTGCCACTGTCAGTAGACACTGATGAATTTCTGGACATTACTGGTATGTGTGACACAAAAAGAATGACAAGATTTCGAGAAGGAAAGAAAGAGATCAGAAAGTCAGTGTCTGACTTTTGAGGAAGAGGCTGTATCTGGATTATGTGTGTTACAGAGTGAGGCCCTACAAGAGAGCTCCTCTCAGGTGTTTCTGCTGCCAGGACTATGAATGTGTTGCTGCAGTGAGCAGAGGGAAGAGACTGGAGGAAGTGAAGGTGAATAAGATCAGACTGCAAAAGGGTTTGACATACACTGAAACTGCAAAAAGAGTGAAGAGATGAAAATGATGGCAACACAAGAGGAACAGGAGCAGGAAAGACAGGAACAGAACATCTGCATGAGTAAAAAGGGATTTTTGGCATTTATGTTTGGCATTTGAGTTCTGCTGATTAACTTAGCAGGTGAAACTAGGGGAAATCCAGAAGGATCAAGGTGGTGCTGGCCGCTGCAAGGAGACTTCTGAACATGGGGGACATTTCTGGAGAAGATTTGGATAGTGCATTAAGGGAAGGGTTGCACCGACTCAGATAATTGGGTCTAATGTTTAATGGCCGCACAGACCACCTCCTTCTACATGACTCTTCTTCTTCGGGGCAGCTTTTGGCTCTTTTTCAGGGATTACTCTTAGCAGTGCCCTCGAGTGGATGTATTGCTTAATGTCTTTGCCAATGTAAAGGATGCGTGGAAATATGTGAGCAGTGATGGTTATATTGTTGAAAACGTACGTGCCAGTTTTCAGAGGGAGGGTGTTTTATGTTTATCTTTAGTGTGCTGTGCTTGCTAGCCTCCCTAGCAGAGGCAACCTTCATCCATTTTGGAGCGAGAATACTTGCCATGTTTAGTTAGTGTCTTTGTAAGTGTCCATTTGCTTAATGTTTAGTAATTTAAGTTAGTTATGTTCATTTGCCAATAAGAGATCTACTTTTGTCTTTAGTTTATGAATAAAAAGATCATTGTTTGTGGATTTGCGTCTGTGTCCCTTCCTTCTTTTCCCCCGTTACTTTAAAATATTGTAACTCCCCTCATCCACTGGACCGCCTCTGAGGAATGTGACAGTCACTGTTTTGTTTGTATCATACGAGTGCACAGGCGACATTACACACATTGCTGCAAAAGGTCTCACTCTATAGCATTGGTGGTGGTCATGCACAAAGACGCAAAACGCATGATCCAACTCAATGTGTTCATCAGTTATTGCAAATTTGAGAAAATTAGCTATTTCAATAAAAATTTGTTTGGCTAGTTAAATCCAAACGGATTAAGAAATATATTTATCTTCAGATTTATCTAGTGACTCTTTGGTGGGTCCTGACCACTGGGCTAAATCTGCCAAGTGTACATAAAGTAATTTAAAACCAGATCCACATCGATCAGCTGCAGTAAAACTGCTACATTAATGCATCAGTATTAGCGAGTACCATTGTCCATATGTCATGGTTTTCATTTGCCCATTTGTGATCAGATAGCCTTATTGGCTACAAAAATATAAATATAAGGTTTGGAAATTATCTAAGATTGTAGGCCTACTCAGTAGTGAATAATGACAAAGCAGTAAAGTACATTACAGAGTGTAATGCATACTTCAGTAAGTAAAATTACAGACTTGATATAACACTCAAAAAACTAGTACCACCAAAAAATTACATAATTCCAGTAATTTCAATTGTGATTCATTACTTACACTGCTGGTCAAGACAGTTTCATTTTTAATTCTTATAATAATAGTAAAAATAATAAAATTAATAATAATAATAACACACTTTATGTCTAATCCACTCCACTTTTATTTGACAGTTGACAATAACCCACACTCTTGATTAAAACACTTTGAGGAACAGATACTAAACACAGAAACACAAACAACAGTGTGTACAAATCTGTGATGTTCATTCAGATGTTTTAAAATGTGTTCCACAAGATTCAGTGTTAGGTCCCATATTGTTCTCCATTCATATGAATGATATTTCCCATCTTTTGAATCCTGTAAATTTCAACTTTATGTGGATGACACATTTTTATAATGTTCTGCAACTTCTATATAATTAGCTATAACCATTATAAATATGGATTCCTCCTCAATGATCCTTGAGTTAAAATAAAGGGTGGAATTAATTTGGCCTCAAACAAGGCTCAGCTATTTCTAAAATACACAAAAATACATTGTTTAGTCGAAATCCATTAAGAAATTGGAAATGTGTGTCTTACCTCAGGTCTTTTGGGGACGGGCCATGAAGGTCACACAGGTTGGACTTGGGACAGTTTGATGATGAAAAGCAGGTGGAGGTGACACTTGTAGAATCCTGCCAGAGGATGAAGGTGGAGGTCTGGGCTTGATTTTTTGCAGCCAGAATCAGCAGGTGGAGGTGGCAGCTGCAGTTTGCTGGCAGCAGAGTAAGGTGCAGGCCCCAACTTTCCACCAGACACTGCAGGTGGAGTTGGCTGGTGCAGTTTGCTGACAGGGGATGACGGTGGAGGCCTGGACTCTTTTTTTTTTTTTGACAGAATCTGCAGGCAGAGATGGTGGCTCAAGATTCCTAGCAGAGAATGAAGGTGGAGGCCTGGAGATTTGCCAGATTCTGCTGGTCAAGTTGGAGGCAGAAGTTTTCTGGTCAAGAGTGAAGGTGGATATTTGACCCTCAGTATCTGCAGGTGGAGGTGGTGGCTGCAGTTTGCTGGCAGAGGGTGAAGGTGTAGGTTCAGGCTGCATCTCTCAGCCAGAATTTGTGGGTGGAGCTGAGAGCAGCAGGTTAGTGGCAGATAGTGAAGGTGGAGGCTTATACTGTGTGTTTCTGCATAAATGTTTAGGTGGAGAGCAGTGTAGGTTGTTGCAGAGGATTTGGGTGGAGGCTTGTACCGAGTCTGTCTGCACAAATCGGCAAGGAGAGGCAGAGGAATAGCTTTTGGCAGAGGGTGGAGGTGTAGGAGGCTGCAGATTGCTGGCAGAGGTCGTAGGTGGAGTTTGAGGCATAAGCTATCTACCAGAATATGCAGGTGGAGGGCAGCAGATGACTGATGTATTACTGCTGGCAGACAGAGAAGGTGGAGGCTTGTGCTGCGTCTCTCTGCATAAATGTTTAGGTGGAAGGCAGTGTAGGTTGCTGCAGAGGCTTTGGGTGGAGGGTTTGGCTGCAGCTGTCTGCCAGAATCTGCAGGTGGAGGCAGAAGTGCAGCTTTTGGAGGTGGAGGAGGCTGCAGATTGCTGGCAGAGGTTGTAGGCAGGTGGAGTTTTAGGCATTAATTATCAGAGTTTAGACCTTTAAGTGTCTCTCAGAGATAGTTTGTGCAGGTGGTGTAGGTGGAGCTTGAGGCGGAAGCTGGATTAAAGAGTTGACAGTTGCTGCATTTACTGACATGGAAAATCCCAGTTCATTTGAACTACTTTAAAATTTACAGCTGTATTAGATGTAATACAGTGTTTGTAGTAGAACTGCTCCTTCCATTTTACTGGGAGGTCTGGTTCTTTTGTCTGGAGGCCGTCCAAGCTCTGGTTCTCCCAAAGTGTCTACATGATAAAGGGGAGGAAAGACTCTAACCTCACACGAGACCTCCACATGCACCAGTCAGCCCTCAGTGGCTGATGATATGAACATGGGACAGTCCAGTCTCTCCCACCGCCGCAGCTCCAAACTATAGAGATGAACCCGGCCACTCTTGTACCTGTGAGGACAGGAAGGAACAGAATTTAAATCATTATGCTGCAGGTGGTAACAAAGTTTAAATATTGAAAGACTGCTTGATAAATGTGATCGGAAAAATCTAATTTAAAGAGTGATGATTTCTGACACAAACGTACCTCAGCACCTGGTAGATCTGCTGGTACTCCTCCACTGATCAGTTGTGTGTTTTCAGTGGAGCGTCATCAGTGGAGCTCAGCCGGTTGTCAGCTCTGGGGGGCTCAGGGCTGGGGGGCAGGAAGGAGACTACTGTCTGGCAGTTCAGCGGGTGGGATAGTGGCTGGAGGCTTTGGGACCAAAGTGATCTGCCCTGGTTCAGCAGCAGGTTGGGAAGGACGGGGCATGGGGGCTCCGCTTCCTCTCCTGGGGAGGGTTGGCAGTAACAGCAGAGTGACGCAGCACCTGCGGAAGATCAGCAGAGAGGATGTCAAGCTCTGGTCAACTTTTTACTTATTTTAACACAAAAGTAAAAATGGAAAGAGCTGAGAAAACTCAACATTCCAAGGCAACAGACTGCAATAGATTTTTGAGTTTTGGGCCCAACTCAAATTCTTAAATTTTGAAAAAGTTTTCCCAACCACTGATCTTTTGTTGAGATAGTATACTTTCTTCTTTAGATAAACTTAAAGCTTTGAATTTTGAAAACTCAAAACATTGTGTATATAAAAGAAATACTGAGTAAAATGATTAAAGTGAAAGTAAATGTTAAAATTGTGATATTTTCAATTAAAACTATTTGATTTTTCGGGCACTAAAAAAAGAAAAAAGAAAAACAAATTAGCTTTGCAGCTCACTGTGACCTATTTTTTTGTTTGTTTGTTTTAGTCTCTAAAACTCAAAGTCTCAAGTTTATCTTAAGAAGAAAAGTAAATTATCTCAACGATTATAGGTCAGCAAAACTCAAAATTCTATTGCAGTGTGTTGCCCTGAGATTTTAAGCTGTCTCAACAATTTCTCATTTTTTACAGTGTACAGAAGCTTTGCTGCCACGCCAGAATATATATATATATATATATATATATACTGTGTGTATATATATATCATAAGAATATCATAAGAACTGTTTGATTTTATTGAATATCATTAAATTCAAACTAGGCTCAGCTATTTCTAAAACACACAAAAATACATTGTTTAGTCGAAATCCATTAAGAAATTGGAAATGTGTGTCTTACCTCAGGTCTTTTGGGGGATGGGCCATGAAGGTCACACAGGTTGGACTTGGGACAGTTTGATGGTGAAAAGCAGGTGGAGGTGACACTTGTAGAATCCTGCCAGAGGATGAAGGTGGAGGTCTGGGCTTGATTGAGGTAGCAGCTGCAGTTTGCTGGCAGCAGAGTAAGGTGCAGGCCCCAACTTTCCACCCGAAACTGCAGGTGGAGTTGGCTGGT
The DNA here is from genome assembly GCA_034769285.1 of Lutjanus argentimaculatus. Lineage (NCBI taxonomy): Eukaryota > Metazoa > Chordata > Actinopteri > Lutjaniformes > Lutjanidae > Lutjanus > Lutjanus argentimaculatus. The sequence continues at coordinate 2,310,149 of JAWZSL010000001.1, forward strand.
GCAGTTTGCTGACAGGGGATGACGGTGGAGGCCTGGACTTCTTTTTTTGACAGAATCTGCAGGCAGAGATGGTGGCTCAAGATTCCCAGCAGAGAATGAAGGTGGAGGCCTGGAGATTTGCCAGATTCTGCTGATCAAGTTGGATCAAGAGGTCAAGAGATCAATAAAGTTTTATGTTAAACTTAAGTAATACATTAAAACATTGCAGATTATATTTCATATTATTAATAGAGCCAGAGAGATATATTGATCAGCCAGTATTAATGGCAGATATCGGCTTATCACAACTATATCAATCTATATCGATATCAGCATATAAATTCTTTTCATAATAAAATCTGTTATGCACTGATATGAAAACTTTTCATTTTTTGACAGAACATAATGCAGATTGTTTTTATTTTATTTAGCTTTATAAATATTTTATGTATTTATTACTCTTTCAGTGCCCTGATGTCATTTTATACAATAAAGTTTATTTTAAGTGTTTGATAAGAACATCTGAGGAATCACTGCAATCACATGATTGATATATCTATGAATTTATTTTACTCCCCCCAAAAGGACAATATTTCTCTCTGAACTGTAGTGAACTAGAAGTATAAAGCAGCATAAACAGAGATACAAGTACAAGCACCTCAAAATAGTAGCCTACTTAAGAAAAGTAACTAACGTTACTTGAGTAAATTTACTTGGTTACTTTCCAACACTGATTACAGTAAACTAATGAGCTCATCTAACGGTATAACACACGTGCGTTGGCCTGAACAGGTGTTTCTTTTCCATACACTTCATTAATTTGCATTATCAATGACTTAGGTATATTGTGCGTTTCATGTTACACCGATCTCACATTTTCCATGGTGGAAGTCAGTTGTTTGGCTCTGGTCAGTCTCAGTGGGTCTGTAGATGTTGTCAGAGTGGATCAAGTCCTCAGTAGAAGCTCAAACTTTGAACAAATCGTCGAGTGAAACTCTTGAAGACACTTTTCTTGACCGGTAGAGGTTTTGTTTGTTTTCAAATGATCAGATAGCAATGATGCACCTGCAGGGAAACCATAGCAACCATGGAATCCTGCACAGACATTTTGCCCACGCGTTCTACACTCACATCTCACCTCTGTGACTTCAACTTTCATCCAATCAACTGCAACACAGCTGAGATCAAGTCGATATGTGACTAAGTAGAATCACACACAGACTATCTGCAGTTGTCCTCACTCATTGCTACACAATTTTGCACTTATTATAAAAATACAGCTTTCAAACCGAGTAAGACTGAGTCTGTAACAAGATATATTCATGTATTTTACCAGTGATGTTGTTCACATATGTCACTAAATATAATCCGTGTTTTCGCAGAAATGTCAGTGCTGATGTTCAGTTTATATGTAGATTAGTCTTCTCTCCTCTGACTTTAAACACTGGTCATCACACAGCAGCAGCATCCAGACGCGCAGTGCGCATTTTACGCACGTGGCACAGCCGCGGTACCGTCATTACTAATCATCGAAATGCTTCTAAGTGTGGACAGGATAAAAGTGTAACTGACCTTCACTTCTTTTGCTCTTCCACACACTTTCGACGTTTATCCCGTGAAAACATCTGGAACATAGAAGCGTCCTCAGGAGTCCAGCGCATCACTGCTGTCAGGATTTTTCAGGTAAAAGCCCAAATCAAAATAATAAAATAAAATAAAATTAAATTAAAATAAAATAAAATAAAATAAAATAAATATTTTCAGTGTTGTCAAGTTTTGTATTACATAAGCTTTTTGCTTGAATACAAATTCTTACAATATTTGCTGTAGTGGCATTATAGTGCGCACAGAGGCGCACCTTTTGTGTCCATCTCTGTATGTTTTTTCATGGCTTACACTAATGCCTATTTCAGTGAACTGTGTTCAATAATATTAGACAAAAATGTGGCTTTGACAGTTTTGAACCAAAATAAAATTCTTTACCAAAATAAAACAGACATTGTAAAACATAAAGTTATTTTACTACTACTACTACTACTACTACTACTAATAATAATAATAATAATAATAACAAAGACCTGCAAGCAGGATTTAATGGGGTCCAAGCAGGTTGAAAATGATTAAAATCAAGATATTATAATATATTATTGCTAAAGCTTCATGCTACAACATTTCCTTGAGGTCCATGAGTGTTATTAAGCATGCCTGAGCAGTGGGTGGAATTTGTGATCCACTTGCCACCACATTCTCTACTTGATCCTGTGACCTTATGGCTAAAGGACATGTCTGTGGACCACTAGATCATCAGGACAACACAGCTGCCACTAGCATCAGCTAACACTAAACACTGACTGAGTTCTGTATGCAATTAAATATAGGTTGGAAACACTGCAGTGGCATTAAAAACATTAAGGCGGTGCTTTGCCGCCACCCAGTGGTCAAATACGTGAGTTACGACTCCTGTTGCACTTCCGGTCATCGCAGCAAGGCGAGTACTGCAGGTCTGGCGGCGTAAAAACAAACTAACAATAGGCAGTTAAATAACATCCAGTTCGTCATGAATTGTCGCGAAATAATTTTGGAGCTGCAATAAGGAAACGTGCTTTGTTCTTTGCTTTCATTGTGTTATGTGTAACATGACATACAGCAGTTTACACCAAACTTATGGAATGACTAACAGCATTTGGAACGCAGTCGCTTATTGTACCATTAAAAAAATATATAATTTCATAATATGTATTATCATATAGAAAATGTTTAGTCAGTGATATTTATCTGCTGAACACGTGATACCAGAGGCAGGCAAATCAAGTTTTTTTTCCTTTAAAACGAAAGTGAAAGTATGATTTCAACTGTGGATGACTGGTAACGACTGGTTCTCGAGCAACAAGGAGAGATTTCTGCCAGTTAATAACTATGGGTCGGATCTTAAAGATACTTATTTACTTGTACCTGTGTGCAGGTAAGTTCATGTGTTCAGCTTTGTAATAAATTGTAGCGTTTAGTGGCTTCTGTGTGTCGGATCAACAGCTGTATTGAATGAAATGACCACCATACTGTGGTGAAAAATACTGTACTATACTCCACTATTCATACAATTTTGTGCTGTAATATAGGCCTACTAGACTATAGGACAACGCACTATACTATACTGTGCTATACCATACTACAGTATACTGTGCTAAATGTTAGCTATAGTTGAACTGTTTAATAAAGAACTAAACAGTTTCATTTTGTGTTTCTCTCAGGTGTGCAGTGTGTCCATCAGATGTCATGGCTGCCCTGTCAGTTCACTGATGAACGTGTGTTTCAGAATGCTGAGGGTCACACTGAGACTGAGCTCCTCCACAGAGAGGCGATGCTGCAGTTTGGTCAAAAAGGAGACGCTCCTGTTAACCCAGATGCCATCACTTTCTTGGTCACTGGTAAGGGCTGCAGCCTAAACAGGGGCGGATCCAGGATTTTTCAAAAACAGGGGCCATACTTTACACAGCAGGGCCTGGTATTATGTGGATGGTCTGAGGGTCTTCCTCCAGAAAAATTAAGTATTAGACACGTAATTTCCTGCATTCTGTTGGCTTTTTTTGAATGTGAATAATAGGGCTGACCCCTGAAAGTCAAACATTTGAATTATCAGTCGGAGACACCTCAGTTATTATTATTATTATTATAACAGATAGAGACTTACAAAAATACACAGGGAGAACATTTCAATGAGGAATTATAAATATATTTTTATTTTAACTGCCATACTTATTTAAAAAAATCAAGTTTCAGCTATTTTTTAGCTGCATTATTGTACACAGAGCAATGCAACAGCATGGCATGCTGTAAACTTTACATATTGGTGACACACTGCGTGGCTGAGACGCTGTTGGGGATTTTATACCTGAGCTATGAGCAGAACGGACACTTTCACTTTCACTCTCTGACTGTGTGGAAATCTGATGTTTTCACATAACAGATGACAAATAAAGTCATCAAAATACAAGCCTTACTGGTAAAACATTTTCATGTAGGCTGATGAAGGAGTTTAGTGAACACGGAACAGAACAGTGGGAAGTTGAAATCGCTCATACATATTTATTATTTATTTATTTACTTAGATCCGCATCAGCCATTACCAAGGTAGCAGCTACTCTTCCTGTGGTCCCACAATTAAACATTACATCATAAAACAATTAAAAATCAGAGTCAAAAGGAGACAAAACCACAAAAAACTACAATAACCAGTTAACAATGAATCAACACCATTAAAACCACCAACGACTGCAATAACAATAATGTCATCACATTCCTACATAATATCTAAAAATTGTAGATAAGGCATTTCATACAGCTCACAGTAACAATAGGTTCCTCTAAAACAGTGTATAGAGTGACTAGGAAAATAAAGTGAAAATAAAAATGATACATGACCAAGAAAGTTCCTCATTAATGATCATCAGTCAGATACTATGTAGCAAAACATGTCCTAAATGGACTATATAAACACAATACACACAGCTGAATAAAGCTAATTTCACTTTATTGTATTGTACTTATCGGGGTAATAAACACATACAGGATTCTAACACTAAGAACAGTTAAAGCTATTTTATTCTGTTCTAGGATCTAAGTTGGACCTGCGGCGGTACATAGAGGGAGTGGAACCAGACCAGTTGGAGTGTGAGCTGCGTAGATACAGTACAGCGGGCATCCATGTCCGCTGGCCGGTCCAGGCGGCCAATGAGTACAACCGCTGGTTCAGCTGCACCCTCAAAGACACCAAGGGCCTGTTCACAGTTACCGGCTTCCTCAGACATCCAACTGACGAACCCCCATCTGGACAACAGGACTACCGCAGCTGGACTCCTATCAAGGACAGAGAGATACTCACCACCACAGGTAATATCAGTCCCATATCTGAGCTTAAACTCTGTGTCCGGAACTAAGAACTAAATTATGTCTCTGTCTTGTCACATCTGTTTCCACAGCTGTAATGGTCATCAAAACACAGTCTCCATCAGTGACACCAAGCCTCAGTGCCCAACAAAAGCTCCACTGCCAGTTTGCTCTTGATCACAAAGGACCAGACATCACTGTGGAGTGGCACTGGCAGCATCGTGGCGAGAGAACCAGACTCTTCAGCCATAACAGCCGCTCAGGGAAGACTCAAGGGAAAGGTGTTGGGCTAAAGAGCCTCGCAGGTGGAGATGCTTCCTACACCCTCCCCTTCACCAAGATGAGCAGTGAAGGGACGTATGTTTGTTCAGTGTCAGTGAATCCACTGTTTGCCAGTCTGGACATAAGTCTGCATATCGAAGGTGAGGAAGAGACAAGATACTAGAATCAAATGTCAGGCTAGGCTGATATTTCAGGGTATTAATAGTGTTATTTTGAAAAGGAAAAAACTTAAATATTAAATTACTACTTCTTTAGTCATAATATTTAAAGTAATATTAAATGATTAAATTATGGATTGTTTTCCTCAGAACAAAGTTAAGATTTATTTTGTCAGGCTACTATTTCCATAGTCAAGAACAAGCTTTCATGCTCAATATTATTATTATCATTATCATTAGTAGTTGTAGTAGTACTAGCAGTCACAGTAATTGATGCAACAGTTGGAGCAGTAGTAGTAACACTAATAGTATATTATTATATTTTGTAGTAACAGTCGCAGCATTAGTAGTGTCAGTGGTGGTTTTGCAGTTACACTACTGCTAATTGTAGTAGAAGTCATAACTGATCTCAGGTCCCATCCTTTTTGGAACCTAGTCATGTGTTAGGCTCATGTGTGTTAAAAAGAAAAACAAATTTTGATTAAAAGTGGTCGCTTTGGGGACCTGTAAAAGTGACATCTATATATGTATAGTCGCATCTTATGTTAGCTAAGGCTAGCAAAATGCTGGCTAATTAGATGATACATGTAGCTAGCTAATCTACAGTAATCCTTAGCTTGCTAGTTAGCCTGCATTTTGCTAACATTAGCTAGCTTAAGATGTGACTATATATATCACATTTACAAGTCCCCCTGCCACATCTTTTAACCAGCTTAAAAATTTGGTTTTCTTTTCAACATAGATGAGCCTAGCATATAGCATATGCATATCTTAGCACAGAAAAAAAGAAAGGAGCTAAAATAGGGGCAGGTCAATTGTAGTAGCAGTTATTAGGTATATGATGATAGGGATTTATTGAGAATGAGAATGTTAGATGAGAAGATTGTTACCACTCTCATGCCCGCACAGTAAATATGAAACTACAGCCAGGAGATGGTTAGCTTAGCTTAACTTAGCTTAGTTTAGCTTAGCACAAAGACTGAAACTGGTAGAAACAGTTAACCATAGAAAGTCAAAGTCAAACCAGAACTTCCAGGCTATGTTCTTGAAGTAAGAAGACCTCCCCCGAAAAGCTAACTTGACCTGTGTGAATTCTGGGCGTGAAGTCTTTTTAATTTTGTCACTTAAGTCACTTCAACAAAAAATGATTTAAATTGAATTAATCTGCATATATTTTGATAGTTGATTGTATTGAGTAATTTTTTAAGAAAAAAGTAAAAATTCTTTGATTTCAGCTTCTTATTTTCTGGTTTCTTTACTCCTCTCTGACAGTAAACTGAATATTTCTGAGTTGTGGACAAAACAAGACATTTGAAGACGTCATCTTTGACTTTGATCAATATTTGTCCACCATTTTCCGACATCATGGACCAAACAAGTCATCGATTAACTGAGAAAATAAGCAACCCATTAATTGATGGTGACAGTAATCGTTAGTTGCAGCCCTAAAAACACTTTATTAGGCAAAACAATTTCACCATATTTTATATTGAGGTAATCCAATAGTAATGGAAAGTAATGAAGTTACATTACTGTAATATTGTAATACTTGGATTAAGTTACTGACCACATTTTTAAGAGGTAATTAGTAACTGTATCAGAATACATTTTTAAAGTGACCCTCCCAAGCCTGCCAACAGTCTTTCTGTTATAAAGATACCTGACATTGGTTATTAGCAGCTGGACTCAAACTCATAGCAGAAACCTCATGCTGGAATATTTCATTTCACATTATTCTGTCCTCTTCTCAGAGGCTCCCCGTGTCTCCCTCAACGTTGGACCCACCCTCTTGCTGCAGGACGGCATGGAGCAGAAGGTTATCTGTGAGGCGGAGAATTACTACCCTCTGGATGTGGAGATAGTTTGGTATGTGCAGGATCCAGCAGCGTCAGGCCAGAGGGTGGGCGCTCCACTCCCTAAGGTGCTCCAGAACATTCTGCTGTCCAGCCACAAACACAACCAGGACCAGACCTACTCGCTGTCGGCTTTCTTCTACCTCGAGGCTTCGCTCAGGGACTCAGGGAGACAGTTTACCTGCAGCGTCTCCCATCAGTCCCTGAGAGTGCCCATCAAAAAGAGCTTCATCCTGACTGTTGAAGGTGAGAAGAGGATGCTGTAGTACCGTGAGCGACCACACAGTGGCAGCAGAGGAGCACATCTGACATCAGTTGTAACTTGATGCTTGTGTGTTTTCTCCGTTCAGAGCCAACCAGCTGGATGTTCAACCTCACTGTTGGCTTCATCGTGGTCGTACTGCTGGTCATCTTGTATCTTACACTGCCCTTGCTGTACTCAGGTGAGTGTGGAAACCCTCATATAAACAGGCTGTTAAAGGGATATTTCGGTTAATTGAAGATTAAATTAGTTAATTGAAGTGAGTTTATATGAGGTACTTACCCATAGTTAGTGTGGTGGCTACAGTAAATGGAGAAGCAGAGTGGGGCACCAGCATGGAAGCTAATCAATATACTGCTGTGGACAGGGTCAGCAGTTAAAAGGCATTTTAGCCACTTAAATGGATAGTTCTTTAAAAAAAAAAGATCCACCTAAAAAAATCAATATCAGTGTAAGTGCAGGCTATATGTAGAATGTTTTCACTGCTACCTTGCCTCCAAACAGCCATTTCTGATGGGAAACTGATGTTGTGTAAGTCAAGTGCTGCTCTCTGCAAACCAACCAGACTCCATGAGCAAAATCAGTCATTTTATTTCACAGGGAATGCAGGAGTTGCTAGCCTTGATCTGTTAGTTTGTGTTATTGCGTGACTTCTGTGATTCTGAACTAACCTTTTAAAACACAGAAGTTATACAATAACACAAACAAAACTAACAGATAGAGGCAGCAGGAGACCAGCAGCTCTAGGGTTCTCTTAGCTGAAAAGACTGATTTTGCCTATGAAGTTTGGTTGGCTGTCTGGCGCAAGGCAATACATTCTAAATATAGCACACATGTAAACTGATATATTATTTTTTTAGGTGGACCTTTTTTTTAGTGGCAAAAAATACCTTTTGTTGATGACTGACCCTTTCTACAACAGTTCATTGCCTACCTTCCGTGCCGGTTCTCCTCTCTGCTTCTCCTCCCCGGGGTTGTGCCATCTGGCATCTACTGTAGGCAATACACCTACTATTGATAAGTACTACAAACAACCACACAAAATTATCTGAACAATCCCTTTAAAACATGACGATCCTGGTGTCTAAAAAGACATAAAAGAAGAGTTCATTCGAGGTATCACTACAGTCATGCTGTGCATAGTGCAGGGAAATTACAGACAATGCAAATCAAGTTGCCATATGAAGTGTTGATGCCTGAAAGAGTGAATATCATTTATTTTCTCCACAGCAAGAAAAAAATCAGCACAGGTAAGACAATATGAAAACAAAATTGTTTTTCCCATAATTTTTTATCGCCATCAATGCAAAACAGTATTTAATCTTTATGTGTCTCATATATGTGTGTTCTGAGCAGAAGAAACCATACTGAGCAGCCTCGGAAGAATGGACCGACCAACTGGAAACACCAGCGAAGGCAGACTGTCCTCCTCACTCCTCCCTGGTTCATTTCTATTTCAGAATGTCTCAGGCATTTGATTTTGGTTTGTTTTGTTGAGATCGATTTGGAAATGTGTTTTTCATGTTGCACAGATCAGATTTTTGCTTTGATTTTGCTCATGCTGAAAGTAAATGAAAAAAGTAGCCAAACTGTGAAAGGTGAACAGCAACCCACGCATTGATAAACTGGTGAAAATGCAGCAATCAAAATTTACCTTGAGAGAAGAGAAGAGTTTTTGACCACGTGCAGTGCTGTGGAGCAGATGCTTTTATGAGTGGGTGGCCGTTTTGTTTGTATCATGCAAGTGCACTGGCAACATGACACATTGCTACTAATGGTTTCACACTATTGCAGTGTTCTACAGGTGGAGGTAACGTGCAAACAAGCAAAGCAATTCTCCAACAAAAGCAGTGAAGAAGAACACTGGTAGTTAGCAGACATGAATGTAAACGGTGATTTTAAATATGTAAATACAATTTAAATATTTTTAAAATCGGCTTTGCAAATATTGAAGTAAATAAGGAAGTAAATAGTCTTAACAAATTTGTTTAGACCTCAAGGACGGGTTGTGGTAAGAAACCTACCAGCTATTCCATTAAAGGAGCTATATGTAAGAATTTTAGTTTAAAAATGTCAAAAAATGAACTGGAATGGTCAACATAATGTAAAGAAATAACAGTTTTGAAGTTAGCAATAGCACGCTAACAAGCTAACCTTAGCCTGTTGTGTCTTGCGATACCAGTTTGTGCCTTAAAAGGCGATAGTGAGTCACTGTAGAGACCAGTCTGCTCTCAGTGCAACATGTGAGGATGATGCAGAAAACCACATTTAGCAGCAAAGAAGTAAGTGATAGAAATAGAAGCAAAACAAGAGTTACCAATGACGTTGCTGAAATAAAATAAAATTTGATTCTGAACTTACTGACAATGCTGACAGAGCGTGACTTACAGTGTTAATATGTCTGCTACTGTAAGTTAGGAGTTTGTTAAAAGAAAGAAATGGTAAAAAAGAAGGAAAAGCACAGTCCCTCTCACAGGTCTTATGAGAGAGACTGTGCTTTTGGTGTGGACACCCCAACTTTCTGGTTTGGAGTATGACTTTGACAGGTGGCCAGTTCTTACATATAGCTCCTTAAATGTATTTAAATTAAATAATTAAATTAACATTAACATTGATTTAAGAACTTATGATATTGTCAAACGGTGTTTACATTATTTTTGGCATCATGTGAGTGAACAATAAAACTTTCTTGGGGTAATAAAATTGCATTTTCTTTCAATTTTCATTTCTTGGGAGATCTGGGCTTTTTTTTTTTTATCATACTGCTAAAAGAAATGTTGGACTTAAAGTTCCAGTGTGTAAGATTTAAAGGGATGTCTTGGCAGAATATATCAGAAATGGGATACAAGTACGCTTTCATTACTTTATAATCCCTTGAATATCTAAAGATAGTGCAGGTCCTCTTTCATGGAGACTGCCATGTTGTATGTTCGCCATGTTTCTACAGTAGCCCAGAATGAACTTGCCAAACACTGGCTCTAGAGAGGTCCTTTAGTGAGTTTCCTACACACTTTGGAGAGGATGGTGATATGAGTTGATTGCAATCTGCAAACGATCCAAGCATTTCTAGATGCCACTAAATCCTACAGTCTGGTCCTGTAAATGAAAGACACAAGCACTTCACTTTTCACTTCTACTCCTACTGTACGATGAAAAGCTATCTATTAAATTCAATGACATAAAAATGCTCTCAATTTTGAGAGCGCTCCAGACGTCTCTTAACTTGGTCAACAGTAGATCCGAGATGGCTGCACCAAAAAAGACGTGAGCGTACACCTTCTGAGACATGTTTTGAATGTGCAGGTACATTTTTGTCGCAGTATGAATAATTCATGATAGTTTTAGTTTATTTGCAGGTGCCAAACATACCTTAAATATGATGCTCTGCCATTTTCTCTTTTCCAATCTGCGGCAATTAAAATAACAAGAATACAGCTATAGCTGCCATTGTTTGCAATTATACTGTCCATATACTAGCTTTAATGTCTGCATGTCATTGTGGTACTAAATTTCAGAGGTGGAATCAAGTCATTGTTATGCATTACCACAAGGTATTCTAAAGTCTTTGCAAACAAGTCCCAAATCTCAAGTCAAGACAGTCAAGCCGTCCCAAGTCCTAAACATTGAGTTTTGAGTCCTAAACAAGTCATAATGTTAACACTGAGTTTGAAACCTTATGATTTACAAAGTTATTTAGCTGTCAAACTAACAGTAGCTATGCATTAACTTGTGTACTTTCTTATAAGTATGGTATATTACCCTCAACTTATTGTTCTTTCTGCAACTTCAAGTGTTAAACAAATGCTAATGTTAGCTATTTAGTGAAATGTTTAGTGCTGCAACTAACAATTATTTTTATGATTGATTAATCTATTATTTTCTTGATTAATCGGTTTGGTCTATAAAATGTTGAAAAATGTCAATCAGTGCTTCTCAAAGTCCAAGATGACGTCCTCAAATGTCTTGTTTTGCCCACAACACAGAAATTCAGTTTACTGTCATAAAGGAGTAGAGAAACCAGATATTCACACTGAAGAAGCTGGAATCAGAAATTTTTTTTGTAAAAAAAAAAAAAAAAAAAAAGTAAAATCCTGAAATGGTAAATGGTTGATTAATCAATTATTAATCAATTAATCATTGCAGCTCCAGAGGCATTATTAAAAAAAAAGATGTTTTAATCTTTGCTAACAAGTATTTTCAACTCAAAAAGCTCAAGTCCAAGTAAAGTCACAAGTCACTGGAGTTAAAAATCCAACCTGAGCTGCAAGTCTGTTTTGATTTTGTCAAGTTGAGTTTAAAATTTGTGACTGGAGTCTGACTCAAGTCCAAGTCATGTGACTCAGGTCCACACTTCTTATTATCTATTTTCCCTGAGAAACCTAATATAACAGCAGCAAAGTGTCTTCCATTTGCCAGGTTAGGTCTCTTTCTCAGACAATCTTTCATCACTTCATGGCTATTTATATATTGATTGTGTATCACTTCACACTGGAGATAGCAATGGTTTCATATAAATTTAAACTGCAAAGGAAAATTAAATAATGCAAAAACATTGCACAATATGTCAGTGAGAAAACCGATATTTAAAAGAACAAACAAATGGTGAAATGAAGGGCAAATTTAAGTGTAATTCATGGAGCTTTGATAAATATAGGCCCTAAACCACAGACCTTAATGGACCCATTTATTCTCTTTCTTGCTTCCTCTCAAACCCACACTCTGCATATGCACAAGTAAAATCAAAGCTTCTTGTAAAACTTCCAGATGACCTTTAGAAATCCTCGGCTTTCGCATTACATACTCTCTCTGTTCTCTCTCATTAGAAACATGCACTCACAAAAAGCATGCTTGTAAAACGTACTGAACCTCGCTGCTCGTATATGTCAGCCGTCAGCTTTGAAGTGGACTGATGAAGAGGGACTTTAAGATGGAGTCCACACGGAGGACACCTAAACTGGTCAGTCAGGTCTGAGTCCATTCACAGGGATAAACAGAGCTTTTTTAGACTGATACCAGATGTGTGTTTGTGTGTGTGTGTGTGTGCTGCCAGCGCCCTAAGCCCTCAGGGCTAAGCGTGTGTGTGTGTGTGGCCCAGGTTTGATCACAAATGCTCAGAGGAGACAAACAGAGTAAATCAGCACTATACCTGTCTAAGAGGCACGGAGGGCAAGAAGGAGAGTGAGCTGAGGACAAAAGAGAAGAAACGAAAAAATAACAGGTTTGACTTTTGATGATCTTTAATGAAACGTCCTGACAAAACAGAGGAGGAAAGAACAAAAAGGCAGGCCTGAAAATCACACAGAGCTCCTAAAGACCAGGGATGTCCTAATTTGGCCCAGATCCAGCTCCTTTAAAGCTGAATCCGACCCAATACTTATATTTATATATTTAAAGGTCCAGTGTGTAAGATTTATTGGCAGAAAAGTTTTTTTGTCTCTCCATAATCACCTGAAAATAAGTTGTGTTTTCGTTATCTTAGAATGAGCCGTCTGTATCTACAGAGGGAGCAGATCCTCCTCTGGGAAGACAACCATGTTGCACTGCCATGTTTCTACAGTAGCCCAGAATGGAGAAACCAAACACTTGTCTACATATGGCCTTTTGAGTGTTTCTTCAGTTTCACAGCCACCATAGATTCTCCAACATACTTGGAAGAGGAGGGTGAGGCGACATGCCACTAAATCCCACACACTCGTCCTTTAAAGCTGACACAGTGAAATGACGGCTGTAGCTTTCTAAACTTGGCACACCTTATTTTTCACAATTATATTATTATACTGGAGAGAAGGCAAACATCTCTACAGCCAAAAACTCTGCAACTTACACCAAAAAAATCCAGATGGTTAAGTTGCACTGCAGGCCAGGGGTAAAACATGTACTTTGAATTTTGGGGTGAACTATCCCTTTAAATCTAATTTGATAATCCTGCACATGATGCAAAATAGAGGGATCAAAAATTAACACCACACAATGTGATTTGATGGTTGAACTCTTCTCAGCATACATGTTGCCTTGTGCAACACCATAACATTCCTCAATACACCGACACATCATTCCTGAGAAAATTACTATGCAAAGACCAGCTTTTGACATACAGGGTGTATTTATCCAGAATGCCAACATGGCAAACATGTCCTGGCCAAATACAAACTGGATTAACACATAAATGTTATGCAGGCTGCAATTCAATAAGGATACTTCAGAGGATTTTCCACAGTAATAAATATGGTGGGAAACTGTTTCATTTAGAAGTAATGAAAACGGGCAGATACACGGGCTGTGGCAGCTTCAGTAGTGAAACACAGAGTTTAGAGTTACATTGCAAAGGACTGCAAGGAAAACCCCACTTTACAAGGAAATGTAAGTTACGTGTTAGTTACGTAGTTTCAGGACAGGGTGAAACAAATGTTTGTCACTGGTGATGAGTCCTCAGAAACAGATGAACATGACAGTTGGGACACTGATGTTTCATCAGTTTTGTATAACTACAGCGACTTAATCCAGTCACAGATCTTGAGACGATAAGACAGTTTGTAAGACAGGAGGCAAGCCAGGGCCGGTGCTGGATGTTGGCTGATTTCACTGTAGATTGTGAAGCACACACACTCTGATCCCTGGATGTTGTAACTGTACAGAGAACAATTAGCTCAGAATGGTGCAGGAGGCTGGAGATGATTTAACGCTGCTCTGGCTGTATCCTTTTGTCTGTTTGACTGCCGGATCCTTATCAGTGATCTTGTGTCTCCAGGTGTGCTAATACAGGTAACCAGAAAAGTAAGGACATGCCTGAATGTGCTGGATAAATAAAGAGCCAATCTCCTTTTTTTTTCAGGATTTAATTATGACATCATTATTTGACTTGGACCTAATCATCTCTCTGGTTCTCAGAAAACACGTCTGGCACACAAACACCCACAAAGACTCTGTGCAGCTGGTAAAAACCTCTGCTCTACCTACGTGACATGTCAGGTCTCTGCCCCAAATATAATGCTAGCGGCTCTTTGAGGCTATATTAGCCTTAAGATGATTTGAACTTAAGGGGCAGTTCACCTTAAAATCAAAAATACATATATTTCCCCTGGCTCTAAGGCTATTTATCCATCAAGATTTTCTCTCCAGTATAGTGGGACCAGATGACGCTTGGCTTGGGGTGCTCAAAGCATCAAAAAATAAGAGGAAATCATGACCCAGTTACTCAAGATAATTCACAGACCTTGTTGTGAGCAGTTTCATGTAGTAATTGTTGTCTTTCTATCAGAAAGAAAGTAGTTCTTGTAGATTCTACTGCAGAAAGAAAGTAGTTCTTACATTAAATTACTCACAACAAGGTCTATGGATTATTTTGAGCAACCAGGGTCATGATTCTTGGAAAGAGGCACTGGTTTTGAATTTTTCAAATGTATTTTTTTGGTGCTTGGAGCAACACAGAACTTGTGCCAGTTGGAGAGAAGGCAGACATCTCTACGGTCAATATCTCCAAAACTCTGCAACTCACACCAAAACAGTATAGATGGATAAATAGCACAACAGGTCAGAGGAAAAATATGTATTTTTGAATTTGGGGTGAATTGTCCCTTTAATGCTAACGTCAGCAACTTTTTTTTCAATGTTATTTTCATTGTACTTTCACAGAAATAGATACAAGGACAACAAAGCTGAACAAATAAAGTTCAAGAGTCTGTTATGTTTTCTCTGTTCACCAGACTGACCATTGTTCTGATGGCCAATTATTCTGAAACCTGAATAATCTGAACAAAAGCCTGTTATCCCGAAAACAAACACCCATTGCTCTGAAAATGCACAGTTGTTATTTGCAGTCAGGGTTTGATTAGCCTACATCTAATGGCTTGGTTGACGGGAGCAAGCCCCAACTGAGGTAAAACTCTATTGATCTTATTCCAACATTGGAAATTTGTCTGCGATAGTAAAATAGATCGGAATGTCAAGTGAAGTTTAAGGTTACGGGTTTAATGGCCAAAAATCTGTTTTAATTTAGACAGACCATCCCCTGTTTGGGTGTGTGTTACGGGTTAAAACAGTTTTTGCAGTTCTAACAGCATCATATTGTGTGGAACTGGATAAACAACTCAACCACCTCCTGCTTGAGGCCTTCCAGTCAGACACACGCCTGCTTAGATGATTTCATTTCTTAGAATCTGACTGTTTCCTATGAACGTTTATGACTGGAATGTCATCAATAGGCCAACTGGATGAAATTCAACTTGTGTAATTAGCTCATTACAAGGTAAAATAGACAAATCGACAAGAAAATAAAAAAATCATCAGACTTCCAAGAGAAACTATATTTTAATGCTAATGAACTGCAAAGTTCGTATAAAATATAAGAAAACATTTAGAACTCCATTGTCATGCCCATATTGATAATTAACAATATGTTATTTAATGATAATAAGATTTTTTTTAAAAAAGCCTCATTTGAGACCATTTTAGAAGTATGTTACACTGTTAAAAAAAAGAGTTAAGAAAACTCATGATTTCAAGGCAACTGCCTTAGCTAGATTTTTGAATTTTGAGTCAAACTTTAAATAAACTAAACAAAGTTTTGCAGATCTATAATCTTTAGCTGAGATAATTTACTTTTCTTCTTTAGATAAACTGGAATCTTTGAGTTTTAGAAACCCCAAAAATGTGTATTTCAAAAAATTTTCACAGTGAACCGTGAACCTAGTTTGTCATTATTTGGGTGCTTGAAAATGAAATGGTTGCGAGTAAAAAATATTAAATTATTAACTATCAATCACGTTTCAAAAAATATATATTTTGAATTTCTAAAATGCAAAGATTGAAGTTTATCTAAGGAGAAAAGTAAATTATCTCAACATTATTAGTTGGCAAAACCTTTTCAAAGCTTAAGAGTTTTTTTTTTTTTTACTTTTCTCACCTTTGCATTTTTACAGTGTATCTTGCTACAGTAACTGGAAAAAAAAGTTTAAAAAAGGAAAAAAAAAAAAAAGAAGCCCTCCTTGCATCAGTCCTAGCTATTCATGTTCTAACCAACTACAAGCAAATAAAAAATACAAGCTTGTCCTATGAAAAATGTGTCATGTAGCTAATGTTAGCTAGGTGGTAATTAAGTTTAGTTTTATAACAGTTACATATCTTGATCCTCTAGGGGTGGGGGAGGGGATCTTCTTTACAACATGTTATGAAACGTTCGTGGTTTCAGGATTTCTGGACGTCACAAACATCATCATTTCCAGTTTTTTT
Organism: Lutjanus argentimaculatus; assembly: GCA_034769285.1. Lineage (NCBI taxonomy): Eukaryota > Metazoa > Chordata > Actinopteri > Lutjaniformes > Lutjanidae > Lutjanus > Lutjanus argentimaculatus. The sequence continues at coordinate 2,326,795 of JAWZSL010000001.1, forward strand.
TTTTTTTTTTTTGCAATTAATTACCTCATTGTGCAAATTTAATCAAATTCCCAACATGCAACCTAGCAACCTTAATCTCATCTGCTAAGCCTGTAGATAACATTTTAAATCATGAAAGGTCATAGGAAACAACACTGCTGGGTTTCATATTGTCTGTTTATAGGTTTCCAGACTATTAGTGTTTTTACCTGATGATAAATGAGAAATATAGAAAATGTTGGAAAAAGATAATCATTTCAGGTCTGTGCTCTCCCTCTGGACCAGGCTGTGTGTTGACCACATGTTTATTCATACTTGTCAGCGTGTCACGCAGTAGATTTGAAGGGCACTGGCAAATTTAATAATGGCGGCTGTGTCACAGTGTGTGTCTGAGGTTTGCAGACTGACCTTCTGATCCTGCAGTGTCACTGCAATAAACTGGTAACTCAAACTCAGTGGAAACTTCATGTCAAGAGCAGCGAAGGTCCCATCTGTGGTGTGTGTGTGTGTGGTGTGTGTGTGTGCGGCTCATAGGACGCTGTGACCAAACCGCTGGCCACACACTTAACTACTGCACGCATAATGAAGATCAATGTAGAGCTAGTGGAAAATTCACTGTCTGAGTGTGTTTTGAGAGTGCGTGTGTGTGACAGTCTGTGGCTTCACTTCTCCTCTTTTCTCCCCATCTCCTTTTTCCTTTTCCTTCCTCGCCACAAACGACCCACTTTTCTATCTTCCTCGCCGTTCATTCCTCTGTCTCTGTCTCTGGGCTTCAGCTCGGGGCTAACAGAGCAGCGCTCCTGTGATCTCTGAATAATAAACAGCTCTAATGACGGTCCGGCCGTCTGGCTCTCCTCTCCTGAGCTGTTGTGACAGATCTGGAATAACACCAGACGGATTTCCAACACAAAGGGTGTTTGGAAAAGTAAAGCAGCTAATTGCCATCGCTGTTCTGCTGACAGACCTTGACTCATGCAGTTTATGTTCAAATCTCTGCCCTGCCAGTTTCACTTGTGAGGTCAGGTTGCATGAAGTCTCAGCAAGTAATAAAAAAAAAAGAAAAATACATGCAGCAGCTTGGAGGCGATGAGCTCATCCCGTGGAGTTTCTGGCCTGGCTGAAGGTGCGCTGCTATCAGCCAGCAGCGATGGACACTCTGGGTTTTCATGCTGAAACACCATAGTTGCATAACAGAGAGAGAGAGTGAAATATGATTTATATGGCACGCCGCAAACCAACATTTAAGTCACATCGTAAAATGAGGATGTGTCATTGCATAGCAATGCAGCGAGTGTCATGAAAATGTTCGAAGAAAATAACCGGATCAGCTCACAGGGGAATTTCTTGGTATTGTTTTCGTGAAACCGTTTCCAAAAAAGATTGTGCATGTGTTTGTGCAGCGCTATCACAAGTCTTAATTTCTGTGGTGACATTATACAGATAAGCTTTGGCAACTTATTGTGCAGTAGGATGTCATCGGGAACAAATAGTCCTGCTTCATATTGAGATTAATGACACTATTTTTAACTTTTATTTCTCCCTCTGTTTGTGTTTGCATGGAAACTGGAGGGGAATAACTGTAATTGATAGCGGACTTTAGAGACAGTGTGCGTGTGCTGCCCCTTGTGTACACTTCTCAGTGGAGTTTTAAATGTCTTCATTGTGTGCCATACCTTACGACATGGCTGCCTCCAGCTGCAGGTTTGAGTGGGTGTTAATAACATTCATGCGCACACTCTTGCAGGGCATGTAGGGTAAACACTCTCAGGGCAGGACTGGGTTTCAAAGTGTCGTGGATAGTCGAAGAAGCTGGCGTCCGCTGAGGGAAAAAGCAATAGGTCAGATGACGAAGAGGATCCATGGTTACCACTCTCTGCTTTGTAATAGTGTTGTTTTGTTTGTTGTCAACACAGTTACAGGTTGGTCCTCGTGTTGGACATCAACATTTGAAAGCTGAACTCTGAGCTGCCTGTTTTGCCAGCTGACATGACTACACTCTGGGGGGGACATTAGATCTTTCTGATGTCAAGTGTAAATGAATAACATTTGCATGCGTGACCAGATATTTTTCTGAGGAGCTGGTGAAGACCAAAACAGAGCAAAAAGACAGTCAGTATTGAATGAATGAATGCTAATGTCACTGCGTGTCAGCTGGATGTGTAAATATGACACATGACACTAAGCTGTGCAATATGATGATATATATGTGAGAATGCTCTTGAGTTTATTTACTTGTGTCACAGATCACCCTCTTTATGGCAATATTTATTGACATTCGCTTTGCATTCTTCCACATGGCACGGATACAGGCAGGAAATTTGCATGAAGGCAATGCAAACAAACATGGAGGAAAGTGAAAGTGATACAGAATGGGATAATTCAGGTAATTCTTGTATCTAAAAGAGGGGCTACTTCTGCATGTGGCTTTGGTATGACAAGTTTTGATAAAGCTTATAGTTAGGGCTGGCTCAGGTTTGCCCTGACCAGCCCCTAGTTATGCTGCTATAGGTTTAGGCTGCTGGGGGACTCCAAGGCACACTGAGCTCCTCTCTTTCTTCATCTCTTTCCCCAGATGTTTATGTTTATGTTCCATTAATGCCTGTTACTGACTTGATTCCTTCCCCGGAGTCTTTCTGCTTTGTCATCCTGCAGATTCCTATGGACTGTGGCTGCGCATGGATCGCTGATCACAGCTGAACCTCCCACTGTGGATTATTATAACTCACCTAATCAATCAAACATTCATCACATTGTTGTTGTTACTATTATTATCATTATTTTATTATCATTATTGTAACATCTAGTATTAGTATTATTATTTACATACAGCTTACATATTTATATGTACTACTTTTCCGTACACATACTGTAGTTTTACTATTGATGTTCTGTTACTACTGTTCTCTCTGTCTCTGTTCTTTTCTCTCTCTCTTCCACCCCTCCCATCTCCCCTCTTTCCTCCCCTTTTCCTCTTTCCCTCTCAACCCGACCGGTGCCGTCAGATCACCGCCCACCATGAGTCATGGATCTGTCCGAGGTTTCTGCCTGTTAAAAGGAAGTTTTTCCTCGCCGCTGTCGCCAAAGTGCTTGCTTATGGGGGAGTTGTTTTCAACTGTCGGATGTAAACAAAATTATTGAGTGTGGTCTAGACCTACTCTATTTGTAAAGTGTCTCGAGACAACTTTGTTGTGAATTGGCGCTATATAAATAAAATTTGATTGATTGATTGATTGATTGACAAGTCAGACATAGACCAGAAAACCATACTTTTTTATGCCCTCCACAGTAGACTCAAACACCACTAGACTCTTTTACCAAGAATCGGATGAGTGCCACAAAAGTACATGCGATTGTTCGAAACAAATCCCAGGCTCAGATATTGCAAGAGGCTTTTGCATATGGCACACCATATGGCAAAGAATCACAAAAATTGAAAGAGATAACGGCTGCCATCGCAACTTACATCTGCAAAGACATTAGCAGAAAAGGTTGTCGTAGGCAACTGGACTTGGTGGAGTTCTTGAAGACGCCTCTTAGATGAGAGGCGAAACATCTTCAAGAACTCTACCAAGTCCAGTTGCCTCCGAAATCCATCGAATACCATGACCTGGATGACTGAGAGTCTTCCCAAACATCTGCAAAGACTTGTCGCCAAACAGGGGTTTTATAAGGTGATGTTAGAGGTCCTTGCCACATCAGCCCGGGTTTCGCTGCATGTCATCCCCTCTCTTTGCCTGCTTTCTTGTCAAGTCTTCAGCTATCCTATCTAATAACGGCAGAGCAGAAAGGTTGAAGTTTAGCAGTGAAGTTGTCTAGTGGCAGTAAATGTACAGTTTGCCCCTGACAGCACTGTAGATAAAGGTCAGGAAGTCATGGTGTCTTGCTCCTCAGCTGCAGGGTAAAGTGAAGAGAGAGTCTGTGGGATTAAACCAGAGCAGAAGGAGCTGCTCTCAGGCTGGGGAGCACACTCTGCTCCACTTAGGTTACAAAATGTGGAGTAATTTCCATTGTCTCTTTACTGGGCACCAGCCTCACATTTATGGGCTCATTGTCAAGACAAATAGACTTGAAGTCTAAGTAAATGCTTCAGGTTGCTTTTACACGTATCAGACGCAGCTGGGATGTGAATTGCATGGAGTTGGTGAAGACGGCTGCACAGATTTTTTTTTTTATTATTATTATGACCAAAATGAAGACAGGACAAGAAAGAATGGACACAAAAGCAGTTGTTGAGCAACAATGACAAGCTGCAAGATGCATAGATTAAAATGAGAGTGTTTCTGTTGTGTGAGAAGTGCAAATGGAAAATGCATCTGACTTGCTTGCAGTCAAGACAGGGGGTCAAGGCTGAACCCAGCTACACTACGGAGGAAACTTGGCCACTATATCCACAGCCACATTTTTTTTCACTACCTAAAGCTCACAACCATGGGTGAGGACTGGAACGTCAATCTACCAGTAAACTGAAAGTTTTGCCTTCTGGCTCAGCTTGTTTTTTATTACTGGATCACTGCAGACAGCGCATCAATCCACCTGTCAATCTCCCGAGTTCTTAAACTCCTCCACTTGAAGCAGCAATTTTTGCCAAACTAAATAAAACCAATGTGGCATTTTTCCTCGCTTTGATGCTAGACACTTTATTTCACAAACTAAACTATATTTTTTAAGAAAAAAAAAAACCCTAAAGCGCTTGACATTTCTTGCAGTTATCCATCAGTTTCCATAACAACCAGCTCAATAATACTTATCAGGATTGTGTCCTTTCCAGCTGAAAAACATCAACTATATCTCAGGACTCATTATTATGGAAAAAAGGACCTGCTTCCTCCTCACTTATCCAAGGTTACGTCCTCTATCTGCATGTGAATGGTTAAGCTCTGACATAAAGATATCTACAGTATGCATTTTCCAAGACTTATGTATGGAAACCTCCCTAACTCCAACCCGCTTAATCCAACGTTTCTCTGATTACATTATCAAAGAGCCTCGTCAGCAGGAAGACTGATGTCCAAAAAGAAGGAGAGGCTGAAAGATGGTCTCCCCTTTTCCAAATGGCATCTCCCCTCATGTTGTACACTATAATTTAAAGGCAGACGTCAAAATAGTACTTAAGAGGAATCCATCGCTGATTTTATGAGTAGGTGGTATTCAGGATGGATCCACGCTGAGATATGATTTAAATAACTGAAGGGTAGGAGGTTCAGAGCAGAAGAAATACTTTGTGGTAGCGACCGCACTGTAAGCCCTGCTGACAGTGTAATTTGTAATGAGAAGGCCAGATTGTGTGTGTGTGTGTGTGCTGATGTGTGTGTATGTGTGGACATGTATTACTCATTGTAGGGACATAAATCTGTATACACACTCACATTGTGGGGACTCGTCTTCCTTATGGGGACAAAATGCAAGTCCCCATAACGTGAATAATTAAATTTTAAGGTGAAGATTAGTTAGAGTTAGGGTCATTTTAACAGCCTTCATTAAAACATGAAGTCTGTCTGGGTTAAAACAAAGCACTCTAATTTAGTACTATGAGGGGCATGGGCCACAGGGACCATAAGTGTTAGAAATACTTTAAAAACATCCCTTATTAAACCATTATTAATGGTTTAAATCCATCCATCAAGAAATGAAATAAATAAAAGGTTTAAAGGAGCACAGGCACAGGTGGAGGCAGCAGGAGCATCACTTCTTATAAAAATTCTCCAGATTTCCACAGTCTCTCCCCCAGCTGTTACGTTAAATAAAATGAAGTCTGTTAAAATGACTGCTGACTGGGGTGCCCTATATCTCAGTCGGTAGGGTGTGCGCCCCATTACTGAGGCTGTTAGTCCTCTGCAGTGACCGCAGGTTCGACTCCCACCTGTGGCTCATTTGCTGCGTGTCGTTCCCTCTCTCTCTGCCCCCTTCCTGTCATGTCTTCAGCTGTCCTATTGGAATAAAGGCAAAAAGCCCAAAAAATAATCTTTAAAAAAAAAAAAAAAAAAAAAGACCACTGACCGTATGATATAAGTAACAAGAATAAAATAATCACATGAAATAGCTTAAAATAAGAGGTGTTCTTTTGTGTGTGTGTGTGTATATATTATATATATATATATATATATATATATATATATATACATCAAATTAACTGGAATGTCTGGCACATTTAAATTATATACATTTATACACTGAGGGTGAGTAAGGTGTATTTATAAAAAATATTAAAACACACATGTAAAAACTTTAAAGGTAAGTGCTATAAAAGGACAACTAAGTGTATAAAACAAACTTCAACATTAAAACGCACATAGGTTAGTAGGGTAAAATAAAATAAAAGAAGTGTGTTTATATGTATATATCTCTATTTATGTCTGTGAGGCCAATTAATTTGGTATGTAAAATATAGGAAATATAAAAGAAATAAGCTGATATATTCTAAGTTTATAAAATAAAGACACACCCCTGAAGTAATTAGATAAAATTCACAATAATTAAGGTAATACAATAAACAGTCATAAAACATTCATTCCAGGTATTTATTTAATTTTTTTTTAATCTCATAATAATTCACATTAAAAGGAGTCCTGTCTGTAGGCAGTTCCTGTAAATAACTGTAATATTATATTTTATTATCATTTTATTATCATTATTATGAAATATCATTAAATGAATGTTACCCCTTAATTTATAAGTGCTAAAAATTGGAACAGTACAACAGTGCTGGGTATGTCTCCAGGAAATTGATGTAAGTCAATGTAATGTCCTCTGAAGTGATGGAAATACATCTGTGTGTGTGTGTGTGTGTGTGTGTGTGTGTGTGTGTTGTGTGTGTGTGTGTTTGGATGTCACGGTCAGAGCAGTGTCCTGACAGCATAACACGAGAAAGGTCAGCAGGACAGATTCCCAGACTGTTAAACGGCAAGGCAAGTTCAGGGAAATACAACCGTTAAGTTCTCTCTTTCTCTGCATGTCCGTGTCTCTTGGTGTGTCTTCTTTGTTTCACACTCGCACAGACACACACACACACACACACACACACACACACACACAACCACACACCACACAACGTGGTGTAAAAACAACACACTCCTGATTTATTGGCTCTCCAGGGCCCTGATAAAACTCATCCTGAATGACCTCATTTGTACTGCTACGAGACAGAACAGACAGTCAGATGCAGACTGTGTGTGGTGTGTGTGTATGTGTGTGTGTGTGAGTTTTGCAATACTTGTGTTTTGTTTAATTAGAAATGATACAACTCATTGTCATGACACACAAACCCAGTGTTGACATGTTTGTCTCCGCAGTTGTTTCCTGTTTGTCTTGTTTCATGTCTTCACGTCCGTCTGTGGGTTCTGCCATCATAATTTATTCATTCATTGATTTGAATGAATGACAGATTTTTTTATTCTCAGACAGTAATAGTTGACTTTGCTGAAATTGTTACCACACTTAAATTTCATGAATGTCTTGGGATGTCAAAGTCATGTCCAACTTGTATTTAACTTTTGGACCACTGGTCCTGGATAAATCCCTGCTTATCAACATTCAAGAGCAAGAGAGAGGGAGAGCAGTTCCATACACATCGCTGCTAAACCAGGGGCCGTATTCACAAAGCTTCCTAGTACAGAGTTGCTCCTAGTGGTGAAATTCTAAGAAAATTCTTTGATGCATTCTAAGAATTTCCCCTTAAAACCCTTGCATTTTTAACAAAAGTTCAGGATTGTTTAAGTCTAAATGCCTTAAAAGATTGTTATGCTACTTTCACATTTGAAATAATGCATCTTAATACTTGTAACTACAACGGTCCAAGGAAATAATGGCCACGCATCACGCAGATGTCTTTTTAAGTTTTATTTCTTCTTTCAATCCTCCACAGACACTGTGAAAACTACAAAAATAAAAGACATAAAAAAAAACAAGTTTTGAAATACAGATCTCTGATTATTTTACAGTCTCTCAAAAACAAAAAAAGCATTAGACAGGCCCAAAAATAGTAAAGTTTCTGATAATAGACAGGTCCCAAAAAGTTAGCACAGCAACAGAAAATATATTGAACTGTTCACTCAAAGCCTCTTAAACAAATATTATAAACAGATACAAAACAAATGAAAGTGCAAAATGACAATTACCGTGTGCGCCTCTTGGATCATGTAGAATATGATTATTTTGGGGCCGTATGTATTTCCTCTGCAACCATATTGGCTCTCTGCTTTGTAGCCATGTTGGTGCTCTCTGCCGGCGTACTGCCTCTGCCCATAATGCAACGGGTGCGCAACCAAACTCTAGTCATGTGACCTACAGTATTATGCTGTAGATCAAATTAAACTTACATAAAAAACAATAAATTTTTTAACCAAACGATATTTTTAAAGGTGGTATATTTTAAATCATTTTTAAAATTAAAGTTACCTTTTTAACAATCTATTTCTTACATTTTTAATCAGTTTTTAATGACAGTCAATTTAAACAATAATGAAATTACGACAGAAAATATAAAATAAACATTTCAATCAAATTTCAATGAAAAAATGTGTCTTAGACAGTTACAATGCTGTTTTTTGAAAAAACAGTTTGCACTGCGCAGCCTGAGTAGCACAGTGAGGTCAGAATTTCAATATTTTTTACTCCAGACTTTGGAATAACTCATGTTTCACTCTATACAAATAGAGTACAGTTAACTGATGTGAGGCCAAAAATCTCAAAGACAACCCTAGCAGACAGTGGAAATGGTTTATATCATAACACAAATCATAACCCTTCCCACGTTTCTATATGTTCTCACTTATAACTGGCCCCTCTCCTCTCCTCTTCCCCTTTAAGTTGCGGTATAAATCAGTGAGTGGCAGCAGCCTGCGGAGGACGGCGGGTCAGTGAAGGGTTGATCCAGAAGTATTCCAACCGTCAGTGTTTACAGATCCCACCGTGACTTGCTGGATTATATTACTCCAGATACAAAGTGATGTGACGCAACATTACTTACAGTCGTGTCTGGGCCAGTGTGGGATTCAACTGAATTTACAGGCTCATAAAAACACCTGCAGAGTTTTATGCTCAACCCTGACACAACATCTAGATAAACTAAGAGTCTGAATATTTCTTACGCTGTGTGCTGCAGACAGTGGAAGTGTGCCACGGTCATACATGTGTATGCATGCAGTATTTTCAGATGATAGTGCAGCAACTGTCACGAAATTCATATTAAAATAGATGTATTGCAGAAAATAAGTGTTACGTATACTGAGAGCTACTTGCAGGCGTCTGACTCACATGTGCAGCCTCTCATCTGGGGAAGATTTATTTTGACTTAAGGAAATAAAGGTAATAAGCAGTTGTGGACAGTGAAGGGGCGTTTCTCAGAGACACGGTGTACTTTACAACTTGAGCCAGGAGTTTATGAAAACATGGGAATAAAATGTACAGATGGAGAGATGAAGAGCAGGAGGTAAAGATGACAGATATCAGTTCAGAGAAATGTTACGGGGTCTGTGTTCTTGAATGTTTTGATATCCAAATGGATCAACCTGCTTGAGAGCCTGAGGGCAAAATATGGACTGCTGGGCCCCTGTTACTCCCTATTCCTCCCACTCTCTCTGCAATGTATGTAGCTTTCTGTCTCTGACCTCGCCACAGGTTTGAATGAGGATTTATTTGATTAAACACAAATTAACATGGAAATATTCAGTAGAAAACACATAAACAAAACAGAAAGATAATTAAGGGGACTATCCTCAAGACAATATCATCACCTAGCAGAGCTGGAGCGCTCTGGCAGTTCTAGATGCAGCCAGTAGGACCCCCAGATCCAGGACCCTCATATGCATGCATGTCGTTTTAGACGTACAAATGCACGTTTAAATGAAAATGGCGGTATAGCGAATTGTAAAATACAAAAGAAAATTTAATAAGACAGTGTTGTTTTTGATAACCATACACAGTAGTTAACTTAATGTAATTAAGCTAATGTTAGCTGGCTACCTAAAATGAATAATTTCAGTCTGTTTTCTAATGGCCTGGGAACCAGCTATAACTTGGGGTAGCTGGCTAGCTTCAACATAAATCATGAATTTTATCAAATCATATAGTAACCTACACACAAACCGTTTGGAAAAGGGCAGGACTTTTGACTGATTGATGAACTATCAACCAACGCTCAACCAATCAGATCAAACTCTTGTTGAAGCTAGTTGGGAGAGGAGTGAAAACATTTTTTTCTGTGGAGAAGAGCATTCAGTGTCGCTCTGTTAATGAAGAAACTCTCTCCAGTTCTGATATAACCGATGCTATCACAGTATGTACGCTAACCTCTTCATTGTTCGTTGTCCATGGAAGCTTCTTACTGTCCTCAAACCTAAAACCACGGCCATAGCTAGTAGTCTAGTAGTCTATCCTAAGATGCTGATTGGTGAACCACTTTTGGTGCCGACACAAACAGATAACTTGAAGTCTGGCAAGATTCCTACATAATCCTGCAATCTTGTGAATTCAGCTACCTCACAAAGTAAACAAGAGAGATGAAAATTTAATTCTGGGGAATTTCACATAGAGGTACAAATACCACTGTTTTCTAAGGACAGCAAAGTCATGACCCACCTCACTCTGCCTTTGACTGCCTTACCCTTATATTCTTGCCCTAATCCTAACCAATCACTTCTCACGCAGTGGGTACTGGCCAATGAGAGGTCAGGTCATGACTTTACCCTCGTGGGAAAACATGGCCATATTCAGTGCCTAATAAATGTCTTTTTTGCATATTAGTGAATGGGATAAAAATGCAAAATGGGAGCACAAACAATTTGTGTATATTTGAATCAGATAAGAGACTGCCAGTGTCAAGCACCTTTGATATGATTTGTTGATTGATCTGACAACCTAAACCGATTCTAACAAGACATTTTGTGTGTTCTTAATTAATGATTTAATTCATTCATCCATTCATTCATTCATTTAGGATGTTTTAGATCAATTTTGCACATGTGGAGGATTTTACTTGAAAGTCCACAGAGAAGAATTTCAATCAGGAGAAACTAACTGAAAAAAGGGCTTGTAAAGTTATTAACTGAATGAATTTGGGGGGTAGCTCTGATGAAAAATGGAAATGGAGAGGGTTGCGTGGCTCAATGGAGCACTGAAGGACAGACAGGAACAGTTTTTAATTCTGACAGCAACAAGATGACTGGTTAACAGAACTCAACCCAGAGAAAAGGAAAAGTTCAAAATAAGACCTCGTCTTTGTCTAGCCTGTGACTCCTACATATAAATGAGCTCAATTTAAGACTCATATGAAACATTTTCTCTCTCTTCTTAAATTCGCCTCCTGAGAAATAACCTTTTTCTCGTCTCAGCCTGAGTCTAATTTGAGCCAAAGTGAAGATCTTAAAATGTTCTCTTTTTTTGTCTCACTGCACTGATCATAAATTTGTCTTTAAAAAACAGCTCTTGAGATAACAGTGAGATCTAAAAGAAGTCTCAGTGGTCCTAAAAGAGATCTTCTTTGTTTCAGCGGTCAAATTTAAGTCTTGTTGCTCCAAGGAGAAACTTCTGAGGCACCAAAAGATCTACTGCTTTTCTTTTGTTTTGCTCCCTTGCGGAGGGCTCAGGAGAAACAGATGAGACTTCAGTCAACTGAAAATATGTCATTTCAGTTTTTCAACACTGAAGCCGTTTCATCCTGAAAATTGGAGGGGTACGTGAAAACTTACGTATTTAGTGGCATAAACATTTTACCTGCTAAAGCAGCTCAATTCAACACTTTTTGCAGCGTGTTGTTTTTCATATAAGAGCAGTTTTTTCCATGCTGCACTCTAATGTCACTTGTATGTTTTTGTTTCGCCTTTTTTCATTACATGCAACTGTTCATTTCACATGCAAAAACATTTTCTTTACATATGAACAACACGTGTTCTAAGCTGTTCTTTGAATTTGACTTGAATACTAAATGCTGACCTTTGTTTCTCGCAGCAGCGGCGTCAGTGGCGCTGCAGTGTTTGACGTCTGTTTGAAATCAGCAGCTTTGACAAATCTCCTCCTGTGTTTTCAGAAGTGCTCACAGATTACGTTGCTGCGCTGCTAATCATGTTGTCTTTCCAAACTGTAGCTCTGAGAAAAAAAAAAAAAAGGCTCGCCATGATGGATGTTCTCTACTAACCCTGCTAATTGGCTCTGTACGTGAATACGTGAGTGTGTGTGGTTGATTGTGTGTGTGTTCGGCTCCAGGGCCTGGACAAGGAAATGGTGATGTAATGCTGAATCAGGGCCTCGCTGCCTGCCGAAGGCCAGATCTGGTACCGCTGTGAGGTTTTGATATGGTAGAGCAGCATGTGTGTATGTGTGTGTGTATGTGTGTGTGTGTGTACAGATTGCAGAGAGAGAACAATTGATGGATATGACTGAGATGTATTTTGGCTCAGTGTGGCTTAATGACATCACCTTGCACTTACACACACACACACACACTCCTTAAGTGTAAGAAATAGTCATCATTTAACAGTGTGTGTTCAAAGTTCACTGGTTTCTGGGAAAAAGTATACAACTCTCTCACACTATATGTGTTTGTGTCATTATCTACGTGGTAGCAGGTGTTTGTTGGTACAAATGGTCCAACATAAAGATGTAGGGACGTCATTACCAATACCAATACCAAATCTCATGTACATATTTCAATGACAGATTACACACACTGAGTGATAATGCTCGAGCCACACCGGCTGCTTGTACTTGTGCGTGACCTCTACCTCCCTGAAGTGCAGGTGGTTTGCAGGCCTGTGGTGACCACACAGGCATGTTTCAGCTGCGGGGCTGCTGCTGCCAGCCCTGTCTTGCTATGTTGAGTTTCCAGAAGAGTTTTGAAGAGAAGAAAAGAGCTCTAACCAGAAAGCAGTATGATTGTTTTCCACTGGCTGAAAGAGAGATTGAGGGAGGGAAGGAGGGGAAGAGATAGAGAAAACAGAGAAAGAAAAAGAGATAGCTCGCTGGAAAAATACTGCCCTTCAGCAGATTTTTTTCATGTCTGTGACATATTCTACAGATACAGACAATGGGCCTCATGCAAGAACCACTTGTATAAACAGAATTGTTCATAACTGATTTGTACAAGTGATGTAGGAAGACTTAATGCAACCCTTTTTTTTTTTTTTGTATTTTGGGTTCCTTAATTCCAGTGCCAAAAATGATAAACTTTCCTTTATGAATCTCTGAAAGCAGGATTTCAGTCTCCAAAGTCGTAAAGTTCTTCTTTTTATTTTCTTTTTATTATGCCATTTTCATGAATGAACACTTCCTGACATATCAGGCAGGAAGCGTAGCCTTATTTGCCATCATTGGGGTGTTAATTATGCTAATTTACAAGTCTCATGCACGTGTACTCAAATATAGACATGCAGAGCATTACACAGTGTTTGCTGAATCTGATGCGGCACATTTGTCCACCAAACAGAAAAAGTATGAGAAAGTTAAGATAAGAATGCAGAAATGCTCTTGCATGAGGCCCAGGGAAACTGTGGTGAAAAGTGTTAATAGAGACTCTCCAATGAAGTGTGGCTGCAGCCACATGTGATGCCTGTTTATATGGGTGCCAAAATGCTCCGGGTGCACTGTTCACAAAGTCAGCCGTAATAAGTCATGATAGTAGCCTACTACCGTGAACTAGGTTTACGTTACGTTAGCCTAAATATGGTAGCCTTTGGCCTTGAGCCATTGCAAACTATGTAGAATATAGTTGGCTTCACAGTAATGCCGGCTGTCTCAAACAAAAAAAGGTCCCACGTGATTCAGGATAACGAGAACAACACTTTTGGATATATTGTTAATGTGACGTTAACATGAATTGAAGCTCCCTCACCTGGAATTCTTTGAATGAATCTGGATGTTTGTCTTTGAGTTGCTTTGCTAAGTAGGAAGTGTTTTCTAGAAAAGTTTGATGGCACCATTTGTCCGGGTGGAAGTAACTAATTACAAAAAGCAAATGACTGTAATTAAGTATGTTTTTTGGGTACTTTTCAGTTCTGTACTTAAGTTTTCTTTGCACTATGTAATCTACTACTATGACATACAGACAAACACAACAAAATGCTGCAGCAGGCACAGGTTTGGTAACACATTCTCATCCAAACTTGCCACATACTGACGATTTGTCATCACCTGACAGCGTCTGATACTGGAGCACAAAGTGCCCTTTAGCGACTGTATCTGCCACAGCCAGAAAGCTTCTCTAAAATGTGATTAACGCTGTGAAATGGTTGCAGTTTGGTCAGGTTTAGGATAAGAACATGTTTGGGGTCACCTGGGTGAAAGTCCTGTGTTTGTTTGATCCATCTAGACTAGAACGCTTGTAGGCATATCTGTTGCCCTCATGAAGTCCGGAAGAATTGCATCATAGGAATCTTTTGTACCAAGGACAAATGAGTACCATTACTTTTTCTTAAAGTTTTTTCTTTTTCAGAATTTTGACACCAACTTACCAAAGCACTGGTACTCCTGACATCCCTATGAGGACATCAGACACCAGCAAAAATGTTGGAAGTGACGATCCAAACATATATTGAAATGAAACCTAAGTGTGCACATGAAGGTTTGTGTGTCTCTCCTTGTCTATCTTCATGCACTTTACTTCCCAAAGTCCATCTAGTTCTTGAGGTCACATCCTCACAGCGGTCCCCAGTATCCTCTGTATTGTTGACATTAGGGGCCTGTCCGCTTCCACACCTATCTACTCCTGACGCCGTCCCACAGAGGACACCCAGTCCAGACTCATTCACTGTGTGTCTCCTCAGTCTGTTCACTGTCTCCCTGATATCACTTCTCCTCTCTGGAGAGCGCGGTGCAACAGTCAGGTCAGCGGAAAATAGCAGTTGTCTTCCCAGTGCTGCTGACTGAAAGCGCTGATAGTTTTGGTTTTATTTGTTCAGGTTCTGTGATTTCTGCCTCCATCCCAGTACAGTGTAGGTGAATGGGGAAAAAAGGCTTTTAACAAATTCAAAAGAAAAGACTGAATGCACTCTCAAGTCACGGTGGGAGCTGCTCACAGGGAGGTCAGTCCAGTACAGAGCTTTGTTTTTGGAAACATTGTGGCTTTTTTAAAATAAATTTTACAAAACATCATTTTGTCGATGAGTGCTACAAACAGACCTGAATCAAAAATACTGGAGAATTGAACACAGCGGCCAAAAGTTTTCCCCCAAAAAAAAATCCAAAAATTAAAGGAATAGTTTGATGTTTTGGAAACTCTGCATCTGTTTTGCAGCCTTTTATTTCACAAAGCTCTCGCCAACACCTAAAAGCCAGTCCAACATTTACTCTTGTCTCTGTCCTCTTGCTCGGTCGTTCACTCCTTTTCTCTTTTTAGCTTCCCCCTTCACCGTCCTCTTTGGTCTCTTCACCTCCGCCATGATGCCTGTAGAGTCCAGTTAGGTTGCCCACTCACCTGGCTCCAATTCTGGCACGACACCGGCGCCACTCTCCAACAGCATTCCCCCCATCTCCCTGAGCCTGAAAGCCTCCTCCTCCCAGCGGTCTGAAGCTCCTGCTACAGCTGAACACTCATCTTCTTCGGTGCTCCGAGCTCAGATGGAAAGCCAGAAAAAAATTGCTCCATAAAATATGATCCAGTTTAATCAAAATCAGTGACATAGTTGGTGGTGCGTTCCCGCCATGATTGTAATGATGATTTTGAAGCTGTTATAAGGTAGATTAGCTACATAATATAGCTTAAAGTGTTATTTTATCATTGCAGAAGCACATCCATCCATGATGTAAACCATGCAACAGTAGAGGGGGCTTCATACAAGAACCACTCGTATCAACAGATTTGTTCTTAAGTGGTTTGTACAAGTGATTTTGGAGAACTTGTCACATTTACTAGTTTTCTCACATTTTGTCTTTTCTTTCAAGTACGAACACAAGTGGTCCAGACCTGTCGTAGGAGTCTCGTGCAGTCAGTCTGCTGTTGTCCAAACCAAATTTTTTCGCTAATTACTGCATATTTCATTAGTTTGAAGACATTTTGAGTTAAGTGCATTAACAGAACACTGTTAAAATGATAAACTAAAACAGAGCTTCAAACTCCGATCTCATTAAGTTCTTTTTACTCTTTACATGGATGTTATTAATTATGCTAATTTACAAGTCTCATGCACATGCACTCAAATGCAACATGTGCATTATTTATCTTAAGTTAGAAGCATTTTCTCCGAATCTGACGTGGCATGTTTGCACGAGCCCTTCTTATGAAAGCATTCATGCACGAGGCCCAGTGATTTTTAAGCTTCAGATGTGAGGCACAGGCAGAAGTGTTGGCAGTGTCTCTTTTGCTGTCACCAGGAGAAATTCATTCACTTGATGTAGTTTCCCTGATATTCATTGATGTGCTCAGCTATCACATTCAAAGCCAGAAACTTTTTATTGATTCTCTTTAAGTTAAACTGCAGAGGAAAGACTAATCACGGGTATTTTCCCCAGAGCCCCTGTCTCCAAAAATAATCGATCCATGCATGGAGTCCCAAATACAAAAGTAGCACATAAGACTCAAAATAAGTTTGACAAAAGTACATCCTTGTTACTGAAGATGATGGAATGCTCTAATTTCTTTCAGCTCAGTTTGTGATTTAAGCTGATCCTCCCTTGTGTGTCTTCTGGGTAAAGCCTGAGTTCAGAGGGTTAGGCACAAGGAATCACTTGAAAAGATATTGAAAATAAAGCTCTTCAGAAGGTACGGGGGAAAATGTATGTTTGTGTGTATGTTGGAGGGTCAGTGGACATTGCAGGGCCGTGAGAGGCCGGCAATCTCAGGAGGTTTTATTGAGTTAACAGAATGTGGACCTCTTCTCCGTCCATCTCCTCCACCCCTCCCTCTTTACACCCTGTTTCTTTCTGTCCCACATCGTCCTCCTGTCTTCCTCATTATTTTATTCACTACTCAATGTCTGGCCCGGGGACTACTTACGATCTGATAAGAAAAGACTGAGATGTCCTTGGAAACATTTGCAGCATAAAATATTTTATTGCTGGCTTCAGTTGCATGGACAGTATGATCCAGACAGCGGTGATGAAAAGGCCTCACAGCTCATGTCCGGTATTTCATCCATATTACTTCTTAAAACAATAAAGTAATAAAGCCTCTCGAGTTGAGACGGCAGCCTGATTAATGTGAGCCAGACATTATCAGAGAGCAGAGGCTTCTTTGTCCTTTTGAAGGCAAAAATGAATGATGTTGGAAAATAAACCAAACCTCAACACTGAACATGACCCTGCATGGTTGTTAGATATTTCTGCTATACACAAATCCCATCCTGTTGCTCCCTTCAACCCTCCCAAAAATGTATATCAGACACACCTTCTCCTCCCCAGCGCTCTGTCTGGATCGGTTCAAATCTCAAGCTTCTATCATCGCTCCTCCGCCTCCCTGCGTCTGCGTAGCGTCATCCATCCTCCTTCCTTCCCAAAATTTCCCAGAGACCCCGACACTACATTGTTCACCTTTCCTCACATTTATCCTCCTCGACGTATCAATTCCACTGTCATTTTTTAAATAATGGAAGTTTTATTCATCCCATTTTAAAAGGATCCAGTGAGATTCACAGAATCAAAAGCAGAGCCTAAGTCGAGAAGGATTCAAATCAAACAATCACCAGCATCAGCTGCTAATAAAAGGCCATCGGTTACTTTAACCCTTTGATGCACAAGCTATTCAATCAATCAATCAATCAATCAAATTTTATTTATATAGCGCCAATTCACAACAAAGTTGTCTCAAGACACTTTACAAATAGAGTAGGTCTAGACCACACTCAATAATTTTGTTTACATCCGACAGTTGAAACAACTCCCCCATAAGCAAGCACTTTGGCGACAGCGGCGAGGAAAAACTTCCTTTTAACAGGCAGAAACCTCGGACAGATCCATGACTCATGGTGGGCGGTGAACTGACGGCACCGGTCGGGTTGAGAGGGAAAGAGGAAAAGGGGAGGAAAGAGGGGAGGTGGGAGGGGTGGAAGAGAGAGAGAAAAGAACAGAGACAGAGAGAACAGTAGTAACAGAACATCAATAGTAAAACTACAGTATGTGTAGGGAAAAGTAGTACATATAAATATGTAAGCTGTATGTAAATAATAATACTAATACTAGATGTTACAATAATGATAATAAAATAATGATAATAATAGTAACAACAACAATGTGATGAATGTTTGATTGATTAGGTGAGTTATAATAATCCACAGTGGGAGGTTCAGCTGTGATCAGCGATCCATGCGCAGCCACAGTCCATGGGAATCTGCAGGATGACAAAGCAGAAAGACTCCGGGGAAGGAATCAAGTCAGTAACAGGCATTAATGTAACATAAACATAAACATCTGGGGAAAGAGATGAAGAAAGAGAGGAGCTCAGTGTGCCTTGGAGTCCCCCAGCAGCCTAAACCTATAGCAGCATAACTAGGGGCTGGTCAGGGCAAACCTGAGCCAGCCCTAACTATAAGCTTTATCAAAAAGGAAGGTTTTAAGTCTACTCTTAAATGTGGAGATGGTGTCTGCCTCCCGAACAGAAATTGGAAGATGGTTCCACAGGAGAGGAGCTTGATAACTGAAAGCTCTGGCTCCCAATCTACTTTTGGAGATCTTTGGGACCACCAGTAAGTCTGCATATTGAGACCTAAGTGTTCTAGTGGGATGGTAAGGTACTATAAGCTCTTTAAGATAAGATGGTGCCTGATCATTAAGCGCTTTGTATGTAAGGAGAAGGATTTTGAATTCTATCCTAGATTTTACAGGTAGCCAGTGCAGTGAAGCTAATACAGGAGTAATATGCTCTCTTATCCTAGTTCCTGTTAGTATACGAGCCGCAGCATTTTGAATCAACTGCAGACTCTTTAAAGACTTATTGCTGCAGCCCGATAATAACGCATTGCAGTAGTCTAGCCTAGAAGTAACAAATGCATGGACTAGTTTTTCTGCATCCGTTTGAGACAGGATGTGCCTGATTTTCTTGATATTGCGGAGGTGAAAAAAGGCAGTCCTTGAGATTTGTTTAATATGGGAGTTAAAGGATAAATCCTGATCAAAAATAACCCCCAGATTCCTTACAGTAGTGCTGGAGGCTAAAGTAAAGCCATCTAGTGTAGCTATATCACTGATTAGTTTGTTTCGGTGATGTTTAGGGCCAAGTATGATAACTTCAGTCTTATCTGAGTTTAGAAGCAGAAAATTGTGGGTCATCCAGATCTTAACATCCTTCAGACATGCTTGCAGTTTGTCTAACTGATTTGTTTCATCAGGTTTTATCGATAAATATAATTGGCTATCATCGGCATAACAGTGAAAGTTAATGGAGTGGTTTCTAATAATATTGCCTAAGGGAAGCATATACAGAGTGAATAAAATTGGCCCCAGCACTGAGCCTTGTGGAACTCCATAACTAACTTTACTGTGCACAGAGGATTCATCATTAACATGTACAAACTGGAAGCGATTTGATAAATAGGATTTAAACCAGCTTAGTGCTGTTCCTTTAATGCCAATTAAATGTTCTAGTCTCTGTAGTAAAATATGGTGGTCGATCGTGTCAAATGCTGCACTAAGATCTAACAGGACAAGTACAGAGACAAGACCTTTGTCCGATGCTAACAGAAGGTCATTGGTTACTTTCACCAGTGCAGTCTCTGTGCTATGGTGTACTCTAAAGCCTGACTGAAATTTCTCGAATAATTCATTGAGATGCAAAAAATCACACAGCTGATTTGCAACTGTTTTTTCAAGAATCTTAGAGAGAAAGGGGAGGTTCGATATAGGTCTATAGTTAGCTAAGACCTCGGGATCAAGAGTTGGCTTTTTAAGAAGAGGTTTAATTACAGCTAATTTAAAGGACTGAGGTACATAGCCTACTGACAAAGAGAGATTTATCATATCTAGTAGAAAAGTGCCGACTACGGGCAAACTTTCCTTAAGTAATCTAGTTGGGATAGGATCTAGGAGACAGGTGGATGGCTTTGATGAAGAAATAGTCGAGGTTAATTGTGGAAGATCAATGGGAGAGAAGGAGTCTAGATATACCTCTGAATCTGCAGCTATCTCTAAGGTTTCTGTGTTAGGGAATAAATGAATTTTGGTAGGGGGCATAAGTTGATCAATTCTGTCTCTAATGGATGTAATTTTATCATTGAAGAAGCTCAAAAAGTTATTACTGTTGAGAGACAGAGGAATACATGGCTCTATAGAGCTATGACTCTCTGTCAGCCTTGCTACAGTGTTAAAAAGAAACCTGGGGTTGTTCTTGTTATCCTCTATTAATGATGAGTAATAGGCTGCTTTAGCATTGCGGAGGCCATTTCTATAGGTTTTAAGACTATCTTGCCAGGTTAATCGAGACTCTTCCAAATTGGTGGAACGCCATTTCCTTTCTAGTTTTCTTGATGCCTGCTTTAACGCACGAGTTTCAGAATTATACCAAGGGGCTTGCTTTCTTTGTTTTATAAACTTCTTTTTCAGGGGAGCAATAGAGTTAAGCGTAGTTCGCAAGGATCCTGCAGCATGATCGACAAGATGATCAATTTGGGAGAAATTAAATAAAGTGTTATCAGAAACATTTAGACACGACATTGAGTTAAGAGCTAGGGGAATCTTTTCCTTAAATGTAGCTACAGCACTTTCAGAAAGGCATCTAGTATAATACTTTTTTGGAATTGGTGTGTAATCTGACAGTAAGAATTCAAACGTTATTAAAAAATGATCCGATAAAACAGGGTTTTGTGGATATACTATTAATTGATCAATTTCAATGCCATAGGCTAGAGCAAGGTCGAGAGTGTGGTTGAAACAGTGTGTGGGCTTATGTACGATCTGGCTGAAACCAATTGAGTCCAGTAATGACATAAACACAATGTTAAGGCTATCATTATCGACGTCAACATGAATATTGAAATCTCCTACAATGATAACTTTGTCTGTTTTAAGGACTAAGCTTGATAAAAACTCTGAGAATTCAGTCAGAAATTCCGAATATGGACCAGGAGCTCGGTACACAACAACAAATATAACTGGCTGTAGTATTTTCCATTTCGGGTGTGAAATACTCAGAACAAGGCTTTCGAATGAGTTATAATTAAGTTTAGGTTTAGGACTGATAAATAAGGTGGAGTCAGACCCCTTCTAATGCGCAGCATTGGTCTAAAATGACCTATATTTATTTCCTAGCATGCAATGGTGAGTGTATCTTCAGTATATCTTCTTAAATAACTTTATTTCATAATTTAATATCCGAAATATTCATTAAATATGTTGTTTTTGATTAATACAGAGCATTATTTATATTTACTTCCTTACTTTATGACAAAAAAAATACAATGTTTCCAAAAACAAATGACCCATGTATGGAAGTGGGATTTTAAAAAGAATAAAAATACAATAATAGTCTGGATAAAATGATTTTTTTTATCTGTGATTTACAACTGGTTCTCAACCTGAGGGTCGGTACCCATGAGGGGGTCATGAGATCATACCTGGGGGTCACCAAATGGAGAATAAAGTAAAATACAAGCTAACATATTGTGGCAAGCAACACACATGGAGAGCTATGAAGCAGCTCTCATTGACAGCAGCCCCTAAAAGATATCAAATTCAATTCAAAGTCAATCAGATCACTCAAAAATATGTTTGTTTGGTAGCTTTCGTGTGTTATACCATAATCGCTGAACAGTCTCAGGCAGATGAAGGACCAACCTGATTATTCTGGGGTTCACGACTCACAAAGGTAGAGAACCACAGATTTGGAACAGACAGTTATTTTTGAAATATTTGAAATATGTTTATTTGCCACTTCGTTGTGCATAACATACACATTCCATTGAAAATCATCAATGTTATTGAATCATAGATATCATGAGAATTCATATAAGAAATCAACTCCAAGTAAACACTCTCCTATAAATTGTTTTTAATTTAGAAATGTGTCTAAAATTTTTTAAATTGGAAGAGTCAAGGATCAGTTTCTTAAGAAGAGGGTGCACAACTCTGTGTTTAAGGCAAGAGGGAACACAAGGAGTTGACAATGAGCTGTGACAGATCATCTGATTTGTCACTCGAGGAAGAAGAGGACTGCCGGAATTCAGCAGCGGCAGAAGATGATGTTATGTAGCATGAAAACATCAGTGCTCAGCTGCAGCCCCCGGACCTCCACAGCAGCCGGGATATAGCAAGGCTGCTCACACTGCAGCCCCTGGGACTTACATCACAGCCAGCTGACAGCCCTCCAGCCCCCTGGCCTCTTGGACAGGCTGTTTTGGGTGGGGGACACACAGCTAACTTTAGCTACACTGGTTACAGTGATGTCACATGCGTAATATGAAGTGATAAAAAGAACAAAAATAAAAACATGAAGTCGACATTCTGCTTAAAAACGTCTCTTTAACAAAAACAGTTTTCTCAGGGTTTTTTTTTTTTAAAAACTTGAATCTTTTGATGGAACCAACCAACATTCAAGTGCATATCAAAAAGAATGAATGAAGCTAGAACAAAACTTTTCTTGTGTTTGAAACTATCAGATCTGTTCTTTCTTTTGATATATATGTTAATATATTCATGGAACTGAATATTCTGCGAAATCTGTGAACTTTGTCAAAAATGCTGGTGGGGAAAGACTTAAAAACCTTTTTAAGAGATAGGATAAACTGGAAATCATGATTAACCAAATTGGGGTTAAAATTCACCCAGTTCTTTTTCAAATCTCCAGACACTTACAGAGACACTTATGCACAACATGAGTTTCTTTCTGGGTTTAGTGACTGATCACTTGAGCAGTTTCACAACAGCATCTCTTTACAATCTCATTTTATTCAGACTTCTTATTTTCAATGATGTATAGAAAATGGATGTATGTGTGTTGATATTATCTTCCTCTCTATCTGGGTGGCCTTATTGGCTTATTAGAGTGCTGCTTTGCCAAAACACTTGTGGAACTTAACAAGACTCAGTTTAAACATGACACAATAATAGCAAATTTGTACTAATTGCACTCAAAAACAATGCATTTCTTTCTCTTTTGCTCTTCCTCTCTCAGCTCCATATGCAGATAATTAAAGTTGTGCTTTGAAGTGTCAATGACATCATGACTTGGCTGCCGTCCCCGTGGCCCTGTTTAGGCATGACAGGTTCCCATGGAAACTCTGATGTCATGGAGGGGTGGTAGAGACAAGGCGAGTTGGAGTAGATGATGTTTTCAGGCATGTTTTTGGGTGAAATGTGACGTCTGTTAACACACGGACAGACAGGAACAGCGCTGCGTGTCAGCAGACTGGGATCAAAGCCAGCAGGTAGCCTGTCTGTCAGCCCGGAGACTCGTACAACGGGCCGCCTGGCACGGTCTGCTGTGTGTTATTGAGTCTCACGGTCGGTTTCCAGGAAGGCATATCAGAGCCAAGCTGTCCTGAATTTACAGAGTGTGAATTAAAGACTGATGTAAAGAGAAATGACCTGGCTGGATTCCTTGGGAAAGTGTTCCCAGTAAGAGAAATGGCCATAAATAGACTGAAAATCGACCCTTTTACAAAGTGCAAATGATTACACATACTGCTGTCAAGAAAATCATTTAAAACATGGTGTATGGTTCCTGTTTTCTCTTTTCAAACTGGCAAAACTATGGTTTAAAAAAACATTCCTGCTTTCTTTTTAACTGAAGAATTATATTTGACATATTGGTTATTACAATTATTCATTTTCTTGCCAATAATTAGATTAAAAGACCCACTGAGATCTCAGCTACCCAGGATTCAAGCAAAAATATCTCACCCCCGGTGGCTGGCTGCGGTATAGGTTCTGCTCCCACAAAAAAAAAAAAAAAAAAAAAAAATCAAACGTCAAATAAATTTTTTCCCAAAGATCATTTCTGTTATTTTAGGTGGTTCTTATCGTGCTGATACTTCACGTGTTCATCCTACAGTCACTAGGATTTGTCAGAGCTCTTCCTAAACGCATCAGGACATCAAATAGCAACGTTTTGCGTTAGTGAAACATCCGAACACAACAGACTTCTACTGGGTCGTAAGTGATGATCAAAACGGATTATGTAACATGAGTCTAGTTTCTAGGAAAATGTTGCAGATTATACCTTTAAAATTAGTTATCTGTAAAAAAGGGGGTTTCATGTCATGATTGGGAGCTGAGCCATGCTCGTGATTGAGCCAGCTGGTTGTCTGGGTGGGACCTTGATGCCGCTGCTCCAACCCTGATTGCTACTGCACGGACTATGTGCTCATATCTATGATATTTTGGTTCTGTTTTTGTATAGTGGGAAGAAGTGGAGGCACGTCATCTGTCTTTATTAACAATCATTGGGAATCATTTGCACGTCGCTTGCAAGTAGATTAAAACAAAAGGCTACTTGTTAATTTCAAACTTATTTAGTTAGAAAGCTGTAATCTATCAACTAGCTCCTCATGACCTGAACCCTGAAAGTTTGGACCGATGTTCACGGATGGTGAGCGTCCAAAATCAGGAGCCACACCAGAAAAACAATATCAAAATGTCCATAAAATCCAGTAAAACTTGTCAAACAATGCATGCAACTCTACATGTGTCGTCACAATATTGCTAAATAAACCATTTCCACAAAATCCCCTTTTGGCTGTTTTCATCTTGTGTGTTGGCCACAAGTCCTGCTGAGTCATACCTCACAAAGGCTAAACCGAAGCTACATAGCCACTGAATTTGCATTTCTGAGTGAGTGACTGTAAGAGAAGTCACTGAAAAATGTCTGCTTAGCATCCATGAAAACTTACATAGAAGAGTCAACAACAATGGAAGAAGTATTCAGATCCTCTATGTGAGTAAAAGTTTAAAAAAAAACAAAAAAAACAACAACAACAAAACACTGTATAATTAATCATTAATGGCATTCAGGTTTCAAGTATCAAAAGTACAAGTACTCAGACTGGTCCCTTTCAGAGTGCTGTATTACTATGTAATACATAATATTAATTTATTACTGATACATGTCAGTACCACCAATGTAGCTGCTTGACATACCTCTATTTTCCATTGACTATTTTATACTTGTGGGGACTTAATGCATCATATTTTAGGCTTTTGGATGAAAACTGTAATCTGAAATGTAAAAAGTAGCTGTAGGAAAATGTAGTGGAGTAAAAACTACAATATTTCTCTCTGAAAGTAGTACCTAAAAAATCTTTGCGGAAATCTATCTGTTTTTCTTAAATTCCTCAAAAAGTTTTAACATTTTGGCAACTAAAATGTGTGTCATAGCCTATGTCTAAAATTTAAATTTTGCTGGTGGCTAGCTATGGATGTCAAATCCAAAGAGAAAAATCCTGAGGAAAATAAAGAATATAATAGTTGCAGCTTTATTTTCTTTTTAGTCCCAAGTCAAGTTCCAATTCCTAAACTTTGAACACATAGTTTTTATAAATGAATGAAATGATCTTTAATGTAATTTTTTCCAAATGGAGCTCAGTAATGTAACGTTTGTTCTCTCCTGCAACTTGATTGGATGTTGTCAGGTTGGTTCAAACAAAGTGGATCTGAAGTGTGACTTACCGAGAATGAACGACGTCAGCATCAGTTGGTTCAGGTAATGCTGGGAATTGATTTGTGGATTCGCACTTTTTAAAAAACAAACTACTTTTTAATCTTTGGGCTTGGGGGAAGATATCAAGTATTTTCAAGTCAAAAAAGCTCAAGTCTAAGTGATGTCAGAGGTCTTTCAATATTACAGTCCAAGCTGAGTTGCCAGTCTTTTTTGATTTTGTTACATCGAGTCTTGCGTCATCAAATTTGTGACTCGAATCTGACTCAAGTCCAAGTCATGTGACTTGAGTCTACACCACTGATATGTATAAGTACAGTCCTTGAGTAAATCCACATTCAGAAGTTCCAACCATGTTCACGTTCACTACACACACTGAAAACCAAGAAGTTGGAGCAGGTCTAATCAGCTGACTGAACGAACCATGACTAAGAATCAAACACTCAACAAGTTCTGTAATGTGCTATGTGCTGATTAGCAGTAGCAGTGTCATTTTAAGCTAACCCACATGTAGAATGACTCATTTAAATGTATAGTCAAAGGTCAGTTTGCTCTCATACAGATCTGCTCTCTGCAAACAATGTTTGCATCTCTAAGTGTGCATGCGTGTGTTTATGGGAGTTTTGGGGAAGTATGGACATATTTGTGTTCTGTTTAAAGCGGCGGTGACGTAAACTGTTCTCTGTGGGCGAACTCAGAGCCCTCTTGTTAATGTTTACAGTCTGTAACCAGCAGTCAGAAAGAGTGTGTGTGTGTGTGTGTGTGTGTGTGTGTGTACGAGTGTGTGTGTGTGAATTAGATGGATTTTGGTGATATGAGGATAATGACGCAGAGAGGGTATTGTAAGTGTTTGTATGTGTTTGTGTGTGTGTGCCTGTGTGTGTGCGTGTGTGTTTACCCTAACCTCCTTAAAGATATATTGTATAGGGGGATGTGGATGGTGACGGTGGGGAAATTAGAGAGGACCGAGGCGCACTGTGGTTGAGTTTGGCATCTTTACAGTTTCACTATGTTCATACTAACATACCTATAATTAACAACTTAATTATAAACAACGTATTCCCTAATGACCATCTCTCAAACATTATTCACTTAAATACAGCGCAGAGTTCTCCTTTCATCATGCCAGCCATAAACTGAAGCCAAAAAATGTGTTGAAATAAAACCACTGGTGACACTGAAAAAAAACAAAAAAAACAGAAGGAGACAGAAGTCATGTTTGTGTTTCTGAGAATAGTTTCTCCCTCTTGCAAAAAAAAAAAAAAAAAAAAAAACTAATTTGAATAAGATTTACATGCCCCATTTCCA
Organism: Lutjanus argentimaculatus; assembly: GCA_034769285.1. Classification (NCBI taxonomy): domain Eukaryota; kingdom Metazoa; phylum Chordata; class Actinopteri; order Lutjaniformes; family Lutjanidae; genus Lutjanus; species Lutjanus argentimaculatus. The sequence goes on from JAWZSL010000001.1 coordinate 2,353,586, forward strand.
TGCTTCCTGACAGGATGCAAATTTAAAAATCTAATATGACGCTCAAAACAGCCTGTTGTAAGTCAGTTCAATGACAAGTCAAAAGTGTTCAAAACATTGAAGTTCTCAAGACGTCTAAATCAATGTTTAAGTGTTTTTTTTTTCACGTATGGGCTATATGTCACCTATACATCAGTATCTTGGTCCAGCAAAAACAAACAAACAATTTTTTAATACACGTTTGGGTATTTTTGATGGTATATCATTTTGTCAACATGATGAACATGGCCTCCAAAATGTTACAGAAACCACAAAAGCAGCTAAGTCATATTTATATTGAACTCTTAAGAAGAAAAGCTGATATAATTATTAATGAATATTTAATGAAATTAAGATCCAGTAAACTAGGAGACAGGGTGGTGCTCCAAGTGGTGGACAGTAACGAAAGTACATTTACTTCAGTACTGTACTTAATTACATTTTTTGAGTATCCATACTGTTCTTGAGTATTTGTTTTTTTTTTGGAAAATTCTGACTTTCACTCCACTACATTTCAAAGACAAATATTGTACTTTTGACTCCACTACATTTCTAGGAAGGTTGTCGTTACTCTGTCATTACAGCTGTTGCTGTTTTTTCTTTTCTAAAATACAATTGGCCACACACTGTGTTCCTCACAGAAGATGACCAATCACAGTACCTGCTCTCAACTGGGATTGATGTAAAACAGAAATACATCATCCAGACGCGCTCTGTAACAAGCAAGTGAAACAAACAAGGTCTCACTCTTTCATTTAAACAAAACTCAGTAATGGTGATGGCAGGAGAAAACAACTAATAATCTAATATTTAATTTATATTTTATATATACTGCCCCTGAAGCCAGATAGAAATCTCAGTTATTTAACAGACTTGGACAACTCCTCACTGTTGGCTTCAATCTAATTTTATGTGGTGATTTTAATACAGTTACATCAGAAAATGACAACAGCTGTCCTTTTTGTTTTTGATTACATTTCTATGCTGAAGTTTTGATTGGTGTTTCTATAGGCTTTGTGTAGCATCGTGGTTCTACAAGCAAGTCAGTGCATCATTAGATGGTTTCAGAGAGTTACAAGGTTCTGTAAATGCATCGTGAAAACAATACAGCATGTATTGATATTACAAAATGTACTTTGTAATTTGTACTTTTGAATACTTAAGTTTTTTAAAGCAAGTACTCTGGTACTTTAACTCAAGTAAAAATTTTGACTGAGAAACTTTCACTTGTAGTTGAGTAACATTTGACCAAGAGTATCTATACTTTGACTGAAGTACTGGGGTTGAGTACTTTGTCCACCACTGTGTGTGCCTGACTTTGCTGCAGTAGATTAATGTGATGTGGTGTATAGCATAGACACATGTATTTTGAGTTGTGCATGTGTATACTGAGATGATGTGTGTATTGTTATTTTATGAGTGTATGTACTTGTTGTCATTTGAGACAATGTATTGTTGTATTCATTCCATATTGTATTGTTATGACATTTTATGGTGAAACCGAAGGCAAATTTCCACATTGTGGACAATTAAGTTTCGTATTTGTATTTTATTTGTATGCGTATTGTCTTTTCCTGGAAAACAATTAAAAACCGTTGATGACTGCACTCCACACATGTCCTAAATTGGTGTCCGATGAAACCCTTTGTCACTTATGACACAGAGGAGCATGGGAGCAGTGTTGCCAGATTGGACAGTTTTCTGCCCAGTTGGGCTGTTTTGGGTTGCATTGCACAAGTTAAAATAGGCTTGGGCAGGTGGACAGAATGTGGGCTGGTTCATCATGAGTCGGGCTGCTTTTTAAATACATTAAAAATTACAGTATATTAAACGTATACTCATATATTGTATTCCTTAGTTATCCAAACACGTCCAATCAGTCAACACAAGTTTTATATGACATCATCACTGTGTTATTCTGCACCTGCAGCTATCAGATCTGTATTTTCATAACAGAAACTGCTGGAAACATTACAACATCACTGTTGTTTTGGCTTTTTGATAGCATGGGATTGCAAATGTGTTGTGAGGGATACACTTAATCTGGCTTCCTGTCAAGGCTTGTTGCAACTGACCAATAATTTGTCCTTTAAGTTTTTCTTTATTTTGAAGGCAGAAGCATTGTAACCTCCTATCTGCATTCTTACACACTTCTGAACACTTAAATTATTGTATTATTATTATGTTAAATTGATTTTTTCATGATCCACAATAATATTGCTATTGTTTATTAATTCACTTCATTTGTATTGTTTATTATAGATAATATTTGGGTTTTTCTAAAAGCAAATTGGGCAAATTCTGAGCGATTATTAGGCTGGCAAACATCAACCGATCTGGCAACAAAGCATGGAAGGCTAATACATCTGTTCACCATCTGGAGTGTACTGTACAAAATTACAACTTTAAAACTTTATTCACTGATTCGGGTGAAACTGGATGTATTTTATGGAGAAATACTTTCTGGTTTCCCGTCTGATGTCCACCAGCTGCTCAGCTTTAAACCTTAGCTTGAACTGTTTGAAGATTATTCATAAACATGCTGTTTTCTTTTGTATGCAGCCTACTTTTATTTTTAAGGTTAATTTACTTTATGCTTTTATGTACTCTTTATGCTACCTGCAGAAAAAAAATTATAAACAGCAAATGGGTGAGTGAATGCTGAGGATAGAGGTAGAATGGTACTCTTTCTTTTTAAGAATAAAGTATAGAAGCATTATAATATATTTGTGTGATGCCACTTTGTTGTGTTGTGATTGTTATGACTATTTTGAATTAATATTTTAAATACAGCAATGCAAGAAACTAAGGTACTTTAATGTTGGTAATTAAAGTAGTTACGAGAAGCGTGAATTAATGCTAATCTGACGCATACACGTGCACATGCGCATACTACACAAGTCAGTGTGCCACCCCAGTCAAAAAAGCCTAGAAACGCCCCTGCTACTGTAAATGACGGTCACTGTCTGCAACAAGTCCCTCTGTTGCTGCCTGATTTCCAGGAAACACATAAGCAGTACGCACTCAGCTGGCTGTTTCATGGGAATTTAAAGACAACAATTATGACCTTTTCTTTAAAGCCCACGTTTATCAAAGGATCATCATGAGAGGAATCATAAATGTATGTAATCACATTTTCCCGTGAATTCACAAAGGTACGCTGGATTTGTTTTGTCTTCACATGTTGACATTTTATGAGCTGCTTTACGCGGTCATCATATTTTCCTGTAAAAGCCGCAAAGACAGCAGCGTGAGAACCTCGATGAAATCACAGTGTGTCATCCATTCGACCGGTGTTTGTCTGCCCTTGTTTTGGCACATTGTGCAACATTTCACGCACCTGACGGCACTTATCTGAGTCACAGATCTGTGTTTGGGCTGATTAGATCTGTTCTTTCAGTTTTGTTTCACTGTTGTGATTTTCGACCACATTCGGAGACAGGCCAACCAAACATCTCCCCTAACAGGTATGAGAGTATCACAGAGCTACATCTGAAGGCTGACCAAAATGTGTTGAAAAGGATATTGGATGGTGTTAGCAGACAATGAATGTGCAAATAAGCCAAAGTTTTACTGTACCAGATTTTGATTCAACAAAAATATAAACCCTAACAACAACAACGACAATAAGATCCCATCCATACGATATACACAAGTTAAAATAGTTACAGCAAATACCATCAGTTAGGAAAAGCCATATGATCTAAGAGGGGCTACTGAGTTTGCCTGCCTGAGATCTCCAGGCAGGGAGTTCCTCAGCTGAGGAGCCCAAACAGCAAATGCTCGGTCACCTTTGCTGACTAGTCAAGACTATGGGACCATCAGTAGGGCCCAGGCTCATGGGCAGTTAGCAGTTCACAGATATCAGCAAGAGCCTGATCATTTAAGGCTTAAAAAACAAGCAGTAAAATCTTAAAATTAATTCTAAAACTCACAGGTAACCACTGAAGAGCTGCAAGGATTGATGTAATGTGGTCGCCTCTCTTAGTGCGTGTTAGAAGCCTCACAGCAGCATTTTGTACCAGCTGCTATTTTTGGACGTTTTGCTTCCTGATACCAGAATAAAGTGCATTGCAATAGTGAAGTCTGGAGGAGATAAAAACCCTACGGGTGGAAATTATTATCACAAGACTTAAAGCTATAATATGTAACATCTATTGAATTGTCCAAAACTGGTACATATGTTATAATATATTTTGTTGAGTTGGGTAGTTACATCATCCCAAATGTTTCCAACAATGGTCAAAAAAATCAGCAATTTATTAAAGGTAACAGGGCGTTTCCTACCAGCTGTTATAAGGGCGTAAAGTTCATGCCATGGTTGGTGGGGACAACAAACATGTCACAGCTGGAGCAACCAGATGAGGGTTTGGTGTTGGGTGTTGGGGGAGGTTAATGCTGCTCAACTCTCTTGTGGCAAGTGAAGGAAGCGACCCGGGTAACTTCTCCTCATCACTATGAAGTCTGCTGCAACTCTCTTCTATATCCTCTACCTTGTTCTCCTTCTACTGTCTGGCTGTTTTTCTGCTGCCTGTGTCCCCACAAGCAGATAAAAGCTGTCAGTCTCTTTCTTGTGGCGCACAATGCAAGAGGAGATGGAGAAACGTGCTGCTGCCAGAGGAGTGTTGACTGAGATTACAGCATGTATGGAAATAAATAACAAATAATAGATTATATCACATATATATATATAATAAATGTATGTATTTTGAATGTGTAATGACTCATGAGATTTGTTGCTATTTGCTTAATTCATATACTAAATATTTTAGAGTAAAAAGAGACTCGTGGGTAACAGTAGGTAGTGAACCAAACCAATGTGAGACATATTGAGGGGAGCATGCAATCTTTAAATATTTGAAAACACATTTAAAACTAATTTCTCCTATAATTACCACAGATGCTCTGTTACAAACTGAATTTCACTAACTAACATTGGCTTGACACTGACAGACAACAGTGGCTATTCAGTAATCTTGAATATTAGCAGAGACATGTCCCTACTGTCCCTAACCAATTCTACACCCTTGAGCTGCTATAACTTTTGGGAAAACAAGGGATACCTCATATTATTACGTTTTTTCAACAGCACATTATGTCCCCAAAGGAAACCTTGTCTGCATCTGTTTTATTGAATAAGATAAAGGTTTTCAGTCTGGTCATTTTATGACAGTCGTTTTTATTGCAGCAAAATGAGATGGTGAAGCAGTCAGGCTGACCAACACTGTTATTAACACAGTACCAATATCGCTGACTGTGATCTCATGACCTCACCAGAAAATATACTCACCAACTAGTGCACGGAAAAAGCAACTGATCGATTATTCTGGTACAAAAAGTTTAATATTCATCATCATCCATTTTTGAAGCTTATCGTGGGGTCGAGCTGGCCTATCCCAGCTACTTTGGGCGATAGGCGGGTCACCCTACAAACATGCCAGTTTCATCGCAAGGGCTGACACATGATGACACAAAACCACTCACATCACATCACACTACGGCAATTTGAGTCACATTAACTGCTGCAGTCTTGGACTGTGGGAGGAAGCCGAGTACCCGGAGAGAACCCAGCGGACACGAGAGAACATGCAAACTCACACAGAAAGGCCCTGCCGGCTCGGGGATCGAACCCAGGACCTTCTTGCTGTGCGGCGGCAGCGCTAACCACTGCGCCATGCGCCGCCCCCAGTTTAATATCATTAAAACATTATCATTTATATATAAGGATAGATACTTACATCAGTGTGTTGATACATATTGCTTTGCACATATCACAATACTACGCTTTATCGATTTCTTTGTCCCACCCCTAATAAACATAACACTTTCATTTTAACTCACATTTTCTCAAAGTTGAAGTGAATGATATAACACTTTTTCGGTACACACAAAATGTTGTTTCCCTCAAAATTTGGATACAATGTGTTTAAAATTCATGCAAGTGAGCACTTCTTGCCTGGGTCCAGACCCTCAAGTCCCGCCCACCCCTCTGTCATTGTGATATGGAACAGCGGTTTCTCATTTAAAGTGGTGGGTTAACAACAATGACTAAAGAAGATTAGTGTGTAAATGAGTTCAGGTTGCAGTGTTTGCTGCCACAGAAAAGAAATAAAAAGTTCCTATTATGTAACCTGTTTATGCTAGCTAATTAGCAGCTATGCGCTAACTTCATAGTGATCCACAACCAAAATAAACACAATCAACCATCTGATCGTGTTTGTTCTTTTATCCACAACATCCATTAACTCTCTTTAGCCTGACACGTAGCGGCTAACTAGTTAGCTTTTCACAGTCTGGATAAACTTTGCTGTGAAGGACATATGAAGACGCTGTTGTAACATTACAGAGATTCCTTATTTCTTTTCTGTGACAGTAAACACAACACACAACCTATCTACTTAATGGTTGACTAAAGTAACATAACTGCTCCTCATACACTCACTCTCGCACAAAATCCATAGACTTTGGAGGCAAAAAAAAGTATACTGGCATGACAACACACCAGCCTCAACTTAAAATTGTGTTAGATGTGTTAGCTGTGTTTATCTATGGTGGTTAGTTAGAGAAAACCAAGCTCCACCTCCTCCAGGGAAATAGGTTAGTGTGGAGGCAACGTTGGGCTGAATATGGCAATGGAGTGTAACGAGTTGACTCTGATATCAGGCGCCTTTGTCAAGATAATCCACCCACCTGGCAGCTGTGGAAAATCAAGATGCTGATTAAAAAGCATGATTCTGCACAGGTGTGCCTCGATCTGATCTCAATAAGAGGAAACTCTAAAATGTGCGTTCACATAGCACAATGCCACAGATGTCACAAGTGTGTAGTTGGTATGCTGACCGCAGGAATGTGCACCAAACACATTTTTATTCCAACTTGTCACATACGGCAGTTTGTCACTTCGGTGTCAGATACTGATGCAGAAGGTACCTTTCGGCAGTTGTGTCTGACGTGGTCAGAACCCCGTTTGTAACGGTCACACTTTAGTTAGTTTTAGGCACAAAAAACTACTTACACATGGGGGCTACAATAACTATGTCACACTACATATGTCACATGTCACTGAAGACTCGCAACACAAAAGTCACATGAAAAGTCATGTGATGCATATAATGTTATAGAATAACATGCGTTACAACTTTTAATAACGTTCTGGTTTACAATCGGACACGAACTCCAGTGTTCTGGGTAAAAGTCCTGAGTTTATTTGAGCCATCCATCCAGCCCACCTCCTCTGTGTGTGGATTTTCTCCCTCTTTATTACTGTATATGTCATCTTATACAGCTGCAGATGGGTTTATATTGTGAGTCATTTGAAGAGCCTGGCGCGTCTGTTTCAGCCATGAGCAAGTATGTGTCTATATGAGTCAGTGAGGCAGCGGTAAAAATATTGTTATCTGATGAGTTAGGAGCAGGGATGTCATAAGAACCGATACTTCAGTACCAAGTTGATGCCAAAATTTTGATAATGTGGCAGTACTTGTTTTTTTTACAGTATTGTAGGTAGTGGAGGTGCAGTTGTTCTGGACGTGACAGGGACATCATATACACCTACAAGTGCTGTAATCTACTGTTAAATGCCAGAAGAAGAAGAAGAAATACTAAAGTTCTTCTTTTACTTGAAAGCAAGACTCAGTAAAACTGAGCTTCTCGCCAAGGATCTGGTCAACTAGTTTCCATGTCAGCGCCTTGCTCATTTGCACTGAGGCACTACTTTTCAAACAGCCTGTCCTCACCAGAAAATTGTGTGTGCTGGTCGCAAGCGCAAGCAGCTTATTCAGACTAGTAAGTACAACAGGAGACATATAAAGAGTGAGAAAGTCCACATTTGGAGGGAGTGTGGTGGACGGATGGCTCAAACACCAGAGGGCTTTAAACCATAAGACTAGGGTTCAAATCCTGCGTGGAAGAAAAGTAAACATAAACAGTAAACATTTTTTCTTGTTTTGAGTATCTGAAAATTCTGTTATGGACATGACGTCCATCGCAGTCATGCAAGTAACGTCAAAGTCAACATTGTTGTGTGAGTAATGTCACTTCTGTCACGTGACATACAAACATAATTATTTTAATCCAAACCACGATCTTTTCCTGACCCGAAGTAGTTTTATTGCCCAAACCTAAGCAAACTGCGACTGTTTTCCAACGTAAACTACGTGTATAATGTCACGTGAGTTATTTCAGGTGACCTACATAACGTAGTTAAGGTTAAAGCTGCTGCTATCGGTCCTCAGGTAATACTTTGTGTTATGTTACTTTGAGAGTAATTGACAATTGACCTATTTTGGTGTTTCAGTACGAGGATGTGTTGTTTTTGAGGCACGAGAAAGTGTCTTTTTTTTACAGGCGAATTCACATTTCCCCAGCTGGTTTGGGGATTTACAACTACAACTGGGATTAATTATGACTTTCTTCTCACAGTTTGCTTCTGTTGCCTCTGTTTGCCCCCCTGGATTTGTTGGGAGGTTACTTTTAAAAAAAATACAAGAGCATCAGTGAGGAAATAGCGTTGACTTTCGCCACTTCTTGCTCTTTACTTTTTGCAGATGTCTCCTTGACAACAGTGATATATTTTTGTCCATAAGAGTGCTGTATATCACAAGCCCCAAATGTCTACCAGGGTGCTTCATGACCTAATCCAATACGTGTGTTTGCAAATGTCTCTACAATATCAACAAATACTTCTACTGGCTGAGAAAATGAAAGAAGAAAATCAAAGTGTGTGACCTCTCCTCCTCGATAATCGCACTGGACGTTTACAACCTCAGCTGTGCAGAGAGGGAGCCAGCGACGCACAAGTAAAACATATTCAGTCATTATCAAAACAATGAAAAAGACCAACCAGGGTTGTGGGAGGCAGTTCAGGGAAGGAGAGAGGAAGAGAGAGAGAGAGAGAGAGAGAGAGAGAGAGAGAGAGGAGGAGAGAGAGATCTATTGTTGTGAGGACAACTGAAGTTTTTCATTTCATACCACTCTGATTCATATGGGTCATACCACACTACCTGCTGACTCATTGTTACTGGAAAGCAGTGGTTCTTAAGGTGGGGTCCAGGGGCCCAATGGGGGCTACAGGGACTTTCAGGGTGCCTTACACAAAATGAAGAATAGTTTCATTTCATTGTAATCAGCTTAATTAAATTTTTCAGTATAACTATAATTTTAATGAGTCACATGATGATGTCACATGCTGAGTCATGGTTTTGCTCTGCAAACAAAATACTGAAAAAGTATTGATTTCTTACAGCAGTGTTATTAGTTTGGGTTTTTTTAGCCACTTGGGGAACTAGCTGGTAATCACAATATTGACATATCACTTTATAAAGTTTATATTGTCGCTGACAGGCACAAACCTTGTGTCTCCATGTTTTGACATTTTCATTTTTTCTCATTAATCAAAGCTATTAGTCACCCTTTATGTATGTCTGTGGGTTTTTCAAGTGTTGAAAAGTCTTAAAAAAGAGCTACTAACATTGACTAAGCAGCATGCAATTAGTTTAAAAACACAGGGATTTTTACATTTTCTAAAAAGTAGCAGGTTTGGACACGAGGTCTCTGCCCGACGGCGATGATATAGCAAACATGTTAGCACATATTTGCCAACTTACTCTTCCAACAGACATGAAGGAGCATTGACATTCATTTCTAGTCTTATTGCTCCACTATGTTTTGTAGCTAATTGTTAACTTTGTCTGTGTTTTGGTGATGGGCTGGTAGTGTATAGTGGGTTTATATGAGTTTTGTCCACTGAAGACAATTATCTGCTGCTGGAAACACAGTTGGTGAGAGCGGTGAGAGTGCACCACAACAGCAAAGGTGTGGGCCATAAAAACAACGAGAGGTCGCTCAGTAGAGTGCAGATCTCCGCCAGGCAACAGATGGTGAAGCAACTACTGCAACGACACCACAACTGCCAGATGCAACAGCCGAAATTTGTAAAGATTTTAATTAAGTTTTTTTTCATGTAATATAGTCTTAGTCAAAGTATGAAATATCCCAAGTTTTTGTTGTTTATCTGATCCAGCTTTTCAGAACTGAATCCAAAGTTAGCAAGTAAAGAACTTTGCTTTTTCTTTGACATATTTTTTCAACTTGATGAGTACTGAGTCTGTATTTTTTTTACGAAGGGTACTCATGATGTTGAATGTTAGGTTTTCCAAACTACTGAACAGAACATTTGAAGTGTGGACTATTTGTAACAGCACCACCAATGGAAGAAGGCCTTACCAGAAACAACCAAGTACTCAATGGTAATAGGAAACATCACAACAATATTTGTCCATTTTCATATTTCTTTTTTTCTTTCTTTTTTACAATGTTAATAATGAATACTGGACTATTTTGTATTTAATATCATCTGGTGCAAAATCACTTCTTTTATTACCTCCCAATATCACTACCAATATTACTTTCAATGTAATTGCCCTTACTACTTTTTCTATTTAGCTTATCTTACTTCTATTGTAATTGTACTCAGCATTGATTCTTTGCATTTACTCCTCATACACTTTATATTTTATGTTTCACTTATATTTGATGCCCTATTATTTTTATTATTCTTATGCCACTGAAATGTTGGAGCGACCAGGCACAAGAATTTCATTCATTCATCTTCTTTAAAACGCTTATCCGTGAGGGTCGCGGGGGGGCAGAGCCTATCCCAGCTGACATTGGGCGAGAGGCGGGGTACACCCTGGACAAGTCGCCAGTTCATCACAGGGCTGACACATAGAGACAGACAACCACTCACACTCACATTCACACCTACGGGCAATTTAGAGTCACCAATTAACCTATCACACTGCATGTCTATGGACTGTGGGAGGAAGCCGGAGTATCCGGAGGGAACCCATTCGGACAGAGGAGAACATGCAAACTCCACACAGAAAGGCCCTGCCGGCTCGGGGAGTCAAACTCAGGACCTTCTTGCTTGTGGGAGCAGCAGTGCAATAACCACTGGCGCAACGTGCCACCCTTAATGATAAAATGATATGAATTTATATTCTTTACTAACTCCATGAAGGAGTAACAGTTATTGTGTTGTGAAGTTTCACTCATCTTTGTATTTGTGTACTAGCGGAGTCTTGACCTCTACCAATATGGTGACAGGCAGCGACCAATGAGGTTACGGTCAAAGATTTTTTTGGTCTCATATTGTGTCTAACTTTAGTGCATCATAAAACATTGGTATGGAATTAATTTGCAGATGCTCCAGTTTAAGATGAGACCAAACTTTTCTATGGATGTCAGTTTTTGAGCCACAGCAAAGGTCAAAATGCAGCCTGCAACAGACAAGTTAAGCCTTGTTTTTAGCCTAGCAGTTGTTGATGACTCGCAGCCTTTGCTACTAAGAGGAGTGAGGAGTCAGTGGTCAGTAGAAAACAGAGCAGTCAATAATTTCTTTTCTTTTTTTTCAAAAACTGCGAATCACTGAAACCACGAGAGGTCCGTGAGCATCTGTACCAAAAATATTAGGCTCATTTGGAACTCATTCATTCATGTGGACACGCAAGCCAGATGTAATGAGCTGAAAGACACTAAAAATGCTCAGTAGAGATGAGGGGTTCCATAGAGACGGTGATAATTCTGTGTAGCTAGGACGGTCTCACTGAGATACTAGTTCTCCTGGTCAAGACGGCAGCACATGCAGTTTCACCATCCATCCATTGTTCGTAAGCGCTTGTCCTGATGGGTCATGGGGGGCGGCGAGAGGCAGGGTACACCCTCGACAAGTCACCAATTCATTGCAGGGCTGACACATAGATACAAACAACCACTCATGCTCACATTCACACCTACGGGCTAAAGAAACAATATTTTGAAACTCATTCCATACCCATTAGTGCAGCATCATATCAAATCAGCCTTTTCAGCTGTTTCCACTCTGGAAAACATTTTCAAAAGCTCAACTTTCAGTATTGAAAAAGTGTCAACAGAGGAAAAGATGCCAGATTTCTACAAGGACACAAGGGGATTTGTTTATCATTTACGGCAATGTTGTAAAATGAGATTTTGTTGTAAACCCCTCTTTTATTGATTGATTAGAATTGATTGCAGTGATAAATAAAAATACAGCTGAGCATTTATGTGGACATAAATCTAATACAAACTTCAGATGACTCATGAGGCTGATACCCGTGCCCTGTGACCTCTACAGTGGTTTGTTGCCGTCTGTGTCTTGTACTGCCCCCAGCAGACTCCCATAAAACCCTGAGGGGGTGTTGAGTAAGAGTGTGCGAGAGGGAGAGTCAGGGGACAATGTTCCAGTAAATCACCTCACCAAGCCTCCTCCTCATCTCCCAACGCTCCTCTGTTGCACCTCCGTCTCTCACACACTCCCTAACACACGCACACACACACACACACACTCTGTTGACAGTAAGCAGGAGGGTGGAATGTCCAAGTATTTGCAAGTCTGCCATTGCACTGGCACACACACACACACACACACACTTGCTATCTAGTGCTGAATGTTTGCTCTGTTGGGGTCCAGTTACAAGGGGGAGGGTAGTGGTCCTCAGCAGTCAGTTTATCTGTCTGTCTCTGTCTCGTCCTGGAATCAAACACACAACTACAATAGGATAGAACTTAATCGAAAAATGTAAAGAGAACTTCTGGAAACTTTTTCTGCAACGCATTTGACTTTTGTGTCTACCTTGTCGATCACTCAGCGCTGTTACTGTGTACAAAACCAGCAGTCTGCTTTACCCTCTTGACCTGTTGCCATTCTTATCTTAACAAAATACCATTAGAGCGAGGGGATGGAAAGATAATGATGTCGAGAGAAAAAACTACAGATAGAGACCAGAGAGACGGGGAAGGGATCGGGGGAAGGAAGGAAAGAAGTTAAGAGTGTGTTCAGATTGGGTACACAAAACAAGCTTGTGTGGAAATTGAGACATAAATTATCTGTATCGACACTACAAACGGAATCATCATATGTCCTGACATGTATGTTTAGTGTTAGTCATCATTGTGTGTATTTTAGTTGCGATCTACTGAGGGACTGCTGATGGCAACGTGCAATGCACATGGTCAGTTGTCAACAAAAGAGTAAAATAAAATGAATAAATGAATCTCACTATCATAGACATGATGTTTTCAAAGTTACACAATCAAAGTAATCAAATTTACCAACAAGTGATCATGGCAACAACACTGATGCTTTATTTATGATTGAAAATTCTATAGACATTAATCATTTTAAGCACTGGCCCCATGCGCCACCAAGCCCCTAAATTTGTACTTTTTTAAAGTACATTTTAGTGCAAACTTCTGTAAAAACTTTCCCTTCCTGATACTGAACTAAAGAAACTATGTGGAATCAGATCGGCATATAAATTTGTGTGCTCACCGATACCGCATTTTAGGCTGTATCACAGGCATCACAGATACTGGTATCGGTATCGGAACAACCCTGGTACAGAAAAAAGCAATTTAACTTAACACAGTCTTCCTTAACTTGAACTTGTGTTGTCCATTTCCCATAAATTCTGATGCTTCCATTCTTTTCTAAATTTTTGTTGCCATTTCATTTTTTCACAGATCGCCTTGTGTTTCTGATTCTTCTGTAAGGATCGGGCTTAGTATATACCCAGTCTTCAGAAGTAGCTAGCCAGCAATGAGTACTGTTCGCTGTTTTCAAAGAATGATGTGGACACTTGAACCAAATTTCCAGAAATTATTCCATGCGTTCCTGAGATATCACAAGAACGGGACGGACATGAGGTCACAGTGACCTTTGACCACCAAAACTTAATCAGTTCATTCATGAGTCCAAGTGGCTATTTGTGCTGAGTTTGAAGAAATTCCCTTGAGGTGTTCTTGGCTTTTCAAAAATTCTGAATCACAAAGGTCTTTGAGCATACAGTCATAAACGTGCACAAAAAAACATTAGGCTGATCGGTCCAGTAGTATTCAAGATTAGCTCTGGACAAGATGCATGCAGCGCACACACAGAAGCGATCACACTATCCTCTGGCGAGGATGACAATAAACTCACACAGGTAATGCAACACTGCAAATGAATGAGTGTTTTGTTTGTTTGTATTTTTTTTCCAAATAAAAGTAGGGAAAAGAACAGAGAAGAGAAAAAGTGAACAATAGCACAGGGCAGGGAAAGACATGATAGAAAGGAAAGGAGAGGAGGAGGTGCACTAAGAAAGGAGAGGAGTCCTCCCTCCGATAGTTTACACAGTGCGAGGATATAAAAGCAACCGGCCCGCCTCCCTCCCTTCCCCTCCTCTCACATTTACTACTCTTTCCATGTTGTTTCTTCACTCCACCACCACCACCACCACCCTCCTTTATCCCTCCCTTTCTCCTCCCTCCTCCTCCGGGCCAGTAGAGAGGAGTGATCAACCTGAGAGTTTAAACAAACCAGAGAGGCGGCAGGGCAGAGCAGAGCTCGCACAGACACACTCACACAGACACGCTCATACAGCTGTTGAGCGCCGACTGAGGAAACTCTACTGAGCTGCAGCGGAGAGCCAAACTGAGGTAGGTTTGTTCCAGCTGTGAGTGAAGATGACCTCACTGCTGTGTTTTATGGCAGTCATGAAACATAGCTGGCTCAATGAGATGTATGCTTTCTGTCTGTCATGCTGACTACTCAAGAACAGATTCTCTTGTTGGGTTCAATGAAGGAAAGTCTAAGAAGTTGTTTGAAGCAAGTTTGTGATGTTTTTTAGTGCAGGAATTAATTTCATTTTATAGTCTTGGATATTTTCGAATGTAGCTGCATTTTTGCACATTAGCCTTGGTTGGATCTTCTAAGAACTTCACAGCTGCCGACAAGATAAAGGTCAAGTCTTGTCCCTTTTTCTGCTTTCAGACAGAAGACAGAGGGAGACATATGTACCTGAAAAGCAGAGCTTATTGAAGGAGACATCCCAGAAAGAAGCTGAAGGAGCAGAGATAAAACAGACCAGACCTTTGCCCCCAACCCTTGTCCATCAGCCCCCCTCCAGCCACATTCATTCTCCATTCCTTCAACACATTCTCCAGCAACTAGAGGATCTCATTCTCAGACTGAGAGGCTGTCTGGCTCAGCTGTACCGATGGAAGCCCCAATCCTAGCTGAGATGGGAGACTGTTGTCACCCCCGGTCTTCTTCTCCAGAGGGGGAGACGGTGTGTGCAGCTCTGGCCCGTTACGAGAACACTCTTAGGGACGCCATCCGGGAGATCCACGTGGACGTCAGCGCCTTCAAGCTGGGCATGGAGCGTCGCCTGGAGGAGACGGCCAACCTGAGCGGACCTCTCGGACGAGCCGTGGTTCAGCTCCAGCAGGAGAACCGGCAGCTCAGGAGTCAGCTGGAGGCTCTCACCCGTCAGGTGGAGCTCCTAAGCGGGATGACGTGCGACAGGAGCACCTTGCTGAACAACAGCCATAATCACAATCACAAGAATCACCTCAGTGACATTCAGGAGAACCATCAGGAGGTGAAGGAGGTGGTCTACGGGAAAGGTCAGGCTCACACTCACACTCACACTCAGAGCCAGGCTCACCTCCATATTCAGCCCTGCAGCCTAGGGGAGCCAAACCCAGACCTACAGCAGCCTCAGCAGTCAGTCCAGTCCTTCGTCCCCACCTGCCACCTTCCCATCGTCCTCCCCGGCTCCAGCAGTCCTCCTGTGGGCTCCAGGGTTACCTCCATGATGACAGGCCCAGTGTCAGGCAGCAGCCCCTCCACCGCCCGCTTCTCCAGCCGAGCCACGTTCGCTGTTTCCAGCAAGACTAATGTGAGTACTGCATATTATTAAGCCTCAGCTGCCCCTACAGATGAAACTGGTATGGAAATTTCCATACCACAATAGTCTCCAAAAATATGATCGTTATTAGTACGATAACCGTAGTTTTGTTAAAATGTGCTGAAAATATTCAAAAAGCACTGATACTGAAATCATGTCACCAAGTTTTATATTAAAAACCTCTCGACAATTTGAAATGGCATCATATCCTTTGCAATGTCAGCATTTTCACTGATGAAAAACAAACCTATGTTGGTGCTGTTGCTAACATTGCTTCATGCTGATCAATACTTACCGTGCACCGTAATCAGACACGGTCTTCATGATAATTAAATTACAACGGTAATACTAATTGTTGGTAATTTTATTGGGTTTTATTGTGAAACTAGTAATCATTTAATCCCTATAACTGACACCACACAGTATGTTCCAAATGTCTTCAGTTGCATCAATTTTAAAGTGAAAGTTATTAAACATGTTGATTATATATAAGTCTGTATTGTTACAATATTTTTTTTTTTCATACAATTGAAATTCATTTTTCTTTCATACTAACTTTCAGGTTTGGTCTTGTACAAGATCAGAACATATCAGCTATCATCTGTCAAACATTTAGCCTCTGGGGCAATAGCCAATGTTTCCAGTGCTTCCAAGGCAGAGTAACCGTTATCCAATAACGGATGCACTGCAAGCCCCAGAAGCGGATATCTGTAGTCAAGAGTTCCTTTTCCATGTGCTGCTCATTGTTTACAGAATGGACGACTGCTCAATCCTCGACTGCTTCACCAGTTATCACACCCTCTAAATCATAACACATTATGTTGAGGGATAATAGCTTGACTCAATATGTAGATATAATAGTAACTTCTATTTTTCGAGTAAGTGCGGTCACAGTCTTTTCACATATCCCCTGGCAACTGCAGAGTTGTGTCCCCTGGGGCAGAAGTAGTGGTTGGAAACAATTGCTTTACATGCCAAGAACTGCCTGAATCTCAAGTCCCAAGGAAGTTCATTCAAGACAATTTGTAGTCCTCTTGGGCTGTTGCGCACAGCTCTTGACCTATTTGCATTAACCCGCCACTTCACACTCCAGCGCCGGAAATTGTGCTTGGATGGACATTTAATATACAGTAGCAAAAGAGTCCAGTAATTGCAATGTAATTTTCTAGGTTGGGAAAGTGCCTCTGTGGTCAAGAGGCAGAATGTGAGTTTGACTGAAGCTGTGTTGCGTTGTGGCTGTGCGGATGTGTCATACGAGGCACTGGTTGTGTCACTGCGGTTGCACAATAGCCCTACGCCAGGATGCTTTAAGGATTTATGAAGTACAGTAACATGAGTCGAGCAGGCTCCTGGGAGGTGAGGTTAGTGTGGTCACGGTGTGGTTTTCAGACCTGAGTCAAATATGTGAAATCAGCATTGTGAAATGTAGGTTAGTCATTATCACTGTTGTCCTGTGGAGACCTTGTGGGTCCAGTTTTGGATAATTTCATGTTTTAGTTTCACCTGAACGATTGCATGGTTCTGGTTTGAAAAATTCCAACCACTGGTCTTGTGAAACTCCAAAAACCCAAAGCTAAAATCAAGCCCATTTCTCAGTTCCTGGAAAGATTTTGCTTGATAAAAAGGGTGCATCAAAACTGGTTTTATGTTGTGTCTGTGTCTATGATTACATCATAGTTAATCGCTGCATCGATGGCGACCAGACGGCCTGTGTCAGCGTTTTACTGCTCAGTGGTTTCTGAGTTATTATCAGAATTAAACTTTACTGTCACTTTGGGATGTAGCTCGTGGAAGCCTGTCCTCTGCAGTTGGACTTGTAACTCACCTTGGAGTCCCTCACAGTGATTGTTCGTTTCCCGATTGTTGCATAGTTGACTTTGTTTCCTCCCTTGGCGTGTCTTGCCTCTGATGAAACCAAAAACAGAATCTCCTGGCTTCTCTCCACCCTGCGGTTGCTGCATCACTTGGCTGGTTGATGATGAGTGTGTTTCGTTTTCCTGGCCTTCTACTGATCAGAGATTTATAGGGTTTTCAGGGCAGAAAGGAAATTCTGTCCTATCTGTCTAAATATTTGGAAATATGAGCGAGTGTACACAAGCTTATGACAATCAAGATGTTTTCCTCTTTTGTCTTCCAATTCTTAGGTGATTGAGTGTACATGGATTTGAGTGTGTTTAAGTGCTGTAACTCAGCCCTCTTTAGAACTTGCGATCTTGCAATGGCAAGAATAAGGCAAATTCAATCAGTCTCTGCATTAATTGCAAGAACTTTTAATCATTCTTGGATTGTTTTCCAGAAACTTCTTAGAACAACTCTTGCAGCACAATCCAACTTTCCATTGTCCACCTGGTGCTTGGTATGTTAAAAACAGGAGCATTTAAGCCAAAATAGGCTCAATCCTTCCATTTCAAGGCTGGATATGCCTCTCAATCTGCTCAGAAACAAAAATGCATGTGTGTCTGTTTTCTTTTATGCTAGGATACTATTGATTTAGGAAATAATACTTTGTGCACAATGGCTCCGTAGCAAAAGCAACAAGTTAAATTGGCATACACTGTATGATTTTAGAAATGATGTTGTTTAATTCCACCTCCAACTGGATGAGTAAATCGTCTGCAATGTGAAGCCAAAGCTCGCAATTCATGTGCTCACCCTGTACGGTCCAGTCGTCAAGCCATAACCTGAGTGCTCATTCTGTACGTGTAAAATGTAAAGTAAAACGGCCCAGAGTCATTTGAAATTTCCACCGTTTGGACTTGCAGGTGGCTAGAAAGTCATGGAAAGTAGCCTCGTCCATTTTGCAGCGAGAATTGTAGGGAGGCTAGCTATGTTTTACTGTTCACAACTACCATCAACATGACGTGTTGTGTCACAGTGGCAATTTCAGACGCCTTTGCCATTTTGCACAGTTGCAGTGAGAAAAAAGGCTCTGATCTTGGGGAATCCACTCATGGATTCGTGTTGTCAGGTTCTCATTCAACTGTATGAGAACCTGACAACGCCAGAAAGCCTTTTTAACATGTGGTTAACATTAGGTTAATATTTGGTTAGGTTTAGACAGCAAAACTACTTTGGTTAGGTTTAGGAAAAGATCATAGTTTGGGTTAATGATGCAAGTTCATGACTTATGTAAAACTTGAGATAATGTTGACTTTTGGTTTCATGCGGGACACAAACCCTGGCCTCCTGATTGAAAGCCCTGTGTTTCATCCACCGCAGCTCCTCCATATTTAGACTTTCTCACACTTTATACTACAACTGTATGTCACCTGATGTGGATGGGTTTGCATTGAAGTTACTCGAAAGCCTGATGCATCAAACAGAAGCTGAAGTGTACCTTCAGCATCTGTGTAAGATGCCATGAGGCGTGACAAAGACCTGGGAATGACATCAACCAATCAATCAACCAATATATGAGCCTGGGGTGTTTTCTGGCAGACAGCGAATGCTTTAACAGCAAATATAAGCTTTCAAAAACTGAATTAATCTTGTACCACCAT
This sequence comes from Lutjanus argentimaculatus, assembly GCA_034769285.1. Classification (NCBI taxonomy): domain Eukaryota; kingdom Metazoa; phylum Chordata; class Actinopteri; order Lutjaniformes; family Lutjanidae; genus Lutjanus; species Lutjanus argentimaculatus. Next base: position 2,372,853 of record JAWZSL010000001.1, read on the forward strand.
TGTCTGTCAGTCAACAGTTGATAATAGTGCCTATTATTCAGTGTTATATTCATAATAGTGGAACCAAAGACTTTAAAATCACATGTTAAACTGTTTTGCTTTACAAGTATTTCAGTGTTACCACAGTGGGTAACTTGAATGGCAGGAGGAGGTTATTTACTTCCAGAGCGCTCCGTCCTGCTCTTGAGAGCATGACATTAATGAGGCCAGTACTGAGATTCTGTTTTTTATTTGGAGAGAATTCTTCCTTTGGTAAGGCTTGGTATTTTGTGTTGCAGCTGACACAAAGCTGGGTCACGGTACAAACACACACACGAATACCTATATCCACACACACATATACATCATGCATACTAAGTATTTGATGGACCGCAGCAGGCAGGAGGTTGTGGTTACAACACGATATGGGAATTGATTTTCCAAAATGATACAGGCTGCTACAGATGACATGAGGGCCATATCTTATGTTCAGGTTTTCAGTGTCATGTACCCGCATCTACAATCAGGGTTTGCATGGGTGCTGGAAATCCTTGAAAACACTTGAATTTTAAAATGGTGTTTTCAAGGTCTGAAAAGTGCTTGATTATAAAGAAATACAATAAGTCAAGGAGAGCCTAATTACTATTGCCTTCCCCACAAAATAAAGAGGACTCTGCTTGGGTCCTCACTTGCACTGCAAACATCAACACAACAAAAAAAATCATCAGGTCCAAATCCTCAAGTACACCTCATGTAAAGCCTCCAAAAAGGACGTGCAGTTTTTCACCATTTGAGAGTCTGTTCTTTCAAGCCACAGTTATTTATAGCTAACAGTACGCTAAAGTTAGCTATAAGTTGGTTTAGCTGGCAAATTCACAGTCTAGATGATCCAGTGATCAATCAATGGTCAATTTTCAGGAGGGATTGAGTATGATACAATATGGCAGTCCTAGTATTCATATATGTACTATGCAATGTAATAACTAATGTTACCTTTAAATGATTTAGGTTATAATGTTAACAGTAACATGATTTATTCCCACAATGGATAATGTAACAACTGTTAGACCAATGCATAGCTAGCTAACTAGTAGCTAACTGAGTTGGCTACGCTTTATAGATATTTTGGAAATGTAATTTGTCACCCTTGTGTAGAATGCAATCACAAAACATAATTTTGGTTGTTTATTGGACAATAACATTGAATTTAATGTGATGAAGAAGTGAAATAATCATTTTGAGCAAATATATGTATAGTATAGTGTTGGGCAAATGACTCAGAAAGTGTAATAAGTTACCTTTTATTCATTACTGCTTTACAAAGTAATAATATTACTTTACTTATGGTATCAAAAGTAATTAGTTATGATACTCATTCTCAAACTATATTATTTCATACCTTGTTGGCAGCCTTGTTGCACGTCAAAGTTGACGCAGTGAACTGTTAACACCCAGAAAGCTTTTGCTGTTATCTGTGCACACTACAGTTACAACCACGGACACTGAAACAGCAGCACAACTTCTTTGATTATTTAATTCTGTGTCCTGTGGAGAATTTCCTCTGTCCTGTTAATAATTAATAATTAACAGGACAGGAATAATAATAGTTAATAATTATAGATTTTAGTTTTGCTGCTTGAATGTCTCACATATTTGCTGCAGTGACATTACTGCACGCATAGAAATGAAACTGAAAGCAGCTCCTCTAATTATTAGTAAACTGTTTAAAAAAAAACACTTAGACATCAATACAACAACAATAAAGAAATCACCTGGAAAGCTCACGCTGCTCGACATCATTTAAAAGGTAATATAGCCTTTAGGGACGGGTAGAGGTGTGGGTGTGGGTCTCTAAATTAGAGAAAATAATATGTTCGGAATGGATGAAGGGTTGAAAATTGCAATCCCTTACACTACTCATGACTAGGTAAAGTAATAATATTACAGTGATACAGAGTTACTGCCCAACACTCCGCAGCTGTAAGGTGCCTGAAATGCTTGAATTTGACTTTGGAAAAGGTGTAGGAACCCTGTACAAAGTATTTCAATATCTTGCACAGATATTCATAGAGATATAGACAAGACTGTTAAAAACACATGCACACACATGCACACATTATGCAAATAGCTGTTCCTCATGTATCTATAATTACCAAACTATGTGGCTGATACAACAGAGGAATGTTATCTTCTGTGAAATCATGTGGTCAGAGCTAAACAACACAAGGGCACCTTTGTTTCTGTGGGAGATCCCCCGCTGTCAGCTAAACGCACCGCTGCAGAAACATACATCAGATCAAACACGCAGAAAATAACTGAAATAATGTATCCGTGCACAAAGGTTCACTGTGTTTCTGCTGCTTCTCCGCTCACTTCATGTTAATCAGCTTCGTGAGATTTTTTTTTTTCTTTCCACGCAGTCAGATCCCGACACAGCGCTCCTTGAATCATAATTGCAGCTCGCTCTTCCTGCCACATCCTCACCTGTCTGTCTGTCAGAGAGAGACGTGAGGAAGATACAGTACATTAAGTTCAGTTGGCTGTTCAAACAGGCCTGATTGACATGATACACCGAGACACACACACACACACGCACACACATAGACACTGCAGGCATTCTTAACAGCTCGGATCCCAGCTGAACTCAGACTGTGCCAGGGAGATGTGTAGAGGCGTGTCTGTCTTCCAGCCTGCTCTCCAGCTGTTGCTGTGCACCTTCACCGTGACCTGCCGAGCCGTCACAAGATGACACACACACACACACCTGCATGCACACACACAGACCTCCAAAAGACACCTGCAGCATGTCAGCATGACCTTGTTAATATTGAAAACACACCTGCAGCACACATCTCTATGAATTATGAATATGTACTTTTTTTCTGATGCAACCGTCTCTTTTTTTCACTGTACTCTTCAATCAAAAGCAATCCAATAAAAGATTTAGTGTGGGGATATTAAAGGGACAGTTCACCCCCAAATCAAAAACACATATTTTTCCCCTGGCTTGTAGCACTATTTGTCCATCTAGATTTACTAATGCTATTTAGTCCCATTATACTGGAGAGAAGGCAAACGTCTCTAAGGCTGATGTCTCCAAAACTCTGCAACTCAGAGGAACGCCAGAGGAAAACATGTATTTTTGATTTTTGGGTGAACTGTCCCTTTAATTATCAATGATTAGGTGATTAATTACCATCAGGAATTTAACAGATTAAAAAATGTGTTAACTGACAATGTATGCTTTGCGCACCATTTCTCAGGAGCTTACAGGTTTTCTCCTGATTTGGTTTGCTATAGAGATGCAGTGATTAACACTAACACTACAGCCGCAGTGTCCTTTGATATCTCTATTCTGAGCCAGAATAACAGTTTTCGTTTGCCTTTTTCATGTTAATTAGAGTTTAATTTAATGAATGTTTGCAGAAAGAGTAAGTTTCTGTTTATTAGTCATAAGAAATCATAAAGAATCTCTTAAAAGGAGTAGATGTTTATAACATAAATGTCAATGGAGTTTGGCAGGCAGTGACACAGGCAGCCACTGAACTCAAAGTCCAGTGTGTATTTTCAGAGCAGTGGGCTTTTGTTTTCAGGATAATGAGCTGAACTCTACAGTGACAGACAATTGACAGTTATAAACAGCTGATCAATTTACAGTGGAGGACTCGTTCTCACTTGTTATTGTCAATTCACAGTGTTGCACAAGTCCTTCACTCCTGCAGTGTTCCTGCAGCCTGCAGAGCTTTCCCTGAGGGTGGGGAGTGGGGTGGGACAAAAGGACTTGCTTCAACCATAAATGGTATATTAAATAACTAATTTAATATAGAGTCTGTGGCTCTGACTCACTATTTGGACTGCTGTACTAATTTTTGCACATACACTTTGCATGATTACTCCTTGAATCAATTATCATTTATTAATGTGTGGAAGTATTGTATTAATGAAAATGCACAAAATTAATATTCTGAATTTGGTGTTTTTTTAACAAGTAAGTTGAAATATACTGTATATACAAATCAGCGTATAGTTCCATTACTCTTATTGCGCTTTTTTTGACAACAACCTTGTCAAAATGATGAGTAATGTTTTGCAATATTTGAGAGATTTTGTCATAATTTGCTGTCTCTGTTGCACTTTTCTGATTCAGTACTTTGGAATTCACATAAAAATACTTGAATGGAAACCCAGCTGTGTGTGTAATAGTGTGTGTGTGTGTATGTGTGTGTGTTTCCATCTGGAAGGTTTTTGAGGTTTGTAAAGAGGCAGCTGTGTGGCTCTTTTCTATCCACTAATGGTTCTGGGCACCAGGAATTAGTCAAGATTAGGATTAGGACAAAGACCTAAGCCTCCTCACAATGTCTCCTCCTCTGTTTTTCCCCTTCGCTCCCCTCCACACGCACCACACACACTCACACACACATATGTCAGTAGGCAACACCGCTGTTGCCAATTACAGTGCCAAAGCAGCCGTCTCAATGGGCCATTGTGTTGGCTCTTGTGCTTCATTGGGAATACATTGAGTGTGGAAGGATTACAGATAATCGACCCTCCTCCTCTTCCTCCTCTCTGACTCATTCTTTCACTCAGTCCTCTTCTCCATCTCTCACCTGCACCCTGATCTCACCTCATCACATTTTCACTGCTGTATGCCACAAGTTTAGACAATGAGCTTGAAAATTCCCTCTTGTATTTGGCAGAGTTGGACAAAGAAAAAAGATCTTAATTCAAGGATCACTTACTAGATTTTCCGGTGCTATCAACCACATCTCGCCATCTTCATCGGGATAGAATTTGCTCAGTTGTCATGGAGACAGCTTACCACATGAATTAAGTATGAACTTGATAACAGGTAGCTGTATATGGAGGGATAGTAACAATCATGTGGTTGAAAGCTCAAGAAAATAAATAGTAAGTGGACCTTGAGTTAAAGGGGCACTCCACGGATTTTACATTCTTTTTACCCATCATCAGGGGCACTACTGACTAGGGCTGCGCAATTAATTGAGATTTTATCAAAATCGCAATATGACTTTATGCAATACTTGTTTAAGGCAAAATGTGTGTCAAAAAAATTCTTGTCCTACACATCACATTCTACAGACTTAAAACATCTTCATTTGGTACAGATTCCCTTAAAAAAAAAAAACACACACCATAGTCATTTTAAGATGTTTTTCAATCAAAATAAGAATAATGATGTAAAAAATGATCATTACCTTTAACATCGCAAATCATCATATCTTTTCAAAATTGTACTACAGACCCTGTGAAACCAGCTGTAAGAAGTTTTCTTTAGCTCTGGAGGAGGGTCATGTGTAGACTGGAGCCCTAGATTTGTGAACATTGAACAAACTATTTGTAGAATATAGAATAACACATTTGAATCTATCTCTCTGAAGGATCTTCCATTGAAAACAAATGTATTTTTTATGTGTTACAAGTTTCATCATACCAGAGATTTACTGGAGCAAATTCAAAGGTTATACATATTATATCATTACAATAATTACTGTAACATGCTTTCATTTTTATCAGTCTCTTTCTGTCTCTGGCTCTGTTTCCTGTCACAGTAAAAACACACACATACACACACGCACACTTTTATTTTCTGTCTTACGCACAAATACTTTCCCAAACCACACCTGTACCACTCTAGACTCCTCCACTACTGCAGATCATTAGACACACTACATTCCTTCCGCGCGCGTGTGTGTGTATGTGTGTATCTGCGGGTGTGTGTATCCATTAGTGGATGAACAGATCAGATTAGTGCAGTCAGGTCAGAGGGTTATCTACTGTTCTCTATCAACGCACAGATTCTAGGTGCGCTTGATTTATGGCCCAGTACAGCACTTGCATCATATGTTATGTAAGAAGTCATTTCTTGAGATTGAAGCGCTGAGTTTGGGGCAGTTGGTGGAGGTGTTTCTTGCATGAGCTCAAAGTGTCACATTATGATACATGCACATTTTGAGGTTTTCCTGCTGTCAACAGTGTGGTACTGTACAAACGGAGCAAATGTTTTGGTTGGTGGCAGCAGACAGTGGAATGAATGAAAGACAGAATTACTTTTACTAGATCCTTGCAGGCAGCGGGATTTATGGGAAATGTGGGTTTAATTTTGAGAAACATCTGGACTCAGAACCACTGTATTATACCAAACTATAAAAAGTAATTTGCAGTAATAATATATGTATGTTTAAATTTGAAATCAAACATTTAAGCTGCTATTTGATGGTTGAATTTGATCCTATAGAGATACCAGCAAGTGGTGTGTGTGTGTGTGTGTGTGTGTGTGTGTGTGTGTGTGTGTGTGTGAATTGCACTCTCCCTGACACTGATGGTCTCCCTCCACCTTCCCTGTGCACCCATTAGCTCCATCTCCCGCTAACATTACACAACTCAAGCTTGATGCTATCTGTTTCTTATCTACACACCACGCACGCACACACGAGCAGCGGACCACTGCAGTGTTTTAGTTTCGTCACAGTCTGAAAATAGTCTGATGGATAGATTGCTCTAAAATGAACTGATCCCGGTCCAAACTGAATATCACTGTGATTACTGGCTGCTGCTGCACACGTCTACATGCACAAACCCGACATGACATTAAGTTATGGAAACCACAACTGACCCGTCATAAGCTCCGCCCCTTTAGTAACCCTGGTCAACTTTCTCCTTTCCTGTTTCCTGTATTTAGATTATGCTATGTGCTGGGCTCATCTATTTTGAAAAGAAAACCAAATTTTGAAAAGATGGTTAAAAGATGTTGCTGGGGAATCTGTAAAAGTGACTATATATATAGTCACATCATACTGTAAGTTAGCTAATGATAGAAAAATGCTTGCTAACTTAGTAGCTATATGTTCACACTCTAATAAACTAGCTCAATCAACCAGCAAGCTAATCTATGTCAATCGTTAGCTAGCCACTTACTAGCCAACTTAAGAAGTGACTATATGTTGCTTTTATAGGTCCCCCAGCAACAACTTTTTCATTTAACCATTAACCATTTAACCATTTTGTTTTCAACATAGACAAGCCTAGCAAATTCCATATCTAAGTACAGGAAGCAATTTTTTCCCAGAAGAGCTAAGTCATAACCCGTCCTACTCAGAATGTGATTAGCTAGTACTGTCGCCTTTATTTGTTTCAGTTTAGGCATGAGGAGTGTGATCGGATAAGGTTAGGGAAAGAATATCAGGGTATGCCAGTCGGAGACAGAGTAAGGCAGGTCATGACTTTGCCATCCTAGAAAAAAACTGCATACAGAAAACAAGAATGGAGAAAGTTGATGGGGTACCAAGCTTGCTCAACTCTTATTGGAGCACAGAGCAAAAAGGGGTGGGATACAGGAAGGGTCAGTCGCGTGCTTGCTCTAGTGTATGCACACAAATACTTGTTCTGTGCATGTGGAGGTATGGCCACACACATACACACACACACACACACACACACACACAACACACACACACACACACACACACTCATGGTTCGAATTACGGGGGAGCTAGGGGGAGCTGGGCTCACCTGAAAAGGACATGAGCTCCCCTGAAAGCCTCATTTGGGACATTTGGGGGGAGCTCTAATATATGATGGTCCTGAAATAAATAATAACAGTGAAAATATGGCAAAGTTTTGTGTTTATTCGCACATTTTATGTATTGTCACTAATTAACACAATGCTGTGTGCGCTGTTGTGTGCGCCACCGTGACCGCTGCGCTGTCCGTGGTTCTGACACGGAGCAGAGGTGACTGATAGACTTAACATGTTACTTCGGTTCCTGTTTGCTTTTTGTTGTTGCAAATTGAACTTTTGGTCTGAATTCCACTTTCTCCCGATTCTAACAATCCACAGACAGAAGAGAAACGACAGTGAGCCGAAAGGACAGTCAGTAAGGAGAGAGTGTGTGAGAGAGAGATGCACGCAGCAGAACAGCTGTTTCTCTGTGTCTATGACATTTCATAAAGTTGTCCCATGTAAAAACAAATGTGAGTTAATTTTGATTTAAGATCTCTCCACATTAGTTTACATTCACAAAGATGAATGTAATGGTGCAATAGGGCTCCCCCGAAAGCCATTGTATAATTCGAACCCTGCACACACTCCATGTTTGGCCATGGTCATTTTCCTGCATTGTGTAGCTGCAACAGCTAGCATGTGTTGTTCTGGTCCATATTAACTTAAGAGATGCTGTTCTCCTGTCTGAGAAGAAGTGAAACAGATTTTTTTTTTTCCTCCGCTTGTTAAAATATGATGTCATGGTCACTCAGTTTGCTGAGTGTATTTGGTTGTGATTGTTGTCATGCAGCAACATTAACTCCCTATTACAGTAATTACACCTGAAGAACATCAGTGTTGTTGTTCTAACGTAATCTGTATAATTATGCCTGATGCTGTAGACAGACTATAGTTAAGGTTTTGATTCATAGTTCAGCGTCAGATTTCACTGCTGTACAAATGAGTGTTCTAATACATAATTTAGTTGTGTTTCACCACTGGGAAGATGCTTGTTTGCATAAAACTGAGCTGTTTTATGCAGCAGAAAGACTGGATATTTTAACACTGGTGCTGCATGGCCAGGGAAAACTGAGAAAAGGGGCAGTGGCATTCCCTTTTGCTCAAAAGGTAGAAAACCTACAATAATCAAAATGCATTAGGTGTGTTGCTTTTAGTGTCAGGTTATAATGGCAGTGCTGCACATCTGTGTGAATATGATCACGGTTACTAATCAACTGATTACCACACAGCTGATGAATGAGCCAGTAGTAGTGAAACATGAATGAAGCATCTGATGTAAATCAGCTAATGGAAGCATAACATCAGTGCTTTGACTGAACTAACACTATGCTCTTTCAGAGCCATTAAAAATGTTGTGCACATGACACAGTGTCTCTGCATAACTTAATATAGACTTCATTGAACAAAAAGCTAAAAAGGTGTGATAACATGTGGAATGACTCAGGCATGTTAATCGTACATCTTTTGGTGATACCAGGCTGAACTGCGTTGTAGTGACTCTCAGGTTCATTAAAAGGAACTTGATTAGATTTTAACTTTACTTTTCTAACCATTCTTTGTCTTTGACTTTTTGCTGGCAAGTATGAAGGAAAAAAAGATGTCTGTTTTGTGTCTGTGTTTGTCTGTGAAGATCACTCTTACAGATAGTGAGTGTGTTTGATTCTGCGTCTGAGCTCAGCAGGGTTACACAGTAGAGTGGAGAGAGTTGTGTGGTGTTGTTTATCTCCATGACGAAGACAGCTGACATTTGCACGCTGTCTGTGGAGACTCCCCTTGGCTGAGACAGCTCCGGCTGTCTTTGATACCTTGACACACAACTTCTGATCTCTGGATGTTTACAGACTCTACCAGCATCCATCCATCCATCTGTCCGTCTAGCTGTCTATCCATCCATCCATCCATCCATCCATCCATCCATCCATCCATCCACATCCATGTACCCGTTCCTGCCTCTGTGGCCCCTTCCTCACCCTTTCACCCCTCCCCCAATCTCCCCCTCAGTGCTTGGCTCTTTTTAAGGCTGGATTCCTGGCACCAACCCCCCTGTTGTGGCTATTAATACAGCCATGAGCCAGACAGAAAATTAAGTTTCACTCACACAAGCATATACAGTGTTTACTAAAATACCAAACTTTTTTACTTTTACTCCCTACATTTTAACACTAATATTTGCACTTTCCACTCTTTATATTTTCAAAACAGCCTTGTTCCTTTAATACAAGATGAAAAAGACGTAACAATATGAAAACCACGTAACAAAATGAAAACGACGTGACAAGATTAGCAAGATGAAAACAATGTGACCGAACATAACAAGACAAAAATGAAGTAAAATATGCAACAGGACAAATAACACATAATAATACATAACAGAACAAAAATGACCTAAAAGGTGTGACAAGACGAAAACGATGTGACAAGACATACCGGGACAAAAAATACACAAAGACAATAAGAAGAAAATGACGTAACATGACAAAAACAACATAATAATACATAACAACAAAAATAACGTAAAATATACAAGAAGACATATATGATGTAACATGACGAAAACGACGTAACAGTACATAACGAGAAAATTACATAAAAGATGTAAAAATAATGTAACAAGACAAAAATCACATTAAAGATGTAACAGTTAGGTTCATTTAGTTTTGTACAGAAACAGCAGTTAGAAATGTTCTTAAGAGGACAACTTTTTACTTTTATACTGTGAGAACATTTCAGAGCCTGTACTTTTTCGCTTTTACTTGAGTAAAGAAGTACTTTATATAAGTATCTATACTTCTACATGAGTACAGAATGTGTGTATTTTTTCCACCTCTGCTGCTTTGGCACTGCAAACTACTGATCAAGGCCATTTTGACTGCTTGTATGGTAATATTTATTCTGATAAAGACATGCTATTAGTGAGACGTTATAGATTTAGACTGATACAGGAGAAGGAAATAAAACTGAAAACAGGGCTGAAGGAAGAGTGTGTGTGTGTGTGTGTGTTTTGTATGTGTGTATCTGTGTGTGTGCGTACACATGCTGGGGGTTTAACAGAGGTATGCGGCCACTCCCTGGCTACCCCTGGCTCTCTTAATGACTTCCAGACAATAGGCCGTGTTCCCGTCATCATCGCTGTGGAAACAGGTTAATAACTGACCGGCCGGTGGGACAGCACGCCCTCCCTGCCCTCTGGAACCAGTAAGCCTTACTGGAAGTCAACCTCAGAAGTAGATTTCAGGGTTGCCTCTTGGGCTACGTCAGCTCAATCCGTTGTGGGAATACTTTACAATTTAATCGAGCTGCACTCAGATCCAGTGTGCTGGAGCAATGCCCAGAAGGCACTTTAAGGAGAATTGCTCTTAGAGGTTTGGTGACACCGTGCGCGGGGTCACGGTTGAGAGAGCAGGGGTTCCTGGAGTTTTCGGGTTTTGTCAGACATTAAGTCTCCCACTGCGGGAGGGTGACCCACATATAGCTGCTACCTTGGGCTCAGGAAGAGTAGGAACTGACCCAGAGCTAATCTATCTATCCTGTCAATCACTGCAGGATGAAATTCAAAATGTAAACTCTCCAGAGGTTAGATGACTGAATGTTGGAGGTGAACAAATGGTCTGTAGCACAACAAGATGAAACTATTAGGAGCTCTGCAGGAGAATGGGGGCACTGCAGCAGCTACAGTAGCATACAGTGAGTGAAAAATGTAAAATAACAATAGGCTATATAGCAAATCATTAATATTTAGGTTAGATAAAACACAGCTGGCAAATCTAGCACTAGAACATGGTATGTGGACATGTTTGAACAAAGATATGAAGAGAAAAAGAACAAATAGTGGCCTTATCAGAGTGTGCAAAATAAAAGCACTGCAAAGACGAAAAAGAAGAATATGTATGATATGACTACATATATGTAGTATGAAAAAAAGGTCTGCAGACTAAAGTGAACTATTGCCCTCATTCAATACATTCAACACACAGATAACTTCCAGAATTCAACTGGTGGAGTTATTTGCACCACGCAGCAGATGGTGAAGCACCTCCTGCAATGCCACAGAAACTATCAGATGCAACCAGCGAACAAGTTCTGAATAAAGTTTTAACAGGGTTTTAGTTTCTTTAAGATGCAATATAGAAATCTACATTTTTGGAGAAACTCACAAAAGAATTAATTTATACTTAATGTTGCTTATTTAAAGATTAGAGTCTAGATGTCCTAGTGAAAGTTGTGGCTATACAGAGGCTAAAAGGAGACTTCATCCCAGAATGGCAACCATGTAGATGCATAGTGGCAATGGCAGAGAAGCTAACAAAATGTATCGTCTCTAAGTAGATCATAACATAACCGGTATTTGGTTAGCCTGCAGGTGCTCTGGTTTAAGATCAAATGAAACTGTTCTGTGGATGTCAGCCATGACAAAGGCCAAAATGTGTCCTGCACCAGACTAGTTAAGCACAATTTTTTACCCGAACAATTGATAACTTTAACTGGCTGGTTGAAAGGAGTGACTCAGCAGTCAGGTATAAAACAGAGCAGTCAATAAAATAGGGGTTTCCAAAAAATTGAGAGTTTAGCTGTGGACAGTAGCTCCAGCCCTGTTGATCACTCACACATGCACACATGACCTGTTATATGATTGCTTACACCTGGAGGAGACAATTAGTAAAATGTTCTAGTGTTTTAGCACCAAAGCTAATTTTGGATTCTATTCTAAAAGGACTGAAGCACGGCTCCTCTCTTTCGTCTGTGGAAGTGTGAAACTAATCTCTCAGGGTGATGAGATCTACTGGCTATGCTGCCTCTCCATCTTTATGGGTGTGTTTATGTGTTTTGGTGAGTCACAGGGCCAAGTATAAACACGATACAGGCCATGACGCGGGCAGATTGCAGTTTGTGTGATGGAGATGGTTATATATCCAGATAATCATGACAACTGCTAACTTCGAAGTGATTCACAGTCACAAGCCTTCTGATCAGGATCAGTCCAAACAAACATAACCGCAGATGAAAGACTACTTCCTTTCTGGTCAAAGTTGTGTTGCTCAGCGAACTCTGTCATGTCTGACTTCTTTCAATTATAATGGAACTAAATGGCAACCGGCATGTAGTCCTCAAAGCACCAAAAATATACTTTTGAAGAATTCAAGACCAGTGTCTCTTTCCAAAAATCATGACACAGTTTCTCAGGAAAATCCATAGACATTTTTGTGTGCCTGCAGTTTCAGATAGGAACTTTTTTCTTTCTGGGAAAAGAGTAGTTCTAGTAGATTCTACTGCAGAAAAGAAGCAGGAAACAGCATTGCTTTGCGTTAAAGCTAACATCAACATGTTAATATGACAATGCTAACAGCTAATGTTTAGCAGTAAATATGACATTCACATTTTAGTTTAGCCTGTGAGCATGGTAACATCTGTAATATGCACTATATAGAAAGGGAATGTCATTAGTTTTGTAGTTAATGAACAAAGAATTTGAAAGGCAAATTCAACGTCAACATACAACAACAACATGCCAATCTATTTGGTAGTTCTTGGGACATTTCAATGAAAATCATAAATGTAAGTCAGGTGATAACCAACTTAATTTAGAGAGATCATCTGGGGATCATTGACGTCTGTTAAAAGTTTCATGTCGAACCATCCAATAGATGATGAGACATTTCAGTCTGGACCGACTCATTCTCATCACTAGATCTGCTGCTAGCTAAACATGCTAATCAATCAAATTACAAGAGAGGAGTGAATTATCTCAACAAAAGACCAGTGGTTGGTAAAACTTTTTCATTTTTCCAGTGTATTACACCCTCATAACAGTTAGTACTGCTTGAAAGGCTCTCTCACCTGTTTCTCTCACACACACACACACACACACACACGCACACACCACCCTTCCAGTGCAGTCAGCTTCTTTTTAGAAATTCGAGTGAAGGGAGCGGTGATACAGACTGTCTGTGTTCTCTGACCCCTCACCCACCGGAGGTCAGACTCCTCCGCCTCCTCCTGCCCTCCTCTGCCTCACTGCCAGGAACAGAGGAGGACAGGAGGACCTGGATGGAGGAAGGGAGGTGGACAGGGAAGACCGGGGAGTCACTGTCTATTGTTGCCATATGTTGGAGCAACACGTCACCGAGGAGGGAGCGCAGGAGTGAAAAATGATATTTTCCCCACAGCTAGAAGGACCTATTTCTCATAGATACTTGGCCTAGAAACTATACTGTTCCTCCTCCACGATTCTTACAAATCTTTAACGGTGACTTAACCAAAACCAGACAAGCAAAGGCTGATGGGAGAGTGGGGGCAGCTGAGGAAAGTTTTATAGTATATGTGCTATGCATGAACAAATACTATATCATATTTTTTGGTTGCCAAAAAGTCATTCACAGACAAGGAAAAATACATGTTACTTATGTTTGGGGTGAATTAGACGTCTGCGTGAGAGGATCAGAATCAGAGTCAGATTTATTGCTGAGTAGGTTTGTTTTCGTTATTGTACATAACCCTGTTTTATAGTTGAGGTCTCTGGAAGCCTGAACAGAAGTAATGATGCATGACTTTTGCAGATATCTGATATGCTGAGATTTTCCAACTAATTTTGGCTGATTGCTGATGCCAATACTGATGCATGTGTATTGTTTTTACACCTAATGGCAGATAGCATCAAGTATTTCCCATAGTGGAATTAAAAGATTATTATACTTGCTTCTCTTGCTATGGCCCACTGACAGTTGCAGACGTAAAATACAATGCTTTGGATACATTCACTGAGCAAAATAAGAAATAATGATCATAATAATGGTAATAATCAGGATCAGGTTGACACCTCTTATGGGAACTTAAATTTGTAATTTTGAAGGAATGGGATTTGGCTCCTCCTTGCATGACCAACGCTGAGCAATTACTGCAAATAGCGGCTTTGCTATCCGTTTTGGATGCAGAAATGTTCATTTTGGGCCATACGAACATTTCATTTTAAAGCATTTGTTGTCCGAGACAGTTGACGTGCTGATATTACAGCTGCAGCTGATGATTTCATCATCAGTTAATCTATCGATTTTTTTTGATTAATCAATTATTAGTTGATCTACAATATGTCAGAAATTGGTGAAAATCGTGAATCGTATTTCCCAGATTCCAAGATGACATCCTTAAGTGCCTTGTTTTGCCACATCCCAAAGATATTCACTTTGCTATCACAGAGGAGTAAAGAAACCAGAACATATTCACATTTAATTAACTGGAATCAGAGAATTTTGACTATTTCTTCTTAAAAAAATTACTCAAACCGATTAATCGAATATCAGAAATCTAGATTCACTACACTCAAAAAAGCTGAAATTCTAAATACTTTACACTTGTTGCTGCCTGTTCATAGGTCAGAGGCTGCATGTCCCAGTGAAACATGTGGAAACAGGTTATTGTTTTGGAGCTGATTAGAATTAAATTACAGCAAGTAACCACTATCACGTCCAATTTTACAGGCTTATAACCAACCAAATTTCATTAAGTCAGTTCAGTATTAAGGGAGTTACGGTCAATTTTGTAGTAAAGTCTGCATCTTTCGTTTGTTTAGTAGTCGTGATCGTGCAGACGCATAGCAGAGATGACAGTGATTTATTCATCTCTCATCATGCCTGACTTTAGTGGATCATTTCGGGTATGATGGATATTGTTCTGCAGATGATCTGGTTTCAGATGAAATAAAACTTTTCTATGTATCAGTTTTGGAGTCATGACAAAAGCCATTATGCGACCTGCAACAGACTAGTGGTTAAGCCTTGTTTTCAGCCTAGCAGTTGTTGATGACTTGCGGCCACTTCAAAGGAGTGAAGAGTTAGCAGTTGGTACACCTGGCGGAGATTGTATGTTTTCTGAGCTTTTTTTTTTAGCCCCAAACACAACCTTAGGGTTCATCCTTTTAGGGGCATGGATTTGTTCAGTAATTGTTGTTGCCCACGACCAAAAAGACTGACTGACTGACTCAGATCACCATCCATTGTTTCTGCTACCAGTGAAGTAAAAACTGGTCTGCATCTTCACCATAAACACAGAGACTGTACTGCCTTTTTTAAAAAATATGGCACAGATTGTTACAGACCCCAAAAGAATCACCAGAGCCCAAATGCGCTCCTGATTTTAAGATGCAGTTTGCAGAGAACACATGTGAAATCATGTCATGTCACTGAGCCAAGACTGTACCTTGCATTCAGTGCTACTGTGTTTATGAAGAAAACTTTTCCCTGTACATTCAGTGGCTCTCACCTGCAATTAGGTTTTTATATCCTCTCTGTTCAAAGGCTGTGCATATTTTCCACTCTCAACCCAAAGTGGTATTCCTTGAGATTTTTCTAGCAGAGAAATTGCAGGCTGCGTGAATGCTTTTTAAGAACAGGTGGTTTTACTGTCTTTCTTCCTCTGAGAGGATTCCTCTATAGACTCCTGGAGGAAATTACAGAGAAGGTCACTGACTGTTTCTTCTGATAGTGAGGGAGCTCTGATATCTTTACAGTAGCTGTAACGCAGCTGTGTGCACCAGAGCACGCTTCTTGTTTCATGTGTTACATTTGCTCTTATCCCTCTGCTGAGGTCTGGGCTTTATTATTGGTCCTGCAGTAAAATGCAAAGTCATTGGCTGTTGCTGTCATTTAGTATCGTGATGACTGGCAGTTTACAAGCTATGTAACAATTCACAGTGTAAACCTGTCCGGTCGCCTCACTCACTCTGCCATGCTACTGCTATCAGCATAAAGGCTTCACTGTGAAATCATATCTGTCTTGATGGCAGTCCTTGTGATAGGCATTTGTTTTGCAAATTAAAACAGTCCCTCCAGGATTGTGCAGGCTTTTTGGAGAGAACTGTTGTGGCCTAAGATGGGTCGGTGAACTTGATGGCCAACAGATTTCTGTTGTTTAAAAGGGGAATGCCAAAATCAGGAAACGAAGTGTTTAGCGACTGTTTCCCATTGAGAAATAGGGAAATAAAAAATAGATAATGATAAAAGGAAAACAAGAACACAAAGAAGGATCCATTTCCCATTTTTTGTTTTGAAAGCTGTTTCCCAATGCTCATTTAGAAAAAGGGAAATAAAAAACGTAAAACAACCCATTTCCCATTTTTTGTTTTGATATTATAAAACAGAAACCAAAAACCCAATCAGGTATCCGTTATAAAAAGTTATGATGCATGTTGCATTGTTTTTAGGCATTTTTTCCAATTAAAATTGAAAGAAAAAAAAAAAAAGAATAGAAATTGTGGTTCTGAGTGTTTTAAGTAACCATATCATAAAGGCTCAAGAATACAAAAATTGTGACAAAGTATGCTTTATTTGTAAATGAAGAGGTACACCTGGGGAGCAAAATATTGTAGGAGCTACAAATGCAGTCAAAACAGCACAAAACTGTAAAATATAAAAGTGCACAGAGCATTGATAAATGTCAATAAAAACTTGTGTTTTAAAAACTTTTTTAGTACTAAAACTTAGAGGGCAGGTAGGCAGATTATTTTTACCTTTGGACAAAGCTAAGCCAACTAAATGCTAAAATAGACCCAGGAGATTAGTAGCTTAGCATAAAGACTGGGAACAGGTAAACAGCTAGCCAGGCTCTGTCCAAAGATTTTTTAAAAACCTGACTATCAGCACCCCTAAAATTTACTAAGTGGCTCAAGCTCTGTATTTGTAATTCTCTAATTTAACTGTCGCCAATTTCCAACATTTGTCCAGTTATTTCTGTCCCCTAAATTAGATAACAGTGTATAAAAAGGGCAACACTTTCTACACTGTGCATCTGATTTGGATGTTAATGCCTTTAATTTGAAGCTGAGAGTTTCTGTTTTATTTCAAATGCAGAGCCAACACAGTGATATGTCACTGTTCTGATACTTTCTGACTGAGCTGCATGTTTCCCAGCAGACCACAGCGTACCCTCATCAAATACTCGCCCTCCTGCAGCCCAGTCGTTCCCCTCCGCACCTCACCCCCGGCCCCTATGAAGTCTTTATTAAAGTGTCAGTGATGAAGATGCCTCTGACAGCCAAACAATGTCGTCCGTCTAAACACAGGACGTGGCGCTCACCCAGGACCCTCATACCTCCTCCTGTTTGAACAGACAGCTTTCCCAGGGCGCGCTGTCCCGAAGTAACAGCCAATACTGTGGCATTTGCAAATGTTCTGGTTTAGATTTTGTTAGCGCTGCATATCCAAATTTCCACTGAGTTAACGCTGTAAGGGGAACAGTAATTCTGTCTGTAGATTCTGTATGGAAACAGTACGCTCTCTTATAGGATTCAGATTTTATCATAATGTATTAACCACTTTTAAATTGATTTTACAAAACCACACTAAATGTTGCTATTTGATTTGTTGTCATACTAGTTTGAAGCTAAATCTTGACCTGCTATAACAAAACAATCAGAAGGGGGACAAAGTCATTGCTTTGCAAGTCACAAGTACATTACAAGTCTTTGCACTCAAGTCCCAAATCACAAGTCACAAATCAAGTTTTAAATCCTAAACTTTGATTTAGCTGTTCAGCTAACATTAGCTAAGCATAGTTTGCTAACTTTACTGTTCTTTATGCAACCTTATATGTCGACCAAAGCTGGAAGTTGTTGTGTCCCCTCTAATTTTCCTCCCACGCTACAATTTTTTTGTTGACCAGCTTGAGTTTTTGTACACTAACACTAAAATTATCTTTGGTATATTTTTTTCTGGCTTGAGCTCAGTAACATAACGTCAGTTCTTCACGGTTTTCTCCTACAGTTTGATTGGATGTTGTCGGAATGGGAGAAGGTATCAAGTATTTTCAAGTCAAAAATCTCAAGTACACGTGAAGTTTCGTGTCATTGGTTTTAAAGTCCAGTATTTCTAGCTATGAAGGACAGGGAGAGATGTCCAGTAAAGATGGCAACAGTTAAGTGAGACGAAACTCCTTCTTTTCCTTCCTCATTTTAACCTCCTTCTTTCTTCTTCTTTCCCTGTCCCTGCTCTCTCATACACACCGAGGGCTTTTCCACATTTTCTGCTCCTTTCGTCCAGATACTACCACTCATGATGCGGTGACGCACTCTCGGGGAGTAAGGGATTTGTTGTTCCCTGGAGAAAGAAAAGGGAGCTTTGTGTCTGTCACTCCATTTTGAGACTGTTATGACAGAAGTTTTGCATGTACCCACATTTATGGGTTGTTCCTTTTCTGTGTAGTCCAATAAGAGGGTGACAGCTGCTAACAGCAGTCCAGACTAAACAACCAGTCAATCCCCTTTAAGCTCTAACTTTGTCTGATTTACTTTTCAGAAGTCAGGGACAAAATAGAATGAAGTTAAATGTAAATACACCTCCTGTCTGTCCATCAAGGGTCTCTAACACAGCTCAGCTTGGTCTATTTTAGTGTCATCTTGACATGATGCTACTTTTAGCCACTTATCAGTACCGAAACACTCTAATACACACGTGTGTGTGCCAACAAAGAGAAACGTGACTTGCAGTGTAGCTCTGACCAATATGGGTTTGTGAAGCTGCCACCGGCTGATAGCTTGAGGTGTTGATATCTTTAAATTTGATTCCTAATTTACAAGGATTCAGGGTTTCATCCAGACTTTGACTCTTGGCGCAAGTGTTGGGACTGTCATGGGACAAAAATACAAGGGAGGACACTTCTAGAACACAGTAAAATGATGCCATTTGAAGGCAACAAAACTTCATTGCCATCCATCTAATATTTGTCAAGATATCTCGCTCTGGTGAACTGACCAACAGATATTGCGATTCATAGAGCCACACTATTAAGCAGTGTTAAAAACTCAGCTCCACAGATCCAAGAACATTACATGTCTCTCTCTTCATTCTGGAGTCCAGACGTTTTGGGGTTTATTGGGGTTTTAGCGTATTAGTGTCTTTAGGTTTATGTGTCACAAAAAAAGTAAAATGTGATATTCTCTCAACAAGTTTTTATTTCATGAAAACTAAATAACTCTTGACAAACAAACTGTCAAATTTGTCTGATTACCATCAACCTAAATAATATTTTCCATTTGTGCCAGTGCACAACATTTTCTTTATTAATATAATTTAGGATTTAAAAAAAACTGTAATCCATGATATTTAAGACTAGCTTTCCCAAACTGATGCTGATAACTGTAGGACACTTTGTAGCTGCTCTTTATTTACACAGGCTTTCATCACTGGTGCAGACTTATATATCCACACCCTCCTCAATGTATAAATATTTGCTATGTAGCAGCTGCTAGCAGCAGTATTGACCTCTGGTAGAACACTACACTCAATAGCTTCCAGGTTATAGGCTATAAAATCAAAAGATTGCTGATGGTCTGTTCTTATTGAGTAAGACAAGAGGCATGGATGAAGAAATGCAATGTTTGAACTTTGGTCAAGATCAGGAAGCAGCTCAAGGTTCTACAAAAGTTAGTTCAGGGTAGCGTTGAATAAGGTACAATGTATTACCTACAGTAGATGGCGGCTGAAACATCCAGTTTGTGGAAGCAGCAGAAGTAGGTAGAAGGTAAGCAATGTATCGCTGCAAAACATATTTTAGCCATTTTTGCACAAAAAAAAAAAAAATCTATATATATATATATATATATATATATATATACATATATATATATATATATAATTTCACCACCTCACTTTTCCAGCCTTTTTTCCAATAGAAAAACAGACTTCCTTGGCAAAAAAACAATCATTTTACCACACAGAACAGGAGTACTGCCTCGATCTGTTAGTTTGTTTGTAATATTGTGTGACTTTGCTGACTCTGAACTAACCATATAAGAAACAGAGGTCACCGAATAATGCAAACTGAATAACATTGATAGACCAACAATCACTGATTTTGCCAATGTAGTTTGCTGGCTTTGGAAAGAGCAAATTTAGCTTTTTCTTGACAAAAAAGGCTGTCTGACAGCAAGTTAAAGTTGTGAAAATATTCTATAAATATAGTGTACACTTTTTTTGGGTGTCTAAAATACATGTTGCTGCTGAACCTGACTACAGATGTACATTGCTTAGCTTCCGACACCAGTACTCCTGCTACTTCTACAAACTGGGGCGTGCTGACTGCCATCTACTATAGGTACAACAACAAACCTCATGCAGCCCTATTTTTAAAGAAACAAACTAACCCTTTAAAGTGATGTTGAACTTTTGTAGAACCCTGAGCTCATACAGCCCCACGTCAAAAAATCAGAAGTATCCCTTTAAGGCAGGGTTAATCAGATTTCAGCGCAGGGTTGGTTAGAGTTGCTGTCTTGCTGACATCCATATTTTAACGTGCAGAGTCAATCCAACAGATATCAGTTGATGTCTGTGTGCGAACTCATGAGGTTCTGGTGCCAAAGTGTTTGTGTATGCGTGTGTGTATGCATCAGTATGTTAAGTGTAAGCACCAGTGTGTTCTGCCAGAACAAAAAAAAAAAAAAAAGACCTCAAGATACCAGAGAGTTTACAGGAACCTCAGCAGCTCCGCTATCATGTTTCCCCCTCCTCTCCTCTTCTGACCCGCTGTGGACGTCTGATCATCTGAGTACTTAAGCCTGGAAAGCTCCCCTCCCCAAAGCCAGACATTCTGCAATTTGTCTCCCTCCTCCAGCTGTTTCTACCTCACTACCCTGGCCCTCATTTCCCATCATGCAATATATACAACCGCTCCCCTCTGCCTTCCTCACCTTTTCATGCATAATGATATTTCCTCCAGAAGTCCTCACTTTTTCCCCTTATTCCCTTCCAGGTGTGTCATCCCCCCCAACACACACACTCTCCTTTCACCTTGTTTTAACACACACACCCCACTAGCATTCCTATATGGTGAGCTCAGCCAAACACACACACACACACATTTCCTCAAGTGAGCGCAGCATGCTATCTCACAGCAAGACCAGCATATTGTTCTGTATAAGTTTGTGAGACAGGAGGGGAGACGGTATTGGTTTTAGGTTTCTGCCTTGCCAGAGGGTTGGGGTTAGAGTTCGGTTTTATTTGTGGAGGTTTTGAGATATCCATCTCTGAAGTTTTGTGCCTCTAACCAAAAATAGTGGAGGTAAACGGAAATGTATTCGTGGCGCTTAGAAATAACATTTAACAGCACGCAACTACCACAATTGTGTTGACTTACATTGTAATAGGTTGGAAACAAAATCCCAGAAACAGATTTCTCAAATACAACAAACTAAAACCAGAACTATCTGTGTGACTAAATACTTTTAAAGTGAAAGGAGTGAGTGAAGTAGTTTTTGGTTGGTGAACTGTTTTTATGACTTGATCATGAAAACACCATAAATGATGCCAAATCATTACATGATAGCATATGTAACAATTTTCAGTTTGGTACGCCAAGCAACTAACCCTTCCTAAATCCCAAACCTTTTTTGTCTTCCAATGACAGATGAGCAAGGCTCATCTGTTTTGAAAAGACAACCAAATTTTGAAGATGTTTAAAAGATTTTGCAAGGGGACCTGCACTGACAAAGCATCAGGCTACAAGTCATTTATTTCCAATGAAGACGGCAACATGCCAGAAACTGATGTCCCCCAATTGCTGCTGCAAGTCAGGCGTGACAAATAAAAGCTGAACAATGTAGTTGACCACATTTGGCCATTTAGTAGCTGTGTCGCCAGTAATGTTAACAGTAAAGACAACATATATTAACATTATGAGTTAGCTACTGTTAACAAAATGCTCACTAACTAGCTAGATAATCTACATCAATTATTAGCTAGCCAGTTAGCTATCATTTTGCTTACATTAGCTAGCTATATTTGGCTTTTACGGGGGAAAAAAGAAAGATGACCATGGTAACGAGCTTGCTCAACTGTTATTGGACCATTCCGTTGGATGGGAGCAGCATAGATGGTGCACTTGCCCTGTGTGTGCAAAGTTTGATTGACATCACACATTCCCATGATCAGTGGTGGATTCAGGTTGTTTGAGGTGCAGGGATGAATAAAATAAGGGCGCCAACTGTATGCGAAGGGGCACCAGCGGGCTAAAAGTTGGGATGCACTTTATCACATTCTGTCCACTTGAAGGGCCGCCCCTACCCAAGTCTACCCCGTGACGACAGCCTGCCGCAGCTTTCTTCACTGCCAGTGCATAAAATCCATACTGTAGAAAAGCATCTGTCCTGCAGTGGTTTGACTTTTGAGAAACAGTTGAAAATGCAAGACATCGTCTCAATACATGGGACGCAGGTAAAAGATGCTGTAAAGTGGGACACCTGGTGACCCTGTCCAGGATGTAGCTGCTTCTTAGGGAATAAGCTCTGATAAACCCACTGCAGCAAACAGCAGACCAAGTTAGCGATTAGCTGCTGAGCCATTTAGCAGCTAAAGATCCAGATATTTCTCACAGAGTGAACAGTGTGTCTACGTTTGCTCACTTTGGAGTGACTGTAAATGAATGTGAATGTTTCCGGTTGTTTGTCTGTATGCTTACATCATCTATCCGCTCATTTAGTGGTTTTTGACAGCAGAGGCGAGCTCACCAGATGCTGCGGTTCTGCTTCCAAACAAGCTGACGTTATCTAAACACAGAATTGATGCATCAGATGCACCAGCGGTGAAATAATGTTCTTGGTCATACACGGCACAGAAATCAGCCTTGTCTATTTAATTCCACTGTGACAGCCAAGTCTGAAACACAACCAGCTGTTCAGAGTTATTAGTTGCCAAAGAGCGGAGGATCTCCAACATGGCTGCCTGAGGGAGCGCTACGTCTCCTGAAAACCTGTTTTAGTTAACACAGATACAGTGTGGCTTGTGGTTTGATACTGACCTTGAGAAAACGTGCACAGCTATCAGCGCTACACTGTTGACCCAAGCGGTGTTGTTCTGCACCAAAGGGGCCGACTATCACCACACTGAGCTCCATCTATCTGTCTGACAGGCCCACATGGAAAGTGACAGCTTGACCCACAACCTATGTGGGTCAGCAGCACCATGCGGTTAAGAGTTTGAGATAGAAGTATCAGCTCAGGAGGGTGATTAGCTGTTTCCATTTGGCTGATTGTGTTTGGAGAAAGGAAAAAGAGCCTCGGCTGCAGGAAATAGACAGGGTCACATAGACAGTGAAACGTGAACTCAGGACACTGATGATGTTTGACATTCAAACTTGATCTCAATCATTTTGGCCGTCAGGCTGCCAGATGACCGGATAGATTTTGGCAGCTGTCCCATTGCTGAGCGTGTCGGTGACAGCGGTGCCTGATTTAAAACAAAGACTCCTCGAGTCTTATCACAGGAGGGGAGGCAGACACACAGAACAGAACACCCCGGTGCCTCTCACGCCTACAACAATCAGCTCATTTATCCACTTCATTGAAGTTAACGCGCACCGGCCTACTTTGAAGTGCGTCGAGTCGTGTCATGCTTCATTGATTTGTTTTGCTTTGTCTGAAGTCGTGTCAAAAAAGCCCACATGTTGGAGAAAAGTCCAAAAACCTGAAAAGAATGAAATGGTCCAAGAATGACTCAATGAGCTGCGGACATCTGGATTTCTTTTTTTGTTCAAACCAGAGGAACATGATGCCCCGACTCTTTGTCTGTGATCCAAACACAACATATTGCTTTATGAATGACTCCAAACAGAACACACACAAGTCCACAGGGGCAACAAGTACAATTGTGGCTAAAATAATTCTGTTGGCAATAAATCAATACAACTAATAAATACCACAATGATTAATTTGTGCTTTGTGCTTAAATTGCTGGCTTTCAAAACTAATTTTCCAGCTTGCGCTCTGTTTTGGAAGTAAAACGCTCCGCCAACAGCCCTCCTGCTGGTCGCCAGTGAAGGTCAAATATGACTTCATGCTCCTTTAAAAGCAATGACATGTGCTGATGTGTTGTTGTTAACTCTATGATTCTGTGTGTTTCAGAGTATTGAGCGAGAGGAGCCAATCGAGGTCGACCCCGCCCCGGCACACGCCGGCCTGGAGAATGGACACGCAGCTACCACAGGTAACCACGTCACAAATGTTCTACAACCTGCGTCAGGCTTGTCTGCAGTCATAGCGGACCTGAAAAAAAAGGCTTTTAAAGGGGACTCCACTGATTTTACACATCAAGATCAATTTACTAGTCATGAGGAGTACTACGCAGTCTGTGAAAACAGTTGTGTAATGCCTTTGTGGCTTTTTGATGAGTGTTACAAAGTTTGAAAAAACAACCCCGATGATGTCATCAGAGATTATGGTTAGGTAAGGTTAGCTTGGACTCAAAGACAACAGTGTTGAAAGACTCAGCAGAGAAATTTGGCACTTTTTATGCTGATGATCAGTCATAGTTATTGTTAAATTTAGTCAGCTAAGGCAATAAATTCCTCAGTACTGCTATGTTGACCAAGAAAGCTGAGTCCTCCTGTTCCCGGAGCCACGCTGGTCTGTCAATTTATGCAGCCTTGACCAAAAATGCTGTCATAGCACAAATCAATAGCACCTAAACCCTAACCCTAACCATGTACCCAGAGAACCGATGAGTAGCACATCTCGCGAGGTAGCACATATCGACAGAGCACTGGCAGTTCCTACATGTACCAGGATGCATTGTGCGTGTGCTTCTGAAGCCTACACCCATGTTGCCGTGTATCACCACTCGGTGGCTATTGGTTTGTTGGCCAAAATATAGCCACATTTACCATTGACATTCACATGAAAAGTCACAGATTTTCCCTTAAACTAAAAAAATAGTTTTGAAAGACTCAGAAATTGAGGGTCTCACAAAAAAATGCCACTGAGTTATTTTATGGGAAATGTAAGATCCAGTCATTTTAGAGCTTGAATCATTTCAGAGACTAAAAGTCAACATATCTTAGCAGCCTCTACTATATCCATTCTTTTTATACTCTGTGCAAGACACAGAATCTTTATGGAAGTTCAATACTAAATTACTTAGAAATTATATGGTTGTATGAGGTTGAAGAAGTTGCCCTATAATAAAGAAGTAGTTCATGCATTTCTGATGCTTTTTCCTTATGATGATTGTGTTTGCAGTCATATAAATTCTTCTTGTTTGCATCCAGATGGAATTAACAGTCTGAGACTTGGTGTTATACTGGGTAAGCTTCAGTATTCGTGACTGACCCCCCCCCCCAAAAAAAAAAAACAGGCTTCAAGAATATAATGGTGAGTTAATAAAGCTTTTTGGGATTTTGATGTGCATCCAATTGAAAATTTTAAGCAGTATATTCTGAACTACATTGAGTGTGTCTGCACTGATGGTAGTCTTCTTCTTAGTATTTTCCCTCGAGGAAACATGTGTCTGCTCTGATGCGCGCACCAGACAACCCTGGCTTAATGTGGAGTAGTGCACAGATGGCAGTTTTTTTTTTTTTTCTGAAAACACTGTTTTTGTGGGACAGAAACCCTAAACAATAGCTAAAATGGATAAAATGCTCCATAGAGTTGATGGAAATAAGCTGATAATTCTCTGTCAGTTTGTTACTACGAGCAACCCCTCATACATTACACATAGTTGTTGATATATGATTAATATAAAAGAATTGATTAGTGCAGATTTAAGAATTCTCTTTAATATGATCATTTAAAATCTTTTCATCCAACCAGAACATTCAACGTTGGTACATGGGAAGATCTCTCCACCCAGTGACCCCCCACACGAGCACATGGCCCCAGTCGCCATGCGGATGCCACACCTCCCCATCACTGCAACAACAAAGACGGCAGAAATCAAGGGCCCCGACTCCCCGAGCAGCCCTGTTGGTTCTCGGTCCTCTCCGGTCTCTGAGACCTCACCTACCAGCCAATCAGCCGCTAGCACCAAACAGACTCAACCAACAGAGGACCCTCCGATTCAACCAGGTGGCTGATGGTCTCAACTCTATCTCAGTTTGACAAGACATCTTTTTTTCTCTTAAATCTAAATTGCTTATTGTTATAATGATGCATTCGCTGTATACTGAGAAAGTAAAAGACACAAGTTTCCTACCAGGAAATATTGTTTACCTTAGCTTTCAGAAGGATTTAGTATAGAACCCTGATTTCTACAATTTCCAGCTTCAGACCTGCAATCACATGGTATTTGGCACATAAGTCATTTCCAAGATTCATTGCCAAGATTTTTCATACATTATCACATTTAATTATTTGTAACATTGCTGCATTCTCAAGGAATGTTCTTCCATTCGACTTAACACTCAACACAACTATCCCCTGGGGCCTTGGCAACACACCAACCAAGTCTGATGTTGATCAGATGAACAGTTCACGAGATATGCAAAGGAGAGTCATACATACATACTGTACATACACACAAAGATTCCTTTCTTTATAGTTAGATGATACTGCCTCTGCACCACCAATTGGCCAAATAGCACAAAATTTGTCATGGTCACTCAGGCATCATATTTAAACATCACCAAATGTGGTTGCAATAACATGGAACGTTGAGATATGACATTTGAGCAAACTTTGAGGGCCAACTGCCAACTTTTTCTGGCTTGGTCCACAGATGTTCTGTACCAGATTTGGTGATGATTGCTCAAGATTTGTAGGAAGAATAACAAAAAACAGATTTGGACAAAATTCAAAATGGCAGGAAATCAATCTACGCAAATGGGCATGACTCATACAAATAGATTTGTTTTGACCCACAGAATCCAGGGGGAAAAAATTACAGAATTTAGTTTGTGAGACTTATGATTCAAAAGTTAGGCCAAACTGTAAAGTTTGTTGCTTTAGCACCACCATCTGGCCAAATTGCACCAAATTCAAGACTGCACTCCCTTGCGTCCTCAGCAGCACACATGCCAAGTGTGAAGTCAGTTGGATGAACGGTTGTCAAGAGATTTGAAGGACATACAGACACACATAAGGAGATTCCTTCCTTTCTAGTAAGACACAGGATCTCAAATGTAGCATTTACGAAGTCAGTGTATTTTACATGTGAAAAAAAATCATCAAATTCCTTTCTCCTGTGTTTTTTCCCCCAACACAAATCCAGGATAATATATTTACAACAGTCAATTTCCTTGTTCTTTGTCACTGTTAGTATCCTCTACATGGACCCCTACACCTATCAGAGCTCTGGGATCTCCCCGCCTTCAAGGTGAGATGTGCTTTCAGACACACATGCTATCCCATTAGACAATATACAACATCATGGATCTGACTTACAGTAACTGTTTGTTTTTTGCAGAGAAAGCAAATTCAGCCCCTGCTAAGTCTGTGACCTACTCAGGCCTACTGCAGCATGATAGGTGAGTCAAAGATTACATCTTTTAGGGTTGGACAAAGTATGCTTTGTGTTGTCTGACCTTAAATGCGCTCCTGTCCTGCAGAGACGGTGATGTAAGAAGCGACAGATCCTTCGGGCAGGTGGGAGAGAGGAGGCGGGAGCTTGTGAGGTCACAGACTCTGCCGCGTAACATTGGTGCCCAGGCTCGTCGATCCATCTTTGAGAGACTGGACTCAGAAGCCACTAACAGGTAAAGGCAATGGAACGCTGCCTTCGAGTGACACTGGAATTATGGTTAATACAAGTTTCCTAAGCATTTAACTATCTGACTTATCCTCATCCCGCTTCTGCTCATGTACAGTCGCCCCAAACCAGTGGACTCTAAACCCAAACTGAAGCGGTCTCAGAGTTTTGGGGTGTCCAGCGCCAGCAGCATCAAACAGATCCTTCTGGAGTGGTGCCGCTCCAAGACCATAGGTTACCAGGTAAAACTGCACAGATAATACATTACTGCTGACCATTTTCCAAAGCAGATGAGAGAGTCACTTACATTTTGTTTTAGCATGAAAATCAACTGAAGGAGATTTGCTTGAGATACGTAATCCAGTGTGTCTGGCTATGTCTCTGTCAAAGTGATGTTATTGTAATGTAATGGAAACTGATGCTGTGTTCATGTCGTCAAGGGAACTTTGAAGATCTGTGCTGTAAAGTCAGCAGCAGATCAGCAGCAGCAATGTTATGCAAGAAGCTAATAAATTCACGTTATCCTTCTCAAGATGTTTTCCAGCTGGTCTTTTGGGTTTGACTGTCTGCTTGTGAATGTCATGCTGTTCCTCAACCTCAAGTCTCAGATAACTGAACTTCCTACCAGCACATGAACACACCACAGATCCATCCAGACTTTCAACTTGAAATATAAGGCCCAAATAATGTAATTTTATTTATAAAAATTTTGGGAAATACATTTAGCAGAAGACATGCCTTTGATAAGGAACCGGAACTGGGAGGTGTTTAGGCTAGCTTAGCATAAAGACTGGGGAAAAGCAGCTAGCCTGACTCTCTTCAAAATCAAAACACCTGTAAACGTTAATTATAATATTATGTCTCCTTTGTTAATGCATGCAAAAAAAACAGAAATTTGAAAATGAACTAGTTGCCTAGAAACGTCATTGTGATGCCCGTTGTTATTTGCCAAGCCATTGTTCTTTTCTGTACAAGTAAAAAGATTAAAAGAAAGTTGGAGACAGCTAGGCTAGCTATTTCCTCTACTTCTTTGCTAAGCTAAGCTAATTGAGGCCAATCCCTTTCATGGAGCCTCTGTCTACTTATTCCTTTCCTGTAAAATATATTATGAATTAGGCTTGTTTATGTTGAAGAGAAAAGCAAATTTTGAAGGTTAAAAGATGTTGCTAGGGGACCTCTAAAAGTGACATATAGTCACATCTTAAGTTATTTAATGTTAGCAAATCCTAGCTAGCTAATCTACATCAATCATATAGCTAGCTAGTTAGCTAGCATTTAGCTAACCATTAGCTAACTTAGGGTGTGCCTATAGACGTCGTCTTTACAGGTCCCCCAGGAGCATCTTTTAACAATCTTCAGAATTTGGTTTTCTTGTCAACACGGACTAGCTTAGGACCTAGCATAATAGCATGGTAAACCAATCAGAGGCAGGGTAGGGCGGGGACATGCCTTTGCCATCCTGAGGGTAAAAAAAAATATTGCGTAGAGGAAACAGGAAAGGAGAAAGTTGGATAAGGTTAGGTGATGAGCACAGAGCAAAAAGGAGGGGACTTAGGAAAGGTCAATTGCCTCTCAGCTCCAGGTCCTTGCACCTTGGACAGACATGAAAGTGGTACCATTCTCTCTCTAAAGTGTAACTCTTGGAAAGAAAGTGACTTAGCTTGTTTCCCATAATACTGAGCTATTCCTTTAACAGGGCCAGGGCACACTTACATAAGTGTGCCAAGGTGGGAAAAACATAAATAACTGCAAGATTTCAAATAGGCAGCTGTAATACACAATTTGTTGTAAATTGTCTCAATGTGCAAAACCCATGAGGCCAACTCCTGTCTGTTTCATAAAGCTTTAACCTATCAGCACACAGTGCAGTGGTAATGTGTTAACAATCTCCCTCTCAGCTGCAGAGGTGTATGGAAGTGAGTGTCCTCGTGAATAAAGGTGTGCGTGACTGTGTGTGTGTTTTGGGGTGTTGAGGGTGCAGGGTAAAGGTAGTTCAAGTCACGGTTGAGAGCACCGACACATTGCTGCACTCTGGTACCCTTTTCTTCATAGCAGCCTGTGCCAGCTGCTCCATGTGGCTTTGGTTATAGTCAAGCCGGGCAAAGCCAAGACTCTTATTAAAAGGGAGCAAACACACACACACACATACACACACACAAGAGGGAAAGATGTTCATCCGATGACTTGACATGCTGCGTTTCATTCAGAGCAAACTCCAGACTAATAAAGGACAGGCTTGAAATGACATGATTTCAAAAGCATGTAACAGACCAAAAGCATTAGAGGAGAGGGCAGTCTGTTTTATCCATCATAATTATGAGCCAGACAGTGAATGAGGAGATGGCTTTATGAAGCTACAACAAGCTGCCAGTCACTTTTACAAGCCATGTTCTTTTACCTCCTTCAGTCTTTCGGGTTTAACTGCTTTCTTCTGTGCGCACAAAGGATCTCGCTCACTGAGGCACACATGCAAGCTCACCACATCATCGCCTCTTCTTCTCTGTTTCTCTGCAGAACATCGACATCCAGAACTTCTCGTCCAGTTGGAGTGATGGGATGGCTTTCTGCGCTCTGGTGCACTCCTTCTTCCCCACTGAGTTTGACTACGAGTCTCTGTCGCCCGCCAACCGCAAGCACAACTTTGAGCTGGCCTTTGGAACTGCAGAGTGAGTGATATATCAGAATTAATGATGCAGTTTGATTAATTATAGTCATCGTAGAACTGATCATGCTCATTAAAGGTGCAGTAATCATCAGACACTGAGGTTTTGGGAATGAGACTCAACAATCAGCTATCTTACCGACCTGTGATCGGCCAATGGTGATTGGTCACAGGCTCGATTTAGCCTGAAACCAGAGCCGAGAGGAGAAGCAAATAGTTTTCTCTCAGACCACTGAATTACATCATGGTTAAAATTTATTGTGGAACTTTTGCCCATGATAATGCCAAAAATAAGCTCATCATGAGACATCTGACATCTCATGCAAGGACAGTGCTGCTTTCCCAACTGGAACAGAACAAAAGTCTGTATATCAAATAGATTTTTCTTTTTAGCATTAATTAGACATAATCATACATAGTGAAAATCAGGGAATTTGCAGCCTTATTGCTTATCAGAATTGAATCAACATAATTCTATCCATTTTTACCTTTTATTTGTTTTGTTCTCATTTGAATGCTTTGACAAACCTTAGCATTGTGATCTTTTTTTAAAGGAATAGTTAAACATTTTTGGAAAAGCACTTATTTGCACTCTTTCCAAGAGTAATATGAGAAGAAAGTGAAATAAAAATGCATTTTTAACCCTATTAGATCACATTACTGGTCGTATTATGCACCTATTTAACAATATATGCCAAAATGAACCAAAACAGTTTCATTGCATTCCATTATCAATATCCAATCATGTTATCTAAACAAAAAACAAAATATGACGTGTGCTTACATAGGCTTGAACCAACCAATTTCAACCAATAATAACATGACATTCACCCATAAATCAATTAACTTTTAGCGGCACAGAACTAAGACTCATTAGTTAGCAAGCTAGCGAGCTAACAGCATGGTACATCAAGTTTTGATTCATCTACTACTTAACATTCAAATCAAATTCCTCCCATTATTATATCCCACCCATCTATTCTGTTTCTGAAGCTAAGATACTCTCGAAATGCTGTTTCATCTGGGCTTTAAGTTAAGAGCTAGAGCCGTGACATGTGATTAGAATAACTTCATCAATAAACGTGTGGTACGCTGTCGTTTTAAAGGGAGTTACGTGCTCTAACTATTTCTTAGCTAACAACAGCTGGGTGACAGGTGCTCAGTGTCCCACAGTCTTGTTGTCACAGTGAGGTTGCCAGGTTTGTCCTACACTAAAATCTGTGCTCACCAACCTGTCTGGCCACCCGTGTTGTAGACACTGACGCAGTGCAGAAGTCCCGGGCAACGAATAAACTGTCGTTTTCCAAGAAATACATACAACAAGTACATACTTTCCACAAACTACACATAGCCTTTTAATATTTCTGGTTTATACTGTCAGGTTTATTTTTGAATTTTGAAGAAAGTCAGGCTAACTGTTTCCCTCTGGGTGCCATGACATTTTGTTTCGATGGCCGACTATTCCAGAAAGAAAAAGCCCATTGCTCCAAACTTACACACACAACTTAACTAATATAACTAACATCCTTATTTTAACCCAAACCATGAAAATCACCTGACTATGATGAAAAGGGTTACCTTAGGTTACCATTGTTACCATGACAAAGAAGATCATCTGAAGGTCACCTGATATTTGCATGTCAAAATAAACCTGAGGACAAAGAACTCCAGGAGGAGTGTGTATGTTCAGAGGAATGGGCCTCCGGAGCAGTAGGCTTTTGTTTTTGGGATAACAGGGCTTTTGGTCTGATGGTACTTTTTTTGGATTATTGAGGTGTCGATATGATTGGCTGTCCCTCTCTCCTGCTTCCATTCTGTAAGCTAAACCAAGATATCTACATTCAGGTTCCAGTTCAAAACTTAATGCAGAGACATGAGAGACGTATCAATCTTCTCATCTGAATCTCAGAATGAAAGCAAATAAGCACCCAAAATGTCTAAATATTCCTTTAAAGCCACAACAGAAATTGCTCAAACAACGTAACTCAGTGGTCTCATTATGTAGCAACAGAAAGACTCATTCATTAGTGGGCAGTCAGTGGTTTGTGAGTTTTGCTGAATTGGCCTAAAGTTATTTGTTGGCCTTCACTGCATCAACAATGCAAGTCTTCACTTTATTGTGGCGGGATGTCTCTTAATTCGTTTTCTTTGTTGCTTTTGTTTAACAGCCCACTGCAAAGTTATTATTAACACAACACACACATTTTATACGGTGGTATTCCTGCCTGTCCTGTCTGTTTCACCACGCTGTTTTCTTTTATATGTTTGGTGAAAGGTGTGCATTCCTTCTGCCTGACTCCATGACTGCACAGAGCGTGGATTATTGTTTCAGCAGACTGATACTGTAGAGTACGTACAGGCTGCACACGACACTCTGAGAAATAAGGGTTCCAAAAGGGTTCTTCCTGAAGGGCTGAGGTTCTACCCAGAGCCATTTGCTTCTCAAGAACCCTTTTTTGGAGAAGCAGTTTGTCAGAGGTTTTTTTTTTTCTTTGTAAGACTAAGGGGTCCATTATGAATCCTAATCATCCAAATAACCCTTTTAGGAAGAAAGGGTTCTTCAAGGATTGTTGGATTCCTTGAAGTACTCTTTTGTCCGCAGGTTTTGTACCATAATATAAAAGGGTTCTTGATAGAACCCCCGGGTGGGTTCTTGATAAAACACTCAGAATATGGAAAAGTTCTCAGTAGAACTCCCTAAGTGAGGTCTACATAAAACCCCTCGAATATAAAAAAGGTTCTTGATAGAACATCCTGAGTGTGTTCTAGACAAAACCATTGGAATATAAAAAGGTTCTCGGGAGAGCTCTCTGAATGTGTTCTAGATAAAACCATTGAAATATACAAAGTTTCTTGGTAGAGCTCCCTGAGTGCACTCTAGATAAAACCCTTGGAATATAAAAAAGGTTCTCAGTAGAATCCCCTGGGTGGGTTCTCATTAGCACCCTTAAAAGGTAGAAAGGTTCTGGATAGAACCTCCAGCGAGGGTTCTGGATGGAACCATTACACCATAGGAGGGTTCTCTTATTTTTTCAGTAGAGTTTTCACCTAGAACCTCTTATAGGGGGTTCTAAGTGAAACCTTCCCCAGTTGGTTCAAGGTATAACCATTTATGCTGGATTCTAGTTAGAAAGGTTCCAACTGGAACCTTTATAAAAGGTTCTAACAGGAAACATAAAGGGTTCTCCTGTGGTGATGAGCAGAAGAACCCTGTATGGTTCTAGTTAGCATTTTTATTTCTCAGAGTGTATAGATCAGACATTATACAGGCCTGCAGCACAGACATGCACACGCTGTAGATCAGGGCTTAAAGACTGATTTAAGAATGTGTTATTCTTTAACGCTGCTGCAGAATTAAGCTGATTTGACTGAAAAACAATATTCACTTGGTCACAGAATCAATCCTTCATATTCAGTGTCAGCTTTAGATTTGACCTCTTAAAGAGATCACACAGCAGAGACTTATAACAGAGTAAATGTATATGAATTATGACACGCATGGTGTTGTTGTTTAACCCCTCAAAACATGTTTGTTAAAATGTAAAGGAAAATTCTGTGTTTTCATCAGAACTGCCCAAGACAGAATATTAGATGCAGATTACGGCTTTAGAGAAGTTAGATCAATGTGTCAGGCTGATTTGGGCGGATTTGTCATCTTTTTCTTGATACATCTCATTGTCATTGTGATTCACTATGTAGAGCTCAAACAGTTAGTCAACCAGAAGAATCAGCAGAAAACTACTCATTTTGATGATCAACTAATGTTTCAAGCAAATTTACCAAACATTCTCTGGTTCCATTTTCTCTAATGTGAAGTTTTGCGACTTTTGTGTGTTTTGTATCCTTGTAAACTGAACATCTTTGCATTTTGGACTTCTGGTCTCAAAAAACAAGCCATTTTAAAGGGACAGTTCAGATTATTTGAAGTGGAGTTGTTTGAGGCAGTTATTGAAAGTCAGCGTATTAACTACAGTAGATATCAGTCTGCACGCCGCCAGTTTTGGGAAACATAGAGGAGCATCAGCATGGAAGCTAAGCAATGTACTGCGGTGGACAGGTTCAGCAGCAAAATGAATTTTAGTCACCTAAAAAAGGTCCACCTGAAAAAATTAATATCAGTTTAAGTGTACACTATAATATTTTCACTGCTTAACCTTGTGGTTAGACAGTCTTTTCCAACAGTTAACAGGTGTTATATTAGCCAAATATTGCTCTCTACTGCTCAACCAGATTCCATTGGTGAAATTGGTCATTTTACCTCGCAGAACAGTGAGCCAACTGTCCTTGATCTGTTATTTTGTTTGTGTCATTGTGTGACTTTGGTGAACCCGAACTAACCGTTTAAAACACTGTAGTCACACAATAGCATAAGAAAACTAACAGATCGAGGCAGCAGCAGAGCAGTAACTCCCATGTTCTACATGGTAAAATTACTGATTTTGTCCAGTGGACTGGTTGGTTTGGAGCGAGTGATATTTGACTTAAATAACAGCAGTTTCTCATCAGAAAGGTTGTTCAACAGCAATGTAAAGTGGTGAAAATATTCAAAATATAGCGTTGAGCGTTGTAGGTAATACATCGACAATGGAAACCTTATATACACCCACTTAAAATAATCCAAGCTATAATATGTCACCCTTTTCCACTACTTCCTCAAATTTTGCAGACCACTTTTTATCTTTGATCAATCTCTACACATTTATGCATGAATGTATACTGTTCCATTGTCCCTACATTCTGACATTACAAAATCCTGTTTTAGTTGAGTTGCAGTTGATATTCCTGCAGCATAAAACCTCCCCTTCTGACCATTTTTTCTCTTTCTATTTCTCCAGAGTGAAGGCAGGCTGCGACCGGCTGATCGAAGTGGACGACATGATGATAATGGGTCGTAAACCCGACCCCATGTGTGTCTTCACCTACGTCCAGTCCCTCTACAACCACCTGCGCAAGTTTGAGTGAGGTTCAGAGGATCGACATTTGATGAACTGTCCTCTTTCAGCCTCTTTTCAGTCTCTGTTCCAGCTGAGGGGAGATCCACAGATGGTAACGGAGCACTTTGAAAAGGCTTCACTGCCCCCTGGTGGTGGATTAGTGAACATTCATCCACATGCTGCAGGAGAAGTGCTCATAACTCAGATCACAGATACACAGTGGACACAGTGACTCATGGGAGAATACTGTGTATGTGTGTAAGGAAGAAGATGAATTTACACATAAATGTCAGGGTTGGTTTGTCAATGGTTGTTTTTTTTTCTGTGTGTGTGTGATTGAGATGTATTGGACAAAAAGTTGCTGTGTTGTACAAATCTTTATTATCATCACACCTGTTTGAAAGTGAGTGTCCACATTAAACCCTTTAATATTGCACCAATAGAGAGGATGTATGTTTCACAAATGTACTGAGTAACTCAAGTGTTTGTGATGAAGCAGAGCACACTGTGGGGCAGAGTATCTGACGGAAAGGATGGAAAATAAAATGACGTGTTAGTAAAATGCAGTTGATTGCTGATATTTACATCCACATATGCTGTGATACTGAGATGATGTTGAGATATGGGAAATGAAACCAATAAACTGTACTGTTTGACACCATAATGTGGGCATTCTGTTCCTTACTGGGCATCAAAGAGGCACATGTCTGCATTGTAATGAAGAAGGAAAAATGAAACAAATTTCAACTTATGCAAACTGCAAAGAAATAAATAAAGAAAATAGAAAAGCCAAAAAGTCTGATTCAACAAACCAGTATTTGCTATATTGCATAGGTTTTCATCAAGGGGTCTGAGACCCCGTAGGGGATCCACAGAGTTACTGCATGGGATCCTCCAAATTATTGTTTGATTTTTTTTTTTTTTTTAATAAAAATATCTGAAAGTACCCATTAATATGAATGAAGATTAACTGGCCTATTTCTAAAAAACAAAAAACATTTGATTTATGCAACATGTGGGCTAGCTAACACACTAAATCACTCTGTATCCATAACAGCAAAATAGTTAGCTACATATTATTGAATCGGTCAGTTAGCTGTATTGTTATCTTAAATGTACAGACACTGTGAGCCACAATGGGTGGTTTTATAACTTCACAAGCAAGAGACTCTGACAGACCCTCGGCAAAAGTGCAGAGGGTGAGGCTAACCCAGCTAACATTAGCCATGCTGCTGCTGACTTAGAAGCTGCACATAAGCACAAACAAGAGAAAACCTGAAAATGTTCAGTGCAGTATATGAAGCTGAGGGTACCTGCTCTGTCTCTCTATCAGCTAAGGGGTCCATGGCCTGAGAATCTTTGAGGATCCCTGGTATATTAATATTATAGTATCACTGTTAAATTATAGTTTGTAATGCTGCTTCCATTTTCCAAGACAAATTTAATTTAGTTTGTAGAAATTATGATTTTGGAGGTGAACTTGCTCCCTGTCTCCACTGCACATTTCACCTGTTACTTTTGGATTACAGGTGTTACATTTATGAGCCAAAATGCTTAAAGGGACAGTTCACCTAACATCAAAAATGCATATTTTTCTCTTACCTGTAGTGCTATCTATCGTCCAAGACTGTTTTGGTATGAGTTGCTTTAAAGCAGGGGGAAAAAAAAAACCATTTAAAAATCAACATCAATGTCTCTTTCCAGAAATCTTTAACTGGTTGTTCAAGATAATCCACAGACCTTGTTGTGAGCAGTTTCATGAAGAAACTGCTTCCTTCTACTGAACTGCACCTGGCAACCATATCACGGTGCAGAAGGAAGCACACATCTCATCGATGAGAGTTGAAGCTCACTGTATATGGTGGTGTTGAAAATAACAGGAAGTGAATGTAGGTAATGATCAGTGACTGTCACAGCTGTCGGAAAACTGCTGCTTGACCCAGTACACTCTGTCACCTCTGCTGAGTGATTTGGTGACCTTTGGCCATAACAACTCATCCCATCTCATCAGACCATCTCTCTTCTGATCTGAGGACTCATGAACAACAGGCTTTACACAAAGAGCTCAGTGTGACACACAGAGACAGAAAAATATGAATATGTGACATCATGTGGGTGACAGGAACCTTACACAAGAGATAAACTGCTTCTTTTATCATATTTTGAATCATAAATTAGAAATAGTATCACATACATCAGGTGTTAGGCCAGGACCCCTTACAAGATAGAAAATACAGTGGGGATCCATGTATGACCTTTGGAGGAAGATTTATATATTTAATAAGAGTTACATTGTTAGGTTAAAATGTAATCTATAAACTATTTTAGATTTAAAAAGTATAATATCTAAGAGAAAATGCACAGTGAGCAGGTCATTACTGCGAGGTAAACTCTGGCAAGGTTTATTTCAAAATAATGACCTGCTCACTGTACGTTATCCCATTTATTACACTGCTACCTACTAAAATCAATATTTTTACACAAAAAAATTGATTTAGAAAAGATTTAATGATTTAAAAATGATTTTATTGCTCCTCCAGATTCTATCATAACAATGGTCTGCCATACATAGCAATGGTCAGCGATGGACCAGTCAGAATCAAGTAATTTAAAAAAAAAAAGTGATAATATTCCTTAAACTATGAAGCCTTTTGTAATGAATAAATAAACATGTATGTATAGGATGTAAGGGTGTATAGAAAATTATTTTAAAATGTTATTAACAATTAGGCTAAATAAAATACAATTGAATACGATTGTGATTAAATCCAACAAATAATAAATAATGTGCGTCGGAATTATTTGGTCAGTTTAATAATTTTAAAATCATTTCTGAAATATTTCCCAAAATAAATGTGGACATATTTCCACCAATCTGCTCATATAAACGGACAAAATGAAGCAATGCATGCAGACATAGGTTAATTCATTGTTCAAACATACACATATAATACATATATACGCCATATCTTCAAATACAGTCAGCAGTTGATAATACATGATGTAATGCAGCATGAAAACAAGTGGGGATTAAGCAGAGGTGGACAACACCTGGATTTGCTGGATGTCCCATCTGATGCGCGTATAAAAAGCTCTGACTCCTCCTGTCAGCAGCAGAGGAGGCCGAGCCGAGCAGCGTGTGTGTGGTGAAGGTGTGTGTGTGTGTGTGTGTGTCTGTGTGGAGTTATGGCTCTGTTCATGGACTCGGACTTCTCTTTACTGAAGCAGAACCAGCAGAAAGACATCATGGATTTTAAGGCGTTCTTTGGAGAACAGGATCACTGTAAAGGTGAGTGCAGTTTAATCATCATTTGAACAAATTATTTTAATCAATTACACTTAATAAATCCTTCTAAATCTACATTAATCTTTAAATCGTTATATAGGCGAGTCAACTGCCGTCTTTAGCATGAAAATAATTCACGTTTTGAAAGTAAATTCGATTAATATGACATAGTTAATGGAAAAGAGGACAGTCGCAAAATCACAGCAAAAAATAGACAGAAAGAATTATTTCTAAATAAAATAATAAGTTAAAAGAAACAATATAAGAGACTATATAAAAATTGAATAAAACACCTAAATATGAGGCTACAGAAAGAAAAAATATTGCTTAAAATTGAAATGTATTTGAAAAAAAAAAAAAAAAACGTTTCACAGTAAAAAAAAAATCGTTTTATAATTTTATAGTACAGTTTGATAAACAGCTTTAGCTACGCACAATTCGGTACGTTTCGATCTTAAATAATAAAATCAAATTTTTTCCCTCGCCAAAACAACACAAAACAATACTTTTATCTCCCCTCTAATTTAATTTAATTTAATTTATAATTTAATTTAATTAATTAATTTAATTTGCATGTATTTCTTAAATATTCTATGTTAAATATTTAACTTCCCTCTGTGATTTTCATGATAAGACGGCCGGGCTGAGAGCGCAGCGTCCTCCCCGGAGCCGGACAGAGCCGCCGCGGCGGGTCTAATGGAGGGCCAGAGGAAGAGGAAGAGGACCATCTTCAGCCGAGCCCAGCTGACGGAGCTGGAGCAGGCCTTCGCTGTCACTCCCTACCCGGACATCACCCTGAGGGAGAGGCTGGCCGCGCACACACACCTGCCCGAGAGCAAGATACAGGTGAGTGCTGCTTCTGCTCCGCCCGGGGTCTGCTGTCAGCTTCAAAACTCCTCTAAAACCCTTCAAAATTATATTTAAAAATATCTGACCCACAGCTTAGTATAGATCAGTGTTGTGATTTGTGAGATGTAGGTCAAGAATCTGACATTAGAGGAAAGAATCACTATTTGTTGGCCAATTTTAATAAAACGACCACTTGTATGCGTTTGACAGTGTTTTTGTTTGGGCTTTCTG
Source organism: Lutjanus argentimaculatus (assembly GCA_034769285.1). Classification (NCBI taxonomy): domain Eukaryota; kingdom Metazoa; phylum Chordata; class Actinopteri; order Lutjaniformes; family Lutjanidae; genus Lutjanus; species Lutjanus argentimaculatus. The sequence continues at coordinate 2,412,754 of JAWZSL010000001.1, forward strand.
TGGTTTGGTTCACTCATTCTGTTGTATTTGCCGTCCCCAGGTTGCATTATAGACCATCACGACAGCCATACAGTGCAAACACAGGTGTTACCAATGATATAATTAAGACCCCGTTCCATTTAGTGTAGCAGAGCCTTTCCTGTAAAGCTAGCACGCACAATAACAGCTCTCTGACTCTGTTTGACCTGAATAGAACAGGACCTTAATTAGTATAACTGATAAGGCCTGAGTTTACTGTTTCATGTCAAAATGGCTGTTGGGGAAAATATATAATGTATATTGCCTGTTTGAAAATATAGGGGAGACTAGGGACGGTTGCAACACTTTTTGGATTTCTCTCAGTTTCTCTGAGACTATTTGGACTAGACCAACCAAATTTTTATATATTGAACTTGCAACTTGTTATGAAACCATCTAAATTTATTACTGATGCCTCTATATACAAGATCGGTTATTTCTACAGTATAGTTGTTTTTAATGGCTTCCACCAAGTAGGATCCTCTGGGTCGGGTTTCTTGAAAGGCACACACACAAACAGCAATGCAAATTTTTATATGGGTGAACTATTTTTTTTTTTACGTTCCTCACAATGCCTTGTTTAAAAAATACTGTTGTGTGTTCTGTTCTGATATGGCTGCTTAGCTTGGGGATGATTGCAACAACCTGTTGTAACTGTCTCCAGTCTGCCTGTATTCCAGCTATTTTTAGTGATGAAAACTTCAACATTTAATTTTGTTCCACAAAGAATCACATGATCCAAGTCTTGCATTGAAAGTTGACTGAACTTGAAAAGAAGTTGAGGTAATTCTGTAATACTTAAAAACAATTAAACTTTAATAATCAAATAAACTTGATATTAATTCAGTTGTACTTGAGAAAAAGTCTCCAATAAGCGTACGGTATTAAGTTGAACCAAAAACTCTTCAGTCACTCAGCAAGTTTCCATCATATGTTTTCTTCAAACTATAAAAAAGAAGAGTCTCAGGAGAGTTTTGACTCCCAACAAGTCTGCTTGTGCTGATAATGTTTCTTTAGAAACTTGATTGAACTCTGTACAGTACATAAATTTACTTATGTAAAATTAAGTTGAGTTAATGAGAAAAGATTAGTTGTTTTAAACAAATTCTGGTGTGATTTCTTACAGTGTATTTATTCACAAAACCAACTGTTTTTAAAAAAACAATTTTTGTCCTGAATAAAGCGCACAGACAAAAACAAGAGTAGTTTGTATTTGAGTGCGATATATCTTTTAAGTCCTTACAATTACTTTTGTTTTACTTTAAACTTCTAATTTTGACTAAATACCGACTGAAAAATACTGTGTGGTCTATTTTGATATGGCTGCTGTGACAGTCACAACAAGCTGTCATACCCGTCCCCAGTCTACTTTATTTTCAGCCATTTTTAGTGAAGTTAACCACAACATAAAATTTTGATCAAAAACGAATAACTTGTCCCAAGTATTGCATTTAAATAATCCTTGCCATTTCACACAGGTGTGGTTCCAAAACAGAAGAGCCAGAAGTATCAAGACTGGGAGACTCCCCAAGTCCTCCAAGTCTGTCCTGGGAGGTCGGGGGGTTGTTGATCCGTCCTCTGGGGGGCCTGTGACCTCTGCTTTCCTCGCCTCAACCACCCTGGCAGACATATTCAGGCCGGAGCAGAACCACGCCTGTGAGGACGTCCCACAGATGTATTCTGACTGGATCCAAATTTACAGCAACCAAGTATCATCGCCTCCATCCTCCTCGTCCCTGCACCACCAGCAGCAGCAGCCCACGCTGGGCTCCTCAAAACCCGCAGACTCTCGTCTCTGGGAGGAGGAGCAGCACCACCAGCGGCAGCACCTGGGTCCCGCCCTCCCCGGCTTCCTTCCTGGTTCTTTCCCTCAGCCCGTCACCAGGCAGCCCCACCACTCGGCCTCCACCCGCTCCTACCAGGCCTTCAGGAACTTCAAACCCCAGACGGTGGCTCCGTCTGGGGCTCACCAGGCTGTGTACGGAGGCGGCGCAGCGGGTGGAGGTCACACCTCCGTAGACCAGGTTGTCCCTTCCCATCCTCAGTCGGTGTACTGGGAGGTAACTCAGGGCCAAGGACACACACCCCACCACCACCACCACCACCACCATCACCACCCACAGATGGGACCACAGACCTCCATGGGTTACATCTCAGACCTGATCTACAACGCTGCTATTGTCACCAACTTTCTGGAGTTCTGATCAGTCTGGATGTGGAGCGTGACCAGTGGGAATTATTCATACTGGGACTTCAATTTCTGTCAGAACTTCCCTTTAGAACATCTGTCCTGTGTGGTACCAGAGCTGATCGTTCCTCAGACATCTGTAGAGTCGCTTTCAAGTAGTTGTAGTTTGTCTTTTGTCTTGTTTTGTTGTATGATCCAGTCATGTGTTAAATATGTTAGGGATTGATTTGTTAATGTACAATATTTTACATTCGCTTTGGCTCAGTTTTCACAACAGAGCTTCAGTGTGCTTTACAGTTGGTGAAAATAACACTAACAACACTAAATCACATGCTCAGCACTCAGAATACAGACACTTGAGTCCCAAGTTAAAGTCCTTAATCAAATTCAAATTCAACTTGCTTTATTAGCATGACATAATGCAACATATTACCATAGCAAAAAGCATTTAGATTTTGAAATGCTAATCACAGTCCTAAACAAGTCACGCTTCCTACTGTTCTTTGTTCAACATCAAATGTTGAACAAAGCTAGAAGTGGTTACATCTTCGTCTGTAATGTTTAACCCACATTTTTTGCATAATGCACTTTATTATTTGTTGACCAGCGCATAGTTTTAATGCATAAACAAAATTATCTTTGGAATAATTTTGTCCAACTGGAGCTCAGTAACGTGACGTGACGTGACGTGACTGACGTGACGTGACGTGACGTGACGTGACGTGAGTGACGTGACGTGACGTCGATCGGACTGAATGAGTGACGGCGCGACGAGTGACGTGAACATGACGACGTGACGTGACATAATGTAACACACAAGCCCCACTCCCCAGTCTAAAATACTGCCCTCATTTCCCATCATGCTTGATGGACTGAGTAGTTTGTTAGTGTTTGAGTGTCTGTTCAGAGAACTAGAGATTAGATTAATCAATTCGATTTGGTTGATCAAGTAATATTTAATCGCTCTAACTGTCAAATAAAGATCTGAAATATAACAGAGATCAATTTTATGAGCACACTCCATATGTTATACTGCACTTTACTTTTGTTGAACAGTATGTAGTTTTAGTATGCAAATGAAATTTGGTATAATTTTTTTCATCTGGAGCAACGTAACGCAACGTAGCATAACATAGTGTAACGTAACGTAAAACATAACGTAACTTAACAATGTCAACACAAGATAATGTAACAGAACACTCAATCCCCAATCCCCAGTCTAAAATATCGCCTTCATTTCCCATCATGCCTGATGGTTTGAAGCGTTTGTTACTTTTTGTTAGTATTTGTGTGAGTTTCTGTTCAGAACATGGTGATTCAATGATGGTGATAGTCATTTTTGTGCTGGTTTAGAGTTTTAACCCTCCAGGAGGTGGCTGTTACATTTCTTGAGGCCAGCTGTATTTTGCAAAAACAATTTCTGAGCGCTTGTTAATTATGTTGAACATCATTAAGGGGCTGATGTTACTGCGAGCTGTTTCCTGCCTCTCATTTCATGCTGCCTGCCGCAGTATTTTATTTCACTCTCCACAACCATATGGCAACCTGGAAATGATCTCGCAGCCCACTCGGGGGTCCCGACCCTCAGGTTGAGAACCTCTGATCTGCGGTTTGGCTTGTTCAATACAAACAAACTTTGTGGTCGATGCAGAACAAAATCATTAAACTGAGGCAGTGAAGAAATCATTGCTTTGTCTTGAATGAATGTAAGATATACTGTAGATTAAAATCAGACTTAAATTATATTATTTACTGTATATGTGCATTTTTTTAAATGATTTTTACTCTATGTTATTTCAAATACTGACTTCTGTTGAAACATTTTGATTTGCACATTTTTATCTCAATGTTATTTGCATAATTTTGAGGAAATGACCACTGCAGGTGGTGTTTTGATGAGAGTTTGCTACTGTTTGACAGCATTATTTTACTTTAAAATGCAGCAGTAATTTCAAATTAAGGAACCAACGTGCGTGTACAATATTGTACTGCCCTGCTTAATGTACTGTTTGGTGTATTTCCTGTGTTGATTTGCGTGCTATGTGAAATTCTGAGGCCAAAACCACAACACTTTGTGTTCAGCGTTTTGTTAAATGAAAACTGAGTCAAAGCAACTGTAAACCATGTGCATGTGCGTGTCTCTAGTATCATTTTGATGTTTTCTACATAAATAAAGGAGTAATTTAAGGATTTGTAGAGCAGTTCATAAACTCAGTAACCCAGCAGCTTGTCTTCACAGTGGAGTCACAGATGCCAGCCCCTGTTTTCCAGCTCTAAGCTGAACCGTGACATGTTTAATGCTGCGACCCTGCGAGTATTATCTTTCAAAACATCCTGATTAAAATGATTCCTTGTGGTAAGATACCATGACAGGAATAATTATTTTCTAAGTCAAAATATATTTGTTTCATATCTGTCTGTACTGTAAGTATCAGGATGGACAGAGGGAAGGGGGAAAAAAAAAGAACTAAATTAAAGGCAGAGCTCAGGGTCTATCAGCTTACAGGCTCTGTAATTCTGCCTGGATTTAAGTTTAGAAATATTACATGAGAGGTATAATACAGAGGCAAATATGACAGACAGTAGTGCACAGTGTTCGTCCAGCGCTGGACAGAGGTCTCTGCATATCATAATCATCTTTAATACCGAATAATCTTTCAATAAACCTTTAATCCGGGTGTCAAATCTCAGATCTTAGGAAGATACTTTTTTTTTTTGTATTCCAGATGTAGTTACATCTTTTAATCTTTCCACTGATATGACAGGACTTAATAAGAAGAGGATCGGATAGTTTACAAAAATATGAACTCATATCTGGAGAAGGGATCAGACAAAACAGATCCTCTGTGTCGTATTAGGTTTTGAAATAAGATAAATGGTGTTATTGTTATTGTATTGTTAAGTCGTCTATCACAGCTACTGTACCTCCGGGGTACAGTAATCGCTTGTTTGTTGTGCGTTATGTGTCGCTTGGCTCCATAATTCACTTCTAACCAGATACAGTGAGCAGCGATCAGATGACAGTTTGACCACATCTGTCAGGTGGAGATGATGATAAAAATCAAATCAGTAAACAGTGTTAGTAACTGATGCCACAGCTGGTGGGTTATTTAAAAGAGTCAAACCAAGGACAACCGCAGAGCAAAATCCAACAAACAACTTGACAAAATAACTTAACTCATGGTCAATATACTAGCTTTTTCCAGGACTTTCAACCTAAGCATCTACTTAGGTGATTAAGTATTAATATTGATAGAAATGGTATTGATGCAAAACATAAAACTGCGTTAAATCACAGCGTACAGTTGGTGATATTCTACATTGTTCTTAGCAAACTAATATGCTCACAGTAACAATGCTACTACGCTGATGCTAAGCAAATATGATGATTAGCATGTTTGCCACCTTATTTTAGCATGTAAGCTATCATTTGATAATTAGCACTGAATGCAAAGTGCAGCAGAGGCTGATGGGAATGTCATTCACTGTTGCAAGTACAGGAGCTGGTCAGCAACCAAAGTATTGGGGTGAACTCTTTCTATAAGGGATCAGCAAAGTGATGTTATGGTCCTCTCAGCCTGTGGAGATCATGAATGTCTGAACCAAATTTAATGGCAAGACACTTCAGTAGAACTTTCTGTCTGTAGCAGAACTGAATGTGTTTTGAGGTTGAGTGTCACAGGCAGGGTAGGGAAGTGCTGGGAAGTGTTCTCATGCAATTTGTTGACAATAAGAAAAATACAGAATAGAGATTTTACACATCTATGTTAATGTGCCATTTTAGCTCACAATTTAAATACAGTAACTTGTAGCGAGGTGATTAAATAAGATAACATTCAAAACATCAGTCTGATGAAGAGTCAGAGTTCTCTCAATAGTATTTCCACACAGGACCCAACAATAAGGTTTGCCTGCTTGCTTGGGGCAAATAAAATGCCATGTAGGGCTAGTAAATCTTGCAACTCACTTGCCCAACTGGTAAAAAAGAATTAAACTATTAACTACTTTGACAGCCGATTATTGGTGTGAGAAAATTTTCATGCATAAATGGCAAAAAATACTATTTTCAGCATCCAAATATGGAGATTTCCTGCTTTTCTCCATTCATTATAATATTAAACTGAAAATCTTTAGGTTTTGGACATTTAAAGACATTGCCATGGACTGAGCAACTGGGTTGGACATTTTCTACTATTTTGTGACATTATTTAACTTTAGTCTTTGTTATTTGATAATTACTAATAAATAAAACAAATTGCACAGAGGCAAGTAAAATGTGACTTTGGGCAAGTAGATTTTTGACCCGCTTGTCCAACCGGGCAATTAAAAAAAAAAAAAAAGCATTAATGCTGAACCCTGTCATATCTCCTGAATAAAAAAGGAAGTGCAGACAAAGAAAATGTACTTTATGGGGCTTTAGTTAGTGCTGATGATTTTATTGAACACAAAAATATGATTACATCTGAGTAAATTAACATTTACTTTCATAGGTCAGTGCCAAGGAGAATGAAAGGAGAAAAAAAAATAGAGGTTGTAGTTTTAGGAAAAAAAATAGGAAACACAAAACAGCTGCAAATAAATAAGAAATGTCACTCATATTGTGATTCAATTGCAGATGGAATGTCAAATAAATCAGTAATATCTGACAAAGTCAAAGAACATCTTTCCTTTTGATCCAGTTTCCTTTCTTGTCAAGTCTTAGCTTCCATTTAGTGCCAGTCCTGTCACTGATATGTACATTTTCAGTAACCTTAACCTTTAAACCTTCAAAAATTACATCAATTTTCCTGTCAAATAAAAAGCAAAAAGCCCACAGAGTTTTCAGGGCAGAGTGAAATGCCTGTCAGCTCAGTGGGGTTCCCAGAGTTCTGCTACAGTTGGCCGGTTTGCCTTCTATGGTTCCCCCAGTTCTCCCTCCATGGTCCGGACCAGCACGTACAGCTCAGCAAGGCCGACTACAGATGCAGCGATCACTGCTGATATCACTCTCTGGAAAACAGATGTCAGAAACAATGTTAGGTAAACTTTTGCAGGAAGGAAACAAACTCAAACACAACATTAAGAATAAAAAAGCAGGGATGCCTTTCAGGGTAATGCAGTCCAACGCACAAATGTCACAAAATACAGCCTCCAGTGTCACCACAGATTCAAACGCCGCTCTGACACCAGAACTGAATACAACAGATTTCATAAAAGGCAGGGGTGGTTCAATTAACTGTACTGCATGTGGTTAGATGTACCGAAGTGGCAGCTACATGTATATAATGCATGTAAAATCAAATGTTCTCTCACCGCTGCAGTGTCTGTGAACAGGTACTGACTTCCCATATACGAGCAGGCAAAAGTAGCAACCACTGTGACCAGGAAGTTGAAACGGTCACCACCACTGCTTTGACTGATCGCACTGGAGAAAGAGCAATAAAAAAAATCAGAAGCAGTTCATTTTTGATGTAGTGCCTACTTATAATTCAGCCTCTGTTTGATGAGGATAATAAGACATAGAACTGTATATGTGTACCAACCTTGCATCCCAAATTCTGCTAATGTTCCACTGCGGTTGATTTCCTGATGACAAAAAAACACTTATTATTACATGGTAAAATATGTGTAGTTTAGCCTAATAATCGAAAACTGTCCCATTACAAGCATCTAATATAATACAAACTCATAGCATGTAATCACATCTTGACCTTGATTCACCAAAGATAAATTAAACATGTTTTAATGTTAACACATACAAAACTGTACCTGAGTGTTGACATTGCGTGTGATTCTGTTGTATTCCTCGTTGGCCAGTTTGGCTTTGATTTTCTCCAGACGAGCCACTAGCTCAGGGTTCTGAATTTAAGAGGGGAGAGTCACAGTTTAATTCCAGCTCAGCGGACGTTTCTTCACCAGATGATACTGGTTTAACATTAAGCTCATTGTAGAGATGTTCTAACACCATATTGGCCAATACCATGTACCAATCAGATGCTCCTGCTGGAAAGTAGCAGGGTCCCATTTTAGGGCTAGCTAATTACATGGTATCATATCAGTGCGTAGACTCTGGAACTCGCTGATACCTGATCCAGCATTTTAGGCTATATTGGAGAAATTTCTGATGCTGGTATTGGCAAAGCTTGAACGAATGCTACTTTAAAGTGATATTCCACCACAGAATAATAGTCCACTCAGTATGTACTGTACACCCCTATGCCGATGTGAGGATGGGTGAAGGTCTTCAGTTCACAAAACAATCCTGGAGTTTCCAGAAGACAGGGTTGCAGTTAATGGCAGTGATTGAAGACCAAATGTAAATGTAAAAAAAAAGAACACAAAACAAACACAAAATGTCTCCATCCTGCTCGTGTGGTGTAATCCAAGTGTCCGTGAGCCTCAACATTAAAATTTAACCACAAAAGACGCCATTTACTCCATGTTTTTAGCTGAAATGTCAACTGTAGCCTCCAGGTAGCATGTAAACATGGCGTCAATGTATCGCAAGACTTTGTATATCTCTTAATGGAGGCACGTGTGAAAATATCGCAAGATTGACGCCATGTTTACATGCTACCTGCTACAGTTGACATTTCGGCTAAAAACATGGTGTAAATGCGGTTAAATTTTAATATTGCGGCTCATGGACACTTGGATTACACCACACGAGCAGGATGGAGAGATTTTGTGTTTGTGGATTTTGTGATTTCTGAGATGTCTGCCTTCTCTTCAATATAACAGGGCAAAATGGTACCTGGTTTATGGTGCTCAAAGCGCCAAAAAATATACTATTTGAAAAACTCAACAGTAGCATCTCTTTCCAGAAATCATGATCCAGTTACTCAAAATAATCCAAAGATCTTTTTGTCAGGGTTGCCAGGTCTGTGAGACAAAACCAGCCTGATGGCCATTAAAACTGGCGCCAGCAGGTGGAGAGGAGGCAGGTTGTATTTGCATGTGTTTACGCAGGTGTGCGTGCAATCTGTGCCAGGTCCATGTGTGTAAATGCTTATCTGGAGTCAGTCTGGTAGGATTTAGGTATGATTAAATTATTTCAGTTGAAATACAGCTGTGTATTTATAGATTAGATTATTAATGTAATTTGGATGCAAAATATGTTCACCCAACCAGCAGACAAAAAAATCATCCCACAGCAACTCTTCAAAAGTAGCCTGGTCCAACCTCGCTGGAAAAAACACAGACCAGGCAACCTATTTTCTTTCAACTAGAAAGAAGTAGTTCCTACACAAAACTGCTCACAACAAAGTCTGTGTATTATCTTGAGTAACTGGGTCATGATTTCTGGAAAGATGCATTGATGCTGAATTTTTCAAAAGTATTTTTAGTAGCACCACAAGCTGAGAGAAGAGAGAAGAGAGAAGAGAAGGTAGATGTCTGTACGGCCGACACCTCCAAAACTTGGCAACTCACATCAAAACAATGAAGATGTGTAAATAACACTACAGGCCAGAGGAAAAGTGTTTTTTTTTTTTATTTTGGGGTGAAGCTGTCCCTTTTAGTAGGTGGGCAGCTTGTCTCTTCTCAGAGAACTATAATATGACAAACTATGGCATGTTCATAGTTCACTTACTCTGGGAGGCTTCACAAACTCAGGCAGGTGCAGCGAGCTGTCCTCCAACAACTCGTGCAGGTAGAAAGGATGCCCTGGAGAAAAACAGACAACAGTGTTACAAAATGTATTAACATCACATATTACTGGCATGGCTAGTATTTTAGTTGTAGTATTTGAAAACATGCCAAGTTGACTTGAAAGATGTCATTTACACCATGTTTTTAACCTTAATCTTCACTGTAGATCCTTAGCTTGGAGCCACATTCACACCGTGTGCACACAGTCTGAACTGTGTGTGTGTGTGTGTGTGTGTGTGTGCAAGTGAAGCATGTTGGGGCTTTAGGGGACTTGGATTACACCAGATAGGCAGTATGGAGGCATTTTATGTTGTTTTTCAGTTGTTTATTTCCACTTGAAAACTGGTCAACATTCACTTACTTTGCATGGGAGATTCTGCAACACTGTTTTCCTGTGAAACTCCAGCAGTGTTTTGTGGACTAAAAAACTAAACCTAGCCTTAAACTGGTATGAAGGTGAGTAGACTATGACTGAACTTTCATTTTTGGGTGAACTATCCCTTCAGATCTTTCTATTTATATTAAAGCTTCTCTGTCAGTATTGTTTAAAACCATAAACTTTTGATTTAAATGACAGGAAACGTTGTACAGTGTTATTGAGTCGATGATATTGTTACAATATTAAATAAAAGGAGGCTGTCTCTAAAAGTGACAAACTCCACCAGCTGACTTATTTAGAAATCAGTATGATTAGTACACACATCACAGATTTTACCTTTGTCTTGAAGGTATCTTTTGAGTTTTCTTGCTGTACTGAAGGACAGGGTTGTTGGTTCTGGTTTCTGAACAGTCTCCTCCAGTTCTTCTCTCAATCGTTCAGGCAAAGAAGAGTCCGTCTTTTCTAATAACTCCGTCACCTTATTTCTGAATTTATCCCCGACGACAAATGCTGTGGCCATGATTTTAATCCAAGTGACACTGACAGGGAGGTCTGCAGCTATCTAGACAAATATACCTTTAGTTAGACTGGTTCTTAGTGAAGCAAGAGGTCCCGGTGTACATATGCTATCAAGAAAAATCGCTCAAATGATCTTTACTATTTTTTAGTAGTATTATACGCTGATTTCCAGCGTTTAACAGCTATAAACAGCTACGGGTAAATATATACAACCAAGGAAGCCGCCATATTGTTTGCCTTGTGATACGATGACGTCTTCGCTCACGTGACCAACAGTGTGAAAATTTATTTCAAATTAAATTTTTAAAAATTAAACTTTTTTTAAAATGGTAAAATATCATTAATAACCTTCGTAAACCGTCAATGTTAATAATAAATGACAATAATAATGTTTTATTTCATCTTCAAATCAAATGTTGCGTGCTACAGTACACGTGAGCCACTTTGGTGCCTTCACGGGTTCCTCATAAACTCGTAAAGCCGAGTGTATAGGATTTTAACAGTTTTGACGTGCAATAAAGTGTAGCGGTGAGAAACAGAACAAAGGATTTAAAGCTTTGAGGCAAATATCAATGTTTGATGATCCTTTGCTCTCAATGGAATAGAAGACTTTTTAACTATTACTCAAGTTGCAATCCTAATCTCTAAATTATAATCAATCAATCTGACTTTTCCATACCATTAAGATTTGTGTGATTAAAAATCCCAATGCAAGCAGGGGTAGAAGTATACCTTAGAGAATAATACCACACTGTAAAAATACTCACCTACTAAACTTACTCAAGTAACTGTATGTAAATATTTTCCAAATTTATATGAAGTATGAAAAATACAGTGCAGTGAAATGGTCCCTTTCTGTGTCTTAAATTTTTGGATTAATGTTACTGCTGCATTCAGGTGTAAGTATCATTTTGCTGCTGTAGATATTTATGGTTGAGCTACTTGTAGTGACTTTATATACTGCTGGCTAGTTTAATCTACAGTAATGCATCATATCTATAAGATCATCAGATGTTTGCAGTTTATCTGTCCTGTGTGAACCACATATTTCCAAAAATTAAACTTTTCATGGTTTCAGAAAAACAGCCTGTTTTCAGCTTTGTGTTCCCAGCTCATCCAAGAGGGTTTTAAAATGGTTTAAATGACTCAAGAAGTAGTAGAATTTTATCTGCTCATAAACAAACAATACATGGAAATACATGGTTTTCACTTGACAAGAAGGTATGGAAATTGTAATCTGTAAAGTGGCAAGTAACTAAAGATATCAGACAAATGTGATTTAAAAAGAACAATATCTGACTCAGATGTAGTGGAATAGAGGTAGAAAGTTGCATAAAATGGAAATACTCAAATATAATATAAGTACCTTGAATTTGTAGGCCTACTTAAGTAGAGCCCGAGTAATGCTGGATTTTTGGGGCTGATGCTGATACTAATATTAGGGGGTGCAAAAAATCCTTTTGGCTTTTATTCTTTATTTATATGTATAAAATCCAAAATGACTTCAGGACAATGAAACGGTAAACTTTCACTGGTACCATTTAAAAAAAAACACATAAAACAACTTGAATTAAGAAAAAGAACAAATATACATACATTGGTGCCTATAAAACTCAAAACAAATGCAAAAAAAGTAATTTGCATTATGTTAGGTAAAAGAAAAAAAAAATCTGATACCAATATAGACCGATATAGCTGTGCTACGCCAACAATGAGCCAACAATATCAGACGACTAATATCTCTACACTTAAATACAGCTACATTCCAGTGTTGACTGCAAGATAATAATGATGAAAGCAAGCTGTAAAAAAAACTCACAATGTTTCTAATCACAACTTGCTGTTACAATCATTTGCATTACATTATGACAGACAATCCCCGTCAGTTTAAACAGAAATAAAGAAGGATAAAAGCATGCGTATCTTTTTGTAAGCATTTAGTACTCGTGCATACGACTCTTCAGTCGCTCCGTGAACGCAGCATCAGCACACTGTCGTAAATGCGTGAGTACGCGTGCCATGGCTGGAAAGATGGCGGCCTGTGCGTTACGCCGAGGCTTGCTGAGCACTGTCGGCAAATACAGCAAGAAGCACGCACAGAGGCTAGTGAGTGTGGTTGACAGCAGCAGCGTGTTTGAGGTGAACAGACCGCGGTTACCATGTCGAGCCTGTGGCCTGTCCGCCGGTGTCCAGCAGAGGAGGTTCATGTCGTCACGGTAAGGGACGCAGCCAGTGTCCTCCCCTGTCATGCTAACATGCTAAAGACTTTAGTTAGCTAAATACGAGCTCTTCAAGATGGCACCGTGAAGACACTGACCTCGGTTTTGCTGCGGGGGGGCAGAGGTCTCGAGACGGTGCCTGCATTGTGAGCATGGTGTGTACTCATGAGGTGATATTAGCAGCACGTAATGAGAAAAGCACAGTTGTCCTCTGCTGCTCATGAGCTAGCAGGGCAGCTAGCCAGCATGGGTTGAGCAACACCTGACACGACTGTCTGATCTGACTGCCTCTAAAGCTGCTGAGTCAATACATGTTGAAACACACAGTTAGAGCATGTTAACACCCACCCTGGAGGACTCTTTTCTAATGATTTGGCATGTCTAATAATGAGTAACATTATGAGCATGATTAAAAAGTGGTCAAACTGATGCAACAATCTGTAACTTATCTAACATACTGGTATGTCGCATATCTGCATCTTATGTGACAATGTCTAAATGAATGCATTGTGAATTTAACAGATGTTCTTACTTTACTTTTGTATAATGAGCTTTATGTTGTGGGATTTAAGATTTTATGCTGGCTCACTTATTGTTTACATTGCACTTTAACTACTTGACATTGTGAAGCTCGAAAAAAGCCCAGTTATTTTACTTTAACACCCACTGTAACAGCTCTGGCAACAGTAATCTGTTCTTATATAGGCAACCGTCAAATTACAAAACACTTGACCTACAAGAAAATATCAAGCAGAACAAAAGAGCATCATAATTAAGATGAATCTCGCTGTGTTTACCAATGTAAAATATCAGATCACTAAAATGTCTTGTTTTTTATGCAGACAGGCTCAGAATGTTATTATAAAAGTCTGTCAACATTGTGGAAATGATCTAAAGAGTGAGATTCAAGATATGTTTTGTTCAAGCAGTAGCTGTTTTATTGTTCTTGCCCAACTAAGCAGATTCCCGTTGCAAAACTAATTTTAAAATTGTCATCTTCATTCACACTCATTTTTATTGACACCAATCCACAAGTGCTTACAGTGATTGGATGAAGCCAACTTTTACGTGGCTAGTTTCCAAAATTTCATATATGTTTTCTTAGATGCTGCACATTGGCTGGAAAAAGGTGAGAGAGGGACAAAGATGGCGTAGACAATATTTGTGACGTTTGGCTTCTTATCAAAATGTGATAGTCATGGTCAAAGGGAGCTTTTGTGGACCCTTAATGAAGCTGTACCAACCATGCCGTGCAGTGGGGGCTGGTGTCCTCCAAATAGAATGTAAGATGTTTTGGTTTTTTTTCTTACAGCACTGCTGTGTTTCTCAGAGACAGAATCTGACTTAGCGGAAAAATGGTAATATATTTGGTGTGATAAATCATAAAAGAACCACAATATATCATCAGTTGAAATACTGGCTTCTCTGACTGCAACACTCTCACTGTGAAATTTCTATTCTGGACCGGAATAACTGTTTTAGTTTACCCGTTTCACCTTAATTAGAGTTCAAATTAAAGCAGAATGTTTGCCAAATGAGTGAGTGTCTAATTATGAGTTGTAAGAAATCATAAATAATCTTGTAGAAGGAGTAGACCTTTATAACGGTTAAATTGAGAAAAATGTTAATGTGAGTCTGGCAGGCAGTGAGACAGGAAGTCACCTCACTCGAAGTCCAGAGTGTTTTCAGAGGCGCAGGCTTTTGTTTTCAGGATAATGAGCTTAACTTTACGTTGACAGACAACTGACAGTTATAAACAGCTGATTAAATTCCGTCATGGACTTGCCATCACTTGTTATTGTAAATTTACAATGTTACGCTTGTCCTGCACTACTGCAGCCAGTCCAAGTGTCCTAGAGTCTGGGGAGGAGGAGGTGGAGGGGAAACAACTTGCTTCAACTGGATTGCGTATTAGATAGGATTTCAACCTATCAAGCAAGCTGTCTATGGCTTCAACTCTCTATTTTGACTGCTGTACTAATTTTTGCATGTGCAATTGCTGCATATTGCTCCTTTTAAAGGGTAGGGTCCTTGTCCTTTTGTGCGTCTTCTGTGGAGTCTCAGAAATTAAAATGTCTTTATCTGTTTAGGTTATTGTGAGAAGCTGTTACAGCTATCCACCTCCACAGTTAGCACAGAGTCATTTTACCCTTGTAATTTTGACTCAGACTGCAGTACAAACAAAAACCTCCTCACACACCATGACCAAGCAGTTTTTTCCTCCACTTAGCCTGGACATGTGATCAGAGCTTACAGACTTTGTGCTATCATTAGTAACATGGAGGAACTCATGTTGACCATGCACAGTACTGATGATAATTTAGTAATGGAGTCCAGGCAGTTGCTCTAAAAAGCCCAGATTTTTCAGATTTTTTTTTATTTTGTTCTGTTGATCATGGTTGTAGTGCAGTAGTGTATGTCAGAAAAACACTAAACTTTCTGTCTGGTGTTCACACCAGCAGCAGTGCCTTGTGATGCAGTCAGAGGAACTTGGCCGTGGGCCAGTGCAGAGAGAAAGCAGGGGGTCCTCTTGTGTCTTTAGCTGCCTTCATCTAATCAATCAGAAACAATGTGCATGAAGAAATCAGGTCAGATCCCGATAGAAAGAGAGCAGCAGATTGAAAAGTATTGCCTCTGTGAGAGAAAGTTAAGGTGGGTGGACAGGTGGGTGAGTGCCCCCTCATTGGTTGGAATAGCAGCAGTGATTCAGTATCTCTCACTTTATTTTATGTAATCTTTGTTCATTATGCAATCGTATCTCCTGTCTTACTGTTGTTGTTGCCAACATTTCCCCGACATGACGACAGCTCAGTGGCACGATGACCTGCCTTTACTGCTCCAGTACAGAAGGAGAATGTGATGTGAAGTGGAGAGTTCCTGTGCTTGTTGGCATGGCCAGCTATTGGCTGACGCTGGTTCCAGGGTTTGCAGTGGGTTGGCTATATTTAGATCTGATTATCTCTGGCCACACAGTGTATTGACATTTCTCAGATTGTTGCAGAGGTAGGAACAGAACAGAAGAGCCCAGGTTAAAATGTGTTGAAGAGCTGTGAAGGCCGTATATATGCTATGTGCAGTTTTTACGAGTGGGTCACCATTTTGTTTGTATCGATTCGTGCATGAGGAAGCACATGCACACACGTAGGCAGGTGAGCACATGATCCTGCTGCCATTTTCATATTAGTCTGACGATTGCCAGTTGGTGGGAATAAACAAAGGAAGCAAGGCACCAACAAAGGCAACAAAGAAGATGATTGTTAGCAAGAAACCATTGATGGTAAAGAATGCTTTACATCATCATCAGTACAAGGTGTGTGTTCATGTTTATAAGTAAGATAAGAAGGGGGACTTTAGCAGCAAAGCTAATGCGTGTTGTTCTTCTGTGGCTCATATGTTGTGTAGCTGGCTGGTGTCTGCTCTGCCGTTGATAGAACTATACAGAGAGCGTTTGCTTCATTTCAGTGCGCCACTTGACACAAAACAAGGAGGGCTGGGTAAAGAAAAATTGTTTGTTTATTAGCAGTTATTAAATAACAACAAAGACAAACATTATTTGTCATGTTTGATCTTTAAGTAAGTAAATCAGAACAAAAACACAGTGATACAGATGCAAAACAACAAACATTCTTGCATATCGAAAATGGTATGACAATCCCCCCTCCTTCTCCCCAGAGATGGATTTATTAACTATGAGTGAATGACATGAGTGACAGTACCAGGGTTTGTCCCTGACTAAGGTTTTTTAATTTTTTTTATTTAGTCGAATCAGATTTGGCCATCCATTATGAATATTTGATGATCCATTCTTTTTTTTTTTTTTTTTTAGCAGTGTGGCATACTAAATTCTTATGTCGGCCTACATGAGTGTGTTATACCAGTAAGATGGGTGTTTTAATGCCTTTCTTCATCATCTGTGATGTGAAAAATTCAGATTTTCACAGTCAGAGAAAGCAAAAGTGTGTGTCCCCGTTCCAAAATCAGCAAACCTGCAGAGCATCTCTCTCCAGGCTGCTGCAGTGCTCCTCTCCTGCATTACCTGTTCTGCACGCTTCATGCTCCTCCACATGGCGAATCAGGGATTTATTTTGACTAGACCTGAGATGGTGGTTGTTGGAACGGTGGGAAAACAAACCAAGACTTTCTTGATGAGTTTTATTTTACTTCTGTCAATTTTGAATGAAGCTGGTGATGATGATGTTTTGCAGAAGACGTCCGCTTGCTTAGAGCAATGAAACAACTGTTTCTCGTTAAACAAAATGTATCTCACTCTTTAAAAAAGTTCTCCAATTGTCACAATCCTTTCTGTAATGTTGTAAGACACTTTGGTGAAGTGTCTGCTGCAGCGTGTCACACTGCACTACATTTCTGTCACTCCTCTCTGCTTCCATCACAGTCACATTTTGTGTTGTGTGGTGATTTTTCACTTTGTAATGTTTGCAGCCTGCCATGCTATTGTATCGCTCTGTGTAATGATGCAGCTAAAAAAACAAGATCTGAAACCTGTTTACCTTCCTTCACCACCGGAGCATGTTCTCATGAGGATTTTTTTTAAATAAGTGCACCAGTTATATAATTTATATAAAAATATAATTATGATTCCTCTGAATTTCTCATTGAAATGTTCTCCCAGTGCACTTTGTAAGCTTCTGTCTGTTTTATACTGTTATACTGAGGAGAAGAAAGTACAGGCTATAGCAGATGCTTCAAATCTAAAAGCCTAATGAAGCCATGCTTTCGGCTCCTGTTATGGCATTCCAGCAAGATTTTTTGGAAATTTTACATGCCCTTGAAAAACTACCAAGCTTTGTTCATCTTGCTTTCAGACTTGTGGCAAACTGCACAATATAAAGGTGGATTCTAATGCCACTCAACTAAACCCCTTTTTCCAGGATAATTAAA
Source organism: Lutjanus argentimaculatus (assembly GCA_034769285.1). Taxonomy (NCBI): domain Eukaryota; kingdom Metazoa; phylum Chordata; class Actinopteri; order Lutjaniformes; family Lutjanidae; genus Lutjanus; species Lutjanus argentimaculatus. The sequence goes on from JAWZSL010000001.1 coordinate 2,430,605, forward strand.
ATGCTGCTTCAGCGCATAAACATAGTCTTTACCTGCTGCCAGTTTCTCATGAGTGCCCCATTGGTATTGTACATGTGCGACTCTTGACAGAGATGAGATGGAAGTGAAATAGCTCACTCCTTAGCCACTTCCACCATCAGCTCAGGAAAAAAACGTGTTTATTTTTCACTACTTGCTCAGTCGGGCAAGTAAATTGTTATATTTACTAGCCCGATGTGGCGTTTTATTTGCCCTGGTCAAGCTTTATTGTTGAGCCCTGCACTGGACAAGTGATTTACAGAGCAGATGTACAGTATATGCTGTGGCAGACAAGAAAATGTAATTTCAGTTGGACTTTCACCATATTTCTCATAGTAAAATCAGGTTACCTTGTGATTATTCTTGTGATAAGAAAATAACCTGAAACCAACGTAATATTAAATCCCCTTATCCATATATCCACCTCATTAATCCCCACTCTTCATCTCTGCTGTGAAGATTAGCTTTGCAGGGAGCACAGAAGCATGCGTGTTATTTATTTGAAGTGACCAGCTGTTGTTGTCAGTGGTAATAAGTACTGTAAGTCCAAGTGTGTGTGTGTGTGTATGTATGTGTGTTGTTGCAAGGACATGAAGATTAGGTCAAACCAGTATTCCCATTTGCTGACATCTGACAAGTTGAGGTGTTTTACTCAATCTTGTCAAAGTTGTGATGGAGATTACGACTAAAGGAAAAGAGAGAGGCTGAAGAGAGGCAGCAGGATGGATGTAAATCGTCTCTGTAGGAGGGAAAATCCTGAAGCTGCTCTTTACAGCTGTGGGATTTCCTGTCGAGGCTCCTCAGGGACTTATGGCCTGTTTGTGTTTGTCCATGTATGATGCTGTTTTCATCTCGCTTCCTATGTTTTCTATACAGACCTGTACATTAGTGTGAGATATGTTTTTCTTTTGATGGACAAACACACACACACACAGACACACACACACACACACACAGAGGGTCCAGTGTGTAATGGTGTTGCCTGTTTTTGGCAGGAACAGGCCTGAAGGGAAGATTTTGGAGACAGTGGGAGTTTTTGAGGCTGTGAAGCAGCACGGCAAATATGAAACAGGACAGGTAAGACTCACACACACACTTTGATCACCAAACAAACACCCACGCTTCAAATTACAAATGGGCTGCTCCAGCTCCTAGAGGCCTTCTCCCCTCAGCAGCTAAATCACTTAGGTCAATGTCGGACTTTTCACTGGGCAAAAAACCCACCAACACCCCCTGAAACATCTGGCCTTTGTTGTTAGTGGGAAAGGGTGCAGTCTGCATTCATTCCTGGGTCAAATGACTCTGCAGTAATCATGGCTATTTTTTTTGGCTCAAGCTCCAATTAGTAGGAGTGAGAGAAAAAAATAGATAAGTATCGTGACTTTTTTTTTTTAACAGTTCCCGAAATGATTTTTTCTATATATAATTAACTGGCGTTTGGTCTGTTAGCTTAATGCTAACATATAATGGGAATTCCCATTGAATGTGAATTACTGTTTACTAACACTGTTTTCTTGTGAATTTGTGTTGTCAAATGTGAGACAAAAGAAAACAAAAAACAGGCAAATTCATGCACTGCCAATTAGAAAAGAGTCACTTACCCATTTTAATTGGGTTTATCCACAAGCTAAGTTTGGTGATTAAAAAAAATAACAGTATTTTTTCTAAATCTTACTGTACGGTCCTGTGTTTGCACTGTCTGGTCTGTTTTTAAGATTTGATAAATCAGTAGCTTTGTCTTGTTATGAAAGCACGTTTGCATGATCCTGTCAAGTGACTGTAATCTCATCTAATTTCTACTTTATTAAACCTCCTCCAGATATAATCTCACAGCAGCTCATCCCGTGTCTCCTTGTTGTTGTTGTGCTCTCCTCAGCTGTTCCTCCACAGTGTGTTTGGCTACAGAGGCATCGTCTTGTTTCCCTGGCATGCCCGACTCTATGACAGAGACATCACCCCACCCATGTCTGACAGGTAAGCCTCCACCACCACCATCATCATCATCCAAACAGGCCCTTGTTGGCTTGGCTTGTGGGTGTATAATTTTGGCCCCTCTTACTTTCTTCCTTCAGCAAGCCTGAGCCCCCAGGAGCCCACGGCTCCAAGGAGGTGAAGGGGAAGACCCACACCTATTACCAAGTCCTGATTGACACAAGGGACTGCCCTCACATAGTAAGTCATGTATTTTTTCTTTTATGTTTGCACTATATTTAGAATCTTTTCACCACTTTACCTTGCTGGCAGATAGCCTTCTCCGACGGGAAACCAACATTATATTAGCCAAATATCACTCTCTCCAAAGCAACCAGACTCCTTCGGCAAAATCAATAGTTTCATCTCGCAGAACACAGGAATTAGTGAACCACCGCTGCCTCAATCTGTTAGTTTATTTGTGTTATTATGTGACTTCATTGAATCCAAACTAACCTTTAAAAACACAGAAGTAAAATTGGCAAGCATTGAATAATCATGATCAAAACACAATTAAAGTTAATATGAACAACTGTTAAAATAGCTGTGGGTATAAAGGAATTACGTAAACGTTATTTCTGCAATTGTATTAATATTAACAATTTAGATGTGATGATAAAGGCTTTGATTGTCTGGAAATGTTTGGTTTAGGTGCCTTGAAAGTGCTTGGATTCTACTATTGGAAAGCTTTGCGAACCCTGGATGAATTTGTGTTGAAGCTTAATGACAACAAATAATAATGGAATCTCAGTTACTAGTCATTTTGCCATTATTCGGTATGTTTACTGCATATTTAAATGTCAAATAATGTTATTCATGGCAGGATGGAAAAGCTTCTGAATCATCACTTTCACCATGAAACATGAGTGCTAACAGCAGCTTAAAATCTAAAGGCCTTTAGGTTGTTAGTGGGGAACGGTATAAAAGACAAGTCATGAATTAGTACTGGCTTCTGATTGATCAGAACTGTAATACAGATCTGCTCCTGCAACAATTATTTTTGGTATTTGAATGTTGTTCATTCATTCATGACAAGTCCCTTAGCCTTGTGCACCTACCTTGTGGGTCTGTTGTACAGTCATACCTGTTATCAAAGCAGCAAACAGTCTGTGCACATATAATGAGTCACTTCTTTGAGCCTGTCCAGTACAGTCAATGTGCATGTTAGACAGTCATGAGTTAACAACAGACCATGACCACTTTGCCTAAAAATAACATAGAAATGAATAATGAATACCAATATTGATGAAATCACAAAGTGAAAAGGGGTGGAACTTAAGAAGGGTCGATTTTAATCTTAGTTGTTAGACTTGCACTCAAACAGGCCTGTTCTACAGATATTTGATAAGAGTCCGTATAAGACTGTCTCGACATGCAGTACAATGAGTGGAAATGATATATGGAGACAAAAGCACCACTGTGGTGGAATCTGGCAGTGGTGGTTCATTAGTGTCTGACTCACCAATTGTGTGACTCTCTGTTTGTGTTGTGTTTGACAGTCTCAGAGGTCCCAGACAGAAGCAGTGACGTTTCTGGCCAACCACGATGACAGTAGAGCCCTGTACGCCATCCCAGGTATGCAGTCAGATGCAGACCGGCCAGGAAACAGTGGATCCAGATTCATTACTGACAGGCATTCCATGTTTTGAAGGGGGAATTTATGATAAATGAAAAAGATTGATGATATTACCATCCTACTGAGGATATGGTCCAGCTCAGCACACAGTTTGTTAATTCCACTTCTGGACAAAACCTTCAGATTCTCACTTCTTAAAAATTTAATTTCAGTTTGATTCCAGCCAGCAGCTTAGCTCTCATAGATCATCAAACTTCCCATTTGAGGTGGTTATAATTGCTCACTGTCTCATCCCCATGTGACAGTGTGTCTGTCTCTTTCCTTCAGGTCTGGACTATGTGAGCCATGAAGACATCCTGCCCTATAACTCCACGGAGCAGGCCCCCATCCAGCACGAGCTGTTCGAGCGCTTCCTCATGTACAACCCTGCCAAATGTAAGCACACTTCTACTGTCTCCACTTCAGCCTTTTAATATCGTTCTTTACACACACCTCTTACAATGCCCAGAGGATCACTTCAGTGACTGTTCATATCCACAGCCAAGCTTTTAGCACCATTATAGCAAACACAGTGAAGTTATTTCATCCTGCACTCATGTCATGACATAATACATCTCTGTAAAGATATATTATGTCAGAGTGTTCTTCATTTCAGAATATTAAATATTTTTAGATTTTCTTTTATAAGCCACTATCACCACCCATAAGATTCATAAAATAATTAATTTCCCTGATGTACAACAAGTCATATGTAGGTTCTCGAAGTACAACTTGTGGGCCAGTCGCAGCCCTCAGAAACATTTTCTGGTCCATTTCAATACTTTCAGTATCCTACATTTAATACATTACTCTGTTAATGTGTCAAATGGTGCCCCCCAAGTGTCTGTCAGGTTAGGAACGACAACTTGTAAAAAGCTACTGGTTGGCAACCAGTAGCATCTCGCCAGTGTCGCAGACTGTCCACAATGCTAGTGCTGTTAGCTAAAGTTAGTGATTTCAACAGACAACTCGGCAGTTTGATGTGGAAGTGAGATGGAAAAACCACCACAGAAAAAACACTGTATGGTTACAGAGGATAAATAGATCAGCTCTTATCTTCAAACAGGTGAATTCAGTGCTCAAGGAATTTAATGTGAAATGCCATCATGAGATCAATCACAAATCCTACAACAAGTTATGTTTTTTCTGTGCGGCTCTTAATCATATGCTGGCTTCTTAAATTGGCACTCAGTCATCAAAACTTGGGGAACCCCTGTACTATTAATATTAATCGTCATTAACCAGTGACATTGTAGAAGTAACCAAAGAGTGGCCTGGGATCCAGACACATCTGCAAGCTCATGTTTTCATTTGCTCTGGAAGATATATCTTAGCCCCCCTTGCATTTAGACAAACTTGCCATTCCACTAGCCTTGGATCTGGTCCAGCCAATCACAACCATTTATTTAATATAGGACGGGTTCTATGCGATGATTGACAGTGGAGCATCAGCAGTCCAGAGTTGAAAGGTCACACATCTTGCTTCTCTGATTGGTTATAACTTTTGTCTAGTTGGCAGGTCCATCCAGCGCAACACCTCAGGCTCCTGCAACACAAATCAGACTGTTAAACTAGGTAATGCCGATCAACTATGAATCAAGACTCTGTTGCTGAATTGCCTCCCTGTATTTCTCTCCTCAAGTATTCTGGTTAGCTGTATTACAAGAAAGGTTGTAACCAGCCGGCCAAGCACCACCACATCAAATGTTTAGTTGCTTTGATTGGTTTCAGGTCTATCCAATTGCATTCATTCTGGTCTGTTGATAATGCTTCTTGAGAGGTTGCAGACTAATTGACATTTGCAAATTAGTCTGGTGCTGCTAATAAAACTGTGTTTTCAGTAAATATTTGTGTGTTTTGTCCTCGTCTGTAGCTCCTCCGTTCACAGCAAGAGACACCCTGAAGGCATGGCAGGAGAAGAACCACCCCTGGCTGGAGCTCTCAGACGTCCACAGGGAGACCACAGAGAACATCCGAGTCACTGTCATCCCCTTCTACATGGGCATGAGGGTAAATGACCAGAGCAACTCTTACAAGCATAGATCAGGAAAATATCTATGAAATACAAAGCTGCTGCTGGATCTTCTTAAAGGGACAGTTCACCAGAAAAACAAATGTACATATTTTTCCCCTAGCCTGTAGTGCTATTTATCCACCCAGATGGTTTTGATGTGAGTTGCAGAGTTTTGGAGGTATCGGCTGTCGAGACGTCTGCCTTCTCTGTAGTATAATGGGACTCAAAAAACCCATTTCAAATTCAGAACCAGTGTCACTTTCCAAAAATCATGACCCGGTTACTCAAGATAATCCACAGAACATGTCGTGAGCTGTTTAATGTAGGAACTACTATCTTTCTAGTACAAAGAATGAAACTGCTCACCACAAGGTCTGTTGATTATCTTGGTTTAGACTGGTTTAGAATTTTTCATTTGTATTTTGTGGCACTTTGAGCACCAGAAGCTGAATGTTATTTAGTCCCATTATATTGGAGAGAAGGCAGACATCTCTATGGTTGATGCCTCCAAAACTCTGCAACTCACACCCAAAAAAAAAAAAAAAGATGAATAAATAGCACTACAGGCCAGGGGAAAAATAAGTATTTTTGATTTTGGGGTGAAATGTCCTTTTAAAAAGCACAGCCTGTAGTGACACCGGTGTGACTCTTGTCTACAGTGCACTGGTGTCAGCGTGGGCCTGCCAATCAAGACTCAGGCCTGCAGGCCTCATGTAGCCTTTCTCTGTTTTGGTTGACTCTGTAGTCTTTGAAATACTAATGTAAATTCTGTCTTGTTCTCAGGAGGCCCAGAACTCTCATGTTTACTGGGTGAGTAGCAGTTTTTTTTTTTTTTTCTGTGGGGCACCACATGTGGAGTGATCCACAGGGGGAGGCACAGTGGGAAATTAACACCAGCTACAAGACGGGCGCTGCTATATTTCATGGCGACTATTAACCATACCTGTGCCAGTAGACTCTGTATGAACATGTTTGAATGTGTGTGCGTTTCCCTGCAGTGGAGGTACTGTATCCGTCTGGAAAACATGGGCAACGAGGTGGTTCAGCTGAGAGAGAGGCACTGGAGGATCTTCAGCCTGTCAGGAACCCTGGAGACGGTCCGAGGACGAGGAGTCGTTGGCAGGGTTAGTACAACACAAATGCAGTACCCAAGACCACCACCATCTGCAGACAGTGCCAGTTTACCTTTTTTACCTAATAAATTATTATTTTTCCAGCTATTTTTTTTAATATCACAAATGTAACAGAACACATAAAACATACTGTGAAATAATCCATACTACATATTAGTCATCATAGTATAATTTTGTAGCAGTTAATATACACAAATATCAACATACTTTACCATTTTATACTGACAGAAGGAGATTTGTGTTGTCAGATGTCAAATTTAACTTGACAAAGAGAAACCCTGCTCTTTATCCTAAGATTTTGTGCTTATGCTTTTGGAGTTGTTTCATGACCCACAGTGAGCAGCTTCCTCATTTCTTTTGTGCTTTCAGTGTTAATTTTGTCAACAAAAACGTTTGACGATAATTATTCATTGACATTTTTTTATTTTATGACTAAATGACGACAACTTAAATGAAAAAATATAAACAAAAAATGACAGTGAAATCTAACTTAGATTAAGTTAGATCACAGTCATCAGCCATCTCAAGCACTAATAAATTTAGCTAGCTTAAAAACAATTAGCTGATTAGCTGCTGCTGGCAGCTGGCCTCTCAAATGAAGAGTGCAGCAGCCTGACAGGTGGGAAGACAAGAAAGAAAAAGAAACAAATTGAAAATTTGAAAAGATACTTGATTACACACCATCCTGCAGTATCTGCACAGGTGAATGTCAGTTGATTCAATAACGTTTACATATGTTAATAATTCCCTCTTAGGACTAAATGTAATGATTGTTCTGTGTAGATTCAGGGCGTGTTGTCATGCTGCATTAACATATTGTTAAATTTAACAGCTGAGCTCACAGTAAACATCTACTCCTTTTAAAGATAATTTGATTTCTTACAAGTCATAAACACTAACTTATTCAGTGAACATTAACATAATTTTAGCAGAGTGAATAGATGTGATGTTTACAGGATATAACAACACATTTACACATTTTTATCACTGTGGATTTATTAAAACCGTATTGAAACAGTTTTTCTGCGTGAAACATGATGCCAAATTGGTCAGAAAACCTCAGTAATATATAAAAAGTCTGTTTTGTCAGGTAAAACATTATCATTGTCTGATAACCAATAATGATGCATCAATAATGAGTCATGCATTCATTTTAATATGATATGCAGGAATGTGTCAGTAACACATTCTTAGCCTAGATGACTGAACACTTTGAGATAAGGTTACTTCTCACTGGAATTTTTACAGCCAGCAGAAATATCATTCAGCAAAATCCATCACGATATCAAGTAACCGTCTGAGAAAATTATGATTGACTAAAACAAAAACTAAAATGTGACTTGAAGTACAATTTTCAGCAAGCGACTGAGACTAAAGCTAAATTTAGAATTCCTGTGAAAATTAACACTGTGTGCATCAGCGATACAGAAATTGACCACATTTAGTGTTCATTCTGTCACTTTTTCAGTGTAAACACACAACATACTGAAACCCTGCTGAGAATCAGTATGCAGTCTGGATGTGGGACACGACGGTTGTTTTCATGTGGCTCCAGAGCAGCTGTGTTGTGCACATATCTGGTGTTGCTCTACTAACAATGCGTCGCAGCACAGATGTGACAATCACAAATGCAAAGATCACATCAACAATAGTAATCCATGCCCTGACCTGCACTTTGAAACGCAGATTTTGTCTAACCGTGTCACACCGTCTTTGTGTGCTGTCGCAGGAGCCGGTGTTGTCTAAAGAACAGCCAGCCTTTCAGTACAGCAGCCATGTGTCTCTACAAGCCCCCAGTGGTCATATGTGGTGAGCTTTCTTGTTTTTACATCTGTTTACTGTTACACATTAGAGGGTGACACGGGAGTGGATTTTCATTCCTGTCCCGTCCCACTCCCACAGAGAAAATTTGTGTCCCGTCCCAATCCCGGGCCAGAGGGGAAAAAAAATTCCTGTCCCATCCCACTCCCGGTAAAGTGACTCCCACTCCCATCCCGCTCCCATTCAGAATGACTCCCACTCCTGTACCGCTCCCATCTTTTTTTCCTTCTAGTCTCTAGGTAATTTCCATTTGACAAATGAAGATATGCTGAGCTGATTTTTCCCAGAATCTGCCCTGCAAGTGTGCCTCTTGAGTCCACTCGTCCCAGACTCACTGGTGTATTTGATTAAAACCAAGCAGGTTTTACAAGCCGCATACGTCGTTTTAACGTCATCACACACAACTCTAACGAAGTTAGCTAATATTTGCGACTTTCCCAGTAGTTCAATTAGCTTAACAGAAATGTCGTTATTTCTTACTTTACATTGTAGTAGGGCTGGGCGATATGGCCTAAAATTTATATTGCGGTATAATTTGAAGCATGTGCGGTAACGATATATATTGTGATATAGTCTTTTCTTCTGTACATATATATATGTCAAAATGACTGTTTCTGAACATACTCACATAGCAGATACATTGAAGCAGAATAAACACACTTCAAAACATAGTAAAAAAAATTTAAGTAATTTTTAAGCTGTGTAACGGATCTTTCTGCAAACAATGTAACACAAAATTAAAAACAGTATTTTAGGAAAATGTTACTATTAATATGCATTTATTTATTTATTTAGTATTATTATTGTTAATAATAGTTTATTTCTTTAATAAAATATTGTCCTCTGATGAGAAAGATCCTCATCTTTATTCAGGTCAGTCTATATAATGATCAAACGATGCGGGATATTCATGTTTTTGTATTAATGCAGCAGGATCATTTACATCAGTGAGGATGTTTTAGACCACAGCAGACAACAAACTGCACACAGACACACACCGAGGAGATGAAGAGGAGAGACAGAGTCTGGACTCTTCATCATGACTTATAATAATGCAGCGCAGTCACAAACGTTTTTGTGGAGGAGACGACATGTCATGATCATGAAAGTTTTTTATATAAAGTGGACACATCTGTCCATATTCTCTCTCTCTCTCTCTCTCTCTGCTCAGACTTATTTTAACTTTTACCTGGTTTCAGGTGGAGCTGCAGCTCGATCAGCAGTCGCTCGTCTCCCTCCTCTTATTCTGTTTCTATGCGCTGAACCAGTCGCTTACACAGACAAGCCGTTTACATTGTCGGGTGACAGAAGCTTGCGTCTTCGCAGCAGTCAGCTGATTCATTTCCAGCTGCTGATTCAAACTATTGATCAGGCCAATATAACAGAACGTGCGTTAACGCGCGTTAAAAAAATAGCGTTAAAAGGAATTTGCATTAACTTTGACAGCCCTGGTAAAAAACAAACATTACAATTTCTCCCTGTTAACCTGATTACTTCTTTATATCACAGCAGGCCGGTATAGTCAAAATCTCTACCGTTGGCCAAATTCATATCGTTTCTACCGTTAAAACCGTTTATACCACCCACCCCTACGTTGTAGTTCATTTTTTTCGGCTTGTGCGCTGCTGCTGCTTGCTCCTTCCATCGCTGTTCTTTAATTTTCAGCGGGAAGCAGGCAAGCAGCGGCCAGAAGCACTGTTGGCTTCTGGGCCATGTAGTTCTTTTGACTTGCGTTGCTGTGCAGGCTTATGGAAAGAAAACTACAAAATTGCGGCGGGCCTGTCATATGTTTTTCGGTGTGCGTGTCCTATTGGTTGATTCCCGCTCCCGTCTGCTCCCGTTAACTTTTTACTCCTGTACCGTCCCAATCACGTGATTAATAGTAAAGTTGACTCCCATCCGCGGGATTCCCGCGGGAATCCCGTGACCCGTGGGATTCCCGAACAAATGTCAGCCTCTATTACACATAACCCACCTCTGCTACATATTCTGCTGTTTGCTGTAGAATATGTACATCTTCTAAAGGCTTAACACAACTTTTTGACTTAATGGATTTGCTGGTTGTGTCATTTTTAAAGGGATTGTTCTGATTATTTGAAGTGGGGTTGTGTGAGGTACTTATCCATAGTCAGTGTGTTACCAATAGTAGATGGCAGTCGACACACCCCCAGTTTGGAGAAGTAGAGTGGAGTGCTAGCACAGAAGCTAAGCAATGTACCGCTGTGGACAGGGTCAGCAGTAAAATGTATTTTAGCCACTTAGAAATCTTAAGTACATGTTTAATTTTTAGTCACTTAAAAAATTCTGACACAATCAATACAAGTTTAAGTTTATGCTATATTTTTAATGTATTCAGCCTTTCTGAGTGGGAAACTGCCATGTATAAGCCAAATATCACTCTCTCCAAAGCCACCAGACACTTTTGGCAGAAATAGTCATTTTACCTCGCAGAACACGGGAGTTGCTGGTTTGCCATTGCCTCAATTATTTAGTTTGTGTTATTGTGTGACTTAGGTGAGTCTGGCAAACTTTTTAAAACACCAAAGTTAGACAACTCGTAACAAACGAACCAATAAAGACAGCTGGAGACCAGCAGCTCCCGTATTTTGCAGGGGAAACTTGCTCATTTCCCCACTGGTTTCTGGTTGATTTGGAGAGAGTGATGTTTGATGTTGATGATGGCTTATATAACAGCAGTTTCCTGTGAGAAAAGCCTGCCTGACGGCAAGTTAAAGCAGTGAAAATATTCTAAATATAACTTTAAAAAAACATTTTGTTGCTGACCCTGTCCACAGCAGTACATTGCTTAGCTTCCTACACCATCACTCTGTCTGCTTCCTCAAACTAGGGGCGTGCCGACCACCATCCACTGTACTCTCACTGTGGCTAAGAACCTCATACAACCCCACCTCATATAATCCAAATGATCTGTTTTAAATGCCACTCATGTGCACAATATTCACTTTTTGATGTGCCCTGTCACTAATTCACTGCTTATTTGTGTTTAGGGGGACGTTCCGTATCGAAAGGACCGACGGCTCTCACTTCGATGTTCGCATTCCTCCTTTCTCCCTGGAGAGCAACAAAGACGACAAAGCGCCCCCTGCTGGCTACACATTCTAAATGCGTTTAGTCGCCTCACACCTATGAGGCCCCGGACACACAATCGGTCCTGGTCCTGTCTGGGGTGTCTAGAATTGTCCTTTCTCCCTGTAACATTGCCGCAGCCTTCAACATAAGACTAGCGTGAATCAGGTTATGCAAAGGGAAATTATAGCATTGTCTAGATCTTCCAAACACAGGCCCACTTTGTCCTCTTCCTGTCAGAGTGCACCCAACAGCAATATGTCATCATTTAAATCATATAGGGTAGGAAACTGATCAGCAGTGCTGTACGTCTTCACTCCGTGGTGTGTTTGAAGAGACATGCAGATTCTAGTAGAAGAGCACTGGGAGGTAGGGAGGAAGTTAATGTTGCCAAGCTGAGCTGGACATGTTGAGCATCCAATAGCTGAAACACTGACCAGTTTGTTTTTATAGTGGGAGTATGAGTATGATGAGAAGAGCAACAGCTCCAGCTGAGCTTCATACTGACGCCTCAATTTGGAGACTTCAGATCAACAAGTAAGCCATGACTTAACCTACATGTTACACACTGCTCCTTCATCAATGATGTTCTCGTTTGAATTTTTGAAAACATGACGCGTGACTTTTATCCTGGACCTTATTTTCCTGTCATGTTTTTAATCATAATATTTCCCTATCACAGTCCAGTTATGTCACACCTCTGTGGGCTACTTATGAGAGGGAAATCAGATTGAATTCTAGGCTGGTTACACTATTTATGTTTTAATTTTTCATAACATTGAAGCATAGTGGATGGAATTAGGTTCTGCTTGACACTGATCAACAGAAAGAGGGACTGTTTAAAGGGATAGTTTGGATTGTTGTGTGGCAACAACAGTAGATGCCCCCAGTTAAGAAAAGCAGCAGGAGTATTGATGTAGAAAGTTCAGTAATGTACTACTGTGCACAGGGTGAGCAGCAAAATGTATTTTAGTCACTTAAGAAATATGTCAGCTTAAATATATGCTTTATTTTAAATATTTTCACCACTTGACCTTGCTGTCAGACGGCCTATTTCAACAGGAAACTGCTGTTATATAAGCCAAACATTGCCCTCTCAAAAGCCACCAGACTCTATTGGCAAAATCAGTAATTTTACCTCGCAGAAAATAGGGGTTGCTCGTCTACAGCTGCCTCCATCCATGTTTGTTTATGTAATTGTTTGACTTATGTGTTTTATAAGGTTAGTTTGGGTTCACAGAAGTCACTCAATAACACAAACATGCTAACTGATCAAGGCAGCGGTAGACCAGAAAGTCCAGTGTTCTGCCAAGCAACATTACTGATTTTGCCAGTGGAGTCTGGTTAAGCGGGAGAGCACTATTTGACTTCTGTAACAGCAGTTTCCTGTTAGAAAAGGCTGTGGAACGCAAGGTAAAGAGGTGAAAATATTATAAATTGTAGCGTAAACTTTAACTGATGTTGATTTTTGAACATGGACCTTTTTAAGGTGGCTAAAATATTTTGCTGTTGATTCTGTCCACAGCAGTACAACTACTGTGCTGGGACTCCTCTCTGCTTCTCCGACCGACTATCAAGTACGAAGTACCTCAAACAATCCCACTTCAAATAATTACTTTTAAAGTCAACATTAAACCAAATCTTCACCTCGTCATTTTGTTAATGCATCCTTGGCAGTAATTACAGCCTTCTATAATCTGTGGAGAGGCCTCTTTCGGCTTTGTTCATCTGCACGCTGCAGTTCTACATTCTGAAGTATAAAACTGCTCAGCCTCTGTCAGGTTTCAGTTCTCCTGCTACACATTCTGGATCAAACCTCTTCGCTTTCAAACATTAGCAGTGTTTTTCTGCTGTGGAGAAGCTTCCCCTATAGCACGATGCTGCCACCACCAGGCTTCATGCCACGTTCACATCATATGTGATGTTAATGCGGGGTCATTTTTGGCTTAGTGTACAGGCTCAGCCGTGACAGCCGTTTTGATGAGGGCTCGCCCTCCGCAGGTTTTTATTCAGTGTCTCAAAAAAAAAAAAAAGTTCCTTCATCCTTCCTCCTGACTGGTAATTTCTAATAAACCTGTCACAGATTTCTGAGGAGGGTTATTTTGTCTTCACAATGCAGTTATTGCCAGGAAAGAGAAAAAGGAGCCATCAAATCTTCCAAATACAGATACCCCTAAAATCACTTGTCACATTGTGATCTCAGTTCAGATCTTATCCTGCATATAAAAACAGTTAGCTGCTCCAGTTATAATTTCGGTGTGACATTGTAAATGGACTGAATACTTAAAGTACACCATCTTTTGTAATAATTTTTATAATCATACTTAATTTAGAAAAAGTTTTAGGAAATCTAATTTAACATTGCAGTCTTAATCTCTGTATCACTGCTTCAAAAACCCATTTTTCCATCCACTGTGATTTAATGTTGTGAAAGATCAAGCTATAAAAAAGTCGAGGGGGGCTGAATACTTTTTATAAGCAGTGAGCTGTATGTGTTGACTGCCAAAAAAGAACGCCTCCTTGGCTTGAAAAGAGGTGAGGGTCAGGTCTTAGTTGTCTTTGAATAACAAATATGGCACGGCATTAAGTAATTAAACCAAGCTGTTGGCAGCCAGTGTAGTGGCTAACAGGAGAGGAGTGTGTGTATGTGTGCGTGCGTGCGTGTGTGTGCGTGTGAAATGTCTACCTACTTCTCTGCAGTCTGCTCTCCACAATGAAGTCTTCATCCTGTGCGAACTTGCTGGATGTCTTTCGTTAAGGCTGACTGTTTGACCAGAAAAGTTATGATGAGCCTAAAATTTCTCTGGTAAAGTGAGGAAATAAACTAACATCTTTGTTTTGATAAGTGAGTCGAAGCACCTAAGATGGTTGAAATACTACTGTAAATAGAGATGTAATTAAAGGCAAAACAAATAAATTACCTTTTGAAAAGTACATCTTGACATTTCTTGTGTAGATTTTCTATTTTCTGCATGTAGCAAGGTAAATACACGTGTTGTACACACATGGAAAGAAGCAGAAATGTGTTTAGTTTTTCACGTGGTGAATGAGCTTTAATCAAAGCTGGCAGATTTTTGTTTCTTTTTCATTTCCAACATTGAACGTTCATTAGCCATTAAAAACAGGATATCTCGTTCATTTTAATATATATTCCAACTGCTACTACTAATTATAGCTACTATATTTCATTTATATATATTTTGAGTTAACAGGATTGTGTGTGTTGCTACCACATTATGATTATTGGTTTATGAACGCCAAACAGCCACCACCAGAGGTCAGTGCAGTCATCTCATTGGTCACTCTGACCATGTGTACATCAGTAGTGTAGGTATCATGTGATCACATTTAACGCTGATGAACTTGAGTGATTTCCATGTGATCTCATTTTACTTAATTTTGCCTACAGTTGATCAGGTAAAACTGCATTATATGTATACAGTATGAGAATAGATCTTTTACTTTATCTTTATCTTTTACTTTATCCTAATTCATTTTAGCCTTTTAAATGAATAAAGATAAAATGTGCCTTGTTTTTCTTCTATGCAATGGACCAAAATGTAGTAAAATTAGTCAGTTTAAAATGAATGTTTGGCTTACTGGTGAAGACACAATAAGACTCAAGGCATTTATAAATTAATGTAGGCCTATTTTAAGTAGGGGAGACCAGGGTCAATTGTAACACTCAATTCCTCTGATCAGAAACAAGCTACAGTGACGACACTTGCTTTGCTCATGGTCAGTAGGATTCTTGTCTGTGGAAAAGGAGTATGAGCTTTTCACCTCAGTGGTGGTTTTCAACAAAAAAATATTGTGAAGTATGAAACTTTTTGGATGTACAGTATTTTTATTCTGTCCAAAATTTACATGACTGCGACTCTAAACTGACATCCATTTCATCTCTAGGTAATTGGTTCAAAAATGATCATGAACAACCTATGCTAATATAGATGATGCTAGCTAGTATATATAATTTATCATGGCCCCAGAGCCATCGTGTTAACACCTTGTTTGTCTGTGTTCACATACTTTAACATATATCACTAAATTTAAATGTAAAATAACTTTTCACTCAATTCAAATAATTAAAATATAGTCACCACTATGCTAGTTGCCTAGTCTTCTGCAAAAAATAGAAATGGACTTTTGAATGCATATGATACCTTACATGTCTTAAATTAAATTTAATATTATAATTTTGGCCTTGTAGTTGAAAATATATAAACTATTATTTATTAGTGCACAAATATGTTTCATATATAAAAAGATGACTAGTGTATTTCACACAGAATCCTATGCACAACACTGCAGCTATTTCAATAAGATGGCTGTAATGAATTAGCAAAAACATGAATCAGTTGGTTTGAAATGTGAGAACTGTTTAAAATATATTAGGGCTGCAACTAATGATTATTTTCATAGATTAATCAGTCAAATTTTTTCTCGATTAATCGATTAATAGTTGTTTAAAAATGTCAGAAAATTGTGAAGAATGTCGATCAGTGTTTCCCAAAGTCCAAGATGACGTCCTCAAATGTCTTCTTTTACTCACAACCCAAAAATATTCAGTTTACTGTCATAAAGGAGTCAAGGAAAAAAACATAAGCTGAAATCAGAGAATTGTGACTTTTTTTCGTCCAAAAGTACTCAAAATAATTTTAAATTAATTAAAGGATTGATAATTGATTTATAAAATAATTGTTGTAGCCCTAAAATATATTGATACTTTGACCATTTTTGACGATTTTATTGAAAGACTGCCGGATTTTTAAAAAGTATGAGTCATCTTCAGCAGGCATATATCCAAACATCCATTACATTATGTCCTGTCAAAACAAGTTTTCATATTGATGCATACTGGACAACACATAAACTAATACCGATATAGACAAATATAGCTCTTATAGGCCAATACTGGCTGAACGATATATCGGTCTGACTCTAAAATTAATGTATTTAAGTATGTTGTTTGTCATGTTTTCTTTTCTTGCACGAAACTGCGCCTATTTTATTAAGATGTTTGTTTGCAACATGAATCAATGAGTTAAAATTGTAGGAATTATTAAAAATATACTGATATTTTGACAGTCAGTTATATGCCGACTTTACTTGAAGACCATAGATGATTTTAAGAGGTATGAGTCATCTTCAGTAGACGTGTGTGTGTGAACAGGAGCAGGGCCACATTAAACTGACTCGTTAATCTAATGGGACCTGGTACGTCGCCCTCACTGAGACGAAGCGTCGTGTCCTACAGTAACTGCAAACTTGGCGGTGCACGCATGCTGCTCGTGCTCTTCCCTCGCGCTCTCCATCACTGTGAGGAGGGAGGACTTGTGCTCACGTGCACTCGCAGCGCGCCCCCACACAGTTGAGCGGAGGGTGCAGACTGCTTACATCCATAATTTAGTCCCAGCACGGGAACACCCCAGCCCAATCTCTCCCCCTGTCAAGCCGCGGAGACGCAGCCTCGACACGGACAGCCCCGCGGAGCGAGCCGCCGCTGCGGCTGCTTGATGGAGGATCAACCTTGGAGAAGGACGAGTGTTTGTGACTTCCAGCGGCTGAGGAAGGACAGGGCAGAGCAGGCAGACAGTGGTGAGCTTCAGGAGACGTAAACATTGCCATGCCCTGCTTCATGCACCACCTCCTCAAAGCAGCGTCCTCCTCCTGCTCAGGTCCCGGACAGAGGGTTTTGTTCAGAGGGTAACAGGATAAGCAGACGACGCTGCTGTCGAAGGTAAATATCTCGGTGAAGTTGTGTTCGGGATAGGAGGAGGCTGCGGCGGGCCACGCTCTGCGCTGCCTGGAGGCATCCTGCATCCTGACTTTGCTGTGTCCGTGTTTTGCGGCCATGCTGCAGGCAGCATCCTCCGACCTGTTCCCGACCTGAGCTGCACTCTCTGGGACTAACAAGTTCCTTAAAGCAAAAAAAAAAAAAAAAAACAGCAGTTCCACGTTCTGGAGAATTATTTAGCACTCTTGAAACATTCACGCCTCTGTAACTGAGTGATAATGAACATTTTCACAACAGTTTGGAGTTGTATTGCTCACAGTGCTTTACATTTCAGCCACAAACTGCAGGCTTGTAGAAAGATGTGATCAGCTGCACACATTTTAATGAGAAAAGCATATCTCATTATTAATCAAACCTGCCTCTGCATGACTGCTCAGAGGGACGGGTCTTGTTATTATCACAGTTCACATTAACGCAGCACCATGGGTGCCAAGCAGACCAAAGGCCAGGAGCCCGGAGGAGCCAGCCCTCAGCACAGCTGGAAGCGGACACCCACCAAGGAACGGAGTGACATCTTGGCTTCCCTCATGCTGAAGTCAGGGGACCGGCTGAACCGAGGCGGGACGCCACCACCCTACCAGCGCCGCATCGGCATGATCCAGGAAATGATGTTGATGGCCAAGCAGGGCAAGCAGGATGAGGCCACAGAGATGCTCAAGACACTCCGACAGGTAGCTGCTGTGTGTCTGTGTGTGCGAGTGTTGGAAAGTGAATGCAGCTTTCGGGGGTCACAGGGTCACATTTCTAGCACAACACCAAATCATTTCTTTCTTTGCTTTCCCTCCTCTATTCATCACTTTCTGTGGACACATGTTGGTTTTTCCCATAGACAGTAGAACAAGTGAAAGTAGACGAAGATACTGGGTCTGAAAGATAACGCCAATGCCTTAAACTTGCATTCTCTCTAATGGCAAGCAGAGGGCGTTTTGAGTCTTATACCAAAATTCCCCTACTTCTCACTTTTTTTATTGTCTCAGTCAATAGTTTCCAGTTTATGGCCATGAAGAACAGTTAATAAAGCAGGGTTTACTTTAAGGCGGGGCTATCGTGTGATTGACAAGTCATTCTCAGTGGGTCCATCCACGATAAGGCTGTGACAGTATGGATTTTTTCTTATTGTGGTGACAAAGTGAGATATTACCACTGGTTGCTGCCATACTGTCATAAGCATAGTGTAGCTCCTTTAAGAAATTGGGCCATGTGTAAGTCTGCACGGCATGCAAGTGAAGGAGTGTGAGCAGCAGACTGACGGTGCTGCTCATAAATTGTCAATCTGGCAGTAAATGTACAGTTCAGGCTACAGTGTGTCAGTTAGTATACGCGGTAGCTTCTCAAGACCAAGAAAAGTCTTGTCTGTTGTTTCCCAACTGCTGGAGAAGTCAGGGGTTAGCCCTGAAATAAGTTGAGCAGGAAAGGCTAACGTTAAGCTAATGCTTACGCTAGCGTTATACCTTTACAACATTGGGTTCAATGCGATCATACCCCAGAAGTTTTGTAATCCAGCCTTGAACTTTGCCGTCGTTTGGGAGACTTTGTACAATAAATCCATAATGATAAATCCAACACCCAACATCCTCTTTCCATTGTTACAACAGTTATTTTTATGCATATTGATAGATGCCCACTGGCACTCCCAAGATGCTTTGGGTTAAGTCTGTCGACCAATCAGAGGCTGTGCTCCTGACTTGTGTGTGACAGTGCTGATCCTTTGGTGTATTAATAGATCAATGAGCTGATCTCAACATGAGATTGACCCTTCAAAATAAAACTTGTGCTGATGATGGCAATGAGCTCAACCCCGTGGAAGCCATCACATGACCGTGTTACTGTGGTACTGTGGTGCTGCGGTACTGCGGTTATCATCGCAGTCTTAATTTAGATGAAACTGCCAAACTAGACAGTGTTGATCAAATAATCAAGATTCTGTTACTACAAGGGCTGTGTACTGGCAAGAATCTAGTGATATGTATCATAACACAGGGGTTATGATTCAATATATTGCGATATTGTGATACTATAAGAAAAGTGATATTTTATTTTTTTAATCTAGTTTTAGTAAAACTGTCATAGTATAAGGAACACACCCTCTATATGAATACAACCTGAGTTAAAAAGGTACTTTTGTATGCAATCAGAATAACTGTGTAATGTGTGGTTGTAATACGAAAAAACTTTGTTTGGCCAAGCAAGCGGCTATTGAGCTAAAATCAAGCACTGCCCAAGTCACAGTAATTTGCCTACCAGTTCCACGCTCTCGTCTCTAGTGCACATGCGCATGGTTGCAAAAAACCAAGATAGTGACCCCTGTAATTTCAAACTTAAGGCTAAGTCCACAAACCAGTGGGTTACATCACGGTGGCTCCGTCCACTGTCCTTCTGTCTTTGGCTCTTTCCCAGTTGATGTCGTCACTGATGCTGAAATGGAAGTCAGGCTTACACTGACTGACTGTTTACACGCTGACTAAACTGATTGAGTGATTGACGGCCTACATTTCAGATGAATTGAGCGCCTGTAAGACTGGACACGAGCCCCCCAGCTGGCTGGCTGTACCTGTTGTGCTCAGCCCTGGCTCTGCTGCTCCGGTACAGTGTGGAGGCTGCTACGATTTATAGCCTCTCTCTGCCTTTCAAGACATTTGCAGCGCTTGGCTGGCTGTTGCTGCTGCTGTTGTTGTTGCTACAGAGAGGAGGAAAAGCCCAGCAGCAGCAGACTGAAAGAATCTGGCGTGGCGAGACACAAAGGAGAAGCAGGAGGAAAGTGAAAATGCCACTAGTTGAATTGGAGGATTTGGGAGGAGCTGCAAAGAAAAAGGGGGGATCTGAGCGTAACAGGAGAGAAATTATGAAAAGTCAATCTGAATAGATGTTTATCAGCAGGATGAGAGGGAAATGTAGAGAAGATAGCGGAGGGAGAAACATTTATAAGCTCTCATCTCTATAGACAGCACTGAACACAATCCATATGCTGCCTGTGTTCAGTGTTGATCCCCCGATGACTCAACCTTGGGGAACCGAGCCTCCAGCTTATGCACACACTCTGCGTTCACAGTTTATTGTTTGGGCTTTGGAGATTTCCATCAGCTCCTCAGTGTTACTATTTACAGTTTTCTGATCAAACCCATTTACATTGTTAAGCCTTGAATCAATGGCAAACAGTGGAGCGAAGCAAACAGGCTTAAAGACACAGAAAGGACACTTCTCCATCCATCATCGTGAAAGAGGGTGGATTACCATCTTTGTCACTGCTTGATTAAACTGTGATATCCCAGAGGAGCAGAATCACAGTTCCCAGTCTGACAGTGAACACAACAACACAGCAGAGTGGGTTAAGTCCCTCCCAGTAAGCAGTAATTCTGTGATTTCTAGGGCAAAATACATCTAGCTTGAGCTGGGCTTAATCTGGTTGAAAAAATATAAAATATAAATATAAATTTGATAGTGCTGAAAAAACTGCCAATTAGTTGTTCAGTCAATAAACAGAAAATTGACAACAATTTTGACTGGAGACCACACCCATCCTTGAGCTCAGCCTGCATTTTGATATCAACTTTGCACCTGTGAAGTTTCGTAACTGCATCTTGCGTGGTTGTGACAACATCACGCTGACAATACCTGTCCGACAGACGAACATATAAACACCTCCCAAAATACTCAAAACCATTTCTGTCTTTGTTCCTGCTACATTAGGTCTCTCCAGGACCACATTTTGCCATGATGACACACACACACAAAGTAATTTTTTTTTTACCTAATGTCTTATAGTGGACTAGGGCTGGCTATCATTCAAAAATTTTCAATACCAGCACTGGTACCGGTAACTTGGCTTTGTTACCAGTTTCTGAACGATATTTTTTTCAATAGCAGTTTTATAAAATCCATTTTAGCAAAAAGTAAACTACAGTACACATTATACACTTAAACAGAAGAAGCTGTTCAAAGACATGGAAGCGGCTGGAGAAACTGTTTTTCCTCTGTGCACTGTACTCAACCTGAATAAGTGGACTGAAAAAAAGATACTGATGGAATATCTGTACAGATTGTACAGATATGGACTATCAAAACTCCTTAGATATTGAAATTTATCGAATGACAAGGCATTTTTTGATACTCAGTAGTACTGAAGCAATTTGATCAGTACCGTAATGTACAGTAATAATAATGGACAGTAATAATTGAAACTGGGATACAGTGATACTGATGTGGGCCAGGGGCCTAAAGGTGGGGACAATGACTCCTTTCTTACTTCTTACCACCTACTTCCTACTTCCTACTTCCATCTATGGCTCCAACTCGCTATTTGAACTGATGTGTTGATTTTTCAGACACAATTGTTACATATCGCTCCTTTAAAAAAATAAAAAGTTTTTCCCACCTGACAGAATGAGCCCTTGAAAGCACTTTTATTCTACTGGAGGCTCATCTGAGGAGAACAACTTGAATTGTCAGACCACTGGCTGTTTCGAGTATCTCTCTATCTAGCCTCATTGTAACATATTTGGCCCCATTTAGAAACAAGCATTCTCCATCGGACGTCCATTGTGGCACCATACAGCTGCTAGGAGATTTGTGGTAAACTATAAAGGATTCATCGGTCAGCACTTAGTGGACTACTTCTCCTGCCATTAAGCAACTTGATGCGATTTACAAACTTAATATGTTTCCTTTTCTCATCAGTGCTTCCATTCTTCGTATGATGAAATTCACAGTTTTGTTAAGTTCACTGACTGCCTCTCACTGCCTGCCAAACTCCATTAACATTTTTCTCAATTTAACTGTTACAAACATCTACGCCTTCTGAAAGGTTATTAATGATTTGTTACGACTCATAAACAGAGGCTTGCTCATTTGGTGAACATTCAGCACTAATTTGAACTCTAATTAACATGAAACAGGCAAAGAAAAAGTTATTCAGAAATTTCAAAGGAGGACGCCGCAGCTGCAGCATTGATGTCGGAAAGAAACAAGTATTTAACATGTTTCCTTAATCTCTGATGACACATCATGGTCATTTTTTGAGTTATTACAATAAATATATTACAGATTTCTCCTTTAAGCACCAAGCAGTGTTGTTTGTGCTGTCATATCAATAGAAAAGAGAAGGTATCGTGTGTACAGTGTGAACGGCAGTACACAGGGCTCAAGCTTTGATCCATTGGGTGACGGGTTGAGGTCAAGCTCTTCTGACCTCTGAAGGATTTCTCCTTGCTGCTGTTTGCGAAGCAGGGGATTAGGGGAAAGGAAATGTGCACAAGCATGATGCACTCCAAGCGGATCAAAGTTAACAATATGGGGAGATACTATGATGCTTCAGCTTGAAGGATGAATGTAGGCTGTTTATTTTTTTTATCAGTGGAGAGCTGGAGGCCAAAGGAGGCTGCTGGAGGATGAAAACAACAGGTTTGTCCTATTGGGTCATGAAAACAAAATTAGAAGAGCTGAGATGACATAACCATCAGCCGCATCTCATATTCTGGAGGGTTTGTGCTCTGGTGGAACAGTACATGACGGACAGATCAGGGGATGAATTGGATAAAGACAATTATTGAGGATAGAGAGAGCAGGGAGGTGTGTTAAACTGCGACAGACACTGATGAAGAAAGTAAGACTTAGAGATGGTGAGTGATTGCAGAGACTTTAGAAGACGGGGGGTAATGACACAGAAGAAAAAGAGGAAAAATGAAAGACAGAGCATGTTTGTGAAAGAACGGAGAGTGACTCTTTGCTGGTTACCAGGTTCTTCTCCACGTTGCCCGGAAACCATGGCGACGGCTGGAGGGCTCGGACTAAATCGACATTGATTAATCAAGCAGGAGCTCTGTTAAGAGCTAATGGGGAGGCCATCTTCTTAATCACCGCCGTTCAATTAACTTGAAACCAAAGCTAGCATCCCTTCACCACCTCCCGCTGGGCTGCCTGAAGCTGATCGCTAAACTACGAACAACAGTGTTTGTGGAAACCTCTAAATTTAACCTCAGTGGGCTCTAGTTTGCTGTAAACAGCTGCATGGGGTTTTCTAACTCTTCTCATGGTATGTGACCAGTGTTTTGGTGGATAATGAGAGACCGCTGTCTTGTGATTGCTATTAGGGCTGCAACTAATGATTGTCTTCATAGTTTAATTGGTCAGTTATTTTCTCAAAATTATCGATTGTTACAAATACTTGAACAAATAGTTGTTTGTTTTAAAATAGTAAAAAAAATGTCAAGAAGACGTTCTTAAATGTCTTGTTGTACTCACAACCCAAAGATACTCAGTTTACTGTCAGAGAGGAGTAAAGAAATAAAAAAAAATCACATTTAATTTATTGATTCTCAAAATTGTTAGCGATTAATAATTATTAATTAAATATATTTTTAATTAAATATCTCAAGACTAAAGCTGTGACTAGTCAATAGCTGTTGCTGAAAGTCACTGGAGCTCATGCAAAACCATTTTCATATTCTTGTCCTTAACCTTTTTTACTTTTTTCTCTGAAATTAGTTTGTGCAAATGTTCCAAGTCAGATTCATCAAACTCTCCTAATTGAACAAACTTGTCTGATGGATGAAATGCTAGTTAGTTTGCAGAGGTGTGGACTTGAGTCTTGTGATTTGATAACTTTAGACTTGGGTTGACAAAATCCAAACAGACTGGACTCAACTTGGACTGTCACACCAATGACTTTGTGACTTCACTTGGATTTGAGCCTATAGACGAATCCAGTGAAGTACTGGAAGTTAACAAGTCGCCAGTGCTCTGGTGGCATCTCCCAAGCGAATCAAGGCGAACCATCATATGACATTAACAATTTTCAACTTTTACACTTAATTTTAATGTAACGTTACTTTTGACAGCTATGTCAAGGAAGTCAGGAAGAAGCTGTGCAGTTCAGCTGCTCCAACAGTCGTGTCAAATTTCAACTTTGGACAAAAACAGAATGCAAAATACACAAACCTTTACTTCCTGAAGAGTGCAGCTATCTGAGACCAGAGACTCTACAGAGATTCACTGAGTGTACAGAGGACCACGGTATCTCATAGTGGATCAGAAATATTAAAAGAAAGGAACTTTGTTCCAGAAAATCTTCAGTACCTGATGAAAAATGTGAATTCATATATATTTTTTATTATGCAATACTTCACTTAAATGTGGTGGAGATTTCTCTTCTCCGTTGTCCATTTCTGGCTGTTGTCACAACCAGTGTCTAATTAAGGTGTACAATTTTAAGAAAAATTTATATCGGCACCCTAAAAGGAAGCTTCATCAGTGACTGAGGACTGCTGTTTAACGTCGTCAATCCCAGCATCCATCTGTCACTGTTACCAAGCAACAGCACACATGGTGTCTAGAAGAGTACCTTTTGACTGAACCTGTTTTGACCGAACCCATTAAGAATCTCCAGAGTCTCACAAATTTGGGGTTCCCTTCTAGACCCAACCAGCAGACACCGAGAGTGATGGACACGACATGCCACTGCAACAATGGCGCCGCCACAAGATGGCGATCACACAAAGTGGACGCCACATTTGCCTGTTGACTTGAAAACACTTGATACTTTCCTCCAATTCTAAAGATTCTAAAAGTCTGTTATTAAAAAAGTGTGAATCGACAGATCAATTCATTTCCCTTCATTTCCTGAATCAATGTAGTGAAGCTAATGGTAATGCTATTCATTCTTAGCAAGTCAACACTTAATTCCCCAGATCCACTTTGTTTGAGCCAATCTGAAAGCATCCAATCAAGCTGCAGCAGAGAACTATGAAGAAGTAACATTGCGTTGCTGAGCTGCAGTTGGAAAAAATTATACCAAAGATTTAATTTTGTTTGCATACAAGAACTACGAGCTGGTCAAAAAAGTTGAATTTCAGTATGCAAAGAAGAAAAACTTAGTAGTATTGTCACAGTTATGTATTTTACAGTATTAGTAATTCATTCAGATTAAGGCTTTATGATTTGTACCCCAAGAGTTCAAGAAAAATACACATAAGAACAACGAACTGGTCGTACAAGTGATTCCCTCCACACTGTTGTAAGGACTCAGTGTTCATCAGAGTTTAATTCTCTGTTCAGTCCTGCAGATGTTCCCTGGGGTTCTGCACGCTGTGTTTTATTAAGTATCTTTTGTTGAACATTGTGGCATCAAAGACTACAAGTTTTTACATACATTGTGCTGTTAATTGCACATCCTCCTCTTTCTTTTTCTTTGTTCTTATCAGCACTTGAAGGGCAGCGTCTCAACATGGTGCTGGTTGATTGATTGGTTCAGCTTTGTTTTGGCTGCACTTTGAATCACAGTGGTGTGAGTGCTGCCTGCAGACTGTACAGTCTGTTCCATCACCACTCTTTCAAGTGCAGTTTTCATGCAGAGATACATTTTACTTTGCTCCAATTTTTGTATGCTGTCATTTACTTCAATGGTGAGATGCTGACATGATGTTCAAACTGCAGCTAAAATGTCATGTTATTGATGTAGCCATCTGGCTAACACAGCCTTCTTTGTCTTGTAAAAAAAATGACTTTTTTTGTGAGGCAGCTGGATTTGTGAGATCACAAGATCACGTGAGAATCCGTCTCGCCAAGCTCCAATTTATCCAGTTGTGTCCAGACCAGAGGTGGTGCGAGCCAATCAGTGACCTAGAAGGGACTACTGGCAGCTAAGGGTGTGGTTTTAGGTGTGACAACAGTGAGAAGCGTCCATTGCAGTCACTCGTCTCAAACAAACAATGGCAGCTCCTGAAGAGGTTAATGTAGATACTGTGATAGCATCAGTTGTATCAGAACTGGAGAATATTTTGTCATTGAAAGAAGAACAAAGAACTGAACGCTTTTATCGATGGAAAAGGTGTTTTCCCTTGGCTTTGGCTTTGGTTTCTTTGAGTTGATCCAATTGGTTTAAGTTTGCCCTGTTAGACGTGACAGACGGTTCATCCAGTTATCTGCCATGTGTTGTTTGAAAGTGCGTGCCCTTTCCCAAACAGTTTCTCTGGACGGCTTCCCAGATGATTCTGTGTAACAAATCATCAGGCGAGTCAGGTTACTGATTTGCCACCACTAGGCTGAAACGCAGACTATTTTTGCGCTTGTGTTGGCCCCACTGTCTCAGCGTCAAACACCACTATGACCTGAAAATGACCTGAAACATGGACGTTCTGTCTACCAGCTTTATTGGACATGTTTGAGTCACCAGAGCCAGAGGACAGTAACAGGATGTTTTTTTTTTTTTCATCTCTGTCATGTTGTTGGAACTGAAGTGAGCTGAAGTGAACTGTTGAGCTGATTTGGACTGAGAGAGATGCTGAAGGTACATTTGTAACTTACCATGAGGGTGAGGCCGTGTTGTTTGTAGGTCGGTTTGTGGGGCTCTGACATATCACTGAGCCATGTTTCAGGTCCGCCCCAAAAATCCTGAAATTACAGAAATTGTGAACAACAGTTTAATGGGACAAATCAATTGTTAAGTGCTACATAGTTCATAGTAGCAACTATGTTCTAACATGTTTAATGTGTATAGAAGAAAAACTCCCATTTTTCTTTACACAGACTCTAAATGGGACAAAAATTTGCAAAATGAAATCTATTTTTAAAGCTATTTTACTATCCATGCCATTTTTAGGGTTAGGGATTAGGGGTAGTTTATCCCAGGAGTGAGAGTGTGTAGTTTTGGAGCAATAGGCCTTCGGAGCAATGGGCATTTGTTTTTGGGATAATAGGACATTTTTCTGACTACTGGGATTTCAGAATAATGGGCAGTAGGAACAATGGCATGGCACCCCATGAAGCTAGAGCTTGGTGTTGATTAGCTTAGCTTAAGACTGGAAGCCAAGGGAAACAGTTCAATAGAATTTGCCCCTCAGCACCTCCAAGCACAGAGTAACACATTATTGTTTAGTGAGCTTTACAGATACTGGTTAATGATTTTTTAATTTTACTATAGCTAGTACTTTTGTACCTGGTCACTTGTTAAAGAATGATTTAAAAAAAAAACTAATGGCTAATTTAAGCTATTGATGTGGTGTAGCTGCAAGACTAGTAAGGGTGGTAGCCATCTCAGATAACTTCCAAGAGGGAGTAACATTCAAAATACGTGGCACACAGATGTAACGTATCATGTAGGCAGGGTGGAGCAGGGTTTTTAACCTACTACACTGAACTGTTTTTACTATTTTCTCAGCTGATTTAAAGCAGGATATTTCATAATAATGCACATCATTATACAGGGTTTGGTAGTGGAGGCGATATTAATTGGTACTGAATTAATTTTCTAGATTGTTTTAACTGCAGGATCATACATACATTTGATTTATTTATTTAAACAGGCAATATGAAATCACTCTGGTACAATGAGGTATTTATTTTTAAAATGTTTAAACAGATTGTACTCATTTTTTTTACACACAGGTATGTAGTTTTTACCTGGCTTAGAGAGAAAAAATAAACCAGCCATGTAAAATTAGAGATGAGCTGTGTGATGCCTGCGTGGGTGCCTGCGGCTTCCGTGGTCAAGCGTAGCAGTTTCAGCCGATCATAATGGACACACTCTGCTGCGGGCATGCTGCCACGTCATCGCCCCATGTATTTTGGCCGCAACGGAAGGTTTTCCCGTTCCTCCCATACTGTTTACATCATGTGAAGGCAGCATGAGCACAAGGTGCATTATTACACTTTGCATAATGAAGTTTTAAACCACAAAGAATTAATGTTTGTAAAAATCCAAACTTTCAAAGCTTTTTATTCTTGTGGTGCCATTTCATCTCAGTGTGTCAGCCCAGTGTGCATGGCAGGGTCAGGGAAAGAGACACCGTGGACCTTTCTCATCGCAGACATTTTTAATTTGTCAAATCAGGAGAGCAACAGGTGGAACTAATAACATGAATGATGGCCTAGTTCCATCAAATTGTCCCAGTTAGCCATGTCTGTGAGCCAACATACACAATACCAAGACCCTGGACCTGGAATAGCTAAATGGAATGCAGCAGGTATTTATGTGATAAATTCCACCTGTGCTTTTAAAATCAAAATGTCACCTGAGGAAGGGGTCAAATCAGCTAGAATAATTGACAGTCTGTGCAGTTCTTACATGAAACAGTAATTAGCTAAATGAAATCTATTTTTAAAGCTGCACAACCTGCTCAGAGCTTTAATAAGGAAATATTAATAATATGGGACAAACCGTATTTTGAGGGGTTTTGATTTTTACTCTTCAATTATGCTGGAAAATATATTTTAAAAGATCAAACTCTTGACTACTAAACCTTGTAATGGGCCAAAAAAATAGAAAGCTTATCAGTGCTTGAGCAGTATTCCCGCCTTTTTTAAACCAGGAAGTGAGACAGGGATCCTTAGGGTATAGCTAACCCTTTTTATGCCTGATTGAGTCATGTTTTTGTAAAAATCTGAGAGAGCTGACAGAAATCTGGGACACAACTTTAAGGGGCCAGTATTTTCACAAAAAAATTTTAATTGATGATAATGATTTTAAGGTGATTATAATAGCACATTTTACAGCTACATTATCAGCAGGTATTGCTAGTTTGAGATCTTCAGAGCTTTTAACACATTTCTCAATTGTTTCAGGTCGTGAATTTTGGGTTGAAGTTTGGGACAAAGGGTGTTTTCTGACACAGAGCAAGTTTAGAAATTAAAATGATAATAGCAAACCAAAACATTTCAGAAATTACATAAATTTCATAGACATAAATCCTTAATGACCAAAAATTCACCAAAAAATTAGAATTAGAGTGTCGGTATTAATAATTTTTGAAAGTTTTTTGTAGGATATGACTTCTCAAGAATGGGTGAAAAAGAAGAATTCTGCAATGATGGAGAATCTCCACCATATCAGGTGGATAACACAGTCGGGTCAGTATGTGTACTTTAATAAAGGTCAGCTTCATATATGGGTCCTCCTGCCCTAGATGCCATTATTTACCCAAGAGCCTGCACTCGAGCCGCCGTGTCTGCCGTGTCCGCTGTGTCCGTCTCCAGCTCCATCTTTGTTCACGTCCAGCTCGATTCAAACCACCGCTTTGATGTTGACCGGCACTAATTAGTGTGGGTGGTGCTCTGTAATGAAAGAAAAGCCCACACTGTTTTCCTCGTAGCATTTAAATGCCTTTTGTGCGTGAGTGTACACACTCAACACACTAGCCCCTCAGAGTTTAAGGAAGTAAACTACGCTTTTTCTTATTATTGTCCTCATCATGTATATTTCATGAGGGGCCCCTGTTAATAATGAATGGTTTTTCTGGAGGGCCTCTTGTTTGCTATTGTTTCAATGTGTTACACAATATTTTTTTTACTTTTTACCATTGCAGACGTCCTCAGCAAACACACCTACACACACTGTCAGCACTCTGGTTTGAATACATTAATTGCTAATATGTAAACCTTCTCCTGTTTGGGTTCAGATTAGAGCGAGCTGGAAGATTAATTTCCATTCCATGTTGATCTATTTGCATAACACCTCAAATTCTTATCGCACCATGAGGAAAGACGCATTGTGTTCTCCTCTGACTCACCCTCATACACACACACACACACACAGAAATGATCTCTATTGCGTCGGATGTTTTGGCATCAGCATCATTTTTAATGGCAAGGAAATTTATCAAAATGTTGCATTTTTATTAAACTCATTCTTTCCTTTCATGCTGAACATATTGCCAGTGAGGAAATGTAATGCATTTGGTTTATTTATACAATTTCCATATTCAAATTGCCGTAGGTTGTGTAAGGGAACAGTTTGAGATTTTGGGAAAAAGGTTATTTCCTTTCTTACCAAGAATTAGATGAGATGATCGATACCACTCACACATGAGCGTGATATCGATCTTTTCGTCTCACTTTTGGCGAGACAGCCAATAAGCACATTTCCCAACATGTCAAACTATTCGTTTAACTCTTCAGTCTTCAGTTATTTAAGAACAGGCTTATTTCTCGTGCTGAGAGGGGTCAAAGAGCTTCTAAATTTAGCCGGTTATGCCTGGTGCACTCTAGAGGATCACGGAAACCTGTGTAATCAAATGTGAAATAAGGAAAAACATGGAGGTGGATTGTAGTTTTCAGTTGATTGCACTTGCTATGTTTTGCACTGAAAAAACAAGAAGAAAAATTAAAAGAAGAAAACAAAAGTGTGGATGAAGTCATGGCTGAGAAGACTGAACTCCAGTCTAGTCTGTATCATTAAGATTATTGGGCAGCCTGGTGGCTCAGTTTGTGAGGTGTGCATCCCATATGCTGGGGGTCAGGGTCCTCTGCAGATGCCATGGGTTTGCCTTCTGCCTGCTGCGTGTCATTCCCCAACTCTCTCTCCCTGTTTCCTGTCATATCTTCAGCTGCCCTATTTGAATAAAGGCATAAAAATGCTCCAAAAATATATTAAAAAAGGAAAAGATCATGTCTGTAATTGCTGATTCCACTGAGCAAGGCTGTGTCACGTTCCAACTGTGTTGCGGCCGCCAGAGGTGATCGAAGTCATGCTAGACAATATGTGTGAATCCACTAGAATCACCTCAAGGCATCCCAGAAGCGACTCTCTGGAGAATGCACACAGTCTATTTTTGTCGTAAGCCACATCAAGCTGCAGAGAGCAATTTGAGTCGGGCAGGAAGTCAGACAGAAAAGAACGGCATAGAGAATCTGGTCATTTTTCAAAATAAAACGTCGCAAGTGCAGACACCAGATCATAAAAACAGACCAAAAAAGCCTACTCTGTAGCCTACTTACGCATGGTAGAAGCACAAATAATCAAGGAAACATGTATGCCTGCAATATTTGACTAAAGCATTAATCAGTGAGAAGAGTCTTAATCGACCACGTTTCCGTTTATTTGTTAGTCACAGAAACCAGAAACCACCCCAAACTCCATTTGGAAGCTGTGCCTCATCGCTAGACGCGGGGGAGTGTTGCCACACGGAGCATTTCTCCTGTAACACTGAAGTGACTGGTGCACTACTGCTAGTGCTACTGCTGCAGCTACCATTAGCTAGTTAGCTCAGTTAGCGGTCCCATTAGTTTAATGGGGGTTTAATGACTGGGAATATAGCACCTGAGGTGATTTCACATTTCAGAGGCTCTGACCAGGACTCTGACTCCAGGGATGATAAAGACACAGCGGGTGCAGGTGGGGAAAGCAGACTTCTTACTCCTGGTGGGGCATGAAGCCGTGTGGAGGACGAAACAAAAAACTGTATTGTGCATGGTGGAATCAAGGCGTAAACCTCTCATCTTTCAGGATCATTTAGAGATATAATCTGGTCAGACCAGCCTCGACTCAGGAACAACCCTCTGATCGATCGGGGTGTGAATTGGACCTAAAATCTGTCCAATTATCCTCTACTGTGGTGCCAGCATTATACGAATCTAAAGCAGACAGGAGATGAGATATATGGCGTTTTTTTAAACGCTGTTAAACCCACTAAAAATTGGGGATTGTCCACCCGAAATAACCTAAAAGAACTTATGTGACATAGTCGACCAATCAAACACTACATCACCTCATGTAGCCTCAAGTGAACTTGCTGCAGGAACTAGGCTGATAGAAATAACTAGTCAGTAGTCTGAGCATCATGGAAAGACTAAGAAAGCAAACGAGCCAATTATTTTCATGCTACTGTCTCTGCTGCCAACGTCTGATTGGCCAAATAGCCAGCGGAGAGCTACGTGTGCTGCCACCGGCTCCTTACATACACAAACACACACACAGACAGAAATAATTTCAGACACAATGTACCCACAACGCATTGTGTGTGATCTCAACTGGAAACTGTGTGAGCGTGTGTATCCTGGTCAGCGACAGGGCATATCACAACACACACCTGTTGATGCACTAATCATAGGGTTCTCTCATCTGCTGTGTTTCTATTAATGCCACTCTCATCTGAAAATACATTGGCTGATTCATATGTGTGTGTGTGTGTCATTCAGTCAAAGCGCCTGTCATTATTCACTGCCCCCCTACGCAGAACAATAGGCAGCATGGAAACCTCAGTGAGTCATACCTTTCTGTAGGAGACCGAGCGCCCCCCCCTCCCCTCTCTCAGCTCAGTCGGCCCTGTTGCCACTTAACTGGCTCTGAACTGTCTGCACAAACAAACCCAAACACAAAAATATATCTATGAGGCTGCACTTACCTGCGGACTAAAATGCATTCTGCCAGAAAGTGTTTCAAGCCCTCTGGAATTAGCAGAAAAAAGCAGTGATGTACACAGAAAAGCAGAGGCATTACATATTGTGTTTACAGAGTGTTGGTCCAGAGCAGACATTATGAATCATCTGAATGTATACACGGCGTGTGCATGTGTGTTTGTGTTTGTATGTGTGTCAGTAACACAAGAGCTGGTCACAAACTCAATGGCTGCTGTCCTCGCAATAGTTCATGAGACAAATTAAAAACGCACAATATAAGATAGTCCTACACCAGAGGTTCTCTATTTTTTGCTCAGCCAAGGACACAGCTGTTTCAAATCCTTTTCAAATGACTGTACAAATGAACCACTGTATAATAAACACTGAAATATAGCTTATTGTAATTTTGATGCAACAGCTCATTGGCTTGTTTTGGGCAGTGTGTCATAAGCTTTGAGGAAACTACATTTTTCACTGAGACAAAATGACACTCTTTTGTCTTTCTCCTGTCAGCATGTCAATGTGCAGCAGCAGCAGCAGCAGCATCAGAAGCCAGCCACAAGCTACCGCAAGGCAATGTATCATGGGAGTAAAGTAAAAAAAAAATTCTCGTTACCATTCTTTTTTTTTTTTTTTTTGATATGTTCTCATGTATGGAAAGTCCGAAAATGAACTCAGTAAACAAGCAGTTTCTACTATACATATAGAAAGCAAGAAATTATGAATCAGCATATAGATGATTAGAATATTATAATTATGCTTGACCGTTCATTCTGGACCTTGGAAACAAAAAAGACAAAACAAAAGCAAAGTACTAAAAGTTTAAGACTTTCTTTTCACCAAGGGGGAGAATACTGTCATACATTTACAATATCAGAATTAATAAATTATGGAATTACAAATCAGAAGCTCACAGGAACAGTTTCTGTCACTTGGCTGCTTGCAATAACCTTCTTAAAGGAACATTTCAACCCAAAATGAAAATTCAGTCATTATCTACTCACCCCCATGCTAAATGAGGGTCCATTTGGTTTTTAAGTCCACAAAACACTGCTGGAGTTTCAGAGGAAATCAGATCTTCTAAAGCCCCGACATGTCCTTCACACACCATCACACCACACACGCCCAGTTCGGTGTGCACGCACACATGAACGTGGCTCCAGGTTAAGGATCTACAGTGAAGATTTAGGCTAACAACATGGTGTGAATGATGTCTTTCTAGTCATCGTGGCATGTTGGGGCTTTAGGAGATTTGGATTACATCAGACGAGCAGTATGGAGTCATTTTATTATTTTTTGGTGGCAGGGTTGTTTTTTCCATTTGAAAACTGGTCACCATTCATTTCCTTTGTTTGGGAGATTATGCAAGCTGCAAAGCTGTACAAGCTCTTACAGTAGGTGGCGTTTACATGGACACAAATATTCCAGTTTTATTGGTTTAAAAGCCAAAACCGAATAAAACTACTCCATATAAACACCTCAATCGGAAGGAACATGCCCAAACCGAATGAAATTTCATTCGCTTTCAGAGAGGTGGATAAACCTTTCTTTAAACGGGAAAGAAATGTCATGTAAACACTCGATCGGTTTGTTGTGTGGCTGCACCGTTACCGCGCATGCTCTGTGATGACGTAACTGGCGGCTGCGAAGCAAAATTATATAAAAAATATAATAAATGAATAAATAAAATATAGTGAACTGTTGCGGTTACTATGTGAGGGTCCTGCTGTAGCTGATCCCCTCGCATAGATCGCAGGAGGAGAGAAACTGCTGCGCTTGTAGCTTAAGCAGAGAGAAAACAAGAAAAACAACTAAAGACTGAAGCACACGATATGGATCCATTCTGACACAGGTACGTAGGAGGGGAAGAAGAACTGGGAGACGGACGAGCAAAGGAGAATTTTGACAGTTGTGTACGGAAGTAAAAGCTTCTTCTTCTACTGTTTTTAACAAATTTGACCGCTAAAAGTTGACTGCAAACATCACAGCGAGTTTATTCGGTTTATTCTGAATAAATGCAGTGGCTCATGTAAACACCCGATCGGATTAGATCATGTCACATGTAAACAGTTAACCCGAAAGACTCATTCGGAATGAATTTAATCGGAAAGAGGAAAAGTGTCCATGTAAACGCACCTAATGACTTGTTGTTACTTGTTATTGTCAATTTACAATGTTGCGCTTGTCTTGCACTCCTGCAGTATTCCTGCAGCCTGAAACAACTCGCTTCAAACACAGATCGTATATTAAATAGGATTTCAACCTATTTAATATACAGTCTGTGGCTCCAACTTGCTTTTTGGACTGCTGCACTCAATTTTGGACTAGCTGTTGCTACATGCTGCTCCTTTAAGTTTTTCTTTTCATTGAAATATTCTAAAAAGTTGTGCTCTGCAATTAACCCATTTTAAAATGTAGGAAATTAACAATACTGACAAATCCAAATGTAGTGAAGTTACAGACAAGAGTTTACAAGAGTGTCACGATAGCCGAGTGGTTGCAATACCAATGCTGCTGCTTACAACGGCAAAGCTATCAACAGCATGCTAACATACTGACAATGACAATGTTAATATACTGATAGTTAGCAGATATAATGTTTACCATGTTCACTGTCTTACTTTAGCATGTTAGCATGCTAACATTTGCTAATTAGAACAAACATAAAGTACAGCTGAGGCTTTTAGGAGTGCCATTTGTTTTGCATGGATTTGCGACACTGGACAAATTGAAGCTTTGACATGATGACAGCGCTAGATGAAAGTGTAAGGGAATCACTAGGCTCGCCTAGCCAGATCTCCCTCCACAGCGGGAACTTGTTTTGGTGGAACATTTGCGCGTTGGGTGGCGAGCTCTAGCATTAAAATGACTACATCACTGTAAAAGAAAAGGTAACAGCTGTTAGCTTTTTTAAGTTGGTACCATTAGCATCCCAGGAGCTAATTTGCTCAGCATGTACCGTAGATTGCAACTTGGAAGCTGTTCATGTTGCCACTTGAAACAAGCAACCAATGGCAGACTTACACCCGCAGTGTGCATCTGGTTTGTCAGACGAGAGGATGCCGGCCCCCCCACCCAGAGGATGAATGCTAATTATTTTGTGTCCCCAACTTTTTCTGCAGTTTCACCATCACGCTAAAATTTCCACTTGTATTTTATGAATGGTAATAACTAAGTGGCAGATTGCCCAGACCATCACTGACCACATTCATGCCCCCTAGAGGATTAAACCTGTCCATTTTGCACACAGTGTGAGTCAGGACTAAATGTCAAGGTTTGTCATATAATCTCATGAAATGAACACATTCATGCTGCCAAGGGAGCCTGCGACCTTTCCTTTACTCCCACACTGTACACCAACTTTAGATTTTTGTCTTTTATGAGTAAGCCTTTAGATGTGTCCAGCACTTTTTTATACTGTGATATGAAGGAATACTGTAGCTTTTAGGGGGCACTAGTGGCAATTTAGACTTTTAATCTTGTTCCCAAACAAAAGAAGTGTTTTGGACAGCTACAACGGAGCATGATGGATAATCTAAATTATTAATGTCAAATGAATGGTGTGAGGCTGAAACTGTACAGCCAGCACTGTGCTTTAGTATTATATTGGAGTCAGTAACAGCAGCTTTCCTCGAAATACCTCAAACCGCTCTGATCTAATCCTCTCCTGTTTTGTGTCTGTGTATTTTTTTAAGTGGATTTGTCATTCATGTTGACTTTTTGAGATTTAACAAGGCCACTCTTCATCCGTGAAGCTCTGCCAACAGGTTTATGCGCCGTCGGCTTTGATGGAGCTTGAGATGTGGCAAATTTTGATTTTTCCCTCACCAACAAGCAGACAGTCAGACAGCGGGAAGCAGTGCAACAGGCTTTAATTTAATGCTTTAGGGGGTCAGCGAATTTACAAAGCAGCATGGAAGATGTAAAAGCCCTTCAAGTGTTGGCTTGCACTTATACACAGGAGATTTATGTGCATGTGTATTATACATGCGTGAATGAATGTGTACCTTTTTGTGTTTGCCATGATTAGATGTTTGTTGCAATATTAGAAAACAAAAAAAAAAAAAGACAGCTTGATAAAAATCTCTTTATTAAATAATAAATCTGATTTGCACAGCATTTTTGTACATTAAAATTTATTTTTCAGTTCAACTTAAAGTACTTAAGCGTTTCTTTCTGAAAGGAGCAGCATGTAAATATGGGCAGAATTTTAATTTATTATGTTCAAAAAATAACTAACTAAATAAATAAAATAAATAAATAACTATATCTATAATTATCAACAGAATGTGAAGAAGTAACAGTTTTGACGTTATGTCACAGATGCCTTTGTATTGTATTGCAAAGATATCCACTGACGTTAGCATGCTAACCAGCTAGCCGCGGCCCATCCTGTCTACTGATGCCACTTTGTGCCTCATGAGGTAGTCTGATCCCCTCGTAGTTTCAGCTCAGAGATATTTTGTGTGTGGTGAGTTTGCTACTTTCACAAGCTTTTAACTTTTTTAGTCTAATAAATGGACAAAATAAACCAACAAAATGTCAAGAAAGGAAAGATTTTTATACCTATTATCCATAATAAACCATATACCTTCTGAATTCATTCATTCATTCATTCTCTTTTATTGAATTAAGACAGGCTTGCTCACTCTTCAAAGTCAACAGAAACAAAATAAAACTCACCAAAACCATCTCTCCACTGTTCGACAATCACCAACCCTGGTTTAGATAAAAATAAATCCTTGATCCACCTTGTTATATGTTAACATATTCTCACTCTGGGCTGTCTCTCTGATGACCTTCCTCTCCTGCTCCTCTCCACTTCACGTCTCTCCTGTCCCCGCCTGCTGTCCTCATTGTTCCCGCAGTCAAAGTCCTGATCAGGGTTACTGGAAATCACTTCGGCACTGTATTCCTTGTTGTCAAACTGGTTTCGGCCGTCTCTGAGGCTGTGCTCACTGAGAAGCTGCTGAGTCTGGTTCCATTGCCCACCCTGTAAACATAAATACTCTGCTGGTGCTCCAAGCTGCAGGTCCAAACAGACTCCAATCAAAATAGGACCTACTTAGCCAATGGCAGCTAGTAGGCTAGCTACACCCAAAGAGAGTTACAGTAAAGAATATAGCGAGGAGCAAGTAGTGTTTACTTTGGTCATATTGTGGCTTTATTTTACACATTGCTCCTTTAATAAAATAAAATAAAAGTAGCCAAACTTAACATAAGCATGTGCAAAAAATTGGCATAAATTGTCTTTGGCAGTGACTGTTTGGGTCAGGCAGTAGCAGTCCTTTTAGGAATTTAAATAAAAATAATAAAATAACTAACCATGTAATATCATGGTAGATATTATCACAGTCTGTTACAGTATTGAGACATTTTTTTATTGTGATATTCATTATTTTTGTTACATCCCTGGTAGGAATCCCCTGAGAATTGAGATGATGATTCTCCCACATGATTCTTATTTTTTCAACAAAAGCATTTATTACACTCTACCATCTCTTGTAGTGTAAGAGTCTCTTGTAACTAAAAAAATACCTCAGGTCTCTTTTCCTCTCTTTCTTTAGAACACTTAATCAAAGTGATTCACTTAAATGCTGCTGAGATTAAAAATGCACTGCATAACGTTTGTGTTATTGAGGTTTGTGTGGTCTGGCAGCAGGGATTTTGTGATGCAGTTTGTCTGTCTTATAGGAGCAAGTGAATCAGCATCATAAATTTATAAGAATGAGATTGCTGTATGAGGTGTATGTGAGATCGTGATTTTTTTTTCTTTTTTTTTTTTTTCGATTAATCATGCAGCCCTAATCCCTGATCAATAATCAGCAGTGTATCTTATCTACTGAACATTTTATGTGCTTTCCTGTGTTTGGATTAGGGCTGGGCAATATGGCTCATGATTAATATCTTGATTTTTTAATGAGCAATGCCACAATATAAGATACCTATTTTCATATACACTTTTTTCAAATAACATGCTGTAAATTCTTTATTTATGATCTCACAGCATGATGTATTGCTGTAGATTAAATCTACCAACACTATATAAAATACGGGAATGTGATTTTTGATAAATTATCAGACAATAATCATCAGTAATGTCGTAATAATGACTAAGTGTGTCAAGTCAAAGTCAAATATTAAAACAGCAAGAACAGCCTGGTACATTCGCCCACTGTAATGCAGCCTTTAAAACCAGGAAAAGACAACACTTATGTCATATCATGATATAACAATATCCAGAATCTAAAACAATATTTGGCTGTATTACGATATTGATATAATATCAATATATTACCCAGGTCTAGCTTGGATTGGTCTTTTTTTCCTTTCGTGTAAGGCCAATTGAGTTTTCCCATGTGTATGAAATCTGGTATATAAATAGATTGTCTTGCTTTTATGACTGTTACCTATATATGTACTGTATGTACAATTGCGTAAGTGTAGATATGATGGTTATTTAATGTGAGCGAGTGTGTGGTGTGTGTGTGTGTGTGTGTGTGTGTGTGTAGGACCTTGGCATGGAGTCAACATCTCTGGATGACGTGTTGTACCGTTACGCCAGCTTCAGAAACCTGGTCGACCCCATCACGCATGACCTGATTATCAGCCTGGCACGATACGTCCACTGCCCCAAGACGGTAGGAGACACAACACACAACACCCCACGCACACATACACACACACACACACACATACACACAAGCATCATCTAATCTGAAGAATACCTCAATGTTGCCGATCACTGTAAACACGCCTGTGCATGCTCACACACACAGACACACACAAACAGAGAATTTCGTTGCTGCTATCAGATGATCTCCTGACTCAATTTGTCTGACACTATTAGGTTACGGAAGTGCTCCAAGTGGTTGTGCGGCTGTGTGTGTCCTTGAGGGAAGCGCGGCTCCTTGTGTTTGTTCAGTCATGTAGTCCAGTTTTTCATTGAGGGAGAGAGAGGGCAAGAAAGCATGACAGCAGCCATACTGGATGAATAATGGAGGGAGGAAGGGGGAGTGATGGAGGAGAAGATAGGAATTAAAAGGCCTGATGTGTAATTGCAGTGTGGTGCGTTGTGCTGAAACACTGTTGTCCCAATGCTGTCTGTGTTAAAAGGTTTATTTCAAACAAGCGCTTAGTGCCTATTTTCATCTATTTACTGTAAAAATTAATCTAGATTTGAAAAACATCATCATTATTTCTAGACCTCTGGATGACATCTTTCCTCGTGCCTGAAATGATGCAAATGGATTTCTGAGATGATAAAATTGTTCTAATCTGCGTGTGAGTGATGTGTGGCTGTTAAATTTTCCCCTGACCTCACCAAGACCTCCTGAAACACCATCTTGCCTCCTTAATTTGATCCGTTTCCTGTGAAAACAGGATGCTGGTGATGGTGATGGGTTCATGAGCGTAAATGAAAGTGATTTTGTATATCTGCACAAAAACCACTGCCATATGAAAAATGAAAAGATAGACTTACTTCATTTTATCAACAAAAACAAGAAAAATATATATGGAATAAAATTGATGCCATCTTTCAGAACATAAAAAAAAATGCATTGAAAGTTCAAAACTCAATGTTTGAAAGCTTGAAATCGATGAAGTGACGAGTATAGAGCTGCAACAATTAATTGATTAATTAATTATTAAATTAAATGCCAACTATTTTGATAATTGATTAATTGGTTTGAGTAATTTTTTTAAGAGAAAAAAGTACATCCGCGTGCTCCACATGCTTGGACCTATTTTTCAACTGACAAGATTGTGACAGGTTTAATTAATTGATTAATCCAGAAAATAATCACAGACAGTGAAAAGAACCATTAGTTGCAGCCCTAGATGACTACGGTGACCAGATGTCCCGGTTTGTTCAGGGTCTTCCTGGTTTCAAGCTGGTTGTTCAGAGTCACGATAGATATTTGTGAAACACTGAAATTTTGAAGTTTTCAAACATGCCCTACCAAACAAAACATTGTACAAACCTTCAAAAGTTTCAAATCAAAGATTCACCCCTTCAAAACTCACAATGCAACATTTGAACACTTTTTCCCCGACATATGCACACCATTTACAAGGTTTCAAACCTGGAAAACAAAATAAAACACTGGGAGAACGGTGACAAATTTGAAACTCTGAAAATGTGTTGGAGAAATATTGTAAAATGAGTGCTGCAATTGTGAAGAACAGAAAAACTAACAAAAAAAAAAGTTGCAAAGATTTAAAATTAAAACTCAAATACAAAATAAAGTTTGCAGATTTGAATCTTTTTTCAGCCTATCAAAACATTACACAAGCCTTCAGAACTTAATTTCTTGTGAAACCCTTTTTTATTAGATTTTAAGCTTTCAAATTCTGACTTTTGAACTTTCTTTGAACTTTTTAAAAATCTTTTTCGGATTACATTATACTTATCCCATAAAAATATTCTCTGCCTTTTGTTCATGACAAAAATGTTGCTTTGACAAGAACTCCAGCAGAGTGTATAAAACTAATAAAACTAGTCAATAAAGTGAAATAGGATGAATGAACGAATAAACCAATTAGTCTTTTTTATGCAAAGTCTTGTTTAACAACCTGCATATGCAATATATGTAATAGGGGGTCCTGTACTGTGTCTCTATCAGCTAAGGGGTCCATGGCCTGAAAAAATGTTGAAGACCTCTGCTCTAGATGTTAACTAAAGGGATACAACTGTGTTAAAGTTATCTTAATTGTTTTAGCTTCTCATTTCAGTCTAAACCCAGAATGTGATCAGTATTTCAGTGAAACAGTTGAGTGTATACAGCTTCTGAATCATCACAAGAGACAACATTTGACAAAAACTAAACTGCAATGACTAAAACTAAAAAAAAAAATGAAAAGACTAAAATTTTACCAAAACTGATATAACATAATACAAGAATTTCCCAGTTTGGGATCAATAAAGTACTATCTATCTATCTATCTATCTATCTATCTATCTATCTATCTATCTATCTATCTATCTATCTATCTATCCATCCATCCATCCATCCATCCATCCATCCATCCATCCATCCATCCATAAGAAAGACTAAAGTAAATCAAAATCACATGCCAAAATGAACACTGAAATGAACCTTTCCCATGCAGGAGTGTGGATTAGTAAAGTGTCATTTGAAGATATATTCTATCAGCAATAAAGTGTAAATATTGAACTTAAAAGAATGTGTGTGTGTTTTCTCGCACTTGGCTGAGGTGTGCACACACACAAACATCTCCACAATCACGAAACACCTTTCATTTATGTTAAACAGCTGTGCGTGCGTGTCTTTAAAGTGAATCTCACTAATGAGGAAAAATCCATTGCACCTCGCGCTTTTAACTTGTGCTTTTGATCAGTTGAAGATAGGGCCCAAGTTCCTACTTGAAAGTTGATCCAGGTTTGAACTGCGAGTCCTAGAATGCATTGTGAAGGCTGAAAAATGTTCAAAATCAATGTACAAGTCAGATTCTGTCAGAGATCTTCACACTCTTCCTCTGCGGAGCTGCAGAGGAAATGGAAGATGAGGGGTTTTGTGTACAGTTCATGATAGGTGAACAGACAGAGGCAGTGCAAGAATGAAAGAAACAGCAGAGGGGGTGTTGTTATGTGCAGAGAGAAAGCAACAAGAGAGATGAAGTACAGGGAGAGAGAGGTGTTATTTCCCTCGTTCTGCTCCGTCCGTCCTGTCTGACACGTTTGATCGCTGCTCTGTTTTACTTTCCTGAACGTGAGGCTTCACTGCTTCTCTTTTGATGGGCTTTCATGAAATGTTAATGCAGAATCCTTTAATGTTTTTACATCTATT
Source organism: Lutjanus argentimaculatus (assembly GCA_034769285.1). Lineage (NCBI taxonomy): Eukaryota > Metazoa > Chordata > Actinopteri > Lutjaniformes > Lutjanidae > Lutjanus > Lutjanus argentimaculatus. The sequence continues at coordinate 2,472,978 of JAWZSL010000001.1, forward strand.
ATAGATATGCTGTTCAAATTCTAAAACTAGAACCAATCAAATTCAGATTCTCTTGTCTTGAGACCAATCTACTTTACTTTTCGACTTGATTAAGCCTTTTTTTTTCGTGACACAAGGCTTTATTTTATGGAACAGAAAGCAGAATATTTTTTTCTATTCTCTTGAATTCTGTTTAGCCATTTGTTTAACAATAACAGGTGGAGTGGCAGCTAACTGTAGCTGCTATAGTTAACAGCGGTTAGCTTACTTTAGCAACAAGCAAACCAGCTATCACTACATCAGCTAAGTCTGTAGATTACCTTAGTACTGTACTCTTTAATGACAAGTTTTTATGACAAGTCTAAATGTTACCACTTTAGTTGAGGATAAGGGAATTATTCATGACACTATCATAAAAGCATTTGACAGTGTAATAACACCTAATGGCATCTTTATGACAAGTCCAAAATGTAGTTGAGGTCAAAGAAAATATTCATGATATGCTTACAATGCTCTCGTGACGATAACTGTTAATGTCAGGTTGTCATACCAAAGAAAGACATGTTTGTTTAGGTCAGTGCTTCTCAATCCTGGTCCTCAGGCCCCCTGCCCTGCATGTTTTAGGTGTTTCCCTGCTCCAACACACCTGATTCAAATGATCAGCTCATCATCAAGCCTCCACAGAAGCCTGATAATGACCTGATCATTTGAATCAGATGTGTTGTAGCAGGGAAACATCTAAAACATGCAGGGCAGGGGGGCCTGAGGACCAGGATTGAGAAACACTGGTTTAGGTTAATGTCAAATTGTCATAACAAAGACATTGATGGGTTATGTCATCTTGGTTAATGTCAGAGTCTCATAAGAAAGACATTTTTGTCTAGGTTAATGTCAAGTTTCATAAGGAGTACACTGGCAAATTATGTTGTCTTGGTTAATGTGAAGTTGTTATAACAAAAACATCTCAAACAATGTCAACTTTGCATTTAAAATTACACAACTGACTGAATGACAACAGTCATAAACATTTATTAAGACTGTGTTCATGACAGGTGTCATATCATGATGGTGTCATGTCAGTCTTATGCACACCCCTTAAAAATGTAACCACTTTCATTAATTGATTTTGTTGTCAAACAGCAATACTTAGATGTTGTTATCCTAAAGCTGATAGAGCCAACATGGTCCACACTCAGCAGCCACAGAGCAACATAAACATTCATTCTGAGTCACCTGGTGAAGTCCAATAGTGACTCTCTTTTTAGCTCCGTCTTCAACAGCTCCTGAGGGAAATATCTGGCTCTTTAGCTGCTAAATGATCCACTGTGTTCACCAGGGCAGGTAGTGTACAGTGGGTTTATCAGACAGTGTTTACTGAAAACAGCCGCCCGCTGCTGTGGGAAACAACACTGATGAGAGCCAAGAGAGTGAATCAGAAGAGTAAAGTAGCTGTAAAACCAAAAATAGTATGCTGAGAGACGCAAAAGTGTCTGTAGAGCTGTGGGTTTGTCACCATGAGCGACCCTTTTCACATCAAACATTTCATCTGTTGTTAATATAAAAACATTGATCAGAGCAGGTTTAACTTATGATTCAAATACTTTGGGTGTGCTGTGGAAACCGCTGACCTCAGAGCAGAGTGAACTAGACATTTTAGTTTTCTTATTCTTATCTCAACTTGCTCTTACTTTTCATACATCAGGCTTCTACCATGGTCTCGTGAGAACTGTGTAAATGATGACTAGCATAATTAACGCCCCATTATTACAAGGGTGCAAAAGCACACATTGCACCCTCAGATGAAATTTGAATAATAACTTCCAGGCGCAAGACGTTAGGTCATGTGTCTGTGGTGTCCGCAGCTGTCTGTGTACGCCTCCGTTCAGAAAGATACTGAGGACGCAGGATAATGTGCAAAGGGCTGGATGCAGATGACTATAGATCAGTGGGTGTGGTGATTACTTAATACTTTCTCAGTGTCTGGTCTCATTTCTCTGACACAGCCAATCAATCACAGTTAAATAACGACAGGTCAGCAAAGCTTCACCTCAGGAATGGGTTCAGAGCATCACGACATGAACACACATCACCGTAAATCTGCACGGACAGATAAGAGTATCAGGTCGTAAGAATGATAGAAATAAAAAAAGACAGAAATTGAAACCCGCCTGTGCTTACCATCTGGTGATTACATCAGACCAATGCTGTTTTAGCAATAATTATAATGTGTCTGACCTCATACATGCTCACATAGTTTAGTAACTAATGTTACGCAGCAGCATTTGTGCTGTGATGTGTTTCAAGTATAAAACATGAGCTACTTCTGCTAAAAAGAAGCATAATAGCATAGCATCTTAGTAAGTCTAATATCAAGTTAACTGACCAGTCTGATGTGTGTAGACATCTGTATGGTTATACTGGAGCAGCCTGGTGTTGTTTTCAGGTGATTTAATGAAGGTAAACTCAGAGAGTGGTCGTACAAACAGCGCTGCGCTCTGACATGGCACTTCTTGGAGGCTGTGGATTTATTAAAATATAATCGGTGCCGCTCTGACTCATAAAGCAAACTGTTGCTGAACAACACAATGTGTCCACTGGCTACTGTTTACTACTTTAATCAGTTGTGTTCCAGCATAATCAGTTCATACGGGACCACGCTCGGACTGGAACGCCTACACTGTTTCTCATTGCCTTTGCCAGCCCACAACTGCAGATGCTAGTGCACCCCAGCTAATTTCAAATGCACGCTCTGTTGTTTTGTTTTGGAAGCGGGCCTGCTTCACCCTTAATTCATCCTTGTTTTTTGTATATTTTTTAATTTTCATGTCAATCAGTCAATCCAGTCAATCAATCAGTCAATCAAAGAGGGAACTGCATCAAAATGTAATTATCTCCTTGTTTTCTTGCATCCTTTTATAATGTCAACATAATTATAAAGCATGATTTTGCATAGGCTTTTCAAACTCAAAATTGCTGTAAAGTAATGATAACTTAGGTTTGGATAACAGCAGACTAATTGCACTCCTACTCGTACAACAGGTCCGGTATGCTTGTAAATTGTGTTTGTGCTAAAAGAGAAAATTCAAAATGCAGCACTTGAATGCAGCAAGTTCTTCTAAATCACTCATACAAACCACTTAAGAACAAATCTGTCTGTACAAGTGGTTCTTGCATTAGGCCCATTGTCTTGTACTTCAGGTGTGAGGAGCACCAGACAATATCCCACATGGATTACAGATTTTTCATTTATTACTCGATTTTCTCTGAACTCAGAATAACTATAATAAAGTGATTGTACATTGTGACAATTGGGACAAACAATACCAAAAAAAAAACAAACTATAAAAATCATTAATACCAATTTTTTGGTGAAAATCTGTTCTTTGAGGATTGGTTGCTTTGCTTTGCTTTAATTTTTTAAATTTCTAAACTTGCTCTGTGCCAGAAAACACCTTGTCCCAGACTAGAAGAAGAATTCACAACTCCTAACAATTTAAAAATGTGTTAAAAGCCTTCTAAAGTTAAAGATAACAATACCGGCTGATAACACAGGTGTAAAAATATGCTATTATCATCATTTTTGTTTTAAAAAGTTTTTTTTAATGAAAATGTGTCCCAGATTCCCATCAAAGCATAAAAAGAGAAAACAAAATCCGCACAACAAAAAGAGCTCCCGTATGAAAATTTATTGGCACAATCTTTCGAGCTATCCGCTCTTCCTCAGACTGCTACCAGATTTCCATCAACTCCATCAGATTTTTACAAAAACATGATTTTATCAGGCATAAAAAGGGTTAGCTATACCCTAAGGACCCCATCTCACTTCCTGGTTTAAAAAGGCAGGAATATTGTTGCTGTAAACTTTCTATTTTTTGACAAATTCATTAAATAATATTTCTATCAGATGTGTCTCAACCATAACATGTCAATTCTGTAGCCCTTCTAACTCAAAGCTAAATGAGAATTATGGTTTAAAAATGTGTATTTTGATCAGCATTAAGAGAACTCTAAGCAACCTTCCAAAATAAAATGCCTGCTCACTACAACTATGCTGTGAAATGAAAAACATTTTTCAACTCCACAAGACTACATCTACATTTAATAAAAATCACTAGGAGGTTGACCCCTTACAAGGTTTAAAAGCTAAGAGTTTAATCTTTTAAAATAAATTTTCCAGCATAATTGAAGAGTAAAAATCAGAAGCTCCTCAAAGTACGGTTTCATCTCAATTCTGAAGAATGAGTGAATTACTACTGAGTGAAAAAAGTGGATTAAGTTAAGTTGTGTTACTTTGTGTTTACTATTCATCACTGCAGCCCCAGAGACTGCAGAGCCATACGGACACACTGGTTGAAAACTTCCCTTCACAAAGGAAATTTCCATCAAGCGCTGCCATAAAAGCACAAGAGTATTCTCAAAGACCCCTCACCCCCAACACACGTAACCTGCGCTGCCTTCAGGCGGCTGATAACGCCACATTTGCGCGGAGGGAACATGTTTTAAGGATGTTTGCTGCCCATTTTCTGCTCTGTTTGTTTCACTTCCTCCACTTCGCCACGGTGTTATTCTACACAGCTGTGGCTGTTTGCTGTTTTTAAGTTGTCAGTAACGGTTGTACAGCCTGTTGTGATTGTGTTGTTAAAAACACGACCGTAGCAAATACACTGTGACAGAACGCAAGCTGTGACTTTATATGGACGTCCTCTTTCAATCTCTTCTGTTTCAGTCAGTCCTCCGGAGAACAGATTGAATGATCTTTACCCACCTCACAGGCTGATTAATCCATCTGATGATAATAAACACAGTAACACTGCCGAAGGATTAATAACACCTCTCCACAAATAAACAAAGGGACTGGAAACCTGTTTAGTTAAAAGACAGGATTAATTGATAGAGGTAGTTGTGCTTGTGCATAAATAGAAAAATAATCATTAATTACATCAGTGCTAATCCTCGCTATGCTAAAGTTATGGATCATTCAGGGAGATAAAAGGAGAAAGTGACAAACAGATTACCAATAAATCAATTACAGTGCGTCATTATATGCCACAAACAACAGCAAAATATTTTACATTTCAGTTTCTAAACACATAACTTTGGGTTTAAGTTTTATTTATCCACAGTATGCAGTGATTTTATTTAACTTACACTTGAGATATATAATGGAGAAAGGACATTTTGCAGTTTAATAAACTTAATCATCCAAAATATCAGTATTGCCTTCTAGATGTCTTCAGGATAGGACTCTTTGAAAACGTGACGTTTGTGGCAGATTTGATCATGCATGCTGAAGTTACAGCAACTTCCGTTTTTGTTGCGAAGCATGAAAATTTGAAGTCTTGTCCCCAGGCACACTGTTCAACTATAGCAGAATCTTTTAATAAGTTTTGATTATGTATTAGAGTAGATGGCACACACCGATTTTGAAGTCCATCTGAATAATTCTGAAGGAGTAAATTGTTAAAGTACAACGCCTGTAAATGACCAAAAATTGAACACAAAATTCAAAATGGCCGACTTCCTGCTGGGTGTAGGTTATGGCTTCAAGAGGCTTTTTTGTATGACCGGACATGATTCACACGGCCAACGATTTAGAACACAGTTACAGGTGAAGGCTTTGATTTTGAATGCAGTTGGGGGCTGCTGCCGAGCCATTTTGCCATGCCCATGTGGAAGACCCATAAAATATCAAAGTTTTTCCACTTGTGACGCACGGGTCAAGTTTTCTGACCTTTTACACTTATTTAAACCCTCAAAAATTTCATTTGCATCATGTTCTGTCCAAAAAAGGTGTTAATATCTGCCAACATATATTCACTGATACCACTATAGATATCTGTGATCAGCGAATATCGGTCAACTGATTTCAGCGTGACTGGCCCTGACCGGTGACCGGCCGGTCAGCATCACATATCCGATTCTGTGTCCCTCATTGTAACACGTGTTCTGCATGATGGTCACATCATGCACGCAGCAGACAAACTGGCCGTGATATACACCCACCACAGCACTGATCAAGCTACACGCACTCAGACACATGCTTGCATGAAGTTGGTATCAGCGACAGATTCCCAGAACAGGTTAAAGAGAAGACAGACAGTCTACAACGAGACAGAGCAGCTGACAATGTCGCAGAACAGCCGTAAACTTTGTTGCTCTTCATGCCAATGTTAGCCAGCAGCAGACTGCTGTTCACAGAGGGACAGTTACAATCTCACTTCCTGTTCTGTCTGAAGAATAAACAACCTGCGTCTCCTCAGGCATTATCTCGACCCAGACTCATTTAACTTCTGCGTCTGTTTTTGTCACGGCAAAGTTTTACTGCAGCAAACCGTTGCACCGTGTCTGTCTCCGGTTTGTTTACATCTGCTTCCACAGGAGATCACTTGAAATTGGGCCTCGCGAAATCCTGCGAGATTCAATGATCTCGCGAGATCGCGTTCTTCTTATTTATAATCTTAATATTAAACTATAATAAGGCCTGGCTGTAACCTGGATGACTTTGGAGAAAATGTAAAATAGTACTGAATGAATAATTAATGGATATTGAATGAATATTTAATAGTCAGTGTTTTATTATGAACATCTAATTTAATTTTTACAAGAAAAGTTGCAAAAATGTTTGTGAATGCTGTCAATTATAGTTCTTAGAAAGACTGAAAATCGGAATCGGCCAAAATCAGAATCAGCAGGTCAGACCCTTAAAAAAATCGGAATCGGCCAAGGAAATTGAAATCGGTGCATCTCTAATATATATAATGTATTATATAATAACATATATAATATATACAATGTATTATATCTGTCTGGCTCTAACTTCAAGGATTACACATGCATTAGACACACTCCAGTGAAGCCCTGGATAATGCTGCTACTATCAATAAAAAGCACACTCATGCATACTTGTGTGTAATTAGATTACCATCAGTCCAGTGTGAGTTCTTTCCATCGACGGCCGAGGTGGTATTGATCGATTCTACAGTAAATATGAAATCAATCCATCTGCATGTCTTTTAATCAAATGCCAAACGTCAGGAAACCAATATGTTGGTCTTAATGTAATAATGCACTGTGTTGAGTTATTGAACAGGTTAAATTATTTTCATATAATACGATTATATAACGTAGAAAGAGAATATGACGTGCACCAAGTGGGTATTTCTAGAAAGAGGACTAAGAAGAGTTGGACTCATGTGATTTCAGTTAACCATATAAAACGCTGGGTTTTTGCACTGAGCCGTGCTGTGAGCAACTGGGATCAGAGGTGCTCTTCTGCACAACAGGACAGCTTTGTAAAGTTGTTGATGATGTGTTGGTTTGTTGATTTGCTTAAAGCGCAGAAAGCACCCGTCACCTGCAGGTGTTTATCTGTCCAGCTCTATCTATCCAGTTGCTGCTCCTTCTTTTACTGTTCCTCCCTGAAATATTTCAGCTGATCCAATTAGAGAACAGCAACAAAAAATGTCCCTATCTTGTCGAGCAGATTCATTTTGAACAAACAGTAGCAGTAAAAAACTATATGAAAATTATTTTCTGACAGGAAAAGAACCCAAAAAAAGTCCAGTTTTGCAAACCTGCACCCGCCTGCACCCACAAATCTCAATACCAGAGCTGACCTGTAACCGGAATTATCTCCAGTAGAGTCTTTGGATAAACCCACTAAAAATAGGTGATTGACTCCTTTTCCATTGCTAGTAGACAAGTGTTCCTTCGTGTTTTTTTTCTGATAAAAGCCAAGACTCAACTTGTGTGTGTTGGAGATCAGAGAAAAATACTCTGTGGTTTGAAATTTAGTTCAGTTTGTACTTTGAAGTATCTGCTTTATTTTTTACTGTTTCATGTTTGCTCTCAGCTATACAGTAGTCATTTTGAAACCACACATTTCCACATTTTGCTGCTTCATAATAAAAGCTTATGAATGAAAAAATATCGGGAAACTTTTAATTGTGAAGAATTTATAGAAAATGACAAATATTCATTCAATGTTTTACAGTCGCTTGATCCAAGACAAGTGTGTCATTAGGTTACTGCCTTTAAGCAGTAATGGACATGTAAAATTCCTGCCATGCTGGGCTGACACACCGGGTCACATGTGTATGGAAAAGGGGCAAAAGAGTCGTAGAAGTTATCACTGGTGATGAGCCTTTATTGTTTCCGCTGGAAAAGGGTTGAAAAGGGTGTCCCCCTGAGACAGAAGAGACTGGAAGGAATTCAAAGGGAAAGGCGGAGTGTCTCTGGGTGCGCAGCGCAGTCAGAGGCTGCACTGAACACAGACACACACAACCGTGGTGCTGTGCAAGGTGAAAATTCACTTCACTTTCTGTGCCAACAAAACAAACACTGACCCACAACACAGAACAATGAAAAATTCTAGTACCAGATTGTTTTTAATAATAATTTTTTTAAAGACATTTTGGTTTACCATGCAAGACCAGTAATGTCAAACAGCATTAAAAAAAAAAGTGACGCATTGCACCATAGGATTGCTCGCACAAAGAAGGCCTAGTTTTTGTTCCATTGTACACTACATAGTGTCATACAGTATACAGTCAGTCAGACACTATTGTGCATTGTAGTAGCCAACAGGGAGCGATTTCACACGCGGCCTGGATGATGCATAATTGTTAATTTCCTGTAGCTGCTTCACAATAAAAGCCTCCCTGTGGTTCCAAAGTAATGTGAAGCAGCAGCAGAAAGACATTTGCATTAGCAGTTTGGTAATACAGAAAATAACAGCTCCAGTTAAGCTGCAGGAGAGCAATCAGTCAACTCTGAGGCTTCTGTCTTTTGGATGACATTAAAAACAGGAACAAAACTTCAATCCACTGACACGCTGACATTACACAACTTTAAACTAAAGCACTGAAAGAATATTGACTCATTGTCTTTCTGTTGAATTAATATGATAAGATGCAAGTAAAATAAGCCGTATGGTACCCATGGCAACAGGAAGAAGTCAACTCAGAGCTAATATGGTTAGCTTTTGGAAAAAAAATTCTGACTTAAGTTCTACTCACTAATCCTCCTGACAGGCACACACTCATACACACAGTTGCTCATGCACATACTCCCGCTTCAAAAATTGTACATAAGAACACATACACACACACACACACACACACACACACAGACATGCTCATATAAAGTTTGTGATTTTCACACGTTTCCCCTCGGTCTCACACAGCAGCAGAGTGTGAAAGGTCTATTCACTGCAGCGGGACTCCAGCTAAGCAGGGAGGTTTGTGAATGTATACTGAAAGATTCGCTGCTTTGTCCCCGCAGCTGCTCCGATCCTCTCTCTCTGTTATTTTCTCCTTTTCTTTCTGCGGCTCTCTTTCTTTTACCTCTTTATTCTTCCCATTTCACACCTTCTGTCTCCTCTCTTTGTTTCTCACTTATCTTCTGCGCCGTTCCATCCGTCCGTCCTTTCGTCCGTCCGTGTGAATCCAACAGCTCGCTGCTCAGTCTTTCGTGGCTTAAAGAAAACAATATTTGTGTGCGTGTTTGTTTGACCCTGCTGATACTCACTTTTCATTTCATATCAGATATGCCAGTCAGCACCGTCCATCTCCTGAATCATTTATTATTATCCATCATTTATTTTCACATCTATTTTATGGATTTCTTTGTTTTTTCAGTCACAAAATATCAGATACAGCTGCTTTAAGTCAAACATGTGGATAGAAAATAGATGTCAGTCACATTAAAGTCATTAAATACCATTAAAGTAATACTGATACAATAGAGTACTTCATGTATTATTTATTATAACAAAGACACAGCAATGGAATCTCTCACATCACACCCAGTGCAACAGTATTCCTTATTTCTATGTAACACTGTGAAGCAACGGGATCAGGAACGACAAGATCTTCCCACTCGTCCATATGTCTTCCTACAACGTACAGTGATTCCCAAGCTGTTCACATAACAATACCTATATTTACTTCTCATCATCTCTCATCTTCAGCCATGATCCCCTTCACAACTGTTAACTTTCCTTGAAATTGAAAATATTAAACTAGAATTTTCATCCAAATCATAACACACTTTGTCTTAAACAGGGCTGCAGCGATTAATCAATTGATCGATTACTAATCAATTGTTAAATTAATTGCCAACATTTTGATAATCGATTAATCGGTTTGAGTCATTTTTTAAGAAAAAAGTCAAAATTATCTGATTTCTGCTGCTTAAATGTGATTTTTTTAAGATTATTTCTTGGGGCTTTTTGCCTCTGTTGACAGCTGAAGAGTTGACAGGAAAGCAGGAAAGGGGGATGACACACAGCAAAGCAAACTTCTCTGACAACAAACTGAATATATTTGGGTTGTGAGTAAAACAAGACATTTGAGGATGTCATCTTAGGCTTTGGGAAACACTGATTGACATTTTTCACCATTGTCTGACATTTTAAAACAAACAACTATGAATAGATTGATCAAGAAATAGTGGACCGATTAATTGACTATGAAAATAATTGTTAGTTGCAGCCCTAGTCTTAAAGTTCTAAGTCTGTAATAGATTTAATCTTAGTCATCTCAAATGGACGTCCATTTTTGCGCCTCATCTGTCAGTGTGTCTTCCCCTTTCATCTTCTTCTTCTTCCTTCTTTTCTTTTACACTCAGTGCTCATATTGACATTCCAGTTCAGTGCTTGAGATGGACTCAGAGAAAAATGTAATTCACTGGAGGAGATTTGAAGGCTTTCGATGAATAGATGACAAAATGTGATTTAAACTGAACCACAGAAGGCGTCTTAGCGCTTGTGGTGTGTGTGTGTGTGTGTGTTCTGTGTGTAATGAGGAAAACTGGTAAGTTATTGTTTACTCATAAATCACCACCACTTTAGTGCCAACACCTACACAGGGACCACGCACGCACCAACACACACACACGCACACATAAAGTGTTCCAGCCTCTCCATCACTGTATCTGTGCTGGAACTCTTTTATTTTTCACATCCAACTATCAGAGGCTGTCCTGACTCCTGTCTCTGTGATGAAAGGGACAGTTCACCCAAATATTAAAAATACGTATTTTTCTCCTGTCCTGTAGTGGTGCTTATCCATCTAGATGTTTTTGGTGTGAGTTGCATAGTTTTGGAGATATCAGAAGTAGAGATGCCTGCCTTCTCTCCAGTATAATGGGACTAAATGGCACGAGTCCTGCTGAGCTCAATGCAAAGAATACATTTGAAAAATTCAACATCAAAACCAGTGTCTCTTTCCAAAAATCATGACCAGTTACTCAAGATAATCCACAGAACTTGTTGTGAGCAGTTTCATGTAGATGTCAGTAGATTCTCCTGCAGAAAGAAAGAAGTTCCTACGTGAAACTGCTCACAACAAAGTCTGTAGATTATTTTGAGTAATCGGGTCATCATTTTTGGAAAGAGGCACTGGTTTTGATTTTTTTAAATGTATTTTTTTGCTGCTTGGAGCAACACAGGACTTGTGTCATATAGTCCCATTATATTGGAGAGAAGGTATCTCTACAGCCAATATCTCCAAAGCAAGGCAATTCACAACAAAACAGTATGAACTGATAAATGGCACTACAGGCCAGAGGAAAAATATGTATTTTTGATTTTGGGATGAACTATTCCTTTAATAATAGATGTGTATTTTTAGCGAAAACTTTCAAAAGCTGTAATTTTTAAAATTTTACCTTAATTTTTTAATATATTCCCAGTTATACTTCAATTTAAGGGATGTGCGTAACACTGACATGACAACATAACCTGTCATAAACATCGCATAGTGGGCCTAGTTATTAAACTTGAAAACTTGTGGTGGGTTTTGACACTGTCTGTCATGGGACTATTATAATTGTGTCGTGATTATTTTCATTAATCTCAATTATAGTGATACCTTTTGGGCTTGTCATTAGGGTCATTAAGTGTTATTACGCTGTCAAATGCTTTTATAACAGTGTCATGAATAATTCCTTTTTAATGGGCGTCAGGACAATTCTGATAGAGAGAAAAGAAAATAGGGAAGGTAACAGAATAAAATGGAAATAAAATGGAAGAGATGGGGAAAAACAGCGAAAAATAAATAAATACTGTAGAAAAATAATTAAGACTTCTTAAGCCTTGGAGAGTGGGAGTGGAGGAACCTGGTAACTACCTGTAAGGGATACTCTAAGAACTACAGAAAACTCACCCGCACCGAGGCGGGAATCATTTTATTGGTTGACATTACACCTGGCATTTTATCGGCCGGGTAACTTGCCAGAGTTGAGAGCAGGTGAGAAATCCGAGAGACATTTCACAAGCATACAGTGTGCAGCCCGAGTGTGAGGAGAAGAGCTGAAGCTGGAGCGCAGGAAATCTGTGAAAGCAGCAGCGAATCAGAGTGCAAGCATACAGTGTGAGCGGAGGCAGAGCAAATATAAACACAAGCAGGGTTATCTGAGTGCAGGGGCAGGGTTCCGAGGAAAAGCATTACAGAATCTGAACGTGAAATCAATGAGTCATGGTCAAAAAATTGAAAGACCACGCTCTTGAATAAAGATAGGGAAAAGGTCCCGTACTACAGTCTGCTTTTTCAGGAGCACACCACACACATTCATCCATCTTTTACTTCATCACATACTTTTGTCGTTTTTGTAGTAAAGGACTTCATAGGTTTTGTCTAGATCATTTTTTTTTGTCATCTGGAGGCAACAGCACATCTGGGCCAGAGCCAGGATTTTACAAATACCAAGTTCATGAGTTTCTCATTGCAACCTACCCTCAAAAAAAAAACAGTGAGAAATCCCTCACATCACAAGGAGCCAGCAGTCTAAAGTATGCTAACTCTGACTTTAGCCTAGGGCTTGCTGGGCCTGCTCCTGAGCAGGGTTAGTTTGTGGGGTAAGTCCCTGAAAATGGACTAAACCCAGGGCTAAAAAGTCCCAGTGTGAAACGGCTAAAATAAAGTAGTAGAACATTCAGAAATGTTCACATCAGTCTGTGTACCAACAGACATGTGACACAGGCCTAGAAGAAGTGCTGTGTGAATCATACAGCCCTGAGCTCAGCTTAACCCTGACTTAACAATATGTGTGTGAAAAGGGGCTAAATTAGTCCAAGGTCAACTCTTAGCCTAAGGGTTAAGAATAAGCAGTGTGTAAAGCCCTTAAGAGTGCTCAAGACCACACTAACCATTACACACAAACTACAACTCTTATTTTGTGCAGCGAAACATCAATAGTGATAAAGAAAAAGTGATTTACTTTATGAAAAAAATATTAGAAAAGTCTTAGACAACTATTTATTCATTAATAATTTCAAATCTTTATGCTTAAAGATGATCAGGTTACCGAGACAGACTCTTGAAAACCTGCGTGCCGTTCTGGAGCCTCAACTTAGATCACAGACAAAACGATCTTATCCACCTCATCAGCAGATACTCGGGCTATCGCTTTCCTTCCAAAGAGAGTCTGATGATCGGTCTGACATGTCCCAGTCCACTGTTTAAATGGTATTAAAGCTGGATTCCTCCAAAAACAGAAGCTCACACAGACAGCTTTGGACACCACAGACACACCGTTGTCCCCAAACATCTCCAATTAACACCACGGTTCATCTAGTTTACGTACCACTGCTCAGCAGAGACAAATAAATCCACTGTACTCGTGAGCACATTGAGGCACCATCTTAACATTAAAGGGTAAATCTGGCCGTGGCGAGGTGGGAATTTTCACAGTACGTTTTGCTGTTTCCACCTAGTGTCCACACTGCCCCAGCATTTTAGGACACCTAAAATGGAGACATTTTTTTTGGAAAGGCTGCTGGCCCCGTTTCGGTTTTAAAACTTCAGGGGTGCATTTCAGTCTAGACGGGCAGTAATGGAGACTGTGGGAAATGATGATGCAGACACACACGTGTGCTTTCCGATTGGGTTTTATCAGTCATGTCTTGTCATTCATCACACTGGTAATGTTTATGTTTATGGATGTCTAGATTGTAGCTGATCGTCCGCCTTTTAATCTGTGTCTTGATGACCCCATTATCTATCTTAAGGTTACCATTGCAAATGTTTTACCAAGAAAAGAGACTTCTGTGGTGAAAGATGAACAAGTGACCAACAACCGATCTACAGTTCGGCATCACTCTTGGACTCTCTTGGTCTGATTTCAGCAGTTTTGAGCCACTGACAGCCACCATGTTGACACCACAACACGACTAACAGATCTAAATGCTACTTACAAAGTTGTTACTGTTAAACTTTTAATGCATCTGGATTATCAGACAAGTTGTTTTAGTCATAAATGTGCATACGTGTGTGTAAATAACGGACTTGTTTTGATGCACCAGTGTCTGAAAGTTTGCTACTATATGTTAGCTGCTAGCTTTGGTTAGCTTGCTGTTGGTGTGTAGTAGTAGTGTGTAGCCCGCTGCCTTAATATGGATTTGATTGGGATGTTTCCATATGCTCATTGCAAACTTCCTGGCAGGCATATCCAAAGATCAAACATGATTTATAAGCATACTCAGGAGGGTAAGAACAAAATTAGCTTTCAGCGTTTCATGACTCTCATGTAGGATTTTCATATTTCTTCGTACTGCTTTGTTTAAGATCCAATATAAGAGAGACAAGCATGAGGCACATTGAGTCCAAAAACACTGAAATTGATTTCACTCAAATTCCAACAAAAATGCGGCAGACATCAGTGTCTGCGATGATATCTATTCCCCCTTTTAGAGCACATAAAGTGATTTTCCTCCTGAGATCAGAGATCCAGCCATGACTCAGTCAGCTGTCTGCCAGGTCTTCCCCTGCACCTCTTGACCGCTGAAAGGAGAGCAATAAGATTGAATTACCCAAACAATTCATCTGCAGAATGGAGGAACAGTTTAGCAGTAATTTACCAGAGCATGCAGGGCATGCAGTGAAAAATAGGACTAAAGTAATGGTTCCATTTGTACTGTGCAAACTAACTTTATCAGTAGGCGAGCCTGAGGGGAAGGAATAAAGATGAAGCAGACAGATAAATAAGAGAGAGAGATGGAGACAGTGGAGAGAGAGAGAGAGGAGAGGTCATCAGTCCTCCGGAGACTGCAAAGATTCATAGATGTGTTCTATATCAATAATGTAACGAGGGAGAGGAGGGGAGGCGGGGAGGCAGGACAACAGAGAAAGAGGGAGGGAAGAAAAAAGACGGGCCGAGGAAAAGCTGAGCGAGTGATGGCGAAAGGGAAAATGAAAAGAAGAGATGAGAGAGTGAGAGCAGGATGAAGCAGTGAGGTGTAGAGAAGGCCACGGTGAAGCCATGAGGCTCCAACCAGCTGCTGCAGCTGCTGTTCTCATCGACCCGAGCTCTCCCTCAT
Organism: Lutjanus argentimaculatus; assembly: GCA_034769285.1. Taxonomy (NCBI): domain Eukaryota; kingdom Metazoa; phylum Chordata; class Actinopteri; order Lutjaniformes; family Lutjanidae; genus Lutjanus; species Lutjanus argentimaculatus. The sequence continues at coordinate 2,488,276 of JAWZSL010000001.1, forward strand.
ACACTTCAGCACATTCAATTCATGCAGCTTTATTGACATGATGAGACCGCTCTTACTGTACGTTAGCATGAGTGTCAGCATCAATACGTCTCTACTAAGATAAGCAAGAGCCTCAGTGATTGAAACGTTTGTCTAAAAAGATAATAAGATATTGTTCAAATATCACTTAATTAGTCAGAGATTGAGACTTAAAATGTGTTCGGTGCAAAATAAAAATTCCAGTTATTACTTTTTAATTTCTAACAGGGTGGATGGTGGAATCTCCTGGCACCTCACAATCAGATTTGATTCTGATGGCTACAGTGCGATTAGAAAATGATTATGGATGCACCTTGATGCATCCAATTTTTTTGTCTATACGTGACATATTGATATTTGATATATTTTTTCTCACTGTGCAACTACCTGCTACTTCATCACATGATGCACTACATGCATCTAAGAACTGATTTTTTTCTCCATCCCTAGTGGATGGGCCAGTGTGAACACCCTTTTCTAAAAACGACTGGTTCCTTAGAAACATGGTTCATTATGTTCCCCTGCAAACGGACTCATGAGCGACTCTTTTGGCCCTCCCTTGTGGCTGTATAGTTCAGAGAATATTAGACCCAAGAGGAACAGAAGGACAGGACTGAGAGAAAAAAGCACATATACAAATCTGTCTGCTACTTCAGCACCACAGACAGCGCCATGGATTCATCAGTACACAGCACAGTTTGCCTACTTATATTTCAGAGCCGTGGTCGGGACCATAGAGTCTACTTTGCACAAACCTCAGTTAAATTAATGTGTCAGGCAGACTACACTAACATATTCATCTTAACAACCCCTCTGCCCTGCACAATGGTGGATGCATTTTGCTAGCACGGGGATGGCATCCTTGGCATTGGTTCAAAGTGGATCAGTATCTATATCTAGTATCTGTATCTATGAATCAATAGCTAACACATATTTTTCCCCTGGCCTGTTGTGCTGTTTATCCATCTAGATAGTTTTGGTGTGAGTTGCAGAGTTTTGGAGATATCACCCTTCTCTCCAAAATAATGGGACTAATAGCACTTGGCTTGTGATGCTCAAAGCACCAAAAAAAAAAAAAAAAAATTTTGAAAATTCAAAACCAGTGTCTCTCTCCAAAAATCATGACTGATTACTCAAGATAATTAACACAGATGTTGTGAGCAGTTTATTGTAGGAACCATCCAGCAGACAAATTGTAATATTATATTATATATTGTATTATATTATAAATTGTATATAATAGTATTATTTTGAAGTCACACTTTTGTCCACCTGATGAATGCAAGTCCAGTTCGGCTTTTAGTCTTTACAAACCCCTGATATTTGACTGTTAAGTTACTAAATGCGAGGGTTAGGACATTTTAGTGATTACACCAGACATTTTACAAGAAAAGTTATGATAAATGCGCTCAGTATCTATTATGTTTGAGTGCTTACTTTGATCTCTTATGTTGGATCTTCCCCTTATTTTGATCAAAAGGAATGCTTTGAGAGTTGCTGCAACAACTGTAGCTGACGTCCACAGACAAGTTGTAAAGTGATGCTAGCATCAAGAAGGTGCTGGTTGCTGTTTGCCCCTTGTCATTGCCTGCTTGGTTTAGCTAGGTTTTGCCTTAATTTAGACAAATTAGCACTAGCTAACACTTTCATGGTAATGTATTTAACAACAGAATACTCACTTTTATGTCTGCGTGCATCCCACTGTTTGGTGATGCTGGGGCTCCTTTTCTTTTAGCGCCCTTCCAGCAGATTTCAGTCTTTAAACAACCTCATTTCAGGCTCTGATTAGCCAATCTATGCCTAGATAAATTACTTAAGTCAGCTGTTGGTGTGAAGATAATCTCAGATTTAACATAATTTAGTTACTGAAAGACTGTGTTTGCTGCCACGGAAAGAAGAGAAGGAAAAACAAAGTTAGTAACAGTATCATCCCACGTTCTTTAAGCAGAGTTGGTTTGCAATGTGAAAAGATATCTACCAGCTAGAAGTCAGGCTAAAAAAGCCTAAAACAACAGATCAGAGCAGCCGATATAGAAATGTAACATACAATCACATCAATAACTGAACTGGGCTTCACTGGTAGAGCCTATGAAGGTGGATGATTGATCGCAGATTATTTGTTTTCTTTTGCGATTTTATTTTGTTTGTGGTGGCAAACTGTTACCAGCAGAAATACTGAAACCCCTCTATGCGCCTGCAGGCCATCATGGCAGTAATTTCCCAAAACAGCTCAAACAGGTGGAGCACAGCACACAGAGTCTAACATCTAACATTACATACATTTTTTACCCCGCAAATGTTTAACCCAAGTCTGCAGCCATGGTTATTGTGTATGCCTGAACACGGTGTAACCATCTCAGGCTAACTAAGTTCACCACTTATGTTCACCGGCCAGGCGCTGAACTTAATCTGTCTGCTGTTTGGGGCTGGTGGTGTACAGTGGGTGCTAGGATATTGTTGATTAGAGCGATGAATGCAAACCAAAACAGTTTTAGATCATAAACCCAAAACAATGAGCTCAAAAACACTAAAATGCTCTGTAGGCATGAAAAGTCTGTTGCTATAAAAATATCGATGCATTGCAGCTTTAAGTAGAATATGTGTAAATATAAGAAAAAGAAAGGAGTTATAGTTACAGAGTGGAGAACTGAGACAAGAAAAGTGAAAATCTGAAAAATTATGAAAATTGTTCTCTGACTATGAATCCAAATAATGAATTTACACAATAACTACAATGTGTCCTCAACTTTTTTTTTGCAACGTCTGACCACACAGATACATTTACAAGAACATCCTCACAGTTTCTCTATGGGAATCATTATCGCTTCATTTAATTTGAAAAATGAGAAATTCATTTGGCAGCTGCGGAAGTGGAAGAACTCTTTCTCCGCTTCCCCCTGGGTATCAATTCATTCACTTTCACAAGTGCTCTCTGCTGGAAAATTGTTTTTCTTCTTTACCATCCAACCGCTGCCCTTCAGTATTTTATCAAACTAAACACTCAAACACACACACACTGACCTGAACAACCTCACAGTTTAGGGAACACTGAATGTCTTTGTTGATATCACTTCTTCCCCTCACCATCTGTTTTAGACTTGATACTGGGGACCTGCAAACCTGACTCACCACCTGAATAAATACATTTCAATATGGGTGGAAGCCTCACACACACACACACACACACACACACACACACACACACACACACACACACACACACAGGCAGTTATGGTTGTGGTGACATTGAGGCAGATGGGTAGAGATGAGGCGGTGCGTCAGTAACTCAGTGGCTGTTGTCTGAAATTGCTTCCTCATTAACTGTTCCCTTCATGATGAAAACTCAGTCGGGGTCTTTTTACTGAGGAGCAAATTGACATGTTGGACAATTTTCATCCATGCTTGTTTTGCGTCATAACCAGAAGACGTTTCACATGACAGTAATTTCACGTCAGTCATCTGGGGGTACAGAGACAAATCATTTCATCATGGGAAAGTCGTGCACGTGTTTTGTACATAATATTCTTCATAGCAGTGTATGAACATTTAAAGGGACAGTTCACCCCCTAATCTAAAGTACATATTTTTCCCCTGGCCTGTAGTCCTTTTTATTCATCTAGATTTTTTTTTTTTGCCATCTGCTGCAGAGATGTCTGACTTCTCTCCAATATAATGGGACGAAATTGCACTTGACTTGTGGTGCTCAAAGCATCAAAAAATACATTAAAAAAAATTCGAAACCAGTGTCTCTTTTCAGAAATCATGACCCAGTCGCTTGAGATAACCCACAGAAGGGTTGAGCAATATGTTGAAATTTTCCAGGCGACCATCGTCAGCCCATCCATCGGCTATTGTTGATATCTTCATGCCCCCTCCACTTCCTCCCGTCCTCTCCAGTGTCAGCTGGGAGATGTGTGCAAATGTGGCGAATTCATTATGTTACGCACGCTGCATATTTTTGCTACGTCCAGTTAACAAAATAAACTCAGAAAGAAATTAAATATCATCACACCTATTTTCCTTTCTAAATACAACCGCACAACTTCTGAACTCAACTTTCTCTCTTTTACCAAACTAAGACTAGCTAACTAAGACCTCATTCTAACTCAACAGAAAACATGTAAAACTCTTTGTTAGTCTGAGCACTGTCCAAACAACCACCAACTCTGTTTGGTCAAAGTAAATCCTTAATTCACCGTGTGAAAACAGTGCAAACAGCCGGGCTCTGCAGGTTGTTTACCTCTCACTCCTCACCCAGCTTAGCGCCGCTGTGCCACTGCATGAGGGCGCGGTGTGGAGCAGCAGCTATCACTCTGCAGGCCATTACATTAGCAAAATAAAATGACAAATATCGCCCCAAAAATCAGCCATAAATCCAACCGGCGATAGATTCAGCCCATCATCAATAAGCGTGAGATTCATCCAATCACCCAACCCTATCCACAGACCTTTCTTTCACTGAGGAACTACTTTCTTTTCTACTAGAAAGAAAGTAGTTCCTACAAGAACCTGCTCTTAACAAGGTCTGTGGATTATCTTCAGTAACCGGGTCATGATTTTTGGAAAAAGACACTGGTTTTAAATTTTTTTTTAAAGTGTTTTTTGGGGCTTTAAGCACCACAAGCCGAGTACCATTTAGCTCCATTATATTCAACTCGACTAAGCTTCAGCATCTTTCATACTCACATGCAGCCCCAAAACAAGAATAATAAAGAAATAAATCAAATCCTTGAAAAAAATTAAGTAAAATTAAATAAATTAAATTTAAAAATTAAATTGTAAAATACAACAATAAAACAATAAAATGTTTTAAAAAAAACGATAAATGAAAGTAAGTAGAATTAAGTAAAAGAGACGCTTAGAAATGAAATAATATGATTGGAGCCTAACAAACTAAGGTTATAACATTACTCTCAATTAGTATTAAAAGCCAGATTAAAAAGATAGGTCTCAACTGTCCTTTTTAAAATACCTCAAGAGCTTTCTGTTCTAGTGTCCAAAGGCAACAAGTTCCATAGTTCAGTGGACATCAGCAGAAGATCTCTGATGTATGGAGGATCATGGTCATTCAAAGCTTTATAAACAAGTAAAAGAACTTTAAAATCAATTGCATAAGAATCAGGTAGCTAGTGTTTTTTAAGCAGTGGGGTAATCTGACACATTTTCTTGGTTTTGGTTAAACTCTCAACTAGCTTTAGTCTTCTAATTGACTTTTTGGGTAAACCGGTAAAAAAAAAGAATTGCAGTAATCTAAACGGCTAGGGAAGTATTTCTGCATCTTTCAGAGTTAAAAACCTAAGAGCAATATTTCTAAGATAAAAGAAAAAGCAGACATCTGTACAGGTGATATCTCCAAAACTCTGCAACTCACTCCAAAACCATCTAAACAGCACCACAGGTAAGAGGAAAAATATGTTTTTGATTATGGGGTAAACTGACCCTTTAAGGTACCACATGGAACATAAACGCACCATTCAGTCGCTCCATCTTAATGGCACAAAGTGAAGGTGATGCAGCACACCAGGTAGCAAGTGGAGAGCGATTATGGATGCAGCCAATCAACGCACCATGTAGCGTTCAATTCCCCAGCCTTACATATTAAGTACCTGTGCGCGTGTATTTGTGTGTGTCTTGTCATATCAGAAACTTGAGTTGACGGAAGGTGTGTTTGTTACCTCTTTGCTCCAGTGGTGCTCAAATCCTTCACGCCTCTCGCCTGTCTGTTGTCGCTGTAACACTTCACTGCTTCCATCCTATTTGGTGATAATGTCGTGTCCAACGTGACATTTCCTCCTCCCTCCTCACACTCGTCTGTGCGCACCACTCTGTTTGCTGTAATGCCTTTGAATGACGGCGTCAAAGCCATGTTATGTGTGCAGTAATATACCTGTATACAAGATATATACCTGTCGCTTACTTACTCTGTCTTTATTGGCCACTAAGTGAGTGACTGACTGAATGCTAAGATGCATCCATTGATGGTTTCTATTTTATACCACCCACATTTCAACCATGCTGGGTCCATACCTTGAAAAAGATCTGCAGTGTGCCATGAATGATAAAGATCTAGAATAAAATCCTCTGACTCACACTGCCAGGAATGTTTTTAAAATCAGTCAAATAAGCAGCACTTGTTGCTCATTTTCAGACTCGTCTCAGTGATTTAACCATGAAATTAGGGCTGGGCAATATATCGATATTATATGTATCGTGATATGAGACTAGATATCGTATTCGAATCGTATACGTTATCGTTTTTGGATATTGTTGTATCGTGATATGGCATATATGTGTTGTCTTTTCCTCATTGGGTTAATATTTTGTGAAAGCACCAATAGTCGTCCCTACTATATTGTTGTAAATCGAGGTATTTGGTCGAAAATATTGTGATACTTACTTTTTTCCAATCTGCTTCCACCCCTTGGAGTCCACAACATGATCAATAATTATCGGTATGGACTGATATGAAACTTCATTATCGTGATAGGTTTTTCAGCTGTATCACGCAGGCCTACATGAAATATCTGAATAAGTGATGACTGATACATGATAAATAATAGACAATCATCTATCAACATTTTACTTTCCATTATTAATCATATTGTCACAGTTTGGGGGTTTATCTGGTAATTTCCTGCTTTATTTTGTAGTCCTTGTCCTCCCTCATTTGTCCTGACTTTACTTCTTTGTCCTTTTCCCACCACCATGTCTTTTTTTTTACCTGTGTCTGATTAGTTGCTTGCCTGTTTAGTCCTTGTGTTTCTCTGTCAGTTTGTCATCATCATCCTCCATGTTTCAGACCTTTGTTGCATTTTTTTTTTTAGACTTTTTTTCCTCATTTGCCCTTGTTGGATTTGTTTGTTTTTTGTACTCAAGTTTGATCTGCCAGCCTTGCAAGTAAGCTTTTTGTATATTTTTCTTTATTAAATCACATTTTGAACTGTTTCTGCCTCGCCCCGTCTGCGCTTCTGGGTCCAGCATCTTGTTTCGTTTTTCCACACTTTGATACATGTGAATTCCATGATGTTATTTAAAATGCAAATCCCCAGAAAAGCCTTCCTGCTCAGTAGGTGTTGCAAACCTAATACACAATAGACCAATCAAACACAATTTAGTTTTATACTTGTTAAACTCTGGTGTACCTAAACACATTAAAGGGATAGGTTGGATTATTTCAAGTGGGGTTGTATGGGGTATTTATCCATAGTCAGTGTATTATCTACAGTAAATGGCAGTTGACACAGGAAGCAGCAAGAGTACCGGTGTAGGAAGCTAAGCAATGTACTGCTGTGGACAGGCTCAGCAGCAACACGTATTTTAGTGACCAACAAGGCAACCTGGAGAAATCTTTGCCGTCAGCCTTTTCCAATGGGAAACTGCTGTTATATACAGCATATCTTGCCCAAACTCAACCAAACTCCAAAAACATTTTACTTGCAGAACACAGGAGTTGCTTATCTACAGCTGCCTCGATCTGTTAGTTAGTTTGTCTTGTTGTGCGACTTTGGTGATTCCAAACTAATCTTTTAAAACACTGAAGTCACACTAACACAAACAGGTTATTATTTGTGAGAGGTAAAATTACTGCTTTTGTCAAAGGAGTCTGGTAGCGGGGAGATTGTGACATAATGAGCTAGAGCTGCAACAATTAAACAATTATTAATTGACTATTTATTAATCTGACAGTAAACTGACCAAACCACTAATCGATTAATTGAGAAAATAATCGACAGATCAGTAGATCATGAAAATGCTGACAGCCATCTACCGTACCTTTAAACACAATAAACCAATACATGACGACTCAGTTTCGTACTTATTAAAACACAGGTGTAATTAACAACATGATGGCTGCGTTCCATATAGGCATCTGTCTTATTGACACACCTAAATGGTTGAAGCTCATCATTAATGTTATTAGAAACTAGGGCTGCACGATTAATTGCAATGGAATTGAAATTACAGTATGGCCAAGTGCAATATCCAAATTGCACAACCAAATCAGAATTTTTGAAAACGGAAAAATGTGTGAGAAAACAGCATTACATTGAGGTATTGTAGAGCTGCAGAGATGCCCTGGCCTAAAAATCTTGAAAACAACATGTTTGTTTGGTACAGACCCCAACAAATTACACATCATCATGGTTTTAATTTTTTTCAGTAAAAATGAAAATTGTAATGCTGACTATAACATGTCCATGTCAAATAGTAAACTCTACGTAGCTATTCACAACTTTTTTTTCTGAAATTATAGTAGAGATAAAGACAGAATGTTCTTATGGGCTCCAATAATGTTTTACCATTCTTATAAGTGAGTAGTCTAATATGACACAGGTGTTTCCTAATATAGAGTAACAGTCTTCCAGTAATCTATGTTGGTTTTTAGCTTTGTCAGCTATTTAGCAGGTTTATTTAGTAAGGCAGTAACCAGTGTGATAAATCTGCATTCACTGTTTTTGGTTATTATAGGACAGGAAAAAAAGCTAACAGACACACCATCATATCACCTGCTTAATAAGTCGTTTTTTGCCAACATAACAGCAAACACAGAAACATTAGCTTTCATTTGGAGTTGGTTTTCTGGAAGCCTGATGATTCTAAGTCTAATATTCACTCTCCTTGTAAGCGGGAACCCCAGATCCGCAAGGTCTTTTTCTTTTGTTTGTGGTTGGATTTTAATGGTGGTTGGCATCCTCAAGATCTCGCGAGATTTTGGCTGAAACCACGAAAGATCTCATGAGAATCTCGCAGATTCGGGGTTCCCTAGTAGGCCCACCCAGCAGACACCAAGAGTGACAGGCATGACGTGCCGCCGCAGCAATGGCACTGCTGCAAAATGGTGGAACACACAATTGTTTTTGTTTTTTTTAATCAATTACATTTGGCTGGGTGGTTAATAACACGTGTCTGTGGTGTGACAAACTCAGACAACATCATTGTTCTTTACAAGCTCTTTAACGTCACCAAAAATTTAGTTTTTTAACAATTTTTGAGTGTGAAAAGTGAAAAAATACCTCTAACAATTTTAGTCTACATGCTGTTTTTTAACCTTTTTTTTATTTTTATTTTTTTATTAATTTATTTTCTTTTCATAATATGATGTGGGAAATCCCTTTCCAGACAACACAGAAACAAATCTTGTCTATTTAGTTCTAGTGAATGTTTACATATACATCCAGCTGTTTTTACCCTGCTGATGTTGTCGTGCTGAATGCCTCCAGTAGAGCCACCAGATTGTTTTTTCCCTCTCTGTAACTGAGCTGATAGTCTGTATGTCTCTATCTCTGTGCATCCAATAGGAGGGCGACTCTCTCGGGGCGATGGAGAAGGTTTGTCGTCAGCTGACCTACCATCTCAGCCCCCACTCTCAGTGGAGGAGACACGGCCTGCTCAAGAGGAAACCTCAGGCCTGGTGAGTGTCTCTGTGTGTCTCTGACTACGGTATGGCGTGTGCGTCTGTTTTTGTTAACATCTCAGTGTGTCACCCGTGTGTCATCATCTGCTGCCCCTTTGGATGCCATGGAAAAATCCACTGATGTCTCTGTCTCTTTATATTCTCACCCTCTCATGGACACAGTTGGAGATGAAATCAGTTCCTTCTGTGCCACCTCCGGGGCCTGTCTTTGCCTTTTTGTTTCTGACTGTCAAATAGTCCACATATTCATGCATTTCATTATTGCCTAAATTATATTTTTATTTGTATTACTTTGCTTGAATTTCAGTGTGACTTTTAATACGAATCACACAGATAAATGTTGCTCAATGAGTCTGTGGCTGTAATTTTCATCCACTTTGAATTGCAGCCGTCAGCTTTCTCTCCTCTCGTCCTCTTTGCACTTACATTATGTAGAAACCTCATTTTGAATGCCTGCAGCCAAATGAAAATGGAGATTTCGATGGTTTTGATACACAGAAGTGTGACACAGTATGCAAATCAGTCATGAACAGCAACTATAAACAACTAATCCATCTGCTTCTCCGGCTCTGTAAAGTACAGCCAGCAAAGAATTATCTGTAAGCTTTTGAAAGCTGTTCTTAAAATTAAATATTTCACATGTGAAACACTGCTTTCAACTTGAGTTCTACTAAAAACAAATCTGAAATAGAGCCGCTGTGTGCCAAAACAGCCAAAAGTAGATGGGATCATTTGCACCTCAAGTATATAAATTAATAGCGAGAGAACTTCATGTTATTGCTTTGTAGGTGTCTTAATACTCAACTTCCATCAGGTTTATTGCTTTATTAGGCTGTTTTGGTGAGAATCATTCAGAGAGAAAGTGCAGAAAATACTGGAGGTAATGACATATATTCTTTGTGCAATCATTTGGCTTTAGAACACTTGGATTATGAGGAGGAAGAGATTTAAAGGGAATTCATGGTCACTGGAAATGATGACCATCATAAAGTGGCAATCTCAGACATTTCAGTCCTGGTTAATTTGGTGACACCTGATAACCAGATCCCAGAATTCTGTGGCAGCAAAGCAAAATATTGTCATTTTGAAGGGCAGATCCATTATTATTTATGGGTTTTGAGGTAGTCTGAGGTTTTTATATCCTTCTGTAGCTTCTCAGTAGTTCCATGAATGTGCCAAAATCAATGTTTAGGTGTATTTAATACACGTGTATTGATCTATATGTCACCTGTACACCAGTATCTGGCCCTACAATGACAAAAAAAATTGTTTTGTAGATATTCTCGGGTATTTTTAATGATATTTTAGAGTTTGACTTTTCCCGCAAAACAATTTGGAACACTTGATGATGACTCATCCTGCACTCACAGGCATTACCAAACTTTCGTCCAATGAAAAGCAACAAGGTAACATCTTTTCAAGCTACTATTTGTCTGACTACAGGAAAAGTTCTTAACTGAAATGCTTTCTTGCTTATTACGCAGTGGCAGACAAATTAGCCAATATCTCAAATTTGAGATTTACTTTGACTTTCAGTTTAGTTTTCTCAAATCTGAGCAATCAAATTTTGGTCTGGGTACACGTTTTATTGTCAGAATGCTATTTTCCCATGCCCTTCTAAAAATGTTTTAAGAACTTTAATAAAGAAGTCAGGCTAAAACTGTCATCATTCTGAGAGTCTGTGAACAGCAAACGTGGAAAGAGTTGGTTACCTTGGAGGTGTGTCGCTTGCAGCTCTTCATCTAACAGCTCACTGTGGCTGCTCCTTCTTGTTCCATTACACCCCGCGATATTTCAAACTGATCTGCCATCAAAAAATGACCAGTCCTGCTTTGGAGACAAATTTTTGATGAACGATAGCGTTAAGTGCTAAACTCACTGACAAAGTCTTTGCATTTCCTGTGACTGATTCAATATAAACGTCAACTCATGTTTCACCGGTTAAAATACTTTTAATGTGAAGCTGCAGCAGTCGGAAATGTTCACTTTGCAATAGCAGTGACTTAATACAGCATTTCTTCCGGGAATGTCACCACAGACACCCAGTTCATAAGACTGCAAATATATAAATATTGCAGTACTTTTATCAATAGGCCATAGGTGCAAATTACATTGTGTTACTTAATTCAGCAATAAAGAGTGACTTAACAGACATTTATTTAAATGAAAATCCTCAAAATTGCCACTTAAACCTAAGTTTCTTTTAGAATTCTAATTAAAATATATAATTAAATTATTTTTAACATTTTAGTACGGTAAATACATTTTACACGTGAAGACTTGGCCATCACATTCGAATCGTTGCCCTTTACAACACAGTGTTTTAAAAAAAAATTTTGTTTGCTTGTTTTTTGTTTGTTTTGTTTTGTTTGTACGGCTTATGCATTCAAATAGCTGGAGCCGCAATATTTGTTTAAGGCGAAATGTGTGTAAAAATACTATTTTAAATCAAATATTGTCGTACTGCAGAGATGACTTGGCTCAGACATTGTATTCTATAGACTTAACAAAACATCTTATTACACCACAATCACTTTAATGTTCTTCAGTGAAAATGAGAATGATGGTGAAATGGTAAAATTATCATTCCTTTTTAATATCATAAATCATATGGCAATTGAAATATGATTCAAAATAATTGACCTAATCACTCTGCCCTATTTTAAATATATCTGCCATAATAAACCATATCAGTAACAACATGATAAAAAGTTGCAATATAAACCCTGTTGTATCTGCTACCACAATATATATATATATATATATAATACAATAAGTTTGTTCTAAAGAGGTGAAAATTCCTCTGACTTGTCGTCACTGTAAACCCGATCACGAGTTCAGACCTGCTGTAAAATGCGTCCTGGTGGGAGCAGATGGTAGAAAAATGACATTGTCGCAGGACACATTCTGAGAGAGGATTCCCACTGCTGCGTGAATGGAGGATCCGTAGGAAATGAAAATCTCTCCTCCTCAGCTGTTAGCATCAACACCAGGTGCCACCTCCTCTATGACACAGTTTGCAGACAAACGCGCGAGTGCAGAGAGGGAAAAATAACAATACAATATGAGCCATGAGACCGGATCCCTGTGGAGTCTGTTTGGGTGTTTGTCAGTGCTTTCACAGTCAATACAAATGTGCTTTTGTTTGTTCAAACAGTGAGTTCAAACATTTGCTGTTAAAGCAGTGTGTGTCACCTGTAATGGAATTAAATGATAGCTGCAGATGAAAATGAAAATGAGTTTGGTAATTATGTTAAGTAATTCCGGACTGGTGGATGGGATTTAATCAACGCGGCGTTGCAGCCAATACTTTAGGCCGTCGTGAACTCCAGTCACAGTGATTTGCCAGAGGAGAGACAGGCCCCATTTACTCTGAGTCTGAGGGCAAGAGATGAGATTGAATCATCTTTTTGCATGGAACACACGCCATTAACGCCCTCCCCGCGCACACACACGCACACACATACACACACACACAAACAAACACACAAATCCCCATGCTGATTACGTCAGCCTCGCTCCGAGTCAACAAAAAGGGTGAAAAATGTTTCTGTACAGCTGAGAAACAGTTGAGAAACTATAAAGACATCATCCACTGACGGCCCCCCTCAGTTGTCTGTGACAGTTTCGGTCAATAACTTACTTCAATATTATTTTCAGATGGATTCTTTGGATGAAGCCAGGCCAAATGTCTTTGAAGCCCCATTCAGGCTGGATTTATTTCAGTGATTTTAATCCCATCTGGAGCATGTACTTGGCTAATGTTGCACCCCATCTAATAATCACAGCCACAATGACTTACTGTATTATAATTACCTATGCCAAGGAGGTTATCCTTTCAGTGCCATTTGTCTGTCTATCTGTTTGTCTGCAAGATTACAGAAAAACTACTGGTCCGATCTTAAAGAAACTTGGTGGAAGTGTGTAGCGTGGGACAAGGAAGAACCCATTAAATTTAGAGAGAATAGAGCACAATCGTCATCTCTTGAGGACAAACACAAGCACATATTCTGTCTGAAAAGAGGGCATCATGTTATTTTTAGCTAGCAATACTGGAGGGATATTTTTACTGACAATAAAATACATAGAACAGACAGTTAACTTAATAAAAATGTGGCAAACTGAAGGTAAGACAAGTAATATCCATCCAAATACAGTCAGCTTAGCTTTTAAGTGCTTTACAAGTTAGTAGACATTGTTTCATCCAGACATTCACGTGTTACCTCAGTGCAAATCCGCTGTTGCTTTGAGGATTACGTACAATCCTTTGTTATGGCTACTCAGTGCAGGTACCGATTAAAAACACACAGGTGGCATTGTTGTCCCCTTTAGTGGGATTTAACCATTGATTTAATGTGAACCTTTTTAACTGTTACTTGTCTATGTCGAAAAGAAAACCATGTTTTGGGGATGGCTAAAAGACGCTGCTGGGGGACCTGTAAAAGCCACATACGTTCACATCTCAAATTTGCTAATGTTCACAAAACGTTGGCTAACTAGCTAATTTATGTCAATCATTAGCTAGCTAGTTAGAGTTTTGCCAGAATTAGCTAACTTAAGATGTGACCTTTTATGTCACTTTTACAGGAAAAGGAGAAAGCTGACCAAGGTACCAAGTTTTCTCAACTGTTATTGGAGCACAGACCTAAAGAGGCGGGACTTAGGAAGGGTCAATTGTAGCAATAGTCTGCATTTATGGATGCCAGTAATCCTCTGAGGTAGCCTAGGTAAAGGAGCACTCAGGCGCAGTGTTTTGAGAGAACCAGTAAAATTGTCACATTGTCCCAATTGTAACAACTCAACTAAAACAAAGGTGTGACTATGGAAACATAAATACACACATAACTATACTCTTACTCACAGAGATGGCGAGAACAAGTACTTTGTCACCATACTTTGACAGAATTTATACTTAGAGTAGAATTTGTAGTGTCTATACTTGAGTATTCCAAGTCTGGCAACTTCTTACTTTTACTTATTACATTTTAACACAAATATCCGTACTTCCTACTCCTTATATTTTCAAAACAGGCTCTTTACTTCAGTTTTAATGTATTTGTGGGGAATTATTGATTATCTTTATTTTGCATCATTGTGTGCTAACTTCCCAACATCAAGGCTGATTCCAACCTAAACAGATGGAATAATAACACAAAGAGAAGACGAGTCCTTGGTGTGTCCATCAGTGAACACTACGCACGACAGACGTAACAAGAGAAAAAAGATGTAAGAAAACAGAAATCAGTGTAAAAGAGGTAACAAGATATTAGAAAAAGACGTAAAGAGACGTAACAAGACAAAAACGACGTAACAAGATGTAACTACTTGAGACCTGCTGATGCATAAAATGTAACAAGAAGAAAAGACAGAACAAATTGCGCCATTAAAAATGTTAGCTATTAGCAGTTCACATTTGCAATGCAGCCATCGATGTACAAATGACTCTCACTGGATTACTTGAAGAAAATGTCTTTTTTCTATGATCAATAAGTGGATTTAAGGGCGTGTATCTGCAAAAGACATCAGAGATAATGATAACCTTGGAAAGTGTAAGTCACACATAACGATTATGACTTGAAGAAGGACTATGATTTTTGACTCAAATGCATCTCAACTCTTTGGTACCATCTTATATAGTTCTCTTTTGTCTTATTTGTCCTGCTGAATGTCCATGACTGTTACAGACCACGTCCTGTAATTTCCCCATGGTTACATTGCCGTCCAGAATGAGGAGCACAGTGAACGTTTCATTCCCTACCTGCTCTATAATATTAATCTCATCCCAGTCGGGCTTTAGGGCACTCTAATTCTACTGCAATGGCTTCTCTGCCTTTTTGAGTTTTCTGAAAATTGTCCCCATTTCCCATCACTTTCAGACAAAGCTCATTTTCTGTGTTCAGTTTCCTGACTGAGGTCCGTGATCTTTCTCCCAAATTCGTTCAGCAACATAGCCCAAATTAACTACTGAAATTAGTACATGATAAAGCAGAGAAATGGGCCTAACTTATTTTCAGTGGTTCGCCATAATTGCCACTATGTGAAATATTCTGGAAATGATATCACAGAATCCAGGCTCTTCTCCTTGTATGCTCAAGGACTACACAATTAAGTGTCATCACTCCAGAAGGATTGGAGATATGGATCTGTAACACAAAAGCAACTCTAAAAAGTTGTATTTACTGGACTAGTCCACTAATTAAATGGATGTTTAAATGTTTAAAAGCTTTTAAATACGATCCAAAATGATCATTTTAATTGAGGTTGTTTTCCAGTATATGGGTCAGTGCTACATCATTTTAGACTGTGTTAACTAGCTATGTGTGAGGTGGCCTGGTAGCTTGATTGGTTGATCATACGCCCCATGTACTGAGGCTGTGAGTCCTCTGCAGCAGTTGTGAGTTCGACCCCTGCTCTTTGCTGCATGTCCCACTCTCTCTCACCCCCTTTCCTGTCATATCCTCAGCTGTCCTATAAATGTGGGGGAAAGACACTAGCTGTGTGTGCAAAAGCACACATGGAATGGCCAATAATGGAGTGCAAATATGTAGAAGGAATGCATGTACTGTATCACAATGTAAACAGCACATCTCCTAAAACAAAGTGGACAGTAAAAACCAAAGTTTGGTCAGTTTTTTGGTTAAAGACTGTAAAACTTCACTGATGTGTGATTAGATATTATTTAATGAGTGTAGTAAATACCCTCAAGTGATGTCACTCCACTGGCCAAACTGTCAGCAGTCAAGTGGCATTGTGGATAATGTAGGCATCTGGGTTTCAACAAGGAAGAGGAATGATCAGTGGAGTAGTCACAACATTGGATTTTTGTCAATATCTGATACGCTGATGTTTCCCAACTAATTCTGGCAAATAATTGTCGATGCTGATACTGATGCACATATTTTCATTATCAAGTCTCTTCTTCCCACCAGCAGATGCAGACATAAAATACAAAAATACAAAATGAAATACAATGTTTTTGAAAAGAAAATACAATGCTTTTCAAAATTAAATAAACTGCTTTTGAAAAAAAAAAAATACAATGCATTTCAAAATTACCTACAATGCTTTTCAGAATAAAATACAAGGCTTTTCACAATTAAATACCGTGCTTTTCAAAATGGACACATTCACTGACCAAAATAAGAAAACGACTGCTGACAGGGTTTTTATGTCTTTGTGCTTCACTAATTGGTCATAATCATCCAGTGGACTGCTCTTTAGATGGATCAACTAAACTTGTAGTGTTAAAAGAATGTGATGGGCTCCTCCTCATGTGACGGACGCTGAGCAAACATTGCAAACACCAACTTTGATAAATGTTTAGACACTTCCTCATTTCATTTTAAAGCCCTGTCGATACTGATAATACCGTGCATCTCTGCTTCAGTGTCTGATGTACTGGTTCTATATATGCTCTTGCTGGAGAACATTTCCAGCTAGTAACTATTAACAGCACTGATAACACATGCAGCCCTACTTTGAGAGTAAACTTAGAAAAATAAGGTATTTTTAAAAGAAATAGATTGTCTTGCACAGCTTTAAATAGTCTTAAAGCTTAAGTGTAAATGGCAGACAAGTTAAAGAGATTTTTAACTGATCCTGCAGTCATTGAAACTGATAGTGGCACACGGTGATAAATCTCACTATGACTGAAGTCTTTAGAGCCCATCGCTCTAAGTCTGTTTTTTAAAAACTGAACATAAAATGGTCTTTCGTTCTCTTTGACCTCGCACCACACATTACTGTAGCCTTCATGGACTTCAGGGATAAATCGTGGTGGTAATGGAAATGGTGTGTGTGCGTGTGTGTGTACGTGCATGCGTGTGTGTGTGAGATACCTCTGTGTGTTCCCACTGTGTAACAGCAGTGTTACTCTGGGGTTGGTCTGCTGCTTTTAGCTTGGTGCGTCTCAGGTGTGCACATTTAAAGTGACAGTTCACATATGACCCTCTTAACATGAGTGAAATGTTCTCTTAGTGATGACAAAAACTGCAAGAAATAGCATTTTTTCTGTTCATCAAGTATGTTCATCATTTGAACGACATATACACAGTGTTTAATTATGCAGTCTAGGGAGACCGGGGCAACACGCTCAGTTCCTCCAGTCACTTTATAAAAAAGAGTGATGACACTTTGCACATGCTCAGTAGGATTCTCTCTCTGCCCATGGAACAGAAGGATTATTTCACCTCAGCAAACATTTTCAACAACAAATTTTGATTTTGAGATAAAGTTTGTTTTTTGGATGAACAGTATTTTTTTCTGCTGTCTGAAGTTTAGATGACTACGAATCTTCTCTTACATCAGTTTTATCTCCAGGTGATTGGTGTAAAATGAACATGAACAACCTATGCTAATATAGCTGTTGCTAGGTAACATACAACATTTTATCATGGCTCTAAGATCAGGGGCAATCGTGACACCAAGTTACAACTGCCCCTGACCCACATGGCCCACATGTTTGTCTGTGTTGGCATACTTTTCTGTTTTCTGTTATAAAACATATTTTACTAAATTTAAATGTAAAATTACTTTTACCTAAATTTAATTTAAATGTAGTTACCACTAGAATAGTTACCTAGTGTTCTGCAAAAATAGGAACAGACTTTGAATGCTTTGAATGCATATGATGCCTGATATCTAGAACAATTTGAACCACAAAAAAAACTAAGTAACATTTTTAGATACAGCAGTAATTTTTAGATGCAATACTCTGTTACAGTGTAACAGTAACTTATTGCATTCAGTTTAATATTACAGTCTTGTTCAAATTAATGAATGTATATGAGCTGTATTATTAACTAGTGCACATATGTTTCTTAAATCAAAATTTCAAAGTACTCTGTGTTATGAAGGAAAATGTAAAAAAAAAAAATGTTACATTTGGTCCCAGTCTCCCTATAGTGAAATTCTTTAATAGCTTGTAAATTTTGAATTTCACCAGGTTCCAAACAGTTCACCATGCTGCTGCACATGTGAGCTAAAAAAACACTGAGGATAAGATTTACTACAGTTTTTCACCTGTTTGCACCTGTGCAGATGTGATCCAAATGCAGCGTAATGAGCTGCTGCCGGAGTAAATCAGACGCTGAATACACACAGATTGGGGTCACAAACTTAATGAAAACTGCAGCACACATCTGCACAGCGCTGTTGCTGCTGATGACTCACCAGGTGCGGAAAACAACATGAACAAAAGGTAACGCCTAGTGGGAATCAGTGGCAATCATATCGAATAGTGGTGAAATACAAACTTAAACGCACAATGGGTCTTCCCATTGAATGAAGAGTCATCTTTAATCACTAATGGTACAAAATCAGTGCTCTGTGGGAGCAGGAAAGAGGGATAGAAAATGTCTTGTATGGAAACTGACAGTACATCTCCTAGCAACGGCTGTTTTCAGATGTCAGTCCGCCAGTGCCATGACATACAGTGTGCCCATCAAGAAGCCCGGGAGCTTAGACACAAACATGTCAGCACGTTTTTCTTCTTATGAATAATATGCACAACAGCTGCAGTATCAAAATTTATTTCTTTGGAAATCTAATTTCACTTTTTAAGATTTTAAAGGGGAACTTTTTCAACTGGAGCCTATTTTCTTATGTTATTGTGTCTAAGTGACTAATGGGAACAACAATACTTGAAATTGTCCAGTCCAGTATTGAGACAGAGCACTGCAACAGTCAGCTGTGAAACTAAGCTACAATGTAATCCTTATGAGCAACTGCACACCATCAGTTTAAAACTGAGAGTGCACGTTTAAAGGATCACTACAGAGATAGACCTTTATTTAAAAAGTAAAAAATGCTTTGATTAACCAGACTCCCTTTGGAGAAACTAGAGCGGTCCCCTGACAGTCGATGATTCGAATCATTAGTTGGAGTCCCCGTAGTCGACTGAGAATCTCCCAGTTGAGCAATCCTTTTTTTGTCCTTTGTCAGTCAGTGTGCATTACAATTGCAGGATAAAACAGAGAGACGCTTACAAAAATACACAGGGAGAACATTTCAATGAGGAATTAACGGGAATCATGAATAGTTTAGCTGATGCTCTTATTAAAAAATATCCTCAGGGCCGCATGCGCTGTCGGTTGACTGATGAGAAAGGTTGCCAACGAGTGGTTGGTAAACAGGTTTCAGCTCTTGTTTTTTATCTGTGTCATTGTACACAGAGCAGTGCACCCACAGAGCGCACAGTGCAGGTGACGCTTGTTTTTGTCACTGACAGGCTCAGATTGTTATCAGTGGTGTGTGACGACATTACAGAAAGGATTACGACAGTGAGAGACCTTATTTTAAAGAGTAAAGATACGTTTTGTTTAACCAGAAACAGATGTTTAATTGCTCTCGCCAAATTCACCCGAATTCTTTTACATCATTGTCAACTTCATTCAGACTTTACAGAAACTAAATAAAACTCACCAAAAACGTCTTGGTTCGACTTTCCACTGCCTCAATAATCTCCAGCTCTAGTCTGGTTGAAATAAAACCTTAATTCACGGCGTAAAGGAGCGGGTGATGCTGGTCAGCAGCTGCAGCCTCGGGAGAGAAGCTATGCTGATTTGTAATTGAACTATCGGAGGACACACTCTTTGAATTTCTTTGACTGTGTGAAAATATTGATATTTTCACATCACAGATCACGAAGAAAGGTGTTAAAACTTAGTCTATCTGGTGAAACAAAGTCATGTAGGTTCATACAGTATAGGAATTTGGTATGGCATCCTGCGCTGTAAAAAAAACTGCTACGACTAATATTCCTATAGGATGGCCAGATCTGATTCAGCTTAGGAAAAGCTTAGTCAGGGACAGAACCTAGGAGAAACAATTATGGCTCGTTTTGGCTCGTCTTTCCACTGTACCAAAAAGTCGTCAGCTCTGGTTTCGTCAAACCCTTGATTCAGGAGAGGGAGGTCAGACATTTAACATGGTAAATTAAGTGTTTATTTTGACCAAACACCAGAGTTGGTGATTGTTGGAACCATGGAAAGATGAGCCAAAACATTTTTAGGGAGTTTTATTTTGTTTCTATGAGTTTGAATTAGGTGTGTTTTTGCAAATGGAGTGAGGTTAGTTTGCGAGAGCGATAAAACAGCTGTTTCTGGTTAAACTAAGCACTTCTTGCTCTTTAAAAAAAAAAGGTCTGTCTCTGTAGTGATCCTTTCTACAATGTTCTCAGACACTTCAAATAACAATCTGAACCTGTCAGTGGCAAAAGCAAGCACTTTAAGTGGGCGTACTTTGGCAGTGCACAGTTGTCCACAAGGATTATGTTGTAGCTTAGTTTCACTTCTGACGTCTGCAGCGGTCTTTCTCAATACTGGACCAATTTCAAAAATTATTGTCCCCATTAGTCTCTTAGACACAAAACATGGGAGAGTAAAGCTCGGGCTGAAAAATACTGAAGTTAACCCTTAAGATTCTCTTTGGCTCGATGGTATCTCCATGAGGCCAACATTGTAACATTATTCATATTTTTTTAAATATATTCTCCCACAATTTGAGTTTATCTCCATTAAATGTTACACGCAGCATGACTGAGCTGCCAACATTATGACTCAGATATTTTAAACTCATGTCTGTTTGTGGACAAATAAAGATAAAGATGCACAAACAGGAAAATGGAGAAACGATTAAATACTTCACTTACTTATTCTCAATAAATAACCCCTAACTTCTCTCCGAGGCCTAGAGTTTTTTTTTTTTATCGGCAGTAAAATACTGGCACAAGCAGAAGAAGCTGAAAAAGATGGTGATCATCCAGAAGAAGAAATATTTCAGTATAATTTTACTCTTTTGGATGAAGACATTAAAAAAAGTTCTGTGTTTGCTCTTAAACTCCCAGATTCAGGCCTTACATCATTGACAGTGTATTGGACAGAGAAGGGTGTCGTGATCAGACCCAGCTGGGCCTGGCAGCTCTGCCTCTGGATCTGATCTGAACTTTTTTCCCTGAGATCACAGTGATAAAAATCAGAAAAACAGGACACTTGAGCAGTGAAAATAGCCATCGTTGCTGATAAGGAAGGAGCCTATGTAAGATGTAAATCAACTGGCGGGCATCATTGTCTATTCAAGAAGAGTGGTTGTGATTGTGAATCATGGAAAAAAGGCAGGATTAACAAGGCTTACTGTTCGTTGTCTGGCTGCTTAACAACAGCTCCTTTCAGCACGCTCAACAAGTCCACTCAGTGGTTTGAAATGAGGCAGCTGCACGGCTGAATGTGCGGAGCAGCCAGCAGACCTGGTCTGCTCTCTGCTTTACAACCAAGGTCTGGGACCCCTGCAGAGAAAACTGTGAGGTAAACAATGTGACAGGAGATATTCTCAGGGCAGGGTTACTTTTTTAGCAACATAAGGACGAGACATGTCTCCGTAAAAAGAAATGTGCTTTATTTGCCGTCAGCTGTGTTTGATGGAAGTCGTACTCCGGGTATGAAGAGCGAGCCAGGACACAGAGAAGTAGATGGAGACAAGAAAAAATCAACAGGGCGCACCAGAGCTATCCTCAAATATCACCATAAGCACAGCTTATTACGTTTACAACTTTGATTTTATTAGTTTTGGCATAATTTAGTTAGTAATAAAAATATTAGACTTAACAAGTTGGATGCTTACATCTGGGAACAGGCAACACTGCTACATAAGCTGCTTTTCCACTGTAGCACCACTTCAGACTAGGTCTATCTTCAAGCCAACGGTTGTTAACAGCCTTGGGCCAATTGTGTTTCCACTGTTGCACCAATAGTCCCACAGTATTGCCCTAAAACCCGCCTAAAACATGTCGCCTCTGTGTAAACATCACCCATCCCGCCCATTTCATGTGAGTGGGAAGTGGGGAGCAGAAGCTCTACAGTGTTTCCCCACATATAGACTTTACTTCGGCGGGCAGCCCAGGTGAAGTACAAATGTAAAAATGGAATCACGGGTGAAAAAAT
Source organism: Lutjanus argentimaculatus (assembly GCA_034769285.1). Lineage (NCBI taxonomy): Eukaryota > Metazoa > Chordata > Actinopteri > Lutjaniformes > Lutjanidae > Lutjanus > Lutjanus argentimaculatus. The sequence continues at coordinate 2,510,647 of JAWZSL010000001.1, forward strand.
CCAAAATGCAACTTTTTGGTTTTGGACGACTTTAGAAAACATCCTGCTGATGGAGGAAGTTAAAGGATCAGATATAAACAGAGAAGGCGGGAAGGGTGAGCCCATGTGTGTGTGTGCAGTAGTAGGGGTGTAGGTGTGAGTAAGGAAAAGCAAGGTGAGCAGATCAAAGTAGTTTATGACAAAACACTAAAATAAAGGGGCAAAGTAAAATAAAAGTGGTAAAATAAGCAATAACCTACCAAAAATGGGGTAATTTTAAAATAAAATAATGGTATATTTATTATATTATGGATCAAATCCAAGAGAACACCAACAAACCCCCTACAGATAAACTGTTATTCAATACAAAGTATGCATGCCAGCCAGGACCAGGCACAACAACCTACTGCAGAAGCTGCTGTAGGAAGAAACATAAGAGAAACCAAAGTGTTTGATATTGCTAATCTTTGCTTGGTGGAGTGATGGAGGCTCAACGGTGCACAGAGCCCTAATGTCGTCATTTTAGCAGTACTGTCTGTTGCTGTCCATTCTTCGTTTCTGCATTATTCTTCAGCAGTGAAATCGGATGGATGAGAAATGAGCTTCTGCACTGACATCTTAAATTATCCGCACTTGTCTCCCTGCCCGAAGCCAGCTGGCTGCTTGGAAACACTTATGAGGACAGTAATACTGAACCTGATCAGTAAAGTTGCGGGCCCAAAAACCAAAACAATGAGCTGAAAGATGTTAAAACGCTCCACAAAGCTGGAAGGAACTGCAGAGTCGGGTGATAATTCTCTCTGGGTTTGTCTCTAGACAAGACAAGAGTGATGCCTTTCGCATTACATGTTGTTATTTGACAAATTGTTAATATTGAAATATGAAGTGGTGCAGCTTTTAAGTTACAGGTCAGCATCAGTATAACCTGTTAATCTGTACTGAGTACAGTTTGACGCTTCATGGTTTGTGAAAAAAGTGAAACACTGTTTTAAACATACAGAACCGTTCTGCTACCCTCAACAAAGAATAATTACTGGGCATTTGAGAGGTCTTCTTAGGTCATGTTGCCCTCCAGTTTTGCTCACCATGCCTGTACTGCTTGAAGTGAATAAAGACTGGAGAGGGTCCAGTGCAGGCGTCTGCTGGCTTTTAGAAGCAGCAAGCCTAAAACTTCGCCAGGCAAGATGTTGACTGACAACCAACGAGTAAACAACTGCCTGTCTGTCGACCAGTTGGCCCTGAACCTCAAACAGTCTGTCAGTCTGTCTGTCTGTCTGTTTTGTCTGCCTGCCTCCCCTGGGTCTCGCATCTGTGCTTTTTTTTTTTTTTTTTTCCAAATGGCTCGTTTAATTTTCATGATGTTGGAAGGGAAATAATGAGGTCTTGCTGAGCTTTTTCTTGACCACAACATCGTTTGCCATGGAAACTCATGACACACTGATATACGAACACACACCCACACACAAACAAACACACACACACACATTGTGGTGTTTCCGTCATTTAAGAGGACATTGACTTGCATTCATTTTCTGGAGACTTACTCCAATCATACCAGTAACCACTAACCCAACCCTAAACCTTACGCTAACCTTAACCTAACCTTAAAGTCCTCACCCTAAAATTTAATGATCTATATTTGTCTCTATAAGGAGGGTGAGTCCTCACAATATGACTGTGGAAACAGACTTCAGTCCTCATAAACCTGTTCACCCAGTCCTAAACCTAATCTACCCTAGCTTTAAACCAAATCTTCAGCCTAAAATTCAATGATTTAGACTACCTTATAGGCTAATATAATATATATCTTGTGTTTTGTCTTTCTACCCGCAATTGGTCCCCAAAAGGACAACAAGTCCTCACAATGTGACTGTGTAATCAGATTAATGTCCCCATAAACCTGTTTACCCAGTCTTAAACCAAACCTCCCTAACCTTAAACCAAATCTTCACCCTAAAATCAATGATTTAGCTACATTATAGCATATATATCTTGTGTTTTGTCTTTCTACCTGCATTTGGTTCCCAAAAGGACAGCAAGTCACAATGTGACTGTGAAATCAGGTTTATGTCCCCACAACATGATTAATATACGTCCATAAATGATCATTCTCGATCATTCTTCACCCTAAATAATAGCAGATTTACCTTCTCCTCCAACTGTCTCCCCACTTATGTCTTGTTCTGTCTGTCTGCGTCTGTACCTGTCTGTCTGCCAGCCTGTCAGTGTGTCTGCCTGCCACCTGCTGACTGGCTGGCTGTGGCCGCCGCACCGACAGATTTATTGGCTGCCTCCCACCTGTGCTCTGACAGCCAGCAGAGAGAGAAGTTGAGTGTTGACTCAGGATGTCTGTGCCTCTCTGCTTCGTCTCACCAGCAGGCAAAACCAGGCGGGGAGGATATTAGCCCTGATATATATTTAAATTTTCTTGTCTGTGTGGGAGGGAAGGACATGAAGAAGTGAGTAGCCAGTTAAGATGAATATAGGGTTCAACCAGCTTGGGCCACCATTTTAGTGTGAAGCAGCCAATACTCGAGCAAACATTTAATATTCTGATATCCTGAAGCCACTTTTTAAGCAACATTATGAAGATATCTAGAACCTGCATGATTTGATAGAAATCCCTGTCAGACAGAGAAGCAAGCAATTATTGGAAATGTTGCATTGCTAGTTTCTAACCCATTTTCCTGCCAGTAGAAAGTCATTGATTTGCTATCTTGTTCCCTTTCACACTCAATCACTGCTGCTTTTTTTGCAAACCTTTCACAAGCTTTTATTAATCAGCTCCTGCAGCGAGCTCAGACTGTGAAGGAAGTTTGATGTCTTCAGTATTATTTGTTAATGGAAACGTGGTGAGGCAGTGGAAGCTTTACAAAGACCTGCTGAGGAAGAGCAGCTGAAACATCTTTACTGGGAGAAACAGCTTTAGAAACTTTTTCTGTCCATTTTACATAGAGAGAGATAGATACTTTATTGATCCCATGGGAAATTTAGGCATTCAAAGCTTATATGGTGCATAGAAAAAGACGGATACACACAGGTATACAAGAATGGAAATAAGACAAGAATAAAAAACAAAAATAAAAAACAAAGCAGTGTAGTGATAGTCTAGCATAGGGTTTAGGTTTAACCATTTATGATTTTTTTGGTGCCTATCAATGAAGTTATCAATTCAACAAATAAAATAATAATAAAATGTCCCTTTTTCATGTATATAGAAACACTGTGCTCTTTTATCCAAACCTTCCAATGACTGATTTGAACCACACTTAAAACTGCCATGAGAGGTTAACTGATTTCTAAAGCACACCAATTTAAATCCATTAGCTAACTACAGAATAGCGTAATATCAGGAAAAAGGGTTTGATGCTAGAATACCATATTTTCAACCCCCCAAACTGGGACACTTGCGTGTACTACGTGGTCATGCACAGGCAAAATCATTAAGGGCAAAACCGTCATTTACAGTGATGTCGAGAAGATACGAAAGAAATATAAGATAAAAGAAGAACAATCTATATACTGTATGTATATATACAAAATAATGAACAATAAAATCAGTTGAATAAAATAAATAAATACGTACAGTTATTTCAGTGCTTAGCACATCTACCAACAGGCGTAGTTGCAGAACAATGTGACTAGACTATTCTGAAATTAGTGGGAGTGAAAATAACATTTAATGTGTTTAAAGCAGGAAAGACAGTAAATCAGTCTGCACTGATCTATGAATGAATGTGAGTGATTCTTACTTATACTTTACACGTCTGCTTTATACCTGAAGGCAGCAGTGCCAGAGTACAGTGCTGATTCACACGGCCGCTCGCTATGTTTACCTTCGTTTAATCACATGAAAACGTCACCAGGCTGCCACAGCACAACGTACAAGGTGAGTCACATCAGAAATATTGCTAAAATTGCATCAGTCTGATGTAATCATCACCAAATCAATTTCTTTATATCAGTTGAGCTGTATCACATTTAAATGTGGCTGGCTGGGCTGTGTCAGAGCAATGAAATTGGGGAGAAGTGCATGGTTTTGCATCCCTGTAGCCTCTTTAATTGTGGTAAAAAACCAGGACATTTTAGTGTTTCACAGATACCTGTTGGGACTTGGGATACCCAGTATGAAACCAGGACGTTCCTGGTCAAACTGGGACATCTGATCACCGTACGCTAGAAGCTGCTTCTTGTTCTGGCTTTTGCTCCATCATCATTTCATCATGGTGAACAGACAGGTGGTGCCTATTCTTCTTCCAGGCAGCAGCAACTTTTTTTTTTTTTTTAAGTTATTTTTTTGGGGCATTTTTTGCCTTTAATTGACAGGACAGCCAGAGAGTAGACAGGACACGGGGCAGAGAGAGAGGGGATGGCCCGCAGCAATTAGTATCCGCTGCAAAGGGCCGCAGGCGGGAGTCGAACCAGTGGCCGCTGCAGAGGACTAACAGCCTCCATACATGGGTCGGACACTCTAACAACTGAGCTAAACGTCCGCCCGGCAGCAGTAACTTTTGTAGGTGCTCCTCATGCACTTTACCTCCTACACTTCATTACCGCACTGAGAGCAGACTAGTTGTAACAAAGGTACAAATGGAAAATGCTCCTGAGGAAAATATATATATCGAGTCTTCAGCTACTAAATAATCCACTATGCTCACTACTTGGTCGTGAACCTGTCTATGTGCTGTTTGGTGCTGGGTAGCTAGTACACTGGGTCTGTCAGAGTTTTTGTCACTGAAAACAGCTGCCTATAACATCTGGCAATGAGACTGAACCAAAACAGTAAAGTTGGGGGTCATAAAGCCAAAACAATGAGCTTAAAGACACCAAAAACGCTCCATAGAGCTGAGAGGAACTGCAGAATGGGCAATTAGTGTCTGAAGTTTCATCACTATGAGTAACATCTTTCACATATGAGTAGTCATGTGATCCACTGTTCATATAAAATATTTATTATAGCAGCTTTAAAACATATACCCTTTCTAAGGTATAAAACTCCATCCGGCAAACCTGGAGCTTTAATCTGACCCAAACAATGTAAATGCTGATCTGTTAAAAACATCAACCTCGATTTCAAAATTCCCTTTTTATGGGCACAGACCGATAAGCAAATAAACAATGTTATGATGTATGATGTTTTGGATGTTTCAGCCGTCACTATGATATATTTGGAGACACAGTTGCACCGTCAAGATGTCTCCTGGCTATTTTGTGCCTGAATGTATCATCTTGAAATTCTATCACTTTATTGTGTCATTATTTCATTTCAAGTGTTTGCAACAGAATTCACATCCCTGCTACATTAAAATCACAAAACACAACAGAGAAAACACAAAATTTAATGTGGCATGTAAATTCATGTCACAATGGCAAGCAGCTGATCTGGTTTCTAAAGAGAAAGCTAAATGACTGTTCTTTTACATTTGGTTTCATTTTATTATGGCCCAGTGAATGCATACATAAAAATGTATTTCACTTTATTTCTTCATTTAATTTGTTTTCGCTAAGCATCATGAACCCTAAAAACCATAACAGCTAGAGCATTGTTTTCTTTTAGCAGCTGCGAGCTGATGCTTCTGTATTTGTATACTCAAGATGACATCATTATCTTATGTAACATGCGAAAAAATACATGGTGACAATGTGCAGTGTCACCAGAGGACTGCCCCAATATGGCCATGGGAGATTATTGTTTGTGTGGTCCTGTTTAAATATATGTAAAAACAACAACAACGACAACAACAACAAAACATAATAGCTAGAGCATTCATTGTGTTTGCAACTGAAAACTAAGGCTTCGGTCTTTCATGCCATCATGTAGCACAATCACGATGTTACATTGCATTACATTGCAATGCATTACATTACATTGCATTACTTGATGAAAAATACTGTCTGATTTTTGTATTTTTTTTTTAATTTTCCTGACACAGTTTCAATACTTTTATCAATTATAATGGTTCATTGAGTTACATAACCTTTTAGCTTAGGTTGAAAAGATTATATGAAGCATTAGAAGATACATCACAATAAGTAAAAATACTATTGTAGGCACTGGCAGTCCATTTCTATTGAAGAGTTCAGAGCCCATGCTATTTCTGTTTACTGGTAAAGTTGAGATAAGTGCAGAATTTTCTAATGTCGATCTGCAACAATTAATCGATTAATCATTTATTAAGTTAATCGCCAAGTATTCTGATAAACAATTAATCATTTTGAGTCATTTTTTAATTAAAAAAAAGCTTATTAAATGTCTTAAATGTGGCTTCTGTAGTCATCTCTGACAGTAAACTGACTATCTTTGGGTTGTGGATTAAACAAAACATTTGTGAATGTCACCTTGGGCTTTGGGAAACAGTGACATTTTTTGACTTTTTAAGGATCAAACAACTAATCAATTATTCAAGAAAATAATCAAGAGATTAATCGATTATCATCTCGTCTGACTCCCTCTTGCCCCTTTATTTTTCCTGCGCTCGTGTTATCTGTATAAATCCCTCCTTATGTCTTTAAGCTTATTTGTATCCTGTGGTTTTTGATAAGTTGACATGCTGCTTTCTTCAGGCCTTTTTCTCTCTCTTGACTGGTATCCACAGAGAGAGGGCAGACCTATATTATTGTGCACAAAAGAGACAGCTAAATTAATATTCACCCTCAGTTTGAATAAGAGCTTCCCTTTGTTGTGACACTGTTTTCAATCCCTCTCATTTGTATTCAGTTGAACTTATTGCAATGAATTTAAAGTCTGTTGTGAATTTAAGCAGCCCCAAAGCACACAGTTGTCACAATTAGTTGAAGTGGGAATGTTAACTTCACTCTTAAAATATTAATGCAGGCTATAACTTACAATTGGGAGATAATGAAGTTTCAGTATTTATCAGAGCGCTTCAAAAGCTCTTGGAATCATTTCCTCCCTCTCCATTTTCTCATTTTAATCCAAATCTTTTCTCTCTTTCCCTTGATTCATCGCCTGAATCATCCTCTCTGCCCTCCATCCATCCCAGGTCCCACATTGTACTCTTCTGCCTTCCCCTCACTGAGCAGCTTAGTTATACCGTGAGACTGTTGCTGGTTTTACAGTAACTCTGTTTGTAGCACACAGAGGAGAACAGCGAAACAATGAAACACCCATTTCTAAAAATATATGAGATTATGACAGAACCTCCGGCGATGCTGCGTGAGTAGGAGACAGTGAAAGATTCGGTTAAAAAAAAAAGGTGATTCAGGCGGATTGTGCTTTTGATAAATTTTAATGATCCGCTCTGACAGGGCTCAGATAAAAAAGCTGTGTTTTGTTTTTGTTTTTTTTGTTTGTTTTTTTTTGGTAATTTTGTGAGTCCAGATGGTGCAGTGGAGCACATGTCTTTAATCCCAACACTTCCTTCTCACTTCAAGCTCAAAATGGCCAAAAAGCTGTGGACTATCCACTCCCATATACAGAACATATACTTGTGTAGAAAAACGATAATTCTTCTTGCATTATGCAGCTCACAGTCATGCAAAGTATTGTGGTGAAACAAAGACATTCAAATGTAACCTTTGCTGTGTGTGTCCATGATGTAAAGCTCACTGCTGTACGGTGAAAAGTGCCACACGGGTCATCTGCTTTGAATGCACTGGCATGGGTGAATATGATAAATGCATTTGAGACGGATAAAAACAGCACTGATGGTTTGCATTTCCATCTCCAGCCTCCTCCACAACACAACACCGTCATTTGTTTTCAGTGTGACTCATGTTTATTCCCAGTGGACCAGTGACCTCTTGTAGCTGTGTGAATAATGGTATTACCCACTGAGCTCCACTGCTGCCTGACACAGATAAAGACACTTTGTACAGAGTAACTCTCGATCGTCGCCAGTGTATTTTGTAGATGAATAGCTGAATAGAGGCCAACTGCTTCAGTCACAGTTTGGTTTCTTCCTCAGATTATTCAACTAAAAGATAATAACTCAAATTGGCAACAATGTCAGAAAATCTTTTCTTTGTAATAGTAGATTGGTATGAAATCATTTCTACACGCATATTATGTTCAGAAACATCAAAAAGTTGCTCAGTTTCCTGCTGCTGGTGGGCAGTGGATATGGTCCTTGGTGGTGAGGCTCAGACAGCTCAGGATATGCTGCTCCTAAAGGAGCTATGATGTAAGAATTGACCACCTGTCGAATTCATGCTCCAAACAAATAGGAAGGCAAAGTCACGCCCCTTCCGGTGTGCCCCATGGGACCTAACTTTGGAAAAAATATGAACGGTGGTCCATGGCAAGAGACAAATTATTCTGTGATTCCATTTGAACTGCGCCGCATATGTTGTCAGTTTAAAAGCTAATTTTTCAAGACAAGAAAGTCTCAGTTTGTTTGGTTTTGTGTGAAACCGCTCAGTAAACTTTAGTGTCGCATAATATACGTCTTCTACACCAACATCAGTGTTCCTTGTAACGTTGTCTCACCTGAAGTGTTTTATCTAGCAACTTCTGGTCCTTTTATTAGTCGTGAAGAGAAAGAACAAGTGAGGCCATTGTTGTGTGACCACATCCCGGTACGAAAAAGCACATGCATTGTCGCTTCAGCGGCTAATGTTAGCTATAACGTCGCTTATGCAACTTCTGGACGTGTTGTCTTCCTAATTACACGTCTGCACAGTCTGATACTTCAACAGTTTGACAACAAACTGTGACTGTATCGACTTGTTAAATTATCTTTTAAACTGAATAACATCATATGTGTGCTTCGTGGCACAGTTTAACGGGATCAAAAAATAATTCATACTTTGACAACAGTTTATTTTTTCCAAAGTTAGGTCCCATGGTAGTCCACCAGAAGAGGCATGACTTCAGCTCTCCATAGGGGGTAGTGTATCACCAAAGTAATCACTAACTGCTGCTAACTATAGCTACCATTATCTAGTTAGCTCTGTAAGCTATGCAGCTAGCCTGAGCCAGGGTGACGGCAAGGGCTGGGTACAAACTTCGATACTTTTCTGGCACCAACCGAATTGCTTGACAGTTACTTATATTTTTCATATACTATGCTAATGTACTGATTTTCTTCCTTTAAAGTAAGTAATTGTACAGATTCAGATTTCAGATTTCAGATTTATTTATTTTTAAAAATGGGAACAGTACATATTGATGAACATTTACATGTAAATATGTGGGATTATAGCCAAATGGCTAATTTCCATCCCCAGTCCCATTGGCAGGTTAATGTTAAACATAAAAGCAATAACGGTATAAAAGTACAAACGACAGGACTGAGACACCTTAATGGTACCTTTGGTATCAAAAAAAGTAGCGTTCAGGAACCAAAATCAAAGCCAAAGTATCGGTATCGGTACCAGCGTCGAACATTTTTGAAGCCTTAGTTACAGCAGGGTCATCGCTGAGGTGTCAGGGGCAAAACCTGGCAAGAAAACCACCTCGGTGTTGTTGGACTGAGGGCAGACTGAACACTACAGTGACTCACTGTTGCCCTTTTGAGGTAAAAAGTGGTATTACGAGAGAGGATGAGCCACGGCTGACTGGTTAGCATGCTAACTTCAGTAGATGTAAGCAGGATGTAAGCAGAGAGCAACAAAATAATAAGTCGTCTGACATCAAAACTGTATTTTACTCATTCTGTTGATCATTTTAGTTAATTTTGTTAATGTTTTAAATGAAAAATTTAACATATAGCTCCTTTAAAAATGTAGTTATCAACTGCAGGCCACTTGGGGGGAGAAAAATATCCGAACATGCTGACTGATACACAGCCACATACCCCAAATCTATACTACAAACAAATTGTATACAGTACACTCTAATCTTTATAGTATACTGTTTAGAGCTGCAACGATTATTCACTTATTCAATTAGTAAATCATCAGAAAATTAATCTGCAACTATGTTGATAATCGATTACTCATAAATGCCAAACATTCTCTAGATTCAGCTTCTCTACTGTGGCAATTTGCTGTTTTATATGACAGTAAATTACAATGGGTGAAGACTGTTAGTCAGACAAAACAAGTAAATTGAAGACTTTACTGTGGCCTCTGAGAAATTCTGAGTTACACGAATGGATGCCACTGCCAATTACACTTCACAAAGAAACAGCAGAAATGTTTTTCCAAAAGAATAATAGTTTATTGTATTCTGAGGTGTTCCCAGAGCTGTTTCACCACTATCCAAAGCTGATTTAATTTTGTAGCTGTGAGCAGCCTCACTGGGAGGGAGAGCACTGTGCATCAGCAGCACAAACATCTGTTTTTGTTTTGCATTGTTTAACTATGCATATTGACTCTTTTGAGTATGCATAATTTTGTCACATTTTCATTATGAACCTGATGCACACTTAAAGCATGGTTACAGAGAGTATGTAATATGGTACCTTTTGCTTTCGTGTGTTAGCAGAGACCACATTCTGCATCCTTTTTAGAGAGGCACGATTCCAATTTTCTTGACCGATTCTGATTTTTTTCAAGGGTTTGACCTGCTGGTTCTGATTTTGGCCTATTCCTATTTTCACTCTGTCTAAGAACTATAATTATCAGCATTCACAAACATTTTTGCAACTTTTCTTGTATATTGACTAACACTGAGTATTAAATAACTAAACTATTAAATAGTGTCCAAAGTGCTCCAGATTACAGCCAGCCCTTGTCATATTGTTATATTATTATATTAATATTATGTATTGAAGGGAACACGATCTCAAGAGATTTCATGGGATCTCGCAGGATGCAATTTCACATGATCTCATGTGGAAGCAGATGTAAATAAATCTGAGACTGACATAGTGCAACCAATTGCTGTATAAACCTTTGCAGTGGGAAAAACAGAAGCAGCAGTTAAACGAGTCTGGATGTGAAAATGTTTGAGGAGTCGCATCAACACAGGTTGTTTATTCTTCAGCCAGAACAGGAGGTGAGATTTTAACTGTCGGTCTGTAAACAGCAGTCTGCTGCTGGCTAACATTAGTATGAAGAGCTAGAAAGTTTACCGCTGGTTAGAATCTATCGCTAACACCACTTCATGCAAGCATGTGTATGAGTGCTGAGTGTGTGCTGCTATGATCAGAGCTGTTGTGGGTGTGACATTACGGTCAGTGTCTGCTGCACGCATGACATGACCATGTGCAGAGCATGTGTGAATATGACCAGCACAGAATCAGATATGTTATGCTGACCAGTCAGGACAGAAAGTTCCAGTGCCAGTTCCGGTCTCTTGGTGCATCCCTAATTCTGTTTTGGTCTCCACCATTCCTGAGAAAATTATCTGTCTCTGTAGCTCCACTGTGTTCAACAGGGACTGATGAGAGATGTGAAAGTGAACCACACAGTAAATGTGCCATAAAACCAAAACAAGACAAGTTAAACAAGTAAATGAAGCTAAAACATTGGCTAGTAATGTTAGCTGCATTATAAGCAACTGTTTATTAGCAATTTGAGTCAATGTTAGTGTTTTAAATACCGACACAATCACACAAAGGTTTGTGAAATAATCACAAAATATAATCAATTACATTTGTGTACATTGACACACATGACACTCAGCCCGACTTTCAAACTAATGAATCAACTACTGTCATTCTCATTCAGTGGCCAAGTTAACAAAAAGAAATATGCAACTTCTAAAGAAATGTCTTGGGTATGTTTAGGCACCAAAGCACTTGGTTGGATGTTGGAAAACAATGTGGTTTACGTTGAAATAAGTAACTTTCATAAAGGAGAAATCTTTAATTCTGGAATAAATAACTGTGATATGTCATCAGAGATCAAGGAAACATGCTAAGTTGAAATACTCACTGCCAGCGAGGAGATGATCCGCTGTGACAACCTCTCACGGGAGCAGCCGAAAGTCAAAAAAGATTCAAAGGAGCCGTGTTCAGACAATTGGAAAAACAGAGCAGAACAACACTCATGTGGGTCACCTGGACAAGAGGGAACAACACACACGATGCTGTTTCATCAGGAGATGATGCAGCAGCTGGACAATTCCAACCAGTGTCATGGAGACCATTATGTTTGCTGGATTGTCTTCCACCTGAACACTCGAGCAGCTGATTTCCCAAGCTCCTCCTCTCTGGTTGAAGTTGGCCTAATCAGTGTAATCAGATGCTCTAGTGATTGCTCAGAAGTGACTCTGCATAAATCCATTTGCTGATGGCACATGATTAGATCAAACTACTGAACAAGACGACTGCAGTGGAGTCAGTGGCTACGTTGACATGCACACTCATTTTCCACTATTATTTAGAAAATGGGAATATTCAGAATTTGATTCAGGTCATGCAGGTCATATTCCTGTTGGATATTCTGAATGAGGCCTTATTCTGATTGGAACATGAAAGGAATGTGCTGGTATTATTCCAGTTTTAGGAGCATTCTTTTCACATTAACAACACAACAAATTCAGAATATTTGTCTCATTTGGGATTTTTACTGCAGTTTGTGACACATGACTTCTTGCCTGTTTACAGTCACCTCTGTGTAAACAAACCAACTAGCCGTCAGTTTGCAGGGCTGATTAGAGATGCATGACAAATGAAAAGCTTCATATTTCTGGCCAGAAGGAGAAACACATAAACACTCTGAAAACAAAAAAGTAGAGGAAATGTAAAATTTCAAGGCCACTTCAATTAAATAGATTTTTGAGTTTTGAGGCCAAATGTTTTTGCCAAGTTTCCTGAAAAGTGTTTGCCAACTAATAATGTTTTGTTGAGAAAATTTACTTTTCTACTTTGGGTAAACTTGAAATCTTTGAGTTCTAGAAGTGAAGTGAAAGTGACTTATAGTCATTATAATAATAGTTTCATTGCAAGCATGTAATTTTCAAGCACCCAAATAATGACAAATCAGGCTCACAGCTCACTGTTAACTACTTCTGAAATACACATTTTTGGGGATTTTTAAAACTCAAACATTCAAGTCTAAGTAACTTATCTCAACAAAAGATTATTAGTTTTGACAAAACTTTATTTTATTTATGTCAAAACTTAAGAGTTTGAATTCAATTCAAAACTCAAAAATCTAGTTACAATTGCCTTGAACTTCTGAGTTTTCTCAACTTTTTTTTTTACAGTGTACTTCCAACATTATCAAAGACGTGGATATCGACAGGTTTTTGTGCATGAGCAACTATCACGCCGCCGACCTTTTCAAGAAGATGATTAAATGAATGAAAGAGGGAGGCTGTGTTTGCAAAATCAAACAAGTCTGCCGCAGGTGGAAAACTTTTTTTATTACTTCATGGCAGTGATCAAAAGTTCATCATTCCAGACAGCTGTTTCTTCTGAGTACACTGCAAAGTTTTTGACATTTTTGTATAGATTAAATCAATAGATAAAAAGACAGACATTAAATGAACACACTCAATCCAGAAACAACAAAACAACTATAATAATAATACAAAAAAAAAAGAAGAGAAAAAAGGCAATAATTATAATAATAGTATAATAATAATAATATGTATGGAGGAGGAGGGGGAATATGTGCCTATACTGCAAATCCTGTAATTTAACCTTCTACCAATTCTATCTTTAGGGCAGATCTTATTCATTTTTGTATGCAATCTCTAATTGTACATTAGTTTTAAAATTTTCATCGGCAATGTAAACAGCTTAGAAGCAATATAGTCTGTTTCAGAATAAGGGCAGAAACCAGACTGTTGTGTGCATGTAATCGTAGTCACTGATGTCTGTTGAAACATGTCACAACTGTCCATTTAGACAGAGAATAACTGTGCTTTCACCTAAAGTAAAACATTCCCCCTACTCATCTCTTGAAGGTTAACATTAACACGATCAGACAGACATAAACTTCAGCGCTCACACTCTCTGTGCCGCCTTTGTAAACCTTGTCGCACAGGAGGAGGGGGAGGAGGAGGTGTTTTCTCGCCTTCACCTTCAGAAGAGGAGAGGAGAGGAGAGGAAAGAGGAGGCAAAAGGAGACTTAACGTCTTTGGTGCGCACACACCTATACCAGCTGACTGGGTGATAAATGATCCCTGGGAGAGACAGAGACACAGGCAGGCAGGGAGAGGAGAAATAACGACTGAATCTGAAGCCATACGTGGAAGGCACAATGTAATCAGACCATATTCTAAAATCCCTGTTTAATGGATCATGACTGAAGAGGATGCTGGTGAAATGTTGTCACTTTCACCTGGATTCACCTCGTCAGTCTGTTTCAGGAAACAAGTGGGTGGTTTCAGATCTGTCACAGGAGGAGATCAGGCAGAGAAGGGCGGGTGCGCACGACATGGATTAGCGGATATATATGGGCGGATCATATAGAGACGTACAGAGAGGAAGATTCAGGGGTGGAAGTGAAATGCAGCTAAGCCTCGTGGTGACGTCCTTAAGACGAGCTGAGACCAAAGTGGCATTTTCAGGATGCGATATGAAATCTAGGCTGTGATGAGGTCCCCGTATCTTCACACAGACCACATTTCCGGGGATAAGTGGAGGAGTAGCTTATGACTCACAAGATATTATTTCGTCAATGTGATCATTAGAGGTATGTAGCTCATCAGACTATCAGCATGGGAACAATTGGCCTGAATGATCCCTCTTGGTTCCTAATAGATTTCTGAAAATTTCCATCTGCATTGTAAAAGATCAGTGTTTGGTTAATCCACATTCTGTTCATGCCCAAGACAGAAAAGGAGAAAAGTGACAAAGTCAAATAATAAAGGGAGTTAAAGGGCCTTACCAGTAGGGTGTCCAGATCCCAACAAACCAAATGTGGGACACGGATTATGTTTGTGTGGGACAATGTGGGATACATTACCAAAGTCTAAAATTTTGTTAATAAAAAATTAACATATCTGTTCTGCCCCCCAGCTCATAACATCTGCTTTGGCCTCTGGTGGATTCAGTAGCACACAATAGTTTTTGTTGTAGCTGTATTTTCTTTCCATCCCAACAAAATCACACAGTCATCTTCACAGCCGTTGGATAAAAGACAGATTTTAGAAAAGTGTCTGTCCTGCAGTGTTTTGACTATTGAAAACTAGAGCCAATCAAAAGTGGGACAAAGTCTCAATATGTGGGATGGGGGATAAGGGATAAAAATGCTGTGCTGTCCTGCATAAAGTGGGACACCTGGTGTAGTGGTTTTGCATGTTTTAGCCAAATAACTATAATCAGCTTGCACCTTCCATCAGGCTTTTGTAAAATTTTGTGCTTCAGTAACAGTAACCTGGAAGAACCTTGGTCAACTTTCTCCTTTCCTGTCCTCTTTTCCTGTACTTAAATATCCTATGTGCTAGGCATGTCTGGGTTGAAAAGAAAAAAATAATGAATAGCAGATAATTGAATGATTTTACTTATGTAGAATAGCTAGCTATTTAGCTAGTATTTTGCTCCATTAGCTATCAGATGTAACTAGGTAGCCAATGATTTATGTAGATTAACTAGCAAGTTAGCCAGTGTTTTGCTGACATTAGCTACCAGATGTAACTGGCTAGCTAATGATTTATGTAGATATGTAGTTTTGCTAACATTAGCTGACTTAAGATGTGCCTATATACAGTATATCATCACTGTTACAGGTCCCCCAGCAACATCTTTTAACCATTTTCAAAATTTGGTTTTCTTTTCAACATAGACAAATCTAGCACGTAGCATGTTTTGCATGTTTACGTACAGGAAACAGGAAAAGAGAAAGTTGAGGTTCCAAAAGGAGAAGGACTTGGAAAGTGTTTAAATGTTAAAAAGGACATGTTCAGGTGATACATTCCCTTAAAATTCACTTCACCCAGTAAAACACAACGTCCACATTTATAACTCATGGTAAATATTATCCCTTATCCTGGGGCTAACTTCCATGGAGGAGATATACGTTCCTTCTGTGTAGTTTCCTGTAGACCCAGTTAGCAAAACGTAGTTCTACCAGTAGTTCTGATTGGACAGACTCCACGAAGCGCACCACATTTCTAAAAAAAATTACAGAACACTTTAGCTACAAATAACCATCAATTTTTTAAGATGATGAAAGTAGTCAATGTGATCGGCCATGAAGAACATGCAAACTTATGCATGTATTCTTTCAGATCCCACCCCTATCGTAGTGCACCACATGTGCGCCAGGTGAACCTGAAAAAGCCAGTGCAGCGTTTTCAACCAGCACATGAAGGTAACACTAAAATACGCTAGAATCTGACAGTCAGACTGAAAAATCAACAGTTGCCAAAAAGCATGAAAAGCTGCTGTGGTCTACCTTCCTGGAAGCAAGACGCATTAAAAAAAACAACCTGGTAATTCCACGTTAAATCTTCCACTGCTGTCATTAAACTTTAAACGTGCTGCGCTAGAATGGAAAGCCTACAAGCATAGCAACAGTATCTTACTGTTGACTCTCTGATCATTTTCAAATTAACAATTTAGTAGGAGTGTAAAAAGTCACATAAAATTAATGTAAACCACAGCCTCTGGGACTTATTGGTTTAGTTTACAGTATATCTGTGTTCATCTCAGATGACACACCCAGCCCTCTGTCCCTCCATCCTTCTGGTTGTTGTCCAGACGGGGGTGGGTGACCTCAGTGGGGAGCGGGGGGTGTGTCTCTCCTTCTGTAGCGTGGGATTCTGGTCTGAAGCCAAATACATCATGAGCTCTCTCAGCGTCTCATCTGCTTTATATTTGCACACTACTAGTCTTGCCTATTTTGTTTATTGCTTTAAACTGAGGAGGGCGGAGTGTTGTTGGAGAGAAGCAATGGATTGTCTGGGTGAAGAGTGGGGGGAGGGGTGAAGCATGGGACAGAAACATTTCCACATGCTTATAACACATCAGACGAAGGTCGGAGACAGTCTGCAAGTGGTGGAGAGGATTTGAGCTCTAACGATTAGATCAGCGGTCTCAAACCACATGTAATGGAGAGACGAGGGCGTCGCTGCGCCAGCTGTGTTAACTAATTAGCACACTTGCACTCAGTGAGGAGGAAATGGGTTGCTGCTTGGAGGTGGGCTGGTGCACAACCCTCCAGGGCCTCTGTGGGGAGTGGTTTTAGACCACTTACCCAGACAGTGACGGGTAGCCTCATCAGCCTCAAGGTGTTTGGGTTTTTGTTTTGTTTTTTTCAGTTCATTTGCATTTACTTGCAAGAAGTGAGTGCTGCAAAGTTTTTAGAGAAAATATAGACAGGATATGTGAGAAAACTGGTGGTCAGAATCTTTATTTTCATGTCAAAATGGACCGGTCCATGTAAAACCCTCTATCTATATAACCAAACAAGAATGACTCTCTGTAATCTTATGGAAGAGTGGTACAGTTTATGGTATTTGTAAGGGACAATGTACAGTATGACCTATAGGCAAAATGTTGCCCTTTGATTTGCTGCACCTGAGTTACCTAAAATGGTGCAGCTGGTGGTGTTCTATATTTTTATTACTGCCAACAAATCCCTTTAAAAAGACCAAAACAAACAATGCATTTGTCTTAAGCGTTGTCCCCTACCTTTCTGGCATATCTAACTAGAGGTACCATTTTTCTGCTCCTGATACAGATTCTGATACCATATATCATTATATTATATATTATATTATAATTTTTATTTACAGTTGTAAACTGCTAACCCTGTATGAATGTGATATGATGGACTCTCATTGTTGTATGGCCTGGCTCAGGTTAAACCCTTTGTGAAACATGATCAAGTACATTCAGAGAATGAATACCATGGAACAGTGATGCCCAAAGTGTGGGCCAGGGCCCACTGTTGGGCCATGAAGGCCCTGCAGGTGGGCCTTGAGAGGTCGGAAAAAATAAATAAATAAAATATCTCAATTTTATGAATTTGAAATTACCGTAAAATATTTATGATTGATTTTAAAAAGTAATCAGAACTAATAAAACAAAGCCATGAGATTTATTTTTCATCTCTCTGACCGAGTTTAACAGGTGTTAAACCATATTTAGTGACCTGTCACATTAACACCAGAACACATTGTATATCTTGTCATTGGTATGATTAGTCTCATATGTTGATCAGAGTTGTGATTAAAGGTTTGGGTGGACCCCAGAAGATTTTCAGATTTAAAATTGTGCATTGGAATTCCTAAGTTTGGGAATGGCTGCCATAGAACATGACTTCACCATCCTGGGGAAAAAACCCGTGGGATACTGCTGGGAAATTGCAGAGTTCAGTTTTGGTATTGGATCGGTGCATAGACATGCATACTCACCAATACCATACCAGCATTTTAGGCTGTATCAGTAACATTTTATGATACTATTATTGGTATGTGAACAACACTACATCTACCTGGTCTTTGGCACTCAGACTCAAGCCTAGCCTTTTGCCATAGCCAGTGGGTATGAAGTTTATTCACCTGTTGCAGATTGCCATTGTCTTGAAGTGTGTGTATCATGTTTTTTATTGCTTCTTTGTACCTAATAAAGACATGACTGATTGAAATATTGTACATTCCATTGCGCACAGCAACATTTTGCCATTATATCTCAGCTCCAGCCTATTAGTAAAACATCACAAAGAAATTGCCTCATTTCAGAGTTTTAATTAGTTATTTTAAAACATGGCTTATCTGATTTCCTTCAGCAAATGGGAAATTATGTTTTAGTAAATGTTACTCAAACAGGAGTAAATTTGTTGTGCATTTGTTGGAGATTATTAACAAAATACACATAAAAATATAAAATACACATTTGATGTTCCACTGAGTATGTACAGCACCAGGGTGATGTTGGTTTTAGTGTTTTATGGGATTTGTTGACTAGCTGGTGAACATTTTAGCAGATAAACAGATTTTCTTCAGCTGGAGCTAAAAGAAGAGTGAACCTTGGGCTTAATTTCATCAGGTGGAGCGAAACATGACTAAATAAATGATAAGATTGCACCATGTCTGCTGGATGTGTAAATAAGCAACTGTTTTCTAACACATTCTCTATATCAACTTTATAATTATAATAAGGTGATAATACATCAAGGTTGTATTTTCAGTTTGTCCTGCTTCCCTCAAGGGGCCAAAACATCAATGAATGCAGGATTAACACTGTACTTTGTAACTGTGGTTGTTTGCTGTGTGTTTTGGTCCGTGTAATGCTAATTTAAAGTGTGAGTACATCCTGATGTTACAGAGAACAGCTGTTCCGGGCGCTTAAATATCCAGATTTCCCAGAGGGATTGTGTTAAGATAGTGGTGCTGACGGTGATGCAGGAGGTGGGGGCTGGAGTGGAGCAAGCCAACCTTATTACATTCAACTCTGTGGAAACCTTAACACTTAACCATTGGATATTAATACTAAGTTTTGCAAGAGCCTGAAATGAAATAATTTGGAATATATATTTACAATAATTAGTTGCAGCCCTAATGCCAATCATGAACCCCAACATCCACCATTCAGGGGATCTTCTCTCTACTATTTGTAATAAATACACAAAAATTGTCAAAACAATACTTTTTGAAGGTCCAATGTATGGGATTTACAGTACAGGGATTTATTGACAGAATTTATTGACAGTTTTCAATGGTTTATAATCACCTAAAATAAGAATTGTGTGTTTTCATTACCTTAAAATGAGCTGTTTATGTCTATGGAGTCGGCTCCATGTTGAGCTGCCATGTTTCTACAGTAGCCCAGAACAGACAAATCAAATGCTGGCTCTAGATTCGGACTTTCACTTTTTTTTTTTTTTTTGTTAGTTTCATGGCCACCATAGTTCTTCTTACACACTTGGAAGGGGAGGGTGAGGCAAGGTGTTTGCAATATGCAAGCTCACCGCTAGATTCCAAGAAATCCTGCACACTTGTTTGTTTGCTTGTTTTACTGACAGTTCATTGACAGATAGTCATGTCACTTATTTCCATTGTGGTCCTTGTTGTAATTAGATGGCATTTAGGTGTGTGCTTGTGCATAATTGTGCATAGCAATAATGGAATAATGGAGCACAGCATTAACAGCATGTGAAAGCAAATACAACATCAAAATACAAAAATCTTCATATTGGACTTAAACTGTAATTATTCTGACAACAGTCTGGAGTGCACACTTACTATAATACTTAAAAACTGATCCAATAAATGAGCTACATACAACCCTGCCTACACAACTGCCTTAACTGGGTATGTTTTCTAAAAGCTGGTGTTTCAGTTTTATCTTAAATGTGACTGGGTTTGTAGTCTGTTGAATGCTATTAGGGACCTTGTTCCTGTGCACCTTAGTGTCAGATTTGCTACACTGGACCCGGTGTTGTGCCTGTGAGGATCTCTAACTTTTGGGGAAAAGTTTAATAAGTAATTCTGGGGGTGCACCATTTACAATTTTTTGAACCTGACAGATTTTTGCTGGTCACTCTGGACTCCACAGGGAGCCAATTTAGCTGCATAAACTGGATCCTCCCTATGTACTCCCATTGACCTAGACCTAAGACCTCTCTGATCTGGTCCTTTAAAAATGTGGAAAAAAAAAAAAAAAAAAAAAAAAAAGTCAGAATCTAACATGCTGATGTTTGGTAGGTAATGTTTACCACTGGTTGTCTTAATGACATCCACTAATTAGAATTACAATTATTACAGTACACTGAAAATACAGCTGAGGCTGATGGGAATTTAATTAGTTTTGCAGGTATTTAATCACAGACCAAAGCACTGGCACTAGATAACAGGTCAGAGGATCACCAAAGTCATTAGTATTCATCGTGAGGGGAACATGAATGTTTGTACAAAATTTCATGCCAGTCCATCAAATAGTCGTTCAAAGGTGTAGCCCAACCAGCCGACATCACCATCCCTGGTGCCATGCTGCCAGTGTGGCTAAAAATCAACACAATTTCTACCTATTTCAGCTACCTAATCCCAAATGATGTTGGTAAATTAGCAGGCTGGCAGCCAGTTGCATGTTTTACCCCCAAAGATCAAGCCAAAAATATAACACAGTGACAGATCACTCTTTGTAACCCTTTGGGAGGGTGAGTAAAACATTTTTGGAGGGCTAAATCTGACCCACGTTCAGTGCTTCGCTTTGGGCGGCTCTGGCCTAGATTCCTCTGAAGTCTCTCTGGTATGTGAATAGATAAATATATTCAGCTGTTAACTGAGGATAACAGTTGAATCCTACAGTCTGCACCGCCGTCACTTGTTTCTCAGTGAACCTCTGGCTTTAAGAGTAGATTTACAGCCAGCAGGTTCATCCTAAACGAAGCATCTTCTTTTGTATGTGTGTTTCCAAACCTCATTTCATGTGTGGTAGTTGTGGGTGATGATCGACGTTGGCCTTCATGTCCAGTGTGTATTTCACATATTGTTTTCATTTGTAAGCTGGACAAATTAAACTTCTCTTTGTTTGTGGACCAGACCCCAGCTCCGCCCTTTGTGCTCAGCTCAGTTAATGCTCTGCCAAATCCAGGCGCCCTGCTGAGTTTATTTTTAGCTCCGACCGGAGAGTATATCTTTAAGTGTTTTGCTGCTCAACAGCCATCTTTCAAACTTCAGTTTCTTAAGCCCTGAGTGCGTCTCTGTCTGTGTATGTGCGTGCATCCAGAACCCAATTCAGCTGCAAGGTTTATGGTTCTCAAGTGTGCTGTTGTTTATGTAGTTTCCATTAAGCTGCCAAGGTACAGTGCATACTCCCTGTGCACATTACCTCATGCAGTGCGGCCTTTTTTTCTTTGTGTTCAGTCTCTAACTCCACAGTAGGTTTCACTTCTGCAGGCCAGAATAGATGCAGCTGGCATTGCTTTTGGATTTTGGACTGAAGTTGCTGATATACCTGAAGTTTCCACCGAAATAAATAGTTTGATATTTTGAGAAATACACTTCTTCGCTTTCTTGCTGAGAGATAGATGAGAAGATCAATATCATCGTAATTATTGAGCTTTAAAAGAGCTGCTAAATGTTTTTTTTTAACCTACAGACAGAGCCAGGCTAGCAGTTTCTAGCCTTTGTGCTAAGCTGAGCTAACCAGCTGCTGGCTCTAGCTTCATGCTAGAGACATTAAAACTATGTAATCTGTAATTATATGGAATTATATAGTAAGCAAAAAATATAAAAACACATTTTTGCCTTTTAAGCATCTAAAATATAAAAGACTCCCACACACTGGCTTCTGCACTTTCAATCAAAGATTTAATAACATTCTTGTAATTAAATCTGTGTATAAATATACACATATAATAGGTAATATATATGGCATGAATTTCCCATGAAGTTTACTGTTTCAGTTACCTGTTACCTGTTCTACATATATATTCTTTATTCAATACCAGAATTCTTTACTCCTTGTTGACATGTGTAATTAATATGCTCCAAAAAAAAGGTCATAATATATTATGACTCTACATATAAGTCATATAACATTCCCCTTATAACTGGGGAACACTGGGCATGAGCTCTAATCATTGTTCAGTTGATGAGGTTCTGTTGTCTCATTAAGAAAAAAAAAAGATTTTTACGGTGGATTTGACCCAGTTAGCATGTGTCGGGTCAAGATGTAACATTTGGAGGCTCAAAACTGGGTGCATAAACCAGAGCAAACTCTCAAAAAAAAAAGTCCATGACAGTCATCAGCAGCCTTTTGTTTAGTGCATTGTGTGTGCTGGGTTCTTCACAGTGCATAAATTACAGCCAACAGGATGGAGACATTGAAATGGAAACATTACCATGTTGCCATGCTGTCTTTGGGAGGTGTGAAGTTTCAGCTTTTAATGGAGGTGGCTAATGTTGCAAAAGGCTTGATGTTTTTGTATATAATTATTATGTGCATCTATGATAAGAGTAACCACTGAAGTAATTACAGTAAAGTGCAGTACAACAATGCAATGCTATAAAAATTGAGACAATATGCTCCTGTTAGTTATGGGTAAATTGCTCAACAGTACAAAGATCTGTCCAGAAATTGGAAAAAGTAACTCTTAAACTTAATCAGATGCAGAATTACATAATAATTGCAAAATATTTGTTCTAAACAATCTTGCTGCTGACCCTAAAAATCATTTTGGTTCTAATATCTGCTCTTGTGTCCATCTCCAGTTTGAAGGCGGTGCTGTCGGCTCCTCTGTCCAGTGGGGCGTTGGATCTGTCCGGTATCCCTCTGACAGCTCGGGACATGGAGCGTCTGTGTGCACACCTGCAGCGTCACGCATCCATCGTGGTCAGCTTGGAGCTGGGCTTCACCGAGCTGACGGACGAGGCCTTCCTCCTGCTCCTGCCCACGTGGCCTGCCCTGCCGCACCTGGAGACCCTGGCGCTGAATGGAAACAGGCTGACCAGAACTATTCTGAAGGAGCTGACTGATGCCCTGAAGGTCACTTATACTTTCAATATTTTCATATGTATCTTAAAATATAATAATAATTTCATGTACATATATTTTCAAATACAATCACAACTGAGTATTAATGTTAGTATAATTCCTGCAAATGAGACCTCTAGCTTTCTGTTGCAAAGAATGTTGTCACCTGTCTCCTTTGTATGTCTGTCCTACTAAAGGATGACCATTTTGGAAACATTTTTCCCATCAGACTTTAACACCTGCCACCATCTGTCTTTGGAATAAATCACAGAGGTTTTTATCCACAGATGCCACAAATGTTGGTTGTCACTGGAGCCACAAAATTCAAATTTTGCAAAAAAGATGACCCTCAATCTGATCCCAAATATACTTCTCTTCAATCCCTAATATCTTATGTAGCAAGTAATATTTTTAAATACTTTTAGTATAGGAATATTCAGTACTCAAAACTAACCTAGGATCTAACAGTTATCCTCAATACATTTAAATCAGGAAATACTTTTGTGTACAAAATATACTTAACTGACATGGATGGAGTCTAGACACTGGTGGTGGTGGTGGTGAAGGGATGGCTCAAGATCTGGATGAGATGAGGACTGGACTTCTGATGAGCTCAACCTGCATGGGCTCTGGATTAGAACAACTGTAGGAGAACGTGGTGGAGGAGGGTAGCAACAATTCCAAAACGACAGCTGAAAGCAGCAGAGAGGAGAGCAGATTTAAAGTTTTGACACATCGACATGATTGGCTGATGGAGACTGTGGCTAAATCTGGTTGGTTGACTTAATGAGTGAACACCCATGGATAGCTGATTCTCAATAAGTGGGTAAAGAGAGAGGGGGAGAGAAAAACAGGGATGAATGAGGCGTAAAGATAGTCTTCCTGATTGAACTTAAACTGAACTTCATTTATTTCCACCACATCTGAAGAACCATGAAAATTAGGCACATTAGCGTGATTACAGACTAAAAATTACAATAATATTTGAGACACAGTTTTCACACTTGAGGAAACAGCAACACAAAGTCATTTTCTTAGTCTTTGACTGCCTGGTGGTAGTACCAAATACAGCACTGTAGCAGATGACAATGCTAGTCATATTTTAACAAAATAAAAAAAAACCTACACAGAATAATTTCAACAACTGAGATCATCATTTCTCCTAGGACAACATTTACTTTCCTTTTAGATTTTTTTTTTTTTTTTTGCCTGAGACTTGACAGTAGAGAGATGGCAGAGGGAGAGCGGTGAAAAATGGGAAAGATCTGCAACAGAGACTCCTGGCACATTTACTTTCAATTTGCTTGTAGAACTTGTGGATTTTTTTTTTTTTGTTATTTTAATACAGTCTGAGCTGTCAAGAAACAAGCATCTAGCTGCCATTAGTGGCTGAAACATTCAGCTGTACTCACTGCTGGTTGGCAGAAACAGTGATGATTTCAGCTCAATTTGTTGTGGATGAAGAAACCTCTGTATTCATTTCAAGTGTGTGTAAAAGCAGGTGGACAATCGTCTTGACAGTGATCTCATTTGCTTGCGGTAACTTACTTCAGGAGAAATCTGTAATATATTTATTGTGATTTAATATAAAATTAATATGATATGTGATCAGAGGAAGGAAAGGAAACATGTTCAGTTGAAATACTCCCATTGTGTCCCCCGTTGAAATTTCTTTTCTGGGCTGGAATAACTCTTTCTGTTTGCCTGTTTCATGTTAATTAGAGTTCATATTAATGCCGAATGTTCCCCCGAATGAGCAAGTGTCTGTTTATGAATCATAAGAAATCATTTATAATCTTGTAGAAGGATTAGATGTTTATAACGGTAAAATTGAGCAAAATGTTAATGGAGTCTGGCAGACAGAGAAACAGGCAGCCACTTAACAAGCCCATAGTGTATATTTTCATAGCAGTGGGGTTTTGTTGTCAGGATAATGGGTTTAACTTTACATTGACAGACCACTGACAGTTATAAAAAGCTTATTAACTTACAGAGTCAGACTCGTCATCACTTGTTATTGTCAGTGTACAATGTTGCGCACGTCCTTCGCTCCTGCAGCCTGCAGAGCTTCCCCAAGTCTGGGGAGGAGGGGTGGGAGTAAACAACTCTCTTCAATCATGGATTGCATATTAAACAGGATTTCAGCCTATTTCATATACAGTCTATAGCCAGCTCACTATTGGGACTACTGTACTCATTTTTGCATGCCCATTGGCTACATATTGTTACTTTAAAATAAAATGATGATGTCATTTTTAATATTGCATGTTGATATTTTCACACCTAGGATCCAGGCAGCTTCCCCAGCGTGACGTGGATCGACCTGGGCAACAACGTGGACATCTTCTCCCTGCCGCAGCCCTTCCTGGTCAGCTTGAGGAAGCGCTGTCCCAAGCAAGGGAACCTGCCCACCATCCTGGAGTTCGGAGAGAGTCAGGCAAGCGACCCCCCCGAGAGGCTGAAGGGCCTCGGGGAGGAGGAGGAGACGGACGACACCAACCGGACCGAGAGCATGGGTGAGCTCCGGTCGGAGGTGGAGGAGGAGCTGGACGGGGAGATGGAGATTGAGGAGATGATGGAGGAGCTGCTGGACTTCGACAGGGAGGTGCAGGGCAGGGAGGACGAGGACGAGAGCATGTGGACACTGGAGGAGCAGAGGAAAGCCGGGGAGAGGAGGAGGAGGGGGAAGAGAGGGGAGGAGGACGAGGAAAAGCGGAGGGAGGAGAGCGAGGCGCAGAGGAAAGAGCTGCGGGGGCCGTCAGGGAAGAGGGCCACGGTGGTGGAGGACGAGGACGACACGCAGAGCCGCTCCTCCCGCATGTCTTGCTCCAGCCAGTCGCAGCACTCCTCCGGAGCCGTCGAGCCAATGAGGGTGGAGGAGGACGACTTAGACGAGGTGACCAACCAATCGGAGCACTTGACCTGATCGCTGCTGCCCGCTCTGCTTGGCTCTTCTTATGTTTCCCCTCCTGTGTCGAGTCCTGCGCGGAAGGAGGCGAGAGGAGACTTTGTGTCCTGCGGAGGCTAACTGAGCGCGCTCAAAGTCAAACAGGCTGTGGCGTTGGAAGGATGTAATCCATATGAACACGCCACTCGATATTCTGCTCAGAAACTGGCTGAACCCAGGTGACTCCTGGGAAGACAATCCCCAACAGGACGTCTGTTTTATCATAACTGTCTAGACTAACGCATAGAATAGACTGATGAATTATATCACATGAGGCTTTTATGTATAGAATGTTAATCTTTATTCAGGTCCTTTCCTCCTGGTAACCCTGCTAATACCTACATGTGCCTGTGACACGTCCCGTTACTGGTTATGAATGTGCGCTGAGAGATAAATTAAAAAAAGACACCATGAAAACATAAAAAACAAGAGATACACACAAATTAGTCAGGGCCCTTAAACCTTTCGAAAAATGTTTTTGCCAAAAACTTGAAGTGGAAATGTATAAAATGTCTCCCTCCCACATACATTGACGGGCAGCCAGATGGATGGATGGGAAGATATGACGGGAATCAGAAGTCAAGCCAACAGCTTCGTGGAAATCAGTTGCCTCTTAAGAAATGAGCAGATGCACCGTGCTTTAGTGGAGGAGAAGATGAGATTAGTCAGCTGAAACCAAAAGAAATAAACAACTGATAAAGAAAAGGACACAGTGCAGGCCTGTGCTCGGTTGCATAAAACCACTTAGGCGAAGCTTTCCCTTAAAATTTCATCTAAGGATGCCTTTGGAAAAAATTGACTACATAACATCATCCTAAGGATTTCCTTAGGCTGTTGTAAGGGAAAACCCTTTAATTTTAAGTATTCCTTTATAGGTTGCTAGAAGGTCCTTAGCAACATTTTGAGGGACCCATAACAGTCCCTTAAAAGTGAAATATCAGATAATTGCTGAATTTATGGTGATTAAAGAGGAGGAAAAGACACCAAGACGCATTTTTCAGGACAGAGAAAATGCACTGGACACTATTACCCCATTTCCATACACATGTGCTGGCCTGATTTGACTCCCACATCTGCACGGCAGGGATTTGCATCTCCATTACAACAGGGCTATAAATTCTATACAATAAAAGTCAAGTGTTACTTTGTTCAAAACCTTTGCTTATGAAGCAGCTAAATGGGGAAATTTGGGGTTTTCATCAGCGGTAACATAACACGATTCTATCCAGCTGAAAGTGAACATGAAACAGAAATAATAAAGAAATAAGAAATAAAATAAAGTAGATAAATACACACAGCGACACAGGAGAGAAACTAAACTTTTAACCACAGAGATTCAGTTTGAGGGGTGAAAGGGGGGTCGTTGTGGGTCGGCTGCGGTCTGCTAAAAGTGGTAATGGAAATGCAAATCAGCATGGCACAGTTTGACTCAGTGCGGCCAAAAGTGACGATGGAAAGCCCGATGTGCAACTTGTTAGAGAGTATAGATCTGACGTCAGCACTAGCAACTTTGTGGCTAGCTAGCCAAACGTTAACATAACTGTCCCATTTTTAACATTAGCTATATGGTTTTATTGAAACTCGCCAGTTTTTGTCGACTCCTGTCGATATCCTTTCTTGCTTGTCGAGTAATATTTTTACATTTCCACATAACCTCATCTACAGTTCGTGTCACAGCAAATTTCTCGCATTGATTTTGTCAGTTACTTCTTGACACATCTTCGCTTGTGTGTATTTATTTTGGCTGGTACAAGTTACTTCAGATAATGTTCTTGTGATTTACATATTCTTCAAGGACGACAACATTTTCATCTTCTGTCCAGTTTGGCATTCTGTTTGTCTTCATTTTGGAGAAGCTAACTAACACAGGCTAACTACATGTGTTAGCTAAGCTAGCTAACAACTGACAATAATGCTGTCTAGCAACAGTAAAGAATGATGTGCGTGAAATGTAACCATGGTAACTGAAGTACACATTTGCTGTGTTATGACAGTAACTGCTATGAAAGCTGAAAGAAGCTTCATGCAAAATTAAGTTTCAAACTCTATGTGGTTTATGCAACCGCGCACTGATGATTTTAAGGAGTTAAACAGTAAAAAGTGTCCTGGGCCTGCTGTGGTGTCCATGTACAGTCACAGATGTGAACATTTTATTGCCATATGTCCCAAAGCAAAGTGCTGGGGTATCAATGAAATGAAATATTTAGTAGCCTTTTTCTCATAATCCAGGTCATGCTCCGCTCCACTACAGTACTGTACTATAGTGTGTGTCACATGCTTACAGTGCTGTGTTTATATATAGATCGCAGCTATGATCACGTTCACGTATGCCGCTCGCTGGGTTTCAACAATTGATATTCTTATGCAGTATGTAGCTCTCACCCGGCCTGTGCTTTCCATTCATGTGTCACTTATAGTCCATGCAAAGCTTTAAAGGGACAGTTCAGATTACTATAAGTGGGGTTGCGTGAGGTACCTACAGTGGGCTGCGGTTGACAGGCCCCCAGTTTGGAGAAGTATTTAGGAGTACCAGCACGGAAGCTAAGCAAAGCTAAGAACTGCTGTGGACAGGGTCAGCGACAAAACGTATTTTAGCCACTTTAAAAAGTCAAAAAAGAAAAGAAAAATCAGTGTATATTCAGAATATTTTCACTGCTTTATCTTGTGTTTAGAAAGCCAGGAAAAGCACGATTACATGAACCAAATATTGCTTCCTCTAGCTCAACCAGACTCCAGTTGCAAAAACAGTCATTTTACCTCACAGAACACAAGAGTTGCTGGTCTACCATTGCATTGATCGATTAGTTTGTTTGTGTTATTGTGTGAATTTGGTAAATCTTAACTATCCAAAGTTACACATTAACTCTAACAAACTAATCGATCAATGCAACCGCAGACCAGTAACTTCAGTTTTCTGCAAGGTAAAATGAATGATTTTGCCAATGGAGTCTGGTTGGTTCAGCAAAAGTGATATTTGGCTAATATAATGGCAGTTTCCCATCAGAAAAGGTTGTCTGACAGCAAGACAGCAAGGTAAAGTGGTGAAAATAATATATCATTATTTTTATTAGATTTATTATTTATTTATAAGTAATATAGTGTACTCTTAAACTGATAGTGTTTTTTTAGTTGAGCCTCTTTTTAGGTGGCTAAAATATGTTTTGCTGCTGATGCTGTCCACAGCAGTTCATTGCTTTGCTTCCTGCACCGTAACTCCTGCTGCTTCTCCAAACTGGAGGTGTGTCTACCGCCATGTACTGTAGGTAATACACTGACTATACAACCCCACTTCAAATAAGCCGAATGATCCCATTAAGACACAAGCTATATTTTTGGATGTACAGTATATACATTATATATTGTTTTTATCTGTGCAGAGGCAATTGTTTAGATTGTAGATTAGCTATTGAAAGAGGAATACCACTCAGTTCAAGGATTTATATATGTTATTTCTATGGTCTGGGTAGTTCATACAATATTGTATGTGAATAATGCTTAACAGCTGGCAAAACAAGGTAAACCAGACTCTTAATTTGTGAAAGAGGCACTGAGTGGAAAGGGTTTATTGATATGGAAAGGAGGACTTCACTGAATATTAACTACATTATTATATATAATAATAATATATATATATATATTATAAATATAATATATTATATATATATATATATATAAGAGAGAAGAGAGAGAGAGAGAGAGAGAGAGAGAGAGAGACTCATCCTAAAGCACTTAAAAATGGATAAATGCATACATACTTTCCCCAGACAGCTGCCTTAGGCGCCAGTACTTTCACCTCTGGAGCTGTTAACGTATGTGTCATCAAAAATGAAGGCCTTTAATGACATGCTTATGCTTCCAGCTGCAACACATCATCAGGCAAAGTTCATATAGACAAGTCTATATGAGGACAGATCTGAGGGCCTGAGGAAGTTACTAAGTCAAAATGCCTTTTTGACACTTTTAGATAACATCCTTTGTCATATTGTCCACCTATTTAACAATATGTGCCTAAAACAATTCAAAAAATCAATTTCTTTGTATTCTCACATCAAAACCCAATCATGTTTTCTTCCTGTAAAACTAAATATGGCATGTGCTCATGTAGGCCTGAACCAACCATGTGCAACCAATAATATCATGACATCCACCCTTCATTCAATCTTCACCTTCTAGTGGCACGCCCACTTTTCAACTTTCAAATCAAACACAAAAAGCCTGTATTACAAACTGGGGCATTTACCAGGCAGGGAGGGTCTTAAAAATAGTGTTGAGTTGCATGATGGGAATCGTGGGATTGGTTTTTGCAGCTTGACCATTTTCTTTTTAATCTGCCTCTCGCAAATCCTTTAACTTCACTATACCCCTTTTCAATATGGTAGTTGTTGCTTATATATGCGGAATACCAGCAACAGGCCTTGAATGCCATGTTTTCATTCATAATGTCTTCTGCTAGCAGGATATATTACCTCTGAAAGGATTTGCATGAGACTGTGTGGAAAGGTCAGTGAGTGAACATGGTGAGAATCCAATATGTAGAACCAGAATATCTTGACAGTTGTAGCATTGGCAGAGGTACGCAATGTACTGAATGACAGCCAGTTCCCCTGATTATCACAGCAAAGCTATTTCCTCTCTTACTGCAAAGATTTCATTAAAAACACATTCTGATGAGCAAGAAATATAATCTACAGAAGCAAAATTAAACAAATGTTTTATATCAACAGTCATAAAACATTATAGAAAGATAATAGTCAACTGTAGTAAGAACTCATATTGTGCTATGCTAATAGTTCATGCAGTAAGTAATCATTGTATGTGTTGAATAAAGAGAAGTACATATTGATGCATCTATAATGATAAATGCTTCATCATAATGTTTCAGCCTAACCATTACATTGGCTGCACACAGTTAATGGTTTGTTAAATGTATATTATATTTCTTTGAATATATCATATAGGTTTTGTATGTTAAGGTTCCATTCCCGAAGCAGTCAGACTTTGCTTTTAATTCTCTGCATTCTGGCATCTTACATAATAATCACTTATGATGCAGCATTGATTCTTTTAAATGCATGAAAATGCATTGCACTTTACTTACCACCAACCATGATGAAGCAGGCATTATTGTAGATGCATCAATATGTATTTCACTTTACTTAACACGCTATAGTGTTTATGTAACACTTACAGAAAACCACGCCCACCAAGTGACTGTAGCTCGCTAAAAACATTTGATTTCAGCATGTCAAGGGATGATTTTAGCACCCTGTGTCTACCAGAGAGGACAAGTTAAACTGACAAACTCAATATTTCCAGTAAATCTCAGTGTCCTTTCTCCTGGCATTGCTTTTTTTTCCCCGCCGAATGGCCAGAGGTGAAATACTTTAATATGAACAATTATTTGACCACATCACCAGGTCAGATCATCATTTAACCTCACAAAAATCAAAACCAGGCCTTTTTTAATAGCAGAGTTATCTTACACTTCTACAGTTTGTCTAGTCAAATTAGCAACTGTAATCCTGGCATAATGTTACAGAATCACTTATAAAAACTTAGGTCTGGGTTCTTTAACATGTTGGCACTGGCACAACAGCGTTTAGACATTTTTCTCTTGTTTTCTAGCAGGCACCCTGATGCAATACAAGTCAATGGGAGCCATAGATTGTTTTCCCCTCTGTTGTGGATGGGGGTTAAATGCACTCTCTATGATGCTGCATTGACTGAAGTATACTATGAGTCCTTTCTACAGTTGATTGTTGAGGTGTGTGTAGGTGATTATAAGTAGTCATAATGAATTATAAGCCTGACCATCAGTCAACATCTAGTTTATAACTAGGTCAGAGCATCCAAGACACTCAAATTTAAAATTCATTATAAATCAGCTGTAAAGTTTTGTGACTGTTGATATTGTGCATCAGAAAGTGTTGTGTGTTTGAGTGTAGTCATAAAGCATTATGAATGCATTATAATTAATTATGAATGCCCCCATAAGGCGCTATTGATGTGGTCTTCATAGAAAGCTTCACCAAATTAAAAGCAGAATTTTAAGAAAAATACCTGATCAGTATAAACAACTTGATTCTTTGAACTTCAAGTAAGTTATGGTGTCATTGAAATAAATGATCACCATTAACATTTAGCCACTGAGCAGCTAAAAGCAAGTGAAGCAACTATTTAATAGTTATCCAGTACAATGAAAATATCTATCCAAAGAGTTGACAGGGAATTCAGGTATTTAGCATATGCAGCTTTGAAAGCAACTCTGCATAAATTAAGTTGCCCCTGTTGTGTTATTGCATATTCATATAATGATTATGAGAATAATATTCATTGTTGCCTCAGTCCTCTTAAAGCCACAGTCTGTTTTAATGCACCCTGTATGGGTTCATTGGTGAGCGAGGGGGTTGAGATAACTTACAACCTTTGAAGTTTGCAGATGTGGTCTGTTGGAACAACGTGACACTGTGGATTATATACATGTCACCTGAAAGCGATCCATACAGCACACAGTTCTCTTACCCTTTGTTAATGCAAACTACCCTGCAGGCATGCAGTGGTGTTATTTGAAGCTAATTACATGGTGGATTTATTTATCATTTTACAGCACAGGGTTACATAAAGAGAGTTAGTTGTAGTTCCATTTTTACTGCTCACAAAAACAAACATATATAAAAATAATATACAATTGATTGGTTGAATAAAGAATATCTTATAGATAAATTTTATGGTGGAGTAATGAGGTTGAATTAAGCAGTCTCACAGCCTGAGGAAAGAAGCTGCTCTGTTGTCTGGTGTTGCGGCTGCGGATACTTCTGTCTCTTGGCAAATGGCAGCAGGGTGAACAGGCTGTGGCTGGAGTGGGTATTGTCTTTTAGTATCCTCTGTGCTCTGCACAGGTTCCTCACCTCTGTGATATCACTGATGCTCGGTGGATGGATAGCAATGAAGTTTGCCTCTTTGTAGAAGTTGACAAGAACTTGGCACAGGAATAATGCCTTCTTAAATTTCCGTAAGGGATATAGTCATTTCTGTGCTTTTTTTTTTTTTTTTTTTTTACCAGGGTGGAGATGTGTGATGTCCATCACAGGTTCTCTGTGATGTTGACTCCCTGGAACCTAAAACTGTTCATCTGCTCCACCTCTGCTCCACTGATGTAGACAGGGGTTGTGTGTCTCTGCATCCTTTTTCTGAAAATCAACAATCATCTTTTTGGTTTTGCTGAGGTTTAACAGTAGGTTGTTTGCACCACTCTGCAATTATGTTTGATTTCCTCCCAATATGAAGTCTCATCATTGAGTGAAATCTCTCCATGTCAGAGGGTTGCAGTCATGGGTGTACAGTGTGAACAGGAGGGGGCTGAGCATATGGCCCTGGGGGACTCCAGAAAGAGAAACGTCCCTTTAAGCTACCTTTACAATAAGCTATCATTGCATTATCCCTGTAAAATCAATTGTACAAACTGCTCAGTCCAGTGAACCCTTTAAACAGAGGCAGGTGGTGCATCATTATCTCACACACAGTTAATGAGACAGAGGAAGATTGTCCCTGAAAGCCACAGTGATTTTCAGCAATTGAAGCCATTATCTGGAGGAAGACTGGATCGTTACAATGAGTTCAGACGTGATGTGAACATTTGTTTGCTATCAACTAGCGATCAGTGTGGATCACTGGCTTTAGATACAGTAAGCAGTCAGTGGTTGGACTCAATATTCAGGGTCAAACTGGCTCACAGCATGTGACTTAAACATCAAGAAATCTTGTAGAAGCTTATAGATTCTATTCTCAGGTTTTCTGTAGTTTTCTGCTTGCTACTGTAACATATGGAAGAGTATAAGTGTCAGACATAAGGGAAAATGAGAGGAGCAATTGTTTCTCAAGATTTCCACTTTTTTGCTCAACATTTTGACTTTATTCTCAACATTTCAACTCTTTTCAACATTTTGAGGTTTTCCTCAACATTTTGACTTTTTTTCTCAAAATGATATGCAAACTTTATTTTTGACATTGCAACTTTTTCTTCAACATTTCAACTCTATTCTCATAATTTCAACTTAATTCTTAAAATTTTATTTGTATTCTCGACATTTTGACTTTTTTCTCAAAATACAAAAAAAGAAATCTTCCTTCTCTGATTTATACTTTTTTTAAAATTCCTGGTACTATACCTGCCAGGCGCTAGGGTTGTCACAATGCCAGAATTTTAAACTTCAGAATGATACTAGTATAAAAAAACAATATTCAGAACCTCTTTCGATACTACTACAAAAAGTAGTATAATTTTTCTTTTTCGAAATGAACAAACTGCACACAGTGCTAATACAGAAAAAGTGAACACTGAACTCTGTCTTGTTTTGCTGCTGCAAGCCAAGTTTCAGGCTTGGCAGTTAAGACTGAACTGAACTGAGATCCTGAATGAGCACTGAGATCATTTCTTTACTAGCATTGTATTGTTTTAAACAACGTGGTATTGAAAAGTATTGAATGATCAATACTTTTGACAACCCTACCTGGCACTGCCTAGTTAATTCACTGTGAATCTGCCAAAGCAAATGAAAACATGAGCTCAACAGATTCGTCTGGTTCCCAGGCTAACTAATACTGAAGGTTCGACTCTATCTTTGACATTCTGACTTTATTCTCAAAATGCAAAATTAAAAAAATCTTCCTAATCTCATTTTTTTCTTCTACTTGGCCCTAATACTCCTCCATATTAACAGGGCTCCTTCTGGCTGCAGAGAGAGAGAGTTGGTCAGGGGAGGTCAGAGTTACGCATACATGTGTGTAATGTGCTGAAGCCATGCACTTGTCTGCTTTTATGTTAAGGTCACTGCACATCAAAGCAACAAGATCACAACTGGAATTAGACTCATTCATCAGCATAGATGTGGGTTTTTAATTTTGAACCTTTGATCCATCACTCACTGTCGTCCACCTTTGAGGGATTCAGTGCAGTTTGATCTGAAACTGATTAACCTTTTGAGGACGTTAACCTGAACCGAGGTCTCATTTTGATCCATCCATTGACATATTCGCATAAGAATGTGTGAATATGGTTTATAAAAATCATGTCAGAGGTTACAAGAGTGAAGTATGTTTGCGGGACTGAATTCGTTTTGAATTTACTGCTTGGAAAATGCTTGAATATTAAGATTTTTGCTTCTGTTTGTCTGCTGGTAACAGTTAATCAAAAGCTCACTAATGGCTCAGCTTTATTTCATTCACTGCACATTCATGTTAAAGGGACAGCTCATCCCAAAATCAAATATGTTTCCTCAAACATAAGCTGTTGACTTTTTCAAACGTATTTTTTGGCACTTTGAGCACCACAAGACGAGTGCCGTCTAGTTCCATTATATTCAAGAGAAGGCAGACATCTCTACGGTTGATATCTCCAAAACTACAGGTAACACTACAGGTAAGAGGAAAAATATCTATCATTGATTTTAGGGTGAACTGCCCCTTTAAAAGTCCAATTCAAATTGTAGCCACATTTGCTCTTTGGTGATTTGGCTCTTTGGACAGTGGTGAGGCACAGTGACTGAAGACTCGTCAATACAGGCAGAACGACGTCCTTCATGTGTTGCAGTGAGACGTGTGTGGACAGTTTTCTTTACCTTGATCTCAAAGAGTGGGAGAGGCTGTGAATGCTTTAGGTGACTGAAGCATGTGAAGATGCTGTCTACGTCTCGCTCAAAGACTCTTCTGATGTATTGTGAAGTGTAAAAAGAAACACCATAATGTGAATCTCAAGGCGGGAGCGTTTGTAGCCTTTAATCTTTTATCTCTTTCTTCTATACGTATTTCTCAGTCTACAATATACCTCTGTACAGTATTATTCTCTATACAGTGTCTTCTTCTTCTGTCACCCTCTCCTTTCCTTCAATGCTAACATGCATCTTTTATTTTCATGCCACTTTATCGAGGTGATCCATTCAGAAGAATGCTCTTTTCATTCATTTGAATTGTAAAATGTACAGTTTTCTGTTCAATCCCAATAAATTCTATGATACAAAAGCAAATACTGGCTTGTCTTAAGTTTGTGTTTTGAATATTGTGATTATTACATGATGACAGCAAATGTTTGGATGGTAGGCGTCAGCTACATCCAGTGTGGGGGCAGCAGAGATCTCCATGTGGAGGTGCATCCATCAGCATCCACCCATTCAGCTGAGAAGTAGCTGTGAAGAGTTGATCATACTGAAAAGAGTAGTACATGCTTTACTTATTCTAATAAATGAAGTAATTTAAATGTTTCTTTGTGCATTCTTTTTAGAAAGTGTGTGATTTTGATTAAGTATTTTATACTGTATGCACTCTTTATTGCTTTGCCTCTAACTCAAGGTAGAAAAGGATCTTGAGTAAAGGATAATGTACAGTGAGACGGTCATTACTGTGAAATAAACCACGACAGGGTGATGCAGGACTTCTCGAGTCATCATGAAGAGGTTCATTATCCTGTTTGCAATAGAAAATAGAATAGAAAAATTCATGCTGTGATTTGGTATAAAAAACTTTTGACATTTTGGATATTCCTGCAAGAACTGCATATTGCGTATTGGCGAGCACTTCTGTTCTGAGAATTGCTCAGAAGTCCCCTAATTGTCAGTATAGCTAGGAAAGCCATCCACCCTCTGAATGCCTCAGGTCTCCAGTGAGGCCGTGATTATCCTAGAGGTCACCATAGGTCATTTTATAAAGTGAGGTCAAGTTTCAAAACATGTTTTTACTACAATTAAATGGTTACTATGGGGACTGACATCAGTGCACATGAATGCAGTTGAGGTAACTGAATCCACAAGAGTCTCAGCTTTCCAGTCAGACCCATTTATGCGATTCCGATACTGTATGCAGGAATAATAGAATTAAGTAGGTGAAAATAACATATTTATACTGCTTGCAAAAAAGCACATGGTTTGCCCTGAACTGTGTGGGATTAGCACAAAGTGTTCATGTTTGTAAAAGAAGATGGGGGTGGGGATACCCATGAAACCCATTTTCATTCAGACATCTTGAGGTGATAGGTCAGAGGATTCGAAGCCAATGTATGATACTAGTACGGATGATAATATTTCATATGATACCAGTATCCTCACTCTAGCTTTAAAACTGAGCCTGCCACAGATCTCTAAAATAGAGTGATGTCGCCCGGGGACATGGACGTCCCTGCAGAGTTAAAGAGGTTAAGAATGCTGCATGTTGATCCAAACTTCCGTTTATTTTTTTAAGACGGCAATGACATTTCTCCACACGTGGATATATATGGTAAATGCATGTGTGTGACTGCTGAGAACCACCATAATGTTTGAGCGTTACATAAGATAGGAAAGAAAGGAGTATCACTTTCTGATGCTTTTAAGTTGTAACTAGTGGTTTTATCAATGCATAGTAAATTATGCACCAAAGCTTTATAGATTATTTACAATGCATTGATAAGTAAACTTTCGTGTTGCCAGGCTGTGATAAATCTTGCTAGCTGTTGAATCATTAATAATAACTATCAATAATACATGCTTTTCATCTCACCTGCAGTGCTGTTCATCCATACAGTAGTTTTGGTGTGATGTGCAGAGTTTTAGAGATATCGGCCAAAAAGATTGGAACTACTGTCTTTTTACTAGAAAAAAAGTAGTTCCCACATTAAACTGCTCACAACAAGATCTGTGGATTATCTTGAGTAACTGGGTCATGATTTCTGGACAGAGACATTGCTTTTTCAAATGTATTTTTTGGCACCTTGAGGACCACAAGCTGAGTGCCACGTTATATTGGAGAGAAAGCAGACATCTCTACGGCCAATATCTTCAAAACTCTGCAACTCACACCAAAACAACCAAAACAAGTAAGAGGAAAAATCTGTATTTTTGATTTGGGGGTGAACTGCCCCTTTAATAAGTTGTCAGTAAATAAATTTGATGCAGATGCCCTATGGCTCTTTTCCAGCAGACCAGAGGTCAAACAGTACACTGGATGGGCACATAATGATGAAAAGAGCCAAAAAAGACAAAGAAAGTGTGATGCAGGAGGAAGATTAAACTCAGAGACAACCTGGTAACCAGTGCTGGAATGTAACTAAGTACATTTATTCAAGTTATGTATTTAAGTTGCATATTTCCATGATATGTTACTTTGTACTTACTGTATACTCCACTATGTCTCAGATGAAAATATAGTACTTTTTAATCCACTAAATGTACTTGATATATAGAGATACTGGCTATTTTTAACATAAAAAAACATGATATGCTTATATGATATGAAGCAGTACTATACTACTACTGGTCTACCCAGTAGTACATGAAGTGTCTAAAGCTGGCTG
This sequence comes from Lutjanus argentimaculatus, assembly GCA_034769285.1. NCBI lineage: Eukaryota > Metazoa > Chordata > Actinopteri > Lutjaniformes > Lutjanidae > Lutjanus > Lutjanus argentimaculatus. Next base: position 2,549,120 of record JAWZSL010000001.1, read on the forward strand.
CACTTTGATGAACTACAGCATTAAAATTCTTCATTACATGTATTTGTTAGTGAGAAAAACACGATAATATAATATTATGTAATATTATGATCCAGTGAAAGGGGTCTTTCTGTATAATAGACATACTTTTGATAGCTGATAATGCTTTTGTACTTTTATTTAAGTAAAGTTTGTATTCAGGACTTGAGATGGAGTATTTTTAGACAGTGGTATTACTACTTTAAGACCTGAGTACATCTTCCACCTCTGCTGGCAACGCAAGGATTATTCTCATTAATTGCTTATAACTTAAATTAAATAATTTATTAACCATTAACAGATCCATTATTTACAACTTATGAATCCTGTTATAAAGGATACAAAAAGATGCAGAGTAACTATGGTAGAATTGTGTTTATACAGTCATGGTTTGTATTTTTCAACATTTTACAATTTATTTTTGTGGGGAAATGTGATGGAGGATATCAAACCACAACAGTTTGTTACTGGAATGATTAAGGATTTTTAATAGTATTTGAGTGACACCTAGTGGCCAAACTTACAAATCGCAACCAAGCCTTTTTACGAATTGAATGTGCTATATATATTTTATCAGGGCTTTTAAATGTTTGTGGGGAGTAAAATGTGAGGTGTGTGCCTGTTTGCTCACTGTGTAATCACAGCACTGCTGCAGATCTGGCGCAATAATGAGGCAAGTTTTATGTTTCTCAAGAACCCACCAACATGAAGGACGGGCCGTCAAGTTAAACAGACCGCAACAGGAAGAGCAGTTTACTCATTTTATTTCCAAAATAAAAGCTGACAAATTAATTACTTTTGAAAAAGAAAATATTCGCCCCAGTATTAGGTGGTAAACGGCGCCAAGTTTATAATATAGGATTTACCAACTGTTATTGTGATATTTATTTTACTTTATCTGACAATTATAAGGTTGTATATTTAGGAATATAATATATCGCTCCAAACGGAAATTGTATGTTGGTATTTCAGATTGTGACCAGCTTGACACGTGCGTCTGGCGCACATAATTACAACGTCACATCCTGTGAGTGGGGTCTTTTTTTGTTTTCCCGTATCCGCCATTTCAGTTTTTGAAGTTAGTTGTCATCGGTCGCTGGATTGTAGCAGGAATTCTGTCGCTAAAACGCAGTTGAATGGTTATTGGAGCTTGTTTCCGCTCATAAAGCAGATAAGAGGCCTTTTCGGTTCGAGGCGGTGCTTCTGTGTCGGTGAATTGATGTCCCACACGGCCAGCTGCGGATGTCGCCTGTTTACTAAACGTGCTCTAGGCGCTAAAGTTTTTGTATGAGTTGAAGGCTTCGCTTGTGGATTACGGGAGGGAGAGAAGGGAAGGCCCGGTGAAAGCCTCGGGTTCGGAGTGGTTATCATGGCCGGAAATTTTGACGCGGAGGACCGCGGCAGCTGGTACTGGGGTCGGCTGAGCAGGCAGGAGGCTGTGTCTCTGTTGCAGGGGCAGAGGCACGGCGTGTTTCTGGTCCGGGACTCCATCACCAGCCCCGGAGACTACGTGCTGTCGGTGTCAGAGAACTCCAAAGTCTCCCATTACATAATTAACAGCATCAGCAACAACCGACAGTCCGGTCCAGGTAAGATCTCAGAGGGGTCTGGAGGGGCTCGGCATGTGGAGGTGCTGATGTGACCATTCTTGCATGACTTGCACCAAAGGAGATGCGCAATATAGTGCCTGTAACACTCTGTTGTGTGGAGAGTACGACAGGCCAGACACATTAAGACATGTGCCCACTGAATGTTGGCTTATTGCGGGGCGAGCACACCTCTGATCCTGCTTACAGACAATACACATGTGCTCAGGCGGGCAACTCACAAGATATGATACAACACATCGTTTCAGATTGAAGCACGTTTCTGTCACCATAATACACCGGGGTGGGCGGGTTTCAAATAGCAGACTGTATTAATGTCAATTCTGGCCTGGTGCACCATTCCAATCAACCTTATCTATCAGTTCAACCTTTGAAGAGTTGTAAATGTTCAGAAGTCTGTGATCTAATCCTTGACCAGACGTTGTCCTGGACTATGCATCAGTAAGAATCTGCTGGTACCGAACATATCAGGATGCAGGGTTATGATTCAATATATTGCGATACTATAAGCAAGAGGGTGGGAGAAATAATTGATTCTTAGATGCATCATACTTGTTTTGTGAAAGATTATGAATCAGTGCAGAAAAGTTAGTAATCAGACATTTAAAACTGGATTCACAACATCACGATCGCTTGTAACATTTTTTTTTTTTTTTTTGTTACAGCTGAACCAATTTGGTGGTGAAACATAACAGATGTAAACATGCGCATCATGTTTGAGTTTTGCTGAGGATGGCTGAGCTTGAGCAACTGCAGATGCTTACAATCTGCCCAGCACACTGTGGCTTAAAAGTTTAAAATTTTGATGCATTCTTTATCATTTAATAATCGCATAACAGTCTTCTGAATTGGAATCAAATTGCAGCACGCCAAGAGATTCCCACCCCTTGTATGGAAAGTGTTATATTAATATTTTTAAAATCTAGTTTTAGGAAAAGTGTCATAGCATACACACCACCATATGCATAAAATCTGAGTTAAAAAAAAAGTTAACTTTAGTATGTAATCAGAAGAATGAAGATGGGTAACAAAACTTACACAAACAAACTGCAGTCACAAATCTTTGCATGTATGACAATACAGTATTGTGGTACTCCTGCGTATCACTATTTTCTTCTAACCCTAGTATTAATGTAAGTTCTGGCCTGGTGCACACCATCCAAATGAGCCTAATTCATCAGCTGACCCTGAGTGAGTTGTTAAATGTTCAAAAGTCTGTCTTATTGCCAAGTTTTAATAGACTTTGACCAGACTGTATCCCCTGCCTTGGCTGGGTTTTTCTGTACAGGACCTGCAGGAGAATATTTGTTGTATTTCCTCATGCCTCTTGTGCAAAATAACACAGATCTTTCATTGAAAAGAGCAAACACAAATATGAAAGGAGGAAGAAATGTAAAATAAGGAAACAAAAATCCTTCCTGGTCATTCTGGAAATCACCATCACGCTTGTTTACATAAATAGACTTCAGATCAGCCAGATTTGAACTTGCAAGAGCAGGCTGTGTTTGCAAAAGGAATGAAGTCATTTTGTCTCTCTGACTTGCCTTCCATTCTCTCTCATTTTCACCAGGTCTGGCCCATCCAAGGTTCCGCATCGGAGACCAGGAGTTCGACGCTCTCCCTGCTTTGCTAGAGTTCTATAAAATCCACTACTTGGACACCACCACCTTAATAGAACCCATCAACAAGTCCAAACACACCTCCTTCATCAGCGTCGGCCCCGGCGGAGCCCCCCCACCGCGCCTGGAAGACGAATATGTTCGTGCACTTTTCGATTTCCCTGGCAACGACGAGGAGGATCTCCCGTTTAGGAAGGGCGATATTCTGCGAGTTCTCGAGAAGCCCGAGGAGCAGTGGTGGAATGCCCAGAACTCTGAAGGCCGGGCGGGGATGATCCCTGTGCCATATGTGGAGAAGTACCGACCGGCGTCTCCGAGTTCGGTTGCGGGTCCTGGCGGTGCTGGGGGGCCGCCGGCAGGAATGGGGATGCTAGGGAACTCTGACGGCTCTGCAGCCCAGTCCGGCACTCCACTGCTGGGAGACCCCAGCCAGTACGCCCAGCCCACCCCCCTCCCAAATCTCCAGAACGGACCTGTCTATGCCAGGGCCATACAGAAGAGGGTGCCCAATGCCTACGACAAGACCGCCCTGGCCTTAGAGGTAAATATGGGAGTGTGTGTCATGTTTTTTTTCTTAATGTGTTCGGGGGGACAGGAGACAGTTAGTGAAGGATGTAGGAGACCCCCCCCCCCCCCCCCCCCCCCCCCCCCCAAAAAAAACAAAACAAAAAAACTTTGAGCTTATCAAGACTGAGCTCACATTCTTTCACTTTCTTTCCCATTGTGCTCATGATTATTTCTTCCTCAGTGTGTGTAAAGCAGGGTGAAGAGGAGTCAAGGCCAGAACACACTCAGCAAGCACACTGCGTAGTTTCCTAGATAATCGAGTCATCTAAAGGGATACTTTGCACTATTTGAAGTGGGGTTGTACGAGGGTCTTATTGACAGTCGGTGTATTACCTACAGCAGATGGTAGTTGGTCCAGGTTGGAGAAGCAGAGATGAATAGTAGCCCAGATGTCAAACAGTGTACTGTTGTGGACAGGGTTAGCAGCAAAGTGTATTTCAGTCACTTAAAGAGACCAAAAACAAATCTATATCAGTGTAAGTCTAAATCTGAGTGGACCATTTTTTTAAGTGAATAAAATACATTTTGCTGCTGACCCTGTCCTGTCTACTCTCTGCTTTTTCAATGTGGGGGCGTGGCGACCTACTTCTACTGTAGTTTATGCACTGACTATCATAAAGACCTCATACAACCCCACTTCAAATAAACCGAACTATCCCTTTAATATCTTTTCTGCAGAGATCAGTGCTGTGACATTACATATTAATCCGCATCAAGTCTACCCATATTTATTAATTCACTGGCTTCATCTTTCTAGACTAGACTTGTATTTGGGCGAGGGGCACGTAGTCTCCCCACAAGATGTTAACATAACAAGGTATCCCAGTATGAAAACTGCCATTAAACTGTGCTCCCTCCCTGCTCACGGTGGCTGGGCTGTTAAACTGTCCGGAAGCGAGAGCGGGGCTCCCACGGAGCGGGTCGTTGGGGGAAGGAAATAGTTTGTGTTTGGGAACAGGACCATTTCCTCTGGTCTCTGTGAAGCCAGGAGTCAAGCTGAGCCAGGAGTGAGACTCGGAGGCAGGCATGCTCTTGTCCCTCCCGCCCTGCTGGACTGTTAACACTGAAGATACCAAAACAGATCCATCCTCCGATCCCTCAAATCTGCACCCTTCTTTTGCTCTTTGTGGAGTCAAACTACAAGTTTGCTGCTACTGCTGCGAGTGGTTCAGACGTCTTTCTCTGGCTCTTTTGTCAGCCAGGTTTGCTTAGTTACGTATGACAGGTAGATCCTTTGTATGAGTCGGTTTCTGCCACTCCCACCTGTGGGAGACTTCTCTGGCTGTGACCTGTGTGAGGCTGCATGTTTTCTCCACTCTAGTTGGCCAGAAGTGACTCAGCAAGGCGGCACTGGAAAGTTAATAATTAGTTCACATTTCCTTGTGTCGTCTCCAGAAAACCCACTGATCACTCTTTATCTTTAGCCAGGGCTGGGCACAGGATTGATATTATATTGATATCATGATATGAGACTAAATATCATCTTAGATTTTGGATATGTTGTGATATGGCATAAGTGTTGTCTTGTCTTGGCTTTAAAGGCTGCATTACAGTAAAGTGATGTCATTTTATGAACTTACCAGACTGTTCTAGCTGTTATTTGTCTTTACCCACTTAGTCATTATATCCACATTACTGATGATTATTATCGAAAATGTTTTTGTGTTAATTAGGGATCGGCTTATGTGTTATTTTTTTTCAGGACCAATACAAAAAAACAGTAATCAAGAAGACCAATATTATATTTTGAGCTGATACACATTTGCAGTAAAAATGCAGTTTTAGTGTCAAATTTTGGAACAACCATTTTCTGCTACTTTTACATTTTGGAGGCAAATATTGAACTTTTTACTTCACTAGGTGACATTTATTTGATAACTGTAGTTAATTACAAATATAGATTATTAATGCAAAAGAAGATTCCAATAATGATAAAACATGTTGGCTAATAATCAGTCGACCCCTGGTGTTAATATTTTGTGAAAGCACCAGTAGTCATCCCTGCAATTATTGTAGCAAAATCAGTATTGAGGTATTTGTTCAAATATATTGTGATATTTGATTTTCCTCATATCGCCCTGCCCTGTCTCCAGTAACTGGAGTAACTAGGACTGCACGATATGGTAGAAAAGTCATATTGCAATTATTTTGACTGAAATTGTGATGTGTGATGCGAGTAGCAGGAATGATCATTTTTGCATCACAGTTTCAATTTTTATTGGGGCCTGGACTCTGGACCAAACAGAAATGTTGTCTTTCATCTGGACAACAAGATTTTGAGGCCAGGACATCCCTGCAGCACCACAGCTCTTCATTGTAATACTGTTATCTCACATTTTTCACTTTTTCCAAGTGTGATTTGGTTCTGGTTCTGCGATTTGTGTATTGCACTTGGCCTTATTGCGATTTTGATAATATTGTGATTTATTATGCAGCTGGTATTTCAGTCTTTGTGAAGACCAGAGTCCTTGGACGTATGTAATTCAAATATAGACACTGGACACGCAGTAATAACGTGAGGACCTCTGCTATCTGTTTTCAACAGCCCAGGAACAAAGTTGCAAATCCTCATATTTAAGAAGCTGGAGCTACTTCATGTTGGGCATTTTTCTTGAAACACCTGAATGATTAATTCCCAGAATGGTTGCAGATATTATTGCTCAGCTAATTGAATAATCCTTTCTGCTCCAGTAAAAGACTACCTCTGTGATGCCTGTACTGCTCAGCTTTCATAGAAGCATTGTCAAAGAGTTGTCACCTCAGCTGTGTGGTGGTGCAGACCATAGCTTGTGGTGTTGTGTATTGCCTCATATTGGTATTGTAGTGAAGTCTATGTTGGTTTGTGGTATTTGTATACAGGGAACCAAAAGAGCACGTTACGGTGTTTTGCTATCCACCACATCAGCCAACAGCTGTTACCAGTATGTGTCAAATGGCTGTGGCTTGTTACATATTGATTATAAGGTCTGAAGCATTCATGCTTTTCACTAGGCAGACATTTCAGTTTCATTTGACCATGAGCTGATCAATCCAAAGGACTGACATGGGGGGCAATCAATGTTTTTTTTGTTTGTTTGTTTGTTTGTTGTTTTTTTAAATAATGCATTGGTACCTGCAGTATAAAGCCTTATCCAGTACTATTCCTTAGGTCATTGTACTTGTGGTAACCCTTCTGTGAATAATACCTCATTTTGCATTGGAACATTTCATAATGCTACAGTATTGTGTTGTAATGAGTAATTGATTCATTAATTATTAATTGTCAACTATTTTATTAATCAATTAATTAAAAAAGCTTGAGTAATTTTTTAAGGGGAAAAAGTCAAAATTCTCTTGAGTTCCGCTTTTTGAATGTGAATACTTTTTTTTTTTTTTTTTTACTCCCTTTGGGTTATGGGAGGTGCAGCCCTACACATAACCCAAACATATTCAGTTTACTGTTATAAAGGACTAAAGAACCCAGGAAATATTCACAATTAACAAGCTTGAATCAGAGAATTTAGACTTCTTTTAAAATGTGACGATTATTGATTATCAAAATAGTTCATGTAATAATTGGTTAATCATTGATTAATCGTTGCAGCTCTGCTTTTTAGAAAACCATGTGACATCCAAGTGGATGCAGAAAATTACACAAGAAATGCAAATGCAAAACATACAGTATTACAGTTAACTTTTATGAATATTTTCTAGCAAATACAATCGTTTATTGTAGCCCCTCCGTGGCATAAAAATCTTTCAACCTCTTTAAAAACACAGTATAATAAAATCTAAAATATTCAAGCTCATTTCAGAGTTAATCTACTGTTGCTCCTAATATATATAAAACATCCTGTAACGTTTCAAATTGTTCTCCTAAAATTCCTGTTCTTTGATAACAAATGTAATTCAGTGGCGGACTATTGGAAGTCATTTGATTTTCTGGCATTTTATAGAAAATGAATTATTACTTAAAAAACATACTTGACAAAGAAAATAATTGTTAGTTGCAGCCCTTGACTTGATGCAATGCAATTTACGATGTACTACAAATCTAGGAAATGTTTGAAGAAGGCAAAGCCATTTTAGCTGTGGGATATTCCTAAATACCTTCGCCAATTTTAAGTGTGCAACTGCATTAGATTGAAAAATGAATTTTCATTATTAAAGGTCTTCCATCAGAGACTGAAAAAAAACTGGACTAAGCCACCTGCAGTCATGCAAACACTGCCGGTTACATATTTAACACAAGGAAGATTGTCGTAACAGGTTATCAGACTGGTACTATGAGCCCACACGGCTTTAACCCCTGACTGTTCAGTCATCACGTCACGTCGACCTGAACTTTGGAACTGTCTGTTAATCCGTGTTTGCACAGGTTCAATGACACAGGAACAGCCACTCCTCTCCCTGTCCAGGTCAGCTGGAATCATACAGGCTGCCGCCCAAGTGAAGTGTTGCTACTAGCATTTTTTCATTACTTCATCGTTTAGTCTGTAAACGTCTTAAACCAAAACATATTCAGTGTCAAGTGATACAAAACAGACATGAGCAGCAAATTCTCATATCTTGGGAGGTGGAACCGGTGGATATTTTGGCATTTTTTGCTCAATAAATGACTGAAACTATGAAAAATCATTTTAAAAAACTTTTTTTCAGCTCCTTCTGGCAATAGTGGATTGAGTGGACGCAGGATTATACATGTTTTGATTTTTCTTAAACATGATAATAATGTTTGTCTGTTTTCTCCCCCCTCCCTCACCAGGTGGGCGACATGGTGAAGGTGACCAAAATCAACGTGAACGGCCAGTGGGAGGGTGAATGTAAAGGCAAACGTGGCCACTTTCCCTTCACACACGTCAAACTGCTGGACCAGCACAACGCCGAGGACGAGCTCAGCTGAGAGCGGACGGCCAGGCCGCAACCTGGACACTAGTATTAGACCCTTCCTCACCCCTTCCCTTCCTTCCCGTTCCACACACACTCACCCGCTCCCTCCCCCCCTTCCCCCACGTCTGCTCCAGCTTTTACCTGCACCAAGTACAGTTTCAGAGAATCACAGAGAACAAAACAAACTCGTCGGACCCTCGTAACGCACACACCCTCCGTTTCTACCCCTCTGAATAATCACGCCCGCCCTCCTCCACCACCTGCTCCGACTGACTGACTGACGTGAAAACAAAAAAAAACAAAAACGGGGGTCATGAACTCGACAGTGGAGCTGTAAACTGAATCTCCTGTTCCGTGGATGTGGCAACACCCTTCAGATCCTCCCCCCTCATCACGTCCCCGCCGTGGACACGTTATCAACATTCTCTCCTCAGGAGACTTCTAGCCGCAGAGTTCAACCACTTCCTCTTCCTGTGTTGGAGCCAGTAGATAACTGCTCAGCGCCGTGTCATTTTTCATCCTCGCCCTCATCCGTCACCATGGTTACAGCGCTGTAGGATCACTAATGCTGCATTCATGTCAGATGGGAATACAGTCACAAGTTGAAGAGTAACAATGCAGTTTTCATGTATTTTGTCTTGTTTAAAGCTGTTAGGGTACTGGGATTTGATTTTTTTTTTTTTTCCTCCCGCATTTTAGTTAAAGGAATAGCTGACATTTTTGGAAATATGCTTGTTCATTTTATTGCATAAAGTTATATGAGAATATTGATACTTCTCATGTCTGTACCAAGCGGCAACCTCTCGGGCTTAAAAAATGACAGCACAAATGCCCAAAACTGCAGTTCCTTGAATGGCCACATGAGGCAGTCTCCAAAAGCAAGTCAATCCCATGGACTCCCATATTAAAATGCCCAACTTTACAGCAGAAATAAACATGTTTACAGCCTGGTACAAAAACAGTTTTGGTCTCAATAGCTAATTTCTCTGTTCATGACAACTGTACAGGGCTGAATTTCTATATAACTCACCTGTTTAAATTATATGAAGGCTTAAAGTTATACATACTTACGGTCACAGATGGCTAGCCAGTACGTAACCCTTTTATTCAGCCGCCTGTGCTCCACTCAGGCTCCACCTCTTTGTCCATTTTTGGATTAGCAGGGAGTTTAAGAGTCAGGCAGTGCCAAGATGGTGACAGCCAGAGGCACCGCACCATGAGCTTCACAATGGCTCTTCAGAACCCCATGAGTGACGATCAGACCCTCCGTCCACTATTTATTATACAGTCTATGGTCTGTACTGGAAATATGAAGGTACCTCCAGCAGCTATTTAGCTTAGCTTAGCATAAAGCCTGGAAGCAGGAGGAAAACCAGCTTTAAAGCTCACTAATTAAAACATATTTTGTGTGTTTAAAGCTACTACAAGAAATGTGTATATTGTGTTGATTTTTGGATGTCACTGTGGACAAAAGCAGTACTGTTTCCACCGCCATAACCACAAAATATGACATCAAAAATACAGTTATCCAAATATAAGTGTCCTTCTGCTTCCTTTTAGATAGTTAACGCATTACTGTAAGTTTGACTGGAAAAATGTAAACACGTTTGTTTCATCCGATTTCAAGGAGAAGCCGACCCACTGGTGGGTGGGTGGGGCATTAAAAATAACTATACAGAAATAGCCGATCTCATAGCGAATCTTCTTGTTCGCTATTTTAATCTCATCGAGGCGTCAGTGTTAAATTGAGACTGTTTCATGACCAGTTTAATCCATACAAAAAAACAAAGTTTAAATAGACAATTTAGTTTTGCAGGGGTTATGTGCTGGGCTATTTCTTAGCTAGCTATTTCTTACCAGTTGCCAGGCAACCAGCGGGTACTCCAGGAAGTCACTGCACTCAGTCAAAAAATAGCCCAACACATAGCCCCTCATAAATGGTTGAATTGTCGTCTTTATGCTTGGTGTAACACTGCTGGTATACAGATAAATGTTTGGACATAGCCAGGCCGGCTGTTTCCCCACTTCCAGGCTTTAAGCTAAGCTAATACCTTCTGGCGGTTGCTTCATATTTAACAAACAGAGATGAGAGTTGCATTGATCTTCTTATTATCTCACCAGGAAAGCAAATAAGCACAACTATTCTTTGAATCCTGATCTATTTGTTTCACACTTCCAGTGCAGACATGTAGTGAGCGATGAATGTGAGAAGTTTCATTCTAGAGTTATTGACTCAAACCTGCCATGGCAGCATTATATTTTTTTAGTTTCCACATTTGGACTTAATTTTCCCAACCTGGTACCTTCTTGGTGGCGGTGTCTTCATTGAGAATGTTAAAGACAAAGGAATATTTCATTCTAAAATAACGCTGAAGGAATTTGTCTGAGTTTACGGCTCCTATTTACATCCAAACCTGGACTGAACAACATTGTCTCCACCTAAATTGAGGTTGAAGGTAGTTAAAGTGTGCACTTACCGTTGTTCTCATTGTACCATGAATGCAGCATTATTTTAGGGTAACCCAAGACTGTGAGAGGCCAGAGCAGCGACGCTCAGATACAGCTGCAGCATTATATCACTGAAGGAAATGAAAGTCAACTGGAGGTGTACAGTTCCCCTCAAGGAGCAGACTAAGGACCAGTCCGGCACCCACCCCCTCCACCCCCCACCCCCACCGCACCCAACACACCAAATATCAAATGGAGAAAACAAAACTGAGTCGAGACCAGCAGCTAGGAGCGACTTCATGTAGTTATAGCCGTAGAGCAGCAGCGAACCTGAGAAACTTCGAGACTGTTGTTGAGGGGGAGAAAAAGGCAACACTACGTTCAACCTCTCCACACCTCCCGCCTTGGCTCACCTCAAGGCCCCCATCCACCCATCTACTACGACCAAGTACCACCAAGTAGTCTTTTGTAAGAAAAAAAAAGAACATATTGTTATGAAATGATGTACTATGTGATTATCATTACATGCTAAAATATTGTTTTTTTGTTATCTGTAGTTTTCTTCATAGCTGATTTTTTTTTTTTTTTTTTTTAAATTGTCCGGGAGGAAACGGTTTCGATGTACACTTTTTACTGCTGCATGTTGGGAGGGAGAGATGGGTCACTGACTCGAAGGGGCCCACATCTGTTTGCCCCCAGCCCCTCACGAGGCCACATGTCTTCTCATTCTGCGTCTGATGTACATGAATGAAGTTGAACGGAGTGAATGTAGGCTGTCCACTATGTTAGTTAGCACCGTCTTCTCATGTTAGTGCTCTGCATTCAGCTCACTGAATGAATATACCTTAGCAAAACAGACTGCTCTGTGTTCACATCTCGTCAAATGTGTCCAAGAAAAGAGAAAGTGGTATTATTTGGTACCTGCCCTTTTTTTTTTTTTTTTTTTTTTTTTTAAACCTTTTAAGAATCTTGTTGCCAGCTTGCACCGTTTTCTTTTAATCCTCTGGCTTCTTATCAGCTCACGAGTCCTTTGTGCTTCCTCACTTAATCCTCTGCCTCTCTTTTTATTTAAGACCTTGTCCATTTGTGATGCACCAGCCAACATGGACTTAAAGGACCAGTGTGTAGGACTTAGCGGTATCTAGCTGTGATCTTGCAAATTAAAAACGCCTCATCTCACCTTCTGTCTAGGAGAAACTGCGGTGGCCCCAAGACTTGCACAAAACATGAAACACCATAGTTTTTTAAAATTAGGATTTTTGTATAAACACAGTCCCATTTTTGTCAACAAATCAAGTTACTTCAGTATGTCAAAAATAAACACTTATAATAAATTAAATTAAAACAAGCTTCCAAAAAGCAAACAGACTGACAAGACATAACACAAAAAGGAAGAAAACAAAACCAATAATCAAATATTAAATAAATAAAATTCATATTCCTTCATTTGTATGCACCATAATCTAATTTGCAACAATCAGACTAATTCTCGGTCTCATTAAGAATGTCGATATTACATACATCTGTGTTTCCCAACCTTTTTTTGGGGGGGATCCACTTTTTAAAAAATGACAAACCATCGTGACCCAATTCACAGTAAGCCTTGGGGAAGAGTTAATTTCTGCATAAATGAATGTTCCTGACCATTTTTACTGTCATTTTCTTATCTGATGTTATGTCTTCGTGTGTTATTGAAAACATACACGTTACTTTATTAAGGAGAAATAAATGCATTTGGGCTGAGTTAATATGTTAACATTGTTTTTATCTCCTCTCATCAGGATAACAATGTAGGACATTTTAGCCTGTTTCATACAAGAGAAAAAATAATTGTCTTTAGGCAGAATTATCAGGCTCTCGTTTTTTCATCAGTTAAACAATAAGCACATTCTAAAATGCTTTATAAAAGATGAACTGCGGATAAAAATCTTAAATTTGCAGAATTTCTTCAATAGTGGTGATCTAAATAAAATCTGTGATCCACCTGTGGGTCACGACCAAGTCTCTGGGAATGACTGATGTGCATTATATGTACTTTATTTCAAGATCTGTCCACATTAACAATGTCATTCGAGTAGTCTCCCCACTTCGCCATATATTTCTCAGTCCTGTCCTTAAGGCTGAAGGATATTTGTTCACATGATGCCACTTCTGCTAACTCTGTGAACCCCTCCTGAAAGGAGGGCTCCCCTGGATACCTCCAGTGTCTCATTATAATTTGCTTTCCCACCATTATGCCGGTCTGAATGAAGTCTTTACTCCATGGTGAGATGAGAGGCCGTATTTTGAGCCCGTGTTCGGTTTGTCCGTTCTGGGGTGCTGTAGAAACATGGTCGTGCAATATGGCGGTCTCCATGGAAGAAGACATGCATCCTCTTTAGATATAAACGGCTCGTTCTAATGTAATGAAAACACAACTCTTTTTATTTTCAGGATTACACACTAATGCAAACATACTTCTTAATATTATATTCTGTTTCTGCCATGTTCTGCCAGTAGATCCCTGTAAATCTTACACACTGGACCTTTAACTTTACAACTTTATGTCACTGTTTTATCTCTACCTTCTGTATTGCCAAGAGATCTGACAAATAGACCTCCAAATCATGTTGTTTTTCCTGCCAAGAGGTTGTTTTCTGTTGATTCAATCTATGTGTTGACACCTGACAATCATCACCCTCGCGTATCATAACGCAGACTGGTTTGGATTGAAGCAGGCTGTGTGTGTGCAGTTCAGACCTTTTGCCAGAGTGAACTTTGAATTTGAGCTGTGAGAACGCACTGTCTCTTCCCAGTGAGGGCTTCCTCTCAGATGTCACGTTCCATCATTTCTGGCCAGCACACCGTGTCACCTTTAGGTGGCACCATAACAGCATTCAGAGAGATGGTGCTTCTTCTGGAAAGCATATTCTGCCAGTGCTTTATGAGATTAAAGGAGATGAAATTTGATTTTGAACAGAATGCACTTACTGCTTTTACACTGAGTTTGCATAGATGTATGCGCTCCTTCTTAGGGTTTTTAATTTCCTTGATTGCTCCCACACATTAGTTTCCATGACCTTATAGCTTTGCCTGACGAGCAGCGTCCTGCTTTCATTATTTTCATGTTCAAGTTGGCCATTTTCCAAACCCATGTTAAGATATTTACCATTTTAAAATATTTGGTTGACTTCTTGGAAAAATCTAATCTAGGAAAGTTTATGTTTACTGCCAGCTTTTGACATTGACATTCTTATTTGTGTACTTATGATCAAATCAAGCTTCGTCATTCACTGCACATGGCAGGTGCTTAGCTACATAAAATCATTATCTTATGATTTGCGTTGCCAATGAAACCACCAAGAAGTATTTTTTTAGTAGCCCTGCATGAAGCCATTCATTTCCTTTCATAAAAAGGAACGGGTGGCAAAATGCCAGTGGAAATTGTGTTAATATCAAAATGTGCCATTTTATTATAACACTATATTCTTTCAAGACAATTGAAATTACCTTTTTATTTTCTGTAGCATGTAATGTGTTAATATACTAGTAAATAAAGTCAAACCCATGACAAATGATTCGTTGAATGCATTGATGTTTTGCATGTTTAAAAAAAAAAAAAAAACAGTCTCGTGTCCTGCTGGCTCAGGAAAGCTTTACTCAGCTTTTCATGACCACCGTCTCTTCAAAAATACTGTTTAAAAAGTCACACATTTTAATTCTCGCTTTTTTAACTGTACAATTCATGCTCGAGAACCCTTTTTCATTCATGCTGCACATGGCAGTTGCCTAGCTACAGAAATTATTGGCATTCATACTACCATGAGGTATTTTTAGCAACACTGTATGAAGTTGAGTAACTGCAGTGTCGGTGTACAGTAGGAATTTATTCAAACATGTTTGTAACAGCATGTGCATCTGCCTACTTAAGCTTAGGTGGACTCCTTTAGTATAGTACTGTACAGTGCAGTGATTGAGAAAACTGCTGTGAGTCAAGTGGTCTACCTTGCCTGTTGCTATGGACTGCACGTCATACCAGAGAACTCACAGGTGTATTAATAATTGTTGCATTCCACTTAGGGGACGTCCTTCTATTGTGCATGCTGGTTCATTGTCACTGTCAAACTGGAACAGAGGTGCAATCACTGTTATTGAGTGTTATAAAGGTTTTGGGAAACTGTCATTTTCACTATTTCCTGGACCAAATAACTAATCAATTTATCTACAATATGATCAATAATCATTAGTTTGCAGCCGTATTGTTATAACAAGAAAAGTCTTATCTTAATGATAAGTTTTTAGGTTGTAATCAGGGTGGGGAGGGTCACTTTAAAAATGTATTCTGATACAGTTACTAATTACCTTTTAAAAAAGTAGTCAGCAATGTAATCAAGTACCACAATATTAAAGTAATGTAACCTGATTACATTCCATTACTTTTGGATTGCCTCAATATAAAATGTGAAACGGTTTAGCCTCATGCAGTGTTTTTAGGGCTGCAACTAGCGATTATTTTCATCTTTGATTAATCGATTATTTTCTCAATTAATCAATTAGTTGCTTGGTCCATGAAGTGTCAGAAAATGGGGAAAAATGTTGATCAAAGACCAAGAAGACATCCTGAAATGTCTTGTTTTGTCCACAACTCAACAATGTTCCATTTATTGTCAGAGAGGAGTAAAGAAACCAGAAAAATTCACATTTAAGATGCTGAAATCATAGATTTTTTTTTCTTAAGTTGAAAAATGACTAGACACAATTAATCAATTAATTAATCATGTCACGATCTTGTTAGTTGAAATTTTTTCAAGTAAAGATTATTTTCATTATTGATTAATCTGTCCACCACTTTCTCCATTAATCAATTACTAAAATGGTGAAAAATGTCGATCAGTGTTTCCCAAAGTCCAAGATGACGTCTGCCAATATTTAGTTTTGTCCTCAACCAAAACATATTCAGTTTACTGCTAAAGAGAAGAAAAGAAACCAGAAAATATTCATATTTGCGAAGCTGAAATCAGAGAAATTGGCCTGTAATATTATTTTAATATTACACCGCTAAATTATATATAAATTAGAGAAAGAGAAATATAGTAATTTATTCATTGATTAGAGGACACTCAAGTAAATGTAAGGTAGTCTAATGATATGTTTTTGAGAAAGTAATCATTGGGATATTATTTAGGTAGGACCTCCAAATGTGGAGTACTTGCCGACAGTTCAACTGAATGATCTTTTTGTGGGGTGGTGATTTAGCGTCCCCATTAAGTGCTGTTTAGACTTACGATACTATATTTTAAAGGTCACCTAACACACAAAATAGAACATATTTTCTCACAAGCAGATGTGCAGATGTGCCAGGAATTTAAATAATCCTCCCTGAAACATCAGCCAGCACCACAATAATGAATAGGATTAATTTGTGTCACTTAAAGAAGTGAACATTTGAAAAGAGTTTTTCAACTGTTGTTTTCAATAGTTTATTTCCAAGGGTGGAAGTAATTACAAACACTTAAATTACTGTAATTAAATAGTTTTTTGGGGTACTTGAATTTTGAATTTGAATTTGAAAATCTTTAATGTCCCAGAAGGGCAATTTGGTTTGCAACAGGAGTAACAACATGCATCTCTCACGTATCAATATCTCTCACATATCAGCAACACAAAAATCTAACATACAATAATGCAATAAATACAGTAAATACAGTAGATACAGTCATCACAATTTAACAGGTGTATTGTTCCCAACAAGCTCACCTACAGGTTATTCAAAAACCTAATGGCAGAAGGGACAAATGATTTCAGATACCTGTTTGATTTGGCCCTGCAGGGGAAAGTGTACCTTCTCTTTGACGGGAGAAGTTGAAACTCTGCATGAAGAGGATGGAGAGGGTTCGCCAAAATGGCCTTTGCCCTCTGAGTGGCTCTGGCTTGATACAGACAATCAAGATCATTCAAGCTAATGCCAATTGTTTTTTTGGCAGAGTTTGACCACATTCCTGAGCTTGTTTTTATTTGAAATGCTGAGGTTACCAAACCAGCAGATCAAAGCAAAAGTTAAAATGGACTCAATAAAAGATGAATAAAACATTTTAAGAAGCTTTTTATCAACGTTAAAACACCTCAGTTTCCTCAGATAAAATAACCTCTGATTAGCCTTCCTACAGATGGCATCTGTGTTGGTCTCAAAAGACAGTTTATTATCCAGGACGGTGCCTAAATACTTATACTGGCTGACTATTTCCACTGCTGTGTCTTTGAGAAAGGTTTGAGCTATTACAGGTGGATTCTTACGGAAGTCGAGAATCATGTCCTTTGTTTTCGACACATTGAGTTGCAAATAAGAGTCGTCACACCATCTAACAAAATAGTCAAGGACAGGTCCATGGCCCACCTCCTGGTCCTGCAAGAGGCTGACAATCACAGAGTCATCAGCAAATTTAATTATGAACCTTGATTCGAACATGCTCCTACAGTCATTAGTGTAAAGCATGAACAGTAGAGGTGACAAGACGCACCCCTGGGGCGAGCCTGTGGAACACAAAAGGGTCTCAGACAGGGTTTCATCGACACGAGTTCTCTGCGGCCTCGTTGTCAGGAAGTCAACTAACCAACATATGGTTCCAAAATCAATGCTGGGTATTTTTGACAGCCTCTGAGCAAGAACATGAGGCTGCATGCAGTTAAAGGCTGATGAAAAATCAGCAAAGCATAGGCGTGCATGTGTTTTCCTACCCTCCAGGTGCCTGACAACAAAATTCAACAGTGTCGCCACAGCATCCTCCACCCCTTTCCTGGGTTGATAGGCGAATTGGAGCGGATCAATCATTGTCTGAGTCATAGAAAGCAAGCTTTTTTTCACCATACGCTCAAAGCTCTTCATCACCACAGAGGTGAGGGCCACAGGACGATAATCATTTAACTTGAACTTGAACTTGAACTTGTACTTTTCTAAGTAGATTTTCAAGTCTGTATTTGTATTTGTACTTAAGTATACATTACACGATGTAATCTACTTAGTTACTTTTAAATAATAATTGAGCACTGAGTCCAATTTGAAGCAATATCCAAACTTTTTATCAGCATTTTGGTGGCCGATAAGGTTGTTTGATCACAAACAGGCCAATGAACACAATGACATATGGACAAGAAACTGAACACTGCAGCAGCACAGGTTTGGAGGAAGGATGTTAATGATTGATCATTAATCGATATCGTTTTGTCTGGTGGAACCGTTTGTTGACTTAAGAAACTTTAACTTAAAATGAAAAAAAAAGACAATAAAATAGAAAATATTGAAAAAGAGAAAAAAAAGTGTGAGAGAAACACAAACCCTTTTGATTGAATGTCTGCTATTAATAATGCATTAAACTTCAGTGCTTAAGAAGTAACTAATACTAATTTTTGAGGCAAATACTTTTACTTAAGTGTTTTCTAACACCAGTGATTTTACTTGAGTAAAAATAATAAAAATAATTGAGTACTATTTTAGTAATATGACTTGAATACAGAGTTTCAGTACTCTTTCCACTACTGTTAATTTCAATACTCTGGACACCACTAACAATTACACTGACTTGCACTTTTTGGGCGTGGAGCACATGACAACAAGACTGACTTTTTTTCTTTATTGTTCTTTTTTTTTTTTTTTTTTTTTTTTTTTTTTTTTTGGTTTGTACAAATAATTTCAGTGTAATTTATTTTTTGAAAAGGGCAAGTATCGGAATCAACTTTATAGCACAGTGACTGTGCATATAATTTACAAACTCTAAATTATATTTAGTGGTATTAACTCTAAATGAGTTTACAGGGACCCTCCTGTACGGGAATAAGAATTACAGGGGGGACGTATCAGAGCTGGTGATTCATGTGCGTATGTGCAGTACGCCGATGGCCGCCATCTTTACTCCATCCCAGCACAGCGCTGCCGGTGGGGCGGAACACCACTCATCGACCCAGTTGGTTTCTAGGAACCACCGATAGCCCTGACACACCACCGTGTTGTCCACTGAAGAATTGTCACTTTGAATACTTTGCTGTTGCACCTGCACCACAATGGGAGAGCGAGAGGACCTAGTTTATAAGGCGAAACTTGCCGAGCAGGCAGAGCGATATGACGGTAAGACACGCTTGGAGGGCTCGCGCGGAGTGGGACATGTTCGCCGCAGGGATTGTTCTGCTAGCTAGCTAGCTAGCTTAACGGTAACGGAGCGGTCCTTAACTAGCTAACATGGGTAGCTCGGTGTTAGCCGTGGCTAACAAGAGAGCTAACGTGGCTATGACTGCCGCCTGACAGCTAGTACAACTATTTATTGACATGCCAGATGGCTGTTTGTTGGAGGAAACTAATGGGACAATAAAACAAGAGCACATGCCTGGACGTCTCATTGTTTCATGAAAACTGTGCGGATGTGACTGACAGTGGCTAACGTTAGCGAAGGGGCTACAACAAAATGGCGGATTACTGGAGCGTGAGCTGTCAGGAGTTGCCTCCCCTGCACCATGCTATCTCTGTAGCTTAACACTTGAGCTACTGGCCCGGTGAGCTATTGCTAAAGCAACACCCAGTGTCATGTTACTGTCTCTGTAACCACAGTAACGTGCCAGGTTTTTTTTTACGTGATTCTGTCACCGGTACTAGCCAACGTTAACTTTAGCGAGTCGCTAGCTGAATGGCAAGGTTAGCTACTGTACGTGAGACTGCTGAGTGTTAGCCGGGAGTGGGAGGGCAGCTGTTCACTTGGTGGGGTGTTCCCCTGCAAGCAAGCAGACTGTACGGATCGATTGGCGAAAACGATTCCCTGTTCCCCTCTCTGGTACACTCCTGTCAGACTGTCATACCATTACAGGCCGGGTAGAGGCTGTTTTTAGACAGCAGCCTTTGGTCACCGGTCCGTACGTTGCCCAGTAACGTTGAGTGAATGTGCCATGACTCATTCATGGGATTTGGAGTGATTTATAGTTTCACTGGCTGAATGGCTACCGTGTTGGAATGTAGTCTAATTTATACAGTTATTTTGCAATAGGTTATCAAATGTTAACATGGTGTTGAAAGATTAGTTTTAAAGGGCTCCTCATTGAGTTGCGTGGGAAAAGTTTTATATTCTCTCATTTTCAGCTGTCACTGTCTCGCACGCATAAACAATCCAGCCCGCATCTCTCACCATTTATCCCACAGAGTATGTCGTTATTTTAAAAAGATAATGCACTGGCAGGGGTGGCATACAGTCGGGGTTGGAAATGAAATCTCTGACGATTAATCAGTTATTATTCTATTATTAAATTGACCACCAACTATTTAGTTAATTGATTTATTTTTTTTTAGTTATTTTGGGTATTTAGTGATTTCCTTTTCTGAAATGTTTTTTTTTTTTTTTTTTTTCTGGGTTCTTAACTCTTAACTCCTCTTACAGTAAACTGAATATCTTTGAGTTTTGAATGTAAGAAAATTTTTCAGGACATCAGCATGGGCTTTTGTTAACCATTCAACATTTTTCACCATTTTCTGACTTTTTTCAGACCAAAACCACTAATCGATTAATAATCAATTAATCGAGAAGGTGATTAACAGATTAATCGATGATTAAAATAATTGTTAGTTGCAGGCCTGGAATAATTATTTTGCATCTGAAATCTACCCGCCACTTTCATATTTTACCAGCACATGCCTGGTGGTTATTTCCAACCCTGCATACAGTTCCATCATATTTTAACCCAAGAGGCGCATTGCACATCAATGAAGTGAGTATTCAGTTTATATGCGTACATTCCCATAGCCAGAATCATGACAAAATCAAATTTTTACTTTTTAAAAGGATATTCCACCTTTACATGATAACCCACTCAGTATGTACTCACCCCTATGCCGATGTGAGGATGGGTGAAGATCTTCAGTTCACAAAACAATCCTGGAGTTTCAGCAGAAAACAGGGTTGCAGCCAAATCCGGTATAATGGCAGTGAATGGAGACCACGGATAAAATGTTAAAAGACTTCGTATATCTCTTAATGGACGGACATGTGAAAATATCGCAAGATCGACGCCATGTTTACGTGCTACCTGCTACATGCTACAGTTGACATTTCGGCTAAAAACATGGCGTAAATGGCGTCTTTTGTGGTTGAATTTTATTGTCGCGGCTCGCGGACACTTGGATTACACCATAGGAGCAGGATGGAGACATTTTGTGTTTGTTTTGTGTTCTTTTTTTAACATTTTATCCGTGGTCACCATTCACTGCCATTATACCGGATTTGGCTGCAACCCTGTTTTCTGCTGAAACTCCAGGATTGTTTTGTGAACTGAAGATCTTCACCCATCCTCACATCAGCATAGGCGTGAGTACATATTGAGTGGGTTATCATGTAAAGGTGGAATATCCTTTTAAGGACTGCTGATGTTGAAAAGCTACATATGCTGAACTGTGTTTTTTCATGCTAGAGAGGTGATCTGAATCTGGTCCAAACCTTTTTGCCACAACAAATCAACAGTCAGACACATTACTACACAACACTATAGAGAGGCAAAGTCCCCTCTCTTCTGGTGTGCCCCATGGGACCTTATTTCAGAAAAAAATATGAAGGTTTGCTGTAGGTTTGTTGTAGTACCAATTACCTTTGTGTAAAGCTGCTTAGTGAACTTTATCTCTTGTCTTGCACAGAATACGTCGTCAACACCTAGATTGCTGTCCCTTGTAACATTATCTTACCTGATGTGCTTTGTCCAATGACTCCTTGTCCTTTTCTTGGCAATGAAGTGAAAGAGCAGCCACTGTGGAGAGAGTAAGTCACAACATTGCATATGTGACTTTTTGGCGCGTAGTCTTTCTAATTGCGTCTTATATTTAGACAGTTACACAACAAATGGAAACTTTCTTAACTTGCAGAATTATCATTAAATTGTCAAATATCAAATGTGTAATTTATGGCACATTAACTACCATATTTTACATATTTTTTCCTAAATAAGGTTCCATGTTAGTCCCCTGGAAGGGGAGGGGCTTCGTTCCTATACATAATATTAAAGGAAACAACATGGATGGCTTGCACTGTTTGCAATAATTAAAACAAAAGATAATGTGGGTGATGGGGACTGGGAAAGGTGGGGTGTAATGTAACCCCCCCCCTCCCAAAAAATCCAACCTTCAGCACCTCTTCTTCCTTTGGCTGTATCTGATGTGTCTTGTGTGGAATCCCCTCAGACTAGCTGTGCCTTATGTGCATCAGTCAACAGTGGTCAGTGAAAACTTTCCTCAAAACAGTTTCACACAATGCAGTGGATGTAGCCGTCTTTCGTTCTCATTTTCATCTTACTTGAAAATTAATTGTGGGAGGGTTGTGTTACAGGGGGGCACATAATGTGCAATGGGCAGGCACTCCAGTGAGCTCCTTGGCAAGTGGTCTATGTGTGTGTTTCCTGGATATGTGCCAGTGGCTAAGTGGAGGTGGATGTTGGTAAGGAAGCCACCTTAAAGTGATAGTTCACCCAAAAATGAAAATTCATTCATATTCATCCTGATGCCAATTGAAAGTCATGTTTAGTCCACAAAACAGTGCTGGAGTTTCACAGGAAAACAGTGTTGCAGAATCTTCCAAACGATTAAAGTGAATGGTGACCAGTTTTCAAATGTTAAAAAAAACTCAACCCATTGGAAGCATTTTATGGTTGTATTTTACGTTTGAAAACTGGTCACCATTCACTTATATTGTTTTGGGGATAGTGCATCTCTGTTTTCCTGTGATACTCCAGCAGTGTTTTGTGGACAAAAAAATAAATAAACCTGACCTTCAGTCAACATGAGAGTAAGCAGATAATGACTGAATTTTCCCTTTGTGGGTGAACTGTCCCTTTAACATGTACTCTTTAACACACTATCATGTCAGTTAATCCTTGCAAGTTTTTGGCCAAACAAAATAACTTGTGAAGCACATTTGATTTGCTGTCAAATCTGTATCCCACATTTTCAAATAAAAATTGTAATCATAATTTTTTTTTTCTTTACATATGGAGATGGCGTACTATTCATGCTTCCTTAAATACATAGCAGAATAATAGAATTGACTCTGTAGTTTGAAGTCAAACTGTCATTCAATCTGACAGCATGATTGACAGCTAGTTCTTAGGTGTTCCCTCTAGATTAAAGGTTGATGATAAAATAAAAAACAGAGTTCTTAAATGTGTGCGACCTGTGCCTCCTCAACAGAGATGGTGGTGTCAATGAAGAACGTGGCAGGCATGAACGTGGAGCTCACAGTGGAGGAGAGGAACCTATTATCAGTGGCCTACAAGAATGTGATCGGCGCTCGGAGAGCCTCCTGGAGGATAATCAGCAGTATCGAACAGAGGGAGGAGAGCAAGGGCGGAGAAGAGAAACTGAAGATGATCCGGGAATACAGGCAAACGGTAAAGCGCCCAGTAAATGCTCACTTGCCGTAAACAAGCTTATCATATGTATTTAGACTGTCTGTCAGGAGTACTTGCACAGATTTACTTTGTCCCATTATCCCAAATATGCTACTCATTTCAAAGCATCTCTGATTTGCTGTGCTAATGTGAGACAACAAGCTCCTGTTAATAATACACACTATGAGCAGCTACTGGACAGACTGTATCTGAGTCATAGTTGGCAAATCCTCCACTCTCTCTTGCCTTTATGAAGGGAAATAAGAGCTGGTTATTAATCTGGGAGAGGCCAGAGTGTGTCAAAGAGATGGGAGAGGCAGTTGGACTGCAGTCAATGACCTAATGGGATTCGGAGATGGGTAATCCCGCTGTTGCACCTTCATTTCGTTAGTCATTCTCCAACTCCCTTGGGGGGCACATTTCTTCTATCACTATCACAGCACCTGGTGAGCATTCAGCAGCATCTAAATTGATTAGTAAAATGAAATATTGAAGCTACTAGTAGACCATACTAAGGATGTTAGGGCAGCTACCGTGGGTGTACTGCATATACAAACACATTCATGTTTGCCACTGGTCATATGGTTTGGCTGCATGTGGACCTTCCACATTCACCCTCACAGACAGGCAGATGATGAAATTCACTTAACATGGACTCTTTCAGCCATGCAGAATCAGAAAATGTAGTTTGGACTTAAGGAGGGCCTCAGTCAAATACGATCCAATGTTTTTGCTGGTTGAATAATTGTCTTGATTTTGTTTGGTCGCAGGTTGAGAGTGAGCTGAAATCTATCTGTAGTGACATTCTGGAAGCACTGGAAAGGCACCTACTCCCCTCTGCTGCAATGGGAGAGTCTAAGGTCTTCTACAACAAAATGTAAGAGCTTTGTGGTCTGAATGTAAACTAATAGATAAATAAATGAACCCCCTACAGTCCTTGCACAGAATGATGATTAGACTGTAGTTTTTGTGCCTATGCAGTATTTGACATAATCATATGGTTAAAGGTGCAATGTGTAATATATGGCCAGAACTGTAGTTTAAAACATACAAAAAATGAACAAAACTTATCATCAGAATGTGAAGGAGTAAAAATTATAACATTATGTTAAAGACATCTATGTGTTGTGTAGAGTTATCTGCTGAAGTTAGCATGCTAACCAGCTAGTCCCCGCCCGTCCTGTCTGTGTAGTCTGATCCTTTCATAGTTTCAGCTGGGAGATGGATGGGAGCAGTGAGTGTGCTACTTTCACAAGCTCTCAAGTTTTTTTCTAATCTAATAAATAAACAAAATAAACTCCAAAGATGTCAAGAAAGAAAATATTCTTGTACCTATTGTCTGTCATTAACCCTTCACCTTCTGAATTCCAATTTCTCTCTTTCAACAAAGTATGAGCTTGTACATAAAACACACTTGAAACTCAACAGAAGCAAAATAAAACTCAAACATTTGGTTTGTCTTTTCATTGTTCAACAATCATCATCTCTGGTTTAGTCAAAAATAAATCCTTAGTCCCTGGGGCTTCCTACTGCCGCTCTGAGTCCCGACCTCCCTCTTGCTCCCTCACCTGCTGCCTTCATCGTTCCTGGAGTCAGAGTCCTGGTTGGAGCCACTAATCACCTCAGTAGAGTATTCCCAGTTGTCAAGCTGGCCTCCGTCCATCTCAAAGGTTGAGTTCAGCCACAGTCTAGCTGTGTTGAGTGAGATCCTAGTTATGTCGCCAGCGTTGTAAACATAAATACTCTGGCAGTGGTTTGAGCTGCAGGTCTAACCAGACTTGGGTCAGCTAAAGGCCACTAACTACATGGCTAATTGAGTTAAAGGCAGCTAGCAGGCTAGCTACAGCCAAAGATAGTTACAGCAAATAGTATAGTGTGGAGCAGTTAGAAGTTTCTCTGGTGATATGCTACCCCTTATTTGTTTGGAGTTGTCTTTGACAGATGGCCATATTTTACACATTGCCCCTTTTTAACTACGGAATATTGAGAGGTAAATTCCAGATCGCAAAGGTCAGGGAATCTCACCAGATTTCTGAGGAAACATGGCAATATCAGGGAAGTTCATCAATGAGGCACTTTTCATTAATATTTTACAATGTATAAAGTGGAGGCTCATGTTTTGTTTTTGCCATTTCCAGGAAGGGTGACTACCACCGGTATCTGGCAGAGTTTGCCACCGGCAACAACAGAAAGGAAGCAGCAGAGAACAGCTTGGTAGCCTACAAAACTGCTACCGAGCTAGCCACAGAGGAGCTGCCTTCCACACACCCCATCCGCCTTGGCCTCGCCCTCAACTTCTCTGTGTTTTACTATGAGATCCTCAACTCACCCGACCGTGCTTGCAGGTTACTATTTTTGCAGTACACTTTTCTCCAGCGTTTTTCTTTAATTTAATCAATAATGGTAAAGCAGAGTGCAATCTTTTATTCACATAACACCTTCCAAAATTTGATTACAAGAGGTGTTTTTATGGGTCGACAATGTAGGAGCCCTGACAATAAAGAACCTAGGTACCATCTTTTGTTTTTAATCTACTTTCACTAATCCTCCCCAGTTGCCATGCACACTGTAACCAGACGTTCTTGCCTTTTGCCCCACCATGGCCATTGTTCTGACTAGTCAGGCTGAAACTTTAAACCCTTTGTTCATTTTAAAAAGTATTCACCCCCTTGACCTCTTCATGTTTTATTGTACAACAGCATTGAATTACAGTGCTTGTTTTTAGGCTGTTGAAGTTAAACAAACCTCTACAGATCAATCTAAACTAAGTGTAACTATGTAACACAAAGAGGTTAATAGTATACATTCCCTTCAAGTCAAGTTAGTATTTGGTAGTTTTCATCTTAAAGGGCTGTTATGTTTAAAAAATTGCTCTAACTCTGACAGGTTGCATGGTAATAGTGATTGAACAATACCTTTCAAGTCCTGCCACCTATTCTGGATTCGTCTCAAAGCGAGACTTGACTTAAAGGGATAGTTTAGATTATTTGATATGGGGTTGTATGAGTTATGCATTGATAGTCAGTATATTACCTACAGTAGATGCCCCCAGTTTGGAGAGGCAGAGTGCTAGCTCAGAAGCAAGCAGTGTACCACTGTGGAAAGGGTCAGCAGCAAAATGTATTTTTAGCAATCTAAAAAAAATCAACATCAGTTTAAGTGTACGCTATATTTAGAAATTTTTACCACTTTAATTTGCTGTCAGACAGCCTTTTCTGTCCAGAAACAGCCTTTATATAAGCCAAATATCGCTCCCTCTTGCTCAACCAGACTCCACTTGCAATTTTACCTCACAGAAGACGGGAGTTGCTGGTCTACTGACTCGATCTTTTAATTGGTTATATTATTGTGTGACTTTGGTGTTTAAAAAGGTTAGTTTGGATTCACCAAAGTCGCACAATAACACAATCAAACTAACAGATCAAGACAGTGTAGAACAGCAATGCCTATGTTCTGCCACATAAAATTAATGATTTCGCCAGTGGAACCTGGTTGGGTTGAAGAGAGCGATATTTGGCAAATATAATGTCTGTTTCCAGTCAGAAAAGGCTGTCCGACGGCAAGTTAAAGCAGTGAAAATATTCTCCACATAGCATACACTTAAACTGGTATTGTTTTTTTTTTCTTTCTTTCTTTTAGGTGACTTAAGTACATTCTGCTGTTGAGCCTGTCCACAACAATAGATTGCTTAGTCCCAGTTTAGGGACTGCTGCTTCCCCAAACTGGGAGCACTGTCATCTACTGTAGGCAATACACTAACTATCCATAAATACCTCATATTAGAGTTGTTTTGATACCGATACAAGTATTGGAAAACGCCTCAGATGCTGGCATAAAATGCTCTCACTAACACACTGGAATGGGATCAGTACTCAGCATCAACTGTACTAATCAGAATCTGTATCAGGAAGGAAATAATGGTATAGGAACATCTCTACCTCATACTTCTAATAACCTGAACTATCCCTTTAACTACATCAGGACATTCACATATTTATTTTTGTTATTTACACATACACATAAAGGAATATGTAATAACATAACAGGTGCGGAGTTTCATGAACACAATCACTGACACAGATGGGTGATGTAGAACATGTCTTTATACCTTATTTTAATGTAACAGGTACAATGTTGGAGCTTTAAAAGTAACCAGTTGAATACTGAGTGTGAACACTCAAATGTAAACCTCCAAGTATTCAGTGATTTCAACAGACATGTGTTTGCTCAGGTTGGCAAAGGCTGCATTTGATGAAGCCATCACAGAACTGGATACACTGAGTGAAGACAGCTACAAGGACTCAACACTTATCATGCAGTTGTTACGTGACAACCTGACACTATGGACTTCAGATATGCAGGGAGAGGGTAAGATACCACGGTGCCCCCATTCATAATACTAATCTTGGATATTGTATTCAAACTGTACTGTATCTGCAATCTACCTGTTTGTCTCTCCAGGGTTAAATGCTGATACACTAACAAACTAACACACTCATCTACTGTTACCTGCCTAAAACCTTTTTTATACTGGATTTAAAACTTACTGTGAGCAGACTGATTGATATTCTGTTATTCTGGTCATTGGCAGTGCAACACACACTGAATGCTAGTATATAATATTGTACTTACATTTTTAGAAGGAAAAAGCAAGCCACACATCGGACTGATGATTGTAGCTTTTTCATCACTCTTTGGCATGACATTAGTTAAGCAAATAGCAGAAGCAATATGTTAGGGGATCCAGTTTTACAAACCGGAATCCCACAAAGCTGAGTACCAGAATCAACCTATTACCCAGAATGATCTCCAAGTCAAATTTGGACCCATCCAGAACCATAAATATATGTCCTGTGACGTAGCACCTGTACACCTGCAGCTTCATTGACGCATTTCCTCAGCATGACTATCAAAAATCTATCCTTTTTGGTGCTTTTTACAAGCAGCAAAGCCACTGATAACATTTGCACAGTCTCTGGTTGCACCTAATTTCTCCCAAACGTCTGATTTGGCCTTTAACAATGTACTGTCAACAAATTGGCATTCTCCACTGGCTATTTCTGCTTTTACGTCATCCATTTTAGCCATGAGCTAGCCCATATTGCTATGAGGTAGTCGGATCAGACAGTGTCTGATGTGTCGCAGGCTTTCACAGCAAAAAGAAAAAAAAATCTCAGCAGCTGATTAGACTTTATGTTATTAACTGATTTAAATCAGAAATGTTCATTTTTACCTGTTCCTGTAAATTTATATAAATATATTCATTACCCCTTACACAACTTTTTTTGCTGATTACCTGGCGAGTACACGACCTGGTGCAGGACCTCGTTTCCCGTTTTCTTTTTGTACTTCGTGTTTACCTTCACTCGACTACTTTAGAGCAATTTGTTTTACCCCACTAAAGTTGTTCAACCACTCTCATAGTGGTCAAAGTGAAGGCAAATGCGATTTCTCTGATCTTAGATGTAAGTTTGACAGAACTGGGAGGAAAATCAAGTAACAAGTAAATATGGTTGTTGAAGGTCAAACACAGTGACTTGTTATGCCATGTCTTTAAAAACCACACTGACATCAGGTCAAGCTGCTCACAGTGTGCATGCCCAGAGAGAGTTAGCCCTATTGTGTACATGTGGCTGAGCTAAAGTTGGTCCTCGAGTGCTAAAAGTCATAACCATCCTAACTAACAAAAATCACCCACTTTCCCACTCTGCAGGTTTTGATTCTAGGCTGAATGATTTGAGGAAAATATCTAAATACGTTTTGCTCTGACAAATATTGTGATATTAATTGCTTGTAAGTTCTATTAGCCACAGGGCTACATAAATACAGTTGTTTGCTAGTTAAACAGTCAGAGAAAAGTCAAATGTTCTTAGTAAACTTGCCTGGTTTTTGTTAGAGCAAATGACCTGTTCAGCTCCCATTTATTTAGATATTACATTAGCGTTTACATGATATTTTAAACATAGTGTTACATTTATTGATCAGATTGATATAAGATCAGACTTGACAGCTCTGCAACAGGGCACAAAATTAGCACCAGCCAAATGCTGGTCAAGTACAAAAGTGGCTGGTAAATTTACATACTGGAAGCAATATGAATGAGCGAGTGAGCGAACACCACGTTTCCTAAACTGCTCCGTGTGTCAACGTACAGACTAAACGACTAAACTGTTCACTCTGGTTCCATTTGTGGGAAGTTTTGTGCACTTTCTTCAATTCTGACCCATTTTCTTTGGTCAAAATGGGTGGGATGGATGGGACATCCTTCTGGCTACAATTAACATGGAGACAAATTTACCAGTTTGAGAAGCGGCACATCTGACATGATCCACAGCACTGTTTATAGGGTTGGAAGGAAAATTAGGAGCTGTAGAGAGACAAGTAAACTGTCCCCCAAATATAAGCAAAACAAAGGAAAAACTGGAAGCAAATACTGAGCAGCAGGCCACATAACGAACTAAAGCTAAAATGTCACCTTGCTGTGTTGTTGGGTGCCAGAATCGAAGTACTAATGGCTCCAATTGAAGTTTTAACACATACCAGCTGCCACTGCCAGTCAAAAAAAAAAAATTAAAAAAAATCAAGACAGCTATGATTAAATGCAGTAAAATAAATGCTCAGAGATGTGTGCAAGCCCTGACAAAATAAACAAAATGAACTTGCAAAATGTCAAGAAAGAAAATATTTTCACACATATTTTCCTTATTAAACAGAAAAACTGATCACCTTCTGAATTCAGTTTTTCTTTTTTTTACCAAACTAAGATGAGATTTAATTACCTCATTAATTCCATAAAACACCCCTTTTTTTAAACTTGACAGACAGAAACAAAATAACAAAAACTGTCTTGTCCAGTCTTTCACTGTTATAACAACCACCAGCTCTGGTTTGGTCAAAATAAATCCTCAAGTCGCTGTGTTATGTGAAAACAGTCTGGTTCTACAGGTTGTTTTACTCTCACTTGTCTTCCCAGCTCAGTGCCCGTCTCTCTACAAACTATTAAAAAGCAGCCAAAAAACAACCGGAGACAGGCTCATCCAATCATTTATATATTTGTCCAATTGCTCGACCCTGTGGCAATTATAGAAAGAAGGTCCATCCATTGAGTGTGCGTGTATGGGTCGGCCAGTCTGCTCCCATTGGTTATTGTGAATTTTTTCAACCAACACTGCCGGTCCTGTTTCTGTGGGGCTTTTCTACTGGCACTTTTGGCTGTGCAGAGTCAAACCGTGCCGTGCTGATATGCATTTCCATGATCACCAGATATTTCTGTTTTCTTGTCTCAACAGCAGTCAGTAAATCTGCCAGATAGATAAGAAGAAAAAAAATCACAGATCTTGCAATATAAAAATCTCAAATTGTGATTCCAGTATACAAAAATGACAAATCATTCAGTCGGATTTGATTCATTCTTTGTCTTCCTCCATTCACTGCAGCAGTTTGTGTTTGCTGTGTTGCAGAGCATCCACCGGCACCTTTTCTTTCTCAGTGACTCGTCATCTCTCTTGTCTCTTTCTCATTCTCTCTGCTGTAGAGTCCTAAAGGAAACAAACCTGACTGTTCATTTCCCATGTTAACTGTACTTTGTAAGTGTTGCTCACCCAAGCCTTGCTGTGCGTGTGTGTGTTTGTGTGTGTGTGTGGCTGCCTTCTTTTTCCTCTCCACACTAACTCACTCATGGTTTAATAATTCAGTCCACTCACCTGTTACTTTGTCACTCACTCATTCATTTGGATCTTATATTAACTTTTGGTAACAGACTTCAATCTTTGATCTTCCCACAACAGTCAGTTAAAACAGGCTTTCTTGAGTTTGGTTAGTTCAGCCGAGTTTGACTGTGTTCACTGAGGTAAACTTGTATGTTCACCAAGGAGCAGGGGCTTCAGTCATGTTATTGGCTTGCTAGACTGCTTGCACACTCTGCACTACATCAACCATTTTAACACATGCAACCTCTGGTTAGGACAGCAGGGAGCAAAGTCATCTCTCCATTAAACACAGAGTGTGTGTGAAGTTTTGTGTAAAGGCTCAACTGATTTGATGAATTTTAAACACGATTCACTCTTTTTTTTTTTTCCCTCCACTTTTTGTCCTCTGAAGTTCTGACACTGTCAGTTTTCTACTCACTGTACTTGAATGATTAACTGTGATACACACATTTCACTCAAGCCCAAACACCAGTGAAAGTTGCGTTTGGGTTCAGCATGCATTTTGACTGATGCTTCCAGGTGATAATTAAGGATTTTTACAGATTTCTGCTTGAAAAAGTCAAATTTAAAAAACAAAAACACTTTATGTTTTCATAATTTAAGTCGGGGGTGGGGGTGGGGCTTGCTAGATGCAACGATTCTTCACCTGCAGGTTCGGTGTCTCCCCTGTTTCTTTTGGTGGGACCTGCGCTTTTCTCAGCAAGTAGACAGTGAAAATGATCAGTTGACAGTCATATTGGGATGTGCCGATTGACTAACCAGAGACCGCAACTGGACAGTTTTCAGTGAGACCAGCTCTGACCGGTTACCGGCCAGTCAGTGGCACATCCAATTCTGTACCGGTCAAATTCCACACAACTGCTCCACACGATGGTCACATCAAACACGCAGTGACACAGACAGTAAATCACAGCCACATCAGCACTGGCCACAGCTACAGACACTCAAACATGCGTGCATGCAATCTGCGTTATCATCAGACTCCGAGAACAGGATAAAGAGAAGATAGAGCAGCTGACGGTGCCGCCAAACAGCCGTAAACTTTCTAGCTCTTCATGCTAATGTTAGCCAGCAGCAGACTGCTGTTCACAGACGGACAGTTAACATTGGCAAAGAAAATTGCAATCGGTGCATCTCTAATACTGACATTAATATGCTGTATAGAATATCTCTCAGGCAGTGAAGGGCAGTTGTTTTCAGGTGTGCTCTCTTGTATTTTCTCTCTTTTCTGTCCACCCCTCCCCTGCCTCTGAAAGAGGGCTGGAAAATCACACTGCTTTTTGGTTATAACTCTTTTCTGCACTTTAAACGTATTTTGCAAACGTAAAGGCAGAGTTCACCTCAAAATCAAAAATACTTATTTTTCGTACCTGCACCACTGTTTATCCATCTAGATTATTTTTGGTGTGAGTGGAGAGTTTTGTATCAGTTGTACAGATGTGTGCCTTCTCAAAAATATGGAATATGGATAAAATATGGAACTGAATTGCACTCTGGCTTGTGGAGCTCAAAGCACCAAAAAAATAAACTTTTTTTCTAGCAGAACGAATGTAGTTCTGGTAGATTGTACCATAGAACGCACTTCCTACATGAAACTGCTCACAACGAGGTCTGTGTATTATCATGTGTCACCAGGTCATGATTTCAGGGAAAAAAAAAGTTTTCAAATGTCTTTTTTTTTTTTGTTGTTTTGTTTTGTTTTGTTTTTTGTTGTGCTTTGAGCACCACAAGCCAGATTGCCATCTATTTCCATAATATTGGCGAGAAGGCAGACCTCTCTATGGCCGATGTCTCCAAAACTCCAACTCACAAAAACTATCGCACTCGTGTGGCGAACTAACACCATCTACTTCACTTGTTGCCCTCTGCTCCATGTCTGCCCCTCGATCAGTGGAGGAGAGAAACGTGACCCTCCAGCCTGCCTCCTTATGGCAACATTAGGGGAAACATACACTGATTTCCATATTAATGGCTATTTGGTGTTTTGTTTTTTTTTATTTTTGCATTTATTTATTTTTTATTTATTTATATTGATTTATTTATGTATTTTGCTGTGGCAGGGTTGTTCGATGACAATTGCACAATTGACCTGGCCCTTTTCACTCTGTGCTCCAATGAGCAAACATGATACATGGCAGAACCCGGGTCAACTTTCTCCTTTCCTGTTTCCCATATGTAGATGCTATGTGCTAGGCTAGGCAGTGTTGAAAAGAAAACTAAACAAATTTTGAATATGGTTAAAAGATGTTGCTGGAAGGTCTGTTAAATCGATATATTCACATCCTCAGTTAGTTAATGTTAGCAAAACAATAGCTAATAGCTAGCTAATCTACATCAGTCATTAGCTAGCTAGTTAGCTAGCCTTTTGCTAACATTAGCTAGCATTTTCTAACATTAGCTGGTAGTTAACTGTTGTTAAATGTTGCTGGCATTAGCTAACTTAAGATATGAGCCCATATGTCACTTTGACAGGAAAAGGAGAAAGTTGAAGGGGTACCAAGTTTGCTCAAGTGTTATTGGAGCATAGTGCAAAAAAAGGGCGGGACTCAGGAAGGGTCAATTATAGGGGAAACAGAGAAGGCTCTGAATACTTACTCCATCAGTGTCTGTAAACAAGACAGCTCAGGAAATGCTTCCAAAAATAGAATTTGAAGACAAAATGGGGAAAAACACAAATGAAGGTCGCTCTTCATTATTGTTTTTTCACCTTTTTTTTTTTTTTTTTTTGTTATTGATTCCAGTATGTTTTTTTTTATCCAAAGACAGTTTAAAAACCTCTAACACTGACTGTTTCTCTCAACCAGGTGATGAACAGAACAAAGAGGCACTGCAAGACGTTGACGATGAGGCCCAGTGAGACTATGCCACCAATAGCCAACAACTTCAGACCTTCCCCTCACCTCCTCACACTCCTCCTTCCCTCCACCTTCGTCCTCCTCCCCCCCTTCCAACTCCTCCTCGTTTTCTCCGACTCACCTTCCTCTTCCTCCTCTCCCCTCCTTTTCCTTTCCTCACCTCTGCAGCTCCATGACCCAACAGGGCCACGGAGTTAACAAGTTTATTTTTCTCTTCTTTTTTATTTTTATATTAGCCCTTACATCATTCAAGTAAATACCACTTAATTGAGACAGGAAATACAATGTTAGAAAGACAAAGATAAAGAGAGCGTCCCTGGATTGTTTTTGTTTCTTTTGTCCTGGTACAAGCAGTTCTGAAATGTTATCTTTGTTTTCATTATTGTATTTTTGTTTGTTTTTGCTTTTTCTTCAATATTTTTATCAGTTGCTGGATGTATTGAGAATTTTTTTTCTTAATGTAATTACAGAAATTAACTTTTATTACTGTTAATGTCGACTATTAGTTATGGGAGCTATTTTATCTCTGTTTTTAGTGAAATGTCATGCGAATCATTTTACCTTTTTATGGGCAGTTTGGAAAACTACAAGTGCCCTTTTTTGTTAACTTAGGTTTTCAGAGGAAGTTGGCAAAATTCGCGATATCCATGTGGGGCAAAGAAGTGCTTAACTTTTACACCATAGTGATTCTGTTGTCATGTTTTTGTAGTTGTCCTTGGACTGTACTTTGTGCTGAAATACTGTAACTGTGCACACATGCTGAATCTCTGGAGGTTGACTCATCGTTAGCTAGTGGTTTTAACACAAAAAAAAAAAAAAAAACTTGGGAGATTATCTCACTTGTGTAAAAGACAACTCTCAATTTGGCCCCGCTCCTCAACAGAGAGCCCCAAAATCAAGATTGTCAGTGCTTGCATGAGTTAACACATTTTCTTTTCTGCTACTTGTCCCCTACTTTTTAACTGTAGCTCCTCTATGTTCAGAGGTTTTCTTTCTTTGCTGTTTCCTTTGTTTCTCTTCCTGTTTTGCTTCATTATGTGTAACTTGGAGCTGATTTGTACTACTGGATATCTGACTGGAGCCACAGACAGGGAATCTGTATTGTTCTTACTGAAACACAGCATGGAATTAACATTAAACAATCTAAATTAAACATTACAAACTGACTTGTTGTGTTTATTATTTTATTTGGCTTGAGAAGACAGTGATTTTGTGGCTTAGTGTTAAAGGGACAGTTCACTCCAAAATCAAAAATACATATTTTTCATCTTACCTGTAGCACTTTTTATCTTTATTTATCTGAACTGTATCACAGCATTATCTAGCTCAGTGGTGCTAACATTACGCCACAGCCGAGGAGGATACCAGTAATGTTTACATTCCCGCTGTTGTGAGCACGAGATTCTCGTCAGTGCATAGATGCCCGCTTCCTTCTGCCGAGCTGTGGATTATCTTGAATAAGTGGGTCATGATTTCAGGAAAGAGACTATGCTGTTGAGCTTTTCAAATGTATGTTTTTTTAATCAAACTCTGCAACTCTCACCAAAAAAATCTAGATGGATGAATAGCGCTACAGGTAAGAGGAAAAATATAAAAATGGAACTGTTCAAACGAAACAATGAATGACATCTGTCCTGGTGCTTTTTGTAACTATTGTAGGCTGTTTAAAAAGTAGCATTTCAATCTTTCTATAATGTCGTGCACATATTAGCACAATTCTTTCTCCAGGAACTGAAAAATTTAGTTCCTATACTCAACCACAAACTAGATGAACCTCAGCACAGTGTTGCCACACTTAGAGCAGATGTTGCTACTGGAATCTGAGTGTGAGCGTAATCATAAATTTATATGTTCTATTTATAGTGTTTGAGAAACAAATGCAATCTTAATGCCTGTGGTTCTGCTGCTACTGTGTGAGCAGCTGGTGCTGATAGATGTCTGGTGACATGCACAGAGTAATCAACACTTGGACAGAAATGTTTCTGCGCAGCTGAGATTAAAATAGTTTCACCGTGTTTTGTGTTGCCACCATGTTTTATCATGGATTAGTGACTAATACAGTATATTCCATTATCTTGACTTAGCGTGTGTGTGCGCTCATAAACCCATCTTTATCTCTTAGGCTGTTTTCTTTTTCAAGCACCCACTCTAACATGTTCACTCTTAAGAGGACCCTGAAGCCTTAACCTTATGCCTTCCTCGTTTCAGTGTCTTGTAACCTCTAGCAGTTGCAGCCTTTTCTACTGTTACATCATCCATAATAACAGCCTGAGCTCAGTGCTTCGCCTAAATTTAGACCCACAGGTGAAAGCGGAGGAGCCAGTCAGACAGAAACCGTGCAGCATGTACTAACAGCCGGTCAAAATGACTTCCTTCCTGCAGTGTGGACTCTTCCAGCTGCATGACAGTCGATCAGATACTGATCAAGACGTCTGATCAGGATCCGTCTGGGCGACCACCTGACCTTTCATGTAGCATCACTGTAAGGTTTGATTTTCTCCTTGACCCAAACTTTGGGCCACGACAAGGTCAGGGTTCACATTAACCATTAACCACAAAAAGTACCAAACATTCCATGTAGGTGGCCTCCTGTGGTCGCCAAGTTTTATCACCATACTGCAAGACCTCTCAAACACGTTGCAGTTCTACAAACATCCCAATTCCTTTGTTCAATAGTCTACAACAACTGTGAACAATGTCTGTCGCCGTGTAGCTACAGATATGTCCAGACTAGTGAAGTCTGGGTTTACTCAGCCTACTCAAACTGCTAACGCAATCCTTACAGAAGCACAAACACAGAAAGCGGGCTGTGAAAAAATGAAACCGATGAAAATTTAAAAGTGAATGTAAGCAGCTGTAAGAGTGGCAGGAATATGACACGCAAGGACGTAATGTACTGCGGTGTGTACCGTCTGTTCCCTCAACAAGCAGAGAAGTCTAACTCAGTTTTCATCGGAAACAATGCCGTCAAGACACACCACATCACAATTCATGGGAAAAAAATGAACACAAGTGTCAGTTGTAAGCTGCACTAAATTGCCTTTTCTGTATTAAAAAAAAGTTTTTGATAGCTTAGAGAACTCTGAGCAACTTCACAAAATAAAATGGCTGCTCACTAAACTATGCTGTCAAATGAAAAAAATTAACATTTTGTCAGCTTTGTAAGATTTTCCATCTTATGGAGTTTACATCTACGCTGAGATCACGTACAGTAAATCTTAGTTCTCTTTAATAATCGAATAATGTGCTTGAAACTAGTACTTCTGTCAATGTCATGAAAAAATTGGGCCAACCTGCCAAAAAAAACCCACCCCTAAAGGTAGGTAGGTTTTTTCAGTTGTATTCATTAAATATATATCCAAGTTTTTATAAAATTAGTTCACGTCAACAAAAACATTTCATGCCACACCAATACAAGTGTGTTCTTTGTGTTATAAATGATATCATATGTTGTTTATTAGGAAGACAAATTACATTCTCAACAAAATTTGTTGGTCTGCAACATTATAATAGTATTTATTTCTTTAATAAACATCCATCAAACTTTTTTATTGTACAGCTAATTAAATCTTGTATTTAACGAGACAAAAAACAAAACATTTCCTACATGTTTTACATTAGAATGTTAACTTTTTGTATGTCTAATGGAGCTGACAAAATTCAAGTTCTCAGCTGTAAAAAATGCTAATTAATAAAAAATTTAATCACCAGGAGGGTAGCCCATTAAAAGGTTTAATAGCCAAGAGTTTGATCTAGCTAAAATATATTTTTCAAGCATAATTGAAGAGAAAAAAACAAAAAACCCCAAAAAACAGTTTTGTCCCAATTTGCAAGAATGAGTGATTCATTAGCATATTTTCATTAGTGGATAATCACCTGAAAATAAGGATTGTTGTGTTTTTGTTACCTGAGAACGAGCCCTTTATATCTGTGGGTCTATAGGTGTGGGTCCTCTTCAATGGAGGCCACCATGTTGCACCACCATGTTTCTACAGTAGCCCAGAATGGACAAGCCAAACACTGGCTCTAGATACTTCCTACACGAGTTTTGTGGCCACCATAGATTCTCCAACATGTTTGGAAGGGGAGGGTGAGACAAGGTGTTTGCTTTCTGCAAGCCACTAAATCCTTCGTCCTTTAATTTTGTACGATAATAATAATAATTTGATCATCAGTTTTGGTTTATCAGTCCAATAGTTAGATTTCCCTTACAAAGAGCACTGCATCCTCACAAAGCCACTTAGTCCAAACATCATTGGCAGCCCGTTGCCGTGTCTTCTTTCCCTCATCATAAGGTGGAGGTGTGATTATAGTGATTTACAGTCGAGCAGAAAGTGGCAGCAAAATGTCAGGGCTGTGAGATGAATTACAAGTCCATCTCTGTCCTTGTCAAACCTTTTAAAACCTTCCACCTTCCTCTGACGAACGCAACAGAAAAGCTCTGTAATGTACACAAGACACAGGCACACAAGAAAATATGAAAATAATGGAAGTCAGAGTGCAGCGAAGAGAGCAGAGGGTGTTTCTAACATCTGTCCACAGGCAGAAAACGCAGATGCCTGGTGTTTCATGCATTTTACACCAAAGATAGAAGATGCACCTGCTGAGCAGCACAATCAACAATTAGTTTTCAGGAGTATTAGCTGGCTTTTTATGGTAGAGTCTGTGAACTTTTTGCCATATTTTATTCCTTTTTATTTGATTCAGGGGTCTATATAGTGACTTCCAGCCTTTATTTAATAAGATTTACAATCCCAATTCCCAAAAAGTTGTGTAAAAAGTCAATAAAAACAGAATGCAATGATTTGCAATTACTTTTGAACTATATTTAATTGAATACAATACAAAGACAAGATACACTGCCTGGCCAAAAAAAAAAGTCGCCACCTGGATTTAACTAAGCAAATAGGTACGAGCCTCCTATTGGATAATTACTGCATGGGCGATTATCTTTCAGCTGGCAACAAGTTATTTAACCTCAACTGGTGCAATGAGTTGCTTCTCATTTCCTAAACAACCATGTCGAAAGACACATCCCGTGGTCATGGAAAAGATGTTAGTCTGTTTGAGAAGGGTCAAATCATTGGCATGCATCAAGCAGAGAAAACAAGGAGATTGCAGAAACTACTAAAATTGGGTTAAGAACTGTCCAACGCATTATTAAAAACTGGAAGATAGTGGGGACCCATCGTCTTCGAGGAAGAAATGTGGCCGGAAAAAAATCCTGAATGATCATGATCGGCGATCACCTAAAGTTTGGTGAGATCAAATCGAAGAAAAACCACAGTAGAACTCAGGGTATGTTTAATAGTGAAAGTAAGAGCATTTCCACACGCACAATGCGAAGGGAACTCAAAGGGATTGGGACTGAACAGCTGTGTAGCCTTAAGAAAACCACTAATCAGTGAGGCTAACCGGAAAAAAAGGCTTCAGTTTGCTAGGGAGCATAAAGATTGGACTCTGGAGCAATGGAAGAAGGTCATGTGGTCTGATGAGTCCAGATTTACCCTGTTCCAGAGTGATGGGCGCATCAGGGTAAGAAGAGAGGCAGATGAAGTGATGCACCCATCATGCCTAGTGCCTACTGTACAAGCCTGTGGGGGCAGTGCTATGATCTGGGGTTGCTGCAGTTGGTCAGGTCTAGGTTCAGCAACAGTATGTGCTCAAAGAATGAGGTCAGCTGACTACCTGAATATACTGAATGACCAGGTTATTCCATCAATGGATTTTTTCTTCCCTGATGGCATGGGCATATTCCAAGATGACAATGCCAGGATTCATCGGGCTGAAATTGTGAAAGACTGGTTCAGGGAGCATGAGACATCATTTTCACACATGGATTGGCCACCACAGAGTCCAGACCTTAACCCCATTGAGAATCTTTGGGATGTGCTGGAGAAAGCTTTGTGCAGCGGTCAGACTCTACCATCATCAATGCAAGATCTTGGTGAAAAATTAATGCAACACTGGATGGAAATAAATCTTGTGACATTGCAGAAGCTTATCAAAACAATGCCACAGCGAATGCGTGTCGTAATCAAAGCTAAAGGCGGTCCAATGAAATATTAGAGTGTATGACCTTTTTTTTTGGTGGCGACTTTTTTTTTGGCCAGGCAGTGTATTACTACATGGGCTCGGGAACACTTAGGAGAAACGTTGTGAGTGAACACAGTTTTATCGCTGCATCTATGAATGTAAGTTAAGACTCTACCAAAGAGAAAGACATACAGTATATCAACAACATTCAGAAACGCTTCAGACTTCTCTGGGCCCGAGCTCGTCTGAGACGGACTGACACAAGGTTGAACAGTGTTCTGTGGTCTGACAAGCACACATTTCAAATTGTGTTTGGAAATCACGGATGCCGTGTCCCCTGGGCTAAAGAGGACAAGGGCCATCCAGATTGTTACCAGCGCTAACTTCAAAAGACAGCATCTGCCATGGTTTGGGCATGTGTTAGTGCCCGTGGCATCATGGGTAACTGTCACATCTGTGAAGGCCCCATCAGTGCTGAAAGGTACATACAGGTTTTGGAGCGACATATGCTGCCATCCAGATGACGTCTTTTTCAGAGACGTTCCTGCTGATTTCAGCAAGACTGTGCCAAGACACATTTTGCACGTGTTAGAACAGTGTGGTTTCATAGTAAAAGAGTTCAGGTACTAGACTGACCTGCCTGCAGTCCAGACCTGTCTCCTACTGAAAATGCATGGTGCATTATGAAGCACAAAATACAACAACAAGGACCCCGGCCTGTTGAGCACCTGAAGGCGCATATCAAGCAAGAATGAGAAAGAATTTCATTTTCAGAACTTCAACAGTTAGTGCCCTCAGTTCACAGGA
The DNA here is from genome assembly GCA_034769285.1 of Lutjanus argentimaculatus. NCBI lineage: Eukaryota > Metazoa > Chordata > Actinopteri > Lutjaniformes > Lutjanidae > Lutjanus > Lutjanus argentimaculatus. The sequence continues at coordinate 2,590,036 of JAWZSL010000001.1, forward strand.
TTTATTGAGTGTTGTTAAAGGTACAAGGTGTTGTAACACAGCGGTAAACATGCTCCTGTCGCAACTCATTTTAAACATGTTGCAGTGCAAATTTACAAAAAAAAAAGTTGATCAATTTCAACATTTAATATCTTGTCTTTGTTCTGTATTGCAGATCATTGCATTTTGTTTTTATTCACATTTTACACAGCATCCAAAGTTTTTTGGAATTGGGTTCGTAAATTTACATGTATCCTGCCCTCACTACCTCAGTTTACTGTAAGAAGGGTAGGGGTCAGTGACACTTCTGATTCGATTAAATCCTTATGGTTACTTTGATAATACTCCAAAATAAATAAATAATAGTGACTTTATACATGCTTAGGAGAGAAACTATGATTTGAGACAAAGAGACAGTAAGTTTGTTTTTTAAAAAAAAAGTAGAAAAACTAGACCACAATTTTTTTTCTCATCCAGTATGAGAAGAGACTAGACTTCACAGCTGACTGGATGGTTGTACAGCAGCTCCTCTAGTGCCCTCTGCAGGTTGTAATTGACACACACAGCAGGAGGATGTTCCCACAAATCACCTCATATTGTTGCTGTGTAATTAGTTGTTTTTATGAGGATCAACCTGGAGTCTGACAGACATTCAGATGTGGATGGCTGGATGTGTTCAGCAGGGGGAGATAAACAGATAAGACGCCATATGACTGACACAGCTCTGTCCATCCTGTGAATAGTAAATCAATGCCACCTAGGGGGTTCTAAAGAGAACCCTTTTATATTCCAAGGGTTTCATCTCAAACCCACACAGGGGTTCTACTGAGAACCTGCTTAAATTCCAAGAGATTCATGTAAAACCCACCCAAGGGTTCTACAGAGAACCCTTTTATACCCTAAGGGTTTCATCTAGTATAAGGTATAAGGGTTCTACCAAGAAGACGGAGAACCCTTGATAAACCCTTTCTTCCAAAAAGTTTGAAATGTCCATAAAATATTTATGATTAAAGGGATTTAAAAAGTTATCAGTTCTAATAAAACAAATCCATGGGATTTATTTCAATTATGTGTTATTGTTCATTCATTTGACCCAGTTTAACAAGCGTTACACTATATTTGGTGACCCATCACGTCAACACCAGAACGTATCTTGCATAATATAATTGGGACAATTAGTCTTGTGCTTTGATCGGAGTTGAGATTTAAGGTTTGGGTCAGCCCCAGAAGATGTTCAGATTTAAACTAAAACTGATTTGAGAGAACTGAAAAATATATGTACTACTGAGTCAGATGTAACCCTGCCCTGAACGGCACAGTTTGTGAAAATTAGCAAATGAAAAGATAGGATGGTTGCCAAAAGTATTGAATCAAATGTGAAAAAGCTAAAAGTCGTGAATAAATGGATGATATTGAATGTTAGCCATACATAATGTGAATAGGAGCTAAAAGTAATGAATAGACCATGCATATAGGCAGCCTAAATGTAATGGTTATGTGGGTAAAACGTTGAAACTGACTAAAAGTAACGGATACATCTATCTATTATATCTATTTTGCCCTTCAGTTCGTAACATCTCTAAGCTTTTCCCTCTGGTTAATTCGGTTAGCACACAAAAGACAATGTAAGTAGTTTCCCAGTCTTTGTGGATGCATTTCCTTTTCATTGTGATAGATTCCATCATATTACACATAAATCTGCAGAGTTTGTGACTTTGCAGTGATTTGCAGTTTTCCCAGTTGGAGACATAGAACTGAAGACAGTCTATGGTTGGAGAGTAAAGATGGTGACCGGTTACTCTGCACTTGACCCACACATGCACAGTTTTATTGACATCAAACACGCCTGTGGGAAGACAGCATTTCCTACTTTCTTCACAGCAAACTGATAAAAGGCTCATTTTAAAAAAAAGCCATCTGCCCTGTAGTGATTTGACTTTTGAAAACTAGAGCCAATCAAAATGTGGGACATCTTCTCAACTTGCATTTGATCTGTGTCGCTAACATTAGGGGTTGGTCTGTGTAGCTACCGTCAGCGGTCTGTCAAGCTAACGTTAGCAGTTGTTTTGTGTAGCTAATGTTAGGGGTTGGTCAGTGTCTGTAACGTCTGCAGCTTGTCTGTGTAGCTAATGTTAGCGGTAAGTCTTTGTTGCTATCATCAGCGGTTGGTCTGTGTAGATAATGTTAGTGGTTGGTATCTTCAGTTAACGTTAGCAGTTTGTCTCTGTAGCTAACTTTAGGGGTTTGTCAATGCAGCTAACATTATAAGCTGGTCTCTGTAGCTAGTGTTAGCAGTTGGTCTTACTTGTAAATCTTTCTTTAAATTAGACGTTGAGCTCTTCGATAACGACAGTATTTTAACAGCTGAAGACAGAACTGTCACTATACTGTGATGTTCTACTTTTCTGATTTAAGGACCAAGTAATGTTAAAATTTCCACCAGCGAAAGCATTTTTGTCATTAGAGGTCATGATAATGACTTGACTGTAATTAGCTGGTTTCACTGAGACCAGAGTGGTGTTGAGAGACTTGTTAAGTGTTAAATGGCAGTATATCCTTCTTTATTGTAATTTTGTGTGCGTGTGTGTCCTAATTACATAGTCCTGTTACGTGTTATCAGTTACTCCCCAACTCTGTCTGACAGGGTACATCAGACAAAAAAGGCCGGGACCAAGTGCTTTGGAGAACCTGGTAAAAGATATCTTGTGTAATATTATAAAGCTTTTTTTTTTTGTCTGGAGTTCTTGAGTATTCATCTATATTTAAAGGAGCTTTGCTCAGCCAGGTTATGCTGCAGGACTTCTCAGTCAGTGAAGCAAAACTAAAAAGCTGCCACACTAACAGACCCTCTTGAGCCTTTGGGGGATTTGTTGACAATCAGGTTACCATGGCATCTTCTGGTTTCTCCTCCACTGAGCAGCCTGTTGTAACGTGAAACCTCAAGAGGGCAGCAAGTTCCAGTTAATCTGAAACACATCACTCACCCTAAAATCATTTCCATTTTTCCACATAGGAGAAGGTGATGGGTGTGCTGTTAGGGAACATAACAAAGTGTAACATCTTAACTTTCCTTTCATTAAATTTGAAAACCCTGTCCTCCAGAGGGTGTGTGGAGACAGCAGCCTCCTCTCCAACATCTGCAGCCTAATCGGCGTCCTCTAGCTTCCTTTGCCTTCCTGTGGAAACTGGAAACTGCTGCCATGTCGGAGCGAGATTACAGCTCTCAGAGTACGACCCAGGGAACAAACGTCAATGAAATATTATGAACTTCCTCTTCTGCTGCAGAGACAGCAGTTATAAATAGCCAGGGTTATTTTCAGGCAGCACTTGTGAGATTTACTCAGCCCTGGTCTGATCTGGTCTGGGCTGAGGCTCCATGTGGGATCTGGTTACAGGATTGTACCACAAATAAACAGCAGGATGAACCTGTGAACTATAGCTCGCTCCGTCTGGCCCCACGCCCTTCAAACGTAAATTTAAGTGCGTATTTCAGTATATCTGTGCATGACGAGCGCGTGTTTACATACCCACAATCCACTTCGCTTGCTCTCTAGCAAAACAGGATTGTGTCCAGGAGCTGTGTCTGGAGAGAGTGATGCAGAGATTGAAAAGTGGCTGGTGGTATGCCACCAGTGCTTCAGCGGCATATGTCAATCTGTAGAGTGGTATGCCACTTCTTCAGTGGCATATGCCGGTGTCTATAATGGTATGTCACTTGTTCTTCAGTGATATGACGCTTCTTCAGTGGCATATGTCAGTGTCTATAATGATATGTCACTCATTCTACAGTGATATGCCGCTTATTCAGTGGTATATGCCAGTGTCTATAATGGTATTCTGCTCATTCTACAGCGATATGCCGCTTGTTCAGTGGCATATGCCAGCGTCTATAATGGTATGTCACTCATTCTTCAGTGATATGACGCTTCTTCAGTGGCACATGCCTGTTTCTATAATGGTATTCTGCTCATTCTACAGTGATATGCCACTTGTTCAGTGGCATATACCGGTGTCTATAATGGAATGTCACTCATTATACAATGATATGCCGCTTGTTTAGTGGCATATGCCGGTGTATATAAGGGTATGCCCCTTGTTCTATGCCAGTGGTCCAGTGTCATATGCCAATGTATCTGGAAGTTTTCTTCACAGATCCAGTTAGCACTGGATAAAGGTCTTGGGTGGCTCTAAACCCAGGATACACCAACATTGCTATTGCAAAATTGTGTCGAGGGGGAATGTGTTTTGGTGGAACACTTGCTCTGGCATTAAAATGACTATATGACTGCAAAACAAAAGGTAACAGCTGTTAGCTTGTTTACATTCATACCATTAGCATTTCAGGCATTAATTTGCAGTTTTCAGTATGTGGATTGCAGCCCAGCAATTGCTTGCTTCCCAGGGACTCGCTTAGTTCACTTGCTATATATGCTATATATGTGTGTGTGTTTGTTTTTTATCAAATCATACTTTCCTATTTAAAAAAAAACTGCATAGCTACTTCACAGTCTCTCCACTTAACCTCAGGTATAATAATAATTAGGATCATTATGGAATTAATATGGTCTAATTATTGTTATTAGATTATTGTTGTTATCACAGGTGTTCATAGCATGAATCAGATAATTATGTATGGACCTTGAAAATGTGTTTGTGTGTGGTGTGTTTTGACAGTGGCAGGTTGTTCCCAGAATCTTGGGCAGTAGCTGCCTCTGTCATCTCAGTGTGACTCACCTCCAGGGTGTTGAAGCAAAGGAAACACACGGTGACACACATACACACATACTCTATACACGCAAAGTGAATAGAGGACTCCTTTGTAATACAGCACTGCAAGGGAAAAAGTGACAATCTACTATTGTAACCCCTGAGATATTAAGCAATAGAAAGCAAAGGAAAAGGAAGTGTAATCTCCACAGTCTTAGTATAACAACAGATTTGATGATCTGGGTAGGACAGTAGGAAAACAAGCGATTTAACAACTGTTCTGTGACATTCATTTACAGTAACTGTAACAATCACTTCCATGTGTGTGCGTGCGTGAGTAAGTGTGTGCATGCATGATCAACAGACCTGCAGCTTGTCGCAGGTAACCTTGAATACTACTGGACCCATCAGTCTGACGTTTTGTGCACATTCATGACTGTATGTTGAAGGCCTCTGTGATTAACAATTTTTGAGAAACCTTACAAAATCTTTTTCTTTATGGCTTCATGTTGACAACAGCTGTGACCACAGATATAAAACTGTGAGCACAGGCCCATCTGTGGGGGAGCATTGGGTTTTATGCGCCCCCAAAGTTGAAGTTGGAGGTGCAGCCCTCCCCTGATCTTGAGGCAAAGCAAGAAAAAATGCAGTTGTAAAACAGCCATAGACTAATAAATTTAATTGGCATTTGACAGGAAAGGCATGTTGCTATACTATTCTAAAGTTTTAATTTTCACGTGGGCTGGTGTGTGTTTTGTTGCTCTTATGTGTCATCGGCCGGCACAATTAATTTGTTAACAATCATGAAGCGCCATGAATTCAAACATCTCTGATCATTAATGAAGTTAATGAAGTAACTTGTGGCTCTACCATCTGAATCAGACACACAACATGATGTCTGCCACCATCTTTGTGTGGAAATACTTCAAAATATTAAACAAGTAAGATGCAAACTGTGCGCTGCGCTGGAGGGATAAAATCCGCTGGACTGAGGTTTGCTGTGACATTTGGAATGTCAGACAAAATTCCAGGTGAAGCCCAAAGCTTCAAGAACTCTGGATTTATACTTTATCCAAAACACTTCTGGGTGACGTAGCATATGATGGGTTTACCTTCAGCAGTTGACTGTGGCAAAAAGCGCCCCTCACTGAAGAAAGATGCCAAAATCTCCCTAAGAATCCATCCAAAGCCTCGCACCAAGTGACTGAGAGCTTTTTTAGAGTTTTGCTTTTTAACTTTGAGTTATCATTTACTTTATTAAGTCGACTATGCTGAACATTGAAGCACGCATGGTGTGACCCCTCTGCTGCGCTCGGCAGCAGCCTCTGAACGCAAACAGAATGTGGAATCTGTTTCAGCTCAATATCATGATGCTGAAAATATCAAATGACTCGATTTAATGAATTTTGTTAGTGTCTCCAGACAGAGACAGCGACAGATCACAGACTGAATTTTGCATTTCATCCTTGCATGCAGCCGCAGCAAAGGTCAAGCTGCACACAGTATACTCAGTTTATATTATGTTCATTATAATGTTGATTAATGTTGAAATGATGTTCTTCTGCCTCAGTAACAATTATCAATACCACCAGATGAAGCACTAAAGTGATCAGGTTTGGAACCCACATAGATCGGGATAGTGTGCCTCTGTTCCCAGGATAGAAAATGTGTCATTTTCAAGAAAATATTAATCCCTAACTCTCACCATATCACACCATAACATTATATAGGCAGACATTTTTTGCTCCCCCAATGTTCAACTGAAGTCGGCGCCCATGACTGTGAGGCAGAAATTCTATTTTTTGACTGCTCTGTTTCGTAAGACCATTGACAGCTGACTTCTCACCCTTATTAACCAGCTGCTAGGGGCCGCAAGTGTTCAACAACTGCTTCAGTATGAAATCTTGTTTCAGCTCGGGACAACGTATGTGGGAGTCATGTTAATGTTGACTGAATTTTCCAAATCTCAGTTGGTTGCATCTGGCAGTTGTGGTGGCATTGCAGTAGGTGCTTCACCATCTGTTGCCTGCCAGGAATCTGCACTCTACTACTAAGTGCACTCTTCTAGTTAAGCTTGTTTTTAGCATCAGGTAGGTGGTGTGCATCTCTGTATCCAAAGACATTAATATCTGCAACTTTTTTTTTACAACCAAAGAAACTGCATGAATTTGAATTTCAGTTATGGTTCTATCCACAAAGTTTAAAAATGGACTTCTGGTGAATCCTGTAAAAATATTCTCCTCATATTACCTCACTACAAATGATGTGTGTTTGTGGTCACTGTGTTCTTTCATTTCACTTTCAGCCTACGTTAAGCAACAATAGTGTGTTTATCCTGGATGACAAACATTTCAAAACTATGTGTTCTTACTTCAGAATAGAACTGGGCAGAGCTGCTGAAAGGCATGTGTTTGTGTGTGTCTGTGTGTGTCAAGGCCACAGGTTTCCTGTTGATGCCAGTCTGTCAGAAATGCCTCCAGCCAGGTCAGAGGTCAAAGGATGTGTGTCACTGTCACTTCCCCTCTCTGTGATGCCCCTTCACACATATCTGGTTCCTCATTCACACTGAAAGACAGACATTCATTCATAGAAGAGGCAAGTTGGCCTGTAACTGTTTTTAAATACTTCAGCACATTTATTATTCATTCATATGGTTCAATTGGAAATTTTCTTGAATATGAGCTGCACAAGAAAGCAGCATTGAGACAATTATGTAACACAACATATTGTAAAGTGAGAATATTAATAAAAAAGCACACAAATTAAAAAACAAACAAACAAATATATATACAATAATAATTTCTTTTAAATTGTTTTTGGAGAATTGTTGTTTTATTTGATTAATTTGAGGAACAGGTATGATGTTCAGTGAAGGTCTCCAGTCACAGGTCATATTTTTTTTACAGTGGAGCTTAAAGTAAAACAATAAATGTATATTTACAGCAGCTTTAAGATGTTCGTGTGCAAATCAGGTGCACTTGCTTAATGTGAGGAACCAGAGACAGACTCAGTAATTTGAAGGTCCTTCGCAGAAGTAAGCATAGCACCTTCTCACAAACCTCACCTCAACACATGTAACCTTAAAATTATAATCCCTAAGATTTTTTTTAAATCAAACCCAATTTTGTGTACTCTTTATGATTGGCCTTTACAGTGTGTCTACATTCTGTAGTTTACCTGTTGTGGTGCAGTCCACTATTCCTGTGCTGGATTCAAATTGAGCACCGCAGATGAGGGATTCTCTGGACACAGTTCATGTTATCTACTCGTACTGTTTCAGCCTCAGCGTTCACTGTTTACTCTGGTCCAGCCCTATCAGAGGTCTATTAAGGTGCCCAACATTCTCAGCAGTTAAAACCGCTTTGCGCTGCTCTTACCATGGTGCACTGTTTGAAGTCGCCACTGAGTGCTGCACTCAAGTTCAAATTATTTTAACTTTGATCTCAGTTGCTGCTGACTTTTGAAGTGCAACCGATGAGATGTAAGCTGTATGTGATGATGCAGACAGAAGCAACCTTTACAGCCAGTGAAGGGCAAGAGTGATGGGGAAAAAAAGTGTTTCAGAGTTCGCCAAACTCTATCACACATCATAAATCACAATCTCAATCTCAACAGTAAACGTAATGTATGGCAAAATGTCAGCAGTCAGGCAGGGCTATGCTGTAGCTGTAAGGTATCGTTAATGCAAACAAAACATTTCCTACTACATTAAAAACATCCAACTGGGCAAGGCTTTTATTGTGAAGTAGCCACGTGAAAAAAATGTATTTGATACTGACTTTGGCATTAGACAGGTGACTCAGGTGACCGGCTGAACACTTCGAAAGGTAAACTGCTGTTATAGTGTCCTGTTGTTGTGTGGAAAACTACTCAAACCCTGCACCACATGACTGTGGCTGCAGATATTATTGACAGACTTCTTTTGTTTGGCTGCACTGTAGACACCAGCTGCTGTTCTGTTGTATTTCTGACAAAGTAGCTGCTCAACAAGTGTTTTCTGTTTTTTTAAACAGCACCTACTGTTATGACAGTAACCATGAGTGCTGCCAAATCAACCAGGACTGGAAATCTGAAGGAACTTAAGCTGTTGTCAGTCAGTTTTATCAAAGTACTACCAACCTCTTGTATAGCTTCCTAAAGCACAGATAAAGAATGGCTTAATATATAAAATGCCAGTCAAAGAACCCACAGGAGTGGAACAAGGCAGACCTGAGTTGACAGCGATGCAGGATGTACAGTTTGCTGACATAACATCTTGTTTGCTCTTTACTGCTCTTGCCAGTATTTGAAAACTAAAAACATGATAACTGATGGAACCACACGCACAACCTCGTGCATTTTTATCACTCTCGACTTCAACTTTCTAGGCATCTGGCCCCATCATATCAAAGATGTGTTTACTTGACACCCCGTCACATGTTAAGCAGAAAGCGAGCAATTGGATGATCGGTTTATATGAATAATTTTTATAGGTCAAAAGAGGTAAAACTATTCAGTAAAAACTTTTTTCCCCTATCCTGGTAACCTGGTCCTAACCCCAAGGTTGGAAGCCCCCACAGCTGTCTTTTCTTTAGCCTCCTCATTGCGTGGTTAGTCCGCATCTGACCTCAAAAATTATGATGAAATGCTCAAAACAGACAAATTGCATAATGCGCACAAGGAGTTGGATGTGTTCCACAGTGGTGACAGTGAGCAAACAAGGATGCAGGGATGTGTCTGGAGTCATCAGACGGGTCAGGAAGGTCATCCAAATGATGGATGTTTACCTACCAGAGAGAAGATGTTTATATTTCCCTGCCACTAAAACAGAAATGCACAGCCTGAGTGTGATATTTTACCCCTTCACCCTGAAAACCACTCTTCTATCAATATGGTGTGTTTGTTTTAAATTGTGTGTGTATGTTGAGTGTTGAGGCCCTGGTTAGTCAAGTCCTCTGGGACAGGAAGCGCACTGCTATGAGAGCACAAGTCCCCTATTTGTTTTTAGAAAGTGTGTGCATACACGTGCCTCTTGCTTGTATATCCTGAGGGAAGCGCAAACGGGTTCCGTCATGCATACACACTAACACACATATACGTCATACGCACACTTAATCTACTGGGTGGATACTGGGAATGTCTGGGGCAGGATGCTGGGTCTAGGAGGAAACCCTGTTTAGAGCAGCCCTGTGTGTGTGCGTTTTTTGTGTATGTGTGTGTGTGTGTTATGTTATGTTAAAAAGTTGGACAAAGGTGCCATCAATTATCTAATAGGCACTGTGGGGAAACAACAAGATGAAATAGACCAGTGATTCCTAACCAGTGGGTTGTCTACCTCACAGGGTACCTCAGCAGTTACCTGGCGGTCGGTCGCCTACGTAGAGAGACTGTAGAGTAGCTAAATAAATCTGAAAAACAGAAATTCCAATTTAAGAAATATATATCCATATATTGTAAGGAGCATATTACAAGGAGACACGACTGTTTATATAACCTCCCTACATTTTTTAAATGTATTTTTATAAATCAAATTTAATTTATATTTTATGTCAGTGTCCTCTACAAGATCTTTTATGGTCCTTAATATATGTTCAACAAAGAAAAAGAGCTAGTGTTAAGCTAGGTAAAAACAATTTAAATAGTTGAAAGGCTAAAAGTTGTGCAAAATGTAATAGCTGAAGTGTGCCACTCAGAGTAGTACAAATGCAAACTTGTGTTTGCATTTGACAGTTAAACTGGATGAAAAACATATTGTAACGATATCCATTTTTGTAGAAATAACTGTGCTAAACTACAAAAGTGCACTCAGTAGAGTGCAGATCCCTGCTAGGCGACAGATGGTGAAGCACCTACTGCAATACCACCCCAACTGCCAGATGCAACCAGCTGAGATTTGCAAAGTTACACCATTAACATGACCCCCACATGTGTTGTGCGTAGCTGAAACAACACGTCAAACTGAAGGAGATATTGATCACTTGTGGCCCCTAGTGGTCGGTAAAGAAAAGTCAGCTATCAAGTGCCATATAAAACAGAGCATTCAAGAGACTATTTTTACAGAGGAGTACATAGAACTGATGGAGAGCTGAACATTATAATGTCACAGTGAAGTTGACCTTTGACCTTTTGGATATAAAACATCATCACCTCATCATTTTGTCCTATTAGAAATTTGTGTGAAATTTTGTCATAATTAGCGCATGAAATCTTGAGTTATGGACAAACATGTGTCAAGTGAGGTCACTGTGACCTTGTCTTTTTACCTTTGACACCCAAAATCTAATCAGCGCATCCTTGAGTCCAAGTGGACAAGTTTGGACAAGTGCCAAGTTTGAAGAAATTCCCTCAAGGTGTTCTTGAGATATCACATTCAAAAGAATGGGATGATCTGAAAACATAATGCTTCTAGCCACAGCTGTAACAAGCGTGGAGCCATCAAAAAAGGTTTTTCAAGGTTTTTCAAAAATTTTTAATCACAGAAGTTCTCACGATTGTGCACAAAAAATAATTAGGCTGATCGCTTCAGGAGTATTTGAGATTAGCTGCAGATAAGCTTTAGGTTTGTTGATCACTCACACACACACACTCACTCACGCACACACAGCGATTTGATTGCATGATGCCCTGGCAGGGATAATAATAACATCCAGTTGAACAGCAGTTCAAATGTACACATTGGAAGGTACTGGGTGGTGTCAGTGAAGGCATTTGAGTTCATCAGACTAAAAAGGTTGAGAAACTGAACTAGACTACTCCCTAGTGTTCAGGGATTTAAAAAAAGAACATTAATTCACCATGTAAGACTTAACATCCAGCATTTTCATTCAAGAGACAAATGTGTTTACCACTCCTTACGAGTACACACACTTTTATCTTCCCATGCAGCACACACACCATACACTCAAGTAAGACAAAAGACACATATCCTCTGCATGTGACATCCATCTCAGGACAGGCTGAGCTCCATATCCTCCCCATGATCCCTCAACTGGAGAGGCAACATCCTCTGGCAGCAGCGAGGGGAAGCTGGCCTCACTGTGACTCTCCGCTCCACAACAGGTAACACCCCAACTCCAAATCTCTGCGCCAATGCTGGAAATCTCCCAAAGCTGCTTTCCGCTTTTGGATCTTCGTATCAGGAAGTAGAATTTCTCTGTCAGGTAAGAGCTCCAACTTTGAAGATAAGGCATTGCTCTTCATATGCATCTAGGAGAGAGTTTTAAAATCTACTTTCACATATTTCTGATCAGAAGAAAGCTCTCTGACAGTTTTTGCTTTTCAGGAGTCCTCTAGGAGCATTCTTTTCTGCCTGACCTACGGATTTGTTGACGGACCTGAGGGGAGAGTTGCACTATTTTTCCTCTGACTCTCCGGTCAAAGGGTGAGAGGAACGGACAGCACCAAACACAGCGGACTCAATCTAAGAAAAGGAACGGGAAAACAAAAAAGAAAAGGGAATGATGATGGAACTGAGAATCCAGCTGATCCCGACGGGGGAAATCATCTTGCCCCCGGGGAAGAATGGAGAAAACTACTGCCACACCTGCAAGGTCAGTCCGCACACTGTGGCCGGGGTCTGAGGCCAGATCTGGAGTCATATTTTTCCACTCATCCTTCATTCCGATGGGTTTTATGCAGCTCAGTGGGTAGAAATTGTTGCTGACACAGCTGAGGTTATAGGGTTCATCTCCCACAAGGATGAGGTTGAGAAACATTTACATATTTTAAGAACTGTAATTATCTTCACAGTATACTGTCTGTCATGTAAATTGCATTGATAAATCAGACCAGTTGTGGTTAGTAAATAAGTTTAAATCGTGCTGGCCTCTGAGCAGTGCTCTCAGAATTATAACAAATATCACTCAGATATGATATAAACACGCTATTGGCATGATTAGGATTGGATTTGTGCAGTGGAGCATGTAGCAGCTATGGAGCTAGATTTTTCCAACAGAAGTTGGAGGAGACCAAAAAAGAGCTAAAAAAGAGAGTGAAGAATATTGGATTTACATTTGTCAGGGCCAGAAAGGCAATGACAAATTAGTGCTAATGTTGCTGCTGGATGTGTAAATAAGCAAACTAAAAAATCACTAAAAAAATCAGACTAAAAAATCAGTAATTGTAGGTTTAAATTGCAACACATTTTTTGGCTGTAAACAAAATTATATTACTTTACTGCGATGATATGCATCAGTGTTGCTGTTAGTATTGAAATTTCTTAATAACTGTATAAAAATCAGTATTTCATGGGTTGAAAATGCCTCAAAACATCACCGACTGTTTTAAGTAATTCTGAGCCTCGCAAGGCCAATGCTGAGATAGAACATTGCCTCTGGGTGCCTCTGCATCATGAGATTTATATAAAAAAAGAAGGTTAAGGCTGTCTGATCACAGTTGAGAGGGAGTCTGTGGAACAGCACTGATTTTCAAATGCTGATCGAGACTTATCGTTCACAAGAGTTTACGCTAGCTTTTGTTAACACTTACATTTTTCACTTTTGGTACTTTTGAGGGCTGTAGACGCTCCAGTGGACTGCATTTGTTCTCTTGATGATGCGAAACAGTAGGGCTATGGCTATGTCCTGACACTCTCTCGCAGACACAAACCAACACACACTGGAGAGAGCAGCCCCTCTGAGCCACTTGCATCAGCTCGGCCAGCTACAACACAGGTACGACACAGGAACTTTTCAAGAAAGCCCACAAATATATCCCTATAGAGCACATGTGTCAAAATCAAGGTTTGCGGGTCAAATCTGGCCTGGCACCTCATAATCCATGAGAAGTTGCAAAGTAAATATACAGTTCTATGCTGCAGGGCATACAGTGTTATGTGCTCAGAGGGGGTTACTGCTTGATTCCACCAGGAAGGCTCTGCTCCACCTCAAATATATGCTGAGTCTGTTTTTGACTTTGCTGCGTCAAGCTGCACAGAGCAGATCAAGCAGGCAGGAAGTCAGGCACAGAAACAGCGTAGAGAGTCAATTTTCAAAATGAAACACCCCATGCAGACTCACACCATAAAAACAGACAAAAAAAAAGAACTGCTTAAGTATGTAGCCATGGTAAAAGGACAAAAAACAAGCAAAGAGGACCAAATCAACAAAATCTGAGCAAGTCAACATAATCGGGCTGTCAAAACACTCGGCTTCTGCAATGCTCATGGTGGGGCATGCAGCTGTATGTAGGACAGATCAAAATCATGGTGCAGAAATGACGTGCTCAGTGGAATCAACAGGTTAGTGGAGTGACGCAAGGCAGCAAAGTGAGAGGCAAAAAGTTAAGCAGTGTGTATATTTCAAATTGCCTCCTGCAGCTTTAAGAAGACAAAGCATGCTGAGAGAAACGTAGTGCACAAAAAGATCATTTTCAGCCAATTTTACACATAATGCTCTACTTACTCCATATAAGGAGCTCCACTCAGACAGTGGAAACAGCTGGATAATGTCCTCTGTGGTTTTGGGGGAGTTTTATAAAGTATGAGAAAATGACCCTATCGTCAGGGTTATCTCGGGGTTGGGCTTGGAGACAACATATTTACAACAGAAAGCCTGCGTTAAATACTTTATCAGGCAGGTAGGGTTGCATTATGGGAAACTAGCTTGACCCAGAGGGATAAAAGTGATCTCAGGCTCTGCTGCCTTGATTTTGACCATTCTTTTTTTTTTTCTTTTTTCAATCTTATTATTGTGAGTCCCTCAACTTTATGGAAGTGCAATACTTCAAAGTTAGGATTATTTTTTAATCATGGAAAAACAGGATCACTGCCTGACTGAGTGTGTTGTTTCTGCAGTTTTGCCTGAGATGTTTCCCTGCAGGAGTTAAAAGAGACGTCCACGGCTCTCACACATGTTGACATGTGTTACATTCTTGATGTTGTCTTATGTGGGAGGGTTGTAATAAAGACATCTGATGTTTAACATTTCTATATATAGTGTCTGAGGAATGAAGGGAGTGGGCTTTTTAAAATCAATCTTCGCACGGTATAAGGCACCATTTGGTACAGTAAAGCATGCGTGGGCTGACGCAGGATTACGATGTAAAGTAAGAGGAATGTGGTGTGGTTAATGCAGCCTGCTGTGTGCTGGTCAGTGATGATTGGGGAGGTGTGGAATGTACTGTAGCCTGGACGGGAGGAAACGACAAAGACATTCCAGTACACAGCTTCTTTTTTTCCCCTTCCCACATTCCTCCAAGGTCAAATCACCCTGCGTCTCTGGATGTGTGTGAAAGGTGTGTGTGTCGGGGTTATCAATTGTTCACTAGGCTATGACCAACACTGTAAAAAACATACACCGTTTACAGGAATTAAGTGGAATCAACTAATCTTTTTTTTCATTTAACTATTAACTATTTAAGTCTTATTTATTCGAGTTAACTAAACTTAAAATTTCTAGTATTTATTTTAAGAACACTTCAGAACTTATAAACATGAGTTCTTCTAACTTGAAGAAAACATATGATGAAAAAACTGTGAAAGATGATGAAAGTTAGCAATTTATTGTTCTTTGTATAAAATGAAGAAATGATATTTCAAAGAAAATGTACATGTTTGTCAGTGTGACTGAAGAGTTATAGGTTCATCTCAATATCTTAAGCTCATTGATCAGTTTTCTCAAGTACAACTGAATTAATGTCAGTTTAAGGTAATTAAGTTAATTAAGTTATTGACCAGATTTCTAGGACCAGTGACATAGGGTTCATATGGCCACTTAAGTTTTCCTCTCCCCGAATTATATATATCATGAATTTTAATTTTACAATTTAAAGTCAGGTTAAGTCTGGGTGAGTTAAACAAAGACAGAAAAATATTGTGGCTCTGAAACAAATGAAAAGATTAAGTATTTGGCTAAGTTTTTGGCAGTGTTTCCTGGTTTTGGTTCCAAAGAAGAAGAATGAGTGGGAGAGGGTGAAGGGTCGGGGGGTGGAGGTGAGGGGGGGTCAGTGTCACGATCGGCCTCTCCGCCCAGTACAGTCTGTCTGTCTAACATTGCCTTGTCAACAGGATACAACCTGTGTGTGTTGTGTGTGTGTGTGTGTGTGTGTGTGTGTGTGTGATGTGTGTGACAGGTCAGCGAGAATGGTTGTGGGTTGTTCGAGTCTGAATCGATCACTCCCCCCTCTGGCAGTGCAGCCATATTACAGTCCAGCTCTGGCATTGACAGCCAGCTGACTGGCCAGTTGAGGTCACCTTCACATGGGCACAGCACGTAATAACACGGAGACTGTTGTGGAGTATTTTCTTTCATTTTTCACATGCCATACACAGCCCACTGAACTCCCAGACTTTGTTACGTGAGGGACCCCCAAACAGCTGCACACTACCAGGAGCTGCAGGTCATGAGCTCAGTTTTTTAGCTTAAGATTTAACAAAAGGTTTGTATTCTAGAATGAACAATTTACATATTTTATAGGCTATTTTTGTTATTTTTAGACTCATGATTTTTTAAACATGACTTCTTTTAGGCTAACAAAAACAAAAATGAATAAATAATTCAGCAACCTTCATGTTAGGAAATGAAATGTACAGAAAACATAATTGAATAAACAAACTATTGTATGAAAAATTAAAAAAAAAGGATTAGATAGAGTTGAATTGATGACCTCACTATTTAAAGGGATAATTCACCTGAAAATCAAAACCACATATGTTTTCCTTTTGTCTGTAGTACTACTTATTGACATCTAGATGTTTTGGTGTGAGTTGCAGAGTTTTGAAGATATCTCTTCTCTGAGACATAGATATGGTGCTCAAAGTGCTAAAGAATTACATTTGAAAAACTAAAAAAAAAAATATCTCAGTCCATCTCAGGATAATCCACAGAGCTTGTTCTGAGCTAGTTTCATGTAGGAACTATTTTCTTTCTACGGTCTGTAGATTGCAGCTCTGTTGTTGTTTCTCGGGGACTTTGAAAAGGCAACATGCCACAGATAGCAAATGCTGAGATGCCAAGATACTGACTGAAACAAGTTGTCCAATGGTGGGCTTATAACCACTGATTGATGGGTGTAGTTTGAGAGAAAGAAAAAGGTTCCTTCATGAAACCGAGACTAATCTTGAGTAACCGAGTAATGATTTCTGGAGATTGACATTGCTGTCAAGCCAGGTGCCTTCTACTCCCATTATATTTTAGAGAAGAGAGACATCTCCATATCCCCAAAACTTGGTGACTCAGCCCAAAACAATGTAGATGGCTAACCAGCACTACAGGTAAGAAAAATATTATTTTTGATTTTGCAGTGAACTGTCCCTTTAATTTTAGCCACAGTGCTGCATACTGCAGTAGATCCCAGAGGGTCAGCTGAGGGTTGAGTGCTGCTAAAAATATCCTTTATCATATAACCTCTCTCGAGTTCAGTCATTGTGAATTCTAGGGAGTGAAATAATGATGAAAGTAAAAGTGTTTCTAAGTCAGGACAGGCGACATCTTAAAAATCCTCTACAGACCTCCTGGAGGTGTCCAGACTCCATTACTGCTTTAGAGATTTCTTCAAGAACATATACATAAGTGTTAAGTCACTATGATAAACATTTGTCAGCACCTTTGTCTTGCCCTCATATTAGGGGAGACCTGGGTTGGTGAGCACACTTTTCACTCTCTGTTGTATTTCTCTGGCATAATTTATGTTAGCATAATCTAACCAATGGCAAAGGAAAGATGAAGGTCTCAGCAAAGGTGAAAGACCAAATGTTTTAGAAAATTAGGTGATATGTGATTGAAGTCATGTTGTCCACATGTACCAACCACCCCTGTCACAGGGTAACATGTCTTACCATGCAAGAAAACCCCAGATTGAGCGGATCAACCAACCCCGCTCATAGTGACCCAACTTTGAGATGAAATTATGTTAGCCGAGCTACCATCACTCATCGCAGACTTTCAAATCTTTGAAAATTTAGCTAATTCCTCTGTGTATTAAAAGACAAGACAAGACAAGACAAGACAAGACAAGACAAGATTATAATTTTTAAGATCCTAAAAAGAAAGTAGTGTTACAGGAGCAAAGTGTATAGCAAAAATATAAAGAAGCATAAATGAAAACAGAAAATTAAATACAAAAATATAAGCAAGAGGAAATATTAAAAACTAGGAACAATTTAAAGAAAACAAAATATAAAAATAGGAACAAAATAAAGAGGGGAAATACAAATAGGAACAGTACAGTAGTATAAACAATTTGATACTATAACCCTGTAACATTACCCTCATCAAAAAGGTTAGTGACTTTCAGATGTTTTCTCATAATGATGAGGACAGGTTGAGAAAGCAAACATTTTGATGTTACTTTTACGTTTCTTTAACCTTCAGCGTACTAGAAAACAGCTGTGTGCCAACCAACCCTGTGCCAACCAACCCCAATCTCCCCTTCTTGCTTTTTTTTTTTTTTTTTATGAAGGAGAAGAGTGGACTCCTTATCATGGAGAGGAGCTCTGCTCTGCCCTGCCTGTGGTGTATGAAGGTGTAGTGGCAGCCTCACTGACGGTAGAGGGTACGAGAACTCTTTGAAACTCATGTCAGCAGTCCTGAGAGCAGTTTGATGCAAACCTGACAGTTTGTTGTAAGTGGCAGCTGAATGACACCGGCTACACCCTGGGCGCAAGAGGGGCATGAACTCGTAGCGACAGCGCCAAACTCCATTCAAATATCTGCTCATTTTTACATATGTTTGTTTTACATATGTGCAGGGGTAGCAGTCAGGTGTAAAAGTTGAAAGTCTTTTTTTAAGAAAGTGCTGATGGAGTTCCCCCTTCTTGATTTGACTGATTTGGTCAGAGCTTTAGTTTGTGTTCAGTCAGGCGTGTCAGTTTGCGGAGTGGTATCAAAAAAATAAATGTCCACATTTTACAAGTACAGTTTGGCTTTGATATGTAGGGGCGAAGCTGTTATTCTCTCCCACTCGTGAAAGGTGTCTGTTATTATTTCACATCAGCCCGGCACGAAAGAAGCTTTGACAAGGAACCTGGTACGCTTTGACTTATCAAAACCACGAGAAGTTATTTTTACAAGATTTCTCAAAGTATGCGAAGGTTGGGAAGAAGTGAAGACAGCTGTATTTTTTTTTGTCCATCAGATAAGAATGGCTGCCGTGCGGTGTAGGGGAGAACAATGACGACACGGTGCGTGGCTTGGCTAAAATAAACCATATCACTCATGCAGGAGCTGTGGGATGGCTTCTTTTGGTGGACTTCCTGGTATTACAAGGCTGTGCTGCCCTTCAGTGAAAGAAAAGGAAGGGGGAAATTGCCACACCACTCCCATAGGGGCTTTAAGGGGAACTGAGTCCCAACTGAATAGCAGATAGTCAGTTTTTGTCGTATTAACACCATTTATAATTTCATCACTGAGATATTAGTGTGACTAAGTGCCTGCATGGTTGTATGACTACACCGGTGAACCACTAGAGGAGGTGAAGTCCTCTGCTCTCTGGGGGATTCACAGTCGGAGCAGAGCCCACAGCAAGAGCTCGCTGGTCTGGACTGGGAGTGGTGGGAGGGTCAGGACAAACCCGGCAGGGCTCGTGCACTGTACAGTACGTTACCAAGGCTACTGGCAGATCCAGAGCAGTCACTGACTGACTGACTGGGCTGACACACCGAGACTAACATCTCCACTGACGCTGACTGAATACCTGGACGATAAGAAGTCAGTCAAAGAAGAGAGACTACCGCACCGTCTTTTACCCCGACTGTTTTAAGGTACGTTTTACACCAGTTCAAACTAACCGAGTCTGCTTCACGACGCTGTAACTTCACAGTGGTTCACTTTGGTTTAGCGTTAAATTGCCACTTGTAACAGTATGGGAGTCGTGTTAGTTTACAGTTACGACATTTGGAAAGTTTCTGCAGAGTAATTTGTGACATTGCAGCGTGCTCGAGTGAGAGGGCGTAAAAGTCTTGACGTGTGCCATATGGAGAAGCTGCGCCAAATGTCATTCAAAAATGTGCCGATTTAAGGCTGCACAGCCTGTCGCTTTAAAACACACATAACCAGGGATAGACACTTTTTTAAGTTCTGCTTATGTTCAACTTGTCAGTTTCGTATTACTTTGACAATACTGAAGCGTTCATACCCCTGCTCCATATGTTACCGCTACCAAAATACATTGTGGTGTCAGAGGTTACAATGAAGTAACGTTACGCTAACCTAGCTAAGTGCAGGAATTGAAACATCCAGTGTTGTGGGTGTGGGGAGTGTGTGCCGATTTTATGCTAGCTATGATATGATTATATGTGCCGCTTGGGCTGTCGTTAGCCAGCAGCGTTAAGCTAATAAAAGTAGTTAGGTAAAAATGTAGGAGTAATTTTGAATGAAGTTTGGTTGCAGCGCTCTTTGACGTGTCGGTTGCTTGTAGCGGTTCAGAACCACTAACTGACGTTCCTTGAAGTCCGTGTTGTGAACTTCAGCCACGTACTGATTTAGCCTACAACTTATCCTTCAGGTTGAGGTTGTCTTTTTATAGACGCCAGACAGACACAGATTAAGATAGTTAACCACCACATAGTTAACCTCACAGCCTATGACGCTTGTGAGTTCAAAGCTGCTGTACACACACTGTTAGATGCACTGTAGGCAGGCAGTGAAGCATGTGTTGTTTCTAAGTGCAACATAAGCTGTAATCAGTGTTGTGGTAAATGAATGGTTGGTTGCTATTTTCCATCACATTGATATTTCAACCACTAACATGTGGGCTGTTTTCCCTAAAATACCAAATTCCCATTCAACACTGGTTAGTTTGATAGAACTTTCTATGTGTTTTGTTGCTATAAATATTGTTCAGCTGTCTGGCTCTGGCCGAGAAAGTGAACCTGTGTGTGTGTGTGTTTGCCAACATGTTTGTTCCACCTGTTAATGTGTGTGTGGTTTACATGATGTAAATACACAGAAAACACCTGTCATACGATGCAGCCTGTTCGCGCCCAAGCGTAACAACATTATGATCAAGGCTACAGCTAACAGTTAGTTTAATTTTTGATTAATTTGCTAATCCATACATTTTTAGTCTATAAAATATCAAAAAGTGTGATAGGTGCTCATTATAATTTCCCAGAGTCCAAAGCGATATCTTCAGATTGCTTCTTTTGCTGAACCAAGTCTAGTCCAAAAACCAGAGACTCTTGATTTACTGTTATAAAAGCAGCAAATCCTTACATTTAAGAAGCTCAAACAAGCAAATTTGTGACATTTTTACTTGAACAGTTTTTTGATTATCAAATAGTAGGCAACTAACTTTCTATCGACTAAGCGTTGCAGCTATAATTAGATAGATACTTTATTAATTGCAAGGGAAATTTAGAAATTGTCATTATTATTATAATGATATTTAACAGACGAAAAAAACATATGTGATAAGTGAATCCATCATTGTGGGATGGTGAAACTAAAAATACTAACATTAAAATATAACATATACATGATATACAGATATGCAGATGCAGGATTGGTAGCTGTAATTGTTCTCTTATCCTCACCCCTGGTCTTCTGCTGTTCTCATTAGAGAAAGTGTGTCTTGTGGCCTTATAATCTGTTGCTCTTCACCCTGATAATGAGTGAGGAGGAAGATTACCCACTCAACGGAGGGAAAGGCAAAATAGCCCTGTATTGCACATTAATATTGAAATCAGAAGAGAGGAGTGTGGAGAAGTGAGCCAGTATGGGCAGCGGTATATTCCTTCAGGGGTCAAGCTGCTTAGAGCAGCTGACCTGTTGCTTCAAGGTCACCTGGAGGGCAGGACCTCCCAGCATTCACTGGCTGCCTGCAGCTGCTGCTAAGTTGACTGTCACTCTGCTGTAAGTTTGATGTAAGCTCATTTAAATGACAGCTTGTTATTGGAGATGATTGGCTTTGAAGCAGGGCTGCAGAGGCACAAAGACAGCCGTGCTGCAGCATCGCCCTGCGCAAAGTGTTCATTTTCACATATAATGTATACTGTATGTCTGATTTAAGAACATCTATGGCTCTTAAGAGAAAGTTCACAGTATCCAACATAGCCTACATCTGCACCATTTTCCAACCTGGCACAGAACACACATCAATGTGCTGTTGTCAATACATTTTTCCAAGGCATTTGCCCCTGTTGTATACTCTCTCGTGAGGTTTATTTAGCTGCAGTTTCCATTGGACTGATGTGGCACAGATGCTCAAAGGCAGATTTTTCCCTCAGTGCTTTGCTTCAAGCCTTTTTTAATCTTGATGGGCTGGGTTTCTGGTGATATTTCTGGTTCGTGGCTGTGACAGAGTTGTGGTGAGAGTGGTGTGGGGTTAGAATGAGCTTTTACCCCAAATGTAAGCCTGTTTCTGCATGGTTAGGCTTTTTCCTTTGGTTCTGTATGTAAGCAAAGACACATGGCTTGTGAAATGGCTTTTGTTTTATATGATTAAGATAATGTTTGAATGATCAATAATCATTTTAGTTTTATTTGAGGAGCTTTTAAGGTTTGGCTGATTGAGGAGACAGTTTGGTTTATTGGCCCTGGCTTTCTGTTAGATTGTTTATCTGATCAAATACCAGTCTGACTTTGCCCCATTGTTATGGCAGTTAGTAGATTCCTTTATGACAGATTCCTCATCTTTCAGACTCAATAGTTCAAGGAGTTTGCATCTGTAAAAGTAGTGAACCAGAAATATCCATTATAGTGAAATTGAATGTGCAAGGGGATCCCAAGAACCCTCCCATGGACTGACTTTGAGATCCACTGTTTCTGTTTTGGCGGATATATGAACTGCTGTTGACAGGGTGAAGGTTACTCAAGTCAAGTAATATCTCAGCTGCATGTTGTGTGAATCCTGGGTGGAACCGATAGGATACACCTGACTGCCGGGCTGTTAGCCAGACCTCCACCATCACCTCTACAACAGGAAAGACTCTCATGTATGCATTTGAACCCACAGAGACTTATGTACTTGAACTGTGTTATAGGAAATGCTCAGTGAGGGGTTTATTTCCACTTTTATAACCTTTTAATGTGAACCCGTCATGTCAAACTTGTGGATGTCAATGACATGGCCATTAGAGATACAGGTGTCCTACTGAAGGAAGTTTACGCCACACACAAGTGAAAGAAATGGGCAAAACACTCCAAGAAGTGGTATGTCTGGCTTGGCAGCCAGCACAGTTGGCAGGGTTGGGAAGTCGGTTAGAGATCATGATCTTATAACTTGTTGGTTGGGTTGTCTGTTTTAAGGCAGTGTGGATTTATGCATGTATATATGTAACTTTTTCAAATATCAGTAATTTTTATCATTCGTTCATCATCCAGCATTGCTGTTTATGCTGAAAGCTTTAGTTTAGCTTTACTTTCCACTAGAAAAACGATACCCTCTACCTGTCGTACTAGGCTGACAATTTCCCGCCCAACCCAGAACAGAATACTCTGACAGTAGAGGCTGCCAGTATTCTGGTTAGTTGTAGACATGTTTTCAGTCATATTGCAATCATAATGTTGACGTTATTTATAGATATTAATACAATAGTTAAATATTTTAGGAAGACATTTATTTGCATGCTAGCTTGGCTTGGTTTTTGAATGGCTTTAATGAACGATATAGCTTGTTAATTAGTATGCTTAAGCAGTGCTAATTTTTGTTATTGCTGGTCAGAGCCAGGCTAGCTGTTTCTTTCGATTCCAGTCTTAATAAGGGGTGTTCCTGCTGACTAATTTCCGTGTTGATTAAATGGAAATTTTAATGTAGCTTAGTCTAAAAGTAAGAAAGCACCTAGAAAACAATCTAAATTGACCACAATTTATTAACTGATAACATTTAACATTGTGTGTATTAAGAGTTATTTCAAACCATTAACCACAGTATTCTATAACCCAATCATATAGCCTATTAAATGACCCTGAAATATGTAGCACTTTGCGTGGCGCATTATGAAGATATTCACACATTATCCTACTAAACTTGTCAGCAAGTCACCAAAGACGTCTCTTCAGATTGATCACAGTGTCTGTGGGAAACAACATCATATTGGTTTGCAGAGTTTCGCTAATGTTACAGTGCTAGCACCAGAAGTCATATTTCCTTGCAGGTTAACGTCCACATGCCTGTTCTGAATGTTGCTCTGTATTGCTTTGGTCAAGTGGCAGGTTTATTTTGACAATCTACACGCAAACCTTATTTTCATTCTTTAGATAAAAATACTGTCCAACCACACTGGTTGTACGAGATGTCATCCGTCCCAATTTTTGCTTTCCAACTAGCTGGATTACAGTGGTATATTAGTATATACTAGTGGTATAAATATTCTTATCTAACTGTCAGCAAGAAAGTGAATGAGCATATTTCGGACTCCTTGAAGATGCAATGCATCCTCTTAATGAAAGAAGTGAGAGAGCAGGGAGGAACAGGAGAAAAGCATGAAGTGATATGGACCAACTAACTGCTAAGTTGCACAACTCCATGTATAAGTTCAGTCATGGGTTATGCAGCTGTTCCATGTCATACAGATTAAGCTAGCTATGCCTAGTTTAAAACCTGGCATCTGTGACTACAAAATGAACCCAAGCATTAAGATATGGTCAGGGCTTTGGACATGTTGCTCTGATAACATTAAGCGCAGATATCACACTAGACTAATCCAGGAATAGGACTGATAAGGCCCTAATGCAACAGCAGTTCCCAGCTCAAAGTGAATTCATGGACTTTGTACTCATTTCCTAAGACATGGGCAAACATAGGTCATCGAGGGAGAATCTGTCTGATGATATTAAAAACTTTCGAATTTGACAGTTGTCATGCCCTAGATTTTTTGCGGGGTGATAAAGGTGCTGATGAAATGATCAAATCTTTGGAGAAAGCTTTTGTGGGGGTTGGAATCATGATCAGACTGACTGAATTCATTCTTCCTCTAGTCTCTTTTTCCAGACTACACTCCTTGGATGGAGGACAGTTCAGCTAAAGTTCCTCGTTTCTTGTAAGAGCCTTTAAAACAGGACACTCACTGTATATCTGAAACTATGTTTATCAGCTGTTTGTTGTATGTCTTACACAAAATTCATCTGTAGGGATGATCATGACAAGTCTCCATCAGAAGTGGATGACACAAAGAGGCTAATATCTGATATTTAATTTAAGACCAGTGTCCGGAAACAGATAGTATATGGAGCATGTGAAACACTCATTCATTACTTCACTATTTCCTGTGAGACGAAACTAAGGAATGAGACAGATATAAGTCAAAGATGAGAAGCACTAATTAAACTGAGTGAATAAAATAAGCTTCGGTTGGTAATATTAGTGGTATGTGTGGTAAGTTGTTTAGATGATGACTACCACTGATAGAGCATATGGAAACTTGAGTCAGACATCTACATGGGACTGTTTTGGAGACAGTGGACGTGAATGATATTGATCTAGTCTTTGCAAGACAGACAGCAGGAGACAGAGATTTAGTGGTAAAAGTGGCTGAAATTTCTGTTGGAAGTGAAAATCTAACAGTAGTGTGAAAGAGTGTTCCAAAGTCATGTTTTTTTTTAAGGCTATAATTTTTCATGCCAGTAACATTCATTTATTTAAATTATAGATTGTGCCTTTAACTGATTGACTGCCAAATAAATAACTATTTTATCAGGGTTGATCAGGATTGGCATCTCAAGTTGTGAGCATTACTCTCTTTACTGTTGTAGCACCATTTTGCAGCTTTAAAGGGATAGTTCGGGTTTTTTTGAAGTGGGGTTCTCTGAGGCACTTATAAATAGTCACTGTATTAGCTACAGTAGTAGCTAATACACTGTCCCCAGTACACTGTGGACAACATCAGGTCAGCTGCAAAATGTATTTTAGCCACCTACAAGAAATCAGTTTTCTATTGCAGGTAAGTACCTCATGTAACCCCACTTCAAATGATCTGAACTATCCCTTTAAGTTTTCCAATGTCAGAGAGCAGAGTGTGTTGGAAATTATGCAGAAACACTTAATAAAGAAAGAAGAGGGTCTCGTAGAAAGGAAGTAATGAGGTGTCTGGCAGTGATTCAGACTATTGTTACCTGTGTGTTGATGACTCACAGACTTGGAGTGTGTATATGTACAGTATGTGTGTGCCTGCCTGGTTAGTTTTATCGCGCTGCTGTGGGCAGCTGCTTTAGCTTTTCCATGCGACTCTTTCCCACATCCCAAAGCTAGCCCAGCAGAACAGCGAGCCCCGCCCTGCTGGGAATAAATGTTATGAGTGACTGAATCCTGCTTTTCCTCAGTATTACAGCCTTGACTGCTGTGGGACTGGAAACCAGCCTGGAAATGAGTCAAAATCCTCGCCAGCTTTGCTGCCATTTTTGTACATGCAGTGTGACTGCAGGAGCTGGGAAGTCCTCAAATGACATGAATATGAATGCTTATGATAGAGGCCTCAAAAACAGTTAATATTCTACTGCATTTTTCAGTTCGCTATCACTGTTTTACATTCAGTTTGACTTCATGAAACTGTCTGGAATGTAGGCATTTATCTTTTCTATATTAAAGAGGTATTTTGGATGAATTGAAGTAGGGGTTTATCAGGCCAGTGTATTGTCTATTGTAGATGGTGGTCGACACGCCCCCAGTTTGGAGAAACAGCAGGAATACCAGCAATGTACTTCTGTGGATAGGGTCAGTAGCAAAACATAGCCTATTTTAGCCACCTCAAAAACTGTCGAGCTAAAAAATATATATAAATACACTATATTTAGAATATTTTTCACCTTTGCCTTTCCTGATGGTAAACTGCTGTTATACAGTATAAGCCAAATATCTCTCTCTCCAAATCAACCAAACTCCTTAAGCAGAAACACTAATTTTACCTCACAGAACATAGGAGTTGCTGGTCTACCGCAGCCTCAATAGGTTAATTTGTTTGTGTTGTGTGTGACTTTGCTTATGGTGTTTTAAAAGGTTAGTTTGATTCACCAAAATCATGCAATAACACAAACTAACTAATCAATTAAGGCAATGGTAGACCAGCAACTCTCATGTTCTGTGAGTAAAATTACTGTTTTTGCTGAAGGAGTCTGGTTTCTTTGGAGCGAGTGATTTTTTGGCTTATATAACGACTGCTTCCTGTCAGAATAGGCTGTTTGATAGGCTGATGGAAGGGTAATGTGGTGAAAATATTCTAAATATAGCGCAGACTTAAACTGATACCAATGTTTTTTTGTAGGTCCATTTCTTTGTATGCCTTCTTGTGTGACAGGATGAAGTCGGTGTCAACTGAGGGCAGAACTGCTAATTCATGTTTACTTACAGTACCACAGTGCTGACAAGCTCATTTCCTAATCCTGTTCCATTCTACACTCTCACACACACCCTCGTTCAGATTAACCAGATAATACAAGATATCTGGTAATCCCATTTCAACTGCTCTTGCAGATCTGCTGGCCAGAAGGAGAGAGACTCTTGTGGGTGTGGTGAAACATGTTTGCCTAAATTTCTGGGTTTGGTTTGGGGATGTTCTGCTGAATAGGTTCATTTAATCCTGTTGTAACATTCTGGGTATTTTACCAGGATATTACAATGCTAAGAAGGACTAAAGAGTATCACTGTTTAATTTTCCACAAACCCACTGGACATCACTTGAGCCTTGACCCCTTTCACAATAACAGACTCTGATGTTTATTTGAATACCTGCTAATGTGAATCATTGATTTCAGCCCTGCCTCTCACACATGGAGAAGGTAGGTGGCCTAAAGAATAAATAACATTCTCCTTACCCTCCTAGTGTAAAGTAAACTGTATATATCACCCCAAAATAGACCTGTGACACCAGTAAATATATTGTGTGTAATCTTTTAGTGAGCAAAATATTAGGACCACCGTCAGTCACAGCGATTACATGCTCTTCATGAACGCTCCATGTTCACCTCTTAAGCGTCTTGTATGTTGTGTACACTCAGTTGTGTGTGTGATCATCCATCCTACATGCCCATCCGTCCCTGTAATCATGACAAACTGACCTGAGCCCTTTGGATCCTGTACTAGATCATAACTGTAATTATGTCTGCTCCTCTCCTGTGTACCTGTGATTTTCCAACTGCATTCTAACAACACTCCCGCTGTTGAGACACACCCACCTGCTCTGTTTGCTGTGGTATGACTCCAAAGGCAAATCTCACTGTTTGTTGAAACAAGGGGGCCTCTGGTGTGACAGTGTTTGTGTGTGTGTTTGTGTTGGATTGATGCGAAACTCTGGAGCACATTGGAACATTTTTTACAGCCACTCCTATTCAAGCACAATTCAACAGGTGGAAATAATCACCAAATAAAATCCTGTCATTTACCCAACACTTTTAAACTTAGATAAACTCCAGTTTTACTATATTTATAGCTTACTCCATATCTCCTGTTCACATTTGATGTGTTCAAATCCTAAAAGCGAGAATGAGGCGGAGGTGGAAAGAATGTGGCATGTTTATATTAGGAGAAAGTGGAATCTGGTAACCGGAAAAGACATGGGAAAGAAAAAGCTGGACTATGATTAATAGCATAAAATGAATTTGATGGTTTGACTGAAATTCCATTCAAACACAATTCACTTTACCCTCTGGGTGGCTAATAGCTGCCTTATCTGGAAAGTTCCTGCTGGAGCAGTTTTGGACTTGAACCTTTAGGATATTTAATGTACAATTTATTTTGTGAACCTATCAGACTGGTCTGTTTTGATTGTTCCAGTGTATATTAGGAGTACCTTTTGTCCATACATGCATGCATACCACATTTTCTACATAGATTAATATGTAGTCCTTAGTGATAGAGCTATGTTATAGGCTTGGTGAGACTCCTAAATTCATCCTCAGCACTCCACCATGAAAAATAGACTGTTATTTATTCACCAAGTTCTATATTTTTTTGTATATAATTATTGTTTTTGTGTGTAGAATGAAGTTGACTACAACTAGCATCTTAAATGAACCTTGTAACCATGTTGTTGGTACTCCCTTAGCTAGTGGTAAACTATGTTGTTGGCATGGTAACCGCTAACATACTTTAAAGCAAGCATGCTAGTGCTAGCCAGTCACAACTATTCAAGGGTCTGTCTATTTTCTCTGTAGTGGACCATTTAGAGATATAAGTTCCCCAAATAGTGAGCTTGATAATGGTTATGGTCCAGTGCAAGCTTTGTCTGTATAATTTGGGAACACTACTGGATCTTTGTTGAACTGTATAATTACTGATTAATTAATTTGTACTACAACAGTTTGATCACGAGTTTAAAATTGCTTTATTACATATAATTGATAAAAACTTCCGACTGTGGTACATGGATTGGTGATGTCAGTCTGATATTCAGTGAGTGAATTACATCAATGCTACAATGCATTTTCGAATCGTTCGAGTTGTGCATGGTTCAAATTGTGCATAACCCTGCTTATTCCGGCTGGGCAATAGGATGTCACTGAAGTGGCTGTGTAACATAGTGGAAAGAAACTGTGTGTTTTCCATAGCCTTGACTATAGTGACAGTACAGCAAACATCCTTGGTTAAGACTTTGAAGGCTTCCTCTTTCACTCAGCACCTTTTGTTAACCTTTAACCAGATCTTTCCATGGAGCTTTGATAATGTCAGTACTGTACAAGCAGGTGTGGCCTTGGACCTGGGCAGGGGGTTTTGAGAGGAGGAGGAGCCACCTGAAGGAGGAGTATGAGCTGGTGGAGTAGGAGGTGGAATGTGGGAAACAGATGCAGAAAAAGTGGTGGCATAAGTAATGATTGTTGTGAGGCTGAGAGAAGAAAAACTAAATGTGGCATGAAAGCAGCCTATGGAGCCTGAAGGAATGCAAACACAGTTGATGAATGTGATTAAGATGGCTGGTTCAAACTAGACTTTGACTGATCAGGGTTTCTGATGACTGATACTGATATCTGAGCTATATTCATTAATTCCTTGTTACCTGCACATTGCTGTTGAAGGTGAAAGTATGCTGACGTGTAATCCAGCACGGATTGAATGTGAAGCAGTTTAACACCCTGGACAAGTGAGCAGTCCAAGACAAAGTTGACACAGATATTAAAGTGTGTTAAGGACAGGCAGTCCATGCTGCTATGTGAAATCCTTATCAGACCACGCTCCCACTCACTTGGACTCCCTCTGTCCATGCTGCATTACCCTCCTGTGAAAATCAGGTTGCTCTGCTCTCTGGGTTAAGAGGTTAATGTTCACCTGTTTTGCAATCTTTTCCATTGGTGCAGTGTCCAACTAGAGCTATAAAAGCCTGGCAGTGTCTGTGAGTTAATAGGGCTTCCTCAAGTTTTTAATGTTGTGTCAAATTTTGTCTTATTGTGTCAGATTCTCCTATCTTAAGTATCTTAAGTAGATACTGTTAAGGAGTTAAAGTCACAAATTCAATGTTTAAGGGCCTTGATTTTGCAGTTTTCATGGTGCTTTGGTGGGAAATATTGCTACAAGTTTGCTAGTAGGAATACTTTTGCTTGTCCATGGTTAATAAACTTTTGAAAGGATGTTTATTTTAGTTTGAAAATAGTTTTTACATTTAATTTTTAGCCTTGCTTGCATGGCCCTGGAATGACAATGTTGGCGAGTCGGCCCACCCCCATGGTTTAGACCCATCTCAACTCAATAGGTATTTGATAGTGTCATGAAATTTTATTCAGACCTTCGTAGTTCCCAGTGGTTGAGCCCCACTGAATTTGGTAATCCCCTGACTTTACCTTATCAGCAGGTTGATTTTCTTGGGCTTTTTGTGACATACCTGTAAGATGCATTGGTGCCAAGCTTTGTACAGATAATCATGGTCCCCAGGAGATGAATTCTGTTGACTTTGGTGATCCCCTGAACCATTCCTCTAGTGCCACGGTGAGGTCAGGTTTTCTTTTTTTTTTGGTTATTGGGATGACTGCCATGAAATTTGTTTCACACTTTCATTTCTCCTCAGGATGAATTGTCAGCACTTTGACTTTTCATCTAGTGTCAAAGAATTAAAAAGAAATCAAAATGTCCCTTTTTCCAATAATAGCATGCCTGTCAGCCTCAGCCGTACTTCGTTTTAATTTTTAATTCGCATTTGAACTGAGAAGTTGGAATTTCCAAGTTCCCAGTTTGAGATTTCAACTGAAAGGGCCCCTGCAGTGGGGTTTCTGAGAAAGTTGGAGGAAACTCGCCAACCCTGACCTCAAAATCTAATCTTCTGCTATTTGTGTCACATTATCAGTCATACACACAATACTATCAAACTTTTATCTGTGGACATGTTGCTATTACTGCTGCGCACTTAATCGTAAAATTATCAGAATCGCAATATGGCCAAGTGCAATATCCAGAAACCAGAGCCTAATAGCAATTTTTTGAAAAAGGAAAAATGTTGCGAAAGCGGCATTATAATGAGGATGCTTTAGTCCGCTATATGTGAAAATTTGAATATAAAAATGATCATACCCCCTTATCTGATTGCAATTTCAGTCAAAATAACCACAATATGATTTTTTTTAATCAGGTCTTGCCACCCTAGTCGCTGTGTGTGCTTGTATGTGCAAATTACTGAATTTTTTGACTTGTTCTACTGGAACATAGTGAACTCGGGTGTGACGTTATTCCTAGCTCTGACTTCGGACCTCTGAGGTAAATAGAGAACTATTATATTATACATGCTTAACATCTGCTTGTTAGCATTGTCATTGTGAGCATTTAAGCATGCTGACGCTGTGTCTAAGTACAGCCTCATAGAGGGCTGGCTAGTTGCTAAAATCTTTGTCTGACTGTCCAAAATCACAACCTGTAGAATAGCTGTTTAGGAGAAGCTGCATTAACTCAAACTGAGAATGCTGTGATTAGATAGTCAGCATGTAGGCCACCAGGATTTCCCAGCTGTTTCCTAATTAATGTATTTTTATCCTCAACACAACTGTGACTTGCATACCTCCTCAAGAAACACAAATAATCAGAGCTCACTATCTAACATACCACAGCAGCCCTGCCCACTCCCAACTGTGACAAGTGGTTAGATGGTTGCGTGCATGTGAGGTAATCATTTGCTGTTTTAAAGAGAGTTGGAACAACTGTTCTTTTACATCTGTTCCCAGTGGGATTAAATTATTGCCAGTGTGCCACTGGGCTGAATTCTTCTCCTCCTGAATTTAGATAGTATTTTTTGTCTGTTACTGCTTCTGTGAATCTCTTGTCCTGTGCCTTGTGAAATTACAGGAGAGAAATTTATATTTTATATATTTATATTATGGTGTGCCCTATTTTTGCATTAATTTGACAGTTGTATTATTGTTAATCAGACTTATTTGTGCCTACAGTATGTTGTCAGCAATGTTGTCACAGCTTTTTGTCTCTTTGAAATATCAGTTGCAAAAATTCAAGGTGCTGTGTTTATCATTTTAACCACAATAAACACAATCCATTTGAGTATTAAGTCAGTATAATCATTGTAAACAGTCAAGAACATCACAGGACAACAATCTCTTCTGGCCTCTACACAACATTTCCCATAAATCTACAATGCTGCCTGATACATGGGAATTGTAGTCTTGACGCGCTAACAAAACCACAGGTGTGTGATGGAGTCTGCCATCGTCTCAGGCGTATTCTCATTGTTTACATCCACTACAGTGGCACCACACATGTCCCCCCTACACTCGGCCACTCAGTGAATGTCTCTCTGTCTCTATGTTTGTCTCTCAGTCTCAGGAGACACTAGTCATGTCTGGCACCAAACATTTCATCATTACCATGGGGATGGCTGGAAGGATGGTGTGTATGTGTGTCTCTGTGTTGTAAGGGTTGTGTAGCTGTCTGGTCACTGCTGGCTGAGTGTAACCAAATGGCCTGTGACATCCTTAACAACAACAGTGTGTTTGTGCTGTAGGGCCATTTTTTTCTCTGCTTTCCTCCATGATTATTACTAGAAATTGTGTTTGTGTGTTTCCGTGTCCATGGACAGTTAAATGAGAGTTAGAATTAGAGAATGCTTTTAGCTGAATTTTGGTGCAGTGAATGGAAGATCTTCTTAGCATAGCTCAATGATGTGTGTGTGTGTTTGTGCCCTCAGAGCAGTTGTGTGTATATTTTCTGTCTCAGCAGCCCAACCCTTGGTAATAAATCTCTAAGGAGGAGATTCCAGAGATGTTGCAATGAACTGTGTGTGACCAAATTGCTGACTTATCCTCTTGAGTTGGAGAGGGTCTGTGTTAAGTTACTTTCTCCAGAGATTCCTCTGAGTTCAAGCAGTCCACACATAAATTCCCATCCATTTGTCAGGTTTAATGTAGGTGGATGCTGACACGTCAACAGCACTTTAATGAGAACCTGATGGCCTCTGAGGAGCAATCTTTCCAAACTGTCGCATGTCCTTTCTAATCTTTTCTTTTCTTAAACATTTTTCCACCTTTCTTGAAAGAAGCCCTCCCATGTCTGAGGGCATTGCTACCATAGATTATAGAAACATAGACACCTCATTGGTTGCTGCTGCATGTCTCCACGATGCAGCTGCACTGTTGCCATATTGGAGTGTTGAAGAGTTTCTAGTAAACAATACAATTAATATTTTCAGTACAAAATTGACTGTAACCTGCTTAATTCTGTACCAATTTTCATGAAATTTAATTTGTTGTGGATGTGAGAAGTTCAACATGACAGTGGTCACTTGTTGGAATTAAATTCAGTTACTGAGAGTGATTTAATCAGTTCTATGCCAAAACATTAATCTTCTGAATAGACAAATAGACAGCTTCCTCTTGCAGGCTCTGAGGAATAGGCAATGATTAATTGATTGTTAAATTAATCGCCAAGTACGTTGGTAATTGATTAATTGGTTTGAGTAATTTTTTAAGAAAAAAAGTCAAAATTATCAGAGCTAGCTTATATGTAAATATTTTCTAGTTTCTTTACTCCTCTATGACAGTAAACTGAATATTTTTGAGTTGTGGGCAAAACAAGACATTTGAGGATGTCAGCTTGGGCTTTGGGAAACACTGATCAACATATTTTACAATTTTCTGACATGTTAAAGGCTAACAACTATCTATCTTTCTAATATTAGTTGCAGCCCCAGTATGAAGTGTTCAGAATTACAGCTTTTTTGAGATTCTCCCAAAAAAATGTAGATTTTTTTTGTATCTATTATATTTGTAGTAGTTGTAGCTACACAGAAGGTTAATGTTTTGGTGTAGAGATGATTAGATCGCCCCCAGTAACTAATTCCGATAAGTAAGCAGTATCGTGTTCAACTTCTCATCTCATACTAAATTTAATTAAAATCTGTTCAAAATTACAGCTGATTTTGTGGTGTAATCTGCATCTCACTCCATAAAAATAGGCATATAAAGAAGGAAAATAGGAGCAAGAATGGCTCCAAAATTACATAAAGAGGGAAAAATGCTTTTGAAGAGTGTGTCTATTTGTTGTAATTGTCTGGTTTTGTTTTGTCCTGCAGCACAGCTGTTATTAATGTCTAATCAGCAAAGAGGAAGTGCTCAGAGTAAACAGGAAATTCAGTGTTTGGAAATATAACTACTTATTTGAAGCGGTTTTAATGCGGTGGACTGGATACATGTTGATAGGCCCAAATGCCCTATAGTCAGTCAAATCTGATGAAATGCTTCCGTATTTACTTTGTGCAATCCAAACATTATTGGTTGCAATGTTGTTTTGTGGTTCAATAACTGGCTTACGAGGTGGTGACAAAAGGGACGGAAAACAGAAGAAAGGAGGAACAGGAAGAGGAAGGGGGAGGTGGAAAATGCTAAATAGCTTTTTTAAGGGTAGTATGTCCATTTTAATTTGAAGTTGCATATCAAAATTTAATAAGTTTTTTTTTGTCATAATCAAAAATCCTCTAAAATAGCTCTCATGAGACAATAAAATTGCTTCAAGAGCCTAGTATTCCAACCATTTTGGTCTGCAAGTTCATAAACCAGGCTGAGGCAGACTTCATCAAATGTATCACTGTTGAATAAAATCAAATCCTCTCTTCCATTATATGTCTACGGCTATGAAGCAAATTGAATTTTAACATTAACCATTAAAGTTCAGAGTAGTAATCAGCATTGGTATAATAAGGCTGTTTCAGTCCAAGAGTCTATTGTGCTGGGTTACATGGTGCAAGCAGTCCAGCATTGTTTTAACCTACAGCTAAAGCCCTTCTCCATATAAGGCCTGTTGGGTATAAATACAGCCAAGAGGCCCTCCATAGGAGAGAAGCACTCAGAGATGAGATGGGGAAGGAAGAGAATAAGAAGGAGAGGAATAAGAGATATGGAGAGGGGATAGTAGAAAGAGACAGAGAAGAGAGGAAGAGTGATTAAAACAGAGAGAAGTGGAAAAAGACAAGTAGTAAAGGACAACAGAGCGATGGACCAGAGGAAAAGCAGCATAGATTTACACCACTGTAGGTAAAAATGGGTGGGAATGGGGGTTGGAGAGGTAGAATGTTCCCAATGTTTTGAGTTCTTCCTCAGCAAGTCACCACCTGCCCTGCTGACTGGAAGGGCCTGCAGACTGTGGGAGAGTAGACTGTGTGTGTCTGTGTTTTCTTTTACCTCTGTGTGTGTGCAAGGGCCAGTCATGAACATAAGACAAATATATTTTGTCAGTCTCCGTTTTGTGCTGTGGGTTCGTTTATGGTTTAGACTTTGGTTTCAAGTTGAGATTGATACACTGATTAGGTAGTCTGTGTGCTAAATTTGAACATTTCTGACATTGGTGCCACCCAGTGGTAGTATCAAAAAGGCTGTTGGCTGTCGAGTCACATGGGCTGAAATCATATAGACCACCAGTTCTCACCATGATTGATGTCATTTTCACAAAAAACAACATTTTTGGTCATTAGAATAAAAAGGCTACAAACACATAAAAAGTTGCTTTAGAG
This sequence comes from Lutjanus argentimaculatus, assembly GCA_034769285.1. Taxonomy (NCBI): domain Eukaryota; kingdom Metazoa; phylum Chordata; class Actinopteri; order Lutjaniformes; family Lutjanidae; genus Lutjanus; species Lutjanus argentimaculatus. The sequence goes on from JAWZSL010000001.1 coordinate 2,625,500, forward strand.
TAGCAATATGTAGTAACTGGATACAGCAGTCCAAATAGCAAGTTGAAGCAACAGACTATATATTAAATAGGTTGAAATCCTTTAATAAATTTCCCTCAGCCCCCTTCTCCCAAGACTCAATGTAAAGTTAATCCTGTTATCCTGAAAACAAAAGTCTACTGCTCTGGAAGTACACACTCCGGGCTTTGATTTCTTACAACTCATAAACAGACACTCATTTCGAGAACATTTGGCATTGATTTTAACTCTGATGTACCGGTGTTATGACGATATGTGCTACCTATCGAGATGTGCTACTTTAATAGAGTTAATAGAGTATTTCAACATGCTCCCCATACTGTTACAGTATACATGCATATTATATGTAGACCATAAGAATTTAAAAACAGTTACCCTTATCCCTTTAACAAATACACCATGTCAAGTAGTCTAAAATTGGCAACTATCATTCACTGCATTATTTCATTGATTCAAAGTATAGGCCCTTTTCACATCAGACATTTTGATGTAATTCTAGGAAAAGCAAAGGTGTTACAAATAAGATAAACACAGGCTCCGTTCTATTCGGTAAGCCATGACAGTGTGACAGTGAACCAGCATGAACAACACCAGGTTCCTGAAACTGAAGCGGCTAAATGGAATGCAGCCATAATTTATTTGATTATTTACAACTGTGCTTGTCCCACCATGACATGTCAACATATGCTGTGAAAAAGGCCCATTACACAGTGATACAGAACCACTTCTGTGCTTCTGTTTATGTTGGCAAACTCACCTTCAACTGTCAAACTTGTTGACCTCACACAGTGCCTGCTCTGCATAACACCAGCTGTAAACCACCCCAAGTTTAAAATAGGGTGTTAATTTAGAGCAGTGTTTTCGTGGATAGAGCCTCATATCAGAGATTATAATAATCAGTCTGAAAATGGTGCAGAAGAGCCAGCTTCCATTCATCCGCACAGAAAACTCCTCTGAAAGATTCCTACTTAATTCAGCCCAGGATTATGCCTTCATGGAAGACGCTAGACGCTTTAGGAAATGCCTGCACGACCAAAGTGCTGCCACAGTGGAAAAGTGGGTGTGTATGTGTGTGAGGGACAGGGAGTGTCTCCATATTTGGTGTGTGTGTGTGTGTGTGAATTGAAAAAAAAAAAAAACTATAGCCAAGTTTCTCTTATTAGCTTAATTTCAACCCTGCTGCTTTAGTCTTTTGTCTGTTGGTCTCACATGTTTTCACAGTGGAAACATCTCACGCTGCTATGGTCTGGTACACATGAACACACAGACACACATTGTGGTGATTCACTTAACCCAGAGCTGTGAGGGCAGCACCAGAGAGGAACACTAAGTGGGCTGCAGAGAGAGGAGAGAAACAGGAACAGTGTGACTGAGTGTGCCTGGCCCCTGGGAACCCCCTTGTGTCAATATAGGGCTGGGCCACCATGAGCTGACAGGCCGCTAGTTATGTCAGAAAACACATGCACATACACACGCTCACACTCGCCCTCATTTATCATAATTCCTCCTCACTGTGGCACTTTCACCATCTGTCACCAGCTTCCTGCCTGCCATTCTCTTTCTTGATACTTCTCTTTCATCGAATTTCTCTTTCTCTCTTCTGCCTTCTCGTCTCTGTTTCCCGACTCTTGTTTGCCGCCCACATGGCTTGCATTCTTTCGCTCTGACATCACAGCCGCCCTGCACTGCCATTTATTTTTTCTGTTCATTTTTTTTGTCTAACTCTCCTTGGACCCCTTGGTCCTGGATCCCTCCCTCCCTTCCCTCTTTTATTTCTTTAAATATTGGCAAGAAACCATCCAGGTTGGGTGATTTGAAGACTACATGGAGGACTAAACCAATCTATCTTGCACCAGAGTGTGAGTGTAAGAGATTGAAAGAGTGGGAAAAAGGGGAAAGGAGAGTGAGGAATAGCGTGGGAGAGTGGGAAAGTGAGAGGTGAAGGCAGGAGATGATGATGGAATGACAGTCTGGCTAACGTCAGGATCTTGTCTGCATGAGTGTGTTTTGGTTGGTGGGGGATACGCAGATTTACTGCAACTTTGAGCAGACGTTAAAGGGGCACCTCGAGACACTCAAGTATTTTCTGTATTCTTTGATCTGTAGCCAGCAGATTAAGGTTTGATCCTTCTCTGGCTTTCCTCTCACAGCTCACACTGACAGTTGTGTTCCACAGCAAAGAAAGGCCAAAAGTTCATGCAGTATTTATTGTTGCAGCTATTGTAATGGCTTGTATTAGTACCAATTACAAGACTGGCTTTGTTATGATGGAAGAACCTGTGGAGTGTCAGGAAGAAAGACAGGCCTGCTAGAGAGTAACAATACACAAAAGCAACCAGAGGAAGACATGCAAGGAGGAGATACAGATTAAAGTGATTGTGCACTTTGGACTGTGTTTGATTTGCGTTTCTGATGCTACAAAACTGACAAACCTGGTTGTAGGTCATTCATCATACTTTCCACTTCTCTGTAGAGGTGGTGTCATGTCTTATTTCCTTATTTTTCTGCAAAGAGATGGTTTGAATTATTTGAACTATGATTGTATGAATAGAAGTGCCAGTGCATTGTAGATGGCAGTCAGCACAACCCCAGTTTGGAGAAACAGTGGGTGTACCAGTGTAGGAAGCTAAGCAGTCTACTGCTGAGGACAGAGTCAGCAGCAAAATGTAATTTGTAATTTAGCCACATAAAAAAGTCAGTATCAATTCAAGCAGTTTAAGTGCATGCTATATGAAGAATATTTTCACTGCTTTACCTTGCCATCAGACAGCCTTTTCCAAAGGGAAACAGCTGTTATTTAAGCCAAATATTGCTCCCTAAAGTAACCAAATTCCATAAGGAACTAATTTTATGTGGCAGAAGCTGCAGAACACCAAGGTTGCTCATCTGCCACTACCTTGGTAGGTTAATTTGTTTGTTTTTTCATTAGACTTGTTCAGATTCATTGAAGTCACACAATAACACAAACAAACTAACAGATCAAAAGCAGCGGAGGGCAGAAAAATACATCCTGTGTTCTGCAAGGCAACATTACTGATTTCATCCATGGATTTCAATTGAGCAAGAGAGAGTGATATTTGGCTTATATACAGGGGGTTCCTGTTGGAAAACACTGATAGCAAGGTAAAGCAGAGAATTTATTCCAAGTATAGTGTCCACTAAAACTGATACTGATTTTTTTGTGGTGGACTTTTTAAAAGTTGCTGCAGATCCTGTCCACAGCAGTACATTGCTTAGCTTCCGTGCTTCTCCAAACTGTGGGCATGCTGACCTCCATCAGCTGCAGTTAACACAATCGATAGATTCCTCATATAGTCCCACTTCAGATAATCCAAACTATCCCTTTAATGTCCCTTACATTGAGTCGTGCATATGGTTATAAGACCCTTAGGCCAATGATTACCAGGGTCAGAATGTCTCTGGTTGATCATTGGGCCATCTCTAGTTACATAACTATAAGCCAAAATCCCCCCAAAACTAGGTGTGTTCCTTTAAAACTCAGCTGAGATCTTGAGACATATTGCTTTTGGTTGAAAGCCAGCTATAGCGTAATTCTGCCCAGTGGGACTGAGGTTTCAGATGACATAAGACTATTCTTGAGGATATTGTAATAGAGATGGGTGGAGTCATCATATGGACTGTACAGTATTTTGGTCAGTGTTCTTATAGAGGACATTACTGCAGAAGGGAGTTTTGCTTTATCAGATTCAACCAATTGAATGAAATATAAACATTTTTTTTATTTTCCATCTTGTTCCATCCCATGATAACCTTCCTAGTGTCAAAGATGGTTATGATTCATGGTGCTATTTAGCAACAAGGACGGGTCCCTGTTGTATTACTGATGTCATCACCAGTATATATCAGCATCCTTAACGTCTGGGATTCGTCAGTCTGATGAAACCTTTACAGCAGAGGATGAAAATGGACCCATTCAACCTTGCAATCAAGGGTGTGTTACATATGATGTAACAGTGCAGCAGTGATAGAGAGCTCATCCCAAAAGCTTGTAAGTCATGATCATCATATAGCTATGAGTAACTGTAGACTTTCACTGATTTTGGGGGAATTTTGAAGGCAGACTCTGTATTTTCGGATATTTAATATCTTAAACTTTTTTTGAACATTTTTGCAAAAAATTTTTTTTTTTTGTGAAAAAATAAGTTCACTGTTTTATTCAGTGTTTCCCACCAAAACGCCCTGTGTGTGTTGAGGTCTAACAAACGTGTTCAATGCATTTCCTTCCTCATACAACGTTTGCAGCGGAGTAGTTTCGAAGTTGAAGTTTTTAGTATTTTGAATTGTGCAGTTAATGTTTACATTCTTTCTACTTCTTCTTCACTGCCTTTCTGGAGTATTGTTAGGTTTCAAAGTGCATTACCACTGCCAACTGTTGATCAGTGGAATAGCATGAATAAAAAAGGATCCAGGTTGAATTTTACTGAATAAAAGTCAGCATAGCATCTTCATTTTCTTTGTTTATAATTATCATAATTATCTTGCAACTTAGTTTCACTTCATATTTTTTCTCTGCTTAGCCAACTTCCCTTGCAGTGGCTCTGTGCCCCACAGTTTGAAAACCATTGATGTACGCTAATATGAGACCGGAATTTGCTGTGGCGCTAAAGACTGAGTCAGCAGCCATTGTGACTGAATGAGTGTAACAAATAGAGGAAATATTAAAGGAAATATATTATTATGTAATGTTGGTAGGGCATGTCATAACCTGTACTGGATCTGCTTAAGAAAGTCGGCATCTGTGCCACTAATGATCCGCTGTGTACCACCAATATCTGCATAATGTAAGAGCACACATTATTTTGTCCTAAAACTAAAACAGTGAATGGTATTTATTTATTTATTTACTCCTGTCTGTGAGCAGTATGTTCTCATGACATGACTTCATTGAGCAATTTTTGGTGAGTCATTACTGTGAGCACAGAGTTTGACTAATAGAACTGAACATATCCAGAATAGCAGAGACCTTGGAAATCAGTGTTGTGGCATGCTAGATTGTGGGTGCTCCAGAGGGCAACCTGCTGTGTGCAGCAGGTAGCGATTGCTTTGTTGACATGGAGTAGCTGCTTTAGATGTTGCCCTAAGTTACACTTCACTGTAGTTGCATGAATGAATGACCCAAATGCAAGATGACACAGATTTAGAAAGGAAATGTCACACTTTCTTTAGCTGTACAGGCTAATGCTGCAAACAAGAGAAGGCAATATTGCAGATTAGGCTGTTGCAGGCCAAGTTTACTAATGCAGCAGTATAGAACAGTCTGGTATTAGCCTCTAATAAATATGGCAGATTAGTGTGGCATGATGACACATTCCCAAGCCTTATTTCTGGACCATATGGGCACTGGAGGGAGAGTGGAAAATTGCTATATATATCCAAGATAACTCTGAACACACTTTGCTGGAGAGGAAGTGAGAGAGGAAAGAAGAATTTAAGGGGAGGGGAACTCAGGAGAGAGAAAGAGAGGGAGCATGAGGGGAAAGTCAAGTTCCCATTTCTGATTTCCCACGGAGTTGAGGTCACATGTGTTTCCCTAAAAGTGGTCAGTGGGATTTAAGCTTTTTTCCCCCCCTTCCCTCAATCTAAACAACATGATGTTTAATTTGGTGTTTCCCCCCAAAGTGCTGTGTGTCTGTGTGTGAGAGTGATAGACAGGCAACTCGTCACAGACTATGCTTTCAATAGGAAGGATAGGAGAGCTATCAAGGTGTTTCTACCGTTTTTTGGCCTCTTTAAATTACCTAACCATATCTATTTATATTTGGAGTATTTTGTAAACACTGCAATCATTAAACCTTAAATGACCTCAGATGTGGATTAGATAATCATGCACTAAGTTAATAATAAAATAATAAAATAAGCAATTTGGTGCACATGCTTTTGTCAAAAGGTTGCATATGGCATCAGAGCCTACAGTTAAAATGCTCATCCGCTGGCCAAATGGCACACTTAATACAATGTTTGTATTGTTTCCATGGCTTTATGCCCCTCATAATGCTTTTATGTCACATCATTTATAGCCTCAGAGCTGTAAAAGACAGATTGAATATGATGTATTGTAGCCTCAGCTAGTGTGTGTAGGCAAGAAGGGCTGTCAGGCGGTACGTGGGAGGAGAGGACAGATGCTCTATCTTGTACCAGTGGAGCATTAGGCTGATAATAATTTGTTATTCTGTGCATTATGTACTTTGTGACTTGTTCTTTTAGTGTTTATTTTGTTCTAAACTACAAAAGGCCCACTTAAAGGGATGGCGCGGATGTTTGGAAGTGGACTTGTATGAAGTACTTATTGATAGTCAGTGAAGACGAAGCTAAACAATGCTAAAATCAGTAACAGGATAAGTGTAGCTACATTTGTAATATTGTCATCACTTTACCTTGCCACCAGACAGCCTTTTACAATGGGAAACTGCTGTTATAAGCCAAATCTCATTCTGTCTTGCTCAACCAGACTCCAGTAACGAAATCAGTAATTTGACCTAGAAGAACATGGGATTTACTGTTCTACCGCCGCCTCAATTGGTTCGTTTGTTTGTGTTATGGTGTGACTTCAGTGAATCCAAACCAACATTTTAAAACGAGGAAGTCACACAATAGCACAAACAAATTGACTGATGGAAGCAGTGGTAGACCAGCAACTCCTGTGTTCTGTGAGGTGATTTCTTAAATGGAGTCTAGTTGGTTAAGATGGAGCAATATTTTGGCTCATATGATGTCAGTTTCCCGTCGGAAAATGCTGTCTGATGGCAAGGTAAGGCAGTGACGATATTCCAAATAATGTGTACACTCAAACTGATATTGTTTTTTTTTTAGATGTTGTTTTCTTTTATTAAACTAAAATCATTTTTACTGCTGACCTCGTCCACAGGACTACACTGCTCAGCTTCCATGCTTGTGTACTCTCTGCGCTGGTTTCACCACACTAGAGAAAAGTATCTCATGCAACCATAATTAAAAAAAATCCAAACCATCCCTTCGACCTGACCCTTAACTTTGGATGGAAGTGAAGTAGACGTGGGCTAAGAAAAGTGATAAGAAAGGGTTAAAGTCTGGCAGCTAAGCGAGACACTGGTGGTCAGATACAGCCCCTCCTTCCTCCAACTCAGCACAAATATGCTGCCTCAGCATGAGCCTGCAGAAAACACACCTTTACGCTCTGCACACTTGCCCAAAGTCGCTTTTTGCTAGAGACGTTAGCACAGATGAATAAACAAATGAATCTAGCTGATATATTTGGTGTTTAACAGCTGCTGCCCTCTATCTGCTCTTTTATCTTTGTCTGTTTCCTGCCCTCTGTCCAGTGTATTCTCACACAGTGGTGAGAGAGTGACACACACACAGACAGAGAGGGAGAGAGAGAGAGAGCGTCTGGAAAACATTACTCAGATTCCTGCAGCAGGGGCTCTGATTATACTGGCAATGAAGAGAAAGAAAGAGAGGAGAGAGGGGGGCATCAAACGAGGTGTATAAAGTTTAATCTTTGACACAGACACTGCTGAGGCCAGGACAAAATGTGTGTTGGTTGCTCTGAGCATGCACAGAGATGGAGATGGAGCTATTTTCAGGCATTTTCATGTTAGCTCAGCAAAAACCTAATGACTCCTTATTGAGTTTCATTTCAATGGGGAAAGGGGGGGGGGGGGGGTAACCAGTAGAGGGCAGTGTGGAAGAGAAGGCGTGTGTGTTGCTTTCCCAGGGTGTGTTCTCCTTTTTATTGTCCCTGTAGTGCTGTTGGAAGAGATTTAAGTTCCACCTGCTCTCTGTGAAGGAATGAATGAATGATATAACAAACCTTTTTGCTGCAGTGTCTTTAATGATTCTGCAGAACTTGGTGATTTGAGCTGCAGTCGTAATTGAAAACTGGGTCCTTTCGCTCAGTTTACCAGTTACCCTGTTGTGTAAAGAACCTTTGTGTGAGCTGAAGGGCCCTTACAGGATGTTTTTTTTGTCTGAGCTGAAAGGAAGCATGAGTAGAATGACCTTGACTAAGACTTTACCTGAGCTCTGTGAACTTCAGAGCTGACTCAGGGAATTTGAGATGATGAGGAAGATGACGGCAGTTCAAATATCTGAAATAAGAGAAATTCAACCCCTTTGCTGTCCCCACATTTACCTGCCCTCATTCATTTTCACATTTTTTCCCTTTCCTTCCTTATTTCCAACTTTTCTCCACTTACCACCAGCTCCCTTACCCTTATCATTATTACTATAACAATAATGATAATAATAATAATGATAATATATATAATTATAATATAAAAAACTACCTGACATACACAGTTCTTTCCTTTTCAGGTGTGATTAAGATAGCTAAGATAGACCTAGAAACATGAAATGTTCAGTACCAGTAAGTGCCACTTCTTTGGATTTACAGGCCTATTCTCTTACATCAGCAGGAAGGAGCAGGTCATCCTAATGAGGCCTATAAAACCTGGCTTTCCTGCTGGTGCTTTGCTCTTTGAAGCTGCAGCTCGTAGCCTCTTCCACCACTGGTTAGAGTGCCCCACTTTTTGTCCAGCGTCAGGAACTCTTGAGGTCTCTTTCATGTCAGAAGCCTATCGAAAAGTGTGTTCCTTGATTTTACATTGTCCAGAAACTACATTATAGTGTTTCTATCTCTTTTCTGTCTTGTATTTTAATAATCCCTTGTGTTGCTGGTGGTGTTAGTTTTTGGTGTTTGGCATTGCTGCCACACTTGTGACTTTCTTGAGAAAAAAGAATAAAACATACATATTAGTACATTTAAGGAACGGTGCAACATTTTGCAAAATATGCTTGTTGGCTTTTTTTTTTTTTGCCAAGAGTGAGAAGAATCATATCCTCATATCTCTCTACAAACAGGAGTAGACATACACAATATGGATTTATTTTTTTTTTGGCCAATACCGATAACTGATAATTACCTGCTTCCCATGACCAATACTAATAAGATAACTGATAATTTCACATTTTTGAATTGTAAAAAGAAGTTAATTTAACCTGTAGTTTAATTTAACCTGTAGGCTCAGATGTAGTGAGCAAAGATGAATGATTTAATACTCCACAGCTCTGGCTGACCCAAATCTAACTGACATCAATACAACGAAAACAAAGGTCAGTTTTTCTATAAAAGCTGATGAACAAACTAGGCTTTTATAGAACATTTGCCTCAGATTTCAAATTAAATGCTTTGACATAATCTTTCAAATCAGACATTATTAGATATTTATTGACTAATATACATCGACATATTGACCAATATAGCTGGATAGGCCAATATCGTCTAATAATTTATCGGCGCAATATTTATCATGCATCCCTAAACAGGAGGTTAGCTTAGCATAGAATAAAAAAATGGAAAATGGGGGGAAACAGCAAGCCTGGCTCATATAAAACCAGTGTTGTGGTTGTTGACTGAAGGTGTTGCACCAGGCCTATAAACCCCCATATATTGCAACTTGTCGCTCTTACTCCTCAGTTTTTATGTGAATTAAACAAACAAGATACGGTTATAGGCAGTTTTTTTTACCTCATGGACAGATCCAGGTGAGCTGTTTCTCACTGCTTTCAGTCTTTAGGCTGAGCTAAGCTAATCATCTCCTGCTTCAGCTTCATTTATGGCCCCGATTCCAGAAAAGTTGGGGTACTATGTAAAACTTAAATTTAGCCCGGAGGACACAATGTCCATTAAATGTGGACTTGTCAAACCACAGCACACCTTTCCTTCTCAGATGAGCTCAGCCACAGAAAAGCTAGCAGAAGTTGATGACCTATGGATTTTGACATGCGTGGTAGAGTTTTAACTTCAATGTTGGTTCTCAGCCTTGCCCCTTACATGCAGAGATTTCTCTGGATTCTCTGAATATTTTAATGACATTATGGGTTGAAAACAGTGAAATCCCTCAACTCCAAGAAATAGTATATGAGGAAACATTCTTCTTAAACTGTTTGACTATTTGTCTATACAGTTTTTCACAAAGTGATGTGCCTTGCCCCGTCCATGCTTGCGAATGGCTGAGCCTTTTGGGGATGCACCTTTTTAAAGGTGCAAGCTTCCATCAAACAAATCTCCATCAAGCTTCAAACTGTCCCTCATTAATGCCTGTGTATTGGTCCAGCAACAGTGGAAACTTGTCTTCCTCTTTGTTCTCAGCAGACACGCCCATTGCCTGTGAGATGTCAGTTGTTATTAGTGTTAACAAGCAGATGCATTAGACTGCTGAGGCCTTTGATCTGCAGCGTGTGTGTGTATGTGTGTGTGGAACACTGGTCTGGAGTAATTAAACTCCCTGTAATGATATTGGACTAATGATGGTAAGTCCATGTCTGTGCATGCATGCGTGCATCATTGTATACATGCAGGTGTGGGTGTGTATTGTGTGTGTGAGTGGATGCAGCGAGCATCAAGAGCCATATTTATGACAGTGGCACTCCTGGCTGCCTGTCTGGTTACTGCTTCAGCTTGTAAATTGGAGACTGGGGGAGAGCAGGGGAGGAAAAAAGGAGAAGAAAGGGAGGAGGGAAGGAAAGGGAAACTCTTTGGCTCAAATACATGCTTATTTGTTGGCTAATGATGCTGCATTTATTACTTAAGAGTTTCCCTTTTTCACATAAGCATGCTTGGATGCACACACTCTCTTTTCCTCTCTGGCATCAGGACACATTTTTCCCTTCTCATCCTTTTTTCTCTCCAGGGGTGGCTCGGTCCAGATGTGTGTGTGTGCATATCATAGGAGACTTGTTAGTTCTCATGTACCCTCTCCCTTCTCTTAAAACCACAGAGAGAGTGAGAAAAGAGGGGAAAATGAGAGGAACTGTGGTAAGTTTTTTAGTATAAATGCCAGTTGGATTGAGGAGAGGGCAACAGGGAAAAAAGCACGGAGAGAAGGAGGGAAGGAGGGGGGTTATGTGTCACCTAACACAGGGACTATTTCCTCTGGAGGGAGGGTGGGAGGGAGAAGAAAAGTGGGTGAATGAGTGGCGAGCAAGAGAGAGACAGAGTGAGGTGTGTGTTGAGCGTGTGTGAGCAGCAGTAAGAGGAGAAGCTATGGCAGCTGGGTCTCAGGACGGAGGGGCGAGCTTCTAAAAACAAACTCTCGGCTAAATAGTGGTTGGACGCGGCGCTGGAGGCCACATTCTTATAGCCGGACCATCGGTGCGGTGGGAACAAAAAAAGAACCCCATCCCAAATCACTCAAGAGCAGAGCAGGAGCCATGAAGTACAGACCTTTGGTAAGCCACATGTTCGTCTTGCAGAAAAAGTCACAGATAACGCAGGGAAATCTGGACAACTTTTCATGCTTTAGTTTAAGTTAAGGAATCTCTTGTTAAAGAGTGTGAAAGATAAGGTGTTGTGTGAGACATCTACTTTTGGTTAGGGTACTGAAGTGGGGGATGGAGTTTATTGGAGTGGAGGAGAAGGTTTTTAGGAGTTGCTGCATACCGTGAAACAACCTTGACAGTGTGCTCTTGAACTTGAAGGACACAGGTGAGCGTCAGGCAGGTGAGAGCGAGAGCTGTAACCGCCGCCGTTCACCTGCACGTCTCTCTCATGCTTACCTTTAACTGTTTATACTCACTCTCCTCCTTGATCTCAGCATCCCTCCTCACCTTGATTCTGTATTTGTCATGTTGATGTCAGTGCTATCTGAACTGGAATCTATTTGATATCCGAGAAGGCGTGTCCTCATTGCTGACTGGCTTTGTGTGTGCGTGTGTGTTTGCGCTGCCCCAGGGCGAGGCAATCACATGGTGGTGTTGTGTGGCCGGGCAGCATTCTTTGGCATTCTCTGAGAGTAAGAGCGAGCATGTTAATGAAAAAAGTGTGTGATGTATCAGCCTTAAAGGAATAGTTTGGATGTTTTTTTTTAAGTGGGGTTGTGTGAGGTACTTATCCCAAGTCAGTGTATTACCTACAGTAGATGGCGATCAGCACGCCCCCAGTTTGGAGAAGCAGTGAAGTACCAGTTAGGGTTGCAACTAATGATTGATGATGATTGATTAATCGGCTGAGTATACTCACAGTTTATTGATTAATTGTTTAGTCTATAAAATGTCCAAAAAAGCCAAAAATTCTCATCACATCACCAGACCCTACTGTTATGTCTTCAGATTGTTTCTTTAGTCCAAACAAAACCAAAACCCAATGACTCTTCATTTACAATCATAAATGACAAAGACAGGAAAAGCACCAAATCCAAATCCATTTTCACAACTTAATCTTACCATCAGACAGCCTTTTCTGACTGGAAACCACCATTATATAAGCCAAATATCCCTCTCTCCAAACCAACCCTGCTCTTAGACAATAACAGTTAATTTACCTGGCAGAAAATGTTAAACTTCGGTGAATCAGAACTAACATTTTAAAACACAGAAGTCACAAAATTATATAGACAAACTAACAGATTGAGGCAGCGGTTGAAAAAGGCTTTCTGACTGCAAGGTTAAGTAGTAATAATATTCCAAATATAGCGTACACTTAAACTGATATTGATTTTTTTAAATGGCTAAAATAGAATTGCTGCTGACCCTGTCCGCAGCAGTACATTATTTAGCCTCCATGTTATAGCATGCGTCTCTGTTTCTACAAACTGGAGGCATACTGACCACAATCTACATTGACTATGGATAAGAGCCTCATACAGTCCCTGTTCAGATGAATCCTACCCCCTTTCTCATACTGATAAAATGCTGGAACACATTCTTTGGCAGAACTCTCACAGTTTAACCATTTACCCTCCCATTCTGGCACATATGCATATGCATCCATAAGGATTTAATTAATTTTTACGAGCCCTCTCTGCTCCCACAACAGTGCTTGTGTGGAAGATGGAGGACTGACAGATTCGTCAGGATAGTACAATGCACTGAGAGATTCCTGACACAGTTGTCATTACTGCCTGCAGGGCATCTGTCTTCAGTTCAATAGGTAGTTTATGTTGGGCTTGCCTCACTTACTTCCACTCCAGTCACTTCCTAGACCACATCAAGTTGAAGCTGCGAAGAAGTGAAAATTTTCTGAATGGCTCTGTAATCTAGCACATTGTACCTGGAATACAAACCTAATGACCTGAACACCTCAGCTGTTTCTCCATGGCGTATCGTTGGGATCGGGTAAGTTAGTGTTACTAAATTCTTGCGTCTTACTGACTGACTCAAATTTCTCATAAAAAATTATTAATTTGTGGTGATTTGAAGTAAAAGTAAATTTAGTTCCTCAACTTAAACTGACAAGTTGTCTAAAGGATTCATGCCAGGTTGTAGCTGATCTAATAATTACTAAAATTTCTGTGTTAACCAGCCTGCTGTTAAAGCTACTAAGGCTGAGTGAAACCAAGGTGAAACTCAGCTGCCTGTCTGATATAGATGAATGAAGTCTCTCTTATTTTTATGGTTGTAGCTTTTTTAAGTGCCTATATAATATTAGAGGTATTCAATAGGTTGTCTTAGGTGTGTGTGCATATTATATTTTGGATATTGCAGCAATATTTGCTTTTAAAATCAGCTTTGTTTTACCGTAGAAGTTGATATTCACCTGCAATAGCAACATTGAAGTCTTGCACAAGTCCAATTTGTCACTTTTATTTTATTAATGGTTTTAATTATTGACGCAGAATGACAATTGTGAGAAAAATGGCATACTTAAGTTGTCCAGTTGCTTCCTGCCCCCCTCCAGTGAGATCAGAGCTCAGGGTAAGCTATAAAATGCTACACCTGGAGCTGGTTGGAATGCAGCAGAGTAGTGACTTGCTCAGGAACACTTAATCATGGTGGGTCCTTCATGAAAGTAGCGAAAGTAGTCTGACTCCCAGCTGCTGGTTGCGTTGTTTTGGCCCACATGTTCTCAGGTAGGCTGGGTCATTTCTGCAGCCTGTATCTCGTCCCACCTGTCTGACTGCTTTGCAGACATGCTCGCTGCATGGAGGAGGGGCATTTCCATTGTTATCATAATCAAAATGTTAATAAGCTTGGATCATGCACAGGTGTAAAATGGGTAAATGCTTCTGTGTTGATAGATTTTTTTTTTATTTCACCTGAAACACACACAGTAAGAGAGTGTTGGGATGTCCTCGGATTTATTGGCCACTTCCTTGTTCAATAAAGTCTGTGGCTGAGTTGTGGTCTTGTCAAAACCAACACGGCACCATCAGCTCTTCATGGCTTCTGATGTCACACTTGACATCATTTTAGCCTTACTACATTTTCACATTCATGTCTGAAAAATGAATCTTCACTTCATGCCCTTTTCGCTCTGCCAGCTAGTGCAGAACAGATGAGAGAAGAGAAGAAATCACTGCCAGACAACTGATTCATAGCGGAAAAATGAAGAAAAAGGGCAAAGCGTTCTGAGAGTAGCTAAGGTTTCTTCATCAGAACCAAACGCCTCACTTGTTTGGTTGTCATTATAGAATTCACAAATCATGTGAAACAGAAGTCAGAAGAAGCTGGGTTTGTTTTTCTGTAACAGGACTGACTGCTGCACTCCTCTATTCTCCTTTTTGCATATTTAACCTGGATTTTTTACATGCACAGAATATTTCCCTCCAGTTGGTTAAGCGCTCTGGGGCCTGATTTGTTTATTAGCTCTTTGAATCCCAGCTAGTCAGAGAAAGATATACTACAAGCAGGCCTGTTATGTGTGGCAGTGGTTCATATAAAGTGTAAATTGATCGGATTTGTTTAAATGTAAAACATTTTACAAACCCTGATATCTTCTGATGTCAGAAATTAGACTTTGGTTATTATTTTGTGTCTATGGATCAGTGAAATTCTCAAAGGGGCACTTTTATATATACTTCCAACTCAACCAGTGAAAACAGTTGTACAGTATAATGTCTTCTCTTGCACTGGAGGGGGTGTTCCAAACTGAAAACACACCCCTGATGATGTTATCATGGGTATCTCAGGCTTTAGGCTCACCGTCTTTACAGAGAACCCCTAACAATTGCTAACTATGATGAAAGACAAAAAATTATCCTCCTGTTGGAAGAGCTAGAATCGGTATATTTTTGGCATCTTTAGGTTGAAGTAGGATTAAAATCGACATACAATGGGCAACTGATATTTTTCACCCTGGAGCCTGTTTTCTGATGTTTGTGTGTCTTAAGTCATTCATGGGCTCAACAATTATGATCTACCTATATACATTTTTGTTAAAGAGGTAGATCTTTTTTGTTTAACCAGAAACAGTAGTTATATTGCTCGTGCCAAACTAGACTCAGATGACAGAAAGTAATGTTATCATCATAAAATTCACTTCATTCAAACAGAAACAAAACAAAACTGACCAAAACCATCTTGGTTTGTCTTTCCACTGCTCCAACAATAACCAACTCTGGTTTGGTCAAAATAAACCCTTAATTCACTGTGTTAGATCAGAGAAGCTGCAGGAAGAAACACATTCAGCCAGAATATTTTCACATCTACCACTACTCTACTCATAGATAGGATTGATTTTGATATTGACCAGTATATAGTCAGTGCTCATTGTTTTTTATCAGCGATGGCAAAGTGGTGCTGGTGCAACACAAGCCAACACAAATAAGCCAGTAAAGTGGGAACACTGTCAATCTTGTCTTATTTCAGACCTGGTTTTGCAGGTTTTGCGGGAAGGCTGTCTTAAAATTCTCATCATTATTCATCAATACATCCACTGTGAGCACTGTATGGTGCACTGAAAGCAGCAAGTTAGATGAGGTTTACATAAACAGTGTGACATCCGAGCTCTGTGCGCGCACCCGAGGCGATGTAAAGGTCAAGCAGCTATTGTTCACAGGCTGGCTGGATGATCAAATCCCTCTGCTTTCTCCCCCTTTTCTCTGCTTCTCTTAGATGTGGTCGCTTGTTCAAGCTGTCCTTTGAAAGAGGACCGAGGCACTAAAGGGGGGAGAAAGCACAGGGATAAGAAACAAAATGTGACTTGGTACAAAAACATGAGATTTGAGATACATTAGTTAAAACATTTGGTGAAAAATACTATGTGTGATGAAGGATAGTTGGATCAGTCCACGTATTTGCCAGTTGACATGCTGAAAAAATATTCTTGCTCTAGTTTTGAACAAGTGCTATTCCTCTAATCTCTGTCTACACAAAAAACCCTAAACCTTAATACTTATCTGAGAATGTTTCTGTAACATTAAAGGAGAAATTTGGCACTTTCCATGTGGATGTAAGTCAGTGTTGATGGTAAATGTAGTCAGTTGAAGCAATAAATTCCTCGCTGTGTTGCCAGTAATGACAACTAAACAGAAGCAGATTTTGACCTGATGACTAGTTGAAATGTCAACAGTGAGAAGATCACCAAAGTGGTTCAGATTCATCTGGTGGGGAACATGAATATCTGAACCAAATTTCATGGCCGTCTACGCAATAGTTGCCGAGACATTTCAATCAAAACCACAAATGAGAACCTCATTTTGCGCTAGAGGAAAAGTCGGGGATCACCAAACTGAGTATGATTCATCGTCTGGGATTCATGAATATCTGTACAAAAAGTTGTCTCAATCCATTCACTAGTTATTGAGATATTTTAGTAGGAACTAAAGTGGCGAACAGACTGCCCAACATTGCCATCCCAAGAACCATGCTTAACATTTGAAATAATACCCAGCGCTAATTGCTCTTTGCAGGTAGAGATTTTGGAACATCCTGGTGTTCAATAAAAGTCCTCTAGGGTTTTGCTGTTTTAGTGGGGGTGATATTGTGAGTGCATGAGAGAAGTAGATAGACGGGGGCAATGGGGCAGTGTGGTAGAGGATTGTTTTAGGCTGACACACCAAGCCAGTACCTGCCTTTGGAAAAACTCAACAATCACTGAATCACTCTTCTTTACCTCTAATGCGTGAATATTGTGCTGCAGTCTTAGCAGAGAGTTGTACCTCCTCAGGTCTCCTTTTGCTAACCTGGCTCTGAGCTGCCTTGTTTGCTGCACAGCATTTGGAAAGCATGACGACATGTCGGAACCGGGTAGGCACGTACTTGGCGTGTTCCTGAGACCGGGTGGAGGTCCGGTGTGCACCACAGCACGCAGGAAAGCCAAACAGTGAGAGCGGCATTGGGAAACAATGAAGTAATGGAGAGAGACTGAAAACAAGGAGGGAAAGTGAGTGGATGATAGAATGTATAGAGGAGGAAGAGGAGGGGAGAGGTGAGGAAATAAGCCTCTGGTTTCTTTCCTTCTAGGCACCATAATATTTGGAGGGTTTTGTCATAAACCATGACACCTTAATGTAAATGTATGTCAGTTTTGCAGCTCCTAACAGTGATTTAACCTGTTCTCAAATGATGAATACCTTTACCTTTGGTCTAAACATTTGCTGTCATTTAATTCTTTCCCAGGAAATATCATCCACTGTACCGGAAGCCATATGTGTGCAGCTGCAGCAACAGATGGGTGTTTGGATTAAGAAAAAGAAGTGGTTAGTTAGCATGGGCTGCGATAAATTCAGAAATCCCAAGCAAAGTAGTGCCCATACTGTTTGATTGACAGGTGAGAAATGTAGGGACTGCAAACAAAAAATGTTAGTCATGCAAACACCCCCCTCCACACACACAGCTGCAATTTCTTTGCTGTCTGTAGAAATGTGTGAAACAATAGGTCACCAGAGCTCATGGCGTCCAGGGGTAAGACAAACAAGGATGTATGGGATGTGGGACATATGAGCTCACACATGCTTGAATTAATAGTTGAAATATTAATAATTGTATGAATCCTGGTGCAGTGCATTCCAAAGCTATTTACTTTTTCCCTTCCCTTAAAGTGATATTCCACCGCAGAATAATAGTCCACTCAATATGTACTCACCTCTATGCTGATGTGAGGATGGGTGAAGGTCTTCAGTTCACAAAACAATCCTGGAGTTTGCGGCTAATGGCAGTGAATGGAGACCAAATGTAAATGTAAAAAAACAAAACAAAACAAACACAAAATGTCTCCATCCTGCTCGTGTGGTGTAATCCAAGTGTCCGTGAGCCGCAACATTAAAATTTAACCACAAAAGACGCCATTTACACCATGTTTTTAGCTGAATGTCAACTGTAGCCTCCCAGGTAGCATGTAAACATGGCGCCGATGTATCGCGAGACTTCGTATATCTCTTAATGGATGCATGCGTGGAAATATTGCGAGATCGACGCCATGTTTACATGCTACCTGCTACATGCTACAGTTGACATTTCAGCTAAAAACATGGTGTAAATGGCGTCTTTTGTGGTTAAGTCGCAGCTTGCAGACACTTGGATTACACCACACGAGCAGGATGGAGACATTTTGTGCTTGTTTTGTGTTGGTTTTTTTTGTTTTTTTTACATTTACATTTGGTCTCCATTCACTGCCATTATACCGGATTTGCCTGCAACCCTGTTTTCTGCTGAAAATCCAGGATTGTTTTGTGAACTGAAGATCTTCACCCATCTTCACATCGGCATAGGGGTGAGTACATATTGAGTGCATTATCATGTTAGGGTGGAATATCCTTTTAAACTTATAAACTTGAAGATTTCAATAGTGGTTGATTTTTTAACACTGATGTTTACTTTGGTAACAGTAAGTGCACTTTAATACGACAGCAAACACTTGTTGAGCAGCTGTTTTCTCAGAAATACAATAGAAGAGCAGCTGTTATATCTGTTTACACTGCAGCCAAACAACCTGACATTGTTTTAATAAAGAAGTCAGTCAAAATCGATCAACTGGATTACATACATGCGCTGTTTTCTGACCACAAATAGTGTGAAAAATAGGGTTTGATTTCATGAAAACCTGAAAGGGATAGTTCAGATTTTCATCGTGTTTTCAGTGTCTTAATTCAATTAGGAGACGCAGAGAGGAGTACCAGCATGGAAGCTAAGCAAGGCAGCTTTTTCCAACAGGAAACCGCTGTTATATAAGTCAAATATTGTTCACTGTAAAGCAACAAGACTCCATTGGCAAACATAGCAATTTTACCTCGCAGAACACTGGAGTGAAAAAATGTACAAATTCACCAGCCACTCAAAACTAAATCATTATTTTGTGACTGAAATCTACCAGCCACTTTAATATTTTGGCATTTGGCTGCTGGTTGGTACAAATTCCCATCTTGTAATACACTGACTATGGACAAGTACCACATACAACCCCACTTCAAAAAATCCAAACTATCCCTTTAAGACTGATACATCACACACCTTTCTTGAACCTTAAATGCAACCATTAAGTTTTGAGTGTATTGTTAACCACACTTACCACCTCTCAGTGTGTCAGCTTCATTTCCTCATCACCTGCTGCTCTTCTTGATGTGTGGTTTTCCTTGAAGCAGCATTTTGTTTGAGACAGAGATATCAAAAGTTTCCACAGGTGCTGAAGAGGCCTGCAGTGAATGTAGCCAGTGTGCAGTACAAAGCAATGATATTATTCAATGTATATTCTATTTATAGTCATTTTAATCTGGGAGTTGTGTATTACAGGGTCTTGTAAAATCTAATAGTAAAAGCCTTCTCATCTAAAGAGATGAAATCAAACTGCCCACTTTGGATTTGTGCCATTGTTGTGTCCTTGTGAGGACGCGTGCACACAAACACATGTGCTCACACACACACACACACACACACACACACACACACACACACACACACACACACACACACACACACACACACACACAGGCTGGATTAAGAAGTAAAAGAGGGGCACCGATGAAAGCTTGAGTCATCATCTGAACATAAAGATTAGAGGTGAGTCAGCTCTAACAGCCTCCCTCTTAGCCCAGCCACTTGCCTCTTTGAAGGGCTGTAAAGATAAAGTGCAGGGGTGATTCCGTTAATTAAAGAGCATGAATGTATCAGGCAGTGCGAGCTAATGTTATTAGGTTTATAGGGACCCGCTGTGGTGTCAGATCTGGTTCCCTGAACTTGTATTGTGGACTTCCAGACATAGACTAAGGTCCACCCCGGTGTCCCGTGGCTTCTCCCCATGTGTGAAGCACCATGGGACACAGCAAGTCTCCTTTGAAATCCAGGATCAAACATATTCATGCATATTTGTGTGAAATCCGATCAAGATGTTGTGCGTGTGGGTGTCTGTTCAGTTTTGTTTTGTTGAGGGCACTGCTGTGTGGAATTTAAGGGAGTATTGTTAGCTTTCCAGTACAGTTGAAATGGAACGATGGTGCAGGACTGGAGTCATAACCTGACATCCATCATCTCCTCTTTCTTCTCATTTTTTTCTCTACTCTTTAGCACCTCTCTCCCCTGTATTTTCCCTCCTCTCTCACCCAGCGCTAATTAATAAGTTCTCTCCTCCCTCAAGCTCTCTCTTCTCTTTCTTTCTCCATCTCTTCTTTGTGCTCTCCTGGGGGATGAAGACTACTGTACTGCTTAAGACAACAACAACACCTGCTGTACTTTGTGTGTCCCTGTCCCTGCCTCTACCCTCGAGCACAAGTCGAATTTAGTTCTGTCCAACTCAGTACATGTTCAACATGGACGTGAGCAATATTCGCAACCTTATGCGCAAAACTCAAGCCTCTATTTTAGAAAACGGCTTCCTGGACAAACGCATCGATGATCATGATATTGTAAGTGTTGCTATTTAACTTCACTTCTGATTTGAAGTTCCTGCTGTATATTTTTAGATATATGTGCAGCCTGGGTGGGGCTTGGTGCATTTTAGCTGAAGTGATACATTTTCTGCCCACATTTGGGCTTGACTTTATCTCAACTTTTAGAGGTGGTAACATCGCCTAGTTGGGGGCCGTTTTAAAGCAAACTGTGCAATATACAGTCATAAGATCTCTATTTTAGTTTGTTGTATGTGTATGAAATAATGTGAGATCTGTAATGCCTTTTAGACTTCAAACAGTGGGTCACTGCACTGGTCTGAATGTGCTCTATTGTAGGTTAAAAGCTGTGACAGGGGACTAAAGATTTCCTCTAAGTCCTAAAAGATGTGATGAGAGCTTATGGGACAGGAAGGACTTAATGAACCTTTGACCGCGAGATTTACTTGCGCTCAAAAAAGTCTCTCAACAGAGATTGATTTCAGCCTATTATACTTTCAGGTTTTTTGTAAGGCCGATTGCAAACATTTTTGGATTGAAACAGATGAGAGATTGTATTTGTGCTCACATAAAATTTTTAAATATTACATTTTAGAGTTTATGGCAAAAAGAGATGGACTTTAACCTGTGGAACACGGAAACTCAAATGATTTCCTGAAAAATACATATTCTTGCATACTTTGGCTGAATCTGGTCAAACTGTTGAATTAGATTAAACTAAAGCCCTATTCACATGGGACTAGTATTACCAGGGGACCCCATGTGATTTAGAAATTACCACCCTCATCTGTTTTTCATATGGTGCATTCGCACGCGAGTTTTTTTTTTACTCAGATTTACTGGTATTATTCCCTGGATATGATGTCAGTGCTCTGTCGTCTGATGTCAAGCCTGTTGAAAGAAACCTTTTGAGATTTTGCTCTTCTGATGGATTTGAGCTTGCTGTTTTTGTGAATAAGTCTCTATGCTGTGTAGTGACATGTGCTCTCAGAATTTGGACCCAAACTTGCTGCCAAAACTTTAATTTATAGTTGCTAACGTAGCCCCATAATTCATAACCAGGAAAGAAGCAGAAAAAAGGTGCGGAGAAAAACAAAAAATAAACTTCAGACATGACAGATTTGCACAGGATTAAGATCACAGTCGACCTCACAGATAACCACTGTGGTATTGATCAGTTTTGCAATCAAATTTAATAGACTTTCTATACAAGTGACAACACTGACAATGTTGCAGCTTAGGGCTGGGTTTTGATACTCAGTACCTTTAAGTTAATGACAGAAATAACCCTGTAACAAGTAGTATCAAAACTTCTCCAGTCAAACAATACCTGCATCCAATCCTTTTAGTACCCAGATCTGGAAAAAATTACTATTGCCGATTTAATGCAACATGCGATGACTGGCCCTACAACTAGTAGCTACCAGCTCCATACGGTTTGTGGTGGTGAAGTTGATTGCGGTGTGTTTGATGGAGGTGGCAGTTCAGTTGCCAAGATGCACATACCTGTTTTTTAAGTTAGTATGTTATTGGTGTGTAAACAAATTGTATGCTACTCCCACTGTTTTGTACTGGCATTCTTTTGCTGGCAATAGTTGGTGCAGCACTGATTTATAATATTAATTGTTAGTTTCTTGTAGTCCTCTCCTTTCTCCCTAACCCTAATAAGGATGGATTATGTGTGCGTGATGTGTAGCTTTTTGTGTTCTTCAGTCCCTCTCTTCTCCATTTCTCCAATTTCTTATAAGTCTGATTGATGAAGTGTTACAGTACATAGGTTATGTTGTCATATTCATTCACTAACCTCACCCTCCTCCCTGCTTTTCCCCTAGGTGGTGGCTAGTGACGGGGTGCGGGCTATGATGGAGTCGGCCCTGACAGCCAGAGACCGGGTGGGCGTGCAGGACTTTGTCCTGCTGGAGAACTACACCAGCGAGGCCGCCTTCATAGAGAACCTGCGCAAGCGCTTCAAAGAGAACCTCATCTATGTGAGTAGGCGTAATGAGGAGGGTTGGGGTTTGTCTGCATATGCATGTGTTAGGGCCCCATTCATTCTGGATTTTTGAAGTTAATATTGATATTTTACAGAAAAAAAAACTGCTAATTATAGATTGGCTCATAGTTTTCATTGAGTAGACTTCACGTGAACCATTTTTATAGGGATTCCCTTGAATTTGGTTAATAAAGAATTGTGACATGTACCGAGCAGGATGTTTTACAATTGAAAAATCTTCTGTCTTCACTGTACTGTAGTGGGGACAGTGCTTCTAAATTGCCTTTTGCATTTCCCAACTGACCTTCAAAGTCAATTACCATTAATTCACAGAAATTTGTCTAAGTGACAGTGATACGAAAACAGCAACAAAATTACACCTACAGTTTGTTTTCTTTGCCCAGAGTCACAGTGAAGAATGTGCATTTCCATATTTTTTATTTACGGTCCAGACTTCTAGACTTTCAAGTTTGACCTAAACAAAAATTACATGTGGGAAACCTTACCTGGATCATGGTCCGAACCGAACAGCCAAACCTTGGTCCGACCAAAGGAAGTGGTCACAGTCCAGATCAAATTGAACCATGGTTAGACTCACTTCTATTTAAAAAAACAAACAAAAAAAAAACAACATTTTTTGCATGGTTTGGACTTTTGTACCAATTACAGGAAATTCTTGCAGGCTATCGTCAGATCTGGATATAGGAAATACAATGTAATTAAACAAAATGAGCCACAGGACCACATGGGGAGAGGAGGAGACCAGATTTGGTCCAATGACTTTATAAAATCAGATGGAAAAAAACCCGCAAAAATTCCTAAACTTTTCAATTATTTTCAAAAGGATGAGAGAGAGGGATTGAATTGACCGGACAATAAGCCAGTGTCAGACACACGCCCGTCTACAAATCAATCAGTTGCAAGTATAGGGAGATACAGCTCACATAGCTGATGA
Source organism: Lutjanus argentimaculatus (assembly GCA_034769285.1). Classification (NCBI taxonomy): domain Eukaryota; kingdom Metazoa; phylum Chordata; class Actinopteri; order Lutjaniformes; family Lutjanidae; genus Lutjanus; species Lutjanus argentimaculatus. The sequence goes on from JAWZSL010000001.1 coordinate 2,649,003, forward strand.
CAGCAGGATCTAGGTATGTCATTTATAGTTCTATAGTGCACTCACATAGTTGCAATGTGGAACCAAAACTAATCAGATCACATGTTTTCAATGTAATAAAAACATGAGCCTTGGTTTGGACCTCGTTCAAATGTTAAGGTGTGAATGCCTGCTAGATGTGCACTACATGACGTAAAGTGGATCAGAACTTTAAAGGGACGGTTCACCCCATAATGAAAAATACATTTTCTTCTGAACTGTAGTACTATTCATCCATATATATTGTTTTGGTGTGAGTTGCAGAGTTTTTGAGGTATCGGCAAGATGTTTGCCCTCTCTCCAGTATGATGGAACTATATGGCACTAGTCCTGTGGTGCTCAAACACCAAAAATACATTGGAAAAACTCAACAGCAATGTTTCTTTTCAGAAATCATGATAAGGTTGCTCAAAGTAATGCACAGACTTTGCTGTGAGCAGTTTAAAAACTACTTTCTTTCTGCAGGAGAATCTACCAGATCTATCAGATTCTTTCAACTAGAAAGAAAGTAGTCTAGTTTGAACCTGCTCACAACAAGGTCTGTGAATTATCTTGAGTAACCGTATCAATTATAGTTTTTTGTGCTTTTGAGCACCACAGGACTAGTGCCATCTAGTTCTATTATATTGGAGAGAAGGCAGACATCTCCATGGCTGATATCTCCAGAACTCTACAACTCACACCAAAACAATCTAATTGGATATATAGCACTACAGGCCAGGGGGAAATGTGTATTTTTGATTTTGAGGTTAACTGTCCCTTTAAATAAAACTGCTGTCACTCCCAGGGGACAGATTTGGACACTTTATCCAAGCATAATGGAACTGAAGTCCAGAGCCAGATTGATTTATTGGTTGGGCAATGTTATTGGCCCAGTATTGGCCTAGTTCAGCTATATTGGTTTATTTCAGTATCAGCATATATGTTGTTTTTACAGAACATAATTTAGATTGTTTTTATTTTTTTATTTTTTATTTTTGTGTTTTGGAATTTTACGCAGCTGTCTGGTTTTATCTGAACTTGTTCTCACAGCAAAATTATTTAACAAAGTACAGGGGTGAAATTTGGATTGACACAGTTAATTTGGACAAGTGAAAATGTGATGCAGACAGTGTAAGAAAAACATGCAGTACAGGCATGTGTAGTTGTTTTTGTTGTGTGACTGTATGTCTTCTTTCCACCAGACATACATTGGTTCAGTGCTGGTGTCAGTTAACCCATACAAAGACCTGGAGATCTACACCAAGAACCACATGGAGCGATACCGTGGAGTCAACTTCTACGAGGTCTCACCACACATGTAAGGACACAACCACTGCAAACCTCACAGTCTATTTTTATATTTTCAGAATTTAACTCTCACTCACAGTGAAATTACATGCTTAAAACAGACACAGCAACCAAATGGTTGGTTTCAGCAAACAGTCCATGAGAACATACAATCATTCAGAACCATCTGACATGTTCCTCCCTTTAGGCGATCTCATGTGGAATGCATTCATTTTTGTGCGTGACCATGAATGCAACATTATATTCACGAGTGAAAGACGGAAAGAATGATTAATTGCATCATTATGATTGCCCCAAACATCAACTGAATCATTCATGGTGGACAGCATGTTTACTGTTACCTTGTTTTTACTTCAACACCCTAAAAGTTTTTACCCAAGGATGACTTAACACATGTTGCGACTGCATTCTTAATGTTTCACAGTGTGTATGTTTAGACTACATGGGAATATTTGCCCTGAGTCAAGTGGCTACGTAATGCTCTCATGGTCTGACTGCCTTTTTCTGTATCAGTCACGCTGTCCACAAGACGTCATGGCATGAGGCATGAGTGTTTGTTTGAAAGGTTGCCACAAGACTGGTGAGGGGATTCCTTGTTGAATCATCCCAGACCCCATAGGTCAGCTACAAAACAATCAAGGGCATTATAGAGACTTGAAATGGCGTCATCCAAACATTTCAGAATCACTCACTAGCTCTTTCTCTCTCTCTGCTCTAACCGCTTCTGGATTTTTTTTTTCTCTCTTCACTTGAGCGTAGGGCCAAATGTTTTCTCTCCCTCTGAGTGGAAAGAAAGATGTGCTTTGGCAAGTAGAGGTGGAGGTTTGGAGAGAGAAAACGAGAGGGGGAGGTGGAAAGAAAAGTAAGCAAATGATGGTACCAAGCAAGAGGTTTCCTCCCTCGAGAGGGAATTCCTCTGACCCGAACCTGACCCCCAACAGCCCCCAGCCCTACCCAATATCACACACACGCAGTACAGTACACACACATTGAAGACTGATGCAGCTGAGGCCAAGCGTGTGGTTTTATCTAGCAATTAGTCTGGTGTCAAAAATGTGTCCAAGCAGGCTGAAACAACAAAGCAGTGCTGATAGCTGACAAATGATACTGTAACTCAAACAGGCTGTGCTCCACTCTGGACTGTATGATTCATTCTGGTAGTCCAGTGTCTTTCCAAGTTCACACACTGTGAGATGTGATCATATGTTACATTTAGGCACGCATTTTCCAAGGCATTCTAAGTGCTATTTTTTAAAACGGAACATCATCACTGTGACTGATGGATAATTGTCTGTTTTACCACAATGTTGTTCTAAATTATGAAATGCATATTTCTATTTTACCCTTTCATTCAGTTCAGATTAGTTCAATTTAGGATTAACCAAATTTTCTCTTGTTACATGATCAGTGTTTGTTATTGTTTTTTCTGCATTTCAGTAATATTGGATAAAAACTGCCAATGCATTTACTAATATTTAAAGCTGCTCTAGTCTTTTTTTTTTTATATTAGCAATGCATAGAATGAGTGTGTAATTAGAAAAGGTTCACTTGTAGTGAGAAACGCGCAGAATTAGATCCCTTCAATTCCACAGAGGTTTTTAGCATCTTCCAGCTAATTGTTTTGGTTTTACTGTCCACAACTTAACTGCTTTGGTTCCTGCTCTCAACAGTGTTTTTTCTAGCTGCAGCTTACAGCTGTTTTCAGTGAAAAAGTTGTAACTCCAACTGTACAACACCTGTTCAGCACAGTTAGCAAGTAGCTGATGAGCATCGTGGAGCATTTAGCAGCTAAAAAGCCACATATTTTTCTCAGGAGTTGGTGGAGACCAAAAACAGAGCATAAAGATAGTGAATATTGGATTTACATAAGTGGTCAGAACAGAACTCAACAAGGATGGCCATGTTGCTCTATATCTGCTCAGTGTGTAAATAAGAAAATGTTTGCCAACAAGTTTGCCATTTTATCACTTCAGGGTGATCAGTTCTGTGCTTTACAGCTTTGCTCAGCTATTACCATTTAATACATTTTTAATGGGGACTTTTTCTTCTGTTTAAAGGTGGGGTGTACAATTCTAAGCATGTAGAGTTCTTGTGAAATTCAGAAGTCTGCTAGCTGTCTGTTCTGTCAGTGCGCAAAAACAAAATCTGGTGTTCCTACGCAGTCCTGGCTCTGTAAATGGGAAACAAAAAGTGTCTTGGACCAAATCACAACACAACACTATTCCAGCCGACCAGCAACATGTCTTGTTTGTGCATGTGTACAGGACAAGGGGGAGGGAGGGCGAGTAAGAGGGATGGTAAATCTTCTGAAGGAGCACTGAAGGGAACATTTGTTTGGCTGTTTTGTCTATTTTAACTTGTAAGAGTTTGACTGATATTGGCTTTTCAGTTCACATTCCTGTAATGCTAGATTAAAGCTGCCAATGGAAAATACTTTTGCCAATATTTAATATTTTAAAAGTTGACATGTTTTTATAGCATACTGTTGAGTACTTGCAGAAACCACTGGACACCAAAATAGTTTTTCATGTATACATAGGTTAAACAAAGGTACCCTGTGGAGTTTTCTTGTTGATAAAGTTTTTGTTTACATTGTTAGTTAACAAAATCCATTGTGAGGTCTGACAAGCATGTAAAATGCATTTCCTTCATCGTTTGTAAAGTCAGCTTTTGTTAATCATTAAAACCTGTGTTATTTACATCTATTTTTGCTTGCTAGCTGTATTCTTCTTCTCTGTCTTTTGCTGGTTTGTTTCGGTGTTTCTTGGTGTGTTACCACCACCTTTAGGTCAGTGGACTAGTGTGAAACCATTGAAGCCACCTTTGCTCCATGGTGCCTCCAGTGGTCACTGGTCAGAAATCTATCTTTAAAGTCACCAAGTGGCCAAATGCATATATTGGGGCTCATGTTTTTTTTTTTTTCTACTAAAAGACATGGAGAAAAATCTTATCACATCAAATGTTTTTAATGTATTTTTCCTATTTCCTCTTCTAAACACCCTGCTGACCATCTACCTTGTCTCTCCTTCCACTTCTCCAGCTATGCAGTGGCAGACAATTCATACCGTTCCTTGAGGACAGAGAGAAAGGACCAGTGCATCCTCATCTCTGGGGAGAGCGGTGCTGGGAAGACAGAGGCGTCCAAGAAGATCCTGCAGTACTACGCTGTCACCTGTCCAGCCAGTGAGCAGGTGCAGACTGTCAAAGACCGCCTGCTGCAGTCCAACCCAGTGCTGGAGGTGAGATGTCACGGCACTTTATTAATCTGTCTGTGGACCACACTGAGAGTGAACCTTTCACCGCGTTGTGTTGTACAGCTGAACTTCTCATGCTGATGAGTGATGGGCTGCGTGTGAGTGCTTATCTCAAAAATAAGACTGATGCTGTGTTGATGAATGTCGGTTTGTTGATAAATTTGGGCCTTATTTGCTTTTAATAAAAATAACATATCAACCTTTCAGCAGTGTTTAAAATGAAGAGTTGATAAGGTCTTCTCCAAGTCTAATATTTTAAGGCCAAAATAAGTATTAAATGTCACACCATCATGAATAATGTTTTATCTTTTTATTAGAGCAGAAAGCTGTCATGATCCTGATGTTGTTATGTCCTATCACTTATTTTTACGGCAGTACAGCCAGCAGCCACTCAACAGCCTGTTTGATAAAGTTTTGTTTTGCTTTGATTTCACCTGCCGACAGTGAGATTAAATGTACAGTGGCCCACAGGGGTCAAATTCAAGAGCAGTAAGCAGCGTTTCAGTGACAATGGCAGTGATTTATCTGCCACTTATAACCTCCTGATATTAAAATGGGAATGTTATCCAGATAATAAATGATCCAATCTTGCCTTTGCTTGTACACCTGGTATTGCAATGTATCTCATTATCTTGTTATACTCACTGAGACTGGATCGATGTCCGCCAGACAAAACTCGCACGTGTGTAATTTGAGGTGGCGGCAAATCAGCCCCACAATCCCTTAAAAAATATCTTTCTGAAACGCTGGTTATGACACAGTTTACAACGCCATTTATGACATATTCTTAATTATTTGTCCCCTCTTGTAAATTCAGCACATGTAATTCATTAAGTTATTCTTTTCGTTGTATTAAAAATATTGTGTCAGTTTGTCCCGGTGTGTTGCACTGTGAGCGTGTAGTCTGTGCTGCATATAGATAAATCATATCCCTTGTTACCTGCAGATTAGCGTCACAGATGAGTTCAGCTCACACCGTCACACACAGTTTTTTCTTACTCTACATCATTCATTTCCCACTATTGCTTTAGTTATTCACAGTTCTGTTGAATAACACCTCTTTTTGATGCTTTCATGATACAGAAGAGACCTGTAATTAGTAATTAGAGGTGTCTCTTTCAGCCTTTTCACTCTCTAAATTTGACTTACAATCTATATTTTTTGTCAAAAACGAGTCTTTATCATTGTTAGTTTGTGTACAAATTCCTTAGATCCAAACACAACATGCAAACATGCATTTTTCCTTATCTGCAAAACGCATCCGGACACAGATTGTTTTTTGATACAGGTGTAAATGGGTCTTATGGAGTGTAAAAATTTCTCATAGTTGAGATAGAATTCAAATACTATTCAAATCATCTGTATGTAAATGTATTCCACGTTCATCTGCTGTGTGCTTTCCAAAACCCACACTGGTTGAAAAGACTTGACATGCAAAAACATGAGTTTTGTTTTGATTTTTTATACTTGAAATGCTTGGAGATTTTTTTTTTTCTTTATGATAGAGAGGTGCTAGAGTTTACGGAAACGCTTGTTTTGATGTCTGGTATGTCTTTGCCAGATGCTTTCCAGATGTGTGTACATGTGTGAGTGTATAGTATGCCCTGTAATCTGTGCTACTGTCCTAGACAAACACCGCAGGGACACTAACGCCTGTGGTTTTCTCTTTGTTTCACTGCTACCTCCTCTTCTGCCATCCTGTCTTTATCACACTTTTTCCTCTCTGTTCCCTGTTATCTCTCTGCCTCCTAATCCGTCAATCATCACTCCTCTGCTTTCTCTCACTTCTTCATCCCACTCTATCCTCTCTCCAGGCCTTTGGCAATGCCAAGACGTTGCGTAACGACAATTCGAGCCGCTTCGGCAAGTACATGGACATCCAGTTTGATTTCAAGGTGAGCAGGACAGTCTGCACTGGCAGCTCCTTTATGCCAGAGTGAACACTGTCCACCAAGTCTTCCTTCAGAGGGAAGCAGATTGTTGCAAGAACCAAAACGTTTGTTACCTCAACATATTGAAAACCTATGGAAGCCCTTTCCACCAATGTGATGGGGAAAAAAGATCCTGTAAGTCATTATAATGAGAAACTTTCTCAAAATAATGTGAAAAGTTCTGGAAATAATGACTTTATGACTTTATGACTTTTTTTTTACTGTAATGACTTACAGGATCTTTTTTCCACATTACATTGGTGGCAGTGGGCATCCATAACAACCAAATCAAAAAACTCAGGCTCTGTAGTTTTTTGTAGTAATATTAACATTATAACTATGTTTTGTTTTCTGTCAAAACACACATTTTTTTCAGTGTAATTAATCATATCACTCCTCCCTCCCGTATCCCTCATTTGTGGGTACTTAAAATATGTTATGGACTACAAAACGCCCTGCATGTTATATCATTCCTATATCACACCTCAGTACCCCAGCCTTACCCTCTCCTCCTCCTCCTCCTCCCCCTCCTCCCCTCTCCTTCCCTGGCCTTTATCCCGTCGGCAGGGTGCTCCGGTGGGAGGCCACATCATCAACTACCTGCTGGAGAAGTCCCGCGTGGTCCACCAGAACCACGGGGAGAGGAACTTCCACATTTTCTATCAGCTGATTGAGGGAGGGGAGGAAGACCTGCTGAGGCACCTGGGCCTGGAGAGGAACCCTCAGCAGTACCAGTACCTGGTCAAAGTAAGTATCTAATCCTACTATTGGTTTGAGAAGTCCCATTCATTTTTCCCTCTGTCGGTGTACTCCTACGGCTTAGATGGACGTAAAACTCTCCCTATTAAATCACCAGTACACAAGATTAAAAAGTCTGTTAGAAAATACCTGGATCTTTGATAAACAGTCGAAGGAACATGCCTGTGTACATAACCAAGCATGTTGAATTTGCTACCACTATGATTTGCACTGCTTTGTAGAGCCTCTTCTCCATAGCTGATGGATGTCATGTGAGATGTACCAATCAACTTTTTTTCACCTCTGGTCCAATTGCGATAACAGAATTTGGATATCTGCTGATACCGATACTGTACTCATACCAGAGCTCTGCTTTCTGCTTTCTGTCTCTTTGTTCACACTGCTTGGCACAACGTTTTGATGCAGGGAAACTATAGATCATTTGAATCAGTGCGGGGATTAGCAACGTTAGTTAGATAATTGATGTTCAATTAAATCACATCAGTATTGGCACTGGCTACCAATACCAGATTGGATTGATCCCAACCCTACCTATGGGATGGATACATCATCACACTGAGGATATACAGATAAAACTGAACACAGAGCGGGTTTGTCCCTATTATCAATATTTGCCTGTGTTGTAGGGGGTAAAATAATGTGATACTTTGCCAAAAGTGAAAGGTTTAAATCAGACACTATTGTGTTTTTGTTCCGTACAACGCAGGAAGCCAAGGTTTATGTTTCTGTATTTTGCAGTTCCTGATTTCAGTTCTGGATTTATTTGATGCAATATCTTAAAGGGATAGTTCTGATTATTTGAAGTTGGGTTGTATGAGGTACTTATTAATTGTCAGTGACTTACAGCAGCAGTGAAAATTTCGAAATATTGTGTACACAACAAATAATATTGTTATTTTTTAGGACAGTCTTTTAAGTGGCTAAAATAAGTTTTGTTGCTGACCCTATCCAGGGCAGTATATTGCTTAGCCACAACAATACTGATTAATTGTAAAGTCTAAATGAAGACATATTCCGGTCACATGTTTGGCCCTGAAGAGAAACCTGTGGATGAATTTAAATCATTAATGCTGCAGGGAAGTCTTTCTCTCCCTCTTGCTCTCTCTCTCTATCCTGTCAGAAGTCATTGGTCTCTACAGTGTGTGTGTGTCTGTCCCAGTGGGAGTTCTGGTTAATAGGCTCTCAGTCAGAGACTCTCAGTGCAGCAAGAGGAGCTTTCCCCAGGGGGCAAATCTGCCTTGAGGCACTGGCTGAACCCTACCCTCAATGAACACACACACCAACAGCTACTGAGCAAAACACCTCATACATGTGTTTGTGCAAGTAGGTGTTTACATCACATATAAATGGGTGTTTACTTTACGTGTAAACACCTATTTGCACATTAGCCTCTTTACAGATTTTGACTTGTTCAGAACTTCACTAGTAAATAAAAAGCTAAAGTAGATGATAAATATGTAAAGTGTTCAAAGTGATTTAAGTGTTTCTGTGTGTGTATTCCACAGGGTAACTGTCCCAAAGTGAGCTCCATCAACGATCGCAGTGATTGGAAGGTGGTGAGAAAAGCCTTGACCGTGATTGGCTTCGGCGAGGATGAGGTGGAGGTGAGAGCCAAGCTGTGTAAATCCTGCCTGAAATGTTTGTTTTGTCAGCCAAAGTAGTGCGGCAAGTGTAAACTCTAAGAAAATCTCAGCAACATTGTCTTTTTCTCCCAAGTAGACATGGCAGGTGGAGGCTCAGACTCCTTTTCAGTGGTGGGTAGAGTACTGAAAATCTATAGTCCAGTAAAAATACGATTACTCTCATAAATTGACTCAAGTTAAAGTGAAAAATACCATTTGAGAAACCTGTTTAAATAAAAGTAAAAGAAGACCTGCAGGGCTTCCCCCAGCAAAGCTATTAAGGCTGTTGGCAAGTGTCTTTCAGCGGGGGCTGGAGGCCAAGTGTCTTTTTGATGGTGGCCTGATGTGGGCCAACAGCAGACTGATGGCAGCATGTAGGGCCCTATAGTTTCTGTGATAACATGATCACAGATGGAGATTTGTGGAAATTGAGAAAAGCCATGAAACAGATTTCACAGGGCCTCACATGAAGTCAGTGCTAAAAGCTGGCTGAAGATTTTAAATATTACTACATAATATATCCTTAGAAATAAGTCATTTATTCGACACACATTTTAAGAAGTAAAAAACTAGAGTTAGAATCTGACAATGTACCATCTGTGGAAGGGGAGGGACTTTGCTTCTCTGTAGTTTATTGATATTTTAGCCAACAGATGTCACTAGTGAGTTTTCCAAGCATTATATTTGTTTCCAACTGAGCCACCCCACTATAGCTGGTTAAAAAACATGTTAAAAATACATCCCCAAAAATAAAATTCCTCAAAGCCTAGGCCTGTGTACAAATTATTTTCCGTTTCAATATTTTTTTAGGGGGTACTGCAATTATGAAAGAAATATTAGAGTTGAAGTTGATATTACGTTGGGTTAACTGCTGTTGAAAGCACACCAATTTAAAAGCTTAAACAGACCACTAGCTGTAAGAAAGGGCTGCCCACGAGTAAAAGACTTCCCAGTTGACCAGTTGTCAGTTTAAGCCAATAGTTGACTGTTGTCCCACGTTTAAAATATTAATTTGATTATTTAAAATATCTGTTTTAAAATATTTATTATTATTATTATTTTAAATGCTACTGATGAAATGCAGTAATGATTCTGAATGTGTCGGACCATTCAGGAAGAGACTGAAATTTTGTTAAATTTAGTTAGACACAGTATAACCTCACACAAGTCTTGTTGTTTACAACACAGTAACTTCCAACTTCACAAAAACAAATACAGGCTGATTTACCAACACTATGGATGATGTATACTTAGAAATTAAGTTGTTAAGTCACAAACTCACTTCTGAACCGCTTCACTCCTCCGGTCACAGCCTGAACCTGCCATGTCCTCATTGTTTGGAGCTACTGTAACGTTGAATCCCTTCAGGTGCTGTTTTCCCTATCAAACCGGCCTCTATTGGCCTCGGAGGCTGTATCCCATGAGGCTGCTAACTGAGCTGATTTGCTAATGGCAGCTACAGCGCAGTTAGTAGCAGCGCACTGGAAAAAAAAAGGTCTGTGTTGCAATAGTCCCCCTGGCCTAATGGCAAGGCACAGCTCCCGAATGGAATTTCAGTTTCTTTTTTTTTTTCCCTGCATTAACAAATAAATGAAACCGTGGTCGACTAAGACTCTTTGTGTTGACTGACAGTTATGTCAACTATTAGGGGGCAGTCCAACTACAAAGGTTTAGTGGACAATTCTGTAGAAAAGCTGATTGTCTGAGCCACCAACCCGAAGCATCTGTATTTGACGCCTGGGAATGAGGCTCTACAGTCAGCTGTCTTTCTCCAGAATCACTAACTCCACCTTTAATGTCATTAACATTATGCATTTTGCATATTACACATGCAAAAATAACATAGCTAAGATTAACTAGCTACCTAGATTCTCACAGCGTGAGTGCAACTTACTTCAATGTGCTTGCGGAGGTCAGAAGAGGAGTTTTTAACAGCAGAGATCTCTGTGCACTTCATGAAACTTGTCTTTTTTATTTTTTTTAAAACATATGGCCAGGGATTGTCTCTGGGAGCTGACTCTTGCTCTGGATGTGATCATCACATCGAGGCCAAAAGACAGGTGGCAGCTAACTCCGAGAAGTGCGCCCCTCGTGCTCCATCCCCCTACATTCCATCCCTGCATTTAGAGCAAACTACGAAAGTATAAAGGACAAATATAGCAAAGTAAAAAGTACATCACTAACTCAAAAATGTACTTTAAGAAAGAGTAAAAGTACAGTTAAAAAAATAACATGATAAGTGCTTGTTCCTTGTTACTCAAGTGTAACTCGTGACACTGCTGCCGCTTTCCCCTGTATTTCTAAAGCCTGTATAAAGATTCTACATGCTAGAAAAACATTGCATTATCAATTCTCACTTTCACAGCTACTAAATTCTCGAAACAAAAAAGATCAAGTTTACCCTAGACAAACTTTAATAAACATTACAACCGTTACTATGTGTATTAATGATTATGCAACAGTTTTTACCACAGGTTTCACTATGAACTGTGAAGTACTCCGTGTGCCTGAGGGGGCCGAGGCTGTTCCTGTTTCAGACTTGGACTGTAGATGTTTGTATTTGAAAGTGTTTGTTAGAAAGAGCCGTGCGTGTGTGTGTATGTGTGTGTATGTGTGTCTGTTATTATATGGTGAGAACTTATTTGTGCTCAGCGTGGGAGTCTTCCTCCATGTTCATGAGTCTGGGCTTCCAGCCAGAGCGTTTTAGATCTCACACAGCTCATAGAGCGAAGAGCAGGTGCGAGTGTGTTCAGCTCTGGTGCGATACTTTGCTTCATTCCCGTCCTGCTGAATTCTTAACCTAATTTTAATCAAAGCCACCCTTATCTGCCAAGTGTCTGATAAAGATAGCCGTAAAGATAGTCTATATAATCTTATCGTGCCGCAGCCTCACATCTCTTCACCTTTGTTCTCCCCCTCCTTCTGTCCCCACTCTCCACCTCTTTGTAACTATTCATCCTTGGTCTTTCTCGTCCTTATTTCTCTTTCCCCTCCCTATCTGTGTTTTCTCTGCGTAGGAGCTGTTGAACATAATCGCCAGTGTGCTCCACCTGGGGAATGTGCAGTTCGGTGGGGAAGAAGGCAACGCCTGCATCACTTCTGACACACAGATAAAGTACCTGGCCAGGGTAAGGTGCTGCACCAAGCAGGTTCATAAAGACTCCTAATAGGCCAGGGAAGAGGTGGAGTTTTTTTTAAAGGCCTGGGCCTTTTTAATCAAATGTCTCAGAATTCCTCATGAATAGGGGATAGCACTGAAAGTTTAGTTATTTACCTCCTTCCCACCTCCCTACAGCCCTGTCAGAAGAACTTAAGTATCCCTTCGTAAACTGGCCTGTTGTGCTGGTTATCCATCTAGAACTTTTGGTGTGAATTGCAGAGTTTTTGAAATATTGACCATACAGATTTCGGTCTTCTCTCCAATATCGTTAAACTAGATGGCACTAGTCATGTTGTGCTCAAAGTGCCAAAAAATAAATCTCAAAAACTCAACAGCAACTGGTTGTCTACTACTTTTAGCCAATTACTTCAATTGTTTACCCATTATCTTTAGCTTAATGTTTCAATCATTCATACCTACTGCTTTTAGGTAACTACTGCAATTGGTTACCAACTATCTTTAGCTAAATATTTTAACCATTTATTCACTTATTTTAGCTAACCTTTTAAACCGTTTTCCCATTATCTTTTAGCTAACTTTTACTGTGGGTTATTTCCATTACTTTTAGCTTTCTGTTACCGCCATTTATGCAATACTTTTAGCTAACTATTTCAACTATTACCCGTTACTTTAAGCAATCTATTTTAACCGGCCATCGCCTTCATGTAGTAAGGATAAAGGGCTGAAAAGGTAGGCTACCTTTTCAATCCATGACTACATGAAGTCAATCCTATCCAGTCACATTGTGTCAGAATGCCATAATACTGTACACACAATGATGTTGCAAACCCTCCATAAAAATGCACTTTTGGTCAAATCAGAGTTTTAGTCTGCTCTCTGTAAGAACCTTTAGTTCCTGCACAATAACAGAGGCGCTGTAAGAGTGGAGTTTGATTTATAATTGCAGAACGGTTCTCCCCTGCATTCCGCACGAAGTCAGTCATAAAAATTATTCCATATACATACAGACTTGGACTTGAGTTTGAAATTCACAGGGCTACGAGTAAGCCTCATCCACACACTTTGTGTAGAATTTACATTTCCATAGATCCTACAAAGACTCGTCCAAGTAAATCATCTGCACACTGCTTTAGAAATGTGTTACACTGTGCAGACAACACTTTTCTTAGAAACATGCCCCATTACTTCCTGCCTCAATTTTCCAATTATACTTCGACATAATCAACAGATACCATACCCAGGATGTCAGTGCTGCTGAGCAATATGACGTCTGTCTGTTTTGGAGATCATGTATTTGTCAGGCTGTGATGTGTGCTCATGTTGTTGTCTGTTTCCAGTTGTTAGGAGTGAATGGGACAGTGCTGACAGAGGCACTCACACACAAGAAGATAATTGCCAAGGGAGAGGAGGTACGTTTGGATACACACTCTCATTGTAGTGCAAGCGTGTGATAAGCATTTGTATACAAAGCTTTCCTGTATTTGTGTAATGTCTGGTCTGCTCCAGTGTAATTACATTGTAACTTGTCTAACTGCTCAACTCTGTGTAACTCTGTGATTGTCTGTCTTTGCCTGTCCCTACTCGGCCTCTGTTCTTCCTGTGCGTGTGTGTGTCTTCATTAGTTGATGAGCCCGCTGAATCTAGAGCAAGCTTCATCAGCTCGGGATGCTTGTCCAAGGCGGTGTATGGACGCACCTTCACCTGGCTGGTTAACAAGATCAACACTTCACTGGCATACACGGTACTCACAAACAAACACACACACTCAGTCATTGCTGTGACAGTGCCTTTGTTATGACTGCACAGTTGGCAAATTTCCACATTTCCTCATAAATTTATTGAACTTTAAATCAGTCACACTACATTTCTCAGACAAAATCCAGACCTTATCAGCACTGTAGTGCAGAGCATGTTGACGCCTCCCCTTCAATCTATGATAGCACAGCTCCACCTTGTGGACATGTATAAGCTCACAAGGTGAACATAACTCAATGTGAAATAATATGTATAATATCAGGAGATCTAAGAGTTATTCTTGCTTAGGGTTTCGTTACTGTGTCAGTTTCTGCATACACCATGTGCACCACATACTGTTATTCTCAAAATACATTATTTTCTGAATACAACTATTAAAATTAGTCCATGTGTAAAACCTGGAATGAAATTGAATTTTATTTCAATGATAATCATGATTTTGAAGTACACTCTTTATTTAAGGCTTTATGTGTGCCACAGTTTTTGATTTCAAATAGAGTGAGATGAGTTTTTTTCTGTTCCTCCAACAGGATGACTCCTACAAGAATTACTCTGTCATTGGCCTGCTGGACATCTATGGCTTTGAGGTCTTCCAGCACAACAGGTACAGTATTAATTCAGTATAATTAATTAAGTATCTGTTGTTAAAACGGTATTTGTTCATGCTAAATTTAAACCTGAGCTTTTAAAAAGGTAACAGTCACTCTAAGTTGGCTGTAGTTTGTTTGTTCAACATCTACAGTACATATCCATCTTAAACCTGGGTCTTCAACTGGAGTTGCAGAAAGTTTTTTTTCCCCCCAAATTAAAATATGTCTGAAAATACATGAATCCAACGTTTTATTGACAAAGATAAATTTGTTTTTTAAAAAAACATTTAATTTACATGACATTGAGAAAAGCCTAGGCATGAATCCTTGTGCAGTCATGTGAGCTAACCTACTGAATCATTGTTCAGCACATTGACCATAACAGTGAACTAGCTAGATATATGTCGCTAAATTAGCAGTATTACTATCCCAAGTGTACAGACATTCTCGTGAGCCACAATGGATTGTTTTGAGCAAGAGACTCTTACAGACCATGCACCTCCGAAACCATCGGCCAAAGTGCAGCGGGTGATGCTAACATACCTAACATTAGCCATGCTTCAGCTGCTGCAGACTTAGCACCTATAGAGACCAGACAATATTCAATAATGCAATATATGTAGTACAGAGTCCCTGCTCTTTCTGTCAGTTACGAGGTCCATGTCTTGAAAAATGTTGAAGTTCCTGCTCTAACCTTAAGTAACAGAGCAAAAGACACCGAAGACTAATCCACACAGTCTGAGTAAATATAAAAGATCCACTTCCTGGAATTTTCCAGAGCTTTCAGCGGTATCTCATAGCTTTTGTCTGCTGCAGGAGTTTGCTCAGTTGGTTACTGGACAACTAGAAAATTCCATAAGCTGAGCTGTGGCTGGAGGCAAAGTGGACTGTGTGCCAAGAATTATTGACCTCAATCATTAACCTCCAAAATTAAACCACATAGTGTTTATGTAACCCATGTTTATATATGATATGAATTATGGTTATAGCACTGTGTGTGGGTAGCCTTTAGTTAAAGGGACAGTTCACCCCAAAATGAAAAATACATATTTTTCTTCTTACTTTTAGTGCTACTTATCCATCTAGATTTTGTGTGTGTGTGGTGTGTGTGTGTGTGTGTGTGGTGTGTGTGTGTGTGTTGGGTGTTGCTGAGTTTCATAGATATTAGTGTTTTTGATTTTGTGGTGAACTCTAAAGATCACTCACCCACTTCCAATTAATATCAATTAAGAAAAAAAAAAAAAGTAACCTGTTTGTGCTCTTGTGCTTTGTTTCTTTTTGTTCATCCCCTGTGTTTGTTGTGTGTTGCAGCTTTGAGCAGTTCTGCATCAACTACTGTAACGAGAAGCTGCAGCAGCTCTTCATTGAGCTCACCCTCAAGTCAGAGCAAGAGGAGTACGAGTCTGAAGGCATCACGGTCAGACATCATTTATTCTCTCTCTCCGTGTCCCCCCTCTCACCCCCCACCCCTATCCACCTGCGTTGTTTAGCTGCCTTTACACTTGGACTCTGTATACAGATAAATGTGGAAAAAGTGACGATCTGTTATATTGCCTTTGGATCTGCCTTCATCAGCTCTCTTGGTTTTATTTTACTGTCTTCCTCCAGTCCTATCAGTGTCTGTGCACATTTTTATCATGCTGCTTTAACATTTTTTTTCATCGTCCATTATCACTCCATCTCTCCTCCCTCTGCCAGGGTTTAGGCTTCACAAAGAGCTCTTAATGTGATTGCGGTTGCAGTTGTGTTTTTCAATGTGAAATTGGTAATTTAATTTATCAATCTGCTGTTTCACTGAGGCTTTTACTCAAAGTGATTTACAGTAAGTGCACATATTTTTGGAGGATGTTGCTCCATTAGAAATGAATCCTTTAACCCTGTTATTTTTATTGTGTGTTTTATTTATTCACCGTAACAATCTTGAACAACTTAAGGAAATAACATGTCAGAAGAGGTCTGCTTTGAAAGATGAGACCTATTTCAAGATCTCTTCCTCAGTTGCTCCTTTTGTCACTGCCTCATTTATATTCATTGCATTTATATTGTTTTGTTTTGCCTCTTTGGAACAAAGGCCTCTTGTGTTCAGTCTAATATAAATGCACTGGTCAGAGAGCAGGTTGTGGGAGAAACTTGGACTCACCTCTCAAAGAGCCTATTATCATCTGACATGTAGACCGTGGGCCGCACTCTCTGTCATCTCTGTGGAAATTATGTGGCTGTTAGCACTAACATGACCGAACACGGCTGCACTGAGCCCGTGGAGCTCACTGTTCATGTGTGCATCCACATGCAAGTGGGTGAGCAGCGTGTCTGCACGCCAGGATTCCTGGGATTCTGCAGATGATTGACATTACAGTCATTAAATAGCTGAGAACAGTTGTAATTGTATCAGGTTTAGACTGATAAACTGGGCAAGATGTATGTCCCAGATGAAGGGTAACAATTTTTAAAATTGGTCCAATATTTTGAGAGAGACTGCTACAGCTGCCACCCAGCAAAAAAAGCTGCAATGTAATCATTATGGACAACTTGTGAAACGTCAAAGTATGTCTTCCAGAAGTGCTTGTTTTACTGGTGATGGGCTAACATTGTAATTTTAAGTGTCTGAGAACATTATGGAAAGGATTGTTACAGAGATAGATCTTTCTTGAAAGAATAAGATCTGTACTGTTCTGTTGTCTTAGTGCTCTTGCCAAACACACCAGACTTCCTTTACAGTAATACTTTACAGTCATTTTATCATTGTGAAACACACTTCAGTTAAACTCGACAGAAACAAAATAAAAACACCACAAATGTCTCGGCTCGTCTTTCCACTGCTCAAACAATCACCAACTGGTTTGGTTGAAATGAACCTTGAAATTTGCTGAGGTTGATGTGAAAATATTCTGGCTGTACACGCCGTTTCTCCCCACTGCTTTTTTGATGTCTGATCTCATGCTCGCTCATCTCACATCTAACGCCATGTATAAAGCATTTATTTCAACCAAAGCAGAGTTGGTGATTGTTGGAGCCGTGAAAAGATGAGCTGAGGCGTTTCTGATGAGTTTTATTTTGTTTTCTGTCGAGTTTGAATGAAGATGACAATAAAATGACCATTTCTGTAGAGGAGGTCTGGTGAGTTTGGCGAGAGCAGTAAAACAGCTGTTTCTGGTTAAACAAATGTTTCTTACTCTTTAAAAAAAGATCTATCTCTGTAACAATCCTTTCCATAATGTTGTCAGACACTTAAATTATGATGTTAGCCTGTCAGCAGTAAAACAAGCACTTTTGGAGGACACGCTTTGACATTTCACAATTGTCCATAAGGATTAAATTGCAGCTTTTTCATCGGATGGCAGCTGCAGCAGTCTCCCTCAAAATGCTGCACCAATTTTAAAAATTAGTCACTTACACACAAAGACAATAGGGTCCAGGTTGAAAAATACCAAATTTAACCTTTAAGTTTGAAGGTGAGTTAATACCCATGATGGGGGTTATTTTCCTCCTGATCTCTAATCTAAACAGTGCTTGTGTCTTTGCAGTGGGAGCCGGTACAGTACTTCAACAACAAGATCATCTGTGACCTGGTGGAGGAGAAGTTCAAAGGCATCATCTCCATCCTGGTGAGCAGACAGACTGCACCCTGTCTCTGCTATAGAGGATGTGAAACAATGATTTTATTAAATTAATTCTGGAACGGCATTTCTGCCAAAATATAAAGCACCCAAACAACTTGTGACAAGATAACGTGCCATATTAAAGGAAGAGTTCAACATTTAAAGTAATCCTGGTATCTGTCATCAACATGACTCCAGGAAATTACTACTCTTGGCCATAAAAAGTCTAGCACATAACAACCATACAATCACAATTTGTTGTTTTCACACTTCAGTTTTTGCAAGATTAAACAAATAAGATACAACATATTCATTAGTGTGCTGTAGAGGTGCTGGTACGTGTATAAATTATGGCTCGAGCTCACTATTAATCGCACAGAGATAAGAGTGGAACTTCATAGCTCCCTCTCAGCAAGGAAGTAAATATGAATTTCTAAATGGCTAATTTGATCCTGGCACAGATTCACATGCAAACTGCACATGTACTGTAAGACAATGAGTGATTGCTGCTCTTTTTGCCCTCCTATCACAGGATGAGGAGTGTCTGAGACCTGGAGACGCCAGTGATTTCACCTTCCTAGAGAAGCTGGAGGACACTGTTGGAGGACACGCACACTTTGTCACGTTAGTTTGATTCCTGTTCTTGTGCTGTATAACTGCCACAAATGCAGTTTGATCTTAGGGTGTTTAAAAGTCTGACTGATGACCCGTTTGTGGTATCAGACTGTGAACTATTGAATATGTGTCCTGTTCATTTACTGATATATCTGTGCTCTGTGTGTGTTTGTTTCCCTGCAGTCACAAGCTGGCTGACGCAAAGACCCGGAAGGTGATGGACCGTGACGAATTCAGACTGCTGCACTACGCTGGAGAGGTCAACTACAATGTCAACGGTGTGTGTGTGTGTGTGTGTGTGTGTGTGTGTGTGTTGTGTTGTGTTTGTGTTTGTTTGTGCTGCTGTAAACAAGGCCAGTGTGACCTCAAGTCCTCGGATGTTTGGTGTTGTGGTGAATTTTGCATGTAGGTCAGGCATGCAAAACTAATCTCCAGTACTAAATATGAATACTGTTTGTTAAATATGACACATCTTCAAATGAAACAAACTGTTTTAATACTTTTGTCTCAATGTGAAGGGAGTTACACTAAGTTTTTCAAGTAAATACTAGCATTCAAATGATGGTCAGTACAAATAAATACAGGCTGGTCTTTAATAAAGACCTGGTGATAAATTAAACATAATGTGCAACATATAGTCTTGTTATCCTCACCAGTCTGCTGCTCTGAGTTTCAGATTACTGTGTGGGGTTACAGGTTGCATTAAAATAATAAAAAATCCCTGTATATGACTATCACATCCACTGTGTGTAGTGCTTCTGAGAGGAAGCTGGTCCTGAAGATTAGCTGCTGGATTTGGGGAAGTTTACACCCCAGCAACCCCAGCCAAAATGGTTATCCACAAGAACATTACGTTTCCAAAACACATCGGTTAGTCCTCGTCCCAAAAACTTTTTCTATTGTAAAGTGAAAATACAAACAGAATTTATCAATCTAATCTCTGATTTGTTTGTCTTGGTAAGATAAGCAGCTAAACAGGGTTATGTAAGAATGAAAAAACAGTCTGATCTTAGATTTTTCCATATAATACTTAAAATGCTAGTACTAAATATCAGTTCTCTGTAATACAGGAACAATAGTGTTTCTTCATTTCCATGATTTTTTTTTTAGTTACATTAATCAACTGATGAGGATGCTGAGTTTTTACCTGTTTTAAGCTTCAAGCATAATATCCTGCGTGAAGCTATGAAGAACACTTTTAAAGGGACAATTCACTCCAAAATCAAAAATACATATTTTTCTTCATACCTATAGTGCTATTTATCCATCTAGATAGTTTTGGTGTGAGTTGCAAGTTTTGGAGATATCAGCCACAGATATCTGCCTTCTCTCAAGTGTATTGGAACTAGATGGCAGTCGGCTTACGGTGCTCAAAGTGCCAAAAAAATCCAGTTTCTACTGAACCGGCAAACAAATCACTGCAATAGCTAGCTCCATAGGGCTAGTGTTACAGCTCAGCCAAGGAGGACACCATTAATGTTCACATCCCTCACTCTCACAAGCCTGAGCCTCTTGTCCATGAATAGATGCATGCTTCCTTCTGCACAGTGAAGTGTAGTTTAGTAGAAAGAAAGTAGTTTGTACATGATACTGCTAACAACAAGGTCTGTGGATTATCTTAACTAACCGGGTCATGATTTGTGGAAAGAGACATTGCTGTTGAGTTTAGGGTTTATTTTCATTGTTGATCAATCTGTGAATTAATTTCTCAATTAAACGATTAGTTGTTTGCTTGTTTGTTTTAGTTGTTTAGTTGTTCTTACAAAATGTCAGAAAATGGTGAAATATGGAATTCACTGTTTCCCTCAAATGTTGTCTTTAAATGTCTTGTTTTGTCCACAGCCCAAAGATATTCCGTTTATTGCCATAAAGAAGTAAAGAAACCAGAAAATATTCACATTTAAGGAGCTGGAATCAGAGAATTTTGACTTTTTTCCTTACAAACAAACTGCTCAAACCGATTAATCGATAATCCAAATAGTTGTCAACTAATTAAACTAATTAAATTAGCTATCTAACAACAGCTGATTAAGTCTGGTAGCGAAATTAAGGAGCCATTGTTTCTATAATTACTAAAAAATTGCAGATAAAAAAACAGAGGCTTAGTACTAAAATAGGATATATTATACTCGGGGAAATAAGAAATATATGCCTGTCTCAAGTAAAAGGTGTGAGAAAACCCTTTGTGAATCTACAGTCTCAAGGTGGGCATCTGTGGCTCAGGAAGTAGAGTGGGTTGTCCACTAGGTGGTACGTTCCCCAGTTCTTCCTGTTCACATGTCGAGGTGTCCTTGGGCAAGACCCTGAACCCCGATTGTATATAAAAGTAGTCATTTACAGTGAAAAGTGACTATTTGTCCATGGGATCAGATTTTACTGGATATAACCAATGACAAATGATGAGTGGAAGGGATTGGTCAGTACCTGTATCAAAAATCTGATTCAATTCTCTCACCCTCAGGATTTTTGGACAAGAACAATGACCTGCTCTTCAGGAACTTAAAAGAGGTGACTTTAAAACTGTAGTTCGCTTAAATAGTATGATACATTTGTGGAAAGTTGTACTGAGGTTAAAAAATGTCCTTTGTGTGCGTTTGCAGGTTATGTGCATGTCAGAGAACAAGATCCTGACCCAGTGTTTTGACAGGGAGGAGCTGAGTGACAAGAAACGCCCTGACACGGTGAGTTACCTCTTGGTTTGCGTGTGTATTTGTGTGTGTGTTCCCTCCTTGTGTCCTGAGGTTTTCTCTGCCTGTCCTCCCCACTCCTATAAATCATATTCACATGCATCCCAACATACTTTCCCACCGTAAAACAAACAGTGGTGTGTTTCCCGTCTGCAGTGTTGAGTGGGCGGGCAGATGGGGATTCTCTGCAGCCTCCCACTCACTGAGGAATGCCCTGACACTTGTATGCCCTTCACACACACACGCACACGCACTTGAACAGGGAACTGTCACAGGCTGGCAAGTTAGAGTCCCAGTCCTCCACACTGGGCCCAGTGTTCAGTCTCTACTGGACTGCCAGTCACATCAGCCACCCCTTTGCTTGCGTAGCTCCTCTTAGGTCGTCATCTCAGTCTGTGGGCCTTCATTTGCACACATACACTCTTCTCCTCTTCGGTTTCTACCTTGGGACACTGACCAGCTTCCTCTACCATCCTCTGACCTTCATCTCTCCATCCTTTCCTAACCAGCTTTCATTTTGTCTGTCTCGTTGTGTCTGCCCCTCCAGGCAGCCACCCAGTTCAAAGCCAGTCTGGCGAAACTCATGGAGATCCTCATGTCGAAGGAGCCATCGTACATCCGCTGCATCAAGCCCAATGACTCCAAGCAAGCAGGTATGAAGTCAAGTCTTTGCTTTTTTGCTCAGTATGGTACAAGATATGGGTGCAGAATTGGTTGAAGTGTCCTTTGAAACCCTGAGCCTGAAAGAGACTCATTATAGCAAACTCCAATCACAAGTAGTGAGTGACAGAGCATAAAAATTGTGGAATGTGGAATTCAAACAGGCTTGAACATCCAGGCTACCAAAGATACTTCTTCCTCTTGTATTTTACATGCAGCGGGCACATGTTGAGAAACATAACCTGATAGCACAGAGATCTGATTGGTTCTAGTCAGGCTTGATTGAGTATCCTTCATAGTCTGGATGTTCCAGTATGACTTTTTCATCTTGAATTTTGCTATCTGAATTTCACCAGGCCAAGCTGAATTTGAACAACTTATTTTTTTTTTTTTTTTTTTTTTTTGAGTAAGTTATTGGACGTTCTCTATCTGAATTAGCAAACCTAAAAAATAACCCTTCTCCCAAACTTTCATCGTACACCAGCTTCTCCATACAGAGCTGCATTGTGACTAAATAATTTGTATTTCAAATGTTAAATGTTAATTCCTTCATAAAAGTGAATACAAAATGAATGAGCTGTATTTAGTTACTTTACCTAAAATGTACAATTACAGAAATTTTTTAAAAGATATTTTCTAATCACTTCTGTGAATAACATTTGATTAGTTAGTGAAATATTAAGACTAGAACTAACAACTATCTTCATTATCTATAAAAGATCTAGTGAGTAAGATTTACAGGGATCTTTTGGCAGAATATAGCAGAAATGGAATATAATATTCACAAGTATGTTCTCATAGGTGTATAATTACCTGAAAATAAGGATCCTTGTGTTTTTGTAACTTAAGACAACAAGTTTGGGTCCTCTTCCATGGAGGCTGCCATGTTGCACTAGTAGTGAGAGACCAATTCAGTCAGCCAATCATGTGGCATTTTGAGATAATTAGCATTCCCCGATGGATGTGCTCACAAGGCAGTTAACCAAAAAAATGTGTGCAGAAACAGGCAGCCTTGTCAGTTTGGTGATGTTAGCGCTCCCCCTTGTGAGTTCTGGGAAGGTGAAAGACTTAGTTTGGAGTGCTGTACTATAAGGCCACATTCAGACAGAAACAAGCGATGCGGTGTTCAGCCACGGGGCTGTGCAGCAGTGTGGCGGTGTTTGTGCTGAGGACATAAGCATTGTGAAACAATCAGGAAATAATGTTTTATGACCCCGATTTACCGGCTGTCATGCTACCACCGCTGTCCCTCCCCATTCAGTTTGTAACTCCATCTCCATCGCTCGTCTCTCTCCCTCAAACAAATGGACAGAAACCAAAGGAAGCTTCTCAGTATCAGAGTAAACTGCAGCCAGACCCAGACATTGAAGCAAGGTACATGAAATAAACCAAGCAAGGACACAGCTATAGAGTTTCATCATGAACTCTGCCTGGATAGTGACTGTTTTCAGTGATATTTCAGGGTTATTACAGAGACAGTTTGATCGCTAGCTCCTGATTGGCCACTGGAGTGTTGCAATAGGTTGCGTTTCCCTAAAAGTTGACTCTGTTTCAACTTTCTCAGCTGCACACTGCTGCGTGTTCTGCTCCTGTGGCCTCCACTGCTGTAGCCCAAATGCACTACCCCCTTTCAAAATGAATGGGAAGTGTCTCATTCTGTCTGAATGTGGTCTAGCTCTCATACATCCTCCTGTAAATGTTTGTCTCAGTCACTGTTGTCTTTTCTAAATGTTAACATGTTTCTCCCATCTTAAATCTAATCTGAAACCATAACTGGCTAGCATTAAATATACTGTATATGACATTATAATGTGTAGAATAATGCAGTTAAATGATCAGTCAGTCAAAATGTATCCTCCTCTTCCTTTAATACCAGTTACCTTCTGAAATCTACAGCATAACCAAAGGTATTTAGTTATGAACTAATTTTAAAAATCCTTCTTAAACAAGATGTTACTGACTGAGACATCCATGTAGATTAGATTGTAATGTGCATGGAATAATGGAATTATACACGTCTTTCTTTGTTTTGATATGCTTTTGATACATTAAATATCGGCTATCAGCCGCCTGCTCTCTAAATGTCAGGATAAGCCACTGAAAAACCCAGGTCAACCACTAGTTTCTACAGTAGCCCAGAGCAGACAAGCCAAACACTGGCGCTAGACACGGCTTCCCACATTTTTGTTAATCTCACAGCAACCATAAGTTCTTCAATGGTAGGTGTTTGCAATAGGGTTGTAAATTGTAAGCACTTTACATATTCGATCACTGGTAACAATTAATCAATTAATCATTATTTTAAAAAGACATAAACATTTTGCTTGTACCAAACAATACCAAATGTGTTTTTTACCTCCTCAAACAAAACTTCATTTCCACGGCAACATATTGAAAATGCTTTGATAGCATTAAACCTATGAAACATATAAAGAGAAGAGAGAAGACCTACATATTAAACACATAAATTTGAATATCAGATAACATGTGGAGTGTGCTCATAAAAATAATATATAATAATAATATTTCAGATCTTTATTTGATAATGGACTGATTGAATTTTACTTGATCTACCAAATTCTTAACAAGCGTTTAATTGATCATTGATTAATGGTTATCATTCCTAGTTTGCAATACTCACTGCTAGATGCCACTAAATCTTACACACTGGTCCTTTAAAGTCAAGTTTTTGAGATTGCACAACATGAAATGACGCACTGATTTGACTCATTTGATTGTCACTGGTTTGATCCCAGTTTTATGTAACTGTTCTTGTAAACACAGCTGGTTAAAGCAGCTAAGCAGCTTCGACAAGCTAATATCTTACCAGAAACGTCATTTTAATCCTGTACTTTCCCTAATTCCAACCAAAACAGTTTGTTTTCAGCTGCGTGAGTGGCCGCAGTGTAACTCTCCGTGTGGTCGTCAGTATATCGGGCCGGCCTTTGTTTCTCTCCACAGTGGGCCTTTTGTCACTCTCACACTGTTTCTCTGTCCTCTGTCACTCCTACTGCTGTTGTTTAGCATTTACTGGTTTTCTCTGGTTCATTTTGTCCAACAGACTTTACATTTTTCTCAGAGTGATCTGACCCTGCTCTCCATCTCCCTCTCCCCACTTTCCCCCCCTCTCCTCCTGACCACAGGTCGATTCGACGAGGTCTTGATCCGTCACCAGGTCAAGTATCTGGGGCTGATGGAGAACCTGAGGGTGAGGAGAGCTGGTTTTGCTTACAGACGGCGCTATGAGGTCTTCCTACAGAGGTGATCAACTACTTGTCTCTTTTTTTTTTTTTTACCAACATGGTACAATCACATGGAAGCACTGTATCAGGAATATGATCAAGTATCTATGCCCTTCATGTGTTCTACTGCACAACCAATATGACAACTCCATTTAGTCAGATTGTCCACATTAGACATACAGCACATAGCCAGGCGATTCACTTCACTTCTCATTGTGTCTTTTTGTGTGAGTAAAGGATACAGGTTGTGAAATAGTCTCAGTTTATTACTGATACCTCTATATGTCCTGAACAAACAAGACCATCAGTGAGAAGATCGACTACTTCTGTGTGGTCATTCTTAATTCCCGACACCAGGTCTCTGTGAAATCAGATGAAACAAACGTGTTTACATTTCCCAGGCAAAGTGGAGATTTATTTTCAGATTAATGATTAATTAATTAATTAATCCCGACCAACCTAAAGTAAATACCTGCTGCCTCCTCCAGGTGCAACAGGTTTTGGATTCCTGTCGTCATATAACAGGAAGGTTTTAGGTTCAGGTCCAGGATGTGTCCCCATCTTCTCAAAATGTTCTTAGGAAGACTGATCCCTGACTGGCACATTTATGGCTTTGAATAAGACTGTGAGCTTTATTGCTAAACTGTAAATCTGAAAGAAATGCGCTTCAACAATGATTTCCATTTCATATGTCTCAACTGCATCATGTTGCTGAAGGACTGAACTGAAGCAGGGCTGGAACAAACAGTTTTTCAGGAGTGGAAGTTACAAATTATGACCACTCGTGTTACTGTAATTTAGTCACTTTTTGGGTATTTGGGTAATTTTTTTGGTATTTTGGGTAATAATTGTTGCTTAATTGGAATTAAACACATCATTGCTTGTATTGTCAATTTAGGATGCTTACGATTTACTGTTTTTCTTTTTCTATGTGACAGTAAACAGAATGTCCTCACAAAGCAGAGGCTGGACTAAGGCACCGTTAAGCATTTTTGCTTTAGAAAAATAACTCAAACCATTAATCAGTTATCAGAATAGTTGTGGATTATTTTTTGACTAATAGTTTCAGGTCTAAAACTGAGACCTTCTGTTCCCAGGACTATCTACTCACTCATCTGGACACTATTAAGAGGCAATGCTGGTACAGAATCTTCTCACCAGCTGATTGTAGAGTTGTAGATAGTGGGAGTTTAAATGCTGGTCCTTGGCTTAGAGGATGTATTTTTTAACCTTCAGACTTTATTCCTGAAGCAACATTAAAGTATTTCTATGTGTTTGTGTGTGTTTAGGTATAAGTCCCTGTGTCCAGACACATGGCCTAACTGGCAGGGGAAACTGGCTGATGGAGTGGCCACACTGGTCAAACACCTGGGATACAAACCTGAGGAGTACAAACTGGGCAGGTCAGCAACACACAAAGTGATACAGACTCTCATATGAGTCATTTTGATCATTTAGTGCAAGTTTAAGAATTACTGCTAAACCTCTTTTTTCTTGTTACACATTTTAATACATTTTTTCACTTATTTGTTCTTTTGTTGCCCTTTATGTTTGTCATCATCCCTCTGCTTCTTATTGACTTTGAGCTGAATTTAATCATGTTTGTAAAGCTGAGTTGTAATGCTGTATAAAATGCATTTGAGTTAATATACTTTTTACTTTAATCTTAACATTTTAGATCCAAAATCTTCATCCGTTTCCCAAAGACCTTGTTTGCCACCGAGGATGCTCTAGAGACCAGGAAACACAGTCTTGGTGAGAGCCTCTGACACAACTGATGATTTGTGCTGATAATTTTCATCATCACCACAGATTTAAACCATTTGGTCCCTCTCTCTTTCTCTTTTTGTCACCCCACAGCCACCAAGCTGCAGGCAGGGTGGAGAGGCTACAGCCAGAAGTCAAAATACCAGAAGCTCAGAACATCAGGTGAGGAAACATTTGCATTTTTTTCTACTAAAGTCATTTCAGAATTTGTTTAACAGCTGAAATGTATTTGTTTAATATGTATCTAATGTGCCTTCCAGCTATTGCCATCCAGGCGTGGTGGAGAGGGATCCTGGCCAGGAGGAGAGCCCAGCGCAGGCGACAGGCTGCTGATACCATCCGCAGGTACAGACAGTAACAGTAACAGACCAGCAGATGGCACCATACACTCACTGTGTGATAAATACACCCCACTTAGAAAAAAATGTATCCTAACATGTGGCTTTAAAGTGAGGATATGTATATGTATAGATTTTGCTAAATTTCCTTTTTTAAGTCCTTTTTATTCTGTTCTTCCTCTCATCCTCAGGTTCATCAAAGGCTTCATCTACCGCCACAAGGAGCGCTGTCCAGAAAATGAGTATTTCCTGGATTATGTGCGCTACTCCTTCCTCATGAAGCTGCACAGGAGCCTGCCCAAGAACGTCCTGGACAAGAGCTGGCCGACACCTCCTGCTGCTCTCACTGAGGTGGGGATAAAACATATACACATACACACACACAAATCACACACACACACAATCTTTTTCTTTTCTAAATCTTAAAAGTAGTAATAGAAGTGCAGAAATACTCTGGTACAAGTTAAAGCTCCTGCATTCAAAATTTCAGTTCACTAATAAAAGTAGAAGTACTGGAAGAGGACAGTAAGACAAGATGTTTCCAATCTGCAAGCTCAAGCTACCAAACCACTAAATCTTACTCTCCAAGACTCCTCATACATACTTCACAACTAAATAGTGAATTTTTGCTGCCAGCAGAGCTGTTGTGAAAGCATTCTGTCTGTTTCTGTGTCCTCAGGCATCAGAGCATTTGCGTAAGCTGTGCATGCAGAACATGGTGTGGAGCTACTGCAAGAAGATCAGTCCTGAGTGGAAACACCAGGTGAGTATTGTCCCATCGGCAGTCAGTACACACTCTCGCAGCTGTCTCGTTTGCTGCTTTGCTGTTTGTTTCCTCTGCATCACTGTAATCACGTGTTTGAATAGATGGAGCAGAAGATGATCGCCAGTGAGATCTTCAAAGACAAGAAGGACAACTACCCACAGAGCGTCCCCAAACTGTTCGTCAGCACAAGACTCAGTAAGACTCACACATTTGTACTACAATGACAAATCAGATGTGAACGATGTACAGGGTTCGTATTGTGAATTATGTAAAAGATTGTAACAGCATGTCTCCTCTTGTTCAGATGGGGAGGACATTAACCCCAAAGTGCTGCAGGCTCTGGGCAGCGAGAAGATGAAGGTTAGTACAGCAAAGTCACAAAACAAACGGCAGTGTTGTGTAAATACTGTCTTTAAGTGTTTTCATCAAGTCTTTTGACCGCCATCTTTCTGTTCCCAGTATGCAGTGCCAGTCACCAAGTACGACAGAAAAGGCTACAAGGCCCGGCCCCGCCAGCTGCTGCTCACCGCGAACACTGCCGTCATCGTAGAGGAGGGCAAAGTCAAGCAGCGCATCGAGTACGGAGC
The DNA here is from genome assembly GCA_034769285.1 of Lutjanus argentimaculatus. Taxonomy (NCBI): domain Eukaryota; kingdom Metazoa; phylum Chordata; class Actinopteri; order Lutjaniformes; family Lutjanidae; genus Lutjanus; species Lutjanus argentimaculatus. The sequence continues at coordinate 2,677,604 of JAWZSL010000001.1, forward strand.
ACTGAAAGGTCAGAGGTCAACAGCCAGTTTCTGCTGTTTCATTTGGGTGTGGACCATTCACATTGACAACATGAGAGCTCTTCAAAAGTGAAGCCAAAACATCTCAATCGCCCCCTGGTGGCTGGCTGCAGTATAGGTCATAAATCCAGCCCCCTCCATTTTATCAGATGGGACATGAGCAAAACTAAAACGTCAAAGTACACATCAAATAACTTCTTCCTCAAAGACTGTTTCTGTCATTTTAGGTAGGTGTTATCACGCTGTTGTTCATTCAAGTGTTCATTTTTATGATCAGTTTAGTTTTAATTAGTTATTTGATGATGTAAAACGAGGGTTTTACATCCTGATCGACAGCTGAGTTTTGCTCACTCTAACCCTGATCGCTAGTAGGGTTTAATCCCTGGAAAAAGGATTGCCTGGAATGTGCCTTCAAACCATTTCCCAGGAAATAGAAAACAGGAAACCGGATAAACCGTTTTTAAAATATTCTGATGTTATGGGAATATGTTTAGAAAATATGTGGGCCAAGTTTATTAAAAGGCTAAAAAAAAATCAAATAATAAAAATATCATGACATTAAAAACACTAAATGACTTAGTTTAATGAATTTTCTGGGTTTATAATGAAGAACTGTTAAATATCACTTCCATGAGGCTGTTCAGTCAGACAGTTACAGATCACAGGAGAGTAAACACGGCATTTCATCCTCACAACTGCAGTGAAGTTAAAGCTGCGTGCAGCATGCGCAGTTTATATTATGTTCATTATCATGTTGATTAATGTTGAGATGGCGTTCTGCCTCTATAATTATTAATACCACCAGATAATAGACGTGGTCAAGTTTGCAACCCACATTTCTCTTGTTACATACATAGTACCTGAAATATGACCAATGTGTTTTAACGGTAGCCAAAGTTATACCTTAAGAACATTTCCTGAGATTTCTGGGACAATGTGCTTCTTTACTCAGGATAGAAAATGTCTCATTTTCAAGAAAAATATTAACTGATGATGACTGATTGATTGATGGCATCACTTGTATCCAAGATATTTTGGCTTCATTTTTGTACTGTGGGAGGAAGTAGAGACACGTCATCCGCCTGTATTTACAGTCAGTGGCGTGGACAGTGTGGGGTTCATTACTCATTCAAGCTGTCCTCCCCCTGCAGGTATCTCAGTCAGCTCTCTCAGCGACGGCTTGTTTGTTCTGCACGTGCCCAGTGACGACAACAAACAGAAGGTAAAACCAAGGATTATTACGAATGAACCAGGTGTCATGTAGCTAAACATGATTGTAAATCTGTTTCACTGTGAGTTTTCACTACGTCCGTGTCACGGTTTCCCCTCAGGGAGATGTGGTTTTGCAGAGCGACCATGTGATCGAGACCTTGACCAAGATTGCGATCTGTGCCGACAAAATTAACAGCATCAACATCAACCAGGGCAGGTGAGGAGCACAAACACTTTGAACATGCACCTGGCATGTAATAAGAATACCAACGTGCAGCCTTATCCTGTTTTCTGTGTGTCCGTCCTTACACAACACCAACAGCAGTAGAAGACCCCTTAAAATAAATTTCTGCTCCTACACACTCAAGCACCTACAGCTGGAAAGTGGTAAAAACCAGGAAGACGTGTCTAATACTCTGTCTGTTCCTCCTTCAGTATAAAGTTTACAGTGGGTCAAGGGAAAGAGGGGATCATAGACTTCACGCCCGGATCAGAACTACTGGTGGCCAAGGCTAAGAACGGACACTTGTCTGTGGTGAGTCTGATAAACCCTCTTCACTTTCTCTAAACTGAAAGCTATGCTAATACCTTTGATTTGATTTGATGTTGTTTAATCCTATTTGACAGAACTGCAGTTTTAGAAATAATGTTGAAAATGTTTATGCTGATTACCATGAGCCTTTTAATGCTAACTTTCATCAGCTTATCACCCATAAATAAGGATTTTCAAGAGCAGCATACTATTTAAATGGATAGTTGGGATTATTTGAAGTGGGTTTGTATGAGGTAGTTATTGATAGTCAGTGTATTAGCTGCAGTAGATGACGGTCAGTACACCCACAGTTTGAAGAAGCAGCAGGAGTACCAGTGTAGGAAGCAAATAGGGGTATTACAATGTCAGTATTAAATTGAAAACTGATCAAAATGAGCTTTCACTTTCAATAATCAAAATCAAAGACAGAAACTGCAATTCTCCCAGTATGTTTTGTCTCTCCATCCCACTTGCTGTATCTGGTGAATGTCGAAAGAAGAACACTTCAAAGACGACACAGTGTAGCTTATTGGCCATTATATCACTCTTAATATCATTTTAAAAAAAATGTAAATGACAGTTGTCAGGGCGTGAAACCAATGATCTGTTGATCTTTAGAAGTCAAGACTCAAGAGCCTAACTATGGCATAGACATCAGTGCTAAAAATAAAATAAATGTTTAAATCGAAAAATCAAATCATGACCGTAAAAATCAGAAGTCAAAGCCAATCATGAATTTGCAGAATGGTGGCACCCCTAGAAGCAATAAGCAATGAACTGCTGTGGACAGGGTCAGCAGCAAAATGTGTTTTAGCCACTTAAAAAAAACCCTGTCTAAAAAAATCAGTCTAAGTGTACTCTATATTTGGAATATTTTCACCGTTTAACCTTGCTGTCAGAATGATTTTTCTAACCGGAAACCGCAGTTATAAAAGCAAAATGTCGCTCTTTCCAAACCAACTGTACTCCATTGGAGAAATCAGTCATTTTACCTCACAGAACACAGGAGTGTCTGCTCTGTTGCTGCCTCACTCGATTAGTTTGTTTGTGTTATTGTGTGACTTAAGCATTTTAAAAGGGTTGCTCATATTCACAGAAGTCAGACAATAATGCAAACAAACTAACAGATCGAGGCAGTCGTAGACCAGCAACTCCTGTGTTCTGCGAAGTAAAATGACTCTTTTTGTCAAGGGAGTCTGTAAGGGAGACAGTTCCTTTGGAGAGAGTGATATTTGGCTGGTATAACCGTGGTTAATTTGCATGGCTACTGTGTGTTATGTTAAACTTCACCACTCACAGTAAGAAGCTGATTTAGAAAATAGATTTTCAGGGATTTTGATATTATGATAGTGCTGTTGTACGGCCCACAAGCAGCTAAAAAATGTTGTTAATATATCTTTAAAGTATTTCAAGAAGAATTTTTACTACAATGAAGTGTTGGGTTTGTTTTTTTTAGCAGGTTCAGCAATACTGTGAAATCCTCTTAAGCCACACAAGGAATATTTCTTGCATCAGACTTCTCATAAAAAAACATTAAACATTATTAACTAGCTCTTTGTCTGGGTGGCGCCTACAAGTTAGAACTGTCTGGTTAATATTTAATTCTAATAAAAGGCCTTTATCAATGGAGACATCAGTGTTATCTGGAAACTGGACTCAGGCATATTTTTACTGAAGTTTTTGCTGCAGTGTGGTTATTTCCTGCTTCTGACCAAAGAGTAGACGTCACTGTTGACCTCTGACGTGATGTGATGTTTTTCCCCCCCGGCATGTCTTCCAGACCGCTCCCAGGCTGAACTCCAGATGATGGCCATTCTCCTGACCTCTCCCATCCTCCAATCACACAACTGCAGACCCCGCTCTGCCTAAGCCAATCAGACGCCAGCTGTCACTTCACGGGTGGCACGTGCTTCCAATGAAAAAAAAAAAACTAAACAAAACAAAACAAAAACAAATAAAAATCCAGCAAAACTAATTGATATATTTATGTTTATATATTATATTTTTGGGATTAATACTGTTGCTGTTTGAATATACTGATTTTATATATGAGGCCAAGGAATAACAAATATTTTGGTGCATTTTTCTTGCACCATGTGTGTTTTATTGTGCTTTATCTGGGAACATGACCAAGAAAACGATGAGGGAAGAGTCAGAATAAGAGACAACAATGAGAAGAAGAAGGAGGGGATTGTTGTTGATGAAAATCAGGGTTGTTGCCTGTTGCCTCTTTTTTTTTTTTTCCTGTTTACTTTTTCTGCTTGATTGTCTCGCCAACACTACTTCTCTAACTGGGTTGGACAGCTTGTTATTGAAGCATGAAGGTGTGTAGAACAGGGCTGACAGTATGTAGGATAGCTGTTGAGAGGTTCAGGGACGAGGATGAATAAGTTTTCAGTCAAATGGAGACGACTTGGCTACGAAAAAGACTGGTAGTGTCAGACTGTGGCTCACTAAATCGAGGAATAGATGTCAAAATTTTGTTTGTAGTGTTAGAGTAATGTCATGAGGGATTCACTACATTAAATGAACAGCATTCAGTGTAAATGCTGCAAAAAGGAACAAAGTATGTGAGAAGTGAATGAGAAAAGGCAATAGAAAGGTGAAAAGAGAGATGATAGAAGGCAGCAGCAGTCATTTGCCTTGACCCCGGGTGCTCGTGCCTTCCTCCTTGACTAATTTATTCACAATGAGTGAGTTGAGCTGTTTATTGATGTTCGAAAACCATGATGCTCAATGCGAGAATGAGTCGAGTTGCGTGTAGATAGAAACTGACTGAACGTTGCTCCAGCCTGTACAGCAGTCTGCCCCTGTTCAGAAACACTTAACATGCTCTGACTCGGTCCAAGGCCCCAGCATCTCTCTGTCGTTGGCTGCGTTTCCTCCACGTTTCCGTCTCTCCTCTGCTCTGCTCTGCTCCTCCAGCCTCCTCCCTGACCTGCCTGTTGTCTGTCGTCTTAGAGAACCGGAGCTTCTGTCTCTCTGTGACTGAACTGGCCTAGTTGCTACACGTGACTAGGGTTTGACCAACATTTTTAAAACAACTTCTTTTCGTTTTGATACGCAATAAATTACTCCATTTTTACAATTCATTAAAAATGTGAGACTAAAACTCTGGGCTCAAAAATAAAACAAAAAACAGTGGTTCTACATGTTTGACATGTTTAAATGTGACATTTTTAAAGGAATATTTACAAGAGTTTTATGAGAAGACTGATATCACTCTCATGTCTCTATGAAGCCACAGCTTAGCTTACAAACAGCTACCTTGACATTGTCCAAAGGTAAAAAAAAAAAAAAATCCACCTGCACATTTTGTTTTACAAATTAAAGGTCCAGTGTGCAAGATTTATGTGGATCTATTGGCAGAATATGGCAGAAATTGAATATAATATTTTTATGTAGGGTTCCATTAAATTTCATCTAACCAAACATTTGTTTTGCATGAGTTCCACGGCCACTGTAGATTATCCTAAATGCTTGGAAGGGGAGAGTGTGACAAGGTGTTTGCTCACCGCTAGATGCCACTGAACGCTACGCACTGGTCCTTTAAGCAAACAAAATAAAATGTGTTACTTAGTACATTTTATAGGTGCTGGAAGTGAGATTTTTTTTTAACTTTTCAACAGAGCCAGGCTAGCTGTTTTCCTCTGTTTCCAGTCTTTATGCTAAGCTAAGCTAATCATCTCCTTGCTGTAGCTTCATATTGAGCTTACAGGTATGACAGTTGTATCAATCTTCTTGTCTTAATTTTCTGCAATAAAGTACATAAGTGCATTCCCCAAAATGTTGGGAGAGCACAGATGCAAAATATGAAGTTACAGCCAGGAGACAGCTAGCTTAGCTTAGGGGGAAACGGCTAGCTTGACTCTGTCCAAAGGTTAAATACGAATTAAACAAACAAAATAAAATGTCTTAAGCAGTGAGATTTAGAGGTGATGAAAGACTGATTTTGTTCACCTTTGTGCAGTCAGACTAGCTGTTCCTGGTGCTCCACGTTTCCAATCTTCATGCTAAGCTAAGCACCTCCTAGCTGTAGCGTCATATTTAATGTACGGTGTGAAGATTGTATCAATCCTCTCATAAAATATTCTGCAAAGAAGTGCATCAGTGCATTCCCCAAAATCTCAAACATCTGGAGTTCTTTCTAGGAAAAAAAATCTTCTGCAATAGCTTCATGCAAGACTAAAAATCTTTGTTCAAGCTCACGACACCAGTAAAAGTTTAAGGGCCTCCTACAGGCCAGTTCTGCAATAACCATCTCTCTGTCTGACCCTAACTCTGACCAAAGACTGATCCTGAAATAGTTGTGTTATTGAAAACTTTTGAGAGGAGCTCCAAAATGTTTCCAAGATTTTTTTTTTGTTGTTGTTGTTGTTGTTGTTGTTGATGTTGCTCTTTTTTCCAAACCTCGCTCACTGACAGAACCTTTTCTCTCCATGGCTCTGGCGGGTGCAATATGCCGACGCAGGACTGTGCAACTGCACTTAAAATATACTAGCCAAAGACCCTGTTGATTTCTAGTGATTCTGTGTTGTATGATTTATATGATATTATTATGAATGTTGTTGTTTTTTTTTCAGGAGGGAGATCTATATGTACAGTTTGTGTTCTGTGTTATAAATGAGAGATTCAAGCCAAGTGACGTTTGATGTGAAACATTTTGGGAGAAAAAGCTTCTAGTATTGTTTGTTAACGCAAACCTGTCCATGTGCCTTGTTGGATAGCAATACAGCAGACTTGTGTGGGATTGAAAGAGAAATACCTCCTTGACAGAGTCCAGACTTCGGCTGACAACGGTTGTCGGGCCATTTCTTAAGGTTTCCCAGCAGCACCTAAAGGTCTCCTCCCTCTTTGTGTATAAGCTTTATTCAAACCAAATCCTAAGTTTATCTATTGATTTACCGATGCACTCCTGTTATCAGTCCTGACTTACTGTATGCACCACACCAATGTATAATTATGCCAACACACTAAAAGATAAGATACTAAAGATCTGAAAAATAAATTTGAAATGTAAATGCAAACTGTTGATTGGCTGTTTGTGGTTTATTTTTCTGTTCTTGTTTACCTAAGTAAACCTTAAGTTAAAAGTTAACAAAATTTTATGTGGGCTGTGTCTGAAATCACTCACTCATTCATTCATTCATTCATTCATTTAAAAGTCTTTCATGTCTTTTTTCTTTTAGCACAATGCATGATGGTATGTAGTGCCTGGTTAGTGACCATCGATTGTACACTACTCTTCATGATGCCTTTAGGGATACTATACCAAGTCCACTGTACAGGGGATGATAATTCTCACTATACATTTGGACAGCACTACAAAATGGTCAAGTATAGTGGACTACATAGTGAGTAGTTTTGGAGACACTTTCAGAAGAACTTGGCCAAATTAATGGAGCAATACTGCAGAATTAAATTTAATCTAGGTTTAGAGTAAATATGAGGTTAAAAGAGAGGTCAAAATTTAACCTTGTTTAATTTTAAGCTAGTTTTAAAGCTTGGTGCAACAAAAGTTAAATCAGGTTCAAAAATGAATTCTCGTTTGTGCAACTCAGTCAATCTTAAAACTTTTGATTTTTGATTGGATTAATGGAATTATTAACACACATTTACTGTCAAATACCTATGAAAATAGGAAGCAGAAATGCCTTTCTGTTTTAAGTGACAGTGTGTGTGTGGTAGTTTGTGTTTATTTGTTTGAGAATATGCATTACTGAGGCCCAGTAACATCTGATCTGATGAGGGCCTTCATGTACCGTCAGCACTGCTTTAGAACATAATCAGGAGGAGCTGCTGGTGTTGAAATCATTGTTCACCAGAAACTTGTAGAAAGAATGTTCGATTTCATCATCATACTTTTGACTGAGTCCACTGACTTTTCTAAGAGAAAGGTTAATAACAGTCTGTTCATAACCATGACCTCTTGGGCTCCTGGGTCTGTGCCTGGTAGTCCTGTGTTTTAATCCGTCAACAGTGGTGAATTATCAGGGGTTTTTTTTTTGCTAATTACTCGGCTGTCTAAATTCATTTTATCTCTAGTTTATTGGTTAAAAATGAACATGAGCAAACTATGCTCAGCATTGTCAGGTACATACAAGATGTTTTAATGGCAGTTTTAACTCTGTGTTCTCATTGTGGTGTTCTTTTGAACCATTTTATTAAAGTTTAGTTAATGTCTGTACTTGACTTATCAGCTGATTAATGTATTTGAGTAAAATATGCTTTAAACTACCGGAATGGTTGCCATGTCTGGCAAAAACTGAAAGAGACTTTTGCTTTGAATGCATACAATGCCTGACTTCTAGTTGAAAATAATTTGAACTTTTTATTTGAACTTTATTAGATACTACAGCAGTAATGTGATTACTTTGAGGTGTGCTTTTATTTAATAAGCGAGGGGTTAAAGACTCTTCAATATTAAATTTATAGCCTTGTTCTTGTTGGTGAAAAAATATTAACTGATATTTTTCTTAAAGTAAAAGATGTGTGTTTCAAGTCGCCTTAAGATTATGAGAGGAAATGTAAAAAATGTTACAACTCCTCCTGTATAAATACTCAGTAGCCCATCAGAAGCAGCCACTAGGTGTCGCCCTCGCTGTGATTTTCCCACCAGTGGTTTTTGTTTTCAGCTGTCCTTTCCACTGGACCATGTGAGCCCTCCTCTGTTGTATTTCTTGGTATTAGTCGCTGGGCATGAAGTTGGGAGTAAACAGTGAGTCACCTCACATACCGATGACAGGATTTATAGTCTATATATATATACTGCAGGTGCAGCTGCAGTGTTTATATAAACCCTATAGACATGTGTTACACTACGAAAACAGGGATTAGGGCTTCACTGGGTCGCAGTTCATGTACTAAATGAATTGACATTATCAGAGGGAGATGGTTTACAGACTTTTAATGCAGACTCAGAGACTTTGTCTTGATTAGAAATGATTCAAAGAAGAAAACGTTCCTAATATGGTTCTGCTGCACCACAAAGGCCTGAAGAATCTTTTTTTCCTTTACTTTAGGAGTGTATTTACTCTTAATTACATTGAATACAGGAAAAGTCAAAAGTATCTTTAAGCCAAAATTCTTTATTTGTTTTCTACCAAAGTGGTTTTATTGTCACTGAGTTAATATAATAGCTAACTACAGTTTTTTGTCTTTCAAAGTAAAAGCTTGTGTCCCATAATTACCAGCTGTTCAGACTGTTTCCAAGCATACTCAAACAGTTTATCCAACATTTGTTTTACCATTAAGAAACAACATGCATATAATATTTAAGTACTGAAACCCCAAAATAGTTCTGTTGCACCAAAAAGGCTTAAATCATATTTTTCTTTCTTTACTTTATGAGTGTATTTACTGTCAATCACATTGAATAACACAGTAGACATCAAACGTATCTTTAAGTTAACATTCTTCATTTGTTTTCTGCCGATTTCATTGTGGTTTTATAGTCAAAGAGTTGTTATAACAGCTGTATAATTAAATGTAGTTCTGTATTTTCATACTGACTACATTTTTGTTGTTGTTTCAAAATAAAAGCTTGTGTCCCGTAATTCTCATCTGTCCAGACTGTATTCAAACATACCAAAGCAAACTGTTTCCCCAACACTTTTAGCACTGAGCAACAGCTCACATGTGATATTTAAGCACCAAAACGCCTTATCGTTACGTTATGCGTATATTCACTGTTAATTACATTAAGTAATATAGTAAACATCAAATTTAGGCTACCTTTAAATAGTCATTCTCCATATGCTTTCTGACAAACTGTGTGGTGTACTAGCTTCATAATTAAATGTAGTTCTATATTTCTATATTGACTAGCTTGGTTTTCTTTCAAAGTAAAAGCCTGTTTTCCATAATAATCAGCTGTTCTTGAGGCTGTCTCCAAACATACCTGCGAGCTGTGTTTCCCCAACAATATTTTAGTATTGTGAAACAACACACATGTAACATTGCCGCGGTCTGATTGGCTGCGGCTGGTCTCTAGCTCAGCCACGGGCCAATGAGGAGGCGCGGGTGTTTTTGCGCTGCTGCTGCGCTGCTATAAAGCGGCAGCAATGAGGGATGCGAGGAGAAACAGTGATTTAAAGAAACCAAAGACACGTCCTGCGTGTGAACTCACACCGCTGCTGTGCTTGTGTCCGTCGGAGGAGGACATTTGGACGAGGAGAGACGGATTCGAGTGAGGACGCAGCGGCTCTCGTTGTCCCTGAATCCACAGGCTCGGGCTCAGGTAGGCTGGGTGGAGGATGCTCCACACTGGAGGAGGAGAGGCTGACTCATATTCTGGCAGGATTCATGGGAGGAATCACCACCTCACATCACAATAACACACCGTCTGTCAGAGGCATTGTTTTACAGCAAAGTGTTCAGCTTCACTTTGAGTCTTTTCCTTTTTGTGTTTCATTTGCTGAATGTCTTGCAGAGAGGAAACTGAAGCTGCAGCAGCCCCAAACAATGTTATCAACTTTAAGACCATCGATGTCTTTATCAGCTGAATCATTTGATCTCCTCTGATCATTGTATTAATTCTCTATATTCACTGTAAAACACACACAGATAATTAGATTGGATCAGATCTGTCTGAACTGTTACAGTTTCTTTCATTGTCGTCAACAGCACCGACGACTTGTTTCGTTTCTCTTTATTCTGCTCGAGTACAGTGACGACATGAAAGTTATGATTGAATATCTAAAAACTGAAAACAGGAAACATCAGTGAGGCAGCGGAGTCACAGCCGAGGCTCTGCAGTCTGGAAGCTGTTTGTTGCCACTTGTCTTCTAGTTAACTGTCTTTGTTTCAGCAGCATGATGGTAATTCCCCGCACTGTTGTTGATACCGAACAGCTGAGCGCCTCCTACCTAGATGTGCGTCAAGATACCGAGAAACTAGCCGCGTAAGACCGGAAATTTGCAGAAAAGCCTTCAAAATAAGAGCATAACGATACGTTCAGAAGTGAAGAAAAACATTGTTTCGTGAAGTATTCACGGCTAATGTCTTTGTTCTCATTCAGCTGCCAGCGCATCAGAATAATGACAAACATCAGCATTATTATTTTCTTTATTAGCACAGCCATGGATGGCAATGTAGTGAAAACAAGTGTAAAATATATTTTTTTAAGTACATGTAAAGGAGACTTGAGCTTTTGTTCAGAATATACAGATAAAATTAAGAATAAAAGAAAAGCTGTAGACTTTCAGTTAAAAAAAGAATAACATAGATACAATGAGAACAATGTAAAACACTGCAACATTTTCAATAAATGTAATAGGCCTACTATTTTGGGACTGCAACTAACAATAGATTTCACAAATCTAATCAATAATTGATTAATCTACAGATTTACTTACATGATTCATCGATTAATCGTTTAGTCTTTTAAATGTCAAAAAAAAGTGAAAAATGCTCATTAAAATTTCCCACAGTGCCCAAAAGAGCCCAGGTTGACAGCCTTAAATTGCTTCTTTTTGTCCAACCAACAGTCCCAGACCCAAAGACTCATTCATCATCGTTAATGACAAAGGAAAGCAGCAAATCCTCACACTTACGAAGCTTTTTAGAAAATGTTTGACATTTTTGCTTGAAAAATTACTGAAACAATTAATCAAATCAGTTGGCCACAAATTTTCTTTCAGTCGATTTATTGACTAATTGTGGCAGCTCAGTACTATTTACTATTCCAATAGACTATTTAATTCTTTTATACGTAGTTTTATAATCTTTTTATTGTAATGATACAAACTTCTAATTAGGTCTCTCCCTGTGTTAAGGTCCTCGCACACAATACTATGCAAAGCGGCACTATTATTAGACTTTTATTTTGAAAGTGGAAAACGGAACACCGGTGTTTTGTTGTGGCTGACTTGACTGTGTGCAGGGAGGGGGGTTGGAGATGCAGATTGGGGTAGGTGAAGGGGGGTGTATTGTGCGGATGATTTCAGTCCAGTTCAGACCAGTTCCAGTGCTGCTCTTCATTCACCGCAATATACTTTGTCTTATTGTCTTATTGTTAACAAAGCCCACAGATGATCTGCTGCTAAAAAACACTATTTTAAAGTCATTGATTTATAGCGTGTCATGTCAGCTTTATTTGTCAGGGTCCTCAGTGCTGGGGGCGATGAGTGTCATCAAGTTCAGACAAAAACACCGTGTCATTTAAAACAGTAAGGCAGACTTCAGTGATAGTTACAGTTATCACCTGAACATAACACAAATGTTTTCTGTTATGGATTTAAGTCAGGGCATGTTTGCATGCACCCCACATTAAACCTAAAAGAGCTAATTCCTACATTTACACAGAAAAATAGCTCATTATTTCTTCACTTGTTATTAATAGGTTATTTATTTTGGAGATTTTTTTTTTTTTTTTTTTTTTGCAAAAGTTGTATTTTGATAATTGTAGATTATTAAAATTAAACAGCATTTTAATTACATTTGGATTAATGTAATTCATTTATTATTTTAGGTGCATATGTATATTTTTTTTTTATTTTAAACCACTGATGCAGTTCTCTTCTTTACTGTTAAACTACAGCTTTAGTTCTTCACTGTTTAATTAACACATATATATGTATGTATATATAGTGTGACGGAGCGGGTGGTCAGCAGCGCGAGCGCTGACAGCCAAACGACACCGGAGTCTCGCGCCGCACTGGTTCGAACCGGCTGGAGCTCGCGCTGCGTTCACGTGCAGTGGAGTTTCCTGTAAACACACACTTTGTTTCGACCAAAGTAGCTTCGTCACACTCAATACACACAGACTGAGACAGTGAAACATTTCTGTTCATGTTTTCATACAAACAAAGGAAAGTCCAGCAAGTAGTCGTGTCCCGTCGATGTATTTTTTATCACCAAAGTACATATTGTTAATTTAAATTTGTCGACATGTACTTTTTGAAATCTGGAGTTAATGCATTTGGGAATTAGCTTCTAGCATCAAACTCAGAACCTCTAACTAGACATTTTAAAGTGGCAACTCAGCAGAAAAAAAAACATCTTCTGGCAATAACGACCCCTCTGTAGGCTTCCCCCACAGGGGCTGAATGCAACATCAACCTCACGTGTAGCTGCTGCACGAGCTATGTCACTATCAGCCAATAGAAGGAGACCCGTTAAAACCCTCTAGCCAATGAGATATGTCAGGGGGCGGGAGTTTTTAATATTTATAGGAGGGGTTTTAGCCTCAAAGGCCTCAGCTGTTTTCTGTTTGAGAGTCTTCCTCTGTATACCACCACCATCATCATCATCATCAGGCTAGAACAAAGAAATGTATATGATCCAGGCACAGAGAGTCATCATAAACATGTTATTGTGAAACCAAGCAGCTTTGAATCAAAATCAGCTTCATTGGTCAAGTATATGTAAACATATAAGGACTTTGACTCTGGTTTTAAGTTGTTTGCAGTGTACTTACACATAGTTCCAAGAACAGTTTTCAGGAACGTAGAAATGGAAATACATCAATGACAAAGGTAAACAAAGATATGTAAATAAATAAACTTCACTTGGTTAATGCAGTTATTTTATTTTAGCTGTATTCTATATTAAAAAAATAGTTGGAGTCAATGTAGGCCTACATATTTAATATTTATTTTAGCTGTTTGATTTAAAAAGTTTGACTAAGTCATTTAAATTACATTGCATGAATGTACTCATCTTGAGTTGGACAAACATGAATAAATTTCACTTAGTTACTGTAATTATTGTAATTTAGGTGCATTTGATAAAAAAAATGGAGTTGTAGTAAAGATAGTTATTTTATTCTGGCTTTATTGATTTGATACAATGTAAATTATATTATTTATATACTTATTTTAGTTGTATTTGATAAAAAACTAGTTGGAGTAACTCAATTAAATTATATTGCATGGTTGAGTTGGGTGTACATATATTTATTGGATGGAAATCCTACCCACTATTTAATTCAGTTCATCCAATTAAATTTTTTTTAAGTGCAGCATTAGCATCACATATTATCTGATTCTTTCTGTCTTTTTTAATATTTAACTCCATAAGAATCCTTAATACTGCATCCTGATCGATCATAATCTCGTCACGATTCCCCTCGTTTTGTCTTCCAGGCTCCAGCAGCCTCCCTCACCTCCAGTCAGGCCAGTGAAGTGCTACCTCTGACCCAGCTGAGATGGCTCCCACCCTGGCTACGGCGTTCTCCCGCCGCTGGTGGATGGCGGTCACAGCGGTCATCGAGAACCTGCTTTTCTCTGCTGTGCTTCTGGGCTGGGGGTCCCTGCTCATCATGCTCAAGTCTGAGGGCTTCTACTCCTACCTGTGCCAAGGACCACGTGAGTCATATTTATATGGGTTTTCATACAACAGAAGAGAGCCGGGAGGTTATGGGTGGATTTCAGGATTTTTAGATGAGTTAGAATTGCTTGACCCCATCAGTGGTGAAAGTCACCAAGTATATTTATTCAATTGTACTTAAATGCAATTTTGAGGTACTTGTGCTTTACTTAAGTAATTAGGCTTACGCAGCACTTAGATTTCTATGAGACATAATTTACAATAATTTCAATGTCAGGGGACATTTTACTGCAGGATGTTTACATTTACTTGTGATGGAATATTTATACATTGTTGATTTGGCACTTTTAAAGTAGTCGACCAGTTTAGCATTACACTCTGACAACATTATCAGATGTTCGACAGTTTTTAAAAAAAGGTTTTTAAAAAAATCGATGCATCAGAACCAGAGATATCGTCCCTCTTTATTACATGCATCCTTCTTCCTTGTCAAAACCTGCATTACTGGCCGACATTACCTAAAATGCAACTCTAACTGCTGACAGTTCTGTTTGAGATTTGGCTGTGTTGTCCTAGTAGCAGCTAATGTAGCGTCAAACAGCTTGCCTTAAGCAGATATGAGGAGTGGCCTACAGAGGTCTGGCAAGCTCACTTCTGTCTTATCCCAGATTTTACTCATTTTCAAACTTGTAGTTTTCAGCCCCAAACCAACACTGACTCAAGTGACATCACTGGAGGCAATTTACCAGATTCCGTGCAGCTCCTTCTGGAGCCACAAAAGACTTTTTACAATCTTGTTCAGAGTAGGCCTAACACTCCCAAACACTGGGAAACACAGTAATGTTTAAAGTCAGAAGAGGTCCCCTTTAAGTAAAGTACTTCTTACCAGAGGTGGAACCAAGTCATTGTTTTTCAAGTCACAATTAAGTCTTTGCCCTCAAGTCTTCAAGTTGTGTTTTGAGTCCAAACAAGTCATCATATAACAGCGAGTTTCCGGCCTCATTCATCTACAGTTACTTATCTTCTAAACTAATGTTAGCAAAGCATTAGCTGCCTAACTGTGTTAATATTTGCTACTTTTCTTTGTGCAACTTAAAATGTTGAATGAGGTTGGAAGTTTGTTGCATAGTTTTTGTGTGCAAACTAAATTATATATGCTACCACTGGAGCTCAGAAAATAAGCGTTAGCTCTTCATGGTTCTGTCCTGCAACTTGTTTGGATGCTGTTGGATTGGTTCAAACAAAGTGGTCGACTTGTGAGAGAGAATAGTGTTACTTTGGTTTATTTAGGAAATGGAGAAAAGAAGAGAAATTAATTGATATGTGGATTTACATTTAAATAACATGCTTTATACTCATAAGGTTTTGGGGGAAGGTATCAAGTATTTTCCAGCCAAAAGGCTCAAGTCCAAGTTTAGTCATGAGTCAATGTCCAACTTTAGTTGCAGGTCCTCTTTGTTTTTGTTAAGTGGAGTATAAAGTCGTTAAATTGATGACTCAAGTCCAAGTCATGTGACTCCAGTCCACACCTCTGCTTCTTTCACCACTGGACCCCAAATTTCACAGAGAGGAGCTTCATTTAATGTAATAACACAGCAATCAGATGATATATATGTTAAACTAGAGATACATTACATGTATTTTGGTTGATTATATTAACCATCAGTCTCAGTACTTCTGCAACTAACATGAACACATTTGTTTTTCCGAGACGGTACGTACAGCTCAAAGCCCTGTTTACTTCCAGTATTTCACTGAAACAGCCTCATTCTGGGTTGTGTGGATTTAATTAGCGTTTGAATTGGATGCTAATGACACGACCTTGCATGGGGACGCCCTGAGTATCTCTGAGCTGCTGAGAAACCAGAAGCTTTCAGCCGACTGATTGCAGCACCCGGGGGGTCCCTTTTCGCTGAGTGGGTGTGGTGGAATTATGGAGATTTAAGGACACACAAACAAGTGTACAAAAGGCTTTTTCAGGACGTGCTCAAGTTTCACCTTAAAAACCTGCCTCAACCTCCCTGTATTCTACTGCCCTCATTCATACGACTCAAGTGTTTTGTCCTCAGCGAGGACAGCGACCTTTGTGAGAAGTAGCTACCTGCATATTAGCAAACACTCAAGATTCTTATTGATCCAACAGTGTGGATTTCCTCATGGAAAACAAGTCAATATGACAGCGGCAGGCAGGCTCGAAACGAGCTTCAAAAGCAGCCACGAAGTGCTCCTGCACGACGAACCAACGCACGGATCAGATGAGGTTATTTTATTATTGTTCTCTATGATCAAAGGCAGTGCAGGGAGCTGCTGCACTCAGCCAGTCATATTAGTTTCTGTTTTTATGGCACAGAATTGCTTCAGTTTGGGAAACCGATCCCGATCATTGTCATAGCAACATTGTAGGTCAGATTAAACATGACAGCGACGTACTAAAACAGCAGTTCATCATCATTGTCGCCATCAGTTGGGTTTTCAGTTGTCTCAAGCAGCAGGTCGATGATGTGTGAATGAGAGCATTCATCCCTCCATTCTCCACAGTGATTATTACACAGGCTGTTTTCTGACTTTGTCTCTTTGATCCTTTGATTGTGTCTCTGCCTCTGTGTTTTCTCTCTTTATTTCTTACAAAGGACCAGTGATGAAAGCTTTGGCGGGTTAATTTGTGCATATTATGAAGGCTTTTAATGGTTTTATCCCTTTCACTCTGTCACATGACCCTATCTGAGAGACACTGTCATTGCTACTGTATTTCCTGTAGATAATTCTCATCTGTCGGTCTATCAGTGGATACAGCGAGTGTAATCTACCTTGAATGAAAGCTGATGATCCATTGATCAGCTAGTTTATCTGATTGGATTAGGTATCTCTTGTCATTTTGCTCTGTTTACACCTGGTATTAACACGCATCCTGGGTGATCTGATCCACAGAGTGGGCAGCTTTAAGTACAGATGTGAATGCACCCAAGACACACTGAGATCTAGTTGCTCAGACCACATTCAGAGATGGTCTGGACTGCATATGCACACTTTTTTTTAGCGTGTGTCCTGGGCTACACAGAAGGACCGCCTATACAACTGATGTACACTATTTGGTTCATTATAATGCAGATTACGTGTTTGGGCTGTCTTACCTCCCAAGATAAGCAGCGGACGCTTGTGGACACACCATCTGTCTCAATTGATTCCACCGCTGACCCAGCAAACACAATAATCTTAGACTCACTTAAAAAATAAATGAAGAGAAAACTGCTGAGGTAAAATCTTCATCATTTGTGTCTTCTTGTATATTCAGCATTAAATGCTATACATTAAGTTGTTACCATCCATGTAAAAACAGTGTAACTTTTTCACACTTTTTCAACTTATTTCACCATTTAAACTAAATTTATGAAAAGGGACAACATTTCATTGATGGGAAACATGTCAGATTTTAAAATATAATATACTGTAATCCGAATGCTAAACATTAAGTAATTTCTTCCGTTGTGTTAAAAATATTGTGCTCATTTGTTGCATTTGGTTTTTGCCACTGGATGCAGCTGCATGTTTGTTTGCATAAAGAGCAGGTGAGGGAGATTCGATCGCAAGTGGTTGCTTGAGACGCATCTGGAGACGCACTGTACTGCAAGGTGTGAACTGACTGTCCACTCGTGATTGGATGACAAGTCATATGTTAATGTCAGGTGTAAACATGGCCATTGACTCAGCTCAGGTCTCCAGTTTCTTGTCACAGCTCTCTGACCTTCTAAGCGGTGTTAAATCAGCACTTCTGATGTTTACTTGCAGCGCTGAGAAGTCTGAAATCAGGTCAAGAAGGTGCAACATTTGCTGTTTTCTGTGTACGTGTTTGTCTATCCTCAGGGTTATGCAAACATGTAGCACTGTCCTATTTCTATTGTGTAAAGGAGCTGTCTGCATAACTTAGCTAAACAAGGAGCCGTACAACACTACTATTATTGTGAAGCCTTTTTAGTCTGAATTTAAGAAGTACCCACATGCCTCATATGAACAATGCATACTGGTAGAGAAGAGATCTCATTAGTGATAGGGGACCAAGTCCACAGTCCTTGTCACACTGAATGGGTATCTTCCAGAGCCAGTCCAGAGGGAATCAGGAAGTTTTACACTAAAAAGACTTAAATTTTGAATGATTTCCATTTGATTTGTGTAACTAAGACTCAGACTCAGACTGCTGATGGCTCGTGTTAGCTCCAGCTTGCACAAAACAAGGACTATAGATTTTTTTTCTCTCATCTCATACTCTAGATTAACAAGAGGAAGGGATCTCTCTTCGGCTTGTATTGACAAGAGGAGCAAGTTTCAGTGTAAATGATAATAATAAATTATAATAAAACAGTAGCCAATCCTTTAATGAAGGACCTCTTTTTTCCAGAGTTCTTGCACCTTAAACTTTTTCAATTAACTTAAAAACTTGAGCGCTCCTTCTGAAATTGTTCCCTCATTTCTACAATTCACTGTCTGCTGAAGAAGACTTAACGGTCTGACCGTTAAAAAAAAAACAATATGGGACATGATGCAGGTCATGCACAATGCACGCTGCTATTTCTATGATGGTTATTGAGCATCGTTTGCCCCCTACCTTTAATTCATTGTTGCATTAGGGTGCTCTGTATGGGGTCTAATAAGAGCACGACAAAAGGAAAGACAATGGGTGAAAGATTAATGTGTTACCTATAATTAAGCATGACAGTAAGAATTAAGCAATTGGGCTTATATGTCAGGAATATACAGATGGAAGGCTAGTAAGGATTTGCATCTCTGCTCCTCAGCATAGATTATTAAAGTCTCTGAACTCTACTGCAGGAATGAACAACTCTCTTCAAGGTATTTTGTGTTTTGGTGCTGCTAGTGGAGAGTTCTGTCTAAAACATCATTTTAGTACGAATATGAGCATGAAAACCTCTGCATTCGTTATGTTTCTCCACTCGACTGGACCCTCGTTTCATAAGGCTAACGAGACACTGAGTCAGAGATGAAAGAGAGAGGCTGAGCTGGCCAGACTACCGCTGTTGTACAGGAAAGAAAAGCACTGACCCAGACTGTGTTGGGGAATTTCACCAAGTGGCATCATGTCACCTACTGTAGCAGCACGTCTGATGATTTACAGTGAGAGCCACAGCAGATAAGGCCCATGCGTTATCCAAATTCCAGTCCAGTCCAAATTTATTCACTGTGAAGACCGTATTTAAAACCAATAACAGAAGACTAAAGTGATGTGCAATCAAATATAGCAAAAACCAAAAAACAATAAAACTATAAAAGCAAAGCTATGAGAACAATGCAGCTATCACAGTGAGCTAAAATCAGGCAGTGTGGGGACAGCCTAATATGCAAAAGCAAGTTTAGGGGCTACAACTGCAAAGGTGCAAGCTCTTCTTTGCTTGAGCCTAGATAATGGGACAACAGGGAGCAACTGTTCAGCTGATCTGAGTGAAAAAAAAAATCTTAAAATCAAAGCTGAAACATACTGGGAACCAGTGAGGGGAGGCCACCATGCTTTTTCTACCCGTTAAAAGACGAGCTTTAGCATTCTGGACCAACTGCAGGCGTGAAAGGGACGCCTTGCTATCACCAACGTGAAGCGCACTATAGCAGTCGAGTCTGGTTATGATAAAAGCATCTACAACCCAGAGACTTGACCTTAGCTAAGAGGCTCAGCTGGAAAAAACTAGGTTTTAACACTAAGTTTATCTGCTTGTCCAATTTAAAATGACTGTCCATATCACACCCCGATTTTTTAACAGTACGCTTTACATATGGTTCCAGGGTCCATATGTGGGGCATCAAACGCAACACCTGGTTCAAATATAAGAACTTCAGTTTTGCTCTCATTAAAGTTTAAAACCATCCAAACTTTGATGTCCTTTATACAGTCCAGCTGTGGTTTTAAAGGGTGCACATCTTTCCAGTTCAAAGGCAGGTAAATCTGTGTATCGTCTGCGTAACAGTGGACTTAGATGCCATATTTTCTAAGAATGGTCATTAAAGGAAGCATTTAAGAGAAAAGAGGAATGATCCAAGAATAGGACCCTGATTATTTTCCTTTTAGTTTGAGAGGGAGGTGTTTTGGAGACATTTTATCAAGTCACAATACGGATGGATAAGATAAGATAAGATAAGCTTTACTGATGACATCTTACAGCAGTTCAAGGATTGAAAGTACAGCTAGAAAAAGCAGTGAGTGGTTAATAGAATAAAAATAAAATAAAACTAAAAATAAATATAAAAGAATAAATAGGATATGTTATAAACATTTTTTTTAAAGCTCTGTTCTAAAGAGCATGTTCTTCCTGGTGTCAGTGAAACTCTGTTGTTGTTCTTCAGCTCAGCACAACCTGCTCTCCCACAGTTAGGTTGTGGTCTGGTGGTGTGAAGTGCGTTTACGTGCCTCGTGTATGTCACACGGTGGAAAGAGAAAGATGTACATTCCTACGCCTAACTCATCAACCACCCTCACCTCCCTTCGTCTAGGTTTTTTTTATCTCAGCACCCGGCCTGTCAGCACGGCTCTTACACTGGGATTCTTGATTGTTTCTCAAAGATAAAATGTGTGGGTTTTTTTTTACCCTGTTTGCTCCATCACTAGAAAAGCTTGTTTGCGGTCAGCGTGAACACAATGCGCGTCATGGACCACAGAATGTACTCACGGCGGTGGAGGGTTTGAAAAGCTGAAGCGTTAATTTGTTTCTCTTCTTGTCTTGTTAGCTGCCGTGTTTGTATCCACTTGTGTGTTTCATGTTGAGCCGAGGCTGTTAGACACGACCTTCTAACCATCACCTGACCCCATCACCTTTACACAAGAATGACTTCATCCTTATATAAGCAGCTTCAGCCTCTATCAGCTAATTGTTTGTTGATCTGACCACTGTTGTAAGGATAAGGTTTGTGTACTGTAGGATCTGTCTGTGTTAATCCTCTGGGATTAATCCTCTGTCAGTGTGTTGTGCTAATATGCTGATAATCAGCAGAGGTGGGAAGTAACAAAGTACAAATAATTTTTTACTGTACTTAAGTTAATTTTCAGGCTTCTGTATTTTATTGATTATTTATTTTTCTGGCAACTTTTTACTTTTACTCCCTACATTTTAACACAAATACATATATGTATTCCTTACATTTTCAAACTAGGATTGTTACTTTAGTTTTAATGCATTTGAGGGGAATTATTGATTATTTTTATTTTGCATTATTGTGCACTGCTTTCCCAACATTAGGGCTGATTTCACCCGAAACGGATGGAACAATAACACGTAGAAAAGACGATTCCTTGGTGTATCCAACAGTGCACTTCATGCATGACAGACAAAAGACAAAAAGATGTAAGAAGACAAAAATCAATGTTAAAGAGGTGACAAGGCTTAAAAAATGTAACAAAGCGTAAAAGACGCAACAAGACAAAAAAGACGTAACAAGATATGAAGGACCTAACAAGATACAAAAGAAGTAACAAGACAAAAAAGATGTAACAAGAAAAAAAAGGACTTAACAAGACACATAAATTGTAATAAAACAAAAAAGGTGAAGAAGACTTAAGAAATGAGCACGTTTCAGAACCTGTACTTTTTCACTTTTACTTGAGTAAAGAAGTTGAATCAGAGCTTCTACTTTTAGTATCTGTACTTCTACTTGAGTAAAGAATGTGTGATATCTCTGATACTCAGGTTGAGTTGTGTGTTCGGGTGCTATATACAGGTGGATAAAGGGACAACTATGAAGCCAAGGAAACAAAGCTGTTAGTCCATCCTAGTAATCATTAAACCAAACTCTGTAGGAGGTCAGTCTGTTTGACATCAGCTGTATGTATAGGAGATGACTATAGAAACAGATGGGAGCAGCACAGAAAAAGCAGAAAGGAATTTGGCGAAACATATACACAAAATGGTGTTGACATGACAGAGAAACAGGCTTTGTAGGATAGCAGGTATACAGCGGACACACGGTGTGATTCATCAGGAAGAACTTTTCACAGAAGATCAAGTCAGCCTTTATACCCTTGAGTGCATTTGCCTCTGTGTGTGTGCATGTGTGTGTGTGGTCAGGGCTCTTCCCTTATTGACTCAGGTTCGCTGCGGCCATTTGATTAGTCAGCAGGCGAGGCCGCTGGGGGACCAATGCTGCTGTCTTCTGTTAGTCCAACAGTCAGCACTTACGGCTCCAATACACCTCAAACACACCAGTGTGAAAGCGCAGAGCGCATAATCTCCATATTGACTGAAGGGTTTGATCACAAAGGGTTTAGATTTAGCTTTAGATTGCAAATATCAAAGCCTATATTTGATTTGATTATTTGATCCAGACTGAAATATGTGGGCAGCTATTTAATGGGTTGGGATGAAGTTTTGTACAGATATTCATGGTCCCTGGAGGATGAACCCTAATAACTTTGGTGTTCCTCTGGCTTTTTTTTTTTTACTATCACCAGCAGGTCAAAGGTAACCTCATCCAGTGTAATATATCCACATCTGCTAGAGGAGCTGGCTCAAAATGTTGTTCAGACATTCATGGTTCCCAGAGGATGAACACTTATGATGTGAAATATCTCCACAACTATTGGATGGATTGCCATTGAACATGGTAAAGACATTCATGTTCTCCTCAAGATCAACCATCATAATGTTCTTGACTTTCACTTAACTTTTCATTTAGAGCCTTTACCAGGCCATTTCTCTTTTTTTGTACTTTTATAACTAAAGTCATTTTAGTGGTAATTAGCGAATGTTAGCAACAACACACTAAACTAAGATGGTAGCATGCTAAACATTCTGCACCTTAAACATCAGCATGTTAGCACTGACACTGTCAATTTTGAAATATGAATGTTAGCATTTAGCCCAAAGCATTGCTATACCTTAATATAGCGTTACAGAGCTGCTAGCATGGATTGGCATGAAATTTTCCAATAGGTCAGACAACAAAATCAAAACTTTTACAGAAAACCAAGATAATTATCATCAGAATCAGAATCAGTTTTCACCTCTGGGGCTGAAATATTAGGCTAATGCAGAAATTTCAAAATCTGCAGTTCCTCGAATGGCCACTTGAGGCTGGCTCCAAAAGTGAGTCAATCCCCATATTAAAATGCTCAACATCACAGCAGAAATAAACATATTTACAGCCTGGCACAAGCTGTAAACATGTCTCAATAGCTAATTTCCCCATTAGTGACAACTGTACCGAAGCTGAATTTTTATATAACTTAAATACTATGGTTAAATTATATTAAGGCGTAAAGTTATGTGTTGGCTGTTGCACACAGTTCCAGAACAGATAGAGATAAAGTGGAAGCAGACATAGCCTACAGCTAAAAACAAGGACAGCTGGACAAAGATAGGTAAAATAGTGTGTGTAAACATGTATGTAAAAAACAACAATGACTAACAACATACTATATATATATCTATTAGTGCAATACACATACTGATCATGATAGCAAATTATTGTTAACTTGTTGCCTGTTCCCACAGACATCTATGAGATGCTTTTCTTGAGAACAAAGGTCGATTTATGACCTTGGAGGCAAGAGTTGACAAACTAAAAAAAAGTTCAGTTTAAAAGCTGGCCTGGAGCTTTTGATTCTGTCACATGATCTCCTTTGGAGTTCGTCCATTTACCATGGATCTCCAGATAATAAATTATTACAATGACAACCAGCTGAGGAAGATCTTGTGACACTATCAAAAGCTCCAGGACATCTACTAAAAGGAAAGCTTGTTTTGGCAATTACTATCCTGTTGATTCAGTATATAATTGGGGCTTACTTTAATGGAATGCATCATAGTAGATGTGTATTACTTTAATAAAAGCCTGCAGATCATTATAGGTCTGCATCCTCGTGTTAAATCTAAGCAGTCCTTTCTGCAGTTGCTTGTTTTTCTTTATGTAGCAGCCGTAGACCATAAAAGGTACCAGCATTAAAACAACATGTTCATTAAGGCACGTTACCTTTCACCTACTTATATCCTCACAGTTCACGGGCCAATTTTCTGCACTAGGATGCATTTCATATGACATAATGGCTTCCTGTTGTTTCTCCAAATTCTCCCCCTCTGCCTTGACCGGCGTCAACACCTCCTCCCTCCCTCCCTCCTTTCCCTCTGTCCTTTTACCTTAAGCGGGCTAGACGGAGGCAGAAATCAACACCACACACCCCTGTAAGAACGTAACGGGAAAGCAGATTTCCAGTTCTGTTGTTTATTAGGGCAGCTGAGACTTTAGCTGCAGTTGACAGCTTACCCCCGGGACTGAAATGAAGAAAACACTCTGATGACTAAGTTCTTTATCCCCCACCTCCCTCCTCCAGACATTAAACATGTGATATCTGTCTCCATTGTTTTGCAAGGTTAGTGGGGAGTTGTTTTCATCCTCTGCATCCCTGTCTGTCTGTCCATCTGTTGATACCAGCGGAGTTTCACCAGAGGCAACAGACAGACAGAAATAGAGTCCACATGAACTCAGTGGACTGTGTTTACCAGTGATTCAGCGGCAGGCAGACCGAGCCAGTATCAGTCTGTGTGAAACTGTTACAGAGTTCCCCTCCACCACCGTGCGTGGGTGCAGCTGTGACTATTTCAGGCGCCTGTTTACCCTGTATTGTGTTGTTTTCCCTCCAGTTTGTTTACTTGACCTTTAATGAGTCTCCTGGCTTTTCGATCAGCAGCTCAGGTCTCAGAGAGAGGGGGGGGGTAAAGGTGGAAGCTCAGACCTCAAAGACCAACATTAGAAATGAACTCTCTTGAAATACCATGAGGGCAGTTATTTTAGATCACACCGAAACCTTTAGAGTGACTGGACCGCTCAGCAGGTTCTTTTCTTGTTTCTAGAGCAGAGGAAATGATGACAGTCTGTGCAGCAGAACAGACTTAATTTAAACTCAAATCAAAACTGGGGCTGGATATCAGTACGCGATAACTTTAAAGGACCAGTATGTAGGATTTATCTAGTGGTGAGCTTGCAGATTGCAAATAACTCGTCCAAATCTTTCCTTTCAAGGATGTAGGGCAACCTACACAAAAACGTGAAAGGCCGTATCTAGAGCCGGTATTTGGTTTGTCCATTCTGGGCTGCTGTAGAAACATGACGGGTCAACATGCGGTCATGTTGATATAAACAGCTTATTCAAAGGTAAAGAAAACACAATGATTTTTATTTTCAGATGATCACACACTGAACAAAATATACTTATATTATTACAGGATATTCTATTTCAACCTTATTCTGTCAATAAATCCCTGTAAATCTTACACACTGGACCTTTAAAATCAACCAAAATAAACCAGATGCTTTGCTTTAGAAAAAGTTATTTAATATAATCAATAACATAATTTAATTTCTAAGTTATGCAGAAAAGAGTATTATCGTATATATTATATTTTGTACATGGATAACATATTTTGTATGTAGACAAGAATAAGAGCCTACAGCCAGGCTTGTGGCTGTGGTGTGCTAAAGCTAATTAGCACTAAACGGGGGATTGTCATTAGTTTAGCAGGTATGTGGTCATAAACCAAAGCACTGGGCAGATTATAACGTCTACCTGACGATGGTGCTACATGGAAAGTTAAGGGAACAGCAAAGTTATTAGTTATTAGGACAAAAAGTCCAAAAGTTGTTGAGCATTTCACATGTAAGTAGTGTGGTAGAAGTGTTACAGCAGTAAAGTACAAGTACCTCAGATTTGTGCACAAGTGCAGTTACTTTCCACCTGTGGGTATAAAGCATCACAGGCTGGACAGGTTGGTTAGCTTAAGTATGTTACGTGCCGATAATGTTTATAGCCAGAGGGTGCAGCTTTAAGATAAGAAATCCAGTTAAAAACTGATCAAATCTGAATCTCTTATCGACTCTTATCGGCTCTCTCGTTTTTCTCACCATCCAGCGAACAGCTCTGGCCTCAATCTCACCAACACATCTAATACTGAGGAGTACCTGACGATGAACGGCTGGCTCATCTGCAAGGACCAGGACGAGATGCTGAACCTGGCCTTCACTGTGGGCTCCTTCCTGCTGTCTGCCATCACCCTGCCCATGGGCATCGTCATGGACAAATATGGTCCACGGAAGCTGAGACTTCTGGGCAGGTAGGGCTTGAGAAGAAAATCGAAACTCATTTCCCACTTGATATTATATTCAAGTGGAGAGTTCTGCTCTGTTTGGTTTATTTATAGCCTTTTTCATACCCACTGCTTTGTGTTCCCAGTGCCTGCTTTGCTTTCTCCTGCCTCCTCATCGCCTACGGTGCCAGTGACCCCAACAGTAAGTACCCCTGCTCATGGCATCTTACATACTACATCACTTTAACAACATCATATGTTCACTCAGGGGCCATACTGCCTCACATACCGCTCTCAATCATGTTTTGTGGGTGAGCCATATTGTACAGCAGCACATTTACACACAGGCACATGCATACAGTATATTGATGCAGCGGTGACACTTTAATCAATCAGATGGGATGTGTGGGAGTTGCCTTGTGTCAGCAGATTAACCACATCTATCCGCGTGACTAATCTGCTCTTTCTCCTGCAGATCTTTCCATCCTGATCTTCTTTGCATTGGCGCTGAATGGGTTCGGAGGCATGTGCATGACCTTCACTTCTCTGACGGTGAGTAGGAACGCTTTACTAAGATTATTATACTTAGATTTTCAGATTAAAGCTGCTTATAGTTGACATTTTGTTTCACTGGTCAAAAGATGCGAGCTATACCTCTTGAATTTTGTTTTTGTTGTGGTAGAAAAGTTTTGGAAACTGCATCTGAACCATCAAGAGTCTCAAAGGGTCTTCAAGTGAAATTTCTGACCGAACTTATTAATTTCAAAGGAAGTACAGTGATCAGTGGATTTGCCCAAGGTGAATCTGGTGAACGTAGACATGTGCCATTGTGTGATAGATTACCGTCTTAACAGTGCTGACATTTAAAAAGAAAAGGTTTGCCGGGACGTCCAAAATAGAGTGCAGCAGGGATGGTTTTTGTTGGCCAAACTGGAAATTAGAATCGCCCTGTTTGATGAAAAGGCAATGGGATTTTTCCATTGCAATCACCAGAAGTAAAAAGCTACCATTAGGCTATGAAACAAATTACACCACAATTGCATGGCTTCATGCTACTCACAACAAGTGCCTCATGTTTGGTGCAATGACATTTAATGCCCCTGACAACTTCTCTAGTCTCCATTAGCCACTTGCTAGCAACTGCTTTTTAAAGACACGTAGAAGCTTCAAAATTTTGGGTATTTACTGACAAACTTTACATCATAGAACAGAACTTTAAGTTTAATTTAATTTTATGCAAATCTGCTCAAACTGCTACACTTCTTTTATTGCCTTGTTGGTCACTTGTCAGCTACCCAACAGTGGTAAGCTAACTGGGAGCAAGCCAGCTTGCTACAACATTTATTGCCTGGCTACTGGCAGCATGTTACTGCTAGCTAACATGTTAGCAGTTTACTGGACAGTCACAGGAACTCCCTAACAAGACATGCAACTAATTACTATGAGTCATGGCTTGACACTAAAACACAGTTTATTTAGCAGTTGGCAAGTCAAAAAAGAGATGAAAGTAAAAGCCCTCTAGTGTTTGCTACTGTACACAGTCCAGCCATATACCAGGCTTTGACCTAGTTTTGTTGTTTGTCATTGGAGGCTGGAGTACTAAAAATGAGGTAATTTAATATTAATTCTAGGCCTTTTTGTCCCTAATGGTTTTCCATCATACTTTAATAGATGCCTGGTGTAATTTTGTGCAACTGGAGGCAGACAACACTGCATGACAGCAAGCCAGTTTTTAATAAAATGTCAATATCAGCAAACCAGAATAGTGTGCCTACATTTGATACAAGGGGAAATGAAATGACGAAGACCGGGTGGAGAGGAAGAGATGTATAGATTTCCCAAAGAAAATCTGTGGGAAAGAAGAAGAGAAAATAAAAGAAAGAGAGGCTGGCGAGTGGATTAGAGCACTGTGAGGTGATAGCATCAAGACACTGATGGAGAGAGGACAAAAAGAGGGTCAGAAAGACAGATGCAACACTTGAAAAGAGGGGCGAGGAGACGGACGAGCAGAGCGGTTGATGGGAGAAAAGGATGAGCAGTGATGTGTGGACGACAGAAGAGGGAGGGATGGAGTGGATGAGGAAAGCCAGTGGTCAGGGTGATCTCATCAGTCAGAGAAAGTGCTGCATCACAGGAGGGGCCACGTGAGAGAGAGACATAGGGAGAGAGTGGTTAAAAGAGAGCGAGTCTGCATTAGTAATCTATTATTCACTCCTGCACTGCCGCTCTGGCTGGGAGCCAAAAAAAGACCTCTCCTCATTTATATTTCATCCACACAAGGACACATGGATCTGTGTGGTGTGTGTGTGTTGTCGACAGTGCACGTCTACAGATGTGCGATTGTTCTGAGAGAATAATAGATGTGTGTTTGAAGGTGAGAGTTCATTTTTAGGGTTCAACTGATCAGATAACAAACTGCATCATGACCGTCGCATCAGAGGAGGAGTGTTCCATTTCGTTTGTTAATGCACGGTGGAGGTTTCTTCGCAACAGCCCGAACAGTCTGTTGCTTTATCACAAAAACACAGCAAGAGCAGAGACAGGCTGTCGCTGAGGAGACAAACAGGAAGCAGCGACAGGGGAACTCAGTGTGTCTCTCCGCCCATGCTTCTCTGTTTCCTATTCAGAGGGCTGTTCAGTCAGGCTGCCTACTGGGACCCTGACTGACACACAGACACACACCACAAACAGATAGACACAGAAGTTGCTCAGCTGGTTTCATCCCACTGCACCCCCCCACCCCCAGTCTTTAGTCTCAGCCCAGTTGTTTTTGTCTTCTCCTGTTTCAGCTGCTCAACCACAGCAAGGTCAGACTTGCACACAACTGCCAAAACTGTCTCATGTAGATGCAAGAGCACTGTATGTTACTGTATGTTAGATCTCTGTGTGTGTGTGCCCCTGTGTGTGTTGTTTTAGCTGTGGAGGGTCTCTAACCCACAGTGGGCTGAGTTACTGCTCCCTGCAGGCTGCGACAAATGTTTCCTTTATACTCCTGCCACAGTGTGTGTATGTGTGTGTGTGTGCTTGTGTGTGTTGTTTCAAGGCATCTGCAGGTCTTGGAAAGTCTTAAAAGTACTGAATTAATTTCCTCAAAAGTGAGTGTTAGAAGTTAGGGCCCAAGCAACAACCTACTAAGTATTTGGGGCAGATGACAATACTGTTACTGTACTGTACAAAGTCATATGCCTTTACCAATATAGACTGATATAGCTCTGATAGGCCAATATCTGAATGTAAACGTTAGCTGTTTTTGTTTGTGATTGCAGACGGAAGCTGAAATAATGTGATGTAATAATTTTCCATCAAAACTGTAGCAAGTGTGATTGTGACACTGATGTGAAATTGCATTCTATGTTAAAAATGTCTTGAATGTCCTAAAGGAGAAATCTGAAATATATTTACTGTAATAAATCATAAAATGACCATCATATCATCAGAGGTCAAGGAAACTGTTAAGCTGAAATACTCGCTTCTCTGACAACAATGCTGCAGCCACGGTGTTCTAGAAATAAATGAGATAACTATTTTTGTTTGCCTGTTCAAGTTCAAATTAATGCCGAATATTTGCCGAATGAGTTAAATGTCTGTTTATAAGTCGTAAGAAATCATTAATCATCTTTTAGAAGGAGTAGGTACTTGTAACGGTTAAATTAAGCAATATGTTAATGGAGTCTGGTGGGCAGGCTCCTGCTGCCTTTGTGAGCATCTGGGGAAACAACTCGCTTCAACCATAGATCGTACATTAAATAGGAGTTCAGTTTATACAGTACGACTCCAGCTCGCTATTTGGACTGCAGCAGTCATTTTTGCATGTACAATTGCTACATATTGCGTCTTTAAATTTAACTTGATTAAACCTGCAGAAACCCTGATGTGTGTCTGCGTGTGAGAAAGAGAGATCAGGGTAGATTAAGTGCCTGTTATTTCTAAGGGGGCACAAAGCTCTGACACAGCATCTTGGTCATTATGAGCCCATAAAACTCATCAGGTCTGGGTGACACGCCCAGATCAACCAGTGTGTGTGTGCATTTTAATCATTTGGGAGTAGAACCAGAGATTTCTTTCATTTCCTTTCTGTCTTTGTCTCTGCTCCTTTCCTGCTGCCTCCTTCCCTGCTTTTCTTTGTTATTTTTTTTCTCTTTATCTGTTGTTTCTTGACTTCCTCATTCTCTCTTGTGGATGCACACTCAGCACTCAGTGTCCTGGAGGAGGAAAACAAGGAGTGAGGCTGAGGCTGGTTTATTCCCTCTCTGCTCTTCATTTCTCCCATCCTGTGCTTGTAAACAGCTTCATGTTACTCAGAATCTCTCCTCTTTTTCATGAAACGTTCCCGGCGCTACATACACATATATTCATGTATACATCCACACCCACAGGCGGGTGTGAAGCTCCTCCTCTAGTTCTTCGTCTCGTCTGTGGCACGTGTCACAGCCCCCTCTGTTTCCTGGGTTTGGTCTCCCAGTCTGAAGCTCTGCTCGCTGCCCTGATCTACTTTCTGTCTGATGCTCCATAATGTTTATTTCCTCTGTTCCCAATCCCTTGTATTTCTGTGTCACCATCTGGGAGCACTCTTACAGGCTCGCTGATCATCTGACTGATTCCCTGCGTCAAACATTGATGTGCTTTTTAGTTAAGAAATCTAATTGTTCTGCACATTTTCTCCCCTAATGACTGAAACATCTGCAGGAGAAATAAGGAGGGATTTCTTGTTTAGGTTTAAGCGGAGGGGATGGGAGATGGGATTAATCTGTGGACTATTTTTACCAGGCTGGCGATGGCAGGGTGGGATGGAGGAAGTACAGTATATGCTCTGTTTACTACACGTGACCACATGAAATGGAAGGAAGGGAGATATGGGGGAAAAAAAGATGAATGAATGCCAGAGGTCAAGAGTTGCTCAGTAATTTGAGATCTGAGCCGGCCAGACAGAGTGGCAGTCGCTGATATCACGTTCATGTGGATGTGGCTTTGTGCACTGGTGTGAATTTCTTTTCCAGGTGGGTGCTAGATGGAGGTTTTGGGGTTTTCTGTGCAGCTGGAATGACTGTAAATGCCCCTTCCAGACAGAGAGGGGTCTTAGCAGGCATCTCCACCCTTTCAAAACTTATTTCTAGTGAAAAAAATCATGGAAGTCAACTGGTTTCAATCCAAAATATATGAAGCTCAGCCTTAAAAAATATTTGCACTCCTAAGGATTTAGCAAAAGATGATGTCAGGTCGATGGAGGCATGCAATCTGGTGTTTGTCAGCTGCTGTTTGCTAATCTTTCAGCCCACTTGGCTGCTCTTTATGATGGATGGAGTGCTATCCCGTGCGTCAGGACAGGACCGGTCAGAGCTGGTTCTCAATGGTCCAGCAGCAGCTGAAGTTTCCACTTGCTGCAGCAAACCCTCTTCCTCCTTTCGTTTCTCTGTTCTTTCCTCTGGAGCGGTTCTGCCCAGTTTCCTCTTTTTTCCCCCCGCCTCCCGCCTGACTTCAGGCTCAGCATGTTTTCTCACTGCCGAAGCCTCTTTGTCACCCCAGTTTCTGATGTTGTTCACATCCATTTTCAACACTCAGCACACGCTCTTATCCAGAGTGTCTCACAAAATATGCACAAAAGTGCAGGATGGCCAAAAAGTTTGCTATAATTGGGGAAACATTTAAATAAGCAACAGGATTGGGTCAGAATTCTTTGAAATGTAGCCAGTTAATGGATACAAATTAGATTAGATAGATAGTAACATAATCAATCGGATTTAAAGAAAAAATGTGATCTAATCTGAATACTTTGGATTACTTTTGAACTACCTAAAAATTAAACATTGAAAATATTTCACCATATACTTGAAGGTACTACAATGAGTTTTTAACTGGTTATGAAACAGTCACAGCTTATTACTGATGCCACTATATGACCTACATAAGCAAACAAGATCATCTGTGAGATCATTGGCTCTTTCTATACAGCTGTTCTTAAGTAATCAATTGACAATATAACTAGAATCTAATTACGCTTTTTTCAAATGTAATCTGGGATGATGATTTTTGTAATCTGATTACTACGTAATTATCTAAAGTGGTTAGCGATAAGTTAGATTGGAATTCATTCATAAAAAAGTGCAACATGAGAGGTTTTTAGGGTCCTTTTATGATTCCAGACTTATCTTACAGTCCGTTGAGAATATTTACATATTATTACATGCAGAACATGTATCCAACAAAGAGATAAGAGTTAACGTTAGACATAGACAGACCGAGACTGTAGCAAAGGTATCAGTCTGGCCTATAATAATATACTCATTATGTATAAGTGGGTCACCTGGTGTGCAGTAGTGTACACAACATTCATCTCCTTTGTCTGCACTGATAACATTCATCACTCTCACCCAAACAAGACTGAATCACAGCTCAACAGGTTTCAACAGGCCCATATTAAGAAAACGTGCTGCTATCAGCGGTTGAACAGGTATAATGTTTACCATATGTTATGTTAGCGTTTGCTAATTAGCAGGTAGGGTGAAGTGAGTTCAGTGGGTTTTACCTCCTTCACTGTTCTCTGTGAGGCCCGTTCAAGAGCTGCTCTTTTATTGGCAAATCCAGGGTCAATTTAAAAGCACCTACTTTGTTCCAGGACAATTTGACAGTGGCTCAAGAACTCTTTTTAAATGTCCATAGATTAGCCAAACTTTTTCTTTGATTCATCTACATCAGTTCAGGGTCAACTCCCACATGACTTTTTCGTTTCAAAAACCGATCCATTTTGTGTCACTACATCCTCAGGGAAGTTTGCTAGCTAACAGTGGCAAAACACATTTGAATCTGCTGAAGATTTTGTTTTTGGCCTTAACATTGCCTCAGGGCCCACTTGATGACACTCTGAGGTCCGCCAGTGGTTGAGAATCGCTAATCTCCTATAACCTATACTACAGAGATTTTCACAGTTTATGTAACTTAACCCATTACCTAATCAAAATGTCATGTTGAGTCATGACAAACAGTGGTGCTCATATTAAATAGGGTTACCTGGATATTGTTCAAACAAAACCCTGATGATGTAGGCCTGCATCAAAAAAAAAAATCTGCACCTGCACCTGCCTCTTACCGAACTCTGCCACCGAACCCTGATCTCTTATCTCCAGGTGACTGCTCTGAAGCTGAAATAGACCTTTAGTGGCTGTCCAAACACTGAGCCCATCTGTGTGTGTACCCTGCGGCCAGTATCTGCATGGATACACTGTGAGCACAGTGCTAACAAAAGAGCTATTCAGGGAAGAAGCAACAACAAAGTAGATGTTGGGTGTGGGCGTTATTATTTTAAAGAGGTGTCCCCACACAAGACTGCTCTGTCTTGGTCTTTTCCTTTACGACTTCCCCTGGAGGTGAGCGTACTGATTCTTATATTTGTAATGCAATCAAGATTACGAGATAAGTAAAAGTATTTATGAGATTAGTGAAACCTGTGTTAAATGAGGTAGAAAAGGGTAAGTGAGGGAACGAGGTAAATTTCCAGAACACTGTGAATGCCTCTGATAAGGAGCTGTGTAATCACGGGCTGTACCTTGATAGCTAACAAACACAGCCAATAACTACATTCCTTTGATGATGAGAAAATCACCACAGACCACCGCTCTCTGAGGGAAAATATAACCTTACAGAGATTTCACTTGGTTTCAGCAGCTATTGGATAGATTGCCATGACATTTGGTGCAGACATTCATTTTTGTCCCCACAGGATAAATTCTACTGACTTTGATGATACCCTGACATTTCCTCTTTTGCCACCAGACACAAGACATTTTTTATTTTTAGTGAAAAGTTTCAACAACACTTGATTAACAGCCATGTAATTTGTTACACCCATGGTCCTATGTTCCCCAGTTTTACATATGTGATCTACCAGGGTACTATGTTCCCAAGATCCCATGTTCCCCAGCTACGTATAGCATACATATAATGGGTTAGAGTTAAGGGATAGCATAGAACATCAGAACTGGGGACATAAGACCAAGGGACATATGTTCCCAAAGTCCCATATTTTCAAGGTTCCAGAGTCCTATGTTGCCAAGGCTGTTTGTTCCTAAGGTCCTGTGTTCTTAAGGTCCTATGTTTCCAAGGTCCCTGAATCATATGTTCCCAAGGCCCTGTGTTGCCAGGGTCCTTTGTTCCCAAGGTCCCATGTTCCCAGGGTTCTCTGTTCATGAGTCCCTGTGTTTCCAGAGTCCTGTGTTCCCGAGCTCCCATGTCGCCAGGGTCCTATGTTCTCAATGACCTGTGTTCTGAAGGTCCCATGTTCCCAAGGTCTCATATTCCCAGGGTCCTATGTTACTAAGGCATTGTATTCCCAGGGTTCTATGCTCCTAAGGCTCAGGGTTCCCAGCACCCTATGTTCCCAAGGTCTCATGTTCCCAGGGCCTTATATTCTTTAGAGTCCAATGCTCCCAAAGCCCATGGTGCTATGTTCCCCAGCTCTATATAGCATATAATCAGTTAGGGCTAGTAGTTAGAATGGAACATAGGATCCTGGGAACATTGATACAGTGATTGTTAGTGCTAATTAAATGTTAGCGTTGTTACACACTAAACTAGGATGGTTAACATCATAATACAGTGTACCTTCTAAAAATCAGCATGTTATGCATGCTGATATTAGCACTTAGCTCAAAGCAATGCTGTGTTTAAGTACAATTTTGTAAATCGTGGTTGTACACTCAGCATGATTCCCACCCAGAACGTGAGAAAAGAAATTGTGTTTGTTAAGAGTAACATGCATCATGTTCATGATCTTGTGACTGTGTACATGTACTGTGTAGTCCGTTTCTTTTTGTGTCTTTTAGCGCCTGAAGGCACAGCACACTCTTTGTCCTCGGGTGTTTAACAGTCACAAACTCACTTGTCTGCTTGACTGATGTGTTATTGACTTCTGCTACAAAAACACTGTTATCTGCTTCTCGTCCAGCCTGACAGCCGCTCCGCTCCTCCCATCAACACACACGTTTTACCTCTTTCCTCACGCTGCTGAGACCGTTAATTCTTACTTCTTCTTTCATGATGAGCAGACAAACCGGTTTGTGTCATGTTTTTTGGAAAAAGTGGTCTCAGCAGCTGACTGTGACTCAGACCTAGTAACCCAGAGAAGCTCTCGTGTGACGTAACTGCTTCATCAGGCCAACGCTCAGCATCACAAGGACGAGTCTGGTTTGGGCATGCTGCTGCACACACAGATGGTTTGAGGTTTTTTGCTCTGGCACGCACCGTTCGCTCACGTGACTTTGTTGTTTTCTCCCACTCACTCACCCGTGCGCTCGCAGAAACGATCGCCAGTGGCAACAGTGCTGTTTCCAAATGAACCTGTTCCCAGAGCGAATAAATAAGCCTGGGTGTATTAGTGGGAGAGACATGGAGGAGGTGAATGACAGAGAGGTTAGGGACTGACTCATCCACACTGCAGCAGCCTTGTTCCTCTCTATCTGCGCTGAATATCTTGAGACTAAACGGGAAATTGTTCATTGAACTCGTCTCAAAGAAACTGGATGTAAATTGTTGGGGTGGTGAGCTGGATTGAAAATAATGTTGTGGTCCCATCCCCTTCACTTTCAGATTCTTGACGTAGAAAAAAACTGCAACACCCTCCCCACCGTATGTCAAAATAATTGAACCAATTGGCAGAGATGGGAAGTAACTACATATGAATACTTTGTTCCTGTACTTAAAGAGATTTTTCAGGAATCTGCATTTTACTTGAGTATTGACAACTTTTTACTTGTATTCCCCACATTTTAACACAAATATTTGCACTTTCTACTCCTTACATTTTCAAAACATTCTCATTACTTTAGTTTTAATGCTTTTGTAGGATATTATTGATTTTTTTTTTTTTTTTTTTTGCATCATTGCATGCCGCTTTCCCAACATCAAGACTGACTTCAACCTAAAGTAGTAGTATTTTTTCACTTTTACTTCACTTTAGTACTTCTACGTTAAGTCTTTTTTACAAATATCTGTACTTCTACTTGAGTACACTGGTTACACCGGTACAATTTATTGAGCGCAAAGTAATAATTTTTCTATAGTCCCTTGTCCACAGCATAACCAATTCTGCCCAGGAGTCCCACTATGAATAGAGCTCTTGCAAAAGACTGGGCATAAACATGAATCATGATCACAGGCTAGAAGATCAGGAAGTGATAGAGCAACACTGGGGAAATCTGAACCTGTTGACTCTGCATAGCTAGCAAGGCCTCGATTCGTCACGACCACATCAAATCTGCTGAGCTACACACAAGCTGAGCTGGTCATTTGTGTCTCGTCTCCTGTCTTCCACACCAACTGGGCCAAAGGTCACCCATCTTACCCCCGTTGTTGTCAGTCAGTCAGCCTCCTCCTGTAAAGTGTCATAAGTGGATTCTTCCAGTTGAGCGCTGCGAGCAGAGACACGGGAGTGGAGGAATTCGGGGCTCTTGTTTTTTTGGATGTCATGGCAGCAGGGGCGTAGTGATTGTGGTAGCTCACCTTTGGTCCAATTAATGTGGGGAGTGACGTCTGTGTGGGGTGAGAGGGTTCAAGCAGCTGCCTAACAAGCTGCACCCCTGTGGTGAACACAGCGGCTGGATGGACGGGTGGACGGACACATGAGGACAATGGGAGAGGGAGTGGAGAGGAAGTGCAGGTTTACTATTAAAACCCATAATAATGTTACATCCTAATTTTAACTCCCTGCACCCACTTCATTCACTGCTGTTGACATGGACTGGGTTATGTCAACAAGATTAGTTCTAATCAGAATTTAGCAAAACTAGGTTTAAAGTGAGTAAATCAAGGTTCAAAATTAAGCAGAACTCTGTTGCACAAGTTTAGTCCATATAGAGACGCTTGCTGACCCAAACTGAAATATAGAAATTTAAAAAGGGGACTTAGTAAGAACAGTTGGGGAAAGTGTTAGCGGCTCAGTGTTCTTTGACAAAATGTTACACTGTTTGCTAGCTAGCTTAAAAGTTAACAAACTTTAAATTGTTTGCTAGCTTGCTAAAAAGTTTTTTAAAAAGTTACTTTGTTTCCTGGCTAGCTATGAAGTTAACAAAAGTTACACTGTTTGCTAGCCTAGTTAGCCTACTCATGTTGGCTCAGCAGAAAGCTGTAATTTCTCCCCCACTGAGAAAAACATGTTGGCCAAATTAATGGAGCAATATGCCCAAATAATAGAGGATTAAAATCTGCCAGCAACAGCAAAAAAGGGACAACTGGCAGACAGTTTTCATGGGTCAACTGGAGTGAAAGAGAGACATAAAAATCAATTAGGTTGAGTCTGTCCCTTCACTTTCTTTGAAGAACTTAATTATTTTGCTCAGTTCACCTCAAAAGGCAGCTATTTTAAAAGTTACGTTTTGGTGCAACAGAATTAGATTTAATCTCGGTTTAGAGTAAAAAACTAAAACTTGAGTTTAGTTTTGGAATGGAAGAACCCAGCCTTGTAGTTTGATTTTCCTCTTTTCCATAGTAATTGTACAACTTTAACTATACATTCTCCAGATGGTTTAAATTAAGCATTACAGTGACAGGTGATAAGTCTCCAAGCCACATGTTCGCACCCACATTCTTTCGATGTCTTGAAGAAGGCTGTTTACAATTTGAAGCTGCCTAGTTAAGTACAGCGTGTGCTCTTGACTTGAGATGAGGGTTGAGTGTCATTATGCAAGACTTTTCTGTCTCTGCTCCACTTCAGATGCTGAAACAAAAACAGTGCAGGAAACACCCTGCTGCAGACAGCACAGCGTGTACTTCAAGCGTGTTTATCAAGACTATCAGTAGTCGATAATGTGGAGCAGCGGGGTGAAGGTCGTAGAACCTCGTTGTTCCAACGCTAAAGCTCTGACATCATACACTTCAGAAAGCTTCTTTCTCTTCTTCCACAGACACATTGGAGACCAGCCTGTGCTTTTGCCTGTTGTGTTAGCAAGTGGATAATTGATTTTTCCCCTGTAAGCCCCAGGCTACCAGTGTTTCACAGTGATGTTAATCATATTTAAATGATATAATGAGGTCAACATAGAGATTGTTCGCTGGGTTTTGAATCAATCTTTAGACATCACATGTACACAACTTTGTGTACACTTAAAACTCCAATTCACTCACCTAACTTAAAATGTTATTGTTAACAGCTTGCATACAAAAATTTTACTGTGCACTGTGAATAGGTTTGAGGTGGTTCAACATAAAAATGTAAGTTAACTGAATAATTAGTCTTGTAAGAGTTTTGTAAAATCAATTGAGTTAGATTGAATGAATTCAAGAAAACATGTTTAATAAGCTTGCAGTATTAAATTAAACCAACAACTGTTTAGTCACACTGACAAAAATTACAAACATATTTGATTTCCTTTTACATTTTCTCAGTTTGAAGAGACAAATAGTAAATTTTATTGACCAAGAAATTGACTGTCATATGAACAGAAAAAAACATCTTATATAACGTTATACATATTTTTACTTCTATTTTCTTAGTTCATTCAACTATAAAAATATATGTAAACAGCACAATTTATGTGTTGTTCATTGGTCTTGAACTAATTAGGCTATATTGGTAGTGGTGGACTGATGCATAAGGGGCAGGGGGGGAATAATAAAGTCCAATGAATGTGGTGACATGAATTTTCTGTGTATTATATTCAAGTTAGTAACCGAGTCTGTTCTCTCTGCCCTCTCCATAGCTCCCCAACATGTTTGGAGACCTGAGGTCGACCTTCATCGCTCTGATGATCGGCTCCTATGCCTCCTCTGCTGTCACTTTCCCCGGCATCAAGGTAACATTCGATTTGCGCTGTTAGTTACGTCACCCAACTTTTGGTTTAACTCAAAATATTTATGAATTTATCTTCATCCATCACATAAGAATTCATCCTAAAAGGCGACGCTCTAACATGAACTCAGAATGAATAACACTGCTGCCACAGAATGGGATATTGATTTTCTATTATGATGTGTCTGTTTGGGTGCATGTAGGTGATCTATGATCTGGGTGCCACCTTCATCACCATCCTGATGGTCTGGGCCGCCTGCGCCTGCCTCGTCTTCCTCAACTGCTTCGTCAACTGGCCTCTGGAGCCCTTCCCTGGCCCCGAGGACATGGATTTCACGTAAGACAGATAGACGCAGTCGCTCTCGCACACACTAAGGCACAATAACATTTCTGTAGCCTCTAGCTATCATTCTTCAGCAGCCATTCTAAAGCTATTAGCTAACCTCAGGTTATACCTGCTGTAAATGGATTTAGACTGAGCCCGGACAGCCGGCATTCTCCACGGAGATCACTGCAAGATTGCATAGACATGCATGCTCACAGGCTAAAGCCCTGTGTAATGTAGCAGAGGCCAGGAGAGCCCTAAAGACAGGAAACACCATAAAACCAGATAATCATCTGGCTTTTCTCTCAATCACCTGGATTCTTTGTTTCCTATTGTCCTTTTCTTTTTCTTCTCCTGACATTTTTCTCCTGTCTTCTTGCCTTCCTCCTCCTCTTCCTTTCATTTTTCAGTTTTCCGTGCTCTGTATTTCATGCTCACGATCACCTTTCACCATCTCCTCTGCTCCTTCAGGGTGAAGATCAAGTTCAGCTGGCTGGGCTTTGACCACAAGATCACAGGGAAGCAGTTTTACCGGCAGGTGACCACCGTAGGGCGCCGTCTCAGTGTCGGCAACTCCATAAAGCAGCAGCACCAGCCGCCCAAAGACCTGGCCACACAGGAGGCCAACAAGCTGTGCCTGTCCACGGTCGACCTGGAGGTGAAGTGCCAGCACAAGGAGGAGAGTAAGTCTGAAACAAAATAGATCTCACCTAGAAGTTTCTTCCAAGATTTCTTGGAAGATTTGTGGCGTTCTCTCCGTACAAGCCTTTTCACAGCTTTTTTTCAGTGGCATTTGTTGCCATCTGATCATCAAAACTGGAATCCCCGACATGCCGCCGAGAAAATGTCACTGCTGTCTGTGTGTCTGTGAAAGAGGGAGGAAATGCAAATGGTGAAACAGAGCTGCCTTTTAAAAATCACAGATAAGTCAACATAAGTGCTCCTTGTGCTCAGATGCTCCAGTCTTAAGCAGAGGCACTCCCACTATTTGTTGTTTTCCCTTTGCCAACTTATGAATATTCATCTGAGCATCTCAAGAGCCGGTCTGCTGGTTGAATGAAGCGGGCAGGAGAGCTGCTCTGTGTGCCAGATTGTCTGAAAGCTCCATGATGGACAAAGGCTCTCCAGACAACAATCCTGGGGGAGGAAAAGTGATACGGGCACTTTATAAAGGTCCCCACTGAGAACTAAGTCATGAAGCTAGCTTTCTTTTTTCTTACATAGATGGTCATAGATGAGATCTTATCATCACAATTTGATTCAGCTGAATACCTAAACATGTTAATATTGAGTCAAGATTTAAGCCCTAGTTACAAACTCTGAAAGAAAACCTATACGATATACAGGCCACCAAAAATATAATTCTGGTAGAGAAATACTAAACCCCTTAATTTTATTTCAAAGCATTCAAAGCTGCATTGTTCAGTGTTTTTATATTAACAAAGGATCAATGGACATCTAATGAGAAAAGTGTCACTCATACTAACAAACCCACAGAAGATGATCACCTGACGTCACCCGTGTGTTATCCTGTAGCTCTACAGAGCATCTTAGCCTCTCTTTGTTTGTGGTTTTGGTTTACCCACGCTTAACTCTCACTGACCTTGTTTTTAGGCAGCTGTTCCATGTGAAAAGCCTCCAAAAAACACCTGCACGGCACCAAACTGTAGAATTTTAGAATTTTTCTCAGACATTGGTGGAGACCAAAACATTGCTAAAAAGAGAGTTAATACTGGATTGACATTTGTCAGGTGACCAGAAACATGACTTGAAATGAATGCTAATGTTGCTAGTGTGTCTGTTAGAGGTGTAAATGTGCTAACACTTTGTTAACGTGTTTGCCACAACAACTTTAAAAGGTGATTATCTGTCGATGTTTTTATCCCCCAAGTGGCCAGAAAAGGTCAGGTGATCTCCACTGTCATGGTAACAATAATAATCGTGTAGTTAACACTGTGGAATAGCCATAGTTTTGGTTAGGTTTAGGAAAAGATCATAGTTTGGGTTAAAATAAGTAGCCTATGTTAGTTGTGTCAGTTAAATTAGATAGTAGTTCGGAGCAATGGGTCACTTAGCTATGTTGGTAGAGACCAAAACAGAGCTAAAAGGAGTGAATACTGGGCTTACATTTGTCAGATATTTAGAAACATGACTCCAAAGAATGCTAATGATGCTAGTGTGTCTGCTAGATGAGCCAACATGCAAAAGAGTTTGCTAACGGTTTGCTACAAGGACTTGATATGTCAGTGTTATAGCTTAGTTCTGATTTGCTACAAAAGATCAGTTGATACAGAATGAACTTACTGTTTTTCCTAAAACAGTCACATTTAAATATTTTGAATTGTAGCACATAAACTCCTCCTCAGGACATAACAATTCCCACATTCCCAGAAACAATACAGATGACCTCATTGTTTTTTAGTAGCTACGGCCTCGCCGAAACGGATAACTTTCGGTAATCAGAGTACTGTTGCGCATAATTTTACTGTATGGCAGCAGCAGCATCACCTCTCAGCTCTGTACAACATCAAACCTCATGACCTGACCTACATCTGTACACAACAATTAGGCACAAGCACCCCTTACATCCTGATTGTATCCCTTAAATGCCCCTTTACCTCTGCCCTACATCCACGCTAAGCTAACCTCTATTACCCCTACACCTCCAAGCTTCGTCATGTCCTCCTGGCTCCCCCACAGTGCACCGGGGTCAGGCACTCCCAGCAGGGGGGGACTGGTCACTCCCCTCTCAGGCTCTTTGGTACCAAATGGACCGTGGAATTGGTTCGGACCCCGTTCTTAGAAAAGCCGCTCAGCAGGTGTGTGGTGCACTGGCAGGGAGCCCTACAGAAGCATTGTTGTGGTTTGAAGGCCAAGCATCAGCCGACTCGAGTGTGTGTGTGTGTGTGTGTGTGTGTGTGTGTGTGTGTGTGTGTGTGTGTCTGTTGCTGTATATGTGTGTGCGCGTGTGTGTTTTTAGTAGAGTCAGGATGCACATGGTTGGATTCATAACAGCTGGACATTTTCCGTCTGTCAGGAGCTTTAAAGAGGCCCATATTACACACTGACACACAAACCTGTTCCCCCTCTCATTCCTCTCTAATTTGATGACAGTTGTGATGACTGCAGAATATTTACTGGTTCTTTTCCTCCTGATTTGAACACACACTGCCCCTTTATTCTATAATAAACACAAACACAAATTATGAAACTGACATTACTGAGACACTCATCATGGCCACAGTGTCCTAGTTCGGTATGTAAACTACATTTCTAGCCAGCACTGGCTCTGAATGTAGACAGTCTTTTTTTTAACTGATTTTTGCTTTCCTTTGAGTCTTCTACTTAATGGTTTCTGGACTGACTTTCATAGTACTGCGACTATTCTGGTGCCTTGATCAATGCTATCAAACCAGTGAAATGTGTCCACAACTATTGCCTGAATTGCCATGAAATATGGTACAGACACTCATGACTTTAATGTAAAAATGTAACTTAAATATAAAAACTATAAAACCAATGCTTATAAACATTGTAATACCTTGCAAACATGACCTGGTTCCGAACCATTCCCTTAATAATTAAGCCTCGGCTGGATACCTGTTGTTCTGGATAATAAACCCATCTGCTCCATCTGTGCACCATCAATTAATTGGTTTGTCCAGTGCTTCACCATATGGGCAGTTGTGTCCAATTTCCATTTATATTCACAACTTTGATTAATGATCAACTTTTCCAAGAACCCACCTTTCTTTGAATCCCCCAGTGCACTCACCTCCTCGTGCAGGTTAAGACATGTTTCCGTGGCACCCAGGGGCCAGCAGGAATGTTTAGATGACAATCTCTTTCCTCCTTCCCAACAGTGGACTTGTAGGAAGCACACTGGCGTAGTTTTACATAACAGGAAAAGTGATTAGAAAGTGAAAAAACACACAATAGATCTTGAGAGTTCACTGCTGCTGCTGGACAGACTGTTACCTGCAGACTGTGGAGGTTTAAAAGAAATCATGTTGTGTCTTGAGATGCTATGACTGGCAGAGAAAAAAAATCTGCAGAGAAAACTGGGAATGCATTTCTTTATTGTACTTAAGTACGGTGTCAGTCTGTTGGTGTGGTCCACCTCTGTGATTCAGACTTAAACGTGTCAACCACTGTTGATGTACGAGCAAACTGATTTGATCAAACTCTGACTGGAATTGCATCTCTTCTTTCATTTCCTCTGCAGCTCAGTCGTTCATGAAGAGTATCTTCAGTCCCATCTTCTTGCTGAGCCTCATCACCATGTGTGTCACCCAGCTGCGTCTCATCTTCTACATGGGAGCCATGAACACCATTCTGGAGTCCCTGACAGATGGAGACCTCAACACAGGTGAGTGTTGCTGCTAGCAGGTAGTGAATAAAACGGGTACTGCCCATTGTTCTGGCGGTCCGAAGTCTGAAACATGTCCCATTGTACTGAAATCCCATTTATCCGATGGCCTGTCTTCCTGAAAACGGAAGCCCACTGTTTTGAACGCCATTTGTGCCAAAAATACACAATTTTCAGAGTGTTTTGCCCTCATCATATATATGTATATCTTAGT
Source organism: Lutjanus argentimaculatus (assembly GCA_034769285.1). Taxonomy (NCBI): domain Eukaryota; kingdom Metazoa; phylum Chordata; class Actinopteri; order Lutjaniformes; family Lutjanidae; genus Lutjanus; species Lutjanus argentimaculatus. The sequence continues at coordinate 2,721,390 of JAWZSL010000001.1, forward strand.
GTAATTTGATGTGCAAACATCAGGTGACTCTCGTCATCATGGTCCAGTGAGTTTCGTTGTTATGGTAACAATAATAAACACGTGTTTAACGATGTGAAACAGTCGCAGTTTGGTTAGGTTTAGGCACCAAAAATAATTGGTTAGGCTCAGGAAACAAAAATTCTTGGATAGGTTCTGGAAAAGATCATGGTTGGGTTAAAATAGGTAAATTTGTTATATCAATTAAGTTACGCTTGTACGTGTGGCGTTGTTTTTGGAATAACAGGCTGTCAGACCCTTTGTCTGACAGCCTGTGGGACATTTTGTGGGACATCCAGTGGGACATTTTTCAGACTATTGTGGTTTTCAGAATAATGGGCTGTCAGAACAATGGCATGGCACAGTTTAAACTGTATATGAAAATGCAGATGGTGTCCGTTGCTCTATATCTTTAACATCTGACCGCAGACATTCAGCCGTGCTGCAGTGAATGTTCACTTCTTCTCAAGACTGTTGTGTCTTTTCTTTCTGTTTCTCTCACACTAACAATCCTCTCTCAGCTCTCTGCCCAGCTAAACCGCCTTGTTGCTTGTTGTTAACACAGCTCTGTCTTTCCTCTTCCCTTTGTCTGTCTGGCTCTTTCTCTTTTCCTGTCATGCTGGCTTCATGCTGCCGTTGCAGTGGAGAGGATGCAAGTGGGTAAGAGACCTCAGGCTAAACTTACAAAGATCTAATCACGTACACTCTTCAGCCAACTCTTCTCCTCACCCCGCCGTCCACTTTGTGTTTGCTTGTTTCAATGTGCATCACCCGCTAAACTCTTCACACTGTTCTTTTCATGTTCAAAATGGCTGAAAATAGAGCATAAAAACACAACAATAACTCTGTGTCTGTATGGTCGTCTGTCTCTCAGTGAGCGTCTACACGTCCATCTTTGGCGTGCTCCAGCTTCTGTGTCTGGTCACCTCTCCTGTGATCGGCTACGTCATGGACTGGAGGCTCAAAGACTGCGAGGACGAGAATGACAAGTGTGTCAAGAGGTGAGGAGGCACACATAACACAAACAGAAGAAAAGAAAAGAAGAAGAAAAAGCAGTAGCTGGAAAAAGAAAAGAAACGTCTTGACTCTATTATATTCTGTTCTGTTCCATCAGGGAGCCTGGTCAGCCCCGTCGCCCCGACAAACAGATTCAGAAGATCATCAATGCCACCAGAGCCTTCATCTTCACCAACCTACTCCTGGTTGGCTTTGGGATCACCTGCATCATCCCCAACCTGCCCCTCCAGGTACGCAAACACACAGAGGACAGAAGAGTATGTCCCAGCACATTTCATCAGCATGTGCTGCTGAAGCCCTGAATCTCCTCATATAGAGCGTTAACACTGCAGAGAGAAAGGCAGACTGGAAGATGTATGTGGTGTTCAAGTGGCAAGAGACTCACATGGCAATGCAGTGCCTTGTAATACTTAGTGCTGCAGTGACACCTACTGGACAAAGGAGTCATTGCGTGTTATTTATCCACTCCGAATCTCATTCATTAAAGATGAAAGCCATTCTTCTGTGTGATCTGTCCTGGTACTAAATGAGAAATGTTTTTGTTTTGTTTGTTTTTTTCACTTTTCTCCTCCTTTTCAGATTCTGTCCTTCGTCCTGCACACTATTGTCAGAGGATTCATCCACTCTGCAGTCGGAGGCCTCTATGCTGCTGTGTAAGTGTGACATGTTCTAGAGATAATGGCATAACAATACACAATGATATTGTGTAGTAGAAATGCACCATGAAATATACCATTAGCTACATGTACTACATGGCCAAAGGTATGTGGACACACAAACATTAGGCCCATATGTGACTGTTGAACATTTCATTCAACACTCCTTTGAGAAGCCTCTCTGATTTTGGAATCTGGGGCTTTATCACTAAAACTTCCTGTTTGGTAATCATGGTAATTAGGCTTAGGACTTGATTTAGGAAAAAAGCCATTACAGATAAACAAATAAAGTCAATGTTCCTATCCTAACTTAAGATGTGAAAAGTGTATTACACCAGCATCTGAGTTCCCAAAATCTTAAATAAACTCTGAATGCCCTAACTGTCACTTTTCCACCAGGTAGTGTTAGCTAACTTGATTAAGCCGTATGACTGCTGTTTTATTGCTTTAACACAATGGATGCCAGATATGGTGGCATACTTGCCAACCTTGAGACCTCAAAACTAGGGAGGATTTCGAAACCAAAAAATGGAGTTTCATATACTTTGTTACCTGCATTTTGGTGACTTTTTTAGAATGAGGGTTAGTGTTAGGGTTAGTTGTTTTCTTTTGAGGAAAAACAAGGGTTACAAAGTTGTTTAGCTTAGCAAAATTATAAAAGTAGCACCAGTTGCTAGATAACAGACATAAATGTTGCTAAGCAACATTGGATGTGATAGTACCACTACAGAGCACCATCTCAAGTACCAGCTCAGGTTACTTATGAGACCTGTTTGAATTTCCATGTTGTTTGTCCTGTGCAGGTATCCATCCTCTCAGTTTGGCAGCCTGACAGGCATGCAGTCCCTGATCAGCGCTCTGTTCGCACTGCTCCAGCAGCCCCTCTTCATGGCCATGATGGGACCCCTGGACAAAGACCCTCTCTGGGTAAGATGACACAAATATATGCACATTAGCATCAATGATTGAGGGACTATAGTGCTGTTGGAAATATTTAGACCTGTGAATTTCAGTCCCATATCATTGTCTGACCGTGTTGTCTTCAGGTGAATGTGGGCCTGTTGGTGCTGAGCATGCTGGGATTCTGCCTGCCCTCCTACCTGCTGTACCACAGCCGCCACCTCCAGCGCCTCAGAGAGAGCGCGACGAGGATCCCAAGATCTACGTCAAGATCAATAACGGCAGCAAGCCCGAGGCCTCCGTCTAGACCAGGAAAGAGGAACGGAGAGAAGGATGATCTTTTTAAAAGCCCACAGAGGACGAGCCACACTACACAACGAGAAGGACAGAGAGACGAAGAAGAGAGGGGAGGGTCACGTGTGATAAATCCCCTCACCCTGTCCTCCCTGATGCCACATCACCTCTCTCTCAGTTCATCAGATGACTCACATTCCCCATAAACACACTTTCACTCGTTTTACTGCCAATCATATGTGGTCGAATATGACCGCACACCACTGTGACACCCACTTTCACCCTCTCTGATGCTATACACTGTGAGAAACCTGACACACACACAAACACACAATCTCCTGTTCAAACCCCACAGAGAGGTCCTTGCATCTCTGAACTGAGGAGAACATAGACTAATGGGAGAAAGAACTTCTTATATCTCCCCAAATGATTCCTCTTTTTTTCCACTTATTTTTTATTTCTCGTCGTTACATCTGTCGCTGACTGGTTTCGCCTCTGCCAGTTCCATTCAAAACAAAAAACAAAAAAAACAAGAAGAAGAAGAAGATGCCAGCCAATGGAAAGCCACAGTGAGGAGATTTTATATGAGACAAATGTAAAAAAAAAAAAAATCTCAGTGACAGTATTGTTTTGTTCCTTTTTAAAGTCACCTCACAGAAACTGACTGTGGTGTTGTACAGCTGTAACCATGGCGACCTTTGCTTTCTCATTGGTCCAGGTTTGTCTGAGGTGCCATTCACCCAGTAAACTGTCATCTCCCTCAGACAGCACCTTCGGTCACGGCATCTCTGCTTCGTCTCGTGCTCGAGGGCATTAAAAGAATAAGTATTGGTAGCGGTTCAGACTGAAACGTGCAGTACGAAGGCTTTCTAACAGAATCTACAGATAAGACAACACTGCAGCATCTCTGCGTGCGTGTGTGTTACATAATGCAGTCAGGGGTTAGATAAACTACACTGCATGATGCCAGAGACAGTGCTGGTTCTATATTACTGTTTCACTTAGTCACTAGTGCAGGAGGACACACTCAACTTGCCATGTTTTACTCATGAATTCCTTTTGTGTGTTTGCAACATGTAATCTTTCGTTGTTGTTTTTTTTTTTCAATGTATTTACTTGCAATATGATCGCAGATGAGTTGTTAAATCTTTGTTCCCCTATGTGATCTGATGGCGTGGAGGAGGACGTTTAGAGTAGGTAAACGGGACAAAGATGCTAGATATGGTGTAAAGGCAGGAACTGGCGTGGAGGCGGAGCCTCTGCGTTGTTCTGCGCGCTACACACACTCGATTCATTGTAGCAATAAGTGCTTCTGTGAGGTGCTGGGCAACATGTCGACACACAATCACACACAGACAAACAGGCAAACGTGTACATTTTATGGACTGTATTTCTGAATCAAAAAGGTGCTAGCTGAATTACAGAAATTAGTTTTTTTTTTTTTTCTTTTTGCATTTTGCTTTAAGGGGCAGTAATTTTTACCACAAAGGCAGCACAATGCCATCAAATTACTCACAAAAGCTGTTTTTTCATTCATTAATACAGTGGTTTCCAAAGAGCCAATCAAGTTACCATTTCAAATGACTATTTTGCTCTTGGTTTTGTGGTAATTCTGCACCGTGCAGCAGCAGCAGCAGCAGCTCTGGGAAACTTGAACTCACCTCTTCTAGTCATTAAAGGGAGATTTACTCGAAGGCAGCAGGCTGATAAAGACAGATTCCCACAGATTCTGAGAAAAGTGGAGTGCGATGAGACTCAACGCAGACAATAAAGAGTCCTTGAAAGAAAAGTCCAGAGGCGCAGGGTGTGAAGAGAATGAAACAAGGGGATAATAATTGCTGTTTGATTCAGCCTGCTGTCTTCAAATGCCATACAGAGAAGCTCCTCAGATATTTCTCCTGCTTGGCAGTAACTCACAGAGGCACTTCCAAAGACAGCCATGACCCTCAGAGTGCCTCTCTATGTGTACAGATGATGGGAGGAGTGGATCCAGGCAGGATGTGACGCTCCCAGTCCCTACCTCCCTCAATCTATCCATCCATCCATCATCCATCCATCCATCGACTTTCATCCACCCATCCCTCTGCAAAACGCTTCATGAAATGTTTACTGACGACAGGTGACAGGGCTGAGAGACAAGCCTCTGCTGCCATCAGATGCTCCCAATGAATGACTAAGTGAGAAATGAATGGCACGTGATGCACTTTAGACCTCTAGAAATGGACCTCAGTTGTGTATTTATGAACGGCTTGCCCACAATGTATCGTACACGCAGACAAAGCATGGCTGCTTACTGGTGGCGCATGATGCAGAGAATGTATACTCGGAGCTTCAGACGCAGATTTTTAATTCAGAACATGCGAACAGAAAGATGCTGTTATTTTTTTATATTCACAGAAAAGAAACTATTGCTTCACATGTTCATTATATTGCCTTTATGTGCACGGACAGCGTGGCAGAGTCTTGTCTCTCAGTTCTTTCACAAGCGTGGACGTACCAATCAGAACTGTAGACATATTCATTCTTACTAAACTAACATGAGTTTGTTATCTGTAAAGAGAAATGTATGGAGTGAAATTGGTGCCTTAATTATTTACGCACATCCAAAAAACCTTTACAGGTGCTGGATCAAAAAAGCAAGCTCAAGGCAAAAATTAGACACAAGATCTGCACTTGTGATAGCTTTTAATTGAGCATCAGTTTGATCTAACAGAGATCTTCTTTAGGCATTGTCAAAGGTTTGACAGTCATAGAGCACACCTGTAGATGTGTAGGAAAAGAGCATGGGCTGTTTTCTGCACTTACAATCAAAGATATAATAACAACGTTCTGGTATAACGACCTTCAGGTTATTTTCTTAACAGAAAAGGCAGTCATAAATTATTACAAGGTTATTTGCACGAAAGCGCCAAGATTTGACAAGATTTGCCTGTCAAAGATTTAACAATGCCTGACAATGATCTCTGTCAGATCAAAGCTATCTTTAATTAAAATTTCTGGGAGCGGAGTGTGTAGGTCTTTTGTCAGATTTTTGTAGTAATTATTTAACCGTGTTTGGGAAAATTAAATGTAATGTATTGTAATAAATGCAGAGGAAAGTAATGAGTTCCAACATAATGTTCTGAAGCGCATTTACAGCAAAAGACTCTTTTTGGTCCAAACATTTAAATCTAAATTGTTGTATCTCTAAAGTGCAAAACTTAACAAGAACAGATCTCAGGCCATCCATCCTTTTTCAACACTTAACCAGGCCTTGGATGTGGTGGCCGCAGGCTCAGTACGGTAGCCCAGACGTCCTGGGGCAAGAGCTGGAGAATCTTTATTTTCATGTTGTAAATACAAACCCTCACTGATGCACAGTTTGTTTTTAAACCATTATTCCTTGAATGGTTTTGGGAAATTCTGACTGTGTTCCACGGGTGTCGTTTCTAAACACCAGTTTTGTACTTGAGAGAGGCAACAACGTGAATTTTTAATTTCAAGTGCATAATTTTTGTTTTCACTTCAAAAAACATTCATTTTTGCACTTCATCTAAAATGTAATAATATGGCACCAATTTGACTCCATAGAGAGTATGTCGTAGCGCGCTGGTCAGTCTTGTAACTAATATTCCTGTGGTTTGACATGATTTTATGACAGGCAGGTACAGATATACTCTGACGCAAGACTTTATTCCAGCACTATGAATGTGAGTGACGGTGGACACAGATTTTTCATTTGCCCGGTAACACATCCTGAACTCACTCTGTGGCTTAACATGAAATTAGTTCATTTACAGGCTGTTTGTATTTAAGCCATAAAGGTTTGTGAATTCAGGTCACACGTAACATCATGTGATAAATAAAGCTGAGCGAGTTACCAGGTAAAATCTTCACTCCCTTGAAATGGGGAAACTAATCAGCACTTTTCCTTCACTGCCGTACCTTAAAAAAAACTCACCCTGTCCTCCATACCATCCCGGTCTCACCCCAATCTCCTAGGATAGGACTTCTACAGTAGTTTGGTTCACTGATTGATGTACTGATTGACTGTTTATTCTCTGAAGATGGATCTTAGCGTCTGCTTTTTCTTGCGGGTGTTTGTGTGTGTGATGATAGGAACTGGGGGTTTCAGCTGGATGCCTTGTTTCCTTCCCCTGACATGTACCTTTTGTATTTTTTCTACCTACCATGCTCCAGTTTAATTTTGCGGTCTTTTATTAAGCTTTTTTTTCTCCGATGTGTACGAGAATGTGTATTTTCATGGTCTTATATTGTATATTTGGTTTTCTTTTGTCTTTTACCACAGTATAGCCATTGTCATTGCCATTTCAAGTTTTGTTGTTTGAACTGAAAGAAAAAAAAGACAGATCAATATATGAAGCAGAATAAACACAATAATTTGTAGAGATGTGTCTCTTATTTCAGATGGCAGAAATGATCACTGTCATCTTGTAGAGGAAGGGCAATACTTTCTCAGAGCAGCAGGGGCCACACTAACACCAACACTTATGATATGTGGTGTCAAATAGAATATAAGTACACTACATAATAATAATAATAATTAAGGTGCTATCTTGTCTTGTCTCCGTAGGAGAATCCTTTTTGGTTCCTGTTAGAAACTTTTATAAAGGTTTCCCCAGAACCCTTTCTGAGAGTTCTACCTAGAACTTAACATAAAGGGGTTATACCTAAATCATCTGTGAAAGGTTCCATCCAGAACTCCCTGTGATATATTCTACAGAGAACCCTTCTATGGTGTAATTGTTCCACCCAGAACCTTCTCTGAGGGTTCTATTGAGAACCTTTTCCACCTTCTAGTGGTGCCAACAAAAACCCACCCAGGGAGTTCTACCAAGATCCTCTTTATACTATGTCTCAAGAGTTTAATCTAGAACCCACTCATGGGGATCTCCCAAGAATCTTCTCCACAGGTTTTATCTTGCTCCCAAAAAAGGGGGTTCTACCCAAGAACCTTTTTATCTTCCAGTGGTTTTATCTAGAACCTACCCAGAGGATTCTACTGAGAATCCTTTTATATTATGGTATCATAAACCTTGACAAACACTTGATGAAAGAGTTCTTCAAAGATTTCAGCTTCTTTGCATGAAAAAGGTTCTTAACAGAACCCTTACCCTACAAAGAACTATTAACAAACCCTTTCTTCAAAAAAAAAAAAGGTTCTTCAGAAGCAAATGGTTCTGGGTAGAACCTTAGCCCTTCAGGAAGAACCCTTTTGTATCCTCTTGATACATAACTGATACACGAGATGACATTGAAGGCAAACCCGTGGGGCAACAGCAACTACAGTTTTTCCTCAGCTTTGTTTTAATCACAGAGGAACATCCCGAGCAGCCTTAAAGTGCCCGAGTTGTTTCATAAACAGGTTGAACCAGAGTTAGCAGTTCCTCCCTGTACTGGTCTGACCGCACTGGGGTGTTAACGTTCACAAAGAAACACACACACTGTTCAGGAGGCTACTCCACCTTATGAGATGACAAGGAGGTGTGCACCGACTGATGCTCACTCAGCTGTAAAGATTAATTCAGCGGTAAATAAATAAAGAGCTCTCTCTTTCTGGTTTTTATTTATCTTTTTTAAAATTTAATCCTGTAATCTCTATCAGTGTGATGCCACGCACAGTAACATCTGTTAGGCTCTTAAGAAGTAACATCACAACAAAGACGTCATACCAGAAAAGAAAATAATATCAATAAAACTAATAAAACCACAGGAAAATAATAACAATTAAAAATCGGATCACGCATATACCACAGTAACAGTAGAATACAGGGTAAATATAATAAGCCTATCACTCCTGTATCAAAATGACAGTGACAACCAGGGCAAGTTTTACTGAACATATAGCTGCCATTCAATAGACCTTTTTCACAGCAGCCATTCATTTGGGATAATGTAAATACATAACTCAAATAAATATATTGCATAAGTGTAGTGTTTTTAGAAATTTTAATGTGGAAATGTTACATTTTATAGCTGTAAGGAACAATATTAGGCAGCCTACTAAAGCAATAAGGGATTACTTTGAGGTAATAACATCACTGCTTTAATATTATAGTATTGTCCTAATTAGTGAAAATATATAAATTGCATTAATAATTAGTGTTTCATATATCGAAAGATGACTAGTTTCACGTAGTTTCAAATAGTCTTTGAGTTGTCAAGGAAAATGTTAAAAATTTACAATTTACCCCGGTCTCCCCTATGTACCTATGTATGATTATCACATATAGATAACAGTTGATAATGGCTCTCCAGCTGCACGTGAGCGTCTCATCAGGTTCATACCTGTATCTAGGTGGGAGTCTCCTCCTCTGTGGAAGTCCCGCCCCCTCGCTCACACACGGCATCTTCCAGGAAGAAAAAGCCCCGAGTGGAAAGCGTCAGGCGGTGAATGACCACCGGCTCTCGGCAGCTATAAACAGGATTTTCAGGGGTTTCCACTCAGTCATATGCCTGCTGTTTGGACGGAGACACAGTCAACATGAAAATTACAGAGTTGTGAGTATCTTAACTTTCTGAAACTGTGTCGTGTTTTTTTTTTATCATAGAGAAGAGAGACCGAGGACACTGTCACTGTCGCTCCGCTTGTCAATAAAACTTATCAACTTTCTCAAATTATTAACCATTACACCGGGAAAGGAGGCTAGGGCAGTTGTACTGTCGTTTAAAATGTAATTTAATCTAGCTAAGACAGGGTGTTTTTCCGCATCTGTTGTGGCGTCCCTGTGTTTCAGCACCTCAGTTGGTGATTGAACTCCAGTGCGACTCTCTCAGAACTCTCATATCACTCCAGGCAATTTAATGTTTCTTTGGTTGACAACAGAAGTACAGACATGCTGGATGGATTACTCTGAGAATGAGACTCATTTCGACACAGGAAGGTTGAGTAGTTATTTGTAACAGCGGTGTGACTCCACTAAATGTTCAGGTTTGGTTTAAAGTGGCACACTAATGTCGACCTAGTGTAACTAACCTGCCATTAGGCTGCAGTGTACTGCAGTAGGAAGACGGAGGCTATGGGTGCGGCGAAAGAACTTTCAAAGATAATTTCCACTGACTTAATCTATTCTTTGAGGTATTTATATATCGCCGAAGTGTAGAATTTCCCTCAAATGTTCAGAAAAGGCGACGATCCACATTTCATAAAGCTTACATGTGAATTTATAATGGGAGCAGTCTCAAAGTAGCAGATTTTTGGACGGATTTCAACATCCGTCCAAAAATCATTAATAGGCGAAGTTAATTTTATTTAAAGCAGACAGATGTCACACATTTGCTCCAATAAGCTTGATTGCAATGAATGAATGAATGAATGAATGAATTAAAGAGCCCTTTTACGTCCATATTCTTCATTCTCCTGAGACAGGCAGTTTTATTGACTGTCATGTCATATGCACATCATTGCTGGAACATCCACTAGCTGGCTGTCATCTGACCATGGTGCAAAGTACATTCAAAAGCTCACCCATGTCAAATTATTATGCTTAGTGTGACAAACCCATGCCTCAAAAAAATACGGCTTGTAAATAAGATTAAAAATGGACCCTTTTGGTTAGACATCATGACCAGAACTTGTAGTTTCCCTATTAGTGTATGAGTGCAGGCAGACATATATGTTTTCATGATACCAGCCATCAAGTTCATGCCTTGAAGGCTCTTCTTTCACTCTGATCTGTTCTAATGAAATATTCAGGCCCTGCTAGACTGGCAGCAGGTGGTGTTTAATTGACTATTGTATCAAGGCAAACTAGAGAGGGGATACACAAAACACACAGGCAAGGTTTCCAAAAGTTCCAGGCCTGTTTGTTTTCTTGCTCTGGTAGGCTTGATTGCAGTTTGACAATTTCCTCTTCCTCTTCTCTTGGTTCCTATGATAGTGGGACACTGCAAGAGGAACTGTCTTCACAGTGCTAATATATAATACTCTAAATTAATCACTCCAAATACACTCTTCAAAGCAGTGCTCTAATTAACATTTTCACTCATTATGCTTTTATTGTTCATGAGGCAAAAAGGCTGTACTGTATCGTTGTGTCTCGGTGAAAGTAGTTCTATTAGGTCTCTGCTGAACTGCCATGTCTAAATTGCCTGTAACAGAATCACCTCTGTAGGTCAGCTGATTGACCACTGATTTTTTTTTTTCACTGCAGTTGCACTGAGAGATTGTGTTTTCCATGTCACATGTCTATCTAGAAGTCAGATTTATCATGTGTGTTGAATCAACCCACACCCTCTAAATTAAGGTGCAGGCTTGCCCTCACTTCTGATTGGTTAAGGAAGTACTTCTTTGATTTTACACAGTGATAGAGATGGGAATGAAGAACCTGTTCCAATTGGTTCCGAATTATCCGATCCATCAGAATCGTATGCCTCTGTGCTGCTTATCAATTCACTTGATCGATGCCGGCATGTGTGTCAGACAGTTCCACATTGCAAAACAATGATGTCAAACTCAGGTGTCTACACTGTTGGAAACTTGCAGCATGAAGGAGTCATGGCAGAGAGCCTTTTGTGTTCAGGCTCAGAGATAATAAAACAGTTGCACTGATGCTGAAAAGCTTTGTAGGCCTCGGTTTTTTCTACTAAGAAAATTAATCAAGAATGAGGGACTATATACAAGTGAACTATATGGATTTTTTTCATCTGATTCTGGTAATTGATAGTTACTTCCTTCTCATGGTCGATGCCGATAAAATGACCAATATTTTCACATTTTTGTATTTTAAAAAGCAGTTCATATAACCTGTAGTTCATACACACCTGAGAGGAAGAAAGGCTCAGATGTTGTGAGCAAAGATGCATAATTTAGTCTAATTTACATCACCATGACAACAAAACAAGGAACAGTTCTGACTCTTTGAATGTTTAGTTTGTTTTTATGGTAATGTTCATCAAAACCCTTCACAAATGTAATTTGACTGTTGTCATTGTTATTGAGCATTTTGTCTAAGACTTCAAATCTGCTTTGACACAATCTATCAAATCAGATGTCTTTACTGCTGATATTTATCAGCTAAAATACGCTGATACCAATATAGACTGATATTATCAGGCCTGATATTTACTTTGCATCCCTATCAGGAACCAATAGGGCAACTGATAGAATTGATAGTAGGACTGGTAGTGGAATGTAATCAATTCCCTAAAGTTCAGTTCTCATCACAAGACTTACTTCCCAGCCTGTTAAAACAGCTGTAGTTTTCTGTCAGTCTGGAGGAGCTTTACAACGTAAAAAAAAAAATAACTGTAAAGATTAGCTTTAAATAGGCTGAAATTTATAACCGAATGCCTTCAACAGAACAAAGATTTGTGAGTTTCTGAAGACATGGATGCATAGGAGGAAGGGAGGGTCTAATAAAAACAGTTGAGTTTGAGCATTATGGGAAATGTAGGGTCCAGAGTTTGACCCACACAAGGAACTAAATGCCAAAATGTCTCTCAGCCTCTGCTGCTTCAAATTTGACCGTTATTTTAGGAATCTGGATATTTGTCATTGTTTTATGATCTGTTTTATCTCTGACTGGGTTTTCTGTGCCCTAATTAATACCTCCTCTTTTTTTCTCCCTCTCGTGTAGCCGAGTTGTCCTGCCCGTTTCAGTGGAGGAGGTAAGGACTCATTTGTTTCTTTTATTTTATCAGCACATGTCATTTGACATCACAGTAATTTAAATGTTCCAGATTTAGCTAATGGCTAACATTCGTTTGCAGCCCCCTTGTCTGTAGGCTGTTTTCGATCTTATAGCTCAGGCTGTCAATAATTAGAGTCAGAGTCAGCTTCATTGGCTAAGTATGTGGACACACACATAGAATTTGACCTCTGTTGCTATTAATATACTTATTCAGAAATAGACATAGACCTAAGAACAAGGACCTTGTTTACCTGAACAATGGTAAACATAAACATTTGTATGTACATTATTATGTACATACCTGTATGTATACAACAAGGTGAAAAAAGATATAAATATAGATAAAAACCAACAGACCAACAATGTACATTCACTATGTTTACATACACAAAATCTTTTGTTTTTTGCCCTATTCCAATATGATAACATTCCTCCTAAGCTGTTCATGTGGCTAATGAAAATGAACATTACACTAATATTCCTTACATGCAGCTATGCGTACTAGGTGACAGCGGTATCTGTTGTTAATACTTTCATAACTTCCTGATATTTTACCAGGACATACGGTATTATGATGGTATTTGTGGAAAATGGTTCAACTCAACTCTACTCCACTGCAGATAGTATTCCGTGAACTCTGGGCAGAGCTGATTGTCATAGTGAGGCTATTCCTGCAGCAAGGAAACATCAGCGCTCAGGAGCTTTGCTTTGGTCTTCAGAAGCTGCAGACTTTGTTCATCAGCAAATTGTAATCAACACTACATTACGGCTGCATTTATTGAAATCGCAATATGGCTTTCTGCAATTTCCAAATTGCAGGCAGTGCTATATTCGTTAAAGGCAAAATGTGTGTCAAAAAACTTTTAAATGAATGACTGTTGTGAAGCAGAGATCTCCTGTCCTACACATCAGCCTCTACAGGCTTAAAAAACATCTTCATTTGATACAGATTCCTGCAAAAATCACACCATAGTCACATAACAATCAAAATAAAAATAATGATGATGTCACAAATTATATTGCAACTGCAATATCAGTCAAAATAATTGCAATTAGATTTTTTTTATTGTACATTCACTTCCAGATTCACATGTTCACTGCTCACCTTGCCCTCAGCTCAGTGCACATTCACAGTCTTCCCACTTACTCAATCTGATCCTTGCTCCACTAAAGTTGCACATTTGGTTTGAGACACGTGTCTGCAGTGTTTGTTAGCTCACCTTTATCGTTCAGCTGAAACGCAAAATACTCCCAAGCAAGCTGATGCATTTTTTTTTTTTTTACAAGTTAGTTCTTTAACTGCATCTGTAAGCCATATTGCTTGGATTAGCTGCGTTGCCATCCACCAGCAGAGAGGCTGACTTCTTATGGCGCAGGCTGCGCGCTACAATCATCAACTCAATACAGCATCCCTGGACCATTTTAATAGTAAGAGGAGTGCCTGTAATTTGGACGATAATGAAAATCATGTTGTCAGGATTTCTTAATACCCTGGTTTCATAACACTTGCTGCCTGCCTTCTGTCTCTGAAAGAGCTGAAGCACGTCCTCTTCACAGGTCCTGAGTGCAGGTGGGGGGTCAGTGAGGAGGGGTGATGGAGGGCAGCACCAAAGATGCCTTCCACGGTGCCATCTTGTTGTTTACAACCTAGAATTTCCTTTATTGTAAACTCAGTTACATCACATTCGATGGCGAACACTTCAACACTAAACATTTGATAAACACATGTCAGGAATGACAGAGGGTTGTATTTTTCTGCTCACTTTGCATATAAAACGGTTTTCCAATGATTTGATGAAATTAATGATTACATTTCCTTGAGGAGACGTCTTCTCTCCAGGGGTTAGTTGATGAAACTTTATTATTTTTCACTCTGTGACACTAACTAGTCTTTAGTTTTCCTCACTGGAATGCTGCTGATCAGTGTATTTTAGATATCACCATGCATCTGATCTTACTGCCTTTACAGATGATTAAAGGCATAACAGACCAGCAGGGATTTTACACATACTACACTAAACGGCTACCACTCAGTTCACTGTGTGCCCGGTACACTATGTGCCCAGACATGTGCTGTTGGACTGTCACTTTAGGCTGCCTTTAGATGCCCTTGCAGTTGAAACACTTAGTTATCAGGTCCAGAATTTATTTAGCGGTGTTTAATCTACTATACCATAGCCTGATGCCATGTTATCAAGAGAGCAGTTTCAGCCTCTTAACCTTTCCCCTCCATTAGATCTGTGCTTTATGGAAGAACCATAAGAATTTTATTAACCTTCTCATTACATTTTATGTGAACCCTTTCCTTTTTTTACCCAAACACTACTGGCTCGGTCTACGTCTCAATCCAAATGTTCCATACAACACAGTGCTCTTTTGTTTTTTCCGTTGCTTAACACAAAGCAGAAGCCAGTATTTCACTAAGCCACATAATCAGTGTTTGCTGTATGACCGGCTTTTCCTCTGATCCCTTTCAGTGTGAAACGTTAGCTGGATTCCTGTGTTGAGTAACTGTCACAATTATAAGAACTCGAATTGTATCAAATCTGAATGAAAGAGGGCAGGCTCTATTGTCTGTGTCATATGTGATGATGCCTTCACAGTATGTGGAAAGCAGGCTGGGTGGGTTATGTGAAAATATATTCTCACTGGCCACAGGTGATTAAAACTAGGCTATAATTTGGAATGTAAGCTATGGAATTAATCAGTTTGCATTTCTCTGACTTTTAGTTGGTTTCAGATAGCTTTTTGATTATATGGGCTATTCATTGTATCAAAGGTAGAAAATATGGCAATTTAGGTTTGTAGAGAGGTAAACCTTGTCTTGTGTGTAATATTTTATAGAGCAGAAACAATTAGTTGATTAACCAGTTAGTTGATGAACAGTAATTTAATATTTCAAATAGTTAAAGAAATAATTGGACTGTTTGGGAATATGCAATTTCACTTTCATCGGACAAAGTCAGGCTAGCTGGTTCCTCATGTTTCCAGTCTTTATGCTAAGCTAAACTAAGCTAATCAGATGCTGACTTATTTACCATACAGACATTAGAGTGATATCAATCTTCTCATCTCTCTGCAAGTCTTATTTTAGCAAAAATTCAAAGGTTACACCTTTTCACTTGTCAATATTTGCTGTTTATTTGTCGCCTACATCAGACTTCTGGACCCTTAGATAAAACAAGCAGATCAAGCTCCAACGGCACTGCATACTACGCTTGCACTTTTTTTAGACAAGACTTGACTTAATAATGGAGCTGCAACAATTAATTGATTATTAAATCAATCACCTAAAACTATTTTGATAATTAATAAATCGATTCTTGAAAAAAGTCAAAATTCTCTGATTTCAGCTTCTTAAATGTGTTTATTTTGGGTTGTGGACACAACAAGACATTTGAGGACGCCATCGTGGACTAATCTTTAGTTGCATCCCTGCGTCAATAAAGATTCATCCTAAGACCCAAGACTGAATACGTAATGCATTGAAGTGTTTTCACTCCTCCTGATTAGAAAACTGAGATTGATGAGTAAAATTGGTGGAACGCCTCTAAATCCTACGGAGTGGTCCTTTGAAGGATTGGGCTACTGTAGCGTAGTGGTGGTGCAACATGGCGGCCTCCGTGGTGGGGGACCTGCTCCCTCTGTAGGTATTAATTGCTCACTGATCCAATGGTTTTTATTCTCAGGAGATTATACACCAATCACTAATGGAAACATACTTATAAATATTTGATTCAATTCTTCCTATATTCTGCCTGTAAATCTGGACCTTTAACAGATAATGGTAACATAACAACTTATACCTCATTAATTTTGTATTCAGTTTTTGAATATATAATGGTATTAAAACATTTGAAAGGCAAAGTATGTAGTTACTATGCAGCTCTGTATGGAAAGGTTAGTGACAATGATGGCTTGAAGTTTCAACCGCACTTGGGAGGTGGTGTTATTGCTTGGAGCAGTCAAGTCATTCTGACAGTTATTCACATTCAATCATGTGACTGAAAGCAGCATAAGATTTTAACCCACTGATGGTTGTGTTCTCATTGGAAAGCAATAAAACCTTCATGCACAGTCCACACCTTGTTTTTGTCAGCACACTGCATGATGTGAACCAGCAGGTTTGCTTTTTCTCTGACAAACTTGACAGACGGAGTACTTTGTCTCTACATGTTCTGTCCAGTATCAATGACCACCTCCAGTCAGGTTCAGGCTGTTTGTTGTTTGCAGCCGAATGACGTCTTCCCGCCCCTGAGCTGCTCATAAAGATCTGCGTTACGTCTGACTATCCCCGTCAGACACACTGGTTATACATGACAAGTCACATTCCTCAGTTCCCACTCACAGTAGCGAGGCTGAGCATCCACAGCTACCAAAATAGGTTACTAGCCTGGAGCAGCGCTCTGTCTCCAGGGAGAAGAGGGCTTGGCTTGATTCAACTACAAGAGTTTGGTCCAAATAAACCACAGCAGATGTGTCATCGCTGGTCTCCACAACTTAGCATTTAATAATCATATCGAAGAGACAAAGATGCTACCTGTTTTTCCAGCCTCTGTGGACAAAAAAAACGCAAAGCGACCACAACTCGCATGAGTCTGTCACTGACCTGGTCACTGATAGTATGTGGAAAAAAACTTTTGTGTGTATGTGGGCATTTGTGGGCCTAGCCTGGCTGACGGCACCAGTGATGTGAGTCACTCTTTCCAGTGTGACACCACTTTTGCCTGACTCAGGAAGGGTTTGAACTATGGGGGCTGGAGGAAGAGGAAGAAGAAGAAGAAGAGGAAGAGAGGGGGAAAAAGTCAACAAAAGGCTTACTCTGCTTATTTTCCAGTGCTAACGTCTCTGTCTGGGATAGCCAAAGGGAAATGGTTAACTCGCAGTCATTTCCATGAATGGTTAACCGAGGTCATGACAGACTGATTCTCAACAGGGGTCTTTGAACTTGTCTTTTCATTCATTTGTGTCTCCTCTGGATTATCATCATAGTAGTTTTTTTTATATAGTTTTTATATAGTTATATTGTGTAACATGTGAGTAAGACATTTATTTTTAATTGTTAGCCACAACTTAGTCATTGCTAATCTAATATAGATGCTAGAGAGCTGTTTTTTTTTTTTCAGGAAAGTCCCCTTTAGCTTAGTTTGTCATGTAGATATGATGTTCTCAAGAAGTGTTTGTTCAAAAAATTTATTTAGCCAATTGGAGGCAGCAGAACATGCTGTAACGCAACATTGTTTCCGTTAGATTTCCATCTGACAGAGTTGACGTCTACATCTAATAAAAAATGTAATCACTCAGAGCTCTGCCGTTACAAGATGAATAGCCAAAGAGATTGATCTTTTAAAATATATTCTCCGCATAACTGAAGAGTGAAAATCAGAACCCCCCTAAAAATATGGTTTGGCCCAATTCTCAAGAGTGAGTGACTTATTAGTACAGCTTTAAAGGGATAGTTCACCCAAAAATGAAAATTCAGTCATTATCACCCTCACCCTCATGCCGATTTAAGGTCGAGTTCAGTTTTTTAGCTCCAAAACAGGAAAACAGCATTGCAGAATCTCCCAAACAATGTAAGTGAATGGTGACCAGTTTTCAAAAGTTAAAAGAAATGGAAAAAAAATAAATAAATAATAATACAAACGCCTCCATATTGCTTGTCTAGTGTAATCTAAGTCTCTTAAAGCCTCAACATGCTGTTCACTTGCGCAGGCACACCATCAGACCACACACGCCCAGTTCACACGGTGTACACATGATCATGGCTCCAAGCTAAGGTTCTACAGTGAAGATTTAGGCTAAAACATGGTGTAAATTATGTCTTTCAATGAAATTGGCATGTTGGGACTTTAGGGGACTTGGATAACACCAGGCGAGCAGTATGGAGGCATTTTATGTTTTTATTCTGTTGTTATTTCCATTTGAAAACTGGTCACCATTCACTTCAGTTGTTTGGGAGATTCTGCAATGCAGTTTTCCTTTGAAACTCCAGCAGTATTTTGTGGGCTAAAAAACACAAACCCGGCCTTCAACTGGCATGAGGGTGAGTAGATGATGACTGATTTTTCATTTTTGGTTGAACTGTCCCTTTAATGTCAGTGCCACCTGTGCTGTGACTTTTGCTCATCAGCATACTTTCAACCAAGAAGTAAGGTGAAATTTCATACAAACTTTGAGAATTGATGAGCTTTTTGCCTGGAAAACTTCCTTTAAGCCACCACATTAATGAATATGCCGTTTTGTCTGTAAACCACAGTAACCGTGCTCTCCTCTCTTGTCCCTCCAGTACCAAGTGGGTCAGCTGTATGCAGTCGCAGAGGCCAGTAAGAATGAGACCGGTGGAGGAGATGGTGTGGAGGTGATTGCCAACGAGCCCTATGAGAAGGATGGAGAGAAAGGACAGTACACCAAAAAGATCTATCACCTTGAAAGGTAGGCAGCTTAGCACTGCTACGTTCACACAGCTACATACTGTATACTTCACAATACATTCCTGAATAGAGCAATAGAATGAATAGAAAAAGTTACAAGTGTGTGTTTTCCACAACACGTTCCTGCAAATGTTTTAAATGAAAGCTTTTGTCTACTGAAACACTGTGCTTTTAATCTGAAACTCATACAGGATGTGTTGAGTTTGTATTAACTGCGTAATGCAGTAACTTTAACAGGGCAAACGTGTGTGGATCAAAATGAGGCTTTGCACTTCTGCTGCATTACTGAACTGACCACTGCAGCTGGCTAGCCACCTCGCTAATATAGCTAACAGATGTGATAAGCATGAGTGACAGTTATCAGGCTTATATCAGAGTTATATTTATATTTATTTATTAACTGTAAGTTACCAACGTAGCATGAAGACACTGCTCGACTCATCCACCGCACACCTCCACACATGCACACACACACCCACACCCACACACACACGTTGTTGTTCTCAGGCACACACAAAAGAGTTTTTAACCACAGGTGTGTAATGCTAGTTTGCCTACAGGGCTTTCTGGCAGCAAGTTTTTTGGAAATACTGAGCATACAAATAGATAAAGGCTTGATTACACTGCATGAGTTGTGTGAGAGTTTTTACATGGATGATCTGATATGGTTTTGATATTTTAAAAATGGGTCTGGATAGCATTTTTTAGATTTGTGTGGGGAATAAAATCCCCAGGAATTCACGGGATGAATAATTAACAAATCAAGTTGGGGGTGAAGGGCTCATGCAACAATGATAGCAACTCAGCTGAGAACTGGCTCAAGTTTGTTGCGTCATTGATCGGTTTCATGATCCGCGACTAGAAAATATTAAATCCAATCTCTTGATCCCATATTTTAATTGAATATGGGCTGATAATGATTGCTCTGGGAAGCCCTACTGGCCACCCTCCCATTCAGAGAGATTTCCATCTGTTTCTGAATATCTTTGGGCCAATCACCACCATTTATTTAATTCAAGAGGAAGACCATTCTTATGGATGGAGATATAAAATTACAACACATACTCCATTCTAAATTACACACAACATGGTTAATAAGTTTCTTCCATATGACTCTACAGCTGTCTTTTCTCCCAAAGGTCAGCACTGTCAAGACAGCATGCTAAATGTGCGTTCACCACAGAACTCAAAGCGAAGAATTTGTGCAGATTTTATCGCCCTGTGAGAAAATTCAGTGTGATTCCGCAGCAAAAGTTTGCTGGTCTAAGCGCTGTGTGACCAGGTCCTTATCAGGATGTCGGGTTGCACAGGGGGCTTACTGTACTTACACACTTAAACTGCATTCTGTCAAACTGCAAACATCAAAGCAGTTTCTAGGATAATAGCGGAGAAGCATGTCATGGACAGGAAACTTTGGATGTTAAACTGAAACAACAAAATTGTACATAATATGCCAATCTTGTGTGACTACATAAATGTCTGTTTGTGTCTCTGCAGTAAAGTGCCAAAATTTCTACATGCGATAGCTCCAAAAGGTTCTCTCATGGTTCAAGAGGAGGCCTGGAATGCATATCCTTACTGTCGAACGAGTGAGTCCCACCACACTCACGCACACACACAGCTGACTGACATAAAAAAAAGTAACACTGCATACAGGTCAGCAACCCTTTCTCAGTCGGTGCCTTGAGCTCCCAAAAACAGTTACAGAGCGTGTTGTAGAATTTCACAAGCGAAAAACTTGATGTTGATGTTGATCTTGATGTTGTCTTCTTCTCTGTCTGATCTATCCTCTGTCCCTCACGGTCCACTGTCTCTTCTGATGCAGTCCTTACGGTAAGTATTTTTTCATTCTCAATGTCCAACTAAAATGAAGTTGAAAATGTTTACAGAAGTTTTTGAGTTTACTTTTTTGTCATATGCCTGGCAGAGACCATTGGTGTGTGTGTGAGCTACTATCCTTATATCAATGATATCTTTGCTGGGTCTAAAAGGGTCATCTCGGCACCACATGTTACTTAGTTATGTTGAAAAAGAAAATCATAAAGATGGAACTTAGACAACAACCCTATGGAAACTCTGATGGGACACACTACCTCAAATACAAAGGGCTTTTAAATCACAATGTTGTGATGGTAGAGGGCTCAGCCATCGCAATGACGCTACATCAGAGCATTTTTTCCCTTTTTTTAATTGATCTGAAAAATGATCTGATCCATAACTCCAAAAACGTGATATGTTCCCAACCGTGATTTTTCTGATCCGTTGAACCCCTATCGACAGCTTACTGAATAAATCCCTGTTTGGTAGCTTCACCTCCATCTCCACTATGTGTCTAAGTGGTTGACATATTGGAGCTTTCAAGATCTGCTAGTAAACAAATGAGAGGTGCAGACAAAGTATAAAAAAGTACAAAAAGGACAAGTACAAAATCGACTAACTAGCTTAATTGTGAACTGATTTTCTTGACATTTTGTTTGTTATAAACCTGAAAAATTGAACATGATACCAGTTACCAGTTACTTTAAATTGGAATTCAATTTATATCAGTTCTATGACAAAACATTAACAGTTCTGAATAGACATAACTTCTAGTGGGACATGCAGCCTCTGACCAACATTAAGTTTAAATTATTTAGAAATTCAGCTTTTGTAAGTTGCTCCAAAAATGTTGATTTCTGTATTTAGTTATTTATTTGTCAGACTTTATAAAACTCCTTAAAATGTTGATAATCATGCCTAACGAAGGACAGTATAATGCATCTATAGGGCTTTATAAAACTTTTTAGAGATGTTTTTAATCATGCATGGCAGCCCTCAACAAGGTTTGTAAAGTATTATAAGTGGTGGATATAATGTATTATAGGTTCATCATGCTTTATAGCTCAATGCCAAAGTGAGAACTGTGTTTGAAAGAAGAATTGGAGATTTCTATATTTATTATATTGTACTGTATATAATTGAGAGGTTTGGACTTATCTGTCTGTATGACTATGTTTATACGGTTAGGTGAGCCCAGGACCATCAGTTACAAGATCATCACGCTATTCTATGCATCTTCAAGAAGTCTGAGACTGTACTATAGAAGAAAACTTTATTAAAAACTTAGCAGATCTTCACATCTGGCAGTTGTGGTGGCATTGCAGTAGGTGCTTCACCATCTGTTGCCTGCCAGAGATCTGATCTTTACTGAGTGACCTCTTCTAGTCTCACATGTAGGCCTATTTTTAAAACAAGTAGTATAGACAGTAGAGTTAAAACTGAATTATATCTTCATTAAAATATTGTTCAGTTTAACACAATGAAAGATGAGAAGGTAACCATGTTGGATGAAAGGAGACACTGCAATGCAGTTATTTCAAACAATATGTGTGTGTGCGCGCGCGTGCACGCTTGCTAATGTTTATGTGCAGATATCGATGCACAGTGTTTTTTGTTTTTTTTAACAAACTGTTGTAATTATGTAATCACAACTTAATATGATTGTTGACTGACAGTGTATGTCTTCCATGCTTACAGAATGAGTACATGAAAGAGAATTTCATGATTAAGATTGAGACGTGGCACAAGCCTGACATGGGGGATCAGGAAAACGTAAGTCATGTGATCTGTCAATAGTGCGACAAATAAACACTTGGTAGCATTATAAAACAAAAACTAAGATTGGTGGTTGTCTAGTGTTAGACTGTGTATTAAGGGAGATGTTACTATATTAGGACAGCACCACCAATATTGAAAAGACATGACTGCAAAGACTTCCAACCATTTTGTTTACATTTGGATCATGGATTGGGTCTTTAAGATTGTTGCTGTACAAGTTTCAGTGAATTTTTTGAATATTGATAATTTTGTTCTCCATGGGTCTAAAGGTCCCTAGAGGATGATTGCTAATGCCAAAATTTTTAATTTGTCCAACACTTGGGTTTATGACCAAAATAATGTCGTTCTTATCAGCCTTAGATTTACTTTGTGTTTAGAGGATGTTAGCATGCTAACAGGCTAAACTAAGAAACTAAGGAGCAAACTATCAGTCTCTATCTGTGTTATTTGGTATATACCCCAACAAATGTCACATCACTATGATTTTAGTTTTTTTTATTCAGTGAAAAAGAAAACCGTAATGCAAAAATGATCATTCCCACTAATCATGAATCATATCGCAGTATCTGTCAAAATAATTGCAATGTTTTTTTTACCATATTATGCAGCCCTATTTAGAATATATTGTACATGTAATCAGACCATGTACGGTTGGGATGTTAATTATTGATCATTAATCAATTAGTTGCCAGTTAAAAATGTATTAACCAACTGCATTTTTTGTGTACACTTTCTCTGGAACCCTCAGATTTTCTCACAGTTTGGTTTGTTCTGCCTTGTAACCCTAGAAATGGTAGTAATTGCACCTCATTTGACATTGTTTTGTTTGGCAGAGCCATTTGTTGACTAAGAGCAGCTGTTTTGAGCGAGAGCCTTAACAATTAGTGATTGTTAACGTCCTCAGCTGTCGGAAGGAAAATGGACAAAATTTATGACCCTACATGTAGCCGACGTGTATGTTGTCTAGAATGAATCTATTCCAAAATCAAAAATGCTTATTTTTTGCCGGGCCTGTAGTGCTGTTTATCCATCTAGATTTGTTTGGTGTGTGTTGCACAGTTTTGGAGATGTCTGCCTTCTTTCAAATGTAATAGAACAATATAGCACTAGGCCTGTGGTGGTCAAAGCACTAAAAAAGTACATTTGAAAAATTTAACAGCAATCTCTCATTCCAGAAAGTATGACCCAGTTACTCAAGATGATCCACACACCTTGTTATGAGCAGTTTCATGTGAGAACTACTTTCTTTCTATTAGAAAGAAAGTAGTTCTGGTAGATTGTACTGCAGAAAGAAAGTAGTTTCAATGTGAAACTGCACACAACAACTACTTTGAGCAACGGGATCATGATTTCTGGAAAGAGACATTGCTGTTGACTTTTTCAAATGTATTGTCTTGGCGCTTTGAGCACCACAAGCTGAGTACCTCTAGTTCCATTATATTCTCCAAAACTCTGCAGCTCACACTGAAACTATCTAGATCAATAAATAGTACCACAGTGGAAAAATATATATTTTTGCTTTTGACGTTGACTGTCCCTTTAAGTATTTGACATCTAAAAGCTAAATCTAGTTGGGAAATTTTCTGCAAGCCCACTGGATGAAGGCAAAATAACTAGTCATTGTTCTAGAACATACTACAAAGTTAAGATGCAGCTGATGTGAATAAATCTTCTGCTTATTACTCACTACTCTTAATCTTATATTTTTGGCTGGTTAACATTACTGCAGCAATCACTAATATGGACACTGACGCCCATTACGCTCTACTGGTCCAACTCTAATTTTTGTTGAACTGTACTTATAAACATGAAGTCTGATATGTGTTTGTTGCCTTTACCAAAAGCATCTCACCCACACTTTGCCTTGCTGCAGGTACATGGACTGGACAAAGGCACATGGGATAAAGTTAAGATAGTTGACATCGACATTGCTGACAACAGCGCTATAAGTTCAAAGGTAAGGACAAAAACTCTGCATGTTTTAGAAATAATCTCAGATTTTGGGTCAGATTCTTATCATCAGTTCCCAGTAATCTTTGAAACCGTTTTAATCTACGTGGAAGTCACACTATTTCTCCTTGTGTAGCAGATATATCTACTAAATCTTCAGTATAATAAACCCTCTGCTTATTAAGCTGCTTCATATTTGTCATGGCTACACTGCATATCATTTTACTGGCTGTATTCATTCTTTAGGACTACAAAGCAGAACATGATCCAAGCAAGTTTAAGTCAGAGAAGACAGGTAGAGGCCCTTTGGGACCTGGCTGGAAGGTATGACACCTCTGATCGCTCTTCTTTCATTCAAGAAATTAAATTATTGACTTTAATGACTTACAGACTTTGTGTTTTTAATCTTACCGGTGCATCTGTGTATTTGCAGAAAGAACTCGCTAACAACCCTGACTGTCCACACATGTGTGCCTATAAGCTAGTCCCCGTTGAGTTCAAGTGGAAACTTTTACAGAACAAGGTGGAAGACATGATTCTGAAGGTATGAAGTCACAGCTTTTTTCTTGGAGTAAATATGATTTTT
This sequence comes from Lutjanus argentimaculatus, assembly GCA_034769285.1. Classification (NCBI taxonomy): domain Eukaryota; kingdom Metazoa; phylum Chordata; class Actinopteri; order Lutjaniformes; family Lutjanidae; genus Lutjanus; species Lutjanus argentimaculatus. Next base: position 2,746,474 of record JAWZSL010000001.1, read on the forward strand.
GATATATATTGCCTTCTGGTGGCCAGAAGAAGAATTTCTACACTGAGGAAACTTTGTTTTGATTTGAGTTGAAATGCCACACAATACTGGATATGTCTTTCAGATGACTTTTATATCTCTCCTTTTTCTCACACACCCACTCTACCTGTCCAGGTGGAGCACCGCTTGTTCACCCACTTCCACAGACAGCTGTTCTGCTGGCTCGACAAATGGTACGGTCTGACGATGGATGACATACGACGCATGGAGGAGGAGACAAAGAAGGAGCTGGATGAGGTGACTGAGCACTGTATACTCTACACTGCACCATTGATGACCTTAGTGAAACCTGTTTTGTTGCATTACTTCTGCATCAGTGCTCTATGGCAGCATATTGAGGCCACCATGACAAATCCAATCAAATCAGGGAGCCACAGAAGAGGCAAAATAAAGCAAAATAACTTTTCCTCTCTAGTAGACATGGGGTGCTAAAACAATATTTTGACAGGCTGAAATCTAAGCCCATTACCATACCACATTAAAGCGATATTCCTCCCCAGAATGATAATCCACTCAATATGTACTCACCCCTATGCCAATGTGAATGGATGGATTCGTAGAAATGATTTCCAGAACAGCAGTATTTTTTTTTTTTTTTTTTTTTTTTTACATTTTATCACATTTTATCCATTCACTGCCATTGGCTGCAACACTGTTTTCTGCTGAAACTCCAGTTTCAGTACAAATAACAGCGATGACAAAGAAAAAAACAAAAACAAAATGTACGTGTGACAAAGTGAGTCCGTTGTATAGCAGTGAACCCTTTAAACATATGACTAATACTTAGGTATGGAAGCGTACTGCAAAGATTTTTTTTTTTTACCTTTATTTGACCAAGTTGTTAAGAACAAATTCTTATTTACAATGGCAACCTGGTGATTCAAGACTCAACTCAAAAATACATATTACTAAAATATAACTAAAGCAGTATCCACAAGCAAAACTGCAGTGAAACAAAACAACAACAATATAACAAAAATATAGGTCATTAGTACTCAAAATAAAAAAGTTCTGAATATGACAGATATATGACCAGTTTTAGCAATAAATATGCTGGGAAGGATAGACTGTCCACCTAATCAATGAAGGAAATCCAGATATTCTTTTGTATTTTTAAGTGATTTGTTGAAAGGAAGTTATTCAGTTATATACTGTATATACTGTTATACTGACCCCAACAGCAGTGCATGTGCTGAACAGAGAAGTATTTTTGCACACTTTTCAATAACGTGTCTCTCCGTGTCATAGATGAGGGAGAAGGATGAAGTTAAAGGCATGTCAGCTGATGAAAAGTGATGGCAGTGGAGTGGCTAAACCGGTGGTGAACTATTGTTTTTTGTGAGATTAACATTAGTATATTTGAACAGCATTAATCTGTCTTTTTTTAAAAAACTTGTTCTCTTTTCCTCCTCAGGTCATTCAAGCAGATTTGACTCCATTCAGCAAGCTTACACTCCTCTCTTGGGACACTAAACCTAGAACAACTTGATAGGCATAATCAAGAAAGCCACACATCCTTCCTAATAAAATTTGCTCTTAATAAGAGCTCATTATGGTAAAGCAACAGAGGTTATTTATGTACTGCAGTTGAATACAACTACAACAACTTATAGTTAGTTTTTTTTTTTTTTTTTTTTTGAGGGACAAGTTTGAAAGTTGGGGAAGCGTTCTTGTTTATGTCTATTTGGTCCTCTTAAATTTTACATCAGGGAAAAGGAGTTGTGGGTTTTCTGTGAAGAAGCATTTCTGATTACTGTCAACCCTTTTTAATGGTAGTTATTTGGGTTTTGTTCTGTTTCTTGATTTTCTATTTTCCAGTTCTCAGTGATTCATTGTTTACTTACCAGAGCAAGGCAAATTTCCCACAAGTCTCTACATCAGCGAAAGATATTAGGATATTATTTTTTTAATAGTTGAATATTTAGAAAAGTTTTTTTTTAAAGAAAATTCTGCTAATTTCTTGATCTCACAAAGTGCACTTATTGCTCTGTTTTGTCAAACTTAAAATTCCTCCACCCTCCTGTGCTTAAAGTTTCTTCTAGTAATTTGTATCATGACATGCAGCTTATGTTATGTTATGTTATGTCAAACAAAGTACATATGAGGTATTTACCTTGAGAAGACTCCATCAGGGACATTTATTATACTTTCAGAGTAGTCTGGCGGCTGGTGTGACTGCCCCTGCTGTTAGTCAGGTGGTTGGTTTAGCTGCATCAAAAGATGCTAGCTGCTATTTTATAATTATAGCTGTGGTTTGAGGTTTGAGTGTTGGTGATGATAATATGTTAAAAGAACCTGAACTCTGGGCAGATTTCCAAATGATCGACACACGAAGCACTTCGTCTTCCAACTTTTCAAAAGTTTGGCTTTACATCATTGTACGTTTTTGTTCTGTGTTGAATGAAATAACCCTGATTTTAATGTAATGAGATATATGATTGTGCAGTATATTAAAGACAATGCATTTGTTCTTTGTTTTGTGTATATTTGTACGTTGTACATCTGCTGGAATTAAAAAGTGTATTAGTGAACAAATATCCCATCCACCAGTTCTTTCTCTCATATAAACATTAAGCTTGAATCTCTCAAAATTAAAGCATCCCCACAAAGCTAACTAACAAAAACTGCTAAATGTTACTTAAGTAAAAATATGCAAGTATTATCAGGAAAATGTACTAACAGTATTAAAAGCACTTCAATACAGAAAATGCTTGAGTATTATATATTATATCATTACATTATTATTACGCATACATTAAAATAAAAGTAGTATTTTGCTCTTGTAGTAGGTTAAGGTGTAACTCATTTTTAATTTTTTTTTGCAAAGGACGTAACTAATGATTATTCTCGTGTGACGTTTGGTTTGTAAAAATTCTGACAAAAGTGAGAAATGTCATCACAATTACCCAGAGCCCAAAGTGACAACTTCACAATGCATGTTTTGTCCAGCCAAAAGTATAAAATTCCAAATACTAAAAAAAATAAATTTCAATTATTTTAAAATTTTCATGTTTTGAGTGCAAAAATTTGCATCTGCGTGTTGGCTCACTGATAAGGTTTTGCTACACTAAATGAAATGGGACTTTTATATCATCATTGATAACTATCATTATCAACTATCACAAGTATCATTGATAACTCCTCTGTTTACTGTACCATTTCATATCAATATCACTGCTGTGAAAAAGGTCAATAGTAATGGAGTGAAAAGTACAATATTTCCCTCTGAATTTTAGTGGAGTAGTAGATGTATGAAGTGACATAAGAAAGTACTCAAGTAAAGTTAAAGTACCTCAGATTTGTATGTACTTAATTCATTGACATATTGTCAATGACATGGTTAACTTTCACGAAAAAACATCTTTGATAAAGCATATAATGTATAATGAATATCAGTCGATCGTTTTTACTCATTTAGGAAAGGTTTTACGTGGTCGTTTCTAAAAGGGAACCCTTGATTTGCTGAATTCTCGCGAGATTTGTCCGCGTCGTGTTTTTTTCATCGTGCACCTTTACTAAGTAGTCGTGTGAAAACACGGTGTTTGAAATCAGCATAGGTTTAGGGATAGAAAACGCTTGATTAGAGTTAAGGAAAGACCGTGAATTGGGTTAAAATAATCACTCTCGCGAGATCTTCAGCGGCTCTGGGGTTCCGTTGGAAACACGACCATTTTACACTTTTATTTTGAAGATGTCCGTGTATGTTCTCATTCGTCCAGGTCATTGTAATCTCAGGAAAAGATTAAATCGAAAGCAACTGGACTTGTTTAAAAGTCTTATTGAAGACGTTTTGCTTCTCATCCAAGAAGCTTCATCAGTTCATGCCTGTCAGACTAGTCATCTACAGAGGTTAAATACCTGGGGTTCCACTATTAGTTAGAACTAGCTTGACAGTCTGACAGGCATGAACTGATGAAGCTTCTTGGATGAGAAGCGAAACGTCTTCATAAGACTTTAAACAAGTCCAGTGCTTTCGATTAATCTTTCCTGAGATTTTATTTTGAAGGCAAATAACTCGTCTTCCGGATAAGGGGCGGGAACAACAACATTTATGGCTACTGTACCACTGCTGCTGCAGGTCTACTGTACGCCTGTTTTCAGTAGAAAAACGACGAAAACAAGTACTACCAAAGCATATCAGGTAGTATACGATAAAACATCCTCACTTTACAAGCTGTTAACTCGAATGTTAAGTGTTTGCCGAAAACGCTTGGTTTAGCTAGCTGCGTAGCGTAGTTGCAGCCTTATCTAGTTTACATTAACGTAACAGCAACACAGCAAGGGATGTGATGACAGCGTTAGCTAGATACAGTTAGCTTGAATTAGCAGTTCTACTCACAGATGATTATCGCTAGATACATGCGTAGTTACTCAGTCAGTACCAAAGTAACGAAAGAGCCTGAGGTTGTTAGCAATGTTAGCTAACAGTCAGTGTAGTATGGAACATGTGCTTTATTAACTGTTAGTGCACGTGTTTATGCGTTTGCTTGTTTTTTCATCGGGTAGTCAGTTAGTTAAGTTACAGTGGATTTTGCCTCGTTGTCTTCTAGGAGTACAAATGATGGAGGAGAACGAGGAGCAGTCAGACCTCAGTGTGAAGAAGGGAGAGAGCTTCAGGTAGGACTCTGACCTGCTGACCTTTGTTGCATCCGCGTCTGATGCAGTGCTCCTTTAAACTCTTCACGGCGAACAGGAGGAAAACTGTCAGTTCACAAGCCAAGACATTAAGTAAACTGACCTTTTCACTGCAGCCATTTTGACATGAAATGCTAGGATAAATACAGTGTTACCAATGATATTAATTAAAGGGATAGTTTACTCAAAAGTGAAAATTCAGTCATTATCTACTCACCCTTATGCCGATTTGAAGGTGTGGTTTACTTTTTTAATCCACAAAACACTGCTGGAGTTTGACAGGAGAACAGCTGATAGTGACCATGTTGTAAATGGAAAACATAAACGTAAACATACATTTAGGAGACTTGGATTTCGCCATATAAGCAGCATGGAGGCGTTTTACGTTTATTTCTTTCCGGTTGTTATTTTGCGTTTGAAAACTGGTCATCACTAACTCCAGTTGTTTGGGAGATTCTGCAACACAATTTTCCTCTGAAACTCAGTGTTTTGTGGATTAAAAATCTAAAACGACCTTCAGTCTGAATAAGGGTGAGTAGATAATGACTGAATTTTCATTTGTGGGTGGACTATCCCTTTATGGAAACACTGCTACAGTTAGTGGAATATGATCATTTTTACCTTACAATTTTCATTTTTATTGAAAAAAAAAAAAAAAAACTATCCCAAACCAAACCATGCTTTCTTGGAGGAGAAGATTTGTTGGCCAGAACATCTCAGCAGCACTACAGAATTCATTATAATGCTGTTTTGTCGAGAGCGCAACGATTACTCATATAATCGATTATTAATTGAGTATTAAATTAATTGCCAACTATTTTGATAATTGACTAATCAGTCAGAAAATTCTCTGATTCCAGCTTCTTAAATGTCAATATTTTCAGATTTCTTTACTCCTCTCTGACAGTAGACTGAATATCTTAGCATCATGGGCAAAACAAGACGTTTGAGGATGCCATCTTGGGCTTTGTTAAGGAAGAAATACAGGCTGTTTTTTTAAAGAATGTACCAGTCGACCGGCCAGAAACTGGAACTGGCCGGTTTTCAGTGTGACCGGCTGGTAAGCGTCACATATTCGATTCTGTACTGGTCATATTTGTCCACATGCTCCGTACGATGGTCGCGTCATGCACACAGCGACACTGACGGTAATGTTACAACTACAAAAGTGCTGGTTACACAAACACAGGCACATGCTTGCATGAATTCAGTGTTAGCGTTAAATTCCAAGAACAGGATAAGGAGAAGACAGACAGTCTACAAGGAGACGAGCAGCTGATGGTGTTGTTAAACAATGGTAAACTTTCTAGCTCTTCAGACTAATGTTAGCCAGCAGCAGACTGCTGTTCACAGACTGGCAGTTAAAATCTCACTTCCTGTTCTGTGTGAAGAATAAACAACCTGTGTCTCCTCAAACATTTTCTCATCCAGACTCGCTTCACTTTGTCTGTTTTTCTCACTGCTTTAGTAGCAAGCTTTACTACAGCAAACTGTTGCACTGCATCTGTCTCTGGATTACATCTGCTTCCACATGTGATGTGCGAAATCACATTTACTATGATTGAGCTCCCCTTTGGTACATATTGTTAATATAATAGTATAAACAGGCCTGGGTGTAACCTGGAGCACTTGTGGAGGAAGTTATTTTATAGTCAGTGTTTTATTATGAACATCCAACTTAATTTTACATAAAAGAAAAGTTACAAAAATGTTTGTATATTCTGTCAATTTTAGTTCCTAAAAAGACTGAAAATCGGAATCAGTCAAAATCAGAATTGGCAGGTCAGACCCTTAAAATATTGTAAATCAGAATCGACCAAGAAAATTGCAGTCGGTGCATCTCTAATATTTTAATCATCTAACGCTGTGTTTTGGCCAACAAAGTAATAGCCATAGACTAGGGTGATGGTATATGACAACATGGGTGCTGGCGTTAGAAGCTTGCATGCAGTGCATCCTGGTACATGTAGGCACTGATGGCATGACTCGGCAAGCAGGAGAACTTCGGCTTTCTTGGTCAATGTAGGACACACTGAGGAATTTATTCCTTCAATTGACTTAATTTACCCTCAACAATGACTTGATATCCACATGAAAAGTTTCCCTTAAAAAAATATGAATATTATTTTTATTAATATTATTTAATAGTTGTATACTACTAAGCATGTATGGACAATTTGCTGTCATTGTTGTATGACCTTGTTCAGGTCAAACCTTTGTAAAACATGAACAAATACATACAGAGAATTAATGCCATAAAACACAACTTTGCCTCCTGGGAAGTGACAGCGTCCCATTTCAGGGTTAATAAATTACATGGTATCGAACTGGTGCATAGGCGTCTACTTGCTGATAGCTATAACAGCATTTTATGCTATATTGGAGGCATTTTCAGATACTGGTATTGGAACAGCCCTAATGTACAACTACTACATAGTTTTACTGTCACAGCCATAAAATGGTTGGGCTAACTGCTCATAAAAGCAATGGCATGTGGGAAGGAACTGCTTTTATGTTTTGTTGGTTAAGTATTCAGTGATTTAAAGTGTCCATCAGGAAATAATTTAGTTTCTGGATAGTGGTTAATTTAACTCCTATGGTCTTTCTGCAATGCCAGAGGTAGACTGTAGCCTCTTGCTTTACGCTGTTTGGTTGTAGAGCTCTCTCGGATTGTTGAGGTGGTAAGGACTGCCTCACTGACTGCTTTACCATTGGCATACTGGGATATATACTTACTTTCTTTACTTTCTTTTCTCTTTCTATAGCCATACCAATGACCAATGGCCTGATATCACAAGCCTAATACCAGATTGAATCGTCAATTTGTTACACTTTATTTCCATATTCAGAGAATCAGTCTACTCACTGGAGTGGGCGGATTCAAAGGTCTGGATCCAGGCTACAGTGTCATTGGAATGAAGCCCAAATTGTGTTTGGAACACAAACTGTATATTGTATAATTCAAAGGAGTGTGCAAGATTGATTTTTCAAGCTGCTCCAGATATCTCCCCCTGGACACTATGTCGTGTTGTTCTTGTAGCCAGTTGCCTTATTTAAACAGAGATGACATTGTCCAAGTTTGGCCATGTTTGGTCATAATGTCAGTCACAAAGACAGGCTTTACAATGCCCACATTATTTCTTACTTCTTTCCTCTTAACTTCATTAGTCTTGCATTTTACTTAGGTTTACAACAGCAGAACATTTCTGTTATTTCGTTTAATTAAAGGTTAGGGATCAGTAGTTGACTAACTCTTCATGTCAGTGCCTGCCTCTGGTGCCAGAACCCCAAGGCTGTTCTGGGAGCATTATTATCTGGCTCATTTAGGGATGAATGCTCCAGGACTAAACACAATGCACTGTTTGCCAGTCTACAAATCGGACTGGATTCTGCCAGGTGGATTAGGTTGCCCAACAATATACAACTAATGCGGATTTGAAGGAAAAGAACGTGTTGCTGCCATCCAGCCTGAGGAAAGAGCAGCTGGGTGCTCAACAGGTTGCAGAGTGAAAGAATTTTTACGGGTGCAACCTGGTTTCTCAATTTTTTTTAATAGGCCTAATGTTGAGACATTTTACAATAAGATTATGCATAGTTTTTAGCACACAAAGAAGACTTGTAGACAAATTAAGCAATCCCTTAATCACTCAGTCCAACTCTGGAGCACCCAAATCCTTCAGCCTGGACTTTCCTCATTTCTCTCAGAGATTCAACAGACGCAATCAAGACTTCGGACTATTGTTTTTCGTGCAGTCTGAACATAACTTAATATTGTTCCATTTTTTTTCTTTTTTTGATTTGTTTTTGTTTTACACTGCCAACAATTTTTATTCCTTTAGAAAATACTTTGTGCGTTCGTATGTTGTAACCTCGACACTCAGGATTTCAAGAAGACAGCTGACCTTACTGCATTTAACACTTTGAGCCAAAATGGATGAAATCAGTCGGCTGTTTGGCACCGTAGTTCGCAACCGCTCTGGAAGCGTTTCCAGTGATGCCACGCAGTCAACGGGCAGCAAACTGCTTCTGCGCCATCGGCTCAACCAGCTGATGACCTGCGTGGATGACTTGGATCCTAAAAATGAGCTGCATGAGAAAGTGGTCAAGACCCTGGATAACGCCTTCCTCGCCTGTGGCAAGAGAGCCAACAAGCCGAAAAAGGACAGTTTCAGGTGGAGAACAAATGTCACCCCTTCACCTGTCCTCTCAGAGTTAATTCTTTTTTTTTACAGGAATAATATTCCTCTGTCTCCTTTTATTCAGATTTTTATTCTTTTCTCTTTTTCTCTTCAACCTCCCTCATGGATTTTCCTCATGTGGGTTCACTGAACTGACCATTCACTGGCGAACAAAAGACTCTCGATTCTTGCTAAATGAAACCCTCCAGTAGAATTTTTCCTTTGAATTTCTGTCATACATTCTAGTGTTGTAACTAAGCTCAGAAAACTGGAGTTTGGGTGAAAGGATGACTGCTCTCATTACGCGTTAACTGTTGCAGCCTGAGCTGCTTTTACTGTAACAGCTTTTACACTGGGATGATGATATTGTCTTTGTTTTTTGCCACACTGAATCACACTCTTTGATTGTGAAGCTCAAAGTATAGTTAAGTTTTATTGTGTGATGTGATGCAGCTGGATGTTTTTCAGTCACAAGGTGATTATTTTGACTGAAATTATGATTTGCAGTATGATTAGTGGGAATGATCATTTTTGCATTGCAATTTTTATTTTTACAGGAAAGAAATTAAAATTATGATGATGTGTATTTGGTCGGGGCTCTGTATCAAACAAAAATATTTTCCTTCACCTGGAGAACAAGATTTGTAGGCCAGGGCATCTCTGCGGCACTACAGTACCTTATTATAATGCTGTTTTATCACACATTTTTTCTTTGTCAAAAAATTGCAACTAGGTGACCCTGTATATTTTAATATAAGCCTATTATTGTCACATCTAGGGCAGAACAAACATGCATATTGTGATTATTAAGACAGATATTGCATTGTGAGTGTAAGGGGAGGTGGGTCTGCTCCCGCCTGCTGGGCATTTCTGCCTGACGTACCTCCACCGGCTGCAGGGTCATTAGCCGGGAGCCACCCTTCAATGATCTCTGATTTCACAAAAAAATATACAGTATTAAAATTATGAGGTTTTTTTGCTGGGTTCTGTACTCAAGAAGCATGAATATGTTGTGACACATTTTACCTTTATCAAAAAAATGGCATCATCTGTGATTTGGACATTGCACTTGGCCATATTGTGATTCTGACAATATTCCCATTAATTGTTCAGCCCTCGTCATACACGATAGCAGTACTAAACACTGTCAACTATTTCATAGAATTTTTGATGGAGTATGTATAATTTTGGATGCGAGTGCTGCACAAATGACAATTTTTCTGCCTTCCTTGGCTCCAGGCTACACATGGTGACGTGGAACGTGGCCACAGCTGATCCTCCAGATGACGTGACCTCGCTTCTCCATCTGAACTCCCCAAAGAGCCCAGACCTCTACGTCATCGGGTAAGTGGTACTGGGAATGTAAAGTGATTGGTGGGGTCAGATTTGTGTTTACGTAACTGGATATGGGGCAGACAGACCGACAGTTAAGACCATATGTGTGTGTTAGTTTGCAGGAGGTCTACTCGGGGCCGTTGAGATTCGTGTCTGACATTGTAACGGATGACCCATGGAGTCATCTGCTCATGTCCACCTTGGCACCACGGCAGTACATTAAGGTACAAATCTTCTCAAAACCAAATCAACAAGAGCAAAATGATCGTTCATTGTTATTTTCTCTTCTAAGTAACTGAGAATCCTTGATAGCTATTAATTCTCGAGTATTATGTTGTGCTATATTTACTTTGTGTGTTTGTTTCAGGTGTCATCCATCAGGATGCAGGGTCTGCTGCTGCTCATCTTCTCCAAACTGGAGCACGTCCCCTTCATCAGAGACATCCACACCACATACACACGCACAGGGATCTTCGGTTACTGGGTAAGAAGTAGACACATAACACATTAAAAGAGTGCTCCACTAATTTAGCCTCGGACGCCAACCGACACTGACTCAAGTGACATCACTGGAGGATATTAATCAGACTTCACATAGCTCCCTACAGAGACACAAAGGCTTTATATAATTTATTTCACATGTGCAGCAGTACTCCCCAGTACCTGTAAATAGATGTCAATGTGTAAAGTCGGCACAGTTCCCCTTTCAATAGGAAATGGAATAAAACGTGTTTAAAATGTGTAAAAAACACATCCCACTCGGTCTGTCACTTTTGTGAACTGAACCACGGAAGCAGAAGTAATGTCTGACATCTTGCTGATTTTTTTTTTTTTTTTTTTTTTTTTTCCAGAATGTCAGAAAAAGCTCTTGATTTCTTTTTGCACTTTTGTCTTTTGTTTCTGTCATAGTTCTGAAAACACAGGGACTTAAGTTCTTTGTCGTAACAAGATATATGATTTCCATTAACTGGATTTCAAAGAGGCCGTTTATGAGATCTGAGTATGTAGATATGACAGAAAAAAATGAGGGGAGGGATGGGTGTTACTGAAGTTAAAAGTCATGCTACCAGGTGGTAGGTAGCTGATTTGTATCGGTATAAATATTGACTTGGATGTAGGCTACCACTTGTTCTACAAATGTAGTTCGTCATCACTGATGATCTTATATCATGTTGTTGCGCTGCATGTGTTACAGATTTATTATCTGTTTCAGCCACCCACATGCTGAGAGCAGCTTTCATTTAATAAAGAGGTTTTACCTAATGCTTAAGTACTTTTATTCAGACATTTTGAAAACCTTATTTTATTCCATAGATTGAACACAGCTTTGTTATGACGTAAAAGCAAACTAGTAAGGCTGCAACTGACGATTATTTTCATCATTGATTAATTGTTTGATTATTTTCTCGATTAATCAATTAGTTGTTTGGTCTATCAAAGACCAGAAAGTGATCAAAAATGTTGATTAGTTTTTCCCAAAGCCCATAGTGACGTCCTCAAATGTTTTGTTCACAACCCAAAGATATTCAGTTTACTGTCAGAAGAAAAGAAACCTGAAAACATTCACATTTGATAAGCTGAGATTAAAGTTTATGGTAACACTTTACAATTAGGGTCCATCAATTAACATTAGTTAATACTAAATAATCATTATTTATTACTTAGATAACATGTACAATAAATAACTGGTTAGGCCATAAATGAGTAAACATCTACATAAAAATAAAGGAACACACAAACATGGAGTGTGTCCACTGATCTCAACCTTTACCAGAAAATAAGTCTGAAGTTTGAGGATGTACTAATCTGTGGACATTTATTACTCTTAAATAAACTTTTATAAACTTTTCTCTTAGCTATGAACTTCATAATAGACATTTTTATCAACCATATACTAATAATAGTCAGTAACCTAATTAACATGTAAACCTTAAATAAATGTTAACAAGACATTTGTTAAGTTGTTAAATTTGTTGAATTTAATGCTGATTATAGCATTAATTAATACTTATTATGGTTTTTAATAACATTTGCCTCTTTCTTCATCTTTATAAACTATTAACTAATGTATGGATTAATGCCATAGTTAACCTTCTTATTAAGCATTAGCTAATGTATTGGGACAGTTTTTATTTAAAAAATTACCAAAAACGATTAATTGATTATCAACATAGTTGACGATTAATTTAGTAGTCGATTAATAATCAGTTAATCAATGTATCTTTAAAAAACTAGCAAAAGAAAAGCAGTTCAAAAGCATCTTCTTCTTTCAAACACTTTTGGCTTTGAGCTTTTAAATCAAGTGTAGGTTAAAGCCTTTTTACAACTTGGTGGCTACATTAGGTTCACGTTCTCTGTAACCTGTTTACAAATTGTTGATGGGGAATATGACTTGGACGAAATTGTCTCTCACATAACACAAACTAAATGAATATGATTCAACAGAACTTGTGCTTCCTGTTTCTTTTCCTGTTTGTCTCCCAGGGCAACAAAGGAGGTGTGTCAGTCCGTCTGTCTTTCTACGGCCACACGCTCTGTTTCCTCAACTGTCACTTGGCTGCTCACATGAATTACGCCTCAGAGAGAGTGGATGAGTTTGAGTACATCATGGACACACAGACCTTTGACTGTAAAAAGGCTCCAAGAATTGTTGACCACAGGTGAACAGATACACAGACTCCAGTTTACCCAAACAGATGCTCTAAAAATGTGACAGATCTCAAAACTTTATTTGTTTCACCGTATCTGTACTAGGACAGTTTTTTCTGCATGTGTGTAATCGGTCCATTCATGTTGTAATAATTCTTTAATTCTCCAGTATTTCTCGTTTCTTTATCCATCAACCACTTTCTCTTGCTGACTATCCTCCCTGCTTTGTCCCTGTCTTGTTCCAGGTTGGTCTTCTGGTTTGGAGATCTCAACTTCCGAATTCAGGACCACGGCATGCACTTTGTTCGCACCTGCATCAACAATCAAACCTACAACCTGCTGTGGAGCAAAGACCAGGTTTGACTCTTAAAGAATAATTCACCTGTTTGCAGCTTTTTAAACTCATGTTTATATGTTAGTCCTGGGTCCCAGCACCACACTTGAATGATTGGTAGATTACATTAGTATTTGGCAGTTCATGAAATGTGTGTGTTGTTGTTCTCAGTTGACCATGATGAAGAAGAAAGAACAGCTGCTGCAGGAGTTTGAGGAAGGTCCTCTTGACTTTCAGCCCACATACAAGTTCGACTTGAACTCTGATACTTATGACAGCAGGTAACTGTTACCAAGTAACATACAAGAAATGATCTCATCATATAATCATAATTTTTAAATCTCTTTTATTTCCAGTACTTGCCTCTTAAAATGTGTATGTATTTTATCTGCACCTCTTTTCACAGGCTTTACAGGACATGGTTTGGCTTTAAGTAAGAGTTAAATCACATTTCTGTCCACATCTCCCTTAATATATCATGTCACCCCCTTTTTAATTCATCTAGCTGCACTTAAGTGTGTGCACACACGCTACTTTTAACAAGATGCTAAAAGTGCTATTCTCTCTTTTATGCAGTATAGTAACTTTGTTTAAAACCATGTTTTAAAGGTTTAATCTAGATGATCTTCATCTGTAACATACTGCAAATTGCACAAACAAGCAGATGCCACAACAGTCTTTTCAAGACAAATGTCAGATTGTCTCTGCAAAGAAAAGACTGGAGTGCTTGTTTATTGTACAGAATGTTGTCTGAGCTCACAGACCTGTTGTTCTGGGAGCCAATTTTGTCACTATTAAAGGCATCCTGTGGAGTTCTTGATGCCTGGTGGCACAAAGTTGGAGGACTTTTGTTGTTCGTCATTTTGATGCACAGGGTTTTAAAATTCGGACATCATCTGTTTTTACCCGTCATTTTAATTTTCATTTAATGAAACTGCATATTCAGTAGTATTTAATTTTCAGAAACAACTCAATCAGAAGAACTTGTAATATTCAGAGCAAACTTGCAGATTGTGCCTCCACAAGGGCACGGAGAGAAAAAAATGACCAGAGACACCGACCGTGTGGTCACTATTCATGTCAACGGTGGAGGTCTGCTGACAACACTAAGTGCTGCCACTGGCTAATTTTAGACACTTGCCTCATCCTCCACCATATCAGTCCCTCATGTTCCACCTCATGTATCAACCACATCATAATTATTAGGCTCAGTGTTACCAACTTTGTCGACTTTCTTCCTAGATTTAGCGTCTTTTCCTCTTTGCGCCTTGCAGTGCATGTTTTAGACATTTCCCTGCTCCAACACATCTGTTTCAAATGTTCAGGTTGTTATCAGGCTTTTGCAGAGGCTTGATGACGAGCTGATCATTCAAATCAGATATGTTGGAGCAGGGAAACACCTAAACCACGTAGGGCAGGATTGGGGAAACAACATCTGTCAAAATGACGGACAGCCTTCAGATTTTTCCTTCATCGTTAACAAAAATCAGTGATTCAATCAATGATTGAAAATATTCAATTAATGCGACCTCTGAGTGGCACTATGGAGCAATGGATCCCCTTTTTTTGTTTTTTATTTATACCGTTGATGCACACTCGGAGGCAGGCGAGATGCACGTTCTCCTGATCTTGTGATTTTACTGATGGATAGTTGGTGGAGGTAATGCACCAAGAAACGTAGCAACGCCACAGCCAACTGCAGGGACTTGTAGCTACCAAACATTTGTGTAAACAATGCAGATTTTGAAATACTTAGAAGATTGGTTTCACAGATGTTTTATCGGAAATACATTTATTCAACACATTTGTTAAGTCTTGAGGGTGCATAAAATGTTTTTTATGAGAAACTCTAAATGTAAATATAACTTTGTTTATATAAAAAAAACTCCACAGGGTTCCTTTAAATGGTAAAATATCGGTATTTCATATTAACCTGCATTTAACCTACAGCATGTAATACCATCCTACTGCTTTCAGAGCTTGTTTATATTAAAGCCAGTTTGTAACCCTCTGGGTCCCAGAACAGCTGCTACATAACCGCTAAATGCATGGCCAGAAATAGATGTTTTGGTAATACAGGCGCTACAACTGTGGATAATTCAATATCTGTGTATTGGATTATAACTGGATATCACCCAGCTCACAACAGCCACTGTGTGGCTGTGTAAAAATCTGCAATCAAATTTTTACTCTTTTCACATTTTACAGTGTTTTCTGAACACTGGATGTGAAGGTAGACACATATTAGTCAGTACTGAAAATGTAGAGGGGGGCGTGAAAATGGGCAGTTTCAAATTAAAACTCAAGCCCTCCAAATCAACGTGAGCCTTGAAAAATATCACGTCTCAAATGAAAGTTTTTGCTCCAATCAGCCATGATGGCTAACGGGTGGTCTTTCTACGGGGACATGAGTGATGGAAGAAGAAAAGTGCAAAAAACAGAAAACACAAAAATTTGTTTCCACCTATGAGGAACAGATTGAGTGAATAAATGAAAGAGGCAAACTCAGATTCAGAACACAGTGCAGTTCTCTATCCCTGTCAAACTGTATTGTTGCAGTGTAATTTAAATTATTATGTTGTTGAGTGTAATACATACCAATATGCTGTAATATGACAATGTGAGGCACTTTCAGACATAATAGTAAATACATTTTAAGTCATGTCATTTTAGACATTTCATCAAAACCTCGTTTTAGTTTAATCATTTTAACACTTGAAAACTACTTATGCCTGCAGAACCTCAAATGTTTTATCTTAGCATGAAATGTATCAATTGTTTTAATTCCATGACATGAAATAACAGCTTATATGATGGAATGTAATAGTTTTATACTTAAATGAACAAACTGACCATTACTTACTATACTGGATGCATAATGTGCACTAAGGCTCACAGTACTTAGGATTACAATTTTTTGACACGTTGTCTCAGTTGGAAAAACAGCTGACAGCGATGATTGCGATGGGGGTGAATAGAATTGATGCAGCTCTTCAGGTCATTGTTATTCAATGACCGTAACAGCTCAACAAATGTAATATTACTTTTTTTATTGCTGCAAAGGGTGGTATATAAAGACCACATAATTTAAGATAACAATACCCAGAAATAGACAAATGAATTTATTTTGTGTTTGTATGATTTATTTTTGGTAATTCAATTTATTTCACGACAATATGTGAATGAAAAGCAGTGTACAGAAGGTTTATGGGATATCCAATTGAACAGATCAGCTGTGTAAATTCAAATTCTGTTATGGCACTTTCATATGAATCGTTACCTCCAAAATGAATGAAGCCAATAAAAAACTTGGTCACAAAAACAAGAAAAAAAGAAAAAAATAGACAAAGGAAAATGTTTACAAGCAACATGTACCATAATGTGTACACTCAAGCTGAGGAAACACAAGAAAATTAGACAAAACAAAAAAAAAGGTCAAAGAAAAATAGAATAATCTGCAAGCCAGTTATTGTTGCATGTTTTATGTAGGACACGTGTGTGAATGTGCGTTTGTGTGTGTGTGTTTACAAAACTGATAGCGAAAAGAAACAAGAGAAAGAAGACTGAGCAAATGGAGTAAAAAGACAAAAAAGGGAAAAAAAATATGTCTTTGATTGTTGTAAAAAAACATTAAGTTGAGTCCTTCTAGAAACTGCCACTGCACCTTCAGTGCTGGCTGAAATTGATGTCAGCAGAACATTCAGTTTACATCACTCATAACCACTGACTGAACAATGAAGTGAAACAAAACTCAGACAGGCCAATCAGAAGGTTTAAATAGGTTTGTAACTGCAGTAATCGCAGAAATGTTTGTGAAAGGGATGAGATGTAGTCTGAAGAACTGTTTCCATGTGAACCCCTTCTGTCAAGGCTACTTTGAATATATACTGTAGCTTGTTCTGTGTCAATATTAAATACCTTCACATTTCTCTGTTTCTTCCCTACAGTCATGCACCCTCACATAACCCTTGATTCTTGTTATAAAGAGTAGATTTGTCTCCTAAATAATGCTCTCTCTCTCTCTCTTCATCATCAGCGGTAAGAAACGTAAGCCCGCCTGGACTGACAGGATTCTGTGGCGGCTCCGACCCAAAGCTCTGCTCCCTGACGAGCAAGATGACAGCAAAGTTGCATTAGATGCAAAGACGGTCAAGCAGCTAGAGGAGGATCTTGAGTACCCTCTGAAGATCAAGCAGGACTCGTACACCAGCAACATGGAGTACGGCATCAGCGACCACAAGCCTGTCATCAGCATCTTCACACTGGAGGTAAGAACCTGGCTGAACACTGACTGCTCTTCATCTCTCTCACACACCATTGGTCCTCTCCTCTCTGACGGTCATACACTTGACTGGATTCCATATTTATTGTAGAGTTTAACAGTGCTTGTTTGGTTATGGAATAGCGTTTCTATGAGTCAGCTCTGCCAATGTTAAAGGGATAGTTCAGATTTTATGAAGTGGGGTTGTATGAGATGCTTATCAGTAGTCAGTGTATTACCCACAGTAGATGACAGTCAGTCAGTGTGCCTCCAGGTTGAAGAGGCAGAGCAAAGTCCTGGCACAGAGGCTCAGCATTGTCCTACTGTGGACAGGGTCAGCAGACAGATATTTTGTAGCTACATAAAGAAAGGCCTACCTGGAAAAAATAGAAATTAGTTTCAGTGTATGCTATATGTAGATTTTTTCACTGCTTTACCTTGCAGCCAGACAGCCTTTATTTTGGCATTACATTTGCTGAACTGTGTGATGCTGCAGATCAGCTCTTTGGGTCAGAAAGTTATGAGATCAGACTGAAATCAAACACTTTGGTCCTAAAGATTTCAAAGATGTTGCGTGCTTGTGTTTTTCCAGCCTGTTCAAACAAACATGTATTCTCGTCACCATATATGAAGTAAACACAGCCTATGAAACTGAACTGTGGAACTGAGAACTGAAAACTTACTTTGAGGACAAACTGTCATCAGGCCCTACTGATCTGGGATGTTTTTTTCCAATTTATCTTCATGAAATTGAGGAAGATCTGCAAGACAGTAGCATTCAGTGCAGCAGGGAGCTGTGAATGGTCGGTGATGATGCAGACTGCGTTTGAGGCGCTGGCATTTTTGATTCACAAAGATCCTCAGGTTGTGTCCTGGCAGCAGTAGCCCTCCGGGTCCATGGTCATGGGATCACAGGTTACACATCTGCACCACCGGGTAGTTTGTGCTCTTTTTTGGCCTCCAGTTTTGCCTCTAGTTTACACAGCAGTTTCACACAGTGCTGTCACAATAACTCATTTTTATTATTTCTTGTATTTGTTGTCTCTCAATAAACTCTGACCCAAACAATTGATCTGTGGCGTGATACAGTGCAGCACAGGCAGGTGATCTTATACATAGAAATAGCAGTACTATGGTTGAGAAAATGTGATGCACAAAATTAAGGGCTGTCTGATGGCAAAGTAAAGTGGTTAACAAATTCTAAATATAGCGTACACTTAAACGGATAATTGTTTTTTATTTATTTATTTTTCTTGGTGGTTATAATATGTTTTTCTGCTGACCCCGTCTGCATCAGTATATGGCTTAGCTTCTGTGCCACGACTCCTCTCTGCGTCTACATACTTCCATCACTTCAAGGGAGTACTGTGTGCACAAAAATGATGTAGAAGTACCAAGTAGTAGTGTTGACTTGAGCCAAATCATGTAGTGGAAAGCTCTCTCTGTCCTCTCTCTCTAGAGCTATACAGCTTTGGATAGAGAGAACAGACTCTATTACTAGCTTGTCCACCAGAGGGTGCTGACAAATTAATTCCTCAACTGTAAAATGTCCTATCTTGCCTATTTTTTTTGTATGTATAAAATCCAAGTTTGAATGACACAATTTGTCTGATAAATATCTACAAAAATCTAGCATTTACAAATGAATTTGTATAACATTTACCTTCAAAAGCTACAATAATTAATGTGAAGTTTATTCCTTCGTTCATTCAGCTGAGGAAGATGTACGGGACTCCTCTGGTGCGTCTGCAGGCGGAGGGAGACTGGAGCGCAGACATCGATGCCATGGTTCTCTACAGCCCTCTGCAGCCGTTCCCCTCCAGCACATGGGACTGGATTGGACTGTATAAGGTTAGTCATGAAAGCGTTCACCGCTGGCAATTAAAATGTGATGTTTTCAGTATGGCAGCCTTGACTGTGTGTGTGTGTAATTCAGGTTGGATTCACCAGTGTGTTGGACTACATCACCTACACGTGGGTCAAAGACGACGAAGTGGCCTTCAATGAAGAAATAATCAGGTAGTAACTTGTGCATCAGTCAGTTAGAGTTGGAGAAATAGTATCAGAAAAAATCTCACAGATTAATTGTGTGTCTGTTTTTGCAGGTATATGTGGGTAAAGAGGAGATCCCTGTGCGGGGAGGAGAGTGTTGTGCTGTGCTACTACAGTAGTACTCTGCAGTGCATCATTGGAATTAGTGAACCATTCAAGGTCAGTAATCAGAACATGCTGTATACATCCAAGATAAATCCACTAACAGAAACTGATTGAATTTATCAAAACCCAATTTACACCTGGCATTAAAACATGATCTGTATCCTGATACATTACCCAGATGAGATAAACGGATGTTAATGCAAGGTGTAAATGCTTTATGATCAGATCAGTGTGATCAGATTTGCCAGATCACATCTGGAGGTAGTCTGGTTTGCATTGTGTTTGGATCTTAGGTAGATGTAAATATGATCTGGATAACGTATCTAGATACAGATTACATTTTAAAACCAGGTGTAAATGGGATGTTAGAGGTCCTGGGCTTGTAGGTAAGCAGCAGTGTGACCTCCTTGTCTCTCTTTTAGGTACACGAGTCCAAGGTAGCCATTGAGGAAGGCTTAGTGCCCGACAAGCTCAACGGGCTTGACAAAACCGTGGCAGGTGAAGACTTATGGAACTGATGTATCAGGATAAGGTATGATGTGGAACGTTTGGGCCTGGATTGCCTGAACCACGACAAGGCTTTTAATTACTGTGTTTCCTAACTTTCCGCTGAAGGAGCAGATTAGAAGGTGCTGTCTGTTCACACTGTTATACATCCCTACTGACCTCTCTAATGCTACCACTGTAGCTGTTAGACACTTATTACACCTCTGTGGTCAGTACACTTTTTTTTTTTTTTTTTTTTTTTACAGCTGGTCACTACACATATGAACCAGAATTTAAGGTCTTACTGAAGCAGAAAAAGCAGAAACTAGGATCCTTCATCAACTGATTTAAAACCTTAGAATAAGGCTGTATTCAAAACCATCTACTACAGTAGCAGTATGTACTGACTTGGCCAAAATGTAGCATGTAGTATGCAGCATACAAGCAAAAGCAAAATCTGCCGTAGGCCAAAAAATATGCGGATCTTGTCCCCGTTCAGAAAAAATCTCAGTTACTCAGTTTTCTACTAATTTCAGATGCTAATTCATCGCTAAATTGACTTCTGAGCATTTTTGAGGTGAGAAAATACCTGTGTTGATTTTGAATATTGGCAGTTTTATGAAAATTGCTGGCGAACCGAAAATGTGCTCCAACATTTTCAGAGTTGAGAAGCTCCTCAAGTGCCACAAATCACACATACCAGTGAAACTGACAGCAGACAACTACAGCAGCAATCAGAGAAAAGCAGAGTGGGAAAATAATTTTTGAAAATGTGAACAATTACCAACCACTGACAGTTAAAAAATTCACCTGACACTCAATGGTACGTCATAATTTTGTGTCTAAAATCTACCAGCCACTTTCATATTTTACCAGCATTTGAAGAAAGAAGATGAAACTGTCAGATATCTTAAATTTTCATACCACTGTTATTCTCTACATTTTTGACGTATTAAATGTTCAGAATTTGACCAAACATGGGCATTAACACCAACAAAAAATAACATCAGTCAACTTGTATGAAAAGGCAGACAGTTTGATTTAAACAAGGATAATGTTACACTTCCAAAGCAGCAGAAATACTGGGAGAAAACCACCAGCACGTTAGATTTGCAGTGAAGAAATGCGACAGCAACGGTGAATCTGTTTCCTCCCAATCGTCAGATAGGCGTTTCTTATTTCTTTGGTGAATGTTCATCTTTGGGAAAATCTCCTGATGGTTAGCCATTAGCTGTGGTGTTGTTTATTTCTGTTTTCCAAAACCGGAAACTGGCTAAGCCTGATCTAACATACTGCAAATTACACTGATTTAACAATTTCATGCTGCGTACTACTATGAAAAGCAGTATGCAGTATGTACCACATACTACATGCTGTGTTTGTCAGTAGTATTTAGTAGGCGGTGCTGAATACAGCCTTAGTTTTTCCAGAGTGGAAACTCAAGTTGAAATTGACTTAACATTGAGAATAAAATAAAATGACAAAATTACGATATTGTTTATGAGATAGATTTTAAAATATGTTGAAATGCTTGTAATGTTATGTGTTAGGTTAAAGAGAAACAGGAGGTAACTGGTTAGATGTACTGATGAAATAGGAGGTGAAGTATGTTGTAGGATCTGTACAGGCCTGCTGCTTTGTGTAAGATTAGTCAATGAAAGGAAGCGCTTCGTTTAATATTAAATAGGTGTGTAAATTCCATGTTTTAATGCTGAAATTAGCTGCCATGGTGTGGCTGCAAGAAAAGCTGGAACACTGAATAATTCAAGTTTGGCTTGTTCTAGTCAAACCTGACCTGACAGCTACAATTAAGAAAAGGGAATTTCAAAAATTAACAGAGCTCATTGGCCATTATTTGTTTACATGGCACTATAATCACATCAGTTTGTTGATAAAGAATGGGTTATTTAATAGTGGAAAGTGAGCGAAACAATGTTCACTGCTTACTTAGCAAATACAAGAATATGAGATTGGTTTTCTTGAAGCCTGTCTGTGGATGTGGACGTCTGATTTGCTCATGACAAAGGCAAATGATGCTGGAGCAGGAGCGAACACAGAAAATGCCTTCATTAATAACTAACATAACTACTGTATATTTTTCACATGTTCATTTCAGTCTGACATAAAACCTTAAAATAAGAAAAAGTGCTCCTTGTTCAGAGGATAATCAGAGGGTCAAACATTTAGGAGGCAATAGTCAGCCAGCCCACACCACCTAAAGCTCTGTAGGACCACCGAACATATTGCAGTTCAACCACAGCTCTCAGACAAATGACTCTTTCTTATCCTCTAATGATCTGCAAGCACCAGAAGCTGCAAGTGACCAGAACATTGTAAGCGAAGAAAATAGGATAAAAATGGGACAAATCCTGTTTTTCTACAACACATCTGTACTGTGCAGTTTTTGGAGAAATGTTCTGGACTGGATCTCATTGTTCAAATTTGACCCAGTTTGTAGTAGTTTGAGTAGTAGTTCAATAGTGCTTTGTGTGTTTGGTGGTCCTACAGACATCAGGTAAAGTACTGATTAAAGACTTAATAAAACCCTTTAAAATGAGAGTTTGGATTATCTGAAGGGGACTGTATGAGGCTGGTATCCACAGTTAGGATATTCACTATAGTAGATGGAGGAGTGCCAGGACAGAAGCTAGGCAACATACCGCTGTGTACAGGGTACACAGCAAAATATATTTCTGCCACTTAAAAAAATCTATCAGTGTAAGCGTGCGCTATATTTAAAGTATTTTCGTCACTTTATTTTGCCCTCAGACAGCTTTTTCTGACAAAGAATTGCATTACATGAGACAAATATCACTCTTTCTCTTGCTCAACCAAACTCCACTGGTGAAATCAGTCATTTTATCTTGCAGAACATGGAAGTTCTGTGTTTACCACGGCCTTGACTGGTTAGTTTGTGTTATTATATGACCTATGTTTTAAAAGTCACAAAATAACACAAAATAACTGACAGATTAAGACAGTGGTAGCTGCCAGCAACTCGTGTGCCCTGTGAGCAAAAATTTTTCAAAAGGAGTCTGTTTGAGTGAGAAGAGCAATATCTGGCTTATGTAAGGGTGGTTTCCTGTCAGAAAAGGCTGCCTGACAGCAAGGTACAGCAGTGAAAATATTCTACATATGGTGTACACTTAAAATGATATTGATTTATTTATTATTTTTTTTAATTTTTAGATGGTTGTATTTTAACTGACTTAAATACATTTTGCTACTGACCCTGTTTACAGCGGTACATTACTTAGCTTTCCTACTGGTGCCTCGTTGCTTCTCCAAACTATTGTAGGTATTACAATAATAACTATATGTTACTGACTATAAGTATCTCGTACAACTCCACTTCAAACAATCCAAACTATGACAGAAAGAATTCAAATATATTGAACTGTTCCTTTAATAACAGACGATCTGACCCTGTCCTTCATCCTTTCTCTCTATCTTTTAAGCATGTAGACAGGATTGTTCTGATTCGGTACTGTTCTGAAAGCAGTGCTGTAGTATGTAAGCTGACTCTGTTCATGGTTATAATTGTTTTGTATGTTACTGAAAATACTCACAGGGCTCACAGAATATCTGACTTTGGTGTTGTGAATGGACTGCTGTAGCAAGATGAGAGAAGACTTTGCAGTTTTGATTTTCTCCTCACAGTATTTTAATGACCTTCAGTTGTTCCTGGAGACTTGAAAACATAGCTGTATAATAGAACTTTGATTTTTTTTTTTTTTTTTCTATTGTGGATGAGATTCATTTTCAGCTTGCTATCTCATTAGCTCACACGCACCTTGCATTGTTCTTAAAAAAATATTAATCATTCCTATTTAATACTGATTGTGACATCACAGCAATATGGAGACGTAAAGATATGTTGCACTGTTTATTGTTAATGCGTAAGTATTTATAGGTTGTCATTTTATTATTAGTGTGTATTGAGGAAGGATATAAATATTTTTGTTTTTGTTTGTACAATATGGATTCAGCAAGTGCCTTTGAAATGCTTGTTGCTTTACATTTAGTGTACTGTACTATGCTGCTCAGTTTTGATACAGAATGTATCATTAATATTCATCAGATTATCGTGGCCTCTTCTTGTTGCTCTTGATTTGAAATATAGCTGTTTTAAACTTTCACCCACAGAAAGATTTCTTCTACTGAATGAATGTTATTGTTATTGGCTTGCTGGAATCAATTATATCAGCCAATTTATGTCACTTTTGCAAACTAAAATATGACTTACATTCTCAAATTGCAATGAAATATTGTAATGTACTGTAACAGAATACCAACAGATTTATAGCTTTGCAAATATTAAACAAGTCTCACTTCATTCCTTCATTCTTTGTGTGGTTTATTGAATAAGCTTTAATTATCTATTCTCTTTTCTAGCCTCTATTATTCAGCCTGTTTATAATATAATAAATAATTATTATAATATGTTTGCTGATATATTTCTTGGTTAAAGCTATAATATGGAACATTTCTGCATTAACACTAGACGGAAAATGCTAGATGTCATATATTTTGTCGAGTTGTGTGCTGACATCCCAAATGCAGATAAGTCTGTAATTTATTCAAGATAACGTGTTTCCTGCGTGCCTGAAATCATGGGATGCGTCAAAGTGAGGAAAGAAGTTGGCGAACATGATGTAATGTGAATAAAGCTTTAATATTATTGTTCATCCATGAACAGTCATGTCATAGATTTTCATCTATCTGACGTGAATGGTTTGGATGGTTGGTTTTCAACAGTGGCAACTACGATTCCCATGATCCCACGCTACCTGATGAAACTACGTTTTATGTAATTGTTTGTTTTGCGTTTAAATAGACTGAAGAGTAAATATGGCATATGGCCAACGTAGCAGACCTGACATTTTGGATAACAATTTAAACTTCCTTCAAAACTACATTTCATAATGATAACACAGTATACCTAACATTACAAAACATGACGCAAATATAACATTAACTCAAAGCACACCTGGGCAAAATGAGAAATCATCATGGAAATACCAAAAATTAAAAATCTAACAGTCAACAGCATTTTGCTTACCATTAAACTATTATCACCTTTATTTTGAAAGGGGTCAGTGCTGTGTTCATTAGTAGTGAGAATGGACTGTATCTTTTATATTAAACTGTAACTTTATTAACTCAGTGCTGTACATCCTTGTTTATGTTGTTGTTCTTCTACTTTTGCTGCTACTATCATTGCAACCTTGCATGGTAAACTGTAAAACATCCAGTTTTGGACACTGCCAACAAAATATTAGCCCACAATTCCTCATATGGCAATTCAGAAAGGGAGACCAACATATCGTACACTTCTGACCATTACTTTATTAGCGATCTGGCCATTATTAGGACTTAATATTGTTTGTGTCTGGTCCACTGCAGCCGTATCAGTTTCTCATGTGGCCCCCCCATGAAAAATAATTGCCCACGCCTGGCCTAAGGTCAGGTTAGTTTAATCTGATGTTCTCCTCTCACTTTAAATTGCATGATTACTATTAAGTGAAACACACACACACACACACTTCACAGAGTCACAGGAACTTGTTTCTGCCACATCAATACTGTTTGATTTTATTTATTTAAATTAATGAATTTTCAGATGTTAATGTGTAAAGATTTTATATAAATGGTGACTTTAACATCATCTGATCCATTTCTATATAAACTACTGTGAAACCTGCTCAACATGATTGTTCTGACTCAAAACATTATATTCACTAATTTATACAGAGACAAATAACATGGCAGTGTATTAGCTGTAGTTGTACTTAACTTAAGGCACAGGGAGTGTCAGGTTTGCTTAAACATGGAGTATTACATTCTGAACCACTTTCTCTTCATCCACATATTTTGCAAGTCATGTCCACAGTACCTACAACTAAAAACAAAATGTAAACCTTCGTTTAAACATGAAAAACTGAAGTATGCGTATAATGAAATTATATTTTAACAACCAAAACACTTGTCTTCCATCCCTTTGAAAATGACACATTGTTCAATGATCTCTGAAGCAGCTTATCCACTCGGAGCAGCTCTCTTTACTTCCTGAGAACGCTGTTCTGACACTTGACCTAAAAACACAGACAGGAGGGAGGAAATCATCTTACAACAGGAACTTTTCAACAATAAATTACTCATTCTCGAGAACTGGGACAAAACTGTATTTTGCGCTGGGAAAATATATTTTAGAAGATCAAACTCTTGGCTATTAAGCCTTGGAATGGGCCAACCTCCTTGTGCTTAAATTTTTATTAAATGTAGACGTCAAAATCTGACAGAATTGACGTCTTAGAGAGTTGACAAATATGTAACATTTTTCATTTTACAGCATAGTTGTAGTCAGTAGCCATTTTATTTTTTAAAGTTGCTCAGAATTATTTTAATGCTGATCAAAATAGACATTTTTAAACCATAATTCTCATTTAGCTTTGATTTAGAAGGGCTACAGAGTTGACATGTTATGGTTGAGACACATCTGACAGTATTATTATTTAATGAATTTGTTGACAAGTAGAAAGTTTACCAGTGTTTCATCAGGATTCCCACCTTTTTTAAACCAGGAAGTGAGACAGGGGTCCTCAGGGTATAGCTTAAACCTTTTCATGTCCGATTAAATCAGGTTTTTGTAAAAATCTGACGGAGTTGATGGAAATCTGGGTCACAACTTTAAAGGGCCAACATTTTCATTTAAAAAAAAGTCAGTTTTAAAACAAAGATGATTCTAATAGCGTATTTTATACCTGTTATCAGTAGATATTCTTAGTTTCAGATGGTCTTTTGGAACTATTTTGTAATCTACCAGAACTACTTTCTTTCTACTAGAAAGAAAGTAGTTTCTACTGTAAAACTGCTCACAACATCTGTGGATTATCTTGAGGGTTATAATTTCTGGAAGGAGACACTGGTTTTTAATTTTTCAAATGTATTTTTTTTTGTGCTTTGAGCACCACAAGCTGAGTTCCATTTAGTCCCATTATACAGGAGAGAAGGCAGACATCTCTATGGCTGATATCTCCAAAATTTTGCATCTCACACCAAAAAAAATCTAGATGGATAAATAGCACTTTTATTTTGGGGTGAACTGTCCCTTTAACAAATTTTTAAATAGTTTCAAGTCGTGAATTCTTGTCTGGGGCAGGGGGGTTTCTGGCACAGATGAAGTTTAGAATTAAATAAATTTAACATTACATGTATTTCACACATATTTCATATCTATTAAGCCTTCAAGAATTTTTTTTTTTTTTGGTAGGATGTGATTTGTTCCAATTCTCAAGAATGGGTGAAAACAAATCTCATGTGGTGCAGGAATGTTACCTGGTGCCAGCGTAGTGTGGGGAGGGGCAGGGCCAGATGACAGTGGGGGCAGGTGCTGATCGTGTTGGGGTCATCTCCATCACCCCAGGGAGCTGCGCTGACTTTGTCTGACTGGGAGGTCGACTTATAGGTGCTGCTTAGCCAAGACGCCGCCCCACGGCTGGGGAAATAACTCACTTCCTCCCTCTCTTCCTCCTCCTCTGATTCATCCTCTTCATCGTCAAACCTGCTTGTTGGGAAACACTTCAGCTGGTTTGGGGGATACAGATAAACAAAAGGCCGCGTTTTAAAAAAGTCTGCACAGTATTTTTCATGGTTTGGGCTCAAAACATTTTATCTTAGTTAAGTAATGTACTGCTGTGGATACGATCAGCTGCAGTGTTGGGCTACATTTACATTTCTACTGATTTTCAGTATAGCATAAAAATTTTATGAATTCTGCATGACTGATATTTTTCTAATTAATACCTAAAAAACCTCATGTACCCACTCCAATACTCTAGACAGGCTGTAGAAATCTATACAACATGATTTTGGAAAGTTATCAGAAATGAGGTTCTTCACAGAACATGACTGGTGGCATCTGTGCTTGACACCACAAATGATCATCTTAATTTTAGCGCCATTCATATGATACAAACAATTTGAATAATATTCTTATTCTCATGTTTTTTCATTCTCAACATAAGCTGTGTTTAATTTTAGTTTTGTTCCCCTAATATACAAAAAACATGTACCTCATGTTCGTCTAGATCCTCCACTGGAACTGATGTCATACATCTCCTGCAGATCACTGTTAGTTTAGCTGTGAAAAGAAAACAGGCATGTAATAGTTAAATAAAAAACATATTCAGTAAGTTAATTTGGGTTCGTGGTGAAGCCTCAAAGCCTGCATCCTCTTACTGTTGTTTGTTGGTAGTTTGCTGGTAGTTTTAGGAGGATCTGAGCCGTTGTCAGTAGGTGAGCAGGTCGAGCCGTGGTTCGGCTGGTCCTTCAGTTTCACGTAGCGGCCGCAGTCCCTGCAGAGCTCGGTGCGGCTCCCGCAGGCCACGCTGTGTTCGTCCAGCTCCTTCCACGGCAGCTCCAGCTCGCAGAACTGACAGCTCTGCAGACGCTCCACACACTCATCGGTCTGAGAGACAGAGCAGAGTCTCACTGAGAAACAGGCCTCACAGGGGTTATTACTGAATATTTTAATATTCTGGGATTTGTTATCATGAAAGCAGAAATGAGAAGATCAACTATCTGTGTTTTAATACAGAAATTTTCCCCAAGGAATTTTCCAAAATCCTTGAAAATTGCATTGCTGCAAATGTAGGATCAATTGTTTCATTTTGGGCTTAGGTTGCTTCCATTTTGACAGTACTAACAATAAAAAATTGGTCTCTTGTGTGCGACTAAAGCGGTACATTTATGAGAAAAAAAACAGGCATATTCTCTGAGATTAAAGTGGTAAATTTGAAAGAAATATTTCACAGATTTATGAAAAAAATTGGATATTTTTTGTGATTAAAGTAGTAATTTAACAAGAAAAAATCACAAATTTATGGGTAAAAAAAAATGAATATCTCTAAGATTAAAGTCACAAATTTATGAGAAAGTTTTAGGACTTTCTGATGTCAGAGAATATCTTTTTTTTTCAGATAAATTTGTGAGTTGTCCTTGTAAATTTACCACTTTTTTTCTCTGGAGATATCCATATTTCTTGCAAATATACCTATTTAATCTCAAAATATTACCTGCTACATAATTTTTTAAGTAAATGTCCCTAATATGTCATCATACATGAGACCAATTTTTAATTATTTTTAAGTATGATTAAAATTGAAGCAACAGTGGCCTGAATATCCTAATTTTTAGTCCCCACTGTGGCTTAAAACCCACAAACAACTGATCCTGCATTTCCCATAATGCAACAAGATCAGTCTTTCATTACACTCTCCCTTCCTGTGACACATCTGCATCTTTAAAAACCTTATGTTCCCCGTTTGTAATGTAGGTGTATCATAAAAAAAGACAAAAAAAATGGCTGCATTGGATGCAGCAGCCAGAAGCTCCTCCACTACTTTTCTCCTTTGATTTGTTATTTTTGTGGCTTTATTGCTGAAACATGCATCACTTATGACAGAATGCTCGCAGACATTGGAAAATGAAGATTTAAGGTTTGGGTTAAGGAGCTGGTGACCCCATTTTTACCACCACTGAAGGTTACCACCCCAGGAGGAGAGGAGGTGAGCAGCTGAGAGCCATGATACAGCTCGGACTTAAAGCTGCTCCTGGATAATGTCTGACCAGGAAAATGAAATGGATGAAATGGGACTCAGGCTGGATAATTAATGGGACATGACAAAATGTGCCCACACAGAGAGACCTGCTTGACAACATCCTGAATCAGGCTGTTTCACCTGAGGGGCGGATCGCACTCCGAGCTGACAGGACGCAACAGACCAGACTCCAGTAGGTGAGGAGGACGTAACATTAATGATGCTTTGTGTTCAAACTCAGTCACAGTTGATGGACGATGTTTCTCAGATGTTAAACTTTATATGTGAAAAATCCACCACAGAATTATGTCCTGGCTGTACATGTGTCTGTATATATTTATCTATTTTCACCCTATTTCACCCTATTCTAGTCTGAATGTAATTAATCGTCCGTATATGTGTTGTATTTTGTGTATGTTATAAACTACAACTACAACTGTAATTTCGTTGTACAGCCCTGTGTTGTATAACGTTCATAAATGTCCTTGAATCTTTGTTTTTCTCTCTCAATAATCAGTTCTTTTTTCTCATATTATTGCTTCATGGTTTGTCCTTTATGGCACCAGTGACAAAATAAATAACAAACATATTATATTATGTGTTACAGTAGAGTTATTTCCTAAACCTTATGTCCAGACACAGAGCACCAACAGTACCAGTGGACTCACCTCATGATCCAACAGGTTACAACGTTCCACCTTCTGGTTACACTTGGAGCATCTCACCTGAAACAAACAGAACGTTAATGTACAGGGAATACATCATCATGTGGTGTATGTGTGTGAGTGTGTGTGAGTGTGTACCTGGGTGTGCTGCTCCTCTCTGTGCTGGTCCAGCTGCTCTCTGGGCACTGCTTCATCACAGTCAGGACACAGACATAAGAAGCGTTTGCAGTGTGTCTCGTGCAGAGCGAAGTTGGCCTCTGCGACCTCTTTGTGGCTTTAAGAGAGACGCAGAGAGTCACATTCTGTCTGCACTGCATGACAATTTCATATCTCAATCATAGTATTATAGGAGTTATCACAGTTTTGTTCAAATGTGCTGAAAATGTTCAAAAAGAAAAAAAAATGATTGTGTTAAACAGACATGATATCATCTGATATCAATTGACAACAACTGAACATGCCTCAGAAAAAAAGAAAAAAAAAGTGTTTTATATCTTTTTAATAATTGATTACTCAAATGTGCAACCCTAACAGGAAGCCAAGTCTACTTACAGACAAGTGACACATTTTGAAACATGAAACCTTATTTTCTTTTAATTTGTCACCCGTCTGTAGAACTCTATCGCAAAACATAACTTTGGTTGATAACAGCACAATAACATCTGATTTAATGCGATGAAGAGGTGAAATAATCGTTTTGTGTATAAGTGTCATTTGCCACAGCTGTAAGTCGCTGAAAAAGCTTGAAAATACTTGAAAAGTGCTTGAATTTGACTTTGGAAAAGCTTCACGAACACTGAAATTATGATTTAGTTAACATGTGCAAATCTGATTTTGAGGACCTCAGAGCAGAAAAAGTCTTGGGGACCCCTGAGGGGGGCCCGGACCCCAGGTTAGGACCCAGTGTTTTAAAGGACTAACCCCTACTATCACTGATAATACCTGGCTATTCTGGGGGGCAAAGTAATTAATTTCACAAGTGACTGGTTGTCCACGTAAATAAGACACATCACAGTTAAAATCAATGTATGACCCAGATGTTTTCCTCTGGTAAACGCAAATGATTGATCTTGGCGAAAGTGAAAGTGAACTTTTTGTTTTGTAAATCTGCTCTGCTTCCAAAACTAAATGAAGATAGTGACACGTGACTCAACCCTGGTCTGGACTAATGACCAATAAGTATAATATATAAAATATTTCTGAAAAGCTCCATCAAAACATGACAGCATCATAAAGCAGATATTCATTCGCACAACGTTGGGTTTGTTTCATACAAATGTGGTCTTGAGTAACACAATGCACTAAGTAGGACTTTATCCCACTTGTTGCTGCAGCTTGTGAGGAGTTTGTTGGTATAACAGCTGTCTTGATCACACTGACAAACACCCTGTTCAGTCCAGTTCTATGCCGAACTATGACTCCGACCGGTTTGTCAAACGTCCACGTTGATTGACGTCCTACGTACAGTTATTGATCAAAACGAAGTTAAACAACCAGATTTTTAAACGCACTTTGGTGCCACATCCCAAAATAACACACATAAAGTGAACTCTCACCATTGACCGCATGTGCGCGTTGCTTCCTCCTCCTCCATCGACAGAAATCTGCGAATAATGATAAACTAACACAAAAAATTAATGTGACACTTCTCGTCTCGGTTCAGTAGAACAGAAAGTGAAATTAGTCCTGCTGTTACCACCCATAGGTAGCCCCACATGTTGCTGTTTTGCGCTTCTGCCACAAGGTGGCGCAAAAGATCTCCTAATGTAGGTACTCTTGTTTCTGTGTGATTCACTGAACACCAAAAACAACTAACAGCTCAGAGTCACATCTGCAGATGTGAAAAGTCACCGTGCGGTGGGAATAATGTCTTCATGCAAGATGTAATTTAGTGGACGAGATGCGGGGTTCAGCTGGGAAAACACGCAAAAATATGAATGTAAATGTGTTACATTTTTACAGCCACATGCAATTACATAAAGTGCTTTACAGGACACACTGTTCAAAGGCCATATCATGTGGATTTTGAACAGTGTTTCCTCTCTTGTGCCATGACCTAATTGTGTGTATGTGTGTGTGAATAACAGCCTGCCCTGCTGTCAAAGCAGATCAAATGAAAATAATTTCAGTTTTTGGATAGTCCAACACAAAAAGGTCTATACATAAAGATAGCGGCCAGTTTCAGCAGTGCCGGACTAAGGCCGTCTGAGGGGCAGGGGTGAAAAAAAAATAAGTGCACCAGCTGTATGCAGTGGGGCACCCGTGTGCCAAAAGTCATGATGCACTTTATCATTTTGTCCACTGCAATGGCAACATAGAGGGGACTTTACCACATTCTGTCCTCTGGAAGGTCACCCTAGAGGGCACTTTATCATGTTTTATGTATTTTAGGGGCAACCAAGAGGGCACTTTTGCATTGTTTTTTTCCAACATGGGGCCAAAGATAACAGTAACAGTGAAGTTTCTCCTGTAAACAAATTAATATGAATGAAATGATGGGCTAGAATTTTTAGACAAAATGGCGACCCCATCTTAAAAATGTAAATCATTAAAGTGGAGAAGAAATGCCATTTTCTCCAGAAAGTGCTACATTTACAAAGGTGTAGAGTATATTTTTTTTGTTGTTGTTGTTGTTGTTGTTGTTGTTTTTCAGTTGATTTCAGTTTCAGTTAGGTCAAAATCACAGAGTGGGTTTGCTTTGTTTCATTTTATTTTTTATTTTTTAAAATGCTTATTTTTATTTTAGCATAAATTAGTTTCAGTAGCCTATTAGTTTTCATTTTAAGCATTATAATATGTGGGGCTGGCTATTTGTCAGAGACAGTATTTAAGAAGTTCAGAATAGGTATTACAATACAGCCACAACAAGCAAGTAGCAAATGACTCACAGTCATGTAGATATCTCATTCTTAATAGACATATGCAACAATGGTGCTCAGTAACTTTACTCAAGTTTATTGATATTTACTTTTTTTTTTTTAAATGAAAAAAGGGAGGTTCAGCAGTTCTAGCAATTATACAGTTGAGTTTTTAAGCTTGTAGAGTGCTGAATAGTTTGTATGTATTGTTGCATTTCATTTATTAAAAAAAAAGATTATTTGTTGTAAAATGTACTTTTGTGAATATGAAATGTCGCTGAGATAATAAAAAAAGATTTATATCATGATACTGTTTTTATTCTGATTTGCTGGCACCACAAAAAACAAACAGCACATATTTGTACAGTAATTAAAACTGAGCAGAAATGTGAAAATTATTATAACGGGCAAATTCTTTGCAAAAACGGTACGAGGACAGCTCCAAGACAAATTGATGATTGTTTCACTATCAACTCCACAAAAAGAACAGTTAACATCAGTGACCTCTCAGTGTCCTGGTGTTTTAATGGGCAGCATCTGTGGAGAAGATTGTTAGTATCTCGAAGATTAAGGGTCCATACTTTTTTCCACTGAATATTTTAGACAAACTGTCCCTAATAGCAGCTTACATCTGAGATGGTAACAATGTCTTTTTGAAAGACTGATCTGATCCTTTGGTTTCGTGGTGGAAGGTTGGATAAAAAACTTATTATGCCTACAATGCTGTCACCTCAACTGATCTTTATCCTGCATCTTCAGAGCCTGTGTGTGTGTGTGTGTGTGTGGTGTGTGTGTGTGTGTGCGTGTGTGTGATGTGTGGACGTGTATTACTTATTGTTGTGGGGACACAAATCTGTTTACACACTCACATTGTGGGGTCTCGCCTACTTTATGGGGACAAATTGCAAGTCCCCATGAGGTAAATCATTAAATTTTAGGGTGAAGACTTGAGTCAGGGTTAGGGTAAGGTTAGGTTTAGGATAAGGTCAGGGTTAGGGTTAGGTTTAGGCAGGACTTGTGATGGGTAGGGTCAGGATAAGTCTCCAGGAAATGAATGTAAGTTAATGTAATGTCCCCAGAAGTGACGGAAACACAACATGTGTGTGTGTGTGTGTGTGTGTGTGTGTGAGCGGTGGATCCAGTCACTTCTGTCCCTCCTCGGCTACGGTAGTTTGTGGGAGGAGCTCGTGAGGAGCACGGGATTCCTACTGGATGTCACGCGGGTGGTTCCCCTGCGCTCGCTACCGGGCGACCAGCAGTTGTTTGTCCCGCTGCAGAGACGCTGTCTCCGGGGAACAGGAGCAGTCTGCAGCCACAGACAGACGCTTCATGTCAGAGCGGTGTGAGGAGGAAGTAAACAGGTGAGCGCAGCACACAGAGCTCTGACGGCTCTGCTGATTCATGAAGTCAGAACTCATGTTTTATGTTTCAGTGTAGAGACAGTGGACAGACAACACAGCTGGAAATATGAATCCTGATTTTTATTTGCATTTTTGGTCTTTGTCCATTGATACACTATACATGTCTGTAATAGGGCTGCACGATATGTGCGATATTTTGACTAATATTGCGATATGCGATAAATCGGAATGATCATTTTTTGCATCACAATTAGAATCTGGAGAACAAGATTTTTACGCCAGGACATCCATGCAGCAATACAGTAGCCTACTTCATTATAATGCTGTTTTCTGTCTCTTTTCCTTTAAAAATAGTTCTGAGTTTGCGATTTTGATATTGCACCTGGCCATGCTGTGATTTTTTAATAATGCTGTGATTAATTGTGCAGCCCCAATCTGCATTTTCTGGATTTGTTGTTTGTCTTTAAAGGGACGGTTAACCCGAACATC
The DNA here is from genome assembly GCA_034769285.1 of Lutjanus argentimaculatus. NCBI lineage: Eukaryota > Metazoa > Chordata > Actinopteri > Lutjaniformes > Lutjanidae > Lutjanus > Lutjanus argentimaculatus. The sequence continues at coordinate 2,781,523 of JAWZSL010000001.1, forward strand.
AGGAACACATATTTCCCCCCCTGACCTGTAGTTCTTTTTATCAATCTGTGCTGTTTAGGTGTGAGTTGCAGAGGTTCGGAGATACCGGCTGTAGAGCTTTCTGCCGTCTGTCCAATATAACAGAACTAAATGGCACTCGGCTTGAGATGCTCAAAGCACCAAGAAAAATCCGCCTGAAAAATTCAAAACCAATGTCTCTCTGCAGAAATCATGACCCAGTTACTCAAGATTGTTACTGTTTGAAAGAAAGTGGGTCTGATAGATTCTACTGCAGAAAGAAAGTACACAACATGTCCCTTTAAAGGATGTAAGAACTAGGTGAGTGATGTAAAACATAGGCATTCAAGAACTTAAACGTATACTGGCAAAAAGAAAATATAAACAGCAAACAGGCTCAAAAACAGGTAAATTACATTGACATATTGCAAATAGTACAATTATAGCACAATCACATATTGGTCATGCAGGGATTTCATCTGTGGCTATTTGGTTCTATGGTTAAGATTTAGAGCAAAAAGTAGAAAGATTAGTGGAGCTGCAATGATTATTCAATGGATAGAAAATTAGGTGCCAGCTATTTTGATAATCAGTTTATTGTTTCAGTCATTTTTCAAGCGATAATGTCAAACATTTGCTGGTTCCAGCCTCTTAAATGTGAGGATTTGTTGCTTTTCTATGTGACTGATGATAGCAAATGAGAGTCTTTTGGCTTTGGAGTGTTGATTTGAAGAAAAGAAGCTATTTGAGGACATCAGTTTGGGCTCTGAGAAACTGTTATTTACATTTTCCATATTTTTTTTTACATCAATTAAACCATTAATCGTGAACATAATCAGCTGTTTTTTGTAATTATTGTAATTTATTTACACATTCGTGGTCTGTAATTGTAACAGATTACAATTACATTTATTTTGTAATTTAGGTACATGTAACTAGTTACATGTAGGTAGTTCATCTGCAGCACTGCTAGTATCCTATTAGACATTTGTATGACATTTTGTCATAATAGGTGCATCAATTTTTGAGTTTTGGACAAAACGTGTTTTGTGAGGTCACAGTTACGTAGAGCACAAATGAACATTTGTGCCAAGTTTGGAGAAATCCCCTCAAGGTGTTGTTGAGATATCACGCTCACAAAAATGTGACGATTTGAAAACATAATGCCACCAGCTACGCCCTGTTACCGGTGTGGAGCCATATAAAAAAGTGTTTTTCAAGGTTATTCAAAAATTGTGAATTATAGAGGTCCTTCAGCATATAGTCATGAATATGCTCACGCCTGGTGGAGATAATAATCGTTAGTTGCAGCCCTAAAGGTCAGTGATAATGTTAAACTCCTTAGTGCTTCTGTTCCATGCGTCCATTGCAGAGTCTGTTTGTCACTTGGACTAACAAAAGGTAACAGCTGATTAAGATAAAGAGTAAGAACAACAAAGAACAACAAAGATCAGTGACATTAACTTCTTCGTGTCTGTATCACGTGAGTCCGTGGGTTGCAGAGCCTGTTCGTCGAGCCAGGTGGCCAAACAATAGTCATGTTTTCTTAATGTGGCTCGCGTTTTGCAGAGATGAATCCGTGCCAAGAACCAGGTGAAGGCCAGGAGGAGGTGACTGAGATGGTAGGTCGGGAGACTGACCTGAAAGATGGACAGTAAGTCACAACGGTTCTTCTTACTGGAAAAAGATCAGACTTATGGTGTAGCCGTCCAGTTTTGGGAGCTTTTTCTTCACTACCTGTTTTGTGTTGCTCAGGATGAAGGAAGTGACTGTCGGGGAGCAGAAGGTGCTGCTCGTCTGTACTCAGGGTCAGTACAGTGCAGTCGGGAGCCAGTGCTCTCATTACAGCGCTCCTCTCGTCAAAGGTAAAACTCACTCTACTCCTCAATCCTTACATACCAGTAATATCTGAAACAACCGTACGCACTGCTTTGCATTGATTTGAGTGTTCATTGTATGTTCTCTGATAATTCAGGAGCACTGTTTGGTGACAGAGTGAGATGTCCTTTTCATGGTGCTTGCTTTAATATCAGAACTGGAGATATTGAAGACTATCCAGGTCTGGACTCTCTGCCTTGTTACAAGGTAAAACATGTCTGTAGAGATCAACATTTGATAATAGAGATGTAACAATACCGAATCTCAAGGTAGGATAATACCCTGATAAAAAGTTCACAATACGATATTTATTGCAATACAAAGAATAAATATGAAAATTGTCCTATTAAATAATCAATCTGATGTGTGCAGCATTCTTTTTACATATAAAATTATTTTTTCCCCTTTAAATTAAAGTGATTTTACTTTCCTTCTGTAATAAAATAAAATCAAAGTAGCCAGCCATGATGCAAAAATTGTCTCTGACAATGAATGTTTGAATTGTGTGTGTATAATTGCAAAATAAAAACAATTCAGCAGTCAGTAGCAGACCAGGTAGATAATATTCAATATTCAATATATTATTACATCCCTATTTAATACCAATTAACCACACTTTATAGAGGAATGACTCCAGGTTTGATCGTCTCTCCAGTTTAAAATGTAGTCATTTACTTGCACATCATTTCCATGTAATTAGTATAAAAATATCACTTTGTCCACACAACAGATTTAAGCTTGAATGTGTTTTTGCACAAAAATATGCAGTCATTTCATAATAGTAGTAAATTAGTAGTGAATGTGCTCTTGGCAATCCTGTATTGTGTTATAGTCATGCCTATAAAGCCTCTTTGGATTTGAATTTGGATTTTAGCAGAGAAAGAAGCAGAGAAGTTGCAAATTCCCCCCTGCTGCATGAATTTACAACTTTTATTTGCAAATAGAGCGTTAATATTTAACATTTAGAACAAACGTCTCATCTGCAAGTTGTCCCACAACTCATTTATAGTGTTCCTATTTTTATTTTTTGTATTTCCTCTGCTTAAATTGTTCATATTTTTTATATTTCCTCTTGCTCATATTTTTGCTATCCATTTTGCTGCTATAACAGTAAATTGCCCCATTGTTGGACTAATAAAGGAATATCTTAGTTATGAATGGGCTCAAACTAAAATATTTTGTCAGCTCCTACGACACATTTAATGCTTTCTATCATTATATATGCAAATTTAGATTTAACTTCAATTTGAGCACTTGATGTTTAAACAAAATTTTGCAAGAAAGAGGCAAGAAAATGCAAATTTGGATTTGCCCCTATTAACTTCTGTATTTCTCAACATCTAAGTGACTGATTGGAACAGCGTTTTTTAAATTGGTCCAGTATTGAGAAAGATCACTACAGACGTCAGCTATGAAACTAAGTTACAATGTAATTCTTATGATCAACTGTGCGCCGTCAAAGTCAAGTCTGCTAAAAGCACTTGTTTTTGCCACCAACAGGCTCAGATTGTTATTCTAAGTGTCTGAAACATTATGGAAAGGATCGCTACAGAGACAGACCTTTTTGATAAATAGTAAGAGTTGTTTTGTTTCTCTCACCAAACTCACCAGACTCCCTTTGCAGAAACAGTAATTTTATAATTGCGATCGTCGTCTTTATCGTAACTTGAGAGAAACAAAATAAAACTCACCAAAAACATCTTAGTTTGTCTTGTCCAGTAAATGAAGGTTTTATTTTGACCAAACAACCAGAGTTGTATTTGATTGCTGGAACCATGGAAAATCAAGCCAAGATGTTTTTGGTGAGCTTGATTTTGTTTCTGTCAAGTTTGCATGAAGTGTGTTTCACAAAGATAAAATTAAATGGAGTCTGGTGGCTTTGAACACAGCAATAAAACGGCTGTTTATGGTTAAACGTATCTTCACTCTTTAAAAAAGGTCTTTCTCTATCGCGATCCTTTCCACAATGTTGTCAGACACTTAGAATAACAATCTGAGTCTGTTGGTTGCAAAAACAAGCAATTTTAGTAGATGCACTTTGACGGTGTGCAGGGATTACGTTGATTCTGCTTGTACCGGCTGCAGCGCTCTCCCTCAATAATGCAGCAGTTTAAAAAATAATGTTCCCATTAGTCACTTAGACACAAAAATGTGAGAAAATAGGGTTCAGGTTGAAAAATGCAGAAGTTACCCTGTAAGTTTCTCTTACTAGATGTTACTGTTGTTCCGTGTACTTCCTCACTGTTTCAAAAATATTTCCTTTTTTTGTATAGATTCTGTCATCTGCTGCAGATCATTGTCTGAAAACATAGACAAATGACCGCCACTATGCTACAATCTGGAAAAAAAACATTCTTTTAACCTGCATTCTGCATGTAAAGTTGTCTCTCATTTTTTTTTTCATCTTCCAGGTCAAAGTTGAGGATGGCAAGGTGTACGTTACCATCAACAAGAATGTAAGTGATGGCAAGTTAAGTACATGAAAATGATCACAATGTCCTTTTATTTTGTGTCAAAATGCACAATTTTAAACAGCATCTTGTTGTTTCACTTCCCCTCAGTCTCTGAAGTTGACGAAGCGGGTGAAGGAGATGTGCACCGTGGCGCCAGACATCAAACACACTATCCTGCTGATAGGAGGAGGTGGGGACTGGATGTAATAAATACAGAAAGTTTCATGAATTTTTCTGATAAAGGTAAAACGTGTCAAATAATATTCTGCAGATGTCAGGGCGCATGTTTTTGATACAGACACCAGCAAAAATCACAGCATCATCATCATTTTTATATTTTTACAGCGAAAACAAAATGCAACTCATTACCATTCCCACTAAAATCCCGACTCGTATTGCAATCGTGATATCTGTCAAAATAATTGCAGTATGATTTTTTTATATAATGTTCAGCCCTACTTGAAAGTTGAAGCCTCAAGTCATCAGTCCAAGTCCATTTTATTTCCTGCTTCAGTATTCAGCCTGTGTACGTCAAAAAAGTTGAGCTCAGTAAGTAGGAATCTGGGCGCTCACAGCTCCATCTCTGGTTGTGCCCTCTGAAGAATTACACACTGAATCAGCATTTTGTGATTTCAGGTCCTGCTGCTCTGGTTTGTGCTGAAACGCTGCGGCAGAACTGCTACCAAGGTCGAATCATCATGGTAACCAAAGACAACCTGCCTCCATTTGACAAGCCCAAACTGAGTAAGGTTAGTGGATTAGTAGGTTTTTCTGTCTGTGTTTTTTTTCAACAGCCTTCTTTTAGATGTAAATTTTTCATAAATTATGCAACATAACTTTCAGGCTCTGAATGCAGACAGCAGCAGCATCCTCCTCCGGTCAACTGACTTTTATCAGCAGTATGGGATTGAGGTTTGGACGCAGAAGGAGGTGAGAAGCCAAACGACTATATGTGAGGTATTAAAAAAAAACACTGATCTTGTCTTTGGTCCTGTTAAGAACTGTGTTTTGTGTTGCAGGTGGTGTCAGTAAACCCAGCTGATAAGGTGGTGAAGCTGAACGATGGCGCCGTGCAACATTACGACCAGCTTCTCATCTCAACTGGCTGCAGGTTAGAGTCGTCATCCCGTTCCTCAAGTTTTCCAGGAAAAAAAACAAGCTTGCACTGTTTGTTTTACACTCAGTCATCGGACTTAGTGAACACACAAAAACCAACTGAAACATTGAGTTTTAAAGAGATAGTGCAGATTATTTAGTGTGGGGTTATATGAGGTACTTGTCCAGAGTCCGTGTATCGCCTGCAGTAGATGGCAGTTGATACGTCACAGGAGAACATGGGAGTTGCTGGTCTACCGCTACCTTGATTAGTTAGTGTGTTTGTGATGTTTGACTTCGGTGAATTCGAACTAACCTTTTAAAGCACCAAAATCACATAACAACACAAACAAACTACCATACTGATGCAGCAGTAAACCAGAAACTCCTGGATTTTGCAAGGGAAAATTACTCATTTTGCCAATGGAGTATGGTTGAATAAGAGAGCGACATTTGACTCGTATAACAGCAGTTTCCCTTCAGAAAAGGCTGTCTGATGGCAAGCTGAAGCAGTGAAATATTCCTTTATTCCTAATATAGCTTATAGGTTTTTCTTTTTTCAGATGGGCCTTTTTTAGGTAGCTAAAACATGTTATGTTGCTCACCCTGTCCACAGCAGTACATTGCTTAGCTTCTGTGCTGGTACTCCTCTCCAAACTGGGGGTGTCATTTACTGTTGGTAATACACTGACTATGGATAATTACCTCATCCAACCCTACTTCAAATAATGCAAACAATCCCTTAAGGTTTCCATGTGACACCAATAATATACAGTAGTTGAACTTATTTCGTTCACAGAGCACGGCCGCTCAACTGTCCTGGCAGTGACCTGAAGGGAGTAAAGTTACTGCAGAGTTACGAAGACGCCAAAGAGATTCACAACTCCAGTCGGGGCCAGAAGGCTGTTGTAATCGGAGCCTCCTTCATAGGTTACCTGACACAGTTTCTCTTTTTTTTTTTTTTTTTTTATTGTTCATTTTATAACTTAATAAAAAGCTGGCAGACGATTTGGTGTTTGGTTATCGTGATGCTCTGTTTGGAGGGTGTCATCCCCCCATTCAGAGCCACCTGTCTTTTTATTACATCTGCTATGTAAATATTTGACAGTGCAAGATAAAGCTACTTTACAACATGTGTCGTCACATTAATATTGCAGACCACTGAAGTGTTTTTGATTAACGTAATAGGTATGGAGGTGGCATCCTACTTATCAGACAAAGCTGCCAGTGTGGCCGTGGTTGGCACCACCACATATCCGTATGAGCGATCTCTGGGGCCAGAGATCGGCAAAATGTGTATGCAAGTAAGAAACAATTATGAGTATGGTCTGTCACTGCTGAATGTGAAAAAGAAACAAACTTTAAAACATTGCTTTTCCTTGAAGATGCTGGAGGAACAAAATGTGAAGTTCTACATGAATGATGGAGTGACTGAGATCAAAGGGGAGAACGGCAGGGTAACTTTACTTTTACTCTATTAACAGAAATAATAACATTAAGAATGGCTCTGTTATATTCAAGTGTCCCATTAAACTGTGAGTGTAATTAACAAGTTATTTTCATTATTGATTAATCTGCCAATTTTTTTTTTTAGATCGTTTAGGCTATAAAATGTCAGTAAATAGTGAAAAATGTCCATCCGTGTTTCTTAAAGTCCAAGGTGATGAATGTAAATGTCTTGTTTTGTTTGTCCAAAACCCAAAAATATTCAATTTAATATGATATAATCAAAGAAAGGCAGGAAAATCTCATATTTAAGAGGCTGAAAACAGCATTTCTGCCTTATTTCAGTGAAGATTAATTGATTAATCAGTTATCAAAATAGTCTGTGACTATTTGATTAGTCATCTAACTGTTTCAGCTCTAGAGTGAGCCAGCAAGCAAGACCAGGATCTTTGTAGGAACCTAAATGCAGTTCATTGATTTTTGGTTTAAAAAGTTAGTGATAAATAATTTAAGTTAATTTTAGAACGGTTAAAGATAACAGTAATATCAGTTAATTGATTAAGAAGGAATTAAAAGGAATATTTACAGGTATTTCCAGTTCATATACAATATTGTAATAAGTTAATTATTTAAAGTGCAATTAGATTGTTTAAAAAGGATGAAAATGTAATTTGGGAGCCTATAATAGTTTGATGTTTTCAAGTTACCGTGCACCTTTAATTACTTTAATTGGGGCTCCTGTGAGGGGTTAACCTGAGGTCAGTCAGTCAGGCAAGGGGAGAGTAGAGCCAGATGGTTTTTTGACCTCCTTTCATTCCTCTTGTTGCTTATTTTTGCTTAGACGTGATGGATGCTTGATGGACACTTTTGATGTTTTTTTTTTTTGCACCACCCTTTTTGTTTTTGTTTAAATTGTTAAAACTTTACGAGTGGTCCGGTGGATTTTTTCACTGATGCGGATTAAGACGAGGGGCATAATTAGAGCATCAAGCCAAGCTCCTGTTGAAACCTGCAATCTTGAAACTTGAAGCAGCTGAATGGATTTAAGCCATAATTCATTTTATTTACATCTGTGCTGTTCTTACTGTAACATGTAAAAATGGCTAAAATTGGAAATTGTATTGCTTCAAACCTCTTGTGTATCTGCAGTGTATATTATATTGTAGTAAATAGCTTTTTTTTATTCAGGTGAAGGGGGTGGTGCTGAAGAGTGGTACAGTCCTGGAAGCTGATGTGGTGATTGCTGGAATTGGTAATTTTATTATTCTACTTCAAACTGTTGGGATAGATACTTTTTAATAATATTACAGAACACAAATAAAGTTTGGGACTATTTTAAGTACAGCTGAAACAATTAATTGATAATTAGTTGACTATTATATTAACTGCCAACTATTTTGCTAATTGATTAATCGTTTTGAGTCATTTTTCATTAAAAAGATGTTGAAATATTCTGATTTCGGCCCCTTCAGATGAGATTTTTTTTTGTGGTTTCTGGTTCTGCTTTTTGCTAACAGCTGAGTTTCCATTTGAAAACAGATGGAGTCGACCTTTAAATAAAGTTTTTCACATTCAGGCCTTATGTGCTCAGTTCTGCAAAAAAAAAAAAAAAAAAAAAAATCAAACAAAAGTTTCTGTTTTTTCAGGTGTAATCCCCAACTCAGACTTCTTGGCAGGCAGTGAGGTGGGAGTGGATTCGAGGAACACTGTGATTGTTGACAAGGTGAGACAGAGGACATTTATGACTTAGTCTGCTGGATACGGTTTTCCTGCTTGTTTTTTTTTAATTTTTTTTTATATATATATATATATTTTTGGCCAAACATTAACATGCCTAAGCTAATTGTGTTCAGGTAACTAAAATAAATAGTTGTGAATATGTAGTATGTACTGTTTCTTTGTCAGCCCAGTGAGGCTCTAAACTCCTTTATCTTTCCTAACAGTTCATGAGGACCAATATACCAGATATTTTTAGTGCCGGAGACGTTACCTCTTTCCCTCTGACCATTCGTGGAGACCAAAAGGTCAACATCGGTCACTGGCAAATGTCACAGTCTCATGGTGAGAGACACCTTCATGATGGCTTTGTTGGTTTCATGCAGCCAATAAGGCTCAGTTAAGATCTGCATCCGCATCATGAACCTTTTTTAATCTTTTATTTAAACGCGATAACAGTGAAAATAATTTGCCGCTGGACATTAGAATGGCAAAATCTCTAATGTTACAATTTTAGTCTTTTAAGCTTCAATCATTTGTTTTTACATTATTTTTTATCCTTGGTGTTTCTTTTATTTAAAGTTTCTTCTTGTAAAAAAACAGTGTTCATGTGTTTGCTGTCTGTGAAGAACTTTGGGCTGCATGTGTGAATGAAAGTTGATGTATATAAAGTTGAGTTGACTTGAGTTCATCATCATCATGCTTGTTTTTTTTTTGTTTTTTTTTGTTTTGTCTGTTCCCTCAGGAAGAGTCGCTGCCCTGAACATGCTGAACAAACCAACCCAAATTGAGTCTATTCCTTTCTTCTGGACCGTGCTGCTCGGGAAGAGCATCAGATACGCAGGTAGAGGATTTGTAGAGAAAATGTCAGCCTTTCATCAGCATATTTTAACCTGTACTGAGTCTCGTTTCCTCCTTTCATTTCCTCTTTCTAGGCTACGGGGAAGGATACACAGAAATCATATTCAAAGGCAAAGTGGAAGAAAGAAAATTTCTGGCGTTTTACATAAAGTGAGCAGCTGTGGATTAACCCTGATGCAGCTGAATATGAATTTCTGTTGTTTTTGCTGACTTTCCTGCACATTTTCACATTGTAAGGATTAGTTAGCAAAACTCAAATGAGGAACAGAAGACAAAAAGGCAAACAAATATGAAGTCATGAGATGATCAGAATCAGTCAAGGCAATTTTAAAACTTAATATCACACATGCTACATACAATAATTATGAAAGATCTGTTTCATGATTTCATCCCACATTCATTTCTCCTTTTGTTAACAGAGACGAGGTGGTGGTAGCTGTGGCCAGCCTGATGTTCGACCCTGCTGTGGCTTGTGTTGCAGAGTTGATGGCTGCTGGCCAGATCTTAACAAAAGCACAGGCTCAGTGAGTGTCATCCTGCATTCACACAAACTACAAACTACACTATGTGGTTATATACTGAATGTGCATTAAATACCTGACGCAATGATAAGTTCCTTGTTATGTCCTTTAGGAGTAAAGGTCTTAATGAGATAAAGACACCATATCTACCAGGCTGTTAAAATGAAACCGTGACCCACAGTGGGTGCAGCTTTAACTAGTGAACTTGCATCAACTGGCTTTCTTTTGGCCAGCTGGGGGCAGCAGAAACAAGTTGTGAACACAACATCGATATATTATTACCCATTTACGTTAATATAGCAAACCTGTCTGCTAATGTTGCTCATATACACATTCAGCAAATAGCATGGATTTGGAGTTGTGCTTGTGTCCGTCAGGTTAAGTCCAATAGTCACTCTCTTTTTAACTGTTTTGGTCTCTACCAACTCCTGAAGGAACGGTCTTGCTCTCCAGCTGCTAAATGCTGCACTTTGTTCACTGGCTTGTCACTAACTTTGTCTGTCTGCCATTTTGTTCATGACATGGGTACAAGTCAATTTTTAGAGGGTTTTTTTTTTTATGGAGAAGAGCTGCATATTGTGGCTGAAAATGGATGCCTAAGAGAGTGAGAGTGAACCAAAACCTACCAAAGTAGGATAGAGGATAGAAGATACCTGTATACTGCTTAACCATGTAGCTTTGTGGGCTAAACTTCACCAAATAATGTCTACTGAGACAGGGATCAGACACCTTAATGACATTCAGTGTAAACAATATATATGGATATAAATGAGCTATTTTGTTCAAGATAAACATCATGTCTTAAATTACAACAGTTTTTTTTTAACTTGGACACTTCACTTTGTTGAATATTTTTTTCTCACCTGTGTTCAGAGCAGATGACCTGAGCTGGCTGCAGATGTAACCAGACGCCTGCCGTCTGTATCCAGGAGTAACACCTCTCAGCGACGGAGGATGTCGCCTTTCTCTTTCCTCTTCCTCTACTGCCAAATTGAATTTTCTCCAGTTACTGCCCCGGGGGGCCTCTGAAAGCCAATCAGAGGTCTGCTCTCACTCACAGCACTGTTGCCATGGCAGCAAACAAAGCTTTATTGAATCTGAACTTTGTGCACTCGGAAAATAATCTGATCTGTAACGCTCTGATGAGCAGAGTCTGCAGCACTTTCACATCATAAATACACACAAACATTTTTGTTAACTTGAAATTATTTGAAAGACTTGAAACATTCCAGAAACATCAAATTTGATAGTATTTTGTATGGTAGTCATAGCACTGCAATAACAGTAAATACTATTTTATCCAGTTAAAACTTTAAAAACACACACACACACCACTCCACTTGTCTTCGTTACAATATATTTAATGTGTAACCTTTAAAATCTAAAATACAAAGGTCAGTTGAAATACTGCACTCCACAAAGGAATATGTTGTTTAATAACTGTTATTTTTCATTACCTTTTATTGCTGGTATGTTTGTTTTATGTTTAATGTAATACTTTAATCAATCATAAATGTTTACAGCAGAGATGTACTGTAATTATTGTTTAGTCTTTATTTTATATCTGATGTAAAATTCAGATTAATGCTTTTACTATGGTTAGTGTCTTATTTTGAAACTCAAATCCAGATGAAGAGAGAGTAGGTACAAAAGCACTTTGTGGAATTTTACCTTTTAACTTACTTGAAAAGTGCTTTATGGTACATAATCAGTGCTCAGGTATTAGACAGTTCTGCTAGGCAGCTTAAACACCACTGATTGTCCATATTAATATCATATTTCCTGTTGTCAGCCTGTGGATGCAGTGTGAGGGTGTGTTTTCTGTCTGTTTGTTTCACTGACTAGAATAAATCTTTCCTCATCTGTGAATAACCTTTGCAGTTTGTTTTAGGTTTTGACAGTCTGACAGTTGCTTGGTGAAATGGTAATACAACACAACATAACCATCTGCCGGCAAACCTTTCTTGTCAAACATATCAGAGTAAGCAACTTTATTTATATAGCGCATTTCATTCCAGGTGGACGCACAATGTGCTGCACACAGAGTGAGCCACAAAAGTTGCAGACACAAGAGCAGATGCATAAAAAGTAATGGAGTTAGAACCAATTCAGATACAAAATAAAATAAATGAAGACCAGCAATCGACCAGGAAATTGGAAGACATGAGAATTAAAACCATTTAAAAGATAAAAAAGTGAGAAAAACATAACAGTTGACAAATAAGAATATAAGAGCATGTGAGATAAAAGAAATAAGAGTGTAAGTAAAATAAAATAAAATAAAAGTTAAGACCGGCTGACCAGACTATGAAAGGTGCAGCTAAAAAGGATGTTTTCAGTTTACAGTGTGATTATTATCTTTGGATTTTTATTTCCACTGTTGTTGTTCATTGTTGTTTTGAATCTGGTCTGTATGTCTCCTTCTCTATCAAACGGGCGATTTTTCCTTTAACATTTTATAAACAACTCACTGTCCGCAAGCAGAGTAGTCCACCCTCTGTAATGTTAACTTAATTCCTGTGGCTGCAAATAATTCTAATATATTTATTTATTAACTCTACCTGTTAGTACAAGTTTCTCTTTGACGTTACACAGTGACAGCAGATTTTCTGGTACATCATCATTTTGTTTTTACTTTGACGTTACTTAAGTAGGTTAAGACTGAAATAACAATAATGCATAGAAATTTAAAACAATTTTATTAATTTGTATTTATTACAAAAGATCATTTTAGTATCTGGACACGTGTAGACATTCACATTTTAGTGTGTTATTTACAAATTATTCACATATCTCACACATGACAAAATTGTTAGTCACAAGAGGTAGGTGATGACTAGCACATCAAATGATTTGTCTTTAATGAACAATTATAGATGGAAAAAATTAACCAATTTAAATCTAACAATGTGTTATACTCAGTCTTCAAAACAATTTCCTCAGGATTCAGCTGCATCTTTAGTTATTTGCTTGTTTTGAACAGTGTGTCACTGAGGATCCCAGTTTGTCAGCCAGCAGAAACGGGTTGAGGTGGCAGTACTGAGGAAAGAATTCAGAAAATGCACAGTCATTCTCACATGAGACTGAAACAAATCTTTGGTTACTATCAAAGCTGATGCTGTGCTGTAGCTACAAAGAGTCGTTCTTTCTGTAAAACCTCTGTATTTATACAAAATATATTTATGGAGAGTTCTTAAATATTTGAAGCTTCACATTAAAAATGAAAGTATTTTACAGACTTTATGATCGGAAACCTGTGTTTAATTTGATTTTGCAAGCAATGTGTAGGTCAACGTTACTTCGTTTCTGAACGCAGTCAGTAACCTGGCATCACTTCATTTGAAGGGATGGTTATAAGACTGACATGTCACCTGTTATGAACATGAAGGAATCTTAATCTTAAGTTACATTCAGTCAGTTAACACAATGTTTAATGCCTATTTTAGCAACAAGTGAAGCTAGCTATTTGTCCATCAAGTAACTCTAAATCACCTTGGTACTGTACTGTCGTCAAATTGGCATTATAACATTTAATGACATAGTTATGAAAAGTCCAAATGGCACCACTTTAGTTGAGGTCAGGGGAATCATTCATGACACTGTAATTAACAGTGTAATAAAACTTAATGACATCTTGATGACAAGTCCAAAATGTATCTCTGTGTTCAAGAGCAAGAAAAATACAAAAAACATGACTTATAATGGTCTTAAAATAAAAATTAAAGTAAATGTAAAATAAAATGACACATATGACAGTATAATATGTTAAATTTTAAAGCTAATAGTTTCTATAAGTTTGACAATGTCATGACAACATCATAATACATCTCAAACAATGCTTTGCATTAAAAATGACATAACTGTCTGAATGACAATGACAACAGCCATAAACATTCAAAGACTTCTTCATGAGTGTTCTGTCTGTTACTTCTTCTTTATGGTGTCATGTCTGTCTTATGCACACCCCTCTAAGTCAAGTGTCATGGTTAACCTTTCAAAATAAAAGCCTTAAAGCATCGGCTACCTGTGGTGTTGACTCTGAGCTCGACTTGTCCGGTTTATCCAACATTTGGATGTTGAAGTCAGGAGAGAAACGTGAACTCTGGAGGATCGCTGCCATCTCTCCGTTTACCTCCACTGGCACATCTTTCTGCCGAACACACACAAAAAAAAAAAACCACTGACCTAAACCAGATGTCTGCAACCTGCAGCTCTGGAGCCACACGCTGCTGCTCTTTTGCCCCTCTCTAGTGCCCCTCTTTGTTGCATTTTAATTTTCGTTGTTGTAGGCCTAAAGCGATTATTGCATTCTCCAAGACAGACAGATTTTTGCGAGTAAAGGCTGCAGACCCCTGACGTAAACTATCCAACAACAGAACAGATCATTTTTTAGTTATGAAAATGCAGGATTTTTTCTCTGAAATTTAAAAAGTACAGCACATAGTCTTGTTTTTCCTTTTAATGGAACAGTAAGCCACAGGTTATCAAAAGCTGCAGTTTAAATATTGATAAAGAAATTCAGTATTGTGGACTGATGTGACTTTAATCGTACCTTGAAACAGTGTGAGGAATCAAAGTCCAGCTGATCTGGGAAATCAGCCACAGTTCCTTTATAGGTCACTGTTGCTCCAGACTTGACTAGAGTTTTGGGCAGCTTAAACAGCCGGTAAGTGCAGGAAGCATAGCTGATGTCGCCTGCAAAAAGAAGAGGGGTTCAATTACAGCATGAAAATTACCTTCACTTATCATTAAAAGTCAGAGACATATTTTAGTACCTGCTTTTGCTTTGAGCTCACTGTTGTAGACCATAATCCGGCTCGCTGAAACAAGGTGAGGCGTGCTGAATCCTACACTGTGGGCCAGCGAAATCAGATCCTGCCAAAACAGAGAGCCGCCCATTCCCTCACCTAGGACCAAAAACAAAGAGGTCACACCCAAAAGATTTTGTATGTTAGCATGCAGGATTAAGTGCTTTATTCTTGTATTTTGCATTGGATTTTTAGATGATAATGCAATGTTATTTTACCCCACAGGACTGGATCACTCTTCATGTGATCAGGAATGACTTTGCTTGAGTACATGTCACTGTAGTACAGTTCACCTCCCTCCTGTGTAAAATGAAAACCAAAGACATGAGTTCCTGTACATCTGTCTTAGTCTACTAAAACCCCTATATGAAACCAGTGATGAACCTTTAGGATTAAAATATCATCTCTGTTTAGCAGATGAGATTAAGTTTGGTTGCTAAGAGTTGCTTGTTGAGTAATTTGACTAATTAGCTAATTCACATTTTGCGACCTAAAATGCCTGATTTCGCAGCAGATTTTCTAAAAAAAAATTGTAATGCATGTTGCGATGTCATTAGACATTCTTTGTGATGACATTTGAGGAGCAAGAGAAACTTGCAAAAAAAAAAGTAGTTTTTTACAATTCAGAAAATCAAAGGCAACTTGTTCCAGGGAGAACAGAACCACACTGCGTTCACAAAAAAGAATAACACAAAAAAGTAACAAAATATGCTTTATTTGCAAATGAAAAGGTGCAATTGAGGTGTGTTTCACTATGAAGCAAAATCTTTTGAACAATGACAAAGCTTGTGTCTTTTTGGTAAACGTCACAAAATGACAAAATAAAAAATTAAAAAATTAAAAAAAGATAAAACAAATGAGGAGATTGCTGTGATTGGTGGAACTCGCGGGAAGCTACGGTGGTTGGTCAAATTTGTGGAAAAGATGCAGACAAAATTGCAAAGTCATGCAGAATTCACTGGGATTGGTTGAGTTTGTGTTAATTGTCGCAACTTCCTGGAGGGACTGATTAACATGCTAATAAGGACATGACAACAGCTCTAGAAACGTTTCCCTATATCTTGCATCTTGCATTAATAAACTTAGTCGGGAAGCCTGTGACAATTTTTAATTGTCTTCTTAATTTTTTACCTGATAATGAGTTGATTATGCTAATTATGCGAACTGCCCAACATGCAACTCTTAGCAAACAAGTTGAATTTCATCCACTTGGACTACAGATGATTTCAAACATAAAAGTTTATAAGAAACGCCACTGCTGTCCAGTACAGCTCCAGTTAAAGCTACTACAAGGAACTTTCATATTTTGTTGATTTTGAAGCCACCTGTGGACAAAAGCGGTATTATTTCCACTGCCATAACCACAAAACATAATGTCATATATAAAATTATCTGAAGAGAATACCCTCCTGCTCCATTGTAACTGGCTATCATACTACTTATGGTAACTTTGCCTGGAAAAACGTAAACAGGCTTGTTTCATATGATTTCTAGGAGACTCCAACCCGGTGGCAGTCATTAGGAATAACTACAGAAACAGCCGATCTTCTCTCTCATTAGTTTCGTTTGCTTATTTAGGTCATATAGAAGCATCAGTATTAAACTGAACTGTTTCATAACCAGTTAATAATGCCTTGTAGTAGCTTTAATGTAGTTGGTAGAAATTCTTCACACTATGGTTGCAACTAATGATTACTTTCATAGTTGATCAATTGGTTGATTATTATCTCAGTTAATCGATTAATAGTTGTTTGCCTATAAAATGTCGGAGAAAAAAGCCCAAGATGACGTCTGCAAATGTCTTGTTTTGTCCACCACCAAAAGATATTCAGATTACTGTCATAGAGGAGTGAAGAAACCAGAAAATATTCACATTTAAGAAGCTGGAAACAGAAAATTTGGATATATATATTTTTTTAAAATTACTCAAACCAGTGCCAATGGCTTATCAAAATAGCTGGCAATTAATTTAATAATTAATGATTAATAATCGATCACACTTACCTTTAGGACATTGTAAGCCTGCTGCAGCACTGCTCTTTTATCAGGACACAAACAGATGACACAGTTGGATCTGAATAGGTTAAAGGGAAAACAGTTTTGTTTATCAGACCATCAACAGGTAAAAAGTTAATTAATTTATCGTTCTATAACACAGGGTTGTACAATGAAATGCATGTTGGTCATGTAAAATGACATCCATGCTTTAAACCTACAGCAGAACATCCATGGAGTCACTTTGTATGCCAGCTTCACTGAGGTTCTCCATGTAGCCCTGGACAAAAGAGACGTTGGGCTTCTCATAGCCGAACGTCTTCTGATGATACTCGATGTACTGACGAGACACTGTGATCTGAAGGAATGCGAGTATAATCAGGAGAAAGTACAGAAATCAAGTGTCAAATGGTGTGTGTGTGTGTACAAGCTTGTATAATCACCAGCTCCTCTGTCATATCGATCCCGGTCACATGTCCGCTCGGTCCAACAAGTTTACTGAAGGCGTAGGAGTCTCTGCCAGAGCCGCTGCCGAGGTCCAGGACTCTGCAGCCCTCGAGCTTCGCTGGGAAGGGAAGACCACAGCCGAAGAACCTGGAGGAAAATACTGTTAATGACAGCAGTCCATGTCAATATCACTGTATAATAATGGGAAGCACACAGATGTTACAGAGATAGTTCTGTTCAGGATGACGACAGACTGTTCAGTTAGTGTATGAATTTCAGTGTCGTGGACAATAGAGTCCTTTTTGGCATTTATTAGCATGTATTAGGGACAGACGGATTATCAGCCTGGCTAATTATCAGATGCGATAGAGGTTCTATATTAATTAAAGGCTTACAGGCAATTCAACAAAGTTTTGTGTTGGATTTTGAGTTTTTCTAAATTTTGACCCCAAGATTTTAATTTTTACTGCAAATAAATATTGCTTCCAAATAGTGGTGCCAAGATATACAAGTATTGATGATAACCATGATGTTTGAAAAATGAAATATTGATATCATGTCAATACACGATGATAATATTGTGTAAATAATCCAGCACCTCATAAACATATTGTACGCTCTTAAATAATTTCCACTGTTTTACGTTCTCACTTTGTCTCCCTCCACCAAAATAAATGCACAATAATAAACTTTCTATAATACTGCGATAATACTGTCATCATGAATACTTCTGGCCATGTTAATCATGTTTGCTCTCTGATGTACTTACGCAGTCATTTGTCATTGAAACTGTTCTAGGATCATGAGTGGATTTTTGCCTGACATGTCATGTAGACAATGATGACTGTGTGTGTGTTTGATTTGTACGTGTCTTGTGTGTTTTTGATTCTCCTGGTGTCACTGAGGAGTCAAGTGGCTCTGCTACAAGCAGTGCAGTGAGACAGAAACTGGATTCTGCAGGATTCAATGAAACCATCTGATGACAGCTACATGAGAAAGTAGTGTGTCTTTAATGCTGAACATGTGTGTGATGCAAAAAATAAAGGTGAGACCGTACTTTTTTGTCACCTCTGGGTGAACTAGGCCCAGTGCATCTCTGACACTTTTTGGCACTGGGCAGCAGGACGCACTGCAGGAGGCAGCACTGGTTTTCAAATCATCAGAGGACGCCAGGAGACTGCCATAGTACTTCTGCACTGAGACATAATAATCAGCACATAAGGTCAACAACAGTGATAACACAGGCTTTAACATTTAAGTGCTTTGGTTTACAGGCTGTCAAAGATCTGATGGAGGAAGTATTGAGATTCTTTACTCAAAAATACTCTGATTCAAGTAAAAGTCCTGCATTGAAAACATTTTTTTAGTAAAAGTGTGAAAGTATAATTAGGAAATGTATAGTAAAAAAAAAAAAGTATTAAGAATAAAAGTACTCAATACAGAAAAACGTCCTTCATGACTGTTACACTCTTTTATATTATATCACTAGATTATAACTTGTGCATTCATATAAAAGCAGGATGTTACTGTTGGTTAAAGTTCATTCTAAAATATTTTGTATTACTTTCATTATGGATTAAACTGCTGATTATTGTCTCTATTAACTGATTAATTGTTTGGTTTGTAAAAATTCTAAACAAAAAAATATATATATATATTATAATATTTATACTTTCATGTTTTTAACATGAAAATGACTGAAACGATTATCAAAATAGTTGCCATTCATTTTCTGCTAATTTTCTAACTTATTAATCGACTAATTGTTTCAGATATATTTGTAATAACTGCAGCGTGTGATGGAGTAAGTCTCTGAGCTGCAGTGGAGTAGAAGAAGAAAAGACTCAAATAAAGTACAGCAGCTCACCACTATGACATCTTTTCAACATTACAATGACCAGATTTGACAGAAGGTGCATAACTCTTAACTTTGTTTTGATTGAAGAAGCGTCATTATTTTTCAACTGCAAGAACAAACTCAGCAATCAAACACGACTGAGCGGCTGTTGTGCAATGTCAGAGGAAAAACTTCTCCATAAACTGAACCAAACGGTCTGATTCAAAGTGACGAACCTTCACGTTTTCCCGCACGTCGTCACAAGTCGCCATGACGTCTGACAAAAACAGAGAAGTGGCTCCGAGCTGCGTAAAAATCAAATGTAGCGTTTATGAATGAGAAGTAATATTTGGGTCAGAGCTGCCCCTCTACCAATGCGCACTCTCCCCTTCCGGTCCGTTCGTTTCACAATAAAAGTGTCATTACAACATAAAACAAAACAAAATATTAGTTATTGGAGTTATTGGAGCAGACAAAAAAAATATTACATCCAATGTCCTACGTCCAATTTATTAAAAGCTATTAAAAGCTTAGGGACAAAAAGAAAACTTTGGTCATAATTTATACCATACCAGGTGGACTTTAATCTCTGAACATGTCAATGATAGGCAACATCCATAGTTCCATTAAGACAGAGCTGAATGTGGGGAAAAAAACATCTATTGTGGTATAAAATATATAAAAATAGAAAGTTTTTTGATGTATTTTGATGCCACCGAAATAGTGAATGACACAAGAAATCAAACATCGCAGCATGTTGCCTGAGCGCAAGGAATAATATGGTCTTTTGATAAAAAGTAATATAACCTAAAATGTTTATTAAGCGTATACATGACAAATACAAACAAAGCACATTTTCATGCTCATCCATCACAGTTCTGTCTCAGATTGAGCAAGAACAAAATCAAATACAAAATGGCAAAAATAAAACTTATTCAAGAGTTTTTGCTCATTCTTCCTCTTGTTCAGACAGGCTTAAGTCCCAAAGTATCTGTATTTATGTAGAAAAATCTCCCCAAAACAACATCATATTGACAACTAGGTCCAAGTTCCCCGTTTTCAACAGAAACTTGATTTGTTGTTGAAAACCTGTATGTTACACCCCAACACTGCAGGAGGCGGCAGTGTGCCGGAAGCGGAAATATCCGGGCATTTGCAAACTTACGCCTGTCCAACGTTTGCGTATTTTTCGACGTAGAGGCCCGGCTGTTCAGTGGTAAGAAAGACTTGTATCTGGCGTAGGTGTTGTCTGTGATTCCCACTGATCTACGCTCATCGTGTGGCCGCCGTCGTTCATCGTGCGTGATGCAGTTTCACGAAGACAAATCAACACAGCAGTGAAGCAGAAAAAGGACAATACAGCCTGGAAAGAGAAATGCTGTGCTAGCTCACTGAGTGTGGAACAAGGCTGTCTTCAACGTTAAGAGATTACACCGGGAGTGAGGTAGCGAGGTACGTGGTGCTTTTGTTAGCTTACTTAACTTGTACTTGTTAGCCGCTATGCTAGCTTTAGCATTTGGCTAGCTTACCGCTTCATTCGCGCTCGGCCTAATCAACAACTATAGAGGCGAGCTCAACATAAAGTCTTGCAAACTCGATGTGAAACTTGTGGTAAATTATGCATTACTTGTTGTTACACTGTGAAGTTTACTGAACGTATAAAAGGCAAGTTTCATTTGGTCGTTAACATTAAGGTACAGCTCGTACCGCACGGGAAGCCATGTTGTTAAGCTAACCAGCTAACTGCTAGCAAACTTTCGGTATTTTAACATTACTGTGTCAAGTTAGTGTGCATAGTTATGTTCTCGTGTTTTAGTGCATAGAGACGAGTGCCACTTTGTGTCGAATCGTGAGCCTTCATTTCAGTTCATTTTAAAACTTCGCTTGGTTTGTATAGATCAAGTGTGTGTAAACGTAATGTTTCTGCCAATCAACATTCGTTGGAGCGAGCCAGAGAACTCTGTAACGGAGAAGAAACGCACGCGACATATTCAGGTGTGCGAGTCTTTGTTTTTGTTCTGTTTAAGGCAAATCAAGTTATTCATAGAGTGAGCTTGAAAACAAATGATGGTTAAATATTTTACATAGAGGTTGAAAAACATAACGCAGTAAAGAACAAATAAAAACACAGGAGTTATCAAGTAGAGCTACAGACATAAATAAATTATTAAAAGCATAGAATATCTTGTTGAAATCATAACACATTCAACAGAATACATTATTCACTATTTAAAAAAAAAACAAGATTTTGGTCAGGCATGTCTTCATGATGAAGATTGATTGATTTAAAAGAATCAATGGAGAGGGATCAGCAAATTGTTACATGTAAACTGTTCCACAACTTAGGACCAACATCTGAAAATGCTTGATCAGCTGTGTGGGATGGACTAGAAAATGAGCAGCTCAGAGAGGTGCCCGCGATCCAGTCCATGCATTGCTTTATAACAAAATATGAGAAACTTAAAATAAATGTTGTTCCTCTCTGGTAACCACTGAGCAGATGCAAGTACAGGGGGAGATATGGTCTCCTCCTGGAAAAATATGAGGAGTCTTGCTGCTTTGTTTTGAATAAGCTGCAGGCAAGATAGGACTGACTGATTGAAAATTCAAGCTTTATAATGTTCATTCAACACTTTTTAATTTCTTTCTTTTCAGTGGTGAGGCACCATGGCAGCTACCTTCCCCTACAGAGGGGTCCCTGCAGGGATGCCTCCAGGTGTACCCCCTCCTGCGCCTGTCCCAGACTACATGTCTGAGGAAAAGCTGCAAGAGAAAGGTATGTTGTCTTTCACTCAATGTGGTACATTCACAGTGTGATTAAAAGATAAGTGTTTTTTTCAGGAATGGACATGATTAATTCATTATGTCATGTGTGAAATGATTCCCCACTCTACAGCAAGAAAATGGCAGCAGTTGCAGGCAAAGCGCTACTCAGAAAAGAGAAAGTTTGGCTTTGTTGATGCTCAGAAGGAAGACATGCCACCTGAGCATGTCCGCAAGATCATCAGGGACCATGGAGACATGACCAATAGAAAGTTTCGCCATGACAAGAGAGTGTACCTCGGGTAAATATAAATCATACAGTAATAAATACTCTACGTAGAATGTAATCTGCATATACAAACTGATTGTCTTTGTGCACAATTTCTTGTTAAAACAAAACAATCATTTTTACTTGTTTCTACCACCATTGTTGTAGCTTATCCTGTATCTCTCCGTTAATTGAACAGTGCCCTCAAGTACATGCCTCACGCTGTGCTGAAGCTGCTGGAAAACATGCCCATGCCCTGGGAACAGATCCGAGATGTGCCCGTACTCTACCACATCACTGGAGCCATTTCCTTCGTGAATGAAATACCCTGGGTCATAGAGCCAGTCTACATCGCACAGTGGGGGTAAGAGCGAGTGATGTTGGGTGATGCAAAACAAATATGTGGCATGTACACAGCATTTACATCACTTGCAGAGTAGTTTGTTTTTCTAAATTATTTCTGATCTTATCCCTTGTCCTTCTCCCTCTCCCAGCACCATGTGGATCATGATGCGTCGTGAGAAGCGTGATCGTCGGCACTTCAAGAGGATGCGTTTTCCACCTTTTGATGATGAGGAGCCGCCGTTGGACTACGCTGACAACATCCTTGATGTGGAGCCGCTGGAGGCCATCCAGATGGAGCTGGACCCTGAGGAGGACTCGTCATGTGTGGAGTGGTTCTATGAGCACCAGCCTCTCAAAGACACCGCCAAGTAAGCCATCACGTCACGCTCTGATGACAAACATTTTAAGTTTTATTCAATCAGCTGATGTGTAATCAAACAATAAATCATTCGTTAATTTTCAGGTTTGTGAACGGCACCACCTACCGTCGCTGGCAGTTCACACTGCCCATGATGTCCACCCTGTACCGCCTGGCCAATCAGCTGTTGACAGACTTGGTAGATTTCAATTACTTTTACCTGTTTGACCTCAAGGCCTTCTTCACTTCCAAGGCCTTAAACATGGCCATTCCAGGAGGACCGAAGTTTGAGCCACTGGTCAGGGACATCAACCTCCAGTAAGCACATGAATTATAAACCTGAAGGCTTTACACTATTAATTTTAGTAAATTCTGGAGGCCTCATGGCAGCAACACCACTTGCATGCTCATAAATGTAAACATGTTTGTAAGACTTTTCTTTTATTTTACTTTTATAACATGTTTGTTGTACTTGTTTGATTGGAAATCCTGTTTTACTTGAACAAAACATCAAGGAAGAATAGATGCTGGATGATTTGTGCCATAGCTGAGTATTCTCTGTTTCTCCTGCAGGGACGAAGACTGGAACGAGTTCAATGACATCAACAAGATCATCATCCGACAGCCAATCAGGACAGAGTACAAAATTGCCTTCCCCTACCTGTACAACAACTTGCCGCACCATGTTCACCTCACCTGGTAAGAAATTAATTGATGAGTTATTTCTTAAAGTTGCAGTTCATTCGAAATAAATTCAAATTTAATCATGGAAAAATGTCCAAATGTAACTTGTGTGAACAAACTTCTTTGCTCATCGCTTTATTGAATTGAATTAGCTCTAATATCTTTCACGTTGACTGTAAGCACTGAGTAACTACTGATGACTTTACCCCTGCAGGTATCACACACCAAACGTGGTGTTTATCAAGACAGAGGATCCAGATCTCCCAGCGTTCTACTTTGACCCACTGATCAACCCCATTTCACACAGACATTCTGTCAAGGTAAGCGTGGAAGATTGTGTCTGATTATTTTACTTTTGGCAGAAAAGATTAATGTAATTCCCCCACAACAAATCATGTAAAGTCCTCTTACAAAGGCGCACTTGCATTGGTCTGCTTGTCTGTGCGTAAGAACTGGAGGAATATGAAAATGAATGGTGGCTCTTGTATTTTTTTTTTACTGGCTGCAGCTGCAGTTGGCCCGTCACCTTTCAGACATTGCTTCATATTATTTAAAGTTTAGACTTAAAATTGATTTTTGGTAAAACTCCTACAGAAATAAAAATGAAGGCGATCCCTTTTATTAACAATTACCTGTTCTATTTGCAAGTCAACTCACTTTAAAATTAAAATTCTTACCGTAATTTCCTGCTCCCGTTCAGAGTCAGGAGCCTCTGCCTGATGACGATGAGGAGTTTGAGCTTCCTGAGTATGTGGAGCCCTTCCTCAAGGAGACCCCACTCTACACAGACAACACAGCCAATGGCATTGCTCTGCTGTGGGCACCGAGACCCTTCAACCTGCGGTCTGGGCGCACGAGGCGTGCCATTGATATCCCCCTGATCAAGAACTGGTGAGCAAACTACCAACATGTTTGAACAAGACAAAATGACAAATGGGTCTACTATGTGGGAAGTTTTATTTTTTTTGTCATGCAGATACAAAATAGTTTTTGAGAAATTCTAAATATCAGATGTTAAATGATTCTACAGGTACCGTGAGCACTGCCCTGCTGGCAGCCAGTGAAAGTGCGTGTGTCTTACCAGAAACTGCTCAAGTACTACGTGCTCAATGCTCTCAAACACAGACCACCCAAGGCCCAGAAGAAGAGGTGAGCATCATGAGACACCTGATTTTCTCTTAACCCGTCTTTCTAATTGAAACTGTCTTTTTGCTCATCAGTCAGGTCTTTCTATAAAGATTTTCTGTCTGTTGTCTTTCAGGTATCTGTTCCGCTCCTTCAAGGCCACCAAGTTCTTTCAGTCCACCAAGCTGGACTGGGTGGAGGTGGGCCTGCAGGTTTGCAGACAGGGCTACAACATGCTCAATCTGCTCATCCACCGTAAGAATCTCAACTACCTGCATCTGGACTACAACTTCAACCTGAAGCCCGTCAAGACACTGACCACAAAGGTAAAATCTCCTGGGCAGACCCACCTGTTGTTTTACGTCTTTTGACATTGTATCAAATGCCTAAATGTGTCTTTGACTTCACAGTATTCCTATGATCCTGTTGCGGAAGGTTTTATACACAAAAAATTAGAATCTGAAATTCTAAATTTAAGTAAGCCACATTTTCTGCTAAGATAAAATCCTAGTTTATACTTGTTTATTTATTAAGAAATATCTTACTGTATTCTGGTGACAAGTGCACTCTGTACCATTTTCACAAGTGTTGACCTACAATGGTGTTCTTGTTTCTGCCCCCCAGGAAAGAAAGAAGTCCCGATTCGGCAACGCCTTCCACCTGTGCAGAGAGGTGCTGCGTCTGAGCAAGCTGGTGGTGGACAGCCACGTGCAGTACAGACTGGGAAATGTTGATGCCTTCCAGGTGAGTTCAGCAGCAAATTTTGCACAGCATGTCCATTTCTGTACCTGAGCCATACCTGCATTCTTTCTTTTCCTCTAGATGTGGATTAATTTCATTAACCTTACAGAATGGGCAAATAGAGCCACAGTGAAAGGGCCATTCCACCATTATTTAGAGCAAAGTTTTACAGGGTACTAACACAGCGTAACTACTTGCAATGTAAGACACAAGGATTTATTTTAAGGACATTTTGAGGAAGGTTTCACTTCTGTAAAGTTGTCTTTTGCTGTTCCTGCAAAAGTGCATTCAGTGTTTTGTTTTGGTGTCAGTGGTGGTGATGTTTTAACATTTGTTGGCAATGGTTAATAAGATTGTTTTAGTGTTTTCACACTTAAGTAATCCCAGAATTTCACCTCTGTATTGTAGCTGGCTGACGGGCTGCAGTACATCTTCGCTCACGTGGGTCAACTGACAGGCATGTACCGCTACAAGTACAAACTGATGAGACAAATCCGGATGTGCAAAGATCTGAAGCATCTCATCTACTACCGGTTCAACACTGTAAGTTGACAAAGTTGTTTTTAATTTGCCATCTGCTTTTATATTGAAGATAATAAGTTCAGACAGAGTCAAGTTCAGAAAGATTTGTCACCCATATGGCACCGAAAATTTGATTTCATGAGATTTTTCCTTGTTTTTGTTCTATTTTAGGGTCCTGTGGGCAAAGGACCTGGTTGTGGCTTCTGGGCTCCCGGCTGGAGAGTGTGGCTGTTCTTCATGAGGGGGATCACACCGCTGTTGGAGAGGTGGCTGGGAAATCTGCTGGCCAGGCAGTTTGAAGGTACGCATATGCACCTTTATATTTTAGCGGTGGCCACTGAATGGTATGATGCGCCAGCAGGAACTATACCAACTGTTTTCGATTGCTCCAACAGGACGTCACTCCAAGGGCGTTGCCAAGACGGTGACCAAGCAGCGTGTGGAGTCTCACTTTGACCTGGAGCTGCGTGCTGCTGTGATGCACGACATCTTGGACATGATGCCTGAGGGCATCAAACAGAACAAGGCCAGAACCATCCTGCAGCACCTCAGTGAGTCCTGGAGGTGCTGGAAGGCCAACATCCCCTGGAAGGTCAGTGCATTACACTGGGGACTGCTGACTCTTAAGTCTTGACATATGCATTAGTTGTGATCAGAAATGTATAATGCCACAAATAAACACTGAGGAGATTAAAAAAAAAAAACGTACATAATAGTGCTTATAAATGAGTTTTTCCTCCATTCCAGGTGCCAGGCCTGCCCACTCCCATCGAGAACATGATCCTGCGCTACGTGAAGGCTAAAGCTGACTGGTGGACCAACACTGCTCACTACAACCGTGAGCGAATCCGCCGTGGAGCCACTGTGGACAAGACAGTGTGCAAGAAGAACTTGGGGAGACTGACCCGTCTGTACCTGAAAGCTGAGCAGGAGAGACAGCACAACTACCTGAAGGTAACGCACAGGAAAAAGCTTCACAAGGAAATATTGAAAATACCATTACCATTGAATAAAAAGCTGCGTTAATGAACTTTTGCTTTGATTAGTTATATTTCAGTGCTCCATAGTCAGTGACCTTCAGGGACAGGCCCATTTTAGTTTTTATATTATTTTGTAGTGACGAATTGCCATTTTCCCCAGCTCTCCTAAAAACGTTTTCCCACGTGCCCAGATGCAGCAGTTCTGCACGATGATGTTGCTACATATAAACCCCCTAGTTGGAGGCAGGGAAGGCCTTTTTGAAAAACTTAGGAAAAGACCACAGATGAAGTTGCCCTTTAAAGAAAAATACCCACAACTGTATTCACTAATCAC
This sequence comes from Lutjanus argentimaculatus, assembly GCA_034769285.1. Taxonomy (NCBI): domain Eukaryota; kingdom Metazoa; phylum Chordata; class Actinopteri; order Lutjaniformes; family Lutjanidae; genus Lutjanus; species Lutjanus argentimaculatus. The sequence continues at coordinate 2,808,697 of JAWZSL010000001.1, forward strand.
AATCTAATAAACTGAATGCACCGAAAACAAATTCCAAGTGAAATTTTGAACGAAGTCCTCTTACAAAGGCGCACTTGCATTGGTCTGCTTGCCTGTGCGTAAGAACTGGAGGAATATTAAAATGAATGGTGGCTCTTTTATCACTGACTGCAGCTGCAGTTGGCCCCTCACCAGTCAAATATTGTTTCTGATAGTTTATACTATGATTACACTTTCTGAATTTTACTTTTTTAATTGCCCATATCTGTATTTGCTACTAACTACTTAATATATGGACACTAAGTTCTAAAAGTTAGTGCTATTGCATCTCTACATTCAAGTGCACATGTTCTGCCTACAGGATGGTCCCTACATCACAGCTGAAGAGGCAGTAGCCATTTACACCACCACTGTTCACTGGCTGGAGAGTCGGCGGTTCTCTCCCATCCCTTTCCCTCCGCTGTCCTACAAACACGACACCAAGCTGCTGATCCTGGCCTTGGAGAGGCTCAAGGAGGCGTACAGGTAAACGCAGTTTCAGCATGACTGCAGCTATATCTGCAAGTGTTAATTCACACCAGGCAACACAGCTACTACCAGAATATTTTTTTCCTCATCGTAAGTTTGTGTGTCTGTGTCTCCTAGTGTGAAGTCTCGTCTGAACCAGAGTCAGAGGGAGGAGCTGGGGCTGATCGAGCAGGCGTACGACAATCCTCACGAGGCCTTGTCCAGGATCAAACGTCACCTGCTCACCCAGAGAGCCTTCAAAGAGGTCGGCACCAAGACGTGCAGATAATGTTTTTGAACATTTCATCAGTTAACATAACATAACTGTTCAACAGTTAACAGTGCAGTCTCTGCTATCAAGCATTAACTGGTATTTTAAGGGCAAAGTATTGGGTAAAAATATGTTACTCTTATATTAATTTGGTCAGTTAACAAACACAAACCATGGTTGTAGGGAAGAAATGTTGCATAATATTTCTCGTCCATGAAGCTTCTTAATGTCAACAGCAGAATTTTTGTAACCCACTGCAGGAAATGTTTGCCATAAGCTGACCATCATAGCCTTGAATTTCTTGAATGTCACACAAGAGCTGCAACAATTAATCGATTAGTTGTCAACTAATAATCACCAACTATTTTGATAATCGGCGTGAACCATCAAAGTCCAAATTCTCTAATTCCAGCTTGTTAAATGTAATTATTTTCTGGTTTCTTTATTCCTCTTATTTCAGTAAATTGGGTTTACTTTGGGTTTTTCTGTGGGTTGTAGACAAAATAAGACAGTTGAGGACGTCATCTTAGGCTTTTGGAACCACTGATCAACATGGTCCACTATTTTTTTTTTTCTTATAGACCAAACAACCAATTGATTATTTAAAAATAATCAACAAAATAATCGGCAATGAAAAGAATTGTTTGTTGCAGCCCTATGTTGCAATTGTAAACTTGTTTCTTAGCCATCATATTCAATTCCTGTCAGACTCAAAACAACTTCTTCTTTTGCAGGTGGGTATCGAGTTCATGGACTTGTACAGTCATCTGGTGCCCGTGTACGATGTTGAGCCCCTGGAGAAGATCACTGATGCCTACCTGGACCAGTACCTGTGGTACGAGGCAGACAAGAGACGCCTCTTCCCACCCTGGATCAAACCTGCCGACACTGAACCACCCCCGCTGCTGGTCTACAAGTGGTGCCAAGGTCAGGCTCTGCTCAGGCTTGTGATGAAAACGAATCAGTGATTACATCCTGTAATACCTCTATATGCCTTTAGGTGGTGTTAAACTTCTGCTGATAACATGCATCCCATCTGATAACTCCTGTTATGTTATCAAGACCAAAAGTCAAACCGCGTCTGAAGGGCTTTTGTTAATTCCCCCCAGGCATCAACAACCTGCAGGACTGTGGGGAGACCGGGGAGGGAGAGTGCAACGTGATGCTGGAGTCCCGCTATGAGAAGATGTATGAGAAGATTGATCTGACGCTGCTAAACAGGCTGCTGCGTCTCATTGTTGACCACAACATCGCTGATTACATGACGGCCAAGAACAATGTGGTCATCAACTACAAGGTAAACAGACTCAGTCATTTTAGATGTGATTTTATAACCTTTATAGATGATTCCTCAGAAATCTCATGTAAGTCATCTCTACTTCTTGATTTTTACCTGACATTGAGAACTCACTTCCCATTTTGGTGCAGTAAAGTTGTTATTGACATTTCCTCTAAATGTTTTCCTCTTTGTTTCTGTTTAGGATATGAACCACACCAACTCCTACGGCATCATCAGGGGGCTCCAGTTTGCCTCCTTCATTGTACAGTACTATGGCCTGGTGATGGACCTGCTGGTGCTGGGCCTGCACCGTGCCAGCGAGATGGCCGGCCCACCTCAGATGCCCAATGACTTCCTCAGTTTCCAGGACACGGCCACTGAGAGCGCCCACCCAATCCGACTGTACTGCCGATACATCGACCGCATCCACATCTTCTTCAGGTGGGACTGAGTCACAAAAGATAAATGAGTGACACTCCTAACATGTGGCTTTTAGAAATATTGCTCTTTGACAACCCAAGCTCGGGTGAACACATGAGTTTTACAAAATGCAGTACTTCTTATAGACCATCAAATGTTGGTTACGCACTTCTGCCTTTCCCGTGTATGGTGTAGATTTGAGAACAAGGTTTTAGCAGATAAATTGAAAGTCGTGGCTTTTCCATGCATCCACCAGGTTCTCTGCTGACGAGGCCAGGGATCTGATTCAGAGGTACCTGACAGAGCACCCAGACCCCAACAATGAGAACATTGTGGGTTATAACAACAAGAAGTGCTGGCCCCGCGATGCCCGTATGAGACTGATGAAGCATGACGTCAACCTGTGAGTCCACCTCAAGATTTTGACTCTTAAACCAGTAGTTTAGTGTGTTATTAAATCATATTTTTTTTTGGAGTTAGTTAGCCATAACTTTTCTAATCTTATTCTTCCCAGTGGACGTGCTGTGTTCTGGGACATCAAGAACCGCCTGCCCAGATCGGTGACCACTGTCCAGTGGGAGAACAGCTTTGTCTCAGTCTACAGCAAAGACAACCCCAACCTGCTCTTCAACATGTGTGGCTTTGAGTGCCGCATCTTGCCAAAGTGCCGCACCAGCTATGAGGAGTTCACTCACAAGGACGGTGTGTGGAACCTGCAGAATGAGGTGAGGAACTGATGCCAGAAATTAGAAACTGTAATGCTAACCATGTTCCTGTTGACAGTTTGAGACAACAGTGTTGTTCAGACAACTAATGTTAGATTCATAGCTCACTACAGTACTGATAATGCATCTTTATTGTAACACAAGTGCTATTGGGGATGTGCTGATACCCTACTACGCGCAAATTCCATGTGAACTATTGAACAAAGTCCTCTTACAAAGGCGCACTTGCATTGGTCTGCTTGCCTGTGCGTAAGAACTGGAGGAATATTAAAATGAATGGTGGCTCTTTTATCACCGGCTGCAGCTGCAGTTGGTCCGTCACCTTTCAGATATTGTATCTAATAGTTTGTTCTATGATTATACTGTCCTAACTAGGGATGTGCCGATCTGATACACAGCATCAGTATCAGTCTGATCCTGGCCAAAATCAATGGATTATATATCAAGAGAAGAAAAACAATGACCTGAGACAATCCATTTGTCTAAACTATCACATAAATGCTTAACTAAACTTTGAGCGACCCTCTGTAAAGAGAGATTTGTCACAAGTAACACAGATGAGCAGCATGTGTCATTGGAACAAAAGCTAGAACATTGGTGAAACCTCAGTAGTTTTGGTGTCGTGTGCTGAGTGGAGTTGCTCAAGGGAAAAAAGCAAAACCGCAATAGCGAATTTATGCAAATTTAATTTAATCAAAAATGCTGCTCAGAGTTCAGTGTGTGGGCAAAGTTTAACTAAAAAGCAGCAGCAGCGTTGCATCAGTGAGTCACACTGGGGGCTGTATTTCTTCTTTCATGGGAGTAGAATATTAATTTCGCAGTTTGAAGTTTTTCTGATAGGTTAAGCAAAGTGCATTTGCACAAATCTATTATTAAGAGCTTAATTGTTTAAGAGAAGGAAAAAGACATTATTGGTTTGATATCAGCAGATGCTCAAGGGTGTGGTTGGTATAAGACATGAAAAAGTAGTATTGAGCCGTCTGTAACTGCTGTCGTTAGTTCAAGTGTTCACATTCCCGTTTTAAGTGCTCTAATGTTTGCTTGTGCAGGTAACCAAAGAGAGGACGGCGCAATGTTTCTTGCGTGTGGATGATGAATCGATGCAGCGCTTCCACAACAGAGTGCGTCAGATCCTGATGGCCTCCGGATCCACTACATTCACCAAGGTCAGCAGACAACCTTTCCTGAAACGCTACAGCTGTAGCATGTAATGTTAAAAAATGAAAAGTACTGATGAGGATAATTACTGTATGTACGTCAGAATATTTCACTATGTCCTGTTTTTACCTCCAGATTGTGAACAAATGGAACACGGCTCTGATCGGTCTGATGACGTACTTCCGTGAGGCTGTCGTCAACACCCAGGAGCTCCTGGACCTGCTGGTGAAGTGCGAGAACAAGATCCAGACGCGTATCAAGATCGGCTTGAACTCCAAAATGCCGAGCCGCTTCCCTCCCGTCGTGTTCTACACTCCCAAGGAGCTCGGCGGCCTCGGCATGCTGTCGATGGGCCACGTGCTGATTCCACAGTCCGACCTGCGGTGAGTCAGCACGCAGGCTGGTTGTTGTTTCAATCTCTCTGCAGTAATTTTATTTAGCAAACTGGGCTTTAATCCTTCTCCCTCTCCACCAGGTGGTCCAAGCAGACGGATGTGGGTATCACCCACTTCAGGTCTGGAATGAGCCACGAAGAAGACCAGCTGATTCCTAACCTGTATCGTTACATTCAGCCGTGGGAGAGCGAGTTCATCGACTCGCAGAGAGTTTGGGCCGAGTACGCCCTCAAAAGACAGGAGGCCATCGCCCAGAACAGGTATTTCCATATTTAGGTAACACTGTTGGAGACATCTGGAAAGAACTCGGATTCATATGGCCAGTGATTCAAGTATTTGTTTTAACAAGTGTGAGCTCAAACTAGACAAAGCAAGTAACAGTGTGTTTTCTGTGTTTCAGGCGGCTGACCCTGGAGGATCTGGAGGACTCGTGGGACAGAGGAATCCCACGTATCAACACGCTTTTCCAGAAGGACAGACACACACTGGCCTACGACAAAGGCTGGAGAGTCAGGACAGATTTCAAACAGTACCAGGTATGATGAAGACACTACTGATGCAATGATAACCAAAAGTATATTGAAATAATTGGAATTATGCTACATAAACTTTATTTACATAGCACCTTTCAAAACCGAAGTTACAAGGTGCCTCACAAAATTAAGATACAGAGAAATAAAACCACAAATAAAGAGCAGATCATACACAGAAAATGCAATAAAAATAGAGGTAGAAAAAGAAGATATTATGTGTATTATGTGAAATTGTGTATCGTACTGTTGTAATAATGTGTACCAACATGCATATATCTATTGATGTCTCTGTCTTGATTGGGTGCAGGTGCTGAAGCAGAATCCGTTCTGGTGGACCCACCAGAGGCACGATGGCAAACTGTGGAACCTGAACAACTACCGCACAGACATGATCCAGGCTCTGGGCGGCGTGGAGGGCATCCTAGAGCACACGCTCTTCAAAGGCACTTACTTCCCCACCTGGGAGGGTCTCTTCTGGTGAGAGCATTTTGACACTAATGGTGCTTGTAAAGCATTTTGAGAGTTCGATTGTTGTAGGGCTCAAACACTCAAAGAAAAAAGTACTTCAACCATGTCCTGTTCACCTTAGCTTCTTAATGACCAAAACCAAAACACTTTTACACTTGCTGTGCTTTGTAAGTTTGGTTTCTGTTTTCCTGTTTGTGTGTATCTACCTTGAAACTTCTTTTTCAAGTTCTGGATTTGTTTTACATGTAATTACCTCATTAAAAAGCATCAATTGTCTCAATTTCTGGACTTTAGGGAAAAGGCCAGTGGCTTTGAGGAGTCCATGAAGTGGAAGAAGCTGACCAACGCACAGAGGTCCGGTCTGAACCAAATCCCCAACCGTCGCTTCACACTTTGGTGGTCACCCACCATCAACAGAGCCAACGTCAGTACCACCAACATTTGTAAATGTATCTCTGGCCAGCTGATGTTTTTGCCCCTGTAGAAAAAGTAAAGAATGAACTCTCTAAAGATCTACATTTTCTTTACCCCTTTGTCTTTAGGTGTACGTGGGTTTCCAGGTGCAACTTGACCTGACCTGGAATCTTCATGCATGGCAAGATCCCCACACTGAAGATCTCCCTCATTCAGATCTTCAGGGCTCACTTGTGGCAGAAGATTCATGAGAGCATTGTCATGGATCTCTGTCAGGTAGGTTTTATTTACGTCTTTTTCCTCATTAAGGACTAACTTTTTACACAGCGTAACAGCAAAAATAGAGCAAGCTAAAGCTAATGTCTTTTTAGCTGCTTTATTATTGACTTGGTCCTTCCATATTGACTGAGTTTTTTTTTCTGTTTTTGTCTTCAGGTGTTTGATCAGGAGCTGGATGCTCTTGAGATTGAGACGTGCAGAAGGAGACCATCCACCCCAGGAAGTCGTACAAGATGAACTCATCGTGTGCGGACATCCTCCTCTTTGCATCGTACAAGTGGAACGTCTCTCGACCATCTCTGCTGGCTGACTCCAAGTAAGGCTTTTGAAACTATATTTACATGACTATATTTTCAGTTTTCAGAAAAAATGTCATTGAATATATTTAAGTTACACTGTGTGCTCTGGGTACTAGAATAGGTTTTGTAAACCGTCACCATGGAAGCGTTTTAAAGGTTTTTTAATCTAGTCTTCTATGAATTAAATGTGCACCTCCTCCTGCAGGGACGTATGGACAGCACCACCACACAGAAGTACTGGATTGACATTCAGCTGCGCTGGGGTGACTACGACTCACATGACATCGAGCGCTACGCTAGGGCCAAGTTCCTGGACTACACAACCGACAACATGAGTATCTACCCCTCCCCTACCGGGGTGCTCATTGCCATTGACCTGGCTTACAACCTTCACAGGTTAGGATTGTTATAAGCATGGACATATGACTAGCACAATGGCAGAAAATAGCTGATTCATCAAAAAGAGCAACGCATGAACAGGGATCCACATAATTAATTCAATAATATAGTTAAGCTTAACTGTTATAGTGGCTACAGTTAACAAAGTGGCGCTGATTGGGGTTTGTTAAAGGCAAAGGAGTGTTTTCTTCCTGACTTAAGGTGAACCCCAGTGTGTTGAAAGGTGTGTGTGTTGAAAGGTGTGTGAAAATGAACTAGGAAATTATCAGACAAATATTTGACAGCATTGCCTGGATTTTGACATCCACTTGTTGATGTCAACATGTATGCTCTGCATTAGCCTTTGAAGTCTTCACACTAGCTTCCTAACTTGTTCTACATTAACATAACTGTCTGCAATAGTCACACCAGCTCAAATGATGTTGTACTCTGACCAGTCTTATTCCTCAAAGGACAGAGAAAATATTGATGGAAAAAACAGCTCACATTAGTATTTAACTCATTTAAGTCTTAACTTCTATCATTCTCTGCTCCACAGTGGCTATGGTAACTGGTTCCCTGGAAGCAAGCCTCTGATCCAGCAGGCCATGGCCAAGATCATGAAGGCCAACCCTGCCCTGTATGTGCTCAGGGAACGCATCCGCAAAGGTCTGCAGCTGTACTCCTCAGAGCCCACTGAGCCCTACCTGTCCTCACAGAACTACGGTGAACTCTTCTCCAACCAGATCATCTGGTTTGTGGACGACACCAATGTGTACCGAGTCACCATCCACAAGGTGAGGGCTGACCTGTTTTTTAAATCCTTAAACAGAATTCAACAAAGAGTTGTGCTCTAATACTGCAGTTTGTTTTAGAATGACTGCTTCTTAATGTTGTAAATAAAGTGTCTGAATATGCTGCTTTTGCATAATGATATCAAAAAAAGTGATCCTTTTGATTTAAGTCACACCTGTTCTCCGTCCATCTCAACAGACCTTTGAGGGTAACTTGACCACGAAGCCCATCAACGGAGCTATTTTCATCTTCAACCCCAGGACTGGCCAGCTCTTCCTCAAGATCATCCACACATCTGTGTGGGCTGGTCAGAAACGTCTGGGACAGGTATGGTTTTTTGTAATCATAAACTCTGCTTTGTTTTGATTCATTCTCTGACTACTGTTGTATTGAGTGATGTGAGTCCTCATTTATTTGGAGTACAAAATTGTACTGTGGTTATTTTTGATTTATATTAGAGAAAAGGCTTCTTACTGTGTGTTTTGTTCCACATTTGTTTTGCTCCTTTCTTTTGTATTACTGAAACCATGCAGCTAAAGTTTATACAGTCAACTAAGTGACACAAGCACACACAAATACCCTCCTGCCCCTTTGAAGTGACTACATAGATATTTGTCAAACCCTTAAGTTTTTCTTGCCTTCCTAAGTGTTTATTCATGCTTTATTTCTGTAGCTGGCCAAATGGAAGACAGCTGAAGAAGTGGCTGCCTTGATTCGCTCCCTCCCTGTAGAGGAGCAGCCGAAACAGATCATTGTCACCAGGAAAGGCATGTTGGACCCTCTGGAGGTGAGACTCTTTCATGCTAATTACTGCTATAATAATTACGAGCCTTAAAGGATCATCTGTGTGATTTCTGAAAGTTGGACACATACTCCCAATGCATTCCAGTTCTAATGCCTTTGTTTTCTCTGTGCAGGTCCACTTGCTTGACTTCCCCAACATCGTGATCAAAGGCTCTGAGTTGCAGCTGCCCTTCCAGGCCTGTCTGAAGGTGGAGAAGTTTGGAGACCTGATCCTGAAGGCGACAGAGCCTCAGATGGTGCTGTTCAACCTCTATGACGACTGGCTTAAGACCATCTCGTCTTACACAGTGAGTTTCACTCCACAGATCAGGATTACATGGATCATTTTAAGGCCTCTGGAAATTTGGCTTGAGAATGTGCAAATGCATGTCGTGTGTGGATGAATTAGTTAGTTTCTCATGAGCAGTTGGCACTTTGCATTGTAGCCTCTGCAGTGAGTGTAAGAATGTATGTTTGTGATTTGGTGAATGTGACATGTAGCGTAAAACACTTTGAGTGTTTGGAACTCTAGAAAAGCTCTATATAAATGCAAGTCCATTCAAGTCTGTTCAGAAGACGTAGTCAAAAAAAGATGATAATTTTGCTGTTAAAACCATTTCTCAAGACTGTAGCTGTGGCAGATCACGCTTTTGACTGACCTCCCTTAGGACTTTCAGGATGGAAGCAATGTACTGCTGTGGCCGTGGCTCTCTTCAAAGTCACCAAAACAAGCTTGACAAAAACAGTAATTTTCACCTCATAGAAAACAGGAGTTGTTGGGCTACCGCTGCCTTGATCAGTTGTTTGTTTGTTATGGCATGACTGGTGGTTTAACACATTAGTTTGGATCCAAACTAATGTTTGCTTGCCGTGGAGGCAGGAGTAGACCAGTAACTCCCGTGTTCAGTGAGGGAAAATGACTGTTTTTGTCAAGAGTCTGGAGTGATATAACGGCTTCAGTTCCCCGTTGTTGAGTTTACTCCGAAGTAAAAAGGCAGATTAAGTGGAACAGAGAGGTGTTGTTGCACCTGTTTGTATTGTGTGTGTCCGAGCATAAACAACTCTGATATCAGGAAAGTGAACAAAAACTTAAATGAAAATATTTTGATTACGGATTAAACAAATTTCTTAAACTTTTTAGATGCTTACTATATCTACACAATGCTTGAAATTACATAGGCTATTATTATATTCTATACTTGAGCTAATACAAGCTCATTCCCCAACAAAACTCATCAGGGTGAATATGTTTTTAATGACATCATCTTATTCCCCTGTGTAAATAGTTTGTGTTTGGTGATCTGCTCCATCTCTAGGCCTTCTCCCGACTGATCCTGATCCTCAGAGCGCTGCACGTCAACAACGATCGCGCCAAGGTGATCCTGAAACCTGACAAGACGACCATCACTGAGCCCCATCACATCTGGCCCACGCTCACTGATGAGGAGTGGATCAAGGTGGAAGTGCAGCTCAAAGATCTCATCCTGGCAGATTATGGCAAAAAGAACAAGTAAGTGTTAATTCATGGGCTTAATATTGGTCTGAAATAAATAAAATGTGTTGCTCTCTGTCACTTAATAGAACAAAATAAAGCCAGACCTGTATTCAATTGTCAATGCTTCCCTTGTCTTCATCCAGTGTGAATGTGGCCTCGCTGACTCAGTCTGAGATCCGTGACATCATCCTGGGTATGGAGATCTCCGCTCCGTCACAGCAGCGTCAGCAAATTGCTGAGATTGAGAAACAGACAAAAGAGCAGTCGCAACTCACGGCAACACAGACCCGAACTGTCAACAAGCACGGTGACGAGATCATCACCTCCACCACCTCCAACTACGAGACCCAGACCTTCTCTTCCAAAACTGAATGGAGAGTCAGGTGTGCTGACTCTTTTGACTTTACATTTCACTCAAATATGAGTTAAAGATTTATTTAACGATTCATGAAATATAACTGTCTTAGTTTGTTGTAGTAAGTGAATAATTTGGTAGTCAAAATTTTTTGTTTCTATCTGAGTTGGCTTTAATGTTCCTTGTTCTTCACCTTCTTCAGGGCCATATCTGCTGCCAACCTCCATCTCCGAACCAACCACATTATGTGTCATCTGATGACATCAAGGAGACAGGATACACCTACATCCTGCCCAAGAACGTCCTCAAGAAGTTCATCTGCATCTCAGATCTACGAGCACAGGTATGTAGAAGATTCATAGTACCACGGTTCATAGACAAACTGTTTCTTTTAACTTGTAAATCAAAACTATTATATTGCCTCATACTTTGACATCCCTGTAGATACCAAGGAGGTTCCTGGCAACTAAGGAAATTTTAATCTAGGATAGTCTTACAGTAGGAAAAGACTCAAAACAGTTTAGTTAAAATTGAGCAGTTTGTGAATCAGTAAGCTTAAACTTGTCTGAAAAAATAGTGGGTGTATTAAGAGCCAAGTCAAACCTTTAATCACATTCTTCAATAACCAAAACCTGTCTTAAATGCTGCTGAAGGCACTTTCTTCCTGCATTATGAACATTGCACATAATCCTGCAAAACATTATGACATCTCACTAAATACATTATCTTTTCAGACTGAGCTGCATCACATCTGTGGGTAAACGTTGGCAGTGCTAACACTAGCAGCCTGCTCTCCTTGCAGGTTAACATCCACATGTACGCTGAATATAGTTACGCATTGCTCGAGTTGAGTGGTTAGTTTATTCTGACACAGCCTACAACTGTTTTAATTTTTTAAATGAAAAAAACTGCTTTTTCAAGATATCTTCTGTCCAACTCATGGCTTTCCTCCTTCCTGGATTCCAACACTCAACCATTAGCACAGGGATGCATTCATAAAACATTAATAAATAACTGATGAATATTTCTGGTGCTGACAAGGCAGGGTAGCATCTTTCCATGACTAATTGCAGACATCCCTCGAAGATACTGACCGTGCACTGTGTTCCAGATTGCAGGCTACCTGTATGGCACCAGCCCACCAGACAACCCCCAGGTGAAGGAGATCCGTTGTATCGTCATGGTGCCACAGTGGGGGACACACCAGACTGTCCACCTGCCCAACCAGCTCCCTGGTCACGAATACCTCAAAGTAAGACACACATGCAGTTTGAGATAATGTCCCTGCTCATTCTTATCCGTTTCTGATGAATACTTGTTAGTTGTTCTGACTAGTTTGTAACAGCTTTAAAGTATTTTTTGTCCAAGCATTTAACTTCTTTCTTTTCTTTAAACAGGAAATGGAGCCCCTCGGCTGGATCCATACTCAGCCGAATGAGTCGCCCCAGCTGTCCCCGCAGGATGTCACCACCCATGCCAAGATCATGGCTGACAATCCTTCTTGGGATGGAGAAAAGACCATCATCATCACCTGCAGGTATGTTCAGAACAGCAGTACTACTACTACATAACAAGTAGAAAATTATTCTGGAAAAATGTTTTTGCTACAGGAAATTAAATATGATGTGTTGCAGTTAATAACTACACAGTAAGGTGATGGTTGTCAGTTGAATGTTAAATAAATGCATTTTGTCTCTGCCTTTTAGCTTTACTCCAGGCTCGTGCACGCTTACAGCCTACAAACTAACACCCAGCGGCTACGAATGGGGTCGGCAGAACACAGACAAGGGCAACAACCCCAAAGGCTACTTGCCATCCCATTATGAAAGGGTGCAGATGCTGCTCTCTGACCGCTTCCTGGCTTCTTCATGGTGCCTGGACAGGTGTCCTGGAACTACAACTTCATGGGTCAGTAGCTGTAGTTTTTATTCTTATAGATGAGCTGTATTTTATACTTTTATTTGATGAACTTTGTGTCATGCTTTTGAACTTTTATGTTTTTATAAGATGCAGTTTTGTTTTATACTTTTATTTGATGAACTAAATGATTCTGCTGTAAAACAGATTGAATCCGTGTCTGTCATATCTTCAATAAGGCTTCTCTTTCCTTTTGTGACAGAAATTGGTGCCATATATTGATATTCCCACTCTGTCCCTGTGTCAGTTTGATTGATTTTACTGTCCAGCTCTAGTTCACAGTTCAGTACACAGTATCTTGTTATTTAGATCTTATAAACAATGTGCCTATCAGAAGGATAGTTTCTAATGTTTTAAGTGGGATTGTACTTATACATAGTCAGCATATTACCAGTTACTACCTCTACGGTGTTGGAAGGTAAGAAATAACCCTACACTTATGGACAAAGTGAGCAACAAAATGTATTTTATCAAATTAAAAAGTACTTCAAAAAATCAGAACTATCCCTTTAAGGCAAGACTGTCATACTTAAGTCATGCATGGTTATAGTGCCCAACCCACTGACAGTGAGGGGTAGAATACATATGGGAATGCCCAAATAGGTTGGCTTGAATTAACCATTTTGTTCACTCGTCTTGCTACAGGTGTGCGCCATGACCCCAACATGAAGTACGACCTGCAGCTGGCCAACCCCAAGGAGTTCTACCATGAAGTCCACCGGCCCTCGCACTTCCTAAACTTCGCCTCACTGCAGGAGGGTGAGATCTATAACGCAGACCGTGAGGACATGTACGCCTGAGAGCAGACGTTCTGCACACATTTTGTAGATATCTCTGCAAGAATCATGTGGAGCCAGTCCAGAGCAGCCCTGCCCTTGTAATATTTCTATTGAACACATGTAACTGTGATGTCTGGAAATTTTTATGTAAAGGCTTGAGGACATTTTAGGACGTTAAGTTTTTTGGATATTTTCTACAAATGTTTTTTTTTCCCCCACTGTGTCTCCTCCTTTATTAAAGTAATGCTTCTTCTTCTACAGCTAAGCTTATGTGCAGTTGTGTGTAGTTTTCAGTACACAATATTTCAGTGTAATATTTGATGAATGACATTGTTTCAGAAGGTGTGAAGATGTACTTCCCCTTAGCCCTTTGAAAAATGAAATTGAAAGTTGTATTTTCATGCCAGTAATTCCCTGTTACTGTGTTGTACTGTACATCCTGTGACATTTAGCTTGGGTTTAAATAAAGATCACCTTTTTTATAAACATTTTTCATGTAATATTCTGTTATTCTAATAGTTTAATAAAACTGCACAAAGTGTTAACCACAAGAGAATCACTTAAACTCGAGGCCTTAAAATGTCTTAAATACAACTCTTACAGGTCATATAATGGATTTGATTTTAACATTACTGTTATAAAGTTTGATTTAACTTTAGTCTCACTTTTAAATGTGTTTTGGCTATTGATTATGCTGTAAAAACTACAAAATGAAACCAACATTGAACTAATAACCAGAAAAGCAAACTGCATGTACTTTTTTTGCCACTATGGGTATGAAATGGATCTTAAATTTCTTTAACAATGGACTTAAAATGTCTTAGATTTGTCTCGAAACCTGTAGAAACCCAGATTTAGCATATTTGTTCATTTTGACTGTTGAGGGGAACTTTTTTTTTGGCTTGCTTCCCGTTTTGGAGAGGTCAGCACAGCCCCCAATAAATCACCCAGCTTGCCTTGATTCCTGCTCAAGCTCACTTTGCTGCAGTTTGTCCTGTTTGACTGTAGGTTTCTGCCTTTTATTTTAATAATGTGATTGACATTTATTGGACAGTCAGAGGTCAGGATTTCAGACTGCAGAGCTACAGAGGAAATTCAATGTTCACGCTCTGGTGCATGCATCAGTATGCTCGACCTGGCAGGCGAGTTTCTGCATGTAGTGTGTGTGTGTGTGTGTGTGTGTGTGTGTGTGTGTGTGTGCTCGAATTACATTGGTCGGGAAAGTGGGAGGATCTTGTAGAGTACACTGCATGACTTTACTGTCCTGGACCGTCCAGCATTGCATGCACTACAGAGTGTAGCAGAGTACTCGATGTCCTTGTATTTTTTTGGTAGGCTGTGTTAATGTGACCGCACCGTAAAGATGTATGACGTGTTGTTGTTACAGCAGCAGGTCATGTTCAGGCGTGTCTGCGGCGCGAGCTCAACAATGCGCGCGCCTTAAACTTCACACCAGCACCAGTTTGCTGTTTTCACTTTTATAATCATCTTGTTTTATAGCTGACTGTCGGTTTCGATTGCTGAAACAGAGCATGTGAAGCGAGCTTGCCGGGACTTACAGACATGGAGGAACCTGAAGCAGCACATCCAGACAGCAACAGACAGCAACAGACAGAGGGTTGTTTCGACAGGACGTTCTCGGCTCTGACTGTGGATGATGTGTATGAAATAGCCAAACTGATCGGCACCGAGGTGGAGAAACTTATCGACGGCTGCGGTAAAGAGAGCGTCGTGGGTCTGGTGCCGAAGATCGTGAAGGTGTTGGAGCTGCTGGAGAGCTTCGCGTCGAGGAACCACGCTCACAAACTGAGGGAAGAGGAGCTGCTCAGGACCTTCGAGACCATACAGCTGCAGCAGCACAAGAGACGTGTGGGGAAGGACAGCGACGAGGGGAACGATAAAAATGAAATACGGGTGAGAGACATGGCAGCGTTTAATCCTCTGTGTTTTGTAAACAATATACTAACGGCGCCAATGCTCTTTACCCACTCTGTGTGTGTGTGTTATCCCAACGAGACCACCGTGTTACCAGCGCTTCACTCCACCTGCAGCGTGTCTGCTGTGTTCAGTGTCGTGACGAACATCCAGCCTACGTAACGAACGTTGGTTGACAGGCAGGCCAGAGGAGCCTGGTTACATGGCTACAGTACGTGGACGACGCCTTCCAAATGTAGCAAAAATATTATACAGAAGGCTTGTATAGAACTTATTAAGTCAGTGGGAAAACTTTAAATATAGTATGATATAAACTCTACTAGCTAACGTTACTGTGGCTGACTAATTGATATCAGCCCGCCAGCGTAAACCTGAAATACTAGCCCTGCCGCCCTATGTTGTCAAGGCAACCGCGACATGACAGTTCAGCTAACGGGGTGCTGTAGTTCACTCAACGATTAACAGTGGGGATAATTAACCTTTACCATTTACATTAATTTACATTTTGTCTTACTGCATATAGGTTAACATTGTCATGTACAGGACCATGTTAGCTAGGTAATGCGACACAGTAGCTAGCTTTAGTAGAAAAATGCATAATTTCTTCTAGCCGACGTTAGGTATTTACTACGTTAGCTAAAAAGAAGCTAGCTAGCTAACTACTCAACGACTCTGCAGCAGGTATTAGCCAGTTAACTTATGTAAAAAAAAATATATATATAGCACATTAGCAGAACTAGCGCACGTGAGCCAACCGCGCACGCAGCCTGTCGCGGTCGTTCCTGCTCGTTTTTCTATTTTTTCCAACTTTTTTTTTTTTTCATCATATTTGTTTGTCTGTTCATGTAAAAAATAATATTTGAGCTGCGCCCTCTCTAAACATGTTGGTGAAGAGTTCTAGTCTGTTCAAAAATCCCCCCCGGGGAAGTATTTCTGATTTTGATTCTGTACCCTAAATTCACTTGGGAAAAGCATTTTTATCCCCAAATTAAAAATACATATGGGATTTAAAGACGACACAGCGTAGCCTATTGGCAGTTCTATCATACTTGATACCATATAGACTATCTTTATGAAGAAGAATTTAAACATGTGAATGACAGTTGTCAGGTCATAAACACTTTACAACTCAAGACTCAATAACCTCACAATGGCAGAGGAGTCCGTGCACAATGAAAAAATGTTTAAATCAAAAACTGAATTGAATCTTGACCTTAAAACCATAAAGTCATATGTATCATGGATTATGAATCGATTATTAAATTAGCAATTTTGATAATCAATTGATTTGAGTTTTTTTTTTTTTTAAGAAAAAGGTCAAAATCCTTTGATTTCTGCTTCCTTAATGTGAATATTTTCTGGGTTCTTTACTCCTCAGTGTCAGTAAGCGGAGTATCTGTGTGGGTAAAACAAGACAATTGAGGACATCATTCTGTGCTTTGGCAAACACTGATTGACATTTTTCACCATTTTCTGAAATTTTATGGACCAAACAACTATTGATCGTTTAATCAAGAAAATAATTATTCAGTTACTCGATTATGAAAACAATTGTCTTTCACAGCCCTAGTCATTTGGCGAGTTTTGAAGATCATCATGTAGAGATGTCTGCCATTTCTCGAATATAATGGAGTGACACTTGGGTTGTGTTACCCAAAGTGCCAAAAAACACATTTAAAAAAAAAAAAAACTCTAAAACAATGTCTCTTATCGATGTGAAGTGACTTCTACTGACAGAAACATGTTCCATGTGTTGATAATCCCCATAAATTGTTTTTGGGTGCTGACAGAAAGTAAACAGGGCGTTGCTGCTGACGCAGTTGCAGGAGGAGGACAGGTCGCTCGGAGCTTAACTTCCAGCTCTTGTGCGGAGCAGTTTGTCCTGCCGTGATAAGTCATACGAAGTTTGTGGAGCTAAATAGAGCCAAACTGTTGTGTCTCTGTCTAAATTATAGCTACACTTTAGATGACTGGTGAGCCTTGCTCTCTGCAGCTTGTTCTGGGGTGAATCCATGCTCTGACTGGGCACAGCAGTCCATATCAATGCATCGACGTACGATATGTAAATCGACGTATTTGCGTAATCAGTGATGTTGATTATGTCGGCAAATCGCTCCAGCCCTAGTTGGAACCAATTTCATGCAGGAGCTACTTTCTTTGTACCATAGAAAGAAAGTAATTCCTACATGAAACTGCTCACAACAAGGTCCATGGATTATCTTTGATAACCAGGTCATTTCTGGAAAGAGAAATAGCTGTTGAGTTTTCCAGATGTATTTTTTTCTGCTGTCAAGTTACATTATATTCAAGAGAAGGTAGACATCTTTATGGCTGATATCTCCAAAACTCAGCAACTAAGGGACTTTCCCTTTAAGTATCAAAGTTAAGCTATAACGCTAAAGCAGACTCTTCTTTAATAATGAGAAATGTGTATTTCAACAATTATTATTATTTGTAGTAGTAGTAATAAATAACACTTTTGTTGATTATAGTTAGTGTGGCATAGCATCAACAATTTTCAGAGCTTATTGAATGCTGTACATTAAATTATCAACAGGGTAAAGTGGGCCACTGGGCCCCAGGGCAGGTTCGCTGCGTTGGGTAAGTGGCTTGTTGCAAGTCAGAAACAACATCAACAAAACAGAAACTTTGAGTGGAAATATGCGCTCTAACACATGAAATAGGGGTTAATAGGGCACCAGAAGCTCAATTTCAGTATGACTCAAGCAGGTTAATCTGGCCATGTGTGCGTTCCATGTAGCCTAATATGTAAAACCTCTTTTTCTAAAGTAAACAGCCATATGAGTGTAAATATAGCTTACTATTTTCTCTCTTAGTTGTACATAAATAAAAGTATGATGTGTCGCAAAATAATCAGAAGACAGTGAGATGCTGCTGTGACATGATGACAGTACAGTCAGAGGGAAGTTTGTACTGTACTTCCGCGGCAAGAGCCTGCAATTGTAGTACATGTATTAAGGTTTATTAACACAACAAAGGACTTCATTGTTGTGAGACTGTGTGACAACCAGTCTTTCAAATGGTTTAATAAAAGCAAAAGCAATTAACTGTTTTTAAAAAGGCTTTTGATCATACTGCTTCAGTCTTAACAAAGTGTTTGTTTTATGCTGTTTGGACCTACATTGTTGCCTGTTCTACATCATGTCAGATCTCTTATGTTTGTGCTTATCCATCAGCGTGTCTAACCCTTTACACTATAATCCATAATATCAATGCACTGCAATCCAGACAGCGTTATTTTTAATAGTTGTTGAGAAAGTAATTGCAGAGGTGTGGTGTGATGTCTTGGAACCATTTCAACAAAACATCTGTAAGGACTTAACAACAGAGTGACACACCCGCTTGGACCCAGCCTGTTCAGCAGAAGCCAAATGCTTACATGCTCAGGAGATTTTAACCGAAAGTTTTGTATCCTATCCCCGATGTCATGGTTTTACAGTCTGTCCTCTGTCCTCTCAAGCAGGAGCTGCAGCAGAAGGAGCAGCAGTGGAGACAGAGGTGTGAGGAGCTGCAGGTCCAGGTGCAGCAGCTCCAAGAGGACAGGGAGGAGCTGCAGAGCAGGCTGAAGGGCAGCCATGCACAGGAAGGTATGTCCCAAGATTTGGAAGTTAAATGTGAAATATGCAAAGGGTTGTTCTGGGCTGTTTATCAGATCCAAAAGATGTAGTCATTCCAAAAGCAGCCTGTCACTGTTCTGTATTACGTATTATTTATAGTACTTCATGTGACAGTTTAAATCCCACCCCCAAAAGTGAGATTTTAACAGAGGAATTTGTCATAATGCCTGAGGGAATCATGGGGATTTTTTTCCATCTGTGAGAGCTGAGTGGACAATATAAACTGGAAATGTGTGGCCTACACATTTTGTATACTTAGGCTGGCTCTAAACCCCCAGCATGAGTTATGATAAGTTCTTTTTTAACATAAAACAAATAAATGTGGATATCAAAAAGACACCCTAGCATTATTTATACCTTATTGCTTCCAGAATGCTGTAAACAGCAGGCAAAGTATTTTTTCCAAACAGAATTGGATCTGAATTTGGTGGGAATGCCCTGATGATCCTTCTTCTTTAAATAAGCAAATCAACCTCAAGATCATTTGGTTATGTAGTTTCCTACTCCTGAATGCAAATGTATGTCGCAGTTCTGTCTATGAACATGCTTCTCCACCAACTACAGTACAGATTCAAAGCAGTGGGTTAACAGTCACACATACTGAGGCTGCAGGAAGCAGTCAAACTGGTCGTTGCAATGTTTATAGTGCAGTTATTTTTGAAGCAGTAGACGTTCTTACAGATAGGAGAGGACTCAGGGGAGGGCTGTGCTTACCCTGCAATCATAAAGACGATACACTGACAAAAAAAAAGTCACAATTTGTGGAGTAGGTTTTTTCTTTAATGACAAAATTATTGTGTTTTCACAGTGCTTTGTTGGTATAAATAATTTACATTTGACATCTACTTCATCAATTTTGTGTAATATTCAAGATTCAAGATGTTTATTGTCACACCGGTGACACAAGTACAATTGTGTGAAAAACTTTGGCTGGGATGCTCCATTACAAAATGAAAGTAAATTAAGAAATAACAGTAGAATAATAATGCAAATAAAATGTACAATAACAAAATAAAATGTGGATTTATAAAGTACAATATACAATAATAAAATAGCCTGATGTTACCTAACTTTACTAGGCACCAAAGAACATAAAGTGACAGTTCACACAAAAGTCAAAAATACATATTTTTCTCCTGGCCTGAACTGCTGTTTATCCATCTAGATAATTTTGGTGTGAGTTACTGAGTTTTGGAGATATCAGCTTTAGAGATGTCTGCTTTCTCTCCAGTATTATGGAACTAAATGGCACCCAACTTGTGCTACATTTGAAAATTCAAACCAGTGTCTCTCTCCAAAAATTATGACCTAGTTTCTCAAGATAAACCACAGACCTTGTTGTGAGCAGTTTCATGTAGGAACTATTTCATTCTATGGTAGAATCTACAGGAACTACTTTATTTTCTGCTAGAAAGAAAGTAGTTCCTGCATGAAACTGGTCACAACACTCTGTCTTTTTTGGTGCTTTAAGCACCACAAGCCCAGTGTTATTTGGGTCCATTATATTGGAGAGAAGACAGACATCTCTATGGACAGTATCTCCAAATTTCTGCAAGTCACACCAAAATTATCTAGATTTTTGATCAGTTGCACACCTTGGGGTGAACTGTTCTTTTAAAACTAACTTAAGAATCTAAAACTAGCCTAAAAAAACATCAAACTAACCTTAAAAAAACTAAAACCGAACCTAAACTAACGTAAAATCTGCTGAGCTTCCAGCTTGTCACCCTCTCTTTGGCACCATCCTTGTTGTTATAATTGGTTTTAGAAAGTGAAACAGAAAAGATATCATCTCTCGTGTTCACTGATAAATTTCTGTGAGCCAGCAGGGTGGAGTTGCTTTGCCAACTCTTGTTTTCTTGTACTGACAGGAAAAACATACCGTCTTAATCCTTTAGTGATTTATTTGACAAGAGGCCATATGGCAGGTGAATGTGATCATTAATTTTATATGACTGCTGTCTGGCTCACGTGCTTAACTCAGTTGAAGTGAAGTTTAAAATGGCTGATGATTATTTCAGCTTAAGTAAAGGAATAGTAATTTTATGGGACAGCAGTATATGGTTTAAAAGACACAGCTTATTTTTGCTGCTGCACCCGTTTGTCTAAAACATATTTCCATGAATGATATCTACTGTAGCTGTGTAATAGCTTTGGTTTTATTTGCTCAGGTTTTGAGAGATCCGCGTCAGAGATAGATTTTCCCCACTCCAACACAATAGAGGTGAATGGAATGTTATTTGTGGTATGTGTGGTATGCATTAAACATCTATCTGAAAAACTCAACAGTGAAATGTCTTTCCTGACATTGTCTCAGTTGACAGAGTTCAGCTGGGAGTGAAAATGAAAGGAAGCTGTTGTTGCTGGTCATTGCACTATCGATTTATTATATTCTTTATCAGCAGTTAGCTGAACCCAAGATGCTTTGTTAAATTGGTGGCAGCAGTGTTTCTGTTCTGAGGGCTGCTGTTAATGTGTTTGTTCAGTGGTGCTGTTGTTATTTGTACCATTGTTTTCATAGCTTTCTCAGTATAGCTAGCCTGCTAACTTCGCATAATCCCCCTCCTCACACCAAACAATAATATTATAATCCATCATCATGTTTGACAGTGAACATCATCATATGCCATTTGTCTGACGTTGCCCAACCCTGTAATATAGTAGCATAATAATGCAAGTACACACTTTCAACGAGCAATAACTTAAAATTCAGACTAAAAACTACAAGAGGACAGAAACAAAATGACAAGAAATGACAGTAGAATGAATCTCAGCATAGTGTTTTCTGTTCATTCAGTTGAGGCACTGTTAAAATGATGCTTTATAATGGTAGGTAAAACCCTGCTGGTTTTTATTTGGCTTCATGTTGGCTAAAATGTCAGTGACATTCTTGTTTAAAAGGACAGTCAACCCCAAAATCAAAAATACATATTTTTCCTCTGGCCTGTAGTGCTATTTATCCATCTAACCCAGCTACTCAAAATAATCAGCATACCTTGTTGTGAGCAGTTTCATGTAGGAACTACTTTCTTTTTACAGAATCCACCAGAACTACTTTCTTTCCAATGGAAAACTGCATGAAACTGCTCACAACAAGGTCTGAAGTATTTTGAGTAACTGGGTCATGATTTTTGGAAAGAGTCACTGGTTTTCAATTTATCAATTTTTCATTTTCTTTTCTTTTTTTGTGCTTTGAGCGCCACAAGCCAAGTGTCATTAATTCCATTATATTGGAGAAAAAGCAGACATCTCTACTGCTGATATCTCCAAAGCTCTGCAACTCAGGCCAAAAACATTTAGATGGATAATAGCACTACAGACCAGGGCAAAAATATGTATTTTTGATTTTGGGATGAACTGTCCACATGCTTGAAACACAACGGGCAATATCTTAAAATATATGAACACACACAATGTGAATGCCTAACTATAGTCATATTTCTTACCTTGTAAATAGTAGGAATGTCTGGAAATAAAGTATCAAGCTTTGTTGTGTATTTTCATACCCTGTATGCAGTCAGCACTCTACTTTCTGCTTTCTCATGGCTAGTTTATTACACGATGAGAATATTTAACACTCGATGACTAAAACTGCTCTGTTAACCTTCAGTTAATTATACAGATTAATGTAGCAATAAAATATTAGCCTATTCCAGAAGAATACATCCTGTAAAAGGATGTATGGTCAGGGCCTATTTTTTCATGACCTGACCCTTTGTGTGTGTTTGTTTGTGTGCATGTTTTATGTGTGTTTTATGTGTGTGTGTGTGTGTGTGTGTGTGTGTGTTGTGTTTTGTTGGTGTGTGTGTGTGTGTGTGTGTGTGTGTGCAGACCGTGTCCAGCGGCAGGAGCGAGAGGTGATGCTGAAGCTGAAGGAGGTGGTGGACAGGCAGCGAGATGAGCTGAGGGCCAAAGTCCAGGAGATAACCACCATCTCCAAGGAGGTGGAGGCGGTAAGGAGACACAGACACAAACATATGACCATTCCTCTGCCCACGCACGCTGACACATTCTCATTAAAAGTCACACATTCATGCACAGCAGCTCTCAACTCAAGAAGAGACATTTGTTGTGATTTAATTGGGTGCTGTGTTTCCAGAGTATAGAAATGCAGAGAGAAGGCTGTAATCCTTGCTGGTGTGACAACAGTGAACACGTGGACACACAAACACTATTATAATGTCTATGACTGTGGCTACAAAGGTCGTTTTTTAAAAGGCATGTTGGCTTATCTCATAGAAACATTTGTCTTTATTACCGTCAAGGTTACACAGTTTTAAATATTTGTACATATAGAGGATTGTGACATACACGCATAATTACACAGTCATATATCACATGTAGCGTCAACAGAGAAGTTACATTATGTAAACACAACCAATAAACACACTGGAGGACAGGAAGTATTCTCACCATCAGGGAAAGAGGGAACAGTGCAGAGATTATCCACATAGTTACTGGTTGAGGGTTAAGCTGCAGTTAAGACAAGTCAGGGCAGAGTTTTCACCTCCACACGCCTACTGTGTATGTGTATGATTGTTTGCACGTGTCTGTATGTGTGTCAGGGCATGCGTACCACATGATTCAAACAGCAGCCATAAATGGGTGTGTATTTGTTAATGCTTTTTGCTCACAGTCAGTTGACTTGAGTGAAAGAGTGACAAAACAGCTCATGGTCAACTGAACTAGTGCCTCTGTTTGCTCAAATGGATGCCTAGGATTTTTTTTTCATTTTTAAAATGAATGCTGCACTTGTGTTGACATCGTGTGGTTTCATTCCTTGCCCTCTCCTTCCCCCAGACTTTTGGTCCAAATCCACCCATGGAAACATTTTCACCCCACTCTCAGATGCAGATAGAGTGCCTTTTTGTTTCAGCTCTTCCTTGTTGGTTTTGGGTTTAACGGTATTTACACCTGGCAGGAAATACTTAAAGCAAAAATTAACTGTTTGACTTCAAACCTGTTTAGTGGGTCTTCTTGCTACCGCTCATGATTAAAATTGTAGTTCATATGCATCTGTATCTGTGTGTATGTGCAGCTCCAGGAGCAGTTGGAGCGCTTCATGAAGATGAACGCGGAGCTGCGACACAAGCAGAACGTCCTGCAGGCCCAGCTGAAGAGCACCGTGGAGAGGAAGGCCGACATGGAGGCCGACCTGAAAGAGAAAAGCAAAATGATTGAAAACCTCCAAGCACAGCTGGACCAAACCAACAGCAATGGCCCTGTATGCACGCCTCTTACACAGAATAATTATAGTTATTGTTATATGGTATATGTCTCAGTTAGGATTCCTGTATTTCAGTCAAAAAATGTATGATAGTCTACATCTCACATCTGTAAAAATGTGTTTGTGTGTGTGCTTATCAACTTCAGAGAGGCCCTTTTACACTATGGTATTAATAGACACTGATGTTGGGTTGCACCAACAAGGATTAAATTTTTAAAAGCGATTGAATCATGGTTTAATTTTAAATCATGTTGCCCCAAACTTTAAAACTAGCTTAAAGTTCAGAAAGATTAAATTTAAACCTCTTTAAACCTCAGTTTATTTTGTTAATCCTCCGTATTTGGCCGTATTGCTCCTTTAATTCAGCCAACAAATCCTTCCTCAAAGCAGAATTTAGAGCTTCTCTGTGTAGGCAATAGTCTGGTTAGTCTGCTCTCTATGAGTAGTTTTGTTAACTTGTAGCTAGCTAGCAAACAATGTAACATTTTAGTAAACAAGCTAGGAAACAATTTAATGTCCCCCACCCCTCCACCTTTATATTTACTAGGTCTCAACAGCACTCACTTTATTTATTTTTATTTTTTATATTTGGGTAAGCAGGCATATTGATTAAACTCCATTTAATTTCCCTTTCCCATTTACATCAATATGTTTGGATTTACTACACAGAGCTCTGCTTAATTTAAAATATAGATTTACTCATTTTAAACCTAGTTTTGCTCATAATTTGCTCTTAAATATCTTAATTTCAGTTAACTTTGTTGGTGCAACCCAGTCTAAGAGATTAAAAAATTAATTAAAGCTTGTGCTACTGATCAAAATACAGTTGCTTTCAAACATAATCCAATCAAGAGAATCTAACAACATTTTTGTAGTTTGTATTACCTGATGACTCTGTTCTCCCATCAGACCAGTCCCAGTAAAACAACTCGTGAGTCAGCGAAAAAGTCTGCATCTAACCAGAAGGATCCTGATCAGCCGTGCTTCACCAAGAAGGAGGTGCGTGACATCATTTTCGAGAGGAACGAACTCAAAACCAACCTGTTCCTGGTGCAGGAGGAGCTCAACTACTACCAGAGGTGGGCACACTGTGTGTGGACATGTCTTATTTTGCTCTTCTTCTGAGAAAAGGTTTGCAGTTTTTAGTAATTTGCAGTCAGTTCAAATGCAGATGCGTGAGTTTTAAAGAAATGTTCCTAAATGGAAATGTTTCTGTGTTTCTGCAGGGAGATCCTGAATGAGGAGAGGTGTCCAGGTTTCTTGTTAGAAGCCGTCCGCTCTGCCATCAACAAAAAGAGAAAGCTGATTAAGGCAAAGATGCTTGGGATTCCTGTGACTGAGTGCAGCAGCAGGTCTCTCTTACACACATTCATTATGTCCAGGAATAATGGGCTGGGGTAGAAACACATGGAGAAGAGAACTCAGTCTTTTTTTTTTTCTCTTTTCCAGTGACGAGGAGGAGCGGAGTTCTCTGTTTGGGCAGACAGAAGTAGATGGTACAGAAGTTGACGGCACTGGCAAACCAGCTGAGTCACGCATTCGAAACCTGTGAGTACAGCTTGGGCCTGCACTGCTACATTGCACCACCCAGACATGAAACCACAAGGCTGGCCTGCAAAAACCTAGACATGATGTCGTATCTGTTAGATTTCCATTGAGGTTTTTGGAAGTGGTGGTTGGTTATTTTGTTTCTTTGTTATGTCTTGCTTTGAGAAATGACTTTATAGTGCTGATTAAATAGAGAAAATGACTGAAGTTACCTGATCAAAGAGGAGCTCATCGTTAATAGTCAGTGGATGTACTTATTTATATTTTTGCTAGTAATTGGTATTATGGCAAGCTCAGACTATGTTATCTTATTATCTTAATGCCATGTGACTCCCATGGGAGGGAGAAAGAGAAACATCAGACATGTGACAAAATTCCTGAGATGGATTTAACCCTGATGATTTACCAACTGAAGCATGATGCCTTACTTAGGACTCTTAATACAGGTCCTTGTCAAGTCAAGTCAAATTTTATTTATATTTATGTATAATATCACAAATTACAAATTTGCCTCAGGGGGCTCAGTGTGTGACACCTGCTGTCCTCTAGACCCTCGATCAGATAATGAAAATAACCTTTTTAACAGGGAAAAAAATGGAAGTCACCTCAGGGAGAGCCATGAAGGAGGGAGACGTGCATTAGCAGTCTTACTATGTTTACACTAAAGTTAGTAATTCAACAAATCAACAAAACTGATTTTTAAAAAGGCTTGTTTCTCATGTTTTTACTCTTATATTGATTCTGTCAATGTGCATATGTTGAGAAAAGGTTGTCAAGCAACTTTATCTAATGAAGAATAGGGAGTGGGAATTACCAGGAGGGAAGGAGGAGACGTGCAGGAAAGGAAATCTTACTTACTTACAAGTAACTTTGGGAAAATAGTCTGGATGAAGGAAAACCTGAGCCTCAGTGAGAATTTACTTAACTGAAGAATGCGGTTGACAACTTTTGTCTGGCCAGGACTCTCTCTCTCTTGTGGTGGTGTGTTGTCGTGCGTGCGTGCGTGGTGCGTGGTGCGTGTGTGTTGTGCGTGGTGGTGGTGCGTGCGTGTGTGTGTTTTAAGGGTAGGGCACACTTCCCAGCCCTCCCGATTTTCCCAGGAGACTCTTGTTTTTTTTCCTCTCCCTCTCCCTAGGTCCTCCCAGGATCACAATTCTTCTGCATTTCCCTCGAACTTCTAACAAATTTTTATACTTTTTCTTTTTTTTGCATGTATAAGCCCTACAACTCTAAAAGCTTCCTGCAAATAATAATTTTAATAAATTTTTCTTCAAACTTTAGGAGTACTTTTGAAAAATCTGCTGCGTCAGTTTCTATTTTAGGGGCAGGGCTAAAAATAAATGAAAGAAAACTGATAAATATTAGTTTATGTCAGGGGAGCAGGAAGTATGGGTAGGGATGTAACGATATATTGAATTTTATGATATTGCAATAAAATAAAAATCTCAATACTGTGTGATGATATCTACTGCGACATTACATGGTTAATTATTTTGTTTTATTATTTTTATTTTATAAAATGCCGGCTCCTAACTGCTGCATTACTTTCATTTTGTCAATTGCCAAGATTTGCCTTTTTTTGTCACATGCTTAGATTATGGCTGGCTACTGTTTTATTAAGAAGGAAAGCAGAAGTCATGATTTTTCTTTGATTTATAATTGCGTGATAAATAGCATATTGTGGACTTTTTATTGTGGTAATATCGTATCTTGAGTTTTTCATATCAGTACATCCCTAGTTATGGGTTTCTTTAGCTTTAATAAACAGCCAGTTTGAATAAATCAGCTTTACATTTCGTATTATCACTTCTGCTACAAATGATCTGAAATAAAATATTTTTTTTCAGCTCAGAATCTCTGAAGAGAAACAAGAAGAAGAATGATCAATTAAACAAGACAAGACAAAAAATAATTTTAACATTTGCGCTATAATGTCATTAAATGCAAAGTAAGAGCAATAAAAACCACCACTTCTAAAAACAAAATCAGAAAATACGTCGACACGATCTGTGAATCAAAGCAGTTTCATGTCTGTCTGCTGGCGCTGTCACTGTGCTGAGATCCTCGTCAATCCCAGACTATATTTAGCTGTAATCCCTGACTACAGCTCTGACCTCATGCCTGCCTTTTCTACTCTGTCGGCTGCAGCTTTGGCTTCCTAACGTGGTCGGGCAGCGGCCGGAGCCCCACCCACATGAGCAGCTCCGCCTCCACGTGGGAGATCCTCGGAGACTCGGAGGCCACCGATGAGACGGATCAGCGACCGTCCTCCTGAGGCCGGTACTGACCACAGAGATCTCACCAAGTTTGTCTCCTTTTGATCTGAAACAGACATTCATTCTTCCCTCTGTCACAACTTCTTCCTCAATCTGGTTGCGGCTCAGGAACAAGATTACGTGGACATTTGAACGTAGTGTGAGGAAAGAGAAAGTGTGAACATTTTTAAACAGACTCCTCAGCTTTCTTTTTTGCTTTATTTTGCTTTTGTTTCCCTTTTTTGTTAATTTCACTCTTGCCCCAGATCTCATTATTTTTCCATAGAAATTATAAATAAGTACATATTTAGTACTACATTGTATATGGTACAATGTACCGCAGTATTAAGAGGGATACTTTCTTTTGTATGATTCAAGTATTAATACAACAATCATGTTATTCCTCATCATAAGGAAAGTTTTATTGTCAGTAATTTTAGAAAAAAAAATGTTATTAAACAAAGCTATTTATATAGATCTTCAGACCTCTTCAACAAAAACCAAAGACATTACAAAAGTATATATTCTGAAATGAAACCCTGCCCTCTGCTACATGGAAAACAGTATATTAGATGGATAGTTCAGGTTATTTGAGGTGGGGTTATATGAGGTACTTGTAGTCAGTGTGTTCCCTACAGTGGATGGTGGTCGACGGGCCTCCAGTTTGGAGAGGAGTATCAGCATGGACAGAGTCAGCAACAAATCAGATTTTAGCCACCTGAGAAAAACAATATCAGCTTAAGTGTATGATATATTTAGACTATTTTCACCACTTTCCCTTGCCGTCAGACAGCCTTTTCTGATGGGAAACTGCTGTTATATAAATACAAATACAACTCTCTCCAAATCAACCAGACTCCATGGGGGAAATCAGTTATTTAACTTTGCAAAACATCAGAGTTGCTTGTCTATCGCTGCCTTGATTGTTTGTCATTGTGTGACTTCAGTGAATCCAAACTAACCTTATAAAACACCGAAGTCACACAATAACACAAACAAACTAGCCGATCGAGGCAGTGAGCAACTCCTGTGTTTTTTTGAGGTCAGCCTTTCTAAAAGTGGCCAAAATGTGTTTTGCTGCTGACCCTGCCTGTTGCTTTGCTTCCTACACTGGTACTCCCGCTGCTTCTCCAAATTGGGGTTCGCATCGACTGGCCTCTATCGTACGTAATACACTGACTATCAATAAAGTACCTCATACAACCCTACTTCAAATTAATCAGAACTATCCCTTCAAGTTCACCTTTGTTCCACAACAGGGCATTAGTTAATTTTTTAACTAATAATCAAGATTTTACCACAGATTTATCATGTATCTTTTACCTCAGTAAGAGACTTTTAAAGCCATGTGTTTGCTCATGTATCCTTCATGATTCGAAGCACTTCTATGCTCAAAGTTGTAGTCATTTTGTCCGTCTTTTCCAGTGGTGAGTGCATTTTAACCCCTCAAGCCTTAACTTACTGCTTGTATTGTTAAATTATATTTTCCTTAATTCTCATTCATTGCACAGAGCCAAAGCCTTTGGCTGGAGCGTATGTGATGTTGGTGCCATAAATGTGCATGAGTACATGTGCATTTAAAGCACGTGTGTGGGTGGCTGGTGTACCTGCCTATGCAGACTGGTTACTTTACTTTAAAAGGAAGCTATGAGTTTCCTTGTGGAAATGAGAAATTTTGTGTTGTTTTAGCTGACGAATTACCATAAAGTAACAAGATTTACTGTCTGACCCCTCTGTTCCCTCTAAATGTCTGACCATAGTCCTTCTCAGACAATGACAGACCAGTGATGTTGTATTTGTTGACAGACAATGAATGACCTTCCAATCAGATCATGTTTTCTTAAAATACTGTGTTCACAATTTATTTTTGTAAGCATGTTTATAAAGGAAAGTTTTTGCCGCCTGAAACAGATTTCAGATGTCGTTTGCCATGTGAGGGAATTTTACTGATGTGATAATAAAAAAAAATTCAAAATGTGGATTTTCTGTGATATTGAGATTTCAAGATTCAATAAAATCCATTAAACACACAATTATATTGAAAATCAAAATGATTCAAGAAAAAAACAGTACTTGATTAAAAATGCTACTGTAGAATAAAACCAGATTTTTACAGGAGCTCAAAGTGATCACGTCATCATCTTTGTTCTGACTTTCAAGACTTATAAGGAGGGTGAAGGCGTTCTTCATCATCTCCTGGAAGACTGTCAACAATAGATTCTGGGAAAAGGGTGAACATCAGGGGTGTGTGTTCATGCCCCGCCAGTGTGTGCGGCGAGTTTTGTGTGTTAGTGTTCGACCATCTTTAAAAAGCTCTGTGTCTGGCTGAATAGAAGGAAGTGGCTCTGACTTCCCCAGGAAATGGGAAGAGGAAACCCAGGGGCTTCGACCTCTGCGGCTGCAGCGGGGGCCGCAAGACAACTCGCGGGGGAGAGAAAGAAGGAGGGAAGGGTGGAGGGGCAGACAGAGAGAGAGAGAGAGAGAGAGAGAGAGAGAGAGATTCTGCTTCTCTTTGTGCTCCCTCTGACTGGAAGAAAGAAGTTGTGACCAGACTGGACGTAAAGACGTGAGACTGGAAGATATTCGGTGCCTGGTTTTAGGTTTTTAGAGTCCGTGTGGAGATGAATCTCCTCAGAGCTCTGAGTGTTCTGCTCTTCTGCTCGTTGTCCTCCTCACACACACTGGATCCTGCTGGGAAGAACGTCTGCCACAATCCAAGGTACGATTCAACTTTATCTTCACTAACACACACTATCTTTTTACTATTGAACTGACAAGTGATGACAGCTGGAGCCGGTCCGTTATAGAAGCTTGTGACCAAAAGCTTTTGACATGTTTGGAAAAAAGATCATGATAATATGATTCCTGTGACGTTCTGGTGTGGGACTGTGTTGGACAGCTCCTTAGTCTGAATACAGGACAAATTTTATGTCTTCTTTTCTGTTTAAAGAGAGATTTCCTCCCAAAATCTAAAATAGATATTTCCCCCCTGGCCTTAAGTGTTATTTTTCCATCTAGTTTTTTTTTTTTTTTTTTTTTTTGGTGTGAGTTGCAGAGTTTTGGAGATACTGGCTGTAGAGATGTCTGCCTTTTTTCCAGTATAATGGAACTAAATGACACCTGACTTGTGCTCAATGTGCCAAAAAATACATTTGAAAAAAAAATCAACACCAGTGTCTCTTTCCAAAAATTATGACCCACTTAGTAAAGATAATCCACAGACCTTGCTGTGAGCAGTTTCAGGTAGGAACTACTTTCTTCCTGCAGTAGAATCTACAGGAACTACTTTAGAATCTGCCGAACTACTTTCCTATCTACTAGAAAGAAAGTAGTTCCTACATGAAGCTGCTCACAACAAGATCTGTGAATCATCTTGAGCAACCGGGTCTTGATTTCTGGAAAGATGGACTGCTTTTGAGTTTTTCAGACTTATTTTTTTGATTCTTTGAGCACCACAACCCGAGTGCCTTCCCATGTCCCATGAGACTGGAGAGAAGGCAGACATCTCTACGGCTGATATTTACAAAACTCTGTAACTCACCTGAAAAAATCTAGATGGGTAAACAGTACTACAGGCCAGGGGAAAAATAAGTATTTTTGATTTTGGGGTGAACCATTTGTTTAATTATTTCCTTATGGAATTGCAAGTGTTTGTTTCTGAGTGTTTTATTTGCTGAGTGTCAGATGTGATTACATTCTGCATATTCAGGGACCCCTCCACTCTGGTCTGTTGCACTGGATGGCGTCAAGAGGGAAATGAGTGCACTATACGTGAGTTAAACTATTCTAATGGACAGAAATCTGCAGGAATGATGCTTTTTCTGCCTCCAATTTGCTCTGTTTACCTGGTTCTGTTATCTGTGTGTGTGTGTGTGGTTGGTTGTGTTGTGTGTGTGTAGCTGTGTGTGAGGGTGAGCAGGCTTGCCATAAGGAGGAGGTCTGTGTGTATCCTGGAGTGTGTCGCTGCCCAGCTGGCTACTACGGAGCTCACTGTAAAATGCGTGAGTTATGCGTTTGTCCTTTGATCTGCAGTGTACAAATTGCACCAAATATTTCAGTTTTACTCTGTGATACTGATATTGCTTTTTTGCAAAATGACATCATAAACCTGTAAATATTTCTCATGAACTGCATGTGACCTGCTCCTGTTTAAGACTCACCTCACAATGTGGCTCACGGATCCCTTTTTAATAAATGTACAGAATTTTAAACTGAACCACAATAACATGAGTCACCGTTGCCAAGTGGTGGAAGAAGTATTCAGATCTTTAACTTCAGTCAAAGTACCAGAACAACAATATTTTAAAAAAACTACATTACAAGTAGAAATCCTGCATTTAAAATTCTATTAAGGTAGATGTACAGATGTATAATTACCTTAATGTACTTTAATTATCAAAAGTAAAAGTACTCTCTCTGCAGAAAAAATGGCTGTAACTGATATATTAATATGTAGCACATTATTTGATTATTGTTACTAAGATGTCAACGCAAAAATAACATTTTTCTGTTGTAGCAGGCTGTAGTTCTGCTGCGCAAACAAAATTTGACACTTGTACCTCCTGTGGCTAAAACTATAATTTTGAAGAAACAAAAAGTTTAGACGGGACGTGTCACTTTGGTGGAACTTTTAGGAACTATTGTGATATAGTGCCCTAACTAGATTTTTTTTTTAATGATTGGAATCTTTGAGAGTCAAGTACAATATTTCCAGTGGTGGAATGATGCTTATCATGTATTGTACTTGGAGGTACTTCTACTCTACTTCATCTCAGAGGGAAATATTGTACTTTTGCTTCACCACATTTATCTGACAGCTTTAGTTAGTAGTTTTTTTTAAATTAAGATTTTTGCACAAAAAAACATAGCTTAAAAAAAATGATGTTTTACCCAACAGTTTATACAAGTACAGATCAAATTATTAGTTTATTATTTAATTGACAAACAATTAATTGGCAACAATTGATAATTGTTGAGTCATTTTTAATACAAAAACACGAAAGCTTCACAAATATTAAGATGTTCTGCTTTTCATTTGCATTATTTTAATATTTTAATGTATTTGTAATAATTTTGAGGTCTGGACTGTTTGTTGGACAAAACCATTGTGCAGGTGTCACTTTGGGCTCTGGGTAAATGTGATGGCATTTCTCACTATTTTCAGAATAAAACAGTCAATCAATTAATTGAGAAAATAATCAGTAGATTCATTATTAAATTAATTAAACAAGCTCCACATCAACTAACTACATCAATAAAATCCTGCTTTTGCATTAATGTATGAGCCATAATAATGTAATGATACCATATATAACAGTATAACAGTTACAGGGGACATTTTTCTGCATTGAGTACTTTTACTTTTAATACTTTAAGTCCATTTTCCTGATTTATACTTACATACTTTTACTGTAGTAACATTTCAGTGCAGGACTTTTATTTGAAACAGAGTATTTTTACTTTTACTGAAATAAAGGATCTGAAAACTTCCTCTAGCACTGAATATTTCTCTCCACAATTTAGTGAAGTAGAAGTAAAAAGTATCATAAAATGGAAATACTCAAGTTAAGTTCAGGTGTCTCAAGATTGTTCTGAAGTAGAGAACTTGAGTAAATGTACTAAGTTAGGTTCCATCTGTTTACAAAGTGTTTGCACCATGTTTCTGCTCAGTATTATGCTTGATATGTGTTCCCTGTTTGTTTGTCTGTTGCCAGGGTGTCCCTCTGAGTTCTGGGCTCCAGACTGTCGCAAGGTGTGTCCGTGCCACCCACATGGCCGCTGTCACGCCGTCACCGGTGAGTGCACCTGTTATCAAAACCGCTGGGGTCCGCAGTGCCAGTACGCCTGCAAGTGCGGCCGGCACGGCCACTGCCACCCTGTCCATGGAAACTGCACCTGCGACGAGGGCTGGTGGTCGCCGACCTGCTCCAAGCCGTGCCAGTGCATCAACGGGGGACCCGGCTGCGACCAGCTGACGGGCCGCTGTCAGTGCCACCGGGGCCACTGGGGCCTGAAATGTCTCGGCACTTGTAACTGCTACATGTCACCGTGCAATCAGCGAACGGGCGTGTGTGACTGCGAGCCGGGCTGGTGGGGATCCAGCTGTGATCGGCGGTGTAACTGTGACCTCACACACAGCAGCTGTGACCAGGCCAGCGGGCAGTGCGTGTGCCATCCGGGGTACCAGGGTCCCTTCTGCAACCAGCTCTGTGAAGCTGGGAAGTACGGCAGTGGTTGTAAAATGAGGTACATGTGAGGTAGACACACTTTTTTATTTAAATACCTGCTATGTTACTGCTAAGTGTGTCTTACTCTTTTTCAATCTCCATCTGTCCTCAGCTGTGGTTTCTGTAAAGACAACCAGCTCTGCTCTGCCACCGATGGGGCCTGTGATGCCTGTGAGCCCGGCTGGAACGGGACACAGTGCGACCGCCCGTGTCCGTCCGGTTATTATGGTGACGGCTGTCAGAACAAGTGTCCACGCTGCAGGAATAATGAACCCTGTGACCCAAAAACTGGGGAATGTTGGAGGTGTGACCCTGGATGGACCGGACCCAGGTGTGTATGTGTGTTTAAGGCATACACAACAATCCTATACTTAAAGCTACTACAAGGAACTTTCATAGTTTGTTGATTTAGGCCCCTTTAAACAAAATCAGTTGTGTTTCCACCACAAAATATGATCAAAAAAAAAAAAAAAAAATCTTCTTGCTTCTATTTAACTGGCTAAATTGCTACTTACTGTAACTTTGCTAGGGAAAATGTACAAGTACAAAAGTTCTTTTTGTCTGGTTTAAAGGAGAATCTCGCCCGGTGACAGCCATTAAGAACAGCTGTACAGAAACAGCCAATCTTCTCACAAAATGGTCTTGTTTGCTTATGTATTTCATATAGAGGCATCAGTGTTAAATTGAGACTGTTTCATAACCAGTTAAAAACTCCTTATACTAACTTGAAGTTACCGTGAAGGTTACCGGATCATTTGTGGGTTTGTCATGTTTTAGACCAGTATTTTTCAAATGATGGAATGTGAGATTTTTTTGAAAATGTTCATTTAAAAAGTATCGATCGTGCATAATTCCCACAATAATTACACTATAAGTTCTATAAAAAATGTAAGTTCAGTTTAACCTCATTTTCTCCAATATTCCTATTTTCAATGTAATCATTAACTGCTGTAAAACCTCACAGAAGAAGAGAGCAACAACATATCGAATGAGAGACAAAAATCAAGTAAAAGGATTCATGGTTCAAACACAGCATTACCAGCTAAAACCACAGATATAGAAGCAAAAAAAGAAAGTGAAAACAGACAACTAAATACTGTCAGCGTCAGGAAAGAATATGTTTCATTAGGATTTATTTCAGTGAGCTGACACAGCTGGAGAAGTTCTGTATTGTTCCTCTTTATATCGGCTTTTTTCACTTTTTGTTTTGCACTGTTTAGGGGGTACTTGGTGGGTATATTACTGAAAAAGTTTGAGAACCACTGTTTTAGACCAACAGATCACACATACTTAACATTACAACCAACCACTTTACAAATAACGTAATGAGACAAGGTTTCTTAACCATTTTTGAGGCGTTTTTAGATCCCAAAATTCTCCGAATCCAAGGGAGACTTATGTCATGTTTGAGGCATGGAGGAACTTCGAATCTTAAGATCATTACAGCCTACTTAAACATGCTAACAAGGAGTTTTCATACAGATCTCTACATGCCTTACATAAGCAAACAACATCAGCGAAAGATCAGCTGTTTATAGTTATTCTTAAAGGCTGCAGGGTCAGATTCTCCTTGAAATCAGATGAAACGATTTAAACGATGAAACGAAAGTTACGTTAGCCAGTTAAAAAGAAGCAGGAGGAGATTTTTCTTTCGATAATTTGATTTTTGACGTTATGTTTTGTGGTTATTATAGTGGGAACGTTACCGTTTTTGTCCACAGGGGCCTCCAAAATCAACACAACATTAAAGTTCATTGTAGTAGTTTTAAAATACATCAAAATCACTAACATTCATCCGTCTTAGAGAGCTCCTATGAGCCATCAGCATATCAAGCTCAAGCTAAGTTTGAGACCATCTGCCATAAGATATTAGCATGTGTATGTACTCCTTATCTGTTGGTTTCCTTTTTTTTCACTTTAACTTGCAGAAGTTTGAACTTTTCAGAGTTTCACAGAATTCACATTTTATAGTTATTCCTGTCAAAAAGTTTATTTTTTATCTTGTGGTGGTGCAGTTGAGAACCAGGAACTGAAAACACAAGTGCAGTCAGAAAGTCAAACCCAGAAGAGAAAGGATGATGTGGATTAGAAAGTTTCTTTTGTCTATCAAGTCAGTCACAGCTCACAACCAGACCTATGGCTACCACTGAGGTCATGTCTTCAGTATTTTTTCTGGATGGATTTTCCATATTTTTTAAACAATAAATTAAAGTTAATTAACTGATAAAACTACTTTGTCGTATCATGGTGGGTTATGAACAAAGTTTGCCATCATCTCCCCCACAGAGTTGAACAGGAACAGATAATCTTTCATTGATACCTCATTTATATGTAATTCATTGATTAATAATGAAAAAATACCTATTTTTATTTACTGTAAACAAGAATGCAAATTAGGCCTGTGCATTGGTACATATTTCATTTAAAGACATATTAGGCCTTTACGACAATTTTACACAACTTCCTTTAATCTGTGGAACATGTTAGTAATTTTTTTAAACTTTTAACTTCCTTCACCTGCAGTCAGCTGCTGACATTGACAATATTCTTTTCTATAATGGCTTATTGTTTGGATTAATGGATTAATGAGTGTCAAAGCAGATCATTTAGATGAAAACCTTAAAGAAACTGCAGTTACTGAAGACAATTTTCAGTCCGATTTTAGTCATATTTGTGACTTTGTGGTAAAGCTGCAACCATTAATCGATTATTAATTTATTATTAAATTATTCACCAACTATTCTGGTAATTGATGAATCGATGTGGGTATGTGGATAAAAAGGTCAAAATTTTCTGACTTTAGCTTGTTTTGGTTTCTTTGTCTTCTGTGACAATAAACTGAATATCTTTCCGTTGTGAAGACATTTCATTCAAGATTTTTCACCATTTTCTGAAATTTAATCGACAACTATTAACCGATTAATCAAGAAAATAATTGACTAATTTATCAATTATGAGAATAATCATTAGTTGCAGCCCTACTTTGTGTTGAATGCTAGCCCTGTTTTCATCATTATATTGGCCAGTGACATTATTTCCTATTTCTTATTTATTTTTTATTTTTGTAAGTGATTATTGTTGTTGACATCCCTCAAACCCAGTAGTGGGGTTAGGACTCCTGGCTTCTGTGTTTTTAAAATCCTGGCTACGGCCCTGCTCATAGCTGCACTGCCGTTTACTGATAACTTGGCCTATACATTGTCTCCCCCAGACAACTTTCAAATCTGCATATTGATTTTCATACTGTATAAAAATGAATGCTTACATGCAGCCTGGAAGGAAGACAATCAGGCTTTAAATATACAGCATGCTTTGGAAAGAATGGTCTGTATCATAAAGTTACTGGAGTTAATAGTTAAGGTGCTGATACATGTAAAAACAGTGGTATGATCCTGGTAGTCCATGTGAAAATGCTCCTTGATCTATTTGTCTATTTGTATGTCTTCACATTTCTAAAGTAACCAGCATTGAAGTGTGTATTTTACATGGACTGATGTATGTGTGTGAGAGAAATATCCACATGAAAAGAAAAGAGTAAAATAAGTTCTAATAGTCCTACAGTACATGTAGTGAGATTCATGTTAAGGATGAGATCATGAACAGTGGTCAGTTTGATGCCCTCATTATTTGTGTCCTTGGTCTCGCCAGGTGTGAGGAGGCCTGCTCTAACAGGACGTTTGGAGACGCCTGCGGCTTCCTGTGCAGCCCTTGTTTCCATGGTAACTGCCATCACGTGACAGGAAGATGTGTCTGTCAGCCAGGCTTTCAGGGAGAGAGGTGATGTTTCTCTTTGGATGTGGTTATAATTTCACTCAGAAAAAACACACATAAACACACAGAATTACATTTCTCTTGTGAATCCTGCACCAGCAGGAGAAGCTAAAATGTTTGGTGTAGGTTTTGCTCTTGCCTACTGTGTTTTCAAAAGCCCGAAATGGCTGTAGTGTGATCAGATAATGAGGGCCTTTATTTTTGGAGCTTATGTGGCACATTTCTGTGCCAATATTTAAACTGAGAGAAAAGCTTTAAATTGTGGATTCACTGTGTTTAACTACATTGTTAGCTTAACAGACCTGACTAGGCTAACCCATAAACAAACATTACTTTAGTTTAGGCTGCTAGTTGATACACACTCTACTTTTGGCATGTTTAAATCCATTAACTACTGTATTGTCTTTTTATGGTAGAATACTGATGTCATGTGCATATTTAGAACAGTAAGGAAGCTGGAGGGAAGGAAGCTGTTTGCATTTATCTCTCTACTGTCAGAGCTGATTTGCTCAGGATCTGGAGCATTTATCACAAACAGTGAACCTCATTCATAACATTGCACTGGAATATGAATCTCAGTCTAATTGTGAGATTGTCAGGAAAGACAGGAAGCTAAAAATCAAAGAAGAAAATACTGTGTGAGATATCCTGGTAAAAAAGTAAATGACCTTTTCCACAGTATAGAGACGAAGGATTAAAGGAGAAATCTGTAATATATTTACTGTAATAGATCATGAAATGACCATGACTGTGTTCCTGCAGCCTGCCTGAGCTTCCTCAAGTCTGGGAAGGAGGGGACTGTATATTTAATAGAATTTCAACCTATTTGATACACCGTTTATGGCTCCAGCTAGCAATTTGGACTGCAGTACTCACTCATTTTTGGACACACAATTCTTACATTTCGCCTCTTTAATATAAAAGGCAAATTATATGAGGCACCACAGTGACATCTAGAGAACAGAGAAACAAAAACAAGCATCAGGGAAAGAAAATCACACCCGGAAGAAAGACAAAATACATAAAATGCATTATAGTTTAGTCAGATATTTCCCCAAATAACAAATAAAAATATATGAACAATTAATTTTATGATCCTTATGAAGGGCGCATGATGGCGCAGTGGTTAGCGCTGCTGCTACACAGCAAGAAGGTCCTGGTTCGAATCCCCGAGCCGGCAGGGCCTTTCTGTGTGGAGTTTGCATGTTCTCCTCGTGTCCGCGTGGGTTCTCTCCGGGTACTCCGGCTTCCTCCCACAGTCCAAAGACATGCAGCATAATAGGTTAATTGGTGACTCTAAATTGCCCGTAGGTGTGAATGTGAGTGTGAGTGGTTGTTTGTCTCTATGTGTCGGCCCTGCGATGAACTGGCGACTTGTCCAGGGTGTACCCCGCCTCTCGCCCAATGTCAGCTGGGATAGGCTCCAGCCCCCCGCGACCCTTACGGATAAGCGGTTACAGAAAATGGATGGATGGATCCTTATGAACTCCCCTAATAAGACCTGTATTAATGATGGAAAACAGATAACAAGTTTACATTTATCTCCTAAGAAGTGTACAGGTACAAACACTGAAACAGGTAGGAATACGACACTTGAACATGCTTTACTGTCTTATTTTGTCAAACTTACATTGCCGTTGTGTAATAATGTGATCAGGGACTGTTTGGAAAAATCGTCCTCCTTGGTGTGTTTAAGGAACCTCTGACATCTGCTCTTTAACAGTTTCTAAACAGCACTGCAGTCATGAACTGTTGATGATGAAGCTCAGAGGACAAACAGTCAGCAAACATGAAAAAATAAATAGGAATTTAGTTTCTTAAAGCTGAAGAAGGAGACTTTTCAGACCAAGATGTGTAATTTTGTATAATTTAAGCCAATAAAACAAAGCATGTTTTGGAAAATATTTACTGGCACACTGTAAAAAATACCCACACATTTCAAGGCAAGTCAAGCTCAAAGTCTTAAAGTTTGACATATAATCTTTTGTTGAAATAACTTCTTCTTCTTTTTTTTCTTTTAAACTTTGTTTATTGGGGTTTTCAACAGACAACAGTTACACAAAGGTGCACACATGTACACATGCGCATACAATTCAAACAAGTCGGTTCAAATGGTCACAGTTATAGTCATGGTATAACAACATTTTTAAAAGAGAAAGAAAGAGTCCACAACATGAATGAAAATACCCTAACGAAGAAAAAAAGGAACAAAGAATAAAAAAGAAATAAAATAATACCTGAGTTTTAGAACCCCACAAAATTCAATATCTCAAAAATTGTTCACAGTTAGCAATTTAAAATATTAAATTATTAACCATTATTCACTTTCGCTTGAATAAATTTACTCAACATGTTTTAAAATACACTTTTTTGTTTGTAAAACTCAAAGATTCAAGTTTTTTTTCAAGAAGAAAAGTCTCATAAGTTGGGAAACTTTTTTTTTTAGTTTA
The DNA here is from genome assembly GCA_034769285.1 of Lutjanus argentimaculatus. Classification (NCBI taxonomy): domain Eukaryota; kingdom Metazoa; phylum Chordata; class Actinopteri; order Lutjaniformes; family Lutjanidae; genus Lutjanus; species Lutjanus argentimaculatus. Next base: position 2,848,977 of record JAWZSL010000001.1, read on the forward strand.
TTTCAAAAACGTTCTTTCTTTCTTTCTTCTTTTTTTTTTTACAGTGTATTGTTTTTGTTAAGTAAATGCAGATTTGGGTTAGCAGGTTAAAACATTCAAAACCTCCATTATAGTCTCCTTTAATTTTCGTCTTGATTACACTGCAGTGTTTATTAGTCATCACAGTGTTTCCACGTCATGATTCAGTGTCCACACACAGGATTTACTGTTTGCTGCTGTGATGTAATTATGTGGTTTTATGTTTTTTTCTTGCAGCTGTAACAGCAGCTGCCCCGCCCTGCAGTTCGGCCTCAACTGTTCCTCCGCCTGTGACTGTGGGGAGGGGGTCAGCTGTGACCCAGTCACTGGTGCCTGCCCCTACAGTACGTCTGTCCGTCCATCATTCCATCCATCCATCCATCCATCCATCCATCCATCCATCCATCCATCCATGTTTCTTAATGTGTATGTGTGTGTGTGTGTGTGTGTGTGTGTGTGTGTCAGGTGTCAGAGGTCCTGTACTAGCAGGAGTGTTGGTTCCTTTGCTCCTGTTGCTCCTGGCTGTTCTCTGCTGCTGTTTGTGTTGTGGAGGAGGTCCTGTTGATGGCAAAGACAGGTCTGTACCTCACTCACAGCATATATCAGCATCATGTCCACAAACACTACTGGATTACCCTGAACTGGACCGAAGGCTTTTACTTAAAACCTTTCTTATATTTGTAATTTTATGAGATTAAAGGGCTAATACTTGGATTTTGAGCCATGACAAGCTTTGAACATGTACAGGCTCATACCTATGTAACATAGTCTAGCCATAGCGTGAAGTATGACTACATAAGCTTCTGTCTTCCAGGGCAGCTGTGGCTGAGGGAGGCTGGGCAGTTCGGATGAAATATCACGTCTACAGCGTCCTGGCTAACATCGGAGCTGCTCTGCCCTGTATCTCTAACTGGTCCTCTGGCCTGCCTCGTGTCACTGGTCAGTCCTGCTGTACAGTATTGATAGTATTGCTTCAGTTATTAATATGGATGTACACAATAGTTCAAAATTTTGTTTATAAAGTTGACATTTAAATTTTAAATTAGTATTCAAATGCTTTGCAGCTTTTTTTGCATGTCTCATCACTTCATTCTATTTAAACCTGGTATTTCTGCACAGTTGCAGATAATGTATGATATTATTATACTAGTTGTAGAATTAGATTCCAGTGGCGGCTGTGTAGGATTGTTCCGACCTGTATGATGCAAACATGTCCAATAACTCTAGAGTTTTGTAATGTCCAAAATTCAAAATTTAATGAAAAAATCTAGATGTAATTATTTCCAGAATTTACAACATGTTTTTATTAGGGTTGCAAATTTTGTGCATTTTGCTAACCATAATTAATCATTGATCATTATTAAGGCACAAAACATGTTTCTTTTCTCATTTTAAGTTTAACTTTGCCAGACAATACAGTGTCAAATGAGGTGTAATTGCTGCCATTTCTAGACTACTGATTAATTATCATTTCATAAATTTTAATTGATTCACTCATAGCGACTAATCGATTAATAATTAATTATTAACATCCCTAGTTTTTATCTAACACAAACTTTTTCAGGCACGCCCCCTTTCAAAACTTTTTTAAAAAGTTTGCGTCTCCCCACCCCACAATTTTATTATAGTTATTAAAAATAATTGGAGATGAACCTGATAAAAAATGGATTCCAACATTGAATTTAAGTAAAACAAAGGTTAGCAGGATAGAATCATTTCCCCCACATAGATCGTATCCATTCAACTTTGTTTGCCCCCGCCACCTCCCCCGACAGGGGGGCCTGCTCCCCAGTTTGGGAACCACTGATCTGACAAAATATTCTGCTTCAATCCAAATTTAATGGCATTTAGCCTTCCAAAAACAACATTTTCACTGCAGTCAAAAACTGTTTGCTCTCCTGCTTATACAAAGGGAGACACACACCTGTATTATGGGGATGGTCTAGCAACAATCTAACAGCAACATAAATTACATTCATGTTGACAAAAAGGACAAGTTATGTTAATGAAAGAAAGTGGTTTTAATAAAAAACACAAATGCATTTCATCTGATGTCTGACTTTATTAAAATTGATGAATTTTTTGGGGGATTTTTTTCAGTGTGATTATGTAATAACATATGATGTCAGACATTCACAGCTTCATGCAAAATCCTCAACAGAAGCTTTGAATATAAAAAAATTATATTCACCACAGCTCGTGGTATTAATGCCAGACAGTGGAGAAAAACACAAAATCTTTCCAACATATCTTCCATCATGGACAGAGTGGAACCTATTTTACATCAAACTGAATATATTAGATTACAAGTGCAAAACAATAGTTTATCATTACACATTTCAAATCAATAGAGTTAACTGAAATGTCTGAGGGAAATTATACGTCATTTAATCTATTTACACCACAGTATCTCATCATGACCCCGAGCTGACGTTCAACCACAGCTTCATTGAGCCTCCGTCCTCCGGCTGGGTGACCGAGGGGTCGTCCTTCGACAGTGATGAGGAGGAGGGAGAGGCGCTCTACTGCGTCCCTCCAAGAGAAGGTGGGAACAGCATAGACACATATACATATATCCATTCTACTTATTTGCTCTTATTTCTGTCTATTTGTTTTTGCTGCATCATGAATGTTTATTTTTTGTGAGGCTTAATGGTGAAATGTATGATAGATAGATAGATATGCTATGTATGGTGAAAACTAGGATAAAAATCTGGAATATTCATTATAATTACTAAGTGTATCAATGAAATATAAAAAAGGGAGTAGGAATTGATAAGTATTCACTTCTTCCTCCTCCTTTTCAGACTTAAAATATCCGTTGTGAATGTGCTGAATGTTTGTTTACTTACTTGTATATTTTACCTTTTTTGTTTTACATGTTTGAAATAGAATCAAATCTAATCTAACATAGACACAGCACTGACTGTGTCAGTGTCGCCGCCATATTGGACAGGGCAAGCCTGACCTGTGAACAAATACATGTAAAAGGGGCACCTGCTGTTGTACCGGATGAAAGCACTATAATGTTTCATGTCTCAGTCGATTTCAATGAGTCATGTTGTATTCAAGGGTTTTTACATGGAGTAAGAAATAAAGTTTTTTTTTTTTAACTTAACTGTCCAACATGGCGGCAAAGTTGACGTACGATCCAAAGGTGAAAGGGCTGTCTACGTGTATGTGTCTGTGGGAACAGGGATACACCCAACTTTATACTGCCCTCTTTTGTTGGTGAGCAGAACTTCCACTTAAGACTTTCTGTCCATCTCCTCTTATGTCTTTTTTGTCTCTGTCTCTTTGCCAGACATCCCGGCGGTGGCGGGCGGCGAGTTCCAGGAGATGAGCTCCAAGTGTAACATGTTCTTAGACCCGTCCGGCTTCAGCAATGAGGACATCACCTCCCCCTTCAACATCCCTCGCACCTCCAGCATCGCCAAGTCCAAGCGGCCGTCCGTCTCTTTCGCCGAGGGCACCCGCTTCAGCCCCAAGGAGCGGCGTGGCTCGGCCCAGGACCCCAGCGGTCTCCCTGGACACCAGCGCAACAAACCCAAGTCACCCTGGGGGGTCTTGATGCTGTCTGCCCTCCAGAGTCAGGGAGGTGCAGCCAGAACGGGGGAGGAGGATGGAGCTGAAGGCGAGGAGAGGGAGGATGAAGTGGACGCACGGGAGACAGACAATCAGGAAGGTGAGGCGGGGGACCAGGAAGTAGACAGAACCCCATCCCGGGCCACCCTGCAGGTCCCCGGCGCATCAGGACGAAGACGGACTCTGTCCAACACAGCCGCTCATAAGGGGACCCAGCTGTCTGCCTCTGATGGTCAGGTGGGGGTGCCAGACAAGGTGACCACAGTGTATGTGACGGTGGGTAAAGCAGGACGGCCCGTGTCGAAGACAGAGTCGAGCTCTGAAGGCCCCGTCCAGGCCATGTTGCGACGGCTCGGCAGCCTCCAGAGACAGAAGGAGCAGGAGTCCTCCAGGCCCAAATCTAAAGCAGCTGAAGGGATCACCAAACCACCGAGGAAGAAGCTCGGAGCTCGGGCGAGCGTTTGGGAGCAGGGAGGGCCGTCTGGAGGGGAGGTCGGCGTTTGTAAGCCAATCAGGAGAAAACATGCTTCTCTAACCTCCCCTGATACAGCTGGGGCTAGTGACACTCCGTCAACAGAGAGCGGCACGCCGAAAAGGCCACTGTCGGGCATTCTGAAGAGCGTGCCAGAGGTGGCGTCAGCGGACTCGGGTTCAGATCTGAGGGCTGAGGGTGACGGCCCCGGGGAAGGAAGAACTGAGAGCAACTACCTGACTGTGGGACCAGCAGGAGACGCTGCTAGTCTCACTGAGGTCATCGCCAATGAAGGTGCAGAGCCATGCTATGAAAACGTCATGATTAAACACTCGTAACCTCTGAGAGACTAAACATGTCAGCAGGCCTGATCCAAACACAGCTGCATATTTATTATTCTGCAGTTTAAGGGAGAAACCTCGTTACAGCTACGACTCTGTGGTTCTTGAATTATGGTGCTATTTGCAACACAGGTATGTACACATGTATGCAGCATTTATGAGAAAGAAATACCCAAACTTTTTGCCTAAATTCTACAGATTGTGTATATAAAATTTATTTTTTAGGTTGAAAGTTAAATGAAATTAAGAAAACACATTACCAGATGTGGTATTTGGCTAACAATACCACTTCAGTATCTCAGTTTCATCTGAATGTGAGTATGGCAACAATTGAATTGATAATAGAGAGGTGAAGTCCCCTCCCCTTCCGGTGTGGCCTTACTTCAGAAAAAATATGAACTACAGTGACTGCTGAGAGACAAATATTTTTTATTTCCATTTAAATTGTGTCATGAATTACACATATGATGTTTTTCAGTTTAAAAATCATTCAAACAGACAAGGAAGTCTCAGTTTGTGGTAGGTTTGTTGTAGTTCAGTTTAGTTTTGTGTGAAACCGTTCAGTGAACTACATCTCTTGTCTCACACAATATACGCAACATCGCTGTCCTTTGTAACGTTATCTTACTTACGTCATCTCTCTGAAGTGTTTTATCAGGTGACTCCTGATCCTTTTATCAACCAGGAAGAGAAAGAACAAGCAGGACTGCTTGTGTGACTACATCCTGGTATGAAACCACACAGGTGTCGTAGCTTCAGTGGCTAACTTTTGGGGGGAGGGCGTCAGGGGGCCTGGCCACCCCTGAAATCTGATTGGCCACCCAGAGTGCCACTCCATTATTTCAGGGTTCTATAATGAGATGTTAGTTGTAGTTCCCTTTATGCTACTCACAAAAACAAAAATAATGAATGACAAAACTAAAACAATTTTTCACGGTGGAAGTTAGCAGTCTCAGCCTGAGGAAAGAGGCACAATTTCTTGTTGAGGACTTAAAAGAATAAAGTATGGAGCTTTTTTTGTATTTTTATATTGCCATTCTGTTTTGTTGTGATTAGTAGGACTAAGCACAGAAATGTAAAAACCTCTAAGATACTGTAATGTTAGTAATTAAAGTAGATATTAAAGATTGTAAGTTAATACTATTCTTGCATGCATGGTACTTTATGCCCCCCTGCATAGGTCAGTGCCCAACTTGGGCCACCCCAGTTAAAAAAGTCTGGACACGCCCCTGAGTGTGTAGTCTTTCTATTACAAATCTTCATAGTTTGATAATTCAACAGCTTTTCTTGTAAAATTATCTTTTAATGACAAACATCAAGTGTGCGATTCATGGCACAACAGGATCGATAAATTATTTGTCTTTCGGCACCGACTGCGGCTCATATTTTTTCTGGAGTAAGGCCCCATGATGGTCTATCGGAAGAGGAGCGACTTTGGCACTCTGTTGATCCTTCCTAAGTCCCGCCCCTTTTTGCTTTGTGCTCCAATAACAGTTGAGCAAGCTGGGTACCTGTCAGAACCTTGATCACATAAGCTTGTCTATGTTGAAAAGAAAAACAAATTTTGAAGATGATTAGAAGACACTGTTTGGGGATCTGAAAAAGTATATAGTCACGTCTTAATGTATGTATGAAAAAGCTAGCTAACTAGATAGCCATAACCATCTTCAAAATTTAGTTTTCTTTTCAACATAGAGGAGCCTAGCTCACAGCATATCTAAGTACAGGAAATAGGAAAGGACAAAGTTGACCGAGGTTCCAAAAGGGGCGGGAGTTAGGAAGGATCACTTGTCTTTTTGTTCCAGTGATGTGTGTTGCATTAACTGTATTCACATAAGTATTGTAACATCTGTCGCTGGACACGGAAGAGATAAACAGACATAACATCTGGGTTGTTCCAGAACAAAAAGAGCAAACAATGGCAAAAATATTGTATAACGTCATCCTGAACTGTGTTCTTAATTCAGGCTGATAGAATTTAAGCTTGAGAAAAGATCTGAGTCTGCTGCTGGGTTGATGTTTTTATTTGTTGTAGATAAAAATACAAGAAAGAACAGACTGTAACAAGTTGTGAAAATATAATCAAATGTGACTCACTCTGATTCAGGACACAGTACAGCCTTTGGATGTCTGTCAAAAAACACTTCAATTCAACAATGTTGCTTCATTATGTTTTGCCCTCTAATAAAAGTGAAAAAATGACTCAAAGCCAACTGAACTCTGAGAGGGCAGACTCATAATGCTGCTGTTTGGTAAAACCCACATTACTCTAATTTAGGGAATTTTCCTTTTATTACTCAAGTAAACATCTGTCACAGTCAAGACTGAAAGACCCTTTGGTGCATGAAACCTCCATCATGTCATGAGTGTTTTATATTTTCCTATTCACTGTATATATGTTCACAGTTAATAATGAAAATAAACATTCTGAAATGTGTAGATACATGATTTAGAAAATGTCACTGAAATACTGTCTGTTTGGAAGAAGTTCTCATATCTTTTACTGAAGTAAAAGTAACCACTCTGTGAAAATATGCTGTTACAAGTAAAAGTGCTGCAATCAAAATGATTAAAGGTACAAAAAAATGTATTATCAGTAAAATGTACTTTAAGTATCAAAAGTTAAACCACTTTATACACTGTTAGTTTAACCTCTAACAATTTATAAGTTGATCATATGTTTTGTATTTAAAACCACAAAGTAAGCAGAAACTGTAGTTGTAAGATAAATGTAGTGGAGTAAAAACTACAATATTTCCTGCTAAACTGTAGGTGGAGTAGAAGTATCGTAGCATTAAGCTGACAGCTATTTTCACTGTCGTTGTTTTTTATAAAGCAGGTCAGCTGATGTTGACAGCAGATGAGAAAGAATAGGTCAGAAAATCAACAAGCTGAACTTTGGCCGTGTGAGCGGCGTGCAGACTTTGATCGATCTCCAATATTTGCTGAAGTTGATGAGCAGCTAGTTATGTGTTACACTGAACATGTTTGACACACTTTTCACAGCCCGTTCCAGTTAAAACGAATGATTGGTTATAAACGAGTTTGATCATATTAAGATACCTAAAAACATCTGAGACTACTTCTCTGCACCGGTGGTGTCTGAACAGCCGAGCCAGTACTTGGCGATGGATCTGGGATACGGAGGAATGGCAGGGTCGACTCTCTTGGTCCTCAGGTCCACTCTGTAGTATCTATCTACAAAGGACATAAGACAAGACAGTCATTTCCCCCCTCTGGATAATCTGAGAAGAGTGACAGATCAGAACAGGTGCTCTGAAGTCAAAGGATGATGCAACTCCCAGTCAGTAAACATAAATCAGAAATCATCAAAACACACTCTTTTATTAATTTGTCTTCAGTCTCAGATGACTGCTGGATATCACACAGAAATGCAGAGGGAGTGTAAAGAGTCTTTCCATCTGTCTGTTCGTCATGTGGACTAATGCACAGCATGTGAAACTAGTTAGAATACACCCTCTATGGCTAGACAGAGCTGGGGAAGTTTGACAAAATTACAGAGTTCCTTGAACTCATCTCACAGAGGGTTTTTTTCATTAGTCTTTCTGAAAAGGTGAATACTTCAAAATTTGATTCATTTAATAAATTGATTCATTTATCAACAGGTCAAGCAGTGGTTCCCAAACTGAGGTATGTCACTAATTCCAACACAAGGACCCATCATTGCACCCTATACAGCATGGTGGGCACTGATACATTTTTAGTCTAAGATCGTCTCTGGCAAATTTCCTGCTGAATTAAGCTTTTCATTTTTGCAAAGTACTCATACCCTTAGGTCGTACTAATGGCTGATGTTTAAAGTGCCTTTTATCAGCACAGAAGCTGGCAAAACAAGCCTGTTTACTGCCGTCCTCGGTCCTTGAATAAACTATTAAGTGAGCTCAGACTTGAAACTGGTATCTCTTTAAAATTTAATAATGGAGCAGTAATGGATGTGGTCTGCTGAGCTGTTCTGATTCACTATTTTCTGACATTTTGAAGACTAATAATGATGATCAATAATGAATATAACTGTTAGTAGCAGCCATAATTGCAATAAGTAGCTTAGTTTTTGTGTACACAGGACATTAGTGTGAGGCAGAGGTGATGACTCCAGCTCCAGGAGTGCCCACACTTTTTCCCTTGGAGGCCCAAAACTAAAACTTAACGTTGGACCAAACAAACACTTATTTGCAGGGGTCGTCAATGTTTTTCAGGTCATGGACCCTTCAGCTGATAGACAGACAAAGCAGGGACCCCCTACTGCCTATAATTCATTTAATATTCTCAGGTCTTCCTTCATTTCCGCTAACCTGTATCTGCTAATTCAGAAGCGGTTGTAGCATGACTAATGTTAGAAGCGTTAGCCTCACCCACTGACTTTGGTGTGTTTCTGATGTGGATGTCAGAATTTCTTGCTTGTAAAGTTGCAAAAGGATCCATTGTGGCTCACAAGAGTGTCTGTATACTTGGGATAACAATACAGCTAATTGGCCAATATGTTAGAATAACATATAGCTAACTAGCTCACCCTATGGATAGGGGCCATACTGTGATTCAGCCAGCTCATGTTTGAGGATTCATGGGTAGCCTTTTGTCACTATTGTGTAAAATAAATGTTTTGTTTATTTTTGTTTATACTTGTTATGATGTTTTGGATTCATGTTAATGTGTATTTTCAGACATATTTTAATTAGGTTAGGTTAGTTAGGTTAATTAGGTAGAAAAAGGTTCAAGTAAATGAACGAACAATGATCTGGTGGACTCCCTATAGTAATATGAGGACCCCCTAGGGGCTGTGGACCCCTTGTTGAAGACCCATGACCTATATTTTTAACTATGTTGTTAAAGATGTTTTTTAATGACATTTAAAATAGAAATCTGTAATATTTTTACTGTAATAAATCATAAAACACACAACCACAATATGTCATCAGAGATTAAGGAAACGTGTTAAGTTGAAATACTGGCTTCTCTGACAACAGCGCTACAGCTGCGGTGTCCCACTTTGAAATTTCCATTCCAGGATGAAATAACTGTTTTGTTTGCCTGTTTCATGTTAATTAGAGTTCAAATTAATGCTGAATGTTTGCCGAATGAGTAAGTGTCTGTTTATGAGCCATAAGAAATCATTAATAATCTTGTAGAAGGAGTAGATGGTTTATAATGGTTAAATTGAGCAATATATTAATGGAGTTTGGCTGGCAGTGAGACAGGCAGCCACTTAACTCTTAGTCTGAGTGTGTATTTTCAGAGCAGTGGGCTTTTGTTTTCAGGATAACGGGCTGAACTTTACATTGACAGACAACTGGCAGTTATAAACAGCTGATCATCTTAACAGTGTAGGACTTGTCATCGCTTGTTATTGTCAGCCCAACCTAAAACACACTGCTGATGGGCCTTTCCCTGCTGTCTTACCTCCTTTAAAGAAGTAGACGGTCTGTATGGGCAGAGGCCTCTGGATGGAGTCCCAGTACCACCTGTCGCTTCTGGAGTCGTAGTTGCCTCTGTTGTTCTGCCGGTAACCGTCTCTCCGTCTGTCCTGGTCCCAGTCTTGATCCCACCGCCTGTCCCAGTCTCGATCCCACCGTCTGTCCCAGTCTCGTCCGAGCCTCTCCTCCATCTCCATCCTCCTCTCTGCCAGCCTCAGACCCATTTCCATCCCCCTCTCCGCAAACTCCCGGCCCATGTCCATCCCCCGCTCGGCCATGGACCCCCAGAAGGGTGAGCGGCTTTGCCTTCTACGGCCCCACTGCTGTCCGTACTGCTGGTCCACTGCTGTCATACTGCTGGTTCCCTCTGGCCTGCTGAAGTCCCCACTGCTGGTCACGTCGTGTGGGCCTCCAGGGAGGGACGTACATCCTGCCCGTCATGACGGCATCCACCGGAGACCTGAGGCCCTTCCAGTCCTTCTCAATGAAGTGGTGTTTGTCATGATGCTGAGGCACTAGAGTATATTAGGAAAACATTAAACTGTGTTAAGTGACCTCGCTTCACCTCCAAACAAGCACAAATAATCTGTAACACCACAAGCACAACTCACATTCAGAGAAGAGCTGGCTGAGAAAATGTTCATAGTTGTTGTAGTAGACGTCAGTGTAACGTCTGAACAGCGTGGACGGAGACCTCTCAGACATGGTGATGCACTCCTCATGAGATGGCTGGTGCAAGAACTCATACGTGTAGTACTGATCACCTGGAGAGACCAACAAAACATTTAAAGGAACAGTTCATCCCTAAATCAAAAATACATATTTTCCTCTGGTCTCTAAAGCTACCATCTAGATTATTTTCTTGTGAGCTGCCGAGTTTTGGAGATATCGGCTGTAGAGATTCTCTTGAACATAATAGAGCCTGACAGTGACCGCCAACTTTTGGAACAGCTCTGGTTCCGAAAGTGAATTTCCTGTTCATTCACTTAATTGATGTTTCAGAAAATCTATATCCAAAAAGGCCAACCAACTATGGATTAATTGTGACCTTTAAACATTTGATTTGGAGTAAAAAATCAGGCAAGACTGTGTGCCAGAGGTGGTAAAAGTACCTTTTTACCCTGAACAGTAACTTTTCACTGTGACTGAATCTCCCTCGCTTGTTGCTTTTCGCCTTCCTAAATTGTTTTTGTCTGTTTTTTTTTGTTACATCTTGGTCCAACTTTTCGTCGTTTTCATCATGTTACGTCAGTTGTGCATAATTGGCACTGACAGATACACCAAGGAATCACCTTTTCTATCTGATATTGTCCCATCAATCAGTCTTGATGTTGAAAAAGTCAGCACGCAGTGACACTAAGTTGAAATAATTGTGAAATCCCCTCAAATGCATTAGCCTAAACTAAAGTTTTGATCCTGTTATGTGTACATAATTATTTAAAAGGTTAAGGAACTACTGCTCCCATAAACCACTGCAAATGATACTAGCTCTTATTAAATTTAGCTTATATTTAACTTATTATTTAATTGTCATATTGTTAACAACTGATGTAATGTTAGCTGCCTAATTAGCCAGGATGCTAGTGGAACTGCCTGTTCACAGGTACGGAAAACATTTCAACGGTAACAGCAAGCTCCATCAACAGAGACATCGCTGTTACACTTTGGGATTGTGGGTAGTGTAGTACTTCTCCATGACATTGCAAATGTCTTCAAACAAGGAGCACACACAGTATAGCATGATGTTTCCTTGGATGGTTGCAGCATTATGCTGATAATCTAAATCTTCTGTTCAGAATATGAATGTGATTTTCACCTCCAGAACCTCACTGTTCAGCTCTACTGCTGTTAAGTTTTACATGTGCATTTTTTAGAGCATTGAGCATCACAAGCTGAGTGCCAGCTGGTTCACTTATATATTTAAAAGAAGGCAGACATCTCCACAGCTGATATCTTCAAAACTCTGCACACCAAACTATCTAGATGATAAACAGCACTACAGGCCAGAGGAAAATATGCATTTTTGATTTTGGGGTGAACTGCCCCTTTAAGTTTATGTTAAGTATACCATATATTCTGCAGAAATATCTGGACATATGTAGTGTAATATCTGACTGTACCTTTGAAAAAATAGACCTTCTCTTTTCCGTTGTGACCAGGAGCAGGCAGAGCAAACGCTGCATCCACATGATCAGGAATTTTGTCGAAGCCCACGCTGATGTCTCGAGGGTAGTCCTCATCCAGCACGCCGTTATCAAACCTCCAGTACTTGTTTCCCTAAATTAAATTTCACTTCATTTAAATATTCAGTGGACATACCTGTAACTGGTCAAATTAATACAGGATCATGTCCTGTGTCCCCACCTTGAAGATGTAAGTCTTCCCTTGACAGTTGACGCGGGTGAAGGCAGCATCAATCGGCCCGCTGATGCCCCACACGTCCTTTATGAGCTTCGGATAACCAGGAAGAACTGACTTGTGGTCCAGTTCAAAAAAGTAGTCCCCTAAAAAAAACAAACCACACACATAAGTTCATAAGCATGGGCCCCCAACAGTGCTACAGGAAGTATTCCGATCCTTTCATTAGAGTAAATTCCTGTGTTACGAATGTTACGAAGTAAAAGTATCAAGTAAAATACGGCCTGGATGATATTATTATACAGTATCATTATATGATTCTGACTCGTACATTAATATAAAAGCAGTATTTTATTATTCTATTAATTTTGATTGTTTGGTTCGTGAAAATATGAAAATACTGACATATTATGTCACAATTACCCAGAGCCCAGGACGACACCTTCACAATGATGCTGACTGATGATTGTTTGGTCCAACCAACAACCCTCAAAATTCTTAAAAATAAATTTAAAAATCTGGTGGAATTATTGTCAGTTGACTAGATGATTAATCAACTAATCAACTTAATATTTTTTTCAGTATGTATATTTTATTTGTAAAAAATTCACATCTTCATTGTTTATTTTTTATCTTTTTTATTATATTGTTCCATGTTTTCTTACTTACTTGCTATTCTGTCACTTACTTACTGTTAATTTTTTTTAATATATGTTACATCGGAGCATTCTGGCCAAAGTTTTTCACACGATTGTACGTGTGCAACCAGTGTGACTATAAACATCTTGAATCTTGAATCATTTTCAGCTGTACTTAATATATACTGTTAGTTTGATTTATTGTAAGCTCTTCATATGCTTTATAAACAAAAACTAGTTTATTTGAAATATAGTGGAGTACAAGTAGAAAGAAGCATGAAAAAAAGACACAAGTAAAGTACAAATACCCCAAATTTACTTAGTTACATGCCACCACTGTCCCCCACAATAATGAGTTATTTGAATGTTATGGGATGGGAACATGCCCAGTGCCTCACCTCTGAAGGCAAATATGGAGCCATTTTTCAGTTGCATGAAGGAGTCAAAAGGCCTCCCGCTGCAGACCACAGCATCCGGGTCGGGGGCCTCAGTGGGGCCTGTTGTGACAGGAGCAGTGGTCGTCTCAGCTGCCGCATCAGTCGAGGCGGGGACCTCCTGTGTAGGTGGGACTGTCTGTGAAATGGGTGTCGTCTGCATGGCAGGGACTTTTTGAGCCATGGTGTCAACCAGCTGGGGGGGTCTGGTCATCTCCAGCGTGGTTTCTGGACGTTGGTGGGGTCTGCGGCCGAAGTCTGAGACGGACTGCTGCGTGGGCCTGAGCAGACGACTGATGGAGGTAAAAGACCGGCCGTGTACTGAACGTCCAGGGGAAGGAGTGGTGCCTTCAAACAGCTCATCATCATCATCATCATCTGCAAACACGAATGTGTCTCCACGAGCTGAGGGGAGAAAGTGACATCAGTGACCATCTCAATTTCTGCAGTCTGAAAAGCTACAGCTTATTAACACCTACCCTTTTAATCATGCATCATATTCAACAAAGAAGGATCAAACAACAAAAAACAAAACAAAAACGACAATCAGAACAACGTGACATGACTGTTAAAAAATGAGCAGGGAGGTTTTCTTACTCGTCATGCCACACGTAGCATCAAAGTCAGAACAGCAGCTCTTGTAATACTTGCACATCGAGTCACACTGGCACGTCCTCTTTGAGTCGAAGCCATTCTCACAGCGACCCATGCAAGACTCTGAAGACACAATGACAGAGAGAGTTACTTATTACCTGTAGTGCTATTTATCATCTAGATTTTTTTGGTGTGAGTTGCAGAGTTTTGGAGATACTGGCCGTTGAGATGTCTGCCTCCTCTCCAATAAAGTGGAACTAGAAATCTCTGGTCCTGTGGTGCTCAAAGCACCAAAAAAATACATTTTAAAAGCTCAGCAGCAATGTGTTTTTCCAGAAATCAAGGGATTACTCAAGATAATCTACTGACCTTGTTGTGAGTAGTTTCATAGAGGAACTACTTGCTTGCTTGCTTTCTACAGAACAACACCCACAAATTGTATCACTGTGCAGAAGGAAGTGTGCATCTACTCATGGTTGAGAGGCTCATGCTCATGACAGAGCAGGATGTAAACATTAATGGCGTTCTCCTCGCTGAGCTGTAACTGTGACGTCAGACCACTGAACAAGCTCGCGCGGTGATGCAGTTGACGAGTGAAGTTTGGTAGGAAGAAAGTAGTTCCTACGTGAAAGTGCTCACAACAAGGTCTGAGGAATATTTTGAGTAACCAGGTCATGTTTTCTGTAAAAAGACACTGCTGTCGAGTTTTTCCAAATGTATTTTTTGGCGTTTAGAACAACACAAGCTGAGTGTCATCTAATTCCATTGTATATCTCTAAGGATGAAATCTCCAAAAGCTCTGCAACTCACATCAGAACAATCTAGATCAGGGGTGGGTAATTATTTTTCATGGGGGGGGCCACATGAGATATTGATCAAGCTGCCGTGGGCCAAACACAGAAGATATGAGGTCCTAATAATGGTCAGATCTCTGGCCAAATCTTCTACTGTTAGTCAGTGTACAGCACCGAGTGAATAAAATTACAGTTTAATATAAAAGATACAGCTTATTATCATTCCCAATGAACACAGCACTGACCCCTTTCAAAATAAAGGTCTGTTAATGGTTAAATGGTAAACAAAACGCTGTTGACTGTCTTTGATAGATTTTTAACGTTATTATAGATATTTCCATGATGGCCTTGCGGGTCACACGAACCCTTTCAGGAAGCTGCATCCAGCCCCAGGCCGGATTTTGCCCAGGGTCTGATGTACATGATAAAGAAGAAAAATATGTATTTTTTATTTGGGGATGATCTGTCCCTTTAAAGAAAACGGATCGTCTGCTGTTTTATTGATGCTTTTGTACTCTTCTGTGCATTCTTTGCACCTCTGAGAAAATGAATTTCCTCCTTTGGATAATTAAGTCAATTGGATTTGATTTCATTACAGCTCCCATGAGGCTTTAATAGCATGCCAATGCCATCATGGGATATCCTGTCTTTGGTTATTAATAGTATTTTTTCCTGTGCAGATAGCTCTGCATTTTCAATGTCTGTCTTATGGTATCATGTTTATACTCAGTTGTAATTAGTGCTGAAGCAAATAATTGATTAATCAATCAACAGATAAAAACTATTTTGATACTGTCAACTGTTAAAGTCATTCATCAGGCAAAAATGCCATTCACATGTACCAGCTTCATAAATATAATCATTTGCTGTTCTTCACTGTTTTATGTAGTTTTAAATTTGAAAAAAGTTTAGTTATTGGACTGCTGGTCAGACAAAACAGGCAAATTGAGAACATCACTTTTGCACTGGGCCATTTTTTAAACTATTTTCTGACATTTTATAGACTTAACAATTAATTGACTAGGGGTAAAAATAATCATCAGATTAATTGATGATGACAATATTTGTAGAAAAGTCTTAACTCTAATAAATATATTACTTTTGTATAGAGGGCTGATTGGATAAACGGTTAAATAAATGAAAAACTAAACACATTAATATGTTTTTAAGTGTTAATTGGTTTATCCAATATATTTTGTAGCTGCTGACATACAGACTGAATCAGGACAAGTTCAGACCATTATCAGACATGATCATACAATACTATAATCAATCAATATAATCATATATCCTCTATTTGCATATTTCAAATCCCTTTCTAAACTTTAAAACAGATTTTTAATGTTGTACTCACCATCTGCGGCAAAAGTGTGAGCGAGCAGAGCGAGCAGCAGGGCGGCAGCGGCCCACAGCCTCATGTTGCCTCTGTTGTGTGAGAGGACAGAATGAGAAAAGCAATGATGAACCGTGTGCTTCCAATCATTGGAAACATGTGTCAGTCACCCCGCTTCCTTGTTTGCTTTAATCCTATTTGCAAACCTCTTTCTACTCGGTCAAATAAACAGAGAGAAAGAGATCGATAGGAAGCAAAAGTTTAAGCAACGTAACCATCTGCTGACCTCTTGACCATACCGCTTCTGCATTTTTTAAATGCAATCTATGAGTCATTGAGTGACAGAGCAGTGACTTTATCTCTGCGGTTTGAGTACTCACTCTGCAACATCATCCTGTATTATTTTATTACTTGCTTTCAGGACATGGCCAGACTTGAATATAGCTTGTAGCCTGGTGTCACTGTGAGGTCTCAGTGAAAACAGAAAAGCAAAGTACCGGTGTGGCCTGTTCTGTTGTCTCATAAAAGAGTTTAATAGATAGTTACAAACTAATAAAAATAATTTACAACTCCAGAGGTGAAAGTGACTCAAAACATCTTCTTTGTCTTCATGTGTCATTCTCCACTCTGACGCAAAGAAACTGTAACTGGCTGATGGTATTACTGTAAGATCTCTGGTAACAAAACAACAAACAGATTCTTTCACCATAATAACCTGTAACAGCTCCAGCGTTTCCCTCTGCTGCTGAATGTGAACATTTCTGCCACCCAAGACGCAGTTAATGCACCTTCAACCAAACACATCTAATTTCTTTTCTTTCTTTTTTTAATTAATTTATTTATTTTTTTGGCATTTTTGCCTTTATTGACAGGACAGCCAGAGAGTAGAGAGGAAATGGGGCAGAGGGAGAGGGGATGACATGCAGCAAAGGGCCGAAGGCCGGAGTCAAACCAGCGGCCGCTGCAGAGGACTAACAGCCTCCATACATGGGTGGACGCTCTACCAACTGAGCTACGCGTCCGCCCAATAAATCTAATTTCTGATGATAAAATAATACTTTATTTGAAGCAGTGTACACAAGAATGACATGACACAACCGAGCAAACTAGCAAACCCCAGCTACAGTTAGCAGCAGTTAGCATTATCCTACTTGAACGAAGTAACGAAGGAAACTGTAAATTACCTCGGTACTGTACTCTGTTGTCAAACTGGCCTTGTAACATTTAAAGATACCGTAACAAGTCCAAATGGTACCACTTTAGTTAAGTCAAATGGCACCACCTAAGCCAAACATCATTCTGTGTCAGTCTTATGCACACTCCCTCAAATAAAGTGTTACCAAATTAAATTTGTACCTATTTGTTTAGGCTTTGCTTAGTTAAAATGTGCCTAAACCTGCTAATTAGCTAACACTAATACAATTAGCAGCAGTTAACGGTTCAGCCTACTTTAGCAACAAGTAAAGCCATCTGTCCATCAAGAAACTGTGAATCACCTTGATACTGCAGTCTGTTGTCAAACTGGCCTTATAACATTTAAAGATACCATGACAAGTCCAAACAGTATCACTTTAGTTAAGGTCAAACATCATCCCGTGTTAGTCTTATGTGCACTTCTTCAAATAAAGTGTTACCAAATAAAATCTGTATCCTATTTGTTTAGGTTTCGCTGAGTCAAAACTTGCCTTGAAACCAGCTGACTAGCTAACACCAGCTACAGTTAGAAGAAGTTTGACTACTTTAGCAACAAGCAAACTAGCTACCTGTCCATCAGGTGACTGTAAATCACCATACTTTACTCTTTGTACAACATTTAATAAAATCTTTATGACAATGCCAAAGGTACCACTTTACTTGTGGTCCAGGTACTTATTAGTGGCACCTTTGATGGTGTAATAAAACTTAATGACAACTTTATGACAAGTACATGTACGACTGTAATTGATATCAAGGAAAATTCATGACACAATTATAATGGCCTCGTAACAGTTAATGCCAAAACCAACCACATATGACACATAATAATATAATGCTAATACATAAAGCTAAATACTTTCTTTAATTTAATTATTAGCTCTGCTACAGCCTGTTTATGACAGGTTAGTTTGTCTTGGTTAATGTCAAGTTAACAAAAGACATCTTAAAATACTATATATTAATACTATATATTACACATGATACAATATATTAAACTGCAGTTTAAAACTGTTAAGATTGTGTCAGAGAGGTGAGTGACATGACAGCCAACTTAAAAATATTTTTCTATTGCTATAACTCCTTGGCATGTAGGCTATTTAATAAAACAATATAGTGATGATCTCAATCTGACAATGAAAACAATGAAATATTGGTAAGAAAAGATAGTGACTTTTTCCTTTCTTTGCAGCATGTTATTCAAAAGTCTGACCCAGGATTTTTATAGGGGGTAAATGCTATGGTGTGGTGAGGATGAAAACAAATTGGGGGGCGTGTGCAAATATTGCAATTTCATGGATAATTCATGTTTGGTTTTTTTTTAGAAAAAATACAATTTTAGTTAAAGTAGACTAGCAGATGATTATATTAGCAATAAAAATTGCATTAATTGCAATTTTTATGTTTTTCAGTGAAAAGCTAATGATGGTCATGGAGGACATGCAAGATGCTGGTTGTCTACAACTTAGAAATGTTTTATTTTGCTTTGCATTAGGCTGCAGAACACCCAGTTCTATGAATTGACTTCATTTAAATGCATTTTGTAAGTAAATAGTAGTCTGGGGAATTTAAAGGGCACCGGATTCAGAGAATCGCCCACATCTCAAAAAATGTCAGCTTTGCATTTAAATGACATAACTGACCGAATGACACTTGACACACTCATGAAGACTCTTCCATGTTCATGTATGTTACAATATGTCATACATTAACATATTAAAGTGCAGTTTATAACTGTTGAGATTGTCAGAGAGGAGGCTGACAGCCAACTCATACTCCCCCGGCCAACTCCTTCACATACAAGCTGTTTAATAAAATAACACAGGCAACAGTCTCCACAGAAATTACATTCAGCACATTTTGAGAAACAATGGTGTCTCTCAGATGCTTTTCCGCAGTTCCTCCAGCAGAGGGCTGGAGTGTTTACAGCCGTGATGAGCATGCTCTGACCGGCTGTGATGCAGGGAGGAGAGGGGAGGAGAGGAGGGGGGAGGAGGGGGTGCTTCTTTTCCTGTTCGTCACCGGCAGCATCTCGAGCCGGTGGGCGGTGCAGACCCCTGAAGATGCGGACAGCCTGCTGATGCTGCTGACCAAATGATGCGATAGATCGAGGGGAGATACATATTTTGTAGTTTTGTTGCGGGAGACAAGTTGCTGTAGTTCATCGGAAAAACCGTATGAGAGGAACAGGCCTTCTTTGTCTGCAAAACCTTAATGAATGCAGAGGAGACAATCAACAATAGATTTTTTTTTTTTCTCTCAGGAAAACAAGTGGGATCTGCTTTCCAGACTGTCAGTGCTGAGATTTTAACTCTTTAAGGAGTCTTTCTACAGACAGACGGTGTGGAGGCATTAAGTCATCTGTTGGCCGGTGGGATAAAGAGACAAAGCAGCAGCTGTTGAGGCTGCAGGACTATGCGCAGACAGACCCTGACCTGCTCACCAGGATCTGCTTATGACTGTTTATGTGCTCACTGCCAGGGATGTGAGAGAAGTGATGCAATTTGGTGAAAGCTGTCACTACTGATTTACAGCTGAAGCCTGGCCTGACTCATCTGTATTGTGTGTGTGTGTGTGTGAGTGTTTACAGCAGGCTGGAGTCACTGACAGGGGATACAGGCCTTTGTAAACAAACACATCTCAGAGTCAGCAGCATCACCGACGCGTCTTTACCGGTACATGCTCTTGTCTCTGACGCTCTTCCTGTGGAAGCTCCACCGACATTTCTCCATCATGTTCAGCTCAGACAGACTCACAGTCCCGGATTATGTTAGCCGGCTGCAGAGAGGGAGGAGCGGCTCGGCCTCGGGCTCCTGCCCCGACCCCAGGGCGGTCTCCCCGGGCATCAGCGCCGACGTCCAGGCGGTGTTGGACATCTCGCTCCCCGCCCTGCGCTGCGCCATCAGGAGGCTGAAGGACGGAAAGGAAACGAACGATTCAGAGGAGACGCGCAGGGCCATCGCGGAGATCTATCAGCTGGTGGAGGAGGCCTGGGTCCTGCCCACCGTGGGCCGTCAGGTGGCCGAGGAGATCTGCAACAGGATCCGGCTGGACGGAGGCCTGAAGCTGCTGCTGCAGCTGCAACAGACACCTGCTGTGGAGATCACGTATGAGTCTGCAAAACTGTTGGAGCAGATCCTCATCTCAGAGAACAGGTAGAGCAGAAATAACACGTTTATATCATGATACTGTATAACACAGCAGCTCTGCAATTAACAAAAAAGTTACCTGATTGAAGATTTGAGTGTTCAGTTTTTTGTGTTGAGAGTGTGGTATCATCAAGAGTTTTTGAACTTAATATATGATGTCTTTTTGTACAGAAGTAGACAAAACAACACAAGCTTACAATATCATGCAATAAACATACTAACAGTAATAATAATAACAGTAATAACAACAATAATAAATAACCTCAAAACTACAGCCTCAAAAATGGTCTAGATCAGCTGTTTTCAAACTGGGGTCCAGGGACCTTGCCTGGGTTTTTAGATAGGAGGTTCCTTGACAGGTAGGAGAATACATGATAATATATGTATTTAACTTTAAACTTTGCCAAATGTTATTAAATTAAACTTTAAACTTATAGTGATCGTAGTTTGATTGACTGTGACTATGACGACTTTTTCATCTTCAACCTAAAAATAAAGAAAATCCTCTCAAATTGGGCATGTATTTTGGGGGTCCTTGACATGAAGAAGTTTGGGAACCCCTGATCTAAATGAGTCAACACCTCTCAGTCAGACACAGTCTCAACAAAAAATTTTAACGGTACAACTTTGGTTATTGCAAGGCATTTTTTTATTGGCTTGTGAGTGTTAAAGGCAGTATTCATGTTTGTGTTAGGTCTATGATGAAAATGGTTCAAAAATGTGAGAAACACTCACCACAGAACTCACAGGCAACATGACATCTTGAAGCTGCAGTAGTTGTTTTGCCCGACCAGCAATCCAGCATTAAATATATTTAATTAACAGTGTTATAAAACAGAGAAAGCAATCATTGTCATGTTTGAGAAGTTTGTACCCGTAAATGTTTGGCTCTTTTGTTTGTGAAATGCTTTAAAACTGGGGTGTCAAGTAGTTTTAGATCATGGACCACATGCAGTCTGATTCCATATCAACATTCACAATTAATGAACCATCCAGTCACAAAACAGATGATTAACAGCCTGAGATGTCTTGAGAAAAATACATGTGCAGTCAGTCATTTATGTACTTTGGTACTAAACAACATTGTAGTATTTTTGTGGTCTGGTCTGTAAAATGTCAGGAAATGGTAAAAAAATGCTGATCAGTGTTTCACAAAGCTCAGGATGACGTCCTCAAATGTCTTGTTTTGACCACAACCCAAAAATATTCAGCTTAATGTCAGAGGAGTAAAGAAACCAGAAAATATCCACATTTAAGAAGCTGAGATCGGAGAATTTTTTCAACTTTTTTTTCCTTAAAAAATTACCCAAACTGATTGATCAATTATCTAAATAGTTGGTGATTAGTTTAATAATCGATTAATCATTGCAGCTCTATCTTAAAATATGACAACAATAAGTATTTATTGCTTTTCCAGAGTACTGGAATTAATGACTGCTCTACAATTTTTTACACTTTGCAAAGTCATCCAGTGGGCCTGATTGGACCCTTGGTGGGCTGGTTCTGGCCTGCAGGCAGTATGTTTGAAACCCCTGATAAAGGATTAAACAGTTCTAAAAATTGTTGGTTAATCTGTTCATCAACTAATTCATTAATTGTCCATTGTTTCAGCACTAGAAGATCGATAACCTAACTGTTACCAAATGCACTGCATATGTCTGTTTATGCCTCCTTTGTTCAGAAATGTATTTCACTGTAGAATTGAACTCAGTCTGTCAAACTGAGTCAAGTTTTGACAAGTTTCACAAACTTCTGTTGACAGAGATTATTTAGCACGAATGGGTCTGGGGGTCATCCTCAACCTGACTCGACAGCAGGAAGATGCACAGCTGGCTCGCAGCGTCTCAGGGATCCTGGAGCACATGTTCAAACACACCGAGGAGACGTCCGTCCACCTCATCTCTAACGGCGCCCTAGATGCCCTCCTCTTCTGGTGCCGAGGTACAGATCCCACCGTGCTGCGCCACTGTGCCGTGGGTCTAGCAAACTGTGCCATGTATGGAGGCCACCGCTGCCAGCGATGGATGATCGAGAAACAGGCGGCCGAATGGCTTTTCCCGCTGGCTTTTTCCAAAGAGGATGAACTGATTCGCTTCCACGCGTGTCTGGCTGTGGCTGTATTAGCTGCAAACCGAGAAATTGAGAAAGAGGTGGTGAAATCTGGGACACTGGAGCTGGTGGAGCCATTCATTGCATCTTTGGATCCGGATGACTTTGCCCGCAGTTTGCTGGACAGTGCAGACTCCATGCAAGGCAGGACAGCATCTGATCTGCAGCATCTTTTGCCGCTACTGGACGGTGCACGACTGGAGGGAAAGTGCATCGCAGCCTTTTACCTTTGTGTTGAAGCCAGCATCAAGTCTCGTCAACGCAACACCAAGGTACCATCACTGTCCACTTTCCATACAGCTGAAAATAATATCTGGTTGCTTTGTTGTGACTGTGACTTTTTCTTGATCTCCTTCCAAGATATTTCAAGAGATTGGAGCAGTGCAGAGCCTCAAGAGAATTGTCATGTACTCCAGTAATGGCACAGCCTCTGCCCTCGCCAAGCGGGCTCTGAATATGATGGGAGAGGAAGTGCCAAAACGCATCCTGTCCTGTGTGCCCAACTGGAAAACCTGTGAAGTGCAGACTTGGCTGCAGCAGGTTGGCTTTAGTGCCTATTGTGACCGTTTCCAGGTAAGTTCAAAAGAGAGGAAAACACCAGGGATGCACTGATTTATCAGCTGAACAATGGTATCAGCTTTGATGACTGCAGTCGGGCTGTCTGCAAATAAGATGACTAACGTACTTTAATGGGAGTGGTCAAAGTTTGTGCTGCATCAACTGACCCCACCCCTTTTGGAAACTTTCTCCTTTCCTGTTTCCTGTTCTTAAATATGCTGCTGCTAGAGTAAGTTGTTATTAATGTTGAAAAGAAAATAAATTTTGATGCTGCTGCTGGGGGACCTGTAAAACTGTAATATATATAGTCATATCTTAAGTAGGCTAATGTTACCAAAACACAAGCTAGCTAATCTACATAGAAAAAAGATAAAAGTGTAGCTAACTAATCTACTTTAATCATTAGTTAGCTAGTTACATCTTGTAGCTAATATTAGCAAAACTGTAGGTTACTAGCTAATCTACATCAATTGCTAGCTAGATAGTTAGCTACTATTCCGGTAACATTAGCTAACTTAAGATGTGACTGTCACCTTTACAGGTCCCTCAGTAACATCTTTTTCTTCAAAATTTGGTTTTCTTTTCAACATGGACAAGCTTAGCACATGGCATGTCTAAGCACAGGAACCAGATAAGGAGAAAGTTGCCAGAGGGTCTGCTGGGTGCCAAGCTTGATCAACCCCTACCTGACCACAGAGCAAAAAGGGGTGGGACTTAGGAAGGGTCAGAAGCGCAGAAGCCACTGGCTGGAAATACCCTGGGATGACGTAAGAGTGCCAAAGGTGCTACTGTTTTTTATAATGAAGTTTTCTTTGTCTCCTAGACACAAAAGAGGGATAAATTACAACGAAAACAAAATAAACTACCACCAAAAAACATCAGCATTGGCTATTGGCCAGATTGTCATTTTAAACATTAGTAATGGGCCAGAATTTCACAATCGGTGCATCCATAATAAATGCAGAGGTAAAGATCTGCCTAATGCAGCAGTTCCCAAAAAGTGTACTGTTAGGCAAGTCCAGGGGTGCCTTGGGATTTTGTGACAACCAAGCATTTTTACTTTAATATACAACAATACAAAAATGTATGAATTAATTTTTAATGTACTATGTTAGAACTTTGTATCCACTCATTTCCCAACACGGCATCAGTTTCCTAACACATCAGTTTTCGCAGTTCACGCAGTTGCCAGGTGGTGGAAATTATTAGAGCCTGACAAATCAAAGACCCAGACTGATTGACTGACAACTCAATTTTCCCTCCTCACCCGCAGTCCAGGACCTGTTCCTCTGATTGGCTAGTAGGCTACTTTTTGCCTCTGTTAGTTAGGTTGGTAATAGAGACTATTTAGCATGGATATGAATGAAAGTGTGCCTTGAGATTTAGGCTTGTCCCTTGGTGTACCTTGGCCAAAAAAAGTCTGAAAACCACAGGCCTATTACACAGTATGTCTGACATTTCTAACTATATTACTTTATAGGAGCTTCAGGTGGATGGAGACCTCCTGCTGAACATCACAGACCAGGATCTGAGCACTGATCTGGGCATGACAGCAAGCCTCATCCGCAAAAGGCAAGTGACACAAACCTTTAAACACATAAGTATGAGGCTGAGGAGTTTAACACCTCTGTTCTGTCTCGCACTCCAGGTTTCTGAGAGACTTGCGTGTGTTGAAGACTTATGCCAACTACTCCACATGTGATCCAAACAATATGGCCGACTGGTTAGTTGACGTGGACCCTCGTTTCCGTCAGTACACCTACGGCCTGGTCCAATCGGGAGTGGATCGCAACAAGTCCAGCACCTGACCGATCAGCAACTCCAGCACGACTGCCACATAGACAACGGAGTTCACAGAGCCAAGATACTGTCTTGTAGCCGCAGGCCATTAAAACCGTGCCACACAGACGCCCAGCCTGCGGGTCCGACGTGTTCATCAGCTACCGTCGGACTACTGGACTCCCAGCTTGCCAGGTCAGAACCGAAACAGGTGTAGGACGTTACAAGGGCCAGGGCAAGGACAGAAGTTACTGTCTTTATTAGTCCTTACTGTGCTAAAACTACATTTTCACAGATTCTCATTTTCTTTCTTTGTCCCAAGCCTACTGAAGGTCCACCTGCAGCTTCGGGGATCAGCGTCTTCATAGATGTGGAGAAACTGGAGGCCGGTAAATTCGAGGACAAACTGATTCAGAGTGTACAGAGAGCTCGTAACTTCATCCTGGTCCTGTCCGCAAATGCGCTCGACAAGTGCATGGGTGACACTGCCATGAAGGATTGGGTGCATAAGGTCAGAAGTTTTCTATTCGCTGCATGTGAAGGAGTCATTATATCTAATTTTGCATAATACTTTCACTCCAATGCATCTTAAGCTCTTCTCAAGATATCAGGGACCCTTTATTGGAATGCCACATTTAAGACCTGCTAGATATCACTTCATGACTAAGATATGTCAAGACTAAATTAATTAAACGGAATTATTACACGGTGTTGTTAGATACTTAACTGGTCAATTACGACATTCTACGGTCTGTTATTTTTGAAGAGCAGGCTGCAATGAATTACTGATCATAGACTGAAGGATTTGAATGAAGCAAGAAAATTATTTTAAAATGAATACTTTGTGTCACCTTATTGTTTTTTTTTTTTTTTTTTTTTTTTTAGTGAGCAGGCGTGTAATAAAAGGGATAATGTACAGTGAGCAGGTAATTATTGCAAAATAAACACCTTCAGGATGATTCAAGACTGGTTAGTTGAGGCTGACCCTTGTTGTGCATCACCCTGTCTGGGTTTATTTTGCAAGAATGACCCATTCACTGTACATTTTTCCTGAGGTATGAATTTGCCAGGTGTCAGGAAATTGAAATTTTGGCTGGTAAACATGGCCTTTAGTGCTATGAGTTGGCTAAATGTCTCTACTGGATCTCTGATCTTACTCTCTAGATTATATATTCTGTTATGTAATTTGATGTAATCCTTTATCATGTTAATGTTTTAATTCCTTGCAGCAGGATTAGAAAATGTGACTTACCTTTGTCTTCTGCAGAGCTCTTCTGCAATCTTATCAGTCCTGTTCTATTCATATTCCCTGTCTGAACTATGTCACATTATTCATATTGAAGCTAAAACATCATGTCAGATGATTTTTTTACTTGCAGATGACTCCAGTCATTTGTGCTTTTGTCTGTGTGTCTGGACAATTTCATAGACGCAAAGATATCAGGGTTGTTCTGTATTGGAAAATGCCTCAGATACAGCCTAAAATGCTAGATAGGGTATCAGTGAGTGTTCAGGCATTGGAATCGGTATTGGGATGGATAGAATTATACTGCAACATCTCTAAAGGATATTGTCATTAATTTTGCAGGAGATAGTCACAGCCTTGGCTGGTAAGAAGAACATAGTTCCTGTCACAGATAACTTCCTGTGGCCCGACCCCATGTCTCTGCCGGAGGACATGAGAGCGATTCTCAACTTCAACGGCATCAAGTGAGTCACTGGAAACTCAAATAAACCAAAGCTATTACTGTCAAACAAAAAAACGTGGTTATTGGTTAGCACAACTGTGTAACTGGGACAGTTGTGTGGTGTACAAACGGTAATCAACAGGTTTAACGCTAATTTAAGAGTCCCTTTTTATGCTGATGTATATCTTTTAAAGCCTCTTTTATTTCTTTAATGAATAATTTATGAATACATGGGTTAACTTTTTATTGTCTTTGTGTTGTAGGTGTTTAGCATGTCTGTAAAATATCCATTAGAGGCAGCTGATTTGTTTTAATCATCAAATCCCTGTTGTCTTTTCTTGACATAGATGGTCTCATGAATATCAGGAGGCAACAATCGAGAAGATCCTACGCTTTCTGAAGGGACACCAAGACCTACTCGACGGCCCAGGCGCCGCCAAAGGTCAGAAAAAGAAGGAATGAGACCAAAAAAACCACATAAACAGAGTCTGATCTCAGCTATAGTAACTTTGAACGATGCCAAATTCCACATGGCCGATGGTGAACTGGCCGGCAGCTTCCCCCACTCTGCCCAAACAAACGCATGTTAAGTGAATTTGATTATATTGCTCACAGAAAGACCTAATATAAACAGATCTAATATACCGCAAACAATGACTGAAATTAGAAAAAGATATTTCAGATTGTATATAATTAACTGTAAGCCTTTAATGATAGTACCCTGCCACTGCTGTATATGTGTAATCAGGTACAGTATACGCCTTCTGTCTCTCAGGAAAATAACTGTGATAGATCAGCCGACACTGGCATCCAGCAAAATCATCAATAACGATCTCTGAAGCCTACACTAACACGCCAGTCTTCATAAAAATTATATGCAATCGTTTTTTGTTTAAGTCATACTGTACATTCAAAGAAGAAAAGCAGATCTCTTGGTTTTACTGTGTTTTTATGTCTGTGTTGTGATAGAAAAGAAAGCATTCCTAGCAGATGCAGTGACTGTGGACATAATCTAAGCAGGAGGCACAACATATTGTACAGAAATAAATGAGCTACATGCTGTATGACTGCGCCCCTAATATAACCAAATACAGGTTTAAGGAGTGCATAGATAATGACAAATACCCATGTAGTATTAAACATCCTTCCTTCTGTAAAAGTGGATAAAACTCTAAATTGACGTACGTTAATTTACAGGACTCACACGAGTGTAATGTCAACTCCTGTGCACTATCCTTTAATAACTGACTTGAGGTTTAACTCACACACTGTTTAGTCTGATAGATAATTAACTGTCCGCTTTTTATCCTCTTTCCTTCGGTGTATTTTCCTATTTAAAAGCAGTCACATAAAGACAAAAAGAAATCCAGCAATATGATACACTGAGACTCAGAAAAATGGCAAAGCCCTTCTACTCTTGTGTAAATCAAAAATCTATTTAAAAACAACAAAACACTGCTTTGATGATGCTGAAATAAATATGTGATGAAACATTTGTTAACTCTTCCAAATGAACCAAAGCAGTCATCAAGATGTGTTATTATTCTATAAAATTACGTTATTATAGCCTGAATGCAAGTGCTGTTCTGCAGGGCTTTTATCTCATCTTGCCTTAATATTGTTTTGAATGTCCACCTGATAGCAATTATTTTAAACATGCTCTGTGTAATCGACCTTTATTTCAAGTAGTAAAACAGGATTTCATTTTTTATTGTCATGTTTATTAATGTTCTCAGTGTGAAACAAACAAAATTTTGTCCCTTTATTTGAAACATGGTAAAGAAAATAAAATGTGTTGTGAAACATTTACCAGTGAAATCTTTTATTTGAACTTCATTTAGGTACCGTGTGACATGTAAACACAAACAAATCTAACATCTTTATCGCAAACTATTCAGAATGATCCAGTACCGTCCAATAAATAAAATGGATGCAACTTATAAATGTTGCACAACTGATTACGATGAAGAACAGTTTTATAGGTTCGTCCAAAGAATGGTTTTGACTACATGATCCGACCAGACTGTCAAAAATAACTTAATGCGGATCAATTCACAGTTAATACTTCAGTTAACCTCTACACTTCCCTTTGTGCATTTTAATGCTGATCTTGTTCCCTCACTGTGCAACCAGGACGTGACCTCTGTGTGTATGTTGGCTGTAGACTTGTGCTCTGGGACTATCCAGTGTTGTTGTGGTGGTGAGAGGGGATTGGCGGGGGGGCTCTACAGAGAGTTTGGACTGTGTTATCTTAATGGAAGAAGGAGGGAGGTGTAACTCAATAATCCCTGCCTGCCACTATAGTTTCCCTCTCTCTGCTGTGGATTACTGACTGTTGAGTTTGGACATGGTTGGCACAGATGATCTGTCTGTGTGTATAGTGTGACGACAGGAAGCTCAGACAACATCACCGTTTAGACACCACTGCCACCAACAGATCTGGAATAGCCCTTAATATGGCCGACTCTCCACTCAAATATGTAAACAGATAGTGGTGGAAGAGGTACACAGATGTTTTACCTCAAGTTCAAATTCAGGTTCCCAAAACTGCTCAAGTACCGCACGTGAGTTACTTTTAACCACTGCACACATAGGTAAACAGAAAAGGTAAGGGTGTGGAGGCTAAAATAGGTTGATCATATATATACACTGTATACTGCTTTACCTGCCACAGGTAGGGTTCTCAATATGTGTTTTCCAAATCAGTAATTAGTTCAGAATAGTTCAGAATAGTTCATTATCATTCATTATGATATTTTTTTATGATCTCATTGAATGACAATTTGTAGATCTACAACATTTCTAAAATCAAAACAAGGTTACCAAGGAAAACATTTAGCATAATATACATATATTTTTTTTATATTTATTTTCTATTTTCCTTTCCAGTCATCTCCCTTTTTGGAATAAAATTACTCAATGCCATAAACCTCAATATAACATCTGTATGGTTTATGTTCTGAGAATTTTAGACTACAAGCGAGCGGTCACATCTCCTCGCCTGATACCCCGTTATGTTAAGAAATTACTGGCCTGGTTGTTTCTTGTATATAAATCAAGTAGCAGCATTTTACATGATCAGATTTTTCATTAAAAGGAAACAAATATTTAAAAAAAAGAAAGTTGTTGCTGAGAGTCATATACATACTATGACAACTAACAAATTACCTTTAACGGTTTAAAACACACACAAAATGAAAACTGATACACAACATTACGTTATCAGTATAGTTTTTGTCCTGCTCATTCTGTTGTTAATATTAATTGACAGGATATTGGTTGAAATATATTATCAATGTGCAGCAATTAATAGAAATAGAGTGTAGATATTTCCACACTCTGTCTGTAAGAAAGTGTGTCATAGGTGTCTCACTTATTGATGACTACTGTAATTAGGAACCACACCCATGTCAGGAGGTCGATATGCTGCTAAAATGGCCCACTGAAAACACATTATGTTGCTGCACCCACGCTTGATGTCATTAACTGAGGAGTTTGGGACTTTCCACTCATGGTTAGAACCTGTGGTGTGGCGTACCATTAGGGCAACTGACATAAATACATTCAAAACTAAAATGTCAGGTACATTCTTTGGCACTTATTACGCTGTACTGAAAAGATATCAAATCACAAAATAAAAATGTACCGATTCTTGTTCATTATCAGAAGACTGTGCTAAGACTTGACAGAGCCTCAGCCTCTCTCTCCACTGTTTGAGTCTCTTGATTGTCCTTTGGTCTTGATCACTTTGGTGTACCTAGTTGGAATAATCCCATTGCTGAGGTAGCTCACGACAGTCAGCTGCCCCATCACTGTGTCAAGATTAAACAGTCTCTCCCAGCTTCACAGACAGACATGATGGACGTTTCTCTCAGAGCTGCTCACCTCATAGACTGACACCAGGAAGAACTTTCTCTTCAGGTCAGGATGCTGCAGAGTCTCTGTGGTCTCTCCTCTGGTCCAAGCACTGCAGGATCCTACAAAACAAACATCAGCAATTGTCAATAATTTATAATATATCATAAAATAAGTTGTAGTGTGCTTGTTGGTGATTTCAATTAGGCCAATGAGGCAAGAGCAAACTCACCCGATTATTCCAGCGGGGATGAGGAGGATGATGGCAGCGAACAGGAAGGAGAAGCCCTTCATGAAGTGCAGTGTGGCCGGGTAGAGGGAGTTGAACAAGCTACTGCCCACCAGAAAACATAAACTCTCCACGCAGGCAACAGAGGCAAACAGGGCACCTGGGAGAACACACAAACACACAATGATGTACACAACCTGCGGGGCACAAGCCCTCCCTCATGACACAAGGACATGTGCTTCAAATTAAACTGCACAGTGGCACTATGATACTGATCAAATTAATTCAAATTCACTGACTCATTTAAACTGTCCACAGCTGACACACTGAGTAGGTACTCATTTCCAGATGTGTCCCCACCATCTGGTGCAATTACATAAGGACAAGAAAACAACATATTTTTTCTCAACTTTAAACCACTGCAGTATGTGCTGTGGTAAAAATATCTGTAGCATCTGTACATGTTCGGTGTAAGGAATGTCAAAAGTTTTGATATTTTGGCACTTTTTGATACTGTGTGTTTAAAATGATATTATCTCTCATAACATTTGATCTTACGGAAAGCACTGAAGCTAACAAAAAAAAAAGAAAATGATCAAGATGTCAGTTCAGTTCAGTTCTTTATTGTCCTGCCTGTTCAGTGACTTTTCTATATCAGCACAAAAATAAACAATTATCATACTTTGTAGGACATTTTTTTCTTTTTGACATGGTATTGAAAGAGATATCAAGTTTTTTTTTTTTTTTGTTTTTTTTTTCTTAGAGTCTTGTACTGACGTTAAATTTCTGGTATTAGTTCAGTGACTGACCTTGTTCTGATGGATCCACCAGCTTGGACAGCTTTGACCTGAGCACAGGTGTCACAGCCATGAAGAGGAAACTCAGACCATAACCTGGTGACAGACAAATAAACAGTGGGACTATATTAACACATAACTAATATTGAAAATTCATTTTTTTAATTAGCATTTGTTCTGTCAGAACATGGTCCATAGCTCATTGTGCAAGTACTTTAAAATCTCTGACATCCTCACTACATTGCATAGTTGAACTCGTGGTTAATGTTAATGATTCCCACAGTGAACATACTGAGCTCTTTATTGCCTGGTATTCAAGGCAGCCGACGTACACAACCTGTTCAGTCTGTCACATGCTGAGCTGTGACAGCGTGACACCATGGTGCATGGTAAAGTGAGAGCATCAGACAAGTGCCTGAATTTAAAGCCTTTCAGTAGTGCTGGGAAAGCACAAAGACAGGAGGATAATGAAAGTAAAAGGCATATTAAATTTGAGTGTGATGTCATTAAATTGATATACTTTGAATCTTACTGAAAGGGATAATCCAAAGAAAGGATTTTAGTTGGTCAAATATGTCATCATGCCTTGTAAAGGACAAAACAAGTCTAATAAACACTGTCCTGTGTTTAATAGTGGAGCATTAAGACCTTAAAGTGCTAATAATCGTATAATGAAAATGTGATATTGTGATAGCCCTAGTCCTGACTTTACTTTTGTTTATGAATAGAAAACCTCCATCCATCCATTTTCTGTAACCACTTATCCGTGAGGGTCGCGGGGGCTGGAGCCTATCCCAGCTAACATCGGGCAAGAGGCGGGGTACACCCTGGACAAGTCGCCAGTTCATCACAGGGCCGACACATATAGACAGACAACCACGCACACTCACATTCACACCTACGGGCAATTTAGAGTCACCAATCAATCTATTATGTTGCATGTCTTTGGACTGTGGGAGGAAGCCGGAGGAAGCCGGAGTACCCGGAGAGAACCCGGAGAGAACCCACGGACACAAGGAGAACATGCAAACTCAACACAGAAAGTGTTGAGAATCCCCGAGTGCCGGCTCGGGGATTCGAACCCAGGACCTTCTTGCTGTGCTGCGGCAGCGCCATTGTGCCGCCCAATAGAAATAGAAAACCTTCCAGATGTAAAACCATAGGTTCAACTAGGGCTGCAACTCATGACTATTTGTCAATTTATCTGTCAATTATTTTCTTGATTAAACAAATTTAATTGGGCCATAAAATGGTGAAAAATGCCAGTCAATGTTTCCCAGAACGCAAGATGAAGTCCTCAACTCATCTTGCCTTGTACACACCCCAAAGATATTCATTCATTTAATCTCATAGAGGAGTAAAGAAACTAGAAAATATTCACATTTAAGAAACTGAAATCAGAGAATTTGGACTTTTTTCATATAAAAAAAAAAAAAAAAAGATTAATCAATTATCAAAATAGCTGGTGATTAATTTAATAATCGATTCATAATTGATCATTACAGCTCTGGTTTCAACCACCCAAATAATGTTAAAAACAAAACTGATTTGTTTACAAAGTGTCACCAACGGGATTCAGATTCTCTCACCTGTGAACATGAGCTGGGTGGTGTCAGCTACAGAGAAGACCAGCAGCCCTGTGATGTTGGAGGCCAGACCCACGAGAGCCACCCAGGAGTCCGCCAGACAGAGCTGCATGATCTTCAGCCCCAGCAGACTGGTGAGGTAGGCCAGGTGCAGAGCCGCTGATCCGTACCCGATGAGGTCCGGCCCCCAGCACAGCGGCGAGCTTAGCACGTACAACACATACAACTCCCTGCAGCCCAAGTGTACAGCTACCACCACAAAGAAACACAGCATGTAAAGCCACAGCTTACACCTGTGAAATCTTCCACTCCCCTCACTAGTGCTGCCGCCCGTTGAGAAGAGGTGCCAGACAGCTTTATGGTGACGAGACGTGAGGAGCTTGGCACTTGGGTCTGGCAGGACAGACTCACGGACAAAGAGGTAAGCGTACAGAGCTGAAGCCAAGTTGGTGACTAGGACCAGCCAGAATGGGTTGATGTACCTAAACACAGACATAAACATGTAATGACAATCATTACCAATTCAGAAATGCTCTACTGGGACAGACAGCTGAGGCAGAATTTCCACAATAACCTTTAAGTATGATGTAATTCAAGTGGTCTGAAAGAAAACTAGATTTGTGCTCCTCCTCTTGGCTCTGTTTTCAGGCTTTAAAAAATCTAGCCCATGACGGGACACTAGCCAATCACAGGTGGGTAGGACAGTAGACAGCAGGGTTTATGCTAGACATTATTTTATGATGGCCAATATGGCCATTAATACTACAGAATTCCAGCCATATAGAACACCTTCTGGACATGTTTTAAAAAGCCATATAACAAGAGGTGCAGAGGTGTAATTTGTTTAAAGGGACGGTTGACTGTGCAACAACAC
The DNA here is from genome assembly GCA_034769285.1 of Lutjanus argentimaculatus. Lineage (NCBI taxonomy): Eukaryota > Metazoa > Chordata > Actinopteri > Lutjaniformes > Lutjanidae > Lutjanus > Lutjanus argentimaculatus. The sequence goes on from JAWZSL010000001.1 coordinate 2,882,794, forward strand.
ACATTTCTTACCCTTGTGCCCGCCGCCACTGCCCTCCGATGATGCTGGCTAGCATCCCTGAAGGCCCAGACAAGCCTCCAGGATCGCCACCCTGAAAGTGCGGGACCTCCTGTCGCTGGTATCAGCCACATATGAAAAGCAGCCAGCCAGGATGGCGTTGAAGTCACCTGAAAGGCCGCTAAGTAGCCTGCCCACTAGGAAGTAGACCACAGGCAGCTTCAGGTACATCACCACCAGGTAAACCACTGCTTGGAGGGCCATGCCCAGGTTGGGGAGGATAAGGACCGGTCTGCGACCAGCGAGGTCACTCCACGAGCCGAGGAGAGGCACCACCAACAATCCGACAGAAAAGCCCCCAAGACTGATGTACAGGTTCCAGTGGGCTGTCAAGGTTTCCACTTCCTGCAGAAAGAAACAGTGAAGAGTGTGATCAGGTTAACCGCACATATCAGCCAACAGGATGAAGTTTCAAGGGATTCAACTTGTTACTGCTTGGTCCCTACCCATAATCACACTGACCTCATATTCTAGGTGTAATTTTGTCTTTCTGAGTCCTGGTAAACAGAACTGAAAACTGCTGATATATCTGCACGTTCATCATCCATGGTGTTTAGTTTCAACTTGTGACTGCTGTTCCTCTTTGTGGAAGCTGTTTCTGGATTAAATGTTGTGATGATTTTAAGGTATTTTCCCTTGAGTGCTCAAAACGAATAGCAGGTCTTTTTTTTTATCGCGCACCTGCATTTTAGGCACAGATGATTCTGCCTCTCTGAATTTCTTATTCTTAGTTGTCCCATTTTGATTTGGAAAAACGCTTGGATTTGATAATGTAACAAACATCTCTACTGCATTTTACTGCACTACATCTTAGGGGCAAATACTGTACTTTTTACTCCACTACGTTTGTCTGATAGCTTAGTTTCTAGTTAAGTGAGTAAGTGTTCCTTTATGGGTTGAGAAAATTCACTTCTTAAGCTAAATTATTTATTTCTATATAAAGACTCAATTGGATTAGCTGGAAAATGCACTGACAAGTCTGTTTTTACTTTTACTTTTGATACTTTAAGTAAACTTTGCACATAATATCCACACGCTTCTACTTAATTAAGTAAGGTTTGGACTACAGGGCTTCTGCTTGTCTGTGGAGGGGAAAAATGATATCAGAACATCTCTACCTGCATTCATGTCTTAAACTGTGTCCCTTTTTTTTTTTTGACATATTGTTGATATGTGTTGCTTTTTGTCTGAGTTGTATGCTTTTGTGTTTCATGTTTAGTGGCTTACAATGTCTTATTAGCACATATTTCCATTAAGCTTAACATTCCCTATTATGCTGCTTTTCATGCTGTGTTATGTTGCATGTTTTAATACATTCCAAATACTTGACAATGTAATATAAAGATGTCTTAATGTATATATTTATGAACACTAACTGTCTATCTCTGTCATTGCTTTGAATGCAACTATTTAGGTAACCATTTTGACTTTTGTTACTGGAATAAAATTCAGCCTCCAGACACACACTGATAGTGTTTATAAGTGTAAGTCCTTAACTTCAGACTATACCAAAGGAACTGCAATGAGGCCTCTTGTTCCCCTGATAGTTAATGAGCCACACCTGCTGAGGCCACCTAACCACCACACCTGACACCAGCCTGCTCAATAACCAACAGAACCCTTGAACTGTTACTCATTATAAAACGGAAAGGTGAAATCCGGCAATCTGATTGGCTGTTAACTGTGATATAATGAGCGTATACCACAGCTACTATTCTAAAAAAGCCCTATCACAGCATATCACTCCGCTTCAGGGAAGCAACAATGTTTCCATGACAACAAACTGTTACAGTAGGTAGCAAAAAGTTGCTGCGGTGTTTTGACAACGTTAACAAACCGACTGAATTAGTTGAATTCACATGTTTAAGGTTACCTTTCACCTCCAGATAGGGTTATCAAATGGTAGAGCCGATTGAGTCAGTGACTTTCTCCCGAAAAAAAAAAAAGGCGAGGAATAGACGACATGCAGAGCTAACGTACGGAGAGGTGGGACTATTTTTTTTTCACAGCGGGGCTATTTTATTAGATAATATGTATTTCTGTTTAATTAAAAACTACATGAAAATTATTGTGTATTCCTCTTTCATATTGCCATTATTGGTAACCGTTTTATAATTAAGCAATACATCACTCCAGTCCGTATATCACGGCTTAATTGACCACCTTCTGCAGAGGGTCGGGGGGCACGGAGGCGTTGCTGCACTCCGACCTCTTGGAGCCGTTGTAGCCGACGTCCTCGCTGATGCGGTCCCACAGATACTGCGTGGCCAGAGGCGCCTGCAGGGCCAGAGAGAACACGGACAGGAACATCACCGGCTCCACAGACACCGGCAGCGGGCACGCAAACGGTGGTCGCGCGGAGCGGGCGGTCGGTACGTCAGCCTCCCGTTTGCGGTCGCCTGAGCCGCTGTTCGGCAGTTCGTCGTCAGTTTCAGCGAGCACGTCGCCGGGCAGGATCGCTGCGGTGTCCGGCTCGTCCATGTCGAACCGACCCGACTGTAAACAGCGACCGTGTGAATGTTAGTTACTGACTGTAGTTCAACAGGGCACATAAACACGAGGGAGACGTGAACAGCTCTCTGCTCCTTTCTGTCTGACCTCAGCTAACTAGCTACTCATGCTAACGCTGTTAGTTTACACTGCTGGCGCTTCTGTTGGGAGAAATGAATCTAGCTGCTGATAAGCTGTCTACCAGCTCAGCGAAATAAAGGAAGAGCGTGGTCTGTTTAAAGCGTGAACTCAGCGACCCCGTCTGGACGAAGAGGTGAACTACATCTTTTTTTGCTCAAAGTATAATGTAAGCTGCACCAACAGGCCAGTTCAGACTTTGTGACGTAACCAGGTACAAATCTGAAACTTGAATGTTACTTTAAGCTTGTTATGTTGCCATGTACTTGGGTTGTGAAAATTCACTTCTTAAGCCAGATAAACTATTTATATATTAAAAACTCAATTGGATTCGCTGGAAAATACACTGGCTATGTTTACAGGCACCAGTTTTCCACTTTTAAATATTCAGAATTTGGTACAGGTCATGTAAACAGCATATTCCTGTTGGATATTCTGAATTTAGGCCTTATTCTGGTGGGAGGATATTTTGATAAAGACATGTGGGATGTGCTGGTATTATTCAGCTTTTAGGAGTGTTCTTTGGACACATAAACAGCAAATTCAGAATATGCGTCTCGGTTTGGGTTTTTACTGCCGTTTGGCCTCTTGTTTATTTGAAGTCAGCTCTATGCTGTGAACAAGCAAACTAACCAACAATTTGCAGGGTTGGAGTAGAGATGTGTGCACAAAAGAAAATCCCAGATTTTTGGTTGAAAGGAGAGAAAAAAACCCAACTTAGTTTTAAATATACTTTAAACATCTGATATTGACAGGTTTTTGGATATGCACAAATAATACAGTGCTGACCTTTACAAGGATTTCTACAGGTAGTGGGATTAGTACTTTAAAGGATATAAATACTTCTTCATTGTTGGGTGAGCTTTATTAAGATGCACCTACAAACCAAAAGAGGGCAGGTGCTGAGTTGAATGTGAACAAATGAAAGAGAGTCTGAAGAGCAGTTGTGCTTGAAATGTCACCTTAATGCATCAACTAAAGAAGTGGACAATGGAGCCCTGCTGTTGAAGGCAGAGTTCACCCCAAACTCAAAAATGCATGTGTTTCCCCTGGCCTCCAGGTCTGTTTATCCATCTAGATCAGTGTTTCTCGAGTACCACTGCCCTGCATGTTTTAGGTGTTTCCCTGCTCCAACACACCTGATTCAAATGATCAGGTCATTATCAGGCTTCTGTGGAGGCTTTGATGATGAGCTGATCATTTGAATGTGTTGGGAGCAGGGAAACACCTAAAACATGCAGGGCAGTGGTACTTGAGGACCAGGATTGAGAAGCACTGATCTAGATAGTTTTTGTTAGAGTTGCAGAGTTTTCAGCCATAAAGATGTCCGCTTTCTCTTCAGTATAATGGAGCTAAATGGCACTCAGGTTGTGGTGCTCAAAGCTCCAAAAAATGCGCCTGGAAAATTCAAAACTCATAACCCGGCACTACTTTCTTTCTGCAGTAGAGAGTACTGGAACTATTTAAGAATTTCCTGGAATGTAAAGAGAAACTGGGCTTTGAATGTTTCAATTTTTTTTTTTTTTTTTTGGCTCTTGGATCACCACAAGCTGAGTTCCATTTGGTCCATTATATTGGAGATAAGGCAGACATCTACAGCCGAGATCTTGAGAAAAGAGATCTTGAGAAAAAAATATGTATTTTTGATTCTGGGGTGGATTAAACTAAAAAAAAAAAAGTTTCTTTTACTTTTGGTACTTTATTTGATGCTTGTACTTTTACTGATTTATAATTTTGAATGCATTAGTTTTACTTGGAATGGAGTATTTTGACACTTTAGAATTGCTACATTTTCTTAATGTTAAGTACGAGATCTGAATACTTTTACTGCTGTGATGCCCAAAATTGCAACCAACCAAACAAAAACAAAACAAGAGAGACAGGATATAGGGTTGAGAGTAGGGGGAAGGTGTGCAGCAAGGGGCTGCAGACTGGTATCGGAGTCATGGCGGCTGCTGAGCCCCACCAACTGAGCCACCAGGGCGCCCTGTAAGTTCTCTCTTCCTATGGTAGAATCTACTTGAACTACTTTCTTTTTGCAGGAGACTCTATACAGAAATCCTCATATAAAACTAGTCACAACAAGGTCTGTGGATTATCCCCGGTCATCAAAATATACATTTTTGATTTTGCGGTGAACTGTCCCTTTAAAGTCTGCCTGTTAGTTGCTATTTTTAATTTTAATGTTTCTTCTAATCACTGACTGTAACTTCGACTGTCAACACACCCAACCGCTTTGTTGAGGTCAGTTCAGCAGAAATAATTACATCCTTGCATCAGTATTTTTATGATGCTTGGCGTGAGTGCACAGAAACTCCTGCTAGTAGCCAAGTTTTGTCTTTTATGAATGATCAAAGGATCTGAGGATCTGCTTAAAAAAAACAATAACATACAAATCAGTCCTCATCAAAGTTGATGTGTGAGTTGCAGCTTCCTTTGCTGCATGGGAGGGCTTAAAATAATGTGCGCAATATATCCTTTGATGGATGCACAAGTGAAATAACTAGACTACATTAGACAGTTAATGATCAGCACTAACCCTGTCATCATTAGTTTAACGACGATAATAAAACTGATCTATATAGCGCACTTCAGTGTAATATATGCTGTTCTGGTATGTGTGTGTGGAAATGAACCCTTTAACATTTCTAAATTGTCAACAGCCCATTTTAAAGGAACAGTTCACCCCAAAATTCACAATGCATATTTTTCCCTTGGCCAGTAGTGCTATTTATCCATCAAGATTGTTTTTGGTGTGAGTTGCAGAGTTTTGGAGATACCCACCGTAGGGATGTCTGCCTCCTCTCCAAAATTATGGGACTAAATGGCACCCGGCACATATATACATTTGAAAAATTCAAAACCAGTTTCTCTTTCCAAAAATCATGACCTAGTTGCTCAAGATAACTTACAGACCACTGTTGTGAGCAGTTTCATGTAGGAACTACTTTTTCTCTGCAGTAGAATCTACAGGAACTGCTTTATTTCTGCTGGAAGGTGGTATGTCTCTATGTGTGGTGTCATCAACTTCTTGTTCCTTGTTCATTAATATCAAACTCTTTGACCCATTCTTTAACCCTAAACCCCCACTTTGTCCAGTCCTTTAGCATGTCTCATGTCCCACAAAGTATGATCCCACCCACCTGGACATGACTTCTTATTACAATTCTTTTTTCTTCCTTTCTTTCTTTTTCTTTTTTTTAACTGTATTACAACCCAATTTCCCAAAAGTTGGGGTATTGTGTAAATAGTAAATAAATTGCAACAGAATGCAATAATTTGCAAGTCCTTTTCAACTTGTATTTGATTGAATACAGTAGAGAGACAAGATATTAAATAAGATGGGCATGAAAAGACTGGGAAAGTTGTGGAGTACTCAGAAAAAACACCTGTTTGGAACATTCACCAGGTAAACAGTTAATCCCTAACAGGTGTTTAGTATCATAATTGGGTATTAAAGGGGCATTCTTTAAAGGCTGAGTCATTCACAAACAAAGGTAGGGCAAGGTTCACAGTTTAAGAACAATGTTTCTCAACACCAATTGCAGGGAATTTAGGGATTTCAACATCTACAATTAATAGTATCATTAATGGTGCAAGGCTGAAAACCAACATTGAATGCCCGTGACCTTTGACCGCTCAGGTTGCACTGCATTAAAAAAAAAAAAAAAAAACTGTGTTAAAAACCCATATGATTGTGGGCTCAGGAACACTTTGGAAAACCGTGGTCAGTGAACACAGCTTGCCGCTGCATCTACAAATGCAAGTTAAGACTCTACCATGCAAAGTGAAAGCCGTACATCAACAACATCCAGAAATGCTGCAGACTTCTCTGAGGCCAAGAGCCTCGGCTGTGGTAATGAGGGAGAGTCAGTGCTGCCTTTCACTTTCCCCTCCCAGATTTATCCCGCTGATCGGGGGGACATTCCAGACCACAATCTGTTTTTCTCATGCTTCTTTTTTTTTTTTTTTTCTTTTTCTTTTTCTGGGTCTCGGGGAGGATCATGTGACTTTAATCGTACTTTTCCACATCTATTAACTGTCCGGGTAATTAAATACAAAGTCAGGTTTGCCTCAAGAGATAAAACATCGATCAAAGCCGTCTCCTTCAAAACCTTGTCACATTTTCTTTCAAACACACAGACACACAATAGGAAGATGAGCCGGTTTGTCTACATTTCAGCTACTTGCGGAGGTGTTTCATAGGAATTGCCACATTGTTTTTCATAAGTTACACCCACATGACCTATCTGCAAGGCCGTTTATCAAATACAGATTGCCCTTTGCTGCTCCTGGGGTATAACATCTTAAGACATGCCATTACATTCCATGAATTTGTGTCTCACTTTGACAACCGGTGATTAAGCCACACTCCTCCCACTGCTACATCAAGTGCCTGCATAGTAGGGTTAAAATAGTGTGAATGTGTTAGCCCTTCTAATAATCTCCATTTTTATCTTTTACACCTGACACAGACAAAACAGCTGTCACATCTCGCAGGCATAGATCTGAAAGATTAGTTTTTCAGTAGATAATTGCTCCTCCTGGTCTAACTTATCTATCCCCTTCTAAACACATGGAACCCCCCCCCCCCCCCCCCCCCGTGCATGCGGGCCCCTCACTCTGTGAAGCTAATTTTTAATCTGTTTTTTTCAGGGTGACATACACTACTACATACACACTATACTGTGAGTTTGTCTGTTACTGTCTCTTAAATGGTACGGTGGTGTCACTAATCACTTTTTCCCCTTTTATGCCCATCACACCTCGTGGATCATGGCTGGATTTCTTACATGGCTGTGGAGGTATAGGAATTACATTGTGATCGTCCTGACACCTCATTTACTCCTGCCGCTGCCGCTGATCATCCCGACCCCGGTAAGAAAATGAACATGTGTGTCTGCAGACCTCACAGATTTCACACCTTATGAACAGGGACTGCAGGAAGGATTGCAAGATGTATACAAGTCCAAAGCTCTACAACATGCCACCACTGTGATACTTTAGATGTTGCTGAACATGTATATATATATATATATATATCTTCTGGAATTGTGTTGCCCTGTTATTTGAGAAGTCATGTAAATTATCAACCTAAAGCAGAGCGCAGCTTTTTTTTTTGCACAGCTCTTCATCAGTGCTACCTTTAGTTTTCATCTTCGTCTTGTTCCACTGATTGGGAGCCATGGAGTAAATGGAGTAAACAAATAGATAAATAACTTAAAAATGAATAAATCAATAAATAAAATGGACAACACATGGGAAAGAAAATCAGTAGGGGAATACGTACAAAGGTGAATAAATATATCTCAAGAAAAGATTAAATCGAAGGCTACTGGACCTATTAATATGTCTTTGAAGACGTTTCGCCACTCATCCAAGAAGCTTCATCAGTTCATGTGTGTCAGACTAGTCTGAGCTAGTAAAGTCTAGACTAGCTCAGACTAGTCAGTTGCCTTCGATTTAATCTTTTCCTGAGAATACAATGACCTGGACGAATGAGAACATTCACAGACTTGAATAAATATAGAAGCAAATTAAAACAGTAATATCATACGGCATCTAGAGTTCACAATCACTTATCATTTAAGGTTAAGTGGTCTATATATGTCTGATAGACCTCCTTTAACCAAAATATACACTCACAGGTTGGACATCAAAGAACAGACCTGAAGACAGGACTTTTCAGGTGTTTCGTCATATCTGATCTTTGACCGTTGGCTTTTGTTCTGATACCAAAAAACCGTTATGAACTACCTCAAGCATGATGCTCATTACAGGCAACACATGAATACCACAGATGCCACACAGATGCAGCAAAGCACCACTCAGATCTAAACTGATAACAAACACAAGTTCCATCAGCAACACGGCCTGCAAAGTCACTCAGTACTGTAGGACCAGTATCTAAACTACACCACAACAGTGCTCAGGTGGGAGCTCCTCTATCCACACGCCAGCCTGGAGCCCTTCACTCTCAACAGCCTATAGGAGAACTAAGGAAGACTGAGTGAAGAAGATGGTTCATTATTATGCTTAACCTTCAACTCTTGCAAGTTACATTAAAGGCATATTATGCAGGATTGTCCTCTCCGAGACTCTGGCCCTGCCTGCATTTTCTTATTTTTTCATATTTTGCTGCGTCAAGATGTTTCTGGGCTTCAGCCTGCTGGCCAATGGTTTCATCGCGTTCTCTGTCTCTGTCCTCTGCTGACTGTCTGTGAGAGGAGCAAGAGTGTCTCACACACACACACACACACACACACACACACACACAGGCAGTGCAGACTGAGAATTGCCTCTGCTGTATTCGCACAAAATCGTGATTGTGCAGAGATGTGGGCAGAATCATTTGTGCTTTTTGAACATAACCGCTGTGGAACAATCAAAATAACTTTTTTGTTTTTTTTTTTGATTCAGTGCCTTGTTTTCACTCACATTGGTCCTTCACTTCATTCACTCTCATTCTCTCTCATTTGTGAGCCACGGAAGAGGGGCCAACTTTGAATGGAGCGTTCAGTTCATCTTGTCCTCAGATATTCTCTCCTCTCCTTGAGGGCCATTAGACATGGAGACAACCCCACATTGCATCACAAAACTGAATATGAGCCTTTTCACAACTTGGTGCATTACTGGTGAAAATTTGTGTTGCATTAAGACCACAAGGGATGATAACGATTAATTGATCACGATGATGATTAATTGGTCGATCAAGAATTTGATCGATCACATAAAACTTAATCAATCTACTATCAAATAAAGATCTGTAATACAACAGATTATTTTATGAGCATCCTCCACATGTTACCTGAAATTCAATATGTTTTTAATATGAAGGCCACAATGTCTTTCACAGGCCATATAATGCTGTCAGAGAATATTCAATATTTTGCTTTGGAAATAAAGCTTTGATCTTTAAGTTTTTGTAATAACAATTATTGATTATTTGATCATTAAGGTTACCAATATCTGATTAAGGAAAATGCTTTACAATTCTAAAGACCACATCCTCAAATTACATAAGACATGCATTTGGCTACTCCTACTACTATTACAACAACACTGTGATTACCAGAAGCAAGCAGTGCAAAGGTTAAAGAGCCCTGACCACAGATGTAATAAAACTCTGTAGTAAAAAATGATTAGATTGATACACGGGCAGAAGGAGGTTGGAGAGAGGTGTTATTTGAATGGGGATATGTTTAGAAGTTAATGAGGTGATCACAGAAACCTACAAATATCTTTGAGTATTCACATCTTACTTATCAAAATCACATTCACAGTTTAATGAAGAAGCTCAACCAGAAAGTAGCAGGTATGTTTATAACAAGGTCAGACCAGACCAAATATTTTAGACCAGTCTATAGTGTTAGACTAGTCTTAATTTTGCTCACAGATTAGTCTATTGCAAGTTAGACCATTTCACAAAAACTTTAAACCAGAAAGATTAGACACCTAACCTGCAATCTGACTCAGGGTCAAGACCCTTGTTACCATGGTAACAGTCAGTGCCACCAACTGATCAGTAGCACCCAACAGCAAAAAAGTGGAAAACATGGCTCATAATTTTTGGTTTGCGAACATTGCTATGGAGAGAGCAATGGTTTATTTGCATCTTGAACCACATTTTTATCTTTTTTGAACATCTTTGATGTTCCTCTCAGTGGTGGGATTAACACTGTTTACTGTTGCTGCAGTTTTTTTACATATCAGATTTTTTTTGTATTGTTACACTCTTCACTAAACTTTCAAAGTAAAATGTGCTTGTAACTGTTGAATTCCATATATTTTCTGCTAAGCTGAATGGAGCTGAGTGGTTGGCTAGGTCTGCCATTTTTTTATTTTGAAAAAAGTCTTAGGAATTTACCCAGAATTCATTGTCTATATATATATATACAGTCTATGGCCACAGTCCTACTTAACATAGTCAAGCCCAAAGGTCTGACTATCTGTTACATCTAAGCCATAGTCAAAGTCTGTCTTCGTGAAATGGGCCCCATATCTCACTCATGCTGTCTCTGACACATATCTACACACACACAATTTCAACAGTATCCTACTGACTCCCACTTTGGTTGTTCACCACAAAGGAAATTACCGAACTAATTACAAGACTATACAATAGTTTATAAGATCCACAGCAAATTTCCCCCTTTGACTCACCGCTGCACTGCGCTTTCACATTTTAACACCACGACTTTTCAGTACTATATAATTAAATAATCAGACTATAAAATTTTATTATCAGATCCAAAACAGTAACACGTCTCTGACACTCACTGCTTTAGTTCCAAGACACAGCCCCAGACAGCAGCTAGATCGGTCTCCCATGACTGTATTATCCCAGTACTGGTTTATAAAAACAGCTATGGTCAGAGATAATTTTTTCAGACATACACCAAACTCTGGAATGAGATCCCATATTATATTAGAACAATAACCTCTGTTCCACATTTCAAACACTATGTGATGGAAGGACACTTTTGCAACCACTGATTTAAACCATAATATCTGCCCTCTCCACTCTGAATGCCCATGTTGTTGTTTGTCTTCTTGTTTTTGTTTCTGTTTGACTGTCTCTGTTTTGTGACGAGATTTTGTCTTTTATGTGCTGCAGAACAGGAACCTGCTGTAAAACAGTTTTAACTGAATGCAGCCCGCTTAATTGAAACTGCTTTTATCATCTGTAATGTTACTTTAAATCTTTTCCTGTATAATAAATGAAATGAAAGAGCCAATTCTGCTGTCCACAACTGTGGACTGACTGAAGAGTCAGGAGGGAGAAGAGCAGAGGATGATTAGGAATCTCATTATTTAGTGACTTTAAATCAATTCATTGGAGGAGGTTGTATTCATACAATTTTACTTAGAAAATGATTATACTTTTTTGTATTTTTTGAATCAAAGGAAAATCTATTTTGGCCTGTCCGGTGCTTTTTTTTTTTTTTTTTTTTTCCAAATTAATTTTTTCAATCCACAGAGTATATTTGAGAAAGAGAGACAGATTTCCAATGGTGCTGCAGCCAAAATTTGTGAACCCATTCCAGCAAAATGAGAGACGTAACCTCTGATAATCAAAAAGGATCAAAGACATCAGTCTGGAAGTACATTCATTTTACTACTTTACATCGTCTTCTTAGCTGCCTGCACCATGTCCAGGAGAGGCCTCCGTCAGTGACCCTTTGTACCATGTAATCATGATATGATAAAATGAAAAGTGGGATCATGCTCAGGGGCTCAATCAGTCCCATTAAATCAAAAACCACAGTCTGTGTTCCCTTTCAGCTCATCATGATTCAGGTCAGCTGTAATGGAGATGAGCACTTGATGGTTCTTTGTTCACTTTTTGTGCAGTGTTATACTGTATATGTGAATACAGAAAACAATAATAAATAATGATACATTTCCTTTGTATAGCACCCAACTGAACCCTCTATGGTACGGTGTTGCCTCTCGATAATAAACACATTTTCTCCCTTTACACTAACACAATGCATCCTCAATTATTGCACAGTACTTTAAAAAAGAGGCAGGTTCCTAAGGAAACTACTAGCAGAGTTATAATTTATCACATGGCTCTCTGGAGGTCCTTTTTCCTCACATGGTTCAGCTCCATCATCTCTCGCCACAAAAAATGGGCTGAAAATGTTCTGTCATCTACAATCTGGAAAAAAATTCGATTCACATTAATAGATGAGTAAAGTTTAATTGTTTAATATGCTTAATTTGATAACTAAGTCACAGAAAACTTTAAATTTAAATGTTCCCTTGAGGTAGCACTGTACCATTATGGTTTATCACCATTTTTAGTGCAGTGAATTTAGGTTTATATACTGTTCAACCAACATAAGACAGGGTGTAAAATGCATTGATAACTGCTTTATTTTAATTTAACTCAAAAGCAGTGAGTCAAAGATGGCGGCAACACAACAAATGGTTTCATCAAGCTGTCTGTCAGATGAAACACACACCAGGAAACTGAAAACAGCCATTTAAATATAACACAGAAGCTTAAACGCTGAAATGTGACTCACTGTCTTGTTTTCAGGAGGGTTCTGATAGTTAAAGTTTGCTGAAATAATCTTGCACTCTTTAAAACATTCATTCCTACAGGCTGTTCTGCAATGGAACAATGTTATCTGAGGGTAACATCCAGACAAAAAAAAAAAAAAAAAAAGTGAAAATATTTCATTTTTATTCCTTTTCTATGTCAAATGGCATAAATTTTAAACTGGTTAGGCAACTGAACATTTTCCATAAGTACTGCAATAATTTTTATTTAAAAAATTAAGCAATAACTCTTTTTTCATTCCTTACAATTATGGTACGGTGTTGCCTTACCTAAATATAATGCATACCATAGAGGGTTGACAGAGTTTATGAACATAAATACACAACAAAAGGCAAAAATAAATTAAACACATGGGTATCATAAAACACAATGTCTTTTCTTTATTCTTTGACGTTTGTCGACATATAGTTTGGTGTTTACCCTGAATTACAAGCAATTAGTGGTTCATTATACATGATTAGTCATAATTAGACAGGAATTATTTCAAAACATCTTATAAATTCCACAAAGCCACACATAAAGGCAGGAGTTCACCCTACGTAAATGTGTTATGCAATTTTTAATAACTGGCTGCAGATGTTTCAGCTGCAACATTCAAGCAGTGAACACACATGCATTAACTTCACAACTGTAACCTTTCCTAGTTACTGAAACATTTACTCAAATGAATTACTGCAGTTGGCAGAGAACGATAAACAAAGCTAACTGAACTATAGTGGGGAGCCAAGATAAAGGTGTTTCTGCCCAGCACACACCTGATGATCAAAAAGCTCAGAACAATTTAACGACTCGCTCCCCTGCAGTGGGTTGGATGAGAGGAAGAAGTTCAATCCAAAATTGAGTGAATGTGATTCGTGTTTGTTGTCGTTCCCTTACAGGTGTTGGCAGGGGTTAAGTGCCATTTATGGCCACGTGTTACCTACAGGGTAGGGAGGGGTTCCTTTAAAAATGTGTCCTGATACAAGTACTAATTACTTGTTAAAAATGTAGTTAGTAACATACTCCAAGTGTGTAATGTAACTAAAGTATTGTAACTTTTGTTAGGCTTATTGGGGGTCTTGGGCTTGTGTTTTAACCCACACACCATCCTCCTCACCACCTACAGTTTCAATACACTTTAACAGTTGCTCCTACTTGCAAAGGTTTCTTTAAATTAAATGTCGAGTCTTTGGATGATGACATTTTCACAGCTGAAGGCAGAACTGTCTCTTTTTTTCACTATAATAATAACTAAAAACTTTTTTTACTTTTACAAAGTGATTTGACAGACAAAGCAAAAGAGCAGGATACCCCAGAGGCAAAAACAATGGAAGGCCAACACAGTAAGGGCAAACAGGAGCAGGAAAGAAATTAAGCTAAAATTGAAGTAAAAATAAGACACAAGTATAAGACACTAAAACATAGTAAAATGAGACGAAACACTTAAAGAGGTAAGAACAGGAAAACAAGGAAAACATGAGAATAAGAATAAATGAAAATGGAGGGATGAGATTCCAGACATATTACTTGTCAGTTTAAATAAATAAAGGGAATGAAATAAGACAACATCATGTAATGTCAATATAAATAAGTACAAATGAAAGAATCAAATTAAATCAAATATATTAAAAAGAGACGACGAGATCACATAAAAACATTTCCCGATTACAACCTGTTTCTGGCACTGTACAGCACGTATAAGCCCTGCAGCTCTGAATGTCTGTTCCACCCACACAACACAGCCGCACCAAACCAGACTGAGAAGAATTCCTGTTTTTTTAAGGAAAGTCTTAAAGGAAAGGGGCGAACATTTTGTAAAATCTGCCGTGTAAATTTTCTGTTAGGGGCAGGGTAAAAAAAAAAAAAATGAATGAAAGAAAACTAATGAATATTAGTTCACGCAGTTTCACACCGGAGGGACGACTTATTCTGTATCCCCTACCTTTTTTTTTAAATATCCTAATTATATAAAGATGTTACACGTATTGGTCAGGTGTCATATATACTGTTAAACATGCTAAGCAACACAGTTCTTGTATGTCATTACAGGAGGAAAAATGTGGCTTTGTAATAATCCTCATGGCGCTGTACTGGTGCACAGAGTATCCCTCTGGTTGTGACCGCCCTGCTGCCCGTCATTCTCTACCCCATGATGGGCATCATGGAATCAGGCGAGGTATTTCCCGATTTATTCTGTATACACACATTTTATGGGAATTAACTTGACAACTCTTGCCAAGGATTAAGGAAGAGTGTAACACTCTTACGTGAACCTATTTGGATTTCCTTACTGCTTTTAATTTCCTGATCCAGGTGTGTATCCAGTACCTGAAAGACTCCAACATGCTGTTCATTGGTGGGCTGCTGGTGGCCATCGCTGTCGAGCACTGGAACCTGCACAGGAGGATCGCCCTTCAAGTTCTGCTGATTGTTGAGGTGAAGCCATCTCTGTAAGAAACTTTATTCTTTGCATACATTCATGTACCTAAACATAACTGTGGCTACAATATAAAGTATTTAGAAACCACTCTTAGATCTCATCAGAGGTGCCAAAGTCCACACATTCTGTACTCAAGTAGAAGCACAGATACTTGAGTAAAAAAAGAAAAATAGAGGTACTGATTCAACCTCTTTACTCAAGTAAAGTGAAAACGTACCGGCTCTGAAATGTACTCAGTCTTTTACGTCATTTTTGTCTTGTTACATTTTTTACACTGTTATCATCTTGTCATGTCTTTTGTGTTTTATGTTGTCTTGTTAAATTGTTTTAGTCTCGTTTCATCTTCTACATAATTTTTGTCATGTTATGTTACATTTGCCTTGCTTTGCATTGTTACTTCTTTTTCATCTTGTTAAATTATTTTTGTCTTGTTGTGTCTTTTAATGTTGTATTCATCTCATTGCACCTGCTGCATTTTTTTCTTGTCACGTCATTTTTGTCTTGTTACATTATGTATCTCACTTTTGTCTTGTTATGTATTGTTACATTTTTTCATCTTGTTACGTCTTTTAGACAATTTTTGTTTTTTTTATTCATCATTACTTTCTTTTCATCTTGGTAAATCGTTCTTTTGTTGTGTCTTTTACATAATTTTTGTCTTGTTATGTCTTGTTACCACATATTCGTCTTGTTACATCATCTATTTAATTCTCATCATGTTGCATCTTTTTATGTCGTACTCATCTTGTTACACCTTTTATGCCATATTTTTCTGGTTATATCATTTACTCTGTTTTCATCTTGTTACGTCTTTTATATCGGTTTCATTTTGTTCTGCCTTTCTATGTTGTTTTGTCTTGCATTAAAACTAAAGTAATGAGCCTTTTTTTGAAATGTAAGGAGTGGAAAGTACAGATATTTGAGTTGGAATGTAGGGAGTGAAAGTAAAAAGTTAAAAATAAAAGGTGTTGATGAGGTAAGTCATTAAAGGGATAAAATCAAAAAAATCAAAAATGCACATTTTTCCCCTGGCCTGTAGTTCTATTTATCCATCTAGATTTTTCTGGTGTGAGTTGCAGAGTGTTGGAAATATCGGCCGTAGAGATGTCTGTCTTCTTTCCAGTGTAATGGAACTAAATGGCACTCGGCTTGTGGTGCTCCAAGTGCCAAAATATATATATTTGAAAATTTCTGCAGTAGACTCTACCAGAACTACTTTCTTTTCTCCTAGAAAGAAAGTAGTTCCCACATGAAACTGCTCACGCCAACAGTCTGTATTATCTTGAGTAACAGGATTATGTTTTTTTGAAAGAGGCACTGATTTTGAATCTTTCAGATGTATTTTTTGGCACTTTGAGCAATACATGCTGAGTGCCATTTATATTATAGAGAAGGCAGACATGGTTAATATCTCCAAACATCTGCAACTCACCAAAAAATCTAGATGGATTAATAGCACTACATGCCAGGGGGAAAATATGTATTTTTGATTTTGGGGTGAACTGTACCTTTAATAAATGGTGTTAGGTTGTATACTTTGCCAGTAACTGGATCTTGCCCAATAGTGAGACCACACTATTGTGTGAAAACTTGTTTCTAATTGTTTATTAAAGATTTATAAAGTGTTTACAACCTAATAAATAACCTGATTATAAATCATTTGTAAATCTAAGTTTATAGGAATCGTCTTCCTGTAAAATGGTACTGCTTTCCCAGATGATTGGACGCCTGCCATGATAACATATTAATGCTCGTGGTTTTGGAATGATACAGATATGAGTGTTATGTTTGAGTGTGCCATACAGAGCAGTGTAAATGATATATTTTCTTCAACCTTCCATCTAATCATTCATCCTGCATCCTCTCTAGCCTGATGATCGGTTTCATGAGCGCCACAGTGTTCCTGTCCATGTGGATCAGTAACACGGCCTCCATGGCCATGATGCTGCCCATCGCCAACGCCATGCTGCAGCAGCTGTGTGACACGGAGGCCAGAGCTGAAGAGAGGGATCATAGCCTGGCCACTGCAAAGGGTGGTGAGGAAAATCAGGCCTTCGAGATGGGTGTCACCAAGGAAAGCGACGACAAGGAGCTCAAACCAAGGGACAGCAGCATCAACATGGGTGTGTGCGACAGTGACAGTCTTTTTTGATAACGTTTTTGTCGCTGTTGTTTTACTGTTTGTTCTTTACTTGTTGTGTTTTGCAGATGCAAATAAAGAAGGTGACAGCAGAGACATGAAGGAAATGAAGCAAAATGGTGTTATTTCAGGTTTTTTTTTTTTTTTTAAACTTTGTCTTTAATGTAGCAGCCTGGCTTAGAAAATAATAATAAAAGGGTCAAACAGAACATAGAAGTAGAGGAACAAAAGTGCCACAGTCCAGGCCAAATGTATTCTTGCTGTAGTTTATTCAAGGGTTAACTTACAAATCTTGATCATATGAAATTAGAGACAAATAAAAGCTTTTAATACAATATTTATCAGTCACATAATTGACAAGCAGTGTGGTTAAGTCACCCAAGATTTCATCAAAAAATAGCTGCTGCTTTCGTTAAGATACGTGACGAGCTACATGTTCAGAGAAGTCTTAAAATCCAATCGCAACTTTGTCGTCACACAGTTAAAAATTTACAGAAACTGATAATTGACAAGAAAGACCCCTTCTAATTAAAGAAAGAGATCACCCCCAAATCAAAAATACATGTTTTTCCTCTGGTCTGTAGTGCTATTTATCCATCTAGATAGTTTTGGTGTGAGTCACAGAGTTTTGCAGATATCGGCTGTGGAGATGTCTGCTTTCTCTCCAATATAATGTAACGAGGTGGCACTCAGCTTGTGGTGCTCAAAGGGCCAAAAAAATACATTTGAAAAAACTCAGCAGCAGTGTCTCTTTCCAGAAATCATGACCTGATTACTCAAGTAATCCACATGCTTTGAGGTAAGCGCTTTCACATAGGAACTACTTTCTTTCTACAGTAGAATCTACCAGAACTGCTTTCTTTCTACTACAAAAAAACAGTAGTTCCTATATGAAATTGCTCACAACAAGGTCTGCAGATTATATGGAGTATATGGGTCATGGCTTCTGGAAAGAGATAATGTGTTTGTTCAATGTATTTTATTTTATTTTTATTTTTTAATTTTTTTGGTGCTTTTAGCACCATGAGCCGAGTGCCGTCAGGCCCCCTTATGTTGGAGAGCCGGCAGACATCTTTAGAAGCGATATCTCCAGAACCCAGCAACTCACACCAAAACTATCTAGATAGATAAATAGCATTACAGGTAAGAGGAAAAACGTGTATTTTGACTTTGGGGTGAACTGTCCCTTTGAACTGTTTTGTTTTTTTCCAATGCTGAAGGAGTCAGCTCTGTCCCTCCTGAGGTTGTTGACAGGAGACCGGAGGCTGAGCAGTGCAGACTGAAGAGGGAGCAGGAATATGCAAAGCTGACGAAAGGCATGAGCCCGAGTGTTTGTTACGCTGCCAGCATCGGTGGAACGGCAACTCTCACTGGAGCCACACCTAATGTTATCTTGAAAGGCCAGATTGATGAGTACGCAATATGCAAATCAGCACACATAACACACATCACACACGGCAAGATTCCTGAATGCACATTCATCTGGTAAATACTCATTCTGTGGAAACCACACCAGCCAGTTACATAATCCTCTTAGGCTGGTGGGCCAACTTGGTTTCCTTCCACTAATAGTATATTTTAAAGGTACTATGTGGGATTTTTAGAAAAATCATTGAAAAAATGGCACTGATGGACTGTAGCCCACATCCTATTCACCAGCATGTGTGCTTGCACTTTGCTGTGTCTAGTTTGGGACCCCAGAACTGCAAAAGACCTCAAAAGAGTGATTATTTCCGTAGACCTAAACAAAGTTATTTCTGTATCTAAACTGAAGCAGAGCTTCACCACAGCGTTGCCACATTCTAACATTAGCTTGTACAACATGCACAATGAAGAAACAGTGTGCACAGATCTTGCATGAGTTTGGGAAATCTATGGTTCCCACCTGGACACGACCTTTGTACTCTGTAGGCATGAGTGAGCATCCTGGGCATCAGCCAAAACAGTGACATGCCATCAATGAGACTGAACATGATTGACTGACATGTTGATAGATGAGCCTGGCAAAATCAGGCTTGTGATGTGGTAGGTGCCAGTTTTTTATTGACATTAGCAGACTCCATTTCTAAGCTAAAGTTAGGTAGTGTTGCACACTGTTGGTGCTGGAAAAAACACCTTTTTTTAAATTTTTTTTTACAAACAAAATCAGTCCCCAGGCTGTTGTAATGTTGTAATGGGGCTTTTCCATAGGCACTATGGGTCGCATCAAGTCAAAGCACGCTGCCCTGATTTGCATTTCATTACCACTTTTAACGCACCAAGCTTTGCCGAGTGGCACCTGAGATCTACCTTCTCTGGAGTGGGGCCAAAGCGAGCCAGACCTGCCTCCGAATGGAACGTCTCCTACACTGGCAGCTGTGACAGTACCCCTTCTCCCCTTCAAACAAGCACATTTTTAAAAGTCTAGGAGTCATGTTAAATTACTGTGGATGAAAACTCAACATTTCCTGAGGTTTGCTGCTTCATAATAAAAGCTTTTGGATAACAGAATAACAGTGGACTTTTATTGTGAGGAATATATAGGAGACAAAGAGTTTATCCGCTGTTCTGCAGCCGCTGACTCAAGCTAAGCTCATCTGCAGTTAAAAGACACACCTTCAAGCAGGTAACCCTGTTGGAACTGAGATGCAAATCACTACTGTGCCAGGCTGCCATGCAGAGTCACATTACTGTAATTAAGTAGTTTTTGGAGTACTTGTACTTTTATGAGTAGATTTTCAAGTATGTACTTTTACTCATACTTAAGTATGTATTACAAGATGTAATCCGCTTAGTTACTTTTAAAATCATAGTTGAGTACTTAGTACAATTTGAATCAATATCCAAACCTTTGATTTGCATTCTAGTAGCCAATCAGTTGATCTGATCACAAATGGGCCAATGAAAACCAGGACATGTGGATGAAAAAAAAAAAAAAAAAACAAAAAAAAAAAACAAAAAAAAAAACAAAACGGTGTGGCAGCACATATTTGGAGTATTGATGTTAATCATTAATCATTCAATTCCTGTTAAGAATTTAACCAATTAAAAAATGTATTAATGGATATTTAATCAATAGACTTGGCAGTAATTTGCATCTCATTTGACATTATTTTGTATGACGGAGCCATTTGTTGAAAATAAGGGGAAAAAAACATGTTTTGTATCTTAGAAATCAGTTGTTAGCGTTTTGGTTCAGGAAAATGCACAAATTTGCAGCCCTAGTTCAGAGAGGTGACTGTGACATTAACGGTTAAAAGTAACTAATACTCTGAGTAGTTTTTGCAGCAAATACTTTGTACTTTTACTTTAGTATTTTTCTAACACCAGTACTTGTAATTGATTATTATTTTAGCAATGTAACAGTACTTGTGACTGCAAAACTACTGCAGAAACATGGCAGCCTCTGTGGACGAGGACCTGTGCCCTCTGTAGATATAAAAAGCTCATTCTATGGTAACCAAAGAAAAATGATTCATATTTTCGGGAGTTTATGAAAATATATTTATGAACAGGGGCTTTCCAAACTTTTTTGACTGAGGTGGCACAAGTTAGGCACTGACTTGTGCAGGGTTGGCATAAAGTATTTGCGCATGCATGCATGTACATGCACATATGACCACGTACACATGTTGGATTAATTTATGTCTCATATCTACTTTAATTACTAACATTAAATTAAAAGATAAAGAATCCTACCAATCACAACACAACACACAGAGAGACAACACACAAAGGTAATGTAAAGCTACTATACTTTAAGTCCTCAAAAATAAATTATACCCTCATTCTACCTCTATCCTCAGTATTCCACCATGAAAAATAGTTTTATTTTTATTATTTATTTACCTATTTTATGTAAATAGTTTTTTAGTGTTTTAATATGATCAATAAAGTAAATTTAATTATAAAAAAAAAGGAGGCTACATGCAAAAGAAATCAATGCACATACACACAATCATTAAACATTTTAATCAAACTAAGATCCCACCTCTTACTAGACAAATACCCAATCATATTTGAGGATAGAAGGCAGGGGGGTGGCCAGTGCGCCCCCATGCCACCCCTCTAGAAATGCCCCTGCTCATTAATGTTAAATTCCATTTATGCCATATTCTATCCATAAATACCTGTAAATCTTATACACAGTTGTGTCATACCCCGTTCACACATATGACATATTAATCACAATAGAAGTGATTAATACATGTAAACTGCCTCACATAGTACCTTCAGCTACAGGAGGGTATTTCTTTGGGCAACATTCCTGAGCTTTAGATAAAATTTCATTGTAGGTGTTTGGTAACAGGAGACACACCTTGCATTGTAGTTAAAGTCCAGATTAACAGGATTAAACAAGTCTCTAGTTTCACTCGATTAGTACTGATGTGCAAATCAACGTTGGCGCACTCAAACTGCCAAGTGCCCTTCATTTCAACGGCATGCCAAGCAGATTGAGCAATACAGTAAAACAACCACAACGGGAAAAATAACAAAACCAAAATAATTCTAATGCAACTTGCTGGCACTTGTATTTGTGCTAATCAAATCACACGACATTCCAGCCATGTGTTCGGTTTCTAATGTTTATTTTCTCATCACCCACAGACTTTTTCCAGATAATGGTGGCGTGATCAACTTTGCCACCTGGTTTGGTTTCTCATTCCCCAACATGGTGCTCATGCTCGCCCTGTCTTGGTTGTGGTTGCAGTTTATGTTTTTGGGCTTCGAGTATGTTTAATTCTCTGTTCCAACATTTTAATATTACTACCAAAGCATCCACGTTATAAACAGTGACATTACTTTTCACATTGTGTTACTTCAGCTTGAGAAAGTCCTTTGGATGCGGCACAAAGAGAGACGGTGACAGGGAGGCATACCAGGTAATCAAAGACGAGTATAAAAAGTTGGGCAGGATGAGCTTCGCTGAGGGCTGTGTGCTGGCTATCTTCACGTTGCTGGTTCTTCTGTGGTTCACCAGGGAGCCTGGGTTCATACCCGGCTGGGCCACTGTGCTCTTCAATAAAGACAGACCGTGAGTACAAAAACTGCTCGTTGGACAGTCTGTAACCGTTTTATCTTCTCATGGTCCAGTGACCAGATGTTTGAAGAATTGATAACCTGGCCCTGTAGTGCGCTGTCCAGTGTTGGGTTTATCCAGGAGGTTAAAGGGATAGTTTGGATTATTTGAAGTGTGGTTGTATGAGGTACTTATCAATAGTCAGTGTATTACCCACAGTAGATGGCGGTCAGCACACCCTCACTTTGGAGAAGCAGACAGGAGTACCAGCACAGAAGCTAAGCAATGTACTGCTGTGGACAGGGTCGGCAACAAAATATATTTTATTTTGGCCACTTAAAAAGGACCATCTAAGAAAAGAAATTTATATCAGTTGAAGTTCATGCTAGTTTTAGAATATTTTCACTGCTTTACTTTGCCATCAGACAATCTGTTTTAACACAAAAATCGCTGTTATATAAGACATATATAACAATCTCCAAAGCAGCCAAATTCCATTGGCAAAATCAGTCATTTTATCTCGCAAAACACAGGAGTTGCTTCTCTACTGTTGCCTCAATTAGTTAGTTCATTTGTGTTATTGTGTGTTTTAGGTGAATCCAAACTAACCTAACCTTTTAATACACCTTAGTCACACAATTTTAAATATCTTCTTCCCGTCAGGTACGTCACAGATGGCACCGTGGCCATATTAATGTCAGCGCTCTTCTTCTGCATCCCATCCAACTTGCCGAGATGCTGGGGGAAGTCTAAGGATGGTATGTCAGCTGGTGTCTGATCATTCTGTGTGTGCAACAGGTGCCTTAGTATACATGTCTTATTATAAAATCAGAATCAGAAATACTTCCCTGTGGGGAAATTGGGCTATGGTACAGTTGCTTCAGTTCAAGAAAATTAGTGTGTATATACAAGTATAGATACATTATAAGAAAATAGAAATAAGAATATGTGCAAAATACTACAAAATATAACAACTATATATATAGAAAAAGTAGAAAAACAAGAAATATGTACTAAAATACACTGTGCATAAATAATAATGCTGGAAAATGAAATAACTGTGTTAAGCAACAATGATAAATTGTGTGAAAAATACAGAAGTCAACTTGTTTTTAGAGAAATAACACGCAAGAACACAGGAACTTGATCTCTTTTTCACTCTATCTGTGCAAAACAACACAATGGGAGGTCTTTATTCACTGTTGCAAAGCGTTTAATGTTTTTTCGGCATGTCAAGACAGGTCTGTCAGATAGTAGATCGTTTTTTATAGTCACGTTTTATAGTCACCACTCTATCTGTGTACAATTACAGACAAAGATACAGTCAATCACTTTTACTGCCCTTGACAACTCATCCCGCTGATTCAGTGCTTTCTAATAAACGTTATCCCCAATGCTTCCTGAGCTGTAGCCTGATAGCACCGAGGTCAAGCCTGCACGACCGTTCACGCTGTGCTGTCCTTTAGACGAATCACTTTTGTATCAATGAATATTTTTTTTCTCCCTCTGTAACTTAAGTTAAGCGTGTCCTGCTCCTGCCCATAAGCCACAAGGTCTTTGCGACTCCTCAAAAAGCGTAAAAGCAGCGTGTTTTGTACACAGAAGAGTGACACTATGATTAACACACTCTTCGTTTAAAAGGTTTGATGCAGACTTTGAGGTGCCAGAGTCCATTTCTCACTGTGGAAAAAGGAAAAATTTGTTTAAAAGTATGAATCAAGTTACAATTTAATAGGTTATCAGTTCATCCCATTTCCTTTCATCTTTATGGAGTGCGTTTCTGGTCACAAAATCTTATCTGTAGACAATAAAAGCTGCTATGTTTTTCTACAGTTAGGTTAGATATCAGTATTTATGCCTGTCATAATCAATAGGTGAAAATAAACATCTCTAAAGGTTGGGATTTTTACTTCTTTGTCTCCTTGTTCCAATAGGTCCCCCTGCTGAAGCCCCCTCGCCTCTGCTCGGCTGGGACATCGTCCATGAAAAGATGCCTTGGAACATCCTTTTGCTTCTGGGAGGAGGTTTTGCACTGGCTCACGGAAGTGAGGTGATGCCGCCGATCATCAAGCTCATGTTTTTCTGAAGGTAAAGCAGTGAAAATATTCTAAATATATCTTACACTTAAACAGATAGGTTTTTTTTAGATTACAATCCTGTCTGTCTTTTAGCTGTTTATCATTTGTGACAGATATGTCAAATCTCATCTATTCAACATCTATTTCATGTTTTTTTCAGTCTGATGGTATGTTATCTATGATAGCATTTACATATTTGTGTAAAAATAAAACTTTTTATTGCTTGAGCTCAAAGACTTGCTTGCTGTAGCTGTTGGTTTAGCAGCACCTTAATGGACTACATATGACAACTCTGTCTCTGTCCCTGACATCAGTCAGTTGCACTGCAATCAATAACACTTTTCAAAAAATCCCCCACCATGGAGCCCTGACAGATTTACACTTGCCTGTTTAGTATGTGTGTGAATGTCTTTTTATTTATTTTTTTAAATCCATGTCATTTTTTAAATCCATGTCATCTACACATGCACAAACAGCTGTTAAATACAGAAAATGCCGACTCCAAATAATTTTCCCCCCATCGCTTTGGCGCCCCCTCTAGCGCAGCGCCCCTATGCGCCGCATATAGTGCATACCCACTTTTTGCGCCACTGGTCATGCTCCCCTGCACCATCTCTGCCTCACTGGCTTTCATGCTGCCCGTAGCCACTCCGCCCAACGCCATCGCCTTCTCATATGGCAACCTTAAAGTCATGGACATGGTAAAAGCTTTCAGAAAAGACAGAGACCCGATCACATGCACACAGATTTTTGGATAAAGGCTCATATCCAGTTTTTAGATAAGCAGCTTATATTAATCCCTGTGTCTTATCATTATTATCTATCTACACACACACACACACACACAATATCCTGAATAATAATAATAAGAGAATATGACTGAGCTCAGGCAGCAAATGCAATGTGTACATGCCTCAGTATGTCACCAAATTAGAATTAATATTATTAGACTGGTATAAGATCCACTCTGATTGGGTGTTGACAAAACATGCAGGTCCAAATATAATTCTGTTTATCTTGTATTATTTTTCTGCTTGTTCCAGGCCAAAGCTGGATTCATTCTGAACTTTCTTGGAGTCATAGCCATCAACATAGCCATCAACACGTGGGGAGTGGCCATGTTCGAGCTGAACACCTTTCCCAGTTGGGCTAATGTCACCAGCACTCCTTAAATATGAACTGAAGTGGAGACAAGGGAGCAACTGAGGGAGATGAACAATATCTGCTTGTTTATCAGGATCTAATTGCTGGAGGACTGGGCTGGCAGGTGACTTAGTATTTTTTATCTAAGGCTCCCCTGAATGCTCCAGCCAGTACAGCCTGATGTGTACCAAAGCCTGTCCTTTAGTGCTGACAATGACCTGTTTTTCTAATATCCTGCCTCATATTGTGATATCTTCAGAAATCAGCTGGGCACACTGACCAGAAACACCAGAACTTTTGTTGATGTTTGGTGCAAACTGAGTTCATTTAACTTAGATCGTCTTGTGGGCAGTAAACAGCAGATCAAAACTTAACGGGATAGTTCAGATTATTTGAAGTGAAGTTAGGTATGAGTTACTTATCAGTGTGTTACCTACTGTATAGAAGGTGGTGGTAGTAGCTAAGCAATGTACCGCTGTGGACAGGCTCATAAACTAAACATATTTTAGTATTTAGTGCTGTCAGACAGCCTCTTTCAACAGGAAACCATCATTATATAAGCCAAATATCAGTCTCTCTCACTCAACCAGATCAATAATTTTACCCCACAGAACACAGAAGTTGCTGGTCTACTGCTGCCACGATTGGTCAGTTTGTTTCTGATATTGTGTGACTTTGTGTTTTAAAAGGTTAGTTCGGATCCACCAAAAATGAATGATTTCTCCAATGCAGTTTAGTTGAGCCAGAGAGATGGCTTAATCTGGCTCATAAAACTGGGATTTTCTGTCAGAAAAGGCTGCCTGGTGGCAAGGTAAAGCAGTGAAAATATTCTAATTATAGTGTATACTTAAAATGACAATGCGTTTCTTAGATGCGCCTTATTTAGGCGGCTAAAATACCCTTTGCTGCTGACCCTATCCACAGCAGTACATTGCTTAGCTTAAATGCTGGCACTTCTCTCTGCTTTTCCAAACTGGAGGCGTGTCAACCGCCATCTATTGTAGGTAATCTACTGACTATTGATAAGTACCTCATACAACTCCACTTTAAAAATCTGAACCATCCTTTTTTATGCTTTTAGTCTGAGTCAACAATATCATTTCTATTAAAAAAAACCAAACATTTTTTTGAAGTTACAAGACATGATATTTATAATCAAGTGTTTATGTAATCAGATTCCAGTCTGGATTGCAGTGAGAAGTAGATGTGGCAAAACTTTGATAGTGTGAGTTCTCATTATACCTGTAATAAACAGCTGTCCTAATGTAATAAACTAAAGTTTAAACAACTTTAAAAAACACCAATAACTAATTTCATCCATCTGCATACTAATCTGTCATCATATACTGTGTTATTACTGTTTTGGGCGGAGACATGAAGTCAAAATGTTGGGTGATTACATGTGTAACCATGGTTCTGTGAGTGGAGAGAGTCGTCATGTTTGTAGGCTGGAGAGAGTCAAGAACAGCAGACCTTTTTCACAGCAGCCTTTTTGACAAGAAATAGCAGGATAAACTCAGGTGTCACCACTGATGCTAATGGAGACTCTGCTCAGGTCAGACAGAGTCAGGATGCTGCTGTTGTGTTTGTTGGCTGACTGGAAAGACTCTGCTACAATAAATAGAAGGGATATGGATTGAATTAGTTAAGTAGTATCGTTAGTAACACTTATGTTTACCCTACTATTTTGTATTAAAATGGCCGCTGTAAAAAAGATCTATAATCATTCCTGCTTTCTCAGTTTGTGAGAATTATACACATTGTACTATATGCAGTTTTGAAAGTTATTCAAACTAATTTGTAGGGCTGTAACTGACCCAAGAGTTTTGTCAGTTGATGCAAAGATGCAATGATTTGTTCCAAAGCCTACATGAGCCTCCCTCACATTTTTTAATGCCTTTCTTTGCCATCTTTGATGACATCAGGTTTACACACAGTCAGAGAAAGTAAAAGGTTACGTCCTGCTCACAATTCAAGTATAAAATTAGAGATTACAATTATTTTCACTGTGAATTAATCTGTCAATCATCGTCCTGATTAATCGATTAGTTGTTTGGTCTATAAAATGTCAGAAAATGGGGGGAAATGTGTGTTTCTAAAAGCCCAAGATGACATCCTCAAATGTCTTGTTTTGTCCACAACCCAAAGATATTCGGTTTTCTGTCATAGAGAAGCTGGAATCAGAGAACTCTGACTTTTTTTCTTAAAAAAAAATTCTCAGACTGATTATCAATCAATGGCATATGATTAATCGTTGCAGTCTATGTTAAAAACACTATCACACCACAGAGCATTTTTTTAGACAGGGCTGCTGCAACACTATCCACCATTTCTATCACTCCTCTCCTCTTCCATCACAGTTAGTTTTGTGGTCTGTGGTGGTTTTTCTGACTCAGTTTGTAAGGTTACAGGCCGTCATGCCGCTGCAAGGCTCTGTGTGCGATGACACAACTAAAAAACAGGAGCCGAAACTTGTTACCAACCACTAATTTCACCTTCTCTCACCAGTTAACCATCAGCACAAGGGTTTTTATTTGAAATGTGCTGAAAAAAGATCTCTGCACACCTGAATGTGTGACAGGTGCGTCGGAGGAAGATTCAACTTGAGGAAAACTAGAGAAACTCCTGCACGCTGTCTCGCTTTCTACTGATATATTTATTAAATATTGAAGTTTCGGTCGTTTAGACCACTGAGTGAGACAGTGTGCGGGAGTTTCTCTAGTTATTTTGAGATGTGCACCAGCTGATATAAAGTATAGGTAATACTTTTTATTCCATGTCTATAATGCTTTATAAACATACTTAGAATGCATTATAATCTGCTTATAGCACTGTAATGAATTGCTGGTCACTCACTGACTTTTTTGCAAGGACCGTAGCCTATTATAATTCTCGCAGTTGTGATGTATCATCATTTTACAATGCATTGTTCTCACTGTTATAATGCATTATGATGTAATTATAAGAGGCCATTGGGTGCTTTAAGTCAGTGGGTCCCAGTCTTTTTTCCTTGAAGCCCTCCCACACTTTTCTCTAAGGACACACACGCACACACTATTATTTTTAATTGAGGACAAAGACATGTTTCTTTTTCACGTAGTTTTGTGTACAGACTTTTGTATAAATTGTGATTTAAGTAAATACGTGCAAATCTGATTTTGAAAACCTCAGAACAGACGTTTTTGAGACTGAAAGAGCAGCCGTGATGATATTCAGTCCCTCCTGTGTGGTACGGTTGAAATAATACACTGTGATCCTCGCAAAGAAAATGTCAGCATTATGATACTTGACCTTTTAAGTCATTATAAAATCCTTTATAATAATGTATTTTTATGAAATTATACAGTGCTATAAGCAGATTATAATGTCTTATAAAGCATTATAGACATGAACATCATAGTTACCTAAATATATTTATGATTCTGCTTATTTATAACTCCTAGTTGAAATGTTCTCCCTGTGCATTTTTGTAGGCCTCTGTCAGTTTTATCCTGTTACTGCAACACACACTGACTGACACACAAACAAACAAAACAAAAAAACAACTAATGATTTCACTCATCGATTTTCTGGGGGCAGCCGTCCTAATTTATGGTGTCTGTAACTGACATTTTCCATATTCAGCGTGCAAGAAAATACACCTTTGAAACAGAGATGCTGCAATTTTTGAGTGAGACGGTTAAATCTAATGATGGGCTCAAATCTCATTGCCATCCATAGGATTAGGACCACTGGGTCCCCGATTGATTTAAAGAGAGCCAAATGGACAGAAGGCAAATCCCTTCAAAGGGTCAATGTGGGAGAAAAGCAAAATGATTCAAGGTAAGGGAAATGAGTTATAGGAAAACTGATTTCACTGAAGTCCTTGGCAGGGGTCCGTATATCTGCTGTACGTGAAGGGCCCGAGCAAACGGGATTTTAAACCGGTGAATCTACAGTGCCCAGAGGTCAAAAGACTGAGCAGCTATGAAATCAAAAACATTTGTGTTTAATCTAGCGACCATTCTTCTGGTAAAGACTGAAAGACGGCATCGTTCAAAGGCAAAACTCTCGTTAAAGCGATGGAAGGTGACGGAGGTGCGATGGACGTCACTTATCACAGGTAAGACAACATCTTTATGTCCTGATTTCTTCTCTCTTGTCTTGTTTTGATTACTTTACAGTAGATTTTTATTCCAATTCAGTCCTGTGCCAGTGTGTGTTTTGTGACTTAAATGGATAAAAGACAAGCACAGTGTACACTGCTGCAGCAGATTTTCTGCTGAAGGGTTGGATTATCAGTACCTGTAAGTCTCAAGTTACTGACCCTGTGCAAGAACTGTTTTTACTGAGATGTGAATGTGCAATTATCAAACTCTCTGAAAAGCTTTACCACCTATACTTTGCATTTCTGAACCTGAAACGGACCTGAATCAATGATGAAATGGTAATTGTGAATATTACTGAGAACAGCGATCATTTGGGGGAAACAGCTGCACATTTTTTATTATGAGATATCCCTGGGACAAGCAAAGTAATTCCCGAATTTATATAACCTCACCCTGAGCCAGAAAGTGAAGTCAGTGATAAATCTCGCTGCCTCAGGGTCTCTGAATGTTTTCCTCTGAGTTTTCAAAGGATACCCATAAATCACTGTTTCTGATGACATAAAATATGGAATTGGATTTCCATTGGCTTTACCTTCCACTCAGCTTCTGGTTTATGAATACTTTTTTTTATTGGATAAAATCATTACAATCGTTATGAAACTAATAAAATCACTTACTGTAAAATAGACCGTGCAGAGGTAGACATGTTGCTTCATATTGTTAAATTACCGGCACAGGCGGGTTAAGGTGTGGGTTTAACTTATCACAAAGCACATGATCCATTGAAGAAATGATGGGAAAAAGTATTGTCAAAGCGCCTGCCTCTGCAGAGGTGTGGCCCACAGGAAAGACTACCAGTCAACACATTGCTATCATTTATAAACCCTGCACTAGAAATTTATTGGCATCCACTGTCACTATATTAAACTACTTCCAGAGAAGAGGCGTGTTGCTTCCAACTATGACTTGTTTTTTTTTGTTTGTTTTTTTTCTTTGAGGTGTACCCTCAGGGTTAATATAACACATTGTCTGTGGTTTGGTTCTGGCTGGAGACCTTTGTGGCATTTCATTCCCCTCTTTTTACTCCTGTTTCCAGTCTGGCTCTCTTTTATAAGCTCAGTTAGGCAAAATTAACTAGCTAACGTGAACACAACAGTCCTGCAGTAAGTCCTGCCTCAAGAATGTTATAATACATAACAAGTCAATGACAAGTGTCAGGAGTTAAAGATGCTTATGTGACATTTACTTCCACTACAGGGTGAAGTGCACCACCTGCAAGACTTGTGCTTTGCTCATTTAATAAAGCTGAAAAAAGAAAGTGACACATGCTGCCACATTGCCTATTTCTCAGCTAAAATGTTTTCAGAAACATATTTTACATGTACTGTTTAGCTGTAATACAAGAAATATTATGAGCTGGCAGCTGCCTTTCGTGTCCGGTTTCTAACAGAGCCTCATGAAACTCTGATCAAACTGTGAAACCAGTGCAGGCCCCACACTACAGGAGTTTCGAGCTGATGTTTGGCCCCGATTACTTGCCACGAGACCGCAAAAATAGGGAGGATTTTGATACCTAAAAAAAGTGAGTTTCAGCAATTTTGTTTTCTGCATTCCGGTGACTTTTAAAGAAAGAAAATAACAAATTAATATGTACATTGCAACAACACTTTCCATTAAGTACATTTAATTTTGCTTTTAATTCTCAGGAAAGAATACAGAAATCACAAAAGTTTCCCGAGACTTTGTCTGCCCTGAGGTTTGCAAAGTGAGATTCGCACATGTTGACTAAAATCACAATTTATACAAAAATCTGTAAGAAAAACTATCAAAAAAGAGAAACATTTCTTTGTCCTCAATTAAAAATAGTATCTTGCTTTGTAGGACACGACTCTGTGACCTCTAAAGCTCTGTGACAACAAAACAGCCAACTCTGCTGGGTTGTTAAAAGAAAAAAAAAGTTAAGTTTATTCTAGAAAAGACACATTGACCTAAGGTATAGGTTCTAAGAATGGAAACAATTTAATTGATGTTCATTGTGAACAGTTTTGAAATGAATCACTTATTTTCTAGATACTTGGATTACAGCGCATACAGAGGGAGTGTCAGTTCAGGACACTGTTTGGTGCCATTATAAGTGAAGAGGCTGAATGTTGTGTATTGCTCCTTTAAAGTAATGATTTCCAACCTAGGGTGCAGGACCACACAAGGGGTCACAAGACAAATCTGAGGGATGCAGACAGTAAATTTCTACAACAAAACTCATGTTAATATTTTATATACTTTCAGACTTATTGTTTGTGGATTATTGGATAATTTTACATCTTTAGGTCCTTAGAGTATCCAAATTAAACAATCCCAAGAAAGAAAAGTCCCTCTTTACTCAAAAAATGTATCCTGATGCAATCACTAATTACCTGTTAAAAAAAAGTAGCCAGTAACCTAATGTAAGTATCACAATATAGTGGCATATTAATATTATTGTGGAGCTTAAAGGCATAGTTCACCCAAAAATTAAAATTCAGTAATTATCTACTCACCCTCATGCCGATTGAAGGTCGGGTTTAGTTTTTAAGCCCACAAAACACTGCTGGAGTTTCTTGAACAATGTAAGTGAATGGTGACCAGTTCAACGAAAAACAATTGAAAAAAACAAAAAAAAAACAAAAAACAAAAAAAAAAAACCTTGACAAAATGCCTCCATACTACTCATCTGGCATAATCATATCTCCTAAAGCCCTGACATGCCATTCACTTGCACGTGCACCGTCACCCCACACACCCCCAGTTCAGACAGTGTGCACGCGCACATGAACGTAGCTCCAAGCTAAGGATCTACACTGAAGATTTAGGCTTGAAACAATGTGTAAATGACATCTGTCAAGTCACCTTGGCATGCTGGGCTTTAGGAGACTTGGATTATACCAGACGAGCAGTATGGAGGAACTTTATGTTGTTTTTTTTCACCACTTGTTTTTTTTGGAGATTCTGCAAAGCTGTTTTCCTGTGAAACTCCAGCAGTGATTTGTGGACTAAAAAACTGTCTTGCAATGGTTTCTTACCTTAAGTGTTTTCTCCAGCAACTCCTGGTCCTTTTATCAACCAGGAAGAACAAATAAAACCCGTTATTGTGTGACCACATCCCGTGTATAAACACACAAGCATCTTAGCTTCGGCAGCTAACGTTATCTTTTCGAGGGAAAAGGTTATGATGTCACTCATGTGACTTCTAGGTGTGTAGTCTTTCTAATTATGTGTCTTTATGGTACTTCTACGGTTTTACAACAAACTGCGACTTTCTTAGTGTAAAATTATCTCTTAAATTTACAAACATCATATGTGTAACTCATGGCACAATTCACACAGGCTCAAAAAATAATCTGTATAACTTTGTATAACACTGGGAGGCTGCTGAGCTTTGTTCCATTGCCCGCTAACAGTGGCTAACCGCTAAGTTAGCAGAAACTCTGACCCAGAGTCATTAAGTTGTGTTTGTACATATTATTATTTGTGTTGTATATTTTGTTAATCAGTGAGGCCCGGCTCCCAGCCCATCGTATGCTCCATGTAGCTAACGTTAGCTGCTGCTGAAGCAGTCCACTGTAAAATGCCTTCAGCATAATCTGCTGTCACAGGCAACCACGCTATTTTGTGATAATTTGTATAATTTTCTCTCCTTATTGACAACAGTTCATTTTTTCCTAAAGTTTAGACCCCATGGTGGTCCACTGGAAAGGACGTGACTTCACCTCTCTATATCACAGTACTCCAAGCAGAGAATTGGACAGGGACACATCCCTACCAACATTCAGTGTGCAAAACAATACGTTTTTAAGTTTTGAAAGATTGTGTGCTCCCCCTCATTATGTCTCACACCGGTTTGGTCCAAATCTACCTATGGCCACGGGTCTCTTCATACTACCAAAATATTTAATAAATGAATTAAGCAACTGGTAATCCCATTTATTATTCTCTGTATATCTTATATTTATATTGTGCAAATTGTTTTTACTTTTCTTACTTGTGATATCCGTGTGCTTTTTACCCTGTGTGCTGCTATCTAATGCTGCTGGAATCTTAATTTCCCTGAGGGAGTCTTCCCAAGGGATTAATAAAGTTCTATCTAATCTAATCTAATCTAATTTATGCCTGTAAATGCTGTAATCTTTGTCAGAACTCACCTGGCAGCAGCACAGCGTCTCTCCATCTCCCCTCACACTATGTGCCAGAGACTGATAGTTTTAATTGTCATTATGGGAACACTCTTACTCTCTGTCACTGTCAAACAAAAGGTTCAGGAGGGTGGTAGCAAACATGATTGCTGCCAATTTTATAGTGATGAGAAGTGAGTGAACTGACTCATACCATGCTGCTGCAATTAATCAAGCACACATACACCCATTTTTAGCTGACGTCCTGGTTATGTAACGGTGTTAGCTAAAGGCAAACCTGAGGAAAAAGAGGAGCCAAACGTTAAGCATTTGGCCACATAACAGGGCTAACATGTAATCCATCTGTGTTGTTGGTGTCAGAGTTGAAATACTAATAGCTCAAAATCGATGTTTTATCACACACCAGTCAAACAACCCCCCCAAAAATGAGACAATTATGGTTAAATGCAGCAAGATGAAAGCTGGGAAAAATGCAAGAAAGGCAATATTATCACAGCTGTTTTCCTTATCAAATAGAAAAAATAGAACCGATCACCTTTTGAATTCAATTCCTTGCTTTTAATGAACAAAGATGAGCTTCAATTACCTTGGTAACTCTGTAAAAAACACTTAATTTAAACTTAACAGACAGGAAAAAAAAAAAAACCTCACCAAAGCCGTCTCATCAGCTCTTTACACTGTTCCACCAACAGCTTGGGTTGGGTCAAAATAAATCCTTAAAACGATAGTTCACCCAAAAATGAAAATTCACTCAATATCTACTCACTCCTGTGCCGATGTGAGGATGGGTGAAGATCTCCAGTGCACAAAACACTCCCAGAGTCACAGAAAACAGGGTTGCAGCCATATCCAGTATAATTAGAGTGAATGGTGACCACGTTTAAAACGTAAAAAAAAAAAAAAGAACACAAAACAAACACAAAATGTCTCCATCCTGCTTGTGTGGTGTAATCCAAGTGTCTGTGAGCCGCGACATTAAAATTTAACTGCAAACGACACCATTTGCACCATGTTTTTAGCCAAAATGTCAACTGTAGCCTTTCAGACTCGAGCCGGGTGCACAAGAGAGCTCACAATATCTTCACACGTGCATCTATTAAGAGATATATGAAGTCTCGCGATACATTCACGCTGTGTTTACATGCTACCTGGGAGGCTACAGTTGACATTTCGGCTAAAAACATGGTGTAAATGGCGTCTTTTGCACTTTTACACTTGGATTACACCACACGAGCAGTATGGAGACATTTTGTGTTTGTTTTGTGTTTTCTTTTTTACGTTTTAAACGTGGTCACCATTCACTCTAATTATACCGGATATGGCTGCAACGCTGTTTTCTGCTGAGACTCCAGGAGCGTTTTGTGAACTGGAGATCTTCACCCATCCTCACATCAGCACAGGGGTGAGTAGATATTGAGTGAATTTTCATTTTTGGGTGAACTATCACTTAAACTCACCACATTAGATGGTTCTACACACTGTTTTACTTTCCTTTGTCGTCCCGGCTCAGTGCTCCATCTCCCGGCCAGCAACAGCGTCTTGAGCTGGGTGGAGCAACACCTGTCACTCTGCAAACTCTCAAAGGGATAAATTAGCCAAAAATGAAAATTCAGTCATAATCTAGTCATGCCGATTGAAGGTCAGATATAGTTTTTTTAGTCCACAAACCGCAGAACAATGCAAGTGAATGGTGACCAGTTTTCACATTAAAAAAAAGTAAAATAAAAAACAAAACAAAAAAACAAACAAACAAACAAACAAACAAAAAATGCCTCCAGTATTGCTTCTGTGGTATAATTCAAGTCTCCTAAAGCCCCAACATACAAAGTTAACCTGAAGACGTCATTTACACCATGTTTATGACCTAAATTTCTCTCTAGATCCTCAGCTTGGAGCCACGTTCTCATGCGCATGCACACCGTTTGACCAGCAGCATGGCATATATGCTTTTTTATGTATATATGTTTGTTTGTTTTTTCAATAGTTTTTTTCCATTTGAAAACTGGTCACCAGTCACTTCAGTTGCATGGGAGACGTTGCAACATTGTTTTCCTGTGAAACTCCAGAAGTGTTTTGTGGACTAACAAAAAACAAACAAAAAAAAAACCAAAAACTGAACCTGACCTTCAATTGGCATGAGGGTGAGTAGATAATGACTGAATTTTCATTTATGGGTGTACTATCCATTTAAATTAGCGAAATAATCACTAGCTGTGACAAATCTGGGGGGTCAGAGGAACAACATACCTGAAAGTTTCATCCCACCGCCAAAGCAGTACAAAGCAGCAGTGTGTGACGTTTTTATGGTAGTATAGTACGAATAAACCAGGCTGATCATTGTGAATCATTGTTGTGTATCCAGATGTATGACTCATAACAACTAAGCAGATATTGGCTCCGCATGTCTAAATTCCACTTGGATGACAAGACATTAATTTGAATATAACAAAGTATGAAGTGCGTGCACAGATGCGTGTGTGTGTTGTCAGCATGGTTAAATCGTCCAACAGTTGCCTGTCAGCCTGTCATTATTTTTTATGTGTTTGTTTCTGGTCAGAGAGCCTAACCCTAATTTGTGGACAGTGACTCATAATGAAGAACTGATATCTCAAACTGTCTGTCAGTCAGTAGTATAAATAAACACAGTCCTGCCTCTAAACTGTAAAAGGGTCCACAGCATTTTATAGTTCTGGAAAAACATGATATTGCAACTGAGAACCCCCGAGCACTGGGGCAATTTTTTTTTTCCCAGAAGACAATGAGACTTTCAGTAAAGGAATCTGTTCCCACATCACACCCTCCTCAAGAACTCCATCTTTGGCAGAAAGAGCCTTCAGCAGTAGCTTCGCTCTGCAGAGGCCCCGCACTGTAACACAAGAGTTTATTCAATCTGTAATTAATCCCCCATCTCTCTGTCATTCTGCCTCACCCTCTCGCTGAGGACACAGTTTGTTCAAGGTATAGCTACGAGCTAAGGCTATTACTGTTTTCCTGGTTCATTGGGAGGATAGGATATGAATCTACCTGTATTGACATACCTCTACTCCCTCTCCCTCTCTCTCTTTCTCCTTTATTTTACAACCTCCCGTTCTCTCTGAGCCTCATACTGTCATTGTAAACATTTCAGAGAGGAACTCGCTCTAAATTGCCCAAGAAAACGCTCGCACGCAACATCGTAAAACACGTGTAGGAGCTGCCTGATGGTAGTTTGACTTCATATCCCGCAGACCGCAACGGCTTGATTGGTGGGTACGTCCATTAGCTATGGCATAAATCGTCATTGTCAGAAACCGAAATTACCAGATTGACTGCTTATGTTTACCTGAGAAGCCCGGGCTTTTGGTTCAGTTTGCTCCAACTGTAACTTTACTTGTGTTCTTGCATGCTTTAAATGCACAAACGAACCAGCTTGTATTTACTTGGTCATGTGTTCTGTTTGCTTCCACATTGTTTTTTTTTTACATGTTTCCCGTAAAAGCAGGCAGCTACAGGGACTTGCTGCTGTAGCAAATAGCGCTTAATGAACTATAGCAGAAAGCAAAGCAGTCCTAGCTTATAGAGAGGCGAAGTCATCTCCCTCTGGTGGACCACATCAGACCTAACAATATCAGTGGCGAGAGACAAATAATTTTTCGTTCCTGTTTGAATTGTGCCATGAATCACACGTGATATTTGTCCATTTAAAGGATAATTTTTCTAGTCGAGAAAGTCACCATTTGTCATGAGTTATTAGACACCCAGTGGTCATGTAAGTGGTGTTATGACCGTCTTCCTCCAAAAGCCAACGTTAGCCGCTGAAGCTACGATGCCTGTGTGTTATCGCACCAGGATGTAGCCTAGTCAAAAGAGCAACTGATCTTGCTTGTTCTTACTTTTCCTGCTTGATAAAAGGACCAGGAGTTGCTGGATGAAATACTTCAAATAAGATAACGTTACAGAGTACAGCAATGATGGTGTTAATGATGTATACTGAGAAAGACGAGGTCCTGGCTGCTGGTACTGTGGGGTTGAGTCAGCTAACTTAGTTGCATGGCTAACCAAGCTAACGGCAGTTAGCTACCATAGCAACAAGTAAACATAGGCTTATTATAGAATTGGACGTGGCTTAGCCGCTTAGCCCCAATTTTTTCCCAGTGGCCACTCGTGGTATTGCAATGAAAAATTCCCCACCAGCCCATGAAGCATTTTGTCCCATAGGCCACCATTATAAAAGAAACACCTGTAAAACTGTTAACAGGAAACCTCGAACTGCAAACAGGCTCACTTATGATTTTTTCATGGAGTTTTTATACTTGTAGAACTTTTTTTGTAAAAAACATCATCATCAGCACAATGCTAGTCTATGGGCTGAGTGGGAACTCGCATGTGGGGGTAAGGGGAGAAACACTACTGCGCATATTCAGTGAGCCACATAACCAGGAAATTAACCAGGAAGATAATTTTTGGCTCATGCACCAGGCGAGGAACTCTCACTGGACTGAATGGGCGCCGTTTGTCCATCCACTGTTTAGTTCATTCTAATATATCTGTGGAAGTAAAGCTATCTTCCCATCAGGAACTCTGTAAATGACCTGTGGTGGTGAACATCTTGGAAGACCCACCGACATGCCATACTTTTGCTAACTATCTAAGAAATGAATCTTAGCATTAGTGCTACACTGCTGAAGGTTGAAAACTGATTGACAGAATGATTATATTATTAGCTGACATTGGTTGGGTCTAGCTTACATATGCACGTGTCATATTTTGTTCTGATTGGATGGTTGGATTTTCCACAATTTTGATATAAAATTTTTTTTTTTTTTTTTTTTTGGCACATATCGTTAAATAGGTACACAATAAGATATGTGATCTACAAGGGTTAAAAAAACATTTTTTTATTTCATCTCAACTTTTAAGTTGAAGTAGCCAGATCACATTTACAGTAAGACAGCCTTTGGCGAGCTCAGAAACCAGGGCACTGCGCCCGCTCTCTGCCACTGGCTGTGATCGGTCGTGTATCTTATGTCCCATTCAGACAAGTAACCATTCAGTGAGGCAAAGAAAGAGTGATGGAAGGAGGAAGAGAGCGCTGCCAGCTGCCAATGACTGCACCAGTAGATCTTTTGGAACCTGTTGCAGCAGGTTTTTCTTTCTGTATATCTTATTCCTGGGCTAGCCTGGACGAGTGCCAAACACACATGCACATGCACACTCTCTCACTCACACACACACACACACACACACACACACACACACACCACAGACTGAGGATGATATTCTGAGCTGCCAAAATCTGAAACCAGCCCATCAACCACTTTCATACATATTTAGACAGTCAATCTAATCGAAGTGGCTCAGTGTCAGGTGAAAGTGCACAGAGGGAAGTGGAAGTGAGAAAATCTGACTAAAGCTTCAAATCCACGAAGAAGAGAAGAGAGCGGGCAGATATTGATTGGAAAGATTAGGTGAGTTAATTGTGAATGCTGCTATTTAGATAAACTCCTGCAACAATTTTTGCTCTTTTTGCTCTGATTTTACGCTTATTTTTACCTCGTGTTTATGTAGTAACTAAGAACAAACAGAGTCTCCTGATACTGTTGGTGAAGCTGTAGGTGTTGAATGCTGGATAACCCCTGTGAACTTTGAGCGGCAGCTCTCTCATGTCAACACTGTCAGTATATAATCCAGACGATTAGTCTTAAGAAAAACAGATACTCCTGCTCCTGTCTTATGATAACCACAGACATGAAAGAATTAGTTCTGCTTCAAAAACAGCTGCATAAAGTGTTTGTGTGCTTGGAGCTTCTCTTTCTGTAGAACATTTTGCCAACTGAAATATACTGTCTTATATATAATATATGTCATATATTGTGTTTTATTGGTTATGTAGCTTTCATTTGCAGTATTATGTAGTTAATATCATATCGTATTATTGTCAGCACCACAGACTGTTTTAGACATTCAGAGGTTGCTTCCTTTCTTTTGCACAATTCAGAAAAGTTGTGCCAAATACTATAAAGGTATCAAGGTAATTTATTAGTTATTACACAGCACAGGGTTGCACAATGAAATGAAAGTTTTGGTCCATTCATGCAACGAATAGAACATACATACAGATAATTAAATTTAGAATAGATCCAGATAAAACATAAAGTAAATTAAAATAAAGCAATATGTATATATATATAATATATATTTATGTATATGTATATATACAGTATATATATATATATATATATACACACACACACACACACACACATATATACATATATATATATATATATATATATATATGTGTGTGTGTGTGTGTATATATATATATATATATAATACATATATATATAAAAATAATAATAATATATATAAATAATTCTGTAGTGCATATTTTGAATTTGCATTTTGGGGAATGTAAACATATATGCAATCATTATCTTAAATTTGTAAAATAAAATTATTTACATCCTGAGGGCTGGAATGGCACAATTGTACTTTTTATCTTTTTTATTTTATTATCATATCATTTAAGGGGGAAAATAAGAGAAGCAATAAAATAATGTAATGAGATGCATTATAATAGAAATACCTCATAAGTGGAACCACAGCAAAAACATTCTCAAAGAAATAAACATCGCTTGTTCACCATTTACTCTGACAGTCATGAGATTTGGCTCCAGTGAAAGCGTATGTACTAAACATGGAAAACTTGTCAGTTGGAGTCACTTTCAGTCATGTCTCAGATTTTATCACAGATGACAAGAAACATACATTTTTTTTTTTTTTTTTTTGGTCCCAACCTGACGCCAGGTCTTAAATCCTTAGATGAAAATCTTGCTGGATGCGTTTTTCTCTGTAGTTCGTTTTAATTTATGACACGACATCTAAGCGCCAATGATCACAGAAAAAATGCATCAAAACACCAGTGGTGGAAGAAGTACTTAGATCTTTTACTTGTATTTAAGTAAAACGACAAATAATATAATTTATAAGTACTTCATTACTTTCATTTAAAATCTTACTGAAGTAAAAGTATTATAAGTATCAAAGTACCTGCTCTGAATTATATATTATAATTTAAATGATTAGATTATTAAAGCTAGAATCAGTAGTAGATTTGTCTGAGCTGTTATTAAACACACCAGAAAGATACTAGGACATCAAATACCAATTGTTTTGTTTGGTAAAGCGTCCCAAGCACAGAAAAATAATGAGAAAAATAAGGAAATACTGGCAGATACAGACACCACCACACACTTCTAGTGAGTTATACGCGATGATTAAAAGGGATTATGCTTATATGAGTCTAGCCATTATTTTTTAAGCAAAAGAAAAAAATACCTTTAAGATCAGGAATAATTGTGATCGTATTCTTAAATTTGTATAATGAAATTATGCACATTCTGAACTGCACACTGTATTTTTTTTTAGCATTATCATATCAATTTTAAAAAGGTAATTACTGAGCTTTAGCACAGCAGCCCAATCACAATCATACAATAAGATAATGTAATAAAATAATAATAAGCTAGAATAGTAGTTATTTATAGAGGATTTATCAAAATCCACGTCACAAACTAAAAAACAGTTCAGATCATAAAAACAATTTCCAAGCAAATAAAACAGATAAAACCAACAAAGGACAGTCGGTCAAAATGTAATGTAATGAGATGCATTGTAGTAGCAATGTCTGAAAATAAGGAGGACTGAAAATATTCCAGAAGATATAATCAACGCTCCTTCACGGTTTTAAAGCGACAGTCATCTATTTTTGATCCAGTGAGTAAACATGTAAAACCCTGTCCGTCTGACTCACTTTCAGTCAGGTTTCAGATTTGATTACAGATGATAAGAAACAGACGAAATGTTTTTTTTTTTTGTTTTTTTTTTGTCCCAACCTGGTCTTAAGTCCATCAAGAAATCATGATTGATCTTGCTGGATGTGGTTGTCTCGGTAGTTTGTTTTAAATGATGACACCGCACCCAACGACCAAAGATCACAGAGAAAATGCGCCAAAACACCAGTGGTGGAGGAAGTCTTTAGATCTTTTACTTGTATTTAACAAGAAAAGTCATTCATTTAAAATCCCACTTACGTAAAAGTATAGAAGTATTATAATCAAAATGTACTTAAGTATAAAAATAATTTTTATTAAAAAAGTCCTTGTTTTGAGTATCATATTTTAGATTTTATGTTATCAGATTGTTAATACTGATGAATCAATGCACGTGTAGTTTTCAATGGAGTTGGTTTTTGTTCAGTAATTTAGTGCAGCGGTTGCCAACCAAGGGATCAACCCCACCAGATAAATCTGAGGAGATGTGAGATAATTACTGGGAGAGGAACAAAGAAACAACCAAGTTCTGATACACACATTTCTAATAATATTTTGAGAGTTCCTACGGGTGCTGGAAATCCTTGAAAAACATTAGAATTTTAATGTGGTGTTTTCAAGGTCTGAAAAGTGCTTGAAATTGTAATTGCTTTTCTTTCATAATTACTCACTCGTTGTGTTTTCCTTTAATTTGTAACACTTCTGTAGAAGACTATCATGAAACTTAAAGGGATAGTTCACCCAAAAATGAAAACTAAGTCATTATAAAATGAAAACTAAGCCATTATCTACTCAAACCTAATGCCGTCTGATGTTTTGAAATGGGGAAAAAAAAACAAAAAAAAAAACAGAAAAAAATCTCCATAAAATGCCTCCATACTGCTCGTCTGGCGTAATCCAAGCCACCTAAAGCCCCGACATGCCGTGGACTTGCGCATGCACACCATCACACCATGCACACACAGTTCAGACAGTGTGCACGCGCATGTGAAGGTGGTGACAAGCTACGGATCGACGGTGAAGATTTAGGCTAAAAACATGGCGTAATTTTTTACATTTGAAAACCGGTCACCATTCACTTCAATTGTTCGGGAGATTCTGCAACGCTGTTTTCCTGTGAAAACTCCAGCAGTGTTTTGTGGACTAAAAAAAACCAAACAAACCTGACCTTCAATCGGCATGAGGGTGACTAGATAATGAGATAATGAACTAGATAATTTTGGGGGTGAACTATCCCTTTAATTTTGGTTGTTTAGAGCACAATAACACCTGACTGCACGTGACGAAGAAGTGAAATAATCATTCTGCGTATATGTAAATTTGTAATATACTACAGTAAGGTGCTGGAAAAGCATTTGAATTTGTAAAAGGTGGAGTCACTGCAGGGGGTGGGGCGCGGATAACCAGGGGAAAAACAGAGTAAAACAAAGTTAAATCAATATGATTTACGTTGGGGAAAATACACTGACAGCAGTTTGCTGATGCTATCATGTTAACCCTTACTTCACTGAAATTCAACTTGAACCCTTTTTTATCAGGTGTTTCCCCAATTATTGTTAATGACTGATTAAAAAATGTGTGGTGAGGGGTGTGAACTTTTTTTTAGCTACTGAAGCGGGGGCTGCCACAAACAGTTTGGGAGCCACTTTGATTTCTAGTGAAATATATGATAATTTGGTCTCTTGAAGAGGTATTTGGGGGGAGGGGGTAAAGTTGTAAAAAGTATTTTATAAACTGATCATATGTTTTTTTAATGTAAATGTTAATTTGCAGAGTAACTAGTCACTAAAGCTGTCAAACTTTCCACCCCTTCAGAAGATACTGCGCAATATGCAACAGGTGACTTATTCAAGCACAGGGCTCCAAATCCCACGTGACCCCAGACAGGTGGGACTCCAGACCAAAAAAGTACTTTACCTTTAAACTTTATCCTGTAAGCCAAACTCTGGGCTTTTGTTAACCATGAAGATAAGATCAGAAACAGAAATTGTAAACAAAACACAACTAGTCATGTCAACTTGTTGTCTGTCTTACACTTGTGGCATTCATTTGTTGGCTGTCTTCTAAGCTCTGCCAATAACTTGCTCAGTGAGAACCGCATAATTTGCATGTTTGGCAGATGTTTGCTGCACGAGTTGAGAGTGTGATGGCAGCACACGTGACGCTTGAAGAGTGGTGTGAGATTGTTTTTGTCCAATAGTTGCTCTTTACCTACTGAAGCATCCAGATTGAGTTTTGAATAGAGCATGTGGTCATCTGGTCATTAATGTCAAAACACACTTATCTTCTTCATATTGAGCAGACAATAATTATTTTAGGTTTGACCAACATGATTGTTAAAGACAGAAACGGAAGCTGATAACCAATGCCAACAGCGGTTTACCATCATAACTTTCACTATATAAAGCAAGAATATATGAGTTATGAGTTAATAAAAGAAGAGAAAATGAACAAAGATTTCTTACATTTGTTAATTTAAAGATATTTGACACATCCAAACAATTATTTAGGTTTTTGGAGCTATTTATGTATTTTATGTTGTGGTGCAGGAGGAATTACGCAGGTCCTTAAAGCTAAAATTTCCATAATAACCTTTCAGCATTACGATGTAATTCAAATGCTCAGAGAAAACTGCACTTCTGCTCCTCCACTTGGCTCTGTTACCAGCTTTAGGATATCCATCCCATGACGGGAGACTCTGACCAATCACAGGTCATTTCAGAGAAAGGGCGTTTCCGACTGGCTGCTGGCGTGGTGATGGTGAAAGATGCAATGGTGGAAGATGTTGCAGAAAGTCCTGCAACTTGATAAATTCGTATTGGCTCCTTTGCCTACAGCAGTGTATGGTACAAAACACATCCTGGCTCCACAGGGAGCTTTGGGCACGTTATATTTCATGCCTCGGCGCTCACGTGGCAAAGAGGCATGATGACAAACAGTGAGGAATAACACCTCAGTGCAAGCCTGGACAGTGGCGTGTGTGTGTGTTACTGTAAGTTCACGCTATCAGCCACATAGTTACAAAACAAAAGTCAAACGTGGCCAGCTCTTGTCAAGAGTCAGCGACCATGGATCGATGGTTAAAATTGGGTACCGTTCACATTTGAACCGCTATGGTACAGATACGGGTATCTGGATTTTGGTACCCGACGGTACCTTTTTTCGTCCAAACTTCTTAATTTCAACACTGTTATTTATTTCAAATATTTTAGCACTTATTTAGTGCATTTTACACAACGCATGAAGTAAACCTCCCTCCCCCCTCTCCCCTGTAACCACGGCAACACTGTTGTTTATATCACGGAGGAAGCACATCTGATTTCCT
Organism: Lutjanus argentimaculatus; assembly: GCA_034769285.1. NCBI lineage: Eukaryota > Metazoa > Chordata > Actinopteri > Lutjaniformes > Lutjanidae > Lutjanus > Lutjanus argentimaculatus. The sequence continues at coordinate 2,927,726 of JAWZSL010000001.1, forward strand.
TTCTTTCACGTTGTTGTCATTGTCACCATGGCCTACTGTAATATTTCCCCTTTAATAGTCTGCAATTCACAAATATTGGTTTCATACTAAGGTTCTGGACGTCCTTATACATCACACACACTGTTGTGGCGTAATACATAGCCTACCATGTTGGTGAGTTTCAGATACAGCCAGGGGCTGATTGATGGCTAACGCTAGTAAATATGCTAAACCAGAGAAGTCAGTGAAAACTGCCCAATTATCTCCCACAACAGCTTCTCCGAGCTGATTAATCCCGTAAAGGTGCCAGTGAGGCTGTTGATGCTCACTCCGCTCTGTGACTTGAACAAGTTGCTGCACGCTCCAACCCAACCCTGGTTACAGTAAGGGAAAAAAAAAAGACAGGGTTAAATAAAACTAAAAATTGGCAAGTCCATTGTCCACATGGCACAGAAATTCAGGGTAGACGGGAAGCATGTGTGGCAAAACAAAAACATAAGGTTGGTTGACGAATCACCGCGTCATTGGAGCGCTAAAAAAATACTGAGGCCTTCTCAGTTTTGATTTGTTGCATCTCACGCCTGGCACGCAGTCATAAGTGGCACCTTTAACTGAAAATAACTTGTGGGCTCACACCACTTCCTAACTAGAAGTGAATGAGCGAGCCCGAGCTTTGTAGATGAGCAAGTTAAGTTATTTATTCATAACTAATGTCATTTTCTTCAGGCAGCCTTTTTTCTATACGACTGGGTGACAGCTTAGTTACTCGTAACTCCAAACAGCTGTCTGTTTTCCTTCCAAACCTCGTCCTTTTCGAGGATATTCCCATAAAAACTTCTCAGTCTTGTTAATTAGACTCTTGTCCTCCCTGTTGACTGCTTTGATGATGGGAAACAGGAACGTCAACGATGTCCATGTCGATTTTGACCAGTTAAAATAGGTCAGGGGTGAAGCAACATTTCTCATATAAACTGTGGCGAGCACTTTTTTAAAGAAGCGACAGTCGTTGAGCCTGTTTTGCTGACACATGGAGCAGGTTCGGCTTTGTTATCAGTGGTCTGAACATACTGTTAGATGGTGTCACAGCTGTAACCTCGAGTGCTCCGCTCTGGGGCTGCAAAGTGCTGGAGGGGCGCCTTTGAGTAGACAAGTGAGAGAGACTGGGATCTTGGCGAGAAAGGTTTCACGGGGTGACTGACTTGTGGGTTTGGTTTGAAGGGCCTAATGACATAGACAGAAAAGAGAGAGGAGGACAATGTAAAAATATTCAATTAAAGATAGCTGCATTGAAAATGCTAGTGAAAATGATAGTGACAAATGCTCCCACGCCTAACTAAATATTTCAACTGTTTCAGCTCAAGCTCTGCCAGAAAACTAACACTTCCAAATATCACTTCTAAACTATTTATTTAATTATGTATCTATTAATTTTCACTTTACACTTTCCTCAATACATGTTTGGTTATTACTATTATGATTATTATTATTTTTTTAACCTTTTATCATTCAATAAGCACATACTACAAAAGACCCCTCCGCAAATGACAATGCAGTGTCTTTATGAGAATTGTTAAGAATATTTGCACTTCGTTATTTATTATTTTAGAATATTTTTTTAAATTTCTTAATTTATTTATGTTTTCAGTTATGCTTTGTTTGCTCGTTTTTGGTTTGTCTGTCCTTGTGTATTTTGTCTCTGCCTCATCATCATTGTTTTATCTGTAAAATCACTATTATATCATTTTTGTACAAAAGAAATGTTAAAAATGTGAAAAAGTCTAATCAGCAAAATGAGCTTATGTATCAAAGGTAAGAGTAATGGGGGGGTGTGCCGCTTGTAAACTTGCCTTCCCCCCATGCTTCCCCATCCCTCTCTGAGAAGAGTGATAGTCAGTGTTTCATGAGTCTGGACGGTGGCGCCTTTTTTGTAGTCTCTCAAAAACGTGAAACACGAGCGCACGTGCGGGCCTTCATCTGCTCCAACGTAAGCTGCAAACGTTCGCACATCTGGCTAACAAATGCAATCTTACTAGCTGCAGTAACTTTACCTCCAGCCTTGTTAGATAACACTGCATCTGCATTTGTTCTGTGGTGGTTTGAGGAGGAGGATGTGGGCTGATGCACAATCAAAGTGGGTTGACGATGATGCATCTCTCTCTGGCTCACTGTCTCAGGTCTAAGCCGAGTTAGCTAAGCTCTTATCCTGGCTACCCTCCGCAAACCTGGTCCGTCTCAAGGTCCACTGCACTAATCAAGTCCCTGCGCTTCCTTTTCCCATATTAATGAGTGTATTTCTGTCATCTGTCACGTGGATATACCTGCAGTATTTCACTATCCGACCAATGTTTGCTGAGACGTAAGCTAGCTTTAGCCTCAGTCTTTTAGTATTAATGTTATATCATGCATGCAGCTGTTAGGTAACTTTACATAAACACTTTCACAAGGTTCTTGTTTTAAAATGTGTCACGATTAAACGTCAGCTGGAGACGGACTTCTCAGCCGACCGTGTCTCAACAATTACACCTAATTTCAGTGCTAAATCTGCCTCAGTTATCACTGTAAGCTGCATAAATGCTGGGTGAGATCGGAAAGCTTGGACAGGCTTAGCAACAGTAACTAAGGAGAGTGGGGCTTAGCAAAGGGTCAGTTGCAACCATTTAATTTTCAATGAACCAAACTGGGTTCACGGCTCACTATGAAGAAATTTCGAGGGGGGGGGGTCTAGAAGTCCTCAAAAAAAAAAAAAAAAGAGCAAATTAGCAATAGATGCACAGTCATCCAGCATTAAAAATAAGAGAATAAAAGCAAAAATAAAAATGTTACTAGCCTACTATATTAGAATAACGTACTGTATATTGGTCTATTAAACACATTTCCTGGACTGTTTCTCATCTCTTAATAACGCAGATTTTCACAACAGCTTCACTGTCATTCCTTCAACATGTTGGCTTCCATCAAAGTGTCGACAGCAATTGAGCCGCAATCTATAAAAATAAACAGCAAGATTTGACTCATGCGTTCATCACATCACTGACAGGAGGCCAAATATTAATGGAGCGTGTGACAGGTTAAAGTATAGGTTCACATTTTTCAAGTCTGTTTTTAAAACAAAACACAAAATTACCGAAAGAAAAACCTGTTTCAGTGTTCATGTTGGAACATGAAGGATGTTTATAAACACAAACCCATTAGGTTTCACAAAATTAAATTTGTGAACCTATCCTTTAAGATCAGGACACAAGCATTATAGCATTATACATGCCATACATCTCCTGCTGCATGTTCTGGTGAGCATCGCTAAAATCATTAATGCACTTATTCTATAATGTGCAAAAAAATAATCATGTTCTATATGAGTTCAACCAACATGAATGATTAGTTTTCAATAAAAATTTAAGTAGCTGATGACAGTAAGTTGCTATGAAAGTTACATTAAAACAAGAATAAATAATCAGTCATCCCCATTTCAATGTAATGTTGCATTAAAGTGAAACAGTAGATGGTTATACTCAATTAGTCGTGTCAGTCAAAGAGTTTCCGTCCCTCACAGCTGTGATAACTGTGGACAATCACTCTAAAAAGAAACAAAGATTAACAATTTATACCACTTGACTCACTCACTCGAAGAAGCTTTGGAGGGCCAGGTACTGAAAGGTAAAAAGGGACACAAAGAACAAGATTTAACATTAATCTATTATTTAATTAACCATAATTAATAAGTCTCGTACCTCAGAAATGCTCTTTGTAACCCAGCTGCTCAGGGATCCACTGTTCTTGTTGTTTTAAGTTTTCAAGACACATCTTGGCACTGCGGAATGATATATCATGATTGCAGAGGTGGGAAGTAATTAAGTCGATTTTTCAGGTATTTGTACTTTACTTGAGTATTAATTTTTCTGTCACACTTTTACTTTTACTCCCTACATTTGAACACAAATATTAGACCTTTCTACTCCTTACATTAAAAAAAAGAGTTACTACTACTACTACTTCAATGCATTTGAGGGGGATTATTGATTATTTTTTTATTTTGTGTCATTGTGCACTGCCTTCATAAAAGAAGTCAAGACAGACTGCAGCCTAACTGGATCTGACAATAACACAAAGAAAAGACGGTTTCTTGATGCATCCGTCGGTTAACATCGCTACCGCAGATGTGACAAGACAAAAAAGATGCAACAAGACGAAAAATAACAGGATGAAAAAGACGTAACTACACTAAAAACTGCGTAAAAGACGTGACAATGTAATACGACAAAAAAGATGCAACAAGATGAAAAACAACGTAAAAGAATTAAGGCGAAAAACGACATAAAAGGTGCACCAAGACAAAAAACACAAAAGACGAAAAACTGACAAGACGAAAAAGATGATAAAAGATGATACAGAGTTAGAGGGGAGACTCAACTGTGAAGAAAAAGTGAAGTTCAGTTAGCTTTGCACAGAAACAGCCTGTACAAATGTCCTTCAGAAGGCAACTTTTTACTTTTGTACTTTGAGCTCAGTAATTTTGCACTTTTACTTGAGTAAGAAGAAGATACTTCTAGTCTTTTTTTTTTTACACAACTATCTGCACTATCTGCTACTTGAATACAGAATGTGTGTACTTTTCCGACCTCTGAATGATTGACAAAAGAAACTATGATACACATAAAAATATGAAAAGATACGCACAATTTAAAACAGGGTGTAAATTTCCACATTATCCTATATTATCTTGACGCTTTATTGAAAATATATACATGTTAAACTTAAAAAAAATGAGAAATTAATTCATTTAGGCTGAAACGGGCCATCTCATTGTTTTCGTTTCCTCTTATCAGGAAAACAACAGAACTTTTTAGCCTAAATGAGACAAAATAAGTGCATTTAGACAGAATTCACAGGCTCTTATTTATTCCTCTCATCAACAAAACAATATACACATTTTAAATACTTTATAAAAGGTGCACTGCACATAAATCTTAAATTTGCGGAGTTTCCCACATGATGTTTTATTTATTCAGGGACCCAAATAAAATCTGTGACCCACCTGTGGGTCCCGACCCAGTGTTTAGGAATGACTGTAGTAATCTATCTTAAGTTGATCTCTAGAATTATAGCTTTAGTAAAAGCTGTTTGATATTACATGCCTTTAGATTTTTGCAAATTGAGGGCGTCTTTTTATTTTTCAAAGAAAAAAAAATGTTCAAATGTGCTCTGTAGCGTTGCTCTACCGTCACATGCCTGTATCTTCACCCAGAGAACCAGTTCTAAGATTTTATTGTCAGTAACATCTCACGGTAGCCAAGGAATGTGAAGTGGACACGTCTTACTACCTCATCAACTCATGAACAAGGGCAGCATTGTTTATACTGTAGCAAAGACACTCTTTATTTTCAGAAATAGTCTCTTACAGGATATATGGGTGCAAATACAAAATAATAACACACGTGGTCTCTGTGTGTCCTCACAGTTGAACCATTTACTTTTTTTTTGCTCATACACCATCTGTACCTCTGATGTATTAACATTATATTCAAGTCACAGAGCTACAGTGTGTGTCAGACTTCTGAAAAATAAATGCCCAGTGATCTTTGAAAAATCCAGGACAAAGTAATCTTTAAAGAAATATTCCATCTGCTGCTCAATAAATATGATTTATTTTTTTTGAAGTTGTGACTGTGAATGATTTATTTACTTACTCTTTATGTGTACCTAACTGATAATGCCTCTTTAAGATTTTAGTTTGCACAGCACAAATCGAACAGGCATAAATTTCTGGCTATGATCTTTGTTTGGCGGCTTGGTTTCTATTATGTAGCAGACTTAATGTTTTTTAATCCAGTTGATTAGAAGAGGCTTTAAGGGTTCTGGAAATACCTTCAGTACAAAAGTATTGTTGCACAACTCTGCTTTTTCACTGGAAAAGTGGATGCTTGGCACACAAACTGGGTCTACATCTGCGCATGTTAAACCTGTGCATCCATTGGTCATTTAAGAGACAGGCACCCCATTTACATCTGGTATTAAAATGTGATCTGTATCTGGGTGCCTTACCCAGATAAGGAAAAACATGTCGACATGATCGGAATGTGATCAAATGTTCTTGATCACATCTGGAGGAAGTCTGGTTCGCATTGTGTTTGGATGTTAGGCAGGTGTAAACACAACCTTTCCATCTACCAGTGCCCTTAGCCAGTAAAAAACATTAATGCTGGACACTTAAATCTAGTCATTCTCAGCAAGTCGCCACTTAGGGTTAGAGTTGGATCCCCAGATCCACTTTGTCTGATCCAGTCAGATAGCATAGAGAAGCATAACGTTACATTATTGAGCTCCACTTGGAAAAAATCATAGCAAAGATAATTCTGTTGACATCACCGTACAAGTGAAAAAGTTGAGACAACTCAAAACTTCATGGCAATAAACTGCAATAGACTTTTGAATTTTGAGCCCTACTTGAATTCTTAAGTTTTGAAAAAAAAAATTACCAACTACTAATCTTTTGTTGAAATAATTCACTTTTTTTTTGGATGTACATACATCTTTGAGTTTTAGAAACTCCCCAAAATTTGTGAAAGTGAAGTGAAAAGTGAATGATGGTTAAATTTATCACTTAAGCACCAAAATAATGACAAATCAGGTTCACTGCTCACTGTGACCAATTTTTGAAATACATTTTATTTTGAGTTTCTAAAACTCAAAGATTCAAGTTTACCTAAAGAGGAAAAGTCAGTTATCTCAACTAAAGATTATAGGTCGGCAAAACTTTTCCAACAAGTCCAAGCTCTGTTGTTAACATGACTTTATGTTTGTTGAAGACGGTATTAGGACTTGTTTAGGCCTTGAGACTCAAAGTTTAAGACCTGGGACTTGACTTGTCTGTCTTGACCTGGGACTTGACGTGGGACCTCAGGGCAGACACTTGAGAAGTACAAATGACTTGCAAATGAGTTGGTCCCACCTCTCAAAACAGCCAAAACGATTAGTTTCTTTCAATGGTCTGGTTGATGCGAACGTGACACACGCACGCACGCCACACACACCACACACACACACACACACACACACACACACACACACACACACACACACACAACACCAGTGCTTCACTTACTGGACGTGCACACGTTCTGGCTGGTGGCAGCTTGTTTGTCAAGCAGATGAGAGGATTTGTTGCCACAGTGTTGAAAAGGCAGTTGCTCAACTTTCACCTTGACACTTTAGCCTCCTTTGATCTGAACAGAAAGAGCTACGATTGCTACTTCTTTCTCACACACACATACACACACACACACACACATACACACACACACTGGAGAGGTTGATCCCACTTTCTCTGCCTCAGCACTATTTGGCTTTACGTGACCTAACAGCCATGGTTTGTTGGCAGTTTTAATGAGCTTGGTTTATGTCGGGGCTGAGGTTACCGTTACTGGAACCGAGGCCACGTGTCTGTCACCTCCGCTGGGATCAGATAACGTTTCTTTACACTCAGCCGGATAAACCCCTGCCCCATGTCCATCCGCTAATGGGTTTTTGTTTTAACAAACGGGCCCTGAAAATGAACTGTTCAGATTGACAGTGGAATAATGACTCAGTAGACATGATCTCAAAGGATTGGTGGCAAGAACTCATTTGTCAAAACACTTGCGATAAGCCTCCTGTCGTGTGCCAACAGCAACATAGTCAATAGCAGAATGAAAGACAGATCAATTTTTGTCAGAAGTGCGATCAAGTCGTTGTTTTGCAAGCCGCAAGGAAGACTCAAGTCTGAAGTCAAGTCCTAAGCTTTGAGTTTCGCGCCCAACAAGTCATAGTGCTCTCTTCACCAAATTTACAGCTTTTCAACAACAGAGCTTCGGCTTTTCTTTGTGCGACTTAAAATGTTGAACAAAGTTAGAAGTTGTTTTGTCTCCATCTGTAATTTTTGACCTGTACATTTTGAATCCTGCAGTTGTTTTTTTGTTGACCTTAGTGTAGTTTTTGTACACGTATGACAGAGTCTTGACATGCTGTTTTTTTTTCCAACTGGAGCTCATTTCTACATGCTTCTTTCCTGCAACTTGATTAGATGTTGTCAGGTTGGTTTAGACAAAATAGATGTGGGGAATTAGGTGTCAACTTGCTGGGAATGAATAGCATTAATTTTAGTTGATTCACAAAATAAAGGGAAATAAATTGATTTGTGGCACACCTTTTTAATGATATACTTTTAAATGTGATGGATAGCTGATTGAGAATAAGTGGGTAAAGACAGATGGGGAGAGAAAGAGTTATGGATGAACAAGGTGTAAAGATAGTCCTCCTGATTGAATTTACGGTGAGCTTTATATACAGTTTCATTCTACAGGTCACATGGGTGCAGCAAAACAAACTACTGTCATTTTTATAAAGATGTCCGGCAATAGTTTGGTCTTTTTCCATCATTCTGAGAGCAGCTGTGAACTGATTTTAAGTTGCATGCAGCACGCGAACAGCAGGGCACAATGGAAGGAATTGGTTACCTTGCAGAAGTTGCAGCCCGTCGCTTGCAGCTCATCATCAGACAGCTAACTGTGGCTGCTCCCTCTTGTTTCACTACTCCCTGCAATGTTTCAAACTGAGCCACTGCCAACAATGCATGTCAGATGCATTTTTGATGAACAATAGTGATCAGTGTCAACCTCACTGACAAACATATTGCATGTCTTGTGACTACTTCATGATAAAAGTTAACTGCTTTTAATGTGAAGCTGCAGCAGAGAGAAATGTTCGATTTGCATTGGCAGTACAAATTACAGCATTTTTTTTTCAGTTAATTTTGTCAGACACCCAGTTTGAAATACTGAAAATATATAAATATTACAGTACTTTCATCAGTGGGCCACCGGATGTGTTACTTTGTTAGGCAATAGTGAATTAATAGACATTTATTTGAATAAGAATCTTCAAGATTGCAACTTAAAAAGCTTTCTGTGATCCTTTATTTTTATTTGATGCAGCTAGTCATCCATCACCTGTTTGGACCAGTCAGTAAAAAGATGCATCATCTGCCTGAGTTTGACTGAAACCAAGCCAGAAAATGCCACTGACTGAGGATAGATGATTTTCTCTCCCATATCAAATATGTCTTGTTTCTTTTTTTTTTTTTAAAAATCTCCTCACAGGAGCAGATTTTGGTGCAGAATGTCAGACTCCCCGCCATTTTACCCCAGCAGCAGCAGCAGCAGCAGCAGCAAGTCTCAGGCATCAACCCCTCAGGCCAACCTGCACACCTGTGAACCCTGTGGGACCCCCTGCCAGCAGATGGCAGAACCACAGGTACTGAGCTGCCTCAGGCCTTTCTGTTTTAACCCTCGACACCTTCTTCTGTGCAACACTGGAAACAGAAAATCAATTCTGACTCTGCTTCCAGCCACGTCTAACAGCTGTCTGCAGTCCAGACTATAGTTTTATAAATGAACAGGCTGAAATGGAGTCTTTCTTAGGACAAATGTTCTGTTGATCTGTATTTACTTTAAAAAAAAAAAAGGCTAATTAGATAGCTGGGGAATATGAAGTGTTAAACAAAAAACTCTGAAAAGAATTGTTTGAATTTGGGGAAGTACACTTGTTAGTCCTTCATTAAAGTACAAAAGTATGTGAAGATGAAAGGCTGACAGTTCTCTCTGGTTTGTTTACTATGGCAGAGGAGTTTTTAGTGGCCTCAGGGGATTCCCAGTATACACCTTGGCAGCTACTTTCTCAGAAATGGGAGTGGAGATACTTAGATTATGAGCCCAGCCCAGTGTTTATTTACACAGTGTAGACTGAAATTTGCATATTGAATGTGTCCTCTGCGATGATGATCTCACCACAGCCTAAAGAGGGCAGGGACATCTGCTTCTCCCAGCAAGAGAGCCGCACCTGCGAGGCTGTGAGCAGGAGGCACAGCGTCGACGGGGCCCTCAGCTCAGGGCCGGGATCAGCACTGGGACGAGGCCCCGTCGATCCCGACCGCTTCCATCCATACCACCGACAGTTCAGCGACGGGGCAGTGACGGCAGCGGGTTGTCTGCAACAGTGCTCGCCCTCCTTCGGCTGCCTGCAGGAGGTGTGCAGCCCTGACCCGCACAGCACGTGCAGCAACGCACCGACGTCCTGGGACCAGTGCAACGGCAGCTTTCAGGTTTCTAGACTTATGGTACACTCATTTTATCCTCATCTGGTATTTCAGTCAAGGCTTTGTGCAGTTCAAAGCAACAAGTTAAAGGGAGTGTACAAACAGGGTGGATGACCAGAAATGTGTAAAAGATGCACTGCGCACTACAACACAGACACACTGAAGCTGTTCATTGGTGTTCAGTAATTCTGAACATTTAATTAAAAATGAATTTGAGGCAAATGTTAATATTTTTTTTAAACAATGCTAGAAACCATTTATGAACAAAACTGCTAACTATTAGATGATTAGATTCACCATGACAATTTAAAAGGTGAAGATATATCAGTCAAAACCAGTTCATGTCAAATTATGCTACAAAGTAAGCCCAAATCTGATTTGAATTTTTCTTAACCACATAAAAAAAAATCCTCTGCATTATAGCACAAGCATACAGTAATACACTCTGAATGGCTCTTCTAAACAATTTACTTCTATATTCTCATATTTTCAGAGTTCGTACCCTGAACTTCCAGCTGTACCAGTACAGCCCTGCTTCATGACTCAAAGCTATCCATCCTACAGCTCATCGAGCCCTCTGCAACAGGTGAGTGAGTGAGGTAATAGAGGAATGCAGTAGAAGATGTGATATATGTGATGATTAATAAAAATGTGAACAATACATATATGTAGTTTATGATTTTGGGGTATTACAACAATCTATGAGTCAAGATAATGCCACCCAATTTGTTCCACAAGCAGCAACCTGCTCAGGGTTTTATGGAGCAACAAACATGACTCAGCAAAAGAAATGAAATAAATTTGCATGAATAATGGCTTTGAGTGACATCTCTGGCTTTGTTGGTTTTCGGTTGTTTTTTTTTTTTTTTTGTGTGTGTGTGTGTATGTGTGTGTTCGTGTTCTCCACAGGTCCCTTCAAGACCATACCCTAATAATGACCAGTCCAACAGCTCAAAATATTCTGTGTCCACTCAATCACACCAGGATAGTACCACACACTCCCTCTTCCCCAAGCCCATTTACTCTACAGGTAGGGTCTTAAGCCCTTAAATTTAAGGGCTTTGTGCCACACTTTGCATATACTGTAGATAATATGTTAATAATGTGAAATAAAAATAAACGAATTAAGTGTTTCTTCTATGACTGCAGCATCTTGATCTTCATGGCTCTGAAGAATAGTAAATCTGGAAGCCTGCCAGTCAGTGAGATCTACAGCTTCATGACTGAACACTTTCCCTATTTCAAGGTATTACACAATTTTATCACATGCTGAATTCACGTAACCCATTGAAAAGAAAATCCCTCAGGATCATCAGTGCACAAGCAGGAAAGACATAGCCGTTTTCGTTTCAAAGTACAACACTTTAACAACCCATAAAAATGGTGTGCGTGCTCCAACAAAACTGTAATTTATGGTATGTTTATCTTGTCAGATACAACATTGTAATTACTTCACAGATCTTGTGGATTTTTGTTTTTTCACCTATTCTAAAGTTAATCTAAATCAACTTAAGCCAGTTGTAGCACTGACAGTTAGTTTTTGGAGATGTTTAGTTACCATGGTAATAACAGTTAGGAAATAAAAATAGGAAAACCATAACCATTAAGCTGTCCGAACTTTTACTTTTCCACCTGTAGTAACTAACATAGTAACTTGATTGCTGCAGTGTTCGCTAACAGTAGTGTTATGCTAACAGCAGCTGAAGGTAGTGTTTACTAACTTTAGCTAATGGTAGTATTTTCTCTAATTAGCTAATGGTGGGGACTAACAGTAACTAATGTTAGTGTTCGCTAATAGTAACTAACAGTGGTATTCAGTCACAGTAGCTAATGGTAGTGCTCTCTGACAGTGGTAGTGACCGTAAACAGTAGCTAATGGTAGTATTCTCTCACACTATTTAATGCTAGTGTTCATTAACAGTAGCTAACACTAGAGGTGTGTCCCAAATCGCGTACTTCCCTCAGTGCACTGTAAAGAAGTGTACTGAGTTGCACAGTACGCAATTTTCGACAGGTTAGTACTATCTCAAATCAAACACTGCCGTTGCATACTTACCGGAAATGATGCAATAGCTTCTTCTTCTTCTACCCTTTAAAGTCTGATTGCAACTCGCCGTTTTAGCTCTGTCGCCGACACTTGACATTTGTTTTTACATTTTTCTTATCAAAGCGAGCGTGTTTTTGTCGATATTGTTTTGTTTTGTGTGTACGATGGGTGTCTTTTCAAGATATTTACGCCGGTATCAACTCCGTAGACGTCTCATCCTCATCCTCCTTGCTGGAAATGCACGTATATATCCTCGCTGCCCATGTCGCTGCCGCTCATCTCCACCGCCGCCATTTGAAAAATAGTAACGTACTTCCGCTACGTCACTAAGATGGCGGCCGTTGAGTGTGGAAAGTGTCCAGCGATCCACACTCAATTTTCCGGCCGTTTGAGTGCGCCAATGCAGTGCGCATAGTGCACTAGATTTTCGCACACTGCTCAGTGTGAGCGCACTTGTGTACTCAAAATATTAAGTGTAAGTGCAGAAGTACGCGATTTGGGACACACCATAGTATTCACTAACAGTAGCTAATGGTAGTGTTTGCTGATAGAAGCTAATGGTTGTATTTGCCAACAGTAGCTAATGATAATGTTCACTAACAGTAACTAATCGTAATGTTTGCAAATGATAGCTAATCACAGTGTTTTCTAACAGTAGCTAATGGTAGTACTGGCTAACAGCAGCAAAGGTTAGTATTTGCTAATTTTAGGTAATGGTAGTGTTAACTCACAGTAGCTAATAGTAGCCTGAGCTAACTGTAGCTGAAAGTGTTAGCTAACTTGTTCAATCTGTACGGCTGCTCTTTTAATGCTTTTGGACATCTCTACAGATGTTACTAATAAGTGCCGTCACATTTATGGGTTAGCATTTAACATCTAAATCCCAAGTTTTACAAGCACAACATCCCCGCTGACTGACTTTCGGTCACTTAATGTTATTTTGTCTTCAAAGAGGAACAATTTGTTTCTAACAGCCGCTTACGGAGTCCAGTCTGTCTACATTAGCTCAGTAACTGAAGGCTCAATGTTTAGATTTCCAAGTAAAAGATAATCTCAAACCACATCTGTGTTGTACCTGACATTAATTATTCCAATAATCTCTGTAATGATTGATAACATTCTTCAGAAAGCAATGTGCTATACCTGCAGCTAGGTGGCCCTGGACCAGCTGGGTAGTAACCTGTTGAGACATGTGGCTGGCATGAGCAATACAGTGCGGATATTTTTTTAATCTGGTTAATTATAGAGTGTGTATGTAGGCAGTTTGGGAGGATATTGTAGAGACTTTAGAGATATCCTAATTATATAATATTGTTGTGAAGGTACTCAGTAGATTAAACTGCATACTTAAAAAATGTTTTTTGGGCTGTAAACTACATTATAATACTGTGCTTTGATTAGACTCGTAAAAGCTGGTGTTAATATCCACATTTTCTCAATAACTTTATAAAAATCAGCATTTCATGGGTTGCGTTCAAAACGCCAATGCTGACATACAGCCAACTGAGTGGGGGTGTGTGAAACAGCGCTCATTTTCAAATATATGCTGATCAAGACTCATTCACAGTTTAGACTGTTTTCTGCTAACCCTCTACTTCAGTATTTTTCAATTTTGGCGCTTTTGACTGCCATAGAAACTCAGCTAGACTGCAACAGCAGGCCTATGGCTATGTACTGACAGAAACACACACACACCCCGAAGAGAGCTGCCTCTCTGAGCTGCCTCTCGTCCTAATGTCAGTTGGGATAGGCTCCAGCCCCCCTACATGACCCTTCAAGGATAAGCAGTTACAGACAATAGATGCATGAATGAACAACCCCTGCAAATTGATTCGTTTCAGTATCACCATTTGATTAATTCAGTTCAATAACATTTGGAACATGTAAAAGACTTGCAAGTCAAGTCATTTTATTCCTATTTAGGTTAGCAGAGGGCTAAACCGGAAAACAGCTGATCAAGGCTGCACAATGTGGAAACATATGCAGAAGATACAAAAGTTGGCCTGATGTGCTACTGAGCAGAACTCATAGACATGAACAGAGGCCTGCCTCTAACACTGTATCCAGTTCTCCTTAGTGCACATAAATCAAAGTCAAGGCCCTCGGGCCAAATCCAGCATCCCATTTAACGTGCTTGCGGAAGCTCGCAAAGAATGTAATTTACAGAATACAATCTAAACTGCGTTATGGAAGTACAGTGTCCACAAATAAACTACTGTCCCAGAATGCATGCTGATTTTCTTATCCGGGCACTGAAGGTGTCCACTAGATTTACAATTACAATTTACACTTTAATTTAGCAGACGCTTTTATCCGCAGTGACATACATCTGAGAGCTGATACAACACAAGCAAGGATCTAGTCAGCAGAGAACAACACGACTAAATGCCATGAGGCAAAGTTCAAGTCTGATAGGATTTAGATGCCTACAGGCAGTGCAAGTGGCAATGCATAGAGTGCAAAAGATGAATTAGATTTTTTTTAAGGATATCTTGTGCAGTCAATCAAGTGCAAACATGTTCATGAAAGAGCTGGGTCGTCAGTCTTTTCTTGAAGGCTGAGAGGGACTCTGCTGATCAAACAGTTAGGTAGCTCGTTCCACCATCGGGGAGCCACAAAATGGAAGAGTCTAGCCAGCGACCTTGGGCCCCATTGTGGTGGTTGAAACTGGCGTAGATGTCAGTATATGCAAGATAGTGTAACCATTTCCAGCAGTAGAGCTCTAGCCCAGTGGTTGTACCTAACATTAATAGTAGCAGCCTGGCAAAATGACGTCTTTCAGCTTTTAAGCAAACATATTTGATTTGAAACCTTTCTTGCAGGCTACCCAACCTGAAACTTTTCAGGTTCTACCTTCCTACAGGTCATTTATTTAGGCCTAATCTTACATTTACAACCCACCCTTTGATGGCGACCATAATGCTGATGTGGCACAGGATGAAATTCCGTTTGCACCTTGCCCTTTTGCACAGTATATCCATGGTCAGTCTCTCTGGTTGCTGTTGTAGCCACAAGACCTTGCCCCCTGCAGTGGTTGTCCTGTGCAACCCCACTCCCCCCTTCTCCTCAACCCCTTGCCCTTAGCATTTTCCAAAATGATTCAGTGGGTGGAGTTAAGCTGGGATCTGCGGGTGCCGTTACACTTTCGAACACGTTATAAATTCATGCCCCTGTGCTTTGATATTGATTAAAATTAACCAGCTGCAGGGTTGCATGACTATTTAGGTCATCATGTACATTTTCCAAAGGATTCGAAGTATCTACAAATCAAATAAGTTCAGACTCACCTTTGGAAAGAGCTCAAAGACTTGCTGCCATTCATATTAAAAACGGTGTTCATTCTATAGATGGCTATGCTCCAAACAGCTGCCTGTCACATTAAACCCAGGCTGCAGGGCCAAAATAAATGAGGTGGATGATTAGTGATACACTAAGGAAAATCAAGACATTTTGCAGGAGCTGATACATCTAAATACTTTCTGAATATTGTCAAGTATCTTTGAGTTCTTTTCAGTTCAGTGGACACTTGCTTTGGCATGCAGATATCAAACATTGCAGATGGTGGAAACATTAAATCACTTTTTAATATTCCCTCCAGGGAAGGCGTGGTGCCCTGGTTTCTGTATATGGATCTCAGTTAATTTATTTGAGCGTTTGATTTGACACACAGGCGCTGAAACACAGTCAGGCAGTGGGTGAAGAGAGTTAATGCCAAGATAGGGCAAAGATGGGTCAAAATAAGGTATATGCATGATTCATATTTTAAGAGTGTAAAGTAAATTGAAACTTAAATATACATTTGGTCCCCTCTGAAACATTTTTAGCTACAGAGTACAGAGTAAAAAAACAAAACAAAACAAAAATAAATCTGTCCCCACCCAGTCCTGGAAGAATGGCTCCCGTCCCATCCCGTTCTCGGCAGTCTGCAGTCAAGTGCATGCAAAAACCTGACCTAATGTTACTATGATTCCCACTCCTGCCTGCTCTAGTTGATTTTTTTTCCTGTCCTGTCCCTGTCCCGTAATCAATAATAAAAATAACAGCCATTCCACAGGAATACCACAGGAATTCTATGGGAATCCCATGGGAATCCCACAGGAATCCTGTGTCCTGCTGGTCAAAATAAGAGTTAAAACAAGGTATGATTTATATTTTACAAGTGTAAAGTATATTGAAACTTAATTCAGTTTTTGGTACCTCCATGAAACATTTTTCGCTAAAGAATGCAGAGTAAAGAGAAAAAATAAAGTAGAATCTGTCCCCTCCCAATCCTGGAAGAATGGCTCCCGTCCCATCCCGTTCTCGGCAGTCTGCAGTCAAGTGCATGCAAAAACCTGACCTAATGTTACTATGATTCCCACTCCTGCCTGCTCTAGTTGATTTTTTTTCTTGTCCTGTCCCTGTCCCGTAATCAATAATAAAAATAACAGCCATTCCACAGGAATACCACAGGAATTCTATGGGAATCCATGGGAATCCCATGGGAATCCTGTGTCCTGCTGGTCAAAATAAGAGTTAAAACAAGGTATGATTATATTTTACAAGTGTAAAGTATATTGAAACTTAATTCAGTTTTTGGTACCTCCATGAAACATTTTTCGCTAAAGAATGCAGAGTAAAGAGAAAAAATAAAGTAGAATCTGTCCCCTCCCAATCCTGGAAGAATGGCTCCGTCCCATCCCGTTCTCGGCAGTCTGCAGTCAAGTGCATGCAAAAACCTGACCTAATGTTACTATGATTCCCACTCCTGCCTGCTCCAGTTGATTTTTTTCTTGTCCTGTCCCTGTCCCGTGATCAATAGTAAGCCAAACTCCCACCCCACAGGAATCCCACAGGAATCCTGTATCCTGTGGGTCAAAATAAGGGTGAAAACAAGGGTCAAAACAAGGAATGATTCATATTTTAAGAGTGCAAAGTAAATTCAAACTTAAATAATTTTTTGGTTGCTCTATGAAACATTTTTAGCAGAATACAAAGTTTAAAAAACAAGAAAATCTGTCCCCTCCCAGTTTTGAAAGAATGGCTCCTGTCCCATCCCATTCTCTGCAATCTGCGGTCAAGTGCCTGCAAAAACCTGTCCTACTGTTACTATGCTTCCCACTCCTAGCTGCTCCAATTGTTTTTTGTTTGTTTTTTTAAATTCTTGTCCTGTCCCTGTCCCGTAATCAATAGTAAAGCTATCTCCCATCCCACGGATTTCTACGGGAATCCCATGGCAATCACATGGGAATCTCACAGGAATCCTGTGTCCTGCGGGTCAAAATAAGGGTCAAAACAAGGTATGAGTCATATTTGAAGAGTGTAAAGTAAATTGAAACTTAAATAATTTTTTGTCTGCTCCATGAAACATTTCAGCTATAGAATACAGAGTAATAAAAAAAAAACTGTCCCCACCCAGACGCGGGAGAATGGCTCCTGTCCCATCCAGTTCTCGGCAATCTGTGGTCAAGTGCATGCAAAAACCCGACCTACTGTTTTTATCAATAATAAAACTAACTCCCATCCCATGGGAATCCCACAGGAATCCTGTGTCCTGCGGGATTCCTGAAAAAATGTCAGCCTGTGGTGCCATAAATATCCATAGTTCCAACACAATTAATCCAATCGACTTTGGTGCTTCTCTGACTTTCTCTCCACAGTGAAGTTGATTTTTGTGGCTTTAAGTGAAATATCTAGATTTGGAAGACATTTATGTGCCCTTCAGGGTGAATTTGATCACTTTTGTCATTCCTTAACTTCCTAGTTTTCCTAGTGCAATCATCAGGTCAGAACTTCTAGTTGTTGAATACAACTAAAATGCAACGACTGAAAAAAACAAAACAAAACAAAAAAAACAACAACAAACAAACAAACAAAAAAAAAACCAAAACAATGCAAAACTAATGACATTATCAGGGATTGTATGTTATATTTTTCACTGTTTTCTGACATTTTGAACAGAAAATTATTTGCAGTCTTTTGGTAGCCCAGTGGCTAAGATGCATATGTGGCATCGTGTGCTCAATACATTTCTTATTGTACCATGAAGTTGTCTGACATGACGTATATAAATCTTGAATCTTTTATTTCCCATCTTCTGCATCTGTCTGACCCTCTCTTTTTTCAGACCGCCCCCGACGGATGGAAGAACTCTGTCCGTCACAACCTCTCCCTGAACAAGTGCTTTGTGAAGGTGGAGAACAAGAACGGGAACTCGTCCCGTAAAGGCTGTCTGTGGGCTCTCAATCCAGCCAAGGTGGAGAAGATGCAGGACGAGCTGCACAAGTGGCGTCGCAAGGACCCCGTCACTGTTCGCAGGAGCATGGCGAGGCCAGGTGGGTCACATGAACCTATCAAAAAAACATTAAGCAGGATATTTATCTGGATAATAATGTTTTTAGAAGACAGATTTCACCATGAATTCAATGCACAATGTGCAAGTTCTGCTGCTAGGAGTCGCTTTCATTTTAAAACAATAACAAAAAATGTAGTTTGATGATGTGGTGAAGTTGCGTGGAATCATGGGAGCTGACGAAATCTGACATGATTTGATCTGACATGACTCAGGCAGAAATCATGCTCATTAACAAGATTATTAAAGTGTTAGTCACGTTTGGATTAGTCATGTTCTCCAACGGCCTTTCTTCACACTCTGATGTATCTGACATATCCAGTGTTTTCCTGGTAGTTATCATGGCTAGCAACTACTTAGCAATGGCTAGCAGGAAATGCACCATTACTTCAGATAGATTAAGGATTTCTCTGTGTTTGAACATTGTTGGAAATAATACATCAGTACTATTGAATCAGTACAATAAGTACTCTACCTACTTTTACCAGGGTCTATTTTACACAAGTATCTGTGCTTCTACTTGAGTAAAGAATGTGCGTACTAGCTTTTATAACAGTAAAAGATCTAAAGATTAAAGATGAACTGTGCAGATATTTGACCTCTTAATCAGTTTTTACTGATCTGACTTAAACTTACTTAAACTTATCAAAGCTGGGTAGTATTTTTAATAAATCTTATTTAATTCAAACTTTCTAACTTTTTCTACAGAATGCCTTGATCGTCTGCTGGGAGAGAGACCAGACAAGCTCAGGTCTTTGCCACCTTACACCAACCCAGCTTTGTTATCCAGAGTGACCCCCATCTACAGCACCACTGCGTCATCTTGCACCCAAGTTCAACCCCCCTGCCTGTCCATTCGGCGTCCCCAGTACGCCCATATTCAACCTCAGCAGCCCTGCTACCTTCCCCCCGCCGCCACTCACCCCAGCAACTCGTTTGCCCTGTACTCACCATGTGGACAGCCGACAACAACCGCTGGGAGCATGAACTCGCCCATGGCTGGGAAGATGCCCCCTGTATACACCGCCGCCATGCAGGCTGAGTACGGCGTTGGCCCCAGGAGCATGCAGGACTTTCTGTCGGAGGGAGATGCCAGTTATGACATTGACACGCTCAACCCCAGCCTGACCGACCTGCAGCTGCAAGGTACGAGAGCCGGACAGAGACGATACGATGGGTAGAAAACAAACAAGCAGGAGATGAGTGTTGATCTAATGAGAAATCAGGCTGTTTACTGCAGTGAAAAAAAAAAAAAGATTTGTTAAAATCTTTCCAACTAATGCAGAAATTCACCTTAGATATCGACAGATGCAGAGTATTGGCATTGTTGATATTCCCAAACTTATGGCTGGGCCCTCCTTTTGTACGGTGTCTTTTAAAACCCATCCACAACAAGACAGCAATTTTAAACAAACATATGCAATATAATTATTATAATAATACATATAATAATAATAAAATATTTTCTAAAAATTTAATTTTATAAGAATTAAAATAAGAATCGTTGTGTTTTCATCACCTTAGAACGGGCTGGTTATCAAGGTCCTCTTCTATGGAGGCCGTCATGTTGTTTTGCAGTGCTTGTGCCATTGTAGCTTTTCCTTCACACTTGGGAAGGGAGAGTGAGACGAGGTGTTTGCAGTCTAGTTGCCACTAAATCCTACACTCTGGTCCTTAAATATCAGCCTGAAAAAAACAGTATTGTTTAAGTTCTATTTCACTTTACCTGTCATTCACTTCCATTGAAAACTCTTCACATAAAAAATTTGTGCATTCAAATTCAGCCAATAGAGACGCTACTTTTCTTGCTCCTCTGTCATCTATCACCCCTGTTTGTTTGTTTTTTTTTACTGTACAAGGAGAGTAGAAAGTGCTGCATCAATAATGGGCATCCAGGTTCACCTTCAGCTGACATTCAGGAAGAGATGGTACACGACAGCTCATCACAGTCACATTAGAGTCTTGTTTACTCTCTGCTTACCTGCTGTTGGTAGCTCATAGCGTGATAGTAGCTGCTTACGTCATTTTGTAACAATGGTGACAAAAGCACAAAAGCACAGTTGCATTTAATTACAGTAATGACGGCTCTGTGCCATTTGGGTGTTTGTGTGAGTCACATCAGTGAGTCAACATGAACAACAGCAGGACCCTGTCACCAACACATCTAAATGTAACATTACCAATAATAATGCTGTGTATTATGCCTGTGTTTGGTAAGTCTTTTAGCAAGCTGAGCACATGTATTGGCCTTTAGTAATGTAAGCTGCTCAACTTCAAAGTTTGTTCTTAAGCAGCTTCAACCCAAAACTTGTGCACTTTAAATCATTTTGAACCAAGTCAGCTTAAAAATTTACGTTAACTGAACTTAGGTTGAATAATTAGTTTAAAGTCTTATTTGAGTTTTGTAAAACTAATTGAGTTAATTTAACTGAACTTGAGAAAACATGTTCAATTAGCTTAAAATATTAAATGAACCAACAAACTGTTCAGTTACACTGACTAACCCTCTAAACATACTTTGTTTCCATATACATTTTCTCAGTTTGAAGAGTCATTTTTTCATTTTACAAAAAGAACTTACAAACAGAACATGTGAAACTGCTCCAAGTGAAGTTATTACATTTTAAGGGGGTAAGGACTAACTGAAATTCAGCACTAATCTTCATCAGGGTTTGCAGCAGTGTTGTCATTACTGGATATAACAAACAACCATGAGTGACCTTAAAGTGTATTAGAGACACACAGCAAGTTTCTATCATGTATGTTGTCTCAAAATATGAAAAGATGGATCTCAGTAGAGTTATAATTCACACACAGTGCACTTTGGGAAGTCTGCTAATATGCTGCATTTGCACACTAAAAATAAACGTTGCGATTTTATATGAAGAAAAGCAAAACATTTTTGTGTTCGGCGTAACACTGCAACTCTCGTAACAAAGTGTTTTCGTTATGTTAAGTGAAATTATTTATTTTATTTAATAAGAAATTAACTTCATGTCATATGAACATAAAAACATTGAGTACATGTTCTTATAACCATTTTTTGCTAAGTGCAAAATGTATGTTAATTGAACCACTTAAGCTTCGTCAGCTTTATATATTTTAGTAAAATTAACTCAAAAATCAAAACTTGTTGATTTTAACAGTATTTTAAAAAATAACAACAACAACAAAAAAAGACTATTTAACTGTTTAACCATTTACAAGCACGTAGAGGCCAACTAATTTTCTAGCATGAAGGGCAGCTGATATGGCACTGCGCTGCATTTTATCCACTGGAAGGGGACCTTATAAGGCACTTTACATCTTCTCCACTGAAGCGTTACTCTAAAGGGCACTTGTTTCATGTTTCATCCACTAGAACGGGAACCCTAGAGGGCACTTAAACATGTTTTATCCACCTTAGAGGCAACCAAGAGGGCACTTTGGTGCCAGGCAATTCCCTGTCCTCCATCTGAGTCCACTAGTGGTCATGAACATTTATATATCATAAATTGAGGTTTACAGTGATCGGGCAGAGTAGCATTATTATTCCTGTATACATAAATGATCTATATTTTTCTTTCCAGTTACTTTATTATTTTTTTCTAAAAGATGCCTAATGTATTTAAGAAGAGTTCAACTAGCCACAGGATGCAGACATGTCTCCTCCTGTGATTGCAGGAAGAATTATTACTTACTGCAGGTCACTGAGTGCATCTGTTTTTCTTTATTTTCTCAGGTAACTTATGGGAGGAGTTAAGGGAGGACAGTCTGGTCTCTGATCCACAAGTCACCACCACGACCCCGTCCACTACGTCTGCCCTGCAGGACCACCACATCCAGACTAGCTGCCTGCAGCTCTCGCCTCCTCCCATCGGCCGACGAAAAGCGGAGTACGAGGACCAGAACACAGACAGTGGACAAAACTCGGGGCAGCACGGCTGTCTGAGCGGACTGCATCCTGTGGTTTATTCAGGGGTGGAGAGTCTGGCCGGGTATCTGACCTCCTGCACCACACCCATCTCCTTAATGTAAAGACCTGACTGTTTGGGCTCTTTAACACCACCCGCCTGTTCACGTCATATGTCAGCCTGAATGGGTAATATGATTGCAGGCAGCTTCATGCCACAGTATTAGTTTGGTGGTTATTTAAGCCATCAATCCTCTGTTTACCACTGTGGAACAGACTCTGTGGAGGGACGAGTTTGTATCTGTTTGCATCCACAAGTTGAGCAGATATAAAAAGTTCTCATTATATCTTTTTGTCTGTTTCAATACACATTTCTTTTCCTACATTTAAAAAAAAAATGCTACAGCTCCTGCTCTAACTCCAGGTGATTTTCCTTATCAAAAACTCTATTGTTAAATTTCTATGCGAATTTAGCTATTTATTTACTTTTTAAAAACTGCATTGTGACATTTATTTACAGATTAATTAAAGAATTCTTAACTGTAATTCTAAAAATATATCAGTTGTCCTTAACATAGTATCAGCTGTTGTCCTTCTTAAATTGATTTTTAGGGCCTGAGCACCAAACGGCGCAGGACCCTACTGGATTTGCTCGAATTCTTCTTATTTTTCTTCCCTTTCTTTTAATTGGTCCTCTTCAGTCACATTTTTGAGGAGCTAAACGTGCTCGATAGCCCAAGAACCTTGGCACAAAATTCAATTGTGGGTAAAATTTACGTGTGAAATGGTTTTCACTGACATGCACGAAAATCGGTACACACATGTATCATGGCCAGATGAACAAAACAGTCTCTGGGACCCATGAGCTAAACCCAACGCGAAGTTAGCTATTTTGAATTTCGTGGTCAATTTTGGCGATTTCTGTGTGTCGTCTTCTTCTACACAATTCATCATAACAACTTCAGAATCTGTTTGCCATCTAGACTACTTTGTGATCCAAAGTTATCAAAAGATTTAGCTAGTGTACCTGTTTGATACGAGTCCCACCCTGAACACGTCTACGTGACAATATTCAGTCACGGTCATAGCGCCACCTACTGGCAACAGCAAATGACATGTTTTACACTTTGATGTACTCCTCCTAGCAGGCTGAACATGTCCAACTCAAATCTGGCCAGAAAGGCCTTAAGACCATGGTAATGCTGTATTGTGAAGATTATGACGTATCGTCAAACGACGGCACGGCAAACTTCATGTTTCACCATCACAAAGGAAGTTACTTTAACTTCAGTGTACATTGTCGAATCTGCCTGAAACTTCACAGGCTCAATAACAGTCCAGGCCTGAACACAGCTACATGCCAATGTTCAAGCAATGTTGCAAATTGGCTCGATAGCGTCCCCTAGAAAATTTCAACGAAGCAGCCCCTGCATCCGTTTCAGTTACATGTTTGAAAATCGGTACACACATGTATCATGCACAGATGCACAAAAAAGCCTCTTGGACCCACTGTCTAAACCCAACAGGAGGACAATTTTGGCGTTTTCCACGGGTTGTAGTTTAACTGCTACTACAGAATTCATCATAATGACTTCAAAATCAGTGGGTGCCATGTAGACTACTTTGTGACCAAAAGTTATTAAAAGACTTTGTAAACTTTGAAGGGCAAGGTCATGGAGTGGTGTTGAATTTTGATGTCTCGCCGTGAAACGTGAAATTGCTATAACTTTAGTATAAACACATCTACAACAGGGTCACGGCTGCAGCATGCCCCGTCCTGTCCAGTGTTTCATGCAGCTTGAATTATTTTCAGTTTCAATTTGCCTATTTCAACTGGCATGGTAGTTTTGTCATTCGCTTTGTTATCTGGCAGCAAGAAGGTTTTGGTTTCCAACCTGCATGGGTTGTCTTCCACTGTTCAAAGACATTCATGTTAAGTTAATTGGTGACTTTAACTCAAAGCAAAGGTGAGAGTGTGTATGGTTGTCTTTTTCAGCCCTGTGACTGGAACGAGATACCAAACTATGTTTGATAGGCAGATTCCATCTCAGTCTTTAAGAGAAGAATGAAGACCCAGCTCTTTCATGAACACCTTTGCACTTAAACTTACACACACATATATATATATATATATATATATATATATATATGTGTGTGTGTGTGTGTATATATATTATATATATATATACAATATGTATATATATATATATATATATATATGCTTCATGGCACTTATTCATGTTTTGTTTTCTCCAAAACTAGATCTGTACTTGTGTTGTGTCAGCTCTCGGATGTACATTGCTTTGGATAAAAGCGTCTGCTAAATGAAATTGTAAGACTGTAAGACTGTAAGAAGCAGCACAAACAGGGAATGTTTTCATCAGCAGGAACTTAAGACAGCTCCGACACAGCTTAAAGCAAATATGAAACAGTAAAATAAAAAAGTAAAAAAAAAGTTCGAACAGCTACAGGAAAGAAACTACGTTTCAATACATAAAGATTCTGTTAAAAGCTACAAAAGTGCTGAGAGCTGAACATAAAGAGACTTTAAGAAACATCTTTCTCTCTGCTCTCCTGCACACACATGAGCTCAGTAACTTTCTTGTTCAAGGGGGAGAAAGGAGGCTCGTCAGGGGTTGGCTGCGGCCGATGAGATGTCATCGCAGCTGACTTGGAGGCAGGTCGGGCTCGCTTTGGCCCCTCTCCAGAGTAGGTCCATCACAGCTGTGGCTTGGCGCAGCACTGCAGGCTGAAAGTGATAATGCAAATGCAATTCAGGGTGGTATGGTTTGGTTAGGCACGGCCGAAAGCGCCGGTGGAAAAGGGCCACTGGTTTACTCTCACTGCTAGTGTTGTTTTCAGTGGCCTAATGCAGCTGTTTTTAGTGAAAAAGCTCTAAAAACTCAGTGTACACTACATGCCCCACACCAAACAGCATACATACACAGTTAGTAACATTTACGACCAAAAACAGAGCTAAAAGAGAGTAAATATTGGACTTGACAAAAAATAGATCCTGCTTGATGTTTCACCATATCTTGCCATATCAACTCAAACCTATGAAACTGTCTCAGTTTGATACTGATGCCTCTATATGACTGGTAAACAATGCAAAATGGCTATTTCTGTACAGCCAATCTTAATGCTTCCCACCAGGTTGGACCCTCCTTGAAATCAGATGAAATGATCCTTTGTTTACATTTTCCCAGGCTAAGTTATAGCGAGTAGTACATTAGCCATTTAAGCAAGAAGCAAAGCAAGAAGAAGAAGATTTTTATTTAGATCATTTTAATTTGGTGTTACATTTTGGAGTTATGAATGGAGGAAACACTACCTACTACTTCTTTGTCCACATGGGGACACCAAAATCAACAAAATATGAAAAGTATCTTGTAGTTGCTTTAAGAGCTGAGTGTTCCAGCAAGTGTTCACAGCTGGTTTCCACTGCTTCCAACTGGCCAAGAAAATACGATTTTGCAGGTTTCAATGTTACAGCTCACCCCAAAATCAAAAATACACATTTTTCCTGTGGCCTGTGGTGCTATTCCCTTGCTTTGGAGATGTTTACCTTATCTTGAATATGATGGAACAAGATGGCACTCAGCTTGTGGTGCTCAAAGCACCAAAAAATACAACCTACAGGAAACTGCTGGTTGGATAATCATCACTACAAGCCAGAGGAAAAATATGTAATCTTAATTTGGGGTGAACTGTCCCTTAAACATCTCACTAAAGTCCAAACTAAAATAATTTGTATTAAAAACAAACCAGTGATAATGTGTTATATATTTTACAGTCATTGGTTCCACTGCGATCTGGGCTTAGCTTTTGAAAATCTCTCCATTTGTTTATGCTGATGTCTAATAACAACGCTTGCCTGACAATTGATGATAGGCGCTGTCATGGCAACAGTGTAGTTGTGTAATAATAGCGTTGTCACAGAAGATGGCAGCAAAAACACTTTGTGACCTGCAGCTTGTTCCACATGAGGCATTATCCTCTGATGTAACAGTCACATATTTTATTTTCTGTTTTTAGTACCTAGACAAACATGAGAAAATACATTGCAGACCAACAGCAAACAATATATGACGGTGTGTTATTTTAGCACTTTGGGCTACTGACTTTCAGCAACTACTGTTTTTGTAAAAGTATTGTCACAAACTGATTAAAGAATGTTATTTTTAAATAAATATGAGATATTTCCTTCCCAGCTGTTTTCCTTCACTTGGCTGTTTGAGCTTCACTGTGCAGATTGATCATGCAGAGAGAGCTGTGATAGAGTGAATGTGTACTCACCTTAAATCTGGCTTTAAGACCAGCATGATTTGTTTTCAGTGAAGAAGAAGACATCTCGTGCCTGGAAGCTTTAAAAAAAACTTAACTTTAAAAAGAGAAAAATATATAATACAACTAGGGAATTAAACTTTTTTTTGGTGGAAAAACCTTATCAGCCACAAAATATTATTACAAGCAAATTATTTTTTGTGTCTTAAAACATGTGTGGAAGGTAACTTTAATCTGTTCTTAAAGTGCTTGTTGTGATTGTGTTTTGAAGTCAAAAGTACTGTATGAATATAAACGTATACGAATTTGTATAAATTTGTATGTTTATATATAAATGTTAACACTTGAACAGGTAGGTAACAGGTAACATTGTCATTTAGGAATACATCTGTAAAGGCAAGTTAAAAAATACAATTAAATTATAAACAGATAAATGAGAACACAATGCCAACAAATATACCTTATATCTACTTGATTTTCAATCATTTTATTCCATCTATTGTGTTTGCACTGATTCTAATTATTATTATTATCAGGGATCATTCAATTACTTGCATGTGTGCTGTGCGTACGTCTGTGTGTGTGATCAGTGGACCTGAAGCTTGTTTGCAGCAAATCTTGAATACTGCTGGACCAATTACTCTAACTTATTTTTGTGTGTGTAATTCACAATTTTTGAAAAACCTTGAAAAACCTTTTTTTTTTCATGGCTCCATGCTGGTGACACCTGTTGACAGAGGCGTTATGCTTTCAGATCATCCCATTCTTGTGAATGTGATGTCACTGTCTGTGAATCTGATGATGAACTGATTAAATTTTGGTGGTCAAAGGTCAAAGGTCTGCAAGGTCATAAAAATATCTAACAGGATAAAATAATGAAGTGATGACATTTTATATCCAAAAGGTTAAAGGTCAACTTCTCTGTGACATCATAATGTCATACAATAGATCATACAGTCCTCTGTACCCCTCTGTAATAATAGTCTCTAAGTGAACTCAGCATGTTTCTCACTGGAAATTATTCACTGGAATCACACATGTATAGTGAGAACTTCCAATTAGCCAAAAGACATGGACATGGATATAAACTGTAACTTGACTGGTTCGTGAAGACATACAACTGTGAGGCAGTAAGTCTATTTCTTGGCTGCTCCGTTTTACACGACCACTGACAGCTGACTTCTCACTCTTATTAACCAGCTGCTACGAGTGATCAACAACTGCTTCAGTCTGAAGTCTTGTTTCAGCTCCAAACAACGTATGTGGATGTCATGTTAAAGCGATATTCCACCCCAGAATGATAATCCACTCAGTATGTACTCACCCCTATGCCGATGTGAGGATGGGTGAAGATCTTCAGTTCACTAAACAATCCTGGAGTTTCAGCAGAAAACAGGGTTGCAGCCAAATCCAGTACAATGGCAATGAATGGTGACCACGGATAAAACGTTAAAAAAAAGAACACAAAACAAACACAAAATGTCTACATCCTGCTTGTGTGGTGTAATCCAAGTGTCCGTGAGCCGCGACATTAAAATTCAACCACAAAAGATGCCATTTACGCCATGTTTTTAGCCGAAATGTCAACTGTAGCCTCCCAGGTAGCATGTAACATGTATCGTGAGACTTTGTATATCTCTTAATGGATGCACGTGTGAAAATATCGCAAGATCTCTTGTGCATCCGCCTCAAGTCTGAGAGGCATCAGTTGACATTTCGGCTAAAAACATGGTGTAAATGGCGTCTTTTGTGGTTAAATTTTAATGTCGCGGCTCACAGACACTTACACCACATGAGCAGGATGGAGACATTTTGTGTTTGTTTTGTGTTCTTTTTTTAATGTTTTAAACTGGGTCACCATTCACTGCCATTGTACTGGATTTGGCTGCAACCCTGTTTTCTGCTGAAACTCCAGGATTGTTTTGTGAACTGAAGATCTTCACCCATCCTCACATCGGCATAGGGGTGAGTACATATTGAGTGGATTATCATTCTGGGGTGGAATATCGCTTTAATGTTGGAGGAACTTTCTCCGCTGGTTGCATCTGGCAGTTGTGGTGACATTGCAGTAGGTGCTTCATCTGTTGCCTGGTGGGGATCTGCACTCTATTGAGTGACCTCATCTAGTTTTTCTCTCTCCACCAATAAAGTTTAATTAAACAAGGCTGACAAAAGAAATCCAGTTATAAACAGATCACTGAGATCAAAGTGCCAGCAACGTACCTTATATTGCGTCAGGATTTGTCCCTTCAGATTTGTCCGTCAAAAAACAACTTAAAGGAAATCAAGATTTTGAAAAGATCCCATATTTATTGCAGTGATGGAATTTCCGCTGTCAAAACTTTACATACTTTTTCATTTTATACTTAAAACATTAATCATAATTAAAGTATACACAGTGTTCAGTACTACAGAGGACGTACTGGATATATCAAAATCGGCATCTGACTTTTGGCTAATGTAGGTTTTCCGACACTTTAAAATGGCTATTTATTCAAAAAATACTCCTGAAGTAGTAGTAGTAGTACTATGGACATGAAAACACAAAACAAATGACAGACTCACAAAGACAAAGTACACGTTTCTGTTGGTCATTCAAATGAACGATGACACAGGGAGGCATCATTCAGATGTGTGCTACTAGAAATTTAAGAAACTTCAGGAGTAAAAACGTAACGAAGATTCCTATACAAACTATATAAATGTACATCTGAATGGATTATTATTAAACATTTTTAGGGTAACCTCATCTCTCTCTCATTTCCGCCTGGTTTAGAGAAGACAAACAACACTCACTGTCTCCCTTTTTTTCTCCACATTAAAAGCTATTAAAAACACACAAAATGTAAATGAATTTCCTGATGATCAAGTGGAACCCACATATACAGAGTGAAATCAACAGTATGTACAGACACTGCATGTGTTTGCTGCCCACACACTCTCCCTCACACACAACACACACACACTCGCACGCACACACTGATGCAAACTGGTGATAAAACTGACAGAATTCAATGTTCCTGCAAAGAGAGAAATCTTATTGGTCTGGCAGCTGAATACCTGAATGGAAATGAACAGGAGTGAGACAAGAGTGTTTAATGCCAGCAAACTGTCCATCAGTTCATCTGTTTCTGGTCCTGAAGTGGTGCACGGAAAATGTCTAGAACAGGGATGGAGTGGAAGGTGGAGGTGGGGGTGGGTCTTCCTATGGCCCCCCGCTGTACGAATAGTCTGCCTTGTTGTGCATCACCAGCTTGTTGTCCACGAAGTAGAAGCTGTCAGACTGCGTCTCGTAAGGGTGCAGGATCATCTCGCGCACTGAGAGAGAAGAGAGACACACAACACTCAGGATTTTGCATCATTAAATCCTGTTAGATGTGATACAACGTCTGTGTGCGTGGGTGTGTTTGTCTCTTGTGGTTACGTGTGTGTGTGTGCGTGTGTTGGAGGACTGTGACACTCACTGATCTCCTCAGACAGCGCGGGGAACTCGTAGATGTGCTCGCATGTGTTCTTGCTGCTGGGCATGCAGAAGCCGAACTCGAAATCAAAGCTCTTGAGCAGCTGATCGCGGAAGTAGTGTCTCTCGATCATGCGGAAGTTGTTGATGGGTGTGTCTCCCACTGTGAACTCCACTCTGCAGAGACATAGGGAGAAAGTCAATTTACCAACCTGGATGCAAATGAAAATTCCAATTTTTAGGGCCTTTTTGGGGTATTTTTGGTTACCACTGCTAAAATCAGCAAAATAATTACTGACAATTGGGAACGCGGTGACATCATTACAACAAGAAAAACAAGCAGTCAGCTCATCAAACAGGTTGATCGAAATTATCTTAACATTGTAAGGGACAGTTCACCCCAGATCAAAAGTACATATTTTTGCTGTTTATCCATCTACATTTTTTTTGGTGTGAGCTACAGAGGTTTGGCAAAGAGATGTCTGCCTTCTCTCCAATTTAACCGAATTAAACGGCACTCTGCCTGCGGTGCTCAACACACCAAAAAAATACATTCTAAAAAATCAAAACCAGCGTCTCTGTCTATAAATCATGACCAGGTTACTTAAGATAATCCACAAACCTTGCTGCGAGCAGTTTCATGTAGGAACTATTTTCTTGCTGCAGTAGAACTACTCCTTTCTACTCGAAAGAAAGTAGTTCTGATATCTCCAAAACTCACAACCACTCACACCAAACAAATCTAGATGGATAAATAGCACTACAAGCAAGGGAAAAATTGTATATTTTTGATTTTGGGGTGAAGTCTCCCTGTATTCTGCACATAAAACTAAAAGTTTGCACACCCAAATGTAATTCTGATAATAATACATCATTAGAACATGTAAGTGGCAACAACACAAGAGCTGTCTAAAGTTGCCCAAGAAACAGGCCATTTTCCCTCTTTGGTGGAGCTCTCTGGGATAAACAAAAGAAATAATTGTTTTATTTTTGTTTTTGTGGCTGCATAAACACAAGCAGCCCATAATTTGGTCTAAAGTTAGACCAAATTAAAACGACATATTATCCAAATGTTCAATGCTTTTTGAGGCAGGGCACAGATGTTGCCATTGTGCGATGGCTCTGGGTGAATCTTTTGAAATCGTGGATCAATGATAAATGGTCTAACCAATGTGATGCTATTTGATGTGAATAATAATGCTCATTAGTTGTAACATTAACAATATCAAAGTTCTACCTAGAACCATCACAAAAAGTAATCCATAGCCTATGGGAAAAGGCTGGAAACGAGTACAAAAATAAAACCAAGAAAAGTTGGAGACATTGCTATTTGTAATACGTAAGAGTACTTTGTTTCAAAATTTAAGAATTTTAACACAAAAATTCAGTGAGTTATAGGTGCTGAGACAAAAAATGTTACAACTGTCCCTGGTCTCCCCTACTTTATTTTTAATTTCGTCTAATTAATTGATTATTTGTATTTTAATGCTGGAAAATTGGAAAACCACTTGTGAAGTTTTATTGACAAAGACAATGACAGTTGCTAAGCAACCAAGATGCATATCCAACTGTACAATATAACAGCCACACTTTCCGTGTGGTCAATATGACCGCCTGTTGCCAAGATAGGTAAAAATGATCACACTTTCTTTTCCTTTTGTGTAATTTACATAAAAATAACATTTTAATGAAAATACAGACGCTTTTAGTAAAAGTCAGGTACCAGGAGTATTTTAGTTTTTAATTCAACAAAGTAATTGCGCATATACATTTGAAAAATGACCACCTTGGTTGTTCTGGTGTTAAAATGTCTGTGCATGTCCCTGTGTAAGTGCACACAAGTATGTTAAGTAATATATTAGGTTATCCCCATTTGTAACTTGTGCTGTCATTTGATCACAAGGAAATTCCTATGCAAATGTGAAAACCAAAGCAGGATGCACCCTCAAAGCTATTTTATGATCTCACAGATCTGAATTCTGTCCAGAACAATGTTTGGTTTGGGCGGAATTATCCTTTAAATTGACCTTCCAGAACACTCATCAGCACGTCTCTTTTCTCGGGTGCTTTTCTAAACAAACCATCTCCCATTATATGATGCACAAAACACATTACAGTTAATATACATTGAGCTCATTCATGTTGATGAGTCAGTTGTGTGATTGGGTTGACATCAGTCACAGAGTGGGAGTCTGATGATGAACACCACTCAGGAACCCTGACAGCTAGTTGGTGGCTGACTCAGCAGGTGGGCCGGGCCGCTGTGTGCGTTCACACTCATCATCGTCAGCCTGTCGTCCCACACTGACGCCCACACACCTCCTACATCCGCTATGTGTCTTCTGTCGGTGCGGCGGGGTTGACTGCATCGTTTCTCTCTGGCACACGCAGTCTTCATTTGTCATTTGGATGGATTAAACACACACACTGAGGGTTCACTTACGTGGCTCCAACCTGCCGCAACTGCAGGAAGGCTGGGGTGAACTGGTATCGGACGAAGCGGCCGGCGTTGGGGTCACATTGCTTTCTGCCTCCCGCTAAAGAACAGACATTTAGAGGAAAGGAGGGGGAAAAAGGTGCTTTTTGATTTGAATAATGTCCACATTGTCCTTGCTTGTTTATCCTCAACAGGATGATGGAGAGAAGATAAAAATACACAATAACATTTAACAAGTTGAATATGCTTTAAAATTCACCACTGACAGTGAGATTAAAAAACACAATGTAACAAAACATCCACTTTAAAGGGATAGTTTGGATCTTTTGAGGTACTTATTGCTAGTCAGTGTATTAGCTACAGTAGATGGTGGTCGATATGCCCCAGTTTGGAGAAGCAGAGAGGAGTACCAGCATGGAAGCTGAGCAATGAACTGCTGTGGTCAGCAACAAAATTTTAGCTTTATCTTGCCGTCAGACAGCCTTTTGGGAACGGGAGCCATAAACATCACTGCCTTTCGCTCAACCAAACTCCTTTTGCAAAAACACTCATTTTACCTCACAGGACACGGGAGTTGCCAGTCTAACCGCTGCCTTGATTTTTTTAGTGTGTTGGATAGTATTGTGTTATTGTGTGACTTCAGTGAATTTGAACTAACTTTTTAAAACACCAAACTCACAAAAAAAACACAAACAAACTAACCTACTGAGGCTGTGCTCTCTGAGGTAAAATCAGTGATTTCGCCCATGGAGTTTGGTTGGTTTGGCAAGAACAATATTTGGTTTCTAAAAAGGCTGTCTCACAGTTAGATAAAGCTGTGAAAATAATATATGAATATAACTTACACTCAAACTGATGTGTTTTTTTTTTTTAGTTGGACCTTTTGTTAGGTCTATAAATTATGTTTTGTGCTGACTCTGTCCACGGCAGTACATTGCTTGGCTTCCTACATCAAGACCCACAAACTTGGGACCTGTCAACTATTATTTACTGTAGGTAATCTACTACTCTACTACTCTACAGCTGTCGTGTTGGGCCAATTATGCACTTAAATCAAAGAAGACTTGAGCTGATTGGTTTTGAGCAACCCCACACATGCCCCACTTTTTTTTCCCTAGATATGGGTCCAAAAAGGATTGAATGGAGGTATCGCTTGACTGGAGACATTTCAATACTTCTTGGTACTGGGTTATTTCAGACAATACTTTTGTACCGATACCTGGCCCTAATAAGTACCTCATGCAACCCCATCTCAATCAGATAATCCAAAATATCCCTTTAACGTTAATTTTTACCTAAGAACCTAATTTAATTTTATAATATTATTGCAATATAGTATAATATTGAGATATATGTATAACACTGTAAAGAGTTCTTACTTCCAAAGCAAAAGAGAATCTTTTGATTTATAACAATTTTTTTTCAGTTTCTGGTGGTGGGGTTCATGTAATAAAACGTAGTTTAGTTAAAGATTAAAATTAAAAAAGAGAGAGATGAAACGTACAGTGTGAGGATGGAGAAATATATTTCATAATAAATTTGTGTGCCATTATTAAATAATTTTGATGAAGACATAAAAATTGAATTGCCAGTTAATATTAAGTTAGAAAATTCGACTTCCAGTATAAAACCACACCCACTTCTGATCTTCAGTCCAAACACAGATACAGATACTTTTGTTGGTTGAATAGATACAGATACAAATAATGCTGTCTTAGTTTCTGGCTCTGTCTCGTAATTTGTGATGCAGTGTGTGAGGTTTGGAGCTGACCTGGTGTTGGAGGTTTGGTGATCTCGAACAGGACCGTCCCTGTCTCCATGTCGCGGATCTTAAACCTGGTGAAGTCGATCATGTGGACGTTTTCCTCCGGAGAACAAAGATAATCTGAACAAAAAAAAAAAAAAAAAAAAGAGAGAGAGGAAAAACCCGTTATGCTGTGTTCTCATATTAAAACAACACACAGCCTCTTCCTTCTGTTTTCATGATATCCCTGTGAATGAAGCAAAGCTTTCATGTCAGACAGCAAGCTGTCAATTCATGAAAAAGTGTCACCTCTGTGGTTCTCTGCCAAGATAACAGTAATATCTCCTGTTGTGGACACGTCTGAACTGATCTTATTTACGTTCATTCAAGCTGGCTTCATGGTTTTGGATGCTCGCCACTCTAACCTCACAACAGAGCCAAGGATGCTATTTTTTTTACATGTCAGGTCTCTGTGCCAAGGTATGACACCAACAACAAGTACGCACCCTGCTGCACTAACACAAGCCCAGAGAGGAGTCCAGGTCACACTCTGTGGACTGTCAGACTCATTCAAGGGGATGGGAGGCGCAAAGCTGAAAAAAAAAACTACTGCAGTTTTTATACACACAACCACTTCATGATGCAAAGTAAAATGAACTAAGAATCAGTCTAAATCCTTCCAGCGTGTAATTGCATCCTGGTATTTCAAACTTGCCAAGGCACAGATTTGCTTTACAATCTGTTCAATGTATGACATCTTCTATCCTTAGCTCCTCAGTTTGAATAAGGAAAAATAACATTCAGCAGGAAATTATGAAAAAAATGAGGAAAATCAGCAGAGAAGGGGTTCCTTTTTTACATGATCTCACTGTGTGTGCTCTGTATCTTATTGTGATTCAGTGTAATGTTTGCATGTATTTTATTTTATGCCACTAGTGTAGTTACAGTATGTCTCGAGGTTTCTGTTTTGTTTTATGTAAGGTTGTTAAAGCAAATTCCTTTAATTTGCTGTTTAAGTCATTTAATTTGCTGTTTGCGTTCAATATATTTTATGATATTTGATCTTTTCTTATTTTAATGTACTTTATTTGTTTGACAGGGACAGTGCACAGATTCTTGGCTGTACCAGAGTTAGCTATAAGCTAATTTTCATCTGTTGTCCCTGGAGCAGAAACAGACAATAACATCTCTACTGAAGAAATATTGTATTATAAAAAAAAACCCATTTACAAGACAGAACAATCCCAATTCAACAATAACATCAGAGGCAATGACAGTAAAAGATGTCACAACGTTAAGACACATTATTATACACTCAGTTGCCACTTTATTAGGTACACCTGTACAATCTAGTGAAATTCATTACAACAGCTCTGCCATGAATTAAACCTTTATGCAGTTTATAATGTTTGATTTTTGTCGACAGAGTCTTGTAAATTCAATTATGTGTATATTGCAAAGCTCATAGTTAAAGGTATTGTACATAATATTGAGCTGTTTCAAATTTTTTGTCAACATTCATCCTACTCACACGCACATTCACACACGGTCAGGAGCAGTCTGGGTTCGGTATCTTGCCCGTGTGCCAGGGATCAAACCGCTGATGTTCAGATTAGTGGACGATTTCCATTCTACCTCTGAGCCACAGCCATCCTGCATATAATGCACCTCGGTTGCTCTTTATTTTACAGTACACTCATAAGCTGTAACACACTGTACTTAGTATTAAATTAGACAACAAATATACATAATATATTCTTTAATTCAATATATATGAATATATTCTTTAATAGACATTTGTTATACCCTAATTGGACAGTTAGGACAGTAATAAGGCATAACAAGCTGTACTGTATCAAATTAGACAAAAAACACATAATATGTTCTTTATTAGTCAGTATTAGACTTTATTAGAGTGTAATTAGTGACATGTCACAACAGAACTGTACTGTAGGCTAAAGTGAATTATTTCCCACTGATAGACCCTTATTAGACTTTATTAAAGGATAATTAGGGACACATTGCATCAGAACAGTAAATTAAAGTGAAATTGCGTATCCGCTATACTTCCCCATTTAAAAACAATATGTAAACCAGATTTACTAAGTAAAGACTAAGAAGACGAGTATTTTGTCTGTGGGTGACTGCACAGTCTAGTAAGGGTATAATCAGTGGGAAATAATACACTTAAGTTTACGGTACAGTTCTGTTGTAATGTGTCTAATAAGCAGAGGTGGAAAGAGTACTGAAAATCTGTACTCAAGTACAAGTAGAGTTACATTGCTAAAAAATTACTCAATTACAAGTAAAATTATGGGTGCTAGAAATATACTTAAGTAAAAGTACAAAGTATTCGTCTCAAAAACTAGTCGAGTATTAGTTACTTTTAACTGCTGATGTCAAAGTCACCTCCACCTCTACAGTCCAAGTTTAATTTACTTACTCGGTAAATGGCTCCGCCAGGCAAAACAATGTCAAAATATAATATAAATACCCATTAATACATTTTTCCATCCATCCATCTTCTTCCGCTTATCCGGTCCGGGTCGCGGGGGCAGCAGTCTAAGCAGGGATACCCAGACTTCCCTCTCCCCAGACACTTCCTCCAGCTCTTCCGGGGGAATCCCGAGGCGTTCCCAGGCCAGCCGAGTGACATAGTCCCTCCAGCGTGTCCTGGGTCTTCCCCGGGGCCTCCTCCCGGTGGGACATGCCCGGAACACCCTCCCAGGAAGGCGTCCAGGAGGCATCCGGTATAGATGCCCGAGCCACCTCAGCTGGCTCCTCTCGATGTGGAGGAGCAGCGGCTCTACTCTGAGCTCCTCCCGGGTGACAGAGCTCCTCACCCTATCTCTAAGGAGCGCCCCGCCACCCTGCGGAGGAAACTCATTTCGGCCGCTTGTATCCGAGATCTCGTTCTTTCGGTCATGACCCAGAGTTCATGACCATAGGTGAGGGTAGGAACGTAGATTGACCGGTAAATCGAGAGCTTCGCCTTTCGGCTCAGCTCCTTCTTCACCACGACAGACCGGTACAATGACTGCATTACTGCTGCCGCTGCACCGATCCGCCTGTCAATCTCACGCTCCATCCTCCCCTCACTCGTGAACAAGACCCCAAGATACTTGAACTCCTCCACTTGAGGCAAGAGCTCTCCTCCAACCCGGAGGGAGCAAACCACCTTTTTCCGGTCGAGCACCATGGCCCTCGGACTTGGAGGTGCTAATTCTCATCCCAGCCGCTTCGCACTCGGCTGCAAACCGCCCCAGCACATGCTGAAGGTCCTGATTCGAGGGAGCCAACAGGACAACATCATCCGCAAAAAGCAGAGATGAGATCCCGTGGTCCCCAAACCGGACTCCCTCCGGCCCCTGGCTGCGCCTAGAAATTCTGTCCATAAAAATAATGAACAGAACCGGTGACAAAGGGCAGCCCTGCCGGAGTCCTAATACATTTTTAACTGGTTAAATTCTTTAAGGCAATTAGTCAATTACTGATTAACCATTAACATCCTTACTCCAAATGTGTGCTGCAGCAGCATTTTGTTTTGTTTTTCAGTTGTATGTCTTTGTTTTCATTGGCCCATTTGTGATCAGATCACCTGATGAAAGTTTAGGATATTAATTCAAATTGTACTCAGTACTCAACTATCGGTTTAAACATAACTAAGTAGATTACATAGTGTAATGCATACTTAAATAGGAGTAAAAGTACAGACTTGAAAATCTACTCATGAAAGTACAAGTACCCACCAAAAAAACTACTTAATTAGAGTAATTTGAGTATTTGTTATTAGTTACTTCCACCCCTGCTAATAAGAGTCTTATAAAGGGGCTAATACTATGTAATGAAGAACATATTATTTCTACTTTTTGTCTATTTTGATACAAAGTACAGCTTGTTATGTCTTATTAGTGTACTGTAAAATAAAGTACATCCTGCAGCTCATTACAACACTCCAGCTTTGACCTCAGCGCTAAAACATATCATTAAATAAAGAGTGTTTATTTGCTATAAAAAGAATTTAACTGCAAAAGACATAACACACGTGTCCTTGCCAAAATATTGCTGACTAGACATGTATGTTATTATTTAATTCACAGACGTTGCTGCTGGTTTTTGTCTGCACTCAACAACAAAAGTTGAATGAACACAAGCCCACTGGAAGACAGAGACCCAAGTTC
Source organism: Lutjanus argentimaculatus (assembly GCA_034769285.1). Lineage (NCBI taxonomy): Eukaryota > Metazoa > Chordata > Actinopteri > Lutjaniformes > Lutjanidae > Lutjanus > Lutjanus argentimaculatus. The sequence continues at coordinate 2,966,210 of JAWZSL010000001.1, forward strand.
CCCGAGCAGAGTGACGGATTTGGCCACGCTGGCACTGTGTGCATGCGTGTGTGTGTGTGTGTGTGTGTGTAAGCATGTGTGAGAGACACTCCCCTCCCAATGGGACAGGATTAGACCTAAGAGGCTTATTGTGTTTTACCATCACATGGACCGACTGGTTGGGAAACGCACACACACACACACACAACACACACACACACACACACACACACACACACACACCTACTATCTCATTAGGGTTATGGTGAGGGCAGTTATTATTGGCAGTGTATGTTGCATAAGGGTTGAAGGGTCTTTCTCACTGATGACCTCACGCCACACATTTAAAAAGACAGCGAGGGGGCGACAATAGAGGTCAAAATAAGATAAACACACACGTGAAAGCATGGACGGATTTGTGCACATGTGTCTGCACATAGACAAGCCCACGGTGCTGCATCCTCTACTGTTTGTGAGGGTTAGAGAGCAGATGGGCCACACAGGCTTTAGCCACCTGCTTGAAGATATTTATAGAGCTTTTCAAAACCTACAGTATGCTATACCTGACACACTGTCTAAAAATGTCCCTTACTGTGAAACAGGACTATTTACAGCTCACTGTTTACAGTGAAATGTGTATTTTAAACACTAATTCAGTAATCATAGCTGCAATTTTTTGAAATTGAAACTACAAAGATGACAGAACAACTTTTTTTTAATTGTGACATCTTATAGTTGTTGTTGCTCCTATGCAGACAAAATGCTATTGAATAATTAGATCATTTAAAGGGACAGTTCACTCCAAAATTCAAAATACAAAATACAATGCAAAATACATGTTTTTCCCCTGGCCTGTAGTGCTGTTTATCCATCTGGATATTTTTGGTGTGAGTTGCAGAGTTTTGGAGCTACTGTATCAGTGGGAGACATGTCTGCTTTCTCTCCAATATAATGGGACTAAATGGCACAAGTCCTATGATGTTTAAAACGCCTACATAATAAATAAATAAATAAAATAAAATAAATAAAAAATAAAAAATACAATTGCAAATTTTGAAACAAGTGTCTTTTTCCAAAAATCATGACTTGGTTACTCAAGATAATCCACAGATCTTAATGTGAGCAGTTTCATGTAGGAACTACTTTCTTTCTAGTAGAAAGAAAGTAGTTCCAATATATTTTACTAAAGATAGAAAATAGTTACAACATGAAACTGCTTATAAAGTTTATTTTTCCTTTTTTTTTTTTGTGGTTTGAGCACAGGCCATGCGCAAAAAAAAAAAAAAGTATTTTTGATGTTGGGGTGAACTGTCCCTTCAAAATTGTTTAAAGTGGATAAAAATACTGTTTTCTTCTTGACATACATGTGTAATCATAATTGTCATGTCTTTTGATGGTCATTAATGTGAAATGCTAAAAGATTAAAAATAGTCTGATACATTAAAGGACCAGTATGTAGGATTTAGTACAGATTACACTTAAACTACACGTTGTCTTACCCTCAAACTCCAAGCATGTGAAAGAAAAACTACAGTGGCCATGACACTTGCTTAAAACACTAAAGGCCAGTGTTTGTTCATCCTTTCTGGGCTACTGTAGAAACATAGCGGCTCAACATGCCTGACTCCATGAAAGAGCACCTGCGCCCTCTGTAGATATAAATGGCTCACAACGAAAACACAACAGTTCTTATTTTCAGATGATTACACACTAATGAAAACATAATTATATTAATTTTTCCCCCATATTTTTCCATTTTCTTCCTATATAGCTATGTAAATCTGACCCTTGTGTAGAATTTAGTGTCATCTTGTGGTGATTTTGCAGATTACAAACACTTCTCATCTTGAATTCAGTGGCCATGAAACTGACAAAAATGTATCTAGAGCCAGTGTTTGGTTTGTCCATTCTGGGCTACTGTAGAAACATGGCAGAGCAACATTCTGGACTCTGGAGATGACCAGCACCCTTCTGGTGATATTAACTGCCCCAGATATTAACTATTAACATTCACATGTTCTGTGTAATTGTTGTATGGTGTGTAAAACATGAGAGGGATGTTTTCATTAAGCACTGTATATGTGCATGCACGTGTGCAGAAGTTGTCATTGTTGCCTCTGCAGAATGGAGGCTCATCTCTGGTGTTGATGTTACGCAGATGTGAGTGGAGCGTTTCCATGGTGAACATCACAAGACTGGTCAAGAAGACATTTCCATGTAAATCTGCTCCGGCTCAAAAAGTCTCTTTATATTCCCGTCTAAACAACAGTGAGAGGGTCAGAGAGCTGCTGTTTGATGCAGTGCCCTCTAGCGCCAGTTCATTCAATGTGAGGAGCTTATCTGCTCTGAGAATATTAGTCTGGGACTGTGAATCTTCTACAGCAACATTACAGAAACACTTTCACACACTGTTCATAGAGTACTACGTGGCCTGGTGGTAATCATTGTAGAGAGAGATGAATTCAAACCATCTTGACTAGAAGACAAGCATCAAACAGTCATGTAACTGGACTAAATACTGTTATATAAAACTCTCTTACGTTCACAGAGATGAACACTGCACTCAGTTAAGCTGTTTGTCCACCGCTTGGGCAACTCGTAACACAAATATATGCAGCATGATTTATACCCAGCTATTTCTGTTTACGGCTCCTCTCGAATGACAGTATGAGTGATGTACTGTGCATGTACACTTGGTCTCAGGCCAACTGACCGACAGAAAATATAATAATAATTGCAGTAATTGCAGCCTTTTCAGAGTGCAGGCTTTAAATAAATATACATAAATTCTATTATACTGATGTTTTGCCTACATTTAGACACTGTGAACTAAGCCTTGATATCATGCTGCACTGAAAACTGCAACTTGTCATGTGGTCACTAAAGTGACGTGAAATCTTTATCAGCATCTATATTGAACTGTGATTAATAAAGGGTTAAAGGAGCAATATGTAACAATTGCACGTCCAAAAATGAGAGGTCAAATAGTGAGTTGGGGCCATAGATGGTTTGAAATCCTCATTAACAAACCATCTATTGTTGAAGCAAGTTGTCTCTCCTCCCAAGACTTGAGGAAGCTCAGGCAGGCTGCAGGAACACTGCAGGAGTGCAAGATGAGCGCAACATTGTAATTTGATAATAACAAGCGACGACAAGTCGTCCACTCTAAGTTGATCAGCTGTTTATAACTGTCAGTTGTCTGTCAACGTAAAGTTAAGCCTGTTATCCTGACAACAAAAGCCTGCTGCTCTGAAAATACACACTCTGGAGTTTGATTTAAGTGACTGTCTGTCTCACTGCCTGCCGAACTCCATCAACAAACATCTACTCCTTTTACAAAATTCTAAATGATTTGTTACAACTCATAAATAGACACTTACTCATTCGGCAAACATTCAGCATGAATTTGGACTCCAATGGGAAAACAATAACACAAAGTGTGGGCCGCGATTGAAATTTCAAAGGTAGCGTTGTTGTCAGAGAAGCAAGTATTTCAACTTTGCATGTTTCTTTAATCTGTGATGACGTAGCATGATGGTTTTATGACTGACTGCAATAAATATATTACAGATTTCTCCTTTAAATGGACTTTTTCTACAGGGAATACTTAGAAAAGTCACCATGAAAAGAAGTGTAATTGTGGGATTCCAACTATTATTGCCTGTCCATGTGAGCTTCCATATGCAACTCATTTCCACAACAGGTTACTGGAAACATATATCATGGGTATTTTATGATTTAATACAGTAAATATATTACAGATTCCCCATTTAATTAATAAGATTAATAAAGTATCCATAAATTCTGTAGGATTTTATTAATTCTAATAACCATATAGGAAAAGAATGGTTCATTTTCCATCTTAAAGAAAAGATTTTTGTCTGTTTTTGCTAACAAAATTATATATAACTCATTAATTATTTTACTATCTTTAACATTTTTAAATTACTTCTGAAAGCACAAATGTTCATTCCAACTTATAATCAAATACATCTATAGACCTGGTGGAAAAAACAGCGATTTCTTTCCCCCCAATGTCCAGTAAAAAGTCCAGTTCAAGTCCAGTAAGGACGTCTGCCAAAAAGAGCCTTTCTAAAAGGGTAAAATACGTGTCATCCACTGAATTTATAATTACTGACAAAAACGGCACTTAATTGAAAATCTGCTGGCAGAGCACTCTGAATGCATCTTGTGTAGTTGTCACTGAGCGGCACTCTTTGTGGGCAGATGACCGATAGATGTATTTTTTGAATCGGAGATGGCTGCCTGCCAAACCTGCTGAAAAAGGCAGATGGAGCGTTTCATCTGATAGCGCAGCCAGAGAAGTCACTTTCACCCAGTCCAGTGTGAGCATTAACACACATTACCATGTCACTCCTACAGTCTCATGAAACCAAGAGCGTGTTACCAACTCGAGACTACATTTTGATTTCATAGCCCCGCGCACATGGAGCAGCTTGACTGATGATGACTGAACGCGCTCTCTGTTAGAGATTTGTGGGAGCGGTAATGAAAATCTGCCCTTTCCAGATGATCACTGTTTAGTGACAACAAAATGAGGTGTGAGCTGTGGGGAGAGAACAAGTAAAAACACGCTCACTGAATGAAGAGAATCATTTTCAGTATGTGTGTGTGACACAGAGGAAGAAACGTAGAGGAAAAGAGACAGAGGCAGGCTGGGAAATTTACTTTTTAAATATATGAACATCTACCAGAGGGGTGAAATAACTGATTTTTTCAGGTATCTATACTTTACTTATTTACTTTTACTCCCTACATTTGAACACAAATATCTGTACTTTAATATCTGTACTAACATTTTTAGGATCAGCAGGATTGTTACTTTAGTTTTCATGCATTTGAGGGGAATAATTCATTATTTTTCTTTTGCATCATGGCGTCCCAACATCAAGTCCCAATATCAAGCATGACAGACATGATACGAAAACAAAGTACACAAGATGAAAAACAAGGTAAAAGATGGAACAAGATGAAAAGCGACTTAAAAACATAAGACAAAAAAAAAAAACCTGTAACAAGATGTGACAAGACATAACAAGATGAAAAAAAAACATAAAAGACGCAACAAGTTATAAAAAAACATACGCTAAAAAAGACGTAACAACGAAAAACAAGGTAAAAGTCATAACAAATGAAAAAAGACATAAGACAAAAACAAGGTAAAAGACGCGACAAGACAACAACAATGTAAAAAACGAAAAGCAAGGTAAAAGACGCGACAAGACAACACAATGTAAAAGACGAAAAGCAAGGTAAAAGACATAGATGAAAAAGACATACAGGATGAAAAATGATGTAAGACATAAGACAAAAAAGATGTAACAAGTGAAAAGTGACATAAAATACACAACAAGACAAAAAACACGTATTAAACGAAACAATATTTTAAAAAAAGCTAATGAAAAAGATGTACAAACCAAAAAAAAACTATGTAAAAGACGTGACAAGACAAAACAGACACAGAGGTGAGGTTCAGTTAGCTTTGCACAGAAACATCCAGTAGAAATGTCCTTTGAAGATCTACTATTTACTTTTATACTTTGAATACATTTCAGAACCCGTACTTTTTACTTTTACTTAAGTAATGAGGTCTGAATCAGTACTTCTACTTTTACTCGTCTTTTGTTACGCAAGTATCTGTACTTCTGTTGTCTACAGAATAAATGTTTAAATTCATTATCCATTCAATAGTAAATCATTACTTTGTGTCTGAAACATATTACTAGCCACTTTCATATTTTATCAGCATTTGGCTGGTGGCTGGTGCTAATGTTCCACCCTGGACAGCAGATACAGAGAAAGAGGACGGTCATAGTGCTGTATCTGATGAATGGAGCCTCTTTTACAGGCTGCAGTTTGTCATTGTCATTTTTATGATGAACCAGGCCTTGTTTCACAGTACTAACAGATGTCTAGGCTGGCAGCTGGGACTATCTAGAATTATTACATAATACATTTCTAATTTTGAGCAAAACATTCTCATTTGTCAAAGATTTCAAACTGGCTGTTGAAAACATACAGCTGAGTCCACCAACCATTTAATCATTGCTCATTTATTTACACATGGTCTGTTCTTGGTAATCCAAGTAAAATTTGACATGTGAGCTTCTGGCAATGAATATATTATAATATACTGAGAAATGGATATAAAGGATCAACCCAAATGACAAATTGTATGGTATCTAACAACATAGATGCTCATAGTGTATAACAACAAAATTAAAATGTTCAAGACAGGTCTTTTTCATGGCAGCCATATTGGCATGAAATAGTAGGGTAAACTGATACTAGATAAGGTCTTGTTCCATTTAGTGTAGCAGAGACTTTCCATTGAACTAACATGCACCGTAGTAGCAGCCTGACTCTGTTTGACCTGAATGGAACGGGACCTTAATTAGTATCATTGGTGATGGCTGTGAAAAAGTCTGCAGCAGACCTTACAATGGAAACCTTTCATTAGGAGTTAGTGTGAAAAATCTCCAGAGCGACGTCTGCAGTTTATTCCTTTCCCTCCTCCATAGGCAGGACCAAAACATCAAACGACATGTCTACAAATATTAAAAATTGTTACATACTGTGCAGGATTTTCCTCAAAAATAATGTATAGACTCAGACAAACATAATCCCTGTCAGTCATCACTTATGACCCACTGGAAGCGTGTGATGGTGGATGTATCTCCACAGGTTTTCAGGTTGTGACTCTATAAAAACATAGAAAGCAATGGTTATATTTCTCTCTGTCTCTTTCCTCTGCTCTCTGTCTGTGAGAGCTGCAGAATGAGTTTTACATACATAAACACACACACACACACACATACAGCAGGCACAACAGATTGAGGACTGCTTCTGCTGTATTCACACTAAATCTGGCATTGTGCATGTTCCTAGCATGCAGAGATGTTGATGTGTTCATTTGTGCTTTAGAACATAAGTGTTGTGAAACAATCAGAAATGCTCTGTTCTCACTAACGCTGCTCGCTTTCTTAATTAATTTTGTAAGTCTCTCTACAAATTTACCAAAAATACTGCATATTCTACCTTTTAAGGTGTAGTTTTATATTTTAGGAATAACATTTACTCACCTTTTTGCCAAGAGTTTAGATTGATACCACCCTCATGTGTGCCCTTTCAATATAGGGCTATAACCAGCAGTCAGTTAGCTTAGCTTAGCTCCGGGGAAAACCGCAACTGCAGTCATTTTTACACTCTGATTATTGTATATTAAACAAACAAAAATATAGCTTTAGAGCTGCTGGTTGGCAGTTTTTGTTACCTTCAACCAGGCTAACCATTTCCAGTCTTTATGCTAAGCTAAGCTAGCAGTCGGCTTCCTGCATACCTATCATATGGACATGAGAGAAGTATCTGATCATGTAACCCCTGGAGAGAAAGTGACTAGGAGTATTTCCCAAAATGTTGAACTATTCTTTTCAGGATTTGATCTGGCTCCAACAGATGTACTTCAAGTAGCTGTGGTGTGAAAAGAAAACTGCAGACATTCTGAGTAATTAGAAAAGGATGTGCTATAGTTGGAAGGAAATTATCCATTATAACTGATATTATGGTCCAATTATACTCTTAAAATTGCTGTCATTATTACTATTATTGGCAATCTATGAATCTCCCTCCTGTGTGAATCACCTTGTCTTGAAATTCAGAGGGTGAAATGTTCCAGTGCAAAATGCCAAAAACACTGTGATTTAATGTACGTGTTCATACCTCAGTCTTTCCTTTACCTACACACGCACACACTCACACACACATGAAGTGCTCCACTTCACTTCCTTCAACACTGTCACCTAGCAACGCTCCTTCTGATAGTGTGCCAGCTCGATTAGCCTGTCTTTTTCCTTCCCCTCATCCACCTGGCTGCTCCGCAACAACAAGGTGCAGCAGTGAATCAAAGCAGACTATCTCAGGTTAGGCATCAGTGGTATGCAAATGACATGTTCCTCGTATACCTGGGGCCTCTTCCTATAGACTGAGGGCCCCCTTTATGCCTGATTTAGCAACGCTGAAGCACGGGAGGAAGCAGGATCTGCAGATTTGATGCAGGGTGTGAGTCAACAGTGACTTCAATTATAACCTTACATGATAGATTATAATATACTTTAACTGCTTGCGGGTGATCTGACAGTGGTTTTCCTACACATATTCAAAGGAGGAATGCACAATTTCACATCTTAATGTGATTTTCATGGTACCAACTCTTGCTTTCTAGTCTTGCAAATGGTTTTGCTGTCTGGTTTCTAACAATCAGTCCCGTCTATGCTAAGACAAAGAAGTCATAGACTTAAAGATCCTTGGTAAACATAATAATTTTCAGTCTACTGGAAAGCGAGTACAGTCCTGAAAAGATCCATTTGGCAGCAGCCCTTCTAAAGAGGGTAAAATTAGCACCAAGTCTTGAGTCATGCTGTGTTCCTGTGTTCAGATACACAGAGCCTGTCTGACACCAAAGTGGCATTCATAAAGAGCGAGCGAGCTGCCACTTATAGCTCCTTAATCCCCAAGATTAGCCTGGAGTTACAGACTTTCAGCCACAGGGATTGACTTCACATGCCTTATTCTTTCCATTTGACTCCGTGGTCTCCAATCGGTGCCGAGATTGTGTCGAGATTTTGTTCAATTAATCCCAGAACATGAGGGGGAACAATGCAGACATGTTTACTATGTTGTCTGCACGTTCAAATACTCCACAGCCGCAGGCAGCCGGTGACATTAGCCTTACACCTTCATGTTCACGTTGTGATATACAGTGCACCTGTGTATGGCAGGCTGTTTCATGTCTCTCAGTTAACAGCACCTGTAGGCAAACTGGCAAACGCTGAGGTTCATGCAGAGGTTGCATTACGAGCAGCTGAATGCAGATGAGATTCTTTCCTCTTATCTGTCTCCGGCCTGCATCACAGAGTGTAAAAAAAATATATAAATTTTTTGAGAGAGGGTTTTATGAGGACAGATCTTGTGATCTAATCTCCCTGGGTGAGACTGACACTGAACCACACAAAAAAAGACATAAAAGTCATTTCAGAGATACATTTAATTACTTTTTTGTGGAGAGTTAGATTAGTAGATCAGTACTTTCACATCTGTTTGGTAGATCTGATGGTTCAGGTGAGAAATGGTTAGCTTAGCTTAGCATAAAGACTGGAAGCAGGGACACAGCTTGCCTGGGTCTGTCTGAAGCTAACAAAATCTGCTCACTAAATATTACAAATAAAAAAGAAATAACATGTTAATAAGTCATCTTTACCAGCATGGCTCTTCTGTGCAACAGTTTTGAGCCGTTTTCCACACAGCTTCTGTTTCAGAAGCGTCTCAGCAGTGATCCTTTTGCCCGCCTTATAATGTTTACTTTACTAGTTTAATCTGGCCTTGTGCCGACTTTACTGTCACAGACAAATTTCCAATGTGTGAATAAAATAATGAGAGTTTTCCCTTGGGTGGGTGCATGCCCCAATCACTCAAGTGGTTAGATTTAGATTAGGTTAGTTAGGTTATGGCTAAGCCTCATTTACGTATGAAAATAGATACAGAGAATTCTTTTCACTAGCTAACTGAAAACATCTTTTCCAAAACTCTGAGATTTTAAAAACTTCTTTGTTGTGTCCTGTGGTCATATGTTGCTTGAACTACACTGCCACACTGCTCCCACAACAACTGGAGGTATTGTTCCATTTTGTCCTTATCTGTAAACTCTTTCGGAAAAGATGCACAAATTCAGAAGAAATGAATGCAGAGTACAAACAGAAGCTGTATACGTATCTAATGTTTAACATGAGCCTTTAGGCTCAGCAGCTGCAGAGAAGGTGTGTATTTTGGCACAATGGGCATTTGTTTTCGGGATAATGGGCTTTTGGTCCAATGGTACATTTTTCAGACTACTGGGGTGTCTGAACAATGGGCTGTTGGAACTAGGGATGTTCCTGTTGACTAATTTCCCTGTCGATAAAACGCAAAATTTAATTCAGACTTGATGACTAGGGTAAACACCCTGGAGCTGATGTTAGCAGCAAGCCTGCTGCACAGTGTAGCTAGCGCGTTAGCAGTGCTAGCAGCAGCAGCAGCATCAAAACCCTGACAAACGGCACTGGTTTTTACGAGCTGTCATCTGTCCAACTTTGTTGAATAAACTTCAGGGGTTGCCTGGGGTATCGGGGCATACGTGCTTATGGCGTGTGGCAAGAGGGGCTGCTGACTGATGCCCTAACTAGTGGCAGGCTGCTGCATAACATCATAGAGGCAACAGTTAACTGGCATTGTGCATGAATAAAATTTTCAGGAATAGTTTAACCAACTAGTATTTCTGGTGCCAACTAGCCAGGGTGGTGACATTTAATTGTATAGTCGACTAATCGCGCACATCCCTAGTTGGAACGATGGCATGGCACCACAGGCTCTAGCTTCATATTTAGTGAGAGATCTTCTCATCTAGCTCTTGGCAACCAAGTATATTTTCCTAAATGTTAAAATGTTGCTTAAAGGGTGAAGTAAGCAAAAGTTTTTTTGTCTTTCTGTGAATGTGTTCATGGTTCAACATCATTCTCACCAGGTAGAATCACAGCTAGCATGCTAGCCTCTGCCTAAAGGTAACAAAATCAGCACTTCTATGGCTTGCTAATTAAATAAACAAAGTGTTAGATGAAAAGACTGATCACTCTCATAACTATATGACTGGAGGTGATAGGTTAGCTTGGCTTAGTAAGAAGACTGGAAACAGCTAGCAAAGCTAACAAAATCTGCTTACCAGCACCTCTAAAGCTCACAAGCTAACATTTTCTGTCTTGTTTATTTAGTAATTAGTGCGCTTCAGAAGTGCTGATAAGTGGTATTGTTACTGTCTGACAGTCTTTATGCTAAGTTAAGCTAACCAGTTGTTGGCTGAAGTTTTATGTTTACAATGCTAACATAAGAGTGATAGCAATCTTCTCATGTAGCATAACTGTAACTCTCTGTGTTGTGAAATATCTTTTTCTCTCACTGCTCCATTCATTCTCATCACTCTGAACCCTGAACGTAGCCTTTTTATCCGACCTTGACTCATGTCCGCACAAGCTGTTTCCATCCCCCGCTCATCCCATCTGTTTTCTAACTCATCTTGACATCTTATGACTAACTCCTTGTTTCCTTCTTTCTCATCTCAAACTTCACACACATTACTTGTATAGATTCCTCTTCTTTTCTTCTTCAGCGTTGTTGAGCTGAACTCTTTTTTTTTTGTGTCACTTTGTTTGTGCTTGTTGCTTCCAGAAATCAACTCTCATGGGTCAAGTCAGGAAATATTCGACCACACCGCTCAGCAAGAAAGAAAATAGCATATTTCCCCAAATGTCACACATTTTCATTCAAGGATAAAATTATGTTAAATTGGGAAATCATGTTTGCAAAAGCTAAGAATAAAAAGTTTTCCACAGATGAAGAAGATTTAGGTTCAAATACATGTAAAAACAATCAAGACAAGATAGTAACAACCTGGACATACATACTGTCTTGCAGACCATCCATGAAAGTATCTGTAGCTCACCATGAAGTGTCTGTTCTTCAGGTGAACCCCTTGACACCACTTCATCTCAGAATATGATCTAACCTCCTTCTCCCCAGACACACACACTGTGACCACTCACAGTTGCATTTAGGGTCCAGCTGTGATAGGAACCCGGAGGACAATTTGTACCCAGGAAGACACACATAAGAGGGTGTCATTTAAATTAGTGCTCCAAACAACAGGAGTTTTATGATGAACTACACAAAGTATTTGTTTAACTGAACAGTTTACTTATAAAATTAAATGATAAATAAAAGATTTGCAACAAAGTTATTCTGAAGGAAATAAATACAGATCAGTCAGTCAGTAGAATGATGTAATGTTTGTCAGTTAAAGGAACAAGTAGTACAAATACTGAGTTGGAGCCAAAGACGGTAGATTAAATAGGTTGAAATCCTATTTAATATACGATCTATGGTTGAAGTGAGTTGGTTTGCTCCGCCCCCTCCACCCAAGGAAGCTCAGGCAGGCTACAGGAACACCGCAGGGGCACAAGACGAGTGCAAATTATATATATTTGACAATAACAAGCAACAAGGAGTCCTACACTGCGAGTTGAACAGCTGTTAATAACTATCAAGGTAAAGCTTAGCCTGTTATCCTGAAAGCAAACGCTCACTGCTCTGAAAATACACACTCTCAATTTGGAGTTCAGTGACTGCTTCTGCCAGACTTCATTAACATATCGCTGAATTTAACTGTTATGAACATCTACTCCCTCTAAAAGATTATTAATGATTTATTACAATTCATAATCAGACATTTACTAATTCGGCAAATGTTCTGCATTAATTTGACCTCCAATTAATGAGAAATGAACAAACAATAACACAAGTTATGGGCCAGAATATGGGCTCACTGAAGCACTGTTGTCTGAGAAATGATTATTTCAGCTTGGCATGTTTCCTGATGATTTCTGAAAAGTCACCGTGAAAAGAAATGTGAATGTGTGATTTATACTATTATTGCCCGTCCGTGTGAGCTCCCACATGTCACTCATTTGCACAACAGGTTATTGGAAGCAACTGCAGCTTTTGCTTTTGTGCACTCAAAAGAAAGTGAAGCCAGAGTTGGAATAAAACAACTAATTATTTTATTTAAATTGATTCCTACTTTTATGAGGTAAATTCCATCCCTGAGACCAAAAGTTCCCTCATGTAAGTCTGCTTGGTTTATAATTTTCCACATAAGGATTCTAACATGTATAGATAAAGTTATAAAACTTAAATATGGGCTGCCAGCTCTACAGCAAAATAGCTAAAATAGAGAGTGAGGCTGGCTGCGTTCTCTTCAGGATCATCCCTGTTTAATCTGATTTAGATCTTTCAGAAACTTCATCCAATCAGGAGAAGGTAGGGCATTCACTGTCTCAGCTAAACTGCAGCAGTCATACATGAATAGAACATGAGATTTAGACCATTTTCACAGCAGTCTTTTTGACATGAAATAGTCGGGTGTTACCGGTGATAGTAATTAAGGTCCTGTTCCATTAAGTGTAGAGCCTTTTCAGTGAGCCAACATGCACAATTGCAACAGCCTGACCCTGTTTGAACTGAATGGAATGGAACCTTAATTATATCATTGGTAACACCTGCGTTTACGTTATTTCATGTCAAAATGTCTGCTATAAAAAAAAAGTTTATAGGAGTGTTTGGACATGTTTTTTCTATAAGATGTCCTAGAGGTCATGGTCTAGACAAGTGGCCCACAATCTTGGGGGTCAGGACCCACCAAAGGGGTCATAAGATGAATGTAGAATGCAAGAGTATTAACAGAAAACATAAAAAAAAAAATAGGGCTGGATGATATTACAGTATACTGTGCAATAATAGAAATGTGTCCCTTGGGATACCGTCCACCATGGGAGCTATATTCCTTAGAGTCTCTGCTAGGGCTGTGATGATAACCTCTAAATAAATAAATACTGCTGTCATGTGATGCCTTCTGGGGGTTGAGCTCATTACAGTATCCCTGCAAATTTTGTTTGGTTGACAAGACAGGAGCACAAGGCATCTTGGGATTTATAGTGGATGGCAAACAACATGCTAACAACAACTGTTTTCAGGAGGGAAAAATGGCTAAATAACAACAGAAGACATTCGGTGTTGGATTTATTATTATGGATTCATGTTACCACGTATCAAAATAAAATGCCGCTATTCAAGGCTGGATTGCAAAATTGAAAGGGCGAAAGGGATTTGATCCCACTGGTGTAAAGGTCCAACGCTAGAGTTAGCATTAGCTTAACTGTAGACTCTCCAACTCTGCTTATGTCAGGGCTAACCCCGTCACTTTTTCAGCAACTTGGAAATAACAGATGAGACTTTTCTTGGTCTTGAGAAGCTGCAGCGTTTATTAATTGACACGCCGTAACCTGAACTGTACATTTACTGCCACCTTGACAACTTATTTCTAAGTTTAAGTTTCTGCCCGGCAGTCTGCTACACATACTTACTCATTGCCCTATTCCTTAAAAGAGCTACACTACGCTTATGACAATATGCTTCAATAAAGTCTGATAAAACGTAACTATTAAGACAGTCACCCTAAACTGCCATCCCATGGGAATATGTTGCTTTTGCACCACAGTAATAAAAAATCCATACTGTTACAGCCCTACCCTCTGCTATATTGTGGATTCTTGCGTGATCTTTCGATTCTTGCATAATCTCGCAAGTTGGGCAGCAGGGCTGCAAAATGATTTATGATTTTTCAGATACTCCTCTAATCACTCTTGAATTGATGTGGTCATAACTCACAGACATATGGATCCAGTGAAGATGGTAACAAGTAGCCATTGCTTTGTTGTATGGGATCATGAGCCAAAAAGGTTGGGAACATCTGGTTAAGACACTGCAGCCATGTTTAGCTTGGATCGTAATTATGTTCTTATGGAAAGCCTATTGCCTGACATGCTGTAGTTTATCATGTGCAAGCCACTGAAAATCTACTTGTGCCATGTAAGAGTTATATCATCCATGATCCGGCACGCAGTGGCAGAGAGGGAACATCTGACTGTGGAGAAATGTGCCGCTGCTTCTCTGTGTGTCTGATTTCTGCAGAGACAAGTTTCACAGGGGTTACAAGTAAAGATTACAAGCCGAGTGTGCAATAACTACGCGTACTCACTCCTGATGGAGGTAATGAAGGGGAGAAGGTGAGCACAAGAAGAAGTGAGGAATCTGGTGATGTGTAACTTCACTGCTCCTGCCTTGAGGGAGAGAACTGTAGGCTTGCTTCTACAATTTTATGATCAGAAATGGAAGCAAAACTTTCGGATGATGCTGCAATCATGCATGATTTTTTGTGGATTGGTGTGGGGATTAAATGACAAACCGTGATAAAATGACTGTTTCAACTCTTAATTATCATGATAACCATGATTGACTACCACTCTTTGAAAAACTAACCGTACATACTGTCCAGTATCAACCAAAGTTAGCAACTGTCTCTAAGATGCAGGCACAGAAACAACATGGGTTTGTTTTTGCCAGTGAAAACGCTGATATCACAAAGAACATGATGCCATTTCAAACTGCTGAGAGGTTTTTAATATAAAACTTGGTGAATTGATGTCATTGTGTATCAGCACATTTTAACAACACCATGATAATACTGATTGCTGGGATCTTTGTGGTCACTATAATCTTGATATGAGATTTTCCAACTGTTTCATCTCTGGACTGGTGGAGGGATTTAGCCTTGTAAGTTCAGTTTTTAATTTTTTCAACAATTCAATCTATCCAGGCTTCATTCATTTTTTTTCCTGGACTTATTTGAATTGTTGATTTTCCAGCAAAGATGAGACATCTGCCAGACATGCAGATCATGTCTGTATTGTGTCTGTTCAGGTTTAATATCTGGACGCTGTGACTAAGAGGTTTTTGGAGGTCTGTCGACTTGCAAGACAGGTGCAGGAAATCAACATATGATGAATGAAACATTTTTTTATTCGTGATTTCACTGTTGAGTGTATGTAACGCTCTTAATTTAATACTGATACTATATGACCTACAAAAGCAAAGGAGATCATCAGAGAGAAGATTGCTTATGTCTAAATAGTTGTTCTTGATGGTTGCCACAGAGTTGGATTGTCCTTGAAATCAGATGAAACAAGCCTCTGTTTACGTTTTCATCATAGGTTAGCCAGTAAAAAAGAAGGAGGAGATTCTTCTTTGGATTCTTTGGATCTTTATTTTATTTTTTACATGATATTTTCTGGTTGGAGGAAATACCACCACTTTTGTCCAGAGGGGCCTCCAAAATCAACACAGTATGTAAGTTCCTTGTAGGTTTAAACAAATAATTAATATGTATAATTTATTGACAAAATATTTTGTTGTTATTTCATAGAGAGAGTGTGAAAAAAGAGACTGTCATGGGTTTATTAAGGGATAATGCTTCTGTGGATGTTAACATTGAAGACATCAAAAAAGACATCATAAAAACTTTCATTCCGGCTCCTCGGGAGATGTCTTTTCAACATATGAAAAGACGTTCAAAAGATGTCTTTTGGACATATCTTTGATCAATGGGTTCTTACTTTCCTAACATCTAAGCATCCAATAAAATTCAGTTCTTTAAGAACAAACTCTCCGTAAAGGTCCAGTTCAGCTCGGAAGGTATTAATTGTGATATATGTGTGCATCAATTTTTAACTGTATTTTGTGTGGCATGTGTGTAATGCAGCGGCCCAGCGCCCAAGACGAATTTCCCTTTAAGGGACAATAAAGTATACCTTTAACCTTTAACCTTTAAGACCCCACACATTTACGTCAGATTATGAAGAACGCAGCCAGAAAATAATCCGGTTAAATTGTTTACACGATACAATTTTAATTTTGATTGGTTTATGAAAAGGTTTAAACTACTCCTCTGCAACTGATTGAAATCAATTTGTGTCTGTTTATTCTGATTGAAGTGTTTATATGGAGCATTGGAGCATGTATTACAAATGGAATATTAGGCCGCATGTAAAATTAGCTTGAGTTATTGGATTGATCAGTAACCCTGTCAAACTCTGATACACTGATTTTGGACTATAAGTCAGTACACTCTTACATAATGTGCCTTCAACATGTTAAAATCTGAGTTAATATGATCCTGAATCCGGCAACAAGTGCCTGATCCAGAGCGCAAGACGACCGAGCACAAACACCAACTTGTGTTGATAGCTGATGTGGGCGCAACGCGCCGTCTCTCTCCATGTCAAATCACTCTAAAAGAGCAACCTTGTGACAGCTGTGCATGGGAGATTAAGAACCGGCAGCACCAATCAATTTTAATTAAAGCTGTATCCATTGTGTTGGCAGACATCACAGAGTGGAAATCCCGCCCGACGTGGATAAAGCACCGCTCTGTGTCCCAGACTTATTAAGGCCAAATAATTGATCACTCATTAGTGTAAAAGGAACCAGACTGTTAGTAAATCATCTGGATGAGGCAAAATCACATGCTGATGTAGATCCTTTGAGTCAGAAACACCAAGAGTGGTGAAACATCTACATCTTATTACATAATAATCCCCGTTTTGTTTTTACTTTTTCAAGGTATCTTTCTTTGAATTGTCTGTATCTAGTCTTTATAAGACTGTTATAGACTCTTTTATAGGAAATAAACTTTAATGAGATCTAGCAAAAAAACAAAGATCAGCAATTGCTTTAGGCCCCAAGCTACCAAGGGCCCCATAAAATGCCCCATAAACATAGGTTTCAAAAAGCTGAGTAATTTTGTCATTATAAAAATCCATCAGCTAAAATGTCATCAGAAGTCTTAATTCACCAGTGTCTCAGTGCCACCCCACTATTCAATGATCGATGATGTGTATCTGCAGAAATTAATTAATTAAGAAGACAGTAGCCAACTCATTAAAACAAACAGCACGGCGTGGTGTCCAGACTGTTGAAAAATGGAGCAAAGTGAGAAGATACTAAAAGATAATAACCACCCTATCATAACCTGTTCACTCTGCTGCCATTGCCAAGAGATACGGAAGTATCCGCTGCCGCCCCATCAGACATCAGAACAGCTGCCTTCCTGAGGTGGTGAGACTCCTAAATTCATCCTCCATCATGACTAAAAGTTCATTTTTATGACTTATTGTTTATTCAAAGATTGAAAAAGGGGGAGAACAAGGGATGCTGAGGGCTTCAAAATGCCTAAATTTGCTACTTTTAAAGAATAAAATATTAACAGGCGGCAGCAGATCAGGTACAGAATAGGGCTGCAACTAACTGTTGTTTTCAATACCCTAATATGTTGATTATTTTCTCAATTAATCAATTAATTAATCTTGTCACAGTCTTGTAAATCCATGGTCTCCACATGTTTGAACTTATTTTTCAAGTCCTGTAATGATTAATCTGTTGACAATTTTTTCCAATAACTGATCGGTCATTTGGTCCATAAAATGTCCGAAAATGGTTATGATGATGTTGATCAGTGTTTCCCAAAGCCCAAGATGACATCCTTAAATGTCTTGTTTTGTCCATAAGCCAAAAATATTCAGTTTACTGTCAGACAGGAGTAAATAAACCAGAAAATATTCACATTAAAGAAGCTGAACTCACTCACTTTAAAAAACGACTCAAAACTATTAAGCAATTATTAAAATAGTTGATGATTAATTTTATGTCAATTAGTGATCAAATTATCATCAGTAAACTGTTGCAGCTCTTGTACAGAATAAAACATAAATGATTTTTATGGTTTGACATTGATGAACACTTAAAGCCGTCAGTATACCTTTAATCAAAGTTCTTGTCAGATCGATGAGCAGTGCCAGACACATCCACTTTATGAAGCGGCAGGACTCAAACTTCTCTCTCTCTCTCAAGCCCTCTTCTCTCTTTTCTCACTTTACACTCTTACTTCACTGTTGATGTGCACATCTGAGTGCAACACCATGAATGCCTCTGACAAGCAAAGTGAGCACCATTATCCTGTGTCGGCAGGCCTTTCAGACAACCTTTGTGTAACCATTTAGAACAGATAAACATCTTTGCCTTTAGATGTTGGATGACAGCTATCATCTTCTCTGCCCTTCCATGTGTAGCTGTGTGCTTTTTGTGCACATTACAGGATAGGTGTGTCTTAAAACAGTAGTCAGGTGCCCATAAGGACATCGAAAGAGGTTGTTCCTCCCATTCACTCTGGACATGAGGAGATACCACTACTTCTAATGGGAGTGATGAGGGACAAAATTCAGTGTCTATGCTTTTTGCTAAAAAGTTTATCTGACATTCATATGTAGTCACACTGAGTGATCATTTTCCAACATAACAGACGTTTTAGTTCAAAACTCCTACATGGTGTCAGCGTCCCTTCACTGCAGCTCAGCATGGAAACAGTATCAGGGGAAACACAAAGAAGGAATTTTGTATTAAAAGGACTTAAACTCAAGTTGAACCGTGCTCAACTTTTGCTGCAACATAATCTGACTCACCGGGTGGAAGCTGTGGGTATAAGCCCGCCATTGGTCGCCTATTTCACACGGCATCTGTGTGTTATCGTTTTTAGAATCCCTGTCCTTATGGGAAACAAAAGCAACCTCTGAACTAGCAATCTACACGCTGAAAACAAGAAGCTAACACCTGGATCGCTAAGTGTACAAAAGTAAACAACATGGCAGCTCCCCATGTGCAAATGTTCCACCAAAACAAGTTCCCCCTGACACTATTTTGCGGGGCACTGTCACTGCATCCTGAGCTTAGCACCACCCAAGACAATTGAGATTGGTTTAAGCTGAATGATAATATAAGTATAGAGGGAGTCATCCCTATGTTCCCCGATCGGGGAACATAGGACCCTTTTTCAGAAAAAGGGTCCTATATTCCCCGCTGTTTCCCAAAAAGGTCCTATGTTCCCCGCTTTGTATGTGACCGGGGAACATAGGACCCTTTTTTAGAAAAATGGGTCCTATGTTCCCCGCTGTTGCCAGTTGATGAACAGGGGTGACGGGTGATGAGCATTTTGTTGAAGCTCCTGCAGAGTTTCTCCTACTGCTGCTGGCTCAAACTTTTTGCCAGTGCTGCCTCTTTTTCATTCATATGGTCCGACCTCAGTTCCTCTGCCAGTTGCAGCAAAAACTGTCTGCGAGGTATACCACTGCCGGTGCACTTTCCAGAGGATATGGGCATTTATCCCGGCCAGATCCAGGATGCTGTAAAATACGACCACTGGTCATCTCCGGGCGCCGCCTTTCACCGAGTATGCCCTCGCCATCTGATGAGGACATCCACTCCGTATTTGGTGCAGTTATAATAAATCACAAACTCTGGCTTTGCCATATTCCTGTTGGTGACACCCACACCTGTGTGCACGGAGCTCAGAATGCACACATTCTTGCTGTACTTACACTGGTAATCGGTAAAAGCACGTCACCAGATTTCAGCACTTTTGTGCTGAACAGCTCCGCTGACTCTTCAGCGGAGGGGGTCAGCTCCCACTTCGTTTTCCAAGGTGGTGGCGAGCTTTACAGAAGATGTTATCTGTGGTGATGTTTCTCCCCTTCCCAGGATTATTATATTATTATTATTATTATTATCATTATTATTATTATTATCATTATCATTATTATTATATAAGTTATTGCTCATGTTCCAACACAAGACCTTAGGATTTGCGCCCCTGAGCTATCCCGACTCGTCGAAGACTTTATAAGGACATCAAACAACTTATTCATTCATAAAACTGATAGCTTTGCCATATTTAAATTATTAGTTATTATAGTCACAGGTTCTTTTTGAATCAGCCTTTAAATTCACAATAGAAAAAAATGGAATAAAGCATATAGAGTGGATGGCCTTTGTGGAGACCGGAGTCTTTTGGGAAAATGACTATCACGCTCAGATTAAAAATTCAGTGTGCTATTTTCTATTTTCTTTTGGAGGGATGATCACTGTCAGCATTACATAGGCATCAAGCAACTTCTCCGTTCATTTGCAAAAACGAAAGCCAATTTACAGCCTGTTCTCTATAGGCCTATTTGGATATGTGCATCATATGCCCTGTACATAAGCCTGTTAAAAAATATATAAATAAATAAATAAATATCAACATTATATATTGTAAGCTATTTTAAAAATAACAGACTGGGGAACATAGGACCCTTTTTTTTAAAAAAAGGTCCTATGTTCCCCAGGGCCTTTTTGGGGAAAAGCGAGGAACATAGGACCCTTTTTCTAAAAAAGGGTCATATGTTCCCCGGTCACATACAAAGTGGGGAACATAGGACCTTTCTGGGAAACAGCGGGGAACATAGGACCCTTTTTTTAAAAAAAGGGTCCTATGTTCCCCGGTCACATACAAAGCGGGAACAGAGGACAGGGGAACATAGGACCCGGGGAACATAGGTACGCTCCCAGATGGAGTAGCTCCAATGCTAAGTCATGTGGCGAAGCACTGCGTGGCCAATCAAATACATGCATGTACACATTTGTGGTGACTACTTAATGTGAGCGCAGTATTTCTACTTTTTCTTCACAATTATCGCAACAAAAGATAAAACACGTTGCAGCTGTGATAACTTTCCAGACAAGGGTGGACTCTGTCTGAGGGGCAGGGGTGAAAAAATAAAATCATCATCATCATCATCATGCACTTTATCACAATTTGTCTCCTGGAAGTGCACTCCAGAGGGCACTTTGGGACATTTAGTCCAATGCAAGGGCACTCTGAAGGGAACTTAACCACATTTTCTCCACTGTAAGGGCACTCTAGAAGGTACTTTACCATGTTGTCTTGGATGCTGGGCCAATCCAGAAGTTACCAGAAGTCCATGTCCATGAACCACTGTGTCTTTGGTAAGTTGTAAGGATCACTGTCAAGTCACACGGCCTTTAATGTATGCAGATAATTGATTCTGGATGAAAGGTGAAACGTCTTCAAGAACCTAAGCAACCAACGATAACCCTTAGCGAAAACCATGACCTGAATGACTGAGAATGCTTACAGACAGGATAACGAAACTAGTTAACCTTTTTGCCTAGCTAGCAAAAAACATAGCTACTTTTTGTTAACCTTTTTAGCTAGATAGAAAGCAATGTAGCTTATGTTTTGTTAACCTTTAATTCTGGTAAGAAAGCATCTTCATATGGATTAAACTCTATTCAATTACTGTTTACGTTAAAAACTTTTACTTACTAAAGTGAGATTAGTTATTTAATTGTGCAACAGACCTCTGCTTAATTGAAACCCAGATTTAATCATTTTAAACCTAGTTTTGCTTAACTCTGATTAGGTTAAATTAATATTTTTTGGTGCAACCCGGTCCAAAGAGCATTTTCTGAAAAAATCCTCTCTAGGTCAGTTTTGCTCTGACTCCACTGCTGTTACATGGAAACCTCCATTAGACATGGTGGATAAGAGGAAAGTGCACAACAGAGCACTAAAGAACTATTTCAAAATAAAATGACTGAAAAAAGTGAGAAAAAAAGTGAGTTAAAAGTGGGTGTTTCTTCAAAATATGTATGTTGATTAAAACCAAAGATAATTCTATTTACATTTAAGTTATCCATCAGTAATTACTGTCATTTTTGTTATTAGAAGGTTATAAAATCCAAACTCTAAATGTGACATTTATTCAGTAGTATTTTGGTTTATCTGTTGATTATAAATCAACCATCATGTAAACAGTAAACTGATAATGTGTCATTTCTCACATCACAGCAGCGCTCTTTCTGCTGTCTGGATTATATTTCTTCTCCTCTCCGCCTGCGTGACAATGAGGCGCCGTGCCTTGCTTATCAGCACTGAACCACCGTGACAGACTGGAGCTGGGCTGCCCCAAAATGGTGGCATTTACCTCCCAAAAGCACAACTGGAAAAGTCATTTCCACTGTAGGGCGAGGCATTTTCTGCTTCCCTCTTTTCCAACTGCGATTTTCTTTCTCTTGCAGCAGAAAATGATTGCCTGAATTGCGCGGCACACTATGGTTATCTCTGCCCTGGTGCAGTCTTTTTTGTATTGTCTGTCTTTAAAATGATTGGGGAGAAATTTGTTCTTTTCACTTAACAGGAATCATGGAAGAGACTTAACATCAGCAATTCAATCTCAAATAAATCTCATCCCGCTATGGTTTAAATTTTCATTGCTGGCAGTTTGGAAAAGTATCTTTTTCAGTGGATATTACACATATTATATGTTTCTATGACAGTTTATAGCTGCGTAAAGCCAGAAAAATGAATGGCTACATTTCTAATCTGACATCCACAATGTAAACAAACTCACTAACACTTGGGCTTTAATTACCCGAGGTGTATCACGTCATTGCAGAATGCAGCGTTAAAGCCCTCCTGACATAATCCAGATTATTTAGATGTCAGTGGAGAGCGGAGATTACCGCACCATCATGAGTGATTTAGGTATAATTGCACCAGCGGAGCTCTAGTGTTGCTTCTCCAAATGAGAACAGATGTAATGGTCTGAGAGGGGATCAGAGCACAGAGGTTGTGCTAAAATTTTGAGCGGTTCTTCTTAACTTCACTGTTAATCACAGCTATAATCATTAATTAATGAAAATGAATGGAAATGAACATTGACAGCATCAGAAAACAGTGATAACTAACTGATTTATTGGCTTCTTTAGTTTCATGATGTGAGTTCATTAAAGGACCAGTCAGTCAATATGAGAGTGAAAGCAGGTTTAAGTCCTGCTGTTGTTTGTTGGCACTTGCTTCACAAACAGTGGTGATGATCCAATGTGGGTAATTTGTGTAGGGCTGAACAATTTATCAAAATATTAACGAAATATCAATATGGCCAAGTGCAATATCTGAGGTGCTGGAGCTCCATTTTTAGATAACAATAAAATATGTTACAGTGTACCATTATAACTGAAGCATCACGGAAGGGATGCACAATAAATAATGGGGCCAAAAAATGGTCAGCTGATATTGGCATATATTGGTCTAGATTGGCGTATATTAGCCAATAAATGTCGGCTATAAGTTTTGTACTTTACTAGAAAACTAAATGAACACATCTTCTCTGCTTTTCTTTTAATATTGATGTCAGTTCTGAGCCTTTCCGACCCTCAGATGTGCAGAAACTACCTGTTACATGAATTTCTTTTTAAAATAGAAACGTGAAATTTTCAGTTAACGTATTAGTATTGGTCATAAGAAGCAAGTAATTATTTCTATATAGTTATTCTTAATGCCTGCCACCAGGTCGGATTCTGCTCTAAATCAGAAGAAAGTTTACACTTTCCCAGCCAAAGTTACACAGAGTAGCATGTTGTGATGATGGAAATAAAAACACTGATATTTTGTGCTATTATTTTGGGGCCATATCGCCTAACCCTACTAAGTGGGCTACAGAAAACAGGAAAAGAGAAAGGTGGCTGAGAGTACCAAGCTTGCTGAACTGGAGCACAGAGCAGAAAGAGGTGGGGAGGGGCCAATTACACTTTTTGTGCGGATTTGTGCAGTTTACTGACTCTCTCCACCTCCCTAAGCTCATATTTGCCAAAAAACAGACAAAAGGTTTCACTTTAAGATGAATTTGACTGACAACATTATTATTTGTCTTTTTTTCTCCAATTTTTATATAGATATCACAATACTGGCGGTATGAATTTTTTTGGCCACGATAACGGCATGTTTTTTTCACACCATTTCATCCATTCAGTGCCATTCACAATCACAACAACATGTTTCTCAAGAATAGTTTCTTCTGTAAAAAAGAAGTAATCCAAGTGACGGTGTAAGATATTACGCAGTACTATCAGCAGGCTTGGAGAGTAATGCATTGCATGTAATGGGATTATGTAATCAGGAGAAGGTAATTGTATTCTGTTACAGTTACAGAACTAAATGATGTAATCAGATTACAGATACATTTAGTAAAAAAATATCAGCATTACAATTTACTATACATTTTAAAATAAAGAGCAATATAGTACCATTCACAGTGTTCACATGTTACGACACTACAGAGTCTCACAGCACCACTCTGGTTTGAGTGACACCTACAGTTGGTTGATTATCATGTTCTCTAGTAATAAAATGCTTAACTGGGTGGAAATTAAACATTATTTTGTCGTTAAATCAGAAAAGAGGAACAATATCACATTACAGTGACAGATCTTCCTTCAGCTGTGAAAATACTGTCATCAACCAAGAACTCAACATCTAATTTAAAGAAGCGTTTTCAGGTAACACCAACGGTTAATGTTAGCTACACAGACCAACCGCTAACATTAGTTTACACAACAACGTCTACGTTAGCACACAGACACTTCTAATGTAAGTTAAACAAATCCAATTAGCCTGCTAGTCGGTTAATAACTACTACTGCTACCAATGAAAAACATGTTGGGACCATAACAAATATAAAACATTAGACTGAACAATTTCACCATTTTTGGTATTATTGAGGTGACGGAAAGTAATCAAGTTACATTACTTTAATATTCTGATACTTAGATTACGAATACGAATACGATCGAATACGAAATACTTTATTGATCCCCAAGGGGAAATTCATTTGTCTGCAGTCTCATCTATTTGTATAAGAATTATAGACAGCTAGATTAGATTGATTAGATTAGATTAGATTAGATTAGGTTACTGACTATATTTTTTAAGAGGTAATTAGTAACTGTATCAGAATACATTTTTAAAGTAACTCAGCCCTGCCTTCACCAGCCTGCCCTGTTTCCATGTCATAATAATGGAAAAAAGTTTCCATAATGTGTCAGACAACAGGCTGATAGTACTCTTGTCTCTTGTCTTTGTTCCAGCTGACTGTCTGTGACGAGCTATAATCAGCAGATCTCATCTCTGGCCACCTGTTAGCTCAGAGCCACAGGTGTCTTGAGGTGAGGATGTAGTAAGAGCCAGATTCTCTTCAGCAGGATTTAAGGAGCACACCAGGAAGTACAGTCACTACCTGCTCTCTCTTCACACTGTGCACCTACAATCATGCAAACACCTACAAACACATACTTTACTGATATTAATAGGGAAACTGAACAAGCTGCTTGCTTCATCCAGCAATAAATAATAGTAACTGAGCTATAACTGTTCACTGACTGTAATAGACAGTGGTTAAAAGTCTTATTTAAAGCTATGGAGACTGGCTGTGTCGCTGTCCATGGTATCTATGTGTAGTTCCTCGACATTGCCAATAAAAACAGTAAATTTACGCATGGAATCAGGGAATATTTTAGATTATATTCAGAAAGACAGTAAGAGGAAGGAATCAGCAGCAGATGGGTCTCACTAATCTCTTCTAACTGTATAATGCTTTAACTACTCTTCCCATCGTGCCAATTACAGTAGCAGGTTACTTACTCTTGGTGATCTTCTGTAGCCCCAGCACATCCTCGGGCGTTATTACGGTATTTCTGCGCAGTTCTTCTTCAGTAGTAACCGGGATCCCCATGTCTGCTGAGTTGCAGCCTTGCTGCACTTTCATGTCCAACAGAAAGAGGGCTGTTCGCTGTGCAACCTGACAGGATCTGAGGTCTCTAGTCTCTGGTGCTCTCGGCGTCGTCGCCGCAGGAGCGGATTTAGTTGCGTCGCAGCCTTTTAGTTGCGCGCTGGCTGAACCGCCGTACAGCAAACAGGCTCTGTGCTGCCGCCGCCGCTGCTACAAGAATAACTCATTCTCCGTGCCTCCTCCCCTTCTCGATCCGGTAAAAGATAAAAATCAGCCCCTTAGTTCCCTCCCTCCCTCCCTCCTGCGCTCAAGGCTCATCGGCTCTCTCACAAGCTATTTAATCCAAATCCTGCGGCTTTAAACCGGCCGCTGGTGCGTGAGGATCTCAGTCTGCGCGCCTCGTCATCTGCTGCTCACACACCACAGACAGCGTGCATGGCTGCGCGAGCTTTACTCAGGAACTGTAACTGAATACTCAGTAACTGATTACTCAGTACTCGTTTCTCGCCTCAGAGGTGATAAGTTTCTTCCCCCACTGGTGGAACAGAAAGTTCACAGGTGTCAGAGAGAACCTCCTGAAATGACATGTTGTGAAGGTAAGCTGTTACCACAGTGTGAACAGAGAGGCGCTAACTCATCACAGAGCTGATTAAACACTGATTCTCTCATATAGAAACACATACTCTTAGAAATAAAAGGTGCTAACTAGAACCATAAAGCGTTTTTTTGGCTTGTCCTGACAGGAGAATCGTTTAATGGTTCCCGGTAGAAGCTTTTCTAAAGGTGCCACTTGGAACCCTTTCAGAGAGTTCTACTTAGAACCCAACATTAAGGGTTTTACCATCTTTGAAAGGTTCCACCCAGAACCACAATGAGAGGTTTGACAGAGAGCCTTTCTATGGTAAAATGGTTCAACCAAGAACCCTCCCTTTTTGTTCCATCAAGGACCTTTCCACCTTCGGGGTGCTAACAAGAGCTCACCCAGGGGATTCTACTGATAACCTTTTTAAATTCCGCCAATTTTATCTAGAACCCACCAGGAAGTTTTTTTACAAAGAAAATTGCAGTGGTTTTATTTAGAACCCTCATGGGGGGTTCCTATCAAGAACCTTTTTGCATCCCAATGGTTTTATTTAGAACCTACAACGTGGGGCTTCTACTCTGAACTATTTTATATTCTAAGGGTTTTATCTAGTACACACCTAGGGGGTTCTCCTGAGAATCCTTTTATATTCCAAGGGTGTTATCTAGAACCCACCCAGGGGGTTCTATCAAAAACCCTTTGATGTTTGGTACAAAGAACCACCTACAAACCCTTGACAAAAGAGTTCTTAAAGGATTATCTCTTTCAAAAATCATGAATGAAAAGGGTTCTTAATGGAACCTTTAGTCTTACAAAGAACCCTTGACAAACTTTTTCTTCAAAAAAAGGGTTCTTCAGAGGCAAATGGTTCTGGGGAGAACCTCAGCCCTTCAAGAAGACCCCTTTTGGAACCCTTGTTTTTAAGAGTGTAAGGTGTATAGGTCACCAAAACCCAAAGCTGAAATAAAAATATCTTTTTGAGGTTTGAATCTGTATCACTCTACACCTCAACAGGTATGGTATAAAGGATACATTGATCTGGATCAATATATTGATTCAAAGTCATCTTTGAGATACGCCTTTATTTTGTAATTCCCATGGCATGTCTGTGTCACAAATGTTTGGAAGAGTTCAGACATAAAATTGTCTGTATACTGTTTACTGTAAAGCAACAATAAATAAGTGTTTTTAGTTGATTACACCACAGAATCATATGTGTTGACCACCCAACCAAATTTGAATGATTAAAAAAGTCATTAAGTACATACTAAAATTAGGTATCAAAATCTCACTACGAGCTGAAAACCACCTGAAACATGGACGCTCCGTCCAGCAGCTTTATTGAACATATCCAGACATGTTTGAGCCACCAGAGCCAGAGGACGGTGACAGGATGGCATTTTATTTTTCTTCTGTTGGAACTGAAGTGAGCTGAAGTGAACTGCTTGGCTGATTTGGACTGAGAGAGTCGCTGAGGGTACATTTGTAACTGACTGTTGGGGCAGTTGAGGTAGTGTTGTTCGTGTGTTGGTTCGGGGGCTTATAAGAATGTTGTTGACAGTTTATAGATTGCTTAAGAATGTTAATACAAGCCTCATGAGTTTCTTGTTTGTTACAAACACATTTATTGAGTTTAATTTACTTACCTATTATGTCGTTGTTAAACCTTCAGCTTTAAAAAGAACTTTACTTAGCTTTTGTTGTTGCTTTATTAAGATTTCTACCTACTTAATAGAGTAAAAAGGCCTGAAAATAGTAATAATTAGTAATCATTAAAAATTAACATGGGTAACTGTTAACAAGTGCATAATAAATAATTAACCTTTGATAGGTATTGTTCACACTTTAGATTCAGTGCCCCCCAAATTAACTGTTAATAAGTGTTTAATAAAGGATTCATTGACCTTAATAAGAATTGTTCACACTTTAGATTCAGTGCCCACAAAATATGCAGTTAACTGTTAATAAGTGCATGGTTAACTGTTCATAAATGTATAATGAACTATGTAGAAATCAACAAAAGTACAGTAAAGGTTTAACAAAGAAAAATAAAAAAAAAGTTTCTTATCAGACTGCTTATAAATGAATAAACATATGCACCATACATGTTCACTTACACTAACAATGAAATATAAAAAGTTTTATTTTTCTTTACCTGATACTGAGCTAATTAAGCTAATTATGCTAATTATGCTAATTACGCAAATTGCCCAACATGCTATTCTTAGTAACCAAGTTGAGTTTCATCCATGACATTTCAATCATAAAAATTCATAGGAACAACTTTACCGATCCAAGAAATTTCCAGTAGACTAATACGTCTCTTCAGGTTCAGTAATATGAGCGGCCCCTTTCACATTACACATATATTGAGAAAAGATTATCATATATTGTCCAGTTATAATACCCGAGTATAAGATCATTTTGACCCAAAAGGAAAGTATACAAAATCACTGAAGCAAAGAAGTAGGTGAGACTGTCTGAAGCTTTACAATATCTTTATTTCATTTTCTTTTCATTGGAAAGTTGCTTTCCAGATGCCAGCATCCCTGAGAAAGTGTAAAATGCAAATGTTCTGGACAGCCCCGTCAATGAGCTGAAACAGGGCCCGCCAAAAGATATTCACATCTGCAAAACACAACCCTGCACAGCCACCTTTTTTTTTTCTTTTTTTTTTTTTTTCTCTGGTTTAATCACAGACCGGCTCCAGTCTCAGTGAAGTGAGCCTTCTGCGTTGCGATGAGGAGACAGCGCCTCCCTCTGCTCAGCAAACTTACTGCAGGGCATGTGCAGAGCTGAGAGCTGTCCATGGTAGTACTTTGAGAGGAGTGATGTGACTGTTTATCCCTTTACTCTCTAAAATCTGTGTGGATCCCAGGAGAGTGAGAGAGCGCTTTGGTGAACAGGCTTATTGGCATCATTTCAGCTAGAAAACACATAGGCGAGTAAATAAAAATAAAATAAAAGGGGTATAATAGCTTTGAAACAAACTAATAAACACAAACTATCAACTTAAATCTGCTAATCCCCTGTAATCCCGCTTTTATAAATATGATAAATCACATTATATTCCTATGAGGTCTGTAGACAGAGAGCATTGCTACCATTTTTACAGGTGTTACAGTTGCTCTGGAAGTCTGTGACAATCAGAACTTCTCATCACAATGCCACATAATTCCAAATCCTACCAGTAAAAGCAGTAACAATATTCAAAAGCCATTAGCGTGTGTGGCTACGTGGCTGTTGAAGAATTTCCAAGGGATGGGTAGCAGCGTTGCAAGCCTGACCCCTTGCTATTCCCTCCTGTTAGCCCACAGTCTGCTGGACTCCTCTCTATGCGGTCATCTCGAAGCAGCCCCTGCGGTGCGTCTGCATGTCTCTCACCCTGCGGATGGACTGGATCTGGGGGTGGTGGGCTCCCCAGTCGTTCCAGTGCTTGTAAGGTCCAAATTCAAACACATACTGGTAGCCACGGTAGCCGGGGTACTGGTAGCCCACCCAGCTGTGTGAGGAAGAGGGGAGTAACACATGGTTATAAATACTATCTTCTTATATTTACACATATTATATCACTATATATACACACATTTATACTGTACATTAACTGGTTATGAAACAGTCTCAATTTATTATTAATGCCTCTGTATGACCACATAATTCTCCTTCAAAAAAGATGAAACAAGTCGACAAGTGTTTACATTTTTCCAGGGTGAGTTATACTAAGTTCTACATTAGAAGCATAATGAGATTTTAATTTACAGAATTTTATTTTTAATGTTATAATATATTTTATAGCTGTGAATGGAAGCACTACTCCTTTTGTCCACAGGGGCTCCAAAATCAACACAATATGAAAGTTCCTTGTAGTAACTTTAAGGTTTGTTAGAGACACACGGCAACGTTTTCATCATATTGTTTTCTAAGAAGGTTCTCAGCAGAGTTTTTACTCTTCAGCAATGCATGCTGGCAAGTCTGCTAATATGCTAATATGTTTCTTAATTTAACTTAATTTAATGAGTACTCTGTAAAATACTTCAAGTTAGAAGAACTCATGTTGATAAGTGTTCTGAAAAGAAATACTAGATTTTTTTTTAAAAAAAAAAGGTCAATTAACTTGAAAAAATAAAACTTGTAATGACTGCTGACCATGATATTTTAAAGTGTATTATATATCATATATATTTTCTACTATTACACACATTATTCATTCATATGCATGCTACTATTTCACATATTATAAACCTTTTGTATATGGATATTAGTCTGTATATTCTTACAGCCTAAATACAATAATTCATTTATATTTCTACTGTGAAATTATCCTGTGCAATTATATATATTCATCCTGTGCAACTATCCTGTGAATCTCCTGATGTGCAATCAAATCTGTGCAATTAATTAATTAGAGCTGCTGTGACAAGCAAATTTCCCCAGTGTGGAATCAACAGCTCACTGTACCAGCTCCGTAGAAGGTGACTCGAAACGACTTACGTTCCACCGGTGACCTGGATGCTGGCAACACGGTCCTGGAAGCCGTAAGACCACAGGCTGGGAATATCCTCATCACACACCTCCATCTTACGACCCTCGAAGTTTGGACATTCATACAGGCAGATCTTGTGGTCCTGGGGATCCTGTAAGATACAAACATCACAATCAGAATTATGTTTATCGCCAAGTGGGTTTTCACACATGGGGAATTTGCCTTGGTGTTGGGGTGCATTACAATAGATATAGTAAGAAAAAATTAAAAGAAGTTCAGCAAAAGTCAAGGATCATAAATCAAATTGAAATTTACAATAAACGGTATGTAAAAATTAAAGCTGCAAGCAGTGTTGGACAGGCCCTCACACTCCAGTGCTGGCTGGGTGTGCTGCTGCTGGTGCCCATGTTGCCAGACATCAACCGGTCAACAAGACACTGAAATTTGACATGCTTCATACACCACAGTAAGGAATTCGATATCACTTCTTGTGTCTACAAGGTGTCGCTATGACTACAACTCCTGATTGTCATGTTAAGGGCAGAACTCTTATCAAACGTGAAGTTTGGTGCAGACTGGACCATTTGCACCAAAGTTGCAGCAATTTTGTAGTTCATGGCGAAACATCAAAACTGTATGCCACGCAATGGCTGAATCCTGTAGGAGGAGTTTGTTAAAATACAATGCGTGTAAAATGCCAAAATTTGCTGACTTCCTGTTGGGTTTGGGCTATATGGCCAAGAGGCTTTTTTGTGTCTATGTGTGATACACGTGTGCTGATTTTCATGCATATCAGTGAAATGTGCCGCATGGGCTGCTTTTTGGAGGGCGTGGCCAAGCCATAATTACCCAAGCAAATCGAATAGGGTCCTCGCACCATTTGGTGTCGGGCCCTAAATATCAAATGAAAAAGCTGGCAGCAAGTGTCACTTAACGTAAGATGTTTACCACTGTTCATACACTCTAGAGGTGAAATCTGGTTCACTCTCTGTCCCAGATTTCACCCAGTAAAGAGATTTTAAACAAGAAAGGTCCAGTCAGGATCACTACAGTTACATGAATGCAGTTACTGTTATATAATA
Source organism: Lutjanus argentimaculatus (assembly GCA_034769285.1). Lineage (NCBI taxonomy): Eukaryota > Metazoa > Chordata > Actinopteri > Lutjaniformes > Lutjanidae > Lutjanus > Lutjanus argentimaculatus. The sequence goes on from JAWZSL010000001.1 coordinate 2,998,292, forward strand.
CTGATTATGGGTTTGAATAGAAATGTTGTTTTAAAAGCCAGGACCAAACCTCTGGGGGGAAACACTGAGTGCTTGCAGTAGTCTGGATTGTTTTAGTCTGAAAATCATCAAATTGATACATAGTGGCATGTCAGCTAATAAAAAGCTTTAATCCAAAAATACTGGCAGTGGAATGAGCCTATAAATACACATAACTGCAACCATAAAAAGCACTTTAATTTGTGCCAACAGAAGATGGATGAGAGGGCAGACAACAGTGATAAGAATCAGTTCTTGCAGAGAGGAAATGCAGCACAGAGAAAAAAACCCAAAACAAAACAAAACAACTCCTGCAGGCTGATCTCAACTCACCATTTTGACAGGCCTGACTGACATGAAGCGGTCACATCTGTAGCTGTTGGACCAGGTGTCCCAGCGGGGATACTCTCCCTTCTCCAGCATGAACATCTCACCGTCATGTTCTGCTGCTCATAACCCACCCAGCTAGACAGACACATAGATAGATATGTTAGAGGAACAGCATTGTAACATATATTAATGATTATAAATTATATTACATTATATTACAAAGACTATTATATTATAATTTCCATCAACACGTCAGATTTTTACAAAAACATGATTTATTCAGGCATAAAAAGGACCTTAAGGACCCCTGTCTCACCTCCTGGTTTAAAAGAGGCGGGAATACTTTTCAAGCACTGGTAAGCTTTCTAATTTTCGACAAATTTATTAAACAATATTGCTATCAGATGTTTCTCAACAATAATGTCAACTCTGTCAACCCTTCTAAATCAAAGCTAGATAAGAATTATGGTTTGAAAATGTGTATTTTAATTAGCATTAAAAAGACTCTGAGCATCTCTAAAAAATAAAATGGCTACTCAGTACAACTGTGCTGTGAAATTAAAAAATGTAACATTTTGTCAGCATGAAGCATAAAAATAAAACCCCCCTTTAAAATAGTGTTTTGAATGAATGGTGACTTACGGTCCACACTCCACCCTGATGGAGCCAATTCTCTCGAAACCCTTCTCACACAGGTTACGGCACTCTCCAAACAGGTCCATCCTGCGGCCTTGGAAGTTTTCATATTCGTAGAGGTATATCTGAAAAGTAAGACAAGCCACATGCATTTATTTCTTTTTTTCAGAAAAGAAAGGAAAAAAAATAGTAAAAAACTCACAGACAGAGGTCATCATATAGAGAATGTAGTCCATATATTTTATATTGTTCAGATTATTAGGAAAATGTCACTAATTTTAATGTTAATAATTTCTTTGGCAATTTCTTGCCAAAATGACATAGAGATCTGCGCCAGAATATATGAAAATGGTCTGCCACAAATTTATCACACTGCCTCCAACATTCATCTCGAACCTGAAAAACCTACTGTATAAAATTCAATTTTGGAGTCAGAAAATATGGCATTATATTCTTCCAGCAGAGTTCTCACCAGAATCTGAGGCTTTTATTTTTGAAGTCAAATATTTTAAATACATATTTTGCATACAATACAAGTTTAAGGACAAACATAGTACCTTGTGATTGCGCAGCCCCATGGCAGAATGGCTGCCAATACTGCCCTGAGCACCTGAGTGAGACATGATCAGATCTGGAGAGAGAAGAAGCACATAGTCAGTCAGCCATTTCCAGAGATCGCTGTGGGGTTATGGAGAGGGTAATTACTGTTTATTGACTGCTGGAACACAGCAGGTACTCCAATACGCTGAGGAAATGTCATGAACTGAAGCACCCTTTGATATTTAAATGTATTGAACGCCAATATGAGGATGCTCACGTGTTTGAAAGGACTAAAATCAGATCGAACACCAAAAGGGGACATTTTTCTAGATGTACCTTCATTTTGCAATGAGCATGCTGTGAAATCGCACTTAATTTACACCCTCGAGAACATCTGAATGTGCATCCTGAAGGCTTTCAAGATTTAACACTGGGCTGAAAAGCAGTGTCTCTGTTTGTTTCCGACCCTAACCAGAATTACTGTTGGGTATGGTAGTAAATGTGCTCCGTAACCACACCCAACAATGGTGTCATGGTGTACCGACACACCCTATAGTACACTACCACATCACTGCAGCATGGTGAGAAGTTAAACCCTTGAGGTCGACTAAAACAAGATTTTCACAGGGTGTTAAAGGGATAGTTCAGATTTTTTGAAGTGGGGTTGTATGAGGCATTTATCCACAGTCAGTGAATTACCTGCAGAAGATGGCGGTTGACATGCCTCCAGTTTGGAGAGGCAGCAGGAGAACTGGTGTAGGAAGCTAAGCAACGTACTGCTGTGAGGTATGTATTTTAGCCACTTCAAAAAAGGCCTATATAAATCAATATCAGTTTAAGTGTACGCTACATTTAGAATATTTTCACCGCTTTACCTTTCCGTCAGATAGCTTTTTCTGACAGGAATCCGCCATCACATAAGCCAAATATAGCTTTCTCCAAACCAACCAAACCCCATAGACAAAATCAGTCATTTTACCTCACAGACCACAGGAGCTGCTGGTCTACCGCTACCTCAATTTGTTAGTTTTTTTGTGTTATTGTGTGACTTCAGTGTTTTAAAACAATAGTTCTGATTCACTAAAGTCACACGGTAACACAAATGGACTAACTGATCAAGGCAGCGGTAAACCAGCAACTCCGGTGTTCTGCAAGGTAAAACTGCTGATTTTGACTATGGGGTTTGGTTGGTTTGGAGAAAGTGAAATTTGGCTTGTATAATTTCACTTTCCCATTAGAAAAGGCTGTCTGATGGCACAGTACAGCAGTGAAAATATTCCAAATATAGCGTAGATTTAAATTGATACCAATTTCTTTAGGTGGACCTTTTTTTTAAGTGACTCTGTCCACTACAAGGCTGAGCTTCCGTGCTGGTGCTCCTCCCTGCTTCTCCAAAGTGGGATGTGCCAACTTTATACAACACCACTCAAATTAAAAAAAAAAAAAGAACTATCCCTTTAAGTTGCTCCTAAAAACAGTCCAGTATATTTCTTTCTATTGTAATTCTTTTCTTCTATAATGGACCAAACATGATTTTAATTTGAAAAGCAGACCCTGTTTCCAATAAAAGTGACCTGATCATCTTTTAATGTTTCTTTTAAGGCTCAAATCCATCCCTGCAAATCCCTGATTCTTTCCTCAGAGTGGACTTCTGTCTGTATATTTCCCTGGTTCATCCTCTGCATTTTTATCATTTCCATGCAAGCAAAAATACTCAATTAACCAGTCACGAAGAAACTAATCTCCCCTAGTCCTGCTGTGATCAGTTTCTTTAAGGATAAAGGATGAGGCAGAGTCCCTCATCTTTCTCATCCAGCTTACCTCAGGATGAGCCACTGAAACATAATCATACCCTGCTGCATTTTATGTCAATATTCCACCTACTTAGTCCAAAATTAAGCTTTCAGAGAGGAGACGGTCCTTGCTTGGTTCTTTCGGTCCAAAGTGTGAGCAGACATGTTAATATCCAATGATTCTAAAGAGTTAGAAGACCTGAGAGTGGAAACTTACAGTTACAAGTGCAGGCTGAAACGGACCGACCTTTGGAGAAAGTGATGGACGCAGGCCTTGTGAGTGGGGATATATATATACATTCACAACCGGCCCAAGTCTATAGAGGCAGGATCCTCACTTCTCATTGGCTGCGAGCTGTTTGGAGCCCGGCGCGGAGGTCAAAGGTCACACTGCTTATCTGCGGACAAGTCGTGCTGACTCTGCGGCCTGTTTTGTTCGTCCAGCACCATTGTGGGGGGGGGGGACCGGGGACAGTCACTGCCATCAGCAGAAAGTTTGCTTGCCTTTCTACACACACACACACTCAAACACACACATACTTTTGCAGCCACTCACATTCTGTCTCTCACTTTTCCTTCTAAATTATTTTTCTTTTTTTTTTATCCCTCCTCTCTGTCACTGTCTCCAGTTTGCCTGTGATCTCATTTGTCTTTCACTTCATATTTTCTCTCTCCTTTTTCTTTTGATCCTTGGTACAGCCTGTCCAAGCCTTTGAGCCCTGTGTGTGTGTGTGTGTGTGTGTTGTGTGTTGGGGATGGTGTGTGTGTGTAATGTGCTGACTGCAGGAGCAGCAACCATCTCTCTATTGTTTCGACAGGCGACTGTTGGACACTCTTTTGCTTGTTATAGTGCTGGACAGGCTGTATCCTTACATACACAACTCATACAACCCCACCTACACAATCATGTCATTTGCATAGCAGCATGTATATAAACTTAACAGACTATTTTCTTTTTGTGACCTGTGAAAATAGAACCCCATGTCCATAAAAGTTGGGACCTTGTGCAAAACAGAAATAAAAACAGAATGCAATGATCTGCAAATCATAGATACTGTATATAGATATATAGATAGATATATATTGTTCAAACTGACAAACTTTTTTGTGCTTTGTAAATATACACTCATTCTGAATTTGATGTCTGCAACATTGGTAGACTTGGGGGAGGGGGCAAAAGGAGCGATTGCCCCCTTGTTGGCCCCATGTTTGAAAAAATGTGGAAAATTTGTCCTCCTGTATGCACCTATGGTAGATAATATATGTTAAAGTGTAGGGGTGTCAAAATTAATCGTTCCTAAGATGCATCGCGATGCAGCGTGGATGATTCTGCATCGATGCAGTGAAAGAACATAATCGATTATAGCGGAGAGACGTTCCATTTTGATTTTCCGGTCGCGGCTGGACAACAGATTTCTAAAATTAAAAATAACTTCCTGGTAGCAACCAGTGCCGTAGCAACCTCGGAGGGAGGTGAAAATCAAAAGCAGGTGAAAAAAAAACGCACCCAGTATTTTAAAAGCAGACCTCTGGGCACGTTTCTGATTTTATGAACTTGCTGGGAAGCACGAACTGGACAAGACACATGCTGCGTGTAAAGTCTTTCACACAAAAATCAAACACCTTGAAAATACCACTAACTTGAGAAACCACGTTAGCCGTTTTCACCCTGAGAAGCTAATGCCTGGCACCGTTAAGAAAACAGCGGACCCAGCGAGACCCAGCGAGAGGGGCCCAGCTGCAGACCCGACTAGTGGCCAGCAGCTAACACCTGAAAGGCAACCGTTAACTGGTATTGTACATGAATAATTGATAAATAGTTACACCGACAAGTATTTCTGGTGCCAACTAGCGAGGGTGGCAATGTTTAATCATGTACATCCCTGTGTCTGTGGTAAGGCTGCAATTAACAATTATTTTCATTACGTCATCATTTCATTTCATTATTTTCATCAGAGGTTAGGTCTGTAAAATGGTGAAAAATGTTGAGCATTAATTTCCAAAGCCTATGTTGACGTCCTCAAATGTCTTATGTCCAAAACACAAAGATATTCAGTTTACTGTCATTAGAGGACTCAATAAATCAGACAATATTTACATTTGAGAAGCTAAAATCAGAAAATTTGGACACTTTATGATTAAAAAAAGACTCAAAACCATTAATCAATTATCAGAATAGTAGGTGATTAATTTAATAATGGATTAATAATCAATTAATAGTTGCAGCTTTATTATCAGTTACTTGAGCAGAAGACAGTTGCTAGAAGCTGCAGCTGGATGCAGAAGTATTATTTTTGTTTTTGAGAATGGAACAATTTCACACAAATACAGGGAGGCTAGACCTATACAGTTTGTTCATTTATTTATTTTACAGTTTAATGTTAAGACTTTTATGTTATTGATATCTGAAGCACTTTCTAAACAATAAAAAAGGGAGTTCATATTTATCTGACTGCTTGTATTCATTGATGAAAAAGTAGCCATGTGCAGTAATATAAAAAATTGAGGATGCAATGCATTGTGATGCATCGTAATCGTTGACAGGATAATCGTAATTGGGTTAATAAACTATTTATTAATGTTTTTATTCATGCACATTGCAAGTTAACTGATGCCTCTATGATGTTATGCAGCCTCCCGCCACTAGTTGGGGCTGCGGCCCCATCAGACGGCAGATACCATAAATGCGTATGCCCCGATGGCCCATGTAACCCTGGATGTTTTCACCAGCAAAGTCAGACAGATGACAGCTCGTGAATCAGCGTGGTTTGGCAGTGTTTTAATCTCGAAAAATGGAAATAATGTTGAATGAAGGCTGTGGCAGAATAAACTGGTACATAATCACTCGACTGGAGCAACATGTGACCACATTCAGCACAGACACGGACATTAACCTGCAAGCAGAGCATCTGCTGCTGCTGCCAGCACTGCTAACGTTAGCCACACTGTGTAGCAGGCTGGCAGCTAACGTCAGGTGGAGTTGTTGTCATGTTTTGGAGGTTAATGTGCAGTGTTTGTATTGCACAGCGCAAAGTGACACACATTTCAGTGGCATTTAAAGTATGATTTGGCAGTTGTAGACTGTGATTAACAGCTTCAGTTGGCTCTTAATACACAGAGTATTTCTTCAGATAGTGTTTAACATGATCATTAATAAACTGTGCTCAGTTTTAAATGATTTCTGAGTGTTTTCTTATTGTTAGACTAGTTGACTAGTCTAAATTTAATTTTGCATTGAATCGATAGGGAAATAAGTCGCCAGGAACATTCCTATTCTACACTGACTTACTAGAACCATAAGGGGTTCTTTGGCTTGTCCCCATAGGAAAACCCCTTTTGGTTCCTGGTAGAAGCTTTTGTAAAGGTTCCACTTGGAGCCCTGTCAAGGTCCTTTTCCACAGAAAGTGCTCTGGCTCTTGAACCAGTTCCGTTCAAGATTCTTGGAATCTTGGTGTTATTTAGCCCAGCCCATGTTTCCACCAGTTTTGAGCAGAACCGTTGCAATTAAGGATGTCATCAACAGAGTTAGATTCAACTTTTCAGACTCCAAACCAGTTTATTTTTTACTGGAAATGCTCACAGTGGTTTAAAATTAGGTGCTTGAGCCGAAACAAGGCTGGTTCCATGTTTGTGGAAAAGGCCTACTAAAGAGTTATACAGAGAACCCAATATAAAAGGTTATACCAAGAACCATATATGAACCTATGAGTGATTCTACAGAGAATCTCTCTACAGCATAATGGTTCCATCCAGAACCCTTTCTAGAGGTTCTATCCAGAACCACCCAGGGGGTTCTACAAGAACCTTTTTATAGTCCAAGGGTTTTATCTAGAACCCACCAAGGAGGTTCTACTGAGAACCTTTTTATATTATGGTAAATAGAACCATAAAGGGTTCTACGGCTTGTTCTCATAGGATAACCTTATTTGGTTCCTAATAGAACTTGTTATGAAGGTTTATCTAGAACACACTCAGGGGGCTCCACAGAGAACCTATCTATATTCCAAGAGTTTCCTCTAGAATCCACTACCATTCTAACAAGACAAAAAACCCTTGACGAACCCTAGATGAAAGAGTCATACAAGAATTTCAATAGTCCTTGAAGAACCCTTTCTCCTAAAAGGGTTCTTTGGATGAAAAGGGTTCATAATGAAAACCCTAGTCTTACAAGAACCCTTAACAAACCCTTTCTTCAACAAAAGGTTCTTCAGAAGCAAATGGTTCTGGGTTGAATCCTCAGCCCTACAGAAAAAACCCTTTTGGAACTACTATTTCCATATTTCCCCATGAAAAACTATCCCAACACAATGATTTCCATCTGATGTAATTCAGCGGGTTGCAGTTGTTAAACAGTGGTGAGGGACCTGTGGGCAAATACCCACAGCATGAACTTATGAATTAGATTATTCGAGCATAGAAAAAGAAGCCACAGGAAATGTCATCTTTTGTTTTTGATAATATGAAGACAATATCACATCTGAGCTATTGTGGACATTTAGAACAGACACTTAAAGAAGAACAGAGAGACAACAAGATCAGTACCACTCCACTTCTAAATATTTAAAGGGACGGTTTGCCCCAAAATCAAAAATACACATTTTCCTCTTACTTGTAATGCTATATAGCCATTTAAATAGTTTTGGTGTGAGTTGCCAAGTTTTGGAGATATCAGCCATGGAGATGTCTGCCTTCTCTTGAACATAATGGAACTAGATGCTTGTGATGCTTAAAGTGCCAAAAATTGATCTGAAAAATTCAGCAGCACTGTCTCTTTCCAGAAATCATGACCCACTTACTCAAGATAATTCAGTTAATGCAGGAACTACTTTCTTTCTAGTAGAAAGAATAGTTAGTATTCCAGTAGAGATTCCTAACTAATAGAAAGAAAGTAATTCCCACATAAAACTGGATTATCTTGATAACTGGGTCATGATTTCTGAAAAGAGACAGTGCTGCTGAATTTTTCAAATCTATTTTAATGGTGCTTCTGGAGGCAACCATTAGGGAACTTAGTATCAAAAATAATAAAACTAAAACAGTCTAGTTGGATAAATAGCATGACAGGCCAGAGGCAAAATGTGCGTTTTTCATTTTAGGGTGAACTGTCTCTTTAATGTTGAAACGGAAAACTGCAGACAATTAGTCTTATATCACAATATCAGCATAATATTGATTGTGACATTGCCCTGTCCCATTCTGAGGTTTATGTATCTTTGTGTTATAGTTTCACTTCATATTAAATATACATTTACAGCATAATTTGTCTTTATATTAGCTTTGCTTGCTTACAGCAAATATAAGCAAATGTCAACATTACGTCTGTCACCATCTCTCTGGGTGTGACTGAAATATCAGTTTGCTTCTGCAGCCACCGAGCTCTCATACATGTACACGCTATTTGTTGGGCTCAGAAAACTTCAGCCTCATCCTAAACACGGGAAAAAATGTAAAATATTACACTTATATATGAATTCAAATTGATACCACAAGTCACACAAGCAGAGGAGGAAGAAGTACTGGGATATTTCAAAGTAAATGTAGCAATACTACACGATAGAAATACTCTGTTACAAGTTAAAGTTGCGCACTCAAAATCCTACTTAAAGGGATAGTTCACCCAAAAATGAAAATTCAGACATTATCTACTCCCTCTCATGCTGATTGAAGGTCAGATTTAGTTTTTCAGTCCGCAAAACACTGCTGGAGTTTCACAGGAAAACAGTGTTGCAGAATTTCCCAAACAATTAAAGTGAATGGTGACCAGTTTTCAAATGTAAAAAACAACTGCAAAAAAACATACAAACATGAAATGCCTCCATGTAAAAATACATAGGTGTTACACTGGCAGCAAATTGTACTATTGAAAGTAATAGTTCTCATCATGCAGACTGGCTCCATTCAAAGTGTTATTTTATTGCTTTATTCATGACTGTTTAAGCACCATCTGAACATTGTCAAGTTGAAGCTAATTTTAATAACGTATATACTGTTGAGTGTTTTTATTTATAGCAAAAAAGTAAAATATTTTTCTCTGAGATGTAGAAGTGTAAAGTATCCCAAAATTGGAAAAACTCAAGTATCTCAAATATTAAGTACACTCCATAAGTAAATGTCCTTAGTTACATTCCACCTCTGCATACAAGGATAGTAAACATACTGAAAGTTTTTACATTGACTGCATCAGTATGGAGATTAAATGGCTGCTAAATCAAAGTTTACTGTTCCAGACAATTATTTTATTAAATGTTTCATTGAGTATTAAAGGTATATGCGTCTTTGTACAAACAATGAAAATGTTTTATTGGAATGCAGAGTTTAGACAGCCACTGTGGGTGAAGTGCATTGAAAACACTGAGCTGTAGAGAGGCTTGCATGACGTCTATATATTTTGTATAAAATTCAACATAAATGTACTCGGTGATGGAAGACACATGGGAATCCTTAACTGACTCTTTCTAAGTCTTGCCCCTTTTTTGCTTTGTGGTCCAATGACAGTTGAGCTACCTTGGTCAGCTCTCTCCTTTTTCTGTAAAAGTGACATGGGGTCACAGCTAATTTTAGCAAAACGCTACCTAACTAGCAAACTAATAGCTAATGAATGATGTAGATGTAGTTAGCCAGCATTTTGCTAACACTGGTTAACTTAAGATGAGAATATATGTGGCTTTTACAGGTTCCTCAGCAACATCTTTTAATCATCTTCAAAATGTGTTTTCCTTTTCGACATAGACGAGCTAAGCACATAGCGTATCTGAGTACAGGAAACAGGAGAGGAGAAAGTTGACTGAAGTTCCAAACTTGCTCAACTGTTATTGGAGAACAAAGTAAAAAAGGGCGGGACTTAGGAGGGGTCAATTCTTCAGTTTATCTCAAACATTCACTTTCAAAATAAAATTTAAAAAAGAAAAAGAAAAAACCTCATTGAATGAAATGAAAAATTTATATTTTAAAGTTGTATAACACAGTAGAATATACCAGACAGACAGTTTTCCAAGTTTTGAATGTCTTGTGAACACTACAAGGTCTGTTGTCACTCTTGTGTCAGTTGTTGATCAAAGAAGTTTGTCTTTCAGGCCAGAGAGTCCTTCTTGGTTAGGTTTAGGAGAAAAAAAATCATAGTTTGGGTTGAAATAGAAAGATTTCAGCCACAGAAGAAGGCAGACTCCTCCCATCAGCCTGGTCAAATGTATGTGTGTGAATGTGTGTGTGTGAGTTCCTTTGGCCATTCCCTGTAAGTCCATGAGGGCACCGGGCTGTCTCGCTGTCAAATCGTCAAGTTGAACAGGGGTTCTCTTGTAGACTTTCTGAGCCCTTTATGCTCATATTCCATAAATCCACATTTTGGCAGACTTTGCCTGAGGGAATTTTCCACAGTTCATAGGGTTGTGGTGTGAAAGACGTCATGTTTTAGTAATAATCTGATGGAGTTGACAGCAATCTGGGACACAACTTTAAAGGGCCAACATTTTCATTAAAAATATTTTTTCAAAACAAAGATGATTATATTAGCACATCTTTACACATATGTTGTCAGTTGGTGTTTTAACTCCTTTTTTAATTGTTTGAAGTTGTGAATTTGTGTTTGGGACAAGAGTGTTTTTTGGCACAGAGCAAGTTTAGAAATAAAAGAAATAAAAGAAATGAAAGTAAACCAAAACATTTTAAAAATTACATATATTTCATGCATATAAATCCTCAAAACTACACCTGTTTTTTTAAATTTGTCCTTTGTGTCACTTTGATATGACAGAAAGTGCAGTCCCATTCCTCTTTATATCATCCCGGGCTCTTGCAGCCTCTCACACTCGAGCACCTATCAGATGACGTCAGCTAAGTCCATAAGGGTTCAGGGCCTGAGGCTTTAGTGGGGACGTGGGGATTGGGGCTTTGTATGCTTTGAATGTATGTGTGAATGCATGAACAGGCCTCGATGTCTGTGTGTGTGTGCGTGGCGGAGCGTGTGTGTATATAGGAGTGAGTGAAGAGGTGAAAGGACCAGAGATGTGAGGTCGGTGGAGGTGGACATGACATGCAGATTGGAGACAGCACAGTGTGGGAAGGACTCAGTAGGTACATTAAAGTAAGTATAATGTTTTAAAAGCAGATAATTCAGCTAGTTTATCAGATACTTTTTCCCATTTTCAGTCCAGAATTTAATTTCCAACCAGTCAAAGAGACAAATGTTCTGCTTGTAGCCATGTCTGCTTTTGTGCTTTACCACTAGATGTGTTTTTCCTTTTGCGCCAGAGTCGCTGGCATGACTCTCCACATCTGTGATGATCTGTTTCCTGGACCAGTTGGCCAGGACTTGGTCCAGCCCACTGGTCATGGACCATTTGGAACTTGTGCTTATCTGCACTGGGCACGGTGCCCTCCATCCAGTCCCACAGCGGCGAACTAAAGCCCAGCAGCTCAGTGCCGAACAATGACTGGAGCAGCAATGTGCTGACTCCTGCCCCGACCTACAGGCCCAGCTGCTTTTCAGCACCGGCATGTATAAATAGGTCCGTTTACTCCGGGGTCAGGACATCGTTTTTGTGGAGCCCCCCGTGAGCACTGCACTGCTATTCTTTGGGGCCGGTCAGGTAAGCCCTCCATCTCAATCCATTCAGCCTATAGACTTGCGCAGACCATTGTCACTTTACACTTGTGTGTCTTTTGTCTCTGCCGCTGTTTCTGCTGAGCCATGTGAATGTATAGACTGAGGTCAAACATGCAAATGCATCGACATTCTGGACATGCACAGGGAGAACAAACAGCACTGTGCCTGCGTCAACACGTGGCTCCATCAAGTGTGAGCACATTGCAGCTTCAAAAAAGGTTTTGTACCCAAACAGATAACATACAAAAGGAGATGAGCTTTTTTTAAATATAATTTAAGGTGACTTCTAATGCTTTAATATCAGGTTATATATTTCAAATCTATTTCAAGAGAGGTCAGTCCTCCAGCAACCCTTAATTTATTGTTAGGCCCACACATTTCGGCTTGTGGCTCATCATGAAACACATTACAAACAACACTGAAATTGCACGAAAAGAGTTGCTGTAGTTTTGAGTTCTCTAGCCCTGTTTTTTTCATGCATCTTGGAACAGTGGTGGATGCAGGCTGCCTGAGGGGCAGGGGTGAAAAACATAGAAAGGGCACCAGGTGTATGTGGTTGGGCACCAGTGCACGAAAGTTGTGATGCATTTATGGTGACACAGTCCCACTCCCTGGTTTAGATTAAAACTGTTTTATTATGTGACTTAAGGTACAACAGCCTCCCCACCTCTGTAATAAAAACACACAGGGAATTATTAGCCATTTAACCATTTACAAGCACATACAGGCCAACTAATTTTCTAACACATAGGGCAGCTGATATGGCACTGCATTGCATTTTACCCACTGGAAGGGGACCGTAGAAGGCACTTTACCACATTTTGTCCACTAGAAGGGCAACATAGAGGATACTTTACCACATTTTGTCCACTGAAGAGTGCTCTAGAGAGCACTTTACTACATTTTGTCCACTGAAGGGCACTCTAGAGCGCACCTTACCATGTTTTGTCCACCAAGGGGCAACCTAGAGAGCACTTTACCCCATTTTGTCCAGTGTAGGGCACTTTAGAGGGCATTTTGCCCCTTTTCGTCCAATAGAATGCCAACCTAGAGGGCACTTTACCCCATTTTGTCAACTATAAGGGCACTCTTACAGGCACTTTATCATGTTTTGTCCACTAGAAGGGTGACCTAGAGAGCACTTTTCCACATTGTGTCCACTGAAGAGCACTCTAGTGGGCACTTCACCACATTTTTTTCCACTAGAAAGGCACTCTAGAGGGCACTTTAACATGTTTTGTCCACTAGGGTGACCTAGAGAGCCACATTTCATTCCCTGGAAGGGCACCCTAGAGGGTCTTTTTGATGTGTTTTTTCGAATATGGATCCACTGGGGTCCACTAATACCTTGGAAGTAGGTGAAGCTGTGCCAAAAAACCCTACTGTATTTCTACAAATCTATTCAAAAACATGCATAAATATGAATATACCTCCTATGTGGAATCGCTAATAAACATTAGCTCAAAAACACATGTTCTAGTTGGTGTGTGGGAGGTGACAGGCTGTGTTTGAACTGTGTAATATTTTCCTTAATTAGCCTTTGAATGTGAACATAAATCTGAATCTCTCTGCTCTCTCTACTGCAGGTAAATCAGTATTGAGACACACAGTAGCATGGCTCTGAATAATCCCAACCCACTTGGACCATGGAAGGTGCGTGTGATGTCTTTCCACGGATGATTAAGAAAAGCAGATTACATTTTTTTTTAATTTCATGCCTGGCCTGATGATGTCAATGATGTGTGTGTCTGTACACACATCAGGGTGTGCGTGCGGCATTTGCATACTACATGTATGCATTTGTGTCCTCTCCAGATCACAGTTTATGACCAGGAGAACTTCCAGGGGAAGCGTCTGGAGTTTACCTCATTCTGCCAGAACATCATGGAGTGTGGCGTCGACAACATCCGCTCCCTGAAGGTGGAGTGTGGCGCGTAAGTAAAACAAAGTGCTCTGCAGTAAACAGATCTACCTCCTCAGTCCATTTTATATTCACGAGAATGAGCAACAGTTATGAGTTGAAAACAACAGAATACCATATACACACTATAGCCAAAATGTTTGACAAAAGCAAAATATCAAGATAATCAAACAATTTCAAGTGCAACGAAAAGCAAACACACAAGATCGAACAAGCAATTGACAATTGCCATACAAAATATGGAGGTCATACTCTGAGCAGAGAATGAAAATGAATTTGACATAGAAAAGTATTAAAGTCAGTGATACCATTGCATAATAAAGGTGTAAAACATAATTACAGAGGTGTGATTTTGAACATGTACAACTGATCCCATTATAAGGAAGCTGGAAAGATGAAATGGAATGAATATTTACAGGTAGATTATTTTTATCAGAGAGAGATTATAAACATAAATGCTTTCTTAACTATTGATTTAGAGACTACAGGAACAGAGGCAAAGACCTGAGTAGCTGAGTAGAGTGTCTTAATGGTTTAAAAAATAAAAATCAAGGGGTGGTTATTGATAAAAATGGAAAAAAAGAAGTGGACCAAGAGTTGAGCCCTGAGGCACTCCTCACTGTTTTACTAATGCATCCACTTTGCTATGATCAGCTGAGATGTGCGCTCCAGTGTGCATTCGCCATTATCTTCTTGTTTGTTTGAACTCACCACTCTGTAGAAGGAAGCGTTTGTGCGCAGGCATGCACATGTGTTATTCTGTGGCGTTTCATTACAAAGTTACACTGCCAACTACTGGCCTGGCATGCACACTAGAGCGTTTTCAGTCATTTTTTGGGATTGTTTTCACAACATTGCTGTCTGGAGGTGGAACTTTTTTAAAATGCAAAGAAAAAACATTTCCCTTTTTAGCAAGACCATTGTCATGTAAATGGCCTAAGAGAAGGTAGTAATTGACCAGAAAAGCCTTAGTCAAGCTGAGTAAAGATGTTGAATTGGTACTTCTACTTTTTTTCCCACAAGTATCTCTACTTCTACTCAAGTAAAGAATGTGTGTACTTTTGCACCTCTTCGTTAAGCAGGTCTAATATCTGATGATCAGTCTGCTCCTAATGGTCCTGACTGTTGTGTACACATGTCTGTATGTCTATCTGCTTGCTGTTGACAGCTGGGCAGGATATGAGCACTCCAGCTTCTGCGGACAGCAGTTTGTATTGGAGAGGGGAGAGTATCCTCACTGGGAGTCGTGGAGCGGCAGCAACGCCTACCACATTGAGAGGATGATGTCCTTCCGGCCCATCTGCTCTGCTGTGAGCTTCTGTTTGCCTCCTCTGACTTAAAAAGCACTAAATTTGACTCATCAGATTGACTCAGTCAGGTTCAGAACTCTAGTGTATCGTGTGTCGAGCCTACAGATTAACTTATAGCAGCTGCTGTTTGCAGCTAAAAATAGATTATAGAGCAGTGTGATCCTATGCACTGTAAGAATTTGGACATCATACACAAATTGTATAAATATGGCAGAAATTCTACAATTTTTTCTTTGACAGTATCTACTGAACAAACATTTAATTCTTGCTTGGTAATACCGCTGTCCTTGCATCATGTGCACACAGAACCACAAGGAGTCCAAGATGCTGCTGTTTGAGAAGGAGAACTTCATGGGACGCCAGTGGGAGGTAAACGATGACTACCCTTCTCTGCAGGCCATGGGCTGGGGCAACAACGAGATTGGATCCTATGCAAGTTCAGAGCGGCTCGTAAGTCTCCAAGTTTCCACATTTTTTTCATGTCAAGGGCCAAAACACTAGCCCCCAAATTTGAAAAAAAAAAATTGTCTCAAGGAATCCTCTCTGAGTCATTTGTTTATTCTTAGGTTCGAAGACAATTAAGTTTTCATAGCCAATCAATTATCAAGTTAAAATATTCTAATCCCCATTTTGCTGGGCAGCCTCTACAACCCACTCAATGACCCATGTTGGTCCCCAGACCCCAGTTTGAAAACCACTGCATTAGCCAACAAGCTACATTCAAACCCCAGCTCCAGCATGATATAATAGAAAATAAATAAACCAGGACAGTGTTCTTGTTTAGTTATCCATGAACAAGTTGTATTGCATTAAGAGACTTTGCACACTTTGGTTTGCTGTTACAAGAGCAAAAGCTGTTTCATATTGCTAACACTAACAATCTGCAGACACCTTAAACACCACCTGATCCTAACTACACCTGATCCTCGGGTGCAATTAGGTATGGTTTTTTAGATAATCAGATTCTGGTTTTTTTAGGTTACTTATCAGTTTTTGTATGTATCCATTCTACAGTGTAACCTCTAAGAAAAAATATAGATAACAATAGCTCCCATTCCAGTCTTATTCACTTGACAGAAATACAGAAATACAGAAATTAGATTTTGTTTTGATTGTTGATACTATTAAGAAGCCCATTATTTAAAATTTAAAAAGTTAAAAGTTAGTGTCCAGGCTGCGTTAAATTTTTAAGTTGACTGAATTTGAAAAGACATGTTGAGGTAATTTTATAATTATTCAAAACTAATAGACTTTTCTAGTCAAATAAACTTGATATTAATTAAGTCATACTTAAGAAAACATCTTCACAAAGCTAAAGATATTAAGTTGAACCAACAACTCTTAGTCACACTGACAAACATAAGAACTATTTTGATTTTGTTTTACATTTTGTAAGTTTGAAGTTCTTAATTTTACACAAAGAACATAAGCTTAACCTGCTCCTGTTGGAACTACTTTGCTCCAACTGCTCCATAGGAAATTTGTTAAATTTTAATCAGGGTATAGGGACTGAATTTCACCTTCATTGTGGTTTGCGGTGTTTTCATTACTGTGAAAATAAGCAACCATGATTTATCTGAAAAGCGAGTTTTCGTCATGTATGCTCTCTTCAAACTGTAAAAAAAGAAGGGTCTCAGAAGAGTTTTAACCCTCACACAATGCATGCTGGGAAGTCCGCTAATATGCTGACCATGTTTCTTTAGAAAGTTCATTTGATTAGTTAAATTCCTGTTGTTATCAACTCCAACAAATCTACTGTTGTCTGGTCAAAATGCATCAATTTAAAGCTACTACGAGGAGTTTTTGACTGGTTATAAAACAGTCTCAATTTAAATATGTCACTTCTATATGACCTAAGTAAACAAAATAAACCATCCGCAAGAAGATTGGCTGTTTCTAAATAGTCCCCCCCCCCCCCAACGACTGCCACCACATTGGATTCTCACTGAAATCAGATGAAACAAGTCTGTGTTTTTCCAGGCACAGTTACAGTGAGTAGCATATTAGTCAGATAAAAATCATGAGTAAATTTTTATTCAGATAATCTTACGTTTAACATTATATTTTGTGGTTATTACGCCACCGCTTTTGTCCACAGAGGCCTCCAATATCAACTCCTTGTAGTAGCTTTAAAATGAGCAGCCTAACCTGATATTCTCTACAGTATTTAACTGCTGCTTTCTCCTCTTCTTGTTCTTTCTTTGAATCATGGTTGTTTTTAATCTAAATGCATTTCATATCATGTAGGATTCATTTCACTGACTAACAAACCACATGTTTATCATTAATCACTGCTCTCCTCTCCCTCCCTCTCTCCTCCTCCAGCTGGGTGTGCTACCAGTTTCCAGGTTACCGTGGTTACCAGTACATCTTGGAGTGTGATCGTCACGGCGGCGAGTACAAACATTACAGAGAGTGGGGCTCCCATGCTCAGTCCTCCCAGGTGCAGTCTCTGCGTCGAATCCAGCAATGAGACGTGCAGCCTCCTCTCCCAACCTCTCACTCTTTACCTCCTCCAGCTCCACCACCTCCTACTCCTCCTCCTACTCCTCCTCCTCCACCCTTCACCCAGTCATTCCAAGCTTTAGCCAGCTCTGTCAGACCTTAGCTGACACTTCCTGGTGCTTCACAATCAAGAAGTTTACCGCACTTTTGTTTTGTTCTGTTGCCAAATGAAAATAAAGAGAAATGAACAGAAAAAGAGAAAGGAAAAGAAAAAAAAAAAAAAAAAAGAGCCAGTGCAGAGAAGCCCCTGACTGACGCCCCACCGAGGAGAGAAGAGGAGGAAGTTAAAGGGCGGTGATGTCCATCAGAGTCAGTGCTCCTCATATTTGTGGGTAAATATGGTGCTACAAGATATCAATAAAGAAGGAATGGGCAACCTAAAATAAAAAGAAATACAAGAGTCTGCTGCTAAATTCCACAGTGCTCAGTTGTGATTTTTTTCCATATTTACACTGAGGCTTCTCCATTCGACTGTGACCATTTACATTCATCAGATTCTGTACTCACATGTTGGTTTACATCAACTGTTACATCTTACTTTATACCTTAAACAGAACAAGAGCAGGGTTGAGAGGACTACTTTAAAAATGTCTTCCCATACAGTTACTAATTACTTGTTTAAAAAATCCAAGTATCACTATATTTAAATAATGTAACTTTACCTTCTATTACTTTTGGATTACCTCAGTATAAAATATGGTAAAATTGTTTAGCCTACTATAGTGATTATTTCCTTCATCGATTAATGCGTCGATTACTTTCTCAATTAATCGATTAGTTGTTTGATCCATAAAATGTCAGAAAATGGTGAAAATGTTTATCAAAGCTCAAGATGACGTCCTAAAATGTTTTGTGTTGTCCTCAACCCAAAAATATTCAGTTTACTGTCAAAGAGGAGCGAAGAAACTAGAAAATATTCACATTTAAGAAGCTGAAATCAAGACTTTCGACTTTTTTTAAATTAAAAAATGACTCAAAATGATTAATTGATCAGAATCAGAATATGTGCAGATTAATTCAATAGTCGATTAATAATAGATTCATTGTTGCAGCTCAAAGTGTTTTATGTTCGTTGTTAGTTTTATTAGTTTTGTCCAGCTGTTCCTTTCTTTGTTGTGTTCAATTTACTGATTGATTTTAAGAAAAAAAATTGCTAAATTTCAAAGCATTTTTTTCTCTAGGATGGAACTATATCGTTCTTTATTTTAAAATTGGAATCCCACTAATAATCCCCATTTTTATTAAATGAATCTGTAATCTGATTACATTTTTTTAAATCTATGATTGTAATGGAATACAGTTATCTTCAGATTATGGAATCCTGTTACATGTAATCTGCTACTCACAAAGCCTGAAAATGAGGCTTACAAATCAACATGATGCTTCCTCCGAAGCTGAGCAGGGTAATCCTTTTATTGCTCGGTGTATGTTTATTTTAGGAAGTTCACATCACCAACATGTGATCGTAGGTGCAACTGGTTAAATAAAGCTAATCATGAGCGATATTTTTCTGTGAGAAAACCATCCTCTCATAACGTTGTAACACAGGATAAACACTTAAACACTCAAATGACTGACTGAAGCATAACAAACACGTGAGATGACGCCTTTTGTGGTTGCTCCACCTGCGCGCACAATAAGAGCTGTTGTATAAAGGTTACTGATAACAGATAATAGCATAACAGCGTTGATAAGAAAAGCATGCAGTGAATTTTATTCTCACTTCGATCCCTAATGTTTGCATCAGGGCAGGGATACTTCACTTGCTCTGTCTGAGGGCCACTTTTGCAAAATGACAGGAGGCCAGTTAGTAAATATTAGTATTTATCAAATAAAATGAATAAACATTAAAGGGCCTATAACTCATCTTTCTTTAAAATTCCTTATTTTTTTAGATTAACTGACATATGAACATATTAAACAAATTAACCTGTTGCAAGGATTGACACATAAATCAGATTTTTTACCGCATTTAATCATTTAGTTGTAAATACTTTGGTAACTAATTTGAAAGAGTTTATACCATGTTAAACATAGATGGAACATCTTTCATCCTGCAATTACTCAAATGTTGGAAAGAGTTCATTTAAAGTGAAACACACATTTATGGTATTAGAATTATGTTTATTTCTGCATGACTTTTGCTCCCCTTTAGCTTACAGGTTCCTTCCCCTGCAGAGCTCACCGTCTGATCCGACTGCACTTTGCACAGCCCGAGAGGCCGTCACAGAAAGATCAGCCGTCTGTTACTAACAGCCTCATATATCCCATCATAAAACTGGGACAAACAGTATGAATCAATTTACATTGTATATTTAGTGAATCAGAAAATGGTTGTCGGGCCACCTAGCACCCTATCGGGGGCCAGATTTGTCCTGCGGGCTGAATGTTGATGATCACTGCATTGGGGAAGGAGTGTGAGAAAAAAATTGAACTCAACGATCTTGAATTAAAACTCAGATCTCCATAGATGAAAGAGTTTGCATTTGGGGATTTTTATGCCCCTGTTTCATACAGTAAAAGCAATTGTGGGAGTCATTAATAGCAAAAATATATTGGGTCTCTAAAGCGCAGAGAAACACTCCACACTCATCAAGTGTTTGTGATATCAGTGGGTGGCCATGCATATTTAAGTGTCAGTGTAGGTTTGAGTGAAAAAGGGTTCAACATGATCCAAATAATCATGGACACTGCTCAAGTGTATCGTTTTTTTTTTTTAAATAAATACATTTTTGACCATTTTTATACTGTGTTATTAATACTGCATCAGAAACTTTTCAGTTTCTGAGTTTTGAGTCATGAAACACACATGCAGCAAATCTGACACCTACAGTACAAAATTATATTTAATCAGCAGAATATTTTCTCATAATATATAGCCCCCCAGTGTGTTTCTTTATGTTTGTTTAAATATCTAATTCACATACAGTACAAGCAATTTGGGCATTATATAAGTCGAGGTAAGGCATTTAAAACAATACACGTTATTAGCAACATAAACACCTGAATAAAGTCTGCTAATAACATACTGGAGAGACAGATAGACAGGTATAATAGGGAAAAAGACAAGGATGAAAATAATGAAAATAAATAAATTACGATAAAAACAAACAGATGGGTTATTTTATCATTTATGACGTGGCATTTATGACATAACGAATGTCTTCTTAAACAAGAGGGTGAAATCAAATGCTTCTCACATCCTTTAAAAGACAGAATACAAAGTCCGTTTTTAAACAAGGACATGAGTGAACTTGACACGAAGCGAGACGCTTGCAAATAGCTGCTCTCTGATTCACAACCTCTATGTAGGTGTGCATAATTGTGCAATTCATACCACACACACACACACACACACACACACACACACACACACACACAACACACTGGTAGATTTCCTGGAGAATGAACACTTTCAAATGAATTGCCGTGATTCATTTTAAGGGCTGTTAAAGGAAGACCTGCAAACTCATAAGCGTGACATGCACGTAAACCAGTCCCCTGCAAGGGGATCTGTGGGCATCCTCCCCCTGAAGAAACATTTTGTGATTTCAACATGTGAACAAGAAATTCTAGTGCATCTTCTGTTTGTGTTTTCTGCAGACTTTACTACTTTTACCATAGTACTAAGTACTAAGCAAGGTACTAAAGTAAAAGTGAAGTAAGAAGTAGAAAGTAGGGTACTACAGTAAAAATAAAGTTATTTTGCTTAACTTAGTACTTATACTTTAGTACTTTATGTACGACTTTAAATGCAGGATTTTTACTTGCAATTAAGTATTTTTACATTGTGGTAATGATGTGTTTACTAAAGTAAAGGGTCTGAGTACTTTTTCCATGCTGCAGGTCACAGATTCTGACGGGTCACCAAATATGGTGTATCACCGTCATTAGTTCTTAATTTGCTGAGTAACCAGTTAACACGGTCACTCATTAAACTGGAACACCAGTAGGTCTTGTTTCATTACGTTTATATTTTATTTCCCTCCTACGTTTGTGAAAATGATGGACGTTATAATGGGATAACAATTACGGATGCAGTGGGAGTTAGCCTTAAATCAATTCACAATTTGTCAGAGCAGGAAAAACACAGGGGAACTTAATAACAGTAATTAAGGCTCAGTGACAGTGAGCCAGCATGCACAATAGAAGGACCTCCTCTAAGTAGAATGCAGTATGACATGTCAAAATGTTTGTTGTGCAGCTAGTCAGTTCACTGAGGTTAATGTTAGCTGACATGCTAACAAACTGGTACGCTTAGGCCGGGAAAGATTTGATAGGTTACGTTAGGACATCATTTAACGTCATTTGGCAGGTTAATATTACTGTAGCAGCTAGTTAGCCAATGTTCAGTACACATCCATGTTTAAGAGGGAAAAGAAGACGATGCAGTTATCTTGATTGTGATTGGGCATGGGCGGGGGCAACAGAAACTGGCACGCAGTGCATCTTGGTACACAGTCTGTAGTTTACCCCCCTTTCCCCTCATTGATTGTGACAGTTGGTCTTAAAATAGGTTTAGGTGGATAAACTGAGTTTACTTACCACTATGTCCCCTGCTGGTACACGTAGGGATTCCCCGTAAGAGTCCGCAAGCAGGAGAACTCAGCTTTCTTGGTCAATATGGCACGCGTCGAGGAATTTATTGCTTCAATTAACTACATTTGCCATCTACACTGATTGGACATTTAAATAAAAAGCGCAGAATTTTCCTTTTAATGTGTTAAAGGAATAGTGTATAGGATTTAGTGTTGAGCTTTCAGATTGCAAACATGTCATCCAAGCATGTGGGAGAAGCTAAGGCAAGCTTGCGCACAACGCAAAAGGGCTTGTGTAAAGCCAGTGTTTGGTGTGTACATTCTGGCTTACTGTAGAAACATGGTGGTGCAATATGGCGGCCTCTGTGGAAGGGGACCCACGCCCCTTTGTAGATATAAACTACTCATTCTAATGGTGTATTCATGTGGGAAAAATTATTTCCCAGACGAGAGAAATTATGAACACCTCATCAGGACGGAACAACTGAGTTGCTGAGTTGTTGTTTGCTGACATCATATATTGAGAAATATAGTGGACGTGAAACAAATGTTTGGTTGATAATTTTTTTTTATGAATTCACGTATTTCAAAACATTTTGGTCACATGTAATATAGCATTAAGTTGCAACCATCAGTTGCTGTCCACACAGAGTGACCCACATCTGAATGACCTCCCATCTCAGGAACTGGGACCTTCGGAGGAGCACATGGATGCACTAAAAGGCAAAGAAAACGTCCTACTTTTCAGTTAGTTACTTTCAGGTGATTACGCAATGATGAAAACATACTTATGAATCTTATATTACATTTCTGACGTAAAAGTTACACGCTGAACCTTTCAATTTTGGAAATGCGACCTTAAAAGTACAAAAAACATCAAGCTCCACCGGTCTACCTTAAAATATTACGTCACCGTGGAGCTCCGCCCCTGTGAGATAAACGGAAGTAGATAGAAACAGGCAGGCCAGACTGCTCTGACAGCGAAAATACGTCTGTCGTTGGAGAGACAAACACATAAAATATTCAAGCCTGGCGTCTGTTTTTTAATTAGGAAGTCCGAATGGTTTAGAAGTAGAAGATACATCAACATGGCGCACATCTGGGAGCATCTGTCGACGACGCTGAAACTCCGGGGGTCACTTTTCGTCTTTCTTCTTCTTCTTCTTCTTCTTCTTCTTGTTGTCTCCCCTGGTGACGCCAGGCTGCACCGGACACGAAGCGTCGGTCCCTCAGCGGAGGAAACGGGAGAAACTTACAACAAATACTACAGTTATGTTGAGCTGACGGGTCGTTTGCAGTCTTTAGCCCTGAAATACCCTCACATAGCTAACCTGTCGAGCATAGGTCAGTCTGTGGAGGGCAGGGAGCTGTGGGTCATGCGTGTCACCAGGGACCCCGACACAGACTCACCGGGGAAGCCCAGGTTTAAATACGTAGGAAACATGCACGGAGACGAGACCGTGTCCAGGCAGGTGTTGGTCTACCTGGTGGAGTACCTGCTGGCTAAGTATGGAGAGGATCCCCGTGTTTCTGAGCTGGTGAACACCACGGATATTTACATCATGCCCAGCATGAACCCCGACGGCTTTGAGAAGTCCAGAGAGGGGGACTGCAGCGGAGACAACGGAGGTCGAAGCAACGCCAAAAACATGGACCTCAACAGAAGCTTTCCCGACCAGTTTGATGGCTCCAGTGTCGATCCAGATAATGTCCCCGAGGTCATGGCTGTGATCAGATGGATCCAGGACAAAAAGTGAGTCTTATTCTTTATATATATATATATATATATATATATAATATATATATATATATATATGTATGTGTATATATATACATATCCATATCCATATATATATATATATATATGTATGTGTGTATATATATGTATATATACACATACATATACATATATAATATATATATATATGTATATATATATATAACACTATGTATATGTATGTGTATATATATTTATTGTATGTGTATATATATAGTATATGTATGTGTATATATGTATATATATTTACCAAATACTTTAACATTATTTTTGTTTAACTGTATTGTGATTGTGTAGGGATGACTCTTTGATGTTTTCTCAAAATAATAACAATGACATTTTTGCTAAATAATCATCAGTAATGTGGATAATAATGGCTAAGTTTGTAAAGGGAATAATAGAACAAAAACAGTCTGATAAGTTCAGAAGATGACATTACTCAACTGTAAAATAGCCTTTAAAACCAGGAAAAGACAACATATATACCATATCATAATATAATGACTTGTGATGCACAATAAATATTGCTGTATTAGCCCTATATTGGTGTTCTGTAGGGATGCACAATGTTATCAAAATCGCAATATGGCCAAGTGCAATATTGCAACTTTTTGAAAGCGGAAGGATGAAAGAGAAAACAGCACAAGAATGAAGTACTGTAGAGCTGCAGAGATTCCCCTGGGTTAAAAATCTTGTTCTCCACCTGAAAGAAAAAATGTTGACCCCGGATCCCAACAAATGTCACTTCATCACGACTTTATTTATTTATTCTTTTTTTTTTTTACAGTAAAAATGAAAATTGTAATACTAAAAGGATCATTTCCCCCAATCATATTGTATATTGCAACTGTAATTTCAGCCAAAATAATTGCAATATGACTTTTTTTTTTTTTTTACCATACTGTGCAGGCCCACTATTAGGCATATGTTAGCCAACACATATCAGCTAAACTAATATCTGACTTGACAGGTTGTCAAAGCATTTACTTTGAATACTTAGGCTCATACTCTATAAAAGCCAAAGTATATTTGTGAGGTTTTTTTTTGTTGAACTTTACCAGAAAAACGAAATCAACATTTGAAGAATCAGAACTGTTCCTTGTTTTTGTTGTAATATTAATGTCAGATCTGGTTTGGTTTGAGCTGTGGAATATTAAATCATCCAGCTTTCCTCGCTACATCTGATATCTAAAATGAGATGATATCCAGGTTCAAATTACAATATCATGATAACAATCGTATTGTGGTTATTTCAACACATTGTGATTGCGTTACAATTCAGATTGAGCCTAAATGGACTGATAATTTTTGCAACAAATTTTCATTTTCACCCAGAAAAACAAATAAAATCATGATGATGTGATATTTGTAGAGGGTCTGTACCAAACAAACATGTTTTCTTAAATCTGCAGCACAAATTTTTTAGGCCAGGGCATCTCTGCAGCCTACAGTACTTCATTATAATGTAGTGTTCTCACACATTTTTCTTTTACCAGAAAAATTGCAGCTTTTTTAATTTGGATATTTCACTTTTGATAATATTTTTAATTAATAACCAGTGATAATAACTTAAGAAAAGCAGGAAACCTCCATAATTGAGAGGCTTAAAACAGTGTTTTCTGCCACTTTACATGACAAATTACTTGAATGATTAATTATAATCAAAATAGTTTAATTCTTTTCTACTACTTCGCCTGGTGGGGGAAGTGAGATGCCAGATTTACTTGCCTGACATAGCATTTAACTTGCCCCAGGCGAGTGGGCAACCCTTATTTTTGAGCTCGTCACCCGAAATACTCAGAAAAAAAATACATACATCAACACATACAATACATACAGACACAAAAAACATTTATTAACATTTAATCTGGAGAAATCATTGAGGGAGTGCTCTCATTTACAAAGATGTTGAGAGAAACCAGGACCCGGGGCTAAAAAGAATCATGGCAAATAATGACACCTATTCTATGAAACACAGTCTTCTCAGGGCCTGAGCACACAAAATAATCCACAGTGTCCAGTTGTTTGTGGTCGTGTTGCCCAGAGCAGGGGTTGGAATGACTTCAGTAAACTTCACTGATGTCAAACACCTTTTAGTCAATAAGTATCTCACAGTGAAGGATTTGGATGGTGACAAACATTCCTGTCAATGAGCAACTTAGTTCTGTGTCTCCTTTGTTAAGACCTCAGACAGGAGACAGCAAGGACACCATGATGGTTTGGAGTGTAAGACAGAGGCTGACTTGGGAGCAGAGCTGAAATGATCAGTGAATTTACTGATTAGTCATTCAACAAAAAACTAATCTGTAATGATTGCATAATCAATTTATTGTCAATCTCAAACTAAAATTCCAAACATTCAATGGTTCCAGCATCTTGACTGTGATCAGTGTTGATTTATTTGATAGTATAGTTATCTTTGGTGTCTGCACTGCTGGTTTGTCAAAACAAGCAATTTCAAGACATCACCTTGGGCTTTAGGTAGATGAAGCCAACAATCAAACTGATTCATTGATTAGTCAACTATTAAATTAATCACCAAATGTTTTGATAGTTGATTAATCATTTTGAGTTAATTTTAATGATAAAATTTTGTTTTTCTGTGTTTTTCTGTTTTCTTACTCTTTTATGACAGTAAACTGAATGTCTTTGGGATATGGAAATGAGACATTTGAGGACATTGCTTTTGGAAAACAGGGATCAACATATAACATTTTCTGACATTTTATGAGCCAAACAACTAATTGATTCATCAAGAAAATAATCGAGAGAGTAATTGATAATGAACATAATCAGTTGCAGCTATAGCTTCAGCAAGACTACTATATAAACACAACTGATAGTTCGGTTCCAGCTGGGGACCTTTTTTCATGTCATACTTTCCCTGGCAGATTAATTGATAATGGAAATAGTCGTTAGCTGCATCCCTAATTCGACAATCATTTTTGCCAATTAGTAACTTTCTGTCCCCTCAGGCTCCTTCTACATGTGATCTCTTAATAGTTACCAAGAACTGCTGTGCATAAAGAGTGTGTAAAGACTGAGGTTCACCATCATGCAAAAAAGGGAAATTCCCTCTTAGCAGCTTGACATTTCTTTAGAATATTTGTTTCTGTGAAACCCTTCCTTTTCCTCCTAACTTTTTAAACCACAGGATCGCATTTTTTCCAATTTTATTTCATTAGAATATTCACATGACTGTATGTAGATTGAAAGAATTATTGCTTTCTGTCCATACTAACCCAGAGGAGATCCATATAGTAGGGCTGGGCAATATATGGATATGATATCAATAGTTTGATATGAGAAGATAGATATCAGCTTAGATTTTGGATATCGTTATATCATGATATGACATGAGTGTCGTCTTTTCCCGGTTTTAAAGGCTGCATTACAGTAAAGTGATATAATTTTCTGAACTTCCCAGACTGTTCTTGCTGTTCCACTTTACACGTATTATATTCACATTAGTGATTATTTATTAAAAATCTTATGGTGTTAATATTTTGTAGAAGCACCAATCGCCATCCCTACAATGTTGTCATAATGTCAATAGAGGTATTTGGTCAAAAATATAGCGATATTTGAGTTTGTCCATATTGCCGAGTGCTATTTTTGTATTTCTGGGTATTTTAGCGAAATTGCTGATATTGAGATATATATCTTGTTTATTGTGGAATAGCCCAAAAATATCAAGATATTATTTATAAGCCTTATTGCCCTGCTTTACCATATAATGACTCCAGTGTAAGAGATTGGAGACAGAACCCACAGTCCTAGTTCTGTGTGAAAAGGCATTTCTTAAGTTAACCCGAGGCTCATGTGAGTTTCAGCAGTCTGTGTTACACAACCCAAGTGTGTAATTCCCAAATTTACACTAGATTTAGTGCCAGATTCCTTCTTTGCTTCGTCTCCAGTGTGAACAGGAGGGACATTCACTGCGATCAATACCCTTTAATTTATATACGGACATGTGGGTATTATTTCAAGATGGACTTGAACTCATCCTTTTAAGCTGCTTCTAAAATGTGCCATTGTTTCTCCAGATTCGTGCTGTCGGGGAACCTGCATGGCGGCACTGTGGTTGCCAGCTACCCTTTTGATGACTCAGCCTCCCACCAGCGGCAGGGCCACTACAGCCAGTCGGAGGACGACAGCCTGTTTCGCCACTTGGCCCTGGTGTACTCCCGCAACCACCCTGTGATGAAGACCGGTGAGCCAAACTGTCCCGATGCCATAGACGAAACTTTTACAGATGGCATCACCAATGGAGCGCAGTGGTATGACGTACCTGGTAAGATGATCCCTTTTTTTTTGTTTTTAATGCTTAGTTTAGTGACTGAAAACTAATTATTGCAGTTTTGATATGCGGATATCCAGCTGTAGGCAGATTTGAGAGTGAATTCACCTCTGGGGTCACATCCTGTATGTGTCATATAGACTTCATTGTGCCTTTTCACTTTTTGTTATAGAGCTCAAACACGTAACACTCTGAAGTGAGACACGTACTGTAGACTGTGTGTTTCCATGGAGATGGCCAAGAGGAACTTGTGTGTTTTCTTTGAATGGAGGCCTGTTGTTGTATAGGAAGATGGTTTGTCCAGTCATTGTCCTCCTACCTAATTCAAGTTTTAAATTGCTGTAGACGATGGGAAAGGAGAGCTGCAAAAATGATCGAATGATTGATTTGTTGCCAGCTGTTTTGAGAATCAGTTAATTGGTTGAGTGATTTTTTTTTTTTTTAAGGAAAAAAAAGGTCAAAATTCTCAGATTTCAGCTTCTTAAGTATGAATATTTTCTGGTTTCTTTATTCCTCTGACAGTAAACTGAATATCTTTGGGTTGTGGACAAAACAAGACATTTGAGGACGTCATCTTGGGCTTTGGGAAACACTGATCAACATTTTTTATTATTTCCTGGCTTTTTATGGTCGAACAACTAGTGGATTGCTCGAGAAAATAATTTAAATAATTGTTAGTTGTAGCCCTAATACATTTTTAAATTCTTAATGGTGATTATTTGATTAATGATTATGAATTGACATCCTTACAAACAGTTAATTGAGAAAATAGTCAGCAGATTTATCAGCAATGAAAATGATGGTTTGTTGCAGTCCTACAGTAAAGTATAACCATTAAAAATATAAGTTGTGTCAAGTCTAATATGTGTTGCTGCTTGATATCTACCCATCTGGAAGGCAAGAATGTGTCTTTTTACTGTTGGGCTGTCTGCTGCGTATGTGGGTTTTTACAAGTGGTATGTACAAGCTACAACCTGTCTGAGGAGACTGAGGAAGAAATTATTACAATTTCCTTCACACTTGGTGTAGCAGAGCTTAGGCTTGTCATAGAAAGGTTTTCTCTCGCTGCAGATCACTCGTAAAAATGAGTTTCTTTGAGCACAGCAGTTTAAATTACATTCCATAGAGCCACTTGAGCAGGTTTGCTAACCAAAGCTGCTTAGAGGCAGATTCCGGTAGCCTTTTTCTTTCATCTAATGAGCTCAATTAAAATGCAAAGTGAAAAATACAAAAGTTATTGTTTCTGTGAGACTGTTTAAAGCTTTTGTAGAATAGTGTAGAACTGAGTGATGCTTCATACTCAGTTTTGTTAATTGGTTTAAACTCAAAACTCATTTCTGTGTTCTACTTTTCAGTCATTCAAGCACTGAATGGTGTGTCCTGTTTTGGGGTTTGCCAGGTGTCAAAAACTGTAAGCACTCAAGCTCAGAGAGCAGCACCAGTTTGGTTGTCAAAGTCCATAATTACTGAAAGTGTTAGAGCAGTCGACAGGTGTACCACGGCGGCTCGCTGTGGGTATATTATGGCCTGTGGCCTGCTGGGTTAAGTCCTCTGACTCATCCATATATATATTATATATATATATATATATCACCTCTATGTGTCCATGTTCTCTGAGTAGGTGTCTTTTACCAGCTGAAGTAAAAGCAGGTTATTTTTTCCTCCATGAATCCAGGTTCAGAAGCAGCTCTACTCTGCATCACTCGGGCAGAAACTTGATCAGCGCACTTTTGTTTTGTTGGTTTGTCTGAGGGTTTGAGAGGCAGTGATGTAAGTGTCTGCAGCTTCAGGTTACCGCAGAGCTTTTCCTGTTGAGATGTGCTTTGTTGTTGTAGATTTTAGGTAAAGGTTGTGTGTTTTTTCCGATGGGTGATTTCCTGTGGATTAGCATGCTTTTGCATACTAGTCAGATTAATCGGCTTAACCCTCCAGAACTAGCACCTCATTTTCTCTTGTGTTATTCCTCACCTTACTTCTCCTTTTCAAGTATGTCAGATGTTTAGTGTGTTCATTACAGATTGCACAAATAGAGAGAAGTACCATCATGAAAGCTAAGCAATGAACTGCTGTGGACAGGGTCAGCAACAAAAGTTATTTAAGCCACTTAAAAAAGGTTCACCATAAAAAAATCAATATCAGTTTCAGTCTACATTTGCAATATTTTCATCACTTTATTTTGTCGTCAGACAGTCTTTCTGACGGGAAGTTGCTGTTATAGAAACCAGATATCGCCAAAATGAGTCATTTTACCTTGCTGAAGACAGTGTGAGTTTGTGGTGTTATGAAGTGGCACTGTGATGATGATTGTACTGTGCGTGTTTGTGTAAGAATTGGTAGATCAAGTAGTTTGTTGCTGTAAGGCCTGCTTTTTATTAAATGTGGTTAAACTGACACACAATTACAGGAT
The DNA here is from genome assembly GCA_034769285.1 of Lutjanus argentimaculatus. Lineage (NCBI taxonomy): Eukaryota > Metazoa > Chordata > Actinopteri > Lutjaniformes > Lutjanidae > Lutjanus > Lutjanus argentimaculatus. Next base: position 3,028,969 of record JAWZSL010000001.1, read on the forward strand.
TCCTAAAAAAAAACTAGTATTTGTCCCTGTTAGAGGTCACTTTGATGTGATATTGTCATTACATGTCACACTATCCTTTAACCACCAGACGGAACTGGAGCTGTAAATCATTACCAAAGCCATTAGCACACACTTTGCAAATCTTGGCTTTAGGGCAAGACAGCACAGGTGAATAGGGTAAAAAAATTAACTAATAGATTTCACAATGAAACTTCCCCCAGGTGATTACTTACATTAAGACAATTATTTTTTGTATTGCAAGTTTTCTGAACTTTAATGTGTCGGCCTAAATTTGCAAATGAGACAGTAAAGCTACTACAAGGAAATTTCATATGTTTTTGAGGCCCCTGTGGACAAAGCGGTAGTGTTTCCACTGCCGTAGCCATGAAATATAACATCATAAATAAAATAATCTAAAGAAGAATCAATCATATCATATAGAGGCATCCGTGTTGCACTGAGACTGTTTCATAACCAGTTAAGAACTCCTTGTAGTACTTTTAAAGGAGCTGTAGACAACATTAGCTCTAGATGTTTTTAGGAGACGTGGTAAAATAAATCCATAATGATAAATCCAGCATCCAGTGTCTTCTGTAGTTATTTATCCACTTTTCCATCTTGAAAACAGTTGTTGTTGTTGTCTTGGATGACAACATAAATACAGGAAGTGTGACTTCATTCTTTGCTCAGGAAGCCATTACTCCACTGTATCTAAAATAAACACCTAAACATGTATTTTGGATGTTTTCTTTCCACTACTCTGAAAGAAAACTTGTTATGGAAGCAAACTAGTCCAAAATCTCAAAATTGACAAGTGCATGAAAAAAAATAATGCTTAAGAGTCTTGCCTTAATTGTCATCAGAAACTAAAAGCACAGAGACAACTGAATGGGTGTTTTAGCTGAAGACTACTAATCTTTTTGTCGCAGTCTCTCAACTAAAACAGTAATCAGACAGAGAAGGTTCAGGCTGTGATAGGAGGCAATTATTAAAACTTTCAGCAGTAACAATGTCCATATCTCAAGATAAAGATAGCCAGTGCTTGTCTGTCTGTCTGTCATGCCTGAGTGGACGAAATGTCGCAGCTAAAACCGTGTTAATGGCAGATGATGGAAAGGGCCGGGACGTTGGGTGACATAATGAGTGATCCAGGCAAAGCGCCAGGACCAAGAGTCACAGGACAGGAGATTTTGTGTGTGTGTGTGTGTGTGTGTGGCAGTCAGGGCTTTACAAGGCTTGAAATAATGATTCAGCGTAACGTGTTATCTGGACTCATAATCTTTTGACACAGTCTAGCCTCAGAGAGCATCCTCTACTTTTGAATTGTATTTTGCTTCATGTAACCCTCAGCACGTAACTAGGGCACTCTGGTGTTGCTGAAAACGCATAATGTCGCTTGTATTTTTCTTTTCAAGATTTTTCTTTGTGTTTTGACTTGTTGTGTAATTTTTATTGATCCAGAGTCTAAACTGTTTAAAATGGGTCATACTTGTTCAAGGCTGTAGGTGTGTGTCGAAAAGATACAGGTCACTGCCTTAAGACGTGCAAGAGAACAAGGTCCAGAGTATCATTTTACTGTATGGAAATACAGCTCTATTGCTGGGATAATCTGAGGCCCTCGAAGTGCCTGTGGACATTGAGACCTCTGATAGCCATACCGTCATGCTACTTCAATATAAACTGCTGTCATTTGACAACAATAATTTCTGAAATAGCTTTTCCTCATTGTCATTACTATAAAACTTTAACTATAAATAGGACAGGATGTTTTATGTAGTGTCACTATAAGCTCCCCGGTGCCCTGTAAAGTATGTTCAGCACCTAGCTCTGACTTTGGCTCCTTTGTCTGGCCAGTGGTTTTCTGTTAAGTTCAGGGTGTGTCACTGGATCCGGTACATAGACAGGATATGTAAGGTTGGGGCTGCCGTAGTCTGTCTGTATGTTTGTCATGCTCTATCAGCAAATGCGATGTGTTTACTTTCTGTGAATGGCACTTGATTCACCACTTAAAGTACCTTCGCACAAGACGACGCCTAATGTCTTGTGACCCGGACAAACAGGGGCTTACGTTGTTTGGCCTGTGGTTGCTGCCAGTGCTGGCAGATTTCCACGCATTGTCTAGTGTTATTTACTCATCATTAGTGGGTGAGATTTTTTTAAAAGGCTAAAGCCAGTATTTGCACTAGTGACTAGTATTACAAGGGGGCCTCATTTGTTTTAGAGCAGTGGGTCTCAAATAGGGGTTTGGGGACTTCCAGGGGTCCATCGCACTCAGCCAGGGGTTCATTTAAGTTATCATGATATACAAAATATATTTAATATAAATCTTTAATTATTTAAAATATATTCTAAAATAAAATAAAATTAAAATATCGTCTAAAATAGTTAATAGATAATCTAATAATCTATAACTAATAAATATATATAGCTTACATATAGGGCTGCATGAGGCTGCATGATATGGTTAAAAAAGTCATATTGTGATTATTTTGGCTGAAATTGTGATTGCTCTATGCGGTACAATGAGTGAGAATGATCATTTTTGCATCACAATTTTCATTTTCTCTGAAAAAAAAATTCAACTTGTGACTTATCGAAAAATTCTGATGATGTGACATTTGTTGGAGTTTGGACTAAAAACAAGCATGTTTTCTTTCATCTTTTAGGCCAGGGCATCTCTGCAGTGTTTACAGCACTTCATTATAAGGCTGTAATACTATAATTTGCACTCCGGGCTGGAATAACTGTATTTGTTTGTTTAACGTTGGTGAAATCAGTGTTAAGATTAATGCTGAATGTTTATCAGATAACTATCTGTTTATGAGTCACAAGAAATGCCCTGGATATGATGTCAAGGTTCTGTGTAACATCAGCATTTCAGAAGTGGAGTGTCTGTTCATCTGCAGCCACATCATTAACAATATAGTACAGAGTTGTTTTGCCAACTTTCTCCAAGTGTTGGAAGCATTAATACATTTTTGCAGCTAACCTTCTCTGTCATCACCACTCATTTTAAATGGTCTCACGCCAGTCAAATTTCATTCTTGCTAAGTTGTCTGACAACAGCAAACAGATTACGACCCCATAGGACCTATCATAGGACCTCTGTTAGGCCAAACGTTGTGGGTAATTTGTGTTGAAATTTTAACTTTACAAGTCACAGACAGGTCAGATTCTCCTGGGATTAAGATCACAGACAACAGTTATTACAATTCACCAGAGGTCCCCAGGTAATACTAGAACCATGCAAATAGGGCCCAGGTTTGGTTTGGTTGACATAGCACCCTGCTGTCTCTAATGAATCACCCCGACACACCACCCATATTCAAAATAAGCTCAGAGGGCACGGTCCCTATTGTTCTGTGTGAATGTTTGTACCCACCAGTTTAATATTAATAGATTACTACAGGGCATATGATGAGGATTCACCTCCTGTATTTATCAAAAATCAAGCCTGTCTGTTCTGTCAGACCAACGCGAGAACTGAAAAACACGTCTGGAACTTATCTGATGAGCAGTTAGTTTATCACGTCCTCTGACGTTGCCTTTTACAGTTTCCAATGAATGTTGAACAGCTGTTCCTTGACGGGGGATGAGTCAGACGAACTTGTGTTCGTGGAGTGTATTTTGGTACGCCTGCACTCACAGCCAAGGCGTGTACCACATCACAGCCTGCAGTTTTTCTCCTTAGCTCGTGAGGGGCGCGCTGTAATTTCCTTTATTGCATTTCCTCCGGTTTCCAAAGTCAGCCAGAAACTTTCAGGAAGATCTCAACACCGGAAAAAAAGCAGGCCTGATTGTTTAAAAATGGGTAGAGAGGTCTGGCAATTTGACTAAATTGGTCAGTACAAGCAGTGGAATCAAGCCAGCCATACATACATTTTGTTAAATGTTAAAGGGACAGTTCAACCCAAAATCAAAAATACATAGTTTTGCTCTGGCCTGTAGTAGACTTGTCACAATACAATACTACTATAAAAGATTAATACCTCTTTTGATACCATGGCAAAAGAAAAAAAAGTCAGCACCTCGGCAACTCACACCAATATTATCTAGATGGATAAACAGTATTACAGGCCAGAAGAAAAAACAAAAGAATTTAGTATAAAGGTTGTAAAAAGCACTGAATAAAGCAGTACTCATTGCACTTCGTTGCCCATATAGAACTGTGGTGTTAGAACATTGTATAGTCTTGGAGTTCTGGATGTTTGATGTTTGGGTGCCACAGTAGATTGATGTAAACACCAGGAATAGCAGTGATAAAAGTCAAAAAATGTGTGTGGATGAGCCCCCTACCATCATGGCATTTTGATTTAAAAGCCTTCTGTGTTTGAGGTAGCATGTCCCCTCAGAGTTGCTGCAGAGTTGTTGCTTAAGTTCTGTTTTTGACATTTGGGAGAGTAAGTAAAAAGAAGGTGCTGTCGCTGTTCACTCCCGCCTGTGTCCATGTTGTGTTTAATATTTTCTTTTTAAACACAACTAAGTTTCAGTCGTGTGGTGCCGAGATGGAAAACCTTTTAAACCCAGCAACGAAATCGTCGTCCATCACGATGATTCTCTGTGGACATTGTCGCATGCCATTTGGTAGACATCGCCCAGTCCTATCACAGATAGCTACAGTTTGCGTGCTACACCCAGCATTTATCTGTCGTGGTGTGGTTGATGTTTTCGTCACTGAGACTGGTGGGAAGCTGGTTGCTTTGCTGAAGTTATTTGTCAGCGTTTGCCGTGTGAGCCCTTTCATGTTGACTGTTACAAAGTGGCTAATGGTGGCTGTTTCATTGGGTTCCTGTGGACACCCAGCAGGCAGTCATGGCAACCCTCCAGCCGGGGAGCCTCTGGCTGCCTGCTGTCGCTCCTGTGGGATGGCCAGCCGAACAGTCTGCCTTCCTGTGTGTCTCTCTCTGTTTGCCTTACTTAGGGGGCTAGATTAACTGGCAAACTGCAGATGTCATGGCTTACTGCCACATTAAACACTATGTTTGAACTGTGGCATTGAAGAGACAAAAATGGGCTCAAGACTTTCCAGACAGAACTTCTTTCTCTGTTTATCAATAGGCCAGGCACAGCGGGGATCACATTTAAAAAGGCATAGCATGATTAAGAATAAGGGTGTAAAAAATATCGATACAGTTGAGAAGGGCTGCAACTAACAAATATTTTCATTGTTGATTTATCTGACAATGTCAATCTGTCCGTTATCTTCTCCACTAATCGATCAGTTGTTTGGTGCATTAAATGTCAGAAAATGTAAATCAGTGTTTCCAAAAGTCCAAGATGATGAACTCAAATGTTTTGTTTTGTCCACAACCCAAGAATATTCAGTTTACTGTCAAAGAGGTGTAAAGAAGCCAGCAAATATTCACATTTAAGAACCTGTAATCTGAAAACTCTTTTTCTCAAAATATCACTCAAACCAAGTAAGCGATTATCAAAATCGTTGATGATTAATTTAATAATCAATTCATAATTAATTACATACATATATACATATTGCATCGCCAGACTCTTGCCCATGCACAGCTCTATGATTATGTGTTGTACACATCTTTCCTCTCAGATATACTGTATATTGAATGTGTTACAGCACCTCTAGCATGATTGGTTTATGACACTGCTGCTATGTTATCTAGGAGGGATGCAGGACTACAACTACCTCTATGGAAACTGTCTGGAAATCACCATGGAGCTGAGCTGCTGCAAATATCCTTCTGCTGCTGAGCTCCATAAGGAATGGGATCTGAACAGGGAATCTCTACTAGCCTACATTGAACAGGTAGAGCTTCTAACTAGTAATCATGCATAAGCATTCATCATAATGTGACTTCTGTTTTTATTTATTTTAAAAGAACAATACCACAGTCAAAACCTGCTTAATATCTTTGACATGACAGTGCTCCAGTTCAGCAAGATGTCCTTTGGTATTTAGAGTATCTCTGTCTTCTAGGTCCACATAGGTGTCCGCGGTTACGTGAAAGAGGCCGTCAATGGATCTGCTCTCGCCAACGTCAACATTGTGGTGGCAGGCATCCGCCACAACCTGACCACAGCAAACTATGGGGACTACTACCGCCTCCTACTCCCAGGAACATACAACATCACAGCTGTGGCCCCAGGGTGAGCTATACCACTGAACTGGCCATTTAGCCTTTAGTCATAGTTCAGTCACCTGAATTGTTCCAGTTGTCAGGTTTCAAGTTTCATTGCAGTGATCAATAACAGTCTAGCAAGCGGTGCAGTCATCCCTGCTTTTTGCCAGATCACAATGAACTAAGCTAATTTAATAACCTGGCTCTTCAGACTGTAAAACAATGAAGCTCGGTCTCTAATTCTCAACTACATGTTACCACAAGTGCTGGACTAAAGAAATGCGTAACATCAGTTACTTCCTCTATAGTGATAAAGAGATGCTCTTTGTTACTGAAGTAAAGAAGAATGTGACTTCCTGGTAGAGAGATTGAAAGGACTGATGATTTATTTTGTTATGACATCTGAAGATGTATAATTAAGGCACTTCCTGGTGATTTTAAGGTGGAGTTAAAGTCTTAAAGCAAAAGTTTTTTTTTCTCTTCACAGGTACACAGCAATGACAGTCTACAGTGTCCAGGTTCTGGAGGGCAAAGCTACAGAACTTAACTTTACCTTGGCGCCTGTGGTCAGTGAGGCTGCAGGAAGCACCGTTGTGACTACGTCCTCCATGCCATCTACCAACAAACCAAACATCCCCACCACCACTACCAAGTCCTCCAACTCCACCCACACTCAGGTGGTTCCTTCGGAGGGAAACAAGGACAGCCCCCCCTCGCTTCCACCTGAACACCAGCCCATCCAACCCCAGGAATTTCGTCACCACAGCTACGCCGACATGGAGCTGTTCTTACGCAAGTACAGCAGCGAGTTCCCCTCTATCACCCACCTTTACACAGTTGGCCGCTCTGTGGAAGAACATGAGCTCTATGTGATGGTCATCTCAGACAACCCCACAGTCCATGAGCACGGTATGTCTTAGAAGATCTTCCTTTTGTTTGTATCTGTCATTGGGGAATTTTCACTCTGATGTCCTTTTTTTTTTGTTCCCGTGTCAGGTGAGCCAGAGTTTAAGTATGTAGCCAACATGCACGGAAATGAAGTGGTGGGCCGAGAGTTATTGCTCAACCTCATCGAGTACCTGTGCCGTAATTATGGCACTGACGCGGAGGTCACCAAGTTGGTCAACAATACCCGCATTCACATCATGCCCTCTATGAACCCTGATGGCTATGAGGTAGCCACTGAAGGTAAGAGAGAGGGACACACATGTGAACACACACTAAGGCAGGGATACTCAACCTGCTTTGCCCAGATAAGTCAGATATTTCACTGGAAATAATAAGTGCAGTTTAATTGGAAATGCTTTGGTAACATTTGAGAGAGTTTATAAGATATTAAATACTTTTCAACCTATATTCTGTTGATTACAGTACAAATACAATATATTTAATGGTCAAATTGATTAAATTTATTGTTTTTTATAAATATGCACTCATTCTGAATTTGACGGCTGCAACATGTTACAAAACATTTGGGACAGGAGCATGTTTACCACTGTGATACATCAGCTTTTCTTTTCAGTGTTTGAGGTCACTAATTGTGCAAGTTTTGAAAGTGAAATTCTTTCTTGCTCTTGCTTGATTATACGTCTTCAAGTGCTCAACAGTTCAGGGTCTCTGCTGTCGTATTTTGGCTCTTCATAATACACCAGACGTTTTCAGTGGAAGACAAGACAAGAGTGAAAATGTGAACCTCACCTCATCCGTGCTTGAGAACTACTGAGGCCATTTGAGGATTCTCCTTTAACATCCAATCATGATACTTTCACCTGTTATCAATTAACTGCTTACCTGTGGAATGTTCCAAACAGGTGCATTCCACAGTGCTCCCAGTCTTTTGTTGCTCCTGTCCCAACTTTTTTGTTGTGTTGCAGGAATCAAATTTAGAATGAGTGTCTACACAAACATAGCAAAGTAACACTACCTGCACTGTATGACATGAAGACTTATAGCATTATAGCAAATGTTTTGGTGTACAAGTCACACAGGCCTTAGATTTATACTTTGGATACATCAGCAAAGGTTTAACATTACAAGACCTGAGCAGTAATTTAATCACTTGACTAACATTCTTTGAATGTACAGTACGTCGCTAAAAGCTATCAAATGTACAGCCGACACTGTTCTCACAAAATGACCAGACCACATTTACATACGGGGGATGATCACAAAGAAACAGTATACCCTGTGTTCATGAAATGTACGTAGGTTTAGGAGGCCGACACAGTATTGTTCTTAAATTGGTGTTATTTTTTGCATATTAGCTGTTTTTCTCATTTCCTTTGCAAAACAGCATATCCTCATGTAATAGCTCCTGACACACTGCAGACTTCACCTTATCTGCTGGTTGAACCGGCTTCAGTTGCACCTTCTTGTTTCTGTGAGCTTTTTTTAAGTATGAGGAAGTTTCACAAAACATTGCCTCCATCATGCGCCGTTATCAGTCAGTTGATAGCCTCTGCTGATGTGTGACAGGAAGTACAGAGGAGGTGGAGCTGCGGCTGTGTACATCTTCAGGCAGGAACATGCTGTGGTTACAAAATCAGATACAAAGGGCTGGGCAATATTGCTGAAAAATGGATTACTATAAAATATTTAATTTCAGTTGATATAGATAATTACTGATCATTTTTGAATTTAACTGCATTGCTTTGAATCTAACCACTTCATTTTTAATTTAACATCATGACTTTGAATTTAAACACTTGCACTGCTGATATGTATCACTGTTGTTTCATTGTCCAGGGCTACAGATACATGTAGATGACTCATCATTATCATTTATTTCCTCACAGGTGATATTAAGGGCTACAAAGGGCGCAACAACAGCAACAATTTTGACCTGAACCGGAACTTCCCGGACCAGTTTGCCCCCATCACGGAGCCCAGACAGCCAGAGACCATAGCTATGATGAACTGGCTGAAGAGCATCCCCTTTGTCCTGTCGGCCAACCTGCATGGAGGCACGGTCTTATTTTGAGCTTTTAGTGTCAAAGATTGTTGTCTTTCAGTGTCACAGTCACCTTTTTGATAGTCATAGAGTTTGTTGATGATTTTAAATGTTTTGTATGTGTTTACATGTTGTTGTTGTTTTTTTAAATAACACATAATTTGATTTTAAAGTTACTTCAATAATTACAATTACTGTTACAGCTCTACAGTTTAAATCTAAACATTAGGCTGCATTATGAAATGTCAACTAGTTATGCATATTGAAGTTTATTTTAGCCACTAATTCTGATGTCTTTTTACTGTTTGTCTTATCTTTGTGGAATTTAGGTTCCTTGGTGGTCAACTACCCTTACGATGATGACAAACAAGGGGTATCTCAGTACAGCCAGTCACCTGATGACAAAGTCTTTCAGCAGGTGTCTCGAGCCTACTCACAGGTAACAGGACACTGTCGCTGTTGGATCCGTTTCAGTCGGAGATAATGTCTCCGTTTGGTTTCACGGTGTAATTGAAAACAAAATTGGGACTGACAAAAGCCACTGGCTTTTCGTGAAATTCTGTGGAGAGAGAAAGGTTTGAAAACTTGACTACAACAGCACTCATTGTTGAGTTCTCACTTGTGTGTGGTGTGTGTGTGTGTGTGCGTGTGTGTGTGCGCAGGAGAATCCTCTGATGCACAAAGGACACCCTTGTGACGACCTGTACCCTGAGGAATATTTTGAGGATGGCATCACCAATGGTGCCAACTGGTACAATGTTAATGGTACGCCTACGACTCTCATGCTCCTTTGTTATTCACCACATTCATTTTTGTTCCACAGCAGATCAGCCAGAACACTCGTTTATATTAGAAATGTTTGATTTTTTTCAGAAAATCAGGAAAAGTTACTCTAATGTAGAAAATAAGTCAATTTGGCCAATTGAAACTTCTCTTTTATAGCCTCAAAATACCTAGGGGTTGATATTAATGTTTTATTTACAGGTATAGTAAGTTGGTTTGTCTTCAAAATGTGTGTTAGTAAAAAAAAAAAAAATATGGACACAGACACAGTACTGATGCATGTATCATAGTGTATGTAGCAAATGCTAATTTGTGACATCCGTCCCTAAAAGGACTTTTATGAAAATAAGAAATTGGAACAGTGACATAAAAAGGTGGCAAACTAAACTAATCATAAACTGAGTGCAGCAAAAAAACAAAAAAAAACAAACAAACAAAAAAACAAAAACAAAACAACAACAACACACATTTAAAGACATTACATTTACCAAGTAATATATTTGAAGTCTTCTAGAAATTACCCACAAATTACCCACAAATTTCATAGTAAGTATGCATGAAAATGACACTTGGAAATGATCACATCCAGAGGTAATTTGCAGGTAAATTCTGAGAAATTTGAAGTATGTTTCTTTGTAATTATGACTTTCTTACTTGCTAATTATCGCACAATTAACCATGAAATTTGGGGGTAATTCGGAGGTGATTTCTAAGAGATTTCAAATAAATTACTTGGTAATTACGACCTATCTACAATGAAGTTATGGGACCTGGAATTTTTTTTCACATCAAGTTGTAGTTTTTAGTTAACTACAATAACCTTGACATGCGGTGGTACATCAATGCAGGAGTCTGACTAGGTAACACTCCACCTAATTTAGTTAAATAACATTTAGGCCATCATAGATGCTGTAATCTCATAATAACGCCCATACTGGTGTGGCTTTAAGTGACAGCTTTGAAGTTTGTGGAGAGTAAAGGAGTGTGTTTTCCTCCAGGTGGCATGCAGGACTGGAACTACTTAAACACCAACTGTTTTGAAGTGACCATCGAGCTGGGCTGTGTGAAGTACCCCTGGCCAAGGACCTGCCGGAATACTGGGAACAAAACCGACGAGCCTTGCTTCAGTTTATTCACCAGGTTAATAAATACAGACCCTAAAATGACAGTTAAACAGCGCTACAAGCCTGCAGGAAAATAAGTATTTTTGATTTTGGGGTGAACTGTCCCTCTAACATAACCCTGAACTTTCTCGTCACTTTACGATGAAGTCTTGCATCTACTCATGTATATGTGATGGCGTGTCTTTGTAGGTCCACAGTGGAATAAAGGGCACAGTCTCTGACATCAGGGATGGTACAGGAATTCCCAACGCCACCATCAGCGTGGAGGAGATCGACCACAACGTCACCACAGCTCGCACTGGAGACTACTGGAGACTGCTGGTCCCCGGGACTTACTCTGTCACTGCCTCCGCCCACGGGTGAGATTTGGACTTCAGAAGGAAAAACGATCAGAATTTACCATAAAATTTCTGTTCTTTCATTTAAAGATTTTTTTTATGGTAGGTTAATGTTGGGTACAGTCCCTCATGGTACATAAAAGTGATCTTATATTTACATTTTCTTTTGAGAACAACATCATAGTGGTGTAAAAGAACATATGATTATAATTATTTTGCAGATTTTCAATGTCGGTGGGTAAGGTAAACAAAAAGCAAGACTCATTTTAGAAAAGAAGAGCTCAAACCAAGAGAGAAAACCAATCAGTCACACACAAGCACAAACAACACGCAAACAAACAAGCAAGCATTGCCTGTTGTGCTGGCTGGCGTGTCCGACAGCATGTTACCTGTGCTCCGTTTGTATCACTCTTCTCTTCTTTATCAGTTACCTCTGCGGATTATGGTGATTTTTAGACTCAGTTTTGTAAAATTTACACCCCGTCATGCTGTTTATATATTTAGAATTCCTCATTGAAATGTTCTCACTGTGCAATTTTGTAAGTTTCCATCTGCTTTTTCCTGCTGCTGTAACGCACACTGACTGACAAAAGAAAAAAAAAAAAGCATGACTGCTCGACTGGAAGAATCCCAGAGGTCTGCGACAAATGATTTTGAATCTTTGACTTTCAGGGGCAGCCCTAGTTTGTACTGTAATTTTGTCTTGACTGGAAAGTAAAATGCAGTATGTTGTTTGGCCTTGTTCAGTGAGACCTGGATTGTTATTGTGCAATCTTACTTTTCTGTTTTTTCTTTCAAGAACAACATAGCAGCATAAAAGAATGTACAACTATAATCATTTGGCAGATTTTATACACATCAATGGGTAAGATAGACAAAAAGCAAGACTCATGTTAGAAAACAAGAGCACAAACCAAGAAAGAAAAACAAAAAAAAAACGAAAAAATAATATTAGAGCCCGGCCAAGATATCAGCCGACTGATATACTAGCCTGATATGTGCCTGTAGAGAATATATCGGTATCTGGCTAGTTTACTGATATGTGCAGATTTCAAAACTTTTTTTTCACAGAACAAATAATACAGAAAACAGTGCTTGGGGTGATTCAGATTTAGCACAATGCAGAACATACAGTGTATGATAATGTTAAACCTGGCAAGTTTAAATGCTGAGAAGCTGCTTCTTGTTTTACAAGCTGCCTCTAATTGACTGACAGTATTAAAATAGTCAGCAGTTAACTGATACTGATCAGTGCTGGTGTTTATTTCAGCCATTTATTTTATTTTTATTTATTCTTTTGTCAGTGTACCTTTCTGCAATTGGCTGGAACATGTTAAATAAAATATGTCATATTCTGTAATAAGTTGTTTGTTTAAGAAAACAGCCTTTTGAGTACCTTTTTATAGTCATTTTTGCTGCACAATCCCTATAGAAAAGATTTTTATTCTAGCTTAAAAATTGACTGGTAATCGGTGAATTGATGCTGTTATCGGGTCTCAAAAATCCTATTTTGGTCGGGCTCTAATAAGTAGACGACAAATAAGAACACATATACAGCTACCGCTGTTACAGGATTAATATTGATCATTCATCCCACACCTTTACCTTCCGTCAGACCTCTTAAAAATCTTGAGTATAAGCTTCTCCAAATTGAGGATCTCAACCAGCTCTCTGCCACATGTCAAATTGTGCTTCTACATCTTTTTATTTCCAGTGCTTTTAACTTTAATTCACTTACTCTGCCGTCCAGATATAAATCTGTGAGGACCTACGCCACAGTCCAAAAGGATGGAGTGGAAGTGGTGGACTTCAGACTCACACGTATACACTCTGACCCCAATGGCCAGCCTCTTGACGGCCCGCAACCCACGCAGAACCCGTCTGAGAAGGAGTTCCAGAGCTTGATCAAGGACCTCTCTCTGGGCCAGGGTTTGGAGCAGCTGGTCAGGAGCACGGCCACGGAGAACAACTTCCGTTACCGACGCTACAAGGAGATGTCCGCCTTCGTGAGAGGCCTCACGCTTAACTTTCCCCACATTACATCTTTACGCAGGTAGGAGGCTTTATCTTCCCCCGTGGTCCTTCATTTGAACCAGCCAACATAAATGTTTGACATCATACCTCTCATCCTCTGTCTGCCAAAAGTAAATCCTGTTTGATAATTTAAGTTATTTTTTTTATAATACCGGCTTATACTTTGTTTTCTTCTCTTCTGTGTCTAGTTTGGGCCAAAGTGTAGAGTTTCGAACCATTTCAGCCCTGGAAATCTCCAACAAACCAGAGGAAGCTGAACCGTCTGAGCCTAAGATCCGCTTTGTAGCAGGGATCCATGGCAATGCCCCAGTGGGCACAGAGCTGCTGCTGGAGTTTGCTGCCTTCTTGTGTATCAACTATGGCAAGAATCCAGTGATCACCAGGGTGAGTTTTAGGTCCCCTCAGGAAATACAGTGTTTGATAGCTTGGACTATACTGTATTTATCAACTGTGCTCAGCATGCATCAAACTCTGCTCCCCTCATTTGGAATAACCCTAAAAAACATTTGTAATTAAGCGAACTGGTCTCTCTGCCTGATTTTATGAATTGGTTGGTACCTGTCTATGTGTATAGGCAATTTTTTACTACGTTGACACTGCAACAGTTAATCGATTATTAAATTAATAATCACTTTGAGTCATTTCTCAATGAAAAAGCTAAAGTCTCTGATTTCAGCTTCTTAAATATGAATATTTTCTACAAAACAAGACACTTAAGAACTTCATCTTGGGGTTTGGACAACACTGATTGACATTTTTCACAGTTTTCTGACATTTTATGAATCAAAGAACTTAAAATAATCCACAGATTAATCAATGATTAAAAGAAGTTGCAGTTGCAGCCCTAGTTGACATGTCAACGTATATCTTATTTGTTTTTATTGGGGTTATTGTTGTTTCGTTTTCGTTTGTTCGTAACTTTCCCTATGCTTAACATGAAAAAGAGATTGTTGATCTCAACAGAATTAAGTAAAGATTTTAAAGTAACAGGCCTACATGTTTCTCATAGGAATACACAAAACTCTTTGTTCTTTCTCTGAGAGATCTGCACATTTCAGATCTGAGTTTGGGTTCACTCTGTACCATAATTTTGTTTTAACTGGAAAGAACCAGTCCCAGTAAATACAGCATATGACTGTAACTGTTCGCTCTCCGTTTCCCTCCCCCAGCTGATCAATGAGACCCGGATCGTCATCGTGCCCTCCATCAACCCAGATGGGCGAGAACAGGCTGTCGAGAAGCAGTGCACCTCCACTCAGGGCTTGACCAACGCTCATGGCAAGGATCTGGACACAGACTTCTTTGGTCAGTTGTGTGGATTTGTGTGTGTGTGTGTGTGTGTGTGTGTGTGCAATTGAACTGAGAGACAGAGACAAAAGAAGACAATTCAGTCTACTCATTCAGTGTACAATTTGCTGCAAAACAAAAAATGTACCTGAGATAATAAGTTAAACACACTCTGACAACTCTAAATTCGTGGTCACATTTTTTTTTTTGGTTTTGTAGGCAATGCATCTCAGCGTGTGGTGGAGACCCAACCAGAGACCAGAGCGATGATGGACCTGATTCTAGACAAGAGCTACACTCTGTCTGTGGCCCTCGATGGAGGCTCTCTTGTTGCTACCTACCCTTATGACAAGCCTGTCCAGTCCGGTAACAACACTATGCAGAAAATTGCTTTTTTGTTTGAACTCTTACCCAAAAATGAAAGAAAAGAATCTGCCTTGTTAGGTTATAAAATGTAAAGTATATTTACTCATTTTAAAGGTTTTAAAATCAGTTTATGTAGAGTGTTTGAAGTGGAGCTACTTTTATGATTGCACCATGTAAGATCACACCCTTTAGGGGTGGTGCCCGAAGATAGTGATAAGTGTTTACAGCCAAACTCCAACAACTTGTGGCCAGTTCATACGATATTCATGGTGGGCCTGAGGATAAATGAATCCTGATGTTTAGGTGACTAAAGCAGCACCACCGGGCCAAATCTTCCACATACATTCAAGAAACATCACAATCTAATCTTCTGATTGCCTTGACATTGACTGATTTGGAAGACACTAGACCTTTTCCTCTAGCGCCACCCTCAGGACAAATATTTTTTTACTGCTACAATTGATAAAGCTGTAAGATTAGTTACAGTAGATAATCGCTGTTGTTCTTGTATCCAAAAATGTACACACTATTGGGGCTTTAGGCTTTGTTTAGAGGACTGCCTGCTTAAATCTGTTTTTTTTTTTTTGGCATATCCAGATTGTATCGAGACATTGAAATGAAATGAAATGCAATTTTGGCATCTCAGTCCAGCTGCTCTGGCTGCTCAAATCTGATTTCAAAGTGTCCTTTTGCGTTACTCAGAACTTGACACACAACAGTGATGTAAAAATCCAGAGTGACAGAAGTGCATCAGAGCGGCTGAGCAGAACGTTGTTACCACAGTAACCCAGGCAGATAGGTTGGTGAGTCTGGACTAGGGCTGCAACTAATGGTTATTTTCATTACCGATTAATCTGCTGATTATTTTCAGGATTAATCGATGAATCTATGAGTCTATAAAATGTCAAGGTTGTCATAAGACTCATTACGATTTCCATAATTCAAAGAGACATCTTCAAATTGCTTCTTTTGTCCAACCAACAGTCCAAAAGACATCATTTACAATCATAAATGTCAAAGAAAAGCAGCAAATCCTCTCATTTAAAGGGACAGTTTACCCCATTCACATAAGTGTCATTTCCACACAGACTGTGCTGCTGCCCTAGCTTTCTAATTTAGAGAGACATTTCACCCCAAAATCAAAAATTCATATTTTTCCTTTGACCTGTAGTACTATTTATCCGTGTACATTTTTTTGGCGTGAGTTGCAGAGTCTTGGAGATATCAGCTGAAGTGCCAAAAAAAAAAAAAAAAAAAAAAAAACACTCAACAGCACTATCTTCTTTCCTGAAACCATGAGTCGGTTACTCAAGATAATCCACAGACCTTGTTGTGAGCAGTTTCATGTAGGACCTATTTTCTTTCTGCAGTAAAATTTACTGGAACTACTTTCTTTTTATTAAAAAAAACTTGGCAACTCATACCAAAACTGTCTGAAAAGCACTACAGGCCATGAGAAAAATAAGTATTTTTGATTTTGGGGTGAATTGTCCCTTTCAAGAAGCTGGAAAATAAATGTTTTTGTTTGGAAAAATGGCTGAAAAGATTAATCGGTTATCAAAATAGTTGCCATCTAATTTTTCAGTTAATTGATCTAATTAATCAGTCAACTAATTGACTAATTGTTGCTCTAGTCTGGACACACAAATCTGATCTGATCATGTGCAAATAACAGTGAGGACAGTCTGTCTTGAAGATCTGATATGAGAACCAGTTCTTATTTGTGTTCAGTCTAAACAAATACTTATTAGACTTTCTGTCACATAAAATGTGGAGAAACGCAGTCACAGCACCTAATAATGTACTTCTCACATCTTTTCATTTGTGGTTATAAACATACGTTATATAACACTAGTTTGCAAAGAGTGGAGCAAAAATCTCAACACTGATTACTGATAAACATTTCTTAATAGTAATAAACTTGTTTGTTATATTTAATATTTCTTTTTTTCCAGTTGAAAATGAGGGCACATTGAAGTATTGGCAAGTGTTTATGCCAACAACCACCCCAAGATGCACCTCGGGGACACTGGATGTTCAAATAATGGGCAGAGTATGTAATTGAATCACTGTGGATAATTCTTGTTGTCATGTTGCTATTGAATAATCTGTTATTAATTAGATGAACATGGTTAACAGTTAATGGAACTTTCCTGTTACTCAGTAGGCAACATCCCAGATGGCGTTATGAGGGCGGCAGAGAGACAGAGTCACATGGGGAGCATGAAGGCAAGTCTCTTCACCGCGTGTCTGTGTTCAGTTACTGCAGTTAAAATGGCCTCCAGGCTGCCAGCACATAGTATTTGTCTTTTATAAAAACATGAAGTGAAATGAAGTAGCGCACTTCTTGAGAAACAGCCCAGAGATCCTGAATGTTAGTTTGGAGATATCTGTCAGATCAATAATGAGAAAACAGAAACGGGGATCTGCGCCAGCACTGTCTCATGAGTCATCTTGTGTTTACGTGTCCTCTCAGGACTTCAGTATGGACTTTGGCCACTGTCCAGAAATCACAGTGTATACTGGCTGCTGTTTGTTCCCTCCTGCCGAGCAGCTGGCCACGCTCTGGGCTGAGAACAAGAAGGCTCTCCTCAGCATGTTGGTGGAGGTATGACGCAAGATTTTATCAGCACCACATGGAGACATTTAATGGACCTTTTTAACAGTGCTACACACAGATTTATAATAATTGTATGACTTGTGCACCTTAATAACCAGTTTCAAATGAGATATTTTAAACTATTTAAAGGAAAGTCTGGATTATTTGAAGTGGTCCACAGTTAGCGTATTACCCTCAGTAGATGGCAGTCAGAACGCCCCCAGTTTGGAGAAGCAGAGAGGAGTACCAGCACAGAAGATAAGCAATGTACTGCTGTGGACAGAGTCAGAAGCAAAATGTGTTTTAACTACAAACAATATCAGTTTAGTGTACGCTATATTTAGAATATTTTCACTGCTTTACCTTGACCGTCAGACAGCCTTTTCTGAAGTGAATCAGCTGTAATATAAGCCAGATATCCCTCGTTCTTTCTCAGCCAGACTCCACTGCCAAAATCAGTCATTTTACCTCACAGAACACAGGAGTTGCTGATTTAACACTGCCTCAATCTGTTAGTTAGTTTGTATTATTGTGTGATTTTGGTGTTTTAAAATGTTAGTCCGGGATCACAGAAGTCACACAATAACACGAACTAACTAACATATGGGGGCAGCTGTAGACGAGCTAATCCTGTCCTCTGCAAGGTAAAATTACTGATTTTTCCTATGGAGTTTGGTTGGTTTGGAAAGAGTCATATTTGGCTTATATAACAAGCGGTTTCTCATCAAAAAAGGCTGTCTGATGGCAAGGAAAAGCAGTAAAAATAAAATAAATAATATAGTGTACACTTAGCTGTAGATTTTTTTTTAGTTGGCTAAATTACATTTTGCTGCTGACCCTGTCCCACAGCACAATGCTTAGCTTCCTGTATCAGTACTCCTGCTGTCTCTCCAAACTGGAGGCCTGCAGATCACCATCTACTTTAGGTAGATTATGGATAAGTGCCTCATACAGACCCGCTTCATAAAAAATCCAAACAGTCCTTTAATTTTCCCTTCATTCTCCCCCCATCCAGGTGCACAAAGGGGTGCGTGGCATGGTGAGGGACAAGAGTGGGAAGCCTATTGTTGGGGCGATCATTGTACTGAATGGCGGAGTGAGGGTCTTTACTTCAGAGGGCGGCTACTTCCATGCGCTGCTGGCTCCCGGCAACCACAACATCGAAGCTGTCGCTGATGGATACCAACAACAACGTCAAGAGGTACTCGGTTTTATACATACCATGTGTTATGTGGGCTAGGACTGTTAGTGCTCTCAGGAAGATGGCTATGAGTGGGTAAAACCTAACAAGTAAATCTAACAGCCAAAATAAATGGGACACAGACGTGGTGTGACACGTCTGGCACAGCATGCCTGCAGCAGAAGCGTGTTGATTATAATCAACTGAAGCTGCTCCACTGACCGCAGAAGCCTTGCAAGTATTCGTTCGTGGCTGGTCTATTTTTTTTTCCTCTCTGTACACAGCTGCACAGCCCTCTGACAGGTAAAACTATTTATTTCTGTGTAAAAATTGAGTAAAATCAGTTTAACAATGATTACAATAAATACCTCATTGTAACAGAGGCAATGCCACGCAGCAGACTTGTGAGCGTTTTCACAAAATATAAATCAATCAAATCAGTGTGTGTCCATGATCCTGTAGTTAGAATGATCTAGTTAATTAATTCAGTTCCAGTTCTCTCCAAAACCACACTTGAAGTGAAGCTGATCATCTCTCATATATCCTACTTTACATCTCTTCATTAAGCACAGCTGATCCACAATAACCTGCAACAAAGATGGAGTCAGTGTAGCAGGTAAAAACCCCCACTCAGCTCTGTCTTTGTGATGTGTCGTGTCTGTGTCCCATGTATTTCTGCTGTAAGTCATATTGTCTAATCTATATTTTGAAATTCATATATTCAGGGTTCCTGTACAGCATGGAAAAGTATGGAATTTGTGGTAATTTCCAGATCTGGATAAGAATGGGGGGGAACAAAAGAAAAGAGAGCGTGGAAAAATATTTTATGTGTTTCCAGACATTTACCCTTATTGTGTTTTCTAAAATATAAAACTTTTCAAGGCATTTGGTGGCGTTTCATGGTGTTAGGCAGCCAGTGCAGACAAGATGAGAGCGAGATTGAGAGAATGCGGGCCAGAGCGAGCTTGATGTCACCGAAAGTGAGGCAAGAAAGATACGACATGTGACTAAACGCACACTCCTACACAGAGCTGCCTCTGCGCCTGTATGTCACAGCCTGCAAAACAAAACCGCTCTGCCACAAGTGCCTTATGACTGAACAGACATCCATGACCAAATTAGGTTGAAAGAAAATGCTGCAATATCTCTGAATGTATGCAAACATAGCATAACATTTCGAATATTTAGCGTGTGTGGAATGTTAGAATAGGGCTACACATTAATGCAGTATAGCGTAATCGCATATGGCCAAGTGCAACATCAAGTTGAAGCAGGACCAAATTGCAGTTTTTTAGAAAAGGAAATGTTGACAAACACATATAATGAGTACTGTACACTGCGACTGACCTGGTGAAAATCATGATATCACAATATTTTTCAGTAAAATGAATTATGTAAATGATCCAACCATATTCACATTACAAATTAGTCAAATTGCATATGACTTTTTACGTATGTGCACCTAGTAGACCTGTATATATAGTTTTTAAATTTTAATATGTTGTGTCTCTTTAGAAAAAAAGGACTGCGCCTTTAAAAAAAAGTTAATTTAATGCTAAGAACATTTTGAAGATGTAGCACAAAAGGCGTTTAATGGAGACAGTAAGGCTCACGGTGTTGTTTTGAGTTTATCTAAGTGTCAAAGCAGAAATCATCTTTGCCTCAGGTACACCTACATGTTCTGCATTATTTTAGAGGCTGACAAGCTTTCAAACAAATGATGTGATATACTGGGGAGCACTTTGGACTCACTTACAGTCAGATTAAAAATGCAGCATTCACAGGTTTTGCCTTTATACAGTAGCTCTTGCATTATTTAATTTTGTTTGTGTTATGTAAAAGGCACTTCAATGCAAAATGTCAAACATTTGACATAATTTTTTTTCAACATATGATTGAAATGTAAATTCAGCCACTACATTACCTTTCAAGAAAAAGGAAAATTTGTCTAGATAAAGTGCCAGAGACATAAATAAAAGAAACAACACACTCATGTCATAGAAAGTCTGTGAGCATATTACTGTTCCCAAAGAAAGCTGCAGTAATGAGTCCTTAAAAGCCCAGAAATGAGTGAACATATCTGCACCTCAGTTCCTTCATCTTCAAGTCAGTGGGTTGAAATAAGGTCTGCGGTTAACACAAGCTTATGAGATTTTGTTTTGTGACATAAAATACACCACTAAATACCCCACTTATGAATTTTAAAGCTTTGCCATGTCTTCTGTTTTGCTATTTTGATAATCAATTAATTGCTTTGAGGTAGTTTTTTTTAAAATATCTAATTCTAGCCTCTTAAATGTGAATATTTTCTAATTTCTGAGGATGTCATCTTTGGGAAACACTGATGGACATTTTCCACCATTTTATGGACCAAACAACTGATCGCTTAATCAAGAAAACGATTGACAGAAGAAATCAATAATTAAAATAGTCACACAAACTGTGTGGCCCACGTGTTTGGACCTATTTTTCAAAAGACAAGATTGTGACAAGATTAATAAATCCAGAAAATAACGGCAAATTAATCGACAATGAAAACTGATAGTTACAAGTAAGACTACAGAGGTTGTGGGGGACATTAAACAACATCATGCTGAACACTTGTCACTAATTGGTGGTAACACTGAGGTCATGTGACCATGGTGTAGATAGTTTTTAGCTTTTTAGTCCTGGCGAATGCATTTATGCTCCAAAAATCATAAAAGTGGTGTTTGTTTTTAACGTCTCAGTATCGTAAACTTTTGTTGGCCACAGATATTTTCTGCACCAATGAAAATCCAGTGGAAAAATCAGATTGTGATGCTGTCCTTCCCTTTCGGCCTACAAAAAATCCGTCATCCCTGCAGCACTCTATTACTGTCAATGTCTATGAAAGGTGTAGGGCGGAGCACACAGAATCTCTCCGTCACCTGCAGCTTTCCATCCTGCTGCTCTGAAACTTGCAGCGTGGGGTAGGCCAGCTCTTCAAACAGATGTTCTTTAATGTGACGGCCCAGCTGCAGGCTGTAGGCCGCGAGCTTCCTGCCCGGGCTAAAGAGCAGGGGATCCACCACTGAATGATACGTCTGCTGGTACTGCGGCACGGTGAAGCCGTGGATCATCAGGGGTTCCGCCCGAGCAGCCGACAGGCTGCAGTCAGTCGCGAGGGCTTTGTTGCTGCGGGGCAGTTTGAGATCTGGAAGGACAGCGGCGTTCCTTATGTACCTGTCATCCAGGGGTTTCTGCGGGTCTGCTTTGCTCTGCTCACACATACGCTCCAAATCACAACTTGGGGCCAGGGTGTATTTCCTCTCTTTAACAGCCTCCCCATATTTCTTAGGGCAGCGAATACTCTGCCTCAGGCCATAGGCACACATTTCATTCCTCTGGAAATGAAAGAAACATTACTTACTGTGAGTTGCTGTCAGAAAACAACCAGCAAACCATATTGATCATGAAAAAAAAAGGAAAAAAAATTAGGATCAAGACTGTGCACTTACTCTTTGGGTGCATTTTCAGAACACATTATTGCATCAGGTCTGAAACTACATGGTTTGAAATCCTTGTTTCCCGAGCTTTGAGTCCAGCTTCCACATTTTTAAGCTGCACTTAAATAACGACACTAAATTAATGAGAGACACTTAACTTCCACTTGAGAGAAGTCAAGCTGTTCTCAGAGATCTGTAATTTGTCTCTCGGAAGATCGCTGAGTAATTTTGGATTTTTATGAGGCAGCGCTCAAATTCTATTTTAGACTTACAAGACAACCTGCACCAGATTATACTGAGCAGTCACACCTGCAAATGAGGCCTGCTAATTAGGTAACTAACAGCCTCACTTCTGTGGGGAGCTTCAGCAGACAGCTAAAGGCCTTTTGTCTCTGCTTGGAGAAACAGCCACAATGGACAAAAAAATGTGGTAAAGCCTGTTGTTTCTTTTAGTTGTTGGATTTTGAGTGTTGCTTAAGTTGAAAAGAAGTGAAGTTGGTGGAAAACTACAACAAAATGTACTTACTTGAATTGCACATCACTAACACACACTGTGTGTACTTTTCAAGTGTTGCTTTCAAGAAGCTTTATCAACAGAAACACAGCTTTTAAGATGTATATGTTCAACATTGACTGCAGAAGTTGGCAGTTTTGTTCAGAGGCCACCACACCCAGAATGATTACAGGAAGATGGTTTAAATTCTGATGTTTGACAAAGAATCAGCCTGTTAGGAATGTTGCTGTAATAATGTAATGAAATGTGTGTTTCTGAAGCTGAGCTCAGATGCTCACTAAAGACTTTTTTTCTTCTGTGTTGCAGGTGGTGGTATCTTCCTATGAAGCTGCGAACTCCATCATCATCGAGTTCGACATGGACAACAGCATCTTCGGCCTGCCCAGAGAGTTTGTGGTGGCCAGTGCAGGTGAGCATGTCAATGAAAAGGCCTCTTGTAAGCAGTTCTAACTGGTGACTCATCATTTGATCTGGTCGCATGAAAATAAAGTGAAGTTTTACTATTTCTTTTTTTTTTTTTATTTTACTTATTTTCTATTGTTGTGAATTAGGGCTGCAAATAACAATTATTTTCATAGACAATCACTTTTATTTTTGTGATTAATCGATTAATAGTTTTTTGGTCAGCAAAATGTCAGAAAATGGTGACAAATGTTGATCAGTGTTTCCCGAAGCATAGGAGGACGTCCTCAAATGTCCCTGTTTTACCCACAACCCAAAGATATTCAGTTTATTGTCATAGAGGAGTAAAGAAACCAAAAAATATTCACATTTGAGAGGCTGGAATCAGAGAATTTGACTTTTTTTCTTTAAAAAAATTACTCAAACTGATTAACCGATTAACAAAATAGTTAGCGATTAATTTAATAATGAATTAGAAAATTTAATTGTTGCAGCTTTATTGTGAAGATTATGTAGAATTGTAATTTGTGAAGTTTATCTAGCTTTGAGCTATAATCTTACATATTTACATGTAAATGTTCATTATTATACACTGTCCCTATTTTAAATGGTTAAATGAAATGAAATATTTTATATCTTTGCTACTGTCATGTGCCAAAATGCTATTCTAAACTGTAGTTTCATGTTGAAATGTAATGTCCCTGAAAACCTTTGAATCTTATGACACAACTCGTCATATACATGCAATTTAATGGCAACAACATATCGAATGTTTTCTGTTCTCATTAACTTATTTCATTAATTTATATCAAAGTCCATACATCTCATTCATCTCAAATACATGGCTGTTGAGCCACAGACTAAAGAAAATGACAGCTTGAGTTTACCCAAAACTAGCTAGTTAGTCCGACTGGCAGCGAGATGTCACTGTTGTGTAGTTTGGTTTATCAAAGACACTAGCAGAGTAACACAGTACAAAAAATAAGATTTTTGAGATTACAAAAAATAAGCACAGCAGAAAACGTTAGATAGGTCAGACCACTGTGCTGTAGCTTTAAAAGTTATAGTTATGGCTGAAAATTACAACATAAATAAACAAAATTGCAGACTTTCCATATTTCTGTGATTCAGATCGACTGCCAGTTGTCTAACAGTTTTTCCCAAACTTTTTTCCCTTTGGACCCACTTTTTAATAATGACAAACATTTTAGCTTCTTCATAAATGAGACATAATAAGTGCATTTAGACGGAATTAACAGGCTCTTGTTTTTTCCTCTCATCAGTAAAACAATATACACATTTTAAATGCTTTATAAAAGGTGTGCAGCAGATATAAATCTTAAATTTACAGAATTTCCTTCATAGTCTTATTTATTTGGGGATCTAAATAAAATCCCCTGTGACCCACCTGTGGGTCCCGACCCGGTCTTTGGGAGTGACTGGTCTAACCAGAAGTGACATCATGGTGATTCATTCTGTTAATTATAGCCCTGGACTCTCTCCTGAAATGTTTTTTGACTCCTTCTAGTGTGTTAGTCTTGTGAGACTTGCAGGCCCTGAACAGCCTCGCTTTTTGAAGTCTTTTCATGCTCTCCCAGCTAGAAACTGTGTGCACTGAGTCTGCAGACATGCCGAGTCATGCGTTTCTCTTTCTCCCTGCAGCGGCCTCCATGACAGCTCTGGTGGTGACGGCGTGCATCATCTGGTGCGTGTGCGCCGCCAAGTCCAATCGCCAGAAGGACGGCTTCCACCGCTTGCGGCAGCACAGAGATGATTATGAAGACGAGATCCGGCTCACGTCCATGGGCTCCAAGAAGTCGCTGCTCGCCCACGAGTTCCAGGACGAGAGTGAAAGCGACGAGGAGACGCTGTACGCCAATAAGATCTGAAAAGACTTGCACTGATTTGGCTGTTGGCCCAATATTTTGTTTTGATCCACCCCCTTTAATTTAACCCTCGGCCAACGAGGAACAGGTTGAGCTCAAGGCAGCATCTCTGTCTCTCTCTGTGACCGAGATATGAGTGATGAAGACACTTTGTTCTGTTATTCCAACAAGTTCTGAGGGCTCACTCCCAGTCACTTTAAATTAATACGTAAAGAGCATCCTGCTGGTGTTGTTTTTTTTTTTGTTTTTTTTTTTGCTCCATCTCTACCTGACTGGATCAGGTAAGAAGGAGAAAGAGAGAGAAATGAAGGTTTGGTTCACTGTGGCCCTCATCCGTCCACAGCTTTTTCCTTTCCGAGCCACGCGAGAGTGCTCTTTCAAGACCACTACCTGTCCTGCCGGGCTGAGGGGTTCCAGCCGATTAAGTCCACATAAACTCTTGTTTAGTAGATGTGTAATGAACTCTGAATGGCAGTGCTCAATCTCACACAATCTCCCCACTGATATCCTGCATTTCTTTCAACACCTCTTTGAGTTAGGAAATTAGAATTAGGAAATCTTTTATTCACGACAGCGTTGCCACGTTGAAGCGTCCGAACCTTTGGGAGACTGAATCCGATAACTGTGCCTTGGCTTCTGTAAAGTTTACGGCCCCTCGGGCTGTAGTCTAGTGACAGCGAGCAGCAACGTAGTGAATAGATTAGACTGGGTCCATGCTGGGATTTGATCCATCCTATACTCAGGTGGTAGGAAAAGAGAGAAATAATGATTAATGGACTGCTGAGTTCCAGTGTTGCACTGTTTCTGCACGGACGACTCTAGGCCGGCAGGCCTGGGTTCAGTAGTTTTCTATTTTTCCTGCGAGTCAATAAATGAGAGCAACCCTTCTGGGTACTTTGCGCCTGCCCCTTTTTGGGTGAAAACAAATGCTCTAATCCTGATTCTTTGTTTAAATGTGTAAAATAAGAAAACTGCATCACTTTTGAACTATTAGGAGTCCAAACCTCTGGGCAGTCAGGTGTAAAAATCATGCTACGTCTCTGCCGATCAACAATCGGCGTCAGTACATAGAAAAAAATAACAAAATGGGGGTTGGTGAATCTTTGCCGCCATCAAAGTGTAAGAACGACTCCACCAAGTGGTCGGAAGTGGTAGATCCTGACATAAAAGTACCTTCTTGAATCTGCTGGGGCCACTATTTCAGAATCTTTAATTTAGATCAGAATTATCCGGATGGGATTAAATCTCAGATTTTTATATTTCAAAATCAGGAGATGTGATCTTGATACTACAAAACTGGTACACAGATTATGTAATCTAATCCCCAGAATCCAGATCAAATGTTGTTTTGGGGTATTTCATACTCTAATGTGGAAATAAGGAGAGTTTTGATGCTAAAAAATCAGGATCAGGAGAGGTGGGTTCGGCATCTATTCAAGATGGATGTAAAGACAAGTAGGGCTGATGGGATGTATCATTCTTTTATTCGTGTCTTGCATATTAAAGTAACACAGGTCATGCCAAAACAATATCTATCTAAATTAAACAATTAACCAATAAAACAATATTTTCAATTCAAAGAAAGTCTGTAAGCTGTTTTATAAAAATGGGGTGCAAATAGGTTTTCATCCAAAATGCGGCGTGGTCGAGGGAAGTGACGCGCGTCTGCTCTCGTCCATGTGTTGGCGAGCTTCTCAAAACGCTTTAAAGCATCAGGGAGAATCTGTTACCAATGAAATGCTTGAATGAAACCATTCCCGGCAAGTGCAGGGTGCTCTCATGTATGCATGGAGGTCGCTTGCACTGAACGGAAAGCAAGGATTGTCCCATATCATTGGCCAGGAAGAGGGAAAAAAAAACTATGAATCTCTGAAGATGTAATCATAAAAAGAATGTATCTATTTTTTCTTCTTTGTTTTAACTATAGATTTGTGTTTCAAACTGTCTGCACATGGAAAGTTTCTGACTTCCGTGCATGTCACATTGAGTCTGTGCCCTGTTCTCGTGCATTCTCACCGTGTCTCTAAGTTCTCACGAGGAGAATCGAGTCTGTTTTCTTTTGTATATGTTGTTGTTTATTCCTCTGCTAAACAATACTTTAGAGTGCAAAAGTCCCACCAAGTTTGTCCGTCCGTTTAATGATCACTTTCTGCGAATCAATGTCAGAGCCGCCTCATACTACGTGATTTAAAGGTCCAGTGCAAAGAAAATCATATTTTCCAAACATACAAAACATATGGTGTATAGATGAGGGCAGCAACTAACATGACTTTCATCGTTGACCATTTTCTTTATAAGTTGTCTATAAAATAGTGAAAAATGTTGACCAGTGCTTCCCAAAGCCTAAAGACGTCCTCAAATTTCTTATTTTGAAGAAAGCCCAAATATTTTCAGTTTGTCACAAAGGAATAAAGACACCAGATAATTTTGACAGTTTTTCTTTAAAAAATTACTCAAACCAATTAATCCATTATCAAATTAGTCAGCACTTAATTAATTTAATTAAATTAATCAATTAACAGTAATTGTTGCAGCTGCAGTAGAGATCACAATACCCTCGACTGTGAGTTGTGAATGAAAGTTGCAAAAATGCTAGTAAGATTAGGACTTGAGGTGGTGTTAACATGGCTTGCTTAATTTGAAGTTTAATATGCAGTGGCAGAGAGTCGTACTCCTTGAGAGAGTTGCCAAAGATGTTGACAAAGAGGCTACTGACCGATTTCCGTAGTGGGTTTAAAGGGATAGTTCATGCCAACATCAAAAATACATATTTTTCCTCTCACCTGTAGTGCTATTTATCCATCTAGATTCTTTTAATCTGATTGTTGTTACATGAAACTCAATGGCACTTGGCTTCTGGTGGTCAAAGTTCCAAAAAAAACTGCATTTGAAAAATTCAAAACCAGTGGGTTTTTTTTGTTGTTGTTGTTTTTCTTCTTCCAGAAAGCATGACCTGGTTGGTAAAAATAACCCACCAACCTTGTTGTGAGCAGCTTAATATAGGAACTTTCTTTCTGCATTGGAATCTACTGGAACTACTTTCTGTCTACTAGAAAGAAAGTAGGTCCTACAGGAAACTGCTCACAATGAGGTCTGTGAATTATCTTAATAACCGGGTCTTGGTTTCTGGAAAGAGACACTGGTTTTGAACTTTTCAGGTGTCTGTTTTTGATGTTTTGAGCACCATAAGTCATGCCATTTAGTTCTGTTATATTTGAGAGCAGACATCTTTAAAATTCAGCAACTCACACCAGAACAATCTAGATGGACACAGCACTACAGGCAAGGAAGAAAATTGTTTTGATTTTGATATGAACTGTCCCTTAAAGAACAATGTATGTGGTGTGAAGTGATTTCTCATTTCTCTCATATGTTAAAGAATCTCATTAATCATTGGATGACAAAATTTGATAAGGACAAGGACAAATCCAGGGAAGCAGATTGTTGTGCAGATATGCAAGTAAAATGGAGAGTTGTTTGAAAAATAAAAAGCGAGATGTGTTGGTAATCCTGTGCTGAAAATGTCCAATATGGCACCAAAAACTGCAAGAACTGTTTTCCTTCTCTCTTCCAGTCCTATCTGAATCAGAATTCTTGCACTGGATCATTAAAATCGGGTCTTTAATTGGGAATGCTATGCATGTTTCTCATCACATACATATACACACTCGTTCACTGAAGAATTTGCCTTGATTTCTTTCGAGAAGAGATACTTTGCCTCTGTGGTAAAATCACATGCAGCTGTCATCAGTAAAGTTAAACCTGATATCTGTGTAGAGAGACAGTTTTGTACATTATTTTTCTTTATCTGTGAATGCGTGTGTGTGGATTCTGAAAGTTGAGCGTGTGTCAGGGTCACGCAGTGTTGGTGAGAAGATTTTATATAAACTGGAATCGACTGTAAATAATGTTTGCCAATTGTGAGTGGGAAGTGCGGTTCGTGTTAACCATGAATGCGCACAAAAACTCATGAAACACAATGAAATAAAACATCTCACAACTTCTTTTTTGCCTCTGTGTTGCATTGTTTTGTACTACAATAATGTTTTGGTGTCACGTCTTTGAAAGACATCATCTAGCAGTGAAGAAGGACAAGAAAACTTCAAACAGGGTTCATGCGTAATGGACAATAGTGGTTTTAAAAAGGGGAATATTTAATCAGCTAAAGTGTGTGTCGTGAGTGAAAGAGCGTCTCACAGTGTCTGAGGCTCCAAGAATGCAGCACATGCTACTTAAACTAGAAACACTTAATGAAATTTGTAGTGGCCTGAAGCAGGTCCCTCACAGTTGCTGCTACAGTTTCGGCACAGAGGTATCATCAGTCTATGTTGGCCCCTTTTCCACTTTCATTGGCAGGAAAATTCAGAAATAACACTAACGCAGCTATAACATTTGACATTAAGACAGGTTTGGTTGTGTTGTGCAAAGGCTTAAAACAATCATTTCTACAAAAGGATGACTAAGAGGGGAAAAAGACAGGCAGATGTTGAGCTGAATGGTTTCACTTCATGTGATGATCACATGGTTTTCTCTAAGGATTTAGCATAATGACTGGAGCGCTAGAATCTGTCTACCTGATGTGGCTTTGTAGTCAGATACACATTGTGTTGGTTACTGAATTAACCTTATAACGTCATTTGCATTATATTTTGATACATGAGTTTCTGAGGCTTCTGCAACATCAGTATGATCAATACTTTCCTGAAAAACCTGGTGTGTGCAATCTTCTGCCCTCTGGTGGATTATAAGTGCACTGCAGGCAGCATCACAAAACATAATTTTGGTTGATAATAGCAACACCTGACTTAATGTGATTAAGAGCTGAAATAATTGTTTTGTATATAAATATATTATTTACTGCAGCTGCAAGGTGCTGTAAAAGCTTGAAAATGCTTGAAAAGTGCTTGAATTTGATTTTGGAAAAAAATTGCATGAACCCTGAAAATGTGATTTTAGTTAACGTGCGAATCTGATTTTGATTTTGAGAGATCCTCAGAGCAGACAAAGGCTTGGGGACCCCCTGTGATCTCTGATTTGCAAACACTAGGTTTGGAACCAGTGACTCAGAGGGTCAAACAGGTTGTTAATTTCCACGTTGGTGGTTCAGTCCCTGTCTCCTCCCGTCCATGCTGTCCTTGATATTGTCAGTACTACTGAAAAGAGAGAGGCCACACAAGTAGGGTGTGATGAAAGTTGCATCAGTAAAACAAAAATTAACACCATGGTTACTGCAGTTTAAAAATATTTTAACACACTATTACTTGTCAACATTCATTAAAGAAATGTGTGCTAGTGTGGAGTAGTGAACTACATGGAATTAAACCAATAGTAGTAGTTTAACCTTATTTAGTGATTCATTTAGGTATTAAATTATTTAAAAAAAAACTATTAGTTCAGCTGTTTGGACAAAGTGCTGGTTAGGCCTATATGATGCAATATTAACATATTTAACCACTAACATTTCTTTTATTAGTTTTATTACAATACAAAAGTACAAGTACATAAAAATGTAATTGTTGAAATCTATTGTGGAATCTCCAAATGTCCTGTAGGTGGCACTGTTTGTATTATTGGAGCAGGTTCGTGTGGCGCGCGGGCGGTGTTCTGCCTGACAGGCTCAGCTGAGGGCGACAAAATCTCCATACGTTTTTAAGTTGACGTCTCATAGCGACACGTGACCCACCCCGGACGTTGGTGACGTCCCAGAACAACAAAGATGGCAGGAATAGGAAGCAGCAACTACTGGGAAGGTAATGGAGCTAAAACATCACACTTACAGTAAACGGTATTTTCAGTATCGTCTGGTACAGTGTTCATAACGTCAACAGTTAATTTGTCAGTGTTACTGTCTGCGTGTTTGGCTGATACATGTACGGGTCGACTAACGTTAGCTAGCTAACACATCGCCATGTAAGTTAACGTTATTCCTTAAGCTGTTAAAACCACGTTAACAGTCTGTCGTGTCAGCTGGTACACTCATTATGTAATTATAAGAAGAAAGCGTTTTTTTCTGAAAGTGTCCCCGGTTGGTGGAACGTAATGTTCAGCAGGTTAGCTCATTCAGCTCAAGTCGGTGTCATAACGCTGCCATTGCTTTGGCTTTAACAACAAACTAAAACGAGCGGGTTTTTAAGTGTTAAAACGTTTAACGTCAGTCTTCTGTGCGCGCGCTTGTGTTACAGATCTGCGGAAGCAGGCCAGACAGCTGGAGAATGAACTTGACCTGAAGTTGGTCTCCTTCAGTAAACTGTGCACCAGCTACAGCAGCTCCAGGGACGGACGTCGAGGAGACACGTAAGATCGCGTTTCTGTCACACCTCCAGAGTCAACAACTGCCCCGCACAGAGCAAAAGTCTGCATAGCTTTTCAGTCACGCAGGTTGTTTTGGAGTAAGGCAAGCGTGGCCTAACTGGAGATTGCACAATTAACTTCTCCACATACACTCAGCAAGTCAAACTGGTTCTGACTGGTACTGGGTAAATCAGAGCAAAACACACATTTGACATGATTGGTGCATCACATTAACACTCATCTTATTTGGTCGTTTTTGGTTGGATTACAAACTTGCGCATTTCAAATATTCTTATATTGCCTACCGTGAAGTCTGGCACATCCCTGGATATTTTGTATATTTTTTTTTTTCTTAAATTTGTTTAGCAAAGAATGATTATTTTCATAGTCAATTAATCAGTCAATTTTTTTTTTGGATTAATCAATCAACAGTTTGTTTGGTCTATGAAAGGTAAGAAAATTGTGAAAAAAGAGTATTGAAAGCATCTCAAATGCTCAGAATCAATATTCATCAATATATTGATATTCTTGACAGCACTACTGTGTTGTGACTCAAATAGCCTCTTTGAGTTTTCAGAACTAAACTAAATAACATTTTATTAACAATCTCATGGATTATGATGGTGCAGAAGTTGTAGCAGTGAGGTGGCCTGGGTATGTGGGTGGAGCCTTGCCAGCACAGGAAAAGTGCTGTCTGCAGGAAGGAAGTGCCTATGAACAATACATTGAATCCATACCGACTCCAAGGGACTTGTTCACTCGCTATAATATTCCAGGAAGGAGGGAAGTGAAGTGGAATTTCCCTATGGAGATCTGACTCCAACACTTAAGGTGCGCCTTGGTTTATTTAGGTAATTAAGCCACATTATAGGAAACTCCTGTGTAATCTAAACATAAAATGTTGATCACACTTAAAATCTGTATTGAGGGAGTAGTGTATGTTTCCCAGAGAGCTATCTGAGGTCTTGCCTACTTTGGTTGCTGTGTGGATGGTGTTAGTAACATATTTTAAATGAACAGTACTAATTAAAGTTCATTGTGAGTAATTTCTAAAGTTTTGATGCTCAACTTGCTGCACCAATTAATCAGATATTTAATATTCAAATTTATCGCAAGCTATTTTGATAATCTAAGAAAAGAAAAAAAGTCTAATTTATCGTATTTCAGCTTGTTAAATTTGTATATCTTACTCGTTAATAGCAGTACACTGAATATTTGGCTTGTGAACAAAACAAGACATTTTAGGATGTCTTTATGGACTTGGGAGACACTGATTGACATTTTTCACTATTTTCTGACACTTTATGATCCAATAAACTAATTGATTAGCCAGGAAAATAATTGTCAGATGAATCGACAATGAAAATAATCATTATTTGCACCCCTAATATTTAAATTCAGTGATGTTTCATTTAATCAGCAAAACAACTCAAAACAATACCAATATATTTTTGAAAATTTAGACATGAGAAATGTGTAAATGGTTTAATTTGCAGAATTTATTAAAAAAAACTGGCACAAACAGCTTTAAGATTTTTGTGTTGTCCATTCTTTGTTTTTCCTCCTCAAGGTCAGACACCACGCCGCTGCTAAATAACTCCACCCAGGACAGGATGTTTGACACCATGTCAGTGGAGATTGAACAGCTGCTGGCCAAAGTAAGTAAATTCTCATGGGCCAGTGACCCGTGAAAGGCCAGCAAAAAGACTGTAATAAGAACGGCACTGGATTTATGCAGGGCTCCTGTCTTTCTTCAGTGAAACAGCAGACTGCAGGTTCCACATGGTTTATGTTAGACCTGAGAATTCTTAAGTGTATTTGATCAGTTAAACTCAAACATTTAAGATTCATAATTCTGCTTTATTCATTCCTCATGGGGCAGTCAAAAGGCAGACTCTACAAACAACAAAAGATCGTTACAGACGGGTAGAATTTGACACGAGAATAGTTGAAGTTAAAGGGATAGTTCAGATTATTTGATGTGGGGTTGTATGAGGTTTGTATCCATAGTCAGTGTACTGCCAAGAGTAGAGATGCTGCCCCTGCTCTGGAGAAGCTGAGAGGAGTCCCAGTGTTGGAAGCTAAGCAATGTACTGCGGTGGACAGGGTCAGCAGCAAAATGGATTTTGGCCACCTAAAAAGAAGGCTCATCTAAAAAAACAAACAAACAAAAAAAAAAAAAACAATATTTATCCTGAAGGGAAACTGCCTTTAAAAAAGCCAAATATTGCTCTCTCCAAACCAGCCAGACTCCATGGGCAAAAGCAATACTTTTACCTCAAAAAACTCTGGAGTTGCTGGTCTGCACAATAACACAAACTAACTAAGTGAAGGAAGCAGCGACAGACCAGCAACTTCCGTGTTCTGCAAACTAAAATGACTAATTTTGCCTGTGCGGTCTGGTTGGTTTGGAGAGAGCAAAATTTGGGTCACATAACAGCAGTTTACTGTCATAACAGGCTTTATGATGGCTAGGTAGAGTGAAAATAATCTAGATATAATACACAGTCAGACTGATAGGACCTTTTTTTTAAGTGGCCAAAATCCATTTTGCTTCTGACCCTGTCCACAGCATTAGATTGCTTAGCTTCCTACACTGGTTCTCTGCTTCTCACATGACCCCACTTCAAATCATCCAAACTGTCCCTTTGATGACAAATGCAATAAGTAAAAATTGGCCACATTGCATTAATATCAGTATCAGTTCTGAACACGAAAGTGTACAATGGATTTTTCCTATAATGTGTTGTTTCATTTGGCTATGTGCCATGAAAGACGTGTGTGTGTTATTGTCTTTGGCGTATGCAGCATGTTGTATTGGGTCTTTACCTCATCTACTGATCTCCTGGTTTCTCTGATGTGTTTTCCATCCGTTCATTAATTCTCCAACTCACTGTCAGCTGACTGCAGTAAATGACAAGATGGCGGAGTACACCAACGCCCCAGGCACGGCTTCTCTCAATGCTGCACTCATGCACACGCTCCAGAGACACAGAGACATCCTACAGGTTTGCCCTCTTAGTCTTGTCAGTTTTCCTCTATTTTCTATACTCTTTATCTCTGTAAATGAACTTTATCAAATTCACTGCAGAACACAACTATTTATGGCCTGTGTCCACATAGCTTTTTTTAGGTGCGCCAGCATCTGTCTTCTATAGTTCCCAATGAGGAGAGAGTGTCTGTGGCAGCATGTAGAACAGTGGTTCACAAGCTTTTTCTGGCATTCCCCACTTCAGAAGCCAAAAAAAGTTCATGTCCTCCCACCCCACAATTATTATCAATCATGAACAATATTTGCAGAAGCAACTGTTGAAGAGGATTCAGAGGTTGAATTTTAGTTAAATAATGGTCAGAATGATGGCATCAGAAAATGTTTATTTCTCCTACATAAATCATATTCATTCTGCTTTGTTTCACTCTTTATTTTTCCTCTGGTCAGTGGCTTTGTGCCCCCCCCAGGGAGGGCCTGCCACTGAGTCTGTGAACCACTGATGTATAGTAGACACTAAGAGAAAAGGTGTCTTTTTGTGTGAGTGCTCCGTCTTTTTTGTGCAGCTGCTCCTTGTGTTTCGAGTTAAACCTCTGAACTTTTCGGAAAGGCACCAGGGTTGTGTAAAGTTACTGCTGATGAAAACCCAACATTTCCTGATTTTGCTGTTTCATAATAAAAGCTTTTACAGAGCAAGATATGAGGAGACCTTTATTGTGAATAATTTACAGGAACTGGCTTGTGGCTTAGCACCTTCATGTAGGTTGAACAGAAGCAGATCCCCGCCTCGTTTGGGCTGACACACCAAGTCAAACTGAAGCGGCACATCTTCCTGTTGGTGCTCATAGTGAAAAAATGTCAAACAAATGGATACGAATAGAAGATAAAATCCAAACAGGGGACGCTAGACAACAGTGGCGGTCATTAGAACTTTTAAGACATTGTTGTCATAGAAACAAAACCCACACACAGTGTTTTTTTTTTTATGGCACAGATGCTTCATCCTGGCTCTCCACAGTGCCCTGCCTGGACCTTTCTGGCAGAAAAAAAAAACTCACTATTGTGGACACAGGGTCTTATGAAGCACACATGCCTTAGTTCTATTCTGTCCTTTCTGGTGTTTTTGTTTGTTCTTCCCCTGCTCCTTCTTTATTTTCACTTTTTGTATTTGTTTCTACACAGGATTACACACATGAATTCCACAAAACCAAAGGCAACTTCTTGGCCATCCGGGAAAGGGAAGACCTGCTCGGGTCCGTCAGGAAAGACATTGAGTGAGTACCCGGTCACACCACCTCATGATTAATTTGGCCGTGCGGCTAATACATTAGCATGTGTTCACAGTTATGGTAATATGAGCTCTGTAGTTTATTATTCCCTCTTTAAAAAGGCAATTCCAATGCACAGAACTATTAATAACTCAGTGAATGTATTGACCGGTGAAGATACAGTAAATGGGCAGTCAGCGCTCACATGAAACTGTATATGATACTGCATACAGAACAAATAATATTGTCACGTGATGAATCGCTCGTGTTTGATCTTAGTGGCCGTGGAGGGATAAAAACTGCCGAGCATTATTCACACTGACTCTCTGTTGTCAACCTTATTCCTTGGAGGGATAGTTGAACCTTGACTTCCACTTGGCACACTCTTGAAAAATGTTGGCCATTAAAAACCTAAGAAGATTCATGGCCTCTTTGGCCTTGTATTGAGAAAGTGTGTCCTGTGCTCAGATTGGCTCGGTTGTGAGTGAGTGTATTGAAATGAGATGGAGGCTCCCCAGACCATGACTCCTGTCGTTTTTGTAATGGCTTATTGATCTGCAAGACGCAGCAGTGAGTATACGGTGAGCACTGCAGGATTCCAATTGATCCCCCTCTGTCCAGCTAGTATGCAGATAGTGTGCGGATGATGACTCACAGTCACACATGTTCCACAGTCACTTAAATATCGTTCTCGTAAACTCTCATAATGCAACATTGAAGTTAATCTATTGATTTAGAAAGAAAATGAGCTCTTCAAGTACCACCTCACTGTTTTGCGCTGTGTGTTGCTGGCAGCTGTTGTGGACACTTTATTGGCTCTTCTCAAATAACCACTCGTGCTTGTGCTCAGTTCACTGTCATCAGAGGTGGCAAAAGTACACACATTCTGTACTCAAGTAGAAATACAGATGCTTTTGTAAAAAAAAGACACTCTGGTAAAAGTAGAAGTACAGATTCAACTTCTTTACTCAAGTAAAAGTAAAAAACTACAGGCTCTGAAATGTACTCAGAGAATAAAAAGTAAGAAGTCATTCACAGAAGGACATTTCTACCGGCTGTTTCTGCTGCAAAGCTAACTGAGCCTCACCTTTTCTCTCCATCTCGCTCTGTTTAGTCTTGTTACATCCTGTTACATCTTTTATCTTGTTTTTGTCCTGTTATGTCATTTTCATCATGTTACATTATTATGTGTTAAGTTATTTTTTTCTTGTTACGCCTTGTTGCATCATTTTCGACTCTCATTACAGCTTTTAAGTCTTTGTGTCATTTTCTTCTTGTTACGTTTTAGGCCGTTTTCATCTTGTTGTTTCTTTTTTAGGTTGTTTTCAGCTTGCATTAAAACTAAAGCAAAGAGCCTGTTTTGAAAATCTAAGAAAGTACAGAAATTTGTGTTAAAATGTAGGGAGCAAAAGTAAAAAGTAACACTCAACTAAAGTACAGATACCTGAAAAATCTAGTTAGGCACAGTAACAAAGTATTTGTACTTGGTAACTTCCCATCTCTGACTGTCATCTGCTTAATTTTCAACACTGCTGCTCAAAGTATTGTTTGTCCTCCTGACTTGCAGTTCTCTTTGTAATAGCTCATCATCTCTACAGTTCACCTCCGCTTACTATCTTGCCATAACACTTAAGCTAACTCGTAACGATTTAGAGTTATTTTTCAACATTAAGCAAAAAAAGGCATACGTATTTCACGGTAGGTTGTCAGTCCTCATATTTCTGAATAATGTGATTCTTTCATCTCACTGGCGTTTACTGTCTAAAATGTTGAAACTGTTAGATATGCCTTATATTACACAGAGATGTGCTGGCTCTCCAGCCCAATATTAAAGTGTTTCTAAATCCAAAAACGTGCTCTCGGAGACTTGATGAGACTGCATACTCAATCAACTTTCAACTGTCTATCTACTCACTAACATCCCATGAGGTCAGCATCAAAAGCAACAGTTCACTCAATCTTCTCATTAAATCACATTGCTCAGTGTGCCACTGACCCTACTAATAAGCTCAGTGCTGATGAATCCAATGCATAGAAATGAGCCGGTGTTGTTGACCCAGTGTTCAGTCTAACGATGACTAATGTGCCCAGGGGCTGCTAATGAGGGAGCTTACAGGTAGGGCAATTACAACTGCTGCTGTTATAACACAGCGCACTGAGATGTTGAGTCATGCTTTACATGAGAGCAGTATGCCCCCAGCTTTCTTCATTGACCTTTGCTGGTAAGGCTTCGAAAGTGATGAGGTAGGACTTGAAGATATGAAAGCATTTGTATCCTGACTGTAAGCTGGAAGGCTAGGTCATCATTTTTCAAGACTTGATCTCCTGAATTCTCTTTGCTTTAATGCGGCTTGTGAGAATAACGAAACTTGATATCACGAACACAGTTTTCATCTGATCTTCTGTATACAGGGAAAATTCGTATCACCGTTTTTATCCAGGTTTACTCAGTAGTGTTGTCCAGAACAGTGAAATATTGCTCTGCCTCTGCCAACCAGTCGAATTGATCTTTAAATACATGTCTGTTGAGACTGATGTAATATAATATATGTAGTAAAGACTTGAAAGGAATTTAATCAAAGGCACTAGGTGTATTTTTTTGGAAATGAAAATCATCAATATTGACATTAGGGCTGCACAATTAATCTCCATATTATCAAAATCTAATCATAGCGCAGATCGCAATTGCAATTTTAGCCTAAATAATTGTAATATGACTTTTTTTTACCATATTGTGCAGCCCTGATTGAGTGTGATTCCAGTGAATAATTTCCAGCGAGAAACATGCTGTCTTCACTGTTTTTGTAGAGCAGGACAGAGGACTGTCAGAGAGCTGATCATTGTGAATTCCCTCCAAGTTTTCCTGAGATATCGTATTCACGAAAATGGGACGGACATGTGGTCACAGTGATCTTTGACCTTTGACCACCAAAATCTAATCAGTTCATCCCAATGTCCAAACGGATGCGCGTACCAAATTTGAAGACATTCACTGAAGGCATTCATGAGATATTGACTTCACAAAAGTTTTGATATTATTCTGTTGCTTCCCAGTAGTGTTCCTTATGTTCTCAAATCTGAACAGTCAAATCTTAATCGAAATATGTATGTTTTAGCATCAAAATGCTAATTCCCCAAGCCCTGCTAACTTTCCCCACGTGACCTGACGTAGGTTTCTGCGTGATGACGTTCCTACATTTAAACCCCAGTGGGTTGAGGGAGAGGAAGGCATCAGTAACTTATGTCTGCTGCTTTTTGCCAGTGAGTTGGAGTTTCCTTTTGAAAACAAAAAACAGAAAAGAACGCAGATGTGGTTGTGTTTGGAAAGCAAAATGTGGAGGTGATTTTGCTTTTATGCCATTGAAACAGTGATGGAGGTTTCTGCTGCAGCTGAGCCTTTTGTCCCTTTTGTCAGGTAGAGGGCAGTAGAGATCTTCAGCATACAATAAACCTGACCAGGAGGCTGTTCACTGTAAATTTTTATGTTTCCTCCTTGTTTACACTGCACACACGCACACACACACACAAAAATCCATACTGATTAAAAGAAATGGTGTCTGATTTATGCAAGCACCTGAATGTGCAATATGTCATTTTATCAAACACTGTATCAATATCTTTCAGTGGGCTCGCAGACTCTGTCAGCAAAACATGTCCTCATGCCACACACACACACACCCCACACAAAACACACACACACACACACACACACACACACACACACACACAACACATACCCACACAGATGCACCATTCATAGCAGCAGAGTGGAGAAGGGCTGAGCGCAGACTGAAGGCTCCCTCTGCTCATGCTTTGATTCTAAATGTCAGCAACAAAAATGACAGCTCGCCCGTGATTTACATCGGTGCCCTTTTAAAAAGCCTTGCTGCAGTGACGAAGCTGGCTGTCAGTACAGGCAATACTCGGCCCACAAAGGCATCAGCCCTGCCTGTGGGGCGGCCAGCCCACCGTGGAGTGGGCTGTGTGTGCTCTGAATGTAGTATTTCCACTCAACGGCTTTGGATGGCGCACTGGGGATGAAGTAGGCACATTTGTTCTTGGACTGCTTTCACACAGCTATCTGGGTGGGGTTGGGTGTTTATGGTATATGCGTGCGCATACTCCTTATATTTTACAGTCCCCACCCACCCACCCTCCTCCCCTGCTCTTTATCTCGTTGTCGCCCAGTACGAGGGTGGGGCTGTGTTAAATGACCAGAAACCCAGGAGAGCACTGGGAGTCGGCTCTTCAGGGATGCTGATGGAGAGAGTTGCATCAAGCAAAAGAGAATGGATGTGATGTGTTTGCTGTGTGAGTGGTGTAACAACCCGCCCATTAACTTTGACTGCTTTGCTACCAGATAGCTCAATAATGGAGCACACCATTTCAGCTCCTTTACTAACCTGAGACTGTATGGTGCTCACTGTTAATTTTTACAAGGACTTTTAATTTAGTTTTAGTCGCTTACTGAAAATTGCAGTGTAGTTTAACGTCGCATTTTAGTGTTTTGTTTTAGTCAAGGTTTAGTCATTGGAACTCTGTTTTAATTTTGAATTTTTTGTTTAGCTATAATTTTAGCCAGAATTTTCTTAGACTGT
Organism: Lutjanus argentimaculatus; assembly: GCA_034769285.1. NCBI lineage: Eukaryota > Metazoa > Chordata > Actinopteri > Lutjaniformes > Lutjanidae > Lutjanus > Lutjanus argentimaculatus. The sequence continues at coordinate 3,069,134 of JAWZSL010000001.1, forward strand.
TTGATGGTACTGTGATGGATTTTGCTGCAGAATATTATTCCTGGCTGTAAAAATTATGAGGAGACAAAACAACTAGAAGCAGGCATACCTTTATTTGTGTTTAGTCATCTAGGCTGAGAATGTGTTATGAGCACATTCTTTCATATCATAAAAAAATGAAAGCATAAGTTATTATTGATGCATTATTATTGGTTATGAGACACTGGTGATGTTTATTGCCTGATTAAATCTATTACTGAGGTCTTCTGCTAAATTCTGTGTAAAGCAGGGTCCAAAACTAACTTTTTCACTTACCAGCCATCGCTGCTGCAACAGCCCTATATAAACATGAATATCTGACCAGTGGTGGACAAAGTATTCAACGACATGACTTAAGTGAAAGTAAAAGTTGTTCGCTTTTTTTAATTGAAGTAAACATGGCTGGGCAATACAAATGAATCAATTATAACAATAGTTTTGACCAAATACCTATGGACATTTTGACAATATTGCAGGAATGGCTCGCTGCTGCAGGTGGCTGAGACTGGGGAACGGCGGCGGCAGGGGTGCGAGCAGGGGGAGTGGGAACAGCGGCGGGAGCAGCGTTAGCGGTAGCAGCAGCATTACCCTCTGTCTCTTGGTCGCGGCACTCGTGGGTCTTCTCCAGCCTCGGCACGTTCTTTTGCTTTTGTTTTGTCTTTTTTTGCTGGAGGGTCTACAATATCTGGCCAGCATCGCCACATGACTTTTATTTTTACCTACTTTTCTTCGCTCTCACTATTTCTTCTTCCTCGCGTTCTTCGTCTTCTTCTTCTACACAAATGGGTACGACCAAGGCGCGACGATGCTGTGAGTGACGCATGATGCACTTACGTGACCAAAGATCGTCTCTGCTGGAAAGACACATTATTCTGTCAGGAAACCAGCGGATACCAGCATCGTTCTCCTCCAGTAACGAAAAAAATTAAATTTTCGCCGGTAAAAAAATAACTCGCCAGAGTGGCGAGTGGTCTTAAAAATTTACCAGCCAGAGACGAAATCTACCCGTAATTGGCGAGTGTTAGTTTTGGACCCTGGTGTAAAGTGTTTGGCAGTCACTGATTTCAGGTGTCTTTTCAATTAGCTGTGTTTTTTCTGCACATCTTTAATCCGCAAGGTGCTCTGTCCTCATTGGGAACGATACAGATATGAATAGAAGGGAAAAAAGTGAATGGGTTGTCTCTCCTTTCTTTTCTTTCTTTACTTCCCACCTGACATGCCACTGTTGAAGATGAGGCACATGCTTTTTAAGCAAACTATCAGTGTTGGTTATCAGTTGCTGGCTGAACAGAGCCGGTTATTTTGTCTTGTCTTCTCCGGTCAGGGCAGAGATTTTATCGTAATTTTTGTTGTTGATATTTTTTACATTTACGTCATAATTGTCATGAAATAAAAGGATGTCAACAAATATTTATCGTCTGAATTTTCGTCGAGAAAATTACCATTGGTGCTATCAATATGTGGATGGAATCAGAGATCTCTTTCGTAGATAACCGTCAGAGTCGTATACAAATTTTAAGTAATGATGAACAAAATCTAAACTGTTCAATACTCCTACATGCCCACGCTGAACATTTGTCCGTGTTCTACAGGAGGTCAGGCCAAACAGCTCCACTGGCCCTTTCCCACTGCCCAGTATGGCATTTTTAGCTGTGCTGTGGCATGCCGAGCTGTGATCTTAGGCATTTCCATTGCTGGCTTCATAGCAGGGGAGTACCAGGCTGGCTCACTGTCCATGACCCTGCCTGGAAACAGTATGACCATCTCTGTCCTTTTAAGTTGTGTTGTTACAGTACACAACTTGGCTCAATATGCATGGTCATGCAGGGGACCAAGGAGAAGGCAACATTTTTAAAGGGCATGCTTTGTTCAGCTTGTGGTAAAAGCTCCTGTGTAACATATGATGCATTTTTCCTTTCCTGCCATCTTGTTTTCTGATCTGCTCTACTACAGGCATTCTGGTGCTGTGTTAAGTTACTGCTAATGCAAACTAAATATTTCCTGCTGCTGCTGCTTGCTTCACATTGAAAGCTTTCCATTGGTGAACCACTAGAAGGCTTTTACTGGAAAGCAGGTACAGGGAATGCATTGGTAGTGGCACAGACTGCAACTTCATAACAATTGGTCTCGCCATAGTAGTCTTGTCAGAAATTTCAATATATTGACAAATATTAATACTGATTATTTGAAATGCTTCTCTTTATTCACAGTGGTAATACTACCAGTTGCACTTTCTTGCTGTCTTTTCTTAAGTTCACACACACAGCTACAGCCACATTATCCAGACTCGTCTTACTTACCCACAGTGCTGTCTTCTTCTCATCCCTCATTTGCTATAGCCTCAATATATATTTAAATAAAAAGGCGAAATGTCCCTCTGTGCAGTGATTGGCTGTTGCAAACACATCATGTGTTTTGATTGGCTGTTGTAAAATCCCCATGTGTTGTGGTTGGCTGTTGTGAAATTCCACTGTGTTGTGATTGGCTGTTGAAAAACTCCCCTGTGTTCTCATGGGCTGTTGAAAAACCCACCTGTGCAGTGAATCCCCTTTTGTTGTGATTTACCGTTGAAAAACTCCCCTTTTGTTGTGACTGGCTGTTGAAAACTCCACTGTCTTGTGATTGGCTGTTGCAAAAACGTCATGTGTTTTGATTAGCTGTTGAAAAATCCCCATGTGTTGTGATTGGCCTTTGTAAAACCCTCTTGTGCAGTGATTGGCTGTTGAAAAACACATCTGTGTTTTGACTGGCTTTTGTAAATCACCCCTGTGAACTTTGCTGTGCTGTGATTGGCTGTCTTGTAAATCACCCATCCTGTGATTGGCTGTTGTAAAAACCCCACTGTCTTGTGATTGGTTATTGCAAAAACATCCTGTGTTTTGATTGGCTGTTGTAAAATCCTCCTGTGTTGTGATTGGCTATTGTAAAACCCCCTTTTGTTGTGATTCTTTGTTGTAAAATCCTACTGTGTTATGATTGGCTGTTGTAAAACACATCTGTGTTGTGATTGGTTGTTGTAAATCCCCCCTTCTTGTCTGTTGTAAAATCCCCCTGTGCAGTGAGTGGCTGTCTTGAAAACCACCTGCCCTGTGATTGGCTGTTGCAAAAACGTACTGTGCTGTGATTGGCTGTTGTAAAAACATCCTGTGTTTTGATTGGCCAATCAATTCCCTATATGTTGTGACTGGCTGTTGTAAAACCCTCCTGTTCTATCACTGGCTGTCTTAATACCCTCCTGTGCTGTTATTGGCTGTTGTAAACCACTCCGGTTTTGTGACTGGCTGTTTCAAAACCCACCGGTCTTGTGATTGTCTGTTGTGAAATTCTCCTGTCGTGCGATTGGCTGTTGGAAAACTTACCTTTGTTGTGATCGACTGTTCTAAAACCCACATGTTTTATGACTGGCTGTTGTAAAATCTCCTGTGTTGTGATTAACTGTTGAAAAAATCATTATTTTTAGTGGAGGAGTCTATTCACCTGTGTTGAATATTATCACACATATAGCTCCTGTTGAGTGGTTATATCCCAGTTCAAGGCTTCATTCACAACCTTCTTTTCATATTATAGATTATAGATCAAAATACAGCGAAAGCCATAGCTGGTCAAGCTCAAGGCTGTCAAACTGGTGTGACAGGATCTCTTGAACGAGACTGTAAGCAGTCTCTCCAGGATTTCGTGGGCTGTTTTTGGGATTGTTGCGGCCCAAAATGCCTGATTTCACAGCAGCTTTTCTAAAAAATTGCAATGCATGTTGTGCTTCTGGCTAGTATTGCACAAAGAAGCAAAATCTTTTTGACTTCAAACTTATTCAAAACAACACAAAATTCTAAAATAAAATAGCAGAGTATTGATAAATGTCAATAGCAATGACAAACCCAAACAAATTGATTGGTAGAACTTGCGTGAAGCAACAAAGGTTGGTCAAATTTGCAGAAAAGTTGCAAACTTGGGACAAAATTGCAAGATTGTGCAGAATTCATGGGGATTGGTTGAATTTGCATTAACTGTTGCGAAGGCAACTTCCTGGAAGGACTGTTAAAGGTATCCTAGGTACGGTTGTGAGGTTGTTTTTGACTAAAATTGAAAAACTTTGCTTTGTTTTTCCCACTGTTTTCAAATATTGTATCACATTACACAAATATTTAATTTTTTAAATTTCTGACTTCATTTAAAGTGACAGTGTTATTTTTGCATGTCATTTTCAGGACATACAAGAGTGGCTCCGGGGTCAACAACAGAAGAACAGAGCTGTTTCTAAAGGAGCACGAGCACCTGAGAAAGTAAGTTTCCTATCACCCAATTTAAAGTAATCAAGAATCCAACTTTTTAATTCGCTCAGAACACATTTAGTAGTTTTAGTATATCAATCCTGGCAGTTCAAAGTTGAATATAGCTGCCATTTTTCCAGAGCTGTACAGTTTTTTTTTTTTTTTTTTGGCAATGCAGCTTTCCAGACAACAAAGCTGGGATAACTCATCTTGATGGTGCAGCACAGCCATTTAGAATAACACTGGTTACTGATGTTTGCTTATTAAGCTTCAGCACCCCTTGGCACTTTATCTCTTTATGCTTTTAGGAATCCACTTCTTCATGATGTTGCATTCATTAATCAGTTTGTTGTATAATTCAGAATAGAGAAAAATGTAGATCAGCTTTGAGTGCTTTCCTGGCTAGTTGAGACAAAAAACTTTTTAATGCCCCGTTGAAGAAAATATTGGAGTTGGAAGGAGGGAAATAATATGGTACAGAGTAAGCAAATTGATGAAATTCATCTTGTGTGACTGCAACTTAAAGCTGTAAAGTTATGAAGACCTTTCATACTGACACAGTAGGTCAAACCGCGATCTGCCAGCAACCTCATTAGTGTCCTACTATCATTTGGCTGACTCTCAAGCACTGCAGAACAGCATGAGGTCGTGGAGTTTGTGAAATCTGTATGTGCGTACCTGTGAGTGAGAGGTGTGAGAGGCATCCTGTGTGGAAAGTAAAATTAGATGTCAGCAGGGCACACACACACACAAAGCAAAAATAAACCAGAGAAGAGCTTTTAAGATTGCTCAGGCTCGAGGATCTCATCTGATTATTTGGACAAAGCTGAGAAATACAAAGCAGTGTGATTGAATCTCTCTTTGGCTAAATGTTTTGTTTCCTGTTTCAACCTCTCAGAGGAATAATGCCTCAATTACTCCCCATCAGAACATCTTCATTCGTTCAAAAACATGCTTTACCTGCTTTGACACAGCTAATGGGTTATCTGTCAGTTTATGAAATAAAAAGGAGTTTGACTCAACAACATGGCCACCTTTAAAATAAAATGCTGAGTAATGAAATAACCCTGCAACCCAAAGGTAGTTTTTAAAAATTAAAAGATTTTTCACAATCACTAATGTGATTTTTGCTGTTCTATAAACTTTTATGTCAAAGTTCTAGTACTATTTGTGCAAGGAAACAGATCTGCATTTAAATGACTTCAAATTACTTTCCCAGTCCTTCACTTTGTACACTTTGGATGGCTATTTAAGTATCAACATACACAGAATTGTTCAGGTTAGGGATGCACCGCTACCAATACCAGCATCCGGTATCTGTCTGATACTGTCCTCACGTACTTGTACTCATACTCATAAAACTACTCCGATACCCCACACCCGATACCACGTCACAAAAAGTAGCCGCTCGACACAAGCAAACATCTAAAGAACCGCCACAACGCAGAATTCAAGGAGTTTGCTGATGCTTACCCTCTTTATTTGGTCGCGTCATCATTATCAGCGAGGGGCTTGCTGTCTTCAACATCATCCGCTAATCACCGCAGCAACTTTGGAAACTGTGCATTTATTTAAGTTTTACATGGACTTGCATGGAATTTTACAGACAGAGTGCACCTGTAGGCTGCAACCAGTCGCTGTCCAATAAGTCCCGGCGAGTTTAAAATAGTTGAATGCCTTGGCTAATTAATCCAAAGAAGAAAAAACACTGCTGCCACCAGTCTGTAACCCTCTTTTCTTTGTAATAAGCTGCTACAACTTCTCTTTGTGTAATTTTCACCAAAACGGCCTGAAGGGTAAACAGAACACATGGCACCACACTCATACCTGCCCCCCCCCCAAACAATGACAGGCAGGAATTAATTAGCTCTTAGACAAGAGGAACATGAAGAAGACACTTAAATACCACACATGTAAATGTGCAATTAAAATACTAGTTAAAATGCTGTGAATGATAATGAAATAATTATCATATATAACACCATTTGTAACAGTAAACTTAATTCTGCAAGTCCATAATGAAATGTGAAATTATTATACTGAAATATATCATGTACAAAGTAAACTGCACAGCTTAATAAGGAACACAAAATCAGTAAAGTTACTACAAATAACCGAAAAATGTCATGTGTATAGTAACTGTGGTTACACTTGCAGCATTAAACAGCAACAATGATTTGTTCCATTTAGAAAGTGAGCATCTGATGAAAATAAAAAAATTTTTTAAAGTTATTATAAGAACTTTAATGGCATTATTAAGTACTCGTATTGGTACTTGGTATCGGCAAGTACCCAAATGTAAGTACTTGTACTTGTCTGAAAAAATCTAGTTCATCCCTAGTTCAGATGTCTGACGCAGGAGATTTCCTAATCAAATTTAGTAAAAAGCCAAAGATGGTGTGCCTGATAGCATGAAATTTGGTCGACCATTCCGCAGTAAATCCACTGTCATAACTGGGCTTGTACATATACAGTACATGCATCTGTATGGGTATACACACATTTATGTATATTTGTATGTGTGCATCTATAGACAATATTACCTAATATTTTAGGGTTGCGCAGTGGTAATCTTCATGGCCCTTGTATTATTATTTATTTATTTATTATTATTATTATTATTATTATTGTCGTTATTATTATTGTTATTATCATTTTCAGTATGGCTCTTGGCTTTATACTAAAACAGTTAAACTTGCTGAGTGAAGTGTAACTAATTAAAAAACCCTGTTAAGTACCACTTTAGTCCACTTTTGGCCCTGCTTCTATAACAGCTGTCATGCTTTGTGGCAGTATGTAACAACAGATATGTACCGTATGGTGATAAAACTCAAACAATCTGTTGGAGTTAAAGGTGGAATGTGCTATTCTAATAAAATACACTATCAAATTCTGTAAACAGCTCCTCATGCTTCTCTAGCTCCCCGTTCTTTGTATGTGCTGAAAAAAGACAAAACCCAAACCTGATGTTTCTGCACAGCTCTGACTCTGTAAATAGGATATTAACAAAGTGGCTCAGACCAAGCCACACTACACTAGTCTAGCCAATCAGCAACAGGTCACGAGACTGACTGTGCGTGGTTCACAACATAAGCAAAGTGAATATTTGCCTTGCGACTCCTCCACAGGTTGCTGTTGTAGACAGGTTGAAACTCCCCTCCTGCTAGTAGAGGGGTCAGCATCAGGTCTGTCCACGGCTCTCTTCCCAAAGATTCTCAGCTCTCAGCAGCCGTCTGTCTGCTCTGTGCATCAGCTCCGCCCCAGTTCTGTCCACACTTGTATTTTCATAGCAAGAAATTATTTCTTTCCCTCTTTTAGGCTATCAGTAACCTCAGGCTGCAGCTGCGCCAAATTCTGCCATATTGCTCAGTTGTTACTGTTGTTTTTCCTCTGCAACATTCAGGAATTTGAGGGACGGAGCTTCTGAAGGAGCACTGAAGGGATGGGTGTTTTTGTTTGGCTGTTCAAGTATCAAGAGTCTGTCTCCGCAATGACTCACCCCACCTTTAATCCACACTGTATTACATGGGCTTCATATTGGTGGCACATAATTTCAACTCAGTTAGGGCTGCAACTAACGATTATTTTCATTGTTGGTAAATCTGTTCATTAGTTTCTCGATTAGTTGATTAGTTGTTTGGTCTATAAAATGGTGAAAAATGTCAACTAGTGTTTCCCAAAGCCTAAGACGACATCCTCAAATATTGTGTTTTGACTACAAAGATTTTCAGTTTATGGTCATAAAGGAGTAAAGACACCAGAAAGTATTCTCTTGTAAGAAGCTGGAAATCAGATCATTTTGACATTTTTTCCTTAAAAAGAATTACTCAGTCCGATTAATTAATTATTGAATTTGCTGGAGATTAAGTTAATCGATGAATAACCAATTAATCATCACCTCTCTGAACTCAGTGTTCCTTGAAGGACTGCTGGACAGCCTGACAAATCGTTGTTAAAGCAGTGGAATGTTCCCCCAGTTAGACCTCCAATCACCCAATTGATTAACTAATAATCCTTTTTCTAGTCATTAACAGTTTAGCGTGAGTGCCTTTTAAAGGAGAGACTGAAGAGGTCATCTTTTGTCATACTTGCCTGATTTAGTCCTTGTCAATATTATTACACGCTTAAGTATTTTTGCTTTTAGTTCCATACATTCAGTCAGTCAGAGTCATAACTGACTTCATGTTACGTCACATGAAAACAATTCCATTCTGCTCTATGCAATGTGGTCTACAAACTTTACAGTAAATTTGAGAAAAAGAACACTAGTGGGATCGGCATTCAGTATTTAAAGACACCCTGAATCTGGGGTTCAGGACTTCTTAGATGAATTCATTAGTGAAGTTCAATTGCAGTAGCATTCTGTCAGTGTAGTCACATAAATACTGCAACCTTGTGTCAAGTTGTATTGTGGTACTCACTATAACACTACTAGGAACGTAGGTGAATGCTTTAATTGATTCATGTACTGAAGCAGAAACAGAATCATTCCTCCTGTCCCGTCAATAAGGGAGTGGCCCTGAAAAATCACTCATTCGGTTCTCTATCCGCTGTAATTCTTTGTTTATTTTCTGGCTTAAGTATTTTCTGGCTTTCCTCACTTATTCAAACTGGGCTTCAAATAGCCAAACTCTTTGTAGAGATGTGAAATGAGAACAGGCTCAGATAGGGACACGTGCTGAATCTCCTCCAGCTTTCTGCAGCCACTTGCATTCCCAGCAGTCAAGCCAGTCCAGCACAACTGATTGGGATATCGATAATGAAATTATCTTATTAAACCACAACCCATATTAGAGGGCTTCCCCAGACCAGTGAAAAAGATGGGAGGGTAAAGTGGAGACTAGAGATGAAGATCGAGTTACGTTTGATTGATCCTATTAGAGCCGTAAACAGGAAAGAAGGCCTTAAGAGAAAAGTGCTAAAATGTGTTAGTGGCCAGAGCAATGGTCTGAAGTCTTGCTGAGACCAGAGCACAGATATTTGATAAAGAGGAGAGACTTGAGTGAAACTGCTCTTCCTGACAGTCTGTGATGCCCTCTTTTATTTTATTTTATTGCCCTAAAGACAGTGTGTGTTATGAATAATGAGGCGTCCTTTATGTGAGTTTATGTGACCTGTTTGATTTTTGAGATCTTCATATGTTAATCTTCACACCATGTTATAGAGAGCTGTCTGTGGACTTTCTGCAGCTAAGCTTGTGATGAAACCCTGTTTTGTGCACTTGGTGAGCCCGCATGAGGATTGAAATGTTGCGTCTCTGCAGTTGTTTCAGGGTAGATAATGTGGTGCATGATAAGCTTGGGTGATATGTTAAAATTTTCCAACTGGCTGCCGTCAGCCCATCCAATTGGAGACTGGCAGCATATTCATTGCCCCACCACCACCTCCTCCTGTCCTCTTTGAGATGTATGCAAGCAATGAATTCGCCACGTTATGGGCACTGCGTACGTTCACGATGCCCAGTAAACAAAATAAACGCACCATGTGTCAAAAATTAAATATTCTCACACCGTTTTTTCCTTTCTAAACAGAGAAATACAACTGGGACACTTTCTGAATCCAGGTTTCTCTCTTTTCCCAAATAAAACCAGCTTAATTGGCTCATTAACGCCTTGTAAAACTCACTTCATTCAAGCTCGGCAGAAAAACATGTAAAACTCATCAAAACCATCTTTGTTAGTCTCTCCACTCTTCCAACAATCACCAAGTCTTATTTGGTGAAATTACATCCTTGATTCACCATGTGAAAAGAGTGCAGAGTCTAACTCTGCAGGCTGTTTTCCTCTCACTCCTCACCCAGCTCAGAGCACTCATGGTCCGGCCGAGTGGGCGTGTCCTGTCCCTCTGGATGAGAGCGTGCCATGGAGCTGCACCTGTCACTCTGCAGACCATTACATTAGCTAAATAAAATTACATCATCGACAGGCAATTTATTCATCCAGTCACCCAATCTTAGTGTATGATCAGTATAAATTTGCACAGATAGTGTACAGTAGGAAGAACTGTATAGTGTGTGTGTGTTTGAGTCTATAATATATTGGCAAGTGATAGAACCTGCACTGCCAAACTGATCAGCTAAGACTAATCACTTTCCAACAAAGAAAAAAAAAAAACAGGTCCCTTCCAGTTAATCTACAAATGACTGGTGTGGGCGGAGTGCTTGCCAGCCTGCATTTATTCTCAACAGAACCTAACCTGAGACAGACATGCCTTGATTCATTTCTCCTCTCTAGTTTTTGCTGGTATGGATGAACCTTGAGTACTTTGACATCAGTCAGACTTGCCTCCACATTACATAATAAGATAATACTAGGCGGACAGCAGCAGCCAGTGGTGTACAGGCTGATAGGATGGGAGGCAGCCGGGGGCCGATTCAAAACACAGAACTATGATTTAGCTGCTTGCTGTCTGCAACCAACTTTAACTTTAACGATACTGTAAAGCAACAATAAATGTGTGTTCTGAGTTACATCACAGAAACATGTCATTAACCACCCAGTTAAATTTGAATGGTTAAAAAAAGTATTCAATTCAGTGCTACGTAATTCTCGGTGTTTTCACGTTTACAGCAACAAGCCTATGTTGTTACAGGTACAATGTGTTATGAAGAAAAACTCAGACCTACGATAAGTCTTGAGAGCAGTTCATCCCTTTCTCTTTCTCCATCCTCGTATATCTGTTTTTCCATCTCTCTCTGCCATAAAAAGTCAGTGTTCATGAATAAACTAGAGGGCCAAGTCCATTAAAAGTTCATGTTGGAATAGCTCTAATGGTAGTGGTCACTCTGATAAGGACTTCCTGCCAAACAGAATTTTTTTCGACACAGCAGTGGTGTCAGCGTGAAGCGAGAAAAATTCAGGCCTACACCTCATAGTGACACGCACTTGTTTGAGTTTGATGGAATGTGGTTGTTTGCCGTCTGGAAATACCTCTTTCAGAACTTAACCAGGAAGTTCAGTTTTTTCTGTAATGTTCCTCCAGATGCCTTTTCCTCTTGGCTCTGTGCATTTATAAAGTGGCCATGCTGCCTACAGCAAATCTGTGTATGTTTTTTTCTCTTGGATCGTCTGCTTCCAAGGCTGGATCAGTTCCTGGCATGGAAAGATGTCACAGGACATGGGGCCCGATTGAGTGTAGAAACGTGTGTTAAACCAGTTGTTGAAAGCCATGTTAAGCAATACTCACAGTGTCCTGATCATATTTGGTCGATGAATGTCTGAATTGTTTGGGGGTTCTGGGTTCTACTTGCTTGTGGTTTGCAATGACTTTCTTATGCAGTCATGCAGCATCTAAAAGTTCTGAAACCCTTGCAGTCCAAACAAATTAAACACACCGTTGGAAGCAATGCTCCTTCCTTGTGTCACTGCCTGCTTATAAATGTTTCTCCTTTGTGTTCTCATAAGTAAAGTTTGTCAAATCAGGACACTAAACACTGCATGACCCATGAGCCACAACAGCAGTTACAGTAGTAAAGATTGCAGTCTAGCATCGTTTGAATACTTTTCTAATTGCAATTGTAACAGAACACCAAAAATTGATTTAAAAAACAACATCGTTCGGTCCATGATCCCTGCCAGGATAGCACTCTGTTTCAGAGATATTTCAGGCTGTCTGTGGAGCATTCTGAATGTCAGCTTACGTGACTGGCCACCACTTTGTGACACCTCCAAAAGTTAACTCTGTTGCAACTTTTCCACCGCAGGCTGCTGCGTTTTTTTTCGTCATCCCCTGCGGCCCCCTCCACCATAGCCTGAACTTACCACCCCCATTCAAAATGAATGAGGTGCCAGGTGTTTTCGCTGCAACGCCCGGTCCTCTCTGAATGTGCCCTCACTCTTTCTTTTTCTTTCCCCATCTGTACTTGTCCCCAACTTTGAGACCCGTGCTTTTAGTGTCCCTGGCCCACTGCCCACTTTAAGAAGTTCGATCTGAGCTGCCAGTTCCCCGATATGCTAATGTAATCAGCAGAGGGGAGCTCTGAGGATTCGGGGTAAAGTGCCGCCCTGCTCTCTCTGGCTCACCAGAGGGACCCAGTTCAGATCCAGTTCACAAAGTCTCGAGGTTAACAGTCAGAGGTTTCTGTATCTGAGGCTTTTTGGGTCAGCTCATTTATGTGCTTTGCCTTTAGTTGGTTATCAAGATAAGCTGCTAGAAAATGGGCTTAAGCGCCATACTCACTGACTAGCTCCTATTTATCTGTCCATTATGATCCACCCAAAGTGCATTTTCCCATGAGCACATCAACATTAAGATTGTGTATCATTTATTGCTACTTTGTTGTGAAAGAAGACACCTTCTTCTAATTGACTCCAGTGGGTTTGAAGTGTTTTGCTGCTTAGTGATATGTGCTTATTGTGCTCTGGCTGCTTGGTGTTTTATTTGCCCAAGGGCCTCCCATTTAAACTTGTTTGTGTGAGAGCAGTAAATTGCTCTACATCTTCCTCTCTGCTGTCCAATCTCAAGGTGTAGGGCCAGGCCACACCAGCTGATCTGACAGCGACAAAATGTAGGAATACCTGCTAGCTCCATAATGATCATAGATCCCCACTTTCCAACATTTTCTGAATTCCTTGTTTTTGCCACCATTTGTCGTTTTTTGCATCTCTAGAGTCAAAGCCCTTCTTTTTATGTTTGGTTTTAGGGCTGCAATTTTCTCAATGAATCAGTTAGCTCTTTGTCTATAAAATGTCAGAAAATGGTAAAAAAAAAACAAACAAAAAAAAAACGTTAATCACGGTTTCCCAAAGCCCAAAGTCACTCCATCAAATGTCTTGTTTTGTCCACAAACCAAAGATATTCAGTTTGCTGTGGGAGGACTAGGGTTGGAAATTAACTTTTTGGGACACACTTGAAAGCAGGACATGCACCGAACTTGTCTGCTTGTGTGAGCGCTATGGAGACGGGTCTGGCTATGCAAGACTGCTGCTTGTTTGACCCAGTGCCAAGCTCATCAGCCAGCAGTGTGGACGTCCCCTGACCCTGGAGATGAGGAGCGTAGTTATCAATCGCTAGATAAAACGTGTAACAATGATTTCATTTCCATCTATAATGAGACCACTGATGATGATGATGACAGCAGGTCACATATTTGTTAACCTGTCCTCAGGTTAGCAAATATGATCACATTTCTACAAAAGAATTGCTGAAGTTTGAAGCTGGATTTTTAAAAATTTATTTTGCTATTATTAGTACTATAATTGTTGTTTACTATTAAGTTATTGTAGTTTAGTTAGATTTGATTGATTGAAAAGCTGTTCTTTAATGTCATTGACCATTATTTTGGACCTTTTTTCTTCCACTGATACGTTTTTAAAAGGATCGTCTTAGCACTGGTATTGGTTAAAACCCGATCATTAACCAGCCTGAGAGAGGACCCAAGAAATCACAGGATACTCACATTTGAGAGGCTGAAATTTGGAAACTTTTCCTCAAAAAATGATTAATTAATTATGAAAATAGTTGGTGAGTAATCTGATAGTTGATAGCTAATCGGCAGCGTTACTGTAAATATCATCTCTGTGAATCTCACAGTGTGTAAGGTGTGTTGGGTATGTAGCAGTGGGTTTTGGATCAGCTCTGAGCTTTGATTAGTGACCACTTTTCCTCTTTGCTGATGCAGTTCGCTTTCTGCAAATGTTGCCAAGATTTGCAGGACTGTTTCCCTGGCAAAGTAATTAATGTTTCAGTTTACCTGGCTGATTCTATTAGTTGCCTCCTATTGCTCTAAAAGCCATCTGACAGAACATTACTCTCAGAAGGTTGATGTAAAATATTTTCTCTCAGAATAACACTTCTGATAATTGATGAGCCAACAGAAAAGAAATTAGTTATCATTTTGATTAGGCTGTCTATGAATCTTTTGTTGTCATTTAGGCTTTGAGTGATACCTGCACCACCAATGCAGGGATCTTTGTTTTGTTTTTTTTGTTTTTTTTCCACCACTAATTGTAGTTCTGAATGCAAACAAAAAATATGAACAGTTTGTCCGTTTCTGTGTTTATGTGTGACTGGCAAGGGACAGCACTGGAAGCATGTGGGCAGGATGGATTGATACATCACACTGGGAAAGGCAATTAGCTTGGAGCTAATGAGCGATTTAATGACTGCAGCAAAACACCACTGGCTGGGGGAAACGGAAGGAACCCACTCTTGAAACCACATATACATGAAGGTGATGTCACTATCAGCCTCAACACTACAGCAGCAGCTGGATAATAGAGGGAACAAAGCGTAAATCTTTTACCCCATCTCATCTCTGCAAATAAAAACTCGGTGAATCAAGGCTCACCTCAGCCCACGGCCACTCTCCCTTTTGCACTCCAGCTCATGATTTATCAGATGGACGCTGTGGGCAGACAGGAAATGAATGGTTCAGTTTTCTTCGTCAGTCATTTGTCTGTCCACCATGATGTTTTTTCTTCCATCGTTTGAGCCTTGGCTCATTTGGCTGTCTGGCTTTCTTTCATTACGTTCTACGCAAGTTTATATCAAATGAGCATAATCAGCGGGGCTTGACATTAATGCTTGCCTGGGGCATGTACACTCTGTGTTTGGGCAAGTGGAATGCTTCATGCAATCATCCAATCTGGCAAGTTTAAATAAATGTGATGTCTCAATCTATTTGCCTTCATTCCCTTCCCTTCCCTCTGCAACTCACACCAAAAAAAATAAATAAATAAATAAAAATTGATGGATAAACAGCACTACGATCCAGAGGAAAAATATGTATTTTTGATTTTGGGATGAACTGTCCCTTTAAGACTGAAAAATAAAGGATGTTATGGCCCATAAAACTGCACAGTCCTTCTCCCACTGTGCTTTACATCACAAATACCCGTACTTGCAGTGTTCTTTGTTACACCCACCAGCTCCCACACCCATTGTGCCGAACTTGCCTGCCAGCCTTCATTCTGAATTTTGTGCCAGTTGGTTCTATTTCAGTGTGACAGAGACAACAAATATGATATTACACATCACTGCCAAATAGCAGTTTGAGGCTTGTGTCTGTAGCTATGATCCAAGAACAGAAGGCGGTCCAGCCTACTCCGTGACTGCGCGGTGTCCCTCGGTGCCCAGTCTCATTGCGAGACACGTTTGTGGTGGTATAAGCAGTGTTCCTTTCCATTTGTTAACATTCCTTGTCCATGGCAGTCCCACTCAGGAAGAAAATCACAGGCTAATGAGGTTGAGATGAGGTAAAGGTTGGTACTGGTTGAAGTCCATCCTGTTTAGCCCACCGGCAAAGAGAGGACCCTAACATTAGCAGGACGAATCTCCAAGTGATTACATCAATATATAACTCAGAGAAATGGTTTGTCCTCTGAGGGGTCAGTGGGTCAATAGTTTACCACTTAAGTGACCTGGACAAGGTCCCGCAATCAAATTTAGTTGATTACTTGGTTGTGAATTGCTCATACTGTCATTTCTGGTCTGCCTGAAACAAAGCTTGAGTAGTTTGCTTTTCGAGGTTTGCAGTGCTTCTTCTGTAATAATCAACTTGTTTTTTTTTTTAGATTATTGAGGCTTCCCTAAATTCATCATTTTTAATAAACTGGATCTTTGAAACTCCTTTGAGGGCTGCTCAGCATCTGTTAGGTGAAAAAAAAACTGTTAGCTCAGCACACATAGTTGCCAACAATGCACATGCTCATGCAGAGCCACATGGTATGTTTTCCCTCAACTTAAAAAAGAAAAAAAAATTTCAGTGCAGAGAGGTCAACCCATTAAATCTAAGGAAACATACACACTCATCCATCCATCCCTGTAAGTTTACCATGTGATAAAATGGCTTAAAATAAAGAGTTTCATTTTGACTAAGTGATTAAAAAGTGACATGGTGGCCTTTAAAGGCCAAAGTAAAAAGGTCTCACATCTAACACACTTAGAACAGGTTTTCAGGATTAGCATTAATTTAAAAAATGAATGGTTTGAAAAATGACATTTTGACACACCACAGAACGAGAATGTTCAAACGTCTGCAGTGAAAAAGGCAGTGAGACTGATGACCGATAATTACCTGCTTCTTGTAGCCAATACCAATAAGACGACAGATAATTTCACATTTTTGTATCAAAAAGAAGTTTATAACCTGTAGTCTATGCACACCTGAAGGTAAGAAAGGCTCAGCTGTGAGCAAAGCCAAACCTAACTGACATCACTGTGGCAACAAAAACAAAGAACAGTTCTGACTTTTCAAATATTCATTTATTTTTTCTGGTAAAGTTAATCAAAAAACTTCACAAATATACTTTAGCTTCAGTAGAGCACTTCAGCCTCAGAATTCAAATTTGCTTTTACGTAGTCTGTCAAGTCAGATATCGTTAAAGTTGAGATTTACCTGCAGATATACCCTGATACCAGTATAGACTGGTATTGCTGGATAAGCTAATATTGGCCAATTATTGGGCCTGATATTAATTGTGCATCCCTAGAAAAAGGCTTATTGTTTTTTCTTGTATCATAATGTGAACCTGCAGTATGTTGTATATTACAGTCACCAACGTGTAATATTGGTTTCATTTAAAGGATAGTTTGAGCCTCAATTTGAACACTCTGTCCAATTAGAAAAATCCATACAAAATCCTCAGGGGATGATGTGTCTCATCCAGAGATTGTGTTTATGAACGGTGGGAAGTTTTTAAGCATGAGACTAAAGGTACTTATGTATTAGCTTTGAGATGGTCAAGTTGAGGTCAGATCAAATCAAGTCAGTTTTTATTTATATAGCCCAATATGACAAATCACAGTTTGCCTCAGGGTGCTTTATGGGCTGCGCAGTGTTTCGACACCCTCTGCAGGGCTCAACACAAAGGCTTGACTGCTTGCCTGGGGCAAGTAAACTGCTATGTTGGGCTAGTAAATTTAGCAACTGCTTTACCCAGTTGGGCAAGTGGTAAAAAAAAGAGCTTCTTTGATTATCAATTAATCATTAAAGTAATTTTTTCATGCAAAAATGTCAGAAAATGCTGTTTTCAGTCTCTCAAATATGTAGATGCTCCACTTTTTGCAGTTTTAATGTATTATCATATTAAACAGAATATGTTTGGTTTTGGACTGACAAAAGAAGACATTTAAAGAAATCACTGGGATAGACATTTTTCACAATTTTTTAATATTTTATAAAAAATTGCTGCTCTAGATTAGATGTGACACTTAACTTTAGTCTTTAATCAGCAATAAATAAGCCGATTTATACAGTGGCAAATAAAAAGTAACTTTGGGCAAATAGATTTCTGACCCACTTACCCGGCTGGACAAGTGAAGAAAAATCCTGTTAAACCCTGCTCTACTGTATAGACCACATGTCAATTTAAAGGCCCGTGGGTCAGATCCAGCCCGGCATCTCATTTTACGTGGCCCGCGGAAGCTTGCAAAGAATACAGTTTACTTAATACAACTCTAAACTGTGTTACGGAAGTGCAGTGACCATTCATAGATTACTGTCCCAGACTGCATCCAGATTTTGTTATCTGGCCACTGAAGATGAAAGCATACACTAGATAGCATCTCATTATCATGTAGCCATTTCTGGCAGTAACACCCTGGCCCAGTTGTTGTAGCTAACGTTAATAGTAGGAGCCTGGCAAAATGACATCTCTGAGCTCTCAAGTAAATATACATTTTTGATTTGAAACCTTTCTTGTAGGCTACCCAAACTGAAACAACTTGAAACTTTTTTCTACCCTCCAACCATTCATTTGTATCGGCCTAGTTTTATGTTTACAACTGGCCCTTGGAGGGTAACCTCAAAGGATGAAATGGAGTTTGACATCCCTGCTATATGGTGGTATGAAGAGAAGGTTAAGGTAAAGGAGGAAGATTGGTTGTGGTTTGGTGTAAGTTGAGTTCTGATGAGAATCTTTGAGAGACCGCCTCTCTCTTCCTGTAACAGTGTTTGATAAATAAGCGTGCTAAGAGCCTAATAGAAACCACACTGAGAATGACAATGAGGATGTGGAGTTGTTGAATGGACGTGGAGCTATGAAATACAATCCCTGCAGTTTTGCTTGTTTGGTTTCCTTTGGTTCTCTGGAGCATTATCCAAATTGATTCCAATTAGAGAATAAACCGCTGAGAGCATTGTTGTTTATGAGCAACTTGAGACACAAATCTGGAGTTACAACATAAGAGGTCTGTGTGCATTTGTGTTTGTGTATCTTCCAATATTGTCTGTAGGTCAAAAAGCAAGTATTTGACTCTCCCTCTTTGATGTAGCTATGTAGAAGATTAAGCTCCAGGATCTGGGAGGTGGAATCCGCTCTGGGTTATGCTTAGTCTAGACTCTCAATCATGCTATTTAATGTAGATATTAAACAGAAATTAACAATAACAAAACAGTTATTTGTAGGGCTGCCCCCTGATAGTTGAAGATTCAGATCAATAGTCTGAGACCCCTCAGTCGACTGAGACTCCTCCAGTCGAGCATTCTTTTGTTTTTTTCCTTGTCTCTCCAAGAGAAGATTACAAAAATTCACTGGGATAACGTTCCAATGAGGAATTATAGAGACAACATGTGCTAGTGGTTAATTGATGAGAGAAAGTGAAATGAGTGGCTGGTTTTAGCTCTTTTTTTTTTTTTTTTTTTTTAGCTGCATCGTTGTACACAGAGCAGTGCCACAGAATGATAGGTCATAGACATGACCGAGTCTCTAAATCACCACAAACAACAAATTTACCTGTGATGGAAACAGAATAGAGTGATAAAAACGGAGCGCAGGCAGCGCGCTGTTAGCCATTTCGCCAGAGCACACCGTAGAACGCACAGGTCAGCTGATGTTTGCTTGTGCTAGTTTTCGTCTGACAACATTATGGAAAAGATCCCTACGGTGAGAAACCTTTTTTTTTTTTTTTTTTTTAAAGAGTAAGATACATTTTGTTTAATCAGAAACATGATGTATTGCTCTTGCCAAATTCACCAGACTCCTTTTACAAAACATCATCATTGTTGACTTCATTCAAACTCAGAAACTGAATAAAACTCACCAAAAACATCTTGGCTCGTCTTGCCATTGTTCCAACAGTCACAGACGCTGGTTTGGTAAAAAATACATTCTTAATTCGTAGTGTGAAGTGTCGCGGAGCGGGCAGGGTTGGTGATGCCAGACAGCAGTTGGAGCCTGGGGAGAAGAGGCTCCACAGGTCTGCTGACTTTATAACTGAACTGTAGGAGGACACACGCTTTTACTTTCTCTGACTGTGTGAAAATCAGATGTTTTCACATCACAGATGATGAAGAAATTCAATAAAACCTGAGTCTTATGCTGCATTCACATGGATTCAGGCAGACGGTAGACCGCAGACGGAGGACACCTGCTAGATGGAACAGGAAACACAAACAAGCAGTTTGATGGAATGGCAGGACAGCAAAACGAAACACACATGACGCTATGTTGCTGTGGTGCCATATTGTTTACAACCAATGGAACAAAATACGTTAAATAAAAATATCTCGTGTATTTTTCATGTAATATTACAGCATTGTATGTGGCTATTGTATTGCTAACTTTTAAATTACCTGTAAAATGTGAGTTTATTGATTCCTTTCCAACATGGATAGTGAAAGGAGACCTGCACTTGGTGTATCCCGTCTTCATGTTTGGTTATGTCAGCCTTCCACCACCTTATTTTTTACCCTCCGTTAGAGTGTTTTGTGTGCCCAGTGACTTATATTCCTCACTGGGGAAGCAAAGGACATGAACAACACAGAAACAACAAGTAGCATGTACACACAGAGGCGTGACCGCACTGATGTTCGTGGGAAGATTCAAATGACGTTATGCTGCCAGGCTGGTTGGTTCGTCTCTATGTGGGAATTGATTAAACAGTTATGGAGAGAAGAAAAGGAAATCCAGTTCGAAACAACATGAAATTAAACTCATGTTACTTTGTGACACTGAGCTGGACAAAGAACTGATTAGAATTCAATATTGTCATTTGTTTGTTACAGTAACATGTTTTTGCTACACTGCCTCACATCAGTTTTCCTCTCCTCCCCTCTCTCTCCCTCCCTCTCCTTGTTTGTAGCTCGGACCGACTGATGGATGACACAATAAGGTAAGACCTGCTTTCTGTCTTGCACATATGGGAACACATATATTTTCATATGCGACAGCTCCCAACCCCACCCCCCTCCATCGCCTTATTTACTTGCTGAACGTGACTCAAAAACCTCAGCATGCAAAAAAGGACATTAACATGGCCTGGATATATCAAGTCTAACAGGTTCTGTTGAGCTGAGGCTGGACACCTGCAGAAAAATGATCCGTATTTATTGTGCCTCGCTCTTCAGTTGCTACTATATGGCAGAACGCCTGAGGGAGGAAATTAATAAATTAAACAAATAAAAAGAATTTGTCACCTTAACCCCATTTTCAAACTGCAGTATAAGAAAATAAAGTAAACTATAACCTGCATGTATCAAACTAAAACTACCCTTTTGACATCCCAGCCTTTGTTTTGTTACTTACATAGAAACGACAGTGACTACTTGATAATTTGATCATAATATCGTGTTAATTTCCAAGAAATCATGTTTTTGTGTCCTTTTAGTATTGTAAAATTTTCTAAATACTTTTGTTTAGCAGCTATTATTCCGGAAAAGACAAAAGGCAGGAGAAAAAGATCAATTCTCTTAGATCGTGATTCCTTTTTCATGATTCCAGAATTGATTTTTTTAATACATATAAATAACTGGCGCTTGATCCGTTACCTTGATGCTAAGACTGAGTGGGAATTCCCATTGCCACGCTCACGGAAATTAGCATCGCAATCACGGTAATATCTTCTTCACGAACGGATCCATTTTACTTCACGTGCTTAACATAAAACAAACGTGTGCTCAGACTTTAAGGAATACATTTCCTCTCCTCTGTTAAAACAAACCAACAGCTGCTGACTTCACATTGTTTACTCGATCTGTTACTGCGACTTCAACACTCAGCGCTGACCAGCCACAGTTCAAAAAGTATTTTAATTACTAGTTTTGTATGCAGTATAGCAATAATGCTGCTGAAATAAAACTTAAAGACTGACTGAAATGTGATGTGTTTTTGGAATATGAATCATGATATAATTTCTCTCAAAGTTTATGATTCAACTTTTTCCCATGATCTAGTGTTAAAAAAGCAAACAAAAATCGCAGTAACTCTCCATATCACAATATTTGTGGAACTGCAGTACGTAAGAATTGTAATATATATAGAATTGTCATTGTGCCAATATTGTCATAGTATTGAATCGGGAGATAAGTGCATCATTCCAGCCCGAGAAAAGACTAGCTTGAGAGCTATGGTTGCTTATCAGAGCTTCAACAAATTCAAAGTGTTTGATTGTTACGATCAGGACGAAATACCCGTAGTTGCTGAATTCATCTAAAATAATCCAGAATCTGAAAATATATCAGTTTTCTGGTGGATGCATCCACACAATTCTACAATTAGCAGTGCAGATGTAGTGCAGATTCTTACTAGTTGCTAGATGACTCCTTTTTAGGTATATTGTTTTGAACTTTGACTTTATCAATGAACTTTTCAATGCCATTGTTTATTGTTTGTACTGATTCTTCAACTGATTATTTCGTGCACATTGAAGCTTTAGAAATGAGCCAGCTGCTGATCACATAATATTTTCTGTGTGTAAAATGAACAGGGCTGTGACTAACCCCTCCCACTTCACTGATTTCCTCCAGATTTCCTTCATCTCTCCCTGCTCCATTCTCTCCCTTCAGCCTGCACAAATGACAGATATGTTGCTCAGGATTTACCGTTCCTCTCTCCAGTCTGTTTTCCTCTCATCTTCCTCCCTTGGCCCTCTCCCAGCCATTTCCTTTTTTCATTTTTCAGTCCTTGCATCTCGTAAACTGTGCTTACCCGGGGATTGGCTCGCATAGCGGCCCGATTGGTGGATTTTGTCTTTGAAATGGTGAGATGATGCTGTGTGACCCCCCCTCCTTTCTTTCCTTTAATTGCTCATGTTCCCCAACATTAGTTATTATTTTCCACAGCCCTTTTCTGAGCTTCTGCCCACATTTCCTTCAAACCAACCTTTACGTTGCATTTTTTCTTTCTCGTTTGTGAAGCAGAGACATGTGATATGAGGCGCAGGAGTTCAGTTAAGTTCAGTGTTGATTAACATGGCAGCTTTGTTTATAGTTTATGTTCACTAGGATGTTAATTATCAGTCATAGATTAATAGCTGTTAAGAATTTAACTGATTAATAATATATTAATCGATAACTAATTTGCGGTATAGAAATAGAAATAATTGAACCCCATTTGACATTGTTTTGTCTGAAAGAGCCATGGTGGAATAAGGAGACATTAACTTAAAATAAGGGGAAAAAGATGTGCTTTGTATCGATATTAATGATTAATGATTAATTGATTGTTTTGAAACAGTAGGAGACATGACAGGGTTAACACAGATAGTACAGACAGGTATTGGGTATAGACAGTGACAAAGGTGAAGGAAACATGTATTAAATAGGGGGGAAGGCAGTCTGAATTCCTCTTTGTGGGGGTGTGGAGAGTGTGTGGGTGTGAAGGAGCAACAGGGGAGTAGAAGGAAAAGTCAAATCAATAGTGAGCACAAGAAAGGGAACAAAGAGAGAATAGGGAGCAAAAAAGAAAAAAATAAATTAAAAAAACTTAAAAAATAATTAAATTATTAAAATAAAAAGATAATTAAATAAATCAGGGGGGCGCGATGGCGCAGTGGTTAGCGCTGCGCCGCACAGCAAGAAGTACTGGGTTCGAATCCCCGAGCGTGCAGGGCACTTTTCAGTGTGGATTTCATTTGTTCTACTCGTGTCCGCAGTGGGTTCTATCCGGGTACTCCGGCTTCCTCCCACAGTCCAAAGACATGCAGCAGGTTAATTGGTGACTCTAAATTGCCCGTAGGTGTGAATGTGAGTGTGAGTGGTTGTTTGTCTCTATGTGTCAGCCCTGCGATGAACTGGCGACTTGTCCAGGGTGTACCCCGCCTCTCGCCCAAAGTCAGCTGGGATAGGCTCCAGCTCCCCGCGACCCTCACGGATAAGCGGTTACAGAAAATGGATGGATGGATAATTAAAATAAAACTCCTGGCAGGGATGACTAGTGATGTCCTCCATCCAGCCGTTTTATTTGAAGTGTTTGTTTTTTTCATTTATCGATTAAGGAAAAATAAAACAGAATTTGTAATCCTAATGTCAACTGTGCGGTGTCAGTGTGATGAGGTACTTTTCAAGGTGTGTCATTAACAGATTATGATTTACATCAGACTGCAGATTTGGTTACACCTCAAATATTAGCAAAAAACAAAACAAAAAGCAAAACATAAAATGGTCTAATCCAGGCTTTCTCAAACTTATTACACCATGTACAACCTCAGAAAATACTGAGCTCTCCAAGCACTACTTTGTTTGGTGTGAGCGGGTTTACTGAACACTTCACTGGCGCGTCTTAAGTAGCCAGTAGGTATCGTGTTCGGTTCACAGTTGTCCACTTCATTTTCAACACGACTGCTCAAAATATTCTCCTCCTGAGCCATACTCCTCCCATTTGGAGCCACAATCGCAGTGTTTTTGAAGCATTTATCTACATTCTCCTTATTTTACCTCTGCTTATTATCTTGCCATCACACTTTAGCTTGTAACTAGTGGATGGATGACGTATACGCACACTACGTACATAATCATGACTACATAACATGCTGATATTGAAACATTTCAGTAATCTGATATGTAATAGGCTTTCATTAGATTTTTTGTAGTATTTTGATAGTATGAAATGTTTTTTTAAATATTTTATTTCAATAAAAATAATTTCTGACATTCCTTTGTATACCACTAGAGGGAGCTTGCGTACCACTAGGGCCGCATGTACCACAGTTTGAGAATCTCTGGTCTAATACATGTATTCCTGTGGCTCTGCTCCTGTTTTTGCTTTCTTAGGTGGTCTTACAATCCAGATTCTAAAAAAGTTGGGATTCTGTGTAAAACGTCAAATAAAAACAAAATGCAACGATTCACAAATCCTTTTCGTCCTATATTCAATTGAATACAGCACAAAGACAAGATATTTAATGTTCAAACTTGTAAACTTTGTTGTTTTTTGTAATTATACACTCCTGAATTTGATTCGTTTTGTTTTCATTCATGTTTTTCACACAGTGTCCCAACTTTTTTGGTACTGTATAATGAAAAGCAACTTTTTAAGTTAGCCTTAATGTGTGAAGTGCCCTCTCCCACAATTCGGACACTAATTTCCATGTCTCTGTGCTGCATATCATAAAAAAGTCCACCTTAAAGAAATGCTGAAGTGTGCTTTCTTATAGAATGACTTGGAAAAACTTTAAATTAATGTTTATTTTTTGTGCCACATATTTATGGTTTGTGATTTTGGGGTTTTTTGAATAAAACTGACTTGACAGGTTACTTGAAAACATTAACACAGCGATCACTGACCACATACAGTATGTTTCAGTGTGTGTGAAGGGGAATCTTTACCCTCCAGCTCTGATTCTCATGAGCTGGTTAACATTGAGGTAAAGGCTCGTCGAGCTTGCTGGAGTCAGCAGAGTGTTTCTTCCTGACTGAGGAGAACATGATCCCCAAAACACCGCTCCAGGCCAAGACTGCGGACTGTCAGGAGATGCCATGACCTCACCCACACGCCCCACCCTCCACACACACTCAGAATTACACACTGCGAATTCTGTCTTTACCTGCATTACAGCTCTCACGCGCATACACACATTCTCTGCCAACCAAATGAGTAAACAACTGTGGTGATTTCATACCTTGTTTTGAGCTGCCTCCTCAGGGGGCTCGGTCACTCTGGGATGGGTGGAGTCTGTCCCCTGTGGCCAGTGCTTACTGGTTGTCACCTGCTGTTTAATAATGCAACTTGGAGTGAAGAATGAACAAACTTTTTTGGGCATATACACCAAACATAAGTTACTATCTTTACTGTCAGGTAGATTTCTTTTATCCAAATGCTCCCACTGTGAAGGGTTCAGTAGCTTCTATCGATTATCGTGTGTAACAGATGCCCCTGAAGGCAAACACGGAGCCTGAAACTTTTCCTGCCAACTGCCCAGCTGCACTTTCCTGCTCTGAAAGTTGCTGAGGCCCAAGTTAGAGAGCGAGAGAGGTACAATATCACAGCAACTCTATACCTTCCTTCTACAAGCCTAGTAGACTCACACACATGCTGTAGTCACCCACATAAAGCTGAAGGAGAACGTGATAGGATGACTCACGTTTCACCCCAGAATGATTTGCTTCCTTATAGTATTGACCTGCCCACGGACATGTAGACTTTCAATATTAATCCTTGCACAGAAGAACATCACAGGGTTCCTACGCAGTACGGAAAAGTACAGAATTTGAGTCAGTTTCCTGGTCTGGATAAGTATGGAAGAAAGAAAAAGAGAGTATGGAAAAATATACTCTGTTTTATAAAATATACAATTCATAATTTTTATAGAAATAAACTGAGCATTTTTCATGGCATTTGGAGCAGGCGGTTAGTGTGGGCCTGACACAGCAGAAGAGCTTGATGTGTTTACTGGTCGATGTAGTCCTTATATGTCATATAAGGAAAACGTTGGTTCTGCCTAGAATGCTGCTGTATTTTTTGCCATTGACCAGTGATGCAAACTAATGGCAGGTGCCTCAAATCATATTTATCACGAAAATCCTGGTCAGTCAGGAATAATCAGGCTTTTAAGTATTAAGAGCTATTTACAGACTGTGTGGGCTGAAACTCTTACCTTGCTGGACAACTGGATTCACAAGATCACACAAGAGTTATTCGTTTGTCTCCACACCCAAAAGTGTGATGCAGCCAATCAGCGTCCTACGGCTGGCAGCTACAGGCTTGGGTTTAGGTGTGATGACAGCAAGAAGCATCCGTGGGAGCGACTTGTCTCGAACAAACAGTGGGGGCTCCTGAAGAGGTTAGCATAGATACTGTGATAGCATCAGTTATATCACAACTGGAGAGTAATTCTGCATTTAAAGAAGAGCACAGAACGAAACTGAAGGCTTTTCTCAAAGGAAAAGATGTTTTTGTTCTTCTTCTGACCAACTTCAGCAAGAGTTTAATCTGATTCATTGAAGTTACCCTGTGTTAGACATGATAGTTTTCTGAAAAGTGCCTGCCCTTCTCCAAACAGTTTCTAAGGACGACTTCCCAGATGTTCTGTGTAACAAACATGTCAGGTTACTAAAATGGGCAAGAAGCCTAATTCTCCTTCATAATAATTCACTACATGTCTCTGGTTGAATTGGCTTGGGTCAGCCAATCACAACCGTTTATCTAATATGGGGCTGGTTTGATACAATGACTGTACAGAGGATTGCTGTTGCAAGATGGCTGGTGCTGATGTGGAGTGTTCTGTTGAATCCGATATTGTGTCAGTATTTAACAAACTGGACAGTAAATTTTCTCTAAAAGAACAAACAACTGCGCTTAACGCTTCTGTTATGAAAGATGTTTGCCGCACTTACAACACAATTTGTTAAAGGTTTATTTTACCAGCTGGCCCTGCTGGGGTATGTTGCACATTTCTTGGTCAATATAGTACACACAGGAATTTATTGCTTCAATTGACTACATTTACCGTCACCATTGATTGGGCATCCGCATGAAAGGTGCCAAATTTTTCCCTTTAATTGTAGCTCTACCACTTATCCTTTAAAATGGACACCTCCTTTCTCCCAAAACATCCCCCGCTGGAATTGAATTTCTAATCGTGTGGACTCACTGGCAGTCAGAGGCACTTAGCAGTACGAATGACTTTGACCCACATGCAGTATATTGTCACTTCTCAACTAATGTCTCTTTCTGTCTCTTTAGTATTGCCATGGCGACCAAGGAGAACATGACCTCCCAGAGGGGTATGCTGAAATCCATACAGAGCAGGGTCAACACGCTGGCCAGTATCCTTCATGCTGAAGTGTTTCTGGTGTGAAATCACTGCTGGTCCTTCAGAAATCATTGCCCACAATTTGGTTTTATATTATCAGAGTGGCTCGTTCTTATCAAAACTTCATGGGATGTACCATGCAGTGGCCACGTCAGTGACCAATATTACCCTTTGATTTTGCAGAGGCCAAATTATGCCAGAAGACTTAATAAAGGGGTTCATGAGCTTGAAAAAGAGAGTTATGGGGATATCTGTATTGAAAAAGACCTGATCACGCAAGTGTTTCATCTGTGTATCAGTGCTAGCCCAGTGGTTCCCAAACTTTTCTGGCATGCTCCCCCTCAGAAGCTGAAAACAGTTCACGCCCCCCATCCCACAATTATTATCAGTCATCAACAGTAAGTGGAGAAGCAACTGATAAAAAAGGGATTCAATTTAAATTTTAGTAAAATAAGGATCATCATGATAGCATCATGAAATGGATTTGTTTATTTCCCCTAAATAAATCCTATTCATTCAGCTTTGACTCTGTGCCCCCAGAGGGGCCCAACCATAGTTGGGAACCATTGTGCTAGCCAATCACGGCACAGTAGGGCAGGAGAAAAAATTCTTTTGATAATTGATTAATTATCATGCAAAATGGCATAAAATGCTGTTTTAAGCCTCTTAAATGTGGAGATTTCCCACTTTCCTTTATTTATTATCATATTAAACTGAATTTCTTTGGGTTGTAGACTGACAAAATATATAATATGGATTAAACATGACATTTACCTTTAGTCTTTGTTGTTATTTGATAACCACTAATTTATAAAACAATTTGTACAAGGACAAGTAAAAATTGATTGCCACTTGTCCATCCGGATGTTAACATTAAAGTCTTCAGACCGATGATTCAAATTATTATTAAAGCTACTACTAGAAACTCTCTTATTTTGTTGATTTTAGAGCCCCCTCTGGACAAAAGCAGTAGTGTTTCCACCATAATAACCACAAAATATAATGTCAAAAATGAAACTATCTGAACAAAAATCTCCCTCTGCCTCTTTTTAACTGGCTAACATACTACTCACTGTAACTTTGGCTGAGAAAATGAAATGTAAACACAGGTTGGTTTCATCTTATTTCAAGGAGACTCTGACCTGGTGGCAGACATTAAAAACCAATAGAAATCTTCTCACTGATGATCTTGTTAACTTATATCAGTCATATAGAGGCATCATTGATAAACTGGGACTCTTTAATAATCAGTTAAAAACTCTTTGTAGTAGCTTGAACAACAGTTGCTGTGTTGACTATTAATAATTACCTTTTACGCTCCAATTGGAGTCCTTCTGTTTGTGAGCGGTCCTGAGATCTTGGGATTTTTCACACTTTTGTAGGTTTTTGCATGACATCGACAGTTAAATTGTTTGTAGTTACCGAAGTGCTCCTCAGTGCGCCAGGCACTCGTAAAAACTCTTCTGTGAAGTGGATTTAGAGCCAAAAAATTAAATATAAATAGAGCTGGTTTTCTTTTTTCATTTCTAATCAGGTCTAAAAATTCAGGAATTGAATTATTTATGATCTTCCTTAATGTTTGACTTTGTTAGACCGTTTCCCAACCATCAACAATCTCATCCAGCGAATCAACCTGCGGAAGAGACGGGACTCCCTCATCCTCGGCACGGTGATCGGCGTCTGTACCATCCTCCTCCTGCTCTATGCTTTTCACTGAAAACACCTCGGCCTGGTGAAATCTTTGAAGGAGCAGGACTGATCTGCTTTTTTTTTTTTTGTAACGTGGGAACCCCCAGGAGACTAAGCTCAGTGATTGGAGGACCCTGGAGGCTCCCAAGCAGAAGGACATTCAG
The DNA here is from genome assembly GCA_034769285.1 of Lutjanus argentimaculatus. NCBI lineage: Eukaryota > Metazoa > Chordata > Actinopteri > Lutjaniformes > Lutjanidae > Lutjanus > Lutjanus argentimaculatus. The sequence continues at coordinate 3,098,184 of JAWZSL010000001.1, forward strand.
TTGGACCGGTTCTTGGACGGGAACAAATTTGGCCAACCAGGACTACTTGAACTTGTGTTGAGCAGTGGGACAGATGGAGGGCTGGTGGTTGGTGGTGGCTCTCTGCCAACGAGGGAAGAGGGGGACCAGAAGATTTTAAACAATTATACTGATAACTCACTCGGAGAGAAACTGAGGAAAGTTTGAAGAAACTGTGAGAATGTGTGATGCATCTTCTTTTTTTTTCACAGGTGGAAGGATTTTTAGTTAAATGGTCCTTTTTAATCGATGGAGTGGGATGGCTAGTTCATTGTGGGCTGTAAAATGTGAATTAATAAATTATTCATATCAGTATGTGCAAAAAAGTGTGTGACACTACTAGATACTGAACATTTAAAACCTTTTATTTTTCAAAATATATGATTTGAACTCTGTTGAAAAGTGTTTTGGGCTTTCTCATTTCTAAGGCACTCCGGGGCTCAGTGAAAATCACATTTGTAACCTTGTTAACGTGTCCATGTGGTGTTTTTCATGTGTTACAAGACATATCGGGAGTTAAATAAGCAGTAAACGCCATGTCTGAGCTTTTCTTGCTTTGAAACTGCAGTGAGCAAGGACAGTCCCAAAAAAACAGATCAAGTCAGGCTGGGTATATGATGTCATAAAGCTAAGGAACCGATCCCATTAATCGAAGGGGTGTCGCTATACATATTAACAGTGATTAGCTAGCAAAACAGAGGAGAATCCAGGTGCAGCTACTTGTGGCCCTTTTCCATACACAGAGCTGGCCTGGCTTGACTCGGTTTGACTCAGCCTATCAGCCCAGCACCGCGGGGGTTTGTATTGCATTACAACGGGGCTTTCCATTTAAAGGTGTGTCTATTACCTGAAGACGAGCTCAAGAGGAGGCTCGAGTTGAGTGGCTTTATAGCGGTGGATAAACTGTCCATACACGTCTCTGGAGAAACACACTGTTTCCTTAAATTCTTCACAATAAAAGTGTTGTTTCATTATTTAAATGTTTTTATTATTATGAAGCAGCACGGACAGGAACTGTTTTCATTCGGCAGTTTCATCATCAGTAACTTGACTTAACGAAACAGGCCACACAGCTGAAAGCGAATAAAACGAGAGTACAAACCGTGACATAGAAGAGAAACTACATTTCAAAACATAAAGATTCTGTCAGAAGCTACAAAAGTACTGAGAGCTCAACATAAAGAGAGACTTAGAAACTTCTGTCTCTCTGCTCTCCTGCGCATGCGTGAGCTGAGTATCATAATGCTTGGTCGAGGGGGAGAAAGGGAGGTTCATCATGGGTTTGCTGCAGTTGGAGGAGGGTCGGGCTCGCTTTGGCCCCACTCCAGAATAGGTCCATCTCGGGTGCGGCATGGCGCGGCCAATTCGGCTCCAAAAACGCTGGTGGGAAATGCCCATTAGGGACGGGGGGGTTGTGTGGAAAGAATGGGGACTATTTGCATATTCATAATTCCTTGAATACTAAATTAAGCTATATGTAAACCATTTTAATAAGGTATTTCAACTTGTTTCACAAAAAAAAAGAAAAAACATATTAGACACAATTTATTACTTGTTGCAGAGCATTTTAGATTGTTCAAAATATGACTAGAGGTCTTTTCTTTAACGTCCTCAGCCACCGTGGCACCTGCTCTCAGTGAATTTATATTAACAGCTGAATCAATCAATGTGACAAATCGACAGGAGATTAATCTGCAATCATTTTGATAAACCCTTGCAAATGAGTTCACACAGTACTGGGCAAGCCTGTCACTTCCAGTTTAACTCTGTATTTTGCAGTATACTGAAGTTTTTAAATCTTGTGCATGTGTCCACATTCCCGTGCCGGCGCTCCAACAGTGATTCCTTTTACATCGGACCAACTGTAGTGACTGTAGTAGTACGCAGGGTGAAAAGTGGGACTGACTTCCCTAATGGACAAGGGGGTCCACAAAAGCCTGGAATGAAGTTTTTCGTATCCAGAGGCTCTCAGAGGCGTCTCTCAACCAAGTCTAGATGAAACCGTGCCCACCTCCGCATGGCGAAAGGTCGGCATGTGACAGCCAATGGTAACCATGCTATGCTGGAAGCTTGTTGTTCTGCAGTTTGTTTAAACAAACAGCCAACCGTGGTGCTGATTCAGCAGATTGCGAGCTACAGCCTCCCCAGTAAAACACATCGGCCTCTTCTGCTGTGTCAGTCCCTCTCACCCGGCCTGCTGCTTCTCAGGAGCTCTCCTCCAACCGGAGCCGCTCTTCACTGCCAGAGCGTCTTTGGGTGTTTGCAGGTGTTTGCAGGAAGGGCTGCCGCTCCACACACAACAAGCTTGGAAAAACGATTTCAGTGGCTCGAGTGCCAAGATGGGAACCGTAGGGTCTGCTGAAAGACGGCTCCCTCGAGAGGAGGAGCAGCAGCAGCAGCGGGCTGGGCAAACTAGATCTCACAATCTGCTGTATGAGCTTCATCGCTGGGGTTTGTTTTACAAACCAACCACAAGAAAAACAGAGACACAACCAGAGCTACTCATAATACAGCCTCTGTATGTGACTGAAACTGTTAAATCACTCTGAATGAACTTTTATTTACGTTTGCCAACACTCAACACTCTGAAAAACAGTAAATCCATGACATTTAGTGCCAAAAGTGTCCATTTTCAGCTGCCTTTTGAGCCATAGACTCTGTTTGGCTGTCATATGGTGCATCATGTGACAGTGGGCGTGGTTTCATCTAAACTGGGTTGGAAAAAGTGATAGACACGCCCCCCACTGGGATTAATCTATAAATGTAGCTAATGGAGTCGAGTGACTGCTGATTTTAGAGCACGGACATGTGCTGCGAGTTATGTCTTTCCTATAAAAAGGGGAAAAGAAAGAAAGGAAAGAGAAAGAAAGCAAACTGATGGACAGCAGCTTGTGACAAATTCCTTTCAAAAGACAGGTGACCACAACTAGTTAAGTGAGCTCATGAAGCGGCTACTAAAAGTTAGTGTATAGTGCCCAGAATTTTGGTAGCAACACGCTAGAAGAAAACTGCAGGCAGACGTTATAAGCACGGATCGACAGTCTTTGTGTAATTACTGTCACTGCCAGAAGAGGGGACAAAAGTTCTGCACTGCAGATTGAAAGTAATTTTTCAAAAAAATTTAACAGCACCACAAATAAAAACATTTGCTTCCCTTCTTTGCTGTAAAATAAAGTAAATATATTAAAATATATCTTTGACTTTTGGACTGCTGGTTAAACAAGACAAACATTGTAGGAAATTGTGATGCAAATAATCAGCAGATAAATCAATAATGAAAAAAAAAAATTAGTTGCAGTCCAATGTACATTCATATCTGTATTTCCAATTACTTTCTCTAATCTTCAAAGTGGCCATATTATACTTTTTGGGTTTTTTCCCTATCACTCATTAACATTCTTAAGCAGTCTATAAACTGGCTTATAATCAAATAAATAAATGCCTTATAATCAAACAATAAATGTGTTTATTTTGCTATTATTAATTAACACTGTATTAATCATTATTACCTATTAATTGACACTTACAGACACCTTAAGTGTTACCGTATGAGCCTTAAAATGAGCATGACATTATGGCCACTTTAAGTCAGACGAGTGAAATGCAGTGTTGATGTCGGCTATAACTTGTGAGCGTTTGGCTCAGTGTTCCAGAGTCGGTTTGTGATTTTTTGGCCACGATACTTCATTAGTTCTACTGACAAGCTGAATGTTACTGAGGTCACATAATGGCAGACACGACAGAGTCATCAAGCATGTTGGATGACGGGGTGAAGCGTCCTCAGCAGCAAACGAGCCAGTTCTGCTGCCTTCAGCGCACTACTTCTGGGTTTCTACAGAAGAGAAACGGAAACACTGCTTTGATGATCAGCCACTGAAGGAGCTGACCGCTCTGCACCTTTGTCAGTACAGTGTACCTGGCAGAGCACATGAACCTCCGTTTGATTTCATTCCACCTGGAACACAAAGTGACATGAGCATTTGAAGGTGGCGACTAAAGCGTTCGTCTGAGACGGGAATGAATGCAGGCTGGGTTTGACTCGTTAGATTAAAGTCTTTCTTTGTCGGTGGGGGTGTAGGACTGTGAAAGCACGCAGCCGTGTGAGAAACATCAATGTGTTTTTGTCTCACAGCTTCGGGCTGCTACTCGACCGGAATCCAAATAAAATAGGCTCACTTCAATGGACTGAAGAGGATAAATTTGGTTTCTTGTTCTCATTCCCGCTGTTTGATGCCATCCTCACAAAGATAGACTAAAAGTGCAGTTTTTGAAAAATGTCCTCGTGTTGATCTGGCATTTTTTTAAAAGAACTGTCTTTTGTCTGTTTTACAGCAGCCAGACGAGCATTTCTACCTTTTCTTGAACATCTCACGTCCTTAAGGAGGGAAACCCTGTGCTGAAGGCTAAATTTGGTTCAGACATGCACATGCTGTCCGGCAGACTTCAGAGGTGCCGATGTGTCGAACTCTTGAATATTTCAGCCGCTCAAACTGAACGCCAACCAGGCAGAACTAAGTACCCGGTCCTCTCACTTAGAGAGGTCACGGTACAGTGACTCCTGACAAGCACAAAGTCTGTGTATTCACAGCTGCTGAAATGTAAGACACAAGTCTGCTCCTCTGAAGAAGTCAGACAGCTATTTTAGTTTCTTAAGAACAAACATCAGGGATGCTTCACTCGTCTGATGACATAATGGCCTCAATCACTTTTCTCTAAGTTTAAGGGAGTTAAAGCGACTGTTCACCCCATAATCAAAAGTGCATATTTTCCCCTGACCTGAAGTGCTATTTATCCATCTAGATTTCTTTCAAGTAGAAAGAAAGTACTTCCACTACATTCTACAACAAGTAGTTCCAATAGATTCTAAAGTAGTTCTGGTAGTAAATGCAGAAAGAAAGTAGTTTTGGTAGATTCTACTGCAGAAAGACACTAGTTCCACTAGATTTTAAAGTAGTTCCAGTAAATTCTAAAGTAGTTCTGGTAGATTCTATTGCAGAGAAAAGTAGTTCCAGTTGATTCCAAAGTAGTTCCAGTATGTTCTAAAGTAGTTTCCGTAGATTCTACTGCAGAAAGAAAGTAGTTCCAGTAGATTCTAAAGTAGTTCTGGAGATTCTGCTGCAGAAAGAAACTAGTTCTACCTGAATCAAGAGTAGTTTCAGCAGATTCTACTGCAAAGAGAAAGTAGTTCCCATAGATTCTAAAGTAGTTCTGGTAGATTCTATTGCAGAAAGAAAGTAGTTTTGGTAGATTCTATTGCAGAAAGACACTAGTTCCACTAGATTTTAAAGTAGTTACAGTAAATTCTAAAGTAGATCTGGTAGATTCTTTTGCAGAGAAAAGTAGTTCCAGTTGATTCCAAAGTAGTTCCAGTATATTCTAAAGTAGAAGAAACTAGAAACCAGTTCTTCCTGAATCAAGAGTAGTTTCAGTAGATTCTACTGCAAAGAGAAAGTAGTTCTGGTAGATTCTACTGCAGAGAGAAAGTGGTTCCAGCAGACTCCAAAGTAGTTCTGGTATATTCTAAAATAGTTCTAGGTGATTCTACTGCAGAGAGAAAGTAGAAGAAACCCAAAAAATCTAGATGGATAAACAACACTATGGGTCAGGGGAAAAATGTGTATTTTTGATTTCGGGGTGAACTGTCCCTTTAAAAGGCTTGAGTATGAAGTTCAAGACAGGCTTTTACCAAAACAGCCAGCATTTTTTTTTTTCAAATTAAAGAACAGATTATTTGAATCTGAAGCCGAAAAAAAGCACAACCAAAAGACAGGATGCAGTTTTTATGTTTCATGGTTGTGGTGCTGTAAGTGTTGCATCAGGCCTCTGCTGAGTGTGTAGGTGTGGGGAGCTGGCTTTAAAAGTCTGTCATGAATTCTTCATTTTCCTTTTTTTTTCCCAGGGCCATCTGTGACCCATAGTTGTGGTAGCCGTGATAAATGGTGTTTGTTTATCAGGACCTGTTGTATGTGCAGGGTTTAGATATAATAAAAGCAACAGCTGTACAATAGTTGTGTAATCCAATACAACAGCCCTGCTGGCTGCAGCCTTAACACAGAGTAAAATCAATCTCTCTGATTCAGTCTCAATTAAAACAGAACATGGCGTGTAAATACACTCAGAAACGTGGCCTTTTGTCGTGTTACGTTGTACAAGTGTAGCTTTTATTATGTCCAGTCCCTGCATGTATGTTAGGTCAGTTTTTTTTGTTTTTTTTTTAACAAAACTGTTACCTCTTGAAAAGGTGCACCCACTATCAGGCAGAGTGGAACTTTGAACTCATGTCCCAGGTCAAGACAGGCAAGTCTTGAGTCAAGTAGTAAGTAAAGTTAGAAGCTGTTGTGTCTCCATCTGCAGTTTTCAGCTCGCATGTTTTGCATACTGCAATTCATTTTTTTGTTGCCCACTTTGTAGTTTTTGTTCGCAAACAAAATTATCTTCGGTATCATTTTTTCCAACTGGAGCTCAGCAATGAAACGTCAGTTCGTCACGGTTCTCTCCTACAACTTGATTAGATGCTGTCTGAGGAATTAAGCGTCTATTTGCTGAGAATGAATAGTATTAATTGATTTAGGTAAAATGAAGTCATTTGTGGTGAGTTATTGGTTTGAAAGTCCAAGTTCAAGCTGCAAGTCTTCTTTGATTTTGTGAAGTCGAGTCTAAAGTCATCAAATGTGACTTGAGTCTGCCTCGAGTCCAAGTCATGTGTCTCGAGTCCACACCTCTGCTATAAGGTAACAGTTCTTGTCCACGGGTAGCAAAGACAATCTGTCGATCGGTCCAACAATTTAGTCCAGACTGAAATACAACCCAAATTCCCCCCAAAAATGGGATTCTGTGTAAAACATAAATAAAAACAGAATGCAACAATTTTCAAATCCTTTTCTACCTACATTCAAGACAAGATATTTAATCTTCAAACTTATTGACTTAATTGTTTTTCGTAAATATACACTCATTCTGAATTTGATGTCTGAAACATGTTGGAGCAGGAATAGTTTAGTGAAAAAGACATCTGGATGGCAGCACATGTTGCAGCATTAATGGGGCCCTCACAGAGGTGACACTTACCCATGATGCCATGGGCACTAACACCAACAATGATAGATGGTAAAATTCCTAAATTCCTTTGTGCGCTGAGGAACGTTGTTCTTGAGCAAAGTGGTGAATCTCACCCCGTCCTTGCTTGTGAACAACTGAGCCTTTCGAGGATGCACCTTTAATACCCAGTCATGATACTGTCACCTGATACCAATGAAGTTGTTTTTTGAGCGTTCCACAGTTTCCCCAGTCTTGTGTTGTCACCGTTTTTGAAATGTGTTTCAGGCACCAAAATTCAGAATAAGTGTATATTTACAAAAACAATCAAGTTTATCACTTTGAACATTAAATATCTTGTGTTTCTACTGGATTCAATTGAGTATCCTGTTTATATTTATGTTTTTCACAAGGTCCCAACGTTTTTGGAAGTGGGGTTGTTTATCAACAGCTATTGGATGGATGGACATTAAATGTTGTACATGGTTCCAAGAGGTTGAACGCTGACTTTGGTGATTCCCTGACTATACCTATGAAATCTGGCTCAGATAACTTTGATGATCCCCTGTTTTCTGATCTTGCACCATCATCAGGTAAAACGTTTCTGTTTTGGTTGATGAAAAACACCTCCCATCAGCCTCAGCTGTACTTTGTATTTAGTCTAAATAGCAATAGCAAATGCTTGCATGCTAAAATGTTAATCTAATATCAGTAAATGATTTGTTAATTTTTAAAAAGTGAGAATGGCCCAATTGGAGCACCCTAGTGATGAGAAGATGAGTTCTTTTCAGTAATAAGTTCATGTTGTTCACCTGGGAGGAGAAAACCGACTCATGAATGACTATTTTGGTTCTGCCTCATACCAATATAGTTTAAAGAATATTATAGGTCCAAGACTAAACTGTCAGAAAGGGTAGAACTCAGACAAAAAAGACACAATTACAAATCTATCTGCTACCACAGACAGCACCATGCATTTATACAGAGCACAGTTAGACAGCTGATATTTCAGAGCCGTGGTCGGGGCCAAAGATCCGAACTTGCTCAAACCTCAGTCAGATAAAGGATCAATGAGCTGGACAGGCAAACAACATGTCTCTCTACTGCTAGGTGGTGGAGAGGGGGATAACATCCTCAAATCACCTTCTGAGTAAGACAGTGAACACAGTACACGCAGCTTTGTCACTGTGGCCATGTTAGCAGATGATGCTAGCATTTATCTTAGTAGAGTCTCGCAGAGCTGCTGTGTGGCTATAAACTTTTATTTCTGCCCGTTTCTGGCTGTCGACACGCAAACTCTTCACAAATGGCATCATCAAAAGGCAAAACTTGGCCCATGCATGGTAACATTTATTCCAGACATGCAAAATGTACACCACAGAGATAAAAACTGGCACATACAGTATACTGGAAAAGAAACACAGTAATATTTAGGAATGAAATGAAGGTTTGAACTGTTTTACTGACAGAGCAGAGCTTATCGGCCAGACAGTTGGCTCTTAAACACCAGTTTCAGAGATGGAAAATTTTGTTTTTTTTTACAGAAATTCCACACGTTGCCATTTTAGCCACAATGCAATGTAACATTTTGTATATTAGTTTGGTGGTAAACATGGGGACTCTTTGGATTTTGCTGCTTTCGGATGTTTGGATAAAGATTTTTATGTACAGCTGTGAACTGGAATGGAATCGATAAAAACCCATTTAGCACAAAAACCTTGTGCTATATTCTACATGGTTGCAGTTACATTGATGATGTTCAGTTTCGGACTTGGAAGAACCACTTTAGCTGCATAGATTGATCAATTTGATCCCGCATCGGTTGTAATTAGCTGGTGTTTCTCCTCATGTACGAGCCCTTAAACAAACAACCACTGGAACTCAACAAACGGCATCAGTTTTTATCACTGGAAAAGGACCGAATGATTGCACAAAAATTAAAAAAACAAAACATTAACACCCAATTAAAAGCTGTGGATTTAAATAAAGCTACATGGTCTTAAAGTGATGTTACCTGTGCTTGTAGCATAAGCCTGTAATGTGTCAATACAACAGTCCGGTGCAGTCACAGGGGATTTAATACAGTGACTTCTCTCTGATAAAGTGACAAATACAGACAATCTGTCGTGCTTGGATTTGAAAGAAACATTATTTAAATGCTATTTGTTGTTACTCAGACAAACTCTAACTCATAGGCCTGTTCATTTACAAAAAAATTAATGTGTGTAGGCCTGTTTGGCCCCTAGCATGCGTACATATTGCATATATATTTTCCCATATAAATACATTTCATACCAGTACAATGGAGCGGAAAAAACATTCAGTGAAACAACAGCATTGAACAGTCCATGTATAAGAATGTAAGAATGGAAAATGGGGAGCTACGGTGTAGAAAGGTAGTATGTAAAATGCAGGTCAAGATGGAGGAGCAGAGACAAAACTGAGGGACAGCAGCCACTTGAATCGGGTTTTGTGGGAAAGAATTAGGGTATGTGAAAGGAAAAGAAGGGTTTGAAAGTTTGGCATGCGTTTCTGAGATTTTGGAGACAAACAGGGAGGGTGTTAGAGGGTTAGATCACAGTCCTCACACATTCTACAGTGGCTGGACTCACGTAACGTACACAAAATCACTCTTCCATGTGCAAACCTGTAGGTTAGCCTCTCCGGGCTCCTTACTAAGAAAAGAGACAACTAATAACAGTCGAAAACGAAGGCAGAAGGTTGGTTATCTACATTCAGGCATGCAGTTGGTCTCTTTTTCTTTTTTTTTTTTAAGTTCAAAAATTATAATAAAAAACAAAAATTAAAAATGTGTTCCCTGCCCCTTTTCACAAACCCTTGAATATCCACAGATAATCCAAGTGCTGGCAAAGCAGCCATCGTGACAGTCTTAACAAACCCAGCACCACGTGGCATACAAACATTTTTATAAAATGTACATCTATATATATGTTCATATTCATATATCAATTTCTCAAATATACTGTATTTGTAGCTGAATATGCTTCGAATGCAAGAGGTTCAGTAAGGGATATATGCGGATTATATGCGGCTGTCCAGAGTTTTCAAGTCCAAACCCAGAATTGCTTTTTTTTCAAAGGAGCCCCGTCGCAGACGCAGAAAGCGTCTGATGTCCTCACGCGCAGATCGTCCTCTTCATTTTAAGAAGTCCGTTATTCCAAAAAGACACATCTATGAGTCCTCCCGACCACATATAAATCTGCATTTCCTTTTTTCCTCCGTTTCAACCCGAACAATTCTACATCAGGTTTTTGTTATTTTTGTCAAGCACATGTTACTGGATTCTAATGCATGCATCTCTGAATGTTTTTTTTTCATTTGTTTACTTGCTGCAGTACCTGCTCTCATGAGTTGCCTATGTTTTGTTTTTTTTTTGCATTCTGAGGGTGGTCATGATGGAATCACCATATGGCATAAAATTAAGAATCGTATTCATCTACTTATTTATTTTTTTGGAATGGGTTTTTTTTTCCCCCCCTTGGTGCGTCCGTGGTCTGGCTTTCACGGTTCATTTTCTTCCCGCAGGTCTCCGTGTCACTTACTTACTGCAAAAGAAAGAAGAGGAGAAGTGCAGCACTGTCAGAGCAAGTCAGGCCAGACACAAAGGCTGGGTTGCACCAACAGGGATTTATTCTTAATCCCGGTTAAACTCTGATTTAACTTTACATTATGTTCCACCAAACTTTAAAACTAAGCTTAAAATTAAGGAGTATTAAATTTAAACCTCGGTTTAGTTTTTGAGCTAAACTAGATGAAATTGAATTTGTTGCACTGAAACTTTAACTCCAGTTTAACTTTAAACTTACACTGGAAGAGGTTGAACTTTTAATATACGATGGCTTGAGCAAATTAATTAAATTCCTCGAAGAAAGTTTAAGTCAAGATGAAATGAAAAATGCCTTTTTGACCCTTTGTGCACCTATGAAACGATAGATGCCAAAACAAATTACAAAAAAACCCATTTCTTTTCATTTCTAAATTAATATTTCTTCTGTTTTTGCTTCCTGTAAAACCAAATATGACATAAGATAGAACTACAATAACGTCATGTTAATAATCATGATCCCTCCTGTGGATCAATATTCAACTTTTAGCAGTACAGCACTAAGGCAAATCATTAAGTTTAGCTTATTAGCAACTGTATGGTACATCGGTGTGTCTTCCAAGATGTTCGCCGCCTCGTTTGCATTACATAGTAAATATGCAGAAGTAAATAGCACTCTGATTTCTGTTTCATATCCACTTTAAGGGACAGACTCAACCCAGCTGACTTTTATGTCTCCTTTTTCTTTCACTCCAGCTGATCTGTTAGAACAGTCCAAACAGTCAGATGCAGCCAGGCAGTCGCTTTTTTCCTTACTGTTTTTTTTTTTTTTTTTAAATCTTCTATTATTTGGCCATATTGGACCAATTGTTTCAGGTTTTTCTCAAAAGAGGAGAAAATAGAGCTTCTCTGCTGAGCTTGTGACTAGGCTAACAAGGCTAACTAACTTTTTAGCTACTAGCAAACAGTATAATTTTTTTTCAACCTTTTAGCTAGCAAGGAAACAATGTAAAATTTTGTTAACTTTTTAGCCGACTAGAAAGCTGTTAAGGAATGTAGAGCAGCTAAAAGTACCCCCCAAGCATCTTTATACTGATTACTTACTTGGGTTTATTAAATAGAGATTAGTTTTTAATTGTGCAACAGAGTTCTGCATAATTTTAAGTCTGGATTTAGTCATTTTAAACACAGTTTTGTTAAACTCTGATTAGAACTAATCTTAGATTAAATGAATCTTTGTTGGTGCGACCCAGTCAAAGACAGCTTCATTATTTGACGGATGTAGCTCAAGTGTTGAAGGGCTTTGAGAAGCAGAGTAGCCACCCTTGCTGCACAGTCAGCCCACTACACTCGCTGCAGTGCTAAATCAATCTGCACACACACACAGACACACCAAACACAAGGCTTAGGAATGTGCTGAGTTTGGACATAGAAAAACACACATCTCAGGCTTATGTGGTGGTGTCATATATCATCCTGTAATCATAATGCAGTAGGTGTTCTTTGTTGTTGAACACTTGTTGTTAAAGCCCTGTGTGTGTTTGTGAGTGGACACATGCAACACACACACACATACACCCCTTTCTGCATACTCATAAGCCCTACTATAAATAATAGTGGACAGTAACTAAGTATATTTACTCAAGTACTGTACTTGGAGTGAAACTCTGAGGTACTTGTACTCTCCTTGAGTATTTCATTGTTATTCTTACTTTTATATATACTTTTCATTATTATCTATATTCTGCTATACTACATTTCAGAGAGAAATATTGTACTTTTCACTCCACCAATTTATATTACAGCTACAGTTGTGATGTTACTTTTCAAATTAAGATTTTACATACAAAACGAATTGATCAGTTAAAAAAAAATGATGCGGTGTAGAACTTAAAATTAACTCCAAATCCAAGTACCGATTACATACAGTATAATGCATCAATAATAATAATATAATAATAATAAAATAAATAAAACTGCCATTTTGTTGCTGATATTTTTACCTGTAATGGAGTATTTTAATGCTGCTACTTTTACTTAAACAGCAGTTCACACCATCAAAAACACATATTTCCCCCCTGGCCTGTAGTGCTTTTATCCATCTAGATTTACTTTCTTTCTTCTGTAGAATCTACCAGAATTACTTTACAATCCACTTAAAATCTACTTTCTTTCTACTGGAAAGTAAAACATATATTTTTGACTTTTGGGGTGAACTGTCCCTTTAAAATTAACTCCACCTTGAGTGAAGTAGTACTGATTATTACATTAATGCACCAATAATAATAATTCAATAAAAAAATAGTGTAAAACTGATGGTAGCTACTCTGCATTATGAGATTATGATACTTTAAGTACATTTTGTTGCTGATACTTCTGTACTTTTACTTTTTTTTTTTTGTAATAGAGTATTTCTATACTGTGGTACTGCTACTTTTACTACTCAAGGATTTGAATACTTCTTCCACCACTCACTATAAACATATATGACCAGTACACTGGAGGCTTCACCACATTCTGCACATAAACATGAGTCATTATTACACACATTCAAACAGGCTGTGTGTTGGTCTGTCATTTATTTCACATCATGGTATTTGAAATTCTGTCTTTCTTGTCTTCGTTCCTGTACCTGAAACTGAGACGTAGACTATGATGATGACAATACCCAGGACGATGGAGACGATACTGAGCAGACGAGCCAGTCGACCCAGCCTCCTGGCCCCATCGATGTCCCCCACCTGGAGGCTGTTTCTGGACTGGAGACACACAGAAGCACAGGGTGTTACCAGGAGGACCCACACACCAGGAATACAAGGTAATAACACTCAGTGTGAATCGGTTACATAATCTAGGAACAGAAATAAAAGTTTAAGTTACTACTTAAATTAAATGAGAAGACATTTACTGGCAAGAGTCATACCTGTCTAACTGAACTGGAATGAATTTTATGCCTTTATGTTTTATGGCCAGAGACATTATGTTTTCAGATCATCCCATTCTTGTGAACGTGATATCTCAAGAACACCTTGAGGGAATTTCTTCAGACTTTACACAAATGGCCACTTGGGCTCAAAGATGAACTGATTAAATTTTGGTGGTCAAAGGTCAACGTCACAGTGACCTCACTACACATTTTTGTCCATAACTCAAGAATTCACACGCTAATTATGACAAAATTACACACAAATATCTAATATGATAAAATGATGAGGTGATGACATTTTATATCCAAAAGTTCAAAGGTCAACTTCACATCATAATGTTCAGCTCTCTATTAGTCCTCTCTGTACTCATCTGTGAAAACAGTCTCTTAGTGAAGACAGCATGTTTCTCACCACTGGAATCACATGTACAGTGGGAACTTCCATTTTGCCAAAAAAATACCCTTTATAACTTTTATTAAATTCCTTCAAAGACTTCATTACATACATCATATCTGGACAGATGTGGATGTAAACTGTATCTTGATTGGTGGTGACATTGCAGTAGGTGCTTCACCATTTGTTGCCTGGTGGGGATCTGCTCTCTGCTGAGTGACTTCTTCTAGTTAATCCTAGAATCAACAGGAACTTTAATCTTTTGGGGGGATTGGAGCAATCAAATGCAACCCACACTGGACTCAACAATCTTGCTTAAGTCCAAAAAAATCAAACAGAAAATATGTCTCAAAGGGCAGTGCATAAAATTAAACAATAACAAACCAATAACAGCAACAGGGTTGGGTCAGATTACTTTGAAATGCAGTCATTTACTGAATACAAATTATTTGGCAATTGGATTCCAAAATGTAATCTAATCTGTATTATACCTTTGCACTATACTTTTGGATTACTTTGAAATTAAACATGGAAAATATTGTGGACAAAGCCACAAAAATTGAGTTCCACAAATATTCTTTTTTCTCTTTAAACATCTCAAAAACTGCCCGTACTTTTTTGTACAATAAACTGGATGCCAGATGTGCTTTTCATGAGTTAATAGAGCATTTGCCACCATGAAAGAAGGTCCACAAGTTTAAGATTTCCATATTTTAATGACATAAACAAAAATACAATCAAGTAATCCTTGACAATGTAACTATAATCTGATTACACATTTTTTCAAGTGTAATCTGGGGTGGTTGGAGTTGCTTATTTTTTGTGATCTGATTATGTAATCCTGATTACATGTAATCTGTCACCACCCAAACCTGATTTGCAAAATGTATCAAGTGTAAAAGTGAGATAAACGACACAGAAAATATTATTTTAAAAAAATGAAATATTTGAAAATATGTAAAAATTGAGGTATATACAATATGAGCATAACAAATCCAGAGAGAAGTATACCCAAATTGATGTACCACCTAAAATGTTCAGCATTCGCAGTACAGGTTAAACACACAAAACACAAAAACACTTTCTGATGACTTAAGTTTAAATGCTGACTTGTGAAGGTGCTCCCTGTTACTGCTGGAAATGTCAAACCAAACTGAAACAATAAAACTGAATGTACTGCCACAGGGTTTCACAGGGTTAGTGGTTTGATCCCTGGCTCCTCCTGCCTGATAGACAGGTCATGCACAGTTGCCATCAGTGTGTGTGTGTGTGTGTGAATGAGTGAATTGTAACACACTGTCCATTAACCATAATGACATTTTTTGGAATAGATATTTATTGCTCAAATAAAAAAGCACTGCACGGTCATTCGTTCGATACTTCCACAATTTCTGGCCACACGTGCCTTACATATTTGACCCACTTGGACCAGAACACCTTTTTCTGAAGATGGAGAGAAAAGTGATATTTTCCATAACATAAATATAATTTACTATATCCATTCACTGCTGAAATAAAACTGCTTTTGTCCTGATGTACATTTTGTAATGGAAACTGCCGTCCTAAAATAAAGAATTTCAAAAAGAAAAGAAGAAAGAAAGAAGAAAGAAAGAATTGATTGAATGGAATTTAATTGACTGCTCTTTTGTCACATTATATCCATGCACACCCCATAAAAACTCATAGCAGTATAATGTTGCCCATGTCAACCACTTAAAATATAGTAAAAATAAAGCTGCAAAAAAAACAAACAAAAAAACAAAACAAATAACAACAACAAATAATACCACCATAGTCCTGTAGCTGCATCATGTGACATTCATATTCCAAATATACCCAGTGACTTTTAATAAATACAACTTCCCAGTGAGCTTCAATTTATCAATACAGCAGCAGCAACAAACAAAGCAGCCTGCAACAAAAAAGCACCCAGAAACAAAAAGAAGCACCCAGCAACAAAAAAAGCACCCAGCAACAAAAAAAAAAGGCAGCCTGCAACGAAAAAAAGCACCCAGCAAGAAAAAAAAGCACCCAGCAACAAAAAAAAGGCAGCCTGCAACAAAAAAAGGACCCAGCAACAAAAAAGCACCGAGCAGGCGCGCAACAAAAAAAGGACCAGCCATGCACAGCAACAAAAAGCAGCCCACAGCACCCAGCAACAAAAAAGTATTCAGAAACAAAAAGAAGAACCCAGCAACAATAAAAGCACCCAGCAACAAGAAGCAGCCAGCAACAAGGAGAAACACCCAGCAACAAAAAGAAGCACCCAGCAACAAAAAAGTATTCAGAAACAAAAAGAAGAACCCAGCAACAATAAAAGCACCCAGCAACAAGAAGCAGCCAGCAACAAGGAGAAACACCCAGCAACAAAAAAGCAGTCAGCAACAAAAAAACCCCTGGCAACAAAGAAGCACCCAGCAACAAAAAAGCAGCCAGCAACAAAAAACCCCTGGCAACAAAGAAGCACCCAGCAACAAAAAAAGCACCCAGCAACAAAGAAGCACCCAGCAAAAAAAAAAAAAAAAAAAAAAAAAAAAAAAAAAAGTCAGATTATGTTTTTGAAAGAACTGACAACTTCATTTGCTAATTTGTTATTTTCGGGCTGCCACCCATCACACCGTGAAGACATTTGAGTTGAGAACGCCTCTTATTTTGTTTGACCATGTAGACACAATCGGCATGATATAAAAGAAACAGCAGAAACTAAAAGGATCTACACTTTGGGTTCCCCGTACATTAAACTCCACAGTACAGTATGGGAGCCTGACTCTCTCCAGCTGCTCTCTGAGAGTTCCACTTTAAAATATTTATCAGGTGGTTTTTCCGTTAATCGACAGCCGAGTTATTTTAAAGGGGCAGCAGCACACGTACAGTACAGAACAGTTGACTTGTCTTCTGGGTGCTGTAGAGGGCCATCTGGTGAAATGCCAGCAAAAATTTATTCCCAGCTGTGAACGGTGAAATAGTCTATTTCAGAATGGCAGACTGGGATTGATGGAAGGATGTGACTTGCAGAGCCAATTGGATGGAGCAGTGTGAAGGGGCTGTAGATCAACTTAATGCTGTATGTATATTGCTTTATGTACGCTACAGATATGGAGACAAGATGATTTATGAGTGTGTGTGTGAGGCATGATAAATGGATGTGCGATACTTGTGCACTGCTTTCACGTGTGGGAGTCCCAAAACAACAAATCTCACGCAGCTACTGTCTCTGTCTCCTCATTAACCCTGGTTTGCAGTTCATTTGAGCTGCTTTTAATTTGTCACGCTGTCAAACACATAATTGGCACATGCTGAAGTGCCGAAAACCCAACACACACACAGACACACACAAACACACACACGCTGTTTGGTTCTTGACATCTCTTCATTGATTTTGTCATAAAAGAAAGGTTCAATTTATGAAATGTCAATTTTCTTTCTTTTCAGAAGTTATTATGTCACAATTTGTTGTCTTTTAAATATCTCACCTATCTGAAGTCTGTACTCCTTTCATATATTTCAGTATTCATATTTCATGTTCGTATATTTAAGTATTCAACAGAATTATAGCAGATTGCTGCCTGCTTGAAAATATTCTAGTCTTTTGGATGAGGGGCATTTGATACTGGAAATCAAGATATTCTGCTATCCAATTTAATTTATCTTCTCAAGCAAAAGAAGGTTTGTTTTTCCTTATTTCAGAAACTGAATGCCATTGAAGTAAAATGGTTATACCACAGGGATCAGTGCTTGGCTATTTCTCTACCTTCAATTATTCTATTTAAAAACATAAAAATATACAAGAAACTAAGTTAAATAAATAATTAATAATTATTCATTTCAGCCAACCCGTACTTTTATGCATTTAACACACTTATTATATCCTTCATCTTCAGTATTACTGTTTATTTACACTGTCTGTGTATACGGTTGTATATATTGCATATACAGTATATTTTTATATTTTTTACATATTTCTTATCTTCTGTTTTTTCAATTTGTTGTTGTATAATGCTCATATTTTTTACTTATTTTTATTTTTGCATACTTATTACTTGACCAATTTGTTAAATATGGCACTATAAATGCACCATATAAGCACATAATTTGTAAAGGTGTATATATGTGAATAGCTGTACATATTATTTATTTTGTTTTTACCTTTTATGACAGACAACTGATGGCTGCAGTCACTTAGAATACAAAAACATGGCAAATTAGGTTGAAAAACACTGATGTTACCTTTTGTTTGCCTTGAGATTGTCTGTACATTCTGTAAATGTAGTCCAAAATACACATTGAATAAGCTGCTTGGTAAGTACACGCAATAAATACTCAAGGAAAGAAGATGCCTTGATTGTTGCTGAACTTGAAGTTCACCTAGTGTGAGTGGCCTGACTCGTCAGCCAGTGTTCACTTACTAACTTTTGTTTCCACAGAAATAATTTTTTTGGCTTTGAAAAAACTTTTACTGTGGAATTTGTTCAGCACCGCAGTAAGGACAAAGAAATGTAGGACAGATGCATTTAGATGAAAAAAATCATATAAATGAGCAGTAAACAAGAAAAACAATTAATATGATGTGTAGTAATATTTATTTGAAACAATTTTATTTGAAACAATGTCATACTGCCATTAACTCATTTTAAGTATCTGAACGGTGAGATCACAGTCGTGAGACATCAACAAAAGGTGTTTTGATCCGTAAAAATATTTCAATCTCAATTCTGATTGGTCAATCACAGCATTCTAAAGTCTGTTATTTATGTATAACAGACCGTTGTTATGAAGAACCGACCATTATTATGGACCAGTTCTGATCATACTCTGGAGGAGCAATAAAATCATTGTTAAAGCACTAACATAATTTTTAAATTAATATTTTGTGTCAAGTTATTATTTTTTTGGTAGATAACCATGTAACAAGCAGGATAATGTACAGCGAGCAGGTCACTATTGAGAAATAAAGCCATAAAATAATTTTAAAATTAATATTTTGTGTCACATAAATGTGTGCAAAATTTAGATTTTTGGGGAAGTGGCCATGTTGTAAGTGAGATAATGTACAGTGAGCAGGTCGTTATTCTGAAATAAATCACAATAAGACCTGCTCACTTCACATGATCCCTTACTTATTTAGTCATTTTTTAGATTTTTACGTCAACATGTTTAATAACACTGTGTGTATCAAGCATCATATGACAAATTTTAATAAATAAATAAATCCCAAATTTCACTGCTGGGACTTAAAAATGTCCGTACTCGCAGAAACACCTTATAATAATCAGAATGCATAACCTGTCCCACCTTAACACAAACAAACAGAGCTGTCTTTCTTTCCGCACTAAACAGGAATTACAGGTTGTGCTGAGCTAAGGAACAACATTGGACACTGGAGAGCTGGAAAAACACGGCCCGATGAATTCCACTTCCTGCCATCTCGCTCTGGTTGTGTGCATCCATCACGCAGAGTGAAAACATTGCAGTCTGGTGGCGGTGTGATGGTGTGTTGATTACGTTTGTGTGGCGCTCACGGAGCCTTTTTTAAAGATGAATGAATGTTTGAATGCCACAGGACAGCTGATCGCACCTTCACGCCAGCAGTGCCAGCATCTATCAGGGGTGTTTTAATAGGATAATGCACCACGGCAGGAGGTCAGAACTGTCCAGGAATTCTGTCATGAACAAATCAGGTTATCCACTCACTGGATTTCAATCCAGAGCTGTCTGGGCTCTGTACGCAGCACCAGCTGGTGTGTGCCAGCCTGGGTCAGCATCCCGTGGGGCGGCTTTAACTACACCTTCTGGGTCCATGCCCTGATAAACCGAGAGCGTTCAGAGGTCGGACTCAGGGGGGAAAACAGTACAAGAAAAGTGCCACTCATACTCTGCGTTAAACTGAGTGCTGCAGCAGAGAGAGAAGAAAAAAGCGATCACATGTTCTAAGGTTCATGTTCTAAATCCAAACCTCTCCCATGCATTAAGGCCACGCGCGGTTCTCGCTCTTGTGCCTGATGAAAACTTTAGGAGCTGTCCGTGGTGCTGAACATGTCTTTTTAAACCAGAGGCTGTGTGCAGCACAGCAGGAAATGGACGTCTCACTCCTCTCATCTATATTAAATTACACTGCTATATTTTTGTCGGGCGGAGTTCTCCATAAAGATAGAGTGGCATTAAACGGAATAATCACTACCCATATCCTGAAATTAATATATTTAGTTTAAAATATAGCCCATTAAAGCCAATTCAGCAGACATCGCCTCATGATTTACCTCCTCTCCAATGAATGTGTCTTCAAATAAATTATTGCTGGAGGAATCATACCAAAGATGGCGAGGGAGAGGAGTAGTTAGGAATAATGAGATGAGGTGAAACGTTAATTAACATTAGTTAATGCAGTAATACACATTAATTAACTAAGGTACTAACTAAAAGTAGGACACGGTTGATAAAGAAGTTCACAGCTAAGCCATTTCATCAAAAGAAAATTGTTTTTATAAATGTTGCTTAAAGATACTGTAAAGCAACAATAAATGTGTGTCTGACTTTGTCACACCACAGAAACATGCTAATAACCACACAGCCAGATTTGAATGATTAAAAAATGCTGTGTTTAAAATTAGGTGATGAGATTTCTTTTTCTGAAAAACAACATAAAAGACATAACAATATGAAAAACAACAGGAAAGATACAACAAGACTAAAAAGACGTAACAGAGAACTAAAAAAACAAGTAACTAAGATGAGCAAAAACAATGTAAAAAATGAAAATAAAAACAAGACGTACAAACCAAAATAGTAACAAGATGAAAAAAACAGAAAAGATGTAACAAGATGAAAAAGACGTTATAAGACAAAAAACAACGTAAAAGATGGCTACTTTTTACTTTTATACTAGAAGTGTATTTCAGAGTCTAAAAGTACTTTTTCACTTTCACTTGAATAAAGTGCTTCTACTTTTACCACTTTTTTAACACAAGTATCTGTACAGTAGTTCTACTTAAAGAAAGAATGTGTGTAGTTTTACCACCTCTGTTGTAAAGTGTTACAGATGTTATTTCACAGTCATAAAATTTGCTAGTTCATCATGATAAAAAACATTTTTTCAGTCTAGACTTAATGAATTTCCATTTTTCGTTTAGTGTAGCGTATTGTTAGTATTGTAGTCACCACTGTGAATTTTACATGGGAGGGTACTCCCCAGCAAAACCTCTGATTACTGATTACCAAAACATCCCAAACAATTTATTTTTTAAAAAACAATCTATGGTGTGTGTCTTCTTGCCTCAGTGCCTCAGTCAGTAGTGAGGGTGCAGAGTCGGGGGTTGCCTCAGTGTGAGATAAGATTACACTGCAGAGACAGAGAGAGAGAGAGCCCTCCCTCCATCCTCCATCCTCCCTCTTCTCCTACTACAGTAGTGACTTCACCCCCCCTGCTCCCAAGAGCCTCTGTGTCTCCAGCCTGTCTCTGGTGGAGTCAGATCCCACAGTGCACTTGGTTGCAGGTGGGTGGGGACAGTGCGACCCTGGGGTGTTCCAATACACCAGGCAGCTACTTTTAAATGAGCAATTAGTATCCTGAGATTGCAATCTGGTTTCTATGTTTGTGTATTGTTTAAAATAGTGTGAAACGTGGGTAACCTGATTTTACTTTTTTTTCTCACAGAAATATTAACACTTTTGATATTTATTTAAGAAGCATGCACAAAATATGATCATAACGGTTTGCTGAAAAGCAAGATTTCCTTTGAATATCAAATCTAATATTTGTCATATGTCATGACATGTAGTTCCTCTCATATTTTTTTCTAGGTTCAGTTAATTTCATTTAGTTAAAGCGACAGTCCACCTCAAAATCAAAAAGATGTATTTTTCCTCGGCCGTAGAGATGTCTGACTGCTCTCCAGTAGGATGGAACTAGATTGATTTTGGGGTGAACTGTAAGTAAGAAAAGTATACAATGCAGAATTTTCCTAAAAAAACAAACAAAAACAAAGACACTCATCACTTATGACTGGTGGTGTCTGTATCTGCAGAGATCCTGCTCTCTGCCTGTCTTTCCTTATTTTGCTGTGTTCAGGATGTTTGTAACAATCAACCTTTTAGCCATGGATCACAGGCCCCAGCCAGTAACACCCACAAGGTGTGAGGTCAGGACTCTATAAAAATAACCATGTGACCAGGTTTCATCTCTCTCTCATCTCTCTTTCTCTCCTCTGATCTCTGTCAGTATCATGTTGGGAACATCAGTATCGGTTGTGTTGACTGCAATCGAAGCAAATGAGATGACACTCATCGATGGCGGTGGCTGATGTTCATCTGTCTGTGTCACATCAATTCTGTGCTCACTTGCACCTTATTTACACCTGGTATTAAAAAGTGATCTGGACATGTTATCCAGATAAGTACAAACACGTGTTAATGCAAGGTGTAAATGCTACATGATTGAAATGTGATCAAATCTGTCTGACCACATCTGGAGGTAGTCTGGCTTGTATTGTGATCAGATCTTTGGTAGATGTAAACACAATTCACACAACAATCTGGTGACCGGATACAGATTCCATTTTGATACAGGGTGTAAATGTTGTGTAGGTTATTTGCTGTTGGACGCGCTAGCATACTGAGCCGCTGTTTTGGACACAACTCTGCAATGATGTAAGAGGGCAACAGGTGCTGTGTTTTTTTTTTTTTTACAATGAAGATTATATTAAATGGGCTAATAAACAACAACAAAAACAAAATAAGCAACCACAAAAAGCACTGAAATCTGCATTGGCTATGTGCCAAACTGTTTCATATTGTTACATCTTGTTACATCAGCCCAGAGTTTTATAACTGGTGCATCCCCCAGTGTCACGGACAAATAAAGTGTCTGTGTTTGTGTGTCTGTTTGACTGAGGGTGGGGCTGAGTTACACACACACACACACACACACCACACACACACACACGCACACACACACACACACACACACACAACACACACACACACACACACTAACCTAAGGTCTGCAACCTGCCATGTCAAAAAGTTACATGGAAATAACAGGAATAACAGTTTTTTTAAACATTTTAATTTTTTATCATTATTCTAGGTATACACTGTAAAAATGAAAAAAAAAATCAATATATAATTTATGTTTCAGGCACTAAAATAATGACAAATCAGGTTCTCAGCTCACTGTGACCAGTTTTTTTTTTTTTTTTTTTAGTTTCTAAAACTCAAAGATTCAAGTTTATCTAAAGAAGAAAAGTAAATTATCTCAACTTAAGATTATAGGTCTGCAAAACCTCTTAAAGTATTTCAAAGCTGAAGAGTTTAAGTTGGGCTCAGAATTCAAAGATCTAATGCAGTACCTAGTGTTGAATTGCTAAGATGTCTCAACTATTTTTTTACAGTGTAAATTCATAATTGATTCTTATGGCTTTTTTTTAACTGTAAAAATATGTAGCCTATACACCATAAAATATTTTGTCAACTAAATTTTGAGGGTGGCTAGTTTTCTTAAATCTCCATAAGCTACTTATGGATGTCAAATCAAAAAAAAAAAAAAAAAAAAGAAAAGAAAGAAAGAAAGAAACGTCCTCGGTGAAAAGACAGAGTTTAATAGTTGCGGCTCCAGACATTTTTTTTTTCTTTTTTAGGCCAAAAATGGCTGTCTATCATAAAGGTTGCAGACCCCTGCACTAACTGCTGAAACAATCAGAAAGCAATGTGATGACAGGTAACATCTCTGATTCAATTCTTTGTTCTTGCTAACGTCCCTCCCTCTTGTCATTCACTCTCTATCTCGCTCAGCCACCACTGCTCGCTCTTTCAACAGTGTGTTTACACAGCTGACAAATCCTGCATAGTACACCTTTAACAAAATGTATTCAGCAGGCTTTAATTCATGTGCACAGGATAAAATGCCTTTGAAAGACATAAGACTTTTAATGGACAAAAAACTATTTAATGGGGGTTGGGGGCATAATTATAAAAAATAAAAAACTGATTAAAATTTGAAAACTTTTAAGCAGGGCTTTGTTACAATTGCAATGTGACTCAAGCCACAAAAAACTAAATAAATACATGTGTCATTCTGGGCTCC
The DNA here is from genome assembly GCA_034769285.1 of Lutjanus argentimaculatus. Classification (NCBI taxonomy): domain Eukaryota; kingdom Metazoa; phylum Chordata; class Actinopteri; order Lutjaniformes; family Lutjanidae; genus Lutjanus; species Lutjanus argentimaculatus. The sequence goes on from JAWZSL010000001.1 coordinate 3,122,200, forward strand.
TGACCGTAAAATAAGACATTTTTTTCTCTCACTCACACACACTTCTGCTTCTCACTTCCAGGGCTGCAATGTGAAGCTATGGTACAAACACAGTCCCAGTGGAGCCCTGTATTGATCCGGACTCACAGCCCAGAGAAAAGCCACATCAGCACCTTAAATCAATGTAAGCCTCTTTGAGAAAACACTGCCTATTTAGCCACTCAGAGAGAAAACATTAATGAAAAAAGGTAGATTTTAAAAAATGATATTATACATCCATCATGATAAAGAGAAGATAGAAATACAGGCAGGTTTCTATGTCTGAACCCTTGTTTAATACACCCAGCCTTTTTGGATGTTAGCCCCAGTGGCTGCAAGAAATTGTGGTGTGTGTGTGTGTGTGTGTGTGTGTGCGCGTGTGTGTGTGTGTGAGAGGCACCCCTCGCTTGGCTGATGAATGTCTATATTGATTCACAGCAAGAGTAACCCTGGTCATATTTGTTTTCTGAATGGGAAATTCTACCCTCAAAGTGTCTTGTCCAGTGTTCATTGTGCTACCAGGCACACACACACACACACACACACACACACACACACACACACACACACACACACACACACACAACACTACTCTCTCTCTCTCTGTACTGTAATTCTTGTGTTCAGCAGGGGAAGGTGGAGGCTAGTAAGTCAGTAAGTGCTCCCTTTCTCTCTTGTCATTAATAATGAAGAGCCAGCAGCAGCCTGCTGGAGAGGGACAGTGTACAAAGGAGCTGCTGTGTATTTATGTCTGTCAGACTGGCCATTTTGATCAAATTAAAATTGTTTATATGGTTTTACACCTATTATTCTTCATACAAAGTTATTTTTTTATTAATTTAACTCATTTTATTTGGCCTTCTTACTGCAAAAAAAGCTTATTCCCCATTGAGGTAACATAAAAACATTAATTTTAAAAAAAACTTTTTCAAAATTCAAGGTTGATTTATAATTTAGAAATAGTCATTTTTAAGCCCTCAAAGAGGGAGAACAAGGCTCTGGGTCAGTCTCTCAGTCTGCTGGCTTAAACCACTTTGGTCTGGCTGGGTGTAAGGAGCACTGTGGCCTCTAGGGGCCACTAACAGGGCTTTCAGACTCAGTCTTGTTACAGTAGAATCTCCATTAAAATTGCAAAACCACTCAATGTGGTCAGATGATCAAATCTGTCAGAGCCCTGATGGCAACGCTCTCATTCTTGGAGCTATAAAATGCATAGCTGCTGCTGCAGCTCATAAATTTTAATTGTATTTATGTCTTAGTTGGCTTGTGAACTGGAAACACAGTTCAAATAAGCTAACTGTAAGTGTTAGCAACACAGAAACACAAAGCCATAATGGTGTTTGCCTTTTTCCATTCAGCGTATCACTAATGAGTGAGATTCACAATTTAGTTCACAGCACAGCACACTGTTATCAAGAGTAATGGAACATTCTGCTATTAGTAATGTGTTTGTCAATATAAAATTATATTAGCATTACACAATACAGCTACAAAGTGCTGGCTGTCCCGTCCACAATGGGGCAAACGCATCTGTAACCACATCATAATCAGCCTGATACAGGAAAAGGAAGCGCTAATTACCAATCAAGGGAAAGTTTGTCTGGCTCCATCAGAGGATTTAACAGATGAGCACAAGGGTCCAGTTACAACGTTAAATGCATTAGATTTATTTATTGACACTTACTTTGGGCCAACACAATGGAACAAATATGAAGTGTAAGGATTCTGAGTGAATGAGTGATGACATTTTTAACAAACGAGCCCTTCTCTGACTGCAAAGCATCACACTTGCATGACGTCAACAGCCACACTGAAGCGCCTGTCTACTGTAGATGGACTTTGTTTTGTCTGCGTATTTCAAAGTGTCCAGCAGCAAATGAGCCGTCAAACTCTCTGTGCTATGTGCATTTTACCTTTGATATGTGCAACTATTCCTGATGTACTTTTTCCATCAACATGATGCATAATCAATAATGGAGAAGGAGAAAAGAGTGTGTGGGAGCTGCACTCAGAGCAATCAGGTGTTGGCAATCAGAGCAGAGGGATTTAAGTTTAGCAGTGAAGTTGTCAAGTGGCAGTAACTGTACAGTTCGCTCATAAATAAACACAGAGGAAGTTCAAGAAGTTGCCATGTCTTGCTTCCCAACTGTTAGGTAACGTGAAGGGAGCGTCTGTGGGATTAAACTGGAGTAGAGTGAGCTGATCACTGGCTCTGAAGCACACTCTGCTCAGCCTAGTTTACAAAATGTGGATAAAATACAGGACACTAATCTCGCTTTTGCGAGCGCATTGTTGAAAAAATAGTCTAAATAAATGCTTCAGGCTGAGATGTGAGATGCATGGAGCTGGTGCACACAACTGGATGGTGCATGGATTAAAATGAGAGCGTTGTTCCAAGTGTGTGAGTGAAAAATGCGTGTGACTCACTTGCGGTCAGGGGTAAGAGTCTAAAAGCAAACATTAGCATGCTAACACACTTACATTGACAATATATACATAATCATTGCAATTACTTCTTTGCCTTTCTCATTATTTTGCTGTGTTTGGGAGGCTCAGGACCAACTCAGAACCTCAGTATTTGACATTCTGGCATTGCTTTGGAGCTTTTAAGAACAGCTCAGACAAATCCTGCTGATTCAACCTTTAAGCAAGTTTAATAGTAGCAAGTTCACCATCTTAGTTTAGCAAGTTAGCATGCAAACATTTGCTGATTGGCACTAAACAAAAAGTACAGCTGGAGCTGGTGTGATTGCCATTAATTTAGCAGGTTTTTTAGGTTCATGGACTTCCATAGCAATTGTTTTAATAGTTGTTGAGATATTTCAGTCGTTAAGTCAATTAAGTGTTTGGCTGATAGATGAATAGCCTGGCATCACCATCCTTTGAGCTATATAAATATAAATATTTTAAACTATAAATAATAACCTTAAGCTCAGGCATATTGAACTATAACAGAAAAATACTGCAATTTGAGGGATTTTTCATCTGGTAACTTATTTTTTCCAACTTTAAATCTAAAAATATAAAAACCAATATCGCACCAAAAACCATAAACGCCAAAAACAATAGTGACACCTATTTCTGTCCATATTTCTTTATGTGTTTAAATGACTGTAATAACCAAGCTAATGGAAAAGAAAACTGTGAAGAACATGTAAATTAATATTTTGTTGGGGTGATATTAAAGGTAAAACTACAAGACTGCACTCAGTGGAGTGCAGATCCTCACCAGGCAGCAGATGGTGAAACACCTACGCAATGCCACCACAACTGCCAGATGCACCTGCGGAGATTTGCAAAGTTCCTCCAACATCAGCATGACCCACAGATATGCTGTCCCGAGCTGAAACAAGATTTCAAACTGCAGTTGTTCATCATGTGCGGCCCCTAGTATCCAATTAAGAAGAGGGAGAAGTCAACTGTCAATGGTCGTTATAAAACAGAGTGTCATCGGCATAAAAAATGAACAGTTACAAGTATTTAAAGCCTGGACCAGGGATCTGCACCTTTTACTGCCAAAAGAGCCATTTTTGGCCAAAAAAATATTATTAAAAAAATGTCTGGGTCTGCAACTATTAAATTCTTTATTTACCTCGGAAACTTTTCTTTCTTTGGTTTTGGCATCTATGGCTCACCTAGGGAGACTCAAGACTACCCACCAGCAAAAATTAGAGGAAAAGGTTCTGAACAATTCGTGTAGGCTTTTTAAATTAATTTTTTCAATGACCAAAAATTAAACTTTTTTTTTCCCGATGATTAGGCTACACATGTTGATAATTGAAGAATGTAAGAATCCACTTCAGGCCTACAACAATGATAAATGAAAATTAAAATGTAAAGAAAATAACTGTTATTAATTTTCATTTAGTTTTTTTGTCAAAGCAAGTCATTGGAGAGGGGTAACAAGATTCTGGAGCTGCAGGTTGCAGACCCCTGGCCTGGATGATGTCATTAATATAGGTGGTGAAAAGGACAGGCCCTAATATCGAACCTTGAGGGACACCTTTTCTTAACAATAAAAATGCAGATTTACACATTGCAGTCTAGCAGGAGAGGTAATTGTGGAGTCTATGCATTGTTTTTTGGGAAAATTATGCATAGAGTGCCTTTGAATTCCCACGCAATGTTAATCTTCAAGCTGCTACTTGGAGACCTCTGTCTTTGGAAGCTCCTGCTCGTAACAAAAAAGCCCTACATTAATAGCTGATGACTCCCCTCCCCCATTTCCTCATAAAGCTGAATGGTTCTCCATTGCTTTGTATCCACAACATGATAGTGTTAGCTTTCCATATATTCTACTTTATCAAATGCAGAATGATGATATCATCCCTTGCACAGGTTTAACACTGCAAATGAAAAAAAGGATATTTGTTTTCTATTATAATAAGAGCAGTCTCTGCTTTCTCTCTCTGATAGGCTTCATATTATTGGCAACAACAGTATGAAGTGCTCTCCCACTATGTCCGCAGTATTAGACTGCTAATAAGAAGTCATTTACCTACGCACACACATATATACACACACACACATACACAGTCATCCATCCAGTGCAGCACTGAGTCCATAGAGTCCATATTTCACAGGAAATCTGCCGAGCGTGCAATAATGCTCCTGCAGTTTGGGCCTTCCCATTACTGGGATAGGCTGGTCTGGGCAGTAAAAACCCCTGCCTCTCCAATCCCCATAATTGACTGCACATCTTCAGTGTTTGCCAGCCGCAAGCCTTCACCACCATAGCATCTGTCAGAGATCTGTGGCGGCAGCCAGCTGGAAGTTGGCTTTTAGGTGGTCCTGCTGCTGGAAGTGGTGGTGGATGATGATGATGATGGATGTAACTTTTGGCGGCCCCGTTGTTAGCAATGCACCATCTGCCAGTACAGAAAAGATGCTGACTCCTTACAAGGCTAAATGAGGCCTCAACAGATTGGACTTAATTATAGTTCATTTTGATCGTTTACGGCATTCAGACATGGAGGCCTGTCTTGTTGTTTGATGTTTTGTGTCTGTAATCCCACAATGAAAGGGATCATGTGACAATATGAATTGTTCAGGTCATTTGAAGGTAGAAGTAGACAACAGTCACAATTTGGTTAAGGTTAACCTAACATGATTTTTTCAGCCACTCTGGGAACAATGGAACAACCTCGGGAAAACAGACCTGTTGGCTCCTATTGTAGTTCAGGCAGACATGAAGCAATGCTATCATTCAATTATGAGTTGTGTTTGTGTCCTGATGTGTGTAAGTTCAAAATTCACTCCCCTTTTAGCTCTGTTTTGGTCTCTACCATCTCCTGAGAGAAATGTGTGGTTCCTCAGTTGCTAAATGCTCCACAGTGTTCTCTGGCTAGTCAATAGCTTGCGACCCAGTCGCTCTGGCAATTTTGAAATAGTCACGGAATGTTTTTTTTTTCTTTTTTGTGACTCGGCACGACTTTCAGACTGCTGGATTATCCACCATCCTTCTCATTCCATGGTCAATTTTTATTAATAAATATGCAACTTCCAGTTACACTTTAAATAAAGGCTTATGGGTAGGTTCAGGCATCAAACTACTTGTTTGGGTTTAGAAAAAGGTATAGGTTTAGGTTTGGGTTAAAATAACTACTGCCTCAAAACTATCAACACTGACCACTGGTCTCACAGGGAAAACAAACTCTAGTTTAGACTGTTTGTCCATATTACACTAAATGAGGATTATATCACATTAAAGTCATGACTGTCAAGAAAAATATTGACAATTTGTGTCCATGTACACAAATCTTTACATTACATTTGTGACTATGCTACAAACTGCCCTCACACTGGCTGTAACTTGAAAAGAGTGATGATGTTGGTGGAGTACAGGGCTGAAAAACAAAACAATGATCCAAAAGAGACTAAAAAGGCTCTATAAAACTGTAGGAGATCTGGGATAAGAGTTGGCTGCTAATTCTCTGTGAGATCGTCACTACAACCTTTTTTATGTAAGACAGCCATCTGAGCTGTTGTCAGTATAAAAAATATTGATTAGTGCAGCTTTAAGGTTATTTTTATATTGAGGTTATGATTTAGGTTCTAACTTAATACATGGTGTATATTATACATAGTAACATTAATATCAAAAGTAGTAGAAAGGCATGAATTGAGATCTGAACCCAGGTCAGTGGATGTTGAAAGCAGCTTTACAAACTCATCATCAACCACAGCTAACTCTCTTTATACTACACTGTAAAAACAAAAAAAGTCAAGAAGACTCAACCTACTTCAATAGATTCCACTCAAGCCTTTAAATTTTGAATGTTTTATCAACTAATAATTTTGAGATCACTTACTTTTAATTATTTTTATTACTTTAAATTTACTTTTCTTCTTTAGACAAACTTTAATCTTTGAGTTTTAGAAACCCCCAAAAATATAGATTCCAAAATTTGTTGAGAAAACTCATTGAAGTAAAAGTGAAACATGGTTAATAATTTAATATTTTTCAGTTGCAGCCAGTTTACCAGTTTTACCAGTTTTTGGGGGGTTTCTAAAACTCAAAGATTCAAGTTAATCTAAAGAAGAAAAGTAAATCATCTCAACAAAAGATTATATTTATATCTATAGCTATGTATATTATATTATATATGATAGGAATCAAACCAGCCAAGACAAAATGAGGATTCCCACCTAAAAGAGGGGCTACTTCTGTCACATGGACGTGGTTTGGGTATAAAAAGTCTGACACAAACCAGAAAACCGTACTTTGCAAATGATGTTGCAGATCAGTCGCTACAACAGACTCACACCACTGATCTCTTTTACCACCTATGGAAGAATCATGTCAAGTCATGTCCTTGTAGGCATGAGGCTGCATCGCAGAGATAATCACAGCCGAGATGATATTCAGTCCAACGTTATGATCTCCACTGTGAGCAGTTAAACTAGCATCATTTATCAGTTAACAGTGATAAGCGACAAGTGATTATGATTTATTTACTTACTCATTTATTGGCTCTGCCAACTGGACTAGGACTGGGCTGTTGCCTAGCAACACATACTATAAACATGTTCCTGCACACTAATGTTAGCTTGCTAGCTTTTTATGTGTAAGCTGACAGGTTACTGCAGTAGAGCTTTGATTTATTTGTCCAAATGGATCCATAAAATTGCCTCCAGACCGTATTCAGCTCGCTGTTTTTTCACAGACTGAATATTTTTGGGACGCGGACCAAACGGGCCAAGACCACTTGAGAAGGTCCGACTCGGCCCGCCTCCAAAGGACTCTGATGCAGTGTTTTTTGTGGTCTGAAAGCAAATGTACCAACCACGATATGTGACTTCAGCAATCCATCAGCTGATTGTGAAATCTGGAAATCAGGAAGTGATTGTATGATCTGTATAAGAACTTGTATGTGTTTATGCAAATCATTTCAGAACAATGGTCACACATATGCACATAAGCGTGGGTATTCCTGATTAAAGCTGTTTAAACTGCTGAGCTTGTATCCAACTCCGTGCACTTTGCCAGATTAAAATGTGTGTGACAGCGATCCCACAATAATACACTCTGAATCATGTACAAGACGCCTCCTGTCTTCTCTTTTCTCCTCCTGTCTCCTCCTGTCTCCCTCTGTCCTCTTGTCTGTTAGTCATTATAATGTAAATGTAGGCTAATGGTTATTAGAACACTGTAAAGCAGAGTGATACATGTAGTTAAAAGTCCCAGTGTTGTTGTACTCTATATCAGCACTCATGTAATGTCTCTTTTCCAATCAAAGTACTTGGTTGGAACTGTTTATAAGTATCGTCCTCTGGATATGCAATGACCTATATCAGGATTTGAGATCTAGGTTATATTGCTCAGTATCCTTTGTTTCTTTTTGTGTTTACAGTCTCCTGGTGTCTGGGCTGTTTCCTCTGACCTGTCTCATTAAAACCATTTTAAGTTCAGATGAGCAGTTTCTTTTTCTCTATCCAACTTTCCAGGAGTATCCATTTCACATGGGCGAGGAGAACATCAGCACTTAGCAGTGAGCTGGCACTCTGTGGCTGCGTATCGTGCAGTATCAACCACATTACTTTTGATTCATTTGTTCGCAGCAAGTGTTGGAAACCTCTTGTTTTCCTGCTCCGACTCATTCGCACTCATCCGACATCGCTGTGGTATCTGATTCAATTCCTGTCTAATCCAGTGATAGGAACTACTTTATAGCCATTTGCTGCCTCCCTCACGTCCATCTGCCCTTGTAGCGGATGATGTTTTGATCTTCTTTGCGTGGCCCGTATCCCCTTTCGCGCACCCGGGGAATGAGAGAGGATGTTGAGCGCTGCCACAGAGTTGGCTAACTGCTGCAATCTGCCCTCTGCAGAGAAACTAAATTGACTTCTCTCGCCTTCTATCGAGTTAGTGGCCGGCTCCAGTTTCTCCTTCCTTCACTTTTCTTTCTCCTGCCCTCTGTCGAAACCCTCTCTCTCACACACACACACACACACTTGCGCACACTCTCTCCATGCCATTAGCAAGCGGCTGACTTGTGAATGTCAGTGGGTTCATGATGATGGCTCGGGGAAGTACAGGCTGTCTCGTGGATACTGCCTGATATTCCCTTTGGTGTGTGGTGCCCACAGGAGTGATATTACAGAACTAATGGCTTTACTGCATTGCCTTTGCCTTGTTTCTCTGTAGATCTGAGTGTTGGCTGCTGTGCAGTGTCAGAAGTAAAGTGAAACACAAATGTGCCGTGCCAGTAGCAACTCAGCTGCTATCATTGAGTTAAAATCCTGACTCAAGACAGCCTCTACTGATGCCACTGAAAGAGTCCCAGTAGAATAGTGCCAGGTGCTGAACGCAAAGGTCAGTCAAAAGCAGTATTTATCTGTGCTGCTGCTGCTCAGTTACAGTAGATTACCTCCTCTGCCTGTGTTTGCACGTCTTGGCTCGGTTTTGCTTTGGTTGTCACGGGTCTTGATGAGCTATTGTTTTTGCCAAACGCAAAAATCCTTCACCTGAATGTGCTGCTCACAGCTTTTATTGTGTTTGCAGCTATTTGTGCCCCCACAAAAAAAAAAAAGCAAGAGAGAATGGTGGTGAGCTGATAAAAATTGACAACGATACCTTGCGGCTTCCAACTTCTCTGCAGGATTTGTTTTATTTGGCATTTGATGCTCTTCAATTAAAAAAAAAAAACAAATTAACTAAATATCTCAGGATGCCAGCATTCAGTTTTTAAGAGACTCCCTGGCAGGCTTAGAGAGTAACAGGATTATGTAATCTGGATACAAAAAAAAAGTAACTGTATTCCCTTACAGCTACAGATAAAAAGACCGTAATCAGATTACACTTAAGCATATAGCAAAAATGGGGATAATTAGTAGGATTACAATTTTAAAATAAAGAACAATATACTACTATGCACACTGTACACACAATTCATTATTATGGCCTCTAGTGAAAAACTGCTTCACTTGGTGGAAATTTTTTTGCCTTTAAATCAATAAATTGCACACAACTAAGGAAGGAACAGCTGGACAAACTATTAAACCAAACAACTAACATAAAACACTGCAACGATTAATCTATTATTAATCCACTGTCAAATTAATCTGCATCTATTCTGATAATCAATTAATTGTTTTGAGTCATTTTTTCAGTAAGAATTCTCTGATTCCAGCCTCTTAAAGATGAATAGTTTCTGGTTTCTTTTCTCCTCTCTGACAGAAAACTGAGTATCTTTGACTTGTGGACAAAACGAGACATTTGAGGACGTCATCTTAGACTCTGAGTAAAACTCAACATTTTTTTTTAACCATTTTCTGACATTTTATGGACCAAAAAACTAACTGATTGATTGATTAATGGAGATAATGGTTGACAGATTAATTGAGAATGAAAATAATCTTTACATGAAAGAAAAAAAGGTCCAAATATGTGGAGACACAGACACACAAGACTGTGACAGGATTAATTAATCAATTAATCGTTTTGAGTATTTTTTTAAATAAAAAAAGTAAAATTTCTTTGATTTTAGCTTCTTAAATGTGCACACTGTAAGGTTTCTCTTTTCTGACACTAAACTTAGGACTTTTGAGCTGTGGACGGTTTGAGGACGTTATCTTGGACTTCAATCAACATTTTTCACCATTTTCTGACATTTCATGGACTAAAGAACTTTTTGATTAATTTAGAAAATAATTGGCCAATTGATTGAAAAGTTCAGGAATAATTTGTCTTTTCATCTCATAATTATGACTTTTATCTCATACATTTGACTTAATATCTAATAATTTCAACTTTTATCTCATAATTATCACTTTTTGTCTCATAATTTTTTACTTTTTACCTCATAATTATAACATTTTATCTCATAATTTTGATTTTTTTCACTCAAAATTATGACTCTCTATCTCATAATTATGTCTTTTTATCTCATAATTTTGACTTTTATCTCACAATTACGACTTTTTAATCTCATAAGTTTTACTTTTTATCTCATAATTATAACTTTATCATTTTTTGACTTTTACCAATAATTATGACTTTTTCATTGAGAATTTTGACTTTGTATCTCAATATTTTGACTTTTATCTCATAATTTCTACTTTTTAATCTCATAAATATGACTTACCATAGGGATATTTTTTTCTTTCACTTGCTGAAATGGGCTTCCATAATAGATCTCAAATTACATGTGTTGCAGTATGAATGTGTACCATGTTCGGAGTAAACTGAGAGAGGATTTTGTCCCCAGAAGACATTTATTGAGGAGCGCAGCAGTTTAACAAGCATCTGTGTCTGCCCGACGTGTTCAGTGTCTCAGCTGCATCTTTGTATCAGTGTTTCTTGCATCATGAAACCTTCAGTGAGCGGATTAATCAGGTGTCAGCGCCTCTAAACCAGAGCAACCAGCAGCAGAGTGGCAGCAGATCATTTAAAGCCTGAGCTACTGGGAGAGCTGATGATGCACTGAGCTCCAGTGGAGGTGTGTGTTCAAGGGAAGGCAGACTCATTGCACTGCACGTCCCACGGTTACAGAAGTAACCTCTCTGGCCTCTCTGGTTTTGGTGGAATTGCTTGGAAATAGCTTTCATAACCATAAGATATATTTTTTTATCTTAATGTTTAAATAAATGTAGCCCTCAGAAAATGAAAATAGATTTTTGCACTTAAATGCTGGACAGCCTAAGTGAGACTACTGTCTCTTTAAATAAACACCATTCAAAAGACAAGGCACATTCCTGAGTCCACTTGTTAAGTTGAATAAAGGAAATTAACCAGCAAATGTTTTGATAATTGATTAATCATTGATTGTAATGTTATTAATAATGGCACCAAATATTAGTCAGTTCTTGCTTGTCAAATGTTTGGACTGTTGGACAGAAAATTAAAGTTAAAGTTATTTTAGGATGTTGCCCTGGGCTGTGTTAACTCGTGAAGGGCAATTTGTCATCATTTTTTGATTGATCAGTCCATAGGGCTGGACGACATGCAAAAAAAAAAAAAAAAAAAAAAAATCATATTGCGATTATTTTGACAGATATTGCAGTTGCGATGTGAGTCATGATTTTGGTAGAAATGGTCATTTTTGTATTTCACTTTCGCTGAAAAAATATAAAAATGATGATGTGATTTTTGCAGGGGGTCTGTACCAGACAGGCATGTTCCCTCACGTCTGGAGAAAATGATTTGTAGGCTGTAGCATCTCTGCAGCTTCATTTATAATATATATAATTGTGATTTGGATAATACTGCTCTTTTGGATATGTCAGTGTTTATGAATATTCTCTTCTAAAAGCAGTTTGATGACTGTCCTCTCACAGACCACGCCTCTGAAATATCACTCCATTTTCTTCAAATACTAAAAATTATATTTAGACAATACTGGCATGGCGCTGCACCTAACGATTATTTTAATTATTGATTAATCTGACTATTACTTCATTGGTTAATTGATAAGTTGTTTGGTCCATAAAATGTCAAAAAATTGTGAAAAATGTTGACCAGTGTTCTCCTAAGCCCAAGAAGACGTCCTCAAATGTCTTGTTTTGTCCACAAACCAAAGATATTCAGTTTACTCTCAGAGAGGACTAAAGAAACCAGAAATATATTCACATTTGAGAGGATGAAATCAGAGAATTTGGACATTTTTATTAAAAACTGACTTCATACGATTCATCAATTATTAAAACAGTTGGAAATGAACTTAATAGCAGCTGTAGTAAATACTTACATAAATATTAACTATACGAGATTATAAAAACATAAACCATAAGATTACTGCCACGTTTATGATGTATAGCTTTTTGGGAGGCACCTTGCATTATTTGTCTCGTGAGTTATACAAACTTGACATTTCTGAACATAATCTGTATGTTAAGAAGAAACAGATTTGTCAGATTTTGAAACACGAACAAAACGAAGATATTACGTGAATATCTTTGTTTACCAAGTTTATGAAGTTAGAAATGACAGACTCGTACGAATACAAAATACAGACTTCTTTACATTCCTCCATCAGCTGAGACCTGCTCCTCTCGTAATGTCAGATTTTGACACAGAGCTCCAAACGATCCAGCTCGCATTGATCATCAACATGTCGTCAATCCATCACATTGATAAAACATCTTTACTCATCCATCCGTCCACCTCAGCTGATCCAGGGGACAGCAGGGACGTCAGTATTTTGTGTTCCCCTCTTTGCACAGAGACACATTTATTTAGTGTAACCATATTTCATTTTGAAAAACATATACATGTCCTCCACCAAAACCGAGCTTTTTTTTTTTTTTAATTTAGGATAAATGACCCAATCAGACAGGAAACTGATGTTGTGCATTGTTACTTTTGTCACTCTCTGTCAACACAAAGTAACAGTTGGATAAATCAACCACAAAAGAAGTAAGTAGGCTATTTAATATTTCTGGCATGCAATCAAAAATACATATTTTCCCTCTTACCTGTAGAGCTATTTATCCATCTGGATAGTTTTGACGTGAGTTACAGAGGTTTGGAGATGTCTGCCTTCTCTCCAGTGTAATGGAACTAAACGTCACTCAGCTTGTGGAGCTCAAAGCACCAAAAAAATACATTTAAAAAACTCAAGACTAGTGTCTCTTTCGCAAAAATCATAAGCCGTTACTAAAGATAATCCACAGACCTTGTTGTGATGTAGGAACTACTTTCTGCAATACATCTGGTGGAACCACTTTTTTCTACCACAAAGTAGTGTTGTCCAAAATAACAAATTATCAATAAATATCGATTCTGAATATTTCGAATGTTTTCAACACTCATTTTTTGCAGCATCAATACTCTGGTGTCAACTGTACTTTCTCGCTCTCTCTTCTCTATGACAGAGACACGTCCAACCTCCTGTCACTTACTCACAGACCTGTCTTTTTCTTCTCAGTTGTCTCATTTACTCTTGTTGGATGACCATTGTCCTGTTATAGCCTTGTTATATTTATCTTTTATAAAAATCAAAAAATTTTATGCCAAAATGTTGAGTCAATTTTTTCCCCATGATATTGAAAATGGTATCAAATCTCGTTATTTTTCAAGGTGTTTATCAAACACTACTACAAAGAAAGTAGTTCCTGCATGAAACTGTTCAAACAAGCTCTGTGGATTATCTCGAGTACCTGGTTCGTGCTTATTGGAAAGCAACATTTGTTTTGTGTTTCTCAAATCTATTTTTATTGTTCTGGCACTGTGAGCACCGCAGGCCGAGCGCCATTCAGTCTCATTATATTGAAGAGAAGGCAGACGTCTCTATGGTTGACATCTCCAAAACCTGGCAGCTCACACCAAAACTACCTAGCTGGACAAACAGCACTACAGGTAAGAGACAAAATCTGTATTTCTGATTTTGTGGTGAACTGTCCCTTTAATGCTTCAGTTGCTCCTCCAAGCAAATGACCGTGTTACTCTCAAACCAGTTTATCATGTTAAATGTTGCAGTTATATTAAATTAGTCCAATGCGTCAAACTCACTGTAGTGTGTAATCACATCTTAAGGACTGTCCCTCATAAAACAGGTCGGTCCTCCTCACCCTAACACCGGGCGATTCTTGCAAATATAATGAGCAAAGAAACACATCTTTCATGGTATAATCTGCAACATTTTCCTTAAAAACAAAACAATGTATAGTTTCACATTACACAGTCCCTTCCAATCATCACTTACGACCCACTAGACGTGTGTGGTGGTGTCTGTTTCTGCAGAGAACTTTCCCTCTGCCTGCATTTCCTTATTTTGTCTCATTGTGCTGCAGTTCCCGAGATGTTTCACCAACCCGATGCCTCACTGTTTGACATCTTGGTGTGTTTTTGAACAAATCAGAAAAGTCCTACTGATGCTACCTTTAGTAACAGCAAGACAAAAGTGACGCCATGTTACTTTTGTCCCTTCCTTGTCTCAGTCAACTGTACCCTGACTAGCACCAAAGATATCTTAACGCCCCTATTTCCAAACTGGGGTACACATACCTGCAGGGGTTATGTGAAGTGATGAAGAGGGTAAGTGAAAAAAAAAAAAAGAAAAAAGAACAATCTGCAAAATACAGGCACAAACTGTATGTGGAAAATGATTTAAGACTCAGACTCAGCCAAATATTGTCACGTATGACCTCTCGAGTGTTGAGTATTTCTCAGTTCCATTTAGATTTTACATTGACTGTATATACACAGTACATATGTGTCGGGGTGGAATGGATCATTGTTGGTCTGTGGTCCGTACAGATCACCCACCACGGTTTGGCCCACATGTGATCCACTGACTGAAATGAAACTAGTGTGAAACTCAGTTTTACTGTTTGTTTTTAAAGTAATAATTCCCTGAATCTCGGTGCAAAGTTGCGGTGAAAAGATGAGACAGATGTGGGCTGTGTTTTACTTTGCAGTGCATCTCTGTAAAACAGGAAGAGCGACTAATTTAAAAGCCGTCACGTCGCCTCTGTGAAGTGAAATCCCGATGATGACTTTTGGCATTTTCGGTGGTTTAACTAAGAAACTCTGCATGCTTGTCATTGTAGAAATGGATCATAAGATTGTGATGTTTATTGTGACTCTTAACTTCTACACACAGCTCCTCTCAGCTCAGTGGAGCAGCAGCAGTCTCTTGTCTGTGACACAGCCTTTAGTATTGATTGGACATTACTTGTGACTTCAAACCAATCAGATAGTCCCATGGGCGGGACATTGAGCAAGACTAAAAAGTGTAGTATTGTATTATACTGTATAGTGTACAATTATCTATTACATGTACTCTAGTATAGTGTATTACAGTTGAGTATAGTATTCCAATTATATTGTATATTATTATCATGATTATTATTGTTGTTGTTGTTGTTATTACTATTATTATTATTACATTACTATGACGATGACTACAGACAGAGAGAGTGCATTTTTAAAGTACTTTAAGTCTAATCCCACCCTTGTTTTCTTTTTTGCTGACCCGAAAAAATTATCCTATCCGTGACTCAAAACTGTGATGCAATCAGAACCGTGGGTTTTGTGATCTGTTGCACCTCTAATCAGTTTTTGTAACTCTGGCATTCGCCCTGCCTGATTCTCAGCTGTGGACTCAGTGATGGGGTGTACTTGGTGTGGACTTAAAAGCATGCACTGCAGACAGAGAATTTCAAGAAAGTAAAAAAAAAAAAAAAAAAAAAAACTTGTTTCTGCAAAATAAGTCTTATTTTTTTCTCTAAAAAGAAAAATAATCTTGTCAAGCATTAGAAAAGTAATCTCATTTTGAGAAAATATATCTTTGTCTCAGTAAAATATATCAGCCAGTATTGAGCCATATTTAACTAATATCAAGCTACCACAATGGTTTGCATAATATCCCAGCAGAGGAACAAGATTGTTGTTCTTATTTTAAGAGTAAAACAATTTCCACAACTTCATCAATGAGTGCGGGTGCATCAGACACTACGGAGAACAGCTGCTGCTTCACATTTCATGTTATTAAGAAAACCAGATATGAAAGTATGAAACACCGTTATTACTTCCAGAACAAATATACAGCACCAAGTTTCAGTTAGAGTCAGAGTTTGGCTCTCCCTCCCTCCCTCAATGATGGAGTGTTGTCAGTACTTTTCATTTGTGTATCTAGTTTTTCCCTCACTGTTTTAAAAAAGAAACGCTAAAAATAAGAATGCTTCTGGTGCCTTAAGACAAAATCATTTGTTTTTATTATGCTTTTTGAAGAAATGTTTTTTTTTTTTTGCTAATTATAAATCTCTTTTTAAGGTATAGATTCTTAAAATCAGCTCAATCAAAAAACAAAATCCTCTGTTTCAAGAAAATTCTTATATAAGCTTTTTTTGCAAACTGTAAATGTTAAATTAAGATAGAAATTCTTAAAGTCAGCTCAATGACGAGACCAGATTTCTCATTTTCAGTAAATATTTCTGAAATAAGTGAAATATTAGGCTTTATGGCATGTAAGTGGCTAGATTCATAAGCTAATTTTAAGAATTTTGGCTGGTGGCGGATTTTTTTTTTTTTTTTTTTTTTTTTTGCTGAAAACAAGACAATTTTATTATATAATACTAATATAATATTATTTGGCTTATTTCTAGTAGGGCTGTTTTTGCAGTGTGTCCCTGACTTTCATATAAGTGAAAATGTCTGTGGCGCAACTGTCCCTGATACTTCCGTCCCTGCTCTCCCCCACTATTAGCTCCAAAATAGACTAAATTTCATGGGGGTAGTTTTGGTGATCCACAGGGACATGGTAGTACTCACCATGATGGAGTACACCAGCGCCACGATGCTGACGGGCCACACGGGGCAGAAGCAGGACATGATGACCAGGATGAGGTAATCCTTGGGCTTCGGGGTCTCCTGCACGGCGGCGTTCCCGGTGGAGGAGCGGCTCAGGCTGGCCTTGGACGGGGAGAGGGGGGCGGCGGCGGCCAGCTGCCCGGCGGAGCCCGACCTCACGGCCACGCTGTGGCCGTTTGGTCGGCCTCCAGGCCCTTGTCGGTGTCCATGTTGACCGTGAAGGAGGTGGACATCTTCATCCCGTTCCCCCCGGGCTCGGTGGTCAGCGCCAGGAGTTTCTCCGTCTCCTGGGAATCCGCGGCCGGTGCGCCTCCTCCACCCTCACCCAAGTTGGACTTCAAGAAGTCGGCGTCCGTGTTGATGGCCATGTTCAAGTCTCACTTGTATCAAATTAGATCAGAAATTGTAAATATTTTTCAAACAAACAGTTTTAAAATTAATTACAAGCCAGGAGACATCCCATAATACAGCTGAAAGCAAGTGTTTACAAGCTTGGATCAACTTCGATTGAAGAACAGCAGAGCAGCAGAGGTGTGGTGGAGGGTAAAAATGAGATGATCTGACAGGCGATGTAAGAGATCAACCCCCCCTAAAAGAAAAGAATAAAACCAGAGAGGAGATGAAGGACTCCTGCAAGTACCATTCCTCCTCTTCACTCACTTTCCGTCTCCTTCCTTCACATCCGCCGTTTGACTCATCTCCGATCAGAAAAAAACCTCCCCTCCTCTCTCATACATCCAGGGAGGAACAGTTCAGACAGAGGAGCTCCTGTCTCCCGTCTTCATCCAGTCCCACCAACACTTTTCCTCTAAGTCTGTCTGTTGAGTGAAAAGTGGCCTCAGTGCGTCTCTTTCTTTTTTTTCTTTTTTTTTTTTTAAAGACAGGAGGATGGAGGTGAAGCGTCTCTCTCGGTGCAGACCCCCTAATGAGCCACTTTCTCCTCCTCTCCTCGTTCTCTCTCCTGTGTCTCTCCTCCTGTGTCTCCCCTCCGCAGCAGCACCGCGACTCTACTCAACTTGGGACCATGTCAAGTTGCCTGTATTAGAATGAAGCACTTCCTGTGATGAAACACAAAATAAAAGCTTCATTTGCCAACGAGGGGCTTTTGAATACACACCACGTGACAATAAATAACCTATATATATTTTTTTTGCATGATTACTTTGCTTGTCAATAGCTGTATTTTATTTTATTTTATTATACTTTATTTTATTTATTTTATTCTATTTTATGCACATATATTCATCAATATCAGAATCAGAAATACTTTATTGATCCTCAGGAAGGAAATTGTTAAGCACATTAAAGCATGTTGTTAATGGCGCCACCATGCGGTCGGTTATTAAGTATTTCACGTTTTGGTAAATAACTCACGAACCATAAAGAAAAAGAATAAATCCTCTTGGACAGTAGGTTCCTTGGCTGAAGCCCGCTTAATGACAGAGGCCACTCCCATTTCTGCCAATAAAAATTTCCGCCATTTTGGATTTTTTTTTTGGTAAACACACATTTTGCTTCTATTGGCACATATTTCATCCAATCATCACCAAATGTGGTACATACAATGTTTAGATGACCCCTAACAAATCTTATGAATTTGGTTTTCAATATCACTTACTATTTGTCTGTAATTTGTGATCAAATTTTTGGAGGCGTGGTCTAATACACTAATTGGGCCATAACTCTTTAATGCAACATTAGATTGCAACCACGTTTGCGAAGTGTGTAAGATTTCAGTATGCTATGCTACAGTAGCATTAAAACTTGATATTTCTATCATTCTGTCGTCTTTAAAGGTATAGTTCACCCAAAAATGAAAATTCAGTCATTATCTACTCACCCTCGAGCCGATCAGAATTCAGGTTTAGGTTTTTTAGCCTGCAAAACACTGCTGGAGTTTCATGTGAATGTGGTTGCAAAGCCAACTTGGCATGCTGGGGCTTTAGGAGACTTGATTACACCAGATGAGCAGTATGGATTTTATGTTGTTTTCTATTTGAAAACTGGTCACCATTTACTTAAACTGTTTGGGAGATACTGCAATGTTGTTTTCCTGTGAAACTCCAGCAGTGTGTTGTGGACTAAAAAACTAAACCTAACCTTCAGTTGGCGTCAGGGTGAATAGATAATAACTGAATTTTCATTTTTGGGTGAACTATCCCTTTAATGAAATTAAACTTAGAGGTACACTGCTTGTCCATATAAGCATTTGGACAAAATATATCGAAGCATGGCACAGATAGCGCCACCTTTTGTCCATCAATATAACACCATCATATGTCTTGAATGCATGATTTGATTACCACCAATTTTAGGTGGTACCTTTAAATGTAAATCGCAAACATTTCTTGCTGGGACTCAGAAGCTGGGCCAGTGAGTGGAGGCAACAGCAGCACATAAAATGCCAGATGCAGCAATCGCACACATTTTGTTCAGGAAGTGCAAATATTCTAGTTGTAGTTTAGTTTTTTATTTGTTTCAGTATGATCGTTATAATATTGGGAGTAAGAGGCAAGATTTAAGAAGTTCAGAACAGGTATTACAATACAAACAAAGCACTTCTATCTTTACTTAATTAGTTTTGTTAGTTTTGTTAAGTACACAGTACTGTTCTTGTTTTTTTCTGAAGTCTAGTTTTTTAAAATTTATTTCAGATATTTAAAGTCTTTTCCGGAACTAGTTTTTTTTGTTTTTTTTTTTAAACTCTAATAACCTCGCGTTGTGGATTCCATAACTGAGAATCAACGGTGTCCTCTTTCAGAGCGCCTTTTAAAGACTTTATTTATGAAGTTTTAGAGTAAGTTTCTCTAAATAAAAGTATTTCCCAAATGAATACAATGTGCAGTGTAGTCTTTGTAAATGAACGAAAACCCACAATCATGCATTTATCACAAAAGCTGATATTTATAGGTTTTATTTTGAAAACACGATCGCCGTACTTCAGGTATGAAGTTGGCTTCCTCTGTCTAACTTGACGCATCTCATGTTGGAGCAGGACAGCCTGGCGCGGCGCCCCCTCCTCCTCCTCCTCCTCCTCCTCCTCTCCTCCTCCTCCTTTCTTCTCCTCCTCTCAACATCAGCACCAGAGGTTTTATGGAGGAGAGCCAGCGGCGGATTGTGCTGCTATGCAGAATTCACCGTAGCCCCGTCGTGCTTCAGCTCGGAACATCACGGTTTCCAATCAACATCATAAATCAACTCTTTGGGAGTCAGTTGTCCAAACAGCGCTGTGTATTTTCAGGTGTGAAGATTAATCAAAGAGATTAATTACACACAGCCTCCAATGAGTCCTGTATCTTACTACAGTTTACCTGCCTCAGATCAGCTGAGACTGCAGTAGTGAAGCTGGTTGTGGATGCTTGAGTGTTTGATCACGATCCTCCGCGGGTTTCTTTTCCTCTGATCTGCTCCTATTGATTTTCCTCATCAGTGGACAGGGGCATTAGCGTCAGCCTCATTTCCCTGAGTGACTGTTACACTGCGCTGTGACCTGTGGTGGTGCTGAGGGGGGGTTTGGACCAGTGCGGACAGTGATGAGTGGGGATTCCCTGAATGAAACCGAGCTCCCAGCGTGATGTCACAGTACTATTGATCTCATATTTTACCACACTGCACAAACACAAGTGCATCTTCAGTGCATTTCCCAGATGTGTATTAGTCAGAACTCCACTTTTGTTTCCTCCCATCACTCTGCCACAAGCACTCTGCTTCAGTAAACTCCTTTAAGATGTACCAAGGAAAGAGGCAGCAGATAGAAAGCCCGGATCATTTATTTTTACGAGCCCCTCGACTCTTCAGGAAAATGAGACCGCTGCTGAGGGCTCAGATAATTTCTCCAGCAGGGCTCAACATGAAACAGAAGAATACTTGTGGGCAGAGCTCCACCTTGTGGAAGGGCAGTGTGCTTACAAGACAGGAGAAGTAACAGCTCTAATTAGGGGCCGGGCAGCCTAAACTGCCAGGACCCTTTGTAATCCTGCATTCTTCTTTTTTCTCTTCTTTCTTCTTTCTTTCTTTCTTTCTTCTTCCGAGGAAATCCTACTTCCCATGCACGAAAAATGACCAAACTTTGCACAAAGGTCCAGTCCCATGTCAGATTGCCTCAGCTGCAAAAACAGGCCAATAGTCCTGATGGTGGCGCTACAGCAAGCCTCTAAAGTTCAAAATTTTGAAAATTCATAACAAATCAACCATATGTGCTACAGATTTACAACTTTCACCAAAATGTAGCCCCAATACTGAAGAAACTTTTGTACATTTAAACCTATTGCAAATTATGAAGTCCATCACTCTGTTTTTTTCAAAAACTGTAAAACTTATTAAACCTATCTCCTCCCACAATTTTTGCTCAATTGGCACCAAACTTGCTACAGAGCATCTTCAGACTGTCCTACACAAACGATCCACACAGATTTTTGATTTATCAAAAATTGAGCCTACAGTGCATCAAAATGTTTGACTGTAAACGGTATTATAAAACATATATTGAATCTTGCAAAATTTCATTATGTAAATTACATATTTTGAAATTGTTCATGAAAAATAAATTTACAGCAACAATTTGGAGTCATGGTAAAATGTTACTTTTGGAGACAATATCATGAATATATTATCTCAAAAATGAATTTTTTCTACTGAATTTTTGACAATTTGTCCCTTACATAACTGCGATTCAATGGATGCAGTCAATGGAAAAATGTTCATTTTTTAAACATCAGGGTTTTTTCACTTTTGGTAGCCCATTGTAAACATTCATTGTTAAAAACTACAGAACCAAAGTCATCTCCATGCGTGTCCTAGAAATGCAATATTTGTGCTAAACTTATTGGCACTTTTGTTCAAATCAACCATATTTTGACAGCCATTTGAAATCTGCTTCCTTTGACATGCTGCAACCAGTCTTGTTGTCATTGTACACAGGTACTGGTATAGTCCATTTTGTGAGTAGCTCACTAAGGTTTGTGTGTTTTCCTATTATTGGCGCAGTTTATTGTTCAGTTGAAGATAGAGGTATCTGGTTCTTGTGGTTGTTGAATAGGAGTTTGTGAGTTTCAAGCCTCAACTGTGTAAAATGCACATTAGAATGCCACCTTTTTTTCATCTTCCTACACTCTGCTTGTTGCTCAGAATTGCCTAATTTTGCCTAAAATTATTATTATTTCTGTATGACAGACCGTTGCTATAGAACAGTTTTTATCATAGACTCTTCAGGACCAATAAAACCATTATTAAATTACTAAAATCATTTTAAAATTAATATTTTGTGTCAAATTATGTATTTATTAATTTTTTTAAGTTATTTTTTCTGGCATTTTTTGCCTTTATTGGAGTGGACAGCCAGAGAGTAGACAGGAAACAGGATAGAGAGAGGTCTATGTTGTTAAATAATAAATATTATAATATTTTGTGTCAAATAAATGTGTGACAATATTTATTTTTGGGGTTAAGTAACCATGTAAAAAGCAGGATGATTCAAGACCTGCATCATCCTAATGGGATTATTTTCACAATAATGACCTGCTCACTGTACATTATCCCTCACCGATAATACTCAGAACAGTCAGACAACAACATGAAGAATACTTAACAAAGTTCTACTGAAATACAACTCGACCGACAGTGTGTTGTTTTTTTCAACAATGCAATTATTTATTTATTTAGTTTGCCAAGAGAAACACCAGGCAGACACAGAGGAAAGGTCCTGACAGAAAGAGACCAGTGGAAGTTAGACTTCCAGACAACCAGACTTCTTTTGGTGGAAAGTTTACTACTCCAAACTACCCCAAAAAATACTTAATTACTGTAATTTGAGTATTTGTAATCAGTTACGGGTTAGGGGTTAGGCAGGCATGTCCAAACTATTCCACAAAGGGCCGAGTGGCTGCAGGATTTTGCTCCAAACAACCAACAGCACACCTTCATGGAATAGTTTGTACATGCCTGGGTTAGGGTAACTATGGGGGTAGGGTAATTTACACTACCCCCAAAAATACTCAAATTACAGTAATTAGAGTATAATCAGTTACGGTTAGGGGTTAGGCAGGCATGTCCAAACTATTCCACAAAGGGCCGAGTGGCTGCAGGATTTTTGCTCCAAACAGACCAACAGCACACCTTCATGGAATAGTTTGTACATGCCTGGGTTAGGGTAACTGTAGGGTCGGGTAATTTGGAGTAGTGTTTGGCCAATTTTGGTTGTCTTGGTCTCTGCGTTTTCTGTCTTACTCCTGGACCTGCCCCTGCCTCCTGTCCTTATACTGCCGGCGATGTTTCGGAGTAAGCGCCTTCTTCAAACGTCGCCACAAAGACACTTTTGGACGCTTTTTCCTGGACCTTGTCCTGGACCTCTGGAGATCGCTTGGATGTCTTTTGATGTCTCCTGAGTGTCTTCTGGCTGTCAGCGACTGTGATCAGTGTCCCTTGAACATCATCTGACACTTCAGGGATGTCAAGTGATGCATCCTCTGTGTTCTCGGTGGTCTCCTCACAGTCGATTGTTGTTTGCTGAATGATGTCGGTGTCTCTGGAACATCATCCAGCATTTCAGGAGTGACAACCGGTGTATCTTCGATGATCTCGGTGGTCTCCTGCTTGACATCTGGTGTCTCCTGGACCATTTCAGGAGCACTGGTCTCTGGAGTCAGCTCACCCCAGTACTGCGTCAGCACCTCCAGAGTCCTCCGCAGCTCCTGATTGGCCAGTTCATAAGCTCTGAGCTGGTGGGACAGCTCGAGGTTGGAGATGCTCTTCTCCTCCAGCTGCCTCTTGACATCCTCCAACTCTTTGCTGCTTTCCAGTTGTTCCTCGAGCCTCTCCACCTTCTGCTCAAGCTGAACCCTTTTGTTCTTCTCCTCCTGCAGTTTGTTTTCGGTCTTCTGCAGCAGGGTCTTGTAAAAGACTCTGGACTCTACTGCTGCGACCCTCATTTTCCTTTCCCGTTGGAGGAGATATTTCATGTCCAGCAGGCACTTTCTCAAATCTTTCTGCTCTCTTTGTTGCCATCTAGCTTGTGCAGGAGCAGTTTTCCTCCTCATGTTCCAGTTGGAAGACATGTCTTTTCTCTTTGAGTCTCTCCAGTGACGTGTCTCAGACGGTGTTTGACGGTGAAGTGTTTGTGTAAAGTCAAGATGCTGGCTTATATACTAAGAACTGATGATGTCACCTCTTTTATGATGTTGCCGTCTTTTATGATGTCACATTCCAGAATTCTTAATTCTTTTTTTTTTTTTTTTTTTGCCAACATTCTATGAGGAATGGAATTTTGGAAAAATAGGAAAAAAAAGAAAAAAATGGCGGTGATAAAAATGAATGAATTGAAAAACAGAGGGGTAAAAGTGGATGTGAAATTAAAACTGAAGTGATAAATTATCCAGTGATTTTATTAATTCTAAACCTGATTTGATTAAAGCAGTTATAAAGTGATGAAAACAGATCCATTTTTCATTATTTACAACATAGATCATGGTCTTAACCTACTTACTATTTACTTATTTATTTATTTTATTTATTTATTTATTTACTATTACTTTACTGTCCTTTGTATCATGCTTTTGTGTCTTAGCATGCTCTTAACAGGTTCCATATTGGCATTTTAGTGATATCTAATGTTTTTTATTTATTTTATTTATTTATTTCTAGTCTTTTTAACCATGATCAGTGAGCCACTGGGAGTGCCTGTCAATGTCTTGGTCTGTGCTGTTTTAATCTGTTGTCTGTATGTGTCCTGTGTTTTAATGTTTGTGCATAATTGAGTATTCAACAAAGCCATGTAATATACTTTAACACTCAAAAACTCTGCCACGAAACATTACAAAATCCCAATTGTGCTTCCACATTTCACTCTCAGCCTCCTCTCATTTCATAGCCTCTAAAAAGCATAACATGTCCATCTGACACCTCTAAACAACTGGTGCAGCATAATTCAAGTGGTCTGATTTGCTTATAATGCTCTACTTGCACATATTTCACTGACCCAAAATGCTTGGCTTAGTCAGTTTGTGAAGCCACACATGAACTGTCACTTGCCAATTAGCTCAGTGAGATAGAAGATGGACCTCAGTCTCAGAAGTTGTGAGTTCAAGTCTCAGCTAAGGCAGAACAGACATTCAAATGTGAAAGCCTTATGTTCAGGTATCATGCTATGTGGATTAGAGACTACTAAGATTTAAATAATTATGATTCAGGAGTTTTGGGAAGAGACAAATACTCTTTATCAACACTTTTCCCTGTTATCCCTTGTCTCTTTTCCCTGTTTATTTGGCTTAGCTATCAGTCAATATGCAGGCTCTCTTGTGCCAGAAATTGTGAGTTCAAGCCTCAACTGATGTAAAATGCACATTAGAATGCCACCTTTTTTCCATCTTCCTACACTCTGCTTGTTGCTCAGAATTGCCTAATTTTGCCTAAAATTGCCCGGCCCCGACCATTGCTGCGCAGCAGCTATAATTTTATTTGGTGCAACTAGCAGTGATGGAGGAAGTACTAAAATCCATTTCTCAAGTAAAAGTACTAATACCACACTGTAAAAATGGCAAGCAATAAATTGTTTTATTTTCAGATCTTCAGGACCAGGACAGATCATTAAATGATATGCATTAGAGCGGTAATCTCTTGCTGCATTCACTTGCACTCGGACCTCAGAGTTTCAGTCCTGTAAATTTTTGTCCTGCCCAACTTTTCAAAGATATATTTTTGGACTAGAACCGACTAAAACTGGGGTGGCAGCTGGGGTGGCAAGGCATCTTTTAGAGGTGGCAATTACCACCCACTGCCACCCTTTTAGATCTTCCCTTGAGTATATGTCCTGGGAGGATGCCTTCTTGGATGCCCCTATGTTGTAAAGTGCCCTCTAAAGTCCTCTTCCAGTGAACAAATCATGGTAAAGTGCCCTTTTGTGTTCATACTAGAAATTTATTTGTGCCTTTAAATAGTTTAATAGTTCTCTGTGTTTTTATTGTAGAGTAATATTTTAGAGCTAATTGGCCATGTATGTTTTAATAATATGTAGCTAACCAGTTTATCTTTATGCGTAGGTGCTGTAGAGTAATTTAGATTGGCTAGCTTTTGTCAGTGTTATGTAAATTAAATGTTTGGGGTTTTCTTTGCAAATATCTTTGCTAATAATATGTTGGACTCATGTTAATGTGTATTTTCAAACATACTTTAATGTTTGAAAAAAAAAAAAAAAAAAAAGATCAAACATTAACTTGGCGGTCCCTCTGCAGTAACTCTGAGAACCGTCTCTGGGGTTGCGGACCCCCTGTTGAAGACCCATTGTCAAAATTATTGAAAATAGATTCAAATTATTGAAATAATCCTCACATTTGAGGAACTGTAAGCGTGAGATATGAAAAATGGAGTTAATATTATCAAAATTGTGAAGTATTTTCTGTCTAATAGTTGCAGCTTGACTTCTACATTTTCCAATGTTTTGTGTGCAAAAATCTTAATTTGTCCTGTTCAGTGCTTGAGTAAATGCATTTAGTTACATGGAAAACTAGTAACCATTAATAACACTTTATAACATAGTCATTACTCCAGTTCTTTGACATAATTTAAGGAAAACAGTGGAAAAGTGTGACATTTCTGAAAAAAACTACAATGATGGTGGTGCCATATGCTCATATAACATCTGGTTGGATGTATTTAAACACAACAATTTATTCGAAGGAATCGACCAGGGATGAATGGATGATTTTTTCAATACATGAAGAGGACTTATTCCAAAGTAATAATCAACAGCCAGCAGCTGGCTAGCTTAAGTTAGCATAAAATCTGGAAACAAAGGTAAAAAGCTCACTTAGCTCTGTCCAAAAGTACCAAAATCCATAGATCAGCACCTCTGAAGCTCACTAAAGTTATAATGGTGCCGGTTGGTGGATTTTGTTGGATCGAACCAGACTAGCTGTTTCTGCTTGTTTCCAGTCTTTGTGCTAAGCTAAGCTAAGCAGCTGCTAGTTCCAGCAACATATTTAGCATGCATCTAACTCTTGACAAGAAAGAAAAAAAGCGTGCTATGCCTTTGAACAAACTCTGTAATCATTATTCTCACTTAAATCACTTAATGCATCCATAATGTTAGCATGTTAGCATGCATGTTTAGGTACATGTTTAGACCTCGCTGAATATAATAGTTTAAGTACAATATAAAGGTCCTTGGAAAGTAATCTAACACATGATGGACTGGAGGAAAAAGAAAGACAGACTTAACAGTTTATTTAACAACCAAAATATTTTATTAAACTTTCAAAGTCAGGAAAGTCAACATGGGGATATGATGGGTGTGGTGGTTAAAGGTAAAATCAAACAAGTAGATTCATGATTTAACAATTTTTCTCCCTTTTTATCCCGTCACTTCTCTCATTCTCCAACCTCTGTCCCAGTTAAAACATGCCCTTGTATTTGTTCTTGTCCTCCTGGTTCTTCTCCTCCATGCGCATGTTCAGCACAGCCAGCTCCTTCTTGACAGCCTTCTTCATGCCCGGGTCCAGTTCCAGCACCCTGCTGAAGTCCTGCCGGGCCTCCGCCTCGTTCCAAACCTCCATGTGGGCCTTGCCTCGCAGGTAGAAGGCCTTCACTACACCTGGAGGACACAATACAAACACACAGAGAGCGTGTGTTTGACAGCGGCCCGTTCATCTTAGGGACATCTGCATCTCTGTAGTATTCAATCAACAAGGCAGGAGTGTATCTGGAACGAATTAGTCGGATTCACATGTGCATCTATGAATGCAAGTATAGCCTGAGCGTGCTGAAGTACAGGCACCAGCTCTTTTATAGGGTCAAACTTTTATAGACATATGAATCGTACATTTACAGCTACCATTAAAAAACAGCGAAAACACACCCAGCTTATTAAAGGCTGAATTAAGTGTGAGGCTGTAATGCTTACACAGCATGACAATCTTTCACCCTCGTATATCAACCAGGCTGGAATGTGATTATCTGCTCAGAGAAGAAAGCCCTTCTGCAGCCTACAGACGTGTTTTCCCTTCAAATTTCTCTCAAATTTCAACCAAATTTTGAATTGGCCAAAGAAAATGCGATTGAATGCTTAGTTCCATCCAGTAATATTATGCAATTATTAGTTAGTTTATCAAAACGAGCAGCAGGGGGCACCACTTTAAAATATTATACCACTGCAGAAGAAGAGAGCGCAATAGGATGATTAAAAGAAGGCCATTTGAACCTCAAACAGTGAAAAACAATATAGAAAACACCATGGAAATATGACATTTTTGTTTGATTCATGTATTAAAGATATAATATGATCATAAGATATACATTGTTGAGTTGTATGCTTAGATTATCCAAACTGTTTCCAACAATCTTTAAACACAGTGAAGTCCATAATTTATTCAAGGTAACTGTACATTTTCTACTAGCCTTTCCTAGCTGCTAGCTGCTAGTTGCTATAATTTCCGGGAAAACACGCCAGATACATCAAAGTGAGTCGGCAAATTTTAGATAACATGACTTATTACCTTGTCCATGAACGTGATTTCTGCCTGAGTCATGTCCAGGGTTCAGAGGGTTACTTTTAAAATGTATTCAGATACAATTACTGATTACCTGTTAAAAACTGCAATCAGTAATCAAATCCAAGTATCACAATATTAAAGTGATGTAACTTGACTACTTTCTGTTTCTTTTGGACTACCTCAATACCAAATTGTGTAATTGTTTAGCCTAATATAATGTTTATGTTTGTTGTAGGTTTATTAATTGTTTGTCCAGCTGTTTCTTCTTTTGTTATGCTCGAATGCACATTTAGATTAATAGGGAAATTATGGATATTTAAATGTATTTTATTACGCATGCTATTCACGCTTCACACTCAAACTTTAAGTAAGCCGTAAGTAGTAGTAAGTAGTGGTAGTAAGCTAGCCAGCTATAACTGGATTTCTACGTAGCTACTGTTAGCGGTTGGTCTGTATACCTTGCATACGTTTCTCTGTCTAATTAATGTTAAAAGTTGCTCTGTGTAGCTAACGTTAAAGGTTGGTCTATGTAGCTACCATTAGCGGTTGGTCTGTGTAGCTAACATAAGTGGTTGTTCTGTCTAGTTAACGTTAATAGTTGGTCTATGTAGGTAAAGTTTTTGTAAATTAGATGTTGAGTTCAGAGTTATCTGTGGAACCCAATCGGTTTTGTCTCTTCTAAAGCTTCTAAATTGACTAGCACTTCATCAAAATCGGTCCAGCAGGAGTTGGAATATGGTTACTTCTGGTTTAAATGGCCATTTTGAATTTTGAAAATGTCAGAAATGAATTCAGCATCCGCAATAAACCCCAAAACCATGCCAATATTGTCCAAATCAATCCATATAGGTCATTATGCTAATGAATGCCAGTTATGCAAATTGCCCAACATATGCCACTTAGAATCAGGCAGTTCCACAATGCTGGGGTTCCGGGTTCACATTTAGACACTATTGGCTGGCAAATCGACTATTTTCTAATGCAATACTTTAAAATGCACATTAAAATACAATGTCTTATGTCAGTTCCAAACCTGGGTGCTGGTTGATAATGTCGGTGGTGTGTTCAATGGCCTCGTAGTACTCTTCCATGCGCAGTAGACACTGGACATAGTTGAGCGTTAAGGTGTTGGCCATCTTCTCCAGCTTCAGCCACGGGACCTCCCACGATTTCTCCTGAGGGGGGAAAGTGGTTCAGACCCATGTCTGTACATACTGTTTTATAAGAGCAAATAAAATTCTGGTTCGGGACCACGTGTTTGAGGTAACCACCTTCGTCTGAACGTTCTTGATGCAGATGATGGCCTCCTTGTACTTTTGCGTGGCCTCTTGGTAGTGCCCTTGTTTGTAGAGCTTGTTCCCCTGGCCGTGCAGCACGGGGACGACCTTCAGCCTCTCCTCATCGCTCAGAGCCCACGTCTCCCTGTTGTACTCACTGGGCTGCTGCACCTGTCAGTCATATAAGGGAGGCTGTTTTTTCAGTTTTCACAAATTATTCTATAAACCCCAGTTAAAAAAAAAAAAAGTTGGGATGCTGTGTAAAATGTAAAAATAAAAACATAATTCAGGGATTTCCATGCAGGGCCTTCACAGATGCTGGCTTTTTAACTTGGCACTGAAAAATAATTTGAAATGTGGACTTGTCAGACCATCAGTTGAATCCAAACAGGTGGGTTTTAAGCATTCCACAACTTTCCCCGTCTTTTGTTGCCACTGTCCCAACTTTTTTGAATCAGGAATCAAATTCGGAATGAGTGTATATGTACAGAATACAATATATTTTATTAGTTGGAACATTAAATATCTTGTCTTTTTTACTATATTCAAGTAAATTGTAAATTGTGTCTTTGTATTTATGTTTTACACAAGTTCCCAACTTTTGGGGAATTGGGGTTTGTGTTTTAAAATACTGTGATTATAGTATTGAATTGTCCTGGTTCACACAATGTTTTTGTTGGGGAAGCTTCCCTTTGACACAGATTCACACATACCCGTGTGGTCGTCTCTGTTCTTTCTCACCTTCAGCAGCTCCAGGACAAAAAAGAGGGGCGCCGGTTCCTTCATCAGCTCATCCAGGTCGTCGTAGCCGAGGGTGTGTGGTAGGCGAACATGTTGGCCATGCCGCATGTGTGGATGGCCCAGTCGACCGGGTCTTTGCCCTCTGCGATGCGCCTCATGCTCTTAGCCACGAGTGGATAAACACCAGTGTGCTGAAGAGGAGAGAAGATCACGAGAGTCGACGTTCAAAACAGAATGACTAAATAATGAGGATCTGTGAACGGCCTGCGGTGTGGAGCGAAGGTGACGGAGGTTTAAACATCTGAGCCTGTTAAAAAAGTAAGTAAGATAAAGTCAGACTCTAATGCCTAATGTCATGTTGTAACTGCAGGCTTTCAAATCCTTCCAATCTTCTGAGTTTTTTTCCATTAATCAGTGTTTATGAAGCATGTCTCTAGATGACATCACTACAGCGAGTTTTCCTTTTTAAGCCTAATTACAAATTACAAATTAAACCTGAGATGAACAATATTATATAAAGGTGGTCAAGTCAGTTTTATTATTGTAACTGTAATTATGGCACACATTATATTTTTTGGTTATTTTATTTATATTACAACAAGTCACTGTGTTATTTTGTGTTTCTTATTAATCAGTACAGTGGGTACATTATTTATATTTAAGTAATGATATTTTTACAGCATTATTGAGTTCCTTGTAAATTATTATTTCATTGTGTGCAGTGTGCAGTGTTAAAGAGGAGTCGTTGTATTCCCTTGGTTATGAGCTAATTGGTTCCTACTTGCCCTTGTTTTTGTGGGGACGGGTATGAGTGATACACAGGGAGTGCCTCGTGCTTAACGGTGAGGAGAAGTTGCTGTACCCCTTAGTTGGTGCGTGTTTTGTTCTGTCGTGCCGTGTTGGTAAAAATTTAACGAAGAGAAAGAAAGAAATATTGTAGCCCGCTTATTACCCACAGCCCAGAAGAACTGGGGAAAAGAGGGTTACATTATGATAGTTTTATATCATCATTATATTTTGTTATGACACAATATCACAAACCACAATTTTTCCTCAAGAGGCTTTACAATTTGTACAGTATACAACACCCTCTCTACTCTTGACTGAAATAAGGAAAAACTCAAACAAGCTCAGGAAGAGCAACAGAGGAGAGATCGTGAGAACAGACGTGTCCAATCAACAGAAAAACTACAGACTGGATCATCAGGATGTCAAAACTATAGATAGATTGTTAACCTATATAAAGAATAACATGTTTCCCCTTCAAGGCACAACCCTGTTACCTTGGTGACTGAACCTACCTCTGGTGATGGGAAGTAACTAAGTACATTTACTCAAGTACAGTACTTAAGCACAATTTTGAGTTACTTGTACATTACTTGAGTGTTTTCACTTCTGTTATTTTTTACTTCTACTCCACTGCATTTCAAGAGGAAATATTGTACCGTTTACTTTACTATAATCATTTGATAACTTTAGCCAATAGTTACTTTTCAGATTCAGATTAACAATACAAAATCTAATCAACAGTATCAATAAGACTTTATTGATTCTCATGGGGGAATTTACAAACTACCAAAAATATAATGTATATTATCCTTTAATTGACCATTCTGCAGAATGATATATTTTACTTTTGGTGCTTTAAGTATATTTTGATGCTAATATTTTTGTACTTTTTACTTACATATTTTAAATGCACAACTTTTACTTGTATACTGAAAATACTTCTTTCACCAGTGCTCTTACTTTATGATTACCACTGGTATTGTGGATCTAAAAAGCCAGAAAAAATGGGAAAAAATACATACATTTATTTTAAATAGTTTATACATTTAGTGGTTGAATACATTGTTTTTTTTCATGACATGTCATCTACTCTAATGTCATTTTAATATAAAGACATAAAGATAAAGTATTTAGTATGTTATTATTACATATTTACATTTTCCTCGTCTTAATCAATGGACATGAAAACAAGAAAAGAATCGGTCTTATACACAGACTTACTTGGTTAATAGTAACATGGTGATATAGATCATACTGTACTCACCCTGCACAGGAAATATGATTCATTATACATTAAACTAATTAATTATTAATTGTTTTAGATGTAAATGAG
Organism: Lutjanus argentimaculatus; assembly: GCA_034769285.1. Taxonomy (NCBI): domain Eukaryota; kingdom Metazoa; phylum Chordata; class Actinopteri; order Lutjaniformes; family Lutjanidae; genus Lutjanus; species Lutjanus argentimaculatus. The sequence goes on from JAWZSL010000001.1 coordinate 3,154,591, forward strand.
TTGTGTCACATTATCTCCAGTCTATTTCTTCAGTTTACAGCAATATGGCAAGTTTGCCCTCCGCTGGATGGGAGTGATACTGCAGCACATATTCGGTGGAGTGTGTGGTGCAGCCATGTTGTTCAGAGGAGTGAATAAACGCTCTAAGCCCCATCACATCTAATCAGAGTGGAGGGAGTCAGTGGTGCTGATTCAGCAGGAATCAGAGCCGATTAGGGAAAAGTGAGGCTGCCGCAGATTAATGACAGTATGCCTCAACCCATCTTTTCCCGGCACACACACAGACCTGACATAATATATACTTTATAGATTACATAAAGTGCAGGTGCATATATATATATGTATGTATATATATATATATATATATATATATATATATATATATATATATACATATATTTATAGATCAGATATGTGGAAGAAGAAGGAAGAGATCAAACAGACACAACACTGATAGAGACAAAACATCACTCACAAAGAAAATATGCAGGGAACTGAAAGTGAAACTAAAGTGTAAGTGAATCAGTGTTAATACGTGAATATATGTTTGGTGTCATTCTTATTCTGTGAGTGTTTTTATCTCAGTGTGTTGATCCAGTTCTGAAAAAGCTGAGTAGTGGCGGACTCAGGCTGTCTGAGGGGCAAAAGACATTAAAAGGACACCAGCTGTATGTGGTGGGGCACCAGTTTGCAGGAAAACATGATGCATTTATGGGGAAACAGGCCACACTACCAAGTTTTATCCACTGGAAGGCCACCCTAGAGGGCACTTTACCATGTTTTGTTCATTGAAAGGGCGCCCTACAGGACAATTAATCATGTTTTATCTGATGGAAGTCCATCCTAAAGGGCACTTTACCATGGTTTATTCACTGGAAGGCCACCTTAGAAGACACTTTATCATGAGTCTACTAGCGGTCATGAGAACCTCACTATGTTCCCTGTTAGCCCTGTGCAGCAGTGATACATCTTCTTTTATTCTCTGTCTGCTCTTGTGTTAATTTTCAGTTATCAGTGAGGGTGCAATGTGCCCATGCTTTTTGTTTCGGCTCTAAAAGCAGAACTTCAGCACATAAAACTTGTCTTATTGTGCTGTTCCCGTGCTTGTTATTGAAAGCAGAGTCTATAACTTCCACAGCTGCACAGTGACGTCAGCCTGCATTAAGTGAGCGGTCAAACTTGTCTGAGGACATTCTGATGCACTGTGCTTAAAAACAAAACAAGGTACCCAACAAATTCAAACACAAACCAGCTGGAACTTATATTTTGTCAAATATTTTTACATTTCATGACAGTCAACTGTCGATCTTTTCTGGTAGTGATATTGTTTCTGCCTTTTGGAGGGATGTTCTGTATTAGATGATGTTTCAAAAACGGTTATATTATTCATTTGATTATTATGGAAATATTTATTTTTAAAGCTGCTGGTGTGGATTCCTTGAATAGTCATAATTTTAGAATGTTTAATGTTTTTTGTAGACATCACTTTATTCTGGAAGGATTTATTGCAAAAGGAAATGATGACCTGAAAAACACAGGGAAAGATGGAGAAGGTTAATTGAAGTTGAAGGCTGCTGAGAAACTAAAATTCAACATGTGTTTTTTTCTTCTTTTCCACACGTTTGTTTAGGGCCAAGACTGTTAAAGGAGACTACTTGTGACTTTGTGTGTTGCTCACTACATCAAGTGAAGTTGTGGGTTAGATTTGGAACCTGGTCTGAAACTGTTGGAAAATCAGGTTATTTAAGTGTGATGCAGAAGCCTGGTGTTACTAACTGGTGTACACTGCAGACTGGAGTCTCTGTTAACAGAAATTTTCTCAAAATAATGACTTTTTGAGAAAGTTCCTAAATATTTTAAGATAGTGTCTAAAAGTAGTGTATGTAATACATAAAAATAAAATCATTCTTAGTTAAATTCATTGTTTCCGTGGACTTAAAATTTTTTAAAGTTAAGTCTTAAAGTTTTTTTTTCTGGGCTTGCTGCCCCGGAGTTTGGCTTTGTACTCTCAAAAATCGACAACACCACAGGCCGAGTGACCTTGCCTCTAAAATTGTGAATTTCCAGGCCGGCTCCTCACACTTTGTACGGTGCTGAGCTGACTTGCTTGCTGTGATAACTCACTGCGTAGCCATGGTAACGTAGATTAGCTAGCTAGCAAATAGCAAGAAATCAAGCTTGTTCTACTGAAAAACATTTCGGCTAAAATTAATGATACGTTCATTACTTTTTCACCAGTTTGCCAGGTTAAAATTATTGCAGCTAGGCGGTCCGGTTTAATTAATTAAAAATTAAAAAAGAACTTTAATGTTGCAAAAAAAAAAACAAACAAACAAAAAAACAAACAAACAAACAAAAAAACATTGGGAGGTAACAGAGCAACAAGCAAAGCGTGTGTGTTCATGCAGTTATAGCCAATGCGTTTGATTTGTGTTTGCACTGGGAGTGATTTGGGGCCACAAACAAAATCTTGTTAGGAGCTACCAAAATCCTAGGGCCAGCCTTGTTCTGATATAATTTCAGGATTAGATTTCCTTTAATTTTGTTACTTTATTATTCAGGTTGTTAGGTTTGTTGATATATCGGTTGTGTGTGACATATGTTGTGTCTTTTTATTTATTAGGACATACAGTATAGGTGTGATTTTGTATTTTGGTTTGTTTTAGTGTGATCCTGGTCTTGTGTCTGTTTGTGTTTATTGTTTTGTTTGTCTTCTGGTGAATTATGTCATGTTTTAGTTATTTAAAAAAATAAATAAATAAGATTCGGCACTCACAATAATGTCACACCAGAATTCGGCCACCTCACCGATCCTCATGGAGGACAGCAGGACCTCCCAGATGTCCAGTTTAAACATGTTGCCGATCACTATCTCCATGGGCCTCCCCACCACTTTGCTGTCGTCTATCACTGTACGGTCATCGTTACACAGCTGGGTGCGGAAGTGGAACGTCACCTGGAGTGAAAAGAACCATAATGAGACAAGAACCACATAAAGCTCTCTTATTAAAACCACACAGTCTGGACCAGAAGTGGAGAAAAGGCTAAAGTGGGCTGAAGTGACATGATCATCAGAAAGGCCAAATAGTTCTGTGAAACGCAGGTGATCACAAAAACTTGAAATACGTGAAACTGCATGAGGGAAAGTTTAAACTCAATGACGGGCAAAGTGTGACATGTTTTGTTGAAATAGGGGAGGAAACACATTTCAACAAAAATGTTATGTCACAAGTTTCACACAGCTCAGTTATTCAACTGGGCAGACAGACAGACAGGAGGAAAGACAGACATGCCGAGGTTGCGTGGTTGTGTAACATCCAAGGAAAGTGAGAACAGTGCGCACGCACACACTGTGGTGTAAAAACTACTCTTCACAAGCTTCTTCCATATTTCATGATTACAGTGCCCTCATATACAGAACCACAAGTCAGGAGGGATGTCAGGAAACTAGACTGATATCAAGTATAACTGTACTCTGTGTGATTGCTTCTGTACTTTACTTGAGTTTTTATTTTTGAACTTTCTACTTCTTACATTTTCAGAACTTTAGTTTAGTTACTAGTTATTAGTTAGTTAATGATTTTTTTAAAATTTTGCATCATTCTCAACCATCAACTTAAATGGATGAGACAATAACATAGAAAAGACAATTCCTTGGTGTATCTATCACCACATATTATGCACGACAGACGTAACAGGACAAAAAAGGACGTAAAAAAGACATTACAAGACAAAAATGACGAAACAAGACCAAACGAGGTTAAAGATGAAACGAAACAAAAATGAAAAACAACGTAACAAGACTAAAAGAAAAGATGTAACAGGCGGAAAATGATGAAACAAGATGTAACAAGATGAAAATGACGTAAAAGACATACTGTAACAAGAGGAAAACGATGACAAAAATGACCTAAAAGATGTAACACGTTAACAACAAGGTAACAAGACCTAACAAGACGAAAAGGATGTAAAAGACATAGCAAGACAAAACATGACATTAATATGAAACAAAAAAAAAAGACTTAAAAGACATAACAAGACGTAACAAGACAACAGCAGAGACATAAGACAAAAACAACATAACAAGACAAAAACATCAAAGATGTAACAAGATACAAACAATGTCAAAAATGTAACAAGATGAAAAGAACGTAACCTAACAATAACAAACAAGATGAAACAGATGTTCAAGACACAACAAGACAAAAACAATGTAAAAGACAAAACAAGACAAAAACGAGCAACAAAACAAAAACTACATAAAGACTTAACAAGACTAAACAAGTAAGAGCGGGAAACTCAACTGCAGTCAGTAGAAATGTCCGGACGACTTTTTACTTTTATACTTTGAGAATTGTTCTTTTTCACTTTTACTTGAGTAAAGAAGTTGAATCAGTACTTCTACTTTAACCAGAATCTTTTTTTTTTAACACAAGAATCTGTACTTCTACTCGAGCAAAGAATGTGTGCACTTTTGCCAGCTCTGTCGTCACCTTTAGAAGCAGTAAAGAGAAGATTTCCAAGAAATAAGAAACCACTTTTTAAATTCAAGAACGGCCTCATGTGTCAAAAAGAGTTACTCTCTCAAAGACGTTGAGGCTTCCCTTTGTCAAAAACGATCACCCTCATTGTCTAACAGTGTTCTCTGGGTTAGACTCATTTTGTCAAACATGATGCAGATGGTTCAAAGAGCAGTGAACAAGCCCTGAAAATATTGTTCTCATTAAAGGGAGCATCGAGTGACGTATGACTTCTATCGGCCCCTGCTGGCTGCCAGTGGGAATTGCAACAACACAAATGTGCATCCCTTTACCCTTCCTGTGCAGTTACAACGGCTTAATTAGTTGGCGCAAGTCAGGAGAATGAAATCCACAAATCTCAAGTAATGAAGCCATAGATACTGAGAAAAAACCCCTTTCAAACCTTCACAGAATATATCAAGGCTGTGTTTTCAACAGGCCAACAACAGACTGTTACTTGTTGCATCTTTAAATCTGTTGCATACTGCATGCTGGATTTTAGCAAAAGAAAAAAAATTGCAATTTTACATCTCTAGTCACTCAACAGGTCACAAAAACACAGACATCACAAACAGGGGTGGCTTGATACCACTTTTTCATGATATAATTTCAGATACTACTATGGATACTGTTTTTTCCATCTCTTAAACAACTAAGCTGTTAACAATTTAATAACCTTTAATGTATTAATACCTGTTGATGGATAAACTTTGTTTAACCCAGCCATCTAAAAAACATCATGCTCAAAAACAAATATTCTACCAGGGGTGGAAGTAATTAATTGCAAATATTCAAATTACTGTAATTAAGTACTTTTTGGGATACTTGTAATTTTGTGAGTGGGTTTTCAAGTCTGTACTTTTACTTGTACTTGAGTATGCATTACACTATGTAATCTGCTTAGTTACTTTTAAAATCATAGTTGAGTACTGAGGACAATTTTCATCAATCTGTGTTTTTGTAACCAATAAGGTGATCTGATCACAAACGAGCCAATGAAAATAATGACACATAGACAACAAATAAAACCCTGCAGCAGCACAGGTTTTGAGTAAGGATGTTAATGATTAATCATTAATGAATTCATCACTGTTAAGAATTTAACAAATTAAAAATGTAAAGATTAGGGAAACTTAAAATCAGCAAAAAAAAAAAAAAAAAAAAAAAAAAATTGGAATTGAGGAAAAAAAATGATTAATGATTCATTGAGTGTTAGCTTTTTCATTAGTTCAGGAAAAATGGACAAAATTTGCAAACTAATAGAGGCGATCATGACCACTGAGCAGCAGAACAGAACAGAACAGAACAGAACAGAACAGAACAGGAGTTTGAAGTAATTTAGACAAAAAAATCTGGACAATCAGAAACTCCTTTGATCATACAATGACTAATACTCTGAGCAGTTTTTTAAAATAATACTTTGTACTTAAATATTTTTCTAACATCAGTACTTTTACTTGTAATTCAGTAATTTTTAAGTAATGTAACGGTACTTATACTTGAGTACAGATTTTTAGTGCTCTTTCCACCACTGTATTCTACTCCCCTCTGAAGGAAGGAATACAAAGCCTGCAACATAACTCAGTTCTACAATACTGCTGCTTCACTTTATTCAAACTTTTTCATACACTGAATGTAGTGAATTCACATTTACTGAAACACAGTCCAACCGATCCTTCATTAGATGATTTATATATTAAAAAGTAGCATATTTGTCATGTTAAATCTACTTAATAGTCAAAGACAAGTATGTAAAATAGAGGCTCTGTTTGCACATTCTCAAACTTTTTTATGCTTTGCACTCATTCTGCCACAGTGTAGACAGACTGTTGCTCTGTCTTGTATCTGCATGGTCATGTGATGCTGTGCACGCTGCACAAAATGATAATTAAGTGCATATGTCAAACGCTAATTAATTTAGACATTAAAGCTTTGTGGGATTTATTTTTAATCACCCTCTTTAATTTGTCCAAATCAAAGACCATAGAAAGCTGCTATTACTACCGTCTGAAGTGTGGTTCAATCAGATGTATTTACTGCACAGTAAATAGACTGTATAGTGTCATAACTGTGGATTCACACTTCTCAGTCTTTAAAGGAACAGTTCACCCCCAAATCAAAAATATACATTTCCCTTGGCCTGTAGTGCTATTTGTCCATCTGGATTTTTTTGGTGTGAGTTGCAGAGTTTTGGAGATATCAGCTGTAGAGGTTTCTGCCTTCTCTCCAATATAATGGAACAAGTCATGTTGCTTCAAGTACCAAAAAAAGTTAATTAAAAAAATTCAAAACCAGTGTTTCTTTTGAGAAATCATGACCCAGTTCCTCAAGACATTTCACAGATCTTGTTGTGAGCAGTTTCATGAAGGGACTACTTTCTTTCAAACAAACAAACAAACAAACAAACAAAAAAGTAGTTCTGGTAGATTCTACTACACAGAGAAAGTGGTTCCTACATCAAACTGTTCACAACAAGATCTGTGGATTATTTTGAACAATCGGATCATGATTCCTGGAAAGGGAAACTGGTTAGTGAATTCTGCATGACCTTGCAATTTTGTCCAATAACCACAGTTTTTCCACAAATGTGACCAATCATCATACCTTCCCACGAGTTCCGCCAATCATATTTTTCATATCATCCTATTTTCTTTTTTCTTTTTTGTATTTTTTATTATCCATGTGTACTGAAAAGAACGCAAGATTTATCATTGTTACTGACATTTATCAATGCTCTGTGCACTTTTATATTGTTTAATTTTGTGCATGCTGTTTTGACTAAGTTTCAGCTCCAAAAAGATTTTTCTTCTTTGTGGAATACCCCCCAGGTGCACTTCATTTATTCATTTAAAAATAAAGCATATTTTGTTATATTTTTTGTAATCCTGAGTCTTTTTGGTAAGGTTACTTAGTACACACAAAACAAAGTGCAGATTTACTCTCCCTGGAACAAGTTGTCTTTGTTTTTTAATGAATTATACAAAAAAACAAAACAAAACAAAAACAAAAAAACATTACAACCTGCATCACGTTTTTATTTTTTACAAAAAGCTGCTGTCAAATCAGGCATTTTAGGCTGCAAAAATTCAAAAAAAATTCAAAAAAAAAAAAAAAAAAAAGCCCACAAAATCCTGGAGGGACTGATGGATGGGAGTTTGAAGGTTAAAGTATAAAAAGTGAACTTAAAGACAAATAGGTGTGTGCCCATCTGTGATGTTCTAGATATAATGGACAGTGTAGGATCAGAATCAGGATGGTGGTTTATAGCTGAGTAGGTTTTCTGTGGTATGTTGGTGCATAACAATAAACACAGCACAGTACCTTTGCTCCAGTGATGAATTTTGGGATGTCTCCGGTTCCTCCATACAGGATGGTTTTCTTGATTCCCTCTGAGCCCAGCAGCAGCGTATCCTGCATGTCCGACATCTTTTTTCTTTTTTTAATACGGCTCACCTTATATTAGCAGGCATATGTACATGAATCTTATGAGTAGGTCTGTGTGTACGATGTGTGGAGCGCAACGTGTATGAAAGGGCATGGATGATTTGGAGGTGTTGTTGCTGGTGGATTAGGTTAGGTAGGGATAATGAGATTAGAAACTTCTACTCCTCTTCTTATGTTTCATCATCTGTGTGTCACTCTGTGGATCATCATCATCAGCACTTTCTCTGAATGCTGCGCGCCAGAAACTTCCAGAAAGAACGAGAAACAGAGAGTCAGGAGGAAGGAAACGTGAAGTGGGTTCAGTTCTCAGAACGAGGGACTTATATAGGTTTTGTTGTTGTTGTTGTTCTAGGTGTATGTGTCAGGGTTATTATAGTTTTGTATTTTTCAGTAGTTTTTATTTTTATTTCGTTTTTCATTTCTTTTTTCCTTGAATTCAGTTTAGATTTTCATACAGTTTCCAGAGTTTGCTTGTTTCAGTTAAGTTTTTAATGTTTTAAAAATGTTTAGTTTTAGTTTAGTTTTTATCAACCAACCAATCAATCAATCAATCAATCAATCAATCAATCAAGGTCATTTATTATCATTATACAACACAGGGCTGTACAATGGAATCAACAAGTTGTAGTTCCTGCATGCTACACACAAAATACAACATATATACAGATAATTGATTAAATTCAGAACAGAATTTGATCAAATAAAATAAACAATATGTAGGCGCATGTACAACCTGGAAACAATTCTGTGGTGCATTTTTTTGAATTTGCATTGAATGTAAACTGCAGCAGAGAGATGGTGATTATAATATGGTCGACAGCTTCATATCAAAAGGTCAGCATCTGGGGAAAACTGACCATCAACTCTGACTGAGTTTGTGCATGAAGCACCATCACTGTCCTCATCCTGCCTGAGAATTGCGTGTTGCATCCTGTCAGCTTAGGATGCGATCCACCCGTCAAGTGCAACAGCTGGATTTGCGATGTTGTGGTGGAGCAGGTCTCTCTGTGCGGGCACAGCAGTCTCGGTTTCCCGTTGTTTGGCCTGCCTGAGTCCTGTTTCGTCTGTTTCATTTTCCAGCCTCAAGCCCCAGCGGTAGCATGGCTCTTATCTGCTCACCTCCTCTCCTCATGGGGTGGTCTGTGGCGGTGCGTCCAGCTGACCTGACTGCATTTTTGAAAGATGCATACAGCATAGTTGATCATCTCAGGGTCCACTGCTCTTTAATCCAAACCCCACACTTCCTTTTTCAGTGCCTATGAGTGTATTTATTATTATTATTATTTATTTTAGTAGTTTGAGTATTAGTTTTTGTTTATTTTTATATTTACAATATAGGAGATATTTGTCAGGGGCAAAATTTTAGAAGTTCAGAATAGGTATTGTAATACAAACACAACAGAGTTGCATCCCAGTCTAAATGCTTGTTTTGTTGACAAATTTGACCAAACTGACAAAGACTAAAACTAAAGACATTCCGTATATTTTATTTTATAGTGTTATAGTGTTGTAGTAGTATAGTGTGTAGTCAGTTAGTTTTGTAAGTGCAAAATATTGTTTCAGATAGTTTTTTAAAGCCTAGTTTTTTATTTTTATTCCAATGAACTAAAATGTTTTAGTTTTTAGTTTAATTCAGAATTTATTTTCTGTGTGGGTCATGAATCTACCCCTGTTGAATGTACCACGAGATGTGAACGAAAGTGTGTGTGTGTGTGAGAGAGAGAGAGAGAGAAAAAGGAAGAAAAAAGGAGAAAAAAATTAAACAAACACAAATAGGTCTGTGAGAGTAGGACATGGTTTCCATTCCAGAGGAAATTTCCTGGATTTATGTGGATGTGGTGATCTGAACAACGCCGAGAATACTGAGAAATGGTGGGGCAGACAATTACTGTATGGACTCTGTGACCTTGTCTATTAAACATCTGTCTCCCATCTGGGCAGTGTATGTGTGTGTGTGTGTGTGTGTGTGTGTGTGTGTGTGGTGTGTGTGTGTGTGTGTGTGTGTGTGTGTGTGTGTAATCCAAGTCTCCTGTAGTGTTTGCTAACAAAGTCTGCAAGCAGTTTAAGGAGGCAATTATTCTCAAACCTTACCCAGTGTTAATGCCTTATTCCGTACTAATTGCACAAATAGAAAACCCCATAACTGCTCCTTGGCAGTGCTCGCTATTGTATAACTTTACAGCTTTGTGTTTCCTCTGTGGAGCAACATGGGAGCAGAGGGTATTTCATCAGGAATTATCAGGCCAGGCTGCTGTCTTATCTCTGTTCAAATAAGTCCTCTGTATCCTTGGAAAGTGCTGCAACATACTATCAAGTTTGCCTTTTTTTTCCACTGATGTGACAAACAGGATTGGGCAACAGTTTGGTATGTACTTGGCAGCTCTCCAAGCACAGGCAGTGAACAGATTGGACGCTCTCTTGTGGAAGAGGTCGGCAGTGCAGCTGGAGCGGGTCCTTCTGTTCTTGATCATATCGGGCTTGCGGCCGGTTTGCACAAAATACTTTAAATATGACACTAGATGCTTAATTTCTCCTGCTGAGGGATTTATTTCAGACTGCTGCTCAGAATCCCCTTAAAGTGTTTCTTTAATTAAGGAAATTTACTGTGTTTACTGCACTGAAAGAGATTTTACAGCAGTAAAACTCTTCAGTTTCCATGGAGACCGGTTGTTTGCTGGCCCTGGTGCTGGTGTTATCACCTTCATCCAAGAGGTCACAACTTGTCTGTTCTGGCCAAAAAATAGAGATCATTATTGTGACAGTATCCAACAAAACTGATAAGAATAACTTAAAGTTAAAGGGTAGTTCATCCAAAAATGAAAATTCAGTCATTATCTGCTCACCCTCACGCCGATTGAAGGTCAGGTTTGGATTTTTTTTAGTCCACAAAACACTGCTGGAGTTTCACAGGAAAACTGCACTGCAGAATCTCCCAAACTATGTAAGTAAATAATGACCAGTTTTATACTCCATACTGCTTGTCCTTTGTAATACAAGTCTCCTAAAGCCCCAACATCCTGTTCACTTGCGTGCGAACACCACACACACCCAGTTCAGACAGTGTGCACGCATACATGAACGTGGCTCCAAGCTAAGGATCTACAGTGAAGATTTAGGATAAAAATATGGTGAAAATGACATCTTTCAAGTCAGCTTGGCACGTTGGGGCTTTAGTAGGCCCCAGTCTGCAATGTTTTCCTGTGAAACTCCAGCAGTGTTTTGTGGACTAAAATGATAAGTCTGACCATGAATCAGCATGAAGGGTGAGTACATGATGACTGAATTTTCATTTTTGGGTGAACTCTCCCTTCAAAATATAGTGTACTCAAAGTATCTGCTCAGGGTAGATTAACTGTAGTCATTCGTAATAAAGGATACATCTTCTTCTTAATCATTTATTTATTTATTATTGATTTCATTGCACATTAAAGCAGGGGTCTCAAACTCAAATTGGCCTGGGGCCATGGCTGGTATTGTTGTCTCAAGACAGATACCTCAGTGTTCAAGTACTACAAGAAAGCACAATATTTCTGAAAATGTACTTTTTAATTTCCATTACTAACAGCAGCAGCAGTTTCTATAAATTATTTAGTTAGCTGTGGACAGGACACAAACTCAGTAACTCTTCTGTTGCTTCAGATTTGTCTTTGGTCCCCTGATGAAAGTGACTAGCTGAGCATTGGTTTTGTCTCTGCTTTTGTCAGGCATAGATTTGTGACTTTATTTCAATTGTATATGAAAGGCCAGTTTTAGTTGGTATGAAACAGTTTGCATTATAGTATTTAAGCTACATAAACTAGACTGTGACAGTAACTTTTAACACTACAGCCCAGCTAGCTAACATGAAGCAGGCTGAATAATAATAACTAGCCTTCTACTTTAGACTGTAACCTCATGTGCTAAAAAAAGAAATATTTTTTTAACAGAATTTATTCCAAACATTAATCATTTATCTGCATAAACTCTGCAGTGTTGCAGTTAAATAGAGTTATTTTTTTCTCTTACTTTGGAAAGTTCTTAAGGTATTTTGTGTGATGGTTTAACCAACTTCCTTAAGAATGTATAAGACAAGAGAAGGAGAAAACCTAAAATCCTTAAGTGAACATTTTATGGAAACATTCAGGAAAAGACTTACAGCTAACCTTTTCTGCATTAAAATGTTTTAAAATGCTAGACATATGTTATATTATCCCAGATGTTTCCAACCATGTTCAACACAGTGAAGCCCACAATTTACTCAAGTTAACGGTGCGTTTCCTTCCAGCTGTTGTTATCTAGCTGCTAGTTGCTATAACTTCAAAGGGAACACAGGATATGTTAGAAATGTCACAGAGTGAGGAGGGAAGTTGCCTGAGGTGCTACTAACATTTCCAACATAAAACAGCAAACTTTTGTTGCTTTTTGGCCATTCGTTCACACAACAGTGGCATTTTGCGTGCCTGAAAATGCAAACCTTTGCAACCAGGTTCAAGACTGTAATCTTTTGAAAACGCCAACCCTGCCATTGTCATGTAAACTGGCAATATGTGGTTCCTGTGAAAATGGTGATGCGCATACATGTTACTTTTTCAGTCAAATAGCCACAAGTGAGTCAGAGGGCAACACAAACGATGGTGGACTACTGAGCTATGTTTGTGCTGCTGACTCTGCTGAATTAATTAATGCTCCTCCAGTAAAATGTAGATTTGCTGCATCATTAGTATGATCAACAGAGACGCATCAGAGCGCTCATTACTCTGTGGAAGACAACGTTTGTGCACAGGCAAGTGGTGTTATTCTCTGATGTTTCAGTACAGACTTATACTGCCACCTACAGGTCTGGCATGCATACAACTGCATTTTCAAGTTATTTTTGCAGATCTGTGTGCGTGGGGATCATCATCACAATGTTGTCATCTTAATGCGGAACTGTTTCAAAATTTTCCTTTTTTAGCAAGACTGTTGTCATGTAAACGTGGCCTGAGTCATGTTTGATAGATTTTCTTTAGCAACCACCAGTTGTTTAAAAGTAAAGCAAACAACTCCCATGATCCCATGTCACTTCACAAAGTAATCAAACATCTTTTTTTTTAAAATTGTTTTAAAGTGAGAGAGCCCCTGGTGGCAGAATTATATATTGTGCATTTAAGGAGACTGTGCAACCAATTTAATTTTAAGGAAACCTTCACTCGGAAAATGCTAGCTGAAGGTGTTTTGTGCATCTGGCCCAAGATGATCAAATAGTTGCTAATGTGGATCTGTAAAGCCCTTTGAGAGGTTTTTATGTCATACAGAAACATTCAAATACACACACAGCGCTCAGCGATGGAGAAACATTTGGCTCCACACATACACACGTTGCTCTAGGGGAAGAAAATGACCTGCTGGGTTTACATTTCTTTAAACCAATCACCTGTAGTGTGTATCTGTTGAGTCCTTATTTGACCAAACCTAATACAGGTCTTCATAATTTATCACAGTCACAAACACTTACAAATTGTCACCCCACAGAAGTGGTAGCAGGGTGAGGTGGTGCATTCATGAGCGATATTAATTACAATGTTAATGACAGTTAAATACTTAAAAGAACATGAAGATTTTTCTCCTTTCTCTGGATTTTGCTCCTCCATCCTGCTCTGTGCAAAAAATTGGGCATATGGTAGGATGCTTCTCTTGGATGACAGTTTCGTGTTGCTATAGTGACAGCCTTTTACATCATTATCATATCTGTGAGTTAAAAAGAAAAAGAAGAAAAGTGTGATTAATCTTCATTGTGGACCCTTGTCTGTAATTATAAACCCTGAAAGAAGAAGTGTAGTGCTGAATGTGGTGTTCGTTTGGTGATTTAAAGTCGTGTCATTGTCCTCACCTCGGGTCATTTGTCCTACCTGTGAGGGGAGGGAGAGCTGCGATCCATCCGACCTGTTGGGGAGGTAATACTATGACAATGGCGAGTGTTGTAACGCAGGCTTTGTGTCAGAGTGACTCATAATGCTTGCGTCAAACCGCCTACACCTTTCTCTACTGCTCCGTCTATGCGTGTCTGGATGCATTTGTGTTTGTGTGTCTGTTTACGTGCAGTCATATTTGGATCTGCTGCGTGTACATTGTAGCGTGGGAAACCCAGTGTGCCAGTTTACTGAACCACAGGCGCAGAGAACAGGTTCGGCTACAAGCAGTCCTACCAGCAGGAGGTACACCTCGGCCTCCATCATATTTAGCCCTGCTGGAAACCCTTCGCTGATGCATTAGTTCCACTTTAAGCAAGTCATACTCTATTTCTGGAAAGTACAGTCATGGATTTCCTGGGGAGGAGCCGTTCCCTGTGTAAGAGCCATTCATTCATATACATAACGCACGGGGGAGGGCTCCTTCCATGACGCACAGCTTATACGCACATAGCATAATGTTTATGGATGTGTAAACCTTTTGTGCTCCTGCTGTGGGAATGAGGCTCAGAGAGGCCGACGGAGGGAGAACAAGAGCGAAAAAAAAAAATCCTTCATCTCTCGCAGCTGTCAGATTGACACATAGAGCTGACTTAGCAGATCTAAAAGGAAGAGGAACATGCAATAAGAGCAGGGGTCACTATGCAGCGTACAAGATCACATACAAGTTGTGACAAGTTTTGTTCTCATTGCTTTTACTCCACTTTATTTATTTAGCAGGTGTAGTTATTTTGCAGACTGAAACTTTAAAAACCTGCACTGAGCATAATTAAACACAATGCATTACTATACAGTAAGTTTAAAGGGATAGTTCAGATTATCTGAAATGGGGTCGCGTGAGGTACTAATCCATAGTCAGGGCATTACCTAAAGTACATGGTGGTCGACACGCCCCCAGTTTAGAGAAGCAGCAGGTGTCCTGGTGTAGAAAGCTAAGCAATGTACTGCTGTGGATGGGATTAGCCACCTCAAAAAAAAAAACAACAACAAAAAAAACCCAACTATATCAGTTTAAGTGTACGCCATATTTAAATATTTTCACTACTTTACTAGACAGTCTTTTGCAATGGGAAACAGCTGTTATACAAACCAAATATTGCTCTCTCTCACACAACCAGACTCCTTTGGCAAAATCAATCATTTTACCTCACAGAGCATGTGCTGCTGGTCTACCGCTGCCTCGCTGTGTTACTTTGTTATTTTGTCGTTGTTTGATTTTGGTGAATCTGAACTAAACTTTTGAAACACACGTGTCACATTATGACAAAAACAAACTGACCGATCGAGGCAACAGCAGATCAGCAACTCCCTAGTTCTGTGAAGTAAAATGATTAATTTTGCCAATGGAGTTTGGTTGATTTGGAGAGAATGATATTTGACTTATATTGCAGCAGTTTTGCATCATAAAAGGCTGTCTGACGGCAAGGTAAAGCAGTGAAAATATTCTAAATAAAGCCTACACTTAAACTTTTTTATGTGGGCCTTTTCTAGTTACCTTGTGAGGCAGCTGGATGTGCGAGATCAGGAGATCACATGAGAATTAATCTTGCCAAGTTGCTTCAAGTTATCTGTTTCTGCAATGCACCAAAAGTGGTGCCGCCAATCAGTGTCCTATGAGGGACTACTGGCAGCTACGCGTCTCAAATGAACAATCACGGCTCCTGAAGACGTTAGCATAGATACTGCGATAGCATCAGCTTATATCGAACTGGAGAGTATTTCTTCATTGAAAGAAGAGCAAAGAACAGCACTGAAGGCTTTTCTCCATGGAGAAGATGTTTTCATTTTCCTCACGACCAGCTTCGGCAAGAGTTTGATCTGATTGGTTTGCCGTGTTAGCCCATGTTAGCCATGATAGACAGATGGATCATCCAGTGACCTGCCAAGTGTTTTATTGAAAGTGCTCGACCTTTTCCAAAAGGTTTCTAAGGACGACACAAGGTTACTTTTCTACGTGGCTACAATATACGTTTTGCTGCTGACCCTGCACACAGCAGTAGCAACATTTACTTCATTATGACATGTTAAAGCAAAAAAGTTTCCTACACTACTGACACACCACACACACACACACACACACATATGCATACACACACAGACCAAGGCAACATGTCACTAAGTATCCATCTCCTTTGTGTTTGTGTAGGTACGTGTGTGTATTTCTCAGGTTGAGGAGAAGTGACAGGGTGGAGGGCTACACAGTGAATCACAGCATCCCCGGCCACTTCCATGGAGATGTGCACACACACACAAACACACACACACACACACCTGGTAACAGGCCAACCCCCCTCAGATTTTCCATCTGATGGAGTTGACATCTTACAGAGTTGACAAAATGTTACTTTTTTTTTTCATTTCACAGCAGAGTTGTAGTGAGCAGCTATTTTATTTTTTAAAGTTGCTCAGAGTTCTCTTAATGCTAATCAAAATACACTTTGATTTAGAAGGGCTTCAGAGTTGACATGTTATGGTGGAGACACATCTGATAGTAATATTATTTAATGAATCTGTTGACAAGTAGGCATAAAAAAGTATGTATTCTTTTTTTCTTTTTCTTTCTTACTTTCTTGCTTTATTTTTTTCTCTTTTATGTGGCCTCTCCCGACTCCAACTTTCCTCCAACCACAACTTTCTTCTTCTCAATCACTCCCTCATCTGCTCTATACCATACGATGATCCGTTCATTGTCTGTCTCTCGGGTGGAAGCTCAGCACTGCCCCTAGAGGCCTGGAGCACTTCTGTCGTATGACTGGATATGCAGCATTTTCCTTTTGCATTTGTTTTTTATATGCAACTTGTTTCTGTATATGTAACTTGTTTTTGTGTATGCAGCGCGTTTGCCTTTGTCGACCACCATATTAACTAACTCTTTTACAAGCAAGTGTTACCATAGTAAGGTTTTGGTAGAACATGATTTGTCCCAGTTCTCAAGAATGGGTGACATGCATTCATATCCATACACAGCATGTATACTGTACAAACCTACATTGATGCACAGATATTTAGCACACTCTCAGCCACACCCTGTTCACACACACACACACACACACACACACACTCACCAGGAACACAATGACTGAGAACGAGGGCTCCCTGAGAAGCACAGGCATGCGTCTGCTGTGTTGCCCAGAGGCTGTATCCTCAGCTGGAAGTGTGGATTACACACACACACATACACACACACACACAACATACACACCAGTAATGTGTCTAACAGAATTCCTAACATCTTCAGTGGAGACATATTGCCAGAGGTTTCATCTGTTCTGACTTTGGAAGGAAAACATCAGAAACTTCCAGCCTTCAGATGCTTTCCAACACTCCCCGCACTAATGATGACATGTTCTGAAAAATCTTTTATTGAATCATTTTGAACTTTCTTGATCATTTGGCGGTTTGGTTATAGCCTGGCAAAGCTATTCCACAACTTTGCCTCGGATGAAAGACTCAGAGACAGATGCAATTTTAAGGAGTCTGACTCTGAACGTTAGATTGACTGCTTTCTGCTTGAGTCAGATGGACACCCACTACACGCTGGACTGTCTTCTTTTCCTCCACTTTTTGCAGCTTAGAACAGAAATCAGTTGACATACACTATTATGTAAAAGATGCTAAACTCACTGACATAAATCTTGAAAACTGTTCTCATCTTATGCTAATATAAATCAAATTATCTGCCTGTGCTCTCCTTAGTAAGTTTCAGCTGCTCACTTCAGGCCACAAATACCAGTAAAGTGCAGAACAAATAGGCGTAGAAATTCTTTCACACTAGCTGCCATTGTCTTTATGAACAAACTAGAAGAGTGCATTCAGTAGAGTGCAGATTCCTGCCAGGCAACAGATCATGAAGCACCTACTGCAATGCCACCACAACCAGCAGAGATTTGCAAAGTTCCTCCAAAATTAACATGACTCCCACATACGTTGCCTCAAACTGAAACAAGATTTCAAACTGGAGCAGTTGTTGATCACTTGATTCTTTTCGGGTTGTCTAGCAGAGTTCAGCCCTCTTCTAGTACATGCATACAAACTCAGAAATGATTTTTGTTCCTGCAAGTCATCCAGCAACGTGTTCGTGTGCATATATGTCATGGTTGTAACACTGAGTACCATTAAGTGATATGCCATTAGTCACAAGGTAATGACAGCTTGCCTGAACAGGCGAACAAACAGATGATTGACTGAACAACAGCTGTACAACTGAACAGCATAATGCAATTCTTTATTGAAAAATAGAAGTCAGTGAAGCACAGAGTCATCCCACATTAAATAAGTAAATTATAGAACATTTTACACATAACCTCTGAGGTAAACACTTAACACAAAATTATGCAGACAATTGTTATTTTCCTTGTACCAATGCAAATGCAAGGATTAGTTTTTTCCATTTCTTTTCTTTCTAGTTTCCAGCTTTTTGATGTTACATTGCTTCTGCAGTCTTATGAGGCGGCGTATTAACAGTATGTAGGATTTAGTGGCATCTAGTGGTGAGTAGGGATGCACCTCATACCACTTTTTTTCAGGCCAAGTACGAGTACAATTGTGTACATTTGTGTACTTGCCAATACTGAGTACCAATATGAGTGCGTAATATGTGATTACAGTTCTTACAGTGACTTAATTTATTTAAATTTTTTTTAAGATTTTTTTTGGCTTTTTGCCTTTATTTCTGATAGTGATAGCTGAAGAGATGACAGGAAAGGGGCCAGAGAGAGAGGGGATGACACGCAGCAAATGGGCCGCAGGCGGGAGTCGAACCAACGGCTGCTGCAGAGGACTAACAGTCTCAGTACATGGGGCACACACTCTACCAATTGAGCTATAGGGGCAAAAAATGTTTTATTTTTATGTGATGTTCCTCACTTTTTAAATGTAACAAATTGTTCTGGCTGTTTCCTGCTGCTAGTGTAACCATGGTTACCGTACACATTAAATTTTTTGGGTTATTTGTATTAAGTTATTGTGCTAATTTTGTGTTCCTTGTTAAGCTGTGCAGTTTACTGTGTACTGTGGGCCGGTAAAACATTTTAGGGACAGTTGCCAAAGAGAGGCTAAAGCTTTTTTTCCTCAGCAGCTTAAAGGGATGTTCACCCTAAAATGAAAAGTCAGTCATTATCCACTCACCCTCATGCCAACTGAAGGTCAGGTTTAGTTTTTTTAAGTCCACAAAACACTGCTGGAGTTTCACAGGAAAGCAGTGTTGCAGAATCTCCCAAACAATGGAAGTGAATGGTGACCAGTTTTCAAGTTTCAAAAAACAACACATAAATTGCCTCCATGCTCCCCGTCTGGTGTAATCCAAGTCTACTAAAGCCCCAGACATGCCAAGCTGACTAAAAAATGTTATTTACACCATGTTTTTAGCCTGAATCTTCACTGTAGATCCTTAGCATGGAGCCATGCTCACGTGCACGTGCACACTGTCTGAACTGGGTGTGTGTGGTGTGACATTGTGCAAACAGCATGTCAGGACTTTAGGATACTTGGATTACACCAGACAAACAGCAATGGAGGCATTTTATATCTAACAAAATAAAGCTGACCCTCAATCAGCACGGATATCAGTAAATGGATGACTGAATTTTCATTTTCACGTGAACTATCCCTTTAAGTTGGACTTACCTTACAGCATAATGCTGCAATCAATAATGGATGACGTGATGATGCTGACTGAACCAAGCAACCGATGGCGGGCTTATACCTGCAGTGTGCGTCCAGTGAGTCAGACAAATGACAACGCAACCAAGAAAAGAGGATACACATATTACACGTTACTTTTCATGACACGGCATTGGAGTAGTTTCATGAGTACATGAGCACAGTATTGGACTGATAACCAATGCATCTGTAGCGGTGAGGCTTAAGATTGCAACCAACTTGCCTCACCTTCCCCTTCCAAGCGTGTAGATGAAAATACAATGGCTGCAAAACTCGCAAAACACTGTAGAAACATGGCGACCTCTGTGAAAGAGAATCAATTTAAGGTAACAAAAACACACCAATTATTTTTTCAGGTAATTACACCCTAATGAAAACATACTTATGAATATTATAGAAAGTTTCTGCAGTATTCTGCCATAAATCCCCATAAATCTTACACAGCGGTCTTTTACTGTAATACATAAATGAGTGGCACGTTTAAAACATTTCCAAATTAAGAGAGTCAGTGTGTGAGTTAAGTAATCAGGGATGTGCTGAGCAGAATAAATGTCCATGTTTCATTCATTCATGAGAACGACGGACAAAAAAAAACCTGATGAATGAGAACAATAAATCTACTCCTTCTGACTCTTGTACTCCGACAGATTAGGGAGTGAAATTCTTAAGATTTCCAGTCCATCCCTCATATTTCCTCTAAAGATTTGAAAAGGATAAGTGAGATGGCAGCAGTTCAATCAGGCCAGTCATATCCTCCAGGCTCAGGGGATTTCATATTTAGATCTTTCTATTCAACTTTTTAAACTGCGCGTATGGCTTATTTATCAAAGTGACCAAAATGGAGGAAAGCTGTGCACACAACTTTCATTCATAGATTACAGATGTCTGTGGAATTTGAACAATCCCCCACTCGCCAAAGCTCCCGACTATATATGTGCTAAGTTATGGTTGAATAAGGGTCTTCTGGTCCTTGTTTATATGTAAATCCACCTCATTATATCTAGTATTCATCACCAGGTGCTCATGATATTGTTTCCAACTCTTGTAATGTTCCACTAGCACATATTTCTTAAATTTCCTTGTAGGCCACACGTCTGAGAACATTGCATAACAAATGGCAGCCGCCCAAACATGTCTTACAAAATTCACAACAATGATGATTTTGTTCTGTGGCTGGATTAACACAGGAACAAGCATGGATGTCTGAGACGTTGGGGACATGTCCCTTTCTGAAATGGACGATTTTGTCTCCGTCACTTTTTAAAAGCACAGTTTGTTAAAATATATTCTTTAAAAAAAAAAAAAAAAAAAAAAAAAACTTGCACCAAGAAATGTTAACTGATAAACAAGAGCGCTCTGAGAATTGTTTATTTGGGCAATAAGCTGAGGTGGCAAAAGCACAGATTCTGTTAAAGTAGAAGGACTGATTTAACTTCTTTACTCAAGTAAAAGTGAAAAAGTACAGCTTCTGAAATGTACTCCAAAGTATAAAAGTAATAAGTTGCCCTCTGAAGAACATCTCTACCAGCTGTTTCTGTGCAAAGCTAACTGAACCTCACCTTTTCTCGGTGATCGAGTCTCCGTCTCTTGTCTGTTTAGTCTTGTTCTTTGTCTTGTTCTGTCTTTGACCTTGTTTTGGTCTTGTTACGTTGTTTTTGTCTTGTTGCAGCCTTTTTATGTTTTTTTTCATCATTTATGTTGTTTTTGTTTTGTTACTCCTTTGCTTCCTTTGCTTTACTTACTTTGCTGTGTCTTGTATGTCCTTTTCGTCTTGTTAAGTATTGTTTAGCTGTTTTTGTCTTTTAACATCTTTTATGTCATTTTCATCTTGTTTTTTCTTTAATGTCATTTTTTCT
This sequence comes from Lutjanus argentimaculatus, assembly GCA_034769285.1. Lineage (NCBI taxonomy): Eukaryota > Metazoa > Chordata > Actinopteri > Lutjaniformes > Lutjanidae > Lutjanus > Lutjanus argentimaculatus. The sequence continues at coordinate 3,175,999 of JAWZSL010000001.1, forward strand.
AGTTACATCTTTTATGCCGTTTTTGTCTAGTTGTCTCTTGTATGTCCTTTTTGTCTTGTTTGGTATTGTTATGTTATTTTTGTCTTGTATGTTTTTTAAGTAATTGTCATTTTGTTTCTTCTAAACAGTCATTTTCATCTTGTTTACATCTTTATTGTTGTTTTTGTCTTGTTTAGTTGTTTTTGTTTTGTCACTCCTGTTACATCTTTTACATTGTTTTTGTCTTGTTGCATCTTGTACGTCCTTTTCATCTTGCTTGGTATTGTTACTTGTTTTTGTCTCGTAACTCTTTTAAGTCATCTTGTTTTTTCTTTAACGTCATTTTCGTCTTGTTACGTCTTTTACACCATTTTTATCTTATTATGTCTTTTACACCCCTTTCATCTTGTCCAGTCTTGTGTCGTTTTTGTCTCGCAACATCTTTAAAATAATTTTCATCTTGTTTCTTCATAACTCATTTTCATCTTGTTTACATTTTTTATGTTGTTTTTGTCTTTTACATTGTTTTTGTCTTGTCACATCTTGTACATCCTTTTCATCTTGTTAGATGTTGTTATGCTGTTTTTGTATCATAACATCTTTTAAGTCATTTCCGTCTTTTTTGTCTTAAACATCATTTTTGTCTTGTTATGTCTTTTATGTCCTTTAATCTCTTGTCCGTTCTGAACAGAACATCATTGGTACCATCTACTGAGCATCAGTGATGTCAGGGAGGTGAGGTGATACTAAAACCTGTAACCTGTTGCCAGCTGCCATCAGGCTGTGAGACTGCTTCATTCATCCTCAGCACTCCTCCATATAAACTAGTTTGTTCTTTATATTTATTTATCTCTTCAGTCATTTTCACTCAATTAATCAAACAGGGAACTACGTTGAAATCTTGTCATATGACTCTGTTATAAATGATAAATAAATTGCCTCGTATTGTTGTGGATGTGATGGATGACTGTTACTTGTGTTGTCAGTGTTGTTTCTGTGTTGTCTGCTGAGTATTTTTGTATTGTCAGCTCTTTAGTAGTCCTGGACCATCCCAGAGGAAAGGAAGAGTTCAAAATAAGATCTCGTCTTTGTCTCCGTCACATAAATGAGCTCAGTTTAAGACCAGTATGAGACTTTGACCGTTTTCTCAAACTTCTTAAATTCAGCTCCTGAGAAAAAGCCTTTTGTCTGAGACTAATTTTTAGCCCAACTGAAGATCATAAAATGTTCTTTTTTTGTCTCACTGTACTGATCTTTTTTTTTTTTTTTTTAAATAATCAGCTCTTGAGATAACAATGAGATCTAAAATAAAACTGAGTTGTCTTAAATGAGACCTTAAATTTGTCTCAGAGTCAGCCCGTACGGTCGTCAAAGGAGGAACCTCTGAGACACCTCAGCAAAAGATCTCCTGCTTTTCTTTTGTTTTGCTCTTCTCTCTCCTGGGGTGGAGGTGGGGTGAGGGTTAGGTGAGACAGATGAGACTTAAGAGTCTCATTTATTTCTCATAAGACAAAGAAAAGAAGACTGTGAGAAACAAAATTTTCCTCTGGGAACGAGCATAACAAAATAAGTATTTAGCACAGATTTATTGGTTTTTCCATGTCTGACTAACCTGGAAAAGATCCAGTATGGGCTATGCAGTGATATCTGCTCTCTTCCTTGTGTATATCCAGTGTATTCATGCAGTAAAACACAGGCTGACGTGTTAAAAACAGCCCACAAGCCCAAGAATAAAAGGTCAGAGGTCAGAGTCACTGTTCTCTGAAGAGAAGACTTTTGACCCTGCAGTACCTCTGCTATCCTACAGGAGGGCTGCTGTATTCATGTGTGTGTGTGTGTGTGTGTGTGTGTGTGTGCTGTAGCTGCCCCAACTTGCAGAACTGTCAGGAGCAGCCTGCACTGGAGTCCTGTGAAGTCATGCAGTGGGTAACGACAGGCGAGAAGTTTCTAGAGCAACACATTAGCTCAGATTCCCGAGGTACGCACATCAATCGCTGCTCTCACATTACCAGCCTCTGTGGAGGGAAATTAGGAATACATAGCTCGCTAACTGATTATTTCCTCTTGCATTCTATAGGCTGTAATCTGTCAGCCTGCGCACAAGGACCTGTATTGTTTTGCTGCGATATTCACTGCTCGTTCCTAATTCTGCTGGCCTTTGGCTCTGCGGCTCTTCCCAGCCACAGCTTCCCCCTGACCGGGCCCCTGCCGTCCTGCTCTCTGCCTGGCCCCGACCTTTAGCTACATACCAGAACACATAGCAGCCGGGACAAAGGGCAAATGCACACGACACATAAACACACTCATACAGTACATACCGGCTCCCTGTTTCACACGCGCACAGCGATGCAGAGGTGTCCTCTGTGGCGCAGGAAATATTGGATCTGCGCTTGTGATGTGCAACAAGAAGGCATTAAAAAAAACTTCAAGTGAACACACACACGCACGCTCACACACTCACGGCGTGGTCGCTGACACAGCCGCCTTCGCTGTTCACGCAATCACATGAGGTGGGTTACCCAGGGTTACCGGCTGGAAAACCGGAAACATTCAGGGATAGAACCTGATGGGGCTGATAAATACATGATAGCTATCCCACATGCACACACATACATAAATGACTACAAAATACCTGCTTTAGTTCACTGTATTCAGGAGTGGATGATACATACGTACATCGTGCAGCATGTTTCATCTGCGCCTTCAATGCTTTGGTTTATTTGATTCTTGACAAACCACCATCAACATCATATTAAAGGTGATGCTGGTTCATTAGAAAAGCTGTATTTTTAGGTGCATACTTAAGATATTTTATTATTTCATGTAATATACTTTTTTGTGCAATATCCTCATACCATGTCACCACCCCATGAATTCTGCTGTTTTTTTTTTCCTGTGCAGCAAAATCTGTGCACTTGTCCATTTTTACAAGCCAATATTATTTATACCTTTTGTATTGATAGAATTCTACACACAATGTCTTATCTTATAAATAATGATGGATGTAAGAGAGACACAATAATGATTAAAAAAAACAAAAAACAGTCACAATAATATTTTAATAAAATGACTTCTTTAAAGTTGGACAAAATAAACAGACACAAACAAATTTAATTTCTTTTCAATGTCTTTGTAAGGTGAATTTATGTTTTGAATTTATTCATGCTGGTTATTTTTAGTGTTGTTACTGTATTATTATTTCACTTCTTTATTATTTATTTATTTATTTATTTATTTTTGGTGACCAAATTTTTTATTTATTCAAAATGAGAAAAGACAACACACAATGATAACAAGTATAACAAGGCACAACCATTAATAGGAAGAAAAATAATCTGCAAAATGACAAGAAGACAGCAGGGGCAAAAAAAATGGAAAAAAAAAAAAGAAGAAGAAGAAAAAAAAAAACTCATTCCCTCCCGCCACCACAGGGCACCTCATGACCAAATGCAGTAAACCAGGTTGAATGGCTAGGTTCGTTTCTTTAATTTTTCAGCCTCCGATACCCACAGACCAATCTTGGACTCACTGAGGCCTATCACACAAGCAGTGGACAGCTCCAAGTAAATTATATCAAGAAATGTGAGAATCCAGTTGCTCTGAGAACTTGTCAGGGTGTTTCCACCTTGTGGCAACCAATTTCTTGGCTGCAGTGAGGCCTCACTTCTTTATTTTTATACATATTTTCATTTTCAGTTCTCTGGCCATGTAGGACCTTATAAATATTGCAACCTCTTGTAAGGGAAACTGTCCACCTATGTTAAAACTGTTCTTGTAAAAGAAATAACCAAATAAAGAATAAGACTTAAAAAAAAAGAAGTCACAATTAATGGCAACAAAGGCCAAGATATCCTGACTTTTAGTCCCCAATATGTGTCAAAGTCTCAGAAACACTTCCCTTGATGCAATTTGATAATTTCTTTCACCAGCCTGATGAATGTCCATGTAATTTCAACTCCATGTTCCTCACTTGTGCCCGAGGATTTCTCCTCAGTCCCCCCAGGAAGTTGCAACGTTGCGATCGCAACAATTAAGGCAAATTCAATCACTGCAACTTTTACACAAATTTGACCAATCACCATAGCCTCCCACTAGTTTGAGCTCCAAAAAGATTTTGCTTCTTTATGGAATACCCCCCATGGTGCACATTTTCATTTACAACTAAAACATTTTATTCGCTTTTTTTAAAATATAATACTAACTTGCTTAGAACACTCAGTACAGAATGAATTTATTCTCAACAAGTTGCCTTTTATTTTTAATGTAGTGTACAAAAAAGTGTAATTTGTTTTTGCTTGCACAATTTCATTTAAACACCTAAAAACATTACAACATGCATGCTGTGAAATCAGGTATTTTAGGCTGCAACAATTTAAAAAATAAGGCTGTGAAATCCTGAGGGGACTGCCTATCTATTTAGTAAGTCAAACGTCTGAGCCCAAACTGAGATTTTGTCACTGGGTTATTTTTATCAGGTCCCTGACTTGTAAAATGACTTTGACATGGGAAATCAGTGCCCCTTTAAGAGCTAAATATCTGTCTAGAAGTGAATTTGAGTAAACATACTATACAATCAACATATCTAATGGAGCAGAAGTACTTTAATGGTAATCTGCAGCAGACAGCTTGCCTGGGACCACACCTTCAAGCCTGCCCTCTCCAGCAAGGTCACTGATTATGAGAAATGGAGTTAACAATTCTGTCTGATACATAAGATAAGAAACAAAACTTGTCACACTCCACTTTAAAAAAAAAAAAAAAAAATCCTATATTAATGTCCTTAACCTCTTCATTTTTGTGGCAGGGGGTGTGGTTGCTTCAGAGAATGCCTATATGAAGCTGTGACATCTCTTAAGTCCGTGGTGTCAGTAGTAAATGACAGTATAGTTTTGATGAGACACTGACAAAGACCGGGCAAATCCTCCTGCGCCCGTGCTGCGAGCTAATAGAGCTGATTGACCTAACAGCCCTGTGCAGACCTAATCCTACTGTTTACTCTCAACAAAGGCTCTCTACCACCTGCACGACAAACAAAATGCAAAAGAAGCACATATGCAGCACACGCACGGAGAGACTAACGTTGAACACAGGACAACGTCAAACAAACAGGAGAATCTACAGGTCGACACGTTAAAAATCGTGCCCATACTGCACCGTGTGAAACGAATCTGAGTATGATTTACCATAAACTCTGCCACAGTAGCACGCCAGCAAACCCTGATTCCTTTGACTGTTTTTCATTTAGAAAGCATACAAAGGCAGAAACATTAAAGGCAATGCAGCTTAGAACATTTATGCACAAAAAACAACAGACGCATACCAGATGCATTGTACTTTTTCACATAAGGCAGCGGTTTCCAACCTTTTTTTCTTAATGGAACCCCCCCATCTATCACTGAGTAAACTGATGACCCCTGACTAAGTGACATATTGTATGTTTAGGCCTATTTCATATAATATTCAATGCATAAAAATAACAGTGCAGAACGAGTGACAAATAATGCAGCTAATCTAAATAGTGAATAACTGCAGGAGGTTTGTGTAAAACGAGTGATTTGGATGATTTTGAGCATCAGTTTTCCTGAGACTTTTTTTTATGAACTTCTTATCCAATTCTCTGTCTGCATTATGTATTTTCTCAGTTTTAAACAGTCATACATACTTAAAGGGACAGTTCAACCCCAAATCAAAAATACATATTTTTCGTCTGGCCTGTAGTGCTATTTATCCATCTAGATTTTTTTTGGTGTGAGTTGCAGAGTTTTGGAGATATCGACCGTAGAGATGTCTGCCTTCTCTCAAATATAATGGTAATATATGGCGCTCGACTTGAGGTGCTCAAAGCACCAAAAAATACATTTGAAAAATTCAAGATAATCCACAGGCCTTTCTGTGAGCAGTTTCATGTAGGAACTACTTTATTTTACCATTAGAATCTACCAGAACTCCATTTATCCTGTTGTGTTAGCTGCATGCCAACTGTAAATCATCACTTTCACGTAGGAACTATTTTCTTTCTGCAGTAGAATCTACTGAAACTACTTTCTTTTCTATTAGACAGAAAGTAGTTCCTACATAACACTGCTCACAGCGAGGTCTGTGGATTATTTTGAGTAACTGGGTCATGATTTCCTGAAAGTGACACTGAAAATAAGACTTTGAAAAAATGTTGATTTTTTATTTGTTGAAGCCTACAAACTGAGTGCCATGTAGTCCTTTTGTATTGGAGAGAAGGCAGCTAATATCTCCCAATCTCAGCAACTCAAGCCAAAACTATTTGGAAAATATGTATGTTTTTTATTTTTTATTTTTGGGTGAAATGTCCCTTTAAACAACAAAGAAAAAGTCACTTCCACCTGCAGCAACCCTATTAGCTGTGATGAACATACTCCATCTATTTTACTAAGGTACAAACTGATAATGTTAGCAATCTTGCTAAAAACTACTAAAATAATATTGTTATAAGCAATGTTAAAGGGACAGTCACCCCAAAATCAAAAGAACACATTTTTCCTCTGGTCTGTAGTGCTACAGTATTTATCCATCAAGATAGTTTTGGAGATATCAACCAAAGAGATGTCTGCCTTCTGTCCCTTTAAATCAACTTATTGGATAGTTTTTGATTTTCATCTGCTACGACCTCTTTTATGATTTTACCCTTGACTTAACATCCAGTACGCAATCTGCTCAAATAGCAGGTGTGTCACAGGTGCATCACACATTAAAATAGTTCAGCGATGAGTGTTGTTGCAGTTGTTATTCAACCTGCTGCAGAAGTGTTGTGTTGTTAGTAAGCTTAATGGAATTGGCTTATGGTTCCATTGTCTGTTCTTCTCTGGTTTCTGTCCAGAGCTAAATGCCATGAAGTCATCCTATTACAAAATCCTGTCTGCATGTGCCTCCGTCATTACTCATTGTTTAAAGCAGTCCTGCGCAGTGACTGAGCCATGTGACGGTGCTGTATTGACCTTTTCTGCCGGGCCAGTGGGGATATGAGAGGGGGAAGTGAGATATTGAATGTGATTGAAGTGCAGCCAACAGAGAGCGACAGGATCGACCTGAGTATTTCCCCCAACAAGCCGGTCTAATCTGTTGGTTGGACCAGGTCAAAGGATTAAACGGGTGCTGTTCAGCGGCCGTCCTGTCTGACCTCAATACACTTAACCTGGCACTGTCCTTAAGACAGATCGTCTACCTGTTTAGAAGCACATGGATAAAAGCTACAAAAAGATGCTGGGACTCCACAATAGGAAGGTGTGATAATTAACTTATGAAAGGCCCAGTTAGGGGTACAGTGGAAGATATTTGTTTAAAGGGTCTGTTCACCAAAAAATCAGAAATACATATTTTCCCCCTTGGCCTGTAGTGCTGTTTATCCATCTATGCTGTTTTGGTGTGAGTTGCAGAGTTTTTTGAGATATCAGCCATAGAGATGTCTGTTTCCAGAAATCAGGACTCAGTCGTTTGAAATAATCCACAGACTTCGTGAGCAGTTTCATGTAGGAACTATTTTCTTTCTGCAGTAGGAGGTACCCAAACTGCTTTCGAATCTACTAAAACTAGTTTCTTTCTAACAGAAACAAAACAGTTCCTTCATGAAACTGCTCACAACAAGGTCTGTGGATTATCCTGAGTAACCAGGTTATTGGTTTTGCAATTTTGCAAAGAGACAATTTTTTAAATCTATATTTTGCAACTATAATTCCATGATTTTTGGGTTATGATTTTTGGAAAGAGACAGTTTTTTTAAAACCTATATTTTGCAAGTATGTTCTGCAACTCACACCAAAACAGCATAGATGGATAAACAGCACTACAGGCTGGAGGGTAAATATGTATTTTTGATTTGTGGGTGAACTGGCCTTTTAATTATAACTCCTGCAAAGATGCAAACTGTTTATTTTATTGATAAATAAATTTTATATTACCCAGTTTCATCACCTGTAATACACCAGCAACTAGTCTGAGCCAAACAAACTGTTGATAAAATGACAACTATTCCCAAAAACAAGTGAAGCATAGTAGTAAGTTTGGCTCGCACTCCCTTTGTTTTAGTCCACAATTGTGCTTTTATTCTACTTATTCCGAGAATATCTCCAAAATGCACCAACAAAATCTTGATGGATAAACAACAAAAGCTGAATTTTTCAAGCTTAAGTCAAATATCCACTCTTGATCGCAAAAGTTAACTATATAGCTGTTCAACTTTATTTAAATCACCTTGAGTTGCATGCACTTTCTGTCAGAAAGGGGTCTGTATGCTCCCAAAAACAAAGCATATGGATGTTTTTTTTGACAATCATCTCTGCAAATAAATAAAATTGCTGCTAGCTACTACTTTTTAATCAAGAGTAATGTTTTAACTATTTTGAAACTTTATTTATTTTTATTAATTTGAATTAATTTTTAACAAATGTATTATGTATTATTTTTGGCCTGTTGCCCTCGACCCAGATTAATTTTTGACCCCTTCATAGGAAAGAATGTGGACTCCTCAGCTCTCAGCACTCACACGGATGCTACATGTGAGAAAACATCAGCTCGTACCTTCTGAAATGTGCAACCTGCACACTGAATCCTGCTTGATTTTAACTCGGCACCTCGAGGCTCACTGAATATCTTTAAAAGGAGACTGGGCTGTATTGCTCTGGAGCTCTGGAGCTAAACCAAGTTATGTGAATAATGCATCGATCCAAGCCTTACAGTATCACAGTCCACTGTTACACTCTGCATGACTGAACACAAACCCAGTGAACTTGGAAGTCTCTGCTAACACTCCCGGGAGAGATTATCCACTCAGAAGCCCTATTTCAAACGCAATGTCATTTCCCAACCCAAGGACGACCACTGAAATAGGCAGACGTTGACGGGAAAGGAGCTGATGGCGAGCACGCCCTTGTGGGAGATGGCAGCATCTGACGGCCTTTAATATGGACCATGTGCTCTCTGAGGGCAGGACGGGGCTGAGCTGCTCCTGCTCTTCATGAGCAACTATTGACAATTTCCTCAAGTATGCGTGAGATGCACACAGACAGGGACACTCCCAGACACACACACACACACACACACACACAACACACACACATACACACAGGCTCACAAACAGACACACACACTTTTTCCATCCTGGTTAGGTTGTTGCATGCAGCTAAAATCAAAGGTCAGTCTGCTCTCACATGGTGAGCAGGCACACTGTACACATTCTATCTATCTATCTATCTATCTATCTATCTATCTATCTATCTATCTAGGCAAATATTCTTAAATAATCAAATTGTTGTAAGCAAAAAAATCTGCTAATGGGTTTAGCCTGTTTTGTTGCCTAGAATTCTTGTAGCTTATAAACTAGTTTATAGCTTAGCTTATAAATCTAGCCACTTAAAGACCGTAATGGCCCTTAAAACTAAGAAAAAATGCCAAATATATCACTTATTTAAGAAATACTCACTTAAAATGAGAAATTTGGTCTCCTCATTGAGCTAACTTTAAGAATTTAGGGATTTACAGTTAGCAAAAAAGCTTAAAATACTCATTTTCTTTGAACAAAACATTTTGGTTTCATGATTGAGCTGACTTTAACAATCTATACCTTGAACTGAGACTGATCATTAGCAAAAAAAGACACATTTCCTTCAAAAAGCAGCTGATGCAAAACTTGCTTGATAAAATTATTTTTCTTTTTATACAAAAATATGACTTATTTCTCTTTCTTGAATTCTTTTTATCTATCTATCTATCTATCTATCTATCATCTATCTATCTATCTATTATCTGTCTGTCTATCTATCTGTCTATCTATCTATCTATCTATCTATCTGTCTGTCTATCTATCTGTCTATCTATCTATCTATCTATCTATCTGTCTGTCTATCTATCTGTCTATCTATCTATCTATCTATCTATCTATCTATCTATCTATTTTTGATGGAAGAAAAGAACATAGTGGTTACAGTGAAGTTCTTGGTTGCTGAACCTCCCCACTTTAAAACACCAAAAAGCTGCCTCTGGTCATGGGCAGTCATCCAAAGGATGAGACTACAGGATGAGTTTGGCTTCCACTTTTTCACTTGAGTAAAATTAGAGGAGGCCTGGAGGTGGCCCACGTTCACTACTGACAGCAAGAAGAACAAAAGCTGTGAGACTGTAAAAGACTGTAATATCTTAATGTATGTTTGTAAGTTAGAAATACAGTGTACTTTTTTTTTTTTAGATTTATGATTGATCTCTTACTGTAATGTCAAACTTTTATGTCTTACTCTGTTTTATCACAAGTGGCAGCACCATCAGTCTGACATTCAGATCCAAGACAGAAGCACAAAGACAAAACCACTGCAGCCACACGAATCCTGCATCTGTCTTACAAAAAAAAGAAGTAAAAATGACCTTTATTGAATAATAAATCAGATGTGTACAGCATTTTTTGTTTTTCATTTGGAAATGTTGCATTTTTGTCACATTAGATCATTTTTCTGTACATAGACCATGGGTCCTCTTCCACAGAGTCTGCCATCTTTCTACAGTAGTGCAGAAGAGACAAACCAAACACTGGCTCTAGTTACAGCCTTTCACATTTTTCATGAGTTTTATGGCCACTGTAGTTTCTCCTACACTCTTGCCAGGCGAGCCGGTTGTACCAAATCCTACACACTGGTCCTTTAACTGAAAGTGCTTCTGCTTTCCTTCTTTTAAAAAAAAAAAGTACCCAGCCATTATTTAAGCACATGAATTGTATTTGGCAATGAATGCTTGTACGTATGTATCGCAAAACAAAAAGAATCAGCGGCCAGTTGCAGCCTTTTTTATAAAATAAAATAAAAACTGAATGAAATTACTGACCGTATGAAGTCACAGAATATATCATCATACTGAGATATTTTTTATTGTGATATTCAAAATATTGTTACATCCCTACAGGCCTGGAGATGATTAACTTTCTCAGTCTTGTCAAACAAACAGAAACTGGTGAAAAAAAATGTTGAATTACTTTCTTTTCACATATTTTATTCGGCTCTGATAGGTTGTAGCATAAAGACAGCCTGCTGCTGTGTGAAGTTATGTAAAAGAAATGCCAAGCATCAGCTAGAGGGACAGTTCACACCCAAATCAAAAATACATATTTTCCCTCTTACCTGTAGTGCTCTTTATCAATCTAGTTTGCTTTGATTTGTGTTGCAGAGGTTTGGAAATATCGACAGAGGAGATGTTTGCCTTCTCTCCAGTATAATGGAGCTAGATGGCACTCAGTTTGTGATGCTCGAAGCATCAGAAAAAATATATTTGAAAAACTCTACAGCAATGTCTCTTTCCAGAAATCATGACCCGGTCACTGAAGATAATCCACGGACCTTGTTGTGAGCAGTTTCATGTAGGAACTATTTTCTTTACTGTCCTCCAACCGTATCACCGTACACAAGGAAGCCTGCATCTACTCATGGATGTGAGGCTCATGCTTGTGACAGTGCAGGATGTAAATAATGGCATCTTCCTCAGATGAGAGCTGTGACCTCTCGTCCATGAGTCGATGCATGCTTCCTCCTGCATGGTGATACAGTCGGGTGTAGTTCAATAGGAAGAAAATAGTTCCTTTTTCTCTACTAGACAGAAAGTGGTTCCACATGAAACTGCTCACAAGGTCTGTCGATTATCGTGACTATCTTGACTTTTTCAAATGTATTTTTTGGTCCTTTAACACCACAAGCCAAGTTCCATTTATCTCCATTATACTCAAGAGAAAGCAGACATCTCTACAGCCGATATCTCCAAAATTTGGCTACTCACACTAAAAACATCTCGGTGAATAAACAGCACAACAGGCCAGATGAAAAATATGTATTTTTGATTTGGGGTTGAACTGTCCCTTTAAGGCCAATGTTTTAAAAACACCAAGTTGCAATTTTTACAGGGGGTATGTGTGGAACTATTTCTTGGCTGGGCGCGCTGACTTCCTGGAATCAAAACTGTGAGGTTGCCAGGCAACCAGCTGAGCGGTGGCATCAGTCTTCCTGTCCGGCTCTCGGCAAAGAAAACAAATAAGTTTCCCAGAATGTTAAAACTATGTCTTTAATCTTGAAATGTGTTTTCACTCGCTGGCGTTAAACATACCCGAGCTGCAGTATTGCAGAACAATGTGCCCACGGTATGTCCTGCACGTGTGCATCACAAGCTGAACCGCATCCAAAAAGAGCCTGATGTTTGTTCCTCTCCAAGCGCTAATAAGCAACAGTAGCTTGGAAATCCTAGACGGCCCCACGTTCATCAGTCTCCCTCTGCCTCTCTCTCTTACAAGGGATTAAGTTGTCAGGTTACATTGAACTCTGAGCGCCCTCCGCCCAGACAAAACCGTCTTAAGGTGCAGGCCGTCCAGTTATTTATAACTCTGTCGGGTAAGCCTCCACTCTCCGCAGCCCACTCCAGCACATAGACATGTATGGGCCTCTGTGTTCTGCTTTATTACGCGGACCGGAGGGGAACACAGCGCACCGGCTGTGTTTGTAAAATAGTGTCATGCTGTATGTTTCAGTCTGAGTGTGTGTGTGCCCATCTCAGCCATTCCACAAGATCGTCTGGCCACCACTGGTCAGACTTTCCAAAGTATTACATAATGGGCCTTCAGTGAAGAGCACCAGACTGACAAGAGCACCTTTACTGACGTCATCGCACACCACACGGACACACACACGGCGAAATTAGGAGTGCAGGGTGCAGGCAGCAGATTGCAGACACACAATACCGATCCTCTTTCCTTTTGTTACACTATCCCGCATCCCACTCTCGCTGCCTTTCCCACTTTCTCTCTCCTTCGCCTCTCAGCCCACCTATCTGGAACTACCATCTATTTTGGGAGCGCGGTGCCGGCCAAGTATCGGCTGCAATGTGTAGAACACATCACGGGTAGGGGCCCCTTTGAGACAGGGATGCGTTCTGGCTTAAGCACAGTGGTAAGTGGGTGTAGGCTACTTTGTATAATCTGTCAATCCCTGGCTGTACATTGGTTTTTCACATCAGATTTTAAACCTTTTTGTGGCACATTTAATGACATTTTCGTCTTTGATTCGGCATTAGAGAGCTATTATGTTTGAAACGCAGAGTTTTTTTAAAAAAAATCTGATTTTTGGTGCAAATCCAACCTCTCTGCTCAGTTTATCCTTCTTTTTTTAGGACTCGACTCGTGATTGGATTTTCACCTGTGTGTTTCCACATTCAAAACATTCAGGAAAAAAAATCTAACAAGATTACTTTGCTTTAGGTTCATATCAAGGCTGAGAAATTTATGCACTGTAAAAATGTTTATTTTAACTTTAAAGGACAAATCTGTAATATATCTATTGCAATAAATCATAAATCAAATAACCACAATATGTCATCAGGGATCAAGGAAACATGCTGAGTTGAAATACTGGCTTCTCGGACATCAGTGCTGCAGCTGCAGTGTCTCCCTTTGAAAGTTCTGTTCTGGGCTGGAATACCTGATTTTATGCACATTTCGTGTTAATTAGAGTTAAAAAATTAATGCCGAATATCTGCCAAATGAGTAAGTATCTTATTATGGATCATAAGAGACCATTAAAAATCTTGTACAAGGAGAAAATGTTTAAAACAGTTCAATTGAGCAATATATTAATGGAATTTGGCAGCCACTGGACTCAAATTCCAATGTGTGTCTTCAGAGCAGTGGGCTTTTGTTTTCAGGATAACAGGCTGAACTTTACATCGACAGACAACTGACAGTTATAAACAGCTGATCAACTTACAGTGGAGGACTCATCATCACTTGTTATTGTCAATTTATGATACTGCATGAGACATGCGGTCCTGCAGTGTTCCTGCAGCCTGCAGGAGCTTTGCAAGTCTGGTAAAGAGGTGGCAGAGGGAAGTTCACTATTTGGACTGCTGTACTCATTCTTGCACACACAATTGTATATTGCTCCACTAAGTTGACTGAATTTGAAAAGACAAGTTGAGGTGATGATTTGTAATAATTCAAAACAAACTTTTCCAGTCAAATAAACTTGATCTCAAGTCAGTTGTGCTTGAGAAAACGTGTTCAATGAACTTAAGATAATAAGTTGAAACTCTCAGTCACAGAGGTGGATATTACAATCAAATTTGATTTCCTTCTCCAAAAATTTCTCAGTTCCTCATGTTTCATCTAAAGTGTATTAGAGACAAACAGCATCATATGTTTTCTTCAAACTATAAAAAGGGAGGGCCTCAGGGGAGTTGTAACTCTTAAACAATGCATGCTGGGAAGTCTGCTGCTACACTGATGTGTTTCTAAATCTGCTCACTCTGAGAAGTGAATTCATTCAACTCATCATTTCAAGTCAAAAAACTCAAAGTTAGGAGAAGTCTTGTTTAAATAAATAGTATATATTTTAGGTTAAATTAACCTGAATAAATAAAAATTGCACATTTATGTTACATTGATGAGAAAAAATTAGTTGATTGCACTTAATTTCTGTATGATTTTTTTTTTTTTACAGTGTACAAAGATGAGCGTCAGTAATATGCTTCTTATACAGCAGGTCTTCACAGATTTATGATCATGTCCATTACTTTGTTAAACATGGCAAAAAGCTCGGAGGACAGATACAGTATTGACTGTTTCAATAATTGCTTTATTTATTGCTCATTTATTGCAGCTGGGCCGCTGCCCCCCCCCCAATACCCACAGCTACATGAGACAAAACAGAGGACCGTGGTGATAAATTCCCCACTTTTGAAATAAGACTGTAGAACCCTGAAGAAAGACAGCATGAGAAAAACCAGACCTCACCACATTTCAGCTGCTGACATTTCTACAATCACACTTCAATTCTCACGAGCGAGCTGCTGACATTTTTGTGCATTTCACCAATTTTGCTACATCAACTGAGTGAATGCTCTCATTAAATCAATGTGTTTATTTCAAAAGTACTTTTTTAAAATTTCTTTTTACAGAAACCAGAGGAAACCATTCAGAGCCTGTGAATACACTGAGCACGTTTTATTTACAGTAATATAACTTTATTCATATGTCATGCAGAGACTAGTGCTGATGTCAGGCTTTCACACAGCATCTCTTCATGTCTGCAGACCACAACATATTTTATTTGAAAAGAAATTTTCAAAACAGTGAATTATTTACATTTTCAGTGATTTATATGGCACACAGACTTATAATAAACCTACACTGTGTATTATTATATTTTTTAAATTTCTTTTCCTTTTCTGTTGAAATACAAGTACAGTATATTTCTTTTTTGCTCCTCCTATTATGTCTTGTGTGAGGTCTCCTCAGGTGGCAGAGTTAACACACCATGTGACCTGGTCACATGACCGCTCGATGAGTTTTTATAGTAAATCACCTGCTCACATTGCACCTTAGACCCTGATGAAGCCTGTGTGAGTCCAAACGTGTTGGTTAATCCATGAGTTATTAAAGGATTTTTACAGTTTATTATCAGAGTGCCTCTGAGTGCCTGGACTCAGAGGCACCGAAGACTTCCATTAATATTAATCTGGGCAGTGATTTTTTTTTCTTTTTTTCATTTTTATTCAACTACTGGCCTTCTCCTTGAAGAGCTCTGCAGATAGAGAGCTTAATAAAGGCTGTATTATAGTTTTATTTTATTTTTACATCTTTGTATCAGTGTTTTTTTTTTTTTTTTTCATAGGATGATTTGTCCCAGTTCTCAAGAACGGTTAGAGAGCAGGACACAAAGCCAAATCCAGATTTTCTCAATTAGGGAAAAAGAGTAGATGTGCTTCCAGCTGCTTTTCAGGGTTATTTTTTTAATCTTTTCATGTAGGAAAATCTTGTAAAACAAAATATTAATCATAACTGAGCATTTTTCATACTTTAAAAACCATCTGGAGGGGAACTTAAAACATTTTAACTGGCATTCATTTAAGTGTCTTCCTCCGCTTGCTCATCTTGCCCGCCAGGACTGAGACAGTGATTCCTCTTTGCATTGCTCTGTTTCTAATTCATGTGATTCACAGCAGAAAATATATTTTTTTAGTTTTCAAATCAAAGAGTGCAGCTGTCGTCTAGACAGCGCGTTTGGTATATTTAGCTTTGTGGGTTGTGTAATGGCCCCTGAAATTGTAGTTCTTAAAGAATGAAGAGTATTCCAACAGCTCCAAGCGCCACAGTTTACCTCTGCATCGGCAGGGAAGAAAAAAAAAAAAGTATTCCTCACTTCAGCAAACCGCTGCTCTGCCACTGATATCTTTCTCTACAGGGCGCAGACGTCTGTGTGAAGCACTGAAACTGGAGTCCCTTCATTTTTAATAAAACTCCCCTCGGTGGCTGAGTGTGATAGGACATGGATTTTATTAGAGCATTGTGTTTTCATGAGGCGACAGTGCACCTGGGACCTCATTAAAATACACTTGGAGGGAGACCATTCATTCTACTTATGCTTACACCTAATTTAGAAAAATGACACTTTCCATCTAAATTGCCAGTTCCTGACAAATGTGAGCACACACGGACAAAATTCACTTGATTTGAAATGTCCTAAAGCGGCCACCGCAGAAAAAAAACAAGACTTTAAATACTTTGATAGGCGGACTACATGAGGGGCAAAATACAGTACAGCTGGTTCATTGTAATATTCACCTGCAGTGGTGGACTCAGGCTGTCTGAGGGGCAGGGGCAAAAAAATAAAAAGGGGAACCAGCTGTATGTGGTGGGGCACCAGCGCAGCGAAAAACGTCATGCACTGAAGGTGAAAAAGTTCCAATTCCTGGTTTAGATTACAATTGTTTTATTGTATAACAACTACTACAACAACTGTAATAAAAACACAGTGAACTATTTAACTATTCGAAGGCACATAGAGACAAAATATATTCTAGTATGCAGGGCAGCCTATATGGAACATCATTGTGTTTTGTCCACTGGAAGGACACCCTACAGGGCATTTTACCCCATTTTATCCACTAGAAGGGTACTCTAGAGGGCACTTTATCAATTTTTATCCACTAGAAGGACACTTCAGAGGGCATTTTACCATGTTTTGTCCACTAGAAAAGAACATTTCCTCCTAAATTAGGAATCGGAATGGGGAATTTATAAAAGGACAGGACACAACAGTTTTAAAATCAACCTCCTATGTAATGCTACATTTCTTTTTCTGGTGTCAACAAATGAAGAGTTGAATTTTTCACATTATTTAATTTCTATTTCCTATTTTCTAATGTATGTCATCATCAGACATTGAAAGTCTGTCTCTGTCTTATAAAGGTTTTCGCCACCAGGGACAATGATGGAAATAAGTCCAGGAGACAGGGATAGGATGATAGTCGCTTTTTGATCCAGTTATGTTATTTCACAATAAAACAGTATTTAGTCAGATTTAATGTTAAACATGAATCTGGCACCATGCAGTCACTTCAGTTTTTATTCATAGTTACACAATATAAATAGGCTAAAACAGATTCCTAAAGTCAAAAACAATGTCTTGACTCATACAAAAATAATCCGTCTCAGTCATCACCCACAACCCACCAGAAGTGCCTACATCCGCAGAGACCCCGCCCTCCGCCCATAAGTTCTTATTTTCTCATTATTTTGCTATGTTTGGCCAATTTTAATGGCCCAAAACGTCTGTATTTGATGGTCTGGGAATGAGAGTCAACAATCTTTGTGGTGCTTTTACAAACAGCAAGTGACAAACCCTACTTACTCTCATTCACATTAACTGATTATCGTGCTTCATCTGGAACAGATTAAATATCACAACGTTTTGTGAAATCAGCAGTGGTGGAAGAAGACCTTTTTAAATATTAAGTAAAAGTAGTGAAAAACACCACACATGTGGTGATTTTTACTACTTTTGCTTGATATATTACTTAATATTAACAAGACATATGAGGAGCTTGAACTTATTCTGCAAAGAAAAAAACATATCAGACACCATTTATTACTTCTTGCAGAGTATTTTATATTGTTTAAAACATGACTGGGGGTGGGCTTTAAGTAAAAGTACAAGCATTAAAGTATAAGCATTAAATTGTACCAATTACCAAAAATAAGTACTCTTCATGATGCAGATTGGCTAAATTTAGAATCATATGTATTATATTATAATACATATGACATATAATATACATGTAATATACATATAATATAATAAGAGATAATGTACAGTTAGTGGGTCATTATTGTGTAATAAACCCCTGCATCCCTGTCAGGGTTTATTGTGCAATAATGATCTGCTCACTGTACATTATACTGCTTATTACACAGCTACCAACTAAAATATCAATAATTAGACACATTATATTCATTTAAAAATGATTTTATTGATGTAAATATGTTTTTATAGTTCCTCCAGAGTCTATGATCAAAACTGCGTCCATAGCGACAGTCTGTTCTTCATAGTAACGGTCTGCTATAACAGACCTTACAGTGCCATAACTGATCGATCACAATTGAGTGTTTAACAAAGCCATGTTAAAATCTATAACAATACATCAGGTTTCATTAGTTGATTCATATATTTTATTAATAATCCAAATCTGCAAAGTAACTAGTAACTGAAGTCATCAAATAAATGTAGTGGAGTAAAAAGTATAATGGATATACTCAAGTAAAGTACAAGTACCTCAAAACTGTGTTTAAGTAGAACACTTGAGTAAATGTACTTAGTTACTTTCACCACTGGTAATCAGATCACTTGTATGTTGGTGTGTGCATCAGTGTGGTGTGTGTGTGTGTGATCTCCGCTTTAGTTCCTGCTTGCTTTAAACCACAAGATGCACTTTTGCCTCCGGGGCTAAAGGTCACAGAGGATTGTGGGAGCACGCTGCGCCACAGGCTGCGGTTGCGTCACCGCCAGTATTGAGTCAGGTGCACTCCCAAGGATCTCGCTGCCAGCTGCCGTCGAGGCAGGGATAATCTGCCTAAGCAGCTTTCACATGATTTTACCCACAGGGAAGAATTTAGGAGAGGTTTGTAAACCTCTTCAGACCTGGCCTTGGAGCTCTTCCTGCTTTGACTTAAGAGGTGAACATGGGCTGGACAGCAGACACTACACCAGAGAATACCTCCGTCTGAAAAATAAACCCCTCTGCTCGTTTTCAGTTGATTCATTCCAGCACACACACAAACCCCACCCCCCCCACACACACACCATTGTGACTGATATTAAAATCTAAGCTGTGTCTTGTCCATTAGGGCTTCTCTGACTTCCTATTTCAAAGCACGCTAAAACACATCTCCTATCACTCCATTAGGCATTACACTGAAAGCAAATGATAAGGAACACAGATCAGATCTTACATAGATGTCCTGAGGGAGAACGTCTCTGCAGCAGAGAGAGAGCAGTTCAATTCATCGTCTGGAAAAGACTGTAGGAAATTTCTGTGACCTTCTCTGTGGGGGTCAGAGGAACTCGAACAGATGAAGTTAATCTACTAACAGCCAGGGGTCAAAGTCAACGGCCTGATGTCTATACATGCTGTGCAAAGATGTGACTGCTATTACATATTCCAAAGGGCACTGGCAACCCTATCCTTGTAGGAAAAAACTGTCTCAGTGAGGCTTCTGCGTCCTCACGAAGCTCTGACTTTTGACATTTGACGGCAGCACTGCAGAAAAATAGTTTGTTTTGTAAAATAAGACTTCTGTAAGATTAAATGTCGGTGAAATTACAACATATATTCACATTTTAATTGACTTGAGAGCTGCTTGGATTTCAGGTTGAAATTGAAGGAGAAAATGGTCATATATTTACTGTTTAAAATAATAACATGACCGTGACATGTCATCAGACGAGTTGAAATATGTGCTTCTCTGACAGCAACGCTACAGCCTTGGTGTCCTCCTTTTAAATTTCTATTCCAGCCTGTAAAGTGTGTTTTTGTTTGACCTTCACATTAATTTGAGCTCAAATTAATGTGAGCTCAAATTAATGCCAAATGTTTGCCGAATGAGTAAGTGTGTGTTTATGAGTTGTAACAAATCATTAATAATCTTTTAGAAGGAGTACATGTTTATAACTGTTAAACTGAGCAATTTGTGAATGGAGTCTGGCAGGCAGACATTCTCTGAACCTCAGAGCTGTGGGCTTGCTTTTCTGGCTTAGCATTATATACAATTAACAGTTTTGTATGGGGTAATGTACAGTGAGCAGGTCATTATTGTGAAATAAACCACGTCAGGATGACGCAACACCCCGACAAAAAGCACTGTACATTATCCTGTTTATTACACAGCTACTTACAAAAAAAGGTACATATTTATTTGGCCCAAAATATTTATTTTAAAAATGATTTCATGGCTTTATTTCACAGCAGTGACCTCCTCACTGTACATTATCCTGCTCGTAACATGGTTATGTACCAAAACAAATCAACAATTTGACACAAAATATTAAATATTGCTCCTCCAGAGTCTATGATCAGAATTGTGTCCATAGCAACAGTCTTCCATACAGAAATAACAAAATTTAAAATGTGGAATTGACCAATCAGAATCGAGTATTTAACAAAGCTATGTAATAAAGACAGCTGAACGCTTGTTGTCACTTGTTATTGTCAAAATATAATGTTGCGCTCGTCTTGCACTCCTGCAGTTTTTCTGCAACCTGCCTGAGCTTCCTTGAGTCTGTGGAGGAGGGAGCAGCGGGAAACAACTCACTTCAACCAAAGATAATAACTCAAACAGGACTTCAGCCTATTTAATATAACATCACCATTGCTCCATCTCACTATGTGGACTTCTGTATTTATTTGTGGACATGCAATTGCTTCTTTAAAACAAAATGCTTTTATAAAAAAAAAAAAATAGCAATAGAGACCATGCTCTCAAAACAATTTACAACAATATATTGAAAAACTGAGGACATTTCAAAGAGATGAAACTACAAAACTACCAGAATCAGAGATCGATGATCCTTCAGCTGACCTCTTACTTTTAAAATGTTTTATTTTTGTCTTTACAGATGTGGGGAAAAAAGAAATCACAGTATCTACTTTTTCCTCAGGCTCTTTCGGGCCGTCTTATCTCTCACTGAGTTCAAGCGGCCCCTCAACAGCTAAGACAGATTATAGCCTGCTGAGCTGTTCGTGCGCTAACTAACCCTCTGCAGATGCCTGCCTGATGTTGATTAAAAGACTGCAATATAGTGAAAAGTTTATTTGTAAAAGTTGTTGGCTGGCCAGCGGTAATCATCAGTTTAAGGACACAGACCCTTTGCACTGCAGATATTTGAACACGAAAAGCACAGTAGGGATCAGCAGCATGAATTATGACTGTAAAATGGAAATATTTTTACTGTATTAACTTGGTATCTGACCTTACTTGAGTAATTATTTTCTGACTTTATTTTTCTCCAACATTTTACACAATATCTGTACTTTCTACCCTTACATTCTCAAAACTGGCTTGTTAGTTTAGCTTTAAAAGCATCTGACAGGAATTATTGATTATTTTTATTTTGTATTGTGCCTTCCCAATATCAAGACTGATTTCATCTTAAATGAATGGATCAGTAACACAGAAAAGACGATCCTTGGTGTGTCTTTTATTGCGTATCGCACGCAACAGATGCACATACACAGCCGGTAGAAATGTCCTTCAGAGAGATTCTTTATCCTTTTAAAGTTTGAGCACATTTCAAAGCGTACTTGTCTGCTTTGTATTTGTACTTCTACTTGAATAAAGAATGCATGTACTACACCTCTGTATTCTAGGTTAAAGTACACACTGTAAAGAGGCCGTTTTCTGTTTGAGGTGAATTGAGAACACGTTTTTGATATCTGTGTGGGTTTGAACAGAAATAAATGTTCAAAAATCAACCAAAACATCATGATCATTTTAATGCATGCAAGGACCAGTAAGTGTAGGTTTTAGTGGCATCAAGCACAGCACTGACCCAAATACAAATATGATATTCAGCAAAGCACAAATAATGCTTTGGAAACAGATATTTCTTCTATCTGAATATGCTTGTTATTATTCCAGAAAAAAATTATTTCCAAAATTTAACACTAAATCTAATGTAGGGTACTACTTTTAACACAAGCACTTATATTGTAACACAAGCACATAAAATATTAACATCATGATTGCAATTTAAGATTATTCCCTCTTCTTAAGACAGATCTTTCATATTTTTACTTTCTATACTTACATCTGAGAGAGAGAATTTCATAATGAATTATATACAAATATTAAATCAACCTGATGCTTTAAATACACAACAATTTAACATGATTCTATCCAAATACAGATAATTTAGCCGGCTGAACAGATGCAGATACTAATGATGACATTTCTGCGCGCTTCTAATCTAGCGGTGAGAATGCAGATTGCAAATATTTCGCCTCATGCATGCCTTCTGAATGTGTAGGAGAAACTACTGTGGTTGCAAAACTCGCGAGAAACACTAAAGGCGTGTCGAGAGCCAGTGTTCGCGTTGTCCAATCATAACGAAGAACGTTGCGGGTCAACGTGCAGGCCGACGTGGAAGAGGACCCACGCCCTCTGTAGATACAAAAAGATCATTCTAAGGTAACAAAAAGATGATTCTTATTTTCAGGTGATTATACACTAATGAAAACATAGTTGTTAATAATATATTGCATTCCTGCCATTTTCATTACACACTGGACCTTTAAGTGAAAACTGACTGATCAGATAACTGCACTACGATACCACATTAAGGTACAGTGCTTGGAACTATCTCATCATCGCATACAGGAAATTGCTTGAGTAAGGGCTTGCTATTAGGCTCACCGAGCAGCTCATACCTTAAGAAGCTTATTGTTTATGTTCTCTCTGGCAGTATAATGTATGTCTCCAAAACAGGAAGTGTGTTTGTTAAGTCCATAAGCCTGGAGTCTGGAACGCTAAAGTGCTGCAGTTCAGCTGCCAACATGTGAGTCTGAACCGCCAGACACATCTAAGAGGAGAGATCCTAATGTTGTCACAATTGGTTGTTTTATTGATCAAAAGTTAGGCTATTGTGATCGGAAAATGATGGAATCCCATTTCTGTCAATGTAAAGAAAACAGAGTTTGTATCTCATTAAAATTACATAGTACCTCAAAATAATGAGAGACTTTTTAAAAATGATGAGTCAGCATCTCATTGTAATGACCTACAGCATGTCTTTTTTTCATCATATTGATGGAAATGGGCTTCCACAGTAAATGCATACAAACAAAACACAATTTTTTTGTAATTATAAGACACTTTTTACAGCGTGTAACTGCAGCATGGTACCAATTATACAGTCTTAATTCCAATTTTTAATGCTTTCAACTCAATAATATTGCTGCTAAATAACTGCCAGCTAATAATGAATATATTATGATTGATGGCGTGTAGGCTGATTCTGTCCTCCTTTGATGAAGCTCCTCCGTCTCTCTGTTTGCAGCAGCTGTCTGTTCATCTCTTTCCGTGATGCTGTTCTGCTTCCTCACCCTGCACAGCTGGCACAGCAGCTGGCACAGGCACAGGTACAGGCCACCCAGTCTAGTGGCGCGGGTGTGGCACATCTGGATGGGAAAGAGGGAGGAAGAAAGGGGTTGCGTGCACACACATGAATTCAAATACATGCTGACCGGGAAAGCAAAACGGCTCCATCCAGTTGGGTCAGGTGCGTTCAGGTGCTTCTTCTCATGCACTCCCCTCCTTCCCACAATCTTTTAATGCACTCACAGCGCAGGCCGATTCCCTCGGAGCGGATCAGGAAGACAAGTCACTGACCTGAAACTAACCTACACAACACAGAAGGTCAAGGCGTGACCCTTATATGCACTGGTGTGGCGCATTAATGCAGGTACTGGCAGTGCTACCTGAAGAGGATGTACAGGAGAGAGAGTGGAATAATCCCGCATTGATGTTTCCCGTGTTGTGTGTGTGTGTGTGTGTGTGTGTGTGTGTGTGTGTGTGCGTGTGTCAGTGGAGTGATGGAGGATTGTGGGGGTGGAGGGGGATGAGGGAAAGGTCTGCCAAGCATAAAGGACAGAGCGGCAAAGAGGAACAGACAAGACGATAAGGAGATTGGGACACAGACGGCGAGCTGGGAGCCAGACCACGTTAAAGGTAGTCAAAAAGGAAGGCAATGTACTACTTCAGGCAGGCGGCGGACGAGGGAGGCTGCCCAGTTCTCGCCTCCATCTGCGGCGTTAAATAAGAGCTCGAGGAGCGAGGGAAGGCAACAGACAGCATGTGTGCAAGGGAGAGTAAGCCGGGGCATCTGGTTTTGTTAAGGCCTCAGAACATTCCTTCCCTCTGTTCGACTCTGGCTGGCAGCTTTTAAAGGGACACGTTCGCTCTCATATCCTGCTCTGGGCATCGCCCTCGCTCTTGAAGTTCGATTTACGACCGCTGAGGGTCACAGGCAAGATGTCTGTCTGTCTCTTTATATGAGGGCTCTTCTGCATGACACTCAGGGTTGTTACAGAGGAGAAATGTTTTATGTTTTATGACTCAGAGGAGGAAAAGCAGAAGCATGTCGATGACAGCAGACTTCAGCTGTCTGCTCGTTTATTTCATTGGTATTTAAAGCTATAATTTGTGACATTTCCGCATTAATATGTCAAAAAAAAAATGCTAGACACATGTTATATATGTTGCTGGATTATTCAAAATGATTTCCAACAATCTTGAAACCCAGAGAAATATGTAATTTATTTAAGTTAACAGTAAATAAACTGCTAGCTGCTATTTGATATTACTTCCAGGAAAACACTGGAAATGTCAGCAAGTGAAGAAGGAAGTCGGCAAACATGACTAAACGTAACTTGAATAAAACCTTCTAGAAGAAATATGAAATATATTTACTGTAATTTATCATAAAATGACTATGAAATGCCATCAGATGTTAAAGAAAAATGCCAAGTTGAAATGTTAGCTTCTATGGCAAAAGCGCTACGGCTGCAGTGTCCTCCTTTGCGATGTCTATTACGGGACAGAAAAACTGCTTGAGTCTGCTCATTTCACGTTAATAAGGGTTCAAAATAATGCTGAACGTTTGCCGAATGAGCAAGAGTCAGTTTATGAATTGTAAGAAATCATTCATAATCTTTTAGAGGAGTAGATGTTTGTAATATTTAAATTGAGCAATATGTTAATGGAGTCTGGCAGGCAGTCACTGAACTCCAACTCCATTACAATGTTGCACTCGTACTTGCGCTCCTGCAGTGTTCCTGCAGCCTGCCTGAGCCTCCTCAAGTCTGGGGAGGAGGGAACGGGGGGGAAACAACTCACTTCAACCATAGATCGTATATTAAACAGGGATTCAACCTATTTTATACACGTCTACGCTCAACTTGCTATTGGACTGCTGCACTCATTTTTGGGAACTGCAATTGCTACATATTGCTCCTTTAATATATTATCTTGTCAATGAACATGATTTCTGCGTTAGAGTCACGTTAGATTTTCATTGGCAATGGTGGTTATTTAACAATGAAGACTCCCAACTCCCATGATCCTTTACTTCATGAAGGCATCACACTATGTCTTTTCTTATTGTTTACATGTGAGAGGCAGAACTTACATATTGTGCCTTTAAGTGTTATTAGTTTGGGGGTTTCACAGTTTTCATTAAGCACATTAATACAGATCTTATAAAAGAGCATGACAACTACCCACTGTCACCACTAGCAATTAGGATTAAAAAATAAATATATATCTCATTATCAATAATTAATACAGACAGAAAGTGGAAGCACTTTCAATGACTGTATATTAGAATTAATCATTTTAATTAGCTTTGACTGTGTTTACAGATCTATTGATCTCTAGCATTAGTAGAAAGCTTCTTAACTCCTTCAGAGGTCATTTTCACTAGAAAGTTTTGAATAACTAAAAATTCATTTCAGATGTTTGTTTTTTCCTTTAAATTTTAACGAGGAGTCGAATTTCAGGCCTGACACGAGGGAAAAAAACCCCAACAGGATTTGACTGCTGATGCTCGACTAAATTTGTTTTTTTCGGATGATGCAAGCCAGGTGAAACTTACAATAGTGCCGACACTGTACATTATAATAACACGTCATTCAAGACAACACACCAAATTGCACAGCTATCATGAAACCTAACCCAAAATGACAGAGATGAGTCTGCAGTCGACAGAGATGAGTCTGCAGTCCCATGATGCAATGCTTTTGTTACATGATACAGCAGGTGTCATGGTATGAATCTCAACACATGAACATGCCGCATAAGTAACAGGGTTTGTGAAGACAGCGACGGACTGAGCTCATTATTTGACATGATGGTCAGAGGCTGGATGCGATTGGGTCATTATCCTCATGTCACTCCTGAGGACGGACGGACGGGTCTTCAGTGCAGGAAAGGGCCGACCACAACAGTTCTTCAGCTGGCAGCTTTAGTTGGTACATGAGGACATAAAGCTTGCCAGTGAAGAACTGCTGTAGGTCAGCCAACGAGCACCGTATACCCAGCATGCCCTTAGACATAACCACAACAGTATAATAAATGACATCACCCATTGGTTTCTGAAGAGCCACAGTGAAGCTGCCAGCTAATCTAAAAATGGACAAAGAGGTGGACCATGAGTGGAGACGAGGCGGCCGAATGAAGGGGCTAGCCACCTGACAGCACTTGTCACTCAGAAAAGACATATCCTTAATTTGACATGACTTTAAACCTTAATATAATTTAAATGGGTGAGTTATATAAAAAGTACCCATATAATTGTCATGAACACAGAAAATTAGCTATAGACTGGGTTGCACCAACAAGGATTAACTTTCAAGCTGGATTAAATCCTAGTTTTACTTTAAATTATGTTGCACTTTAAACTTAAAACATTATAACAAGCTTAAAATTGAGAAGGGTTCAATTTAAACCTCTCTTTGGTTTTTACTCTAAACCTAAATTAATTTAATTCAAAACCTGAAACCACATCCAGTTTTAACTATAAATGTACACTGGAGGAGATCTAACTTTAACAAATAACTGTCTTTTGGGATGGACTGAGCAAAATAACCAAGTTTTTGTCTCAGAAAATGAAGGGACAGACTCGAGTAAATCCTGATCTATTAAAACAGTCTGCCAGTTGTTGTCCTTCCAGTCTCTTTTTTCCTTACTGTGCTGTGTCTGTTTTTTAATTCTCTATTATTTGGCCATACTGCTCAATCAAATCAGCCAACAAGTTTTTCTCTAAGGAGGACAAATTGGAGCATCTCTGCTGAGCTATCATGAGTAGGCTAACTAACCTTTTAGCTAGCTAGCAAACACTAACATTTTGTTAACTTTAACTTAGCTAGAGAACAATGTACCATCATTATTTTTTTTAGTTAGCTGGCTAGCAAATAATGTGATGTTTTGTTAACTTCGTAGCTAGCCAACAAAATAATGTTTTGTTAACTTTTTAGCCAGCGAGCAAACAATGTAACCTTTTGTTGACTTTTTAGCTAGCCAGAGAAAAATGTGCCATTAAAAAAACTAATAATGTTAGCAAATAATGTGATGTTTTGTTAACTTATTAGCCAGCTAACAAACAATAACGTTTTGTTAACCCCCCTTCATACTTCCCGTCCTGACAGCAACAGAGCTCTGCTTAATTGCAAATATGGATTTATACACTTTAGTTTTGCTAAACTCTGATTTCTCAGATTAAATGAATCTTTGTTGAGTACAACCTAATCATAGCAACCAAAACTGCTGTTTTGGGTCCAGGTTGTAAACAAGTTATTTCTGCTGTATAATTGGAATTTAAAAATGGGAGTATATGGGGATTGACTCACATTTGGAGCATGCCTCAAGTGGCCACTTGAGGAACTGCAGTTTTTGGTACTTCCGCCTTGGCTTCATTATTCCGCCTCAGATGTTGCCATTTGGACACAATCTAAAGAAAAATATGGACATAACATGAGTGAAGTCAAACACAGTTTCTCTTTAAAGAGACATTTTCAAGCTTTTATTTCAATTAGCTGCTTGCTGCCATGTGTGATGCTAACTGAGTCTAATAGGATGAGACGCCTGAAGCAAACCCTAAACATACTATTGAAATCTTAATATCTTCTTATGAAACAAAATCATCACCAAGGCACAAATTAGCAAGTTACATAAGTTGTTTTTGAGGCCATAACTTCTTCTGAGTGAAAATTTGGGACCTTTTCTATGGAATTCTATGCAGTTGGAGATTTTCTGGAGCCAGCATCTAGCAACCATTACTTGTGCTCCATCTTAAGGCGCTTCCACATTGGCTTCAGCTTTTGGCCATGGTGGTTGGCACACAGACACAGACACAGACACAGACACACACACACACACACACACACACACTCCTTCTTTCTGGGCTGGCTTTAAAGGGAACTTGTTGTGGGAGAGAGGTGAGGAGGTAGAGAGAGAGAGAGAGATACCAGAGAGGAAAACTTTATAACATTCTTTTGTCCTTATTTGTGAATACTGCGGTTTGCAGTGCGTTTAAATGCACGCGCACGCATAAACAAGCAAGCTGCGCGTATCAGCACGGAGCGAGCCTGCATCAGACATGCCAGCCTACTGTTTTAGCATTCTCTCTGCTTTTTGCCATAATTGAATACAGAAGTCTTTGCTAGCGAGATAGCTCGGCCTCTGGTTACAGCCTGGAACTCCTGATAGAAAACAGCTCTTGTCCTGTGGGGCAGTTCAGTTTACAGCAGCCATACAGTGCTGAATGAAGGAATTTTCCTTGCAGTTTAGACACTTCCACTCCCTTGGGTGTGTGACTGCTTCACCAACATGTCAAGTATTTGGTTATTTCACCTTGAGAAAACCCCACAAATTTCCATCCCGGTGAATGGCAACTTCAGAAATGTCGGTAGAGGGATGACGCCCTGAAGAGGAACTACATGGGGCCAATTTGCTCCATCATCTGCTTCGCTATGAAATGCTTTTTGAAAGTTTAACCATGGTCCAATCAAGTGGTAGAAATTACAAGTGACAAGAAAACCCTTCATGTGATGTACCACTTTAACATTTGCTCTCAGCTGGCCACTGTGTAATACTTACGAGTAGCCCAGGATTTGTCTTGCCTGGCTTCCATTCAGCTGGCCTGACTTCAACTATTGCAGTCAGTCAGTCTGAAAAGCCTTTCCCTAGCAGCATATTCTTTCACAGTTCAAGGACAGGACTTTGGGCAAACTAGCTCTCAGCAGCTCCGCGAACCCAGCAACCCCTGGAAACTCAACGAACCCCACGCCGCTCTGAGCAACAGTGGAAAGCTCTGGGCTGCAGGGACACACAAACACACGCACGCACGCACACCCTCGCAATGTGACCGAATGGTCCTCTTCCACTCAGACAAGAATTCTGAATGGGCCTCAATCTGAATCCAGAGGGATCCATTGTGGGTGTGTATTATTGGAGAGGAGATCCAGGTCAAAGGCTTCTCCTCCTTTGTGAGCACATTTGTAAAGAGGCACCTGATAGCTCCGCTGGCCTTTGTTACCAGTGAGGAGATAAGTTTCTTTTGCTGTTTGACAGATTGTATTTAAACTGGAGAGAAGATTACATTTTTCCGGAGAGATGGAGCAAGAGGTGAATCGGTTATAAAAGGAAGAAGAAAAAGATGATGAAAAGAGAACAGCAAACACGAACAAGGTCAGAGATCAGCTCTGCTACAATAAAACAAACTGGTGACCATGTAATAACCCCGACACGACACAGGATGAAACAACAACCCTCCCTCTGGCCAAACAGCACAATCTGCAACTAAAGAAGCACTTAATATTTAGAGTCGAATTGCTCGCTAACACAGGCTAGCAGAAATATCTGCTGCACACTGGAGAATGTGAGTGAAGTTTGTAGCATTAGCTAGAAATGTGACACTCTGGAGGGCAAGATGATGAGAGTCTATTTTCAGCTGAGAAACACACACACACACACAAAACACACAATCAAGGAGGAAAAGGCACATTTTGAAACCCTTTTGTCATTACCAGCAGGGCTGGACGATATTAACCTGACACACCAGATGGTTTGTAACACAGAACCACCTGGGAAGTCGTCCTTAGAAACTATTTGGAAAAGGGCATGCACTTTTGAAAAAACACTTGGCAGGTGTTTGGATGAACCATCTGTCTATCACGTCTAACTTCAACAAATCAGATCAATGCTTCCATGGACGCTTTTTGCTGTCGTCACACCTAAAACTACCCCACAGCTGCCAGTAGTCCCATCTAGGACACCTATTGGCTGCAACACTTTTGGTACGAACACAAATGGATAACTCGAAGGCTGGCAAGATGGATTGATCTTGTTATCTTACAAATTCAACTGCCTCACAAGGTAAACACATATGGATTAGGCCTATAAATAATATCTTAATATTTATATCCCTACATCACATTTTCTCTAAAACAACATAACGTAAATTCTCAAATAGTGCAAACATATGGTTAGGGCTGGTGGATGGGGTCAAAATCAAATATAATGAGATCTGACCAAATATATCAATATTGATATTGAGACAATGTTGTGGGCATTGACTATGGGTGCTTTCACAAAATTGCTGTAATTCATTCTTTACGATATCACAATATAACGATATCTAAATTCTAAGATAATATCAAGTCTCATGTCACAATATCGATGTATTGCTCAGCCCTCATTAGTTGTGTTGGGTACGAAACTTTTTTTGGGTTTCAACCAATTTACGTCACGTCTGATTCATGTTAAATGAATCGGTGATGTTACCCTGCAGATTGTTCAAGTCACAGTGAGTCAGGCCAACAGTGAGTTGAAAGCGGTCCCAAGCGTGGCTAAAACTTTTCAAAACTCGACACAGACAACACTTGCTGCAATATTTGTAACGTGACAAGCAAAACTGAACAAGGCAACACGTCTAACCAAACTCAACGTACTGTATATTTCAAAGCCACACTGTGTTTGCTAGCCTGCTGCCAGCGTCTAAACGGTTTAACTTATCTCTTGAAGGGTAACAAAACTTTAAATGGCATTGACGACTTCATTGACATCTTCAGGTGATAAATTAGCTTGTTGGATAAGTTGTTGTTGGGAGATAACTGAGCTTTTTTCACTGTCTTGGTTGACATTAGCTGAGCATTTTTACTCCCGTTAGCCAACACTCGGCCACTGACTGAGTCTGAAATGGACACTTCCTAAGTCCCACCCCTTTATGCTCTATGCTCCAATGACAGCTGAGCAAGCTTTCTAGCTTGGTCAGCTTTCTCCTATATTGTTTGTTGTGCTTAGATATGCAATGTGCTAGGCTAGTTTATATAAGAAAGAAAACCACATTTTGACGATGGTTAAAAGATGCTGCCAGTGGACCTGTAAAAGCAAAATATATTCACATCTTAAGTTAGCTAATGTTAGCAAAATGCTACCTGACTAGCTAGCTAATTTGCATAAGTCATTAGCTAGCTAGTTAGCTAGCAGTTTGCTGACATTAACTAACTTAAGACATTGCTCTATATGACACTTTTAAAGGAAAATAGAAAGTTGACCGAGGTACAAGTTTGCTCAACTGTAATTGGAGCACAGAGCAGAATGGGGCGGGACTTAGGAAGACTCAATTTCTTATTAAGATGATATTTAACATGCTGTAGCAGTGTGTGAGATTTATTAGTACGTCAAAAAGATTTGTATGAAACCAGTGTTCATGAATTACAGCATGAAAGCACAACATAACAACAACAACATAACAGGAAGAAAATCACATGTGCTTCCCCGCGACACAAACAACAGCTTTGCCCTGGTGTCAGACTGACAGGCTAAAGGTCATAGGGAAGGGTTTGGGAGGGTGGTAGGAAGGGATTTTTTTGTGTGCGTGGTGTGTTACATATTTCAAATAAGTGACAAAATGTTCAAAAAAACATAAGAATGTTGAAACTGCAGAACAGAAAAAAGCATTTATGCTATGACAGAAATAGTAAAGTACACACAAAAGGTACCTGTATCCAACGGTACTTTGTTTTCTGTACTTTCCAGGTACTGATATCAGTCATATATTGGTTCAAATGTGAATGGTACCCAACCCTGGTTATTTACTTATCCCTACCTTTATGTAATGTGTTAATGGTATTCCAGTTATTTATGGTTGATGCTATCGAAATCATTTTCACATGCCTTTACTTTAGCTTCCTCTGGAACATCGACATTCAAATTCATTAAAATGAGAGTCAGAAAAACCTGTTTTCTATACTGTCTGGACATGCAAGGCTGAAGGGGAAAATGAAAGAAACACAAGAAGGAGCACCAAAAGGTGCAAAAAAAAAAAAAAAAAAAAGACTTTATAAAATTAATTTACATTCTCATTATACACCAATTACATCCATTGGTTGGTTTTTCAAATAGCATCAAAAATGAAGCTGTGCCCTCTGGCGAATTAAAAAAGCCTGTTGTGACAGAGAGCTGCAGCTTTTTTCCCTCTTAATGTAATTTTCAACCCCCATTATTCCTTAGCTATGTTCTTTCTCTCCTCACGATATGTTAAGCATGCACACAACGTGCACACAGAGGCCATCCCAGAGAGGAGAACACAGTGTACCAGAGGAGTGATTTATTACACAGAGCTGACGATTCCCAGGACAATTACAGCCAGCCTAAGCAACAGGCTGAAAATGGCTTCTCCGAGTGTGTACGCACAAACACAGAAACACACAAGGAGCACACAGAGCATGTGTGTACCAGTGATTCATGCACAGATCCAAGCTGCGCACGAGCGATAACCTAAGTCATGGAGAACAAGGCCTACTGTCCTCAAACTGACTTATTATTCTTAGGTTGTACACTCACAGAGAAACATCCCATTTATGTTTGTACTTCAGGTGTTTGCAGCTTTTCCTGAGGCAGCACAGGAGACAGATGGACTAAATATCTGTTAAGCTCAAAAAAAGCAAAGACAAAGCTCTGTAACACAAACAAAAACTAGGCCAGAAGGTGTTTAATGGCGACTGGGGCGAGCTGGTGGTTAATAACTTGCTTGGTTAGGATGAGGGCAAACGCTGAACTGAAATGGCGCTTTTGAAAGTAACACTTTAACCAAAGTGTTCAGAAATGCAAAGTCACAGTGAGACTTTTAAAAATTAATTACGGGGAGTGAAACTTTGCAAAATGGCCAAGCATCAACAGACTGTCGTACAAAAAATGACTGGACTTAAAGTGCTTTTTTGAAACTGTCGTGGTTTACATTAGCTTAGCATTTTACTAGCATTAGCTAACACTCAGCCTCTAGAACTCCTTACTAACATGATACTAACAGGTTATAACAGTAAGGCTGGGACGATACACTTATCTCCCAATTCCTATACTATGACGATACTTAGGTGCTAATTTGATTTGTATTGCGATTCAATATCACAATTTATTTCAGTTTTTGTTAGCTTTTTTAAACACTTAACCATGTGAAAAAGTTGAACCATTCAGTTCTAGAGACTGCATATCATGTCTGATTTCCAAAAACAAGGCATGTTACTTTTTGACGTGCTAAATTTAACTGTACCTGCTGACCAAGCTGGTGCCGTAAGAAAATAAATAAATAAAATAAGATGTTAGACCAAATTAAATAAAAAGTTAGTATTGAAGTTCACGCTAAGATCAAAAAAGTGGTGCAGTTTAAATTCAGAATCAATAATTAAGTATAATAATACGACTTCAGTAAAAAATATGTTGATAAAAAATAAAAAAAAAAAAAAAGAATCACGATACTAGAAATCTCGATTTTTTCTCCCAACCCTATATGACAGTGTGAGTGATTAGTATGTCTAAAGCATGAGTATGAAACCAATATTTGTGAACAGCAGACTATTAAGGGGGAAATATTAAAGCACGAAGCACAGTGGTGATAACAACAACAACAAAACCTGAAGAATATTAAGTGTTTCCTCCATGACACAAAGTACAGGGTCACCCTGGGTACAGACTGACAGGCTGCAAGTTGGTCTGGGAGGGAGGCGAGGAGGGATTTTATTCTGTGTGGGGTGTTCCAAAGTAATAACAAAATGTTCAAAATGATTAACAATGGTGAAACTGAAAAGTTTGGACTTATTTTTCTTACAACAAATTTACATTTTTGAAAAAGGTACCACTGGGTACTATAGACTATCGGTATTAGTAGTGTACACAAACAAAAACTAGGCCAGAAAGTGTGTGGAGGTGATGGGGACGAGGCAGGTGGTTAATAACTCCATTGGTTGGTTAGGACGCGGGCAAACGTTGACCTGAAATGAGTAAGGAGTGTGTGACACTTTGCAGAACAGCTAAGCATCAGCATACCCTCCATACAGAAAGTGATTTGACTTCACACAGAGCACACTCCTCCGGTGGGGGGAGGGAATCATTTTGTTTCAAGTGCAACTAAACTTGTTTGTCGGTATGGGTTGAACCGTAACAGTCTTTCTCAGTAAATCTGACTGATATCTAACTGCTGAAGTATGATTAAAAAAACACACAGAGGACGGAGAATGGATTAAACCTATGAATGCTTGCCAGTAACAACATATCCCAGAGGGCCGTGCAGGGAATGACTTGGCCAGCACCAAAGAGTGGGAAGCCCTATGAATCATTCCAAGAATGCCATTTCTTATCCAAAATCGATTGCAAAAAAAAAAAAAAAAAAAAAAAAAGCTTCCAGGCTGAATTGTGACATTTGTACAGTTTCAGTGTCCTGGGAATACGTGGTAATATGAGCTTCATGTTCTTCCTGCAACATGAGACAGCAAAAATCTAACATGTGGTACCAGAAACCACCACACAGAGATTTAATCCGGATTGCACGCTGTATGTAAATGCAGGGTTAATGCCACAGTTGAGTATACCATGGTTGTTTTGTGTACTGTCTGGATAATCTTACATATGTGCTCGCTGTGTTATGAGGATGAGAGCAGCTTTGCAACAGATTCTGGCAAGCTCCTTATCGGCCATCAACAATATCCATTTCACAAGCGAGCATCGCACGCCCTTGTCTTTTTTGGTATCGCAGGGATCTGAAATATTTTCCCTTGAAAGCCGCAAGCTTGGCAGAGAGCTAATGTTAGCTTTATAACAGTAACCTTACGGCACACCCAAGAGTAATTAGTTTAATAATTGCATAACAATCGCACATATCCGAGTACAGCTTGTCCCATATCAAACTGGTCTCGGTTATAACAGAGAGAAATATTAATACCTCAAATGAATTCATTTGGCATCATGTTCTCCCGCCCATAATCTTCATGGGAGATCCTAAAACGCTTTGCTTTCTCCTGGGAATGAACAAGTTACCATTTACTGCTTTGAAAATATAATAAAAAATAATCCAAAACATGTTTCATTGACATTTGTTTTAGAATTGACCTTAATCTAGTAATCAATAATGACAGTATATTCTCTAAATATATCTATAGAAATGCCCATTTCTCATTCAGCCACCTCCAGTTCAACTTATGAAAATTCTTCCTCTACATTCTTATAGGTGGAGCCAGACAGATATACTGGTTGGCCGATATTATCAGCTGATAATGGCCTATCACAGCTATATTGGTCTATATCAGTATTGGCATACGCGCTGTCTAATTTGCGCCTATAAAACTATTTTTCTTTTCATTTTTTTTAACTTTATAGGCAGCATTTTATGCATATTTGATCCTTTATCTTAATCAAGTTTATTTGAAGGATTACTGCGATATCGGCTATTATCGGCATCCAAACCAAAAACCCAGTATCGATCAGGCCCTACTTGTAACAGTAGTTACACAAAGACCATGACGGGCTAGTAAATGTTGCCTGACCGGACAAGCGGTAAAAAAAAGAATGAAACTATTTAGCAATTAATCAGTTTATTATCATATTAAACTGAATATGTCTGGGTTTTGGACTGACCAAAAGAGACATTTAAAGAAGATGTCACCTTGGACTTTGAAAAACTGGAATAGAAATATTTTTTTTTATTATTTCCTGACATTTAATAGATGTTGAATCCCTTGATTAAAAGTGAGAATCAATTTAAGCCTTTGATGTAATTTGATAGCCACTAATAAGCAAGCTAATTCGTACAGGGGCAAGTAAAAACTGACTTCAGGTAAGAAGATTGTAAAAATGCCCGTTAATGGTGAACCACCCTGCCATTTCTAGACTGTCGATTAATTATCGATTAATATGTTTTTATTATCAGTTAAATTCTTAACTGCAATTAATTGATTAATCATCAATCGTTAACATCCCTATTAGCTTAGCATGCCATCGTCACAATTTCAGCCGGTCTGCAGTGGATCATATGTGCCACCCAACCCCCATAATCCTTTACCCAAGGCCATGACAAATTGCTTTCAAGTCAAGAGTGGATCAATATATTTGCCAGTGCTTTCCTCCTACAGCCTTGAATGGGATTAGTGAGAAGAAAGGGAATGAATTTCAGGAGACATATACATGCACACACACACAAACACACACACACATAAGCAAACATTGCTGAGGAGTAATTTCAGTGGGGAGGCATGCTAACACTAGCACTCTGTCAGGGTACGTTCATCATTCATACTGCTTGCTTCTCGAAATGACCAAGATATGAGGGACAAGCTGCAAGCGACTGGAGCTGATCATTGTGAGCGTGTGTCTGTGTGTGTGCGAGAGGAATAATGTATGAATGAGGTATGTGAGTGTGCAAATGTATGCATGCATGGGGAGATGGAGGGGAAAAAAAAAAAAAAAAGCCCACGCCCTGTTTTATAGAAGCAGCTCGTTCTCTCGTAACGCGCGCACACACACACACACACTCACGCCATGTGAATTATGAAATGCCACTTGACACTGCCGACAGAAAATCAAGGGGCGTGCGTGCGTGCGTGCACACGCCCAGTGCATGTATGTTGTGTAATCTGCGTTTGTGCCCCCCCCCCCGGCTGCTGTTTATCTGGATATGAATTAAGTCAAAATGAAACCAGTTACAGTTGAAAGTGGGGGAACAACTTCCAGTGGCAGGAAACAGGAACGTGCACGAGGCTGCGTTCATTAAACGTGGACTGAAGCCCCGTAAACGTGTAGTACAGCTGTTCTTCCTTGTAGGAAACATCCAGTCATGTCCCAAAGTGCAGTAATGAGAGGTTTTCTTCTAATCTAGGGGGCCGAAGCTGGAGGGCTGGGGGGTTGTGAGGGAGCGGGATGCGGAGAAAGACAGCAGTAATGGGTGGGGCCCGTGAAACATGGCATAAACAAGTGACTCAGCTGCACACACACATGCATGCACATACCATTGTATCTCAATAAGGCATTTCTTTGCTCCAGAAATACACTTTCAAACAACCTGACAGCAATTATGC
The DNA here is from genome assembly GCA_034769285.1 of Lutjanus argentimaculatus. Classification (NCBI taxonomy): domain Eukaryota; kingdom Metazoa; phylum Chordata; class Actinopteri; order Lutjaniformes; family Lutjanidae; genus Lutjanus; species Lutjanus argentimaculatus. The sequence goes on from JAWZSL010000001.1 coordinate 3,213,199, forward strand.
CACAGTCATTATCCACACACACACACACACGTGTGAATTTTTGCAGCCCCCCTTTGATCCACTGAGCACAGCTTGTTAATGCGCCGATTTCCTCCAAGTGCATGATGGTATTTGCTCAAGGAAGAGGTGATGTCAACGGGCAGGAAGTCAGCAGGTGGGAAAGAGGAAGAGGAAATGGCCCTTCCAGTAAAGCCCTGCAGAGCGTCTCAACAGGATCTTTATACTGAGCATCTGGAGCCAGGAATGCATGGGAACAGTATGTGTGTGTATGTTTGTGTGTGTGTGTGTATGTGTGTAGGAAGGGAGGGAGGAGGGGGGTGGGGTGGCGGGGTGGTATCTGCCTCAGTGATGTCATGACGTGAGAAACAGACAACCTGGTTCTGGTGTTGCCACCACACACACGCACAGATGAGACAATGACGCAGCATGACTCTGAAACTGCGGACGTGTGTGTGTGTGTGTGTTGTGTGTGTGTGTGTGTGTGTGTGTGTGTGTGTGTGTGTGTGTGTGTGTCTGATGCAAGCTCCCTGTGAAGGACACAGAAAGTGTCAGATTTTCTACACACATGCGCGCACACACAAAGATCAAATCATCAAATCATCCTTTGGAAAATATAAGTGAGCAGGAGGGAGAGGGAACGCTCCTGAGACTGCGAGATACAGAGGCAGAGGGGTGGAAGCAGGGGTGTGAACGCTGGGTGAAGGGGCCCCGACATAAAGAAAAGATTTGTGCGCTTCCTCTGGCTGTCATCTCCCCTTCCTACCACTGGGAAGAAGTGTGTCAAAGAGTACATTGTTTCTCTCTATGTATCTGTTTGTGTCCGTCCCTTGCTCTGGCTGAGTGCCCCGCAAATTCATCCTCGTCGCTCCCTCTCTTTTTCTGTATATGTATCCTTTGTCGCCCTCCCCCTCTAACAAGCAGTTTAGTTTGGGTGCTGAAAGACAGGAAATGCCTGTAGGGCAAATGAATAAGAAGTGGCAGCTGCCCATGCGTGGTGCGAATCCAGAGAATCTCCTCAGTATCATCCCTTCGCCCCACCCATCCAGCCTCCAGGCACGGATAAAAAGACACGGAGGGCCGAGACATGCTATAGATCAGGGGTCTCAAACTGGCGGCCCAGGGGTCATTTCTGGCCCCTTCTGCCCCTCCTTCCATCCTGCAACATAGTGTCAAAAATATAACATTATCTGGCCTGCAAAATGGTTTCATTTAATTATTTTTTCCTGGTCGTTTCATACTAATTTGAACTACTCCTTCAATCGAATACAACTGAAATAAAATTATACATATAAAAAAAATGTATTGTATGTCACTCATTCTTGAGAAGTGGGACAAAACATGTCCTACCAAAAAAAAAAAACTTTAAAAACTATTAATACCAACACTAATTCCACATTTCTGGCAAAAATTCATTCTTTAAGGATTTATATATATATATATATATATGAAATATATATAATATAATGTAATTCATGAAATATTTTGGTTCCCTTTAATTTTTTTAATCTCTAAACTTGCTCTGTGCCAGGAAACAGCCCTGTCCAAAACAAGAATTCACAACCAAACACTTTAGAAGTGAATTTAGATGCCTTAAAAGCCTTCAAAACCTAAAACTAACAATACCTACTGATAACACAGGTATAAAAACGTGCTATTACAATCATCTTTGTTTTCAAATAATATCTCATAAAAATGTTGGTCCTTCAAAGTTTTGTCCAAGATTTCTATCAACTCTGTCAGCTTTTTACAAAAACATGATTTAATCAGGAATAAAAAGGGTTAGCTACACCCCTGTCTCACTTCCTGGTTGTAAAAAGGCGGGGATACAGCTCAAGCATGGGTTAAGTTTTCTATTTTTCTACAAATTTATTAAATAATATTTCTATCAGATGTGCCATAATATGTCAACTCCATAGCCCTTCTAATTAAAAAAGCTTAAGAATTATGGTTTAAAAATGTGTATTTTGATTAGCATCAAAAGAACTAAAAAATAAAATGGCTACTCACCATGACTATGCATTTAATAAAAACGGGAACCACTAGCAGGTTGGCCCATTACAAGGTTTAATAGTCAAGTGTCTTATCTTTTAAAACATATTTTCCCAGCATATAAAAGCAAAAAGCAAAAAGTACAGTTTTGTCCCAGTTTTCAAGAATGAGTTATGTATTTCTGAAGGATTGCACGTTGCAATTCACTGATATTCTGTCCAGAAAAGATTAGCTTGTTTAACATTATTTCTCTATCAGCAAACACAGCGGTAGAGCGGATTAGCAAGTTAGCGAGTGATATTTTTTCATGAGTTACGCGACAAAGACGAGCGAGCCATTTTCATCAGGGGTATTAACGACCATTTGAAAGTGACAGAAGAGCTGCTGAGTTTGTGTCCAATGCACTGCTAACTAATGTATATAAAAATGTAAAGAAACTGCTCTTTGAATTTTTTTTATGGAAACAAAAAGTACTTTTTCTGAAATATGTGCTTTCTTGCAGTTCTTGAACATGTGGCCCCCTGTAAGATGATGATGCCATCAGTGGCCCCAAGACAATTCTGTTTGAGTTTGAGGCTCCTGCTATAGACCATCTCCTCGTGTCACCTTCTTCACAAAAGATTTACATTTTAAAGCGCACAGGCTGACTACGTAGCAAAGTGTCGAGCTGAATGGTGAGACATGGTGACACAATGCTTTCTCTCCCCCACTTTGGATTTTATGGAGCAAACAAAACATACTGATGTCTCAACACAAGTTTGCCCTGCGATATGAAATCTTCTCTGCTACAAGATATCTACGGTATACAATCTTGCAAATATCTGAAGAAAAGAAAGATCAACAGTCGAAGGAAGTATCGCAACACTGAACTGGAAGCAACTGTTGAACACAAAGAAGAAAAGGAAGGAATGAAAGTTTGCTCCTCCACTCCCTCGTCTGTCTTTACACAGGGTCTCCAGGGTTTCCACAAGAACATTCTTTAGCTAAGGTGGAGTGACACCTGGATCCTGACGCATTTCATTTCCAAACTAGTTTGGAAAGCCATTATCCACTTAAGCTAGTAGAGAATGGCTGAAACAATAATCACGCTCATTGCAAATGTCATTTGCCTTGTCAAATAGCACCACGCTCTTTATTTAGGTTACATGTGCAATAGCTGATTTTATGCCCACCTGAGAAAATATTTTCAGCTTGTCGGTTGATATAGTGAACATGTTGGCCTTGTAACACACCCAGCAGATACAGAAGAGCAAGAGGATTTGTTTGGAGTTGTGTTTCAGCTCCTTTTTTGGTTTCCACCAACCCCTAAGGGAAATATGTCTTTAGCTGTTAAATGCTGAATACTTTCACAAGTCCAAACTTAGGGTGACTCAACAGGGGAAACGGTCAAAGTAGTCTTGCGATACCAGACAGTCAAGGATCTCGCCATCTACTGATCATCTGAGGATTTTTTTCAATACAAGGTAGCTGCTTGAACAGCGCGAGTAAAGCCGCTAACACACCTGCAGCCCTTACTTTTTTTTTCAAGAATGCACATCGCAATGTCAGGGTCACTGCACCAATGCGAAGGGCCACCCTACAGAATTTAGATTGGTCGGACAACTGAGATTTCTTTTAGCTTTTTAAAACAGTTTCCTCCCACATTTAGCAATGAAAGCTGGGAGATTGTCCTCATTCTCTATTGAGAGAAACACTTAAAGACTTGACCTGTAAGTCTAGGGGCAGAAGTCAACAACCTGTAGCTCCAGAGCCACATGAAGCTCTTTTTCTCCTTTCAAGTGGCTCCTTCTTTCACATTATAATTTTCATCTATCATTGTTGTTGGCCTGAAGCGATTCTGACATTCTCCAAATGTAAAAATATGTAGTTGTATACACCAAATTATTATTTTTTTATTAAACTAAAGTTTTTGTCAACTCAGAACAAAAGACCCCAGCACATGTCTTCTGCCCTTGCGATCAAAGATTTAATTATAACAATTTCAGTACACAACAGGTTATTTTATATTTATTTAAAAAAAGACTGAGTGTGGTTTTCTCTCACACACCTGTCAATCTACAGGTGTACAAATGTTTTCCTCTTTAATATTCAGTTAAAATGTGTGTCTCCAGCTCAGAGCCTTTTTCTCCAAATAGAGAATTTAATATTTGTGGCCAAAATGTCTCTTTTGATAGTAAAGGTTGCAGACACCTGGTCTAGGGTCAAACAGAATCGTAGCCCAAAGCCAAATGCTAACCTGGGCTTAAGGAACTTACTTTATTTTAAGCCCTTTCCACATCTTTACGATTAATGTCTCTGAACCAGACAGTCCTAATTTATCCAGCCAACCATGCTAAGTCAGTTTAACCTTTGACCCGTCTTTCACAATTGTGTGGAGACAAACATTTACTTCATTCAGTCCAAACCCAACTGTCTTCAGCCTGTCACCTCCAGCTGCAGACCAGCACCCCGTAAAGTGTTACCCTGCTGATGTGGGTGGGTCCCCACACAACGTAGAGATCTTAATTTGGTTTATTTGTTCCTGTTTTTTTTTTTTACGAGCTACATTTCTAATTAGACTGAACAGGATTAAAAGGCTCTCATCTGTTGCTCTGATGGAAGATAAAATGATACGCTGATGACACTTCGGTTGGTCAATGAGAGACTGTGGCAAGTGGAGGTCAACTGCCATCACACTCCACTGAACAGGGTGTGTGTGGTGTGTGTGTGTGTGGTGTGTGTGTGTGTGTTGGGGGCATATCTGGGGTATGTTAGGCAAAAAAAAAAAAAAAAAAAAAATGTTTGTATAAGTGTGTGTATCTGTGAGTGAGTGTGTTTCCTGCCGTTCTGGCCCCAGCTGTACCCAGATGGCCTGAGAGCACAGAGTGCTAAGCTAACAGAGACGAGACAGAGACATTCACCCTGAGTTAGTGAGCTGGAAGAACACTGTGGTCTGACACACATAATAATACAGATCCACATTTCATCCGCACAAGTCACGCCCTATTAAATATCCTCTATTACACTGCACAGGTGTTTACTGAATACATTAGATACGACTTGACGTTTGTGTCCAACAGCTTTAATTATTGAATAAAGCCTGTGTCAGTGGAGTAGGTTACCTAATGACTAGACTGAGGTAATTACTGACACACTTACGCAAGTAAAACCAATAGAACTGCAATGATTTCGACGATCAATTCATTGTTTTGAGACTCAAGTATGAATATTTTCTGGTTTCTTCAGTATAGGGCTGCAACTGTTATTAATTTTCAATGCTGATTAATCTCTCGATTATCTCCTTGATTAATCAGGTCAGACAAAAGTGAAAATGAAGGAAAGAGGACGTCCTCAAATGCCTTTTTTTGTCCACAACCCAAAGGATTCAGAGTTTTAGAATTTTGACTTTTTCTGGTTAAAAATTCTCAAAGCTATTAATTGATTATCAAAATAGTTGGCCATAAATTTTGATAGCTGACGACTAATCAATCGATCGATTAATTGCTGCAGCTCTGCGTCTCTCTGTGACAGTAAACTGGATTATGAGGGTTGTGGACAAAACGAGACATTTGAGGAGAAGATTCTGGGCTTTGGACCAGACGACTAATCGATTAATCCAGAAAATGACCAACAGATGAATTTATAATGAAAATCATCATTATTTGCAGGGAAAAAGCCACCAACGATTTTTTTTTTTTTTCAGTTACTCATGTTCTGACACTTAAAGGGCTTTTATAAAAAAAATTCATCTTACATTTTAATGTACCAGGTTCTCCACATAACAAATCATAGAGAGTGACAATACATGCAAAGATGTTAAAATTAAAAGACCGATATAATACTGGCAATATAAGTTTCTTTTAAGTTAAGTTCTCTATGAAACTTTAATTTAAACAGAACATAATGCAGACTGTTTTTATTTGTTAGCTTTCTAGGGAGCATTTTATATATATATGATCATTTTTCTTAATTCAGGTTTAATAAATAAAGGTTACTGTTAAACTGTCAAATACTCTGCCTGCATAACCATGTTTGAGAGATCCTTGCAAAAAATTGTGTTTATGTATATATTCTATATTCTGTAGATCATATTTTGCATAAAGAATATCAACTGATATATTGATTCTGTAATTGTTTATCTGCCCCAAAAATCCAGTATCAGTCGGGCCCTACTAAGCTGTGTCACAGCCACTTCATGTGTTGTTGTTTTTTAAATCCTCTTGCGTTTCTTCTTTAGTCACGACTTGGTAATAAAATATTTGTACCAGTTTTTGGAATATGCATCTACCTTTTAGCTGCTTTCTATCGTTTCTCTCCTTCTCCATCTTCCTTACACTCATCCCTCATGCGCTTCGTTAGGCTCCCTTCTTCTTCTGCCTTCCAAGCTTTCATTCTCCTCCATCCCCTCCTCCCCTCTGATCTATTTTGCCCTTTAATATCATCTTCCCTGCTCTACCTTCGCATTATCCCTCTCCCTACGCCTCCTCCTGTCCTGCTCCGCTCTCTCCGTGTGTCTTTAGGTTGGTCAGTTCAGCAAGGCCGAGTTACATTCCTGGGATGCCTGCTACATATGGTCCACATTCCAGCCGGTCTGCCGAGAGGCCCACCGCTCCTCACCGCTGGCCCTGCGGAGACCAGCCCAGAGCTGAGCGTGCTACAGCATGGCTTCAGCCTAAAATAATCTGAACGCAGCTTTAGTTTAGCTCAGCCTGTGCCTGGCTGCAGCCTCACAAATCAAAACCTGGGACTAAAAGCTCAAACCTGGGCCTGCGATAACGTTTCATTTGCAGGCTGCTGTAGTTTCATTCCCTCAGGCTCCAGCTTGGGCTCTATGTGTGCATGTGTTGCAAATTCTACGAGGTACAATAAACGCTGTTCTTCAACTAGATCAACTACAGACACACATCAGGGAATCATCTCATGGCTCGAATACTTTCTACACAGTCTGGCAACTCCACGGTTACTCCAGGTACCCCAAGTCCAGGCACAAAGGCCGAACTGCAGACAAAACTGTGCAAGTCAACTCATTACGCTGGCAAAACTATTCATTTGTCGTTGGTTTTCCATTTTGATTGATAGAGAGAACTTTTCCACACGTAGTGCAACATGTGTTGTACATATGAGCACAGGGCTGATCTGGTAAACCGCACACAGCCCTGCTGAGGAGTGGCGGCAATCTCTCTGTCTCCATACGCAGCGGATACAATGTATTCCGACTGGGACGCAGTTGGAATACTGTTAACACCGCATCAACAAACTACTATATCTCAGACTTCGCCATGCTGCACACACCCACACATCCCCGTCCTGTGCATGTGTGCACATGCAAGCACAGACAGACAGTTCTATCTCCATCAGAGGATCATACACACACACACACCTACGTAAAGCATTGACAACACCTGCCAAGGAGCTGTGGACGTGGACACACACCCTTCCAACCCTCTTGCAATTTCCATGCTCATTAACCTCGTATGACTGTAAGCAACGTTTAAATATCCAATTAAGAATGCGGTATTCATCTGAAAGCATGCAAAAAAAAAAAAATTAGCCTAAGCTAGTCAAGGTTAGCCCTCTGAGGCTGTCTGGGTGTGGCCATAAAAATGTGCAACCTCACTGCAGCTACCGCATTTCCACCGCAGATCCTCCCCTCTTTGATTGGCCATCAATAACAGTCAATGTTCAGTCGCGCTCAGTCACACCGAGTCACTTGACGGCGTTGGTCATTCATCAGCTTGAGTTAGCAGAGGAGTGAGTGAGTCATCAAATGACACATTTTTTTTTCTTTTTAATTCTATGGTTCTGATCAATGTCAGCAAGTCTGACGGGGCAAAACGCTTCCAGATCTTTCTGTGGTTCTTCTGGAAAGTTAAAATAAAAAGGCCTGTTAGTCGGGCTGAACCCTTGAATACACACACGTTTGCATGAAGATAAATGCAGTCATATGCAATAACTTTTGACATTTGACTCGGGATGATGGAACACAAACATCAAATTCCAGTCTTTCTCCCTCTTAACATGCCCTTTCTGTGTGTGTGTGTCTGTGTCTAGGGAGTGGCGCAATGGACGTCACTGCTGGACGGCTGTATTAATCACATCAAGCTACGCAGAGATAAAGACTGTGCCGGCTAACCACCAACACACACACGCAAACACACATACACATACGTACATAGGTCAATCCAATGTGGCTAAACAATCAGAGCCCAGACAAAGCAAACACTTAAACAAGATGACAAAGGAGAGAAGGAGAGAAAGAGGGCGAAAAAGAGCCCATGAGGGAGCAACTTCGCTACACTATATTGTACAGTACGTAACAGCAGACTGTCTGAAGTGGCGAATAAGGATGTCGTAGGAATTTATAGTCACTAAATTCTTCACAAATCAACAGTAATTATTCTTGAGTGGGAAGAATGCAGCCACCGAGGCTGCAGATTCAGCTCCTTTTTTGCTTAAAGAATGTGACATTGATGTGCACTTCTAACCTGGAGCAGCTTTCATGCAGCAAAAATCTTTCTACGACTCTTCTAACAAACACAGCAACTTCACATCCTTTCTGCATACCAGTCTTTAAACACTCACAGGGTGTCATTGTAACCAAAGTCAATGAGGCCTTGTAAATATATTATCACGCTCCTATATGTGAAACTGGTGTCGACACAGGACTTCCTGCATGAAGGGTGGGTGGAAAGTGTTGCTGGGACGTTATTAATTCGCTTAAAAACAGCCCAGGTCCAGGGCATTCAAATGGTGGCATCCTGATAATCCAGATGTGTCCAGTGGCCTGGACTCTGACCGGCCTGCAGCATCATGTATAATTCACTATTCAGACCCAAAGAGATAATTACAGCGGGCCGGGGACTCTTGAGGAAAAAGGCTAGGCAGCGGGGGGAAGCTGGAGCGAGCCCTGTGGAGCTAACAAGCGTTTTCGGAGCATCTCCAGCCTTTGCAACGTTGGAAAAAGAGACTTGCAATTTGACGATGTCAGCTTGTCAGGAGGACTGGGCAGGAAAATCCGCAACCTCTTGTGAATCTCAAAGAACTACAATCTGACAGGGGAGGGTGGGGGTGGGGGGGTAAAAAGGCAAGTCACTGGGCAACAGAGATGGCCGTGATTTCCACAAGATCAAGTCATCCATCAGGCGCTTTTATGCCTCGCGAAGATCAGAGATGACAAGGCCCGAGCTGTCACACGGGTGACATAGATCAGATGGGATGCAGGTGGGAAAAAGCCTCAACAGAACGCGAAGACGGGGGAGTTGTAATTCACGGGGGCCGGAGTCGACGCGGTTTTATAGCAAATAATTTGAGCTTTGGAACCTGAACTTTGATTATAAGTTATCACATTTCAGGCCATCGCCTTCCTTAATGTTGAAATCTTTAAACTGGGATTGCATAAGAAAAGGGCCTCAAACACTGCCTGTAAAATTACATAACCGCTGCCACTAGGATTCATTGAAAATTGGAAGGGGGGGCAGAGTACATTGACTAAACTTGCAACAGGTTGATGAGAACAGTGCAATAATCAAGGCAAGCAACGGGAAACAAAACTGGCAAATTGAGGTACTAAACAACAATAAGCACCAAAATGTCACATACACTGCTTGATTATTAATTAGACAAATAACCTTTAAAACAGAGCTGCAAACATTCCACAGGTTGATTCAAGCGCAACTTACCTCCACCTATTATAACACCTCCGCAGACTCCTGGAATTAGATCCTGGTGCCAAAAGTTGCTTAAAAGACAAGAAGATCTAGTGAAGGCACCTGGAGATACTGAGAGGGGAAAAACAGCATAAGACAAGCTTGAAAGGGGAAATGAATGACGCGGAGGGAGAGACAGAGAGGAGAAGGTAGAGGAGGAGGAGGTGGTGTGGTGGAGGAGGAGGAGGAGGAGGAGGAGGAGGTGGGGGCAATTCTCCACATCCATGTTGCGCTACATACAGTAGGGTGGGGCCTTGAGGAATTCACTCTATCTGCTTTCCCTCGACTTAAAGCTTATCTTAATTAGACTACACGGGGTCAGTCTGCCCGTGCACTCAATTATGATTGCGCCGTATTCTTTGGCAAGACTTTGACAGAAAATAGAGCCAACTCTCGCTGTGTATTCCGCTGCTTCCCTGCTGGATTTAAATGTATTCAATGCCCCCCAAACGTTTGCATTAGTGAAGACACACCCCATCCCATATCCTCGCACTGTAATACAGAAAATAAAGCTTTTACGCAGGCCTCACACACGGACACCACCTCCAGTGCCAAATCGTCCCGTTTCCCCTGTTCAGGCTGGCATTACATCTCAATAAAATGATAAAATGCTCTCAAGACAGCGCCGTAGCACGCCCTCTCCTGTGGCCTTTAAATGTCACCTCCGCTAAAAAGTTTGCAAAATGTATTTGACAGTCGCACTTACTTTGGTTCAGGTAAATCCACGGGCTCCGGCGAGGCGCTCGTCAGCGTGGTTACACTGGTTCAAATATGCGCAGTTTGGATGAGATTTGAGGCTTATTAGGCTCTGTTCGGACCGTTTCCCCCACGCCCAGTTTGCCTGTGGCTTTCAGCAGGGCTGGCTACTGTAAAGTTGCCACGTCCGTTACGTTTCACACACTTATGAAACCAAAAAAACGAGCAGCCAGGCTGTTAAAATAACTACCCGACTCACTTCTTAACTGCGTAATAGTCCAATTAATCTAAGCTATCCAAAAGGTGCGCACACCAAGATGGCAATACATTTGTTATGTAATATGTTCCTTGATGAAAATGACTGGATCTTTACAGCCGTCGGTGGATATGAGCGTGTGAGCCCTCTATCGAGCACAACAGTCGGTTTTGTAACATTTTTTCAGTGCAGAAGCCTCTCAGAAAACCCTCAGCCACACCTTAACTCTCAATCAATTTTTTTTTTTTTTCTGACAGCTCCAGAGGTTTCGACGAGACGCGAAGCCCCGCAAGTTCACCCTGACCGGGCCGTCTCTCTGCGTGACTCCGGTGTTAACGTTTAAGCGTCTGAAAACAAACAACAACAAACAAAAAAAAAAAGCAATAAAAATGCAAAGACGTTTCCAGTGTGAGTATCCGCTTGGCCGCCGGTCACACCCCGCGTCTCTCGCTGCTCCTCGGGGCTCCCTCCCCGGTCTCTCTCTCCGGTCCAACTCCTCTCTTCAAACCGGCTTCTCACTCCGATCAGCTGGCAGGGCCGTGACGTCAGCAGCCAAGACCGGCCAATCACACGCGAACCGGAAAAATCCCCGCTGACGCCCACTGTACACGCGCGATGACGATCAGGCGCATCGGCCAACGGCGGCGCGGATGTCTGTGAGAACGAAGGCGGGCGTTGGAATTGCTGACCAATGGGGTTACATCCGCCCATGGGAGGCGTTTCATCCTCTGACCTATGAGGTGCGGGGAAGTATTATGTGTGAAGTGTTGGGAACTTTTCTCCAGCAGCAGGCTGCTGATGTGAAATTTAATATAATGAAATTCAATATTTATAGATAGTTGAAGTACTGTAATGTTAGTTACTGTGACATTAGATTATGACAGGTCACCAGTCAACACTTCATAAGTGTGTCACACCAAATGTCAAAGTCAAATGTTGTCTGCTGTCTATTCAAGTCAAATTATTAGGGGAGACCGGGGATAGTAGTAACGCTTTTTGTGTGAGCATCAGTAACTCGTGGTTATATATAATATATATAATAATAATATATAACCAAACCTCCAACCCTGTATTAGCCTCAGAGGCCCCTCAGGTCTGCCTGCTTGTAGAGGGTGACTCAGGAGTGGATTTTCACTCACTGTCCCATTCCACTCCCACAAAAATACTCCTGTCCTGTCCCAAACCCGGAAGAATGACTCCCATCCATCCCATTCCTGGTTTTCATGTTGTCCACCCGTTATGCACTGATCAGGTGGCTGATATTATTAGGGGGCCAAGCCCGCGGGGGCTGGGGACCGCGTATGCTAGCATACGCGGTTCCCAGGACCAGCGGTGCTGGGAACCCTATTGTTTTTGTTCGGATTTTTATTTTTATTATTATTATAGTTATTATTTTTATTCTTCCACCGCTAAAAGTGGTGCTGCAGGCTAAACCGTGCAAGGGAGGGTGGTGCAAATTGGAGGGTTGGTCCAGACCCCTGCACGTACCTCAGGCGCAAAAATTCACATATGTCCGCCAGCAGGTGGCGCTATAACCCAGAGAAACACCTTTTGGCCTATAAACTCACACACCCTATGTCGCACATTCAAAAGCCTCATATCCACAGATTCCCTGAATTACCTGACTCCACCTGGGCTAGGCCACGCCCATTTCCGCCTATAAGTTTTTTTCCAGGAAATCGCAAAAACTTGAAAACCTACTTTTTCAAACTCCTCCTTGGGGTTTCGTCCAAACAGTCTCAAATTTGGCACGTACGGTCTTCAGAGGGATCTGATCTAAAGACATCAAAAGAATTTCGTTCTGCCAAAGTGTGCGCAAAATATTAACGAATAAAGTTTTTTAGCTAGCTATAAAAACACCAACAGTTTGCATATCTCAGTCAAAATAAATGCAAATGACACCAAATCTGAGATCCTTGGTTGCCATGTGACTGTGGGGGTATGAGCCAAATTTGGCTGATTTTGGCCACTAGGGGGCGCTGCAAACATGGGAACGTTATATCTCTTAAACGGCAACACCGATTTTTACCAAATTTGGTGGGTGAGATGCTGGGTCACTCCTGAGGCCATATCTTGAAGATAATCCTGACTGGTCCAAGTGGGCGTGGTTATTACGAGATAAACAATAAACTTTTATTTCAGCTGAAGAAATTATGCTGAGGGCTGTGAAAATTTACAGGGTATATATAGAATACACACAGACCACCCTACCAAAATTGTTGCTCTACCCCATAGGTGGCGCTGTAATGAATTGCAACGCATTTTGGGCCTGTAACTTCCACATTTGTAATCACAAACTACATAACCTTTATATCCACGTCTTCCCTGAATAGATCCGCTCCTTTGACATAGGCCACCCGCCCACTCTCACAGCTATTTCTCTTTCTAAGTCGCTACATGCCCAAAAACCTATCTCTTCGAACTCCCTAGGGTTACTTCCATCCACACCAAAACTTTGCAACCACAATCTCCAGATGTGCCTGATCACAGATTTTCATAAGAATTTTGCTATCCAAAAATTGCGGGTACTTATAAATAAACCATTCTTCTGCTAAGCGAAATAATACATACTGTTGATATTTTTGTCAAAAAAAAAGGCTATCGAAATGAAATCAAATCACTTGTTTCAGAGGTCAGCCAGAGGCTCTGTGCCAATTTGGTGTAATTGGTCAATAGGGGACTATAAACGAGAACAAACAAGCGATACAAAAGTGTAGTTCGCACGAAATTCAGTAAGGCGCATGTGGATTCGCTTCCCGAGACCGCATGTAAAGTTTTAGTGTGTTTGGTCAAAGTGGCGTTATTCTTACAGCAAAAAATATTCAGCCTCTCAACCTGCTTCCATTACATAAGAGCAACGACGAGGGACAGCCTTGCTCACCAGTGTTCGATGCAGATTTGGCGTTGTGCCTCCGGGTGCGAAAAAGAGCCTTCGCGTTGCAATGGGACTGCGACCGCGGGACCCATTGCGTGGGAGGCTTGGCCCCCGTTCATAATGCTTGATTCTAGTTATATTATTATTTTTATCATTATTATTATTATTATTATTATAAGACAAAAAATGGTAATAATGCTAAAATAATAAATAGAATTTATTCATATCTGAACTACATATAAAACTATAAACCCAATGATGATTCCTGTTGCCCCACTCCTGTTGACTTTATTTCCTGTCCTATCACAGTCACATGATGAATAGTGAAATTGACCCTTCCTTTCTAAGGCCCACCCCCTTTTAAGCTTGGTACCTGGTGAACATCGGTCAACTTTTTGCTTCCCTGTTTCCTGGACTTAGATATGCTATGAGCTAGGCTTGCTTATGCTGAAAAGAAAACTAAATTTTGAAAATGGTTAAAAGATGTAACTGGAGGACCTGTATATAGTCACATCTTAAAGTCTGTGTAAAGAAATTCTGAGATTTTTGTCTTTTCTAAACACATTATAATGTTAGAATATAATAGCTGAAAAATGTAAAAAAAAAATTTAAAAAAAAAAAAGACTGAATTATGTAGTACTAAATTGTGGAGTTGGACCGCTAGTGTGTTCATAATTTTTTCAGGCGGACCTGAAATCATGGCTCGCACTGGAGCCATACGTATCTTAACAGAGACGAGCAGTTCTTTTCATTCTGCGTTGTTTTGTTCACCCACCACATGCAAACTGACTCACAAACACATTATTCTGTAGTTTATTATAACTTTACACAGACTTTAAGTAAGCTAATGTTAGCAAAACACGGACTAACTTGCTAGCTAACAATTTGTATAGATTAGCTAGCCAATTAGCTCGAGTTTTGCCAACACTAGCTACAGACCTAATTAGCTAGCTAACAATTGACACAAATAAGCTAGCGAATGTGTGGTAGATTAACTAGGTAGTTAGCTGACTAGGCTATGTCACTTTTACAGGTCCCCCAGGAATATTTTTTAACCATCTTCAACATTTGGTTTTCTTTTCAACATAGAGCATAACGCAGTACAGGCAACAACAAGGGGCGGGACTAAGAAGGGGTCAACTGACTCCCATCCAACAGGAATCCTGTACACTGCATGATTCCCAGCTAAATCAGTTTTTAGTCCGCCAGTTTGGGTCTGTTAACTGTTCCCGAGTCCAGGTTAAAAGACTAAGGTTGATCTAGTTTTTGCTGTACTCACTTATGAAACCGCCCTCCATTTTCTACCTCATGTATCTGTTTTACTGCTGCTTATGTCCTGTCATTGTCTTTGGAAAGCACTATGAATAAACCATTATACTTGTATTATTACTAAAAAATGTTATGTACCATTATGTGATAAAAACTGCAGTTAGATTTAGGGTGTTATTATAGAGTATGGTTCTTTATTCATTCCCAAAACCCACTTGAACTTACTGGTCTTTACTCTTACCTGACAGTTATTGCGGTGGTGATACAGTGTCTCAAGCCGCTTGAGTAAATGAGGCACTGAAATGGTACTTTTCCCCCCCGAAATAAACTCAATTTAAAGCTGAGGTACAGATGCTTTTTATGATCTTTAATGATTGCCTACATCAAAGAGACGCAGCAGGCTGAACATCGAGTCAAACTCTTCTTCATTATATACACATTCCTCAACCACGGTCTCCCGAGAAGCCTCCATATTGAACCCTAAACAACCACAACTCCTTTGCATTTTAAACTGCTTCTCAGCGTCGAGTTTTGCATCTTTTTAAAGCAAACACAGCATTCCTGTGGTTTGGAGTGGAGTAGGAATCGGGCTCTACTACCAAATAAGTGATTGCACGTCTCGTGGACGGAAACCTCAATTGGAGGCTTGCTCGTTGAAGTCACTACAATTCCACATTTGGAAAAGAGAATGGAGGGAGCTACGTTTTCCCTTCGACACGGAGGGAAAAAAAAAAAAAACCTGAAACATTTGTGTGCCAGCTGTGGAGGTAACTCCCTCAAGGTGAAATGAAAATGCCATGATGTCATTTACGTGATAAGGTCTTTGTTGAGAAGATTAGCCACACTAATACAGAAGCAACAGAGTTTGACTGAAGACATGAAGAGCAGGTTTTAGTCCTTAGATACAGTAGAAAGTGAAACTCTTTGATACTGTCAAGCAGTGCCCAGTGCTGCATAATTGAAGATACCTGAAGTCTTCTCAAGCCACTGCAGTGCATGCATGAGAAGAACCAAATCTTGGCTGAATTTTCTCATGACTTTTTAATGCGGCGGATTTGTGAGTGCATGTTGCGCACGCACACTGTCGCGTGTTAGCATTGATTTTGAGAGTGAGGATCATTGGGCGGTTCTATTTGCCTGTGCACATACAGAAGGATCACACAGATCTCGCATGTTTAGTTGTATGAGAAGGCGCATATCCACCCACAAACCACACATGCAAGTGTTCCCATCAAAGGCCAATCAAAGGAACGCGACAGTTTTTTTGCAACACATCAGCTCGTTTTGGCTGAGGCACAGAACAGAGAAGTTACACAGATCAAAGGCAACAACCTGTCAAGCCTTTTGTTGTAACATATTTTAAACAGGCAGTAACACAATGCCGCCTCAGCACAGTGACACAGCTTTTATTCCTTGCCTCAATTTATGTTGATGCATTCACAAAGCTGGGCAGGAATGCGCCACAGGCACACATCCTTCAAGAAAACAATCCGCCTTCCCCTCAGAGTTCTCGCCTTCTCGCACGGTTCCCTCACCGTGAGGTGGCTGGGATTGTTTTATCCCCCCTCCCCACCCCACCCCACTTTCTCGCTGTCTCTGTTGACTGAAACCCATCAGGGCAGGGTGAACGATACAGTTCATATCTTGGGGATGGTGCATTGTCACAACCACGTCTTGGCTGCAGAAGTAATAAAACTGCTCCTGTAGTCTTGAGTAAACGCGCTTCGAGGGAACTGCAAGCTAGTTTGGTTTGCTATGTGTGACCCTCATGTCCAGATACGGGCCATACCACAGAGGAAATTCAAGGAATAGTTTGATTTTAGGGGATTTTGCTCTTTACACAGAGTCACATAGATCTTTATTGGTGATTGGTTTAGATTAGGTTGAGTTTAGTCTAGTGCTGATTAAGATCCATTATTGACGTAGATAGCGTATGCAAAGATGGCGCCCACTGAGTCCAAAGAGAGTTGCTCTCCTGGTGCATATGCCGAAAAGGTTTTCTAGCTTCCGGGTTTACTTCCTGGTTATATGGCCCACTAAAAATGCACTCGTCCGTAAGTTCCGCTCGGCCCACAGACTTTATATTGTGATGATGTCACAGATTTTGAAATTGCTTTTTTCAGCTTGAGGGAAGTTTTATAAATATAAAAACTCAACAAAAATTCATTATAGAAAGAGTCATAACTGACCTTGTTTGCAGTTCGAGGTGTCCTGTGAACAGTTTGATAGACGTTTCTTTTACAATGGTGGCTTATGGGGGAAAATGTTTTTGTTTTGGGGCTGGTGGGAAATTTTTTGCTGCAATATTTCACCGTTAATGGGTTACTGGCAGGCGGAAAATCAAGAGTTAGCCTATAGATTGTTACAGTTGTAGATTACAACGTAATCTATATTAGACTTAAAAATTAAAACTAATAAACTAATGAGTGCCAAGGACCTCTGGGGGTTATCTGACCTCCTACTTGAGAACACTCTCAAGTCACCTGGGTGAACAAGAAGGTTAATTCACACCCAGCGACCTGAAAAACTGAAACCCTCTGTTCTGACATCAAGCCGCAGAGGATTTATCTCAACTCCATGGTCATATTTGAGACCTTAGCTTACATTTTGTTGGACTGTACAGCATTATATTTGAAGGCGGGTTGTTCCTGCCACCTGAATCACCTGAATAACTGAAATCTCTGTCTATATAGAAGCTCTGTGTTGCTTTGATTACATGATGTTGTTGTAGATGCACATTGAATTGTTTAACTTGATGACAATTGTCCATAAGATACTTAAAACCTTTTAAATGAAAAGTTTCAGTTTTCTCTTCTTCAACTTTGGTGTCTCACATTTAACAGAATGCCAGTGAGAATATGTTGATTGAGGGATCAAAGGGACAGTGCACAAAATGTACTTTCGCAACATGAGTCAAAACTTAATTGAAGACTAGATCGCTTTGCTGAGTAATCTGAATTGCTAATCAGCAGCCTTTGAGCCTCATCACATCTGCAACACGTTTTGTGGCTGCTCTTGCTTAGTGTGGCTTGAATGTAGTTTAACAGTTAGTTACAACTGTAATATGAAGGATTTTGACTTTAAAAGTAGAATTACAGTAATAAAAAAAGAATGTTAATAATCATTACAAACTTACAGTATCAGTCTGCTTCCCTGCATCTCTTAGTGACAAAAAAAATATATTATTATACAGCAGGTAGTTCCAAGCAAGCAGTCTATTGTTCATGATCAAAAAATGAACATGCTCAAATTAATAGAACAGCACATCACGTTCATCACTAAAAATATTACTCTGCACAGAGTCGGGATGATACTTTTATTCATGAAAATAAATCACAACCACACTGAGCCTACTATGACCTCCTGTTATTATTTTTGTCAGCTATTTAAGTTACATTTCTAGAGTAATAAAGTCAACTGCCTTTTAAAGTATATAAAGTATGGTGCTGCCATATCTCCCATAAGTCTCGCTCTTTGTGCCAAAACCCAGAAAAAAGAGAGTTTCATGATCTCAGTGAAACTGCAAACAAAATGAAAACACCGACAAATATGGCTTGAATCTTTTTTTATACATTTTGACTTATAGACTTTGCAATGCTCTGGAGTTATTGGAAATATTTGCATCTCACAGAAACTCTGTTCAGCCTTTATGTTGCTAGACTGGACACAGTAGTGCAGTCTGTCCATGGAAAACAGGTATCAGCAGATATCTTAGTTACAACAAAACCTGAGCAAGCAAAGCAGTTTTGTGTTTATATTTGTGGTATTTATTCAGTTTGGGAAATCCCACATCTCTAAAAAGCGTTAACGTTAGCTCAAGTTGGCTGGCTGACTCAACACGGAAATCGCCTCTCTTGCTAGGTTGGTAGGGTCGGCCTTCTTGCTGGAATCGTAAACTTGGTTTCAGTACATAGGAGGTCTCCTGACATGACTGATTGTTTCCTGGTTTAGTCAACCCTTAGTAAAGAAACAAGATTTTGCCACAGTCAAATGTTGCACTGTTGTGTTCCAGGTTGCAAGTCGTATAAACGTAGAGAATCTGACAAATGAATATCTTTCACTGCTTCCTGATTGATCAACAACTGAAAAGACGATAGATGAAAATGCAAATCTGGAGGGACATCTGCCATACTTCAAGCTAAAACAATTAATAATTACATATTTCATAACACATTAGCTACCGTAGCTACATTAGCATTCAGCCACTTCCTGGCTAACTTAAACCATTTGATGGTTTTACATGATACGATAGGAAAGGTGTAAATGAATTATAAAATATCAACACAAATCTTTGACACATTCATTTAAGTCTGGAAGTAAAACACACTGGATGTAATCAAGCTTGTAATGTAGGCTAACGTTAACGTTAGCTGTCTTGCTATCTCTTCACCTGACCTCAGAAATGTTCTGGTCCAGTCAATACTGTTATGTGACATTATGTTCACTGGAATACACATTTCTGTATAATGTCTATTACATCCAACACAACAGTGTGTTACAAGCACTTTAGTAGAGGGCTTTTTGTATGGCAGTAAAGATGTCGGTAATGTTTGCTAGAAAGGTTAGTTAGAAATGTTAGCTATGGTAGCTAATGGGCTATATGTTTTTGCTTGTAATATGGCCCCATGTGTCTCCAGATTTTTACTATCATTGCCTTTTAAGTTGCTGATCAATCAAGACATGGTGAAATGATAACGATATGCCATATTCTCTATGTTTATACAATTTGCAATCTGGAACACAGCAGTACAACATTTGACCTTCCCACCCTGAGTGTGGTGTCAGAGAAAAATGGCACCGTGTGAATATGGGGAATTGCTCCTAAATATGAATACATTTTGATGATATCTTTTATTTGGTCAATAACAGTTGTTGGTAATCACATCACTGTTGTGCTAATAATGATATTAAAGCTCACCTTCTTGTGTAATATTGCTTAGTCCACATGGCAAATTTTGGCTTTGCAAAACAGCTCAAAACACCCAAGCATTGTACTACAATGTATTACTCACATTTTTAATACTTAGGAAAATTAAAAATCATGTAAAGCAACAATAAATGTGTGTAGTTTTCTCTGCTTTGAAACGCTGGGAGCCTCCAGTCCCAGTGTCAAGCACCTCTACTCCTGGAAACCACCTGAATCATGGACTCTCCGTCTAGCAGCTTTACTGGACATGTAATGACATGATTGAGCCATCCAGAGCCAGAGGACGGTGACAGGATGGTATTTTTTTTTCTTCAGTGTCAGGTTGTTGGAACTGAAGTGAGCTGATTTCGACTGAGAGAGTCGCTGAAGGTACGTTCGTAACTGACCGTTGGGGAGGGTGAGAGGAGGTGTCGTTCGTGTGTCCGTATGTGGGGCTTATGTAGTGTTGAGGGACCATTGCTTCGGCACATCATTAGGCCATATTTCAGGTCCACCCAAAAAATCCAGCAGTTTAATGGTCTAACTCCACAGTTCAGTACCACATAGTTCTCAGTGTTTTCACATTTTCAGCAACTATTTTCTAACATGAATTCTAACATAAAACTCCCTTTTTCATCTACAAAGACTTTAATGATTCCAAGAATCGCTGGTTCCTTGTAAAACATTGTGGAACTTGTTTGTATCATCATCAATTTCATCATTTCAGAGTGCATGTAGATGTAAAAAAAAATCAATACAGCGGGTACTTCCTTTAAACCTTCGATGCTGTTTGCTGAAGCGAATGACTGTTATTTCTCAAATAGTTGTAGCACACTTCCACTGTTTTTTCTACAACTATAACCTGAATGAATCAGCATTATTAGCAACAAAGAAGAAAGCAGCATGAATTGTTGCCCTTCCTTTAGAGAACACATGCATCACAGAGTAAGAGAGCCTTTAAGCTTAGCCTCTGTGACGTGTTTAAGTGGAAACATAATGCTGCTCCTTCCGTCTCGTAACCACACAGCTCAGACCCAAGAACAATACTGTGATTTAAGTGCAGCAGTACAACCTGCTAGTTACTGTAGAGCCACACATTTTCCATCCTTAAATGTCTCACTTCAATACATGCATCTCTTTTCTGTCTCCTCACTGTCTCTCGTCTTTCTTTTGTTTCTCCTCCTCTACCCTCGGTTGCAATCTTGCTCGTTCAGTACATAAATCCCCCTTTTAAATAGATTCCGAGAAGCAGTCGACACCTCTGCCAGACAAGGAACAATCTGGAAACTATTCAAGCCAGGTATGGCTCTCCAATGCTGAACAGAGAGAACACATTGCATAGTCACACACTACAACAGGTGGGAGACTTTCTGCTTCAAGTGAGCGAGACCGACTCTCACAGATGAAATTGAGAGCCCGGAGCCATAAGTCAGAGGGTTCAACACTGACAGACTGCAGAGGATATTACCAAAACCATCATGGACAGTCAGGATCAAGGTATTAGGGTGCACGAAAGAGCAGCTCAATCATAATGAGGTTTTAGTGAAGAACTCTGCTAGCATGGCTTTCTATTACGATTTTTGCAGAGTGAAGTAAATTCAGACGCAGCAGGAAACTATAACATGCGGATGTCTGTTTCTATTGGCTGATTTATTCATTTAATTTAGTTCTTTAATTCAGGTAATTGTTGCTAGTCTAAATATTGTGCATGACGCTAAAATTCTTTATGAAGGAGTGGTAAGTTTTAGTGTACTGAAGCAAGACTACATAGGCAGGGTGCAAAACATGAAGCACATTGACTTTTTTTGTTGAAGCTGCTGTTTTTAGTTTTCTTTTTTAAAAAGTGCAGCGCAGTGCTTTTTTGTTGTTGTTGTTGCTGTTGTTGCTAGGCAACCAACGAATCAGCTGTCCTTAGCCTAATTGTGATTTTGCTGTGCAGAATCACTACACAATTAATCGCAATATTATCGAAATAGCAATATGGCCAAGTGCAATATCCAAATTGCAGAAGCAGAACCAAAATGCAGTTTTGCGAGAAAAAAAAAAAAAAAAAAGCACAATAATGAAGTACTGTAGAGCTTCAGAGATGCTCCGGCCTAAAAATCTTGTCCTTCAGATGAAATAAAACATGTTTTGTTTTTGTTTGGTAAAGACCCCCAAAAATGTCATATCATCATGATTTTAAATGTTTTGAGTTTTTTTTTTTCCAGCAAAAATGAAAATTATGATGCAAAAATGATCATTCCTACTAATCATATCACTATTGCAATTGCAACTTCAGTCAAATTAATCGCAATATGACTTTTTTACCATATCGTACAGCCCCACTTTGAAGTAACCTCTGATCTGTACATTTTTATTTTGGTTGGCTAGTACTTAACTTACTAGTTAGTGGATAGTTAGCTTAAAAATGCACAGGTGGAGGATACTGGCTCTAATTGAGGGTGAGAGACTGTTTCCAAATACTACGCTGGACCTCAGCGAAACCCTTAGAAATGAGAGAATTGACAGCACTGGAGTGTAAATACATTAGCTAACAAAACTTGAATGATCTACGAAACTTTAAATGAATGAAAACACTTAGCCAAAATCTCCAGTACTGCACTAATTCTGTTTTCTGTTTGTACTTGTTATTTCCAAGCATCTGTAAACTTTGCCGTCACAACCACAGAAGACTTGTCTCTCAATTGATAATCCAATTGGACAGTGGGAAAATAAACACGAATGACATCAGGCGCTTTTCCTGCTCTACCCAGAGTTCAATTACGCACAATCGCAAAGCGCCCAGGACACATTAGCAGTGCAGAAAAAAGCTCACTACCAATAGAAAACAAATGGTAAAGGATGCCACATACACAGACCGAACTGCTAATGTTAGCTACACAGGCCAGCTGCTAACATTAGCTACAAAGAAATCTAGTTTGCTAAGCTAATCTCGTCATTACGTCTACTACTGCTATTGCAAAACATTTGGGGACTGTAGGTGGTTATACTGGTGACCGCGATGGTGTGCGCGTGTGTGAGAATAAGTTTATTTCAGCTTACTTGAAGTTTGAGTGTTAAGTGTGAATAGCATGATGTTACTTCACAAAGTACATTTAAACGTGCATGATCACTGATATTAACCGCTGCATGCACACATAAAATGATGAATATCTGGATAAACAATTAATTAACCTTCAATAAACATAAAACATTAGCCTATATTAGGCTAAACAATTTCACTATATTTGGTATTGAGTAATCCAAAAGTAACAAAGTTAATAAAGTTACATTACTTAATTGTTGTGATACTTGGATTTGGTTACTGACTACATTTTTAACAGCTAATTAGTACAGAATACATTTTTAAAGTAATCCTGCCAACCCTGCTTATAACCACACTGATATCATGGATAAAACTCTGCATCTATACGCGCCACTGTTAATGCAACGTATACATGTTTGTTTTCACAGCCGCTTTTCTTTCTCATTTTCTGTACTAAAGGGAAATGAGAAGGAAAAGTGGATTAGATTCTGTTCAGGTGAATATTCATTTTAAAATAACATCACGTTATTTGTCATCTGAGTTGGACTATTGGGTGCACCTTTGAACAGAGTGTTATTTTGCTTTTTCACATTTAATATTCTGACTCAGTAAAACAACTTGCTGACATGACCTGAATTGCTGACATCAATGACCTCCTTCTTGGCCCCCTTAGATGCCAGAGGTCTCACTTACACCTATTCTTCTGTCACTGTCAGAATGCTGACTGTTCCTCAGTCTCTGATTTTACCACCACAAGTGTCCATCTGCCCCACCGCTCCGCCACCACCCGTCCCGTCTTTTCCCCTCACAGCTGTCTCCCACACAGCTTCTCTCTTTCCAAAAAAAAAAAAAAAAAAAAATCCCCACCACTAAACTCCTGTGGGCTTCTTGGGTCTGCTCCTCTCAGACTGTCAGTTAGACATCAGTCACAGGGGAGTAAGGGGAGCACCTCTGTCACTTTAAGAAATGCCTCTGGCGAAAAGAAACTGATTAGTAGTGCTGGCAGCCAACCACGTGGAGTGCTGTGTGGAGCCCGAAGCCAATGAGAAGCCCTGCTGGGTGGAGGTTACAAAAGCAGTCTGAACCCAATGCTCAGCAAAGTTGGGTGCGTGTGAGATGACACTTTGCAGCGATTTAAAGGGCCAGCATTGCAGCCCTCTGAAGGAAGCTGAAAAATGCACTTTAAAAATCAGGCCAAGTGTTCACTCCCTCCCTCTTGTGCAGATCACAAAAGTATGCGGCCCAGGTTGTTCTGCAGGGTTGCCGGTAAAGGCCCTGCGGAGTCGATAAGAGGGCTACACCCATCTTTTCTCACTCAGGGGACAGTGTCTGACTAAGCGCTGGCCAACGGGATATATACAGAAGTTTGTTGTGTGATTACCCAGCAAAACGTCTAAGTGCATTAAATTATAACAGTTTAATAGATGTTATCCAATTTTCCAATTTTGCTAGAACCAATTATTTTTGAGCAACTATTTGGTGACCCCTTAACCCCCCCCCCTTCCCCCCTCCTCCCCCCACAACTGCCGCATAACTGCTGCCATTTTGTCTCGAAGAATGAAGTCTACTGTAGATCAAAATATCTTTCTGAGGTCACCAACTGTATCTCCACCAACCACCAACACTGAACTGCACCTCCAGTCAGAGGTTACTGTCACGGGGCTTTTCCACGGACACTTTTGGCCCCGCTGAGTCAAACCGTGTCACGCTGATTTGCATCTTCATTACCATTTTTCGAGCTGTGCCCGTCGCACCAAAGATGCACCAAAGATGTGTGCAGGACAGCAGAGAGAAAGAGTTTTTAAAAAGTCTCTGTGTGTTCAGCTCTCAGGACTTTTGTAGCTTCTAGCTTCTAGCTTGAAGTTCAGTTTCTCTCCTGTGTCGCTGTTTGTACTCTCAGGTATCAGCTTTATTTTACTGTTTCATGTTCACTTTCAGTAGATAAGAGTCTTGTTAAGTTACGTCTGATGAAATCAGAGAATGTGATTTTGTTGCGTGTGTTCAAATAACAAAATAATGGGGGACTTTTATCGTGAAGAATGTATAGGAAATTAAGTGTTTATCCACCATTTTACAGCTGCTCATCTTTATTTTAAAGACACACCTTCAAGCAGGTAGCCCTGTTATAATGGAGATGCAAATCTTTGCAGTGCAGGGCTGACGCCCTGAGTCAAACCAAATCAAACCTGTCTTTGTAAAAAGGAGTAACTGTCATTTATGTAACAGGGGCCCCAGGGTATTTTGAGTCCTTTGCACCTTTGCTAGATGTACTGTGTGAATTACCACTATGTGAGACTACACCAGTAAACGTGTAAGAGTAAAAGATGATCCAGAAGCGTCAGAAACTGCAGCAGCCGAGAACGCTTGCAATTATTTTTTTAATGTTGCTATTTCACAATCACTAGTATTTTCTTTTTCTTTACCCATGTGAGAAAACAAGGTTTGGGTTACCAAGTATGATTAGATGGATCGACAAGTTGTACGCCAAGGATTTACACTGCAAAGTATTCATAGATGTATCTTGACAACTGTAGCAACTGATTTAAGCTGAAAATGATTAGATCAAGATGTAGCCAAAATACTTCACTAAAGTCTAGCACAGACATTCTGATCTCCAGACAACAAAATACATTTTAACAGCTTTGACATCTGAAGATAACAGCATTTAAAAAAAAACAAACTGCTAGCACAGCCATTCTCAGCTTCCATATGAAACATCAATTTACTCAGTATAAGGTTTATCTTAATATTTGTTGATAATATTGAGCGAGGCTGGGGCTCAGTCTTCAGCAAACTTCACTTTGATACACTTTTTACTAATGATTACTATGAATGGACTCCATGTCATGAAAGTTTAGTTTTGACCTGATTTGTATTTTAAGTCACTCCCTGGAGAATATCACTCTGAAGATGGTTTTCATTTCTCACAATAAGAGCCTATTCCACCCCCCTCTTCCTATAATCTGTTTCCTCAAATGACCGGTCGAGTCATCCTCACACTGGTACACAGATTTGCAGTTGATAATGAGCTGGCCTTTTCAGCTCTGTTATAGATTGAATGACCCACATTATAATCTGCTCGGGCACCGTTCCTTCTTCCTCTCTATACTGTAACACTGAGCAGTATTGTGAAAAAGTCAGGTCCGTGAGCAGCAGTGGAAACTTCCATTCAGCCACAGGAGAAGTATACTCCTGAGTATTGTTCTGGTCAGGCCTGCAACAGTCAGCATAGCAGCACACCTCTGTGACAAGACAGCGGCTATATATATACTGTAGCTAGCAGTAATTCAGCAACTGCAGCCATCTTCAGCATCCCAGCTAGCATGGAAGGGGAGAAGGGGCCTCTTAAAGGTATAGTTCACGACTTCATTTAAAGAAAAGACGTTGTGGAAAAGACGCTTTCTTGCAGAGGGTTAAATGAAAATATCAATATTTCTGTCTGTCTGATTAATATGTAGCTGGAGCCAGGAGGCAGTTAGCTTAGCCTAGCTATGCTTAACTGGAAGACATGGATATATTAAGGAGAACTGGATACAGTGTTGGAGGCAAACCTCTAGTCATATGCTTCCGCATTGTGTTGCCCATAAATCAAACACTCTAGAGACTTCCACTGGCTGGCAGCTAACTCGTGGTTTACCTGTCCGCTAACTTGAATGGCGTTAAAATGATTTAATCGTGTGTCTCTTCTAGGCTTTCCAAATGTTAATGGTATTCCTGACCTCCGAAGTGGAAATTTTCTGAAAGCTTCGAAGAGTTGTGACATGTTTGCTAATGTATGGTGCAGGCAATGGAAGTTCATTCTTCCAGGGAGGGGAGGTTAATGTATTGTCATTACGAATAGGGTTGTTGTCGTAATTTTATATCTTTGAGGAAAATTTTGACATTTACCAACAGCTTCATCTTTTCATGACACCTTTGTATTTTCTGCATTGCAGGGAAGCTAGCAAGTGTTACCCAATTGCTGGCTTGCTTAATTGTTAGCTTGATGGCTTATAAACAAAGACCGTTTCGGTGTCCATGATGGTACTGTCTACCAGCGATGTTCTCACAACTTCACCGCTTGAACCCCAAGCATATCATGTACACTACTGCCCATGTCTTCACGACGAGCTCATAAATTCCATTAGAAGGTAGCAATAGCTAGCATAGCCCTGTCCCATCAGCACCTTCAGTGCTCACTAATTACCACCTTTGGACAGAGCCATGCTAGCTGTCTGTTTCCTGTCTTTACGCTAAGCTAAGCTAAGCTAAGCTAAGCTAACCAGCTTGTGGCTGTAGCTTCATTCTGAACCTACAGATAGAGCATGAAGGTGGTATTTATCTTCTCATCTAACTCAATGCAAGAAATGAGCATATTTCCCAACATGTCAAACTAATTCTTTTAACTCTTTTCTTGGTCACTTGTTGAATTGACAAATAAATAAATAAACTGGGGGCAACATTATACCAGAAGGTTGAGGTTTACACCCCCTATAATGTCAGTAAGGTAATTATATAATGTCAGTAACTTTATATAATTAGCTACTTTATAAGCTTCGCTAATAGCTAATGTTGCAATTAACAGCTGTGTATTTAGCAGTCTAAAAGAAATACAAGGAGTTCAGCATTGAACTTGATCAGTGTTACTTCTTCCTCTCACGTACGACAGAGGGGCAGACTTCATACTACAGTGACCCACGACTGCCTCTTGAGGTACAAAGTGGTATTACAAGACAGGAGAGGCTAGGGCCAGATCATTTGCATGCTAACTTCATTAAATACCTCTGAATGAACACATTACATAAGATCTTTGAAATCATGTGAGAACTGTTATTTCTTCACATTCTGTTGATAATTTTTTTTTAGCTAAAATTCTTCTGTGGCTCCGTTAAAATTTCCATGGGTAGCAAAACATCAATGACATGGGTCGTCTGACATTCAGAAACATCTCTGTGTAAAAAATTAAAAATGTCAAAAATCCAGATCTGAAAGCCTTTTGCAATTAGCTCTTAGCAACTAGACATTTTTATCAAACTGCAGTTTTGTTTAATCTCGCCACATTCCCCAGGTTTTTGTTGACCAGACGGCTGCCCGTGACACAATTCTTGTGTCCTGATAACAGTCCTTCTCTAAACAATCTGATATCGTGTAAATGCCAGCATTTACAGACCCTGTGGAGCTTGTGGAATGTTAATTTTCTTATTCATGCTGACAATGCAAACTGAAAAAGACACTGAACTCAAAGTGATGCTCAGCCGAGGCAGCCATAATTTAGTACATTGCGGAACACATTTTCACAGGTTCAGTACGTCCTGTTCATAATTGACAGCTATGCAAATTCACAAACAAGTCTGTGAGTTTTTGCCAATTAGGGCAAAGGTGAGCTTAAAATGGAATTCTGCTGCAAACAACGTCAGTTGAGCTGTACAGGTGCGCCGGTTTGTTAGGCAACTAAAGGAATGCCAGAGGGCTTATGAATGTTAAAATTAATATTTACACACCACTTCTTCTTTTCTATTCATGCTACAAGGTGAGTGTACAGGCCGTTTGCATAACAATCACGACAATTGCAGATAAAGGAATAATTCTGCTCCCAGCAGATTAGACATTGGTCCAAAGTGCTGTCCTCCTCGTGCTCTCCTTTCTGTGCTCATTGTACTCTTCTGCAGTCAGTGAACTGTAACCACTGCCCTCGGTCTCCGTCACCGCTCCACGTTGAGTTGTTTGTTCCAGTAAATATTCCACTTGAACCCTGAACCCTTTAAGAAATCACCTACTTTCTTCACAGCTCAAGAGAAAAGTGAATCAGCTGTTTCCTCATTGATTCATGTGATCCACGTCCAGCTGTTTCATAAGCTTGTTGGAGCTGTGATGTCAACCGCACTCATTCATGTAACCCTAGCCAGGATTAAGAGTTTTTTTTTTTTCTTTTTTTTTGTGCATAGTCATAGTTGACTCTTAGTGAACTGCAGGTGTAGCAGATTTTTTAGGTGTAGAGGGTTACTTTAGTAGTCTGTCTGTCTGTTATATTCAGGCTTGGGGAGTAATGGATTACATAAGCAGGATTACTACTACTACCACTCATATTTTGAAACTGTAGGTGGTGATGCTGGTGACTCAAATGGTGTCTATGTGAACAAGTTTATGTCAGTTTACTTGAAATTTAAGTGTTAAGTTTAAATAGCATGATGTTACTTAACAAAGTACATTTAAATGTGCATAATTGCCAGTATTAACCTCTACATTGCACATAACAAAAGAGGGAATCTTCCATATAAAGCATTATATTAGGCTAAACAATTTCACCATATTTGGTATTGAGGTAATCCAAAACTAATGGAAAGTAATCGAGTTACATTACTTAAGTTGTGGTTCTTGGCTTAGGTTACTGACTACTTTTTAAAAGGTAATTATTAACAATATAGGAATACATTTTTAAACTAATCCTCCCAACCTTGCTTATATCATTCCCCTACTCATTAGCCACTATCCCCCACAGCGGACAGGGAACTCTGACCCCTTTGCATGCGAGGACGAGAAGGCCCGGCGAATTCCCGGAGAACAGCATTTCCATAAGGTTTATCTTGGTTGCCACATGCAGGGCCAAGGCCTACTTACTGATATGATTAGCCTTGCTCGTGGAAAAGGAACACATTATCCTCAGACAGGCTGATCCAACCTCCATTCTTTCCAAACACCCGTATTTGTCTGATGCTTGGAACTACTAATGATGATAGTGTCTGAAATGCACCTCTCTCTTCCTAAAAAGAAAAAAAAAAATGACGGCAGCGGCTGTTGAGGCTAATAGATGGAGACAGGCTGGCAGAACCGTGGCTGCTGAAAGTGATGACATCACTCCGATAGGGAGACTTTGAGAGAAGAGTGTTGGTGACAAGTGTTAGCTATTAGAGCTGACAGGCCACTCTCAGGCACTTTCTTTTTCTCAGTAGCAAAGTGCCAGGGCTTCCTTTTTCACACCAGCAGGTTAAATATTAACATCATCTGAATCTTTTGTTTCGTTTTTAACTCAAAATCTCTTAGTCATTGGATCAGTTTGTGCCAGCAACTCCAGCAGTGCTCTAGCATGTCTGCTTTCCATGCTGTGACACCATGTGACAGCATTGCGGCAGACAGACCAGCGAGATGCCTCAGCCCCAACTGGCACTCCGTTTTCCGACATGCACTCTCACGGATCAATAACCTCTTACATAACATTCTGGTTTGGACTAGAGGCGAGATTCCAGCTGACTGGAACATGTGACAGGGCTTTGACTGTGTTGACCCACATTTTCCCCCTTCCTCCCGAGATCCCTCCCCTGCTCTCCCCTTTCCCTCCTGCCGTCCGTCTCCTCTTCCCACCAAGTCCCTCCATTAGCCCAAACCCCTCTCTACCCCTTCACACCCTTCAGGAGAGCAGTCATGTAGGCAGTCAGATCCAGACTTGGGTGGGTCAGGCCTTTCTGTGACGTGCCCAGACATGCGCCCAGACAGAACAAATGACACACGTGGGGAATAGCTGGTGGCTGAGCGGTAGTTTTTACTCGGACAAATGACATAATACGTGCAGGGGTGGGCATGGAAAATGTTTGACTTTGTGTGGTATTCCAGACTGATACTGCTTTATGCTTTGTCAGATTTTTTTTTTACGCTTTTCTCCTCTTACTACTAGCTAATAATCAGTGTTGGGCAGCAACAAATTACTTTGCAATGTGTTAGAGTAACGGGATTACTTTTGGGGCATTAAAAGAGATTGTAAATTTGGTGCATCATCTGCTAATGTCAATTTTGTTTTTCTGACAATTTTAAGATTTGTTGCTCTCCTACCTAAGGCTATGACTGTAGGCTAACCATATTACGGGAATACCACGATACCATGGGCACGTGATCCCTACCGCGAGGTTGAGCTCATTATGTCATCTCAGCAAATATTATTGGTGCTAACAACATGCTAACAACAGCAACAACTGTTTTCAACACACACACACACAAAAAAGAAATAATCACAGAGGGCATTCAGTGTTGGATTTATCATCATGGATTTATATTACAGCGTCTCTAAGATGACACAACACTAGCGTTAGCTGAACATTAGCTGTTCCTGCTCAGCTTACATTGAGGCTAACTGCTTTACTTTTAAAGCAGTATGGTAACAACAAATGAGGCTTTTCCTGAGAAGCTGCCGCATTTTTTAACCAGCACACTGTAATCTGTAATGTGCACGCCTACTGGTGGTTTTGATGCAGGGCTAATATCAGTCAGGACAGACTGACTGCAGCGTGTGGTTAGCTAGTCGCTGGGCTTGGGAGATGTGGAAGGCAGATGCTACATTTATGCAATGGTCGCATGAATAGAAGGATTAGAAAAACCTCCTGTGCTATTCTGACTCAGGAGCATTATGCCTTTTTCAGATAGTTTACCTCCCTCCTAGCCGTTTAAATACTTTAATTAGATACGGAACTTTTGTGGAAAAAAGTGAAATGGCATCATGCTAACTTTCTTTTGAAATTTTAAGGTTGCTCTCCTATAATCATGATGAGTCTACCAAACGGCAAGTTACCGCAAATGGGCACGGATGTCCCAGGTTGAGCTCAATATTAATGCTATGCTTTATTTTGTTGTCAAGTAACATGACACACTGTCAACATACACCACTACAAAAAATAATTCAGGGGCATTAGTGTTGATATCACATGATTATAGTACTAGCGTTCTAAACTAAAAGCCTGACATTATGCCTCTTCTACCCGCTAGCATTAGCTAGCATTTTTATTTTTATTTATTTTTTTGTTATGGTTGGTTGTTATGTTATTTTTCTTAAGTTAAATCCCATGACGGACCACCAGACTGGGGTGTGACTTCGTCTCTCTATTATGTCTGAGAGAAACTGCCTAGATAAGGATGAGATCTTACTTTGAATTTTCTTTTTTTCTGGGTGCGTAAAGCTCCTTTAAAGGCAACATTATGTAGCATGATATTTTGTCATAAACATAGACAGCTGTACACATGCATTTGTGATGATTGCATTACCTTTGATCAAAAACCCGCAAAATCTTTGCTAACACAGCCGAACACCATGCAAGTGCAACAAGACATAGCAAGCCAGCTAATATTGCTTACTAGTCTAACAGCAAGAAGCCCAGCCCGGCGCCTGTCTTGCAACCATTTATTTCAGGAAGCTCCTGCCAATGACTAAAAGCCAGTCCAACATTTAGTCTTACGCTTTGTTCTCCTTTTCTCTCTGAGCTCCCAATCCGGGAAGTAAGGCTACTCAGCTTCTAGCTAACAGCAGCTGCATTTAGCAGCAGTTTACTTCACTGTCCATCAGGAAACTCAGTAAATCTCAAAGAGTAGTGGGAAAGCCAGGAACATTTTTTCCATAAAATATGATCCAGTTTCACCAAAAGTAGTTGTAGTTCATGGAGTGTGACCTAACGCTGTAAAGAACTGTGTTACAATCATACCCAGATTACTCAAACTTAAGTGTGAGTGGGAATGACAGAAACACCACTCATTCTGTTTTCAAGTGAGTGAATCAAAATGATTTTGAGGCTGTTTTATTATATAATCGTCACATAATGTTGCTTTAAGGAGTGGAAACAATTGACTTAGTGTTAATATTTTATTTAGATGCCAGGGATGGGGGCAGCCATTTTGCTCCAGTTTGTTGACACTTCCATAATTCTTTTCACAAAGGGGGGATATCGTGGCTGTCAGAAATCCTCGATATCCCCCACTCGAAATGACAACTTGGGCTTTTCTTGTAACTCCACTGTTGGTAGTTACACAATGAATAATATGATATGAATGTGGTACTAACCTATAGATGAATCCGGCGAAGTACCAGAAGTTAACAAGCTGCAGTATGAGCGCAAATGAATGTGAGCCATCATAAGAAGTTTACAAGTTTCTACTTTTACGTTACTTTTTATGCAATGTTAATTTTGACCACAGTGTCTAGGAGGTCTGGAAGAACCTGTGCAGTTCGGCTGCTCCAACAGTCGTGTCAAACTTCAACTTTGGAATAAAAATGGATTGCAAAATACACAATCCTTTACTTGTGTAAAGGTGCTGCTGCCTGAGACCAGAGACTCTACTGTGTACCACGGTGTGTCATAGTGGATCAAAATATTAACAGAAAGGAACTTTGTTCCTGAAAATCTTCAATATTTGATGAAAAATGTGAATTCATATATATATTTTTGTATATTACACAGTACTTCATCACTTATGTGCCGGAGGGGGTCTGTTTTTTCTCTTCTTCATTATTCGAGATCCGCAAGATCTTGTAAGAGTGAATATTTAGAGTCTCGCAAATTTGGGGTTCTCTTCTAGACCCAACAAACAGACACAGAGAGTGATGGACATGACATGCCACCGCAGCAATGGCGGTGTTGCAAGATGGCAGAACACACAAAGTGGTCGCCAGATTCATCTATATCAGAGCAGGAGAAATTTGCCTCCTGGTAACCCAAATTTTTTAAAATTTCATACACTATTTAGTAGAAAACAGTTGCGTTTTAGCTCCACTTCCTACATTACCGTTTGCTGTTTGCAAGGTTCACTATTAGAAGGTAGGTTAGTGCAACTGATGTGAAATATTCATGTTACAATACCCTCTGCTCCCAGCGTGTGGACAGACTGTTAAACCAAACTCCATTCTAAAGGCAGATGTTTTATGATAGGGCCATATTTTTTACACCATCAACTAGACTATTTTCTAATTCTTTCCAATATACAGGTACAATTGGCACATGTGTTTGCCCCAGCCATACACTACACATATTGACTGGACCGGCACTACAGCCATTGTTTTCATCCCATGACTGGTGAAGCTGCGTTTGCAGTTCTGAGCACTGAACCTTTTTTCTGTTTTTAGCTGAATAATTAATAAAGTAATGTAATTATTTTTTTCAGTGAATAATATCTAATGAGTAATTTATAAAATTGTTGAAGTAGCTTTCCCAACAATTATAAGCTAAATATAATGTATCTGAGAATGTCGTACTTTCTTTGGCTATTGTTTGTCCAGTGTTCTAAAGTGGTGTTCAAGGTCTTATGTGACTAACTGGTGTTTCCATACACAACATAACCTTGTTGTGCCTTCAGGAGAGAAGGCAGTTCATACTGTGTGTATGTGTTTGGGCAACACACACACACACATACAACAAACTCACACACCCGCACACACACACTCAGACATACAATAATATCAGCATACTGCATTGTCTCTGCAAAGTTCTGTGATGTTCTTAAGTCAAGTCAAGTCAAGTCAACTCAAGGCGAACAATCAGACAGCATTACAGTACGAGACTGAGCTTTGTGAGGTGAACCCCATCCCAGTTTCCTGCCACATTAACCTGTCTGACTTTGTATTACGGTAAGCTGATTAAGCCACCGCAGGTGTCCTATTTAAGTGTTTGTTTCACTAAAACTTCCTCCACACGGGTGCCTCTGAGTCTTGTGAGTCAGTCTGCCCTCAGCAGCTGAGTGACGAGTGGTGTCTGTGCCGAGAAATGTCTTTTACGGCAAACGCAATCATTCTGTGCAGAGTCACTAAACAAGACAGTTGAGGCATTTCACTACCTATCATGACTAGTGCCAGCCAAAAATGAGTGAATGTGTCCTGAATACTTTTGTGACGTACATACGTAGGTAGGCTATCAGATTTACACTGGTACTGTAGGTTCTGCCTCCAGGAAATAGCCATTGCTTGTATTGCTTAAGTCTGACATTGAGAAGACGTTGGGCTTTTCTCACATACAGTCTGCAGCTTTTATACAGTATGTTACCAAACTAACTGTTATCCATATAATTGGAAGCATTACAAGATTTAACACTGTTACAAAGTCTCCCAGTATAGTTTGACAATTTTTGGCTTATTTTACTCATCTGTAAGTAGTCCAGGTGGTGTGACTGATTGATACATGTTTTCCCCTCGGGGCCTATGGCAGCTGCACGCTGTCACTGCTGAGACTGTTGAGTGTCATAAACCCGTATAGAGTGCTGCAGGGACGACATATTTTTCTAGACCAGCCTGGTTGTTAGTATTCCTATGTTTCCCTCCACAAAAAGCCAATGGAATTTTTCCATTGGATTAGTGCAGAAAATAAGCTCTGTGGTGAAAAAATACTTAAATGTTTTTGTTCAGCGGGATAATTTTCAGTTGCATGACTTTACGTCGCCTGTAGTCTCATTTAGCCGACGACCGGCTTACACCGACAGAGAAGCTAATGTTAGCATTGGGCTAATACGAGCTACAAAAGTAGCTAAGTTGGGAAACATTACATATTTCATGAAAATAACAAATCCCCCCAAAGCAAAACAAATAATTACCTGTCCAACAGAAAGACAGCAACCTCTGCATCACTTGTCAGGCCCTTCAGATGCCTCAGTTGTCTCCACAGCTCAAAGGCTGCACCAATGTTGACTCTGGTTTGTCCTCTAGCTTTATCCAGAGCCTTTTTCGTCGCAGCCTTTTCTGCCTCCGGCTTTCTTTTCTTTGCCTGTTTAGCGGGGCGAGCCGTTACAAGTAACACTGGAAGTGGTATTTTTGGCTGCATTTTCTCTGCCATTGTACCCTTATGAACTTATTATACTTTATAAGAAGTGAGAAAGTGAGCTAGACGAGCACATTATACCACCTATAAGTTGATCAGCTGTTTATAACAACTGTCAGTCTGCCGATGTAAAGCCCTTTATCCCAAAAACAAAAGCCCACTGCACCGAAAATACACACTGCCTGCCAGACTCTGTTAATGTATTGCTCAACAGACATTTACTCATTTGGCAAACATTCTGCATTAATTTTAAGCATAATAAATGATAATCAGACAAAAAAACAAAAAAACAAAAAACAAACAAACAAACAAACAAAACACTGATTTTGGAACAAAGGAACCGGAGGTGCTAATAAGCTAATGCAATTCTGGTCTCAATCCTGCTGCACTCTAAACCCACTGATACCAGCTCTTCTACCTACTTCCTGCCCCCAACAATACAGAATACTGACTCGAATACTGCTCAGGTCTCCGGGACCCTGGGACCAGATTCGTTCATGTACCAGTCAGACAGTAGACTAAGTCTAGTTAGCCTGTGGATACTTTTCCTGGCTGCCTGCAACCTTTGTCTAGAGTCGCTGCTGGAGTTTGGTTGACAGACAACTTTTAGTGCCTATATTGTTTTGTTTAATGTTTAGAATGCCTATTTCTGCTATTTTCATGATGCATTACATGTACAAGTTGGTATAGTTTTTTTATTTACCGTGAAAATAACAGACCGACAGCATCAGCACTATTAAGTTGGGTTTAAAATCAGTTGATTTCATATATTATCAGCTTCAGCTTCCACTCAATACCAGCATATCATGTGGCCTGAAACACCCAATACTCAAGAACTCAATACATTTCCAGAGTTCCAGATCTACCGAGTCAACATAACACTTGAAGTTCCAGGCACTAACCATGACTCATCTTGATGGAAAAAATGACTTGAGTGTTCTCATGACGTACTAAGTCATACCATAATTCAAATTCTCTTCGTGATGAATTTTCGTGTATTTATTTTGTCTGCCAGTTGTCTGCTTGGGCACAGTGGAGTATGTAGGTAATTAGAAGACTGAGAGTTGCACTGGGCCTGCAGTTGGTTCTTTAGGAAGTAGCAGTGACTCATCAGAAGCTCGCTTCCTGCTTCTATAAATAGCCAGTTATTCACTAGCTTGAACATGAGGTACCAATCAGAAGACAGAACCATCTCTTTCGTACTTGTTTTATTATGAACCTAAATATCAGTCTATAGCTTGTTTCTCTCCAATGAAACAGAGAAGAATGGTCTGTACTTCTCAAATCCAATGTTTGGCTTGAATCAGATCTTTTTTAACATTAAAGTTAAGGTGGAATGTGAAGTTTGAAAAAGTTATATGGACATGTGCAGTCTGAAGCCTGGTCAAGGCAATTCATGAACTTTTTTTTTTTACTTTTCCCTCTATAGGCCAAGGTTTTGTTACTCCCTTTTAAAAAGTTCTCTCTCTTTTCTTTCCAGCTCAAGAAGTTTTTAGTCAAAGTGTTACTGTTTTGTCTTTGCGAAAAAATAAATCTTTTTAAAGCTCTCAAAACTGATCAAATTTAACGTTCTGCAAGTCTCAGGTACAGGCTGCTCCATTCTCACGTACACTGAATAGTTCACATTCAGAGCCAAAATTCACATGAATGCAAATTAAGAACAGTGACATCTTGAGGCCATGCCACTTTCTTACACTCTAATGCCTGTCGTGTGAAAGGAACGAAGGGAACCTGGAGGGAGAAGAAGAGGAATGAGAGGAATGAAAGACTGCGGGGCAGAGGAGAAGGCCAGGGTGCCCGGGGTAGTGGATGGGCGTGCAGCAGGACGGCCAAATGGACTGTGATGAGACACGTCAGTGAAGGAAGTGAGAAAGAAGAAGGCTGGTATTTTTCCAGGGAGGCTTCCTCTGCACGTGCATGCACACACAAAGGCTGCTAACACACACACACACACACTCCTCTCAACTCTCTTGTCCATCCTCCTGGTCGTATTTTCTTTCCGTCTTCTTATTCCGGCTGCACTTTATTTTACAGTACACTAATAAGAACAAGTACTTTGTATCTTAGACAGTAATAGACCATTATTACACTTTCTCAGAGGGTAAAGAGAGGGACACACTACAACAGAACTGTACTGTAAACTAAAGTTTATTATCTTCCGTGCTTATATCCTTATTGAACTTTATTAGAGGGTAATTAGGGACACATTACAACAGAACTGTACTGTAAACTAAAGTGAAATCACATATCTGCTACTTGAGACACACAACACACAATCAACGTAGTAGACAAGACCAGTGCCTACTTCTTTGATCAAATCACATTATCTGTCTACAGCATTACAATAAGACTGTGCAGTCACCTATAGACAAAATATTCCGCTACCTCAGATAATTTTTGACCTTTACTTGGTAAATCTGGTTCACATATTGTTTTTAAATGGGAAGTAACAGATACGTGATTTCACTTTAGAGTTTTCACAATTTTACAGTACATTCTGTTGCAGTGTGTTCCAATGGGAAAGCAATAACTTCAGTTTGCTAAACAATTCACTTTATTTTACAGTACAGTTCTATTGTAATGTGTCCCTAATTTCCCTCTAAGAAAGTCTAATAAGGGTCTAACTGTGGGAAACAATACACTTTAGTTTACAGTACAGTTCTGTTCTAATGTGTCCCAATAAGAGAGTCTAATAAAGGTCTGAAAGTCGGAAATAATAGACTTTAGTTTACAGTACGGTTCTGTTGTAATGTGTCCCAAATTACCTTCTAAGTCTTAAAAAAGGTCTGAAAGTGGGAAATAATACACTTTAGTTTACAGTACGGTTCTGTTGTAATTTGTCCCTAATTATCCTTTATAACTGTAGGAAATAACACATTTTAGTTTACAGTACAGTTCTGTTTTAATGTGTGCCAAATCACCCTATAAGAGAGTCTGATAAGGCTCTAATAAAGGGTCTACTGTCAAATAAAGAACATTTTATTTCTAGCTTTCATCTAATTTGCCACTAATATGATACATTTATTAGTTTACTGTGAAATAAAGCGTGACCTGTGTTCCTCCTCTGTCTTCCTCGCCTGAGCTTCTCTCCACTTGCTTTCCCTCTGTCCTCTCTCGTTCCTCTCTATCCACTTTTCCGTCCCGGCCTTGCCTCCTCACTCTTTCCACGTCTCCTACACTCTCCTCTCTCTTTCTCCCTCAATCCTTTCTCACTCACTCCCCATCCCTCCTCGACAACCCCCCTTCAGTCCCCATCTGCGGCCCTCGTCAGAGCCGCGCAGGCCAGACAGGCACCAAGGGCAAGGAAACATCCTCCGGTGACGCCTCGCTATCACACACACTGATATGACAGCGTTAGACTGCAAAAACATCTGAGGAAGGGACTTTTGTTTTCGTGCGTACAGTATATGAGCATCTCGAGACAGATCTGCGCGCTAACATGCGCGTGTGTTTGTGTGCGCGTGCTTGTATGTGGAGGAGACTGCATCCTGGAGGCCATTTTGAAAGCAGCTGCTCATGGGCTGTTTGCTTATGTAAGCCTGTACTGTAAAACACAGGAGAACAAGAACAAACTGGCTGGCCGGGACAAAGGCCCTGCCCTCGCTGCTGCACTGTCAGACGTGTGTGTTTTCCTGTCTGTCTGCATCTAGGAGACACAAGATGATAGAGACAGAAACTAAAAAAAAAGAAAGAAAGACCGAGTCCTCCTCTGGAGATTAAGATACCGCCGGGTCATGCTGTACAGGACTGGTGTGCTGCAGATGAGGGGAGAGATGAGCCCTGCTGCGCCCCGGTAGCCCACCTGCTGCTCTCTGGCCCTCATCTACTGCTGCTCTGTCGTACAGCACACAGTCTTGCACAAGACTCTACGGGTTGCACAAGCCGAGCGAGAAAGCAAAAACAAGATAGCGTTACAGGCAGAGGGAAGGAGAGTGAGAATACAAATGAGGGAAAATCACACAGAAGTTTGACAGGGATCCTCAAGCTCAGCCGTTCAAACTGCTTTGACTGCAGCTGCTGCCTGGGAAACTGCAATCACAATCTGCTTCCTTCTCCTATCATGAGCTGTGTATCCTAATTATAGGGGAGACTGGGGATGGTTGTAACACTTGTTTTAGCATCAGTAACTCAGTGGTTGTTGGTGCTAGGTTTCTCAAACTTTGATACATAGTACCCATATTTTTCTACTACAAATAAAACTCAAAATGAACAATTTAAAGTGACAAAAAACACCTTCTAACAAAAGTCATTGGTAATGATTTTGGGGTGAACTGTCCCTTTAAGAAATCATCAGAGAGAATCAACAGAGAGATGGATCATATATTTGTCAAACTTTGTTAATGTTAATAATTTGTTTGTAAACCATCTAAAAACATTGTGTGGATGGCTATTATGAAGTTGCAACTGATGTTTATAAAACTTTAAAATTGCTTAATCAATGCTTCATAAAGCATGTATAAACATTGCTTGGCTTTTTGACTGTAAAATAGTTTTTTAAACTAACATTTAATTAACTATCAACTTTGCATGCATCAATATGCATGTGTCACATAAGGGTTAAATCAATGTCACAGTTGTGGCAAATGTAGATAACTGCCCCTGGGGTGCACGCTTTGTGGGCCCACAACTGACACTCTTGACCCACACTCTTTTTGCCTTGAGTTAGCAGAGTGTTCCATGCACACAATAATAATAATATGAATGAACTGTTACAACTATCCACACCCCAAGCAGCCATCACGTGGCTAACTGTTTTAGCATGTGGACTTGAAGCATGAAAACAAAGCATTACATTAATTAATTAAAGACAGAGTGCTCCTTTAAGTTCTGTAAGGCACGCTGTTGTAACTAGAATACAAAGAATGCAAGGCAAAATTAATCCTGATTTAAAAAATGCTACTTAAACTAGTTTTTGTTACAACCAACCCAGTGTTACAACAGCCCCGGGTCTCCCCTACAATACGAAATTACACAAATTGCATTTAAAACAAGTAATTCTGGTCGGAGTGGAACTGATCTGCAGCAAAGTTATTCTGGCCACAAAGAATTTTCTCCAGTATAAGTGGCTGCACATGACAGTCATTTCAGTGATCAAAGAAAGCCACTGTGTTTTCTTTCCTAGAATCTGAGACAAAATAAACCAGGAGCGACTCTGCTCGCAGGTGACTCTTGTCCTGTGTTCTTGTCTTGAGAGATGCTTTGGTTTTAGTTGCCAGGGCTGTTTGGACTGTGTGCAGAGACAGTTGGGCAGACCAGGCTAGCTGTCATGTTGCATTATCTCCTCCAGTGTTAGCTGACTCCAATTTAGCCCGAAGGAGAGGTGGTTACCTACCAGCAACCTCCACGCACAGAGAAAGGAACATGCATACACATGCAACATGTGCAGACCGAGATGCACACACTCACACAGCAGTGCACGCTGACAAGCAGTCTCACTGTCTTTGTCCCCCTTCATTTCTTTCTCACCCTCATTTCCTGCTCTTGTGTCTCTATTGTCCTTTCTCTTGTCCCTTTCAGGCCCAACAAGAATGAAACTAGCACGCACTAGCTGGTGGATACGCTAAACTAGACCGCTCCTCGCCAGCAGGGAATGGCCACACCCTGTATAACCCATGTAATGTGACAGTTAAGGAATTTGCTGCAGGCTAGCCACAAATTCTTGCAGCCTGAGTCCGAGATATTCGAACGTCACTTGTGGTGTAAATAAATTGTGGAGCGGGAGTCAGGCTTGCTGAAAACAGTTTTCAACATGTTGACTCTCACAGCTGCTTAAATAAATGTTTTGCATTTTTGAAATACTTCTATTTGTAAATGGGGGGGCAAGCAACCCATCAGAGGCTCATAGTGATTATATAATTTTACTGTGGGATTCTACTCCTTAGTTTCTCTTGTGATATAGATATCAATTTCCAGGCTTTTTTAGATAGGGGTGGCCCAAGTGGGGCACTGACTTATGCAGGGGTGGCATGCAGCATGTGTACACATGCACATACATTAATGTACATTTTCTCATATCTACTTTAACACTAATAAGATCTGTAAGATTACTGTAATTAGTAATTAAATAGCTAAATAAAAAAAGCTAAATAGTCCTAATAATATTACTAATTGTACTTTCATTGTACATCTTTCCTCAGGCTGTGTGTGTAAATTCATCCTCCACTCTCCATAATGAAAAATACTTTTTGTTTTATGATTTATTATTTAAATAATTTGTTATAGGCTAAGTTAATGTCGTAAAAAATTACTGTAGGCTACATATGGTACGGTTTTGAGAAGCGGTAAGGAGTACCAGCAGGGAAGCTAAGCAATATTGGATCAGCATTTAGCATTTTATTATGCATGTGTAGCCATTTTAAAAAGACACTCTATATTTTTAATACTTTAGCCGCTTTACTTGGCCATTATACAAGCCAAATACCACTCTGTCCAAACCAACCAAACTCCATGGGTAAAATCAACAATTTTACTTTGCAGAACAATAGGAGTTGCTGGTTTACCTCAGTCTCTTGGTTTGTTTTTGCTGTTGTGTGACTTCTGTGTTTTAAAAGGATAATTTGTATTCACCAAAGTCACACAGCGACACAAACAAACTAACAGACTAAGGCAGTAGTAGACCAGCAACTCCTGTGTTCTGCAAGATAAAATGACTCATTTTGCCTATGGAGTTTAGTTGGTTTGGAGGGAGCGACATTTGGCTAATATTACGTCAGCTTCCCATTGGCAAAGCCTGCCTGATGAAAAGCAGTGAAAGTATTCTAAATATAGTGCACACATAAAATGATGTTGATTTATTTTAAGAAGACCTTTCTATAGTGGCTAAAATAACTTTTGTTGTCCCTGTCCACAACCGTTGCACATTGCTTAGCTTCTGTGCTGGTGCTCTCGCTCTGCTTCTCCAAACTCTGGGCGCGCTGACCGCCATATACGGTAATTCACTGACTGTCAGTAAGCACCTCATACAACCCCACATCAAATAATCCAAACTATCTCTTTAAGTTGCTCTGACTTGCCCGCCTCACCTCGGAAAAGTACGACACAACATCAACTGAGTCACCTGACCAGTGAAGTCTAAAGACATCACAAAATATAAATATGCTGTGCGGCTTCAAGAACTTGGAAAATGTAAACTTAATGCATTTGATCTCCAGTGTGGCTCAGTATAACTGATAACTGATCTTTTCCTTTTTGGCTCGAATGTAGAAACCTGAGCTTTTCAGTCCATTGAAACACATTGTGCCACAAGTCAAGAGAAAACAGCAGCAAGAATGCAGATGATATCACATTTTCAAAAACATTCAGTATGAAACGGTATAATACTCTGTCCGGTTTAGTCTCTGTGCAGGTTCCCGAGGTTGCCAGTAAAACTGGGGCAATTTGCTTTGTGTTTTTCCAACATCGGTGGTTTCCTCATACTTTCTGATGAACTTGGAATTAACCAGCT
Organism: Lutjanus argentimaculatus; assembly: GCA_034769285.1. Lineage (NCBI taxonomy): Eukaryota > Metazoa > Chordata > Actinopteri > Lutjaniformes > Lutjanidae > Lutjanus > Lutjanus argentimaculatus. The sequence goes on from JAWZSL010000001.1 coordinate 3,255,883, forward strand.
GATCAGCTCAGATTTACACTAACATTTAATCTACTAAAGCTGAAAGCTTATACCAACCCGCCCCTGTTGAAGCCTGGCACACAAAGAGCAGAGAGGGCATTTTTGAATGCACTTATTAGAAAACTGCATTGTATTTATCATTGTTTAAATCTTTATTTTTTTTATTATAATTTATGGCATTAAATATTGTAGCATGATACACATTCTTGTACATTATTCTTAGATTTCCTACTTTGTTCTTTTATTTTTCTTCCTTTATTTTTTTTATATATTGCTGTTAATGCAATGTTACATACTCATTTTCTTACTCGTATTTGCCATTTCTGATCATTTCTCTATGCTTTTATATTTTTCCATTCTTGATTCCATCTGTAGCGTGACCAATTTCCCCCTGGGGATCAATAAAGTATGATTTTGATCCTGAAATGTAATTTAACAATTTAATTTAATTTAATTTAGCAGTTCAATTCTTTGATTAGTTTCAGAGGTACTTGAAGAGTTTTATAAATATGCATTCTTTCCCCTGATGCTTTGATACTTGTATTATGTTGCTGCATATTAGACATTATTTCACCCACAGTTGACCCAAACATGATTTTTGCATTTTCAGATTCGGCAGGATGTCAGTCCTGCATGCATGACACACCACATGGGGTTCATTGTTACTGATCAGGTCATCAATCATCCATTGATTTCTGGACCCAAAGCAGAAACAAAATAAATAATCTATGTCAAAAGTTTTTTTTATGATCTTTCAGATAATATTCAGCCAAGCTTACTTATGTAATCATTACGTGCACAAACACAAGATTCTATTTTGGGGTTATTTAATGGGATTTCATCGCTAATAAGTTGCAGCATTAAATGAACGTTAAGCAGGATACAATGCCGCTATCAGACGGGCCGCAATCCAAGGTGAGCACCCACACAGAGGCTCAGAGTCCAGACACATGGTACACAGTTCCATGAGCTGATGCTAAACACATGGTGAACACAATGTTCCACTACCACTAGTACAATTATTAAGTTTTGTATTTTTCATTGTTTTGTATTCAGTCATCATTTCAATTCAGTTTCAGTTAGTTTCCACAGTGGGGTTTGCTCATTTTGGTTTAGTTTTTATTGCTTGAAAAGTTCGTTTTTATTGATTTTAGTTTCAGTTTTTTAAATCATAATATCGGAGGTATTTGTCAGTGGCAAGATTTAAGAAGTTCAGAATACAAACACAACGCTTCAGTCTCAGTACACAAATTCTCTTCATACTTGTTGTGTTGAAAATTTTGACCAAAGTTAAAGGCATTTGTTGTATATTTCTATTTCATTTTAGTTAATTTTGTAAGGAAAACATATTGTTTCACTTAGTTTTCCTCTAAAGTCTAGTTTTTCTTTTTGTTTCAGTTAATTTCTTTTCACACCTTGTTTTGCTTTTTGCTTTAGTTTTAGTTAAAGGATGAATCTGTAATATATTTTCTGTAATAAATTATTAAATGGTCATTATATGTCATCAGAGATTGGAAACATGTTAAGTTGTAACACTGGCTTCTCTGACAACAAAACAGCAGTAAGTCTGTTCTCCTTCACAAACTTAGAGTTCAAATTAATGCCGAATGTTCGCAGAATGTGTTAGTGTCTGTTTATGATTTGTAAGAAATCATTAATAACCTTGTGGAAGAAGTAGATGCTTATAAGGATTAAATTGAGCAAAATCTTAATGGGATCTGGCAGTGTGTATTTTCAGAGCAGTAAGCTTTTTTTTTTTGTTTTTTGTTAACATTTATAAACAGCTAATCAACTTACAGTGGAGGACTCGTTGTTGCTTGTTATTGTCAAATTACAATGTTGCGCTTGTCTTGCATTCCTGCAATGCTCCTGCAGCCTGCCTGAGCTTCCTCAAGTCTGGGGAGGAAGGGAAGGGGCAGGGGGGAAACAACTCGTTTCAACCATAGACCAGTCTTTCCCAAACTTTTTTCGAGGGGACCCACTTTTTAAAAATGACAAACCATCACAACCCAATTTAGGCCCATTAACAATAACTAACAATAAATCTTGGGAGGAGTTAATTTGTGCATAAATAAACATTCCTGACCATTTTTATCACCATTTCTGCATCGCCTTGCATTATCTTGATGCATTTTATTGAAATCATACACATTTTAAATACTTCATGAATGAGAAATATATTTATTTAAGCTAAGTTAACAGGCCATCTTTTTTTATTTTTATTTCTTCTCATCAGGAAAACCATGCCATGTAGCCTGCTTCATAAATGAGACATGCACTGTATACTGTATATTTAGGCAGTTAACAGGCCCTCGTTTTTTCCTCTCATCAATAAAACAATATGCACATTTTAAATCCTGAAATAAGAAATACTAAACTTAAAAAAAATACTTAAAAACTTGTTAACTAGTTCTACTGTTTGCATTGTCATGCACATGACTGTACACAGGGGCAGCTGTCCTAATTGTTTTTTTGTATTGTTCTCTGCCGTGGCAACCTCGCTCCTTATCCATGTGTAGAGTGGAAAGAATTACAATGGAGTCATATATCAGCAGTGGACAAATAAAGTTTCTATCATTGCAAGTAGTTATAACTAATCAGTACACCATGAATGCTCAGTTTGTTCATGTCTCTTCACTATAGAGTCATGTGACATAAAGTAACCTTTGTAACACATTTCATAACTGTAGAATTTCCACAGAAGATGATCCGTTCTTTCCTCAGAAGTGCAAGTGAAATTCAATAGAGAGGAGAGGATCAATACTGAACATGCAACAGATTAAAAACTTAGTCAAGTGCCAGCATGTTTAACTGCCCCTTTACATCTGCACAGTATTTAAGGACATATGTGTGCCGAGTCCAATTTGTGTGACTCGGCAGATATCTATTTAAACTGCCAGCTTAATTTATTCCCCATGTGCTGAGCTCTAATTTTAAACGGGCTGCTAAATATACAGACAGTTTCCAAGCCAAAAGCAGAGATAGCTGCGTCATTGTGTCTGTCAGAGCAGAGTCAACCCCTGGAGGAGCCGGCGTTCCGGGAACGTTCCTAAGCAGAGACCTTGTTGATGCTACCATCTGCTGGCCGGCGGGGAGGAGGTCTCCATGGCGACATCAGATGACATGGTTGGGTAATTTGGATGGGCAACTAGGTCGAGTGATCTTGATAACGGCATCATTGTAAAACCAGGTCACAGGGAAGCAGACAGACCTACAATATTTAAAGGGCTGTGGCTGTAAAGCTGCAGTGAATAATGATGTGAACAGAACAATGCAGTGGTTTTACTTCCTGTTATTGCTGACAGATGGTTTGTCTTACTCTGCTTTACCTTTTATTCCAAAAACCACATTATTACTGTGGAAGCAAGATGTCTTTTCTCACTCAAATTTCTTCCTGAGTTTTTTCTTTTATTAACATTTGCTGTCATAAAGTTGGCTAAATGCATTCATTATTAATAATCTTTTTAAAATAATATTGCTGTAATCCCAATGAATGTAATCGCTTCTCTTGGACCATATCATTTTATTCCTTTTACACTATAATACACTCTCAACCAGGGTTGGCTAGTAACAGATTACATGTAATCAGGATTATGTAATCAGATTTCTGACAATTTGAAAAAATATATAATTAGATCACAGTTACAACTCCAATTCCAAAAAAGTTTCTTTTCATGAGTTAATGAGTTTGTTAACACAAAAGATTTATCATTTTAAAAGTGCCATATTTTAAAGACGTAATCAAAAATGTAATCAAGTAGTCAAGTTGCACCTTTTACTAAATATGGAAGCAGCTGCAAAATATTGACAAAGCACAACTATTCTTTTGTCTTTAAACATTTCAAAACAAAGGGTTCTTTTTTCTCCCGCCAGGTCAGACACAAAGTTGAGCACTTGTTTAAGGAACACCAGTTGTCTGACACAATTTTACGAGTGAATATAGCATTGTTATCATCAAAAAAGGTTCATAATTTTAAAATTGCCATTTTTTAAAGATGTAATCAAGAAAGCGATCAAGTAATCCTTGACCATGTACAACCCCGATTCTAAAAAGTTGGGACACTGTGAAACATAAATAAAAAGAGAACCTATGACCTATATTCAATTGAGTACACTAGAAAGACAAAATATTCAATGTTCAAACTGATAAAACTTTAGTATTTTTTAAATATACACTAATTTTGAATTTGATGCCTGCAACATGTTCCAAAAAAAGTTGTGACAGGGGCAAGAAGAGACAGGGAAACAGGTTAACTGGTAACAGGTGGCAGTATGATTGGGCAATTTCAAGAAACTGAGAGATTTTACCATCTGCAGTCCATATTATGAAAATACTATATTATATAAAAACTCACAGAATTGAGGGAAATTCTGCATGTCTCTGCAAATGGCAAAGCCGAAAACCAGCTTTGAATGGCTGTGACCTTTGATCCCTCAGGCGAGCCCTGCAGTAAAATCTGACATTATTGTGTAAAGGATCCTCCGTGGAGTCGGGAGCACTTTGGAGAACGATTGTGCATTATGGAGAGCAAAATATGACAACAGAGAGCTCAGACTGTTGATTAGCTCAAGTTTTATATCAAGTAAGAATGAGAAAGAATTTCACTGTCAAAACTTCAACAATTAGATCACTGATTGTGATGCATCACAGCGTTAAACATGAATATATATAGGTTGAAAAGTATTTGCAAATCATTTCATTCTGTTTTTATTGATGTTTCACACAGCGTCACAACTTTTTTAGAATTGCGGTTGTAGTTTGTAAAGGATTACTTGATTACTTTCTTGATTATGTATTTAAAAGACAGCAATTTTAAAATTGTGAAGCTTTTTGATGATGACAAAGTTCTATTTACTGTGAAAAGTGCATCAGACATCTGGTGTTCCTCATACATGTCCCCGGCTTTGTGTCCAACCTGGAGGGAGAAAAAAGAGCCCTCTATGCAAAAATACATTTTAATTGCAATTTAAAAAAGGTTTTGTTTAAAGACAAAAAAGAATATTTGTGGAGCTCAAAATTTAATGTAAGGTACAATAGTATTAATGCTTGATTTGGAAGTAATCCAAAAGTATTCAGATTACATTACATTTTTTTATTTTGATTACAGGACAGTATTCAATCACTGGCTGCAATTCAAAGTAATCTGATCCCACCCTGCCCTCAACTAAGATAACTGAGAAATGTATTAATTCTATGTATTAACACATAGAAACAGATTAATTATTTTTGTGTCCAAGGAAATCTCAATGTCTGCTTTTAATAGGGGTTACAGTTTAATAGTGAATCAAACACACGACTCCTCTTCTGCAGCTGGGACCAGAGAGATCCATCCTTTTCCCCACAACATCCACAAGATGGTGCCCTGATCAAGGTAAATTTCTGTGGGACATCTCCAGTTGTGTTGGCTGTGTGTGTTTTATCATAGCTGCGCTTACTTGAAAATATGTATTAAAAAAAAAGAAAAATGTGAAAGAGTTAACAGATCCCAAAAGTCAAATATGAATCCCAACAAGAATAAATGCATATATTACATGTGATGTCATACTAACTTAATAACTGGCATACACATTTACTTGTATAATAAAAGGCAATAAAACTTATATAAGTGATTCAATTAAAAATGGGAAAACATAGGACATGCTTACTGAACTGGTGGTAAATACTGTGTGAGAAGTACTGCAGGTGTATTGTAAATATTTTATAGCCTCACATTTCATAAAAGATTTATGATGCAAACGACTACTTATGTAGTCAGAGTCTAGTCTAAACTCTAAAATGCAGGGTCGATCTTGTCCAGTTCTTGTGTAAATAGTTTTTATCCTCCTGAGTGTCAAACGTCATTAAGTTTTTGAACTAAAGCCAGGAGCCAACATGTCTCATATACAGCACACTAGGTCAAACTTACTTCTCGGCACGCTAACATCAGAACCTGGGTTAAAATAAACAGAAAACCGAGATTCATATAACACACTTGAAACATTTCAGCTAAAGCTAAAGTGGGGGAAGGACTTAATGTTTGTCTCTCTGCTCTATCTGTCCACATCACTATCTCTAGTGTTTTATTTAAGTCGCACACACGTTTAAACACCGGCAGGGAGACAAGAGGTCCTCCCGTAGAACCACAGCTCGTGTGACTCTTTGGGATACTTACAGAGGAGAAACACCAAAACACTCTTATTGCTCACTTGTTGATCACCATCCAAACCGAGCACAATTAGAGTGTCAGCGACCCATGGCGAAACATCTGTTTTGTATTGTTGTTGGCCGGGTGGTTGCTAGGTCCTCTCTGATCACATCTACTTGTCTTGGCTCTGAAGGGGCTCTGATAACGTAATGCTTTTAGCTAAAACGTCTCTAAAGTGACTCCATAAAATCTCACGCATTACGGCTATTTTCTGTAAAGCAAACAAGGAATAGCTGAGACCACACCAGATCTTCTTTAGTTGTTCAGGGAAAATGTCAACAAAAGGAGTCCAGAGACTATTTTGGAAAACTAGTGCTGAAAACAGGACAGACTTTCTTAGCCTCAGTGCGTCAGTTCTCATATATGAAAACGTTCAGTGGAGACTTTGGTCTTCAGAGATGGTTTGTTTTGTTCATACTGTATTTAGCCTGGGAACCAGACGAATCTGCAGAGCTCATGTTTTCACTCGCTCTCATCTACAATTTAAAAAAAAGACTTTTTTTATGAGAAAATGCATCAAGGGAATAGTTAGACATTTTGGAAAATGCACTGATTCACTTCTGGACAAGAGTTAAATGAGAAAATTGATAAATCATTCATATCTGTATGCTAAACAATAAGCTATAGCTGGGAGATGTTTAATTTAGCTTAGCTTAGCTTAGCATAAAGACACAAACATGGGGCGTGGCTCTGTCTAAAGGTAAACAAAAAAACGTTCAAATGTTGCATATCATTTGTTCAATCTATACAAAAAACAAATGGTAAAAATGGTTACCATGGTTTCTGGCACTTACAGTATGAGCAGAGCTATGGCTGAGTCTGAAATTCAACAGTAATATTTTATTTAGCATGCTAAAACAGTTTTTGAGAATTTTTTTTAGTTTGTCCGAAACCTCAGTATGAAGCCAGAAGTACGCAAGGTGCTACTATTTCAGTATGCACGCACTGGACACTGCACTGGCACCGATATCCCACAATGCAGTGCAGTAGTGATGACAACAAAAGCAACATAACAGACAACGGTGGACAGAGAACAACACAGCACTGGAGTAACATCAAATCAGCTTCAATTTAAAAGTAAGAAGGATTTCATTTTGTTAGCTGTAATATATCTGTTTTTAATTAGTTAATTGTTGGTACAGGCTACCATGGTTGGATGGTTATGCATCTGTAACCGGCAAGGAGGCTCTCAGGAAGTGATGCGATGCATGCTAAACAGTGCGTCGGAAAAGATACATGCTACTAAAGTATATTGAACCATAGTACACAACCAGCCGAGACTTCAGGAAATTACTACACCCTAGTTAAAAAAAAAAAAAAAAAACAGTGCCGCACATAACCTATGTAACTTTTGTCAAACAGTGCCAACAAGTGGGTATTGTGGGTTGATGGTAAATGCTTAAAGTGTACATGTGATGTGTTGCTCATGAATTCAGCTTTTCATTTACAAGGAGGGACAGTTCACCTCAATATTAAAAATACATTTTGCCCCTGGCCTATAGTGTTATTTATCCATCTGTCTTGTTTAGGTGTGAGTTGCAGAGTTTTGGAGACATTGACCATAGAGATGTTTGTCTTCTCTACAGTATTATAGGTCTAAATGGCACTCGGCTTGTGGTGCTCAAAGCACCAAAAAATATGTGTGAAAATCTACAACCAGTGTCTCTTTTCAAAAATCATGACCCAGTTACTCAAGATAATCTACAGACGTTGTAAGGAGCAGTTTCATGTGGGAACACTCTTTCCAGTAGAAAAGAAAGTAGCTCTACTGCAGTAGAATCTACCTGAACAACTAACAATCAAGACGGATAAATACAGACCAGGGGCAAAATATGTCATTTTGATTTCGGGATGAACAGTTCCTTTAAAAATGTGTCATTTCATCTTTCAAAAATGAGTCTTGCTTCAACACACATCTACAGTATTTCATATAGTTTCCCCTCTGGTATTGTAATAAACAACCTTGGGAAAACAACCAAACTTTACTTAATATGTTGTCAGTTTCAATTTTTCAATTTCACCTGAATGCAAATAATTTTCCATTGTCTCTCACTCCCCATTTTAACCTCTCTATTTCCATTACAGCGTGATTATAACACAGTAACCACTGTGTATTTATGAGATGACGCAAACATATTTTCTTCGAGCTGTCCCACTTCAACAAAAGCCGAGCAGAGCGTGTGCCTCAATTCAGAGAACATGTTATTTAGTATAATCAAAGTGATGGGAATGTCAGCGTCTTTCTTAATTAAATATCAATCATTTTAATTAAATCAGCCCCTGATCACTGAGGCAGGCTATTGGGTCTGAATTGAATAAGCAAAATGGGAAAGGGCAATTCAATCTTAATGGTTTAATTTGCTTGAGGCCAATGAAAGCCAGCGTTTATTGTGAGGAAACAGTGTCTACTTTTGGTCATAAATTATGAGGCTTAATGTCAACAATAAAACAGGATGGGCTGTATAAAGACCCTTTTTTTTTGCGTGGTACCCCTGCTGTCGTGTATGCTGCTTTTCAACATGTGCCGACCAGATTTATTCCAGTAATAAACACACAGACTTGCCTCTCTTAGAGGTCCCTTAAAGTTTATGGTTCTGGTAATTTCAAAATAAGAGTGAGCCAAAATCTATATTTTCTAGAGGGGAGTTACAGTGAAAAAGTGCACGAATGACCAAGAGATTGCTTTATTTCTTTATGCCATAAATATATTTGTGCACTAACTGGTCCTGTGAGCACGACATATTGGTGTGCCTATTATTAACAGAAAGCACAGAGTGGTAGGAACAGGCTTGATTTCTTACCTCGACTTTCATCAGCACAGTATTCAAGCCTATAAAGTCCAGTGTGTAAGATTTACAGGGATCCCTTGGCAGAATATGGCAGAAATGGAATATATTGATGTTTTCATTAACGTATAACCCAACACATCCTCATATTTAAACACCAGAGTATGTTGCATGTCAGTTACTCCCAAAACGACTTGGGCTAGCTGAAGTTATGACAGGAAAAGGGAGAGAGAGAGTTGGGGAGCAGCATGCAGCTAGGAGTCTTAGGTGGGAGTCAAACCCATGACTGCTGCAGAAGAATCATAGCCACAACACATGGGGTGAGCTACCAGGCCACCAACATAACTTAGATTACCAGTGGAGAGTACCAACAGTGTCAGGCTTACAGGACCTTAACAACGTCACGTGGGTGGTGACATTACACATGTGGCTTACATTGTAAAACGGTCCCAGTTGGGTTCATAGACTTATTATAGAACCTGGACAGAGCTTTGCCACTTAGCCCTACTGCCAGTTTTTTCCAGTAGCCACTCTGGGAAAATTATCCAGCGGCCCAAGAAGAATTTTCCCCCATAGACCACCATTATAAAGGAAACATCTATAAAACTGTTGACATGTTTTATATTGGTAAACTTTCCTTGAGCTGGAAAAAAAGCAATTTTAAAAATCTGTGGCATCTCCATGATGTGAAGTTCATGGGCCATGTGAGAACTTGCAGGCAGGAGGAAGGGGGGAACAACTACTGCGCATTTTCAGTGGGCTGTATAACCAGGAAGTAAACCTGGAAGCTTGAAAAGTTTTTTGGCCTATGCACCAGGTGAGCAACTCTCATTGGACTGAATGGATGCCATCTTTGCATTCACTTTCTAGTTCATTATAATATGTCCATGGTTTGTGATTTTGGGCTATACAAATAAAAATTTGACTTGTTTTGATCTTACGACTGTCATGTATGTCCAGAGGTGGACAGGGTATCTGTGCAACTTTTTAAATCCTTTTTGGTATGTCGGTCAGTCTTGTCTCGTCTCATTTCTGCTGTACGTGAAGTGACAGGCCTCTGATTTATGATAATTGAGGGGATTTATTTAAATCAGGGAAGAGAATTGGACACAGCTGCTCTTCTCTTCACAGTTGCAATACTGATGAGGACTTGATTGTGTGACAGTTACAAACACTGTCATTATCATGGCTTGTTGGGTCCCTGTCACAGCGACAATGGAAATGGAATCTACAGTATCTGTCTACACAGCTTTTATTGAATACCAAAAGGGAAATGAAAATGTCTTTCCAGTTACAGTTTTGGAAAATAAACTAGACGAGGTCACTCAGTGGAGAGCAGATCCCCACCGGGCAATAGATGGTGAAGCACCTACTGCAATGCCACCACGACTGCCAGATGCAACCAGCGGAGATTTGCAAAGTCCCGCCAACACTGACATGACCTCCACATACGTTGTCAGACTGAAGCAGTTGTTGATCACTTTGAGAAGAGTGAGAAGTCAGCCGCTCAATAGTTGAATAAAACTGAGAAGTCAAAAAGTAGAATTACTGCCTCACAGTTTGTCTCCACCAACCAGTCAAGTTACAGTTCACATCCTTGTGTGTCCAGACTCATATAATGTCTGTAGTGAAGACTATGAAGGGATTTAATAAAAGGTATTAAGTGCAATTTTTGGCAAAACAGATGTAGTCACACGTTTAAGAATGTTTATTGCAGCAGAGTTTGGCGTCTAGGCTCCGACCTCATCACTCTTTGCAGATTACGTTTACATAGAGATACTGAGGAGTGATGAACACATATCTTGGACCACCTGTCGGAGCCTGCAGGTGGATGCTGGGGTGGTGGCGGGGCTGAATGAACAGGCAGTGACGCTGATGCAAGGCAGCAATGGCACTGACAGGCAGAGGGGAGAGATGGGAGGTTTTAGCGGTATAAATACGCCGCCAGATTGGAAGGGTGCGTTTGGTACGTAGTACAGAGTGTGAGGCGGGTTAAGCTCGAGTTGCCTGAACTAGCTCGCAGGCGTCGCTCCATGTATGATTCCTGTGAATAATTTCCAGTGTGAAACATGCTGTCTTGATGACATGATGATGTCACAGCAGTGTTTCCCACAGGATTTTAGGAGACTGTGGTGGGAGAGTCTCTGACCCTCGGCGGTTTTAATGTGTGTGTACGTTTTTAAGCGCGATGTATCGCCCTTACAGTAATTGCATTTTGGGACCATGGACATGAACATACGTTGATAAATAAGAACTTACAAAGGCATATCAGAAATATTTTAAATTTAATCCAGAAACAAAACCAAAAACTCACTCACTCACTCACTCACAACATTTCAACAACAGGTTATTTACACTATTTACACATTACACTACACAACTATTTACAAACTCGGGCTATTTACAAACTCTGGCCATTTACAAAATGCCTATTTACACACTCTGCACCCAGGTGCTGAACATTTTATTTTACGGGGCTTTACAAAGAAAGCTCCAGAGCTCGACCGTAATTAAAATCTCCAGGGCTGGGTCCGTTGATGGAGATCCTCAGGCAGGCAGCGAGGTGTTCCCCCTGTAATCTGTTGCGGAGGTCTGATTTCACCTAAAAATTAAGATAACTACAGTTAATCAAAAGGAATGAAAGCAGAAGGTGCCTTTGGAACACACATGTACCTTAGTCTGGTTATGCATGCAGTTCCCTGTAAATGGATTAAATATTAGGCACATCACTCAGCAACTCCAGTCATGCCATTTTGCCTTACGCGATTCATTGTGGAGAAGTCTCTCTTACAGTTTACGCTGGAAACTGGGATGACCAGCGCAACTGCTGCCAAGTGGCTCAGCAAGGGGTAGATTTGTGCCCATTCATCGAACTCACTGGCCAGGAGAGACAGAACCTCAGCTTGGTTCTTGTCCTAGAAAAAATATTTTAGACAGATGTTGATTATTTATATTACACGTTTTGTTTTGATCTCGAATTTAAAAAATATAAAGTGAATGTTGTTTAATTACAAGTAACCATGAACATTGTCAGATTAGAGTATGAAATTGGGATTTAGTAATAACACTTTTACTGCAGAAGAATGACTGATGCTTGCAATGTCCCGGTTGAGGTGCAACCTTAACCCACCTTGAATGCTCCTCCATGCAAGTGCTCCTTGAATGAGCGCCATTCCTGGGTCACCAAGGTCTCCTTACCATGGAGGAACTTTCCTGCCAACTTTCGAAGATGACCCATTGTCTCTTCATCCCCAAGCGCAGCTCCCTGTGGTCCCAAAAACACTGAATGCCGCAATGGTATCCAGGTCTTGGAACCTGGTCTCAAGGTGGTTTATCAAGCTTGTGATATAAGGAACAGCCACCTGTAAGTCACATAATAAAAATATATAACACCCCAAACTCTTCAAAGAGCATAGAAATAAGGCATTCTTCCAATTATTTACTCTTTGTCTTTGCTGCCTGAAACTATTGAACCCTAAATGAAATCGCACATTGGCTTCAATCTAAGACTCAACACACTAATTCTACAAAACTTAATTTACCTGTCTAACAAATCTTCTCCACTGCTCCTCTCGTGACAGCTCCTCAATGCCCTGTCCTCTCCTTTGCCTTTCCTTCTCGTGCTGGATGGCGAACTGTCCAAGGCCAAGGGGGTCATCAATTTCTCTTTCTAGACGAGAGAGGAATGACCCAGGCAGTGGGACCTCTTCTGCATCCCGGATGCGCTTGAGGGCTTTGATTGTGATTGGAACCTAAAGTTAAAGAAATGTTACTAACATGTCACTGATCATAATCAACAGTATCATAGATGGACAAACACAGAATGGAGAGCAAAGAGAACATAACTGATCATAACATACCTGCTCCTTGATATGGAGGAAGTTTACATTTGCCCGTTGAAACACCTTTGAAAGCCTCACTATATGTGGCAGTATGTCGGCCTGCAGGTATACAGATGCCACAAACCTATAGGTGGCGCAAAAGGTGTAGAGGCCCTTGGCAGTTGGGCACCTCTTCATCTCTGCCTCCTCTGCCAATGTGGCAAGCACAGCAGAAAGATTTTTTTGTAGCATCTCAATGGCCACATGCTGAGATAGCCACCTGGTGTCTTTTACCTCCTAGAATATAAATTTATGTTCCATTAGTAGATCCTTATTTGAATCATAGTAATATGAAACAAATGGCAAAAAAACAGTTTTTGCAGATTTATATTATTAAAGGGGACCTGTGCTTATTTATGAGGCTTTTGATGTTGTCTTGAACCCTGGGACTTTAGCTAAACTTTATGGGAAAAAAAAATTCCAAACTGAAGCAGTAGCTGAGTGCTCCTGAAACGGCACCTTAAACACATGCATTATCTGGTGAGCAAAATCAGAATACAAACTGAGTATAATACCTTCATCTTGAGGTCAGAGAGACCTAGGGCTGTAGCTGCTGTCTTGAGGGCTGCACTCCTGTTTGCACTGTAGTGGAAATACAAATGCAGTTCCTGTAGGTGGTTACGGAAGGTTGCCAAATATTTGACCTCATTTGAGGCGTCTTTGCAGACCAGGGCAAGGCGGTGGGCTGCACAAGCCACAGCAACAATCCGGGGGAAGCTCTCACTCAGCTGCTTAGCAACCCCATTTACGCGTCCTGTGGATACATGTCAAAAAAACAAAAGCGAAATATAGCATTAACAAAATTTTCTTAAAGAAATTATTTCATGAGACAATAAAATACTATACCTGTCATAACTGCTGCCCCATCTGTGCCAAGCCCACAGAGTTTTTCTGTTGGCACCTGTTTTTTTTGCAGAACATCTTTTACCGCAGTTACAATGGTGTCAGCTTTGCCATCACTGACAGCCACAATGTCCAGGAACTGATTGAAAACATGTCCCTCTTTATCTATGTATCTGAATAAAACAAATACAGCAAGTAAAGCAGTAAGCCAATTTATTGCTATAACTCCACAAAGTAAATGTATGAAAAAAATCCTGATACGCAGGAATAATCACATCCTTAATTGTCTTTCAAGTATTTATTTGATCACATTCTTGCAGTAGAACAGCACAAATGGAAAATACAGTCTTTCAAATTAAGTACAAAATCGCATAATATCCATAATGATAAGGGAGATTACATTATGAACAATATCTAGTCATACCTGATGTGCAGGTCAAGCTGACGAAGCAGGGAAACATCCGTGCTTTCATCAAGCTCGATTCCGATGGCTTGGGACGCTGTTATATTCTCTCTGAGAGGCTCCTCAAGGACATCAGAAAGGATCTCGAGCATTTCATCAATAATTCGATGAGAGTGGTAGTTGTTTCTGCGATCAACCTTGAAAACAGTTTCAAGTTTTAATTACATAAATATAGTGTAAGGTTCTGAACTGATTAAATCTGTAATATTTGCACAAGTACCTTAAGCTTTTCGAAATAGTCACAGCCAAGGAGCTGGGCCAAACTTAGCAGCTTTCCATAGTTAGTATGGTGAGCTATTTCATTTTTGACTAACCAATAGAGGCACTTGAATCCCCCAATCACAGCTTTGTGCTCCATAATAATGACCGGTTCAAATGAATTCATGACAGAGTATCCTGAAAAAAAAAAAAAATTCCCTGACCATTAATACCCCATACTGTGGGATTGTGATTTGACCAGACTGGGAAAAAGCGTATTATTACCTCCTTTGCCCCCAAGCCAAGCCGACCCAGTGCCTGTCGCGGCGCTCAGGGCGATACGAGCTTGGAAGGCAGAATCGTGGAACACTGGGGTGAGGCCACGGTAACCTCACGTCATAAGTTGGGAAATCACCCAGTGGATCTGGATCCACTGGGTCAAAAGTAGCTTCGCGGGTGAACAGCACTGGCATAAATGGATGAGATAAATGGCGCGAGCAGTGGAGGGAGAAATAGCGGCAAATCAGCACCATGGAGAGCATAAAGTTAAACTCGGTTTGGAATGTTAGAAGTTGACTGGCTTGATGAGATCAACAACATTATCCAACTTGATAACTCTGCATGGGCGCTATTGCCCAAAAAAGAAGTTGCACTTACCTCAGAGTCAGACGTCCCGCTCCAGTGTCGCTGGAATCTGGTTCGCGCCAAATGTATCAAGTAAAGAGCGACGTCTATGAGCGTGACCAGTGCGCGCGCAAGTACAGCTGTGTAATGGTCTGACAGAGTGACAGATCGTATTTTTTTCTCCATATGAGACTGTGGCGGGGCCAAATGAGACTGTGGCGGGCTCATTGATTAATGGGAAACACTGCACAGTGAAGTTGACCTTTGACCTTTTGGATACAAAATGTCATCAGCTTCATCATTTTATCCTGTTAGACATGTGTATGTAATTTTCTCATAATTGTTGTATGAATTCATGAATTACTGTCAAAATTGTGTTTAACCTTTGACCCCCAAAATCTAATCACTTCATCCTTGAGTCCAAGAGGACGCTTGTACCAAAACTGAACAAATTCCCTCTAAGCGTTCCCTAGATATTGCCTTCACAAGAATGGAACATACCTGAAGTCACAGTGACCTTTGACCATCTAAATCAGTTCATCCTTGAGTCCTAGAGGTCATTTGCGCCAAGTTTGACCAATCCCCGCAAGGCCTTCTTGAGACATCATGTTCACAAGAATGAGATGACCCAAAACCACACACTCACGCACACAGTCGTCGCTTATTTTGTATTTCGGTTGAGTTCATAATTCTGGATTGTCATCACTTCAGATTACTTTTCTCTGTCTGTGCTATTAAAGGTGTCATATATATGGGGTAGTCCCTGCGTGTGTGGTGTGTGTGTGTGTGTGTGTGTGTCACAGGCTGTTTTTATCCTGTACGAGACTGTGAATCTTCCTGTAGATAATGAGTGTGTATAAGAATATCCTGCATGTGTGTGACAGCTCATTCGCATGTCTGTGTGTGTTTATGTGTGTCTCTGTGTGTGTGTGTGTGTGTGTGTGTGATGGCAAGGATGCGTGTTGACAGTGTGTCTGCTGGCACACATTTTGTGTGTGTCTGTGTGTACACTACTGTGTTCCAGCTGTCTGAGTGGATAAGGCTCAGTGGGCGGATGAACACTGCAGTGAATGTGACACACACTCACTCACACACACACACACACACACACACACACACACACACACACACACAGACACAGACACACACAGTGTAGAATGGCTGTGGGGACTGTGCTATAATAGGGAGTGTCTGTGAGCATTGATTCAGCAGGGGTTTGACAAGAGCACAGATCACAACTGTACTGTGATGTCTTTTAAACATGAAGATGATTAGCAGCCAAAATAATGAGAAATCCAGTACAAGATATATTATGCAACATATTCCAAAGTTAAATTCAAACACTTTTCAAGGAGAATTTTTGAGATTTTCCAGCATCTTATTCTGGTGATACATTACATATTTATATAAAGTACATATACTCAAGGTAATTAATTTTGTCACCTCTACATTACATTAAATCAGATGTGTTTGTGCAATAAACAACCATAATTATGTTTTGTGAAAGCATTCTACAGAGGGATGACAGGGATGAAAGGAAATACAAGGTTTCATGCTTTCAAAATGCAGTCCCTCCAGGATTTTGCATCCTGTTTTTTGGGATTGTTGCGGCCTAAGATACCTGATTACAGTGCAGCGTTTTTAAAAAATCGTGATGCCTAGATGACTTTTTACATTTGTTGCAATGAAATTGTGAAGGCAAGTGAAAAGCTGCAAAAGAAAAGAAAAGAAAACAGTTGTGATTTTTTAAAATCTTGTATTATTCATTAAACATCAAATGTAACTTATTCTGGGAAGAATAAAACTGCACTCTGTTCTGAGTGTCCCAAATAACCTCGTCAAATAGGTATAAGATTACAAAAATGCTAACAAAATACACGTTATTTGCAAATGAAGAGGTGGACCTGAAGGTATTCCACAAAGAGGCAAAATCTTTTTGGAGCTCAAAATCAGTCAAAAAGGCAAACACAAAATTATAAATTCTAAAATATAATAGTACACAAAGCATTTATAAATGTTGACAAACCTTGTGTTCTTTCCAGTACCCGTGACAAAAAATAAAAAATAAAATAATGAAAAAAGTAAATAATAAAACATTCAGTTGGCTCATTGAGATGTGCATGTGTGATGTTTGCACAGTGGACTGCTGTGATTGGTGGAACATGCAGAAGCAACGATGACTGGCCAAATTTGTGGAAAAGTTGCGGTGATTAGAAAAAAATTGGGTTAATTGTTGCTATTTTGCAACTTCCTGAAGGAACTGAAAATGTGACACCTGTCTGAAAGTAGACCTGGCATCCTATATAATCTGGCTGAGCCAATATAAAACATTCACTACACAAATACTTTATATTTTGTAGCTTTGCTACTACAATGTAAATTCTAACAAGTTCAGTGTACATTTAAAAAAAATAGGAAAAGTAAAGCAAAAGAACTTAACTGTGTCAAATTTTACACTACTGTCACCAACTTACTCAGAAAAATCAAGTAAATATTACAGAATGAGGGCAAGAAGTACTTGAAACTCAGTGTAAGGAAGTGAAATTAAAAGAATATAAATGAGTTAAAGGCACTATTTAATTTAAATAAGGAAAATGTTTGCATTTACAGTGTACCTAATGATGACATACATCAGAATATGAGTAGTAGGCTTACCTAGAGCACTAAAGAAAATCTACCAAACTACACCTAAGAGTGGTCAGTGAGTGATCATGTAAAAATATGATCCATAGTAAGATATGATGGCTAGCTAGGCATTGGTTTAACGTTTGCTACATTTTCAGTTGTGGGCAGGAATTAACATTACTGTTGACATTATTAGCAATGTCATTTAAAGGTGCTGTAATTGACACACAATATTAGTACTACCATGTGGTAGTGTACCTGTGAATTCGGCAACAGAACAAACTCACAGCCTTCTCACTCCTGATCAAACATTCCTTGCTATAGCCTCCACTTTACGTCAGGTTTGTTCAGCGTTATTCAGGCCATGGACGCCTTAGCTGATAGACAGATGGAGAAAGGACCCCCTACAACTGCCTTCTCTCGTTTGTGTTTACCCGTAGCCACAGTTGTAGCATGGCTAATGTTAACTGTGGTAGCCTCACCGTCTACACTTTTGCTGGTAGTTTCTGAGGTGAGTCTCTTTCTCATGAATGATCCATTGTCCTGTCTCTTTGGTCTCTATCTGTTAGTCACTGTAACGATAATGTAGGCTAATGTAATGGTTACCAGAATACCTGTAGAGCAGTGTGATACATGTAGTTTAAAAGTCCCAGTGCTGATGTACTCTATATCAGCACTCATGAAATGTCTCTCGTCCAATCAAATTACTTGGTTGGAAATAACTGTTGTTTAAGTTTCAACAATATGTAGCAAACTGGTTCACCGTTATGGAAATGTGTTGCACAGGGATTCAGTAGGTTTGCTAGATCACATGATTGCACGAAGATTCTTGAGTGGTCTTTTGTCAGTGATGTGTCAAACATTTTGAGTTTTATAAGGCCTATTTATCTTTGCTAATAATGTGTTGGATTAATGTGCATTTTCAGACATATTTAAATATTTGAAACAACAACAAAAAAAGAACAACTTCCCAGACCCCCTGTTGAAGACCAATACCCTCCCATGGTTAAAAACTGCACTTCCTTTTTGCAGACTTGACAGCTGCTAGAGGATTCTGTCCTCGTTTCAGCCAGGATTTGTAATCATCTGTTACATGTTATCATCTGTCATCTCTCACTTTTCCATCAGAGGGCACAAATCGAAAAAGACTGACAGATCACATTAAGTGTAGCCACACAGGCAGACTCGCAGCGGCATGAGATGGTCGAGCAGTCGTCATCGTGGTCTTCATTTTGTGTGAAAGGAAGCAGCTGGGCTCGCTCAGATTTATTTTTCAACTGTCAAGCGCTTCATCCAAAAATCCAAGCACTTCTCAAACTTTGAAGACAACACATTAAAAGTCAAGTATTTTTTTTTAAGGATTTCCAGCACCCGTGGGAACCCTGCAATGAGGAACTGACTTACCTGTAGTGGAAAGATCACCCTTCGAATGTTACCTCGATCAACACATCCTTTAGCTGACTAGTTAGCCAGTATTTTGCTCTGTAGGAAAACACTAGCTCACTTTTAGCTAATCTACATCAATTGGTAGCTAGCTAATCACATCTGACAGATAATGTTAGCAAACACTAGCTAGCTTGTCGCTTTTACAGGCCTGTCAGCAACATCTTTTAACATCTTCAAAATTTGGTTTTCTTTTCAAAATAGGCTATATGCTAACATATATCATATCAAGGTACAGGGAACTGGAAAGGAGAAAGTTGACTAAGCTTTCTCAACTGTTATTGAAGCACAGATCGAAAAGGGGCAGGACCCTGTACCAAGGAATTGACCTGTAGTGGAAACATTTGAAGATTTGAAAGATTTTGAATGTCATCTTTAGGACATATTTCCCACACAAAGTTGTATATCTCAAGTTTGCCCGTCTCCATTCGTTTATTACACTCTTATTTTTTAAATTCCATCACATAATACAACACATTTAACAGGTGTTCAGCTATTTTATAAAACAACAGAAGACAAAAATCAGAACCTCGGCTTTACCGGCTTATCAAACGGTTGAGCTGCCCTTGGAAGTGTTTCTCTTCTGAACACTTTCAAAACAATAGTTGTTACTTTGCATCATTTTAATTTGTATAATTTATTGTCTTAATGCACAAGAATGATTAAAAAAAAAAAAAAAAAATCCAGGGACTCAAAGAATGCTCATACAGCTCATTAAAATATAACCTCATTACACAGACGTTCCTCTAAAAAGCTGAGGGTGTGGCAATCACACTCGACTTCCTCTATTCTGGGCAACGCAGAAGAGAACATTTAATAATACACACACAGTAAACTCTCTTTAATGTGTACAATAACACTGGACGAGTGCAATAAACTCATTTGACATTTAGCTCAAATTCATCTCAAAATTCGTACTGGATTTTTTTTTTTTTTTTTTTTAACTCTAGGCACTAGAACTTCAACACTTTTGCTCCCCAATAAATATCCTCTCAGAATAACAGTGAGATACAACAGTTAAGTGTCGAGGTTTCAGATATCCCAAATGACGATGCAGTTGTGGTAGCAAACAGTGTAAAATGTGAGGCAGATTTATGTGTGTTAATAAAACTGTGACGGGATCCTTCAGTTTTAACAGCTGGCAGTGAAGAGATTTGTTTCAGTCTGTAGAAAAAATATACAGCCACCCATCTTGAGAGTTTAGTGTCAACTGTTAAACATAACAACTGTGTGCGAGCTTGTGGCCTGTCATGATCTCTTTTCTGCCCTTGTGTTTTATGGCTCCCATCAAGTGTGTGAGAACAACACCTAAAAGCACTCGATGACCTCAGCTCTTCACCGCGCTTTTCTAGTTTTGTCCATCTTAACACTTTGCAGCCGAGTGTCACACGAGCAGAGAACAACCGGAATCCCAAATCCAAACACTATCCGAAGGCATCAGTCCATTACCTTCCATTAAGCTCCCTCATCGTGTATAGGACCGCTGCCAGTTGTAAATGGCATGGATATTATGGGAACACGCTGGCATCCGTTTACATGTACTGACGCTGCGGTTGCGGAAAACCCTTCCGCCCACACCTCCCCCCAGCCCCCTCCTCCTCGCGGCGAGCTGCTTCGCTCTCTCCTCCGCGGCGAAGAAGTCCGTGGTCGCCCTGAAGAATTCCAGCAGAGCTTTGTGGCTCCAGTTGGTCCCGTGGCTCCCTGCCCCACTGTTGGGCGCAGCACCAGCCACGCCGGCCACACCCAACGCACCGGCGGCGCTCCCCTCGGACTGGGTGGAGAAGCCACAGTGACCTCCACGGTCAGTCAGGAGGAGAAAAAAATGTGGGTTTGTCTCAAAGAGTTCCAAGGGCACCGTGGATTGGGTGTCGCCGCGGACAGGGTCATCCTGAGCGCACACGTTCAGAACAGGGATAGCCACTTCATCCACGTCTCTCAAGGGCTCGTTGCGTTCCCAGTAGGCGTCCCAGGCACCTGAGGCGTTGCTGCTGCCGCCGGGCCCCATCTGTGTTGCTGGTGGAGAGCCCACGTGTCCGGTCTGACAGAACAACGACTCTTCCAGGCTGCGCAGGGAACAGCTAGAGAACAGGGCGTCTGTTTGTATGGTCTCGCCCAGCACGGTCTTGTACCTGCATATCATCCGAATACACACACACACAAGCAGAAAAAGAACACAGACACAAAAATAAACAGAGACGATGAGAGGAAACCAGTAAATCAATTTTGAAGACCTGCATGAGTCTCATATTGCCTTCGTGGCATTGATTCGAGAAACTTTACCTGGGTCACGATGTCTCTCAGAATCAATGACTTGACACTGAGCAGGCCATCTGTTGCTACAGTAACTTGATTGCTTCCTTAATTGTCTGCTCTTCCAGTAAATGGTAAGTGAGTGCTTGCATCTGTTTCTCTGACAATCCCCTTCTAACCATGTCTCCCTTTGGCTTTCTGAAAATTCTTTATTTTCTTTGTTTCTGAGCTGTGTGATATATTTCCCACAGTCAAGTGAAAGAACAGAAGGAGCTGTTTTTCTCTTATTGTCTTCCAAAACTCATTATGTTCACTTAAACTAATGCACCGTGTTTCTGAAGGATAGGAGTTGTACACCCTGCATATCTGCTGCATACCTTTTGGAACATAATGTCTTTCCAGGTTACCAATAAACCTTTTTTACAGCAGCTGTATTGACATGATACAGTCGGGTAAACAGAGGTGTTACCAAAGGTACTAATTACGGTTCCATTCCATTGAGGTCAAACAGAGTCAGGGTTCTGCTATTGTGCATGTTGGACATAGACTTATAATAGAAGTAGACAGGGCCGCTCAGCATTCCCGCCAATTTTTTCCCAGTGGTCACTTGCAGTATTGCAGTGAAAAATTCCCCACCAGCCCAAAAAGCATTTTCCCCCATAGGTAACAATTTAAAAAGAGACATTTCTCAAACTGTTGACAGGACACTGCGAACTGCAAACGAATCAAGTTTGAGTTCATTATAATATATCTGATGTTGGAACGAGACACTTAATGGAATGGGACCTTAATTAGTATCATTGGTAACTCCTGTGTTTACCCTACTACACTAACAAATAAACAAAAACATGATCGAGAAGACTCTTCTAACTGAATGGTTGAGTCAACTATTAGTGTGCTGCCCTGCCCCACAGTGTACTGAAAAAAGGAAAAGCAGCTGTTTATCACTTTCTGTCTTTCAAAACTCTCTTCAATTCTCACTTAATCTAATTCACTATGTTTCAAAAGGATAAGATTTGTATGTTCTGCATAGATGGACTCTAAAATCTACTGCAGACCCCTCAAAATATTCTTTTTGCAGGTTACCAATTGTCTTTTACTAAGTCCCACCTGTTTTGGAACTTTGGTCAACTCTTTAGCTAGCTAGTTAGCTAGTGTTTGTCTCTGTAGCAAAACACTAGCTGTGTAGCTACCTAATCTACAGCAGTTGTTAGCTAGCTACTCTAGTTTCATCTGATAGCTAGCATTAGCAAAATGCTACCTAACTAGCTAGCTCTACATCAATCATTAGCTATCTATGTTTTTTCTAACATTAGTTAACTTCAGACTATATGACTATATGTCACTTTTACAGGTCTGTCATAAACATCTTTTAACCATCTTCAAAATTTGTTTTTCTTTCCAACATAGATTAGCCTAGCACACTGCGTAACTAAGTACAGGAAACGGGAAAGGGAGAAAGTTGACTGAGGCTTCACCAGGCACAAAGTTTGCTCATCTTAGGAGGTACTTAGGAAGGGTAACTTGTCATCAAAGTAAAATTCCAGTTTTCGTACAATGTTATTTTCTTAGTTCTGCTCATTGTTCTATTGATGAGTACTCAAGTTAATTGCTATGGTCTGAGAAAGCAGCAGTGTCACTAAAAATAATTCTAACGGCACAAGAGACACAAGAAGATGATCGGGCAAGTTTTTATTAAAGTTCCAAACATCTTTCTGGTTCAAGTTTGATCTACCCTACTAGCTGAAGTATGACTTGTTGCTAACATTTCAGGTGCTCTTCCATTCAGTTTTGCTTCCAGTCTTGCTAAGTCTGGCTGAATTATTGATTTATTAGACTTGTTAGATTTTGTTAGTGATTTTGCTGTGCTCTTAGAGTTTAGCAATTCCACTGATGAATATACTGTTACCATAACCAACATTAATGAAGGCCAAAACTAAGAAAATAAGATGAAAGAAGAAGTTGTAATGAACCAGAATCATCCTTTCAAAACCTACAAAGTAATGTTCATTCGTCTATCTCCTCACTGGTGATATATTGTCATATAAGTCATTACCATTTTTCCCACCCATCCCTAAACAACTATCTTATGCCAGCATGTTTCCTGTCCTCCATACCTGCTGAGACAAATCTTCTGGTGGAGCACCAACGCCCACTGCAGGGGCCAGCACAGCCCATTCTCAAACCAGCTCTGACAGCGGAACACAGGCGACAAGCAGACGGCTGCCGTCACATAGCTGGATGATCCACATTCCCCCAGGTAGGACAGGAGAAGGCCCGACCCGGTGCTCTCGCTCACTGCATACAGTCTCCCTGCAGGCTGTCGGTAGCGAATGTAGCGCACAGCTTCACGCAGATCTGAGGGGTCGCCGAACTGCTGCAGTTTGACGGTGGTGAGCGGGGTGCCGTTGTGGCTGCGGCGGTTGAAAACTGCTGGAAGGTAGCCATGGGACAGCGCTGTTTCACATAACTGCAGAGAGAGAGGAGGCAGAAAAAACATAATGAAAGGATGTCCATGTGTCTTCAAAAACATGTGAGGAAAAAGCGATAAGAGTGTTCTGGATTAGGAGCCTGGGGAAATCTGTATTTAGTATGTTAGCACTATTGAATTATATACAGACTTCACACTCCTAAGATGAGAAAGATATTAACAAAGGCTGTAACAGATTACATGCAACAGGATTACATAATTAAGACACAAAAAACTAACTGTATTCCATTCCAGTTACAAAAAAAAAAAAAAAAAAAAAAAATTACAGATACATTTAGTACAAATAGGGATTATTGGAAGATTACAATTTAAAAAAACATTTTCATCATTATTTTGTCAAAGTTTAGCTACACAGACCTAATGCTAACTTTAGCTACACACACCAACCACTAATATGGGCCACACAGATCAATCACTTGCATTAGCTACACAAACAAACCACTAACATTATCTACACAGACCAACTGCTAACGTTAGCTATACAGACAAACCACTTACATTAACTACATACACTTACCGATAACGTTAGCTACACACAGATCAACTGCTAATGTTAGGTACACAGACAAATCACTAACATTAGCTGCACAGACCAACTGCTAACATTAGTATACTGATGTTATTACTGCTATTGATCTAAATATGCATTCATGTGCATAACAAATGACAGAATAGCTGGACAAACAATTAATAATAATTTATTTATTAGGCTAATAATTTTATTAGGCTAAACAATTTCATATTTGGTATTGAGGTAATCTAAAAGTAACAGAGAGTAATTGAGTTACATTACTTTAATATTTTGATACGTAGATTAGAATACTGACCACAGGTTTTCACAGGCATCAGTAATTGTGTTGGAATATATTTTAAAAGTAAACCTGGCAACCCTGTAAATAAATTTCTATAACATTACAGAGAACATGAAATGGTTAATGGTTGATATACAGCACAATGTATTTTACACAGCAATGCCTGCTTAAATAAATCCTCTTTTATTGTTCCTCTGAATAGTCCACATGGTGGAACTAGTGTAGCCGGGTCTATTGGTTGTAATAACACAGAATTACACAATGCTTCCCTGTACGAATCAGTTTCCATTTTGTTCCATTAAATGTCTATGCAGTTGTAACACCTTGAGGTACATGGTGCTACTTTTTATATGTATGGAAAAAGAAATAACCAGTTGCTGGGGGAAGTGAGAACGCAGTAAAACCACAGGGTTAAGCGTTGGTGCCTTTTACCGTGCTGCTCAACCACACATAAAGTGTACACTGCAATACTGCAGATTAGGTTAAACTGTCGCCTCTCAGTTGAAAAAGAACACAGCGAGCCTTTAGTCATATCACTGAATCATGCGCAGTTATCTCTGACAGTTTCTGATTTCAAACCATTGAGAAACCAACTCTTGTGAAACAGACTATATTAGGCCACTTAGTAATACAGTTTTGCACAGATGCATCCTGGGATGCTGCCTTCACAGTGTAGTCCAAATAAGTGAACATCAGTGGCAAAACATGGCCAAAAAAGCTTTCTCTTGGTGACTGTTAATGCCAACTTAAAAACTGTTCGGTTGCTCATATTTCACATTGATGTCAAACTATTTCTCATCATAAATGAGCAATAAGAAAAAGTTTGGAAGTGCATAGCAGTTTTTCCTGGGAATAAATTGAAATGATGATGATTAATTATGAGTTTATTTCCATGTCACTCTATGTCTGATCTAACAGCTGATCCAACAGTCCCTATCTGGATATTCAGAAACAGATTATGAAGTAAACTACTTATCAGGTAAACTACTGACATATGAAGTTCACCTCTTGCTAGTCAAGTCAATTTTGGTCAATTTTGTTTAAATTGTGCAGAGAAGTTATGTCTGGGCACTCTTTGTGCCGATGTCATGATAACATCACGGTGTTAGCTGGAGGCAAAACAAAGAAAAAACTGCAGGCAAACACAGGATCACCTCAGAGCAGTGGGCCACAAACCAAGAGAAAATGTCATCAAGCTGTGTTCTTGATGCCAGAATCAAAGTAGCGCTGGCTCAAAATTGAAGTTTTATCTCATACCAGCTGCCACTGTCAGTCAAAAGACGAAGACAACCGTGGTTATACATGATAAAATAAAAGCTGGGAGATGTGCGTGAGCTGCAACAAAATGAACAAATATGAACTTTTTTTTTCCCATAAATCAATGCTCTTGGTCACCCTTTATGTCTGTTTGTAGGTTTTACATATATTTAACCATTGAAATGTATTAAAAAGAGCTTCTAACTTTGACTATGCAGCATTCAATTAGTTTAAAAACATCTTTATTTTCTTTTCCTGAAAAGTAATATTCTTGGAAAAGAGGTTTCTGCCAGACAGCGCATTATCAAACAGGGAAAATACAACCTATCACCTTCTGAATTCAAGTTTCTCTTAATTACTGAACTAAGACAAGCTTTAATTGCCTCGTTATCTTCGTCAAACACACTTTATTTAAAGGGGCAGTTCACCTCAAAATCAAAAATACATATTTTTCCTCTGGCCCGGACAGCTATTTATCAATCTAGATTTTTTTGGTGTGAATTGCAGAGTTTTGGTGATATCAGCCTTTCTTTCTATAAACAAAGAAAGTAGTTCCGGCACATTCTACTGCAGAAACAAAATAGTTCCTGCATGAAACTGTTCAGAAGAGCTTGTATTTTCTTCAGCCATTGTTAAGAAACAAGCCAGCAAAATTTGCTAACCAGTTTTAGCTAACATGTATAGATTATTGTTTTGCCTTCAGTAAGCTCCGCCCCAAAAAACACAGTAATGTTTACCGACAGAAAAGGGGCCTACAGAGCAGGTCTAGACTGTATCTTTAGAATATTACTTGCAGAAATCCAATCACTCCCACCAAGAGCAAGCACTAAGGAAAGAGTGAAAGACTTTGTTCTACAGCTTGTCATGAGCCACGATGGTACTACTTGGTTTTAAAGTGGAGGATGTTCAGCCATTTGAGGCAGTGCTCAGAGACTGTGCGGGCCTTGGCGAAGGCCAACATTGTGCACAATCTCATTAGCTGTGGTGATGTCCATGAGGCCTACAGCGAGCTGTTTAGCTAAGACAGCCTTGACTGACAATATGCAGCTCTCCTTTAACTGGGCCGGGAACAAAACTGGCATCAGAAAGCAGGCAGGGCATGAGTACGGAAACCTGTGATCTCAAGTCTCCTGGCAGGAAGTCGTTCCCTTTCAGTCAGCTGCACCCGTGAAGAGAAATATCACTCCTCATTGTTTCTTCTGAAGTGAGCTATTGCTATTATTATTATGTCATATATTGATATGAATGTGACATGATGAGATATTTGGCCTATAGTCACCGATGCTGAATGAATGAAAGGAGAAAATTCTGTACAATGACAAGTAATGTCTTTTTCACATTTTGTCAACAGAAATGTATCATTTTTTAAATCAGTCAGAGACTTTTTGTTTTACTCAATGCATAAAAACATTTTATAATACTTTAAATGCTTCAGAGAATGATGTATCCTCTCAATTTAAGAGCATCTGTGTGCAAAACAGCATAACTTAGTGTGCGGCTCTATGAAGCGTTAAGTAAAAGTGATGGGAATAACAAGTTACAATAACAAGCCAATTTCATAAAGCAGGTAGCACTGAAAAAGTGTCTTTCAAAACTGTAAAATGCTCTTCAGCTCACCCCAAATCCATTTCATCTTTCAGGCACAAATATTTATCACTATTTTCTTTTGCTTTTTAAGGCCTTTCAAGGATCTGGCTCTCCAAATCTAATGGCTCTGCTGGTGTTTCTCTGTTCTTTTTCTCGCCGTGTTTACAGTAAACTGTTTGCTGGCTTTGTGCCGGCGGATGGTGTTAAGGACAGAAAGCAGAGGCTATAACTTCTTCTTGTAGCCTTGGCTGCAGATTGGCATGGTATGGTAAACATCACTTCTTTCAGTAAATCATAGAGAAGTGTTGCTAATATAATAACACAGATTCTTGTATGACATATTTATTTCTAACATAATGAAAAAGTTGAGCGGAAAAACTAAAATACTCATGAGTCATCATCAGACCTTAGGGGGAAGAAGCCTGAGCGTATAACTACATAAACTGGGGGGAAAAAAAATGTTTTAATTCAGAGCAGAGCAGAAATGTGAATTAAATATTTAAATTACATTAAAAAGCTCTCCAAGCAGAGGAAGGAATCAAAATGATAGACTGTTCCAGTCAAGGCTCTGAATATTACCTTGAAGGAGAAATCTGTAATATATTTGCTTTAATAAATCTAACGTAACAACAATGCTTTGAAATTTCTATTCTGGCTCCTAAGTTGTGTTTTTGTTTTCCTGCTTCATGTTAATTAGAGCTCAAGTTAATGCCAAATGTTCGGCGAATGAGTAATTGTCTCGTTATGGGTCGTAAGAAACCATTAATGATCTGTTAGAAGGAGTACGTATTTATAACGGTTAAACTGAGCAATATATCAAAGGAACAATATGTTACAATTGCGCACCCAAAAATGAGTACAAATAGCAAGTTGGAGCCATGGATGGTGTATTAAAGGGACAGTTCCCCCCACAATCAAAAATACATATTTCTCCCCTGATCTGTAGTGATATTTATCCATCTATTTTTTCTGGTGTGAGTTGCAGAGTTTTGGAAATATCAGCCGTAGAGATGTCTGCCTTCTCTCCAAATGGGAAGAAATAACATTTGGCTTGTCGTGCTCAAAGCACCAAAAAAAAAAAAAAAAGGAAAAAAAAAAGAAAAAGAAAAACTCAACAGTGATTTCTCTTTCCATTATTCATGACAAAAGAAAGAAAGAAAGAAAGTAGTTTCTACATGAAACTGCTCATAACAAGGTCTGATTGTCTTGAGTAACCAGGTCATGATTTTTGGAAAGAAACACTGGTTTTAGATTTTTCAAATGTATTTTTTGGTGCTTTGAGCACCACAAGTCAGTGCCATTTAGCCCCATTATTATGCTGGAGAGAAGGCAGACATGTCTACAGTCGATAAAAAATCTAGATCTTGCTGCAGGCCAGGTGAAAAACATGTATTTTTTTTACTTTGGGGTGAACTTTCCCTTCAAATAGGTTGAAATCCTATTTCATGTATGATATATGGTTTAAGCCCCTGACTTGAGGAGGCTCAGGCAGGCTGCAGGAACACTGCAGGAGCACAAGACGAGTGCAACATTACATAGAGTTTGAGTTCAGTGACTAACTGTCTCATAGCCTTCCAAACTCTGTTAATATTAACCGTTACAAACTCCTTCTAAAAGATTATTAATGATTTCTTACAACTCAGACACTTACTCATTTGGTGAACATTTGGCGTTAATTTCAGCTCTACGGGCAAACAAAAACAGTTATTCCAGCCCGGAAAAGGAAATATCAAAGGAGGACACTGCGGCTGTAGCATTGTTGTCAAAGTAGTGAGTATTCAACTCAGCATGTTCCCTTAATTTCTGATGCTGCCATGGTATTTCATGATTAATTACAGTAAATATATTACAGATTTCTCCTTTAATAGAGTCTGGCAGGCAGTAAGGGAGGCAGTCACTGAACTCCAACTCCAGAGTGTCTATTTTCAGAGCAGTGGGCTTTTGTATTCAAGATAACGGTGACAGTTGATCAACCTGAGGTGGAGGACTCGTTAAAACTTTATTATAACGTTGCACTCATCTTGTGCTCCAGCAGCGTTCCTGCAGGAAGCCTTAGCTTCCTCGAGTCTTGGGAGGAGGGGGCAGGGAGAAACAACTTGCTTCAATCATAGATCATATATTAAATAGGATTTCTAAAATATTTAGTATATCATCTATGGCTACAATTGCTATTTGGACTGCAGTACTCATTTTTGGATACACAATTGTTACATATTGTTCCTTTAAGTATAAATTACCCATATCCATCACAGTGTCTGGAAAACACAAGGAGCAGATCCGTCTACCCTTTAAACTTGCAGTGTCACTCTGCTTCTTCTCAACACAGGAGTGTTGTCATCAAAAAGTGTGTGGTCAGAAACACTGGCGGGGCTGTTGTATACATGAAGTGTCAGCTTTGAAATGAGTTACATTCTGCATCAAATCTGCAGCGAGGAAGAAGCTGCAGAATCACCGCATTAAATATTTACCAGCCGAGAAAGACTGCAGAAGCATTTTCGCCACTTTCCGGCTGTCTATATGAAAAGAGGATTTGCTCTGCCTGATACATGACTATGCAGTGTCGGAGCAGAGCTAATACACCGGAACATCATTCATTCACTCATTCATTAGCCTCTCCCTCGACTCCTTCCTCGATACAGTTCTGAATTATTGCGACTGAAGAGGAGGTCATATGAGGAGGGGGAGAGAGCAGTTTCTAATGAATATGAATCACTTGAGTTTAATTCCCAAAGACACTGGGATACGCGATTAGATATTTTGCCATTTAAACTGCAAATGAGTCTTGGGCCTGAGTGATGAATGTTGCAGCTCAGATTAAATTAGACCTGAGTGTGAAGTGACTTCGTCCTACTTCTTCCTGCCTGCTCAGGTAATAATACAGCGACACAGTGTAAACTAACGTCAGGCGCTGTGGTGATGCACTGTGTCAGTCACCCACTACAACAGGCACAATGAGTTATGAGTAATAACTGCTTGGCGTTAGATACAACTCACACCTCGAAGATGAAAAATAAAATATGAGTTTTTCTTAAAGGGAAAGTTCACCCCCAAATCAAGTATACATCTTATAACATTACACTTGTCTTGCACTCCTGAAGCATTTCTGCAGAATGCCTGAGCTTTCTTGAGCCTGTGGAGGGTGGGGCAGGGGGAAACAACTCACTTTGACCAAAGATCGCATATCAAATAGGATTTGACACGTAACAGAATTAGGATATTTAAAGGGACAGTTCACTCCAAAATAAAAAATATGTATTTCTCCCCTGGCAAAGTTTTGGAGATATCAGCCATAGAGATGTCTGCCTTCTCTGCAGTATAATGGGACTAAATGGCACTCAGCTTATGGTGCTCAAAGTGCCAAAAAAAAAAAACAAAAAAAAACTTGAAAAACTGAACACCAGTGTCTTTTTCCAAAAATTACTACTACTACTTACTAAAGATAATCCACATTCCTTGTTGTGAGCAGTTCTGTGTTGGAACTACTTTCCTTTCTAAGTAGTTCATGAAACATGAAACTGCTCACAACAAGCTCTGTGCATTATCTTCAGTATCCGGGTCATGTTTTTTGGAAAAAGACACTGGTTTTGACAAAAAAATAAATTAAATTTAGATGGATAATAACACTACAGGCCAGGGGAAAAATATGTATTTTTGATTTTGGGGTGAACTGTCCCTTTAATACACGCTGGTCAGAGAGAGTTCACTCACCAAAACCAACTTTTTGTTCAGAAGCTAAGCAATAACTCACAACCATGAAGCATTTTTTGGGGGGAAAAAAACCATCAAAATTATTTTTGTCATTTTCAGGTCAACGGTGGCACATATACCCCTTTTCGACCAAATTAGTTCTAGTTCTTGAACTGGTTCCATTCAAGATTCTTGGAACCAGGCCATGTTTCCACCAGTTTTGAGCAGGACCATGGTAACCAAGGATGTGCAAATTGCACAATGACATCTAGAATATTTCGGTAAGAACATTATGACTGAAGTACGAGCCATTCCCATGCTGTATTAAGTCTCATAACTTGTTGCAGCAATTCTTGGGTTGATGGAATTTATTACACAGACTTAGTGAAAAATGTAACCATTTTTGAGGACTTGAGAATTCAAAATCCATTCAAAACAACACATGCTGTGATTTGGTATCAAAAACTTTTTACATTTTGGACATTTCTGCAGTGTTTGGATGGCGAGTGCTTTTTTTTTTCCTGGGGATTGCTCAGACACCCCGTTATTTTCATTATACCTAGGAAAGCCACACATCCTTGGAACACTCTAGGTCTCTATTTTGTGGTTGTGAAGTTTCATGAGGCTGTGATTATCCTAGTGGTCACAGTAGGTCATTTTATACAGTGAGGTCAAGTAAAAAAAAAGTCTCAATACAGTAAAATAGCTATTATGAGCACCAACATCATCAGACATGTAGTTGGGCTCACTGACTCCACAAGAGTCTCAGCTTTCCACTCCAATTTATGATGTTCCGATTCTGTTTATACCCATTTGTACTGCATGCAAATAAATATGTTACCCTTTTTTCCCAAACTGCATGGAAACAGCCTAAAGTGGACGTGTCTAAAACAGGGAGACTTGAGCTGATCTTGAGATTAGACATCATGGAACTCCTTTAAAAATCACCACTCTAGTTTTTTTTATTTATTATTAGCCTAACTGGAGCATTATTTAGCCAACTTGCTGCCAAGCTAGCATGACATAGTTGATGCCGATGGATTCCTTGGGTCAAGTTTCATATGACACTAGAATCTACATTCTGGCTTTAAGACTGAGCCCACTAAAGCCTCTGAAAGTAATGGGGGAACGTGCTAGATCATATTTATTCAAGTTTCTAGCAATACCGTTTTAAACATGTTATACCAATGATGTGAATTTGTTCCTTTTTAGAGATTTCAACGTCATTACAGAAACAGTAAAAACCAAACAGCTGCTCCGCCAGCAGTTTTCTGCCAGAGCTGATGAACTGTCAGCTCAGTGACAAATTCCTTCAGCAGGGACTCCAGACACTGGACAACATGCCAGCTCTCATACACACACAAAAAAAGGCAGCATTTATTCTCCTCACCCTCTGTGTTGGAACAATGACAGAGACATAAATATCCCCAAAATTCAACAATATTCCCCTCAGAGCGTATTAAATAATGTGATCTCCCTCTGTGAGACCACCTCTTGCGTGAAAACAAACTCCAGCAGCTTCGTCGGGACATGTGGCCACAAATCAAGTTAAATTAAGGATGTTATTCGATTAAAAGCTTTTTAGAGGCAACAAAGCATCTCACTACAATG
The DNA here is from genome assembly GCA_034769285.1 of Lutjanus argentimaculatus. Taxonomy (NCBI): domain Eukaryota; kingdom Metazoa; phylum Chordata; class Actinopteri; order Lutjaniformes; family Lutjanidae; genus Lutjanus; species Lutjanus argentimaculatus. The sequence goes on from JAWZSL010000001.1 coordinate 3,288,626, forward strand.
CTATGCCCTCTGTTCAGGTCAATAGTTTGCTTAAATACTCTCCAACAGGCCTGTGATACATGGCCAGGGATTGGATTTGCTCCTGCGAGGTAGATATATGCAGGATTACAGCCAGCATTTCAGGAATAAAGGGAGAATTAGCTTTTTTGTGACTTTTTTTGTGGAAAATGTTTAAATGCATCCTGCAGCACATATGCTATATACTATATATTCTATAGAGACGGGACCAATGCGACCCATTTCGGGGGCCCTATATTGTTGCAAGTATCAGAGTCGCAACACCAATCCACAATCCAGTCTAAATTCTGTTACGTGTCACCTGTGTGACATTTGCATTTTGGAACATAAAAAAGTAAATTTAAACTCTCAGCAATGCATCATGGGAAATAATGCAAACGCAGGCTGTCTCCCTGCCTATCAGCTGCACATGTGACTGTCACAAGTCAGAATCCTACAACGCCCCACGATGAAGGACAGCTTTACACAAGTTACATTACACAAACTACACAAGCTTTCCAGACATAAGTTCACTTTCAGCTTCATGTAATCTTACTACTACTATTACTTCTACTACTACTGATAAATAACCATAAACATCAAGAACAAAAGAGTGCTGGGATCAATATTGTATCAGTATTGGTGAATTCAGATATTGGATCAGAACTGAAAAAAACTGGATTGGTACATTTCGAGTATACCACTGTATAGACTCACCCAGCATTAGAGGTTGGCCTCTTCTAACAGTTCCCCTGCTCTGCTGATGAACTGTGCAAGAAAATAGCTGATATTTCAAACAGACGGCAAAAATCTAAATTAAAAGTTACTATATTTGCTCTGTAATAAATGCCATGACTGCCATCTTGATAGTTAATTGGTTGGCAGTTTTCCGACCAACTAATTGTATGAACCCTTAATTATAGCTACCCCAAAAAGAGCAGAGGCTATTACTTCTTTAATCTCTTTCATTACAGAATTCTTTTTTCTCCTTCCATTTAACATGGCAGCACTGCGGAGAAGAGTGGTGAGTTAAAAATCATGATACCCTGAATATATAAAGTGATGTGAAGCCTTACACAGGCAGGTGAAATGTTGGACTACAGTTGCAACACAGCATATTCCTCAGGCTTGATTTCAAAGTGATGCGCATCACAGGCATACATTCAAAGGGGAGAGCAGGTATCAATTATTGAATATAACGCCACAGTGAAAATATCATGAAGTGGAGTCCCTGCCGCTGTTCAAGACAGCTCCTGTTCCAAAAGCCTCCATAAAGATGGATTTTTTTTTCCATAGGGTTTGTTAAATTGATATTATTGCTAAGTTGAAACATAGTACTGCTTGCAAGTATTGTGCATGTAGATTCAGCGGCTGGTAGAGCTCCTTCAAACTATGCTACTTTTCTCTGTTGCTTTTTTTTCCGGCTTTTTTGCCAAAACATGCATCACCTATGACAGTAACACACTTGTAGTCACTGGAAAAGGAAGCATGGGGTTTGGATTAAGAGCAGCTGACCCTAAGAAGATCAACAATCCAGCTGGCATATTTCGAACATGCTGTCAGATCAGCTGGATGCACCACCGCGGACCACCCCAGGAGGAGTGGAGGACAGCGGGCATAAGAGCCATGCTACAAATGGGTTTTATGGCTGCTCCTGGATAATTTCCAGTCAGAAAAACGAAATGAGCCATGAAAAAGCACTGGAGAATTTTTGCTTTGGATTTTATCATATTCCATTCTGAATTTGATTAATTATCTGTATATTGTATTATACGTGTAGAAGGAAGTTTTACCACCCTGTTCTAAATTCTAAATTCTATTCTAAATGAGTCTCTACCACTGGACTGGTTCGTAAAAGTGTTGACACCTTGAGACACAGACAGAATTGCTGCCAAATCCTGATGTGCAGTTTGCATATAAAGCACTGATATTTGAAAAAGAGGGAGAAAAAAAAAAGGATTTTGCTATGTCTCAGCCAAGTTCCTTCTCTTTTCTCTTGCGTCCAATCCACATCCACATACACCATTTTTTTCATTGGTGAAGACAACTTCAAAACTGAAGTTAAAGATCAGCTCTGAGCATGTGACCAAGACCCTGTACCAACCGACTCCAGGAAATAAGTCACTGTCTGCACACTGGTGTGTTAACACCAAACTGTAAAATTCACACAGAGGTGAGAAGACAGAAAACACAGATCTAATGTCCCACTGATTCTTTGCACGCTTATTGTTGTTGGTTCCCTGTGAAGACATGATTGTATGTTTTTAATAACAGTATGCTAAGCAGCTATGTAGACATATATATCTGTACATATATGTGTGCTTTGTGGTCCTGGTAAATTTTCTATGATTGAGAAATTTCCACTACTAGGACTGATGAAGTATTAATGCTACTATTACCTCTATCAATGACTTAATCATGACTGTTAATGGTAAAACTTTCCTACTTTTACTGAGTGCTAAACTATTATCCTATCCCACAAGGGATTTGAAAAATTCCAAGCTGAAAGTAAAAGGAATGTTCTGAAAAAGAATTATTTAGGAGTTGAAGGGTAAATTACACATAATAGCCAGATTATATCATACATCATATCTATAAGGAATGAAAAATACTGTGATATGAGAAATGGTGCCAAAAGCACGCTGAATAAAACACTTGTGACTGTAACTAGGTCAGGAAATTACAGTAAAACTGCTCACAAATCTATCTGCTCTGTCAGGAAAGTGTGACGCGTGTAAATCATATGAGGCAAGACGGCTGCAGCAGCTGGATTTCTGCTTCCAGGAACATTTATGGTCTTTCAGCACGGTGCTCTAAACAGTGATCACTGCAGGCCACTGATTGTGGGGCTCATTCCTGCATGTCTTTACACACCTTCATGATGAATTGTCCTCTTTATGTGACCTTGTTTTGTTGAGGATAAAAAATTTGGCGGAGATCAGGAGGTGTAATTACTTTATGGAGCGGCAGCTGTCTGTGTAGACCTGCTCGGACTTGAGAGTTTAGATAAATGCAGTTATGGTTTAAAGGAATAATTTCACATGTTAGGAAATATGCTTCTTTGCTTTCTTGCCAGAAGTTACGAAAAGATACTGATCTCACAGTCTCACTCACATATCAAGCTACTGCAGCAGTCAGCTAGCTTAGCTTAGCATAAAAACCAACATACTGATTTCACAGGGTGTTATGTCCCAGACTATTTCTAAAGGACTGAAGGCTACCAGTTTTCCCTTGTTTCCCTTGTCTTTATGCTAAGCTACGCTAACCAGCTGAATGTTGAGCTACTGCTTTAAAGGAAGCAAGAACCCTGTGAAAGTGTAATTATAAAGCTACCTAGCAGCTGCATACGTGATATAACGTTAATGCTAAAAGTCTGAGGCTAAAGCTAGCTTACGTCTCAGCAAACACTGGCTGGATCATAAAATACTGTAGGAACAAGTGGGGGTTTCCTAGCACAACTTCACCCACTAACAAGGTGCACGGAGAGAAGAAAAATGTCCAGAGAGGGGTAAAACTCCAGCAACACTTGTAGTACTAGGAACAACTTTATTTGTAGACCAACACGTTTCGGCTCAGGCCTTCATCAGGGTCATCATGAAACACATTCAAATCAGCACTTAAAAGGGGTATGAAGGAGACAAAGAAAAAAAAATGGATCATAAAATACGACAGGTATATCTACACGACATATGATGGAAATACACTCATTAACATGGGAAAAGGAAGCGCAGGGACTTGATTATTGCACTGGACTTTGAGACGGGTCATCCAGCCGGACCAGATGGACCACAGTCGTGGAAGGCAGTCAGGAGAAGAGCTAAACTAACTTGGCTTAGACCTGAGACAGCGAGCCAGAAAGAGATGCATCGTTGTCAACTCACTTTGATTGTGCATCAGCCCACATCCTCCTCCTCAAACCACCACAGAACAAATGCAGATGCAGTGCTATCTAAGTTTGTCTGGAGGTAAAATTACTGCAGCTAGTAAGATAGCGTTAGTTAGCCGGACATGCAAACGTTTGCAGCTTGTGTTAGAGCAGATGAAGACAGAGTTTAATCCATTCACCACACGTGTGCTCTTGTGTTTCACACCTTTGAGAGACTACAGAAAAGACGTCACCGTCCAGACTCATGAAACGCTGAGTATCGCTCTTCTCAGAGCCTCCTGCACACCTTCAGCATGGAGAGAAATGGGAAGCTTGACAGCCTTAGTTACAGTTGTTAAACTATGATTGGACAGTTGCTGTTTGGAGGTGGGGCTCAACTGAAAAAAACTAATTAATGAACATAAATAGATTTTGTATTTTTTAGGATGAACACATTTCAAACACTGACCATTATAAACATCTACTCCTACAAGATAATAAGTGATTTCTTATGATCCATAAACAGATAGATGCTCATTTGGTGAACATGCAGCAGTAATTTGAACTCTAATTTATATGAATCAGGCAAACAAAAATCCACTTACGCTATATTCGTATGAAATTAAAAAATATTTATCTACTTGTGCTCTGATTCCCTGAGATTATAAATTTTTTTCTCATTGTTCCATGTTTGTATGAGATTTATAAATATTATTTGTCTATTTTTCAATATTTTGATTGTATTAAAAACTATTTTTCTACTTTTCTTGTGTTTGTATGACATTAAAAATATATTCCTCCCTTTTTCAGAGGTCTGTGAAAATATGTTTTATGATATTTAAAAATATTTTTCTGGTTGTCAAGGATCCACTATTTTTCCTCTTGTTTTCTGTCTGTATTTGCTGTTAATCACAGATTGTGAATAGCTGTTTTTTAAGATGGAATATGTCTTCTAATGAGATAAATACACACACCCTGTGAGGCTGATTGCCTGACAGCTCAGCTCAGCTGGCTTTCTTTGCCTGTAATGTTCTTTGTTTCTTTGTTTTACCTGATGAAGGTCTAAGGACTGAAACGTTGTTTCCTGATAAAGTATACTGCACGTAAAGGACAGCGTGCGGGAGCCCCCCCTCTTCTTTTGCGCATGAATTTCCCTCCTACACACCTGTCGACAAGAAACTAAAGGTGTGCATGAGCTTTTATTGTATTTTTTGAGTTTGAAAATTGCAGTAGGCTGTATTGCAATGTCAATAAAAATTTAGATGAATCGATCCCAGACTGCATGAAACAAAGGAGCATGAGCGAACTGAAGGTAAAAATATGAATGATTTAAGAGGAAATGGTTCATTCATAAATTCATGAGTTCCTGAAATGTGCAGTGTTCACTTCAAAAAGAGTCTACGGTCCTTTCTCTGTTTCTGCTCTGTGACACAGATATATAGATCCATATGCGTGTGTGTGTGTGTGTGTGTGTGTGTGCCCACGCAAACGCAAGCTTTTTTTAAAATCTGCCTTTCACACACACACACACACACACGCACACTGGGTTCTACTCAGTGAATCTCAGCAGTGACAGGAGCAATCTTAATTGGTGTATATCCCTTGTGGTGCCTCAGCTTCCAGCCCTCCCAAGCATAACCAGCTGACAGCATCACAAACACTCCCCTCTCTGATGATGCATGAGGCCGCGATCTGCCTGAATGTGACAATTACTTTTCATCTCCCCATCATTTTTCTTTTTCCTGTCATGAAACTTTAAGTCACCACGTATTTATAATGTTTTAACTCCGTTTTCCTTCTATTTTTGTCCCATCATTTTCTTCTCCGTCTCTTTGTTTTTTTGGTTTTTTTTTAGAGCACCAGAAGAAGTTTTTCATTCTGGATTGACGTCAAACACGTTGGGTTTTGTTCGACTTTTTGCAGACTTGTTATTTCTGACGTGGGGCTGACAGTAAGCCCGCGACAGATTTGCACACAGGGGGCTAATGGCGTGAAATGAAACGAGCTAGCGCGGTGCCAGGTGCCCACGGTGGTGCCAGAGCCAACAGGCATTCATGTGCAGCAGCCCTGCTCTTCCCCAGGCCCCTCAAGTCAAGCGGTGCTTTGTAATCCCTCACTCAATTACCTCAGTCAGTGTATTGAAAGAGCAGTTGAAAGACTGGTGCTGCCTCCGCATCTGCTCTTTTTATACCGCCGAGCCTTTTTTTTTTCTTCAAACTCAGCTCGCCGTGGCTTAAGCCTTTACCCGAACCGCCATTGTTGGCTTGCACTGGCATCTTCCCACGTCTCTTTTAAACGGCTGAACGTCTGACTTCTGTTTTGACTGGTTGAGATACCTCGTGTTGTCTGTACATGCATTTAATTTATTTATCTTGCATGAATCTGAAAATGATTCGCTCTGTTGTTAGCTCTGAAAAGGCTCACTGAAGAGGTTGATTAGTTGATTAGTAACACAGTTTCAAATTTCAAATAATCTCTTGGCCATTGGCCTTGTAGTGACACAGATGGAGCCTTTTACAACCTTTTCTGTTTTGCATACATATACCTGATATGGTTATAAAACACAGATGGTCAAGTAGGCTTGGGCGGGGTCAAGGTATTATGGTATATCAGGGTATGAAGGTATGATTTTCAATACTGTCATCATAGATAAAGTCATCTGAAACATAGAAGTTGCTGATTAAATAAATTAACAGGCAACAGAAGAATTGTTTGGAGGTAGAAAAGAAACAATTAGCTTGTCATCTCCTAGTAATCAAATACACTGCCTGGCCAAATATTACAGTCACACACTCTAATATTTCGTTGGACCGCCTTCAGCTTTGATTACGACACGCATTCGCCACGGCATTGTTTCAATAAGCTTATGCAATGTGACAACATGTATTTCTGTCCAGAGTTGCATTAATTTTGCCCCCATAGGCTTGTACAGTAGGCACTAGGCATGATGGGAGCATCACTTCATCCACCTCTCTTCTTACCCTGATGCGCCCATCACTCTGGAACAGGGTAAATCTGGACTCATCAGACCACATGACCTTTCTCCATTGCTCCAGAGTCCAATCTTTATGCTCCCTAGCAAATTGAAGCCTTTTTTCACAATTAGCTTCACTGATAAGTGGTTTCCTTAAGGCTACACAGCTGTTTAGTCCCAATCCCCGGAGTTCTCTTCACATTGTGTGTGAAAATGCTCTTACTCTCACTATTAAACACAATACATACTGCTTCTTTTTTATGATTTGATTTCACCAAACGTTTAACTGATCTCTGATCACAATCATTCAAGATTTTTTTCCAGCCACATTTCTTCCTGGAAGATGATGGTTCACCACTATCCTTCCAGGTTTTAATAATGTGATGGACAGTTCTTAACCCAGTTTTAGTAGTTTCATCAGTCCCCTTAGTTGTTTTCTTTGCTTGATGCAGACCAATAATTTGACCCTTCTGAAACAGAGTAACATCTTTTCCACGACCACAGGATATGTCTTCTGACGTGACTGTTTAAGAAATGAGAAGCTGCTCACTGCATCAGTTAGAGTTAAATAACTTGTTACCAGCTGAAACATATTAATCACTGCAGTAATTATCCAATGGAAAGATCTTAACTATTTGCTGAGTTAAATCCAGGTGGTGTATAACAAGATCTGGAATCATGAAAATATTTGCCACATATTACTTTTTTTTGAGATGACGTCTTTCCACTATAAAAGCAGTTTATCTGCCACATGTTACATCTGTAAATCATCTCCATTCAGCCAAAAGATGTGTTGGTATGTGCGGAAACAAGTGTCATCACGTCCTTTAGCAATAATCTATGGAATAAAGGTGCTTACTTCCTGTGTGCTCATTAATCTGTGGGTCATAAGTACTTAAACCCAGCAAGACTTGTCTAAGATGGCTAATTGCATATTAGACACAAAACATTGTAAGCTAGACAATACCACATACTGTACGCTACAATGACTTCTATCACCTGCTTTTAATGATTTGTTTTTTCACACAAATACCGTCCTATATGTATACCCCGGTGAAACGTCAGGTAGGTATGAAGGTATGAAAAAAGGTCGGTTATTTCGAAACACAAAGAAAAAAATTATTATTCTGTGACTATCATATTCCTGCTTTTACCTTAAAACAAGGAGATAAAAACACTCTCCAACAAATGAGTAATTAGAGAAGAGTAAACATTGATTAAAGAAATGACTGCATTAAATCATGAGTACAAATCATGTTTGAACAAATAAATTTACTTCACTACTGCACTTAATCTATCAAATTCAATCTTGAGGACTACATGAATCAGTATTAATCTAAGTACTTGATCAACTGTGTGCTGAAGCTTAAAGACTTTGGAGCAGGGCTCTTCAACTATATTTGTCCAGACACTGTGGGAGGCAGCCTTTCAAAGAATAAAAAACATGTATATTTAGGCCAAATTAGCCTGCGATTGTTTAAAATTATATCTTTCTTAGAAAATTGATGCTATTTCTATTAGTCTGTGTCAGTGTGACTCTTAAAACATGTGAAATCTACAATGTTAACTACATATTGAACAAGAAAATTCTCCAGGTTTCTGTCAAGGAGGCAGTCACTGAGGATCTTAACTGCAGAATTCGGTCCTGATCGGCAGAAAATATCAATCAACTTTAACGGTTTTGGCGCATTATGCAGTCGCACTGTTACTGTGCTTGGGACAGGGGTTACTGGTGGTAACAGTGATAAGGCTTTAACACTAAGAGTCACACAATTCTGGGCGCAGCAAAACAAACTATTGGCGTTTCAGTGAAGAATTCAAGGCAGGAACTGGCCTTTTTCCATCATTCTGTGAGCAACTGTGATCTGATTTGATGCTGCACAGGCCACATTCAGGCAGGACAATAAAGATTGAACTGAACCTAAAGGGATAGTTCACCCAACAATGATAATTCAGTCACGCCTCGTGCTGACTGAAGGTTGGCTTTAGTTTTTCAGTCTGCAAAACACTGCTGGAGTTTCACAGGAAAACTGAATAATCTCCCAAACAATGTAAATGAATGGTGACCAGTTTTCAAATGTAAAAAAACAACCAAAAAACAAAACTTAAAATGCCTCCATATGCCGTGCCAAGCCTCCTAAAGCTCCAACATACCAAGCTGACGTGAAAGATGTCATTTACACCATGTTTTTAGCTGAATCTTCACTGTAGATCCTTAGATTGGAGCCACTTTCACATGCGCGTGCACACTGTCTGAACTGGGTGTGTGTGTTGTGATGCTGTGCACCCGCAGATGAAGGGTGTGTCAAGGCTTTAGGAGACTTTGATTATGCCAGACAAGCAGTATGGAGGCATTTTATGTTTGTTTGTTTTTTTCTTATTTTTTACATTTGAGCATTCACTTCAGTTGTTTGGGGGGATTCTGTAACATTGCTTTCCTGTGAAAATCCAGCAGTGTTTTGTGGACTAACAAAATAAACCTGACCTTTAATCAGCATGAGGGTGAGCAGTGAAGTTTCATTTTGGGGTGAACTATCCCTTTAAGTCTGGAACAATAGTTTCAGTACTTTCGATGCTATAATCATGGATATTATGTTCTTTTAAACGTGATATTAAAAAAGTATCGAAATATTGATACTTTTCACAACCTAAGTAGGTTTTGCTGATCATTTTTTATTGCAGGACTTGTACCTGTAGTGGAGTTTTCACTGTGTAGTTTTAGTATTTTTACTTAAGATGTGGCTATTAAAGTACTCTCATATTTATAAGAGGATAATTTAAGTGAAGATTACCTTCAACACATTTCTGGTGATCTTGCCAAAAGAGTTGGGGATGATGAGCAGGACGGGGCTGGTGGAGTGACTGGACGTCCTGCGTCTCTTCTGGTAGGACGGCACTGCCCAGTCCAGGGCCACCAGCCCGTCGTCGCTCAGCTGCAGGTTGTCCCGCACGAACTGGACCGGGCTGTCGTAGGGCCAGCACGCCTCGTACGCGCTCTGCAGGAAGGCGCTGGCCCGCCACGTCCATCCGACACACGGCGAGTAATCACTGAAGGTCCTGCAGTGTTTCAGGAGGTAGTTGGCCAGCGCGGACGGTTTGCAGATCAGCGCCACGGTGCGTGCCTTCTCGCCGGCCGCCTGGACACCACCGTCGCACCTCCCGGTCCTGTCCTTCGCCCCCTGCTGTGAAATCCCCAGCCCTTGAAGCAAAGCATCCGGCTGGCTCTCGGTGCCAAAGCATTTGGAGCCTGGCCAGATTAAGACCACCAGGATCACAATGCACAGCAGAGCCACGAGCCATTCCAGCATTGGCACGGCTGAGGGGAGCGAAATGAGCGCGACACGGACGCTTTCCACGGCTTATTCTGGAGCTTAAGTTGATAATTTTATTCATTTACATCATAGAAAATAGTCCAGTGGAACATGCTCAGTCTTACAGTGTGTCGATCTTTGGTCCTGCACTGATGCTCAGCTCGTCAGTGAAGTTTGGTGCTTCTCTCCGGTGCCAAAGCGCACCAGTCCCTCCTCCTCCAGTCGCTGTCGGCGTCTGTCTCAGTCTCTATTGTTCCAGCTCATTCAAAACCGGACTTCATGTTTCAGTTCCTGAGGGCACTTTTAAATAAAAGAGGAGACTCCGGCCGTGGTTCATACATTCAACGCAGAATGGTACAGAAACCGCCTCCGTGCAGGTCAGGACTGCGCTCGGCCGGTGCTTCTCCCCAACAGCTGGGAGCGCAGGAAATATGTGAGAGCAACGCGCCGCTGATGCTGGAAACGCCCCCATCATCATGTCCAACCCCCCTGACAGAGGGCAGGTACCCTCCGTAAGATCTGAAAATCTCTGGTGTTATTACCTTTTCCCTCAGATTTATGATTCCAGCACACCCAGTGCGAGTAAGTACAGTCTGAGCGTTTTTACACGTTGATCTGCATCTCAGTCTGGAGTCTGTCTCTCTCTCTCTCAGTTCAATTCAAGAGAGCTTTATTGGCGCGAGAAACAGACGTTTACACTGTTAAGCAAGTGTGAAATAAAAAACACAAAAAATAAAATAAAACATAAACGAAAGAAATGTGGTTTTGTTCTTAGATAATTAGAGAGATAGATATGCATTTGCACAAATGAGTATAAAAATACATAAAGGCATTTTATTTTTACAATTTATGTTTTTTTGTTGAGAGAGCTTCATGAATCGTTAGTCATTCTGACTTTTCTTTTGTATATAATCAACTATAAAGAAAGTTCAAGTACAAGACAAAGAACAACATTCAAAATCAAAACAAAAGAAAACAAAAACACCAAAAAAAAGATTTAAAAAAAAAGAAAAACGAAAATAACTCAAAGGTGAGGACAGACTGGGGGCAGACTGGTATGAACATCTTTCCATCTTTCATTAATTCACTTTAGACCTCTAATAGGGAAATTATTTTGTCTAATGTTTACACCTAAGAAATACATAAAATAACCAGGTTCTCTGGTATTAGAGTACTGTAGCCAAAAAGTAGATTTTCAGTTACAAAATAACATTTCGGTCCTTTGACTTTCACCAGGTAAAAACAATTTATTTGATGAAGCTCTGGGACCGAAGTGAAAGGACAGTGTCTCGCCCGTGGGTTTTCGTCTTACGCCCCTACAAGCACCTGAAGAATCTAATTCTACACAGAATATAAATGCAAACGGGGGGAACTGTATAGACACTTTTTTGGCTGTGCTTTATTTTACAGTACACTAATAAGACTTGACAAGCTACTTTGTGTCAAATTTCACAAAAACTAGAAATGAGACCCTTATTAATGTTACTGTATATTGTATTCATTTTGCTGCTCATGTGTATGTGTGTCTGTTACATATCAGAATATATATTTATGTGTATTGTGATATTATTTTATACATATATGACATTATTATTATTATATCCTGCATTATTATTGTTGTTGATATATTTATTATGCTATGCTATTCTGTTTCTATTACATATTTATTGTATATTTATGCTATCTATTGCTCTAAACTATATTCTACTACTGTATTATTATTATTGTTGTTGTTGTTGTTGTTGTTGTTGACAGTATGACTCTGCTCTTGCACACCAAATTCTTTTCCAGATTTGGACTGCGCTCAAGGTCCATTGATCTTCAGTGCCGACCTGCACCTTATTTATTAACACCGCATGTACTTGCTGCATGCTGTGTACAAGGTACACGCAGGGTTGTCTTTGTATTTATTGCATGTACTTCGGCTGTTTAATTTCCCCCCGAGGATTAATAAAGTAATCTATCTATCTATCTATCTGTAAAATAAAGCGTGACCTCTGTTTTTATATGAATGTATTTACAGATATTATTATTTGTCTCTAGACTGTCTTCATTTGTCATTGGAACCATATGGTGCATAGAGAAGTGAGACAACATTCCTCAGGGGACCAGGGTGCAACATGTGGTGCAGATGAAGTGCATTTAGTGTGCAGCCATATAAGATGTTTGGTTGGTCCCACTGTGTTCCCTGGGTCTCAGTCACACACTGGGCCTTCAGATGTACCACAGACAGCACAAGACTGTGAAAAAATTACTGGATAGTGCAAAAAAAACCAAACAAAAACAAACAAACAAAAAAAAAAACATTCAGACAGTGAAAAGTTTAGAGACTGTCAAAATAGTTCTCCCGTGTTTGCTCTTTGTGTCACACAGACGCAGACCTGTCATTAGAAGTGCAGTGTGCGCCGGTGTGTCATTATCAGATCTGTGAATTCCTTCAAACGAATTTGGCAACATGTGTGCATTGTGATCTGGTCAGAGAGAGGACAAAACTTAATGAGGCTTGAGATGCGGATACAGTAACAAACCATGAGGGGCTTTAGATGTAAAATATGTAACCTGTTCAGCAGGTTTCGGTTATGTAACGAACCAGCTGCAGGTTTTGCTCGGTTTTGTAACTGTAAGTTGGGGGAAAGAGTGAAAGTAGGCCAGAGTTGTTTGGACGTGCAGATTGTGATGCACGGTGAGGGCTGCAGACATCCACTTTGGTACAGGCTCATAACATTTATGCAGGACTGGGTAGTGTCAGATTACATGTAAACGGCATCACATGAAAATTAGCAACTATGATCAGCCCAGATTACATTTTAGAGTTGTGTGATTACAGTCACAATGTCAAGGATTACCTGATAACACATGTGATTACTTCTTTTTAAAATGATCACTTTTTTTTCTTGATAACCGGTGGTGGAGTTAAGATTCTCCAAGATCCATGATTCAATTTGACTTTCGAGTTTAAGGTCACGATTCAATTCAAGTTTTCAGACATTTTTTCACGCTGATGGCTGTGCCTTTGTCAGACTAATAACACCCCTGATAACCTGCTCTGTTACCTCATGAAAAGTGTGTCTGATATACAGGGTTTCTTAAAGAAGTGCTCCACTGTGCAGCAGACCTGACTGGAGAAAAAGTGATCTGATGCAAAAAAGAATGCATTTTATTTAAACTGGAAATGTTTTGTGATGTTTAAAGAGGAATTTAAATTTTTGTGCCTGTGTCCATTTTTTGTAGTGCCACTACAATTCTAAAAAAAAGTTGGGACGTTGTGTAAAACAAATAAAAACAGAATGCAATGATTTGCAAAAACTTTTCAGTCTATATTCAATTGAATAGAGTACAAATACTTAGATATTTAATATTCAAACTGATAAACTTTATAGGGTTTTTTTTTTTGTGTTGTTGTAAAAATACACTCACTCTGAATTTGATGCTTGTGTTCATGTTTACCATTGTGTTACATCACCTGCTTTTAACAACACTAAGTAAACATTTGAGAACTGAGGACGCTTACTGTTGAAGCTTTGAAAGTGAAATTCTTTCCCGTTCTTGCTTGATATACAACTTCAGGTGCTCAACAGTCCGGGGTCTCTGTTGTCGTATTTTGCGCTTCACAATGCACCACACACTAGTACCTGAACTCTTTTTCTATGAAGCCACGCTGCTGGAACACATGCAGAATGTGTCTTGCATCAATGAAGCCTTCACAAATGCGCATTTTACCCATGATGCCATGGGCACTACCACAGCCTCATACCATCACAGATGCTGTCTTCTGAACTTTGCACTGGTGACAACCTGGACGGTCCTTTTCCTCTTTAACCAGGACGACACGGCGTCCCTAAAAGTCATCCGTGCTTGTGAATGACTGAGAGTTTCGAGGAATTGGGGTTGTGTTCGGTGCAATATTTCCAGTGTTTGAGTTTGAAGTCATCCAGAAGTATTCAGATTAGATTACATTTTTTTGTAATCCAGTGCATTATGTTACTGATTACAAAAATCGCCATGAAATTTGATATTCAGTAACTGACTGCTTTTCAGGGTAATTTGATGCAACTCTGCTTCTATGTAATGTGATAGTTATAGATAGGTGTTTTCCTCATCCTGTCTTCTTTAGATAGTATTATCTATGAAACTCAGACAGATAAAAGTAGAGATTTTCATCTAGGCGTCTTCCTCTCTTCTGTGTAAAGGATAAGGCATTTGAGCAACAGCTTAAATATCAGGTTCCCTCCTCTTTAATCACATTATCATGAACATCACATTCTGAGGCACAACAAGTTGAAGCAGTAGTTGTTACTGCACATTAATCAAAGATTCGTGGAACATGCAATTGACAAATTAATCAGTGACAAACACACTTCAGTGCTGCCGCTTATACAAGGCTGAGGGATTTCATGGAAAGCCGTGGCTCTGCCATCTGTTTTTGAGGAACATGTTGTTTTGGACACTCATTTAACCCATGGCAGCACAACAATGTGCCACGGCCTGCTGAACACAAATTGATGGCGGTGTGGACCAGCGGTGTGTGTGAGCAAGAGCAAACAAACCCAAATGGAAAGTGACAAGACAGTAGATCATTGTGTGTTTGTTCCAATTTCCAATGCCACGCCGTTCCTCTGGATTGGCCAATGGAAAATGAAAACAAATGGCGAAACAGGAGATGCGGGGCCAACGAGCAGAAAGTGAAGACAAACGAGTGGATGGAAGGATCTCGGTATCACCTCAGAGACACGTTGAATGCCAGAGCAGAACAGCTTCCAGCTGGTGCACCAGAGCCGGGTTGGGGGGGTGAAGTTGTGTTATGTTAATTTACTCAGTATGCGGCTCCAGACACGGATCATGAGACACTTCCCTTTTGTGCGTGATAACCATCTCTGTTGTTGTTGCAGCCCTACAGACGAATAATCTCTGTGTAATCCTAGATGCTCTGTGGTGGTCTATAAAACAGTTTAACTTTAATAAGATGTCTGTACACTTAACTCCTAAAAATGTTATTCATGTAGCACTGATTTAATACCTTTCAAGTCTGGAAACCTTGCATTAAAATACTTTTTTTTTTTTATTTCCCAGAAAATGTCCTGAAAATAACAATATATTAGCTGCACTGAGACATGAAGTGGCAAAATCATAAGCCAAAGGGAGTGATCGATTAGCAAAAACAGCCTTGAGTTCAAGCGCTTTGATGATAATTCCTGCTATTCCTGGATGATCGATGTTTTCAGAGGATACAGTTAATCTGAGCTCCAGGTGGAGCGGATTTTCTTTTTTTTTTTTAGTGATTGTCATATTGGCCTCGACATGATCAAATCTTCGCCAAAAGAGACAAATGGATGAACGCCATCGAGGGGAGCACAACCTGTTCAAAAAATCATATCATATTTTGGTACAAACTTTGGGGATAAATCTGAGAGGACTTTTATTTTGGAAAATCACAAAGAATGGTGGGGAATCCAATCAAAACACATTATGATTGTGTTTTGATTAAAGGCCAGTGTGTAAGATTTACAGGGATTTATTGTCAAAATATGGCAAAAATGGAGTTAAATATTCATAACATCCTTTCATTGCCCATAACCGCTTATCTTTGATGGGTTGCGGCGGGGTTGGAGCCTATCCCAGCTCGCATTGGGACACTGGGCTAAAGGTGGGTCCATCGCCAGTTCACGCTCACATTCACACCAATGGGCAATTTAGACTCATCAATTAATCTAGTATGTTGCATGTCTTTGGACTGTGGGAGGAAGCTGGATTACCCAGAGAGAACCCATGCAGGCACGAGGACAACATGCAAACTCCGCACAGAGTTCCTGCCTCCCCAGGCCCCCCAGTTGCCTGGGGGTTTTCGAACTCAGGACCTTCTTGCTGTGAGATGACAGTGGTAACCACTGCACCAGTATACTTTGTTTCTACAGTATCCCAGAATGGACAAACCAAACACTGGCTCTAAGATACAACCTTTCACTTTTTTCATGATTTTTGCAGCCACTGTAGCTTCTCCCACACTCATGGAAGGAGAGGCTGAGAAGTGTCAAGCTCACTGCATGATGCCTCTGAATCCTACACACTGGTCCTTTAAGGCCACGTTTCTGATGTACATTCTGTCTGAATGAGAATGGGGCTGAATGAGACTGATCAGCAGATGTCTGTCTGTCACATCAATAAGTACTAAACTTAACTTGAAGGTTTTCAAGCGGGAGATCACTTCATCTTAGAGCAAAATAAGGATCCGGATACCTGTACATCACATTCTGTATCATGAGCTGCATATGTTAACAGAAATGCGTGGTTGCGTCACATTTCTCTCAAGCACTTCTTGTTTTACTTTAATTAAACTCCACTGATCAAATCTGTAAACTGATGTCAAACTTCATTTTTTTTTTTTTTTTGTATTTTTTTTGCCAATTTCTGCATTCCACTGAAAATAAAAAGTCTGTGAAGGATAGCAGAAGGAGGCATTCATGCCAGAATACTGTTGAAGTCATCCAGACGCAGTCCAAACACAGTCGATGATTCCACAAAGGTCGCAGGAGATAAAGAAACATGTGGAAATACAATAATTCATTTTGCATTGATGAGAGCAGATGAGGAGGAAAAAGGTCAACAAATCAACTTGAACTTTGGGAGCAGATAAAGAAGCGACTTGATCGGAAAAGGTTTGGACTGAGCGGGTGTGTGTTGGTCGGCTGGACGTCACATATCTGGGGACAACCCACTCCACTTGTCGATGTGAAAGCCCTCTGGAGAATGTCACAAAGGTTGTCTCAAAACAAACAACCTCTGTTGTCCTGTGTTTGAGGACCCTGACCCTCGTCTTTAGGTTTGTTGACGGGTGAAAAAGGCTCGCAGAGAATTGGCTGGTAGGAGGAATAGATGGTGGAGACAACAGAGGCTATCTAAAATAAAATCAGTAGGGGGGAGGTTTGTGGAACCCGCAGTCCGCAACACTGTCAATCTTTAGCAGGGTTGGTAGAGTCATTTTAAAAAATATATATTTCAAGCAATTACTAATTACTTATTAAAAAATGTAATCACTAACCTAATGCAAGTATTGCAATATTAAAGTTAATGTAACCTGATTACCACCTTAATACCAAATATGGTGAAATTATTAAGCCTAATAAAATGTTTCATGTTTGTTAGGTTTAATTTTTTCCCAGCTATACAGGTATTTATGCACATTTAAATGTACTTTGTTAAGTAGCTATCCCATTCACGCTTAACACTCAAACTTAAAGTAAAATGATCACCTACAGTTCCAAAATATTTTTTAGTCATAGTACTACTGAAAGGTTAGCTAGATGGCTGGATTTCTGTGTAGCTAACATTAGTGGCCATTCTTTCTGGCTGACATTAGCAGTTGGTCTGTGTTGCTAATAATGGAAGTAGTTCTGTTTAAGTAACATAAGCAGTTGGTCTGTGTAATTAACATTAGTGGTTGGTGTGTAGCTAATGTTAGTAGCTGGTCTGTGTAGCTAATGTTAGCAGTTGGTAGTGTATCATTCTTCACAATGTATTTTAAAATTGTAATCCTGCAAATAATCCCCATTTTTACTAAAGTATCTGTAATCTCAACAATCTGTTGTCAGTTTTTTTCCTGTAACAATAATACATTACATTTAACTTTTTTGTATTCTAATTACACAGTCCCTTTACATGTTATCCATTATTCCCCCAGCCTGGCATTTAGTAACATGTGAACTTCATGTTTACCATTTTAGACGCATTTAACCAAATATAATCAAATGAAGGAGAAGACAAACAGAGTGCACACATAATATTATTCAAATCTTATTCAAATGAATGCAAAACTATTCCCTTGGTGCAAGAAAGATGGGAGCAACCTAACCCGGTAAATTTCCCAGTCACTGACCGCAGATGACAAATGCACAAAACACACACACACACACTTAATCCACAATCAAATATTGTGCTTTGACTTGCAGTCTTTCCCCAGGAGTGCTGACAGAATAGGAAAAGTTCTGGGCCCAAATGAAGACACAGCCCAGAGGTTGCACTTTCTCTCACCAGATATTTAATGAATGGAATCTCCTGGGTGGATTCTGCTGAAATTTGCTATCATTGTGGCAGAGGAGGAACAATCTGTATTTAGAATAAAGTAGAATAATAGAAATGTTCTGCCAAAATCTAAATTAATTTTGGGAAATATGCTTATTTGCTTTCTTTCAGAAAGTTTAGATGAAAAGATGCATACTGATCTATGTAAATATGCAGGGGCATTTCTGGAGGGGGGCTTAAGGGGGCACAGGCCACCCCTAAAATCTAATTGGCCATCCCAAATGCCTCTGTTCCCCCCATGATCCTCAGTTATGATTGGCTATCTACCCTGTGAGAGGTGGGACTTTAGTTTCAACCATCTATTTGATGAGTATTTTTAAATGTGCTTTGTTTAATTTTTATTTAGCAGACTTTTAATTAGAAGGTTGATTTTACTTGTTAGCTGTAGATCACTTGGCTGAATAACTAATAAATCATAAAAATAAAGCTATTTTTCATGGTGGAATGCTGAGAATGAATAAAGGATTCTCACATTTTGAGGAAAGAGGTATACTGGAGGTACAATTTCTTCGTGCAGACTTACAGAATAAAGAATGCATAAGTCAGCAGCTGGGCCACCCTAGTCAAAAAAGTCTGGACACGCCGCTGTAAATATGAAAATACGGCCAATTGGCTTGCGAGGCTTAGCATAAAGACTGAAAACAGGGAAAACAGTTAGCCTGGTTCTGATACTATCAGTCCAGAGTGAAGACAGTCCTCATCCTTGAAGCCTTTTGTCTCATGCTGGTGAAACTCGTTGAAGATTAATTCCCACATTTGTGCAGCTTGTCCGTCAATCATAGAGTTTAGTCACATAATCTCCCTTCAGGCTCTTGGAATTGGCAAGAAAGATTTTTTTTCTAGCATTTTTTCAGCCTGACAGATGATTCAGTTCCCACACACTTCAACTTGTGTTTAACTAAAAGAAACTGTTGTAGTTTAAATTAGGCTTACAAAACACTACTAAGGTTGACTAACTCAGTCTGGAGGAAAATTGCATGCAGACATTAAGACGATAAACAGCCATATTAATTAGTGAACTTTATGGGCACTGGTGGGCATATTTTAGCAAGAGCTGTTTCTCCTTTTTTCTATGCTTTATGATAATCTGCTAACTGGCACCTGCTGTATATTTAGCTTCAGGTACATATTTCCAGTATGTAAGATTTATGGGGATTTCCTAGCAAACACGAGACATCTGACAGATGTGTACAGTAGATCATGTCTATATTGCATCTGCTCAGGTTCAATATGTGGATGTCTGACTATGACCCCTCTTGGACACTGACATGCAGTTCAAGTCTTTAAAGAGCAGAAGCTTTTAGGTCAGTATATGAGCAAAAGACAGCATAAAATACCCTGATTTCTATTTGTTTGAGTCACAGTATTTGTTTCAGTACCTTACAGTTTCAGTTGGTTGTTACAGTAACATGGTGTCAGCTCATATCATTACAACAAAGGGGTAATTTTATCACAATTGTAGGCTCTTGGAGTGGGGGTGCAGCAGGGACAAACTCAGTGTGACAGGGGCACTGGCCCCTATTGGGCCCCCACTAGAACCATAGCATAGGTTCTCCTACATGTTTAGAAGGGGAGGGTAAGATGAGGTGTTTGTATGCAGCAAACTCACAGCTATATGCCACTAAATCTTACACCTGGTCCTTTAAAGGGATAGTTCACCCAAAAATGAAAAATCAGTCATTATCTACTCCCTCTCATGCTGATTGAAGGTTGGGTTTAGTTTTTTTTATTCCACAAAACACTGCTGGAGTTTCACGGGAAAACAGCATTGTAGAATCTCCCAAACAACTGAAGTGAATGGTGACCAGTTTTCAAATGGAAAAAAAAAAACAGCAGAAAAAAAATCTCTCCATACTGCTCATCTGGTGTAATCCAAGTCTTGTGCATACTGTCACACCGCACACAACCAGTTCAGATGGTGTGCATGTGCATGTGAAGATTTAGGCTAAAAACATGGTGTAAATGACGTCTTTCAAGTCAAACTGGCATGGCAAGGCTGTCGGAGACTTTTATTACACCAGACAAGCAGTATGGAGGTATTTTATGTTTTTTTTTTTGTTTGTTTGTTTGTTTGTTTTTTGTTTTGTTTTTTTGTACATGGAAAAGTGGTCACATTCACTAACGTTGTTTGAGATTCTGCAACACTGTTTGTGGACTAAAAAACTAAACCCGACCTTCAGTCAGCATGAGGACGAGTAGATAATGACTGCATTTTCATTTTTGGGTGAACTATCCCTTTAAGTCTCCTAATATAGCATGAACAGATTGTTTTTCAGCAGAGCTGACTACAGCAGAAATTCAACCTCTAACACGATAACCTCCGTCTCACTGAGCTCAACTGGAAAACATAATTTTTAATGTGCCCATCATCACAATTATCACTGACACATGGAGACAAAACACTTAACTCAAGTTACCAAAAGTGAACAGGGACGAGCCGGAGATGAGATGACACCGGATCCAAGACAGAGAGCCTCATGAGTCATGGTTTATGTGTTTAGATCTAATTTGTGGGCCCAACCAAATATCCCTCCTCCACGTTTTAAATCTCATTCTTATTGCCTCCTCGGTGGGGATGCAAACCAGCTGTGGTCATTTTGGAGGATTATCGATTGATTTAATATTGAGATTCTGGAGCCTGATCCAATAATGGCTCAGTGAGAATGGAGACTGCTCTGCTGCTCCGCTGCTCTGCTGGGCTATGTTCTCGTCCTTCCTCCCCCTCCCCCTCCTACCCAGGCTCAGCCCTTCATGCCCGGTCACCATGGCACAGCCGCAACCTTTAACATCAAAACAAACAGCGCCTGCGCCACGGCTTCAACGCTTTACTGTAATTCAGGGGAAGTGGAGAAATATCTTGGCTCAAATGTGGTTTTGCTCCTCTCGTGACTTTTGTTTGATTGTTTTGGGGGATAAACTCAGTCTTAATCAGCACTTTAAACATCCCACCTAAGCAATTACAAAAAAAGGAGCGAGTCACCTCTCACCCAACTAACTGCAACCACATGCAGAACTCGTGTTTAGGTTGGCTTTGACTTTTTCTAACGGCAACATCTATTTATGTGGTGCTGCAGTACATGTCCTTCCCCTGAACCCAGACTGTTACGTAGGTCTGCTGTTGACATACTCGTATCCATGATCAAACACATGCATCCACCTCTGCTCTGGGTGAATATTTGATGGGCTGCGAGGAATGCTGGACGAACAGGAACAAAATCCAAGCGCATGTCTCCACTTTCACACTGTTGCTTTGATAAAATCAATAAATCACGTATGCATTTCAAGAACAAACTCTGCCTTCCGCCCATGCCACAAAGAAAAAAAAATCTGTCAAGTGAATTGTAGATGTTCTGTAGCAGCCCATCCAGCCACAAAGTTGAGTTAAAACCCCTCTTGCGCATGTTGATGCATGACCACATCCTAAGCAGCGCCTTCCTGCCCCATTTAAACTTCCTGTGACATCAAAATTAGCATTTCAGCTGAGGCATGAAACCCACTAGTGAAACTTTCACATAAGTTAATGGTGTGTGAAGGGATGTAGCTTGGTAGGCCAAAAGACAGAAACTGAACAGGAAGTCAGATCTTGTAAAAACCGTCCACCCAAATGGAGAAGAAATAGAAGAAAAAAAAAAAACTTAAAAGAATTTCACATTGCCTGTTTACATGAAGTGTATGTCCTGTAAGTCTTATTTCTCACACAATGATTTGCTAACGAAAACTGGCCAATTTTTCCTCATACAACATAATTCTAGGAATTAAATATGAATCAAGTAAATATTATGTATGTTGTTTATAAGTAAAGTGCATGGAAAATTATGTTTGCTCTGCACTTTACTTTGATTATGTTTATGTATCAGCTTTGATAGACTACATTGCGCTCAGGTAAGCTACTGGGGCACTCAGTTTTTGTTGTTCTGAATTACAGGATTAATCTGCAATATATTTACTGTAATAAATCATAAAATGACCATGGTATGTCATCATGTTCAGGAAACATGCTTCTCTGTAATCAGTGCTGTGGTTGCGGTGCCCTCCTTTGAAATTTCCATTGTGGGCCAGAATGACAGTTTTTGTTTGCCTGTTTCATGTTAATTAGAGTTCAAATTGATGCCGAATGTTTGCTGAATGAGTAAGTGTCTGTTTATGAGTCGTACAAAATAATTAATAATCTTGTAGAAGAAGTAGATGTTTATAACGGTTAAACTGAACAAAATGTTAATGGAGTCTGGCACTCAAACTCTAGAGAGTGTATTTTCAGAGCAGCTTTTGTTTTCAGGATGACAGGTGTAACTTTACATCAACAGACAATTGACAGGTATAAACAGCTGATCAACTTACAGTTGAGTCAGATAGCTCACGATTAAGAATATTTATTGCAGCAGCAGAACATAGTTAGTGTGGCATCTAGGCTCCGACCTCATCACTCCTCACAGATTATGTTCACATTGAGGAGTGATGAACACATATCTTGGACCACCTGTCGGAGCTTGCAGGTGGATGCTGGGGTGGTGGTGGGGCTGAATGAACAGGCAGTGATGCTGATGCAAGGCAGCAATGGCACTGACATTTTGTAAGGTTTTAAGCAATACTTGAAACATTTCAGCTTCAATAATGGTTACCCAACTCATATAAGTATGGTATTATACATATCTAGTAAGGATTTTGTATGTTTGTTTTATTTGTTTTTGGAATTTGAATTTTCATTAGTTTTATCAGTAACAATCACAACAGAACAAGAGAAACAGAACATAAAATATTAAAAGACAACATAAAATAAATAAAAGCAGGCCGGTAACCAAACAGACATTGATTTAATGGTCATTATTGTATTACAATAACTGGATGGGCATTAGTGTATGACAATAATGCCATAATACTATACTAAGCCTTCATGTTCTTGTCAAGGTCAGGTCACATACTGTATATATCCACTAAGGCTGTCCCATTGTTCCTTCACCATATAAATTTTTGCAGTTCAGTCTTCACATGCAAACTGTTTCCATTATTTGTTCCTTTCACATTCTCATTGTGGGAGTTTGAGGTTCTATCCAGCATCTAAGAATCATTGGAGCACAGCTCGTTAAGCCAGTTATTAACACTCTGAATGCAGATTTACTTAACTGTGGCATCACAGTTAAAAACATAAATAAAGTAACATAAATTCCAGAATATTTCTTTATAAGGGAAACACCTGTGGCATTCCTAAAATGTATGCATGTATGTACCATGTTCTGTTTTACATTTCCAACATAAACTGTCTTTAATTAGACCCATTTCATTGAGTCTCGTAGGGGTGTAATAATATATATTAAGTATTTTGTATTGAATAAATTTGCCTCTGGCTTCTCTGATGTATTCTCCGCTGCACCCAAATTATATCAATTTCATATTACACACATTTACTATGGATTTTGTATCTGTATGTTACTTACAAGTTTCAGATAAATGATATAAACATCCAGTAAAATTTATCTTATAAAGACTTGATGTGTAGCAATATATGTAGCAAATATACAGCAATTGCTCGTCCAAAAAAAAAGTACAAAAGTACTGCAGCCCTAATAGTGAGTTGGACATACAGATGTTATACTAAATATACAGGTTGAAATGCTATTAAATATACTAAATATATCTCTGGTTGAAGCAAGTTGTTTCCCACCACCTCCTCCTCCTCAGATTTAAGGAAGCTCAGGCAGGCTGCAGGAACACTGCTGGAGTGCAAGACGAGTGCAACATCGCAATTTGACAATAATGAGCGAGGACAAGTCCTACACCGTAAGTTGATCAGCTGTTTATAACTGTCAGCTGTCTGTCAATGTAAAGCTGAGCCTGTTATCCTGAAAACAAAAGTCCACTGCTCTGAAAATGCTCAGTTTCACCGTTGTAAACATCCACTCCTTCTAAAAGATTATTAATGATTTCTTATGAGTCATAAACTGACACTTACTCATTCAACAAATATTCAGCACTAAAAACCAGTTGTTCCTATACTAACTGCAACTGTGGCGTTGTTGTTGAAGTGAATATTTCAATTTAGCATGTTTCCTTGATCTCTGATGACATATGGTCATTTTATGATAAATTACAGTAAATATATTACAGATTTCTCATTTAAAACATAGCATCTTACATTTGGGCTTTAAACTTTATTGTTTTACCCTTCATACTGTACATGAGGTTTGGCCCAGGTGTTTAACATATCTAGTCTGTAATGGCATAACTTGATATACAACCTTAAATGAAATATTGGCAGTACAGGAGCTGCAGGAGCAGCAGAAACAAATATCCAGTCAACTGCAATATGCCAACCCCCTAAGCCCTGTTCTAATTTTAAATCTTGTCAACCGGAGAGCTAATCTGAGACTTATTCTCAGATATATCCATCCCCTAAGAGTGGGAGAACAAATTCAACAAAAGAAGAGAGAAGCTGTTGCGGAACAAAGAGATGCCGTGGCTGAAAGAAAGATGAAAAAGAGACACAAGGAATAACAGAAGTGTACAGAAAGAGATATCACAGAAAGGCTGAGATGGTACATATGAAAGGGACAGGAAAATTATGCAGAATTATGCAGATGTGCCCTGACTGCTTTTTTTTTTGCCTCTTGACCTTTCTTCTCAGTAGAGACGAGTGAGTTGCCTCTTGGAAAATAGATTAGATGGAGATTAGCAAGTCTTGGATGTCAGCACAACAGTCTTTTCTCCTGCTATTCCCGTAGTCTCTTCCTCTCAAGTAAACCATCAGGAGGGCATGCAGGGCCACAGACGATTGTGACAGAATACACCGGTGTTTGTGCACTCACAAACGGATGCTATCATCTTTAATAAATGAATCCCAAAGAGAAGCTTTATTAAAACCTTTCTTAAAAGCCCTGAAAACCTATTTGCTTAATCAACTTCTTATCATATTCAGTGGGGTTCTACACCAAAATATATTTTTCTCCTGTCAGTTTAGATTATTTTGCATAAGAGATTTCTCTATTTGTGTTTTTGTCTGTGCAATCTCACTGTCTTGAAGGGGGTTGAAGAGAGGTTTAGTTGGAAAAAAAAGGGATATCTCGCACCATTAACTTAAAGTCCCCCTCCACTCAAAAATATATTTTTATTCTTGTTCCTACAGTTGAATGTTTGAGCTTGATTGTACAGAATGAAGTCTGTGCAGAGTGTACACAAGAAGGCTGACTTCACATTCATCTGCTAAAGTGGAAAGTGTCTCTGTGCTCATTGAAAGTATGAATTTTAAGGGGCGGGCCTGCGAGCTATACTTTGTGACATCACAAATAGTCTGGAAGTCAATCCTGGTTCAATTTGCAATGCATACAAGTGAGATATAGAAATGAGAAATCACCAGTGCGCATATACTGAGACATCTTGTAGGAAAACTTGAGAAATAAGCACCATTTGCATATTCCAGATGCTGGAATTTTTAATGACAGTAGTAGAAGTAGATGCCTTTGTAGGGGTTTTAACCTTGAAATTTTTTGTGGAAAAAACCTGTCTGACACGCATCATTGTTCTATTGACTATATGACTGAGTAGACTAACTATTTTTATATGTTATGTTGATCAGTGTTTCCCAAAACTTAAGACAATGTCCTCAGATGTCCTCAAATGTCTTGGTTTACTTGCAAGAAAGAAACCAGAAAATATTTACATTATAGTGCTGAAATTTTTCTGTTTTTCTAAAAAAAAATTACTCAAATCGATTAATCAATTTTCAAAGTAGTTGACAATTAATTTGATAAGTTGATTAAGTAGTGCAGCTTTAGAAAACTCAACTCAACATTCAAAAGGTTTCAGCATTTGTTTAAAATCTGCCTTAAGTTCCATTTTTTCCAGTGTTTTTGTTACAGTCTTAATTGTCTGGTGGAGATTATGGGTCAAAACACAACACACAGAACCGCAGCAGGAACACGCTGTAGGGACTCGGATTATCTCATAAGATATCAAATGTCTAGTGGGGGGTCCCTGGCTCAGCTGTGTTTGAGTGAAAGGAGAACAAGTCAAAATATGTCGAGTTCCAACTTGGCAGCAGAATTTTGTTTTGACAAAGTGGGAGTAGGCTGATGAGGATGTACAGTATCGTTTCACACGACTGGACTCACAGAGGAAGGCACCGACTTTTTATTGGAAAGAGAAAACAAGGGCAAGCCCCTTTAGCCAACCTCCTAAACTGATGAGATGATTTTAAATTGCAAACATGTGGCAGGTCAGTATTAACAATGAAGTCTTCTTAGAAGGGAGGACCATTTTACTGTCTGTTGTACTGTAAAAGCCACATAATTCATTACTTTATTTATGTTTTAGTTCACCGCTTTCTTTGTGTCTGCATTGTGAGGGCCCAACCTGAACCTGGTTCTGCTCAAGTTTTTCCTCCCCACTGTTGCATATAGTACTTGCTCATGGTGCATTATTGGGTCTCTGTAAATAATATTATTAACAGTACAGTCTCGACCAGTGGATCTCAACCTTATAAAGTCGGGACCCCTCAGAATAATCGGGTAGCTGTTCATGATCCAACAAAAAATCCATGCTGCAGAAAGTCGGGGTGATGTTTCCAAAGTTGGTGGGAGCTGGGGGCTCTGTTAGAAACGCTGATGCCTTGCAATTCTCAGTTGACGGTGTTGCTGTCAGACTTTCAAGTGACCCTCCTTCAGACATAGCCTTAGTGATAGTCAAAGTCTCCTATTGGCTTGAGTCTTGAGGTGTAATACTTTTTCTAAGAAGCAATCACTCCATAGTAGTCAGTCCTTGTGAGAGCTAGCCAAACTGGCTGCAGCTGCTTGTTAAGTGTTGTGGCCAATGAGAACGCATGTAAATAGACTCTTTAACTCTCATGAAAACAACAAATAAAATTCATTTTAAGGCAAATTATTTCAATGGTGCAGGTGATGTAGTGTAAAAAAAAACCATTCCCCCATCTGAAATACAGGCCTCATTTCCCATCATGCCTGCTGTATTGAGTAGTTGAGTATGTTACAAAATGTTACTTTTTGTTAGTGTCTGTGTATGTTTGGTGGTTAATGTTAGTAACCATCTGACGACCCCCAGAAATTATCTTGTGACCACCCTTGGGGGTCCCAAACCCCAGGTTGAGAGCCACTGGTTGAGATCTGCTCTATATAAAAAGTGCCTTAAGATAATTTCTGTTATGAATTGGCGCTGTATAAATAAAATTCACTTGACTTGACTTAATGGTTTGCACATGTGACATCCAGGAAATTAAGCTAACAAATCACAGTAATAAGTACGCCCAGCATGCTGTCAGCCACCAGATTGAACCGCAGAGGAGATATCTTTTCCTTTGACAGCATTTCTACTGTAGGTTTTGAAAAGGACTAGCTGGGTTTCATGTTTTCACTGTGACCTCAGGGTGCTAATGGTACGAATACTAAATATAGAAAAAAAAAAAAAGAAAAAAAAAAACAGTTTGAACACCTGCAATAGAGCTGTCAGTCGAGCGGATGATTTAAAATCCCATGTCAGGGTGGGTGTGATGTTGTGAGGCAGCCAGGCAGATGATTGTTTCAGCCTACTCTGTGACTGCTAATATCAACAAATATTTGAATTACCTGTCAAGTGTATGCATCAAGTCTTTATTCAATGAAATGAAATATGCCTTGGATCAATTCCAATCTTTTTATTGTTTGACTTCTGCATTTGCATGAAACTGAATATTAAATCCAAGCTGTCACCATGACAGCAACACAGTTTTCACAATATAATATTGCTTCCACAGTAATCGATGCCTGCTTTGTTCAGCCCAGATTGTGAGTGAGGACACAGTGTGAGTTTGGCTGGACTTCAGTTTCTGTTGTCTGAATCAAGACCTCCCATCAGTTGTCAGTTACTCTCTCAGGGATCTTTTATGTGAGGAGAGCCTCATTAGCTAATGATGCCTGAGTCACCCACAGTGCAAATAAAGACTACCAGATTTTAACAGAGGATTAGTCATCGTTTGTACCAAAACAAAGGGTTGCTGTTGTGCCTGATGCAGCATTAGTCAAGAGTTGCGTGTGTGTGTGAAAGCAATGAAAGTGAAACTTAAAGCTACTACAAGGAGTTTTTAACTGGTTGTGAAACTGTCTCAATTTATTGCTAATGCCTCTATATGACCTACATAAGCAAACAAGACCATCAGAGAGAAGATCAGCTGTTTTATATAGTTATTCTTAATGCCTGCCACCGGGTTGGAGTCTCCTTGAATTCAGATGAAATGAGTCTGTGTTTATATTTTTCACAGGCAAAGTTACAGTCGGTGAGTTAAGAAGCACAAGGCAATTTTTATATGTAGATAATTTTATTTTTCACATTATATTTTGTGGTTATTGAAGTGGAAACACTGTCACTTTTATCCACAGGAAAGTTCCTTGTAGTAGCTTTAACTATTGAACTAAACCAGAGACTGTGGGCCTCTCCTCAGACAAACAAAAAAGGTGCCTCCTCACCCCACCTAGTTGACTTGCTTAGTTATGTTCAAATCCTAGATGCCTATCGGATCAATCTGATCCCATATAAACTCATAAATTGAGCCAAGATAGCCTAATACTGCTGTTTTACATAACTTCAGACTACTGTATGTCTGGACTATCTCTCTGACCTCATCACACACATTTAGTTGATTCAATGCAATCTCCTTTTCATAACTAACATAATAATAGTGTGTTCCAGATGAAATTCTCTGTAAATTTCAACTGGAACACACCCCTGAAGTTGGATTTCTTACTATAAAATCAAAGGAACCTCACTAATCCCAAGCTCAAAATCCCAGATGGCTACTCCTTGCATAAACAGTAGAAATGGCTGTTTTATTGGCACTTCTGTCTTTTCTGTCTAATTAAATCAGTCGCACACACAGTGCTGTCCAACTTCTACCTCTGGACATGTTCCAACGGTGTTTGTATGCACAAAATACCAATGATGTTGTTGTCAAGCATAGTTTTTTCCAACTTATTATACTGGAATGCGGTAAACTTGAGTGAGATGTCATTCCCAGCTCTGACCTCCAAATTCCGAGGTAAATGGAATGCACCATCATTTTTCACTTCCATTCACTGAGCCTCCATCTGAAACTGTTTGGAGCCCCCCTGGGGAGGTCAGTCTCCCACTTTGAAAACCTCTGTACTAAACTATAACATTTGCAATCATTGATTTTTTGGTCATTTGGTGGCAGTGGAAACAAGTTGAGAACTCTAACATATCACCTTTTAGGTTGATTTAAAGGTCCAGTGTGTATTGGCAGAAATAGTATATAATATTCTTAAGTATGTCCCTGCAACGTCACGATTGTAATGTATCATTTGTGACGTTTTAACGACATTACTACAACTGTTACGATGTTAACATTAGTTACATTGCTGCTAAGTTGTTGACAGCTATTCTGTGGTATTTATGCAACGTCTGTTCAGCGTACTCTGTATCATGTTTCCTGTATCTTATATCATGACGTTGCTGCAATGTTGCTAAAATGTCCTAACGTCTCCAAAATGTGGTGGAAACATTAGGACAACATACCAGAGACGTTTAAAATATTTCACTTGGTAGGTTGCTACAGTGTCAACATGTCACAAAAGTTAAATTGCAACTACGATCCCGCAATGACTTTGTGTTATAGAATGTTTTCATTAGTGTGTAATCACCTGAAAATAAGAAGTAGAGTGAGCCATTTATATCTCTTATATCTCTTCTACTTCTTGCACAGCCATGTTGCATCGACGTGTTTCCTTGGTAGCCCAGAATGAACAAAACAAACACTGGTCTAGATACAGCCTTTCATGTTTTTTGACTTTCGCGGCAACCATAGTTTCTCCTACAGACTTGGAAGGGGAGGGTGAGACAAGGTGTTTGTGATCTGCAAGCTCACCTCTAGATGGCACTAAATCTTACACACTGGTCCTTTAAGTCATTAGCAAACACAAAGCTGCTTATTTACACATTCAGCAGTTATGGAGCAACATTATCATTCATTTGGAGTAAGTGGTTTAGTTCTGTTTTTGGTCAACAGCTAGTCGCTAACTTTTTGCTGTTTGCTGCGGAGCAGGTGGTGTACAGTTGGGCTTTTAGGGCTGTCTCATTAAAAAAAGCTGCTTGCTGTGTCTGAAAAAAAAAACAGTATGAGAGTGGTGAGAGTGAACTAAAACAGAAAAGTCGTGAGCCGCAGAGCAGAACTATGAGCTGAAACTTGGTATAAACTTCCACAAAGCCGAGTGGAGCTGCAGATTCAGGTGATTATTGTGTATAGGTTCATTTTTACAAGCAACGCCTTTCATGTGACCAATAAGAGAACAACATTTAAAATTCAGAGTTCAGAGGTTTTACTCTAAAGACATTTATACATGTTAGAATATAGTTGAGGAAAAGGTGAAAATACAGAACCATGTAGTATGAATTGTGTTCAGGATTTTTTGGGAAGACCTGAAACATGGCTCTGTGATGTGCCGGAGCCTTGGTCCCCCAAGACTATAAGCCCCATGAAGCGATACACAAACGACACATCTCCCACTCCTTAACAGTCAGTTACAAATATACCTTCAGCGACTCTCTCAGTCCAAATCAATCCAGCTGTTCACCTCAGCTCACTTCAGTTCCAAAACATCCTGTCACCGTCCTCTGGCTCTGGTAGCTCAAACCTGACTGCACATGTCCAACAAAAGACCCAATGTTATATACTTGGTGAGTTTTTTAATCATTCAAGTTTTGCTAGGTGGTTACAAACATAAGTTTCTGTGGTGTGACAAACTTAGAACACACATTTATTGTTGCTCTGCACAAACTTTAAAAGTAATACTGTGTCTGTCAGCTGCTAAGGTTAGAAAAGATTGCAGTAAATGGGCTGACTGCTGCCCCACTTAAGGCACAGTGAGTAGGTGTTTGTAGACATTTGTAGTGTTTATAGACGTTTTATTGATACAATAGCGTCATGACACTGACTATAAAAAGATGTTTTGTTCTCAGAGTTGACTTCATGTTTCCAAGGCCTGCAATGTTCTGTCTAAACAGTCTGCAGTTCTTCTTATTGGTTGTCATGGCATGAGTTCTACTGAAGGTTATTTTAACCAACCTCTGGGAATGGTGATAAAGCTGATCAGTCAGGGGGCATCTGGATCTAACACTCAATGTGCAGGTTACACAACTCTTAGAAATAAAGGTTCCAAAAGGGTGCTTTCTGAAGGGCTGAGGTTCTACTCAGAGCCATTTACTTGTGAAGAACCCTTTTTTTAACAATAGGTTTGTCAAGGGTTTGTTTAAGAACCCTCTTCATCCAAATAATCTTTTTTGGAAGAAAGGGTTGTTGAGATCCTTGAAGAACTCTCTCTTCAAAAGTTCTTTGTACCATGATATAGGTGGGTTCTAGATAAAACTGCTGGAATATAAAAGGGTTATCGGTAGAACCCCATGAGTGCGTTTTAGTTAAAACCTTGAATAAAACATTTTCAGTAGAAGCCTGATGGTTTAGATAAAAGGCTTGGAATATAAAAGGTTCTTGCTAGAACCTCAGGGTAGATGCTAGATAAAAACCTTGTAATAAAGAAAGGCTTCTCAGTAGAACCCCTCAGGTGGATTCTTGTTAGTACCCTTAGAGGGTGAAAAAGTCCTTGACAGAACCCCCAGACAGGCTTCTGGGTGGAACTTTACACCAGGGTTGTCAGTAGAACCTCTCATAGGGGCTTCTGAGTGAAACTTTTCACAGATGGTTCAAGCGATAACCCCTTATTTTGCGTTCTAGGTAGAACTCTTTCTGATAGGATCTTTAAAGCAAGCCACCTACCTGACACTGGAAACTCAGTTTAAACATACATCTAATCCCACTGGGCAACATATTGTTGTGCACCTGTCAGGTGTTGCACTCAGGATGCTTTGATAATAATTGACACTTTCAGGACAAAAGAGAAAGTCAAGGTCAACATCAAAGCTGAACTTTACCCTGCTAACAGATGGCTATGGTTGACATTTGCGATGATAAACACAGGGATCAAAATGCTCGTTACATCTCCCATAGCTTTTGTCACTTCTGCATGTGCAGTTACCAAGATGAAAGCCAATCCCATATGTTTATGCTGGATCTCATCCAATTACAGCTGAGGCGCTGTGGTAAACCCAAGCGCCTTTGTTGATCTTTTTCACGGATGGTCACTCTCGCTGAGCTACATAGCTGAGCAGCCTCCCTTTGAGGGTGCTGTTTACATGTGTTTGTATATGTGTGTGTGTGTACGTGTGTATATGAGTGTGTGTGTGTGTGTGTCTGTGTGTGTGTGTGTGTGTGTGTGTGTGCCCTTTGTTCCAGCACTGACTGTACAGTAAACAGAACATGACCCCTCAGCTGCAGTGTGCTGGCTGAAGAGGCCTGACAATGAAGAAGGGCATGAGAGATCAGTTACTTGTGTAAAGGTCGCCTGAATCTGTTGATATTTTCTGCAGACAAAATGACATCACGGCAATCGAGCAGCCATATTGATATGAAATGGTGGGGTAAACACAGGTGTTACCAATGATACCAATTAAGGCCCCGAGCCAACCTGTACGATAGCAGCACCCTGACTCTGTTTGACTTCATCGGAACCTTAATTAGTATCATTCGTAACATGTGTGTTTACCTTTTTTCATGTCAAAACAGCTGCTGATACTACCCAGGGGAAAAAGAGAAATTGAGTTTAAAGTTAAGGGGAAATTAAAAGTCTTTCCATGACTGGAAACCAATGATCTCAGCACACATCAGCAGCACCAGGGATTTAAGCCCTTTCATGAAGCCTGAGCAGCCAGCCATGAAAGACAGCAACACATTATTTATTAACTTTTTGACGTAATATGGTGCAAATGAGTAGCCTTCAAATCATCACTGAATCTTGACTGATATTGACACTCTCCATATAACTGGTGGGTCAGAAAATGTTTATATTATGTGATGTATTGCCTTTTACATTAATGAATTTGTTAGCAACCACTTCCTTTTGGCTCTGTTTTTGGTCTCTACAAAATCCTGAGGGTAATAGCTAGCTCTTTTGCTACTAAATACCCCTCTGTGTTCACTAGTTCACCATATTCACCCAGCGGCCATTTTCCTCTGATGTCCAGTCGGGGAGGGAAGCTCAAACATCGTACTGCTGGCTTCCAGGTTGCAAGTCATACAAACGTAGGGAATAATGATCATTTCACGGCCCCCAAATCAGTAACTGAAAAGACAATGGATAAACCTGGTGAAATTCTGGAGGGACATCACGCAATATTTAAAGCTAAAACATCTTGTTTAATAATCATTAGCTACCATAAGATAACAGCTAACATTGTCATTCAGTCACTTCCTAGCTAACCATTTGGTAGCGTTATGATACAATAGGTAAGGTGGAATTAATTCTGAAATATCGCCCATCTTGGACACATTTTTTAAGCCTCGAAGTTAAACTCCCAAGATGTAACCAAGGTTGCAATGTGACATTAGCTAACTGTCTTGCTGTCTCTTCACCAACGTCAAAAATCTTCTGGGTCAGTCGGTCACGTTATATGACATTTTGCTCACTGGAACACATGTTCATACAGATTAAGAACTACATCCAACACAGAAGTGTGTTACAAGCACTTTGTGTGACAGTAATAATGTTGGTAATGTTCGCAAGGAAGCGGCTGAATGATAACGTTAGCTCATGGTAGCTAATGTGTCATCAAATTAGTTGTTTTAGCTTGAAACATGGCCCTATGTTTAGGGCCGTGTAAATATAATAAGAGAGGTTAACTTTGTCTTCTGTTTGGTGTTGAAGGTAGCCTACAATGGGTCCTAATGTTAAAAATGTCCTCATTTAATTTTATTCTCTTCTTTAACAGCAATTTTTTCAGCTAAATGGATTACAAGTCAATATTTTGTTTCTGCTATAGAGGCAGGCCTCCTAAAGCTCTCAACATTGTTGCTCATTCTATGAATGAAAACACAATGGTTCGTATTTTCAGGTGAATATACACCAGTGAAAACACATTTATGAATATTATATAATTATAATATCATTCAATTTCTAACATATTCTGCTAATGA
The DNA here is from genome assembly GCA_034769285.1 of Lutjanus argentimaculatus. Taxonomy (NCBI): domain Eukaryota; kingdom Metazoa; phylum Chordata; class Actinopteri; order Lutjaniformes; family Lutjanidae; genus Lutjanus; species Lutjanus argentimaculatus. The sequence goes on from JAWZSL010000001.1 coordinate 3,322,867, forward strand.
ATCCTTATACATCTTACACACTGGACCTTTGACAGGTTTTTGTAAGGTTGGGTTTATTCTAGTAGACCCCAGAACATACTGATTTTGTTCTCGAATGCAAACATTAATTCTCCATTCTAGTACATTCAGAAATGTTTGAGCTGTCTAAGCTACAGTACAGCAGTTCTCTTGTAAGATCAGATTTCCTCACAGTATATTGCATGTCACTCTGCTCCATAGCCTCACACCCAGATGTCACATCACTCTCTATTTAATGAAAGAGGCGTCACCTTGATGTTTCTGCAGTGAGACGTATGAACCCATGAGATCTTTAAAGATCTGTCAGTCACCGGGGTTGGTGGTCAATCTTCCTCTGACTCCAGCGAGGGGGAAGTCACTGCACATCATCTTTATTGCAGTCACTGAACCGTTGCTCTACCCAGATGAGGACCAGCTTGAGATTCTCCCATCATGCAGTGCTTTACTTTCCCACGTCAAAATCAACAGTTTTTATGATTTATATGATCATTTCGGCTGTAAAGTGACATTTGCAGACCAGCCCTTTGAAATCAAGCTTTATATGATAACCATGTTAAACATTATACGTCACATGAAGGGTTATTTGCACTGGTCTGTTCCCTAATGCACACTGCTTTGATATGCATGCCTCTTGTATATTTTAGAGGAATCTGCAAGTGACAGTGGTGTTCTTTGAGACACAGATTTACAGATCATTATTTCTCAACCTTAAGGTAGAAAATGTGGTTGTTTTCCAGTGAAAGATTTATTTCAGTCCCCTCCTGTCACCATGAAAGGAATCAGAGATGAAACAATTAAATGCTCTTTGAACATGTTGCTTGTATCTCTTGAAGTGTTTTGTATTTCTTTTGATTTCCTTTCCATTTTCCCATATTTGTAGTTCTGGTTATTTCTGATAAATGTACTTTCAGCTTCTTGTTCAGGCTAATTGGCCCTCACACCTCGTTGACCCTCAAAAATCCCAGACTTTAACTGGGCCATTATTACTCCCTGTGACTGACCATGTTTGCATATTCGCCCTTATACCAAAAAAGACAAACCTGTTCATATGGCTTATGAAAATGAATATTCCACTAATATCCCTGTGAACTTGTTTGATCATGAGAGTACAGCCTCTCTCTTTCATTTGCTACACCACCTTCTTAAAAACACTGGTATTGTGATATTTCCCCAAATATCCACAAACCTGTTGATATTCAAGTCGTGTAATGTAGGTGCGTTTCTCCTTCCAACCAGAAATGTGGGCTTTTCTTTTGTGCATCCATCTCTACCCTAGTCTTGCAAACTGTGGTAAAACCCCAACTGAGAAGCATATTCTATATGTGCTGTTGGCTATACAGAGTTTGTTGCTGTATCTACAAATGCAACTTACGTCTATGCAAAGCCATATAGCAACAACATACATAGAACTTTGATATAAATACAACCTGACGAACAAACAAACTGTGTGGTCTGACGAGTCTGCATTTCAGAGTCCTTTATGGATCTCTGAAAGCAGGACGTCAAACTTTGAACTCGTAAATTTCTCCTTTTTACGCTGATGCCATTTTCATGAATGAACACTTCCTAACTGGGGCATTAATTATGCTCATTTACAAGTCTCATGCACATGTACTCAGATACACACAGGCGGATAATTTTCACAGTTATCTTAAGTTACGAGCGGTTGTTGAATCTGACATGGCATGTCATACCAGGGTTGTTGATCTGACTGGCATGTTCATACCAGCCAATCGTATGTAAAAATTAAGAGTAACTTAAGATAAGAACATGAAAATGTTCTTTTTCAGTGACATCCCTGCTTATTTCAGCAAGATAATGCCAAGACACATTCTGCACATTACAACAACATGACTTCATAGTAAAAGAGTTCTGGTACTTGACTACAACAGAGACCGGCCTGTTTAGTAACTTAAGTCATATCTCAAGCAAGAATATGAAAGAATTTTGCTTTCAAAATTTCAATAATTAGTGTCCTCAGTTCCCAAACACTTACTGACTGTTGTTAAAAGACAATGTGATGTATCACAGTGGTAAACATGCTCCTGACCCAACTTGTTTGAAATGTCTTGCAGGTATCAAATTCAGAATGACTGTATATTTACAAAAAACAATAATAGTTTACAATTTATTATGTAAAGTGTTACCCAGCATCCCAACTTTTTTGGAATTGGGGTTAGTAAATGTAGTTACTGTCACTCCCGCATGAAAGCTGTGCCATTGTTTTGCAGTCATTTTACAATTAGATTGCAGCCCGCTACCTGTGCAAACACAGTGCCCTGATAACAGCATGTTGGCAGATGCTAAAGGTGAATAAGGGCCACAATAAGAGCATGTGTAGCTTTCCAGCAACCTCATGGGATTTTACATAATCCAACATTTGTCCATTAGTCCGAACGTTGAGCTGTGAACAAAGAAGGGCAGGGATGTTATTTACACTCAGATACCTTTCAGTTTGTTCTTTCCATCATTCAAAAATGGGTCATGTTTTTATTCCACATTGTTTTGACGACTGTATCTATGTTATTCTACCATCATGATCTCATTTTTCCTTCTTTTTCTCTCATATTCTTATGTTTTCTGAGATCTTCACACACCCGCCAGATCAAACAAATGAGCGGAGTCCGCTGGGGTTTTAACCCCGCCTCCGCTCAATCATCAGACATTTGTTTCAGTCCTCCACTTCCACTCAAGTCACACAATGATGACAGTTTGCGATGTGATCTTGAAATAGCACAAATGACATCAACGGTGAATGGCAGGAAGGAAGTTCTAACATGAAGGGCTGAATGCACATAGAAAATGGCCTTTAAGAGAGTCTCAGACAACAATAGAGCCTCACGCACCCATCCCATCCCAACAATGATGTGATAAAGAAAAGTAACAATAAAAACCCAGCAGCCACTTTGCAGCCGATGGAAGAGCAAACAGAAAACCTCCAGCGTTGACCCGATTCACAGCAGAGATTTAAAGAATTAAGAAAAATTGCTTTTCTCTGTTGTAAAAAAAACTTCTAAAAGGACTTTTATGTTCACTTGGCGGTCTAAGTTGATCTTTTCTGACAGGTCTCACTGCAGGGCTGCATTAATACTAAATAAAAACAATCCTTTGAGATGTTATCTAATAATCCTGATGGATAGATGGTGTATGCCCTTTTTGGAGTGTGAGAACGAATGAGCAGTGAAATTACAGCTGAATATAGGGTCACTGACTTTCCCTACAATTTTATTTTCTTTAAAGATAAAATAAAACCTCTAACCCTTAGGCAATTACTCCGTAGCTGACATGGGAATTATTTTTTCCATTTGCAAAGAACGTGAATGCATGTCTGCCTCATAATCTCAGTGGTGGAAGAAGAATTTAGATCTCTATACCTCCATGTAAATATACCCCACTAAAAATAAAAGTCCTGCATTCGTAGTAACACTTAAGTAGAAGCACAAAAGTAGCGACAGCAAAATGTAGTTAAAGAAAAAAAGCTAAACGTACTCATCAGATGGCAGAATACCACCAGCCTGATCCAGGATGCTGTGGAGCAGGTCTCTCTGTGTGGGCAAAACAGTGTCTGGTTTTCCGTTGTTTGGCCAGCTTGAGTCTTGAGTTTCATTTTCCTGGCCAGACATTATCCGGGAGCAGCCTCAAGTCCCACCTGTAGCATCGCTCTTATCTGCTCGTCTCCTCTCCCGGGGTGGTCACCCCCGACGGTCCTTCCAGCTGATCTGACTGCATGATCGAAAGATGCCGACTGCATTTGTTGATGGTTTCAGGGTCCACTGCTTTTTAATCAAAACCCCACATCTTCATTATCCAGTACTTACAAGTGCAATTCTGTCATAAGTGATGCATGTTTCAGCAAAAAAAAGTATAAGAAAAGTAGCTAAGTTTGAAGGAGATATTCCAACTGTTAGGCTAAAAACAAGGGTTACCTACTAGTCTGTTGTAGGCCACATTTTGGCCTTTGTCATCCTCAAAATTGAAAAGTTTCATCTCACTTTAAACTAGAGCATCTGCAGATTAATTCCATACCTGATAAATTATGACCTGCTAAAGCTAGACTAAGTTATACCATATTGGATTGCTGAAGAGTGATGAAGAGGCTTCTCTACACAGTTGACTGCAATAACTCTAGTGATCGCTTTTTCCTATTAAAATGTGTACAAAAAACTTTGCGTGAATCTCTGCTGGTTTCATCTGGTATTTGCGGTGGTATTGCAGTGGGTATTTCACCATCAGTTGGCTGGTGGCGATCTGCACTTGACTGAGTGACCTCTTCCAGTTACTGACGCATTAATGCGTGAGCAGCATTTTAACGGTGTAGCTGGTTGTGGTGGATCTAGCCAACTACTTAATATACTGTTGCATAGTTGATTCTACAACAATGCATCCTGTTTCACAGGCTGACTATATGTTTTGAACGTATAGTAGGTATCTTAATCTCGATCTTTAAAGTAATTAACTAAAGCTGTTTGATAAATGTAAGTGTGGAGTTGAGTCCAAGGTTCAAGGTTCAAGGTTCAAGGAGTCTTTATTGTCCCTGTGGGGCAAATCGCTCTACAGACAGCAGTGACAAAACAGTCAACAATCACAGAGTCAAGATATAAGAGAGCATAAAATGGAAATAAAATAATTAAGTACAGTACATGAGTCAATAATCTTAAATATTGTAATTTGCACTGTTGCATATACTATATTCTCTATTTTGTACATGCATGCCATATTTAGTATCTATGTGGTATCAATTTTCCCAGAAAAGTCTTTATTGATTAGACATTAGACATTGATTAGATTTAAAACAAAAAATTTAAAAGTGCATTATATAATATTTATGGAGATTCATTGACAGAATGGCAGAAACTGAATACAAAGTATACACAAGTACGGTTTCATTAGTGTTTAATCAACTGACAATAAGAATCAAAAGAAGAGGGGGACTTATGACCAAAAAATGGCACAAAAATCCAAGTCCAGGCACTCAAGTAGGTTTGAAAAATGTAAAAGGCCTTTAATTTAATGGGCTACAATCATTAAAATTACACCAACGCGTATCGGCTTACGCCTTCTTCAGGGTGCAGTGACACAAATTAGTGTTTAATCAACTGACAATAAGAATCATTAGAATGACCCATTTATATTTGCAGAGGGCCTTTTGTGTCCTCGGGGGGCACTGGCCACCCCTGAAATCTGATTGGTTACCTCAAGTGGCACCCCATTATCCTAAAGTATGATTGGCTATCTGCCCAGTGAGAGGTGGGATCTTAGTTTGAACCAACTGTTTGATGAGTGTTTTTGAATGTGCATTGTTTTCTTTTTTTTATGTATCATACTTTTTTTTGCGAGGTTAATTTACTTTATGGATCATTTTACAAAACAGGCAAATGGGCGATTAAAAATTTATAATAAAAATAAAGAGCCTGTCCTCCAACAGAAAACGACCAGAGAGGTCGTTTTTGAAAGCAGCTTTATACGACCTATACGTACGTTTACCCTAACCCTAACCCCCAAAAATAGAAGCACCGTCGGGCTCAGCCTTGTCAGGGTTCGTACTCGGGTCTCCTGTTCTGGGGGCGGCTGCCCTCCCTGATGCACCACACCACTGTTCTATTGACTTTTGCTTTTCTTAATGCAGCTTGTTCTCCAACAGAAAACGACCAGAAACGCGACCAGAAACGCTCTACTGGGTCGTATGTCCACGTAGACCTATCTGGGCGTATGAGAAACGCTCTACTGGGTCGTATGTCCACGTACGACCTATCTGGGCATATGATTTGGAGGATATGTTGAAAATAAAACAACTTTTTAATTGTGGAACGCTGAAGATAAATTAAAGAGCCTCACAGCCCGATGAAAGAGGTAGAATGGAGGTAGAATTTACTTTTGAGAACTTTAAGAATTAATTATTAAAGCTTTATATTATATTTATGGTGACACTTGGACTTGGACTATTAAATTAAAAAAAATACATACACCCTACTTGGGCCACCCCAGTCACAAAAAAGTCTGGAGACGCCCGTGGATGTGTCCTACACATTGGTCCTTTATACATTTTGCAGATTTGCACCATTTTTGCCTGCAAATTACAGCATCTGTCACTGAGGTCGATTTGGTCTCACATGGATTCTCACACAACTATAGGTCTGAAAATCATCGAGTGGTTTTGGAAACAAACACACAGTCATGAGGGTTGACGCTGTCCTTTTTGGCGCCCTGCCTCAGTAAACAATATTTTCCAGGATCTCTACAATGCAAATTCTGTCGCTCTTTTAGACAAACAGACACATCCTGGTCATGAATGTACTGTTTACATCACTTAGCACCCATTAAACTTTAGCCTGCTGTAAGCTGTGTGTGTTTACACACAGATCGTACAAATCAGTGAGGGTCAGAGCAAGAATTAAGTGCTTGTTGTGATAATGAGATGGTTTATTTTACTCCAGAGGGATAAATACTGCAGCATTTCTGAGAAGCAGAGATATGAAGCACCATGCACTGCAGTTCTCATATGTAAACAGACCACATACAGTCATGACCAAATATACTCAGAAGATAATCCTGCCGTGTGTGTGTGTGTTGTGTGTGATATGAGGTGAAATTTTGTACTCTTGGTGGTTTGAACAATTTAGAAATACTCCTCTGCGTGTAGACAAACAAGTAGCATTCGTGCTTTGTGGGTGTTTACAGCATTACTGTCCGCTTTGATGTAATTTGGGAAATGCTGGCATGGAAAAATGACATGAGACATTTGTCAAAATGGGGTCAGCCACTGTGTGCGACAGAGTTGCCCTGACTGAAAATGAAAAAAAGCGTGCTGAGGATACATATCCAGGTCAGCGTCTTGCTTCACACACTTTTACACAAGGTTAACTCTACTGATCAGAGGAAGGAAACAGAGAGGCAGAGAATTACAATGCTGCTTTATTTGGACGTCAGCATCCTCTGTTCAACTCAAGGGGACATAATACTCAATACGAGTCTCATTTTGTTTGCTTACAGGAAAGACAGTCAAGGATAAAGGCATGACTAATGAAAGGCAACAAACAACTGTCACATTTCACACTCAGTGTTTTATTTAAAGGAGAAATATGTAACAGTTGCAGGTCCAAAAATGAGTACGGCACAGCAAATAATGAGTTGGAGTCATAAATGGTGTATTAAATAACCCTAACCCTATTCCTATTTAATATACAATCTATGGTTGAAGTGAGTTGTTTCGCCTGCCATCTCCTCCTCAGACTCCAGGAGGCTCAGGCAGGCTGCAGGAACACTTCAGGAATGCATGACAAGCGCAACATTATAATTTGACACTAACAAGTGACAACAAATCCCACTTAGCTGTTTATAACTGTCACTTGTCTGTCAATGTAGTTATTCCCAATATCCTGAAAAGCCCACTGCTCTGAAAATACACACTGGAGCTGGAGTTCAGGAGTTCATTCTGGCCCAGAATAAAAGTTTGAAAGGAGGGCACTGCAGCTGTAGGATTGTTGTCAGAGTCACAAATTAAAACTGGGCATGTTTCTTTAATTTGCGATGACATATCATGATCATTTTATGATCTGTTACAGTAAATATATGACAGATTTTTCATTTAACGGAGCAATATGTAGCAGTTGTGTGTCCAAAAATGAGTACTGCAGTCCGAATAGCGAGTTGGGTTCATAGACTATATATTAAATAGGTTCTAATAGTGTTAATATACTATCTATAACTGAAACAAATTGTTTTCCCGCGCTTCCTCCTCCACAGACTCGGGGGAGGTCAGGCAGGCTGCAGGAACACTGCAGTGCAAGATGAGCACAACATCGTAAAGTGACAATACCAAGTGAGGATGAGTCCTACGCTGTGATTTGATCAGCTGTTTGTAACTGTCAGTTGTCTGTCAACGTAAAGTTGAGCTCGTTATCCTGCAAGCAAAAGCCCACTGCTCTGAAAATACACACTCTGGAGTTGGAGTTCAGTCACGGCCTGTCTTACTGCTCCAAACTCCATTAACATATTCCACAGTTTAACGGTTATAATTATGTGCTCCCTTTAAAAGATCATAAACGATTTCTTGTTACTCATAAACAGAATGCTCACTCATTCAGTGAACATTCAGCAATGATTTGAACTCTAATTAACTTTGATTAGAAATTTCAAAGGAGGAAACTGCAGCTGGAGCGTCGATGTCAAAGTAGCGATTATTTCAATGTTGCATGTTTCCTTACTTTCTGATATCATTTTATGATCTATTATAGTAAATATATTACTGATTTCTCCTGTAAGTGTTCTGGTTTTGCCCCTTAAAACATGGTCTTCTGATGTATCTTATACAGAATGCATTAATGTAGCAGAAATGTGTTTGGTGCCCTGACAGCTTCATACTCTTGCTTTGGTTGACCTTGTGCAATAGTTTAGGAGAACACTGTTCTCCCTTCACAGTGTTTAACATTATAACAAGATACGCTTGAGGCAAAGATAAGCCAATCAAAACAAAGGGCCTGGTCTGTGTTAGTGCGAGCTCAGTATTTGTTGTCATTTTCTTATCATTTTGGGGGAAAGTAAATACATTGCTACCCACATGCAGTGTGAGATTAATTCTATTCAAAGAACAATTTGAAATGTGTAATATAGAACAGCCACAAGAGAATGAACAGGGAAGGACTAACAGAGAAAATCCTGTAGAGAACAAGACTGTGCAGTAACACTTCAGAAATGTAATAACAGCATTTGAAAAAGCTGGCTCTGTGTTACCTGCCAAAGCTAAATGAGAAAAATAAAGCATTGTGGTTACAAGTGGTGCCTCCTCATCCTAGTCAACTATTAACAGGTTCAACATCTTAGTTTTCTCTGTTACAGCATACACACAGTGATATAATTGATGAACACAGTGTTGTAAAAAATATTAAATAAATAAATGAGAATTCCCTGAAGCTTTTATGCAAATATTGGCATTTACTTAGTCAAGGTACTTTAAGCGAGCCTTTGTAACTTTTGTTGAATACTGGCAACAAGTGGTACTTGTGGGATCATGGTGAAGGCTAAATGAGTAGCTGTCAAGTGTAGCCATAGACTGTATAAGAGAAGTGGACGTAGTTTTCAGGTCTGAAGAGTGAAGACAATGCGGAACTGCTTTAGACCTGCATTATTTGTAATGACCAGCAGGGGGCATGTCCACTGGTTGCATAAAGAAGTCTGATAGTATGGAAGTCTATAGGAAAATGAGCCTACTTCTCATTGATTTATTATATCAGTAAACATTTTCTTTATGAGTTTATAGTCTCAATTGCTAGTTTCAAGCCTTCTTTAATACAGCACGATGCTCATTTTGTAAATTTTGGTCCTATTTAGAGTTAAATACATGATAAAGCAAGTTGCGCTTTTAGATATGTCTATCTTGTGATGGACTTGTGATGGACTCACTACCACAATGACCTGCCATGATGCTACCTCCCCACCTCCTCCTTCTTGTCCAGATATGGTCATTTCTGGCTCCAAAAAAGGCAGTGATGCCCATAATGCCAAGCTCCAGGCTTCAAAACAGTACTCCACAAACCTGCTTCATCATCTCAATGGCTATGTATTCTTCTCTTGCTCAGTCTATGAATGTAACAGTAGCAAAGAAGATTCATAAAGTCAACACACTCAGTAAAGTCAGCTACAGAGCAATAGCTATTTTAGCTAAAAAAAAATTTGCTAAAATTAGCCACCATAAGCAGCTTGTTGTACGTAAGTAAGCTGTAGCAGCAAAACCCGGAGGGTACAGAGCTGAGCAAAGGCGTGTTTTTTGTTTTTTTAATTTTTTTTTAGCTGCAACCAGCAGCTCTATATGTCACTCCATCGGTTGGTAGGTTGGTCAGTTCACAAAAATTCCCCACCCTTTGGCAGCCACAGTTTTCGCTCTAGTAGGCTGAAATCTGGCATGGAGATTAAGTGTGTGTGTGAAGGTGTGTGTTTGCATTCATTCCAACTAGCTAAAAGAGGGCGTGGCCTTTTGCATAAAGGTGCTTAACTTCCAAATGTATTCATAGACTTACACAAGATTTTGTGGCGAGGTTGGGCACAAGCCAAAAGACAGCTGATTAACGGATTGTGTCAACTAGCAAAAAGTGGGTGTGGTCATTGGTGTAACCTATAACAACAGGGTGCATAACTTTTAAATGGATTCACATAAGATGAATAACATTTCAAACTCATAAACAGTTTGCCGTAGACTCCTGTGGGAGGCGTCATCGCATTCAGCAGCATTTGTTTTTCATTGGTGACTTATGCTCTGCCCCTTACACGCCCCCTTTAAAAACTCATTACTTGTGGGAGTCATGATTAGACTAAGCAGATTCCATAGCTTCATTCATGGTTTACCTCAACCCCAACACTTTAGCCACACCCCCTTTCACAACTCATGAATCGTTTGTCATAAAATGAGAGTTTTTCCATTGGTGTGTCTTAGTCCCATTCTTTATACTTGTAGGTTGTTGTTGTTGTTCAAATGAATACAGGCTAGAGTACAGGACACACACCCACTTTATTACGTGACAGACACACTTCACCACATGACACACACCCTGAGATAACTTCCTGGATTAACATAAACCAAGCCGCGATCTTTTCCTAAACCCAAGTATTTTTTCCTCTGCAGCGGTTTAATGGCATCCAACTGGAAAATTAGCGGCACCACCTGTTTATCTCGACTAAGTAAATGCCAATATTTGCATAACAGTAGCAGACAGGAACACAATCTGAATTGTTAATCTGCATTTTCTGTAGCACATTTTGATCAGGTAAAAATTTGCGCTAAGTTTGGATGGAAACCTGCAGAAATTCTCTTTTATTCACTACAGTCCTCTTTTGAAACACCTCTGCTGTACTTAATGAATGTCATTAAAGGACGTCTACATCAAACTGATGCACTTTCTAATATCTCAGAGAGAGTGAGTGCTGCCTGACGAGATCAGCTTTCCCAAAATAGAAAATGAAGTCAGCTGCAGTGTGTGTGCTTGCGTGTGTGTGTGTGTGTGTGCAGGAGTGAGGAATCGCAGAAGGCAGAGAGAACATTCATCTAAATTAACACCGACCCTGGAAGCCTCATACATATCACCACCGTGACACCTGTTAAAACCTCATATTCATAGACGTCTGTTCCCAACACACTGATACAACGCAGAAACAGCTGTTCATTAATATACTGCATGTGCACTGAGATCCCAACAAATGCGCACACGTACGTTTATTCTTCTGTAAAATTCTCAACTGTGCTAATGAATTCTGAAAAATGAGCTTTTTCTGCAGAGCTGAAATGTCACAGTTAAAGGTCGCTTACATGTGACTAATAACAATGTGTGACCTCACTGTTGAGTGTGTTTGCGTAATGGAGAAGTACATACTGTATATACACAGATCAACCCGCACTTTGTTAAAGGTTTAAAGGAAAAATCGCAGCTTTGCCAAATCATTTGAGACTCTCACATTCCACCCCTAAAAGACAGAGCAGCTACGTGTTTCTGATGGCTGCCAGAAAGCTGCTTTCAGATGTAATGCACACACAAACACACACACTCTGTTACTGCCAATAGATCTGATTACGCAGCATATGAAAATTAATCGGCAACTTCCTCCTCAGTGTGCATAAAAAGTTCCTAAATCATGTTTCTTTAGCATGCTTCCCCTTGATTAAATGAAAGCACAATGCAGAATATAAACACACAATATCACATACAGACATTCACACGCCTTTCTGCTACAGATGTTACTTACTTTTTCAGCAACAATCCAAAGCTCTTAATTTGACATAGTCACTGCTGGCAGGATGGCAACAAAACTGGATGCATCAACATCTTTTGGACTCACAACATACAATATATAGTGCATAGTGCCATTTATCCATTAGAGTTTTTTGGTGCAAGTTGCAGAGTTATGGAGATTTCGGCCATAAAGATGTAGAGATGTCTGGCTTCTCTCCAGTATAATGGAACTAAATGGCACTTGGCTTGTGGTGCTCAAAGTGACACTCATTCAGCCGCCGCACTCCCCCAAAACTAGACTTCGTCACGTGCTTAACTACTTCAGTGGACGTGTGCGCACCTCACCGTAACATCATTTCAATCCACACCTCATTATTATTTCTCAGTGAAGCCTAGTCCGGAGAGTTTGAGGAAAAGGAAAAGAAAAGGAGGAAATATACTGTACCTCCAGTTCCGCAATTAACAATGAACTGTTACAACTATCCCCATCCCAAGCAGCCATTATGTAGCTAACAGTTTTAGCATGTGGACTTGAAGCTAGCATGAATGCAAAGCATGAAATTGAACCAGAGAAACGGCAACTTTAGGTTGTTTAAGTCAAACTATTTTATCTATAAAACAATAAACGCAAAATAATCTTAAATAATTACAAATTTTACTGTCTTACTTGAAATCAGTTTTTGGTCGTAAGAGCCACTTCTCCTGTGAGCGCAAAAAGAAAATGGGAGTGTTTGATATTGATGTCACCTCCTCAGCTCTTGTCTGATTGACTAAACTGACAGTGTTACAACTAACCCAGTGTTACAGCACTCCCTGGTCTTCCCTATTATATGTTTATCTATTGGGTTTTCCTTTTTACCTCAGATTGTAAGATTCTGTTACTGTTAAATTGGTTTCATACCAGCTTGTCTTGAAAGCCTGCATACATACAGCAGCAAAACATTATTACTGCTCTGTTACCCACTCAGTGAGGCAGACGCAGATCTAATCGACGATGAAATGCAACATGGGATGAGTATAATCTTGGTTCAAAGATTAGAATAGGTCTGGCTCTCCTAACAGTGCATAATGGTATAGTCATATTTTTTAACTGCCTGTTTATTCTCATCTCATTCATTAGATGGTAAATTGCATAAGATATAGCGTATGATAATGTATAGGACCAAGAAAAAGCCCTTTCTTCAGTTCTTGGAATAGTTATGCCACAGAGGCAAACCCTCCTCTCTGGTCTGATGCTAAATCAAATCCCTGGTTAGTTAGCGCCACAGAGGTCAAGGTAATGAGCTGTAAAGAGGCTATAGTTCGCTAAGAGCTCTATTCGCCACAGGCAATGGCCCAGACATCCTCTCTCCTGCTGCGTCTTGGCAGCATGATAAGGACTCCGTAATTAGGAAGGTAGATAGGTAGAGTATGGGCCATATATTGTGAAAACTAATGGACTCACTGAACTGACATCCATTAACAGGCTTTCTGAGGGCAGCTGTCAGTGATGCAGTACAGCAAAAACATGCTGTCCTTCTTATACATCATTATGCTCAGCCAGAAAGAAAGCAACATTGATTCTCAGTTTACAAATGGTTATATTTATTCAAATGATATTATATTATATGATGCTATATATTACTTATAATGAAGAGAACTATAGAATTGCTATGTGATAAAGGAGTTATATAAATATAAATACCTAAATATCAGAGGTGGGAAGTACAAATACTTGTTACTGAGTTTTCAGGTATCTGCTCTTTACAAGTTTTTTCTGACAACTTTTTACTTAACACAGATATCTGTATTTCTACTCCTTACATTTTCTAAACATGTTTGTTTAGTGTTAACGCATTTGAGTGGAATTATTGATTATTTTTATTTTGCAGCATTGTGCACCGTCTCACAGAACAGATGATTTCTTTGTGTATCCATCTGTGCATTTCAGTCGTAACAAGACAAAAAAGACGCAACAAGACGACAAACGTCAAAAGACATAATGGGACCAAAAAATGATGCAACAGGACAAAAAAAATGATGTAACAAGATGAAAAAAATGTAAAAGACAGAACACTTAAAAAGACGGAAAACAACGTGAAAGACGCAACAAGACAAAAAACACATATGACAAAAAAAACAACAAAAAAACGTAACAGGACAAAAAAACTACGTAACAGGACAAAAAAGACAACAGGATGAAAAACGACGTAAAAGATGCAACAAAACAGCAAAGACTTAACAAGACGAAAGACAACATAAAAGATGCAACAAGACCAAAGACTCAACAAGATGAACAACGACATAAGAGACGTAACAAGACGTAAAAATTACACATCAAAAAAGACGTGGCAACACTAAAAAACGACATAATCAAGCGAAAACAACGTATCATGACAAAAAAGATGTAAGAAGATCAAACAGACAAAACTTGACAATGAAGCATCAGAAACAGGCAGTAAAAATGTCCCTCAGAGGACGAGTTTTCACTTTCACACTTTGAGTACTTGTGCTTTTTCACTTTTACTTGAGTAAAGAAGTTGAATTTGTACTTCTACTCTTTATCTCTTATACTCTTTATCTGTACTTCCACTTGAGAAAAGAACGTGCTACTTTTGCCCCCTCTTATAAATACAAACACTACTGTGCAGAAGTGATATGCACAGTTACAGCATGTTAAATATGCCACAGCATTGCTCTGTATGCTTATAATTGTGTGGGTGTTCATATGGCAGACTTTGCATGCAGCAGACCAACACTTTGAACCTTTAGGGATATAAGAGACAAATTACTTTTTCCTGAACTCACCTTGAACTCAGTATTTAATCACACAAATGCTGAAGCAACACAATTAAAAACATGGATTGCACTAAACTTGCGTGAAATTGCCAATCATGTACACGTGTGTCTGTCATGCGTGTTTGCCCATTTGCAGATAGATATTGTCATTCTGTCCAAAGAACCACTATCCAGCAGAGAAGACGTCGAGCACTGGAAGCTTCTGCAGTATACATGAATGTTTTATCTTGTTCCTTGTGTATAATTCAGCCAACTGCTTTTTTGGAAACTCATTTCCATATCAAATATATTCAACTAAGATGTGCCTGCAGTGCATAAGAAACATCCCAGGACTGTAGTGTGTATGGCAGCTTTCAATTCAAGCACTATAAAAATTCATGCTGGAACTTAGGGGAAAACAACAAATCTTTTCTTATTAACTTAAAGCTACGACAAGGAACTTTTCTATTTTGTTGATTTTGGAGGCTCATGTGGACAAAAGCTGTGGTGTTTCCTCCGCCATAACCACAAAAATATAATGTCAATAAATTTATCTGAATAAAAATCCCCTCCTGCTTCTTTTTAACCAGATAACCTACACCTCACTGTAACTTTGCCTTGGGAAATATAAACACAGGCCCGTTTCATCTGATTTCAAGGAGAATCTGAGCAGATGGCAGGCATTAAGAATAACTGTATAGAAATAACCGTACCATCAGTATGAAATTGACTGTTTCATACTGATGGTATGGTTATTAAAAAACTCCTTGCAGTAGCTTTAAGTAAATAAACTAATTCTGTTTATTCACGTTAATAAAACTTAAAAATTCTAGTATTTATTTTCAGAACACTTCAGATCTTATAAATATGAGTTCTTCTAACTTCAAGTGTTTTGACGTGAAATAATGAGTTGAATCAATGTACAGAGTGAGCCTGAGCGGTATCCATTTTTTCATACCTTCATACCCTTCCGATGTTTTACCGGGGTATACAGTATTAGGTGGTATTTGTGTAAAACTTGTGTAAAATGGCTCAACTACACTGTACTCCACTGTACTTAATAGTCCCACAACATATAGGTGGAGCTGATCGGCATAGTGACACTGTTCCCACAGCCGGGAAACAATGCATGCACACACTGGAGCTCCACTTCGGTCTTGACAAGCTGCAGCCTTTATTCACTGACAAACTCAAACCTAAACTGGAAATTTACAGCGCTGTTGCTGTACATATTCTGCCAGAATGACGCCTTCACTGCTCACCTTTCCCTCCACTCAGCACACATTCACCATAACTCTGTCATCGTAGCCACCAATTAGTCTGCCCCTCTCCCTCTGCAAAGCTCGCTAAAGCTACACACTCAAGACGAAACGCTACTCTGAGCAGTCAGTAGTGTGCAGTGTTTGTTGGTTTATCTTCATCATCAGGACTGAATCCAAAATAATCCAAGACAGGAGCAGATACTTACTAATTAGTCCTGTAACTTTATTTTCAAGACGCCTTCTTCTTATGAAAGCCATGTTTGTCTGCTCAGCTGTGCTACTGTGCAGAGACTGACCCCTGCTGGCGTGAGCTGCACACTACAATACTACATCTCCCCATCAGTTTAATAGAGAGAGGAGCGTCTGACAGTGCATTCACACTGGACGCGAAGCGAATTTTCACCTCGCATTACTCGCGCGAATTTAGCCGCGTAGTTGTTGAATTTACTTGCGTGAGTAAACAACTCGCGAATATTCACCCAAAATGAAGGGGAGGGGCTACCACAATATATAGCCTAAAATAAAATAATTATTCCCTCCATTTCTTTCTGTCTGAATCTCAACGCTGATAGGCTGTCCCGACACAGCTTCACGCGAATATTTCGCCAAAGTTTAATTTTTTGAACTCGCACGAATTCGCGCCGCGTCATTTGCGTCACAAATTCGCGTATTTGCATCGCGCCAAGCCCGCGATTCGCGCCGCCGGCACAAATTCGCGTGTATTCGCGTCTTTGCATTGACTTTGTATGTAATCTCGATGTGCGAAAAATTCGCTTCGCGTCTGGTGTGAAAACACTGTGAGTTTAAGACGATATTGAAAAACACTCCGCCAGGATTTCTTAATACCCTGGTATACCATAATACCTTAATAACGCGGAAGCCTAGTACAGAATTCAAGCAACTCATTAAATCAAGTTTCTAAAGAAACATGATTAGCATGTTAGCAGTTGACCCAGTGTGAGGTTTTGGTTCAGCCTAATATCTTAAGCTAACTGTATATCATTTCTTGCACTGTAAAAAATGAGAAAAAAAAAAATTCGAGGCAACTTACTACAATAGATTTTTGAGTTTTGAGCCCAACTCAAACTCTAAAGTTTTGAAAAAGTTTTACCAAATACTAATCTTTTGTTCAGATAATTTACTTTATTTTTCTTTAAGATAAACTTGAATCTCTGAGTTTTAGAAATGTAAGAAAAGCATTTTAAAAATTATTGAGTAACCTAATTAAAGTGAAAGTGAATTAACATCAATATTTTAATATTTTAAAGCCATTTAAGTTTCAGGCACACAAATAATGACAAAATATATTCACAGCTCACTGTGACCAATTTTTGAAGTAAATTTTTCAGTTCTTAAAACTCAAATAATCAACTTCATCAACTTAAGATTATAGGTAGGCAAAAAAAGTTTTAGTTTCTTTCAAAACTTAAGAATTTTAGTTATGCTTAAAATAAAATAAATCTATTGCAAAGTTTCCTTGAAATGTTGAGTCTCAACTTCTTTTTTTTTTACAGTGCAAGTACAACTGAACAAATTTATTTGACAAGAAAAATTTACTTGTTTTGAATCTTTACAAAATCAACTTGTCTGTTCAAATTCAGTCAACTTAAAATTTAAGGCAGTCTGTGGACTTCCTTTTTAAAGTTAAAACAAATGCTTTATTTCTACAGTGAGCCTATCAGCTGTAGTGTTATATAGTTGCAAAGAAAAACTATCTACTTGCTTTACACAGCAGAGAAAAGACATGCATGAATACAAAAGATGTGACATGGAACAATAGAACTGGGCTAACCTTGAACAGCAACACAAATTACTTCTCTCACACACACACTGTTGCTCGCAAACACTGAACCAACAATGAACCAACACAGCCCTCATCCAGCGTAAAACACAGACTAGGATTGTAAATTTTGTGCATTTTACTCCATTTTTCCAAAATGTTGTTATAAAATTGCACAAAAACAAATGGCTTTACCAGACAAAACATGTCAAATGAGGTGCAATTACAGCCATTTCTACACTGTTGATTAATTATTGATTAATAACTTTAATAGGTCAAATTAATCCATTAATGAATTAATGATCAACTATTAACATCCCCATCAAGACCAAAACAGAGCAAAAGACTTTTAGTGTCGATGAAGGTGGGGAAAACAAGCAGCCCCTGCTCAGACCAAACCAACATAAGCTAAACATGTTAACTAGAACTAGAGACAGACAGGAAAAAACTGAATAAAAGAAACAGGCAGAGATGTTAGTCCTGAGCAGTCGACACAGTTGAGGCACAGTGGCAGCGAGTGTGCCGGCTGATGTGAAATGACAGGCTGTTTACTGAGGCAAGAGATGGCAAAGTGAAAGCAATGGGGAGCACTTTGGCCTGCCATCAGGGCGGCTGCTGCTGAAGCTTTTAAGAGCCCGAATGAGGGGTGGCGTAACTTCATTAGTGTCCCTGGGCAGCAGCGAGAGCAGGTGGGGGGCACCGAGGGACTCGAGGGAGGAGGGACGATCCCATCTGCAGCCAAACAAGCAATTAGACACACAGAGTCTCCGCCACCTGCCTCGACTGTGACGAGTAAAAGGTGGATGAAGATTGCCATGTAATTATGATGCTATCTAAGCAATCAATCTAGGTGTGTGTTGTCCAACTGCCTTGTTGATGCGTTCTTTTTAGCTGTGTGTGTATGAGTGTGTGTGTATTTCTTACGTTGTGGGGACATTAATCTGTTTAATGTGGGGACCAGCTTGCCTTAAGGGGACACAATGCAAGTCCTCATAATGTAAATCATTATTTTTTTTGGTGAAGACCTTGGTCACGGTAAGAGTTAGGACTAGGCAAGCAGTCATTATGAGTTAGGGCAAGTCTTCAGAAAATGAACGTAAGTCAATGTAATGTCCTCTGAGGTGATGGAAAATCAGCTCTGTGTGTGTATGTGTGTCTGAGCCTCAGTGGGATTTTAATATTCACATGTGTGTATTAGAGTAGCACATCAAACTGATGTCTGCAGCGGCAAGAGTGAGGGCAATGAGGCACTCATTGATCTGGACACTGTGTACACACATACACATGCGCACACACATAGAGGAAAGTAAATCGTAAAATGGAAAGATTGCCTATTTGTTGCTATAACAACAGTTTGATTAGGGCCTTGCTGCTAAAAGAGGCTCCTCAAAAATACACATTTTCTCTTGTACACGCAAGATAGATGTTTTCCATAGTTTTAACAGTGGTGATCATGTTTAAATTAAAAGTAGAAATTTAAAGAAGAAACATAAGTAGTTAACGCTAAGTATGAGTTGAAGCTAAGTACGAGAAAAGTCATAACTGATTATACAGGTCACTTAAGCTACGTTTCTACTGCAGTAACCTCTAGGGACTCCACCACAGGGACCAGGAGTCTAAATTAAACTTGGGGGACATTATCTTTACCCCAAAAAGTCCTTGCTCAGGGGTTAGTACTTTCCAAAAGTCCCGGAACTTTAGGGCCTTACAGCAGTGAACAGTACTGATTACTAAAGTGCTCTCAGCAACTCCAGCCACCATAAACAAAATTACGAGAAAATTAAAGGGATGTGTCAACACAGCTGTTATATTTTTCATTCATCAGAATCTTCACAGGTCTTTAGACCATGGTGAAAGTGCAGACAACAATGGGCTGATTATTATTATTATTATTATTAGATTATAGAGTACGTACTGGGACCACACACTTTGGGTGGAAACGTGGCTTTACATACCTGAAATATCCCATCAAGGCTTTTTTGAAAAAGAAATATTCACAGAAGCATGGTTGGTTAATTATATGGTAACACTTTATAACAAGGTACACAAAATTTGAGTCATGAAAAATGAGTGAGGAACAAATGAGGGAACTGTGCTAGTGAACCAGTAGTTAACAAGTCGTTACTAGTTTTGTGCCCCTCACCAGCCGCTCAGGGTTAATTAGGAATCATTCATATATATATATATAGTCCTCCAATAAGGATTATTAGGGAAGAATTATTAATAATTCATTGATTATCAAGTTGTTTCTGATTCATTCCTCACTCGTTAACTAGCAGTTAGTTTCTCATTTGCTCCCTGATAACTACGAAATTTTAGTGTTGCCAGATAAAAAAACAGAAATACAGAGACAGTTAAAGTTTTTTTTTATAGAAACAATTATTTTTCATGCTCATTTAAAAAAAAAAAAAACTATACTTCTACTCTTTACTCAAGTATATTTTTGATGAGGATCACCTCTAAACATCGCTTGTCTTTTGACCATTATGTGCTGATGATGGAACAAAACCTAGAACTTTTGTTTTTTACTCTGCTAACCTCAAGCACATTGAAGTAAGTTGCACATGCCATAGATATAAATGTAGTTAGCTAGCTAACATTAGCTATGTGTGACATTAATATTTGATGTTAGTGACATTGACTTATCTTTAGCTGGTGGTCTGTTGGTGTGCTTTAAAAGCAGTTAACCTAACATAGTGTCAACTTCAACGTATACCTATATAATATTAAACAGAAAGTAACTTGTATTTGGAATAATTTATTGACCAGATACTTTTTACTTTTACTTGACTATGTCTCACAGTTGATAATTTTCATCTGAGTCATTTTTACTTTTACTTGAGTCTAGATTTCCAGTGCTCTACCCAGGCTAGTCTAGTCTTTATCTACAGATCCACCTTTGAAATTCAAAATAAAAGCAGGAGGAGGGTTACATCTGAGGGCTGCTGAGAGAGGGCTTTAAAGGTCTGTTTTGAAACTGTTGCTAGAAGCACAAAATTGGGTCACAGGCCTGTTTTTGCTGGGTGTCATCATGAAGGGACTGAGTTCACATAAACAAACCAGCTCTTTGTAACTGTTCTCTTAGATTCAATGAAGGACTCTTAAAATCTTATGGATTCGATGTTATACACAACACTATATTTCAGCTCTGGAGGATATACATATCATTTGTGTGACATATGTGAGATTGACGATAATTATCAGCATCATTAACCAGCACCAGTGGGTAAACAGACAAGCATAACAGAGTACAATGAGAATCCTCATGACCCCATCCCTTCCTTCCGCCCGCTTACACGCAAGTAAACAAAAGGAACAGACAGAACAAAAAAAGTATTCTTTTTCTGAAATGGCATAAAACAGTAACAGAGTTTAACAATAGCTTAATATGTACTTAAAGGGATAGTTCACTCAAAAATGAAAATCCAATCATCATCTGCTTACCCTCATGCCGACTGAGGGTCGGATTTATTTTGTTAGTCCGCAAAACACTGCTGGAGTTTCACAGGGAAACAGTGTTGCAGAATCTCCTAAACAATGGAAATGAATGGTGACCAGTTTTCAAACATAAAAAATAAACATAAAAAACATAAAATGCCTCCATGCTGCTCATCTGGCATAATCCAAGTCACCTAAAGCCCTGAAATGCTTTTTGCACACCGTCATAAACACACACACCCAGTTTAGACAGTGTGCATGTGCACATGAACATGGCTCCAAGCTAAAGATTTACAGTGAAGATTCAGGCTAAAAACATGGTGTAAAGAACATTTCTGTCACTCAACTTGGTATTTTTGGGCTTTAGGAGACTTGGATTACACCAGATGAGCAGTATGGAGGTATTTTATATTTTTATTCCGTTGTTTCTTGATATTTGAAAACTGGTCACCATTCACTTCCATTGTTTCGGAGATTTTGTAACATTGTTTTCCTGTGAAACTCCAGCAGTGTTTTGTGGACTGAAAAGCTGGACCTGACCGTCAGTCAGCATGAGATAATGACTGAACTTTCATTTTTTGGTGAGCTATCCCTTTGATTAACATTGTATGATGTACCTATAGTCATAAAGTCCCAGAGCCAGAATTTGCCCAAGTCTATTATTATTTAACATTTCTAGAAATGTGTTCCAAGTAAGAAAATAAGGAGAATCAAAGGTCTTGACAAGCATCTATGTTTATTTTTTCTTGGGTTAATCTCTCCAGTGGTAAACATTCTGATATTTGGTCCAGGAACAGCTTAAAACAAGTGTACACAATACTATTTTTAAACACATATAAGCAAAGTTAGTCCCAGAATAGCATAATGTCAGTGATTTACAACTATTACTAAGTACTAACCTTGATGCCTAGTGACAGTGGCTTGCTGACACTTTTGTGTATGTTTTGCCCTGTAGCACCATCTAGTGGTTAAAAGTTGTCATTGCAGCTTGCTGACCTGTTGCTTTCTTATGTTAATTTTAATGAATTAAGTATTAAATAATGGTTTTACAAACAAATTGATTGAACAATGAGAACTGCTTAATTAGATATTTATTGTTACACTGTTTTATAGCTTGTAATTAATCACGGGAATAACTTTTAAATGAAAAGGAAAATAGAGGATTAAGATGCTGTACTGAAAAAAACAGAAAAGGTGAGAAAACTTTAAGGCATAGTACTGCAGTATTTTTCAGTTTAGAGCCCAACTAAAATTATTAAGTTTTTTAAAAAGTTTTAACTATCTTTTGTTTAGATAATTTACTTAATCTTTGAGTTTTAGAAAGAAAAAAAAATGTATTTACAAAAAATAAATAAATAAATAAATAAATAAATCCATTGAAGTGAAAGTGAATGAAGATTAAAACTTGAATATTTTCAGTTAAACCATTTCATTTTCTGGCACCAAAATAATGTCAAATTAGGTTCACAACTCTTTTTTAAACTGACTTTTTTAAAAAACATATTGTTACAATTCAAGAGTAATTATCTTGCACTGCACAAACAGATTTCAATTAATTTTAAAAGTATAAATAGATACAAATCATATAATAAAGAACAAACCATCATGGCTGAGACAACACTCATCATTATGTGCATTAGTACTGTGCTATGTATGGGTTGTGAGCTTGGAGAATAGTGAAAGATTAATGCGGTGACATTTTCTTGGGTTAGATGTACTCTGACCTGAGAAAATGTCACTGTACGCTCGAGTGACTGAGTGTAGGCATCACAGAAATAAAAGTGTAGAGCCGTAAAAAAGAAAATGGTCTCAAATTACCTGTGAAACACGTTCAGAGACTTCCTGACTCTAATTATATTTTTGTAGACAAGATCCTTTTGAAAATCTAGGCTTCTTAAACACAGAGGTTTGTTGGTTTGAGCAAAGGCAATATAAGCAGTCTCCTATCATGATTAATGACTAATACAGTGGTCATATTAGATTGAAAATATTTGCTTTTTGATTCAGTTTTCCATCAGGGGGAAGCATCATCCTTTGTCTTGGTATTAACAGTGGCCCTGAGGCAGCTCATTACTGTTACTGTTACTGAGGCTGAGGCAATGAAGATGTTGGCATGAAAACAAACAAATTAAAGAACAAACATATGAGAATACATGAAAGAGGTTTGCTGTAGCACACTGTGCTCATTTTCTACTTACACATGCTTTCAGCCAGAAACTTTATTCATATTTTACCGTGGCTTCTAAAATATTTAGCTTTTAATCCATCACTTTATATGGGTTTTAACAAAATAAAGTACTCTATGCAGTGAAGAAACTATTCATGGCACACCGATATTTGACATTGACACCATTGGCACCATCATGTGGCCAGAGATAAAACACCGGCCTCAAGTTCAGGCTCAGAATTTCCTGAGAGACTCCACTGGCTGCCTCCTCCACTACCTCTGTACAGCCCCACACTTACATTCAAACTTTATCTTTAAGTGTGGTTGGTGTAGCTTGGTTTCAGCCAATATTAATGGTCATTAAAGGGTGGAGAGTAGGGAGACCAGATGAGAATGGGTGAAATTTGGGACAGCGGAGTTGGAGGTACTGTAGGTGTGTCTTGTCAGAGGGACTAAAATGTATAGAAGAATTTAGAGTAATGCTTAACTATGATAATTTGTTATTAATTTTATATAGATCAGCTACAGATTCTGTCCTGGCTGTGTTTACAAGATGCATGAACCGTGGTAGTTTATGCATTTCAGGTAGCAGGTGTGTTACAATAGTATTAACGTTAAGCCGTAGGAAATGACAAACATATTCTTTAGATATTTTTCAGGCATGTGCTATATTTGCAGCCGAGTTGAAATAGCCAATATACCTGTTTGCACCCTCATGGACAAAGCATGACCTTGCACCAAACCTAACCCAGTAGTTTTGTTTCATAATCTAACCGAGTAGTTTTTTTGCCCAAACCTAAACTAACTGCAGCTGAAAACAGAAAATAATAATTTACAAAAAATGTAGCGATGCCTGCGAGCTAGTTCAGCTCGAGCTGCACCGCAATCACACATGACACGCCTCATACTCTGTAGTACATACCAAACACACCCTTCCAATCTGGCGCTCTATTTAAACCAATAAAACCTCCCATCTCTCCCTCTGCCTGTCAGTGCCATTGCTGCCGTGCATCAGCATCACTGCCTGTTCATTCAGCCCCACCACCACCCCAGCATCCACCTGTAGGCTCCAACGGAGGGTCCAAAATATGTGTTCATCACTCCTCAATATCTCTATGTAAACATAATCTGTGAGGAGTGATGAGGTCGGAGCCTAGACACCAAACTCTGACTATGTTCTGCTGCCGCAATAAACATTCTTAAATGTGAGTTGTCTGACTGAACTGTAGCTGACAGCTACCACTGACATGTAATTTCACACTACTTTCAGATGCAGTTGTCCCGAGCAGGATTTGAACCTCGCTCGCCCACAGGAGGCCCTGTTCTTGATCCATTCATCCACTGCAGCCTCTTAGCAATGGTAAATTTATAACCAAAAACAAGGGGATTGTGTGTGAATGGTCAAATTACTGCCATGTGCTTATTCGTACCCAGGAACGGACACTTTTCACCTATTCAGTGAAAACAAAGTGAAAACACATTAGTAATACTCTGACATATTTCACAAAATTGATTAGGACATTTTTAAAAGCAGGAATTACAGCCTTCATAACTGATTTGATTAGAATACTTTCACAGATTCGTATGTTGTTTATATTATCAGTTACTATATCAGTTCATTTTGAGGACAAACAGGACATGATTCAGGACAACTGCTTGTAATTTGGGACTGTCCTAAATTTTTCAGAATGTCACCCTCACTTTTGGATTTTCATCCTCTGAGGTTTTCAAAGGAGCAATGTGTAACAATTGTGCCACCAAAAATGGGTCTAGCAGTCGGGTTGGAGCCATAGACTGTGTATTAAATAGGCTGAAAAACGATTTAATATACAGTCTGTGGTTGAAGCGAGATGTTTCCCCGTCCCTCCTCCCCAGACTCGAGGAATCTCAGGCAGGCTGCAGGAACGCTGCAGGAGCGCAAGACAAGTGCAATATTAATCAGCTGTTTATCACTGTCAGCTGTCTATAAATGTAGACTGCTCCAAAAATACACACCCTGGAGTAGGAGTTCAGTCACTGCCTGCCTCGCAGCCTGCCAGACTCCATTAACATATTGCTCAATTTAAGCATTATAAACATCTACTCCTTCTACGAGATTATTAAGGATTTATTACAACTCATAAACAGAAACCAACTAGTTCAGCAAACATTCGGCATTAGTTTGAACTTGGATATAATGTGAAACAGGTAAACAATAACACAATTTACAGGCCAGAATAGAAATTTCAAAGGACACCGCAGCTGTAGTGTTGTTGTCAGGAACAGCAAATATTTCAACTTAGCATGTTTCTTTAATTGCTGATGGCATATAGTTATAACCATTTTTATGACTTATTACTGTAAATATATTACAGATTTCCCCTTTAATGTATCAATGACTGCAGTGCAGTGTTAATCTTTTATCATCAGATAAAGCCATTGATTCATTGATTGTTTCATTCATTCATTCAATCTTTCAAATATGTGGGAACATGGGCTCCCAAAATGTTATTATGAATACTCCTCCCTGGTTCTGAGTTCACTGAGTTCAGAGAGTGACACAGCTGGACTGTCAGTCATCTCAGTATAAAGAGCATCCTACCCACTGGCTGGCTGAACCAGTAGTGAAGTCTATTGAAATACTGTTTACATAGTAATAAAATTAGAGTTACATGCAGATAACTTACTGTATATTCATCTATCTATATATACAGATGAGCCAAATGGAAATGCATCACAATATTTTCCCCATGTGAGTCATTAATCTTGAAACTGAGCACATTATGAGACTATTTGATCTGGAAAAGAAAAAAAAAAAAACAGAGAGAGAAAGTCACCATCCCTAATTTGCATGTGAGATGCAGTTTGCAGGCTGGTGCTCCCTCATGCATGTCCTCATCCTGTGCCATGCAAACATTTACTCACATATGCATGAATGCTAAAACAGACCCATATGCGATGCACCTCTCGTGTAACTTCCAACGTCCACACGCACGCAAATGCACCAGCAGCCCCCTCCGCAACTACACCCCGCTCGGTATCAGTGGTAAGCCATGTGAAAGACCGTTGAAGGAAAAATAATGTGGTCTTCCTCATCACCATTTGAAAAAAAAAATAGGATACTGAGTCAGACCGCATGATATGAACACGCATCACAAGATAATATGGACCGGTGAAGTCAGAACAAACCACCAGACGCAGCTTTTAAAAAGCCTCAGATCTTTTCTGAACCATCTTAACTATTTGATCAATACTGACTAAAGAAAATGCACTTACAGATGGATTCACTGTGAGCGGAATTAAGTCAATGCATTTCATTGGCAGTAATGTTAAGATGCCTTGTGGCATTCAAGCGTGACCACCCTGTTATCAAGGGGCCCGGTGTTTCTTGAAAACACCGCTCGCACTGTCACACACAGTCTGAACGCTGTGATCGATATGTTTCTGTCTGCAGGCCTGCTGTTAGCTTGATGTCACCTGGATGACTGGCCATTCCTGAGACACGAGGGAAAACTGAACTGCATTTACTGAAGTCAGATTCAGACAGCTAGCAGCTTCCACTTCTGTGGGACATCCAAAGGGACTAAATCCTTCAGTACTCTCCATTTTACTGTAACTGTACAAGTATCCAGTAAATTCTGTAGTGGACTCAGGCTGTCTATAGGGCAGGAGCAAAAAAATAAATAAAAATAGAAATAAAAAGGGCACCAGTGGGGTGAAAATGGTGATGCAATTATGGTGCAACTGTTATAATCCCTGGTTTAGATTAAAAGACAGAGGGCACTTTACCATGTTTTCTCCATTGGAAGGGCACAATAGATGCCACTTTATCACATTTTTTCCACTAAAAGTGCACCATAGAGATGTTTTGTCCACTGGAAGGGCACTTTAGGGGTCACATTATCACATTATCACATTATCTCCACTGGAAGGGCACTATAGAGGGCATTTTACCACATTTTATCCACCATAGGAGCATCCAATAGGGCACATCTATGTCATTTCTTTTAAAACACAAGGGCATCTGGGGGGCATCACCAGGTGCAGGGAGAATCACCCCTCTATTTTTCACAAAAACAAATGTTATACATAAAATTGTTATATGGTTGATTGGTTTACTAAATAATTAATAATTTGCATGGAGGAGTGCTGAGGATGATTAAGAAGTCTCACGACCTGAGGGAAGAAGCTGCTCTTAAATCTGGTGGTACGGCAGCGGATACTTGTGTATCTCTTGGTAGATGGCAGAGGGTGAACAGGCTTTTTCTGGAGTGGGTGTTGTCTTTTAATAACCTTTGGGCTCAGCGCAGGAACTTCACTTCCCCGATATTCCTGATGCTCCTTAAAAGGGTGGCAGTGACTTGGCACAGGAATTTTTCCTTCTTACTGTAAGTATCCTTAAGAAATATAGCTGCTTGAGACCTTTCTTTATTAGGTGGACATATGTGATCTCCATTCTCTGTGATGCTAAAATGGCTTGAATTAATATGGAATGTATGTTTCATAAAAGGCCTGAAATGTTTGATTTTACACAACTGTTAGACTTAATAATCCAGTTACCTTGGAAAGGCTGAATATTTGTGGTAAATTTGTACCATTGGGTGTCCAGTTCTTCCTACTGTGTCGTATCTTAATTTTTAAACACCAGAATACAAGTATTTTTAGATCACTACAGTGTGTATTGTTAGGCATTACTGTAGAACTGGTTTTCTAGATCGTTTAGTCAATCAACTGATCAGCATTACTTTTGAAATGTTTTTTTTTTTTTCTTTTGTATGTTTTATATCATGATGGACCCCTTCATGGTGGGGGGTCCTGCATCAACCTGAAGGGGTTTATTTCACAATAATGACCTGCTAACTGTACATTATCCTGCTTATAACATGGTTATGTATGAAAACAAATCAATAATTTGACACAAAATCTTTTAGAGAAGCTTGTTTTATAATATTTGTTTAGCTTTGTCATTTTATTGATGGTTCCTACAGATGAATATAAATGTCCACTGAATGAAATATCAAACAAAGTATGGATCAGGTGGATGCAGAATTAGGAACACAATAGCAGAGAACGTATCATGCAGGAGGACACATGGCCATATACACACACTCAGACTAAGAGGTGTGACGTAGGCACTCATCGCCACCCGCGCTAATGGCGGGCTCTCCTTTGTGATGAGATCTGTGATATAAACACACACTGGACGTAGACACACACACAAACACACAAGGTCCTGCTGTATGGAGGTCTATTCCTGTTTCTGACAGCTACACGCATCAGTGGCTGCTTTTGTCTGAGCCAATCAGCAAACGGCTCACTGGGTGTTTCCTTTTACTGCAGCATGAGAAGAAGAGAGGGCAGAAACAAATGACTGAAAAGGGAAAAAAAGCCAAAAGGTGTGAGAGGGAGAGGGAGAGAGATCAGACCACTTACTACAGTGACGTGAGTTTGTTAACTGTACGTCAAACAGGAGAGCGGTGTCACGCTGAACGGACCAATAGGAGGCAGAGAAATGGGGCCACTTATGACATCAATGCTGGCATGGGATGAGAGTTGCCTGCATGAGGGAGCTTTCCAATGAGTAGACAGACGGAGTGAGCATACAGTGATACTCCATTACAAAAACACAGCCCACACACTCTCTGCTTTATAATCCATGTTTGACTCATTTTGCACGAGCCAGAACCTTTTCTTTTTT
Source organism: Lutjanus argentimaculatus (assembly GCA_034769285.1). Taxonomy (NCBI): domain Eukaryota; kingdom Metazoa; phylum Chordata; class Actinopteri; order Lutjaniformes; family Lutjanidae; genus Lutjanus; species Lutjanus argentimaculatus. The sequence goes on from JAWZSL010000001.1 coordinate 3,351,683, forward strand.
CACACGTGCGCATATAGAATTGAAAAACCTTCAGTGGATGGTGATTCCAGTTAAACATAAGACGCTGTAGATGTAACATGTCTGATCTATAAATGTGCTGATGCTGCCTTAATTTTTTTTTTTTTTTTTTACCATACTAGCAAAGAGTAACTCACTGTTCTGTGTAAAAACAACAACATGTGAAAACCTAAATTATATCACATACAAAATACATTAATTTTGCATGTAAAGTAAAGCATAGCTTCAGTGAGATTAGGGCTGCAACTAATGATTATTTTCATTATCATTCAATCTGCCGGTTATTTTCATGATTAATCGTTTAGTCTATGTAAAAAAAAACAAAAAACAAAACAAAAGTGGAATTATGCTCATCACAATTTCCCACAGCCTGTACTGATGTCTTCAAACTGCTTCTTTTGTTCAACCAACAGTCCAAAACCCAATTTATTTACCATAATAAATGACAAAGAAAAGCAGCAAATTCTTACACTTAAAGCTACTACAAGGAGTTTTTAACTGGTTATGAAACAATATCAATTTAATACTGATGTGACCTACGTAGCCAAACAAGACCATCTGTGAGAAGACTGGCTATTTCTATAAAGTTATTCTCAGTGGCTACCACTGGGTTGGATCCTCTGTGAAATCAGATTAAATAAGATTTTAATTTAGATCATCTAATTTTTATGTCATATTTGTGGTTATGGCATTGGAAACACTACTGCTTTTGTCCATAGGGGTCTCAACTAAAATTAACTAAATATGAAAGTTCCTTGTAGTAGCGTTAAGCAAATGTTTTTGCTTGAAAATTGACTGTAATGATGAATCCATTATCAAAATAGCTGGCATCAGATTTTCTTTCAATCAATTAATCAACTAATTGTTACAGCTTTAAATGGAATAGCTTATATCCTTTCCTCCTGTATTCTAATTACATTCTGCATTTACTTCATTTAATAGTAGTTTTTATTGGTAGTGGCAGGGTCCGCCATTGCAACACTGAATTGAAATTGGTGTAAAGATTATTTTGATCTTATTTATTTTCTACAGATGCACACAGTACTTGTTAGTTGCTGATACAGACGCACCAGGCTTTCAACATGGTATAAAGAGGGAGGAGTCTGTGTTTGGAGGAGGTGGGGCGGCTCAAACAAACACAGGACTTTCACCCCGAGGATCAGGGTTAGCGTTCTGCGTGGGGAAAAAAAAAGTTATTAAAAGTTTTAAGGAACATAATGTGAAGTACTTGCCATGGACAGTGTAACCCCAAACATGGTATTTTCCTAAACTTACCTGCCTACTTAAGTAGCTCTGGTGCGTAAACCTACCAAAACTGCAACTGTTTCACCACTGATGGACTCAAGGGGGCGGGAGCAGTCAAAAGGAGAAGAATTACCAGGGAGGTGATCGCCCCCCTTGAGTCCACCAGTGGTCTAACCTTGTAGGCATGCTAACAGAAAAAAAAAAAGAAGAAAAAAACCTAAGATCCACTGTGCTCAGCCCAGTGGACCAAAGCCACAGATGTTATACAGATCCACCTTGGAAGCATTCAGTGGTATTTGATGTTTTTCTGTGCACAATACAAAAACCTTAAGGCTGAGATCTCTGCTCCAACTGTGAGATGCTTTTGTGTACATGCACACAAAGACAGATGCAGGACACACATGCATGGACCTAATGCATGTTTATGAAACAGACAAAAACGCACATTTCCGCACACATGCACATGAAGGAATCCAGGTAGCCAGATCACATTTCTCTCCTCAACAAAGAACTCTCTTTTTGTGTGTATCTCTTTCACTCTCACACACACTGAGTGGCAGCTGCTGTTGCTCAAGCCGTCCGTATTCCACAGTCATGTTACGCATCAAGAACAGAACAGAACAGAGTATTTGTTGTAGGTGGTGATTGTGCTGTGTAGTGAAAATACAACACACTTAAGCAGCAGCCATCTGAAACTGATTGTCTGTCAAGTCTCTTATATAGATCCTGTTTTACCAGAATTACTTTTCATAAATTGCTATGATAAGAAAATGTTGTTTCCTGATTTAATCTGACAACATAACACTGTAGGTAGGGAGAGGCAATATTTTTTCTTGGCAGAGTTCAACCCCCTCTAATGACCCCTGAGCCCCAGATATGTATGCAAGTCTGTGTGCAATGCAAATCTGCAGGCACAAACATGTGCACATACATCATTCATGAATATTGATGGACGTGTGTACAAACAGCGTGTGTGTCATGTACTCTGTGCTGGTGATGGTAAAACTTCGATCGATCCCGGACAGGAGCATATAGGTGGACGTGCTCCCATTCATAAGCACAGACACACACACACGCACATTGATCAGAGGCCTTCACTTTTTAAGAGAAATAACTGTCAACTTGAATTTAAATCCTTTCTCTTATGAAGGGATTAGTAATGTGTTGCTCCCCGGAGCACTGACAGTAACACTACAGCTTAAATGTTGCACTGTATGCCTTTGTGTACAGACACACACATACTCTCACTCACGCTTTGGCCTGACTGACCCCCACAGGAGGGATTAAACACTGGCCTTAACAAAAATTTGTTGGATTGACCATCTGCATAACAGCGCTTGAGTTAGATGACCTTTTAGTCCCATCTGAGCTTCACTGCTGACATATTTAAAATTTTGGTCATTCCAGCCACATTAGGCCAACATTTTCAAACGCCTTTTGGCAAATAAAAAAGTTCTTCAGAGTGAATGCATTTGATGACATACCCACCACACACCCCAGCCAAGCACACAGAGCATGCACAGAGCTGACGAGAGCGTGGAGCTTGCAAGTTGGGTGCAGCTCGGTTTTGGCTCGTCTGCTCAGCTGGAAAAAAATGGCAGCTGCCTGGTCGCAATCTTTTTTATTTTACAGCTAAACAGTACACTAATATATGATTCTAAAAACATCTGAGGCAAGAAATAGGCAATGTAGTAACAGAATATTGATCCATATTTGATCAGGACTGTCTAGTTTGGCAGTTTGATCTGAGTTTCATGAACTCCCTGTGAGTTGCGCTGGACGAGCTCACCAATTTTTGCTCTAAATGGGACCATAATTTACAAAATGAATGTCATGCATTATTGACACTAGCAATTGAGAATAAACCCATTTGGAAATAGTTTTCTGAGGTCATAAATTAAAGTAATTTTGTAATAAACGTACTTATAATCAGACTTCTTTTTGAAACCGGTGCAGTTGCCCCCTGCTGGCCATTAGAAAGAATGCAGGTTTAAGGCACTTCTGCATTGCTTTCCACTATTTATTTAATGGTCCGTGACCCCAGCCTCTGATAATCCTGACTCTGTTATTTGAGTCGCACATGCCACACAGTCAGAGTGCGCTGCTGCACTTTATTCTTCAGGCTCCATCTGCAAGCAGCAAACTTCACCAGAAAAACAGACGACAGCTATTTAGCAGAGGTTGCATAAAACTGCTGGATTTAGTGGTCTGCATATGCTCATGTCAAATATATCCACAATAATAATGCTACAATAATATTTTGTTGTTATGGCAACAGATGTCGATGCAGCAGCCAGTCGCTCCTTCAAACTTTACGACTTTAATCAGTTATTTTTTTCAGCTTTATTGCCCAAATATGCATCACCGATGACAGAAATATACTCGAAAGCATTGGAAAACAAAGATGTGATGTGATGTGATGCGCTGTACCGAGATCAGCTGGACGCACTGCCGAAGGTGACCACCCCGGGAAGGAGAGGGGGTGAGCGGATAAGAGCCATGCTACAGCTGGGACTGGATAATGTCCGGCAAGGAAAATGAAACAGAAGTGGGACTTTGGTCTGGCCAAACAATGGGAAACCAGAGACTTTTTTGTGCCCACACAGAGAGACCTGCTCCACGGCATTCTGGATCAGACCGTTGCACCTGAGGGGTGGATTGCACTCTGAGCTGACAGAATGTCAGCGGCTGTTTCATAACAACCTTATCAGCTATTGCAAAGAGTGCGGTCAAGGCAAGGCCACATAGGAAGGGATAAAAATACTGCTATAGGCTCACTGTGACTCAGGAAACAGCAATGAGAGAAATTCACAAACTTAGTTGAGAAATACCTCTGAGAATTGTGGGAAATGTATGACGTCAGGATGCTGTGAACCAGTCGTTCTTCTCAAGAGGGGTCCAGCAGAGTGACAGTGAGGCCGGGATGTGGCTAATCAAAGGGGCCTGCCAACTTGTCCCGTTATGTTCCCACATAGCTGATGTGATGCACAAATTCCTTTGTTCATTTATTTATATTTAAAAATATCACACAGCCAAAAAATGCATAACATATGAAAGCACTCTATATAAATGCCATACATGCACTTATCCATTGTTTAATAAAATGATTTATTTCAAAGCACTTGCACTGTCACTGTCCGTTTATATTGTGAATAACAAACACTAGATGAAAAATAGGCCTTTCCATATCAATAATTTATTAGATACATTGTTTTCTAATACACAACATGAATTCTAAGTGTTGGGAACAAATTGCACATTGACCATCTGGCTGCACTCATGCTGGTACAAACATTAAGTCCAGACCAACTTCAATATGTAGAATAATGATGTGAATTTTCCACGGGCACGTATTTGCACAAGCTGATGTGATTGTTGTAATCCCCTAGGATTTTTTTTTTTTTTACTGTACATTAATCTGCATTTCCATCTACTTTCTTTCCTTGCATTCTCACCCTCTCTCCCGCCCTCCGCCGCTGTAAGCCCGCAGCTCCTATGGGAAGGTGTTGGGACGATAAGAAACAGACAGTCTGGAAAGCAGGGAGAGGCAGGAAGGGAGCGGGGGAGTGGAGTAGCTGGGGCCTTTACAGCTGTGTCGAGCGCTTTATTCTCTTTCTATTTATGATTCCCAGATGTTTGTCGGGCAAATCCTGGTTTAGTGGAGGTGCACATGCACACGGACGCATGACGCACACGCCAGCGTAAATTGGTTAATATGCTGTGAGTGTATTTAGCTAAATGTCTTTTAACATTCGGATCACCAGGTGGTGCATTTTGTTGCATAACTTTGACGTGGCGCGTTGTTCAGGGACTACTTTACTAAGAAAGGAGGCAGGAGGAATGAGAAACAGAAAGACATTAAAGGGACAGTTCACCTCAAAATCAAAAAATACATTTTTTCCCCCCTGGCCTGTAGTGCTATTTATCCCTCGAGATATTTTTGGTGTGAGTTGCAGAGTTTTGGATATCCGCCGTAGAGATGTCTGCCTTCTCTAAAGATAATCCACAGACCTTGTTGCCAGCAGGTTCATGTGGCAACTACTTTCATACATAAAACTGCTCATAACAAGGTTGGTGGATTATCTTGAGTAACCAGTTCATAACTTTTGGAAAGACACACTGGTTTTGAATTTTTCAAATGTATTTTTTGGTGCTTTGAGCACCACAGTGCCATTTAGTCCCATAATAGTGCAGAGAAGGCAAACATCTTTACAGCTGATATCTCCAACATGGTGCAACTCACACCAAAAAAAAAAAAAAGATTGATAAATAGCACTAAGGGTGTGAACTGTCCCTTTAAAGAGAGAAGGGGAAGAAGAATATGAAGTAATAATGTCAGCGTTTGCTTTTTAATATCTTTATTTATCCAGGTTAAAAAGCGTGTATTTATCTGGAAGCTGCCCAGCTCAGACACATTCCTCTACGATTTAGTCAGCGCCATTGTGATGGTAGCTGTGAGGCAGCGGGGAATGTTGCTCATTTACTCCTTTTTGCTGCCGTTGCTGAGAAGTCAAACAATGACCTTGTGTCTACCTCCACCTCACACTCTCTAAACTGTACAGCATTACATCCTTTGTGTGTGTTAGTGTTGCAGTGTTCTTACTTACAATTTTTTTCTTTTACAGTTTTTCTCAATTATTTTGACTTGTTTTTAACATCTTAAAATTGTCTAAACTGTAAGTGTAATTGTCACAACAGTTTCACAGGCCATCATAACTCTGTTGCATGTTTGCAAGAGGTAGTAACTCACCCAAAGCATTTCATTTAAGCTTCAAAACCAAGTTATTGTGTCAGTAAATTGGTCTGTGCCACCAAATTGCAAAGATCATGTGAGCTGTACTGCTCAAAAGGTTTAGATGTTTTTTTCACCATGACTGTCGACCCTGGAAATGTTTTGTATTCATAAATCTCTGTTTTGTTCTTCTTTTGTTGACACTGACTCGGACTGAGCTTTTTAGATTCAGATTTCAAGAAAAGGTAAAAGTTTGCTGGGGGAAGTCGATACTGTACAATACTAATAATCACAGAAAAAAGATATGTGCATTTGTATGTATAGACGAATCCGGTGAAGTACCAGAAGTTAACAAGCGGCCATTGCTGCAGTGGCGTCTCCCTTCAGTATGAGCACGAATGAATGGGAGCCATCAGAAGAACTTTACAATTTTCTACTTTTACACTTAATTTTTATGTAATGTTACTTTTGACAACCAAAAATATTTTCAGGAAGGAACTTTGTTCCTGAGAACCTTGAATACCTGATTAAAAATATGAATTCATTATATATTTTTAATATATATTACACAGTACTTCATCACTTAAATGTGGCGGAGGTGGTCCATTTTTTCTCTTCTCCATTATCCATTTCTGGCTGTTGTCACAACCAACATCTAACTACTATATAAAATTTGAAGAACATTAATCATCAGTTACTGAGAGCTGCTGTTTAACATTGTCAATCCAATTATCCAATCCAATTATTGCTGTCACTATTAGGAAGCAACAGCAGACATGGTGTCTAGAAGGAAACCCCAGATCTGCGAGATCTTGCAAGAGTAAACATTTTGACTGAACCCATGAAAGATCTTGCAAGACTCTCGCAAATTTGGGGTTCCCTTCGTGACCGGACTGGCAGAAACCATTGGTGACAGTCACGATGCACCACCGCAGCAATGGCGGCACCGCAAGATGGCACAACACACAAAGCGGTCGCTGGATTTGTCTATACAGTAAATTATTTGTGTAGCAATGTGTTGCATGTACTGTGAAGAAAAAAAACATCTTTCTTGATGTAAAGTTGTTGGAAAATATGCCACAAAATGACATGCATGGAATTCCTGGATCATTACTGTCACCTGATAGGTCATTGGCCAATTCAGCAGACATCAGAAACATTCCATGTCATAGATATTTCCAGAATGTGACTGCTCAAATGATGAAAGGATATTTAGAAGTTGTGAAGAGTTTGACAGTTTCACTGAGGATCAACTCATCAGGGAGCCGAGTGGTCATTGTGCAAATTGTAGAAAACTGTACTTACTCTTTTGCACATGTGCAAAAACATGTGCAAACATTTGCTTGAATGAATGAGACATTAAAATCTGCAGTGAACAACAAACTAATTGTTCAGAAAAACTAGAAAGAAACATGTTACAGGCCTGGTTCAGCTGTAGATTGTTTAAACAGATTGCAGACACTAGATTGAAATAATACAAACCATCAGGAGATGAATAATGAAGAAATTAACTAATTAACTCAAAAACAAGATGTGCTAGTAAAAACTATTTACAGTCTGCGATTTTACTGTTTGTTTGTTTGTTTTTTAATTTACCTTGTTTAGAGCCTCATCAGGTGGCTGGTTTCATTGCACAAGCCATGGTGGAGCCATTATACACCACCTTCCAAGCTCCAAACAGCAGGCAGACAAATTTAGGGACTAGCTGGTGAAAATAGTTGAGCAGTTAACAGAAACACAACTCCAAAACAATGCTAATGTTGCTCTGTGTAAGCTGGATGTCTAAATAGTAAACTGCTTACTAACATGTTCATCATAAAACCTTAATAAAGTGATAATATGTCAGTGCCTCCAAGTCTCACATGACTCTAATATGCCTCCATCTTGCCTTACATCTTATTAGAGGAAGTAACATCCTAACTCTGCTCAAGATGACTTCCAAGGATCTTTCTCCTCACCTCTCTGGATGCCTCCCCGCTGGGTTTATGGCTTTACAAATAAGGCCAATTACACGTACTTCCTTGTATGCCCGCTCACTGTGAGCCAGTGTGACACTGGTACGATGGGCCAATAATGGCTCTCTTGCTGGGCAACAAGCCCACAAGGATGATGACTAAATGGACCAGGCTTTTCCTTATGCCTCTTCTCTACTTACTTGCTTTGTCCAACTCCTATACGTATGTGTACATGTGCATATATGTCTTCATATGTCTAGACCCACAAGTCAGTCTCTAAACACTTTGCTCAGTAGAGATTGAGGACAATAGCCCTGCTTTTGCTGCTAAAACTTGGTGGAAACAATTAAGAGTTTAAAAAACTGTACTGCAAAACCAACCTGAAGTCCACTGAAGAGAATGGGGGGAGAGCATCGTGTCTGGTAAAGCTTAGTTTACCTCTTTTTATTGATATTTTTCACCATACAGTGTATGTTGACATATATAGGTACATGTGTATACAGTTGTATCACTTGTAGATACACACAAGGACATAACTGGGTGTATAAAATACAGCTGAAGTGATATATTTCAAGCTAGACCTCATAATAGCAACATCATTGGTAATCAATTAACCACTTTATTGATCAGTTTCAATTATCATTTGTCAGGAATGTAAGAGCCTCAGTATAACTTAATAAATAGGGACCATATTTTCCTGAAATTTTACAAAAAAAAACAGCAAATATGTTTTTTTTTCTAACTTCAGCATTAAGAGCACCTCCTGGACCCACTGAGCAAAGGAAGAGGGGGCCACTTGCTTTCCAATTATGCCAAATAATTCATCGGGCAAGCAAGGAGGCAAATGCCACTACTACACTGGACTATCCCAAAGATGGCAGTGAGTGGGTTAGACATAACCGTTTTGTTACTTAGTGATGCAAAACAGTCAAAAATTGAGGACCAGAGGCTACTAAGGGATGGACAGGTCCAGAATATATGTCACAGAGAGACTGGGGTATACTGACATCTGGGGCACGGATCGGTTGATTTTGGTCAGCTTATCGTTAGAATAATGTAGCTGGTGAAATACTTTGAATTGTATTAGATTGAGCTTCACACAGAAAGATAAGGAATTGATTAGAGAAATAGCGGAGTCCCACTGTTTGTCTGAGATTGGTTCACCTAAATCAAGTTCCCAAGTGTCCGGTAAAGCTTGTCCTTGAAAATATTTAAGGTGCGTACCTTTTTAGTGGCTGTACATGCCACTGCAACTTGTAACTACCTTGCATTTAGAAATCTCAAGATGATCGGTGGGCAGTGAGATCTCTTATCTTCGCCTCTGCACCACATGTCCATGATAGTTATGTTCAGCCCCTGAAGCTTGAATCAAAGTTAGCTAGGTAGCTATACTGAGGAAGCTAAGCGGAAATAACAATGGCATGATTTAAGGAAACACTGACAGCAGGCAGCTAACCAACTGTTCACTAACTTTCTCTCCATGTCAAACAACGGGACCAACACTCTACTTAAAATGCAGAAGGCTTTTAAATCAGGGCTCAGTGATTGATGACTGTCGGCCACAAACAAAGTATGCAAACATGCAGACAGGATGAGTGGCCCAGCTGACCTTTGTACTTGAAACCTGCAGATTCTTGTAAGGCATTACCAGGTAATTGCCAGGCCAGCTGAGACATGTAGTTCATCCATTTTGTCCTGCATTTCTTCCCAACTGGTTGTCCCCTCTGTATCTCCAGTGAGGAACCCCAGAGAGAGCCTCTTTGTCAACTGCCTCAGGAACACAAACAGAGCAGCATCCCCGCAGGCTGATCTCTGGGTCTATCCACAAGCTCATTCTTTTGGTCACTACTGCAGCTACTGCACTTAATTGGTGATTCATGTTACTACACTTCTCGCTGTCACTTGAATAAAGGTCGGGCTATGCTCTAAAAGACAACACATTCCAGGACACTGGATGGTGGACGTTCCTGAAGCTGTTCTACCGTCCAACAAGCACTTCAGTTTAAGCGTGCCGGCTCCTGCAAGGATCCTGGTAGTCACAGGAAAAGCCCCTGGTTTCTCTGTTCAGACGTTCCAAAGCTTCTCTTTATCTTCACTGCATCTCAGAGATCTTAGTCCATTAAGAAGGATGAAGCCACCATATGTCACCAAACTGAGTCATCTGCAGACCTTAGCTGTGCCTGGATATTTTGACGGTGACCATTATAAACTAGAAGAGTGCAGATCCCCGCCAGGCAATAGATTGTGAAGCACCTACTGCAATGTTCAGCCAACGTTACCACATATGTTGTCCCGAGAAGAAGAGTGAGAAGTCAGCTGTAGAACAGAACAGAGCAGTCACAAAATAGAATTACTGCCTCACAGTAACCAGTCAAGTTACAGTTCACATCCGTCCAAGCTAAAGGTCTGTTGATCATGCGCAGATGCACACGCAAGCGACGGCATGATCCAGTATTATGTGGCATGATAATAATGACAGAAGGGAGGGGATAAGGTGCTTTCAACATTCTGATAACCACCTCGAACATGCCTAACTCAATGCACAGCAGTCAATCTCTGTGTACAGGTTGTGTACATTTTAACTACCAGGATGGAATCGGCATCTTTAATTTGGAATCTGAGGTTCAGCGTTTGACCAGCGTAAGATTCAACATGTTTTTGCTTCAAAGACTCTAAATGATCTGTGGAGAGTTGTTCCATATTATGACCATGAAAAGATAAATCTGGTACATTATATTTAAAGCAGAATTATGCTTCTTCATTTCTTTTAGTAGAGGTTGTCAGAGTATAACAAATGACTGCAATAAAGGACTGCCTGTGTGATGGAAATCAGTTCTCCACACATATGCATTTCAAAGCTCTCGTGGGGCAAAATGTGGGGCAATGTGACAAATAAATTCAATTGAGCAGAAGAGATAAATACACACAAAAGAAGAAAAACAGACTTGTGTTGCCTGCAACATCCAAACAGTTCTACCGACTGTACCATGAAAGTCACATTCACGCCACAGATTTGGTCAGCGTTGACCATCAAAATCTACTCGCTTCCGGAGAGTTGGCTTTTTTTTTTTTTTTTAAACTATTGTTGACATCATCCATCATAACCAACCAGCACTGCTGAAAGTCTGATCCACTGTGGCAGCATTTCATGCTTTCGTCTGGAAATCAACTAATTTAAAACATCCATAGGCCAGACGTGCAGCAGTGTTATTGGTAGCTGTCCAGAGCAGAAAGTGCTGCAGAAGCTTAACCACCACACTGTCCCTCAGGAATGGTTTCTATTTCAGTATAAGTACACTGTCTGCCAATGGATATGGATGAGGTGATTGGAGGGCGGTTGTAGAGGAGAACGACAGGAATATTTTATCCCAGAGTGAACCTGCTTGGCAAGTCCTTCTGGCTGCTATAAGCTCTAATCTTCTCGCGTATCGTTGATTAGAATCCTCAGAGCTGAACAGAATATAGGAAGTATTTGTTCACTGGTGAACTCGGGAAAAAAACAACGCAAAAGGTATCCTCTTGGATGCCCCTATGGTGAATACAACATGATGAAGTACCCTCTAAGGTTTCCTTTTAGTGGACAAAACATGGTAAAGTGCCTTTCCAGTGGACAATCATGGTCAAGTGCCCTCTAGGGTCCTCTTCCAGTGGACAAAACATGATAAAATGCCCTCTAAAGTGCCCTAGTGGACAAAGTGTGGTGAAGTGCCCTTCTAGTCGACAAAACGTGACAAATTGCCCTCTAAAGTCCCCTTCCAGCAGACAAATTGTGGTAAAGTGCTCTTTCTAGTGGACAAAGTATGGTAAAGTGCCCTTCCAGTGTACAAAATATGGTAACGTGCACTTCCAGTGGTCAAAATGTGGTAAAGTGCACTTCTAGTAGACAAAACATGATAAAGTGCCCTCTAAAGTGCCCTTCCAGTGGACAAAATGTGGTAAAATGCCCTTCTAGTGGACAAAACATGACAAAATGGTCTCAAAAGTGCCCTTCCAGTGGACAAAATGTGGTAAAGATAAGATAAGATAAGATAAGATAAGATAAGATAAGATAAGATAAGAAGCTTTATTGTCATTGCAAGGGGTACAATGAAATTCCATTCGGCAACATCTCTTGTAGCAGCTACATTGTCAGTCATAAAATAGAACGTAACATAAATAGTAAAAACTAGTGGACAAAATGTGGTAAAGTGCCCTTCTAGTGGACAAAACATGATAAAGTGCCCTCTAAAGTGCTCCTCAGACAGCTTGAGTCTGACACTGTATTTGTTACAGTACAGCTCAAGAGATATAAAATATTTAAAAGCCCAACAAGAAAACTACTTTGTTCTTTTATGTTACAGTGTGAGGCAACATGCCAAAAAGCTCCTCTCATCTGATTTTGCTTTTATTTTTTCCAGCCTTGACTACAGTAACATACTTTTACGCCTGTATCAGCCAGAGCTGTCACTCACACTGTTACAGAATGCTGCCACTCATATTTTAAAAAGCACCAAAAAATATGATCAGATATTAGTCCTGTGTTAGCCAACGTACATTGGGTGTTTATGAGCTGTTAAATATAAGTCACTGGGTTTTATCACTCTGATCCTTGTGTTGTTTTTACCTGTGCTGTTCAGAGGTAGCAAAAGACAAATTCTTTAGTCACGTACAAGTACAGATACTTGTGTAGAAAAGACTCTTGTATGAGTAGAAGATACTGATTCAACTTCTTTACTCAGTAAAAGTGAAAAAGTACAGGCTCTGAAATGTACTCAAAGTATAAAAGTAAAAAGTTGTCCTCTGAGGGACATTTCTGTTTCTGTTTCTGGGCAAAGTGAACTGAACTTCACTTCTTTTTTTGTTGTTGTTGTTACATCTTTTACGTCGTTTTTGTTTTGTCTTTTTTTGTCTTGTTTACATTTTTATCTTCTATGTCATTTTTTGGTCTTGGTACACCTTTTATGTGTTTTCTTGTTAAGTCTTTACATTGTTTTTGTCTTGTTACATCTTTTATGTAGTTTTCGTCTAGTAACATCTTTTTTCTCCTTACGTCTTTTATGTTTTGTTACATCTTTTTTGCATTGTTTCATCTTTTATGTCATTGTTACAGCTTTTACTGTTTCTGTCTTATTACATTTTGATGTCCTTTTCGTTTTGTTACATCTTTTTGTCTTATCTATTTTTTGTCATGTTTTGTCATTTTTGCTGTTGTCTTTAACATCGTTGTCTTGTTCCATCTTCTACATTGTTTGTTTTGTTGTCTTGTTGCTGAAATTAGTCAATCACTGTTGAAAACTGCTATAATGAAGTTTCATCTTTTTATTCTTATTCTTATTCTCTTTTCGATTCAATCCATAGAAAACACTAGCTGATGTAATGGTAAATAGATTTCCCTCGGAGGCTTGTAGCATCGCTCAACCTCTGTATTTACAGAGGGATTGAGGCAGCGTGGTGTAAATCATGATTGCATTTTTGTATTGTGCCTGCCATTCAGGATTTCAGTTCTGGGCCCTTCATTTCATGTTAGCAGCTTGCAGTGGGATGGGCTGAGGGAATTAGTAATAATGGCTTTTCCTCAAGCGTTTTTCCATCTTATGTTTGTAAAGTGACAAGCATACGGATGAGTGTGTGTCAGTGAAGTAAGAGCAATGTGTGGTAACATGCTGTAAGTGCCATGGTACAGGGGAGGGTGTGGACGTGGGCGGGCGAGAACCAGAGGGTGCTGGAGGAGCTCGAGCCAGTGAGGTGAGACAGTTAAGGACAGGGAGGAAGGGTCAGCATCATAAAGACGGACACAGAGGCTTGGACGGCTGATCTGCGCTGACCAGAGTTCAGCCGGGGACTTTGAGAAGGGAGGGCACGATGTTGAGATGAAGGGAGGATTGCGCTAAATGGACTGGTTCTGTCACTTACAGTAAGATCAGCAGGGATGTGAGGTCCGGGCCTTCTCAGTGAGGATGAATGTTGCATGAATATACCCCCCCCTCTCCTACACACACACACACACACACACACACACACAAGCACATATAAACAAAGACTGTCTGGAAGAAACACGCCGCCTCTCTCTGTAAGGATAATTGTTACGGAAAGACAGACGTTTAGCATCCAGGCCCTCGGCTGTTTCTGACCTTAGAGCAGGAGCTGTTTGCATCGATGCCGCGTCTCTCTTTTGTGTTTTCTTCCAGTTCCGCATCTGTGTGTCTTTGGTTGTGTATTTGTGTGAACTAGCGCTACTGTTCAAGCATGTGCAACCATGCATGAACATATACAAGTGTCTTTCCCTGTCTGCCTCAATACATCTTCATTTTGGTGTTTGGTCTTTGTCAGGAAATGCTTCCCAACTATGATCACATGCTATGATTTCATCATGTTATGGGAAATATTGTCATTAGATGTCTTAAAGAGAGGTTTTTGCCCCTTGTTGGAACTAGGGCTGGGCAATATAACAATATTATATAGATATTGTGATATCAGACTAGATATCGTCTTAGATTTTGGATATTGTCATATCATGATATGGCATAAGTGTTTTCTTTTCTTGGTTTTAAAGGATACTTTACAGTAAAGTGCTGTAATTTTCTAAATGTACCTGACTGTTCTAGCTATTCTATTATTTGCCTTTACCCACTTAGTCATTATATCCATATTACTGATGATTATTTATCAAAAATCTAATTGTGTTAATATTTTTTGAAAGCACCAATAGTCATCCCTACGAATGTTGCCAAAAACCTCAACTCTACTAAAGTAAAGGTTTTGCATTCTAAACATTCATGAAAGTATGTAAGTATTGTGGTAAAACTGACTTAAAGCAGTAAAATGTGCAGTAAAATGGTCCCCGTCAGTGTTTTACTATCATATCTGATGTTTTTGTATTACATTCTTACTTGAGAAACCATGTCTTATCAAAACAAAGCTTTAAAAATTATGAATACAAACACAAATATATTCTTTAAGGATTTATAAATGAAATATATTCAATTCATGAAATGTTTAGGTTTGCTTAATTTCTAAACTTGTTCTGTGTCAGAAAAACACCCTTGTCCTAAATATGAATTCACAACTATTAACTGTGACTATAACTGTAACTATAACTATTCACAATTTAAAAATGTGTTACAAGCCTTCAAAATAAAAAAAACTAACAATACTTACTAATAACACAGGTATAAAAATGTACTATTGTAATCAACTTTGTCTAAACATTGATTCTTTCTGGAAATTTTGGCTGAAGTTGTGTCCCAGAATCAGGCATAAAAAAGTTTAGCTGTACCCTGAGGACCCCATGTCTCACTTCGTGGTTTAAAAAAGGCGGGAATACTGCTCAAGCACTTGTAAACTCTCTATTTTTCAACAAACTCATTAAATAAATTAAGCTAAATAAGAATTATGGTTTAAAAATGTGCATTCTGATTAGCATTACGAGAACTCTGAGCAACTTTAAAAATAAAATGGCTACTCTGTATGCTGTGAAAATAAAAGATGTAACATTTCGTCAACTCTGTCTAAGTTTACGTCTTCATTTAATAAAAGGTTAGGGTGGGTGAGGGTGAAGAGGCTGCAAAGTAAAATGTTTGATCAATGGAGTGTAGATTGAGGTTAGAATTTTACTTTAATATCTTATTTCATTTTGTTCTTTCTTCTTTTTCTTTTCTTGTTATTTTAATAAGTGATTTGTTTAAATGCATTGACATCAATGTTCTTCTTATGGATCTTATTCTGAGTGCACAGATATATGTTCTACTAATATATTTTTGGTATTTCACTTGATTTCATGACAATATGTGAATGAAAAGCAACGCGCAGAAGGTTTATGAGATTACACAAAATAAATCGATGAGCCATGTACATTCAAATTCTGTTATGGCACTTTTACTTTGGAGGATACTTTGTATCCTCCAAAGTGAACGAGGAAAAAAAAAATCAATTTTCCAGCATAATTGAAGAGTAAAAAACAAAACCTGCTCAAGAATGAGTGATTAATATTACTGCTGCATTATGTGTATATTGCATTTTAAAGCTGTAGGTTTAAGGTTGAACCCATTATTTGAGAATTTATAGTGTGTTATTTCAGAGACGTATATGACATTGCATATCATAGAATAGCCTAAAAAATATTGAGATGTTATTTATAAGCCATATTGCCCAGCCATAGCCGTAGAGTTTTCAATGTAAATATGAGGAAAACAAGCTGTATGGCTAATATGGTGCTTTTTATTACCGGTCAAATCACCCACTGGTTATTAGAATATGTCACAATCCCCAGTTGTGGTAAGAAGGTAGTAATGTGATTCTAATGAAAGCAGCCTCTGAGTGCTGGATATTACAAAAGCTGATCAATGACAACCAAAAGTGGTGGTAATCATGTTTATCCAGTGTGTGTCTGTGTGTTTGTATGTGTTAGTGCTCGGGCAGCATGTAAAGGAGGTGGTCAGGGGAAACTGAGCTGGTTTTGATGGTAATCAAGCCTGGCACAGTTACATTAACTTCACTGGACCCACAGGCTCTCTCTCTCTCCTTCTTTGACTCTCGTGCACCTTTTTTCCTTCCACCATCTGTGTCAGTCAGCTCTGTAATGACGGGTTAAAGGTTTACAAGCCTCTTTAGGCTTTCATGCACCAGAACATGAAACTTCTGTCTTACACTGTGTAAAACGTAATTAGCAAAACAAAAACATATATATATATATATATATGTATAACACTATATACATAATATATATATATATATATATAAGAAATATACATATATATAAAAAAAACATTTAAATTTGGCAACTGAAAGGTATTATAAGCTATATTTTCCTAAAAAACAAAGTACAAACAAAAATAATCCCCTTCAGTCATCACCTATGACCAACTAGAAGTGTGCGGTTGTGTCTCTGCCTGAATTTCCGTATTTTTCTCATTAATTTGTTATGCTGGGGACACTTCACTGACCCAAAATGCAGGTATCTGAAATCCTGGTATCTTTCTGCTGTGTTTACAAGCAGCCCAGACCAATCTACAGATTCTACCTTTAACAAAACAAATATTAGATGCAGAACAAGGGTATGCACTGTGTATATCCAAAATATTTCTCGAGAGAGCCTTTTTAATCGGTCTCCACCCCTAATTGAGTTTTCTATATGCTCCATGCCTGCATATCTGCCGTGGTCATCCTCTTGGTAATGTAGAGCCATACGGTGTTGGGGGTTGCCAGTTCTTGCCAGTTGTTTATGTTCGGCCAGTTGTTCTCTCAGTGTAAAAGCAGCCACGTGGACACTCAAGTCAGCAAACCGCATATGAGGTATTATTATTTATACTGTAAATAAATGATGTTCTGTTATACTTAGATGGCAGATTTGTTACAAGAATGAAGCTGGTGCAGTCAGGACAGCAACTCGAACAAAAAACGCTGCATGCAAATCATATCATCAGGGAGGTACTTTAGCCTCAGGAATGTAAGCAAGGTTTGACATTGCAGTGATTGGTAATCTGCCAACATGGAATCTGCAGAATCCTGCAGAAAACCAGGACAGGTATCACACACAGTAATATATAGAGAAACACAAGAAAGCTAAAAGGCATCTTCCCTAAATTGTCAGACAAGTTCTTTAATAATCTTTCACAACACAATCGCTTTTATTTATCTATCTTTTGTGCTTTGTTTTGTCTTTTTTTAAACGCACCGTCACATTTTTCAGTGAGATACAATCGGCAAGAAAACAGAAGCTCTGCAGTTATTATAGTGTGATGCTCAGAGTATTGTGAAACCACATCATTAGGGAAGTACTGACAATTATTCAATCAGCTGCCCACAGCGCCCGCGCACGTAACCGTAGTGGGCCAAACAAAACATTACTGTGAATAGCAAACAGGTATAAATAGACTATTAGCATAAGGTTCAAAAGCAAAGAACAATTCACACTAGATGGGATATTTGTCTGGGGGACAACAAGGGGCCCTTGGGGTTGCACACATTAATACACAGACACACATGGTCTGTTTTGATTCACATGTAAATCAATATTTTGTAAATAATATTTTCGACTAAATACCTCAATATTGTTGTGACAATATTGTGGGCTAGACTACTGATGCTTTCACAAAATATTAACCCAATGAGATTTTTTTGATAAATAATCACAAGTAATGTAGATGTAATGGCTAAGTGGGTAATAACAAATAACAGAACAGCTAGAACAGTCTGTTAAGTTCAGAAAATACATCACTTTACTGTAATGCAGCCTTTAAAACCAGGAAAAGACAGCACATATGCCGTATCACGATATAACAATATCCAAAATCTATCACGATATCTAGTCTCATATCGCGATACAATATAATATCAATATATTGCCCAGCCCTAGTGTGCATGATCACTGAACCTGCAGCTTGTCCACAGCTAATCTCGGATATTATTGGACCAATCTGCCCTTTTTTTTTTTTTTTTGAGGACATTCATGATTGTATGCTGAAGGACCTCTGAAAACCTTCTTTTATTGCTCCAAACTGACAAAATCTGTGGCCACAGCCATCATGTTTTCAGATCGTCCCGTTCTTGTGAACGTGATATCTCAAAAATGCCTCGAGTGACCTCTTCTGCTTGAGACATAATTATGATGTCCATTTTGGTGTTGTGGAAGTATAACGACTTGTGTGCAGTCAGCGTAGAGAATAACTGAGAGATGAAAAATTGATGTAGTACATCCACATCAATTTTTCATATTTCACAATGTGGCTTAGGTGTATGCTTTACATTCGTGTGCGGCTGAGTGTTTGTATGATTTACATGTGGACATGAACACGTGTTTTGTAGCTTGAAAAGTAGCCAGAACAGAGTTTGGAATAAGGAGTTCTGCTCTTGGTGCTGCACTGCGAGCTCCAATCGGATGGAAGAATGGAAAACAGTCCGTTTCTCTTCTATCAGTCTGTTCACTGTGAGGTGAACTCGTAAACAGCCATCTGCATGTGCGCACACACAAACCACACACATGCACATACTGAATCCTTGCAAGTTTATACACCAGAAGCTTTGTTCTTTCATAATGTTAAGCTTCAGTGTAACAAGCCAAAATAATTCCAAGGCATCCCAACAAATGAGTTTCTTTAAAGTACTTAATTTGAAATTATATACTTTTGGACCATTGCTGGAAAGACAACAGAATATGATGTTTAAACATCAACTATGACCTTTTATCAGACTTGAAGCGGCCATAGTCAATATTTTTATCTTAACAATGGATCACATGACCGCTTGCATGTGAAGGTGTTGCTTACAGTGACAAACCCATGGAAAATTATTACCTTTCTCTGCAGTTTACCTCACCTCTAAAGCTAATTTCATATACTATACTTTTATTTTTCCATTCAAAAGAATAGGTACAGACATACAAGTGACATCTCAAAGTCTTCACGGGTCCAGAAATGTGTGCCTGAAACCCCAAAAGACCCGTAAATGTCCTACCAGAACCCATCTATTATTTGAAAGCCAGGACCCAGACCCATGCAGACTGATTGGAGCTGATTGCTATGAAGTTAAGGTTAATTTACAGATTGTCAAAATAAAACTTACCTGATGTAACATTATAAAACTCTCCCCTGTGTGTGGCCATGATGTAGATAAACCATCCTCCTTAACAAGAAAGTCAGAAAAATACATCCAGTTTTTCTGTTATTTCACACACACACACAACACTTCCATCATTATCAGCGCAGTCTGATTATGGCTGGGTACTCTCGGATCCACTCGGGCAAACAGACCGGGACCTGTGGTAAAGAACCGAGCTGGACCTGATTGATCATATAAAATGTTGATTTTAATTAATTAATTTTTCTATTTTTTTAATTGACCAAGTATCCGTGACATAAATACACATCTGACATTTGCAACAAAGCAAACTACTTCAGGCCCCAACACATGATCAGCAGTAAAAATGCTTTCCCATTGTCTTCATATGGAGAGAGCAGTGCCGCTCAACTAAGCGCTGCTACCCTCAGCGTGTCGCTGACCGCTGCGCTCAAAGTTAAAATTTTTTGAACTTTGACCTTGTTTGCCGCTGACCTTTCAAAGTGCAACCGATGAGTTAACAGCTGTATGTGACGACGCAGGCAGAAGAGACCGCGGATGCGTGGAAGTGACACAAGCAGAGGACGGAGAGAGACTGATGGTCGAGTCTTGAAGGGAACCCCAGACCCGCAAAAGAGTGACGATTTCAACGTCAGAATGAAGGAACAACAAACAAAAATCCAGCGAGAGTTTTGCAAAGAGACACTTTTGCACCCTGCCTCGCGGTGAGTGCGGAACAAATTTCTTATCATGTCAAGGCCCTTTGGAAGGATGAATTTTAATTGTGAATTGACCTCCTGCCTCCATAGGCCTACATGCTGTCATACTGGCCACCATATAGACCTGACATCATCGAAAAGCTGTGCACAAGTTTTGGCAATAGAATTAGCGGTATATCTCAGTCACTCAGATGAGTTATCATGTTACATATGTTAAATTAAACATTTTACCAGCACCAAAGTCACCAAAATGTCTGGTTTATGTGTATACGATATGTCAGAATCAATATCCACTGGTCAACTTAAGTTTTACAGAATTCCTACAGGATCACAACTGTTTCAAAGCAATCGGTGGCGTCTATGGCTGCAAGCTATTAAACGTGTTGACTGGACTGAGGATGCCGTCATATTGGCCATCACATTGGTACAGGGCAGCCCCCTCACCTAATGCATGAACATCTATGGACAAAATGCAGTCTGGTTACAACTGTGAATGTGTTTTAGTGTTAAAGAAAAATGTCTTTCAGCATCTTTTGTTTTAAGCAAATCTCTCAGGTAGTATCACCAGTATTCTGATCTTGAAGCTAACATATAAAGTGACAGGCCTTTCCGTATGATTCGCTGGTATTTTCTGTTGGCAGCCACTCCTCACGTCTCCTCATCTCACACCATTCATACAGTCACACCAGGTTAGACCTGATATTTGTTCTGTTTAAGTGGGATTTGTAAAGCACATTTGGATGAATGAGCAGCCCTTCTTGTGTGTGTGTGTGTGTGCAAGTGTGTGTTATCCCAGCGGATCGCCGTGGTTTGCAGATAGCTGGACAAACACACAGTGAGAGGGGGTCAGTCAGAGGTGGCAGATGTGAGGGGGAGACGCACAAGAATGGAGCGACTGTGTGCAAATAAATTGGACTGAGACCGGCGGTGAAGCACAGGTAGAACTCCTGATAACACATCTGTCCTTTTCTCTGTCTCTTTATACGCTGAGGTCACACAGTCCATGCATACAAATACAGGGAGCGGATAAATACTCAAACTCTAACCATATCTGCTCTTTACCTGTGATCCCATAGATACAGCACACCACCACGTACAGAAGACATACCTACATATGTATATATATATATATATATGCGACTATTCCTAGTTGCATAAACCACCTTAAGTTTTCAAAGTTAAATTTTTCCAATGTGCAAAATATGTCCCTAAGGTAAGGGGTTTCACTTAGGGGTGTTGAAGACGGCCTCTTAGGTTGTCTTCTCCTCGTCTAAGGCATTCACCGCAGTTACTTTTATACCCTTTTACAGTTTGTAAACAATGAGAAAGCTGCGCGCGCATCTTGGCTACGGAAGTACAGCGGACCGCAACAGCTTGCATCCATAGACACCACCAATTGCTCTGAAACAGTCACAATCTTTCGGAAGTTTGAACAACTTATATCGACCACTGGAATATCAATTCTGAAGTATCATATATATCATATATATCATAGATTTTGGTGCTAGTAAAATGTTGAATTCAACCTTTGCAGCTTGATAACTCGTCTGGATGACTGGAGGAGACCGCTACTTCTGTTGCTGAAATGCGCATGCAGCTCTTCGATGACGTCGGCTGTAAAAGGGTCTATAAAACCATGTGTTACCATGGTTACGCTTCACTCACATCATCCTTTAAATGAGCGATATTTAGCAATAGCATCCCAAAATGAATGCTGCTGTCCAAATAGCGAGATGGAGCCATAGCGTGTATATTAAATAGGTTGAATTGGTTTTACCCTGCCCCCTCCTCCTCAGACTCGAGGAAGCTCAGGCAGGCTGCAGGAGTCCAACATTGTAATTTCACAATAACAAGTGATGACGAGTCCCACACTGTAAGTTGATCAGCTGTTTATAACTGCCAGTTGTCTGTCAATGTGTCAATGTTAAGTAAAGCCACTTCTCCTGAAAACAAAAGCCCACTGCTCTGAAAATACACACTCCGGAGTTGGAGTTCAGTGACTGCCTGCCAGACTCCATTAAAATATTGCTTAATTTAACCATTATAAACATCTACTCATTCTTCAAGATAATCAATGATGTCTTATGACTCATAAACAGACATTTACTCATTCAGTGAACATTCGGCATTCATTTGAACTCTAATTAACATGAAACAGGAAAACTAAAACAGCTATTCTAGCCCAGAATAGACATTTCTGTAATCTCTGATGACATATAACACGGTCTGATAAGTTACAGTAAATATATTATAGATTTCTCCTTTAATATTACTTGTGACAGCATTATTGTTAGTTGTTAGCTAGCTTAGCTAACACACTTAGTTAGCCTGTGTTAGCTGGCTTCTCCAAAATGGACAAAAGAAAGACAAGAAAAAGAAAAAGAATGCCAAGCTGGACAAAGGATGAGAATGATGTGCTCCTCGAAGAATATGGAAAGCACATTATTAGATTACCTTATGGGGGCAGCTGGATTCGCAAGATCATGAAATCATGCAAGAATCCATCTTGCCAGGCTCCGGGTTCATCCAATCACCTGCCAAGTGTTCTTTGAAAGCCCGCCCTTTCCCAAACTCTCTATAGTCTCTATGGATGGCTTCTCAGATAGTTCTGTGTAACAAACTATCTGGCCTGTCAGGTTAATTATCATAATCAGTCAAAGAAATCTTGCTGTGAATGTAATGAAGAAAAATAATAAATAATATAAACTATGACAGCAAGAAAGAAGATAGCATTAACAGGAGTAGACAAAAACGTACATTTTAAAAAAAACAAGGTAACTTAAATATATGAGACAGTATCATGTAGATGTTTGGCTAGCTAGCTACAAAGTTGCCAGTGCTAATGCTAGTGCTAGCATCAAATCTATACCCTCTAACAAGTTGCACATCGCTCATAGTGTCCAGTGGGTCCTGAAAAATGTGTCTTGCTATCTCTTCCTCCTCTTCAATCACCATAAATGGTAGTTAACAACCTACAGTACTAGCAATGCATACATAAGCAGCTAAAAAGTTAACAAAATGTTGCATTATTTGCAAGCTAAATCAAAAGGTTTTTTTTTTAAAATAATGTTATATTCTTTGTTAGCTAGCTACAAGGTAAAAAATAATTTTACTTTCTATCTATCTATCTATATATATATATATGTATATATATATATATATATATATATATATATATATGTGTGTGTGTGTGTGTGTGTATACACACATATATATCTTATACTGTTTGCTAGCTAACTAGCTAAATTGCAGTTAGCTTTGTTAGCTCACTCATGATGGTTCAGCAGAGAAGCTCTGATTTCTCCTCCTGGTGTTTAAAGTTTTTCTTCAAGAGAATTAAGTTAATATAGGTTAGAGTGAAAACTGAGGTTTGAAGAGATGTTTAAATTTAACCATTCTTAATTTGAAGTTAGTTTAAAAATTTAGTGCAACATCATTTAAATGAAAGGGGTTTCCTTTACAACATCCAAAGGAAACTCTTTCTCTTTTTTCCTAAGGCATTCTTAGATTGAAATTTAAGGGAAACCTTAGCCTAAGGGGTTTTATGCAAAGGGGGCACTCGTTGTCTGACTACCTGAGTTAAAGTGACACACTCACACGCACGCACGCACACACAGACACACACTCAGGCTGCTATCACAGCCCTGATAAGCAGGTTTTTATGGATTCCTGAAGGGTTAGCAGACACAGCTTATCAAGCTGCTGACGCAACGCCATCCTGCTGCCCAGTAAAGAGACTCTTTTTAGTTTGACCAACAGGGACTTGACTGGTTCAGTTGTGTTTCCTGCTCTGGTCTACAGACATCAAGCAGCAGCAGGGGTCTGTATTGGCCTGGGCGCCTGTTTCAGCTCGAAAAAACAAGAAGGTTGAGCAAAATATACTGTGGCTGTTCTCTAGAGTCACAGATTTATAGCAGTTTTCTTCCCTCCTGGTAAAATGTAGACTTGTAAATAAGACACAAGGACATTAAAATGCATATTTCATAACCACAACATAAATTTTTCTCTCCTCTGTTACAACACACACACATAGGCACACACAGACCTATAAAGACAAGGGTATTTGAGCTCCATGTTCCAAGTCATTACTGGTGCGAACAGGCCACTGCTGGAGATTTATCCCTGGTGGAGAGTAACAAACAGGATATGGTACAATTTCTGCTGCGCTAACTCATAAACAACTCCTAATCCATCATATGGTAGCAATTAAGGATAGACAGTGCTGGACTGAACAAGGTGTGTGTATGTGCAGGGAGAGGGTTGAAATATTGCATGTGTGCATATCAGTGTAATTTTGATATTTTCCTGTTTAGCAAAGCACTTACATCAAATGAAACTGAATAACACAAGTTCCATAGTTTTGTAGTTTTGATCCCACCGAGCAATTTTGCATTATTTTCCATTTAAGAGACAACCACATAATTGTACATGCCAGCTAAATTTAGCTGATGTCTAAATCTTAGGTTACAGTGCATGATTTCCTGAAAACATAACAATAATAAAGCTTTATCTTAAAGGGACAATTCACCTCAAAATCAAAAATCAATATTTTATCCCCTGGACTGTAATAGTTTTGGTGTGAGTTTCTGAGTTTTGGAGATATGGCCACAAAATGTCTGCCTTCTCTCCAGTATAATGGGATATTGGAAATATGACTTGTAAATTAGCATAATACCATATAAGTTTAGGCTTCCCGCCCCATATGTCAAGTGTTCATGGCATCAAAGAGTAAAACTTTATGAGTTTGGAGTTTAAAATCCTGCTTTCAGAGACCCATAAAGGAAAATCTGTCATTTCAACAGTATCATCAGTGGAATTTAAGACCCACTAAAGCAAAGAATGGGGAAAAACAAGTGCAGTTAATGCTACCTGAAAGTCGGCTGTCACTGAAATAAAGAAGAAATGTCTTCATATTAAAACGGCTTCAAAAAAACAGAGAGAACAAAACAAAATCGATGACTAAATGACAGAGGACAGAATAAGTGAGGATGTTCCCATGGAGAGCGCCTTCATAAACCTGCATGTGAGGATACACAGCCAATACACCTGACAGAAGGTAATGATACATCATTAAATTAATGATGACAGGTTTTATATGTGACAATTACAATTATATTATCATTTAAAATGTAGTCAAACAGGATAATGTCGAGTTAATTATCAGGCGTACTTTATTAATCAAACTCAAAATGTCTTCAAACTAATGAAATATGCAGTCATTACTGAAAAACAGCAGACTAACTGCACATGACTCCTACGACAGGTCTGGAGCAATCTCTCTGTACGAGTGGCTCAGTGTCTTTTTCCAAAAGTCACGAGCAGGTTACTCAAGATAATCCACAGACCTTGTTGTGAGAAGTTCTGTGTAGGAACCATTTTCTTTCTGCAGTAGAATTGACTGGGCCTGCTTTCTTTCTACAAGAAAGAAAGTAGTTCCTACATGAGACTGCTCAACATGAGGTCTGTGGATAATCTTGAGTAACCGGGTCATGATTTCTGCGTGACATTGCGGTCACATAGATTTTCCTGATATATTTTTTGGTGCTTTGGTGCTATTTAGTCTCATTATACTGGAGAGAAGGCAGACATCTGCATCTCCAAAACTCTGCAACTCACACCAAAACAATCTAGAGGGATAAAAGCACACAGGCCAGAAGAAAAATCAGGTTTTTTTTTTAATTGGAGTGAACTGGCCCTTTAAGCATACCTCATCCGTGGATAATCAGTGACTATTCTCGTAGGCCATTTATGTCTTTTCCTTTTCTGTAAAAGATTTCAGGCAATATTGATCAGCTGACGCTGAGGCGTTCCATAGCTTCCTTTATCATTTGCAATTCCATCAATGTTTCTTGCTGATGCATAAAACACTACTTGTTTCATTTAACATTAATCAAAGCCGGCATGAAGATCGTCTCTCAAAGTTTTCCGTGCAGATAAGGTTTTGGACAGGCTTTATTATCAAGCCTCCTACAAGATTTTTCAGTTCACAAGGCTGGTTTGTTTTTGTTGCGGTAAAATATTTAGTGAGAATTCAGTGTCCCTGCTTCAAAGTCATTTCCATGCGGTTTCCCACTCTATGAAAAAATTTCTGAGCCGAGGTACAGAAACAGTTTGTCTGGCCATCCAAACCATAACAGTATTATCTCACCACTATAGCTGATTGTAAAACTGTAAGTTATGATTCCTTGACTTTTTTCACAAGTCATCTGATATGTTAAAGGAAACAAGACTCATGATCAACAGCTTTCTGGCTCTCCGGACTTTCTTCATGCTGTCAGTTTTGCATCCCGGTCATTTTCAGCTGCTCAGAGATGGCAGATGGTGCTACAAGCAAGTGACCAGCATCACAACACATTTTGGTGTGCAGCCAAAAGGAAGATGACATGATAAATTACTGCACTTCTTGCCAAGATGGATCAGTTAGTCAGTCTGTGTTGAAACCAGGACTTTTTATACTCCTTTTCTAAACAAGGACCTTTTAAAAGAATCATTGGTGGTTAATGATAAATAATGAAAGCAATAGATTAGCAATGCCACTTTAAAAAAATGACTTGAACAGCAAATAAGTGCAAAAAATGTTTGTCTTTACATGAACTGACCCTCTCTAAGCCCCGCCCCCTTTTTGCACTGTGCAAAAATAATAGTTGAGCAGGCTTGGTACCCAGAACAACCAACTTTCTCCTCTCCTGTTTCCTGTACTTAGATCATAGATGTGTATGAACCTTGACAGGGAATCGTTGCTCAGCCTTCCTTCCAATTTTTCTTTGTGGCCACTCACGGTATTGCAGCAAAAAATCTCCCTGTAGCCCAAAAACCATTTTGGGAATTTTTGATCCATTTATTTATACTTGTAAAACTTTCCTGGAGCTTGTGACATCACTGCAATGCAAGTCTGTGGGCAGAACGGGAACTTATGGGTGGGGCCTGTGGGAGAACCGTACTGCACATATTCACTGGGCTGTATACTGTGGAAGTAAACCTGGAAGTTAGAAAACTTTTTTGCCCTATGCACCAAGTGAACATTTCTCATTGAACTGAATCGGCGCCATCTTTGTGTCCAGTGTCTAGTTCATGTGATACATCTATGGCTTATATATGCTATGTGGTAGGTTTGTCTATGTTGAGAAGAAACCCAAATTTTGAAGATGGTTAAAAGATGTTGCTGGGGGACCTACAAAAGCAACATAGAGTCACGTCTTAAGTTATCTAATGTTTGCAAAATGTTGGCTAACTAGCTAGCTAAGATTTATCCAGCGGGTCAGTGTGGACATTATGGAGGATTATAGTTCACATTGATAATAAACTGGACTGGGTAAAGAACTCTGACAAGAAGGGCCAGAGCCGCCTCTATTTTCTGAGGCGGCGGGGGTCCTTCAACATCTGCCGGACTATGCTCAGGATCCTCTGTGAGTCTGTGGTGGCCAGTGCTGTCCTCTATGCTGTTGCGTGCTGGGGCAGCAGACTGAGGGTAGCGGATGCCAACAGACAAAACAAACTGATCAGCAAGGTCAGTCATGTTGTTGGGGTGGAGCTGCAGGGTTGAAATATTGCATGTGTGCATATCAATGGAATTTTTATATTTTCCTGTTTAGCAAAG
The DNA here is from genome assembly GCA_034769285.1 of Lutjanus argentimaculatus. NCBI lineage: Eukaryota > Metazoa > Chordata > Actinopteri > Lutjaniformes > Lutjanidae > Lutjanus > Lutjanus argentimaculatus. Next base: position 3,379,481 of record JAWZSL010000001.1, read on the forward strand.
CAGTTACATCAAATGAAATTGAATAACATAAGTTCCATAGTTTGGTAGTTTGGTCCCACCGAGCAGTTTTGCATTATTGTCCATTTAAGAGACAACCACATAATTGTAGATGTCAGCTAAATTTAGCTGATGTCTAAATATTAGATTACATTGCATGGTTTCCCAAGGACATAACAATAATAAAGCTTTATGTTAAAGGGACAGTTCACCCCAAAATCAAATATACATATTTCTCCCCTGGCCTGTAGTACTGTTTATCTATCTAGATGCTGATGAGTTGCAGAGTTTTGGAGATATCTGCTGTAAAGATATCTGCCTTCTCTCCAAAATAATGGGACTTGGCTTGTGGTGCTCAAAGTGCCAAAAAAAAAAAAAAAAAACAATTGGAAAACTCAACTGCAACAGACCTAATGCAAGAACATTTTCATATTCTTATCTTAAATTTGGCACGCCTAACTTAAGAGAAATGTGTAAATGATCCGCTGGTGCGTATCTTTTGTGCATGTACAGTACATGAGGCGTGTAAAGCATAATAAATGCCCAAATAATACCATATAAGGCTACGCTTCCTGCCCCATATGCCAAGAAGTGTTCATGGCACTCGCTGACTCTTGACTGAAAGCCTTGCTTCTTCCTGAACCACTCATACAATCAAAATCAGCCTTTTGTGTGACATCCGCGGGGGTTCACTAATTTGGCGCGCTTTGTTTAGAGCAGTGAGTCGTGTGTCCTTGGAGTACAGGCCCTCCTCAGTCGCTGTGCCACTGCACCCAAAACCGTGGAGCGCCACAGGCTCACATAAAGAGTTCCCCCCCTCGGAGCAGGAGAGGGTCAGAGCAGTACCTTCAAATAACATTTCTGGTGTTTAGCAAAACACGGAGAGGCAGAGGGAAGACGTGAGAGGGAGAACAGTCATCTCACTGCTGCACAGCCCCCAGAGACACAGTCCCTTCTCTCTCCTCGCATTCGCACATGTACAAGAACTCAAATGCATGTGGTATACACACACACACACACACACACACACACACACATATAAACACATACAGGGGCAGCAGCATGGCCTGCGTTCTGCTTCGACAGGCACAAGCACAGGCAGTCTGTTGTCTCTGGCAGCCAAACAACTGGCCAATGACGTCTCTCTGGCCCAGTGTGTCAGAACATGACGAATAGTTTTATGTGCCATTATCCAAAAAGGTTATGACAACAGGAACACATGCTATAATGTCTGAAAAGCAGAAGTTTATTCGAGAACTCGGGCGTCTAGGACGAGGCTGTAAACTTTCCCCGTGTGTGTAACTTGGAGACGAACCAAAAGCAGTGACACGCTCAGTTTTGCTTCACACTTTCATAACCGCGAAGTAAATAACAAGGAATTGTGCACGCGTATGTGATGATGTGTGTGTGAGAGACGGTTGGGTGTTCTTGGCTCTTTGTCAGCAGTTGGATTATTGCTTGAACGGACTCGTTTCGTGCTTAAAGACTGTGTAAACCAATGACAAATATGTTCTGAGTTTGAAACGTATTAACCACCCAGCCAAATTTGAATGATTAAAAACATCACCAAATACATACAAGTAGGTCTCAAAATCAAGAAAAAAGTTTTCTCTGCTCTGAAATGCTGGGGGAATGTCCACTTCACTGTCTCAAGTGTCAAACACCACTACAACCTCAAACATGGACGCTCCATCTAGCAGCTTTATTAGACTTGTGCAGGCATGTTTGAGCCACCACAGCCAGAGGACGTGTCAGTCTGCAACAGGTTGGCAATTTTTTTTTGTTCAGTGTCAGGGTGCTGGAACTTAAGTAACTGCCGGCTATTTGAGCTGAAAGAGCTGCTTAAGGGTAGTGAATGACCATAGGTGAGGGTGAGGGGTGGGGGACGGGTGCAAAAAGGGCAAGAAAGGGGAACTGTGAATGGGGAGATGTCATGAAGCGAAGTGCCGCAGGCTGGAATCAAACCCGTGGCCGCTGCAGAGGACGCACGCTCTACCAACAGAACTACCAGGGCACCTCAATATAGTCACATATTAAGTTAGCTAATGTTAGAAAAACACTAACTTACTAGCAAGCTAAAGCTAGCTAGTGTTTTGCTAACAGCAGCTATCAAATGTAACCAGCTAGCTAATGAACGATGTCGATTAGCTAGGTAGTTAGCTTGAATTTTGTTAAAATTAGCTAACTAAAGATATGTCTATATATGTCGCTGTAACAGGTCCCACAGCAACATCTTTTAACCATCTTCGAATAGGGCGCCCTGATATAGTCACATCTTAAGTTAGGTAATGTTAGAAAGACACTAGCGAGCTAATGGTTGACACAGATTGGACAGTTAGTTAGCTAGTCTTTTGCTAACAATAGCTATCACGTGTAACTAGCTAGCCAACTAATAATGTAAATTAGCTAGCAAGTTAGCTAACATTAGCTAACTCAAGATGTGACTATAGATATGTCACTTGTATAGGTGCAGCAGCATCTTTTTCAAAATTGGTTTCTTCATTACATGAAACAGGAGAGGAGACAGTTGGCCAAGAGTCCAGCGAAAGGGGGGTGGGGCTTAGGAAGCGTCAGCTGTCTTTGTTGTTTCTAGCTGATCTGAGTTAAGTTCTCAAAACACACCCCATATTGGCTATGTATGTTCAACTAATGCAACTTTTTACATGACTTTTCAAATTCCCTTTGTGCATGTTTGAATGGGCAGCAAAAGATGCGAGCCATATTTCAGGACTGTCAAAAAAATCCTGAATGCAGAAGTGGTGAAAAACAGTTTAATGGTCCAATTCTACAATTCAATGCTGAATAGTTCTCAGTACTGTCATGTTTTGTACTGTCATGTACACTTTGTGTAAGTTTCCTTTACACAGACTTTAACATTTTTCCCATTCCACAGAAATTCAGCTATTTAAAGCCTGACTTAAATGTCAGAAGAGAAATCAAACCCACTCTTGATTAGAACTGGCCCACAAACCTGTAACATTCCTCTTGGTGTCCTTCTGTGGGGTGCAGAGGGTATTTTTAGCTTCTTAAAATGTGTAACACTGCAACTCTCTCTCTCTGTGTGCAGCCAGATCTTCAGAGCCCAGAGCTCTAAGTTAACCATGACAAAGCTAATTAGTCAGCCATAACAAAATTTAAAAACTGTTATCATTATGAGTCACCCATAATTTGGAAACTTGCAGTGTTTTTGGCTGTTATGTAGTACTATTCCTGCTCATGAGTGTGTTACAAAAAATGGGAGCCATGTGTCAACAAAATATTTGGAGTTCTATTTTTAGGGGGAACTTATTTTTGAACACAACATATTATGTCTGGCTTAATTAGGTGATAATGGCTACTTTTTGGATCATAAGTAAACTGATTTGAATACTCCATCACTTGTAGCTTAAAGTCACATACACCATATCATACAGTGTTGATGCACACGAGGTGATGCACACATTGTTTTCTCTTGTTGTTGTTGCTGCATTGTGATACAATAATGCGATTTTCAGGTGTTGCTAAATCTACTACAAGGAACTTTCATATTTTGTTGATTTTGGAAGGCCCTGTGGATGAAAGCAGTAATGTTAGTATAGTAATATAGTAGTTATAGTTAGTATGTAATACATGATGTATGAACAATTGACTGTTCCTAAGTCCCACCCCTTTTTGCTCTGTGCTCCAATAACAGTTGAGCAAGCTGGATAACTCAGTCAATTTTTTTGACTGTAAAAGCGACACATATATAGTCACAGCTGAAATTAGCTAATGTTAGAAAAACCTAGCTAACTAGCTAGCTAACAAATGATGTAGATTAGCCAGTTCATTAACTAGTGTTTTGCTAACAATAGCTACCAGATGTAACCAGCTAGCTAATGATTGATGTAGATTAGCTAGGTAGTTAGCAAGTATTTTGTTAACATTAGCTAACCAAAGATGTGTACATATATATTATTATATTACAAAATATATATATATATAATATATATGTATATATATATATATATGTTTTATTAGCATCAAAGCTTATTACATATGGATGTAAACCTACTCACATGACAACTGATGTTTTACTATACCACTACAGATTACAGTACTAAGATTGATGTAGATTAGCGTAGTAGCAAGCATTGTACTTAGCAACAAAGATGTGATACTTTAATATTTATATATATTATAAATTGATTATTTTGTATCGCTTTTGGCCTAGAAATTTTAACCACTTCAAAAAGCGCCATTACTTACTAATAGTAATGTGAAAAACACTACTCAAACGACTAATGCTTGATGTAGATTAGTAGTTCGCTAGTGTTTTACTAACAATAGCTATCAGATGTAACCAGCTAGCTTATGAATAATGTAAATTAGCTAGCTAGTTAGCTAACATTTTGCTAATATTAGCTAACTTAAGATGTGAGTATGCATATTTCACTTTTAGAGGTGCCCCAGCAACATCTCTTTCAAAATTTGGTTTTCTTTTCATCACAGGAAGCAGGAAAGGAGAGAGTTGACCAAGATTTCAGCAAAAAGGGGTGGGACTTAGGAAGGGTCAGCTGTCTTTGCTGTTTCTAGCTGATCAGTTTCCAAAGTTTCCAAAGACACCCATACTGGCTATTTATGTTTATGACACATATATGGTCACAGCTTAAGTTAGCTAATGTAGGAAAAATCTAGTTAACTAGCTAACTAAAAATTGATGTACATTAGCTAGATAGTCAGCTAGTGTTTTACTAACATTCACTAATATAAGATACAACTCCCACCATGTATTGCTTTAACAAGTCCCTCATCAACATATTTTAGCCAACTTCAAAATTTGTTCGTCTTAAACACAGACAAGCCCAGCACATACCATATTTATGTGCAGGAAACAGGAGAGGAGAAAGTTGCCAGGTAAGAGGCTTGATCAACTGTCACTGGGGCACAGAGCAAATGGGGGCAGGACTTAGGGGGGTCAATTAGCACAGGGACACAGGATTAGAATAATTTTTTTTTTTTTCACTTAAGTGTTTATACATAAGAATGTATGAAAATGGCACACACTTTGGTTTAAATAAATCCTCTTGAACCCATACAGGCATTTTATTTCTCTTTCTGTCTCGTTTAGTTAGAATTATCTTTAAGGCTGCACAGCTACAGCAAACAATATGTCCTATTATAAACCACAGAGGCATTACATCATCTTACAGGACCATTTTGGGAAGAAGTCCTGTCATCAACTGTGACAGGTCACACCATAAAGCGTAATGTTTTCATATGATGACAGTATAAATATATACTATCAGGATGTATAAGTGTGGCTGTATAAGCAAACACAAACTGATAACCCGATGAAAGCCGAAATTTAAACACACACACGCACACATCCATTTCTCTTCACAATGATAGATGACACTGTTACAACACTTCCTCCGTACAACAGGAGGAGAGTGTCTGGACAACATCTCTGAGGGCAAAGGTCAAACAATGTTATTATCATGGCTAACTCTGCCAAAATGTGATTTACAGTGTGCTAGTGCTGATGTACAGCAAAGACAAGGCTGATCCCTGCTGGAGCCGGCCCAGGCATCCGCTCCTTTATTGCACCTGTGGGTCACCACGTATGGGACCATGTCACGGTTCAGGACTGTGTCTTTAAAGCTGTTTAACACTTAGGAAAGTCGTCAACCAGCATGAGTAATAAAATAAAACCAAAACATAACTATTTGGCATTCGTACATTAAGTTTTCTAGGTTTTTACGGAGCTTAAATAAAAACAGTTTGTACTGCCAAATGTCCACCGTCCATTGTGATGGGATGACTAAAACATGAGATTTATACCCTGATTAAACCTGACGATTGTACTGACCCATGTTGTGTAACACCACTGTAATAAAACACTGTTTCTATGTTACATCATATCTCAAACTACTAATGGGCGGAAAAGAGGGCTCATAAATTTCTTACACAAAACAAACTGTACCCAAACTTTAAACTGATGTTTTTGACTCCTTTATCCGGAATTCAGATCAAATACAGGATTTTCCACATCAAGTCAAGTCAGTTTTACATAGCCAGATATAACAGATAACAAATTTCTGACACCTGGGTCTTCTACAGCAGATTTGTGAACCCTAGGGGGTCCTCAGAGCCACTGCAGGGGGGGCTGTGTATTATTGTTTAATCATTTTTTGAAAATTTTGTTTGTATGTCTGAAAATCCACATGAACATAAATCCAATATATTATTAGCAAAGATAATCCTTGTGTGAGTCTGTGTGCAATCATGTGAGCTAAACCTACTAAATCACTGTGCAGCACCTGTTCCAACCGGTGCTAACTAGTTAGCTAAGTATTATTGAAACTTAGTGGCCAATTAGTGTTCTTCCAAGTGCAAAAAACATTTTTGTGAGCCACAGGGGATTGTTTTGTAACTTCATGAGCAAAAGATTGTGACAGATCCTTCACCCAGAACCGGATGGGAACAGGTGAGGCTATGTACTAACATTAGCCATGAAACACTGCTGCTGACTTAGTAGCTACAGTAGCACAAATATGAGAGGACCCAAAAATATTTGATGCAGTATAGTAAATAGTAGAGGGTTCCTGCTCTGTCTCTCTATCAGCTAAAAGGTCAATGGCGTGAAAATGTTGAAACTGCTGTAGAACCTTCTTTCAGACATAGTAAACCCAAACCTAAAAACCCTTTAACAGGAGAAAAAATGGAAGAAACTTCAGGAGGAGCTACAGAAGACGGATCCCTCTCTCAGGACAGACAGACATGCAATAGATGTGTGTACATAATATAGACCAGTGTTGAACCAGAAAGAAACTGAGCTGCAGGACCTCATCTACTCTTGAAGCTCTCATTTTTTTCATCCAAGGACCTCTTACAAGATAGGAAATATACAAGGGATTACCTCATGTATGTCCCTTCATTTGATGGGGGCTATTTCTTTTACATGTCTACTTAGTTATGTGAAAGAACAACACAAGAGAAATGTATTAGAGAGATATTAAACATGTAGTGTGTTTCACTCGTAGTGCATACATAAAATAAAATGTGGATTCTGATTATTTTAAGTAATATACAATAAAAAATAGAGATAATAAAAAATATAAAAAGAACAATACTAGGTCTAGCTTGAGACTTGAATATGTGCCTATAGAATTGTTTTGGAAAGGAAATTGTATAAATAAGTAATAAGTGCTAAAGGACTAATAATACAATAAATGTAGGTTGTAATGAGGCCTTTTGTAGTAAATAAAAATAAATAATTAAAAAAACTTTTTTAATATTATGATAATTTAAATGAACAAATCTGAAAACTTTTCATGGACCTCCTAGCATAGGTTCATGGAATTCTGGGGGTCTCTGGACCCCTTTTTGAGAACCACTGTTCTACACTACAGACACATGGAAAGAAGACAAACCATATTAACACACAAGAACTAAAGCTCAACCACAGCATTCACACAGGTGAGAAAAGAAACAAACACACATGGGTGAGGGAGAGAGAGAGAGAGAGAGAGAGAGAAGAAGAGAGAGACAAGAGGACAGGCTGAATATCCTGGATGTTTGTCCTGGAGGACGAAGATACAGATGCAAAAACATCTGGAATGACAGGGTGAAAGGAGAGGATACGGGGGAGAAACTAGGGAGAGGCAGGGATAGAGACAAAGATAGGCATGCAGCTGTGCTTGTGGGGCAACAAACAAACAAACAAACAAACAAAACAAACAGAGGGTCAGTGGTTTTCAGAGGGTTTACAGTTTTCTCACCAGCAGGACAAACATGAACTAGAAGCGCTGAGCTTAAAAGATTCAGTGTGCCTGGTGGGGATCATGCGATTGCTTGCATGCTTAACTGACCTGCAGCTTGTCCACAGCTAATCACAAATACCGCCGGACCAATCCAAGGCTAATTTTTTTGTGCATTCATGACTGTATGCTGAAGGACCTCTGTGATCCACAGTTTTTGAAAAACTTCATTTTGTGCCTCCACGCCAGCAACAGCTGTGGCCACAGGCATTTTCACAGGCTTAAAAAGTAAATAAAATATCTAGGCTCATAAAATATCTCAAAAACACCTTGAGGAATTTTCTTCAAACTTGACACAAATGTTCACTGGGACTAAATAGTGAACTGATTAGAGTTTGGTGGTCAAGGGTCAAAGGTCAAGGTCACTGTGACCCCATGTCACTCTTATTCTACTGAAAGCGATATCTCAGGAACACTTGGAGACAATTCTTTCAAACTTGGTATACAAGCGTCCACTCGGACCCAAAGATGAATTGATTGGATTTTGGTGGTCAAGAGTCAAAGGGCAAGGTCACGATGACCCTGCTAAACACATTTCTGGCCGTAACTCACATGCTAATTATGACAAAATTACACACAAATATATAATAGGATAAAATGATGAGGTGATGACATTTAACATCCAAAAGGTCAAAGGTCAACTTCATATTAGGTCATATTCAGCTCTGTATCAGTCCTCTGTCCTCTTCTGTAAAATTAGTGTCAAGTGAAGACAGCATGTTTCTCACTGGAAATGATTCACTGGAATCTACAGTTAGATGCCAAAAAATAATCTTAATACGTTTTATTAAATTCCTTCAAAGTCTTCACTACAGACATTATATGAGTCTGGACAGACATGGATGTAAACTGTAACTTGAGTGGTTGGTAAAGACACACACAATTGCGAGGCAGTTATTCTATTTTTTGACCATTGACAGCTGACTTCTCACTCTTCTTAACTGGCCACTAAGGGCTGCAAGTGATCAACAACTGCTTCAGTTTGAAAACTAGTTTCAGCTCGGGACAACGTATGTGGAGGTCATGTTAATGTTGGCAGAACTTTGCAAATCTCCACCACTTGTGACTGGCAGTTGTGGTGGCATTGCAGTAGGTGCTTCACCATCTGTTGCCTGGCAGGGATTTGCACTCTGCTCTCTGCTAGATGAGACCGAAGCTGATCTGCTGGACGGATAATGGTAACAGACACAAGACCTGAGGCACCCAAAGAATAAGTAACTAACTGCAACTTAAAGTCTGGAAGGGAAGCAAAAAAAAAAGGTGTAATATTGTTACGTTTTTCAGTTTTACAAAAGCTAAAACTCCAGCTGCAGCCCTCTGAACAATTTGGCTTTCAGCATGCGTCAGGCCTGACAACAAAACACAATACTTTTCCCTCTCACAGAACCAGTTTGAATTAATAATACTACAGAACGAGATGACAGACTTGAAATAGCTTTATGTGATTGCAGTGCATCCTTTTAAATCCTCTCATAAAATGTAGGGCAAACAGGTGAAGGCTTCTAACTTGTCCTCGGCCAGTCTGCCACACAGGAGGCAGAGGATGATGTGATTTAGGATTTTAATCCAGAAAAAAAAAAAATCATGGTTGGCAACATGATTATTGCAAGAGCTAAATTCTGCACTTTGTTGTTTTGTGGGATTGTGCTTTTCATTTGTGTCTGAGTGCATCCATGAAAATGACACTGGGTGCATATGACAGGTTTCTATACACACTTCATAAAAATATAAACACTTTTGTTTTTGCTCCCATTTTACATGAGCTGAAGTGAAAAGTCTCAGACTTCTTCAGTCAATCAGAACAATGGAGGTAGATTACAGTTCTACTATCTATTGGTCAGGAGGGTTCAAGGGGTCTTAGTCCATTAAATTAGCAGTTGATTGAATGAAAATCAGACCAACTATTTTTTTAAATCTCTTAATCATCTCAGTCATTTCTCCAACAAATATGCAAAAACATTTGCTGGTTCCTGTCTCTTAAATGTTAGGAACTGCCTCTTTTGTCTTTGTCTTGGGTTTTGGACTATTGTTTGGCAAAAGAAATCATTTGAAGATGTCGCTTTGGTCTCTGGGAAATTGTGAGCATTTTCCAGTTATTTGACAAAACAATTAATTGATTAGTCATGAAAATAACTGGCAGATTAATCAATTGGCTGCAGGCCTGTATATCACCATACCAGGCTTGCGGAAATGATGGATTACATGTAACAGGATTATGTAATCAGGATACAAAGTGTTACAGTTACAGAAAAAAGATGTGATAGGATTATAGTTACATTTCGTAAAAATGGGGATTATTAGCAGGATTACAATTTTAAATTTTATTTTAAAATAAATAACTATGAACTACCATGCACAGTGTGCACACATTACAACACCTCAGAGTCTCACAACACCACTCTGGTTTGAGTGAAACCAGAAAATCTTACAGCTCACATTTCATTATCATGTCCTATAGTTATAAAATGCTTCACTGCCCTTATTTTGTCTTTAAAACGTAAAAGGGGAACAGCATTGCAGTGTGGTACATGTTCTGCCTTCAGCTGTGAAAACCAGTGGTGGACAAAGTACTCAACCCCACTACTTAAGACAAAGTACAGATACTCCTGGTCAAACATTACTCAACTACAAGGGAAATTTGCTCAGTCAAAATTTGATGCAAGTTAAAGTACTAAAATACTTGCTTTAAAAAATACTTAAGTATTCAAAATTACAAATTACAAAGTTCATTTTCTAATTTCAATACACTGCTGTATTGTTTTCACGATGCATTTACAGAAGCTTGTAACTCTCTGGAACCACCTAATGATGCACTGACTTGTTTGTAGAACCACGATTTCTACACAAAGCCTATAGAAACACCAATCAAAACTTCAGCATAGAAATGTAATCAAAAACAAAAAGGACAGCTGTTGTCATTTTCTGGTGTAACTGTATTAAAATCACCACATAAAATTAGATTGAAGCCAACAGTGAGGAGTTCTCCAAGTCTGTTAAATAACTGAGATTTCTATCTGGCTTCAGGGGCAGTATATATATACATTAATTATGTGGTATTTTTCACAACAATATTTTTTTGTCTTTCTCCTGCTGTCACCATTACTGCTTTTTGTTTAAATGAAAGAGTGAGAGCTTGTTTGTTTCACTTGCTTGTTACAGAGCACGCCTGGATGACGTATATCTGCGTTTACATCAATCCTGGTTGAGAGCGGGTACTGAGACTGGTTTCCTTCTGTGAGGAACACAGTGTGTGGCCAACTGCATTTTAAAAAGAAAAAAAAATTTGTATTTAATATTTGTCTTTGAAATGTAGTGGAGTAAAAGTCACAAGTTTCAGGGCCATAAGTGTGTTTGATTTGAATATACGCTTGTAATTTTGGTAAAATTTTTCCAACAAGTAACTTTCTTCTAACTGCACTTATGCTGCATGTTAAAATTATTACTATACATATATTGTAAGTTCTTCAAAGATATACTGAATCTCTTTAACCCACGGAGAATTGTGCACTTTACTCCAAAGAAAAGCCTTCTTAATGACCCTGTTTTTGGACATATTAAACAGACAATTCCACATTCTTATCATTTCACATTTACACCTTATTGAACCAGGAATCCAACCCTGATCACCCTGAACAGCCAAAATAGGAGCAAATTATGTACGCCTCAAAAAACAGCATGCAGCTCTGTTCTGTATGGAGCCTGCTACTTTACATTCTTTTAAAACCCCGTATCCCTGAAGCATAATTTAATATAGGGGAGACACATAATCATAAAGTTGTGATTAAGTAGAATATCCAAGATCTTTACATACTTTAAACTTGAATACTGAAAGGTATTCTGGGAGTTTAGCTGGTGATGCTGGTGACCAGTCATGTAAAAGTAGCCCTCCTAACCCTGCGCAACAGTGTTTTTGAGACTTGATACTGTACCACTTAATATAATAATTCTCTTTATTGATATGTTCTTACACTCTTCTGTTCCAACCTACAACTGATGAAACAAATTTGTGTTTTGTGACATGTGGATGCGGCTTCGCCTTCAGTTGAAAAGAGGGTGAGAAGAGTGGTTCAGACTAGTTTCCAGCCAGAAATCAACACTGAAATCCCGGCTGGTGCTCACTGGGTTCTATCCCTTTTTGGTCTCCTGTCATAGTGCAGTACCTCTAAAATGTATTACAGGATTACCACAGTTAATTCACATAATGGGGCCGCTCCATCTTCCAGAACAAGCCAGGAAATCTTCATGTAAACATGGCATCCATCCACCGCACACTGAGTCACGTCCAGGGCGCACTGCTGCTGGAGCCTGCAGAATGAACAGGAACACGGGGAAAAAAGAGCTGAAACGTGACGGAGGAATCACCGGAGCGGCACAAAAAAAGGGGGATAGCGTCTAGTGGGAGGGGAGAGACACAGAGAGAGACACTGTGGAGGAGTGGAGGCAGTGGCCTAGATGTGTGAAACGCCAGGGGTTGCTTTTTTGGTTCACTGGTTGGGTACCGGGGGGGGGCAACTCAATAGAAATGTAATGGGGAAGTTGTGCACCACAAAACTGAAGGAAAAGTTGTGAAGTCCATGATTTGCACACACGTTGAAGTTCAGTGTTGGATGCACAGGGAACATGCATGGTCAGGGGGATTATTATTATTATAGGTGCAACATGTAGACTGGGACGCGCGCGCACACACACATACACACACACACACACACAGAGGGGTTTAAATCTATTATTTCCTCGGACGGTCAGCAGCGCGGCATTCCGCCTGACTGACTGACAGCGATGGCCTTGGAGGCAGACAGCGACAGAGGTTCATCAAGAAGCGCTCATGAAAAATATCCCCGGGCGGCGTTGGAGCGCAACGGCTACGTGAAGACATGTGTCACCCCGTTGCACCGGGACGCAGGGAGCCAGTCGTGGCTGAGACTCGCCGTGACATGGACTTGCCGAAGAGTGTCGTCTGCGGTCTGCGTTGCCTCCGTCTCCGTTATTCTCGCTCTGCTGCTCAGATTGGTCGACTGGGATGCAGGCAGCAGCAGCAGCAGCAGCAGCAGCAGCAGAAATAGCAGCTCCGGCTCTCGTCTTCATTTCGCGGCGGGCTGCGCTGCGGAGCTGCTTTTCAGCGCGTCTTACTGCGTCTCCCCCGTTTTCACCCTCGTATGTGCCTTCTTCTGGGTCGGGCTGTATCTGATCCGCTGCGGCGTGCTCGTCCGGACCGCGCTCTTTCTCTTAGCGGTGTGCCACTTGGGCGAAGCCGCGGCGCAGTCCCTACTGCGCGGCGCCGAGGAGCAGCTGCTCTCCCTCCCCGCGACCCTGGTAGTCCTCGGCTGCCTGGGCGGCGGGGCTCTGCTGGTCGTCCGGCTGCGTCAGGGAGTGTCCATCCTCGTCTTCATCAGCGTCATCAGGGCCGTGTCCCTCGTCTCGCTGAGCAGGGTCCGGGCCAGCTGGAGACCCTACCTGGCCTACCTGCTGGGGCTGCTGGGGGTTTTGCTTGCGCGGTATGCTGACCGGCTCCTGCCGGCCTCAGGGACCAGCGGGACGGGGTGCTGTGGCTCTGTGACCGGGGCGAAGGAGGAGGACATCCCTGTCTTCAAAAGGAGACGGAGGTCCAGCTCCATAGCGGCCTCGGAGATGATGGCTCACACTCAGAGCAACAGCAAGTCCCACCGCAGGACTTCGCTGCCCTGCATTCCGCGGGACCAGGTAGGACATGTCCAACTTTTGACGCCCGAAGCAGAGCAGATTGAATGTTTTGTCAATGCTTATGACCTTTCGACTAGAGACCTACAACGCCTTTTGGTGTCTTCTGTCTTTTGCTGATGGCATGTGTGACAGCTTTACTGTCTCCTTCATGTCAACCGGGACAATTAGATTGTAATAATATTCATTATGGTACAGATGATTTGTTTGCTCCATGTAGGCCTGTTTCCACTTTCTGAGAGCCATTACAAGGGCTGGGCTATATGTCTAAAATAATATCTCGATATTTTTAGGCTTTTCTACATATCTTATACCCACATTTTCCCTAAAATAAGACAACACAAATTCTCAAATAGTGCAAACATATGATGATCTTATAGAATATGATGCACTGATGTATATTAAATTACCCAACAGTGCATAAAGTTGTCAACCTTAAATATCTACCACAGTAAAATGCAACATGTATTAATGCAGCAGTGATATTAATCTAAAAACATCATATATATGAGTAAAACACTGACAGTGACCATTTTATTGCACAATGTAGGACTTTTACTTGTAGCCAAAAACTAGAAATAATATATTATTTATTAGACAGGATTAGACCATTTATTAGACTTAATTAGAGTGTAATTAGGGACACATCACAACAGAACTGTACTGTAAACTAAAGTGTATTATTTCCACCCATTATACCCTTATTAGACTTTATTAGAGGGTATTTATAGGGACACATTACAACAGAACTGTACTGTTAACTAATTGTAACTATTATTTCCCACTCTTGGACCCTTATTAGACTTTATTAAAAGATAATTAGGGACACATTACAACAGATTTGTACTGTAAACTAAAGTGAAATCACACATCTGCTGCCTCCCTGTTTAAAAACAATATGTGAACCAGATCTGCCAAGTAAAGGCCAAAATTATAGAGAAATAGGGATATTTTGTCTGTGATGGACAGTGGGGAAACAATACACTTTAGTTTTCTGTTGTAACATGTCCATAATTACCCTCTAACTAAGCCTAATAAAGGTCTAATAGTGTGAAATAATACATTTTAGTTTACAGTACAGTTCTGTTGTAATATGTCCCCAATTACCTACTAAAAAAGTCTTAGTGTCTAATAAGGGCTAAGCTATGATAAGAATTTATTATCTAGTTTCATCTGATATAAAAGGCAACCAAATTTTTGATGTATAATCATCAGTATTGTGGACATAATGACTAAGTGGGGAAATGCAAATAATAGAACAGCTAGAAGAGCCTGTTAAGTTTAGAAAATTACATCACTGTATTGTAATGCAGCTTTTAAAACCAGGAAAAGGCAGCACTTATGCCATATCACGATATAAAGATATGCAAAATCTAAGACAACATCTAGTCTTACATCAAATGTTGATATAATATTGATATTGCCCAGCCCAAGCCATTACTAGTGCAATTGTGTTTGTGGCTTGACGCCTGTTTTTTCGAATCACAACATCCTCCGCTGTTTACCTTCTCTCTGACCTGCTGTTAATTTGGTCATCATCATTGTGCTGCTGCTGTGTTTGTGTTGCTGATAAGCAAATGGATGGTGCACTTAGCACGCCAAGTTACTGTGTGTGCCTGCCAGTGTGTGTTGTGTGTGTGCGCGTGTATGTGTGTGTGTGCGCATGCATAGGTGTGAGGTCACATCTAAATATTTTGAGAGCCTCTGTTTATCGTGGGTGCTGGCCAGTGCTGTGGTGCACGTGCTCCCGGGCTACACACATGATGGAGCCAAATTTGATACAACGGTGTCCTCACAGGAACCCCGGCTTGTGTTGCATGATATGATTAGTGCAGGAGGGTCTGTGAGAACAACAGCAGATAGTCAGGTACCCTGTATATCAAGCTGTTCTTATTCTGATGTGTTTATTAAATGGAATCTAAGTATCTATGTTGTTTAAAGGTAGTGAGGAGTTTTCCAGACTGTTCTTAAACGCAGCAGAATGATAGTTTATTGTTGGTCTCATTCCTGGTACGTCAAATCCTGACATTTTTGGTTGGTAAAGCGCCCCAAGAACAGCAAAATAATGAGAAATACAGGCAGAGAGCAGAGTCTGTGCAGATACAGACATCATCACACACTTCTAGTGGGTCATAAGTGATGACTGACAGGAGGGCTGCGACTAATGATTATTTTTGTAGTTGATTAATCGGTACATTGATTTCTCGATTTATATGTTTTTATTTAAAGTGAGAAAATTGTGAAAAACGTCAATCATTGTTTCCCAAAGCCTAAGATCACGTCCTCAAATGACATGTTTTACTCACAGCCCAAAAATATTCAGTTCACTGTCAGAGAGGAGTAAAGAAAACAAAGAATATTCAACATTTAAGAAGCTGAAATCAGATAATTTTGACTTTTCACCTAAAAAATGACTCAAAACGAGTGTAGAGAATGGTGTAGATGAAGGTGTAGTGTACAGGGGTGTTACGTCTGACCCGTGATAAATAATTGGCCGGATGTGGCCACAAATCCATGAATGAGGTGGATGAGCTCTGCTCTGAATACTGGTTCAATGAGCTAACTTGGAGCTTGAAGCACATCCCCTGTTTGTTCATCCAACTCGAGCTGCTCACGTCCCAAAATAGCTTCTGAACATACTCTCTGAAATTGTGTTGGTTTATTTTTCGTTGAAAAAAGGTTTATTTTTGGCATGTTAGTGTGACGCTTTTTGGGATTATTTGATATTAATCAGAATGTCAACATCTGGCTCATGTTCTGGTTTGCTGGCATGTTACAGGTCAGTTTCTCATCAGATGCTTCTGACTGCGATTGACTCTCATTCGACAGCTATTTTGATAATTGATTAATTGTTTTGTGCCTTTTTTAAGAAAAAAAGGTCAATTTCTGTGATTTCAGCCACTTAAATGTGAATATTTTCTGGTTTCTTTACTCCTCTCTGACAGTAAACTGACTTTCTTGATTGTGACAAAACAAGACATTTATGGGCATTATCTCGGTCACACAGATCAGCAAAAACTCATTTTTCACCATTTTCTGAATTTTATGGACCAAACACCTAATCAGTTAATCAATAAAATGATTCACAGATTAATCAGTAATGAATATAATCATTAGAGGAAAGATTTGAAAAATAGGTCCAAAGCTGTGGATCACATCGACGTGCTCCACGTGTTTGGGCCTACTTTTAAGTGACGAGATTGTGACAGGTTTAATTAATTGATGAATTAATTGATTAATTATTCAATTAATTTATTAAGCCCTACAGTGCAGTCTCATTGTGCCATTCCAGCCTTCACCTCAAATGCTCGTGCAGAGCAGTTGTTCTGCTGTGATACGCCGTTTCCAGTTTGTGGAGCAAACATACTGTTGCATCTCTTTCTAAAATACTCGCACGCTTTAGATGATTGCTGCAAGTTTTGTGTCACTGCAGCTGTTCTCAGGGTGAAACAATGCTCTGACCAGGTGCCGCAGTTCATTTACATAATGGACGTCAATTTGGGCGACGAATCGTCCCAGCCCTATCCTTGATATCAGCTCATATTTGGATCAGGGGTGGGCGATTTGGCCCTGAACTAATATCACAATATTTCAGGGTATTCTGCATAATGATATTTTTTATCATAACACAAAGTACTGAAAAATATCTTTTGCTTAGAACCCACAGTGGCTCTTGAGTACCCAACCAGCTGCTTCTGCTTGTGATGATGAATTTTTTTTTTTTTTTTTTTTTTTTTTTTTGCGTTGTCCCCAAATGTTGTATACTTTGACTTTCAGCCAGGCCTTTCTCTCAATAAGTGGTAATTAGAGATGCACCGATTCCAATTTTCTTTGCCGATTCCAATTTCCAGTTTTTGTAAGGGTCTGACCTTACATCACTGACTATTAAAATAATTTATACATTTTCTCCCAAAGTATTACAAATTACAGCCAGGCCTTATTATATTATTACATTACTATTTTAAAATTATGTACTAGAGGGAACATAATCTCGTGGGATCTTGTGGGATCTGATTTCATCTGATCTCTTGTGGAAGCAGACGTAAACAAACCGGAGACTGATGCAGTGCAAAAGTTTGCTGCAGTAAAACTTTGCAGCAAACTTTTAGCCTGAAGCAACTTTTTAGCCTGAAGAGCTAGAAACGTTACTGCTGTTTGGCGACACCGTCAGTTGCTCCGTCCCGTTGTAGACTGTCTGTCTTCTCTTTGTCCTGTTCTTGGAATCTGTCACTATCACCGACTTCATGCAAGCATGTGTCTGAGTGTGTGCTGATGTGATCAGCGCTGTTGTGTTTTTGTGGTTACGGCCAGTGTCCGCTTCTGTGCGTGACGTGACTTTCGTGCAGAGCACGTGTGTGAATGTGACCAGCACAGAATCGGACATGTGAATCTGGCGGCTGGTCACCAGTCAGGACCGGTCACACTAAAAACCGGCCGGTTCTAGTCTCCGGCTTGTCGATCGGTGCATCTCTAATGGTAATATTGCCATTATCACAGCATGAATTTTCTTTATCATGAAATTTTTTTTATAAAAAACTGTCTTTAATAACTGTCTTTAATACCTGCTGTGAAGCTTATTCTCCTGCAGCCTGATTGTGCAGACATACACAAAAGAGATATGAGGGAATATATGAGGAGCATGGGAAATGTTGATCCGTACACATGCACGCTCAGTGGGGATTCACAGTGATCATCCTGAGTGGGCGAGCTTGTGTCACACTCACCCATGTTTGATGATTTAGCTAAAGAAGCAGCATAATCCTGACTGATTACACTGGTCTTTTTCCTCTGTTGGCAACTTTGCCCTGATCTCATTTGTAGATTTTGAGACCAGAGTGGGAATGAAAATGTGACTGAGGAGGAAAAGCTTAATAGCAGCAATTAAATGGCTCATCAGCTCTCTGCTTTTGATTTGTGGTGTAATTGTAGTTGACAGAGCAAACGCTCGGGGGTATGTACACCTCACAGTGGGGTGACGGGTGACTGTACGGGTACCATGTGTGCCTGCATTGTTTGTTTTTTTTACCCAGCTACTTTAAAGCTGCTTTAAAGCCATGTTTTTGGATATTTAAAAAGGAAGCAAATCACATTTTCAGTCAGATCAAATTCATTATAGATTTTTGTATTATTCATTTTCTTTTAATGTCATTTTCTCGTGATTTTAAATAATGAAAATATACACTTGGAGTGGGCGATATGGCTCAAAAATAATGTCACAATATTCTGGACGACATGACAAAATGCAGAAAAATATTTTTATTGAAATCGCAGTATGGCCAAAGAGCGAGTACTGTAGCGCTGCAGAGATTCTCTGACCAGATGTAAGAAAACATGTTTGGTATGGACCCCGACAAATGTTGCATCATTATGATTTTAATAGTTTCTTAGTGAAAATGAAAACTGTGATGCAGAAAATGATCATTACCACTAACAAGGGATCATATCACAATGACAACATCTGTCAGAATAATTGCGATATGATTTAATTTATCATATTGTGCTGCCTTATACCATAAAAATGAAGTTGCTCCTCTTGTTGGAACTAACCCCAGCCAGTAGAAATATTACTTTCACTTTCAGCCATGTTTGTTGTTACTGTGCGTAATGGTGTGATGCCATTCTATCAGTCGTAATAATGCCATTATAATAATATGATTTATTTTATAATGAAAACAATTGAACTATATATCCTTAACAGGGTTGGGAGGGTTACTTTTAAAATGTATTCCGATACAAGTACAAAAAATGTATTCAGTTACCTAATTGGTATCACAATATGAAAGTAATGTAGCATGATTACTTTCCGTTACTTTTGGATTACCTCAATATGAAATATGATGAAATTGTTTAGCCTAATATAATGTTTTGTTTGTTAGGTTGTAGGTTATTCGTTTGTCCAGCTGATGTATTGATTGATATAAAGACAACGAAATGGTGAAATTTCCACCCAGTTAAGTTTTTTTTTTCACTAGAGGTCATAGTAATGAATTGGTAACGCTAAGATTAGCTGATTTCACTTGAGACCAGAAGGACACTGTGAGACATCCTGCTAAATGATGTAACTATAATCTGATTACATCTTTTGTATCTGTAACTGTAATGAAATACAGTTGCCCTTATGTTTGTATCCAGATTACGCAGTCCCGTTACAGGTAATCTGTTACTTCCCAAGCCTGATCGTGAATGATACAATATGGCACATCACTAATTTACACAAATTAATTTCAATTTTTTTAATTAAAAACAAAAATATAATGACCCTCTTCTTTAGATACACAACTTTTCAGTTCTAGTGCTGATGTTTTTAGGCAAAATCACAAGAGCAATAGCCACAAATGTAACCTTTTATAAAGTTAAAGTTAGTGTTTCCATTGCACCTTTCAGAGCGCTCTGATCTTGAATGGTTGGGCCGATGGACGATCGACCACTGAGCCCTCTGCCATCCTGTACTGAGGCAGTGTGTCCCTTCAGAGTTGCCATAGAGTTGTTGCCAAAGTTCTGTTTTAGACACGCTGGAGAATAAAAAGAAGCTGTTGCTGCTGTTCCTTGCGCTATGTCTCCCTTTTTATTATTTTCTTTTTAAACTCAACTAAGTCAGGGGCATGTGGTGCTGAGAAAGCCCCTTTTTAGACCCAGCAATGATATCGTCACCAATCGTGAAGTTTCACTGTGGCATACTTGCCAAACCTCTCAAGTTTCCCAGGAGACTCCCGTTTTTTCATTGCCCTCTCCCTACTTCCTCACGGGATCACAATTCTCCGGTATTAATCCATATTTCTGACAACTTTATGCACCTTTTTCCTTATCACAGCCTGTTTCTGACACTGTACAACGTGTATAAGCCCTGTTTGCTCCTGGACAACAAATCCTGGGAAAGAAGAATTCCCATTTCTTAAGGGAAGTTTTAAAGGAAAGGGTCATGCTTTTTGTAAGATCTGCTGCGCCAAAGTTCATTTAGGAGCAGGAGCAAAAATAAATGAATGAAAGGAAGGAGTTTTGGTTTATTCCAGAGATTTATGCAAATTATTCTGTATTTTTCTCTTTCCTGAGAATCAAAAGTAAAATTATTAAGTATTTAACATAAAAATTCTTTTGCAGTGTACTTAAACTTAACTTTCATTCTTTAAAAGTCACCAGAGTGCAGGAAACAAAGTCTCTATTTTGTGTCGAAATCCTCCCAGTTTTTGAGGACCCACTGCACTTATCTTGGGCTGCAACTCATTATTTATCATAGTGGATTAATTGGTCGATTATTTCTTAATTAGTTAATTAATAGTTGTCATTTTAAAAAGTCAGAAAATGTTCAAAAATGTCGATGACGTCGTCAAATGTCTTGTTTTGTTCACAACCCAAAGATATCCAGTTTACAGTCAGAGAGGAGTAAAGAGACCACATTAAGCGATTATCAAAATAGTTGGCGATTAATTTCGATTAACCGTCGCAGCTCTGATCTTGTCCCATCTCCCAGTTTTCATCCTCTCATCGGGAAGCTGGAGCTGATCCCAGATCACCTGTGTGACTCTTGATGCTGATTGGTATCCAGGGAACGCTGAGTTAGTGGACTATCTGTACTATTAGAACAGCTCCATTACCTGTTCTACCCTGGAACAGGGCTGATGACAAATTGAACTTTGAAACTTAAAAAAAAAAAAAAAAAAAAAAAAAAAAAAGCCCTCACAATTGACCAGATGCTGAGGACAGCGTGTCCTCCTGTGGCCTGGACGGACGCAGGCCACACACAACAAAGGACTGCACTTCAAAATAAAGAGCTTACGTACCAAAATGTTGCCCTTTTCTACATTCTTGTGTCATTGTATTTAATTTTTCGTGGCCACTTGATGAATGGACGTCCAATTTAAGTCATGTCCTTTTAGTTCTGTTGTTCAACTTTTCTCACCAGTTAGTCGCTGTCTTTGTCTGTGTGCTGTTTGGTTTCCCGGGCTGTTAATACACAGTACTTTGTCAGAACTTGTGTACAGAAAAACCAGCTGCCTGCTGAAGCTGTAAACAGTGTTGTTGCGGTCAGCCTGAACCAAAACAATAAACATGCAGTCTGTAAAGCCACAGCAATTAGCAAATATTAAAAGACGCTAAAAAGTTACATAAGCTGCGGAGTTGGGTGATAAATCTCTGTTGGCTCCGTCACTGTCAGCGACTCCTTTCACATGCGCCTTAATGAGGCTTTACACTTTGTTTGTGGTTAGTTTTTTTTTTTTACCACTGCCTAGGCTAGTTTTACCTGTGAGGGTTATATGCTGTTGCTATGGTAACCTGCAGTTTAATACACGTGACATCGGTGTTGCGGATGATTGCGCTAAAAGGGCGGCGATCAATGAACACGCTCATGTTTTTGGTGAACGATGAACTGAACAAATCAGTTTACAATTAGCTCTTTCCCCGTTAGCGCTTCCTTTTTTAAGGTTGCCAGCATTTTTGACAAAATTCACTGATTTTTCAACACTCACAGATTATTCATTTCTGTGAATATGTTATGTTAACGTGGGATCAGATCTGATAGTTTCAGACACAAAAAACTGTTTTGTTCTAGCTTCATTCATCCTTTTTTATAAGGATTTGAATGTTGGCTGGTTGCATCAAAAAATACACTTTTCAGTCAAAAACAGCATTTTGTGAAAGAGACATTTTTAAGCAGAATATTTTTTATTTTATTTTATTTTTTTTATCATTTCATATTACATGTGTGACATCACTGTCACCGGTGTGGCTAACGTTAGCTGTGTGTGTGTCCCTGGCCCCCCGGATGAAACACTCTGTCCGAGGGGCCCAGGGGCTTGAGTGCTCTCCCCCCGAATGTGGTGCGGGTCCCAGGGGCCGTGGTGTGAGCAGCCTAGCTGTATCCTGGCCGCTGTGGAGGCCAGGGGACTGCAGTGTGAGTAGCCTCGCTCTGGACCCATGTCGCGGTGGTCTCTGTCCCACGGATCTGCAGCTGAGCACCGATGTTGACGGGGGAAGTGATGTGTCTTAAATGACGCAAAATCTGGTCAGTGGTGGGGAAAGAGTTAATGAACGGGACCGTCGTTCACTCCTGAGAGAGAGAACACACATCATCAGCTGATTAAAAAGAAAGTGTGATCGCGGCAGAGAGAAAGAGTGAGTGTGAATATTAACAGAAGTGTTGACGTGATATAAATCAGTGAAGTGAATGAACTACACTGCAGGCTGGAGTCTGTTAAAGGGATAGTTCAATCAAAAATGAAAATTCAATCATTATCTACTCACCCTCATGCCAGTTGAAGGTCAGGTTTAGCTTTTTAGTCCACAAAACACTGCTGGAGTTTCACAGGAAAACAGCGCTGCAGAATCTCCCGAACAATGTAAGTCAATGGTCACCAGTTTTCAAACATAAAAAAACAACAAACTAAAAACAAAAAATGCCTCCATACTGCTCATCTGGTGTAATTCAAGTCTCCAAAAGTCCTGACATGCCAAGTTAACTAAAAAACATGTTATTTACACCATATTTGTAGCCTTAATCTTCACTGTAGATCTTTAGCTTGGAGCTTCATTCACATGCACATGCACACTGTCTGAAACTGCGTGTGTGTGTGTGTTGTGATGGTGTGCAAACGGCATGTCGGGGCTTTAGGAGAGGTTTGGATTACACCAGACAAGCAGTATGGAGGCATTTTATGGTTTTATTCAGTTGTTTTTTTTTATTTTAAAAACTGGTCACCATTCACTTCCATTGTTTGGGAGATTCTGCAGCACTGTTTTTCTGTTAAACTCCAGCAGTGTTTTGCGGACTAACGAAATGAACCCAACCCTCAATTGGCATGAGGGTGGTCATTTTGGGTGAACTATCCCTTTAAAGTTACAATAAACTTCACAAACTCATCATCTGTTTCCATGATGACGAGTATGCCCAGTTACACCAGTAAAAATGTATGAAGTCACGGTTGGGATTTCACTCGATGGAGGCCATGTGACGGCTTTTAAATCAGACGCTCTTCCTTTTGTTAAACACTTCACTGCCACACAGAGATGCGCTGCCGACTGAAACTCAGCGCACATCTGTCTCGTCTTTTCACCACAACTCTGCATCGAGATTCAGGGGATTATTACTTAGTAGCAAAGCATCGCGCTATCACGGTTTCATTTTGTCTGCGTATCATGTGTGGTGGGTGATCCACGTGGACCACGGACCAACGACGATCCGTTCCACCCCTAACTTTAGTATCGCAGAACAGACTTCTACAGATGTTAAAGAAATGAGTCAAATCGGCTGCTTACATTTTCTTTATCTTTGTCTCCTCCTTCCTCCTCTCTCCCAGTCTCTCTCTGACACAAACACGCACAGTTTGTAGGTACAGTTTATCCATACTGTAGATAATGAAGCTCTCCAGAGTGCAGTTGTACCTGAGAGAAGCGGGGGTTTTCATCAAGCGCTGCTTGTGCAGTATTTATGAAGGAGGCTGGTGCAGCCTGCCAAGCCAGAGGCAAGACAGGCACTCTGCTCAACTGGAAGCTGGAAAATAGCGTCGGCTCGGCTCCGTGGCTTTATTTCTGTATGTTTTTTTTTTTCTTTTTAAGGTGAATGGGATTTATTGTTTTGCCGTTGTACTGCCGTGTAGAACAAATGAGTTTCTATTAAGCTAATGAGAGGTCTGTGATGCAATGCTGAGCCTCAATACTCGAGGACTGATGATCTTTCTGCACCAACTCCACCCAGAGGCCTTGTGTTTTGACAGAAGTTGTTTGTGTTTAGCCGGGGTCTCAGTGGAACGGGGATTTTTTTTTTTTTTCAGGGGGGGAAGGCCTCTGCTAGTGGTTTTTTGGGTCACATGCAATCGAAAAGCACTCGTGCCGTACGAGATAACGACAGCCACAAATAGAATGTCTAAAAAAAGGCAGCAATATTTCCAAGTATTTTGTTTGTTTTTTTTAATGTTTCAGCATGCAGTTTCCTTTGTTCCTCCATTGCACAGTCACACTAAGTCATTACAGCAATTGTGTGGAAAACATGGCAAAGTTGGACTACATTCTAACATGTCAGAGTGAAACTAATTATCTTTTGAAATCTTTGGTCATTTGAAAATGGGGTCAGACCTTTAAGGCCACGCTGAACTGCGTAACATGTTCATCATCTCGTCATCATATACAGTATATCTTCATGACAGAGGAGGAGGTGGGAGGCAGGACATCAAATGTGCTCAGAGATCTATTTGAGGGAAGGCCCACATTCTCTCATTGACGCAAACACATTTCCAGGGAGACACACATCTGTTCCAGTTGCCGGAGCAATCCGACTTTGTGTGGCATCAAGACTTATTATACATTTATTGAGATAATGGAGAGTATTGTTTTTTATTCTTATAATGAGTTTGTAACACAGTGAGGTTAAGACAACCCTTTTCACCAGAGAGAACGCTGATATTTGACAATTCTGCAAAACCCGGGATGACATTCTTTTTTTCTACAACAATTTGCAATGGAAAAAGGACAAAAAAAAAAAAAAAAACCATGGTTAAAGGGATAGTTCACCCAAAAATCTATCTACTCACCCTCATGCCGATTGAAGGTTGGGTTTAGTTTTTTAGTCCATAAAACAGAGATGCAGACTCTCCCAAACAATTGAGGTGAATGGTGACCAATTTTCAAAAGTAAAAAACAAACAAACAAAAACAACATAAAATACCTCCGTACTGCTCGTCTGGTGTAATCCAAGTCTCCTAAAGCCCTGACATGTCAAGTTGACTTGAAAGGCATCATTTATTTTTAGCCCGAATCGGCATGAGGGTGAGTAGTTAATTTCATTTTTTGGGTGAACTATCCCTTTAAGGCTAGGTAACTGAGATGCTTTATGGAAACACTGTGGTTCTGTACCAAATTTCGATACCTGAAGAGTAAATAGCATCAGCATCAGCATCAGCGAGGGATAAGTCTGGATTTTAGAACAAGCTTCACCAATGATCTGCACAGCTAACTCTGTAGTTTAAGTGCCATTTGTTAATTAGCAAGTGCAGCTAACCTGTTAGCTCGTCAGTGAGTCAATTCACCACTCAGATGGAAGCCCTCTCACATAAATAACCCGGCGCCGAGGCAGAGAATGTTTCTGACAGCTAACATGGCATTGCTTACAGGCCGCGAGGTAAAAGGAGAGAAATAATTGAAGACAGTTAGTCTATAGCACAGAAAAAGTAAGAGGTCTCACTCTGCCACTGTTTCCCAGTACCACAAACATCACCTCCGCAGTCATTCCCCTCTTCCTCTTCAGATTAGGCGCGCTACTGCTTATTATTAATGTTCCGTTCAGCAGGTATTTATATTTTTTATATAGTCCAAAATTTTACAGATATTCCATCATGATGTCGTGATTTTAGTCCATTATCCAGGCTGACTAAGTGTGCAGAGTAAAACAGCTTCTTCCTTTGAAGTACCGTAATGTTAATGTATTTTTATTTTTGTTTAATTAATTTTATAAAAATTTGTATCATTTAGGAACAGGTATCAAAGTCCAGGTATCAGTATCAATCTTGGGATCGAAAAAAAATTACACCCAGCCCAATGCAGAGATTACCTCTAAAAACCTCTTATTAAGATAGCCCAGATACTAAAGATGATTTGTCAGTGCCTCACCATCTGTGGAAGTATTCTCCATAAAGACTTGGCCATTGATCTCTTAGCTTTTTGGTTCTTTATCGCTCATGTTCAGGTCTTCACCAGGCCCTTATCCTGTGAGACTTAATTTTAACTTTATATCTTAAATAATCTAAATTTTAAAAAATAACATTTTTATTTAGTTTTCTTTACAGAAATAAATGAAAAGCTGAGATATAGGCGCACTGTGTATTTTTTAAAATTAAGAAGGCCCCACGAGTGAAGCTGGTTGGATGGGTATTTCATGTATACACCCCCTCTATTGATGGCTCTGAACTCACTCAGTATGAAACAGAAAAAAAGATAATATTTTTCATCCAAAATACATGTTAATCAATTATAGATACAACTCCTACTCCTATTAATTTCTCAATGCAAATTCAATCAGGGGAGAGGCTTCAGCGCATATAATCAGATGAAATATTAACTGTCCGAGGGAATCATGATTGTTCATCGAAGAAGGGAATGAATAAAACGTGAGAGAGATAAAAAAAGAGACCCGTCAAAGATTGGTGCTGAGCAGAGAAAAGGGAGGAAGGAGCAGAGTCTGATGTGCAGAAATTAGGTAAGTTGAAAAAAAGGTTTGGGCATTAAGATAATAGTGATATCTATCAGCAATAGACACTTCATCAGTAGCAATAAGGAAATTGTTCAATTCATAGATTTCAGTCACGTGACATGATGTGACCTCGAGGGAAAAACAATTGGCCAATGAGGTGGCTCACGCTTGAACTCTCTGTAGAGACGCAGTATAAGCCGGTAAAATTCACTTATGTTCAAAGCCATGAATATTTGGATCACCTCTCAACTAAAGGAAAACAAAGATATGAAAATAAACTACAGGTTTTGGGCACTTGCGATACATATGCAGCACAAGCCACCGTATTTGAGTCGCTAAAAACCGCCAAGTCCCCGCCAGAGCTCCACTTTGGCAATGTTTACATCTATCTTGCGGAGAATCCCTCGCCTTATACTGCCGCCAGGATGAAAACGTACAAAAGCACAGTTACATGTTTTTTCAATCTGGATGCAAGAATAATGCTGCAGTTTGGGAGGTGAAGGAGCTACGTTAGCTATTTTAGCTATGTTAGCTATCTAACATTACCCATAGGTTTTAGTTAGTTTCAGGGTCATTGCAGTCAGTGTTGCAAGGCAGTAACAACAACTTTTGTTAGGTTAACATTATATTCATGATCTAAATCTAATCAAAAGTTTGGTAAAGTGGGGTGGTTTAATTCCACAAATCCACGATCTCAGAAACACAGCCCAGGCTTGTCACATCACCGTTAAGCGCATCCAATCACACAACAACTATCCAGCATTTTGGCGAAACAACAGAGACCTTTCAGTTCGTAAGCTGGCGGACAGCGGAAATATAGCATTGTTTTGCCCTCCAAGGGGGTGGTCTCATGCAGACGTGATGTCACGTGAAAACTATGAATAGTTTTACTACAAACTGCCATGAAAGCACGTAACAAATACGAACCATGTTCACCTGCACAGTCGACATGTGACACAACAACAGAAACAATGCGGAGAGAGAAAATGAGTGCAAATGGTGAGGGGAAAAAAGTTCAGGTCAGCTCGCCAGGAAGGCAGTGTTTTTTTTTTCAAGTCTTTAAGTCTGTTACCTGCGTGTCAGATGAAATAAAGTAGTTAGATTCAAAGAAAGGGCCTTTTCACACCATCAGTCATTTTAATGAGGGAAAGAGGGGAGACCTTAAAGGTCCAGTGTGTTACTGGGATTTATTAGCAGAATATGGCAGAAATTGAATATAAAATTATGTATAATCACCTAACAAAAAGAATCGTTGTGTTTTCATTCCTTTACAGTGAGATGTTTATATCTAAGAGATGCAAGTTCTCTTCCACAGAGGCTGCCATGTTGCACTGCCATGTTTCTACAGTATCCCAGAACAGACAAATTAAACACCGTCTCTGGATGCGTACCTTTGCATTTTACGCCAGTTTCCTGACTACCACAGGTTCTCCTACATGCATGGAAGGGGAGAGTGACACAAAGTGTTTGCGGTCTGAAAGCTCAAAACTCTGTCAGTTGCCCCTGAAAACAAAAGCCCACTGCTCCAAAAATACACACTCAGGAGTTGGTGACTCCCTGCAAGACTCCATTAACATATTGCTTAATTTAACTGTTATAACCTCCTGCGCCTTCTGAACAGTTAGCAATGATTTCTTACGACTCATATACAGACACATACTCGTTTGGTGAACATTCAGCATTAATTTGAACCCTAATTAATGTAAACGGGACAACAGTTGTTGTGGCGCAGAATAGAAATTTCAAAGGAAGACACAGCCGCTGCAGAGTTGTTGTTTGTGAGAAGAGAGTATTTCAACTTAACATGTTTCCTTGATCTCTGATGACATATTGTGGTCATTTTATGATTTATTACAGTAAATATATTACAGATTTCTCCTTTAAGGTGGTTACATTCAAAATAAAGTTAAAGTAAATTCTTTTCTTTTGGCCTTTATTAAAAACAGTCATTAAAAAGTATCAATAATTATCACCATCAACTGAAATTACACGTTTTATCGTGATACAGCTGTATTGCACAGACCTGGTTAAAGAAAAAAAGACATAGGAAGAGGGAATGTGGTAGCCAGGCCTGTGTTGTCAGAGAGGCAGCTGTAGCTTTCTTGAATGGATGATTTCATTCAAAAGAAACGCTGAGAAAAACAGGACAGGTAGATAGTGACCAGATAGACAGATAGACAGATAGTGGACCAGGATGGAAGACGGTTACAAAAAAAGACGTGATTGAGAGAAAAGAACACGCTGGCATTAGCACAGGCCGCATCCAGCCCCGAGCGGCCGTCAACTAGCCAAATGTGTGTGAGTGAGTGAGTGTGTGTGAGAGAGAGGATGAGGAGGAGGAGGAGGAGGGGGGCAAACTAGCTTGAGGGGACCTAATGCAGGAGCTGCTGCGTGAGAGAGGAGCGAGGGAGAGGAGGGGAGGGGAAAGAGAGAGTGTTGAAAGATTTGCTGGGGAGGGTGAGGAAAAGAGGGGGAGCGAGAGGAGGTTTCGCTGCCAAGCACAGCAGAAGTGTTGATGGTAAAAGGACAACTATCTGGTGTCCGTGTCCGGCCTCGCTGCTGCGGCTCGAAACACACCAGACGCACTGTTGTTAGGGCAAGTCTGTGTTGATCACATATAATGGTTTGTGCGACAGATATAGAGATATTGCGTGTGTGTTTGTCTCAGCGTAATGTGAATATGGCTCCGTGCCATAAGCTCCCACAGGAGAGGAGAGGAGAGGAGAGGAGAGGAGAGGGAGAGAGGAGAGGAGAGGAGAGGAGGGTGGGGAATGAGAGCAAGAGCAAAAAAAAAAAAAGTGTGAGAGTGTGTGAGAGTGGCCTCCGCAGCTCGCTTCTGAGGGGCAGCAGCAGCAAATAATTTTAACCTGGTCTGGCCACTACTGTATACACGTGCTTACACACACACACACACACACACACACACACACACAGTGGCTTCCCTGCTGGCTGTCCAAATGAGGTTTGGTGGCCTTGGACAAGGATTGCCTTGTTGCTCGATTCAATGGTGTGTTTTAGCTCCAAAATATGCTCGGTGAGAGGTGGGGGGGTGGGGGGGCAGAATCTAGATCTGTCCATACGTCCGTCCGCGTGTCTGTCTACTTTTCTGTTGCGCTATACAGTCAACAGACGCAGCCGTGTGGCAGGACAGTCAGCTGGTGAGAGTTATAAACCGTCCTGCTGAGTGCTTTACCGTTGTGACATTTGGTAGTATGAGCTTTTAAGAAAATAATTGGGGATTTGCAGTTTTTATCTGATCCCTTTACTCCACTGACATGGGCATTTTGGGAACCACAGAACACAGTAACAGACTTAAAGGGATAGTTCGGAGTATTTGAACCATCCCTTGCGTCCTGCTTCAGTATCAGACACAGAGGGGCAGTGACAAAGTGTCGGTATGTGACGAGTTGTGTTAAGAACGCTTTGCTTGGCTACTTAACAAAGGCCCACCTAAACAAAATCTGTATCAGTTTAAGTGTACGCTATATTTAGGATATTTCCACCACTTGACTTTGCTGTCAGACAACCGTTTCAGATGGGAAACCACCGTTATATCACTCTCTCCAAACCAACCAGACTCCATTTGCGAAAACAGTCACTTTAGCTGGCAGAACACAGGAGTTGCTGATCTACCACTGCCTCGATTGGTTACTTTGTCATTGTGTGACGTCTGTGATTTAAAAGGTTAGTTCAGACCAGCAGCTCCTGTCTGTGTTCTGCAAGGTAGAATTACTGCTTTTGCAAATAGAGTTTGGTTGGTTTGGATTTGGGTTGTATAAAGGCGGTTTCCCGTCAGACAGCAGCAAAAATATTCTAAATATAGCCTACACTTAAACTGATATTGATCTTTGGGAGGGCCGGCCTTTTTAAGTGGCTCTTATAGCAGTTCGTTGCTCAGCTTCCTTGCTGATACTCCTGTTATCTTCTCCAAACTGGGAGTGTGTCACCTGGCTTCTACTGTAGGTAATACACTGAGTATCAGTAAGTGCTTCATACAGCCCCACTTAAAATAATCTGAACTATCCAAGGAAGAGGCCTGGTTTTTAAACTTTATTTATGCAGGAATGGTTGGCATTCATTCCTCTGTGTGTTGTTTCACAGCTGTGCCCTTGGTTTGCAGACATAGTTAACACCTACTGACCTACCTGGGAGCTGCCCAACAGCACTACAGGGCTGCAGTGTTGCTGACTTGAGCTACCTAGCTTAAAGCATAATCCTGCTTTTATTTTATCATTTATTTTTTATAATCATCAGCAAACCTCATGAAAATATGAAAACAAATTTATCCTTTTAACAAGCACATGCAGGCCTCGGTGCCATTATCATGCAAAAACTATTAAAAACACATAAAAGAGACACTCTGTTGCACCGGGTGACATTTTTTTCCTCATTATTCTAAAACAAACAGGACAATTTACTCTCAGCTCATGTGTGTTACATGTATATTTCCTTCATGGCGCTACAGACATATGCCATCCATAAGCCAAAATGACAGTAGAGGTTCTTGTCATGGAAGAAGAGGTATCAGGCTGTGACTACACAGACTTGTTTGTTTCTGGTATTTTCATGAGATTTGTTGAAAATAATAAAAAAAGATGAAGGAGAAGGGAGGGCATTACTTATTCAGTAATCTCACACAGTGACACCATTTCGGGGGGACATTTGTAAGAATCCTCGTTTAAATGTAGAACCAATTAAAAATCCTGCCTTTGGCCTTTATTATCTGTGTGTTTTATGACAACAGTTTTTCCAGTGCTCTGTTTCACTAGATAGGTATGTGAGATTATTCATTCACATCACTTTAGTGGTCCCACCTCATTTGGAAAGTTTAAACAGCGTTATTTAGATAAGCATTTAAGTAAACTTTATATGACTGAAACCAGGTTGACACAAAGAACATTTCGAGCCAGAGACTGGAGACCAGTAAGTGTAAAGCTGGGAGAAATTTCCCTGTCGATTAAACGCAAAATTTAATTTAGACTGGTCAACTAGTCTAACTGCAAGAACACAGTTTATTAATTCATAATGTTAAACTCTGTCTGTAAAAATTAAGAGCCATTTATACCATTTGCATGATAACTCACTAACTGCTTTACCTTTTCAGACCAGAGAGGATCACAGTGTTGGCAGGTAAACGACCCGGAGCTGACACATTAGTTGCCAGCCTGCTGCACAGTGTGGCTAACGTTAGCAGTGCTAGCAGCAGAAGCTGCTCTGCTTGCACGTTAATGTCCATGTCTGTGCTGAATGTGGTCACGTGTTGCTCCAGTCAAGTGATTATATACCAGTTTATTCTGTCACAGTCTACATTCAACTTCACTTCCATTTTCTAAATTAAAACACTGCTAAACCGCACTGATTTTACGAGCTGTCTGACTTTGCTAATAAAAAAAAATCTGTGGTTGCATGGGCCATTAGGGCATACGCACTCACGGTGAATGGCGAGAGGGGCTGCCGTCTAATGGGCCTGCAGCCCCGACTAGTGGCGGGCGGCTGCATAACATCATAGAGGCAACAGTTAATTGAAATTGTGCATGAATAAAACATTGATAAATAGTTTAACCTACTAGTATTTCTGGTGCCGACTAGCGAGGGTGGTGACATTTAATCATGTAGTCGACTACTTGCGCACATCTCTAGAAATCACTGGGAGTGAATGGAGCTAAAGTGACAATTCATGAGATTTCTAAGACAATACATTTAGAGTTTTAAAGCTGTTAAAAATTTGCCTAAAATAATAGAGTTGTTATGACCCCAGCATGTCGTTATTTAAAGCTGCACTCATTAATATTTTTATATTAACACTGAATCAAATGATTTCATGTAATGTGAAGGTATTGTGTTGTGTACAACAAACACTGCATAAACACATGTGCAAACACAAAGTGTACATACACACTCACACACACGCACACTTAGCCTGGCCTTGGTGAAGCCCCCAGATGTGCCGTGTCCTCGTAAAGCAGGACGTCTATTCAGATTGAGTTGAAGTGTCATTGTGGGTTAGATCACTGACCCAGTCGAGCGACGTCTGTCATACACACACAGAAACACACGCACAAACAGCACACAACACATGCTTTCAGCTGCCAGCCTCATGTATGTTTTGCGACAAATGTTGCTATACAATCAGCGGCTTATTCTCCTCCATTGAGTCCATAATACGCAGCCACGCACACACACACACAGTAGCTTCCACTGTACTGTGTGTACAGAAGACACACAAATACAGTTTTTTGTGATGGATACAAATCACTGCTGTGTTTCTGTTCAGCGTCCACTATATCTACGCATCGTTGAGCACATGCTCAAATACAGGTGTGTGTGTGTGTATGTGTGTGTGTACGTGTGTGTGCTCTTCCTAGTGGTTTATGCTCGGTCAACAGTCTGCCAACAGTGTGTTTGTCTTGGACGCCTCCAGCCGGCCTGTAGATTACCCAATCAGATAATCAAGGGTATAATTGCATCACATGCATCTGGGAGTGTTTTTCCCTTCCATTATCCCTCATAATGCACACACACACGTCACACACACACACACCAGGTGCAGACACACATCGATGACGTACATACAGCAGCTAATTGCCAGAGGTTGTCTGCGCTCAGAGACACTCGCGGTCTCATCTGGACATGAAAATGTTTAAGCTGCGTCTTTATGTGCCGGACTTTGTGTTGACGGGAGCGTGTCACTGACACAGAGCAACAGATTGTGTGCAATGTTGAAATGATGGATAAGAGAGATTGATGTTACTTTGCCTCTGATGTTCAAAATAACTCACACTCAACACGGGTAATCCAGGGAACTCACTTTGTACTCACTTTTGTATTTTAAACTTGATGTGGCCAAACACATCGAGTGATTTTTTTTTAGGCTCATGGAACAACAAGCAGAACTTCCACAGCAGACCAGAGTGAGTCAATGAAGTCATGCGAGTTAGAGAAACAAAGTTATTAAACTATATGAACTTTAGTTTGGGACAATGGTTGTGCTGTCTGGGACAGTTGAAAGTAGAGTTGTGGACACTGAGGAAAAAAGTTGATTTCAAGCCCTGGTTCCTTTACTGGAAGATATTTATGACTGCGGTTGGACTTACGCACATCTTATCACATTTGTCTTCAAGTACAGATGTAATTCCATTTTGTGATGTAATGTAATTAGCTTAGCAGTGAAGTAGTACCTTTATTTTACACTTGTATAACTTATTATCTCATACGGAATAAAGAGAGAAACTGATCCAATTAAAAAAGAGGATTGGAATCTCAATCCAAATTCAATTGGCAGGAGTTTTAATACGGGAATATAAGCTGAATGTTAAGTATAGGCTAGTTATTTGAGTTTAACCAAATATATTGGCCAACTAATATTATCTGCCCAATATTGTCCTATCACAACTAAAATGGTCTATATGTTTTACAGAACACAATGCAGATTGTTTTCATTATTTTCAGCTTTACGGGCAACATTTTATGTATATTTGATCTTTTGTCCTCAAGTTCCAACTATATTTTGTTTTATTTATTTATTTTTATTTATAGTTATTTACTATTACTGTTAAAAATAATGGTAGAGGTTTACCATTTCAGTTTATTGTTAAACTGTAAAATATCCTGTCATCACTACATATCTTTGTCACAATTGTTTAATAACCACATTAGAGGGAGCATTCTGTAGGCTATATTTTGTTCTGGATAAAGAATAAGCCATTGATATCGATATCAGAATTTCTTTACTCCCTAATATCAGCCACAAAAATTCAGTATCAGTCAGGCCCTACTTAGTATAAGTTATTTTTGGTGCCTTTGCACAGATACACATAAAACACTTATTGGCTCCCATGCATATTACACCACTGCAGTACACATTCAGACTTCACAGTCCTGCCTAAAAGGATGTCATCATTTTCAAAGAGCAGATATGTCACTAAAAATTCCAAGTCCCTCACTGTTTTAGATTGGGACAAGGTTCCACCTAAATCTGGTTTCTTTTTTTTTTATTAAATCCCCGGGGTGAGCCCTTTCTTACATGTTTGGTTGCAACAAAACCCAAAATGTACCTTATTCATGATTCAGCTCTGTTTGAAAGCATCTGAGATTCAGAGCAAAGATAAGTAGCTATTAGATAAGTCAGCATCAGAGGTCCCTACAGTCTAAACTGGGACTCATCTGATCTCATGTCTTAAAATGAAAAGGAAGTGCTTTTGGGGACACGCAAATTAAAACTGTGTAAAACATTTATGGGAAGTCTTCTTCAATTTAAACCTTCCAAGGCTCACATCTGTAAATGAATAGCATTTCCCCGGGACATCTCGTGTCAGGAGAAAAGTACACACCTGAATACAAGCAGCCTTTCCTGAGCTGTAAACTGATTGTTTTACAGTTTTTAGTTTTTAATATTGTGTTCTGTGTGGCTGTTTTTAGACTTCCTCATTTTTTGAGCACCGCTTATAAAATTGATGAAGAGACAATTCAACCAAGCAAACCTTATCTTGTCTACTATGAGAGTAGTAACCTCAAAGATTGTTCAGTCTATTATCTCGGCCAGGTGATTCCCCACAGCTATCTTGTCCGCAGCTAATCTGGTATAATACTGGACCGATCAGCCTAATTTTTTAAATGCGCATTCATGACTGTGTGCTGAAGGACCTCTGAGATTAAGAATTTTGAAAAAACCTTTTTTGATGGCTTCACGTCAGCATAACACGAATGACCACGTGGACTCAAGAATGAAAAGATTAGAATTTGGTGGTCAAAGGTCACAGTGACCTCATGTCTGCCTGGTTTTCGTGAAGGGGATATCTCAGAAATGCTTGTAAGGAATTTCTTCAGGCTTGGTACAAGCATCAAAAGGCCGAGGTTAAGGTCACGGTGACCTCACTAAACTCGTTTTTCATCATAACTCAAAAATTCATGCACTAATTATGATAAAATTATACACAAATATCTAAGAAGATAAAATGATGAGGCTAGGGCTGTATGATATGGTAAGTCATATTGCGATTATTTTGCAATATGTGATAAAGTCAGTGAGAATGATCATCTTTGCATTAGAATTTTCATTTTTATAAAAAACAAAAAACAAACTTAAATTGATGATGTGATATTTATTTGAAATCAACAATGTTTTCTTTCATCTGAAGAGCAAGATTTTTAGTCCAGGGCATCTCTGTTTTCTCTCACATTTTTCCTTTTCCCAAAAAATTGCGATTTGGTTTTGATTCTGCAATTTGGATATTGCACTTGGCCATAATACAATTTCGATAATATTGCAATTAATTGTGCAGCCCTAGATGAGGTGATGACATTTTTATATCCGAAAGGTCAAAGGTCAACTTCACTGTGACATTACACTCTAAAATGTGACAAGTTGAGCTTACTTAAAAGAATCTAGGAAACCGATTGCACTAAAAAAGGTAAGTAAATATAACTAATAGTCTTAAGTTAAGTTTACTTCATATCTACTTGTTAAGTTTACTTTAACTCTAATTGTATTTACTTAATTTTGTCAAGTTATTTCAACTTAAAAATAGCAAGTATAATAAACTTGATCTTTCTAAGTGTTACTAACTTAAGTAAGCCAAGTTAGTCTGACTTAACTGAACAGTTGTGTTTACTCAGTAGAATCTAGGAAACCGATTGCACTAAAAAAATCAAGTAAGCAGAACAAAGAATGATAAGTTTGCAGGCTTTTATTATTTGAACAAAATGTAATTCTGTGCATCTTAAGCCAAGGCAACTGTTTGCGGAAACAAATGAAATTTCACCATAAAAACAAATATGTAAGCCTTGTAAAATAATCTTTTATAAGCAAATCTTTCTAAACAAATGTAGAAACTTTCTCATCCATTACTTAAGACTTCAACAAGGCTCCTTTTATCACAATACCAATATTCAATTAAGCTTCAGCCAGCTTTCAAGTTAAATGAAACACAAACAATGCATATGCTTTGAACTGCAATAAACAAAACAAAATGCAAAAATAGGTGGATTTATACAGGCAATCTGGGTATTTGAATTTCCCAAAGCTCCATGGCCATTAACAACTTGCAGTAGAAGTATCCCTAAAGATTTTGCGGTCACTATCCAGTATTTAAAACTAGGTGTATTAATGCTGGTATGGTCTGAGTTATCTAGAACGCAAGATAATTTAAGCAACTCCAACCTATTCAACAAATAAATTCAATAATTTTTCACAAGGACAGAAAATTGGTGCATCTATAGTACAACTTAACTGGTAGTTAAGGCTCACTGCCATCAAATCTTTCTGTAACATCTTTAACATTTAGGGGTGGTGTGTCCACAAACAAACATTTGGGTAAGTACACAAAGAGGTTCTTTGCAATCATCTGACTCATTCCCTGAGTCTGACTTCTCAAAATGACTCTGCTCTTCAAAAGACTGCTAATGCCACTTACATTCAATCAAGCTTTTATTTACTAAACTTCACAAACTAGTTTAGATTAATCAAGATGGGATTAAACCTCCAACCGATATCCCACAGACTGGGACACTATAGAAACTTAAGTATAACAAGTAACCAAAATCATCCATCTGTGACTGACTGTAACTTACTAAGAACTTTGCAGAGGTTAGTTGCAAATATATGAGTTTAACACTCAATCAAGTATCTATGCTTCAGGATCCCTTGCTATTTTAAGCATCTGCCGGCAGTACACCCACCTACTGCAAAAGAGCATTTTTCAAGCTCTGAAGTTTTGGTCTCAGGTTACCTACACCCAGGTTGAGCATCACCCTCTGAATGAAGTCAAAGGTGTTCTTTAGTCTTTTTGGATAATCCAAATGAAGAGCGTATATTAGTCCAAATGTAACACAAAAAGCTTGTGCGTGGCTTCCAATGTCATCCATGACGATATTACCTTCCAGTATGATAGCAATGCTGGAGGGTTCAAGGTGCAGGGCATGTGGACCTGGCTGCTGTCTGTCGTCAGGTATAACAGTCAGTACCCCAACAGGAACTTGCGTGACATCTGCGATGTTATCAGTGTCCTGCAGATATAAAGGAAGGTTAAAAACTAATTTGAAAATTTTGGCTTCATAGTGCAAAACCTTCAACATACCAAATTATGCAAATTATGTGTGGCACCCTGGACATTTCAGTGGTATTATTTATGTTATTAACTGGGCCACCCCTCTTAATTTTTCTGATTACTTATTGCTTGTGTAGACCCACCTGATTTCAAACTGGACTAAAGTAGTTGCTGCTTTGCGCCAGTAGGTGGCAGTGGCAACTGGTAGTGTGACGGTTGCTGGGTTTCCCTGTTGTCATGGTGACCGATGTAGTCCAGAGGAAGTCCAGTCTGAGTCGCTACAGTTTAACAGTTCATACTCGTTACAACGTTACTAGTGTGTTAATCTGTTTGCGTGTTTCCAGGTGAGTTTAATATGTCTACACAAGCATCCATATGTTTAGATATTTTCTGTTGTTAGTATGATATTGTTGTTTTATAATGTTTCCATAATTGTTTTATAATGTTTGTATAGTTTTAAATTGTTTTGGATTTTGTTTTAGTTGCTGCCAACGTTGCCGTTTGCCCCGTTG
Source organism: Lutjanus argentimaculatus (assembly GCA_034769285.1). Taxonomy (NCBI): domain Eukaryota; kingdom Metazoa; phylum Chordata; class Actinopteri; order Lutjaniformes; family Lutjanidae; genus Lutjanus; species Lutjanus argentimaculatus. The sequence continues at coordinate 3,417,690 of JAWZSL010000001.1, forward strand.
TCATGGCGATCACTGTAGTCCAGAGGGGGTCCGGTCTGAGTCGCTGCAGTTTAGCAGTTTATACTCGCTACAACTTTACTAGTGTGTGTTTATCTGTTTGTGTGTTTACAGATACGTGTGTTGCATGAAAATAAACCCCCATAACACCTGAAACGACAGCGTCTGATTTCAGTGTGTTACATATGCAATACTTACAAAACAGACTTTGAAAAAATCACTTCCATCATCCCCGAGGAAAACTGGAAGACATCGCAGGACAGCAGTCCTCATGGCTTCGACATCATGGGTCTACATTTGGGAAAAACAGTGAAAGAAGGAAAAGCATTTTCTGAAGAAACTGCATCATATTTTTCCAACTTAAGTTATTTAAAGGAATAGTTTGACATGTTAGGAAACGTATTTACTTGTCTTGCTGAGCTAGATTATAAGGTCAATATCACTTTCATGTCTGTATGGCAAATATGTGCCATAGTCAGTAGCTGGTTAGCAGGGTATTTGTGTGTGGAAACTAGAACATTGTCAGAAAGGAACAACTTGCACGATTTCCTGCACTTATATAAAATGAGAAGGAATGCTTACCTTTGTTTCAACCTGGGAAAGGATCTCCATAAGTGTCCTTCCAATTATTCCGGTTTTAGATTTGAAGATCTCAAGGAAACGTGGGGTATGGCGGTCCAAGGACTCAAAGAAGTCCCGCTCAAGATCTTTACTTGCCAATCTTGTGAATTCTGCAAAGACCTTCAAGGACAAAACAGAACACAAACAAAACATTTTGCACCAAGTTAAGAGTTGACCACAATATTATCGTATACAAACTATGAATGGGACAGACAGTTTTGCATCATGTAGAACCTTTGTGTTTTTATGTTTAGGCAATGTGTATAGTTAAATTATTTACTCTTTTTTTTCTTATTCCCCCTAGCATGAAACATCGTGTATTTATTTAGCATACTTGCTTGCTTACCTGTTGTTTTCTGAAAAGAGCTGGCCATCGTTCCAACATTCGTTTCACAGAGGGCTGCTCTTCCACAATTTCTTTGCGTCTTAATGAGAAGGTCTGGTTCATCAACTGATTCACATGAACTGCATTTGGGAACCTTTTCTTCATTTCATTTTCAAGCAGCTGTCTAGAGCATTCAAGTGTTGATGCATCTTGACCCTGTGGAAAATCTGGCAGGAAGTTTGTCTCACTTCTTCTGGGTCTCTTCAGGCTTTTTCCAGGTGGCTCCCCCTCTGGATTCTGCTGTGTTCTCTTGTTGCTGTTGACTGACAAATCTGCAATTCCACATCTGCGAAGTTTGGAATGGAGATTACCCATTTTGAAGCAGAATAACAAAATGAAAGAGTTATGGTAGGGGTAATCAATTATGATTTGCAGAATCATCATGTTTAAGCTACATTATAATTTAACTGTACATTACAATTTATATATTAGCGCAAGCCATGGCACATTGACTCACTTTCGCTGCTTTTCTCTCGCTCTTGTCTTCTCACTCCTTTACATTTCTCTTTCCCTGTCAATGTTGCTGTCACAAGAGTACCAGCTGTTTTCGACGCCTCTATTCAGTGAAGGCCCGCCCTACTCTGCCTGTGATTGGCTGACAGCCCGACTACTCTGCCTGTAATTGGCTGACTTTCTTGTCAGAAAAGAGTCGCCGGTCAAACTGTAGTTTCCGCGGTCCTGGTGCGCCACAGGTCAGCGGACCGAGACGCCCAGTCTGTCAGTCCTTCGCCCTTCCTGATCCGCCCCGGGCTGCAGAAACCCCGCGGGTGAAGCGAAAAAAACAAAAAACAACAACAGCCGCTCCGCTTTCACCCGCGGAGTGTTTGCAGCTCGGGGCGGTCAAGAATCGGTCGGTCAGCCCGCCTGCCTGGTCTTCAGGTCTCAAGAAACACAGTGTTATGCTACTGCCGCCAAATAACCATGACCTCTTTCATTTTGTAATTTTGCTTCAAATTAGCATTTGCATCATGATCACATCATTTATGTGCTATAGCTAACTAGAAATTATCGTGTGAATGACATGATAATGGCGGTTTTAGTTAGCTGCCTTGGCTAATGTTAGCTAACAATAGCATTAGTTATCTCCAGAGATGTTTGCCTATGTTCAGAAAAAAATGTCCTGCCAAAAATTTAGTTGTAAGCAATGAAATTACAGCTGACAATTGAAAGACTTTGAACAACTTACCAAGAGACCCAGAAAATGTTGTTTTCTTCCCAAGTTCTTGTCCACGCGGTTTCTGCAAACTTCTCTTGTACTGCTCTACTGCCCGTGTGCTCTGCTGAGCCTCTGTGTTCATTCCAGGAACAGAATGTTACAAGTCCAGTTTACTCAAATGAATTTAGTTTTAAACCTCCTTAAGGAAAAATGAGTACATACTTACATTCCATGAGTTAAATCAACAGGATAGGGACAGATAAGTAAAATACACTATTATGATTTAAGTAAGCATAACTATTACCTTTTAGAGTGTACAATGTAAAAAATAGTCTCTACATGAAGACAGCGTGTTTCTCACTGGAAATTATTCACTGGAATCACACATGTAGAGTGAAAACCAGGCGCTAGAGGCTGCAACTGAGAAACAACAGCTTCAGTTTAAAATCTTGTTTCAGTTAGGGACAATGGATGTGGAGGTCACGTTAATGTTGGAGGAACTTTGCAAATCTCTGCTGGTTGCATCTGGCAGTTGTGGTGGCATTGCAGTAGGTGCTTCACCATCTGTTGCCTGGCAGGGATCCGCTCTCCACTGAGTGACCTCTTCTAAAATTTGAGAATGAACTTGCTTTGCACTTTGAAGGGTATTCAAATGGTGCACAAAATATAGGCAATAAACTGGTGCATTACTTCATAGTCTCAAGCTTTACAGTACATACTGTAGTCTGGGAGACGTCTTGTGTGACTCTAGATGAAATGAAAAACCGAGAGGACGTGGAAATGACTGGACTGCAGCATTAATCTGGGTAATATTTTCCCTTGGGGCATTTTACCTCAGGCTATGTGCATCTGTAGTCAAAAAAAATCTTTCTCTCCTTCCTCTCTTTGTATCTCTTTCATTCTCTCAGCCTTTTCTCCCTGCTCTTTCTCTCCCTCTCTCTCTCTCTCTTTCTGTCCCTTTTTTGTCCGCCTGTCCCTCTCTGTTTTCTCTCCCACTCACCCGATTTCCTCCCTGTCCAACTTTCACAGGACAAATGCCAAAGGCAGTATTTTTGTGTCCTCAGCTGCCATCACTCACTTTGTTATGTAACACACTGCATATGTGTGTCTGTGTGTGTGTAAGTGCGTCTCTTTGTGGATAAGACATTCTGAGCCTTAATAACACCCAAAAAATATTTATTGTGCAACAAACATGAAATTAAAGTTCATATAACTATTACTATTATTCTTAGTCTTATGTCTTTTTGGTAGATAATCCTGCTTTAACTTTTGAAAATACAGTCCCCATAATTCTTTGGGGGTTGTAAACAGGAAGTGTTGCTATGTGAGTTATAAATGCTGCTGGCTAAAACTTTTTTTTACCCAAACTTGTTTACATTTTGGCAAACTGGCACCATTGAAGTATGCCAAATTAGCTACTAACAGTTCCTGCCTGCACTGTAATCATGGAGGTACAGACGACTATCACTGGAGTACTTTGATACTAAAGAAATCTTTAGGCAAATCTTTTCTAGGCAAGTTCTTGAGAAATTCGGATTGTCCTTATAAGAGATGATAATATCCTCGAAAAGTTGAAGTCAAACTGAATCTAAATTGTGTGTATTATGTCTGTGTGTTCAGATCTGACTGAGTTTTGACAGCGAGAAACAATTTGTGACCCAAATTGCGGCATAATGCTAACGGTATTAAGGCTAAGTACCTTACATGTTTACAGAGCCATTTACGTTGTAATGTGGTTGCTGAACCACACATGGTGTAGCCATCTTAATCTCCAAGGAGAAGGCCAAAACCTTGCTGGAGTGGGAACCAGTAAGTGAAAGGCTGATCCGAGTACGCCTCAACTCAAACTTCTGTAAACTCACCATCTTACAGTGCTATGCACCAACTAACAAGGCTGAGGAGGAGGTCAAAGAAGACTGGTATGAACAACTGCAAATGGCGGTTTCTAAGGTACCCCAACACACGTTCTTTCTACACTAATCGTGGGAACCGACAATTCCAACAACGAGAGGGCAATGGGCAGGCATGGATGTGGCGAAAGAAACAACAATGGTGAACGCCTTGTTGATTTCTGCATGAACAACAACCTGGTCATCGGCTTTACCATCTTCCCACACAAGAACATCCATAAGCTCACATGGCAGTCACCTGATGGTAGGACCATCAACCAAATCGACCACATCATCATCAATGGTAAGTGGCGGAGGTCACTGCAAGATGTCAGAGCCTACCGGGGTGCAGATGCCTATAGCGACCACTACCTAATCGCTGCCACCATTAAACTCAAGTTGAAGAGGTCAATCCCACAAGGCCACCAGCAGAACAAACTGGACATCGCAAAACTCCAGTATCCAAAGAAAAACAAGGAGTTTGTGTTTGAACTCAGAAACCGCTTCAGCATGCCAGAGGCTTCCTCTGAAATGGAAGAAGAACCCACCATAAACAGCAAATGGAATGCTATAAAGACCATATACTCCGAAACAGCACAAAAGGTCCTGGGCTTCAAACAGAAAGGGGCCAAAGAATGGATATCAGCCAACACCTGGCAGAAATGTTGAAGAGAGGAAGCAGCTGAAGGCAAAGATGCTGAACACCAAGTCCCAACGACTCCTCGAAAAAACCAAGATGTCTTATAAAAACAAGGACAGAGAGGTGAAGAGGAGTGCTAGACAAAAGGATCTTTGTTGAACACCTGGCAAGTGAAGCAGAGAAAGCTGCAGGCTACGGAAACCTGGGCACAGTGTACAAAATCACAAAGCGACTCTGTGGCAAAGGTACAAACCAAACCACCCATGTTAGGGACAAGAATGGCAACATCTGTACATCAGAGAGTGAACAAGCAGCCAGATGGGTTCAACACTTCCAGGAAGTACTCAACCTTCCTGAGCCAGAACAACCAGCCAACATCACAACAACAGAAGATATCCTTGAAATCAACACCAACCCCCCTGACTCTGCTGAGGTTAAAGCTGCCATCCAAACCCTGAAGAGCGGCAAGGCATGTGGCATAGATGCTATTTATGCCGAGATGCTCAAGGCCGACATTCCAACATCAACACGAGTGCTGATGGACCTATTCGAAAACATTTGGAACAGTGACGCCATCCCTGAAGACTGGTCCAAAGGTCTTCTTGTCAAAGTCCCCAAGAAAGGCAACATCAAGAACTGCGACAACTGGCGTGGAATCACCCTTCTGTCGATTCCAAGCAAGGTGTTCTGCAGAGTCCTTCTCTGAGGAGAATGGAAGTGTTCCATAATGGATGCCTCCGACGAATATGCCAGATCTTTTGGCCTAATAAGATCTCCAACAATGAACTGTACAAGAAAACGGGAAGCCGGAGCATCACCAAGGAGATAACGCACAGACGCCTGAGATGGCTAGGACATGTGTTGAGGATGGAGCACACACAAAAGTCACCTTAAGATGGACACCACCAGGCAAAAGAAAACCTGGGAGGCCCAAGACCACCTGGCGCAGAACTGTGACACAAGAGCTGGAACAGATGAACCTGACATGGGGAGAAGCCCAACATGCTGCCAGGGACCGAGTGCAATGGAAAGTGCTTATTGAAGCCTTATGTCCCATAGGAGACGAAGAGGAGTAAGTAAGTAAGTAAGTGGTTGTGAAACGACTGTTTATTGGGAATATTAAAGGGATAGTTTGGACAACTTTAAATGGGGTTATATAAGGTACTTATCCAAAGTCCACCTCCAGTCATGTTTTAAACAATAATAAAAGCACTGAAAGAAGTAATAAATTGTCTGATATGTTGTTGTTTTTTTTGCAAAATAAGGCTTACATATAGCTCTACACCTTGCCCTCATTTAATATTCAAGTTTTCATGAATATGCAAATAGTCCCCACCCTCTCCACACCCCCCAACACCTACCCCAAACCCCTTAACTGCACCTAGCTTCTCCTCTGCTAGCTAATCACGGCAACTAACTACATCCGGCTTCTCCTGTGGGCTGGCCATCGCTGCTAACGATATGTATAGTGCGATCCCCTCAATTAACGGGATTGTTCCTTAGGTTTATGATGTCATATATCCAGCCAGACTGAATCTGTTTTTTTGAGACTGCCCTTGCTCACTGCAGTTTCAAAGCAAGAAATGCCCAGACATGGCGTTTACTGCTTATTTTGCTCCTGATACGTCTTGTAACACATGAAAAACATCACATGGACATGTTAACAAGGTGAAAGGGTGTTTAACTAAAATAGAGGGAGGTAGGCACACCCCCTCTTTGAAGAAGCAGAGTGGAAAACCAGTCAGAATTTGTAGCTAAGCAATGAACTGCTTTGGATGTGGTCATCAGCTAAATTTATTTTAGCCACTTAAAAAAAGTTAACCCCAAAAAAATCAGTATCAGTATCAGTGTTATGTACATTTAGAATATTTTCACCACTTTACCTTGCCATCAGACCGTCTTTTCTGATCGTAAACCAGTGTTATATAAGTCAAATATCACTCTCTCCAAAGCAAACAGACTCCTCACAGAAAAAAGCAATTTTACTTGCAGAACAGGAAAGGAGTTGCTATGTGTGTGACTTCAGTGTTTTAAAAGGTTAGTTTGGAATCACCAAAGTTGCACAATAGCATTAAATAAAGTAACCAATCAAGGCAGTAGTAGTCCAGCAATTCACGTCTTCTGTGCGGTGAAATTACTGTTTTTTGCCAGGAGATATATATTTAAGCGATATTTGGCTTATACAACAGCTATTTCCCAGTATATTTACTGATTCTTTTGGGTGGACCTGTTTAAGTGGCTAAAATCAATCTTGTTGCCAACCCTGTCCACAGCAGTTTATTGCTTAGCTTCCATGCTGGTACTCATTTTTGTTTCTTGAAAGTGGGGGTGTACTGATCTCCCTCTGCTGTAGTTAATACACTGAATAAGTATCTCATACAGCCTCACTTAAAATAATTCAGACTAAAGTGGTGAAAATATTCCAAATATAGCATACACTTAAACTGACAGATTCTTTTAGATGGACCTTGTTGAAGTGTCAAAAAACGTACCAACCGCCATCTTCTGTAGTTAACAATACACTGACTATCACTAAGTACCTAGAATATTGAATGGATCCAATTATTTCTAAATACTGCAACTTGGCCTGAAATAAACTCTCATACAGAGAGAAAGAGGAGTCATGATGAAGCACTATGTGCTGGAAAAGTTGCAGATATCCTTCTGAGACACGGAAGAAAAGGGTTTTAATATTAAGATTTTTTTTTTTTTTTTTTTTTTTTAACATAATTTAAGTAATTGAGTTGTAAGAAACATATCACAAAAAGTTACTAGTTTATGTTTTATAACATGTCCCTTTCAGTGGACACCAGTTCAACATTTTCCACAAAAAGCACATAGCATACAAGGCATCAGTTTGGTAATTATAAATTTTCATTTGCTCTCCCTCATTTTTATTTAATTCTGTCTTATTTGATAAAGTATTGGAAATAAATATAAAACAAATTGTACCATTTGGGATTTTTAACATTTTTCACCATGAAGTAGTTCTTTATTTTATTCAAAACTCATCTTAGTGGGTAAATCTTGATGGTGGAAATCACACAAAACACATGACATGAACATGCTCGCATGTCATTCACTGCCTCATTAGGAAGCAGTTCTTGGTCTCTGAGACACATGTTGCACTTTACACACTTCACAACAAACTAAAATTGAGTGGAAATAAGCAAATCCTTCTGTCCCCCAAAAAGGACACGGGTTAAAATGTGTATTTTGAAAGGCTTAAAATTGACATAAACCTTTAGTAAATAGTAATAGAATAAAGTTAAGACTCTCATTAATTAAAAAACAACAACATCCTTATAAAGATCAGAACAATTTACCTCTATAAATTTGATAATTTACTCCCTTACTGACAAAAAACATCTGTGTTGCCAATTTGACATGACAGAAGAAGTGCTCTGTTGGCCACACCCACATGTGTGACATCATTTGAAAGCCCAGAATGCACTTTTTAGAGGACATTAGGACTCAAATAAACTACATGCATGGTGTCTGTTTTTTATGATGCATTTGAATGTGACCATGTTCCAGTTTGGATTATTTTGCGTGAGGTTGTATCAGCACCAGAATTCTAAAATCCCTCGCTGTGAAAAACGCACCGTGCACTTTGCCACCAGTGAAAACTCAAAAACCAAAATCCCGTGATCTGCAGTTTTTCCAGCGCATTGTGCTTAATCGTGACGTCTCTCTCGGGGCATGTTTAACCAGGTACGGAGCAGAGAGTTTATTTCAGGTCAAGTTTCAGTATTTAGAAATAATTGGATCCATTCTATAAATGGCGCCCTGTTTTCTCTGAGCTGTGGTAAAGCATCACGGAGCGAGCGACGAAGGAGCTGGCCTCGGGCTGCGATGTGTGTACAGGATGGCACACCACACACACACACTCTCTCTCTCCCTGTCTCAGTCGCTCACTCACACACACACACGTATACACGTACGTGTGGCCGGTTTGGTTCCTTCAGGCCTGATGCCTTCTTTCATTCAGCTTATAGTCTCCAACATCTTCCTCTCTCTTTATCCTCCTCCCACTTCTTCCCCTCTCCACCTCTCTCTGTCCAGTCTCATTCAACAAGGAATTGAATGAGCGCGTCCTTATTGGATGAAGCTGCTCTGGTGTGAAACATGCTGAGTGTCTCTGGTTTAGCCTGAAGACAAGTCTACCCAGAAGAGACGCTTTCTTTCTATGGATCTGTTCTCATTCAAGTTTCCTACTCGCAGCCTTTCTTGTTGTTGTTGGCCTGTCTGACCAGTGTTTACTATGTGTTATCTTTTGTGTACACAAAAATACACAAACACCAAGGGTCATAGCTGTTGTATAGACTATATACCAGCCTGTATGTCTTCTGAATGAGACAGGGACAGTGTTATGAATCTATATAGAGAAATAATCATATAATTACTGTATGTTGTTTGTTTGTTTGTTTATTATGATCCCCGTTAGCCTCTGGGGGCTATATAACTTATATGATGACAATAGAAAAATACACATTGAAACTACTCACTCACAATCCACTAACATAACACACTTGACAAATCACAAACACAAAGAAAATAGACAGATAAATACAATCATTTAACATAGAATGTCCATAAAATACTCAACAACAAAAACTTTTAATGATAAGTTTCTTTTTAAATAATACTCTTTTAGCAGTTTTTTTTAAATCATATTATTTGTTGTGTAATATGATTTGGGAGTGAAGTCCATTCTCATGTTGATCTGTATATTACAGTAAGTTGAATTTATGTGGTTTTGGATTTTGGTAAAGTAAAGCAACCTCCAGCTGCCTCGATTGAAAACTTGTGTATATCTGTACTAAAGGATACTTTTTGTAAATAATAAGTGAACATTATCAAAGAGTACAGCAATCCATTTTCCAAACTTTTCCGCAAATTTGACCAATCATCATAGCTTCCCGCGAGTTCCACCGATCAAGCAAACGTCATACACGTACGTCTCAATGAACCGAATCAATGCTTTGTTTATTGTTCTCTTTCTTTGCATCACTGAAAATGAACGCAGCATTTGTGTGTGAACATCAACGTTCTGTGCACTTTTATATTTTAGAATTTTGTGCTTTTTGAGTTTGAGCTCCATAAAGATTTTGCTTCTTTGTGATATACCCCCCAGATGCACTTCTCCATTTACAAATAAAGCAGATTTTTGATCATTTTTGGAATTCTGTGCCTTTTTGGTAAGGTTAGTAGAATTTCTTCTCCCCTGGAACAAATAATAAACAGCAACCTCGTTTTACAGTTTTCTCTTGGTCCTGCAGTTTCGATTGCAAAAAACACCCTGAAGCATTGCAACGCGCATTGCAATATTTTTTTTTAGAAAAGCTGCTGTGAAATCAGGCATTTTAAGCTGCAACAATCCACAAAAAAGCCTGTAAAATCCCGGAAATGCTTTTTAAATGACTAATTAAGTGTTGGACCAAACTACTGAACAGTGATCTAAATCAGAACTTGTTTGATTGTTTCTTGTGTCGGATATTTTGCAGATTTTTAATGACAGATAAAATGTTTATTATTTTAGTTACCACTCTCTGTATGTGTTTGTCCCATAATTTATTATCATGATAACTCCTATAGTTTGGCTTCTTCTACCTGCTTCATTAACACATTATTCACCTTGAGATCAGGCTTTGCTTTTGAACATAAAGAGTAGTGTGTTCCTATTACACGTTCAAAATAAGTTCACTACTGTTAATCCAATCTACCACCAACTTCAACTCCTGATCTAGATTTGTATTTAATAAGTAATTGTTGCTTCCGCTAAGTATAGTGTAGAATCATCAGCATATATTGATATTTGTGCTTTCTTTAACACTAAAGGATCATTACTGAAAATACTGTACAGGAGTGGCCCAAGACAGTTTAGTTGATACTTTGTACTTACAGGCCTCTGTCATTAATGTTTCTCAGGAGAAATTTCTCAGATAAACAGCCATAAATTGGTTGTTTTCTGTGGTTTTTGCAAATGGCAACAGGCCTAAAATCTGGAAATAATACAGACTTTTGCCTTTTAATAATATTAAACCCTGTGCACACCCATAGGGCCACCATGTACCATGTACATTCTCACTTCCAACTGCTCAAATACTGTAGCTACGGTCAGTGTCCCGGCACTTAAAACTTTGATGCCGCCGGGACTCCTCTAGTCAGTTTGGTACATCCAGGTAGACTTTCAAAGTAAAGGCACAAAAACTACTTGGGTAGTTGTAGGAGAAGATCATGGTTTGGGTTAAAATAGGTATGTAACATGACTTACCTACATCACGTAAATTACGTATTATGTGTTTCCATAGTGATGACGAGCCTCGCTTGTGGCTATTAAAAAAAGCTAATACTTTTTTAATCATTTCACAAGCAGCATGCCGACAACATTATTCTCACGGTCTTTGAGCGCACCAAAATTCTCCCAAATATGCAACTTGGGCTTCAACAAGCTATTGTCCCCAGTTTTGTATCTTCCACTGGCTATTTTTGCCTTTATTTCATCAGTTTTAGCCAGTTTAGTTTGTTTGGCAGGATGTGGGATCAGAGGTTTTGTAGAGGACTTTCACAATAAAACCCTGGGGGCTGATTAGGCTTGATGTTGCTGTATTAGGGAATATAAATGTTATGATTATTGCACAATCATTTTCATTCATTACTGTATTGTATGTGTTATATTATTGTTCTCATCTGCTGCCCGCCTGCAATTAGTTTGTTTTTACCCATGCCCGCACCCGCAAATTTATATAAATGTATTTTTTACCCGTTACACAACATTCTTGCAGGTCACCCGCCAGGCACCACTGCTTGGAATATTATTCTGTGGCTGTTCAGACACAAACTAGACAGATCAAATGTTTTTAGTCTTTTGATTATGTCAGAATATTCTTAGAATATTTCTGACACCTCACTGTAATGCAACACCCATCAAAATACATGCTCATGTAGCTCAAAGCTGAAATGTTTGCACCACAGATCTAAATCTGAAATGTGGCCGAAAGTGTTGCCTCAGCAGAAATGTCTGCCATCAGTTATCTTCCTTAGAAAGTATCATCTGGAAGATTTCGGAGGGGAAAACATGAAAAAGCAAAACTTGAAGCACAGACACAAAATGGGATGGAAGTCATTATGCATGCAGCTCCAAATGGAAGACCAGTGTCTGGACGCTCACGTTGCTCCCGTGGGACTCGGCCTGAAATGCTAACGCCCGACAACGTCAGTGTCAATCAGTGAGAGCAGGAAGCTGACAGAGAGAAGTGGGTTGTGGGAGCTATGACGCACTCCCCTCTCACAGTAATGGGAGTAGAGAATGACAAGCTGGCGTCAGTAGCCTAACATGGGTACAACAACGCGAAGGGAAAAACACTCCACTTAGCCATGGAGCCTTCGAGGGAGGAGGAAGGATGAAATGGTGTGTGTGTGTGTGTGTGGTGTGTGGTGTGTCGTGTGTAGTGTGTTGTTCAGATGAGTTTTGTGCATGCATGAAGGCTCATTTGTGTGTGATGCAGCTTCCTCAGTGAAGATGACAAGTAGATGGTGCAAGAACATGAACGCACACTGTTATTCTGCTTTGAATGGGACAATTTTATATTTGTGTGGTTTGTTGTTATTATTAGTTCTTATTATAATGTTACTTTACAATGTTGTGTTAGAGCTGTAACTAACAATACATACCTCTGTGTGTGCCACATTTTTGGATCTATTTTTCAAGTCTTTCCTGTAACGACTACTTTCATAATCAATTAACCTGTCAATCATTGTCTTGATAAATTGATTGAAAAACTGAATATTTTCACATTTAAGAAGCTAGAATCAGACATTTTTGAATAACTGTTGCAGCTTTAAATTATGCATCATCATTCATTTATTTACTGCAATAGTCAGATAATTTGAACAGCTTTGAGTTGTTTTAGTGTTTTTTTTTTTATCAATATAATACTATTTCCTACTAATTTCCAAATTCTGATACACATCTTCGTGACAAAAAATTATCTTTAATTGCAAAATTCATGGAAGTATTTTTTTTTTAATTAATAGTAGGATTTGGTGATATGGATAATTTGATATTGCCATGGTTATATATTTTAATATAGTACAAGTACATCTGAAAATTCAAATTTAAATCCAATATTGCCTGGATGGATAAATGTAGATCAGAATGTGCATTAATGTTGCAAGTTTGATACCTGATGAATGATGAATACGTTATTATTGGGCCCTGTTACGAACTGGATCAGTCCCATTTCTAAAGAAAACTCTTCTAGTGCAGCCGTATAATTAAAGAAGTATTTCAGCCAAAAAAGAAACATAAGGGTTCTGACTATGAGACATTATTTTGTCAAACTAGAACCCCCTGAAAGCCCTTTGAAGAACATACTATGAAGACACAGACAACTCAGTTCATGTTTCTTCATGTTCTTTTTAAAGCCTGTGTGGTTTCATTGATTTACTTTATTAAACTCAGGAGCTTGTTGTCTAATTACACAGGGTGCAGTTAAATTAAGCATTTAACACATCAACGGATACAAGACGTCATACCACAGGACACACGAACACACGCGACTTCAGAACCACTGTTTCATGAACTGTTCATGTGTCACACATGAGAAGGAAATTGCAAAGATGAGATGTACAAATCTAAATTTGCTGACAAGAGGCATGCATGCATTTACTTGACAGTACATGCAAAGGCTTAGTCATGCAACCTTGCTGTGAAACACACACACACAGACACACACACACACACACTTACACACAGCCTGAGGCTATGTTGGTGGCTGCCATCAGCACAAGCCATTCACAGGGGACAGAAAAGGGTACAGATGCAAACGAAAAGATGAAAATAATTTTGCTTTTCTACGCCCTTAATATTTAATTCGCTATCAGCGTTAACTCATTTTTCATTTTAGCACATATTGAACATGTGCTACATGGTGAGAGAAAGGCCTTTGAAAGCTGTCTCTCCCCCGGCTCTCTTGCCTACTTTTACTTATTCATAGGTACTGTAAACAAGTCATCTCACTCTGACTTCTGGGAACGCAGTGAATTTAGTCATAAATGATATACAACATCTTTGTTGTCATGAAGATTTTTAGAAATATGTAACATTTTAACCTTAATGTCTTTTTTTCCTATCATCCAGTTGTGTCAGCCAAGTTGAAAGAAGTTGAAGTAAACAGCAGAGATAGGGGTGCCTTGGTAGCTCAGTTGCTGGAGGGTGCACGCCATGTGCTGAGGTCGGGTCCTCTCAGCATGCGGCCCTTTGCTGCTATCACCCCCCACCCCTCCTTCTCTCCCCTCCTGTCATATCTCCAGCAGCGGTCCTATTGCTAAAATTAAAAAGGGCCCCCAAAAATAAAACAAAACACAAAAACACTGCTAAGTGAAGAGACATGCAAAGGAAGAGATGTAAGGTTGTGGTCAGGGTCATTGTGAGTCTTAGTAATATTCTGCACTGCAAGCATCAATCTTAAATATACTAAGGACATGAAATAAGGAATGTTGACTACACGATTAAACACTGCCACCTTCGCTAGTCGGCACCAGAAATAATAGTCAGTTAAACTATTTATCAATATTTTATTCATGCACAATGCTAATTAATTGTTGCCTCTAAGGTGTTAGGCAGCCGCCAGCCACTAGTCAAGGCTGCGGCCCCATCAGATGTTAGCCCCTCTTGCCATACACTGTAAGCGCGTATGGGCAAGAAAGCAGCGCGATGGCCCAGGCAACCTCAGATGTTTTTATCAGCAAAGTCAGACAGATGACAGCTCATAAAACCAGCATATATAACGTTGAATGTAGGCTGTGACAGAATAAATTTGTATATAATCACTCGACTGGAGCAACATGTGACCACGTTTATCACAGACACGGACATTAACCTGCAAGCAGAGCATCTGCTGCTGCTGCTAGCGCGGCTAACGTTAGCCACACTGTGTAGCAGGCTGGCAGTTAACGTCAGCTCCGGGTCGTTTACCCACCAACACTGTGATCTTCGGTCTGAAAAGGTGAAACATTTAGTGAGTTGTCATGTTTTGTAGGTTAATGTGTAATGTTTGTATTGCACAGCACAAAGTGACACACATTTCAGCAGCATTGAAAATACGATTCAGCGATTGTAGGCTGTGAATAACGGCTTCAAATTCCGCATAATACACACAGTGTTTAACATTATCAACCAATAAATTGTGCAAAATTTTAACTCAACAGGGAAATTAGTTGCCAAGAGCATGAAATGTGTCGAGCAATACACTGTTAAAACAAAACATATGAGAAGACACAAAAATTTCAAGGCAACTGACAACTGACAAGAGATTCTTTCAAACACTGACGACATTCCTTTCTTCTTCTTTTGCACTGCATGTTCAGCGCTAATTAGCACGTGTTAGCAGGCTAACACTCAATTAAGTGCTGGTGGCAATAATAAACTGTAGCCTTGCTCAACATCAGCCTGTGAGCTTCGTCACTGTGACCATGTTTGCATTAAGTGCCACCTCACACAGCTGCTAGCATGGCTGACAACTCAACACTCAGTTTCAATAAATCCAAAATCAACATGTTTTGTATTGAATACATGCTCGGATCATTTAAAATAGTTGTAGTGCTGGTCTGCAGTTGCAGAGCTCTGATGGATGTGTCAGTCAGCCCCTCACACATGTGCACACAGACACACAAACACCTGCTTTTCGACGGAGTGACGCGAGCGTGTAATGAGATCAATAAGCAATCGCTGGTGTGGTCTGGTTTCACGGTGCATTGACAGGACCGCTGATACGCTGATTGGGAACAATTAGCATCAGTGAGCAGCGCTAACATGGTTTTGAGTGATGACGGCGATGAGTGCATGTCTTGGTTCACGTGTGTGATTGTGTGGGTGGGTGAGTCATCATCATCATCCAGCCCAGGAGTCCCAGGAGTCTCTCTCCCCCCCTCTCTCTCTCTATCTCTCTCACACACACACACTCATAAACACACACAGGCTAACCATGCATACACAGGCAGCTTTGCCAAATCCATTTGGCAAGCTAGAGAGGGTAAACTGTGATTCCTGGTGTCATTATGAACCAGTTTGTATAGAAAACATTCGGTGCTGTAAAATCAGTGAAGATATCTGCTCTTACTGCACTATATGAGGATTATGACAAGATTAGTTTATTGTGCAACAACACTATAGGACAAGCAAACTGACTTCAATATGTAGCCTGAAAAGTGAGGCGCTACAACAAGGGAGTAACGATTCAGTTGGTGGTGATTTAAAGATGAGATGGCAATATGCAATTGATGGAAAATGTAACCTCATGTTATCAAAATTTTCAAGAAAATTTAGGGAATACATTTGGCATTTCATCATTTGCCATTTTATCATAATACTTTTTTTTTTTTGTAGAGCACTGTCACACTTGAAGTCACACAATAACTGAAAAAACGAACTGACTGAGGCAGCAGTGGGACAGCAACTCCTGTGTTTAGTGAGGGAAAATTACTTATCTCACTATGGAGTGGAAAGGGTGATATTTGCCTTATATTACAGGGGTTTTCAGACGCAAAAGACTGCCTGATGGCAAAGTAAAGTGGAGAAGATTTTCTAAATATAGTGTACAATTTAACTGACAGTGATACCTTTTTTTAGGTGGCTAATATACATTGTGTTGCTGACCCTGTCCACAGCAGTTTATTGTGCAGCTTCCATGCGGGTTCTCCTCTCTGCTTCTCCAAATTCTGCCACGTACTGTAGCAAACACACTGACTGTCGATACCTCATACAGCTCCACTTCATACAATCTGGTAATATAAAAGGTAATAGATTAACTATTTCTGTATTCATTTATATATTCCTCTGCTCTAAATTCCTATCTCTAAATTTCCCTTGTCTTTCTCTGTCCATATATGTGTCATGTCTCTCCCTCCTGTCTCTTTTTTCTGCCTCAGCTGGGATCTAGTAAGAACAGTTGCTGGCCAGTGGGGGTTTTGGTCTGGCTTGCTGGGTTCTTCAGTGCTGGAGTGTCTGAGTCGTGACAAACAGAGAGCGTGTGTGTTAATATGTGTGTCAGTGCATGTATGTGCTCATGCCTCTTCGTGTGTGTGCAAGTGCGTGGGTGTGTATGTGTAAAGATAGACTCAGATTTTTGTCCCTTTAGCCCTCACTGGGCTTTGTCATATAGTACATGATAACACACACAGGCACACACACACACACACACACATACACACACACACACAGTGGTAGTTTAAATAATAAGCTAGGATTAAAGGGATAGTTTGAATTATTTGATGTGGGGATGTATGAGATACTTATTGATAGTCAGTGTATTACCTACAGTAAATGACAGTTGGCAGGCCCCAGTTTGGACAAGCAGATTGTAGTATTAGCAGTACTGCTGTGAACAGGTTCAGTGTTATTTAAGCCACTTAAAAATGGTCCACCAAAAAAAAATCAATGTCAGTTTAAGTGTACGCTATATTAAGAATATTTTTACTGCTTTACTTTGGCATCAGACAGTCTTTTACAACAGGATACCACCGTTACGTAAGCCAAATATCACTCTCTCCAAACCAACCAAACCCCATTTGCGAAATCAGTAATTTTACCTTGCAGAACACAGAACTTGCTCGTCTACATCTGCCTTGTTGTTTCAAAAGGCTAGTTCGGATTCACCAAAGTCACACAACAAGACAAAAAAACTCACAGATTGAGGCAGCAGTAGACCAGAAAGTCCTGGGTACTGTGAGGTAAAAATGACAGAAAAATTACTGATTTTTCCTATAGAGTTTGGTTGGTTTGGAGACAGCTTTATTTGACTTATGTAACAGTGGTTTCCCGTCGGAAAAGGTTGTCTGACGTCAAGGTAAAGCAGTGAAAACATTATAAATATAGCGTACACTTGTCCACAGCAGTTCATTACTTAGCTTCCATGCTGGGACTCCTCCCACTGCTTCTCTAAACTAGAAGTGTGCTGACTCCCATCTACTGGTGGTAATATACTGACTATTGATGAGAACCTCATGCATCCCCACAAATAATCTGAACTATCCCTTTAAAGACATTTACACAGTGTATTTCAGAACAAGATCTACAACTTCTGTGACCAGTCCCGAAATAGTTTCACATTGACAGAGTTGATTTCGTGTGAAGTAATCAAAGAGCAGTTCAAGAAAAAGAGTGGTGTGTCAAAAGTACACACAGTTGTATTTTCATGTTTTAATAATGGTGGATTAAAGTGATGTTTTTTACTATGCAAAACATGGGTTTTTTTCTTTAAGCCTCGAGGTCTGCCAGTGAAATGTCTCTTTATTTTTATCTTTCAAGCAGTTGTTTTTTTGTTTTTTTTTAATAAGAAGTGGGTCACAACATCTGCATCTAAGCTGCATGATTATGGTTTTGAATGAGTTCTGTCTTGTTGCAACAATGAGATTGATAGTCAAGATTAACATAAGTCATTTATGATAAAATGGAGCAGAAATTGGTCTGTGGTAATACCGTGTTTGGATCACTGGTATTCTCTGTGTGGAGTGAAAGAGTTTTGCATGTTTTAAATTCCTCCAGATATTTCTCATTGTGAAACCTATACTAATTATAAAGATATTTCGTCTGTTTCTTATTGTTTTGTTAAATGAAATTTATATTATGTCATGGTTTTTTTTTCTGCTCATTGTGTTAACCTTTATGAATTCAGAAAGACTCAATATCCAGTCAAGTTATTTATTTTAAAAATTGACTTAAATGAAATTTTATATTAGGTCATGGTTGTTTTCAAGGGACAGTTCACCACCAAATATTTTTTTCCCTCTGGCCTGCAGTGTTACATGATTTATACATAATAACGAATCTCGACTATTAAATATAACAAGATGTCACTCACTTGCAGTGCTGAAAGCAACAAAATAATATATTTGAAAAACTCAACAGCAGTGTCTCTTTCCAGAAATCATGACCCGCCTACTCAAGATACACAGATCACAGATCTTGTGGTGAGCAGTTTCATGTAGGAACTATTTTCTTGCTAGTCAAAGAAATAAAATATTTATATGATTTTGGGGTGAACTGCTCCTTTAAATTAAATTCTTGGCTCTGTTTTCTGTTGTTGTTAAATGTGTGGATTTAACTCATAGGGAGGCTTCTTCTTATGAGCAGACTGAAGTTCTGCATACGACAAAAACACCCCTGAGACTGGCAGTGTTCATGTGAGAGAGCTCCCCCTGCAGTGTGCAACGTGCGTGTGCATGCGTGAGCCATCCCAGCAATATACTGTATAATACACTGTACTCCAAATATACACACACAGGTACAAAAATGAACCCTACCTGCATACAATGTTGGACTTGTTTTTTTTGTTTGTTTTTGTAGCACAAACACCTATACTGATATGAAGCTGAGGGTGAAATTAGCAGCAGTCTACTTAAGTCTGAATGATGGAGCTGTCAGAGATTATGTGGCTCAGAAGTGCATTAGGGCTCTGTGATTTCCCAGCGTCTTATAGACTCGACATGAGATGTGTATTTGAGTCGTAATGGAGGCCGTCAAGGGACAGCAGAGCACAAAGGAGGATTTAAAGGCCTGCTGGGTAAATGATAGGAGCTGAAGTGTGTGTTTGTGTGTGTAGATTGTGATACAGAGAAAGGGGACTTCTGTCATGATGCAGCACTGTAACTGCATCAGTCTTTAATGCAGCACCACACAGTCGTGGAATGTAAACTAAGTGCGTTTACTCAACTACCGTAGCCTGCTTACTCAAATGTGAAGCATCAGTGCTTTACTTAAGTATTTCTTGACAGTTTACACTTCTACTCCACTGCATTCATTCAGAGAGAAATACTTCACTTTTACTCCATTACATTTATCTGACAGCTGCAGTTTAGGGCTGAACTAACCATTATTTTTTAGTCAATTAAGCGGTCAGTTATTTTATCAATTAATCGATAAATTGTTGTTTGTCAGAAAATGACGAAAATGTTTATCGCTGTTTCAATGCCCAAGATGACGTCCTTAAATGTTTTGTTTTGCTCACAACTCAAAGATATTCAGTTCAGGACCTCAGGATGTGCAATTTTTTGAATGTCGTGTGGCAATGAATACTTGAGTTATGTATGTACAAATTGCAAAACAAAAGCAAGTCAGTAGCAGTCCTTTAATAATGTAATATCACGGTATGTATTTTCACAGTCCAGTACAGTACTGAGACATCCCTGCTATTTCTTGATGAAGTCCACATATTTTCCATGATGTTCAGTGTGATTCAGTATTACAGTGCTTTTATTCCTCCAAACAAGCTCCCTCCCATCCTGAGGGGCTCACATAAAACATGAATCTGCAGTATTAGGCAGATTATCTCATCTGCCATTCAAGATGCAACGTCATCTCCAGTGGATGACAGTTGCATTGTCAGGTCCGCTTATTTTATGCCCCTTTATGCATCAGCCTACCAACTGTGACAGCTAGGGCAGCCCACAGACGCAACACTCTCTCACAGACACACACGAGGCCTGGGACCAGTTATTACATAATAATAATTATAATTATTATTATCAAGAATTAAGCAATACATATATTATTAAAAGTACCCATTCCTTTTTTCACAAGAAATATTCCACAAATTAGGAAGTTAAGCGTACCTTCACATGAAAGTGAAGGCTTTTGGTCAATATATTTATTTAAATAAATGTTCAACCACATTCAGTGTAATGAGTGCAGGGTGGAGGATTATTTTCTAAATGTATTTTGATACAATTACTAATTAACCGTGAAAAGGACTAATCAGAACCTAATCCAAGTATCACAATATTAAAGGAATGTAACTTGATTACTTCCTGTTACTTTTGGATTACCTCAGTACCAAATATGGTTAAATTATTTAGTCTAATATAATGTTTTATGTTTGTTGCCAGTTTAATTGTTTGTGTAGATATTCCTCCCTTTGTTATGTGAAAAAAAATATATTCTGCATATATAATATGTTGTCTTTATGTATAATTTTTTAAACTTTGCAATCCTGCTAAATATGACTGTAATCTGATTACATCTTATTTTTTTTTGCAACTTTAATGGAATACAGTTTTACTTTTATTGTATCCTAATTACTTAATCCTGTTACATGTAAACTGTTACTCCCCAAGCTTGTTGAGGGCAGTCTTTATTTTAAATACAGATGAGCTAAATGAACAGCTTAAGCTAATTAATACAATGGACCTTCTTCATGGCAGCCATATTGAAGTAGTGTAAGAGGGGCTACTGTCAATGTAGTATGTATCCTGTGAGTTTAGCTAAATCAAACTCTTTCGTCAAAGTTGCAAGCCACTGTCCATGCGGATAAAAAGGTCATGTGTCATTTTGATGTTAAAAAAATAAAGAGGAATATGTTTTTTGGCTGTTTAAAGATCAACATTGTGGTGAGTCTTTTCTGATGCATCTCTAATCAGAGGTTCAGCAGCTAGTTAGGTAGCAGTGTATTTTACTGACTGTTGATTTAACATTGTGAAATGTATCCGCAACATTGCTGGAAATGTGTCATTCTTTCCACGACTGCTTTCAATAACGTGCAGTCTCACTGATTTAATTTGAGAGGAAGTATTATGTATGACTGTGTCACCCATTAGAATGACGTAAGTAGGTATGAACGAGGGGAGTGTATCAATTTTATATTGATCCAGTATCATTAAATGAGACTAGATACCAGATGTTAGATTGTGGATAACGTTTTATCATGATATGGCACAAGTGTTGTCTTTTCCTGTTTTTAAAGCCTGCATTACAGTAAAATGATGTAATTTTCTGAACTAGACTGTCCTAGCTGTTCTATTGTTTGCCTTTACCCACTTAGTCATTATATCCCCATTACTGATGATTATCGATCAAAAATATCTTTGTATTAATATTTTGTGAAAGCACCAATAGTCACTGACATTGTCTATATAGTATTGTATTGTAGCATAGCCTAAAAATATTGTGATTGTATTTATAAACCATATCACTAGAGCTGGGCAATATATCAATATTTATTTGTATCGCGATATGAGAGTAGATTCGTGATAGATTTTGGATATCGTTCTATCGTGATATGGCATAAGTGTTGTCTTTTTCTGGTTTTAAAGGCTGCATTGCAGTAAAGTGATAATAATTTTCTTCTCATTATATCCATATGACTGATAATTATTTACCAAAAAAGGCTCACTGGGTTAATATTTTGTGAAAGCACCAATAGTCATCTGGACAATATTCTCACAATATCAAGGTTTTTGGTCAAAAATATTATGATTTTCACTCATTTTATCACCTCAGCTGCTTCCACCCCCTCGACTACGCAACATGTAGTTAGTCACAACCTGCATGATCAATAATTTATCGATATTGAATGATATGAAACTTCACTGTCGTGATAGGTTTTTCAGCTCTATTTGCCCAGGCCTAATATCACACTGCCTGACTATGAACTGATGCCAGAAACACACTTTCAAAGTAAAAGGAAAAAAAAGATATAGATGATTATTGATGTATTTGTTTGATTAATTGATTCTTAGGGTTGCACGATATGGTAAAAAAGTCATATTGCATTTATTTGACTAGAATTGCAATTGCAGTAAGCAGTATGATTAGTGTAAATCATCATTTTTCATCACGATTTTCATTTTCATTAAAAAAACAAACTGTTCCTGAATGATTCCATCAAGCGCGGCACGTCTGCACCCGGTTCTGATCCGTGCAAGCCCCATCAGCAGCGTTTCAGAAGCGTTTCAGCAGCAGAGTGTTTTGCCCACCTGATTATGTTTACTTGCACAGATTTGTTGTTAGGTCCTCTTTCCTTGCTCTTTGTGCTTCTACCATGGATAAGCAGGCTACGTTGTTAGTTTCTTTTCTGTCTGTTGTTTGTCTGTTAACCTAATTCTCCCCTGCCTTTTCTGTATCTCACTCCCTGCCCGTTCGATCTGCTCTGTGCTAACTGATGTGGCATCCGTCAAAAATAGACTCTGCACATTTTTGAAGTGGAGCGGAGTGAAGAGCCGCTTCTGGGACGTGCCGAGGCGCTCCTGGTGGAATCACAAACATTGTGTAGAATGGCTGCGATCAGCTCTGGCTGACGTGATGCAGCCGTAACGCGACGCAGCCGCGACTGGTGGAATTTAGCCTTTAGATTCATGATGATGTGACATTTGTTGAGATCTGGTTCTTTTTAATTGTGCAGCCCTACACTGTACATGCCCATTGTTGTAATTCAAATGCGCACACATATGCAGTTGTTCCCTGTTGCAGTTGTCTTCTTAAGCAGTTATTTGATCTTTTGTTCATCTATGAAAACTACAACACTTGCACTGGCTTTGTTATTTAGTTGCAGTTTTAAATCCAGCGTCAGAACCTTAACAAGGTCACATGCCGGTGATTGTTGTGTCAACCTTTATTTTTAGTTGTGCTGACAGGCCCTGTAAGGCAAGAAACCAAAATAATTTAATGCTGTGTTTTCTAAAACTGTGCTGCAATGACACAATTTCTAAATGCAAAAATAAACTCATTTTATCTGTCTGGATCACGCAGTGGGGATGCAACAGAGAACAGTGTCCAACCGCCAAATTAACCTCTGCTGTCTGCTGTGATTATGACTGTGAAGCACTGTCTCTGTACATGAAATTATGAATCAAAACTAAAAGTGCAAAATGCTCACTCGCTCCAACGCAGCAGCCATTGTTAATTCTTCATTCAGTGTGAGCTGGGCTTTCCATTTTTGGCTCTTCTTCGTCTTCTTCATCCCCACTTCACCAGCTGTTAGAGGCTTGAAATGTAGGTCAGAGGATCTCACTCCATGATTTCTGCACTGTGTTGAAGTGTCAGTTACCTCTCGCTGCCATTTGGTGCCACTAGTTGGCTACTGAGGCTTTAAATGACCTTTTATATTTTGGGAAATACCCTCAATGATCATCTTATCAGTTGATTTTATCTGTGTATGTCCACTACAGCGATTGATCTGGGATGTGTTATCTTTAGTCCAGCAAGAGGAAGCAGTTAGCTCTGTTAAAGAGGACCTATAATGCTCATCTCCACCTTTATATATTTTCATTCTGGGACTCCACTAGAGTAGCTTTGCATGATTCACAGTTCAAAAATAACCTCATTTATTTTATACTGGCCCTTTATGCACCCCTAGCTGTTTTAGCTCCTGTCTCTTTAGGGCAACCCCCCCCCCCCCCCCCCCCCAAAAAAAAAAAAAAAACAAAACAAAACAAAAAAAAACACTTTCTTCGATGGCCAATCATCATCATGATTCTGCTGATGGACATGACAGCTTGATCTGGATGTGTTATCCTTTAGTCCCAGCTCCACACAAATAGAGCAAACGGCAATGCATTCGTCTGATTTAATGAGGACTATAATAGAACATATTCTGGTCTTCCTTTGATGTCACTCGGCTGCTCTGCCTCATACTTTCAGTGATTTACACTACAGATTTACCGATGGTTATGACAATTATTACTAGTTAATTACAGCGTACTTTAGCTCTGCTTTAGCTTCGGTAGCTCAGAGATCAGTATGTGTCTTGGTGAAACTAGAGAACATATTTTCTGGTCTTCCCTGTGATG
Source organism: Lutjanus argentimaculatus (assembly GCA_034769285.1). Classification (NCBI taxonomy): domain Eukaryota; kingdom Metazoa; phylum Chordata; class Actinopteri; order Lutjaniformes; family Lutjanidae; genus Lutjanus; species Lutjanus argentimaculatus. Next base: position 3,441,944 of record JAWZSL010000001.1, read on the forward strand.
TCCTCCGGCTGCTCTGCTTCAGTTTTTGGCAATTTGCACTTAAGAGTTTAATGATTGTGAGACAAGTTTAATATGTTGTTAGTGGCTTCTTTAGCCACTAATTAGCTAGTTTAGTCAGAGATTGGTGTGTGTGAGACATACCAAACATGAACATAATCCTGAGCAGTGCAGTTAAGTGAAGACAGTCCATGTAGGTGGGTGTGCTGGGCACACTGTGCTGTGCCATAACCGTGTAAGAAATACTCAACATCAGCCAGTCTGTAAGTCATCGAAAGTAGGAAAAACAATGAAAATGTTGCATTTAGAGCAGTCTGAAACCTGAGTGTTTTGCTCACTTCTATATACATTTACCTCATTATTTGACACTTTGGCCACATTTAATTAATATGGACATCCAAATTGTGAAATATATATGCATATATATGTATATGTATATATATATATATATATATATATACTACACACACATATATGTATATATACACACATATATGTATTATACTGCAGCACTTCTTGTTAACATAAATGAAATGTGTTTTGTATTCTTTTCTATTTTCTTGTTGTTGAAATCCACTCAAAAACTCATTGTCTGACTGTGAAATTGAATTATAGTTTTCTCTCACTGGATGAAAATGAAAAATAATTGCAGCAAGGGGACAAATAGAGGGTGGATGTGGTGGTGGTGGTGGTGGTGGTGGTGGAGGGGAACCGTATGTAGATCAGCCCTCCAGCATCAAGGGTGATGTGTTCTTTTCTTCTTCCTCATCATCAGCAGCGCCTGCTCTTCTTTTATTTTTAGACGGCTTGACGGACAGAGGGATGGAGGGAGGAGGATGTACAGGAGGGATGGCAGAAGGAGAGACAATAAGTTCTGTGCTGAGATTGTGCTGTGTAGTGTCACAGAGTGGACAGGTCCTCTGACAGCAGCTTCTGTTTGTGTGCTTCTTTCTCCAGATGATGTGCCAGCCAGAATGGGACTATAAGAGAGCTCTGAACAGATCGCAGGTCAGTGCAGCCCAGAGGGAAGGAAGGGAGGACGTGTGTGTGTGTGTGTGTGTGTGTGTGTGTGTGTGTGTTGGCATGATTTTTTTTTTCAGCTTAGTGTAGTAGTAAGAAGAGATGTACTGATCCACTTTATTCAGTTCCAATCTGATATTTGAATTTGAATATCTGTTGATACAGATACTACACCCAGCGGCGCCAGCAGGATAATATTTCATAGTACACACAGGAACCGCCTGCCCACTTGTAGGGTACCTTTAACATCTAGGTTCCCACGCATGCACACACACAGTCTACCCAGTGAGCCAGCGAGAGAGATTAACATTAACGTTACTGACACAACACCACCATTAAACTCTGATAAGCCTACCACAAGCATTTCAAAGACAAGCCAACAGACCTGAAAACAGCAAAATAATGGAATACAATATACTACACTGAATATAGCTCAGAGAAAGGTACAGACATTTAGCAGACAGCAGATTCCTAATTTTGCAGCAGCACCACAAAGCAACAACATCAGCAGTTTGGCATAAAAAATACCCAGCAACAATATGTAACACCAAGCCCAAACCAAGCTGCTACAATAAAAAGGTGTAGAAAGGTGACGCAATCATGTAAGATAAAAATAATCAATAATTCCCCCAAATGCAATAAAACTAAAGAGCAGAAAGTACAGATATGTGTGTTTAAAATGTAGGCAGCAAAAGTTAGTACAGTTAGTTAGTACAAAAGTTAGTAAAAGTACAGATACCTGAAAACTCTACTTAAGTACAGTAACAAAGTATTTGTAGTTCCCACCTCTGGTTGTAGTAGTAGTATGTAGTAGTAAGATTACATGAGGCTGAAAGTGAACCTCTGTCTGGGATGCTTGTGTAGTTTGTGTAATGTAACTTGTTTAATGCTGTCCTTCGACCATTGCGGGGCACTGTAAGATTCTGGCTTGTGACATACACATGTGCATCTGATAGGCTGTGAAACGGCCTGCATTTTTCATAATTATGGTATGATGCATTGCTGAGAGTTTAAGTTTGCTATTTTATGCTCCAAAATGAAAATGACACTGTTTGTTAGTGGTTGTAATGTCTCATGTGTTAGTAATGTGTTTGCTCAAAACAGGGTGGGTTATGGTGGTTTATGGTGGTAATCATCATTTTCAAATTAAACCAGCACGGTTTATTGTCACACCATGAGTGAGGTCTCTAGTACATTACTTCACTCCAGCTGTAACTTAGCAATTATGCATTCATGTGTTTTCCTTCTATAATATGGTTGAAATGCTGTTTAAACCTTGTACTGCTTAGCTCAGTGTTTGCAAAAAGAAAACGCAATGTTGTTCCTTTCTTTATCCAAATCTTTTTACTTTAAATGTTATCACCAGAAATATCACAAATACTTACATGTAGCTCATCAAAAGTTATGGATAACAAACAAACTGACTTCCTGTTGGAATCATCTTTATGCTTACTTTAATTTAAATCACTTGCTCGTTCTGCCTTGGTTAGGTTTATGAATTAATGAGGAAAATACCTACCTTGCTCTTTTTTTGCTTAGTAAATGTCTGACTTTCCTCACAAGTCACATTATTATCTCACTATGCCATTTTGTGTTGGGCAGATTGTGAAAAGTTTTACTTCATGTGCCAGTAGCTCACCAAGATTTACAAAGCTGGGCCACGTTTCCCAGTTTTGATGTACCTTAGCATTCTACAAAGGTTTCTAAAGTCTACCTTAGCAAAGGAACTTCTTTTCCTACGAGTGTTTCCCAGACTGTCCCTTAGCAGATGCCCTTAAAGAAGAGCTGCTAAGGTGATGGTGATGTACCTTAGCAGCTCCATTACATTAAAAAAAATCCACAATTTTTCACAAATTGGATTAGCATTATGGATAGGTTCTATATTTTATTATGCCACCATCATGATAAGGGTAGACAAATTAAATGACAACATTCTCATGGTGTGTTATGCACAAAAACATTGTTTTCATCATTAATTTTCATGAAGTTAATTTTAAATTAATGATGTAATTTGCGGCAGTAGCCCAGATGTGAACTATACTACAGCTGTCCGTTTGAAGAGTATAATGTTGGCCTAATAAAGCTAAAATTGTGACAGGATGAAGGAGAGCATCACTAAAGGACAGCTCACTAAAGGTTCAGACTACTCTTCTAAGGTAAACCTTTCAGAAGGTATACTTTAACAAAGGAGACTCTGGGAAACAGCCGTGAGCTTAAGGGAGACCTTGACGCTAAGGAGGCTCTGGGAAACGGGGCCCAACTTAGTATTGGGTTTGGTTTTATCTTGTCACATGACTAAAATAATGAACTAAAAGCTGCTGAAACTCACATAGAGCAGCAGAGCGCTGATTTTCACTGGTTTCAGCGATGCTAGCAACTATTTCACATAACTCAGAGTCAGGTGATTCAGTGTAACTGGATTACTAACAGCCCCAGGTCTGAGCCTAACTCCACCCACTGCATGATTTTGAGAAATGCTAAAAAGTGGCAGGGGGCTGAGAGAGGGGGGTGGCGGGGTGGGGGTGCACAGGACAAACACTCTAGAGGACATGGCCTCATTGCTACATAGAGGTAATGAGCATGGACTTATAATAGAACTAGACAGGGCATTGCTGCTCAGCCGTTCTGACAGTTTTTCCCACTGGCCACTCGCTGTATTACAGCAAATAACACTCCACTTTCTTGCTTTGGCAGCCACCAGGAGCACATTTGTGGCCCCCTTTTGAGAAAGTTTCTGTGTCGCACCTGTGTTGTAGCTAGACGAGCTAACACTAGCAGCTCAGAGAGGCTGATGAAGTGTGCGTGCGTTTGTGAAGCAGTGTCAGTGCAGACGTGGAGTTCCTACAGCCGTAAAATGCACCAAAATTTAAAAATACTAAGTCGAGGGTTGGCAAAAAATAGTGTGAATGATGAGGGTTGATCACCATATATTTGAAAATAACGCTGTTTCACAGACTCCCACTCAAGAGTCCGGGGCCAGGGGAGAGAACTGTGATGATATCTACCATGAAATTACATGGTTATTTATTTTATTTTAGAATTTTTATTTTATTTTATAAATATTACTGCTTGAAATGCTTTTGTTTTGCACTTGTACATGCATAATTCAAATATTCATTGCCTTTAAGTTAAAAGGAAAAACAAATTTTATGTGGGCGCGTCAGATTTATTATTTAATAATAAAATTTAAGGATATTTTTCAAGCCTTCATTTTCCCATTTTTAATTTAGCAATTAATATTGTATCATGGACTTTTTATTGTGATATTATCTTACCTTGAGTTTTTGGTATTGCATCCAGTTAAGAAAGAAAACCATTAAAAATCCAGTGATTCTTATTAGGGCTGGGCAGTATTTCAATATTATATCGATATCGTGATATGAGCCTTGATATCATCTTATAGTTTAGATATCGTTATATTGTGATACGGCAGACGTGTTGTCTTTTCCTGGCTTTACATTACATCCGAGTAAAGTGATGTGATTTCTGAACTTACCAGAGTAGGGATGTTAAGGATTATTCATTAATCAATTAATCTCTTAAAAATGCATTTATTGATAATCTAGAAATGGTAGTATTTGCACCTCATTTGACATTGTTTTGTCTAGCTTAAACTTAAAATGAGAGAAAAAATGTTAAAATAGTTTTATATCTTATTAATTAGTAATGATTAATCAATTGTTAGCTTTTTCAACTATCAGTTAAAGAAAATACACAAAAAATTTTCCACCCTATACCAGACTGTTGTTGCAATTCTATTATTTCTTTGCCCACTTAATCAATATATTCACATTACTGTTGATTATTTCTCAAAATCACATTTTGTTAATATTTTGTGATGGCACCAATAGTCATATGTGCACTGTTGTTGCAATATCTCTATCAAAGCATTTGTTCAGAACATCATGATTTTGTCCGTGTAGCCCAGCCATAATTCACATAAATTTGGGGAAATTTATCAATTCATATTTTTCACCAATGCTTCTTCATGCCTGTTGCGAAAGACTACTACTTATATGTTACGGATGTGAACTGATGCAAGTAACGTACTTATTTTTAGTTCAAATTACAGGCAGGGCTTATTTTGAGTTATTCATGGGAGCTCTGTAACATCATCCATTTTGAAATCTCTTTATTTCTCTGGAGTAAAAAAGACAAGTTTGCTAAACAGTGTTAATCAAATATTAACAACTCATAATCGTTTTTATCATGTGACGTGTGATACTTGAAGGGGTGTGTATGAGGAGCAGAAAAATGTTGCCTGTGTCCCCCGATGATTTGGTGATTTTTGAAAATCCTTTGTTTTATTTTATTTTATTTGCTCTGATTAGGCCTATTCTACAATTACAGTGTTGTTACAATATCTATATTGTAAGTATTTGTTCCATATAGCCCCACTCTAAAGACTGACCATGTAATATTTAAATCATCCAGAGTTTCCTCCATATTGGACCTTCAGCTCCAGCTGTAGCCACCAACAAACCAGCCGTCTTAATAGACTCTTAATGAATCAATATGTGGCTCAGTTTCCTGATGCAGAAAGCCCTGTTCTGATAATACACACTACTCGCTGCTGGTTGTCATGCACCACCTGCTATCACAGGAAACACTTGACAAGTAGTGGGCGTAGTATCGCCGTGGCCAACTGAGCCCCGAACAACTATTTTATGGCTCACAGACGAGTCACTTTGATCTTTGTCCCGATGTATCCTGGCAACCAGGTATTTTCAATACAACTGATTTTCTGTGTGCGCAGGTCTCCTCATCCTCCGAGCCGACGGTGAACATTTGCAATTGGCAGGCGCAGAGAGGCAGGGGCGGGCGAGAGGATGGAGGGAGGTTCATGAGGCAGCGGAGGAGAGCAGAGCAGAGGGGAGGAAGTGTTTGCGGGACGCGTTAGTGAAACGTCAGCCGCTCTGGATTGACACTGTGACATCTGGACTAGAGGGTCAATTAAAGGAAAGGGAGCGTAAAGCTGTTCTATCAGCATATCTGTAGGAATTTAGATAGCGAGATCAGGGCTGGGAGTTCAAACTGAGCGCGAATGATGCAGAGAAGGCACTCAGCGAGCATCATGGGACGCCATCAGGACAGTACGCATCCTCCTAAACAGGTTCAGTATTAGCTTGACTGGAGTTTAACTGGTGTATGTGTGTGGATTATGAGTGTGTGTGTGCACATGTGTGCAGAGAAAGGAAAAGCCATTTAATCAGTAATGATGAGATGGTTTAAATAGGACAACTTGGAGCAATGTCTAAATTAAGCTTCTTAGTTTTTAGGTCAATTACGCGTGTGAGAGACTGGTGTTCGTAAGCAGCTGAGTGAAGTCTCTGTTAGAGATTCGCAGTCACTTTTGTTCTTGGATGTGGGTAGTTTGTTGAGCAGCATGTCCTGTAAGGGTGGATGTGTTATCTACAGCAGAGGTATTATAGTTTTACATTTTCGACAGTTTTTATTTTTATTTTGTTTTTAATTTTGATTTTCAGTTCAGCTCGGCTCTGCTGAAAAGGACACAAGCTGCCCTGAGGGGCTAATCTTGAGTCATTCAGGTGGAGCTCTGACACATGATTCAATTTAAATCTCTTAATTTCTCTGGAGTTAAAAACATACGTTTGCTAAACAGTGTTAATCAAATGTTAACAATTCTTAATTGTTTTCATCATGTGATGTGTGATACTTTGAGGGGCGTGTCCCCCTGATGATTTTTTTTTTTGAAAATCTTTAGTTTTATTTTATTTTATTTGCTCTGATTAGGCATTTTCTTTGATTTTAAAGCAGTAGTCGTTATGTGGTTGTTATAGCCTCTATGAAGTGTATGAAATGTTATGAAGGGTATTAACTATTATTAACTACTTACTAGTACTAACTAACTAACTACTGACTAGTATTAACTGTAGAACTTCTTTCACAGTAACTCTGTAATATTTCGCAATTCAAACCCTGCTTATTTCAACACAAACCATGATCTTTTTCTAAACCTACCTCTTGTTTGCTAAACCAGTGGAAGTAGTTTCCTTGTCTGCATTTTGGCATTGCATATTTATAATAACTTTATAATAACTTGATGTGCACATGCAAAAATTATGCTAGAGTGTCATATTTTGAAGCGTAGAACCTCGGACCAAGCTGCCGTATTTCACACGCTGAGAGTGAGAACATGTCTATAAACATTATGTGGATAAAGTTGCAACTGATATTTGTAAAACCTTGCAGTTGATAATTAAAGGGACAGTTCACCACAAAATGAGAAATACGTATTTTTTTCCTCAGGCCTGTACTATTCACCCGTCTAGATTTCTCTGGTGTGAGCTGCAGAGTTCTGGAGATATCAGCCGTAGAGACTGTCTGTCTTCTTCACCAGTATAATGAAACTAAATGGCACTTGTCTTGTGGTGCTCAAAGCACCCAAAGATATATCTGAAATATTCAAAACCAGTGTCTCTTTACAAACATTATGACCCGGTTACTCAAGATAATCCACAGACGTTGTGGTGAACACTTTCATGAGGGAAGTATTCTTTCTATAGTATAAAAGAAAGTAGTAGAAAAGTAGTTCTGGTAGATTCTACTGCAGACAGAAAGAACTTCCTACATGAAACTGCTCACAAGGTCTGTGGATTATCTTGAGTAACCAGGTCATGATTTCTGGAAAGAGACACTGGTGTTGAATATTTTTTTAGTGCCATTTAGTCCCATTATATTGGAGAGAAGGCAGACATCTCTAACCCTGATATCTCCAAAACTTGGCAACTCACACCAAAAAAATCTAGATAGAATATGTATTTTTGATTTTAGAGTGAACTATCCCTTTAACTAAAGTTTAATTAACTGTCACTTTACAGTTTATTAATGATGGTTATTATAAAGGGTTACCATTTTTTTTTCTAAAATCTAGCATGTTATATCTTTTTTTCTTTTAGTGTTTTAGCTAAGTGTACTAAGTTTGATCTAGAGAATGTGTTACATGTGTTATCTCTCACCAACACAATGGTTTGCATAGTTTCATTATCTTCAGCACAAGCTTGCATCGATATCTATCGACTTTCTTTGTGTTTGCACATTGTGAATATGAGAGAAAAGGTTGATTTATTGCAAAGATTAAAACAAATGCTGGTCTCTGAGGTTCATGTATCTTGTGTCGTCCTGTGTCCCATCCTGCGCTCATTCCAAAATACATGCTTTGCTAGTCATTAGTAGATCAATAGGTGCATTTGTTAAGGATTAATAGCCTTGCAACTGTGAGGCGTTCCTTGCAACTGTTTGCAATTCTACAGTCGTCCTCCATTCGCCCGCGTGAACTTGGTCTCTGGCTTTGCTTTGTTGGCCACCACTGCTGCAGCATTAATTCTTAAACCTAACAGAGGTGTGTATGTTGTTCTGTGGTGTTGGTGTGGCACAGAAACAATAGGCAGCTCCTCACTGTAGCGCTGCTGTATTTACAGTGGTTGTATGAGGTTGTGTAGGAGCTCAGCTGGCCTGCTAGAATTAGCCGTTCTCTTTTTCACTTGACTGGACATGGCCTGCCTGTGGACTCAGCTCCTCTCTTTCTCTCTCTCTCTCTCTCTCTGTCCATCACTTTCTTTCTTTCTCCCGCTCCGTCTCCCTTTCTCTTTATCTGTCTCTTTTCCTCTGCTCTCACCATCTGCCCTTCTGCCTGATCTGCCTACATATCCTCTAACTGTCTCTCAGGAGATGGGCTGGGGGATGGGGGTTAGAGAGGGAAATACTGAAATAGTGGGAAATAGCATGAGAAGAAGAGGAGGAGGAACTGGAAACTGGAGGAAGAATAAATCTGCGAGGGAGAGAGTAAAAGGAGAATCGCAGTGCACTGTAAAAAAAATCATACAAGAATTTAGTGGAATCAACTAATCTTTTCTCATTAACTTAACTTAAATATACAAGTTTTATTTATCCGGGTTAATTGAACTTGAAATTTCTAGTATTTATTTTCAGAACTTATAAACATGAGTTCTTCTAACTTAAAGTCTTTTGATGTGAAATTAAGAGTTGAATAATTTTACTATACAGAGTTTAATCAACTCATTAAATTAGGTTTGTAAAGAAACATGAGTTCCCTGCATGCATTGTTTATTTGACTAGAAAAGTTTGTTTTGAGTCGTTACAAAATTACCTCAACTTTTTAAATGTTAAAAAGTAGCTCGAACTTTGGTGACAGTGTCACATAGAACACATAGACATTTGTGCTTTAGGCTGTAGTCCTGTAGTGTGTGTAGTTCAGGCATTGAAATTAAAATCAAAATCTAGCATTTTAAATGCATCGGCTATCTTTAAAGGGGCAGTTCACCCCCAAATCAAAAACACATATTTTTTCTGCTTACCTGTAGTGCTGTTCATCCATCTAGATAGTTTTGGTGTGAGTCGCCAAGTTTTGGAGATATCAGCTGTAGAGATGTCTGCCTTCTCTCTAATATAATGGGACTTTATGCCACTTAGCGTGTGGTGCTCAAAGTGCCAAAAAAATACATTAAAAATTTTAAAATCAGTGTCTCTCTCCAAAAATTATGACCCTGGTTAGTCAAAATAATCCAAAGCGAGCAGTTTCATGTGAAACTTTTTCCTTTCTATGGTAGAATCTACAGGAACTACTTTATTTCCACTAGAAACAAAGTCATTCCTACATGAAATACACTCTGAGGATCATCTTGAGTAACTGGGTCATGATTTCAGGAAGGAGATATTGCTGCTCAGATGCATTTTTGTTGGCATTTGAGCACCACAAGCTGAGTGTCATCTAGTCCCATTATAATGGAGAGAAAGCGAACATCTGTACAGCCAATAAGTCCACAACTTGCTGGACAGTATTTACTGTGGGTCTTTCAAGGTTATCATTATAATTCAAATTTGAATTTGTATATCATGAAACTGATTATCGTTTCATCCCTAGTGTGGACTTTCTCATTCGAGTTTCTTTAACTGACAGCTGCCTTTTAAGTGAATGAAGATTAAGGTAAATTAAAGCAGAATTTCCAGTTTCAGCTGTTCCAGCATTTCCAATGGTAAAGGATTTTATTCACTGCTTGTAAAGGAAAAGGGAGAGATTATAATGTTAGAAGATAGTTGCTGAGGATTTTTTGGGCAGGCCTGAAACATGGCTCGGCCAGTCAAGAGCATGCTTAAGTGACTCTCTCAGTCTAATCAGCCCAGCTTCACTTAAGCTCACTTCATTCCAACAACTGACACAGACGAAAAAAAATACCATCCTGTCACTGTCCTCTGGTTCTGGTGGCTCAAACATGTCTGGACATGTCCAGCATAGCTGCTAGACTGAGCACCCATGTTTCAGGTCATTTTCAGATCATAGTGGTGTTTGACTCTGAGAGAGCAGAGCGGACTCTGCTCTTTCCCAGTGTTTCAGAGCAGAGAAAACTGCTTATTAGGGGCCGGGCAGCCTAAGCTGCCAGGACCCTATTGTAATCCTGCTCGTTCTTCTTTCTTCTTCTTCTTCTTCTTCTTCTTCTTCTTCAAGGAAATCCTACTTCCCATGCATGAAAAATGACCAAACTTTGCACAAAGGTCCAGTCACATGTCAGATTGCCTCAGCTGCAAAAACAGGCCAATAGTCCTGATGGTGGCACTACAGCAAGCCTCTAAAGTTCAAAATTTTGAAAATTCATAACAAATCAACCATATGTGCTACAGATTTACAACTTTCACCAAAATGTAGCCCCAATACTGAAGAAACTCTTGTACATTTAAACCTATTGCAAATTATAAAGTCCATCACTCTGTTTTTTTCAAAAACTGTAAAACTTATTAAACCTATCTCCTCCCACAATTTTTGCTCAATTGACACCAAACTTGCTACAGAGCATCTTCAGACTGTCCTACACAAACGATCCACACAGATTTTTGATTTATTGACAGTTGAGCCTACAGTGCATCAAAATGTTTGACTGTAAACGGTATTATAAACATATACTTACAAATTCTTGCTAAATACATTTTCAATGTTCATGAAAAAAATGACAAAATTTTGGAGTCATGGTAGATGATGTTTGGAAAATATCAGAATTTTATCTCAAAAACTGAATTTTTTACAGCATTTTGAATTTCGCTCTCATGCGAACAATTGGAGTCAATGCAAAAACGTCATTTTTAAACATCAGTTTTTCACTTTTGGAGCCAATAAATCATTGTTAAAAACTAATGACCAACATCTCCATGCTGTCTAGATGCAATTTGTGTATTTTGGGATTTTTATCTCAATAACTGAATTTTTGACAGCCATTTGAAATCTGCCTTTACATGCTAACAGCTGCTGTATTGCACACAGGTGACTGGCTTAGTCAATTTGTGAAGCTACAGTGACATTTCCATTTGCCAATTAGCTCAGTGAGATAGAGGATGGTTCTTGGTGTTGAAGGTTGTGAGTTCAAGCCTCAGCTTGTACAACATTTCCATATGAGAAATCTACCCAAACTTTTCACAAAGGTCCAGTCCCATGCCAGATGTCCTCAACTGGAAACACAAGACAATAGTCCTGATGGTGGCGCTACAGCAAGCCTCTAAATTTCAAAACTTTGAAAATTCACAACAAATCAACCATATGTGTTTACAGCTTTGGAACTTTCACTTTGAAATTTGCTTTTCCATGGCATGGATGGCTGCTGCCTGGCACCCTGATCCTTGGCTTAGTCATTTGTGAAGCCACACATAAACTGTCACTTGCCAATTAGCTCAGTGAGATAAAAGATGGACTTCAGTCTCAGAAGTCGTGAGTTTGAGCCTCAGCCAAGGCAGGACTTTCAAATGTTCAAAGCCTTATGTTCAGGTATCATGCTATGTGGATTAGAGACTACTAAGGTTAAAATAATTATGATCAGGCAGTTTTGGGAAGAGACAAATACTCTTTATCAACACGTTTCCCTGTTATCCCTTGTCTCTTTTCCCTGTTTATTTGGCTTAGCTATCAGTCGAATATTGCAGAAATTGTGAGTTCAAGCCTCAACTGATGTAAAATGCACATTAGAATGCCACCTTTTTTTCATCTTCCTACACTCTGCTTGTTGCTCAGAATTGCCTAATTTTGCCTGAAAATTGCCTGGCCCCGGACCCATTGCTTGCGAGCAGCATATTTTTTCATGATTTTTAGACCTAATTTTATCATAAACTTCGCAATTTTTTAATCACATCAAGTTTGGTGGATGGTTAATATCATGTTTCCTGTGGTGACAAACTCAAAAACACACATTTATTGATGCTTTAACAAGGTTTTTAAGAAAAAATGTCCTAATTGTCAGGTTTCAGCTTCGTAAATGTGCATATTTTCTTCTTTCTCTATTACAAAAACTGAATATCTTTGGGTCGTGGACAGAACAGAAAATTGAGGACATCATCATTGGCTTTGGACAGCATTTTTGGACAGCATTTTTCTTACCAGTTTTCTGACATTTTATAGACCGAACACCTGATTGATCAATCGAAAAAATATTCGACAGATTAATTGTAAATGAAAATGATCGTAGCAGCCCTTGATGGTTGTAGTCAGTATTGCTTAACTGTGTTGTTGCTTTTGTTGCTTGTTTGTGCTGACATAGTGTATTGTTTGTTGTCACTGTGTTATTGCACTGACGTTCAATTATTAAAATTAATCGCCAAATATTTTGATAGTTGATAAAGCAGTTTGAGTGTTTTTTTTTAAGAGAAAAAGTCAAAATTCTCTAATTTCAGCTTCTCAAATGTGAATATTTTCTGGTTTCTTTACTCTTTTCTGACAGTAAACTGAATATTTTGGGATTGTGGACAAAACAAGACCTTTGAGGACGTCATCTTGGACTTTGGGAAACATTGATCAACATTTTTTTTTTTCGTTTTATGTAACAAATAACTAAGGAAATCACGCTGTGTGCTCCACATATTTGGACCTATTTTCAACTGACAAGTTTGTGACGGAGTAATTAATCCAATGAACTGAAGGAAAAAAATTGACAGATAATCAACAATGAAAATAATCGTTAATAGCAGCCCTAATGACTTGTGTTCCATCTTGAGAATTTTTGTTTTGTAGCTGTTTTTATGGTTTCTTGTTGTCTCTGTTATGTTAATTTTAGAATTTTATAGGCTTCAAAACAATTTGCCAAGGGAAAATGTCAATTAATGTGTGCTGTCCTTATAAATAAAATAAATTATCATTATCATGGTAATTTTGTAATTAGAGCTGCAACAATTAATCTCTTAACCCATTATTTATCGATCATTAAATTAATCGCCAACTATTTTGATGATCATTTCATTGTTTTGAGTCATATTTTCATTAAAAATATTCAAATTCTCTGATTTCAGCTTCTTAAATGTGAATATTTTCTGGTATCTTTACTCCTCTCTGACGTTAAACTGAGTATCTTTGGATTGTGGACAAGACAAGACATTAGAGGACGTCATTGTTGGCTTTGAGAAACGCTGATCAACATTTTTCACCATTTTCCGACAGTTTATGGGCCAAAAACATAACTGATTAATGGAGAAAATAGTCTGCAGATCATTTTATTATGAAAATAATTGCGGCCTTATGTGCAATGTATATAAATTTTTAAGGTGACCATGTTTTATGCATCCTTCTAAAAGCCCAACCCCTCACTGAGTGGGCACTGGTTTACCTTATGACAGTGATGATGTGGCTTCACTCGTGATTTAAATCAGTAGTTCTATTCTTAGCAGCTTGATGTACACAGATCTTATTTAACTTATCTGTGTACATCATCAGAGCCGTGTTTAATATTGTCTTCTGTTACAGTGCGCTGCGTTTGTTGAGGGACCATGACCCGTCTCTCTGCGCACAGCATGTACTGTGTAACCCTGAGAGCCTGACAGACCGATCCCAAGGGGCATTTCTGCTACATGCATGCCTCTGTGTGTGTGTGTGTGTGTGTGTGTGTGTGTGACTGTGTATCTGTTGATTTACTCATTGACCATCGCTCCCCCTGCCGCCTCCTGTGGGCCTTTATGCTGGGAGGGATCGATAACCTTCTCCCTTGCCTCGCCTCTCCGCCGCGTCTCCACCACATCGGCTCCATCAGCTCAAGCGCTTCTGCATGTTGCGCTGGATGGACTTGCAAATGCACACAATTACTGTAGGTTGTTTTGTTTTTATTAAATGCTAAAATATCAGAATTCTAACAGAGAAAAGCTATAAAAGCCATAAAAGCTGCAACACACACACACACACACACACAAACACACACACACAGAGGCTCCCTTTATCTCAGTCTCTCCCTGACATTAGCTGAACAGAGTCCATTACTGCCAGGTAATGGGTGAATGTCACAATAGCAGGATGTCATAAAGCTCTGGAGTGGTCTAATGGGTTTTGTTCAGGTTGAGGTGACACATGCACTCCCCCCCACCCCCAACATGCACACATGCACACACGCGCTCTTCCAGGAAACTGTCCTCCTACAACGTGCTCGATGCATTTACTCATCACATCACATCCCCGACCTCTGACAGGTTTGAAGAGCTAATACAATCTGTTTAAGGAAGCAAATTATGGGAATCATCTGTCACTTTTGTTTAAATTCAGAGGGATGGTGGTGCTGTTGTTACCTTTTATGTCCTTTTATGTTCTCCCACTTTGCTCCACCCACACATCTTCTTCTTTAAACTGCATGTATGTGGATTGCTTGAGAAACAGAGGGAGTCTGAATTAACCGAGGGCCCAAATAGAGTAGAATAGAGGACAACTCCCAGGCTTAGGAATATGAAAAACTTTTCCTTTAAAAATAGGCACAGTTACAAGCAGAGTGGCTAAACCAGGGACTGCTGGGAGAGGAGGATCCGGGAGTAAAAGAAGAAAACATCAGCGCCAGTTTGACTGTCTTGATTCACCTCCTTCATGAGCTCTCCTCTTACAACCCCAGTTTTAAAAAAAGTTGGGATGTTGTGCAAATAAAAATGAAATGCAGTGATTTGCAAAAACTTTGCAGCCTATATTCAATTGAATACAGTGCAACAACAAGTAATTTAATGTTTAACTTTATTGTTTCTTGTAAATGCTCACTCAATCTGATTTTGATGCCTGCAACACGTTCCAAAAAAGATGCGACAGGGTCATGTTTACCAGTGTGTTACATCACCTTTTCTTTTAACAACACTCAGTAAGTGTTTGCGATCTGAGGATACTAATTGTTGAAAATTTAAAGGTGAATTCTTCTCATTCTTGCTTGATAAACGACTTTAGTTGCTGAACAGTCTGGGGTCTCTGTTGTATTTAGTGCACCACAATGTGCCACACGTTTTCAGTGGGGGACACGTCTGACCTGCAGGTGGGACAGAACTCTTTTCCTCCAAAGCCACACTGTTGTAACATGTGCAGAGTGTGTCTTGGCTTAATCTTGCTGGAATAAGCAGGGACGTCTCTGGAAAATGTCATAACAGTGTCAACAGCATGCAAATTAATGTTAGCCATCTAATACCATTAGCTGGCTAAGGTTAGCTAGCAGTTGGCCATCAGGATTGAGCTGTAAAGAACGAAAATTGGTGAACTAATCCATACAAATGACGGTCGTGAATGACTGTTAACTAGTGCAAACTTAGATAAGTTGTCAAACGATGCGTTTATGGTTATACTTGAACAAAACTAGCGACTGGTTATTCGCTTCTGGTTTCGGCAGACACTATTCCCCAACAAAGGGAGGGCGGGGCGGAAGGGCCAGAGGTGGGAGATACCGACTTTGATGGACACTTCTGACCCCCAGTGGAGATACGTGTTAAATAGATGACATAATAAAACATCTTTCCATTGGTCATTTGGATATCCAGTGCTGCCTGTTGCTGGGGAAGAATGTGGACATTCAAAGTCAAAATCATTACAAGTGGAGATACATGTTTTTTATCAGACATGTTGCTCCAGAGCCTGCAGTGACAGGCACAGATAGTTTTCAGAAGTGTTCCCGAGCCCACGTATGATCCTTTATACAAATATGTAGGTTTTTTAATGCAGTTTTTAATGCAGTGTCGCCTGAGGGGGTCAAAGGTCACAGGCTTTAAACGTTGGTTTTCAGCTTTGCCCCTGATGTGCAGAGATTTTGTCTGGATTCTCTGAATCTTTTAATTATATTACGGATTGTAGATGGGGAAATCCCTAAATTCCTGCAGATCTGTGTTGAGAAACATTATTCTTGAACTGTTGGACGACTTGCAGTTTTTCACAAAGGGGTGAACCTCACCCCATCCATTCTCGTGAACGACGGAGCTTTTCTTTGATGACCCTTTAATACCAAATCATGATGTTGTCGCCTGTTGCCCGTTAACCTGTCAAATGTTCCAAGCAGTGTTTTTTGAGCATTTCACACCTTTCTCTGACTTTTTCTTTTGTTGCTCTTGCCCCAACTTTTTTGACATGTGTTGCAGACATCAAATTCAGAATGAGTTTATATTTACCAAAAACAAGAAAGTTCATCATTTTGATCATTAAATATCTTGTCTTTGTACTGTATTCAATTGAATATAGGTCAAAAGGGATTTGTAAATCATTGCATTCTGTTTTTATTTAAATTTTACACAGTGTACCAACTATTTTGGAACAGGAGTATTTCTATGTCAGAACATTTTTATTTTACATTTATAGCATTTTATATCTGTTCGCATACTCCAGGTCTCAAGAGTAGAGGCAGAGACATTACAGGAGATATCTACATTATCAGCTCAACACAGGTGAAATAAACATCGAAGATACTTTGTACTTAAGATAATATCCTGCAAGTTCCTCTAGAGCTCCGCCCCTTAACCCGTACACCTTGGCTGAGTGGAGCAGCAAAGACTAAATTAGCCTTCACCCGCAGAGGGGTTCCAACTGCAGGCTCCTCATGCGGTCTTGGCGCCATGGCTATCTCCCCAGTGGCTTTTTTCAGCCGCCTGGGTTCCAAAACGACTTTCAGTAAGAAATACCACACTGATGTTGCTGGGAAACCACCGCGACCGACATCAGTGGGAAATAAGATTGATCAAATTCTGGTAATCCTGGCTAGCCTGTCCTCTCAGGGACAAGACTGAAGAACCACGTCTGGTCGGAGTGAGGTTACCGCCATCTCTTCCGGAAAAGACGGAAAGAGAAAACGGCTTTCCCCCATATTTCAATGATAACCAAATTTTTCCAAATGTATCTTTGCCTGTAAAATGCTTTAGACACACTGATCTGATCTTAAAAATGGTCTCAGAGTCTACCTGAAATTTGAGGAGTGAATAAACACCTCTAAACTGTTAGATAGGCCTGAGTATCAAACCAACTAAAATACTGTGGTGCTGAATAAAAGGTCAAGCACTGAAAGCTGGCACAGAATGTGTGATCAGATTTTTCGTCTTGTTTACACATCCTGATTTAAATCTAAATTAAACTGTTTACTGAGGCAAAGTTCATGTAACATTGCTGCTGGAGAGAAACTGTTTCTTCTTTCCTTGAATGAAAAAAGGATTTTGCAGAAAAAACTTATATTTATATAACTTATATTTCTCAAAATAAGTCATCTAAACTTATCTAAAAAGTATTGTTTCTGTCCTGGTGGGTAAGACTTACTGTGCGCCGCATCAGGCCTCGTATCAAAAAGTTAAAAAATGTCCAGAGCTGTTGTTTGGCTGAAAACATCAACTGTCAGTTACAGCAAAAATTAAGTAGATCCAGATGTGTCAAACTTTTGTTCTCTGGTTCTCAGTCAGCGCAGTTGAAACATGTTTGGCTTTCATGATTGAAACTGCAGGTGTCAACATCACAGGCATGAGTGAGTGGGAGAGTCTGACAGAATTATTTTATAACGCAGGTCATGCAGGGTTCAGCTCAGAGCCACAGCTCAGCTGGAGCAAAGTTAACTCACCTCCTACTCTCTCTGCGGTGTACCGTCCTCGTTGCCATTTTTTGTTCAGGGCACAGTCACATTTGAGAATTTGATTTCTCGCAAGTCACTTGTTCCAGTTGTGAGTCTTTGTGTAAGTCAATGAAAACAAGCTGTAGGATGTCTAGCATTTGTAGTGACAGTAACATTCACATAAATGAACGACACAATACATCTTAAAAACTATTTATGCGTAACATCTTTTTTGATATATTGTTATTTCGGAAATAAACTTACTAACATTACATCTGACTTTCTGATTTTAAACAGTTGTTCTGCATCTAAACTGTTTAATGAGAAATTTTACAGAAAACGTTTGAATTTTCAGTGTCCGTATAGGTTTTTTCCTTCTGCGGTAAAAAAGCAGCACATTCCTGCAGGATGGCAGTTTACTACGACTGCCCAAATAATTATGTTTTATTGGACTTTGTTGAAGGATACTGTCATAAGAGTAGTGTGGCTTCTTTGGGGATTAAGGCAGTGCAAAATACATGTTTGTAGCATGTGTGGGTGAGATGAGGGAGAGCGAGCAGCAGTCTGTGAGTGATGGTGCTGCTAGTGAAGCAGAAGAAAAGGATGGCAGGAAATTGTCAGTCTGGCACTAAATGTACAGTGCAGGTTACAGTGTGTCAGTGTCTAACTGTTTCTCGAGACTTTTCTTGGCTGGAAAAGTGAAAAGGGATTAGACCAAAGTAAGCTGAGCAGGAAAGACTAACAATAGCATTACCTTTGTGCCTACAATGTCGGTTCCGGTGCAAGCATATCCTCTGCAGAAACGTTGATCCAGCCTGGAATGTAGTGTCTTTTTTGAAACTTTGTCAAAATAAATCAATATTGATAAATCAGACACTGAATGTCTTCTGTGATTATTTATCCATTTCTCAGTGTTGAAAATGGTTGTTGTTGTTGTTGTTAGCATGTTGTTAGTCTTCGTAGAAAAGGTCGTCATAGGGAACTGGACTCAGTAGAGTTCTAGAAGAGGTTTTGCCACTCATCCAAGAGGCGTCCATGACCTGGATGACTGAGAACCTTCACAGACATGTCTTTTGTCGTCCGCTGACAATCCCATGATGCCTTGGGTTGAGCCTGTTGGCTAATCAGAGACTGCATTCCTAACTTGTGTGTGACTGATCAGCACTGAAGTCAATGCAGTCAGGACCTTACTTCAAAAAAAAAAAAAAAAAGTTTTTGATTTTTTGATACCATTTGAACTGTGCCATGAATTACACATATGATGTTTGTCAATTTAAACCATGATTTTAAAAGTCAGAAAACTCACAATATGTGGTAGGTTTGCTGTAGTTTTAGTTTTGTGTGAAAACTACACCTCTTCTCTCACACAATATACGTCATCAACACCAACGATGCTGTCCCTTGTAATGTTTTCTTACCTGAAGTTTTTTATCCAGTGACTCCCGGTCCTTTTATCAGCTGCAGACAGAATGAATGTTGCTTGTGTGACTACATCCCAGGGCAAAACATGCAGGCACCGTAGCTACAACGTTAGCTTTGGGAGGGAGAAAATCATGACGTCACTACTTCACGACTTCTGGGTGTGTTTGTAGTTTAATTAATCTTCTTAGTTTTATACTTTAACAGTTTTACAACAAACAGCAACTTTCCTGGCTTGTAAAATTATTTTTTTAAATTGATAAACACAATATATAGTATATAATTCATGGCACAATTCAAATGGGATCAAAATATAATTTGTCTTGCCCACGGTGGTCTGCTGAAAGGGGCATGACTTCACCTCTCTATGCAATAACGTAAGATTTTATCTCATTTCTCTGTACCCCCTTTCCTGTCATATCTTCAGCTGTCCCTATCGAATAAAGGCAAAAAGACCAAAAAATAATCTTTAAAGGAATAACATGATATGAGTGGAAGGCAACATGCAGATCACTTGCTTGGTCTCTTTCGTGGTGCAGGGAATCAAAGCCCCCAAAAAACAAATTTCAAAGAAAAAAGTAAATTCCTGCACACTTATCATTTCTGCATAGATTTATTTAAAAAAGTAGCAATGTTTTGGTCACAAAGACCTTTTTTTCTGCCTTTTTGTCATTACAAATACTACATGCATGCACTTATACTGTGCATGTACTGTACTGTTTGTGTGTGTGTGTGGTGGTGGGTGTGTGGTGTGTAAGTTGTGGAGTGTGAGGAAATGGATTATAAGCTAAAGAGGAGCTGATTAGCACATGTTGACATTAACGGTGGAATCCATTACTGAAACTACACATGGTTGATCTTTGACATAGACGAGCCTTTGGGCTTATCAGTCAATATGCTGAATCAATGACAGCTAAAATTAGGCAGGAGGTGAGGTGGCGCGAGACTGGGGTGTGTTAGTCTTTATATGAATATTGTAGGATGTCTGTTAATGATGTTTTTATGACTATGATATGTGTTACATTGTTGTGACTACCATAGCTAGGATGGATGCCATAGTTAGTTCCCTCTGTGAGTGTAAAATGTTCAGCAAAAAGACAGACACGACACACACACACACGCAGTACACGTGCCATCTCCAGTCCTTCTCAGGTGTGTGACATTTCATCGCCACCGTCATCATTACAATAAACCAGAAAAAAACTGACTAAAAATTATCCCTTCCTCTCCTTTCCTCTCTTCTCTGCCTCCAGTCTTCGGGCACCAGCGTGGTCGTAGACATCGCGGTGATGGGTGAGGCCCATGGTTTGATATCGGACCTGCTGGCGGACCCCTCGCTGCCCCTAACACCTGCAGCTCTCTGAAGGCCGTCAGCAACCTCCTCAGCACCCAAATCAGCCTCCAGCCGCTCCACCGGCCTCGCCTCCCTGCAGACACACACACCTGCTCAGACTCCGAGGATGGGCCCGAAAAATCGGAGAGACTGGCCATCCCAAAGGTAAATGTCTGTCTTTCTTATGAGTTTTTGATCATTTGTGTGTCTTTGGTTTGTTGTTTACAGAGATGGGAAAAACTAATATTTCATTACTGTAATTAAGTAGACTTTTCAGGTATCTGTACTTTACTTGTGTACAACTTTTTAACTTTTACTTCCTACAATTTAACACAAATATCTGTACTTTCTACATTTTCAAAACTTGCTCATTTGACTTGTTTCGCTTTGTTGAATATTGTTATTGTGCATCATTGCTCACCGCCTTCCCAAAATCAAGACTGATTTCAGCCTAAATGGATGAGACAATAACACATAGAAAAAACTATTCCGTAGTGTTTCCATCAGTGCATATCAATAAACATAACAGGATGAAGATTACAAGTAAACACATTTAGATTTTTACAATCAGTGGAGTTCCCCTTTAATCGCAAAGATGTTTCCTTTAGGAAGCAAATATCATGATCAGTAATGGAAAACTTACTCTAACCATACCTATAATGACTAATTGCCTAACTCCAACCCTAACCCCAAACCCCATCCCAAGTCTTCACCCTAAGATTTTATGATTTACATTATGGCATTGCATTTTGTCCCTACAAGGAAGTCAAGTCCTCACAATGAAGTAAACAGATGTATGTCCACACAACATGACTAATATAAGTCCGCACACACACACACACCCAGGTGTACCTCCTCCTGCATACATCACCCCCATCTCCTCCCTCCCTGCTGGTGTAGTGTGGGGCTCTAATGTAGCTAACAATGACGCACAGGCTTCCACAGGGCTTTTTAATGTTTTACAAGGCCAGTGCTTCAAAATGTATGCGGGCACTTAAGGCGGCAAGGAAACTAAATAAAGCGTGTGATGCAATGCAGGATAGCCTACCAGGAAAGTGACAAGCAGCTTTAACGCTGCCTGAGTGCACTCAAATGCCCGACCCATGTAGTGAAACTCAATGAGATGCTGCCTCATTTTAGCTCATTGGGGATTTGTGAGTCTGCATGTGGCAACGGGTTAAAGTTGGTGATTCAGCTCACTCATGCTGCCCTGTTGTCGGACAGAAATAGCAGTTACGTAAAGGTGATAAGAAATGTTGGTGACTGAGGTGCATTTGACATCCATGACTGACGGGACAGCGTAACACTTTGTTTCATTTCTTGTTAAAAGCTCTAGAACTGTTTGGATTTCACTCATCGTTTTCCAGTGGCAGCAGTTCTGGATTTCAGGCAGGCGTTCAGACTTTGAACCACCTTCTGGTGCACAGATTTGTCTTAGTTCTCAGCAGTTGCCCTGGGTTCAATTCCAGCCTGCAGCCCTTTCTTTGTTTAGGGCTGTCCACTAATGGTTAACTTAACTTTCAGTCAGTAAGAAGAGTTTTAGACAGCCACTTTTAATTTATTCAATAGTCACCAAAAAAAAACAAAAAGAACAACAAAACAAAAACAAAACCCACCTTTCAGGAGCTGCACCCTGCTGTTACACCTGGGGAATGATGCAGCACTGACATTTTTTCCAGTGCACTGCTGCAAAGTGTTATGTAGTTGCCATTAGCGAGTTAGCTCAATTAGCGGTCCTGTGGGATACAGCCTGAAGGAGGCTGGTTTGACTAGGAACACAGTACCTGAGGAGATTTAACATTATAGCAGCTCCAACAGGACTCTGACTCCGGGGACAGTGAGGAGACGGCGGGTTCAGGCAGGGACAGAAGGAGTAAAGCGATCGAGGAGTGAGTTTGTAACCAGCACAGTTTAATTTCCGTTAATTTGTTAGTACACATCCTCAACAGCTTTAATTAGTTTGTGAGTATCTGCTTTAGTGAAGTTGGAAGTTATTCATTCCCACGTTTTAAACAGAGAGTTTTAAGCAACGAGAGTTCTGTGAGGTTATACTTGAAACAAATTAACAAAACTGTTCTGTCTCCTGCTGGTTGTTGACACATTCAGAATCGTTACCTTTTTCTGTTAGCACTGCATCCTGGGCTCAGCACCGCCCAAGACGACTGTGATTGGTTTAAAGAAATGCAAAAGAAGCAGGGTGTTTTTTTCCCTTATAGCAGAATGTGTACGCATGGAGCCAGACCTTCTCCAGCGTTGAGCGCTGAGAGAGGTCTGTCTATGTAAGACTCCTGGAAAGAGACTGCTGATGAGTTTTTCAAATGTGCTTTTTTGGTGACTGGAGCAGTTTCAGTATATTTAATAGAGAATTTCTACAGCTGATATCTCAAAGACTCAATAACCCACAAAAAAAAAAAAATCTAGATGAAAAATTAGCACTACAGTAAGAGGAAAAATATGTATTTTTCATTTTGGTGTGAACTGTCCCTTTAATAGTTTTCCAAAACATTTCAGTGTTATAAGATTTTTGAGGCCATCGGTTTATATTCAGATGAAATCACAGAAATTGTAGAACTACATGCTGCAATCCATCACTGCCACCATCATGTCTACTTATGATTTTGTCAGCTACATTAAAGTTGCATAATAATGCTGTGCAGATGTTTCATCGCACTTTAAATTGCATTACCACACAATAATGAAATTCACAACAGCCGAAGCAGACATGATGTTAACGGTGATTGATTACCACCAAGTGTTGTTGTTTTACTCCCTCTCCTCCTCTGTCATTCTTTCACACACTATTAGATGCATTTGATTAGCTGCTTTCCTTCACTGTAGGAGAGAAATAAACCACTTGAGCGTGTTGTGTGTGTGTGTGTGTGTGTGTGTGTGTGTGTGTGTGTTTGGATGGAAATGACGCTTGTCTGTGTGTGTGCGTGTCTGTCATTGTGTGTCTAAGAAATGAGGAGACAGAGGGGTGGACATGGTTTTCTTCAGCGCATGTGAAAGTTGATCCTCTGCTGCCCTCTGTATTCCACCGTGTGAGAAATAAATACACCAACTAAAACTAAATACAAACTGACAAATAACTGAGTTTAGCTCATGGCTTTACAACAAAGTTTACAACACTGGATGGATTGACACCACGGGGGGTGAAACAAACATGACGCCCTTCAAATCATCATTCTGTCTCACATATGCTTAAAAAAAAAAAAAAAAAAAAAAAAAACAGGACTGGGCTGGAAGAACAAATGTGACATCCTTCTAGTTTGATGGATGGAGAGGAGGAGGCACAACAGTTGCTCTGTAACTCTGTTTATCAGTTAAAACATGTGCCTCAGGCTGAAGCGCCACATTTCAACCACTGAACAGAGCTGCAGTATGTTTCTCCCCAGAGCAAGAATGCTTCTGTGTCGGCTTTTCTATTCTTTATATTTTGTTGGCAGCACTTTGCCTCTAGTTGTGTGGACTGTGTGTGACTTTTTAATGCTCATAGAGGAAATGTGACCCAAGCTTTTTGTCTATTCGCTTGTCAAATGATAACGATTTTGACACAACATGTTACTGTCATGTTAATATAAGTAATTATCCTGGAAACAATGGGAAATGACACCATTGCAGCAGAGAATAAAATATATACATAAGAATGTAGTCACATTAACAATATTTCCTTCATGACCACAAATACTGCATAACTTTAGGAATAAAAAACTGTTGCAGAACATTCTACTTGGATGCAATGTTGACATATTTGTGAATTTCAAAAAAAGTGAATGATTATCAAGAGTTCTAATTATTACAAGAAACAAGAGTGTGTGTGAAGAAATTTCAGCAGATTTGAAGAGATGGTTTCATAACAGAAACTGTTTCAAAATGTACTCAATTAATTCACATCCAAGGCTCAAGGGTACAGACGCCCTGAGAGGCAAATGAGAAAAAAATGTGGTGATCCATTCTTTGGGATATTTATCGATGCTCTTTGAATTTTTTTATTTTATAATTTTGTGATTGCTATTTTGACTGAGTTTGAGGGAAAAAAGGTTTCGCTTCTTTGTGGTGCAATTCTTCTTCACATATAAAGCATATTTTGTTAGATTTTTTGTAATTCTGAGACTTTTTGATGAGGTCACATAGAACACTGAGAACAGAGTGCGATTTTATTCTCCCTAGAACAAGTTGCCTTTGATTTTTAATGAATTATACAAAAAATGCAACTTTTTTTGCAACTTTCACTTACATCACAACATGCATCACAGTTTTTTGGAAAAGCTGTTGTAAATCAGGCATTTTAGTCTGCAACAACCCCCAAATAAGCCAGTGAGATCCTGGAGGGACTGATTTAGGACATGGAATAGTGATGCACTGCAGCCCCTTGTGGCCAAATTCAGTATTACAACAACAAACACTTGTAAAAAACAAACAAAATGATTCTTACAAAAAATACATAAATTAATAAATTCACTTGTTTCTCCTGTTAGCTTAGGAAGGTTATCATGGCAGAAACTTTTTTTCACCTGTTCTTAAGTCATAAACACAAGAGAGAAAACAATTTAGGTAAGACTTGCCACTCTTCTCTGTATCAGTGAGCTTCACATAGATATTGATGTGTTTAGACATGCAGCCATGCAACAAGTAACTTTATTATTAGTTGGAGGTCTGTTAAGTTTGACAAAATGTAGCACTAGTTACACACATATACAGTATGTTTGCTACAGTAAAAACGTACAGTGCCTGAATACTCTAACAGTTTCCTGCTTGCCTCATCCCACCCCCGTGAAGCCTCTGTGAGTGTGTAAAGCTGTGTTTGTTTGTCTGCATCACAGCGTCTAAGACGGAGTCTGCCCCCAGGATTGCTGAGGAGAATCTCGTCAACTTGGACCACAACCACCTCAGCTACGGGGCTGCCCACCATCGAGCCGGGCCCTGTACGACGAGACCGCTCAGCCAGCATCAAACACACCACAGACAGGTGATCCTCACTCGCTCACTGCAGTCAAGAGGAAACACTTTGAAGCAGATGTGCGGACTTTACACAGATTGGAGTCACATATTTGATGACTTTAGACTCAACTTGACAAAATCTAAAAGGATTTACAGCTTGACTTGGACTTTAAACACCAGTGACTGGTGACTTCACTTGGACTTGAGCCATTTGACCTGAAAATACTTAAAGAGCCCAGAGATTAAAAAGTATATTATTTAAAAAGTGTGATACGAATCAATTAATTTTCCTTCATTTCCTAAATCAACTAATGTCCAAAATTAACACCCACCAAGTGCCAAATACAGGTATACTCCCCCACACTGTTGGTTTCATGGTGCATTCAAGTGCACCTTGTAAACTCTATACTTAAATGGCCATGAAGGGTTTTTAAAACAGGTTCTTTTTTTTCTTATTTTCCTTTGCTAAAACACATACATTGATATTAATTTCTTATTCTGTCACAAAAGAATTTTTAAAAATTAGTTGCTAAAATCATAACAATATCCCATTTCTTGGCAGTTTTTTTTTTTTAACATGAAAAACTCTTATCAAATAGTTACCAACAAACTGTCCTTGTGTAAAAGTTCTCAAGTACCTTTGTTATAATTTTCAAGTTGTTTTACTGCAGAATTGTTTGATAATTAAATACTGAAGTTATATCCAATATGCATGTATTTCGGCCTG
Organism: Lutjanus argentimaculatus; assembly: GCA_034769285.1. Taxonomy (NCBI): domain Eukaryota; kingdom Metazoa; phylum Chordata; class Actinopteri; order Lutjaniformes; family Lutjanidae; genus Lutjanus; species Lutjanus argentimaculatus. The sequence continues at coordinate 3,468,198 of JAWZSL010000001.1, forward strand.
TAAAAATATTCTTTGCTGGTGCATCCAATCAAGTTGTGATGAATGTAATATCACTGAGCTCAAGTGTTGAAGAAAACGATGCCATAGATAATTTTTTTCATGTACAAAAATTATACCAAAAAAAAGAAAAAAAAAAACATTTGCAGTATGCAAAATGTGATGGTTCAAAAAATTACTGGACAGAGACACATACAACTTCCAGCTTTGTTTGAACAAAGTGCTTAAAGTTGCACAAAGAACAGTAGGTAGAGGCTCTGTTGTTAAAATGGCTTTACATTTGGTGAAGAGAGCGTTATGACTCGTTTAGGACCCAAAACTCAAAGTTTAGGATTTGGGACGTGTCAGTCTTGACTTGGGAATTGATTCAAGACTTGCCTGTATGGCTTGGAATCTGATCGAAAAAACTTGAGACCTATTAAACTGTAAAAAAAAAAAAAAAAAAAAACAAAACATAAAAAGGGGTGAGGGGGACAAGTCAACATTTCGAGGCTGCAATAGATTTTTTAGTTTTGAGCCCAACTCAAACTCTTAATTTCTGACATAAGCTAAAATCAAGTTTTACGAACTATTTATCTTTTTTTTTTTTTTTGATAAACTTTTGACTTTTAGAAACTCAAAAAAAGAATGCCTTCCAAAAATCGGTCACAGTGAGCTGAAAACTTTATTTGGGTGCGTGAAAATGAAATTGTTTTAATTGAAAATATTAAGATATTAACCATTAATCACGTTCACTTCAAAGAGTTTACTCATAATTTTTGAAATACATTTTTTGAGTTTCTAAAATTCAGGTTTATCTAAAGAGGAAAAGAAAATTATCTCAACAAAAGATTAGTTGTTGGTAAGAGACTGATTTGGGCTCCAAACTCAAAAATCTATTGCAGTAAGTTGCCTTTTTTGATCTTTATTGTTCTTAGAGTGTTGTGACTGACAAAAGGACATTTTAGGGTTACAGTAATTTATTTGTTTTCTTGCATCAAAGCAGTGAATCATGGAACAACTCGGTGATGATGACCATCTCAAAGAGTCGCTCCATGTCTGCCTCCTACGCTGCCTCCAACCACCTCTACAGCAAACCACTGGGAAGACCAGGTCTGTATGTGTATGTGTTGTGTGGTGTGTGTGTGGTGTGTGTTTGTGTGTACAAATCTACTCAGCACACTGATAAAAAGTTTAGTTTGTTCAAGATGTTATTTGGGTAGCTGCTGATCGAAAAAAAATTGAATGACTAAACAAAATAGACATATAGTAAGATAATAATAAGAGTTAATTATATAAAGACTGGAACATTTGATTCAGTATTGCTCTCTTTTTCAGGTTTCCCCCCCTCCAACGTGTCACCTCTGGGCTCTCCGTGCCCATCTCCTCCCGTCCAGGGCACTCCTGTCTCCAGCCCCACCACAAAGACGTGTACAGTGCAGCTTCCGGAGCCGGCCGGGCCCCTGACAGAGCGGACCCCTGGCTCTGCGGCTCCCAAGAGCCACCACAGAGCCTTAACTCACAGTCAGAGCGCCCCGAGCTCCACCACCCCTCACTGGCGGCCTCCATCACTCTGCGGCAGGTGAAGCCATTCTTCTGTCGCATTTTGATGAGCGATTTCTAAATATAGAAAGTTCAGATTCGCGAACGTTTGGAATAAGGCCTCAAAAGCACCTGAGAGGACGGGAGCTGCTTCAGTTATCAGATGAGAGAGGATGATCAGGACTGACTTGTGTGTATCCTCTGAATGTGTTTGTGTTTCTCTGCTCTCTTTCTATCAGCTGTGGCAGGCCGTTCAACAACCGACTAAACCACGGGGTAGAATCTGTCGACAAAGGAGACAGAATACCCCATCCAGGTAATCAGCAGAGTACAGCCTGCGAGCAGCTGACATTAGACATATTTATCCAACTGAGCTGGAAGAATGTTTCCTTCATAATCCTGTTCAGAGTTCAGTAAAGAAAAGTAGTTTTAGAAGAGTTTTGATCACGTACTAGAATGGCATATTAGGGTCATTAGGTAAAAAGAAACCCTAAAAAAGAAAGAAAAAAAAAAACTCACAAATTTATGAAAAAAAACTCTTGAATATTCTCTCCACTTATTAAAGGAGCAATATGTAACAATTGCACGTCCAAAAATGAGTACTGCAGCCCAATTAGCGAGTTGGAGCCATAGACAATATATCAATAGTTGTTTTCCCCGCCCCCTCTTCTTCAGGCTTGAGGAAGCTCAGACAGGCTGCAGTATCACTGCAGGAGTGCAAGACAAGTGCAATGTTGTATTTTGTCAATGACAAGTGATGATGATTAGTTGTTTATGTCTGTCAATGTAAAGTTAAGCCTGTTATCCTGGAAACAAAAGCCCACTGCTCTGAAAATACACACTCTGGAGTTGGTGTTCAGTCACTGCCTGCCTTCTGCCTGCCAGACTCCATTAACAAATTGCTCAATTTAAATGTTATAAACATCTACTCCCTCTGAAAAATGATTAATTATGATCAAATTTTTGATACTGGTACCAGTACTGATACTTTAGCTTTCCTATTCTGAATGACACTTTTTTGACACCAAATGCTTTTTAACGAAAAGAAAATGACATTTTACGATTTCTCACTTTAAAGGAGGAAGCTGTTGGTAGACCTGGTGGTAAAAAAAAGAAAACAAAAAAACAAACAAAATATTGATCCCTGTCTCTGGGCATAACACGGTGGTTTTGCATGTCTGCATGCCTCAAGGATATGTAACGTTAGACAGCCAATCACAGGTGCTGTGTGCTTAATGGCTAACTGAGGCTAATGAAATGAGATTTACTCCTCAGGGATCAAACTTTGGTAACATACTCGATAGTATTGAAGCAGTCAATTCCTTAAAAGTATCAAATTTTGGTACTCAGCCCCAGTTCCAATTTTTTTTTCACCTAATGGCCCTAATATGCTGCCATATGTACAGGACTGTCCAGGTTCCCAGTATGAAAGAAGGATCTGTGAATCCTGATATAAAATGACATACTGTAAAAGGAAATGCTTCCAGAGTTTAACCTGATTGATAAATATAGACTGTGCTTCCAGCGTAATTCCTAGCCTGATAATTTGATTCACCCATAGCAACCTTCTCCACAACTGCCCTCATTGTAATTTTGTACCAATCACCAACGTTGTTCCATGAAACTGCACGTGTCCAACATGATGTGTGACGTCTCCCCAGATGAGCGTGCGGTAGCGTCTTCAGACTACGACAGCACCTACGACAGCACCTACGAGACCAACCACAGTGACAGCAGTGACTTTGCACAGAATGAGGAGGAGGGGGAGGGAGGCAAGAAGGCACCCGAAGCAAGGGAAGGTTGCAGGGAGTACCTGGCGGAGGGCATCGTCCTCCACCCGCTCCTGCCATCACCAGAGGTACAGTGGGTAATCAGACAGCCTTAATGTGGCAATGAGAAAAAAATAGTTATCTGTTATGTGCTTCAAATCTCTTCATAGACCATAAGAACTAGAAGAGCACTCAGAAAGTGCAGAAATCAACCAAGGCCAGTAGTTGTGTATTCTATTATGATGAGTTCAACAGTAATATACAGTACATTTATTTTTAAAAATGCACAGTTCTTAAGCTGTTTGATAAGAACACAGAAAAAAAAGACAGCAGAAGAGATTATAGATTATTATTTGTTTTGGTTTGCTTGATCTTGCTAACTTCTGTTTCCCATACAAATTAGATTTGTTTGGCTTTGAAAAAACTTTTGGCATGTGTTCAGCACTACAGTAAGTGTGGGTACAGACGCATTTAGATGACAAAAATCATATAAATGATCAATAAACAAAAACAATAAATCTAATATGGTGTAAAGTCTAGTTTATAAGAAACAGTTTTATTTGAAATGATGTCATTGTGATTGGATTAACTCAATTTTATGTATCTGAAAACCACAGTTGTGGGATATGAACAAAAGTGGTATTTGGACCCATAAAATGCTTCATCAAAGTTATTAAATTACATGATTTAGTAATTATTCTTTATGTCTAAATGTGTAATAATGCTGTGTATATACGCATTTATCAAGCATCATCTGGCAAATTTCAACAAATTCAAAATTTCAACTACTGGAACTTAAAAATGCCCGTAGATGCAGAAACACAAACATCAGTACAAGTATCAAATGTAGCATCTGGCAGCAGTTTAAACATCACAACAATAGACATTGCTTATTTCTGACATACCTGCTGCATTTGTTACAGCGATGTTTGAATTGGTTGTTATGTTTTGTTGCATGTTTAGTCTCAGCACACCACTCCATTTAATTTTCCATTTTGCTCTGAGCTCCAGTAACAGTTAAACAAACTGGGCACCTTGGTCAACTTTCTCCCGTAAAAGCAACTATAATGCAGTCACAATTTAAGTTAGCTAATGTTAGCAAAAATGTTAGCTGATTAGCTAGCTAATGTTAACAAAATGCTAGCTAACTAGCTAGCTAATGATGAACATTAGCTAACTAAGATGTTAGTCACTGGTTTAGCAGCTGTTAGCTTATTTACGTTCGTAGGTAATTTGCCATTTTCAGCGTGCAGTTGATAGCATGGAGGTTGTTGTTTTTTCCCAGGAAAATGCAGATAGTGGATGCTGTGATGCCAAGTGAAACAAGTGGGAAGTGCAGGAAATGAGAAAGGAGACAGTTGACCAAAGTACCAACATTGAGCAAAAGTGGTCATTTAAAAGAGGTCAACAGAGTGGGCAGGACTTAGGAAGGGTCAACTGACCTTTCTTGCAATGCAAACTGAAGTGAAATTGATTTGATCCATGCCATGATTTATCCACTCCAAAATTTAATGGGTTCTTCCTTGGCCCATGCTACATCCCTCCACTGAGTTTCATGAAAATTGGGTCAGTACTTTTTCCGTTATCTTGCTGACAAACAGACAAACACAACCTCCTTAGCGGAGGTAAATATAGTTTTCACAGTCCTTTAACCTTTATTCCTACATGCTGAAAACCGAGCAGTGGTGCGGTCTGATAGAGTTTGCTGACCTCCTCTGTGCCTCTATATCTACCTGACAGGACAAGCCAGTCCTGGCCCAGGAGCCCCTGGTGATGCTGGGGCTGGAGCCACTGATGAGTCAACTCGACAACTGGAACTTCCCCATTTTCAGTCTAGTAGAGAAGACCCACGGCAAGACGGGCTGCATCCTCAGTCAGGTACGGACTAATTAGCGAGGAAATGTTGTAACCTATGTGACATTTACTTAATGAAAACACATCAATACTGATTTAATTAATGGGAACTCACATTGACGAAAAGTGAACATATGTATGTAATTAGCAGCTTTGTGTGGTAGTGATATTAGCATTTAATGCAGGCAGTGGGAAGAGAACATCTGCATCTTAACAGGACAATTCGCCCCAAAATCCAAAATACATATTTGTCCTCTGGCCTGCAGTGATTTTCATCCATTTAGATATTTTGGTATGAGCTGCAGAGTTTTGGAGATATCAGCTGTGCAGATGTCTGCCTTCTCTCTTCTACACCTCCGCAGAGATGAAATGTAATTCACAGCATGTTTCCTCATGTTATTTCACAGGTTACCTACAGACTCTTTGAGGACACGGGTCTATTCGAGACCTTTAAAATTCCCGTTCGAGAGTTCATGAACTACTTCCACGCCCTGGAGAGCGGATACAGGGTCATCCCATGTGAGTAGAAGATCTCCATGTTGATCAGTTTTTGAGATCCAGCAATACCTCTCTCCGCCACAAGGTGGATGCATTGCTTTGTCAGTGAAATCAAGCCCCACTATGGAGCCGCTGACTTTCTGCCTCAGTAATTTGCGGCATGCTCATGTTGCTCACAGCTGGCAGGAATATCACGTTTCATGTTGGTTAAATTTTCTTTAATTATCTAATTAACCGCAGCGTTTATGTCAGCTCATGTGAGACTGAAGATGTAGCTGGCTGGCATGAGCTCTTGAGTTTCTCAAAGGAATTTGGATGACAGTATGCGACCAAACACTTTTCTGTTTGGTGTCATAGTGTTTTTGATTACGTAATCTGTACAGTTTGAATGAAATATTAATGACTACACCATAATTTATGCTGACAGCGGTTGTGACCAGTTTTATTCTTAGCACGGTTTCAGGGGGAACAACTTTGCAGTCATTTTTATGTGTATGTCTCCATGGACCACTATGTTTATTTCCTATAAAAAAAAAAAAAGAAAAAGTGGTCCCAGCCCTGTGTGTATCATCTATATTTTACTAGTTCCTTACAGACGAGTGTGAACCTTAAAGGGACAGTTCACCCCAAAATCAAAAATAAATATTTTTCCTCTTATATATTTATCTATTTATACATCTGGATTGTTTTGGTGTGACTTTTTTTTTTTTTTTTTTTTTTTTTTTTGGAGACACAAGCAGTCTGCCTTCTCTCGAAAATAATGGAAGTACACAGCACTCGGTTTGGGGTGCTCAGAGCACCAAAAGCAGTACATTTGAAAGACTCAACAGAAATGTCCCTTTCCAGAAATCAGCACCCAAATAATCCACAGATCTAATTGCGAGCAGTTTAATGTAGGAACTGTTTTCTTTCTACGGTAGAAATAAAGTAGTTCCCACATGAAATTGCTCTTTTGATTTTGGGCTGAACTGTCCCTTTAACTCATCCTGCTTACCATTTGATATAGAAATTATACATTTCATTATCTTAAATTCAAGATTACAACCACTGACTGCAATAAATTAATATCAGCTCCTTACAAAAATGCTATTTCATCCAAAAACGCTCTTCAAATTTTTACCTGGAGTGACCAGGAAATCATAAAACTATGAAACCATGAAACCACGAAACCACGAAAACTTGACAAAGCTGCACGAGCCACACTACCTTTGTAAAAATGGTTGCGGGACAGCTCTCACTCAGACAGATGAGACAACAAGTTGACAGCCTCTTCTCTCCGTGTAGTTAGCTCCTGTCATTAAGGACACGACTGGTAAACTAAACAGCCTGGATAATTATAGACCTACTGACCTTGCAAGTATTCCTCCAAAAGTGCTGGAAAGAAATCCTGTAAACAAGGTTGGAAATGTTTGTTCTCAACACTGATAATCAGTTTGGCTTTGCAAACAGTTGCTAAATATGGAAGCCACAATTCCACTGTAGTTGTGTTTCTTATTGATGCATCCAAGGCCTTTGACAGAATTAATCATGAGAAATTACTTACAAAATTGTTCGCTGTCCCAAGGTAGGTAATTAGATTACTGTTCTTCTGGCATGCCCAGCAGACAATGTAGGTTAAATGGGGCCTTTCATCTAAATATTGGTGCTTGCCAAGGTGGAATTTTTTGATTTTATGATTACATAGATGACCTATTACATATGCTAATGACCTGGTAATTTGATTTCCATATAGTGCTGGGCTGCAGCAGTTATTAAAGGTGCGCTCTCACTATGTCAGAGATTATGACATTAAAGGGACAATCAAAAAAAATATTTTTCCTCTGGCCTGCAGTGCTTTTACCCATTTAGATAGTTTTGGTGTGAGTTGCAGAGTTTTGGAGATACAGCCATAGATATGTCTGCCTTCTATCAACATAATGGAACTAAATGGCACTCAGCTTTTGGTGCTTAAAGAGCTAAAAAAAAAAAAAAAAAAAAAAAAAAAACATTTGAAAAGCTCAACAGCAATGTCTCTTTCCAGAAATGTGACGTGGTTACTCAAGACAATCCACAGACCTTGATGCAAGCTCTTTTCATGCAGGAACTACTTTCTTTCTGCAGAAGAATCAACTGGTGTACTACTTTCTTTCTACTAGAAAGAAAATAGTTCCTGTGATAGCCTACATATGAACTGTTTAAACTGACTGATGAATTGCTGTGGTTTTATATTCTGTGTTTCTTTTCTTTTTTTCTTGTCTTTTCTCTTCTTTTCTTTTCTTTTTGTTTTTATTGTTATGGACCCTCTTATGAGTTCAAAATAAAGTTTGAATTGAATTTATGTGAATTAAATTGTCCTGTTTATCTGTTGTAACTTACTACAGATGCAGTCTCTACCATATTGTGTTCTCTCATATTTAATTATGGGTTAGTGTGGGACTTTCCCATGAAATAAACCAAAATCAAAGGGCAGAAAACCATTACTTAAGCATCAGTGTTGCAGATTCCTCATCTGAGAGGGGCTTTAGTGTCTGTTGTTTCCAGTTCCAGCTGGGATTTCGTCACACTTACTGCCCTCCGCTGGCGTGATTCAGCATTTTATTTCACTCTCCTCAGATCACAACCGGATCCACGCCACTGACGTGCTGCACGCTGTGTGGTACCTCACCACTCAGCCTGTGCCAGGCCTGCCAACCCTGCTCACCGAGAACGGGATACACACCGGTGAGGACTTTTGACAGCGTTCTCTCTTACCCATAGTCTGGGCAATTTAAATCTCCTTTTTTTTTTTTTTTTTTTTTTTTTGTTTCTACTTTTAGACTCTAGCAGCAGCTTTTTGATTGGCTTTAATGGTATAAAAAATAGATCTATTAGCTGTAAATCACTGTTCTCCGTCAACCAAATCAACCTTTTGTGCACACCTGTTGCTTAAGCAGTGAAATGTTGAACATGAGTTACGGTAAAGTGTTGCAAACTGTAATTATTTTACAAAAAGAGAACAAATCCAACATCCTGTTTCATTTGCCAAAAAATGTTTTCCCTGTTTCCATGTTCTCTGCCCGTTCTTGTCTGCCTGTAACTGGGGAAAAACTCAGTGTTGTGATTATTCTTCTCTGGATAACCCATGTAATACAGCAGTCATATCTGTGTCACAGAGAGTCATAGACGGAGGCTTTCAAAACAGAGTTACAAAACATGCACACAAAGACAAATTATATTATATGTAATGTCTGCCTTTGATCTGGACCTTGAGTCTCTAATAAAGTTTGAATTGAATTGATTGAGTTGAACTGAAAATAGGTTGGTAAAATGGTAAAAAAAGAAAAAAAGAAAAAAGCATGCTGAGGAGAAGTTTGCATAATAGAATTTTAATTTGCTGAGTAACACAGTCAATTCTCATCAGTTAACAGATGTAGGTTTGTTAAAATATGTGTTTTTGTTTGAGTTCAAATAAAGGCCGAATTTTCACAGAATGAGTAAATATCTGTTTGTGACTCATATCGAAATCATTAATAATCTTTCAGAAGGAGTAAATGTTTACAACGCTTAAACTGAGCAATTTGTTAATGGAGTCTGGCAGTGAGACAGGTAGTCACTTAACTAAAAGACCAGAGTGTGTATTTTCAGAGCAGTGGGCTTTTGTTTTCAGGATAATGAGCTGAACTTTACATTGACAGACAACTGACAGTTATAAACAGCTGGTCAGCTTACAGTGGAGGACTTGTCCTCACTTGTTATTGTAAATTTACGATGTTGCATGCATCCTGTGCTCCTGCGGTGTTCCTGCAGCCTGCCTTAGCTTCCTCGAGTCTGGGAGGAGAGGGCAGAGGGAAAAAACATGATTCAACTATAGATCATATTTTGCATGCATAATTGCCACATGTTGCTCCTTTAATTGCCTTCTTAGTAACTCACTGTAAAACACACTTCCTCAAAGTTGACTGAAACAAAATAAAATGTCTTGGACTGTCTTTCCACTGTTCAAAAATCAGGAGCTGTGGTTTTAAATAAATCCTTAATCCACTGACGTGAAAATGTTCCGGCTCCCCGCTGCCTCTCTGATTGCACACTTATTTTGTCATTTATGACTCATTTCAGAGTCAACATCCTGCCTATCAAGGCTGTAGAGGAGGCGGAATGCTAAACTTAACCGCCTTAAAGTAATGAGGCTGAAGCATTTGAGCAAAGAGCACCATCAGTGACTGGTGCATGAGCTGTGGTCTGTTTTTTTTTTTTTCTCGTAGACGCAGAGAATGGCATCACGCCTGGTGCCACAGGCTTCCTGGTGTCCAAGATGAACTCCGTGCTGGAGGAAGGCTACGGCTCCCTGGCTGGCCTGATCCCCGGCCTAGAGCTCATGGCCCTGTACGTAGCCGCTGCCATGCACGACTACGACCATCCTGGGAGAACCAACGCCTTTCTGGTAGCTACCAGTGCACCACAGGTAAATCACATGTAGGTGTGCTTCAGGAGGTGATGATGGATTAACTGAGTTAGCAGTGATGGATAATGAAGATCATTATACCGCCAGGCGTAAACCGAGAGGGGATCGTGTAATCGCTTCAGTGTGTGTGTGAGTGAGTGGTGGTGTGCGCGCGTGATCTTTGGACAACTCATCTAGAATTAATTGAATACTACTGGACTGATCACCTTTTTTTTTTTTTAGCACATTCATGAGTGTATGCTGAAGGGCCTCTGTGATTGCTCATTTTTGAAAAATCCTTGTTTTATTACTTTAATGCCTTAATTATTTTTTCTAGTCATCCCATTTTCGTTAACGTGACATCTCAACTTGAGGACATTCCCTTGGAGCAGTGTCTTCAGATTTGACACAAATGTTCACAGGGACTCAAAGATGAGCTGATTGTATTTTGCAGTTGTGGTGACATTGCAGTAGCTGCTTCACCATCTGTTTCCTGGTGGGGATCTGCACTCCACTGAATTCAATCTTCTAGTTCATTTTCTTTTTCAAAAAAAACAAAACAAAACAAAACAAAACAAAAAAAAAAAAACAAGGGAAACTTCAAATGGGATTTCTTGTAATCAATCCAGTATTTTTTTGTCAGTAAGTTGAAGTAATGATATTGTGATTGATAAATCTAATATCAGAAATCTACACTATGAAAGCACATCAAGCTCACAACATGGCTTGAAGACAGTTTGTGTTTATGAAATGTTGTGTAGCTTTTATAGGCCGCAGATCACCAAAAGTCAATTGTGTAAGCTTAAAATGCAATGCAATGTGCTGTAGCAGCAGCTTAAAAGGACAGTTCACCCCAAAAATACATGTATTTGCCCTGGCCTGTAGTGCTATTTATGCATCTAGATTTTTTTGGTGTGAGTTGCAGGGTTTTGGAGATATCAACATGTAGAGATATAATAGGAATAATGGTACTTGGCCAAAAAAAATAGGTAGAAAATTCAAAACCAACGTCTCTTTCCAGAAATCATAACCCAGCTACTCAAGATAATCCACAGATCTTGTTGTGAGCAGTTTCATGTAGGAACTACTTCTTTTCCAGTAGATTCATGCTTAATAAGTAATATGAATATATTTTCACTCCCATCCACCTGCCCTGAAACTGCATGGAGCCCCATTTGGGAGGTCCACCTCCCACTGTGAAAACTTTCTGCTCTGAATTCTTCTACACATTTTAATCCCTCTGACACGACACACCCATAACCACTCCCCTGTCCTGAACTTCACCCATTCTCATTTGGTCACCCTCGGGGGAAATATGCCACAAAACATGAGTATTCATATCTCACAACAGCTCAAAACAGCTTGACATTATCACAGTGCAGCGCAATGTGATAATTCATTGTTTTTTTAATTTCTTCAGCCCACATTACAATCTAAAAGAAGCTGTGAACGTGAAACGCAGGAATTTACATCCTGAATAACGAGACTGAATGTGTCTGTCTCTTCTTGGTCTCCCGCTGCAGGCTCTTCTATACAACGATCGTTCAGTGTTGGAAAATCACCATGCAGCTTCAGCGTGGAACCTCTTCATGTCTCGACCTGAGTATAACTTCCTGGTTAACCTTGAACATGTGGAGTTCAAGCGGTTCCGCTTCCTCGTCATTGAAGCCATCCTGGCCACCGACCTCAAAAAGCACTTCGACTTCTTAGCGGAGTTTAATGCAAAGGTAACCCATTAAAATACCACGAAAAAAACAAAACAAAAATGTTCTTCTATTCATTTGATAAGAATGGTCTTTTCTCCCAGATTGTCCTTTTTGATGACCGATCAGTAGGGAATTCTTCACAATCCGTACCTGTGCTTTCTTCTTTGCACAAACCTTCCTGTGCACATCTCCCCAGGTGGGTGATGAAGGAGTGTCCGGCATTGATTGGACCAATGAAAACGACCGATTGCTGGTTTGCCAGATGTGCATCAAGCTGGCTGATGTCAATGGACCGCTGAAGTGTAAAGAGCTGCACCTGCAGTGGACGGAGGGGATGTCAATGAGTTCTACGAACAAGTAAGCTTATAAATCTCTGATATCTGACCAGAGACTGGTGGTTTCTGGAGAAAAAAACATCACTGTCAGAGTTATTAGGATTTAGACAGAAAGCATCTTATACATAGATAGATGGGAGTGTACTTTAAGTACTGAATAATACCCACTAATAAAAGTGTACAAGAACTCTTGTTAACTGAAGTGAAAAAATATTAAAATGTAGTGGTGTAGAAACTGAAAAAAATGAGGTTAGAGGTTCAGAAAATTACAAAATACATAAATTTACATAAAATCAAAGCGAGGATTTTAGTGCCCACTTTTACAAGTCTGTAAATTAAAAGCAAATCTATCTATTTTTGCTGTTAAAAGCAGCTACAGTGACCACACATGTTCACAGCATGACAATAAATGCTAAAATTAAGTGTAATAGTGGCACAAATGGAGAGTCATAAATTAAATACAGTTTATTACACAGATTTGGATCTGGAGACCAGATAAAACTGGCCAAAACCTCCTCCAAAAAACACAGCAAGACTCTAAGACCTTGAGAAACATTGTGCTGTGATTTGGCACTGAAAATTTGTGCATAAAAATTGCATTTTTTGGCATTGGATCGTGCAAACTTCTGTTTTGGATTTTGCTCAGAGACCTCCCTTATTGTCAATAAAAGTAGGAAAGCCATCCATCCTCTCTGAAGTGTCATGAGGCTGTGATTATCCTCAAGGTTACTATAGGTTATTTTACAATGAAAAACTGTCATAACAATAATACAATAATAAAAGTCACACAGGAATTTGGCTGATTAAATACACAAGAGTCTCAGCTTTCTTGGGAATCAATGCAATGCCAATACTGTTTAGGGGCCCCAGTGTGCAGAAATATTCAAATAGGACAGGCAAAAAAATCACACATTTATACTGGATGCAAATAACTGCATGTTTTTTTCCCCCAAAAGTGCATAGGATTAGCATAAAGTGGGCCTTTTTGTAAACATACAACCAATTTTTATTCAGATATGGCCATGCCAGTTTTTACTGTTTTTTTTTTTTTTCAAAGTGAGGGATTCCTAGAGGCAGAACACAAAGATGAAAAATAATAAAAGCAAAGCAAAACCAGTGGAAAAAAAAAATTAAATGATAACAGCTTCTCAGACTAATTAGCACCTACACACAGTGTGCTGCAGCTGGGAGATCCACTGTGTGACGTGTTGAAAGAAAGGGAGATGCTCAACATTTCTGTCTCAGTTTCTGCTTTATGTTTCGCTGAACATACACTAACCTTTCACAGGATATTTTTCATTATACATACACTGTGAACCCAGTAAAAAAAAAAAATTCAGCCTGCAAGTTACACTTTAAGCGAGCACTGAATAACACCCACCCACTTAACTAAAAGTAAAAATGTGCAAGAACTGTTGCTAAAAGAAGTGAGAAAATATTAAAATGTGCAAGTGTAGAAACTGAACAAAATGAGGTTAGAGGTTCAGAAAATTACAAATTACATGCTGTTGGATCACAAGTGATTATAGCATGACAGTAAATGCTAAAATTAAGTGTAACAGTGGCACAAATGGAGAGTCAAGTTGATACCATTTATTAGGCAAATTTGCTGCTAATTTTAACCATTTTCAATAGGAGTGTTGATTAAAATGGTCAACAATTCCCCCAGAATACCAAGTCAGGACACTTATGGCACCTGCACTATGAAGAACATCATAGAAAAAATAATGCTTGTTTTGGTATCAAAAACTTTTGCCTAAATTTCATAACTTTCTGTAAGAATTTAGTTTTTTTCTGGCGAATGTATAGGGGGCACATCTGTTTACGGATTGCTCAGAAAACCCCTTACATTGACAATAAGGGAGTTTCTTTAGATGTCATCAAACTACATCTGTTATTATCATTTTAAAGTGAGAGACCCCTAGGGCAGAACTTACGTATTGCACGTTTAACTTCCTAAAGCTACATTGTCCCTTAAAGCCTGTAAAAACTTCAAAGTTAATAAAAATAAAAATAAAACATTTTCAGGTATTATTTATTAAGAGCGTGGGTGTGGTTTAATCAGATTTGATTCACAGGGACCTAAAATTTTAAAAGTTTCTAATTTTTTTTCAGGTCATCTGTGTAGCGGCACCTCTGTATGATGACAGAGTCTTAGCTTCTTGCTCCAGGAGCCCTCAGCAGAGTTTGTCATGTGCAACTGGATGTTCTCTCAGAGCAGAAACAGAAAATTCAAAACACTTACCTTCTAGCTCATTAATTTGTTAAAGACTACTGTAGATGGACGCCTGGCAACAAATCCTCTTCTTAACTAACGCCGGCTCTCATTGGTCAGGCCGGTCAGTGGCGAGCTGGTCGATAAAGATCAAATCTGATTAGCCAGAGAGATATGATTACTTGCCTAGCAACGGCGTGTTGTAAGGAGAATAGCACTAATTTGAGCCTCTTAAGCCATAATTGAGGCAATTTTATGCATTGCAGTCAGTGATATTCGTGATATTCACTCATCTTAAAATGTCTTTGTATTTGTGCACAGATGAACAGGCTCATTCTTTTTATTTTGTTTATCTGGTCCATTTTTAATGAGGGTGTGTGTGAGCACTGTAGCAGCTAGAAACCTTTAAATCACACGTGTGCTGATTACTGAGGAAAGCGCCCCCCCACCGATCTGATCTGTTTCCGAAGCTTAGCGTCCTGCTACTCCTCTCAAACCTTCTGTTCAATTCTCATAATAGCTTTGAGAATTATGTATGTCCTCGGGGGGAACGCGGCGGGTGACGTAAGAGGGGGTGTGCGTATGTTTTTCTCTTCAGAGGGGAGACGGATGACCTAAATGAGTCATCTTTGACAGCGCTCATTCACAGTCACTCAGAGGAAGATCACAGGGATAGAACTGAGCCTCGCGGTGGCAACAGAGTCAACACACATGTATATATTGTACAACACACAATATCTGCTTATGATTAACAATTCTCTCTGCACGCTCGTGCTCTCACTATATGTACGTACACTCACCTCTTACATGAACCACGCCATCCAGGTTTCAGGTTGCCATAGCGATGGGAGCCCTTGCCCCTCTGTCCTCCTACTGAAGTGCTTTAAAAGCCCTGACATCAGAAAACAACACAAAGGCAAAATACATGACTCTCGCAATATATGAGAGTGCGACGCAAACAATTTCACATCGGACGCTCTGCAACATAAGCCACCTTTATCATCAAGAAATGGTCACAACTATGGAAAATCCATTTATTCACATTTTGTTGATGAAATAAACAAAATCAAGATATTTTTTCAGTACCACTTTATAATAAGACCAGTCTTATAAATAATTTACAAATGGTTTATAATTGGGTTATTAATTAAGTTGTAAACATTTTATAGATCATTAATTAACAGTTATAAATCGCACAGTGTTTATACATAGATTTGGGCTCATTATTTGGCAGTTACTGCTTACTACTCATTAATTTTTCTGATTAGTTACTAACATTTATAATCAACCCTTTCTAAGTCCCGCCCCTTTTTGCCCTGTGCTCCAATAGCAGTTAAGCAAACTTGTTACCTCGGTCAACTTTCCCCTTTTTCCGTGAAAGTGACATTTGTAGTCACATCTTATTTAAGCTAATGTTGGCAAAACGTTAATTTGCTAGCTATTGATCAATGTACATTAGCTAGCTAGTTGGCTACTGTTTTGTAGCAGTGTGTTGCTAACATTAACTAACTTAAAGGTAGAGTCAGATTTGTCCGAGGTGTCCTAAATGCATCAGCACGTCAAATACCAACATTTTGCGTCGGTGAAACGTCCCCAGCACAACAAAACAGTGAGGAAAAAACAAGAAAATACAGGTTGAGGGCAGAGTGTCTCCAGATACAGACACCACCACACACTTCTAGTGGGTCATAGGTGATGATTGAAAGGGTAACATGTCTGTAATATGCATCTATACATTGTTTTGTTTTTTTTCATTAGGAAAATGTTGCTTTTGACTATTGGGATATGTTGACGGTGGTTAAGTGCCAGTAACTTATTTATGAATATCTGATGAAGCTGACAGGTATAAATGCTGCTGATGCAGAAGACAAAGCAAGAAATTAGATTGGAGGCTTAAGAGCAACATGGGCTCACTATTTGACAAGCAACAGGTCACTGTTGCCCTTGTTATCTAAAGTGTTGACAGCTTATTAATGATTTATACAGCACTTATATATAATTTAATTATAAACCATTTATAAATCATTTCTAAGAGTAATCTTATTGTCAAGTGGTACCTTAATTTCTATCGTGAAACAACATATTTTGCCTGAACAGGCACTGAACAGATGTATTTTAAAGGTTAGTGTAAACATGGCCTTAGTGTGTGTGAACATGAACGCCACCAGGAGTGTAATAAGCAGAATAAATGATGATACCCCAATATTGGCTATCTGAGATTTACATTCATTGTAGCTTTCTTTAGTGGGCAAAGTATAAAAATGGAAAGCATGTTAATGGCAAATATCTTAAAGACGAGAAAGGAACAGCATGTCCTCTAACGAATACAATCACACCATAAACGTCTTTCTGATTATATTGTCGTGATAGGGTATGTGTGTTTGGTTTGTTCTCGCTCTTGTTCATTTATGTTTAGTGACAATAGCATATTAGTCTACATTGCATGTGATCTATTTGTAGTCCTTGTGATAACTATACACAGATACTGTCACCGTACGCGGAATTCAGCGGATTGTCTCATTTAATGATTGATGTGTAATGATGAGCCATGTTTAAATTGATGGTTTTATTTGTAGTCTATGTTAAACTACTTTACGAGACGTCACCAGAGGGAAGTGTATATGGAAACTTTGTTTGCAGTGCTTTGCTAAAATGTCATATTATGCAGAACATGAGTGACGTATTGTTTATCTAAATGTTTAATATCTATACAACACAATATATGTAATAAATAATTCAATTTGTAAATGCAGTGCTTGTCTTAAAGGTCCAGTATGTCAGATTCAGGGGGATTTATTGGTAAATATGGCAGGAATAATATAATATTCATAAGTATGTTTTCGTTATTGTATAATCACCTGAAAATAAGAATTACTGTTTTTATTATCTTAGAATGAACTGTTTATTTCTACAGAGAGTGCGAGTTTCGTGGACACCATAGTTTCTCCAGTATGCTTGGAAGGGGAGGGTGATACGAGCAGTATTCAGTTTGTTGCAATCTACAACCTCATTGCTACTAATGCTACTAAATCATACTCACTGGTCTTTTAATGAAGTTCAAAATGGTTAAAAAATTTGAAATGAAACAATAAATGCAAGGAGAAATTTACACAATGAAATACAGAGGGAAACTCTTACAAAAAACAAGGAGGAAAAAATTGCAGTGGTCACAGTGCAAAAAAAAATAAAAACACCAGAACAAAACTCAAAATATTCACGAAAAACTCATACAAAAAATAATTTCTTCCATTTAAATGAAGTTAAAGATGCCTGAGCTCAATGGGTAAAGTGTTGTACAGTTGCAAGTTTTAACCATAAAAGCTGTCAATCATTATTTTAATTAATTCAGTGGCCTGTTTTTTATTCTTTATGACAGGTAATCATTCCATGTTTATTTTGTAAATGGCACTTTGAACATGCAGTCCAGTAACAAAGCAAACAGAAAGGACTGACCTATTTTTGAAGGCATTTATCAGGTCTGCGGTGTGTTAATCTTCAGTTTCCTCTCCTTTGCTCTGCGCTCTGTCCTTTGCTCAACCCGCGCCCTCTGTAGATATACAGGACTGATTCTGTGACATGTTTTAATTGTCAAGTGATTATGCACTAATGAAAACATACTTGTGAATATTGTATTCCATTTCTTCCATAGTCTGCCAGTGAATGTCCTTTAAACATCAGAGAAGATATTCAATAAAATAATTAAACAAAATATTTTCATCCATGTATGATAAAATCAGATTTTAGTTGTTGATAGTCACATTATCCAGATAGAAACAGAGGATGGAAAATCCCTACTTAATTCACCACTAGTTTTAGCAGAAAACAGGGTTGCAGCTAATGGCAGTGAATGGCGACCACGGATAAAATGTAAAAAAAAAGAACACAAAACAAACACAAAATGTCTCCATCCTGCTCGTGTGGTGTAATCCAAATGTCTGTGAGCCGTGACATTAAAATTTAACCACAAAAGACTCCATTTACACCATGTTTTTAGCTGAAATGTCAACTGTAGCCTCCCAGGTAGCATGTAAACATGGCGTCGATGTATCGCAAGACTTCGTATATCTTGCGATATTTTCACACGTGCATCCATTAAGAGGTATACGAAGTCCAACGATACATCTCGCTGTAATGTCAGAGCAGTCATACCTCTGTGGCTCAGATCATGCATAATACGCACACTTATAGTTAGGACGGGGGGAGCCAAGCTATCCTACTTCACCTATCCTCAACCCATCTGTTATTAACCATAATGTTAATTTTGTATGTATTGTTTTTATATATACATAATTTACCTGTGGGTTAACCGCAGTGCCTGCATCACTACAAGTGGGTCATTTCATATCTCCGTTCGCTTCTCCAACCTGCCGAGCCCGTCATTTAAACAGCAATACAAAATACAGACAAAATTCAACCTCTTTGCGCCATTTAAAAGTGAAGTTAGACACACTCTAAATGCACCATACAGCTTAGACCCTGCACTATAGATTGTCTAATCAGGGACACATAACTTGTCTCGGGGCTATAGAAATGTGGGGCAGTGGAAAAAAAATGTTCTCTCTTTATTAAAATCTCATCATTATATAATATAAATATTCCATCCTGAAGTGTACATATATATATTAAATCATCATAATCATCATATTTACCATGTTTGTACCCTTGTAGGGTGACGAAGAATCAAGCCTGGGCCTTCCCATCAGCCCATTCATGGACCGGTCCGCTCCGCAGCTCGCTAAGCTACAGGAGTCGTTCATCACTCACATAGTGGGACCTCTGTGCTCTTCCTACGACTCGGCTGCTCTAATGCCGGGACGCTGGGTCGACCCACCCGAGGGAGAGACGGAGCCGGAGGAGGCGAAGGAGGAACAAGACACAGAAGAGGAGAGGAGGAGGAGGAGGAGGAGGAGGATACGGCAGACGAGGACGCATCATCAAGTTCTGACACCTCCCGTAGGTCAACCTCTAAATAATTCATGTCGCAGAAAATGTCTTGCTGATTATACATGGTTGTGTGTGCCTCAAATTATATCAGTTTTGAAAGATGAAATATATAAACAAACAGGGGGCAGCATATTACCAGAGTAACCACTAACTGCCGCTAACACTAACTGCAGGTAAGTGTTCTATTCTAGAGTGAAGTCATGACCATGAAATGGACCAGGGATTATTCACTTATTCACTTTCTTGCTGAGAGTAAAATTAGAAGAGCTATGATTGGACAGTTGCTGTTTGGAGTGGGACTTAGCGAAGGGTCATTTGTCTAACTAACTGTTTTCCTTGAATAAATTATGGATTTCTCTGGGTTTCAACATTGTTCAAAACATTTAGGATAACGTAAGTACACAACTAACCAAAACATAACATATGCTTTGCTCTTTAGACATTTTAATGAAGAAATATTACATATTATATTTTTATTGTACAGTCATGTGGGTGGTATTAATACTTTCATCTAATTCTTTGCTAGAAAGCGAGGCCATGCCCAACTTTCACAGGAGCTCGTCTAACTGTGTTCTTTGTGTCTGTGGCAGAGCGGCAAGAAACCAAAAAGGTCAGCCGGAGGAAAGTGTTTTGCCAGATCACGCAGCATCTTCTGGAAAACCATGAAATGTGGAAAAGAGTCCTCGCCACAGAGGTCCAGGAGGAGGCTGAGAAAGAGGAGCCGAACTGCATAAGCAGCCCCGCCGACCCAATCACAGCCATCCACGAGGAAGAGGAGGAGCAAGCAAGCAAAGAGGAGGAGCCGACCAACGGCCTCGACGAAAGGGAAGAGGTGCCGGCTATAGAGGAGGAGGAAATCCTCCCGCAATCAGAGACTTCAGGGGAAAAAGAGGAGGAGCCAGAGTGATGTTGTGAACTTTGACCTCCTCTTAAAGCAGGAATCTGAACGTTGTCTAAAAAAAAAAAAAAAAAAAAAAAAAAAAGTTTGTTTCTTTCCTAACTCGATATGGTAGCCAGCACATCACTTCGACACAACACTGTAGAAGATGTTTTGGGTAATATGTGCCTAACAAAAACTGGGTTTGAGGACGGGGGATGATGCACGCCCAGTTCATCTGATGAGGGAGGGGGGGAGAGGTGAGACGAGCAAAAGACGGAGCGACTGAGGAGTGGAGGCAGAAGATGAGAGAGAACGATTGGGACTGTGTTTGTTTATGTTGTAGCATTTGTTTTAGTCTGGATCTGGTGCCCTGCCCTCACCCAGGCCGCCCAGCCTGCACTTATATGGGCCAACCCCAGTCACTCCACCAGTGAGTAATACACTGTCACGAGCCCCCACCCCCGCACTCCACCCCCACCCACTCCTTCTTGTTGCTCCCCATGCTATCAGCACACCGCGGAGCCACCCGGCTGGTCGAGGATGTGCAACAAGCCCCTTCTCCTTGAAGACAATGGGATGAAAGCCAGGGAAAAAGGCTGTGTCCTCTGAGGCTCAGCCGTGTGGATTTCAGAGAAAAAAGGGCCAGTTGTAGCGCATTGTGTATACTGACATACACCTCCACACACACATACACACTCACACACACACAGTACAGTAGAAACATTCCACAGTCGGAACAGATAGGAAGTTTAACAAAGAACCCTGTTGCTCTAAAAGCTTTATTCTCGCTCAAGGAAAAACATACAAAACAAGTTTTTGTTCATGTCGAACAATGTTTGTCCTCAGCTGCATGTTTTCTCCCCGTCTCTTGTTGCTCAAAGTCCGTCCAGCGCACCTACACGTCTCCAGGCCGCACAACTCAGGAAGGCAGACACCCATAGGAAAAAAGAGAAAAATAATGAAAAGGACCTGCAGTGTCCTTGCCCTTTTTCTTGCCGCTTGTTTAATATTTTCTGTCTGTGCTGTTTGAGATGCTATTGATTTAATGATATCCACAGAGAGGAGATTATTGATCACACTTACTTATATAGTCACTATTTTTTATTTTGTCAGCCTCACATTGGTTCTTATTCTATAACACAGCAGATCACATTAAAACTAATTAACACACATGATACAAAACTAGATAATCAGATTATGTTATGTCAAGTATCATTTATGTCACTTACTAACTTGTTTCCTTAATCTTTATGGCAGTGTACTCACTAATGACAAGATTTCTTTCTTCTTTGCAATATAATTTATAACCTGGTATGTAGGGCAAATGTTTCAGAGAGTAAAGTAATCCAGTAAGCCATAGTGGCCCGGGCCAGAGCTGACTCGCAGCTCCAAATCACCCACGAGGATTTACGTCAATAAGACATTTTTTTTCTTTTAAAAACCATCCTGTGGAGCTCATTGCCATCCAGGGGGTGTGCGCTGTACCCACAAGAGCCTCAATTAGATCCAAGTCATTCGATCTTTTGTTATTTTATTGCACAAAAAGGCAGAGACAGTAATGTGGGGAAAAAATATTAACCAGCTGTGGAACCCAGCTTACCTAAAAAAAAAAAAAAAGTCACAGGTACGTGAACGTATAGTGATAATTAAAGAAGAAATCTGTGATACATTTGCTGTGATAAATCATAAAATGACCATGATATGTCATCAGAAATTTAGGAAACATGCTAAGTTGAAATTCTTGCTTCTCTGACAGCAACACTACATCTGTGGTGTCCTTGTTTGAAATTTCCATTCCATTTCATGTTAATTAGAGTTCAAATTTATGCAGAATATTAGCCAAATGAGTAAGTGTCTGTTTATGTGTCATAAGAAATCATGATAATTAATGAGGAATAGATGTTCATAACGGTTAAATTGAGCAATATGTTAATGGAGTTTGGCAGGCAGAAGGCAGGCAGTCACTGAACTCCAACTCCAGTGTGTATTTTCAGATCAGTGGGCTTTTGTTTTCAGGATAGCAGGCTTAGCTTTACATTGACAGACAACTGACAGTTATAAACAGCTGATTAACTGATGGTGGCGGTCAGTCCACGTTGTCACTTTTTATTGTCAAATTATAATGCTGCGCTCGTCTTGCACTCCTGCAGCGTTCCTGCAGCCTGCCTGAGCTTCCACGAGTCTGGGGAGGAGGTGGCAGGGGGGGAAACAGCTCGCATCAATCATAGGCCGATGGTAAATAGGATTTCAACCTATTTAATATAGCGTTAATGGTTCCAACTCGCTATTTGGACTGCAGTTTTCATTTTTGTATGAACAATTACATATTGCTCCTTCAATATATTATGTCAATTATTAATTCATTGAGTCAAGTAAAATCAAATTTAGGATTAACAGACTTCAAGCCGCATAGTTTTAAATGCTGCTGGGTTTTCTTTTGTTTTGTTTTTTTTTTACCTACACTGAGGAAATCAAAATATTTTATATATGGAGTCAGTCCTCATGGGAGCAAATAAAAAAGCAGAATGTGAGATGTAAGAATTAGACACTGCACAGATGAGCAGATAAATGTGCTTCAACAAAAGCCGTCATTGAAGTAGTCTGTGATCTGCTTAGTTTCTTTTTAAAGTAACATATTTTGGCAATAGAAATCTGATCATAGGCCAACAGGCTCAACACACCTCTGGATTTTTTTTCTTCTCCTTTTGTAGTCCTTACTGATGACACAGCGTATGGCTTAACAGGTTGTGTCGGTGCTCTCCTTTGATGTCCTTAGAGATTCAGATTGGTGGTGATGGAGGGAAGTGTGAACAAGGGTAGCAGCCTCAGTAATAAGGCTCAGAAATGAAAGAGGAAGGAGGAGAGGGAGAAGCCTTTTAGCTGGACTCGCAGCTGCTTATGAAGGGTCAGAGAGGTTTCATATTTCAGTAGATTCTCCGAGATGTAACTCTTTGAAGATGAGCCAGTTCGGTCAGATTCAAAATCATGTGATGATCTACATTTCCAGTGTATTACAGTGATATGCAGGGCGGTGTATGAGATCTGACACCAGAGAAGCAACAGGGGCACTCTGAGGATTCAGATCCAGAGATTTAAGGATGCTTTGTGTCTTCACTTACCGATCTGTAGAAGGTCAAAACTGCAAAGTCGACCAGGCCATGTTTTAATACAGTTGAAAGACTTTGTTTGATCTTGATAGCACTTTTTGGAGAATTAGCCTAAGACTTAAGGCTGGCTCAGGACTTGAGGTAGAGTTGGATAGGAAGGTAGTTGTCAGAGGCGTATAAGTAGCATTGGTCATTGACAAATATACAATAAAGACGTATGGTGCATCTTCACTTCCTCCCACTGTACGAACATGTACCCATGTTGTGCTGGTGACGTCATTTAGAACCAGTCTGTGCAATAGTGATCAGGGTTGGAGGTGCAGTCTCATGGTCCCGTCCAAACAGCTTATGACCTATACTGCAGCCAGCCACCAGGGGGCGATCCAGATGTTTTAGCTTCACTCTTTGTCACTGGCACTGAATTGTAATTTTGCTTCATCTCTGCGCAAGTGCAAACCCACTGTAGCATCACCCGTTGGTTTGGTGACATTTTGCATCATGTCAGTTGCCATCTTGATTTGTTGTAGCCAGAAGTGACCATATTTGAATACGAGGTTGGAGATGGGGAGAGTACACATTTCTATGCTCCTTTCCAAAAATTATAAAATGAACATCACGTTGTATTGAAGAAGACTTGAAACAAGCAATTGAGACCATAAACTCTGGTGGAGTCGCCCCCTGTTAGCATTTAGAAACCAATGCTCCATCCACTGGAGCTGTCACAAAACTGCATTACTGTTATACCGTAATACTGCAAAACCACGGTCATGTGATGCCTGTCATGGGGTTGAGCTCATTACTGTCATCATCACAAATTTTATTTTGAAGGGTCAATTTCATGATATTCTATCACACAATGCATAGAGTAGCAGCTGTCAAACTTGACAAACCAGGAATACAGCCTCTGATTAGCGGACAAGTCAGGAGCATAGACTCTGATTATGTAACACTCTAAGGCATCATGGGATTGCCAGTGAACAGCTAACAACAAGCTAACAACAACTGTTTTCGATGTAGAAAAATGGATAAATGATCATACAAGACATCCAGTGTTGGATTTGTTGTCATGGATTTATTTTTACCACATCTCCAAAAAAGACACTGCAGTTTAAGACTGGATTACCAAGCTTCTGAAAGGGATACAGTCGCGCCAGAGCCAGCATTGTAAACGTACAACACTATCTTTAACATTAGCATTAGCTTTACATTAGCCTGTTCTGCTTAGCTTACTTTGGGGCTAACCCCGGCACTTTTCCAGCAGTTGGGAAAACAGCCAATGAGATTTTTCTTGGTCTTGAAAAGCTGGAGCGTTTGTTAACCAACATACTGTAACCTGTACTGTACATTTACTGCCAGACTGACAACTTTCTTCTAAGTTTCAGCACACACGCTGCACACACATATATTCTGCCCTATTTCTTAAAGGAGCTACACTGCATTTAAAACAACATCCTTCAATAAACTCCAATAAAGCGTAATTATTCAGGCAGTCATGGTAAACCACCATCCAGCTGGAATATGTTGCTTTGTCAGAAAACATTCATACCGTTACAGGCCTACCGTCCACTGTTTATGCTGTCTATGGCTCTGTAGCGGGTAGGTTGCAACATTGGTGCTGAAAAATTCCCTCAGTAATTAGCTGAGGTGCGCAGGACATGACATAAAATTTACCCTTCACTAAGCCCCGCCTCCAAACAGCAACTGTCTTATCATAGAGTAGCAATCGCAATGAGGCACCACAGGCCTGTTAAGCTTTGCATTTTTCTACATGTTAAAGCGGTGTGCCCGGGGCTCGAAGACTCGTGATATTCGCTGTTTCATGACTCTGGACAGTGGGGTCTTTTTTGTAGTCTTCAAAAACATAAAATACAAGACAGGTCTTATCCTTTTGATTTGTTGAGTCATTATAAACATTTAGACACAAAATAGCAAACTGACTATTTTAAAAGCAACCAAAGCTGTAAGTGGCGGGTGAGTTCCTGGGTGAGGGTTGGTCACTCTGATCACTACCTGAGATGATGTTGCAGAGGAAAAAAACATTACCAGGAAGGGAAACTGCAGAGACCGCAACCAAAAAGAGCATATACTGTAGAAACACAAACATTCACTAACAATACAAAACACTTTATGCAACCAGTCCATGAGTGTTGGTCCACATACACTGGATAAAAACTAAGCAATCTATTAAACAGACTTGTTTGCAGACGCTGTCTTAAGTTTTTACTGGCTGAACTTGCCCTACTGTGACCCAATTTCTTAACTCAATTAGAGTTTTGCTAACGTTAATACTGTCTAAATCCTCAGCTGTATCCATTGCACTGTTATCAAAATGCCCATTGTGCAAAGGAAGGCTAAACTGTGCAATATAATGCCCTTGACTGCTTATTCCCTGTACTTACAAAAGGGTGCAGTGGTTGAGCTTGTTTTTACTTCTATGAGAAAGAAAGCCTGTGCTAACCAAAGCCTGAGCTTATTGTTCGTGTTTCAGTTCAAGTTGAAAGCTCTTAATAGGTGTTCAAAGTCTGATTTTTTTTTTTTTTTTTTACAGTAGCTATTGCAAACATTCAAAGAAGGATCTTTTATTTTGAAAAACTGAATTGGGTTTCACTTTACAAACTTGGATACAGCATGACGTTTTTAAACTTTTATTATTAATTAAAGAAAAAAAAAAACCTCCTGCATTGATGTGAATCAGACAGGAAGCCCCGGACAAAGAAAGCTCATAATGAAAAGAGCTAATGTTGCTTAGCAACAGAAAAAAGGCAAAGTGATATCTGACACCTGAAACAATGTGTGTCTTACCTGCCGGCACGATTGGCAGTAGTGTATTTGTAGCGTACGCAGCGAGACGCAGTTGGAGCCCCCTCCTGAACCAAATGTCTTCCAATAGCCTCTCCTCGCACTGGCTTTGTCCTGACTACCTGTAGCAGTAAAAATGATCTGTAAACACCAGCTGATGCACAACTGATCATGTAAGGGTCATGTAAGGAGTCGACTGGGGCCTGTTTGTTGAAACTGTACAGCAACGTAGCTTTCATACAACAGTTATTCTAAAAATAGCCAACACTGTAAACAGCTCTGCAGGCCTCCTGTAAACAACAGACATTTGCGCACACATGAATGAGCTTAAGCTCCATGCACTGTAAATACCCTACGCACCATATAGTATATCAATGCATCACTCGCAATGTGTGCATAGTATTGCAATGGATTCTTTTCTCATATCTCACACTTGTACCATCCCATGCTCCACCTCTGTGTCTGAAGACTTTCTCACACTCCCCTCACTTACAGTATTTGCTTGAATTGTGTGCGATCAGAGGATTCAAAGCTCACAAGGGATCAAGTTAGTCAAAATAGACGCTCCCCTCGTCTGATCTCCCCTTCCAGCTCTGCCTCACTAACTGTGTACACTACAGTGCAGCAATCAAAGAGACTTAATCAAAGCTGTGATAGAATTCCGGGGGTCGCTATTTTTGTCGTAAACAGTCCAAAACATTAGAGCTTGTGTGTGTGTATGTATGTGTGTGTAGCCATGTGTGGGAGGGGCGTTTGAGACATACAGGAGCAGTAAACTGGACAAGTTTCCTTCAATCTTTTAACTACAGGTTTCAGGTCTTTTTGCAATGAAATTTGTGTAATTTTTGCTTCGTAGTTACAAATCATGTATACTGAAAGGGATAGTCTGGATTATTGATGGGGTTGTATGAGATACTTACTGATTGTCAGTGTATTATTATCAGCTTGGAGAAATAGAAAGTAGTACCAGCATGGAAGCAAAGCAAGGTACTGCTGTGGACAGGGTCAGCAATAAAAGGTATGTTAGCCACCTAAAAAAATCAGTATCAGATTAAGTGTACTCTATATTGAGAAATTTTTCACTGCTTTACCTTACCATCAGACAGCCTTTTCTGATGGGAAACCGCCGTTATATAAACCAAATATCACTCTCTTTCAGACGAACCAAACTCCATAGGCAAAATCAGTCATTTTACCTCATAGAATACAGAAGTTGCTGGTCTACCCCTGCCTCGATCTGTTAATTTGTTTGTGTAATTGTGCGACTTTCGGTGAATCCGAACTATCCTTTCAACACAAGGAAGTCACACAATAACACAAACTATATAACTGATCAAGGCAGTGATAAATTAGCAACTCATTTGTTTGGTAAAGTAAAATGACTGATTTAACCTATGGAGTTTGGTTGGTTTGGGGAGAGTGATATTTGGCTCATATAATGGCAGTTTTGTGTCTGAAAAGGCTGCCTGATGGCAAAGTAAAGTGGTGGAAATATTTAAGTAAATCATACACTTAAACTGATAAGGATTTTTTTTTGGGATGGATCTTTATTAAGTGGTTAAAAGATCTTTTGCTGCTGACCCTGTCCACAAAAGTACATTGCATAGCTTCCGTGCTGCTGCACCTTTCCGCTTCCACAAACTGGGGGCTTACTGACCTCCATCTACTGCAGCTAATACACTGACCTCATGCAACCCCACTTCAAGTTATCCAAACTATCCCTTTAACATATTTGCTGACCATTTTAAAGGGCAGGTTTTACAGATTTTGACTTTTTTAGCTGTATTTTTTTCCAGGCTAAGCCACTGGTTTTCATTAATTTCTCTGCAGTATGAAACTATTGTTGCAGTCATTCATAGTCAACATTTGCCTGCTTTACTTTGCATCTTTATGCAGTTTCAGTGTAGATTAATTTGAAAACTCTCCACAACAACATTGCAGCTTGCAAAAACTTCCTGGAGCATACTAAAAGATTTCCATGTTGTGCAGAAGTTAATGGAAACAAATGGACGCCTGGAACAGTTGATAAAATACAAATTTATGAAACGCGGGGGCATCATTAGCAAAAGTGTCTCACTGCCCTCTCTGACTGAAAGTTG
Organism: Lutjanus argentimaculatus; assembly: GCA_034769285.1. NCBI lineage: Eukaryota > Metazoa > Chordata > Actinopteri > Lutjaniformes > Lutjanidae > Lutjanus > Lutjanus argentimaculatus. The sequence continues at coordinate 3,496,321 of JAWZSL010000001.1, forward strand.
CATGTCTCTTTCACCTCTGACCACACCCGATAGTGATGTCACGGCGTGCTTACACACCCTGGAGTACAGTTGTTCATCACTGCCGCAAGGTCAGCATAAACAAGGTTTCCAGGGGGTGTTAAGTTGGTCTCAAAGATCGTTTAACCCGCGTCTTTTTGGTTGTACTTAATATGCATTCAACAAGAGAAATATTTTTGACAAAATTATTTTCATTTTGAATTTATGAGTTAAAGATTCTTGGCCACCAAAATATAAAAATCCAAGTCATCTGTTTTCTTTCAAGTCATCATTACAACATGGGCCAGTGGTTTTGTAGCAGGCAATGGCATGGCATTAATAAATCTCCTTTTTACGATATCTTTGTTTAAAAACTGGGCCAGAACACCAAGTACAGGGTCTACGACTAAATAACGTCAGTTCATCAAAGCCAGAATCAGCGGTTTCTTTTATGCGACGAGAAGAAGGGGATTGCTGCACACTGGATTAACTTGTGCAAACCAAAGAAACTTTTTGAACTCTGTGTTTTTTTGTGATTTGCACAAAAAAAAAAAAAAAAACGAGCCCTAAGGGGAGCATGTTTCTTGCATCTTCTTATTTGTCAGTGTTATCCAGAGCCTGGTGAGGATGTCTGGATGTGCATACGCTTCGCCGCAGTTCTCATGTGAAGACAGGACAGATTAAAAGCAGCGTAAGAACTCATGCATCTAACAGACCGGAGCTCACAGCGTCGTCCACGCCGTCTGTTATTATTTCACTGCCGTGTCAATAGGCAGCAGTAGCACCACAATGGGACTGACCAACTGTTCTGCTCTCAGACTGGAGCCCTTGTACTTTCTTTTGATGGTCTGAACCAAAAACATTCCCTTTTTGTATTGTTTGTTGTTTCAGCCATTTTAAAAAGGCGGCTATGCTCCTGTGCCATACCATTTTCACTTGTACGTATGTATGAATACATTGTTTGAATGCTCTATTCGTCAGCTTTCCTTGTTTGTCACAAAGGAAACCAAAACAAACTTTTTTTTTTTCCACCACCTTTAAAACAAGACAAACAAAGACTGGTATGTTTTTATCTACTATAGCAGGCGCTTCACAGACTCGATTCTTTTCTTCTCTCCAGTATCTTGCACTTAACACATGTAGCAATACCTACAGGATGGGGAAATTGTGTGATTCACCAGTATTTGTTTAAGTGGAATATGACATTTTATTTCTAGATATTGTTTGACTTTGTATAAAAAAATATATACTGTACAGATTCAAAAGTATATTATAACAAAAAACTTTTAGAAAAATATTTATTTTTACTGTTTTGTAATTTAGACACAATACTGTAGCTCCTCTATTGCCAGACTTACTGGAAGTGCCTCTCGATAATGTATTACAAAGTAACTATACAATATATTGGGATTATTAGACCATGTCACTAGCAGAGCAGTGTTGATGTTGTAATGTGAATATTGTTGAATAATAAGATTTATAAATGCTGCACACGTGTCTGTCTTGTTCTTCAGCCATTTCTCCAATAACTCTGTATACACACACACACAGTCACACAATACACTGTAAAAATCATATAGGAATTAAGTGGAATCAACTCATCAATTTAATTCAAATCAATTTCAATTAATTAGTTTAATCAAATCATTAATTTTTTAGTCTTATTTTTTCAAGTTAATTAAGGCCTGAGCACCGACCTCAGTGCAAGGACCCTGAAAAAAGCTGAAAGAATTATTATTATTATGACATGAGTAAATCGCCTTTTGGGGGGCTTCAACACACTCAAAAACTCACCAAATTTCACACATGCATCGGTCGTGGTGAAAATTTACATGTGATATAGTTTGGCAATTGTCACGCCCTCTAAACAGCAGCCCCTGCCACAAGTTTCACCAATATGCACGAAAATTGGTACACACACGTATCATGCCCAGACGCACAAAAAAGTCTCTTGGACCCAGCGCCTAAACCCAACAGGAAGTCAGCCATTTTGAATTTCATGGTCAATTTTGGCATTTTACGTGCGTTGTATTTTAACAAGCTCCTCTTACAGAATTAATCCGATTGACTTCAGAATTGGTATGTATCATCTGGACTAGTTTGTGTTCAAAAGTTACTAAAAGATCTGGTCAGCGTTAAACAGCGTGGCGGTGGCGAAATTGCTATAACTTTGTTGTAAATGGTCTGATCTGCACCAAACTTCACATGTTTGGCAAGAGTCCCAGTCTGAACAATCTACCTGACAATCAGGAGTCATAATCATAGCGCCACCGACAGGAAGTGACATCAAATTCCTTCCTGTGGTGTCCAAAGCGCGTGACGATTCAGCGCCTCGTTGACCAGCCGTGTCTGGTAACATGGTTGCGGTCCCAGCACACCCCAATGGACGTCAGCTTTAATTAAACTTATGATTTCTAGTTTTTATTTTTAGAACATTTCAGAGCTTATGGACATGAGAAGTCTTTTGACATGAAATGGTTCAATCAACTCATTAAATTAAGTTGTCATAGAAACATGATGAGCATAATTAACAGACTTCCCAGCATGCATTGTCTGAGAATTAAAACTCTCCTGAGATCCGCACACATGATGAAAACTGTGTGTCTCTAATAAACTTTAAGATAAGCCATGGTTCACAGTCTTTTCACAAAAGTGAAAGGTTCATATTGAATTTCCTTGCACTTAAGATTTAATAAAGTCACTGAGGGCAGTTTGACATGTTGTCTTTGTGCCAGTGCTGGAAGTTCTGCGGGTGAACTGAAGTAGTGACTTTTAAAAACTGACAAAAAAAAAAAAAAAAAAAAGGTAATCAAATTTATTTCCAATATTTGTCGGCATGACTGAGGAGTTTGTGAACATTTTTCTGAATTAACTGAATTAATATCAAGTTCATGAAAAGTTTATTTGTATTCAATATTTTGATTTTTTTTTTTTTTTATTGTAAGGCAGCCTGTAAACTAACTTTTTAAAGTTAAAACAAATTATTTTTATAGTGTACTAGATTAAAGTTTTTGGTCACCCTTGTCACAAGCTTTGTATCGAATTAGACAAAAACTAGAAATAATGTTCTTTATTAGACAATATTACACACTTAGATTTCATTAGAGGGTAATTAATGACACACTAGTGACAGCGAAATGTGTCCCAAATTACCCTACACATATTATTTATAGTATCTATCTAATCTGATACAAAGACAGCCTGTTACGTCTTATTAGTGTACCATAATTAGGATATAGCTGTGTTTGTTTACTGACCAATTACAGAGATTAGAATAAAGAAGTTTTTGTCTGATTAGATACAAAGTATGGCTTGTTACATCTTATTAGTGTACTTTAAAATTAAGTGCCACCAAAATGTTTATATCACTGTAAAATATGAGTTTGACTTTACATCAGTTGCAATTGTGCCAGTAACATTGATCATACATGTCCAGCTGGCAATGGGTAACATGTGTAACATATACTCTATATGTTCCAGTCCTGCTGGTCAACTTGACGTACAGTATTGTTAAGTAACATAAAGCATGGCTCTGTGCCTTTAGACGATTTAATTGTGGCTCTGACCATATGTGCTGATGACTTTGTGATAAATAATGCTGTTAGATGTTCATGTATTTTTCTGCTTGGCTGAATCTTGTGTTTACAATTAAGCTCTTCACAATATGTGTAGTGGAAGTGCAGCCAAGTGTAATACAGTAACACTGTTCCACAGACTATTAAGAGAGCAGCGACTGTCCACAAAAACAGACCATTTACTGTATTGTCTTTACACTCCAATTCAAAGTCCCAGTCACAAGCGGATGGAGCACAAGTAGAGGGCAGGACACGACTCAGGTAAGACACTGCCTATCAAAGGTCTGAAACAACTCCTACACATGGTCTGTTAACAGTCTGCTGTCTCCCTGAGAGAAAAGACCAGGAAAAGAGCATGTCAACTTCTCACAGGAACCAAAGGGGCTGGGAACTCACGGCTGCCACCACTGAACCTTTATGGCTGCAAGAACGAGCAATCTGTTTAGTTTAGTTTGAAGAGGAAAGGCGACCAAAGAGCCACACAGGATCGTACACTGTACATCTGATTTCAAGTGACATGTAAGTGAGTTTGCAGCATGACCTAGACATTACAGTCAGATATCATAAGCACTCATTTTTTATAATTATTTTCAGTTTTCCTTTTCAGTCACAGTTGATAAGGTTTAGGCAACAAAACTACTTGCTTAGGAAGGTGTCAGAATCTGTCTCTGACATGCCGGTACAAATAGCCACATTGGTTATGTTTTCCCCAGGTGCAAATAGTATAGTTGGGCAGTGACACCTGGGTGCTAATAGCATCCGCCTTAACTGTCCCCTCCTAAGTCCTGCCCCTTTTTGCTCTGTCCTCCAATGACAGTTGAACAAACTTGGCACCTCGCTAAACTTCCTGCTTTCCTGTTTCCTGCAGTTGGACATGCTACATGCTAGGCTACATTCTATCTGAAGTACCAAGTTTGCTCGACTGTTACTGGAGAACAGAGCAAAAATGGGCAGGACTGGTCAATTCTTTGGGATTTTGTTTTAAGCAATTCTGGTGCAGCAGATTTGATCAGTTGACTGTGTGCTCTGTCTAGTATAGATCGACAGCAGTCCCTTTGGTAACCTTGTTTTCATTGAAGCTGCCTTTTCTTCGAAGCTCCCTTTGTCTGGTCAATTTTGTTACCAGTGAGTGTCTAAAATTACAAGAGATGTCTTTTCCTTCTCTCAACTGAGTGGACTCAGCATATAGGATAGGATCCAACTTTGATATTGACACTTGGCCCTTAATCTTCATGGCATGTTAAGTTTCAATTATATAGTTTTTGATATCTACTTCAGTAAACGGGCAAGAAGTGACAGTTTTTGCTGCCTCCCTGTCCTAACTGCTCAGTCTGAGCTTTCTTGTCATCTCAATCTCTCCCTCCCACCATCCATCTGTATCCTCGACTATTTCAGAGCTTCACTTTTTCCCCTTCATTCATTCCTCTCTACTGATAATCTGTGCCCCTTTTAGATCTAACTTTGTGCATGGTGAGCATGGGTACTTGTACTTTTACGAGTATATTTTCAAGTCTGTACTTAAGTGTGCATTACACAATGTACAATAAGTGCAATTTGAATTAATATCCAAACCTTTCATCTGCATTTTTGCAGCCAAGAAGGCTATCTGATCACAAACGGAGCACTGAAAACCAAACCAGACATTCAGATGAAAAACACCCCAACTGCTGCAGCAGGGACAGATTTTGCAACACCACTTAGCATGTGATTAATGCTGTAAAACAGCTGCAGTTTGTGTAGGTTTAGGCACCCAAACTACTTGGTTTAGTTATGAATAAAATGAAAATTGAAAATGTCCTGGTTTTGCTGCTCCATAACAAAAGCTTTTGAATATCACAATAATATGGGACTTTTTTGTGCAGAATTTATGGGAAGTTCTGCGTTTATTTGCTGTTTTACAGCTGTTCGACTTGAGCTAATCCACTCACCTTCAGTTAAAGACACACCGTCAAGCGAGTAGCCCTGCTGTAATGGAAATGCAAATCCCTGCTGTGTCGAGCCGACGGGCCGAGTCACCCTAATACAAGCCAAGCCAGCACATGTGTATGGAAAAGCAATTCATCCTCCCCACCTCCTCCATGTGTGGACTTTTTCCTTCTTCATATCACATCAACAGCCTGAGGTGTGTTTGGTTCATGTTCAAGTCACTTGTAAAGCCTGGTGTGTCGGTTTCAGACATGAAAGGGTTCCATCCGCAGAGGAGCGGTGACAAATTGTTCGGATGTGATGAGATGGGAATTAAAACGGGCTGGTTTTATAGAGGTGACCGTGACCACTGACCACAACAGCACAGGAGTAAGTTAGACTGAGATTTGGTGAAATAGAAACCCCTTTGAGTGATTTGATAAATGCATTAAACATCAACAGTTAAAAAGTTACTCAGAGTTTTTGAGAATGCTTTTAATTAAGTATTTTTCCAAGACCAGTACTTTTACTTGATATTACTGGGAGCACTACCAAACCGGAGTGGATAAATCCAAAAAACATCAGTCTTACTTTGCAGGATTTACTGGGTCACGTTCTTGGAAGTATGGAATGATCACTTCCTGGAAGAAGGGATTCCCCTCAACAAAGGCTGAACTTGCACATTTGCACAATTTTGTTGGAAAAGATCCAAAGAGAAAAAAGGAAAAATATATATATCAACTGGTTTCCTATTGGTTTAAGACTTCACTATGGACAGAGGAAAAATCTTAAACTGTATATATAAATGGCATTTTCAGATTTAGACACCTTTGTCTGGACATTAATTAAAGCAGTCCTGTAATCCCTATTAATCTCTCACCAAGGAATGAAATGAGGAAATAAGCTGTTTAAAATGAGATCTGCCAGAGTTCTCTGACCTCACCAAGGATTCCTGTCATCTCACACATGTACAGTAGAGCTGATCCGATTGTCTGGCCAATTAGGAAAAGTAGATCTAAAAGTAAAGACGTGGAAGTGCTTGTTCCAAAGTACACATAGTTAAAGCTAACTGCAGACACTGACAATAAAGAGTCTATAGCAGTGTTTATGAGCTAATGCCAGCATGCTAACATGTTCACATCAACAGTGCTAACGTGTTGATTTTTAGCATGTTTGTCATCTTAGTTTAGTAGGTTAGTATGCAACATTTGTTAACTGGCAAAAAGTCATTACAGCTGGGAAAGTCATCATTTTGTAGGTATTTAGTCATGATTGATAGTATTGGCGAGATTGAAATTTTGACCTGATGATGGTGCTATTATGTTCTTCTAGTTTGATAATTTCCTGTTTTATTTTGAAAGAATCCGCATTATGTTTTCTTTGTCTACATTTCCAGTATTTTCCCACCTTTTCTGGTCTCTGATTAGTTCAATTTGTCCTTGATTAGCCTGCCTGTGTATTTAGTCTGTGAGTTTCCCTCCTTTCTTTGCCACTTCGTCTTTGTGTCTGTTTGTGAGGTTACAAGTTTCCACATCACACTTTTGCAAGTTGAATACTGGACCAGGACTGACCTCCAAACTGTTTATGATGTCACAAACCATACTCGCAAGCCTTCCCCTGAAAATGGGATTTTCAATGAGCAGATACAAACTTTCCGCTTTCAGCAGAAGAATATAAAAACATCCTTCATTTTACAAAATCTGCACAGTGAAGCTCAAACCTTCAACTGTAGCAAGAAGAAAAACACATTTTTTTGAGTGGTGGTGATCAGGGTCAAATAGTTAACTTTTAAAGGAAAAAAATTATTTCAAATCCACAAGAATGACAAGGACAACAAGTGCAAAAAATTCAAACAGATGCCAGCAGATGTGCACTACCGTGCACACGTCAGAGCATAAAACACACTAACTGAAATGTGCACACACACTCACTGACAAACAACCAGTTTGTTTGAAGTTGTACAGACATGGTATCCTTCACTTGCTATCACTGACATGATTGTATTTGTTGGATATGGGTTGTGTCAGTTATTTGCCACGTGAGTGCTGTGCTCTGCACACTTTCTTCACAATTAATTCCTCACACTGTAAACACACTTGAGCTATTCAGTGTGTTCAGTGAGTGAAAATATGTTGAAACTGCAGTTTACAATGTGGTCATTATTCCTGCAGCACAGGACAACGACATTTTATGTGAATGTATAGTGTCATATGATATTACAAATGACAGCACTGCAGCTGTAATGCATATCTAATCGCGTGACATATCTGCTTACTATATACAGGCCGGAGCCGCGGTCACACCACCGAATTCCTCAGAGGAATTATAACAGCAGTTCAAGCACAATAACCGTGATCCTTTCTGAGTCATGCTTACTGTAATAGCAATACATGTGGAATACGTCCAAATCACCAAAAGATAATAATGTCAGTTATTATCTTTTGGTGATTTGGACCAAAAAATTATAGCTTTACGTATTAATAACTTTACATAAATTACGTAAGTTTTGAAAAGTGTGTCCACATAAAACAGAACTACAGGTCACTCATTTGAGTGCAGATATATAAAATTATCACATATAAAAATATATAAAATGTCATCACCTCATCATTTTATCCTATTAGATATTTGTGTGAGATAAATTCTTGAGTTACTGCCAAAAATGTGTTCAGTGAGGTCACCGTGACCTTGATCTTTGACCACCAAAATCTAACATCCTTGAGTCCAAGTGGACACTGGTACCAAGTTTGAAATTCCCTTGAAGGGTTCCTACAGCTATCGCCAGAGGGGACAGACATGAGCTAACAGTGAACTTGATCTTTGACCTTTGACCACCAACATTTAATCAGTTCACCCTTGAGTGCAAGTGGACATTTGTACCGAGTTTAAGAAATTCCCTGAAGTCATTCTTGAGATATTGGCTTCCCAAGAATGGGAGGACCTCTAAACATAATGTATCTGGTCATGGCTGTCGCTGGTGTAGAGCCATAAAAAAGGGTTATTCAAGGTTTTTAAAAAATTGTGAATCACAGAGGTCCTTCGGTACGGTGGCCCTGAGGTGTCAAATCACAACAGCAAAAGAGAAAACACACACAAAAGAGAAACACAAACAAAAGAGAAAACACACACAAAAAGAGAAAACACAACACAAAAAGAGAAAACACAACGACATTAACCAAAACGGAAAAGGTAAGTACAATCGGGCGACATGAATCGTCGCTGATTGGATGAAAGAACTGGTCCGTCCCTTTATACCGGTGTTGTGCCAAGGTACCTACCCCCGATAGGATACCTATCCCCTTCCGCGGGAGCGCGCCTGCACTCAGTAATGACGGACCTACGTTATTATTCTTCGATGTCATATGAGATATAGCAACATATGGATTGGATGATTTATCATGTGAGTATTGTTGTTGAACCAACGAGATTTTACAAAGTTATGTATGGCTCATGCACCAAAATAAACGTTTTTATTCTTCTGTACTTGTCGAAGTTTATGCACAAATGCAATCATTTTTCTTCATAAACGAAACGTGTATTTTTCATTATTATTTAACAATGTTATTAAGTACAGTGCCCTGTTGTATTTAGTTTGCACTTTTCATGACACAAGGCATTTAAGGTAGGCTATGTATACCAGGCTGGACATGCAGTTTGTCAAAATATGTATCCCCCTTTTTAGTGGGGATACGCATTCTGTCAGGCTGGATTTTCAGAGCCCAGTTTTTGCCATAGCATCAAGTGTTTTATTTTACAAATAGTTCAGATCATGTCTAATAACACTGGAGAATATAGAAAAGTTTCTTCTTTTCTGTTATGAGTTACAGGGGGGGTAGACATTCTGGCAGGCAGAAAACGCAGCCTGCCAGAATATATATATTCGTGTTTTTTTTTTTTGTTTGTTTGTTTTTTTTTTTGTTGTTTTTTTTACATTTTCACATAACCCAATAAATTTAATAATATCTATGTTAATTTTATGAATGAAATACAATTTATTTGGAAGCAGCAGTTTGTGTTGTGTGGCCTGGGATCATAAAAGGTCAGTCTATCCCTCGCCCCCCTCCTTGCTTTTCCTCTGAGAGTGAGACTCAACCTGCTCACAACCTCTGCAGTTGCGAGTTGATCCCCCTCCCGTCTCCCCCCTGCCTTTTCTTCTGACACACACACAAGTGAGCGGTATTAGTCCTAAGAAAACTGGCGATTAAAAAATTTTTTTTACTTTTTTTTTTTTTTTTTTTTTTTTTGAGGGCACTCGTGCACCCCCGAATAGATTGCGCCCTGGGCGGTCGCCCACATTGCCCGTAGCGAAAACCGTCCCTGCTTGGCACAACACCGGTATAAAGGACGGACCAGTTCTTTCATCCAATCAGCGACGATTCATGTCGCTCGGGGTACCTACCTTTTCCGTTTTGGTAATGTCGTTTGTGTTTTTCTCTTTTTGTTGTGTGTTTTCTCTTTTTGTGTGTGTTTTCTCTTTTTTGTGTTGTGTGTGTTTTCTCTTTTGCTGTTGTGATTTGAACCTCGGGGCCACCGTACTTCGGTTTACAGTCATGAATGTGCACAAAAAACATTGGGTGTATAGCCCAGTGGTATTCAAGATTGGCTGTGGACAAGCTAGCTGCAGGTCCATTTATCCCACACACGCACACGCAAGCAATTGGATGATCCCCTCCAAATAATAATAACAACTGTCATTATCACACACTTCTTCAAGCATAGGAGCTGATATACTGTATCACTGTATGTCTTCATTAAACATTTATGTTCATTTGGCCCTTGCTGTTAATTGTGAAAATGTAGCTTTAATAACTGTTAGTACTATTTAAGGTAATCATTTGCAATAAGGAAAATTATCATTTAAATTTTGTACTTTAAATTTTAGATTGTAATAATGAGATCACTTCTGTGCTTTAACAATATATTTCTCAATTCAGCATCAGGTAATGTTTTCATTCTACTGTATGTGCTTTAGGACAGAAAGGTGACAGGGTTTACAGGTGAGGATGCTACATGTGTGCAACACTGTACATCGATAATGAATTATACAGTACTACTGTATCTGCCTGGCTTTATCCAAGCCCTTCATATTTCATGAACCATGCGTCACCATAGCAACAGAGAAACATGCAAGATTTGTCAATTATGAGTCCTCACAGGACCAGTGGTAAACAAAGCGACAAAACCCATGTTTCTTTATATTACTGTTTTCTGAGAGGCGACTCTTTTACAAAATCAGAAACTATTGTTCGACTGTTATTGCTCAGACTGAGCATGAATAAAAAAAATGTTAGATTATGAAAATCTACTTTTGTCTAGTATAGAACATCATGATGCGCGAAGAAAGTGCACATTACTAGAAATATTTTTTAAAAATATGATTCTCTCCTGGTTTAAAAATGTGTTTTCAGTGCATACTATAAGCTTTATAAATTTCCTAATTTAATCCTGACTAGCTAAACGCCACATTCTGGTTATTAAAAGTTTCAACAGTTTTTTTAACTCCATGTTTATTATGGGGTTGGACAATGACCTAACTGGGGCAGCATTTCAGTTCATAGAAATTTCCAAGAGCATCACAGCGGCAGACTGATGTATTTAAAGACATCCAATTGGTGATAGACCATGAAGAAATGTCTCTGCCTCTGTCTCTAAGTGATACAGTCAGCCAAGACGAGGTCAGTGCACAAACCCCAGATGCTCGGACAGATATCCGACGGGTTCAGATACCTGTTGCATTACCATACTGTACTGCAACCACTAAAAAATACTTAAACTAGTTATCAGCAGATTCTGAAGACCTAATGTAAATGAGACATTCAGAAAAACTCAAGGACATGATAGTAGGGTCTGTATGCTTTTTGTAATGCCTACCATCTGACAGTTGGGAGTGCCAATGCAATCAGATACAGTGCGGCAGGACAGATGGTACAAGAACATGGTGGAAATATGCTACCAGTCACCTTCTGTTTCCACATGCTTACCTAACATTGATCTGTCCTCCGTCTGTAATCAGATCTGGAGGAGGAGGTTAAGGTGCAAGACTGTTGTCAAGCAGGAAAATCTGTCCGACTCACAGGGACAGTCACAGCACATACAGTAACTAAGCTGCACGACATGATGCAGGAACATGTTGGTGAATAAACAGATACTTTCAAGGCAACAGGAGAGAGAAACGTCGCTTTGAGCAGGTCATCGCTTCACACAAACCAGTGAGGAAATTTAAACTAAAAATGCAGCAAAGAAATTTGTTAAACAAGCAGACTAATCCTTTGCTTTAGCCAAAGTCATTGTTTTGCAAGTCACAAGTAAGTCTCAAGTCTTTGCACTCAAGTCCCAAGTCAAGTCACAAGTTCTAAACTCTGAGTTGTAAGTTATTGCATCTCCGTCTGTAATTTTTGGCCTCCATAGTTCATTATCCTCCATAGTTCCTCCTTAGTCCTCCATAGTTCCCTCCTGCAAGTTGAGTGGATGCTGATTCACACAAAGTGGATCTGGGGAATGAAGTGTCGACTTGCTGGGAATGAATAGTGTTAGTTGATTCATGGCACCCTTTTTAAATAACAGCCTTTTTTAAAAATCTTTTGGCTTGGGGGAAGTGTCAAGTATATTCAAGTCAAATGGCTCAAATCCAAGTGCAGTCATGAATCACTTGCATTAAAGCAACGACAGTATGTAAAGATGGACAACACGTCTCCACTTCCTCCCACTGTATTGCACTGTACTTCTAGCCCCATTATACATGTTAGAACATGTGAAAAGACTGAGAATTATGTAGTACTGAATCGTGCAGTTATATAGTTAAACTGTTGCTCACAATTACTGTGTTCAGGATTTTTTTGGCCCCCAATACTATGTAAGCACCACGAACCATGAACAGCACCCTCTCCCCCTCACTCTCCCTAATGGTCAGTCACAAATATACCTTCAGTGACTCTCTCAGTCCAAATCAGCCCAGCAGTTCACTTCAGCTCACTTCAGTTCCAACAACCAGACACAGAAGAAAAAAGAGACCTAATTTTATTATTGATGTTTTTAATCCTTCAAATTCGGCTGAGTGGTTAATGGCACATTTCTCTGGTGTGGCAAACTCAGAACACACGTTCATTGTTGCTTTAAAACGGTCTTTAAAATCAAATTGGTCAGAAAAATAAACACTTGAACAAACAGCTTGATGACAACAACCTAAAATGACAGAAACCATCTTTAGGAAAAATTTATTTGATGTGTACTGCCACCAGGGGGCAACCAGCAAATCATTCTAGTATCTTTGTGGGCCCTCCTCACACCACTTTCTAAAATACAGTGAGCGAGCGAGAAAACTTGAGTGGATGAAGCATAAAACATTGTCCAGATATACTATGAGCACTGTGATTTCTCCTTCTGAAAATGAGGAAGCTGAGTGTCTAAATTATTTTTAACATGAATCAGCCTTGTTTCAATAGTTGGATGATAGTTTACTTCCATGTAACTCCCAACAGCTCTGACAAATAGCTAAAACAAATACAGTTACAGAAACAATACAGTTACCGAAAGAAATACTGTACAACACGAAAAACAGTACTGAAACAAATACAGTCACTGAAACAAATACGTACTGAAACAATACAGTTACTAGTGTTGTCACGAATACCAACATTTTGATATCGATGCCGTACCAACATGTATTTCGATACTTTTCGATACTTTTCGATACTTTTCCAAATAAAAACAGAACACAAAAAATGTCATTATTATTATTATTAACCTAAAAAATTATTTTCATTAGATACAGCCTGTCTTAAGTAGGACCAGTGTCTTTAAATTGGGATGTTACTATGCTGTAGTCTTTATAACATATTAAATGGCTAAATGTGTATGTAAAAGTTTGTTACTTCATAAAGATCAAGCATGTGTGCATTTACAGCTCTGGAAAAAAAATTAAGGGACCACTTCAAATTTATCATAAATCAGCATGTCTGCATGTATGGCAAAAAGTTTAAAAATCACTGTGAGAATATAAATATAATATAATATAATAATAATATAAAATAAAATAAATATAAATAGTCTTTTAAACCAGAGAAAGTGGTAGCTAATTGCAATGCAGCTTTAATTTTTTTTCCAGAGCTACTTTTGTAGGGAGTGAAGGGGGCTGGCGTTGCTTGCTTTTAGCAAGTTATTAAGTTATTACCTGTCGTTCTCTGAACTCCTTATGCAGGTCTGGGTGCTTGTCCTTCAAGTGTTTTGTCCAAGTTGGAAGTATTTCCACCCTTGGCCAGACATGTTTTGTAACACTGTTTGCACAGTGGTGCTTCGGTGTTAATGGCGTCACCGTGCTCATTTGTTTTAAAGCCGAAGTAATTCCATATAGCACCTGGTTTATCTACGAGTTGCGGTGTGGTGAAGGTTGCAGCAGCTGCCATTCTCTCCCTGCTCCTGTCTCTCTCTCTTTTCTCTCCTTTATCTCTCTCTGTCGCCAGACTCCTGCTCCGCCGCTCCACGCTGCTCCCTCACCCGCTCGCTCCAGCTTGCTCGCCTCGCGCAAATTACAATGCGGTGACGTCACGCGGCAACGAAAAAAAAAAGATACCGGTCTCATCCAAGCGCAGTATAGTACCATTTTAAATGCGTCAGTACCCCGGTACCAATTTAGTACCGGTATACCGAACAAGCCTAACAGTTACTGAAACAAATACCGTCACTGTAAACTAAAAATACAGTTACTGAAACAAATACAGCACTTACTGAAACAAATTACAGTCTATCTGAAACAATAATACACAGCTACTGAAACAAATACACGGCTACTGAAACAAATACTGTTACTGAAACAAATACCGTTACTGAAACAAATACGCAGTTACGCTGAAACAAATACAGTTTACCTTGAAACAAATACAAGCTCTACTGAAACAAATACAGTTACCAGTCACTGAAACAAATACATTACTGAAACAAATACGGTCACAGTTACTGAAACAAATATTTTTATTGAAACTAATGCATTTACTGACACGAAATACAGTCACTAAAAAACACCATCAGTAACAATACACAAATATGATAACTAGAACAATTATAGTTACTGAATCAAATTACAGAAACTGTAAACAAATAACTGAAACTGTAAATTACTGAAAGACAACATAAGTTACTGAAACAAATGGTTAATGAAAAAATACAGTTACTGAAAGAAGTACGGGCACTGAAACAAAAACCAATCATGGTATTTTGTGCACTATTGCTTTATATGCTGACCCATTAAAATTTGGCAGCTCTGTAAACACAGAACCCAAGAAATACTTTTGCTTGTGAAGCTTAAGTTAATTTGGTCCACTACAGGAGAATGAGGTGAATGCCAAATTAAGAATAAAATAATCCATATCTGATCCATAACTTTATTATATAACCCCATCATGTACCTGTTTTAAACTGAGTTGGAGAAAACATTTTATTACAGAGGATTGCAAGAAGTAAATATGACTTTTATTAGAATGTTGGCATGAGAAGAGAGTACACTGCCATTTGGGCAGAGCTACAGAGAGGCAGAGATAAATCAGCGAATAAACTGCCACTTTTATTTGGCAAAAAAGTTATTATCTCCCTGTTAAGCAAACAGACTGGCCTGTGACGCAGAGTTTAAGAGGGGAATACACAGTAGCAGCTTGAGATCACATTTCTAAACCAAATCAAAGATGGCTATCAGACAAATATTATCTTATAAGTTTAAATTAAAAACCCTACAGCGGCCTACTTACAAATGCATGACGCTGTAAATGTCATATGATTCCAATAAAGCCCAGTTGAATCGTACAGAAATTAGACAGAGAGGGGAGGGAGAGAGAGAGAGAGAGAGAGAGGAGAAGGGAGAAAAGAGAAAGAGGGGCGGGAGAGAAGGAGAGGGGAAAGAGAGAGGGAGCTGCAGATGAAGACAGCCGTGTTTCTGCGCGTACGCTCGTCGTGTCTCTCCGCAGGCTCAGTCTGAGGGGGGAAAAAAACAGGAGGGCTTTACGAGCGCACCTAACGCGCCGTGTCTCCAGGCCAGCAGCGTTTCCACTGATGTGCGCCAGCCGCTGAAGGAAAAAAAAGGAGACATGTTGGAGGAGATAACGATCCCTGCGTGATTTGGACTAGTCTGCCGGAGAGTCACCGTGAAGTCGGCTGGAAATGAACTCTGAAGGTACACGTCGGTCTCAGAGCATTCATGATAAGAGTCGGCGCTTCTCCTGCTTCCCCATCCACGTGAGAAGTTTGACCGGAGCTGGCTGAGGGCTGAAGGGGTGCTGAGTACCTGCGTTTCCCATTGGCTGTTTAATCTCTGTTGGCTCCAGCGACTGGACGACTGTTTAACAGGACGCTGAGGTGAGTGGTGCGTTTGTTTGTTTTTTTTACCCTCAAACAATCAAATGCTCTGCGTAAAGATCCCAGATTTATGAATGAAGATGTCAAATGAGTGTCTGTATTGTTTTTTAATGAAAAATGGCAACAGGCATTTTTTTTAATTTCTGGTGTCGTTATTGTACGTTTTTATCATCCCAGTGATAAGACATTAAATAGCTTACCACTTGTTGAATATCTGTTTTACTAATTCATATATAATGAGAGAGTTCTCATTAATAATTCCTCTGTAAAATATTTTCATCCAATTATGTTTTTAATAAATACAAAAGGTATACTTTTACAATTCCGATTGGATTGCTTCAATACTATCAACTATCGAAAAATGCCTTGCCATTCGATACCAAATTTAGATAATTAAGAAGTTTTGACAGTTATTTATATTTGATATTCCGTCACTTTCTTCATTCCAGTTATCCACGTTGAATAAAGATCACAGTAAAAACAGTTTCTCCAGCAGCTCCCAGGTCTTTGAACATCTCCCTTAAAAGCGCATAATTGTACCTTAATTTATAAAATTATATATTTTTTATTAAAATGGATTTTTAAAAATTTGTTGTCTAATTTTATATCTAGTCCTGGGGCTAGGGCTGTCACGATATTGGAATAACCTATGTGATTGTTATGGCCAAATAATTCACAATAATGATATTTATGCATAATTTATAGAAAATGTGAAAAAAAAATAGCCTCACCAGTAAAGTAAAATGGGGCAAGTAAAATGCCATGTTTGGCTAGTAAATCTAGCAACTCACTTGTCCAAATGGGCGAGTGGTAAAACAGAATTAAACTATTTTGATAGCAGATACGTTGTTAAAGTAATCATCAAAGTGAATAAATGGTAAGTAAATGCCTGCTTTTCTCTTTTTATTATTATTATTATTAAATTAGCCTGAATATCTTTGGTTATCGACTGACAAAAACAAGACATTTAAAGACATCACTTTGGTGATTGTATGTTAAGAGCATACAATATGTTTAAGTGGCACTGGATTATTTACACAATACTATTGTATATTATTAACATGATATCAGTATTTTTTTTTAAAATATCATGACTATCATCAATACCAATATATGACAACACCCTTACAATGAACTATAATAAACTGTTTTATGAACATTATAAGTTTAAGCAGTGAACAGTGAACTGACTGTACGGTGGAAAAATTTTCCACAAGACACCTGCTGTACCTGCAGTGCAACCCTCAGCTCAAATCTGCCTGTGGATGTTTCCTGCGTTTCAGGTTCTGGAAAAATGTTCCTTCCTTTGATTGTTTGACATGCTTGATAGACGGTAGTTACCACAAGACCACAAGCATCACTCTCAATTCTGGTCATTAGAATCTCTGTCAGACTGCTAAAAAAAAACTCTGGGTCGTCAACAGGGCGACAAGTTACTGCAGGGAAGGCCCCAAATTATTGTTTGATATATACATAGATATATATGTCTGAAAATACACATAAACATGAATCCAATATATAGACACACACAGAGGTCAGTAAAGCCCTGCCCACACTGGAGGGGAATGCTATTCATCTCTCTTCACTGACTCTGTATTGTGTGAAGGTGCCTCCTTGTCACTTTCTGTCAACATGAAAACAACAGAAATGTGTCTAAAAGCTGCTGTGTGGTGGGATGCACTCCCAACAGGATGAAACACACAGAACTACTGTAGGTTTTCATAAGCTGTTGAGCTGAAAAAACTGAGTCTTTAAAGTGTAACTTCACTCCCACGTATGAGCCGAACTTCACCCACTGCATAATTTTGAAAAATGCTAAAAAAAAAAATGGCAAGAAACTGAAGAAGAGGACAGGGAGGGTGTACCTATGACAGCCGCTGTAGGGGGACGTGGCCTCGTGGCTCCGCAGTATGTGAAGCAAGATAGTTGGCAGTCAGAGCTAGCGCCGTCAGAGCTAACCAACCATGAGCAGCTGCTGTCGAACTGTCTTGTGTCCTTGCTTGAAAAAGAGAGAGTCTGCTGGAGCCTTGACAACAAAGCACATTCATGCTTTTTGTAAAAATTTCTACGTGGTAGGTTACCTTGGTTGTAGCTCTCCGGTGACTGTGTATGTGTATCTGTGGGGCAGTGTCAATACATAGCTTAGCTGTTGCCAGTGAAGGTTGTTTTATGTCTGCTAGGGATGTGCGCGATTAGTCGACTACAGGATTAAACACCGCCACCCTCGCTAGTCGGCACCAGAAATACTAGTTGGTTAAACAATTTATCAATATTTTATTGATGCACAATGTTGGGTGATATGAAGGCCTGGGCGATAGAGCTGAAAAACCTATCACGATAGTGAAGTTTCATATCGTTCGATATTGATAATTACTGATCATGCAGGTTGTGACTAACTACATGTTGCGCAGTTGAGGGGGTGGAAGCAGCCGAGGTGATAAACTGAGTGAAAATCACAATATTTTTGACCAAGAACCTTGATATTGTGACAATATCGTACACTGTCTGAAAAAATATTGTGTGTATTAAGAGCCATTTGAAACCGTTAATTACAGTCTACAATCGCTAAATCATATTTTAAATGCTGCTGAAATGTGCGCTGCTTTGTGGGTGTGCAATAAAAACATTACACATTAACCTACAAAACATGACAACTCACTAAATGCTTCACCTTTTCAGACCGAAGAGGATCACAGTGTTGGCAGGTAGACAACCCAGAGGCGACATTAGCTGCCAGCCTGCTACACAGTGCAGCTAAAGTTAGCAGTGCTAGCAGCAGCAGCAGTCTGCTCTGCTTGCAGGTTAATGTCCGTGTCTGTGCTGAATGTGGTCACTGTTGATCCAGTCGAGTGTTTATATACCAGTTTATTCTGTCACAGTCTGCATTCAACATTATTTCTAATTCCAAGATTAAAACACGGCCAAACCACGCCGGTTTTATGAGCTGTCATCTGTCTGACTTTGCTGATAAAACCAGCCGGGGTTGGCGGGCCATCGGGGCATACGCACTTACGGCTCACAATGAGAGGGGGTGCCGTCTGATGGGGCCACAGCCCCAACTAGGGCAACATTTAGCTTGGCATTGTGCATGAGTAAAATATAAAATTAACAGTTTAACCAACCAGTATTTCTGGTGCCGACTACTCGCATGCATACCTAGTCTGGGATGTTCTGGCTTCAGTTTTGTACAGTGGGAGGAAGTGAAGACGTGTCATCCATTTTTATTCATCATAATTGAATCTAATCTGGTTCGTGTCTGTTTGTGTGTGTGTGTATGTGTGTGTGTGTGTGTGTTTGGCGTTGGTAGCTCAGTGGTTTGTTAAAGAGGAGAAAAGAGTTAGCTAGCTTTTACTGACTAAATGGTTTTCTGTTCCCACTAATACCCATCACACCATAACGAAGGTGACATTTCCCGGGTAATGTGTTGAGTGAACATCTCCACCTTTGGGCAGTTAGGCCTGTGAAACTGTAGATATTCTTAGATACTCAAAGTCTCCATTATTTTCATTTGAAAAACTGAAGAACGTTTCTCTTGCTACAATTAAGTGTTTTTCCATGCATGGTACTTAGTGGTAGTGGATGGAATATTGCGTGCAATATCATGGATAGCTGCGGAGTTTGTGTTGCCAGTGGCTGCTACAGTGCTTAATTTCTAAATTCCTGCTTTGCGCCCTATAATTCTCAGTATATTCAGTCGGTAGCACTTACATTATAAGTTATAGCCACAGCTTCTTCTCCCCAGGGTGCTGACCTTTAGCAGCATGCTAAGGTTTCAGCTGGGAGTGCAATCAACACCCCCAGGGGTTTACAGAACAGAAGCTGTATGGAGTTGTGGTTTACAGTATGTGAGGGAGGAAGGACACTCACCATTTCATGCGTACTGATTAATAAGCAAGAGACGTCGGGGAGTCTGGGCTGGTGGAGGGAGTGAGCAGCACAACCGCTCAGTCGCTGTTTGTGGCAGGTAGAGATCATGCTCATGTGATTATAGTATCTTTGTTTCTAGAAAAAGGGAAGTAGTGTGGTGACCATATTAATATCTGAGGAGGGCGGGCCACAGTTGATGTTGGGTACAGTACTTGGTATGGAATGAAATAAGTTTCATTTACTCTCATTATAGAATTTCTTTTGCTCACATATATTTTTATTCAAGGACAGATCTGTGAACAATAGGGGTGTAAGCAAATATTGATACATTTGACCATTGTGATATTATGTTTTGTGATACTTTATCGATTCTCAGAAACACTGTATCGTGATATCGGGATACAGCAAAGATTTGTGTTGTGTTTAAACCCCTAGATAGATAGCAGTGTTGTTCTGTCTTCATTGTTCTGATTAGCAAAACAAGTAAATGTTTTTAACTCAGATTTTATGCATTCAGTGGACATACTATGACAGTTTTCATAAAATTAGATAAAAAGAATAGTAATATATCACTTACAGTTTGACAATACATCGCAATATATTAAACTGCAACCCCTTGGATCAGTGATGGACTCAGGATGTCTGAAGACAGGGGCAAAAAATAAGGGCACCAGCTGTATGTGATGGGGCAACAGCACGCTGAGACACGTTTCTGTCCACTGGAAGGGCATCCTTCTAAGACACTTCATCACAATATTTTGTCCACTGGAAGGGCACCTTAAAAGGTACTTGATACATTTTGTTCACTAGAAGGGCACCATATAAGGCACTTCACCACATTTTGTCCACTATAAGGTGACATCAGAAGGCACTTGAACACATTTTGTCTGCTGGATAGGCAACTTACAAGGCACTTTATTGCATTTTTTTCCACCGGAAGGGAACCTTAGAGGACACTTTATCACGTTTGTCCACCAGAAGGGTATTCTAGAGGACACTTTCTTAGGTTTAGTCCTTTGAGAAAATTAAGACGGCACTTTTGCTGTGTATTCATGTATCGAATTTTGCATTGCTAGATTCTTGCCAATACACAGCCCTAGTGAATAGTAGGGATTGGCATTTCAAGCCAAAATGCTATTCGATATTCACTGGCAATTATTTGACAATTCCCCGCATGCACAACCACAGATTCTCATTATATAGTTACCTCAAATGAGGCAACCTCTGGGAATAGCCATAAAGCAACATATAGAGCCAAATTCAGCAGGATAACTACAAAGTAAACGCTAAAAAAACACAAACACAACAAACTTACTGTACAGCTTTACAGTTTGCAGTTGAGTCAACAATAGCTGATATTTAATCATCATTTAGCTTGAAGCAATATTGGCAGGTGCTCGTTAAGAAAGTCAGGCGGAGTAAAATCCACACACAGTCCACAAACCATCCACAAACTTTTTGTTCAGTCAACTCTTCGGTCCTCTGAGGCTGGGGGCGGATTTAATGATTTTTACGCTGCTTCTCCAACATGATGTTAGTTAGTTTGGAGCCAGTAAATGTTCTGTAAACAGCCTGACACTCTGAAATAAAATACAACAGGGTCCGCAGATGTCCCGTTGGCGATACCACCTGGGCCTGTCATAATGCCACAACTGTTCGCATCGCGCTATTTCCAGGCACTAGTAAAACAAGGAACATGAACTAGAGAAAATAGATTTTAAAAGACAAAAAGAGTCACATGAACTGTTCGGTTCTTTATAATTTAATGACTGTTCGAATATTCGAAAATCAAGACCCATCCATAGTGAACAGTAGCAGCATTCACACATGATGTTTGCCCTATTGCCTCTACACCACAGGTATGCATTTCTATCTTAACTGATTACAAGTGGCCTTTAAATGTCACCGCCTTGAAAAACAAAGCTGTGCTGACTGATGATACTTTATCTGGCTTTTTCCCCCCGTGTTCAATTTATAGCAGTCAGTGGGGGCTTACATGTGACTGGAACAAATCAATTTGTTTTTCTTTGTCTCATATGGTAAATTTGTTTTTGCACAGTGACATTAGATGAGAAGCAAAATATAGACAGAACAAGACGAAGTGTACTCATTCTGCCTGGATCACTGAACCATTCATTATCCTTACATACAGGTACTTCTTGCTACTTTTCACAACTTGTTTGTCTCAATTTGTAAAGAGACAATTCTGTAATAATAAATTATTATATAGCAGCAGCATGAAACATGTTAGAATAAAGCATAACCAGTGTTGTTATAAGTGAATAAGAGCTTGTGATTTGAGGATTAATATTTATTCTTGACCTTTGGGAATAATATATTGTAAATGAAGCAGATGGGTCATCTTGGTCGCCTGAGTAATAACCAGACTTATCCAGAGAAATAATGGACTGACATGTAATGGATCAGATTCTATAGTGTGATGTTTTGACGAATTATAAGCGTGTGATCATAAAATTTGAATTTTGGCCCATGGACAAAATGTTTTAATTACAACATCCACTAGCCACAATATATTTTTACATACATTATTATTACAATATAAAGTACAATTACGGAAAAAGTTATGAATGAATTTTAAATTCACTATATCGGTCCTTTGTAAGTACTCATTTCCCAATACAGAAGCAAATTCTATACCCTAAAAGAATCCTTTAAAAACCATCCTTTAAGGTTGGGCCGCTATTTGGAAAAAAAAAAAAAAAAGGCTCATAGCTGCTAACTAGCTAAATTAGCTTTTGTCAGACCAGAGTACAGAAGTACAGGAGAGTATAGGAAGACGCTGTAGTAAGATTATATAGACTGGGACTTTTTATACCTTTTTTTATACCCTATAGCAACAAACAGAAAACACGGCCTTTCAGTAACTATTATACTGCAATTTGAGCTGATCTACACACTTTATGTCTGACTGAAGTAAAGTAACTGCCCCTCAGCACCAGCAGAAACACTGAAAAACTTGAATATGATTATGGTGATCAGCTGTATCACACGTTAATTCATACTCGAATATAACAAATATAATCACTGTATCACCCATCCTTAATGCCAATTACATAGGGAGTGCTAAACCCTACTTTCCGTCAAAGTTTTCACCCCAGTTTTAACCATTCATGGAGTTGCCGGATGGTGGGAATTAAAAGTATATGACACATCAATGGCCTTGATTGCTTGAAGGCTAATATTTTTTATACAATCCACGCCTCTGATTAGCTAGTAGGATACTTGTTATGTCAGTTTGGTTGGTTATAGAGTCTGTTTTACATAGATATAAAGAGATTCTGGCTCACCCTTTGGTGTGCTTTTGGCACAAAAAGTTTGATGACCACTGTGTTACCGGTTGATTCCCGCAAGCACGGCACATCTGCACCATGACTCTGATCCATCCTCCACAGGGCTGCAAGCCCCACCAGCAGCATTTCAGAGGCATTTCAGCAGCAGAGCATTTTGCCCACCTGATTATATTTATTTGCTTGCAGATTTTGTTGATTAGGTCCTCTTTCCTTTCTCTTTGTGCTTCTACCATGGATAAACAGGGTACGTGGTTGAATAGTTTATTTTCTGTCTGTCTTTATGATTGTGAGTATGCACAAGGTCTTTTATTTTGGAAATTATCCGATTCTCCCTGCCTTTCTGTGTCTACCTTCCTGCCCGTTCGATCTGCTCTGTGCTAACTGACGCAGCATCCGTCAAAAAACAGACTCAGCCCATATTTGAAACGGAGAGCTACTCCTGGGATGCGCCGCAGTGCTTTGTTTTTTGTTTTTTTAAATATTTCATTATCCATGCTAAGTGAGTGATGTTTGAACAAGTCAGCCTATTAATCTGATGGTCTAGTGGTTGAAATTACCCACATTACATGATAGTGAGAGGTTAAATGTTGTTTGATGCAGTACTGTACTGACTACAGTCAGTGTTTGTGGGAATTGAGAAAAGTGGATTTAGTGAGTTTTAACATTGGTGGTACACAAGTGAAAAGTAAGTTCAGCAGTAAGTTCAGGCACTGAACTTACAGCTTTTTTTTTTCAAAACCTACTGCTTTTGTAGCCTCTGCTTCATATTGGCCCACTTAAAGCTGCTGTTGGTCTAATTCCTTGAAAGTAGGTCAAACCTGTTGCGATTAGCCAGCTCCTTCGTTCTGCTCTGGTCTTTGGGACAGAAAAATCATTCAGGGTGAAATGCAAGCGTGTTACATGTGGCACCAGTTGCGCTATCACTCACAGAAATGTTGACGGTATTGTGTTAGTGTTCTTTGCTGCTTAGAAATCACTAACTGGACCCCTGGGGCAATTCCTTTTACAGTTTCACATGATTACTGGGAAGGGACCGAAGGGGAAGGAAGCGGCAATACGTGGAACAAGCAAGACCAATGCGACAAGTTAGAAAGAAAGAATCATAGAAAGGGAGCAAAAGAGGTCATGGATGATATAAAGAATAGGTGAGAGGAGATGAAAAGGATCTAAAATCTGTCTTTCATTCAATCCATTTGTCTGCATACATACACAACAGAACAGATTTGAATAAATGAATACTTAGGTTGCATAATGTAGGAGTCATCTTCATTTGGACTTTCTTGTTGCCTTATGGTTGTAACTTTATTAATTTGAAGCCCTACAGATTTTTGACCCACTGTCCTCCAGCATTCTCTGTAGGTCTGTCACTGTGTTAAAACTGATCGATCACAAATGATTTCAAAATTGAACGCAACTTCTATTTGCCAGTAGACTTGGGCGGTATCTAATTTTTCCATACCTTTGTACTTTCCTGACATACTGGGGTATACAGTATTATGTTAAATGTAGAAATGTAGAAATATAAAAAGTAGTCCCATGAAGGTCATTCCTACCAGCTGTGTCTGGTAAAACTAACTAAAACTTACCTTTTTTCCACAATCGAGTCTCCCTCTCTTATCTGTTTTGTCTTGTTACGTCTTTTGTCATGGTACGTCTGTCATACATGATATGCACTGATGGATACACCATGGAATCATCTTTTCTATGTGTTAATGTCCCATTGGAGGTTGAATTCCATCTTGAAGTTAGGAAATGGCATGTAACCATGCAAAATAAAACTAAAGTAACAAGCCTATTTTGAAAATGTAAGATGTAGAAGGTACAGATGTTTGTGTTAAAATATAGGGAGTGAAAATAAAGTTGTCAGAAAAATTAATACTCAAGTAAAGTACAAATACCTGAACCAATACGCTGACCAATCAGTGGTGTGCAGTGTTTGCTGGCTTATCTTACCTGAAACATGACGTGCTGAAGCCATGGTCTTCCAAACACTTTATAAGCCCCACGAGCTGACACGCCTCCCCCTCCCCTCACCCTCCCTAATGCTCAGTTACGAACATACCCTCAGCGACTCTCTCAGTCAAAATCAGCCCGGCAGTTCACTTCAGCTCACTTCAGTTCCAACAACCCAACACAGAAGAAAAACAAACACCATGCTGTCACCGTCCTCTGGCTCTGGTGGCTCAAACATGTCTGGACATATCCAGTAAAGCTGCTAGATGGAGTGTCCATGTTTCAAGTCGTTTTCAGGTCGTACTGGTGTTTGACACTGAGACAGCGGAGTGGACACACTCCCAGTGTTTCAGAACAGAGAAAACTGCTCATCTTTTTTTTAAGATTTTGAGTCCTAATTGTACATACTTCGAATTTGGCTGGTGGTTAATAACACACTCAGGACACACATTTATTGTTGCTTTACACGATCTTTAATGTCCACTTACACAATAACTGGTCATAGTAAGTTTAATAGGCTTCTGAAATCAAACAACTGGCAAGAAAATTTCTTTTGAGGGGATTAATTTATAGTGTGTTCATTGCTCAGAGCAGCGGAGCTTTTCATATTAAATCAGAGCCCTATTGTTTCATGAAGCTTTACCACTACCTACTGAACTGGGGGACAGAACGACTGACTATGTATAGAAGATAAAGGGAAAAGAAAAAAATCAGTTATAATAATCATCCGAATTATGATGAAGATGTGAATACAGTGTTTTTCTCTGTAGTAAAAAAAGCACCTCTGAAGGCTTTTTACAGTGAAGCAGCAGGCAGCAGGAATTCTATTTTGATACTAAATAGAGCTCCAAGGGACTATTAAACTTGATTGTCATAGAGCAAATATAGTAGAATAAAGTGAATCACATTAGAAAACATTGAGGCCTTTTGCCAGATTTTACACAGTTTGAAGAATAGGAACATAAAAATTTAACACATTTCAAACAACAGCAGCTCTTTACACAGGAGCTATAGAACTACTGAATGGTGAGCATATGTGAGTGTTTTACATGATGCCTTTTCTCTTTGTTTGGGCCACTCTGTTGACCATGATGTCAATATAGCTCAGTGGAGGTTGCTTTGGCCCCGCTCACAAGCAGCACTGCATGGATACTGCATAGGTTCACTCAGGAATGTCCTGCTGCGAATACATGATGGAACAGGTTGGCACAATATAGATCACCTAAAGTGGTTAGTTAAGAAATGTTGAAATCAAGTATGTAGAAGAGAAAGGCCCAAAAGGCTTAAAGTACCTGTACATCATTCAGTTGTTGTTGCATTTTTCCTAACTGCAGTAGAACCATGTGTTGAACAATGGATTATTTTTCCTTTATGTAAACATTTCTTGAAATTATACCTTAATATTTATATGTAATATACACAAGTCCAGAGAGTTTATTCCACATGTCACTCACATATGTTGGCCAACCTAAAATAGATGCAGAAAGGTTGTGAAAGTGGCAAAAAAGCTCTGTGCAAGACAAGCCCAGCTCAGTTAAATGACGCCATGTTGGCTCTGCATCAGAACAGCTATTGGTGAACCTGAGCAGTGAACCCATTTCTTACATTTCTGCCCCTATAGCAGATTTTATTTTTAAAAAAGTGACAGGTATGACTGATACTGGATTTTAGGGAATTAAAAAAAAAAAAAAAAAAATCAGATATCAATTTATATTGGCTGATATTGTCACAATTAATCGACATGTTATCAAATCACAATATGGCTTTCTGCAATTTTCACATCACATGAGATGCAATGTTTGTTCAAGAAAAAATGTGTGTCAGAAAACTTAAAAATTAAGGAATGTTGTGAGGCAGAGATGTCCTGTCCTACAAATCAGATTCTCCAAAATAAAAAAAAAACTTAATTTGGTACAGTTTCCTGCCAAAAAATCACACCATTGTCATTTTTTCAATTAAAAGAAGAATAATGATGTAAAAAATATCCTTACCTCTAATATTGCAAATTATATTTCAATTGCAATATTAGTCAAAATAATCGCAATTAGATATTTTTTCGAAATCGTTCAACCTTAATACACATATTATAGAATGTATGCATAAACACACCTTTTTTCCCAAGTGTTTAACACATTTGAGATCTGTAATGGAAACAGAATATTTTACAGTTTAAGAATAAAATTTATTGTCCAGAAAACTTGCAAACAACCCCATCTCATTACCAACGTCCAAAACAATGTAGGAGAACCTACAGTGGCTGCACAACTAGCACAAAGCACGGAAGCCCGTGTGTGGTTTGTCGGCTCTGTGCTACTGACAAGGCGGTGCAACACGGCGACCTCTGTGGAAGAGGACCTGCACCCTCCATAGGTGAATTTTAAGGTAATGAAAACAGGCTTTTAGGTGCTTATACAATAATGAAACATACTTATGAATAGTAGATTGCATTTCTCCCATATTCTAGTAGGGGTGGGAATATTTTGGCACCTCACAATTTGATGCGGTTCTGTTTCAGAGGGCTACGATGCAAATCAAAATTTTAATCTCTAAGGCCAGGGGGCATAGGATTGTATCAATCTGCAGTTGCTCACGCTCAGCCATCCTCACCAGAACTCAAGAAGTAGCCTAGTTTATAACACGTAAACATGACGCACATTAGGCTGGTGCGGTATAAAGGTTAAGAAATCCCTTCAGTATGTTGAGCCATTTTACACAAGTTTCACACAAATACAGTCATAGCACTGTATACCCTGGTAAAATGTCAAGAGGGTATGAAGTTATGAAAAAATAGATACAGCCCAAGCCGTCTGTAAAGTAATAAAGTATATCTATCTATCTGTTATGTTTAGGGGTGGGAATCTTTTGTCCGATTTCATTCAGATTCTATTCTTGATTGAATGAATTGAAAAGGAGGCACAATTTTCAGTCTCTTGCTTCAGTTCCACTGGTCAGCTGCCTTTTTATTTTGAAAAGCGAACTGCATTAGTTAATGAATGAATTAATATGAAATCATCTTACAGACTCCTGCCTGTAGGATAATAACAAAACAACGGGGGTGCGGAGTGCTCGGCTGTGTTGTTATTAACGTTGTGTCTCCAGCAGTGGGACGCTGACTGAGCAGAGAGTGATTTTCTTCACTAGAGCTGTTTGATGCTGCAGCGTGTGTTGGTCAGCAGGTCTCGTTCATTTCAGCCGATCGCTTCCCCGCCCCGTTAACTTTGAGACTGCATGAAAACATGAATGCAACCACTGCCTTTTTGTGAAGGTGAAGTATGTCTCTCCCGTACAACGTAACTCTAGCACGTGCGGTCTGTAGACTGCTCCGCACCTCTGTCAACATCATATTGTTAATTAGCATTTAGAAGATCGACCTTTGACAACTGTTAAGTGATTCAGAATGTGTGGGTTCGAGTCCACCCTTAGGACCTTTGCTCCTTGTCATTTCCCCTGCTCTCTCTCCCTCTTTCCTGTCATATCTTCAACTGTCCTTTCCAAAAAAAAAAAAAAAGCCCCAAAATATATGAATTTAAAAAATAATCTACTTTATTTCATATAGAAAGAAAATAGTTCCTACATGAAACTTCTCAGTGTCTGTGGATTATGTAACCGCATCATGACTTCTGGAAAGAGACTGTAGAAGTGTAGAGTGTAGAATTTTTCAAATGTATTTTTGATGCTTTGAGCACCATAAGCCGAGTGCCATTTAATCTGAGAGGCGGCAGATAGCAGGCCAGGAGAAAAATAAGTATTTTTGATTTTGGGGGTGAACTGTCCCTTCGATGGACGTCGTTTTCTCCCAGTTTATACAATCTGTCCACCCTGACAGTTCACCAGATCAATCTTACAGTGAATCAAATTTTCTCTGAAGTGCATTGAGGCTCTTAGGCTTAAGATTATGGTTTTAGCACACTTCATAACTTGGGTTTATGCCTCATTGTATTTGGTCACATGATGTCAGTTACTGGCCGAATAATACAATAAACCATGTAGCTGTGATATGCAGGAATGTTTAGCTCAGAGGTTTTTGATACTGTGGCTTAAAATAGCTAACTGGAAATAAAAAGCTTTTGTTCAGAAAAAGAGCATATGTGTCATTACAATGTTGACTTTTTAGTTGTGATTAAAGCCTTAAGATCTCTAGAACAAATACAGACTCTACCGATTGTGTGTTTGTGTGTCAGTCCTCCCCCCCTCCGCCGCCGACTGCAGACATGTTTCTGTTTTTGTGCTGAGGATGAGAAGTGGGTCACATGCTTGAATTATCCATTTGCAGGGTTGCATGCATCAGTGCCAAGAAACTGCATTACGTGGGAGACTTCTGCTAAGGAGACACAGAGACATTTCTGGAAGATGGCAACTGAGCCAGGACGCACACAGCGGAACGGACGCAGTGACGCCTCTCCCTGCACCAGCCTGAAGGTACACACTCTCACACGTCTGGGACGAAGGCTCTCCCACTGACACGTTCTCTGTTTCTCTTGTGGATGCTCTGTGTGTGTGTGTGTGTGGGTGTGTGTGTTGTGGAGGGGGTCACATGCTCTCTTAGTATGTTTGCTTGTGAGTGTGTGTGTGTGTGTGTATGTGTGTGTGGGCCAGTACTAAGTAAATAACCAAATTACAGCAACAGTCCAACAAGTTCATTTGGAGAATGGCAGAGGAAATTAATTATTCCTCCTCTCTTCTATTCATCAATACTCTGGCATTAGTTTAAAGAAAACTCCACAGTGTCCTCCCTTTTGTGTAAATTTTCCTCCCTTGGGTGTCAGTGGTTGATGAGTATCCGTCATGGCTTTCAGCCGTGTAGTTGGACACCCACAGGGATGACAGAGGCCGCAAAAGTACACACATTCTTTACTCAAGTAGAAGTACAGATACTTGTGTAAAAAACAGACTCTGGTGAAAGTAGAAGTACTGATTCAATCTCTTTGCTCAAGTAAAAGTGAAAAAGTACGGGCTCTGAAATGTACTCAAAGTGTAAAAGTAATAAGTCGTCCTCTGAAGGACATTTTTACTAGCTGTTTCTGTGCAAAGCCAACTGAACCTCAACTTTTCTCTGTGCTCGAATCTCTCTCTCTTGTCCGTTTAGTCTTGTTACGTCTTTTACGTTGCTTTTGTTTCGTTGTGTCTTGTACGTCCTTTTCATCTTGTCAGGTCTTGTTACCTTGTTTTTGTCCTGTTAAGTCATTTCCGTCTTGTTTTGTCTTTAACTTTGTTTTTGTTTTGTTATGTCTTGTTACGTCTTCTATATCTCGTTGCGTCTTGTACGTCGTTTTCGTCTCGTTAGGTATTGTTACGTTGTTTTTGTCTTATTACATCTTTTAAGACATTTTCACCTTGTTTCATCATTAATGTCATTTTCGTCTTGTTACATCTTTTACGTTGTTTTTGTCTTGTTGCATCTTTTATGTAATTTTTTCATCTTATTATGTCTTTTACGTCCTTTTCGTCTTGTTAGGTCACTTTCATCTTGTCTCTCCTATCATATAAGAATGAATGCAGAAGTCATTACTGATGTGATGCGTCACTACAGGCTATTAGACACAGATAATGTTTATTACCTGGTAAAACATACTTTTTATATATCTGCTGCTACATTTGGTGTCATGTTTCGCTCAGTTGAACTCGATTTAATGAATCGGGAGTAAAAACTGTCATTAAGGCAGACGATCATTATCTGGGAAACATCAGGTTTATTCACTCTGCATGGAGCTAAAACTACTACTGAATTATGTTAAATGTTCACAGAATCAGTTAGCGTCTGTTAATGAGTCATAAGGAATCATAGATGATCTTTTAGAAGCAGCAGATATTTACTGTGAGGTCAGCTCCATTAAATTTAACAATATATTAAAGGAGCATGGCAACGCACCCTGAATCTACACAGAACTCTGAGCTACGCTAATATTACTACTCTAAAAGGAAATGAACATACATGTCACTGAATCAACTTATGTAACTGATATTTACCTCAACAGACACTGTGCGTCGGTGTGTTGTCAGGTGTCTTTTGTGCACATCTTTAATTCACAAGACGTTCTTCTTAATTGGGAACGAGACACCCAGTCTTTCTCTTGGTTTGAGCACGAGAGAAAAGTGTCCAGATATGTTGTCTGTCTTGTCTTGTCTTGTCTTGTCTTTTCGTTTCTTTTCTTTTTTTTCTTTCTTTTCTTTTCTTTTCTTTCACCTGAAAGATGCTGGTGAAAGTGAGGCACACACTTTGCTAGATGTATTAGTGCTTTGACATGGCTGATTACTGTGATCTGATTAGACTGTCCGCCCGAACAGAGCCAACTATTTCATCTCGTCTGTATTCGTCAGAGCATATTGAAGAGAGATTTTATCAAATTTTTGGAGTCAATATTAATTTCATTTATGTCATCTTCACAATTTAGTCATGAAATAAAAGGATGTCAACAAATACTTAACGTCAAACGCCATCCTCATGTCACACACCTGTAACCTGCCAACAATCCCATTTTTCCTGTGTTTCTCCCGTATTTAATGGCCATCTCCCAGCGCTCTCCCATTTCATTGTTTCTCCTGGAAAACTCCTGTGGTTGCATGGCTCTTTTTGTTTTGTTTTATGTTTGTCTGACACAGGCCCTGTTCAGGATACAGAAGCATCCTAACCCCCTCCCCCAACCCTTGCTGAAAAGTTCTCCTGAATTTTAAATCTAAATGCTGGCAGGTATATACACCTGTGAATGACTGACAACTTATGTTGAGATCAACGTGAAGTTTTGCCTCAAACTGCATGAATGTGAATCCCTGAAAAAGGAAACCTCCCTGTTAGCGCAGAGTGCAGAATTAGCAATTATATTACGATCTGATGAGAGCTCTGGATTTAATGAGATGGTGGAAGGTTTTGCACAGAAACTACGGGAAGAAAAGTCTGTATTATGGTAAGATAGCTCAACTGCTTCGTGTTTCTGGCTGTCTATCTATATATTGCTAACATTTGTCAGACTCTATGATCAATCCTGGCATGTGTTTACAGTCTCACTGTGTGACAGCTGAGTGCACACTGCTGGCCTTGAATGGAAAATGCATAACAAACAATTTCTAAGAGAAAAAAAACAACCTAACAGGTATGCCGGGTCTTTTCATGGTTGTGTTTGGCTGATCAATAACACTCATTAAATCCTCTAGTTCCTTTCAAAGTCTGTATGCAATTGTCTCATATGAGGTTTTTCACTAATGTTACACATCTGGTCAAATATACCACTCACTAAGGACTTTATCTTCTGCCTGAGGCACAGCGCAGTGCAGCTGTCATTGCGATTTTCTGACTGGTGCAGTTGTAATTTTCTCACACAGCGCTTACGTGCTGTAGGTAGTGTACTTGCGCTCATCTGTGCGTCTTTGTGTGTGTTAGTCTTCATACGCGGTGTGGTCAGGCGCATTGTGTGTGCATTGCTATTTTGAGGCAGCAGAAAGCGATTGTGCCTTTGATCAACAAAAACACAGTCTCAAGTCAGTGGTGCAGTATGTTCCTGCTATTTAAAGGGCACATTATTCGAATAGTAAGATGTCGCCTCATAGGTGGGTTCATGATGCATGCACACTCTGCTTCTATGGCACCGGAGTTAATACACAAGCCTTAAAAATTAACAGTCTAATTAATAGTGTATGATAGCAGGTGGGTGAAATAGGAAGCGCATTTACGCACAGCAGCTATAACTTCACTGATCCGACAAGATCATTGAGGATGTAATGTTAGTTAATGTCCTGTGTTCTACACATCCAAAATGTCTCACAGACCATTGAAGTTCATACACTGTAGAATAAAGCAACTATATAAATCCTGACTTCCATCAAAGCTGTGTAAAAAAATGACTCCATCTGTCAGGCATCACAGACGGAGTAATTTTAGCACTGTCGCCGCATAGCAAGCATGCGATCATGTATAGAAGTAAAAAATGTATATATTTAATATGTAGACAAATATATAATATGTAGAAAAATATTATTCTATATGTATATAAAATACTCTATATATCTCTTTATATATTTTTATATATTTTTCTACATATTAAATATATATCTTTTTTTCTTCTATACATGATTGCATATATCACTAAGTATTTTATCCTTGTCAATGGCAGAATTGTATTCTTGCTATTGGAAATGTACCACGTGGTGTAATCCTTGCATTATGGGTATTTAAGATGGTGACTCTGTTCTAATGATTAGCAGTCTGAGGAAGAGCATCAAGCTCGAAACGTCACGCTAAATAAAATTGCATACGGGAGCTCTTTTGGTGTGCGGATCGCTTTCTTCCTTTTCATGCTTTTGATATTTTGTGATCCAGCACCCCACCCAGTGGGCCTCGAGGATGTGCGTGTCCTATTTTTTATCATACTTTTGTCCAGGGTGTACCCCATCTCTCGCCCAATGTCAGATGGGATAGGCTCCAGCCGCCCACGACCAGTCAGGATAAGCGGTTACAGACAATACACTGATGGAGTTTCCTCTGTTTTGTGACTCCAGTTTTTAGTTTTTTTGCTTAAATATTAACAATATGTGTTGCAGAGATGTTACTGCACGCACTGCAGCCTCTCTGATCATTAAATCATCTTTTAAATGATGTTGACCAGCATGCGCTTTCCAGGTGATCTCCTCATTGTGTGTTGTGTATTGATGTATTAGTGCTTTCTTTAATGATAATTATTAGACAGGCTGATTTCAGTTATTAACTTAATAACGTTTCCATGAACACAGTAATGTTACAGTACTCACATTGCTGTGCATAAATGTGCATACAGACAGTTAGGACACACCTGCAACCCATCTGTTATTAAATATAATATAAATTTTTATGACCAATGCGACTTGCAGATTAACATTAGCGTTTGTATCACTGCTGACTCCGTCATTTAAATAGCAAAGCACCAAGAGAAGGCACACCTAGCTCTTAAGGGGAATGGAAGACGACAGTTTGATTAGTTTAATTCATGTTATGTGCGGAAACCTACACCCATGATTAACTGAGAGAATAAATGCAACCCTTTTGCATCTTATTTTTTAGAGATACAGATTACAGAGAGATAGCAGATTATGTGCTGTTTAAATAGCAAAGTGAAGTTGGACACACCCTAAATGCACGTGCGCCATGTGCTGTAGATCGTCTAAATAGGGCCCTGAAGTGTGATATATTTTGATATTAAACAACAGGGTTCTCATCTGTTGGCACTTGTCTTGTTGGCACTTTTAGCAAAACACTTTTGTTTTGTTCCCAGAATTCATTTGGGACATGGCGAGGGTGTATAGTGCTGATGCTTCCTTCCTTCCTTTTGCTCTTAAAACAAAACTCAACAGATCCACTCTCCTTTATTGTCTTTGTCAAAAACATAATAAAATCTGAGTTTTAAAGTTCATTTCGACCTTGGACAAAACAAAGCAGTCTCACTTGGTGAGAGGTATTGTTGTTCAGTCATGTCACATGATCTTAAACAGCACATGGAGTTTGCTCAGTTGTCATGTTCTTAGCACTTCAAGGACTTCTCATCCACGGTGGCTTAAAAGTTGAGTGTCAAAGTACATGCCTGACCTTGGAAACTCACCATGGAAACAAACCAATGTCCATTTAGTACCTGTCGATCATATCACATGATCTCCATCAGCAGGTAGAGTTAATGAGATCTATTTGTCTTTTCTGATGGAGACTGCTGAAAACCTTGCAGTCTATGTTCAGATCAATTTAAGCTGTTCTCTGCTAATCTTGTGTTGTCCATACTTCTCAAGGTAACTTCACGTTAAAGGGAGAGTTCACCCAAAAATAAAAATTCAGTCATTATCTGCTCACCCTCATCCTGATTGAGGGTCAGGTTTGTTTTGTTAGTCCACAAAACACTGCTGGAGTTTCACAGGAAAACAGTGTTGCAGAATCTCCCAAACAATGGAAGTGAATGGTGACCAGTTTTCAAAAGCAAAAAACAACTGGGGGAAAAAAAAACAAAAAAACAAAAAAAAACATGAAATGCTTCCATACTGCTTGTCTGGCATAATCCAAGTCGCCTAAAGTCCTGAGATGCCATTTGCACAGCGTCACATTACACAGCCAGTTCAAACAAGTGTGCATGTGCACATGAATGTGGCTCCAAGTTAAGGATCTACAGTGAAGGTTCAGGCTATAAATGTGGCGTAAATGACACTTTTTTTAGTCAGCTTAGCATGTTGGGGCTTTAGGAGACTTGGATTAAACCAGACAAGCAGTATCGGGGCATTTTATGTTTTATTTTGAAGTTTGAAAACTGGTCACCATTCACTTCCATTGTTTGGGAGATTCTGCAACACTGTTTTCCTGTGAAACTCCAGCAGTGTTTTGTGGACTACAAAAACTAAACCTAACCTTCAGTTAGCATGAAGGTGAGTAGATAATGACTGAATTTTTATTTTTCGTGAACTATCCCTGTAAAACACATGTAACATGAAGTATACAACGAAAGCGGTGAGTGGTAACTCTAATGCATTAATTGTACCATACTGAAGCTCATGAACAGAGCTCCAGCTGTGAGCCAACACTGACATTTGAAGAATAACTGCTTGCAATAAGTGATACTCAAAATTCAGATGTAAAGATGTTGATGTAGTGGGGTGTACTTTGATATTAAAGCAAGACTATGTTCAACTTTTGAAACAATAAATGAGACAGCCTTACTGCTCTGCAGTTTTGCCACTATAGCCTTATTTGGTCTGGTGAAACGATGTTAATGTATATTTGTGTACCAATTCTCCAAAGCCAACCAGTTTTGTCACCATTTGGTTTGTTCTGCCTAGTTAGATTAGAAATGCCAATAAAGGTGCCCCATTTGAGACTGTGGGCCTCCCCTCCCTCAAACAAAGCTTGGAAAAAGGCGCCTCCCTTTAGTTTACTTGCTTCATGTCACTCAATTCTTGGATTATCATGATTATGTTATTTGACCCCATAGACACTCAACAATTAAACCAAGCTTAATATTACATAACTTCATAACACAGGAAATACATTAAAAAAGGTCTGTCCAACAACATTTATTAGTTTCTAATTCTGGGAAAGTGGGTAAAATTTCCAATACTGAATCTAAGATTACACACATTTAGAGTAGGATTTCCTTTTGAGGACTAATGAAATAACTAATGTAATTTTTTCATTTCCATTCACTGAGGCTCCCCTGGGGAAGCCTGTGTCCCACTTTGAAAACTTCTGCTTTAGATTATTTGTGCTTAATAAATTGATGTTTCACATAACTAATGTGCCACTAGAATTCTTTAAATGAAACTTAAACTGAGTAAAAGTGTACATTTTGTATTAATTATTAATCAGTTATCTATTGTTAATGTGTTCAACCATCCATTAAGGAAAATGCACAAAATTTGCAACCCTAGTCTGGTCTGATCAGCTGTATAGGGTGGCTAATGTTTGCAAACTTTACATAGATGTTGCTGTATGATTTAAGTAACTGTCAGTTTGCTGACTTGATGACTCTTTTTATGGCATTTTATGTGGAGAGCTGACAGGAAAGGAGGGAGACAGAGAGGTGGGGAATGTCATGCAACAAGTACATATTAGCGGCTGTGTCGCCTGGGTTCTCTCAAATGTCCAGGGGAGACAATAAAAGCTAATCTAATCTAACACAGTTGGATTTAAAGCAAGGATGTTTTGGCTGCTGGTCAGCAGTTATTACCTTCTCTTCTGAGTGGACTATGTCAGTCGTTCCCAAAGACTGGGTCGGGACCCACAGGAGGGTCACAGGACATTTTATTTGGGTCCCCAAGACTGTGGAGGAAATCCTGAAAATCAGGGATTTATATCTGCTGTACACCTTTTATAAAGCATTTAAAATGTGTATATTGCTTTACTGATGAAGAACTTAAATTAACTTATTTTTTCTCATTTATGAAGATGCTGAAATGTTTGTCATTGTTAAAAAGTGGGTCCCCAGGAAAAAAGTTCGAAACACTGGACTATGTGACTTAATAACAGTACATAGATGGTGCACGTGGGACTGCAGAGCATCTCTACCTTTCCAGAGTGAAGACTGCTATAAAACAATTTACGTCAAAGGAGCAACATGTAACAATTGCACGTCAAAAAATGAGTACTGCACTCCAAATAGCCAGTTGGAGCCATCATATATATGGTTGAAGCGAGTTGTGTCCTCCTCCCCGAACTCGAGGAAGCTCAGGCAGGCTGCAAGAACACTGCAGAAGCGCAAGACAAGCGCACCATGTAAATTGACAACCACAAGCGACGGCAAGTCCTCCAATGTAAGCTGATCAGCTATTTATTCAGTCTTTTAACTTAGCATTTTCCTTAATTTCTGATGACATATCATGGTAAGTAAATTAAAGATTTCTCCTGTAACATTTTCTAAAATAACCTTTTTAAATTGACTCATTACGTGTTCATAGCTGTTGAGCCTCATCAAGTATGCGCATCATTTATAAGAGAAGCCATTATGAATTATTAGGAGGAAGATTAGATTGAGGAAACTTCATCTCTCATCCCTGTTTTAAGCTTATTTCTTCAACAGTCAACAGCTCACGGGTAATTCATTTTAACGCAATCATCTCAACAAAAGAGTGATTTCTTGTGTTCTTGAAGGGTGAAAGTCATTTAGAGATAAAGATCCTTGAATTGGAAAAGTACACTTAGACTAATGACTTTCTACTTTAGCACCTACATGCTTTTTTTTTTTTTTTTACAGCAGTGTTCCTCTTGTGTCTACTTGTTGCTGGTATGAAAATGTCATAATGGTTATCAACATTTCCCTCTGAGTAAAGATCAAGAAAATAAGGCAGAACATGATGTGAATCTCTCATTGTTAAAAATAGACCACCTCAGGGCTCAGGCCTCTCTCTTTTCTCTCTCCCACCCCAAACAGTCTTTAAAAATAAAAGTCCAATCGGATGAAAGCATGTCTTCTGCCGATAACATGAAAGTTGCTAAAGCCCTAAATGAGATCAGACACTCTTGTTGCTTTTTCCTCACATGAAAGTGATGTGAGACAATGGTGTTCAAGCAGCTTATCATAATACAGACTGCGGTGGCAGGACAGACTTTTATTTCTTCTCAGAATTGTTTGGTTCCCTGACCGGCTGGGTGGGACATGGCACGGCCCGTTTCCACTCTAATCCTGTGCTCAGTGTTATTCTGCTTTTTGTTAATTCCACCAAGTAAGACTAGAAGTTTTGAGCTAAAATGTCTCAGTGCTTTTTTTCCTCCCACTTCTCATTCATTTCTTGCTTCAAACTCCATCTCAAAACTCCCTTCTCTAATCATGTTATCTGTTACATAATAAATGACTTTCTACTTTTTGACATCGCCCCCACAAATAAATGAAAAATGTGTGTTTCTGTGTGTGTGTGTGTGTGTGTGGCAGACTCCTGTGTTAGTCTAAGCGTATTAGGTGGGTGACATCAATGAGTTAAGAACAAAAGCGGGTCACAGGTTAGAGGGAGGCTTTGTTAAAACTTTTCAGGCAGTCTTAATGTGAATCTCTTTTTAGTGCTCTTTAATCACAATGAGGCCACTGCTTATTTGGCAATTTCTAAAAACTAATTAAAAGTACTGAATGAAAATGTGACAATGCACGCCTTTGTTACAAACTGCAAAGTATTCAATTATTTATTATTACTTTACTCATGATTTTGCTTTAGGGATAGTTCACCCAAAAATGAAAATTCAGTCATTATCTATTCACCCTCATGCGGACTGAAGGTTGGGTTTTGTTTTTTAGTCCACAAAACACTGCTGGAGTTTTACAGGAAAACAACGTTGCAGCCAGACAGACATGCAAAATAGGGATGGCTGTGATTAGTCGACTTCGCAATTAAATGTCATCACCCTCGCTAGTCGGCACCAGAAATACTAGTCGGTTAAACTATTTATCAATATTTTATTCATGCACAATGTCAGTTAACTGTTGCCTCTAAGCTGTAATGCAGCCACCTGCCACTAGTCGGGGCTGCAGCGCCATCAGACAGCAGCCCCTCTCACTGTACGCCATAAGCACATATGCCCCGATTGCCCAGCCAACCTGGAGGTTTTTATCAGCAAGGTCGGAGAGACAACAGCTCGTAAAACCAGCACGATTTGGCAGTGTCTCAATCTAGAAAATGGAAATAATGTTGAATGTAGACTGTGACAGACACGGACATTAACCTGCAAGCAGAGCATCTGCTGCTGCTGCTAGCACTGCTAACGTTAGCCACACTGTGATCCTCTTCGGTCTGAAAAGGTGAAGCATTTGGTGAGCTGTCATGTTTTGGAGGTTAATGTGCAATATTTGTATTGCACAGCGCAAAGTGACACACATTTCAGCGGCATTTAAAATACAATTTGGTGATTGTAGACTGTAATTAACACTTTCAAATGGTCTTAATACACACAGTATTTTTTTGGACAGTGATTAACATTATCAAGTAATAAATTGTGCTCAATTTTAACTGCGCTCTGAGTGTTTATTTACTGTTAAATTAATTGTTAAATTCAATTTAGACTAAATTGAATTTTGTGTTTAATCGACAGGAAAATTTGTCACCAGGAACATCCTTAATACAAAGCAACAACTGTTGACAACAGGTAAAGCAATAATAGCAAAAACAAACAAGCAAAGCAACAAAAATAAACAAATAAATAATAATGTTTTTTTTTTTATTTATCAGTGGTTGCTTGGTCCATAAAATGTCAGAATTTGGTGAAAGATGTTTGTCACTGTTTCCCAACATTGTCCCCAAATGTCTTGTTTTGTTCACAGCGTCATCCTCAGTTGTAGTTGTTTTGTGAGCCACTAAATAACTGATTAGGCTTTAAACAGCTTTAAATGTGAAATACTATAACTGCTGTAACTAGGGTAGCAAGTAATGATTATTTTCACTGTCGATCAATAATTTTCTCTACTAAATGATGAGTTGTTTTGTCCATAAAATTTCCCAAAAGCACAAGATGACGTCCTCAAATGTCTTGTTTTGTCCACAACTCAAAGAAATTCAGTTTACTGTCAGAGAAGAATAAAGAAACCAGAAAATATTCACATTTAAGAAGCTGAAATCAGATATATTTTTTCTTTTTTTTTCCTTACAAATGACTAAATCTGATTAATTGATTATCAAAATAGTTGGATATTACTTTAATAATCAATTAATAATCAGTTGGACTCTACTAAGAAAGTGACATTTGTGTTGGATTAACTCCCATTGGGGGCCACTGCTGCTGATAAAAAAAAAAAAATACTGGCAAGTAACCTCTGGATTTTCTGACAGGCCCTCTTCATCCCTTTCAATGAGGATAACAAGTTTGATGATTTGTGACATAAACCTCTGACCAAGTCTACTTTGATTTGCTCAGAAAACCTTTTCACCCACTACATGAATGAGGATAGACTGGAAACAGTTTGCATGCTTGCTTGCAAGTTAATCCCCCTCAGGAAAAGCACATGTGATGAGCTACTTTTGTTAATGCCCCGCAGTCAGCACTGGTGGTCAGCGTGATCTCAACAGGGGTCTGTTCGCATTGAGGAGCCCTCCCCCATCATATCATGTAAAATGGAGACGACTTAACAGCGTTGGTAGTATAGTCAGCTGCTTCCAATTCACCTACCACTAAATGGTCTAAAGGTCAAACTGCATTCTCAGTGCTACACTTTATTTTACAGTACACTAATAAGGCATAATGAGCTGTACTTTGTATCAAATTAGACAAAAACTAGAAATAATATGTTCTTTAAAAGACAGGATTAGCCCTTTTAGTACACACTTATTATACTTTAATAGAGGATAGTTAGGGACACATTACAAGAGAACTGAACTGTAAACTAAAGTGTATTATTTACCTCCGTTATACTCTCATTAGACTTTATTAGACGGTAATCTGGGACACATGACAATAGAACTGTACTATAAACTAAAGTGAAGTCATATATTTGTCAATGGCTGACTGCACAGACTTATTACCATAGGCAGATAGTGAGATATGATCAACTAAGGAGGTGACAGTCTTGAAGTAGCACGTATGTGATTTCACTTTAGTTTACAGTACAGTTCTGTTGTAATGGGTCCTGAATTACCCGCTGCTAAAGTCTAATGAAGGTCTAACAGTGGAAAACAATACACTTCAGTTTACAGTACAGAAATGAATCGTAAACTAAAGTCTAATAAGGGTCTGATATTGTCTGAAAAAGAAGATTTTTTTTTAGTTTTTGTCAAAGTGCGTCTCAATCATTATTTGTACTTTTTTCTTGCTCTATGTTTATGCTGTATGCACATTATACTTCCAGTCATTGTTCTGCCTATGAACACAGCATGTCTTTGCTTGATCAAATGTGTAATGTGACTCACATGTGAACTGCTTGTTTCAACTTAAGTATAAGAACCATGACCAAGGCTAAAGCTTTGCTTGTTTACATGCACTCAGGGAGAAAGAGCTTACAGACACTTAGTGTATAGGCAATATAAAGGTTTATTCTTCTTCTGTCTAAACTTTGCTCAGAGAAATCTTTGAAGTGAAACCGCTGTCGTTTTTTTTTTCACAAGGCCAGTTGGCAAGAAAGGAACAAGCAGTTATGTGAAGATATATCGATATTGGAAGGCAGTGAGGAGGAGTAAGAGGAATGTGGAAGCTTAAGGAAGAGACAAAAGACAAAGACCTGTGCACACCACAGATCTGTACAGGCTGGTTTTACACAGGTAGCCTGATATAGTTTTAATCCAAAGCAAATTGTGGAAGCAGAGAGGAGCACCAGCACAGAAGCTAAGCAATGACCTGCTGTGGACCGGGCCAGCAGAAAAATGTATTTCAGTCACTTAAAAATGTCCTGTCTAAGGAAATCAATATCAGTTTATGTATATGCTATATTTACAATATTTAAACCACTTTACCAAACCGTCAGGCAGCCTTTTTCAATGAGAAACTGCCAGATCCTTCTCCAACTCCTTCTCTCTCTCAACAAAACTCCACTGGCGAAATCAGCGATTTTACCTCGCAGGACATGTGAGTTGCTCGACTGCCGCTGCCTCAATCATTTAGTTTGTTCATGCTATTGTGTGACTGTGGTGAATTCAAACTAATCTTTCACAACACCAAAGTCACACAGTAACACAAAGAAACCAACAAATCAAGGCAGCAGTAGATCAGCAACTCCTGCGTTCTGCAAGTTAATATGACTTTTGTCAAGGGAGTCTGGTTGTTGAGAGAAATTTGTTTTAAGTCGGTTTCCCATCAGAAAAGGCTGTCTGACAGCCATGTTAAGTGGCGAAAATAGTCTAAATATAATGTTCACTTGAACTGATATTGCTTTTTTTTAGATGAGCCTTTTTTAAGTGGCTAAAATATGTTTCTTTGCTGACACTGTCCACAGCAGCACATTGTGCTGGTACTCTTCCCTGCCTCTCCAAACTAAGGGCGCGTCAACCCACATCTACTGTGGGTAACACACTGCATATTGATAAGTACCTCATACAATCCCACATCAAATAATCCAAACTATCCCTTAAACACATTTTTTCAAGTAAATATTGATAGAGCAATTTTACTTCACATTTTGAAGGCTCCCTATAATGTGAGACTGTATCTGTAAGCGTGGAGATGCAAGTTCATCATTCATAGATGATACAATCCAGTTGCTTAACAAGCAACCATTCATCCAGCTATAGTATAATTAGTCTCTATTGGTCTCATTGACATCTAGCTACAGTTTGTTAGCTCACTCAGTTGAGGTAAAAGAAACATACACTGATTAACATAATTGAATAACTCAATCTGGTATGTCCCATGTCTTATGATGTTATAATAGGCTTGTCATGGCTCCTGTGTGTCTCTGTGTGTTGTTGGAGCACCATGCTGCATAAATAAACATTCATTTTTGGCAGACAGATCGTCTGACATATTTTGAAAATTAATGCTCAAATAAAATTGAGTAAGTGATGTGGGCTGTCCATGCTGTTGAGATAATCATGTATGCTTTTTACATAACCATTATCTTTACTTTGACAAACATGTAACTTAGATCAAACTAGTCAGACATTCCAGAACACAAATTAGTTTTCATTTTCCGCCTGTTGTGGACCGTGCATTCAAGGCCCAATGAAACACGGGTTTAAAGTTCAAAAGTTGTTTTTATTTTTCCCCAAAAAGTCTCGGCAAAGCAAAAAACTTGCGGCACCTAAAGTTTTCATACCATTTTGTCATTACTGATGCAGATGAGCATCTGTGATGATCATTGTTGTGTGTCCTGGCTTAGGTTAAACCCTTTGTAAAACATCAACGATCATAGAACAGGACTTCATCATCCTGGGGGGGGAAATGGTGTATGGGAAGCTGCTGAGAAGTGCAGGGTTCCATTTCGGGGGTTAATGAATTACGCGGTATCCAATGGGCGCATATACTTGTGTATACGCCAATACCAATACCAGCATATTAGGAATCAGCAAATAGGTATCAGAGGCATTTTCCGATATTGCTATCGGTATAAATTATTGGAATTATAGGGTCCTTAAAAGAGGTCTCCAAAACATAACGTGCTAAATGCAATTTGCCTTTAGCTTGGATGATGTGTATAAATTTGTCCTGTTTGTCTAATATTATAGTTTGGTCTCTGTTTGTCAAATATGCTGCTCTGCTTCCAGTAGACTTTTTCCTGTTGTGACTGGTCAGATGCTGCAAACACCGCCCTGTTTATGTGAACGAACCCAGCTGACTTACTGAACTGATAACCACCGTCCTGTGACCGCTTAGCCTGGTCGCTTTTGTGAGGTTTAGTGAAGCCAGGTAACCAAAAGACACCTTGGGTATGGTGAACCCGCTTCGTAGCACAGACCCTGGTGAACTCAGCAGTTAAGTAACTCAAAAGCAAAGAAATCGATTAATATAACTTAATGAAACAAACTAGCAATATGACAAACCAGTATAAACTAAATATGCATGTTTCAACTATTGTCTGAAACTAAGCAAACTGTGTTTTATGTCATTTAAGTGACTGCAATGATGTGTGTGAGTTTGTGAACCTTTCATTGTGTGAACACATGAACAACATTTCAGTCCTTAAGTTTATTTATTGATTACTCAACAAATAATACCAAAGTGGAAACATTCCAAAACTTAGAAAAACATCATATGCACTGTAAAAAGTCTATTTCAGTAGTAGTGGAAGTAATTTTAAGTAGTTTTGAATGAGTCTCATTCAGCTTTCTGCTTTAGTGATGACAGCCTACTTTTTTTTGGATTAAAACAATTTGAAATTACACCCTGTTCCTTTAACCTGCTGTTGTTATTTCAGTAAAAGCACATCTGTTAGGTTTCTCTTAGTATTGTATATCTTACGTTTTGACGTGCACATCTTTTCCAGATTTTCCCCTCTTTCAGTACACCGTTTTCTCTAGGTGGCTCCGAAAGAAGGTCTAATGCAAGACAAAATTATATTTTGTGATCAAAATATGTTCGGATGTAAACTGTCCACCTTAGTTAGTTAAACTGTATTGTTTAAGTCTTAAATAAACTCACTGATCCAAACCAGCTATCATTAAGTCGGGTTAAAATTAAGGGCCCTGTCTTACACTGATCTAAAGCACAAGTAGAAAGCACGAGGTGCAGTCTCTTTAA
Organism: Lutjanus argentimaculatus; assembly: GCA_034769285.1. Taxonomy (NCBI): domain Eukaryota; kingdom Metazoa; phylum Chordata; class Actinopteri; order Lutjaniformes; family Lutjanidae; genus Lutjanus; species Lutjanus argentimaculatus. The sequence goes on from JAWZSL010000001.1 coordinate 3,540,849, forward strand.
TTTATTCGAGGTGTGTCCAAATCCACCTTTGCTGGCTTGTGCCAGGGGTGCAGGGGTATCCTGTCCTGTCCCACCCCTTGCACCAGCAAGGGGCAGCAGGATGCACCTATCAGCTGTGCCCAAGTACCTTGATTAATTCACAGGTGAGTTTAGGCCGAGTCTACAATACACCAATCAGAAAATCAGCTCTCATCACCTTTAAGAAACAGGTGCACCAGGAGCGCAAATGGTGGCAGCATGACAGCAGATTTGCCAGGAGGAAACAAAGAGAAAAGATTTTCAGAACGAGGAGACAGATGTCCTGGTTTGAGAAGAAGAGCGCACAATATATGGAAATGGCAGTGCGTCTCCAAAGCAGCTTCACATGTAAATAGTTTATTTTACATTAACACGCACACAATCCTAAATGAAGGTGTTTTGTGGTTGTGGAGACGTGTTTGTGTGCCAAACATGCTGGGTGCTTGTGCAGACAGACTGTGTGTGTCACAGACTTTAAGGTTTTAGCGGCGTAAGGTGCAAGTGGCTTTTACGCCAATGCGCCGAGCACAAGATACCAAATGCGTCCAGTCATACCTTTGTTTTGCCTTCAAATCCACCTGCGCCACCAGTGCAACGGCTTTGCGTGGGTGTAAGATTGGGCCACTCTAAGTCACTCTAACATTAGCAATTATATTAATTATATTTAACAAATTAAATGACACACTAAAGTCACTATAAAAATACTTTTCCTCAAACTATGCTATTACATTGTTAAGGATCTTACCCTTAGGTAAATGTTGGAAAATTGGCAACTTTTAAGCTGACTTAATTTTAAGTTGTATTAATGCAAACTCTTGATTTGAAATCAGATTATTAAGTACATCTGACTTAAAGCAAGTGTGTTCCTCTAACTTGTTACTTGATTTGAAAAGAAAACTTGATTCATTTTTGTGTTACCAAATGAAATTGCTCCAACAATTCTCTCTTTCAGTGTAGTTATAAACCATACAAAGGACATAGAAGGGAAACTGGAGATGAAGAGATTTATTTTGACCCACAGGGTTCCACTTTATTTTATATTTGAATCCAAAATGCCTTAAATCTTGGTGAGAGCAACACCTCAAGGCAAGATCATAACTTTCTGGAAGCAGAGGAACTGTGGTTGGCCCTGGCATGATTCCCAGCCATCGCATAGTCTGTATTATTGTTGCGCCTTTAAACTCCATGTTGGTACTTTTTTCAGTACTTGCTTTCTGCTCTTTGAAGGGTTGACTACTGTGTTTGTGCGGGCCTTGGTGTCGTTCTGACAAAAAATAGTCACATATTTTTACATGTACTTGTTCTATAGTGGTAGGATGCCATGTGTATTTACACCAGAGAGAGTTTGCGTGAACTGGATTGTGGGGATTGCAGGGAAGGCATCAGTCTACGTTTCAGATAACCTGGAACTCAAAATTTTCTGACCTCCTACTAGAAAAAGTACAATGGAACTCGGGAGTTCCCACTTCTCAACTCAGAGCAAATCCGGCTACCCAGACTTCATAAAGGAGCAGTTGTCTGACATCACACATCAATGGCAGCATCCATGGTAACCTAAAAAAATACATAGTAACATTTAGTGAAACCTGTTCAACATACAACTTAATGTCAAAATATGTCAGCAATGTTATTAAAGGAGAAATGTATAATATATTTACAGTAATAAATCATAAAATGACCATGATATATATCATCAAAAATTAAGGAAACATGTAAAGTGTCCTTTGAAATTTCCCTCCCCGGGCTATTTTCACGCTAATTAGAGTTCAAATTAATGCCGAAATGTTTGCTGAGTGAGTAGGTGTCTGTTTATGAGTCGTAAGAAATCATTAACAATCTTTAAGAGGCAGTAGATGTTTCTAAAAGTTAAATTGAGTAATATGTTAATGGAGTCTGGCAGGCAGAAGGCAGGCAATGACTGAACTGAAACTCCAGGTGTGTATTTTCAAAACAGTGGGCTTTTGTTTTCGGGATAACAGGCTTAACTTTTTACTGGTAGACAAATGACAGTTAAAAGGAGCTGATCAACTCACAGTGTGGGACTTGTTGTTGCTTGTTATGGCCAATTTACAGTGTTGTGTACAACTTGCACTCCTACAGTGTTCTTGCAGCCTGCCTGACCTTCCTTGAGTCTGGGGAGGAGGGGGCAGGGGGAACAACTTGCTTCAACCGTAGACTGGATATTAAATAGTACTTCAAACTATAAAGTATACAGTCTATGGCTCCAACTGGCTATGTGTGGGTACATGAGGGTTCAGTTGTGTGTACAATTGCATAACAAACTCATTGACTTGTCTCGGTCAGCCAAGTTTTTTTTGTTTACTTGCATCTGGAACGCTTTAAGATCCAAAGCTGACATTTCAACCTCCAATTTTGACTGGACTGCAGCATTAATTAGCGAAAATAAGCCAACCCCCTCATCCCATCCCTCATTATGGCCTCAGTGTCTCAGAAAGTACCGGCATTTCAGTTAGGCAATTGAAGAAACATCACAAAAAAGGAAAACGTGTGTTGATTTTTTTTAGCCCCCTGCTTTCTCGGGATACCTGTGGTGCTTCTTACCCCCGGGCTGGGAACCGCTGATCTGTCATATTCATAGATTCAATTGAATACAAGTGGAAATAATTTGCATTCTGTTTTAATTTACATTTTACACAATATACCAACTTTTCTGGGAAATGGGTTGTAAAAAAAAAGCAGAACCAATTTTTGTTTTATTAGTTTTTGTCTCTTTTAATTTTAGATCAGGAACTGACATTTCCTACTCAGTGGAAAAAAAAATACCAAAACTCTGAGTGGGTTTGGAGGCTACTAAGATGTTAATAAGATAACTGAATTTGCTCGGCATGTTGGACCTCTGCCGTCAATGAATCTGTTTATTAGATTTCCTTTGGTCATAGTTCTGTGAGAATTGTTGATTTGGACTCAGTCGCTGTTAGAGGTGACTCATCACTCTTCGGTCTCGTTATAGCACAAATTAACATAGTCAAAATGAAAAGCTGATTCATGGGGATTCCCTCTCTGTCTCAGCTGGGTTTAATGGCAGAGTTTGAATTTTTTGACATTCTAAAAGAAAACTTGGTGGTCTTGAGTGAGATCTTAAATTTGTCTCAGTGGTCAAATTTAAATCCTGTTGCTCCATACGGTTGTCAAGGAAAAACGTCTGAGACGCCCATGTGCTCAGCAAAAGATCTCCTGCTTTTCTTTGGTTTAGCTCCTTTTTTCTCCTAATGGGGGGTTTAGAAAAAAAACATATGAGACTTCAGTGAGCCCAAAATAAAAATCTCTCTCTATTTCTCTAAAGACAAAGAAAAGACAATCGTGAGAAACAAAATTTTCCTCTGGGTCTGCTTTTTTATGAAGGAGACGTCTGATTATCAGGGCTCATCACAACCTCTCTAACTTTCTTTTAAGCAAAAGTGGCTCATGTTGTATCCTTGAAACACAGAACAGTACAAACACTGTTGTGTAATATTAATTATTAAATTATGCGGCCACGTACGAGGTGAGATAAACTTGTACGCACAGACGAATATGCCTGCTGGGCCTTTCTGCCTGACGCACCTCTGACGGCACCATTGTGTCAACTGTAGGTCATCAACCGTGAGCCACCAGTCACTTCAAGTTCTTCATTTTTTATTTCTATTTTTATTATAACTACCGGATACTCCATCTGTGTTTGGGTGAAGATTTGCATTCATGTCGTGACGCTCTGAGCCATCCAGGCACAGCTGTTTCAGAGCTATGAGACCAATGATGACGTGTCTGAGAGACCATTAAAGAATCACCACACCCGCTGATCCACATTCACCTTTACACGCAGTCCTTACAAACCGCTGCAAAACCAAAATAGAGGATGTGCGTGGAGGCCAGTCCGTGCGCCGTGAACACATTCCCAAGTGGACGCGTACACGGACAGCTGCGGACACCTCGGATTTGTGACCTACAATTTTGAGCAGTTGCTGTTTAGGGGTGGGCTTAGCGAAGGGTCAGGTGAGATGCATATTGTGAATGTATACATGTCCAAAGAATGCCTAATGCTTAATCAGAATATGCTCCATTCAGAATGTCCAGACATATCCAATATGCTGTTTACACGACCCGTATCAAATTCAGAAGATTGTCATATTCGCAATAATAGTGGAAAATTTATGTGCCTGTAAACGTAACCATTGACGTTTAGTGGTCCTGCTACCTGACCTACGCTTTTGTGTTCATCCACATCCGCCTCCTGCCTCTCTTCACCTCTTTACTCCACTCAACCACATTATTCCTGTGATGCCGCCACTTGTTAATTAGTGAACATTGGACCAGCGAAAGTAGGTTAATGAGCGGAGTTCATGCATCATAGAAGTCACAATATCACACAAGGGCTTTTTTTGTTTGTTTGTTTTTTTTGTCCATTCTCAACCGCCAAAACACAAGTGTGAACATCACACGATTACTGTCAGTGATAATTAAGTTAAGCATTGTGTTTGCTTGTGTGTATTTTCATGTTTTTGTGCATATTAATGTAAAAATCACTCCTTCTCTCATCTCGCCCTCTCCTCCTAGATGTTTCTGGTGGCCTTGTCCTTTGCCTATTTTGCAAAGGCTCTGTCAGGGAGCTACATGAAGAGCACAATAACTCAGCTGGAGAGACGCTTTGACATCCCCAGTTACCTAATAGGTGTCATTGACGGGAGCTTCGAGATAGGTGAGTAGGGCCTGTCCAGACATTTTGTTGTTCTGTTTGCAGCCTCGGTGTCCCTCCCTTCTCTCTTTTCTGTCTTTGGGACGGAAATATGAATGGGTCACAGAGGTATTCAAGCTGCAGATAAAGGATTCATCAGGCCTCCAAGATGAGGACAGAGGGTGTGTGTCTGTACGTGTGTGCGGTGAATCATAGAGTCGAGCAGGGACATAACTGGCTCCGAGCTTTCTTTATGACGTGGACAGCCGGACTCTAGAATTTGTTAAGTTTTCTCTATATTATTAAAGGGACAGTTCAGCGCAAAATCAAAAATGTTGAAACCTATGTTTCCCCTGGCCTTTAGTGCCATTCTTTTGATGTGAGCTGTAGAGTTTTGGTGTATGGATCATCAGGACTGCTTGTGGTGTTCAAAGTTCCCCAAAAACATACATTTGAAAAAATCAAAACCAGTGTTTCTTTCCAAAAATCATGACCTTGTTACTCAAGATAATCCACAGACCTTGTTGTGAACAGTTTCATGTAGGAACTACTTCTTTTTAGTAGAAGGAAAGTAATTCTGGTAGAGTCCATTACTACTTTATCTATTTAGCTCACTTTTGTACTTAACTTATCTGACTTCTATTGGGATTCTATTAGGGACTGTTTCTTTGCATTTACTGCTTATACACTTTATATTTTATATTTGTAGTTCACTTATTTGTGAACAACTCTATTGTTGTTATGTTACTGTAATTTTGGAGAAATCTGGAACAAGAATTTCCTTTGAGACTAATGAAGTTCTACCTTCAGTTTTCCAGTAGATTCTACTGGAGTTCTACATGAAACTGCTCACAACAAGTTGTGCAGATTATCTTGAGTGACTGGGTCATGATTTTTAGAAAGAGATACTGGGTTTTTGAATTTTTTAATTTTTCAATTTTTCAGTTTTTCTTTTCTTTTCTTCTTCTTCTTCTTCTTTCCTTCTTCTTCTTTCTTCTTCTTTTTCCCCCACAAGCTGGGTGCCGTCTAGTCTCAGGCTAGGGGAAAAATATATATTTTTGATATTGGGGTGAATTGTCCCTTTAATTTAATGGTCAGCTTTCCCTCAGTAATATACTATACATGGGTAGGGGTGTCACGATTCTTCAAAACACAATCTGATTTGACTTTCATTTTTAAGGTCACAATTCAATTAAATTTTTCGTCTTTTTTCAATTCTTTCAAAATTTCCTTTTTTGCACTGACAGCTATGTCTTTGTTAGACTACAGTGTGTTGATTTTTAAAGATCAGCGTCATTGGTTTTAAGCCTTGACAACAGTCATTTACATTTTCAAATTCTTTTTTTAAAAGTCTATATGCTGTCAAGTGTAGGGGTGTCACCATCCTCCAAATCCAAGATTCGATCTGACTTTGAGTTTAAACATTTTTTTTTCAACAACAATGCTATTCCTTGTTAGACTATCGAGTTCTCACCTGCAAAAATACACCAGCTGCCCTTTAGGGAATTCTAATATGTGATGTAGACTAGAGGGACTGTCACAGGAATCGAGTGTCACCTGGTGTCAGCACGTTCCTGCAGTCACAGTAAAGTGCATGCTGTAAAGGGCAGTTAAAGGAGTTTTTAACTGGTTGTGAAACAGTTTAATACTGATTCTTCTATATGGCCTACATAAGCAAAGGAGACCATCAGCAAGAAGACTGACTATTTCTGTGTAGATATTCTGCAAAAAAAAAAAAAAATACTGGTGATAATGCCTTTAATTTAAATTCAGATTTGATATTGAAATTTAGAGCTCTTTTTGATTGCTTTTTGAATTCGAATTGAAATTTTGACACCCTTAATCAATGTGAAATAACGGCTGGTAATCAAGCGAGTAGACGGAGGAGGAGAGAAAACAGCAGGAGAATCACAGATTCTTCCTTTTTGATTTGATCATTTAAATTGAAAGCTCATTTTGATCAATATTTCTTTTTAATATTGAAATTTTGACACCCCAATACATGGGCATTCACCAGCTTTTGTCTGGATCAGCGACAGAGCCTTCAGCCCGTACAAAGTAATTTGTTGAGTGTTGCAGCACAAACTGCTGGCTCTCTGCAGACACTTATGAAATATCACATTCAGACTTTTGTTTCGCTGCATGTCAAACTAATTTTTCCCACCCTGGGGGCGTGGGTTATTTTAGGGCAGTGGTTCCCAAACTGGGGCGGTGTAGAGCTGCTGTAGGGGTCTTGTGGATAAACAGGGAATATAACAAATATAGAGTGAAAAAAAAAAAAGTTGAATACATGTGATTTTGTGGGGAAAAAAACAATAGTTTACTGATAATATCATGCTAGCCTTTATGTCACTAAAATTCAACTTTAATCCTGTGACTGAAACTGTGACTGAAGACGCTAAAAATCCCAGTCCACTTGGTCTTTTTACAGGTCTTGAGGAGTACAAATGCATGCATCAAACAGTTATGTAAAGCCTTTTGTGGCTTTCCTCAAGTGATGTCACTTGAGTCAGCATGGGTTTGGGCTGAAAAATGAAGGTTTGAACGAAACGAAACGAACGAAAATAAGCACAAATCCGCAGTAGCTGCGACCAGCTACGTGCATGCATGTATGTGCGCGCATCCACGTGTGCAAGCGTTCACACATGCCCACATCTGCCTGACCCATGTGGCTTAAGTGTAAAGAGTGGGATTAAGTTACACCAGTGGAAAAAGGAACTTTCTGCCAAGTCCAGTGGCGCCTGCCATAAAGCTCTATGACATGTTCATGAGTTGTGAAAAGGGGTGTGGCCAAAGTATAGGGAGCAAGGGGAAGCGTTACCAATGAAAGATGAACTTTGCTCAGTCCAATGATGACTCCCACAAGTGGCTAAAACAAACAAGAATGAGTTATCGAATGGGCGTGGGCAAAGTACAGGGGGCGTAGCTAACCTACAAGAGTCAACAAGAAAATGTTCATGAGTTATGAAAGGGGGTGTGGTTATGATGTAGGGGGGAGGGCATAAGTTACAAATGAAAAAGGAACAGCTGAGTGCTATAATGCCTCCCACAGTGGTTCATGAGTTTGTGTTCATGTTGTATGAATTTGTTTAAAAGTTATGTGCCTTTTTTGTTATAGGGCACTCCCTTTTTAGCCAGTTGTCATTAACAGTTAATCAGCTGTCTTTTGGCTCAAGGCAACTAATGATTATTTGAATTTTCCATTGCTCTGTCAATTATGTTCTCAATTAATCACTTAATTAATCCTGTCACAATCTTGTCAGTTGAAAAACATGTCCGTGTGCTCCACGTTTGGTCCTATTTTTCAAGTCTTTCCTGTATTAATTTTTAAAAAAACATTTTTATTATTTTCATTATCAGTCATTCTCATTGTCAGTCATTTTCTCCACTAATTGATTAGTTGTTTGGTCCAAAAAATGTCAGAAAATTCCAAGATGATGTCCTCAAATGTCTTGATTTGTTCGCAACCCAAAAATATTCAGTTTACTGTCAGAGAGGAGTTAAGAAACCAGAAAATATTCACATTTAAGAATATGGACATATTTTATTAAAAAATAACTCAAAATTGATTATGAAAATAGCTGACAATTAATTTAATAGTCAATTAATAATCGATTATTCAATTAATCATTGTACCACAGCTTTCTACTAAATGCTGCTCGAGTCAGTGAATCCTTTTCTAAGTTATACGCCTTTTTGAGATAGGCCGCTCCCATTGTCACATCCTGTGAGCCAGTTGGCATGAACACAAACACACACCTTCACAAACACACGACCTCCATGCCAAATTTTAGCCTCCTAGGGCTGCCAAAGGGTGGGAGGTTTTTGTATACCAACTGACCAGCCAAGCGACCTGAAGAGCTGCTGGACACAACTAAAAATCTCAGGGTGTGGAGTAAGAAAGAAGTGATATTACCAGACATCTCTGGCCTGTTCACCATCTCTGTGTAAGGCTACATTAGCCGCTACAAGAATAACACGCCCAAATCTCTGACCGAACAGTCGGCGGTCTAGTTGCTTTGTGGGATGCAGGCACCAAGTTTTGACATGACATTTTTAAGTCGTCCATTGTGAGTCCAACAATGCACTGGGAGTGCAATTGCTAAATCTGTGAAGTGCTCGACTAAACTCTTACGTACATTGTTCAAAAGTTTGAATTTGACTGCCATAATAGCTCCTGTACAGTCAGATGACTGAGAGGAGTACTCCATAACTTTGAGTGGTCTTTTATGCTTTTAGGCTGCAGAAAGTCCTCTTTAGTAATAAATGTTATTGTGTACGAAGGGTTTGCAATATAGGGACGCAGAGAATAAAATGTTGCACAACAGTTCATACTGACTGATGACTGAAAGGCAGGAAAGAGACAGAAAAGAAGCCTCTGGGCAACTGTTAAATAAGAGGTTAGGAAATCACCAGACATATGGTTAAAGAAACTGGAAGCTTAGCATCAAAATCAGTGCAGGTTAAATAGGACCTTGTTCCTGTTTCAGTGTCACCTGCACAATAATGCCCTGAACAAGCTGGAATTAATAGGTGTGTCTTTAGCAAAGCTGTTCTTAAAACTTTAAAACAGAAATAAAAGGGTTAGCATGACTGGAACTGTATCACTGAATATCAGATGTATATACCATGGCAGGTCCATTCAACCAGCGGCCCGCGGGCTGGATTCGTACCCTTTGAGATTTTTCTGTGGCCCGCAAGAGGCTGCCTGCAAATCAGATTGGCATGTGGGGATAAGCAGGACTGCGCCAAATGATTCGATGCTTTGTTTGGTGCCATGGTAACAGACGGCTAAATTAGTATTTGGACTTATTCATGATGATGATATCCTTTCCCCGCTGTCTGCTCATGCAAGCTCGTGTTGAAGTTTCTGCTTTGAGGTCCCGCCTGCTTCTCTCTGTCCGACCGACAAAGCACCGGCAGCATGAGCGGCGACACAGAGGCGGCCAGCATGTGAGAGAGGAAGAGAGGAGGAGGGGAGGAGGTGATGCTGGAATCTGCTGTAGCCTGCATGTGTGTACATGTGAGAGAGAGCTATTGCGCTCAATGCTTCTGAAGTTCTAAAGGGATAGTTCACCCCAAAATGAAAATTCGGTCATTATCTACTCACCGTCATGCTGATCGAAGGTCAGGTTCAGTTGTTTTAGTCCACAAAACACTCCCGGAGTTTCACAAGAAAACAGCATTGCAGAATCTCCCAAACAATGGCAGTGAATGATGACCAGTTATCAAACTTAAAAAAAAACAACAGAATAAACACATAAAATGCCTCCATACTGCTCGTTTGGTTTAATCCAAGTCTCCTAAAGCCCCAACATGCCAAGTTGACTAAAAAAATGTTATTTACACCATGTTTTTAGCCTGAATCTTCACTGTAGATCTTTAGCTTGGAGCCACGTTCATGTGCACATGCACACTGTCTGAACTGGGTGTGTGTGTTATGACAGTGTGCAAACGGCATGTCGGGACTTTAGGAGACTTTGATTGTGCCAGACAAAAGCATTATGGGGGCATTTTATGTTTTTTCCAGTTGTTTTTTATGCTTGAAAACTGGTCACCATTGATTGCGAGAGTCTGCAACACTGTTTTCCTGTGAAAATCAGAAAAATAGTGTTTTGTGGACTAACAGAATAAACCTCGCCGTCAGTCAGCATGAGGGTGAGTAGATAATGACCGAATTTTCATTTTTGGGTGAACTATCCCTTTAAGAACTTACGTGGAACGCTGCTTTGTCATTTGACCCACCTACCCTAACTCATTAATTGCACTATGAATAAAGCACAGTAAAAATTGATATACGGCTGAAGCTTTACTCTTAATTAGTACCGAAACAAAGCTTCAGCACAACTTTCAACATTATGATCACCTGTAAAAACTTTGTAAGACTGAGCTGTACATCCTTTATGACTTAACTCATCAATGACTAAATTTAGTACGTGAAGGAAAAGACCCACAGAATGTTTTTTTTTTCTCTTAGTTACTGTCAAGACATGGCTACACATAAAAAAAAAAAGATTTCACATTTTTATCATTAATTTTCTTTTAAAAACGCCGAACTCCACATGTAGTTTGCAGTTTTGAGATACAGCCAGTTCTGTATCATACTACAGTATATTTACATTACCAATTTTCACAAAAACACTCGTGGAAATACAGGTTCCTATGATCCCTTGTGACTAACGACTAAAGAAAAATTTTGTCATTTGTCTGTGGTCATTAATGGCTTAACCATTTGGATGATGAAATGTTATGGAAGTAAACATGTGCATCGTGTTTAAGTTCTAAACTGAGAGTTGTATAGGATGGCAGAGCGTGAGCAGGAGCCACACTGTATGCAAGTTGTGTCTAACTAAACTAATTATGGATCATTACCATGTTTTAAAAGTAGCAAGCAGTCGCACATTGAAAAAATCATTCATAGAAGTCAAACATTTTGAAGCATAAAGATGCACTGATCATGATTTAATAACTGCATCGTAGCCCTCTGACTCGAAATCAACTCATGAGGTGGCTAGAGATTCCCACCCTGTAACCTGTGGTTCCTCTTAACACTGAAGAATTCTTGATGACGTTCAGCAAAATGTGTTCCCACTGTCCACTGACCAGTTTCTAGGCCAGTTATGTAAGACTAGTCCATTCAACACAAGTGACTCTTGGAGGTTATAAATCATACATAGCTTGGAGAGTGAGATGAGACCCGAAGAGACGTGATTCATACTAGATAAAAGTCATCATACATGATCAGCTAATCTACTTATGCTCTTCTGCCGTCAGGGAGGCAGTTTGGGTCCACCGTGACACGATAGTAGTGAAAATAATTCACATTTTCCTTCAATAACATTATGGCGGAGTGTGCTACCTGCTGTTACTCTGATGGAGGTGGGGTGTCTCTGCCGGAGGAAAAAGGTGAGGATGACGCCTCCGGCGCTGTCGAGAGCTGAATACCCTGGATCTGTCTCTCCCTCCATCTCTCCATCTCTCCGTCTCCTGTGAAAGCTGCTTCTCTCGTGTGGCCTAGGCAACAGGCTTTTTCTATAGGACCGTTGCCGGGGTAACATAGAGGCAGAGCAGGGCAGAGTGAAAAGGAGCGAAAAAGGAAAGGAAAGTGCAAGAAACATGAGAGCAGAACAGAACAGAGGGAAGACAAATGGGGAGAAGGGGGAGAATAAAGAATAATTAAGAGAAGAAAAGAGCAGAGGGTGCAAATGATGGATGCTGTGTTGATATATACACACATACACATGCTGCATGAATCATTTTTAGCATGTACTTAGCACATACTGTTTATCACAATAAAATGATTTTAAAAAGTTAAAACAAGTAACAAAATGCACAAAATGATCATAAAAAGAACACACAAAAAAAATCTGTCTTATATAGATTATACGATGTAAGAGACAAGCTTCCAAGAATTTCTTATAACCACACGTAAAGGTTACACACGCACATTTACTCATATATACTTGACTCGTCTCTGCCTCTCTCTCACACTCACACGCATACACACACAGACGCACTCACGACAATAGGTGAATGATTGTTGGCAGGTTTGACGTCATCCCATCAAATGAACCTTTACAATATAAAAAGGTCAGGCAGCGTTACAGAAGCTTATCTTTCTAGGCCAGTTTTCCATTCGGTTTACAATGGAGTTTTCCATGTAACTGATCACAGGCAAAATACACTAAAAGGTGACAGTATACAAAACTGCCACGTTTCCACCCAGCATTGTTTAATTTGTATGCCGTCTAACACGTTTGCCGCTACATGCCGTGTAAAATAATAAAACAGATCTCTCAGAGAATGAAGATAATGAATCATGTGTGAGAATGCCACCTCATCTGCCTTTCAAATTAGAGATGTACACAGCAGTGTAGATTTCAGATTTCATCTGATACTTTTCACATTAAAATTTAATGCAGAAGTCGTTCTACACATCAGAATGTTTGGGTATAAGAGAAGCAGAATCAGGGTTTGTTGTGGGCTTTCACATATGAGGAATTTGCTGTGGTATGCTGGTGGTAAAGATGAATGAAACATAGATAGAAAGATAGCAAATTGACAAAATATATACAAAAATGACACAAAAAGTCGGGATGTTGTGTAAAACCTAACTAAAAACAGAATGCAATAATTTACAAAAAACTTTTTGACCTGTGTTTAACTGAATACATCCAAATTGATTAACTTTTTTTTTTCTTAAATATACACTTATTTTGAATTTGATGCCTGCAATATGTTCCAAAAAAGTGTGACAGGGACATTTTACCGCTGTGTTACATCACTCATTAAATATTTGGGAACTGAGGACACTAGTTTAGAAGTTTTCAAAGTCAACTTTTTCACCATTTTTGCTTTATATACAACCTCAGTTGCTCAAGCAGTCCGGGGTCTCTGTTGTCACATTTTGCGCTTCATAATGCACCACACATTTTCAATGGGAGACAGGTCTGGACTGCAGGCAGGTCAGTCTAATACCTGAACTTTCTGCCTGTGAAGCCACACTGTCGTAAAACGTGCAGAATGTGTCTTGACACCATCTTGCTGAAATAAGCAGGGACATCTCTAAAAAAAGACATTGTCTGGATGGTAGCATGTGTTGCTCCAAAACCTTTATGTCACAGATGTGACAGTTAGCCATACGACCATGGGACTAACACACCCCCACACCATCAGAGTTGAAGTATAAAGAATATATACAAGTGAGATGTGTTAATATGATGCACTGACACATATAGTCAATAAATGTAGCGAGTGAATTGTTGAGGGTGGGGTTGTGGGAGACAGGGGATCCCAGGCCTTACTGATGAGCCCAGCTGCAGTTTGGAAAAAATCTGTTCTTGTGGCATGACATTTTGGTTTTGTATCTACAGTATATCATGTTTGTACTTTATAGACTGTATATTGTACTGGCTACATAGGGAAAATAACTGTTTTGGGCGATTTGTTTGGCTGTTCATTTGATCATATTTTTGTAATGTGTATTGTATATAGTATTAGTTTAGTCATTAGTATCCAAAACAATACTAAAACATTAAAGACAGCCACAGCCACAGCTTGTTCACCTTGTTGCAGTTTGGCAAGAGATACAGAAGTATCCAATTCTGTTACACCAGACTACAGAGCAGCTTCTTCCTCAGGCTGAGAGATTGTTTAATTCATTCTCATCTCCTCTCCATGAAAATGAGTTGGTTCTATATTTTGTTAATGTCTCCAGCAAATCTACTGTATATATTATATATATTATATATATTTTATTTTTTGTGTGTGTGTGTTGTTATTTTTGCGTGTCTGAGTGCAAAGAGGGAACTACATCAAAATCTCATGCACAGAACGCAAGTAGAGAGGACACATAGAGTACAGTATATATTTACTCATTAATTCTGAGAAGTTGAACTTCCTGGTATTTCTGTCTGCCTCCGTCCTCCCAGGTAATCTGTTGGTGATAGCTTTCGTCAGTTACTTCGGGGCCAAGCTCCATCGGCCAAAGATCATCGCGGTGGGTTGTGTGCTGATGTCCATCGGCACCTTCATCATCGCTCTGCCTCACTTCATCATCGGACGGTGAGTGAAAAGAACCTGGGGCCTGGTGGTTGTTTGACTTCAACTATAGACTGAGATAATCATTCATTTTTACATGTATTTTTCAAACATTTTGATTCAATCCATGTAATGCTTGAGTTTCCAACGCATCAGTAACAGCTGCACAAGAGCTACATAGCACATTTATTAATCTGTTGGCAATGACGATTTGTTGAAACAGCCCTGTAAAAAATTAATTTTGGCTTAAACAGACCATGTGTAGTGAAGCTGTGCTTTCCATGTTCATCTCATTCCTTTACAAGCTGTGCCAGTTTTTCATGTGTCAAATTCAGATCCACAAGAAGACTCATTATACACTGTATCACTAACCAGTTAGATTAAAGGAGCAATATGTAACAATTGCACATTAAAATTTAATACACAGTCTGTGTTTAATATACAGTCTATGGTTGAGGTGTGCTGTTTCCCCTGTTCCCTCTTCCCAGACTCGAGGACACTCAGACATGCTGCAGGAGCACTGCAGGAGCACGAGACGCACATAACATTATAATTTGACGATGTTTTGACAAGCGATAATGAGTCCTCCACAGTAAGCTGATCAGGTGTATTTAAGTGTCACTGGTCTGTCAGTGTTAGAGCTTGAGATGTGTAACCAAACCCGATGGGACCCGAATGGGTTCTGGTCAGGTCAGGCCTTGTTTCTCACATATTTCACAGGCTCACATCGGGGTCAGGCTATATTATTAGGGTTTTTTTTGTTTCCATTTTTCTCCCCAGTGTAGTAGTTGTCACTTCCAGTTCCCCCCTGTACTGTCCCTGTCACTGCCACAGGACATGTCCTCAAATGTCCTGCGTATGATGCATAGAGGGAAGCCTGTTAAGAAAAATACGGGGCTGTAATCTCATCGGGTTCAGGCTGTAATATGCTAATTGAGGGTGGGGTTCGGGTCAGTTATCTAACAGAATTTTGTCAGGCTCAGGCCATGTCGGGCTCAACTTTTCAGGCCCGATTAAAGCTCTTGTCAATGTAAAGTTAAACCCTTTATCCTGACAAACAAAAACCCACTGCCTGCCTCACTGCCTGCCAAATTCAATTTAACCGATATAAACATCTACTCTTTCTACAAGATTAATGATTTTTTTTACGACTCATAAACAGGCACTAACTAATTTGGTAAACATTCTGCATTCATTTGAATCTGAATTACCATAAAACGGAAAAACATGTCACAGGCTGGAATAGAAATTTCAACACTGCGGATGTAGCGCTGTTGTCAGAGAAGAATTATTCCCACTTAGCATGTTTCCTTAATCTCTGATGAGACATCATGGTCATTTCAGGATTTATTACAGATTTATATTACGTATTTTACGTATGCTCAGCAAGAAATGTTTTAAGGGCATGATTGTTCCAGAGGTTTTGCATCAATACAATAAGAAAACATTGGGCCTCATGCAAGAACATTTTCTTGTTCTTGTCTTAAATTTCTCTTACTTTTTTCGTACAAAAGGCTCATATGAACATGCCACGTAAGATTCAACAGACGCTCGTAACTTCAGAAAACCATGTAAATGATCCGCCTGTGCGTATTTGACTGCATGTGCATGAGACTTGTAAATTAGCATAATTAACGCCACAATAATACCATATATGGCTGCGCTTCCTGTCCCATATGTCAGGAAGTGTTCATTCATGAAAATGGCATCACAGAGAGAGAATGTCGACATACTTATGAAGTGTAATTTCTTTTTCAAACTCAAAATATCTTCAAACTAATGAAATATACAGTCATGAGTGAAAAACTTCAGTTTGTATACAGGCAGACTGACTGCACACGACTCTTCGACAGGTCTGGGCCACTCGGAAATTGTGTTCGTATCTGAAAGAAAATTCAAAATGTGAGAAAATTGGTGAACGCCACAAATTCTCTTAAATCACTCTACGCACCACTTAAGAACAAATCTGTTCATACGAGCGGTTCTTGCATGAGGCCCATTGTCATGTCAATGTGTTATGTTATTTTCCATTTTGCTTCTTATATACAGTATATATCATATAGTCTGAGATAAGAGGCCTTCATCATTTTTTCATGACATACATACTTCATGTTCCTACTATAGTACTTGACAGCACTTTTTGATGATCTATCTATCGCTAGTCAGATTCACAGATTGTATCCTATAACCAAATGAAAATTAAAAACAAAAATTGTATGTTCCGTTTTGTTTTGTGCACAGCTATGAATTTGAAACATCAGTGCGGTGGGTGGTGAACTCAACACTGAACCCCTCTCCCTGTACCATGGGCTCACCAGCAGACCATGGTGGTAAACTGCCTGAAGTGCCAGCCACAGGTGAGCATCTAATCACACACAAACACGCACACAAATGTAGACACCAGACAGGTAAACACTTCTGTTTACACTCATCTTTTCCTCCAGGTTGTGAAGGCGACTCCAACCTGTCGATGTGGATCTATGTGCTCCTGGGAAATGTATTGCGGGGGATTGGAGAGACGCCTGTTCAGCCACTTGGGATCTCATACATAGATGATTTTGCTAGTGAGGAGAACGCTGCGCTATATGTTGGTAAGAAAAATATCACCCAGTGGTAGAGATGCACTTTTAAAGTAAATGCACTTTGTGATTGATATTCCATGTACAAGATCTGCAAAATGTATTTTATAAAATGTGCAACTAGACGTCAGAACCAGTGGATCAGTTCTACTTTTCTCAGCCTTATCCAATGTATGTATATGTTTAATAATAAGTTTTCCATCACTAACCAACATTTTTTTCTGATACATATATAACATCCATTCTAGAGAACTGGAACAAATCATGTCCTACCAAAAGAAAAAAAAAAAAAAAAAACAGGAAAAAAAAAACTTAAAAAAAATCTTGATGCTAACACTTAATTCCATTTTTTTGTGAAAATGTGTGTAATGTAAGTTATGAAATGTTTTATTTTACTTTATTTTTTTAATTCCTAAACTTGCTCTATCCCAGCAAACTAGGAAAAAAAACTAAAACTAACAATATCTACTGATAACAAAGGTGTAAAAATGTGCTATAAAAGTAAAAGTTATAAAAGTACAAAAATTGTGTCCCAGATTTCCATCAAGTCTGTAAGATTTTTACCAAAAACTTTATTAATAAGGCATAAAAAGGGTTAGCTATAGCCTAAGGACCCCTGGTTTGGAAAAAAGCGGAGGAATACTCCTTAAGCTCTGGTAAATCTCTATTTTCCTATTTATTCATTAAATAATATTACTATCAGATGTGTGTCCGTCAGATTTTCCATCTGATGGAGTTAACATCTACATTTAATTAAAAAAAAAGGAAATCACTAGGAGGTTGGCCCATTACAGGGTTTAATAACCAAGAGTTTGATATTTTAAAATGTAATTTCCCAACATAATTGAATAGTAAAAAATCAACCCCCTCATTAAAACGTTTTGTCCCAGTTCTCAAGAATGAGTTCCCTAATAGTCTTAGATTTGGACAAATAATATCCTCACCCAACTCTCAAATGCACTCTGAAATAAAAGGATGATTTCAACGTGAAAAGAAAACATGCAGCAGCACTTATTGTATGAAGAAATAATTCAAATTTGGCTGCAGCCCCCACATGAGGCAATTTCAGAGCACGTTACAGTATCTCACAATACTACATGCATGCTGAAAGCTCTGTCATGTGCACCACGGTTCTGATCCGTCCTCCGCACAGCTGCAAGCCCCGCCAGCAGCGTTTCAGCAGCGGAGCATTTTGCCCGCCTGATTATGTTTAATTGCTCAGATTTTGTTGATTAGTTCCTCTTTCCTTGCTCTTTGTGCTTCTACCATGGATAAGCGGGCTACGTGGTTAAATAGTTTCTTTTCTGTCTGTCTTTATGATCGTGAGTCCGCACGGGGTCTTTTATTTTGAAAAATAACCAGATTCTCCCTGACTTTCCTGTGTCTGACTTCCTTGCCTGTTCGATCTGCTCTGTGCTACTTAATACATCAAAATATTTCTAAAAAAAGAACATGCCTACTTAGCAAGTCATTCCCAAACAAATGAGGGTTCAAAACATATGTGTAGTGTAAACCAGCATATGTAAAAATGTGTGTTGAAATGTCTGTGTAGTTCTCTGTATTATGTACAGTGCCTCAGTTGTTGATACAGATAGCTGGATCCCTGACCAGTGTGTGTGTTTTGTGTCTCTTTGGGTGTATGTATCATATCCTAGGCTGCGTGCAGACCATCTCGGTGGTTGGCCCTGTGTTTGGCTACCTGTTGGGCTCCCTTTGTGCCAAAATCTATGTGGACATTGGATTTGTAAAAATGGGTGAGTTTAAGCACAAGTACATTTCCAGGTATTTTAAGGCCAGACCATTATGTACATTTGCAGACCGTCTAGACACATTTGATGCCATCAACCCCTGATTCTAGACTCACAAAGAGCTCGTGTGAATGGATTTTTGTTCTTACATAATCTAACATCACATGGAAGCCTATACATCTTATGCCCACCATGCAAGAGAAGACTTCAGTCTGACACCCTCTCACATCTAAAGACAATTTGTCAGACAGACTATTAGTAATTGATTATATTGAGATACTAAATCATTATTTTGAAATACTAACTCAGTATTTTAAAATACTAAATAATTATTTTATTTTTGAGAAAAAAAATTCACTTTGCAATCACTTATACATCTTTTTTCCATCATAATAGCAGAAATGGTCCTCCATACCATAGATACAGACATATGGAGATGAGAGTGTAACGCAGATGTGTTTCTAACACAGACTCCTGCACTGAACTGATGCACCACAGAATTACAGATAAACATCAGACTTTATAGTCAAAGAGTCTAAACTTCTGTCCATATTCACACGTTCTTTCTCTTTCACTCGCTATGAGCTCTCTCTCTCCGCTGTGAGAAGTAAAGTCCCACATCCATGACGCTGTTCTTGTCTCTCCTCCGGCGCTCTGTGCCAGACGCACAGTGCGTGATGCACGTGTGTATGTAGCGACAAATTCACGAGGCCCCCCTGGCGGGCGAGCCCCCAGGCAATTGCCTACTTATGCCATATGATAAAACTGCCTGTGCTTGTTAACACTTGTTGTATAAAGCAGTGGTTTGATTTGTTCTGTCAGTTTGTATCATATTTACCTATGAAAGACACTGTAATGTTAGCGACCAGAGTAAGTGGGAGAAATCCTTTGTACATTTGGGGTTTTTCCACACTTCTGGACAAAATAAATCTTCAGTTTTTTTAAAGGTTCACTATGTCATAGTGGATTATTAGGCTACAGCTCTCTGGTGCAGCAGTAAAGCAACCAATGTCATGATTCTTCTAGTTTGATTAAACAGAGCTCAACATTTTTTCAAGGCCAGAAATGTAAAGTAGGTCTTTTTCACAGAGGAGAAAAAGCGCAGGTATAAATAATAAAATAAATGACGGTTGAACATGGTTTCAGGGTTTTACCTGGACCTGAATAGAACAGAGCCATCTGTAAGGTCATTAGTAAAACCTGTACTTTTCCTACTGTTCAGACCAAATTGTCTGCTCGGACAAAGGCCTTTTCATTCATAAAACTGAGGCATGATATTATCAGATGTGACCCCCGGGGTGGATTACAAGCGGCATATTGTACGTCTCACGGGCCCAGAACAGGTGTGCGGGATTAGCATCAATTAGCTAATGAACGAGGTTTGGTGAGGGGAAGGGAGGACAAAGACTACAATCAAATAGAGTGCAGCAGAGGGAGAGCCAAGACAAAAAAAACAGGAAAAAGGAGAGGTAAACAGAAAAAGGGGGTGGTAATGAAGGTAATCAGCAACAAAAAAGTAAAAAAAAAAAGGTTATTGGAGAGAAACTCAAATGAAGATGAACAATTATCCTTTAAAAACATAAAGGTAAGAGGCAGTGGGTGTGTGTGGTTGGTTGAGTGCTTTAAAAATACAGCTTCAGTGTGTTTGTTTTCCTCAAAATATGGATTATATTTACAAAAAAAAGGGAGAAACTTCACCTTGCATATTTTGTCTTGTTTGGATAACTTAAGTCTATTTTTAAAAAAGATCACGTCATCTAAGTCTAAAAAAATCATCTGAAGAAAATATGACAAATAAGAAAACAAGTCAAATCAGAAAACTGTTTAAATTGATTAAAAATAATTAACCCAAACCATAAAGTTTCATGAAGGATGCTCAGATGTAAACAGATGAGTAGCCTAAATGTGTGACACTCTTTGATAACATTCTCTTAAAATTTCCCTTTGACTACAATATATAAATGATCATGTCATGTTTTCAGCCAATGTAATGCTGGTAAAGTAAAGTCTAAGTTCTCACCTTTCTAGCAGTTTGATGTTTTAACAGTTTATTTTAGCCTTGTTTTACCAGAGTTGGTAGACAGGTGTTTTACTAGCTGTGTGCTAATTACGTCCCCATTCGGACACCCGTGTTTCCTCACTGTAAACAAGCAACAACTGGTTTTGAGGAGGAAGTGTCGGACTATGAGCGATGGTAGCAAACGGCTTCCAGATGAGGATATTATTCTGGTGCCTAATACAAAAACCTCCATGACATGTCAGGCTTTTCATCTCAAAAATTGTTGTGATTCTATTAAAATAAATCAGTAACCGCTCATCTTAATTTAAAAACGGATGTCTTCATGCAACATTGGAGGTCCTACACAGATTATCCTTTGAGACTTAAAAATAATAAATGTACTTTGTAAAAAAAAATGAATAAATTAAAATGTTGTTTTCTTCCTTATTTATAATGTAATGAGTGTGCAAATGAGGCTTGAACGCTCTAATGACTTATTTGCTAAATTAATTTGACTTTCTTAATATTTGGAGGCGTCTGAATGAATAAACTGAAAGTGGTGGATCAAACCGTGCATATTTTACAAATACAGTCTTGTTGCTTGGCTCGATTAATTTGTTGTTGTCTGTTGAATGTTTTTTTCTTTT
The DNA here is from genome assembly GCA_034769285.1 of Lutjanus argentimaculatus. Lineage (NCBI taxonomy): Eukaryota > Metazoa > Chordata > Actinopteri > Lutjaniformes > Lutjanidae > Lutjanus > Lutjanus argentimaculatus. Next base: position 3,562,052 of record JAWZSL010000001.1, read on the forward strand.
TCTTTCTATAATTATTGTCTATTAGTTATTGTTATTCTCATGTAATGAAATAAAAGAAATAGTTGTGATTAAAAGGTGGACAGAGAGAGTTCAGTAAGTTTTAAAAAGCCTGTCAAACTAAGTTAAAACATAAAAAATGTCCCCTGTGTGGTTTATACAGGATCTGTGTTTAACCATAAGCCATTAAAATTGCACCACATTTCAACCTAAGCGTTACATCACCGCTGATTTACATCTGATTATCCCACAACAGAAACCATCACCATCACCCCGGCAGATGCCCGCTGGGTGGGGGCCTGGTGGCTGGGCTACCTCATAGCTGGCGTCATCACCCTGCTGTCTGCCATTCCATTCTGGTTCCTGCCCCGCTCCCTGCCCATGTCCGGGCCCCGGGGCCCAGAGAAGTGCGCACCAGAGCAGACAAGTTTCATCAAAGACTCTCCTCTTCTGAAGCACAAGTATCCTGCTGACGACAATACAAGTTTCATAGAGATGGCCAAAGGTAAGGATGGGTTTAGAGGTTTGCAGTCAAGTATATTCCCTGGAGGGCTTTCTGAAATACTGAATAATTATCCTGTTGTGTGATTCAGATGTTTTTTTCAGATCCCGTCAGTGGTCCCTGTAGGAGTTTGTGTCCTTAAACATTGATGTAAATATTAAGTTTAAAGCCTCTATATGTAGAAATAAATGGACTGTAGAGTGAGCAACATATATGGGCCTTTTTCATAATAAAAGCTTATAAATAACAGATTCATTGATAGGACTGGGTGTTACAATCCCTGACGATCAGCACTATTATTTTATTATATACCCTCATAGTTTAGATGTATTTTTTTGTTTTTATCACACGACACCCTCAATAAAGGCAGGTCCTAATAAGTGTGTTCAGGGAATTTAGTTTGTCATAAAACATTTGCAAAGCTTTAAAAATATACTTGAAATCAAGCATTGTTTATATCTGTGTTTACTTGTTAGATGTTGATCTTTATCACTGCCTGTGTTAGCCTATTGCCACTTTTGCTGTTCCTGAATATTTTCTCTCTCTGAATTCCATTTTATTTTCAGAATGTAATTTAGTAGTTTTGCTGATCTATAATCTTTAGTTCAGAAAATTTATTTTTCTTCTGTAGATAAACTTGTATCTTTGAGTTTTGGTCACAGTTTGTGTCTGAAAATGAAATGGATTTAATCAAAAATATTAAAATTTGAACCCTCATTTGCTGTCACTTCAATGAATTTACTCTCAAACTCAAAGATTTGAGTTTATATAAAGAAGAAAAGTAAATTATCTCAACAAAACATTAGTAGTTGATAAAACTTTTCAAAACTTAAGAATTTGAGTTGGGCACAAAACTCAAAAATCTATTATCTATGTTGTTAGCATGTTGCCTTTAAATTTTTGTTTTTCTGTACACTGTAAAAACAAAAAAGTTCAGAAAACTAAAAACTAGTTAAGATCTAGTTTTTGCGTGTCGGGGGACCCACATGTAAAAACATTGCTCCATAGCACTCGCGGTGGCAAAACACTCCACAGGCCTTTAAATTTAAAATCGTAACATATTGTAGTGGTATTGACACTGGGGTGGGGGACAAAGTCATTGTACACATTCTTCCTACAAATGCTCCAAGTATAACCACTGTAACCACTTCACTAATGTAATACAGACCAGTGCATTTATGGATTTCACATCTCAGAAGAAGGTCACCATTAATTATTTCATTAGCTGTAAAACATCATTTGTGGTCTGCAGGCTAGTGGTTTACATTGGAACAACATAAATTCATTTACAGGGCTGACTAGCAGAACACAAGTATGCCATTTGCTCAGGGAGTGTAAACTACCCCGGCAAAAAAAATATCTGGACTTATTGACAGTAAATCCACATTACAAGCGTTTGGCATTGACCAGAACCCTTCTTCCATACGAAAAGGTGACAGACAAGGAAACTTAACCAACAGGAAGCCTTTTGGTTTTAAAAACCACAGGCTGCTAAACATCCAGGCCTAAATGAGAACCTAGATTTTGCTGCCTTCTTAGTAAACAGTCTGTTTTTTTGCTTTATCTAATCATTCCCAGTGTTTATATTTACGCTGTTGCTCTTTAATAAAATTTTCTATGTATACTGTGGGCTAAACAGCACCATCTGCTGGACGTTTACATCGTCCACACTCTCTCTAGGCCAAGTGGAAGTGAAAGATTCCCACTGTTGGACGACCAGTGTAAAAGGGCCTTTTTGTTTCATTTGACTCCTGACGAAGGCTTGATCCCAAAGCGCATTTGTTTGTTTTATAGGTCTAACATGGTCATGCTGTGACAATAAAAGCTTGGAGTCTTATGTGGTTTTTGAGTACACCTGTCCCTATCCAAAGAGCACCTAAAACAAATGAGTTTTGGGCGACCTGGTAGCTCATTGGTAGGTCTGTCATATCTTCAACTGTCCTATTCAGTACAAGGCACAAAAATGCCCACAAAAATGTTTGAAAGCACAAATGCATTTTGAGTCTGTGCAAACATTTTTTGAATCCTACACATAGTGGCTTTAATTTTGTCCTCCTGTCATAAGGCAATACTCTTTCAGTTCCTACCGAATCATGCAGACAGAACGGAGAACTTGACTTAGCAGAAATTAGAGATTGCAGTCACTACTCACTATCGCTTTGAGATATTTTAATATTTTCAGATAGAGGTGTTTTAACTATTTGTATCCCTCTACAGACTTTATTCCAACCCTGCGAACTCTGCTGGGACACCCTGTGTATCTGATCTACTTATGTGTGACAATCATCCAGCTGAACTCCCTCATTGGCATGGTCACCTACAAGCCTAAGTACATCGAGCAGCACTTCAGGCAGTCTGCCTCAAAGGCCAACTTTCTCATGGGTATGGTACACGCACCCTGAATATCGCTCTGTGTCACATTAAATAATTTTTTTATTACACCCAGGAAAATCAGCACATAACAGACCCAGAGAAGGCGTTTGTTTAGTACAGAAGCGGTGGAAAAAAGCTCTTGGATGTGCCTGGTTAATTCTAGTGTTCACACTGAAGAGATGACGCATCTAATATGTTTACAATTCCAAGCATTTTCCCCAGTTAATTTATGACGTTTCGCATTTGCTGAATGAAGCAGAAAAAGCTCTTTGGAGAGAGGATATTGTTAAAATAAAATTAAAAAAAAAAATTGGGTTGGATGTGCTCTAATTCAGCCTACTAGCTGCCACAGCTACACAGACGGGAGCTTTGTGAATGTGCAAAGTGTTTTGCATATGAAATGAAATATCTAATGAAGCTGATAACATAAGATGAAAGTATCTACGTACATGTGGTCTCATCAGGGGAGATGCCTGCACAGACCAGACTGGCTGCATATGAAAGAGAATGCATTATCAGTGACCAGAGCTAATGACATGGGTATAGATAAAAGAGTGTGTCTTCACATTGATGTTCAATGGAGGTACAAGAGAAGAGGCTAAAATAAGAAAAAAAAAGAGGGCCTTTTTTTGATCAAGGGAATATGAAATTTTGTTTTTTTCCTCTGGAAATGTCTCAGCAGTTTACTTGCATGCTGTGTTAGAAAGTGTCAGAAAGCTTTGATGCAATATTGTCTGGCTTAGTTCAAATCCAGATTTAGCCTTTTAATTAACATGTAATTTCGCTCACTATTGATCGTGTGTTTCGCTGCTTCTCTTAATCGCAGGTGTGATCAACATCCCAGCTGTAGCACTGGGGATGTTTTCTGGAGGTCTGCTGATGAAGAGGCTGAAGCTGAACATCATGGGGGCGGCCAGGTTTGCCTTCGGCACGTCTCTGATCGGTTACGTCCTTCGCTGTTCTTCTTCGCAATGAGCTGCGAGAATGCCAAGGTCGCCGGGGTGACGCTTTCGTACAACAGGTGAGGCGTAGATAGTCACAGGAAACTTAAAAAAAAAGAAGGGACATGGCTTCTAGAACATTCTCTGCTTTGCTTCGCCAGACTTTGGCACAGGCCCAGCTCTTTGAGGTTGCAAAAGCAAAAAGATAAATAACTGAATAATAAATGCCAAGCGCAAGGCGGTAGGTCACGCATCCGTAGTGTCCACAGCTGTCTGTGTGCGACTCCATTTGGGAATAATCAGCGTGCACAGACTGTCTCCATGCTCTGCTTTTCTCAGAGCTCAGAACCTCTTATTCTGCCCTGAACCCCTCAGATCAGAGAATGTTGTAAAGTTCTGTGGTCTCCAACAGCTCCAACATTGTAAAATAAATTCCCGCTCAACGTTAGATTAGCTGTATCAGTTTAAAAAGCTTCTAAAAACCCATCTGATCAGACTGTGCACAGATTGCATTGTACAGCTGAGGACAAAATTATTAGCCCCCCTATGAAATGTAAAGTTTTTTCAAAAATTTCCCAGAGCAAGGAATTTTCAACATAGCATTTCTAAACATACGAGTTTTATTTAGAAATTTATTTCTATTTGCACACAATAACAGAATTATTTCAGAAAAAACAAAAATTACCAGGGTCAATATTATTAGCCCCCTTAAGAACTGACCTTTTTATTGAGCCATAGCACAAACCACTGTTGTGCAATGATGTGCTTTAACTTTGTAATGCTCAAAGCTTGTAAAATCAAGTTAAAACTGAAGGTTATCTTCCAGTTTACACACAGTATAAAAACTTCAGTCAGGGTTTGAGCTGTCACTTGAGAATGCATCGTGCCAAAAACAAAAGAAATCAGTTTAGACTTGAGAAAAAGACTTGTTGATGCTCACAAAGCAGGAGAAGGATATACAAAGTTATCACAGCGTTTCCAGTTTAAGAACTGGAGTGAGAAGTATCCTCAAGAAATTCAAAGAGAGCCACACAGTACAGAATAAGCCTGGCAGAGTAGGAAGCGAAATATTTCAAAGGCTCTGGAAAGAAAACTAGTGAGAGATGTGTCTAAAGACTCCAGAACAACTGCCAAGACACTAGTGAATGACTTAGCCAAGTCGGGAATTGTAGTCTCAAAGAAGACAATCACTAGAGCCCTGCACAGGAATGGATTGCGAGGTTGCAGACCAAGAAAAACTCACAGAAGAGACACCTTCAAGCCAGACTGGAGTATGCTAAGGACAACCTGGAGACTGGAAGCGTGTCCTTTGGTCAGATGAGACGAAACAAGAGCTCTTTGGCCATAGAGACGTTGCTGATGTTTGGAGAAAGAAGGGAGAGGCATATAACCCAAAGAACACCGTCCCCACAGTGAAACACGGTGGTGGGAGTATTATGCTGTGGGGATGCTTCAGTGCGTCTGGAACTGGGAATCTGTCAAGGTGGAAGGAATCATGAAGAAAGAAGGATATGTGAAGATTTTGAAAGAAAACCTCAAGCAGTCAGCAGCAAAACTGGGTCTGGGTCGTCGCTTTGTCTTGAACACGACAACGACCCAAAACATACGTCACTCCTGGTGAAGAACTACCTCCAGAAGACCAAAGTGAACGTTACTGACTGGCCTGCACAAAGCCCTGACTTGAATCCCATTGAAAATCTGTGGGGTGAACTGAAGACCGAGGTCCATGCTGGAAGACCATCAAATCTGGAGGAGTTTGAGAGATTAGCCAAAGAAGAATGGGCTGGCATTCCTCAGGAGACGTGTCTGAAGCGGTTATCCAGCAAAAAGGATACACAATTGACTATTAGCATGAGGGGGGCTAATAATTTTGACCCTGGTAGTTTTTGGTTTTTGTGAAATAATTTTGTTTCTGTGTGCAAAGTAAAATAATGTAAGCATCCAAAATAAAACTAGGACGTTTTGAAAAGCTGTGTCAAATTTTCCTTGCTCTGTTTAACAGCACTTGGGAAATACTTAAAAAAAATTGAATTTTCATAGGGGGCTAATAATTTCATCCTCATCTGTATTTTTCTGCCTATAGAAATTAAGTTTATTATTATAATTATTATCTTCTATTTTGGTTCATGTATGCACAACATACAAAAGGGCTAGGTGTAGGTGAATATAGATCAACAGGTGTGGTGATTATTAATCGTCGACTGGTCTCATAGCTCTGAAACAGCTGTGCCAGCAACCACAGCTAAATGTGATAACGACAGCTCAGCAAAGTGGTCAGCAAAGGGCACAATCGGAGACGCGTCAGGCAGAAATGCGCAGCAGGCAGATCCGCCTGTGCTTACATCTGGTGATAATTACATTGCACGGACACTGTTGTAGCAATAATTCTAATGTATCTCACCTTGTACATTGTCAAATAGTTTAATAATTAATGTTACACAACATCTTTAGCACTGCCATGTGTTTCGAGTACAATCCCAATTCCAAAAAAGTTGGAATGTTGTGTACAACATAGATAAAAACAGAATACAATGGCTTGTAAAACCTTTCCAACCTATATTTAATTGAATACAGTACAAAGACAAGATATTTAATGTTTAAACTGGTTAAGTTCATTGTTTTTTTGTAAATATACACTAATTTAAAATTTTAGGCCTGCAACACAATCCAAAAAAGTTGGGGCGGGGACAACAACAGACTGAGAAAGCTTGAAAAACCTTGTTTGGAACATCTTGCAGATAAACAGGTTAATTGGCATGATAGGGTATTAAAGGGGCATCATCAAAAGTTAATAGTATTTATAGTTTCAGTTAGAATATTAAATATCTTGTCTTAGCACTGTATTCACTTAAATATAAGTCAAAGTATTTGCAAATCATTGCATTCTGTTTTTTTTTTTTTTTATGTTTTACACAACTTTTTGGGGAACTGGAGTTGTGCAGAACATGAGCTACTTTTCCTAAAAAGACAGTTCTAAAGGATGTATGCTGAGTCCTGTTAATCTGATGTCTCTTTTCTTCTCTATTATTTCTATTACTTCTCTGTTATAACCAACCAGTCTGCTGTGAGTAGACGTCTTTATGGTTATACTATAGCAGCCTGGTGTTGTTTTCAGGTGATTTACAATGACTGGCTGTGTGTAATGACACTGCGCTCCGGGGCAGCACTTCTCAGTAGCTGTGGATTTATTAACAGATCATTGGTGCTGTTCTGACCTATAAAACAAACTGTTGCTGAAAACCGTGACACAATGTATTCACTATTTAGACCTTTTCCCAACGTGTTCCAGCATAATCTTTTAATCGGGGTCCACATTCAGACCTGTAACGCCTACTCTTTTCATCGTTGTTGTCGGCCCGCACTATAACTACTCATGCACCCCCGACTAAATTCAAATGCACCCCCAGTCATTTTGTTCTGGAACCAGGCCTGCATTGGTACCAGTTCTATTGAAGCCTATGGGAGACGCATGGAGAAGCAAACTAAAACCTGCTTCTAAAACACTAAAAACAGACGGACCTTAAACGCACTTCAGTTTGTACTTCTGGGATCGCTGCATTCAAGTACATCTGGTTGGAAGTAACAAAATAAACGCACCTCAATTTCTTATTGTTAACATGTCAATTTGTGAGAAAAGTTAAACTAAGGGTACAAACATGGACGAGTATCTAGGCAGAATTGGTGCGAACTGACATAGGTTTCCATGGGGGCCACGCATGAAAGAACAGCGTGAGAACTGCTAACAGAACAAGCAGGAACATGCAGACTGCTGTTTAACACTGAGGCAACCAGTAGGTGATCACAAGCTTTAAGCCCAGCCAGAAATAACATAGCAGGCCAACCAAAAAAAAAACTTCCCCGTGTGTGCCCGATGCACCGCTGAGTCTTAAAAGTGAGCTTCAGCAGCAGACACAAGCGAAGTGACACTGCTGACAAAACAGATGAAAAGCAGCCAGATGGGTACAAAGTGCTAATTAATCTACAGTGAATGTGCCGAAGCTGGCACACGTTTAAAAGCCAACGCTGCTTGTGGTAAATAAAACGTCCCATTATTGAGCCTAATCCCCACTAAATCATGGCCTCAAACCACCCTCACACCACCCATGTTGGAAGAAAATACCAAATAATATCTAATAAGTTTGTCTGCATTATTTTAAAAAAAAAAGGCATAATACATAACATTTCTGCACTGAACTGTAAATGACTAGACCTATGTTTTATATTTTGTTGAGCCAAGTACCTGCATTAGCCAGAATTTTTCCAACAATGTTCAAACCCTGATAAATCCATAATTTTATTCAAGGTAACTGTGTTCCATTGGGTCCCCTCTCAATGGCCTCATACCCCCTTTACGTCCTCAAGTTGATATAACGTGGTTATGTGCCAAAAAAAAATCAATAATTTGGCACAATATTAATTTCAAAATGATTTTAGTGATTTAACATTGTTTTTTTGTTCTTCCAGAGTATATGAGCAAGACTGTGTCCATAGCAACGGTCTCTCCTTTATAACAACAGTCTGTTATACAGAACAGACCTTAGAATGTTGTAATTGACCAATCAGAATTGAGTATTTAACAAGGCCGTGTAATAACCCATCATAACGTAACTAAATGTGACCAAACGTAATGTGAATAAAACGTAAATACATTACCTCGTCATTACCTTGTCAACATGATTTCTGCCTCAGTCATGTCTGGTACATTTGCATCTGCAACAACAATGAAGACAACAACTCCCATGATCCCAAGCTACTTCGCAAACTCTACACTCCTCCATGTCTGTTTTTAAAAAAGGTTGTTGTTTTTTTTTTTCTTGCTTTTCGTGGAATTTCTGCTCCTTTGCTTTTCCTCATCTTTCGAAATTTCCGTTATATAGATTTTATGGGGCGTTTCTATATGCTTATTGCAAATTTTGATGGATGTGCATCCAGTTTAAGATCAATCAATTCATCAACATACTCAGGTGGAAAGAACAGACTTGACTATCAGCACACATTTCACTAATTCCACAAAGGATTTTCTTATTTTCCTCTTACTGCTTCATTTAAGAACAAATATATGAGAAAAGTAAGAAAACATTCATGCTTGAGGCTCATTGTTTTTTTTTTTTTCCAACCAAATGCATTAAGATGTGCATCAGTTTCTGCTGCCTACAGTACTTAATTTACTAATGCATCACAATTATGCGAGCATTTATGCTATAATTATGTAAAGAGTGCTACAACAAATTATGTAATGACATAACAAATAATTGCCTCTCATTCGTGATCTCTCTTCCTTACAGCGTGGACACGATATCTTACAATAAACACTCAGTGTTCACAGCCTGCAACTCAGACTGTTTTTGTTCAGCGAGCGACTGGGACCCAGTCTGTGGAGAGAACGGCATCACATATGTTTCTCCCTGTCTCGCTGGCTGCACCAATTCTGCTGGCTCAGGAAAAAACACAGTAAGTTAACAAGGTTCTCAAACTATAAAAAATATTACACATGGAAAAATAAATTTATAGTGTTTAAAACCCACAGTAGTGTGCAGGCTTCAGTAACATTAAAGGGACAGCTCACACCAAAATTAAAAAATAGTGTTTTTCCTCCTCCCTGTAGTGCTGTTTATCCATCTAGATAGTTGTAAGTTGCAGAGTTTTGGAGATATCAGCTGTAGACATGTCTGCCTTCTCTCCAATATAATGAGACTAAATGGCACTCTGCTGGTGGTGCTCAAAGAGCTAAAAAAAAATTCACTTGAAAAACTCAACAGCAATGTATCTTTCCAAAAATCATGACCCGGTTACTCAAGATAATCCACAGGCCTTGTTGTGAGCAGTTTCTTGCAGGAACTACTTTCTTTCTGTGGTAGAATCTATCATCACTACATTCTTTGTACTAGAAAGAAAGTAGTTCCGACATGAAACTGCTCACCACAAAGACTGTGGATTATTTTGAGCAACCGGGTCACGAGACACTGATTTTGAATTTTTTGAATGTCTCTTTTTGAGCGCCACAAGCTGAATGCCATTTAGTCTCATTATATTAGAGAGAAAGCGGACATCTCTACGGCCGGTATCTCCTTAACTTGGCAACTGTATTTTTGATTTTGGGGGTGAACTGTCCCTTTAAAACAGTCTCAACTAGCCTCCATAGTACAGCCACGTCTGGTTCACAACATTAGTACAAGCCTAAAACTTGTGTCAAATACACTTTTGTTGCAATGAAGTTTTTATTCCTCAGGTGTTAATGTTACTGTGCAGTATTATTTATGGAAAATAGAAAAGGATAAAGTGGCCATTAAAAAAAAAAAGAAAAAGACTGAGGTCATAGACCAGAGTCACCCATCTGGGGCCTGTGGGCCACGTTTGGCCCATGCTGCCCACCATGGCATTTGACTAGGGTACCGTAACCAGACATTGAATGGGCCCTTGGCTAACGGTTCTTTTATCCGTACTTTTTAAGGTTTTGGTGTGGCTTTAACATAATTTAAAGCACCTTGAGCTGCAGTCATTTTAAATTTATGCCCCCAAAAGGAAGCATATGTTTTTATTTTGACAATCATCTCTGCAAATGACTAGAATTTAGGGATGTTCCTGGCGACTAATTTCCCTGTCGATTAAACGCAAAATTTAATTTAGACTAGTCGACTAGTCTAACACTAAGAAAACAGTCAGAAAGCAGTTAAAATTGAGCAGAATTTATTAATTTATAATGTTAAACACTGTCCGAAAAAAATACTGTTCATGTTAAGAGCCATTTGAAGCCGTTAATCACAGTCAACAATCGCCAAATCATACTTTAAATGCCGCTGAAATGTGCGCTATGCGCGCTAAATATGCAATACAAACCGTACACATTAACTTACAAAACATTAGAGCAACTCAATAAATGCTTCACCTAAATGCTTTCAGACCGAAGAGGATCACAGCGTCTGCAGGTAAACGACCCGGTGACGTTAGCCACCAGTCTGCTACACAGTGTGGCTAACGTTAGCAGTGCTAGCAGCAGCAGCAGCAGCTCCACTTACAGGTTTATACGCGTGTCTGTGCTTAATGTGGTCACATGTTTCTCCAGTCGAGTGTATATCAGCTTATTATGTTACAGTCTACATTCAACATTATTTACATTGTCTAGATTAAAACACTGACAAACCACGCTGGTTTTACGAGCTGTCATCTGTCCGACTTTGCTCATATAAACAACCGGCGTTGCCTAGGTGATCGGGGCGTACACGCTGGGTGAGAGAGGCTGCCATCTGACAGCGCGGCAGCCCCTACTAGTGGCAGGCGGCTGCATAAAATCTTAGAGGCGACAGATAACTGGCATGTACATGACTAAAATATTGATAAATAGTTTAAACGACTAGTAATTCTGGTGCCGACTAGCGAGGGAGGGGACGTTTAATCGTATAGTCGACTAATCGTGCGCATCCCTACTAGAATTACTGTTGAACAGATAAATGAGTGTAGTGTCTTAACTATTTTGAAACTTTTAGATTTAGAATGCAATTTTTCTATAGAATACAATACATTTAATTTGTAATTGTAAACGTAATTTTTACGTAACATCAACAGTTATTATTTGGGCAGTGGCCCTCCATCCAGATTTATTTTTGGCACTTCATAGGAAAGAATTTCGGCACGTCTGTAACAGACAAAACACTCTATTGTTTAGGCTTGTGCATTTATTTATTTTCCACTGAATGGAGTTTTGAGTAAAAAAAAAAAATCGGTCTGTCACATTTGGAAAGCTCATGAAAATAAACAATACTTACAATATTTTTCTAATCAATTAGCTTCCATTATATATTACTAGATTATGTGAGTTATGTTATAATGTATCCATGTCAGCTTTATTGATTACCAGCAACTGATAAACACAATGAAAACTCTGATTGACCTAAATGTGACCTAGACTGAGACTGAAGGGTTTTTTTTTTTTTAGATTTCACTTTCTGCCTCAGTTTGCTGTTGTACTCCGCTCAGTCTCCCTCCCCCTCTGTGAACTGGTATATGAGAATCTGTGTTACATATAGTGCACTGTATATATTTCCGTGTTTGTACGTGTCTTTGTCTTGCTATACATGGTCATGTGTGTGCGACTGTGTGTGCATGTCTCTCCAGGTCTTCTCTAACTGTAGCTGTGTCGGTGTGGCTGGTAACTTTACGGCTAGTACAGGTCAGTGCCCTCACACGGACGACTGTGACAGGATGTTCCCGTACTTCCTGGCTCTCTCTGTCATCACTTCCTTTATCATCTCCCTTGGAGGGACACCGGGCTACATGCTTCTCATCAGGTCAGATTTGAATTTAATATATTATTGAAAAAAAGGACTAAATTATCAATAATTACACTTCTGTAAAAGGTCAGTCCCTCCAGGATTTCTCCTTTTCTTTTGTTGACGATTGTTGTCGATTTCACGGCATCTCTTTTTAAAAAACTGTGATTCGTTTTAGTGTTTTTAGATGGTTTTTGCTATGAAATTTGAAAATTGCAAAACAAAAAAAAAAAAAAAAAATGCTGAAGCAACTTGTCTTGAACACAACAATTCCTGAAGAGGTTAGCATAGATACTGTGCCAGCATCAGTTATATCACAACTGCAGCGTATTTCTTCACTGAAAGAAGAGTAAAGAACGGCACTGAAGGCTTTTCTCCATAGAAAAGATGTTTTCGGCAAGAGTTTGATCTGACTGGTTGAAATTAGGTTGGTTCATTCAATCAGCTGCCAGTGCTCTTTTCAAAGTGCCTGCCCTTTTCCAGACAGTTTCTAAAGATGACTTCCCAGATGGTTCTGAGTAACAAACCATCTGACGTGTCAGGGTAGGATACTCCACAAAGAAGCAAAATCTTTTTTGAGCTCAAACTCAGTCACAACAGCAAGCTAACATTATAATGTAATGTAAGCTAATGTGTCCATCCAAGTGAAGGAGTAGCACTTGGGGTGCAGCATTTATGTTGGAGCTGACTTTAGCTAATGTGATGTAAATTAACAACATATACTAGGGTTGGACGATGCGTTAATATTTTCCAACTGCCCTCCGTCAGCCCATCAACCGTGATTGGTGATATATTATATATATTTAGCATTTTATTTCAGTCTGCATAGCCTCCTACAGAAAAATGGCAGATAACCTCAATAATGCAGGGAAAAATATTACAACAAAGTCATTTAACAGAACTTGGACACTGCTACAGTCTGAAAAAGGTGTAGGCTGAAGCCACAGCTTATGGTGCTACCCTTTTAACAGCACATCATATTTAGCAAGGTAAGATCATTACAATAGCTACATAGCTTCATGTGCTTCTCTCTATTACAAGCAAAACATAATTTATTTTGTCAGTTTTTCTAGGGTCACATATGCTTGGCTTACCTTTTTTATGCTTCCTTTCTAAGTGCAGATAAAAGTTTTAGTAACGTCTCACTAATCAGATTCACTTTCTTGGAATGAGTGTGAAGTTCAAGTTTATTTGTCATTATTTCTCATCGAATATTCAAATATAGAAAAACATTATAGTGACAAAAATTTCAAAGTAGAATTGAGTCAAGTTATTGGTTGCACCTGAAGCAGGAAATTTTACATCCAATCACTGTAATGATGTTAAATTATAAATCACATTAAAACTCTGCAGCCTTTTTTTAGGCCACAAATGTTGCTACATTCATATCCCATATTTGTAGCAGCATTTGCAGTGATTACTGAGCTCTTCAGTGAAATGTTCACATTCAATGACAGTTTGTTACTTTGATTCAATTACCTTGTAAGGAAGTGGAAAATTCTTACTTTGATTTACTTCTAATCACTTTTCAGACCTTGCATCTGCCTGAGCTGCTTGTTTCCAGGAGTCATGGGAAGTTTTTATGCCGCTTCCTCAGGCATCAAAGCACTCACAGACAGTGATCTGGGCCATTGATAACCCACTGACTTTACTGGCAACAGCTACGTGTGTGTGTGTGCATGTCTGTGTCACACAGCGGTGCTTTCAAACACTCAGTTCAGAAAGACTCGGTTTCCAATCACATGATTTTGTTGAGGTTTGACTCTTAATATGATGGTACTAGGTCCTAGGATGACATACTCTTAGAAGTAATTGTTGCAAAAGTGTTCTTGGTAGAACCACCAGGTGGGTTCTAGAGAAACCCTTGGAATATAAAAGGATTCTGATTAGAGCCCCCTGGCGTTGGTTCTAGATAAAAACCCAAATTCATGGTAGAACCCCCATGAATGAGTCCTAGATAAAACATTTAGAATATGAAAGGGGGGTTGTGATTAGAACCCCCTGAGTGGGTTCTAGATAAAACCCTTAGAATACAAAAGGGTTCTGATTATAACCCTCTGAGTTGGTCCTAGATAAAACTCTTGGACTGTAAAAGGGTTTATGGGTTTGAGATAGAACCCCCTGGATGGGTTCTAGATAAGACCCTTGGAGCATATAAGGGTTCTTGGTAAAACCCTCTGAGTGGGTTCTAGATAAACACGTGGAATATAAAATGGTTACTGGTAGAACCCCGTCAGTGGGTCCTAGATAAAACTCTTTGAATATAAAAGGGTTCTCAGTAAAACCCTCAGAGTGGGTTCCAGATGAGACTTGAGTATATATATGGTTCTCAGTAAATCCCCCAGGATGGGGTCTTGTTAGCACCCTTAAAGGGTGTAAAGGTTCCAGATAGAACCCTTTTTGGAACCATTACACTGTAGAGGGGCTCCCTATAGAAACTCTCATAGGGGGTTCTGGGTGAAACCTTTCACAATGGTTCTAGGTATAACCCTGTACTATGGGCTCTATGCAGAACCCTCTGAAAGGGTTCAAAGTGGAACCCATATAAAAGGTTCTCCTATGGGGGCAAGCCAAAGAACCCTTTATGGTTCTAGCTAGCACCTTTTATTTCTATTACCGCATGGCTAATTGAGAATCACTGAAGTCCTTGAAGGCTAATCTGTGATTTAATGCTCATACATAAATGAGGTCAGGCAGACCGCTGAGTTACTGCTGCAGAGTGGAAACTCTTGTCTTGTGGACGTTCTGATCTTGTTGTGAGAACTCATTTCCTAACAGCAACTGACTATTATGACATGTCCTGAGGGCATTAGCTGATAGTAGGCATCAGTTCAGTGTGATTAGCAGCAGGTATTTAAGAGATCTCCTGTTCAAAATGAAATGATTGTCAAAGTTATGAAAGCTGCTGCAGAATGTTTCTCAAAACGAACCCACCCTTCATTATTTTACTGTAACAACCTGCCTTCTGATACAGAAGAAATGGGTCATTGCCATCAGCGCTGCATCTCTTCCACTCATTTTTCTCAAGGGGATTTTGAGACGATTGGTTGATCTCTTGTAATTGCATTAGTAAAGGGTCAAGTGACATCACAGGAATGCAGCTTTTTTTGAGCACAGTACGGTTGTTGGTCAGCGCTCATGGTTCAAAAAGCCTCCAGATACAGATAATCTACAAAGTTATGGGTGGACATTTTGGCTAGCTGACCAGCTGATGTAATACCGATTAAATTCTATCAAATAAATAAAGTCTTGCTTATTAGCTCAGTTGGCTTAAGGTTAACCTCACATTTCAGTTCCTCTTGGCTTCCTGACAGATGAATACTTGGAGAATGCAGTTCATGAACTAGAGCAGGGATGCTCAACTGCTATTTTTCACCTCTGCAAAATGACAAGAGGCCAGGGGCCATTTAATAAATAAACATTAAATATTTATCCAATAAAATGAGTAACAATAAAAGGCCCAGCACTCATCTTTCATTGAATGTCTTTATTTTCTAAATTAATTACTTAATTAACTTAACATTTTAACTAAATTGGTGCAAGGACTGACAGATAAATCAGATCATTTATTACATTTAATAACCGCAACTCTATTTTAGTAAAATTTCAAAAAGCAAAAACTGTTGCACATTTGTACGTCAGCAGATGTATAGGAGAAGACCATGGCTTGACAATAACAAGCAAAAAAGGCTCGCCACTGTCTTCTGCACTTGCAATTAAAGATTGCATCATTATCTAAAACATAAAACACATTTTGCCTTGTTTATATGTATATGTTCACTTTCAGACTTCTCTGTTAATAACAACCTGATTTATCCCATTATATGAAACTGATATCTATCTATCTGATATCAAGAATCAATTTATTTTCATTTTCACTTGAACCTAGATTCTCAAACTATGGTACTAGCACCAGTAGTGTTACTTGAGCCCCCTCTAGTGGTACACTAAAGAATCTCCTAAAATTAAAAAAAAAAAAGAAAGATTAATTGAAAAACATAATCAAAATACTACAAAATTTCAAATGAAAATACTCACACTATGAGATCTCTGAATGCAATTTAAAATAAGTTTTGTCTTTCCTGTAGTATTTTTGCATCAGTCTCGGTGTGTGGCACGTGCTACGTCATCCATGATTGGTTATGAGCTAAGATGTGATGGCAGTAAGCCACTACCTTACTGTGAAGGTGCTGTGTCCATGGCAACGGTCAACAACAACAATAATCTTCTTATTCAAAAGTAATTTTTATAAAATAACTTTTATTTAGACTTTTGATTGTTTTATGCTTTTATTTATCTATTCCTACTTTTTTTTTTAATTTAACTTTGTAATTGCACTATATATGTAGTGTTTGTATGTCTGTGGAGCACTCAAAAAAGTGCTGTATAAATAAAGATTATTTATTATTATTATTATTATTACAATTATTATTATTAGGAATAAACCTGCCTCTTGAGTGAACTAGACCTATGCTACTGTATTTTAACTTATTATAATGCTTGGTACTTGGAGAGCCTAACATTTTCTGAGGTGGTACATGATGTAAAAAGTCTGCAAAACACTGGTTTAGAAAATGGCTGGAGGGCCACCTGGCACCCTATTAGGGGCCAGATTTGGCCCAAGGCCTGCAAGTTGAGTATCACTATACTAGAAGCTGTAAGGGAGGGCGTTCACTCCCAGGCCTCTTGTGATAAAACAGGGCAGTTCCTGTGGAACAGGAATACTGAGTTTTTCCTGTCAGCTCCTGCACGCCAGTGTTTGATTTTAAAACAGCAGGTGGACCCAGACCCAGTCTGACTCATGCACACGCAACAGCTGAAAGAACAGACAAAATACAAACCTTTTAGGATTTCACTATAGGTGTTGCATTGAAACACATACAGTTTACATACAACCCAAAAACATGTATTATGAACTAGATATAGACGCTTCTGCACCACAGTGCCCTCTGCTGGCTCTCACCTTCTTAACACAGTGACAACTATTATTTTCTTTATTTCTTTCTTGCGTAGCACCCCTTGCCGAGTCCTTTGCCTCTCTTACTTTTTAAAAACAAATCTTATGTATTTAATCTAGCTTAACAGGTCAAAGTTTTACAAGAAACATCCAATACATCAATCAAAAGACAAAAAAATTCTATAGTAATTAAGGGCTTAGGGACAGCCCATCAGTTTTAATAGCCAGCAAAATCACAAAAATTGTTTGTTTTCCCTATATTTATTTATTTACTAGTCTGATTTTTCAAATGAAAAGGTTTTATTGAGAGTGTTAAGAAATTCAACTTACTTTCCATGTCTTCTTACTATGTCCTGTTGTCTCTTCAGTTTCTCTCAGTTGTTTCAGCTCATTTTTCAAAACAGTCTTGTTTTTTCTCAACTTGGATTCCTACTGACAATACTTAAGAGCCTCTTTCTTATTAAGGGTGTAAAAAAAAGAATTGCAGGTAACTGGCCTTCAGTGTGTTCTGTTTTGTTCTGCTGACATCCTCTGACCAGTGTCTGATAGTTCCTTAAAAAATGTCTGATTTTTGTTTCATGCAGGTGCATCAAACCACAGCTGAAATCTTTGGCGTTGGGTTTTCATGCTCTGGCGACACGCACCCTTGGTAAGTCTCCTTCAAAACATACAGTTTTATCCCCTGTTGAGCATGTTGGAGTGGCTCAGGGCCAAGATGCAACGTTCCTGCCACTTGAACAACCGCATACGCTCCAAAATGCTTGTGTTTGCCAAAATGTTGGTCTTTGAGCCTCATTTAAATGTTTATTCTCACTGCTCTGAACTGTGTTTGCAGAATCTGTTGTGTTTAAATTCTGGGGGAGGTGGTGGTGAAAATATGTGTTTGGTTCTACAGCAGGGATCCCAGCACCCATCTACTTTGGAGCAATCATTGACACCACATGTCTGAAATGGGGTCAGAAGAGATGTGGAGGCATCGGAGCCTGTAGGATCTACAACACCACTGCCTACAGGTAGCACTCACATCCAGCCACATGACAGTCAGACTTTATTCATTATTTATGAGATTCAGTTAGTATTCCAGAGTGGTCTGCTTCAGGCTCACACTTGTGGCAATGACTTACAAGATTTTATACAACGTGAAATTTGAAACAGACTTGAACAAAAACAACCACTGAGCCCCTGAAGTTGATAAATGTTTGACATTTCTGTTAAGATCAAACTGATATACACTGCCTGGGCAAAAACAAAGTCACCACCTGGATTTAACTCAGCAAATAGTTAAGATCTTTCCATTGGATAATTACTGCAGTGATTCATATGTTTCAGCTGGTAACAAGTTAATTAACTCTAACTGATGCAGTGAGCAGCTTCTCATTTCTTAAACAATCACGTCCAGAAGACATATCCTGTGGTCGTGGAAAAGATGTTACTCTGTTTCAGAAGGGTCAAATTATTGGTCTGCATCAAGCAAAGAAAACAACTAAGGAGACTGATGAAACTACTAAAACTGGGTTAAGAACTGTCCAACTCAATTATTAAAACCTGGAAGGATAGTGGTGAACCATCATCTTCCAGGAAGAAATGTGGTCCAAAAAAAAAATCTTTGAATGATGGTGATCAGTGATCACTTGAAAGTTTGGTGAAATCAAGTCATAAAATTTCAACAGTAGCACTCAGGCCACTGTTTAATAGTGAAAGTAGGAGCATTTCCACACACACAATGTGAAGAGAACTCAAGAGATTGGGACTAAACAGCCTGTGGGGGCAGTGTTATGATCTGGGGTTGCTTCAGTTGCTCAGGTCAAGGTTCAGCAACACTATGTGGCCAAAAAATGAGGTCAGCTCACCACCTGAATATACTGAATGAGCAGGTTTTTTCTTCAATGGATTTTTTTCTTCCCTGATGACACGGGCATATTCCAAGATGACAGTGTCAGGATTCATGGGGCTCAGATTGTGAAAGAGTGGTTCAGGGAGCACGAGACATCATTTTCACACATGGATTGGCCACTGCAGAGTCCAGACCTTAACCCCATAGAGAATCTTTGGGATGTGCTGGAGAAGGCTTAACGTAGCGGTCCGACTCTCCCATCATCAGTACAAGATCTTGGTGAAAAATTAATGCAGCTCTGGACAGAATTAAATGTTGTGACAATGCAGAAGCTTATTGAAACGATGCCGTGGTAAATGCGTGCCGTAATCAAAGCTGAAGACAGTCCAATGAAATATTAGAGTGTGTGACTTTTTTTTAGCCAGGCAGTGTATATTTTCTGGTATACATTCTGGTAGGCACTTCTGGTGTTAATAATATATATTTTTTTTACATCTTAATGTCTCAGGATAGCATACCTGGGTCTGACCCTGAGCCTGCGGACTGTCTCCTTCATTATCTGCATCCCGGGCTTCATTCTGCTCGGTCGACAGCTGAAGCAGGAGGAGAGAAACGGCATCCACGGAGCTCTGGCCAACGGCGGGACGGAGCTGGAGGCACTCAGGAAGGAAGAGTTTGTGATCTCTAATTCTGACCAATCGCAACAAACCTCAGACAACAGCACAGACAGGGAGACACGGCTGTGACAGATCCAGCAGAACTCACCCTCCTTGTCTCCTTCACACACACACACACACACACCACAGATGAACAAATACAACCACACATGCACACACACAGTATGTACAGAGTGATACTGTACACACGCGCACACAAATGAGATTTGCAGGGAATCACATGTTGTAGCCGATCATCTCATATAAAGCATAAATTCTATATTTGTACTACTGGACCTGTGAAGGTTTTGTGAATTTGACAGAAATTTGATATAACTAAAATATTTCTTGAATGTATATGCTGTTTTTTCCTTATAAAGAAAAGTATAAACACTATTTTTCTGTTTTAATGTTGGCACAAGAGATTAGATGGGGAAAAGTAACTTGTACAGACTACTAGAAAAACAGTGTAATTCTGAAAACCAGCACTCATAAAGCTGCCTCTGTAGATTTTTTTTTTTCTTTTTGATGAAGTTTATCTTGCTGACATTACTGTTCCTGAACAGAAGAGAAGTTGCCTTATACACCAGAGGCACCAGATTTAAAGGTCCAGTGTGTAAGATTTATATGGTTTATAGGCAGAATATGGCAGAAATGGAATATATTACAAAGTATGGTTTCATAAGTGTATAATCACATGAAAAAAATAATTGCTGTGTTTTCGTTACCTTACAATGAGCTGATTTTATCTACAGAGGACACAGGTCCTCTTCCATGGACGCTGACTTTTCCATACACTCGTAGCAAAGTTTGTCGTAGGCAACTGGACTTGATAGAGTTACTTGAAGACGTTTCGCCTCTCATCCAAGAAGCTTCTTCAGTTCTGTAGAACCATGACCTAGATGACTGAGAACCTCCACAGACACTTTTCCATACACATAAGCTGGCCTGGTTTGACTCAGTTTAACTCAGTGCGTCAGTCCAACTCGGCAGGGATTTGCATCTCCGTTATAACAGGGCTAGCGGCTTGAAGGTGTGTTTTTTTCCACTGATGACAAGCTTAGCTCGAGCTGAGCTCCAGTAAAACGGGTTCCAGGAAATGTTACGTTTTCATCTGTGGTAACTTGGCACAATTCATATAGGCCTGAAAATGAACGTGAAACTGTAAAATAAAGCAGACACCTGATAATTAAAACATTGATGCAGGAGAGAAACTAAACCTATACCACAGAGATTCAGTTAGAAGCTACAAAAGAATAATCTGACACGCCAGACAGTTTGTTGTGCAGAACCATCTGGGAAGTCGTCCTGAAAAACTATTTGGAAAAGACCAGGCACTTTCATTGTTTGTCACTTCCATGAACACTTCCCGATGTCATCACACCTAAAACATAGTCCCTCCTTGGATGCTGATTGGCTCCACCACTTTTAGTGCGAACCCAGATAACTTGTAACCTTGGTAAGATGGATTGTGTGATTTCGCCACGCAGTCAGGCGCACTTTGGCCCCACTCCCGAGTTGGTTCATCTCAGGCGCGACTTGTCACAGCTTGGCGTGTTAAAAGTGGTAATAAAAATGCCAATCGGCGAGCGTGGTTTCAGTCAGCACAGCCAAATTTGCTGATGAAGAAGCCCTTTATGTTCTAAGCCACCCTACCTTGTTCTTCCAAAGTTTCAGAGTGACACAGTAAAAGCTGTCAGTCTCCTGCCTGAGGCACACAGAGACGCTGTGCTGCTGCCGGAGGAGTGCTGACTGAGATTACAGCATTCCTGGAGATAAATTACAAAATAAAAGATTTTTGTATCTCTCCCTTTCCCCCAATGGGATGAATACTTTGCCAGATTTGTTGCTGGTCGCTTAATTGACATATCAAATATGGCTGTAAAATGAGACCCATGGCGGTAGGTAGGCGGCGGACCAAACCAATGTGAGGCATAATGAAGGGAAGCGTGCAATCTTTCAAAGCCTGAATACTGAATCACACAGACTAGACACTGGCAGACAACAGTGGTTATATTTTAATGTTCTGATTACAATTATTGCTAGGGACAAGTCAGTAATCCCTGGATATTGGTCGGGCCATGTCCCGACCATGGATGAGAGCGACCCAAGCACTCTAATTTGACTAGCAGTCACTACCTGGCATAAAATAAGAAAACTGGAGCACTTTTGAGCTCTTGGGAGTCCAAAGCCTATGGCCAGTCATGTGAATGATTATCCTATGTCTTTACCAATCAACAATCTGCATTTTTAACATAGAAAAAAGATGAGGTGACTGTTAGATACCAATAATTCCTACACACTGATCCTTTAAACTGAAAAAAAAAAAAAAAAACACAATAAAGCTGAAAATTAGGCCTTCAAAGTGACAGGAAGTGAGGATTTTTTTTTCAGAATATCAAATTAAAAAAAGAAGAAAAACAGGTTATGGAAATATGTGTTTGAACATGTATTTCGGTAACTTTCACAGGGCTCGGCAGTTGTTGATTTGACGTATGTGCCTCATTCACTCAACAGTTACCTCTAAATCACGTGTGTCCTCTGTCCTGCTGATAGTAGAGAGCAGTTTTTTAACATTTTGAACAGATATCTGAATACTACTTTATTTTACTTTTAAATTTCAGACTGAATGTACGTCTTTACACACATTTAGAGAGAAAAAAAAATTCATTTCTGACTGACTCTTAAAACTTTCGTCTTTTACTTTGAGCCCAAAGTCAGGTCTGATTGTTATCGCAGTTTGTGTTGTGTGCTTTCTAGATGTGAGCTTGTTCTTTTTGGTATTCATACTCACTAAAAAAAAATGGAAATTGTATTTTAGTGAGATCTGCTTACCTGTGTCCATTGGAGGCTGCTCTGATTTCAATATGGATGGCGTCCACAAGGGGGCAGTACCATATTTTTATACTTTCAACTAGCATCAACCCCACTGAACTCTCCACAGCTTCTAATGCTGAGGAAAAAATGTTTTATGAAGTATACGTGGTGCACTAAACTTCATTATGACACTGATAATGAGGATCAGACTGAATTTGCACACAGTATCTCAGTGCACTTCAGCAGGCTCTGGTATTGAACGCCCATTTCTGTTTGAAACGGGGCTGAGGTGACCTCTCTTGTGGCTGCAACGTGTCGTGTCTGTATGTCGTCCAATTTTTAGGCAAACGACCCCACTGCTTGTTAAGTATCACCACAGGAAATGCGCTTTTATGTACCTTTTGTTTAGATCTGCCTCCATGTCTTCAGCTCTACGCTAACGTGTCCCTGGTCAGTCTGTTTTTACGTTACGTCGGGAGGTTTTGTGTATTTTTTACGTGCATCGACTCCTGTGCCAAATTCCACAAGCAGAAACATCACGGTCTATTCTCAGGTTTTTTCCTATCAATTTTACTCTCGTGAACAGCTCCATCCCAAAATCAGATTTGTTTGAAATCTGTCGAAATAATTCCTGAAAGTAAAATAAAATTGACTAGCTACTCAATCTCAAGACAGTTTTGTCTTTGTATATGTTTAGCGAATGCTCATTTTATAAGAATTTATTGCCCAAATGGATCTGTACCATGCTGACGACTTACAGTATGTGGTGACTATACCGTCTTTTGAATTCAGGTTCAGTTTCAGGCACAGGTGGCCACAAGTACAGACTCAGAGGAGCAGCAAGAGGTATTCAGGAAGGAAGTCATTATCTCAGTAATGTAAGGCATTTAACTTGCATTAAAGAAATCAGAATGTAAATAATTTTCTTGGATTATTTTTGTAAAATTTCACAGGATATCTTAAATGTGATACTAAAATAAAACTTTTAATATCCAATCAAATTCTGTGTCCGTGTCATTCACTCAAGATGCTACTTATTATAAATGAGCCACAGCATAAAGAAATGTGTCTTTATTGAACAAAATGTACTACATCCAAATAAAAAAAGGCACTTCAATCTGTTAGGAATGTCAGAACACAACGTGAAGTTTTTGCAATTCTAAGACCAAAAAAATAACTGATAAACACAATAACCTATTTATTTACAGGAACAAAAACCGTGTCTGAATAACGGAAATATAACAATCCATACAGCTCCTCTCATGAAAAATACAGTACAACTCTCGCACTAAACCAAAAATGAGCGCTTTAAAAATGCAGCAAAAATACAAGTGGACCCCTAGATCGACATATTTTTAACCATACCTTCAACCAAGATTGAATTTAGTTTTATTTTGAACCTTAAATAATATTAGTGGTTGAATCCAATTTTCTATCCCTACAGCTGATACATTATGTCAGGTTTTAAAGGAATTAAAGAGGAAACCACAAGAAAAAAAAACACAACCGCTGGATTCACCACCACTTCTTAGGTTAGAAAAAAAAAGTAAAGATCGTCAGATGGAATAAAACAAAAAAACATGAAGGTGATTTGTCTAGATGCAACCGTACATGCAAACTTGTACATGCAAATTTGCACAGCCATGCGAGCACAGCCTGAATTTACATACTGCTGTGAAGCTCAAAGTGGAGCAAAGCAAACCCCGTGTATCAAAATACATTCATAGCTGTTTACCACAGCAACAGTGCTCCAGCTTTCAACAAAATCTTGCACCCTGCACCGTGTACCTGGCTAAAATAAATGGCACACACCATAAAACAACACCCATCGTTGTTGTGTACTTCTTTAACATATTAAGTGCTCTGTGATCAGACCTGGCTTGATTACTGACTGAATTTTCTCCAATTACCTTGCGCAATTAATCTGCCTGATAGAGTGTGCACTTGAAAAAGCAATCAGCTTAGTCACGCTGCGCCAGGCAGAAACAGGAAACCGTCAAACATTACTCATTCCAATTAAACCAGTCTGGTACCCTCATAAAAATTTTCCTCCGTGCTTTAAAACCATTACTGTTATCAACCAAAGTCTGTACCTCAGAGGGGCCGATCCTGGGTTTGTGATACACGCTGTGACACAAGGTGTTATATGGAGGTAAAGCATGTGTAGCGGTGGCTTGTTCATCATCGGGCCAAGTTGCCAGGTAAAGACTTTTTAGGATTTTTGATCCCTAGTTGTCCTTTTTGTTTCCACTGTCTTGAAGATTCTGGAAAAACAAATGAAAAGAAATGTCAGTTTATGTGTTGCAATACAATGTAAGGTCGGGTAAATTGCATTTTACTAAACGTGAAAAAGATTTTTATAAGAAATAATGAAACAATCTTCCATTTATCTATTGTTAACCCAACTTCTACGTGTTTCTTGAGTTGAGAGCCTGTAAATGTATGGGTTTACTCTCTTTCACTAGTATTTAGTCGTAGTAGTTGGTCAGCAGATGCTGGTCAACACACCCCTGTTTGGAGAAACAGAGAGGACTACCAGCAGAAAAAGAAAAATCAATATCAGTTTAAGTGTACGCCACATTCAAAAGCCAAGTATCACTTTCTCCAAACCAACCAAACTATATGGGCGGAATTAATAATTTTACCTTGCAGAACACAGCAGTTGCTGTTCTAACACAACCTCGATCTATTTGTGTTATTGTGTGACTTGTGTGTTCTAAAAGGATTGTCCAGATTCACCAAAGTCACAAAATAACAAACAAACTCACAGACTGAGGTCATGGTAGACCAGCAACTCCCATATTCTGCAAGGTAAAATTCCTAGTTTCACCCATGGAGTTTGGTTAGTTTGGAAAGAGCGCTGTTTAGGTTTTACGACAGCTTTTTCCCATCAGAAACGGTGGTCTGACGGCAGAATAAAGCTGTGAAAATGTTCTAAATATAGTGTACGCCTAAACTGACACTGAATTTTTTTAAGGTGGATCTTTTTTAAGTGGCTAAAATAGCTTTTGTTGCTGACCCTGTACGCAGCAGTATAAACGATCCCTTTCACACCTTTTGTTTTCAATGTCTCAGCAACAAAACACAAGCCTTTGCACTTGTTCAACATACTTTGAGTTGATGATGAAATAAGACGGCTTCTTAAAACATGAATTATGGAAGAATCATGTTGCCAACCTGCCTGCTGTTGATTACTTGGAATGAAATTGTTTTATCTAGGCAGCAAATGACCCAACAAGCCATTATCCTGCTGTGTTTCGAACTTAGCGTCACCTGGAGCTCCTGATGTTCTTTCAACAGTCTGTCGTACTCCCTGGCGAGGCCCTCCATCTGCTTCTTCATTACATCTGCCTCTGACTCGGAGTTCTTAAGGGCTGGAGAGGAAACAAGCATGCATCAGCACAGGATATCCTCATTGTCTTTAGCTAGAAGTAACAAGTCTTTAACTTTACAGTGCTTGTATCAACTTTCCTGGGCTCAGAATATGAAGATAACGCTAACCTGTGTAAAATCATAGTTACAGTGGACATGTGCACATGTCCATTGATACTAACCATCTCCTGAGGTCTTCAGTTCTTCTTTCAGTTTCTCCACCTCTTTCCTCAACAGCTCCATGCCCTCTGCGGTAGCCTGGTCGCCCTTCCCTTCCATCAGAGCCTGAAATACAATAAATGACATAAACATAAAGTGCATGAGATACAGCTCCTCATCAGGAAATGTGTATGCAACTGCAATGTAAAACATCATGAGTGTGTATTCACATCTAGAGGTGGCTGATGTGGGGAGACCAAACCAAGTACTCGATAGATAAGTGTCTCAAACAGAAGTGGTATAGATAGTCTGCCTCTGAAGGTGCGCGGCAAAGAGTTCACAGACCACCTTGTGTCTGCAACTGAGCCATCAGTTAAAAACCAAACAAAGACAGCACAGATGTAGATTTGAATAACAGGGTTGTGCAAACAGACGATACTAGAGCCGCAATCAAAATTTTGAAAATCCATTTATCGGTTTGAGTAATTTTGTTTTTTAAAAGTCAAAATTCTCTGATTCTAGCGTCTTAAATGTGAATATTTTCTTGTTTCTTTAGTCCTTTATAATGGTTAACTGCAATGTGTTTGGGTTGTAGGCAAATCAAGACATTTGAGAACATCTCTTTTGGCTTTGGGACACACTGATCAACATTTTTCACCATTTTCTGACATTTTATAGACCAAACAACTAATTGATTAATTGATAAAATAATCAACAAATTAATCGACAATGAAAATAAATGTCAGTTCCAGCCCTAGACGGTACATGGACTGGCCATGTGGCCTGGAAGAAGGGATTCCATAAGAAAAGAAAATCACAGAAAATGTGCTCAACTGCCTATATAAGTCTGAATGTACTTCAACACTCAACACTCAACACTTTACAGTCTAAGTCTATTAGATTGTCATTTATTAACAGACTTCTTGTTGATATTGATGATCCCATGCTAAACATCTATATGGCAGTATCTGGACCAACAAATACAACAGAAAGTTGTATTTCATGGGGTATTTTAATGTTTTTTTAGAGTTTGTCTTATCCTGGAAAATGATTAAAAAGGGCTTGCTGCCTCGTCCTCCACTCAACGGCATAATTGGAGGGTTTCATTCCATTTAGTGTAACAGAGTTTTTCTAGTGAGCCAAATAGCACAGTAGCAGCACCCTGACTTTGTTTGACCTGAACGGAACAGAGCCTTAATTAGCATCATCGGTAACACCCTGTGATTTCAGGTCAAAATGGCTACTGTGAAAAAGGTCTATTCTCTGACGTAGATTTTGCAGTTGTGGTCAATAATAACAGCGACTTGACTCGAACAACGTGGAGTCTACCTGTTTCAGCAGCTCGTTGTCCTCCATGTATTTTTTGGCAGCCTGGTTTGCACCATCAGCCTGCGCCTGAAGAGCAGCTGTAGAGGCAGACACTGTTGCCAGTTGGTTAATCAAGGTGACCACTCGCTTCATGACCCTGCGAAAAGATAAAAACAGGGGCTGGAGTAAGGCTGTCAAAAGTGTCAAAAGTATCAAAGTGTCGCTATTTTTCCAGCAGTGCATGTTTAAAACAATCAAGTATCTGTTCGTGACGTATTTTAAGTGCCAAAGCAACAAGAAAAAAATGATTTAAGTGCTCAATCAAGACTTCAGTTCAGTTCAGTCTTTAATGTCCTGCATGAAAGTTGGCTTGCAGCAAAGCTGTGATCTTTTATTTATCAGCACTGTCAGCAGGTAGTTTAAAAAAGGTATCCTATTTTGCATGCTTTTGACTTTTTTTGCTGTGGTGTTAACAGAAGTAATAAGTATCATTTTTTTATACTAGTATTGCATCCAAGTTAATATTATGCTATCATGGACAGCTATTTTCATTAATTATTAATCTTTTTTATCATCTGTGTATCAGTATAAGAGAGCAAAGACTCACAGCCAGAGGAAGACAGCGAAGCCAGAGATGTAGAGGTTCCTCTGGGCTCTGAAGAGCTTCATGTGCAGGTGGTCAAACATGTTCGGCTGCAGCTTCGCATCTGTGCCAAGTTCTTTACCCGAGTATTTCCTCACCTCACGTACTGCATCTAAAGACAAAGATGTTGGCAAAGAGTAATAAATAAAAAGTTACACCTTTTCTACAATGCGCCATCTTCATGTAGCTTTCAGTTTGAAAATTGTACCTACAGTGATAAGATCTGGTTCTGTTACAGTTCCAATAGTACGACAAAATCCCCCCAAACACCCCCCCCCCCCCGGGTTGTAAAAAACAAAAAAACAACTGACACAATCGATGTTTCACTTACCAAGAAAGAGAACAATGAGTATTATGATCATTGTGAGAAAGACTTTGTTCCAGAACTGTGCCAAAGGGCTCCAGATCCTCAGGTGGAAAATTTTCTGCCATCTGCAACCACACACACAGACTGGGGATGTTAATAATGAATCATAAATCGATTAATCACAAATGCAAATTTCACCAATAAAAAATTTATTATTAACCACTGTATGAATGTATGTTCTGTGTGAAGCATTCCTACAACTTTTCCAAAATCAATTTTAAGTACTTTCCAAGCATTTTCAAGATGCATTTTCATGCTTTTCAAGCAACTTACAGCTGTGGTAAATTAAATATTTATATAAATATATGTACTCAAAATGATTACTTCACTTCATCACATTAAATCAGATGTTACTGTGCTATGAACAATCAAAATGATGTTTCGTGATTGCATTATACAGAACAGTGACAAATTAAGGGAAAAAACAACAAAGTTTCATGTTATAAAATGTCTCACCTGTGTGTAAGGAGACTTTGTATTATATATAATATGTTTAACAAAGAACTTTTCAATAATAAGTTAATAATAATAATAATTTCAGTAAAATCTTTACAGCTTTAGCACTATACCTCATCATGGCCCTTAGTGTAACATGAGCCTAAATCAAAAAGTCCCTACTACAGTTTATCATCCCATGGTCAAATTCTGCATGTTAAAATTTCTCTCTCTTAACTTTTATCAAAGCTTTTAAACATCACATAAAATCCAAGTTTTTTCAAAGATTTCCAACACCCCTATGATCTTTGTGTGTACCATTTCTCTGGAGCTCACGGGTTTTCTCACAGTTTGATTTGGTCAAGTTTGTTAGTCTAAAAATGGCAGTAACTGCGCCTCTTTTCACAGTGTTTTGTTTGGCGGAGCCATTTGTTGAATAAGGGCAAGCAGACAAGAGCAGCCATTTGTTTTATTATTTTGTTTGTTTAAATTGTTTGTTAAATGAATGTTTCACATCCTAATGTGCAGCTAGAATTGCTTACATAAAACCTAAACTGTGAAGAAGACATGCATTTTGTATCTAATAAATTATTAATGATTTATCATTGTTGATTGTTAACACGTTCAATTAAATGGACAAAATCTCCAACCCTAATAGAGGCCATAATCACAATTAGAGCAGCAACAATTCATTGAATAATCAATTGTTAACTAATTATTAAATTAATTGCCAACTATTTTGATAATCGAATAATAGTTTGAGCATTTTTTTTAAAGAGAAAAAGTCGAGAATCCTTCTTAGATGTGAATATTTTCTGGTTTATTTACTCCTCTCTGAAAATAAATTGAATTTCTTTGGATGGTTGACAAAACAAGACATTTGAGGACGTCAACTTGAGCTTGGAGAAACACAGATCAACATTTTTTACCATTTTTCTGTCATTTTATTGACCAAACAATTAATCGATTAATTAATAATTGTTAGTTGCAGCCCTACTCACTATCTTTTGTGTACAGGCTCACTCACCATGCAACACAGAATCACAACCCTTTGTAAGGTCACAAATGATGAAACCCTGCTCTATGTTTTCTGTGCATTGATCAGACGACCACGTTGTGGTAAAACAAACCTGACACGCACAGACACGCAGTTGTGTTCTTTACCTCCCGGCTGAGATGAAGGGCAACAGAGGATGACAAGTATGCCAATCTCCACATAGAGAAAGAGGGCCACAGCAGTCCACTGCAGCGTCATCTCTAATGATCTCTGAAGAGAACCTGACGAAGACAGACATGAAAGGTTACAGAATGTCAGGCAAGGCGAAAAAACTAAAAAAACTAAAAAGAAAAAGCTCAGTGAGTACAGTTGGGTGGTTTAGCTTGCTTGTGTGGCTTTTCTTCTACTTGGACAACAACACAGACTCTGTTGAGGAAAATGATTGCCTAAGCTTAAGCTTCTTCTCTGATCACAGGTCACATACCTTACCCTAACACTCACCAGGGCTAAAGACAGCTGTCAACACTGGATCACTGGATCTGCTTATGTTATAGCGTCATCCATCACAAGCAGTACGTGACAACAAATACATGCTTATTAGAAACTGAAGTCCACGACACACGCTAACTTTATCAATGAGTAATCCGCTCTTTTGTTCTTCTGTCCATTCATAAAAGCCCACGCTCCGCTATCACAAGCTAACGTTACCTGAACTGAAAGCTAATGTTAACGTTTATCTGATGAGGGTTATTTAGAAACAACTAGCCTCACAGCTAGCTAACTAATTAAATATTTCAAAACGACACGTCAAGTATCTAAGTTCATGTCAATAAACAGAGACAGACAGACATCTTACCAGCAGACAGACGTTGACTAAATATTAAATCCTGACTAACAGACGTATCTAACTTCGGTTAAAGTTTGTCTGCCTCCTGTCGTCGCTTCCTCTTCCTGTTCCAGCGTCGTTGGGTCCAGCAAGCTCGAGGTCGTGTCTAGAAGGGAACCCTTCGTTTGCAAAACTCGCGCGAGATTTGTGCGCGTTGTTTCTTTATTTTGCACATAACGCAGTAGTTGTTAGCTAGGTAGACGTAGAGACTAGAGTACTTAGTTTTGGTTGAGGAAAGACTATGGTTTGGGTTAAAATGATCACTCCCGCGAGATCCTACACGGGTCTAGGGTTCTCTTCGAGAGACAGGACTCGCGCAAGCGCGCGTGAAGGACCTAGTTTCCGGTCCTTTTTTCCAAAGTAAAACTAAAGACAAAATCACGTTGATGTTTAACGTTAAACTTAATGTCAACGTTTTTCATGTACACGTTGTTTTCAAACATTAATATAGACATAAAATGCGTTGTTGTTTGTTAATTAATTCAGTATTTAGCCCTAAAATTTCCTTCTGCTTTTTTTTTTTTTTTGTCTCTGTACACCCTTCTTTTTACCTGCAGGACCCAAATTTTAACTTTACTTTGAAGGCACAATTGCAATACATCCTTTCTGCTTATAGTAAAACCAACTATACTAAAACCAACTACACATTCAATTACATTCATTATTGTTTCATTTGACCCAGAATTTATTCTCCTGCTAAAATTCTATCACATAAACCAAATTTCAAACTGCATCACTTTCCAAAAAGCCTGGTGCTCATGGAATGAATGATTATACCAGTATCACACTGTAGTTTTTGTGTAACTTTTTTGAAATGTACTGTTAGTTGCAATATCCTTCATAATTGACGATTTTGAGAATAACTGCACTATATCAATACTATACACTATATCAACTTGTTATATTTGTAGGTGTGCATCTAGAATAGTATTTCCCATGTACTAGATATTACGGTTTCAGACAAGTGGTAATAATAACTATTGTGTTAAAATAGCTAAATGATTGCTGTGTAATTAAGGCCTGACAGGAGAAAACATACTGTAGTAATAAAGAAGACAGACAGCAGCCACACAACTTTAGCTTTGCAGATTTATTTGGCATAAAAAATAAAATAAAATTTATAAAAGGCTAAAATCAAATGTATCACATTTCAATATGCTCATGTTCCCACATCATGCACAGACCCGTATGTGTTTTGGAGGTAATCTATTACAGCTGAGGTACTGGACAGAGAATTGAACACTTTCCTCTCAGGCTGGGAGCTAACCCTCTCCAGCATGTAGATGAGATGGTGATGGAAGCAGGTGAATGGAGTACCCTGCTCTATGGAAATGTCCACCCAGTCCCATATGCACTCCAAAGGAGTATCCTCGTAGCCGGTGAACATGGCAGGATTAGCAAGCAGCCCTCGCGCAGCCATCACACCTAATGAGCAAATCCAAACAAGAAATTCACACATTCAAAAGGAACGTTGTCATGTACATGAGTGTGTCATGAGCTGATAAATGTGCTTGTTCAGGAGGGTAACGTGTTTAAAACAAACCTACCATCGACACCTGTGAGCTGGTGAGTGGACTCCACATCACGGAGGTACTTTATGTCCCCATTGGCAATCACTGGGACGGAGACGCTGTCTTTGATCGTCTTTATGGCATCATAATGGACTGGCTGGTGGCGTTCTTCTGATGTACGGCCGTGGACTGTTATCCACGACACACCGGCTGATTCAGCTTTCTGGCACAGATCCACTGTCTGTTTCAGGTCCTTGTGAATTCTGTGGGTGAAGTAAATTTATTTAATAATAATAATAATTATTATTATTATTTTTATCAATATAAGCTTTTTGACCCTGGTTTTAACTGACAGGAGATCATAGTTACATGTTACACATTAAATTACAAGTATTCTGCCACATGAAAAATGTCAATTTTCCAGGTACAGTATAATATGTAGGCGAACCAATTCTGATATTTGGAAGTTTAAAAGAGCTTATAACAATATACAGTATCATCCAATACTAACTTTTTTAAACATAAACAAATGATCTTAACCAAGATCTTTTTTTCTAACACTGACTAACCGGTTGATTCCACCCAACACGGCACATCTGTGTCACAGTTCTGATCTGTCTGCATGGTTGCAAGCCCTATCAGCAGTGTTTCAAAGCATTTCAGCAGCGATGTTTTGCCCACCTGATTATGTTTACTTGCTCAGATTTTGTTGATTAGGTCCTCTTTCCTTGTCCTCTGTGCTTCCACCATGGACAAGCAGGCTACATGGTTAAACAGCTTCTTTTCTGGCTGTCTTTATGATCGTGAGTCTGCACTAAGTCTTTTATTTTGAAAATTAACCAGATTCTCCCTGCCTTTTCTGTGTCTGATTTCCTGCCTTTCCTGCTCTGTGCTAATGGATGCGGCATCCGTCAAAAATAGACTCGACACGTATTTGAAGCGGAGTGGAGAGCTGCTTCTGTGACACGCCAAAGCACTGCTGGTGGAATCACAAACATTGTGTAGAGAGGCTGCGATCAGTTCAGCTGTTACAGTTAAAAAATAAACTTGTGCTCTCTGATGAACAAGCAATGTAACGGTCACAATGTTTCTAAATAACCTTAAACCTTGTTTGTCATTTCTGCCCTGTTATCCATCTCCACTGTTCTGATTGCATAAAAAAGTAAACTGAGACTTAATTCATATGGTGCTGTTTTCTTAGAATTAGTTAAAAAAAAATGCAATATATCACCTTGCTTGCAGTATGGCAATAAACTGAATAATAATCCCTGTATCGTGATATGTATCGTATTGCCAGAATCTTGCCAATATACAACCCTACAGTCCAGGTCTATATAAGAAGTCAAACTGGATCTTTTTTTTTTTGTTTGTTTTGTTTTACCTTATTTTGATGGATGCTGTATAGTTTGGATTGTCCACTTGGTTTCTGACATGTCTGACCATGTCTTTCACAAGTTCAGGCTTGTTGATGAGGCACGCACCATACCCTGCTGACATAGCCCATCTGAAAACACACAAATGACTTAGACAAAATAGGGGCACACATGTTCAGGGGGTGCAGGGTTTAACATATTCATGTCTTATTAACAATCACAACCACATATTATTAGTATTTGAAATACCAGGGATGAAATCAGTAACATGTGATTTTCCATTATTAATTAATAAGTCAAACAAACTGTGAGAAACTGTTGTCAGCAGTTTCACCTTTGCGGGCAGCCACAATTCAGGTCAACTCCATCTGAGAAAGGTGCTACCACACAGGCTGCATCAGCCAGAGTCTGGGCATCATGGGCAGCAAACTGCACTATCAGGGGCCGGTCATCTGAGAAGGAAAAGGGAAACCAAACAATGCTCAAAAATGGAACTTGCTTTTGGAGAGCTGCTGCTGACAAAAGCAGTCTATGAAAGCAAGATAATAAGTCACAATTAATCAAATTATTATCAAAATTGAAATATTACCTAATGCAATATCCACAAAACCTACAAGTCTTGTTCTCCAGATGTAAGAGAGCATGCTTGTTTGGTACAACCCCCAACAAATGTCACATCATCATGGTTTTAATAGTTTTTTTAACAGTGAAAAAAAATGGTTTTTATGATTTTTAACCATATCATGCAGCCCTAGTAAAGACGGTGGGCAGCAAGACGTTGTGTTGCACTACTGCAGCGCATATTGCAATGTAGCTACTCACGCTCATTTGTAGTGAATTCACTGTCTCTGGCTTTGACAGATCGCATGAAGTCAGAGGCAACGATCATTGGGGTAAAGCAGATGTCACAGTTGTATTTCCTCACCAAAGTCCTGAATGCAAGCCTATGGGAGAAAAAAAAACAAACTTAACTGACCACAAAGTGCAACAGACAGGGTTTGTGACTGTAGTGAACTAGTACTGCACGTCTCATGTTTACAACAAGATAGCAGAGCACTTGATAAAACACATGATTAGAACTGCAACAATTACTTGCTAATGTAACAGCACTCTACAAAAAGGGGCAGAGCCGCCTCTTTTTCCTAAGGAAGCTCAGATCTCTAAACATCTGCAGTAAGATGCTGCAGATGTTTTATCAGTCTATTGTGGCAAGTGTTTTATTTTATGCTGCAGTCTGCTGGGGAGGAAGTTTGGGAAAAAAAGCAAGCAAGGAGGCTGGATAAGCTTGTGAAAAAGGCTGGCTCTGTGATCGGAGTAAGGATGGACTCTCTGGAGGAAGTTGTGGAGAGAGACACAATGAGGACGGTGGAGGCCATCCTAAACAACATGGATCATCCACTGCATAACACCTTGATGGACCAAAGAAATAATGGTGGTGGAAGGCTTCTCTCTCTTCGTTGTAGGACAGAGAGATACAGAAGATCTTTCATACCAACTGCCATCAGACTCTATAATTCTTATACAAACAGATGAGACTGCGCTTTAAGAGACATTTTTCACCATTTTCTGACATTTTTGAGGCAAACAATCATTAATCACTCAATGAAGAAAACAATCGACCAGCTGCAGCCTCACAGTTTACAACCGCATGCTTAGCTTTCTTATGCATTTAACCTGCGTTCAGTACTGAAAATAACAGCTACGATTACATAAAGCAAACATGTTCCACTTACTTTGAATATCGAACCATTGGGGCGCATATCTTCAGGACCTTTCCCTTTTCAAACATGTCCATGACGCTGGTGTTCCCGTCACAAGTCTTCATTCTTTCACACGCTAGCGGTGTTAGCCAGCTAGCATAACAAGCTAACGAGCTCAATATCCAAAGAGCAGAGTTTCGTTCACAGACAGGTTCTGTCGTCTGACGTCTATTCCATCGTTTCAAAGACGACAGCAAACTGAATGTGCCACATTAAACCGCACACAACCGCATACAGACACACACATGTAGCTCGGTTTGCTTCAGGACGACATGAAAACAGCGACGCTTCAGCCCACCACGCGGGGAAGAAATGTGGGCGTGGTTTGAGACCTCTGAACCCATACGTCATACAACAAAATGTGTTCGTTTATTTATTTAAAATTATTTTTCAAATTATAAACATCCATCTGCCGATGTAGTTGGGTCAGGTTATACGAGGCAATGTGATTTTTGTATTAAAAATAAAATAAAAACTTCGAAAATAGTGTGGAAGTTGCGGTTGTCCTTCTACGTCACGTCCATTCGTGCAATGCTGCCTTCAGGTTCTGTGGGGAAAAGTGACACTTCAAAAAAAAATCAGCCGACAGCTTAGAAAAACCCGTGAATGAAAAAAAAGTCAGACATGATGAAAAAAATAGAAAACACGTCAAAATACAAAAAAATAAGATTCAAGACGATTAAATTTAAAAAAATGAATAAAACAAAATGATATTCCATGTCTCTTTTATTTTTCAGTGGATTCCTTTTCAGTACCAATACTTGTTTCAATGCCAGTGATGCCTTTTTCAGTTCAGGTTTTGTTTTCAATGACAAATTTTATTTTCAGTGCCAAAATGTTAATGTCATTGTCTGAAAAAGGGCTCAGTACACATGTGTAGGGACATACAACAATTTCAGTGTCTTCAAGAAGGGCACTGATGGCTTGATTTAAGCAGTAAATATATCAAACTATTTCTTTTTATACTTAGAGCACCAAATTATATTTATTTTCAACATCTATCCTACAAATAACTGTATATGATACATATGTAGTCAACATATTAATAGAAGACAAGCTGGAGGAAGTAAATGCCAGTTGATGAGTCGTTCAGTTAATTTGTCGTCAATATTTACATTTCAGCTTAGTTTGTTTAAATGTTCATCTATTTCTCTGGACACAGACATAGCTATATGCCACTTCTAATATATATCTGTGCTCCTTACCATTAACCTGTTACATTTTGGCATTGTATGAACTGGCACCTTACCATTCATATTCATATTTATAGCTGTTTAGCTGTTACTTTTCTGGCATTGTTAATGATAATCTTTCACGCTTATTTTTTCTTTGTATTAGCACTCTTTTCCTACCACTGCACAGTAATTTCCCCTGAGATAAATAAAGTACTTTCTTATCTTTTTATCTTACATTACGCTGCATTTTCTGACCGATGAACTCAACACTTTCCAGAATTTGAAAAGCAGCTCCATTATTGCAGCAGTGCTGCAGGGGCTGCAACACCAAAAGGACAAACAGAAGCGATGGGTCAGATGAGATGATGCAAGAGGATACCAAATACCTACTGATCCGCAGCTTTCATCTGGTCAGGCTGCTGACAGATGGTGGAGGTGTCTTCTGTGGAAACCCCTCTGGCACAAAATCATACAAGAAACACTAAATAATGGGAAAAGCAGTATTTTTATTTTTATTTTTTTTACACACCTGCCAGCAAATTTAGTAAAGCAGACACAGTGGTCATAAGACTGGAGAGAGGTCATGAGTTAGATGTAGTGTTTAACATCTCATTTATGGAATAAGTAAAAGAAAAAAAAAAGGTATTATATAGGTTTTCTCCATAATCATTTAAGTGACTTGGTAGAACATTTTTCCAAGATAATATTTTCTGGATTTAGGGCTGCATATATCCCACTCACAGTGTACTATGTACCAATTATGTATGTAATCTTTAAAAATCAAAATCAAGATTCATGATGTTAAAAACATGATTTGAAGCACATAATCAATCCTGCTCTGGAATGAAAGCAAGGCCCTTGTAGCACTTCCCCTCTCTGACCACAAGAGGGCAGTAAAACAGCACAGTTCTAGTCTTCAAAGGGTCAATTCACCCTCAAGTACATGTTATTTTCCCACCTGAACGGACTGATAGCACATCCATCTATCCAGAGTGATTTGCTGAGGTCTGAATAATCATTTGCTCGGGGGCATTTGCTTTGTCGCACTGTCGTGATTATTTCCATTATTTTCTCAATTAATGATTAGTTGTTTAGTCTATAACACGTCAGAAAATGGTGAAAAATGTTGATCAGCGTTTGCAAATGTCTTGTTTTTGTCCACAGCCCAAAGATAATCAATTTTCTGTCACAGAAGAACTAAAGAAACAAGAAAATATTCACACTTAAGAAGCTGAAATCAGAGAATTTTTACTGTTTTGTTTCTTAAAAACTGATTATCATTCATCGAGCACAGCTGCAGATCAATTTAATAACTGATTCTTAATCGATTAACCACTGCAGCTCTAAAAGCCTTTATAAAAACATGTCAAGAGGTCCTTTACTGGGCAGAAAATCATATCACATGGTCACATGCCATTCCTATGGTCAAAGTTTGTTATTTTCTGGGCCAAAATAATAACTACCTCTGCTCCCATCTTATAAAAAAGGAGAACAACATCCTCATCACATCAAAACACACACTTTTTGAACTAATGAACACTTTATTTCAAACTGGCACTGAATAAGTGACTAGTAAAAGCATCAACAGATATATCAATAAGGCACAGAGGGCATCGCAAAAACATCCCTTGCCGTGACTGTGGAGAGACCCGTTAATCAGCTGATAAAATCTAAAAACTTCAACAGAATAAATACAATTTCAATCCAAGTCGAGCCAAAGAAAGTGATAGCAGTGGAATGCAGCTTGTTATTTTCACTAGTAGGCCAGTGAGTGATATGAAAAGTACTATCCACTTCTCAGTCAACTCCACACACACACAAAAACACACACACGATCCATCTATGCTACTTACTTAATCAGTTTGTTTAAGCTTACACAAGTTCCCTTAATCTACCGACATTTACATCATACATCAGGAGTCGCAGCCATGAACAACAGTGGCCGGAGAGAGGGCTGTGTGTGAGAGTTTAGCTTGTGCACAAATACCCTGTGAGGAAACAAAATACGTGTTAAAGTGTATTTTCACTACAACCTCTGTACAGTGTGGATAAGTTAGTGATTTCTTAGCATGCATCTAAACTCCAGCACCACGTTAAATTGCCTTTCTTCTCCGTTACACACGAGTCGCACATACGGTTCTAACACCACTCTTCTCTAGGATTAAAAACAAACTCAAAACCAATCACTCTGCATACTTGACCAACTTGATGTGATACGAGGACAGTGACAGTCTTCTCATCTTTGTCCATATTAGTTCATTCTACAGCTGATAAAAGAAAAAAAAATCAAACATGAGCATGCCCCCTGGGAAACCCACACGCTGCAAAATGAAACATTTAATGAAATGTCCACTCCTGATACGTACAGATCATCCATTGGCAGGGATGTAAACACATCGAAACAAGGACACTTTGTCCACGTCTTTTCATCTCTGATATCTGTAACATCGCAGCACAGATGCTTCCTGTCCAAAGCTTGGGAAGGGCACTTGAGGGAGGGTTCACTTCAAAATCAAAAAAACATATTTTTCCCTTGGCCTGTAGAGCTGTTTATGCATCTAGATTGTCTTTGTGTAAGTTGCAGAGTTTTGGGGATATCAACCATGGAGATGTCTGTTTTCACTCCAATAAAATGGGAGTAAATGGCACTCTGCTTGTGGTGATCGAAGAGCCAAAAAAAATACATTTGAAAAACTCAACAGCAGCTTCTCTTTTCAGAAATCATGGCGTGGTTACTCAGAATATTCCACAGACCTTGTTGTGAGCAGTTTCATGTAGGAACTAATCTGCTTCCAGTATTTCCGGTAGA
This sequence comes from Lutjanus argentimaculatus, assembly GCA_034769285.1. NCBI lineage: Eukaryota > Metazoa > Chordata > Actinopteri > Lutjaniformes > Lutjanidae > Lutjanus > Lutjanus argentimaculatus. Next base: position 3,601,191 of record JAWZSL010000001.1, read on the forward strand.
TTCTCGCGTAGAAAGAAAATAGCTGTCGTAGATTCTACAGCAGACAAAGTAGTTCCAGTAGATCATGACCTACATGAAACTGCTCCCAACTGTCAGATGCCTGACAGTCTGTGGATTATCTTGAGTAACTGGGTCATAATTTCTGAAACGAGACATTGCTGTTGAGTTTGTCAAATGCTTTTTGGTGCTTTGAGCAACACAAGTCGAGTTTCATGTAGTCCCACTATATTTGAGAGAAGGCAGAATATCTATGGCCGATATCTCCAAAACTCGGCAACTCCCACTATCTAGATGGATAAGTATCACTAAAGGTAAGAGGAAAAAATATGTATTTTTGATTTTGGGGTGAACTTTCCCTTTAAAGGATAACAGGCTACACAAGTGTAAAACGCAGCAGGTCGATGGCAGCCAGCCTCGGGGGAGTTACAGTATAGGGGCCGTGGGAATAACCACCCTTATGTGTCCACAGCCACCCGTCCCCTCCCTTCCACCCTCACTGAGGTATCTCTCTGCGGCCAGCTGCCTCCAGCTCCACACTGGAGAGGAACCGTCGGGATAGTCGGTGGCAGTCGTAGCTCAGCTCCGTGGTGTATATGGCGCTGGTTTTCTTGGGGTAGATGATGGTGGTGCTCTTGAACTGCTGCGGCCGATGGCGAGGCTGGAAATCCAGCTGCGTCTTGTAGTGGCGCCAGGTGCTGTGGGGCACGGCCATGATGGTCTGCCTGCAGTTTTCGAGGCCCTGGCCCAAGGGCTGCAGGGCCACGGCCTGGATGAAGTGGCGGTCCGAGTCATAGTGCACGGATGAGGTGTATCTGTTGAGGAGGGAAAGGGTAAAAGTTTTATTAGGTGTAAATTATCGATACTCAACAAAAATATGAATGCAACACTTGTTTTTGTTCACATTTTTTTTACTGAGTTGAAGTAAAAGATCTAACTCCTTGTCTAGACTGCCAACATCACTTCAGCGCTCAAGCCACCCTGAAGTGTCTTCCTTTATAGACTCTGTATTGTCTGCTCATTTCAAAGCATACAGCAGCAAATGAGCAGACAAACTTTCTGTGCAGTCTGCATATGGCAGTGTGCATGTGCGCAGTGGGTGTGGATGAGCAAAAGAGAAAAGAGAAAGAAAAAAAAGAGTGTGGTGATCAAAGCAGAGGGATTAAGGTTAAGCAGTAAAGTTGTCTGGTGGCAGTAAATATACAGTTTGCCAACAAAAATACTCCAGAAAAAGTCCAAAAAGTCCCTGTGTCTTGCTTATCAGCTGCTGGGTAAAGTGAAGGGAGAGTCTGTGGGATTAAACGGAAGCTGTGAGCTGATCTCAGACTGTGGAGCACACAATGCTCAGCCTCTAGGACACAAAATGTGGATGAAATATGTTTTCATTGCCTTCTTTACTGGGCGCGTATTGTCGAAAAAAGATGGACTTGAAATGTCTGATTCGCTTACGGTTTGAGATAAGGGCTAAGACATCTTCTATGCACCCAAAAGGTTTATTTCTGTCAAATTTTGTTCTCAAATTTGTCACAACCTGTGTTAGTGAGCACTTCTCTTTAGTCAAAATAATCCATCCATCTGACAGGTGTGGTATATAGAGATGCTGATTTAACAGTAGGTGTGCATTGGACTGACTCTAAAATGTGCAGTTTTATTTTGAAAGAAAGACTTTTATTAGGCACTGAACTATGGCTATCTCATACTGGGCTAACAATCTTTTTCCCAGGGGGGCAAAGTCATGACCTGCCCTACTCTGCCTCTGATTGGCTTAACTTGATATTCTTATCCTACCCCTAACCAATCACTCCTTAAGCCTACACCTAACTAACCCAACCAACAAAGGCAGCGAGCACTAGCCAATCATAGGCAGAGAAAGGCAGGTCATGACTTCGCCCTCCTGGAAAAAGAATGTTAGCTCTATGTGAAATAGACACAGTCCAGTGCCTTATAAATGTATTTTTTCAAAAAAAATAGCACATTTTAGCGTCCATTTATTGTGACCAATCCAAGGCACAGCTGTGCAATAATCCAGCTGTTAAACCAGCATCTCTATATGCCACACCTATCAGATGGATGGATTATCTTGGCAAAGGAGAAGTGCTCTCTAACATGGATTTTAACAAATTTGTGACCAAAATTTGAGAGAAATAAATCTTGTGTGCGCAGAAGAAGTCCTTGATTTTTTACTTCATCTCATGAAAAACTGGACCAAAAAACAAGTCCACTGTTCTCTTGTTTGCTTATGTGCACAGTCTGCAGTTGCTGGATGTTTTGGGGCATATTAAAGCAGAAGTGCCACAGCCTGCATGTCCTGATACCATTTCTCAATGCATATCCTCCAGCAGGTCTGATGCTGCACAGAGGTCACATCAAAGCCAACCCACCTTATCTCCTTTGGTGGTAATGGATCAAGGGCTATGCCTTCCCCATAGGACGAGGGCTGCAGCTGCTGGAACGATCCGGTGGGTACAACTGGAACCTGCAACACAGAAGGAGCCAGTACTGTCAGTTCAGCCCTGAAGTGACCCACTTTCTTTTAGTTGGCATGAACGTGCCAGCAAGTTCATGCCAGGAAGTGTTATTGTCAAAGAATTAGGGCAGCAACTGATGATTATTTTCATTATCAATTAATCTTTTAGTCTTTAAAATGTCAAAAAGTCAAAAATATTCATCACAATTGCCCAAAGGAACATCTTTAAAAATTGCTTATTTGTCCAACCAAAAGTCCATAACCCAAAGACTCTTCCTTTACTACCATAAATGACAAAGAGACTTGCAAATGGAAGCTGGAGCCTACAAATGTTTGGTATTTTGCTTTTGCAATAATCGATTATCAAAATTGGACACTCATTTTTTTAAATTGATCACTCAGGGCTGCACCTGACAATTATTTTCATCACTGACTATATGAATCGATGAGTGGTTTGGTCCATAAAATGCCAAAAAAAATGTTGATCAAGTTCTCAAAAGCCCAAGCTGATGTCCTCAAATGTCTTCTTATGTCCAAAACTCAAAGACATTCAGGAAATCAGAGAATTTAGACATTTTTTTTTTTTTACTAAAAAATAACTCAAAGTGATTAATCCGCTTATCAAAATAGTTGCCGGTTAATTTAATAATCGATCAATCACTGCAGTCCCACATAGAACTTTCACAAACATTTGGTGTGTTTAAACTAAAACTGACTCGTAGGGAAAATGGGCATGGTGTGGCCAGCAGACAGCAACAATTTCAGAGTTAACTTCCTGTGTGCAGTGGCAACATCTATTCCAGTGCAAAGACAAAGTACCCTCTAACATTTACTCATACATTTGTGGAAACCATCAGGCTTCCATGCGTGGAATACTGAATTCCTAGCAGTATGCCAAGTCTTCCATATCAAATTGCAAGTAATGGAATGCAAGAAATGTTCAGCTGCAATCTACCTTTCTCCAAAGAGAGTTCATCTTTTTTTTTTTTTTTTTTTTTTAATACATGCTGTCAGGAAGCTGCCTACCAGGGAGCCCCGTCCCTCGTCCTCAGACACCGGGCTCACGGCCCCGGCTTTCTCCGCACACGCAGGCAGCAGCCAGGCGCCGGGGCTCGGGCTCGGGGGCAAGCCGGAGTCCGGGCTGTCAAGTCCTCTATCAGCCCTGCAGCTCATCATATCCAGCGGGTCTCCTTCACAAACATTTGGCAAGTTCAACCTGCCAACCATTGCGGGTTAAAAGTTGCGAAACCCCGGCGGGTTGTGAAAGAGAAGCACTTCCAGATTGCACTTCGCCGCGGCGTCACCGCCGACCTCTCCCCGCACAGGATGCGCTGCCCGCCCGCTGGAAATATCATCAACCACCGCCACCGTACTCGGGACTTTTAATACCACCAGTTCACAACAAGGAAATTAAAACATATCCTTCAATTTGACTCCCAAAAAAAAAAAAAAGTCAAAGTGTGCCCAAAGTAATTGAGAAAGTTTGTCCACTTGTGAGCTGAGCAGAGCGAATAGAGTCGTGAGTGGTGCTGCTGCCCGCGGCTCCTCTTCAAACTTCTTCTCCCTCAAAGGAGCCTTCTGCTCATCCACAAACACCAGGGCAGGAAACGCCTTTTGAAGCATTTGCAGCCTCCTGATTGGATGGAGGATAAGCGGCAACCAGAGCCGGAGCTGGTCATGGGAACTTTTCCAACCCCCTCATTCAACCTTGGTGAAAAAAAAAAAGCATAGGATGATTTTTTTTTTTCCTAGCAGGGCTGGGCAGCATTTCAATTAAATGTATTTAAAATATGTATTTAATTACTATCAAGTATTTTGAAATGTGTATTTTGTTGGGCAGAAAAAAAAAAAAAAAAAGCTTGTACTGGTGAAAAACTTAAAGGTCCATTGTGTAAGATTTCGGGGGATTTGTTGTCAGAATGTGACAGAAATATAGTGTAATATTCATAATGTTTTTATTAATGCACAATGATTGTGAATTGTTTTGTTTTTGTCGGCTGCATTCCATTAACCTTGGAAGTCTGAAGTCTGAGCTGGGAGTGACGACACACCCGAATTGACAGCGTTCCAGTGAACAAGTTGGAAAGTTAAAAAAAAAAAAATGAAATAAGTAAACCAGTTGGGGCTTGTGCTAGCCAGGTTTGTTAGCAATAGCTGTTGATAATGCATTTCGCAGTATTTTGTACATACAAACACCGTTGTAACATGCCCACAGATGGAGCTTGGGCTTTCAAGCACTGTTGATGCGCAGGGCAGCCATCTTGGATTTTGAAGTCAGGGTTGGTGAAGTTCGTCCAACTTACCGAGTCGGAAATCCAACTTAAGGGGGCATTCCAGTTGAAAATTCTGACTTCCCAGTAAGGGGGGGCTCACCATTAGAATGAGCCTTTTATATCTGTAGATGAATCCGGCGACAGTGGCATCTCCCTTCAGTATGAACGCGAATGAACGCGAGCCGTCATAAGAAGTTTACAGTTTTATACTTTTACGCTCACTTTTTATGTAATGTTGCTTTTGAAAACAATGTCTAGGAGGTCTGGAAGAAGCTGCGCAGTTCGGCTGCTCCAACAGTCGTGTCAAACTTCAACTTTGGAAAAAAAACAAACAAAAAAAACCAAAAACAGAATGCAAAATACACAAACCTTTACCTCATGAAGAGTGCTGCTGTCTGAGACCAGAGACTCTACAGAGATTCACCAAGTGTACAGAGGACCATGGTGAGTCATAGTGGATCAAAAATATTAACAGAAAGGAACTTTGTTCCTGAAAATCTTCAATATCTGATGAAAAATGTGAATTCATACACATTTTTCAATATATATTACACAGGACTTCATCACTTAAATGTGGCGGAGGTGGTCTGTTTTTTTTCTCTTCCTCATTATTCATTTCTGTCTTTGTCGCAGCCAGCGTCTAACTACTATGTAACATCTGAATATTGTTAATAAAAGGAACCTTCACCACTTACTGAGGGCCGCTGTTAATCCAACTATCCAACTGTCACTATTAGCAAGTAACAGCAGGCACGGTGTCTAGAAGGGAACCCCAGATCTGCAGAGGACTAACAGCTTCCATACATGGGGCGGACGCTCTACCAACTGAACTACAGGGCCGCCCCTCATTTCTGTATTTTGTATTTCATTTTGATACATCTGATGCAAAAGCAGGTGTAATTTGTAACAGATACTTTTGATGTATCATCTGTTTCCTGGTATTGTGCAAATTCAAACAGTATACACCCATCTGATGAAGCACAAGAGAAATACATTTGCGGCAATGTTTTAATAGTGTTCAACAATTGCCTCTGTAGCATACGATCCAGACAATACAAACATTTTGTACCTGAAGGCAGGAATGTGTACACCAATGCACTTATATTTGATCTACAAGGACTTGTTAAACTGAGAGGCATCAAAATCACTGACCATAAGCTGAGCTGACTTCAAATAAGTTTTCTTTTTCTTCCACAGAGTGAGATGTTCTGTATTTGACATCGCTGGGGATACTTAAAGAACAGCTTCAGAGACCCAGAGATGACTTGTCAAACTATTGAGAAACACATGTTATCTCAGTGCATTTTTTTTTGACAAAAGACATTCTTTTCCAAACCATACAGAAGAAGTTTGCAATTTTGCTAAAACCTTGTTTTCATTGTTAATGCAAATGAGACAGATATGGAAACCCAGATCAGCCGATAAAAGAAAAAAAATCTCCTGGTAAGTCATAACTATGAGAGTACAGTCACTGTTTATGAGACAGAAAAACAAAATTCTGCGTTAAAAAAATGAAATTATGAGATAGAAAATCAAAATTGAGACAAAAAGTCATAATTATGAGATATAAAGTCACAGTTTATGAGAGATAAAACGTCAAAATTATGAAATAGGAAGTTATTTATGAGATAAAAAGTTGAATTTAAGATAAAAGGTCATGATTATGAGATAAAGAGTCGAAATCACGAGATAAAAACTCAATTATGAGATAGAAAGAATTATGACTTTATCTCATAACTCAACTTTTTAACTCACAATTCTGACTTTTTATCTCATGAATTCGACTTTGCATATCATAATTATGACTTGCCATGAGGATATATTTTTCCTTCACTGGTGGAAATGGGCTTCCATAAACAGAGGATTAAGTTATCAAAGAATATTCTGGAATGCGTGCATGCGTTCTCCCCTTTTCCTCGGCAGCAGCCCCAGTTAAAAGACTTCAGCTCGCTGGTTCTAATTTCCTCGTCAACCTAGAGGGATTTTAAATGCCAAGACAAAGACGGCCTCATGTCTGACTGACAATGAAAGAAATCCAAAGACCCTCGTTGTCCAAGACGTGGGGACTCTCGACCATTCAGAGATTCATTTTAGGCCACCGTTCACACAGATAATCCCTACACCTATGACGCATATCCACTTTAATGGATGGCAGAGATGCACAAAAAATTTAAACCCAGAACCCCCCTACTTGGAATTAAAATGGCTGAGGAGAAGCATGTCTGTCCTTAAAATACATTTTGTTCAAACATCAACCTGAATTATCATCACGCTGCCTGTAATCTTCCACCGAGAGCAGCCAGAAGTGAGTTAACAGCACTACATTCAGGTCTTCTGAGTGCAAATACACTGTGCAACCATGTACTAATGTTACAAAGCTCAGACATTAGTGTCATGAAAAGAAAAGGTGGGAAATTACAGAAGTAAATGGCATGTGTAACAACAGCAAATAGCAGATGAGGAAGTTTCTCCATAATCCAGCGTCAGCTTGGCTTCATATTACTGTCAGTCAGGAAATTCAGTCCACTTTTTGCTCTTTCTCTAATTCTCCACCATTACCGAGCGGAGCATAATGAGGTCTTTGAGATGAATAACCTGCAAGAGAGGTGAAGAGCATCCCATCCTGGAGCCTCTTTCATTTTCAAGATGGGATTTCAGTGTGTGTGTGTGTGTTCACAGTCTCTTCTTGATGAGTTTCTCTAGTTTGCGGATGCGGGAGGACTCCTGCTCAGGGGTGGGGGCACTGAAGGACAGAGAGGGGCCGCCGTCGGCCCCCGAGGGTGGAGTGGGTAGCCTCTGCCTGAAGAGCTCCAGCATGCTGCTCTGTTCACTGCGCTTCAAACCCTACACACGCATCCACACACACACACGGACACAGGGGAAATTAAAAGCATTAAAACAAATTGTCTTAGTTCACAAAGTAAGAGGAAAATACAAAACTAAGAGTGTGTTAGTCCACAATAACAAGTTAGACAACATATGCAAAACAGAATTAATTATATATTTCAAAAAAGGTTTTAAACGGGGCAAAATGAAAGAAAACACAAGGTTAGAATATTACAGGAGTAGTTTGACAGTTTGGGAGATACTCTTGTTTGCTTTTGTCTGTTCAAGTTAGATGAGAGGATAAATACCACCCTCAGATCTGCAGGTTCAGTGGAACTCTGGAGCAGCCAGTTAGCTTATAGCATAAACAGTAGAAGCAGAGGGAAACAGCTGACCCTTCCTAAGACCCGCCCCTTTTTTGCTCTGTTCTCAAATAGCAGTTGAGCAAGCTTGTTACTCAGTGAAACCCTGGTCACCTTTATTCATTCCTGTTTCCTGTAAAAACAGCAGCTAACTAGCTAGCTAATAACTGATGTCAGTTAGCTAGCTAGTTAGCTAGAGTTTTTCTAACTAGCTAGCTAGCGATTGATATAGATTAGCTAGCTAGCTGGCTAGAATTTAGCTAAAATTAGCTATCAGATACAACTAGCTAGCATTTTTGCTAGCATTATCTATCATATGTAACTAGCTAGCTAACAACAGATATAGATCATCAAGCTAGTTAGCTAGCGTTTTGCTGATATTAGCAAGCTAAAGATGTTTCTATAGCCTATGTTGCTTTTACAGGTCCGCCAGCAACATTTTTTAAAATCATCCTCAAGATTCGTTTTTCTTTTCAACACAGATGAGCCTAGCACATAGCATATCTAGGTGTAGGAAAAGAAAAGTTGACTGACGTTCTCTGAAAATGGGCAGCACTCAGGAAGGCTGGAATTGCAATTACAATATGCAATAAGATTAGTGGGAATCATCATTTTTGCATTATAATTTTTATTTTCAATTAAAAAAAAGCAATTAAAATCGTGATGATGTGATTTTTATTGAGGTCTGTACCAAACAAACATGTTGTTTTACATCTGGAGAATAAGATTTTCAGGTCAGGACATCGATGCAGCACTATAGTACCTCATTACAATGCTGTTTTCTCACACGTTTTTCCTTTTTCAAAAAATTGTAATTTGGATATTGCACTTGGCCATATTGTGACTTTGACAATATTGCAATTAACTGTGCAGCCCTAGTCCAAAGATAACAAAATCCACCTACCAGTACCTTTAAAGCTCACTATTTAAAAACTCATATCTCATTTGTTTTATCTTGACAAAAAAAAAAAACAAACCTGTGGTTTTATGAAGGGCTATGCTGTTAATTAGTGAGCTTTAGAGAAGCTGGTGGGCAGATTTTGTTACCTTGGAACAGAGCTAGGGCTAGCTGTTTCCCTCTGATAAACCAAGCTAAGCAAATTGGCTGCTAGCTCCACCTCCGTTTTGAAGCTACAGATCTGAGAGTGGCATCGATCTTCTCATCTAACTCTCAAAATTTTGAACTGTGCCTTTAGATTACTGGTGGAGTTAAATCAACTGACCTTCATGTCCAGAATCTTCTGGAAAGTCTCAGGATTGCCATCAGCCAGGAGCTTGATGTAGTTATCAACAAACACCACCGGTGGTTCATGTGGGGCCATCACCACCTGCGGAAAAAGCAGAGTTTAATGTCGGTTTCAGCCCTCCCTCAATCCCTGTTAACCATCACGGGACGACCCAAGAGATCTTTAAATGATCCCACATGGGGCTGCTATGGTCCAAATGAGAGAGGGGGGGTGGGAGCTAGAATTGACAAAACCACGCAGTTGTAGCTGCAAACAAAGTCGAGACTATGGTTCTATATTTAGAAGCCCACTCCTCTCTTTTTTTAATTCCCTTTACACACCAATTACCCCATGCATGAGTGGGCAAGAATTTGCTTCACCGGTAATTATTTTTGGGGTATAATGAGTCTGGGCAAAAATCAGCATAAGTCAAGAGCAGACAGAAAATGTTTAATGGGGCAAAAGTCTTCTCTGGATTATTTCTTTTTTTTCCAACAATAGAGGCTGGGTGGAAAACGTGGATCGGATAGCATTTCTTGCAGACGCTTCAAAGCAGGCAGACCAACACATGGCTGACAGACCCCCACCTCCCGTCTCATGCATACGCATGCACGCAGGGATCACCTCGCAAAATGTTTCGACTTTCCTTAACTTCAAAAATAAAATACCCCATCTGTCCTTTCAGGTTTTATGCTTTGCTTTTTAATAAATATATATGAGAAGATGAGCTGAGAGAGTGGAGGAAAGAGAGTGAAGAGCAGGCATGAAAGGCTCAGGATCGTGAAGAATTCTTTGCTTTCTTACTAGTCCTGCTGACTGAGTGATTTACTTAGCAACTGTCCTGGAGCCAGGCCAAGGGAAAGGCCTGAGGGACCTTGTAAAAAAGGGAAAGAAAAGAGGAGGGGGGGTTGGGATGGGGGGAGTTTAAGAATGAAAACGGGCATAAAAAGGGAGAGCGAGAGTCAGGGGGGGAAAACATTCAGGCTGAACAAGGGTAGTGGGGAAGGGTGGGGGGAGAGGGTGGGGGAGGAGGGAGTCTGCCTTTTAAATTCTCCCCAGAAGAGAACTTCAGAGGTGGGGGGGGAGGAGAGAGAGAGAGAGTAAGAGCTGGAGCTATGGTGGGCTGGGCTGGAAAGAGCGTGGAAAACAGCCACGTCTCACAGGCATCGGAGCGGCCAGGAGAGGCCGTCTCAGACAGACAGAGCCTTTGAACATAACTGAGCTCAAAAAAACAGACAACCCAAATATATTAATCTTTAATACCCAAAGTAGATGCTTTGACAGCTACATTAAGATTTAAGAGCTGGGATCTCTGAAAAGTTAAAAAAAAAAACTTACAGACAAAAATACTGTGAACTGAAGTGCCAGTTAATTTTAAAGTTCATATTGCATCAGTTTAAAGCTGCACTAATAAATATTAACAATGGATTAAACTGTACTGGGAATGAAGTACTGAAGTACATAAAGTTGTTTTTTTTTTCCACCATTACGAGCTTGAAGGATATCACCTCATTAAAACTTTCATTTATGATTATGCTAGCTTTATGTTGGAAACCACCACACACCGTTACAAAAAAATGAATGGATTTACACATATATTGTAGAAATGGGACCAGTCAGTATCAGAACTAGGGGGTAATCACAACACTGATCCACATTCCGATCTAAATTCCACACAACACGTGTCTTCTATTTGTGAATACTATGCTAAGTACTGCGAATCGAGAGTTGAGAGCGGTGTTCAGTTCTACTCTGCATCAGAATGTAATGTAAGGTAAACACATTACAAATTATCATGGTATGATAGAGCTGGAGGGAAGAAATGTATTGGCCCTCTCAGTCAAGGTCTAACAATAAACCACTGTAAAAATGACAGTTACCACCATAAACCATCATGTTCTGAACTAATACATTAGAAACACTGACAAGCGGTAACATTTGCATTTTGGAACATACAATAGCAAACTTGAACTGTCGGCAATGCATCATGGGAAATTATACAGATGAGGGACATCTCTCAGCCTATCAGCTGCGCATGTGACTGTCACAAGCCAGAATCCCACAGCGCCCCACAATGGTTGAAGGACGCCATTACACAATGACATTATATAACTACACAAGTTTCCAGACTGAAGTTCAGTTTGAGCCTCATGCGATCTCAGTACTACTACTACTACTGCTAAAAATCAAGAAAAAAGAGTGGTAGAGTACGGCATCTTCAAATGTCCAAATCATCTGAATCTGATTGGAACTGAAAAAAAAAGTGGATTGGTACATCTCTAATCTAGTGATATTAAAATGGACCTATCGATGGCAAGAATGTATGGCGCTAGAGCTGGTTCAGCATAGCAAGCGATGGCATTGGTATCATGTATGGAAACCTATGGGGCTGGAGATGAGGACAGATAAGGGGTATCGCCAGGTATTTTGTATTTTCACTTTTGTTGTTTCGTCTTTTGTTGTATTGAATATATCTACCCCAATAGAACAAAAAAAAAAACTGATCACAAAAAACAAACAAACAACAGATTAAATGATGTAATGTGAAAAGTGGTCGCCAGCAGTGTTGGTTGTACACTTAACAAAGTAACTCGTTTGAGCACTAACTTTTTTGATGCAATAAGCAATTCGAGGACTCAGGTATTTTGTTACATTTACAAATAAGCAATCTATTACCGTTACGATTTACAATACAATTGGCATATTTCCAGCTCAGTAACTACAACCGTCCCTTGTCTCTTGAGGGTGACTTTTGTGCATTTGAGATAAAGGACAGACAGCATAGGTCTTGACTGAAATCTCAAACCGGGTTTTGAAATGAATGTATTTGATTAATTTCTCATGATCTAATCTTTCTTCAAGTCAATACTCCAACACCATCCAGACTAGTGAATCTGTGGAGAGGATTTTTAGCAGTCAGATGAACGACTATCCAACACGTTTTTTTTTTAAATTTCTCCAGTGTTTTAAAACAGTAAACTACAAAAAAAAAACATGTGATTTGAAAAGCCTGTGCACTGTAAGTGTTTTTGAGATGCTAACTGGTTTGTTAGTTAAATGTTGAAACAGGATGTGGTATATGCTATACAAGATAGTGTTTTATTGTTCTCAGCTGTGTAATATGCCTCTGCCCATGCGATGTTGGATGGTCAGGTAATATCACTAACATGTGCAAGGAATTGCATTTGAGTTTTATTTTTGGTAGTGCGAAAGTACTCCAGTGAGTTGATTTTCTCAAGAGGCACCTCTGTTGTTTTGGTTCAGTATTACCCATCTCTCTCTCTAGAAAACAAGCTCTGATAAATCCCCCGTTCACTACCTGCTCAGCGCCAGACAGCAGAGAGACAAACTTAGAAACTAGCTGCTGAACGCTGCGGAGAATTTGGCAGCACAAGAGCCAGACATTTCCCTCAGGAGCCAACAAACAAACTGCAAATAAATGTTAAATGCTAAACGTGTAAGTGGGCAACTGCACAACTTTATAAGGTGATAATATGTCAATGTTATGCTTACAGCTTGTTTCACTGCTCCCATGAGAAAAAAACAATTGGTGCTTAAGGTCACGCCTTCTTCTGTTCTATCCATTTGTACCATCAATAGGATACTTTTGATTAGCGCGAGATCATTAAATCAACTCTTGAACCGTAGCACAAGATGACACAACCTTCAATTGTTACAATGAATTGCAGTTTCTTGGTGGGGGTGAGCCAGATTTAATTTCAAGTCCCGCCATCTCAGAGTGTAATTTAAAACTATTGTTGAGGCGAGACAGAGGGATTCTTGTATTGACCTTCTTTAGATGGGTTTGTCTTTCAGAAGCGTCAGTCTCAGCCCAAGGTGGAAGCAATTACCTGCGAGGGACCTTGATGCTGCACAAAGTTGATGGCTAAAATGCTGGCCGCGGTACAAAGGCTTCTCTTCACTCATGTGGGCTTTCTCTTTTCAAGGCCAAAAACGCCACAGAACAGAAGTCTTTGTATGAAAATAGTTTTTCAGAGGGATGTAATCCAGCGAACTCATTCTTTTATGCCTTCAGGGTTTTTTGTTGCCTTTTTTTTTTATTTCTTTTATCTTTTATTGATGAACATTTTTCACATTTTAACAAAGCGAGTAAGCAAATAAAAAAAACAACAACAAAAAAAAAAACAGGTGAACAGAAAACAAAAAAGGAAAGAAATATGAGGTCTTGGGATGATCTGTGAGGCAAAACTTGCCTATTTTCAAACCACATATCACTCATGATAAAACAACTGTACAAGACCTGTCTATCTGCAGTCCAGTTTAATTAATGATGGAATGATTTATAGTTTAAGTCATTTTTAATACAAAAATGGCGTTTTCAGCCTCTTAAGTATGTAGATTTCCTGGTTCTCTACATTTATTATCATATTAAACTGAATATCTTTGGGGTTTTAGACTGACAGAACAAGACATTTGAAGACATCAACTAGAAGTATTTTCACTATCTTCTGGCATTTTATAGACATTGACGCCCTCGATCAGACATTACAATTAGCATTAATCTTTGTTGTTATATGATAACCACTAATGAATAAGACAGTTTGTACAGGGGCAAGTAAAAACTGACGTCGGGCAAATAGATTTCTGACCCACTTGCCAATGTTGCCAATTCTGATTCGGCATACATCATTTTTCCCACCACCTAATTCTTTTTGGAGTTGTATGGAGTAGGTTATGTAGAAGTTGTAAATGTTTAACAACATTAACAAAGAGTTTTTTTTCTGAAGCCATTGTTTTGTAATTTGCCTTTTTGCTTGCTGCCAGCAAGGTGGAGGAGTTTACGAGATGAATTTTGCCACTTCCTTCTCCAAAGTCTGAACGGAGGGACAAGGCCAAAAGATAAGAGCACGAGCAACCGCAACCTCTCCACATCCGCTCCTTTTTATGCCTTCATCTTGTTAATCATTATTACTCTTGAATTTTGGATCATTTGTCTTTCTTTCTACTTATTACTAAGAATGCTCTTCTACAGGATGTCTGTTATCAGGGGCTTTCTTTTGGTATTTCTTGCCGTATCAGATTTCTAGCCCTCACAATGATTATTGTGTCTTCTGCTGTCACAGTAATGCATGAGAATCACTTGAAGGGCCTTCATGCAGTGTCAGCTCCGTCTGTGAGAGACATATAGATCACATTCCAGCTGAAGGGGCCCGCTGGCACATGAATTCAGAAAAAAAAAAAAAAAAAGCAGACGGTGGTGGGCTGATGTGAATGCATTCTATAATTCTATAATGTGAAAGCTTCTTTAATGTGTGACAGATGAGTGGAAATTCATGTATTTATACATTCAGGGCGTTTTTTCCCAGGAACAAAGACAGGCCATATGGAACAGTGTGCATCCCAGTAGAAAACAATCAGAGGAGGCGATCAAATTGAAATACTGAGATGGGTCTTTTTAGATGTCGGAGATGAAACAGAGTTGGTGCGCCTTAAGACCCGACTCTAAGACAGGGTGTTACAATATAATACCATAAATTGAAAATATTTGCTGTCTGCCACTGATCCCCTGTTTTTCGAGATTAGAGAGACTCAAACTAACTGCTATCAACATCAAGACAGTCCAACCACAATGACTTCAGGAAGGAAAGATGGCCTCCCGGGAGTGCAAAGGGAAATCAAGGGACAGGCAGGCGTGTACTGTGTGTGTCTGTGTGTGTGCATTTCTGTACACCCCAGGGACAGTTAATTAGGGTGGGGTTAATCTGTGGCAGCCACATACCAGTGTCCTCTAGGGTCGCATAAGGTAATGCTGAAGCAGCTGGCTCAGTGTTTGCTTTCCTCAATGTAGGGCTGTCGTCGACTAAGATTTTTTTCAGTCAGATCAGATTTGGCCGTAAAATACAAATAATCGAAGATTAGCATTCTTGTATTTCAGCTCAGTGCGACTGTAATTCTAAATCTATTAAACTAAATCCCTATATCAGCCTGTATGAGTATGTTTAACCAATAAGATGTGCATATTAATGCCTTTGTTCGTCATCAGATTTTCACACAGTCAAAGAAAGTAAAAGTGTGCGTTGTCCTTTAGTTCAGTTATAAAATCAGCGCACCGTGGAGCCTCTCTCCCCACGCTATGAATTAAGGATTTATTGTGACCGAACCAGGGTTGGTGATTACTGAAACAGCAAAAAGACAAACCAAGACGTTTTGTTTGTTTCTGTCGAGTTTGAACAAAGCTGACGATGATGTTAAAATTACAGTTTTTTCAAAGGGAGTCTGGTGATTTGCGTGGAGCAATAAAACAGCTAAAACAGCAGTCTTAAACTATAGCGACCCTCCCGTACTGACACTTAGAATGACGATCTAAGCCTGTTAGTGGCAAAAACAAGGGCACATCACCTACGCTCCTTTTCTATCACTCCTCTCTGCTTCCAGTCACAGTTAGTTTTGTTGTTTGTGCCAGTTTTGAGTTCTGGTTTGTAAAGTTCACAGCCTTTCACTCATGTTGCATTGCTCTGTGTACAATGACGCAGCTAAAAAACAAGAGCTGAAACTTGTTTACCAACCAGTCATTTCACCTCTTTCATCAGTTTACCACCAGCGCATGTGGTCACAAGGACTTTTTCAAATAAGCGCACCAGCTGACACAAAAATATATTTATGATTCCCCCTGATTTAAAGTTCCTCATTGAAATATGGTGATTTTTGTAATCTTCTATCTGTTTTATCCCTTATTGTAATTCACACTGACTGACAAAGGAAAAAAGACTGCTCAACTGGTAGAATCACAGTCGACTGAGGGGTCTCCACATGAGACTAAATTGATTTTAACTAAGGAGGTTGCCCTACCTCGCTGAAAACAAAAATCCAACACAAACCACGTGACACTGCAGTGTGAGAGTGTGTTTTTTTTCGTGAGTAGATGCATGGCTGCGTGCATTTACTTATTTACTCACTCACACCTTTCCACTGGCTCAAACACATACTGTGTTTAAAGAATATGTGCGTGTGTCTCGTGTTGGCCCGACTCTCACTCATTAGCGCATGAGCTCCGTTCCTATTCCCTCCCTACCTCATGTGAGGTGGGTTATTTTATGGAAACATGCTCATAAAGTGCCATTGTGAGTGGGGTTAAAGACACAATTAAAGGGTTATTCTGCCCCGAAATAAACCCTAAGTAGATAATCTGCTTGAGTGACTCAAAACAAACATTTTAATTCTGGCTCGCCAGTCAAACCGCAAATGCTCAAAAGGAGAAATGTTTGTTCAGACTATTGTTGCCTCTGACGATGAAGCCTCGATCAGTGGAAAAAAGCAGTTAGCTGCAGGTTGTGCCAGACTATTCTTGGTCATATGTTAGGGTGAACACCAAAGCTAATGTTTAAATGGATATGTCAGACTTTCAACATTAAATCTGTTCAACGGCAAACAAGAGATAAAGAAAAGTCACTCAGGCTGCACTTAGAGAAAAAGGTCTATGTAAGGTTTCAAGCCTTTAAAGGTCAGAAGCTGAAGCTTTGGCCGTAAAAATGGCCAGCATGAATTTAGCCACCCAAGTTAATTGTCATAAAATCTCAAGTGTCCCATAAAGATTGAGCCACTCTGATAATGTGTTTAACTAGAACTATTTTGTATTTAGAATTGAACTCAGGATCCCATTAGAATCCATCAGTTAAAGATGCAGGAGCTCACCCTGAGTTTATACACGAGAGGTAAACTGTTTAAATTCATCTATACTGGCCTTAAGAGCAGGGTTGAGTGTTTTTCCGACATTCATCTGAGGAAAGTTACGGTCTGCACTTATTATTCACGCACACCTGAAAGCTGCACAGACAAAACCAGTGTTCCTATAGCTTTTCCAAAGTTAAATTTGGGCACTTTTCATTCATTCATTTTCAATTTCAAGCTTTTCCAGCACCTTACAGCTGTGATAAATTACATATTTATATATATATATATATATATATATATTCAAAATAATTTTCTTCATCACATTAAATCAGATGTTACTGTGCAGTTAACATCAGCATAATCTATAGAAGAGTTGCAAATTAAAGGAAAACACAACAAAGTTTCATGTTTCAAGTCCCTAAGTGGACGTGGCATCCTTACAGGAAAGGATTACATGGAGGCCATGAAGGCCGTGGCTGACGAAACCCCCGAACCCCACCCCCCAGTTTGGCCTTCAGTGCCTCGAAAAATCATCTGCCCTGAGGACACAGTGGCCTTGATGCCCCGCCCACACTGCCCAAGCTGATTTAGCCATTTTCTCCTCCGCCTCTTTCCTGTCATATGGTTTTTAGACACTGGTGTCTGTTGTTTAGCTTCTAAGTTCTTATTTGGTAAAATCAAGCGAAACACTGCGCAAATTATGAGTTGTGGGTTCAATTTCTAGCCTGTTGTGAACTGCTGAAAAAAATGGCTATTTAAGACTGCAGTCAGATACAGATAAATTAGTGAACAAATAAGACAAGAAACTCACATATAATGTTAAACATTGCTTGTATACCACTACAATGAGTTAGCTGACCCAGTGTCCTCAGACATATTACAGCTTAATGTTTGTAACATTACTGTTAATATAAGTTAAATCCCCTTGACTCGACCACCCCCATCTTCAAAAAAAAAAGTCCAATGTCTCTGATTAGTCCAGAGTGAAGCATGTATGAACTTCTGACTCAGGAGTTTATAGAAATATTGGTAATTTGTCAATAACAATAAATTCTTTTGTGAAACAAACAGCTTTAAAAATTTATTTAGGCTTCTTTCAAATAAAATCCATTTCATTCATCCATTTCAAATAAAATCATCCTTAACTGTGAAGTTAAATTCATTATTTTTGTGGCCTTAAAACATTGTTTTATTTGATGACCTTGCCGCCCTGACATTTGGCCTTGGTGCCCTTAGAAAACTGACATCACCAAATGACGCTTGCCCTTAAAATGATGAAATTACAAGCCTGCATCCTACTGAAACAACCTGGCTGAGCCAAAGTCTGATTTATTTTATTTCCTCATCTCAAAAGCAAACTAATCAGCCAGGTAGAGATTTATTATGAAAGTAGTGCAAAAGCATTTTCAAGCAGTTTCAGGCACTTAATCCAAAATCAAAGCACTTTTGTAACGTGAAAATACTACATTAAAATGTAGTGTTTTTTACTGCACCCGTATGAATCCTGCTTAAGTGTCTGAATGTGTCTGCTTCACTGGAATCTACTTCACATTGTGAACTCCCGCCCCCTCTCCTCACCTTAAGGATCATCTCTGCACGGGTCATGCCTTTCACCACTATCTTGGTGTAGCTGGCAGGTGCCTTGCGGAGCACCTGGGAGCCTATAGAGGGCAGATCCAGCAAGACCGTCTTCAGGGAGTGAGTGTCGAGGAGGAGCTGGCGGGGCAGGATGCACAAGACAGAAACTTAAGACGTATCAGATCAGTTATTCAAGGTTAAACATGCACACCAGTGCACGTGATGAATGCACAGCTTAAATTTTCTGATGTAACTGAAATGAAATCATGTAATAGCACCCATACATGTATAGCTTAAAATGCGCTTAAGATGATGAGTCACAATGCGGCTTCAGGAGAGATTAGCATAAATTAAACTTACTTGTTCGGCTCCCACCATGCTGATAGGTTTACATCTGAACAGGTGGTTGATAAATTTGGGAATGAAAGAACTGAGGACAGAAAGAAATATGTCACCTTTAAGAACCTTTAATCATGAATTATGGATAGAGCAATTATGTGTGTGTATGAATTTGTGTGTGTGTATTGTACTTTGTGAACTTGATGCAGAATTGTGTGAAGTATTTGCGCGTTGAGGCCAGGTTGTCTCTGATGATAGGCACATTTTGCTTAATGTGCATGATGATTGACGTCACATAAGGACTCTGGTCACCGACGTGCTCAACACTCTGCCACGGCATCTGAGAGAGAGGGGGGGTTCAGCATCAGAGGCTACACACAAGTAATGTCAAAATATTAGATTATTTCATCAGGCTTATGTGGAAATTTTTAAGTTTCTGATGATGATTGCAGTCCTGCCAACATGTTTGTCTCGTGTTTCTCCTGTATTTCAAGTCTGTCTCCAAACACCCTCCCATTTTATTGTTTCTCCTGGGAAACTAATGCGTGGACCTCAGACTTCATTATGAATAGTTGTCAGACTGATTCATATGTTTTGTTTGTTTGTCAAACATCACCCAAATCTTCACAGTTTAGTCACAATAATACTAACAATAACACTGGATTCTAACGCAATCTACACACACAATCCAAATGCTACATACAAAGACTAACAATGGTACTGAAACGTGTGCATATGTGGATTTGTGTCCAACCTTGCTCATAGCAGTGAGAGCAGGGTCACAGGCAGCATCAAGATCTTGAACAAGTAGCTGGATGCTGTTTGAGATCACACTGAGAAAACATGAAAGCACGTAACAGACACCATTAAAACACCCTCTTCACATAATAGGAGGCAGTTCTTTTTTTTTTTTTTTTTTTTTTTTTATAAAGAGCAAAAATTGCTCACTTACGTGCTGAATGTATCCATCTCTCCAGTTAAATTAATTCTCTCCACCAGGACTTTATCTACTTTCTCCTTCAGCTTCTCTTCCAACTGGAACAATACAAACAACAACACAAACATAAAACACATAATAAGCTTCATTACTTAAAGTGCATCCTCTGAAATTTGTGATTTTTTTTTTTTAAATATTGACATGAAATTGCGCAATGTGTCTTGCAAAAAAAAAAAAAAAAAAAAAAAATCCTTCAGGTTGTGTTGTAATCATAACTGCCGCTGTGAGTTCCTTAAAACACTGTTGAAACACAGGTCAAACATCCTGTAGCTGTCCTTGTGTGCTTATTTGTGTGTGTGTGCATGCCTGTTGTGTGGTAGCCAGGCAGTATTCTGCAGTGCTGAGGATGCTGCAGATTAAGCAGAGCTCGTCCACGGTGAACTTCGCAGCCTCTGAGCCTTCTTTCTCCTTCAACAGGCTGCTGATGGTGAGACCCCCGCTGTTACTGCTGGACCTGGACAGAGATAAACGTGATGTAAATATCAGTACAGGACGAGGCACGGGCTGAGAGCTTACACTATGGCTTATACATCAATTTGAGTTTCTGAGTTGGTCATACACAACAATAATAACTTCACCCCTCTCCCCCTTTCCCTCCACTTTTTTAATATATATTTTGTTTCTTTTTCTCTTTCCCTGTTTTTTTTCTTTAATTTGGACTCTTATTCATTTATTTTTTATATCTTATTTAAAATTTAATATTAATTCTTCATCTAAAATCCTGTATAACCTGCAAGCACTTTATCAGTGTCTTAACCTTTTTTGTTTGTATGAGAATAAACTCCAGTTATCCTTTCTACAATTTTTGCCCACAGACTTGATGCTATCTATATTCTAAATGTAAGTATGTATGTATTATGTGTAATTGATAATCTAATTTCAATGCTTATTAACTCTCATTAAAACCGTGTATTTGTTTTTACTACATTACACGTCTATCTTAGGCTATTATTTATTATTATTTTTGCAGATTTTATGTGCCAGGATGGGGGGGCTTGGCTGGGACTTACAAAGGAACAAAACTGATTGTAATGTCCATGCCTTCGGCATTGTCACTGTGTTGTCCCGCCGTTGCTTAAAATAATAAAGTAAAAATATAACAAGAGAGAGAAAAAACATCAGCAAAGCAAAGAAAGAGATAGATAAGACATCTGAGTCAACTAATGAAGAAGCTGTTGTATAGTGTTACTACTTATGATAATACATCTATCAAATTTTGAGTGACAGCCGGTTTCAGTCTTGTGTGGTCTAGATCACGGCAATGCCAGAAAAAGTTTGGGAACCACTGGATGCCTTTGAGTTATAAGGCAGGAACTCTCTGTCAACTGAAACAGGAAAACATTAACACCTGTCACACCTTCCCATAAAGAATCAAGGCCTGGCTTTTGGAAAGTTAGATGTGAACATTTCTAATCTACATAATACATCTCTCATCTTAATATTATTGTTATTATTAGCTAACCTGCTGCTGAATTGTCCTCTGCTTGTTGCAAGGCAATCAGGGTTGCATGGCTTAGGTATATATGTAAAATTAATTTTATTAACAACCTGTGCTGTGTGTTGTGTGGCTTGTGTGTTAGTGTAAATGACCGTTTTAATAAACTGAAACTGCATCTTTTAACATTATGCAACTCATATGAAGCAAAACACAATATTGAAAACCAGCACAAGTTATACAGTCTGTCATCTGCACGCCTAAAAATACTTCTGCATATCATTTTTAAAGGTTAATTTATTTTCTATTATGTGAATATTAAGGGGTAAATTATTCCAATTGATGACGGCTCTGTAAATAACAGTTTTTCTCAGTAAATTAGTCCTTTGCCTTGGTACCACAATGTAACCATAACCAGCCAATCCAGTGTTGTGGTTGTGCGTGTTCTTGTAGTAAGCGATTTGGTCGAATAGAGATGTCGCTTTGTGTTGCTTGCATGACTACTTATGCAGAAAAGGTGTTTCTTATTTGGTGTTGTTGTGCTATTGTACTGATGTTCAGTTGTTTTTTGTTTCTCTGCATGACTTGTGTTCTGTTTTTTTTGATGGATGCCTGAAGGTTGTCTTTATGGCGTGGTGGTATTCTGTGAATTTGATCATTTTATTTCAAAACATCTTGCTACAGTTGAAAACTAGCCAGCTGGCTAACACTGGCACATCTACAGAAATGTTGATTAATGCATGTTGTGCTTAAAAAAAAAAAAATAAATAAATAAATAAAATAAAATGAATTACAGACGCACCAAAGGATGGCCTGTGTTGTTTTTCCTACAACCGGCTTAAGCGGACATCCTTTCTTCTTCTTCAAGAAAAACTCTTTATGGAACACGTCTTTTTTTTAAACCACAGGTGAGGGAGGCCATTTTTAAGATCTGAGAGTGAACAGGCATAACTACAAGCAGACGCAAGTGTCGGGATGCTGCGCCAATGAGGCTTCAACGGCGACCCAGCCATTAATAAACGTCATAACAGAGACATGTGGGTAAAACCACAACATAGTTCAAGCTCCTTTCGAGGGGCCCCTTCAAAACCTCACAAAACCCAATTCACAGCACACCACACTGGACGGCCGTGCCTGCATGTGTCTGTAAGTGTGCGCACTTGCAAAGCGTCTGAGTGCATCTTTGAACGGTGTTTGTATACGGCTCAGTGTATGGTATACATTAGGCAGTGAGCCTAAGTGTGTAATTAGCATGCAGAGACAGAGTACGCCGGTGTGTGTGTGGTCTGTGTGTGTATGTACACACCACAGCCCCAGTGATGAGTTCTAATGTGGCCAATGAGCCAGAGATGTTTTTGCTGGTAGCATATTAGGCTTTGCCACAACATAACCAACTCCAGATCCCTCATAGCATGCCATCCTAATCCATCAAACACAGCGAGGAGCTGAGGACATTAAGTTTCAAACTAAAACTCCTGAACAGCTCCATCACCATACCAAAGGAATGAACAAATATGGGTGTGACATGCTTGTTTGTGAAAAGTTAATCCCAAATAAATCTGTTTGTGTTGCTGCCCAGAAAACCGAATGATTCTCATAGATAGAAATGACTGAAATAATAGTGAGTGAAGGCTGTGACTCAAATATACAGTGAACATTTTCATTGTAATAAAGGAAAATGCCACCCAGTGCAGCGCTGTGGCTGAATGTGTTTCTAACAGTTTTTGGAAAACAATGGTGGTCTTTGCTCAGTGGAATACACACACACACACACACACACACACACACACACACACACACAATACTTGTTATTAGGATCAATAGTTTAAGCAGTGAATCAGATAAACAAAACATTATTTTCTTATTGTTTCACAGCGGTTACACTCTACAGCATAAATATATGTGACCACACCTACACACAATTCTGGATTTTGTTTGAATACATGCGAAGCAATCCTCAGTCTACTCTGTTGTATGTGTTAAGTGTGTAAAACTTTTTTTTCTGCAGCTCTCAGCAGAGGAAAAGAGACACAGAATGCAAAGTTACAGTTGGTCGATAGGTTTCCGACCTAAAAACCTGCACGCTGCATTGGCCAGGGGCCATTACATAGTGTAAAAGTACAGATTTGAAATTATACTCATAAAAGTATCCAAGAAAGTTACACTTAAATTACTGTAATTTCAGTATCTGTAATTAGTTATTTCCACCCTGACCACCACACACCTTTAGTGAGTCATAAGTGATGATTTAGACGGAATATGTTTATATGTTACTATACATTGCTTTTTTTAGGATAATGTTGCAGACTATGCCTTTAATAGATATAGACAGATATAACTGATTATTGCCAGATTTATACAGGATTCCCTAAAAGGATGCACAGGATGTACTGTAGCAGTGACTGTCTCAGCCTGTGCATGGAGTACACACATACGATATAAGTTACTGTAATGCATGTCAAGGCATCCAGAATATACTCATGCTTGATACTTTCAAGTAATTTGTATAGTTTGTTTCACACCCATGTAAATGGAAATTGAAAGTCTGCCTTGTAAGGACGTGTGTGCTGGAAGTGACTAACTTCCACTGATATGGTATATATTATAATGTTAAATTTAAGAATTTAACAGCAGTCAGGTAAAAGTCATTTGAAAATTATTAATTAAGCAGGAGGAGTTGAACCTATGCCTGCTGCAGAGGACTCACAGCCTCAGCACATGAGCCGCCCGGCCACCATAAACAACTTTTTAGGTTACGGTTTTGTTAGCTTATCCAAAAAGTGACAGGACAACCCAGTGCGAGCCAACTAGAATGTGCGTCAGACACACAACACTCTGTCACACAGGACATAAGGCACCGCCCCAGGTGAAAAAAATTTAAAGGGAGCCCCAGACTTATACTTCACAAACTTCTTCTGTTAGAATAATAAAGAAGAGGCCACAGATTAGAGGGAAGCCATTTTTTTACTGGGACTAATTTTTGGGGGAAAAAATGAAATGACTTTCAAGAGAGAAGTTGAGGGTTTTCTTCTGCCACTTCAAATCAGTCAGGCTGTCTTAGACCAGAATCTACTGGCCCTCACAGGCCGCGTAAAGCCACTTCCATATTGGCCTCACCAACTGCCATAATATAGACTACTGAAGCCAATACTGAAGTGCCTTAATACTGAAGCTGTTTGATTTGACAATGTCATTAAAAAGGAAAGTTAGTGTTGATTCAGCACCTTGTAACAATGTCATGCTAGTGCTCAGTGTTTATTTCTAAACTATTTGTTTCAATTCCACCATGGGACAAAGTTTACTCAGTGAAAACCTAAGTTAGCTCTAGATTTGTGTCAAATGTCTTACTTAGGCAGGTTTCCAGAGAGGATCTTCCAAGCGTACTCTCTCAGGAATTTCTGGAAGATGGTCGTCAGGGCAATCATTGGTTCTCCAGTGCTCAGCTGGGAGCACTGCACCATGCACTTCTTGTAATAGACAAAGAGGTCAGCGCAGCTGGGCAGCACCGCTCCGCCCTCCTCCGTGCCCGCCTTGGGTGGGCCTTGTGCTCGGAAGTCAGCCACAAACCGGTCAATCAGTTCGCCGAGGTTCCTGCAGATGCCCGAAAATGTACAGCCAAACCCACACAGGTTCACACACACACACACACATACACACACACACATGTGGCTGGATTAGACGCACATAAAAGGAATTAAATGAATCAAATAAAAACATTTAAAGAGTAAAAACATATGATTGGTTCCTGACCGCAATAAATAAATAAAGGGATAGAATAACAGGCACACAGACAGAGAGCCAGATGAATAAATACTAGAGAATATTCCAAGCATATCAAAATCCTCAGCACTACAGTCAACAGGTCCACAGTTGGTTAGTGTGGCCCAATACGACTGAATCTTGGAACTAAAGCCAAGGACAAAACAAGCAGGCCACTGTTCTCTCCTGCTCTGTCCCACTGGGGACAAGCTGATCTGGCCGCTGCCTGTTTCAGGCTTTTTGGACTGGACTGAAATGAGGTTGTAGCTGCAGAATAGGTCAATGCTGCTCCCTTGGACGGACAAGCGGCATTTAACGCTCTAGAAAGCCAAGAGCCAGGGGCTGCATGCAAGCACGGCGGTCCCAGAACTGTGACTGCAACCGGGGGAGGGACCGATGGAGGAGAAGTGAAGGATGGTGGGGGAAAACAGAAAAGAGAGACTGTAGAGAACAGGGAGAAAAATAAAGAAAGGAACAAGAGACTGAGATTATGAAAGAAACAGAAAGAAAAGAGACCCCAAAAAGAAAAAAAATAATAAAGAGGTGGGAATGAAAATAGGCAGATCTGCTGCGGCAGCACTTCTTCGGCCTCCCTCACTCTTTCTCTCTGGGTCTGTGGTCGTGCAGCTAATGGGAAACATTTCTGCCACAGTGGAGACAGAGGCATGTACAGGAACAAGGGATGGAAAGACAGAAGAGGCAGTGAAGTAGAATGGGAGGTGGGGGATCTGATCGAGTGGGCAGTGGAAACAGGATGCATGTGCCAGCTTTACACACAACCTGTTGCTCCCCGATTCTGGGTTTGTGTACCACGACCCAGTTCTGCCCTGTCTGGTTTACACGAGAGTGTGTGTTTTGTGAGTCTCACTTGTCTTGGGACTCGATGTAGACATATAGATGAGGTTCAAAGCACTTGGAGACGATGCCGTGGAAAGGGTTGTCCGGAGCTTTCGGCTTCCTGGGCTGAAACAATGGAGGAAAAATGAGGAATTAGCGAAATAACAGGCTTTAGTTGTACACTCTTCAAAAATAAAGGTGCTAACTAGAACCACGAAGTGTTCTTTGGCTTGTCCCCATAGGAGAACCATTTTTGGTTCCTGGTAGAACTTTTTATAAAGGCTCCACTTGGAACCCTTTCAGCATAAAGGGTTATACCTAGAACCTCCTGCAAAAGGTTTCACTCTGACCCTCTCTTTGGGTGGTTCTATAGGAAGACCCTTCTATGGTGTAATGGTTCCACCCAGAACCCTCTCTGGCGGTTCTATCCAGAATCGTTAAAGCTCCTAAAGGGTGCTAAAAACAACCAAACCAGAGGATTCTACCTAGAATCTGTATATATTCCCATGATTTTTATATTCCAAGGGGGTTCTACCGAGAACCATGTTATGTTCCAAGTGTTTAATCTTGAATCTACCCAGTGGGTCCTACTGAGAAACTTTCATAATAGGGTACAAAAATGCTTTGACTAAAGAGTTTTTTCAAGGAATGCAACAACTCTCTCTGGAATTTCTGTTCAGAACCTTTCCACCTTTAGAGGGTGCTAACAAGAACCCACGTGGGGTGTTCTACCAAGAACCCTTTTATATTCCCAAGTGTTTCTGCTACCCAGGGGTTCTACTGAGAACACCCTTTATAATATGGTACAAAAATCCTTGACTAAAGAGTTTGTCAAGGAATTCAACAACCTCTCTCTGGGATTTCTGTCTAGACCTTTCCACCTTCTAATGGGCTAACAAGAACCCATCCATGGGGCTCTACCAAGAACCCTTTTATATTTCAATGGTTTTACCTAGAACCCACCCAGGGCTTCTACAAATGGACCCTTTTAAAATTCAAGGGTTTTATCTAGAACCTGCCCAGGCAGTTCTACTGGTAACCCTTTTATACTACGGTCCCAAAAATGATTCTTTGGATGAAAGGGATTCTCAATAGAACACCTCGTCTTACAAGCAACCCTTTCTTCAAGCAAGGGTTCTTCAGAAGTAAACCTCAGCCCTTCAGGAAGAATCCTTTTGGAACCCTTATTTCTAAGAGTGTAGTTCCTCTGGGTTCAACTCAGCAGGCAAAGGTGAAGGTCAAAACACTGAACACAGAAGCAGTTTTCAAAGATAAGGCAGTGTGGGAGACTCTGTATTTGATACAGTTCCATGTATCACATGTAACTCAAGCAATTAGCTTTCCACGCATTAAATACACTCAGGTGACACTTGATTAGCTCTCACTATAACTGATGCAGCCTAATACAACAGCCCTGCAATAAATCCTACATTCAAGAAGGTTATGTTCTGTTTTTGTTGAAACTGCTTTAAAGAGGTATGGATGCAACTTTATGGTCATTTTGGAGGCTGTAGTTTGTGGCGCTGTTGAACTTGTGCTACACTCAGAGGTATTTCTAACCTCGTTACAGGGCTGTTATATTAAAGTGGAGTAGTTTTACCCAGGTGTAGAAAATGGATTGTATCTACATAAAATGTTTTGACTAATTACCCATTCACCACTCAAGCAATAGATTAATCATTTCTCGGCCAATCTATTCCTTTCTAAAGGGATAGTTTGGAGTTTTTGAAGTGGGGTTGTATCCATAGTCAGTGTATTGCCTACAGTAGATGGTGGTCAGCATGCCCCCCAGTTTGTAGTAGCAGGGTCAGCAGCAAAATATAACAAAAAAGGCTCATCTAACAAGATCAATATCATAAGTGTCTGGCATATTTAGAATACTTTTGCCACTTTACCTAGCTGTCAGATAGCATTTTCCGATCAGAAACCACTGTTATATAAGCCAAATATCGCTCTTTAACCAGACTCCTTTGGCAAAAACAATAATTTTAGCTTGCAGAGGACAGCAGTTGCTGGTCTACCACTGCCTCGACCAGTTAGTTTGGTTTTATGATTGTGTGACTTTAGTGAATTGTTGCTGCTGAAGGTGCTGTATTGTGAATATATTATGTCTTGTAATTGTGTTTTTTACACTATTTTGGTTTTGTTTTTTAGCAGAGATGTTATTCTGTTTTCACAGATGAAAATTACCTCATAGCTAACTCTGGTACAGCTAAGGAGGTGTACATTGTCCCTGTCAAATAAACGAATACAAATAAATAAATAAAATAATTAAGCTGCTGAAGCTTAGAGTAACACAAACTAAACGATCAAGACAGCAGTATATTCAAATCCTTACACTTGCCCATTCTTCCTGCTCCTAACACATCAACTTTGAGGACAAAATGTTCACTTGCTGTCCTAATATAACCCACCCACTAACAGGTGCCATGATGAGGAGATAATCAGTGTTATTCACTTTACCTCTCAGTGGTCATAATGTTATGCCTGATCGGTGTACAATGGCAGTTTCCCCATTGGAAAAGTCTGCCTGATACCAAAGTGGCTAAAATACAGAGGGAAGCTAAGCAGTACATTGCTTAGCTTCCTGTACCCGTACTCATGCTGTTTCTCCAAACGGAGGCGCACCGACCGCCATCTACTGTGGGTAATATGCTGACTATGGACAAGTACCTCACCTAAGCAATCTTTCCTTTTAAGATCCTAATTAAGAGAGTTGGTGTACCTACAACCTTCTGTCAAGACAATAAGAACATCATAACATTGTTGTGTTCAAACTTCAGCCACATCGTTTTAAGCTGAAGCACTAGACGGGAGAATATTTAAATAATACAAAAACAACACTTCTTTTCCACTTGCCAATGCATTGCCATGAGCGACTGAGTCATATTCCTTTTAAACAGGGAACTTAAAAACATGTTTTGGCCTAAATAAAGCTCCACATCAGAGAAACAACATCTAACAGTCCCCTTTTTGTTGCACAACAGATCAGATGAGGGTAATTTCAGGTCAACTGACCTTAGCCAGATCCTCGTCCTTCTCCGTGCCCACGTCTTCACCTGGCTCATCCTCCAGGAACGGGTTAGTGGGGTCTAGAGGGCTCTCTGGCCTCTTTTGCTACAAAAATACAGATAAAATGTCAGTATTGTTTCTATTGCTCAATTATTGCATGTCAACAATACTCCTGACTGACAGAAGTCTTTCTGTAATTCTGAAGTCAGAAGTAACTAAGTACAAATGCTTTGTTACTGTACTTTAGTAGAGTTTTCAGTTATCTGCACTTTAACTGAGAATTTATTCTTCTGACAAATTTTTGCTTTTACTTCCTACATTTTAACACAAATACCTGTACATTTTACTCCTTACGTTAAAAAAACAGGCTCTTCAGTTTTAATGCATTTGAGGGAAATTACTCATTATTTTTATTTTGCATCACTGTGCCCTGCCTTCCAACATCAAGACTGATTTTAACCTAAATGGACAGAACAATAACACATAGGAAAGACCATCAGTGCAGATCACACACAACAGACACGACAAGACAAAAATGATTTAAAAAGACTTAAAAAGGCAAAAAAAAAAACATAATAAGATGAAAAATGGTGTACCAAAACTCAAATCATTAAACTGATGTAAAAGACAAAGAAGACGAAAAACAACATAACAAGAAGAAAAAGATGTAACACCAAAAATACAGCAAGGCCAATAAAAAACAAGATGAAAAATGGCGAACAAGACAAAGACGTCATGACAAAAAAAAGGCATAAGACAAAAAACAAGAAGGAAATTGCAGTAACAAGACAGAAAACGATGAAAAAGATGTAACAAGAGCAAAAAATGAAGTAAGACAAAAAAGATGATAAATGATGTAACAAGCTCAAAAAGATGTAATGACAAAAAACGGCTTAATAAAATGAAAAAGACACAACAAGAGCAAAAAATGACATAAGACAGGAAAACGCAGTAACAAGACAAAAAGCACCCCAAAATATGATGTAAGACGATAAAGATGCAGCAAGACTGAAAAATGGCACAACAAAACAAAAAACATGAGACGATAAAGACGAAAAATGACGTAACAAGACAAAAAAGATGGTTTAACAAAACGAAAAAGACATAACAAGACCAAAACATAACATAACAAGATGGTAAATGCCGTAACAGGCAAAAAAAAACAACAACATAAAAGACGTAACAAGACGAAAACGGCATAGAAGACATAAGAGGCTGAAACAGAGAGAGAGGGAGACCGGTGGAGAAAAGGTGAGGTTCAGTTAATTTTACGCAGAAACAGTGAGTAGAAATGTGCTCCAGACGGGGACTTTGTTTTTTTTTTTTTTACTTTGAGTACATTTCAGAGCCTGTACTTTTTCACTTTAACCAGAGTCTTCTTTTTTACACAAGTATCTGTACTTCTACTTGAGTAAAGAATGTAAGTATTTTTGCCGCCTCTGCTGTAACTATTGTAAACTCTTCAAAATCAAAGTCCAGGTTTCATTGCTCTCTTCCATGTTTATGTGGAGCATTTCATGGGAGACTGATGACACTGCACCTCCAATTATAATATTCCACTCAACCAAATCTCTGATTGAATTACAGAACCCAACAGTCATGGGTGTAAACTGACCTGAAGACAAAAAAGGCCTCTGTCTGGCCTAAATATTATCAGTCCTGAACAAGCTTGGCCTAGATGTGCTCTCACAAAACAACAACCATAATCTGCCCGTTCTCTGTGTATCGCTTCCACCTCCACACACCAACGTGACCTGGATTAAAGGGTTTCATTGGTCTGTGACACCAAGAGTCCCGCTCCGTGTGAGTGTGCACATATTTTCTGCGTTTTTGGACACTTTCAGCTTGAATAATTTGTAGCAGCTGGAGTCAACAGTGAACAGACCTGCTTGTATTGTGTGTGTGTCTGTGTGTGCTTTTCTCACTCCAGGTACGTCAGTCAGGGTGCATCCTGTGAAGCGTTTGGCCAGAAGACCCTCGAAGTTTGTGGTCCTCTGAATGGCAAACAGAAGCAGCTTCACCTCAATCTCCTTGGCCCGTGTTCGCATCACTTTGGCGAGCTCCGCCCTTAGACAAACATACACAAAAAAAAAAAAAAATGGACGTTGAGTACATTACCTCTAATTTCTACACCATGACATCCCAGACAGTTCCCAATGAGCCTTGTTAGTACATAACTGTAGTCTTACATCTGTCCTTTTAGCAAAAACATGTCTTGCCAGGGTTTTTTTCTACTGACACTATTACAATTTTTGCCAGATGTTGTTTTATTGTCAGTTGCAGCTGGGAGTAACACACACACACACAGTGCGCCACTGTTTCTTCTCTGTAGCTGAGGGGAAAAAGACTGAGAAGTGGGGACACTAGGTCACTGCTCATGTGGGCCACCTACGTCAATTGCACTGAAAGTTGCATCAAATGACAGACTCACGCCAGGCACGCCACGCCAGTGTGGTTCACTTCATGAACCTAATGAGTCCCACAACCAATTTCTCAATTTCTGCCCATTTAATTTAATTACATGTAACCTCTTTTTCTTTCTTTCTTTTCTTCTGTTTTCTTGTGGACAGAGAAGCAGCATAAAATAACCACTGGCTAAAGCACTGCTTGATCCAAGATGGATTTGTAGCATGGTTATTATAGTTAACTAAAACTAAACTAAAAACTAAAACTAGGTGAAAAAGCATTTTAATTCACTGAAAAAAAAACAAACTTGAAAAAAACTAAGTAACTTAAACAATATTTTGTATTTCTAAAATTAACTAAAATGAAAATATACAGGAAATGTCTTTAGTTTTAGTCAATTTGGTCAAATCTGTCAACACAGCAAGCATGAGGAGGCGTTAGTGTATATTTTATTTAGACTAGGAAGTCTGCAGGAGTCAGGTGCCTTCACAAAGTGTTGTGTTTATAGCAAAACCTATTCTCAACTTCTTAAATCTTGCCTCCAACAAATACCCCCTGTATGATAATAAAAAAGAAAACTAAAACTAAACTTTTTAAAACAAAAAAATTGAACCAAAAGCAAAATCATTCTGGAAACTAAGTGAAACTAAACTGAATCGAAAACAAAAAATAAAAATGAAATAAAAATAAAAAAACGAATGAAAAATACAAATAATAACTCAAATTTTCATACTATATGTTGTGTGTGTGTGTTTACCTGGTGATATGGCAGAACTCCACAGCGATTCGCTCTGTCATGCACCACTCCTCAGGAAACATGCGTCCGTATTTCTCCTCATAGTCTACCAGCTGCCGTTTGATCCAGGCGTAGCGGCGATCGATCTTGTCTAACCACGCAACCTGAGCAACAGAGTGGGATAGTTTTTAATACCACCTTTTTCCAAGTTGGTATTTACTGGGATTAGATTTAATCTTGCACATTATGGAATTCAACGTCTTACTCACATCTTGGTTTTCCTGGAACAACACCAGGTACTCTGAGAGGTGCTGCCTGATGAACTTTTTGATGATCTCCTGTTTGATGCGCGGGTCCAGCACGTTGGCCACCAGACAGGCGTCTCTCAGCACGTTGCTGGGGCCACCTGGTCTCTGTGTGGATTGTGGAATAAAAGTTTGACTTAAAGTTTTGTACAGGGGGAGAACAAGACAAGAACATTAAAAACTGTACAAGATTAGCTTTATAATTCAGTATAAACACTGATACTTGCATCAGATAGCTGTTTTCAGCTTGTCTTAAATAAACCATAAATAAATACAACATATTTACCTTAGAGCCCTGAGAGGGGAAGGCTTCTTCAAAATCTGCCAGGATCTGAGTCCCCAACTCACTCTGTGCTGCCTTTACTCTGGATGGGACACAAAACAATTACACTAAATTATTCATCATTTTCCTCAATCTGACAAATGTCATATTGGAATAATGACAATTTCATGTGGAAGCCTCCAAAAACAGATTTCAGCCTCCTCTAAGGCTTAATTTTTTTTTGGCTCAATAGCAATTCTGGCAAAGACTTTTTTTTATGCCTCACGGCCAGTTAAAAGATACCTTGTTTGATTATTGTCCAAGTATCGCAAAAAAAGACACTCAAAGCATTTTAAAGCGAACAGCTTGCTATTTAAGGATAAGGATAAGGATACTTTCTTGTCATTCCAGAACATGTTATACTTGAAAGGGAACACAAAGAGGCACTCAGGTCCCGGTGCAGGCAATAGCAATTAAAAATAATACTAGTAAATACATATATAAATAAATAAAAGCATAAAAAAAGACTTGAGAGAAGTAAAAGCTGAACAATGTGGCCAGGTGGGCGCAAAGTGCAGTGATGCCCTGAAGTTACACGCTGGCAAACCTCAAGGCCAGTGATGTTTTTGAAGCGTCAGAGCAACCATTATAAACTTGCTGGTGTAAAATATTTCAAAAACTCCAAAACACCTGCCACAACCAATTATTCCCCCAATTATTATAATCCCAGTATAAGTACAAAAGTGTGCAGGTGTCTTTGTGTGCATGCACGGCTTTCTGTGAACGTCAGCGCACTCGGTTCTGGCCAGTAAAGCGACGACAAAGACGTGACAGAGAAGCATCTATATAATGAGGTCCTGCGGAGTCCTCAGAGAGTCTGTGTTCGCCCGCAGGCATCCGGGCAGGGTTAACCCAGGACAGCAACCAAAGACATGACAAGGGTCCAGAATAAACAGGACAGGGTGGGGAGATAGTATCACAGATGGATGCCAACTGAACTAGTAGCCTTCACTGCCGGCTAGATACTCAACACTCTGCCTCCGTCTGGTCAGTCTGGAGTGGAGTTGACAGCTGTTTTATCAGACTGAGACTCAGGGTGCGTACACATTTTCCAAAATCAAATTCAAGCACTTTCACAGTTTTCACGGTTCATTTTCAAGCTTACAGCTGTGGTAAATTGCATATTTTTATACATAAACTAAACTAAACTAACTCATTCTGGTTGTGAGTCCCTCAGGCTGTAGCAGACAGATATATATTTAGCTCCCTGAGGAGCCGCCGTCCCTTCACCCAGGAGAACAGCCAGTTTCTCTTGAGGGGTTAATATTTCAAAGTCAGTTTTAATCTTGATTATTTCTCCATAGTGGAAGTCTCTTAGCGAAGAGAATGTCTTACAATGGAGGAGGAAGTGCCATCTCTGTTTCTATTTTGTCCTTCTGAGCGGGTGGACCTCTGTATTTGGTGAGGATCAGTCTCTGTTTTCTGTCTCTGACAGAGTGGAGACATTCAGCCAATTTAGACTCCCTGTTTAGAATTAAATAACAATTTAGTCTACTTTGGTTTTTTGTTTTATTTCTCCAATGTTCCAAATAAAGATCTTTTCATTTATTCATAATTTGTTTCATTCTGTTGTGTTGTTTTGAATTGGTGCTGATGGGAGCCTGGTTGGTTAATTTCATCATCAGCTGACTGAAGGAACTGTTTTCAGGGTTCAGCTCTTAAGTTTTTAGTGCTTTAAATGGGAGTGTGTCTTTTGGGCTTGAATTTAGATGTGCCCAAAAATTTATTGCCCATTTCTGAATGTTAAATAGTAATGGGAGATATTCCAGTTTTGCTCTGCAGGCGTTGTTTGTGTGTTTTTTTTCCTCCGATCATTCAGAATTCTTTGACAGAATTCAGTGTGGAGGGTCTCTATTGGGTGTTTGTCCCAAGAGTCATGCTCCAAACTACTGAGCGGGCCCCAAGTCTTACCTCCATATAAAGCAACTGGTAATATTATGTGATCAAATATTTTTGTCCGGATTCTAATTGGAACATTAAAGTTGAGTAATCGTTACTAAAAAAATAAACAAAAACAAAAACAAACAAAGATTTTGCTTATACCAAACAATCCCAGATGTGTTTTCCCCCTTAACTCAAAGCTCTATTTCCTCAGCAACTCTCACAGCACTGCATAGCCTATTAAAGATATTAAGGCCTGCATATTAAGCACATCTACTTGAATATCACATAACCTCTTCATTGAAAATAATCATTATCATCCCTAACATAAACGCAACATGATTATTTCACTTCTTCATCACATTAAATCTGTAAACAACCACATATTTGTTTAATGATAGCATTTTAAAGAAAGGATGACAAATTAAAGGAGAACACAACAAAGTTTTCACATTTTAAAATGTATCATCTGTCTGTAAGTGGTCTTGGCATCCGATGCAACTTGTCTCAGCCAATGTCTAACTATTTCTTTAGCTAAAAAGCAAACTTTTCAATCAGGTAGCCATTTATTGTCAAAGTAATGCAACCGCAGTTTCAAGCAGTTTTAAGCACTTTTCAAACCTTGAAAACGCCGCATTAGAATTCAAGGATTGTCAAGAATTTCCAGCACCCGTACAATACAACAAACCCTGGAGGACAAGGCGCCCAGTGTATGGCTGCATTTTGTCCAACCATGTAAGTGCACGCACACACCACACACACACACACACCACACACCACACCACACACACACACACACACACACAACACACACACACACACACACACACACAACACAACAACACACACACAACACAGTGCCGCACAGCTGAACCTTATGTCTCATTGTCTGTCAGCTGAACTGTGACAGTCACCGTGTAGCTGAGACAGCGAGGAAAAAGCGTTCAGCATTGACGAGGAAAAGGACTATTAAAAAATAATCAAAGCTGATCCTGTGCAAAGGTGGAAGCTGCCCTGACTCCACTTAGTCACGCTCCAAAGTAACATCAGGACAAAAGGCTAATTCCTCTCGCTGCAGTAAAGCCAGCAGGGCCACAGAAATGTCAGATGGACGACCTGATGTGTATTTAACCTATAACCGACAAGCATCTTCACATTTGTTTAAAACTGAACTGTGCATCATTTTTTTTTAGATGTAGAAATATCCTCAATATTTTCAGAGTGTGAAATTATTTGCTTTAATGCATTTGTTTCATCCTACTTAATTATGATGTTATACAGTCTTTACAGAGTAGTCTGCTGTTATAACAATCATGCAGTTATCTAGGGACGGAACAATACCAAAAACTTAAGGTATGATAATACCACTATAAAAAGTCCATGAAGGGATACTGACTGCAATATTAACATATATGAATATTTTATTTAACCCAAAGAGCCTCTGCTTTTCCTCTTTGATAAAGTAAAATAAAATAAAATAAGCCAGCCCTGACCTAAACTTGTGCAATAAATTGCAAAGAATTGTCAGTAACACTTTATAATAACCATCATTAATAAATGATAGTTAGTTAATAGTTATTTCACTGTTAACAACCAACTTAATTAATTATGTTTAATAAGTATTAGTAATGCAATAATTTGATATTTTATCATCAGTTTATGTATAAAATAAAAACTATATTTTGTATCACAGCTAAAAGGAGATGATAACATTCTTATTACATTAGGAAACTATTTTATTGTTATTGTTTTATTGTCTATTGTTGCACATAACAAAAACATCTCAAACAATTTCCATGACAGCATTACTAATAATTTGTAGACATTATTTATTTCATTAGTTGTTAAGAGCGAAATAACTATGTACTAAAATTTAATTAACTATCAATTTTCCATTTGGCAACAAATGCTTAAATTATGGATGTAAAATTGCAAAAAAAAAAAAACCACCAACAACAACTCCAAGAGTCAGTAGTAGTCTTTTATAAACTAAACTAAAAAATCATCACATAAAACGAACATAAATGTAAATATTTAATCTGTAACTGTTCGAGTTACACCTCATTGTTTTTCATTAGAATGTTCGCAGTTCACTGACTTAAAAAATGGCTACGATTTGAGTTTGTTTGAATTCAGAAGTTAATAGAAATGTGAGGTTTTTTTAATTATCTTTCTGTTATTAATTATAAAGAAATGGTTTGATTGTATAGATAACAGTGACATATAAAAAGTTTAGCTTGCCGCTGAAAACATGTCTGAACAGCTCTTCCTCCTGGCTGTAACTCCCCTCTGATCCTTCATCCTGCCTCTATATCCACTGTTTCCTGCGCTTGTCTGAAACATTGTTTGCTGTCTTTTGTCTACTTCTGCTATCTGCAGCATTGTGGTGGCAGATTTGTTAGATCTCGATACTTTCTATTAACCTTTCGCGTGCAGCTGTCTGCTATCTTCCCCTTCCCCGTGTCTCTCTTCTTATCATCTGTTTCTCCGGCAGAGTCACTTCTTCCACGCAGCTGTTATTTGGTATGAACACTGTCTGCCACACCTCAGCCAGAACAGAACACAAGGTCATGCTTTTTTTGGTTTTGTTTTTTGCGGATCAGCACTGCTTTGAACATGAACATCAACTTGGCTTAATGCGTCCCAAACTGATTCTTGGAAAATAATAGCAAGAAATGGAAATTAAATCAGTCAGAACTGTGGGAAACAACAGTGTAACAATGGACTTTGTTCTGCGTGTGCGTAAATCTCTGGGCGAGCGCTTGTGTGTTTAAACAAAAGACCACATCCAGATATTGGCACGACTCTCTCCAGAAAAAAATACATTCCTAAATGTACCATTGTCCAGTGACTGATAGACATGTTGCAAGCATGAGGAACAATCTCAGGCGAATAATGTAATCAATGCATCTTCCACACACATGAGTGGAAGCATACAGATGGAGAATCTAACACACCCTCAGAGAAGTATGCCTCTAATCTCTCACAATGGAAGAAATGCTGGCATAATGGGACACTATTCAGTGGGTTTCCTTCCTGTGTGGGATTGTGCGTGTATGTGTGTGAATATCTGCATAAACAGGATGTAATACGCAAAACACCTCCAGCCAAATACTGCAACCGCTTTTCAACAGTTCAGCTGACGAGCTGTGGAATATTTCAGCTGTAACCAGAGATCGAGCTCGAACTGGCTACTGGAAACGAGCTGCTCCTACAGCCATGCCGCTCACTGAACAGCCAGCGTGAGCTCGAGCAAGGCACCAAACCCAACAGAAAGCGCGGAAAATATGTAAAGCACATATCAGTGGCGAGTGAGTACGTTAGTTACCTCTCAGAAAGCTGTCTGATCTGGGGTATGCCCATGTACTTGTGGAAATGTTCAAGCACATTGACCACTCCCTGCAGCAGGTTGGCCACCTCACCATACTGCCTTCTTCTGGTCATTGCTCTGAAACACAAAACACATGCAAATTATTTTTGTTATTATAGTAAAAGGGACATTCACCCCAAAATCAAAAACACACATTTCACCCCAGGCCTGTAGCGCTATTTATCCATCTAGATTTTTTTGGTTTGAGTTGCAGTGCTTTGGAGATATCGGCCGTGGGAAACGTCTGCCTTCTCTCCAATATAATGGGACTAAATGGCACTTGGCTTGTGGTGCTCAAGGTGGCAAAAAAAGGTGTGTAAAATACAAAACAGTGTCCAAAAAATCATGACCGGATACTGAAGATAATCCACAGACCTTGTAGTAAGCAGTTTAATGTAAGATCTACTTTCTTTCTGGTAGTTTCTAAAGTAGTTCCAGTAGATTCTACTGCAGAAAGAAAGTAGTTCCTACATGAAACTTCTCACAACAAATGTTTTTTTTTTTTTTTTTTGGTGCTTTGAGCAACACGGACATCGGCAAGGACTTGGACAATTTAGTCCCACTATACATGAGAGAAGAAAAAAATCTCTACGGCTGCTATCTCCAAAACTCCGCAACTTACACCAAAACAGTACAGATGGATAACTAGCACTACAGGCCAGAGGAAAAATATGTATTTTTGATTTTGGAGGTGAACTGTCCCTTTAATGTAACATTAAGATGATGGTTATTAGAACACCTGTAAGTGGAGTGATACATGTAGTTAAAAGTCCCGATAATGTTGTACTTTATACCAGTAATAATGGAATGGCTCTTGTCAATCATTTGTTGTATATTTATATGTTCAATGACCACAATTGTGTTACATCACTACAGCTGCAACAGTTAATCGATTTAGCATTAGTTGTCAACTATTAAGTTAATCTCTGATTATTCTGATAATCTGTCTGAGTAATTTTCTTTAAAAAAAAAGTTAAAATTCTCTGTTTTTGTTTTTTTACCCCTCTATAACAGTAAACTGAATATCTTTGGGTTGTGGAGAAAACAAGACATTTGAGGAGATCATCTTGGGATTTGGGAACCACTGATCAACATTTTCCACCATTTTCTCACATTCATAGAGGAGAAAATAATTTCTCGACAATGAAAGTAATCATTTGTTGCTGCCCTATATGTCACACACGTTTATCCAAATCATCCGAGCATCAATCTAGCTAGACATCTCTTTTTCAAGAGTAAATTCATTCCTAACCTGCTATAGGCGAAGAAACCACCCACTCTCTATGATAAATGAGATACAGAAGGATATGGATGCCAGGGATTAAAAAGATAAAGCCTCTTGTGAGGACAGCACAGTATACTTTAGAGTCCATCCATCTGAAACAGGGTGAAATTCTGTGGGATTTTCTTGTTGTTTTGCAGTTAAATCAGATGTGGCATCAGCATAAATTAACAGCTTTTACCACCCCTCAGGTCTTTTGAGTTTGTCAACATTACTGAAAAAAAGATCGGACTGCAGTGATTCAGCTGATGGTTTGTAGGTTATATAACATCTGGTGGAAGAACCTGGCAGCAGCTAATCCTTTATCCTAAAATTAACTGTGCGTCTCACAACTACAACGTCTCTAAAAACAATTCAAAATGCTTTATTTTGGTCGAATAAGCTTCAGGGTAAATTGTGTAGTTCTTTTTTTTTTTTTTGTCTGAATGCGATTGTACCCACTCTAAAGAGTCAACACCCCCTGCCAGCATGTGCAGGTGGTTGAGGGTGGTGATGGATGTAGTGAGGTGGCGCTTGGCGTGGTCCAGCTGTTTTATGTCCCTTGTAATCTCCTTGACCTGTTGCGGGGAGAGGAACAAGCCAGACAGGTTGGAAGTGAGAAAAGGTGAACAAATGTATGAGAGAAACAGGCCAAGATGAACCACACACCCACTGCTTTGAGACATAATTGTTCCTACGTGCTTCCCGAGGGAGGGTCTGCTTGATCCTTTCTCTACTCACCCCAGCCTACTGGCCTTCCTCTTGACTCTCACACACACACTTGTAACAGACAGACACATGGAAGTTGCATTACCTCGACTTTAAATAACTCTCCTCACTGTCCTCCATTGTAACAGAAGGAGGATACGGGTTGTATCTCCCCTGCACTAGGGTCATATTCCAGCTAAGCTTCAACAAGCCACCTTTGTGTGTGTGTTGTGTGTGTGTGTGTGTTGTTGTACGAACCATTTGTTCAGACTTCTCTGCCTTGTCCTTGATGTCTTTGATTTTGCCAAAGAGCTGCTGGATGGCTATCTGGGCCTCTTCCAAAGCCTGTCCAAAAACAAACAATGCAAAATGAAACACACAGAGAAGACACATTTTTCCAACTGCTGTATAACAACCATCGATAATGTGTGTAAATCTGTCTTCTTGGGAGTGGGCGACACTACTAATCTTCGGGCTGAAGTGGTTTGAAAATTTGGGCCTCAAGGAATTATAAAGGCCAAAGTCCAGCTCAGCCTATCCCTGAGCTCGTGAGAATGCCACCTGAAGCAGAAACAGCAGGAGAAAGTGGAGGAAAAATCGAAAACAGAGCAGATCTATTAGACCAACCCTCTGCGAGGAAGACAGGGATGAGTTTACAGTCACACACAGAGAGCGGAAGAAAGCTGAAGACAGTCATCATGCCACAGCTGGGGCTGGGTACTGAACTTCGATACTTATGTGGCACTGACTGAATTGCATCAGTACTATCGAGTATCAAAAAATGGCTTGTCATCCGAAGAGTTTTGACAGTTATTTATATTTTTTATATCCAATCCTGTCCAATACTGTACAGATATTCCACCAGTTTCTTCATTTTAGTCCAGCTATCCAGGGAAAGTAAAGTAGTAGAGGAAACTCATAATTTCAAGGGACCTGCCTTCACTATATTTTGGAGTTTTGACTCAAACTCTTAAGTTTTGACCTAGAATGTTTTGTTGAGATAATCTACTTTTCTTCTTTAGATAAACTTGAATCTTTGAGTTTTAGAAACCTCCCCAAAAAAAATTGTATTTCAACATTGCTGAGAGTCAGCTGTGAACAAGATTTAACATTATTTGGGTGCTTGAAAATTAGATGGTTTCAGCTGAGAATATTCAATTATTAACCATTATTCACCGCAACGAGTTTAGTCACCAATATTTTTTATACTTTTCAAAATGTGAGGTACCATTGTGACATGTAACCAAGGTGAACAGCAAAGACTAGAATAAATAAAAGGATATAGTATCACAAAACAAAATGTTACAATACTCATGAGCAGACCTGGGCAAAATGTGGTCCGGGGGCTGGATGCGGCCCACTGAAAGGTTTAATATAGTCCTCAAGGCCATCATGGAAATATCAAAAATTAAAAATCTAGCAAAGACCAGTCAATAGCATTTTGCTTACCATTAAACTGTTATCAGACCTTTATTTTGAAAGGGCTCAGTGCTGTGTTCATTGGCGATGATAATGAACTGAATCATTTATAGT
Organism: Lutjanus argentimaculatus; assembly: GCA_034769285.1. Lineage (NCBI taxonomy): Eukaryota > Metazoa > Chordata > Actinopteri > Lutjaniformes > Lutjanidae > Lutjanus > Lutjanus argentimaculatus. The sequence continues at coordinate 3,642,453 of JAWZSL010000001.1, forward strand.
AAATTGTAACATTATTGCTGTACATCCATGTTGTTTATGCTGTTATTCTTCTATTGTTGCTGCTACTATGGTGCAACCTGTATGCAGCATGCATGGTACACTGTAAAACATCAAGTTTGGGACACAAAACAAAATATTAGCCCACAATTCATCACAGCAATTCAGAAAGTGCCCTATACAGACCACTTCTGACCTAGAGATTCTGCCATTATTAGGACCTTATATCATTTATGATATTTCTCATGTGGCCCCCCATGAAAAATAATTGCCCACCCCTGCTCAAGAGTATTGATATTTTCTTACACTCCTACAAGAAATACTTCATTAATGGCAACAAGAAAACTGTTTAATAAAATGTTAAGTAGTGTCACTAAAATGCGCATAATACAAAAAGCCATGAATTACACCCTGGAACATAAGCAGCCTATCATATCCCTTGATAATGGAGCATGCTACATGACATGCGAACAGCCAATCAGCTGTGCTGTTTAGTCGTATCATCGACAAGTGCAAATGATGAGGAAATTGTTAATTAGTGGCAGTTTTTTAAAGTCTATTAAGATTATTACCTGTGTGCTTTGATAGTGGAAAGTGGTTAAATTCAATCTTTTTCCTCTTAGACTTCATTAAAAATAGGTTTGGAAATATCAAAAATCAAACAAAACGTGAGAATCTGAATTTTTTTTAATCCAAAAATTCATTAGCAGAGAGTACAGACACCCTGTTCTGCAGCTGATTTATTTCTTATTCTGCTTTTAATCAAAATGCATCTTCTGCTCATGCATAAAATATCAACTTCCCTTCAGATTTCCTTAGAAAGACTATGCCGCGCTTCTTATAATACTTTGTGTTTGAGTTTCAGTCGTGGTGTGCAAGTCTGGGTCAAATTTCCAGGGATTTTTTTTTTTAATTTTATTTTTTTTATCCACACTCACCACTGGCTTTGATCCACATGAAAAATTATCCAGCCTGTGCCCGCTCCCAGTTCCAGACCGGGGGCAATGCCAAGCAGACTAATTGGCCATCTAATTGACGAGCTATCTGGATATCTGACATGGAGAGGTCTTAGGCTGACACATGAGCCATAAGGCTAATCTCTGCATAAAGGCTGTCACCATAAAGGCTAAAAGAGATTATTAGCAGTTTTAACAGCCTATAAAGCCGGGGCGGATTAGATAACATTAGACAGTTACAATTGTAAGATAGTTAACGTGCTATTCTAATATTTCCCCATCATCTGACGTGGCAGCTGTTCTTTGATGCTCCTAAACAGAGATTGCGCTCCGACATATGATGCCAAGGTAATTGGCTTCACTTGGCTCGATACCGTGGCGGCGCTGCGACACAACTTTGACTCTCCTCAGACTCACACACACTCACAGACACATGCACACAAGGAATGCTAACAGCCGGCACCAGCTGTGCAAGGAATTTACCACTTTTACAAGCACCTCTAAGAAACAGCGAGTGAGCAAACACGCAAAAACTGTGGACACACACACACGCAAAGACATACGCATAAATACAGCTTGCACTGACAGCACAGGATTACTTTTCCTTCCTGAGTGTAGTCAAAGTGACAGTGTCATGGAGACGCAGTCAAAGTCAAGATGGCACCTTATGATCAGGTTGTAAAACCACAACAAAACCCTGTGGACATTTACCCCTCTGAGGGCTGTTTTAACCTGAAAGTTCTTAAACTAAACTAAAACTTGATCTGCTCTGTGTAAGCAGATTTTCTGGCAATTCTGGAACTTTTCTTGAATCAAGATGAGCAAAAACAGCATTGCATACTTCTTGCATTCTTTATCAAAGCAGGGCTAGAACTAACAATTACTTTCATTATTGATTAATCTGTCACACAAATAATCAATTAATCATTTAGACTATAAAATGTCAAAAAGACTCATAGACCCATCATTTACTGTCATAAATGACAGAGAAAAGCAGCATCCTTACATTGAACTTTTGCCTTTTTTGTTTGAAAAATGACCAAAATTATCATTTACCAAAATTAGAGCTGCAATGATTAATCAATTATTAATCAATTATCAGATTTATTAGAGTGGCAATGATTAATTGAATAACTATTAAATTAACTGCCAATTATGGTAATTAATCATTTTGAGTCATTTTAAAATAAAAAATGTCTCAATTTCAGCTTCTCAAATGTGAATATTTTCTGGTTTCTTTACTCCTGGATATCTTTGGGTTGAGGACAAAACGACATGTGAGGATGCCAGCTTGGGCTTTGGAAAACACTGATCCACACTGAATATTTTTCACCACGTTCTAACAGATACTGAAAATAATCATTAGTTGCAACCCTAAAATTAATAACTAACTATTTTGATAATGAGTTGGGGTTGGCCTCCATCAGGGCTGTGCGTGATCCTGTTCGTGATATTCAGGGACAGGATCTCGAGGCGTAGTCACGAGGGGAGGGTTTGCAGTTTGGTGGTGTGCAAGGCTGCTTTTTACAGATGATGTGGTTCTGATGGCATCATCAGTCTGCGACCTCAAGCACTCACTAGATCGGTTCGCATCCGAGTGTGAAAGCGGCTGGGATGAGGATCGGCACCTCTAATTCTGAGGCCATGGTTCTCAGCAGGAAACTGGTGGGTTGTCTACTCCGAGTAGGGAACGAGTCCTTACCCCAAGTGAAAGTTCAAGTATCTTGGGGTCTTGTTCTCGAGTGAGGGGACAATGGAGCGTGAGATGGGCCGGAGAATCGGAGCGACGGGAGCGGTATTGCGTTCGCTTTACCGCACCGTTGTGACGAAAAGAGAGCTTAGCCAGAAGGCAGAGCTCTCGACTTTCGGTTAATGTAGCCAAGGAAAGGGATGTCTGAGGTCCCCTGCTGGAACTGTTACCTCCACAACCCGATTTTGGATAAGCGATTGAGGATGGATGGATGGATGGATGGATATTTTGATAACTGATCAGGCTAATCTGCTTGAGTAATATTTTAAGAGAAAAAAAGTCAAAATTCTTGTTTGTTAGCTATTTTAATGTGAATATTTTCTGATTTCTTTACCCCTTTATGACAGTAAACTGAATATCTTTAGGTTTTGGGTAAAAAACATGACATTTGAGGACATCACTTTGGGCTTTGTGAAACAATGATCAACATTTTTTACCATTTTCTGATATTTTACAGACCAAATAACTAATAATTAGTTGCAGTCCTAATAAAAATAGTTGTAAACAAATTTTCTTTCAATTAACTAATCAATTAATCACTGCAGCTCTAGTTCAAACAACCCTTTGGTTGTGGGGTATTTGGATAAATGAACTGGAAAAAAAAAAAATGAAAGCAGGTTAAGTGATTACTCTTTGATCTGAGAGCGAGGAGGAAGGGAGTGCCACTGAATCTTTAAAGAGGTTCCCTGAGGAGTTCTTGAGCAAACAAAGTGCATGCAGAGGAGGCCAGAACCTCCAAGGCTGCAATTGTCGCTCATGCAGACTCAGCTGAGTCAATCTGGCTCGCTTCCTAGCGCTCATTTCCTGTATTTAGCCTTGAGGAAAGCACAGAGAGACCACTGCCCAGAAGGCGCCTCCGTGCCCGAGATGTTATCTGCTCTCGCACAAACACGCATATGCACACCAGCGTATCCCTAACATGCAACAAGCTGCACATGCTGCACTGGCACACGCAGGCGACACTATAGAGTTCTTTTTAAAGCTTGAGCATGCTTATGATGCACTTCACTCCTTCCTTGATATACATTATGTAGCACTTGCGATTTTAGGGCCAAATTCAATGAATCAGATCAACCCAACAGGATTATTTTAACAGCTGGAACACCGCCTGGGCACAGCACTTCATGTCAACACTTTAGGGAGACAATTTGGTGAGAAGAGTGCTCCACTTAAGAGAGAAAAGAATAGCTCAGGAAGTGCTTTTTATAGAATCACTCCACATGGTTAAAAAAATGTTTTGTAAAAGCTAAACCTGGCAAAAAAAAAATAACAAAGCACCATTTTCTGATGGACTGTTATAAAAATCAAGATGCTGCTACCACACTTCTCCCTGATTGTTTAATTTCCCTTCAGTTTCAGTCCTGGAAAACAACACAAAATGTTGGCACAGTCTGTATTTTCAGATAATGTAATAAGGCAGATTTAATAGGCTATACTGAACAAGTCACTAAACATAATTGAGGCGCACACTGATAGAATCCGCAGAGAGAGTGTGACCCAGATTTCTTTTAAAGAAATACAAACAGAACATTATAAGCGCTGCAAAACAATAAATTGGAGACAGAAGAAAGAAAGTTTAAGGAGTAAAGACTGAGCTCTGAGAAGATGAAAGCATGGAAACTAAAACAAGCTGTGAACAGGCTTTTCTGACTTAACATTAAATATTTACATTAATGTCGATTCTATAGGAAGACCACCCGACACTGTGTTTCTTATAAAGGGTGCACACACACACACACACACACACAACACAAATCACACACTCCAAAAGAAAAAACCCAAATGCCAGGTTGCCAACCATGCAAGCAGCAAGTACAGCCTAACCATTAGGGTGTGTGTCTGTGTTTATACCCCTGCGCACAGCAGCGCTCTATAGCAAAAAAGCTGCTCAGCCATCAATTAACAGGAATGTGAATGGCGGGCAGTAACTGAGAACAAATGTTTGGTCTCGTTAATGAGATTCTCCAACTCAGACTTCCACAAATAGATTCCAGCCAAAGTGCTTTCACGTCCTTCATTTCCATTACAAAAAAAAAAAAAAAGAAAGAAAGAATAAATGAAAAACATCCCTTCATTAGCGGTATGATATTGAGCTCAGCTGACTGTGGAGCAGGTGTGCATGTGGTATCCGCATTGCCATGACGACGGCCAGGCAGGCCACATTGTGTGTGGTAGGAAACTCTGGGCTGGCTGACTACAACCAGATACAGATATTTATTTTGTGTGTGTGTGTGTGTGTGTGTGTGTGTGATGTGTGAGTGTGTAAAACACAGTCAGACTGGTCCGGAGATTCCCACAATCTTCAGCACTTCAGGAAATAGCATCTGTTATACTCTGACCACATGAAATCATTAGATCAGGTTAGGAGGATTAGTCTGGATTGGGCAGGAATGAGCCACATGTGAGCGCCGTCGTAAGTTTTTGGTTAATGACAGAGTTCATGTCATTATAATTGAGTCTGCCTCTCTGCCACTGAACACCATGTATTACAGTCAATCATACTGCCACCAGCGTAAGCTTGCGGGGCTGTGTGTGTATGCAGTTCATCTTAAAGGGATAGTTTGGATTATTTGAAGTGTGGTTGTATGAGGTGCTTATCGATAGTCAGTGATTTAGACCAGTTACAGTAGATGGTGGTCGACACGCCCCCGGTCTAGAGAAACAGAGAGGAGTACTAGCAGGGAAGCTAAGCAATGTGCTGCTGTGGACAGGGTCAGAAGTAAATCGTATTTTAGTCTCTTAAAAAAAGGCCCACCTGAAAAAAATCACGATCAGTCTAAGCGTACACTACATCTAGGATATTTCCACTACTTTCCCTTGCTCTGAGACAGTCTTTTCTGATGTGAAATTTGTATTATATAAGCCAAACATTGTGCTCTCTCTCGCTTAACCGGACTCCATTGGCAAAAACAGTAATTTTACCTCGCAGAACACAGGAGTCTCTTGTCTGCCTTTGAACTGATCACTTAGTTTGTTCATGTTATTGTGTGACTTTGGTGAATCTGAAATAACTTTTTAATGACGCCAAAGTCACACAACAGCACTAACAAACTAACCTGTTGTGGCAGTGGTAGACCAGCAACTCCTGTGATCTGCGAGTTAAAATGACTGATTTTGTTAATGGAGTCTGGTTGGTTTGGAGAAAGTGACATTTGGCTTGTATAACGGTGGTTTGCCATTGGAAAAGCCTTTATGATGGCACAGTAAAGTGGTGAAAATATTGTGAATACATCGTACACTTGAACAGTTATTGATTTGGCCTTTTTTAGGCTGCAAATACATTTTGCCGCTGACCGTCTGCAGCAGTACATTGCTTACCTGCCTACACCAGTGCTCCTGCTGCTTCTCCTAACTGTGGGTGTGCATTTTACTCTAGGTAATACACTGACTATCAATAAACACCTCACACAACCCCTCTTCAAATAATACAAACTATACCTTTAATGTGATACTATAGCAATTTCAGTGTTTGGGTATTCATTCACTGGAACTACCCATGCAAAAAACAATATGGACCCAGGACAAATTAAGGTTATCTGCATCATATACCAAATGTTGCTGTTATGTATTCATCATGTCACCATGACAAGTCATTACTTCACCTTGTTTTTTCTTTCACAAGTGAATCAAACTTAATGATTTTTTGTTGCTCAGTAACACAACCATCAACACTCTGAATATCTTCTCTATTAGCGACCAGGGTCTAACCACTAAGTCACATTTCCACACTCTCAATCCTGCAGCACATTACTGTCTGACTCCCTGCTGAAAAAAAAAAAAAAAAAAACACACAAGGGAAATCATTCCCCAGACCTCCTCCCCCTCCTCCTCCTCCTCCACTCTCTCTCCCCTCATATCTTGCACTCTCCATCCTTCTCCATAAATGTAACCATCTTGGGTTTCAACCCGGGGATTGCATTTAGCTCAGTGAGTGAGTTCAGTGAACAGCAGAACTGACTAAATTGCTGATCTTGTTGGTTTTATTCTATTGCTGTCTTTATGTTTCAGTCGCCATCTTGAAATGAACACCTCTCCATCTTTCCGTCTGCAGAAAGGATTTTCCCTCTGGAAATGTTGGAATGGCACTGTGGGGTTGGAAAAACAAACTAAAATTATTGTGTGTGACTGTATAATGTTATTGGTCTGGAGGGGATTTAGAGCGTTTCCGCTACCAAACGGTAGCTAACTGGGAAAGACAGGGCCACCAGGCCAGACACCCTGACGACAACGCACACCTAATCATGTCAACTGGTCAGAACATACACGGCTCACCCGTCAGATGTCACGTTCCCTTTAAGCCGCAACTCCTTGACAGAGCAAGGAGCTGGATTAAATCAGCAGGGGCTGCTCTTTTCCGTCATGCTCCCACAAGAAAAGGCAAAGACTCAAAAGCCCGGGTTTAAAAGAAATTTAAGTATTTACATACGGGAATCTATTTCCCAGACGTGTTTTCCGTAAAGAGGGGCAGTTTGAGCAGTGGGAATGGTTCTGAGTCATCTTGTCCTTTTCCATGGAAGCAATGTGCAGAGAGGAAAGAGCAGGCGAGCGGGAAGAACATGTTTTTCTGGGTTGGGAGAAAACTGTGGCACCGTTTTACTTCACGAGAAGGATGTTGTTTTGAACACCACGAGAACAACAGGCCTGGTGGCGTGTATGTACATTTTGAACATGTGGTTGTTAGAAAGAATAGTTCAGCTTATTTAATGTGGGGCTGTCTGAGATACCTATAGATAGTCAGTGTATTACCAACAGCAGACGCTGGTGGGCACAACCCCAGTTTGGAGAAGCAGAGAGGAGTACCAGCACAGAAGCTAAGCAATGTACTGCTATGAACAGAGTCAGCAGACAAATGTATTTTAGCTTCCTAAAAAAAAGTAGGGCTGCCACTAGTGATTATTTTCATTATTGTTTAATCTGATTATTATTTATTGATTTAATCGATTAGTTGTTTGGTCCATAAAATGTTAGGAAATGATGATCACTGTTTCCCAGAGCACAAGGTGTGACATCATCAAACGTCTTGTTTTGTCCACAAACCAAAGATATTCAGTTTAATGTCACAGAGGAGTAAAGAAACCAGAAAATAGTCACATTTAAGGAGTTGAAAGCAAAAACTTTTTTTTTTTATTAAAAAATGACTCAAAACAATCAATCCATCATCAAAATAGTTGGCAATTAATTTAATTGTGGCTTAATAACTGATTAATCATTGCAGCTCTAAAATAAAAGTAATATTTGTTTCAGCGTACGCTGTATGTCAAATATTGAGACCACTTTACCTTGTCATCATACAGCCTTTGCCAACAGAAAACTGCCATTACAAGCCCTCTCCTCATCAACCAGACTCCATAAGCAAAATCAGTAATTTTATTTTGCAGAACAAGGTAACTGCTGGCCCATTACTGCCTTGATCTGTTAGTTGGTTTGTGATATTGTGTGACTTCAGTGTTTTTAAAGGACAGTTTGGATTCACTGAAGTCACACAATAACACAATAAACTAACAAACTAGGCAGCAGTAGACCAGCAACTCTGGTGTTCTGTGACATAAAATTACTGATTTCACCAATGGAGTTTGGCTGGTGAGGAGAGAGTGATATTTACCTCATTTAGCTGCGGTTTCCCATTGGAAAAGGCTGCCTGGCAGCAAAGAAAAGTCATGAAAATATTCTAAATACAGTGTATACTTAAACTGATGCTGATTTTTTTTGGTTGACATTTTTTTAAGAGGCTAGAATCTATTTTGCTGCTGACCCTGTCCACAGCAGTACATTGTTTATCTTCTGTGCTGCTACTTTGCTCTGCTTCTCCAAACTGGGGGTGTGCCAACATGCATCTACTGTTAGATACATTAACTATCAATATGTACCTCATACATCCCCACATCAAATAATCCCAACTATCCCTTTATTCTCCTTATTATAGGCATGCAAGGTCCACATGCTGTGTTTCTACAACTGATTTTAATACTGTCTTACACCAACACACTCGCCAATAAGCCTTTTGTGAGCAACTAATCCTTTACCACCATCACCACTACAAAATATTATTCAAGGAAAAATATAACTCAAATAAAAGAAATATTTTTCCTCACCATATTGCCACAAGGACAATTAAATTAACTGCATAAAAACAAACTTGTAGAAGATCAGTGTTGTCTAACCACTGCTGCATGTTCCTATATGAACTGCAGCTCAGCTCACCTGTCTGCCATCCTGGCCCACATTGGTCTGGCCTCGCACCACTGTCCTGATGTTGTCATCCAGGCGCCTATCAAATGTGACACAAAATGGCACTTGGTCAAACTGAGGGTAAAATGCAAACAAAAAGAACAAATGTATTTTCAAATCATTGACTTGAACTCACCGAATCTTCAGACGAATCTTGTTTACCACGTCATCAATATTAGCCAAAGACTGCGGGGAAATACAAAGACAGGAAATGAGGAAACGGTTTGTATACATCCTAAAAATCATAATGCTTGACTTACACGTGACGCCAACAAGCCAAGTACTGTTTATATAGGGGAGAATGGATGGATGGATTACCCAGTTACATACTACATACTCTCTTTTCTGTGAGTAATACACTTTATTATCTCATTCTGCTACTTTAACCAAATACAAACCCCAAAATGTGAATAAAAACAGAATTCAATGATTTGTAAATCCTTTTTGACCTATACCCAATTGAACCAGTCAAAACATCTGCTGTGAAAAATGTTTTGGAAATCACGGGCGTCGTGTCCTCTGGGCTAAAGAAAAAAGGACCATCCAGATTGTTAGAGCCCCAAAGTTCAAAGGTCAGTATCAGTGATGATAGTGATGGGGATGTGCCAGAGCATTTGTGAAGGCCACATAAATGCTGAAAGATACACACAGGTTTTGGAGCAACATATGCTGCCATCCAGACGACGTCTTTTTCAGAGACGTCCCTGCTTATTTCAGCAAGACAATGCCAAGACACATTGTTCATGTGTTACAACAGTGTGGCTTTGTTGTGAGAGAGCTGTCCTGCCTGCAGTCCAGACCCGTCTCCAATTGGAAATGTGTTAGCACATTATGAAGCAGAATATACAACTGCTGAGCACCTGAAGTCGTATATCAAGCAAGAATGTGAAAGAACTTCACTTTCAAACTTCAACAATAAGTGTCCTCAGTTCCCAAACACTTGCTGTTGTTAAAAGAAAAGAACATGCTGCAGGCATCGAATTCAGAGTGAGTGCACATGTGTTTACAACAAACAAGAAAGTTTATCAGTTTGAACAGTCAATATGACGTCATTGTGCTGTATTTGATTTAACAGAAGTCAAAAAGAAATTGCAAATGATTGCATTCTTATGTTTTACACAATTCCCCCACTTCTTCTGAATTTGTACATTCTATGCAGAATTTAACGCATTTGTGCTTAGCCATGTAGACTTTGCTTCAAATAACACAAATATGTTCTATTACATCTATATGTCAAATACAAGGCAGGTGTTACCTCACAAAACCCAATTAGGTGAAAATGCATGCACACTGCAAGGAGTCCCTCTGCAGTATATATATAGGCTTAAACTATAGGGTTACAGTGACCCCTCATGGAGAGAGAGCAGACACAAACATGTGGATCAAGTGTGCTATATATAATTTAATAATAAAGCGCAACACAGTCACGCATGGTCACATTCTGTTCATATACACGTATGTATATATACAGATAGAAACTCACAGACATGTGCACCTATACATCAGTGCATTACAAGCGTGTCCAGTACGCACACATAGACGTATACACTAATTCTTGTATACAAATGACATGATTCCCATTGTCCTTCATGCTCTGATGACGAACTGTTAGCATGTTTGTTGACATGGCCACAATAAACTGGTTAAATTGAAATGACTCATCTTCGTCCTGAAGAACTATATGTGTGCCTTTTGATACTCACCATTGGACACACACAGACACGTGCATATGAACTTATACTGGGCCTGTTTTTCTGTTTAGTTGGATTGATTCTGAATCTGTTTTATCCATTTGTGTGTTTAGTTGTTTTACCTTGATTTTAAAAGCCTAATCAAGGTTAGAGAAACTGAAAATTAACATTAGCTAGACACCAATCCATTACATTCAAAATACATTTTCATCCACACAAAAATTCCAATCTAAGTTCCAAACTTCTTTATGAAGTATAAAAGATATTTTCATGAACCCGAGATCAAGAGGCCTTTTGTCACACTTTTCATGTTGACGTGTCACAGTAAAAAAATACAGGCTTAAATAATATCATTGATGATCGCTTATTTTCATTTAGCTGTTTTAGTTTCAGCGTCCTCGTAGTGTGCATGCTGGTTCACAGTCACACTGTCAGGACTTACTGAGACGACTGAATAGAACAGGTTCATTAATGTTACAGTATAATTAACAACTGTGCTTTTCCCACTGTGACAAATCAAAACAGCTGCTGTGAAAAATGCTGATTATTTTTATGTAAACAGCAAATGATTCTCAACTAACTAAAGACTAGGGCTTGCCATATCGTAGAGAATGATCATTTTAAAAAAACATTATTGTCTTTTTCAATGAAAAACAGATTATGTGATTATGCTGTGATTTTTACAGAGATCTGTACCAAATAAAGGTGTTTTCTTCAGCATGTAAAATGTGATGTGTTGGCAAGGACGACAATATTGAATCTGCAATGGTTTTTTTGACACACATTTTGCTCTTTCTGCGATTTGAAAATCACAGAAGGCCATATTACAATGTTCATAAAATTCTGATTAATTGTTCAGCCCTGCCAAATTCGAAACCTGTCAAACCACCTGTGTCAGGTGTGTTTACATGCACACTAGAATCCTGGTTTTGACCTCATTCAGGATATAATGCAGTGTTTCCCATACATAGACCATTCTGTGGCGCACCGCCACAGAATGGAGACCAACCGCCACAGAATGATTATGTCTTTTTTTTTTTTTCCTCTACAGTCTATGCTCTCAATGTAATATCGTTCCGTTCATTCATCTCCGCATAGCGCTCTTTCTCTGTCATTCTCGGACACACACAGACACACACAGACACAGATACACGCCCCACACACACACAGACAATCGCGCATATGCCAGCGGTGCGCGGGAAAAATCAACCAGCGCATCACTGCTGCATGCACCCCACACTCATCTGATTGGCACACTCCTCCTCTGCACGCACCAATCACAGGAAAACCCGCCGCAGTGGATTATTTTGGCACTGACACAGAGCAGGTCGGCGACGGTCTGGAGTTTACGAAAGGTTAGATATACTTTGTTTAAATACGCCTGCTCTAAATTATTGTTAACTAAGAAAAGGTAATGATATGAAATGAAATCAGCATAGACAGTGTTGGTAACACAGATTACGTAAAATGAGATGCGGTTATATTTGAGATAGACTACTATGCCCACAGTCAAATCAAAAAGAAACAGACCACTTTTTAAAAGTTGTTATTATTAATATTATTATTGTTGTTATCAGTACTTTTTCTGAATGTTTGCTGCCTTAATCCAGATGAGATGAGTATCGAAAGATTTTTTTCACGGCAAAAAACGGCCTCGTCAAGAGGACAAGGAGCAGCTATGTGAGAGAACGGATATCGGTCTGAACAAGCTGAACATCAAATGCCCGTGCTAGTATACTGGTGTTTTTCTTTTTTGGATGATTCTAATCGTTTATCCATTGTGTGGTTTAGTAGTTAAACATGAGTACAAAGCCTTTAACAGGCTAGGAACTGAAAATAACATGTGAGCGTAGGAAAACAGTAATTCAAAACATTTTCATCAAAAAAAATTACCAATCTAAGTTCAAAGTATCTTTATAATCATAATTACTTCATGAACGCTGTTGAGGCTTTTGTACATTTTTTTGGGACTGTCACAGTAACGGCTAACTGATATCTGATGATTCCATTTGTATTTGCTGTTTTAGTTCGCCCCCGTGTGATAAACATGATGGTACATCCAAGGGGTTTAACCTGAATAGAAAGTTCATTAATTCTACAGTAAATAACAACTTCTTTCATGTGAGAAATCCACGCTGAAAATGCTGATTTTTTCAATGTAATCTGCAAGATATTCTAAAGATGAAAACTAGCTTGCTATGTGAGAATGATCTAAAAACATATGGTCTTTCTGGAAAACAGATAGTGTTTTAGCTGTATTTTTAAAGACTTACCTTTAAGAATAAAGAGTTTGCAGCATGTAAAATGTAATGTGTAGCTTCAATATTGAATCTCGCAGTGTATTTGAAAACAATTGTCTTTTTCTAGCAGATTTGAAAATGTGAACGCGAACGGCCATAACTACTGCATACAATCTGATTAATTGCTCCACGCCCGCCACGACACTGTACACTCGATACCCACCTGTGTCAGGTGGAGCACCACAAATTCCTGGTCTTGAACTCATTCGGATAATGTTTACATGGAACATGAGAAACTTGGTTATTCATACCTCTGTATACATGATTCTAATGGTCCAGAACATCTGTGTGCAGGCAGTTCTATCTCTCACCATCTCAACCACTGTTCTCTGCCAACAGTGTTCAAAAACTAGGATAAGGTGTTCACATGTCACAGTATCCTCTTTCTATCAGAGCACCAGGTAGCACAGGTTTCTTAAAACTGACATAAGGCCTTATGCAGGTTTCTCTAACTAGGATATGATGTTTACATGCACAAAAACCAGGATACCCCAAAAGCCTGATCATTACCAGGATATTTGTGCACATGCAAACACACTCACGATTTACTGGGACACCTGAACAGGACAGCCTCGTTGTTACAGAATGAGTAAAAGCCTGTGCTTTGACAAGTCGACAATGCCAAATGTTGTAAAAAAAGGCAATGATTTTTATGTGAATCATAAACAGTTCTCAACTAACCAATGATAAAAACAGCCAATCCACTTGTGTCATATATAACTATCAACTGGGCCACACTAAAATAGATATCAGTGTGCATGTCAGTCTGACTGCAGATGTTTCTTCTGTGTCGCTTCACTGTACCTGCTCGGTGGGGAACAGTGTGTTGATGTATTCCACAGCATTGAAGTCTGCTCTGTCCAGTGGGTCCTGGCTGGGGAAAACCTTGTGCACAGAAGACAAACGACGTTCAGTCAGACAGTCATGGCTGACGGCCATGAATATTTAACCATGTACTGCAGTGATACTCAGCTTAAGAACTGCCGGTCATTCACAATTAAATTAAATAGATTCACACTAGGATTTTTTTGTTTGTTTGTTTGTTTATACTAATTAGTGAATGTTGAGTAATGTCACTTGGCTCTTGCTTGGGAAGTTGCATATCAGAGCTGCAACGATTAAATAATTAAGTGATTATTGACTGACTAGTAAATTAATCATCAACATGCCAAGCTGACTTGAAAAACGCCATTTACACCACGTTCTTAGTCTAAATCTCCACTGTAGATCCTTAGCTTGGAGCCACATTGACGTGCACGCGCACACCGTCTAAACTGGGTGTGTGTGGTGTGACGGCGTGCACACGCAAGTGAAAGACATGTTGAGGCTTTAAGAGACTTTGATTACACCAGACAAGCAGTGTGGAGGCATTTTACGTCTTCTTTTTTCCATTTGACAGCTGATCACCATTCACTTCAAATGTTTGGGGGGATTCTGCAACACTGGTTTCCTGAGAAACTCCACCAGTGTTTTGTGGACTAAAAAAAAAAAAAAAAACAACCTTCAATCAGCATGAGAGTGAGAACATAATGACTGAATTTTCATTTTTGGGTGAACTATCCCTTTAACTAACTGGCTCCTGGCCTGTCATATAGCAAAAGTGCCCCACAGGCAAAACAAGCTGAGGATCACTTCAGCATACAAACTAGTGACATCTTATAACGTTATTCAGTGTTTTCCTGAAATAACACCAATCTTAACTGTCATGTACTGTACATGCAGTTACATGTAACGCAATCATAACGCATCATTTCCTGTCAACGTTAACATTTACCCAAGATTTAACCAACTGACAATCTTCTCTGTGAGCTAAACACGGTTAAAACAGTGGGGGATCGTTGTTTTGTAGCTAGCGGTCGCGCTGCAGCAGTGTCACAGAGCGGTTAGCCTGCTAACAGCTGGCCGGCTGTTAGCCGGAGCAGCGATGATGATTAAACACAGCAGTAAAAACGACGTGAAGCGGTTACCTGTTCAATGGCCAGCTGCACCTCCGGCGTCAGATGCAAAATAGCCTCCAAATCCTCAGCAAATTCAAATTCTTCCTCCTCCATCATTGTCAAAACAAAACCAGAGACCTCTCCGGCATAACACTTCCTGGTGAGGAGGACTCTGGGATACCTGCTGACGCTGGAGAAACGGTGCTTTCAGGGATGTCGGGAAATCAGAAACCCGCGAGACCGAACAAACTCGTCTGTTCTATGTTTGCCCGTGTTGTTTTACACTCTGTCACTTATTTTGAATGTAAGGCTAACAATCTATGCAGGATTATTAACTTTTTACCCGGGAAGTTCCATGTTCAAAACCTCTTCATTTAAGTAGTTTCTAATCGAAACTGAATGTTGTTCAATTTGTAACGAATAAGAAATGCATGCCAGTAGTTGCCTGAAGAGGATGTCACCAGAACGAAGGATATCATTTCGGCTGTTTCTTTTGAATACGACATTAATCGCCGACGTTTATTGTTTCTCTGGTCTTTTTTAAAAATTGAACTGGTATATGGATTGTAACTACCCACACACATCTCTAAACTCTTTCTAAAAAGTTCATATGATCCAACAAAGTGGTAAAAGTGGTAAATATGATAAATATTTAGGTTTATATCAAAACCTATCTAAAACATGATTGGTTGCCAAAATGTGACTAGTAAGGGTAGAGTCAATGAGTGATGAGTATTTATATATATATATATTTATATATATAATATATATGTGTATACATGTATATTATATATATATATATATATATATATATATATATATATATATACATATATATAAATAATCTAGCATGTTATTACCTGACATTCAAAGTAGATAGCAGCTGTTTTCCTGTGTTTCAACTGTTAGTGTTACACATTTACTATCAAACAACAGTCAGACTCAAACATTTGTATATCTGCCACATCTACAGAAAGAGAGAGAGATAATGGCTGTTTCCGGTTAAATAAACAGAATCTTAATAAGGTCTGTCTCTGTAGGGATCCCTTCCATAATGTTGTCAGACACTTAAAATAACAAGTCTGTCACTTTAAGTGGACATACTATGATGGGCAGAGTTGCCCTCAAGGATTACATTGCAGCTACTGTAGCTGTTTCGCAGCTGCCTGCTGAGGTGGTCTACTGGACCACTTCCAAAACTTTTTGTGCCTATCAGTCATTTAGAAACAACTCTGATCAACACAGTCATACCAATGACAAGATATAAGATACGTTCCAGTGTTAATGGAACAGGTCACCAAATACACTGTAACTGGGTCAGATAAATGAAGTATAACACATAATTCAAATCCCATGGCTTTGTTTTATTAGTTCTGTTTAGTTTGTAAAAATTAATCCTAAATAGTTTATGTCAATTTCAAACCTATAAAATAGAAATGTAAAGACATTTTATTTATTAATTTTTCATGATTTTTCAAGGCCCACTTGCATGGCCTTCACAGCCCACCAGTGGGCCACAGCCCACACTTTGGGAATTGCTGGTTTACTTCATTTTTTACTCTATTTCCACTTAGTGTGGGATTTACGACTGTTCCGACCACTGAGCAAGATATGTAAAGGGGACGTAAATAAAGCCTGCAAAAAATGTTGTGCTTATGTGTGATTTATTTCAAAAGTGGAGATGGCTTCTCAGGGGGTTCTCAGAAGCTGGGTGGAAGTCATTCCCTCTGAACCCCCCAGGTTCTGCACCCAAGAGCAGAAAGTAGTACTATTCATAACAGCTTTTAGAATTAGCTGTTAAGCTATACTGCAAAATTTGGTTTTGCAGGGGATCAAAAGAATTTGTATACAGGGTGGTAACCATTTGAACTCATTCTAAGGTAACGAAAATCCAACAATCCGTATTATCAGGTGATTACAGCCCAATGAAAACATACTTATGAATAATCCATTACTGCCATATTCTGCTAATAATCTTACTGGACCTTTAACATAAGGGTAGCCTATTATATCTGTTGCTTCCATTTAACTTCACAGGGTCGTGATCTCCAATGTGCTCAAGAACAGTTAACAGTAAGACCTCATGAGGAGGCATTAAAATGCCACATCGCTTCGTCTGACTACATTAGCGGCTGTGTGTATTTAAATACACTTGCATAATAATTATAGGTAAATGACATCAAATAGATAAAGTGCACTTAGAAAACGCTTTTTATCCCACCTCCATCCTTTAAAGCCCTGTGTGAGCCGCGGTGATGAAAATCCCTTCACAGAATATTTTAATTGAATTTTACACAGCCTGCAACCACTTCCCACATTGTCTGCCTTCCACGCGGCTTTAAATCTCTTCATAGCACCGCTCTGATCTTAATACATCATGCTCTGTCCTGACCTGACACATTATTCCATTGCTTTTATACATTAAAACTGTCTTTACCCAACCTATTGTATCAAGAATCCGTCCTCCCACTACAGTGGCACATTGCTGTGCACGCACTATCATGTAAGGAGCAGCAGTGCCCCCTGCTGCTATGAGAAGAAGCAATACACAAGCACGCACACGTTCCCATAAGCCCCAGCCTCTAAGCATTACACTGTTATGTTTTATTCAAAAGAGAAGCATATAAACCCATAAGAGAGCTTTTAGAACAGCATTTAAAGGACCAGACAGAAGGAGAGAACAAGCGTGGTGAGACAGACAAGAGGAGAGGAGGAAAGCAGTGGAGTGGTAAAAAAAAAAAAGCAGAAGACGACGGAAGAGCGAGGAGAGTAGAAATATAAAGGAACAAGCAGGCAAAAAAAAAAAAGAGCAGAAAAGACAGGAAAGGCAGTATTAGGTTTAAGTGGATATTATTTATAGGGATGAAAATCAATAGGGCAGAGAGAAAGAGAAAATGGAGGAGAATAAGAGATGAGGTGATCCGGAGTAACAGGTCCTCAGTGTACCTGTGGGATTAAACAGTCTTCACAATGGCTCATTTTTATAACTGAAAGCAAAGACATATAATCGAGGAACCCTGGAAATGGCTGAATTTATGACTCATAGGACAAAGTTGCAAAAGCTTTTGATTGAGCTGAATTGCTAAAATTCTACTAAGTGTTGTCTGGCATTTCTGTGCTGAAATGTAAAAGAGGACGAGAGCAACAGAGAAAGTGGGAGAAAAGCGATGAGAGAAAGAGGGCAGGAGGAGAAAAGAGATATTGTGTTGGTGTGCGGCGGAGCAGCTGTCAGGCGGCTGATATAAATCTCTCCCACAGAGGAAACACATCATGTTGCACAACTCACTGGGGGTCACACACACACACACACACTGCAGACGAGCAGTGTGTGTGTGTGTGTGCACATACATTAGTGTGATAGAGGTGTTGTAATACATTAATGACAACTGAAATATGAAAGTGGGACATAACATCAAGCCAGAGATGATAATGTGTTCACTCTTAGAAACAGGGCTCCAAAATGGTTCTTCCTGAAGAGCTGAGGTTCTACCCAGAACCATTTGCTTGTGAGGAATCCTATTTTGAAGAAAGGGTTTGTCAAGGGTTCTTTGTAAGACCAAGGTTCCCATTAAGAACCCCTTTCATCCAAGAAACCAACCCTTTTTGGAAGAAAGAGCTCTTCAAGGATTGTTTGGATCCTTGAAGAACTCTTTTGTCAAGGGTTCTTTGTGACATAATTTAAAGGGGTTCTCAGTAGAACCCCCTGGGTGCGTGCTAGATAAAACCATGTGAAACCCCTCAGTGTGTATAAGATAAAAACATTGGAATATCAAAGATTTTCTACAGAATGCCCTGGATGGGTTCTAGATAAACCCTATGAATATAAAAGTCTTCTTGGTGGAACTCCCCATGAAAGGTTCTAGATAAAACCCCTGGAATATAAAAGATTTCTCAGAAGAAACCCCTTGGTGGGTACGAGCCTTGGAATATAAAAAGTTCTCTATAGAACCCCCTGGGTGGGTTCTAGACAAAATCTCTGGAATATAATAGGGTTCTCAGTAGAAACTTCATGGTGGGTTCTAGATAAAACCCCTGGAATATAAAAAGATTTCCAGTACAACCCCCCTGGGTGAGTTCTAGATAAAAACCCCTGGAATATAATAGGGTTCTCGGTAGAATGCCCTGTGTAGGCTCTAGATAAAACCCAACAAATATAAAAGTCTTCTCGGTAGAACCCCTCGTGGAAGATTCTAGGTAAAGGTTTCTTGGTAGAACCCCTTCGGTGGGTACAAAATAAAAGCCTTGGAATATAAAAGGTTCCCTGTAGAACCCCATGGGTGGTTTCTAGATAAAAACCCTAGAATATAAAAGGCTTCTCAGTAGGACTCCCCGGGTGGGTTCTAGATAAAAAACCCTGGATTATAAAAGGTTTCTTGATAGAGCCCTATGGGTGGGTTCTGGATAAAACCCCATGAATATATAGAGCTCTCAGTAGAACCCCTATAAATAAAATCTATTTTAAGGCAAATTATATCACTGGTACAGGCAACGTAATGTAAAACCATCCCCCAGTCTAAAACACGGTCCTCATTTCCATTTGTTAAGTTTTCTATTTTATTCTACAAAATGCAAATTCTACTTTTTGTACTATTTTGGTGGCCGTTACATGAGGCCAGCTATATTTTGTATATTTCTGAGTGCTTGTTCCTTATGTTGAATGTTATTAAGGAACTGACATAGCTGAAAGCTGCTTCCTGCATTTCATACCGTGCTGCTTGCAACAACATCTTTTCTTCACCACAACATGTAGTCGACCCCTGGAAATGAATCTTTTGACTCGCTTGGGGGTCCCGACCCCCAGGCTGAGAAACACTTTTCTGTCTTATATGATTTTTAATATTCATACATCAATCCATGAGCAGAAGGTGTATTGGTGTAGCTGGTCAAGGTGAAGCTAATTTGAACTACTCTGCATGCTGTCAGGTTTTTAAATCTGTTGGATACCAACTTAGAGGTCTGGCCCTCGCCAAAGGGTCATGAGATAAATCTGAGGGGTCATAAGATAATTAATGTGGTAGAAAAGAAGGAAAACAGTTCTCCTGCAAACATTTGCATTCATGAATTTTCTTTCATCTTTGCTTTCTTGTGAAATATTGGATAATTTTACTGCTTTGGGCCTCAAACAATTATATAAATGAAGCCATCAGAGAAGTTCAGAGGAGAAATCTTTTTTGTGGAAGTGCAACTGATGCATGTGACAAAATGCCTGAATGCTTTTTTGTAAGGGGCCAGAAATAATAGAAAAAGAAATAATCTAGTGGTTTAATCTTCAATGATGCATTGTATGTTATAAACTTATCATGTGTTTTTTTTTTTTTTATATATATACACATTCTTAGCTCATGTAGAAGTACTGATTCAACTTCTTTATTCAATTAAAACTGAAAAAGTACAGGCTCTGAAATGTGTTCAAAATATAAAAGTAGCCAACTGAAGGACATTTTCTGTTTTTAACTGTACAAAGTTCATTGAAACTCACCTTTTCTCCATGGTCGAGTCTCCCTCTTTTGTTTCTTTTCATGTCTTTTTACGATGTTTCTGTTGTGTGTGTGTGTGTGTGTGTGTGTGTGTAGTAGATAGATAGATACACAAGGAATTGTCTTTTCTGTGTGTTAGTGTCCATCCATTTTGGTTGTGATCAGCCTTGAAAAATACATTAAAGGGACAGTTCACATGCAAAATCAAAATACAATTCCCCCCTGGTCTGTAGTGCTATTTATCCATGTAGATTTTTTTGGTGAGTTACAGAGTTTTGGAGATATCAGCTGTAGAGGTGTCTGCCTTCTCTTCAATATAATGGAACTAAATGGCACTCTGCTTGTGGTGCTCAAAGCACTAAAAAAAAAAAAACACTTGAAAAACTCAAAACCAGTGTCCCTTTCTAAAAATCATGACCCAGTTGGTCAAGATAATCCACAGACCTTGTTGTGAGCAGTTAATGTAGAAACTATGTTTTTTCTGCAGTAGAATCTACCAGAACTACTTGGACTTTTTGCTGCACGTGGTTTTTAGAACTGTTCACAAGGTCTATGGAATATCTTGAGTAACCTGATCATGATTTCTGGAAAGAGACACTGGTTTTGTGTATGTGTATGTGTATGCATTTTATTGGTTACCTTGTGAGGCAGATGGATTTGTGAGATTGTGTGAAAATCCATCTCGCCAGGCTTCAAGTTATCTGTGAAGCGACCATGATAGCGTCAGTTATATGAGAACTTGAGAGTATTTCTTCTTTGAACGAAGAGCAAAGAACGGCACTGAGGCCTTTTCTCAGCAGAAAAGATGTTTTCGCTCTTCTCCTGAACGGCTTTGGTGAAAGTTTGATCTGATTGGTTGAAGCCAGCCTTTGTTAGACTCGATAGACAGATGGTTCAATCAATAACCTGCCAAGTGTTTTTTTTAAGTGCCTGCCCTTTTCCAAACAGTTTCTATGGATGACTTCCCAGATGGCTCTGTGTAACAAACCATTTGGTGTGTCAGTTTATGTTTTTGGTGCTTTGGGCACCACAAGCCAAGTGCTATTTAGTCCCAAAATATTGGAGAGAAGGCAGACATCTCGAAAACTCTGCAACTCACACCAAAAAAAAAAAAATCTAGATGGATGAACAGCACAGGCCAGGAGAAAATATTTATTTTAGATTCTGGGGTGAAGTAGCAAGCCTGTTTTAGAAATGAAAAGAGTAGGAAGTACAAAAATGTTGGGAATAAAAGCACAAAAGTCAGTCAGAAAAATACATACTAAAGAAAAGTACAAATGCCAGAAAACTCTGCTAAAATACAGTGATGAAGTGTTTGTATTTTATTACCTCCCACCTCTGTAATAGCACAATGTGTGAATTGTAGTGGAGCAAAAGTATAAAGAAGCAGAAAATGGAAAAGTCTAGTTCGTTTCCACCACTGGTATGAACATATTGAGAATCAGACTGGAGAAAGCTGGGACGACAGAATGAGGAGATAACAGCAGTCATGATAGACCTTAATTAGCCAGACGGTCTCTGATAGCTTGTGAAAAGCCATTTGCTGCTAATGGCTGAGCTGACTATGCTGAGCTGTTGTCACTAACAGCTTTTTTTTCCCCCTTTCCTTTTGGCTGGGCAGCGTTCAAGAAACAAGAGGCTTCAGGTCAAGCAAAAGCAAGTGGTTCAGCACGGCGAAGCATACTTGAGTCCGTGGAGAGGAAAAGAAAGGCAGATGGGATTAGTGCATGTCAGGATGAAGTCATCACAAGGTCTTGGGCTTATTTGTGGCGATGGACGTGATGTCTTTCAGGGCCCTGAAGAGGTCAAGATTTAGAGCACTTACGAGTTGTTTCAAAAAAGTCCTGAGAAGGAGGCCCTTAATATTTACCTGCATGTCAGCTTTAAGCTAAAAGTCTCATTTTCTGAATCTGAACACACGTTTCCAACCTGGGCGTTCACCTGGTCGAAATATCAAACAGTCGTATGAAATCTGAATGGGACCTGAGAACAGCTGCATGTGTCACCATTCACATGTTGCCTCAAAGGCTGCGTTGAAAGCCTTCCTCCCAAAATCAGCCTCTTTCAGGATGATTTGCAACTGGGAAAAGCACCGAAGATTTGCAAAGTGGACGCAGCAGTTGGCGGCTTGGAGTGTGATCCAGGGGTTTAACTGCTCCTGGAGGAAAAGTGTACACACAGGAACAGTGTAAGCAGAACAAAATTTCCCTCAACATCCAGTCCCAAGATGTTCTGCTTGACGAGATTTCCAAAGATTGTTGCAACAGTCAAACATCACTGTCTTGTGTACTGAATGTTTTCATTTAAAAAATACAGTAAAAGCACATTGGCCACATGTGTGACTGTGTGCAGTCACACATCTCAACCCTGAGGCAAATCATGTCCTAACAAAAAACCTGTGAAAATGTATTTTCTCTTTAAAAAATGATTGATATACATGAAATATATGTAATTTAGAAAATGTTTTGGTCTGATTTTTTTCATTTCTAAACTTGCCCTGATACTTAAAACAATTAAAAATGTGTTAAAATCCTACAAAATTTAAAACTAACATATACACTGATAATATAGGTGTAAAAACGGGATATAAAAAAATCAAAAGCAAAATAAGTCAGTGCCACACTTGAGCCATCCACACAAAAAAGTCTGGACACACCCCTGTAAGTAAACCTGTATGAAAATGAAGAGGCCCCGAACCTGTTCCTTAATACAGGCCTTTTCCACTGGCACTTTTGGCTGCGCCGAGCCAAATTGTACTGCGCCGAATTGCATTTCCATTATCACTTTCAGTGAGCTGAGCTGCGCCGAGCCATGCCCGAGAGGGACCTGCTCTGGAGTAGGGCCTACCTGCCTCCGCTGCGGTGATGTCACGCCGGCCATGGCCGAGTCAAACCAGTCGAGCCAGGCCAGCTCTGTGTATGGAAAAGAGTGAATAGTAAGTTGCTGTATACATGTATATGGTGGAAAGAGTACTAAAAATCTGTACTCAAGCCAGAGTACTGTTACATTACTGAAATACTGCTCAACTACAAGTGAAACTGCTGGTGTTAAATAAAGTAGTCTTCTCAAAAACCACTCAGAGTGTGAGTTACTTTTTAACTGTTGATGTTTAATGTGTCATCGATAGCAGCATTCAGTCAGAAGGAGCTTCTGTTTCTTCAAATATTCAGTCGAAATTGCTCTCAACCTTTGCACCGTTTTGGTCAGTGATAACAGTCACCTCTCCAAACCTGTGCCTGCTGTAGCGCCCCCCCCCCCCCCCCGGTTAGTGTTGGATATTAATTCAAATTGTAGGCCTACTCAGAATATAATAATATGAAAGTTCATTGCAGTACCTTTAAGCAGAGTCTTCAGGACATTACTTGAGTATGTATTTTTCTGATAACTATTTATTTTTACAACCTACAATTTAGCACAAATATCTGTGCTTCCTTCTCTTTACATGTTCAACAGGCTTGTTACTTTAATTTTACAGTAATGCATTTGAGGCAAATTTGAGTAATTGTTATCATTGCAGCTGCCTTCCCAACATCAAGACCAATTTCAGGCTGAATGAAAGGGGCAATAACACGTAGAAAAGGCAATTCCTTGGTGTATCCATCAGTGCATATCAGACACGACAGACATAACAAGAAAAAAGCAATGTAATAGTCATAACAAGACGAAACAGACATGAAAGGAAGACTCGATCATGGAGATAAGGTGAGGCTCAGTTAGCTTAGCACAGGAACAGCCAGTCGAAATGTCCCTCAGAGGGTGACTTTTTACTTTGCGCACTTTTCAGAGCCTGTACTTTTTTACTTTTACTTCAATAAAGAAGTTGAATTAGTACTTTCTACGTTTCCCAAAGTCTTTTTTACACAAATCTCTGTACTTCTACCCAAGTAAAGATTGTGTGTACTTTTGCCACCTCTAGTTATTTCCCTCGCTGTGTCGTTTTGGCAAATTATGCTGCCGTCTCTTCCATAAATCAACAGGTGTGTTGGAGATGCGTTAAAACAGGCAAAACTGTAGATCAATTAAAACTTCTCTCTTACCAGATAGCTCCCTTGGCAACTGTCCTTTCCCGCCAGTCCTCCCTCAGTGGCTTTATCCAAAACAGTAGGTAACCATGGCAACAGGTGCAGGCATCATCTTCATTATAACGGGTCTGGCCAAAGTATCATCTGAAGCACCGCATTTTTAATTATAATACGGGTAGATGTGTGAATGTGAGCACCAACATAATGAGTGTATGGGTTAAATTTTATCACGGTGTTCCCAGAAATAAAAACCTGTTATTTTAAAAATCCTAATTTATTTTGTTGATCATTACCAGGATCACATTCATGTTGCAATATGAAGATTAAAGAGGGAACTAAAAACGCAGCAAAAGTGTCCTCTTGGATGTCCATATGGTAGAGAAAGCACGCTTAATTCCCCTCGGGAGCAATCATTCACAAAGACTGAGTCCTCTTCTTATTATTTGGGTCCTCATATAAATCAAAGACTATTGAGGAAATTCTGCAAATTTAAGATTTGTATCTGCAGAACACCTTTCATGTTACTGATTACTGATGAGAGGAAAAAAAGAAGAGCCTGTTAATTCTGTCTAAACGCACTTATTTTGTCTCATGAATGAAGTAAGCTAAAATGTCCTGTATTGTTTTCCTGGTAAGAGGAAATAAAAACAACGAGGTGGCCCGTTAACTCAGCCGAAATGAATTTATTTCTCATTTCTAAAGTTTTAACGTATATATGTTTTCAATAAAGCACTAAGCTTATTCTGACTTGTGAAAAAACAGTTCGGGAAACACTGCTCTAGAGTCTGCTTCCAGCACACAAAATGTGCTAAAGTGCCCTCTAAAATGTGTTCCAGTGGACAAAATGTGGTAAAGTGCTTCTCTAAAGTGCGCGTCGAGTAGACAAAACGTCCTAAAGTGCTTTCTGAAGTGTGCCTCCAGTGGACGAAATGTGGTGAAGTTCCCTCTAAAGTGCGCTTCAAGTGGACAAAATGTGCTAAAGTGCCCTCTAAAGTGCGCTTCAGAGACAAAATTGGCAATAGTGCCCTCTAAAGTGCACCTCTAGCAGACAAAATGTGGTAAATGCTCTCTAAATTGCGCTTCAGTGGACAAAATATCATATAGCGCCCTCTAGAATGCACTTCCAGTGGACAAAAGGTGGTAAAGTACCCTCTAGAATTCGCTTTCAAAGACAAGGAGCCAGGCCTATGTTAATTCAGCTACATCATCCTACACTAACTAAAGTTGTGTGTCAACGAATATAGCAAAGCAACATCTTGCTTAAGTGAACCGCAGCCATGTTCTGTTTTTGTGATCTGGCCAAAGTTTGTCAGACCTCCAAAATACTTTGACTGGTTAAATCCCTCAAGTTCTCTGAATGTGGTATCACAGAGCATGTGGATTCACTCTCAAAGTGAAATCGACTCTACAAAGACGTCTTGAAGCAACAAACTGAATCAGTTGCAGATGCTAAAGTTTGGGATATTTAAAAAAAAAAAAAAGTTCAATTAATTAGACACCAAAAAGCTTTAGAACGAATTGGCTAAGATTGCTGACTGGCTCAGGATTTATGCCCCCGTGACATGGAGGCAACATTGCATGAATTAAAAATATTAATTGCATCTTCTTGCCTGAAGGAACAACACAAGGAAGAACATGAAACGTGCCATCTGCACAGACATGTAAGAGCGATACAAAGTGATAAACATGCATCTTGAACACTCAATTATTATTGCCATGATAAATATATTATAAATATCTAATAATAAATAAATATATTAAAATATCATTTGCAGACTTCATCCAAACGGATTTTTTGGAACCTGGACTCACTGGAGGCTTCTGCTCAAAGTCAGATAAGACACTTCCAAGATCTAAACAGCTTGTCCGGCCTCTTCAAGATCATCACAAAGCTTGAAGAAGTGGAAAACAGCGTGAAACAAGCAATCCGGGGCAATCCACTACCAATATCACTGCAGGTGAAGAGCTGCTGATGCTGTTGCTGCGGCCGCGGAGAGAAACTCACGAGGCAGAGAGTCGAGGCTGGCAGAACTCGACGCTTTGCACTCCAGCCAGACTTCAAGCAGCATCCTGACAGCTTCCTGATCAAGCTTGAAAACTCATCAAGTGAACGTGCGGATCTTGCCATAAGAGCTCTTGCTTTTTCCCACTTGGTCTCCACCACTCATCTAAAAAAAAAGTGTGTAATTTTAAATGAGATCGTACCGTAACGTGTTCCAAGCTATCATTAAATAAGCAGCTCATTTCATGAAAGGTATGATGAGGTAAAGTTTGA
This sequence comes from Lutjanus argentimaculatus, assembly GCA_034769285.1. Lineage (NCBI taxonomy): Eukaryota > Metazoa > Chordata > Actinopteri > Lutjaniformes > Lutjanidae > Lutjanus > Lutjanus argentimaculatus. Next base: position 3,669,086 of record JAWZSL010000001.1, read on the forward strand.
GGTAAAATAAGGGAATCATCTGCGTGTTTTGTATATATGTTGCTATGAGGCACAAAGGATATAAAAGTTAAAGGAGCAATAGGTAACAAATGTGTCCAAACTTGGTCCTAATAACGAGTTGGAGCCACAGATTGTATATTAACCCTCTAGACCCCAGAGCGCCCATTCTGTTTTTCACTATACCACCCCTGAAGACCCGTCTATTAAAATACGGATACGAAATAAGTCCTGAGCTTTGTGTTGTAGTTACTTGAAGTTGTCATCAATAACCGGAACTGGAAATATGCATCATAACGTTGAGATCTGTGATTTTTTTTCAGCTGATGAACAACGGGACCTCCCCCAGCTGTCACTGCGGTGAAGTTAGTTGCCATAAACATTACCTACAACACCATCATGGAAAATCACAAAGACATTGTGAGTTTTTTGTTTGAACTCACTAGAACCAGACTAATGTATCAGTTGGCCGATATTATTGACCAAAATTGGTCTATTACAGCTATATCAGGCTATTTACTGTATTGGTGTGTATGATGTCTGATATGCATTAATATGAAAACTTAAAAAAACATCATGCAGATTGTTTTTATTTTATAAGCAACATTATATATATATACATATATACATACATATATATATGTATATATATATGTATTATCATTTTATCATTATCATTGTTTCTATTTCAAATAAAACTATAAACTATACACATATGTGGTGTCTCAATATCTTTTAAAAAACAGACAGAAAAGTGTTGTGTCATAATGTCATGTAAAATAAATGACACTATGGAAATAATCTCTCTCACGTTATGTTATTTCTTTAATTTAATGTCACAGTATTGGACACGTTTACGGAGCAGTTAGGTGAAAATGTAAAAAAAAACAAAACAAAAAAAACAGTTAGTGATGCCTTATATATTTTCTCAAACGTCAGATTTAATGGTACAAATGAAAGTATTTTTTTCTTCAAAAGTGAAAAAAAGCATTTCTTAAACAGCATATTTGTCCACTACCCACATGTATAAAGAAAATCGGGTCACATATCTGTATCAGATTCTTTTGGCTCCCTAATATTGGTATTGGCATCACACCCAAAAATCCAGTATCCGTGAGGCCCCAGATTTTACATCACATAATCGGTGTCAATAAGGACCTACTTGGCTGTCGCTGCCTGAGATGCCTGTTTTCTGGCGGGGGAGGGGCAACGAAGAGTCGAGACTTTTCCACATTTGCAGTACCAGTCAACAGTTTGAAGACACTTCTTGCTTAATTTTTTTTTTTTTTTTTTTCATAACACATGTTTCAGATTATACCAACAGGGTGCAAAGCTGCCATCAAAGCAAAAGGTGGTGACTTTGAAGAATCTAAAATATCAAAGAGCAAAACATCTTTACATACTTATAGGACGACAGGCGCATACGAGAAGACCATGGGTCAACAATAAAGATCAAAAAGACTCACACACTGTCTTCTGTACTTGCAATCAAAGATTCTTACATCAATTTTAGCTTCTTAAAAAACAAAAACATATTTTGCCTTTTTATTCACATTTTTTGCCAACCATATAATTCCAAATAATTCCATATTTCATAGCTTTGATGTCTCCAGTATTAATCTACAATGTAAAAATGCAATAAAAATAGAGAAAAAGCATTGAATGAGAGGATGTGTCCTAACTTTTGACTGGTACTGTAAAGCCAGTGATTTTTCTCATGTAATTTGCCAAACACACTACTTACTCCATTGTGGAAAGCAGCAAAGGCATTGTGAGTTTTTTGTTCAAAATCACATCACGTAATCACCATCAGTAAAAACAGCAGGACCTACTCGGCTCTTGCTGCTCATGATGGAGGCTGTTTTTCAGGGTGAAGCGCGACAAAGAGTCTGTATGGACAAGTGACCAAGTCGCAGTTTTTATAAATTTTTATAAATTCAGCTATATTTAAGTTGCCAAAAACACTACCTGCTGCCACATTACTGTTGTTCGTTCTTGGCTATAACATAGTTGTGTGGCGTAAAGTGTGGGACATTTGTCTCTTATTTTGCAGTATCCAGTGAAGGATGTGTTGTTGTCAGACTCTGACTGTTGACCCGGGAAAGAGAAATGTTGTGGATCATATTTGTTATGAAACTGATGTGAGGTTAACTTTCTCTTCTTTTAGGCAGACTGAGATTCGTTCCATCACATTGATTTACAGCAGTTTTAGTGCTACTTGTTGTTTTGTCTAGTGTTTTTAGAAATATGTTGAATCAAACTTGGTTTAAAAAACTACAAACTGAAATTGTGTTTTTTCAAATTAAAGCAACTTGTAATTGTCGGTTTCTTTCTGTTTTTGAGATTGAGCTATTTGTTTGGGTTGAGGACAAAAATTCTCATTTAAGTGAGAATTCTCAGTGAATATTCTGGAATTCTACTTTGGTCTAGAGGGCTAAAAACACAGGGATCCTATTTAATATACGATCTATGGTTAAAGCAGGTTGTTTGCCTGGCCCTGTCGTCCCCAGACTTGAGAAAGCTCAGGCAGGCTGCAGGAACACTGCAGGAGTGCAAGACAAGTGCAAAACTATAATTTGGTGATAAAAAGTGACAATGAGTCCGCCACTGTAAGTTAATCAGCTGTTTATAACTGTCAATTATCTGTCAATGTAAAGCTGAGCCTGTTATCCTGAAAACAAAAGCACACTGCTCTGAAAATACACACTGTCTGCCTTCTGCCTCCCAGACTCCATTAACATTTTGCTCAATTTAAACATCACAAACATCCACTCCTTGTACAAGATTATTAATGAATTTCTTATGACTCCTAAACAGACTCTTACTCATTTGGTGACCATTCGGCATTAATTTGAACTCTAATTAACATGAAACAGAAAACAATAACGCTTATGGGCCAGAACAAAAATTTCAAATGACAACACCAGTAGCATTGTTGTCGGAGAAGCAAACAAGTAATTCAATTATTTATTACAGGTAAAATATTACAGATTTCTTTAAAGATGAATTAGTATTATGAGCTGATCCATTTGAGATTACGACAGCCCGTATGCATTCTGCTTAAGTGTGATTAACCTAAGCTAAATGCCATCTTGAAATGGAACATCCAGCAATTAGTCCTTCGAGGTACAGTATCTATATGCTCCTTGTGACTCTGAGCATAATAGGAGCATATGGTTTTAACCCTCCCTTTATCAGTTAAAATTAACATGCAAATTTAAATGTCAAGGTTAAATTTAATAGGAGGATTTAAAGAGCACTGCAATCATCTTATTTTGCCAAGATTATCTGTCACGGCGGATTTGAAACCTTATTTGTCTTGAAGCTGATGAAAAAATGGAAAAGGGGGGAACAGAGTTAATTTTAACCCTTAAATAAATTCAGCCAAAGGGATTTCAGTGTTGTAGCTAATTGTCACAGCAGCAGGTAAATTCAAAATGATTGCATTCGTTTATTTACAGATATGGAGTGCCTCCCTCTGTCAGTGATTTAATTACTCATGAAAATTGTAGGTTTAACAGGAACACGGGGACGTCGGTGTTTTGGTTCACAATTACACATGAATTAAACAGAGGTTTTTTAAATTAACCTCCACTAACTGTAATTACTTTTTCACAAAGTAAAACGAAATCTTGACTAGCGCCATCTTAGCACCATGCTAACAACAGCATGGAAATGAATGGAAGTGGTAAGCCCTTTGCGTTGCCATGGGTAAGTTTAGCTTGATTGAATGCTACAGTATGTTAGCTGGTGGCAGAAATCCCCTAATCCTGCATTTGTGCAATAGTATTAAGTCCTACATCTGCATTTATCAACCCTATGTTATTATTAAAGCATGTGTCATTTGACATGTTTGTGTCTCTCCAACATGTTTCTGTAGGGAAGACTGGGAGCAATTGCAACATTTACATTTTCCTTCATAACTCAGACTACCTTAATAATTATAATATTAAAATGAATAATAATATCATTAAATTGAATGCAAGAAGACAGTTACAATTACCCCAAACAAATCAATTGTAATGGTGGTTGGGGGCAATTATAACACTGAAAAAATAAGTCACACCTCAAAGTAACCACATTACTTCTGTAGAATTTTTTAAATTCTTTTAGATGTCAGGCATCATATTTATCTAAATCAAACTTCTCTCTATGTTTGCAGAAGAGTAACCGTTATTCTTGTGCTTTAATTATTTGAATTGAGAAATTTACATTTAGTGACATGTTTATTGTCTAACACAAAAGTATGTCGACAAACAAGGTACTTACTTTAATTAGGCCATGTGGCTCAGGGGCAAATGTAATACAGTGTTACAATTGCCCCCGATCTTGCAGCCATGATAAAAAAAAATTTGTATGCTAGCAAGCAACACCTTTCAAAGTAGAAATCTGAAATATATTTATAAAATGACCATGATATGTAAGCAGAGATCAAGGAAACATGTTAAAATGAAGTTTTCTGACAACATCACTACAGCTGTGGTGTCCCTCTTTGAAAATCCTTTTCCAAGCTGGAATAACTGTTTTTGATGGCTTGTTTCACGTTAATTAGAGTTCAAATTAATGCCGAATCTACGCTGAAAGAGTTAGTGTCTGTTCATGGGTTGTAGGAAATCATAAATAATCTTGCAGAGGGTGTTGATATTTATAACAGTTAGTTGGCTTTTGTTTTCAGGATAACGGGCTTAGCTTTACATTGAAAGACAACTGAAAGTTATTGAAAGTGTAGGACTCATCCTCGCTTGTTATTGTCAATTTACGATGTTGCACGTGTCTTGTACTCCTGCACTGTTCCTGCAGCCTGGCCGAGCTTCCTGGTCTGGGGAGGAGACGGTGGGAGGAAACAACTTACTTCACCCACAGACTGTATATTTAACAGGATTTCAACCTATTTAATACACAGTCTGTGATTCCAACTTGCTATTTGAACTGATGTACTCATTTTTGCACATGCAATTTCTATTGCTCTTTTAACACAGGATGTTAAAGCAATATTCCACCCCAGAATGATAATCCACTCAATATGTACTCACCCCTATGCCGATGTGAGGATGGGTGAAGATCTTCAGTTCCCCAATACAAACAGAAAACAGTAGAAAACAGGGTTGCAGCCAATGGCAGTGAATGGAGACCATGGTTAAAATGTAAAAAAAAGAACACAAACAAACATAAAATGTCTCCATCCTGCTCGTGTGGTGTAATCCAAGTGTCCGTGAGGCGCGACATGAAAATTTAACCACAAAAGACGCCATTTACACCATGTTTTTAGCCGAAATGTCAGCTGTAGCATGTAGCAGGTAGCATGTAAACATTGTGTCAATCTCGCAATATTTTCACATGTGCATCCATTAAGAGGGTATACGAAGTCTCGCGATACAGCGACACCATGTTACATGCTGCCTGGGAGGCTACATTTTATCCGTGGTCACCATTCACTGCCATTGGCTGCAACCCTGTTTTCTGCTGAAACTCCAGGATTGTTTTGTGAACTGAAGATCTTCACCCATCTTCACATCGACATATTGAGTGGACTATCATTCTGGGGTGGAATATTACTTTAATGTTAAGTTTTAAGCAATAACCTGAAGATTAAATTGAGATGTTTAAAATCATCACATCTGGACAGTAGAAAAAAAAACACTGTACATCCAAATAGTAACTTTCCTATCTCAAAATCATTTTTTTGTTGAAAACCTCTGTCTTTTCCATAGGCAGTGAGAGAATCCTACTGAGCACGTGCAAAGCCTGTCAAAGTGTCATCACTCTAGCTGGTTTATGATTGGAGCAACTGAGTGTCTTACAATTGCCCCCTGTCACAATTGACCCCGATCTCCCCTATGTGTTATGATCGAAGGGCAATATCACACTTACCTGGCCTAAGTGTGCCATATTAATCTTGCATCTGTGTGCACAAATACAGCACACAGATTCACTGAAGCCTGAACACCCAACGGAACCGCTTCCTCTTTAGGGTCCATGTGTACTAATTGGGTGTGTCTATGTTTAGTATGTGCATTTGTTTTTATGAACATGCACCTGTCTTCACACACATGGATTTGTCTTCTCACACATGCTTCTAAGCATATGGCACTTGCGTGTGTGCTGGAATGTGTGTGTGAGTGTGTGTGTGTGTGTGTGTGTGTGTGTGTGTGTGTGTGTGTGTGTGTGTGTGTGTGTGTGTGGTAACAGATGGTCCATTTAATAACCTTGATAGCATGGTCGCCTGTGGAGCTGGCATGCCCAAGATGTGGGGAGTGACCTTGTTTTTGTCTGACCACACAGAGAGCAACCTGTTACAACTGGGAGTGTGTATTGTATGTGTGTGTGTTTGTGTTCATGTGTCTATGTGTGTGTGTTTGAATTGAAGGTCAGAGTTCAATACCTTTCCTCACTTTCTCAGAGCAGATACCCACTTGGGATATTTTTACAAATGATTGGAAAATAAAGAAAAAGAAGAAATCCTATCGTAACAGTACATTGTGTCATAAGAAGATACAGTGGAAACCTTTAATGTTGATCACTGTCATAGTGATCAACCTCTTATATGGCTCAAAAAGCTTGGGATAGAATCATTTTAATTCAAATGCTGTTTAAATAAGTTCACTATACTGATCAAATCAGTCAGTTTATAGTGTTCATTTTGGGTCTTTTCAGGCCAACACATCCTCAAACCTAAACGACAGAATAGGTTGATTGCCAATGACTTCCAAAATAACGTGTTACCGGTGGAGAGTACTATAACTCACGTGACATTACACACGTTGTTTATGTTGTAAAGTTGGTTAGGTTTTGGTGCAAAGACTTCTTGGTTAGGTTCAGGAAAAGATTGTGGTTTGGGTTAAAATAACTGTATTATGTACAGCAAATGAGGGAAGGGACGTCACTCACATTTTGGACGTCACGTCCATAACGAAATTTTCCTCGAAGTTCATGAGAACTTTAAAGAACTCTATGTGTACTTTTCATTTCACACAGGGCTTGAACCCTCGGAAGTCCTGTGCTTGTTTGAACCTTCTATTCGGCCCACCTCCTCCATATACAGACTTACTTGGTCCTTATACTTCTCCTGTCATGCTTATACTATGTCCACTTGGGGGCGACACCTTACGATAAACAGAAATATCAGCTGGAAAAAGCTGCTTGCACATGCAACTTACATTCATGTTTTTCTTGTAAGGCTGTTTCATGCAGGACAACAAATGAAAAAAAAAAGTAAACTATGGTAAGTCTTTTTTTCTTTTACTTTACTCCCATGATGCTTACCTCATGGTCATCCGTCTTCTTCTGGTTGCCTCCCTGAAGCTGGTGTTGCATACACATTGAAATCATGATGGGAAAAATACAAAAGAAAGTCATTTTCTCTCAACTAAAGAAAGTTGCCTCCTTGAAGAATTTTGTAAAACTGCCAAAAACTAGCAACGAAATGCAGCAGTGAAAATACAGTAAGCTAGATTTCACATACTGGACTGTAATGTATGATACAGTAGTGCATTTGAATTATACACAGTACAGTCATTTCGTTTGTACAGTAATTTGAAAAGCATTTGAAACAGCTGTATTGTATTTTGAAACAGTCAATATAATTCAGTGAATGTTGAAGCTGCCAGTTTTATTATTTTATATTCATGTAATGAATATACAAATGTCAATTAGATGGAAACTGGATGAGAAATGCAGATATATGTAATATCACTATGAGAGGTTTCCACCATAGAACAGAAACAGTAGTGGGAATACACTTGTGTACTTGGAATAATAGTAAACATAGTTTAAAAGCTAATTAGAAGATTTGCATATTTTATTAGCCCAGCCAGGGGATCATGCAAGACATAAAACTGTGAGGCAGTAATTGTATTTTTTTTTGTCTGCTCTGTTTTGTATAACCATTGACAGCTGACCTCTCATTCTTCTTAACCGGCTGGTAAGGATCAACAACAGCTTCAGTCTGAAATCTTGTTTTAGCTAGAGACAACGTATGTGGGGGTCATTTAAGTGTTGGTGGAACTTTGCAAATCTTGCTGGTTGCATCTGGCCGTTGTGGTGGCATTGCAGTAGGTGCTTCACCATGTGTTGCCTGGCGAGGATCTGCACTGAGTGACCTCTTCTCGCGTGTATTAACAGTTAACTTGTCATTGGGTCGGACTCAGGGCATCCATAACGTATTTGTTTCCAACAACAGTCCAGCATCAACGAGGGCATTGGTTCCCAACCTGAGGTCCGGGCTCCCTAAGGGGGGTGGCAAAAGTCACCGGGGGTCCCCAAGGCTTTTTGAGCTCTGAGGATGTCAAAACTTAGATCTGAACACATCAACTAAAATCCCAATTTATTTAAAAGTCTGTGTACAAAACTATTTAAAAAGATACATTTTTTTGTCCTTGCTCATGATTAATAGACTACTTAGTTGTCCGCACCTATGTAAAAAAACAACAACCCTGGCTGTGAATCCATATTATTCCTTTGGATGAGCAAGGTTCATTGGTTTTTTTTTTGTTTGTTTGTTTGTTTGTTTATTTGTTTTCACTTGGCCACTCAAAAACCGCAGTTTTTCACCAAAAGTGAGTTGCTAGATTTACTTGCCCTATGTGACATTTTACTTGCCCGGGCAAGTGAGCAATCCTTATTTTTGAGCCCTGATGAGTGTGTATAAGCTAAACTGGGTTGTTGAAAGAAAAAATGTTAAATTTACACTAGAAAAGAGACATTTACCAAAGGTAAAGGTTCTAAGAAGGAAACAATTACAATTGATGTTAATTTTTGACAGTAAAGCTTTTAAATGAATCGTTATTCTCTTGGTGAGCGTACAGGCTGGGTGGGCTCAGCTTTTCTTAGATACAAGTAGGGGGGCTCTAAGGAAACAAGGTTGGGAATCATTCATTCATTTCATTCATGCATTCATTTTATTCAGTCTGAGCAGAGGCAGGAATAACTTGTATCCCCACGGGGGATAAAAAATGAATGTCCCCAGGGGGGGATATCAAATGCAGAGAGAAATCCCCCCCCATCCCCTCCAACCATTCACACCCAGTTCCCAACTCCAGAGAGTTGCTGCTCCAAGCCAGAAGTTGTGGGTTTTCCTTTTTCCATATCAAACAAACAAGATATGAAGTGTTAGGGAGCTGTAGGGGTGCTGGTAGGTGGATTTTGTTACCTTTGGACACAGCCGGGAGCGGTTTCCATCTGTTTCCAGTCTAAAAAAGCCACCTCCTCCTCTAGCTTTGTATAAGTGGTATCAATTTTCTCATCTAACTCCTGGCAAGAAACCAAATAAGCTCATTTTTCAAATTTTGTCAAATGATTCCTTTAACAGCTATCATATGAATTACACAAATGTATGCAAAACAACTGTTCCGTACTCCTCTCGTTGTGTCGTTAAAATATCCCTAACGAAAATTGTAAAACTAGAAGGGATATTTAAATGAAAAAAATAAATTGAATCCATCACACCCGCATGAAGCCTTAAGAAAGAACAAATGTAGGACTTTAATTACACTGCATCAGCATTTACATGAGGGACAATAAGGACAAGCTGGGGAGCAAAATTGTGCCGGGATCTGAATCAGCACCTGGGAGGACACGTCACCCAGAATGCACTGTTTTAACAGCGAGGGAGAGGCTCCATTTCCTGTAATAAAGCATCATACAAAATGAGACAGAGTGTCAGAATTAAAGCGAAAAAGATGACTCATGTCACGTTCAGCATAGACAAGTATCCTCCGTCTAGAGTAAGAAAGCTATTGCTGTTTCATTAAAATAAATCCTTCCCGGATTTTCTGTCCCCTGAAAATCTCACTCCCCCTCTTGCAAATTTACATTTCTCCATTTTTGGCCTCATTTCCCCTCTTTCTGTCCCCCTAATTGCCTCCTCCCCGGTATCATATGACAGAGCTGAGAGGTGCTATGACAAACAAGAGAATTACCTGCGTGGGAGTGTTTGCGTGTATGCATGCAGGTGTGGGTGCAAATGACCGTGAAGGGGTGGTGCGTATGAGCGAGTGTGGGTCGCATGCTTCGCATGTTCCCAGGAGCGTGTGTGCATGAGAGTGTCTGTGCGCTTTTGTGCCAGGTTGTGTAGGACTAATCAGAGCACGGAAGACCCTGTAGTGGCAATAATAGTGGCAGAACACAGGACGCTTGAGTACAGTAATGACTCCTTCCATCTCAGTCTCTGTCTCTCTCAATCTTGATTTCAATGTCTGTCAGAAAAATCGACAGGGTAATTACACGCATGGTTCTGTTGCTCTCTGTCTCCCTGGGTGTTTCTTTCTGTTTTTTTTTTTGTTTTTTTTTGTCAATGTTCCAACTGTTTTTCCTCCATGCCTCTCTCTGGGTATTTTTGAGTGAGAGTTAGGCTTTGTGCCGATGTTCCTTTCATGACATCGAGGCGAAGAACTTGAAAACACAGAGACGATGTGGAGGAGAGGAGAGCATGAGACAGTGAATCACATGTGGAGGAAGGGGCCAGAAAAGGAGGAAGCAAGAGAGAAACTGAAGAGAGAGATTAAAAGAAAACAGAAATCTCAAATCTCTATGCGCAGAGCGATTTGAGATGTCATTTAATTTCAAGCTCGTGTCTGATATCACTGCGCTTGAACGCTGCACAGAACTGATCTGTCTCTTAATTTTAAACCTCCACATTAGAATGGTGTGGGGAGACTGGGGATGTGTAACACTTTTTGAGTATCAGCACCTCAGGATCTCAAACTTTGGTAAATGGCACCCATGCTACTATAAAATGCACTTGAATGTCTACTGTATAATCACAGATATGTGAGAGTGTCAAATACAAAGTTTCGCGGTCACAACCTACCCCACTGTTGTGGTGAGTTGTAACACTAGCATGGAACAGATGTAACAATGAGTGAATGAGCTGATTTAAGATCCAAACAATCCAATTTATGAAAAAACTTTATTAAAGAATAAAGAATAACAATTTTGAATAAAATGAAAAATTTAAAGTGCCTTTATGGCTGGGTTTTATAACAAGGCTAACTCTTGTTTAAGTCATTGTTTAATTTCAAATTATGTTGCAAAGTTTTAAACTAATTTAAAATTACGAAAGATTAAATTAAAAAAAATCTTTAAACCTCTGCTTAGTTTTTTCTCAATATCGAGATTAAAGTCAATTCTGTTGCACCAAAACTTTAAACTCTAGTTTAAACTGTGATCCAACATTAACTTACACTTGAGGGGGTGTAAATTTTAATATGGTTGGCTTTTTTAGATGGACTGAGCAAAATAATCAAGTTTCTCAGATAAAGTTAAGGAATAAACTCAACCCAGCTGAGTTTTAGGACGTCTTCTTCCACTTCAGTTGATAATTTGGCCAGAAACTTTTTCTCCAAGTAGAAATTAGAGCTTCTCTGCTGAGCCATAATGAGTAGGCTAACTAAGATTTTAGCTAGCTGGCAAACCTTTTTTTGCTACTTTTAGCTAGAAAACAATGTGACATTTTGACAACTTTTTAGCTAGCTAGCAAACACTAGCAACCTTGTCCAATTAAAGAATACTAAAGAGATTAAAAGTTAAGGTTTTCTCCCTCTTTAATGCTTACTATGTCCTGACAGCTATTTATTTAATTTAGGTAACCAAGTATCTCCATTTTGATTAAACCCTTTAATTTAGATTTAAATCACTAAACTTAAGTGTTCAATTGTGCATTGGAGGTCCGTTTAATCTTAAATCTGGTTTTACTTATTTTAAACCTAGATTTATTAAACTGATTAGAGTTCCAAGATTGATCTTTGTTAGTGCAGTTCAGTGTGTGTGTGTGTGAGGGGGGTTGTGTTCTTGAATGTTGTCACATAAAGGTTCAATCACTGTCACAGTTGTGTGTAGATGGCTGCAGACCAATAACTGACAATGTACACACATTAACCACACTTCTTTTTGCTTTGAGTTTGCAAAGTGTGCAGAGATTCTCATGATCGTAATGAACTGTTAGGACTATTCCCGCCCCAAGCAGCCATAGCTAGCCATTTCAGCATGTGGGCTTGAAGGCTGCATGAATACAAAGCGTCAAAAATTAAACTACAGAAACTGCTACTTTTGGTCATGCAAGTCAAACCTTTGCATCTACAATCCAATGAACACTCAGCAAAAAAATATTGATGAAAAATTTTATTTTCTTCCCTAATTAAAAAAAAGAAAAAAAAAAAAAAAAAAAAATCTACTTTTTGGTTGTAAAATACAAAATGTTGCTCTCCGAGACATGCTACTTCTCTTGCAAGCTCAAATAAGGAATATGAAAAGGAGTGTACGATATTGATGACATCTCCACAGCACTTTTCTAATGGGTAAAACTGACACTAACCTTGTATCGTAACATGTGTGTTCTGGACCCAAATGCAGCACACAAACAAGGTGAAACAAGGATAGTTGATGACCTTTATCGTGGGCTTGGCAGAAAACAGTATGAACAGGTAAGTAGTTAGTTCAGTTCAATTTTCAAGCCTTGGACTTCCAGAAGCTTGGGGCTGTCACGGTAGCTCCTGCTGACTGAAACAACCAGGGCAACAGGGAAGTAGGGAGTGACATTAGAATGCACACACTCACACAGAGCAGTTCAGTGGTGAGTAACAGTACCAAGATGGTGCAGGCAGGAGACCTTGTAGAAGAGGCAGCGGGTCGAAAACCAGGTAAGTACAGAGTCCAAGCAAATCACACTAGCAGGGACCAGACAGAAGGTAAATCGAGGCCAGGCAGAGAGTCAAGGTGAGTAGATTCTCTCCACAGGAAAACTGACGCCTTAATGTTATCGGAGGGAAACACCAAACAGCCACAGCGTTCCTGGTTTTTGTCTGCCTGCCTCTGAGGCAGATTTCACAGTCAGAGACAGAAGGCAGTGATGATTTTCCAGGATTCAGACGAGGCAGGTGAGTCAGAGACCAGGCAGGGTCAGCAACGGGGAACTAGTCCAGGAATGAGTGCTGGAGAGTCTCGCATGGATACTGAAGAACATTCTGACCATCAGTGCTTGAGCAGGAGAAATTTATATACTGGCCTGATTACTGAGGGGTTGCAGCTGTGTGCACAGGTGAGTGGAGTTGGGCTGGTGAGGCGGGAGTGGCCGGCAGGCAGAGTGGAGCAGGGGTGGGCTGAGTGGAAAAGTACTGGGAGGCCTGGGGAACCGAGTATGGGAAAACTGGGCATGCAGAGCTATGACAGATATTACAATACTCCCTGGTCTCCCCTAAAGCTAGTAACCAGAGACTGGGGTTAGTATTTGGATTTCTTGCTTCATCAACCATTAGTTGAATTGTCCTCTATCCTAAAGAAAGATGAGTGTTTTTCATTTATGCCTCCAGAGTCATAGAGGAGCCACTTTAAAGCCCACTGTATGCTCATTCATAGCTATGTATTTATATTATAAGCTTTGTTTTCAACACTCTGGACGATATAGGATCACGCTCCGCTCCTCTCCTTTCCTCTCCTCTCCTCTCCTCTCATCTCCTCTCCTCTCCTCTCCTCTCCTCTCCCATAATCAGTACCTGTTAAGACTGTGATTACCCCTAAATATTAATGAGTACATTACAGCTGTGTAATTAGTTCAATGGACTCATCCATTTCCGTTGCCTGATAAATTTGCCCTCGAGCTGTTGCATTGACACACAGGCATGTGGACACACAGGCAAACACACACTTCATCAGACCGGATTTCTGGGATCTTGAGGCAAATCCACTTCTGGAATTAACTGCAAATGAGCTGAATGGGAGTTCTGGCAAGTTGAAAACACTTACAATGTGTGGTGTTTCACATATTACCATTAAACTACTGAACTACACCTACATCAATCCGCTGCTAGTTACTCCATAATTGAATTCAGCTGTATTCTGCTGCTGTACTCTCAACACATACAGTTCCTGACTGTCTTCCAATATTAGCTATCAGTGTTAATTACCTAGCCACAGATTTCTGCCCTAACACTGTTTAAGAGGTAAAAGTTTTAGCCAATGACCATCGATTTTCCAGCTGCAACAATAACAGCTGGTGAAAATTCTAATCATCTGTAACTAATTAACATCTGCGATTGGCCGGCTTACAAAACTCTTGTCTATTGTGTGGTTAATGTGCACTAAGACCAGAATGAGAGAGAGTGCTGGGTCTTTATAGAGTCCCGTGAAAGGCAGTTCTTTTCTCATTTTTTTTTTTTTTTTTAAAAGGGATAGTTCACCCAAAAATGAAAATTCAGTCATTGTCTACTCACCGTCATGCAGATTGAAGGCCGGGTTTAGTTTTTAAGTCCAGGTTTTACAGGAAAACAGTGTTGCAGAATCTCAGAAACAATGGAAGTGAATGGTGACCAGTTTTCAAAAAAAAACAAAACACAATGCCTCCATACTGCTCGTCTGGTATAATCTAAAGGCCAAAACGCACTGCAAGCGTCAGATTCAAAATTCCATCACCACAACACCAGCAGTATTTAGGAAAAGTTCGCCAGTTATATGCATCTGTTATTATTTCTTTAGGGTTATTATCATTAACAAAAGAGTAAATACATAATAATTAATAATTATTGATCAAAAAAGTTTTTTATAAGTCAGCACTTCACACACGCTTCCCTCTCCTCTCGCCCTCTTCTCTGCTGCTCTCCTCCCTTCCAGTTACAATGACTGGTTATAATTAAACAGCGTGGTGTAACTGAGTACTAAAAAGTGCACAAATGAGACTTGGAGTAGAAAAAATCACACAGCACAGGACTGTACAGTACTGTTGTGATGCATGATAATAAACAGTTTTTATATCAAGTCGGCACATCTGTTCCTATTCTCGGGCTTTCTCTCTCCCCCCTCTCTCTCTGCTGCTTAGACCGTACAGTACAGATACCCCCGTTAATTTTCCATACTACCAGCACCACACAAACAGCAGTGTTTTGGGGAAAGGTCGCTATTTAGACCAAATGTTTGTATATAACACCTATGTCCATTAATTTTCGATACATTTTAATTTATATTATGAAATACCAACATCACAGAACCAGCAGGATGTGACACATGACAACACGGCGGTTAAGATCTATAGTAGTATAGCTGTTGGCAGTGATTGATTTTTTCATTTAGCATAGCAAACACAATTGTACTCATAAAGTTTCAAACTGAGCTGAGGTTAGCTCTCAGTTGTTGTCATAGTGACAGTAAATAGTCATTTGTCTCATCAGGTGAATGAAATGGTGTGCAGGATAAATTTATAAAAAACAATTTAGATAGGCATTATACAATACATAGCCTATGTTCTGACAACAGTCTTAATATCTGTAGCAAAAAATAGTTACTTACCTAGACACTGTAATATATTATCATGGAGGTTAGTTGTTGCTATATAGAATACATTATTAAGCCTGTATTTTTTATCAGTGTTGAACGAGTTTGTAAGGACACTGAGACAAACCATCTAATCTTGTATTTATTCTTTTCTTTCAGAACTGATCTTTCACACTCTTGAGTCTACCGCCCTGATTTACTGGCACACTAATTTCACCACAGCAATGGGTAATATATCACATCACATCACATCACATCTGAATTTTGTTTTCCAAAGTAGCCTAAAATCAAATGCAGTGATTTCTTGAATGATAAAAAAAAGTTGATTTTTCATTTATCTTGGTGTCATATCAAGAAATTTTACATAAGGATTGTATGCTGTGCTATTTCAATGTTATCTACTTTACATCCTCTCAAAGGGAAATTTAATCAGAGCAGTCACGTCTTGTCATACTCACTAAAAAAAGGTGTTTGCTTACAAAATAGCCGGCATGCCTATGTGCCAAAATAGACGAGTTTGCCTTGAAGTCATATCATATTTTGTGTTATATTTTTTAGAGGAGTTGTTAGCAGACCACAGACGAGTAGCTGCTCTGCTTATTTTGAGAGGGAGGCTTCAAAGAAGGAGGACCAGGGCCTGGATGCACCCCATAAATCAAAAGAGGCGGCAGCAAGGTGCCTACTACCACCTGGTACAGGAGCTACACCTGGATGCAACAAGGTGAATGTCACTTAAATATTGTACGGCAAAAGATTTTTTTAAAATTATAATTCCTTGAGAACCTGAAAGACCTTCTCTCAATTCTTCTCAGGTTTCATCAGTACTTTCGCATGACTGCTGGCCAAATGGAGGAGGTGCTGTCCTACATCGGAGAGGACATCACAAAATGTAGAACAAACTTCAGGGAACCAATAGAGCCCAAACGAAGGCTGGCTGTGACCCTGAGGTATGCTTTATTTACAAACATAGGAACACAAAAGTTGCATATATCTTTCCAAATAATATCATGGCAATATCTAGTCACACAAAATCATTTTTTCTTTCTTTTTTAGAACAATAAAAAGAGTTCCCAACCCCTTTTCAAAGTCAAATTCAAGCACTTTTCAAGCATTTAAGGTTCCTTTTTTTAGCTATTGCAGCACCTCACAGTAAATAAATAAAATAAATAACATATTTATATACATAGATACTCTCAAAATGATTGGGCTCTATTTCATTTCATAACATTAAATCAGATGTTACTGTGACATAAACAACCAAAACAACAAAGTTTAATGTGTCACGTGCCACCAAGCAGACTTGTCATATTATATAAAAGGGCTGAGCAAATATAAAACAGTCCTTCAAACAGTTCAGGGCTCAACAATAAGGACTGCCCACAGCAAGTAAAATGCCATGTTGGGCAAGTAAATGTGGCCACTCAGTTGGCTGACTGTGCAAGTGGTATAAAACATTAACACTGAACACTGCAATTACAGACTGACAAATTAATTTATACAAAATCCTTTAAATTTTTCAAGCAATTCATCCAAAATCCAAGCACTTTTCAAAACTTGAAAATATTACATTAAAATTCAAGTGTTTTCAAGGATTTTCAGCACCAGTAAGAACCCTAACTAAAGACTGAACTGACATCTTAATGAGCACTGGTGTTGAAATTATTTTAAGTAATTTTTCATTGACCTCAGAGTTGGGGCTGGGGGTGCCATGTGATGGTGCAGTTCTTTTTTTCCCTCTTTTTGGTTTGCACTCTGTGACCATGGGGCTTTCCTCGGTCGAGGGCTCCTCTGCAACCTCCTCCTCAGACTCCAAGTTGCCAGTAGTGCTAGAATTCAAGTAAGAAGTCATAAAATACTAACACTATAACATGACACAAATTTCTTGGACAATTTTAACAGACATAAAAAAAAACAAAAAAACAAAAAAAACGATTCCACTATTGTATGTTATTCCAAATGACATGCATACAGGCCCTCTGAGATTCAGCAATTTCATCTGATTAACACCGATTTAAAATAAAACACAATCCACATTCTGCTAGTCCATTGATTTTCGACATTTTAATCAGTATCTAAGATGTATGTCTTGATGACATCATCACCAGAGTGTCATCTCTCTGATGTACAGAGTGATGTAGGTAATCACAGCCATGTTGTTATTAGTGCTGTCACTTTCTGTAAAAAAAAAAAAAAAAAATCAAACAATCAATAGAACTTGGTAAAATTTTAACTGCTTGAACTGTAATGATGTGACTGAATTTAAAATTTCTATTAACTCTTTCCCCGCCATTGACGAGATATGTCGTCATTTAAGACATGACGCTTCCCCGCCAATGACGATATATTCCGGCAATTGCTGTTTTTACCGCGAGGTGGTAGGGGACACTGTTATGCATAATCTGACAAAAATTTGTAACTCAAAGGCGATGGGAACCATTGGAATTGAGCAGCAGCAGAGGAAGATGGTGTCATCTAACATCAGAACATAGTGCTTAGCTGCAGGTCAGAGGGCATCATGATCGCGATAAAGGTCCCGGACCCGGCACAGCAGCTGTGGCACAACCAGGCTGCACCCACTGCAACGCCTGGAAGTCATGCCGCAGCCGGGTCAGAGAGTGCCGCGATCCAGGCACAGAGCCCGGGCACAGAGCGGGACTGCTTGCACCGCAGTCCCCGGACCTCCAGAGCAGCCATGATACGGCAAGGCTGGACACACACAAGGGGACACACACACCTGATGTTAACCACACTGGTGACAGTGATGTCACACTCGTAATATGAAGCGCTAAAAAACCAAAAATAAAAATGTTGAGCTGATATTCTGCTTAAAAATGTCTCTTTCACAGAAACGCCGTTTTCTACTTTTTTTGTCTGAAAAGTGGATTTTTTGATGAAACCAACCAACATTCAAGATCTTATAAAAAAATAATGAATGAAGCTAGAACAAAAGGTTTTTTTGCTTCTGAAGCTAGAAGATTTGTTCTTTCGTTTGATGTATTTCATGTTAACATATTCATAGAACTGCATATTCTGTGGTGTTGAAAAATCAGTGACTTTTGTCAAAAATGCTGGTGCTGGCTGGCAACTTTATTAAAAAACACTGGCGGGGAAAGAGTTAATTAATTTATATTCAGGCACTTTATTGCCCAAAACTGTCGTGTGCTCTCGCTGCATGTCCGCCTCTCTGTCTCTCCTTTCTGCCTCACTAACTGACTGAGGTCAGCGTTCATTGTGTTGTCATGCTCAGTTTCTATTGAAAATCTACAATGTGATGACATCTCTGTGTCTGAGGAATACAATTGATTGTACTGACCCAAGGGACATCCACCTTTATCAAAACATTGTTTCAGTACAACAGTTAAACACAGTTTAGCATTTGGGAATTTTTAAACTCTATATTCAAAGACAGTCTGTAGGAAAATAAAAGTCAAAAATTGTTTCTTACCCCCTTGTATAGAAAAAAGGGTCAATGAAAGCCATTATTCTAGAAAATTTCCATTCCTTTGGGCTGGTGGATCCTGACCCACTTGGCTCATGTTGCTTTTCTTTCCATCTCTTATATGTGTCCCGAAGAGATTTCCAGCACTTCCTACATTCCTCTCCTGTATGAAGGAAAAGATTAATTAATGCAATAGGATATTATTGTGACATAGTAAATGATGACAGTGATTATGATAATGATTTTTAATTTTTTCTTTACTTCAGATATTTGGCCTCTGGGGATTCAGTTACCGGGCTTGCCTATTCCCACCGCCTGGGAGTAACCACTGTACGGGAGGGAATTTCTGACACCTGCGACGGCATCAATAAGCGTATGATGATGAGTTTCATTCCAAAGCCTACAGAAGCAGGTTGGAAAGAGACTGCCAAAAAGTTCAACGAGAGATGGAACGTCCCCCTGTGCTTGGGAGCTTTGGATGGGAAGCACATCCAAATTCAGGCACCCCCTAATTCTGGCAGTCCTTATTATAACAACAAGGGGACCTTTTCTATTGTTCTCATGGCCCTGGTTGATGCTGAGTATCGCTTTCAGGTGGTCCACATTGGGGAATATGGCATGAACAGTGATGGTGGTGTCTTTGCTAAGTCTGGTTTAGGAAGAAGACTGGCAGCACAGACCCTTGAGGTGCCTAACAATGAGGTCATTCCGGGAGCAGAGGATATAGGTGCCCTCTCATATACTATAGTAGCCGACGCTGCCTTTCCTCTCAAAACATACTTGATGAGGCCGTACCCAGGTCGGGACCTGTCAAGACACCAGCAGATCTTCAACTATCGCCTGTCTAGAGTTAGGAATGTTGTGGAAAATGCATTCGGCATCCTGACCTCAAGATGGCAAATCCTTCTCCATGCATTAAACCTACACCCAGATCGTGTGAATGCACTGGTCCTCACTACCTGCATCCTGCACAACTTTCTACTTAATCCCAGAGAGAATCAATAGTGGCTGGATGACCTGGAGGCCACTCCTGCACGCCCAGGAGACATGGAGAACATGCAGGGAAATCGTGGGTCTGCTGATGCTTATGCGGTGACTATACTTCCTCTCTCCAGAGGGAAAACTACCATGGCAAGACCAAATGGTCTGAAAGAGATTGCAAGAGGCAGGGGCTGATGGGAGAAGACATTTGACTTTCAATTGTTTTTCTTCAGTTTTTCAGATTTTGTGTAGGGGTGTAATGGCAAATTAATGTGGTTCGATCTATTGATTCAGTGTTCAGTGTTCAATGATCCAATATGATTTGGTGTAATGTGAACATATCAATCTATATCATCATCTTCAACATACACCTTTATTTTGAAATTCCCTTGGCAAGAGTTCAGTCATAAAATTTGTTTGTTGCTTTTTGAAATGTGATACCATCTTACAAAATTGATTGTGGGCTCCTGAACTGTATAGAATTGAAATTGCGCTGTGGCAGACTTATCAGCAAATATTGTATTGTTCAAAGAATTTATATGTCGTGTTGTGATGATACTTGTGATTGCATACCTAATTTTGTATAGTTGAATACAATTGATAACATGAATGAATGAATTCAATCATTTTCAGTGTTGTCATCTTTAAATTACTCAAGACATGAGTCTGTATATTTTATCAGATGAAAATGTTCAGTCAGTGATCCAGGCAAACCACGGGGTACCTCCACCACTACTCTAAATAAGCAAGCAAAAATAGCTATGGAAAGATGTTTTCTCTTGGTAAATGTCACACTAGACAATAGGTTATTTTATATTCTATGTACTTACTGTTTTTTTAATGAAGGGTTTGATGATATTGGAGTAAAATATACCTATATTCTGTTTCATGGTGGGTTTAGAATCAACCCCACATTTAACTTGTATACTTTAAATTACAAATAAAATGTAGACGTGGAATTTTATTTCCTAATCACAGTTACCACAGACAAGCACCATTGCCTGACAATGTTGTTACCATATGTCCACATATACATACTAATACATATATTATGTTATACTGGACAATGGTGCTTACATAAGAAAGTATAATACAATGAGTACAGGTGTTTAGAAATATATATAAGACAAGTCTGTGTCAGTGTTTTCATACTATTATCCAAAGTTTGAACATTTGATTGAATCATTTTATGCCGTTTCTTTGCCCTGAACGGGGATAGCTAGTTAATGATAACTGACATTAGCTAATTATAGCTAACTAATGTTAACTTTTTTTACCTGTTGCTCCCATGGCCTCAGCAATCTCACACCAAGCCCTGTCTCTCTTGTCCTTGTTTTTATAGCTTACCAATTTACAGTCATATAAAACCAGTCGCATTTGTATTTCATTAACAAGCCTCTCCTCGTCCATGTTTTACGAGCTAAGCAAAGACGCCGTGAAGTCAAGGCAATGAAATGTCTTTAGGACCCTACAGATGCTCTTGGTAGCTGCCTGTCAAGAAATGTTTGGCCCAGCATCCAAAAACTCCCCTACAAGGCATATTATGAATATACCAAATATAGATCTTGTATATTCATTATTTTATCCATTTATTTGTTTATTAATAATTAATGTCTTTAATAAAATATTGTTCTCTGGAAAATCCTTACCTTTTTACTCCTTGTAGCTCTCCCCAAACAGGCACTGTGACCGCAGAAAAATCAGCTGTGGTCGGTCTGGTCCTCATTTTTGACGCTCCGAAATCGAACAAGTTCGGAGTGCGAGCGTCAAGGCAGTTTGACACACGTCAAGATGCTTTCAGTGCGTGTTCTGCCATTAAGAATAATGGGTGTACTTCAAAATGCGAGCGTCAGATGCCTGCAGTGCATTTTGGCCTTAAGCCTCCTAAAGCCCCAACATTCCAAGGTGACTTTAAAAAATGCCATTTCCACCATGTTTTTAGCCTGAATATTTACTGCAGATCCTTAGCTCAGAGCCACTTTCACATGCACATGCACACCGCCTGAACTGGTTGTGTGTGGTGTGACAGTGTGCAAATGGCATGTTGGGACTTTAAGGTAAGGAGGCATTTTGTGTTTTTTTTTTTTTTTTTTTCCAGTTGTTTATTTACGTTTGAAAACTGGTCACCATTCACTTCCTTTGTTTGGGAGATTCTGCAGCACTGTTTTCCTGTGAAACCCCAACAGTGTTTTACAGGCTAACAAAATAAACCCCTCAATTGGCATAAGGGTGAGAAGGCAATGACTGAATTTTCATTCTGGGGTGAACTATTGCTTTAAGTTTTTGGGTGTAGCGTACACAACACACATTTTCACCGACATATAGTTCGCCATTTGCTGCAACGTGATTTTCATGGTTGTATTGGGGCTAAATTCAATCTGAATTAGATGTCCAAATTTGGGCTAAATTTGAACAAGATTGGATGGACTAAACACAGCCCAAATTTCAGCGTCTTTTTTGAGCAACATTTAGACCAAATCAGATGGACTGAACATGGCCAGTGTTCAATGTCTATTTTTGGGCTAAATATGGACCAAACGCAGCCCAATTGTCAACATCTATTTTTTGGCTTAATAAAGGTCACAATGGACCAACCAGATTTAGCCCAAAACACAACATTGAAATGATGTCAGGTATATAAAACTGAGCTACTGTTACTATGTCCAGATTGACTTTTTTCCTGTCCTGTCCCAGTCCAGTGATGAATAGTGAAACTGGCTCCCACAGGATTCCCCCCAAAATGTCAGTGCCTAGTACAGGTAGATGCATGAAGGCTGCAGAAAGGCAAACAAAAAGCTAAACAATGTCCAGTGTTGCTATATTTTCCCCCATCTGTGCCAGGCTGATGTTAGCAATCCTACAACCAGCCTTGCCACTTAAGTGAAAAGGTCAGCTGCTATACTTATGGTATCATTTTTTTCATTCGGAACAGCTCACCAACATGTTGGGAAGCACAGAAGTGCTTATTTGGTGACATGTTGAAAGATACAAATAACCAATGTGTGTACTCGCTGCTGTGCCAGCTGTGTGTAAATTACACCCAGTCAGCATATTTACAAAAATTAGAGACTGCAGATGCAACACACATACCTGTTGCTGCATGAGGGCAGCAGATTTCATCGACTGAAAAGAAAAGGAATTTACACATCCTGTAAACAGTTTGTGAACACATATTGGTAAAACCCAACCATTAATCTAACACATGACAGACTGGCTTAAAGGCATTGAAAGTCATCTTTATGCAAATTTTACACAGGATTAAAAATGTGCTCAAAATAAAAGAGGCAAACCATTTTGTTTTACAGTTTTGGAGAGATAAAAGTGTGTACTTCTTTTCAAAATTATTTTTGGGGAATGTTTTTTTGCGTATATTGGATACCAACAATAGATATGACAGAGAGACTGGGAACAACATGCAACAGACACGTTTCCAAGTACTGTTCAACTCCACCAGTCTAATCCTCATGTGTTATATGTGTATACAGCCAATGCAAGCTTTCAAATCAACAACGGCGTACTTTATGCAATGTTGGGACATTTGTTTTTTTTGGACCATGGTAACTTTTTCTGAAGTTTTTGCGTTCAACATGTCTGAGCAATAAAACTGCTTGTTGTTGACAATGGCGCATCCAGTGACATAGTATATTAGAAGTGGACAGGATTACTGCTCCCCAAAAGTAAAGCCAAAAAATCTCAGTCGCCCCCTGGTGGCTGGCTGCAGTACAAGTCATAAATTCTGCCCCCCATGTCAATAGATAGGACATGTAATCAAAGTACTTGTCAATTTATTTATTTATTTATTTTTTTCCCAAAGATGGTTTCTGTAATTTTAGGTAGTTATTATCAAGCTGAATTTTTAAAGAGTTCATTTTTCTGGTCAGTTTTGTTTTTAATTGTCATTTGATTATATAAAAAATGGGGTTTCATGCCATAATTGGCAGCTGAGCTCTGCTCATGATCGACTCAACTGGCTGTGTGGGTGGGAACTCAATACTACAGCTCCGACCCCGATCACTACTGCATGCACTTTGGCTCCAAATGACGTCACCAGCGCAAGATGGCAGCGCTCGTATCCATTATATTTTGGGTTCATTTTTGTACAGTTGGATGAAGTGGAGATGTGTCATCCATCTTTATTTACCATGATTGGTCAATCTAAAACATTAAATATGGTGGATCGCTTGTTTGACAGAACTCCATTTATATGATAAACGGGAAATGAAGTACAGAGACAAAGATTTCAAGGACAACATGTGGAGAAGAATAGCAATGAGCTACAAAATGACAATGGTGTATATCAAGCTTCTTCTTCTCCAGCAACCCCCCCCCAAAAAATAACACATTGCACAGGGCTAGAACTGCTTACAGATCGTGCAATACAACATACCTATGGCAAGCTGCTGCTCTGGGTCAATTGGACCTCTGAAATTACTCCTCTACTTCTTCAAGCTTGGTGGCATCTTGAAATATGTCCTGCAGTGGCACCGTTTAATTTCCTGAGCCAAACAGTTAAACTCAAAGAACAATATACTACCATGTGCAGTGTGCACACATTACACTTCACAAGTCTCACAACACCACTCTGGACTGGTGAAGAAATGCTTCAATGGGTGGAAATTTCAAAATTATTTTGTCTTGAAATTAAGGAACATCACAGTACAGTGACAGTTCTGGCTTCAGCTGGGAAAATACTGTCATCATCCAAGAGCCATTAACTACAGAGAAGAACTGCTAAAATTAGCTGTACAGACTAACCACCACCATTACCTAGACAGACCAACTGCTAATGTTAGCTAGATAGAATGAACATTAATGTTAGCTAAACAGACAAACCACTAATGTTGGTTACTGACCTACTTTTAATGTTAGCTACACAGAACAACTGCTGAAATTAGCTAAACAGACCAAGCACTTACATTAGCTAGAAAGACCAACTGATAATGTTAGCTACATAGAACAAATAATAACATGAATAATGATAAATAACGTTTGCCAATATTAGCTAACTGAACCCATGTTAGCAATACTGTCAATACTATTAATACTGAGAAACATTTTGGGACTGTGACGTTGGTGACCGGAGTTTGAGCGTCAAGTCTGAATAGCATATTTGATAAAGTAGATTTAAAGGTGTAGTTAGCGATGTGGGAGAAAACGAGTAGAGAGGTTGTTGTTATTTGAAGTGTAAACGAATACAGACCCACCCCTCCATTCATACTCCACCCCGGGTTCCACCCCTGAAGTTCATGGACGTGCATTGTCACGGCCGTAGAAACTGCGTAGCTGACCAACATGGCGGAGGTTATAATGGTTATGATACACTTTGCAAACACTGTACAAAAAATGCTGTGATGTAAGATGGGCAGCAAGTAAAGCAGCTGAAATAGCCAAGTTGTGGGTTAGCACACTGCTAAGCCGTGAAGCTAAGGTTAGCTGACCCATTAGACAACTGTACCCACAACTCGACTGCTATTATAAATAGATAACATCACAATAACAGTAGATTTTGGCAGGTTAGACAATATGATGAATGCCTGACAGCTGTTACTGTCCAGCAGAAAGACCTCCGCGTCTGTTTTCAGACCTTTCAGTTCGCGGTTTTCCCTTCACCATCGGAAAGCCACAGCGATGTTGACCCGGGTCTTTGCCCTTTCATGGTCGTAGCCCTTATTTTTTAATTTATCCTCCTCTGACCGTTTTCTCTTGGGCTGTTTTTCAGCCATCACGAATGCAAAATATCTGCACCTGATATACCGTGTCTCTCTCTTACTCTAACTGCGCATGCTACGCGACCTACTACTCCCCCTCCCCCCTATGTCTGACCTGTGCACGAGTATAAACTGGACCCCGGGCATGAGGGGATGGACCCATGTTTTGGTGGCTCGGTCCGAGCCACAGATTTACCTGCTGAAATTCAGAGCCCAGGCTGTGTATTGAAACTGGACTTTTTTTCAGCATGCTCTCAGAAGTGACAGCTTGCGATAGTCAGAAGAAATACGGTAATTTTGACAAAAACTGCGTCGGATTATGATCGCTAACTATACCTTTAAATGCGCATAATTACTGCTATTATGCACATTGGCACATAGCAAAGGAGCGAGTACCTGAACAAACAATTAATAAACCAAAAATGAATATAAAACAATATCTTAGGGTAAATTATTTGAGGTAGTCCAAAAGTAACAAAGTAATCAAGTTATATTACTTTATTATTGTGATAATTGGATTAGGTCACTGATTACATTTCTTAACAGGAAATACATTTTTAAAGTAACCTCACCAATCCTTTTTGCAATTTCATGACCCACCTATTGATCCTAATGTACACTCAGCATGCTGATTTGTGAGCAGTGACTTTCAGATCCAACTCTGTATTTGTGTGTCATTCCATCATAAACTTTTCTTTGCCTCTTCTTCTTTCACACCTCTTCTCCTTTTTCTCACTCTTTCTTTGTCTCTATTGCACAAAGTGAAAACACCTTCAAAATAATGTAAAGCAAACAAAGAAAGCCACTATTGTTTTGGTGTGTAGTGCCCTGTGTTGTTACAGCTTTCGAGGGCATGTATTTTCTGCTAGTTGGTGTTAATCTCGCCTTCATAAAATGTGTTAATGCCCAGTGTTAATCAGGGCTTCTGCTGAATGCGTCTTTGCGAACAACAGGCTGCTAAATGTCAACTGTTACCGGATTATCTGCTGCCTGGAACCCCGTGATAATGATATATGGAGTACACGTTTCTGTGTGGGTGCCTCTGGAACGGCGCATGCGCGTGTGTGATTGCGAGTGTGCATGCGGTGATTAAGACAGGCTATTTCTATTTTCTTGGCTCCCTGAATGATTTCCCTTTGAGTGTAAACCCTTTATTCTGCCACTTTTATTAAATCAGAGGGAGAACGAGAGAAATTGCGACAGACAAAGAAAGAGAGGGTGAAAGGAAGAAGAATACTGAGCCAGAGGGAAAAAAAAAGAAAAAGAAAGAACTTAAAAAGTAAGACAGAAAGCGGGAAGGAGACAGAGAGACATAAAGGCAGAGAGGGAGAGTTTTAGATGGATGTATAATCCCTGTTCTGTTTGTTGTGGTTCCTGTCTGCAGGGTGGTAGAATTTGAACGCTCCATAAAAGCCTGGCTTGGGCTCAGCTATCCCAACTCACACGGTAGTCGTCACCATAAGTGCTCCATTCAGTGTTCTGTCAAGCTGCCGACAAAACCAAGAAAAATGCATGAAATGAGCAGCAAAGACACAGAATGATTAAACACTGAACAACAAGATAACCATAAAAATTGCCTGTATCAAAGCCCTTTGCTCGTGTATCACATACACATCACGTAAAGATACTTATGTAGATACACACCAACATGCATGCTAATAATCAGCGTGTCTCATTAAGTCGGGTTATCAGACCTCTGAGTTAATTGAGTCATTCTGCAAGATAATAAGGTCACCTTAATTTCCTCTTCCCGCTGCCTCCATTTTTAACCTCCCCTTGATCTGAATCCGACTTTTGTTTTCATGCCGTTTTTCTGCCTCCTCCTTCCTGCCATCCTTCACCTCTGGTCCTCTGTCTCCAGTTTTCCAATCTCATCATCTTTCTCTCTTTCCTCTCAACTCCGCCCAAATCTGTCTGCCTACACCAGCTCTTTCTGTTTTTTTTTTTGCCCCTTGCCACCATTTTGACTTTGCACTTTCAGTGCAGCGCAGGAAACGTCAACTGGGGCCCGCGGGCAACACCCAGCCCACCAAAATTCCCCATCCAGCCACTAATGAAATATTCATAAATCTGCAGTATTATGAACTGGGTGCTTGTGACTTACCTTATGAGGCAGCTGGATTTGCAAGCTCATGAGAGAATCCATCTTACCAGGCTTCAAGTTATCTGTTTGTGTCTACACCACAAGCGGTGCAGCCAATCAGCATCCTAGGAGAGACTACTGGCAGCTATGGGTGTGGTTTTAGGTGCAACAACAGCTAGAAGCGTCCATGGAGGCAATTCTTCTTGAACAAACAATTGTGCAAATTCAGCTGCTTCGCAAGGTAACTCTCCCACTACATCATATGGTTTCTTGATCTGACTGGTTGAAGATAACCCATGTTAGACGTGATAGACAGGTGCTTAATCCAATCACCTGCCAAGTGTTTTTTGAAAGTGCCTGCCCTTTTCCAAACAGTTTCTAAGGATGACTTCCGAGATGGTTCTGTGTAACAAATCATCTGGCGTGTCAGGTTAGCATGTGACGAAAACTCTGGTTTATCACACCACAGAAACATATTAATCACCAAAACCAAACAACTAAAAAATCGCTAAGTATATAAAATTAGGTCTCAGAATTGATGACCTGAAAATGACCTGAAACACAGACACTCTGTCTAGCAGCTTTATTGGACATGCCCAGACAGAGCCAGAGGACGGTGACAAGATGGTATGTTTTTTTTTTGTTTGTTTGTTTGTTTTATCTCTTCTCATGTACTACTTTCAGGATTTAGTGACACTTTCAGCAAATATGACAAAAAAGTTCATTCATTCATCTTCTGTAACCACATATCCATGAGGGTCGCGGGGGGGCTGGAGCCTATCCCAGCTGACATTGGGCGAGAGGCAGGGTACACCCTGGACAAGTCACCAGTTCATCACAGGGCTGACACACAGAGACAGACAACCACTCACTCTCACATTCACACCTACAGGCAATTTAGAGTCACCAATTAACCTATTATACTGCATGTCTTTGGACTGTGGGAGGAAGCCGGAGTACCCTGAGAGAACCCACGCAGACACGAGGAGAACATGCAAACTCCACACAGAAAGGCCCTGACGGCTCGGGGAGTCAAACTGAGGACCTTCTTGCTGTGCGGCAGCAGTGCTAACCACTGCGCCTGACAAAAAAGTTGTTTTTTAAAAGTGAAATGTCAGTAAGCTTAGCTTTACCATTATCTTTCAAAAAAAAGTCTATAAAGAGAGACACTGGTTGTACAGAGTAGTGAAACAGCCAGGAGCAGCCACAGTGAGCTGTTAGATGAAGAGCAGCAGGCAACAGGCTGCACATCTCCAACTAACATCTCAGCAAGGTAATCAACACCTATCCCTTTTGCTATTCACAGACTGTGTGCTGCAAAAAAAAAAAAAAAACAGATCACAGTTGCTCACAGGATAATGGAAAAGGGCCAATTATTGCCTGACCTCTTCATTAAAACCAAAACACTGTTTCTCTGCCCCCAAAATTCTGTGACCTGTAGTATTAAACCTACTGTTGCCAGCAATAACTACAGGTGTCACATGCACAACAATGGTGCATCTGCATAATAGTGTCAAAACTGGTCAAAGTTGATTAATACATCCTGCCAATCAGGACTGTGTTCTGCAATTATGTTTCTGGAATAAAAGATTTGAACCATCACTCTGCAGTGAACTGTCTCCTTGGTGGAGTAAACTGTTCACTGAAACAGAAATATAGCAAGAAGTTTGTAAGAAATTAAAAATATTAAACAATACTGGGCTAATTAGGTCTAAATAAATAGAACTTCTTTGATTTGAAAGTCTGCCCCACACAATGTCTGCTTCTAAAAATTCTGGCTCTTGGACAGCTGCTGACCCCTGGTGTGTTTGTAGAGGCAGCACAGATAGAAGACTGACCCTTAGTGCAGGTGGGGTCTCTGCTTGTTCATGTACAATTAAGTCAACACACACCAGCTGTTTCACATATCGCTGCTCCATATGCCACCTGCAACACACATTCGATGTACCATGCTGTACAGACAGAAGTCAAATTTGTCAAGTCACACTATAATTACCAATAGGTCAGTGGCATATTCTAATATGTTGACACGTCTCAACTTGTACTTGCATCAAAATGCCGGTGTGGGTTACTTTCTGGCATCATGGGGACGCAACACCTCTCTGCACGACCTCCGTAACGTCATCTGTTGTATTCACATGTCTAGCTGATTTATTAATCAGTGGATGGTAATATTTATGGGGAAGCAAGCAAAAACACTTCCCAAAGGACTGCAGAGAAGATTTAAATCAGCTCAGTGTAATTTTATTCATCTATTAGAAAGAAAAAATATGCCGTCATCCAACATATCATCCAGAGCACAACATAAAACAACACAGTTCTAGTATACTCTAAATAATACAGAAATTATTTCACCAATACTTACATCAAATGATTGCTCTTCAAGCAGTTAAAGGGTTCATGCTTGTCTTCAAACAGTTCGGGAATCACCAAATTTGTTCTGATTTCAAAGCTTTTCTCTATTAAAGAAACCCAAGAACGTAAAAACTTTTGACTAAATTTTGTACGTTTCCAATGGCCCAGAGCAACAAAATACGTTGTCTGACACATTGAAGCTCTTTATGATCCAGCGCCCCTGTATGCAGCACGACATTATATGTCTGTGCCTTCCAAGGCCGAACCTTAACCACTGTTAGAACACTATGGTTAATGTTTGGTCAGATTTAGGCACAAAACACAATTATTTAACATCACTGGAGAAAGGATCACACGATCATTTTTGTATACGGCAAAAACGGTCTGGCTCATGTGTCATGGGGAAACTTGTTTTGGTAGAACATTTGCTTGGAGGAAGGCGAACCCTGGCATTGAAAGGCCTTAAAGTGATATTCCACTCCTAGATGATCTTATGCTGAAACTCCAGGATTGTTTTGAGAACTGAAGATCTTCAAACATCCTCACATTGGCATAAGGGTGAGTACATACTGAGTGGACTATCATGTAATGGTGGAATATCCTTTTAATCCTCGCAAAAGAAAAAGTTGCCAGTTAGCTTGTTTACATTTGTACTGTTAGTAACCAGGTGCTAACTTGTCATTTTCAGTGTGTAGGTTTCTATGTCAGAGGTTGTTGATTCCTGCAGAGCTTGGGACTCTGAAATTGCTTACATTGCAAATTTACACCCACAATGTATACATCCAGTGACTCCTTAGGGAAAATCATTGTTTCAGTGAAAATTACTATCTTGTGAAGGTTAGGGGAGCGCCATTATCATGGTTGTAACAATATAGATAAGGCTGAGGTTCAGAAACAATTGTGGTTGTTAAAAAACACAACATTGACTGTCGGTTAGAAGCAGAAAATGACCTGTGTAAGAGTTCAACATTTTGTCGAGTCTCCTCCTTCCTATGCAGACTTTGTCCTTCTCAAGTAACTTCACCTTACTTCCCCCTTTGCTCTCGTCAGAAATTCTGCAGCCAAATGATGGCTTTGTCACTTGAACATAAAAGATGTCTTTTCAGGGCACTTGCTGAAATGACTGATGTTGTCTTTCTTCTTGGGAGGACAGCTTCCCCAGAACTAGCAAGGCTGAATTTGGAGTGTTGCCAATTTGACAAAATCATGCCTCAAGTGAGCATTTTAAGTTCCTGATTTAAAAAACTGAGTTTAGTTCTTATGTTCAAGGGAACGGACAAACACTCACTCTCTTTATTATGCAGACTTTACTGAAGAGAGTTTGACCTCACGCTAAGCTCCTATCTGACATCAAAGTATTTCTTGACCTTACTCATCCTCAGCAGGAAGCATCCTCAATGTACCTGCTGCCGTTTGATCATCAGCTGATAGGTTTGACGTCTCACGCTTGCTGCCTCATCTGCAGCCTACAGTCTGTGTAAAAGGGTTTCCCTGCCCATGATACACATAACGCACACGCAGGAAAATGAAGTGCAGCCACCGTATAACTGCTTCTTTACATGCAGAGTAACCAGTGAGTAAATAATGAACAGCTGTGCAGACAGATGGTGGATCACAAGAACAACAGAGAATCAATAGAGACAGGAGCTCACTATGGGCATCTAGTGGCCAGGTAGTATCTATTGTTTTTCAAATCCAGTTTAGATGAAGCCACACCCCCTTCTGTCTATTTCCATATGACAAAAACCGTGTTGCACATGACACCAGAGTCAATGGCTGCTGTGACAGCTAAAGTACATTGGAAAATAGTGACATGGGGAACTTGAATTCTGAAGGACTCTGAATTAACAAGTTAAGAGGCTGTGTTATGTGTAGCTCTGGTTGTATCTGTGTTTCTCTTTCAGGTGGTTTATAAAACAAACAGCCAGCAGTGGTGCTGATACAGCGGGATGTGAACTGTAGTTTGCCTGGCCTGCTGCTGCTCCTCTTGGGGAGCTGCCCTCCTCCCGCCCCTCCGCACACACTGAGCACTGCCTTGTCTCATTCTCAGGCAGGTTCAACCTGGACATGGATCTGGGCCCAGGCCAATGACAGTAAGTAAAGACGGAAGACACATCTCCACTTCCTCCCATTGTACAAAACTGAAGTCAAAATACCCCGGATGCGAGTGCTGCCATCTTGTGCTGGTGACATAACGAGATGCTGCCCACGCAGCCGCAAGCAGTGCTCAGCTGTCAATCATGTCACAAAACCCTGTTTTATATCATCAAATACCTTATTAAAACCAAACTGATCAGCGAAGTGAACGCCATCTTTGGGAAAAATGTATTTGACATGTACTTTAATGTTTCTGTTTGGGCCATGTCCCATCTCTTAACATTGGGGAGCAGGATTTATGACTTGTACTGCAGTCAGCCACCAGGGGGTGACTGAGATGCATTGGCTTCACTGTTGGGGAGCTGTGATCCTGCCCATTTCTAATATATGTCTTGGCCCAGACCCAGAACAGTACCCTACTTGCTGGCAGGGGCACTGGTCGGCTTGGCAGACCCTGCCGACCCTGAGTCTTCTCTCTCCGGTCCAGTCTCTACACGAACCCTGCCCCATCTGCATCGATCATTGTTCCAAGCTCGGTGTGTGCGGAGAGGCAGCAGCCTTCCCTGTAGACACACGACCTATCTGCTCTGCCCAGCCCAGAGGAACTCTGGCAGAGGAGAGCGGCTCTGGAGAAGGAGTGACCCTGCATAGGAGGGACTGCAACTAGAGTTGGGCTTTGTCTACCAAATGACTATGTCTACAAACAGTCCTTGTCTCTGTGCCATGTGTCTATAACTTAGTTGCTTTTTATAAGAAAATAAGAAACACAGCAGGAAGATATAGTGCAGTGAATAGTGGCAATAACTTTTTGAAGATTTTCTCTCCCACATGTCAAAAACAGAACTTGTGCAACAACTCTATGGCAACTCCGAGGGGACACACAACCTTAATACAGAGGGCTTTTAAACCACAATGTTACAACAGTAGAGGATCAGTGGTCGATGACTACCAGCCATCATGATGGACGATGGCATGGTCTATCAGCCCAACCCTAACTGCAACAGCCAAAGACATGGGCGTGTTTACTGGGCAAACTACAGCTCACGACCCGCTGTACTGTGTCTGCATTTCAGCTGGCAACAAAAACACAGACACAACCAGAGCTACACAGCCTCTATGCTTGTCTCAAACTGTTAACTCATGGTGCTTCAGACATAACCTTTCCATTACGGCTCTGGAGGAGTGACCCACATGAGCACAGTTTCCATGAAAATGCAGCCGACAAAGCTTTCGTCATACAGAGGTTTAAACTGGGTTGGAAAAATGATAGCCAGGCATGCCGTGACATTTGGTGATCATGCATGTGACTTGCAAATGCAATTTCTTTTATTTAGACAAAACGGGACAGGTGCAGACCTGTTGGTGGTGTCCAATATGTCTCTGGAAGAGAGAAAGTGAAGGCTGTGCTTATTCTCGTACTGTTTTAGACTAGAGGAATGATAAGACCACTTTTTGCGAGTGAGAGGAAAAAGAAGTCAAAGTCAAAGAGTTCTTACAGTTGTTTGAGGAAAATGCTGTGAACAGGTGTGTAGTTATCAGTAATAATGGCAGACTGCAGGGGTGGCTATTGATTCTGACTGCAAATACTTTTTTAGGTCCTCCATTGACCACTTTTGAGACACCAAATTGCCCTTTCAGAAACAGCTCTATTTGAGTTATGGATGACATTGAAACTTTTCTGTATAGTATTACAATGGCCATCTGTGGAGAGCAGAAACCAGTACCGATGCTTTTTAAACAGCGTGTTCAGTTCTTTATTCTCAATATGGAAAAAAATCTCACATTTTACTTTTCAGCTTTTGACTTTCTGGTATATAATTTTCACATCTACTTGCCATTAAACGTCATTTACAATGTCACTCACTTTCCTGCGTCCATCACAGCACAAAGCGTCACATTCACAAATTCCAGGTGTCACCGTATCTAACAAATCGGCTTTCTTCTTGCTTTCAGCAAATCAGTCAGCTGGCAGATGTTGAACTTTAAATGTCACTGTTGAATCTGTCATTCTGTCTTTCAGGCCGAGTGCTGCCCACCTCGTCCCCGATCACCAGTGCGATAAGGTCTGTCTTACCCGGTGAGAGCCACCAATGAAGGAGTTTCCATCACTGTCTGCAGTCTCTGTCTTGAGTCTAACAGACATCTAGTGTGTTCGTTTGCCCACATTTTCACCAGCATGGTTTTCGGCATGATGTTACAACAAAGCTTAATCGCCATCATAAATTCATGTTAGTCCTATATTGATCTCTCCTAAGTGAAATATGTTATTGAGATCTGAGATGCAGGATTATGAAGTAAGCCTATTCAAGTGGCACTAATTGTACCTTCTCTTAAAAACTCTTGAGAGTTCACAGATTATTAACAAAGTACTTTGCTCACAGCAGCTGCTGTCTTTAATGCCACACAATGGCTGCTGGTGTTCCAGCCACTTAGCAGATATCAGTCAATTACAAAAAATTAAAAGAGATGTGATGGGAATGCCTCATTTTATTACACTTAATGAAAGCTGCAGGGGAGGCATCTTGCAAAGGTTCCAGTTCACTGAATGGATGTTAATCACGGTTTCATTCGATATGATATTATATTGATTCTTTGGACAACAACAATATTTGCTGATTACAAAGTCTGCCTTGATGTGATTTCAGTTCGATATGAGACAATATCATATGCCCATTTATCACAATCAGCTACAAATGAAGCTGCCACCCCTTCTTTTCTGCTTTTGGCCAGAAAAGAAAAAAAACAACACATTAATAATTGTAAATAATTGTAACCTGTTAAGGTCAGTGTGGTTTACTTTAAATCAGCTCCACCATTACACATAAAACATGGCTTAACAACAAGAACAAAATAATAAAATTTGGCTAGCGCTGCCCAAGACAAAACATTTTGTGAGTCGACCTTTAGTCATCATTTCAAGCCATTATTTGACAAGCTGTTGCATGTTAGCAAGCCGCCCGTAAAAAGCTAAGAACTGTAATGATGCTGAACGTGTAAGAAAAACCAGCGAGGAACCTGAACATTTAGATAATTTATTTCATTACAGTATACCCTCTTTGTTTAAAACAGAATAAATAACTTCCAGCTCCACAAAAACAAATACTCACAGAGTTATCAACACAATGGATTATGTATACTTACAAATGACCTCGCTATGTTACAAATTCATTCCCCAACTGCTTCCTGTCCCTGTCTGAGCCTGCTACGCCTTCATCGTCCAGTAAATCACCTTTTTAACATTGCCATAAAACTGGCCTCAACTGGTCTCGTAGGCTGTGTCCCTGTCTGAGACAACTGCCAGCTGAGCTAACTGAGCTAACTGAGCTAACTGAGCTAACGGTAATAGCAGCTACAGCATAGTTAACAGCAGTGCACTGGTGACTACAGTGACTATGTTTACATGCAGTCAATATTCGGGTTAAGGTCAATATTCCAGTTTCAACATTCGGAATAACCCGTTTACATGCGTGAGCAAACAGGGTTATTCCTGTATACATGGTAATTGTAATCAATTGAGATATCCCGATCAAAACAGCGATGCACGGACAACGTCTCGACGCACGGAGACGGGACGACGACTCTGCAGCCGCCACATTAATGCGTATGATGCATTTCATGCAACACATCAGATTTTGTCACACAGTAACAACATGTACTGAATGGCTGCTCCACCTTAAGGCTCAGAGTAGTGTATTATCGAGGTATTAAGTATTTAGGCAGAAAATGTAATTTCAGCGCTATCAATATTATAATGAACACAATATTGACTGAACAAGCCGCACGTAGCTTGATCTTAACTAGACTGCCAGGATGATGTAAGTTAATTACTTGTGATCTGTCGCTGTCTGACTGAACAGCCTCATAGAAATGATATTTTACAATTCTTCATATTTTATTCTAACGAAATTTGTTAAGGCAAGTAATTCAGTGCTTTTAAAGTCATGATATTAAGCTGACACGGTGCGTGTCGTGGTGTTAGATACAGTCGGCTTAATAAAGTCAGTGATAACAAGTTAGAATTATATATTTATTAAAAAAAACCAAAAAACAACCTTTTATTCACCAAGGTTTGGATTG
Source organism: Lutjanus argentimaculatus (assembly GCA_034769285.1). Taxonomy (NCBI): domain Eukaryota; kingdom Metazoa; phylum Chordata; class Actinopteri; order Lutjaniformes; family Lutjanidae; genus Lutjanus; species Lutjanus argentimaculatus. Next base: position 3,705,081 of record JAWZSL010000001.1, read on the forward strand.
GATTCTTCAGGAGATTTTAGCATCTTTCTTCTGTGACAGACGCATTTCACTACTGCCAACTGTTGGAAGTAAATCCGTCCGTATGCTGCCATCTCTGACAGTATTTAACCCACAAATTAATGTTCCTCTCGATGGAGATATCCCGATAGGCGTATACATGACCAAATATTCGGGTTAGAAAAGGAGTAACCCAGGGGTCATATTCGGGTTTTTAAAAACCGGAATATGAGCATATTCCGGTTTTTCATTGGTGTTTACATGGCCGTGCGCAACTGGGTTATTGCTAATATTCCGGTTATGAAAGGGTTATTTCACTGCATGTAAACGTAGTCAGTGTTACAAGAGAAAAGGCCCATGTAACAACAATCCCTTGAGCCTCATGGCAAGGCACAGCTTTCAAATCAAATTTGAGGTGTTTTTATTTGTGACTAATGAATAAATGTTAACTAAGACTCTACTCACTGACTAACAGTTTAGTCAACTATTAGGGGCTGCCCTACATTTGGTTTAATAATAACTGTCAAGGTTCATAGATAAAACAAATGGTTTTTGCTAGTCAGCATTATTAGCTCATTACTGTGTCATTTTACATGGTATAAATTAGCTTAGCAGCTAGTAGACTTTTCCTCTACTTATAGCTTAACAAATTACATGTATTATTTATACCTTTTCTTACTCACCACTGGTTTTAAACACTGCCTCTACTGATAGAAAACCATGGTTGGTAGTATTTTATCTTGCAATAGCATTGTTTGTGTGATTTCCACACTGCTGATTTAGTCCTGAGAAGTAAGTAAATATGCTCATCTTTTCTTAGCTGCTTGCCATTATTTGCCTGCTGCTAGCAACGTATGAATGTTTAGGAAGGAGGTGTGCTCGGACAGAAACAGTGACACAGATGTACCATGGATTTTCAAAATAAAGCTGCATATTAAAGGAGAAATATGTAACATATTTGCTGTAATAAATCATAAAATAACCATGATATGTCATCAGATGTCAAGGAAACATGTTAAGTTGAAACACTGGCTACTCAACACTCAACAACAACACTCCAGCCACCTTTGTAATTTTTATTCCGGACCTGGAATAACTTTTTGTTTGCCCATTTCACATTAATTAGAGTTCAAATTAATGCTGAATGTTTGCAGGATGAGTAAGTGTCTATTCATGAGGCATAAGAAATCATTAACAATCTTAAAAAGGAATAAATGTTAAATTGAGCAATATGTTAATGGAGTGTGGCAGGCAGTGAGACAGGTGGTCACTGAACTCCAACTCTGTGTATTCTCAGAGCAGTGAAGAGAAGGGTCTTAGCGTTACATTGACAGACAACTGACAGTTATAAACAGCTGATCAACTTACAGTGTAGGACTTGTCATCGCTTGTTATTGTCAATTTGCAATGCTACACTTGTGCAGTATTCCTACAGCCTGCCCGAGCTTCCCCAAGTCTGGGGAAGAGGTAGCAGGGGGAAACAACTCACTTCAACCATTGACTGTGCATTAAAGAATGTTACAACCTCTAGCTCGTGGTGGAAAACCCTGTAAGCGCTAAAGTAAAGTTTATTATTATTAAAATTATTAACACAAGGCTGGGAAACTGACAAAAAATAAAAAGGAGGGAGGCAAAACTTCAAAAGGGAAAGGGCCAATGGGTCCTGCTTAACACAAAGAAATATAACAAAAAGAGGACTTACAAAAACTTACAAAAAGAAGAGCTAACTACTAGCTAAAGGTAACAACAAATAAAAATGAATGTAAAACAAAAACCCTGTCAACTACCTTACCTGGATAAAAACAGAAATACGAAAGGAGACAAGAGACCCTTATTACCTAATGTGTCTGAACAGACGTCAACTCCTGTCACCTGTGTGCTGCTGATGCCTGGCCCAGTCCTTTTAACAACAATACACAGAACACTGGCATATACATGAAACAACATCGAGGAACACAAATGGGGAGCTGCGCGTCATAAAGTCGCCGAGCTTACATAGTGTTGGTCCCCAGCTGTATTCAAGTGATTAGTGGACAGGCATAGGATGGCACCAATCGGCAGGCCGGGTATGCCAGGAGCGGGAGCCAACCACGGGCCTGGAGTCCACACACTCTAATCAACATTAACAGAACTGCGCTGCAAAAAAGGTTAGACAAGAGGAGGAGGGCACTGCAGTGGTTGTAACAAATAGGATTTCAACCTATTTAATATACAGCCTGTGGCTCCAACTCACAGTTTGGACTGCAGAGCTCATTTTTTCACATACCGCTCTTTTAAAGATGATGATATGGATCAAAAGAATCAATGCATTGATCCAGATCAATACACTAACATGTTGTCAAATCTGAATACAAAGTTTAAACATTTTCAAAAGCAATCTGACAGGAAATTCAGCTTAATGATTCCCCTGCCGACATAAACCGATGTAATGCATTCATATGAGCCCTGTAATAAAGTCTTAAGAGCTCAGTGCAGACAGACAGAGTGCAGTGTTCTTATAGCCTGTATGGTACTGATGTTCGCTTTGAACAACAATGTTGTTTATCTGATACATAAAGATGCCAAAAAAAAAGACTAATGATGGCACTTTTACGACCCGGGCTGTGTATCTACGTGTGTGTATCTCTCTGCGCACGCGTGTGTGTGTGTGTGTGCGTGTGTTTGCAGCTCCAGGCTCATATTTCCTGTGCTGAGCGTGCTGAGAAAGTAGTTCTCTGCCGCTTTCTAGGCCAGAGATACACCAAGTGATCTTTGTAAGTACAGCACACACACTCACAAACACACAAACACACACACACACGTACACACACACAGAGCATACAGGTGCATTCATATATTTGTTCTGTAGCCTACCAAAGATTATTTAATTCAGCACCAAGGCCACTTGTACAGTAAATAATGTTTAAAGTGGTTGCGTGCACACACACACACACATACAGGCAGATCTTCAGACACACACAACACACACACACACTTAGAGCTGATATTGACAAGAGTTCCCTGGTGTGGTTTACCCTCCAGCTCTGCACCAGATAAAACATGCTGCCCTTCCCTCCTCTGTTCTGTCCTCTCCTGCTTTATTCTGGTCTGGTCTGGTCTGGTTCTCACACCCTGTCCTCTGTTCCGCTCTGCTCTCCTCTGTTCTGTTCAGTTTTGATCTTCTCCGTCCCGTTCGGCTTCATTTTGTCGTGTTTCATTTGTTGTTTTGATATTTTGTTGTGGTGTTGCTCTGCGCTGGTTTTTCTGCTTCTGTATTCTTTTTTTCTCTTCTTCAAACAACATAACAAATGGATGATTTTGGATAATAACGCTGCACTGAGTTGCTTTTTTAATTATTTAAAACTATCAGAGGAAGAAATGTTCAAAAAGCTGCCAGCCTCAAGATCTGCTGCTTCATCCCAACATCATTCTTGTTAATATTCAGCTTTTTCCACTAGATGTTTTGGTGAGAAACCTGCATCAATAACCTTCATGAAACATGTGGAATGCATTTCACACATAAAAACATATTTGTACAACAAAAATGTTTCCTGTTTTGTTTGCTTCTGTGTTTACATAAGGTTAAAATATTTTACTTTCTTACTTATTACTTATTCCTATTTTTGTGTAGTGACTATTGAAAGGATATTTCACCCCCCCAAAGTAAATGTGTTTATCCATCTAGATTTTTTTGGTGTGAGTTGCAGAGTTTTGAAGATATCAGTCATAGAGATGTCTGCCTTCTCTCCTATATAATGGGACTAAATGGCACTTGACTTGTGGTGCTCAAAATGCCAAAAAATACATTTGAAAAATTCAAAACCAGTGTCTCTTTCCATAACAAGAAAGACATCAAATATGCTTCTTAAACGACACAAACAACAGCTTCTGCCCTGGTGACAGACTGACAGGATGCAGGTTTTAGAGACGGGTCTGAGAGGGGAGAGGAAGGCATTTTAGTGTGATGTGTACAATGCTAGAAATTACATTTTCATTTTTACAGAGAGTACTGAAGTACCGTATTATAGGTACTGTATCGGTACCTGATCTGTTCAAATGTGAACGGTGCCCAACGCTTCTCCTTACCAACATGATATTTACACGCAATGAACAGTGAGTGAAATTTATTAGTACGTCCAAAACTTTAGTATGATCCCAATATTTGTGAATTGCATACTAACGAGAAAATATTACTGTATGCAAAATAACAGGAAAGATATCACATGTGAGAGAGGGAAGAAGGGAGGGATTTTATTTTGTGTTCCAAATAAGCAAGAAGTTACAGAAATGACATTTTTTGTTATCAACCAGAAAGTAAAGCATTGAAAAGGTTCCAGGTTCTGGTATTGGGATCGCATTGCAGAGGTGGGACTAAAGGCCCCGACACATGACAAAACATTTTGCGCTGGCTGACCCATTGTTTTCCTATGAAGAGAGCGGTGGCACCCAACCAAGCAGCACCGCTACCCTCGGCGTGGCATACCACTGAGATCTGCCTGCGTGTAGAGTTCAAATTATTTGAACTTTGAACTTGTTTGCCGCTGACCTTTCAAAGTGCAAACAATGAGGGAACAGCTGTATGTGATGACGCGGGAAGAAGAGACCACAGATGCGTGGAAGTGATACAAGCAGAGAAGAGAGAGACTGATGGTCGAGCCTTGAAGGGAACCCCAGACCCACGGAAGATCTCGCGAGAGTTTCGCAAATCAAGGGTTCCCTTCCAGACACGACCGAAGAAAAGTGTTTCAGGGTTCCCCAAACTCTAAAACGCAACATTAAAAACAGACTACGATCTTGTCACTAAATGTAATGCCTGGCGAAATATGAATAGTCAGATCAGGCTATAAGATTTGTGAATCACAGAGTTTATGAACTTACCTACATCCGGAGCAAAAGTTAGCTTAGCCGTTTGTATACCAGGCAGAGAGGACGTAGCGGTTGTAGCGCTGTGCTTTGCCTCTCTGCGCCCTGCCTCACGGTGAGTCCGGGACAAATTTCTTATCATGTGAAGGCCACTTGAGTCACACATGTGCAAGTACTGTACTTTACTTTACTCTACTTTACTTGAGTACAAATACTCAAGCAAATTACAAGTACTTTTCAGTGGCAAATGTTGTATTTTTTACTCCAAAACAATTTTTTTTATATATATTTCGTGTCCCGTGAAAACCATGTATTTCCAAATGTGGCATTTTTGAATCTTTGAGAGAAAATTCTGCTCTTTCTCAAACTAAATAATCTACTTTAAAACCCTCTTGCATCAGCTGGAAAATACATCATCACAAAGCTGAACACACGCTGTTTTTCTGACAACATGAAAAATGGACTCTTTAGAGATTTGTGGTTCTTCAACCCTACATGTACATTCGAACAAAATAACCTGACCTACACATATTCAGCAACACTGTTCCTGTCATTGGCAGGAAACAGATGTTATACTGTCTGCTGTGATGATCATCTTCGAGGAAATCAATTTGATAAAACTGTCAATATGTAATTACACCAATCGACCGGTTTCTTTTTCTTTTCTTTTTTTTAATATAAGAAAGCTCAATATTTTGTCTAGTGAATGTATGAATTTCCATCTGATGTTTGCATTTGATTGTGCTGCCAGTGAGCCTTCAAACAGGAAAGTTAGACGTGCAGCTGTGCTTTAAGATACAGTGTATGTGTCTTAAAGACAATTCTCCGATGCATCTGTAATAAGAAGCTTGTTGTAAATACTCAAGAGACAGAAAAAATATGTCGCTGTTTTCTGTTATAAGGAAGCCAGAGGAAAACCTTAGTAAGATGTTTCTTTCATGCAAAACTTGTGACCCCTTTCCAGAGAATTGGCATTTATGTGATTCAGATAATCATCCATGAAAAAAAAAAACATCAGCCCACATTGTGATCTACAATCCACGGCTCATCTGCCAGAAAACTCGCCTTTGTTGTCAATCTGCTTAGCCATGTAGAGCTACACAACTTCCAAGGAGAAAAGCAGTCTTGCTTTTCACACTTCTTTCTGCTTCCTTCTTACCTACGGGTCTGCATCCAACAATAAACTATTGGGAAGTTGTTGTCTTCGCTCTCAGGACTTATTTCTACTAACCCTCCCCAAAATCCCTTCTGAACTGGGAATCAGTTACAAAATCACCCAACTCTTCAGCAGCTGGTCTCACTGGATGCTTTTAAAGTGATTCTAAATTACTCAAAAACAGGTATATCTGGCTGGAGATGTTCGGGATGTTGAAGAATGTTTTGATAAGTCTGTAACTTTGCTTTCATTTTCAAACATTGTATCTGTATTTTTTTTTATATCTGTGCTGCTTCTTGTCTTGGCTGGAACAATCTTGAAAAAGAGATTTTTAATCTGAATGAGTGTTAAATAAGGGCTAAGTAAAAAAAAAAAAAAAAAGACTGTGATCCGAAATGCATTTTAATGCTTCCCATTTCATCCTAGAAAAACAGGCTGGTTGATGCAGGTTTTGATGGGCAGTGTTTCTGCAGAGGCTACGTAGCTGGGATTATTTTAGCTCGCTCAGTGCCCGAAGGCAGGCTGTTTTCAACTGAAGGTTCATTTAATAGAATTCATGAAAAAAACACAAGACTGTAAGATTTTACGCGCTGAGTTCGCTTCACTTGTCACAGGGAGAACTCAGTTTGTACTGGCAGTTGTATGATGTCTTTTGTGGCTCTGTGGAAGTTTTTTAACATCTGAATAAACCCGTCCAGGTTATCTTGGATTAAAAATTCTAACAGAGAGCCTGCATTTCAAAGTGGAGGTAGTGTTTGACTTTGGCATTTAGGGGGTAGAGGGACCTAATAGAAGACACAACTGAGTTGTAGGATCCAGGGTTTTTGGAGCTTGACTCATAGACCCCTTTTCTGTTGGTATTATGCTGTTTTTTTGTGGGCGGAGATTAGGTGTAGGCAAGCTAACAAGATTCATTGATTTGTTTCTTAATGATGGCTGCAGAGAAGAGTTTTTCTTAGAAGAACTAAGAGCACACTTGAATGCTTAAATGTGGTGTTGAGAAGGAACTTTGCATGCTTGACCTACAGTATCTTTGTTACACATTTAATAGCACTTTTCATAAAGTGCTACTGATAATATAGTGATTGTTAGACCTAAGAGATTGCTGTCCTGAAATTTTCACATCTGTGACTGATGAATGAAATGAAACATGACTTTGACCAACAGGTGGAAGCCTATCCAAAGACTGCAAATCTAGATCCTGCAATCCTGATCTTGTGGTGAGAACTTTCAGATAGAATCATTCTGATCCAGGTATCACAACATCAGGATTACAGAATCAAGATTTGCAGTCATCAGACAGGCCTCCATCCGTTGGTCACAGTACCACTTCATTTTAATTACAGTGCTGTCAGGTGGAGGTCAGGATTCATCTACTTGGGGCCTCTAACGCTGTGAGGAACCTTGCATCCTTTAGTGATATTATGAAGCATGATGTAGGTGAGAATTATGGCACATTTTCTGTTACTTTAATATGCAAGAAATGAATAAAAGAATGATAAAGTACATCCCATGAGCCTTCATGTCTCACCTTCACCTTGAATCAACACTGAACCCAGCTTTCCAGTGAGATTAGAATAAACCTGATTTTTAGCATCAGAAACTATCCTAATTTCCACTTTGGAACTTTGAAATACCCCCAAAAAATAGCATTTGATCTGGATTCCGGATCTGATTTTGTAGTGTCATGATCACAACTCGTGCCCCGCTGCTTCAATTTTCTACCATTAGACTACCACGAGGCCTCAAAATTTCTGGAAAAGCAGCAGTAAATTGCTCGAGTAGCCCTTTAACAGAGAACGTGTTAACGTTAAATTTGAACAGATGTATACTTTGTTGGTTGTTAAAAAGGATCACACACCACCCACACACAGAGAGAACATTATGTGGCTATACATGTCCACTGGGCTCATCTTTTAACTATTTTCAAATCCCTGATCAGCATTTAGGCCTTTCACTGATTAAGCTCTGCTGGCTGCAGCTGTTACTCTGGGAAAAGAGGTTGCACTTGGATCCATCAATTATTGGCGTTCATTATGCAAACACTCCAAACATTTTGTGCCTAAACATACCCCTGTGGACGTCGGTATCAGTGGACTTAAAGTGTTTAACTATGTTTTGACCGTGTCCCGTTGAATACATCGATTGCCCAAATCGATACAGTGAGTGACTAATTTAGAAAAAAAAAGTCGCTGCTCAGATATCTCGCCCCTCCCTACGCTCTCCGGCTCTCCTCCTGTCCCCTTTCTGTCTTTCTTTTACCGCTGTTTTTCTTTTCACTCCATCTCTCTTCTCTCCCCCTTGCTGTCAGTCGTGATTTCTCCATCTTCTCCTTGTCAGTCGTCCCCTTCACCTCCGCGTGTCTTCCTCCCAGGCTGTCAGTTGGTCCTTTTCCCTGGAGGCGCGGCCGGTTTCTGAAGAAACAGTTTAAGGCAACAGACAACACAGCCATTAAATTAAGCTCAATGAAAAAAAGAGATCGACACAGAGTTTATCCTGAAAGAACGAAAAAGAGGAGATGCTGACAGAAAGATGGGTAAATGAGGATAAAGAGGATTAGGAGGTGGAGGGAAGATGACATAAAGAGGCGAATAAGACTAATACTGGTGCAGCGAGGAAATAAATCACCAGTTAAAGCCCTACATTCAAACTGGTAACAAACAGCAAAAAGATGCTATTGAATCTTCCTGTTAATATATGAAGTCTTATCATTCTACATAATAATATAATATATATTTTTATTATATTTTGTATTATTAGTCTGGATCTGGAAAATAACTAATAACTAAAGTTGTAAAAAGTACAACATTTGTCTCTGAAATGTGGTGGAGTAGATGTGTAAAGTAGCTAAATAAAGGCTACAAAGGTGTACTTAAAGGGACAATTTGAGCCTAAAATCAAAAATAGATATTTTTCCTCTGGCCTGTAGCGCTATCTATCCATCTGTATAGTTTTGGTGTGAGCTGCAGAGTTTTGGAGAAACCAGCCAGAGGGATGTCTGCCTCCCCTCCAACATAATGGAACTTGATGGCGCCAGTCCTGTGGCGCTCAAAGTGCCAAAAAGTACATTTGAAAAACTCAGCAGCAATGTCTGTTTCCAGAACTCATGACCCAGTTGCTCAAAATAATCCACAGGCCTTGTTATGAGCAGTTTTATGAGGGAACTTCCTTTCTGCAATTTAATCTACTGGAGCTACCTTCTTTGTAACAGAAAGAAAGTAGTTCCTACATGAAACTGTTCACAACAATGGGTCTGTGGATTATCCTGAGTAACCAGGTCATGAGTTTTGAAAAGAGACGCTGGTTTTGAATTTTTTATATCTATTTATTTTTTCATCTTTTTTTGTGCTTTGAACACCTCAGGAGAGAGGGCAGACATCTCTATGGCTGATCTCTCCAAAACTCTGCAACTCACTCATATTTTTGATTTTGGGGTGAAATGTTCCTTTAAGTGCAGTACTTGAGTAAATGTAATTCCACCACTATTGAAAAGAGCATTTTACATCCATAGTCTCTAGTGTGGTAGACTTGGTAGAGTCCAGATTTAACAGACTCCATGACTGACTTCTAGACTGGTCTGAGCTGTTCTGATCATATCGAACACATTTAACATTTACAGCCTGACATACAGAGGTTTCATGGGCTCACGGGTTTATCGCAAAAGAGATAAGGTGGTAGTCCATCATTACAAACAAACTGCTGGTTTTCTTTTTTTTTTTTACTTAAAAAAAATCCTTTTAACAGGTACCTTCACATGCTCAAAAACACAGCAAGGTATTAAGTAAATGTATTAAGGAGGCAGTCTGTGAGTTTTGGAATCCCCTCAGTGTCTAAAAGTAGTTCCAATAAGTAGGGATGGATAGCAGTTTTTGCACATGAGCCCAGAGAAAACAAAATAAATACACAGGATGAAAAAATAACATGTTTGTTCATACTTATAGTAGGAGGGGAAAATTAATAAATGAATAAAAATAGAAAAAAGTGTGAAATAAATACTCAAAATTGTATTCATTGCATTTGCTTGTTATGTGTACAGATGGAAATTAACATTTCACTAAATCTGGTGCAACCATGTTTTCATTTCTTGTAAAAGGTCTATGTCATTGCACGCTGTTGTTTTATAAATAAACTACACTAAACTAAATGAAAATAAAAATAAAACACTATGAAAATAATAATAAAAAATAATAATTAAAATTAATTCAAAATTACATTTTCACTAAGCTCACATCAATTAAAATATATGAAGTTATTGGGGACCTCTCTGTATTTTCCATGTAGTAAACATCCTTAAGTGTACTGTTACGTAACATCCATTGTGTTACTGAGTTGGGCTGCAGCCTCTGATCATCTTAGCAATTAAAAGTAGGACTCTCAGTAGTAATATCTGGTTGTTATCTTCTATCTTCTGGTAATATTCTCAACATTACTTAAATTTCTTTTTGTATATTTTGCCAATGTTCTAGGGGTTTTTTTGGTAGTCCCAAAAGATGTGAGTTTGGTTTCCTACCAGGCCAGAGCTCCTCCAGCATGTGACAGGAGGAGACCTGAAAAACCTCATCCTGACTTTCCAGCTGAATTCCATCCAAGTGGGCCTCTTTGTTATTTTATGCTTCGTCTGTGCATGATACTTTCCAATTCATATCTGAAATTATAGTGTTCATCTCCAGTTCCCATTTATCCTTCATAGCCAAGCTGTTGTCCATTAGTTCTTCTTGTAACATCTTGTATATGTGCGATATGATCTTCTTTTTAATAGTCCCTTTAACTGTTAACATGAAAGAAATGTTCTGTGTTAGATGGTGATGCACATAGTTTTGTCCAATTCTTTATGTTTTTAAGAACATCCACTTTATTTAGTCCTGACCGGTGCTGTGTTCAGGGGCACTGACAGGGGAATTACCCTAATATACATGTTTTTGATGTCACCTGGAGAAAATCCACACTAACACAATGAGAACATGCAAACTTCTTGTTGTGAGGTGACAGCGCTAACCACTGAGCCATTTTTTTAATTTCTGCAGTGCATATTAATTCCCATCAGACTGCACAACATAAAGGAGCGGCTGATGTGAGTCATGTTTCAAGAGTCAAAATCTGCGTAAATGTGTGATAACTGTTTCTTCCCAAATTGTGTTCTTGATCTTATTTAGGATTACTGTAACAGGTTATGAATGAAAAGAAAATGCCGTAGTTCATTAGTTCACAGCAGATGGTTCATTATCATAATTAATAATTCATAAAATATGCTTTTGGATTCAAAGCCTGAGTTATCTAAACTACATTGGCTTATTGGCTTGCTTATAACTTCAAATGGTTGGCAAAGTCACTGCTATCAGTTTAGTGTTAAATACTTTTTTCCTTTTTTGCATAAGCCTATTACTGTGAGACATTTGCTTCACATTTGAACCTCCTTCACTCATTTACTTTCAAAACAAACAGTTTTTTTTGGTTGAAGCCACGAACCAAACAAGCTGTGGTCATTATAAATACTGTGCAAATTCAAATACGCTGGTCAGCAGAGGCCACAGCTACGGACAGATAAGTGAATTAAACAATGTCCTCAGTAGCAGATATCCAAAATTAAAGCTCCTCTGTTTGTTTTTATTTGGACACTCATTTGCGAATGGACTGACCTACTGTGTGTAACATCCCCGGGTCTGGAAAGTAATCTATTTTAGATGTTCTCTCCTGTCTCCTGACAGTCCAGTGATTGATGGACAGACTATAGATACAGTGGAGTCTTACAAGTTATCTGGGAACTGTACTAGACAGTAAACTGACATTTGAGTATAATACTGATATACTGTACAAGAAAAGTCAGCAGCATCTCTTATGACTCAGGAAACTCTCGTAGCTCCAGGTTGACAGGACCCTGGTGATCTTTTATTGTCCTCACCAGTGGGTCATGCGATGCTTCCATGTGTGCGTGCGTGTGTGCTTGTGCGCGTGCATGATCAGTGGGCCTACATCTTGTCCAAAGCTAACATTGCATACCACTGGACCGATGAGTCTAATTTATTTTGTGCTTATTCATGACTGTATGCTGAAGGACCTTTGTGATTTAGAATTCTTGAAAAGTCTTTATGTTTTCAGGCTGTGATCTCAAGAACACCTTGAGGGAATTTCTTCAAGCTTGGCACAAATGACCACTTGGACTCAAGGATGAAGTGGTTAAATTTTGGTGACCAAAGGTCAAAGGTAATGTCATTCTGACCTCATTCTGTCCCATTCTTTTAAAGGCAATATCTCAGGAACGTTTGGAGGAACTTTCTTCAAACTTGGTTCCAGCATCCACTTGGATTCCAGGATGAACAGATTTTAAAAGGACTAAACCATAAAGTGATGATATTTTTCATCCAAAAGGTCAAAGGTCAACTTCACTGTGACACCATAAGGTTCAGCTCTCTATCAGTCCTCTGCACTCCTCTGCAAAAATAGTCTCTAAGTGACAACAGCATGTTTCCCACTGGAAATTATTCACCGGAATCACACACGATAACTTTTCCTGCCAGTTGCAGGTCAATATAGGGGTAAGTTTAATATTACATTCCTTCAAAATCTTCACTAGATATATTATATGTGAGAGAATGTATGTTAATGTTGGTGGAACTTTGAAAATCTCTGCTGGTTGCATCTGGTAGTTGTTGTGGCATTGCAGTAGGTGCTTCACCATCTGTTATCTGCTCTCTACTGTCTTCTAGCTGAGTCTGTACTCACTTTCTCTTTTACCTGCCGGTATCAAGCTTACTTAATAAGGCAAATTACTGGCACTGCACTGGAAATGTTACAGGATTTTTTTTACAACAAGCAGGTATTTAGGAAAGCAGAATCCATCCTGTCTGATTGTTCCAGTCCATTACATCAACAATTTCAGTTTCTGCCAGTTTCTGGTTCCCTCCTCAGACTTCCACTTGTCAAAATCAATAGATACAAACACTCATTCACTACTCTTCTGCCATCACCCTCATAAACTCCAGGAGGAAAAGGTAGTTTATTTTCATTAAGTTTAATTTATTGGGTTTCTTTAAGCAACTTTTTTTTTTAATCTCAGATTATTGTTTTTATTGTAACTTACTTTTTTTCCTTTTAACTGAGTACTTTTACTTATACTGTGTCTTTGTATCTGGTTTTGGGTTTTTTTTCAGTGTGGTTTTTTGTGCCTTCTTTTGTGGACTCAAAGTATACACTGCTGCACAACCAATTGCCCCTGGGGAGAAATAAAGTTATTGTGTGGCAGGCTTGGTGCATGGTGAGAAAAATGGTGCATGTGCAGTGAAAATACACAGTTCATGCAAATACAATGATTTATAAACTTTATTTATGTAGCAGTTTTCTAATCAAGGTTACAAACTGCTTGACAGAAAAAAAACACCAGATAAAAACATAACAAATAAAAACAACACAGGGATCATCAACAGTAAAAAGAAAAACCGTAAGAGTGAAATGATACGACCCAGCAACATATTAAATATTCATAAATGCCCTCCAATAAAAGAAAGTTTTGAGAAGGTAAACATACCAATAATGAAGCTTGTCTGATCTCAATATGCAGAGTGTTCCTCAGTCTGAGGGCTTTAACCACAAAGGCCTGAGAGCTGCACTACAAAGGAAGCTCGAGATAGTCAGACTTTCTTTGCATGAGCCAGCTCGACAAAACCTAAAATCCCAGTCAGAGATGAGGGTTATCATGACGGTGGTTGTCAGCATGCTTTGTTAACTCAAGGACCCTGTCTTACACCGGTGCAGTGGTCATTTTTGCCACATCACAGCAAATGAACTTGCGCCTAGTCTGTGCAGCCATGAGCGGGAGGTCTAAAAAAGAAGGGAAAATGAAGGCGTGGCCAGGCGCATTTGGTATGTTGAGCATCGCGCACTGGAGTCACAACCACTAACGCTTTAGTCCTCCTGGTTGAAGCGCAAAGTCTGTGGTGCTGTAGGTCCGTCTGCACAAGATAGCAACCAGTGCGTTTGGCCAAAGCACACACACACATCGCCACAATCACAAAACACCTTCATTTATGTTAAGTTGTTTCCCCACAGAGTGTGGATTAGCAAAGTGTCCTTTGAACATATTTTCAAGCAGAAATAAAGTATAAATATTGAAGTTAACAGCGTGCATGTGTGTGTGTGTGTGTCTCATGTTTGGCTGAGGCACACAAACACACATCTCCACAGTCAAAAAACATCTTTCATTTATGCTAAACAGCCTCCGTGTCTCTAAAATTATTCTCATTAATAAGGAATAAGGAATTATTATTATAATTATGAAGCCTAATAAATCTCAGCAGAACTGCAGAGTGCACACAGGACGGGATCACAGCTGTCAGATCGTCTTTAACCGATCAGTCAGTCTGACAGCTGGAGCAGCTGGAGCGTCTGTGCCTGCGTGTTTATTGGGATCCAGAAAAACAAGGATTAAACAGTTAAGATCTATAACAAACAAAATGAACAAGGCCTTGAGACCAGCCCGAGCCGGGGAGAAAAAGGTGTTTGTACTTCTGTCAGAGCCTGATGCTGGTTGGGTATACGTGTTGGATAACCTGTGCATAATTTTTCACAAACTTCAGAAACACTTTCTGATTGTTTCCCCCAGTGTTAGTGGGACAGAGGAGCAAGGAAAGGGGGAGGAAATGAGGATGAGAAGAAAGAGGAGAAGGACTGGACAATGGGCAGCTTCAAAGCTGTACCTCAAGTCCGGCTCAGGTGGGTGCTCAGCCTGCTCCTTCCTCAGAAGCTTAAATAAATAAATAAATAAAATATAAATAATTTCAAGGGGCTTCAGTGTAAAACATAACCAGTTACATATCTGCATGACTTTTACAGTTCATGTATTGTATTACTTTTTCCAGCTGTAGACTGTTACACATGACACTGCTTTAGAGGCACCCTGCTGTCTCCATATATTGCACACTCTTGCCTTTTCACTTCTCAAACCAGAAGATCTGTCTCCTCCCTCGCAAATCTTTTCTCTTTGTTTTCCTCCTGGTAAATCCACCGTCATGCTGCCAAATCTTATGCTCCTGGCACATCTGCCTCTTAAAGTTGATGACAGATGACTTTCTGATTGGTTTATTGCGTGTTCGACCTAAAACCCACCCATGAATTAATCAAGGCACTTGTGCACAGCTGATAGGTGTATCCCCAACTATCTAGTTTGAACACACCTTGAATAAATTAAAACCATTGCACTTGCACTTTGAACTTGCAGTTTAGATCAGCATAAGATAAGGTTCTCAGGCTTTCATTACCCCCGACAAAGTGAAGCAATCGCTTCAGTCAAGATGAGCCAGTTATAACAGAGAGCTATAAAAATATTAAAAATATATTTTAGCTAAAAGCAAAACCGTTGCTGCAAATAAGACAAAAGAGAAATGCTGGCAGAAAATTACTAATTCACTTAATGCGCTCTGAATGCATTTATTTCTATTTCTATGACAGCTGCACATTAAACTTTAAACTTCATACAGCAGATTTATACATGATACTGTCGGTCTGACAGTGTCCCATAATGAAGATATGTGGAAATATTTTTTAGTCTTTGGCCAAATCATAGTAAAATGAATGTTACTGATTGAATATTATCCATGATAAAGAGGATAGATTCATCATTTTCTAATCTGTGTTCTGAGCTGCAGTACATAGCAGTGCAAAAAAGACTTGGCAACAAATCAGGATCAAACATAAAAACATAATTCAAAGTGTCTGTTGCTGCTTCATCGTTCTTTTGGTGTGTCATTTGCTGTGTAAAATTTCAAGTGTTAATATGATCTACAGCAAAAGTGAAAAATGATTTCCAGTGTCCCGAAACTGAGGTTCCCGTGGCAACGCGATGCGTACAGTTTCTGCTGATGTAACTGCACAGCTTTGTTCAGTGATGTTAATGTACAGCTAAGCAACTTTGCATATATAATGTATTCCTTCAGGTGAAAATCCATATCACTTATAAAGAATATCATCAGGAAAAGAATCAGTCAAAGAGAGGCGGTTTTTTAATGTGAAACCGCGAACATAACCTGATCCAGACCAGGTTAGTTCAGCATAAGTTAAGTTTAAGTGATCTTGCTTCTTAGTACAGACCTCTGGTCACCTTTGGGCACGATCTGGGATCTGGGATCTGGAACAACAAGCAGTGCTGCAACCACCAATTTAAGGTAATGCTCAGGCACACAGGGAGTCGATAAATTCTTGATAGAATTTGGAGCGAGGCCATTTAATGCTTTAAAAGAGATCAGTGGAATTTTAAAATCAATGCAGAAAAAAATAGGCAGCCAGTGCAAGTTGGCTAGCACAGGAGGAATATGTTCATATCTCTTGGTGCCTGGTAAAATTGGGCAGCAGCGTTCTGAGCCAGCTGGAGTCGGTGAAGGGAGCTTTGACTGATACTGGTGCATTACAGGAAAAAAAAACCCAAAAAACAACAACAACAAAAACAAAAAAAAAACAACAAAAAACAAAAGCATGCGCAACTTCATGTAAATCAGTGAGAGATAAGAATGACTTGATTTTGGAGATTTTCTTGAGCTGAGAGAAGCAAGACTGGAAAGCATTTTTACTTGAATCTCAAAACTGCATCAAAAATGCCTCCAAGATTTCTAGCAGCCTGCTTATTATTTTTAGTCAGGGGAACCTACAATAAGACCCGACAGACAAACTGGCAGCTTTCATCCACCAGAAATCTGTCTACCCTTGGCTTCTTTTGCTGCTATTGTTAGCATGAATCCATTCCAAAGAAACAAAATAACAAAGTATATAAGACTGTAAGAGAGTCTTTTAGGATGGAGGGTTTCTACCTGTCTGTTTGCAGGGTTCCTGCCATGAGCCCCATAACCCTCCAGTAAACTCGGTTTAACCTTTAGGAGTTTTCTGCTGGCTTACGTTACTGTACGCTGCCACAGAGTAAATCAGTTCCAGAGGAGTGGAAAGCATCTTTATTGCAGGAATGGACCCGAGTCATCTGTCAAGCAGCCAAGAAATATGGTGTCACGGAATTGCTTGTTGATGGCGAGACGGTATTAAACACGGTTACAGTCAGAGAAAATCTTTCCATGGTCTCAAAATGAAGCGTGCCCTAGAGCTTGACAGGAGCGAGTGTGACGTATGACTGAAAAACACACTTAAGGAATACCTGTCTCATCAGTAGGAATGCACTGGTTCTGTTGTTCCTTCTCTGATACTAATCTGTTACACCAATGTTCATTTCCACACATAACTGTGTTAAAATGATTGGAAAAGGCAACATGAGGTCGTAACTCCACACCTCTCGAAGGGATAGTTTGGATTATGTCATGTGGGGTTGTATGAGGTACTTGTTAATAGTCAATGTATTATCAACATAAGACGCCGGTCTTTAGGAGTAGCATGAAAGCTGCAATGCAGTGCTGTGGACAGCACAAAAAGGTATTGTATTTTTTTTCCATCCTGCTCGTGTGGTGTAATCCAAGTGTCCGCGAGCCGCGACATTAAAATTTAACCATTTACACCATGTTTTTAGCTGAAATGTGAACTGTAGCCGCCCATGAAGCATGTAAACATAGCGCTGATGTATAGCGAGACTTCGTATATCTCTTAATGGATGCACGTGTGAAAATATTGCAAGATCGACGCCATGTTTACATCCTACCTGCTACATGCTACAGTTGACATTTTGGCTAAAATCATGGTGTAAATGGCGTTTTTGTGGTTAAATTTTAATGTCACGGCTCGTGGACACTTGGATTACACCACATGAGCAGGATGGAGACATTTTGTGTTTGTTTTGTGTTTTTTTCTTTTAACATTTACATCTGGTCTCCATTCACTGCCATTATACCAGATTTGGCTGCAACCCTCTTTTCTGCTGAAACTCCAGGATTGTTTTGTGAACTGAAGATCTTCAGCCATCCTCACATCGGCATAGGGGTGAGTACATATGAGTTAATTATCATGTAGGATGGAATATCCTTTTAAGTCTCACATTAATACAAACAAACTACCCGACTGACCCCTCTTAAGACCCACCCCCGTTTTGGTCTGTTTGTTGGTGTTTTTCTAACATTAGCTAATTTAAGATGATACATGCAGCTTTTATTGGTCACCCAGCAACGTCTTTGAACCATCTTCAAAATTTGGCTTTCTTTTAAACATATCATAGTATATCTAAGTACAGAAAACAGCAAAAGAAGGAAGTTGACCAAGGTACCAAGCTTGCTCAATTTTCATTGGAGCACAGAGTGAAAAGGGGTGGGGCTTAAGAAGGGTCAACTGAGGCAGCGGAGCACAGCAGTACATTGCTTAGCTTCCATCCTGGTGCCCCTCTCTGTTTCTCCAAAGTTGTGGTGTGCCGACTGGCATTTACCAGAGGTGACACACACACTGACTATGGATAAGTACCTCATGCAAACCCGCATCAAATAATCCAAACTACCCCTTTAACCGTAAGTGGAGCCAGTCAAACACTTTTCAGGCTTATGCAAGCTATATTTCTGCAAATAGCATCAATAATCTGTGCTCAAGCTCTGCACCTCATAATGTAAATCTGCGGTACAACTTACTCACTTACCCTGACAAAACTCATAAATCAGGTCTCATAACTCAAGTCCTCTTTTGTCTTGAAAACAAGCCATTTATCAGTGTAAAGTTGCAACACTAATATAACACTTATTATTGTATCAATTAATGAAAAGGAAAGCAAAGGATGCCAGGATGACAAATTTCATCCGTTCAGTGAACATCTATCATCCAGCAGAAAGTGGGGACTGAATAAGTGCCATATAATGAGGTTTACATGTATTCAGAAACTTAATGAAAATATTATTAAATTTGCTTATTGTGGTTGAGATAATTAACACCTTAAATTGCATTTGTGTATTCTAGTCTACAATTCTGTGTGTGTGTGTGTGTGTGTCTGTGTGTGTGCGCGCTTCACTGTGGAGAATATCTGAGTGCAGGCCGTGTAGCTGAAGGTCACTCTGAATGGAGGCAGATAAATGAACTGGAGACACCAACAAGCTTATTACTGTAGTGTGCGTGCACACACAGCACACACACCAACACGCACGCTAGCACACACACTGGCACACACTGCAGAGACTTATTACTGCTACTGTAGTGACATGAATTGCTCCTCCTCTGACTCCCTCTCCCTGGCTCTCTCTAAATCTCACCGTGATAACCTCAGCTGCTGAGACTTAGAGGCACTGATACAGGGGGGCTGGAAACGATACTCGGAACACCTATACAATATAATGCAATCCAGTTCAGAAGGCCTGCGAAAAATATAACTTTTATGAAGCTTACAGCTTTTAGTTTTTGGCTCAGTACCTCCATAGTCTAACTTCTTTGCATAAAAGTTAATAATTTGACCATATGTCCTGGGTTTTATGCTGCATTATTCAGAACATTATCTACTTTTTGAGCTTATTTGCATATTTTAATACTTTATATTAAAAATGTGATTCCTCAAAACTTTTTGGTAACATTTTATTTAAAGGGATGTGCTTGAGATTGTCATTACACTATCATAACCATGTCATGACAGCTGTCATAAATATGAAGAAGTCTTTGTGAATGCCATACAGTAAGTGTCATTTGGTCAATTATGCCATTTTAATGCAAAGTTGACACTTTTTAAAAGTCTTTTTTATGACAACTTGACATTAATCAAGTCAAAAATGTCTTTGTTATGATAAAGACATAATTGTCTAGGTTAATGCCCAGTTTGCAATTACAATTTACAGATTCAGTTTCGCGTCTGCTAAATGACAACTTGACATTAACCGAGACAACAACGTTTTTCTGTCACATATTTTTTTAACAGTATCCTCAAAAATTTCCGGGACTTCAACTAAAGTGGTGCTATCTGGACTTGTCATAAAGATGTTATTAAATGTTATAAGGCCAGTGTGACAACAGAGCACAGTACCAGGATGTTTAGGTAGTGGATAACTAGTTTATTTGTAGCTAAAGTAGGCTATCTGCTGTCTGCTGTTATCTGTTAGCTGGTATTAGCAAGTTAGCTCAGTTAGCTTTGGAGATAGCTGCCTAATTAGCTAAATAAGCGCCAGGGTGCCAGGTTAGGGTTAGGGACATAATTGACTGAATGACACTTAATGACAACAGTGACAATCGTAAGCATTCATAAAGACTTGTTCATGTTCATGACAGGTGCCATGACATGGTTATGACAGTGTAATGACATATGTACACCTCTTCGAATAAAATGTCATCAACTTTTTAATGTAAAAACAACAACACAACAACAATGAGCATATTTGACACTTTTTATTAAGTGGCATTTTTGTATTAGCAACCATTTAGTGTATACAGATATTCTAATAGGCTAATCACAGAAAAAAAATATTATGACACAAGTTTGGAAGGAAAAAAAAGAAATATTTGTGTTTATGAATTGTCATTGTTTATATCTCACCTTGGACGGTACTAACATTTTTGTCCAAATTCCAACATATCTGGGAGGGTTCAGTACATTGTGCTGTCCATGCACTTCATGTGGTTGAGGGTTAACGGTCTAAACTGCTGCCAGGACACTGCGGAGTTTTTCAACTTTTTCCAAACTTTTTTATTTTTGCCTGACCCGACTTCATGCTGGCACACTGTCACTGCAGGCTTAACGACAGGAACCAGCTAGTTACACCTCTGTTTGACGCATACAAAAGCACTCTATCTCTCTGAATTATGCCAATATCCAGCATTTATTTTGATATTACCCAAAACGTGACTACACATAATGAAGCATGGACACAAGCCATTGTGCAAGCTAGAAACTGAATTTCTGTGTAGCCTGTGAAAATCCTCTCTCAAGATTTTGAGTGAGCGCTGCTCTACACCCAATTGAAATTGACCGGTGTTGCCCTGTAGACCTTGCCCGTTAACAGAGAGAATATGTGTCTGGTCTTTGCTGTCAATTTGACAGTTTTGAAGCAGGTGCAAGGAATATGTCTCCAATACTTTGTGAATTCTGTGAAGGAGACACACAGCAAGTGACAAGACAAAAAGCGACTGTCTGGATTTGGAATGTGAACTGTCTGGCCCAGTTGAAGTTTTCCCTGTCCATGTTCACACTTGTAATTGACAGCCCGTTGGCTGAGCTGGACGGAAGGTACACCTCGTATCAAAAGTGGTTCAGTTTTTTAAATCACATTCACCTCCACCTCTGTTAAAACTGTGTGCACATTGGCACTGAGGCTGCAGAGGAAACACCTTAAGGGCTCAGAGGAATCAATTCAATTTGGGGAGTTTATGCTCAAACAAGATAAGATATATTTGCCCACCAACTGCTCAAACTAATACGAGGGCAGAATATACGGCTGATATTGTTGACACTGCTCTGTGCTGAATCCATGCACTTTTGATGCAGAGGTCCTTCACTCACTAGGATCAAAGAGAGCAGAGGTACAAACAGGTGGTTGTGGTGGATGGGTGGATGCGAGGACCACAGGCTTAGCCGAGCCCTGGGGCCCAGGACATGGTTAAGAACTGTGGTATGCTTGAAAAAAAAAAAAAAAAAAAAAAAAAAAAAAAACACTTTGAATTGCACATCGTCCGACCACACTGGGACGAAAAGGTATTTGTGCTTTACCTCAAACTGGTATAACGTCAGCACAGACCAACCTCCTTGCCTTTTTACTACACATCCTCAGATCCTTTTCACTTGTAAAAGTGAAGCACAAATCAAAATTTCTTCAACGTAATCAAACATGCAGTCATTAGTGAAAAACTTTGGTTGTGATAACAGCAGATTAACTGCATTTTATCCAGCTAAAATAAAAAAGTGCAGCGGGCTGATGTGAGCTACTTTTAAATCAGCCGAGAAGTCCATCTCCAGCTGACGTTTTAATGTTTCCATCTGACATGTTTTAAAACAAGAACCCTGAGAAAGTGTAAATGTAAAGTCACCTGACACCTGCATGCATGATTTCAAGTTAATGCTAAACAGCTGAGGCTAAAGCTAGCTTACATCTCAGCAAACATTGTTTGGATGGTGAAATACGGCAGGTACATCTACATGAAAAATGACAGAAATATGCTCATTAAGGTTGGAAAAGGAAACGCAGGGACTTGATTAGTGCAGCGGACTTTGAGACAGGTCACCCAGCTGGACGAGCCGCACAACGGTTGCGGAAGACAACTGGGATAAGAGCTAAGCTAACTTGGGTTAGACCTGTGACAGCGAGCCAGAGTAAGATGCATTGTCGTCGACTCACTTTGATTCTGAATCAGCCCACATCCGCCTCCTCAAACCCCCACAGAACAAATGCAGATGCGGTTGTATCTAATAAGTTTGGTTGGAGGTAAAGTTACTGTAGCCAGTAAGCTAGTGTTAGTTAGCCGGACATGCAAATGATTGCAGCTTATGTTTGGTTAGAGCAGATGAAAACAGAGTTTAATCCACTCACTTCACGTGCTCTTGCGTTTCACATTTTTGAGAGACGACAAAAAAGACACCACCGTCCAGACTCATGAAACGGAGAGTATCGCTCTTCCCAGAGCCTCCTGCACACCTTCAACATGGAGAGAAATGGAAAGCTTGACAGCTCTAGTTATGGTTGCTAAGCTATGATTGGACAGTTGCTATTTGGAGGTGGGGCTTAGCGAACAGTCAGTTGGTCAAAACTTAAGAACAAATCCATTGTCTGGTCCGGTCCGTTGTCTTAAGGGTGCACAAGGTCCTCGGAATAAGGGTGATAAACAGAATATTTTCTGAATGTAAATGTGGTCATTGTGAAACCCGATTTCATGCGATTTACTGAGTTTTAGTGTAGGCATAAGGTTACAATAGGAAACTACAGCTGATAAAATGCTAGCAACAGTCTTCATTACCACTTGACAAAATCCACAGCTGTCTGCTAGAAAAGAGAAGCCCTAGAAAAGAGAAGGGGGATGGGGGTGGGGTGTCAAGTGGTATGGACGCAGCCGGCAGCAGTATATGCTGGGGTGAAATGTCAATTAGGGGGTAGAATATGTTATGATATGTTAGTGTGTGTGTTTGTGTGTGAGACATAGGGAGGTGGTCTAGAGGAGCCAAGGGGTCGTATCTTTATCTTGGCCCAGCTGTCCATTTATATATAATTTGTCCACTGAAATGACTGTTTTTCTCTTCCTCAAGTAGCTGCTTTCTGAAGGGTTATAATTTTGTCAAGCATCCCCTGTGATTACTGATCATTGAACCCACAGTCCGTTCTCCCAGACACTGGATTAGTTCTTTGAGCCTGTAGTATTCGAATTTGGCAGTGACTGGCCATGGATGTTTATTGTTGGGGTGAAAGGTGAAACGTGATGTTGTTGTCAGTTTCGGACGGTGTTTTGAGCTGGGTGACCAGGACTCAATTTATCGTAATTTCTGGGTTGTTCGGTGTTCAGTAAAATTACAAATATCATCAATATAAAGTATAAAAAGTTGTGGTGCAATCACACTTCTCTGGGTTACTCCACAGGTGACCTTTCTAAATCCTGACACAGTACCTTTCCAGCCAAGAGTAGGCTTTACCTTTTATCCCAGTTTTCTCAATAATTGACTGTGATCTATAGTATCACCCTCTGCAAACCAATATAAATACCAATAGAACACTTATAATTTCAACTGCATTTGTTATTTCTTCTACTATCTCAGTATGTTCTTTCAATAAGATCTTCTATTTTTGAACACTGGAAAACAAGGGATACTGGTCAATAGTTGTTCATTTAGTGCTCATCTCCATTTTTATATATTGGAATTGCCTGCAAATTTCAGAAAATTAGGAAAAAACACCTCTTTGAAATTACTGATTACATATATTGGTCAGAGGTCTATAATTTGCATGTTAATAACATTTTTTGAAGCTGTATGCATCCAGTGCAAGCTTTCACACCAACAGCGGAATTTCACCGAGTGAAACTGGGGCCTTTAATTCTTTGGACTGAGGTTGATTTTTCACAAGTTTTACTCTCGACATGAACACATCTGACCAATCAAAGTGCCTGTTGTTGACAACGTCACATCCAAGATATATATAACATGGTGGATCACTTGTTTTACCAAACTCCATTTTACATGATAAAAGTGGGGAAACAATGACTGAGACGATTTCCACAACAGCATGTGGAGGGGAATAGACAATGAGCTTCAGTATGGCGATGGTGTGTATGTCAAGCTTCAACAGTCTATGGAAATGTCTTTGTTTAACTTACAACCAACCAAACTTCCAGTTTTAATTAAATCACTTTAATATAATTTACGGAATATAGAACTGGTATTACTATTTGGAATAGTTAACCCCACAGGTGAAAAACAAACAAACAAAATAACAACAATTTATATAAGCATAACCCGTAATTATTTCAACTCATACAATAGACCCACCCGAACATATTCTGTTTATTTACGTGGACATGATTTTGGCTTTTTCCGAGCCTCCTTTGAAGAGCCCCAGACCCTTTGAACTGCCATGTTTCTTTGCTCGTCATGTCTGTGAAGTAATCTTGCTGAGTTAAAGAGAGAAGAGACAGCCAGGGAGTGATTGTACGGCAGAGAAAGCGAACAAATATCAAACTCTCCCCTTATAATTCCACATCTAGTTCACAGAATCTAAAAAAGAGGGGCCTCACTTTTTTGGGAACATGATGATCTGGATTCTCTTGTCTCTATTCATTCAGCCTCATTGTGTCACATCTTGGCTTTCGCACAACCCTTCATGGCCATGTCCCAGCAACCAGATTACGGAAAAGATTAAGCAACATCTTTGACAGTCCTAATGAAATCTGATAAGTGGATATGTTATGCTTATTTTCTGTTCTGTCTTGTTCTGGGAAATGGGAGCAGAAATGGAAACAAACAAAACATTTCATTAGAAAAAAAAACACATTTTTATGATGAAGGTAAAAACGTGTTGCTCAAAATAAACAGAAAACGTGAAACTAAATGATTATTTTGCCTGCGATTGTAAAAGCTGTCTACACATATACAGTGTAATACGTATTGAAATAGACAGCTTTGTGGGAGTTGATTGAAGTTAGTTTTGTGAAGTGACAGAAGATGGATGTGTTTTGTTCTGTGTCCTTACGCGTGTGTGTTCCTCTCAGGAAAACAAGTGAATCCAAGGTAGCCAGAGATGCGTCACTCCATCCTGAGAGCCTGGAGGGTCGTTTTTAGAAATAACAGACTGGCGAGTGTGGGAGGGTTCTCTCACTTTTCCTTTCTTTTCCCCTCTCACATCTTTCTCTTTCTTACTTTCTCTCCCTTTCTTTCTGACCACAGGTCCTCCTCTCACTTCCTCCCACTTGCATTTAAGAGGGAAAGCATCTTAAGAGAAGCTGTCTTCCTTTTCAGACCCCTAATCCCTTGTCTATTCATCTTCTTTTCTCCCATCTCCTCTCTTTCACCAGACACTGAAATGTCAAACACATGATTATCTGCCTTCCTCTCCCTTATCCCTTCCAGCTGCCCATCTCATCACTCTTTCTTTTCTCTCCACCCTCTTTTCCACATTCTGGTTAGTTTGCGCCCGATGGTCTCTTATTTAAACCCATAAAAACCTATTTTATTATTTGCTCCAGTTTCCTAATATTAACTAAGTGTTGAGTTTTGACTTGACAAGTGTTAATTGGAGATTGTCCAGTAGTACAGCAGAAGTGGGTGTTAAAAACTAGGTCAGACAAACATAAACACTGGCATTTGATTGATGCAGTTTTTTACACCCCTAGGGCCCTGTTTGGTATAAAGTGCAGGGTGTAAGAGCATTTATGGCATGTCCAGCTCCACTTTGCTGTTTAAATGGGACATAATCTGGATGCAAAGTAAGGCACAAGGTGCAAAAGGGTTATAGGTGGTTTGCAGTCACATGATTCCGATGACGCGCAAAGTTCAGATGGGGGGCAGGAAGTGGAGAACGGTGATTGGAAATGATGGAAAGCGAGTACTCAAAAGTGTTGGTTGAGCCTGCAGGTAGCAGGTATTATCAAAAATTAGAAAAACATATCGGATATGATCCATACACACTGAGGAAAAGTGATTTTTCATACTTGTCGGACTTGCCTGGTGTGGAGGCCGTCGACATTACGAATTACCTTGTTCTCCAAGTTCGGTAAAGTTGGAAAGATATTCACAGATTCGGACTTCCGGGACCAGTAAGTCTGAGACAAAACGTTGTTCAAACACAAATTATGCCTCTTTCACATCGTAATAACATAGACTACTAGCTACAAGAATCAAAATCCGATTTTTTTACCAAAACAAGCCGTTCTCTGAGCTGGATGGATAACATTGATCTCTACGGGCAGCCGGCGGCCAGACGAGTGCGCAGGGACCTCTGCAAATTTCAATTCCAAGAGAAACGCTGCAAACAAAAATCAATAGCTCCACTATTATACAGTATGGCAACTCCAAAATCCTCCACACATCAACAGTCACCCCATGGTCATACTACAACAGCTGTTTTGGAAAAATACACTTTTGTATAATTTTGGTGATTTTTTATTGTAAATAATAATCAATAGCTCCACTGTTATACAGTATGGAGACTCCAAAATCACTCCACATCAACAGTCTCTCCATGATCATACTACAAACAGCTGTTTTGGGAAAATACACTATTTTATAATTTTGGTGATTTTTTATTGCTAATAATAATCAATAGCTACATTATACAGTAAACAGATTTTGGAGTCTCCATACTGTATAACAGTGTAGCTATTGATTATTTGCAATAAAAAATCACCAAAATTATAAAAAAGTGTATTTTTCCAAAACTGTTGTAGTATGATTGTGGGGTGACTGTTGATGTGTGGAGTGATTTTGGAGTCTCAATACTGTATAACAGTGGAGCTATTGATTTTTGTTTGCAGCGTCTCTCTTGGAATTGAAATTTGCAGACGGTCCCTGCGCACTCGTCTGGCCGCCGGCTGCTCATAGAGATCTATGTTATCCATCCAGCTCAGAGAACGGCTTGTTTTTGTAAAAAAAGAATTGGTTTTTGATTCTTGTAGCTAGTAGTCTATGCTATTACGATGTAAAAGAGGCATAATTTGTGTTTGAACAACGTTTCGTCTCAGAGTTATTGATCCCGGATTCTTTCCAACTTTACCGAAGTCCGAAAGTTCTAAGACGGAGGTTTTTTAACCAGGTCTGCCGCCGTTTTTCGGTCAGTTTTTTTTAAATTTCTCCCCTTTGTGGGTTACAACTTTCGGAACTCGAAAGTAGCTCTTTTGATTTTCCCGGTTTGACCGGTTTGTACAGCCGTAGACAGCGCAAAACTTGGGCATTTTCCTGTTGTTATCCTGCCGGCAAAACACTTCCTGCCCCCCATCTGCAATCGTGACGTTCCGCGTGACGTCACCTGCAAACCACCTATATTCATGGTGGAAAGGGTGTGGGCTCCCCTGAAATTTGAGACATTAAGGGGGAGCTCTAAACATCAGGTTCCTGATATAAATCATAATAAAATATGGCAACGTGTGTTTATTTGCTCATTACATCATTATTTCTGAACATTTATCTTCACTAATTAACACAGTGCTGTGTGTGCTGCCCAAGGTTCTGCTACAGAGTGCAGAAGATTGATAGACAGACAGACACCATTGCTTACTTTGATTCCTGGTTGTTTTTTGTGGTTGTATATGGAACTTTCGGCCTGAAGTCCGTTTTTGCCAATTATAACAATCCACAGACATAAGGAAACATCAGGGAAGTGAAGGGATAGTCAATAAAAGAGGGAGTGTGAGAGAGAGAGAGATCAATGCCTTTTGATCAACCTGCCGATGATAATTAATGTGAAGTCCTCTAACTACGAACTCTTCGCAATAGTTTAAATTCACGAAGCTCAGATGATGATGTTGATATGATTCATAAAGGGGTGTGTATGAGAAGCAGAAAAACGTTGCCTGTGTCCCCCTTTTTCATGATTTTGTTTCTTTCTTTTTGCTCTTGTCTAATAAATGCATTCTTCTATTTGAAACAGTAGCCTTGTATGATTGTTATCTAGCCTCTATGAAACAGTAACAGTAACAGAAAAGTGCAGTAGAATGTCTTTTTGCTGTAACCCTGAAATTGAGAGCGCTGCCACGCATGCACGGGACATGTTTTAGTAGCAGTGTGCACCAGAAAATAGAGCTCCCACAAAAGCCACTGTGTAATTTGAGCCCTGTTTTTTGGGTGTAACATGAATTAAACCAATCACTGTTATCTATCATTCCCTTAAAAAGCCAGGTACAACAGTTTAAATGGACATCTATGAAGTCAGGGTGTTTTCACATTAGGTACCATTGCTTCGTATCATGGCTGAGTACAATTGCCCCGACCTTCCACACTCCCCTACTGGTCAGCTTTCACAAAAGTAATTCTTTACCTGAAAACACTCGCTCATCATCTATACAATGCTTATTTATGATGTTATGGTGTACAAAAGCCTGACAATCACAAGATCCCAATAGCAGTCCGCCTCTGTCTTTAGGTATGGTTAATTTGGCAGTTGGCCACCCCTTTGAGGCAGACCATAGAGTGGCTGTTTGAGTTCAAGCCAGGCATTTGCACCAACCTAAACGAGCCGCACCAAGAGGGTAAACACTTGAGGTTCTGTTTAACGGGACTAAACAAGGCTGGTTGTGAACCTGCCCTTGGTAGCTGCAGCTCAGATGTGAAACCCATGAACTTAGATATACCATAACCTCTTAGCACACAACCATGAACTTTGGCTTTAGATTAAATCTCCATCAAACAGTTGTCAAACTTTGATCTATTTGAAGAAGCGATTCAAATGGTTTGAGAAGACATGTCCTTTATCTAAGACAAAGCAGTGGGGAGCAGTTGGGGAGCCAAGCAGGAATGTCTACACCTGAAAGAGATGAAAGTGTTCTGCAGGGCTACAACAGTCCCACAAAGCTTTGGTGGAGGAGATAAAAGCTCTTGGAAACATACGAATGAAAATGATATTTCCACAATATATCCTGCCCAGAACCTTTTACCAGTCAAACTACTTGAAGCGGCTGCTCCGAGGATGTTCTACATCTGTGTTCATATACAGTATAGTCGAAGACAGACAATGCGACAAGCTCTCATACAACAACCTGATGAAACTGATAAGAGAGAGATGGAACTCTGCAAGGTCAGAGTCAGAGACTATCAAGGTTGTGATAAGGGTATTTCTTGCTTCAAATAAACTGATTTCACCCTGCCTGAGTCTTGGAAAACACGTTATAAAGAAGGTGACAAACTGAGCAAAACCTGTCTTGAGGGCTGAAAATCACTACAGCCTCCGCTGCCACCAAATTTGAGAAACCTGACCCCCAAATTCTGTCTACTTATGCCAAAACTGACAGTTTGTCCTGCATGCAGATGCTTCACAGTGCTCTCACAGCCCTGTAATGGTGAGCTAGCCAAATGGCTCATGGTTCCAGACAACTCACTGCTGGAAGGGGAGTGAGTTATCCAAGAAGTCTGATCATTTGTATCCTTCTTTTTTATACACTGGGCAGGGTTGGGTACCGTTCACGTTTTAACTGGTATGGTACTGATACTGGTACCTGGAATTCGTTCTGGTACCCAGTGGTATGATTGCTTTATTTTCTATTTTACTCTCTCTGTAATAACAAAAATGTAATTCCTGTCCAAACTTCTCGCTGTCAACAATGTTATTTATTTCAAATATTTGTTATTTATTTAGAGTATTTTACACACCACACAAAATAACCCTGCAAACCGGTCCCTACAACCTGCAGCCTTCACCGATATATTCGGCAAATCATCCAGTCCTGTTTTAATTTTAACATAACTTACATATGTTAACTCATGCAATGTACTTAACTTACATCAAGGACGTAACATAACAGAACTTACATACATTAACTGACATAACATATTCATTAATGTAATGAAACTTAACTTAACTTGTGTAGCTAATTAGCTAGCTAGTTGTTTTAACCCAAAACCATGATCTCTTTCTAAATCTAATAAAATAGTTTTGGTGTCTAAATCTAATCAAACTGTGACTGTTTCACAAAGTTAACCATGTGATGATGAAGGTCTGATACGATGAAGGTCCAGTACAGTTACAAGCCTGTATATGGTTTTGGGAGTCATTGGCAAACTATTCTGCCATATCCTAAAGCGAGGAACAGAACAGTCGCCACTCCTGAATTCAGTCTCATTTACTGCACTCCAGGAACACACAGAAACGCAGGATAACCACACCACGGTTCAGCCATTTTTCAAAGAAGAGACGGAGGCAGCACAACAAAAAGACCCTGTGACCGGAAAAATATTTGACTACTGAATGAGAAATAAGAGACCTGCTGCACACACACTGAAAGGTGAGAGTCGTGAGGCTGGAGTCAGGAAGTTGGGCCAGCATAGAGTGATTAGCACAGATGGGACCGCGCACAGAGAGAATCAAACCAAATGGCAGCCTGTGCTTCCAGAAGTGCACTGCTCTCTCATTCTAAATGAGCTGCATAAACAAAATGGGTCACTTAGGCCCAGAAAGGCCATTACAGTTGATTAGGGACTGTTTCTTTTGGCCCAAAATGCAAAGAGATATAAACCATTTTCGTCACAAATGTCTGCAAGTGTCTCAAGAACAGAAAGCAAACTGACATGTGCAGCCGCGATAAGTATTAAAACCATTCCAGCTGGTTTCACTTGACTTTGTGCATCTTAAAGAATTTATTTGTGGTCATGAGAAGACACCCGTGATAATGAACCATTATACTTGGTTTATCTAAGCAAATGCAAGAAGCAGCTAATGAGCAAAGTTTCTTTCGCACAAATGCTGCACCACAACTTGGGATGGGATTTAAAGCACTCTTTAGTATCAGCGAGGCTCAGACCAGCCTGTAACACTCTCAGGGGTACGGACAAAGAGAGAGGTTTAATGGAATTGTTCTCTTTATGTTAAGAACACTTACTGATGAGCAGAAATGGGACTTGAAAATTCACCCCGCCCCCAAGGTCATGGGTGCCTATAATTGCACAGCTAATGAGGCCACAGGCTACTCTCCATGATTCTCGCTTTGGCAGGCCACCCACACTCCCAACAGACCTCCAGTTCAGAATTTAATAGGAAGACTGCCCAGGCTCCTATAGCAGGACTACGTTGAGAGCAGACAGAGGAAATTGACACATCCTGTTAGAAATGAGATGAATAAGACGGCCGTGCAAAGTCTGTTCCTACTATGAGTTGGACATTTGCGTCATTATGGGTCAGAGAGGTAAAGATGGTCACAAAGGACTTCCTTCCCATCATGAAAAAATTAGTGCAAGATGCTCACTTCAAAAAAGCAAAGACCGCAGAAAAGAATGCGTGACTCAGCATACACAAAAAATTGGCAGTGATGGTGATATTCCTGCAATGACACTCGCTCGGCCTCCTGTTATAATCCAACAGGGAGAGG
The DNA here is from genome assembly GCA_034769285.1 of Lutjanus argentimaculatus. Taxonomy (NCBI): domain Eukaryota; kingdom Metazoa; phylum Chordata; class Actinopteri; order Lutjaniformes; family Lutjanidae; genus Lutjanus; species Lutjanus argentimaculatus. The sequence goes on from JAWZSL010000001.1 coordinate 3,736,435, forward strand.
GGCTTTGTGAAAAGGTAGTGGCTTTGAGAGTTTTTTATGGGCACAAAGACAGCAGTGTATTCATGACTGTGGGGCACAGTTGTATAGGTAACTTCAAACAAGGTGATAAATCAGGGTTTCTCCAAGTTTTGATAACTGAGTTACAATTCGGGGAAGGTAAATGATGTTTGTCAACAGGCCGTGTATGTCGTGATCAGTGGTTAAAGTGGGATTTGACAGGTGGGGGAGCCCTAAAATTCGGTGCTGAGGCGCAATAGGGAAAATGACGTAAATGATTGCAAAAAAACTATATTGGCTTTATTCTCAACTAGACTTGCACCGATTACAATTTTTTGGGCCGATCCTGATTTCCGATTTGCAGAGTGCTTGGATGGCTGATACTGATTTCGGCCGATTCCGATTTCATTTTTTCCAAACCACTTTACAGCACACAAGATATTGCAAAATTTTCAAATTTTCCTTTATTAGAACATTTTAACCAAGATACAACCAGCTTTTCAATAATCATGTCTTTGCTAAAACACACTCTACATTAATAAATAATATATAACTTTTTGTCTATATCATCATCATATCATAGCATGTGCTATATTATTCTTAAGATTTTATTTTCATTCAGGGTAGTGTGTGTTTTCTGGCTCCAATTTGCTACCGGCTGAGTACACAGGGTGCTTTTATTAATTGGTTAACGATCACAAATCGCCATGAATTCAAGCATGTCTGATTATGAATGCACTTAATACAATAACTTTTGTCTCTACCATCTTAAAGAGACACATAACACACTGTCTGCCACCAGCTTTGTGTGGAAATACTTCAAAATATTAAACAATGAAGATGCAAACTGTTGCTGCAACTTTTAGAATCTCAGATAAAATTCCCGGTGAAGCTCGAAGCTTCAAGATCACTGGATTTATACTTAATCCAAAACACGTCGGGGTGAAATGCATGTGATGGATTTACCGTCAGCAGCTGGTTGTGGCAAAAAGCGCCCCTCACTGAAGAAAGACACCAACATCTCCAGGAAATGCGTACAAAGCCCTAGAGTTTTGCTTTTTAACTTTCAGTGATAATTAACTTTATTAAGTCTACGATGTTGAACATCGCAGTGTGTGTGGTGTGAGCCGTCTGCTCCGCTCAGCAGCAGCCTGTGAATGCGAACGAAGTCTAGAACCTGTTTCAGCTCAATATCATGACTTTGAAAACACCAACTGACTTTTTTAAACGAATTTTGTTAGATTAAAATATGTAGAACTGTAAAATATCACTTCCATGAGGTTGTTCAGTCAGACAGTAACAGATCACAGGCTGAACTTGGCATTTCATCCGCCTGTGCAGCTGCAGCAAACGTCAAGTTGCACGCAGCCTGCAGTTTATAATGTTGATTAATACTGAAATGGCGGTCTTCTTCCTCAATAATAATTATTGATATCAGCAGAAAATACACTAAAGTTGTCAGGTTGGGAACCTACATACATCGGGATATATAGCGCCTCTGTTTCCAGGATAGAAAATGTAATTTTCGGGAAAATATTCATCCCGACGCCCCCAAAAGGCTCTGTCAAACTACGAAGTACGAAATTGTGCAAAAACAACTACAGAGAATAACAGTAAAACAGTACCGAGCAAACAAATAAATCAACAAAGTCAGGATCAGCACCTCGGAAAGCGCCGCGGCATCCGCGCCTCGTGAGAGCGCAGCGGTACCAAGCACGCTATAACATGCTGTGTTTGGTTTTTGTTTTTTTGTTTCTTTTGCTGCCGCAGCGCGATGGGAATTTGACCGGCGCTTTAGACCGTCAAATTTAGACCGACCGGCCGGTCGCAGGTCATGGATGACCACGTGAAAACCTGCCCGAATCCGAGCACTGCCGATAAATCCGTGCAAGTCTATTCTCAACAGAAAAATACAGGCCGGATTAACAGGTAAAAACACACATAGCAATCTAACATGGCTAACAAACAGAGAAACACAGCAAACTAACAGCTACTGGCTACTGCCAGTTTGAATTGAAAAATGTATTTATTTGAATAAGGTGGCGGAGCTCAGCTCTGAGGTGGCGGAGCTCAGCTCCGGAGGGCTCCGGCCCACTTTAACCCCTGGTCGTGATGTATTTAATGGCACACAGACCACCTCCGTCCACAATGTCTCCACCGTTGTCTCTTTTCTCAAGAGGTATTTTATTACAGCCTCCCCCAGTATCACCATGTTTGCTGTTGTCAGAAACCTTTGACTCTTCTTCTTCTCTGGGGTAACTTTTGACTCTTCCTCAGGTTCGACTCTGAGTGGCGCCCTCTAGTGGATGCATGGATTTATGTGGGCAGTGACGGTTATATCGTTTAAAAAGTATGTGTCTATTTCTTTTGTAGATAAAGGGAGCATAAATGAATCTTTAGGGGCTATGTAGTTTGAAGCTGTAGCCAAGTAGTATACAGTATTTAATGTAACTAACTTGGGAGTGAAGTTGGTGCTGGGTTTTGTTTAAAAAATTACAATATCAGTGCCCATACCAGTACCCTTAAAGTGATACTAATACCAATAAAGTACTTGATTTGATAACTTCTCTTTAGTTTTGTGGCATCTTAGCATGCTGAACAATCAGCATGAAGTAAACACCACAGACTGTATATAGTTGCTAGCGGTAGCCATATACAAACCCTAACATTTGCAGTGATTGGCTGTTAGCAAAACCATGCAAATTTTTTTCTAGATCTGGTACGAGAAGGATTGAATGCAGGTATCGTTTATACTGGAGAACTTTCAATACTATTTGGTACTGTGTTATTTCGGTTGATAGAGGTATTGAGTAGGGATAACAACCCTAATTGAAATGGAATGACTAAAACATAATGCGTGCATTTCATGTCACATTTGGGGCTGCACAAAATGTTTCCCGCACTTTGAGAACTCCTCGCCAACATGATAACTTGTCAACATGTCGTACATTCAGTATTATTATTCTTCATGCATTCAAGTCTATGATATAAGGAGGTATAATTAAGTGTTTAAGACAGTTTAATTTACACTTATAGGGCCAGTGTCTTGACATCCATATTTTCCTGTTTCTTCCCAATGAGAGAGAGGTTCAGCATGCACCTGCCCAGAAAGAAGGCAGTGTGCCCAGTGTGTGTTCCACCTTTTTGTGCGCCAACTCCCAGTGCTTCTAGCTGAAAATTTCTGAACTTTTTAGAAAGGCACTGGTGTCATCACCGTTTCTTTTTATCAGGCAACCAATCCATATATTAGATTGGGATTTATCACCCTGGCAACCAAGAAAATGGAGGGAAGGCTTGTTCTGTCCGTGTTAGATAGAAACTATGATAACAGAGGCAGAAAAGCACGTTTGTGGGAGCAGATTAGTCGGACACTGAATGTTTTTTGGTTTTTTTTAATTCTTTACCCCAGTGTTCCTTTACTTAATTCTAATAACATTCATTTTATTGTTGTAATTTTATTCTTGCATTTTTTTTTTTTTTTTTTAATTTATTTATTTGGATTTTCATCATTCTTTGCTTGTTTTTATTTGTTTCCTGTCTGCTGTTTTAATTTTGCTATGTGAAAACTTTGGGCTGCATATTTGATTTTATGAAAGGTGCTATATAAATAAAGCTGAGTTGAGTTGAGTTGAGTTGGGTGTTGTACTTTTATCATCCTATGCATTGTTAACTTGTTGTTAGCTGTGTAGTCAACCCTCTGCTAATAAAGTATTAAGTTAGCTTCATAGGTAATGTCAAATTCATATGCTTCATCCCAGCCCTCTTCAGCGGCCTGCCAGCAGGTTTTTGCCAGAAAAAACCCTACATGGACATGGGCCCTTAGGCTGTTTCACAAGTACATTCTGTGAAGCGGATTAATGTAATTTAAATGTTAATTAATTTTGCTCTGGAATTGCATTTTCTATATATATGTGATATATCATTCTATTTTTTTCTAATTTTAGGTGGATAAACATGGGTTTATCCTCTTATACATTAAGAGGTGAATTACAGTTCAAATGACAGATGAAATGAAACCGAGCACATCTGAAATACTTTGTGTCGTACAAGCTTGACAAAATTTTGCATTCCGGGATTTTAGGCTAATCACGAAGCTCAAGGCACACAGGTGACATAATGCTATAAATACATTCAAATCTACAGGGCGACATAAAGAAAACTCACTATATCCTCCACCTCTGCACATTCCTGCATGCTGTCTGCCAGCTTGAGGGTGAGAAATCCATCAGTGGAAGTTCAGCATATCCACCAGGAGAAGAAATCACTCTTCTATGCAGGATCTGCTCCAGGTCATCATAGCTATCACATCTATGTCTCATCTTTAACCCAAGCAGGCACTCTGGTGAAGAAGCAACACACAGATTTGTGTACTGCTGTCACAGCTTAGCTGATGTTTGGTGCAACTATTTCTTTCATAGGTTTTTTGATGAAAAGCTTGACAGCAGCTACATTTTTTTGTGTGTTCCTGAGAAGTCAGGAATTTTGGACTTCAAAACCATATAGACAGTGGTGAACTCAGGCTGTCTGACAGGCAGAGGACAAAAAAAAAAAAAAAAAAAAAAATACAAAGGACACCAAGTGTACGCGGTTGGGACATCAGCATGCTGAAAGTCATGATGCACTTGATCGTTTCGTCCACTGGTAGGGCACCTTACAGTGCATGTTGTCTTGTACCATTTTATACCAAAATTAGTGCATATAGGCCATGTGTTTTCTTTTTTTTTTTTTAGCAGCTAAATTTGCTAAATATAGGTGACTGACCATTTTCCATGACAAGCAGATGTGTTTGCGTTTCAGTTTTTTTCTGATGTGTGCTGGAAAGCCAAAACTCAACACGTTTGTGCAGGGAAAGCCATTTTTAAAAGCTTTTAACGGAAATTTGTGGTTTGAAGTTTAATTTTCTCCCGAGTTGTTGTTTGTACTTTCAGGTATCCGCTTTATTTTACTGTTATGTTTTTGCTTTCAAATAACAAAACTTTTACTGGGAAGAATCTATAGGAAATAAAATGCTTATCCACTGTTTTACAGCAGCACGACTAAAGACCAACAAGTCATCAGTAAATACTCACCTGCTGAGCAGCACATCTATGGAAAAGGGGCAAAAGAGTCACAGATGCTAGGTGACAAGCCTTTATTGCCACCGCCGAAACGGTACAAAAATTAGCGTGTTCGCCCAGGTGTCATGTTTACATCAATGATGATCGGAGCTGGAGCAAAAATACTCATGATGACTGCTGAGTCATTTGACCCAGGAATGGATGCTGATCGTACCCTTTCCTGTTGCAGATAAAAGCCGGATGTTTGTGGTTGTTAGTGGGTTTTCCGTCCAGTGAAAAAGGGGCTTTGGACATTATGCAACTCTAGAGGGCACTTTATCATGTTTTGTTCATTACATTGCCCCGTTGCCTGCCCCATGAGTCCACCAGTTGGTACAAATCAAGTTGCCAGCTTTAAATAAACTTTTTAGCAGCAGTGCCAAAGTCTTACTGGTTTGTGAGAGAATTTTTCCACGCATTTGCCAGTACACACCCTTGTGGTCTATTATATTTCTGAGGGATTGTTATGCCAGACCCTCTTTCTTGACTCCTGTCTTTGGCAATGACTAATAGAGGGAATTCAAGGCGTAATATGAAATTGTTCCAGCATACTCAAAATAAAGATTGTAGAATGTTATTCATGACACGCAAATGATCTGCAGGTACTGAGCTTTGTGCGAACACATTTTCTCAAAATCAAATTAATGATGAAACTCAAGCACATGCTTATTATTGAGGGCCCAAGTGAACGCAGGACCTATTCTGACTCAATTTTTATGATAGACCGCAGGGACTGATGGTAGGTTCAGATCTCAAGGTAGGACTCTCAGGCAGCTAACTTAAGCCTGCTGTCAGCTTTTTGATAAGTAATAGTACTCTCAGTTCTTTTTTAGCCTTTTAGCCTTTCCTCTCTCTCCTTCTCCTATGCCAGACACCATTTTCCCTCAACAGCTTTGATGTTTCTCTCTTCTGCTCTTCCCTTCTGTCCTTTATTCTAATCCACTTAGTCTCCCCTTTCTGTGTCTCTCATTCCTCCCTGGCCCTCCCTGTCTCTCCCCAATCCTTTCCTCCCTGTAAAATTCAGGTGAAACTTCCAAAGTTAAGAAGCCGCTCTTCTCCCGCTCCTGTCCTCCTATCATCCTTCCCTCCCATGCTCGCTGATTAGCAGCTGCTCTTCTCCACCTTTGTCCTTCCCTCTCGCTTCCGCCGCCGTGCTGAGAAAATGATCCTGACTGAGAAGGAGGCATGATATTCCATATAACAGCTGAGCCAAGAGAATGGGTGAGTGAGGCGGAGGAGAGACGGCAGGCGAGGGTACAGAAAGAGGAGGAAGGAGAGATGAAAGTGGTTACTGATGAAGTGAAGACAGAGGAACAGACACAAAAATCAAGCTGTGCAGACACTGACAAGGAAATTGACAGGATAACCAGGATCAACAAAGTTAAAAGCAGACAAGTAGTCAGACTGAGGGGGAGACAGTTACAAGCAGATACAGACACATAATAGACATGGACAATAGAACATAAAGGGCACCGGCTGACAGAGACACATGAAAGTGGCAGAAAGACATTTTTAAATTTACAGTTTTACATTTTAGGTACATTCGCTGAGGGACTTACCTCCCGTCTTGACCACAAGCGGCTGAGATGCATTTTTCACTTGCACGTTTCATGCATCAGAAATGCTCTCACTTTAATATATGCAGCTGTCTGCAGCAGCTCAGTGCGAGTTGCATCCCAGCTGCGTCTGACGGGCATTAATCGTGACCTGAAGCATTTATTTAGACTTGAAGTCTATTTTTGCGACAGTACACACATATAGGCGAGGTTGGTGCCCAGTAAAAAGCCACTAAAAATGTATTTTAGCAACATTTTATAACCTAGGCGGAGCAGAGTGTGCTCTCTCTTCACTTTACCCAGCAGCTTCTTGAACTTTTTCTGCTGTGCTGTACATTTACTGCCACTAGACAACTTCACCCTAAATGTATAAACTAATACCTCTGCTCTGATTGCCAACACCTGTCTGCATGGGTATCTAGTTATAGTTAAAAGTCGGGGAGCAAGATTAGTACCAGGCAAAGGGAGGTATCGCAGGGGGGAAAAAATTCACTGCAATGGTACAAAAAAATATGCAATGGTGTTAAAAAATATACATATTTCCTGTTGAGTAAACTAAAGCTCCCTGCACTCTACGGGGAAAACATTATGCCAAACTCCATTTAAGAAATATGACATATTAACAATTTCCTACATGTTCATAAAAACACATAACTCTAGAAACACAAGATAAGAAGGGTCGTACATTGACAGTCTTTCTTAATTCGGCCTCAATATAATTCATACAGATAAACTGAAGTACTAAATTTAACATTTTGGATTTTGCCGCCTCAACTCGTTACTAGCCTACGTTGGTAAGCTGCACAATTTTAGTGGGAGAAGACAGAGGGAGTAAAAGGCAAATTGTTTAAAAAAAAAAAAAAGAAGATTTCTCTATAAAATAGGTGCTGATGGTGGATCAGATACACACCAAATTAGAAACCAACTCATAACACTGTTAATTCACTGTCTACCGTGTGTGATGAATTATTTGTTCAGCTGTTACCAAAGCAACTACTACAGTTTACTGATTCCTGTTCGGTGCCAGAGAGATCGCACATACTATCCGATAATATTAAACGTTTGATTTTATTATGATCATGAATTATAAAAAAAAAATGTTTATTGGTCTTCAGAAAAATAAGTTATGCATATAAATACAATGCAAATGACATTTTAAAATTTTACAAATTGAAGAAGAAGGAAACGAAAAAAGGATAAAAGCAAAGCAAGAAAGAAGGGGCGATCAAGTTAGGTAAGAATTCAATATGAGATGATTCATTGATATGGTACATCAAAAAATAAATAAATATATAAATAAATTTAAAAAAACATAATAATACTAATGAAAATGATTATATGACTCGGGAGTTGCATGAGAGGGGGTTTAAAGCATAGATTCAGCTGAAGGGACACCACATTTTCTCAAATTTATTAGCAGAGCCACAAAGTGTTCCTCTGAGTTTCTCTAGTTTCAAGTGCTGTATGACTCCTCTTAACCATAAAATGTAAGTGGAAGGCTGTGGGGTTTTGAGTTAAGGAGAACCAATCTGCATGCTAATAACATTATGAAGGCTGCAACAGTGTGGTTAGCACAATTAAGAGGACAACCCTATGGCGCTCAAAGGATCCGGTTCTATCTGTCCAACAACATCAAATAGCGTCTGGAAAATAGATTTCCAGTAATTAAGTTTTTTAGGACACAGCAGAACATATGCGTCAAAGTAGAAGGGAGCTGCCTGAATTGATCACAACTAGCATCTACATTCTGATACATTTTGGGAAGTTTTACTGTGGAATAATGAAGACGATGTAGTACTTTGAATGGTGCTTTCTTCAAGGAATTTCCCCACTGATCCTCTGTTATGACTGAACCCAGATCATTCTCCCGTGCATATTGAAGAATGACTGCACAGGCAGAAAAAAACCCAAACTAAAGGACAAAGACAGTGGACACGCATATGAATGGATGGACAGATGCAAAAGTCAGAGAAGTAGACAGATAGACAAAAAGCGGCCATGCCGTATTCAGATTGGCAAATAAACAGATGCTCAACAAGACGGACAGGAAATTGGACGAAATGAGAGAAAAGAGACAGGAATGCAGAACGTGTGAACAGTCAGAGAGACAGATAGGTTTGGCAGACAGGCTCGGAGGTGTGCAATATGCAGGCCTCCGGTGGCAGAGACACAAACAAACAGAGAGGTGAGCAAACTTTGAAATGAAAAGTCAGATACACAGACAAGAATGAAAGCAACACAGAAGAACAACAGACACAATGAAAGACACACGGGCAGAGAGGAAGAGGGATAGAGATGGGAGGAATATTCACTCAGCATCTTATGATGGTATTGCTCTACTTTTCTCTCTGTCATCAGACACACTCTGAAACACACACATATACACGCACACACATGCTTACAGACACAGGCATACAGCCAAGCAATCCAGTGCTTACCCAGGCATGCCAGGCTGAGTGCCATCAGGAGCCAGGGAAAAGCAGCATGCAGCTTTTGAGTGCTTACACACGGACACATACACACACACACACACACACTCAGACACACAGAGAGAGAGAGAGAGAGAGAGAGAAAGAAAAAGTGACAGAGAGCACTGACATCTGTTACTGGCCCTAGTTCATGCAAATCTACTTACGCTAGAACAGAATTCACATATGTTATGCCGATGATGTGAAACTGTTCATTCAGTATGATCAACACCAATCTCCCACAACTACAAACCGTGGACTAAATGCCTATTAATGGCTCCAAAGAACAAAATGTAAAATGAAATGCAAAACAGAAATGTAAGATTTGTCATTTGGAGCTATTTCTTATTTTTGTGTTGCATCTCCAACTGTAGCTTTAGCTTCCGGGTATGGCTGGTGAGAACAGGTTTTGACCTGTCGTGATGCGCGGACTGCGGTTAAAACCACAGGCACTGTGGTTAATCTGCAGATTGGGCAAGCCAGGTCATAAAAATTAACATCCTTTCTATTTTAACATTCTATCTGAACATTAAATGGACCCTGTGCACATTTACACACAAGGCACAGCAGCTGTGAAAATCCTGACTTCCAACAGAGCTGTCTAAGTAAATATTTCCTCTGGAGAGTTTCTTCTGTCCTGTCAAATTTATAACCACTTGGGTGTATGTTTTAGGTAGCCAGTCAAGCTGTTTCCCTCTGCCTACAGTCTTTGTGCTAAGCTAGGCTAATCACTGACTCCAGCTGTACTCTTCAGTATTTAGTTTTTTAATAATGAATGAAATGACTATGTAGAATTCGAATGGGGTTGCTCTATGCAGCGTTTTAGCATCTTCTAGCTCACTGTTTTGGTTTGCAGCCTCAGTGCTCTCATCAACCTCATTTTCCAGCCACAGGCAGACATTTTTAGAAAAAACAAGCTGCTCGCTGTACACTGCCTAGAAAAAAGCAAATGACAGAGGAGGTCAAAACTCAGCAACACTTGTAGTAAAAAGAACAACTTTCAGGATGACCCTGATGAAGGCTTGATGAACGCATGCATTTTTTTTTTTAAATCATTTAAAAAAAAAATGAGATTCAAACACAAACACACACAAATAAGGGCATCAGTTTTGCCAACTTCCCAACCCTGCTAACCCCCCAGCATCCCTCCCTGTAAAAGTTTTGACCTCTTTTCCTCTTTTCTTATCAATGCACCTTGAAAGTGCAGCCAAAGTTAGCAACTAGCTAATGATGACAGAGAAGCAATCTGCAGCTGAAGAGACAGATATTTCCCCCAGGAGTTGGTGAAGACCAAACTAAAGCTGGTATGGGGAGCAAATATCAGACCTACATTATTTGAAGGCCAAAATCATGACTTAAAATGAAGGCCAGTGTTGTTTGTTGTATCTCTAAGTTGGCAAGTGTCAAACCTTTTATGTAAAGACGTTGACCATGTTATCATCTTGTTGCTGCTGTTTACGTTCTCCCATATGGGGGATAGCATGAAGGGGCTACAACTTTCACTTTTTCACTTTTACTCCATACCCTTATACAATAAGATGATATTATGTCAACGTTCCTTATCACAGTGTTCTGTGCTGCCCTTAGTAGCCAAAAAAATCAATGCAGGTTTAATGGACAGACAGTGGTAGCTTCTTGACCTTTATATCTCACTCTTGGAAAGAATGCGAACAAGCATATTTCCCAAAATGTTGACTGTCCCTTCAATTAATGAACTCTAGAGGAAGATTTTAGTCTACTCATATAGAGATATAGAGCGGTGGCATGATCTGTCATACTAATGATATCCATGGCCTCATGAATTTCTCATTTTGGTGCTTTGGAAGAAAATGCTCCCTGCACCCAACCCTTAGTTCCATTTTAACTTCATCCTGAAGGCTATAGACGGTATGTTGCATTTCTAGTACTCTTATAGGCAGCACTATATATTTTATTTTGTTGCTGCTGCAATGACCCAATTTCCCCTCAGGGATCATTAAAATTTCATCTTAAAGTGTAGAGCTAAATTTAGAGATACAGGTGTATGCTTGGAATAGAAAAATAATGCCTGGTTAAGCTCCTGCCATCACTGCACTCCATGCTCCAAGACTTATCATATACACATTTAATAAAGCTGTCAAATATCACTGTCACTAATATGTTGGACTATGCCATACCATGCCTGAACCTCTATCCTTCTTTGCTGTGTTTGTCAGGTTCTGCTTTAACTTTGTCTGTGAAGAGATAAGGGAAGACTGCAAGGTTCCTTACACGAGTCATGACTTTCTCTGTAATATTGCTCACTTACGCATCAAATCTCTGCCTCGCTAGTTCCCCTCTCTGTGTTGCTCTCTAATTTAGGTGTGAACTCCTACATTTGCAGCCGCTACATTCTGCCTCGCCTTCTTCTTTATGCCCGTCTACCTCTTCCTCCTCTACTCCCTCTTATCCCCTACGGCAGGAAAAATGATCCAACTTTAACTGAAAGTGTGACATTTAAATGAGCAAGAGCAAACAGAAGGAGTGAAAGAGAAAGAGGGTGAAAATGGTAGAAAAAGACTGGGGGAAGGGGCTGATTAGGTAAGGGAAAAGACTGTGGAAAGAGTCAGTACAGAGAATAGAAGTTAAAAAATGGTGGGAAAGCAAAAGAAATTAAATAGAAAGGATACATTTTAAGACAAAAAGCTCCCAAAAACATTCTGAACTGACAAAACATCATTTGAACTGGAATCACAAGTGGACCCATGACATTTCAACTCCTGTATGCATGGAAATTAAACAAAGATACAAGCTTATCTGGTAAATTAAAGGCTCTATACGAGAGTGTGTGAAGAAATAGTAAAAACAGAGTGCTTTTAGCTACCACATGCGTTTAAGTCCTTTAAATTTTCCATCAAGTTAGTGTTTATAGTACATTTGCCTGATCTTTACAAGCAAATGAAGAACACCATATTTTCAGCCACTAGTGGAGGAAACCAGAAGTAAATGAGTTGCCCTAAAAAATGACATTACAGCCCTGTTTCATTGAAAAGTCCTTGGTCAGAAAATTTGTGGAAATGTACAGTATGTGTCTCCCAAATGAATAAATGTAAATGAATATTTAAATTTATTCATAGTCAAAGGACTGTGGCAGGAGTTTTGTCCCCTCTGAATGTGCATATGTGATCACTTATATAGTATCAGTGTTTTCTATGTCCATCAGAGATGCACTGATGGAGTCAAGGTGCAGGCAAAATGTGGTAAAATACCCTTTAAAGTGTCCTTATAGTGATTTTTTTTATTATTGTTTTGTTTTCTGTAACAAGACTTTAGCTAAATATGTTTTTTAAGTTGCTTCTGAGCAAGCAACTAAGCCATTTTTTTGGCAACTGCGCAAATTTCATGTCCCAAATAAAAACCATATGTGGTTGCATTCTCTGTAAAAAGCTTGTGAATCTTGGGTTATTATCATTCTGTCAAACTTGGGTCTGTGTGTGATACATTTGCAAAAGTACATTGTGCGTTTTCTGGCTGTCAGATGCTGGCAAGCCATAAACCAAATCCATCACCACAGAAAAAAAACACGTTCTTTAGCATGCAAGACTGGATGAGTTTTCTTTCTATCAGCTGATGTTCCTTTCTCAGGCCGAGCAAAGCTAAGAGAGTCTGAGGACTGTTTAAATAATTTCTCATTTTCCTTGTTATATTTGACACAGTGAGGTAAAACATGCTGAACTGTCTCAGGTCACCACGCTCACATTACCCATGTGGATGTTTTTTATGATTTGCACCTTACTCAGCCCACAGTGTGGAAGCCTGCGTATGCTTATCTTGACAGTACCTCTCCTTTCATCTGACATTAAGATATCTTTCTTTTTCACGGACTTCTGGAATAAAGAATAGAGCCTTTACTTTCCTTCATGGCTCCACCTCTCCTGGCCCATATATCAGCGAGCTGACACAGCTTTGTTTTAAGTCACATTCAAAATGGCATCCGGGGAAAAGTTTGCTTTTGATATATTGGTACAGACGGGCATAATGTATTTTTCAAAAGTATAAACCAGTGGGATCACAGTTGGGATGTGAAGGTCTGTATTTGTAATGGAAATGGTTATATTTAATGACAAAAGATGCAGTTCTTTAGGCAGTAGTGATTAAAAAAAAAAGCTTGTTTAATTCGATTACTAATGAATACGTGTAGCCAATATAATGACATACTAAGGTGAGATATAAATGAAAACAGTCATGTCATTGTAATTTAGGCTTTTGACAAAACAAAACAGTACATAATAAAGCTTCCAAATGAACAAAAAAATCATCACAAAGTTGTGTTATTTTCTAATAAATATTCTGTGTCAGGTGACCGTAGGAATTTGAATAGTGTGCAATAATTTACAAGTGCAACAATATAATTCCTGTGCAATAACATCATTCTTGTGGAATTGTAAACTGTGTAATATGCATACTGTTCTAAAATGTATTACGCATGCTTTTACTTGACATTGCATATTTATTTATTTGTTATTTAGTCAGCCATCTATCGTTATTTTTAATGTGTTTTTTTAATGTGTCTTTTTAACACTGACATTTTGTTGTATTCTTCAGTGGTGGAGGGAGTACTGAAATTCTGTACCAAGTACAAGTGCTGTTACATTGCTAAAATGTTACTCAATTACAAGTAAAAGTAATGGTGTTAGAAATATACTCAGTAGAAGTACAAAGTATTTGTCTCAAAAACTACTCAGAGTATTAGTTACTTTTGACCGTTGATGTCACAGTCACCTCTCCAAACTAGGGTTGCAAATTTTGTGCGTTTTCCTGAACCAGTAGTTGAAAAGGATAAGGTACAAAACACATTTTTCCCCCTAATTTTCTTTTTTTGTGTTTTTTTTTTTTTGTTTGTTTGTTTGTTTGTTTGTTTTTTTGTCATTTTATTCTCATTTTAAGTCAAAGTTTAAGTTTCCTTATCTCCAAACAATAATGGGCTCCGCCAGAACAAAACAATTTTTAATCAAGTGTAGTGCAGTTTTCCATGCTATTGCTAATAATACTGATTAATTAAGTTTGGATATTAATTAATTGTACTCATTCCACCACCTGGTAATTCTTAGCACAGTAAAAAATGCACAATAAAGGCTTTTACTAATTCTAATTTCTAATAACCCCCTGTATTCTTGCACATAAATCAAAAGCTCTTCAAAAGGACAAATCCGTATATGCAGGTTTTTTAAATAAATAAATAAGGACTGTCCTTTTTTTTTTTTTTTTACAGTGTTGCCAGTACACTGTTTGCCTTTCTGTTTTTTTCACTGTGCGCTGGAGAGCCCAGACTCAACTCCTGTGTGCAGGAGACAGAGAAGTTTTAAAAGTCTCTGTGTGTTCAGCTCCCAGTACTTTTGTAGCAAATAATTAAGTTTATTTTCTTTCCTGTCTCATGTTTGCTTTTAGCTAGCAGAGGAGTTCTGTTAAGTTACTGCTGATGAAAACGCAACATTTCCTGATTGTGCTGCTTCACGATAAAACCTTTTAGATAACATAATAACAACGGGCTTTTATTGTGACGAATTTATAGGAACTGAATGTTTATACAGCTGTCAGCCGCTTGACTAAATACAAGCGCTTCCTCAATAAATGCACACTGTCAAGCAGCTGAAAACTCTGCTGTGCACATGTGGAGCCTTTGTTGCCATTGAAAAGGGGTAAAATAGCATGTCCACCTGGGTGTGTCCATCACTGCCAATCAGAGCTGGAGACATTAAATACCATTGTCTACTGCTGAGTTATTTGACTCAGGAGTGAATGCTGATTGTACCCTTTACCACTGAAGAAAAAAAGACATTAGTGGTTGTTAGTGGGTTTTTTTGTCCAGTGTAAAAGAGGCTTAATAATTATAAGAGACATCTATCTCGACTTTTTAAAAACTGGCTTGCTAGCAGAGAGCTTAGCCCAGCAGCCACTACTGGTTCAGCTGTCCCCATTTGAACCAGACCAGCGTCCAGCCTGAGCGTCAGCGTGACACTGAGGCAGAAAAGCACAGTTCTGCAACCTGTTAATCTTCCCCAACCCCCACCTCCTCTTGATTCCTACATCAGTACAGAGGCCCAGCCTTACACCAAAGCAGGTGCCAGGGACCGAGTTCATCTGTGACAAACTGTGAAGGGGAGCGCTCGTTTTCCCACACAGCAAGGATTAAAAATGAACTGAGAACAACATGACTCAACAGCACTTGAACTCTATCAGTATAGAGTCGGAACTTGTCAGAGGACCGGCCTTCAGTGATGTGGCGGAGGAGTTTTCGAGGAGGAGAACTCTTCCTCTCATATTATTCACACATTATGAACTAAAGTATTTTTGTCCTTAAGGTGTTGTGTTTATACAATGAAAAGTGGTTGACATTGGTTGTTTTCTCTAAGATTTTGTGCCAGAGGCCTCTGCATTCTTAATCCCTGTTTGTAAAAGTTGTACATGCTATACAATAATCCTAACCTACTTTGGTGCATGATGCAACGAAGGACTTTTTTTTAAGTCCAATAAAGTTTTGGGAGCTTTAATCCAGTGTGTGAATTCTATCCATTATGGTTCTCCTACTCAGAAAAATAGCTCAGTAATATTATGCGTGAATGCCTAAGGTAGCAAAAAGCTGCTGGCTCATTTATTAAACAAGAAAACAACAACAAAAAGTTTTTTTTAAATGTGTGGATATGTGTTTCTCTCATACCTTCTTTCTCCATGCCATTACTAGAAAAGGTTTTCATGGTTTAATAATAAATAGATGTAAAATAAATAAATAATGAATCTTTAGATGCCAAACCTCAAAACATCTGTATGATGCCTTTGATAGTTGACGTTTGCCTCAAACTAATGTACAGGAAATGTGTCTTAGTCATTGAAGCTGTGTCAAGAAAAACATTTATAGACTTCTAAATATATGAGAGCAGTGAAGTTTGAATCTTAGAAATATAAATATCTGTCCTTCAGGCTGTCATGTGTTATTGTAAAACCACAAAGAAGGCTTTCTGTGATGGAATAACGTCCAAACAGAAGAGGACTGGTGGAGGTAACGCTTTATATTAAGGTCTTGTAATAAGCTTTAGTTAACAGGTAATAAGGTGCCTACAAGATGCAGAGTGTGAAGCATTGCTCACACTCTCGATTCAGTAGCCACAAAATGTGCAGTTAACTGCTAATAAATGCATTATAAAGAATGTAGAAATCTTAATAAAGCCACGACAAAAGGTTAGTTAAGTTTTAACAATGACATTATAGACAAGTTCAACCAATAAATGTGTTTGTAAAGCTATTATAAATATTTATAAGACATTTATTAACATTCTTGAAAAGTTTGAAAACTGTTAACAAGTGTCTTGTAAGTGCACAGAAATGTCTTATAATCTAACAATAATGCTATTATTAACACATACATAGTCTTATTCAATCAATCAATCAATCATCAATCAGACTTTATCTATATAGCACTTTTCATACAAACGAGTGCAACACAAAGTGCTTCACACAATAAAAACAATAAAACACACAAACACACACACGTAAAGCAAAGACTTTGTCAACTGAGGGAGGTGGAAACTGAAGAAACTTATTAGTGCATACAAATGTTAATAAACATCTTATAAGGGTCTTATTACCTATTAAGTAACACTTATTACAGGCACCTTAAAATTAAGTGTTACTGTGGTGTTTCTTTCATTCTGTATGCAAACGTAACAAGGCAACGTAAGCCTGTCAAGTTTTGCATTTCTCTACACATTGAAATGATTGTATGGGGCTCTAAGAAGAGCCATATTCAGAGTTTGGGTGGTGGCATCTTTTTTGTCATCTTTCAGAAGAGCACACGTGTGAGGAATGGATTAGACTGTGTCC
Source organism: Lutjanus argentimaculatus (assembly GCA_034769285.1). NCBI lineage: Eukaryota > Metazoa > Chordata > Actinopteri > Lutjaniformes > Lutjanidae > Lutjanus > Lutjanus argentimaculatus. Next base: position 3,753,388 of record JAWZSL010000001.1, read on the forward strand.
TTATCTACTCTGACATAAGCTGCAAACATTAGTGTGTCCACCTAACACAAGCTTACTAGCTGCTGTACTGTTACCTCCAACAAAATTTGTGTTAAATACCATTGCATTTGCCAAACTAATGGCTTATTTCCAGTTTATTCCAGTGTAGAATTAAAGTGGGCAGACGACAGTGCGTCTCTCTCTGGCTCACTCTGGTAGATCTAGTCGGGTTAGGTTACCTCTTATCCCATCTCTCTTCCTGGGGCGATTGCAGTCCGACTGTCTGGGAGACTGTCTTAAGCTGTACTTAACCTGATCCCTGCACTTCCTTTTCTCACGTTAATGAGTATATGGAGTATATTCTGTCATCTATTACAAACATATACTTGTTGTATTTCACCATCCGACCAACGTTTGCTGGTCATGTCTAGAGGGCAACCCAGACCCGCAAACGATCTTGCAGTAGTTATCATTTTGACCCAAACCATGGTCTTTATGACTGTTTGGGTGATGGTCAATGAAGAAGCAAGGCATACAGATCTTGTGAGAGGTTTGCAAATCAAGGTTTCCCTTCTAGACACAACCATGATTGTTGGGATGTGGCTTTGGTCTGTTAGCATTAGCATTCTTTCACATATGCAGCTGTTAAGTAATTTTACATATTTCAGACATTTTTTTAGGGCTTAAAATGTGTCAGATGGAAACATCAAAATGTCTGCTGGAGAGAGTCATTTTAGCTGACACAGTGGTCAAGTAGAATTGAGAGACTTTTCACCAAACCCATCCACAAGCAGTGATTGTCCAGTCATAGCTGAACAGCCATAACTGGGCACAGGAGAACTATTGAGCTTTAGATTTCTCTGCGTGTTGAAGCAGTGTGCATGGAGCTGTAGCAGCCATACTCTATAAAGGAGGTTTACCCTTTACAAAACCAAATACACAAAAGGCAAAAGCATAAGAAATGGATTAAATGGCATAACTGTGAGATGCAACATTAGCTTGTCTGGCTAACTAGCAACAGTAGTAAAATCTGTTCAGGAGCGACTCAGTTGTGCAACTCCAGCCAAACTTGTTATCTGAGACCAACATTGATTATTCCTAAAAGCCTTTTCTCTTCTGAAGTTTAAACATCTTGCTTGTAAGCAGCTAAACATGTTGAAATACACACATAATACTAGGATTAAGACTAGGATTTACACTGCAATACAAAGACAATGCCGTCTTTCACTTCCATGTTCTCTATATGGATCATGATCTGGTGAGGATGCTGGCTTTTTTTTTGCATGAACATGGAGCTTTTGTCTCAGTCTTTTGTGTTATATCGTGTAGTGTATGAATAAAAGTGGGCAGGAGAGGCTTAGTCTTAGCGTTAATCTATGTTATTCAAAGATTTATATGTGTGATCTATTTAGCCTAACCTACCCAAATAGTTTTTGTGCCTTATTGTTGCAGAATGATGTAGTGATTTGTTGTATAGTGCTTGCATGCTTGCTTCTGTAACTATTCAGCTCTCAGTAGCCAATCACTATAGGAAGGCACTCTATAAAGGCAGGTAGTTGTCATCTCAATGTCCCCTGACTCTTTGATGCTAAAGGCATGTCCACTTCCGGGTCACCTCGCTTCCTTTCCACTATTGTCGCAGGTTTGTTCGCAGTGGCTGCATTGTTTGTTCTCCAAACTAGCCGTCCAATTTGCTGCTCTTACATTAGTTGCTTTGTCTTTTGTAGATATCTCTATTGGGGATCCCCTTTATTTCTGGAAGAGAGCCACTTGTGGATTGTTCCTTTTCATTGCGCAGTAATTTTACACTGCTGCTTCATGTTTACGTTGGCTCTGTAGCTGTATGAGCGCTGTACATGTGATGGATTGAATAAGCAGCAATAGAGTAACATTTAATGTCCTCATATCCTTATGAAGACATTAAATGTAAAATTAAATGTATTTTTCACATTCTGATATAGCATGAGCATCTTCATTTTATATCATAGTTTAAGTTAAAAAATATTTAGTGTCTGTTATAGCAGTTTTGGTACAGTTTTTTCATGTTTTCTTATGCCCTATGTGCCATTCTAACACCAGCAGTACGAACAGTAGTTGTAGTTACCTGTGGGATCCAGTAGGGGGAGCATAGAGCTGTTGAGCTACCTTATGGTGTACTCCACTTGCTCCTCTCAGTCATTACAGTCATGGCCTGAGGAAGGTTTGTGTCCATGCATCATTAACTCATAACTCCCCTTTTCAGGTACGAGTACCTCACAATATTTTGATTGTTATTTACTTGAGTGTTAGTTGGATGTGTAGACATGCTCAGGAGGCTATTTGTATCGCAGTATGTATGTGCATTGTGAAGTAATGAGGTTAATGACCTGACGACGAGTAAACAAGCCACATGAGCTAACCTGTTGCAATGCTGGCTGCATTGCACTGTTGTCTACATGGTACTCTGTAGCTGTGGGAAAATTTACTGTTGTTGTTGTGTGTAATGCCGGATTTACTGAGTGACTGTGCTGTTGGAGTATGGTTTAAGTTTGCAGTATGTAATTTGAATGAGCCAAGTATATTTTGCACATTATTTATGTTTATCTCAAGTAGTTACTGCGCTTAATTACACTTTATTTATCTTGCCATTCAGAGTTGAAAATGCTAATGCAAGTGCTTATGCTGACTGTTAAAACACACATGTTAAGTTTAATGTAGATGTACATTTTCTGTGGTAATATTTCACAGTCTACTGATGTTGATGTTGGATTTATATTACCTACAGTATAGGCCAATAGCTATAGCTGGCTTAAATTCTTAGACTTCAAACTTATTTGCTGGTGTACTGATTTAACGGTCAGCCCTTCTTTTAAATTTGAGCTGTCTTTAAATATGGTCTTGGCAAACATTTTATTTCTGGTTGTGTTAGGTTAAGTCAGGTTAGGCATCTATTCATGAGATTATATGTCTATATAGTACTTCTGGATGTATAATTGCTGCACTGTATACCTGTAGGGTGATTAAAAATATGTTGTGTGTGTTATGTATGCTGCATATACATAGACTGTACTAATTATTTCATGTATCTGTGTTCCAGAACCACATACACTCATCCTGTTTTATTTCAACAACCAAAGAGGAACATTTTGTCTGGACGCATTCTAACTGATGCCTCCTGGTGGCTACAATTTACAGATTACTGTATACACTCTTTACCATTCACCATAAGAATTACTTTTGTTTGTGTGGTTATGGTTCATTTTGTTTAGTTGCATCACATGACTGCATATTTTCTACACACTGTTGCCTCCACACATCTAACTTGCTAGAGCTAATAAAATCTGCAAGTGACAGTTGTCATCTCAACCATTTCAATCACTGGTTACTGCAAAGAAATGAGAAGTGGGCCTCTAGCTACCACTGTCTAAAATCAACTGATCATCTGTCAGTGTAAAGTACATATGAGCCATGCGAGAATGGAGAGCTTGGAAGGCGTAGCAACATCTGCTACTGGGGGTGGGGCTTAGTGAAAGGTCAATTTAAAGATGTAGTTGACCAAATCTCTTTGTTACAACACTGCTCTACAACACTGCCAGTGTCTGTTAAATTGTACTCAAGTTGTTTCAGTTGTAAAATATTACAGCCTTCACTGATTCTATAGCTGCAGGGTAAAAGTCTACGTTACATACAAATTGAGATAATTTGTGTGTCATAGTGAGTAGGATGATTTGGCAAGTGCAAAGAGGAAATCTGCTAGCTTGAAGACTTTTAAAAGCATAATCCAGAGGGTTTTTTCATGTTTCTTTTTCTGAATTTAGGACGTATTCTAATGCCTCTGACATCCTAATGATGTCTTGCTCCTTACACTCTTATGTTGACTGGTTCAGTATTTAGCAGTCCTTCATGTGGATATCCTCTTTCTATTCCCAGAACAGACACTGAATACATGAAGAGTTTTGTTCCAAAATTAAATACTAACAATTTATACTGTCAGTTAAAAAGAAAAGTGTTAGTATTTTTAAACATTGGTGATAAAATAACTGTGAATTACAGAACTGCCATTAATCCATTCATGTTTTGAGTCACAGTGTATGTTGGGAAAAAAAAGTCCCCTTGTGACATCAATGGCTGCTAGACTTCATCCTCACTGAGACTGTCTTCATTCAGAGTAGATGAGGACATGTCCTGAAGTACTGAAATAAAAGCATTGTGATAGTCATTTGTGATAAGAAGCAACCTGCTCCGTACTACTCTCAGGCATGGCACATCTGTGTTTTAATAACCAAGAGAAACTTAAAGTGGTGCAGCAATCAGGCTTATGGAGGCTTTATGACTATCATTCAAATATGGATGATATCAAACATCACATTTGCAGATGTGGTCTACCATGACAGCGAACCAATGAGGGCACAAAAGTCTGTTTTTCTTAGCAACAACAGACAGTGGATTAGTCAGGGGACAAGAATGAATGCAGCCTCTCCTCCTGCAATAATAAAATATGTTTTATTACAAGCTTCCAGGCCACACATTTCTCACATTGTATACAATGCAGATCCCTGCCGGGCGACGGATGGTGAAGCACCTACTGCAATGCCGCCACAACTGCCAGACGCAACCAGCGGAGATTTCAAAGTTCTGCCAACATTAACATGACCTCCACATACATTGTCTCTAGCTGAAACAACATTTCAGACTGAAGTAGTTGCTGATCACTTGCAACATGGACGTAGTTACAGTCTACGTCCATGTCTGTCCAGACACATATAATGTAGGTAGTGAAGACTTTGAAGGTATTTAAAATAGAACTTACCACTATATTGACCGGTAACTCTGAAGGAATTTAATTAAAGGTATGAATTGTATTTTGATTTTAAGTGAATAATTTCCAGTGAGAAACATGCTGTCTTCTCTCAGAGACTATGTTTACAGATGAATACAGAGGACCAATAGCAAGATGAGCATTGTGAAATCACAGTGAAGTTGACCTTTGACCTTTTGGATATAAAGTGTTATCACCTCATCATTTTATCCTGTTAGACATTTGTGTATAATTTTGTCATAATTAGCAACAGAATGCTTGAGTTATAGCAAAATATGTTCAGTGAGGTGACTATGACCTTAAACATTTGACCTTTGACCAGCAAATCTGTAATCAGTATATCTTTACTTCACAGTTAACATTTGTTTGAAGAAATTCCTTCAAGTTGTTCCTGAGATATCATGTTCACAAGAATGGGATGACCTGAAAAATAATATCTCTGGCCAAAGACAAAAAAATTTGACTCACAGAGGTCCTTCAGCATACAGTCATGTCTGCAGACAAAAAAAAATTCAGCTGATCGGTCCAGTAGTATCGGAGATTAGCTGCGGACACGCATGCACGCACTTATGCACTCATGCACACATGGCAGCGATTACATGATCCCCTCCCAGCTTAAATCGGATAATCAGATACAAGATCTACGTGAGAAAGTAGGTTGTCAAGACAGCAATCTGAAGAAGCCTAAGAGAAAAAGGAAATGGATGAGGATAATCCGATAAAGTTCACTGCAGAGACAACCTCACATGACCCACATTCAGATTCTTGTGCTCTCTCCACTCTGGTGGAGATAATAAAATAGAAGTTTTTATCCAAGCCCAAACATGAAAAAAATCACATTGGTTTTGTGCTTTCCCAGAGTTCCACTCAACTGTCAACCTCTTGCCTCGGACCCTCTGAGAAAATCTTTTTTCTGGGTGTCACAGGTGAGCTCACAGAGCTTGTTGAAACAGAGCAAGATAACATTAGAGACAAATACTGTTCTCAAACAAATGTGGAATGCAAACTAATATTTCAAGTTATGAATGACAACACTATCTCTGAGAGTTCCATTTTCATGTTTGTTCATTTCAGGGCACCTTGCATAATTTTTCATCTTTAGATTTCTATGACACAATACTACATCGGCGCCGTCCTGTGAAAACCATGTAACTCCAAAATGTCAACTTTTAATGAGAAAGGAAATTTTTCACATGATCCAGTGACTTTGTAAATGGTTTGTTTAGTTTAAGAAATAGAGAAGTGTCTTAAGCTGCACTCATTCCTCCATTTTATTGAAAAATTTCAGTTAAAACTGGGGATAAGTGGTTTTCACTGGACAGCCATGAAATGGAAATTGAAGTTTCCATGAAATGGCTAGCAAAAACAAGGAGAGACTTGTTGAGGACATGACTGATGTTTACCCCCCCATGCAGCCAAGACTGGCACATGAATGTAGGAAAGAGAGCGGCCATTATTAGCTAATTCTTCTCGGACTGAGGGCTCCCAGTGAAGATGGGCCAGACTAAGAGACCAACGGATGTCAGTTTGACAACCGGGAACAGGCTCCAGTACTGAGGAGGTTTTCTTGCCGGGTTAAACTCCTGTCAACCCGGGGGTGAGTCAAGACTAACCGAGTTAATGGCAGTTCGTGGTTAGCAGCATTATGCAACAAGTAGGATGGCAACTTTGTCGGTGTTCGAGGCTGTGTTCATCCCGGTGACTGGCCGTGTTCACTGGGGGGCTGCTGAGCCCAGTTCTGTTGCCCAATAATGGGAGCTATCTGCCACCAGTCGTGGTTAGCTACTTTAGCAACAAGTAAGCTGCTAAAGCTATCTGTCCATCAGGAAACTGTTATTAAATCACTCACAGTTGAAGCTGAGCAGCTAGAGGATATTAGAGGGGAAACAAGAAAATATTTTGTCCTTAAAATACGATCTAGTTTCACTTAAATCATTGAATAAAGTTAGAAAGTTGTGGTTTGGCAGAGCGATGCCTGGCTCCTAAAAACACCCCAATCTGCTCTGGTGAATGGATGTATTCTCCTTCCATGTTCTGGCGGCATCATAAAGCAGAAAGCATTTCATTGGATGCAAATTTAGTTAGGGCCCCCCCAAGTGCAGGATGAGTCATCGGCCTTTAATTGTTTTCCAGGAACAGACAAACACTGAAATATCATAACACTACCCAGGAATATCTTCAAAATGACTGTTCGTCATTGTTAGACCAAATATTGGTGTATAAAATGGAATATAATATTTTTAAGTACATTTTCATTAGTGAATAATCACCTGAAAATAAGAATGGTTGTGTTTTCGTTACCTTAGAGTAAGCCAGAGGGAGCAGGCCGTTATGTTAAACTGCCGTATTTCTACAGTAGCCCCAAATGGACAAACCAAACACTGGCTGTAGATACGGACTTTCACATTCTGTGTACACTGGTCCTTTAAGCATCATAAAATATACAAGAGGCAGTCACATGTTACATAATCTTTTTTTTTAAGTTATTTTTTTGGCATTTTTGCCTTTATTAGATAGGACAGCCAGAGATTAGACAGGAAACAGGGCTGAGAGAGGGGGATGACATGCAGGAAAGTGCCGAAGGCGGGAGTCGAACCAGCGGCCACTGCAGAGGACTAACAGCCTCCATACATGGGTCGGACGCTCTACCCACTAAGCTAAACGCCCGCCCCTACATGTCACATAATCTAATTCTAAATGAGTCACTGGTGAGGCAGACAGCACGCTCCACTGTGCTGAGTCAGCGTCCAAATGCTGACCTACTGCAAATGAAGAAGTATTACAAAGTCCTACTAAAATGTACAGAATGTTGTTCACTCCTTTGCTGTTTTACCTGGCTGCTCTCATACTTTGACGCACCAACATCAGAGCAGACGCTGAGCATTAGTTACTAATAACGTCTTGTCACAACAAATGGGCAGCATCAGACACGAAGGCATCATATTTTCAATCTATTCAATGTTCTCCCTGATCCCAGCAAGTCCCTCATATCAAATTACATTCAAGTATGAAGCAATATCAGAAGTGGTAATGTTGGGCTTTTTCATATTTCATTTGTATTGCATTTGTAAGCCTAAACATGTTGCTGTAAAGTTTTTAAGAGTTTTTGAATGTGTGTGGATCCATATTGAAAACTAAGACCAAGATAAAAAGAAAAAAAAATCTTTGCAAAATTCTCTAACTCAAGATCCAATCACTTTATACAATATCCTGCTGATCGAAGAAGCAGTGATCTGGATGATAAGTTCCCCTCATCAGGCCTCGTTTCTGTTGTTACTGATACCCCTCTTCATGTAGCCATTCAGAACAACACATTCAGCTAATTAGCTTAGCACATTAGCAATTTGTTGGGTTTTTAAATGAGGCTATCAGCAGCGGCCCGCTGAGGAAAACCAACACACTCTTGCTGCACGGTTTTTATCCTCTTTCCTCTCCACTTTGTGTCCCAGTAATTGTCTTAATAATGTGTTTCATTTATATCTGTGTTATCTCCTCATTTCAACATGTCTCCAGGCAATGCACTCTGCTCCACCAACACAATCTCTCAACTCTTTAACTGCTGCATTCAGTCAGGTTTCCCTGGTCAATGTGGAGAAGGAGCTTTGGAGCTGTTAGTCAGCAGTGCAGTACTTTTTCCTTCTCTCCATTAACTTGCTCTCACTGACACATGGATTGTTGCCTTCCTGAAGCGTGCACTGTATCTGCAGGCGCTCATCCAAGCTTTCAGGCTGGCACATTAGAGCAGGGTAGCGCACTTTCATTGCTTTTTCATTCATTTTCATTCACTTTTTCTTCATTTAAAGATTAGAGATAAGACCGATACGATCCAATATTGGTATCAATGCCTGATACTGAGGTAAGTCAGTCATTGGGTCTCAGGCTTGCATCACTGGTCTGCAATCCGATCCAAAGTCCACAACATCATGTGTTTTCTATTGTAAATACTATGATAAGGAGCTTGGATTGAGGAGATTCAATAGCGATTTTCACATCTGCCCTGCATTAGTAACACAATGGAAGCATATTCCAACATGAAGCTCATACAGCTGCAATGAAGAACTATACAAACCACCTCACCCTTGGTTTAACAATAAACCAGCACAAAAATTACAAATACCAGCCACCCACCATAAACCACCATGTTATGAACAAACATTAAAAAGACATTACAAACACTAACAAAAAGTTACATTTGCATTTTAGAACATTTAAATCTCTCAGTAATGTCACAAGCCACAATCCTACACAATGGTTGAAGGATGCCATTACAACAGTTACATTACACAAACAAAACAAGCTTTCCAGATGTAAAAAAAAAACTTTGACTGAATATGCATCAACATCAACTGACAAAGAACTTTTGACCTTTTTCAGTTTCAGCCTTATGTAGCTTATTACTACCACCACTACTACTACTACCAATAACAACAACAATCAATATAAAAGGAGTACTAGTATAGGTATTGTATTGTTATCAGCAGATCATAACTGAAAGAATGTTGCACCATGCTGTAACATACTGCAACAGGGAACATGGAGGACATAATTAACCGGACAGTGAATTTATGTTTCATGCATTGAAACCACAAGTATCAGTCAACAATTTTTAATTGTTGTCCAGGGAAAGAGAAACAATGAAACACCAGAGAATAGCAACAAAGCATTTTTTTTTGTTGGACCAGATGGCATATAGGTGACATATGGCTAAAAGCATATGTGATGAAAACACTTTGAATTTAATTTATACTATAATTTAATTAATATAATTTAAATAATTTAATTAATACTATTACCTGATCATATTCACTCTGATGCTGACAATGAAACATCTCAAGTTTTATTCATGTGACTACTGTTTATTCCCTTTTGTTGGTATGCCACAGCTGTGAAATGTGAATCTGACACAGCAGAGAAAGCAGTAATTTTCACTGTCTGCTGAGGTTCAGGAGTTGCATGAGCGTACCTTGCAGGTGTTCTGCATCAGAGCTGAGAACAGCAGGGCGCACAGGGGACGGGTGAAGAAAGCAAAAGTTGAAAAGAAAACGCAGGAGAGCTGGACACTTTTCCTTATTTGTTTTTCATGAGAAAGTATCTCACAGTTAGACGTTGACAGGTACGATCTACTCCTGAGTTTGGTTTCCAATGCCATTGCAGTGACCAGTAAGAAATGTAGCATCAGGTCTGCTACTAACCTGCAGGAAAAAAAAATCTCAATTTCAGCCTAACTTGGAAATCAGCAGCCAACATCAGCAACTACAAGTGGCAAATTCTATCCCTTGCCACAAATTGTAGCCCTTGGCTTGCTATCTGTACCCTTCAGCAACAAATGATGGTCCGGAGAGCGTGAGGTGGCTTCTAAGTTGTGGTGGAGAAGAGTTTCTGCGTAGACAGCTGCTTAGAGAGCCTCTGGTCATTCACTGGACCCAAGCAGTTGGTAGACAGATTAAGAGATAAAATGGCCCTGTCGCTGCTGGGTTTTAAATCAGCAGGGTGGTTTGCAGTGTGCAAAGAGGCCCAATCCAGCAGCATAAAGATTTGTCCGTGACAAGATGGCTGAAATGAGTCCCCCTGCATAAGCTTGAAATAGACATGCATCCAAACGTTGTCCATTCTGACAGGGAGAACCTACTGTGGAAATTTAGTATTATCCCATGGAAATGATTGCCCCATTTTCATGTCCTGCACTTTTCAGATCAATCAGCCTAATTTTTTTATGCTCAGTCGCGACTGTATTCTGAAGGACTTCTGTGCTTCAAAAGTTTTGAAAAACCTTGAATACCTCTATGTTTTTATATCCAGAGACATTATTTTTTCAGATCATCTCATTCTTCAAAATGTGATATCTCAAGAACACCTTGAGGGAATTTCTTCAAACTTCGTCCTAAAGTCCACGTGGACTCAAAAGATCAGGTGATTAGATTTTGGTGATCCAAGGCCAAGGTCTCTGTGACCTCACTAAAACATTTTTGGCCATAAATCAAGATTTCATATGCTAATTATGACAACATTACACACAAATGTGATTCTATAATAATCTATATTATATTCCTTCAGAGTCCCCACTACATACATTACATGGATGCAAACTGCAACCTGACTGTTAGGCAGAAGTATACAACTGCAAGGCATTACGACCATGACACCTGACTTCTCACTCTTCTAAACTGGCCACTAAGGACTGCTAGTTTGAAATCTCGTTTCAGCTAGGGACAATGTATGCGGGGTCATGTTAATGTTGGCGAAACTTTGAAAATCTCTGGTGGATGCCTCTGGTAGTTGTGGTGGCATTGCAGTAGGTGCTTCACCAACTGTTACCTGTTGGGGATCTGCCCGACACTGAATGAACTCTTCTTTGTTGTATGGTTTAATGAGCCCGTTCCTGAGAACAGACTTTACAAAAATCTATCTGGGTTCTTAGAATGGCAAAGTTTAAACATTTCTGCTGCTGCCATCCCTGTTCTTCCATATTCCCCTTGGAATTAGATGAATATTACAAGATTTGACCTTATTTAGCTCCAATTAGTGTAACTTAAACAAACTTAAAGGAGTGGGTTGGAAATTCCTTGAAAGAACCAGTAATAGTTTTTTTTTTTGTTTTTTTTTTTATCTTAAAAATTTGCTTGGACAGCTCGTTCTGTGCTCGAGGCTTGTTGAAGCTTTAGTGCAAAGTCCTGGCATGTTTAATAGTCCAGCTGAGCAAGCTGCTGCAATGTACCTAGACTTAAAAGTTATGACAGATGCAGAGGCATTGCATTAATTATAAGTGTCCTGTTGAGCTGGGGTACAGTCACAGCCAAAACTTCCAGATAAAAGACATCATGATTCATTCATGTGCACTGATTGATACACAGAACTTAATTTCATAACCAAATAACTCCATAGTATGACCTTACAACGCCACAGAATTAGTTTGCATGCCAAAAAAATCCATTATTACCTTCTAGTTGTTATTTCTACCTTACATCTATGAGAAATAATAGTTTTGATTTATGTGAAAAATTATAATTCAGGCCTTGTTCAAATTTGGCCCACCATTACAATCTAAAGTGTGAGGCTTGAACAGAGGAAAGCAAGGCTCTAAAGGCATTCAGTTCCAGCTGACCTGAATCACAGGTGAGGCAGAGAGATTGGTAGCAGGTCAATGGCAGCATGTGTGTCAGTCTCTTAAATCAAAGACAACGTTTTGGAGGATAGTATAATTTAAATAAATGAAATTGGTTAACAGTAAAGTGGTGAATCTAGTCTTTAAATTGACATGAAACCAAAATAAAAAGTATGGAGATAAACAGATATGGAATAACATGATTTAAGAAAGAAAAGTTGAAGATTAAAAGAAAACTATTTAGCAGCACCTAGACAGTAGAGTATGGTGGTAGTCTAAGTGCAGAATAAGTCCAGACATTCGTTGCAAGACACACATCTGGAACATTCTCTGAAATGGAATAAATGTGATTTTGTATGAAAATGAGGATAATGCAAGAGCCAGAAAGTCATACAGAGATACTGGAGTGGAGCTTAGATCCACTATTTGGGATGTAACAATACAAAAAAATGCCTTAATACTGTACCAGACTGTGACAATGTATACTGTGATATTATATATGGTTAATTATTTTATTTGTCAGTCGTAAGTCATGTAATGTCATGGACTTACAGCTTGTCCGGAGATAATCTTGAATACTACTCGATCAGCCTAATTTTTTTTTTTTTTTCCTTTGGTCACATTCTTGACTTTACACTGAAGGACCTCTGTGACTCAGAATTGTTGAAAAACCTTGAAAACTGTTTTTGAAAATGACTTTTATGCCTTTATGTTGTTCACAAGATGCACTGATTAGATTTTGGTAGTCAAAGGCAGAAAACCAAGGTTGGTAGACATAAACAAACTTCTTTTGAGGAGCAAGCCAACAAGTTCAACGTACAATGAAAAGGTGAATTTACTGTACTCGACTGACTATAGCTGAAATCTAAGAAAGTTAGAGATCAAAATCGATATATTTGTTGTTTGTGATTAATTACATTGTGGCTGGTCATGGTCTTGCTCAGCTGTTCTCAAGATCCTCCTTCAGTGTTATTTTAATGAGGTTATTCCATAGATTTGCACCCGTGATCAGCAAACTGATAAACTGTAAATGGATAGGAAAACAACTGTAGTGTCAAGACCGAGATGGTGTCTGTCAAGGGTCAAAATAGAGCAGTGAACATAATGGATGTACAGTAAATGGTAAGAGCTTAGTCTTATAACTGAAAAATCACTCAGACAGTGTTGAGGCAGTTTTATTTAGAGCGGTGATAAAAAATGCTATCACCCTCTGGAGATCTTGTTTGACCCCTGTCAGCACTTTCATAGTTCTTGTTTTGTCCGTCTGGAAGGAGACAGAAACTTGTCACAACCAGGGCCTCTGCTTTTTATTACCTGTATCACCTGTTCTAAGCCAGTATGAGAGTTGAACTTGATTAGTCTGAACTCTGCCAATCACTTTGATTTATGTGGACTTAAAGTACACGAGTAACTACAGTAACTAGGCACTGTAAGCCTGTCAAGCTTTTCTTTTCACTACATATTGAAGCTGTGTACTCAGGGCTATAAGAGGAGTGATACTGTGTGTCTCACGGCTCTCATTTTTGTGTCAAAACACAAAAAAATGCTAAATCCACTCCACCACCTCCATGTGTGGACTTCCTCCCTCTTTATACTACGTTAACAGCCTGGGGCATCTTACAGCTGAGTTTCACCAGGTGCGGCTGCAACGCATTACGGCTGTGCCACGTTGATTGAAGCCATTCTATACAATGCTTGTGATTCCACCAGCAGCGCCTCAGCGCATCCCAGAAGCAGCCCTCCTCTCCGCTCTGCTTCAAATATGCGCCCAGTCTATTTTTGACGGATGCCGCGTTAGTTAGCACAAAGCAGATCGAATGGCCAGGAAGTCAGACACAGAAAAGGCAGGGAGAATCAGGTTAATTTTCAAAATAAAAGACCCCGTGCAGACTCACAATCATAAAGACAGACAGAGAAGAAACTACTTAATCACGTAGCCTTCTTATCCATGATAGAAGCACAAAGAGCAAGGAAAGAGGACCTAATCAACACAATCTGAGCAAGTAAACATTATCAGGCAGGCAAAACGGTCTGCTGCTGAAATTCTTCTGAAACGCTGCTGGTGGGGCTTGAAGCCATGCGGATCAGAACCATGACACAGACGTGCTGTACTTGGTTGAGTATATAGCCATGGATGCGTTTACATTGACGTCACATGAAAAATCTGGTGCATCAGTTTTGGCCAGGAGTGGGTACTGTCCATGCCTGTATGAGCTGCTGAAGACATTTCAACGGTATCTGACAAGTTGGGATGCTGGACTGCATATATGCAGCTGTTAAGTAACTTTACAAATTTCAGACCCATGTGCAGGGTTCTTGCTATAAAATGTGTCAGATTGAAACATTAAAAAGTCAGCAGACTTCTCTGATTCAAGGAGTTTAAGTATTAGCAGTAGCCAGCTGTACTTTTGAAATCTGTTAGCAAAAGTCATTGTTTTATCTGACAAAACCTAAGGTCGTCAGGTAGGAATGAGAAGCTGCTTTTGTTCAATTCTCCATGGAATTGAAGACTTAGTGTTGCTATCACTGCTAATTGCTTATTGCTATTGCTGCTAATTTTAATGTTAAATCTCCCACAGTTATCACTACAAACTAGATAGGTACAATGCAAGAATGGAAAGCTTGACAGACAAACCGTAACTAAGGAGGGCAGGGCTTAATGAAGGGTCAATTCCTTGGATACTTCAAGGAAAATTCACAACAATAAAGATTTTCCATGGGATACTTTGAGTTATTTTCCCTTGAGACCAAAGCATAACCTAAACTCTAAATGAATGCCCTAACCATAAAATGCCCAGTTTTCATAGTAAATGCTAACAAAATGACCTCACATTTGAGAAGATTCTTCTCCTCTCCATCCTTGTCAGGACACACGCAAACACACACATACAGAAAGAAGGCAGCTTTCATGGTTTGAGAGGCGTTGATAATTTGAGTTGAAATGAGCTTGTCTTCATTAATGACAGTCACTGCTAAACCGTTTATCTTCATATACCCAGGTTACTGTGCTAAAATGACTCCTTCTATGCCATTCCTACTAATAGCTCTCTTTAATGTCAAAGAGAGAGCACGCACAGCCGCAGAGGAGAGCACTTTCTTTCTGTCTGTGATAAATTTTAAATATACATGATGCACGCATGTGAAGAAATGTAGTCAAAAGATATGCAGCCATGGACGTTTCTCTCCAGGTCCTGGTTGTCCCTTAACCCATGTAAGGTGATGACAGGTAGGAGCCAATTAATGTAATTCAGTCAACTTGAGTGTGAATCAGAGTAGAAGAGAATACAAATAATGAGAACAAAGTGAGCTCAGCACTGTCAGGCATTGTGACTTGGCTTTTGTTAAGCAAGCAACACAATGTAATCTTGCTAAATGGTGCTGGTTTATGACTAGGAACTACACACAGGCAATGTTAACACCAAGAAATACTATAATACTGTTTTGGGGGAATGTGTGTTACATAAACCTACAAAGTTTTAAGGATATTTGGCTTTTCATCTTCTTCTTGTACATTATCTATTAAGAATATTACCATACTGGGCCTTGAATAACCAAAGTGAGAGCTGTGTCTGCATTCTTTGCACAAAGTCCATCATGTTCTCAGTGGGTGCTGGACTCCACCAGGGTTTCCCCCAGTCTCCAATCCTGTTTGTGATTTTCATGGACAGGATCTCAAGATGTAGCCTGGGTGAGGAGAGTGTCTGAGGTTTGAGAACCTCAGAATTGCATTTTCGCTTTTTTGCAGATGATGTGGTTCTGTTGGCTTCCTCAGACTGTGACCTTCAGCATGCACTGGAGCAGTTTTCAGCCGAATGTGAAGCGGCCGGGATGAAAGTCAGCACCTCCAAGTCTGAGGCCATGGTTCTTTGCTGGAAAACCGTGGATTTCTCCCTCTGGGTGGGGAGTGAGTTGGTGCCCCAAGCGAAGGAGTATTTCGGGGTCTTGTTCACTAGTGATGGTAAAATGGAGTGCGAGAGTGACAGGTGAGGACTGTCATGTTGAAGAGCCGAAAGGCAAAGCTTTCAATTTACTATTAGATCTATGTTCCAGCATTCACGTATGGTCATGAGCTTTAGGTAATGACAAAAAGAATGAGATTGCGGCTACAAGTGGCTGAAATAAATTTCCTTTGTAGGGCATCTGGGCTCAGCCGTAGAGATAGAGTGAGGAGACATTTGGGAGGGGCTTCGCTTTGAAAGGAGCCAGTTGAGGTGGTTCAGACATCTGATTAGGCTGCCACCACTTCAGTATCCCCCAGGAGGAGCTGGAAAGTGTGGCTGGGGAGAGAGATGTCTGGAATACTCTGCTTAGCCTGCTGTCACCGTGACATGACCCCAGATAAGCGGAGGACAATGGATGGAAAATTAACATACTGTGTTAACAACAGCACAGAGAAGTGATAGAGGACATCTGAAATATGTAATAGACAGACAACCACTTAGCACAGAGTCCTTTAATCTCTTGGCTCAGAGAATATTAACAGGAGTGTGGACAACATGCTCAACAATGGACTTTCAGGAAAGCAGACCTGAAGGTAAAATACTTTATGCAAGCTGGGCAGCTACCTACTGCAATAATGCAGATTCTGGATATTTAAAAATGTTCAAATAAAAACGGTTTTGAAGATGGGGTGGGTAGTGTATTGCTGCTATTGGGCAAACGTTCCATTCTGTGACATTTAAGCATAATGTAATTCAAGGGGTCTGAGAGAAAACTAGACTTCTGCTCCTCTTGGCTCTTTTTTCAGGCTTTGGTAAATCTAGCCTGTGATGGGGGACTTTGGCCAATCACAGGTCAGTAAGATTGATAGTCTCATTCCCCAAACATAATAATTTGGGTCTGGGTAATGAGACTCATCAATCAACCATTTTCAAGCCAACAATCCAAAACATTGGTAATTTGACAACCAGTGTCCTGGTTGAGTAAATGACAAAATATTGACCTACGTTAAGGGGTTCACTTAGGGACTTTAGATTAGGTTGTGTTCTTGCCTAAGTATTTAGACTAAGGCTTTCACAGCAGTTACCATCATAATTCAGTACATGTGTCCTTCAGTTACCATGGTTAAAATTCACTCATATCATTCTTTAATATTACTAGACACCGTTATTGTCAGTGTTAGCTAGCTTCTCCAAAATGGACAACAATGAAAATACAAAACGACAAAAGAGGGCCAATCTGGACAGAAGATTAGATTGTTATTGTCCTTGAAGAAGATGGAGAGCACACGCACATAATCTAATGTAAATTCAACCAAGCCATAGCAAGATTTGCCAAAAAGTATGCTAACTGACTAAATCAATGTGAGAAATCTCGCTGTGAATGGAACCGAACATCAACAGAATTTGACAAAAACTGACTAACTTTCAATAAAACAATATTGCTGACATGAGACATTGTTATATTAACACTTGGCTAGTTAGCTACAAAGTTGCTAGTGCTAACATCAAATCTATACTTGGTAACAAGTTGCATATCACTCATAGGGTCCAGTGTATTCACTCTGTTCTAAAAAAAAATACATCTTGGTATCTCCTCTTCCTCTTCAATAATAAATTTGGCAGTGGTCTTATGTCCCACAAATGCTTGCTAAAGAAATTGTAGCAACAGGGAATACTTCAGTACTTAAAGCCTCTGTGAATCTAAATCCACCATAGTCTTCTAACATGTATGTTTAGGGTCTTATGTAAGTAAGAATATAAAAAGTATTAGAAATCATATTTAAGTTTTTGTACACTTTCCTGTAATGGGTTTGAATTGGACGTGTTTGTGTTTGGAGATTTATTACCAAAATTACGCAATTAATTCTGAGCCAGCTGACCAACGGGATGCTGAAGCCATTATCGATTTAATTGTATGCATTTTCCCTGCTCTGCTTTGCTGTGAGACATTCTTGATTGACGGGGTACTGAAGCTGCCGTCTTTGCTGTCTTCACAGCCACATCATTTTCCCTCGCAGGACATGGGAGTTGCTGGTCTTCTGCTGCCTTGATCCACAGCAATTAACTTTAGACACGAACAAATGTGTTAAAACAGCGAAGTCACACCAAAGTCTAACAATTTCACAAACTAACAAACACAAACTCCTACAACTCCCGTGTCCTGCAAGGTAATGTGACTGTTTCTGTCCTTGGAGTCCGGTGGTTGTAAAGAAAGCAGAGACAGTTCCTTCAACTTCCTGTTGTAAAACATTGCCTGGTAACAAAGTAAGGCAGTGGACATGTCCTGAACATAGCATACACTTAAACCAATGTTGATTTCTTTAGGTGATCCATGTGGTTTTAATGAGTAAAATACAGTTTGCTGCTGCTTGCGTCTACAATGGTCCACAACAATAAATTACTTAGCTTCCATGTTGGCACTCCTGAGGCAGCTGTCAATCAAACATGAGCCTTCCCAAGCACATGGTCTGAACAGCAAAATGAGCTGCATTTGAACCAGGTTTTCCAATAGTTATGAATGTTTATTTTCATTCAGATTTTTGTGGATGTTTAATGAGAAACGGAACTTTGATATCATATGTACATTTGTACTATTTCAAGACGAGACTCAGCAAACAACCATCATTCTCCAGAATCGGTTACTGCACCTTTAAGGCATCAAACAGACATTTCTTTGGCTGAAGCTCAAGGCAGCATTAAATATCAGTGCTTTCATGTCTGTTGAAACAGACAAGTGAACGACATAAGAATGAGTACTACACTAAATGCATGAGCTATTTGTGTTGTGTGCTGATATGATGATGCAAACAAGAGAACTAGTAAAATACACAGCATACAGTGATTGCATGGAATTATAAAGCAGCACAACAAGCCAAAAAACCATCAGGGAAACCTGCTCCCAGAATAGAAATCCAAAGAGCTTCAGCTCTTACATACGTTCACAGAGTAGATACTGTCTCTAATGGGAGGTTTAATAATCTCTATGGGTTTTTCTAAGTTTTTAAATCCTGTGTTTTGTGTTCCAAAAAGAGGGGCTCTGTTTGTTGATGCTGATTTTGTGCTCTGCTATCCATGTTGGATTTGCCAGTGTACAGTTTGGGGCAAGGACATTGTATTTGTGTTATAGTTCTGCTCCTCTTGGGATTTTGAAATTCTTTATGTAGCTCGTAAGAGGACAAACGGCCAACGCAGCGATGTCCGCAAGGCTGGTGTCCCAGTGGTGGTTTTGCCTCTGAATGGGTATTGTATGTTGTGCATGAAAAAAAAAATGTCCCTGAGGTTTGCATTGTGTTGTGCAATCACTTTTTTTCTTGAATATGCTGGGTAACTCTAGTACAGTACATGCCATTGTTTTAGTAAAATCCACTTTATACAACTGGCTGCATGGAAATAGCATAAGATGTACACATGGGATAACTGGTACATTTTAAGTATAATTATAACAGTCTATGTATTTCCTTTAAGAGCAGATGTACAAAGGTGAAGGCCCACATCACATAGACCTATACCTGTCATATGTCTATCTATTTTTATTCATCTTCCTGCTGGATCAGGTTGAGACATAGCTTGCTATTCAGTGCAGTCATAATGTTGTTCTTGGGTGGGAAGTTTTGTAAAAAATCCACTAATTTTAGTATTTTGTCATAAGGACAATTGTAATACAGCCAACAAGCTTGCAGCTGTTTGTCTCTGGTGGGTTCTAAGTAACATGCTTAATGAAGTTCTAGTTCAGTGGTTCTTAATTCTGGTTCTCAGGGGGACTAGATTTTTCATCCTCGTCATCAGATCAGGATGCAGGTTACAGCAAGGTGAATGCTAAAGTACCCAACAGGATTGAAGACCAGCAGTACTTTCTTCCCTAAGGGTCGATTTCCTCAATTTCCCCTATTATTAAAAGACCAGTGTGCAGGATTTAGCAGCATCTACCAATGAGGTTGCAGATCATAAACATCCTTTTGCCTCACCCTCCTCTTCCAAGCATATGGAAAACCTATCCAGAGCCAGTATTTGGTTTGTCAGATCCATAGCAGACTACATGGAAGAGGAACCATGCCGTCTGCAGATATAAAGGGCTAATTCTAAGGTGAGGAAAACACATTGGCTTTTATTTTCAGTTGATTATACACTGAAACATACTTGTAAATATTATATCCCATTCTCCAACATTCTGCCAATAAACCTCCATAAATCTTACACATTGGATGTGTAAGATGTATGTTGACAAAATATGCACATGTTAGAGATGGGCATTGAAGTCGCACTTAAGTTGTATTAGACAGAAACTTGAGACTTGGCCGCATCCTCAAAAGACTTGAGAATCTACTAATCTAAGATTTGGCACTTGTGAACAATCTTTATTTTATTTTTTGACACTTTAGCATTAAGGAAATTATGTCCTGAATATCATTCTCAGGGCTAGTGGATGCGGCCACAGATGGCTGTAAGCTGCGAACACACCTGCAGGTGGCTGTGCCATTTGTCAGAAACTTTGGCTAAAATAACTTCACACATGGTTCAAACAAAATACCTGCTAGATGCAAGGAATACGACTAGTCTACATTCTCTAAGGGAATAAAGGATGCTGGACTGACCACACTGACGTATCTGAATTGGTGAGTCACTTTGTACGTTAATGTGAAAGTTAAAGTTAGCACCTGTGAATCAGCTACCTTGTCAGCTTGCTTGCTTGATTAAATTGGTGTTGGCTGAAAATTTTGAAAAGAGAGGATTTGCCACACTTGTTCACACAGACTGCTGCTTTGCCATGACTGTAAAATATTTTTTTAGTAATAATTTTTTATTTCCCGGCCTTGCACAAAGGGATGGCAGCAGTTTCTCGGTTGTCTGTCTGCTCTTTCATTAGTTTTTATCTGTGGGATGTCTCCTAATTTTCCTATGACTCACTCTGTACAGAGCGCTCGATGATCGCTATCAAGTAATTAGGTTGTGCGCTCTCCCTCCTGCCTGTCAGCACATGGAGAGTTGTGTTTTTTTCCCTTCTCTCCTCTTCACTGGCCTGTTATGGTGTGAAACCTTCATCCTGCAGCAGTAGGCTATATTTGTTGCCAGCCTTCATCCCCTCTTGGAGAATGTTAGATATTCTATTGTGCTGTGCGACTGGGGCTCATACAGAGTTCTGTGATGCATCATGCAGGGTGCAATTTTTCATACTGCATTGCAACAGCCTGTTTAAAAAGATCACATACCAAACAAATAATCAATGCTGATAGATAAAGAGTTAAGATAATACAGTACACAAATTGAATTCCCTAGATACAGACATGCATGCAGCAAGTTTCCAGATAATAGAAAGACAATTTGAGTCAAACTACAGTCCAGGACACACTGTTGCCCTCTGACAGCCACCTTATAATAGCGGCACTTTTTTGAGACTTGCTTTCTCACTTGGCACATCCCAGTTATTGGACCATGACTTCTGCTCTTGTCAGGTGATAGCACATCCTCTCTAGAGCTCTGGTAGCTGTCACGATTAGGAGAAAGAGAAACCCATTGTTGAGGTGTGAAGAAAAAAAAAAAAAACAAGCTGCAACCGACACTATCGGATATTAAAAAAGACATTGCTTGGTGAGCCATAGCTGGAGAGCCTCTTCAGGTGAGCAATCAAGTCGTATAACACAAACAAGACTCCTGAATCCATGGCAGCAGTCCACATTCACTTTTTATGACGGATATATAAAACGCTGTGGACTTGCTGATGTGCCATGTTGTGGCGATGCCTGCTGGTGCAAAATGCATCACATGAGATGCTGCTGCACCGTGACAGCGACATGTTTCCAGCTTATAACACTATAGTGACAACACCGAGGTCGTTTCTGACAAGTTTTTCTCTGGGTAAACTCACCTCATTTTCTAATGCACAGCATTGAGACTGAGTGACCCACAAGTGAACCGTGGACTCCACAGAATGAATAAAACAGCAGTCAGCGGTTTTACTTAACCTGATGATGTGACAACGCGCCTCGGCAGAAGAGCAGAAGGCTCTGGGTAAAATAAATATAATACTAAGATAAATTATTTCAGAGACATGCTGTATTGCGGGTGCATTACACTCAAAGGATGCCACTGCTGTAAACTCGATTTGAAAATGACAATGACAAGGTTTTTGTTAGGCTGGTTTGGTCACAGGGATAGTTTGGATTATTTAAAGTGGGGTTGTATGAGGTACTTATCAACAGTCAGTGTATTACCTACAGTAGACAGCAGACAAGACGCCCCCAGAGTGTCAGCACGGAAGCTAAGACATGTACTTTTGTGGACAGGATAAGCAGCAAAACATATTTTAGCCACCTAAACGAGGCCCACATAAAAAATCAACATCAGTGTTTGTTATATTTAGATAATTTTCACTGCTTTACCTTGCCTTCTGACTGCCTTTTCTGGCAGGAAGCAGTGGTTACATAAGCCAAATATAGCTCTCTCCAAATCCAACCAAACTCCATTTGCAAAAACAGTAATATTACATCACAGAACACAGGAGTTTCTGGTCCACCGCTGCTGGTTAGTTTGTTTGTGTTATTGTGTGACTTCAGTGTTTTGAAAGGATAGTTCGGATTCACGCAGTAACACGAACAAATTAACCAATCAAGGCAGATTGAGGCATTAATCCTGAGTTCTGCTAAGTAAAATTACTGATTTTGCCAATGGAGTCTGGTTGAGTGAGAGAGCGCATTCGCTTCTCTGACAAAAAAAAAAAACTGTTCTGAACCAGAATAACTTTTCTGGAATGCCTTTTTCATGGTAATTAGCAGAGTTCAAATTAATCCTGAATGTTCCCCAAATGAGTTAGTGTCTGATTATAAGTCATAATAAATCATTAATAATCTTCTAGAAGGAGTAGATGTTTAAATTGAGCAATATGATAATGGAGCCTGTCAGGCAGTGAGATAGGCAGTGGGCTTTTGTATTTGGGGTAATGGGCTTAACTTTTCATCAACAGACAACTGACACTCGTCTTCGCTTGTTGTCGTCAGTTTGTGATGTTGCATGTGTCTTGTGCTCCTGCAGTGCTCCTGCAACCAGCCCTAGCTTCTCTGAGTCGGGGGAGGAGAGGGAAACAACTTGCTTCAACCAGAGATCATAAATTTAACAGGATTTCACCCTATTTAATATAGTTTGTGGCTCCAACTCACTATTTTGACTGCAGTACTTGTTTTTGCACATGCAATTGCTACATATTACCCCTTTAATCTGATATAGATTTTTTTTAGGTGGCTAAATATATTTTGCTGCTGACACTGTCCACAGCAGTACGCTGCTTAGCTTCCTACATGAGACGATTCCTGTTTGCCCAAACTGGGGGCATGTCGACTGTCTACACTTCAAAACATCTGAACTTTCCCTTTAAAATAAAAACTTCATAAAAGTCCTTTGTCATCATTGTTACATTATTAACCATGTGGTTAAAGTTATGGAACAACAGCAAGAAAACCTGGCATTGTGTCCAACATGTCAGTGGGGATGCGAAAGCTCATTCAGACCCCGTATGGCGTACTGGGCTAAACAAATAGATTCCAACTTAGATAAAGCGGTGGAAAACAGTGCTGAAGCTCCGGTCTAAATTCCCTCTCAGCACCATTAAATTCAATAGCAGTCCCAGTGAAAGGAGACAAGCGAAAAGAAAAACGCTCAGAGACTTCAGAGGAATAACAGATGCAATTCATTCCCCTTGTGAGGATTGCATGCAACTATATTAGCACAGACTTTGGCAAATATTCAATAAAATGTAACAGAATCAAAGCCATTGAAAAATCACTGTAGGAAGGAGTCTAACCAGCTACTAAAGAAACAGTACAAGGTGTTTGATATTGGGTAGCTCTAACTTGTACATACCCTGTAACCCTGTAACAGGCATCGTAACTGCACGACTGACTTTTTTTTGCAGCCAAATTACTACAGTAAAACCTTAGTAAAACCCATATATGGTTGTTTATCATTATTATTTGACAAGAGTGGCTAATGCCCATTATATCCACTCAGAGGTAATGCTTGTAAAAAGGGTTTTGCTGTCTGAAAGCTGAGAAAAAAACATGGAAGATGACTGGTGTGAACCTGCTCTTCAGATATGACTTCAAGTGACACAAAGTTGAAGTAAGAAAAAAAAATCGAATCTAATTTCATTTTCTAGATCCCCTAATGATCATATTTTTGATAAATGGCAGAAACGTGATAATAACATTTATGATACTGATATGATATAAAAAAGAGCGTGACCACCCGAATTGACACCTGCACCTGAACCTTTCCAAAATGATAACTTGATATTTATTCATTCCTTTAAGTTGAAAACCGTTATTGTTGTTGCTCACATGGTTGTTAGTCATCCACTGGCGATCCCATGACTCCTTGGGTTGAGTCTGTTGGCAGTCTTGGCCAAACAAAAGCTGTTTTTCTGACTTGTCACCAGTCAGAGGCTGCGTAGGCATGAGTGGTAACTCTGATCTCAACTCACTGTGCAATGGAATAACATGAGATTTACCCTGTTCCCCTTTCAGTAGATCTATAGTATCATGGCAGCAGCCCAAAATAATGAGTAGAATAGTGTGAATGTAATAAAAAATGTGTGGATTCTCCTTTTCACCTTGGATAGTATTGTAAAGTAAAGTTAAGTGAGATTGAAGATTCGAGATTTGTTATTATTTGTATTATTTAGTTTTGTTATTTGCTTATTTTATTATATTACTTTTATTTTTTTTATTTTCTTTGTATTATATTGACTGTTGCATTTTTACAGTGCATTTATTATGTGTATTATAATGAGGCAATGTTCACTTTTTTAATAAATTGATTCAAAATTGAATATTGGTAACACATTCTGGTCTCTGTAATGGTTTATATGAAAAACTTCAAATTAATTGCACAATTGAAAAAATTCCACTGAAGTCTAACACTTGTTAGGTCACCTAGAATTACTAACTAACTTTTGTATTTGCCTCCTGATTGGATCATCTGAGAAAAAACCCTGAATATATGCTAAATGTGGAGCCAACTTTGCCCATAAATGACTGTATTTCTTGGTGTCCCTGTTAAAGGGTTGAAGGAAATCATTATTTTACTGGGTGACTGCACTGTCTGACATTCTGTGGCTGTAACAGAGCCCGAGGGTTAAGGCTCGGGACCACCCTGGCAGACTCACTGGACAGCAGCATCCATCAAATCTTATAAATTATTCACAGTTCCAACTTGATCATAGCGTCCACACAACAACAGAATGCCCCGAGGAAAAATCAGTCCTTGTTTTCTTCCCGCTGGCTTTGGCTCGTGTCAGTCGCTTTGTATGGAAATACAAATGCTTAAGCAGCAAACCTGAAAATAAGCAATTAGCGGCATCAATCACCCCGCACTCTCAACAACTCCGTTTCCTCAGAGGGATTCTTGCCATTGATGCTGAAATTGTCCTTGGTGGTGTTCCCTGTCTGTCATCCCCAGAGAGTCTCTATTTCTTTCCCAGAGTGACTTGCTGGTCCCTCACTGTTGTTTTCCTTGCATTTTTTTTTTCTCCTTTTGCACACATTTCACTTTTCCTCTCGGTTTTCCCTCCATCCTTTTCCCCCGGTTTTCTTTCTCTTTCTCGTCTTTTTTAATCTCTTGCGTTTTGCATTTTCAGGTGTAGCCAGTTGCTCAGCAGTCAGCCCGCGTCCCATCTCTCCATTACCTTGTCAGTAGCAGCAGACAAGCACCTGCCTACAGATGAGAGAAAGAGAGACGGGGATGGAGGAAAGGAAGGCAGGCAGGAGTTCAACAGCTGTGGATTGCAGATATGGGTCAGGAAGGGGACGTTACAAGATACAAGAAGATAAGCAGCTACATCAGCATGCAACATGCAGGCACAGTCGGCCGTTGACATGTGATAGGTCACATATGCACGCTGTCTTTAACTGGACACGATCATACGTCTATACTCACCTTTATCTCACTTGTCGCTTGTAATCCCCATTTACATATGATACAGGTTTAATACATGAAACCATTTACTCTAAATTTACTACTGTATGGACTTTTTTCCAAAAGGCCCTACGGCTACTGATTGAACATGGTGGAAAAAGCTCTATTTCTAAAGCTGGAGGATCATTAGGGCGTGTATTGTATGTATTATATGTATTTCCAGCATCACCAGAGTCGAAATCTTCATAAATGCATTAATCAGAATTATATGATAGGGGCTTCACATATTGACATAATGTCACATTGACTTGCTAATAACCTAAAGCGCTGATTTTCTGCATACTCTCACTGTAACTGTTTCTAGTTTCAAATTTCACTCCCTGTTCTTTAAGGGTCTCTCTAATTTGCTTCTGCATTGCCAATAATGAAATTAATAAAGTTGTTTGTCGTCATACATTTATATTACCGGAAAACAAAGGCAAACATTTGGAAACTTGAATTGAAATCAGCATTCCTTTTGCTGTCTTTTGTAACATGTTGAAGCTATAATATGTAAAATTTCCACATTTAAATGTCTATAAACACTGGATATAGGGTATATAGTATATTGTGTTGTATTGTGTGTTGAGTTGTGTACTTGCATTATCCAAACTGTTTTCAGCAATGGAGAAGCGCAAAGAAATTCATTAGCTACTCAAGGTAACACTTCTGTAACATCCATGAAAACACAGTTGAAGAATAAGGAAGGAAGAAAACGAACGTGACTAAATGTTATGTGAATAAAACTTAAATGCATTTCCTCCTCTGTGAACATGATCTCTGCCTGAGTCATGTCATGTTATAGAGTTTCATCAGCTGTGGCAGTTGTTTAACAATGAAGACAATAACTCCCATGATCCCACGCTACTCCACAATGTCATCAAACTGTTTTTTGTCATTGTTTTATTGTGGCGGCAGAACTTGCACATTGTGCGTTTCAATAGTACACAAAATAACCTACCAAAGTATAGCAATGTCCACCTGTGCTTTTCAACCTAGCAATGAACCGATGGCCCTCACCATGAGATTTAACCCTACAGGAATCAAAGTCGACACCACAAACCCAAAATATCATTGTATGCAGATGATCTCTTATTATACATGACAGGTGAACTGAACTTACTCTGACCGCTACTAGAATGTCTGAGAGATTACAGTGCATCCTTAGTTTTGATTTATATGTGACCTAGTGAAATTGGCAATTCAAGCTTCCACATGAATCATATTTAACCATAGTAAAAACAAATGATATTTCCTTTAAATAGTCCTCTGAGGGTTTTAATTTGACTTTAATTTGTGAGGTTTTTCTACTAAGTAGAGTTCAAACAGCAGGGCAAAGAAATTAAAAAGATTGACAGACTGTCTTGAGAATCTTTTTCCCCCAAAATTCTTCCATCTTTTTCAGTGCATTGCCTTTAATTTCCAAAACTTAATTCCTTTTTTTTTTTTTTTTTTTTTAACAAGATCTTACCACTTTCTGATCGCATTAAAATCTCAAAGGCCTGCTTCCCATCTGTGATCAAAATAATCCTAGTTTCAGAGGGACATTAACTTACAACTCATTTCAGACCAATATGGTTTTGACTTTTACTCAAAAGATAGTGAAATCAGATTCCAGTTACTTCTAATCAATCCAATAAAACTAATTCATTCTCTTTTTTCTTACTTTACCTTTTTTTTCTCCCTGTGTTTATTTTTCTTTCTTTTTTCTTTTGAGTGATATTGATTTATTACCGATATACGATGTATTTAAAGCTTCATCTCTTATACATTTATAATTGAGTCACTTTGCTAGACTGCAAGCTATTAGTGCTGCACACGGAGTGACCTGAGTAAACCCTCTAGTTTTGACACATGCTGGGAACGCTCTGCAATCAGTAACCTGTTTTCGTTCAGTTTCTGTGCAGTCGACTGCGCTGCTCTTTTTGCAGCTCACTGAGCGCAGGTGTCAACCCAGAGACTCACAGCCAATGAGCAGAAGGACTGCAGACTCACAGGTTTGTGACTTTATCGAAAGTAAGCTATCATCCCCAAGAAGTTGCAATTCTTCTTTTTAAAATGAAGTTGATAAAGAGGTGTTAAAGATGATGTGGCTTTGTTGTCAACAATGGTTTCAAGTATGTTCCCCTGAAACTATGCGCTGCGCTGATCAGACCTTATTGTGTGTCTTTAGGATTTGATTTCCCGACAGTTTAGCTTGTACACGCAGTGCTCTCTGCAACCAGCTGTCACATCTTAGATTTTAGGGCTTGTCACCAGCACTTGAATGCACCATAAGTTAGCTGTCAACTGCAAGAAACCAAAGGAAAAAGCAAGACAGAGTTTTAATGGACTGTCACCATTTAAAATACAGTAATACAAATTCAAACTGAGAAAGTATATAAAAATTTATTTTGCTTGTGTCTTGTGGGCCTATTCCCAGTATATATTAAAGCCTGTTTAAGACTTTAAATGACAGAAATGTCAGAAATAATATTACTTCTGCGCTTTGTCACATTATGTTATTCTTTGAGGACAGTTTTTAGTCCAAAAAGCACATCAGAGCACAAATATTCCTTGTAAAAGCTAACACTCATTTGTGGAGCTTAATATGTCCCTCTGTTACTGAACATTTTGCATGAATGTTTTGTAGTTTTTCTCTCCCTTTTCCTCGCTGTTTTCACCTCTCTTTTAAACCCACTCATTCATCGTCTTACTTTCCTTCCCCCATCCTTGTCAATTCCTTTTTTTTTTTCCTTTTGCAATTTTGCTTTGTCCTCCCATTAACACTCATCTTCTTTCTCCTTTTCTTCCCCAACCCTTTCTGTCTGTTTCCCCTCTGACTGTGATTCCAACCTCAGGGGGAAAATACTTAACCCTTGACCCACACGGAAATCCTCACTAGCAGCCAGTTGCTACATCAATAATCATTGTTCACGCGGTCAATGAACCTTTTCAACTGGGGCGATTGTAACAATTCAACCAAAAATGGACTATCAAAACAATGACCCCAGACAGTGGGGAATTATCGGACTTCAGCACTTCACAGTACCTGTCAATGAGGTGACATGCTTGTCTTTGTTCTCATCAAACCCCTGGAGTGCAAGAGTTTGCATTTTTTTTTCTCCGTCTGACTGAATAAAACTGTGGCCAAAATATCCTGGATACGAGCGCTGCCGTCATGCGCTGGAGCCAAATCTTTAAAAGGTTTTGTTATGAAGCTGCAAAATCAGGAAATGTTGGGTTTTCCTCTCTCGCTCAGCGCTTCAGTCTTCCCTATCTAACTTGTGCCAACATTTTCATATTCAGTGTTTGTCGATAACACAAACTAATCTGCTTGTGCTGCTGCATGTGAAACATATATTACTTATGCAGATATTTAGTATCATAATGACCAAAGCGTCTCAGCTGAATAAACACTGCTCCTCCAAAACGCTCTCATGCGCTCCCAGCTGAGTGTTTTCAGAACAGCGCCTGTGTGTTTTCAGCTGGTAAAAAACACTTTGGTGGACACATGGCCGAATGCTTCTTCACACGCAGTACAAGATACACATATACAGTATATGGTAGGCTAAGACTAAACCCACTCTAAATAACTGACTTGAATATGTTGCAAGTTGTGGCTGCGTCTTCCAAAATATTGCTACTCAGCAGGGAGCTTTTGGGCTTCAGCGTTTAACTGAATATAAGAAAAACCGTTGTGGGTTAAAATTGTTAAATAGCCAGAGGCTATTAAATCTTCACTGTGTTAGAACATTTTCAACATGCGCGTGGGGTTCAAGGGAAGCCATCCTCCAACAACACTGCTTGTTCCTCTTTTGTCTCGCAGCATCAAAACACAAAAGCAAATTGTTGTATTGTTAGTTCAGAACCTTGAAACTGGCTGAAATTTGAATCATTATGACTGATGATAAAATTATGTAATGTAAAACTCCAATTATCTCCAATTATTTCCAACATTAGTTCAATCGAAATCCAGTAGGCTTTGTGGGCAGGAAATTAAAATATATGACCAAACAAGCCGTGTTGTTGACTGAAACCTTTCACAACTAAAATCAGCTTTGATTTGTCTTTTTTCTTATCTGAAATTGTGTCGTCCGCTGTCCACTTCAATTGTGAAGGGTAGGTTTAGGGGTCAGTATATAAAACAACGGATATTCCAATACTGACAGGCACTTCTAACATCAAACAGCCTTTCATAAACTTTAAAGTTATAAAGATTTCCATAATCAAACCCCATTTTTGATAGTATTTGGATGACAGTTTTGTGCAATAGCCATTAAATGAATTTACAGTAATTTTCTCCATATATTAATATTTCTTATATATAGCATTTTTTATTTGTAGTGGCGGAGTCCACCATTCTCGCACCAGATCCAGAATGCCTATGCATGAGATATTCACAGGAAAATCTTACTGCCACTGCGTCACATTAAAAGCATTCAACTGATGGAACACAAGATAGCTTTTATTATGAAGAAGCCACAGGAAATGTTTGTCACCATAGTTCACAACAATAGTTCATAAAAAATATGTCCACAAAAAAAACTAGGACAATCTTGTGGTGGGATTACACCAGCCGTGACACTGTCAGTACGCGGACGTTCCAACCCATGAATATTCAGTTCTCATGGGTCAGATCATATCCATCTTCGAACTCAACCTTCATTTTGCCTTAACTACACATATGTAAAATTTCGTGAATACATTGTGCACTGTTGTGATGCACACTTACTGTTTTAAGTGCATAAGTGCATTCACATTATACAGATATAAGTCATGCATGTATTTTTATCAACAAGCACCACTATATTGTTGTCAAATTGAACCCACCAATATGTTTGTTTGGTTAAGTTTTTAAAGATTTGGTATTTCAAATTGAATATAAATCAACATATTTGTGCGTTTTCAGAAGAGAAAGCTGCAATCCGCATTTCCGGTAAGGGCACGACAGGTGTCCTCTGCTCTATTCGGCACTATCGTGTCAAAATTCATGCACTACGCAAGTGTGCACAGTGGCCAAAGTGTATGAAAGTGGACTAATGGAAGTATCCAAACTGAGACACAGCTCCTAAGCCTAAACATACCAAAGCTAATGTTGATGATGGACTGAATAACAACTTGAATTTAATATTCTTAATTCTTAAACCAAAATGGGACATTTGTGGGGTTTTTTTTTGTTTTTTTTTGTCAACACCCCTGTAAAGTAAAGCATTTACCTGCTGTATATTAAAAAATATGACCTAGATGAATGGCGTATATGGAGGAATAAATGAAGTTCAAGAATATATTAGATTGAGCCTGTCCTCCAACAGAAAACGACCAGAGAGGTCGTTTTTGACAGCAGCTTTATACGACCTATACATACGTTTACCCTAACCCTAACCCCGAAAAACAGAAGCACCATCAGGCCCGGCCAGGATTCGTACTCAAGTCTTCTGTTCCGGGGGCGGGAGCCCTCCTCGATGCGCCACACCACTACTCTTTAGAAATTAGCTTTTCTTAATGCAGCCTGAAACGCGACCAGAAACGCTCTAATGGGTCATATGTCCACGTACGACCTATCTGGGCGTATGATTTGGAGGATAGAAACGCTCTACTGGGTCGTATGTCCACGTACGACCTATCTGGGCGTATGATTTGGAGGATATGTTGATTAGATTCACAGTATATACGTATTCTGAACCCTGACACATGAGAAAAAGAAAAAATAATTATATGACACACTTGAGGAGACGAAAATGTGAGATAATAGATAAAAATAAAAATCAAACTCCTGCTGATGTCTTGAAGACACAGGAGTTGCTGGTGACAGCTGCTGCAGAAATATGTGTAATATGATTTTACCCTGTAAGTATTTTTTATTTATTTTTTTTTATTTTTTTTTTTGCTTTATTTCCAACCTAATAGTAGATTCATCCTATCAGATTTTTGTGACAGATTGTCAAAATAGAGGCCAGAGAATCTCCTCATTAAGTTTTATAGATAAATCCAAATTTGAATCTGAATTTGCCAGACTGACAGGTGATGGATCTGACAGGCAGCTGACCACAGCGGTCCGTTTTCTCTGTGTATGGGTGATTGAGTGAAGGATGAAGAGGCAGGGATGGTGATAACGCTGTCCCAAAAAAAGTGACATAAAAATAAAAGTGTCACGGGGAAAATGCCAATGCGAAAAACAGCAGTAGACTTTTAAACTCCGGTTAAGCTGGATGCTTTTTCTTCCGTTTTTCTGTTTTATTTCAGGCAATTTAGCTGTACAGTATATACAGGCCTATATATTGCTGGCAAAATCACAATTCTTCAGTTTGTGTGCAGTTTTCTTTTGCTTTTATTTCCCATGCCAATGCAGCCCTTTTGAAATAGAAAAAATAATTGAATTATTAAGACAAGAATGATATACATAACCTTTGATAATCAATTTATTTAACACAGGTCATTCTGTGGTGTACTGTTTGGGGGGGGGGGGGGTAATTTAATGGAAGGATAGACAGGAAGATGGACGCATAATCAGATTAAACACAACGTCTGGATGGTTGTAAAATCTGGGACTCTGGAGATTTGTTTGTCAACAAAACTCATCTCGGCCTCTTTTACACCATTACTGAAGTTAATAGAGCCTGAAATAGTCCACTCAACCAGCCATTCACTCTGTTGATCACATTTATTGATCACTTTACATCCATACACCGTTCACTTCAGCCACTTTATTAAGTCTTGACAGTATATGGACATTTGGGGCTTTGTGGGTTAGCTGGGATGCATGACTGATCATTTAGAGGTTCAGAGTGCACTATAAATAACTCACACAACACAAAAACAAAGCAAAATCACTGATATTCCACCAAATAAATCTTACCTAGTTACTTAATTCATTTGAAATATTATGGAGATCGGTGTCAGGACTAACACATGTGGCAATACAGTTGCATTGTGGCCCGCCACTGACCAGGACCCGTACACACAAGCTTCCAATCATTTATTTCACATGGGCGGGTCCTAATGTGATTTGCCACTGTCATTTCAAAATATCACATCTGTTCCATCACTGAGTCAACAAAGACATTCACTTAAGTAACTCCTGACACGTACTTCATTGTGTTGCATACTTCATATCATTCAACAAGTAGAAAAAAATTACAATAACACATTTCAGTGCATTTCTAAATTGAGGTCGATCTGGGCAATCTAATGTAGAAAAATGTACAAAGTGTGCCCGTGTGGAATTCTGAGTTATTGCTGTCATGGACATGTGTAATACTACTGTGAGGGAAAATAAACAGCAGCGTTGGTAACATTTTAAAATAAGGGTCCATTAATTAACATTAGTTAATGCTTTGTGTGTGTGTGTTATGTGTCAGTGTTGCCTTCTAGTTTCTTTTTTTTTTTTCTTTTCTTTTTTTTTTTTTTTTTAACCTTTTACCTTCCAACAGTTTCAGATGAAGATGAGGCCTCACCATTATTACTGGTGGGCTATTATACTATTTGTAGAATTGGGATTGTTTATTGGCTCATGTGATCCAAACATTTCCATTAATTCCAGACCCCTGTAAAATCAAAAAGTCAAAAATTATTTAAAAAATAAAGCTAGATGTAATCATTTCCGAATTTCACGTTTTTATTTTACAAAACATTCTGGCAAACCTCGATAGAAGCTTTGAACATAAATATTAAATGAAAAAAAAATCTCATTTCCTACAGTACAGTATGAGCAGTCAGAATGACTGCTATGGGCATTCTAGTAGTAGTTTAACCATACAGGATCAACTCGAATGCAGACAAAATGGATAAGATGGATAAAATAGATTACTACTACTATGAAACATAAATAAATGCCTTAATAAACAACTTAGAAATAATTAAATACATTTAGACTATAGAGAAATAAAAATAGAAATCATGTCTGAAAGAATGCACTGACCTAAGATGTTTGTTTGCCTGCTAAAGGCCTGTCTGTCCTTTAATGACCAGCGCAGAGGTGCCTGTGTCTGCACCGCTGCACACTGCTGGTGGTAATGGGGCTTGAAATGGGCTACAGGTACAACCAATCGCAGTAACTGATTAAATTAACTTGTGATTGTGCAGAGTGATTAGATAGATTTAAGATCTCACAGAGTAACCTGGTGGTGACAGAACAGAGGGTTCAAGATCACGATGTGACCGGAGGGTTGAAAGTGGAGGTTCTGGATGGACCTTTTCCCACTGAAAACTAGTGCTGGGACGTTACATTTATCTCACTATTCAATATTGTGCAGTACTTGGGTGCCAATTTGATATGTCTTGCGTTTCTGTCGTACTGCAGTTCTACAAGTATTGCCTTCAATATCACTTTTTATTGTGATTTTTTGATTATTTTTTTTTTAAAGGATAAGTTCGGTTTTTTGACACCTGGACCTTATTGTTAAGATTAAATATGCTCGTAGACTCACCCAGACAATTTTGGTGGAGCTCGGAGCCGTTTTCGAGCAATTTAGATCCAGCCGACGGCGTTTTTTCTCATGCCATAGTAGTGGACGGGGCCAGAAATCGAAGCCCCTAAATTAGACTTTATCTGCTGCGAAACTCGCTCATTTCACACCTACATGTTATAAATGAATGGCCAGTGTTATCACCATGTCAGCTCAACTTCGTTGTTATGGTCATCCGGGACTTTACAAGGATGGGTAACTTTTGGTGACATTATAGACGTGCGCCGCAGGACCGCAGCTGAGAAGAGACGCTGTTGTTGCTAGGCTACACGGCAACACAGCTATTTTTGTGCAGCATGGCGGAATATTTATCCGATGTAGAAGTGTCTGACGACGACTTTGAGTATAATGGATGCCCGTATCGTTTTGAGCCAGAATACACCGACGAGGAGCTATTTGAAAGGAGGATGCAGAGTAGGGTGACCAGGTCCCAATAAACCAAAAGAGGGACAAGGGGTATGTTTGTGAGGGACAAAGTGGGACACCGCCTGTAGCTGCATCGTCTCTTCTTGTTTGGCGTCTCCCCCTCCTCCATTTCCAAAGAAGAACGCGCGATGCGAGTGTCATTCACTAGCTGTCACCTCAGCTGTTGGTAGCGCGGGAGAAAATTAGGGGCGGGCCTAAGCGCCGTACGTGCGGTGCTACTATGACAACAACAAACAGCACAGAGTGCAGGAACATCACCGGCTTCTCATTGCTGGGGCCTGAGGGGGATGTTGTGCGGGACATGGTCTCAATTTGCGTGATGCTGAAAAGAGACAGAAAATGCGTGAAATCACGCGCAAAGCGGGACATCTGGTCACCCTAATGCAGAGGGAAAGAGCCGAACAGCTGGCCAGAGAACAAACAACCACTGCACGTCCACGAATGGGGGCTAACTGGTGGTGTTGTTGTGGACATTGCATGAGTTTCGCAGCAGATAAAGTCTAATTTAGGGGCTTCGATTTCTGGCCCCGTCCGCTACTATGGCATGAGAAAAACGCCGTCGGCTGGATCTAAATTGCTCGAAAACGGCTCCGAGCTCCACCAAAATTGTCTGGGTGAGTCTACGAGCATATTTAATCCTAACAATAAGGTCCAGGTGTCAAAAAACCGAACTTATCCTTTAACACAGAGTGTATATCATGAGTCATATTTCCAGGCTTTCAGTTTTATTTCAGCAGCTGTACTGGCAGTAACTGAAATACCCTTTGAAGCAAACTTCAACAAGAAAACAAGAAAATAATAGACAAAAATAAAATGAGATGTTTGGCCAAAATGAATAGCGACCCTGAAAACTGCACCCAGCACAAAGTGATGAACAATCTTCAACTGAACTTGAAAACCCTGGACTTTGCTTCATAGAGAAGTGAATGAAAAGTATATCGTTTTGGCAGTAAAGTCTGGGTGTGATTCACTGGGGGGCGGGGGCATGGTGGGAGTGGGAGGTGGACTGACAGCTGTGTAATATTCCCAAGTTCAACTTGATGAAACACTTCATAAAGTCAGTCTAACATATGATTGTGTGCTCACTCACAGGCTGACTAATAAAGCCTGTGTAAACTTGTGAACAGTTGTTAAATGACCTGAAATGAGTCACAATATAAGCGTGTGTTCACATGCATGTGTCATAGTTCACTTTGGTAAATAAACAAACAGCGCTAAAAGTCTGAATTTAGGCAGTTATTCCACCAATTTTACGGCAGAAATGCCCACTTACTTCGCTATGGGGCTTGCAGTGATCATCAGATAACATTAAATAGTTTGCAAACTTTATTTAAAAATAAAGGAAGAAAAGGAGGTACTGGATCCAATATGTGCCGGTCCCAGTCTGGGCGGTCCCCGATCTTGTTCCAGCAGAATCCAGCAAAAAAATTAAGCCCTGGTTTGATTTGCATTTAACCTCATCACCAATGTGCAAGCACAAGGCATGCAAGTGAAAATACTGCACTATTTCATTAACTCATTTTTTTAAAAAATGGATTAAAAATGCAAATGCAATTTTTAAGTCGTCCATTGAGTCAAGTGTCACATTTAGCTGTTCCTGCTCATCAAGAAGTCAACAATAAATAAAATATAAAATATAAATATATGCACTGTCCTATCCTGGCATGAAATGTCTCTTCCAGGTAGTAGCAAAGTTAGCAATCAGGAATCAGTGACTATTAGTTTGTTTCAGAGGAAATATATGCCTAAAGTATGAACTCACATGTTTTATATAAAGCATGCAAAGCAAAATTGATCCATTTGTTAGGATAATATTACTGTGAATGTTATGCTAATTTCCATTAGCATCAGTGAGAATCCCCATTAGATGTTTGCATCGAGCTAACAGACCATGTGCTAGTTATTTTAATATAAAAAAAAAATTCAGGAATTAAAAATCAATTCAGAAATGTAAATACAGAAAATGTTTGCTCTGGGAGAAGAATACACACTGTAAAACTGTGTAAGTAAGAAAATCACACCATATCTGTGCGGTGCAGTATGCTCCAGTATGTGACTTTGAGCACAATGTGAATGGCGACCCTACTGTCAAACTCGCACCTCGCAAACTTTGCTGCCAGCTCTCTCTGTTATTAGGGCTGTTGCCTCGGCTGAAATTGACCGCTGAAGGCAGGTGTCATAGAGAAAAATAATGTCTTTCCAGGTTTCCTTCACAGTGGTTACATGAGAGAAAACAGGTGGAATCAAGATGTGTGCGGACCTCTGTGAACCAAACAGTGAACACACGCTGCTACCCACTACCACACGGTGGTGGGTGGTCTGGCCGGGACCATTTTCCACAACCGATCCAGCAAATGTATCCAAACAGACGCCCCTGTGTCTGAAGATAAAATGAGCCCTGATAGCATTGATCACACGTGGAGGTCTCTCCAGATTGTGAAGGGTTTCCTGTGGTGTTGTCTTCTGAGAGGCATTTCTGCCTTTGACCTTTGATGATCAGAACGTCCAAACCAAGGGTGGATATTTCAATTCACTGCTGGGGGTGGCAATAAACACGACATTTCCTAAAGAGAAATACCTGGAGCTGACACCAAAAGAACTGCTCAGTGTAATGTATTAATTAATGCATGTCACAGGTTCTCTCAGTTTTATTCTCAGCCAAGGACCCTTTACATTATAGAAAATATAACAGGGACTCCCTCTGTATGTCCCCGGGATTAATTTGACGTAGCTTTTTTGTTGTTACACTTCTACTCCCTGTAGTTATGTGAACAAACAACACAACACAACACAACACAACACAACACAACACAAGAGAAATCTATGAGAAAGATGTTATATTACAGCATGTAGTAAAAATATGTGTACCATGTCAACACAGAATACCCATAAATACATGTACACACACATCAGTGTGTTTTACTCTTTGTGCATATAACAAAAATACAATCACATAAAATAAAATGTTGATTCTGATTATTTTAAATAATATACAATAAAAAATAAATAAAATATGAATGATGGGAAATATAAAATAGGCATAATAATTTATTAAAAGAACAATGATAGGCCAAGCCTGGAATGTTGAATGTGATAGAGAGAGCCACCATTAATGGGTTTATATGTTTATAAAGAGTTATAGATTGTTAGATCAGAGTGAAATCCACATGTTAACTATTTTTAAAAATTTAAATATTATTTGCGGAACTATGAAGCCTCTTGTGAAAAATAGTTTCATTATAATTTTGCCTTTTAATCACATTTTCATATTGTGGTAATCAAATATGTGTCACTGGTCTAATCTTCGTTTTAAAAGCAGGAGAAATACTTCAGTGAATAACAAACTAATATATTATAATTAATATTCTTCAGAATTATTTAATATTGTACTGTCTCTCAAAACAAGCTGTGGACAATTATGCCACCAAATGTAGGGCAACGAAAATAGGCACAATACTTACTATATACTAGAATTAAAAAATACTGTACATTTTAATTAGAAATAGGAGTGGTGTAAATAAAAATATATGAACTGTACATCACAAATATTACAGTTATGATATAACAAAGTATTTCGGTATGAAAACCAGGATTTTGAATTTAACAAGGTGTCCTGTATCATAAGTAAACATATGACATTTGTAACAAAGCCAAAACATACTGTTAAAAAGGAAGACTTCCATCCTCCATAGGCATGTTTGCATTCGGAGACATGTCTGTCCTGTATCAGTATGGCAGCCACGTCAACTATGAGGCAATGAAGTGAACAAACTGCAGTTTGTGAACATGTTTTATTCTACTGAGTGGTAGTAAAGCGTCTAAGACATCCTTTGCTTTAAGTTCATCTTTGAAGAGTAGCTACTTACTGGAGGTCAACCATCACACAGACACTCGTCTCAGACGGAGGGCTGATGTGTGTGAGGATGGCAGGCAGTGAACCAAACCACTGTGTAGCACACGCAAACTAAACTTAAACACACGTCGTTTTTCATCTACAAGTGGCACAATGCACATTATTATGTCACGTAAAATTGTCAGTGGTGGAAAGAGTACTGAAAATCTGTACTAAAGTACAAGTACTGTTACAATACTAAAATGATAATTACAAGTAAAATAACTGGTGAAGGATATAGCATTTCCTTAGTAAAAGTACAAAGTATTTGTTGCAAAAAATTCTCAGAGTATTCATAACTTTTAACCGTTGATGTCACAGTCACTTCTCCAAGCTAGCTAGCTTTGTAAATTTTGTGCATTTTCCTGAACCAATAGTTGAAAACTCTAAGATACAAAACACATTTTTCTTTTTTTTTCTTTTTATTCTTATTTTAAGTCTAAGTTTTGTGATAGCCGTTGTCAAATGAGGTGCAATTATAGCCATTTCTATCGATTAATTAACCATGAATACATTTTTAATTGGTTAAATTCTTAATGGCAATTAATTGACTATTGGTTAATCATTAACATCTTTACTCCAAATGTGTGCTACCAAAGCATTTTGTTTTGTTTTTCGTATATCAGATCACCTGATTGGCTACTAAAATGCAGATGAAAGGTTTGGATATTAATTCAAATTGTACTCAGTACTCAACTATGATTTTAAAAGTAACTAAGTAGATTACATCTTGTGAGGCACACTTAAGTATGAGTAAAAGTACAGAATTGAAAATCTACTCATAAAAGTACAAGTACCCCAAAAAAACACTTAATTACTGTAATTTGAGTATTTGTAATTGGTTACTTCCACCCCTGAAAATTATATAGCTATGTTTACAATAATGTGCAATAATGTGTTGAGAGGAATAACTGTCTATTTTTCCCAGGGGTCTGCCCCCCCCCCCCAATCATATCCCTCCTTGTTCACCACTCTCGGTGCAGAATTCACTCATACTGTGTGTTATTGTTTGACACGTTATTTCTTTGCTTTTTCACTCAAATTATATTTCTGTCACCGCTCACTTTAAACTCTCAATTTCCAGGATTGAGCATTATAAAAATATAACTTGCTAAAAAAAAAAACTGCAGTAGACAGAGAACAGTGTTTTGTGCAACTACAAGGTTGCAGCAGAAGGAAGACACAGAAACCAGAACTGTGCCAACTACAGTATATTTGACTGAAAAGTCCCTCATTACACCAGAGCCCCAACAGTTTATCATCCGGCAGTGGCGGAAAAGAGCTGTCAGTCACTGACTGATTGGATCGTGTTTCTGTTCAGGGGTAAGACAGTGATGGAATAATTCCTCAATCTTGAAGGATTTCCTGGGAATATGCCACCATCTCTTCATGCATGATGCTAATATGAATTTTACTGTTATCTGGCAGGGTAGAAAATAATGGGAGTGTGTTCAAAGCCCTTTTCCTTATTCACTTTCCAATCTATCACAGCACACATGACATACAAATATGAGCAACCAGACTTGATTTCACATTGATACTGATGTGCCCGTTAATCTTCAATGGCATGAATTTATAACTTAAACATGACAAAAATGTTTTAAAGTTGCTTCAAGGGTGACGTTCTTTTTAAATGTGGGTATGGCATTCTATGGATGAAAGCAACACAACATGTAAACTGGCTATACAGCCAAAAAAAAAAAAAAAAAAAAAAAAAGTTTTTTTCCCTTATAAATGTAATTAAAAGCTGTAAACATAGTCTCAGAGTAGCCTAGTCCTGTGTAAGTCAGTTACAGCCCAATAGACTGAATGCTCACAGATCACCTCCATATCCACACATTTTCCTTGCCTAAATATTGAACACTTAATCGACTTTGGGAGCCTTCAGATCATGATCCTCTCGGTTTCACATATCCATGATAAATGTACTGCAAACAGGATTTCCTGGTTATGTGATGCAATCAATTATTTGCCCTTTCAAAATAAGAGATCCACTTTAAACAACTGAACAGTAAAACTTTGATTTTATATTACAGCCTTTTAGCGAAATTTAGATAAAATAATTGTTGGCATTATGGCAAAACCATGCAATAGAGACTTAATGACTTTGTTAGAGTGACCAAAATCACCCCAAAATCAAAAATACATATTTTCCCCCTTGGCCTACAGTCCTATATATCCATCTAGACTGCTTTGGTGTGAGTTGCAGAGTTTTGGAGTTATCGGCATCAGATGGGACTAAATTACACTCAACTTGCATTGCTTCAGGTACCAGAAAATACATTTGAAAAATTCAACACCAGTGTCTCACTCCAGACATCATGACCTGGTTACTCAAGATAATCCACAGACCTTGTTGGGAGCAGTTTCATGCAGGATTCTACCAACTGTAGAAGAACTGTAATTAACAAGTCATAAATAAGTGATGAAATAGCACTACAGGCCAAGGGGGAAATATCTATTATTGATTTTTTTTTTTTTTTTTTTTTGGGTGAACTGTCCCTTTAAAGAGAATACATCTGCCTGCAGGTGTAAGAGTGAGTGAGCAAGTGAGACTACTTTCTTTGCATTGACAACAGTCAGTATCAGAATCCTTAAAAGCACAATACAGTCAAAGCAACACTGTAAATGTAAAGCTAGAAGGACAACAGTATAACTGTTAAGGGCATGGAATAAGAGGCCTGCAGCTGTACTAGCTTATCTATGTGAAAGCAATCTAATGCTCTGTGGACCTCGGGGATCAGGGTATTTGTCCCTTGTGCACCACACACAGTAGTTGGTATTACAGCTCTCTCTGCCTCCTCATCCTCCCATGCTGGCTGAATATGAATTGGCTGCAGCACAGAGACTGAACTGTAGAAGCCTGTAGGTCAGCAAGGGCAGAGTGACGCTGTGCAATACACAACACCCGATCATTGAGAATGTGCAAGGGCATGCATATTTCTGATCTGAATTCTGAATTTTAACAGGGGGGAAAAGATCTGAGACTCTGAAACACATCACAACAACCCAAACCAGCACAGAGAGGCCAAGCATTTACATGATGTCTGATGAAATCTGGCAAATCGGCCACAAAATCATATTGAAGTTTCTTATAGCAAAACAGCGGAAAGGGATTGGTCAGATTATTTGAAGTGAGATTATATGGGGTACTTATCCATAGTCAGTGTATTACCTACAGTAGATGGTGGTTGACATGCTTAGTTTGTAGAAGCAGAGAGGAGTATCTGTGGACAGTGTCAGGATCAAAAAGTATTATAACCACTTAAAAAAGGCACACGTTAAAAAAAACCCATCAGTTTATATGTATACTATATTGTTACGGCCATCACCATACCCTCCTCTTTGTTTAACCCTCTTACCATGTGGTTCTGTCTATGTTGATTGTGTGGACCCCAGCGCGTGGTTGGCTCCAGCTGGGATGGGCGTGGCCTACCCAATCTTCCCGCTCCCGTCCTGTCCGGTCTACCGATTGGTGCGGTCCTACTCCAGTCCACCAATCACTGGGATGCAGCTGGGGGAGCAATGCTATATAAGCTTGGTGAGAGTGTCTATCTTTTGTTAGCTACATCTGGCTTATATAACAACAGTTTCCTAATGGCATGGTAAAGCCGTAAAAATATTCTAAATATAGCGAATACTTAAAGTGCTTATGATTTTTTTAGGTGGATTTTTTTTCGATGGTTTTTGAGGACATTGCTTAGCTTCCTACACCTCCTCTCTGCTTCTTCAAACTGAGGGAGTGTTAACTGGGGTCAACTGCGGGTGACAATCGATAAGTACCTCATCGAACCCCACCTCAAATGATTCAAACTTTCCCTCTAAGAAATCTTTGAGTAGCAACATGAAGATATAAATGTAGCTGAAGATTGTTACAGTCTCAGTTTCTGTTATCCAGTTGGATTTGGGGAATTATCACAGTCTCCTCAGCTTTAAAGAGCTAGTCTAAGCTCTGTTACTCACCACACCTTATGATGCAGTGCTGAGCTGTACAGGATGGGGAAGCATCAACCCATGATAGCAGCGTAAGTAGGAGTAATTAAGTCTTGATCATGCTTTAGTACAGATGTGGACCTGGACAGCTGCTTTCTTTTTTTAAATGCATAATATGTAAGTTCTACACATATGGGTCTATCTCACATCGAAACCAAACAAAAGATGTCGCTAAGTAGCGTGGGAAGATGGGAATCATTGTCTTCATTGTTAAACATCCATAATTTCTGATTGACATGACTTGGGCAGAAATCATGTTCACGGACGAGCCATGGATGAGACGTTTAGTCATGTCAACTAACTTCCTTTCTTGCTCTTATATCCAAAGTATCCCGTGTTTTCCCGGAAGTTAAATACAAACTAGCGGCTAGTAGAAAGCTCACCGTTGCCTTCAATAAATTGCTCTGGTATTTGTTTTAA
Source organism: Lutjanus argentimaculatus (assembly GCA_034769285.1). NCBI lineage: Eukaryota > Metazoa > Chordata > Actinopteri > Lutjaniformes > Lutjanidae > Lutjanus > Lutjanus argentimaculatus. The sequence goes on from JAWZSL010000001.1 coordinate 3,796,328, forward strand.
TGTAAGTGCACAACTCAACAAAATATGTAAGATAAGTGTTGCTATTTTTTACATTTTAATGTGGAAATGTTACATATTATAGCTTTAAAACACTCTAAATGGTGCATAACTATATCATGGCCTAGCCTCTCCAGCCATTAACATTGTACTGTGCACATGATAAAATGGTTCTACAAAGCAGGGTAGGGTTTGGCCCTATGGGTGCTCGAGGAAAGGTCATAGGGTCACTGATATCAATACATCTCTGTTTATTAGGAGCATTAATACACACCACAGGTTTTATGCTTTATAACTATGATGTCAGGGAATATGATCGATTTAAAACTGAGAGGGTGTCATGATTATAGTGCGAGGGAAAAGGTCATAGAGTTACCAAAATCAATAAATAATTACAACATATTTTATAAATACAGCAGTTTTTGAAAAGACAAACACATACTGGTTTGGCTGCTCTTTGGCAGAGGTCTCTAGCAAAGAAAAGTTAAAGCTACTACAAGTAGTTTGTAACAGGTTATGAGGCAGTCGCGGTTTATTACTGATGCCTCTATATGAGCTACAAGAGATACATGCCTGCCACCAGGTCGGACTCTGTTTGGAATCAGATAAAACAAGCCTGTGTTTACATTTTCCTAGGCAAAATTACAGTGATTCATACGTTAGCCGGTTAAAAAGAAGCAGGAGGACATTTTCATAAAGATAATTTTATTTTTGACTCTATATTTTTTGGTTATTATGGTTGAAAAGTTACTGCTTTTGTCCAAAGGGGCCTCCAAAATCAATAAAATATGAAAGTTCCTTGTGGTGGCTTTAAAGTTCAGCTACTAAAAAAGAAAAAAAAAAAAGAAAGCTAAATACATGATTGATTATTCTTTGCTCTTGTCTCTTTTTTGCACTCTCTTTCATCATTATTTCCCCCACGGTTTGGTCTATAACCTGGATACACTTTAACAGAACAGTTTTTCAGAGAAACTTTACTCTGTTGTTGTTCCAGTGACGACTTTAAGCTGTGGCTAAGGCCTCGAATGACCTCACTCCTCTGCCTCAGGACTCCGAAGGCTTTGTATTGGTGATATATGGCCTGACATCAGGTCAAAACAAGAAACACTACCTGTCAATTTCCTATTGTCTACACAGTGGACACCTTTAGCCTTGGGTTAAAGTAAGGAGACTGCTGAACAGTCTCAGTCTACACTCAAAAAAGATTTGCTCAAATGACAATGCTGTCCCTAAACTCACTCGTTCTTAGATGCATGGGTATTATAACATCAGCTCCTGTACAGTACTGCAATCTAACACAATATCCTTGAAATATATACCAACTGTGTGAACCTTATAATGTTCAATTACAGTCACGACTGTGTCAGGTTGTTTTTTTTTTTTTTAATCTGAGCCTGTAGTTTGAAATGTTATTGCATTAGAGCTGCTGGTCTGATCAGAATAAAACTATATGTATACGTACGTCTTAGCAATTGGATGTGTCTTCTGGTTAAACAATGTATAATGAAAGTCAATGAAGCAAAACATATTACAAAAAGGGATTTGTAAGGTAATGCTTCACACTGCAGGTTTTTAGCCCTGACTTTCAACATCTACACATTTTGGAAATCACCGACAAAAGTCCCCAGCTCAGGTGCAAATCAGTGCATGCTCTTGTGAGTGACAATCGGTACGTGTGAACTGTTAACAGATGCAATCCAGAGCTCTGTGAGAGCTCGCTGATGCCCCACAGGCACCCAAAAGATATTAATCCAGCTTAATATCTGGTCATGTCAGGTTGGCTTGAGGAGCCATGTGATTGCAGCCCGGTCTCATTCCTAGCTCGTCAAATACCAACGTCACTGCCCCTTGCATGCACTGACCTGTTTACGGCTGAAAAAAGTGCATCAGGCTTTAAAAACATAAACCCATCAGTGGCTGTATGAGACACACTGGGCGTTCAATGCAATTGGGCCACTCAAACAGGACTTTTCACCAAGAGACCAGGATTCATGTCTCATGTAAAAAAAACCAAAGGGTTGTGAAAAAGGCTTCCTGGCAGCGTCTCATACAGCCGCTCAAGAATACCTTATGCACCAGGTGAGACACAGAGGGGTGGAGACAAAACGTGGGTATTTGATGAGTTGGGATGAGAACGGGTTGGCAAAAGCTGCAGCCAGACTTGATCTGGGGGAGGAGTCTAGAGGGAGAGACAAACGAAAAGAGGAACGGAAGAGCATCAGCCAGGAAAACTGAAAATAGAAAAAAAAACCCAAAACAAAACAAAAAGTAATTATAATAGTAGAACAACATTAACATGCTGCACACTGATGTTTCAGTATTAATAACCAAATGTCACTTCTAGTGTGTGTTTTTGTGATATGACATAGTTTGGAGACCAGACAGACTTGTGGGGGATTCCAGGTGAATGATCTTGTAATGTGTGACCCGACTGCTGATCAGTCATGTTGGTGATCAATTACCAGAAAAACCTGTGTGTTGGGCATAAGTACAGGCAGCTTATTCCGACTGACATGTTCATTTATTGTTAGGTGCTGACCCCTTGTGGACATAGTAAGTATACCAAGAGAAGTACAAGGACCAAGAAAGTCCACCTTCAGAAGAGGTAGTTTTATTGCCTAAACGTAACGAAGTAGTTTTTTGTGCCTAAACCTAACAAAACTGCAACCATTTTACAATGTAAACTACATGTGTCACATGAATTAGACTACAATGTCACATGAGTGATGTCACTTCTGTCATGTGACATACATAACATAGTTATTTTAACCAAAACCATGAAATTTTCCTAATTCTAACATGTAGTTTTATTGCCTAAACCTAACCAAACTTTGACAATTTTACAACGCAAACTACACGTGTCACATGAGTTATGTCATGGTGCAAATGACATCATTTCCACCATGACATATGTAACATAGTTATTTTAACCCAAACCACGACCTTTTCCTAAATCTAACCAAGTAGTTTTTGTACCTAAACCTAATCAAATGGCGACACTTTAACAACGTAAACCACATGTGTAATGTCACATGACCTGCGTAAGGCAGTTAAGGTCCGCTAAGTCTTTCACTGCTGGTACTCCTACAGTATATGTTGAGTAAGTAACACTCAAAAACTATTCAGGCATTTAAGTATGAGGATGTGTTGGGCAGCTAATGTGTTTGAAAGTCATGTATAGTGTGACAAGTCATAAAAGTGTGTAACTGTTCTGAATGTCCAGATACAAAGTGGAATGAAAAGTAAAAATGTGGATACACTTTTCGATCATCTTTCCTGGCAAGAATTCATAGTGTTGCACAAGTTTGTAAATAGAAAAGGAAGACAGGAGTAGCTGAATGAAGATGAAGGATCAAGAGAATCCAGATACTGCATTCTTTCTTAGCGACAAATACTTGACCAATCACTGTGAAAAGTGGGTATAAATGTTGCATTGTCGGTTTTTGAAAGTTACAAATTGCTGCTCGTGTGTTGTGATTTTGTTCGACCATCCGACAAGCACTTCAGTTGGAGCATGACACCTTGAGGATGTGCCTTAACCAATTCAAGTGATGAAAATATCTGAAGGCGTGTGTAATGTGCTCTCTCTGAGCAGCCTGGTTCAAGGAGGCAGTGGATGACACAAAGTGTGGACAATCTTGACGTGAAAATTGCAGTGTACCTCTGGATTGCCTGTGACACCCCTCCTATTGTGCTTCTCCTTTACTCTGGCGAGTCATCAAAATATCAAACAGCAGCATGCAAACAAAAACCCCTCACTGTGCTTTAGGAAAATGACACTTAACACACGCAAAGTGCAGCTTCACTTTGAGAGAGCCAAATCTGGATCTTTTTATCAATGGTAGAAGAAGAAAATGCATTTGTCAGTTTTGATTTGTCAATCAAATTAAACTATCCAATCATAGCAACCATAACTAGCCATCGCAGGCCTGTAAAGCTTTGCATTTTTCTACACATTGAAGCAGTGTGCATGGAGCTCTAAGAAGAGTGATACTTTGTCTCATGAGTCTGGAGGGTGGTGACTTTTGGCTTTTCTGACATTGATGAGTGTTTTCCAGTCATCTCCCATGTACATATAGAGGTTGTATTTCACTGTCTGACCAAGGTTTGCTGGGATGTAGCTTTAGCTTCAGTTTTTAATTGTAGTTATGTTCTCATTTTTCAGTTGTCAGAGTTAAGGTTAGCGGGTTAGGTTAGGGTTAGGTTCTCATTTAAAATGTATCAGATGGAAACACCAAAAAGTCAGCGGGAGATGGAATTCTCAGCTGACTCAAGGAGTTTACACGTTAGCATTAGCATTACATTGGCCAGCAAAAGTCATTGTTTTAGCTGACAAAAACCATGGTTGTCAGCAAGAAATTAGATGCTGATTTTGTTTACTTCTCTGTGGAAGTGAAGACCCAGTGTTTCGATAGTTAGCGATGTTAAATATGCCACCGTTATCACTGTAAACTCCAAATGTGCAGAGGAGAGGAGAAAGCCTGACAGATGTAGCAACAGCAGCTAAAGAAGGAAGGACTTAGCGAAGAGTCAGTTAAGTGATGAAATTATAGTTTACTTTATCATGGTGAGTGATGCTTTGGTAAACTCAATTATGAAAATAGTCAAACTACAATGGCTCTATATGCTGTATTTAATTACCTATTAGTAGGTCTACAACAAGACAGACAAGTTAAAATACTTTGGTTAGCAGATTACCATAGCTTGCCTCATTTTTCTATCTTATCTCAAAAACACTGATTGGAATAATCTACTTCCTTCATTGTACTTCCTGTCCAGTCTTCAACCTCTCCATCCTCTCCACTCTACCTGGCTTGAAAAGACATTTGTGGTTTCTCTTCACACTTCCTAGTATATCATCTGAGCTTAGATGAAGACCACTCTGAAGAGCCAAGGGTTGAAACCTCAAAGGATGTATAGACTGGGAATCAAACTGGGGACCTCTTATAAAGGTAGTCAGCTGCAGTAGCCATTCAGCTGAAGGGTCAGACCCTTTAACAAAAGGCCGTGCAGCTGTATTTGCGTGTTACACCAGTTTTATACATAAATTTCCGTTTAAACTACTAACTTTCTCTACTAACTAGTCTAGTTAGTATAAGAAGAAGAGTTATATGAAGTTGGTATAGCAGGCAGCCCCCTTTGCTGCCTGGTCTTTTGTGTAAAATATTATTTAACTTTGCAGTCTGTTTTTAACACACAGTTAAAAACGGGGACGTTTCCGAGGACAGCTCCAGCCAAACAGGGGACGTACAGTCACCCTATTCTGAACATCGCATCTGTAGCTGCAGGGGCTCAGTTTCAGGGTGCAAAGCTGACTAGCCAACCTGCAAGGTAACTGGAATGACCTGGATTAGCACAAAGGCCTTGTCCATTGCTCCTTGCTTGGGTTATGTGGATGTGCAGTGCACCACTGCTGGGCCATAGTGCACCCAGCTGGTTCAGCACCTCAGTGACTGCTTATTCCCAAACTGAAGCAAGGTGAAGTGCTTCCTGTCTGGAGTGGTCGCTCTGCTATGCACAGACCTGCCCTCGCATCTTCTCAAAGCAGCACAGCCGAGTGGAGGAAAAGGAGTGTTGGGAAAAGTAGAAATGTGCCTAATGGTCATACAATCCCCCCTCCCGGGGATAAAGTTAAAGTTTTGGCATCCATAATCTTAGTGACCCTTCCTTTCTTTTTTTTTTTTCTTTTACCATTTCCCACGCACTGCTATCAACGACAGCTGATGGATTTTGTTTGACAACGAACTTTGACTGACATGGTGCGACATCCGGCGCCACGCGATTCTCTTCACAATCAGATCATTTCAGGTAAACCTCTCTCTTGTCATGCCTCTTGTTCAAATGTCAACCTGTCTCACCACGTCAGCCTCTGCCGCTGCGGCATTAGCCTGTCAGGTGCCATGTCAACCTCTGTGATGTCACATCAACCTCTGTTTCCCTTCATTCGCTTCATGTCCCGCGTCCCTCACGGCAACCTTGACTTCAGATCCTTAAGTAGATTGATTCTTCTCACTCTAACTAGATATTGTGTTATTTACTTGTGTGTTAAGTTTAAAAATTGGCCTGGATAAAGAAGTTAGGTTGACCTAAATTGTGCAAAACCTATTTGATTTTCTCCCTGAGTGCAGTTCCCTAATGGAGAAAGGCTTACCCCATTAAAAGGGGAGCTTTCCATCTCCATTTCCTCCTTCCCTCCTCCTGTCCCAGTCTTTTCGCCTGCCCTCCTCTCAGTTTGGTTCCCCTCTCTGTCCTTATCGTCTTCACTTTTCTCTTCCTTTTATCACTTGTTATTTCATCTCCTCTCTTTACTCTCTGACTCTCCTCCTCTATTCCCTCCTCTTATCAGATATTTACTACTGCTAGATATCTTTCTCTCTCAGGTTGGGATCAGTGTTTTCCCTCTCCTTAATTTATTCCCTGCTTATGTTTTATTTTGTCAGTTATTCAGGGATGTGGTAAATATTTGCACAGAGAGGCCTGCCGGTAATCAGCCAGTTGGCGTATCATCACTGTGTGTCAACTGCGTGCGTACGTGTGTGCATGTATGGGCATCTGTGAGAGATTGAATTTTAATGTGTGTGAGGTGTGTGTGTGTGGGTTTATTGCAAAGATTTTTTTGGCTGAGGGTCAGGGATGAATTTAAGGTTTCAGAGGGAACGAGAGATTCAGCAGTGGCAGCGGGCTGGAATCGATCAGATGTTGTTTTATGGAGCCTTCCAGATAGAAAACAAACTGTGTGAGGGGGAGAAAAATTATTGGAGCAAACAAATCACCTGACTTCTAAAAAGAACAATGTTTTTGGCTGACCAAACAGTTATACAGGGGGGTGAAGGGAGAGAAAGTCAGGGGAAAAATCAGAAAGGGGATAGAGATTAAGACAAGGATAAAAAAAAATCAGTAATGTGCTGTGAAATCTTTACCAGGGCAGACAGTGACCTATCAATATAGCATGTGTCTACATTCAATTAACACAGCAGCCTAAGTTCATATAACTCACGGATAGAGAAAATCCACATTAGTTAGGCTATAAATCAACAAATATGCCAAGGCCCTGCTGCAGAGTCAGTCAGTGTGGAGCAAGCATAGTCAATTCACACATCTAGTTTACAATGTGTTCACACTAGACTGATATACACTATATATGCAGATAAATAGAGAGTCATTGTGACAGATTATGTGGAATCATTATGTTTAGCAATGCAACAGGTCACATCTATGAGTTTTTTTTTTTTAATTTCTTTGTTTTCCTTTTTCCTTTGCACTGTGCATGCTAATGTGTACCCTACGCTGCACATCCAAGGCCACATCGACGCAGCTCTTGCCAAAAGTTTTAACAGCGATCTGAGAGTGGACACTGTGTTCTTGTAATCTTTTGCCCCTTCCACTGGGTAAGATCCTGCAGGTCAGGTGTTGTCTTTTGTCTTCATAACATAAGGCAATGTTGAAAATCTTTTTTAAAGATTGCGTCAAGCAACAATAAATGCGTGTTCTGAGTTTGTCACACCACAGAAACGTGTTGTTAACCAAACCAAATTTGAATGATTAAAAAAAATCTCTAAGTATATAAAATTAGTTCTCAAAATCATGACTTTAGCCACCAGAGCCAGATGACAGTGACCTATCAAATCATTTGAAAAACAACTTTTTTCTCCTGATCTGCAACAGGACAGTATTTTTCTAATTTAAGCGTTGTGTTGCTGAACTGTGGTGAGAAGTAACTGAGCTGATTTGGGCTGAAAAAGAAAAAAAAAGACCCTCTGACTGCTGTTTATTATCTTTTAGGTGGACAGTTACTTGAACATTTAAACTCCTTTCTATCTACAAAGTATGTATTGGGTCAGTATTGTTGTATGTGAACAATGTCTTTGATAGACTGTAGGTATTAATTAATGGCAGAGGATGAGAGGATGCTGTAATTGTATTTTATATATGTGTTGGAGACAAGGGATGGAAATAAAAAAAACAAACAAACTTTAGTTAATATCCACCAGGAATTAACATGTCCCGTTAAAGGCCTTTTTATGGTCTACAGGTACAGTATGCTCACTCTTGTCAACTTATGTCAGATGCTCATACACACTCAAATCTGTCGCAGTCTGCATTCTGCTCCTCTGCTCTCCCAGTAGTTTTCCACTCACCTCACCTCTGTCTCACTCCACCTGCCAGCCACTCTCACCTGATCATCCCACTCCACTCACCTGGTGTCACAGCTGCAGTTCATCATCCAATCAACCCGCTATATAAGGCTCCCCAGTTTCACTCACTCATCGCCAGATTGTTCTTTGTCCCCACACAAGACTTTACCCCGTTGTTGACTCGGCCTGCCTCTGACCTGCCTGCTTTGCTTAAACACACCAGCCTTCCGTCCCCGACCACAAGTTCTGCCTCAGCGTCCTCAGTTCCTGTTTTTCTGTGGCTGCTCGGCATTTCCACTCGATGACGCCACAGTGTGAGTGTTTCCACCTGCTTACCTGCAGTTGGCTGCGGCTCAGAGGCCCTCATTGTGTTGCCGTCCTGTGTGGGCGTCCTTTGTTTACCTACCTGTCGGCTCATCGATCCTTTGCCTGGCCTTGACTCACCTCTTGTCCATCCCGTCGGCTCGCCTGCCTTGTCTGTCTGTTCACCTGGTTGTGACTCCATCCCTCGTCTGCTTGTCAGCTTCATCTGACTGCTCGTCCAGTTCTGGACCCTCTGCCTCGCCGACTTCGTTTCCTGCCTGCTCCCTCCTGCTACCGTCGCCTGCTGCTGACCAGAACTATTCGGGTCCGTTGTCTCACATCGCCGCTTACGGTCCCTTGGAATGGCCATACGCTGTGTGGTTGAGGCATGGTCCCTCTCTGCCTCAACCTTGATCATTCACCACAGTGTAAGAACCAACTGCGCATCCACATATCTACAGAAATGTTGGTTTTGGGGCAGTGAGCGGCAGATGGATAGCATTTGTCTCTTCAGGAAACGTAGTTTCTAGGAGCAAGCTGTGGCAAAAGGAGTATACCATACTCAACTAACTGACTAGTCTCACTGAGATAAATTATGAGCAAGGAAAATTTAATTATTAATATGAAGAAATTATCTATGGATACACTATCATGCAGTGTTGGGCAGTAACATATTACTGTAATTACTTTTTCCAGTAACAAGGATGCGTAAGAAAACAATTTCCAAAACAGTACTCACACTACAGTTACTATTTCAACTAACTCTGGGTTACTTTTTGACCTAGGTCGGCTTATGACATGTAGGCAGAGGGAAAGAGGCAGACTTTCACAGGTGGAAGTATTGTTCTTATTTTGAGTTTGTTTGGCTCCTCCAGAGAGAATATGCAGTGATGAAATATCATTTGAAGGCCGCTCTCAGAGCCGCACTTTGTTTCCACCTCAGCCAACATACGAACAGCTAACAATAATAAATAAGGCTGCAAAAAAGGAACATAAGTAACATAACGTAACAAGTAATGTAGCCTTACTACTTTTGATACCAAGTAATAAGTAAGGTAATATTATTACTTTTTAAAGGAGTAATAAGTAAAAAGCAGCTTATTACACATCCTGAGTAACGTGTGCAACAATGCTATCAGGTAATCTAAACATTTCCTTTTAGCTTTGGTGCGACACTGCCTCCTCTGACACATCACTGAGGCATGATGTCATAAAGTTATGCACAGCATCTCAAATCTGTTTCAGAAATAGACTCATATAATGATTATGGCCTGATGCAGAAACATTTTTAATGCTCGCCCCATGATATAATTGACATTTCTCTTTGTGTGTGCAGGACAGTGACAATGTGACTATAAATGGTACGCTCCATTACACATTCATTTATTAATGGGAAGACATACCTGTATTTTGACAATCTGACATCTTCCTGACAGGTTTGCGAGTCTGTATTTTATTAAGTTTTATTCTATTGCTTATCTTCTGCTCAGATATGCTGCTGTATATTTTCAGAATCCATCATAACAACCTGCAGTGTTAAGGCAGTTTGTTGATTTGCTGTTAAGCAGAATATGACCAGGTTTTCCCACATGCATCCATGTTTGTGTGCACGATTGCTTAATAAGCCCTGTTGCTGTATTCTTTCTATGCACATTGTGTGTATTATGATACAGCATATATTGTATTTTTTGATTATATTGTACTTCTGGGTCCAGGACTATTTATCATAATGATAAAGACGAATGAACACTTTTACCAAAATAGTGAAAAAGAGAAACAAAGTTATTACAGTAAAGCTGAGATAGTGAATAATAACAGAAGATCAGTGTTTTGATTGGTTATCTGTCCAGTGAGAGGCAAGACCTTAGTTTGAGCATGGTGGAGTGCAGAGGATGAATTTAGTAGCCTCACAGCCTGAAGAAAGAGGTACAATTTCTTTTTGAGGTAAATCCTCAAAAGAGTAAAGAATGCAAGCTATACACTACATTTTTGTGGCAGTTGGATTTTAATTTGTAGGACTATTTATCTTTTTAAGAAAAAATAATATAACACAAGGATGTAAGAAACTGTAAGATATTGCAATGTCACACATGTAAGGTATAGTAAGGATGAGGATAAAGATAAATGTCTTTAAAGTCAATGTTTTTGAATATGTGCCAAGGCACAAACATGGCTGTTCTTGCAAATATCCAAACAACCTTCATATTTCCTCCATCAATATGCGATAGATTGTAGTATTTCATTAGCTGCACACAGTGTACCCATTGTATCATACCCAGTAATTTGTCAAACACACAGCTCCTCATCAGGCTGAAGTACTGAGCCGCATGTTGAACCACTGGAGGTACAGCATCAACAACTGCTTCAGCAGTGCGTGTTTGTTAGGCATAGATTAAATATTTAAGCAGCATAGTGGATATGGATGAATTTGTTTTTGAACAACTGTGTGGATACATTAAGTGTTTGTGTGTTCGTAAGAGCGATGATTATGTGAGTTCAAGAGAAATATTGCCAGAAAAGTTTTCACAGCTGGCAGAGATGGAAAACTTTGGGTATCAATAAGAGGAAGATTCAATAAAGGCTGATGGAAACAGATTGTTTTGGAATAAACAATGACACTGCAGTACCTGCTTTGCTTTCTTCTCCTGTACACAAAGCATCTGTGTCTTGCTGCTACTCACCAATTATGCCTCCGCTCAGACAGAGAGCTCCAAAAAATGAGAACGAGACGGAGTGTCGGGTAACCCGGCAGCCTTGGACATAATAGCCTATTACTCAACCGCACCATGTCTGGTTTGAGATGAGCCAAAGACACCCTCTTTTCATCCGTGTAGCAGCAGATCAGAGTGATATTCTTTAATGTATCCTGTAATACTGATTCTTTACTGTGTAACACTGCCACATCCACCTGGGTATGTTTGCAATAGTAGTTCAGTTCAGTAATTCACTGACTGATATGTTATCTCAGCAACAAAATTTACTTAAAACTTTGGATTTGGATGGAAACACCGAGCCTCGGGGAAGAACAGATTTGTTCTTAAGTGGTTTGTGTGAGGGATTCGGGATAACTTGTCACATTCACCCACTTTCTCATTTTTTAAAAAAAAAACTGTATTAAAAACTCTCAGAATTGCAAGTGAAGACTCTATCATGCAAAGCAAAAGCCATATATCAACAACATCCAGCTCATCTGAGCTGAACTGACACTAAGTGGAAAATTGTGCTGTGGTCTGATGAGTCCACATTTTTTGAAATCATGGATGTCATGTCCTCTGGGCTAAAGCCAGCGTCGGTGATGATATGGGGGTGTGTTAGTGCTCATGGCATGGCAGGGTCACATCTGTGAAGGCCCCATTAATGCTGATTGGCATTAATGGGGCACCTACAGGTTTTGGAGCAACATATGCTCCCATCCCAATGTCTTTTTTCAGAGACCTTCCTGCTTATTTCAGCAAGACAACGCCAAGGCACATTCTGCACATGTTCCAACAGCGTGGCTTTGTAGTAAAAGAGTTCAGGTACTAGACTGACCTGCCTGCAGTTCAGACCTGTCTCCACTGAAAATGTGTGGTGCATTATGAAGTGCAAAATACAACAACAGAGACCCCGGACTGTTGAGCACTTGAAGTTGTATATCAAGCAAGAATGAGAAAGAAATTCACTTTCAAAACTTCAACAATTCAACAATTAGTGTCCTCAGTTCCCAAAGGTTATGGAACACTCTTCTGTCAACTTGCCCCGTGTAGAAGACTCGCCCTTGACCCCCTCCTCCTGTTTGCAGTCATTGATTGCCTTGCCGTGGCGAGACAGCTTTTTTTTTTAAAAAAAAAAAAGCCATTTTCTTCTTTATTTCAATGACAGTACGACCCTCAGGTAACACGGCATTAAAAGCACTTGTTGTTTTTCGATTCCCTGGCTTTGGCAAGTCCTTTAATTCCACTGCAGTTAAAACGTTTTCTCTATTAATCCAAAAGAGCTTCAATCACAAAAAAGTCTGGTTTTTACTCTTTGATGCCCTTTTCATGAATGAACTCTTCCTGACATATGGGGCAGAAAGTATAGCTTTAAATTATTATTATTATTAATTAAGCTAATTTACAAATCTGTGCACATGCTAAAATATGCACAGACTGGTCATTAACACAGTTATCTTTAGCTATGAGCGTTTGCTGAATCGGACATGGCATGTTCGTACGAGCCCACCGTATGAAAAAAAGTCAGAGAAAGTTCAAATAAGAACACGGAAATATTACTGCTGTTGTTTTTACTAGGCGTAAGTCAGAACCTTGTGAACGTGCTATCTCAAGAACAACTTGAGGGAATTTCTTCAACCTTGGTGCAAATGACCACTTTGTTTCAAGGATGAACTGATTAGATTTTGGTGGTCAAAAGCCAGAGGTCAAGGTCACTGTGACCTCATGTCAGTCCCGTTCTTGTGAACGTGATATCTCAAGAACAACTTGAGGGTATTTCTTCAAACTTGGTGTAAGCATTCACGTGGACTCAAGGATGATCCGATCAGATTTTGGTGGTAAAAGGTAAAAAGTCAAAATCAAGGTGACCTCTCTTAACACATTTTTGGCCAAAACTCAAGAACTCTAAATTCTTAATTCTTAATTTTGACATTAATTACACACAAATGTATAATAGGATAAAATCATGAGGTAATGATATTTTATATCCAATAAGTCAACTGCACTATGAGACCATAATGTTCTGTAAAAACAATTTAAAACCCTCAAAATTACTAAGTTCCATATTAAATTCCCTCAAAATCTCCACTACACACATTATATGAGTCTGGACAAACAACAGCAACTTGACTGGTTGGTGGTAACATACAGCTGCGAGGCAGGGATTCTGTTTTTTTGACTATTACTCAGGCCTCAAGTGATCAACAACTACTTCAGTTTGAAATCTTGCTTCAGCTTGGGAGAACATATAAGTTAATGTTGGCAGAACTTTGCAAATCTCAGCTGGGTGCATTTGGCAGTTGTGGTGGCATCTGCAGTAGGTGCTTCACTATCTGTTGCCTGGTAGGATCTGCTCTCTACTGAGTGCATTCTTCTGATTTTTAATGTTGCTTTACTCTTGCGAGCTAAAAACATTGCTAGCCAACAAACCAGCAGGAAAAGAAAATGTGTCTTTTCGTCCTTTACAGAGACAAGTCGACAGGTTTAAGTCTACTCATCCTGAAGGGCATCCTGAGTGTCTACATGAGTGCCTAAAGCCTCTAAAGTGTAATTAGAGGATAAAGCCTGTGTAAGATACAACAGTGCTTTTCTAAATTAGCGTTTTGTGTGAATTATAACATATGGTTTGGTAGAAAAGATAATTATTACAGGCGGACACACAGCGGAGCCAATATTTACCACTGGCTTTGTGTGTGCATGTGTTTGCTTGTGTGTACAAGGCTATACCGGGGGCTGAATGCCTGAATATTTCACAGTACTTTCAAAGTACATATTTTCACAGACTTAAGCAGAATTATCCTTGTCAAGGTCTTGTCTTTCTCTGCCCGTCCCTCACTTCTCACTCAGCTTACCCCTCTCTCCCACGCTCCCTGTTTTCCATCTCACTTTCTTTCTCCCCTTTGTGTCTAATCAGAGTTATTCAACAGGGGTGGAGACCTTGAATCAATGCGCTGAAAGCTAAGGACCGAACTAACCAAGCTTTTAGATACTAGACTGTACTGTATAGAGTGTATGTGTATATGCGCGTATGTGCGTGCACGTGTACAGTACACTTGTGAATAATGGGAAAAAATGATGAGAAATGTCAAATGGCTTTTGTGCCTGTAATTTTTTTCTGTCACTATTTAAGCAGCTACTTTTTGCAAACATATATTATATGACTTAATAGTGAAAAATACCCACCACATCTAAATTGTCCATATTGTTATTATTGTGTTTTGTTTTTCTGTGGTTACATCTGATGCACATTGACCTTAAAGGAGAAATCTGTAATATATTTACTGTAATAAATCATTAAATGACTTTGATGAGATCAAGAGCAAGGATGCTCGTTTCTTTGACAGCAACGTTACAGCCGTGTTTGAAATTTCCAGTCCAGACTGGAATAACTGTTTTATATGTGTGTTTCATATTAATAAGAACTTAAATTAATGCTGAATTTGGAGTAGGCGTTTGTTTATGAGTTGTAAGAAATCATTAATAATATTGTAGAAGGCGTAGATGTTCATAACTTCATAAATTGAGCAAAATGTTAATGGAGTTTGGTGGGCAGCTCATCATCCAGAGTGTGTTATTTCAGAGCAGTGGGCTTTCTAATGTCCTACAATTCAACAGCAATAAAACAGAGGTTTTGATCTTTGGTCCAGAACATCACGAATTACAGATACAGTCCTCTCTCAGTTCACTCACCAACAGTGTAAAATCTGTAGCAAAGAACCTCGGAGTAACCTTTGACAGTCACCTATCCTTTGAACAGAACAGCAGGAAAATCACCCAGCCTTGTTTTTATCAGTTAAGAACATCTCCAGGATTAGACACATGCTCGGTTTTCATGCCTCGACTACTGTAACTCTCTTTTTACCTGCTTCAACTCACTTCACTCTGTCTCACAACTACAACTCATCCAAAGCTCAGCAGCCAGATTATTGACAACATCTACAAAAGTCCTGTCATATCAGCCCAATTTTAGCATCCCTGCACTGGTTGCCGGTTAATTTTAGAACACATTTTAAAATTTTATTAACCACGTACAAGGCAGTTCATGGTCTCGCTCCAGATTACATTAAGGAGCTTTTAACTCCGTACGCTCCAGCCAGGCTCTGATGAGATCAGCCGATCAAAACCTTTTGGCTGTTCCTCACACCAGACTTAAAACTAAGGGTGACCGTGCATTTTCAGCGACGGCCCCTCGGCTCTGAAACAACCTTCCCCACAGTGTGAGATCAGCAGACTCCGCTGCACCTTTCTTAAATCTCACTTCTATAGGATGGCCTACAATTATTCATTTTTTACTGTTTTATTGCTTTAATGATTTAATAATGTTTTGTTTTCAAGTAGTTTGCACTTTCATCTGCTCTAAATGCTATTTTAAATGTTTTATATGATCTTTTATGCTCCTCATTCTGTATTTAAGGAGGTGGGATTTTGAGGTCTATGATTTTAAATTTTTTTTAATTCTTGTTCTGTAAATCTTTTAGTATGGAAAGAACTTTCTGTTAAGTTCAGTGGGCTTAGCTTTACATTGACAGCTAAAAACAGCTGAACAACTTACAGTGTCACTTGTTGTTGTTAATTTACGAGGTTGCATAAATCCTGCGCTCCTGCAGCATTCCTGCATACCATAGATCATATATTAAATAGGATTACAACCTATTTAATGTACAGATATGGCTCCAACTCGCTATTTGGACTGGAGTTTAAACATGGTGTGCACCTCTGAATGGATTGTCTCATGTTGTTTTTGGAAGCTAAAAGCGTGACTAAAATATGCCGCTGTCCAACCAGCCAGCACGTTTTTGAATTTATCGGGATTTTGTTCAGCTGTGATGACAACCACAAGTCCTATTATGTTTACCTTTTGTCACCGTTCAATTCATCTTTCACTAAGCCTTGTTTCCCTTAGATACTAGTAATTTCTGAAACAATGGGTTTTCAATTTTTCACCAAAGCAAACAAAAGCAGCTGATATTTAGCCAACAACCATTAATTTGTCAGCTGAAATGACATATGTTGCCAACAGATTTGATCAGCTTTAGTTAGCTTTTTTTTTTTTTAATGTGGTAGGCTATGTGTTGTTGAAATTGTTTTAATACAAAAAATGTTTCCCAAGCTGGCAAGATTGGCAAGACTGGTTGTGTATCTGCACTGGAGCGTGCCTCTGTTTCTGCAAGCACTAAAACAAACACGATTGGCTCTCGCCTGGTTGTCACTCACATCGAGTCAGAGAACAAAAAGTGGGGCTTCTCTCCGCTTCCCCTTTTAAATCTCTGCAGCTCAGCGGGAGGCACTGGGCTGCGACACCAGGCCCCGTTCACAATAAACAGCAGCCCGTCGCTCTCCAAGGTTTTGTGTCCATGTTTGTGAAGGGCCTGAGAGCAGTGCTTGAAATTAAGGATGCGCCCTTGTCACAGGGACAGTAAAAAGATGTGGCACGAGCTCTACACTACGTCGAACATGCAGTTACTGTCATAATGTTTAAAATAAAATTCAGTTTTTGCTATGAGCAGTGGTGAAAAGAGTACTGAAAATCTGTACCCAAGTACAAGTACAATTATATTATTGAAATCTCAATTACAAGTAAAACTACTGGTATTAAAAAAAACTCATGTAAAAGTAAAAAGTATTCTTGTCAAAAGCTACCCCAAAAATGACTTAATTACAGTAATTTGAGTAGTTGTAATTAGTTACTTCCACCCCTCACTATGAGATGTATGCAAAGTGTGTGTATGTACATTTCCATTGCTGTATCAGAGACAGATCTGCATTTGCACCTCCATTTTCAGTGATGCATTCATTGATCAACAGATCAAATAATAATAAGAAGAAACAGAAACTCAGCCAATTACTAAAATAACAATGAAAACTAATTCTGGCCAAGCACCTCGGGTGATTTCAATTTTTTATTCAGATAAAGGGAACAACAAGCAGAACTTCCATGGTGGACCAGAGTGAGTCAATGAAGTGGTGAGAGTTGCTGAAACAAAGTTATGAAACTGTATTTATCACTTAAAAAAAAAACTCATGCAGGATTGTTTTGTTAACTGTCTTTTATATTTGTTCTTAAACAAAGCGGTATGAGGAAAATATGAAAATCCTACAGGGGATTCATGAAACATGCCTGACAGATGATTCTGACATTTGACAGGTAACAGTAAACTCAGAAAAAAAGAGGAAAAGAAATGAAAAGGAAAGGATATGACACTGGAGGACAGCAAAAAAATAAAAAATAAAAGGATAAACCTTTTAAGAGATGTGGAGGAGTGGATTGGAGCATCATTGGAGTGATTTCAAGAGGCTTCTCTGTCTGGATGCAGCAGGTGCAGCCAGGTTGTGCCCTCCCCCCACCCCCACCCTGGCCAGTGGGCCACAGTGTTCAGGATTCTGTGCATCAGATGTTACTTGGAGTCTCTCCTTCTGAGGGAGGACAATGGATGTGGAGCTGGAACCTTGATGTTCACATGAGTACAGTGGCTTAATCTTGTCAGCTGAGCGGTGGTTTGTAATACTTCGGTGTTAATATGATAAGCTTGGGACGACGCACGGCGCGGGGCGTCTGCAGCTCCATATGCATTCGTTCTGTTCGTCGAATTCATCTGAGTAATCCAGCTGGTCAATACTGGTCAAACAGAGGACCGGGACATGTCAAACCTCTCACCAAACTCTCTTTGGAAGGTCAGGAAACTGATAGCAGTGAGTACTTGCAGATGAGGTTGATCGGATCATTTCTGTTTCGGGAACCTGATCATCTTCAGGTGGAAACATTTAAAATTATTAAATTAAATAGTTGCATGACATTTTTCTTCTGTGTTTTTGGACAGTAAATTATGTTTTCTTCATCACTAATATTTTTTCATAGCACAAGCATAAACTGATTTTTTTGCATCGTTGGCTTACGTGTGGTTTTGGGGCACTGGTTTGTTCTTAAATTGTTCACACTCACAATATAATTTAATACGCTCTCTGCGTACAAACGATACATGCGTTGTCAAGTCTGGGACAAGTGAAAGTAGAATTCAGGACAATTGTGGGACACTGAGGAAAAAGGTTAATTTCAAGCCCTGCCTCTGAGTACCACGGCATTATGATGGAACTGTATTGCTGTTATAACAATACTTTTTCATTTCCTCTTTTTCATAAATTAGCTCATGGGCAGTCAAAATCAGATGTGAAGTGTTGAGGTAATAAATCATACAGAGGTTTAATGGATTTTTCTATTAAAGTTAATAAATCATGTTAACATTTACTGTTTGATGTGTAATTTTCTTCTGTTTATATTACATAACTGTTCATTTAATGCTACTCATGCTTGATAATAGTACATTATTTTCTAGCATTCTTCTTCATCGTCTTTTACCCTCCATCTTTTCACTCATGAGGAGTGACCTAGAGGCTACTGCTGTTCGTGTAATGACACATTTACATTGTAACACAAATATCTATACCTTCTACTCCGTACACCTTCAAAACCAGGCATGGTACTGTAGTTTTAATTCATTTTAGTGGAATTATAGATTTTTATTTCACGCGCCATCTTCATCAAAACCCACTTAAACATAAGCGGACAAGACAAAAAGACGTAACAAGGCAAAAAAACAATGTTAAAGATGTAAAAAGACAAAAAAGATGCCACAATACAAAAAGCTGTAAATAGGCAAACAAGATGTAACAAGGTGTAAAATAAATTAAAGACAGAACAGGACAAAAAGCATTGGAACGACGCAAAAAAATAATGTAAAAGACAAAACAACATAACAAGAGAAAAAGATGTAACTAGACAAAATAACTAGACAAAAAAATAATAATTACGAATACAAACGAATACAAACAGACAAGGAATTCATATTTAAAATGATAAGCAAAAGGATGGCTTTGTATAAAAGATCTTTGTTAAACAAAAAGAACCCTTCACCAACAAACGTAATCTAGACCCAAAAAAACAATTATAAAAGATGCAAAAAAAGATGTAAAAATTAGAAAAATGATGAAAAAGATGTAGAAAACAACAAGATGTAACAAGACCAGTAACAATGTAACAAGCCAAAAAAAAAGATTTAACAAGACAAAAAAGCTATATAAAAGACGTAACAATATGAACAAGATGAAAGAGACGTAACAACACAGAAAAATATGTAAAAGAAGTGAGAAGACGGTAGAGGAAGTCAACTGCAGAGAAAAGGTGAGCATCAGTTAGCTTAGCACAGAAAGAGCCAGAAGAAATGTCCTTCAGAGGACGACTTGTTACTTTCATACTTTACTACATGTCGGAGCCTGTACTTTTTCACTTTTACTTGAGTAAAGAAGTATCTGTACTTCAACTTGAGCACAGAATGTGTGTACTTTTGCCACCTCTGCTCTACAGATGTATCAGGCAGTGAGAAGACACCAGCTCATGGAGTTAAAGCTGCTGTGACACACATGTTGGTGGTCCTGACTAGTCAGCAAGAGCTGTATGTAAATTTTAATGTGCAGTGTAGAGTAGTGGAGCTTGAGACCATTAGAGGGTGTGGTTTGCACAGAACAGCCAGATGAAATGGGAGAAAGCAGGAAATGGGAGAGAATAAGGTGTGTGTTGTGTGTGGGGTGTGTGTGTGTGTGTGTGTTGTGTGTTGCCCAAATATGGTGTGCAAAAGTGTTTCATGTCTCCTGTCATGCTCTATCCTCCTAAACCGACTTGCTTCCTGTCTCTTATTGCCTGGGGCACCGTGACAACGTGGCAACGTGGTGACCATGAAATGATGGATGTCACTTTCTCTATGTTTATCTATTTGTGTGTGTGAGAGAGAGAGAGAGAGGAAGAGGCAGAGACAGAGAGATGAGAGGAAGGGGACAGCACGTGGCTGTGTGTCTGTGTGAGCGTCAGATGAGGAGTTTTTGGGGGATACATTGCGACAGGTGCTGCCGGTGTGCTTTGTCTTGTTCTCTTTCACACATCCTCTCAACCAGGCTCTCGCTGTTTGTTGGCAGGTAACCATGACAATGCCGAGAAACAGGCCTGAAATCACAAGTTTAAAATAGCACATCGACGACGATCATCATCATCCACAGAGCAAAAGCTTCACTACCTCCTTATTGGCAGCCTCACTGGCCATGAAGGACTAAGGCTCCTCTACTTCCTTTGTTCCACCCCTTGTTGTGGAACCTCAGTCAACTTTCTTCTTTCCTGGTTCTTGTACCAATCTCATTCCCAACTTGTCACATACTGATGATCACCACCCCTCGTCAACTCATGCAGACATAGACGGACCTGAAACATGGCTCGGTGATGTGCCCGAGCCATGTTTCAGTTACGAATGGACCTCAAGCGACTCTCTCAGTCCAAATCAGCCCAGCAGTTCACTTCAGCTCACATCAGTTCCAACAACCCAACACAGAAGAAAAGAAATACCATCCTGTCACCGTCCTCTGGCTCTGGTGGCTCAAACATGTCTGGACATGTCCAATAAAGTTTCTTTCTAATAGAAAGAAAGTAGTTCCGGCAGATTCTACTAAAGAAAGAAAGTAGTTCCTACATGAAAATGGTCACAACAAGGCCCTGTGGAGTATTTTAAGCAACCGGGTCACGTTTTTTGGAAAGAGATACTGGTTTTGAATTTTTCAAATGTATTTTTTGGTGCTTTGATCACCACAGGACTTTGCCATTTAGTCCTATTATACTGGAAAGAAGGCAGACATCTCTAAGCCTGGTATGTCCAAAACTCTGCAACTCACACCAAAAACATCTAGATGGATAAATAGCACTACAGGCTAAGGAAAAAAAATGTATTCTTGATTTTGGGGTAAACTGTCCCTTTAAAGATGCCTTCTTTGAGTGCTTTATCAAGTGGAGAACATCATTTAAACAAGAATATCTGCATCTTTTCTTCCTCTTTAGGTCTGTCTTTAGGTCCAGACTCTGTCATGATCAATGGCTTGCATTTGGGTGAGAGGGATGCAGAGTATACAGTGAATCATTTTTATGTGACTGAGTTGGCTTACTGGGCTGCCTCACATCAGTGAGCAGGGCGGGTAGTTGTCAATTCTCAATATGGTGTTTTTATCTTTGCCCAAACTGCAGAAAAATCTGCCAGAGAATTAAAGTTTTATGGTCCAGTATTTTTGTTTTTTTGTGAGTTTTACACCGTTCTGGAGCTCCCGAGCAGTATTCATTGTGCATTCAAATCAACTTCAAATTTGGTCTGTTTTAGCATCAAATGCTTTTTTCCCCAAGTCCTTCTAAAAAACTTTTCCCATGTGACAAGACATAGGTTTCTGCATGATGATGTTGCTATGTAAACCCCCAAGTTTGAAGGAGTAGCATGTAAAATACAGCCACCTGTCAAAGTAAACTCTAAACAAACGGGGCAGCGTATCATCAGGCTGGCCTATTAGCTGGCGTTCAGTTAGCTGTGTAGCTAATGGCCCTAATATAACTTGAGTCTGGCAGGATCTGCGATTCGGAGCATCGCGGGGAGTGTTTATATTTACACCTCGGAAAACTGGACCGGGCTCAGCAGCCTCGCATCAGCGCTGTAATCTACACCGCTGCCTTTTGTAACAGCTGAGAGGGAGTTTAAATTTGAAAAACCAAGAAAAGAATGAAGATGGACCCATCTTTTAAGAGTTAGTTTAACTCAACTCATCCAGCTGTTTAAAACATGATACATATAATACCGCTATAGAGATGAAGGTAACTCCATCCCTCACATTCAGACACAAAGATTCTGTTGTATTCTCAGCCTCCACAGTGTTAACATTGTGTCTGTAGAATGTGCAGCAGCTACTTTGCACTTATTAAAATTGATGACTGTGCTGTATAGCCTGTACCACTCATTGCATTATAATGGCTCTGAACGTAAATGTATAGATGGTGTTTTAATGGTTTAATGGCTTGCAATTTTCACTCGGTGGATGGTTTAATGTAATGCTGCTTATGCATATTAATCTTTTGCACACTCTCTCTATAACACATGTGCACACACACACACATTCTACCTGAGATCAAAGTGGGCATGTATCTCCCCGAGATTTTCTTTGAGAGTTGCAGTGCATTACTCTATCCTGATTGACCAAGCCGCTGTTGTGTCATCATGTGACGGTGGTTGTCATTGTCACTTCTCTGATTCATCACCGTCGGGCTTTCATCTGCTTCCATCCTGCTACATGTTTCTCGTAAATTCTAACATCAGTGCCACCTTTGTTCTTTTCTCTGTCGCTCGCAACTGCAGTATTTTGGCTTTTTTTTTTTTTTTCCCTCTGGTGCCACATGTAGCATTTTTGGCTGCTGTTCAAATCAGGGCCAGTTTCATTTCTAGTGCTTTTAAAAATTATTAATGAAGGTAGCTTGATCCTTAAAGATCTTGTAAAGCAACAACAAATGTGTGTTCTGAGTTTGTTGCATCATAGAAACATGTGTTATTAACCACACAGCCAAATTTAAATGCCAAAAAAAACAAACAAACAAAAAAAAAACACTTAGTATTAGGGACACTCAAGATTAATCAGTGATTAATTACATGGTGATTAAGAATTTGGTTGATCAAGTAAAATTTAATTGATCTACAATCAATGATCTGAAATATAATAGAGATTATTTTTATATGTGGAAATAAAGCTTTGATTGACAAAAAACACATTTCATATTTTTTTTTATAACTATTAATCAGTTAATTGATTGTTAATGTTACCAATGCTCGATGTCTCAGTGTCAAACACCACTACAATCTGAAAACCATCTGACACATGGATGCTCTGTCTAGCAGCTTTATTGGACATGTCCAGTCATGTTTGAGCCACCAGAGCCAGAGGACGGTGACAGGATGGTGTTTTCTTTTTCTTCTGTGTCGGGTTGTTGGAACTGAAGTGAGCTGCTGGGCTGATTTGGAAAATACTTTCGTAATTGACCGTTAGGGAGGGTGACGGGAGGGGGAGGCGGCTGTCGTTTGTGTCTCGGTTCATGGGGCTTATATAGTGTTGGGGGACCGTGGCTCCGGCACGTCACCCAGCCATGTTTCAGGTTCGCCCCAGAAATGACTGAACACAGAGATGGTGAACAACAAGTTACATTTTCACAACTTCGTTAATGAGGTGTTGAATGTTTGTATCCTAGAGGATACATGGCCCAGAAAAGCGTATAAAGCCTGGACAATCAATCACAGGTAATGAATAAGATAAATGCATGAAATATTAATTACTCTTTATTTTACTTTTAAATGTGCATTACTGATTAGTTCACCAGTGTGCATGTTTTTGCATGATCTTTGGTCAAAATGCTCACAACTTTTTCCTGTTTGTTCAGCTTCCATTATTAGTGGCATTTAGGATAGAAACAGGAAAAAGATGATTTGTTAATAAATGTTAATAACTCGGTCTTTATTCAAAGATTTGATTTGTTTCCAGTATTCAAAACATATGTGTATAACTATTGTTCAGTTTTATTTCACTTTTTAAAAGCTTTTTTTATACAAAACATAAAAGAAAGTAGCTAATTAGTTCACCCCGAAAATCAAAATGACATATTTTTCCTCTGACCTGTAGCGTTATTTTTTCATCTGTACTGTTCTGGTGTGAATTGCCTAGTTTTGGAGATACCGGCAGTAGAGATGTCTGCCTTCTCTTAAATATATCGGGACTTGAATGGCACAAGTCCTGTGGTGCTCACCAAAAAAAAAAAAACATATTAAAAATTCAAAACCAGTGTCTCTTTCCAAAAATCATGACACGATTACAAAAGTTTCACAGAGAAACTACTTTCTTTCAAACAGAAATTTAAAAAAGGTGTTTCTAGTAGATTCTAAAGTAGTTCTGTAAGATTCTACTTCAGAAAGAAAGTTGTAGTATCTCTATGCCTAGTACCTCCAAAACTTTGCAACTAGCACCAGAAAAATTTAGTTTTAGATGGCTAAATAGCACTACAGGTCAAGCGGGAAAAAAAAAATTGGGGGGAGGGGGGCTGTCTCTTTAAAAGTTGGCACATGGACTATTTACAAAAAACAGGAAAGCTTTAAATTTATATCCTAATTAGACAAAGTATTTTAGGAGATACAGTGTGGAAATTGTGAACTAAAGGTCACATTTTGTTATTTTAGCCTAGACACTTTAAAAAATAGCAATTAATTAATTTTCCAAAATATTTATATGTGCTTGCCCATTTAAGGGTTAAATGCTGCTGTGTTGTGTGGTGCATTTTGATATTTCCAAGGCCTGAGGTGCACGATGCACTTGGAGATGGGGTGGCATTAAAAAAAAAAAAAAAAAAAAAAAAATCATCATACATTTAAAGTGAGTACGATAAGGGCGAGTATCAATCATTGGCAGTCAAATCAGCTCCTCTCCTCCCCTTTAAAAACCCATGACATTCTGACAGTTTGGTAATAGAGTGGAGGGTCCAGACCAGCTTCATCAGGAAACTAATATTCTTGCCCTGCAGTTGTACAGGCACAAGTGCAAAGATCCAGCAGCCAAATCTAAATTTAATGGCAGCAAAGAATACGTCACCAAGGGTAGATCATTTTAAGCTGCGCTATCCTCTCTGGACGAACCGAAGGCAACGACTGCATTTATTTTTATTTGTTGTTGCATAAATTGGCAATGCCCATAACCATCCTGTTTATGATCCACAAGTAATTGTGTGTTTTTTGTTCCAACAATTATAGCTGTTTCCTCCTCCACTGCAATTAAATTTATCCAACACAGTTACGATTCTCTCTATGAACAGTCGTGGTCCTGCCCTTACACATCATACTGGTAATTGTTGCTGCAGACCTCTGTTGCAATTAAAATGCAATGCTTCAGGCGCTACTTGCCAAACCTGATGGAACGGAGGAGATGACGCACGCAGCTGTTGCAGTCCGGTAACCTGCTGCTTTAAGACGTGCTGGAACACTGAGAGAGGGTTGGTGGGATTTGGCAGCCCTGACGACATTCAGTGATGTAGAATGGAGAGGGGAAGTTAATTGCCTTAATATTTCCCCAGAACTGCGTGAGTGTATGTCCGATGATTCCCTGGTTTCAATTCTCCTGATAATCAGCACTGTAGCCTGATATGAGACTGAATTGTGAACTCGCTATGCTCCATTTCCATATTAAGTCTGCCCTCACTCTAACCGATTTCTGTGGGGGAGGGGGATTCGACTTTCCCTAACCAATCAGTAGAGACGTTTCCACTTTAATCTAACATCATTTTATGTCAACACTGACATGTTGCATGTTATTATTTGATTATTAAATTAATTGTTAACTATTTTGATTATTATGAGTATTTTTTTAGAGAAAAAAACAGTCAAAATTCAATTAATTCAGCTTCTTAAATGTGACTATTTTCTGGTTGCTTGAGTTCTCTATGACAGTATACTGAATATTACCGGGTGGTGAGTAAAACAAGACATTTGAAGACATCATCTTAGGATTTGGGGAAACACTGATTGGCATTTTATTAACTGAAAATAATCAACTATGAAAATAATCTTTAGTTGCAGCCCTAGTGGAGTGGATATATATCACTTACTACAGTGTCAGTCCATGCCAAAATTTTGAGAACATGACGGTACTCGTTTTTCTTAAAAGTACTAAATGTACAGGAGGTACCGGAGATGCAATTCTTCCTTACCTGACTGACACAGCTTACACCCCTACAAGTGCCTTAGTCTGGTGTTAAACAACAACAACAGCAACAAAAATAATACTTTATTTATATAGCACAACTCATGCATAAAACACAAACACAAAGTGCTGAACATAAAAACAGAAAAAAATAAAACATTTTAAAACAATAAAAGCAAAGATATAATAAATGAAATAAAATTAAAGTTAAAACTGCAAGGTAAGACTAGATATAACAAAATAAAACGACCATCAGTTAAAAACACTTTGAAAGTTTGAAAGTTTCAACAGATTTAAAGCCCCTAAGACTCTGGCAGACTGTTTCATAGTTTTGAGGCACAGTTAACAAAGGCAGCCTCTCCGTGCCTTTTAGTTTTAATCTCCTGAACAATCAGGAGGTTTGAGTCAGAAAAATGCCAAAAGAAGAAGAAAAAAACGGTGGAACAACAACGCGTGTAAGATAGCGATGTGCAGCTGTAGCCACAGCTCTGCAGCGATTCGATGAAAAGAAAAAAACAGTGAAGAGAGTTGTCTGTGGAAGTAGGTGACTGTGTGTTTGAGGAGCATCATCAGGGATTAATAATAAATTCACAATAACCGGTATGAAAATGGTGCCATCAGTCTTTCAGACGACAGGAGGAAACACTTCCAAAAGACTAACTTAGCTCTGTTGTATTGCCAGTTACACTTGCAATGGCTAAATGCTAAAAGCTAAGTCAAGCTAGGTCAGAAGAGTTTTGTTGTCTTGTTTTTGCTTTTTACCGTGGTATTGAACTGAGTATCGAGAATCATGGAAATTAACTGGTAATGGTATCGACTACTGTCTCTCTGGTATTGTGACTTTTCTACTTCCCGCACCCGGTGTACATTCTGGGAGGATTTGTATGGCTTCGTCCAAACAAGCCAACAGCCTCTCTCGATAGATTTCAGAATTCAGCATGTTCCTCCATTTAGTTGTTCAGTAGCCATGCCTCAGGTGTGCTGAAAACAAGTGAGCGTCGGCCACTTAAAATGTCCCTGTCCTTGTGCACACCGAGCTGCATCACCATCAATCCAGCTTCACAGCTTCCTTGGCTTGATCCTCAATTAGTGTGACCAACAGAGAAATAACAATCAATATTTGCTTCTCCAGATCCATTTCCTCAAGTACCAGAGGGACAAATTGGTAGATGAGACTCTTCCCAAATCCGGTCGATAGAACGCAAAAACAACTAGCCTTTGAATAAACATTTTCAAAAAGAGTGCTGTTGTTATTTCAAAATAATTGGGTCTAAATTGCTGTAGGACATCTGTCTTGTCAATAGCGGTGCACATTGTTGTTGTTATTCCTCCTTGATTCTGGTGCACAGCTGACAATACGTGGCAGTGGTTGGCTTAACAACAGTGTTAGTCCCGTCCGTGGAGCCTGATTGGCTAATCATTGGTCCCCCTGCAATGCTCACTGGAAGGATTGCTTTTCAACCGAGAAACAGCTGTTTCATGTCACGATGCCAGACCAGAGAATCAGTCGGCTTGGTGGAGTGGGCGGATTTGAAGGTGTGGACTCGAGGCAACAGCACTGCATAAACTAGGTAGAACGCTGAAGTTGTAACCAACCAGTCTGATTTCAACAAGAGCACAAGAGTTTCTGTGTGTAACGCTGATTGCATGAGATTTAATCATCGAAGGACCAACTGGTCATTAGATCACAGTAAATTGGGTATGCCTAATGGTGCTTTGGCAGCGCACCTCACCTGTGTACAGTGCATTGCTGATCTGGTCATTCTTCACAGTAAATTGCTGCATGCTGCAGCATTGCCTCTGACAGATTCCCACTAAATCTCTCTTCCTGCTGTGAGGGGGAAAAAAAACCTGACCGTTCCTCAGGATAATGTCACTTCACGAGGGAGAAGTTTCATCTTGTGCACTGGGCTTTCAAAAAAGTATGGTAATCTGTGTCAGTCACCTATCAGCCCATGATTCAACCATAAGACATAAAGATGATGAGTACTATTATTACAGTAATCAGCTAATGCAAGTAAGGAGCACTGGATGTCACAAAAACCAAACACAATACAGCATCCGCCTGGAATTATCGGAGTAAATCTGTATTTATTGATCACCATAAGGCAAGGTAAGACAAGTTTATATATATAGCACCATTCAGACACAAGGCCTGATTTAAATGAGCTGACAGTTTCAGCCGACCTCGGGTGTTCAGGAAGTTTGCTCCACAGGTGGGGAACATAGAAACTAAAGGATGCTTCACCTTGCTTGGTTTTGATCCTGGCAACACTGAGTAAACCTGTTCCAGATGATCTGAGGGGTCTGGCTGCTTCATAACGTACAAGCAAATCAGAAATGCATTTAGGCTCGAGACCATTTAGTGCTTTATAGACAAGTAATCTATCCTTTGACACACTGGAAGCCAATGCAGTGATTTAAACACTGGTGTAATATGCTCCACTTTCTTGGTGTTGGTGAGGACTCTGGCAGCAACGTTCTGGGCGAGCTGCAGTTGTCTGATTGATTTTTTACTCAGACCTGTGAAGACACTGTTACAATAGTCCAGCCTGCTGAAAATAAAAGCAAGTTCTTCTTTATCTTTTTAGACAGAAATCCTTTAATTCTTGATATGTTTTTAAGGTGGTAGTAGGCTGATTTAGAAATTGTCTTTATGTGACTGTTGAAATTTAGGTCATGGATTCAAGTTGATTCTTTGTTCTCTGGGGCCAAAAAAAAACTATCTCAGTTTTTTCCTGTGTTAATTGTAGGAAATTCTGGCACATCCACTTATTGATTTCTTCAATGCACTTATTTAGCAGATGTAGGGGACTGTAGTCATGTGGTGACACTGTTATGTAAAGTTGTGTGTCATCTGCATAACTATGGTAGGAGATGTTATGATTTCGATAATCTGAGCAAGAGGGAGCATGTCGATATTGAATAGAAGAGGCCCAAGAATAGACCCTTGAGGACCTCCATGTGTAATTTTTGTTCGTGCAGATTCATAATTGCCAATTGACACAAAGTAATCCCTGTCTTGTAAATAAGATTTACAAGACAGGGATTGTCAAGTAGTATCTACTACTGTTGAATAGTAGTATCGTCAGCTGTGTCGAATACAGCACTGAGGTCCAGTAAAACCAAAACCAAAATCTTTGATGAATCACAGCTCAGATGAATGTCTTTTAAACCTTTTTTATTTTTCTGACAACTTTTTACTTTTACTTCCTGCATTTTAACACAAATATCTGTACTTTTTCCTCCTTACATTTTCAAAACAGGGGAGGGGAATTATTGATTATTTTATTTTGCACCATTCAGTGCCAAATTCCAACATCAAATGGATGTTGGATAAATGGATGGGACAATAACACACAAAGAAGATGATTTATTTGTGTATTCATCGGTATATCTCATGCACAACAGACCCACCAAGACTTAAACGATATGACAAGACATAATATGATGAAAACGACGTGAGATAAAACATAAAAGACCTAACAAGATGAAAACAACATAAAAGATTTAACAAGACAAAAACAACAGAAAAAATAATTGAGACAAAAATAGGACAAATTAAATGACATAAAATGAATGATGTACTGAGATGAAAACAACACAAGTCAAAATCAACGTAAAAGACAAAAACAATGTAACAAAATGTAACAAGACACAACAAGACGAACTAGACATAAAATACAAAAATGAAGTAACAAGATGTAACAAGATGAAAATGTTGTAAAAGATGTAACAAGACGAAGACAACAACAACAACAACAAAAAAAAAAACCAGATGAGGTCCAGTTAGCCTTGCACAGAAACAGCCGCTAGAAATATCCTTCACAGGGCTGTTTTTCACTTTAATACTTTGAGTACAATTCAAAGCCTGTACTTTTGCACTTTTACTTGAGTAAAAAAGATGAAACGGTACTAATACTTTTACCAAAGTATTTCTTTATACAATATCTGTGCTTCTACTTACTCAGAGCAGAAGATACTAACCGTAACTTTGATGTATTAGTGAGTGGATTCCTTACATGTTTCACAGATAAAGAGGGATGAATGCAGAGGTCATAACTGACCAGTCTGATTTCAACAATAGCACAGGAGGAGGTTTCTGTGTCTGGTGCAGGTTGCATGAGATTTAATCATCAAAGGACCCACTGGTCATTAGATCACAGTAAATTGGATATGCCTTATTGTGCTTTGGCAGTTCACCCCACCTGTGTCTGTGCATTGCAGAGCCTTTGATTCATGAAAAAAAAACAATCATACAACTCTTTGAATATTTTCATACAATGAGGCAATGTGCTGCTCAGAAATAAAACATACCAACAGAAGAAATGAATAAAACATTCACGAGGAAACAAGTTCGAAAATAATTAAAAATGTCTTTTGAATTAGCATATGTCTCAAGCTTGAACAGGATGAGAAAAGCTACAGGGAAAGTTTCCTTTGTGCGTGTCAGAATCTGTCTGGCTGTGTGAGAGAGATGACTGTGTCTGGTTATGTGATATGTGTGTATGTGTGCGTGTGTGTGTGTGTGTGCTTTAAGGCCACAGTGCTGCACACAGGAAAAATCTGTTTGAAACGCTTTGCTATGACAGGTCATAAGTAACATCTTTGTATGAAAACAGTTGTGTGTGTGTGTGTGTGTGAGAGATAGAGAGAGAGAGAGAGAGAGGTAGAGAGAGAGAGAGAGAGGAGAGAGAGAATGCACTTCTGTGAAAAAGCCTGTTTTAATTTTCTCATTTTTTGTATGCATTTGTGCATGTTGTTATCCGTATGGGTGTGCAGGAGCTGCCTGATGCAGGCTGACAGCAGCTACAGTGTTGGGGGGCGTTCAGATAGAAAATAGCACTGTGTTAAAAAAAACGCAAGGGGCTGCGTGGTGGGGGTGTGTTGCTTCAGGTAACACCGAGATGAAATATGATCCAGGAGGGCCAGTTTGAGTAATAGATCCATGAGTTTGAAGGCTATACAAGGACACAAGGATACATGGTGATTTATTTATCATTTACAACAAGTCTTTATAACAAGTTTTTGATGTAGTTTCCTCTTTGATTGATTGATTGAAACTGGTCGAAGAGATAAATGAAAATATGTAACAAGCAAATTATATTGAGGTGAGCTGAGGATGAGGACAAGCTGCTCTTTCGTCTGGTGGTACCGCAGCAGATACTTCTGCATTTCCTGGCTGATGGCAGCAGGGTGTTGTCTCTTAGCATCCTTTGCGCTCTGCACAGGCCAGTCCACCACATAAGCTCTGGTTCTTGAATTGGTTCCGTTCAGGATCTGTGGAACCTTGGTGCTATCTAGATAGCCAGCCTGCATTTCCACCAGTTTTGAGTGGAACCATCGTAATCCAAGGATGTCATCGGCATTGCAGAATGCACAACAACCTGTTGAATATGACACTCTCACTTTGGTATGCAAGGGAAAACTGTTAATTTTTGGTTCCAGTGGGGAACCAACTTTTCAGATTCTGAACCAGTTAGGTGCTTAAACGGAATGGACTCTGTTCCATGTTGGTGTTAATGGCATGTGGAAAGAATTTACTTGTTATCAAAGTTATCACATCTGTAATAATTTCATCCTTTGTCTTGATAATTGATTGTTAACAGTATTATACCTCAGAATATGTCAACACTATCACAAGACAAGAATGCAAATGCAAAATCCAGGATTATGTTTAGTGACAATGTGTTTAAAAGCCTTCCTACAATATCTGAATGGCAGCTATTAGGGGTGTGTATCTCACTGACTGAGACCTTTGATACGTATCTCGATATATGCTTGCTTTGTGTGATCGAGGCAGCGGGCGTCCAGTGAGAGCAGTGCAGGTAGAGAGGGAGAGAGAAAATGGAGGAGTTCGTTGACATCAAAAATGAAACATATGCGTGTCCTAATGAGATGCATTCATGCGCTAGTGCTGCATTGATTTTTTTTTTTCCGATTCACGTTCAGCCTTTTAACAATTCAGGCCGTTTGAACTGATGCACATGTATTTTACGCATTGATGCCCGATGCATTGGATGCATGAGTGAATCGTTACACCCCTAGCAGTGATGGTTAAGTTTTCGGAAAGATCCTGGTTATGACGAATGACATATGGTTAATGTTAGGCAACTAAAACACAGCTATATGAGGCTTTTAAAAAAATGTAGGTTGGTCTGTCACTAGATGTAAAACTCCCTACTCTATGTGATAACACTAACTGTGGGTTTGTGAGGGGACGCTAATTCAGGTCTGGTGAAAGTAAACTGAAAGGTTTGGATTCATCCGACGTGGTTGTAAATCTTATAGGGTGACTGGGCTTAAATATGTTCTTGGGCAACACATGCGTTGACAGATGATGTTGTATTGCGTTGCCGCAAAAGATGAGCCTTATTTGGTGCCATGGAAGCCCATTATTCTAAAACCCCAATAATCCAAAAAATGTCCCATTGGACTGAAAGTCCATTTAGCCCGGCTTCTGGAAAAGAAACGCCTGTTGCTCCGGATATACACTGTCCTTGCAGTTGTTAATGCAGTGACTGCTGGCTCTGTCCATGGTGCTGAATCAGCGAGGAGTTTGGCCTTAATGCGCTGTCTTTTTGGCTTTACACCAAACAATATTTCAGGTGATTTTACTGTTGCATACAAATTTTCAGGGTCTTAATAAAACAATGAATTTAACCTCAGTTGGTGCCCCTGCACCATTACCCAAATTCTTGGGATTAACCCTAATCTAACCCCTAACCCTGACCAAACCTCAAATTTGGAGCATCGTTTCTATTCATGATAAAAGGCTGTCGGACAAAAGGGACATTTTTCATACTGTTGGGGTTTGGGGTTATGGACAGTTGGAACAATGGGCAATCTCACCTAAATTAAACTTTTTAATGGAAAACCGTTCCTGATTTTTTCATCTATTTTTCGCTGGAACACCAGGGCTGCCACTCACAATGTGCCAAGTGTAAACACGAATGAGGGCGCTCCTTCTTTTCAGTCAGTGCTAATGTCAGCCTGGACATGGCCTTACTAAAGCATACAGACAGTGGAAGGGAAACACATTTACATACATACAAGTACAGAAGGAGAGAAGAGAGTAATAAAAGGGCAGTGAGATCATGAGAGACATACAGAAAGAAGAGAGAGCATACACAAAAGGAGACAGAAGATTGACAGAACGCTGGAGACGGAGATACACTAGAGGAGATGAGAAACAGAAAGACACATACTAAAGAGAGTGATAGTGAAGCTAAGAGCCACTGCCAGGCTTCAGAGCACTTAAAGCTCTCCAGATTGTCGTTGCCTCCACTCACATATTCCCGCCCAAGGAGACAATTTCAATATCAAGACTGAGTAGACCAAATGCTCTTATACCCTATATCACTTTGCTTCATATCAGAAGCAATATATTAAAGTCACTGCAAGTACTATTTTCTATCATTTTTGTATTTAATGTAATATCTGTCAGTGCTGGGGTGCCCCAAAGCAACATTTTTTTTTTTTTTTTTTTTTTTAAATCTCTTCATCTGTCCATATTGGAGCTGAAGTTAAAATAGACACAGAAATGTATTGAATATGAAGGATAGGAAGGTAAGTCTACCAAACCAAATGATGTGTTACATGTATGATTTTCTTTTATTTCATCAGACAGGCTCAATAATATTCCAGGTGAGTCGATGACCATTTCAATTTGCCCCAGACATGATACGTTTGCTTGATAACACACTGAATAGTCAGCTCGTTACGCTCTATTTCCATCTTCTGTCTGACCATGAGGAATTCGATTTTCCCTAACCAATCACCAGAGACCAATGTTTCCACCTTGATCTAACATCATATGTCAGCACTGACACGTTGCCATGCCAACACACTAGTGTTCCCCACAGTCACAGAGTGGATATCATTTGTGTGGAAATACAGTACTGGCAAAAGTTTTAGGTAGGTGTGAAGAAAAGCTGTAAAGTAAGAATGCTTTCAAAAATATAAAAAGTAATTGTTTATTTTTATCAGTTTACAAAATGCAAAGAAAAAAATCTAAATCAAATCAATATTTGGTGTGACCACCCTTTGCCTTTAAAACAGCGTCATTTCTTCTAGTTACACTTGCACAAAGTCAGGGATTTTGTGGGATCATAGTCAGGTGTATGATTAACCAATTATACCAAACAGGTGCTAATGGTCTTCAGTTTCACATGTAGGTTGAAACAGTCATTAACTGAAACAGAAACATCTGTGTAGGAGGCTTGAAACTGGGTGAGAAACAGCCAAATTCTGCTACCAAGGTGAGGTTGTGGAAGACAGTTTGATGTCACAGGTCGGACACCATGACAAGACTGAACACAGCAACAAGACACAAGGTAGTTATACTGCATCAGCAAGGTCTCTCCCAGGCAAAGATTTCAAAGCAGACTGAGGTTTCATGATGTGCTGTTCCAGCTCTTTTGAAGAAGCACAAAGAAATGGGCAACGCTGAGGACCGTAGATGCAGTGGTCGGCCAAGAAAACTTAGTGCAGCAGATGAAAGACACATTATGCTTACTTCCCTTTGAAATCGAAAGATGTCCAGCGGTGCCATCAGCTCAGAGCTAGCAGAAACCAGTGGGACCCTGGTACACCCATCTACTGGAAACAAGGCCAAGCGATTCAACTATGGCCGAAAACAAGGGAACTGTGGTGCAGAAAAATGGCAACAAGTGTTCTGGACTGATGAGTCAAAATTTGAAATATTTGGCTGTAGCAGAAGGCAGTTTGTTCACCGAAGGGCTGGAGGGCGGTACAATAATGAGTGTCTGCGGGCAACAGTGAAGCATACTGGAGGTTCCTTGCAGGTTTGGGGCTGCATTTCTGCAAATGGAGTTGGGGATTTGGTCAGGATTAATGGTGTCCTCAGTGCTGAGAAATACAGGCAGATACATATCCATCATGCAGTACCATCAGGGAGGCATCTGATTGGCCCCAGATTTATTCTGCAGCAGGACAACGATCCCAAACATACAGCCAATGTCATTAGGAACTATCTTCAGCATAAAGAAGAACAAAGAGTCCTGGAAGTGATGGTATTGCCCCCACAGAGTCCTGATCTCAACATCATCAAGCAGCCTACATCCACACAAGAACTGTGGTTTGTTCTTCAAGATGTCTGGAACAACCTACCTGCCGAGTTTCTTCAAAAACTGTGTGCAAGTGTACCTAGAAGAATTGATGCTGTTTTGAAGGCAAAGGGTGATCGCACCAAATATTGATTTGATTTAGATTTTTCTTCTCTTTGCTCACTTTGCATTTTGTAAATTGATAAAAATAAACAATTACATTTTATATTTTTGAAAGCATTCTTACTTTACAGCACCAGTCCAAACTGGTGCATTGCCATGCCAACATACTTTGTTTTTGCTCCCACAGAGAGTAAGTGTGTGAGGGGTGGCTATGCTACTTTAGTCAGCCATAAAGTGTGTAGATAACGTAAAATATATTTATGTAAATTCACAGGTGTGGGCATGGGTAAAAATGAACTAATTGTGGGCAAGCAGTGAGTGACAACATAAATATAAAAGATTTGATATGTTCTTTTCCCCTAGAGAAATCATTAATGAAAATGATTGTGCAGGATTTTTTTTTACATTAAAATCCACCAATAAGCCAAATCACCCAGAAGGATTTTACTGTGCCCATGACACAACCATTGACCCCAAATTCTGCCAAACAATGGGACATCACTATCTGATCTGACAGGGAAGTAGGTTAGCTGATAGCTAAAACTGATGGCATAAAGGCAAACACCAGTGGAGACCACCAAATTGGTAGCGTTTGGGAGAAATTTGGTGTGATTAGAGACTGAGATAATAACATCAATGCTGCTTGTTAGATAGCTGTAAGCTAGGGATGTACCTCCAGTATGCTTCACTGTTGCCCGCAGACACTCATTATTGTACCGCCCTCCAGCCCTTCGGTGAACAAACTGCCTTCTGCTACAGCCAAATATTTCAAATTTTGACTCATCAGTCCAGAACACTTGTTGCCATTTTTCTGCACCACAGTTCCCTTGTTTTCGGCCATAGTTGAATCGCTTGGCCTTGTTTCCAGTAGATGGGTGTACCAGGGTCCCACTGGTTTCTGCTAGCTCTGAGCTGATGGCACCGCTGGACATCTTTCGATTTCAAAGGGAAGTAAGCAT
This sequence comes from Lutjanus argentimaculatus, assembly GCA_034769285.1. Taxonomy (NCBI): domain Eukaryota; kingdom Metazoa; phylum Chordata; class Actinopteri; order Lutjaniformes; family Lutjanidae; genus Lutjanus; species Lutjanus argentimaculatus. The sequence goes on from JAWZSL010000001.1 coordinate 3,832,183, forward strand.
AATGTGTCTTTCATCTGCTGCACTAAGTTTTCTTGGCCGACCACTGCATCTACGGTCCTCAGCGTTGCCCATTTCTTTGTGCTTCTTCAAAAGAGCTGGAACAGCACATCATGAAACCTCAGTCTGCTTTGAAATCTTTGCCTGGGAGAGACCTTGCTGATGCAGTATAACTACCTCGTGTCTTGTTGCTGTGTTCAGTCTTGTCATGGTGTCCGACCTGTGACATCAAACTGTCTTCCACAACCTCACCTTGGTAGCAGAGTTTGGCTGTTTCTCACCCAGTTTCAAGCCTCCTACACAGATGTTTCTGTTTCAGTTAATGACTGTTTCAACCTACATGTGAAACTGATGACCATTAGCACCTGTTTGGTATAATTGGTTAATCATACACCTGACTATGATCCCACAAAATCCCTGACTTTGTGCAAGTGTACCTAGAAGAAATGATGCTGTTTTAAAGGCAAAGGGTGGTCACACCAAATATTGATTTGATTTAGATTTTTCTTCTTTGCATTTTGTAAACTGATAAAAATAAACAATTACATTTTATATTTTTGAAAGCATTCTTACTTTACAGCACCAGTCCAAACTGGTGCATTGCCATGCCAACATACTTTGTTTTTGCTCCCACAGAGAGTAAGTGTGTGAGGGGTGGCTATGCTACTTTAGTCAGCCATAAAGTGTGTAGATAATCAGTGTGGAGTCCTGCACTGGGTCAGGAACCCACTGGGAAACCTGCAAAAAAAGTTAAATAACATGACGTAAAATATATTTATGTAAATTCACAGGTGCGGGCATGGGTAAAAAATGAACTAATTGTGGGCAAGCAGTGAGTGACAACACAAATATAAAAGATTTGATATGTTTTTTTTCCCTAGAGAAATCATTAATGAAAATGATTGTGCAGGATTTTTTTTTACATTAAAATCACCAATAAGCCAAATCACCCAGAAGGATTTTACTGTGCCCATGACACAACCATTGACCCCAAATTCTGCCAAACAATGGGACATCACTATCTGATCTGACAGGGAAGTAGGTTAGCTGATAGCTAAAACTGATGGCATAAAGGCAAACACCAGTGGAGACCACCAAATTGGTAGCGTTTGGGAGAATTTGGTGTGATTAGAGACTGAGATAATAACATCAATGCTGCTTGTTAGATAGCTGTAAGCTAGGGATGTCATCACCGTGGAAACACATCGACAACTGCAGGAGCACAGGTGCTGAGTAACTGTACAGTATATGTGTTCATTCACGGGTGCAGGTCGGGTCGCGGGACTTATATTCACGGTTCCGTGCGGGTTCAGATTTCACTTTGACATAATTGCAGATGATGGTACTCAGCTTTGCAGGTGCAAGTTTGCAAAACTGGACTGGAGTGAGCTCTAAGCTTTGTTTGCATGCTGAGACAAGAAATAAGTAGTCTCGAAAGTAGGCTTGAAAAGCTAACATTGGCTAGATTGCAGCTACAAGTCAGGCACAATAAAGATCATCTAAAACGGGAGGTCTCCAAATTCTGTTTCAGACCTGCGTAGCTATCTTACTTTGTAGTACACCTCTCTGGAAGCTGTGGGTAGAGTAACAAACACCATCAGATCGCGTTTTCTTTTGGTCACGTGCTGCCATGAAGTTAGCTTGTAACTGCTAATTAGCTAGCTTTACTGCTGCATAAACCATTACTACCTTAAGAGGAACTTTTTATTTCTTTTCTGTAGCAGCAAACACAACACACATGCTTTCAGTTGCAACTTGAGCTGAAATACACATTTCCCTTTTTCAGTCGACTTAAAGCGGCTTTGATAGCAGCGTCGATAGCGGTCACCATTGTTGTTATTAATCCTCCTTGTTTTGGGCAAAGCCCTTGACTACCACTTGAAAATGGCACTAATTCCACCCTGTGGTGCTGATTGGCTAATCCTTAGTCTCCCTGTGGCGCTCATTGGTTGTTTATTTTTTAATCGAGAAACGCTTTTACATGTCACGATGCCAGACCAGAGAATCAGTCAGCTCGGTGAAGTCTGAACCAAGGCAAATGACATGCGACACATAGAATTTTATTATTGCTGAATTTAAATGGAGCTCTGTGGATAACTGAAGTTAAGAGCATGTGCAGTAGCCATGGGTAACATTTTTGCATAACTCGTTTGTTCACACATATTAGTCAAGCAAGCAGGAGGCCTTGACATGTTCTCTTGTCTTCTTTTCACACAGAAACTTCAGCCTTAGGAATAAAGCGAGGAATGGAGCAAGAAAATGGAGACGTGTGCCACATGAGCTCAGCTCTCTTTTTATGTTTGCTTTTTCTTCTCCTATGCTGCTGTGCTGGTTTAAATGTGATTTTACTTAACGGCGAGCAGACACCTATAATCAAAAGCAATTGAACCGGTGAGCTGATGTTTGTTCTTTGTTCGCCATTATTGCGGCTTCAATGTGGCTGTCTCCATCTTTACCCCCACTGTCAGGAAGCTGCTCTGCTGTCAGTGTCTCGTTAATGATTTCCTGTTGTCAAATCAGGCACATGCATACAGAGCAGAAAGATGCAGGAACTCACACACATGTTTGTGCCATTACACAAACAGGCACACAGACACACACTGCTCAAAAAACCTAATCATGCAGAGGTTGATGCTTCAAAGTTATGTAGAAGTAATTTCCCTCATGTTTTTTTTGAGTTGAGTTTGTTCCTATTGCACATTTCTTTTCAAATAAATACCACTTTCTCTGCCATGTGTTTCTGTGTACACACCCTATCTGGCTCATGATACATCCTGTCATGTACAGTATGTGCCTGAGCTCATAAGGGATTATCATAGAAAATGCTAATGTACAACCTGAGTGCCAACAAACGATGCAAATGTGCTGACTTTTCTCACTGTGCCCTGCTTGTTTTGACATGGATAGGGCCTCAAATGCTGGGCTCATTTCCAAAGCTGGCTTGCACAACTGACATCTGCCCAATGTGACTCGAGGTAACAGTCATTCTTTTCTTCTTGGCGAAAGGTGCTGTGTCAGCTGGTGCAATAGGGGTATCTCAGCTCTCTGTTTTCCCCTGCTTGGCATAGTTTGTAATGAGCAGACACACCAAATACTGTAGGGTGTTAGTCTGACATGATGTATAATCAAGGAGAGATGGCAGTATGTTGCAATCAAAATGACTTTGGGTCTATTAAAAGTGTGGGGCGGGCCCCCTTGGGGGAGCGCAGAGCGACTGCAGGGGTGGCGAGGATGACCAAGGGAGGAAATATAGAGTGAAATAAAGTTAAATTAAATGATTTGTGTAGAGAAAATAGACAGCAGTTTGCTGATGTTATCATGCTGGCCTTTATTTCAATAAAATTCCTTTTTTAATCAGTTGCTTCCCCAATTATTGTTAATAATTGAGAATCATTGTGGGGTGAGGGCCTTAACTTATTTTCAGCTTCTGAAGGGGGGCATGCCAAAAAAAGTTTGGGAACCATTACACTAAAAGTACACGTGTCAGTCAGACTGCAGAGCACAATAACAAATCTACATGAAAAGGAAAATAGGGCAGCTTGCTTTTTTTTTCACTCACTATTCAGTTTTAACAGCAGCAGCTGAGCTGCAGGCTCATTAATGACAGAGCCTCAAAACAATCGAAGCATCGACACCAACCAGCTGCACTTAGAAACTTTAACAAAACAACTGCAGAAGTAGGCATATGCTGTATGTTAAACAGGAAACTCTGTCTCACACTGCGAACAGGTGAGGGAGGACGAGTCTGAGGGCAGATTGGTCGTGGAAAAAAAATTTAAAAATGGGCCACAAATATACTTTGGCAGTCTAGAAGGGAACCCCAGACCTGTGACAGACTGCACAAGAGTGAACATTCTAAGAGAAACTACTACAAATCTCTTTGCAAATCAAAGTTTCCCTTCTAGACGCAAACTAGAGATAGGTGCTCAAAGCTGCAAAATTAGAAAATCAATTTGTGGTGGCAGATGTTCTTATTGTGGAGGGCCACCACAAATAAATGAATGTGTGGGAAATCATAATTTGCTACTGAGCAGGCCTACAATTTGTATCAATACCCAAACCTTTCATCTCATTTAGTAAGACTATCCAATCACAAGCGTGCCAGTGAAAACTATGATAGAGCTGCTGTACCAGATACAGGTTTGGAGATGTGACCATGACCACTGACCAGAGCAATTAGTCAGTTAGTTGTTTGGTCCATAAACTGTTAGAAAATGGTGAGAAATGTTAATCAGTGTAGTAAAGAAGAAAAGAAACCAGAAAATATTCACATTTAAGAAGATGAAATCTCAGAATTTTGACTTTTTTTTCCTTAAAAAATGACTCAAAATAATTAATCAATTATTATATTAAATAGTAGTGTTTTATGTTTGTTGTTAGATTTATTAGTTTGTCCAGCTGTTCCTCCCTTTGTTGTGTGCAGTTTATTGATTGATTGATTGATATAAAGACAAAAAAATGGCACTAGAGGCCATGATAAGGAATTGGCAACTATGTGTCCATTGTGCATGGTACTATATTGTTCTTTATTTTAAAATTTGTAGTCCCACTAATAATCCCCATTTTCACTTAACGTATCTGTAATCTGATTACGTTCTTTTTATCTGTAATTGTAACGGAACATCTTTTTGTACTACATAAGTAGCATCTGTTAGCTCATTCTGTCGGTTTCATATCACATTTACTGGCACACCGTCAAAGAGTGTCTAGTTAGTGAAGAAAGCTGGTTAAGAAGCAGAACATCTAGCATGGCAGAGAAACAGATATTTTTCTTAGAGGCTGGTGGAGACAGAACTAAATGGAGAGTGAATATTGGATTTATTTTGTCAGGTTGCCAGAAAACAGATGTCCAAATGAATGCTAATGTTGGTCTATGTCTGCTGGATGTGTAAATAGGGAATTGATTGCTAATACACCCAAAACAACTTAATAAGGGGCGGCTGTGGCTCAGAAGGTGAAGACGGTCCTCCATTAATCACAGGGTTGCTCCTGATGGTCAGGCCAGCACCTTGCATGGTAGCTCGCTGCCATGCGGGCAAATGGGTGACTTAGAGGCCAATTGTAAAGCACTTTTATAAATACAGCCGTTTAACATTTATAAGGCAATAATGTGTCAGGTTTGCAGCTTGTTGTGGCCCCCAAGTGTCCAAAAAATCAATGAATGCAGCTTTAAACAACAATAATGACATAACAGAGAAGAAAGGGTCATGCTCAACTGACCAAGGATTTTCTACTATCAGAGGACACTGACGAAGACTCGATGGCCTAAGGCTAAAATTCTAAAATAACACTTTATTTATGAAAGCGTGTACTGTACTGTAATTTCTTATGGATAAAGATGAAACAAAGATGTCCATTAATAATGTTGATTACATTTATGTAGCTAATACACTGATGGTGTGCTGCTTGTTTCACACTACATATTACATTACATCAAATGGATGTTCAGTTAGTTTATCTTCTGCTCTGTGCTGATGATGTCCTCTGAGGCATGAAGGGTTTTGTAATGAAGGGCTTTACAAATTAATTAACTGGACTAAGCTCCAATAGGAAAGCACACGAGGAGAGACAGAGAAGGAGAAAGGTGACATGGGATCCTATCTCACGTTTCTGTTCTTGCTGAGGCACGGCAGGGTTGAACTAGGAGAGGTCACTCGGTAGAGCACAGATCCCTGTCAGGAAATGGATGGTGAAGCACCTACTGCAATGTCACCAGAACTGCTAGATGCAACCAGCGGAGATTTGCAAAGTTCCAACAACGTTAACATGACCCCACATACATTGTCCCGAGCTGAAGCAAAATTTCAAACTGAAGCAGCTGTTCACTTGCGCTCCCTAGCAAGTAAAAGCAAGATGTTAGTATAAAACAGAGCAGTCATATGTCTCCACCAACTAGTCAAGTTACAGTTTACATCCATGTCTGTCAAGACTCATATAATGTACGTCACAAAGACTTTGAAGGAATTTAATGTGGAACTTACCATTATATAGACATGTAACTGTGAGGACTAAAAGGTATTTTTGAAATGTATTTTTTGGCAAAATGCACGTTCTCACTATACAGAGGTCTTGAGGAGAGCTGAACATTACTTTTTGGATATAAAATGTCATCATTTTATCCTGTTAGATATTTGTGTGTAATTTTGTCATAATTAGCATATGAATTCTTTGGTTAGTTATGGCCAGAAATGTGTTAAGTGAGGTCACTGTGCTCTTTGACCACCAAACTCTAATCTGTTCATGCTTGGACACACCAAGTTTGAAGAAATCCCTAAAGCATTCCTGAGTTATCACCTTCACAAAAATGGGATGGATATTGGATCACAGTGACTTTTGATGTTTGACAGCCAAAATCTAATCAGTGCATCCTTGACTCTAAGAGAACATTTGTATCAAGTTTGAAGAGTTTCCCTCAAGGCGTTCTTGATATATCGCATTCGCATGTATGGGATGACCGAAAAACATACAGCTGTTGCAGGCGTGGCGACATAAAAATGATTTTTTTTTGTTAAAAAATTCTGAACTACAGAGGTCATGCATGCAATGAGTAATGTGCACAAAATGAGGTTGATTGGTCCAGTAGTATGAGAAAGTAGCTGCAGACAAACTGCAGGTGTGTTGATCACTCATGCGTGCACTCATGCACACACAAGAAATCGCATGATAAATATGGAGGAGAAGGAAGGAAGTGAGGGTAGGGAGCTGGGTGATAAAATGAGCAAGTGGGTGAACAAGTGAGGAACGAGAGACCAGAGGAGGAGGAGGAAGAGGAGGAGGTGAAGGCCTGGGGGGTTGTTTTGGAGAGAGCGAATGTACAGGAGGACAGTTGGGGGGTTGGTTGTAATGATAGCTATTCAGATGATGCGGTGCAGAGAAAGAGGCAAGGTGTAGAATTATGTTTGACAACCGCAGGTGCAGAGCGAGCCAAAGGAGCAGCGACAGCAGGATGGAGGAGTGAAACACAGAGTACAAGAAGCAGCGATTGGGGGCAGGAACAGTTGGAAACAAAGTAGGAACGAGAGCGAGCGCGGAGGAGAAAAGACGTGACAGTTTGCATTGAAACAGAACACCTGCTTTCAGCAGCTCCTCTCCTCCTACTCCATCTATTTAAACGCTCCCCCGCCGCCGCTCTCAGCTTTACCCACCTCTCAATTCAACCTCGCCGGACTCCCCCACGGTCTCGCCCCTCGCTCCAACTCCTCCCCCTCTTCACTCTTTCCCCCCTCATCTTGGCCTCGTTAGTTCCCTCTGAGTTTGTTTGTTTGATAGACGAGGTAATTACCAGGAAGTGTATGAGGATCCCACCTGAGAGGCTCAGTGCATGTGTGTGCATATGAGTGTGTGATCCAATGTAATTATAAGGGATTAAGATGTTTATCACACTGCTGTTGTAAATCTTGCGCACAAGAGCATGCAGAGACACTCATTTCCACAGTGATACACAAGGTGGGTGCAGAGTGCTGGCTCTCTGATGGTAAGCGAGTAATTGGTGACTTAAAGATTGAATGTGGGGGAAGGAATGTCTTTCTTTGTTTTAACTGTAATAAAAAAGTCTTTAAAAATACATATTTGCAACAGTTACAACCAAATAGCAAACTGCTCAGATTTAAAAAAAAAAACATTATTGACTACAAGCCACTGATGTCTACAGATTTTTGATGTATCTCACCATGATATCATAACTTTTTTAGGTGCATTTTGGTATTTTTACCCATCTCAGCATCACCTTAATCAAGAGTGTTTTAAACAACTGATCTCATCTAGATAATGCTCTGCCCACTCTGTGTGCACAGGTGTGGAACAATTATTTTGCTGTGGGAGTGCCTCTCGGTAATTGACAGCGACATGAGTGTGTTATTGTTCAACAATGTGCACAAAGATTGGGTGGAGCATTATCTAGTTGAGATCAATGTTGTGAGAAAAGAGCAGAGGCTGTCAAAGTGGGAGGTGGGCCTCCCCAGGGGGGCTCCAAACAGTTTCAGGGGAGGCTCAGTGAATGGAAAAGCAACAATACTGGGCCTACATTAGTTATTACATTAATTATTAAAATGGGATCACATAGAATAGCCTAAGTATGTGTGATCTGGTTAAAGAGATAGTTTATGTATTTATGTATTGGGGAGTTTTCCCCACTTTCCCAGAGTCAGAAACTAATAAATGCCTTTGGATGACCTATTTTGTGCAGCCCCTTTTTGCTCTGTGCACCAATAACAGTTGAGCAAGCCTGATACCCAGCAGAATCTCTGTGAATTTATATATGTTACGTGCTAGGCTAGTGTTGAAAATAAAACCAAATTTTGAAGATGGTTAGAAGCTGCTGCTGGGGGACCTGTAAAAGCAACATTTAGTCACACCTTAGGTAAGCTCAACTGATAGCTAACTATCTAGCTATAGCTACACCTATGTAGATTAGGTTGCTAGTTATCTGGTGTTTTTCTTACAATGACTATCAGATGTAACTAACTAGCTTATGATTGAAGTAATTCACTAGTGTTTTTTAAACATTAGCTAACTTAAAGTGGCTTTATATGCTGCCTTCACAAGTTCCCCAGGTTCCAAAAGGGGCAAGACTTAGAAATGGTCGTTGAGTATATATGGGATCCAATAACATAACCATGATCCCAGGAACTGAGCAAAACAATGCAATTAAACAAAGAGAGGTTGCATTTTTCCAGGCTTTGTCTTGGGGGAGCTCCACAGTCTCAGACTTTGACTCTGTTTGACCTGAATGGAGTGGAACCTTCATTATCATGGGTAACACCGCTGTTCACCCAACATAATGGCTGATGTGAAAAAGGTCTATAATTGTTTGAAACACTCTTGTTGAAGCTCTAAAGGGACTGAAACGCTATTGTGATCAATGAAATGTGGTGCTGAATAAGAGGAGTGTACAGGACTTCCTTTTCTTAAGACTGGAGTGATACTTTCCAGCACACCTGCATCTGAGATAGCTGGATGGGCGATTATTTCCTTGGAAAAAATACAACAGTTATAATCAGGCAAAAGTGCATTAAAAGGGCATGGACTTTACACAATTAGTTCAGCTGTTTAGGAGCTTTATCAGGTCCAAATAATCATGATACTGCCATCAGGTTTATCTCTGCTTGACTTTGGTGACAACAAAATTATTGTAGAAAGCTGTGTTACCTCCTTCATGCATTAAGACTGAAAGACGTGGGCATTTGCCAGGCAAGGAGGGTAACAAAAATATTCTATTTGTGACATTATAGGGTATTAATAAATTTGTTAGAAATGGAGAGCCCAGGCAAAAATCAACCAGGCAATCAGCAGGCTGCAACACAAAGAGATTATCAACAGAGTTCAAACTGGGCATGCATTAATGGGCTGGGGAGATACACCTCACTTCTGGTCCAAGGCCACAAGTAAGAAGAAAGGGTCACCAAGGAATCTGGGCAACATAGCAGGGCACCATCGAGAGGGCAATCAGTTGGCTGACCTTTGTAAGACCTCACAAACCAGACTCAGCTTTTTCATCCGTGCAACCTGTTACACCCTTACCCTGTCCTCAAAAACCTCCACCTGTGGTTCAGCAATGAGAAGAGCTGCTCCCTCTGTAATACCACCAGTGCAAGCCCACAGCACGTCTTGTCAGGATGTAAGACGGCATTGAGCAAAGGACGCAACAGACGGCGGCACGGCCTGGTCCTGAGGAACCTGGCCGAAACACCGGAAACCTGCAGGCAGGAGACAAAGACCGTACTGACTCCTGTAGAGAACCAGTGCGTCCAGTTCATCAGGCCTGGAAGGGGCCCCCGAAAAGACCTGCCCAAGAGCTCCATCTAGGCATCTCTCCCCTTGCGAGGAGTGGGGCGTGAGAGTCGACCTTGGTGCGCAGCTGCATTTCCCCAGGGAAATCACCCTGACATGGGAGGAGGAAGCAGAGACTGTCCATGAGCAGAAGAGGATTAAGTACTCTGAGCTGGCTGCTGATTGCAGGGAGGCAGGCTGGAGGACCATGATCTACCTCGTTGAAGTGGGCTGCCAGGGCTTTGTTAGCACATTAGCTACCCACGACATGGGAGTAACAGGGGGAAACACCGGCATACGATCAAAGAACTGGCAGATGAGCCAGAGACAGGCAGCTTTCGGCTTTGGTAGAGGAGGTAGGATAGGAGTTGGGGTGCTGCCTAACCCAAAGGCCAGCTTCAGGGAGAGGGACAGAGACTTCCCTTCCACTGCTCCACCACAAGAAGATGTACCAGGTTAAAGGAGTGAATTGTCAATGATCAAGCAGTTTTTGAGCTTGAGCTTCAAAAAATATATGTCATCTGCTGTTTCGATTTTGACGCATTTCCCCCCTTCTTTTATCTGTCTTTTATCTGGCCACAGTGAGTCAGAATAATTCCAAAACGAAGCTATTGTCACCGTATAAAGTCGTTGCTAATGTGTTACCAAACTATTGTCTTTTCACACTTGGAGCCAATAGAAAACGACCTAATTAAAATACATTGAATTCTTTCATGATCCCACTCAAATGATTGCTGGTGGTGAGACTCACCCATAGAATTAATAAGCCATACTGTAAATCTGAAACAATGAGCGAAAAGATAACAAGACAAGATAGAAAATACATACATTCAGTTTAAAGCTGCTTTGATGTCTTCCAATTAGTGCTTCACACTGTGGGTTGGCCCACACAGCTCCAAGAATAATTTGCCATTGTCATTCATCGGCATTTACTTGCATCTTAAATCCAAACATAATCTATTTAATAGCTTTGAGGTTATCTTGGCTGCAGTGCATACTGTGTGGCGAGAAAGCAGCTGGTTGGTATAGGCCTAATGGAATCTGGGGCATTAGCTTCCACCTCTTTATACAGAGAGATATGGGTGAAATATAAAGGCACTCAAGACATCCCTGTTAAATAACTGGAGCTGGAAATGTCATGGTACCTGTTAATGATGCTCTAATGTTTTTCATGGCGGCTACACAGTGGGCACAAAGTTGCCTCTGTGCTTTTGATGAACATAGATCTGAAGATAAACAAGTGCATTAACCTTTCTGGAGCTTCTGGCCTTTATTTATTGAAGATGACAGTTTTCTTGCTCTTGTTTTTTTTTGCTCGACTGTGCATGAATATGTCTACATGTAAATGCACATGACATATAATGCAAGGTGATGGTGCATGAAAGGCTGTCTTTCTTTAGCTCATAGATGCATTTGTCTGTCTGAATTTAGTAAAAATCATCCATTCCATACGTCACATGTGCCATATGCTCCATTTTGCTTGTGTTATTGAACCACTGTCAAACTACGACAGGTCACTCAGTTGAATGCAGATCCAAGCCAGGCAACAGATGGTGAAGCACCTGCTGCAATGCCACCACAACTGCAATATACAACCAGCAGATATTTGCAAAGTTCCACCAACATTAACATGACCTCCATATACGCTGTCTCTAACTGACACAAGATGTAAAACTGAACCAGTTGTTGATCAAAACAAAGCAGTCAAAAAACAGAATTACTGCATTGCAGTTGTATGTTTCCACCAACCCGTCAAGTTACAGTTTACATCCATGTCTGTCCAGACTCACATAATGTCTGTAGAAGACTTTGAAGGAATTTAATATGGAACTTACCACTATATTGACCCGTAACTTTGAAGGAACTTAATAAATAGTATTAAGTAGGGCTGTAACAATACCAAAAACTGTCCACAATAAGATATTTATTATGGTATTAAAAAACTAAGAAAATTAATTAGCAATTGAAAATGTCTGCTATTGAATAATAACTCTCATGTGTATAGCATCACATTGTTAATATAAAATTTGTTTTTCCTTTTAAGTTAAAGCGCTGTCCTGTCCTTCTTTAATAATAATAAAAAAAAGTAGCAGCCATGATCTAAGCATGCAAAAATATGAGATGTCTTTGGCTTGAATGCTTCAATTATATATTACAAACTGTAAAACAAAATGCAGAGTCACTAACAGTTCTTTTATAAAATAAAGTAAAAATAATAATGTTAAATAATTAATCATGTAATATCACAGTATGTATCACAGTTCACCATGGTATTGAGACATTTCTCTTCATTGCAATATCACAAAATTTGATATATTGCTACATCCCTAGTGTTCAATGTGTTTTGGCAAAATGGAAGTTCTCACTATACATTACTGATTCCAGTGAATAGTTTCCAGTGAGAAACATGCTGTCTTCACTTAGAGATTATTTTTACAGAGGAGTACAGAGGACTGAACATTATGATTACCCTGTTAGATATTTGTGTAGAATTTTGTCATAATTAGCGTATGAATTCTGTGACCTTGGGTTCCATGCGTTCTTGAGATATCGCCTTCAGCAGCAACAGAACGGACATGAGGTCACGCTGACCCTGTCCTTTGACAACCAATGTCTAATCAATTCATCCTTGAGTAGTCATTTATGCCAAGTTTGAAGAAATTCCCTCCAGGCATTCTTGAGCTATCATGCTCACACACACACAGAGCGTTGAGTTGAAAATAAATAAAAATCTGAGCATGTAATGCCCACATTTCTGACTGTACATGCTACTATAAACATTTTATCTAAGACAATATTTATCTAATCTCTTTTAGATTAAAGATTAAGATGCGAGGATGATTTGAATCACATCTAATTCTTCAACAATGAGGCTTAAGCTTTTAAATCACTGTTGTTCCCCTCATAGCTGAACTGCTGGACTAGTCTGGTTACGGTAATATAACTTGAAGCAACAATAATCCTTGTTTATGATTTTCTTGCTTACTTAAATAAATGGATGCATGAATAAAGCTCTAAACAAAGTCTTCTCTTGTTTGAGTTTGAATATTGCTGATCCCTTGTCTAAATCTCTTAACTGCTGTTTAAACATTTAAATCATTAAATTAAAAAGTCCTTGTGGTGTGAAAAGACCACAATAGTTTTTGACATAACTTGCTCTCTCTGCTACATTTCTTTCTTTCAGAACTTTATTGACAAAACATTGACTATAGAGTTAATAAAAAAAGAGTGAGACGTTACACAAAATGACAAACTGCATCAAAAAGACATAAAGTCAAACAAATAAGTTTGAAAAGGACCAAGAAAAAAAACACGTTTACATAGGTTTATTCTGAGTATTGAGAAATAAATACTTTTGTGGTTCTTGCAAGCAACATTGAAGTTTTTAAAGAAGAGGCAGAAAACTAGGTACTGAATTAAAATTGAATTTATTTTACAATCCCAATTCTAAAAAAGTTTGGACATTGAATAAATCCTAAATAAAACAGAATGCAATGATGAGCAAAAACTTTTTGACCTATGTTCAAATGAATACAGCACAAACACAAAATATTTAATATTCACACTGATAACCTTTCATGTTTTTGTAATTACACACTCATTCTAAATTTGATGCCTGCAACATGTTCCAAAAAAAGTTGGGACGGAGGCCCTCTTGGATGCCCCCATGGTAGATAAAACGTGATAACCTGCCTTATAGGTTGGTCCAGTGTCCAAGACAATGTGATAAAGTGCCCTCCACGGTGCCCTTCCAGTGCAGAAAACATAAAAAAATTCACCTCTTTTCTCTTTCAATTCTTTTGTTGTGTGTGTCCGTGTGTGTATATGTGGGCTGGGGGGTTGCTCGACTTTTCTTAGCTACAAGAAGGCGGGGCTCCAAGGAAAAAAAGGTTGGGAACCACTTGAGAAAATGTGGTAACGTGGCCTCTAGGGTGCCCTTCCAGTGGAGAAAACATGATAAAGTGCTCTCTAGAATGTCCTTCAAGTGGGGAAAACATGATAAAATGCCCTATATAGTGCCCTTCCAGTGGGAAGAATATAAAGCACCCTCTAGAGGGCCCTTCCAGTGCACAAAACTTGTCAAACAAGTGCCATAGGCTGCCCTACATACTAGAAAATGAGTTGGCTTGAGTTGTTTCCATGTGTGTTTTTATTACAGAGGTGCAGTAGTTGTACTTTGAGTCACATAATAAAATGATTTTAATCTAAAACTGGGATTTGAACCTTTGGCCCACCATGTATCAGGCAGCCGTGTTGCTCCTGTGTGTTAATGATGGTCTAAAAATCTGACAGTGTGGTTAACAAATCTGTCACACAGCGTTTTAGAGTCTTTTGCACCACCAAGCCTTGAGTGATCCTGTCGCTACAGTACAGGGTGTCTGTAGCTACTGTAATGTTAAGTGTTCCCAGGTCGTACCATGATGGATGACCTCCTGTCTTCGCCTAATGAAAACACGAACGCACTGCTGTAATCACATCTATGAATACAAGTGAAAATCCATAGCATTTTGCTCTCACTACCAGAACGATCAATGTGTGGCTCACACCTTTGGTCTCCACGCTATAAAAACAGGTCTGTTGCTGCAGGTAACAGGACAACGGGCCCGGGCCAATAAAAAGAGAAACAATATTCGGCGGCAGAGTAGGTTAAAATTGGACAGAAGATAAACCGGGAAAATAACAGGAGAGGACAGAGATAATAGAGGGAATAAAGCAGAGAGACAGTACTGAGAAGGTGATAACGCTGAGAATAGCGGCCTGCCATCAACACGAAATTATAAAAGAGAAAGTCAGGGGGGAGAGTTTGTTAAAAAGGAGAGGAGATGATAGAGAGGTAGACGCACAAAGACAACAACGAGAGAGGTGTAACAGAATGAAGATCACACACACAAAGAGAAGGAAAAGGATGTCATAATAACTGAAAAAAGACACAAAGAGTTGAAGAAATCTATGATGATGATGTTAAGACAGAGGGCAAGATCTTTTTTCTTGTTTTTTAACAGTTTGATTCAGACCTACAATATAGTGATTTCTAGAACCATAATGGTTTTTTTTTTGGCTTGTCCCCACAGGAGAACCCTTGCTGGTTCCAAAGGTATTATGTAGAACACATTCACTCACACTCTATTCAAAGGGTTACCTCTAGAACACACTCAGTGGGTTCTATAGAGAACCTTTTTAAATTCCAAGGATTTTATTTTTGTTAATTAACCAGGCAAGTCATTAAGAACAAATTCTTCCCTGTACTCTATGTGCTTGAAGAACTCTTTCCTCCAAAAAAAGGTTTTTAATGCAATCCCTTAATCTTACAAAGAACCTTTGATGGACCCCTTTATAAAAAAAAGAAAAAAAAAAGGGGGCTCTTTCAGAAGCGAGTGTTCTTGGTAGAAAACCTCAGCCCTTCAAGAAGAGCACTTTTTCTAAGAGTGCACTGAGATGAAAGTCTCTGAAGAGCAGGAGCTTCTCAAGAGAAACTACACTTTCTAAAGGATGCTCTCCCCAATGCTAAGTGGGCCACTAGGTATTTGCATAAGAGATGGGAAGCAGTCAGACGGTGATCTAAACATCTCTCTTCTATCACATCAACATCAATGTTGTAACTGTCGTTGGCATGATATTGTTGGGGGGGGGGGGGGGTCGGTGAGTGCAATAAAACTATATTTACACACATGTAGGTTCAGCTAATTCAACAATGACACACTGAAGGAGGACGTTCATATGAATAACTTCTCTGCCATGATTGTGTCATCGCCACAAGCTGTAGGCAAAAAGATCCCCATATGTAGCTTACACAAAACTCTGTGTGTGTGTATATGTGTGTTTGAGCGTGTGTCTCGTCACTGCGTGCTCAGTTTGTGTGTGGGTGCCTTTTGTGTGTCCGTCCGCGTGTGATTGTACATTTCTTTTGCATTCAGAGCAAAACAGATCCTTAGGCTGTTATGCTACTTTCAAAGAACTGCTATTGAGGAGATTATACAGAGTCTTCAACGTCTCAACGAGAAGACACACACGCATGCACGCAGACAATGACAAAAGGATGGCGGTAAATACACAGGTAAGAACACACACACTCTCACGCACACTCCAGAAAATAAAAGTCCTCTGCTGTTGGAAGTTAATACAGCACAGTTTATTGTCCTGTTGGATGACTGGGTAGCCGCAAAGACACTTTGTCACTCATTTTCTTTGAACCCTCATGAAACCTCATATCTCCAGTGAAGCCTTTTATATCTCTTTTTAAAGAGATGCTTTTTCTCTGAACAGTGTATCCATATTTGAAGGCAAAAAAAAGATGTATTGTTACAGAACAGACTGTCTCAAAGCAGACATTTTGACTTGTCATAGCAGGGAAAGCACATTAACAAGGGCTCTGTTCCACTTGTAAGCCTTACAGGTGCGAGCAGGCAGCTGTTTTCATCAACACACCTCTAAAAACCTCTAAGCCACTGCTCACCTCAATAAGCCTACATGCTGACAAAGTTAGCCACTACTGGTGAAGTTCAAGAGCCGGATATTTCCCTCTGGAGTTGGTGGAGACCAAAACAGAAACAGAAAAAGTAAACTGCTGGATGTGTGAATAGGCAACTGTTTGCTAACATGTTCACCATATAAACTTAAATGGTGATGATAAAGTTGTTGTGTTCACTGCTTGTTTCTTCTGTAGATAATCTGTAGATAAATCTGGAATAGTTTATTTTAACAGCAAAAATGTTATAATTCCCTGTCAACATAATATAATTCAGGTGGTCTAAGAGAAAAGTAAACGTCTGCTCCTCCTTTTAGCTCTGTTTTCAAGCTTTAAAAAATCTAGTCTGTGGCTGGAGACTTGGGCCAATCACAGATTGGTAAGACAGCTGACACTTTGGGTTGGTGACTCCACTGGTGGGCCCATATTCCAAAAAATGCAGCAAAAATGTCCTCCTAGTTTTCCCTACGGTTGATAACACGATGAAAAGCCCTCTAGAGTGCCCATCAGTGCCTTCTAGGTTGCCCTTCAAATGGATAAAATGTAATAAAGTGCCTCTAGCGTGCCCTTCCAATGGACAAAAAAGTGCATCACGGCTTGTGATGTGCTGGTGCCACAATACATACAGCTGGTGCCCTGATTTTTTTTTTTTTTTTTCCCGCCCATGCCTCAGTATTTGACAACCTGGGAATGACACTCAACAATCAACTGTGTTTCTCCAGAATCACTTACTGCACCTTTAATTGGCAGCATTGTAAAAGCGGAGTTTTATTGCCTTGTAAAACCATAGTTAAATTGTCAAGTATGTAGATTTTTTGGATACTAACTGTAGAAAAGTGTAATATTAGGGTCTGATGTATGTATATCTAGTATATGTAAGTATATCTTGTAATATGTAGGGCACGAAGGGCCATGTGGCTGCAGGTTTTTGTTCCTACCAAGCTGAAGCACACCAGGCTCGACTCATTTAATGAACTAATTTCAGCCTTCAAACAGCTAATTAGTCGAATCAGGTGTGCTGTTGGTTGGTTGTAGCGAAAACCTGCAGCCACTCGGCCCTTTGTGGAATAGTTTGGACATGCCTGATATAGGGTGTACAGTTAGTATCAAGTATAGAATTAGAACAAAGCTTTACAGTAAAAGTAGAAACAGTGATTTTGATATATTTAGCCCTTTTACATGAAACCTAACAAGGCACAGTAAGAACACACAAATAGGCAATACAGTACCAGAATATTGATCAGTATTTGATGCCAAGCGCTGCCTTGTTTCAGAGTTTGATCTGAGTTTCGGGAGCTTCCATTGGAAAGCAGACATAAAATGATCCCTTTCTTGTATTACAGCAAGAAAGTGCACTAAAATATGCTTCTGGAAAAGTGAGAAATAAGCAATGCAGTAACAGAATCTTGATCCATATTTGATCAGCACTGCCAAGTTTGACAGTTTGATCTGAGTTTTGTGAGCATGAGTTCAGATTCTGCTTTATCTTTTTTTTTAGTGAGCAAACGAACTGCACTTTTTTTTTTTTTTGGGGGGGGGGGGGGTCTGGTTTGTGTTCTCTTCGCGTTTCCTTCTCCTAAGATGTTTGTCTTTACTCAAACCAAACTTTCAGAGGGACAGTTCACTCAAAAACTTTCAGAGGGACAGTCCCTTTTTCAACTAGAAAGAAAGTAGTTCCTGCGTGAAACTGCTCACAACAAGGTCTATGGATTCTCTTGAGTAAGCAGGTAATGATTTTTGGACACTACTGAATTAGAGGAAATAAATGGAGAGAAGGCAGACATCTCTATGTCTGATATCTCTAAAACTCTGCAACTCATAACAACAACAACAACATAAAAAAAAAATCAAGATGGATAAATAGCACTACAGGATGGGGGAAAATATGTATTTTTGAATATATTTTTGGTGAACTGTCCCTTTAATAATGGCTGGATTTCATATAGCTGTTTCAGGTTGAGGATCCTGGTATTGTTCATGCTGGCTTACAAAAAAAACAAACACCTAAACAGAGAGAATTTATTTGTTTTCCACATTTGGATAATAATGTTACCACACTAATCATGTGTGTTTGGTGTGTGTGTGCGTGATTAGTTTCAGTGGCCATGTCAGTGTAATTTTCTTTCATGTTTTTTTTATGACAGGGATTGTCTATCAGCTGCCACAGAGGGACCTTGCTGTTCTGTAAATGGAGCCTGGCCCACTGCAGGCCTTGGCACCGGCAACAGAGGCACACACAGAGACAGAGGAATAGGCAGAGGGGGTGGTGGTTTTGGTGGCGGCGGCGGTGGTGGTGCAAGGACAAAAACAAAGAAAATTGTATTTGGCATTAAGGACAAGACAGGAGGAGATATTTCTCTTGTGCCTTGATTTGAATCAGGTAGTTTAACATGCTACTTTCAGGGCCTTGGCATGCTGGCATCGAGAGAAATACGGAGAACAGATGGAGAAGGAAATCGAGCAGCAGGAACAAACTAAGGAAATAAGAAACAATGAGATTGAAAGGGAAATGGAGAGAGAATGGCTGGCATAGAGAAGTGGCATGCTATCAGTGGAGCTGCAGGGAACAGTTTGTCCACCAGTCTTTCGCCCGTCCATTCTAAACAAACAAGCAGAAAGCCCGTTAAGCAGCATTAGCAGCCGCGGCCTTTACGTCGGCTGCATTTCAATAGCTTGTTTTTGCTTCGTAAACAGTGAACTCTGTGGCACAAAGGTCAGTTTAATTGTTTGTACCGATGACCCATGCTGTAATTTCTCTGGTGAGGGCTCAACCAAGACTGACCAAGCAAGACTACAAAGACAGGCAGGCGTAGTTACAAACGAGCCCTCAGTTTAGGCAATACATATTGCATATACTTACTGTCCTCTTGCCTTGGTGGTGAGGCATAAATAATTGCACTCAGACATCAAAAGAGGTTGGCACTCATAGTCTGTATGGCCTGATACACCAAAGCTTAAACATGAAGTATACCTCAAATTGTAAGTGTAACTGATCTCTGCTTTGAAACATACTGGCCACTAGGACAGACTTAAGCACAAAATCAACATTTCAATTACAGAGAGGCGAAGTAATGCCCTTTCTGGTGTGCCCCATGGGACCTGACTTTGGAAACTAAATGGTAGTCAGCGGCGAGACACAAATAATTTTTTGATCCGGTTTGAACTGTGCTGTGAATTACACATATGATGTTTTCTCAGTTTAGAAAAAAGATTTAGGTTTGTCGTAGTTTAGTTGAGTTATGTTCTAAACCGCTAATGTTATCTTGCATGATGTGTTTTATCCAGCAACTCCAGGTCCTTTTATCAGCCGGGAAGTGAACGAATGGGCAGCAAACGTTGCTAGTGTGACTACATCCCAGCACGAAAATGCACAGGCATTGTAGCTTCAGCAGCTAACATTAGCTTTCAAAGGGAGAAAGTCATGATGTCATTTATGCGTCTGTTGGGTGTGTAGTCTTTCTAATTCCACATCTTCACAGTCCTGAACTTTAAAAGTTTTATGACTTTCTTGACTTGCAAAATTAAATTGACAGACACCATATGTGTGGCACAATTAAAATGTCATTGGTTCAGCACTCCTCTATCTTACCTCTGTCTGCACTGATGGTTTTTAGCCAGAATTCATAGAATCATAATTACACATGGCTCAAGTTTCACTCACATACCCCAAGTGTCGGTGTACCAGACACTGACTCCATTATCAAGATTATGCTAGAGGAGAGAGCATGTGATCTTTTGTGATTTCAAGTAGAACATGATCTTTCGGAATGTAATGGGGAGGCAGATCTAAACGATGGAGATGGACATATTG
The DNA here is from genome assembly GCA_034769285.1 of Lutjanus argentimaculatus. NCBI lineage: Eukaryota > Metazoa > Chordata > Actinopteri > Lutjaniformes > Lutjanidae > Lutjanus > Lutjanus argentimaculatus. The sequence continues at coordinate 3,852,225 of JAWZSL010000001.1, forward strand.
AAACGGCTTATGCGTGAGTAAGAAAAAAACTAAAGCAGTAGTCAAACGAGTCTGGATGAGAAAATGTTTGGAGAGACACTGTCAGCATGGGCTGGAGGTGAGATTTTAACTGTCTGTTTTGATATCTTTCAACAGTAGTATACTAGCTAACGTTAGCAGCAAGAGCTAGAAAGCTGATTGGAAACGCCTCTATTTTACTTCTGTACGAACATAATCAACCAGATTTGAAGTCATAAATATCAAACGTTTAAATTATTGGGGTGGCCCAGATGGTTCTAGAAATAGGTCGAAGGGATCCTGTAAACCCCTCAAATTAACGGATAATCCAAGCCAAAGTTTGCTGTCAGTGGAAGTCTGGCCCATTTTCTCCTCCGATTCTCGGGAGGGTGAATCTGAAGTAAAATCCCTCTGAAACTCCTGTAGTGTGTGGTAAACATTAGCAAAGCTTCAGAAGATACAACAGAATCAATGGAGAGTGACAGAATAGGGCAGAGTCCTGCACAGGTCCAGTTTTGCAAACCCAAATCCGGTCCTGCCCAAAGCCATTAATATAAGTCCTGCAACGCAACATGTAATTAAACACACACACATTGTCACTCACTTGTCACTGCCACAGCTTGTGGCTATCAACACTTTTTGGCACTTTTTACAAGCAGCAAAGACAATGACAACATTATTTTCACAGTATCTGATCACACCAAATTTCTCCCAAAAGTCCGACTTGGCCTTTAACAGTGTATTGTCCAAAATTTGGTGTCCTCCGCTGGCTATTTTTGCCTTTATGATACCCAGTTAAACTATCAGTCAGCCTGTTGGATCAGACAGGGATATCCCATCATTTACCCGAAAGTGGGATCAAAGATTGTGTCGTAGGCCCTCGCAATAAAACAAATCCTGGGGGCTAATTTGGCCTGATTTTATTTGCACATTCAAATTTTGACAATGCATCATTTCCATTTCTGATTTCTCCACTGAAAAAAACAACAACACATTATTGTATCATACATGTTATATTATTGTTCTAACCCACTGCCCATTGGCAACAAGTTCATTTTTACCTGTGCCTGTGAAATTACTGTTTATGAATATATTTTTTATACCTGTTACACGCAATTTTGGCAGGTTGCCCACGGCAGGACTCTGGAGTAGGGGGTTTGAATTGGTAGGAGGATATAAATTTACCCTAAACACTACATCAACATTGTAAACTAGTAGTAGTAGTGTTAACTACTAATAGAAAGTAGAAAGAGGAAATCAATATGATATTGCCTCACAGATCAGAGAGGAAAAAAATAATAGAATTACTGGATTTTCACTGGAGAAAGCAAAATAAGTTGTTGTGTTCCAGAAAACACTGTGAGGCCAGGATGAGTTGATAGTGTAATCATGATTTACTGATTCCAAAAACTCGATTTAGTGTTAAGCCACTCAGTATTTCCTTCACTGCTTATCTGGTTTCACCAAAGTACTTTTCAGATGCATCCTCGTATGCTCAGATAAACAACATGGCCGTCCTCTCCCAGTTCTTCCTGAAAGCCGGCCTTCAGGCTCTCCAGGAACTGCATCAATATCCTGGTCCAGATGTTGCCCTGTCAAACGCTTTGTGGATGGGGCCACCAAACCGGGGTGCTGGTTACTCTTTACTGGCTTGTATGTGAAGCTTTGTGTAAGGCAACAGCTGACATCTTAGCCATGCCAAGAGCCACAGTTGGCAGGACTGTGAAGGAAATGATGACTACCCTCCAAGGAGAAATTCAGTTTCTCTGGCCAGAGGGGATGGGGGACAAGCTTTGCTCGCCTTGCCCGCCGTGGGGCATTCTGGTCCACAGTCCGGCGCCACATAAGGATTCTCCCTCAGGCAGCACAACAGAAGAAATGCAATGTGAACCCTTGGTGCTACAGCAGGGTGTCTGTGATGCCAGAGGTGCTTTTTTTTGGGTGTTTACATTGCCAATGCAGCATCCGTCCGCGACACGGTTGTCCTCTACAGGCCCCCATTGTAAAAAAAACAGGGCCTGCATCCACCAGATGGCTTTTTTCTTCAAGAAACCCACGCCTGCAGCATCCTGTTTCAATCATGACCCTACTGTCATCCTGTGGGAGGTAAGAACTCTCTTTCACAAACACACGTACACACTCACCCTGAAGAGAAATGGTAAATTGTGCACTGGCCACTTTGCATTTCAAACACTAAATGTACTCTTTACCTGAATTTTAATGCGCAGGCCAAGCTGAAGCATGTTACAGCAAACAAAATGCCCAATAGCGCGAGGAGCAACATTTTAATGCATCTTTGGCATGTCTGCTGGCAATCATGTTTCTGAGTGCGGTGGAGATCCAGCTTCTGTTTGCCCCCGAGGTGACGGGAGCACGCCTCATCCTCCACAACTCTGTGCAGCAGAAGGTGATATCCTAGAGGAGAGGGAGGAGGTGGAGGTGGAGGAAGAGGAGCAGGAGGAGAAGAAGGACGGCTCGAGCCAAGACGACGGAGACGACAATTCAGATGACGATGATGCGGTTGAGAGGGAGCTGTCATGGAAATGGTTTCTGAGCAATAGCTGCACATGTGTCCGCTCCTTCCAGAAGTGTCCACATGCCTGAGTGAGCATGACTACATCCAGGGGGCAAAACCTCTCCAGATGTCCATTATGATGCTTATCTTAGATCACGGTTACTGTAGATTAACATTCGATGTTCACATTCAGTGTTGCCCACAATCCAGCAACTTGAATCTCTTGTGCACACATACTGCATCACTATAAGACCCTGCTGATAATGTAAACACATCCTCAGAGAGCCGCTTAACAAAATCCAGCATGGTGCTCCCCAGAGTTTAGGGTTGACCCTGTTACATACATTAACTTCCTACCCACACCCAGCATACGTAACATAAACAGGATACCCAAGGTAATGAAAATATTAATTACATAATAAGGAGCGGGGCCACACTCCGGCTTCAGTTAAGCCTCAGTTATCCTTGGATTTCTGTCATACAAGGCCTCATCTGTGTAGTGGAATAATCAATCTCCCTTAGAGAGGGAAAGCCTCCACTTCTTTGAAGACTAAAGCGGTGGAAATCAAGTTTACACCGCACAGTGGAGAACATCCCATTAAAATTTAACAGTGTTTTGCTATGGTGATTTGAGAGGTCATGAACAAATAAAGTCAGCCCGTTTCAGCCAGTTCATTCAGATGCAATTCTGAGTGTTGTCAAGTGCGTGTTTTTTATTCTTCTGCTCTTGCATGGTTGATGAAATCTTTACAATATAGTGAAATGCAGCCTTTTTTGATGCTTGTTTTTTGATACACAAAAATAAGTGCAGGGTTAGTCTAAGGCGATGGTTCCCCCCTAAACTTCTAAAAATCACCAAGTTGTTCCCCCCAATAAATGATTTGTAAATAAATTATGTGATTTGAAATGTATATATGCATATATTTGATATATAAATGTATATGTTTGATAGAAGTTGACTACACTTTTGAAAATCTTCTGTGTTGTCTGCCTGTTCCTCTGTTGCCTGTGGTCAAAAAGTTTCAGGGCGTGTCCCCATAAGTACAGTAAAAAATTACTCTCCTGCCTTGTGGCACACCGAGAAACACTGTGCTGCTGCCAGAGGGGTGCTGACTAAGATTACACCAGCATGGGAATAAATTACAATGTAATATATTTCTTTCCCCCTGATGGTCTGAATACCTCGCTTGATTTGTCACTAGTTGCTTAGTTCATATATTAAATATTTTGGCAGTGAAGAGAGACATGGTGAGCCACTGCAAGGCATTTGAGGCAGGAGACGCAATGTTTCAAAGCTTAAAAACACATTGTTGGGGCGCCCCTATAGCTCAGTTGGTAGGGTGTGTACCCCATGTACTGAGGCTGCCAGTCCTCTGCAGTGGCCACGGGTTCAACTCCCACCTGTGGCTCATTTGCTGCGTGTCATCCTTTCTCTCTGCCCCCCTTCCTGTCATATCTTCAGCTATCCTATCCAAATAAAGGCAAAAGCCCAAAAAAATTATCTTTAAAAACACATTGTTTTGCGTCTATTATTAGCACAGGAGCTTTGTCACAATACTGACTCTCACTAACTAAAATTGACTACACACTGACAGACAACAGTGGTAATTTAAAATCATTGTTAGGGACCGTTCAGTAGTCCCTGGATATTGGTAGGAATGTGTCCCTACCCTCCCTACCAGTTCTATACCTCGATTTACAGTTCTTGAACGTGCATCTTGCTGCAACTTGCATATTACAAAAGATTTCAAGATTGAACAACTATGAAAAGAATGTAATGCAGCAATGTAGCAGCCCTGGCTTCAATAATCACAACAGAGAGTATCTAACGGTGATTCATCTTATCTTCTGGCATTATGATGAGCAGCTGACCAGCATCACTTCTAGTTACTGTGAAACGTTCAACTCACCTGATTTTCCCAGGACCCTCTGCTTTTCATTGCCCTCTCCGGTTTCTCCGGGATCACAATTCTCTTGTATTTCCTCCGATTTAAAACAAATTTTTTGGCACTGCACAGCATGTTAAGCACTATGACTCTAAGTCTGCTCTCCCCTCGAAAAAATACAGCTATACCAAATGTCATTTCGTGATGCAGAAGAGAGCTGATCGCATCTGCTTCATGGAGCTAGCTCTCCTTCATACATCCATGCCCATCTCACAGACACTTTCAAAGGAATGCTGCACATTTTTTTAAGAGCAGCCTACTAACATGATTTGGACTAAGTAAGGCTAAATGCTGTGTTCCATTCAGGTATCTAGCTAATAACTATCACACCACTTTTGTTTTGAATCTTCCCTGTTTTTGAGATCTCAAGGTGGCAAGTATGGATCCTGGGCTCAGCGCATCATAATGTGACAGCTTAAATGATCTGTTTACAAAATTATTGTGTTTACTGACCCTGTCACCAGCCCGCCCATCAGGAATCTTCCGTTTCTCCCAATTAGCCTGGTCATGAACCACATACATCACTTTCTTGCAGTCAATATGTGTACGTCTGTGGCAAACACTTCATCACCACAGTTATGATGGTACTGAGTAATGATGTGCGCAGATTGTGCTGTAGATTAAAGTGAATTAGAAAAAGGTGTTGGTGATGGTGCAACTAAGGTTTTTTACTTGTGAAAAAAATGACTCTACCATAAAAACCTGCTTTTAGACACGGTTTGTAATCAGAGTCTGTCCATCTGAATGACCGCCAGGAGCAGAGGGTATTTTAACGTTATAATCCACATGAATGGCTGCCCAAACTTCTAATAATGAACCTTGTAAACAGCATGGACTGTTTTCTCCTTCTTTCTTACAAGACCCCCCCCCCCCGTCCAAGCGGATAAGTCCAGGGCTGAATTTCACCTCTGTCCCTCCCCTGAGTTATAATGAGATCTGCGCCCTTGGGTCTGCAACTCTTTTACCTTTCACAAGTCAACAAACTCCAGCTCCGAGCCAACACAAATTGCCAATTTGCACTCGTGCAGCTGCTTTTGTACTCATTTAATGGTGCTTTCTCATGTTGTAGTTTGTGTATTTCCCTGCACCTTGAATGATGAGACCGTTTTTTCACTGTTTTGTTCCACAAGCCAAGTGGAATCTTATGTTCTACTGTATCCACTAATGAGGTGTTACTACAGTGGACTAATCACACAGTACACTGCGCCTTATGAAGCATGTGTGTGCCTGTGCATGGGTCTGTGATTTTACGTGTGTGTGCTTCAGCCAGAAAAAGCAGTAATGTAAACAGAATGTTTGGCCGGTCTTCAAAAGCAAGAGGATTTGGCTGAAGAAGAGAGACCCCACTATATCTTGCTGTGCCTGCCTGTCTGTCTGTCTCTTTGTCCTCTTCCTGTATTGCCACCCCTCCCTTTGCCGATGGAAAAAAAAACTTCCTCCTTGTGATGACCAGTCTTTTTCTGCTCAATAACATCTGCTTTCTTTATTACACTATCCTTTAATTACAATGGTCTGTCATCAATAATTCAACCTTGATTATAAATAATGCAAGAGAAGAGAATAATCCCATATATATATATATTTCTACTTTTACTGTCTTGAAGTAAAACGTGAAGTAAAACATTTTCGCTGACATTCGTTAAGAAATTCTCTGTCTTACAACATACAGTCCCCTCCCTAGTAGTATGCACAGGTGTCAGCTTGAGAAATGTATACACGTATGCATGTTCCGAGGCACTGAATCATGTAATTAGCAAGGATGCTTCATTAGGAGATCATTAGACTGAGACACTTATCATTTTATGCATCGCAGTATTTCCCTCTTTTCATCTCTTCCTTCCCTCTAATCAAACACTTGCTCAGTTACTTCCCACCATCACTGTCAGTCCAAATCTTTTCTCCGTCTTCATACAGCGCTCAGCGTGGAAAGGTTTCTCAGGCACTGATATAGCATCGAGTTACTGTTCTGCCCCAACGTGATCTTTCCAGCACTTCGTAAAATGACAGCTACTCTGAAATGGGCGCTTAGCTGTTCTAAATTCACCGTAAAGCACAGTCTTTTGGGGATTATTGTTTTTATGAAAAGGTTACTACACATACCTGGCAAGGTTTCATAAAATCGGTGTAGTTTTCCCACTTTGGATGGAGATAAAACGGCAGCAACATTTGAGGTAGCCTGTTTCACCAACGAAGCGAAAGGGTTCTAACATAGATGCTCGATCATAAATCCCAGTGCACTCTTTGTTTCTTTTGCTGGCATCTTTGTGGGGTTTTGTGCATTCACTGAATGACAGCGTCACATTCTTGTCCTGGCAGATGATAAATGACAATAGTCTGTTTAACAGCCCGTCTTCATTTCTGGACTTTCCCAGCTCTTTAATTTAGCTATCATTAATATCAGTGTGCCTCCTTTCTTTTTTTACCTTCCTCGTCCATCCTTTACATCTCTTTTGGCCGTTCATCCACGCTTAGCACAGCCAGTATATCAAAATTCACAACAGAAGCTGGCATTTTGAAACTGTTTGTTTGCCGCATAAATACTGATGTAATCTAGTTACAAGTGTGTGTTTATTGAGGGTGTTTAGGTGATGTCACAGTAAGCGGAAGCGGTTTGTAAGCGGATGTCACGAGTGCAAAAAGACAGACAGAGTGGCAGTGTTAGCTTTCAGCTTGAATATCATAAAAACACAAAAGAGGTGTTGTGCGATTTTCTGAGCAAGTAGTTTCAACAGGAAAACAGAGCGATCCATTAGTTTTGGGTAGATTGTATACCTACCCAAAAGTAAAGGACAGAATGAAAAGGATCACTGCAATTCACAGAATCAACTGGAATCCAGGGACTGAAATGTGAATTTGTGGTTGCCATTTTGTGTCAGGTATGTTGGATTTTTGGGTAAAATCAAACTTCAAGTTATGGACTGTATTGACTAATGTAACTTATGAATTACAATTGCGCATCACATTGCCATCTTCGACGCTGCTGCATGCAAACAAGTCACTCCAGTAAAGTCATGAAATAAAAATATCTGTACCAACCTGTCCACATACAATCAGAATATCCTTTGGTGTCCTTGTCACTTTGATTTTGACAGCAAATCCCACCTTGAAGTAATGGTAGTGCCAAGTGCTCACTTTTGTAGACCTTTGCTTTGTGTATTTCTCTGGCGTCAAAATCAGATCCTTATAAACGTCAGAAAACCTGATTCCTGGTCACATGTCAGTGTCCATGAACTATTGAGCCTTTGGTAAGTTGTAAGGATCACTGTCAAGTCCAGCTGCCTTCAATTTTGATTATTTTACTAGCAGTTTTGCAGTTTCCCTCACTAAATGCTGCAAGAAGAAGATTTTGCCACTCAGTCCAAATGAGGGAGTGTGTCTCCTTGGGAAAGTGAGTGAGGACCAGAACCGTCTATTTTACTAAATACTTTATCAACTGTGTGATCTGTGATAGTGATCATTTAAATTTAGGACACAGTTATGTTGCCAGCACAGGTGTGGACATTAGCAGAACTAAATTGTGCTGTGGTGGACTTTGTATGCTAAAAGGGTTTCAAACTGTGGAGTGCAAAAGCCCTGTGTAGCTAGGTGTTGAGTGCTAGTTGCTGGCACATTTGCTGGCACATGTTGTTAACTTTCAGGACTGTGGTACAATAATTACAATGATTTGTAGAGAAATTTCCCTCTGCCTGCTTTCTCTTCATGTGACCCTTTTTATCACCTCATGAGAGCCTGAAATAAATCATTCAGAAGTGTTAAAGTTACATTGATTGCTTTGCAGCCACTAGAGGGCAGAAGAACCCCAAATCATGCAAGCACAAAAAGTTCTGATGTAGTATTGCAATTTTTCGCTTACAGTCAGCAGCAGCATATTATCCTAATGCGCTTGATTCACTTTTCTGAAAAATCTTGAATGATCATGGTTGGAGATCACTTAAATGTTTGGTGAAATCAAATCGTAAAAACATCAACAGTAGAACTCGCAGCTATGTTCAATAGTGAAAGTACAGTAAGAGCATTTCCACACACACAATGTGAAGAGAACTCCAGGGATTGGGACTAAACAGCTGTGTAGCCTTAAGAAAACCACTTCTCAGTGAGGCTAATCAGAAAACAGGCTTCAGTTTGCTCGAGAGCATAAAGATTGGACTCTGGAGCAATGGAAAAAGGTCATGTGGTCTGATGCGTCCGGATTTACCCTGTTCCAGAGTGATGGGCGCATCAGGGTAAGAAGAGAGGCAGATGAAGTGATGCACCCATCATGTCTAGTGCCTACTGTACGAGCCTGTGGGGGCAGTGTTATGATCTGGGGCTGCTTCAGTTGCTCAGGTTGAGGTTCACCAATGTTATGTGCCCCCCAAAAATGAGGTCAGCTCACTACCTGAATGTACTGAATGAGCGGGTTTTTCCATCAATGGTTTTTTTTCTTCCCTGATGGCACGGTCAAATTCCAAGATGACAGTGTCAGGATTAATCGGGCTCAAATTGTGAAAGAGTGGTTCGAGGAGCATGAGACATCATTTTCACACGTGAAAAGAGTCCAGACCGTAACCGCAGTGAGAATCTTTGGGATGTGCTGGAGAAGACTTTACAGTGTTTTATTTTGTCTGTTCTGGCTACTACAGAAACGTGCTGCAACATGGAAGAGGACTGGCACCCTCTATAGATAACAAAGACATAGAGATTCTTATTTTCAGGTGATTATCCACTAATGAAAACATACTTATGAATATTGTATTCCATATCTGCTATATTTTGCCAATCGATAACCCCTAAATTTTACACACCGGGCCTTTAATGCAAAACATCTTCCAGTACAACAGTCCCAAGATGAGACCAGCTGTGAATGCACATCGTATTTTCATTTTGCAGGGCACTTGGGACTCTACACCATTTAAACAGCGCATATAGAACACATAAATAAATGAATAAACAAACGTACGGAGCCTAACTGGTGCATAATATGTACTCAGCCCACACAAATGATAACATCTGAAGTGATTATATGAAGAGAAAATCATATGGATGGAAAATGAATACATAAATTATAAAGCAGAGAGCAATTTCATAAAACAATAGGCTGGGGTGAGAAGCATCATCTCCCCCTGCGTCTGATAAACCAAAACATTCAATCATCTTCAATTACATTCCTCAGAAAATAAATATCTTCATGCTGTAGAGGAGTTGTTATATAAGCGTATCACCATACGTCTAGTTTACATTAAACAGCAATTTATTGCATTTTGTGCAAATAAATGCAAACCATCCCACATTTTGTAAGTTGTATGTAGGCTTCAGATTATACTCCAATTATATATACATGTACGAAGGGACTTTTGTGCCCGGATTTGTGTTGTCATAAACTTAAAAGTTGTTATTCCTGTAAATATCAATCATTTCCCACACATTTTCACTAATTTTTCTCTGCTACTCAAATGATTTAGAGGGGAAAAAAAAAGTGTTTCCTGTTTTTGAATTTGCTCGTAAACCATGAGATGTGACAAAACTATTTTTGTCCACATTCTTGCCATGCATTTTTTTTTTTTTTTTGATACTGTCAGAAATACAATAATAAAATGACATTGTCTTCTCTTAAAAAGCCAAAGTCAAAAGCAACAACAAAAATTCAGAGCATGATTATCCCTGGATCATGTGATAGCTTGCGTTGTACATGATCAGTGGATCTGCAGCTTGTCCACAGCTGAACTCAAATACTAACGGGCCGATCAGCCAGATTTCTTTTGTGCATATTCATGACTGTATGCTGAAGGACCTCTGTGATTCAGAATCTTTTAAAAACCTTTTTTTTTTTTTTTTTAATCTTTTCTATTCTTTTTTTTTTTATAGCTCCATGCTGGTGACAGCTGTCGGCCACAGACATTATGTTTTCAGGTCACCCATTCTTGTGAACGCAAAATCTCAAGAATGTCCTGAGGGAATTCCTGATTAGATTTTGGTGATTATAGGTCAAAGGCCAAAGGTCACGGTGATCTCACTAAACACATTTTTGGCAATAACTCAAGAATTCATACTACCAGAATTGTCAGAATTTACATTTATGATAAATACAAATATGTGCACAAATATGAGGTGATGATATTTTATATCCAAAAGGTCACAAAGTCGGTGTGTCACTGTAACATCGTAATGTTCAGCTCTCTATCAGTCCTCAGTACCCCGTAAAAATAGTCTCTAAGTGAACACAGCTTGTTCTTCAGCCTTCACTACCACATCATATGAGTCTGGACACACATGGCTGTAAACTGTAACCCGACTGGTTGGTGGAGACAAACAACCGCAAGGCAGTAATTCTACTTTTTGACTGCTCTGTTTTTTACGACCAATGACAGCTGACTTCTCACTCTTTTTTATTGGCCACTAGGGGCCGCAAGTGATTAACAACTGCTTCACTTTGAAATCTTGTTTCAGCTTGGGACAACATATGTGAAGGTCATGTTAATGTTGGAGGAACCTTGTAAATCTCTGCTGGTTGCATCTGGCAGTTGTTGTGTAGGTGCTTCACCACCTGTTGTTGGGCGGGGATCTGCACTCTACTGAGTAACCTCTTCTAGTTATGTCTGTTAATACCTTTAGGCAGTATCTTGTTTTTCTTTGCAAGACAACTACTTTTATAACAAGCTGTACTGTATATCCCTTTTACCTCCACCTGAACACCTATCCCTTCATGTCTTATTTTTAGCACTTGTAGTCTCTAGTTTGCGTTAAATCTGTATCTTTTAAATTAAATATTGAGCAAGGAACAACATTTTTAACTGGTTTAAATCTAAATTCTGCAATTCACCTGACCTACAAGTGACCTGCGCAGCTTGAGATTGGTCTACAAATCAGGTTCTCATGCTTTTCATCTCTGTAGCCAAATAATTCTGTAGATTAACAAGGAATTCTAATCTCATGATAAGGGAATCAAACTAATTACACTCGCTCTCCTCGTATCTCTGTAGCATTTTTGCTTCTCTCTGCTTCCAGAAGTGAAGATTCTTCCTTTCTCTCCCTCTCACTGTGCTGGCGTGCCACAGACTGTGAAGGAAGACATTAAGCTATCTGATTGTTGTCAATAAGTTTTCCTGTTTTTCTCTCTGTCCTCCCTTCTTTCTCTCTTTTTGTCCTTTATTTTCCCTTCTACATTATGGACCTCTCTCTGTTTCAGCGGGAGTCCACTATCACTGGTGGTTTGATGTTTATTTTCCGATGTAGATGTCTGCTTTTCTTCATCACAACATGATATTTTGTGAATCTTTAAAGTGGATTTACACGCATATCTTGAAGCTCAGTGATGAAACTGTAATGTCACAGAGAGCATACACCGAACATCAACTATTGCAGCATCTGGAACGCACGCTGAGACGATCTCTTATCTCCTTAAGCATCAGTTTTTCAGTAATTGAGCAGAAGTTTCGAAATTTTATAACGGATTTTCAAACTGATGTCATGGTTACCAGGCTCATTATAACATATGGTGCGTTCACATTATTCTCGTGTTCCTAAAGTCTCACTGTGTTTTCTATCTCCCCATTATGAGAGGAGTGTCTGCAAGGCTGACAAACAAGCAGCTGCTTAGGGGAAAGGTTGGCTTCAGTCACTGCGAGACATCAGGATGAGGCAAGAAAATGGAGAACGAGTTAAGCCTAACATGTGATCACCTGCTTTCTGCTGAACTTGTTTACACGCAGCTGGTCAGAGGTCTGGAGTCTCCCTTATGCTGTAGCACTCATCTGAACTTAGACCGGCATGTGTAGTTTATGCACAGTCTGGTGATAATACCGCAGACTGAAATGATTTATATTGTTGGTCAAAGCATTTACACTGAGAGGACAGGGTCTGCAGTGACAGAAAGCACGCTGTTTTTCCCTTTTATCAATGTGTCTGAATTTTACAAATAATCCGCTGGTAACCCTTAAAGAGACTTTATTTACTTATACGTACATCATATGCAGTCATATGCAGATAGAAACACACCTTTACCATATCAGAAGCAGGCATAATTGTAACCCCCTCAAACGGAAATGAAAAAAAAGAAACTTTAATTAAACTTTAATTAAATGAGTTGACTCCATAGATTGTATTGAACTTTCATTGAGCATTAATTAATCAAATACATGCAGCTACAATGTGAAATGTGTCATGTGGTTAGTTAGCTGGCCAGTAAATAATAAAAGGTAGGGCTACCTTGAAAAACAAGACGTCAACTGGAGTTTGGAGTGAACAACCCTTATAAAAGAATTGTTTTACAATAAATAATTAATAGAAACAGATAAATTAAAACTCCTCAAATAGCACGCTCAGTCAAGTTAGACCCAACATGGTAACACTTGCTAGCTAACGAAAATAGCATCCCCTGATCTTCTGATCTGACGTTATGCAACCTTACAGTGGTGCAAGACTGTTTACGCAATATGAGATTTTTTTTTTTTTATCATAGTATAATATAAACTGTTTATCATAATCATCATTTATTAACTACTGTTGCAACGCTTGGTTTACATATCCAGCATCCTTCTGCCAAGTCCTACTGTCTAAGCCATGGGAAATAAACGTGTAGCTTACACGTGGGAATGCTAGTTGTTGCTGCCCTCTGCTGGTCTGGAGTATTAATAACTCCTATCAGGGATAATGGTTACAGTGATAGATAAAACTTTGAGAGCTGTTACTAAAATGATATAACTGCGCTACAAGACTAAAGCTATGTGTGCATTAATAAGAGAATTAAATTACTACATTTCAGCAACTTGAATGAATATAATGTAATATGATATAATGAATATATTCATTCCAGTAACATACCTGAAATCATGCAGTTCTGCGGCTCAGGCAGTGTTGACAGCAGTGTTAGCAGTAGTGTGGGCTGCTCATGTGATAGTATCAATGCACTGTGCAGTGGGTTGTAATTTCACTGAATTCCTATTCACTGTAATGGGATGCTGTCAGATTGTCTGTACATGTAATGGAGGGGTGTGCTGCTTAATGCAGTGTATGGTTATTATTCAATTATATGCAGATACTTTTAAGCAAAAACCTGCCATGAATGTAGATATCCTGACTCTTAGTCATCATTTCCCATAATGCAACTCAGTAACATCTTTCACTGTTTTTGCCACCACAATGTATCTATGGTTTTGTGTTTGAGAGAGATAAAGCGTGTTGAGGATGGTTATGTTATGTTATGTTAAACCATAAAGTGCGTTGATGAGCTGTGTATTGTTTGCTTCCACCGAAAAGAAATAAGAAGTCCCTGTAATGTTACTACGGCGTCTTCATGTAAATTGTGAAAAGTGAACTAGTTAGCAGCTATGAAACAGGCTAAAGAAGCCCAAAACCTCACAAATATGTTTTGGAGCTGTGCAGCTGAAAGCGTGGGTAGAGTAACAAAAGTGATCAGATGATTGATGGCATTTTCTTTTGGTCAAGGGCCACCATGAAGTTAGCCCGTAGCTGTTCATTAGCTAGCTCTACTGCTGCTTAAACAAGTTACATAAACAGGAACTTTTGGTCTCTTTTCTTTGGCAGAAAACACAACACAAGCTGTCAGTAACTATTATACTCCAACCTGAGCTGCCTGCATATGAGAGAGAGCCCAGCACGGCAGGGGTTTGCATTTCCATTACAACAGGGCTATCCACTTGAAGGTGGATCTTTTGCCTGAAGACAAACTTGAGGAAGCTCAAGTTGAGCTGCTGTAAAGTGGTGGATAAACGGTTCATATACGTCTCTGGCATAAACATGCTGTTTCCTTAAATTCTTCACAATAAAAATCTTGTGTTGTTCCGTTATTTAAATGCTTTTATTATGAAGCAGCACAAACGGAAATGTTTTCATTAGGGGGTATCATCAGCAGTAATTTAACACAAATCTGACACAGCTGAAAGAGATGCAGATACCTGAACGTACAGACAGCAACACTGGTGAGAAACTACATTTTAAAACATAAAGATTCTGTTACAAGCTACAAAAGTAGTGAAAGCTGAACATAGAGAGACTTTAAAAAACTTGTTTTTCTGCTCTTCTGCACACACGAGTATCACAACACTCACTTGTTCGAGGCGTCATCACCAGGTTGGCTGCAGCTGGCGAGACGTCACCTCAGCCCACTTGGAGGAGGGTCAGGCTCACTTTGGCCCCACCCAACTCCAGAGTAGGTCTTGGGCACGGCTCAGCGCAGCTCAAGTGCACTGAAAGTGATAATGGAAATGCAATTCAGGACGGTAACGGTTTGGCTTGGCACGGCCAAAAGCAGTGATGGAAAAGGCCCATAAAAGTCAAGCATCTTGATTGCCCCCTGGTGGTGGGCTCCAGTAAAGGTTTACAAATCCTGCCTCCCAAAAAATTAATAGGTGGGACATGGGTCTAACTAAAACATCAAAATACATGTCAAATACCTTTTTTTCAAAAGAGGGTCATTTTAGGTAGGTCTCGTAGCACTGATGTTTGTTCAAGTGTTTAGTTTTTATTGGTTATTGGATCATATAAAAATGGAATCTCATGCCATGATTGACAGCTGAGATCTGCTCGCGACTGAGTTGGCTGGCTGTGTGGGCGGGAACTCGAAGGTGCTCACTGGTGCGAAGGGTCTGGCTCCAAATGACATCACCACCACAAGATGGCACCACTTATATGGCGATATTTTGGCCTCAGTTTTATACAGTGGTTATCCATCATTTATTTATGTCAGTGATCTGCACATTTCTCTTCCTTAGACTATGTAAATGCTTTGAAAGCAGTGTCTATAGCTGTCTCCAGTGATGTTATTACTTCCCCTTCAATTGAGAAACGGCTGTTACGTCACAATCAACTCGAAGTACTGGGCAGATTTGCGAGAGCCACAGAGAACATTACACATCTGTTTAAGGGGCTGTGAACTACACCTCGTGATAAGTAAACTGAACATCCTGTTTAAGATTTTGCCGCTTTAAGACACTGGCACATGTACAAATGTAAAAACTCCTTTAGAAGCATCAAAAAGTATTGTTTTGCCAGCAGATATCTACTTTTAAGTTTTATCTTAATCCCCTTACCCCAGTTCCAGAAACCAGGATTCTTGTTTACAAGACTTTCAAAGAAATGAGGTTACTGCAAGAAAAATCCGACAATAACCTTAAGTATTGTAAATGAATAGAAATGTGCTTGTTGCAGCTAAACTCAAGGCAAAATATTCTGTCTGGATTTTCTTCTACCAGCGTTTAAATGGCTGCCACTGTTTATTTCAGTTTACTATCCACCCACGGGGCATTATGAATGTGTTTGTCTGTGTGTGTCGACCCGTCCTGTCTTCCACATGCTGGGGAAGGCCACTGGAGCCTGACAAAGAATTAAGCAGGTAGAAGCAAAGAATGAACACAACCTTCAGGTCCTCATTTGTTTGCATAAAACACCTTCATTTTACAATGTACCCAAAACCCCACGAGTCATTACAAGCTGAACGCAGCATCTATCATCATGGAAACAAAGTGTGCCATTGTGCAATCTGAGTTTGATAAATAAGGTTTTTAATAGCCGTTTTCTTTGGTCCTCGCTAATATACACAGAACAGAGGTGTAGTTTGTCATATTTATACAGAGCCAGCTTCACGTCTGTTTGTTTTCTTTATAGCAAAACAACACTTAACAAATCACATGACAGTTCAATACATGAGGATGATATAACCTGTGTTTTCATATTTAATCTCACCTGTCCAAACCAGAGATGGGAAGTAACCAAGTACAAATACTAACTGTACTTAAGGAGATTTGTCAGGTATCTGTACTTTACTTGAGTATTTATTATTCTACAACTTTTTACTTTTACTCTCTACATTTTAACACAAATATTTGTACTTTTACTCTAAATTAATCACAGTTAAAATACTACATATTATATATACTAATATTACTTATTTTCTTCTATTCTTTCTTATATAGTATTGAAGGATGCAGTACAGTTAATCCATTACAATTTAAGGATGCAATTTGACAGATTTGTGAAAAATAATAACACATCATAGTTGTATATTTTTTCACATCAGCACTACATTTTGATTAGTGTGTTAAATAAATGCCTATGTATCCGTCTGCACACCTTCACTTTCATAAACAAGTCACATCCATACAGTCTATGGTCACTTGGTTGTGAATGGAAAATATTGTTCCCCTGAGGCTTCTGTACATCTGACAGGCCACCTCCGTCATAGGAAACACTGGCGGAGTTACTACGAGTCTGTTGTGTCACTGTCACTGAAACTGTCAAACCAAGAGTTTAACAGTGTTTTCCACTCTTGTGTGTGATCAAACCACTGATTGCAATGAGTTTTACCCATCATGGGCAGAGTCGGACAGCTCTTCACTAGGCAGTGGGTGGGATGAAGCTGCATTCAAGACGGAAATACGAGACAAACCCTGTCCCGCACTGATTCAAAACGGGACGTGCTATTTAATCCTCAAATACGGGACGATTCCGAAATTTCATTAATAGTACAAATAGTAATAGTAAAAAATAATAATAGTGAAAATAGTAATAATAATAATAATAATAATAGTAAAAAAAGTAATAGTGAAAATAAGTCAAGTCAAGTCAAGTCAATTTTATTTATATAGCGCCAATTCACAACAAAGTTGTCTCAAGACACTTTACATATAGAGTAGGTCTGGACCACATTCAATAATTAGTTTTATTTGCATCCGACAATTGAAACAATTCCCCCATGAGCAAGCACTTTGGCGACAGAGGCAAGGAAAAACTTCCTTTTAACAGGCAGAAACCTCGGACAGATCCATGACTCATGGTAGGCGGTGATCTGACGGCACCGGTAATATATGCTCGATATGCCAGTCGCAGTGTGAATTGGTTGTGGCTCCACTGACCTACAATTGCAGGCACATTAAATTTATTGTTGCTTTTTCATGGAGCTATGATTGAACTGTGGGAGGTCTTGTCCTCACCTGTCTGAGTTAATGGTTGTAATGAGATTCACTTGATGACGTAGATAACATTGGGATTGACTCATAAAAGTAGTAATAGTAAGAATGGGAATAGTAAATATTGTAATAGTACAATAATAATGGTAAAAAAGTAATTTGTAAAACTAGTAATAGTAAAAATACTAATGTAAAAATAATAATAGCAATAATGCTAATAGTAAATATTGTAATAGTATAATAATAATAGTAAAAAAAAAATTGTAGAACTAGTAATAGCAATAATGCTAATAGTAAATATTGTAATAGTATAATAATAATAGTAAAAAAGTAATTTGTAAAACTAGTAATAGTAAAACTAGTAATAGCAATAATGCTAATAGTAATATTGTAATAGTATAATAATAATAGTAAAAATAATTTGTAAAAGTAAGTAATATGTAAAAATAGTAATAGCAATAATGCTAATAGTAAATATTGTAATAGTATAATAATAATAGTAAAAAAGTAATTTGTAAAACTAGTAATAGTAAAACTAGTAATAGCAATAATGCTAATAGTAAATATTGTAATAGTATAATAATAATAGTGAAAAATTGAATTTGTAAAACTAGTAATAGTAAAATACTAATGTAAAAATAGTAATAGCAATAATGCTAATAGTAAATATTGTAATAGTATAATAAATAGTGAAAAATTAATTTGTAAAACTAGTAATAGTAAAACATACTAATGTAAAACTAGTAATAGCAATAATGCTAATAGTAAATATTGTAATAGTATAATAATAATAGTAAAAAAAAAAGTAATAGTAAAAATACTAATGTAAAAAGTAATTAATAATAATAAAATAATAATAATAATAATAACAATAACAGTAATAGTAAAAAAAGTAATAGTAAAAATAGTAATAATAATAATAATGCTAATAATAGTAATAATGGTAAATGTTAACATGCTAACATGCTAACACACTACTCCGTGTCCTTATTTTTCTTTTTCTTCCACCTTTCTGGTTTTCTCAGCCCCAGGAAGTGACGTGCTCTCTTCCAGAGTGAAGGTGAGTTTGTTACCTCTGGAACGCTTGTCTTCTGGGGCCTCAGCCTGCTCGGGGGTGTGACAGTCGGTTCTGCTGGTATGGGTACCTCTGGCTTGACTGGCTCATCCTCTGAGATTTCAGCGTCTTTCAGATGTGTGATGGCTGGTACATTAACGTTTGACTGCTGACACGGCTCAGCACTCTTCTCCTCATGTGTTTTTGTCCAGAGTGAAGGTGAGTTTGTTACCTCTGGACGCTTGTCTTCTGGGGCCTCAGCCTGCTCTGGGGGTGTGACAGTCGGTTCTGCTGGTATGGGTACCTCTGGCTTGATTGGCTCATCCTCTGAGATTTCAGCGTCTTTCAGATGTGTGATGGCTGGTACATTCATGTTCGACTGCTGACCTGGCTCAGTGCTCTTCTCCTCACACTGGGCCCTTTTTCGGGGGGGGCGATCAGCGTCAAACTCAGCAGAAAGATCAGGGTTGAGTAAGATCTGACTGCTGAGCTGAGCTTTGAGCTCCTCTAGCCGCTTTTCCTTCTCGAAGGCGTTTTGCTTCAAGATGCTGATTTCTTGCTCCAGCTCTTGACAGCAGCGTTCCTTCTCTGCTTTCATGCTGTTAACGACCATCAAGCCCTCTGCAATTGTAGCTTTGTGAGCCACTTGTTCTTTCTCAAGCTCTTGCTGAAGGGCGTTGACCTGCTGTCTGGCTGTATTGACATCAGCCTCATATAGACGTTTGTTCTCGTTGGTATGCACCTCTAGCTCAGCAGCGAACTGCTCCTGGCTGAGGGCAAATGCATTGTGCAGTTCCTCATACTGTTTCTGAAGGACTGCCTTCGTCTTGATTTCTTTTTCAAAATTCTGCTGAACAGTTACAACCTGCTGCCTGACACCGACGATTTCAGCTTCATACCTTTGGCAAATCTCGTGCTGTGAAGCTTTGACCTTTTCCAGTTCTTCTTGGAGATGACTGCTCTTGAGTCTTTCTGCCTGCAGCTCAGCTGTTAACTGCTCCTGGAGAAACTTGCTGTTGTCCTTCTCCGCCTGCAGGGTAGCTTCGAACTTTTCTTGGCTTTTTATGTAAGCCACCTGAAGCTCCTCAAAATCCACCTGCAGTTCCTTCTTCTTCGTTCTCTTGATTCTGGTTCTCACCAAAGTGGCGATCCTTGCACTGGAGAGCGTCTCTGGATCGCTGTACTTTTCTAGCCTTTCTAGCTCTGCCCTCGTTTCTTTTCCCCTGTTGATAAACATTTCTTTTAGCGTCTTCTGTCGCTCTAACTGCTGCCTTGTCTCGTCCAGTTGTTGTTCAGACTGGATCCTTCGGTTTTCCTGACAGACAGCGTTGGCCTTTTCCCAACCCAACTGGTCATCCAGGTGTGAAACTTGTTGACGAAGTTGCTCACGCTCGATGGCCGCTGGGTGCTCCTGCTGGGTCCCATCGAGGTTTGCTTGGGACTCGTGGAAAGTGGCGTTGATCATTGCTTGCCTCTGATTAAAAGCTGTGACTTGTGGTTCAGAGGTACTTTGCTGTTGGCGTCTTGAATTCCTTGGGTGCTTCATTTTCTTTTGCTAGTAAAATCTGTCTGTCAAAACAATTTACATAGAATTGTAACATATTCATTACATATTACATACACAAAAAAATTACACAAGTGTCTCATACATACATTCTATATTATATTGAAGCAGTCAATCTTTTTTTGTTTCTTTGATTTCAGGTTCACATTCAAAATCACTTGTTAACACAAGTGCTCCCCCTCTAGCAACAGTCAAAACAGGTTTTGAAACATGTTATTAATCCCAGACTGACTAATCGATCTATCAATAACTTAACACGGCAGGAATGTTTCTTTAATGATCAGGTGAGAATCACAAAATGCACCGGTTTCAATTCGGTTCAATTCTCACAAACTGAAATTAAAAAGCATGAAGCTGAATATCTCAAATGTTAATGTCTGTTTATTCCTGTTTGAGTTTATTTATTGAGTGTCTGTGGTTTTCTCTCATGTTAACGACTTTCCACTGAGCATGCTCACCTTCTATACTCAGTATTACAGAGAAACAATCAAACAATAGAGATGTTTTTTTGGATATAGTATTGTAAATGTCTTCACATTTAACCATTTTAATACTGTTACATGGTTTAACCGAAGCATGGAGTGTTTCCCAACTTGGTTTAGTGAGACATTCAGTGTTTCCTCTACTATTGTGTATTACTTGAGTCGACAACAACTTATTAAATTATTGTACGTGCAACAGAAGCTTCCCAACTGTGCAGTCCATCACCCAATTCAATTCAAAATAATAGTCCAGTGGTTTCAAACTCAAATGTCAGCAGATATGGGTAGAACTGAGTGTCATCTGTGTAAGAATGGAAGCTTATGCCTGTAGATGACATGCCGTGGGGTAATATGTAGAGACAAAAGTGCAAAAGTGGCCCAAGGACCGACTCCTGGGGTGTCCCACATCCGTTTTTACAGAGAATGACCATAGCCACAGTAAAAGTTTCACCAGAAAACAACAACACAATTTCCTAGAGATGTCATCAAATGTTTTGGTCCAACCAGCAGTCCAAAACACAGAGACAATCCATTCACAAATATATAAAACCTCACAGCTAGAAGCCAAAGGATGTCTAGAGTTTTGTTTTGTTTTGTGTTTTGTCTGCGGAATGTTTTTTTTTTTTTGCTTGTAATGTGGTAGATAATATTCATTTAAGATAAGCAAAAGGAAGAATATAGTACATTAAAACAACCAAAGATGAACTTTTAGCAGACCTTTAAATTTGAGATTTTATTTAATCATATCACTTGTTGGAAAAGTCAGCCAGTATAAAGTGTAAGACACAAGGCTACTAAAATACAAGGTTCAATGTGGAGCAGAGAGAGCAAAAATTAAATTGTCAAACCACTGACCATTAATCATTCATCTGCCAACAACTACCACTTAAACATACAAACAAATACATTGATAAACAATAGGTGCTTGATGAACAGAACAGAACAGAACAGAAAACAGCCACTAAATGGACTTTAATGGACTGGGGTGAGATACTAGAGCAGGGGTCTTCAATATTTTTCAGGCAGTGGACCCCTACTATACACTCACCGGCCACTTCATTAGGTATACCTGTTCAACTGCCATCCATCCATCCATCCATCCATCTTCTTCCGCTTATCTGGGGCCGGGTTGCGGGGACAGCAGTCTAAGCAGGGATGCCCAGAATGCTCTCTCCCTGGACACTTCCCCGGTCTTCCGGGGGGATCCCGAGGCATTCACAGGCCAGCCGAGTGACATAGTCCCTACAGCGTGTCCTGGGTCTTCCCCGGGGCCTCCTCCCGGTGGGGCATGCCCAGAACACCTCCACAGGAAGGCGTCCAGGAGCATCCGATATAGATGCCCGAGCCACCTCAACTGGCTGCTCTTGACTTGGAGGCGCTTTTCCCATACTCCATGTTTTTGCTTCCGTCACCGCCCGGGCCGCAGCATGCTTGGCCTGCCGGTACCTGTCAGCTGCCTCAGGAATCCCATGAGCCAACCAAGCTCGATAGGACTCCTTCTTCAGCTTGACGGCATCCCTTACTTCCGGTGTCCACCATCGGGTTTGGGATTGAGACCTTACGGCTGCAGCTCCGAACGGCCGTGTCAATGGAGGTGGAGAACATGGTCCATTTGGACTCAATGTCCCCAGCCTCCCTTGGGATCTGGTCAAAGCTCTCCCGGAGGTGAGAGTCGAAAACCCCTCTGACAGAGGGTTCCAAGTTCCAAGTGTTCAACTGCTTGTTAACTCAAATCTCTAATCAACCAATCACATGACAGCAACTCAATGCATTTAGGCATGTAGATATGGTCAAGATGACCTGCTGAAGTTTAAACCCAGCATCAGAATGGAGAATAAGGGTGATTTAAGTGACTTTGAACGTGGCATCGTTGTTGGTGCCTGACGGCTGGTCTGAGTATTTCAGAAACTGTTGATCTACAGGGATTTTCATGCACAGACATCTCTAGGGTCTACAGAAAATGGTCAGAAAAAGAGAAAATACCCAGTGAGTGGCAGTTCTCTGGGCGAAAATGCCTTGTTGATGCCAGAGGTCAGAGGAGAATGGCCAGACTGGTTCAAGATGATATAGAGGCAACAGTAACTCAAGTAACCACTCGTTACCACCGAGGTATGCAGAAGACCATTTCTGAACGCACAACATGTCAAACCTTGAAGCAGATGGGCTACAGCAGCTGAAGACCACACCAGGTGCCACTCCTGTCAGCTAAGAACAGCAAACTGAGAGACAATTCTCACAGGCTCAACAAAATTGGACAATAGAAGATTGGAAAAATGTTGCCTGGTCTGATGAGTCTCAATTTCTGCTGCAACATTCAGATGGTCAGGTCAGAATTTGGCGATAAACAACATGAAAGCATGGATCCATCCTGCCTTGTATCAATGGTTCAGGCTGCTGCTGGTGGTGTAATGGTGTGGGGGATATTTTCTTGGCACACTTTGGGCCCCTTAGTACCAACTGAGCATCGATTAAACACCACAGCCTACCTGAGTATTGTTGCTGACCATGTCCATCCCTTTATGACCACAGTGTACCAATCTTCCGATGGCTACTTCCAGCAGGGTAATGCACAATGTCACAAAGCTCAGTGACTCAGTGCGCGCGCATGTGTGTGTGAGGGGAGTTTAGGCAGGAAGAGGTAGGAAAAATGAGAAGACAGGAGAAGCTGAAAAGTATAACTTTGGGTTATGTTTCTCAGAAATATTATTTGTGCAGGTTTTTTTTTTTTTTAACAAAATTTTCTACAAAACAAAACAACTG
Organism: Lutjanus argentimaculatus; assembly: GCA_034769285.1. Taxonomy (NCBI): domain Eukaryota; kingdom Metazoa; phylum Chordata; class Actinopteri; order Lutjaniformes; family Lutjanidae; genus Lutjanus; species Lutjanus argentimaculatus. The sequence goes on from JAWZSL010000001.1 coordinate 3,875,445, forward strand.
TTGTGGTCAATTTAAATAAATAATCTGATATTTGTGTAGATGGCTCCTAGTACAGAAGGGGGCTATAAATATACTACTAAACACAGACAGAGAGATACAAAAAAAAAAAAAAAAAAAAAAAAAAGCCTTAATGTAGTTTAGCTACTTTTGTCATTTTATTGTAGCTTAGCTTGCTACATTTCTCTGGTGGGTAGCTTCAGTGTAGTGAAGCTTCATTTAATGTAGAATAACTTGTAGCTTAGCTCACTACATTTTCCAAGTAGCTTGCCCAACACTGATAAAAAATGCAACAAGACAAAAACAATGTAAAAGACGTAAGAAGACATAAGATGAAAATGACGTAACAAGACAAAACTCCACAAAAGACGCAAAAAGATGAAAATGGTGTAAGCAGATGAAAATTATGTAACAAAACAAGAAAAATTTAAAATGTGATAAGACAAAAACAACTTACAAGACATAACAAGACGAACATTTCATAACAAGGCAAACTATGTAAAATGCGTAACAAGACAAAAACAACATGATAAATAGACAAAATTAAAACAACGTAAAGGATGTGACAGGACTTAAGACAAAACTATGTGACAGATGTAACAAGATGAAAATGATGTAACATGAAAACAATGTAAAAGAAAAACAATGGGAAAGACATAATGACCAAAAACACAAAAGACAAAATAAAGTAAAAAATGTGACAAGACGAAAACAATGTAAAAGACATAACAAGACAAATATTACACAACAAGAAAAAGCTATGTAAAACGCATAAGACAAAACCAAAGTAAATGATGTAAAAGACGTAAGAAGACAAAAACGAGATAAAAAAAAAGTGACAAGATGAAAGAGACGTACAAGACGTACCAGACATGACAAGACGTAACAAAACTATGTAAAATACGTAACAAGACGAGAATGTCGTAAGAGATGTAACAAGACAAAAACGACATAAAAAATAGGACAAGATGTAAACAAGATGACAAGACAAATGTGGCGTAACAAGACAAAAACAACGTAAAAGATGTAACAACAAAAATGGAGTCACAAAATGAAAACAATGAACACAACAAGAGTGACAAGAGAGGAGGGCTCGACCGTGGGGAAAAGCTGGCTTTCCACAGAAACAGCTGGAGGAAATGTCCTTCAGAGGGCTACTGTACTGTACTACTGTACTTTTGTACTTTCTGTACATTGCAGAACCTTTACTTTACTTACTTCTTCTTTATCCAAAGTCTTTTTTTTTTTTTTTACACAAGTATCTGTACTTCTACTTGAATAAAGAATGTGTGTACTTTTGCACCTCTGGTCCAAACCGACAAGTAAACACTGTTAAATAATCTGCCATAACAGGTTCCGCGTTAACGTGCGCCTTCGGCGACTTCACTGTTTGAAGAGGACAAACAGCCTCGGCCCAAGTTATTTACACATCCGCGTGTGTGTGCAGGTGTGAATCTCAGTATAACACCTGTAGGGTAAATGACAAATGGTGATGCCACATGTCACCTCGCTGAAATCTCTTTCCTCTCTGTCACTTTAATCTGCAGTTTGGCAACAAATCTGTTTGTAGACACACAATGACTGGACCAAACAGCTTGAACTGTTACTCAATAAAACAGAATTGTACCAGGAAAATAGGTTTCGCTGATTGTTTAGGTTTGAAATTGGACCACAGGGTATTTTGAACACCATAAATCTGTAGCCTACACAAGTATGATAAAATGCAGGTAACTATGGCAACAATAGATGTGGTATAAGTCAGACGTATTCTGACATCCAAGTGTTCTTCTGTCATCTGCATTGTCTGTTATAGTTATTGTGTCAGCATCATGCATTGCTGCCTCCATATTCCTCCATGTGTATGATCAAGGTGTGTACGTGTAAGCACATGTGCAGTCATGTGTGAGCATGTGTGTTTGCGCAAACATGTGTGCATGCGAAAGGGTTAGTGTGAGGTCAGTGAATGTACAGACCCAGAGATGATGGATGGTCAAGCAAGCCCGCGGTTAATATCAGCCTGAGGCTACTATCACACGGCTTACACGAGGTCAGCTATTACAAACACGCTATCGACTTCCAGAGGGACGCTTTCAAAATGCCAATAGGCGAGCTCAGAGTGGGAGGGCATCTTTGCCCAGTGACTGCAAGGATGAATGTGACCATATCGTGTGCCTGGCATCCTCAGATGAATTCAGAAACATGAATTAAGGTGGAATATCTCAGTGTTTTTTTTTTAATTTCTGAGACTATCAATGGTTGCAGACCAAATGCCTTCCACGCAAAAGTGAGCACTGCACTCTAAATAGCAAGTTGGAGCCATAGACTGTATATTAAATAAGTTATTTAATACACAATCTATAGTTAAAGTGAATTTTTTCCCCCACTCTGTCCTCCCCAGACTCGGGGAAGCTCAGACTGGCTGCAGGAACACTGCAGAAGCGTGAGAGACAACATCATGAATTGACAATAACAAGTGAGGATGAGTCCTACACTATAAAATAATCAGCTGTTTATAACAATCAGTTGTCTGTCAATGTAAAGTTAAACCTGTTATCCTGAAAACAAAAGCCCACTGCTCTAAAAATACACACTTGACTTTGAGTTAAGTGGCTGCCTGCCTCACTGCCTGCCGAACTCTATTATCATATTGCTCAATTTAACCGTTATAAACATCTACGCCTTCTATGTGATTATTAATGATTTTTTGCAACTTATAAACAGACACATGACACATTTGGCAAACATTCAGCATTAATTTGAACTTTAATTAATGTGAAACAGGCACACAAAAGCAATTATTCAGTTCTGGAATAGAAATTACAGCACTGTGGCTGCTGCTTGTTGTCTGAAGTAAGTATTTTAAGTGAATCTCTGCCGGCATATCATGGTCATTTTATGATTTATTACAGTAAATATACAACAGATTTTTCCTAAATATGTGTGAAAGCACCTCATCAATAAGAAAAATGTAACAAACCCAAACTAAATAATTCAGCACAGAACTCTGTCCCTCCCTTCTATTTCTCGGTCGGCCTTCTAGTTGAATAAAAACTAGTTTGTTTTTAAAATTATCCTGCGGGATCGGCTGTCTTTAAATAATGTGTGGTTCTCCTTCATTTACTTTTCATACAATGGTACTGTTTGAAGATGCAGCTTCTCGCAAGCCCTCCAGATTGTCCAGAGAGTCACATTTTTTCAATGCCCCCGTGCTCCTGAATGCACAATAGAGTGCTTGAGTCATGCCACGTCCAGAAAAACGATGAACTGTAGTCAATGGCCATAAATTAATTATTTTGTTTATCCCGTTTGAATTGTACCACAAATCACACATTTGATGTTTGTCAATTTAAAAGCTAATTTTTCAAGTGAAGACGGTTGCAGTTTGTCATAAAACTGCTGAAGTATCAGACTGTGAATAAGCGTAAGAAAGACACAGAAGTTGCGCCGGTGATGTCATGATTTTCTCCCTCCAAAAGCTAACATTAGCCACTGAAGCTACGATGCCTTGTGTTTTCGTACTTGGATTTAGTCACACAACAGCAGGTCTTACTTGTTCTTTCTCTTCACGGATGATGAAAGCACCACTGAACAAAACATGTCAGGTAAGATAATGTTACAAGGTACAGGAGATTGGCGTTGGTGACGTATATTGTGTGAGACGAGAGATGTAGTTCAATAAGCAGTTTTACACGAAACCAAACTTCATCAAACATGCCACATATTGAGACTTTCATGACTTGTAAAATTATGTTCCAAATTCACAAACAACATATGTGTAATTTGTGTCACTGTCCAAAGAGAATCAAAAAATAATTTGTGTCTTGCCATTGACAGCCATTCATTCATTCATTCATTTGGAAGGGGCATGACTTAGGCTCTCTATTCGGCAAAAAAATTAGTTCATAAATTCACTAATGCAGGAAACAGTCTCTGAAATTCAGTTTTCCGGGGGAAGATCTCCAGATACCCAGACTAGTTTGGGTATCTGGAGGGTACCAATCATACCCTATCATCATTGACCATGATGATTGATGATTGAATTTGGCTTTTCATCTGTAAATGCTTGAGAGTTGTTCATTTAGCTGCTAAACTTTGTAAACAAAACTGCTGGTGCCTGAGGAGTGTTGACGTGACCTGACCCTGTTGTGGTTAATGTTACAAAAGGCCTGCACATAAAATGCACTTCACAGAAACTAAATCTCACTCCAAACTAAGCTGAAAACTTGACAGCTCATCTGGTTTCAAATGGTTGTAACTGGCTTGAAGAAATCCGAGACGGGTGGAAATCTGTCCAAACAGTAGGGTATCCGCCAGAGCAAATTAATCTTTGTTTTTCCATGAAAAACAAGTAACCATTTCGCATGTTATAAACTTTCTGACTCATGGTGTTTATCCCTCCGAATGCTCCATCTCAGCCTCTGGCTCTCTCCTCCGAAGCTCCTGGGAGCTCAGCAGCTGTCTGTGGGCAAGTGGCGTCTCTGTCCCTCTGCTCCGCCTGGTCCTCATGCAACTTTTTCAACTCGTGCTTTCAACTTGCACTCAATACAATGTTGCCAGTGACATTATATTAAGCTACAGTAATTTCTGAGTGTCGTTTTGGTGCTATTTAAAATGTTTATTGCTTAACAGCAGGCCTACAGTATCAGACAGAATGGCCAAAAGGCACACTGACTCTCACTGTACATTTAGAGAACATAACTGTGTTCATAGTGAACATGATGCCCCAGGCAAGAAAGGTGACCAGGTTGCTAGAGTAATGTTGGTAGAATCATGGGTTGTATTTTTGTAAATATTCATGGATTAATACAAAGCAATTATGCAGGACAGGTCTATAATATATAATATTGTTACATTTGACCCAATAAATATAACCATAGATTAGCAATTGGCCCTCATATACATTTGAAGTCATGTAGTATACTTACTGTTTGGCATACGATGGGAGAAGGGATCAAAAATGTTGTATAGTTGATAACAGGTTTAGAGATGTTTCATTTCAGGAGTATGAGTTTGGGAATTCTAGAGAAACGTTTAAATAATAATATTAATATTCTTGTTATATTTTAGTCAACTAAAATCTTGTGAAATTTAGTCAACTGAAGCTAGACTAAAACTAGAACACTTCAGATGACTAAAGTTGAAAAGGCATTGAGCAACTGACATAATGCTAAGCTAAATCAATATTTGCTGTCAAAATGAATTAACACTGCTTTCATGTGTATTGCATGAGAGTAATCAGGGCAATGGGATGGTTTCATGATTTTGTGAGGCCACGCCCCATTTGTTGAGTATATGTATACACACATATAGGTATAAACACTGAGGTGCTTGATGGGTTGCAACATTCAGTCGCTGACCCTTCACCCTAGCTGGAGGCAAAAGAGAATTTCAGCATTCTGTGATCAGGAGTGTTGACACAAACAAAATGTTATAAGACTGAGACGGCCATTGGACGACACTCTGAAACTGTTCGCTCCTGCTTTGGGTCATATTATTACTGTGACTTTGAACCAGTCAGAAACATTCTGCAGTATATTGAGTACATATATCAGATAGTATCAGCTTTTATAGTGATCCTGATCTAGTTATCTATTTAACATTTTCATGCATAGAGCGCCAAATTGAGTTGAACGCTGAGGGTGTAAAAAATGTGTTTTTTCCTGAAAATGAGATTTTCTATCCTGTATCCATTTCTATCCACGTAACCTGGGAAACACTTGTTTTTATGTATAATTTTGGCTATCGTCAAAACACAGTGGTCATATTTCAGGCAACATTTGAAAGTGTTATCTGGTGATACTAATACACTGCGCATGCCGCATGCTTGAACTTCGCTGCAGCTGCGAGGATGAAATGCCAAGTTAATTGCGTGTGATCTTACACTTTCTAATATTTTACAATTCTTCACATTATAAACAAAATTCATTAAAGCAAGTCATTTGGTGTTTTCAAAGTCACGATATTAAGCTGAGACACATTCTATATTCTGTTCACGCTCAGAGGCGACTGCTGCAACGTCTGTCACGATGCACGCAGCTGCGTCAGATATAGTCAGCCGATCAAAGTCAGTCTTCACTCAAAGTGAAAAAGAAAAAGCTCTCACTTGGTTTGAGATTTCAGATGAATTCTTCAGGAGGTTTTGTTCGTCTTTCTTTCTTTGGGGCAATGCAGAGCACGCCACAGCCAACTGTTGAAGGTAAAGCCATCATATGCCACCGTCTTTGCCAATATTTCACCTAGAAGTGTTTTGGATAAAGTGTGATTCCATGTTCTTTCACACTTTGGGCTTTCACTTGGAATTTTATCTGAGATTCCAAATGTCACTCCGCATTTGATCCCTTGTCCAGATGGGACGCTTTGCAGAACAGAAACGCTAAGAAAGACACTGACTAAATTGAAGACACTAAAGGGAAAAACACACAAAACACCCTCCATCCAAAAAGGGACAAAGATGACCAAACTCAGTCCATCCTAGCATTACACCAACCACACACTAACATTGCATTAGCCACACAAAGCACTATGCCAGCACTACGCTAGCCACATGCAGTCTAGCCTGCCACCACAGAACTAGACTGACGTCTTAGTGATTGACTGTAGCTGCAGCCAATCGCACGGCTGCAAGGGAGGGCGGTGCAGTACTTGGACACAGACAGCGCAGGGAGACATACAGAACACTGTGGCACGTAACACAGAGTATGACTTTATTTGTGGTCCTGTCAAATGCCAATGAAATTGATAAGTCTATGACAATTTTACAGCTGCGTTTTTTCTTGTTGTGTTTCCGGATTGTTGTGTTGCCCCCCATCTTTAACTTCAGAGGGTCATAAAACCCAACGTTAAATTCAGAAATTATAATAGGAATTCAGAAAATAATCTCATCCACAACAGCAACCATGACAACTAGAGCGATCACCACTCAGAATGGCTACAATACTACACTACATTAGCACACACCACAATGCTACACCCAACTTCCTGCTTTGCTGAAGAATAATGGAATAATGTGTACAATCTTTTTTAAACAACGTCCTGTCACGCTGCTTACATAAAGTTAGCCATGAACCGGATCATCCCGGTCTGGTTTAACCCACGGTCACATCTCTTTAGTCTTCTGGAAGCTCTTGAAGATTAGAGTTGGATTAAAATTTATAGCCTGAGAAACTGAGCGGTTTTTGCATTGCCCAAATTACTAAGTAACCCAACAGTGTGAACTCCACGGTTCAGTCATGGGGAAACTCTAAAAATATCTCCAGACTCCCTTGACTGTTATTAGCTCTCTTTTTTCCCCCATAAAACTCTACACATGACAATTCTGTAAGGAAATCTGCCATGTTTAGATCACTGCTAACAGCTCTGTGTTCTTCTTGGTCAGCACCGAGAGGAGTTTGCTACTTCGTTCAGATTATACAGGGAGTCCCCAGACACCCACCGCTGCTCGCATATTATGCATTATGCAGGGTTCAGTGTGTGTGTGTATGTGTGTGTATGTGTGTGCAAATGCAGCTTGGAGACATCAAGGTCGGAGTTAATTCAGGGGAGTTCTGATCTAAGCACACACACACACACTTGCATGTCCATATAGTTGCCTTTAGACAAAAAGTAAATGGAAAAAAATGCTGACATGTTCACTTTGAAGGCCTATCAGTCATTATTCCTCATATTACATTTGCAGCATCGGCCCTGAAACACTGCCAGACTGATTTTTCAGATGGGTCAGAAAGAGATGAAAGTATTCACTTATGCAAGTTTACCAGCTAAGCAGACTCTCCTCTGAAATAAAGAGAAAAACCTCAAATAATAATAAAAAAAAAAACTTTTTATACTGATCGCTGACAGAAACGATTTACTCCAAGAGCCCCTGCAGAGTTCAGACACGTACAAGCTGTGTTGTTTTGCTTGAAATTTTGCTTTAACTCTCGACCTCAGCCTGCCCCCCATCCATGCGATAGAACTTGTAGATGCAATAAACAGATTTAGCAGTTTCATCTTAAATAAAGCCCGATTCATTGCGGTCCAACCACATTCTCTTTTATGAATCTCGACAGAGCTGTCCAAAAACAGGCAAGCAGTGTCTTTTGAGTTCTTTGTTAAAGTCTATTTTCTCCCTCTCACTTCGTTGCGCTGAGTGAAAGCTTATGGGTTTTTAAATGCAACCTCATCTACTTTGTAGTTTGAAGTCGCGGCTTTTCCTGCAGACTCATCTAATTTGTATTTGACTTCATAAGATAAATATGAGGCTAAAATGCTCCGAGACAGAGGGAAAGCGAGATAAATAGAGAGGAAGAGTGAGAGAAAGGTAGACGGAGGTTTTGCGTGAGTGCACCTCCTCACCCCCGTCTTTCAGATCCCCGTAGTGCTTAACTCGCCACATCCTCTCCCCTGTGCTCCCGCTCGACCTCGTCTGCTGCATCGTTTCTGTCAGTCTGTCTTCACGTGTCACCTGCTAGCCCTCTGCAGCCAGACAAGCACACACGCACAAGTACGCACTCCCGGTATGCGTACATACATAAATTTACACATACAGTACAGTGCAAAGGTAATTCTGACCACATGCGTCACATTTACATGGACTGAAAAAAGCAAAAAAAAAGATTCACAGACACAACTTTTAAATGTCCAGTGTGTAAGATTTATGGGAGGAATAGAATATAATTTCATAGCATGTTTTCATTTGTGTATAATCGCTTGAAAATAAGTTAACTGTAAGCTGATCAGCTGTTTTAAGTGTCAGTTGTGTCAATGTAAAGTTAAACCCATTATCCTGAAAACAAAAGCCCACTGCTCTGAAAATACACACTGGAAGATGAGTTAAGTGGCTGCCTGTCTCACTGCCTGCCAAACTCCATTAACATTTTGCTCAATTTAACAGTTATAAACATCTACGCCTTCTACAAGATTATTAATGATTTCTTACAACTCATAAACAAACACTGACTCATTTGGCAAAAATTCAGCATTAATTTGAACTCTGATTAATGTGAAACTGACATACAAAATGGTTATTCCAGTCCAGGGGGACACTGTGGCTGTAGTGTTCATGTCAAGTGCGTATTTCAACTTAACACGTTTCCTTGATCCCTGATGACACATCATGGTCTTTTTATGATTTATTACAGTAAATATATTGCAGATTTCTCCTTTAAGAGCACAGTGTTCACTGTGATGGAAAACTTTCCCTTCAGCAAGTTACTCACCCCGCAATGCAAAACTGAAGCACTCTGCAAGTTCATTCTCATGCCATACTGGAATGAGCTGAAAGCGACATGACTAGTTAGAAATAATGAATTTAACTGGAGCATGTGTTAGAATGATTCGTGACCAGACCGTGCAGTATTTTTAGTAAAGGGGCAAAAGTTAAGTTTCAGCCTGATTAATCATTAATAAATCAGTTTGTTCATAAAGAGTAATTACCGGCGTCCAACCTCCTCATCAGGGTGACGTACGCAGCTAAACAAGCTTAGTCAATATTATCAAGTCTTAAGGGATTTTCCAATTAGAAGAAGGCACTGCCTCCAAGCTGACAGCTCCATCAAAGCAGCATTTCAGACACGTTTTTTTTTTTTTTTTTCAGACAGCACTGTCCTATTAAAGTGAGTCCTCAAACAGACTCAAAAGAGAACTGCATTCTCACAAGACCACATCTTGGGGGTGATTTCACTTTGTTGGCACATGGTTTCCCTGCCAGCCTATTTACTGGGGAGTTTTCAAACTTTGTCTGCTTGTCATAGAAGCGACGGCTGTGCTTTGTTTGCGCGTATGCCACTGTTGGCAGTTGTGAGATATGAAGCGAGGTTGCATCACTGATCCTTGACGCAAATACAACCCATATACATGCACAAACCACACAAAACTTCAAAAAAAAAATCTGTGTTTACGTGGGTGTGTGTTAAAGGCTGTCTACAATTACTTTATAAGAGACTCACACTCAATGAGGAACCTAATTTAGCAGCTATTTTTGTCCTTAACAGAGACTTTGAGAAATGGCAGCTCAGATAAAGATTTGCAGGGATGAGTGCGGAGTGGAAGTGAGTCAGAGAGGTTGAGAAGAAAAGAAGGAAAAAAAAGGAAACAAAGGACCAGGAAAGGGGCAGACAATTAGCCAATCAGTAGCAAGCTACATTCTCTTGGATGACTGAGTAAAATTTAGAAGAGTAAAATGTGATGGCTGGACAAAATGCATTTGATATTTATTTCAGTTGGATGACATTGTAATATGAGGCTTTTGGAGGCTCTAACAGAATAATTGGCCAACCTTGAACCATGTTTAAAGGTTTTATTGGTAACATTTTTATAGAAACTAATAAAAATACAACCACAGCGCTTTTAGAAAGGTGCAGAATAAAAGTATCACTTTCCAAATAAATAAATAAATAAATAAATAAATTGTGAATTAATCAAACTTTATATACAATTTTTACCATTTTTCTAGTAAAATGAAAGCAGTTCTGGTAGATTCTACTGCATATGTGTAAGTAATTGTAACAGCTAAAGTGACTGACTGTCTAGTTTGCCAACAACAATGACTAATGATCACCTGAACACAAACCTGTGTTAATATAACTTAATTTCTTGACTTTACAAATTGTCAAGGACCTTAAATGCATCATTAAGAAAGCAACTAATGTGCATGGGACTATGAGATACTGAGGGCTGTAAAGGGACACTAGGGGCCCTGTCTTACACTGAGGTGCAATGGATTTATTTTATTCAGGGTGTGTCCAAATCCACCTTTGCTGTCTTGCGCCAGGGGTGCAGGGGTATCCTGTCCTGTCCCGCCCCTTGCGCCACGGGCGCACAGCGGGATACACCTATCAGCTGTGCTCAAATGCCCTCATTAATCCACCAGCAAGTTTAGGCCGAACGTGCAATAAACCAATCAGAAAGTCAGCTCCCATCACCTTTAAGAAGCAGGTGTGCCAGGAGCGCAAGTGTTGGCAGCCTGATGGTGGATTTACGAAGTGAAAGTGCAAGAGCGCAAAATATATGGAGACAGCAGGATGTCTCCAAAGCAGCTTCATGTGTAAATAGTTTATTTTATATGAACGCCTGCAAAAAGTAATACAATAAATGAACCATAAATGTCATGCAGATATGTAACTGGTTAAGTTTTACACTGAAGAACCTAGAAAATGTGCTGTGTTTCATAATTCAAGCAGCTCCGCTGACTGAGGAGCAGGGGAGAGTGAAGGTGCGGTTGAGAGGAGAGGCGGACCGATCCAGTCTGGGCATGAAGCTGCCATCTCAATCCGGCTTCTTCTCCTCTTCCTCTTCATCATCATCTCCTCCTCCCAACCTCACTCCTCTCTCTCACTAACACTGCTGCGGGTGTAGGAAACAGTCAGAAAATGCTTCTGAAGTTTGAAGTACACAAAATTGTGTATAGGTATATCCAACCAGCTCTGACAGAAGCACACATACCTTTTTCTCCCCGTGTCCGGCTGGTCTCATGGTCAGATATAACGTCTGGTTCATGTTGTATGTCATAGATCATAATTGCTTAAAGCTTGTTTTGCTGGATCTTGATAAACAGGTGGAGGAAACACTACAGCTGCTCCACCTGTCATGCTGACTCATCTGATAAAGATGTGACAGCTATGAACCCATCCCCTGCACACTTTGCAGGTCTGTTGAGATTTATTAGGCTTTATAATTATAATAATAATAACTTATTCATTATGAGTGAGATTAACTTTAAAGACACACATACGGATGTACGCTGTTTAAGATAAATGAAAGTCTTTTGTGATTGTGAAGACGTGTGTGCTTCGTTGTACATTCAGATCTACTGCACCACATATGTGCCCTTCGACCTGGGTTTTAGCCGGTCTAAGGTCCAAAGGGTTTTTACTCCAATGCGCCGAGCACAAGATCGCTAACGCGCCAGGCCACGCCTTCATTTTGCCTTCATTTTTAGACCTCCCACCGATGGCTGCACAGACCAAGTGCAAGTGCATTTGCTATATTGCAGACGTGGCAAAAATAACACTTAGACCAGTGTAAGATAGTAAATCTACCTGCGCCGCCAGCGCAACAGCTTTGCACCAGGTGTAAGATAGGGCCGTAGTTCTGTCCTCTCAGTTCAGAAAAAAAAGAGGTATTTTTGCATTTTGGTTGCACTTGGAGAATCCTTCGGAATCTCTTACATTTTGTCTTGAAATGAGGAGGCAGTTCCTGAATTGGGACACAACTTATGACTATGCAACAGTGTTTTGTACTTTGACTCACAAAACTGCCTTCAGTCTGAACCTTGCGCTTTCCAATTAAGTGAAACAAAATGTTTGTTTTGAGCACACTTTTTCCACACTGCCTTACTCTCTTAATTGAACCGTCTTTGGACCGACTGGTGCACTTTTCAGAAACATCTGCTGTGGACAATTTGAAAATCTTTTATTTTTCAAATCCAGTGTTGAAGTAAGTGACACTTTTTTTTTTTTTTTGTCACTGCTGCTGTGCTGCTGCATCAGAGAATCTGTGGTCACGTCTTCTCTCAGACTCTGTCACCCAGCAACAATATGTGCTGGCTTTTATTGAAACTACCACATCCCATGTTATATCTGTTTTTCCCTTGTTTTATTAATGTGAAATCTCAAATCCTGGCCTTTAGACAACAGTTTTCCGTAATGTAAATGAGAGAGCATGTCTTCTTGTTTTTATTTCTGCTGGCTGTCTCTGTTTTGTGGTGTGATTTTATCTTTTTATGTCCTGCAAAGCAGTTTTAACTGAGTCAGGCCCAGTTAATTGTAGCTGACTTTACTAACTGCAATGTAACTTTTAATCTCTTTCTGTATAATAATAAGTGAAATGAAAAAAAGAGAAAAATTAGAGTCAGAGCATTCCTATAGCTGTGCTGAAAGGAAAAGATTAAAACAACTGAAAAACATTGCAAGGTTAAAAAAATCACATAAATATTGAACTGTCTGTTTTATTATGCCTTATTCTGCCTTATACTGATGCACCTAATTTAGCCTGACAAAGGCTGCCTGACAAGTACATGTCAATAAGATAACCTGGATTTTATCAGCAGTCAGAGAATAACAGCGTAAGAACAACTTGAAGGCTCAAGCAACAATTTATCAATTCAAGGCTGCAGTAGCCTACAGCATGGCATTTTGTTTACTTTGCCTTGAAACTGATGGGACCCCATGTGGGGAATGTGCGCCACACACAATAACAAAGCAGCCAGAACCCTTCTCGCTATATCCTTTATTTCCCCAGGTGTTCACACACTAAGAGTCATTAGTAATAGGAATAATTTTGAGGCAAAATGATATGGGCAACGCCGCCTGCATTGAGAGGGACATTGATTCATGAAGCAAAAAGCACAAACAACAGCGCTGAAGGTGACCTATTTGGAACAAACATATTTGGGAAAAATACAGAGAGAAAAATGTCATTCTACAATAACATGTCCCTCATTTTAGAAATGTCATGCATGCATTGACTGATCAATGTGACACGCTGTACTGTGGTATTTTCATATTGCACTGATGATATCAACTTCATCTCCAAAATGTGCTGTTTGTTCTCGCAGTAAAACTCTTCATAATTAGTTCAAAATCACATAATTACAGGCAGAATTTCAAATACTCGTTGTCTGATGTGTTTCACGGCCTTTTAAAAGCGTGACTGAGACTAAGATGCTCAAGGAATAAAATCATCTTTTTGCAGACACATATGCATATATGCATTGCCTACTGCTTATAAAGATCTACACTAATTCAGCTTAATTTTAAAATCCAATATGAGAAAAGCGTATTTATGACAGTAAAATGGATTAAAGTCATCCTATACCCAAATTTCCTCTCTGTTTTGTCACTATTAAACCTCTGCTGCTTGAAAAGTAGCTCACAAAATGTTAGATTAAAAGTATTGAAATGTCCATACAAACTTCTAAATCCACTCCCGCAGGATAATCTGTGTATCATAACTGTCCATCACAATGCTGTTCAGTCAGCTTTTTAACAAACAAAAAAAATACAGGAGCCTAGCCTGGTTCTAAATCTCTAAATCAATGCCAATCATTGCATTGGTTCAAATAAATCGGGCATAAGTCTGGAGACACCAATCTGAGCTTTGTAGGTGGGATTAACAGCGGTGATGACATCCTCCTGCAATTAACCCGGGAACTCATGGGTCCCAGAATTCGTGCCTGAACCCAAAAAGACCTTAAGAACAGCAGACCTGTCTATTTTTTGAAAAGGACCCATACAAATGCAGAACCAAGAAATTTTTAACCCCAACCAGCTGGGAGACACAAACCCGAACAAACTTCGCATGGATTTCAGAGCTGATTGCTTTGGGCAAGTTAATGTGCATTTATGAGTTGTCAAAACAAAACTTTGTGTCTTACCTAATGTAATGTTAGAAGGCTTCTCCCCTGTGCCTGGTCATGGCGCTAATAATCCTTCCTCCTAGCCAAGAAAGTTGGTAAAATACATCCAGGTTTTCTGTAATTCCCTCTCTCGCTGATTGAAACAGCACGGCTAATCTGTTCGTTATTTCATCTTAAAAGTCTTCTTGCTGTCAAAGATCACAAATGCGCCTGTTTACCCCCGGATCTGACTGACCGTATAAAAGGTGGATGTGAACCCAAACGGGTCCCTGATTTGGTCTTAAGTCCCAGAGTTTGACTGGACCCATGAAGGACTCTACTGTGAACAACACAAATCTACAACCACGTTTCATTTGCTCATGCAGATATGTCTGGCCCCCTACCTTCCAGACAGATTTCTACCTGTCCTGGCTGTCGTCAAGCCAATCACAACTGTTTCTCTATAGGGCGGGTTTGATACAATGACTGACAGAAGGATGGTCGTGGCTCCATATTAAATGTCACATGTTTTGAGTGTAATGAACCAGGCACATGAAACTTATATAAAACAAACTAGGCAGTGCTGATCAAACCTGATCACGCGTGTCTTTGCTTTGATTGGCTCTAGTTCTCATTTCAGAATCATGCAATCAAGTGACTGAGTGAGAGAGTGAGTGTGAGCATGATCACTGGACCTACAGCTTTCCCGCAGCTAATCTCTAATATTACTTCTGATCAGCCTAATTGGCTAATTTGTGTGCATTAATGACCGTATGCCAAAGGACCTCTATGGTTCAGGATTTTAGAAAAACCTTATCTGCTCCAAGTAGCTGCTACCATAGCAATCATATGGAGTGAAAATGACTTTGCTGGGATGGATGCATCATGTCCTTCTGCTTGGTTAAGACATTACAAAACCACCGGCATACTCCACCACCAGCATGTCCTGGATGCTATCAAAGTTTTCAGCGACATTAACAGCTTTGTCTCCTTTAAAAAAACTATTATGTGTTGTATTAATCATTTAATTGACCATCATTATTATGATGTAAATTATTCTGCTCGTTAAATGTTTATCTATCTAATTAGGATTACACATTTAAAAAGTGGTGTGTAGTTTGGCTGTCACGTTGTGCGTGCACGGTATCACTAGGAGACGTTTGTGTGAGCGTATTGCCCTCATCACTGAGTATAGTTACGTGTCAGTTGTAGCAACATGTAGAATAATTGCCAAGAGTACTGTTCAAGCTCATGCATGTTTTCATGTTGTGTGCATGTGTGTGTGTGCACATACTGGCCTTTGTCTGTGCGTTTCTATGTGTATTCACATATGTGGGATCGCTGATGTGCAGTTCAGATGACTAATTTGCCAGCTGGCTTCTCTCATTCCTGAGCCAATTCACCAAGGATGATTGACATTTAACACCAGTGTGACTGCATGATTGGTCACTTCACAGCTTGGTGATTGGCCATAGCCCACATAAGAGCAATGATGATTGGCATTTGTGCACCAACATACACACACACGCACGCACACACACAGTGGCTGGTTATGACATTCATTTTGTGAGAGCCATGATACACAATCTAACGGGAAACTTTTAACAACTGAGAAATGTATTCAATTTGTCTAGAGAGCGGAAAAAATGTTGTAGCGTCGAAACCAACATAAAATCAATTGTTGAAAAGGCTGCTCAATATCAGCATCTTGGGCAAATCGTTAACACCTTGCTTCATGATAGTTCACTCTCAGAACAGGGTTATTCGTCACCCTTTCTTCCTGTTATTGTGATTGTTGTATGACTGGCTGTATTTTTTTTCTCACCTCTATGTCATTCTCAAATCTCACTCCCTGCTGATGGCATCATTGCCCAATTTTATTGCCTCGTAAGGTTACCCATTTATCATTCCCTTTCAAAACGAAGGCAGGAAACTCTTTCAATCAGCATCATTTAAGGCAGACGCTGTGGCTGAGTAGTTGCAATTTGTACACGTAGGGCCTCTTTAGATGCTGTGGCCACCTCTTGGCATTGATTTTCACTTTTCAGCAATGATGATTGATTGTAATTTATTTAGGAGGTTGGTAGGAATTTAAAACATAATATGTACATGTTGTGGCACAGATCAAGATAAAGCTAGACTTTCTCTGGATTACATTGTGTCTCCAGCCTTTAGTTTCCATCCATCTATCTTCAACCACTTATCCAAAATCGGGTCGTGGAGGTAGCAGTTCCAGCCTTTGGTTTAGGAAAGCAAAATAGAAAAAGTATATGTGTATACATACTTTCAGACTGTTTAGATTCAGATAAATTGATGAGCATTAAGTGCTGAGCATTAGTACACAACTACTATGTAAACTACTATATTACATATATACTATTAAACATAAGATACTTGTGTTTTGATTAATTCTGATATCATTGCCAGATACAATAACAGCAGCGGGCACAATCAGTGCCACAAACAATTAAAACATTATTACGAAACTCAGAACTGTTACATTTTAAGACTCATTAGTAGCCTACCGGTCAATAATATTCCAACAAAATATTCATACCAAAACACACAAATGCATCAATTAACACCACCAAACTGCACAAACCAAACGAAGGATGAGGGAATAAACAGCAATGTAAAAAATTGTGTGATCGTGTGGCATACTATCACTACTACAGTTAAAGCTGAGATTCTTGTGTGTCCATCGATGCCAAGCATTTCAAGATACAATCACGACAGTGGGTACAATCAGCATCACAAATCAGCAAACGAACAATTACAAAACTGAGGCAAATCACCAATCAAGACTGCCAGTAATCCACACATCAGTAGTATTCAGACAAAAGATTCAGTCGATCCAATACAGTTGTCCAAAAAATCCCTATTTCCATCAATAAATACCCATTAACGGCACAAAACCAGCCAGAAGAAGTCCCAGTTCTCCACTTACATTCCTTTGTGCCTGGAGTTTGAATGTAGATCAAAGTGATTTCTTCATCTCATCATAGCCTGCAGTCTGACCTTTCGATAAACACTCACTTGAGCCAGTAGGAGCTTCCATGTCCTGTACACAGCCCACAATACCTAACAAAAGTCTGCATTGAAAGGAAGTGCCTGCCTCACTTCTCCTTTTAAAGAACAGATTCTGTGGATGACAGGCACTTTGTATAACCAATGAAATCCCGAAACTAACAGTATGCAGTTTTAGCATGCAATATGGAGCTACAAGAGGGAAATTCTGCAAATTTAGGTAACTTGTGAGGTTTTTGTTTTTGTTTTTGTTTTTTTTTGTTTTTTTTGGGGAGAGCTTTTCCATATTTTCCACTTGTTTTGATGGCTTCATATGCAGAAAGTTTAGTTTCAAGGGAACGGACAATATAATATATTTCTGCTTCAGTTTCAGTTGGCATGGTCTGTGTAAGTAGAGGAACTCAAGTGCAGAAGACTGATAGAGAACTGAACATTATGATGTCACAGTGATGTTGACCTGTGACCTTTTGGATGTGAAATGTCATCATCATTTTATCCTATTAGATCTGTGAGTAATTTTGTCACAAATAGCACAGAAATTCTTAGTTAATGCCCAATCATGTTTTTAGTGTGATCACCGTGCACACACTCACTCTGTGGTGTTTCCCACAGTTAAAGGTCATCTCCAGGTATATTTTCAGCAAAAAAAAAAAAAAAAAAAAAGTACTCATGTGGATATAAAAACCATCTACTTCAGTATGTTCAGACTTCTGTTACTCACTGCCAGTACCACTTAAAGTGATTCCAAGTGTTGGGGAAAAAAAACCTTTCCAAAAGAGACCAAAACCATACATGTATTGTGAATAGTTCAAAAACAGCTTTCAGTTTACTTTGGGTATGTCTGAGGCATATATGAATAAATTTACAGGAGTAGTAAGGTCATTGATCTTCAGGATATAAATAGTGTCTGAATATCTTTTCATACTTCAGTAGCCATAAATAGTCAGCTTGGCATGTGGATCAATATCATATGGATTGAGGCTACACGTTACCAGCAAATGCGACAAATGTTTAGTGACACATGTGGCATTTACTGTATAATGCTGCTGTGAGGCAAAGTAGGCTACTGCCATGTGTATCTGCGTGTGTGCGTGTGTTCAAGTTCAGCATACACTGCGATTTTTTGCATGTACCATACAGCGCATGAATGCACTCGAAGTGTAATTCAATTAAAAGGCACAGTAAGCAGTCCACTCACTGTTTTTTTTTTTTTTTTTTTTTTTTCGTATTGAGACAGTTGAAATGCAGACAGAGTAGACAGCGGAGGCAGCCCCGAGGAGAAAGTTGTGGTGGGATTCAATCTTAAGCTAATTAGGGCACACAGGCGGCAGTCTTAACCACTTATAGTGTTACGTGACACCTGAGAGCGGAATATTTTGTCAGCAGAGCCTTCAGACCTTAACCTAGGAAGCGTTAGTGTCAAGCTCCAAGTGTCGAGCAGTAGCACTTTGTCATGTCAACTTCTCATAACCTCCTGTCTTGGCTGTCTGGGCCGCTGTCGTAATATTGAATGGAGCGCGGTTTGTTAATGCAGCTTGCTGAAAGTTTCCCCTCAACTCCAAAATGAATTACTCAGTGTAAGGCACACCTCGCTGCTACCATCCACTCAAACCTTTTCCCACTTTCCTTTCTCATGCTGCATTCCTGTCACAGCGTTTAACTGCGTCCAACTTGTAAATGTCAACCTTCAAGTGGTAATTCAAGTGGCAACTTCTAATTTTCAAAGTAACATGAAATACAAAGAAAATCATTTTAAGATAAATGTAATGCCACTGCTACGTGTGTAGCCAGGTGCATGTGTGTCAGCATAATGAGGAATACATATACAGTATCCACATGTAGCAACTGTATATGTATTCATATATAAAATATATGAATATATTATTCATATTTTTTACGGCTGTGATAGTCTTGCCATTCCTGTCAGATTGGCTGGCAAAGAAATAGTCACACAACCTGTGACAAATCACGTTATTTTTATATTTAAAGGGAAATCTCACCCCCAAATCAAACACACACACATGTCCCCTGGCCTGCAGTGCTATTTGTCCATCTAGATTTGTTTGGTGTGAGTTGCAGAGTTTTGGGAGATGTCTGCCTTTGGCACAAGTCCTGTGGAGCTCAAAGCACGGAAAAAAAAAAAAAAAAATACATTTAAAAAATTCAACTGTCTCTTTCCAAAAATCATGACCTGGTTACTCAAGATAATCCACAGACCTTGTTAGGAGCAGTTTCACACAGGAACCGTTTTCTTTTTATTTGGATGAAAGTAGTTCCGGCAGATTCTAAAGTAATTCCAGTAGATTTTACTGCAGAGAGAAAGTAGTTCATACATGACCGTACTCACAACAAGGTCTGTTGATTATTTTAAGTAACCAGGTCATGATTTTTGAAAAGAGACACTGTTTTTTTTGTTTGTTTGTTTTTTTTTGTATGTGATAAATAGCACTACAGGCCAAGGGAAAAGTATGTATTGTTGATTTTGGTGTGAACTGTCCCTTTAAGTCTTCCTCTGGATTAAACAAACAAGATGTAACATGTTAATTGGAGAGCTTTTGGGGTGCCAGTTTGTGGATTTTGCTACCTTCAGACAAAGCCAAGCCACCTCTTTCCAGTGTTTGTTGCTAAGCTAAGCTAACTGGCTACTGGCTTACGAATACGAATACGAATACGAAATACTTTATTGATCCCCAAGGGGAAATTCATTTGTCTGTAGTCTCATCTATTTGTATAAGAATTATAGAGTCTGATGGCAGTTGGTATGAAAGATCTTCTGTATCTCTCTGTCCTACAACGAAGAGAGAGAAGCCTTCCACCACCATTATTTCTTTGGTCCATCAAGGTGTTATGCAGTGGATGATCCATGTTGTTTAGGATGGCCTCCACCGTCCTCATTGTGTCTCTCTCCACAACTTCCTCCAGAGAGTCCATCCTTACTCCGATCACAGAGCCAGCCTTTTTCACAAGCTTATCCAGCCTCCTTGCTTGCTTTTTTCCCAAACTTCCTCCCCAGCAGACTGCAGCATAAAATAAAACACTTGCCACAATAGACTGATAAAACATCTGCAGCATCTTACTGCAGATGTTTAGAGATCTGAGCTTCCTTAGGAAAAAAGAGGCGGCTCTGCCCCTTTTTGTAGAGTGCATCTGTGTTAAGGACCAGTCCAGCTTGTTATCCAGGTGTACACCAAGATATTTATAGTTTGTTACCACCTCGATGTCCACTCCACAAGTGTTCACAGGCTGAAGGGGGGGGCTTGGATCTACGGAAATCAATGACCATTTCCTTTGTCTTTGATGTGTTTAGTATGAGGCAGTTTTTATGACTCCAGTCACTGAAGGATTTTATCAAATCCCTATATTCAGATTCCTGTCCATTCCTTATACAAGCTACAATAGCAGTGTCATCTGAGTATTTCTGGATGTGGCAGGACTCAGAGTTATATTTAAAGTCTGCTGTATACAATGTGAACAGGAATGGAGCCAGGACAGTCCCTTGTGGAGCCCCTGTGCTGCTCATTAATGTCCAGAAAAACAGTTCCCTAATCTGACAAACTGTGGCCTTTCTGTCAGGTAATCCGTGATCCAGGAGACAAAGGAAGAAACCACTCCCATCTCTATGAGCTTGTTTTTGAGTATGTTGGGTTGGATGGTATTAAATGCGCTTTGAAAAGTCAAAAAACATAGTTCTTACATAAGCGCCAGATTCTTCCAAATGAGAGAGGGAACGGTGGAGCATGTAGAGTACTGCATCATTCACTCCAATGTGTTCTTTGTAGGCAAACTGCAGGGGATCGAGTTTGTCTTTGACCTCAGGCCTCAGAAGACGTAGAATCAGCCGCTCCAGGGTTTTCATGATGTGTGAAGTAAGGGCCACCGGTCTGTAGTCATTTAGTTCAGCTGGACATTTTCTTTTTGGTACCGGGACAATACAAGATGTTTTCCACAGAGCCGGCACCCGCCCCAGCTGTAGACTCAGGTTGAAGATTTTGTGAGAGGTTGGCACAGTTGGGCAGCACAGTCTTTAAGCAGCCTTGGACACACACCATCAGGGCCAGCTGCCTTCCCAGAGCAAAGTCTCCCGAGCTCCAATCTCACCCTGTCTCAGTGACAAACAAGGGTGGAGGAACAGGTGTGTGAAGAGGAGTAGCTACAGTCGCGGAAATGTACCCATGTGGAGGAGGAGGTGGAGGTGGAGTCATGATGGAGATGCCTAGATGTTGTTGAAGAGGAGCCATGGTGGAGGAACACACTTGTGGAGGAGGAGGAGGAGGGGAGGAGCCATGATGGAGATGCCCAGATGTTGTTGAAGAGGAGGCATGGTGGAGGAACGCACTTGTGGAGGAGGAGGAGGAGAAGGAGCCATGGTGGAGATGCCCAGATGTTGTTGAAGAGGAGCCATCGTGGAGGAACACACTTGTGGTGGAGGAGGAGGAGGAGCCATGATGGAGATGCCCGGATGTTGCTGAAGAGGAGGCATGGTGGAGGAACACACTTGTGGAGAAGGAGAGGAAGGAGGAGGAGGGAGGAGCCATGATGGAGATGTCCAGATGTTGTTGAAGAGAAGCCATGGTGGAGATGCCCACATGTTGAAGAGGAGGAGGAGGAGGAGGAGGAGGAGCGGCAGTGGAATGGGATGTGACCTCAGTGTCAAACCTGTTGAAGAACTGATTGAGTTCATCAGCTCTTTCCACATCACCCACGATTGGCTGTCTTTTCTTTTTGTTGTAGCCAGAGATGGTATTTATTTCTCTCCACACCTCACGGATGTTGTTATGATGTAAATTCTTCTCTATCTTCTTTTTGTATTCCACCTTTGCCATCGTCAATCTCTTCTTCAGCTCATGTTGCACCTGTTTGAGCAGTTCTTTGTCACCCTCTCTAAAAGCTTCCTTTTTCTGATTGAGGATTGCCTTTATGTCACTTGTGATCCAGGGTTTGTTATTGGGGAAACAGCGTACAGTCTTTGTAGGTATGACTGTGTCTCTACAGAAATTGATGTACTCAGTGAAACAATCAGCCTGTCTATCAATGTCCATACTGTTCTCATCTGTTTCCAGAAGCACATCCCAATCAGTGCGTTCAAAGCAGTCCTTTAGAGCCTCACTAGCCTCAGGTGTCCATTTCCTTACAGTGAGTGTAGTTGTAGGTTCCCTTTGCACACAGGGTTTGTAACAGGTCTGCAGAAGAACCAAGTTGTGATCTGACCTGCCCAGTGGTGGTAAGGCAGTATCTCTGTAAGCTTCTTTGACATTGGCATACAGCAGATCAAGGGTTTTGTTTTCTCTTGTAGCACAGTTAACAAATTGTGTAAATCCAGTCAGGTGGGAGGAGAGGGTAACATGGTTGAAGTCTGAGGCTTCAGCAACAAGTTACTTTAAAAATGTCCGAACTGGACATATGGTAGGTAGCAACTACACTTCCCTTGAAACACATTCAGCACAATTATTATTATTAGAATATAAACATTTCTAGAAAAAAAAAGCTACTAATATACTTACTACAACGTGTGTCTGAGAGGAAAACATCTGATACAGTCATTAATTCAAGCTAATAAACCTCTAATTTAATTTCAGTTTGATGAATATATTTCTGTTACTCCCAAAGTGACTAGCTCTGCCAACCTACAACTGTAGCTCAAATATTACTATTAATTTAGTGTGTAAAGCGCTCTGATTTTAAGTAAGACTGACAACTTCATGTTAGTTTAAGTTTTTGTGAGTTTGATTAGTCTCCCATTTCATCTCACATGATATAATCATGCTCAGTATCCTCATCATCAGTTTAAAATCCAAATGATTGTTCACATCAACCCATCAACAGGGCCATAAACTCCTCTCGGAGCACTAATCAGTGTGATCTTTATAAACCTAATTGTGACCTGAAGACATAATGCCTGTGGCTGTAAAAACATAAAGGCATAAAAAAGATAAAAAATACATTTTTCAGGGTTTTTCAAAAATTGTAAAGCACAAAGGTCCCTCAGCACACAGTCATGAATGTGCACAAAAATAAAATTAGGCAGATCAGTCCAGTAGTATTCAAGATTAGCTGCGGACAAGCTGTGTGTCCAGTCCACGCACACACTCACTCATGCACACACAGAAGCGATTACATGATCTCCTCCAGTCTAACACACAACTTTAAATGTGTGAACTAGTTTCTCCTGACCGAACTTCAGATTCATAACAAGCATGTTTTTCAGAAAAAAGCATGCTTACATTCCATCCATCCATTGATTCCTAGTTTCATTCCTCAATCCGTCCTTCTGCAGTCAAGTGGGTGGTCAAGGTTTATTAAACACCTGTTGAAGAATACAGCACATCTGAGGGGCAATTGATTTTCCTCCCTTGCCCCGCAGAGAATCTAAATCTGTAATATTTGTCCATCCATTTCCATCTACCATCTTCCCTCGCTCCCCGTCCCTCTCCCATCTGTGCATGGCGATCTAAATCTGTTTACATCCACACGCTCTTTTCCAGCCTTTCTTTTTTTTCTGTCTCCATCCCCCTTTCCCTCATCCAATCTGTCCAGGGCTCTGAAATTGTTTACGTTCCTCTGTCTGTCTGTTCGTCTTTGCTCAGATGGAAACATACCTAATGCCTCCCTTTTTCATGATTTTCTACCCCTCATATCTGATCCTAAAACACAGAGGAAAGCCCGGCTGTGGTCGTACCTGGGTTTTGTCTGGGACAAAGACACTCTCCCTCACCTCTTCCTTTTGTCACTCACGCACACACAAATGCAAACGCGTGCTTGGCATAGCGTGCGGCACGCGCGCACACACGCAGACAGAACAACATCAGACTGCTCGTGGACAAGTGGCTGAATCTTCCTGACAGGCCTGTCTCAGAGGGAAATAAAAGAGAGGGTGGGAGCAGAGATGGGAGGGGAGAGGGGAGTAGACATGATAGAGTGAAAGATGGTGGAAAGGAGAGAGGCGGTGAGAGTGACAAGGAGAGGCAGAGGGGAAGGGAGGAAGAGTCACAGTGACACATGAGGGAAAGAGAGTTGCGGTTGGCAGACAGCAGCTGGAGGGAATGATCAACTCAGCTGACACATCAGTTCATATCACCGCAGAGCGGCGGGACAGATGGAGGGAGGGTGGGACCGCGAGAGTGAAAGAAAAGGACATGTGGTTAAGAAACAGATAGACATGGAGTAAGCGTGAGAGGAATAGAAGGAGACGGCAAGGTGTAGAGAGAAGGAGGAAGACGGGGGAGGTGGGGGATTATGGACGGAGGGAGAGGATGGAGATTAGCGTGGTGGCGGGACAGAGGCAGACGAAGAAGGGAGCGTGGTTTGAGAGGTGTGGGTTGGTAGGAGGATAAGGGATAAGTGGAGAGGAGACAGGAACATGAAAAAGGGGTGGGTGGGGAAAAGAGTTGAAGAGGTGAGCGAGGACGAGGTGGAAGTGGGACGGAAAAAAGAAAGACGGATGTGATGGGTGTGTGCGTGTATGAGACAGCATGTGGTATGAGTTGTAAAATCCATTTCACAGACATTTAAAGGACCATCTCCCCCCATCTCATCTCCCTCGCCTTGAATTCCCACGTTCGTATTCATCATCTTCTTCCCTTTTTTCTTCTTTCAAGGCTGGTACTCGATTCTCGCACCTATACTTGAAGAGGCGATATTAGGCTTTTGGGGTTTTTTCCCCTTTCCTTTAATTTGTTATATAGCTTTTTCTGTGCATGTAAAAGGTTTGCAAGGTTTCAAAGTCCTCACCAAGATTGATCTCTCTCCTCCTGAACTACCTGAAACACCTCGTTTGTAAGCAATCTTTTCTTCAGTTACTTGGTTACTTTGTAACTCATTTGTATAATGTGTAGCGGAATTTGCAGTGGGACTGAGGCCTTAAAGTGTAACTACACCACCAGGTCTGAGCTCCAAGAGAGGGCAAGATGGGCAAGATGCTGATGCTGGGGGTGCACATGGCAACCACTGTAGGGGGCGTTGCTATGACACCTACTGAAGTGATTGATCATTGCTCAGTTAGTAGGGGTGAGCAACACTGCAAAATCTGGTTTAGATCTGAAACTGAAAGTAATTTGGAGCCAGAATCGTCGATATCGATACCGATACTTTTTATTATTAAAAGCGGCTTATGTCAGGAAGAGCAGTGTGTCAATCAATAGGCCAAATCTGCCCAATATATTGGAATCTTTTCACAGTTACACTGAAACGTTATGTTATATTAAACCATTTTCATATATCAGCTTTGAGGTATGTTACTTTTGTTTTCAATTCCATTAAAAAATAAATTTAGATAACAAGCTTCACTTGACTGAATGTATTATTTGAACATAAGAATAATTAATTATTATAATGAAACTGTTGATGAGTTATTAATGAGTAATTACGGTTTTAAAATGTAACATTAACTAATGCTGACAATCTATTTTGGCTAATATTAATTTAATATCTGGGCGTTCCTGCCTGAGCCTGTGAAAAGACTCCAGTTCTGTCTCTGTGTCGACGGTCTGGCTGCTGAGGCTTTTCCCTCCTCCTCCTCCTCCTCCTCCTCCTCCTCCTCCTCCTCCCTTCTTTTCTATTACAGCTCAGAATTCTCTCTCTCATTCAGCTGTCGCCGTCTGTGAGATTAAACTGGTCAGAGCGCACGCCACGGCGCACTGCGTGTGCGTGACACGCGTGTTGTTTGAGTGCACACAGACACAAACAGCACTGCAGGAGCAAAGAGCACGTTCACTGAGCAACTGAAAGTTGTTTGCAGAGACGGTCCAGTTCCTCGCTGGAATAAAAATGGCACACTGAAAAAGAGAGAAACTGAAACTTGGTATCGATCCTGATGATGGCAGATCTGATCTTCAGAAGTGAGATATAGTATCAGAAGTATCAATATTTTGGAATCGACCCGCCCACCCAGGTGCTGCCAGCCTGTTCTTATTCCCAAGTTGTCAAATACACACATTTTGTCAGGCTTCTTATACATTATACATACAGCCACTTTATCAGGTACACCTGGCATAGATTCAACAAGGTGCTGGAAATATTCCTCTGAGATTTTGGTCCATATTGACATGATAGCATCACATAGTTGCTGCAGATTTGTCAGCTGCACATCCATGATGCAATTCTCCAGTTCCACCACATCCCAAAGGTGCTAAATTGGATTGAGATCTGGTGACTGTGGAGGCCACTGGAGTACAGTGAACTCATTGTCATGTTCAAGAGACCAGTTTGAGATGATTTGAGCTTCGTGGCATGGCACGTTATCCTGTGGGAAGTAGCCATCAGAAGATGGGTACACTGGTCATAAAGGGATGGACATGGTCAGCAACAACACTCAGGTTGACTGTGGGGTTTAAACAATGCTCAGCCTGAACCGTTCATACAAGGCAGGATGGATCCATGCTTTCATGTTGTTTACACCAAATTCTGACCCTACCATCTGGATGTTGGAGCAGAAATTGAGACTCATCAGACCAGGCAATGTTTTTCCAATCCTCTATTGTCCAACTTTGGTGAGTCTGTGTGAATTGTAGCTCAGTTTCCTGTTCTTAGTTGGCAGGAGTGGCACCCGGTGTTGTCTTCTGCTGCTGTAGCCCATCTGCTCTGTGTTCAGAGTGTCTTCTGCATACCTTGGTTGTAGCGAGCGGTTATTCGAGCTACTGTTGCCTTTCTATCATCTCGAACCAGTGTGGCCATTCTCCTCTGACCTCTGGCATCAACAAGGCATTTTCGGCCAGAAACTGCCATGGATATTTTCTCTTTTTCGGGCCATTCTCTGTAAACCCTAGAGATGATTGTGCATGAAAATCCCAGTAGATCAGCAAATTCTGAAATACCAACCAACCAATACCACGTTCAAAGTCACTTAAATCTTCCCCATTCTGATGCTCGGTTTCAAACTTCAGCAGGTCATCTTGACCATGTCTGCATGACTAAATGCATTGAGTTGCTGCCATGTGATTGGCTGATTAGATATTTGCATTAATGAGCAGTTGAACAAGTCTACCTAATAAAGTTGCCGGTGATTGTATGATGAATCTAATATATATAATGTTAGAATGTGTCACATAACTTGTGTCATGTGACTTTTGTGTTGTGAGTTGCTTCAGTGGTGTCATGGGACATACATAACATATCGTGCTTATTGTAACCCCAAACATGTTCCTCTCCAAGTAGTTTTGATGCCTCAACCTACCCATACTGTGACTGTTTTACAACATCAACCACATGTTAAATAGCCTTTCTGGGAATGTCTCATACAGACACATAAGGGTACTTACATGAGATGGTGACAAGGAGCATCGGTGTTGGTGCATGTTCGTCTCAAACTATGACTAGTTTGAGAAAAATAATTCAATCCATCTAAATAAGTAAAGCTTGATGAGTATTGTAAAGACACAAGGCAAGGCAAGTGTTATTTCATTTTCACAGCTGACAGAAGGCATTATACTGTATATCAAAGAGGAGAAAGAAGAAAAACAATAAAGAAATAAAAACTACTCAAAATGCAAAAGAAGTGGGTGTTTTAGTGCAATAATTAATACCATCAATTTGAGAAGAAATGTAGAGAAATATAAAGAATAAAATAACAAAGATTACAAATGAGAATGAATGTGTAGGTGGGCTGTGCAGTTGCTGAGTATATATTTTAAAAAACAGTTATAGTTGTAATGCAAACTAAAATGTTGCACACTGCTGATATGAAAATGTCCAAGGCGATGCAGAGGATTCACAGAGGACAATGTGTACAGATCATATACATATCTCAGAGGACACAGATCACCGCCCTGTTGGCCTGAGTGGAAAAAAAGTAGTGACTTTTAAAGTTTCTATCAGTTATGAAGAGAGCAGCTCTCTGCTCGTATTTTGTCCTCCTCCTGGCATCTCCTCTGTCTATATTTCAGAAACTGACTTGAGTGAGTGTAGTGTTATCATAATCAATAAAAAAGTGGACCCAAGTTGTAATAAACTGTGTTTACCCTTTAATAAATGTACTTTTTGCTAACTGAAATACTAAAGGTCTTCTACATTTGCAGCAAACTTGTTGCCTGAGGTGGAAGAAGTACACACATTTTTTAATCAAGTAGTACAGATACTTGTGTAAAAAAGTAGAAAAGTAGAAAAAGTACAGACTCTGAAATGTACGGAGCCCCTAAAGGGACACAATTTAAACATTGGTCTACGTGAGCACATGAAGGTTTTACGTGAGCGCGTATTACCTTTACATAAAACATAACGTAATAGGTAAAGGTATATATATATATATATATATATATTATATGTATATGTATGTATATAAAAAAATTGTGTCCCTTCAGGGGTTCCATAGAAATGTACCCAAAGTTTAAAAGTAAAAAGTTGCGCTCTGAGGGACATTTCTACTGGCTGTTTCTGCGCAAAGCTAACTGAGGCTAACTCTTGTTACGTTGTTTGTTTTCATCTTGTTAGGTCTTGTTACATTGTCTTTTACATTGTTTTTGTCATTTTCGTCATTTTCATCTTGTTACCTTTTTTATGCCGTTTCTGTTGCTTTCATTTTGTTACGGTTTTTTCATCTTGTCTTACATCATTTTCATCTGTCATGTCTTTTACACTGTTTTCATCTTTTACGTCTTTAAGCATAATTTTCGTCTGCTATTTTTCATCTGTCGTGCATGATATGTACTGATGGATACACCAAAGAACTGCCTTTTCTGTGTGTTTTTGTGCCATCCATTTAAGTTGGTCCTGATGTTAGGAAGCCGGCGCACAATGATGCAAAATGAAACTCCTTTCCCTCAAGTGCGTTAAAACTAAAGTAATAAGCCTGTTTTCAAAATGTATGGAGCAGAAAGTACAGATATTTGTGTTCAAATAAATAACTAAGTAAATCTACTTCAGGACAGTAACTAAGTATTTGTACTTCATCACTTCCCACCTCTGCTTATTGCTTAGCAACTGAACATACAGTATATTTCTTACAGCTGGTAAGCAGAGAGTGAGCACAGCAGGTGGATGGTTTAAGGTGCATCACTACAGCACAGTGTAGATTACTGCACAGGATTCTATATCGCCCAAATGAATCAAACCGCACACAGCAACAGTCAGTGACTGAAAATTCTGTCCTGAGCCTCAAGCACCACGGGCAGGGCTCCAGAGCGCACACAATTCCTCAATTGAAGCCAATATTTCTTTTTCACAGCTCTGCGTCTCTCCTTTTTTTTTTTTTTTCCCCCCACCATATATATATACACACATGATATATGTGGCACCTCAAACAGCCTGGAGAGAAGATAGCACATTTGGTTAATGTGTTGTTGTGGTTAATGTGTTGCTGTGAATCACTGCCCATTCAAACATTTACATATTAGCGAGAAGCCAAACAGAACTTCAGTTCGGGCTTCATCTCAGGTGGCGACCTGCACCGTCCACTCCGGCAGCTCGGTGTCGGATGACAATCACTCGCTTCCCACAACCACAATTGGATATTATTGTTTTGATTGCTTTAAGATGTTTTTTTCTGTGTGGGTGCGACAGGAGGCTAACTAATGTTTGGTGAGAGCTGCATTATGACAGCGAGAATATTATATCAGCATGTTGGCTTTGGTGTGGCTCAGGTTAAAATATGATGTTAGCTGCTCAGGCCTGACTAAACTAGGCTGAGCTGAGGTTGGGATAGGATGTCAAATAAATTCAGTTAAATTTAAAAACAAAACAAAACATAAGATTGAAATGTTTTATTCATGCGGTTCATTCTACCCCGACCTCTCCTCCAAACTCTCACTTCATTTCATTCATCCAATCACTGCTTGAGTTTTCCGGCCCCATTCATAAACTGGCCCTTTTCCTCATGTGTTGCTCATCTCTTCGGCTCCTGCACCTTCCACCTCATGAATCAAACCTCCTCACAGGTTCACTTTCTCCTGCAGAGCCACAACTTTTCTTCATAAAGTTTTTTTTTTGTAATTTTTTAAACATTTTGTATCTTATTCGTGGGTGGCAAAAACTCTTTGTGTCTGATTTTAAACACTATGAGCTTCAGTTAAATGTTTTCTATGATAGTACTGAGGGAGGGATAAGCTAAGTTCACTTTGTTGCCTGTGTGAAGCACTTTGTAATGTGGATTTTGAAAAGTGCTCTATAAATAAAGATTATTATTATCATCACTATTATTATGTTACTTCCTGACAGAGACTGTGACAGAGAGAATTTGGGTATTGAAACAGTGGTCTTCCAGTAATTTTCAGAAATGTCAACCAGAAACAGGAGAAAGGACCCAAAAAAAAACACAGGGAAAAAACAAAAAAAAAAAAACCACAAGAAAATACTGGGAGTTTAGACAAACCGACAAGGAAACACTGGGACAAAACAGCAAACAGACAAGGACAAACTAGCAACTAAGGAGTAAAAACACAGGATTAATTACACTAGGGAGGGGGAGGACAACAAGACACGGGTAAGGGCAATCAAGAACAGGTTAAAGTAATCACTGATCAAAAAAAGAGGGAAAACAGATAAAGACAGGAAGTAAAACAACAAAGACACACAAGGGAAGACGTCAAAATAAAACAGGAAGTACCTAATTTCACTCAACTGGAGGAGGTTTTTTTGTTTATCAGATTTGATGGGAAAAAACAGGAATTTAGAACTTTTATTTTCAAGACATAAATCATGTTCAAATTTAGATTTTGCATGAGCTCTTATATTCTCTTCTCATTTCTGTCTTCGTTTCATTTTTTAAAATATTTTTCAGGAAGTTGACTGTGTAGGAAGCAAGTATCCAGAGGAAACTTGTTGGATGGACATCTAACTTCATCTGTTTTATTTAACATTGAAAAAATGATTGAAATATCATAGAAGATTAGAATTCATTTGAGTTAAGTTCATGTGAATAATTTTTAAGTTGAATTTGTGGCAAAAGACATTCATAATGCCCTTACAACATTGTAAATCATATCTTCCCAGCACCATACGACGTCCATGCAAAACAATCTGACAGTGTAACTATACAACAGAACTACACTGACAGCACAGAGTCACACACAATTGTGGTTTTGTCACACATGAAAAAAACCTCAATTTTTAAAGTGATGTCTTTGGTTGATAAGATAAGATATACTTTATTGTCCCCACAGGGAAATGTGGCTTGTGCTACACACGGCTGCAAATCCACTTGAAAAAAATACAAAACAAAGCCAAAAAAACAGCATTGGTACATCAGGACACAATACTAAATATGTACAACAATAGGAAAGATGTGCAGATTCAATAAAAATGTGTTAAATACAATAGAAAATATATGTAAAATATTGCACATGATTCGTAAGATAAAGTATAGAAATGTACATCAGTATTGAGCAGGTTGGTTGTTGAGTAATGTGTGCAATGGATGTTAGTTGGAAAGAAAGCTTGAGGTAGATGAAGCTTTTGCTGAGCCAAAGTTAAGTTTGTTCATGCTAACGGGGAGGTCTGAATCCAACCAAATGTTCCAGTCACAAAAGATCAATAGAGACAAATGACCACAGGACACTAAACAATATTTATACAATGTTACAGGAAACCATCTGGAAAGCTTGTGCTGCTCGCAATACTTAAAACAAAAAGATGTGATGCAGAGTGACAGGGACAAGGAGAGATGGGGTTTAATGTGACATAATGTACTTCACCCACCTGGGGGAGCGGGGTTGATGCACCACCCTCAGCACGTCTCATTCCAGCATCTGTGTCTCCGGGTGGTGTGTCTGTGTGGAATCTCCTCAGGACGAGCTGTGACTGATCAACAGTGGTCAGTGAAAACTTCGCTCAATTTTTTTTTCTTTTATTTATTTTTTGTTATTATTTTGACAATGTGATGCGGCATGAGTGGGCATTGCAGAAGCGTTGCATTGCATTGCCAAGGGCAGCATTGAGTTTAAAGAGGGCATTGCAAGCCGGTGCTGCCTTTGGCAACAGCCCGGGGAAGCATGGAAATAGAAACAGGCAACGAAGACCCCGAAAAGACACGGAGACAGCAGTCATATGGTCTGTCAGTTTGTGTCACTTTGTATAGGAGCAAAGAATCACCCTTACTATGAGAGGGCTGTGTTTTCTGTGAGTTGAGGAGAAAATAAAGAATTGTTTTCATTAAGATAATATATGTTCTTTTTGATCATGAAGAAAAATGACTCGTCATAGGCCAACAGCGCCCCTTTGGCTCGGTAAAATTAATTACCTTTTGTACCTTGTTTTGTACCTGTAGATTATGGCGCTAGATGTTAGCTAAATTTTTATCTTGTTTGTGTTGTTGCTGTCGTGTAGCGTCTCTCTTGAATGAGGGCTGATGTGTCATAACCACACGACCTAAGAAAGCATCTGGGCGATACGATGAGGCAGGCTGGGGGCGCGTGAGTGTAATTGCATTTTGTATGAGGTCCCTCTGTGTGTGGATGTGCAAGGACAATATGTGTGTGTGAGTGTGTGTGTGTGTGTGTGTGTGTCCATCCATTTTAGTTCTGCTTTGTTCCAGTTGAATTGTTACATAACTTTGTACAGCTATGGAGCTGTGAGCAAAGACGTGCACACTTCCATACACACATGCATTGTCTCTTTCTCTCTTCCCTGACCTCTTTTCGCTGTGTCCTCTCCTTCACATTCACGAACATATAAACCACACCCACACACAGATGGTGCTTGACAAGTTGATGCAGCATCTGCACTTGTGCGCGTCTATGTATTTTCTAATGTTTAATCAACAGAAAAAGTAGCTACCTGGATGCTATTTCAGTTCCATGAATATGTGCCTTCTAACAGCCTTCAGGGTGTTGTGTGGCTGAAATTCCGCCTTCTGGTGTCTGATCACTTCCTCGTGCTGTCTAGTTCTGAATATATACAGTATTATGTGTATTTGGACCCAGCTGGGTGAGTGCATTGATTTGTGCGGTTGTTGAGGGTGCTGAGGCCTGAGGCTGTTGTCCAAAAGCGAGTGCTGTTAGGGAGCAAGAACTTAAAAATAGAAATAAGGGTAGATGGAAATAAAGGTACAATGTATTGTTTCTAACAAGATGTCAGTTTTTGCACACAGTGTTTTAAGTCAGTATGGTGTAAGTCAAAGTCAATAAGAGAAACTCCCACACACTATCAGTGCTTTCGCTTGACATTTTTATTAAATATCGACATTTCGTTTTTTGACTCATTAAATATATACCCACCCCAGATGGTGCATTCTAGAGTTGGGTATTCACTAAATATCATAAATTAATTCATTCTTTTTTCCACAAAGCCTTGATTCAAAGTGTTAAATCTTTTCTAAAAAAAACTATTTCACCAAATTTTCAATTTTTTTTAAGAATATGTTTCAATTCAACAAGTCAATCTATTTTATCTCTAGCCTTTACAATTCTCTTCTTCTACTATTTAAATTGCATTGATATTAGCCTACAGTATGTACTGAGATTTATTCCATTTAATACTCATTACTGGTGATCATTTAAAGGCTTTTTGGGATACATGTAGGATGGTGCTTTTGAAACTCTACCTGGACTTTGCATATTTATTATTGCTAACTTGATGATGGAGCCTTGTGTGTCCAAAACTGATGCCAGAGGGGTATCTAAACAAACACAGGACTTTCACCCAGGAGACCAGGGCTCGTGTCCCCATTTGAAACCAATAGACAACATTGAATTCTTTTTTACTTGTGTAAGGTGCGTAATTTACAAAGGTTATGTCACGTTGGTTACTTGTGTAGCATAAAGTTACTTATTTGAACCCAAACCAAAATCTTTTCCTAAACCTAACCAAGTAGTTTTGCTGCCTAAACCCAACCAAAAGGTTTTTGTGCCTTTATTTTGAAATTCCACATTGTTCTACAAATTCAACATTGTAGATTTATTATTGCTAACTTGACCATAAAGCCCTACGTGTGCAAAACTGATGCTAGATGCATACTTAAACAAAGACAGGACTTTCACCCAGGATCCTGGGTTTCATGTCCCATGTGAAACCAGTACTCAATGTTGACTTCTGTGTTACTTTTGTAGGATATGTAACTTACATAGGTTGTGTTGCGTAGGTTACTTACGTATGTTAACCTATGTAGCCTAAAGTTACTTATTTTTTAAACACGATCTTTTCCTAAAACTAACAAAGTAATTCTGTTGCCTAAACCCAATCAAATGGTATTTGTGTCTTTATTTTGAAATTCTATGTGGAAGTTGAATATTGATTCTTGCTAACTTGACCACAGAGCCCTGCTGGTGCCAAACTGATGACAGAGGGGTACTTAAACAAACAATGACTTTCACCCAGGAGACCAGGTTTCCTGTCCCGTGTGAGACCACCACTCATTGTTGACTTATTTTTAACTTACATAAGGTACGTAACTTAGGTTACTTACGTTGTTACTTATTTTAACCCAAACCGTGATCTATTCCTAAACCTAACTAAGTAATTTTTTTGTTGTTAAAGCTAGCCAAATGGGTGTTCTGCCTTTAATTTGAAAATCTACCCAGACACTGCACATGTATTACTGTATTAATAACTTGACTCCGAGCCCTGCACGGCAAAACCGATGCTAGTGGGGTACCCAGAGCATTTTGAAACACAGGGCCAGTGACCAAGTCGCTGTATTTCATGAATTTGGAGAGAGAACATGTTGTCATGTGACAGTTAACTGACTGACTGATGAACACACTGGGCTAATAATAAAGTAAAAGTCTAATGCCAGGCGTACAGCCAGCGTCTCCGATCAGAATCATGCAACTGTCCCACGCCACTGACTTTTTCACGGCAGGCTATTGATATGAAATATCAGGGAAAACACAGGTGTTATCAAGGTCCTGTTGTATTGTAGCAGAGCCTCTCCAGTGACAATCTGTTCAAAAGCAGCACCCTGACTCTGTTTGACCTGAATGGAACAAAAACTTTCATTAGCATAACTGGTAACACCTGTGTTTACCCCACTGTTTCATATCAAAATGGCTGCTTTAAAAAGATCTATTGGTACACTTGTGTGTGTTGTGAAGTGAAGCTCTCTTTTTGTGTTGTGTACAACTTAAAAGAACAATTTGTCCGTTTCTATGCTGCATATGTATGATCCAATTTGTGAATGTGTCTCTCTATTTGCTTGGTTTTACTTATTCATAGCATTTTCTTTCCTAAATGAGGAAATTCTCAGATGCAATAGGAAAAATAAAATCATCAGCAACTTTCAGTGAGTTCAGTTTAATTTAATGTCCAGAGCTTAAATTAGCCCGTCTGAGTAAGCACGACACAAGCAGGCAAGTTGAAAGGGTGAGGCCATTAGCTAACGTTATGAAATTATTGCACCAGACAGAGTTAGTTTGAGTCGTGAGGACCAAAAACAAAATCAAGAAAATTACAGGGGAAACAGCACTTGTACAACGCAAGTGAATCCTGTGGCTGCAAAATGATCTAGTCAGTGGACAGGAAACTAGGAAAAAAATATGTATAAATATGTATAAGTCATATGTGGCCTCTTATGCCGACAGAAGGGTCCAGGCCACAGAAATTAAGGAGATTTTGTTTCATCATAAAACAAGAGAATAATGACCCTAGTTTTACACTTGGATAGTCCCTGTAACTAGCAGGCTGCCTGGCCACCCTGAGGATAATAACACCACTCTAAACCAACTCCAGTACAGTGTGACGACCTGTAACTTTCTATTAAAATCACCATATTTCAAAGGCATATTGAATTTAATCTATTATTAATTTGTGGGAAAATTAAATTACATTACTTTATTGGTCATGGCCTGGTCTGAGCAGAATAATAAGTGGTGATTAAACATTGATGTTGAAGGCGAGCGTTCGCTGAAAAGAATATTTATAGGGGAGGAATAAATCTGAAGAGTTGTCAGTGAAATATTATGTTCATTTTACAGTAGAAATTAATACAGTTATTGCTGGGTTTTGCTTTCTATGACAGTCGATACCCCAACTGAAAAAAATATTAACATATTGATATCTGACTTTTGGGGGCTAATGAACTTACTGAACCTAAATTTCAGCACTGTTCAGGAGGTGGTAAATCCAAGTGCTAGATATTCTACAGGGAAAGAAATGCAACAGTTGGTTTGCAACTTGACAAAGTAATTAATAATGCAGGGCATGTATTCAGATAAATGGAAAGGACTCCGATGTGTCCTGCCCTGACCTTGTTGGTCGTTATGCCTGCGTCCAACCAAAGGCGTTTTTGAGTGTCAGTCTATTTACTGCACCATTTTCTGGCTCCAGACTAATTGACACGTGTCAAAGTGCCGGCACAACATCATGTCACATCGGCCCGCGGCCCCAGAGGACGGAAGAGCTGAGTGGATAAAAACTTTATTTTGATGAAAACTATTGTGTGTGGATTTCACTCTGCCTGACTGCTTTCTCAACGAGGGCCGGTGACTGTTCTAGCTGAATGATAGATCAATACCGGCTGTCTGTGACCTGACTTCAAGCTTGAGAGCTGCAAGTTTTGCTTTTAGTGTTAAATAGAGGCGAAGTCATGCCCCTTCCAGTGGAAAACCACAGGGCCTAACTTTGGAAAAAATATGAACAGTAGTCAATAGCGAGAGACAAATTATTTTTTGTCCCTGTGTCAAATTTGCCACAAATTACACATTTGTTGTTTGCTGCTTGCATATTGCTTGCAATTAGAAAGACTACACACCCAGAACTTGTGTCACTGTTGTCATAATTTTCTCCCTCCAAATGCTAACGTTAGCAATGGAATGTAATAAAAAAATAACTGTCTCTTGCCATTGGCTACCATTCATGTTTTTTCCAAAATTAGTTTGCATGGGGCACACCGGAAGGGGAGTGATTTTGCCTTTACGTAGAGAAACAAATAATATTTTGATCATGGTTGAATTGTGTCACAAATTACACATCTGATATTTGCCAATTTCAAAGATAATTTTACAAGACAATAATGTCGGAATTCATGTTCGGGTTTGTCATAGTTTAGTTTAAGTTTTGTGTGAAACCACTTCGTCATCAACACCAACACTGCTGTTCGTTGTAATGTTATCTTACTGAGGCGATTCCTGGTCCTTTAATCAACCGCAAAGAGAAAGAGCGAGCAAGACCTGTTGCTCACGTGACTACATCCTAGGATGTAACACACAGGCATTGTAGCTTTAGTGGTTAATTTTAGATTTTAGAGGGTGAAAGTCATGATGTCGCGACACTATGCTGAGTTGTCTCTTTTAATTATGTAACTTTACAGTCTGATATGTCAACAGTTTCACGGCTAATAGTGACTCTCTTGTAAAAACATTTCAAATGGACAAACGTTGTGTGTGTACTACATGGCACAATTCAAACAGAATAAAATAAAAATATTTTCCTCCAACCATTGACTACAGTTCATATTTTTTCTGAGGAAAGGTGCCATAGTGGGCGTGACTCCACTTCTCTATTTGTTGGTTATCTGGTTGAATGTGGCACTAGCATGTTGCTAATGTGGCTACTCCCACAGGCTGGAGTGATGTTGGACTAATGTTGTAATACTGAAGTACAGCCAAGAGTTGGGTTGTTATTGTTTTTTTCATGTTGCTTTTAGTGGAGATTCATAGTGTAGCAAGAGCTGCATTAACTGTGGTGCTGTACGGAGGCTGGCCGGTTCTGATCTGTTACTCTTGCTGCTACTGTGTGTGTGTGTGTGTGTTTGTGTTGCTGCTGTATGTAAATTTACTTGATAGACCTGTCCTGAAGGTAACATTAATGCTACATGTGGAAAAGAAATGGTCAGACTGCAGGAATTTGTGTGTTTGGCAATGTTGTGTAACTGCGATTAGCACCCATTAGGGCTAACAGGTAGAGTGCACTCAGTGTACTGTGGCTGATTTAATTTGTAGATAACATGCAGATTTTTCCCCCATTGACCAATCAAGGTAGAATTTCAGTCAACTAAGATTTTCTTTGGTTAACAACAGCCCCAGCAACATTTTCAGAACAATTTTCTTCACAGAGTAGCAGGGCAGCATGTCAGAGGCTGTCTTGATTTATTTTAGTTTCTCTTAAAGGAGAAATATGTAATATATTTACAGGACTAAATCATAAAATGACCATGATATGTCATCAGAGATTAAAGAAAGAAAATACCAGCTTCTCTGACAACAAAACCACAGTTTTGTTGTCAGTTAAAATAAATGCTGAATGTTCCCAGTATGAGTCACAGTCTGTTTATGAATCGCACTAAATCTGTAATAATCTTTTAGAAGGGGTAGATGATCAGAGGGATTAAATTGTGCAAAATGTAAATGGAGTAAGGCAGCCAGTCACTGAACTCCAACACTGTTCACGGCAACAGGTTTAGCTTTACATTGACAGACCACTGACAGTTATAAACAGCTCATCAACATGTAAGACTCATCATCGCCTGTTATTGTCCAGTTACAAATATTGCACTCATGCAGCTTCTGTCCCTGCATCCAGCAAGCAACCTGCCTGAGCATCGAGTCTGGGGAGGGGAGGCAGGAGGGGAAACAACTCACTTCAACCATAGATCATATATTCAGTAGGGATTTAAGCTATTTAATATGCTGTCTATGGTTCCAACTTGCTATTTGTACTGCAGTACTCCTTTTTGAAGCCTAGGGTCTTACTTATTGCTCCTTGTAAGAAAAGAAATCCGAGAAATGATTGCACTGTATCCAGCAGTCAGCTTCCTCCCAGGTTCTTCAGAGAAGAGAGCAGAAAGAGAGTGAAACCATGAGGTGCTCGTGCCTCCTTTGGGATAGCCGACTGGTCTCGGGGGACTCAACTGACTCTGGAGAGCTGGTCAGCGGCGAGGGAGCCAATCTGTGCCAGTCTCATGTAGTCTCTTTTTGTTCCATTCTGTTAACCTCCTGCTGCAGGTGGAGCTCTTCTAATAATTTAATACTGACTTTTATAGTAAAAGTCATCAAATGTAAATGTGAGTGGAAAGCAAGAACCTAGAACCGAGACCTGACAGGTTCTTATGAGTTTACATTATGGGAAGATCAAGGCTGCAGATTGTTAAAGGTCCAGTTTGTAAGATTTGAAGAGATTTGTTGTCAGAAAATGACAGAAATGCAATGTAATATTAATAAGTATGTTTTCATTAGTGTATAATCACCTGAAAATAAGAATTTTGAGCCAGTCTTTGCACTGCCATGATTCTATCGTAGCCCAGAATGGACAAACCAAACAGTGGCTCTAGATGCAGCTCACCTCCAGATGCCAATTAATCCTGCACACTGGCTCTTGAAGCTGCTACCGTGTAAATGAGGTAAGAGTAGTGACCTTTTTCCAAACAATCCAAATAATTGCTGGTCTTCAAAATGAATCATATGACCATTACAAACATGAGTCATACTGTATGAGTGGCTGCGATCTGCCTCCTGTATCGTTAAGGTAAGTCTCAGGTAATTAGAACCACTTGGTTAGTTTGACTGAGAGGTTTTCCGGTGCTTGAACGTCATGCTACTTTCACTTTTGCGTCCAAAAAAGAATAAACATTACTCAAGAGGTTCTTGTCAGGAAATTATAAATTGTTGTGAGCATTTGAACAAACAACTAGTATTTGTCTGGTGATGACTGTGTAAGGAAAGCTCAAATTAAGCATAGCTGACCTCGATCCGGTGCCTGATCCTCTACCAAGGTAAAGACAAAACAACCACTCCAAAATAAATTCCACTAAAAGATATGCAGAAGTCAAAATTTCAGTGAAGATCATAAACATGCAATCGAACTTTTAACTGTCCAAATGTTCAAATAGATGTTAAGTGAAACATTTACATTACATTCATCCACCCATCCATCCTTCCATCTGTTTTCAGAGCTAGCAGTTCCAGCAGGGGACCCCAGACGTCCCTTTCTCTGGATTGCCAGGGGATCAGAAGGCGTTCCTCGGCCAGCATGGAAAGTCCCTCCACCTCAATTTTAATCATAAAATTTAAAAAACAGAGGAAAAATAAAATAAAAAAATCTGATCCTGAGACATATTAGCCCATGTTTTAAAACATGTCATGGAAA
This sequence comes from Lutjanus argentimaculatus, assembly GCA_034769285.1. Lineage (NCBI taxonomy): Eukaryota > Metazoa > Chordata > Actinopteri > Lutjaniformes > Lutjanidae > Lutjanus > Lutjanus argentimaculatus. Next base: position 3,915,724 of record JAWZSL010000001.1, read on the forward strand.
TGTAACAATCTGAAACTGCCTGAAGTCATTATTGATTACTTACTTATGATGTAGCAAGTGCTAAATAGAAAACCAACACTGTTCCTTTGATGGCATTTCACAAAATAACATGACACATATGACAGTTACCATGGCAACTGGAACTGGAAAACTATTTTCATTAACCTTTTTGTCCAAATTGAGTCAACTATAATTTATTGCAAATGGACTAACATGAGCAGATGAAACTGTTCTTCAGCTATTCATTCAGTCTCCTGTCTTCAGATCCCCATACATGCTACATAATAAGTAAGTTGTCACTTATGTATATTACAGTCCATGACATGTTTTCAAATATGAGCTAATGTGTCTCAGAATCAGAGCCATTTTCTTCTTCATTTTTAATAAGAACATTGTTTAGTGTAAATTACACTAGTTTGAACATTGTAGAGTTAACATTGCAATTGTATGGTTTTGATCTGCATGGAAATTTAGACTTCTGCATATTTTGTAGTGGAATTGATCATTTTGGAGTGGCTGGATGCAGCCAAAATTCCACACTAACATGCTATTTAGTATGCTAAAACAGTATGTGAGACTACACTAAGTCCAAAACCTTAGTATGAAACCAACAGCTCACGAGGTCATTATTATTACAGTATGCGTGCACTGGACACCACACCGACATAAATATCCCAAATGCACTGCAGTAGTGACGACTTTGCATTGCCTGTATAAAGAAGACGCTTTTTCAAATACAGACATTTTTGACACACGTTGTCACAACGGACATACAGAATGTATTCACTGATGTTGGTCACCAGGGTGGCTTGAATGCTCTGACACAGTCTTTGTAAAGAGGACCATCTAGGACTACACAAACTACTCATTGTATGTGGAGAACTGGTTAAGATTGTTCCGTCTTTATGTTTGAGAAAGCGTCGTCTTTATGCAGAAAATTCAAAGGGACCGCCAAGGACAGCAAAATGTCTCTGAACTTCGGTTCCCTATATGTCGTCTGTTTTGAAAAGGATAATGTCTCCTCATTTGAAAATCCCTTCCAAAACCACATCAAGCTATGGACACGTTACGTGGATGACATTTTCGTGATTTATGGTGCTCCTGTTGATAGTTTATTGCTTTTTTATGAGAATCTCAATCGCAGCCATGAACACATAAAATGTACCATTAATCATGATGTACAACAAATCAGTTTTTTAGGCATTCTTGTTAAACGTGAGGGCAGGTCATTGATAACAGACCTGAGTGGAAAAGAAACCAATAAATTACAATCATTCCATCCACTCCATCTCAAAAAAAAAAAAAAAAAAACCTCCCATATTATCCACTTTAGTCTTCTCAGGAGAATCTGCACTAAACAAATCAACTATATAAAAAAAAAAGTAGATGAACAAGAATATCAAGGGTACAATGAAAGTTGGGTAAAAGCTGCTTGAGCTAGGTTCAGCACTGTAACACAGGAATATTGCCTTATCTAAAAAGAAAATGATCATAGGTGCTATTTAAAATATACAGCTCTGGGTTAAGATTTTGAAAAAACTACATGCAAACACTAAGCTGATCCACTACTTAAAAATGAGTTCAAGGATTTAGCCATAATAGTGTACAATAGTCCCCCTAACTTGAGACAAACGCTGGCAAAATCTGATCTCAACCTTGCTGAAAACCCTACTTTCCTTGATCCTTCACAAGGGAATTATTGGTGTGGTTCAATTTTACATAGAAGTGCACCACATACACCCACCTGATAACAGGAAAAAACTATGAGAGCAAGAAGCACGATGTCCTGTTCCGCAAGAAATGTAATCTCTCTCATCAAATGCCCAGGTGGTTTAGCATATGTAGGAAAAATGCAAAGAGCACAAAAATCGGCACAGGAGCCGCATCCGGACCCAAGATCAGCATAACCCGTTGGCAGTGCATTTCAGAGAGGCGAATCACCCAGTGGCCTCTCTCAGATACATTGGCATCGAGCGTGTTAGATCTCAGAGAAGAGGAGGCGATTTAAATACCTTCCTACTCCAAAGAGAAAGTTTTTATATTTTCACTCTCTGGACTCTCACACCTAGAGGTCTGAATCAAGAGCATGAGATCAAGCATTTCCTCTAAAATAAAAATGGTGGTAGTATCATGATGACTATATAAATAGGTATGTGCTGTAAGCCCTGACACACATATTTGTAAAAATGTTGGGTTTTATAAATACAACAGGTGCAGAGGTGTAGTGCTATTTAGGAGAAGTACCTAATACCCATGACGTGCGCATGCACGCAGAAGCAAACTTAAATTGTGTCTTGTTTCATTTCATGTAACTGCTGTTCCTATTGTAGCAAGTTTGCATACAATTATTAACTGACTCCACGATCATTTGCACTGTGCCTAAAAAAACAAAAAAAAAAAAAAACAAAAAAAACCATACAAGAAAGAACCCAAATATTCTTAAATCTGTCAATGGGGTAAGCCAGTTTTGCTTGGCTAAATTCTGAAAATCTTTTAAATTTAACCACTTAAGGACTGTAAGTGGTCTTAAGACTACTAGACTAGAACTTTACAACTTTGGAGTTTGACGTCCTGTTTTCAGAGATCCATAAAGAAAAATCTGTCATTTTAACGGCATCAGTAGTGGAATTAAAAGACCTGCTAAAGCAAAGAAATGGGAAAAGTGAGTGCTGTTAATGCAGAGTTACCAGAGGGTCAGAGTGTCACTGAAATAAAGAAGAAATGTCTTGATATGAAAATGTCTTAAGAAAAAAAATGACTTGCCACAGTAAGGGGCGATCGGTGACTGCAGGAGGAGGAGAGAGTTAAGGGAAGTTTTCATCATGGAGACAGAGGACAGAATAAGTGAGAATGTTCGCCTGGACAGAGACTTCATAAACCAGGCATGTTCCAATATACGGCCAATACACCTGACAGCAGGTAATAATAGAAATGAATGATGATAGGATTTATATGTTAATTTCTAATTATAATTTGAACCGTAGTCAAACTGGAAAATGTCGACATAATTATGAAGCATAATTTATTTTTCAAACTCAAAATGTCTTCAAACTAATGAAATATACAGTCATGAGGGGAAAAACTTGGATTTGTATACCAGCAGACTGACTGCACATGATTCTACGACAGGTCTGAACCACTCAGAAATTGTGTTTATATTTGAAAGAAAACTCAAAATACGAGAAAATTGGTGAATGTTCTCTTAAATCACACGTATGCACACTTAAGAAAAATCTGCTCGTACGAGCAGCTCTTGCATGAGGTCCATTCTTTTGACACAGAGTATTTTGGTTTCTTGATTGTATCTATACCTTAAACTGAGATTAATAATCAGCAGGAAAAAAAAGAGCAATGGAAGCATTATTATTTTTAGCAGTTTTTAAATTAAAACAGGGGAAAAACTAGCTGTCTCAATGAAGAATATTGACAGTCCTGAGTACATCATTCAGGGAGGGAGTGAATGTGAGAGAGAGCTAAACTCTTACTCTTACTCAGACTGAAACTTGGTGCCATATAGTTGCTGGAAGTAATAACAGTCTTTCATATTTTCATATCTGATAATGATGATGCTTGCAGGATCCGGTTGCATCACTTAACTGAATGCATCGCAGCACTGTGACTCATTAGTTTGTATTTAGATCTGAAAATGTCTTCAGAAACTACAATGAGTTCTGTTATATGTCACGATTTTTTCAAGTGGGTCATGGTAAACTGTAATGTGGTAATGAGCCATACATTTTGTGAAGCATCTGTCTATATAGGCTCCGCATTGTTAGTGAATTTCAAAGTGTCCAGCCACAAACAAGCAGCCAAACTTTCTGTGGAGTCTGCAGTCTTTCCTTCGATGTGTTTGAATATTCCTAATACATATTCCATCAGCATGATCATGAAGTACTGCAGGGTGTGCGGGTGTGTGTGTTCACAGTGGGTGTGGGTGAGAAAAAGATGGGAGAAAAAAAGAGAGCACGGTGCCAGCGCTCAGGACAGGCAGGTATTGTCAATCAGAGCAGACTGATTAAAGTTTAGCAGTAAAGTTTTCTAATGGCAGTAAATGTACAGTTTGCCCACAAACACGGCAAAAAAAGTCTTGCTTACCAGCAGCTGGATAAAGTAAAGGAGAGTCTGTAGGATTAAACCAGAGGTGATTGAGCTGATCTTGGGCTGTGGAGCACATTCTGCTCTGCCCAAGTTACAAAATGTGGAAAAAATACATTTTCAGTGCCTTTTTCCTGGGCACTAGTATCATGTTTATGTGCGTATTGTCCCTGGTCCCTCGTGGTTTGGAAAGGGAAGATAACAGACACGTTGCACTTCTACCTAGGAGGTGTCCAGATACCATCTGTCTCAGAAAAGCCAGTTAAGACTCTAGGAAAGACCTTTGATTGCATCCTGAGGGACACCGCAGCGCTCCAAGCAACCAGCAGCAAGTTGGGAACCTGGTTCACAGCTGTTGACAAGTCTGGGCTGCCAGGCAAGTTCAAAGTTGGGATCGAATCAACATGCCATTCTGCCACAACTTCTCTGGTCTCTGCTGGTCTACAATGTTCCACTGTCCACCGTTGAGGGCTTCAAGAAAAACGTTAATCACTTTCTGCACAGGTGGCTGGACCTACCTCGAAGCATCACCAGTAGCATCACCTTGTGTGGGAGTAAGAACAAGCTGCAACCACCACTCAGTAGCCTAATGAAAGAGTTCATGTTACCCCAGGCAAGAGAGGTACTGCAAAGTCTCCTTGAAGTGAGAACTGGTAGGAAGTGGAAAGTACTTGAGGCAGTCGCCCAGGCTGAGTCTTGGCTGCAGCACAGTGAGCTGGTTGGAGCAGTAACATCAGGACGGGCAGGGCTTGGTAGCAACCCAAGACCTTGTTACAACAAGGCCCAGGAAGGAAGCCTGCTCCAGTAGGATAGTGCAGTTGTGGCAGCAGGGGCCATGGACACAGTGGGAGGAGGCAGTGTACCGAAAGATCTTGTGGTCAGTGCTCTGGAAGGCTGAACCGAACAGGATAAAATTCCTGATCCAGTCAGTCTATGATGTCCTCCCCAGCCCATCCATCTCTTCTGCTGGGGCCTGGCAGAAGCACATCCATGCCAATTGTGCCAGAGTAAAAGGATCGCTTGAGCACATCCTAAACTGTTGCACAAAAGCCCTGGGAAAGGGGCACTACCATTGGTCGCCACAATCAGGTGCTGAGGGCTATCACAGAGGTTAATGGACAGCACAACACAACACACTCTATCACCCTGTTCAAGGCTGGGGAGAGGCAACAAAGACACCAAAGTCAGACGGGGGGCTTCTGGCAATAGCACGGGATTGGCAGCTGAAGATTGACCTTAGGAGACATCTTAAATTTCCAGAAAAGATCACAGTGACAATGCTCAGACCAGACATGTTTCTGATCTCGGACGGAACCAAACAAGTGTCCTGCCGGGTTGACCATGCCAAGTACAAGGGGCTGACAGGCGAATGCCGAGGCAGGGGATGGAAGACCTGGTGCAATCCCATGGAGGTCGGCTGTAGAGGTTTTGCTCGCTGGTCACTTGTCAGGACACTCATTCAGCTGTGAATTAAAGGACTGCACGGCAGGAGAGCCAAGAGGAAAATCAATGGTGCTGCAGAGAAGGCTTCAAGATGGCTGTGGATCAAGAGGGGTGATCCGTGGACCACACAAGCTACTTAGACACAAGGATGTCATTATTAAACTTTTGTGACATGGACTAAGTGCACAGGCTATACCTTTTTTCTTTGATGTAGTTTCTCATAGCTTTGCACTTACATGATGTGAATGTAACTACCCTCCATCTACAAGAGGAGTAAAGAGGGGCATGATTCTGAGATCTTGCAGTAGCAGGAGCTTCATACAGTCATTATCTACTGGTGTGATAGATTGATGGTGATGAGTTGCCTGTGGTCCTCAGGTAGACTATTTTCTTTTTATGAGTTGTAGTTAGATCATAGGTGAGGGTATGGCAAAGTACAGAGCACAGAAGAAAAAGGAACTAACTTGTTTACTCCACTTTAGAGCCATGTGTAGTTGCTGCAGAGGGGAAAAGACAGGGACAAGCTCTTTTAGACACACAGGAGTTTTTTTTAATAAGTCATGTAACATAATCCTTAAATATTGCAGTTCAGTCAACTCAACCTCAATTATCTAAGTACACTATTAGTTTCTGCCATCACTATCGCCATAACATGCTTGTAGCTGTAGAACATGAAGCAACATCATGCTGCAATTTGTTTCCAGCTTCACAGGCATCACAGCCAGCAGCATGTCATCCCTGACCTTTCTGTCTTGGATGCAAGAGTGCCCCTTTCAAATGGAAATCAACCCGCCTTTTTTTCCCTCTCACAATGCCTGTTTTTATCTTTCGGCTAAAGACAGACTGACCTAAATGGTGCCACTTTGGCGAAAAAGACAAGTGAACATGATTGAAACAAAGTAACGTTATTTATGCCTTTTCCCTCAGTTCCCTATTAACCCCAGACCCTGCCCTGCCCCCACTGCCTCCAGCGCTGCATCTATCAGAGGACATGGCCTCTGTGCTCCAGGTGGGTTAAGGTTTTTTCACCTTTTTCCTGAAAATTTCTGTTTTTTTTTCCCACAGCTTGCCTTCTAATTATGATCCATGTTTAATAATGATTGGATTAGTAGCATTTAGTATATAGCTTGCAGTGCAATTCACCTCTTGTGTAGGTTCATTGCTGTGTTATACTAATGTCCAGGGATGATGAATGAGCCGTTGCAGTGGTGGAATCAACCTGTCTGAAGGGCAGGGGTGAAAAAAATAAAAGGGGCACAAAGGACACAGGAGTTCCAAAGTATTGTTAAAATGAATATTGTTTATTATGTGACTGGGTTTTGAAGTATAACCACTAAACCTTTTAATAAAAGAATACAGGGAACTATTTAATTATTTAGTAGGAGTAAGGGTGTCAAACTCATTTTAGTTCATGGGCCACATACAGCCAAATTTGATCTCAAGTGGGCCAATAAAACCATTGCATAGTAACCAACAAACGACGACAACTCCAGTTTTCTTCCGTTTTTAGAGTTAAGAAGTACAGGTGTATTCTGATTATGTTCACAATTTATGAAACTGTCTGAGATGTCTTAGAGAAGTTCAGTCTGAACAGTGTTTCAGTTTTACGACAGTCTACTGTCATTGAATGTGCATTACAATATACAGATCACAGTGGAGCTACACAAAACATTTATGTATTTTTGGAAACCATTTATAGATCAATGCCACAAATGCTGTTTTCAAGATAGAAGTCCGATCCAGTTTCATTTGCACTGGACCTTCTGATTGACAATATTGATCTTTTAACATGACTACAATAAGAGAACCGTACCCTGGTCTGGAATTAATGACTGCTCAACAATTTTTTACACTTTGCAAAGTCATCTAGGAGACCAGATTGGACCCTCTGCTGTGCGTTTGACACCCCTGATTTATAGGCACATAAAGCAACAAATCTTCTAGCATGTTGGGCTGCCGATATGACTCTGTATCACATTCTCTCCACTGGAAGGGCACCCTAGAGTGCAGTTTGTTATGTTGTGTGTCTGTATCCTCAGTACAAAGTCAAATACGTTCTCGGTGGGTGTTGGATTCTGCTAAGGTTGCCCCTTGTCTCTGATCCTGTTTGTGACATTTATGGACAGGATTTCAAGGCGCAGCCGGGCTGAGGAGAGTGTCCGGCTTGGGAAGCTGAGAATTGCTTCCTTGCTTTTTGCAGATGATGCGGTTCTGTTCGCTTCATCAGACCGTGACCTTCAGCATAGGCTGGGGCGAGTTGAGGCCCGTGGTTCTCTGCCGGAAAGTGATGGATTGCTCCCACTTGGCTGGGAGTAGGTTGCTAGTCCCAAATGAATGAAGTGTCTTGTGGTCGTGTTCACGAGTGATAGTAAGGTGGAGCATGAGATCAACAGCCAGATTGGTGCAGTGTTAGCAGTAATGTGGATGTTGTACCAGACAGTTATGGTAAGGTGGGAGCTGAGCCAGAAGTCAAAGCTTTTGATTTACCAGTTGATCTATGTTCCAGCCCTCACCTACGGTCATGTTCTTTGGGTAATCAATTAAAGACAGTGTGAATTCAAATGGCCGAAATGTGTTTTCTCTGCCCAGCCTTAGAAATAGGGTGAGAAGCTTGGCCATCCGGAGGGAGCTCGGAGTAGAACCTCTGCTCCTTTGTGTCAGAAGGAGCCATCTGAGGTGGTTCAGGCGTCTGATTAGGATCCCTCCTGGACGACTTCCTTTGGAGGTTTTCCGGGCACATCCAACTGGAACTCGCTGGAGGGATTACATGTCTCATCTGGCCTGGGAACACCTCGGGATCCCCAAGGCGGAACTTGAAAGCTGGGGCAAGGGACGTCTGGAATAGCCTGCCGCTACAGTGACCTAACCCCAGATGAGCAGAAGAAAATGGATGGAAATTCTTTTCATGCTTCTGTGCATTTTTTAGTGAAAAATTTCTTAATTGGGGACACAGGAAAAAAAAAAAAGTAGATTGTTTACTTGGCTGTGAAACACCATTTAATGTGTTCACTTTCCCTGGCCTCAATTAAAACCTTTTTATCTATCAAAAGCTTTGTGATTGAAGATGAATTAATGTTATCAAGCCAATTGCTTGAAAAGGTTTCCAACATTCAGCTACTTTTTTTTCTTCTCAATTAATTTTAACAGTTGTGTGAACTGGATTTATTTTTTTTTTTTTTTTTTTTTTTTTTTACCATTGTGCAACTTTTGCCTTTGAGTGTTTTGTATTTATTAAATTGTGTGTAAGCAAGATGGAGTGCATGGTTCTGGGTAAATGAGAAGCAGTAAACAAAGATCTGAACTTTCAGTCTAGTGTCAAAATCAACTTGTAATAATTACAGTGCAGCGTAAAGACGATTATCCTCCATAATAATAAGTTCCAGGGAAAACTCGTCATTTGAGATGAAGCAGTGCAGTTGAAGCTGGATGCTCAGGCTCTTGTATACTGTCAAATGGGTCAGTGCAGCAACACAAACTGTCCTCAGTGTAGTAAAACTTTCTGTCCAAACTCAAACTTATTTGCTCAGCTTGTGCCGGCCTGAATGATACAGATCTGCTCTTTGTTATTGTCGTAACTATGATGTCAGTTAGATTTGGTTCAGTCAGAGCTGTAGAATATTGAATCATCCATTTTTCTTACCCTTGGGTGTGCATAAGCTACAGGTTTCATGAACCTCTTTTTATGATACAACAGTGTGAAATAAATCACTTATCTTATCGGTATTGGGTTAAGTGTTAAACTCCAAACCCCCATGTTTTTTGTTTTGTACTTTAGTACATTTTCAAGTCTGAGCTTTTACTTGCACTTAAGTGTTCATTAAACCATGAAATCTACTTTCTTACTTTTAAAATCATAGTTGAGTATTGAGCACAATTTTAATTATTATCCAAACCTTTTATCTGCATTTTTGTAGCCAATAAGGTGATCTGATCACAAACTGACCAATGAAAACCAGAACATATGAACGAAAAACAAAACAAAAAAAAGGATGTTAATGATTGATCTTCAACTGATTTTGCGTTAAGAATTTATCCAGTTAAAAATGTACTTATATTAAAACAGGGGCGTAGAATTGGGTAGGGATGCTAGGGACACGTCCCTACCAATATCCAGCCACTAATGTGTAGTCACTATCAATACAACCGCTGTCCGTAGTGTTTAGTCAATGATTATGGCACATAAAGGGTTAACAGTCAGTCTCTGCTAGAAGTCCCGCCTCTAACCAAAATATCGCTCTCAGATTGGCTCTGCCAGTTTCTCGCTAATGTACATGTGATTGGCCGTCCCCGCTGTCACTCCATCTGCTTGTAAAAGCTACTTGCAACCTGTTAGTTGGACAGGACAGGCGGCAGTGCATGTATCTGCATCCGCAAGTGTAAATAGGGAGGGCAACCGAAAAATGTATTTCCGGAAATCAACATGAATATTATGATTATAATATCAGTCTAACCTTAAATTAATGTGTTCTGAACAGTAATCGCCCTTACGTGGGATTTTAATGTGATAAACTGAAGGTTTTCATGGCTTTTAAACGCACATTTTACCAACATTCTCTCAATATTAAGAGTGACATAACAATGGCTCTTACTGATTGGGTTTACGCGGTCGGTTGATGGACAGTATGTTAATTGACAGTATGATGCACAGTTGCACTACAGCCCTGCACTACAGAGTAAAGATGAGAACTCTTCGAAGTTGCCTCCTTGTCTTTCATTAGTTGCTTTAACCTATAACATTGCAGAATGCCTTAAATTCTTGCATTCTCTTTAGATATTCAGATATGCATGATAAACATGTCAATTACTGAATTTTTTTTCTGACTATGATTGTTTGCTTGTTTGATCAGCTCTACGTGACATGAAATTATGAAATACAAAAAAAAAACCCATCAACTTTCATGAGTGCTGCCTTGGAGCAGTTTTGTGTCCCTACCAATGTCAAAATCAAACTTACTCCCTTGTATTAAAATATATATTAATCAATTAATCATCTAACTTCGTTTTGTCTGGTGGAGACATTTGTTGAATAAGAAAATAAAAACTTAAAATCAGAAAAAAAAAGACAGAAAAACAACCAATCAAAATGAGGGAAAAAAACACTTGCTTTGTATCTGATCAATTATTAATGATTAATTTATTGTTAGCTTTCTAACTATTGGTAAAGCAAAACACTCAAAGTTTGCAACCCCAGTCTGGAGAGGTGACGGTGACATCATTGGTTAAAGGTAATTAATACTCTGAGTAGTTTTTAAGATGAATACGTTGTACTTTTACTTTAATTTGTCTAACACCAGTACTTTTACTTGTAGTACTAGTAGTACTCTTGAGTAATATTTTAGCAATGTAACAGTACTTGTACTTGAGTACAGATTTTCAGGACTCTTTCCACAACTGGTCCTTTCAAAGGCTGCCTGACCAGCATGCCCCAAACATCACTTCTTTTAAGAATTTTAAGCAGTGGAGGGCAAGAATAGTAGAGTCACAGGCCCACACATGCCTGCCTCCTTCACCACCCAACACATTCTGTTTGTGAAAAAAGCTGCAAACGTGCATGTTGTACGTAATGAGGGAAAAGCGAAGAAAGTTCATGAATGCTCCTCTTATTCTTACGCTTAATTAATTTATTTCATTAGTATTAATCTTTTTTTTTTTTTTTCTTTTTTTTTGGAAATACGAACTAACCACAAACGTACACAATTGAGCAGCTTTTACTGACAGTGAATTACAATAGTCTGACTTTGTGCACTCATTATGCTTGAGCCCATAACGAAACGGGCATGAATAATCTGCACTGTAGCACTTCTGACAAAGAACATGAAGTGAATTGGTGCTTTTTAGTATTCCTCTCCTTGAATAAAATATTTGTGTAATGAGGCTTCAAATGATTCCTGTCCCTTCAATATCAATGTTTAGCTGCATATCTACAGTTAATTGCATTATTATTCTGCTCTCATAATATGCTGTCAGCCAGACAAAGAATTTAAATTTTAATATAAATGTAATTTCATTGACAATGGGAATGAAATTTAATTAGTGCCTGAATGATGTTGTTTGTGATGAAAGTTAGCATCACATCACAGAGTTTGTCATCCTGCCTCACTGATTTGTTTGCTAATTATCTGGTTGTCATTAATTCGCTGTAACTACTTTCTGATGGCTGTAAAGGTTGGTTATGTATATCTCACCTAACCTGTTGCTTGACTGACTTATTGCTAAACTAAGTATTTAATAAATGCTTGATTTAATAAATGAGAGTGGATGATTTATACACTAACTTTCTGGCTTACATTCCAGCTGAATGAGTGAGTGACTTATCGCACAAAGAGGAGCCTCATATTTAATTTTTCGCTTCTCTCCTGCATCCTTGTGTTGCAGTGACCCATCCTCATTTATATTATCTTGTACAATTACCTCGCTGTTGCTAGGAGACATCTAGGAGACATTTTCTGCTGGCTTGTTGTGGTCCTCAAGGTCTCCAGTGGGCAGACGGGTCTCTCCTGCATGCGTGTGATTATTGTACTGTGTACAGTGGCAGTCGTGACTGTGTTAAGCCAGACAAAGGCAGAATTCAACATGAGCTGATCATTACTCCCAGCACACATCTCTCTTTTTCATTTTCTGCAGCTCTTGTCTTTCAACAGCCCATCCCTCTCCCCCCCTTACTTCTACCCGCTCTGTTGCCATGTAGCATCTTCATCTACCCATCTCCTCTTTCTTTTATATCCCTCATGTTACACGCTACAGCTCCTCATCTGCCACAGTCCCAGTCCCACCACACCCATAGCCACCTACTGATCTGATCTTCCCTTTCATTATTGGACACATATTTCAGATCATTTAGTACCAGGAGGAGTTTGCAGCTGAGTGAGAAGTGGCCGGCATGAGAGCAGAGGTGGGAAGTAAGTAAGTTCAAATACTACACTGTATACTTAAGTAGATTTTTACTTGTGCATTTTTCTAACGACTTTTTTTCTTGTACTCTCTACATTTTAACACAAATATCTTTACTTTCTACTTCTTATGTTTTCAAAACAGGCTTGCTACCTTAGTTTGAGGGAAAAAGGCGTAACGGGACAAAAATCATGTTAAAGATAAAACAACAAAAATGGCATAAAAGAAGTAACAAGACAAAATGACAAGAATGTGTGACAAAAAGAAAATTACATACAAGATGCGACGAGACGAAACAACATAAGACGAAACTATGTAAAAGACACAGCAAGGCAATAATGATAAATATGATAAAAATGACATAAAAGAGTATCAAGATGGAAACAACAAAAGATGTGACAAGACAAAAATGGCGAAAATGCAGTAAGGTGAAAATGACATAAAAGATAGACAAAAACAACGTAAAAGATGACGACAAAACAGACAGAGGGACACTCAGTTGTGGGGAAAAGGTGATGTTCAGTTGGCTTTGCACAGAGACGACCAGTGTCATTCAGAGGTCTACTTTTTATTTTTATACTTTTGAGTACATTTCAGAACCTGTACTTCACTTTTACTTGAGTAAAGAAGTTGAATCAGTACTTATACCTTTACGAGAGTATTTTTACACAAGTATCTGTACTTACACTTGAGTAAATCATGTGTGTTGCATGTACGTTCCAGTTCTCACATATGCTCATGAGCCTTGGGTAGTGACCAAATATGAGGTTGCGGATGCAAATGAGTTTCCTCTATACGGTGCACGGCTCAACGTTTACGTTTTTTTGTACTTGCCCGACTGGGATCTAATGGCAATCTACTTGCCCAAAGTCATTTTATACTTGCCCTTGTAAAATTGTATATATTTAGTAGCAGCTATCAAATATCAACAAAGACTAAAGTTAATTCTAATGTTTAATCTAGGGCTGCAGCATCTACAAAAAATTTTGCAAAGTCCAAATGCTTTTTTTCCACTCCAAAACCCAAAGATATTCAGTTTGATGTGATAATAAACAGAGAAAAGCATAAAATATCCATATAGGAGAAGCAGGAAAAAAGCATTTTCTGCCATTTTTGCATGAAAATTTACTTTAATCTTATATTAAAAAAGTTTCATATTTCAATTCTTTTTAACAACTTGCCTGATCGGACAAGTGAGTTGCTAGATTTACTTGCCTAGATTTACTTGACAATGCATTTTACTTGCCCTGGGCAAGTGGGCAAGTCTCATTGTTGAGCCCTTGGGTGTTGTCATTGATGAGCCCTTGGGTGTCTGGGCACAGCCTAACAGCTACAAGTAGAATAGTTGCTCCTTTGCATTAAAAGGAGCCAGAGGTGGTTTGGGCATCTGATTAGGATGCCCCCTGGATGCACCGGTTGGAAACACCAGGGTGGACCCAAAACTCACTTAAGGGATTAAATATTCCTCATCTGGCCTTAGCATGCCTCAGGATCGCACATGGATGGATGAAAAGGATGAACGTTAAAGATGGTTCATATGTTTTGATCAGTGTTGAGATTCCACGCTGAGATGGCCCGTTTTTACCTCCGACTGTGTCTGTTTCTGCCCCCTCCTTCTTTTTGTACATGAAATACAATTTAATAATGTGTCCCAAGGGAGCGGGCTGGATTTCCGATTTAGGTCCTTGATCAAAAAAAGTTGAGGAAGCCTTTATTCTTTGTTGTCAGCACCACTGATTAAAACAGTTGGCTGTCGAAGTTTTACAGCAAAGGCCTGGGGTTGTCGGGGGCAAAGTTAAGGGCAGTTAAGTGAGTTCTGAAGTTGTGCGTTGTATGCATTAAAGGAGAAATCTGTAATATATTTACTGTAATAAATCATAAAATGACCATGATAAGTCATCACAGATCAAGGAAACATTAAGTTGAAATATTCTCTTCCCTCAGCATAATGTTACAGCCGTGGTGTCCTTACAGATAACTTATAAACTTATAAACAGCTGATCAACTGATTGTGTATTATTCATCCTTGCTTGTTACTGTCAATTTACAATGATGCACTCGTCTTGCGTTTCTGCAGTGTTCCTGCAGCCTGCCCGAGCTTCCCCGAGTCTGAGGAGGAATGGGCGAGGGGAAACAACTCTCTTCAACCATAGATCATATATTAAATAGGATTTCAACCTATTTAATATACAAAATGTGGCTCCAACTCACTGTTTGAACAGTAGTAGTCATTTTTGCACACAAAATTGCAAAATATTGCTCCTGCTGCCGCCTGACCCAGTGTACTTGTAGTACACATCATTGTTCCCATTCCCCTGCCAATACTGCTCAGCAGATCGAGGGAGAGGCTGCAAGCTATATGAAAACACATTAAAGCCAAAGTCCAATAAGGTGCAATATTTCAGCATTATAGCAGACACATCAGTATGAGCATCTAGGAGCTCTTTCATCATAGGATGCATGCTTGAGACCACTTAGTGCCTGAGATTTCCTCTTTTGAAGTTGTGTTACACATGTCTCAAACATTTTCCACATCAGCCTAAGATGATGTGCTGAAACACAAGTGGACTTGTCCATCTCTTAACTTTTTAAGTGCTAACAATGTATAATGATGTGTTGTACCTGAAGACATTTAAATTTTTAAAGTGCTACAAGTTTCGTTTCAGAAACCAAATGCATGCAAGCACTCACAGCCAGCGTTTAAGACGTCTTACGTTAAAAATGAGAGGCAAAACGCTTCCTGAAAGCTTAATAGGGCAGACGCATTTTTGCTTCATTACTCTGTTACTCTGCTTCTTCTTTTTTAATCCCCTCACCTGATTTACTTTCTTCCTCTCTGTCATCTCCCTCTCATTTCTTTCTGTTTCTGATTTATTTCTCTTTTGTCCTCGTCCGCAAAGAAAACACATATTAAGGAAACACCAGGCATCGCTGGAGACATGCATGGCATCCTGTTAAACTAACCATCATATCATTAAAATCTAATTCCCCAGGTCTCTTTGTTTGTGAGAGATGTAACAAAGACGACATAATAGCAATGCTACAAAGCCATCAAAGAGTAAATCATTACATTTTTTTCCAACCAGTGACATTGACAGACACACACACACACACACACACTGAGAGAACGGCCTCGTCTCCTGATATATTACAATGCCGCGCACAGTTTTCCTTTGCATTACCCCGATGTGTTTTATTTTTTTCTCTAAACTTCTTTCATCTGTCCCCATCACTCTATTCTCTTACCCCTCCCTCTCAATTGCATTTTCAACTTTTCACCCCTCCGTTCCCTCTCACTCCTCCTCCGGTGCACCCTTGTCATAATATTGCGAGTACTTGTTAATTAAGATAATTACAGGCTGCAATTTACTTAGTGGATAAATACCTGCTCATTATTTGTGCTTGTAATGGAGATGTTTTATGAGTGGTGTCAACAAATATTAATGAGATGGTAAAGATCATGGTTTTCAAATGTACTCTGACGTCATGCCACCATTATACACTATGTGTTACTGTGCTCCATTCTTTCAGTCACTGTGTTGAGAGAATATGATTTGTAGGCCGAGGCATCTCTGTAGCACCACACTGCTTCATTTATAATGGCATATTGTGATACATTTTACCCTTATCAAAAAAAAAAAATTGGAGCTCTTGCCATAGAGTGCTGCGAGGATGACGTATTTTTGTTGGCCAACCTGAAAGTTATCATCACTCTGGTCCTCTCCACAAAAAGCCAGTTGGATTTTCCATTGCATTTTGGATTAGTGCAGACAATCAGATGCAGTTTGTAATGTTTGTGCATTTTTTTGGCAAGGTAGTGTACACAAACAAACACCCCTTTATGATTTTTGAAGTGTAAATGCCAGGGGTGGAAGTAACTAATTACAAATACTCAGATTACTGTAATTAAGTAGTTTTTTTTTTTTGGGTACTTGTACTTTTATGAGTAGATCTTCAAGTCTGTACTTTTACTCGTACTTGTAGTATGCATTTTAAGATGTAATCTACTTAGTTACTTTTAAACCCATAGTTGAGTACTGGGTACAATTTGAATGAATATTCAAACTTTTCATCTGCATTTTAGTAGCCAATCAGGTGATCTGATCACAGACGGGCCAATGAAAATGAAAACACACAACTGAAAGACAAAACAAACCGCTCTACGCTGGCTGTCCCATTGTTTTCCTACGGAGAGCTCTGCACTCAAACAGCTGTAAGTGACGATGCAGCCAGAAGCGACCACAGATGTATGGAAGCTGCACAAGTGGTTGAGGGAGAGACCAATGGCTGAGTCTTGAAGGGACCCCAAGACCTGCAAAAGATCTCGCAAGAGTAATCATTTAATGTTTTTACGAGCACAATGAAGAAACGCCATGTACAAATCCAGCAAGAGCTTTGCAAATCAAGGGTTCCCTTCTAGATATGACCAAGAGTGATGGGAGAAAAGTGTTTCATGAGTTCCCCAAATTCTATAACCCAACATTAAAAACATACCATTATCTTGTCAGTAAACCTAATGCATGGCAAAATGTACAGTTTATGAACCTAGCTAAATCAAATGGTAAAGGTAGCTTAGCTGTTTGTATAAAAAGCAGACATACGTGTGCTTTGCCTCTCTGTGCCCTACCTCACGGTGAGCCAAGACAAATTTCTGATCATGTGAAGGACCCTTAAGTGAGTAGTGTTCAGCCAGGCAAGCCTGACAACCTTTGTAGTCTCATTTAGCCACTTGATAGCATTTTTAAGACATGTAAATGCTTAAACATTCACAAAGGGTATTTATTGACATCATATGTGAATCATATGTGAAGATCTCTCCTAAGGCATTTGACCAAAAAAAAAACATCATAAAAAACATTGACCACAAGATGAGGGAAGACGAGTCAGCACTGTCAGTCTGTGGCCGTGGTTTTGTGCCAGAAAATGGTGGATTTCTCCCTCTGGATGTTGAGTGAGTTGCTGCCCCAAGTGAAGGAGTTCAAGTATCTCGGGGTTTTGCTCACAAGTGACAGTAAAATGAATTGTAAGATCAAAAGGCGGATTTGTGCGCCGTCAGCAGTAACGCGGCTGTTGTACTGAACTGACGTGGTTAAGCGGGAGCTGAGCCGGAAGGCAAAGCTTTGAATTTGCCAGTCGATCTACATTCCAGTCTTCACCTATGGTCACGAGCTTAACCACGAACCAAAAGAATGAGATAGCAGATACAAGCAGCTGAAATGAGTTTCCTTTGTAGGGTGAAGGAGCTCTGACATCCGGAGGGAGCTCGGAGTAGTGCCGTTGCTCCTTCGCATCCAAAGGAGCCCGCTGAGGTAGTTTGGGCATCTGATTAGGATGCCTCCTGGACGCCTGCTTACGGGGTGTTTTCAGGGCACGTCCAAGTGGGAGGAGACCCCAGGTTAGACCAAGAACTTGCTGTAGAGATTACATATCTCATCTGGCCTGGGAACACCTCAAGATCCCCCTGGAGGGGCTGGAAACCGTTGGAGCGAGGAGGGATGTCTGGAATACCCTGCTCAACCTGTTGCCACCGCAACCCAACTCGATAAGCAGAAGAAAGGTAAATGGCAGGTTGGCCATTAAAGATGATTCATAAATGGCTTGATCAGTGCTGAGATTTGAAGTTGAGATGGCCTGTTTTTCCTTCCATCTGTGTCTGTTTCTGCCCTTCTTTGTACATGAAATACAATTTAATAATGTGTCCCAAGGGAAAGGGCTAAATTTCTCATTTAGATCCTTGATCAAAAAAAGTTGAAGAAGCCTTTATTCTTTGTTGTCAGCACCATTGATTAAAACATTTGGCTGTCGAAGTTTTATAGCAAAGGCCTGGTGTTGTGGGGGCTTTTGTTAAGGGCAAAGGAGACATTTCAAATCAAAAGAATAAGCTCTGCAGCTGTACGTTGCATGCATTAATCTGCTGCCTAACACGATGTAGTAGACACCACTGTTGCCATCCTCTGCCAGTACTGCTCAGCTGATCGAGGCTACACGCTATATGAAACCACATTAAAGTGATATTCCAATAAAATGCAATATTTTAGTGTTATACCAGACACATCAGTGAGAGCATTCAACCTTCAACATTAGCTGAGGAGATTTACTGCAACTCATTTCCCCCCGACTTCTAATCAATAATAAATAAAAAGATTAATAAATAAAACTGCAAGAACAAAATTCTCAAAAGCCACTTTTCTGATGGTCTTAAGCATTAAAAGCACATATTTTCGACTTTATCGTGATAACAAGTGAGTGGTGGTGCTCACCGGAGGGGCAGCTGTGTTGAAAAGAAATGCAGCAACACAACAAAGCGGAGAGAGAATACAAAGACAAAACTGTCATCAGCCTGCTAAAAAATTCCGCTTTTATTTCCTCCCAGCCTGACGTTTTAGTGTAACAAAAAACAATGCATGAATATACAGGATATTGCAGTAAAAAAATGGTTTCATTGTAACTCTGAGGTGATTCATAAGCTGTATGAAAACAATCCCAAAATGGGTATGGATGGAAATTGGGGGAAACTGTGCGCTTTTTTCATATATAATCAAAATATAGTTATTGTAGTTATCAAAACCTGAAATATAGAGATAAAAAAGAATGAAAAAGGAGAATAGTATATTTGGGTTCTTTTGCAAAGCAGACCATGATCAATAATCTCACAAATATGATCAGAATTTCAGACAGGTTTTCTCTGGCAGATATTTGTTTCTCTTTCTGCCTCAGTGTTTCTTAATCTATTCCTCCACTCTCTCATTGTGTTTGTCTTTGTCTCTTCTTCTCCCTGCCTCCCTCTCTCTCTCTCCCTCCTGTCTCTTGCTTTCTCTTTCTGTCTGTCCCTCCTGTGGAGACATATCCTCTCTGCTTGATTGCTCTCTTCTGATTTCTTCTCCTTGGGTGGTGTTTGTCAGGGCTGGGTGGGTGGGAGTCAAAACAAGCAAAACTCTGTCTGTCAATGATTTTGACACATCACAAATCTGCTGATTGTGTTTGTGCCTGTCTGAAGATTTCCACATGCTGTTTCTAGAAGTTTCTGACGCTTGGAACTTTTGCTACTTGTTGGTGCTCTTAATCATCAAGTGCGGTGTTTGAAGCCACAGCCTGTACACACCAAGCAGCCCCACCCGGCTACGCCAACAGGCCTGTTGAATGTTTGGAATGATGTAAGTAACTAAGGAGCTTATTTTACTGGCTAAGCTACATTAAACTTACTATATTTAACCTATTATTCCAATATTAAAGTTTAAAAGCTGCTGTTTGTACTGTTTTTTATCCTACAGCTCTATAGGCCTTCATATCTTCTCTCTAAACCACATTTAGCCTGCTACACATCACAAGACCCTCAGAATTTGAACAACCCACATTAGCTTTCCTGCTACAGTCTCTTTCTTATCTAACTTACTAACATGAGCACGTCTTGTCCTGCACTTAAGCTTGCTGAATGAGCGACCAAACAAGCATTCACCGGGGAGCAGTGCACTGCTAATGTCAGTTTGCGGGCTAGATAGCTAATTAGCTGCTCAGCTGCGGCACACTAAGCAGCATTAAATGTACCTGCAAATGTCACTTTGGTCCGATTAGATGCTGTGTGGTCCTTACTCTTCAAAGATCACCGCTGACGACACATTGTGTGCCCACGACATGGCTACAAGTAGGTTTATTTGCCTGCTGTCAATCAGACACTGACACGCCTCTCCAGCTGGGATGAAAAGGAGTAGTCCTGATATTTCTCGAAACACCCTTTTTCTTCCTTTTAATAATAACTATTAATACCTTTAAAAAACACACTGCCATCGTTTCTATGTGATTTCAGTTGTAATTTAACTGTTTGAAGCCTGGACTGGATGCTATCAGAGTTTTGAGCAACATGAGCAGCTCTGTCTCTTTAAAAAAAAATAAAGACAAAAACACCAAACAAACAAACAAACAAAAGAAACCTACAATGTAGCTACTATGTAAATACTCCTGATTTAGACGTTGGTGTGTTCTTGTAATACAACAGCAAAAGTGTAATGATTAAGGATTCATTTATATATCGTACCTGCTAATGTAAGCATCAGTTGTTACCATGCCCAACTAACTAGCTTACTACCCACAGTGATAACTGGGAATTATAAGGATGTTATGTTGTCCAGACACGTTGGTTAGTCCTTATCCTAAAAGCATTTCCTTTGACTCTTGAAAAACATTTTTAAAAAAGTAATCCATATGTCAGTAATGAATCTAATGTTTGCTAAATAAGCTAGCTAGCTATAGCTGATAAAATCTGCCAGCTACAGTTGTTATTTAAGATGTCAAATTATCAAAATTGTCTGCCTCTGTCTGAAATCACGTGATCACTGATTTAAAAAAATGAATTGGTGTAACCAACATTCATCCCTCCGCCTTTGCAAACAAAGATAAATCCTCTCCTGCATTACTCATGAGGATCCACATAAAGAGAGGTGGCCAAGAATATCTGGATTGGTCATCCTGTTGCTGGAATAATGTCCTTGGTCTTTACTGCAGGACTAACTCTGTGTCTAGAGGCCAACGTCACATCAGCATCCTGCTCATGTGATGACAGCATTCACGCCATACTGTCTGTAATTGTTCTGTTTTGTCGCCATGTTTCAAAGTGTTGACAGCAAATGAGCAGCCACACCTTCTCTGTGCAGTTTTTATTTTGATATGTGTAAATAATTTTGATCTATTTTTCTATCAACACAATGTATATGATTGTGGCATAAGCACGTGTGTATGTGGTGATGTGGTTGAGCAAAACAAAGAGAAAGCTGGTGGCTACGTTCAGACAGGTGTAGGCATCAGAGCAGAGGGGAAGTTTAGCAGTGAAGTTGTCTAGTGGCAGTAAATGTACAGTTAAGGTTACAGTTTACCCACGAATAAATACTGTGAAAGAAGTTCAAGAAGTTCCCATGCCTTGCTTCCAAGCTGCAGGGTAGCTAAACTGGAGCAGAGTGAGCTGCTCTCTGGCTTAGGTGCACACTCTTACTGTGCCTGTGTTGCAAAATATAGGCAAATACATTTATTCGGTGCTTTTTTATTGGAAATCAACCAAGCAGTTACGCACATATTGTCAAAAAAAGAGACTTGGGGTGTAAATAAGTGCTTCAGTTTGCGATTCACAGAGTCCCAGTTGAAATGCAAGCCTGCACGGAGCTGGTGCAGACAGTTGCATAGACTAAAATAACACATGACACATGCAAGTGAAAAACATGGTCAGGGTGACCTGTCACAGGAGAGTGGCTCATTCAGTCTCTCTTACTGTTGTTGATCACCCTACCTGCTCACATGGATCCTTTGATACCTGATACCCTGATGGCAAATAAGTGGACAAATGACTAATTTGTGTGCACAAATTTACTTTTACTTTTGTTAATCTTACATCTGCTTATGGTTATGTATTGTAGCTCCACTTTACCTAATACATTTAATACACCAGATAGAACCTAAGGTTATCATGTGACAGGTTTAACATATGATGCTTCTTTGTGGTCAAGGAAGACACGGGGCTTCACCATCTTGGTATCAAGGGATCTGTTAATCCGAGTAATTATGTTGTTGGGAGTGGTTGCCATGGTAGCAGATAGAACTAACAATTTATCATCATCAGACCAATTACTGAGCAGGATGGTTGAAGAACCCGTTTTGTGAAAGCCCGTGTGCACAACAGGAGTAAATCACAACATGTTAATTTAATGTGACAACCTTATCTACTGTATGTGCATATTCACTGGTATGTATTTTTCTGTACATTGATAGTTACTTGTTCCAAGTCTGTTGCCATGGATCTGCTATCATGTCTTAAGGCTGTCATGTCCTTTATTAATTTCCCAAGTGATTGTTAATTGTTAAATGCATCTTCATCAGTCTAAAAATGAATGGCAGCTCTACTTTACATAGGCTTCGCCCTTTAACATGTCTGTTGGTTGGATGATGGAATGTTTAAATTGTGTTTTTATTTCAGTGATTTTAAGTAAATTAAGCAAAACCTGAGGAAAATTGATGGGCCTAATGCTTTGTATTTCATGGGGGTTGGGTGGATTCTTTGAGAAGATGGTGGGTTAGAGGAGAAATCCGTAATATATTTATTGTAAGAAATCATAAAATGACCATAATATGTCATCAGAAATTAAGGAAATATGTGTACCCCTTTGATATTTCCATTGTGGGCCGGAATGAAGGAATATTGTTTGCCCATTTGACATTGATTTGAGTTCAAATTAATGTTCGCTGAATGAGTAAGTGTCAGTTTGTGAGTCGTAAGAAATCATCAATTATCTTTCAGAAAGAGTAGATGTTCATAACGGTTAAATTTAGCAGTATGTTACCCCTCTAGACCTCATGGCGCCTTGGAAGACCCATCATTTTAAAATCATCCCCAGTGTATTAAAATACCGGGAAAAAATCCTGTGTTCTGTGTTGTAGATACTTTAAGTTGTCATTGATAATCAGAATTGGATATATTCATCATAATGTTGACATGAGTGATTTTTCTCATATAAGTTGTTAAAAGCACTACCTACAAGACAATAACAAAGACACAACCAAAAAAGAAAATTAACCCAAAAACTTTGACTTTATATATTTTAATTACATTTAAATATTCTGTGTTATGTAGTTTAATGTAAAGAGTTTCATGTAATAAAATGTTTTTCTATCATGTTTAGTCTGTAAATAAATTAAATACCTTAAGTCAGATTTGATTAAGTTAATGCAACTTTTACATAAAGTGTATTGGGGTGTGACACAGATAGCCTCCATATGTGATCTAGTTCACTCAGTTTGTTTGTATTCAGTTTATACTCAGCATATTCACATTATATTTACTTTTTTGAATAAGTAAATTTCAATTTTAGTTACATTTCACTTAAAAATATTGCTTCATGTTTTTTAGAGCCAAGAATCTTTTTTTGATTGAGTTTTTTTATTCAAAATCACATCACATAATCACCATCAGTAAACAGCAGGACCTACTCGGCTCTCCCTGCCTGAGATGGAGGTTTTTTTCTGGGGTGAAGTGTGACAAAGACTCTCGGGAGGGAAGAATGGCTGGGTCACAACTTTTCCGCATATAAATTCAGTGATTTTTCTCACATAAGTTGCCAAAAACAAGACCTACTGCCACATTACTGATGTTTGGTCCTCTAGTTGTGTTGGGTAAAGTGTGGGACATTTCTCTTTTATTTTGAAAGCCTCGCGTTATCCAGTGAAGGATCTGTCATTGTCAGACTCTTAATGTTGACCTCGAAAGCAAACAGAGGGAGGGTTGTGGATCATATTTCTTATAAAACTGACATGAAGCTACTTTCTCTTCTTTTAGGCAGACTGAGATTCATTCCAGCACAATAATTCACAGCAGTTTTACTGCGACTTGTTGTTTTGTCTGGTTTTTTTAGAAATATATTGACTCAAAGCTACAAATTTCACATATTTGGTGTCAAATTAAAGAGATTTGTGTTTTTTTCAAATGAGATCCACTTGAAATTGTTACTGTCTTTATGTTTTTGAGATAGAGCTGTTCATGTGGGTTGAGTCAGAAAATTCTCACGTAAGTGAGGATTATCAGTGAACTGCAGCAGCGTTCTACAGTTCTGCAGGGGTCTGGGGGGTTATGGGGTCTGGCAGGCAGAAGGCAGACAGCCACTGAACTCCAACTCCAGCTTTTGTTTTCATGATAACGGGCTTAGCTTTACATTGAAATACAACTGATGGTTACAAACAGCTGATCAACTTCCAGTGGAGGACTAGTCATTGTCAATTATGATTTTGCACTTGTCTTGCACTCCTGCAGCCTGCCTGAGCTTTCTTGAGAATGGAAGGAGGGGGTGTGGGGGGGGAACAACTCGCTTCGACCATATATTGTATTTTAAATTATTATAACTTATTTAATACTCTATCTATGACTCCAACTCCCTATTTGGACTGCAGCACTCATTTTTGGACATGCAGTTACCACATATTGCTCCTTTAACCAACAAAAAAATCTTACAGAAGATGCAGAAGTGCTGGCCATCTTTTACAAGTAAAATCCACTTGAGAAAGGATATTTTTTAAAAACTGAATCGTGTTCCTGCTCATATGAAGTACATTAAAATCTTGCTTTCCTTCTCTCCTTTCTCAAGCCCCCATTCCCTGCCAGTCTCCACTGTGCTCTCTCTTATAACAGAAGTTATGAAAGTAATCTTGAAAGAGAGAAATGACACATGTACGGCAATGAGAGGGGACGGGAAAGGTGGTGGGCAGGTAGGAGAGAGAGATGGAGGGAGTTGTGGTCTCATTATAAAGTAATCACCAAGAAGAAAGGTCAGGTGGCTGTTACAACAGCTATAAAATACTGAAGAGGCCGAGAAAGACAGGAAGGGAGAGAGCGAGAGACATATCAGCTATGAAATACTGACGGAGAGAGGAGACGGACAGTGAGCCAGAGAGAGGTGTAGGTGAGATCAACTTTCTAATATAGCCATAAAATACTGCCAGAAGGTTACTGTCAGGAAGAGGAGAGAGACGAAGAATAGGGGTGGGAATAGAATGGCCTTGATGCAGTGGCACTATATCATGATCCTTTTGTGGCTTTCAGGTAAAGCACCCAATTCTGGCATTTAATGCTAATAAAACCCCGCATCAGATGGACGTATTGAAATTCCAACACGCCACCGGGAAGATGAATCTTGCAGTGACCTGTCAGGAGGATTCACATTAATGTCAGGCATGTGCGAAGCAACAAAAATACAACAAATTCTGATGGATCCATTAGAATCCCATTAAACTCAGCTCAACCCACGTTAAAGGCTAAAATAATTCCTACACTCTTAGAAATAAGGGTTCCAAAAAGGTTCTTCCTGCAGGGTTGAGGTTCTCTGCTGAAGGCATGGGTGCTAAAATATTCTCACCCTCAAATGTCAAATGTTAATCCATGTTTCAAATGGTATTTTAAAATGTAGATGTATCTGAGAACCGCTTAATCAATTGATTTTACTTGTGTTCTTGTGTTTTTTCCCTCATAGAATACAATTAGGTTCCTCAAAAGAGGTAACATCCGTGTAAAAAGTCTATTTTTAGAACCTCTTTGGTAGTAGATTCACGGTAGAACCCCCTAGTTGGTTCTAGATTAAACCCTTGGAATATAAAAGGGGTTTTGGGAGAACCCACTGAGCTGGTTCTAGATGAAACCATTGGAATATGAAAGGGTTTTTTCTTGAACCACCTGGGTGGGTTCTAGATGAACCCCTTGGAATATAAAAGTGGTTTGGGTGGAACACCCTGGGTTTGTTCTAGAAGAAACCCCTGGAATATAAAGGGTTTTTGGTAGAGCCCACTCTATTGGTTTTTGGGTTTTTGATGAAACCCTTCAGATATAAAAGGGTTTTTGCTAGAATGCACAGGGTTGGTTCTAGATGAAACGATTAGAATTTAAAGAGGTTCTCAGAAGAACCTTCTAGGTGGGTTCTAGGTGAAACCCTTATATAATATAAAAGGGCTCTTGGTCAAACCCCTTAGGTTTGTTCTTGTTGGCAACCTTAAAAGGTGGAAAGGTTCTGGATAGAACCTCTAGAGACAGTTCTGGAAGGAACCATTAGCCTTTTTGGGTATAACCCTTTATTTTGGGATCAAGGTAAAACCCCTGACGGGAACCCAGGTGGAACGTTTATAAAGGGTCATACCAGGAACCAAAAAGGGTTCTCCTATGTGGACAAGCCAAAGAACCCTATGCGGTTCTAGTAAGCACCTTTATTTCTAAGAGTGTGTGCTCAGAACTGTGCTCAGTGGTGCCCCTGTGGGCAGGATGCTGTATTGTAATGCTCCCCAGCATCAGTATTCATCAGTATACATCAGTCTGCAGCCTCTAATTTGAGGGATGTGCTGTGCATCTCCAAAGCACTGTGCAATTATGCACGCTTCGGTGTGGGTGCCTTAATTAAATCTTCCAGCACAGCACAAGGCTCCAGCAAAATAAGTACACAACCTTCTGTCCTTTCTGTGCACCAGACTGGTAAACTATTTCAAATAGATTCCAGTATGAATGATTAGAGAACAGGAGGTGTCCTCAGTGTGTGTCCAGAGCTCCATGTTATCACTCTGAAGCTGCAAAATACTCGGGCTTGTTCATTCTTGCATGCTTTTAACAATGTTCAAGGATCACGGAGGTGTTTTTGTAAGCTTTATCCTGTTCAGTTTTATAGAGGATTGACTCTTTTTAGACTGTAATGTGCCCGTGTGTTTCGGTTACCTTAACCCCCTGATTTCAAAGACGTTTTCTTTGGCTCAATTCATGAATAAGCATGACTTTTTTTTCTTAACATTCAGTTCAAATCTCTGAACAATTAGTTTGTTGCTCACAAGAGATTTGAATTTGTCATTAGTTCAAGAAAATTGCACTTAAGTACAATTGTTTACTATTTGCACAATAGCCACTTGCACATGGCTTGCTGAACAAAACTGATGAGATGATTCTCAGTGAAATTGTCAAACACTTTGCGATTTTAAACATTCTTTCATCGTTTGAGCCGTTACATACAAAATTATCCATTCAGTTATTCAGTTCAGCTACATGTAAATTCCATTAGTAATATGTCATGAAGTGTTTCTGATGTCTGCCGAATTAGCCGGGTGACAGTAATGAACCAGAATCCGTGTATCATTCGTTCATTCGTTTTTCAAAATAAAACCAAAACTAGAAAAACGAAACAACGACTCGTTTTTTCAATATTTGTTTCCAGACCCAAAACGAAAAAAATAGTTTTTCCGATTTCCGATTTTGTGCACTATTGGAAAATGGATAAAACGGATAACGGGCGATTGTCCAAGGTAAATCGCCCATTATCCATTTTATCCATTTTCCAATAGTGCACAAAATTGGAAATCGGAAAAAACGATTCGTTATCCGTTTTTTCGTTTTGGGTCTGGAAACAAATATTGAAAAAAACAAGTCGTTGTTTTGTTTTTCTAGTTCTGGTTTTATTTTGAAAAACGAATGAATGAATGATACACGGATTAACCAGGAACCAGGCAATTCATTCTGTGGCAAATTTCACTGTATATGACTTAACATGAAAGATATAAAGTGAATTTTCTAATGGGATGCATGTAATTCGGGGTGTAGTGGGGGGAAACCCAAGTTCATCACATCTTTGAAATGAGGCTGAGAGTTTATTAATCTATTTTCAGATCAACTATATCAATCAGTGAGGGGGAAACAAGGCGAGTTTTACAGTTTACCCACATCTGTATTTACTACTAACACATTTGCCTGCAATGCAACTCGAAGAAACATGCCGTATAGATGCATGTGAATATAATTTTCCTTTATTCTACCTTTATGCTACAGTATTGTACTTTTTGTAAACTTTTACCTACTGTAATCTGCATCTATAAAGCTACACAAAGGCATTCAGACAGACAAAACTCATGTTCTTATGCAGTACAGTGAGCAGTCAGTTTAAAAAAAAAGAGGAAAAAACAGATTTGTGTATAAGACACATTACCAGGTTTGACTGTCTTGGTGAAAAAATGTCGAAACCTTTTGACAGCTCACACAATGACAAAATTACTTCTCATTTTGGTGGCATTAGCCAATTTACCGATACATTAACTTGGTTTTGAAGCATGAATGAAATGTTTTGGGTGAGTTACTATCTTTGGCAGACATGCAATATAGTTGTGATGTCCCATGAAACAGCTGTGACAATTGCCCATGAATGTTAAGACTGTTTAAAAAAAAAAAAAATGAGCCAAAGTGATTTTGGGCAGCAAGATCAGTCTGAAGTATGAAATAAACCATTTTGGCCAAACAGAACAGGCTGAGAATTTAAACAAATGTAGTACAAGTTTGGTTTTTTGCTTTTAGATGCATGTTCCCAAATTGATAGCAGAGATAGAAACTCAGCGACTTGACTCGGACTCATCCTCAAAAGACTTCCCACTCAACTTGGACTCAAGATTTGGGACTCATAAACAGTCCGTTTAAAGTGATTATTTATGAAACCATCAATGGTGTTATTGTGATGATAATAATACAGCACATGCTTTGAATTCTTTAGATGTGCAGTGTTCTAAGGAGACCGGGTGGAATGCAGCAGATGATACGCTTATAACAACCATAAGAAGCTTGAGAGTTGACTTGGACTTGTGACCAAAGACTTGAGACTTGCAAAAAATGACTTGTCAGCATCTCTGACTTATTGTAATAGCGGAATGTACAATTCAAGTCAATCAAAGAAGACAGAAAACACTGGAGAGAAATGCACCTGAACTGATAATCAGTTTGATGAAAATTTGACTCATAACAACCGACGTGGCAGTGACACTGCAGCTTAATCAACAAAGCCAGGTCTGAAGCTTGGCAGCCAGGTGTTCACATCAGTGCAGAGGCGAAACCTGCAATCATATCATTGCAATGATTTCACAGCAGATGATTGAAAATATGTCTCGATTTAGGCCACAAGACCAGACAGAAGACTGCTTTGATCATTGTTTGTTCATAGCAAAGGTAAAAGTAGAATACAGACGTGTTCTTGACAGCAGTGATATCAGGTTTGCATCCTGGCTTAAACAACAAACTCAACATTTTGCTAAGACAGAACTCGACATTATTACATTATTTTGTAATGAACTGATTTAATGATTCACTGTTTTAAATGCTGGTGTGACGAGGCCTTCAAACTGCCCGGGCCACTTGGGACATTTGAAAAGAATGGAGCTGTTGTTAAAATTCATACCAGTGTTTCTCCTATTGTCAAAAAAAAGTCTAAAATCAAAATGTCACATTCGATAAAGATGTGAAATAACAGTTGGGTATCCAAAACCATAGATTGTATATTATATAGGCTGAATCCCCATTTAATATACCATCTATGCTTGAAGCAAGTTGTTTCCCCTCCTTCTCCTCCCCAGACTCAAGGAAGCTCAGGCAGGCTGCAGAAACGCTGCAGGAGTGCAAGACGAGCACAACATTGTGAACTGACAGTAACAAGCAACAAGAAATCCAACACTGTAAGCTGATCAGCTGTTTATAACTGTCAGTTGTCTGTCAATGTAAAACTAAGCCCATTGTTAAGATTATTAATGATTTCTTATGACTCATAAAGAGACACTTAATCATTCAGCGAACATTCGGCATGAATTTGATGTCTAATTTGATTGTCTAATTGCTGGAATAGACATTTTAAAAGAGGACACTGCGACTGTAGTGCTGTTGTCACTTTAGCAAGTATTTCAACTCAGTATATTTTTTCAACCTCTGATGCAAATCATGGTCATTTTATGATTTATTACAGTAAATATAATTGATTTCTCCTTTAAAGAATGCTGCATGCATTATATAAAATGTATTTGCTTTACTACAATGTTTCAGTAATTTTACAGCAGGTTCTTAATGCTGTGATGTCACAAAATGACATATGAGAATGTTTTAGGGACTTATAATATTAATTGTACTGATGCTCTGTGACTGATTTACAGTTTCAGAACCATTACACAAATTAACAGGGAACATTACCTACAAAATGAGGTACAATATGCTACTTTATAAAAACATAATCTGACTTAATGGTACAGAAAAGGGAGCAGTCAGACACAGAGAGACTAAGAGAAGCAGGTGGAGGTTTCAAAGGTTTACCTTTACATGTTGGCATATTTGCATAATGCAGGCACAAGGGGGGAATTCAACAAAAGCGTCATTTCCACGGCAACAGACTTTGCCTACACATTTTTCACAAGGTAGAAATACAGTATATACGACACCCATGTCGCCTTTATACAATGGTTGAAGGCTCTGCACAACCAAGGTAGACCCACAAAGGTGTTTCTACTTGTTTTTAGCTGACTAGATCTTTTCTCAGTACTAAGTGAGCAGGACTTTGTTTGGGTGTCATCTTAGAGTATCCATTTAGCTTTGTTGCAGTTGCTGTTTTGGAACAAATTATATGTTCATCATTTTATAAATCCATTGGGTCAGGTGACCTCATGTAATTCCCATCATTGCCAAGTGGCAACCTCCGAGGTTGAAAAATGAAGCAAATGTGGAAGTGCCAGAAACAGCAGTACCTCGCCACTTGAGGCTGGCTTCAAATATACACTGCCTGGTCAAAGAAAAGTCTTCCATTGGATAATTACTGCAGTGATTAATATGTTTCAGCTGGCAACAAGTTATTTAACACTAACTGATGCAGTGAGTGGCTTCTAATTTCTTAAAGAGGACCTATTATACTCATTTTCGGGCCTTTGTATTGAGTTTAGTACTCCTATAGAGCAGCTACACACGATTACCCACACACAAAGCTTTATAGATCTTCGGGACGCTGTGCCTCTCGCTGCATCTCCTCCTTGTATTTTGTGCATCCTGCGAAAACGGTCTGTGTAATTTACTCCACCCGCCAGCCCTCCTCCATGTATGCCTCCCGCCGAGCCCACTCTGCTGTGATTGGTCACACTCCCGAGGACTTCCGAAGGGCTGCCGAGCGCTGCCGAGCGTCGCCAAGTCCCACCTCCTCATTTTGCCGATGCTGGAGTAAACAGCGAACTTTACTAAGAATTTCTATTTTGAAAATGACAAGTTTTGAAATACAGCCGTATGTGTTGGATCCCGAATCCGATCCGGAGGTACAGACTGGACAGCCAGAAGTTTCTCCAGAACGGAGGTTACTTCATGACGTCTCTGAATGGTAGGCATAGCTTGTTATTGTCATTACCTGCTTAACTGTGCGGCATAAGGATGGATTTCGTTTTCGGCTAACCCATCTTCGTACTGGCCCATGTTGACAAAACAGTCCCGTGTGAAGTGCCGTAGACAGACAAACGCGGAGGTATTTTTCTTTTGCTGGCCGGGAAAAAGCAACTCTATCCACTTCTGTCTGGTGCTTGATTCTTTAGGAAAGCTAAACAAAGTTAACTTTCCTTCACACCAGAACAAACATTTTCTCAGAGCCATTGCTCAACATGCTAATACTGAAATCGTAAACAGCAGAGCAGCGCACAGCACAACTTCTGTAGCAGAGCGGGTTTGGGGGCAGGCCTAGAGCAAATGCCTGGGCATTACCATATAAGTAAGTCCAGCACGCATTAACGTCAATGCGACCTCACTGTTTAAAAAAAGACTGTAAAACACAGCGTGCAGAGCCATCCGAAACAGCGTGCAGGCTCACTTCCAAATGCATGAACCTCATTATTTGACACGTTGGCATCGTTTAACACGAGTATCCAACATAGTAACAACATTTATACGTCAGAAAAGAGGAAAAAGCATAATAGTTCCCCTTTAAACAACCATGTCAGAAGACATATCCTGTGGCTGTGGAAAAGATGTTACTCTGTTTCAGAAGGGTCAAATTATTGGTCTGCATCAAGCAAAGAAAACAACTAAGGAGATTGTTGAAACTACTAAAACTGGGTTAAGAACTGTCCAGCACATTATTAAAACCTGGAAGGATAGTGGTGAACCTTTATCTTCCAGGAAGAAATGTGGTCAAATTTGTAAAAATCAACAGTAGAACTCACAGCCATGTTTAATAGTGAAGGTAAGAGCAATGCCACTTGCACAATATGAAGAGAACTCAAGGGACTGGGACTAAACAGCCGTGTAGCCTTAAGAAAAACCACTTATCAGTGAAGCTAATGAGAAAAAAAGACTATGCAGAGGTTGGACTCTCCCATCATTGATACAAGATATTTGAAAAATTAATGCAACTCTGGACAGAAATAAATGTTGTGACATTGCATAAGCTTATCGAAATGATGCCGTGGTCAAATGACGGTCAAACTAAATATTAGAGTGTATAACTTTTTTTTTTTTTTTTTGCCAGGCAGTGCACACCCTCATGTTAGAATAATAAGAACAAAAAAAAAAAAAAAAACACGTTTACAGCCTGGTACAAAAAAGTTTTGGCCTCTATAGTTAATTTCCCCATTCATGACAACTGCACGATGGGTCAATTTTTTTTATATAACTTATCTTTATTATGATTATTGAGTCTTATTCCAAAGTTGTCAACTTAGAGACGTTTGTCTCCCATCACAGGCCAGATTTTCTAAAACCTGAAAACAGAGTCAAGACGAGGAGCAGAGGTCTCCTTTTCTCTCAGATACAAAAGTCTAAAATTAAGTCTTCACACATGTTTCGGGCCCCAGCCCTTCATCACATATGTCTGATGAAGGGCTCTATTTGCTTCCTAAAATTGGATTTAAAAAATAGCAATGTATCCCATTGCTTAGAGTATCCCAATATTCTTGCAAATAGCGCCAACCACATTTGGCTAATTTGCCACTGAGGATTGTGTTTGTTTGCACTGGTTAGACACAAATGTACAGCTCCACACCATTACCAGCTTTAAAAGGCTGCCTTAAAGGCTGCAGGGAGGAGTGATGATGCTAAAAAAATTCAGTTTGTACCACCTTAACGATGGACACAGGTGGAAACACTCAACACTAATCACCACAGTTAGACTGCACAGGAGGGAGGTAACTAAACTAGAGAGGCTAACCAGAGAAAACAACAAATGAAACACAACATTGCCTCACAGTAATATTTAAATTTCTTGGCTATCAGGCATAAAGGCTATTCCGAGTTTTAATTGCCCACTGATGAACAGAAAATGCGTAAAGCGCCTCTCCCTCCACATGCGCCCCCACACATTAAATACCCTCTCTGAGGTTTTATGTGGGTATTTCTAAATTTTATAGCACAGGGAAATACAAGCGCATTCATATCATATTTAAACTACAGTTATTATTTTTATCATTTTGCCTGGAGCGCTCTGAGGTCATCTCTCGCATGCACCTTCCTGAAGTGTTTAAAAAGACAAAAACCCCAAAGTGGGACTTCCGAGACCTGAAGGAGTCTTGCACTCAGTCTGATCTCCTGCGCATCCTCGCATTTTCTCTCTGGCTATCTGTTGTGCGAGCATGTCAGTGTGAGAGGCAGAAATCACCGATTATGTGCATACTGATCAATGTGTATGTGGAAAAAAAATAAAAGACGAGTGGAATTCAGACCTCAGTGGGCTGGTTGTATTGCCATTCATGTGGATGTGGGGTTTGGTCTGATGTTTTTCTGTTACATCAATTATGACTGATATTACAAGGTTTACTTCTCCAATAAGTATACAGCTGGAGCACAACTGTGAATTCCTCAGGTCTAAAGCTGGGCCATGATAACCAATGATGAATATTTTGCCGCATAAATGTTCCATCAACTGTCTGAAAGAGGTATTTTCTAACCCTGAAGTGTAGCCTCTATCAAATATTCACTGAGCATACAGCCGGTCTATGAACCATGTCCTTGACTGCAGAAATTTAAAATAAAAAAAATTGGGGGGGCTTTTATTTACAGGATAGCTGAAGACAAGACAGGAAGGGGGGAGAAAGAGGGCCACATGTGGGAGCCGAACCCCGGCCGTTGCAGAGGACACACAATCCCAGCACACGGGGCGAACGCTCCACCAACTGAACTACCAGGCCACCAGACTGCGGCAATATTAAGCTGTGACCGGAAAGAGCAACTCAACATCATTTCACAAAACAACTAATCAAAGCAAAAAAACACAATTTTAACATATATTGATTAACTGGACAAAATTAAAAACACAAAGTTCAGGAAACAAATTAGCAAAACTCAACCGGACAGAGAACACAGTCCATGAAATCAATGAACAACTCTGAGAGCTGCATTTCACAGAACAAATGTATTTATTGAACTTTCTGACAACACAGAAAACATGATCAGAGAAAAAAAAACAAAACAGGAAAGCTCAGTCTGTCATCCGATAACAGACCTTTACCAGGGCAGACCACTTTGACTTGTCAAGCAAGCGTGTAACTAAGTTGTGAGGCAGTGAGACAGTCGTCTAGCGTGCACCGAGACGCCTCTATCCACGGAAGACATTCTGACATGTTATAACAGGAAAAGCACAGGTGTAAATGATAAAATTAACAACGCCTGAATGATTAGTTGCTTCAATTCCAGGCTGCTGGTACTGTGTGCGCTGCTTCACTGTCACACTGTGATGGTTGGACACTTGAATAAAGCAGAGCAGGGATGCACAATATTGGATTGTCGCCAATATTCCATATGCCGATACTGTCCAACTCATTTTGGATGATTTAT
Organism: Lutjanus argentimaculatus; assembly: GCA_034769285.1. Lineage (NCBI taxonomy): Eukaryota > Metazoa > Chordata > Actinopteri > Lutjaniformes > Lutjanidae > Lutjanus > Lutjanus argentimaculatus. Next base: position 3,950,243 of record JAWZSL010000001.1, read on the forward strand.
GCACTTTTTCCCACCTAACTGCAGTGAACGTCAAGTCTCTGCTGTAATGGGATTAAAATTATAATGCCTACTCCTATTGTAGTAGGCCACTGCCAGATGCAGACACAAAATACAACGGTTTGCACATTCACTGGACAAAATAAGAAAAGTATTGCTGACAGTTTTTTTTCCTGGTGCCTGTTTCTCTTTGTTCCTCACAAATTTGCTGCAACAGTCATGAGGATCATAAGATGATCAAGTGCTTGTGGCTACTTAAAAAGCACCAGTAGTGTCCACTAAACCTGCCAGCACCAAACCTGGCCTTTTCAACCGGCACTTTTGGCCGTCTCAAGCCAGACCGTACCGCGCTGAATTGCATTTCCATTATCACTTTCAGCACGCTGAGCTACACTGAGCCGTGCCCATGACCTACTCTAGAGTGGGGCCAAAGCGAGCGTGACCCTCCTCCAAGCGGGCTGCAGCGACGTCTTGCTGGCCGCAGCCATCCCGCGATGAGCCTCCTTTCTCCCCCTCGAACAAGCGAGTGTTGTGATACTCACCTCATGTGAGCACAGGAGAGCAGAGAGGAAGAAGTTTCTTAAAGTCTCTTTATGTTCAGCTCTCAGTACTTTTGTAGCTTCTGAAAGAATCTTTATGGTTTGAAATGCAGTTTCTCTCCTCTGTCGCGGTTTGAAGTTTCAGGTGTCTGCTTTATTTTGCCGTTTAATATTCGCTTTCAGCCGTGTGGGAGTTGTGGTAAGTTACTGCTGATGAAGCCTCCGAATGAAATAATTTCCTGTTTGTGCTGCTTCATAATAAAACGAAACAACATGGGACGTTTATTGTGAAGAATTTAAGGAAACTGTGTGTTCATCCTGGAGACATATATTAACGGTTTATCCACCGCTTTACAGCTGCTCGACTTGAGCTTCCTCCAGCTCATCTTCAGGTAAAAGATACACCTTCAAGTGGGTAGCCCTTTTTTAATGGAAATGTAAACCCCTGCCATGCTGGGCTGACGTGCCGAGTCAAACTGAGTCGAGCCAGGCCAGCTCTATGTATGGAAAAGGGTCATAAGGTGGTACTTGGGGAGCTCAGTGTTTTCTGAGGTGGTACGTGGTGTAAAAAGTTTGAGAAACACTTGCTGCACTGTTTCCATCACTTCAGGGAACATTACATTGACTTACATTCATTTCCTGGGGACTTGCCCTAACCCTACCCATAATGACCTCTTGCCTAACCCTAACCCAATTCTCAACCCTAAAATTTAATGATTTGCATTATGGGAACTTGTATTGCAGGCTGGAACCAATAATGTGAGTGTGTAAACAGATTTGTGTCCCCAAAACATGAGTAATACACATCCACGCTCAGACACACACACTGTTAATGTCATTACATTATATTAGATCTCATTCATTTGGCAAATGCTTGTCCAAAGCCACTCACAATAACTGCTTTCAGCCTGAGCTGGATGACAGCAAAGTATCAGAATTTCTTCAACTCTCAACAACCCTTACCCTTTTTTCTATTTCTCTTTCTTTGTTTTTTCCCATTTGTCTCTACCCCTCTCTGTCCTTTTGATCTGTCCATCTCTTCTCTCCTCTGCCTCTCTCCCCGTGCTTCTTGTGCTGCCTCTCCCTCCTCCCCTCCCTCTCTTTCCCCAGCCCTCTCCCTCTCTCAGGGTAATGAGATATAAATGTTTCAGGACTGTGATCGCCTGCGGCACTAGACCTGTCTGTCTCTTTCACACAAAAACACACGCAGGCACACAAACACACACACAAAGCAGAGAAAGATACATGCCAAGAAGAAAAACATGGGCACTGATGTACAATGCAGTGTATTTCAGCAGTAGTGTTCCTCCCAAATCTCGTGGAACTAATTAGCAATTAAAGGACAGTAGACCGTGGGCAGAATGAATGAGGAGTGTGTGTCTGTGTGGGCTTGTGTCGACTCAAAATAAGTGTGGAAAAAATGCAACTGTGTGTTTGTGTGTGTGCGCATGTGTGTAGGTGGTTGCAGGGCGAGTTGGAGGTTACATAGGGGTTGCTTCACCAAATATAAACTTGGTGTTTCTGAACTAAGGTCAGCAGTCTCTCAGCTGGTTCCTACTGCAACATACACACACACACTCTCACACACACAAACATGGTAATAATAACAGGTTTAGAGAAGCAAGTATCTGACCAATGCAACTAATAATATACAACTGCTAATATATGTAGTGAAGACTTTTATGAATTTAGTAAAAGATATACTATATAAGTATTTTTGGTGAAATGGAAGTTATCACTCTTCTGACATGTATGATTCCAGAGAAGAATTTCCAGTGAGAAACAAGCTGTCTTCACTTAGAGACTATGTCTACAAAGGAGGACAGAGGACTGATATGGAGCTGAATATCATGATGTCACAGTGAAGTTGACCTTTGACCTTTTAGATATAAAATACCATCACTTAATCATTTTATGCTATTAATATTTGTGGGGAAATTTTTGTCAAAATTAGTGTATGAATTCTTGAGTTTTGGGCAGAAAAGTCACAGAGGTCACAGTGTCCTTGACCTTTGACCCAGAAATCTATTTAGTTTGTCCTTGAGTCCAACTGGTCAGTTGTGCCAAATGTAATGAAATTCCATTTCAGGCTGAGTTATCACATTCACTAAAATGGGACAGACATGAAGTCACAGTTACCTTGAACTTTGACCACCAAAATTTAATTTGGTCATCCTTGAGTCCAACTGGACATTTGGACCAAGTTTGAAGAAATTTCATTAATGTGTTCTTGAAATATCACATTCACAAGAATGGGATGGACAAACTTTAGGTCATAGTAACCGTGAACTTTGACCCACAATATTTAATCAGTTTGTTTGAGTCCAACTGGACATTTGTGCCAGATGAAATGAAATTTCCTTTAGGTATCCTTTAGGAGATATCATGTTCACAAGAATGGGAGGAACATGAGGTCACAGCGACCTTAACCTTTAACCTTTGACCATCTAGTCAGTTCATCCTTGAGTCCAATTGAACATCTGTACCAAGTTTGAAGAAATTCCATCAAAGTGTTCTTGAGAAATCACGTTCAAAAGAATGGGATGGACAGACTTTAAGTCACAATGCCTTTTAAGTTTGACCCATAATGTCTTACTTCATCCTTGAGTCCAACTGGATCTTTGTGCCAGATGTATTGGAATTTTCTCAGAGTGGACATGTGTACCAAATTTGAAGAAATTCCATCAAAGCATTCTTAAGATAATATGTTCACAACAAGACGGATGGACAACCTGAATACATAATGCTGGTGCCGAGGCATAAAAATAAAATAGACAGCTCAACTGCTATTCTGACAAAAAAGAAGAAATTCTGAAGTTGACACTGACTCAACCATTTCCTCTATTTTGCTCCACAGCCTCAAGGACCCTTATGGTAAAAGCCCAGATTAAAGCTTGGACAAAAAAAAAAAAAAAAAGACCTCTGCCTGAGGATCTTAACCTATGTGCAGAACCTCATATGGAGCAGAAAGGTCAATTAAAGCTGCAAGCAGCGTTGAACGGGCCCTCGCACCCCTGGCCAACTCGGGGGGGGCGGCCACCGCGGCCCGCCGGTAGACGAGCTGCTGAATTTACAGCCCCTTCGGACGCCGCAGGAAGCAACGCGGCGTTACTTCCCGCCCCCGCTAGGTGGCGCTACGACCGTGGACTCGTGAGTTGCACGTAGATGCGTTCAGGCTGGGATTATTATCATACGTGTGACGTTTGGTGCAGATCGGAGCATTTATGGTAAAGTTATAGCAATTTCGTGTTCCATGGCGAGGCATCGACCTTCGCCACGCCGTCAGGCGGCACCGTTTGACGAGACTTCCTGGTCTTCACAATACAGCAGTGCAATCATCATAATGCCTTTCTGACCAAATTTGTGGTCAGAGCAGCACCTCAAAGTGTAAAACGTGGTATTTCCTGTCGCCAGCAGGGGGCGCCATGACATTCAAATATTATTTTCATATAGATGTGTTCAGGGCGGGACTATTATCAATCATACGAAGTTTGATGCAGATCAAAGCATGTATGCCAAAGTTATAGCAATTTCGTGTTTCATGGCGAGACATCAAACTTCGCCGTGCCGTCAGGGCGGCACCGTTCGATGAGACATCCTGGTCTTGATAATATATCATTACTAACATCTTAAGGCCTTTCTGTCAAAATTTGAGTTGAATATGGTCAATGCGGTCAGAGCAGCACCTCAAAGTCTAAAACATGGTATTTCCTGTCGCCAGCAGGGGGCCCATGACATTCAAATATTATTTTCATGTAGATGTGTTCAGGGCGGGACTATTATCATACATGTGAAGTTTGGTGCAGATCAAAGCATGTATGCCAAAGTTATTGCAATTTCGTGTTTCATGGCGAGATATCAAACTTCGCCGCGCCGCCATGGCAACGCCTTACAAGATACACGAGATCTTTTAATAACTTTTAATCATCAAGTGGTCTAGTTGCAGCATGCCAAATTTGAAGCCGATCCGATGAACCGTGTAGGAGGAGATAGCTCTGAGAGAACTCAAGAAAAAAACATTCAATTCAAAATGGCTGACTTCCTGTTGGGCGTAGCCTATGGGTCCAAGAGACTTTTTTGTGCGTCTGGGTGTGATACATGTGCGTACCGAATTTCGTTCACGTCAGTCAAACGGGCCGCGGGGGCTGCAGTTTTAAGGGCGTGGACGAGCCGTTAGGCCACGCCCCCTCACGAAACTCATATCATATGATCAAGGGAGGGCCAGTTACAACCATGTGAAGTTTCAGGAAGCTTCGACCAAGTACGCCCAAGTTATGGCACTTTCGTGGTTCACGGCGAGACGTCGGCCTTCGCCGCGCCCTCAGGGCGGCGCCGTTTGACGAGACGTTCTGTGCTTCGTAATATAGCATTACCAACATCTTAAGGCCTTTCTGACCAAATTTGAGTTGAATATGTTCAACGTGGTCAGAGCAGCACCTCAAAGTGTAAAACATTGCATTTCCTGTCGCCAGCAGGGGGCGCCATGACGTTCAAAGATTATTTTCATTTAGATGTGTTCAGGGCGGGACTATTATCATACGTGTGAAGTTTGGTGCAGATCGGACCATTTATGGCAAAGTTATAGCGCTCTCGTTTTTCATGGCGAAACATCAAACTTCGCCGCGCTGCCACGGCAACGCCGTACGAGATACACGAGATCTTTTAATAACTTTTAATCATCAAGCGGTCTAGTTGCAGCATGCCAAATTTGAAGCCGATCCAACGAACCGTCTAGGAGGAGATAGCTTTTAGAGGACCCTCGCAAATCGCCAACGTCAGAATTTTCAAATCAAAATGGCGGACTTCCTGTACGTTTTAGAAAAAAGTCCAAGCGCGCATTTTCGTGCGTCTTGGGATGATACACGACCCCTCCGAATTTCGGAGGATTTCGTCAAACGGGCCGCCCGTGGGGGCCGATTGAAAAATTTCTAGGGGGCGCCATTTCGCCATTTTGCGACGGGCATTCCTGAGATTTCCCGAGCACCTAAATTTTCGCCAAGACGAATGTGCATGTCAAATTTGGTGAGTTTTTGAGTATGTTAAAGCCCCCAAAAATGCGATCAAACAGAGGAAAAAAAAAAAATAATAATTAAAGCTGCAAGCAGCGTTGAACGGGCCCTCGCACCCCTGGCCAACTCGGGGGGGCGGCCACCGCGGCCCGCCGGTAGACGAGCTGCTGAATTTACAGCCCCTTCGGACGCCGCAGGAAGCAACGCGGCGTTACTTCCCGCCCCCGCTAGGTGGCGCTACGACCGTGACTCGTGAGTTGCACGTAGATGCGTTCAGGCTGGGATTATTATCATACGTGTGACGTTTGGTGCAGATCGGAGCATTTATGGTAAAGTTATAGCAATTTCGTGTTCCATGGCGAGGCATCGACCTTCGCCACGCCGTCAGGGCGGCACCGTTTGACGAGACTTCCTGGTCTTCACAATACAGCAGTGCAATCATCATAATGCCTTTCTGACCAAATTTGTGGTCAGAGCAGCACCTCAAAGTGTAAAACGTGGTATTTCCTGTCGCCAGCAGGGGGCGCCATGACATTCAAATATTATTTTCATGTAGATGTGTTGAGGGCGGGACTATTATCATACATGTGAAGTTTGGTGCAGATCAAAGCATGTATGCAAAAGTTATTGCAATTTCGTGTTTCATGGCGAGATATCAAACTTCGCCGCGCCGCCATGGCAACGCCTTACAAGATACACGAGATCTTTTAATAACTTTTAATCATCAAGTGGTCTAGTTGCAGCATGCCAAATTTGAAGCCGATCCGATGAACCGTGTAGGAGGAGATAGCTCTGAGAGAGCTCAAGAAAAAAAACATTCAATTCAAAATGGCTGACTTCCTGTTGGGCGTAGCCTATGGGTCCAAGAGACTTTTTTGTGCGTCTGGGTGTGATACATGCGCGTACCGAATTTCGTTCACGTCAGTCAAACGGGCCGCGGGGGCTGCAGTTTTAAGGGCGTGGACGAGCCGTTAGGCCACGCCCCCTCACGAAACTCATATCATATGATCAAGGGAGGGCCAGTTACAACCATGTGAAGTTTCAGGAAGCTTCGACCAAGTACGCCCAAGTTATGGCACTTTCGTGGTTCACGGCGAGACGTCGGCCTTCGCCGCGCCCTCAGGGCGGCGCCGTTTGACGAGACGTTCTGTGCTTCGTAATATAGCATTACCAACATCTTAAGGCCTTTCTGACCAAATTTGAGTTGAATATGTTCAACGTGGTCAGAGCAGCACCTCAAAGTGTAAAACATTGCATTTCCTGTCGCCAGCAGGGGGCGCCATGACGTTCAAAGATTATTTTCATTTAGATGTGTTCAGGGCGGGACTATTATCATACGTGTGAAGTTTGGTGCAGATCGGACCATTTATGGCAAAGTTATAGCGCTCTCGTTTTTCATGGCGAAACATCAAACTTCGCCGCGCTGCCACGGCAACGCCGTACGAGATACACGAGATCTTTTAATAACTTTTAATCATCAAGCGGTCTAGTTGCAGCATGCCAAATTTGAAGCCGATCCAACGAACCGTCTAGGAGGAGATAGCTTTTAGAGGACCCTCGCAAATCGCCAACATCAGAATTTTCAAATCAAAATGGCGGACTTCCTGTACGTTTTAGAAAAAAGTCCAAGCGCGCATTTTCGCGCGTCTTGGGATGATACACGACCCCTCCGAATTTCGGAGGATTTCGTCAAACGGGCTGGCCGTGGGAGCCGATTGAAAATTTCTAGGGGGCGCCATTTCGCCATTTTGCGACGGGCATTCCTGAGATTTCCCGAGCACCTAAATTTTCGCCAAGACGAATGTGCATGTCAAATTTGGTGAGTTTTTGAGTATGTTAAAGCCCCCAAAAATGCGATCAACAGAGGAAAAAAAATAATAATAATTAAAGCTGCAAGCAGCGTTGAACGGGCCCTCGCACCCCTGGCCAACTCGGGGGGGCGGCCACCGCGGCCCGCCGGTAGACGAGCTGCTGAATTTACAGCCCCTTCGGACGCCGCAGGAAGCAACGCGGCGTTACTTCCCGCCCCCGCTAGGTGGCGCTACGACCGTGACTCGTGAGTTGCACGTAGATGCGTTTTAGGCTGGGATTATTATCATACGTGTGACGTTTGGTGCAGATCGGAGCATTTATGGTAAAGTTATAGCAATTTCGTGTTCCATGGCGAGGCATCGACCTTCGCCACGCCGTCAGGGCGGCACCGTTTGACGAGACTTCCTGGTCTTCACAATACAGCAGTGCAATCATCATAATGCCTTTCTGACCAAATTTGTGGTCAGAGCAGCACCTCAAAGTGTAAAACGTGGTATTTCCTGTCGCCAGCAGGGGGCGCCATGACATTCAAATATTATTTTCAAGTAGATGTGTTCAGGGCGGGAATATTATCAATCATACGAAGTTTGATGCAGATCAAAGCATGTATGCCAAAGTTATAGCAATTTCGTGTTTCATGGCGAGACGTCAAACTTCGCCGTGCCGTCAGGGCGGCACCGTTCGATGAGACATCCTGGTCTTGATAATATATCATTACTAACATCTTAAGGCCTTTCTGTCAAAATTTGAGTTGAATATGGTCAATGCGGTCAGAGCAGCACCTCAAAGTCTAAAACATGGTATTTCCTGTCGCCAGCAGGGGGCGCCATGACATTCAAATATTATTTTCATGTAGATGTGTTCAGGGCGGGACTATTATCATACATGTGAAGTTTGGTGCAGATCAAAGCATGTATGCCAAAGTTATTGCAATTTCGTGTTTCATGGCGAGATATCAAACTTCGCCGCGCCGCCATGGCAACGCCTTACAAGATACACGAGATCTTTTAATAACTTTTAATCATCAAGTGGTCTAGTTGCAGCATGCCAAATTTGAAGCCGATCCGATGAACCGTGTAGGAGGAGATAGCTCTGAGAGAACTCAAGAAAAAAAACATTCAATTCAAAATGGCTGACTTCCTGTTGGGCGTAGCCTATGGGTCCAAGAGACTTTTTTGTGCGTCTGGGTGTGATACATGTGCGTACCGAATTTCGTTCACGTCAGTCAAACGGGCCGCGGGGGCTGCAGTTTTAAGGGCGTGGACGAGTCGTTAGGCCACGCCCCCTCACGAAACTCATATCATATGATCAAGGGAGGGCCAGTTACAACCATGTGAAGTTTCAGGAAGCTTCGACCAAGTACGCCCAAGTTATGGCACTTTCGTGGTTCACGGCGAGACGTCGGCCTTCGCCGCGCCCTCAGGGCGGCGCCGTTTGACGAGACGTTTCTGTGCTTCGTAATATAGCATTACCAACATCTTAAGGCCTTTCTGACCAAATTTGAGTTGAATATGTTCAACGTGGTCAGAGCAGCAACCTCAAAGTGTAAAACATTGCATTTCCTGTCGCCAGCAGGGGGCGCCATGACGTTCAAAGATTATTTTCATTTAGATGTGTTCAGGGCGGGACTATTATCATACGTGTGAAGTTTGGTGCAGATCGGACCATTTATGGCAAAGTTATAGCGCTCTCGTTTTTCATGGCGAAACATAAAACTTCGCCGCGCTCCACGGCAACGCCGTACGAGATACACGAGATCTTTTAATAACTTTTAATCATCAAGCGGTCTAGTAGCAGCATGCCAAATTTGAAGCCGATCCAACGAACCGTCTAGAGGAGATAGCTTTTAGAGGACCCTCGCAAATCGCCAACATCAGAATTTTCAAATCAAAATGGCGGACTTTTCCCGTACGTTTTAGAAAAAAGTCCAAGCGCGCATTTCGCGCGTCTTGGGATGATACACGGGCCCCTCCGAATTTCGGAGGATTTCGTCAAACGGGCCGCCCGTGGGAGCCGATTGAAAATTTCTAGGGGGCGCCATTTCGCCATTTTGCGACGGGCATTCCTGAGATTTCCCGAGCACCTAAATTTTCGCCAAGACGAATGTGCATGTCAAATTTGGTGAGTTTTTGAGTATGTTAAAGCCCCCAAAAATGCGATCAAACAGAGGAAAAAAAATAATAATAATAATCCTAAGGAAAACAATAGGGTCCTCGCACCGGACGGTGCTCGGGCCCTAATAATAATAATATTAAAGCTGCAAGCAGCGTTGAACGGGCCCTCGCACCCCCACGCAACTGACTGGACTGCCGGCAACTCGGGGTGCTGGCGACCGCAGCCCCCATGCCACTCGGGGCCTGCTGCTGCCGTGACCTTGTCGCCAGAGGCTGACTGGCAGACGAGGTGCTGAATTTTCACCCCCTTTGGACGCTGTAGGAAGCAATGCGGTGTTACTTCCTGTCTCCACTAGGTGGCGCTATTACTATGACTCCTGAGCGTCATGCAGATGTGTTTTAGGCTGGGACTTTTATCATACTTGTCAAGTTTTGGTGCATATAAGACCATTTATAGCAAAGTTATAGCATTTTCCTGTGTGATGGTGAGAGAGAAAAATTGACCACAAAATTCAAATGGTCGACTTCCTGTTGGGTTGAGCCTATGGGTCCAAGAGAAATTTTTTGTGTGCCTGCATCTGCTACATATGTGTACCGATTTTCGTGCATATCGGTGATACGTCCTATGGCGGCTATTTTTGAGGAATGGGCGTGGCCAAGTCATTTAGCCACGCCCATTGACGAAATTCATATCATTTGTTCAGAGTTGGACTGTCAATAAACATGTTAAGTTTCAGGCAGATCTGAGCAGGTACAGTGCATTTAAAGCAACTTCCTGTGTTTTGGCAAAACGTCAACCTTCGCCACGCTCTCAGGGCAACGCCGTTTGACCTGGCCTGAAGATCTTCACAATATAGCATCACCAAGGTCTGAAGACCTGTCTGAGTAGATCTGAGTTGAGCAGTACTTCAAACTCTAAAACATGTCATTTCCTGTCGCCAGCAGGGGGCGCTATGACAATCCTGGAATATTGTCACGTAGTGGTGTTCAGGTGGGGACTATGATCACACATGAGAAGTTTGGTGCAGATTGGACCGTTTTTGCTAAATTTATAGCAATTTCCTGTCTGATGGCGAATCATCAAAATTCGCCGCGAGCTGACGGCCATATCGTTCAACTGAGGCAAAATCTGTTGATAACTTTTACTCACAAGCTAGTCTAGAGGGTATCCAGCAATTTTGAAGCTGTTCTGATGAATCCTGTAGGCAGGAACTGTTACAAGGCGAAGCGTGCGAAACGCCAAAATTTACCACGAAATTCAAAATGGCCGACCTCCTGTTGGTTTTAGCCTATGGGTCCAAGAGGCTTTTTTGTGCGTCTGGGTGTGATACATGTGTCTACCGATTTTCGTGCATGTCGGTGAAATGGGGCGCGGGGGCTGCTGTTTAAGGGGCGTGGCCAGTCCATTTAGCCACGCCCCCTTTTGAAATTGATATCATATGTTCAGGGCAGGGCCAGTTACAGCCATGTGGAGTTTCAGGAAGATTCGACCAAGGACACTGAAGTTAGGGCCACTTATTGGGTTTTGGCGAAACGTCGACCTTCGCTGCGCCGTCACGGCGATACCGTTTGTCGAGACATCATGGTCTTCATAATATAGCATTACCAACTTGTTAAGGCCTTTCTGACCAAATTTGAGTTTGATGTGGGCAACGTGCTCAGAGCAGCACAGCAAAGTGTAAAACATGGCATTTCCTGTTGCCAGGAGGGGGCGCTATGACAATTACAAAGTTTGAGCATGTAGACGTGTTCAGGGCGGGGCTGTTATTGATCTTGTAAAGTTTGGTGCAGATCGGTCCTTTAACCCCAAAGTTATAGCAATCTCGTGTTTTATGGCGAGACATCAAAATTTGACCTTCCGCAGCGCTCGCGCCCTTCGACGTAATGAAGATCTTTTAATAATGTTTGATGACATGGTAGTCGGGCTTGCTCAGGTAAATTTTGAAGTCAATCCGATTAAATCTGTAGGAGGAGTTTGTTAAAATACAAAACGTGGAAAATGCCAAAAATGGCCTCCAAATTCAAAATGGCTGACTTCCTGTTGGGTTTAGCCTATGGGTGCAAGAGACTTTTTTGTGCGTCTGGGTGTCATACGTGTGTGTACCGATTTTCGTGCATGTCGGTTAAAGGGGCCGCAGGGGCTGCTGTTTAAGGGGCGTGGCCTAGCCATTTTGGACCGCCCACCGCCGAAGACCCTAATACACGTAAATTTTCACCACGACTGATGCGACCGCCAAAATTAGCGCGTTTTCGAATATGTTAAAGCCCCCAAATAAGCGATTTAGTTCTAGGAAAAATAATAATAATAATAATAATAATAATAATAATTCCTTCAATTTCAATAGGGTCCTCGCACCGGACGGTGCTCGGGCCCTAAATAATCCTAAGGAAAACAATAGGGTCCTCGCACCGGACGGTGCTCGGGCCCTAATAATAATAATCCTAAGGAAAACAATAGGGTCCTCGCACGGACGTGCTCGGGCCCTAAATATAGCCAAGACCCAGACCATGATGGGCCTTAAAGCCAATCACAGCCGTATAAAAATAGATCCTAAAATGCTGGGAGCAAGTGTCAGGAGATTAAAATAGATGCTGTACCTCCTAGTTTTGGTTAAAAGCCTCGCTGGTCTTCAGTTAGTGTCATTTGAGTGGGACAAGTAGTGCTGTAGTACTTAAGAAGTGTCTCGGTCCTGACACCATATTTTTAAACAGTCTTGTTTTTCAGTCTTGAACAAATAGGACTTACTGTCCTCCTTTGCATGTATTCCAAGAAAGCGCAAGACAGGAGAAGAATTTGTGACTGACTGGGAAGAGATGTCAGCCAGATCTTCTATAGTAATAATTAGCTATCTAAACCACAAAGAGTTCATCTGCACAACAAAACAAATGTAAAACTTTTATCTGCACTTGGAAAAGAAACATAAAGAAAGGTGTAGGCAGAGTTGGGTTGGTTACTTTAAAAGTGTATTTTGATACAGTTACTAATTACCTGTTAAAACTCCATAGTCTATAACCTAATCCAAGTACAATATTAATGTAACGTAACTCAGTTAATTTACATTGCTTTTGAATTACCTCAATTCCAAATATTGTGAAATTGTTTAGCCTACAATGTTTTATGTTCTTTGTTGGGTTTATTTGTTATTTGTTTAATTATTTGTTGTATGTAAATGCAGGTTTCCTGTAGATTAATAGCAGTAATTATTAACATTGAAATGTAATTTTCTAAGTATGCTATTCACACTCAATGTAAATTGAACTGACATCAACTTATTCTGGTCTGGGGTTTGTGTTTTTACCCACACACCATCCCAGTTACCAGCACCACCACCCAAGCAGCACTATTGACAGGTTAGTCGGCTAACTGGATTTCTGTGTATTGAATGTTAGCTGTTGGTCTGCGTAGCTAACATTAGCCGTTGGCCTGTATAGCCAATGTTAGCTACATTAGTTAGCAGCTGGTCTGTGTAGCTAACAGCAAAGGTTGGTCTTACCTGTTTATGTTTATGTAGATTAGACGTACTTGGATGATGACAGCATTTTCACTGTACTGTGATGTTGTTCCTGATTTAAAGACAAAATAATGGCAACATTTCCACCAGTGACAGCAGTTTTTCCAAGATGACATGATAATTAATAATTGATTTAATAATTGATTTTAATCTTAGCTATGCTATGTGTATTGTTCTTTATTTGAACATAATTTTTAACATTGTAATCCTAATAATAATCCCCATTTTTACTGAATGTATCTGTAATCTTATTAAGTCTTTTTCTTCTGTAACTGTAATGGAATATGGTTACCTTTTTTTTGTATCCTGTTACTGTACGTGAAATCCATTACTCCCCGAGCTTGGGTGTTTGCTAGTCAGCTAAGTTATGTTTCTGCTCTTAATAAAGCGAGACAGACCACATGTGGCTTATATATATGTAGTCATGTTACATCAATGTTTGCTAACGTCAGCTCCAACATAAACGTTGTGTTACCAGTACTGCTCTTTACATGGATGAAAGAGCTGCAGATGTGACAGAACTTGACTTGGTGTCAACCCCTCAAAGTCCTGGTCTTGTCTCGATCTCAGTACACTCTGGCCGTGGTCTCTGTTTAGGTGGTCTTAACTACAACACTGGAGACAAGTGAAAACACTGTTGCGGTCATCAAGACTTTAAGACATGGAGGCGTGTAAAAGTTTTAAAGATATTCAATTCATTTTGGTACATTACTATCAAACGCACAAAATTCCTTGCAACAAGATTGATGTGTTGTGCCAGGAAACTAGTACGTGGCTGAATTTGTCGTGAGATATGCATGACAAGGATTTCACAGATAAGATTTTTTTTGTCATCCATTTTCTCTCATATTTTTATCAACCTTACAGTCTTGGAGAGACTCATCATGCTGAGGTCAGACACGTTGCCATAAAGGGGCAACCATAAAAAAGCTAACTTGAATAAAACTGGCCCCTAGACTAACTCTTGATGGACACCATACTTGCCTTGAGACAGAACAAACATTTCTAATGGAGACACCGAACCTTCTGTTTGACAGAGGGGAGGGAGGAAAACACTTACCACAGTACTCGATGCCTCAGTCTGTCTAAAAGGATAAAATTGTGTCAAAGGCTGAACTGCCACAAGAATTGAGCACACATTTCCTTCAGCATTAAAAGGTTGTTAGAGACTTAAGGGCAGTCTCAGTCAAGCAAGTTTGAAACTTTTCCCAGACTGCTATTATTTTTTCGCAGCAGCAAGAAATTGTTTGGACACTTTTTGTCTCAAGAGTGTTAGAAATAAAAGGCAATTTAGAAGGTGAACAGAATTCTGAGGCAATTATCTCATTACTGATGAGAGTTCATACCGAGCGGGGTAAGACAGTACTAGTTGCTTCTAATTAGCAGTTAAAATGATGCATTGATATAAGTGATACTCTAAAACACTAACTAGAAATTGGGCCCAGCATATTTCCTCAGTTTAGATTTTTACAAGGTATTTTGTTCATGGAAGAAAGATGAGGAAAGATTTAGAATTAAGCAGATAGCATTCAAATACACATTAACATGGACATTAAAATCACCAGCATTGTTTTAGGGTGTTTTTCAGCTCTGAAAGTCCGAATGAAGATCTGGGCCAAGGTTCATGGTTTTGTTATATTCTATATATTTGATCCAGTTAGTTTTGGTTTCACATTGTAACTGTAAATGTCACCCTTGTGAGGTGCATCTCCCTACGTTGGAATGTTTCCTCTATTTTTCATCCTCTTGAAAAATAAACTGAAAAGTGTCTGAATCTTTGTGAGTTTTTCAAGTTGGTCCACCAAATGTAACTTAAACATTTATTGGTTTCCTTCTCTCCCCATGTACTACTGTGGCTCATTTTGTTTTGGTGCGTTGATTTTCCATTTTCCGGTTCTGACAGGTCCAGAACTTCCTGCAATTGGTCAGAAAGTCTGAACCATCCAAAACAATGTTTTCACACAGAAAATGAATCTAACTGTTCAATTTGATCTGTACTAAGACCACTTCTATTGGCCAGATCAGGGCTTTAAAGGGACTCAGACCAATCCACTTTAGTTCACAACCTAAAGCTGTGAACTAGACATTGTTTGTAGTCATTATACATTGTGTTATGCTTTGCAAACTAGACATCTTGGCAATGTAGCCAAAGCAAGTATACCTGTCTTATCATCACCATCAACTTCTGGCCCTCATTCTGTACTTTGACTCTCAAGCTGCAAGCTTGTTTTTTATCATCGACAAGTTGCTGAGCTTGGCACATTTGGCTGGATCAGCTTGTGAGGCTTTATTTTAAATTCTGGCCTTTCCGGCTGCCCCTTTTCTCTTTCTGTTCTCTATCTTGTATTTCTTATATCTTACTGGCATCTTCTACTACCCCCATGAGTACCACTCACTGCAGTGTGCAGTTCGGGGCAGTATTTCAGCTAAGGTGTTTCAAGAGAGGAGGCATGGGGGGTGGGGTGCACTGGCCACCACAAGTGCCACCCCATTATCTTCAAGTATGATTGATTATCTGTACATTTAGAGGTGGGACCTTAATTTGAAACAACTGTTTGATGAGTATTTTAAATTTACATTATTTTCTTTTGTAGTAGCCTCAGGAAAGAGTATATGAGTTTTATGAGCTTTATGTTATATTTTTATGGTGCCACTCTGGTGTCTTGTGATTGGTAGAGCTATTTATCTTAAAATAAAAATCTTAAACACAAGAATGTAGGAAACTGTACAATACAATACTGTAATGTTAGTCATTAAAGTGGATATGAAAAATTGTACATTAATGTGCGCATGTGCATGCGTGCATGTATATGCTGTGTGCACTTCATGCCACCCCTGCATAAGTCCATGCCCTATGGTCAGCCCAGACAAAACAGTCTGGAAATGCCCCTGGAGTTCAGCATGGTCAGAGTCAAAGGTCAAACACAATTGCGTCATCAATCAGGTGACCAATTATAACATTCTGGGCTTTTATAAGTGGAGTCTGCATGATTTGCCCTCTTGGCCCAACAAACAGCCCAGCTGACTAGGAATGATCCTGTCTCTCTAGATTATCCACTCCAGGCCTGGTACGGACCATAGACCAGGGAGGTTTCACACCTGTAATTTGAGTTTGGATCAAACTAGAAAGTCTGAAAGTTCAGACTAAATGAGGTAGGTGTAGGACCAACAGATTTTGATTACATATGACTTTGGTTTTACAAGGCCTTCAAACCCTGAAATAATAGGGGTATAACGATTCATCTACTACATCGATGTATCGATTTATATTCCTATGATCCAACTACATTGATCTGTGCTCGGCAAGTTGGCCTTCCGGACAACATATATCGATCTAACATAATTTTAAAAGGTAATCAATCGATTGTATCGATACTAGGAAATAACGCATTGGATTTAAGCATGGCAGACTTCATATGGATGTGGGTTTTTTTTAGCACTTTTAATGATAAAGACGTTAAATGTTACTCGATTCAGTCTGCCTGTCTGTGACGTCATCGCCACATGCCAGCAGACAACAAAACATAGCATAGCGGATGGCAGAGCAAGAAATGATCAAGCCACCATTGCGGTCCGGTGTGTGGAAACACTTTGGCTTTTGCAAAGACGGAGATGTTCTAAATAAGTCGCTCGCTGTTTGTAGTAAAATACCACGGCAACACGACAAATCTCTCCAACCACCTACTAAGGCGCCATGGGATTTCACACAATGCCGACCGTCCAGGCACCTCTTGCAGCATTCCCACTGCAGCAGCAGTGCAAGGTAACGTCAGCTCTGTAGAAGCCTCAGGCCTCACCAGCATGTTTAGTCAGAGACTAGGCCAAAACTCAGCTGGGGCGAAAAATATCACGGCAACAATTGTCAAGTTTATCTGCAAAGACATGTTTACTTGTTTGTTTATATCCATTATTTCACAGTCACACTGGTTGAATTTTTGGCTAAAAAGTTACTGAATCGATTTCAAGTCACTGAATCATTTCGGATTGTATCGTTCTAAATGAACCAATATCGTCCTTGAATTGCATCGGCAACCACGAATCATGATACGAATCGAATTGTTGTTAAAACGAATTGTTACACCCCTATGAAATAAGCATTTATTCTTTGTGCCATGCTTCTGTAAGTACAAAGGAATGTAATTTTCATTTAATTTTAGATTTATTAAGCAGTAGAACCAGACTAAAGTATGACACTTAAGAATGAAACTAAGTAGAGTGCTGCCCATTTAATAAGTGACCTGAGCATGTTTACGTTTTCACTAAAAGTGAAATCAGATCCTACCTGATTGAAGCTTTGAAAAAACCAACAGAAGAAGAAAAGCACTGCAGCATATCAAAAATGAATAGAATCATTTGATTTAAAACATTGTTTCAAATTGTAGATCAGTGGAATAATCAGTGAGAGCAAATTATATTTTTCATGGGAATTAATGATTTAACTCGAGTTATTAAAATATGCTAATATGTCAAGGAATATTTTTAACAGATTCTATCTTGGGTTACATCACAGCATTTTGTTCAGAACAGAACATGCCTTCAGATTTGTTGTCGGGGTTGAAATCCTACTGGGTGCTACTAGTTTAACAATGTGCTCAAGATTAATTCATTTAGACGGAATATGAATCATGTTAAGCACAAATTATAAACAGCTTGACTTCAGGGGAGGAGAGGGGGGCAGGTTAGTGCTGGAAATGGAACAGAGGCATGCAGCATGAAATCAGATGAATTTACATACTCTACATGTAAACACCCCGTCCCTGTTTATCCTCTTTTTCCCCTCAAATCTTTTCGCCTGATCTGCTCCTATAGAAACTGATTAGAACCTAAAGACAAGTTCATTCAAAGGGCCTGTATCCACATGGCATTTTTTTTCTGGCTAAAAGGCACTGGCAGGGTGCTGGGATGAAGCATCTGTGCAGTTAAATAAAACACACTCCACATGAGTTTTGTTTCTGTGACAATATCTTGAAAATTCCTGTAACCACTGTTGTTGCACAGACTTTGCCCCTTTTTTATAATCTATTTGTATCTGTTTGTCTGTTTGTCTGATCTTTTTGTCACTATGAACACCAACTGGAAGATTCCCATTTTCCACAGTTGTGTTGGGTTGGTTTGACTCGGCGCGTCGGCACAACGTGGCAGGGATTTACATCTGGACTACAAGCTTGAAGGCGTGTCTTGATATGTGCTCTTCTTGAGCTGAGCAGCTGTAAAATGGGACTCCCCACTCCGCAAACTCATGGATGTACTCCGAGTCCGTCTCAGTCCATGCTCATGATTATTATTATATGTGTTTTTTTGTCCTTATGTGTGTGAGACTGCTGGCTGTACAACAAATTGCCCTTCAGGGATAATAAAGTTTTCTTAATAAAGTTTGACTGACTGACAAAGTATAGGCTAGTTTTATTTCTAAAGCTTGGGAGATTAGACAAACTAGACTGAATAATAAAAGCATACAGTATGAAATACGTTTGTCTGATGTTTGCAAGCCTGTTTGGGCCAGATACTACACTGATATCAGAATACAGACCCCACACCATATATTTTTTTGTTGTTGGACATAATATAGTCCATCTTGTAAATATATTTTAGCACTGTTTAGTTCAGGGGCGTAGCTGGGGGTAAACCCAAGTAAACTCTGTTTGCAGTTACAATCGGGCATGAGGTCTCCTGTATGTATAATCTTGGGGTTAAGGTAAAGATTAGGTTAATAAACAACTTTTTAGGTTATAGTTTTGCTAGCTTATCCCAGTGGTTCCCAAACTGGGGGGTGGGCCCCCCTGGGTGGGCACAGAGCCACTGTAAGGGGGGCACAAAAGACCAGGGGAGAAAAAAAGAGTGAAACAAAGCTGAATGAATATGATCTATGTAGGGGGAATAAACAAATGAGTTTGCTGTTTCTATCCAGCTGACCTTTATTTTGCTAAAATTTAACTTTTGAATTTTTTTTTTTTATCAGTTCCATCCCCAATTATTGTTAACAATTGATTGAAAATTTTGTGGTGGGGGGCTTAAACTTTGTTGGCTTCCGAAAAGGGGGGCATACTGGAAAAAGTTTGGGAATCACTGGCTTATCCAATAAGTGACGTGATGACACAAAGCAAATGACAAGAACGCACATCAGGCAGACAATACTGTGTGACGCAGGACGTAAGGCACCGGTCCTGGGCAAAAAGTTTTAAAGGAGTCTTACTGTAAAATGCTGGTTTTAACCACATTTCATTTCCTATAAATCCTTCACAATAAAAGTCCCCCAATGTTTTATTTAAAAGCTTTCATTATGAAGCAGCAAACTCAGGAAATGTTGGGTTTTCATCAGTAGTAACTTAACACAACTCTTACCCAGCTGAAAGTGAACATGACACAGTAAAATAAAGCAGATACCTGAAAGTACAAACAATGACACAGGAGGAAAACTAAACTTCAAACCACAGAGATTCAGTTAAAAGCTGCACAACATCTGTCTCTCTGGGCTCCTGCACAGATCTGAGCTGAGTCTCAGCTCAGAAAGGCTAACTCAGTTTTCTTGGTTACTAGGGTGACAAGTCTCCATCTACTATATGATTGGTTGCCTGACAAAAAGTGACAGTGATGACACCAGCAGTCTCTTCTGAAAAGTTCAGAGATTTTTGTCTGGAAGCACTCAGAGTGACTGCACAGAAAGTTGGAGCACTGAAAAACGACGCTCGTCTCTCATTGGGAACAATGAGATGCTGGTGCTCAGAAAAAAACGCTATAGGGCCTAACTTAATTTGCCTTTGAGCCAAGGCTGATAACATTTCTAGTCGGTGTAATCACATGATTGTGTCAAACCATTAGACTAAAGCAGACAAACAATAACTCGGAAACCAATTAAACCACTCGAGCCCTGCCTACACCTCTACAATCAGCTCATACTTCTTTCTTTCTCTCCTTTCTTTCCCCTCATGTGTGTCTTCTGTCTCTCTCGCCTCAGCTGAAGGCCAAAGCAGCAGAACCGGGACAAAGGAGAAGTCTCTCCAGTGCGGCTGAGCTCTGAGTACATCCATTTAGGTTTTTATGTAACTCCATCACTTATAGGACTCCTTTCATACAAGCCATTTACCTCTTTCATGTCACTTTCCATCCACTTTGTCTTAATGATGTTCAGCGGCATATATGGGATCACATTAGCCAAGTTTTTGACTGTGGCACATTCTCATTAAGAGGCTTGGCTCTGTCTTGTTACCCAAATACACTTGACAAGGATGCTGTCTAGCTGCTCTGATATCCTGACATTAGTGTCTGACATCTCGACTTGGCTTCTTTCACCATCCAATGTTCTCTTCTCTGAGAAATGAGCCAGCGCACTGCAGCTATAGCTGCCACGGTGGGCAAATTGTCTCTGATACGATGATGCATTCAATATCTGCTGTGGCTTAGCATAATTTGTGACATCCACTAAGCATTTGGCTGGTGGTTGTTTATGTGCAATGTCCTGTTATAATGTGAGATGAAGAGGAGCACGAGGAAAGTTTTGCTCCTGGTTTTGGTCAATGCCCACCCAAAAACGCATTAGATCTAAGCATTATAATATGTTCTAACTTGCTGGTTTCCCTAAGGCTCTGTTTAGCTCTGCCCAAGCTGCTCTAATAAAATATAATCAGTATTATTCTTGTCTGATTGTAGCTATTATTGTCAGATGAAGATGTCATTTCTTATGTGCATTTTCTTACTTTATTTTTGTTTTGTTTTTTTTTTTAAACTAAAACACAACAGACAGGGTAATCATAGGAGAAGTGAAATGCCTAACATCATGTAAAATAAAAATGAAATTAATGTGGGTTACACTGCAGTCTCAAAATCTGTGGGTCCCTTTGAGATCCTCAAAGTCTTTATGGTCCATGACTTTGATGTCTCCCTCATTTATAACCATTATGTTGGTACAGAAGAAAAGTACAAAGAAAATGAGACGATTTTCTCTAAGTATATAAAGAAATCACTTCAGGTTCAAATAGAACTTCCATTTTTACAGTATGTTTTTTTGGTAACATGTCTCAGAGAGAAAGTCAATAGTTATATAGTATAAGTTTCATAAACTATTTCTATCCAATCAGGGACTGTAGGGGATCCTTTACTTAGCCACATTCCGTCTGTTAGTAGTATTTGTAATATCTGTAATGTATGTATCTGTCCTGTTTTTTTCAGCTCAGTTGGCACGTTTCCCAAATATATAATGCTGAAATTAAAATCAAGCTCTTAGCTGATTATAGATCAAGATAAAAGATGTAACAAGACAAAAACAGATAGATAGTCATCAGACATAGTATGTGGACAATAAATGTACATGTAAACACCAGAAGAAAGAAACTGATCAAACAATAAAATATCTGAGAATATAGAAAACATATACATGAATAAACTAAAAAAAATAATACACAAGGATATACTGCACCAAATATAAAGTACAAGTAGTGTACCACAACACTGTACAAACTGCAGAAGTAAAATAGAATAACAATTATATACATAAGACATTGAGCAATGAGGTAGAGTGGGATTGGAACAAAATCTGCAGAAGAGCTAGCAGATGTGCAATTATCCATGACCATGGTAATGAAAGTGCAATAAGCAGCAATGCAAAACAGAGAAGTTTTGGTTGGACTGAAACTATATAGAACCAACTGCAGAGAATTCAGAACGTTTTCTGTTAGAGAGGTGAGGGATTATAGAGTGTTATTGCTCAGGGTTGGAAAGATTTCCTGTATCAGTCCTTGTGACAGCGAAGTTGTATCAGTCTGTTTGAGAAAGAGCTCCGCTGTCTGTCCAGCATGTGATGGCGAGGGTGGTCAGGGTCATCCGCGATGGATAGCAGTTTGTTCAACGTCCTCCTCTCCACCACTGCTTCAAAGGAGTCTGGTTTGCATCCAATCACAGAACCAGCCTTCAACATGGTAACAAGGTGAAAGCAACATAAGAAAAAAAAAAGACAAAACAACATAAAAGACATGACAATACGAAAACGACATAAAAGATAACAAGACGAAAACAAAGTAAACAGCATAATAAGACCAAAATTACGTAAAAGACATATCGAGACATAAATGTCATAAAAAAATGTAACAAGCTGAAACAGACAGAAAGACCAAAGAGAAAAGGTGAGGTGAGGTGAGAAACAGTCTTTTCACTTTTATACTTTGAATACATTTCAGAGTAAAGAAGTATCCAAGTATCTGTACTTCTACTTGAGTTGAAGTACAGATTTGCATTTCCCTTAATTTAAGGTCTTTAGGTTCTTTACGCCAGATGTTTAAACGGACTGCAATCCACTCGGCCAATTTGTCTGAATGTTTTTTTTTTTTTTTCCCCCACAGTATAGACTGGAGGAGTTTGTTTGACTATGTTCTAGGTTTTTCCATTTTGCATCATATGTAGAATCACACCAACAAACCAAAAAGTGGAACTGTGCTTGCTGTAATAATCTTCTGAGCAGATTAAAGACCATCCCTGTGTGTCCTAGGGCAGTTGTAATATCTGAAATCAAAAAAGGCAGGTCTTTGCTTTCCCCAAATTTAGGTTGAAATCATTCTGTTCCACTCATTTAATGGCTTGGGAGGGACATCAACAGGCGGTGACTGAAAAAGAACAAGCAGCCTGGGTAATAGATTCATCTTTCATATGTACATTTTAAAGTTACGCACCAGACTTTCCATGTGTTTTTCATGTGTAATGTATTAGCATTAATCCAACTTCCCCATTTGAATTCCCCCTCTGAGGAGTATTCATAATGTGCTCTTTTAGCATTCGGCTTATTGTGTCTAATATGTGATCCTATACTCCCATTAGCGCTATTCAATTCTGTGGTGTTGCATAAGCGCGTGGCTCTATTTTACATGCATAATGCTCAGTTACTGTTTGTCCCTTTCTTTCTAATCTCCTGTGCACCGCTCATGTCGGCCCTGTTCACTCCGTGTGATGTTTTGTTAGTTCTTGGCACTGGTCTTCATGAGTAACATGACATTTGTGTTTGGCCTATACTCTACTACGTGTGATGTTTTTGTTAGCATTTAGCAGATTCTGTATGTGTAATGTTTTCTTGACATTTGGCTTAGTACTTTTATAATGAGTGACAGTCCATTAGCAGTTGCCCATATTCCCTCTAATGGGCAGTGGTGTGCTGTGAGACATGGTATCAAATGCTGTTTACTGTGCACTGTTTGTGTGGGATGATGTGTGACGTGTCCCGTTGGCTTGCGATCTGATAATGGCAGCCATAATATTCTGAACTCCAGCGCTGAACGACTGTCAGCGAGGCTACACACATCTTCATAATCCCTTTAATGGACTCTGTGGGCTGGACTATATCAACTCATGTACACACACACACACACACATCTGCGAAGAGATACCCACTAGCTGAGATGCACATACAAGTCTGGTCTGGACAAAACTGTTGATTTTTTTAAAAACATCTTGTATCTTTAAAGGGACAGTTCAACCCAAAATCAAGTTGCAAAGTTTTGGAGATATCAGCCTTAAAGATGTCTGCCTTCTCTCCAATACAATCAAACTAAATGGCTTAAGTCCTGTGGTGCTCAGAGTATCAAAAAATACATTTGAAAAATTCAGAACCAGTGTCTTTTTCCAAAAATCATGACCCAGTTTAATCCGCAGACCTTTTTCCATTAGAAAGAAAGTAGTTGCGGTAGATTCTACTGTAGAAAGACAGCAGTTTAGTCCCATTATATTGGAGAAAAGGCAGAAATCTCTGCGGCTGATATCTCCAAAACTCTGCAAATTCACACCAAAAAAATCTTGACAGATAAACAGCACTACAGGCCAGAGGAAAAAATATGTTTTTGATTTTTTTTAACTTGAGGTGAAAAATAAACTCACCAGTCAGCTTTATTTCTAACAGCTCGCCAGAAAAGACTTCTGACTGACTGAAAATAATATTTGAAAAAGTTGAAAAAACACACATCCCATCAGCTGCCTGAGAGGAAGAATCAACCTGTGGGAGAGCACAGTGTTCTCCCAGGCCCCATTCTGTATGATTTATCTCAATGAGGGAAAAAAGCATGTCACTGTAATGCCAGGTGTAAATGCACAAGAACATCGGGATAATAATGTGATTGGATCACCCAGACCACATTTGGAAGTGGCTCACATTACAGTTTTTCTTTTATTCTTTTTTTTTTTTTTTTTAACAATTGTTAACATCCTTTTGTGGAAAGGACAGTGAAAATTTGTACTCAAGTACAAGTACTGTCACATTACTAAAATATTACTCTTAACACTCTACTTATTAGTATTCTTCTCAAAAACACTTTTCTGTCACGCGTTGCTTCAGTGATGTAACGCAGCTACTGTAACCCCAAATATTCTCTGATCCTTAACCCAACCAACTAGTGTTTGTGTTTAAATATAGCTTATATAGCTGCGACTGTTTCATGGTGTTATTCACGTGTCCATCATCGCTTTGTGCTTCCGTATCAGATGCCAAGTGGCGGTGACTAATTGTCAGTATGAACGTGTTGCCAAACTTGTCCCTGCTGCAACATTTTGAGGTGCTTTTCATCCATTTTCTTTGGCCTGTTTGTGATCAGATCACCTTATAGGTTGCAAAAATGCAGATGAAAGGTTGGATAGTAATTCAGCTATTTTTTATTTTTTGTAAGTAATCAACTTAAATGCTTTATTGTTTATGCCACCATTTATTGAGTAATAATAGTGTAATAATGTTTTTTTTTTTTTTTTTTTTAAAAAGAAAGCCAATAAAAATACTATAGTGGAAAAGTTAATTCCCCTTAGTCAGTGTAGTTTTTAGTTGAACTTAATTTCAGTGGAAGCTGCTATAATTCAAAACGATTGATGCAAAGTGTAGTCATTTTTTGTTGAGCCAAAGCATTTGTTTTTAGAGCGCAGTACTGCAAAGTTGCCTTCCATTTTTTGTTGTAGACTGGTACACTCGCCTGTTGCCTTTTTATGGCGTTTACTTTACACCTGATTGGTTGAGTCCAAAATGACTGTAATACCAGGTGTAAAGAGATTTATTAAAACTCCCATACAAATGCAAAGCCATGAATATATAAAACTCCTCAGCTTTGTTGGTTTTGTAACTGGGTTGTAATTGTAAAAAAAAAATATTTTTTTTTACGGTTTCGCTCATGCATATACAATGATTTCCAGATAAAGAATACTTTTCAGTTCAGATGAAATGGATTCAATGCTGTTCAAGCAGAAAAGTTTAACATATTAGTCCAGAAATGCCAAAACTTAATTTGATTTTTACTGGATCAATACATTGGGGATTAAATATTGCCTAAAAATGAAGGTATTTAATAATTCAACAGATAGCAAGAAGAGAGCAAACTATTACGGTATATTAATTGGAAATGACCCTGGAAACCATTTTATATCCAGTGGCTCTAGACACGGAGGTTAAAATGTAAAATTCTTCTCTAACAGGAGATTCTTAATGCTGGTCTTTGGTTGCTCTGAGTAAGTGAGAGTGTAATTATGTGTCAAGTTTGAAGATGACTATAGTAGTTAAGTAAAAGAGGAAAATGGCATAATTTTAAAATTTCATTATTTAGAGCCTGCTTGCCGTGCATGGCTGACAAGCTTTTACAAAGATTCAGCTATTAAATGAGGGTTTTAGAAGCTGCTGAGATCTGATTGACTTGGAGGCCACGTTTTTTTCTGCTTTAAGTTATTTTTACAGTCATTTTCATTCCTGATTTGAACATTATCAGAAAAATGATCAAAGAAAGGCTTCGCTCCCTTGACCTTTGCCACACACTGTGCTTTGTGTTGTGCCTTGAGTTACAAAAAAATCGAGCTTTAAGGCCTGACAAACAGCAAGACAAAACCTTGACTGGCTTGAAACACCCACTCATCTAATTCAAATGAAGTTAACGAGCTGTGTGATTAAGATAACGCAAATTTGCTCTTATAAAAATTATAATAATAATGTAAAAGATGTGATTTAAGATTGTTTCCAGGGGATTAGCTGTTCAAATCAAACTAATCACATGAAAAGTGTGCATCAAGCTAAAGGTGGACCCGTCTGCTACTGTATAAGCTCTATATGTGTGGTCAGTTAGCATAAACAGAATAAGACAAAACTACATGGTGCATTAAAGATAGAAAAGAAAAAAACAGTTGTGGGGGAGGTAGTCAACAAAGAGGAGGAGGAGGAGGAGGATGTCTGCATCACATGTCAAAGTGATGTGAAGGCAAAACAAACAAATCTGAAAACACGATTGATGCTTTTAATCCATCTTGGCCGACCTGCTCTGATGATTCTTTTCCACCGGGGTGACACCCCTTCCAGCGGACCACCATGGGGCCTAATTTTGGAAAAAAATATGAACTGTAGTCAGATCACACATATAATGTTTGTCAATTTAAAAGATCATTTTACAAGTCAAGAAAATCACATTTTGTCGTAAAACTGCTGAGCTATCAGGCTGTAAAGAAACATCATTTGAAAGACTACACACCCAGAAGTCGCATAAGTGACTTATGATTTTCTCCCTCCAAAAGCTAACGTTAGCCGCTGAAGCTACAATGCCTGTGTGTTTTCATACTGGGATGCGGTCACACAACAGCAGATCTTACTCTTTCTTTCTCCTCACGGCTGATGAAAGCACCAGGAGTCACTTGATAAAACACTGGTGTTGGTGATGTATATTGTGCAAGATGAGAGATGTAGTTCATTGAGTGGTTTCACACAAAGCAAAACTAAACTCAAACAAACTAAGACTTTCTTACTTGTAAAATAATAATAATAAGAAGAAGAGGAATTATTGCAATATTTGACAAACAACATATGTGTACTTTGTAGCACAGTTCAAACAGGATCAAAAAATAATTCTCTAAGTCTCTCGTCATGGATCATTGTTGGTATTTTTTTCCCAATTTTAGGTCCCATGGGGTATACCAGAAGGGGCGTGACTTAGGCACTCTACTCAGCACATAAAAGCACTTGCTTTCATCTGAAATTAGTTAGCGTGATCTCATGTAGTGTTCTGTCATGCTTGTCAGTCTGCATAGTAGAAGTACAAAGCTTCACTCTTAAACGCATGTGTCAAACTCCAGGCCCGTGGGCTGAAATTTGCGCGGCACCGAATATTATGTGGCCTGTGAGAGCTTATACAGAAGAATATGCCATTACAATTCTATGCTGTGTTACAGAGGTAGTGTCTTCTTAAACTTGTTGTGTAACATGTTGTTATCCACACACTGAAGGCATCTAGGTTTCTAGATTTTCCAGCAGTGGAACTCTAGCAGAGTCACTGTAGTTTTAACGTCAACGGTAGCAGCTCAGTGGGAAGGCAATTTAATAAGAGATGGAGGAGTGAACACATATTTGTGCTTACAAGCCGGTATGTGTCCTTTGTCTTATACTACTTTGTCTATTTCATTTTTTAAATATAATTAATTGTATAATAGTGGTACGCTTGGATGCCTGCTTGCCATTATTTTTTCTAGACTTCTGCTTTCAGAGCTAGGTATTAATTACTGAGTTGTTACTAAAGCCCATAATAATGAAATTCTGCATTATAAGGCTAATAAGGCAATTATGTATTATGATAACAAGTAGGAAAATATATATATTCTTACATTTACAACTGGCCAACTGAGGGCAACTACAAAGCTGATGTGGCTCAGGATGAAAGAGAGTTCAACACCCCTGATGTAAAAGGTTACAAATCCACTTTTATTTACTGTCAAAACTGCAATCGCAAAGAAGAGAAAGCACCGACATGTTGCTCAAGTAGCACCCGCCAGGCCATTCTTCATATCTTATACCTTAAATAATGAGGAAGAGAAGACAGAGGCTGTAAATTAATCTGTCTCACCCTGATAGGACTTGGTTGAGTTGCTGTTGCAACCCTAAGGATCAATCAGGTTGGGAAAGACAAGTATCAAATCAGATTGTGCTGTTGGTCGAAACAGATGCGCAAGAGGTGTGCAAGAACGATCCTTTATGATGTTTACTGCTGTTCTGCTGTGTCAGAGTGGCTTCTTGGCATTTACATTGTGTTGTTTACATTGTCCTGGCAATGCATTATGCATTACACTCATGTATTTGTGCATCTATTGTATGTGATCTATGATCTATAATGAATAAATTTAGCAAATTTACATAAAACAGGTACAGAGTGATACAATATTATCTTTGTGCACGTTCGACCAACTAAAATGATAGCCTGACCACATCACTGAGGGTTAATGTTTAACTACTTTTGTTGATTTTGGAGGCCCATATGGACAAAAGCTGTGCTGTTTCCTCTATTATAACTATAAAATATAGCAGCAAAAGAAAATTTATCTGAATAATATTCCCATCCTGCTTCTTTTTAAGTTGCTAACGTACTGCTCACTGTAACTTTGGCTGGGAAAATGTAGACTCAGGGTCGTTTTACCTGATTTCAAGGAGACGCGGGGGAAGGCATTAGGAGCAACTATATAGAAATAGCCAATCTTCTCACGGAAGGTCTCATTAACTTATATAGCTCATATGGACCCTTTTTGGGTCAGCGTCATGATTACGTTGTGATGTTAGCTGGGGGTAAAATGAAGGAAAAACTGGAGAGACAAACAGAGTAGCAGGCCACATAATCAAGCCAAATTGTCATATCTTGCAGTGCTGTTGGGTGCCAAGTAAGTTGAAGCAGTAACTTTTTGCCAGGAAAAAGAAAACAACAAAGACAACTATGGTTAAATGCAGTGAGACGAAAGCTGGGAGATGTGTGCAAGCCATGACAAAATAAGTTAAATGAACTCACAAAATGTTAAGAAAGAAAATATTCTCACACCTTGTTTCCTTATTAAACAGAAAAATCCAACCGATCATCTGAATTCAAGTTTCTCTCTTTTTATCACACTAAGAGGAGCTTTAACTGCTTTGTTAACTCCATGAAACACACTCCATTTAAATTCACCAAAACCTTCTTTCCCCTTTATTTTCACTGTTATATCACCAGTGCTGGTTTGGTCGAAATAAATCCTTAATTCACCACGTTAGATGTGAATTAGCGCACCATACTCTATCACGTACTTCACACAATTAAAATAGCAAAATGAAATGACAAAAACCACCCACAGAAACCCAAGCGGCATTGGAATCAGCCATCGTCAATATATTCGTCCAATTGCCCAACCCTGTGGCAACTGCAGAAAGATCGTCCATCCGTTGAGTGAGCAAGTATGAGGTGGCCGCCATTCCGCCATTGCTAAAAATGTGCTAACTAGGGTTAGCCAACGTGTTTAGGGAATTTTCCTGCCTTCAGCTAAGCTCCGCCCACAAAAAAATGTCATGATGTTTACCAATAGGGGATGGGTCTAAAGAGGCATCAGTAATACATAGTAGCTTTAATGTCAGGACGTACGAACTGGAAAAATACCACGTCTGGTGAAGTGTCTGATGTGCTCAAACTTGATCTTCAACCAGTTGGTTTCAAACAATTTTCTCTCACATCTGAAAAACTCTTCAAAGAAGCTAAAGGAACCCTATAGTCTTGCTGTGTAGCTTAAAGTATAGATCCATATTTACTGATGCAGGACCTGCAGTCTCACCGGAGCCCCTGCAATCCAATATGACACTAATCAAAACAACAGTGGAGGCGGACAGCCATACACACCTCACTCTAAATTCAGTACCCGGTGGCTATTAGCAGTATCTGTTTTGAACTTGTGGTCCCCGTAGGCACCCCTTCCTGAGAATCAAGCAGGTGTTGTGTCATAAATATCACACATATTTAATATAAATAGGGCCACACAGATCAGTCTGAGCTATTCATGTTGGGATTTGAGTTGTAAACAACATAAAGGATAGTTCTTGGACACCTCTTGCACATCAGTCTTGACCAAGCATCTGATAAGGATTTGTTTTCTGAACTGATTGCGGTGTGTGCAGCAGCCTAATCCATGTGTGTACATGTAGGCATTCGAGGAATACAAAAAGATAGAGGTTCCTTTCCTCCCCTTCTGGTATCTTTAGTCTTTAGATTGACATGCCGCTGTTCGAGGATGCACACGTGCTCTGGAGACTGATACAGAAAGCACAGGTGACTGCCATCAAATAACTTCCATGTACACAGGATCATGTGTTGTCCATCCATCATCATTACAACATAGTCACAACAAAACACCACTTTATTCAGCGTTTCTGCTCATCAAGATAAAAGACTGAGTTTCAGCTTTTGTTCTTGATCTCAGTCTAATCAATCTAACGTCCATCTAGCAGCTATGGAGCTTATCTTAATCATATCACATGATCCTCATCAGCAGATGGAGTTTGGCAGTTGTTATGGATTTCTGCAGGTGTTCAAATTTCCTTCTCGTCCAAGTTAGCGTAAAAGTTGAAGTTCAAAGTTCTGATTCAAAGCTGATATGACTGAAAGCTGTAGAACAGATTTCTTGTGTTTTTAAAAAGATGTTAATTAGAGTTCAAATTAATGCTGAGTGTTCGCTGAATGAGCGAGTGACTATTTATGAGTCATAATAAATCATTAATAATATTTTAGAAGGAGTAGATGTTTGTTGAGCAATATGTTAATGGGGTTTGGCAGGCAGTCAGACAGGCAGTCACTAAACTCCAGAGTGTGTATTTTCAGAGCAGTGGGCTTTTGTTTTCAGGATAACAGGTTGAACTTTACATCAAGCAGTTATAAACAACTGATCAACTTACAGTGTAGGACTCATGTTGCACTCGTCTTGCACTCCTGTTCAGTGTCCTGTAGCTCCTGATATTTTCACATTTGTCACCATGAATGAGGGGTTTTATGTTGCCGAGTTGCCCAGAGGGATTATGTTGCAATTTAGTTTTGCTTCTGCTGGCTGCAGCAATCTCCATCGATACTGGACCAACTTCAAAAAATATTGTCCTGATTAGTCATTTAGACACAAAAACATGGGAAAATAGAGTCCAGGTTAGTAAAAAATACCAAAGTTGCCATTTAAAAGTACTGTAATACAATACAAATTGGTAAGAACTACCACAGAGGAATATATACTATATATCAAACCACTTGTCACCACCAGCCTTGGGGCCAAGGCTAACTTTAGCTGATGCTGTTTACATTTCACTCCAGCTACCTGTCAAAATAATGACATAGAGACACTACTTGTATGAAGTGATTGGTGCCCATAGCAACAAGCATCACAGGTACCCTGGTGAAGTAGCATGCTTATGCATGTCTATGTCTCTTTATATCCATGCTCATCTCTCTATGCTCACCCTTTCCTTTTCAGTCCTCTTTCATTCTGCTTTGTTTTTAGACTTTTGCTCCATCCAGTCTTACTTTTCTGTCTAGTCACTCAGTCGGTCCCACAGATCAGAGGGTTTTTACGTAATGGAGCAGAATAACAGACAAAAATGCATCCTTGCCATCAGGATGTCTTCTGTCAGTGGGCCGGAAATGGTGGGACAGAGATGGATGGCAAAAGGCATTCACTCACTGACTCTCACCACAGTCTTTCCGTCTTCCCTCCTTCTCTCACACACTCGTTCTATTTTGGCTGCATGATAGGAGAGTGTGACTTAGCGCCTGCTGGGACTCGCTCGGTAAATGAGTGCGGGTTGACTGATGGGAAAGTTGAAGGTTGCAAGATAATTCTGCCTCAGGAACAGAAGGCGCAATTGTGCTTTCTTTGGGTTGGACTGAAAAAGTGAAGACTTGGGTGAAAAGAGGGATACTAATGATGGGTCTGCACCAGCCAGCGTTTCAACTTGTCAATCCAGCCCAGTGCGGCGTTTGTCTCAAAGGCTGAAATATGTCTCGCTACAGCCGAGTAGTTATATTAGCAGTGTTCAAGGTGATAAACACCAAACATTTTGTCTCTTTTAGCAGATGCATGAAAATAATGATGCCAAAATGAGCTTTTTGTGTTTGTGCAGGCACCTCGTTAGTCATTACGGCAAACCTTAAAGACAAGGGCCCTTTCCTTGCCTTGCAGTTCATTACATAATGTTGCTAAACATTTCATTACCTGTCTGATAGACATTGCCGGTGTTTATTTGATTAACGATTTAATCAAAACATTCCTCAGCTCTATTTCCCTCTGCTTTATTAAGAACTCAAGTCCTGTGGCCTTATTGCACACCAATTACAGAATCCTTTCCAAAGCAGGCAGCCTAAGAGACCTGCTAGGCAAATACATCCCTCTTTTGTAATTTGATGGGGGTCTAGACTGGTTGGCCTTCACGGTTGTTTTGTTTCATTACAGGACAGAGTCTTGACTGGGTTTAACACCAGCACTTATGGAGGACTTGGCCTCAGCCCATGTTTCCTCATAAAGACTCAAGAGCTCTTCAGAGGGACCTAAAAGTTGGAAGAAGGAAGGAGGAGGAGGATGGCCGGGGTGATCTTTCTCTTCATGAAGTAATATCTGTTTACTTACTGAGACATTGCCCTGTAGGGCAACATCTGTGAGACTAGACCCTCTAGAAGAGTTGACACTAGAGCATTTTTTTTTAGCAGATATTAACATGGTTACTGTCAATAATGTGCCACCATTTTACTCTGGGGGCGGAATTTGATAGACTCTTAAGACTGTTTCCATCCCACACAAGAAGAACCACTGCTCAAGGAGCTGTAGCTGGATGTTACTGCTGGGGCCAGCATCATCACCTAGGGACAGCTGGTGGAACTGTCACACCAAAATTACAGTATATAAATCTAGACTTACAAAGACCAGGATATTTTGGAGTTTTACGGAAAGCACACCGAGCTTCTAACTGGGGGTGATTGATGGCTGCTGAGGGAGCGTCAGGGGTTCTGACCTACAGACAGCTTCCCATTGCTGGGGGACAAATTGTCCACTAATGACCCTGGTGGGAAAGCTAATAATGATGGACTGAAATGACTTGCACAAGCCTGTGTGAAAGAGATGCACACAGGTAGAGGGGCATTGCCAGAGGGGCGGCCAGCAGTGCCCCGCTGCCAAGAGATGTAAAACAACCACAAAGTGATATTTTGCATCTCTTTTAGTCTGGATGTCTTGCTCTTGTAGGCTTTTCCATCGGCACTTTTGCCCACGTTGAGTCAAACCATGCCACGCTGTTTTCCATATCCATTACCAGTTATAAGAAAATGCGTGAGATGGACCAGTGGGGCCAAAACGTACCTGAGCCACCACCAAGCAGGTTGCAGTGATGTCTCGCTGACTAGGACCAACCCATGACGACAAAATAATGGGGGGCTTTTATTGTGAAGAATTTATAGGAAATGAATCCTATTAGCCACTATTTTTCAGAGCATTTGCTGTTGTCAGTATTCTTTTTATATCTGATGATGTTCTCTTTAAATTCTGACAAACCAAGTGCTGTCACAATAATCTCCATGAATCCCAGCAACTCACCTTAGAAATCTTTGACTAAAAAAACACCACTCAAACATGTCCTTTTTTTCCAGAATTATTTATTGATTGAACTGATTGATTACGTTTTCTGTTATTTTCCAGTCTCCCAGCAGTATGGCATTAATTCTGCTTTGAGACCTGCTCCACGTTCCCAGAAATAAACAGTAATTCTGGTAAAGAAATACAAAAAAATCTGCCCAATAAAATTTAACTATAAAAGGCAATCTCCTCCTGAGCTCATTACTGTAGAGCCCCCCAATTGTCATAAACAACAACAAGGACATGGCCTCAGTCCCCAATGGTAGCCACGGCCCTGGACCGTGCCACCTGGCTAATTTGATCACATAAAATGGAGCGTTGCAATAAAATTGTACCAGTCTTGAAAGTTGACCTTCCTCCCCGCCTTTATAATCACCTATGGTTTTCTAAATCTAGAGACAGATGATGGTGTGCGATTACCCGTGGTTATTTTCAGGATATATCCGCTCTTATCCTCCTTTTCTCTCCTTTCTCTCATCTCCAATTTCCCACACATCTCAACCCGTTAGTCATATCACAGCATCAGCTCCCTATTTAAGTTCTCATGATGAACACACGTGTCTGAGTGTGTGTGTGTGTGGGCCCATCAGTCATCTTTTCTTCCAGGCATGATCCCAGCATGAAATCGGAGACAGGAACAAATAGTTTGATTGGCTGATTAGCACCAAATGAGAACCTGATTGGTTTATTAGCATGTTGATCAGAGCTGAAGAGCCTCTCCTACTGGGGAACGCAGCTCCTGGTAAGTACTTTGGCTTAGTGTCATCACCACTTCGTCACTGAATAAGTATGTGGTAAATTTTTGTCATCTCACTTTAATGAAAACAGAGTTCTCACAGTGATTAATCACAGATTACCATGATATTTCTATTAAACCACCATTCTGTTGCAAACAAAAGAAATAGATGAGGGAACGGGTTTAAACACAACTATGAATATTAATGATCTTGATAATTGTGATGCTAGATTGCACATACCATCAGTCAGTTGTGTGTGTGTCGAAAAGCAAAGCAGCAAACGTCCTCAGCCATCTTTCTTCAACTCTGAGACGACAAGTCAATGCAGCACTCGTGACATGCCGCCTATTGGTCGCAGTCATCGATCCACATCAGTTCCTCGT
Organism: Lutjanus argentimaculatus; assembly: GCA_034769285.1. Classification (NCBI taxonomy): domain Eukaryota; kingdom Metazoa; phylum Chordata; class Actinopteri; order Lutjaniformes; family Lutjanidae; genus Lutjanus; species Lutjanus argentimaculatus. The sequence continues at coordinate 3,984,716 of JAWZSL010000001.1, forward strand.
CAGCCATGAGTACATTACCGCTGGGACTGCAGGCCCGATGGAGTGCGTCGACTGCCAGGCTTTGTCGAGACAGCCGCGGTGATGGAAGTGCATCCAGTGCTCTCCTGAGACAGAGCAGTGATGTGACGAAAGTGAGGCTGAGTGAGGCGGCAACTCTCCTGTGGCCTCCCCCCCTACTGTTCTGGTCCGAGACAGTCCAAGCCTGATCCTTTTAGGACAGATTTCGGATGTATCAGCACTTAAAGGGAGAGCCAAAGATGTAATCTTTTGTCCTCTAAACAGCTGAGAAAGTTCCTCCACTGTTCCTGCTTGATAGGAAGCCTTGCCCCCGGTCTTGACTGCGACAGAATCAGACACATTTTTCGAGGGAGGTGGGGTTTCATAACCCACCAAAATTCTCAAAATTCATTATATTATAATTAACATTACATATGCATTAAATATAATAATAGATAATTAGAAATTGCAAAAAAATTATATGTTAAAATAATTAATATTTTATGAATGTACAATGCTGGTTATCCTTTAGGATGTTACGCAGCTGCCCACCACTAGCCAGGGCTGCAGCCCAGCAAGGAGGGTGGACAACATCTCTCTGTAGGCTGTGTCAGAGTAAACAGGCATAACAACTCAACCAGAGCAATGCGAAACCACACTCACTACAGTGCTACCACCAGGCTGCTGGTGGTAACACCACTAATGTTAGCCACACTCTGCAAACCAGTTATTTTTGAGAGGGGGGTGATGGTGCCAAAACGGTAAACTGGGGGATACAATCAGTTTCTGGCATGACACTTGTTCATGATTAAAAATTAACTGAGGAATAATTTGACACAAAAACGCCTCAAGGTACTCTCTCATGGCAAAACATTAGATTTAAATGATATTGTGGATGACTTCACAAGAAGCAGAGACAGGGAAAACAAATTGGATAAGGTAAGACTATATTTTATGATTAATTTAGGCTTATAAAGTATTCCTGTGTTTGCTGTCACACCATAGCTGGCTGTCAACTGTTTTTTTGTTGTTGTTGTTGTTGTTGTTTTTTTTTGGCTATGGTTTTTTTTTTTTTTTTAAATATTAGAGCTGTTTGCTCATTCATTTGCTCATTTATCACAGTTGACTCTTGCAGTACTATCAGAGAGGACAGAGTCCACCAGGCATGGCTGCGTCATGTTACGGCTGCGCCACGTCCAATCACTGCCTTTCTTCACAGGGCTTGTGGTTTCACCAGCTGCACTGCAGCATGTTCCAGAAGTGGCTCTCCACTCTTTTCTGCTTCAAGTACACGCCAAGTCCATTTTTGACGGACGCCGCGTCAATCTACACAGACCAGATCGAGTGGGCAGGAAGTCAAACACAGAAAAACCATACAGGCCAATTTTCAAAATAAAAGACCCTCTGCAGGCTTGTGATCATAAAAACAGACAAAAGAGAAACTATTTAACTACTTAGCCTACCTAGCCCATGGTAGAAGCATGAAAAGCAACTAAAGTGAACCAAAACAACAAAATCTGAGCGAGTGTGGGCAAAACTCTCTGCTGCAAAAACGCCTCTGAAACGGTGCTGGTGGGACTTGCAGTCATGTGGAGGACAGAACAAAACCATGGCACAGATGTGCCTGTCCCCAGTGGAATCAATGGATAAGTAGTCCCCAGTATGGTTTTGTTTATCTGTAGACACTATTATCCCACTCAGTCACACAGCTCATTATGACAGTGACTTCACAAGATATACAGTACATGCATGCTTACCATGTAAAAAGGAGGCCCACCTGTGAAAACGCTGTGCCTGGATAATTATCTTGTGCCGGTGCTGCTTCTGATGTCTTGCAGTGTAATGTAATCTAATACAACTTTACAAACCGCAGCCTCAGAAATTAGCATAGAGCTGAGCAAACATCTCTCTGGCACAGCATCAACTACAATTTCACATAATAAGCTTCACAAAGTATTTGTTTGAGGGCTGTTGTATTGAATTGCATTACATTAGATTAGACAGGTGTCCATGACATTGTGTCCACCCCCTGTAGTAAAATATTGTGCTCCCTAATTAATCAATAATGGTTGTTTAAATTACTGTGATCAAAATGAGAGGCCTGCAAGTAATTCATTAAGGTTTGACATTCCGCCAACAGAAATGGGTTAGAGAACACAGCAGAACAAAAACAGAGCAAGACTGGGGGCAAATAGACACTCTGCCAGACTTTGCATGTATGTGTGCTGTACATGTTTGCATGTATGCATTTATTTTTAACATTGCACATACAGCCTTGACTGCTGATATAAACCGCCTTGTGCTAAACTAATCAATGCAATGAAAAATAGAAATATAGATTTTTACCAGAGCCTCTGTCTGAGGTACACAGCAAAGAAAACAGTAGGCTTCTTTCAACATATTTGGTAATATATGAGATTTTTGTGGAAAGCATATTTTTATGCTTCTGTGCCTGCAACAGCCATGGCCGGAGGCATTATTTTTGGGGGCTGTCTGTCCCTGTGTATAATCGTATGTACGCCCCATTCTTGTGGTGATATCTTGACAGAGCTTTGGGGGAATTTCTTTAAACTTGGCTCAAATGCCCACTTGGAGTCAACAATTACTGCAGTAGAATTTAGTGGTCAGTGGTCAAGGTCTCTTAAGGTCATGTCCATCCCATTTTTGTGAACGCCATAACTCAGGAATGCCTGGAGGGGATATCATTACATCTGGCATACATGTCCAGTTGGACCTGAGGATGATTTGATTTGAATATGGTGGTCAAAGGTCAAGGTCACTGTAACCCTAATGTCTGTCCTATTCTCGTGATTGCTTTAACTTTGATCACAGTCGGCACAAACACAACACACATTATGTCATATATCATTTGTGACCTTGTAATGACATTACTGTAATATTACAGTTGCCGCATTATCGTTAGTTGCGCTGCTGGTACATTGTCGTACAACGTAACTGGTATTCTATGGTACTTTTGCAGCGTCTGTTCAATGTCCTCTGCATGATGGTTTCTGTAATTTATAAAATAATATTGCTGCAATGTTACTAAAACATCACATCTCCAAAAAGTGCTGGAAACATTGGGGAAACATACCAGCAACGTTTAAAATAACGCGCTGGCGACAGCACTCTGGAATTTCAATTGGTAGGTTGCTGCAATGTCACACGTTGCAAAAGTTATGTTGCAACTGCGGTCTTGCAACAACTTTGTGTTAGCAGGATAGTTTCTAAGTGAGGACATGGTTCTTTGGGGAAATTATTGTCTGAAATCATACATGTCAGTAGCGATAACTTACATTTTGTGATAACGTTATGTTGTATATGCGAATGATGGATATGATGAACTGAATTCTGGAGCCCATGAAGACTAGCTGGTGTCACTTGCATCAGCTAATCAGGATCCTTTAAAAAATACCTTTTACTAACTTGAACTTGACTGGTTTGTTGTAGCATACAACCATACAGCCATAATTCTAGTTTGTAGATGAGTAGAAAAAAGATTTAGCTTAAAGGTTATCTCAGTTTAGTTTATGTGAATTAAACAGATTGCCATGACACACCACTATTTTTGGTTTCTTTCTATCTTCTCCAGTTCTCCGGTGCCATTGAAAAAGACCATGAATTGGACTTCAAAAACAGGTGTCTTGCCACTTTCTGTAAAAGCTGATGTGATCACCATCTGGTTAATGACATGACAATGTCATCTTGGCAGGGCAGCCTTTACTCTAATCTACCCTTTTAGAAGTAACAGCGGCCATGTTACTCACATAATTATCTTCTCCTGCATCACTGAACATACAGTATAGTGGTCTCGAGTTCCAGCTCTTTAATGCACCCAGCTGTGGTCTGGGTGATCTCACTCCACTGCAGATATCCTTCTTTTCAAGCAGATGAGAGATAGGAGATGGGACACTGTGCACTATACTCTTCAAAATAAGGGGTTCCAAAAGGGTTCTTCCTGAAGGGTTGAGTGATTTGCTTCTGAGAAACACTTTTTTTGAAGAAAGAGTTCTTTGTAAGAGTAAGTGTTGCATCAGGAACACTTTTCATTGAAAGAATCCTTTTTGGAAGAAAGAGTTCTACAAGAATTATTGAAATCCCTGAAAGTAAAATCTTTGGATAATAAAAAGGTTCTCAATAGAACCCCCTTGGTGGTTTCTAGATTAAAACCCCTGGAATATTGAAAGGATCCCAGTAGCGTCCTTTGGCTGTGGCTTAGCTAAAACCCTTGGATTATGAAAAGTTTTTTGGTAGACCCCCCTTGGTCAGTCCAGATAAATCTCTTGGAATATAAAAAGGTTCTCATTATAACCTCACTGGTGTAGAATAACGTTCCCAGTAGAACATCCTGAATGTATTCGAGTTAAAACCTTGGAATAACAACAGGTTTTCAATAGAACTCAATGGTGGGTCCTAGCTAAAACCGCTGGACTATAAATGGGTTCTTGGTAGAGGCCCCTGGTGGTATCTAGATAATAAAAGGGTTCTCAATAGAACCTCCTTGGTGGGGTCTAGATAAAATCCCTGAAATATAAAAAGGTTATTGGTTGAACCCAATAGTATCTAGACAAAAGCCTTGGAATACAAAAAGGCTCTCAATAGAACCCCCTTGGTGGGGTCTAGAAAAATCCCTAGGAATATAAAAACGTTAGAACCACATGAATAGATTTAAGATGAAACCCTTGGAATATAAAAAGGCACCAGGTAGAATGCCTTGAGTGTGTTCTAAATAAATCCTTGGAATATAAAATGTTCTCAGTAGAACCTTTTGGTGGGTTCTAGATAAAATCCTTGGTTTATAAAAAGGTTCCCAGTAGAACCCCCGGAGTGTGTTATAGATAAAACCCTTGGAATATTAAAAGGTTCTCAGTAATCCCCATGGGTTGTTAGCAAACTGAGAAGGTGGAACAGTTCTGGATAGAAGGGTTTTGGGTTGGACTATTACACCATAGAACGGATCTCTGTTGAACCTTTCATAGGGGGTTTGAAACCTTTCAAAGATGGTTCTAGGTATAAGCCTTTATGCTGGGTTCTAAGTGGAACCTTTATAAAAGGTTCCTCCAGGAGGTTTTGCTGTGGGGACAAGCTGAAGAACCCTTTATGGCTCTAGTTAGCACTTTCATTTCTAAGAGTGTATTGTGTGCATGACTGATTCCATGGTTCAAATTCTGCTACCCATAGAGGCCACGGTAAATGCCAAAAAATACGACGCTGTTCTGAGAGACCTTCATCCTTCGGCAAAGCATTTATTTTCTGAAAGGAGCAGTACGTTGTCAAGCATGACAACCTCATCCACAGGCCACTTGTTTCTGACAACATCAGTCGTGCTCACTTGCTCATTTCCATGTACGCCACTCCACAAAATGTCTATGCGACTCTCCCAGTGTCCCAATTTTCTTTTACATTTAGAGGCCTGGGACTCAACTCCACTGAACTGTCTACTGAGTGTACAGAAACAACTGGGACCTGCTGCTACTCCTTTCATCCACAAACTGATCAGTGCAGAGTCATTGTCAGATTCAAAGCCACACTCCTCTGCAGCCCAAAGCATAGCAGGCTATTTGAAACTCTATCCCCCCATCCCACTGACAGCTATCCTCGCACATGAGAAGCTATAATCCGTCATTAGTAATTTAGGTTGTTCATTTTAAATAGGTTCCTTATTCTTTTCAGGGAATAGCTCTGGTAACTGGCAGCAAGTTCTGTGAAAAGTTTCACTTAAATGGAAGCGCCCGGGAGGGGTGCGAAGCAGGAGTTGATAGCTGTGATGTGTTTTATATTAAGCACTACATACTGTTCAGAAGGATGGCACATGCTGTTTTTTTCTGAACTGTAAAACACGGAATATTAATAAAACAAGGCACTTCATTATGATTTATTTAAAGCCCCGATGTGTGTTTTTAAAGGCCTATAAAAGTGTTGGCACCCACTTTGATTTTCATGTTAGATTTTGACTTAATGTAGATCAATTTGTTAATGTTAATGACTACCACTGTGATTCAGTTTGGTAAAGAAATACTCTGACTTTGTGGTGTAGTAGTTCAAGAGATTGATATAAGATGAAACATCAACATTCTGTGTGTTGTTTTTCACCGTTTGTTGTCTGATGTTGTCTGATTATTAAACAGGACTAATGTCAGCATGCTAGCAGATATAATGTTTACCACTTTAGTTTAGTGTACTAGCATGCTAAACTTGGCTAATTAGCACAAATGAACACAAAGCGCAGCTGGAATGTCATCAGTTTTGCTCAGTGACAGATTGGCCATCTGGAAATGGGGCAAATGTTAGCAAGTCCGTCTGACATGTGGGTCATTCAGAATGGGTCATGATTGCATTGGTAAAAATAATAATAAATTGATTGAATAATTTGATTCAAAAAGTTATTCTATGCACGCAGCCCAAAACATTTGAGATCATCCCAGATGTATATTTTAATAAACACATTTGCCCATAAACCCCTCGATGGTAGAGAGTGGAAAGGTCAAGTGAGGGTGGAAAGTGTGCAAAAATAACAGATTTATTAGTGATGAGTAAAGAGACACATGGAGGAATGCAAACTCCTTCAGAAACTACATTAAGGTCACATTTATTCATTATTAGATACTGTGGCTGTTCAGTACTCACTTTGGTGGTACTGTTGTATTATTATGTACTCTGCCTTTAAGTCAAGCCTATGTATTTGTGCCTTTGGTGGAGCATGCTGTATTGTGTAGCAGCACCTAGCCCTCTGCTGCTCCCATATTATGTTAAATTGTTGTCAGCATATGTCAGTGACTGTGGTGATTATAGTGTTTGTCGTTTGAGTGTTCTTCTGTGTGAATTTTTGCATCCTTGTCACTCTGTATTGTTTTATCTCAAGCGTTTTATGTTAACATTTGAGTGGGGCTGGTGTCAGGTTTGAAAACAGGGCCGTAATTGCAAATGCCTGGGCTGTTTTTTGATCCCAGTCCGTGACTGGTTTTGGCAGATACTGAGAAAAAAGTATGTGAGAAAAGTTCATAAAAGACCTGATGATGGCACTAATTTAAAAGTCAAGAGATCACCAAGGTTGCTACAGCTCATCATTTGCAATCCATCCAATAGTTGTTGACACATACAGTATGACCCAACACCACAAATGGTGTGGTGGCACTAAAGCAAAAGTCAGGAGGTCACCAACGTCAATAGGATACAATATGTGGGCACCATGAACTTGGGCCCTACTTCTTTTTTATATGCTTTTTTATACAGTAACATTGGGTGATTGCAACTGAGACGCAACTAAAAGAGGTCATTCAGTAGAGTGCAGATCCCCACCAGGCAACAGATAGTGAAGCACCTACTGGAATACCACCAGATCTGCCAGATCCAACCAGCAGAGATTTGCAAAGTTAACATGTTTGCAGTTAAGAGTTTACATCCATGTCTGTCCAAACTCAGATAAAGTATGTAGTGAAGACTTTAAAGTAATTTAATATGGAACTGTGGAACAAAGTTCTAGTGAATAATTTCCAGTGAGAAACATGCTGTCTTCACTTAGTGACTATTACTGACTTTACAGAAGAGTAAGGGCTGATAGAGAGCTGAACATGATGAAATCACAGTGGGGTTGACTGTAATTTTTTCAAAATTAGTGAATGAATTCTTGAGTTATGGCCAAAAATGTCTTTAGTGAGGTCACAGTGAGCTTTAACTTTGACCACCAAAATCTAATCAGTTCACTCTTGGGTCCAAGTGGTTGTTCATGTCAAAGTACGAACACAAGAATGGGATGACCGGAAAACATCATGCTGTTGCCAGCGTAGAACCTTTAAGAAAAAATAATTCTGATTCACAGACGTCATTTGGCATACAGTCATGGCTGATTCATCCAGTAGTATGATAGATCTATTGATCACTCACGCACACACTCACTCATTCACATGCACACACATGCAAGCAATTGCATGATAATTAATTCCTTGAATGTCTGTGCCAAATTTATCTCTGCTACCATCAAGTAGAGGGACACCTTGGCCTGGTGGTGGTGGTAGATGAGAAGAAGATCACCAGAGTTATTAGGTATCATCCTCTATGGACGAGGTAAAAACCTGTCACTCAATTTAGACAGAATCTGAGAGGGCCTACCCTGTTGTTTACATTTGGATCACATATCAACCCTTTTACAAGTAAAATAGCAGGGTTAAACGACAGGAAATAGAGTACAATAAGCAACTAGAGACTTTTAAATAATGCACATCTTTTCTGACTAAAGTTGAGGACTGAAGGCTCCGCCAACCACCACCCACTACAACCACTGTCACAGCCAAGTAAAAACATGATTAACAGGCAAATTAGCAGAAAAAATGTGCTGCAACAGAAGACGCTCTCGGGGGAACAGAGGAACTCGCTGGACTAAAATCTGGTCCAGCCACATGTCCCGTACATGAAAACACACAGGGGCCCAGGTGTGTCTCACGGCGCGATTGACGTCGCATAAACCAGAAACTCTACTTCATTCAAGAAGCTCCTGGATTTCCACAAATGCGCTGAAACATTTCTGGGGCAGCTATTTTCAGTGCACCTGCCAAAGGACCATTCAAGCAAGAGGGTTTTAATGGGAATGCCCCTTCAACCCGTTCACTCTCTTTGCCTATAACAATGTAGTAATGGCTGATGTGCAGCAGGCTGGTGAAGATGGAGATGGATGGGTCTTAAAGAAAGACGGATGGCTTTCACACAGTGCTGCTGAGCATTCAGATTGTTCCCGAGATGTTTATGATGGTAATATCTATCAGGTGGAGGAAGATGGATTAGCTCTGTCTAATGAGAATAAACATGTCTTACAACTTCTCTTTTAATTGCAGATGCCTTTTGTTTTGCTCTCCTGCCTCTCTTTCTTCCTCTCATTTCCTGTCACGTCTCCCTCCGTCATGTTAATGTCATACTGAGACCATGAAAGCTCTCCATGCAATTTAGAAGCATATTTCTAATGTCTTTTATATCACAGGCTTAAATCATGCCTCTGTCACCGGAAGAATGAACATATTGTAAGTCTTCTTGTTCTGCATTCAGATGTACATGTTGCCTTATATATTCATTGGTGAATGGACGCAAGCAGGTAGGCTTTTATATACTTGAATGTGGGCTCAATTCCGGGTTTGGATGAGAATACCGCTGCATTTATTAATAGAACTTGCCAATGTGGATGCAAATAAGTAATATTTTTACATTGTTCACCCTCCAGCGAGTCTCAGTGGGAGACTGAGAGTGAGTGTTGGACCGCCTACATTGCAACCAGGCTGCCGACAGCGGTGCATAAAGGTGCAGTGATTTCACTTCTTAATCATCACATTCAACCATGGTTTGTTAATTTTGAATACGCCCCAGTACCTAACACTTGTCCTGATATCGATCGTTTGCTCCAGCCAATCTATGTGTGTGTGTGTGTGTGTGTCTGTATGCATGGCCTTTGTGTAACCTGTTGTGTCTATACCTGATTAATAGGCTCAGTTGTTTTGTTGTATCATAGGTTTGGTTCAGTGTACCACAATGCTATTCACCCAGCATCCACTCCGTTGTATTCCTCTATAACAATTAAGGCTGGGCAATATGACTCATAAATAATATCAAGATATTTTTATATTATTACACAGTATGTATATATATTTTTTCTCTAAAATATTAAAAAATAGCCTAAAATATTAGGTGAATTCCCCAATAGTGCAAAAATATGATGGTCTTATAGAATCTTATAGAATACCAGTCAACAGAGTGGGGCTAGGGGATATGGACAAAATCAAATATCACACTATTTTTGACCAAATACCTCCATATCAATATTGCGACCATTCTGTAGAGATGACTATAGTTGAGGCAAGTAACAGAACAGCTAGAACAGTCTGGTGAGTTCAGAAATTTTTTTTCCAGATCAAAATAATAATTTCCAAAATCTAAGACGATACCTTGTCTCATATCTCAATGTCAACATAAAATCAATAGAATACATGATTTAAAATTTTGTGTTGTAGTTCTTTCAATATTGATAACTGGGACGAAACCATATTTTCAATACGATTTAATGAATTTGTTGAGAAATAGAAAGTTTACCAGTTCTCGAGCAGTATTCCCGTTATTTTTAAATCAGGAAGTGAGACAGGGGTCCTCAGGGTATAGTTAATCCTTTTTATGCCTGATCAAATCATGTTTTTATAAAAATCTGATGGAGTTGCAAACCTGGGAAACAACTTTAAAGGGGATACAACTATAAAGGACCATCATTTTCATTTAGAAATCTATTTTAAAACAAAGATGATTCTAATAGCACATTTTATACCTACGTTATCCGTATGTATTGTTAGATTTTGAAGGCTTTTAGCACTTTTTTTTTAAATAGTTTGAAGTTGTCAATTCTTGTCTGAGCAATTTAGAAAAAATAAATAAATAAATAAAAATAAAGCAAACCAAAACATTTCAGAAATTACATATATTTAAAACCTTAAAGAATATATTTTCACCAAAAAAATGATACTAGAGTGTTGGTATTAATCACTTTTAAATTTTGTTTTTGGTCGGACATGATTTGTCTCAATTCTCAAGGATGGGTGTGTTACAGACCTCAACTGTTTTGCCCTGTTATAACTTCAGGGTATAATAAATCATAACTACAAAATAACTGAAAGGGAAAGCGTTGGGGTACTGAAATCAGGTTATGATTTACTGTGACAATAAAGAATGGTTCTCATGTCCACTGTGAATAACATAACAATTGTTTTAAAAAAAACAGCATTCTATATAATATTTATAATATCTTTGCTATAACAACAGTATTACTGATGAGAAACAACATTTTCTCACCATCTTCTCTTCTCTCTCTCACTATATGCATGGAGCACTAGTGAAGACTGATCACTTCAATGCACATTTATACTTTAGCACAGATGCAGGTGCACACATACACACACAATGATTGTTCTTTATAGAACATCCACCAATCCATACAATCTTTTTCCTAAATCTAACCAAGTAGTCTCGTTGCCCAAACGTAAACCAAGTGTTTTTTAAGCCTAAACTTAACCAAACTACAAGCTTGTCAAGATCCGCAGCCACTACTCTCCACTGGTTATATATGTGGTTGTTGGAGTCATTGGTAACCAAGCTATTCATGAGGATGTGTTGGTATGCACAGAGCTAGACACATAAGTCAGTCTTTCAATGCTTTGCTCACTAGAGACTGAAGACAGTCTCCCAGCTTTCATTGCTAAAAGTGTGTGTCAACAATGAAAGAGTTTTAAGAAAAACCTGCCGAACCAATCCAAAGTCTTCACTGTGGCCTGTCATATTACCACTGAAGAGAATCAGGGCAGACTTTCACTTCTGGTAAGTCGTGGCCTTGAAAAAAATGTGGAAATCCCCCAGCAATTGGTAGGCGGCCAGATCTCCAATCTGTTTGGTATCGTGAGACTAGTGCTGAACAGAATTCCTGATTGAAGACTCAACTCCAGAGTCCCACGAAACGTTTCTCTCGAGAAAACCTCGGCTGTGAACTCTAACTGTAGCCTGATCCTAATCAGCTCTTACCTCAACATGCTGCTTTGATGAACTGGGCAGTAACTGATAATACGCAGTCGATGGCTGGCCTTCTGTTGTTGGAGTTAGTGAAGTGTAATCTTGGAAGAACGGTGACACATTTCTCTGGTCTGCTGTCACCTTCAAAAGGACACTTATCTCTACTCTAACTGTAATGGGAGAACAGCAAAAGTGTCGTGGTGACATTTTATTGCTTCTGGTGACTCAGGGCCAAACTAACACTGTTACTTGTGCTATGTCTATTGTACAAAAAGTTATTGATGATAATCCCCTTGCTGATCTTTTCTGGTCAGTCAATTTAAATTAATTTTCTATGTTAATTTGATCACGCCTCTGTGTGCCTCTTTATTGATTGTGCGTGCTTGCTCTTTCCACATTATACGAGCGCAATGTTTGATTGAGAGATTTGAAAGATTCTGTCCACTGTGCAGATCAAGCTCAGTGACCTTGGGCTGGTAAAGAGGTAATTTTCTGGGGAGAAGCAGATTTTCGTCCTGCCAGCACCTAGCTGTTTTGTAATTTCCACGGCTCTCTGTGACATTGCACTAGAGGGTAGAGTCAACACAAATTGGGTTGCATAGTTCATTTTTTGGTCTGCAAAATACGGTTTTGCATCTGGATGCTCAGATTATATTTAATGTCTACAGAGATGTTGTTTTTCTGGCCACAGTTTAGGAAGCTGTTGTCCAAGCTGATCTATTTTCACAGACAGACAGAGGCCAGCACCTCTGTAACAAGTAATCTTTGTTCTTATTGCTGCTATAACCAGTCAGAGGTGGAAAAAAGAGAAAAGGGCACCAGCATGCTGAAAGTCATGGTGTACTCTATCACATTGTGCACTGGAAGTGCAACCTAGAGGGCACTTTCTCATGTTTTGTCCACTAAAAGAGCACCCAGAGGGCATTTTATTGTGTTGTCTTGGCCATAAGGCCATTCTAGAGGGCACTTTATCACAGTTTGTCCACTGACAGGGTACTCTAGAAGGCGTTTTATCATGTTTTGTCAACTGGAAGGGGACTCTAGAGGGCACTTCACATTTCCTCCACTGGAGGGGCACGTTAGACGGCACTTTATCATGTTTTGTCTACTGGAAGGAGACCTAGAGGACACTTTGTCATGTTCTCTCAGACACTGGCCCATTCTAGTGGCACTTTACCACATTTTGTCCACTCTAGAGGGTGCTTCACATTTTCTTCATTGTAAGGGTTCTTTAGAGGGCACTTTCTCTCATTTTGTCCACTGAAAGGGCACCTAGAGGGCTCTTTATCATGTTGTTTTGGCCATGGGGCCATTCTAGAGCGCATGTTAAAACATTTGGCCCCTGGCTGGGCACTCGAGAGGGCACTTCACATTTCTTCCACTGGAAGGGCACTCTAGACCGCACTTTATCATGTTTTGTCCACTGGTAGGGGACCTAGAGGGCACTTCACATTTCCTCCACTGGGAGGGCATTCTAGAAGGGATTTTATCATGTTTTGTCCACTAGATGAGCACTCTAGAGGGTGCTTCACATTTCCTTCACTGGGAGGGCATTCTAGAGGATACTTTATCATGTTTTGTCCACTGGAAGGGCACTTGAGAGGGGCACTTCACATTTCCTCCACTTGAAGGGCACTCTACAGCGCACTTTGCATTTCCTTCACTGGAAAGGCACTCTAGAGGTCACTGTATAATGTGGTCTTGGATATTGGGTCACCTTAGAGAGGAATTTATCATGTTTTACCCTTACCCCACCCCTGCAAGTACTGTACACCAGTGGCTCTGACAACAGTACAGCCTTAGTATATCACTGTTCGTGATGCAGTTGTCCTTGTAATGCAATTAGTTTTGTGTTTCAAAAGTCTACTCTGCTGCTTATTTATATACAGCAGGTTTACACAGGCTATTCCACTTTGTCAGCTTGTTTTTCAGTTTTAGTGTAACACTTGCAGTATTTAGATTGTTATGCCAGCGCTCTGTTATTGATATTCTCCGAAGCTCTGGTTTGGTTTTGCAGTAATTTCCACTCAAAAGGACACATTCTTGCTTCGCAGATGTCTGTTTTCATAATTTGTCTTGGCACTTCACCTTTTACAGACTCCTATTAACCAGTGATTAACAGTTAACTGGAGACTATTACTTTGTAATGTTTGCACTCCAGTAATGCATCCTTTTATTGATTAAAACCTTCTACCACAACTACTGTCTCCTGCTGTGATTGTTATCTTCTCCTGCCACTTCACTTTTTCCTCTTGTGTATCTTTGTGTGTGTGTGTGTGCTTGTGCAGTGAGTCAGACATTTTTCTTCAAACCTCCTGGGGGTCTGCACTTTCTGCCCTGTCTGTCTGAGGAGCCCACACAGAGCCCCCCCACCCCTCAGCCTCAGAGGAGCAGAGTGGTAGAGGGTGGGAGCATATCAGAAGTATCTCGCAGCAGAACCTTGAGGGCAAGGTAGGAAGACTGGCCAGAGTCCTATAGAGTTCTGGCCTCCATTCCACTTTATTGCGTTTGTTCAAAGTTTTCATACCTGTACAGGTTATATTATTCCATAGTTTGCTGGACAGAAAAATAAACACACCTGCTCCCCTTCCTCTATCATCCCTCTCCTCTTTCTCCTCTGGATATAAATGCTCTAAGGTTAGAGCTGCTGTACCTGAAAAAGCACTTCCCCTCCTTCTGTTTAACTGACCTCTCCTATTCCCACTGTCAATCCAAATACCTCCTGCTGCACCAGTAAGTACCTGGTGGCTGTGGGGCTCTCTCAGGGATGACTTTTAGTAGACAGAGCTGCTTTAAGGACTAATTAAACGCTCCTTTTTATTGTGTCGCCACTTCTTACTGTATAGACATTTGAAAATCGACAGAAGTGGAGTGTTTGGTAATTGGGTGAAGCAGTTAAAATATGCAAGTCAATCTTCAAAAATAAGGCTGGAGGTAGAAGGTAATTTTTATTACTGACCTGATGCACATACACATGGATTTAAAGGACCAGTGCATAGGATTTAGTGGCATCTAATGGTGTGTAGCGTAGCATAGCAAGATTGGACTTGGACTCAATACCGGTCTCAAGACCGCTTTTTGAAAGTCTCAGTCTCATTTCAGTCTTGACCACATTTTCACTTGGTCTCATCTCAGTCTTGGACAAAGAGGACTGTATACACTAACGAAACATACTTCTGATAATTATTTGGTTGCTCTGAATCAAACCATGCAGCACTGATTTGCATTTCCATTACAAGTCACTCCCAAGATGAAGAATGTCCCTGCAGAAGGCCTTTTTAAAAGTATCTGTGTGTTCAGCTTTCAGTACTTTTGTAGCTTCTGACTGAATCTCTGTAGTTTATAGTTTAGTTTCTCTCCTGTGTCACTGTTTGTACTTTCAGGTATCTGCTGCTTCCTGATAAAAGCTTTTAAATAACAAAATAACAGGAGACTTTTATTGTGAGGAAGTCCTTCCATCCCTCCATCCATCCATCCATCCAACTTCAACTGCTTATTCAAAGTCGGATTGCGGAGGTAACAGTTCCGACAGGGAACCCCAGACATCCCTTTCCCCGGCTACATTACCCAGCTCTGACTGGGAGATCGCAAGGCGTTCCCAGGCCAGGGTGGAAAGATAATCCCTCCACCTCAGTGGAGTGTCCTCAGTCTGCCCCATGGCCTCTTCCCAGCTGGATGTGCCTGGAACACCTCCCTAGGGAGGCGACCAGGTGGCATCCTTACATGATTCCCTGAACCACCTCACCTGGCTCCTTTCTGCGCAAAGGAGCAGCAACTCTGCTCCAAGTCCCTCACGGATGACTGAGCTTCTCACCCTATATGAAGAAGTCATTAGAAATAAAATGTTTAACCATAATGTATAACTACTTAAAAGACATACTTTAGAGCAGGTTGCCCTGCTGTAATGGGGATGCAAATCCCTGCTGTGTCAGGCTGTAAGGCCGAGTCAAACCAAGTCAGCAGAAATGGGCTTTAGACAATGGATGGCTCATGGAAGGTCATTACACTGCATATAAATGTCTTGACCTGCTTTCTCTGAATCACCTAGTTTCCTACGTGTCCTGACAAAGACACTCAAAAAGAGCCATTTTCAATTAGTTGGTACGTAACATATTTGTGACGTCCACCGTTGACCATGGACTCAGGCTGTCTGAGAGGCAGGGGCGAAAAAATTAAAAGTGCACCAGCTGTATGTGAGGATACCAGTGCACCAAAAGTCATGATGCATTTATGGTGAAACACTTCACTTCCCTGGTTTAGAATAAAATTGTATTATGTGACATGAAGTACAACAGCTACTACTCTACTTTTTACTTTAATAATAAACAAACTAGGAACTGTCAACTATTAAACCACTTGCAAGCATGTCAGGGCCAATTAATATTCTAGCACGTAGGTCAGCCGATATAGTACTGCATTGCATTTTATCCACAGGAAAGGGACCATAGTAGGCACTTTTCCACATTTTGTCCGTTGGAAGGGCACTCTAGAGGGCACTTTATCATGTTTTATCCACTAGAAGGGCGACCAAGAGGGCACTTTAGAGGCATTTTTTCAACCATGGGGCCACCAGGGGGGGCAGTTGCCTCTGAGACCACTAGCGATGTCCACCCATAGTGTTAACTTGCTCCTTTCATCATGAGGACAATCCAAAAGGGAAAGAAAGAAAAAGGGGAGCCCAAATAAACAAGAAAGGAGCATAAAAAATTTAAATGCCCAGTAGACCTCAATGGAAACCCTGTCTGCAAAATCCCGAAGAATAAATCACATCATTGTTGTTGTTGACTGTTTTGTTGGAGGATATCTCGGTGTATTCTGCCTCTATTCTGTGAACGTGCTGTTTATTTGGACTTCAGTATCACACTGCTGAGTCTCTCTTTAGCATGAAAAATGAGCTGTATAAAAGCCAGGGTGTGATTAGTCACTGGGTTTTTGAGGCTGGGACGGGGCAGTCTGTGTACACCACAGCACATGTGCCATGATGATTAATTTGCCGTGGGGCTCTCATATACATTTGTTTTTGTTGTGGCCGTTTGACTGTATGTGTGTGTCTGTGTGTGTGTGGCGGGACATTACAGTATGTTTACCTGGTTGGATGAGGATGAACTGGTTAGATTTTGGTGGTCAAAACTAAAGGTTCAAGTTCACTGTGACCTCAAGTCTTGTTCTTATAAACACAACATCTCAAGAACACCTCAAGGGAATTTCTTCAAATTTTCTGAAAATGTCCACTTGGACGCAAGGATGAACAGATTAGTAGATCAACTACTTTTGTAGATCAAAAGTCAAGGTCACTATTACCTCCAGTCCATCCCATTCTTGTGAAAATGATATTTCAGGAACACCTGAAGGGAATTTCTTGAAATTTGGTACAAACATCCACCTGGGCTCAAGGATGAACTGGTGGTCAAAGGTAAAAGATGAAGAACACTGTGACCTAAAGTTCATCCTATTCTCATTAAGGTGATATCTCAAGAATACCTGGAGGGGATTTCTTGAAATTTGTTGCAAACCTCCACTTGGACTCGAGGATGAACTGGTTAAATTTTGGTGGTCAAAGCTAAAAGTTCAAGTTCACTGTGACCACAAGTCCTGTTCTCATAAACACGATACCTCAAGAACACTTCAAGCGAATTTCTATAAATTTGTTCCAAATGTCCACTTGGACTCAAGGATGAACTGATTAGAATTTGGAGATCAAAAGTCAAAGTTAAGGTCACTGTGACCTCAAGTCCATCCCATTCTTGTGAATGTGATATCTCGAGAACACCTTGAGGGAAGTTCTTGAAATTTGCTATAAACTTCCACTTGGACTCAAGCATGAACCAATTAGATTTTGATTGCCACAGATCAAAGTTCAAGTTCATTGTGTCCTGAAGTCCTGTTCTTCTGAATGTAGTATTTCAGCAACAGTTTGAGAGTAATTCCTTCAAATTTAGTGCAAATGTCCACTTGGGCTCAAGGATGAACTGATTGGAATTTGGAAGTCAAAGGAGAAGGTCATGGTGGCCACACTTAACACATTTTTCGCCATAACTCAAGAATTCATATGCTATAGTGAATATTATTATTTCACACAAACATTTAACAGGATAACATCATGAAGTGATAACATTTTATATCCAAAAAGTCAAATCGCTGTGACATCATAATGTTCAGTCCTCTGTCTTCCTCTGTAAAAAACAGGCTCCAAGTGAAGACAGCATGTTTCTCACTTGTATTTATTCACTGGTATCATGCATGTAAATGCAGTGATAAAAATGCTCTTCATACCTCTCATCAAATTCCTTTAAAGTTCTCGCTGCAAACATTCTAGTATGCATTCTTATTTTTTTTTTTTTTCTTTGTGAGCAGGATATTTACCAGACTGTATAAACCATACATTACACAGTCTATATGATAAATGATCTGCTGTGGTGAGTTGGCGGTAATTAATCAATTTTCTCTGTGAATGGTAATGAGGAAGAGAAAGTCAGCAAACCTGGTGCTAGTATAGCACATGTTCCCACTGGAGAGAAAATGGTAATAGATTAAGTGGCTGTGTGAATGATACAACAAAACACACACACACACCCATCCAGCCATCCATCCATCTCTTCTTTCCTACACGTTTTAATGCTTAAGGCATAAACCTGTATCTGTCAGTCAGTGCCATGTGTCACATCTGTTTATTATGTATGAAACAAGACTACACATCTATATCTATCCTGTCTTGAAGGCTCTCCTTGACAAAAGTAACAGCATGTAATTGTCTCAGTCAAACCCTGAAGCTTTCCGAGCACAAGGACACTTTTTTGCCATTCGTTTGTCGTACTGTTTGCATAAATATGAATATTTTCATATGCAAATATTAACTCATACTGTGTACATGCAAGATTTTCTTTTGAAACTTTGCTTTCATCATGTGATCAATTGCCTATTGAGTCTGGTGCCTGCGTTTCTTTAAGCGTGAGCTTGTCTGCGTGACATGTTGATGCACAGTGGGGAAAGCCAGTGTCCTTAGGTTCTTAACACGGAGCTATTAATACGACAATCGTAACTTCACCAAACACCACAATGTGTGCCTCAGGGTGAAAATAATAGCAGAGCAACCCCAGAGCTGGCAGGAAAAGTATTTGAGAGACACACGCAGGCAAAACCGGCATGCCGCACTTTATTGTAGTCAAAGGAAATTAGAAAAGATGACAAGAGGAAAAATATTGTAACAAGACAAAATGGCCAAATATTTGAGATAATCTTTACTAACCATTATGTCAGGCAAATAGTTGAATTTGCTTTACTTTGATGTGGTTTATATTCTGCAGAGTGTATCAAGCAAATTGAATGGAATGAGGTCCTAAGTGTTTTCCTCAAACTAAAAGCAATTTAGGACGAACCCTGCAGCACCAAGTGTTTGCTTCCCTTATGCATAATATCACTTTATGTGACATTTCCGAGCAATCAATATGTGTGCTTGGCACTTTTATGTTTTTGCCTAAATGCGGTGTGGAATTAGGCGTGGGGTTTGCAGGCTCGCAAACAGCCTTCAGCTTACACCACACAGACAGGAGAAACAAGGCCAAAAAATTAACTCAGTCTTATTCGAAGTCTTTCTCTTTGTCTGTCTCTCTACCTGTCCTTCAATCTATCAGGACGAGCAGCTGGCCAGATGTTCACTGTCTATAATTATTTGCAGATTTATGCATCAGCCTAATTATGCATACAATCATTGGAGAAAAATTAAGATGGCTGGTAAGGTACTTTTCAAAGTCAGCTTTTATTGGCTGCTGTGCAGTGTGCTCTTTTTGTCTGTTTTTTGTGAACACATTTGTAAGGTAACAAGACTTGTGATTGGATCTGTAATATTAATGTGTTTCCCAATTCTGGTCATGATGTGGCTATAAATTAATCATTTAGATTAAAGTGTGCGTGCGTGGGTGTGTTGTGTGCACTGCTGGACTCAGGGAGGGGGCAGGTTTGGGGGAATTACGCCCTCCTGCCTCCTTGTTTGAAAAGAAAAGTTGCAAAAGTGCCCTCTTGGATGCTCCTTTGGTAGTTAAAACATGACAAACACCCTTTGGAGTGGTGCAGTGCTCAAGACTACATAATAAAGTGCCCTCTAGGGTATTGGTTCCCAACCTGGATTCCGGGCTCCCCTAAGGGGGGCAACAAAAATCACAGGGGGGTACCAAAGGCTTTGCCTGCTCACAGGTTGTCAAAAATAGATTTACACATGTTAACTAGAGTCATATTTATGCAACATCTGATTAGGGATGTTATGAATAATCATTAATCAAGGAATTGCAGTTAGGAATTTAATGATTAACATATATTAATCGATGATTAATCGTAGTCTAGAAATGGCCGTAATTGCTCTTCATGTGACATTGTTTTGTCTAGCATAGTAATTTGTTGAATAGGGAAACTTATCAGTTAATCGAATCTTAGCGTTTTCAACTATTGGACAAGGCAAATGACAAAATTTAATACACTAGTCTGTGTAAAAATTATTTAATAAGATACTTATTTTTTGTCCTCACTCAAAAATAGTACGGGCCATACCTCTGTGATATGAATCATTATTATTCTTTTGGTAAGGATGAGTGTTTATAAGACTACTCTGTTGGGTTGTTAAAAAATAAGTGTTAAGCTTTTATTAGAAAAGATACATTTACCAAAAGTAAAGCTATTAAGAATAGATACTGTTATAATTGATGTTAATTTCTGACAATAACGTGACCCAAAAGAGTTCCCCACTGCCAAAGACAACATGGTAAATTGTTCTCTAGGGTGCCCTTCCGGTGGAAAAAGTGTGATGAAGTGCCATCCAGTGTGCCCTTCTAGTGGCCAAAATGTGATAAAATACCCTCTAGAGTGGCCCAGCGTCCAAGACAACAAGCTGAAATGCCCTCTAGGGTACACAAAACAAAATAAATGTACTTTTTTCACCTCTGCCCCTCAGATAGCCTGAGTCCACCACTGTGTGTTTGTGTGTGTGTGTGTGTGTGTGTGTGTGTGTGTGTGTGTGTGTGTGTGTGGTGTGTGTTGTGTGTGAGTGCGCGTTTCTCTCTGTTCAGCTGCTTTAGTGTGTCAAATGTCATTCAAACCTGAAAAGATGTTCTACAAATTAAAAGTTAGGTTCATACAGTGAATGGCTCTTTGTATGGTCGTTCAGCAATGAATACAGGCTACTGGACTGTCCTTG
Organism: Lutjanus argentimaculatus; assembly: GCA_034769285.1. Taxonomy (NCBI): domain Eukaryota; kingdom Metazoa; phylum Chordata; class Actinopteri; order Lutjaniformes; family Lutjanidae; genus Lutjanus; species Lutjanus argentimaculatus. The sequence goes on from JAWZSL010000001.1 coordinate 4,005,426, forward strand.
AAAGCAGGAATACATGTGTGTGGTATGTGTTTGTGGTATGAGTGCAGAAACCTATCTATCTATCTATCTATCTATCTATCTATCTATCTATCTATCTATCTAATATTTGTCAGAGTGCCTGTAGTGAGCACTTAAACATACAATAGAACTATAAAAATGACATAATCGATATTTTTATAGTATCAATACTTCACTACTATTTATATGTGAGAGGGTTTGCTCGTAATGGCAAACCCACAGATATTTATCACCCGACTCTGCAGTTCCTCTCAGCTCTATAGAGGTTTATAGCAGCTTTATTGTTTTGGTTTTTCAACCCGCAGCTTTACTGTTTTGGTTCACCGTCACTGCTCTCATCCCTCTTGTCAGCTTCAGCAAAAAATTCTAAAAACACAAGCTGCCCAGCACAAAACGACATGCAGATTAAAGCGTGGGTTCAAAGCTAATGGTCCTGAACCAAACTAATGTGAAGACGATATTTTGTTTACTTTTTCCAACTGGTCCAATTTGCGTTTACCAGAGGTACATATGAACGTTTTGTAAGACAGCGGATATTATGAGTCCAGGTTTGTCCTCTTCCAGTCCTCACATAGGCAGCAAACACACCACTAGTTCACCAGTTATCAAAACAAAGAGAAACTGTTTAAAACAATTGAAATAATGCATACAATGGTATGCCTCTGTAATTGGTTCAAATGATGTTCACTCCAGAAATAAACCACTCCAGAATACACCTGACAGTAATCTGAGACCGCCCTGAGGCTGATGAGAGAGTTGTTGTTTGTCCGTACTTGTGTTTGAGTCCAGTGTTCACACCAAACCAAATGAACTGCACCAATGGCAGGGCCGGATCTAGCCATTTTGGTGCCCTGGGTGAGATTAAGCTTTGGTGACCCCCCCTCCCAACACCACCACCTCCACATGTACTGCCTCATCACCACCCACTCTTTCTACAGTAAAAATATGAAGAGGATGAGCCATCACAATGGTTTCAAGACAAAAATATATGTTTTCCTTATTAGAAATTAAAATAACTTCTCAGACAAACTAATTACATATCAAAGAATCAATACATTGTTAAATTTCACCTGTATCCTGTAACATGGATGTGTTGGTGCTGGATGCAGCTTCACCTGCAGCTGTATTCAAACATAAAGTACATCTGTACTGTTACAACACTGCATTAAGTGCTTTATGTCATTCTACTGCGTATAATGTAGCACTGTACAAATAAATTTAATTTGACTAAGACTGACATGTAATTAGTAACAAGGTGTTACTATAACATTCAACAACAACAACAACAATAATAATGATAATAACAATAACAAAGCAGTGTATTATCACATACACAGAGACCACAAATATTTGGCTCTTACTTGAAACTCTTTTCTCTTTCGTTTGTTTCTTCCTGGTAAATCTGCAGTCATGCTGCAAATACTTGTACTCCTGGTGCACCAACTTCTTAAAGGTGATGAGAGCTGACTTTCTGATTGGATTATTACTGTTAAACTCAGCCTAAACTCACCCATGGATTATTCAAGGCACTTGGGCACAGCTGATAGGTGCATTCTGCTACACACTGCTGGCGCAAGGGCGGGGCAGGGCAGGATACCCCTGCACCTCTGGCACAAGATGGCAAAGATGGATAAGATAGGGCCCTGACAGCTGATGGACATGCCCCCAGCATTTCAGAGGAGAGGAAACCGCTCATTTTTTCATGATTTTGAGATCTAACTTTATCTGCTTTTTTCTTAATGGCTGATTAATAATACCAGGTTTCTGTGGTGTGACAAAACACAGATAATGCACATTTATTGTTGCTTTACACAATCTTTAACACTTTAAATTATGTGGGAAATGAATGGTAATTCACTAAGTAACAGCTTAATAACATGGGTATCCTCTGGTTGTTGCTATCGGTAAGCTAGCAGTTATCTAATGCCACATTCAGATGTGGAAAAATTGACATTTTGCTCTTCCTCAGTGTTCTGAGCTCAGATGCAAGGAAATGCCTCTATTCCTTTTTTCACATTCTAACTAGTCCTTTGAACTCCCTTTATCTCTGCAGTTTTTGAGGATTATTCTACTCTGGATGAAAAAGAAACTCATTTTTGTCCCCTCTCCCCTCCCTTATGGCTCTCCCTTCCCTCTTCTCTTTCCAACCCTCCCTAATCCCATCGTCTCTCCCTCTCCTCTCCTCTGCATTTCCCTCTTCTCCCTTTCTTCTCCTCTCCATTACTGTCCCATCTCATTCTCTATTTTCTCCAATCCTCACCTCCCTTCTTATCCCCTTTTCTCCTTGACTCCCCCCTCCCCTTTCCCAATGTCCTCATCCCCTCCTCTCTGCTTCCCTCTCTCTCCCATTTTGGCTTTGATCCCCCCCGGTAGTCTTTCCTCATTTTTTTTCCCCCTCCACAATCTTCACTCCTCTGCAGGGGTGGACTCAAGCTGTCTTTGGGGCAGGGGTGAGAAAAATAAAAAAGGGCACCAGCTGCATGTGGTGGGGCACCAGCGTGGCAAAAATCGTTATGAATTTAAAATGAAAAAGTTCCAATTCCTGGCTTAGATTACCACATTTTGTCTACTGGAAGGGCACTTTAGAGGGCAATTTACCACATTTTATCCACTGAAGGGCACCCCAGAGTGCATTTTGTCATGTTTTGTCCTCTAGAAGAGCACTTTAGAGGGCACTTTACCACATTTTATCCACTGGAAGGGCACCCCAGAGGGCACTTTATCACGTCTTAGGCATCCAAGAGGCTCGTTTCTTTAGAATTGTGGTACCTGGGCATTTGGCCCCAGGTGAGGTGACCGCCCCCGTTGCCCTCCCTTGAGCCTAACTCATCCATCACTCTCCTCATACCTCCTCTCCTGCTCTGCTACTGTATTCTGCTCCATCCACTATTCCTGTACGCCTCCGTGGCGACAAATATTCTCCATTTTTCTCGCACCTCTTCCCCTCCTTCGCTCATTCCCCTCCGCTTCTTCCCCTCTCGACCTTTTACTTCTCAACTCCTCTCATCTGACTCAGTGCCCCGTCCCAAAGCGACACGTCTCCAAACAGAGGAGTGCAGAAACAAATTCTTGACAAAGCCCAGGGATCTGCCCTGCCAGTCCCTTCCGTCTGCTCATCTATTCATTTGTTTGTGTTCCCCCGTCCCCCCCGTCCCTCTGACTCTGGTGTGTGTCTAACTGTCCCCCCCGGCTCGCTCGCCGCGCACACACAATATGCACGCATACACACAGGCGCGCGCACACATGCATGCACACTCAGGCTCTGATTGCGACCTGACGGAGCGTTAAATTACAGCCTCACCAACACTGCTGTGAGGGAATTGCTGTGTGCTCTGCTTGCTGTCTCTTATCCTCTCCTCCTCTCGCCCTCCCTCCTCTTCCTCCTCTTTTTCGCCTCTATCTTCGCAGATCTTCCTCTTCACTTTGAGTGAGCTCTTCTCTCACCTGTTGTTTTTCCACTCGCGACTTTTCTGTTTGCGTTTTCAATCATTGAACGATTTCCCTCCATCACCTGTTGTCTCCCGTCTGATCGGCACCCCTTTCCCCTTGCGGCCCCGCCCACCTATTATCTCTTCTTCTCTGGTCTCATTGCATCATCATTTTATCTTTTCCCCCTCTAATCCTCTTCACTTCTTCTCTTAATTTTACAGACAACGCTGCCGTCGGCATTCCCTGCAGTTCACTTCGGCTCCCCGCCTTTCCCCTCCACTTTTCTGTTGTTTTTTTTTCCCCCAAAGCTACCACGTGCTGCTTGCTTTCCCGAAGTCCACCACCTTTATTTCCCTAATTCCCCTATCACTGTCTTCTCTCTCTTACTCTTGCATTTCCCATCACCGTTCTCCTCCTTCTCTCATTCCTCTTGTCTCCTTCCTTCCACCCTCCCAGCCCTCATTACCGTATGTGTGTGTGTGTGTGTGTGTGTGTGTCAGGTTTCATCCTGTCAGTGAAAGGTCAGCAGCAGGGATTTCCCTGGGCATCACAGCTAGCAGCTTTAGCACTCCGCATCACCAGCCTTATGCTCTATATTAATAATAGCGCCAGCAGCCGTATCCCTTAATGCCACCAGCCTGCATATTAAACAGCTAACACCTAGCCCCGAGCTCAAGCAACAAAGGCCTGCGACGATGTAGGTTATTCAGAAGGCTAGCGGCTTTAGCACTTATTGTCATCAGCTAGTGGCTATAGCATAGCTTAACAGCAACAGCCTTTTGCTGCATATTTAAAAGGCTAGCAGCTGTGGCAAGGGGGTTAAGCACTGAGCCACCGTCGTTTTGCTTAGATGGCAGGGCTCATGAAGGTCAGACAGCATTTGGCTTAGCGACCGTTATGCGAGGGATTTTCCAGGTGTGAGAGCCAACATATCCTTAAATATTCAATATATAGTATTTATAATGTACTGTGAAATGTGCAATGTACTTACAGTGATACGTAAAGCCACTTTTCACATGCTGCATAAAGCATCACCATGCATGTTTCTACACCAATCTGTGCCCAATAGAAATATGAGGGAGTCTCATTATGGCAATATTGTGGCATGAATTACAAAATCTATGTAGACAAATGTGTTTTGCAGACAGAAATTCACTGTACTTTTTAATAAATGCCAACATGTGTTTATTCATAGCTCATTGTATATGTGTTTTGAATAACAGTAACCTTTTCTGAATTCATATCGCCACCAGCCATTTACTGTATGTCATTAAAAACAAACAAGCCACTTATTAGATTATTTGCCTTGGCACTGTCTCTTGCATGCAGGGACGGTAACAGAGCAGCTCGGGAGTACATGAGAACGAAACCTTTACTCCTTGTTTCCAGTAAGCATGTCGCATCTGTGCCACGGTTTTGATCGTCTTCCACAGGGCTCCTTGCCCCACCAGCAGTGTTTCAGAAGCGGAGCATTTTTCCCGCCTGATTGTGTTGACTTGCTCATATTTTGTTGATTAGGTCATTTTTCCTTGATGTTTTGTGCTTCTACCACGAGTAAGTAAATTACGTAATTATATAGTTTCTTTTTTTCATCTGTGTTTCTGACCACAAGTCTACACAGGGTCTTTTATTTTGAAAACTGATTGGATTCTTTCTGCTTTATCTGTGTCTTCTTGTCTGTTTGTTTGCTTTTGTTTCACTGTCTATGTATCTCTCTTTCTCTTTACACAAAACACACATGTGGATTCAAAAACACATAAAATAACATTTGACATCATACAGTAAATTCATATTTGATTTTCATAAATTTCACATATAAATTCACACACAGAGTGTTGTTGGTTTTCAGACAGGTCACAAGTGAAATGTGAGGTATTATTTGGAAACACAATCAATTAATTCAACTTCAACTGAAAGATTTTTTTGTATACTTATAAACCTTTTCTGTATAGTTTCTATTTCTATTGCAAAACAGAATCCTTATATTTACAAATCTTTTTTTTTTCAGCTTTTTTATTTTTCAGTATCCCCCCAGTTAAAGGGGAAAGGGTGGTGAGCTACACACAGTTCATAAAATTTAGTTTAGCTAAAACTAAAGAGAGAGAGAGGGAGATGAAAAATATGATATACTGTTATTATTATTATTTTAATAATATATGCTGATATTAAAATGTGTTGATGCTTTGTAGGCACAACAATTCCATTAACAATAAATGTTAAGTTAGAAAATAAAATATGTTACTTCCACTATAAGCCACACCCACTTCTGGTCTGGCATCCGAATAGAGATACAGAGACAGATAATTTTGTTGGTGTAACAGATACAGATACAAATAATGATGTCTCTGTTCATATTTAAAGAATTATCTTAACTTCTGCATGTAAGTTCACATAATATAGGCAGTGTATGTGTCTTAAAGGATGAGTGTGTTGGTTTTAGTGGCAACCATGGGTGAGCTTGCAGACTGCAAGGCCCTACTTAGAGCTAGTGTTTGGTTTGTCCATTCTGGGCTACTGTAGAAACATGGCAGTGCAACATGACAATGTCTTTGGAAAATGACCTGCGCCCTTTGTAGATATAGACGACTCATTCTAAGGTAAACAGAAACGCACAATTTTATTTAATTTCCACAATATTCCGCCAATAAATCCCTGTAAATCTTACACATTGGACCTTTAACTCCCCACTGCTGCCATGTCACGTTCATCAGTTGTCTCTCCCTTGCTGTTCTTTGTGCAAAAAGAAAAAGAAAAGGAGAAACAACACGTAAAGACAGGTTCGTCTTGCGAGCCTAATTGAGAGAGAAGTGAGAACAGGCCCAGTGAGTCAGAAGTCTTTGGAGGTGCGTGCACCACAGCAGAAGTTTAAGCGTGGAGTTCAGTAAATGTCAGTGTGCAATGGTGGCAGTATTCTAATAGTAAGAGGAGCAAACTTGTACATGGGAGTTTGCTGGCTCAGCTCCATGCACTAATTGGAGATATTCGGGTGTGACAGAGAAGGAGAAATTCTCTCCGCTGTTCCGAGCAACAAGTGTAACACTACCTTTGACAAAATCCTCAGATGCTCGGTGACCATTAGAAAGAGACCAAATAGGCCACAGTTGCAGAGTGCAGTTATAAAGGAGGAAAAATGAGTTTTTAAATCAAGTTTAATGTTGCAAAAGAATGGTCTTATGGTCAATAATAATGAAAAAGCCCCATCAAGACCTATAACACCAATCCAAATGAGAAAATCTAACACAAAATGGAGTGAAACTTGATAATGATTTCCGTGTTCTCTTGCACAGTAGCAGTTAATCCAATTTAAGACCCTCAGTACGTTTCATTTGGTTTAGGCTAATATTACATTTAGCCAAAACATCAGCCCTAATGACAGATCTCTTGAGATGCAATCAGTTTCCTGAGAGAGCATAAGAGTTTAGGGTTAGATGGAAAGGCTCCAGCCATCAAGGGAACATTCATTACTTTGATCTCATCTTCACTACATTGGTTTGGGATAAGAAGTTGATGTGTCCCTGAATGCACTCTGTCTTGTTAGCTGAGATTTCATTTAGCGCTCCCTATCCAGAGAGCTTCACACAGGCCAGGGGCTGCGGTAATACATTACTGAACAAATCAAAACAGGATTATGCCATGCACAGCAAATGTTATCTTTGGAAATGAGAAATAACTGTTTGTAATTTTTTTACAGCAGTGATATTACATTATGTAATGTAGGACTGTTGTGGGTACAGCTGGTACTGTAGTAGAAAGATTCAAAATCAAAGCAGTAGCCTTTATGTTATTGTCCTTTTTATGATATTATTAGGGATGGGTATCAGGAGCCGGAACAGAAGCGAAATATTTAGAAGATCCAAACGGTGCTGCTATCAGTATTTTGTGACTTTAATTTGCTCTAACATAGCTTGCATTCCTAACCGCCCTGCAACGACAAAGCTGCCAGTGTCAGCTGATAATGTTTAATGTTGTTCCATAACTGTGCGCTTACATTCTGTCCTCTCCAGTCTTGGCTGCGGCGCTAAACATTCAAAACTGTGGGCTCACTTTACTAAAGCTGCGTTTCATCACGCCGAATTATGCTTCTGCTGCTCCCCTCCTCCCTCGATCTGGACGTCGTTCCCAGTCCGCCGTCGTGAAGGGTCCTCCAATTCCTTAAATGCCCCTGGAGGAGGCGAGCAGGGGCGCCGCCAGGGATTTTGGGCCCCACGAAAAGATTTCGCATCCGACCCCACCACCACAAGCCATGCCAACGCTGCGCTATTGCTGTACATATGATAATATATCCAGTAATTATTTGTAATAACATCATAATAAAAATTCAGTCACTACTAGTTTGTTTACTTAATTTTAACTGCACGCACCACAGAAAAAAAAATATTCATGAAGAATATCGACCCAAACTTCCTTCAGTTGCGTATCACCACCACTGGATGTGAAGTAAATGACCATATTTCAGTCTGCATCAAGGTATTATTAAAGTGTTATTTTAAAATTGGCTGTCGCTCAGACTCAGACACTCGGTGCTTCAAACTGTTCAGAAACCAGTAGAGACAAGGGGTGAGGAAAGAGGAAGCTCATGAAGGAGCTCAGAGTGAGGAAATGCAAGCATATCCTAGTCTTTTATTGAGTGGTGTGGTGCTGATTGGACAGTTTTGCAGGTCGTCATCCTGCACCATCAGGACACACACGGGGAAATCATAATTCCGGTGTCTGACAGAAGTTTATGCAGCACTTCCTGTTTTTCTCACAAACTGCTCACGAAGAAATAACTGATTATAAGCGTTATTAGTATTATTAGGCTGCAAATCGCTGCATGTTCTGAATAATTACATAAACAGGTAGAGACGGGATGAGAAGGAGACATCTTCTGATACAGTCATGATTCAGAGCTTATTACTGTGGAATCGCTGTCACACACTTTTTAATGGACTAATCAGGGAAAATACCTGCGTGGATGGTTTACTTTGTAGAGTCATGTATAGGGATTTACAGATAATGAAAGTAAACACAATTACATGGTGAGATGCGATATAATGCGCTGTCATCTTGTCTGTGAAAAAAAAAAAATTAATAGGACAATTTAATTGGAAAGAGTTGTGGCATCCAACACAGCAGTAGTTTGTTCTTTGTTTGTTTTTTATTTCACAATAAAATCATTCTCACACAGCTGTGTGGTGTATTATTGTGCAGATTACAATAATGCAAGTAAATAAATAGCCTAAGTAGTCTATTATATAAATTAGGAATTATATTATATAGGAAGGAAATGGTGATTATAATCAACATAAGTAAGAAAACTCCTAATAATCGACTACATTAAACAGTTTACAGATCTAGACAAATACTACACGATAGATCTTTGGAAATTCATAACAGTCGGTTTGACAGCTGATACAACTGTGCAGCTCGTCATAAGTAACAGACATAGCTTCATTCTGATGCTATGGAACCAAAGATTTTTCATTTCACAGCTTTGTTTCCTCCGTCTTGGCATCTCTTCCTCACATCTCTCCCTGTACACTTGTATATATTATATATTTTATAATTTTTTGCTTGCTTGAGTTTGACCTCCATAATGATTTTGGTTCTTTGTGGAATACTCCCCAGGTACACTTCATACCTTACAAATAAAGCATATTTTGCTTAAATTTTTGTAATCTCAAGCCTTTTTGGTAAGGTTAATCAGAACACTCGGAACAGGATGCAGTTTAATTCTCACTGGAACAAGTTGCCTTTTATTTTTAATGGATTTAAAAAAGCAACTTTTTTTTCTTCACAATTTTAACTTACTCCTACAACTTCACTACAAAAACGCTTAAGAGCATTACAACATGCATCGCATTTTTTTTTTTTTTTTTTTAGAAAATCTGCTGTGAAATCCAGACCCACTGAGGGCCTGACTGAAGCTAAATGCAACTGTAACCCAGGTCATTTTCCTGTAGTCCCAATTTCCGACATTCCCTAAACGCCTCACAAGCAGGCTGTCGGTAGAAACCTTCCAGGCCGCTGCACACAGTGAAGCCTGCAGCCCCACGTGACCAGGTACGTCAGACAGAAGCTACGTAAACTACAAAAAATGTGAAATAAGAGGTTTCTAACGAGTGTTTCAAGACGTGAAAGTGAGTGAAGTCGGCAGAGACGCCGGTGAAAGAAACTGCTGAGCTGTGAAGGAGCAGTTTGTGAGAGAAGTTGTCCTCTCAGTTTTATTCAGGTGAGTTTTGCCACTCTCAGTTAGCTAATTAGCATTAAGAGCTGAATTGCGTGCTATTGTATACACACTGTATGAAGCTAAAACCAGTCAGGATAAGTGTGTCGTGAAGAGAATATGTTTATTGTTTATGGTTATTGTAATGAGATGTTTAGTCGCCCACCTCTGTTGGTTTAATTGCAGCCTAAAGCTACATCAGTGCAACATGCCTGGCTGTTGACCTAGCTCTAGTGAAGCACATGAGGTAATGTGTGTGTGTTGGCATTGTGGTTTGAGCTATTGTGTATGTGCCAATAAACAAGCAATTCTGAGTAACAAGCAGAGTGTAGGAAGATGAAAAAAAAGGTGGCATTCTAATGTGCATTTTACATCAGTTGAGGCTTGAACTCACAATTTCTGGCACAAGAGACTCTGCATATTGACTGATAGCTAAGCCAAATAAACAGGGAAAAGAGACAAGGGATAACAGGGAAACGTGTTGATAAAGAGTATTTGTCTCTTCCCAAAACTGCCTGGATCATAATTATTTTAACCTTAGTAGTCTCTAATCCACATAGCAGGATACCTGAACATAAGGCTTTCACATTTGAAAGTCCATCCTGCCTTAGCTGAGGCTCAAACTCACGACTTCTGACACTGAAGTCCATCTTTTATCTCACTGAGCTAATTGGCAAGTGACAGTTCATGTGTGGTTTCACAAATTGACTAAGCCAAGGATCAGGGTGCCAGGCAGCAGCCATCCATGCCATAGAAAAGCAAATTTCAAAGTGAAAGCTCCAAAGCTGTAGCACATATGGTTGATTTGTTGTGAATTTTCAAAGTTTTGAAATTTAGAGGCTTGCTGTAGCGCCACCATCAGGACTATTGTCTTGTGTTTCCAGTTGAGGACATCTGGCATGGGACTGGACCTTTGTGAAAAGTTTGGGTAGATTTCTCATATGTAAATGTTGTACAAGCTGAGGCTTGAACTCACAACCTTCAACACCAAGAACCATCCTCTATCTCACTGAGCTAATTGGCAAATGGAAACACCACTTGTAGCTTCACAAATTGACTAAGTCAGTCACCTGTGTGCAATACAGCAGCTGTTAGCATGTAAAGGCAGATTTCAAATGGCTGTCAAAAATTCAGTTATTGAGACAAAAATCCCAAAATACACAAATTGCATCTAGACAGCATGGAGATGTTGGTCATTAGTTTTTAACAATGATTTATTGGCTCCAAAAGTGAAAAACTGATGTTTAAAAATGACATTTTTGCATTGACTCCAATTGTTCGCATGAGGGTGAAATTCAAAATGCTGTAAAAAATTCAGTTTTTGAGATAAAATTCTGATATTTTCCAAACATCATCTACCATGACTCCAAAATTTTGTCTTTTTTTCATGAACATTGAAAATGTATTTAGCAAGAATTTGCAAGTATATGTTTATAATACCGTTTACAGTCAAACATTTTGATGCACTGTAGGCTCAATTTTTGATAAATCAAAAATCTGTGTGGATCGTTTGTGTAGGACAGTCTGAAGATGCTCTGTAGCAAGTTTAGTGTCAATTGAGCAAAAATTGTGGGAGGAAATAGGTTTAATAAGTTTTACAGTTTTTGAAAAAAACAGAGTGATGGACTTCATAATTTGCAATAGGTTTAAATGTACAAAAGTTTCTTCAGTATCGGGGCTACATTTTGGTGAAAGTTGTAAATCTGTAGCACATATGGTTGATTTATTATGAATTTTCAAAATTTTGAACTTTAGAGGCTTGCTGTAGCGCCACCATCAGGACTATTGGCCTGTTTTTGCAGCTGAGGCAATCTGACATGGGACTGGACCTTTGTGTAAAGTTTGGTCATTTTTCGTGCATGGGAAGTAGGATTTCCTCGGAAGAAAAAGAAAGAAAGAAAGAAAGAAAGAAAGAAGAAGAACATGCAGGATTACAATAGGGTCCTGGCAGCTTAGGCTGCCCGGCCCCTAATAAATAAATAAATAAATTAAAGGGTGAATGTGTAATCTTTGGAAACTGAGCTACAGTAACAAAACCCAAAAAAATTGGTCATAAATATTTATTAGTTATTATAAAGCCATGTTTGTGTTCATTTTAAATCGATGGACAGTAAAAGAGGAAAAATTAGACAATAAGATGAATATAACTGTTTTTTTTTTTTTGTTTTGTTTTGTTTTGTCTGAGGAAAGGTTCTTTCAGTCGACAACATGGAGTGACTCCATCTGCTGCCTGGACCTTCATCGCAGCTCGTGGATGCCTTCATCTTGTCTGGACATCAATGTGTGGATGTTGCTGCTGTTCCAAAGAGCGGTAGAAAACTTAACTAAGAATTTGGTTTTATTCATTTCAGATTATATATATATTTTTTTTTATTGGGTCGGTGACTGAATAAAAGTTTTAAAGAGGCCCATGGTTGACCGGCCACCTTAAAGAAACGTTAAAAGGAAATAAACTTAAGACTTATTTAAAAGTAATAAACTAAAAGGAAATAAGGAACATTAAAAAAAAGAAGAAAGAAACAGACTATTAAGAGCTAGTAATTGAGCCCATTTGAGTCAACAGAAGCTACCTTAATTTTTATTTACACCAGGTTATTCAAGTTTTTTTTGGGAAATGAAACTAAAAAGACAATCGTGAAATTATACCAAACCGTAGCATTGTAGATATATTTTTACATTCATTTTCCCCAAATCGGTGGTTGTGTGTTTTTGTGTGCTGGAGGTCTTAATGCTCTAACTAAGAGTTTGCCGAACTTAGTGAACATAGTGAATTAAGTAAACCTGAAAACCAAGTGAATCTGCAACCGAACTGAACTGTAAAACTTTGCCTTAAAAATATATTTTAAAGAATCCCAGATGTTGACACCTTAGATACTAAAACCAGGATTAACAACATAGATTTCCCACTTGAGGGAAGGTTACACTTAGAAGAGGTTACACAATATATGTAAAAAAAAAAAAAAAGTAGCTCTGTGTAAAGGGAGCAATGCTGACAACCTCATGAAACATTTACAAATACAGCACTCTATAAATCTGAAGCAGTGTGGTGTTTTTGACTGTTTTAGCTAAGTGACTGTTACACCAACATTAGAAAGGAATTGGCTTAATTGTAGACATTCAATTCCATTTCCTATCAGAAACAAGCTAGAGTGATGACACTTACTCGGCACATGCTCAGTAGGATTCTCTCTCTGTGCCTGTGGGAAAAGGAGGACCATTTCACCTCAACAGTTTTCAACAAAAACAGATTTTTTGGATGTACAATATTTTTCTTCTGCTGGTAAAAGTTTAGATTCCTTGAATTTAAACACACCAATTTTATCTTTAGGTTGAAGTTAAAAATGAACATGAACTACCTATGCTAGCTAGCATACAAGACTTTGTCGGGGCTGCAAGATCTGGGGCAGTTACTTGTTTGCTTACATGCTTTTCTGTTCGAAAATGAACATATTTCACCAAATTTAAATGTAAAATTACTTATAACTCAATTAAAATAATTAAAATCTTATTGCCGTTACAGCACATTACATCTAAAAGAGTTTGAACAATATACCAAAAAAAAAAAAAAAAAGAAAAAGAGAACATCATTAGATATGACAGAGGTAATGTGTTAACTTTGACGTGCATTTTTTATTGGAGATCACCTGGAGCAATTGTAACACTACAGACTTTGCATTAAACTTAATATTATAGTCTGGTCCTTATTAGTGAAAATGTGTCACTGGTATTGTTAATGAATGCACATATGTATGTTTTGCTCATAATAAATGACTTGTGTATTTCTAGGAGTCTATGAGTTATGAAGGAAAATGTAACATTGCCCCTGGTCTCCCAGGAATGCAGTTGTCTCAGCTGTCATCGTTACAAAAATTAATTCTGTGGTTATTATCTCAGAGCACAGTTAGCATTATTTTTAAGCACTTCTGATTTATATTCCTAAACAATCCCATACACAGCGTCAGTCACGCGGCGGCCACAGCTTCATCTTCGCTCATTTGAAGGACACAGGAAAACAGAATGTCACTGGGTTGTTGCCAGGTGACAGATTTACAGCCCTTCATTACAGTGGAGTCCAGTTGTTTTAGGTAGCCAGTGGCATAACATAAATTGCTAACTGCTAGGAAGCCTAAGTTTGAAGCTGGTGTGAGCTGTCCTGACTACCAGAGATAACAGTTAATATTTTCAGCTACAGGGAGGTGACCACAGCCCTTAACCCCAATTTTCTAGTTAGGGGCCGGGCAGCCTAAGCTGCCAGGACCCTATTGTAATCCTGCATGTTCTTCTTTCTTTCTTCTTCCGAGGAAATCCTACTTCCCATGCATGAAAAATGACCAAACTTTGCACAAAGGTCCAGTCCCATGCCAGATTGCCTCAGCTGCAAAAACAGGCCAATAGTCCTGATGGTGGCGCTACAGCAAGCCTCTAAAGTTCAAAATTTTGAAAATTCATAACAAATCAACCATATGTGCTACAGATTTACAACTTTCACCAAAATGTAGCCCCAATACTGAAGAAACTTTTGTACATTTAAACCTATTGCAAATTATGAAGTCCATCACTCTGTTTTTTTCAAAAACTGTAAAACTTATTAAATCTATCTCCTCCCACAATTTTTGTTCAATTGACACCAAACTTGCTACAGAGCATCTTCAGACTGTCCTACACAAACGATCCACACAGATTTTTGATTGATCAAAAATTGAGCCTACAGTGCATCAAAATGTTTGACTGTAAACGGTATTATAAACATATACTTGTAAATTCTTGCTAAATACATTTTCAATGTTCATGAAAAAAAATGACAAAATTTTGGAGTCATGGTAGATGATGTTTGGAAAGTATCAGAATTTTATCTCAAAAACTGAATTTTTTACAGCATTTTGAATTTCACTCTCATGTGAACAATCGGAGTCAATGCAAAAATGTCATTTTTAAACATCAGTTTTTCACTTTTGGAGCCAATAAATTATTGTTAAAAACTAATGACCAACATCTCCATGCTGTCTAGATGCAATTTGTGTATTTTGGGATTTTTGTCTCAATAACTGAATTTTTGACAGCCATTTGAAATCTGCCTTTACATGCTAAGCTGCTGTCTTGCACACAGGTGACTGGCTTAGTCAATTTGTGAAGCTACAAGTGGTGTTTCCATTTGCCAATTAGCTCAGTGAGATAGAGGATGGTTCTTGGTGTTGAAGGTTGTGAGTTCAAGCCTCAGCTCGTGCAACATTTCCATATGAGAAATCTACCCAAACTTTTCACAAAGGTCCAGTCCCATGCCAGATGTCCTCAACTGGAAACATAAGACCTGAATTTTCCTGATGGTGAAAATTCATAACAAATCAACCATATGTGCTACAGCTTTGGAACTTTCACTTTGAAATTTGCTTTTCCATGGCATGGATGAGCTGCTGCCTGGCACCCTGTTGCTTGGCTTAGTCAATTTGTGAAGCCACACATGAACTGTCACTCGCCAATTAGCTCAGTGGGATAAAAGATGGACCTGAGTCTCAGAAGTCGTGAGTTCGAGCCTCAGCTAAGGCAGGATGGACTTTCTAATGTGAAAGGCCTATGTTCAGGTATCATGCTATGTGGATTAGAGACTACTAAGGTTAAAATGCACTTTACAGAAACAACACTTTTCCCTGTTATCCCTTGCCTAAAATTGCCCGGCCCCGGCCATTGCTACGCACCATTCCTTATTTTCACATCTTTTCATGTCATGTCTTTGTTTTTTGCAGCACATTATAGAAAGCAACACTGATTAAGCAGTATTGTATCCATTCAGTCCTAATGATACCCATCCTGAGATATCATCATATCTGTTTCACCTGTTGTACTAACTTTGACTCGACCCTGACATCTGCATGACTTGTTTAAGCTCGGAAGGTAAAGCCTTTCATCCGCTGAAGGCAGAATTTTAATTAAAACCATGCAATGAAGTCTTGTCTGTTTTATACTTCAAGACTTATTGAGCGCTGCTGCGCAGTTCAATGTATTGGTCTGTTTATTCACAGATCTAAATTTATTTATGTCTGAGGTCAGGGAAAGTTCAAAAATGCCTCATTCAAATTAAAATGCTGTGTGGTTGGAGAGACTGTTGCATATTCCTCTGCTAAAAGGGGTTGTCAGCCTCAACTAACTCTGCGCTTGTCATCAGGCTATTCATACGTTGTTGTGTCTAAGGCTCCACATTTGCATGCTTCACCTCAGAAACACGCGCCTAATGTATTAAAAGGTGACGGACTGTGTGGATACATTGTTACTGCTGAGAGAGACGTGACAAATACAGTTATCCCTGCAAGATAAACATGAGCACACAGATACTTAAATGCCCATTAGCAATTCAAACACGGATACACAAGCATGAGGGTTAGAGCACAGGAGTGTATACCTGGAATATTTCATTCTCGCATTAGGGCTGAAGAATTAACAGCTGAAACTGAAAGCCAAACAAAATGCCTATTTCTTACCTTCATAACTCGTCAGGGAATTCTGAATATGACCTGGCATGTTTATCTCATTCAGCCTAATTAGGTAACAAAAAGAAAGACAAAACTATTAATTAGAGAGCTAAATGCTATGTAAAGGATACAAGGTAAAGGTGGCTGGGCTAAATACAGACGAGGGGTAGTGTGTGAAGCAGAATGACATCCCTTTTATTAGGTTAGTTATGTAAGGTGGCTCCATCCCCTGAAGAAACTATTTGTGCCCCATTATTGACTCTGAACAAATCAACCCCGTGGCATAAGGAGCAACACTGTGCTCACTGCTTGAATTTTGTCCTAAAATTGCCAGTCAAAGGGATTTGAAGTGTAAACTTTAAACTTATGTTGTTGTTTCTTTGTCTCAGCTACACAGAAGAGTATTTGGGCCAGGCATAAGACAAAAAAATGAATGGAGGAAGTTTTTTTTATTTTGGATTTCGGGAATAAAGTCAGATTTTCCGTATTAGTGCCATTTTTTTTTGCATTTTGAGAATCAAATTGAGATGTTGTGAACAAAGTTGAAATGTCGAGTGTAAAGTAGAAATAATACTAAATACTGTTTAGTTTTTTCCTCAAAATCACATTTCAACTTTAATATCGATATTTCTACTTTACAATTCAACTTTCTTTGTGTCATCTCGACTTAAATCCCAAATTTATTATCGACAGTTTGACTTAACTATAACATTTTGATTATACCTGGCCCTAATACTCCCCTGTACAGTTTATGATCTTGTCTACAAATAAGCAATAGGTTTTTTTTGAGTATTTTTGAGAATCAAATCGAAATGTTGAGAGTGAAGTGGAAATAGTCTACTGTTTGCTTTTTTTTCTCCAATCATATTTCAACTTTATTCTCAACATTTCAACTTTATTTTTGACATTTCAGCTTTACTCTAAACATTTAAACCTTATTTGTGACAGTCTGGCTTTACTCTTGACATTTTGACTTTAATCTCGGCATTTTGACTTTAATCTCGACATGTCGACTTTAATCTCGACATTTTGACTTTAATCTCAACATTTCGACTTTAACCTCAAAATCTCGACTTTAATCTGGACATTTTGACTTTGTTCTTAAAAATGCAAAATTTAAAATAATCTTGCTCCTCTCATTTTTTCCCCTCACGCCTGGCCTTAATACTCTTTTACTGTTTTGTACAATTTTGAGCTCGTCTACAATGAGCAATAGGTGTTTTAGATTATCTTTCAGGAAAACAAAACAGTGAACCACCTACCTTTTTGTTGAAAGTTACATGCTGGCCATAAGCAAAACTCGCCTGTTTTTTATTGTTTTAAAAAAAAAAAAAATTTTTTAATGCATGTGTTCATGTGTTTTGATAATGAAAAGCTTTTTGTCGAACAGCTGTAATTTAAATATGAATCCGTTGTAGCAATTGGACGAATATATCTCACCTATCGGAGATAGGCTGAAGCCATTGCCATTTTTAGGGGTGATATTGTTTGACAAGATAGTTTGATGCTTTATGTACTTTCTGTTGAGTTTGGGAATGAAGCTTGTTTTATGAGGAGTTAACGAGAGCATTAAGCTCAGAAAAAGAGAAGCTTGAATTCAGAAGGAGTGCGGTTGCATTTTTCTGTTTAATAAGGAAAATAGGTGTGAGAATGTGTCATTTCTTGACACTTTGTGAGTTTTTTTTGCTTACTGGACGCAGTGAACATGTACTGTAGCATATGAAATGTAGTGAATTCGCTGCTTGCGCACATCTCCCAACTGAGACTTGGGAGGATGGGAGGAGATTGGGGGGTGGACGAATATATGAATGTATCACCAGTCACCGGTTGATGGGCTGATGGTGGCCAATTGGAAAATTTTAACATATCGCCCAACCTTAGAGTCTATATCTTCAGAAATAACCTTGGTTTATGTTTGAAAGAGGGCCAAATTAGATTTAAATGTGCCACTTGATGACATTGGGCTAAAATCTGAGTGCTGAGAAGCACTTGTGTGCACACACATCTAAATTAAAGTGATCTGAAGCAGAAGAACTGCATACATAATATCACTTATAGCGTGTATTTTCCCTTCATATGAGATGAAATTGTCCACTTACTAGTGATACTTTGATTAACCCAGATAACATGTTTGTTTTGCCAGCAGTTGGGTCTCTGCAGCTACAGGGTGTTACTGCCGATTAGCATATTGCCTGTTTGTTTTCAGCTTATTGTTCACCTCTTTCATTTAGTTGCCCTAACAAGGATAACAGCCTCCGATTATAGAAGTCCACACTCATAATCAAACACACACACACACAGGAGCAGCAGCAGGCACAGAGATACACACAATGCACATGTACATGCACCTCTGCAGAGCTCCCTTATCTTTTTCATCATTTTTCATTCAATCTGAAAAACAGCAAGGCTCGTCTAACGATGTTTAATTATGAACTTGACTAAATATAATATGATTTATGTGATTAACCCATCTATTCATCATGTATGGGTGTCCTCGGTTGGGGATGTTCGTTTAAGAGTGTGTAGGCACTGTGGAGGTGTGCATGAGTGGATGGATGTCTGAGCATGTAAAAAAGGTCTATGAATGCCTTTGTGCAGTTGTGTGTGTGTACCTGCATGTAACAGTGTGTAGCCTGTGTGTATCTGCTTCAGATTTAGTGTAGTTATGCTAGCTGTCCTTGAAGCAGTGCTTCAGTAGCGGGGGAGCTGCTATTAACCGTTTACAAGGTAGACATTAAAAGCAACTATTTATTGATAGAGGAGGACCGAGGATTCTCATCTCCACGCGAAATAACCTGAACTGGGAAAATAAAGATCCATGTGTGTTTAAAGCTTGAAAGTAAACCAAACGTGAACACATATTTGATTTTTCAGATTCTGTATATGCTCCTGTGTTTTGGGCAGTATCTGTGCCTGTGTGTTCACCTCCCCACTGCTTCTCTGTGGAAAGCTGTTCCAGATGGGGAGAGGCCAGCTGTATCTGTCATGGATGGGTGAGGGTGCATGAGGTATTTATGTAAATATGATTCTCTACCAGCAAAGGCACCTGAGATATAAATGCTTAGTTTAAAGGTGAACAGTTTCACAAATTGCAGAACTTCTTAGTTGTGACATTCGTATCACTGCATATCCTTGTGTGTTTCATTCATTTCAGCATGAGAAAATAACATAATGAACTACAAGAGGTCACTCAGTAGAGTGCAGATCTCTGCCAGGCAGCAGATGGTGAAGCACCTACTGCAGTTCCACCACGACTGCCAGATGCAACCAACAGAGCTAACATGACGCCCACATACGTTGTCTTTAGCTGACACAAGATTTCATACTCAAGCAACTGTTGATCACTTGTGGCCCCTAGCGGCCAGTTTGGAAGCTGTCAATGGCCGTATAGAACAGAGCAGTCAAAAAAACTAGAATCATTGCGTCGCAGTTGTATGTCTTCACCAAGCAGTCAAGTTGCAGTTTACATCCATGTCTGTCCAGACTCATATAATGTCTGCAGTGAAGATTTTGGTAGAATTTAATATGGCACTTACCACTATGTTGACCTTTAGCTTTGAAGGAATTTAATAAAAGGTATTAAACATATTTTTACAGAGGACTGATAGAGAGCTGAACATTATGTCACAGTGAAACTGACCTTTTGGATATAAAATGTCATCACCTCATCATTTTATTTTATATATATTATAAGACACTTGTGTATGCATTTTGTCATAATTAGCATATAAATTCTTGAATTATGGACAAAAATGTGTTTAGTGAGGTTACTGTGACCTTTGACCGCTAAAATCTAATCAGTTCAGCCTTGAGTGCAAGTGGACGCTTGAACCAAATTTGAAGAAATTCCCCCCAGTGGTGTTTAAGATATCGCCTTGATGAGAACGGGATGGACATGAGGTCATAGTGACCTTGACCTTTGACTTTTAACCTTTGACCACCAAAATCTAAATAGTTCATCTTTGAGACCAAGTTTGAAGAAATTCCTTCATGGTGTTCTTGAGGTATCTTGTTTACAAGAATGGGATGACCTGAAAACATAATGCCTTCAGGAAACAGTCATGAATATGTGCAAAAAAAATTAGACTGGCAGGTTGGTCCAGTAGTATTTGAGATTAGCTGTGGACGAGCTGCAGGTCAATCGATCAGGTGCACACAGTTGCATGATCAATTACTTCGTCATGTCCAAAACATGCAGCTATTTAACTGCAGTTGAACTAGATATCTTTTATCGTGAAATATGTACCTGAAACAACAACAGAGAAATATATTTCAACTTTACTGTACCAGAGCATCAAAGAAGAAATCTGTAATATGTTTACTGTAATTTATCATAAAATGATCACGAGATGCCATCAGAGATTCAGGAAACATGCTGAATTGAAGTAGTTACTACTCTGACAGCAACACTACAGCCTTTTTGAAATTTCTGTTGCTGTTTCAGTTTGCCATTTCACGTTAATTACAGTTCAAATTAATGCAGAATGTTAGTTAATGAGTCGTTTATGAGTCATATGAAGTCATTAATATCTTCTAGAAAGTGTAGATGTCTCTAACAATTAAACTTAGAAACATGTTAATGGAGTCTGGCAGGCAGTGACTGAACTCCAACTCCAGAGTGTGTATTTTCGTAGCAATGGGCTTTTGTTTTTAGGATAGCAGTCTTAGCTTTACATCATCAGACAATTTACAGTTATAAACAGCTGATCAACTTACAGTGCAGGACTCGTCATCGCTTGTTATTGTCAAATTACAATATAACGTGCGTTTTGCACTCCTGCAGTGTTCCTGCAACCTACCAGGGCTTCTTTGCTTCTAGGCAGTGGGGGCAGGGGTAAACAACTTGCTCTAAAGTCCATAGCCTGTATACTAAATATGGATTCAATCTATTTTATATACAGTCTATGGCTCCAACTCGCTATTTGGACTGCAGTACTCATTTTTGTATGCACCATTGCTACATATTGCTCCTTTAAATGAAAAGTGCATGGTAACTTAAAGGACTGATGACTAAGTAGGAATGTGGGCATTTAAATGACAAATAGTCACTCTATACATTAGAAATGGCTTCTTCACTTGACTCAGTTGTCACTTTACTGAGGCTGAAGGACAGAGACTCTTTTTTACCATATGAGAATCAAGAAAACAAGACTTCTCTCAAGGATGAGGATTTAAACTGTACATGTACTCCTGTTACCATAGCCACGCTGCAGTTTGAATGTGACGGTGTTCACGGACAGGATGCGTTCACAGCAAAGTTTCTGTTACTATTAGTTATGTAATATTTTTGCGTCCTATTGAGCATACATGTGAAGGCAGCCTCTTGGAAATTCACTTCAGCACTGGATGAAAACATATGCATGTGTGGATATGCATCTCTGATGCAGCAGAAATATTTCTGCAGTAGATAGCCAGTAGCCTATTTGTATGTATTCTAAATGCGTTATGGTTGTCCCTCAGGATGCATTGGAGCACGATGGATAGGACAGATGGACAGAGGGATGGCTGGGACTTAGTAAAAGGGAGGCAGTGTGATGAGAAAGAAAGTGTGTGTGTGCGCGGCGTGTGTGCCATGAGAATGTGAATAAATTATAGGCCTAACTGAAGAGAGTTGAAGTGCCTGTTGACTAAATATTTTCCATGGCTCAGTTAGAAAGACATTAGATTACTTGTTTCCCCCAACATCTCACTTGTAGAACAGAAACTCACATCTGCTTCTTAATAAAAATATAACAACACCTGAATGAATAGACACACACACTGACAGTGCATCTGCAAAATAAAGTTGTTTTACCTCAGGTTAAAGAACAAGTATATTTCTACAACTTCTGTGCAAGTAATGGTAAATGATGAATTACTTCGGCTGTTTCTTCTCAATTCAAACCTCCTCACACATTAATTAGGAGACCATCAAATAGAACTACACTTGTATGTAGGTAGGAAACAGAGTGATTTAAGTGTAATTCAAGGTAAAACATTACAACTCAAAATAACCAGTGATGGCATTGCATAGCTTTGTGTTTTATAGTTTTATGTTCAAAAGCTTGGCACATAAAAGTCAAAATTCTGTTCATAGATAGCTATAGTAGTGTAGTTTTTTTTTAATTTGCATAAATTAACGAGTCAGTTAAGTCCGTGTGTAAGATTTACGGGGCTTTATTGGTAGAATATGACAGAAATGGAACAGAATGTTTTCATTTGTGTATATCCATCCATCCATTGTAATCGCTTATCCTGATGGGTCACTGGAGGGCTGTAGCCTATCCCACTAGTTAAAAAATAACTACTGTAAAATCCTGAATTATTACCATTTTATTCCATCTTATTACCCAGTCTCTATGAATAGGTATTGGTAGGTACTGTGCTGAAGAAATTACACCTAACTCCAGAGTAATTACGCAGTACATTGTGGGCTGTAATTAAAGCGTTACCTTTATTCTTTTCATTTTGTCACGGGTACAGAAGAAAAGAACACAAACACATTTGATTTTGACTGAGTTCACCAAAGTCTTTTTTGGTATAGGTTAAACTTTAGATTTGTAATCAAGTCTTTGTAGAACAGAAGTGGGGCGGTTTTATTCTCACCATAACAAGTTGCCTTTGATTTTTAATGATCTATACAAAAAACAAAACAATAAAACACATCTTTTCTTACAATTAAAATCAGGTGTTTTAGGCTGCCACAGTCAGTAGGACTGAGATACAACCTTTTTGTATTAAGGTTCTACTACACGCTTGGATGGGGAAGTGAGACGATGTGTCTGCAGTCTGCAAACTCACCGCTAGACGCCGCAAAACGGAAACATCACAAACTGGCATGGGAGGTGCACGGCCCAGGACAGAAAGATGCAGCAGCAGGTGATTAAAACTGCCCAGGACATCACCGTTACCCCTCGACCGAGCACCAGTTATGTTGGGAAGGTGACGGGCCTTCACAGAGCCCAAAGGATACTAAACAACAGTACCCACCCCAGCCACTGCCTGCTCTCCCTGCTGCCATCAGGCAGGAGATACAGAGGTATCCGCTGCCACCAGACAAAAGAGCACCTTCTTCCCTCAGGCTGTGAGACTTCTTAATTCATCCTCAGCACTCCTCCATAGTTTTTTTTTTTTTTTTTTTTTTAATCTCTTCAGAAAACTACATCAAAATCCCACTACACAACCCTGTTATCATATTCATATCTTGTATGTTTAACTAACCACGCGTCGGTCTTTTTGACACAGCCATGATCTTTCCTTGATCTTTGAGTTTTTTCTGCCACTTGGGGCAGCACAAGAAGCTGAAAACACAGCATGGACATACTGTACAAAGGATGTGTTGGCAAACAGTTGCCTGTGCACACATCCAGTAGACACTGAACAATATCAGCATTCATTTGGGGTTGTGTTTCTGGCCACCAGGCAAATATAAGTCCAATACCTGGTCTCGGCCAACTCCTGAGAGGCATGTCTTGCCCTTTGTCTGCTAAATGCTCCTCTGTGTTCACCAAGTAGTCACTAACTTTGTCTTTCTGTTGCTTGTTGCTGGGCAGGTAGCATAGAATAGGTTTTTTGGGGGATTTCTCATTGGAAACACCTGCCTGCGATAGCTGGAAACAAGGCTCCAGGCCAGAAAACCAAAACAATGAGATGAAAGATCCTAAAATTCTCCGTAGAGGCGAAGGTAACTGCACAGTTAGTTCCCTTCAAAGAACAAAGAAGTCTTTTTTTTTTTTTTTTTTTTTCTTGTGGCCGTATTTGTGACAATATGCATGATTGTCTATATGTTGTCTTATACCTCTCTGTCTTTCCCTGTCAGTCGCTGTGTTGTTCTAAAATATGTCAGGAAGAAAACCCGCACAGGTCTCCATAAACATGCTGTCAGGAGGGTTCAGATAGCTATTTAGGAAAGCCCATAAAAACAGAGCCAGGGGCAGGAGTCAACAGTCCCCCGTATGACTGTGACTGTGCTGCTGCTCACCACACTCTGGGAAGAACATTAATAAAACAAGATGCTGATGTTTTTATGCACATGTGGAGTGTTTTTTCTTTTATTATTCTGTGTTCATGCAGCCATCTGTTCCCATCATTCTCCTCACGAAAGCGATCATTTTTCAGAATAAGACAAAAGTACTTGTGATTGTTAGCAGGGGATTCTGTTTGTTTTTCTCTCCAATGCATGACTTCAAGAATTACCCATAAGACTCTTACTTTCTGTTTCACTCTTCTCGGAGACTTGTGATGTGCTGGTCTAAAGAAGGAGCAGAACCCCCTCAGGAGCAACACTGCAGCCTGTCATGGAGCTCACGTGAGAGACAGGGATACACGAGAGCACCAGTGGATCAGAAGAAAGCGTGCGTGCGTGTGTGTGTGTGCGAAAGGAGCCAGAGGGGAGAAGAGGAACTAAGCTCGTGCTAAATTTCAAAAATGGGAAATCAATGCGTTTTTAAATTTAAACAGCAACAGATGGTTGACAGTGATGTGAGCCATATCAGTGAAATTTGGACATTTTCCCCAATCTCATCTCTCCAAAACACAGTTACAGTTTCATCAAGCAAAAAAAAAAACACAGCAGATTGGAGTGGATGATCTGAGCAGTGATCTGTTCTCTAACTTCTCTCTCCATCTGCTTTTTATATTTCTTCACAAATACTTTTTTCTTCCTGTAAAATCTAATGTTCTCCACTTCCCTTTTCTTTCTTCCTCTGTTTTCTTTTTCTTCTTCTGTCTCCCGCCTCTTAGGTCTCTTCCGCTCTCTCTTTCTCTCTCTTTCAGTCACTTATTCTGTCCTCATACTTATTCATCCTCACACACACATACACAAGCAGACAGGGCAGTGGAGCAGATGCAGTGGACGTTCTGCACCAGCGAAGCATAACAGTGTAGTTAGCCTGCTTGGCATGAAACAGAACGCCTCAGCACGGAAGAGAACAGAGCACAGCAGGGCTGAGGGCTCTGAGGAGCAGCAGGGGCATCTCACATACTTGTCACGTTGTGAGTTCAAGTCCAGAGTATCACCTGTTGCTGTACGTTGTTACCTCTCGCTCACACACACCTGTTTTGTTTTCAGGCTTTACTGAGAAACTATACCACACAGCTATATATAAGAGAAAAAGGACAAAAGAAGAAACCTCTACAAAATCAACTACGGTTACTGGGTAATTTCCGTTGCCTTTAAGGATGAACACAATATTTTTAGCCACACTAGTGGCGTGGCTCAGGGGATCAGTTGGTCCATCCATCATTTTAGTCCTGACTAGGGATGTTCCTGGCAACTAATTTCCCTGTCAGGTAAACACAAATTTTAATTTAGACTGGTTGACTTGTCTAACGGTAAGAAACACTCAGAAAGCAGTTACAACTGAGTGCAATTTATTAATTAATAATGTTAAACCTCTTCTGAATCAATGCTATGTGTTTCAAGAGCCATTTGAAGCTGTTATTCACGGTCTACAATCATCAAATTGTAGTTTAAATGCTGGTGAAATGTGTATATGAACATTGCACATTAACCTACAAAACATGACAACAACTCACTAAATGCTTGACCTTTTCAGACTGAAAGGGATCAAAGTGTCTTCGGGCAAACGACTTGGTGACACAGTGTAGCTAATGTTAGCAGTGCTAGCAGCGGCAGCCTGCTCTGCTTGCAGGTTAATGTCCGTGTCTGTGGTGAATGTGGTCACGTGTTGCTCCAGTCATGTGGTTATAGAACAGTTTATTCTGTCACAGTCTACATTCATCCTTATTTTCATTTTCTATGTCAAAACACTGCCAAACTGTGCTAGTTTTACGAGCTGTCATCTGTCTAACTTTGCCGCCGGGGCATAAATGCTGGGCGAGAGGAGTTGCTGTCTGACAGGGCTGCAGTCCTGACTAGTGGTGGGCAGCTGTGTAACACCTTAGAGGCAACAGGTAACTGGCATTGTGCATGAATAAAATATTGATAAATAGTTTAACCAACTAGTATTTCTGGTGCTGAATAGCGAGGGTGGTGACGTTTAATCGACTAATCACACACACACAAGAATATTCGCACATCTAATGTGGTGGATTAGGGATTTATTTTTCACCAAACCAGAGGTAATTTTTGAACAGTTTAAAGACAGATGTTTTTGGTAAGTTTTATTTCATTTCTGTCAAGTTGTAAATGTGTTTACGAACAAACTTGTCTTAGGTTGGTAAAAGTGAGAAACTGAATTCAGAGGGCGCATGGTTTATTACAGACAGAACATTCACACTCGCATACATCTCCTAGCTGAAACTACAAGGGGGATTGGACTGTTGCCACCTGAGGCACAAAGTGGTATTACTTGACAGAAAGGGCCTGGGCTAGCTGGTTAACATGCTAACTTCAGTTGATATCTCTGCAACAAAAAACAGAGACATCTTTGACATAATGTTCCAACTTTTACTTCTGAACATTCCCTTTGGTAATGTTCCTTCTTTTTGTGAACATTTTAAATCGAAGTTCTGGTCATATCTTAAAAATATCTTGCTCTAAGTTCAAACATCGCTAAGCCCTAAGTGCAGCCTCACCAAGCAGTTAGTGTGACTGTGGACTCTGTCTGTCTCTGTCTGTTTTTAATGCAAATCAGGCTTGACAGTGGCCATTAAAACAGCCGTTAATCATTCATACATTTTCTGTTCACCATGTTCAGCAACAGGGCCTTGGAGACACCAGAGAATATTCCAGATTGCACCAGGCAAGAGACTGGGTACATCCTACTGTCCAGATGTGTCAGTCAGTCTGAGTCAAACTGTTTTGCGGCCCACTGTGTTGGGGCACAGAGCCATTGCAGGAGAGACATGGATGACTAGGGGAGAAATATGAATTAAAACTGTTTAATCAAGAAGATTTATGTCGGGAAAATAAACAAGAATTTGCTGATGCTATCGTGCTGGCCTTTATTTCACTAAAATTAATTTAAATTTTTATTAGTTGCTTCTCATATCATTGTTAATGACGGATACAAGATTGTACGGGAGGCTGGGGGTTGAACATGCTAGAAAAAGTTTGAGAACCTAGACTGTGGAAGAAAACAGACGACCCTGAGAAGCCAATATACTAGCCCTGCCTGCACCATTTTTCATTTGTCGGTGCTATTCTAATCTGATATGTACAATTCAGTGCCCTGCTACGCCGTGCCAAGCTGTAACATGCTGTTTCATGCAAGAGCCAAATGGGCCAGTGATCTGTGCTCTTTTGCTGACTTAATCTAGAGTCAAGCAGGCCCAACATCCTATGCTATGCCTTGCTGTGCTTTACTGCGCCATTGGTGTCTCACGCTGAGCTGTACAGTACCATTTCATGCTGAGCTGAAATGTGATTTTCCATGTAGTGCGCTCCACACCTTTGCTGTGCTGCGCCGTCCCGTGCCGCTTCCTCCTAGAGAACTGAGGACGGTGGCATTGCCGCAGTGCTCAGCTCCGCACGCTCTAGTGATCATAACTATAAAATTCTTTAATGAGCAGTTTGGAGCTGAGCCACAACCATTTGAGAGTCCCGAAAACTGTTTAACAGCAACTCTGACTCAGTGAACCGTCTGCATCGTTGGAAATATACAGTCAGCGGCAAAGTGTTGAGGAGGCTGTATAATAGCACTTCTTAGGGAGAGGTAAGAGCTGTGTCCAACTGCCATCTTACCTGTTGAAAATGTGCAACAAAAGCAATAATTACTGTTTCTATCCCAGTTCCAGCTCTCTACAAGGGCTCAATAGGAAACAGGTGGCTGCAGGAGCAAACATTATTATTACACTAATGCTGTGTGACTGTTTGTTTTACATCTTTGCTTTGAGTGCTGCGTGATAAGTAGTTCTAAGTACATGTAGTGCAAGTTAATGAGCAACAGAGATTTCAGTGACAGCTGCTGACTCAACCTCCATTGCTGAAAAACTCAATATGGCCATAGCACGCCTTGACAATGTGTCAGAGGCAGCGTGACAGCTGCGACTACAAGCCGCACCATCAACCATGCACAGTGGTGGACTCAGACTGTGTGGGGGGCAGGGGCAAAAAAAAAAAAAAAAAAAAAAAGGGCACCAGGTGTACGTGGTGCAAAGTTGTGACGCACTTTTATCACATTTTGTCGACTGGGCGCACACTCTAGAGGGCACTTTAGCACGTTTTGTTCACTGGAAGTGCACTGTAGATGGCATTCAAGCATGTTTTCTCCACTGGAAGTGCACTTTAGTGGGAACTCTAGCACATTTTTTCCACTGAAAGTGCACCCCAGAGGGCACTTTATCACATTTTGTCAACTGGGCGCACACTCTAGGTGGCACTTAAGCATGTTTTGTTTTCACTAGAAGTGCACTCTAGTGGGAACTTTAGCACATTTTGTCAACTGGAAGCCCACTCAGCATATTATCTTTGACACTGGCCCACTCTAGACCATACCACAGGGGCATCCAAGAGGGCGCTTTTGCTGCGTTTTTTCAGACGAGTCCATCAGTGACCATGCATATGAAAGATGATGTTCGCCACTTCTTTTGTTTGACATAAAATACAGGACACAGTCACTTTTTTAAAAGCCCACTTTATTTTTCTAGATTGCATGCCCACAATCAAGTTAAATTAAGTGTGGAAGAAAAGTGCTAATAACTCCCCTGTCAGTGTCCTGTAGCCAGCCATCCTCGTGACAGTCTGGCAAAAGCCTGAGCTGCTGCATCACACCAGCGTAAGTAGATGGGCCTTTAATAGTCCTGTAGTTTGGAGCTGAAGGCAGTGTCATTCACCATGTTGTTTTAACAAAGTTCTATTTAGTTCATCTCAGTCTAAGCTCTAGAGCAGTTCAGTTAAGTTATACTGTTATTTTGTTGTCACTTTTGGTTGGTACTTTGGCTGAATTAAACCCCTCTTTTTCCAGCTTTACCTGCTCTCCTAGTTTTTTTTTTGTTTTTTTTTTTCGCTTACCCTGATCCTTCACAGGCTTGTTAATTTAAATGTTAAGTTGTGGGTGACTTAATTATTGCTGTCTAACAATTTGTCCACCTCCTGCATACCTTTATCATTCTACAAAGAAACACAAAAAAACATCTTTATATATCTTTTTTAAGGTAAATATAGAAAAGTGCATTTGTGCACTTTTCCACTTTATTATATAGTCCAGGCATGTTTCGATAAATGAAAGGATTCTTTCGCCTTTTTTGTCCCTCCTAATGGATTTGAGGAACACAGCAGAGTGCTGGTGCGCTTTCACTGAATCATCACTTTCTAATTTGGGCAGCAACACATCTGCTGCTAATTAACGAGACTGATTTAATCTGGGCTTTTACAGGCACACACGTGCGTGGGGGACGGACGCACAAACACATGCACGCACTTCACACATGATAATTTCAGAGAGGCAATAGACACTGGTTGGGTACACAAAAGTTTTTTGTTCAGCGTCTGTGGCTTTGATGGTGCATATGTCAGTGATGTGTGCTGTCACTCCCTCAGGTGGGTCCATATCGTATCCGTGACAGTATACTGACAACATGGCAAGACACTAATGTACTAAGCTGCAATAATGAGCAGGCTTGGGAATGAGAAGTTCAAAAATAATGTCTGATACCAATTATTAGCTTAACTGAGCACTTCATCTTGACACGTACACAAACACTGGAAAAAACCTATCTTCATGCACAGCTTGTTATCAGGCTGAGTGTTTTAACAGCTTTACCCTGATGCACGCTGTCTTTCACATTGTGAATTTACACCTATTACCTACATTCACACATGCACACGTAATCGTACTCGAGTACTTTACAACAATAAGGTAAAATGTCCGTAGACTATTTGTTTTTCACATTTCAGTTTTGAGTTTTCTTGTCTTTTTCCCGAGCACTCTTTTCTCTATTCTTTCCTTGTCAGCCTTTTGTTTCCCTCTCATTCTCTTTATTTTACTTACAGTGGCTGTGCATGTGTTGGCATATCTAATTCTCCAACACAGGAAACAGGTGGTAAACAAAGGATCAAAGTAAAAGAAAGACATATCTGTTGTGATGTACTAATCAAACACCAGGTTAAAGGGGCATTTCACTGCTGGAAAGATTGAAATCATTTTGAAATAGGTGTTACATGACCAGAGAAAACAGAGAAAAGGGGCTGTGGTATTCACTTTTATTCAAAAGGTAGAAAGGCTAGTCCCAGGGACCTCCTATTGAAGAGTGAACACTTCCCCTGTAAGGTCCATAGTGAAACATGATGGATGTCCTTCTTTTATACTTTGTACATCTTTGTATGTTGGATGTTCATTAAAAAAGCAGTACTTTGCTGTACTATATGCTGTTTTGCCTTTAGTAAATCAGACGTAAAGTGATATTATAATAAATCCATCCTTAATTTTTGCACTCTTAAGCTGACGCTCCTTAAAATACATATTCCACAGTTCTAAGGCACTTTTACATCCCGCTGTTGCCATGGTAGAGGGCTCAGATGATGACTGTCAGGCATCATGATGGATGATGGCATCAGCCATTGGCTCAACACTATTCCCCAGTTCCTACAAAGAGCCAGTGGGAGCTACTACTGCTGCTAAAGTCTGATTGAACCACCGGGATACAAACTGAGGTGGTATATGTGCTAAGTTAGTCTTGAACAGACCTCTTAAAAAACATGTATTGTATGTTTTCACACTGTAATGTTAAGTTAGTAACAAAACACCGTCAATATTGCACGCACTCTTGCTCAGACATCTGTTTCACCCTGCTGGCTTTGATCATTTTATCCAAAAGCAGCCATTCCCAAACTGAGACGGCCCAATCTGAAGCCTGAAAATCTCCTGGGGCCCACCCGAACCTGTGATCACAACTCTGATCAACACACAGGCCTAATCGCTCTGGTGTTAATCTGATAGGTCACCAAATACGATGTAACCCTGTTAAAGTAGGTCAAATAAATGAGAAATAACTTAAAAAAAAATAATTTAATCACATGGTTTTATTTTATTAGTTCTAATTATCTTTTTAAAATTAATCATAAATATTTAAAGGTAATTTCAAACTCTTTCAAACTTTCAAAAAGTCCAAGTTAAACATTTTAACTTTTTTTCAGTACCTCTTAAGGCCCATCCAGAGGGAATTCCCACACTTTGGGCATCACTGTCCTAAAGTATGTCTCAAGTACTCCTTCTGTCCATATGTGGCCCAAACTTGTAGTGTAATTGTACACATGCTTGGGCCCCTTCATCTGTATATTCAGCAACTTCAACCAAAAGAAACTGGCCTTTCTGAAATTCGTCGCAGCACAGAAACTGCTCCTCTGTTTCCATTGGTGCACATTTATCTCAGGTGCACCACCAGTCGTCATCTCCGCAGGGCAGCTCTGCGCCGCTATCTTCACCAGCTGGCAGTGCTTGACTCTCAGGTGTGGCTGCCTCTTCCTTTTCCATATGCCATACTTCCTCCATATTGTATCCTGGCTCATATAAGTAGCCCTGAATGTCTGATTCCAGCATTTTCTTCCATGTAGTCGTGGTCTTCCAGTTGTTGCTCTAGACAGCTGATTTTAGACATTCTGCAGCCTGAGAGTAGGCAGCTCTGGGTGCAGGCAGTATGGAGGGAAATTAAACATGTTCATTTGCATATGCTACCCACATTGTAATGATACAGAGTTGGTTTAAACTGCACTTCAAAATGAAAGTTAAGGGTAAAATGTTAAACTGTAATTAAAAGTATGTTTTTTGAGCACACTGTGACCTGACACATCTAACCTTTCCATGTTTAAATTGGAGTCTTATCTCTCCACATTCTTCGGTATCATATAGCCGTGGCTTATTTTATTAAATTTTCATGTATGCATGTACCCATAAATACGAGGCAGGGTTAGAGCGTGCTTCTGGCCATATTTACTCTATTCCAAATGATTTATGCAGGATTCCTTCCTGGCAGAATCTTTTGAAGCCCATACACTCTACACTGTTTTTATTTTTAGAAGCTGGAAATGAGAACCTTTTCCTAAACTTCAGTTCACCGAAATGTCTAATTTCAGGTGTCACACATACCTCCATTCAGGCATAGAGGGTTAATGAATACTTCTCAGAATGCTCTTAGAAAACACAACTTAAGCTGAGAATAGACTCGTCACTCAGTGGCCCTGTATGCAGAGAAAAATAACCTGAATTCAATACGCTGTTTCCAAATAGAGTACAGTAACATGTACACAGTAACCTGCACTGGATTTAGAGCACAGTGACCTATGCTGAACAACCTACAGAGTTCAGAATACAGAAAAAAAAACTTGTATTCTCTCTCTTCTCTCTCTCCTTCTCTCTCTGATGGTCTTTCTCCTCCTGTCACTCCAGTCATGCTCTTTCTATTGACTTTTCCTCTCCTGCTTATCTTCTTCCCATCACTCTTTCCCAGCCTGAGCCCCGGGAGATAGACATTCACCAACTCTCTATCTGCTTTCTCCATCTATCCTGTCCTCCATTTACTGATCTCCTTCAGTCTATCTAACTCCCACCTCTCCTCCCACAACATCCCCCTCCTCTATCTCAACTGCAGTGTTGCTTAAGAGCAATAGTGCCAAAACATTTTTTAAAACATAATTCAGAATCCCCCACTTTATACATGTAGATTACCATTACCATGAGTGCAGACGTAGGTTGAACATTTTTTGGGGGGTGAAAAATATCGGCCTACATGATGTGATGTGGTGAGGAGTAGAGATTAGTATTATTCCCCAAAATTAGACATCTTCTGTCCTGGGAACAGAAGCACACTTTTTCAACGTAACCCAGGAAATGCGCTTGTTTTTAAAGGTACAGCTCGCCCCAAAATCAAAAATATCTATTTTTCCCCTGGCCTGTGGTGTTCTCTCCAATATAATGGGGCTAAATGGCACTCGGCTCGCGGTGCACCACAAAATACATTTGAAAAATTCAAAACCAGTCTCTCTCTGAGAATCATGGATGTGTTACTCAAGGTGCAATCCACACACTTTGTTATGAGAAGTTTCATGAAGGAATTATTTTCTGTTGGCAGTAGAATCCTTCGGAACTACTTTAGAATCTATCTGATGTTCCTACGTGAAACTGCTCTGTGTGTTTGAATTACCTTGAGTAACTGGGTCAGGCTGAGTGACATTTAGTCCCCATTACATTTGAGAGATGACAAACATCTCTACGGCCAATATCTCCAAAATTCAGCAACTCCAACTTAAGGTATTATTTCAGCCACCATCAAAACACATGGTCATTTGCCAGACCAGACAATATGTAACGAGGAGAAATATGGGTTCCAAATCAGACCACTCACCGTATTACCTGGAGGCGTTAATAGTTACTGAGGCAGAAGAACGCCATTTCAACATTAAGCAACAGTATAATGAACATAATATAAACTGCGCATGCGACGTGCAGCTTAAATTTGCTGTGAGGATGAAATGCCAAATTCAGCTTGATTTGTCACTGTCTGTCTGAACAGCCTCGTGGAAGTAATAGTTTAGAATTCTTCATTGAATAAACAAATGAAATTTATAAAAGCGAGTTATTTTGTGTTTTCAAAGTCATTCTATTGATCTGAGACGGATAACATATTCTGTTGCCGCTCAGAAGCTGCTGCTGCGACTACAGCAGAAGGCTCTTGCTGTGCGTGCTGCAGTGACGGATGTAGCCGGCCAAATAAAGTCAGCGAGCACTCAAAGTTAAAAAGAATAGCTCAGGAAAAGCTCTCACTCACCCGGTGTGAGATTTCGGATGGATTTCCTTTTTCAGTAAGAGCCGATTTTCGCCACAGCCATCTGTTGAGGGTAAAGCCATCATATGCTGCCATCTCTGCCAAGATTCCCACCCAGAAGTGTTGTGGATAAAATTTTAATCTGGTGTTCTTGAACGCTTTGGCCTTTCGCTTAGAGTTTTGGCTGAGATTCCAAATCTCGCAACAAACCTCAACCCAGCGCATTAGACCCCTCGTTGGAGCGCACCACACATTTTGCATCCTCGCTGTATAATATTTTCAAGTATTTCCACACAAAGTTGGTGTTGTGTTCATCTCATTCAGATAGTAGAGCCACAAGTCACTGTACTAACTGCATTAACGCTCAGAATTGTTTGAATTCATGGCGCTTTGTGCTTGTTAATCAGTTAATTAAAGCGCTCGGTGTGCTCGGCTGGTATCACAAAAGAGCAACAAAACACAGAATAATACAGCATGTGGTTGACTTTATCTGTGGTCCTTTCAGACTCAATCAAATTTACTAGTTTATGGCTATTTTGTTTCTTCCTGTTTTGCGTCAGGATTGGGGCCCCATCTTTAACTTTGGGGTGGCATAAAACCCAAATACCCCCCTCGCCTATGACCATTACTGTACTTTCTCTTATTGTGTGTGCTTCTGCTCCATCCCTCTCTCTACTCGCAGGAGTAATGGATGACCATGTTGTGGTGGTGTCAGGGTCTCTACCTCTCTCTCTGTCAGTGCAGTCCCCCTCCATCTCCCTCTCTGCATCAGTGTGGCAATAGGCCATGATTTGGGGTCTTTCTCTGTGTCGGTCTATGATGCTCTGTCTCGCTTTGTCCTTCTCTCTCTCTCTCTCTGTCTGTCTGTCCCCCTACTAATAGATGGCCATGGTGGGCTGGATGTGTCAGGAGAGACATTCGTGTTGGCTCCATTAAACTGTAACCTTGCTGCTCTGAAGGACAATGCCATAACATCTCTGTCTCTCTTCCCCTCACTCTGATTCTCTCATGGAAATAAACAGGTGCCCTGAGAGCTGGTTTTACTTTGTTGCTTTGTTATAGATTTTTTTTTTTTTAAACATCCCCTGGAAGTGGAAAACGTAATTTCTTACTCATTTAATTTAATCATTTACAAATTACTACACTACTTTTCTCCTTTGCTCAATTCATTTTGGTCGAAGGTATGATCTAAACAACTCCAAAGTTGCCTCATCCACATGGTGCATTCTCTGTATTTAACACATAAAAAAAAGAGGCACAGGCAGCATGGTTAAAAGGTATTTACTGACTATCGACAGCTAGCTAAGCACCTAGCTTCGAAGTCTAGCAGAACCCATAAACTCCTGAAAGTAGGCTTACCAGGGGCTAGCTAGCCAGGGAAAATGACACAAGATATAAATATGACAACTCAGGATTTACTGAAAAGCTTTTTTCTCCTCCTTTGGAGGAGGCTAAACTTGCTTCAGTCCACCTACACCCCCTGCGTCAAGCCAACAAAATGTCCACACTGTGTTGTAAAAGCAGTATTTTAGCAGCGCAGCAGAAGCTTCAGTCCTCCGTCACTGTCTACATAAGATTCATTTAGGCAGTGTTTTTTGTTTGTTTGTTTTTTTCATGCAGATTAACATCTTATTGACATTTGTATATTTATTACACGAATATAAAATAATTAGACAGACAGCTTCAGTATTTTTCCCGCACAAGGGGGCGTTGCTTGACTTCTCTGTCTCCGTCACTAGCAGACTGTTTGACTAGACTACACTGATAGCCTGAGGGACACTAAGTTTAGCCGCTGCATCTCACTGGCTCTTTCTGGGAATCATAAGTTTCAAGGAGACTACATTTTTCATTGAAAGAAAATTACTCTCTTTTTCCTGTGACGATTTCAGTGTGCACGTACCACCGACCTCAGGTAGCCGGCTGGAAGCAGACGTGTTACCACAAGGCAAAGTACCATAGGAGTTAAGTGAATAAAGAAATAGAGCGACTGTAGTTTTAGAATTGCTTTTATACTGTGATCACTATTAAAGGTTTTCCCTGTTTATCATTAAAATATGAAGTGTTATTTGTAAAATTAAAACGGGGGACTATCCTGGTTTCCTGTATTTTGACCATGGTAACTGTTGTACTATAATAAACTATGGTGCAGACTGAATGATGAAAGCGGGAACTAAGTAACTTTGTAACTGTGCCATGCCTTTCTCCTTTGGAATAATAAATTGGCAGGCTTTGTAATCATCAATCATCACCTGTCCTCCTCTGTCTCCTTCTCCTCATTCCTATCCAGTCTTCTTCAGTTAAAACAGGGACATTACTGGGGACAGTTCCAGCTAGGGACAGGCCACCAAAAATGGGCACTGTACACGAAAAATGGGGACGTTTGGGCACCCTAGCTAGACACTATGCACACCTATTAGTTTTCTTTATACTGCATTCTTGAGTCCGCTTGGCGGATGCGTTTCACACATGCCCAGTAGATCAGCGTCTGTAATGACTGCATGGACAAGTCCACACAGTCACATCAAATGGAGGGTATGTGAATATCTGCACAGAGCCTACATGTACACCATCACCATCATGCTTTAGTATAATACCAGTTTAATAGAGCAGTACTGGGATTATACTTATTATAAAAAGTCACTCACTGTTCATATAATTACATAAATGAAACAAAACATTGAGCCTTATGTCCATTCAAATGCATCTGGGTCTTTTTTTCCAGGTGCTGCTCTCCCAAATGACTCAGTGTACCACTCAGTGAGCACATGAAGCTCAAACTTGCCTGAAACCATGTGAGACCAAATATCATTCTGTAATTTACAGATCGGAGGTGTGGTGGTTCGCCTTTGGGCAGCTGTTTTTTTTTTTTTTTGGCCGCAGCTTTCTTCCAATTTGGTCTGACCTAAATTTCGTACCGCATGGGGCACTGCTGGAGAGAGGGCTGGGTGAAGTGGTAGGTCAATCCAATATACTTTTATTTCTTCATAAACCAACGCGGTGCTTCCTACGTGGAAGCTGATGGATGTGTTCTCAGTCACCGGTTAGCTGCCTTTGTTCTGTCTTTCACTGATGTAGGACACAATTGCATTGAGTGAGATATGGCGTGGTGAGGAGATGGTAAAAAACAATCAGACGATACCATCCATCAGCGCTGTTTCAAAATAGAAGGTGCTGTGAGACAGTATTTGTATCAGATTGAAGTGAAATGATATTTGTTTTGATCTTGTTGGTTCGAATGTTATTCCACCGAGAAAGAAAGATAGAAAAACTGAATTCGTGTAAGACAAAATAACCCCCTGACTGAGTTCAGCGTTGCCACCGGTATCAATCACTCAAACAAGACAGACTGATTGATACCAGTGGTCTGTCTAAAATTGACTTTCAGAAACTGTTTTATGTACACTAAGATTGTTTAGATAGATAGAAAGATATCATTCAGATAGTAAACTCTGTTTAAACTCCACTCTGCACTTCACCAGCAAAGTCAATGAACAGGCCTCTGTTCCAATATTCACCACTAATCCTCTCTGTGAAACAGTCTTGTAGGCTTCTTAATTAAGCACTTACCTGCAGCATTAACTAATCAATGCCAATCCATTACTTGATTCGGACGATGGATGATCTGTCAGCCTGAGGCACTGATCTCATGATCAGCTGATTGATTGATTGGTTCATTGACTGGTGGGCCAATGTTTTACTGACAAGGGCAGATAGGCTGTAGGAAGGGGGACAGGGTGTTGGTGTCTGATTGTCACTTTGAAAAAAAAAAATTGTGTGCGTGTGCCTGGCAGGCACAGACACTAAGATTAAACCTTAAATTAGTCTGCACAACTCAGATTATTAGAGAGTGAATTGCAAAAAAGTTCTGTAAATCCTCTCTTCAACTGTGGACATGACAACAGGGACATAAGACTAAAGGCAGTTTATAAAAAAAAAAAAAAATTAGGAAAAAGAGCTGAAGAAATCTTCATTAACACATGCTCAGCATCTACAAAAAATGCCACAAAGTGAGAAAACACGACCAATTTTCTGAGTAAAACACCGTAATTATTCAACAAAACAATTACAGCAATTTTTGTCAGGTAGTTTTGCAGATCTAACAGGCACCGTTGGCAATGTGAAAGTTGAAGTGATTTCTTATTTTTGTTACAATTTTTTCCCATATTGTCACCAGTAAGTACAGCTTCTCCCATAGAACAGCAGGGGTTACAGGAACTGTAAATGTATTGCTCAAGCTTTGATTTCTCCAGCAGTGCACAGCTGACAATATACAGGAGAAGTGCTTCATTTTGGTAGACATGGCAATTCCACATGAATGCTACAGTTTTGTAGCTACATTGGCTTTTTTTTTTTTTGAACAGCATTGTTGGCTACAGACACTTTGATGCTTGTCTCTTCCCTGTTAGACTATATACACTTGGATATAAGTAGCCAGCACATTCTCATTCATAGCTCATCAAATACCAGTGTTTTGTCACCGCCCCTCTATACAGATGTGCAGTGTGCCCACCAGCGAATGAGTTGCACCAGACTGTCAAGTAACCTCAATGTAAACCAAGCCACGGCTGTGTGCCAGTTTCACCCCACCTCCTCCATATGCGGAGGGAGAAGTCTGCATATGGAGGAGGTGGGGTGAAACTGTGAGACCCTGGTTTGTGTCCCATGTGAAACCAAAATATTGTGAACAGTTTTAAGGTACATAATGTATCGTGTTTGTGTCATGTGACTTTGATCTTGGAAGTCGCTTTAGTGATGCCATGTGACATATGTAATATAATGTACTTATTTTAGCCCCAAACATGGTGTCATCCTAAACCTACCTGCTGAAGAAATCTGTAATATCCTTATTGTAATAAATCATGAAACAACCAAAATATGTCATCAGAGATTAAGGAAACATGTCAAGTTGAATTACTCGCTTCTCTGACAGCAGTGTAGGTGCAGTGATCCCCCTTGAAATTTCTATTCTCAGCTGGTATTGTGTGCCCATTTGAGGTTGATTAGAGTTCAAATTAAAGCCGAATGCTCGCTGAATGAGTAAGTGTCTGTTTACGAGTTGTAATAAATCATTAATAATCTTGTTGAAGGCACAAATGTTTGTAACAGTGAAAATGAGCAACATGTCGATGGAGTCTGGCAGGTAGTGAGACAGGCAGTCACTGAGCTCAAAATCTAGAGTGTGGATTTTCAGAGCAGTGGTCTTTTGTTTTCAGGATAACGGGCGTCACTTTACATTGACAGACAATTGACAGTTATAAACAACTGATCAATATGCATTGTAGGACTTATAATCACTTGTTTTGTCAAAGTACAATGTTGTGCTAGACCTGAGTTCCGGCAGTGCTCCTGCAGCCAGCCTGATGGCTAAATTCCACCAGGCGTGGCTGCGTTGCGTTAGGGCTGCGCCACGTCAGCCGGATCTGATCACAGCCATTCTACGCAATGCTTGCGATTCCACCAGCAGCGCCTCGGTGCTCTCTGCTCTGCTCTGCCTCAAATACGCGTTGAGCCTATTTTTGATGGATGCTGCAGATTGAACGGGCAGGAAGTCAGACACAAAAAAAGGCAGGGAGAATCCCATTTATTTTCAAAATAAAAGACCCCGTGTAAACTCACAATCATAAAGACAGACAGAAAAGAAACTATTTAACCACTTAGCCTGCTTATCCATGGTAGAAGCACAAAGAGCAAGGAAATAGGACCTAATCATTAAAATCTGAGCAAGTAAACATAATCAGGTGGGCAAAATGCTCTGCTGCTGAAAGGCTTCTGAAACGCTGCTGGGGGCTTGCAGCCGTGTGGAGGAGGGATCAAAACCATGGCGCAGACATGCCGTGCACGATGGAATCAACTGGTGAGCCTCCATGAACCTGGGGAGGTGGGATGGGGGGCAGGGGGAAACAACTCATTTCACCCATAGATCATAT
Organism: Lutjanus argentimaculatus; assembly: GCA_034769285.1. Lineage (NCBI taxonomy): Eukaryota > Metazoa > Chordata > Actinopteri > Lutjaniformes > Lutjanidae > Lutjanus > Lutjanus argentimaculatus. Next base: position 4,045,112 of record JAWZSL010000001.1, read on the forward strand.
CTTAAATAGGGATTCAACTTATTTAATATACAGTCTATGACTCTAACCCACTATTTGGACCGCTGTACTTATTTTTGCATGCACAATTGCAACATATTGCTCCTTTATACCTACCCAAACAGCGACTGTTTCACAACGTTAATCATGTGTTAAAAAGGCCTTCTGGCAGCACCATGAAGAGGTTAATATTGGCGTGGATAGACGGCCTGGTGTGCCTCGTACAGATGCCTACAGGAGATGTAGATTTGTTGTAGATTCCTTTATATCTGCAATTCATTTCAATTCAAACACATTGTTGTGTTTATACATCACTCATTCATTTTTAGTACAGAGTGTCCCTTTGAACTCTTTCTCTACTCATGCATCCTCTCCATATTTGGAAAATAAAAAAAAATAAAGGCTTAACAGGCTGAGTGACGCGCGCACACACACACACACACACGCTTGATTTATTGTCAACTCTTTTCTGATGTTGATCCACAAAGAGAGCAGTCACGCAGAGGAATGATAAGAAACAAACTGTGGAGGGTTTGGGAGGACGGCAGGCGGGGGGAGACAGTTATGAGAGAGGCGATGACGAGCGTGTGTGTAGGAAAGAAAGTAGTAGGAAATACATGGACGTGACATAAGTGTGTGCGTAAGAGAGCAAGAGAGTTAGAGTGAGAGAGATCAGAGCATGTTGAGAAGAGATTTTGGCTTTTCTCTCGAGGATAAAGCCTGTTCCGGCCTTGTGCTGCTGAATCCTGCTGCAGCACTGTCCATGGTGCTGAATCGGCTGGAGGGTCTTCCGTCTCTCTTTATCCCCCCCTCCTCTGTTACATTTTCTCTCCTTCTCTCTCTGTCTTTATCTCTTATGCCCTCTCATTGTCTTCTCTGTCTCTCCCTCTCAACTTCACAGACGCTTTATTGTTATGAAACACAGCCTGTTGCCACAGCAATGTCAACACACACTGCACTGAAATGACAGGAGCAAAACTTCACCCCAGAGCAGCAACAAAATACACACTTAATATACAAAATGAAGTAGGAAAATTATCAAATTAAATCAGAAAGCAGCAAGAATTCAGTGTTGTTAATGTGTGTTTTTTTGTTTGATTGCATTGGAATTGTTTCAGTCTAGCCTTTTATAAAGGTTCCACTTGGAACTATTTCAGACAGTTCTACTTAGAATCCAACAGAAAGAGTTTTACAGCCATCCGTGAAAGGTTTCAGCCAGAACCCCCATGACAGGTTCTAGAGAGAGCAATTCTATGGTGTGATGATTCCACCCAGAACTCTGTGTGGGCTTTATCCAGAACCTTGCTAACCTCTAAGTATGCTAAGAAGAACCCACCTAGAGGCTTCTACTGAGAACCCTTATGTATTACAAGGTTTTCACCCAGAATCAGCCCCTGGGTTGTACCAAGAACCCTTTTTATATTCCAAAGGATTTATCTAGAATCCACCCAAGGGGCTCAACCGAGAACCCTTTTAAATTCCAGTGGTTTCATCTAGAGCCCTCCCAGGGGCCTCTACTGAGAACCCTTACATATTCCAAGGGTTTCATCTAGAACTCATTCAGGGGGTTCTACCTAGAACCCTTATGTATTCCAAAAGTTTTACCAAGAACCAACCCAGGTTGCTTTACTGAGAACTCTTATATTTTCCAAGGGTTTCATCTAGAACCCACCCAGGGGGCTCTACTGAGACCCCTTTTAATATTTTAATGGTTTCATCTAGAACCCACTTATGGGGTTCTACCAAGAACCCTTACATATTCCAAGGGTGTCATCTAGAACCCACCCAGGGTGTTCTATCAAGAACCCTTTTATATTCTAAGGAATTTATTTAGAACTCACCCAGGAGGTTCTACCAAGAACCCTCTTATATTCCAAAGGTTTCACCTAGAACCCACTCAGGGGGTGGGTATGTATTCCAGTGGTTTCACCAAGGGCCAACCCAGGTTGCTTTACTGACAACCCTTATATTTTCCAAGAGTTTCATCTAGAACCCCTTTATACTATGGTAGAAAGAATCCTTATTTGAACAATCCTTGAAAAACTTTCTATCAAAAAATTCCACTCAATTCAATTGAATTTTTGAGTTATTTGGGATCTTAATGGAACCCTTAGTCTTACAAAGAACTCCTGACAAAAACTCACTTCAAAAGAGGGATTCTTCAGAAGAGCCTCAGTCCTTCAGGAAGAACACTTTTTGGAACCTTTACTTCTAAAAGTGTAGGATGGACATGGTTAGGTCATACGTGTGACTATGACATGGGATGCCAGTGTTTGTTTCCATTTCCTACCAAAGGCAGTACTGTTTTCTTATGAGCATGACCACAATTGTAACAGTCTTAATCAAGCAGTTTTTGTACCACAACGTAAACAATTACACCAGTGCCAGATTAGAAAATGTTCAAAAGGGCTGATTTGGAAGCCAGTGACAAAGGAACTAAAATTGTTTAGCTACAGCTTTGTGTAACAATATCCATATGATAGTCTGAGATGTTTTCTTTCATGTGCATGAGACATGTGGTGGTTGGATACAATTAGAGATGACGACGTGCTGTGCTCTTCTCCCTGGTGCTCTCTCGTGGACTTGAGCAGTAGTCAGGCAGTGTGTGTTCATGGGTTGTGGGGAAACCGCTTTAGAGGGAATCCTGAAAACGGGATGATTTTTTTCAGCTGGATACCCTCGGTTTCTAGCTTACCCTTGTTATTTCTGCAATGTTACCAACCCCAGCTTTAATCTGGTTCTTGAGATGAGATGCTCATTACAGTTTTCAAGATGACATTTCCAAATTGATAGTGTTGTCCAATCAGCCGTCCAGCAGCCAAATAAATTTCATTTATTGTGATATAAAACAGGGGGAAACAAGCAAATCTTCACATTTAAGAAAATGGAAACAAAGAATGTTTTTACAGGTTTTGGAGCAACAATGTATGATTCCATCCAGACAGCGCCTTCTTCAGGGACGTCACTGCTTATTTTAGCAAGACAATGCAAAGACACATTCTGCACGTGTTACAACGGTCCAGCCTGCCTGCCTGCAGTCCAGACTGTGCTTGCCATTGAAAATGTGTGGCGCATTATGAAGCGCAAAATACAACAACAGAGACTGTTGAGCACCTTGCAGTCGTATAGCAAGCAAGAGTGAGAAAGAACTTCCAACAGTGTCCTCAGTTCCCAAAACACTTGCTGAGGGTTTTTAAAGAAAAGGTGATGTAACACAGTGGTAAACATGTCCCCCGCATCCCATTTTTTTAACATGCTGCAGGCATCAAATTCAGTATGAGTGTATATTTACAACATAACAATAAAGTTTAACAGTTTGAACATTAAATATCTTGACTTTTTCCCAGCTTTGTTGGAATTGGGGTTGTGAATGTCTGCTTGATAAATGTCTTTAGATTCCCTGCTTATTCACTGAATTGTGTCATCAGTAGCAACATGCTCTTTTGACTCACTGAATGTATTTTTTTAGCGGTAAAAAAGTACGTATCAAGTTGAATTAGAGGAGGTAAACATCTTTGACTTGTGCATGCCAAGTGCCCTCTCACCTCTCCTTAGGGAGCAGTGTGATCACAACCTGTCCGCCAGTTCTGTGTACACTGAGTTTGTATTTTCCCAACATTTTCCTTCAGGGTTTATTAGTCACACTGGTCTGGTAGTCTGCCATCATGTAGGCCTACTGTCTATTTAAGGATGAATGTGTTGCCGGTTTGCGTCAGGCTTGTGTTATTCTCTCCATATTTGTCTTTTTCTTTGTCAGAATTCGGTTTGGACAGATGCTGTAAAAGGCTTGGCTTGACCGAATGAAGCTGTAGTACCGTCTGGCTGACGAAACCCGTGCTTTAGCGTTTCAGGGCTGTGCACACAAGTGCGAAATAAAGGTGCTGTTTCCTAAATGGTTGTGAAATTTAATCACAATCGTGTTTGAATGTCGGGCAAATTATGCCTTGCACGCAGTCTTGAGGGCATTTCTGAGGGCAGTGAAGATTGGCAGAATCAACGCTGCCCTGTCTGTTGGACTTAATGGCTTGACTTAATTTGTACGTGAAAAAGCTGGGTCGATTCAGTTCACAATACAGTAATAAGACAGAACAAGCCGTACTTTGTATTAAATTAGAGATGAATGTGATTTCACTTTAGTTTACAGTACAGTTCTGTCCCTAATTACCCTCTTAGAAAGTCTACTAAGGGTCTAATAGCAAGAAATAATGCACTTTATTTTGCAGTACAGTTCTGTTGCAATGTGTCCCTAATTACCCTCTAATGAAGTCTAATAAGGGTCTAATAGTGGGAAATAATACACTTTAGTTTGCAGTGCTGTTCTGTTGTAATGTGTCCCCAGTTGTCCTCTAATAAAGTCTAATAAGGGTCTAACAGTATCAAATAATACACTTTAGTTTACAGTTCAGTTCTGTTGTGATGTGTCCCTAATTACCCTCTAATAAAGGTCTAATAGTGGGAAATAATACACTTTAGTTTGCGGCACAGTTCTGTTGTGATGTGTCCCTAATTACCCTCTAATAAGGGTCCAACAGTGGGAAACAATACACTTTAGTTTACAGTACAGTTCTGTTGTAATACGTCCCTAATTACCCTCCAATAAAGTCTAAAGGGGTCTAATAAAGTGCCTAATACTGTCTAATAAAGAACATATTCTGTTATTTTACTAATACTAAGTACAGCTTGTTATGTCTTATTAGTGCACTGTAAAACAAGTGCAACAAAATTGTTTGATTGATACGCACTAAAATATTTACACTGCACCGATAACACAACTCAACAGGATACTTTAGGTCAGCGATTATTTTTCATTGAAGGATCCCAACATGAGTGAAATTTGTTTCTCTCCGGGGGACACCCGGTCTAATTAAAATGTTGCTACTATGGATAGAACCCATCAGAATTAAGACTCTGACCCATTTTCCCATGTTCTGACCAATAGTTAAAGAAAATGCTGCTGCAGGCTTATTAAACTCTCGTCGCATTACACCTTCAAATGCCACCAGAAGTGACTTTTATACTTGTTTCCTAAAATAAACTTCCAAAACCTCCACTCCTCGCATTTGTGTCTCACTCCCTCCTTCCATCCATCTCTCTCACACATGCACACATATTTTTTTTTTTTTTTTTTTTTTTTATTACGCTGACCTTTAGCCTATATAGCCTAGAGGTGTTTCTATTTTGATTGAGGTTGAAGAACACGGAGCAGAACGTCAGAGTTTTCATTTTCCCGGCTGCTGTCTGATCTCTGACCACTCTCTTAATCTGTTTGTCCGTTTATTTCTGCCTTCCTCTGTTATTCCCTTTATCTCTTTATTATCCCCTGCCCTCCCGGCCCCACCAACACCACCACCAGCACCACCAACCCTGAACTATTATTTTGTGTTGTTCCAGCAGTGCACCATCAAATTCATCCCATCTCTTGTTAATCAGATAATTGTAGAACTCTCTCACTTAATAATCCATGAAATCCTGCGGAGTCCGTAAAGTGAGCACACTAATCTGCCTCCTGTGTTGGCTGTTTCACCCGTTTCTGATGGTAGCGTTCATCACTGCAGCTGCTGACTAACATCACCATCAGATGTTTCGGTTATGTGTCAAAGAGGAAGTCAAATACCTGTGTATCTGTATCAGGAACCCCTAAACAGAAAAGTCCATGTCAAATGTTACACTCATTTCATGTTAATTGCTGTTAATTTCATTCACCAGTTGTTAGAACTGTTCATCTCCACCCCCTAGTGGCCCTGGTTGTATCAGTATTTTTTTTTTTCCAGTGACAGATCGCATGGCATCACAAATTATGAAAGTGTGTCAAAACAGGCAACTTGGCAGCAAAATGGTGACAACTGGTGACACGCCGCCAATCCATAATTATAACATGAAAATAATCAGCCACATATTACACAAATAAAATGGACTAAAACTCACTCTGTGGGTGTTATTGAGAGGCAGCTATTCACATTAACAAGGTTTATCCTTATTTTTAAAGGAGTAGTTTGACATTTAAGATGAGAAGATTGATATCACTGTCTGTTACTAAATGTCAATCTACCACCGGTAGATGGTTAGTTTAGCTTAGCATAAAGACTGGAAACATATTCTACTCTCTCATGGCTAGACATCTCTCCACAGTGCTGGAGAAAGGTCTGGCTCCACATATTATCACTTCACTGTAGGGGAAAAAAGTCCTGCCTTGTTTGTATTTCTCTAACTCAATCACAATCGTCTTGGGCGGGGCTAAATCCAGGATGCATCAATGCAAAATAGTGTTGGGGGAAACTTGTTTTAGGGGAACATTTGCACGTCAGGAGATGGGCCTGGGCATTAAAATTACTACATCGCTGCAAAAGAAAAGCTTACGGCTACTAGCTTGTTTATGTTCGTGCTATCAGCATCCCAGATGCTAATTTGCCATTTTCAGCACGTAAGTTGCTGTCTCAGAGGTTGTTGTTGTTTCCTGGGGACAGCAAATAGCAAATGTATATAGTGGATGCCGCGATACCAACTGAAACAAGGGATCCAGTGGCAGGCTTATACACACAGTACATTCAGTGAGTCAGACTAGCCACATTCAGACAGAATCAGGCATTGTGGTGTTTAACTGCAGGGTTGTGTGCGGGTGTGTGTGTGTGTGTGGGGGGGGGGGGGGGTTCATTTGTGCTGTGAAACAATCACAAAATAACGTTTTATTTATCTGAATCACTTGCTATCACAGCTTTCTCTCCTTATTCAGTTCGTACCTTAACACCCCACAGCTGCATGCTCTCTCTCTCTCTATCTTTTACACGAACCAAAGGAAGCTTCTTTGTGTTGGTATTTTGCAGCATTATCTGCAGCCAGACCCAGACATTGGAGCTGGGTACACAAAATAAACCAAGCAAGAACACAACTGTAGAGTATCATCACAAACTCTGCCTGCATAGCACCCATTTTCAGTGATATTTCAGGATGACTGTAGAGAGAGTCTGATCGCCGGCGAGTGTTCCTCCACCACAGCGTGACTTCGGGTTGTGTTTTCCCAAAAGTTGACTCTGTTTTAACTTTCTCTGCTGCACACTGCCGTGTTTTTTTTTTTTTTTTTTTTTTTTTTTTTTGTTTGTGTTTTTTTTTTTTTTCAGCATCCCCTGCGGCCCCTGCTGCCACAGCCCAAAAGGACTACCCCCATTCAAAATGAATGAGAAGACTGGTGTTTTCACCAGAGCGCTTGATTCTCTCTGAATGTGGCCTTTGAGGGGCAGCAGTGAAAAAAAATTTTTTAAAAAGTCACCAGCAGCATGTGGTGGGGCACCAGGGCACCCAAAGTCAGGATGCATTTAAGGTGAAACAGCTCCAAACCCTGGTTTAGACTGAAATTGTTTTATATGACTTAAAGTACAACTACTACACCTCTATAATAAAAAAAAAAAACAAACAAAAAAAAACAAAACAGGGAACTATTAACTCTTTAACCAGTCAGAAGCATGAAGAGGCCATGGCATTACATTGTGTTTTCTCCACTGAAAGGGCGCTTACATCGACCAGACAATATACATTGTGTGTTTTTACAAGATTTTGAGCATTTTTATGAATATGATTATATTGTTTACCTCACCATCTCAATAAAAACTTTCATTGTGTTGTATTCCAGCACATGCAAAAACATCATTTTAAAAAGAAACTGTCACTCTCTCACTCCTGGGTGCATTAATATCTGAAAAGGTATTTAAGGGGAGAGAGAGAGACAGAGAGAAAATAAGTCCTACAGTCCAAATAGTGAGTTTGGAGCCTCAAAGGGTATACCAAAAAGCCTGAAATCCTGTTTAATATACGATCTACGGTTGAAGTGAGTTGCTTCCCCTCTTCTCCAGACTTGTAATTTGACAATAACAAGTGACAACAAGTCCAACAATGTAAGTTGATCAGCTGCTTATAACTATCAGTTGTTTGTCAGTGTAAAGCTAAGCCTCTTATCCTGAAAATAAAAGCCCACTGCTCTGAAAAATATACACTATGGAGTTGTTCAGAGACTGCCTGCCAAACTCCATTAACATATTGCTCAGTTTAACCATCATAAACATCTACTCCTTCTACATGATTGTAAATGATTTGTTACTACTCATAAGCACACACTAACTTATTTGGCGAACATTCGGCATTATTTTGAACTCTAATTAACATGAAATGGGTAACAACAAGTTAGGGATTGATATGGAAATTTCAGTGTTTTTTTTGGGGGGGGCCAGAAAAGTGTTTCAGTTAAACCTGTTTCCTTAATCTCTGATGACATATTGTTGTGATTTAATTATCTTTTTGCAGTAAATGTATGATTTATAACCCTAGTAATAGTAAAATCATGAAACTGAATAGTGAATATAACTTGCATATTCCCACGGCCGCTTTGAGGTCCGCACCCCTCACTTTGAGAACCTCTGACCGTGCCGTTGTCTGTTGTGTCTCCTGACAGACCCCCAAACTCTATCATCTTACTTCTCCCCGGCAAACGCCCCGGCGATGGCATCACGCGCAGTCGTCATAACGTCTCCATCCGTTATTAGCAGCTTGTAATCCCGGAGCAGGGACTTGTCAATAGACGGAGCGGGACACAGACTGAGGGGGAAGGAGGCAGACAGGAGAGAGGAGCTGGTAGGCGGATCGCCTCCCGGGACAAACCGCCGCACAGTGTGAAAGTAACTGCAGGAGGGGACGGAGATGCTCGCCGCGGCGGATCGGAGCGCTTTTTAATGACAGGGGGAGAGAAAGGGAACATGGTCTGAGACCGCTTTCCCGGCGGGATTTTTTTTTTTAAATCATTATTTTCTCTGTCTGATCCTCGCCTTTTTTTTTCTCTCCTGACCATAACGCCTCTGTCTGTCTGTCTGTCTGTCTGTCTATCGGCTGCCATCCACCGGGCACTGTTTGTCCGGTGTCTCTCTCCTTGGAGGGACCCGACGCGGAGAGAAGAGAGAGTCAGGACAAAGTCACTTCTGTGGCTGGAAAGGAGGGGAATTCAAGCACGCTCCTCTGCTGTTTCTTTTGCACTATTTGATTTCTCACCTTGAGGCGGATCATCACTCACCGACCAGTAAAAGGAGAGGATTATCATTCTGTAACCAAGTGCAGATCAAATGCAAAAGAGCTGTGGATGAGTGAAATGTGATGTTGGGTGCAGGCATGACAGCTGCTGTGTGGAGGAGCGCAGAAGAGCACCTATAACGGGAGCTTACCGGCGGAGTAGCCTAAAACCGACGACCGTGCCCGGTTTTCACTGAGTGCACGGACTCTCCCTGCTCAGCTTCTCCTCCACTCTTTAACCACACTGGATTGTACGGCGATTGTTAACCACTGGCTGTTTTGAATGACCGATCCTTATGTGGAGCTCATGTGGAGACCAAATGAGTGCGCAACGCGGCGGTGCGCCGCTTTAAACGGCGTTTTTTCCGCGCTCACAGCTCCGTCCCAGCGGATCAGCGGTGGACACCGGATTGCTGTAGGTTACAGGCTGCCACCGGCCGCGTACCCGCACCGAGCTTTCCATGCAAACTCCACGGGAACTAAATTGAAACGCCTCGCTTTGCCCCACCAGGAGCCCCGCAGCGTGGCCAGCCTTGCGCGGTGCAAGACCCCAGAAAAAAAACCCTGCACAAAATAGCCTGAAAGTGGATATGTTTTTTAAATTTGGTTTGACCAAGAGGAGGATTATTTGACACATTCTTTGCCGAGTGGAGTTGACAAGATTCGGGGAGGAGATACCGGAGGAGAAATCGCTTCTGTCTAACCTAAAGGAGAGGAGGAGGAGAGGGAGACGCACAGGTATGACAGTCTCCTGATCTACTTTTCTCATCTGTCCGATTATCACACAGTTTCCTCCCTCTTCTCCTCCCTCCATCACCCCTTGCTTTCCGCGTCTTCTCTGCTGATTTGTGCCGCAATGTTTGTGATTTGTAATTTTAGAAGAGCTGAGTTGAGTCCACAGAGAGAGAGAGAGAGAGAGACAGAGAGAGAGACAGAGAGAGGAGAGGAGGCAGATGGGGAGATAATGGCGCTGGTGTTTTCTCTCCCATACGATTTAGAAATGGTGATATCCTTTCTCTAGATTAAAGCCAGGAGGAGAGATGCTGAGGGGAGGGTGTCAAGCATGTGAAGAAGGTCTGAATAAGATGAGGAGAAGAGATGGGGGTAAGATGAGAGGAGAAGAGGCAAAAAAAGGGAGTCCTTGAGAGTTCAAGGAAGAATGGATGGGTGGGTATGGAAGAAAAACTGAAGAGAGGAGGAGAAGAATGCAATGCATTGAATTTGAGGGGGGGGAGCAGTGAGACGGGAGGGACTTGAGAGGAGTTGTTAGGGGGGCGAAGAGGGCAGAGGAGAGGATGGAATACAGAGAAGGAGCAGAGAGGAGATGGCCTGGGTGATAGCAGAGAGGGGATAATGGCAGGTGAGAGTGGGAGGACTGCTGGAAAAGGTGAGTGGAGAAAATAGGAGAGGACAGGGGGAAGGTAATGGAATGAAATAGATTGGGAGGTGGGAGGGGGGACTGGCCAAGAAGATGCTTTGGAAGAGGAACGAGAAAAGATAGAGAGAGCAGGTGTTGGCAGCTGGCGTTGAAGCGATCCTTAAGAAAGCTCCAACAATAGCATGCTGGAGGCCAAGTGTAGAATACTCTGTATGTGCTGTGCTGAAGCCACTGTATGGCATTATCCGGTGGGTTGCTGCGTAATGGTCGTTGCTGCACCATGGAGACAGAAAGAGAGACGGAGAGAAGAGAGGGGGGAACCACATAAAGCTGCACACACACACACACACAGCCAACTGTTTAGTTTGCCGTGTCAGCTCATCAGCTCCTCCTTACCTGCTAAATTTCCCCATCCCTAACTGCCCCATTTGCATTTTGATGGGATTTTGCAACGTCTCTAAGCCACCATAAAACACATGTAAACACACATGAGAGATTAAATGAGGTTTGGAGGAAGTCCTTGGCTCCTTTTTCCTGTTTCTTGTCTTGTATATCCGAGGCTTAGCTGAAGCCTTGTGTCGATATTTCAATCTTTTCTTGCCTCCTCGCTCGTATTGACGCACCATGTTTGAGTGTGGCTTGGAACGCCGTCGAGGCAGAGCCCTGAAAGATTTTCAATTTTTAGTGAGATGTTAATGCATTTTAGATCGCAGTATCAATGCATGCAATCACAGTGTAGTGGTAAAGGGACAGTTAACCCCTCAAAACCACATTTTCTTTTACCTGTAGTGCTGTTTGTCCATTTAGATTATGATCATGTTATTTGACGCCATAGGCACTCAATAATTGAGCCAAGACAGCCTAAATTGCTGCTTTACATAACTTCAGACAACGCTAAATACTGTAAAAAGGTCAGTCCCAAGGCATTTATTAGCATATGAAAGTGGGAAAACAGTCAAATTCTCCAATACTGTGCCTCCGAACTATCTCCTTAACCAACTCACACACATTTAGGTTATGTTTAGGTATGTGATCTTGTTTTGATAACTAATGTCAATGAATAAAATCATTTTTCACTTCCATTTACTGTGAGCCTCCCCTGAAACTGTTTGGAACCCCCCTCCCCCTCTTTGAAAATCTCTGATCAGGATAGTGTTGGTGTGAGTCGCCAAGTTTTGGAGATATCGGTTGTAGAGATTAGAGCATGGATTCTCACTCCTGCCCCATCCCACTCCCACAAAAATACTTCTGTCCTGTCCCAGTCCCATGACAGGGTAAAAAAAAAAACCTGCCCCGCCCCAATCCCGGAAGAATGACTCCCATCCCATCTCATTCCCATCAATACGAACTCAAGTTCCTGCAAAAAAAACTCACATGTTGTTATAATGATACCCACTCCCGATTCCGTTGACTTCTCTTCCTGTCCCGTCTCTGTCCTGTTATCAATAGTGAAAATGAATCCCACGAAACAATGTCAGCCTCCAGTAGAGATGTCTCCCTGCTCTTGAAGATAATGAAACTAGACGGCACTCGGTCTGTGGTGCTGAAACTAAACTGCCAAAAAACACATTTGAAAAACTCAACAGCAACGACTCCTTCCAGAAAATCATGACCTGGGTTGCTCAAGCTAATCCACAGACCTTGTTGCGAGCAGTTTCATGTAGGGCTGCAGCTTGTGATTCTTTTCATTATTGGTTAATCTGTCAGTCATTTCCTTGATGTGTTTGTTTGGTTTAAAAAGTGTCAGAAAACAGGGGAAATGTTGATCTGTGTTTTCCAAAGCCCAAGCTGACATCCTGAAATGTCTTATTTTGTCCACAACCCAAAGATGTTTACATAATTGTCTCAGAGGACCAAAGAAACCAGAAAACTATCATTTGATAATTTATTTATCATTTTTTTCCTTAAAAAAGACTAAAAAATAATTAATCAATTATCGAAAAAAGTTGGCAAATAATTAACTAGTTAACAACTAATCATTGCAGCTCTAGATCATGTATTTTCTACTGCTGAACTACATCCACCAACCATATCACTGCACAGAAGGAAGTGTGCATCTACTGATATCACGAGCCTCTCTTCCATGAGTAGATGCAGGCTTCCTTCTACATGGTGATACGTTTGGAGGGTGTAGTTTCGTAGAAAGGTAGAAACAGTTTCACGTACGTGTCTGTGGCTGACATCTCCAAAACTCCTCAACTAACAGCAGAGCTATCTAGATGGATAAATAGCACTACAGGCCAGAGGAAAAGTATGGATTTTTGATTATCGGGTGAACTGTCCCTTTAACATGCTGAATCGCAATGGGGAAATGCTGGAATCATAAAGAGCACTTGCTGTCAGCATGTATCTTTGATGGTGACCCCATTTGCTCCAGGACATTTAAAACGAGCGAAACTCAAATGGGGACAGAAGATTTGATTGAGCTTAGTGCTTCAAACATGGCAAATATGCCCAAAGAAGATTGCAGGCTGACTTTTTTTTTTCTCCAAACCAACATGAAAATAAATTTCAATCATGCTTGTGTATAATTAGTAGTTGATGTCGCTGCAGTGTGCTGTAATGAGCTGGGCCTTGATTCTCTAAATCATCCCGGTCACTGACATCTCTGTCACAGCGAGCATGCCAGCGTGCGCACAGAATTCTGAGTTATGGCTCATATTCCTGGTCAGGCTCTTATTTGAAATGCACCTCTCATGCATCTTCATATCCCACTCATGAATACCACGATACATGGATAAACAGAATATCCTCACACTGCCATGGAAACTGAGTTAAAAAATAAAAATTGGATAAAGTGCCTCAGGGGGGCATTGTTAGGTACAGCTTTTTTTATTTTAGTCCTCTCATGGTATAAAAAACAAGTGGGGATTTTATGAACATATGCAACATTCACATGAGGCAACTCAGAAACAGAATACTTGAGTGTCCTGAGAATAATTGGATACTTCCGTGCATGCAAACACATTATGATAAATAACAGCAGTGTTTTCAAAAACAATGGCTCTGAGCATTTTTGGTGATTTCGCAGTAAGGTGAGACATAAAATTGCATATAAACTGTTTAATGATGTTAGATAGCCCAATTTGTGAAGGCAGGATCCATGACACTCTTCTGAATATTATATTTATTCATGTGAGAAAAGCTGTTTGTGTTCATGATTGGAAAGCCACTGTTTTTGTTCTGTTTTTTGAAACCAGCTTTATTCATATGAGTCAATTTTGAAAGACATTGATTGCTTGAAGTTCATGTTGTAATTTTGTTGGCCATTACTGTGCTGTAATTGAGCAGTGCTACAAATTGATCACCATATTAGTCCCATAGCAGTAGATAAACAGTTTAAAGTGAAATGTCAGAGTCAGAGGCCTGCCAGATTGTATTGGCGTTAAAGGGATAGTTCAACATTTTGGGAAATGTATTAATTAATAACACCAGTGGCAGGTAGCTTGCCTTAACCTGAAGAAAAAGAAAGGAAACAACCAGCCTGGCACTATTTGAAGGTGATAAAATCCACCTACCAGCAACTCTACAGTGCACCAATTGACATGCTATATCTTGTTTGCATATGTAGCCGACATATGTACAAAATTGAGGCCTGCCACGGTGAGGAAGTTTTCCAACCAGTCAATAAACTTGTGACAATGCCACTGTTACTGTTTACACTGGACATTTAACAAAAAAGATATGTATATCTTCCCTTTACTTTGAACATAGCAGGTTTGCACATTATTAAGTTTCAAATTGCCAGGTCTGTCAAACATCCACTAACCTCAATAACTGTAGCTGACGTCCACAGATGAGTTGTAAAGAAATGTTAACAAGAAGTACACGCCAGTTGTAAATCTTATTCTCAGGAAAGATTAAATTGAAAGCAACTGGACTTGTTCAAAAGTCAACAAGTCCAGTTGCTTTCGATTTAATCTTTCCTGAGATTACAATGACCTGGACGAATGAGAACATTCACGGACAGGTTGTAAATCTTAGTTTGGTTTAGCCAAGTTAGCCTTAGTTTTGACAAATTAACACCAGCTAACACCTTTGTGGCAATTCTGGAGCTCTGTGCAATTGTCCCCCCAGTGCATTTCAGTCTAGACAACCATATCAAGTCATCAAGCAACCACATGTCTGGCTGCGATTAACCTTCAGCATTACGTTTGAAATCTGACTTCTGCTACTCTGTGCTGCTGCTGTGCAGGGCAAACTCCTCCGGTTGATAGAATAATAACTGCAGCATCCGCTGAAGTATTGACCAGTTAAGAAGGTGGGAAGTCATGTAATTGGTGTGTGCCTGACCAACTGTGCAACACCCGTAACACCTACAACTGTGGCAAGAATAACAAAAACTGAAGTGTAAAAAAACAACACATTGTGGTTTGGGCTGTGTGCTGGACAAGTTCTTGACTGGATGCAGCAACTTCCTGAAGTCTCAGTTGCTTGCTAGTTGTCAAAAAGTCTGCACGAAGTTACAGCTCCCAGGCAGAACAGTTCAGCACATAATCCCCTGTAAAACCACAAAATATCTTTTTTGTTTTCCCTTGTTTCCAGTCTTTATGCTAAGCTAAGCAAGCTAACTGACTGCTGGCCTCAGCTACTAGGACTATATTTAGAGATGTGAGAGTGGTGTCTTTCGTTTCATCTAACTTTCGGCAAGAAATACAGTTGGTTCCTGCAGCGTTGCCATTGTAACGTATCATTTGTGATGGGTAACGTTACTGCAGCGTTACAGTTACAACGTTACTAGTAGTTATGCAGTTGTGGAAATGCTGCAATGTAACAGGTATCTTGTGATATTTTTGCAACATCTGTCCAATGTACTTTATGCAATGATGTGGCTACAGCGTTGCTAAAACATCTCCAAAAAGTGGTGGAAACACCGGGACAACAAACTGGCAGGTTTAAAATAACATGCTGGTGACAACACTCTGCAGTTTTACTTTGTAGGTTGCTACAACGCTGCTGCAACTATATTCTGGCAACGACTTTGTGTTAGTAGGGAAAAAGTGTCTTTCCCAAAAAATGTAGAACTATTTCTCTAAATATCAGAAAGGGTCAAGTAAGGACAAACTGGACAGGCAGACTCATACTGTACACTGTACAACCACTTCTGAGGTGAGCGCGGGAGAGGCAGAATTTTCCATCAGAGTGGAAGGCCAGAGACTCATTTGACCCTGATTTCCAGTATGAAAACGTGGCGTGAAAGTGGTGCTTCATGATCCCTCCGGGCTTACTAGGGCCGAGGCTACAGGTTTCAGAGCACATACTAGAGGGATAACTGGGGCCGGAGAGTGCGAGAAAACTGCTGTCAAATCTGTCCACTCATCTTGAACGCCACAGTCAAATGCGCGCATGCCGCCGTCCGATCACTCAGGTGGCTGTAACTCAGATTAGCAAATGACTGGGTTCTTTTCTCCCTCCTAATTGAGTGCAGCAGAGGTGGGGAATTGATGGGAGATGGCATGTGATGATGATGAAAGAGTGAGAGTGCCTTAACACTTTGTCTGCTCCCAAAAAGCTGACAATACACGCTGCTTTGTCATGTTTACAGCTTATTGAACTGTGTTGAGTCAAAGAAGGGAAGACAAAAGCTTGAGTCTGAGGGGAAGAAGCATAATACAGAAACCATTACAAGCCATGAGTGGCGTAGGTCTGCACTATCGGTGTATCTCGGACTCTTCAGTGGCCATGATTCCTCATAATGTCTGATTAGCTGGAACAAAGATCCAAGCAACTTTTTGAACTAACTTTGAACAATAAAGCCTTCTATTTTTGGCGCCATGTAAAATACCTTTCATGCTGTCAGTGCCAGATTGAATAATGAGGCTGAGGAGCTGTGTAAATTCTGGAGGAGTGTAAGTCTAATTGATTGATGTGTCTGTATGGGCGAGAGAGACAGAGCAGGAGAAAAAATGGAACTCACACAGAGAAACTTGATGAGTTTCAGAGAGAGAAGGAAAATACAGTTTCATCTCTGTGGGGAAGTGATGTATAGGTCTGCAGGTAGCAGTGGTGTTTCTAACTCTGTATAGATGGAATGTATATATGTGCACACCGGTGTATGTATATGTGAACATATATGTTTTTTTATTTAAAAAGAAGTGAAGGATGCTCAGAGATAGGATGGCTGCAGTAACATGTGCAAGAGCTAAAAAAGGGGGTGAAGCTGCAGTGAAGAAAGGCATGCAAAGAAGGACAGGCTGCAGAAAAGACAGAGAAGCGAAGGGAAGATAGAAAGGAGAAAGGCTTGAGGTAACGAAAGATAAGAAGTGGAACATCAGAGGCTTTTGGGGGGAATTGACCTTTATTCAACAGGGCGGGTCAATTAAGAACAAATTCTGTGTTTGGGCGAGGCAGGGAGAGGAGAAAGAGGAGAGAAGGAGACGCAATACACTCTTAGAAATAAAGGTGCTAACTAGAATCATAAAGGTGTCTTTGGCTTGTCCCCATAGGAGAACCCTTTTTGGTCCTGGGAGGAACCTTTATAAAGATTCCATTTGGAACCTTGTCAGAGAGTTGTACCTAGCACTCAACATAAAGGGTCATACCTAAACCATCTGTGATAGTTGTGTGTTTCACCTAGAACGCTCTAACAAAGGTTCTACAGAGAACCCTTCTGTGGTATAATGGTTCCACCCAGAACACCTTTCCAAGGTTTTAAAGGTGTTAACAAGTACCCACCAATTGGTTTCTACCTAGAACCATTTTATATTCCAAGGTGTTTGTCTAGAACCTACCCAGGGATTTCTATTGAGAACCTTTTTATAGTTGAAGCCTTTTATCTAGAACCCGCCCAGGGATTTCTAATGAGAACCCAACAAAAGAGCAACACCAAAACCATCTGTTAAAGGTTCTACTAAGAGCCTTTTTATATTCCAAGGGTTTCTTCTAGAACCCACCCAGGGGGCTCTGCCAAAAACCCAACATAAAGGGTTATACCTAAACAATCTGTGAAAGATTTCACCCAGAATGAGGTTCTTGCAGAGAATCCTTCTATGTTGTAAAGTTCCACCCAGAACACTGTCTGGAGGATGTATCCAGAACCTTTCCACCTTTTTAAGGGTGCTAACAAGAACCCACCCATTTGTTTCTGCCTAGAGCCCCCTTTATCTTACAAGGGCTTCATCTAGAACCCACCCAGATGGTTCTAACGAGAACCCTTTTATATTCCAAGGCTTTTATCTGGGACCCACTCCGGCAGTTCTACCAAGAACCCATTTATATTCCAAGGGTTCTATCTAAAACCCATTTAGGGGTTCCACCGAGAGTCCTTTTATTTTATTTTATTTATGGTACACCATTGATGAAAGAGTTTTTTGAGGATTTTAAAAATCCTTGAAGATCTCTTTCTTTTGGAGAGATGATGGATGGAAAGGGTTCTTAATGGGACCTATAGTCTCACAAAGAACCCTCTTTTTTAAAAAAAAGGGCTCCTCACAAGAAAATGATTCTGAGTAGAACCTCAGCCCTCCAGGAAGAACCCTTTTAGAACCCTTATTACTAAGAGTGTAGAGCCCTAAAAAGAGGAGAGAAAGGGTTGGTGAAAAGGAGACGAAGGCGGAGAAAAAAAAGGAAGAGATGCCTAATGAGGGAAAGAAGGAGGGAAGAAGACGAGAGAACTGAGAGAAAATAAGGAGGAGGAGCATAAGGTGAGAATATTTTGCCATGAAGCTCGAGGTGTGAAGTCTGTGATATGGCAACACGCTGCTTTATAGTTTTAATGTCCAAAATATGTCATCATGATGTTCTCACACAGCGACATGCTGCCCACTACAGTAGGGGTTTAAATGTCCACACAGTCTGTGTACGTCTGTGTGTGTGTGTGTGCATGTGCATGGCAACAGATGCTGGTTCAGTGGCGCAATCCCACCTCACCAGGGAAGAGCGGGTGAGAGATGCTGCTGAAAGAGAGAGGGAGAGAGGTGAGGAGAAGGAGGGAGGGACGGTGCCAGGAGGAACGAGGGAGAGAGCAGCGAGCTGAATGCCAAGCAGCAGCGTGGTATCAGAATGGTGCTGTGTGAAGCAGGCAGGCAGGCACAGGGATATAACACTGCTCAGCTAAATCACAGCATCCTGTAAGTTTCCAAAACTTCATCTCTGGGGATGACAGATTTATTGTCTTCTCTTTTTCCTTTTTTTTCCTTCAAGCAGTAACAGATTTAGCTGATTTTAGATTGTGTGTTTTTTTTTAATGATTTTTAAATATTTTCAATCTCTGACTGCTTACCTTACTGCGGACCTTACTGAAATTGCTTAGATTACTTGTTATCTTTTTCTTTATTTTTATCTTTTTCTTTTTCCTTTTTCAGTCACATTTTTGAGGGGCTAAACACACTCGATAGCACATAAGACTTTCATCCCTCATGGTGAAAAATTTCATCTGATATAGGTTTGGCCTTGACCACATTTCACCTACATGCACAAACATCCATAGGCTCATGTATCATGCCCAGTCGCACAAAAAAGACTACTAAAAGCAATAGCATAAACCCAACAGGAAGTCAGTCATTTTGAATTAAGTTGTAATTTTTGGCGATTTCCAGGTGTGTTTCCAGGTGTTGGTTTTTAGTGATCTTCTCCAACACAGTTAATCTGATCGACTTCAAAAGCAGTGTGTGCTATGTAGAGACGTCCACAATGAAAAGTTATTGAGTTGAGTTACTGTGTTTAATGAACGATGTAGCTGTGGCATGGTGTTGAATTTTGATGTCTTGCCATGAGATAGGAAGTTGTTGTAACTTGAGTAGAAGTGAACCAATCGACCCCAAACTTCACACGTTTGATTAGAGTCCTTGCCTGATGACATGTACTACATGACAACTAGGACTCATCATTAATCATTGCACCACCTACTGGCAACAGGAAGTCAGCTTTGTATGACAGTCATTTGATTTACATGAAATATTCATGGTGTAGTCTACACTTGATATACTGCAACATAATGTATAACTAGTGGGTGTTCTGTAGCGGAGACAGGAAGTGACATTGAAGTCCTTCGGAGGCGTATCAACCAGTTCTGGTCTGGGAACAAAACCATGACCACCACGAGCCCAGTCATTGCTACTTGCAGCTTTAATTAGTTTTTTTTTTGTTGTTGTTGTTGCAGTCCAAAACAGATTTTGCAGGTTTATTGTGACTATGTTTATCAAGGAAAATAAAAATATTTCAACTTCAGCCTACAGTACCTAACAGGGTTGTTCAATACAGCATTCTATACAGTACAGGGTAGAGTCCTACACCGGTCAGGGTACCCACTAGGTGACCTGCAAAAGCATTGTGTCAGGTAAAAAATATATTTAAATTTTAAATTTATTAACTAATTGCAGATGGGCAGCAGAGAGAACAATAATATTACACATACAATACAATGTTTTTTTTTCCTCTGGAGAAATCAGAAATTAAAATGATTGTCCAGTAAATTAATATTTGTATCCTTTAATACAGTAATTGCAAACTTCATCAGCCAGCAGGATTTCATTGTGAAAGCCTACAATGCAACCTTTAACCCCACATCCTGCCTAACAATGGGACATCACTGTTTGAAGTGACAGTGATGTGGTCTGGCTGCTGGCTAAAATGGATGACATGAAGGCAAAAACAGCCAGTGGAGGGTACCAAATTGTGGACAACACATCGTCGAAGACCAAGTTGAACATTTGAGAGGATTTTGGTGCGCTCAAAGATTACCCAAAAGTATTAGCTTCACATGCTGGCATGACTTCACCTGCTTCCAAGGTGCATGGAGGAAAAGAGGAAAAGGGCTCAAAGAGGTAAAACTGCAGCAGCACTGTAGTTGTAACACTTGTAACAACTTCTCAGACCAGCGTGTGTCAGCCTTGGTCTTCATCAGGGTCATCATGAAACACATTACAAACAACACTTAAAATAAGGTAGGTATGAAGCAGAAAAAACAAACAAACAAACAAAAAAAATCATCAGTCAATGTGTCTCAAAGCCCGCTGCACCCTGTTTAGAGGAAACGTGATGTCCAGTCACACTGTTTTCAAATAGATGGTACCCCATATTTAGTCCATAAACTGCCAGTCTGTGACAATGATTGGCCTCAAGTCACATGATCCAACCCACCTTCAAAGGTGCCCTATTGGCTAATAAGTGTGTGAATGTATACATAGTTTTATATTTAGTCATTTCCTTTTGACAAAGCAACATAAAAGAGAGAGAAAATTCAAGCTGCACTAGACAAAGGCAAAGCATTATTCATAGCCCAAATCATATTCATACATTTTACCATGACTTCTAGTAGAATATTTCTTTTTTATTGGAGTTACACACCAATCGCAACTTTTCATTTTCTTTCTTTTTTTAAATGAAGCTGAATTATGCATGTGTCCAGCTCCTCGTAAGTTAAATGGGAATTCTTGTCTGGACTTAATTTAGAGGGCGTGTCTCCTACCTGGTGTCAATCATCCGCAACTGACAACTAGGTTACATAAGGGATTTATTTTTGGCATTTTGTGTTCCCAGCTGACTTTTTGTGGGATGTGGACAACAGTGTAGGTTTGCATAAGGACAGAAGGGACAGATCCTGAACAACATTTGACCAAACTTGTTCCCATTATCTTTGGAGTGAAGTCATTTTAGATAATTCTGATGTTCCCTCCCAGGTGCTGCCTCTTCAAGATGCCCAAATTTTAAGGCATGCTACACTAGCGTTTGATTGGCTAAAAGAAAAAGGGCTTGAAGGCTGACATCACTTTCTGCAAATATCTGAAATATCAACTGCCAAATTCTCTCAGATTACTTACTCCCTTTCCCCTGCTGCCTGCACTGCACAGCCCACATGATGTAATTTTGTCCACACCAACACGTTTTGTGCTTTGTAGACATCAGACATATTGCAGTGCGCTGGATGTGTGGAGCATGGGGTGGGTTGTTGCGTCCCTAACAGTTTTGAGACCAAACCTGCACCCTTAGATGTGGAATGGATACAAGTGCAATGGCAGATGTCTCATCCAGTATGGATACCTCAATCTTGAACTGCCTCAGAAGTCTGCCACTTGGGAGCAAACCGCGTAAAAGTGGGATGGGAAGAGTTGATTTGATAGTTCATGACATGTAAACACATTAGTCCTAATCCTGGCTCTTTTACAAGAAGCCATACCAACATGTCTGGTCACATTCAGGCATATGAAGTAAGTAATGCATTAAATATCATAATTACATTATTAAATTAGCATATTTTATGACCATAGTGGCCCACTGGTACTTTCTGTTAACGTGTGTGTTACGGAGCGTGGGCGGAAATAGCATTGGAAAAGGCTATCTTACTGTCACTGTGTATATGAAGATTTATGGTTCGCACAAATTGCAGTCAGCACCCTCTGCTCTTCTAATTAGTTCACAGTGTAAAATTAATTCACAAAAAATAGAAAAAAGTCTTAATGCAGAAATGAGAGGCTAACCCCAGTTAAACACTACTACTATTACTGAAGACTTGTGCGGTTGCTTTATAATAAAAGCATAAATCAATTCTTTTTACTGAGGCTTTTACAGTGAGTGGAGCTTTAAAGTGTTTATCATTAACAGCATGCAAATGGCCCCGCAGTTTGATTTAATAGTGCATATAGATTCAATGAAACATTCTCATTTATGTCAAAGTCAAATAAGACCAGTCACTGTGACAGAATGTATTGATAGCAAAAACATGAAAAATGTATTTCTCAAAGACACTTGACTAGAAAGTTTTATTGAAGTTACTGATACTGCAGTGATTTGGTTTTAAATTATTCATTAATAATTTATTTGAAATGTTGGATATTTTGTTGATACTGTTACATCTTGTATCGGTAACACAGTAGCATATGTATAGCACATTATAGAAGGAAGTGAGGAGCCAATCAGGAAAGACCTAATTATTAATGAGTCTTTAAAGAGTAGTTCCTAAACAAGTCTGATCTGAGGACTGTATTGTTGATAATGATATGTTATTAGAGAACAGACCAAAGAGTTGATACTATTTTAATGAATCATTAGATAGTGATTAGTAAATCTGTAAATCTGATCCAAATCCAGTATCTTTATGAGCAGTTCCTGATTAACTCTGAGCCACCTACTGAGTGGTACAAACTAGTAACCTCTCATTAATTACTAATTACTTAATCGTTACTTACTATTTTTGTATGCTCCATGTAAAGTGATACACTATAGCAAGTAGTAGGACTATACTTCATCAAAGAAAGTCTTGGTCAACTGAAATTCTACCTAGTCTTCAATAAATCACTTGGTTGGTGGGGAAAAAGGAAGCACATTATCTCTAAATTAACTACATCACCCACAGTGCAGTGACTGCAGTCTACCTGGGAGCTTAAATGGGTGTTAATCAAAGTTAGACAGCGTTGCCAAGCAAATGAATTCCTTGCAGTTTGACCATTTCTTTTTCACTTGTAGCTATATCGTTACCTCCAGGCCAGTCTGTCAAGTAAATTTAGTGCTGCATACAGCAGCAACACACAAACACACACACACACAAACTGGCAAGGGTCACACTGGCTTCCATGTACAAATGAAGCTAAGTGCTAATGCATAAATTTCTACCAGAAGCAACATTAAAAAACAGCAGTTATCGGCAACCAACCTGCAAGCGTTATTATTTATTTAGTTCGTTGGCTTCAAATGATGCTGAAGTTAAGACAGTTTTTCTAGACTGTCCCTTGATATTACAACATTAGTCCAACATCGCCTCAGTCTGGGAGTGGCCACATTAGCAAGATGTTATCACCAAATTCACAGGATAACCAACAAAAAACAACAACAAAAACATGGCAAAACCTTCGAGTTTGGAGTCGGATCACAGATAGCTGGTATTGATTTGTCACTGAGCTTGAAACGTTACCAGCTGGGCCTCACTGAAAAAGCAGTCCAGTGCAGTAAAATCTACACACACATTGCCATCAAAAATAAACTTTTTACCCACTCAGCTCTTCTGTCCTCTGAGGCTGGGGGCTGATGTGGCAATTTGTGTTGTTTGGCTACTTTGACTTGGTGTTAATTAGTTTGGAACCAGGAAAATGTTCAGTGAATAGCCTCACACTCAAAATAAATACATCAGGTCTGCATATGTCCCACTCCATGGATTAAAAAGCACTCTCTCTCCTTGAACTCATTACTGTCATCACCACAGATTTTATTTTGAAGGGTCAATCTCATGTCAAGATCAGCGCATTGATCTATTAATACATCTGTGGATCAGCACTGTCACACACAAGTCAGGAACACAGCCTCTGATTGGTTGACAGACTCAACCAAGGGCATTTTGGGATTGCCTGTGGGCTGTTTTCTAGGTGGTATAAATAACTTCAGAAGACATTCAGTGCTGGATTTATCATCATGGATTTATTTATTGTCTCCAATGAGTCAATACAGTTCAAGGCTGGATTATAAAGCTTTTGAAATGGATATGGTCTCAACGTAGCTCATGTTGTGAAGATATAACACTAGTGTTAGAGTTAGCCTTAGCCTAACGTTTGCATTTCCTGCTGAGCTTACTTAAGGGCTAACCCCCTTGACTTTTCCAGCAGTTTGTAGACACAACAGACTAAACTTTTCTTGATCTGCACTGTACATTTACTGCCAGACTGACAACTTACTGCTAAGTTTGAGTTTCTACTCCACTATGAGCAGCACCATCACTTGCCTAGCTGCTCGCTTCCTGTCCCTCGCTTGAACACCACACGCGTCTGCACTGCTCTAACCCTTAAAGGAGCTACACTACACTTAACAACATGCCTTGGTATGCTAAGGTGTCAGCCCTACTGAGTAGTCACCTAGTAGTTTACTGTTGCCTATTGTGTTATCTTTGTATCATAATTGTTGTAAAGACTGCACAATGTTACAGACTGTATTAAACAGCAGTTAGAGTGTATTAAATCTTCTATAGTCACATTGATGATTGATCACAATCTTCCTTCATCATCCTCGTGTCAGCTGTTCTGTGTCTGAGCGTGCGTCAGCCTCTCTGTTTGCATCGGCGTGTTTGTGTCGAACTGTACCTCTCTCCCCTCTCCTCTGTAATTGTCTTGGTCTGGGGGTGACAGAGCAGACCTGACAAGCGAACCCAGATAGTGAGTGGAGATAGATTGAAGAGGAGTGTCTGCTCTCCCCTCTATCTCTCCTCATCTATTACTTGTGTCTGACAGAGGCAGCACAGCATGATGGATGGATGCCCCGCTCTATCTCTATCCACTTCTCACTCCGTTCACTCTGTTTCGCTCTCACTCACTCATTTTTCTCCACATGGTTTCTCTTCATCCTCCCATCACTTGCTGCCTCCATCTTTTTGTAATTTCTTCTCTCTTTCCTTGTCTGTCTTTTCTTCCTCTAACTTTCCCTTCCTTGATTGCATGGGTAAGGTAGTGTGTGTTTGTGTATGTGCAGTTGTTTAAATTATAGTGTTATAGAGATCTGCACAAACCCATGAGTTTCAAATTACTCTGGCAGAGTGGGCTATCATTCTTTGTTTGTTGCCATTTATCAGTCTGCTGTGTCTTACAGGCATGAGTGTCTGCTGTCTGTGCTTACATTCAATTCTCTACACTTAGTGCTGCAGGCAGAGTAGCTTGACTTTTCAGTTGTAAATGAACACAAAAAAGAGCGGGGCACGCTTAGCCAAAAAGAAACCTAAATTAAAAACAGTGAAACTGATGCAATTTGGAAGACATGTTTGAGTAGTTTTGGGCAAATAAAACATAGCCTGCAATATAGCTTTCTATAATAGTTTCTTATATTGTTTTATATTGTGTCCCATTTTGTAGTTATTTCATTTGTTTAAAGGGAGAGTGCACAGTGATCAACTGAAACAAAATGTAAAATAGGCCAAAGGGATCATTTTCATATAGTGTCCCTCGCCAGATGTTAATATGTACAATATCCAAGGACAGTAGACTGCCAGTCTGTAATTGGGAGCCATCAATGCTTGGATGGGATTTAAACAGCCTCTCTTTATTCCCAGCTTCAGTAAAATACTGTCTCCAGCCAATAACAGCAGTCTCTATACCTAGAACACAATTTTTAAGCCTTTGGGCTGTGGTTACTTCAATCGTTGAAGTCCGTGTAAAGGACACATGATACATGTTGGAACATAGTTGCTGAAAACACATGAAAAGACTGAGTCCTATATAGTATGAATCACAGATTAGACCATTAAACTGCCCAGCAGCTCACTTCAGCTCACTTCAGTTCCAACAACCTGACAGACAAGAAGAAAAAAATACCATCCTGTCACTGTCCTCTGGCTCTGGTGGCTCAAACATGTTTGGACATGTCCGGTAAAGCTGCTAGACACAGTGTCTGTTTTTCGGGTCGTGGTGGCAGTTTGACACTGAGACAGGGAGCGGACACGCCCACAACAGTTCAGAACAGAGAAAACTGCAGGTTCTTTTCTTGATTTTGAAACCGAATTTCATAAACTTAGTGATTTTTTTTAATGATTCAAATTAGGCTGGGTGGTTAATAGCACGTTTCTGTGATTTGACAAACCCAGAACACATAGTTATTGTTTCTTTACAGTATCTTTAATGTTGTCAGTTCAGATGTCTTTCACTAAAACTGCTTTCTGCTATTTATGTAATGATTCTAGTCTGTGATTTACTCACTTCTAGTGCTTAGTGTTTGGAATAGATTCCAGTTGGGGTGTAATGATACACTGATCTGGATCGATATATCGATTCAATGATGTTCAACAACAATATCATAGATGCAAAGGGAAAATATTGTTCTCTATCATCATCTTTAAGATATGCCTTTATTGGAAATTCCCAAGGCATGTCTGTGTCACAAATGTCTGGAAGAGTTCAGTCATTAATTTGTCGAATCATGATTTAGTTGCTTTTTGTGAGATAAATTAAACTGAATGTGTTAAATGGACATATGATATCCTGTGATATCGACCGCAGGCCCCTGACAGACTTCGTGATACCGGCAAATATCGTATCATTGTCACAGTAAATGGAAATCTTGTGTATGGATTTTGTTTGGACCAAGAGCAGTTGCAACGATTTGTTTTGATTTAATCAGATTAATCAATTGTAAATGAGTCAATTACTGCAGCGCATTATTTGTAGTCAATTATTGTTATCAGTCCTAGTGGTTTCAAGGCAAAAAGGGGTGAAAAACTAAATGCTATGTACTTCCCAGCCTCTGAATCAGTGTACACAGTTTTGCTTTTGACATTTATGACAGTAAATGGAGAGTCTTTGGGTTTTGGACTGTTGGTTGGACCAAAGAAGCAGTTGAAGATTTTTTTTTTGGCATTTTATTCACTGAACAATTAATCAGTTAAATGTGAAAATGATCATCCCAGTGTCCACTGCAGCGCAATTATTTGTAGCATTTTTGACACCTGCAGTCCTGCAGTGCAGTGGGTAACCAGAGGTGAATGGCTGGAAATGGACGGGGGTGAAAAACCTGTTGATACTGATCTATGAACAAATCACTTCACGTCAGCCTCTCCCGCAGATCAGCTCGGTACACCTCCAGTTGTTGCACACACATTGCAACACCAACACAGTCACATTACCTTGCAGCCTTTCTGATGGCTGACTGTGAGATGGCTACAAAACGAAGCTCCCAGAAATACCGGCATTCGTGTGTTCAGTGGAACTAATTCTGTGTAAGTGTACTGCAGAGCGAATGAAAAAGGAAAAGTGGCCTTGGTCAAAATTGGCGGATTTGATTGGTGAAATGAATGGAGTTTGCTGATGGTTTCTTAATTTGCTGATGGAAAAAGGAGAGTCTGAAAGAAATGCATTAACCTCCCAGTTTGAAGGTTGATCACTACCAATTATACACCAGATGTAATCTTGTATGTCTCTTTGTGTGTCTATATAAAGCTCAATTTTTCTGAAGTGTGCTGATGTGTGTGTATGTGGTGTACAGTGGTGCATGAAGGTCTCATTTGGCAATTCGGGCCACTGTAAATGCCAAAATTAAAATTCATTTTCATTGTGACTAAAACCAAAACTGGCAGGCTTTTGTCCAGGCTGTACAGGCCTTTTATGTAGCATGGCAATGCATTGTTGTTGTCAAGACATTTGTATTACAGAAGACCTAATTACTGAATGCTCAGACTTGCGATTATATCAGGCCTGAACAAAATATCATGAAACAAATTAATAAAACATTAATAACATGATTATGTAGATCATGAGCATAGCGATAAAGGCTAGAATACTGAGCAATTTTTAATGTGATTATGTGATTTTAGTTTTATATTACTATTAGCCAGTTATACAGTTATTCCTTGTGGTTTTGCTGCATTTGTCCTTTCTCTATTGCATTCACACCCAAAAAACTACACAAATAATTAGTAGTTTGACAAAGTTAACAACACTATCTCACAGTCTTCATCAAACACAGGGCAATATCTGGGGTGATTTTTGTTATTTTATTTTGCTAATTTAACGGTCTGGTCGTGTGACAGGTGCAGCTCAGCAACACACTCTCATTCAGGGCCACAGCAAACACCATCTGAGAAAAACGACCTGTAGAGCCAGAATATTCTCACAACTAGCTCGGTGAATTATGGATTTATATTGACCAAACTAGAGTTGGTGTTTGGTGGAACATTTGAAAGACTAAACAAGATGATTTGTCTCTGTCGGGTTTTACGAAAGTTTACAATTAAAGCTTGTTGTAGATGGAGATGGGGTAAAAGAGGAAAGAGATTTTTTTCTAGTTAATAAGGACATAGACACACCTGCGCAAATATATCAGCGATTGCTGGTTGCTGTGCCGATGGTGACCGGTTTGAAAATTTTAAATAAGTAATCTGTAATATATTTACCATAATAAATCATAAATCATGAGTAGAATGTGTCATCAGAGATCAAGGAAACATGTCAACCTGAAATACTTGCTTCACTTGAACTCCTGAAATTTCTATTCCGGACCAGAACAACTGTTTTGTATGTCCATTTCACAATAATTAGAGTTCAAATTAATGCAGATGTTTTTGCGGAATGACTGTTTATCAGTCATAAGAAATCATTAATAATCTCAATGAAGGTGTAGATGTTTATAACTGTTAAAATGAGCAAAATGTTAATGGAGTCTGGCAGGCAGCGAAGACAGACTTAACTCATCTCCCAGAGTGTGTATTTGCAGAGCAGCAGACTTTTGTTGTTAGGATAACGGGCTTAAATTTACATTGACAGACAACTGACAGTTATAATTAGGTGATTAACTTGCAGTGTGGGACACATTGTCACTTGTTATTGGCAAGTTAGAAGGGTGCACATGTCTTGCACCTCTGCAGTGTTCCTGCAGCCTGCCTTGTCTGGGGAGGAGGCGGCAAGGGGCAACAACCTGCTTCAATCATAGATCGTATATTAAACAGGATTGCAACCTATTTCATATACATTCTATGACTCCAGCTTGCTATTTGGGCAACTGTACACATCTTTGCACACACAACAGCTTCATATCACTCATTTAACGTATCGCCCAACCCTACCCAGTGCCAGTCTTCCTGCTGAAGGAGATCGAAACATCAGCTTGAAAGTGCTACAGAAAGTGGACATTGAGTGAAGAATATTTTGTCAATCAACGATTTTCAAGTTCAAGAAAAATCTTCAACGCTTTGCAGTTTCTAGAATTTGTGGATGAAGTAAAACTAGACTGCCTTGTAAAACTCCACCCTCCAACACTCAAATTACTGTCAGACAAGCACGGGAAAATGTTTCATAAATAAACACCATATGTCCTGCTGTGTGAATGCACAGCGCTTCCATCATACTGCACACTGTGTTTCTCATGTACGAGGCTCATGGGGCTCCGTGTTGCTTTAACAAGTGTAGACTTGATTCCCCTAACCAGCGCACGCTGCAAATAGATTTACAAGTGAACACACAAATTAATGAACGCACAGAGCCCAGCTCTTATAGAAGACTTCCTAAGCACTTAAAAAACCATGCCATGCCTCTTGATCTTAAAGACAGGGAACACTCTTACACACTCTTACACAAGATGTGATGTACGCGCCTTAGAACGCTGTTTTATATGTTAAGGACAATAGGTGAGAGTATGTAACCCTGAACTAATTTGCAGCTAAGCCTACTTCACAGTAATAAATTCTAACCTTGTCATCGATTTTTGAAAACGCAATACTGAAGGGACCCTTGATCCCTTCGCCTTGATGCAGCCCTCTCAGCAGTTCACAAAATGAGTGTTTATTACGCAGGCTAAAAGGACAGACCCTGCTGGGTTGAAATGGTCCACTTGACACACCACGAGCCTGATGGTCTGCAAGATAGTCGGGAGAAATAATTAGACTTGAGAGGGCAATCTACTGTGGATAATGGTGCTCTGAAGGACCTAGCAGGTAGGTTCATGAAGCTCAGCAATAGTTGTGGTTTGTGCAGAGGACGGTGGTGAACCAAGAAACTGAAAAAATCATCGTTTATCAGTGTTTGTAGCTTAGCTTTGATTCTAATCTGGACCACCATATTGGAGGCTTTAATCTTGTTATCTGATCAACATGGCTTTGCTTTGTATTCTGGATCGTCTAAACAACACTGGAGCTGTGTAACTGGACATGCTAGTATTGACTGTGCTGTCACTGTATCAATTGCTTAGCTTAGTTACAATTCCCACATGAGACGCTGGGGAAATTATCTGACTGTAGCTTTTCGGAAAGCTTGTCAGTGGTTTAATATCAGAGTATAACATCAGAAATTGCATTTCTAGCTCCCTCTCAAAGGCATGTCCTACTGCAAGTGCCCAGTGTACTTTATCTACAGAGTGTAAAAACCCACTGATAAAATTATTTCAACCACTTATCCATTAAATAACTGTCTCAAAAAAGGGCAGGATAGGAGGATGAGATAGCACTTTATTAATCCAAAAGGTAATTCTTGTGCCAGATTGCTCCAAAATTACAGTAACATAAGAATAACAAAAATAATGGAGCATCAAATGAGAGTGAAATATAAAATACAAAGTGTTTAAGGAGTAAAAGCAAAGAAACAGTGCCTAATAGAATAACAACAGAAGTCAGATCAGTTGAGTACAAAAGTAAGTTGAACAGGAAAAGTAGTGATGGTAATTAAATTGAAAGTAATAATACTGACAGTAGTGATTGTTATTACACCAGATAAGGAATGTAAAATGTAGAAAATAGCACATGATATTGAAGGTAATTGTACATGATTGCACATGATAATGAAAATTATTTAGCCCATGATGCTGAAAAGTATACTAAAAATTGTAGCCTATATTAGAGTTGGGCGATATGTTAAAATTTTCTAAATGACCATCAAGCCAGCCCATCAATCGGCAATTGGCGATATCTTCGTCCCCTCTCCCGTCCTCTCAGGTCTCAGCTGGGAGGTGTGCGCAAGCGAATTCACAACGTTACGCACGCTGCGTACGTTTACTATGTCTAATAAACAAAATAAACTTACAGAGCGTCTAGAAATTCAATATTCTCACACTTATTTTCCTTTTTAAATGGTGAAGTACAACCGTTCACCTTCTAAATTCAAGTTTCTCTCTGTTGCCGAACTAAGGATGAGCTTAATTGGAGCTTAAAACATCTAAAACTCACCAAAACCATCTTTGTTAGTCTGCCCACTCTTCTAACAACCACCAACTCTGGTTTGGTCAAATTAAATCCTCAATTCACAGCGTGAAAGGAGTGCAAAGACTTTAACTCTGCAGGCTGTTTACCTCTCACTCCTCACCCAGCTCAGCGCACTCATGGTCTGGCTGAGTTGGATGAGAGTGTGGCGTGGAGCAGCAGCTGTCCCTCTGCAGACCATTTCATCAGCAAAATGAAATGACAAATATCGCCCCAAAAATCAGCCCAAAGAAGTGACTGGCGATACATTCAGCCCATCCTCGATAGACGATATATTGGCCCAATCGCCCAACCCCAGCCTATATTAAACATAATAGAAAAGTAATATTGTGCATGATAAAAAAGGATAATGTCACAGTAACACCAAGTAAAATAGAAAATAACATGTTTTATCACTGATTTCCTGTGTGCATTCATCAGACTGACACCGTGTCATCAAGTGTCAGTCGCCAAAGCCGGCGCTTTCTTTTGGGGGAAAGATCACGCCTTCACCAAACAAGAGAAACAGGAAAATACCCAAAATCTGCTGTGAGATGCCAAAAATCTGCTCCGTAGCAGGTTATAAAACAAATAAACATACAAATCCATCACAGTCTCTGGTTTCCACTCTTGCTGGAAAGGAAAGAGATCCCAAAAGGGAAACAGTAAGAATGTGTGAGCCTCCAAAAATCAGTAATTCATTATTTTGA
This sequence comes from Lutjanus argentimaculatus, assembly GCA_034769285.1. NCBI lineage: Eukaryota > Metazoa > Chordata > Actinopteri > Lutjaniformes > Lutjanidae > Lutjanus > Lutjanus argentimaculatus. Next base: position 4,076,811 of record JAWZSL010000001.1, read on the forward strand.
CAACAGTGTAAATGACTTTTTGATGATGAGAGACATGAATTAGCTTCTGTCCATTACATTTTGCTTGATAAGAAACTAGAAACAACCACATCAATAACTGTGGCTTTGAAACTGATGTCAGTGTGGTAAATAGCGACTGAAGGAACATGACAGCAGACGGATCAAGATTTATTTATTTAGGAACCGTTCAAGCAAGGTCACATAATAATTAATAATAAAATTAGATATGTCTATAGACAAAGGTTTGTTTAAGATGAAATGAATGCATACTAACTTTTGAAAATTGTAATCCAAACACAAGCCAAATTGCATCAATAATCAGTAGGATCTTTTGATTTTGTATCCCCCAAAAAGGGGCATGGCCATGACATTTTTGTGGAATACCCATATGTGCCAGTCTGATGTATAAGATTAGTGATTAAAATCAGTGTAAGGACTACAATTAGGTCTAATATTACAACAATATGAATGTATTAACAATATTAATTATTTTGAATATATATAGGGAAAGCTGGAAATTCTTTTTTACCCTCTACACCTATGGCATCCGAAGAAACTTTTTTCCGTTTTACTTCAGTTTTGAGAACTAACAGTGGGGTACAGCGATCCTTCAGTCAATATGGGGGGCTGGGAGCTTTTTACAAAAGTAGAATGTGGGTTAGATTTCCTTTGAATATGGATGTGAGGCTGGCACAGTGGTGGCTCACTCTGCAGATGATGTTTAGCACACAGATCATAGACCGTGTGCATGGAGGCATGTATCACACACGCATGCACACACACTCACTCACACAAAGCTACGCGTCCTTTTATTCTCTCACAAACAGTTCAAGCGCACATGCACGGTCGCACTCGTACTCGAATATGCAAGGGCTCTTTCACACGCGTGCACACTAATTTTTTTTTTTTTTTTTTTCTACTTTACAGGCGCCTGTGAGGCTCCTGATGCATATTTGATGATGGTTTGATTGACAGTGGCAGAGGGCTGTGTCGGCGTGTAAGTGTGTGTGTGTGTGTTAGAAATCCGAGCAGCAACTCGTATAGAGAAGGGCTGACGATTATGCAGAGTGCCTTCAGGTGGAGTAGCACTGATGGCAGCTAGATGCTGACTCCAAACAACCTTTTGCTCCATTTGAGACCCATCCAAAAAAGTGTCAGATCTCTGTTAAAATAAATGTTTTGCACCTTTTCATGCTTTCATGACTGAAATTTTCTGCCCCATTCTTATGATTTTATGGGGTTTTTTTTAGAGGTATATTTTCTGATGTGTGTGTCTTTGTGAAAAGGTTGCGAGGTCGCTACCTGCTCGCAGCCAAATTGGCAAAGAAGTCCAATTTCCTTCCCTAGATTTTTTCATTTTGTAACTTTTCTGAATAGCTGAAACATCTCCCTGGGGGTCTTTAAATTCTAAGCTTAATGAGTATGTGCTACAGTGTTGTCTGGTAAGATAAAACAATTATTTTTTTGCTGTCAACAACTACAGTGGCATTGAATGTATAGCGACAGCAAAGGCTCATGGGATAATGTTGTGGGATGCTGAAAATATGTTGATGTTATGCCTGACAGATGAGTCAAATTTGGCTTCAACTTGAATCATCTCACTTGTTAAGCAGAAGTAAAGTGGAAAAATTTTTTAAATGAGAATTTGCTGCATCACTTTAAAGTGCTGCTGCTCCCAGCCGGAGGCCTTTTGGCCGCCAGCCGCCTGGGATCAGTTTCCAGCCACTGGGAGTCTCCCCTCCCACTCCTCCTCATCCTGTTTCCAGACAGAGCGTGTCTAGATTCATCAGCATGGCCCCTGTCACGGACGATGGCTGCATCTGTAAGTTGTCAACAAAATATCAGCTATGCAATAGAAAATAAGGCGTCACTTTAATATATTGCACCATATGTAGTAATTTAAATTAACTGGAATGAAAATGGTCACAGCTGCCACTTTGTCGAAACACTGGACGCTGACGGATTCTCCTTCACACAGAGGTTGACACTGAGGTTGATCTACACTGTACACACTGCTCTCTGGCCCCCAAGCTCGATGTCGCTGTCACCTGCAATCCAAACATTTGCTGTGGATACAAAATACAAAGTCAGTTCTAAGGTCACTGAACTGGAAATGCAAAACCTGATAATATTAATCGTAAGGATTTTTGAATCTGCAGCCCCCTCCTCCCCCCAGCTTTATGGGGCTTTATAGTGAGTTTCAGCTCATTCAGCCACAGCTATGCTGTTTTGCTTCCTCTCTCACATTGTCGTTTTCCGCTGCAGCAGGCAGCTGTTTTAATTTAAAAGCTCTAAAACCCACAGTACTGCAGCACACTTAGCGACTGGCTGGTGAGCATAGTGGAGCATTTGGCAGCCAAACAGCAAGATTTTGTTCCTCAGCAGTTGGTAGTGACCAAACACAGCGCTAAAAAACTAAAAGAAGTGAATATTGGACTTACATTACCAGGTGGCCACTTTATTTATTTTTTCTATGGCTGTGACTCCTGTGGGTATTATTAACTTTCTGACTATTATTCACAGTCCGCTGTAGCCAGGAATGTTGCTCACCCTTGCCAACACTGTGTAGCAGGTGTGTTTCTTGGCCATATAGGCAAAAACGGCGCCCAAATGCTTCAAATCCATCAAAAACAATTAGAAAGACATCGACTTCCTGCCAAATGTGCCTACTGTATGATGTGCTCCTTTATCTTTCAAGCTAGTAGAATAAAGTGATGATACCGTAGACATTAAAGATGAATTTATATTATTTGCTACACTATACTATTATCTTTTAATGCAAATGTATTTAAATGGCAAGAGCCCAAAGCAGATCTTGATTGCATGGGGAAATGTGGATCAGTTTTAGAAAGCACAAAAAGCAAAGCCAGTATAAGACTGCATGTGATCATAGTATATAATGTCATATAGTCCTAGAAGCTTGTTGATAGGATCGAGGTCACTCAGTAGAGTGCAGGTCCCCGCCAGGCAACAGATGGTGAAGCACCTACTGCAATGCCACCACAACTGCCAGATGCATTTCTTCCCATCAGATATTTGTATGTAATTTTGTCATAATTAGCGTAAAAATTCTTGAGTTATGGCCAAAATGTGTTTAGGTGAGGTCAATGTGACCTTTGACCATTGACCACCAAAATCTAATCAGTTCTAATCAGTTGATTCCAAGTGGACAAAGTTTGAAGAAATTCCCTTCAAGCGTTCCTGAGATGTTGCTTTCACAAAATGGGTTGACCTAAAAACATAATGCCTGTGGCCATGGCTGTCGCGAGTGTAGAGCCATGGAACAATTTTTCAGGGTTTTTCAAAAAATGGGAATCATAGAGGTCCTTCAGCATACTGTCATCAATGTACAAAAAATAGGCTTATCAGTCGAATAGTATGTACAATTATTATCTGGACAAACAGAGAGCTGGCGATAATTCGCCTGTCCAGTGTCTCGACAAACTCAGCCCTATTGTGTGGATGAAATGATCCTGGCTCTGATAAATGACACCCAGGATCATCAATTGGTTCACTGGACCAGCAGGGACTGGATGAGTTCAGGCATCTGGCCGGGGCCTCCCACTCATCCTGCTCTGTTTCAGACAGAGCCATGAAGATGCCCCCTCTCTAGAACTGGGAGCTATTTGCCGCTGATGTGCCAAGCGCTCCATAAATCAGGTTATAGTGAAGCACAAATTACTCAGCAACAGCCATAGGGAAAGATTGTGAAAGCCAAGATGGCTGCCATTAAAAGCTGTAGTGTCCAAACAAACCCTGATTGGTCTGATGTGTGCGGATTTCTTCACTTTAGAGCTCAGGTTAAGGTGTGGGTTTAAAACTATTCTCAGTATTATCGGTGCTTACAGGACTTTCATAGCTTCAGTTTAATGCCGTCCAACATTCACTGGCTTGACACTGTGTGTGTGTTGTGTGTGTGTGTGTGTAGTATCCAAATATGTGTGTGTGTGTGTGGCAGCTGTAGAAGTCCTTGTCCCAGCTGTTGTGCTTTGCTGCCAACTTATTGAGCTGGCAGCTGTTACAATAAAGTTGTAGTGTGTAGTCTCTGTGCCATCCTATAATAATCCTGTGAAGATTTGAATCACTCCAGATTCATCGCTGGCATTTATTATTGCTGTTGGGTGTACACCTTGCTCGTTCATTTCGGAGGTTGTCGTGAGAACTGTGGCGATGATGGGACTTTGTAATGATAATTGTTGTCTCACAATCATTTAATTGGCTTTTCCCCCCAAGGAGAATGAGTAATGAACTGAGCACATTACGTAAGAAATAAATAGGTCACAATTTCAGAAAACAAAGTGCTGGTTGGAGAAGTCGTATCAGGAGACTCGTGTTGCCCACCGAGTTTGATTTGCTGCTATTGGATGAACTGAAAATAGCATCGCACGCACACAAGCACAGACACGAGGGGTGTCACGATTTGATTTGACTTTTGATTTTATGGTCACGATTCAAATCAGATTTTCAATTACAGACTTTTCAGCACTGACAGTACTACCATGGTTAGACTATCACATCCCAATTCTTATTTAAAAAAAAGTGTGGTATGAGTGTGATATGTTTCATGGATCTTCAATGTCTTTTTAGACATTTTAAAGGAGCAATATGTAGCAATTGTGCGTGCAAAAATGAGTACTGAAGTCCAAATAGTTGGAGCCATAGGCTGTATAAATCCTTTTTAATATATGATCTCTGGTTGAAGCAAGTTGCTTCACCCCACCCCCTCCTCCTCATACTTGGGGAAGCTCTGCAGGCAGCAAAAGCTCTGCAGGAATGCAGGATGTGTGCAACATGGTAAATCGACAATAACAAGCAACGACGAGTCCTGCATTGTAAGTTGATCAGCTGTTTGTACCTATCAGTTGTCTGTCAATGTAAAGTTAAGCCTGTTGTCCTTAAAACAAAAGTCCAATGCTCTGAAAATGCACGCTCGTGGACTTTGAGTTCAGCGCTGCCTGCCTCACTACCTGCCAGATTCCATTGACATTTTGCCCAATTTAACCGTTATAAACATCTACAGCTTCTACACGATTCTAAAAGATTTTTTTAGGATTCACAAACAGACACTTACTAATTCAGCGAACATTCGGCTTTAATTTGAACTCTAATTAACATCAAACAGCCAAGCAAACAGTTATTCTGGCCTGGAATAGAAATTTCAAGGAGGACACCACGGCTGCAGCGTTGATGTCAGAGAAACGAGTATTTTAACTCTCTGATAACATATTGTGGTAATTTTATGATTAAATGCAGTAAATATATTACAGATTTTTCCTTTAGCATCATTATGAGCGCACTTTAGGCCTATTCTACATCAATTCTGGCAAATATTTTAGCAGTGTCAGAATCATGGAGCATGATTTGAAACAGCTCACACAGAGTGATCAATACACATTTTCCCCCAAAACACATTTAAAAGTAAGACCGAATTAAATTCAGCTTCATAAAAGTAACATTAATTTCACAATGCAATTAATCAAGACCTGTCAAAAACATTTTAAGACATTTTAAAGCCTAAAATTCAGATGATTGGATTTTAGACTTTTTAAAGTAGGAGGGGCTTATTTCAACCAACACCTCTAATAGACACCAAGAGACAACACCAACAGTAGGAGAGATAAAGACAATTAAAGTTGAGTTTCTATCCACACAATCACTTAAATATTCTTTCTTAAAATATAGTTTGTCAGAACACACAAACGTGTTGGCTTTTTCAGAAAACAGAGCAGTCCTGTAGAATTTTAGTGGTTTTGCAGTATGATCTATTTAATTATACTCTTTTTTCTGACCACTTACTCTTAATATCTACATTTCTCCTACATATGTTAAACAAATCACTTCATGCATAACTAACACATACTCTTCTTATCGCACAGAGACCTCATCCACTCACCAAACAAGCTAATGGAATTATTCTCTGTGGAATTTTATTGAACATCCACTTACATCAGTCTGTGTCCTTTGTAGAGCTAAAACTTCTCCTGACCTTTTCTGACAGTCCCTGCACAGAGATTCAAGCGGTGTGATCTGAATCAATAAGTAATGACCTGGCCGACAAGAGGATACAGATTCTGGCCAATTTGCATATTTGCGTTTATTTAAGAATTATGATCATTGAAAATAATTTGCTGCAGAATAGTTATGAAAGAAAGCGGCTATATGTCACGTCCCACGACCGTGCAGCCCTCGGGGTGGAAACAAACGCTGGAAAGCCTGTTGGTATGTGTGTCGGTGGCCAACAATTTATCACGGGTTAGTCAATGATGTGACTGAGTAAATGTCATGTGTGCCGATTGTGACTGTAGATTGAGGTGAATCAGAAGAGTCTTAGTGATGGTGTAACTAAAGATTTTACTGTGAAAAAATGGCTGTATCATAAAACACCTGCTTTTAGAATGAAGTTAGGTTCAGCTGCACCAAAATAGCAAAATAAAGTGTCTTGATGATTTAAAAAATGGGAGATGTCTGAAATACATTGTCTTTATGTTCACACACTGATGGATCAGCTGAAAAACAAACACCTTGACTTGCCAAAGGATTTGAGCTCCTAATAGCTACACAGCGATATATTGTTGCTTTTTTAATTTGGCAAAACTGGCAAAGACCACTGAATTTGTATTGACAACCAGTCAAATTTAGGGTTGGACGGGAGCACGATGCAGGAGCAAAATACCCGGATGGGTTTCTCTCAGGCCTGGGCAAGATAGCTGAAAAACCTATCATGATAGTGATGTTTCATATCAGCCAATATCGATAATTATTGATCATGTAGGTTAAGACTGACGACATGTTATGTACTCCAAGGGATGGAAGCGGCTAATCTTGTTGTATTATCACTGAGCTATATATACAAAATCAAATATCACACTATTTTTGACCAGTTACATGAATATCGATATTGCAGCGATATCGTAGGGACGACCAGTGGTGCTTTCACAAAATATTATACAATGAGACTTTTTGATAAGTAATCATTAATAATGTGGATATAAAGATTAAGTGAGTAAAGGCGACTGAAAGAAGATCTGAAACAGTCTGTTAAGTTCAGAAAATTTCACCACTTTACTGTAATGCAGCCTTTAAAACCAGGAAAAGACAACACTTATGCCAAAATCTATCACAATATCTAGTTTCATACCATAGTACAATATATTTGCCCAGCCCTGGTTTCTCTCGTCCATTGTGCAGGTGTTGGCTTGCTAATAGTTGTCATGTTTTTAGTTTTAAGTGTGTTGAACAAATTCCAAAATCCCGCATTGCTTCCGTTCGGTGCACATTTCAAGCAAACCGTGAAAAGTTGACTTTTTGAATATAAGAGCTGCTTCTCTGACAGCATAATATGTAAATTAGACACAGCATAGTTTTGGGCACATTCTGCCAGGTGTTTGAACTTAACGTTAGCTGCCAAACAGCTGTCAAAACAACTGTTGCTGTTTGCTCTGCGCTCCTGTGCTGTTTTTTTTTTTTTTGCGGCCTGTTAAAACTGAAATCAGAAATAGAGGGAATGCTTTTTGGTGTATGCTGGCCTCTCTAATGATAAATACCGTTGTATAATTTATTATATATACAGTTTGCAGTTTTTTGGCAGCGATCAAATGTTTGCCTCGGTTGCTGTGGCCTCATCAAGACATCAAAGGATGAAGTAATGAAAATCAGTGCCAGCCTTGATGATCAAACTGTATTGACCTCGGTGGTAAACAATTTTAAACATCTAAAAAAAAAAAAAAACGTCTGGTCCAGTGCAGCAAAGCCGTACATAATTCTATATGTTTAGTTAATGCTGCTGAGAGACATACAGCGATGCAAAGACACATCTGTTCATGTCATGTAGGATATGGTGAGATTGTGACATGTGAGCTGTTATTTGGGTCACTGCACCAGCTAAGAAGACTATTTAAATATATATCTCATTTACATCTGTGTTCAGTAAGATGCGCTTTTTCATTTCTGGCTGAGGTTCCGCTTTCATATTTCTATACATCATGGTTATGACTTCTGCTATGAATACAAATCGCATGAGATTCCTGAGGAGTACTCATCACTGTGAGAAAGGAGCTTTTGTCATGTAAATACGTCCTCCCTTTGGCTTCCAGTTATTATGAGCCTTAAGATTTCAGTCGTGGTCGAATTTTAATAATACAGGTCCTTGAATTCAGGTGGAAATACCACACTCGCTACTACCATTTTATTAAAAATGAAAACATTAACCCTCAGGGTTTAGTCAGTCAGACCTTTCATTTTGGTCGTGTTCCTTGACAATGGGGTCTCCACCGGGGTCCACGGTCAGCACAGATTCACCCTGTGAAGGGACAGAGAAGAAGACAGGCCGATATTGGCAAAAAATAATAATGAAAAAAAAAAAAACGAAAAAAAAACCCCAGGTAACTAGACACTAACATTAGCTAGTTTAGTTAGCCAACTCTCCACACATGCCGTCCTTGCTATTTTACTGGAATCTGGACTTTTAAAGTTGCAAAGACTACAACACAGTCACCCCTCACTGACGACATTAACACCTTGTTGACATCGTCTGGTGTGATATTACCTAGTTAGTGTTAATTGTCTTAATGCTGCTTGCGCATTTAAGCTAGCCATCAACTCTGTCACATTAGCCCTTTCAAATGAGGTATTTTAAGACACAAAAGCAGCTGGAGTGTTTGATTAAACAACAGTATTGTTATTATAACGTGCTGCTTCTACTGAACTGCCAAAATTTGGTGATTAAAGTCCGCCTCCAGTCATGTTTTAAACAATACAAAATGCTCTGCGAGAAGTACTAAATTGTGTCTGATATTTTCTTTGCAAAATAAGTTCAAATACCTTGTTAAAATGGCTTACACGTAGCTATACACCTTGCCTTTCCGTTTAGTTTTCACGGATTTGTGAATATGCAAATAGTCCCCACCCTCTCCACACACCCCACACCTACCCCTAAGTAACTGCTCCAGGCTTCTACTCTGTTTTGCTAGCTAATCATGCTAACTAGCTACATCCGGCTTCTTCCTGTAGGCGGGTATCGCTGCTAATGATATCTATAGCACCGCCCCTTAGATTAATGGCATTGGTTCCTTAAGGTTATGACATTATATACCCAGGCTGACTGAATCTGTTTTTTTTTTTCTCACTTTCAAAGCAAGAAAAGCTCAGACAAGTCGTTTACTGCTCATTTTAGTGGAGGGGGTCTTCGAGAGAAACTTATCACAGTCTTTCAATGAGAAAGAAAATGGCCGCTGTGGTCTGTTTGAAGCAGAAGGAGGTGGGTGGAGCTTTCCACAGTACAGAATATTTTTCCAGAGTATGTCTTATAACGCTAAACATGGGCATGTTACTCTTGCTGTTGTTGTAATGACTCCGAAAGAGCCCATTCACTTTGATGTTGCATATTTTACACTAGGGAATTTACTGTTTATGCCAGATAGGGAATAAAAAAAAAGTATAATTGTCAAATGTGTCTGGCCGTACATAGACAGGAGTAAGCAGGAGGTTTGCAGTTGGGATTACTGAGCCTTTCTTCAGCTTCTTCAATGCTGTCTTAACCAATAACAATCTCCACTGGCATCAAAAACTAGGAGAAAACACAAGCACCCCATGCTGAGCACTCACAGTTCTTACAGTCTTTGTAAGCCCCCCGACATGAAATTTTTAACTACAGCTACAGCGTCTGCCCCCCCTCGGCAGCCTTATAATATATTAAAGATCCATGAAACGGCTAGCAGAGTGCTTACAGGTTACGTGTTTACTGTAAATACAGGCAGCTAGGGAGGAACCTGTCGCAGACATTGACATTGATTGCCCATTGATTTACCATCTATGGTAGAAGAGAGTTGTTTCCCCCACCTCCTCCTCCCCAGATTCGAGGAAGCTCAGGCAGGCTGCAGGAGTGCAAGACGAGCACACCATAGTAATTTGATAATAACAAGCCACATTGAGTCCAGCACTGTAAGTTAATCAGCTGTTTATTACTATCAGTTGTCTGTCAATGTAAAGTTTAGCCTGTTACCCTGAAAACAAAAGCTCACTTCTCATAAAATACACACTCTGGACCTTGAGTTGTTATGAACATATGAACATATTTAACCAATTTAGCCATTATAAACATCTACTCCTTCTAAAAGATTGTCAGTGATTCATTCTGACTCATAAACAGACACTTACTCATTCTGCGACCATTCAGCATTAAATTTGAACACTAATTAGCGTGAAACAGGCAAACAAACAGAGTCATTCCGGATAAGAATTTCAAAGAGGGACACCGCAGCTGTAGCATTGTTATCAGCGTATTTCAACTTTGCATGTTTCCTAAATTTCTGATGACACATCTTGCTCGTTTTGCGATTTATTACAGTAAATATGTTACAGATTTCTCATTTAAACATTGATGTTGACTTCATGGGAACTTTAAACAAAAGCTGATCTCTTGAGAATGGCGAACAATAAAAAATGACCAACCTGTGACCATGGACATGAGGTCAATCCAACAACCCACGGGACTTAGTGTGTTCAGTTTCTTTACTCAAAGACTAAAGAGGACCAACAATTTCACCTGACACGTGATACTGAAGTCATGAAATGCATGTTTTCCTCATCATGTGCAGTTTGTGGTTTCCTTCAAATCCCCTGTTGCACTTTGAATAAAAAGCACTCCATAGAGATGTAATTAGAAAGCAAGTCGCTAATGTGTAATCAAATATGGGGTTTTAATATAATGAAAATCTTCAGGATTATAACTTATAACAGCTTAATCTTGAGTCATCCGTAGTGAACAATGAATAATTAAATAATGACTAAGACGTTTGATGAGGGGACCAGTGATTAGCATGCGGTGTCATCGAATGGCTAAGAACAGACGTTAAAATCTGACTGCTGCGTGAATTCAGCTCAGCCTCTCACACTGGACAGTAGTAAAGACATGTCAAAGTGATTGTTTCCGAACACTCTCACACTGTTTTAGTTGAGGATTTACATTTTTATTATGTAGAAAATCCTCCTGACAGTCCGCACTGGCTGGTTTGCGTTGGAGCTTTGAGGACTAATGTTCATGGACATAAACTGCACCACTTCAAGATCACAGAAATTGTGTTTATGAAATCTCCTTTGTGGTGGCTTTTCTCTGATGCCGGTCCCCGGGGTTTTAAATCACCACAGGAACTTATTGTCACTTTGAAAGAAAGTTAACAGCCTTTATTCCCCTCCTCTTTAATTCCTTTTCATATACACGGAAATTGGACAACTTTGGTTTGCATTTAAACGAGGCATCAGCGCACATTAGAATGCCTTTTTTCCCCCCTCATTTTGTATCCCTTTTAGTTAACATTTAATTCAGCTGGGGATACATAATGGATCGAGTGAAATACAATGTTCTCCCAGCTGAAAGTTCGTACCAAAGAGATTTCTTTTTTTTTTTCTTCTTTATAGTGGATTGTGATTTCCTTTTTAAGAGAGGAAGATAAATTTTGTATTTCCCCTCTGTTCTCGAAAGCAGGACTATCAGAGGCATGTCTGCTTTCACGGGAATTCAAATTGTATTTGAACTGGTAGGTTCGCGCGCAAAGGTTCCCAACATGTTAATTATCAAAACAGTTCAGAAGTGGGATCATTTGTCACCATCAGTAAAGCTGTGTTTTGTTTTGTTTTGATTTTGTTACTGTGACTCTTGGGACCAGCATTTTGAGACAAAGAAAAGATTTTACTGATTGTTCTTTAGGCTGATTGTATCTTGTTGTTTTAGTTCCCAAGATGGCTTCACTTAGCCTTGTTTAGGGGAGACCAGGGATCATCGTAACACTTTTTGTTTGAGCATTAGTAATTAAGTGAGTGCTTGTGCTAGAACTCTCAAACTTTGATGCACAGTACCCATGTTTGTCTACTACAAATAAAATTCACTTGAACGTCAACTACACATTGATAAATGGATGGATGGACTTGCACTCCTCCTCGGAAACTAAACCATTCACGCGCACTCAAGGCTGCTCTTTCAGGGGCAATTTGGTGTTCAGTATCTTTACACAAGGACACTTTAACATTTGGACTCAAGGGAGCCGGGGATTGAACGGCCAATCTTTCGCTTAGTGGACAACCCCGCCTTACCACTGAGCCACAGTTGATGGAAGAGTTCAATTGTTGGTTATGAAATGGCACCACCCGGGTGAGTTTTTAAACACTTGCTTGGGACAGATGTAACAATGAGAGGTAATTTTTCAGAAGTGAAAGAAGAATGAACAGTTTTGGATGACGTGAAATTCTCATTATGTTAATAAAGTGTTACAACTGTCCCCACCCCAAATAGTCCTTACATAGCTAACTGCTTTAGTGTGTGGACATGAAGGTAGCATGAATGCCCCGCATCAACTTAAACTAGAAAAACTCCATCTTTACGTTATGTAAGGTAAACCATTGTCTTTACAGTACAATGAATGTTAGGCAAAAATAATCTAATTTTACTTTCTTACCTGAAAAATCATTTTTTTGGTGATAAAATTTACCGCTGCAGAGACATTTTACATTTCCTTTGAGCGCACGATATTGATGACATCACTTTTCTGGTTGGTCAATCTGGTGTTACAACTTTCCCGAGTCTCCCCTACACAATAAAGAGATGGATTTACACAACAGAGATTTGGGATTGTGGACATTGCTGTTGACATTTTACTTTAAGCTTTTCCAACGGCCAAACATACTTTGAGAACCGTTACTTATTTAGTAAAATGTGAAAGAAGGTGGTCAGACTATTCTTATTTTATGTATTGTAGATACAAGATGTTGTTGGAGGTGTGGGATAAAAGGAAAACCCATTTTAAAATTCCAAATACAAATAAATAGTAGCATTTGCAATGCATAGTGTTTATTCAGTAAGAGTACATAACTGGGTTCATTGCATGAACCTAGTTATTAAGCATTCTAAACATATTGGATTTATGAATATTGAATATATAAGGTTTTTTTATGAATTTGAAAGAAAATTTATTTACATATATAAACAACATATACATTAAAAATATATGTTAAAACAAAATAATCCAAATGAATGGAAATTTTATACTCAATACAAATAATACATCTTAAATATTAGACCTAAATATTGTTTGAGCATAGGCAAAAAGTTATCTTGATTTAAAAAAAAATCATAAAATCCTCAATCCTGCTCGCAGAGACCTGCCATTTCTCCTGTGGGCTCACAAAGGAAATGGCATCACTTTTCTGATTGGTCAAACTGACAGTGTTCCAACTAACCCAGTGCTACAACACTCCCCAGTCTCCCCTACAGACTTAAGAGTTGGATTTACACCACAGAGATGTGGGATTGTGGACATTACTGTAAACGTGTAAGTCAAAACTATTATTCGTCCCATCTTATACATTTTTTAAACCATATGATACCCTCGAGCTTCACTTTTAAATTAGCCTTATTTTCCAGTTTCAGATGCCGGTACAAACATTCTGGATAGAGCTACCTGCCTCTTTGTGTGTTTTTTTTTTTTTTTTTTTTTGTTTTCAAATCCAAATCCAAAACCAGAGCCTCGCTTCAGGTGAGACACAAAGGATAAACAAACCCGATGTGGAGTTGAAGGAAGCACCTGATGATGATTATTTCATTGTGGTGGAAAGATGAAGAGATATTCAGCAGACTGTCAGTGAGGTATTTTTTCACAGACACGCACACACAAATCACGGACGTGTCTATCGCTGAAACTACTGGCACAGAACAAATAATTTTTAATCCCTAGTATTATCATCAAATATATTATTAATTAGACAACTTGTAATCTTCCAGGTATGTTGACAGTTGTTCATAATGGTTATTTAATTAATGACCTGGAGTCCAGACTTTTAAGATAGTGCCTTGTTTAATTGTTCATTATTTATGAAAGGAGCAATAATCTTTCATGCATTAGCTAATCAGTGTTTATCAGCGGGCGTTTGCATTCAAAAGATAATTAAATGTTAAACCTCCTGCAGTGTAAATAGACACCACGAGTTATAGAAAAGTACACAGTAATTTGGTTGTGTAACACACCAGCCGCCAACGTCAGCCTTCAGGTGTTGGCCTTGCTCTGAAAGATACCGATGATCAATAAATGATGCAACGATGATGAATTCTCACTTCCATTTCCTCCCTCATGCTATCCGTCTATATAAATAAGTTAATGAAAGGAAAGTTGACGTCTTCTTTTAAGCAAAACTGGTGCTATCCTTGTACTTTGTACTTGTGAACTTAAAATACAACTTAGTGCTTTCAAGAAACACACAAAAAAAGTCACAAAATCAAAGCTCACAGGTTGCGTCAGACTGTGTGTGTTCATTATCTGAGGAAATGGTTCGCAACATTGCACACATGAGTATTCGCCACCCCCTTGACAAGCTGGGGTGATGTCTTAATGAAAAGCCTGGTGCTTTGGTAAAGACAAGTCTCCCCCCTGGTTTTACATCTGTCTCTCCTCTCTCACGTCGCTCGTTAGATCTTGTCATAAAATAAACCAAATTAACTTATAACGCCATTTGTATCATATTTGATAGACGAGTTTCTGAGACCTCTACAACATCCGCATGATCAGATCTTTCCTGAAAAACCTGATGTGTGCAATCCGGCACATGTCTTCTGCCCTTTGGTGGATTATCAGTGCACTGCAGGCAGCAGTGTGAAATCCAACATGGCTGCCTTCAGGTAGTGAGTCGCACATTTTTAGCAGGGAAAATTTTGCTAATTTTGAATAAGTTACAGTAAGAATAACAGCAATGTTGTTACTAACACTTCAATATGAACATTTGCTTTAGTGAAAAAAGTCTGTGACTACTAGATATTTTAATTTAATTTAATTTACAGTAAAACCATGTTGAAAATGTGTTTATCAAATACAATGCAGCCGCAATTATTATTCTATTGAATTTCATGATGCAACTTGCATAAATCATACCACAATCTTAAGCTAAATTCAGAGTGGAATTGACTGATTTTGGCTACTTAATTGTATGTTACATTGACCAATTTAGATTATATTGATTATACTGTTTTTGCCTACCACAACGCTGTTTGAAAAAAAGAATCAGACCAATTGAAATGCGCCATATTTTCCAAAAACTTAAAGATAAGACGAGATTAGATAAGATAAGATGATCCTTTATTAGCATCAATGCAGTAATAAATAAGTGAACAAGAAAAGAAACATAAACATGAGGAAATATAAAGAATAGGAACAAGGAAATTTTAAAATATCAAAACAAAAAAAAAAATTCAATATAATAAAAGGGAACATAGACATCACACAACATAAATAATACAATATAAACAAGAAACAGACTCAACAAGTTTAATTCACTCCATTGTACACGGGAAACAATGGTATTCAATAAAAATATTGTAAATTATATCATTTTTTTATTTTGTCAAAGGGTCCACAGGGCACTTCGATTTGAAAAGTGTAGAATTTTCTGGCTACCATTTCCTGTGTCAAGCTTTACAGAGTTAAGAAAAACACACACACACACACACAAAAATGTTTTAGGGGCCCCGAAATGGATGAGATATGCCTCAGGAAGCCTTCCATAAATTAAATCAGGTCTAAACTAAATGAGTGTGTTGATGAATAACAGGCAAAATGTAGAAAACCTATTTCCAATTCAGGTATTGCATTTCAGCATGAAAAGGTCTGGTTGTCTTCTAATTTAGTGTCGCTGACAGTGCAATACACAGAGACCAATTTGTCACTTCACTTTGTGTTTTTTTTGCGCGTGTCTGTGTGTGCGTGCGCGCTCATGCAAGTTACTGTTAATGATTGTTGACCCAGACTCATGCAAATGTGTGTGTGTGTGTGTGTGTGTCAGAGCTGTTGCACAGTTACAGATGCAGTTTTGGTGGCGTCCTCCTTTTCAGCTGTGTGTAAGAGCAGCCACTTTATAGATTGATAATCAGCGCAGCGTGCAATTTACCAATTGATCCCCATCAACTCCCATTATTCTACTGGAGCAGCTGACACTGTCCTCCGTGTAGAGACAATATCTGTCAGTTGCTCTTCTCTCGCCGTCTCTCTTTCGCTCACAGACATTAATCTTCGCTCACCTCCCAAGTCTGTCTGTATTTGTCTTTTTAACACATGCACGTTCACACGCTCACTGTTCTTGTTAGATAGAGGTTACATCAATACTGGGGGTTTGAAACCTTTTTTACACCTTAAAAGAAAATCAATTTTAGCCCAGTGACTGGCATGTCAATGTCTGCAGGCGTGCAGTGTTTTTCAGTTGTCCAGAGCTGTGAGAGTGTGTCTGTCTCCTTGTCTGCTCAGGTTTCTTAAACGTCTGTCACATATGAGGGAGGGGGGGGGAAATGTCCCTGCAGTTTCATTTTTCACTTTCAAGAGTTTTAAAAATTTCCTGGAAAAAAAAAGATTTGCCTTCAGAGTTTTTGTCGCTAACCAAAAAAAGAGTACAGCTCATGCACAGCAGTGCTTTGAGCTAAATGCTAACAATTGCTAATTACATGCAGGACTTAAAGGGACAGTTCAGTCCAAAATCAAAAATACAGATCAGACCTGGCAAAATGCAGCCTGGGGGCTGGATGCGGTCCACTGACGGGTTTCATGTGGCCCACAAGTCCATCATGGAAATACCAAAAATTAAAAATGAAGCAAAGACAGCAAATAGCATTTTGCTTACCATTAAACCATTATCAGACCTTTATTTTGAAAGGGGTCAGTGTTGTGTTCATTGGTAATGATGATGAACTGAATCTTTTGTATTAAACTGTAACTTGATTCACTCAGTACTCTACATCCATGCTGTATATGTTGACAGTGCCAACAAAATAATAGCACACAAATCATCACATGGCAATTCAGAAAGGGTGACCAACAGCAGAATTGCCCATTATGAGAGATTCTGCCATTATTAGGTCCTAATATCATTTGTGTCTGGACCACAGCACCTGATCATTTTCTCATGTGGCCCCCCATGAAAGATAATTGCCAACCTCTGCTCTAGATGGTCTTGTTGTGAGTTTCTGAGTTTTCAAGATTTCAGCTGTAGAGATGTCTGCCTTGATGTCTCAAATATAATGGAACTAGATAGTACTCTGCTTGTGGTGCGCAAAGCACAAAAATACGTTTAAAAAAATCAACAGCAATGTCTATTTCCAGAAGTCATGACTCTGTTACTCAAGATAATCAACAGATCTTGTTGTGAGCAGTTTCACTTTGGTAGAATCAACCAGAACTACTTTCTTTTTACTAGAAAGAAATTAGCTCCTACATGAAACTGCTCACAACATAGGGTCAGGGTTAGGGTTAGTCTGGAGTAACTGGGTCGTGATTTTCGGAAAGAGATACCAATGTTGATTTTTTCAAATTTGAGCACCGCAAGCCGAGTGACATTTAGTTGAGTTATATTTGAGAGAAGGCAGACATCTTTACGGCTGATATCTCTGTAATTGGGCCACTCACACCAAAACGATCTAGATGGATAAATAGCAGTACAGGTTAGAGGAAAAGATATGTATTTGTGATTTTGGCGTGAACTGTCTCTCCTACAGGCAGATGGAAGGTCATTAGTTTTGCAGGTATTTGGCCATAAACCAGTGGACAAGTTGGAAGTTGACCTGATTTCGGTACTTGATGAAAAGTCAGGTGATCATCAAAATTGTTTTACAGTTCAAATTTCATGGCATTTGATCCAATCACAATGGAGACAGTTTCATGTTTCCTAATGACTTTTCCTCTTGCGCCAGTTTTAACCCCATACTGACATAAACTTTATCTCGAAATAGGGATGGAAACCGATGAGATTTTCCTGATAGCAGTGCCTTCATTCATTCTGCTTATTGCTCAGATTTTTTTTATTAATTCCTGATCAATTGGCTGTGAAGAAAAAAGTAGGCCACCATGGGCTTTCAGTATCAATACAACTGTTTTATTATCTCTGAGTCTGAACACTGTAGAGAAACAGGAGAAAAAGTCTGCAGTGGCTCCTTGGTTTTCTAGCTGCATATATGCATGAGTGTGGAGGAACTAATAAGCTCCTTGACATAGGATTCCCATGAATCAGACTATTTGGAAGTGGTTCTCAACTGGAGGTTAGCTTTAAAGCTACTACAAGGAGTTTTGAACTGGTCATGAAACAGTCTAAATGTATTACTGATGCCTCTACATGACCTACATAAACAAACCATGAGAGAGCGGCTATTTCTATTTTGTTATTCTTAAGGGCTACCAGTGGGTCGGATTCTCCTTGAAATCAGACAAAACAAGCCTGTGTTTACATTTTCCCCAGCAGAGTTACAGTGAGTCATATGTTTTCCAGTTAAAAACAAGCAGAATGAGATTTTTTTTATATAATTTTATACCAGTAAATCCAGAGAAGTTGAGATATTTCACTGTGAAAAGTGAAAGTGAAAGTGAAAATTTTGACTTGCTGCTTATTGAAACATATCACCATATTCGTTCATTCTCTGGGCACCATGAGTTTAATTACCTAGCTTAATGACCAATAGTTATGAAGTTATTCTCTAAATCCTCTCCAAAAAAAACTGAATCGCACAGCGGCATTAGAGGAAAGGTGAAGGGATCAGGGGATATCAGTTGGCCTCATCCTCTGAGGACCACTGATGTCTGTAAACAACTGGCAACCCACCCAATTGTATGGAATATTTCATTCTGAATTGACTGCCAGAGCATCCCAAGAAGAACCATGGCACTCGAGTACCCAATTCTACCCAGTTGAGTGCAGTGTAAAGGTGAGCAGCACAGCGCCAAACCCACAACATTGTTTTCTGTGCTGCTGTTATCAGAGTGGCTTTGCACCGCTGAGAGGCTGACATCCCGTTGAATCCCAGGGGTTCTGCAGGATTCCAGCGGGACGGGAGGGCTATTACTCTGCGTTGTCAGGATCAGGTTGGCATGAGAAAACCAAACCTCAGAGCGGAAAGGATACTGGAGGAATTGACACGTTATATCTACATCTTTATTTTGCATGTGCTGCAGCCAGTTCAGCACAGGCTCGAGATGTATGATCGTTTGCTCAAATACAATCCTGGAAGTCGCTCTCTCGTGCTTTTGTATTCTGTTTTGAAATGATAATTGCTATTGTTCTTAATTTTGGCATCATGGTTCTGGAAGGGTTTCTTATCTCTGACTGTTGCCAGTAAGACTGAAATCCTCCATTATTTTTAGCGTTGCTCAAAATCATTTTGAATGTCCTTACTCAACAGAAGCTTTTGCGTTGGCCCCAAACCCCAAAGCTCATTTGCTTAAAAGGAACAAATTACTAGGAGCGAATTTCTCCTTGTCACACTAAGTTTTTAGTTTATTTTGAATTGCTGCAGGTTCACCACAAACATGTCAAATTACAATTATAAAAATGGAAGTAAGACTTTTGCAATGTAATGCAAACAGCCTTTCTGAGGCTAATCATATTTTCTTTTTATTGACACATGGACTGCATGATATTGAAAGGTGTTTATTAAAGCATTATTGAAGGCAGCGCCCACAGAAACACTGAACCAAATCAATAAATACTCATTTAGTTAATTATTTGCTTCATCTGTTGGCAGCTAATCATTCTGGCTAAAGAATTGATTACTATCAAGTGTCCGGAACGCTTTGGCCAATCAGCTCATTACTGTGTGTGGGTGAAACCACACTTTTGCACGCAGTCAGGGAAGGAAATGTAAGTACATTGCTCACATATGCAGAGAAACTAAAACTGTAACACATCTTTCTTGTGTTAAATGTCCATTACGCCCGGTGCTACATTCAGCACAAGCATTTATAAAATCTCTGTGCCGTCTCTCCGGCTAAATCGACACCTGAAAAGTGAGTCATAACAGCTCTATACATCAATTCTGACAGGACATAATTATATGTGCAGGCAGAACACAGCTCATGATAATCAGAAATAATAATCAGAACAGATGCAAAGTATTTATGATGTTGAAAATATGTACATAAATGTGCAAAGCTTAGGAAGAGACCGAGGAGGTTTTTTTTTTTTTTTTTTTCTGGATCCAATTAAAGCTGCTGCTGTTACCACGAGGAACAACATGTTAATGAGCCCATTTGACCTTCTCGTGTTAAATAAGGCTCACAAAAGAAGGGACAGAAAATTTGATTAGAGACGAGTGAAAAGATTTGGTGTTGGTGGAAGAAAAAGAAAACATGTTTTTCTTTGGCATCTTGGTCCCTTTTCTGTTGGGAACCATTATGATGTTGGTTTTTTTTGCAAGTGGAGCTCAGGAGGAGGCAGAAAAATTCCCTAAACATGTTAGCTAACTCTAGCTAGCAAGTTTTGTTGGCTTGTTTCTTAACTCCGGCTGAAGAAAACCTTTTTTTGAATATATGCTGTAGGGTCACACATGCTCCAGGACAGGAATGTTAGGAGCAGACTTACTCAGTACACTTATACTGTAATAGGGATGGCTGATTGGATGAGTAAATCAACGGTTGGCCGCAGCTGTTTTTTTTCATTTATTTTTTAAATTTAATGGTGTGCAGAGTGACAGGCGCTGCTCCATCTCAGGACGCTGCTGTTCAGCACCCAGCTAGAAGCTCTATTATTTTCTATTTTGGCCTAAAATATCATTTTATTTATTGTTTTCTTATGGCTCTAGCTTGCTGTGCAGAAACACCTAAATATAACAGTTTTGTTCAAAAAGTTTTTTTATTTACTACTTTTACTTCCAGTGTTGAAATGATGCTGCTGAAATAAAACCCAGAGAAACTGACTGATGTGATGTGCACTGTTTTTGGAAATATCAGTCATGATATACAGACACTAGAAGTGTATTTTCCTATGGTCTGTGTTGAAGGTAAAATATGCTGCATTTTCCTAAAAAAAATCATCATCAGTTACGACTAGAAGTGGGAGATGTATTTGCAGAGACCCTGCCCTTTGCCTGTATTTCCTTATTTTCTGATTGTTTTGCTGTGCTCAGAATGGTCGGGATCAAGCCAAAACGTCAGTATTTGATGTCCTGGCACCTTTCTGGTTCGTTTAAGAACAGCTGGGACAAATCCTACTGATTCTATCTTCAAAAAAGCAAACAAAAAACAACAACAAAAGCTCAGTACAGATTTAACAATGACATAATAGGTAGGTTACTTAAACCTAATAATGGTGTTTGTGATGCTGTTATAAATAATTATAAGACTCTCATAAGGCTTTTATTAACATCCTCAAGCCATCTATGAATATTCTTGGTAACAAGTATAGAACTGTTAACAAGAATATTATGTATTCATATTATACATGTTTATTATGCTATTATTAGCACTAATCTCTCATTAATGCATATTAATGTTAATAAGCATCTTATAAGGGCATTATTACCTATTAACTAACTAACTAACGTCCTATAAAATGTTACCAAATCATAATATTGAATCACAATACATATCAAACGTGCATTCAAGTATTACAATAGTATTGAATCGAGAGTTAAATGTATCATCTCAGCCCTAAAAACCTACTTCTCCTAATCATGAGGCATCCTTTCTTTCTGTCTTTCTTATTTTAACAAGACACTCTGTTTTTCTATAAGAAAGGCCAAGCAGAACACAATGGCCTAAATGCCGAGGGAGCTGGCTATTTCATCACCCTGCGCACTCCTTTTCATTCGCCTCTCTGCCCTCTTCTTTCCTTCCTCTCCTCTTCTCCTCATCCCGCCATCTCCTCTCCTTCCTAAGCTCCTCTCCCCTCTGCTCTCCTCCTTGGTTCCAGGTCGCCATGGTGACTCAGCTTTTCCCCGGCCAGCGACCAGAATCCCAATCAGAGTCGCTGCTCTCACAAACACTCACACAAACACACGCGCTCACATACGTCCACTCACACACATGCACGCACAGCGCCAGCGTGGCGGTGCCAGAGGCCTGATGAGAGTAATGACAGATTAACGAGTGTCTATCGGCCACAGCTGACCTCTCCTTGGGCAGCTCATAAACAACTCATCTCTCTCCTCCCTCTGTCTTCTTCTTTGTTTCCCCCTTGTCCTTTCCTTCCACCTCGTTCTTTGTTCTTTTGTCATGTCTCTTTTCCCTCCCCCTGTCTTCATTTCTCGTCACGAGTAATTGGGTCCGTACAAAAGGTTTGAGTGCAGCAGCTAGAAGTGATATTTTATTGGTCTGAGTCTCGCTCACCTTAGGCTAACTATCTGCACTCTTACGATGCTACGAGGCACTTGAGATAAAAAATGGCCAGCAGCTGCTCTACCCCAGCTGCTGGATAGTGACAGATTATACTACATTACAAATCTGTGAGGTCTTTGTACGCCGCCGTGCCACTGAAATCATGCACCATAGTCCAGCTGTCAGTGCTGATACATTGGTACCTTACTTTTAAACATGGAAGAGGCTCTATTTATTTTAAGGCACATTAATTACTATCAAGTGCACCAGCATACCAAGTGCAGCTCTCGAAAGTCTGATTTCTGAATCCCCCTCATGTAAATCAAGTCTGTATCATGTCTGCTGGCCGTTTCTGTGCAAAACGTCATATTTTCTCCACAGTTGGGTCTCCCTCTCTCATCTTTTGCGTCCTTTTCATCTTGTTACATATGTCCGCTGTGATAGTTACTGCTGGATACACTAAGGGATTGTCTTTTCTGTCTGTCCCATCCATTTAGGTTAAAATCGGTCTTGACATTGGGAAGGTAGAGTTCAATGATAAATACAACTAATCAATAATTCCCCTCAATAAAACCAAAGTAACGAGCCCATTTTGAAAATGTAGGGAGTAGAAAGTATAGATATTTGCGTTAAAATGTAGGGAGTAAAAGTAAAAAGTTGACTGAAAAAAAAAATACTCAAGTAGATCACAGATACCTGAAAACTTTACTTAAGTACAGTAGCAGTCTTTGTACTTCTAATTACTATAAAGTACACCAACCTACCAAGTGCAGCTTTTTACAAGTTTAGTATTTGATTTCTGAAGTTGACTTGTGTTTGGGTATAGAAACACCTCACAAAACAATGGTCCCTTTGTAAGTCCCGCCCCCTTTTGCTCTGTGCTCCAATAACAGTTGAGCAAACTTGGCACTTTGGCCAACTTTCTCCTTTTCCTGTAAAACTGACATATACGGTCAATCTTATTATGATTAGCTAATGTCAGCAAAATGTTAATAACCTAATGTTAGCAACATGCGAGCTAACTAGCTAGCCAATGATTGATGCAGATTAGCAACTAAGCTAACTTAAGATCTGTCACTTTAAAGGCTAAAACAGCCGACCCCATCACTTTTGATGGAGGAGCCCCAAGCCGGCGGTGGCAGGGGCGCGCCGCCCCGCGGGACTTCACACCACTGTCCTATTCCCAGTGTTGCCACGCCTGAAAAAAATGCTGGTTTACCTCAAGAAACAGCTGAGTGCTGCTGAGTGCTTCAATACAATGTTGGCTCAACTACAGTTGTTATTTACTTGTGTGTTTCTTCCTTTTCACTGTAGTTTCAACTGTTCCTCCTGTGCTCCAACTCGTCTCTCTGCCTGCAGCCTGTCTCCCCTGCAGCTCTTCTCTCCCTCTGCTCGCATGGCAGCTCAACATCGTCTGCTCGTTTCTGTCTCTCATGTGTGTAGAAGAATGGAGAGACTAGAGCCTCTTTACAGACACTTGTTCTGTTGTTTTGACTCGGTTTGACTCGGCTAGTCAGCTGAGCACGGCAGGGATTCACATCTCAGCGGTGCCCAGGTGTGCGTCTGTGAGCTCATACGAGCTTGTCTTTAGTCAAGAGGTTGACACTGGACATTTCACTTCCTATAAATCCTTCAACATGAAAGTTCTCCATTGTTTTGTTATGTAAAAGCTTTTATTATTAAGCAGCAAACTCGGGAAGTGTTGTTTTCACAGCAGTAACTTAACAGGACTCCTATCAGCTGAAAGCAAACATGGAGAAATGGTAAAATAAAGCAGAAAAGTACAAACGGTGACACGGGGGGGGGGAACTAAACTTTAATCCAATGCTAGAAAGTACTGAGAGCAGAACACACAGACATTTCTACAGACCACTTTGCCTTTGCTCTCAGCCTGACAACACACACTTGTTTGAGGGGAGAGATGGAGGCTCAGACATGCTGAGGTCAGTAAATATCCTGGCATGTCGGATGGGTGTTGCACCGCACTGCAGCGCTTCCCATGTTGTCATGACGGCACATGACAGGTGCCACATGGCGCGCCACTGCGCTGGTGGTGCGTTTTAGCAACATAGTCAAGCTGAGCACGTAGCATAGCATGGAGTGAAAAGGGGTGGGACTTAAGAAGGGTCAGTTGTTGCCACATGCAGCCAAGAACTCAGATGTAAAAAGTTTAGTTTTCAACACATCAGAGGGTTAGTTTAGCATCCCAAGTCTACCAGAGAGGAAGAGGTATATTCACAAACTTCATATCTGTCCCAGGGTCCCTTCTCCTTACTTTGCTTTTCTGTGAGAAATGATCCCATTGAATGGCCAGAAGTGAAATACTTTGATATTTACAACTATTTGATCAAATGAGTTAAGATCATCATTTAACCTACTGTAACAGAGATCAAAACCAGGCCTTTCGTAGTTCAGCTAGCTTCAATCTCGACCATTTTTCTGGACAAATTAGCAACTATAACTCTCACTTAGACAGTCATGATGCCACAGTTTTCCCATTCTTCCTGCCACTGCCTCGCATCTCATTGCTTGTATCTGCTTTTGTCTTCTTAAAGACAAAAGTTCTGCAGCTTCTAAAAGTTTAGTTCTATTCTTTACTCTGTTGGTAGTGCACCCCACCACACAACTGCTTTAAGGCATTTTTTCTGTTGTTTGCTAGCAGACAGAATGACACAGGGGAACCTTCACGCAATACAAAGTAAATGGAGAGCGATGAATTGCTTTCCCTTCTGGTGTGAACAGGACTTAATTGGCTCTGACTCAATGGCACCTCC
Source organism: Lutjanus argentimaculatus (assembly GCA_034769285.1). Taxonomy (NCBI): domain Eukaryota; kingdom Metazoa; phylum Chordata; class Actinopteri; order Lutjaniformes; family Lutjanidae; genus Lutjanus; species Lutjanus argentimaculatus. The sequence continues at coordinate 4,101,688 of JAWZSL010000001.1, forward strand.
AGGTCTAAGGTTCATTTAGACTAAGAAAAACATACTTACAGCTACTAATCATAAATATCAATGAGCATTTTCAATTTTATTTTAATTTATTCTTCTGACATTTAAATACCCTTTCAGTTGTTTTTTATTACAAGAGTCACCGCTTGGTGAGTCTTTGAATAAATAAAACTACACCAACCACGGCACCAAACTAACAGACAGAAACATGACAGCCAGCAAGTCAACGCTGGACCCAAGAGTGCACGAAAACGATCTGCAGTGATACAACAACAACAAGAACAAGCAGCAGCAAGACTTGCTGCATAACAAAGTACAATGTCCCAGTTACAGACCAGTATGCACTCATAAAAATATTAAACAAGGATTTTTAGATGTGTCATATGATCATAACGATGCTGGCATTTTAATACTTATAGTACATCCTCAACATAAAACATGAACATGTCACTCACTGGTTATATAAGCTTTATACTTGTCAGTCTTTATCATGCATTGTCATTCTCCAACATTTGCCTCACTCAAACCTAGGGATGGGTTGGAGATCCTGGTTTCTTTGGTGTCATGTTAACTGGACATGCTTGATTTGAGATCCAAAATGTGAGGGGACTCTTTAAAAGGGAAATTTGGCACTTCTTATGTGGATGTTTTATCAATGTAGATGGTAAATGTTGTCAGCTGAAGAAATTAATTCCTCCATGTGTGCTCTGTTGACTTAGAAAACTGCAAAATATGTTGTTCTTCCTGCACCAGTGGTGTCACTGGATGTAAGGAAGAACTGCAGGTTATTTCAGCTTAGACTGGATTGAGAAATGGGATTGATCCTATCAATAAAGGTACCGGCCCTGATACTAACGTCAAGCATTCATCGGATATTGGTCTGATAACACTGTTCCATGTTCCGATTGAAATACCACAATGCCACGTGTCATCTGTCTGGATGTGCTTTTTATGCCTACTCTGCATTTGCATGTAATCTAGGGGAAATTCCAACTGGAGGTGTCACTATACAGCTGGACTGAAGGAATGTACTACCCACATTTGCATTTTGGAATATAACAATAGCAAACTTAAACTCTTAACAATACATAATGGAGAAGTTATGCAAATGAGGCCCATCAGCTGCACATACGAATGTCACAAGCAATAGTCCTACAGTGTCCCACAGCAACTGAAGGATGCATTACACAAGTTACATCACACAAACTACACAAGCTTTCCAGACTGAAGTTCAGCATCAGCCATCTTAGCGCTACTACTACTCCTACTACTACAACTACTACTATTAATAATAATAGTAATAGTAATAATAATGATGATGAATAATTAAGAAAAAATTAACACTGGTATTGGCATAGTATAGGTATCACCTCACACTAAGTTTTTGTCAACGAAATAATAGCAATGGTTGAGGGTGGTAATAACAGCAACATGAGTGTGGGAGTAATACTTCCTGGTACACGTAGGCGCTGGATACATAGCTCCGTTTGCAGGAAAACTCAGTTTTCTTGGTCAATATAACACACACTGAGGAATTTATTACTTCAATTAACTACATTTACCAGCAACACTATCTGGACATCCGCATGAAAAGTGCTGAATTTTCCCTTTAAAAGAAACTAAAAATGCTTCATTGAACAGTTAACAACTTCTTGATTAAAGTCTGCCTGTCCCAGCCCCCCAGCAGCCTGAAATCCTTGTGATCGGCTGTGAAGCAACGTCAAAGATCAGAGCAACTCACTATGAAAGAATCAAACCTGAGAAAGACGTTGCATTGAAAGAGTCAACCAGCTAAACAGACTCTCTGGAGGACTCTGCTTAAACTTAAACTGTGCTTAAACGAACATGTCACTAATTGGCAATTAATTATCAACCTTTTGTGCCACTGATTCACTGCTTGTCATTAATTCAAATCTGTCTAAAGCTGTACATATGCGCCTCAGAAATTCATAACCTAGCTGTGATCCATAATCTTTCTATCCCAGCATCCCATTTTCCTTCCATCATAAAACATAAGAACATTACATTACAGCAATATTCATTATACATTATCATACAAGCCTCAGAGGACTTACCTTGCAGATCAAATACATATGCGTTTTAGTTAATCATATTAACATTTGCTGTATGTCTAAATGCCCTACACATATCTGAAAAAATAGCACTGTGTGTTTTCTGTGGTCGTAAAGCAGTGGTGGGCTCAGGCTTTCTGAGGGGCAGGGCCAAAAGTAATAAAAAAGGGCACCAGCTGTACACGGTGGGGCAGCAAAGTTGTGATGCATTCATGGTGAATTAATTCCAATCCTTAGTTTAGATTAAATTGTATCATTATGAGATTTAAAGTATAACTACAGCACTTATGTAATAAAAACACAAAGGGAAATATTAGAAAATTAGTTGGCCTCTAAATGGTTCAATAGGTTTAACATGTAGAGCAGCCTATGGCACTGTATCATGTTTTGTCCACTGGAAGGCCACTCAAGAGGGTACTTTATCACAATTTGGCCACTAGAAGGCACCTTCAAGGGTACTTTATCATGTTTTGTCCACTGGAAGGCACTGTAGAGGGTACATTATCACATTTGTCCACTGGAAGGCACCGTAGAGGGTATTTTATCTACCATAAAGGCATCCAAGAAGCCACTATAGCAATGTTTTTTCAAACATGGTAGCACCAGCCCCACTGCCATCCCCTTTCGAGTCCACCAGTGTTGTAAAAACACAAGCTATCTGCAACAACTAAGAGGTCAGATGATGCCAGAAACTACGCTTTGTGCAAAGCCAGTGTATTAGTACACATTGGACCTCAGTGTTGAAGGTTATCACCGCTTTCCTCTCAAACGCCTGATAGGTGCCTTTATATGCAACATCAAGGCACCTCGATAACAAGAAACAAATCTCTTACCAGCCTCCTGTTTATCACCACTGGGCTATTACTGACTGGATCAGTTGTGAGTTTCTGTTGTGGCTCAGCATGTCTCTCTGTAGTCTGTTTTTTCAGCACACATCGTGCACCTTGTTGATGATTACATAATCAAACTACACACAGTAGAAAAACCTCCAGAAGCACCAAAAGCTTCCATTATAAAGCTCTGAAATCCACGGATGGATCCTCAAGCCACTATTAAAAAACTCAATAATCCTGCTCTCAAAGCCAAAGAATATATTCTATATATTTGTAAAAGATTTTAGTTTAGGAAAGGATGCATTTTTGTCTAACTGATGGACTTAGTAAGTAAAGGCTTAATCTATCAACTGATTCCTGTCATGCTTGAAGTATGCATGGACAAAGAGAATTCTGGGAGCCCTGAAGAATGAGCTACTATCACTTATGTAGGGCGTGCTACAAATTTAACCCAGTATATAAATCTGAGGTTTATTTGCATACGCTGTCGAAGAATCTTGAATTATGAATAGAGAATCTCTATTTGGTGTTTCTTGACTTTCTCATGAATCTAAAATATAGAACTTCCTCCCTGCAATGTTCACAAACCAAGAAAAGAAAAAGAAATATATTCAGCTGTAGACTAAAGACAACCCAACACTGATACATTGGGCACAATGTTTTATTAAGAAAATAACACACAAGTGTCCTGTTCTCAAAAACATAACATCAAAAACAAAATCTTCACTAAAATTTGCTTCCTTTTTACTAGATAATGTATGACTTACTATAACTTTGTCTGGGAAAAAGTAAACGCAGGCCCATTTCATCTGATTTCATGGAGAATATGATCCAGTGGCAGCCATTAAGAATTAATAATAGACTCTATAGCATGTGTTATCACTCTTGTCACTCTGTTAATGTTTATTTTTATTTACTAATGCTAATTATAATTTGACAAATAACCGAATTACTCATGAAATACTAAATTACTAATTACATACTATATTAACAAAATAACTCCAGAATTCATTTGGAACGTTGTAAAATTACATCAAAGTAATAACACACTCATTTAAACCAGACGCCACAAAATTAAAAGTGTGGTAATGGAACTGAAAAGCAGCTCTTGTTGAGAATTCCTGATTAAACGGGTCGTGAATCCAGTCATAGACCTTGATATCGGCCACACAAAGAGAACACCAACCCCGCTCCCCCGCTGATCAGCTTTCACGTCAGTAATGCTGTTCTGTAACTGAGTAAACTTGCATCATCATTTACACAGCATTTGTTTATGTCGTTACTGTGATGCACAAAAGCCTGCCAGTAACACTATCCCAATGGCAGTCTACTTCCTCCCTTTTTCCATTAGCTTTATACCATATATGAACTGTACTCGAGTACACATGAACCATACTTGAGACCACCTTTTCAAGAGGACCTGAGTACGGATCAACAAACTGTGTCTGGGTATGGTATACAGTGTTCACACTAATCAAACAAGCTGCACTTTGGAGTCTTTAATGTCCAAAGGTGATCAGAAAATAAACTACTTTATTTCTGCAGTAGAATCTACCGTAAGTACTTTCGAATTTACTGGAACTACTTTATCTTCTACTAGAAAGAATGAAGTTCCTACATGAAACAAAGTCTATAGATTGTCTTGTCTAACCAAGCTCAGTATTTGTGTGTGTGCTTTGAGCCAATTGCCATTTAGTCCAGTTGTATTGGAGAGAAGGCAGACATCTCTATCTATATTTCCAAAACTCAGCAACTCACACCAAAACTACCTAGATGGATAAATAGTACTACAGACCAGGAGAAAAATATGTATTTTTGATTTTGGGGTGAACTTTCCCTTTAAAGGAACTGTTTTTTTTTTTTGTTTGTTTGTTTGTTTTTAGGGTAGAGGTATTTGCTTCTGTGTTGGGAAATATACACGTACAAAGGACTGATATAGTAAAAAAAAATCCTTCATAACATTTTTTTTTAGATGACATGTATTGTTGTGTAGTGCAATAATAATGCATGGTTGTCACAAAATCCCACGGCACACCGTTTGGGAATGACTGTTGTAGAGAAGTAATTGTAAAATTCAAATATAGTAAGTATTATTGCCTGAAAGAAAAGTATTAAATATTGTATCTACAATGAAGATAAAAGTATGACTTTGTTGCTGTTTGGGGTTTTTACGACCCAGTTACTGCTCACATACCTGCCTTCATATATATACATGAAAAGTTATTGCAATAATGCATTTCTCCGGACCTTTAAGACACCAGAAATTCTCCAGAGATAGATTTGGCTTTTTGGGGAACAAGAATGAGTGCTGATGAAATGAATGCTGCTGCCTGGGACATTAGGGACCAGGCTGGGCTGACTTATTGAATATTCTGCAAGCACTGTTGTGGCATCTGGGATTTCAATGACAAAAACCCTTAATACAGGCTGTGCTGCAATTTAACATATATCATTTATTCCAGGGGTGTTCATTCCATAACTGCATCCATCCCTAGGGATAGGAAGCAAATAGTAAATCATCCTGCTTTGCACTGAGGTGTAATATTTCCTGTTTGCGTCATGACAAACATTTGTCAAATAAGTTGCATACTGTTGGAAAGCCTGAGCGGAAATAAAAGAGTAATCCTCTCCATTTCCATCAATGGCATCCATTTTTCATCATAAAAGTCAATTATCTTTAAAAAATTCTTTGTCACAGTTCGGCTGGCTCATTTTTGACTTCAGCAACCTGATCTGAATGTGACAGAGGTTCACTTAGTTTGTCCATTACACTCTTTGAGAAAAGGGGCCTAAAAGTGTTCTTCCTGGAGGACTGAGATTATTTACATTGAAAGAACCCTTTTTTGAAGAAAGAATTCTTCAAAAATTGTTGCAATCAGTCAATCGGTCAGTAGAACCACCTGGATGGGTTCTTTTAAGCACCCTTAAAAAGTGATAGAACCCCCAAAGAGCATTCTGGTTGGAACCATTACACAATGGAAGGGTTCTCCACAGAACCTTTGATAGGGAGTTCTGGGTGAAACCCATCACATATTATTCTATGTGTAACTCTTTATGTTGGGTTTGAGGTAGACGTCTCTGATAGGCCTTTTTCACCAACATGGAACCAGCCCCATTCCGGTTTGCACACCTAATTTTGAAAAATTCTGAGCATTTCCACCAAAAATAAACTTGTTCAGAGCCTGAAAAGTCAGTGTGAACCAAAAAAAAAGTCAGGATTGAAGTGGGAGTGTCATATTCTACAGGTTCTTTGTATTGTGCAGCGCCCTCTGTTGGTCACATCCTTGATTACAATGGTTACACTTAAAACTAGTGGAAAGGTGAGCTGGTTCAATAGGCAGCACCAAAGTTCTGAGAATCTTGAATGGAACTGGTTCAAGAACCAGAGATAATTTGATGGGAAAGAGCCCTGATAAGGTTCCAAGTGGAATCTTTATAAAAGGTTCTACCAGGAAGCAAACAGAGTTCTCATATGGGTACAAGCCAAAGAACCCTTTATGGTTCTACTTAGCATCTTTATTTTTAAGAGTGTAGCAAACACACTGTCAGTCCCCGCTGACTTTAAAACCAACAGAAGAAATTAACCTCAACTGATTTAGAAAAATCAGTTAATTCTGTTACAGATGTGCATTTCAGCAGCGTTGACTTTGTTTATGCTTGTTACCAGACTAGAATTACACCAAATTTAGGGTTCTGCATGACCCAAACAATCGAAGTATTTCTAAATGTCAACTCCATCCATATCTGTGGCCTTGGCCTCCACTGTTATGCTGATGACACCCAGCTGTACGTCTCCACCAAGTCTATTACCTCTGCTGCTCACTCTACCTGCACAACCTGCCTCTCTGATATAAAAGCCTGGATGCAAGCTAACTCTCTCAAACTCAACAGTGACAAATCTGAGATCGTCATCATCAACCCAAAAATCCCTCAACCAATCCTGCCACAATTATTCCCTCTGTACAGACGGTCCCACTGCTCCTACCTCCACATATCCACAACCTTGGTGTCATCTTTCATCAGACCCTCTCCTCTGAACCCCGCATTTGCCTTCTTTCATCTTAAAAACATTGCCTCGTCTTCGTCCCTCCCTCTCCTTCTCAGCTGCTAAAACGCTCATGCACACCCTCATCACCGCACGACTTGACTACTGCAACAGCATCCACTGAAATCCTCAACAAACTACACTACATCCAAAACTCAGCTGCCGTCTGCTCATCCACTCTCACACTGGAGACCAGATCAACAAAAAATCCAGTTCAGAATTCTCCTCATCGCCTACAAAGCCGTCCACAACCTTGCCCCCTCCTACCTCACTGACCTCCTGCACCGACATACTCCCACCTGCAACCTCAGATCCGCCGACCCCAACCTCCCCCTCACCCCTTTCACCCAATCCACACACCGGACCTGGAGGGACAGGGCCTTCTCCTTCTCTGCCCCCTTCCCTCTGAAACTCTCTCTGCCAACACCTCAGACAGTCTTTCACGTCCCCCTCTTTCAAAACTGCTCTCGAAACCCAACTAGTTAAATCTACTTAAAATTCTGTTTTCCAGTTGCTGTTTTCCTGCCATGTAAAGTGTCTCTGAGTACCTATTAAAGCGCTATACAAATAAAATGTATCATTATTTTATTATTATTTCAGCAAAACATTAGGGGGATCAACCACGTAGTGTTTGTGGTAAAAACACTCTGCATTCAAGTGTTCATCTCAGAACAAAATGTCTAAGCCTTAATTTCATGCTGTGGTACTCAACTATACACGCACCTAGTATATAATTACTGTTTGCTGTCTACATTCAAACAAACTGTACATGTAATAAATGGTTGGTACAGGCGGTCCACAAAAGAAAAAGGCGCTGGTGATGTTTACATGTGTTTCTGAGCAGAGCTTGTCAGTCACACATTACGCCTCGCTGTTCTTTCACTTGACACCGCTTTCCACCATTGTTTGGGAACGTGTGACTCAGCCGTGGCTCACCACTGGCTGCACCTGCAGCTGCATTTGTTTTCCCAAAATACCCTGAACATCACTGACAAGCCAATTTCAGGTAGAAATGAGAGCTCAGGCGTGCAGTCACAGGGTCACAGACGGGCTGACGATGTGGCTGTGCATCTTTTATTAATCGTTATGTTAATGTAAAAGTTGGATAATGTAACTTTTGATTCCTAAATGATAAAATGTAGCTAAGTCTGCCCATTGCCTCCAGCCGAGTAACATAGTCAGTGGATTACTGTTTCCAAGAACTTGTAGGGGATGTGTTTGGAAAAAAAAAGATATTTTTACACAGTTTATCCTTTGCCATCTGCCTGAAAGGGAACAAACGTGCCCCAGTTTGGCTATAAGTTGCTTTTTTAGGGCTGGTTGGGCACTGCCTATAAAATGAATCAACGGCACAAAAGAAATAATGTGAGAATGCCTGCAGTTTTATAATGGAGGAGCTTAAATTGCAGCTTGTTGTGTCGGGCAGTGCACACATGATCAGTTTCAGCAGCATTTAGAAAACATTTTCACCTCATTTCATTTATTAAAACGATCTAATCTTCTATGAAACATACAAATGCAAATAGGAGGGAGTAAAACAGGCATGAAAACAAAATATGATAGGCCTTAATGTGCTCTGTTAATGGATTTCAGATGAGTCACTGCATGGCCAGAATGCCTACCCACAAAATAAAAAAAAATGACTGCTTTATTGAATATTATCTTAATCCTTCTAAGTACTTTGGCACCCTGAAATGGGGGTTATGAACAAAATAGCCCATTGAATTTGAAGTCATTATCCAGCACTGCATGGTTCAAACTCTAAGTAACATTTAAATGAAAACAAACAGTGTGTATGGACATATCAAGGGAATATTAACATTCATTTTTGACATATTAGGTTTGCAGAATTTGGCTTTGCCAAAGTGCAGCTGATAGATTTTTGACTGCAGGAACCTGATCTGAATGTGACAGTCGTTCAGGTTTGTCCATTAGCTGTAAAAAGCTGTCAGTAAGTCCTCCCAGAGTTTTCAAACAGAGCATTGTTAAACCAGTGGATCAATATTATCACATAGACACACGTCATAGACGCAGACATCAATGTCCACTGGCTGTGAGACGTTGCTCTTATTGCTTCTTTCTCCTTTCTTTCATCGTCTTTTCTTTATACTTGTTTCCTCTTGGAGTGGCTATAAATAGCTGCTCTGTGTCACCATCTGGCTCCACAAAGGCTGCTCACCTCTGTGTGTGTTAGTCAGTGTGACTGCTGTGAACCATGTTAGCCTGTTGGCTCAGACACCGTATTACTGTGGCCTCTGTAAAGTAGCAATAGAGTTAAGCCAGCTGGCTGGTGGCACCAAGCTTAGATTCAGGATAACCTGCCTCCCCTGCACTGCTAGCTGTCCAGAAAAAAAGTCCGACCACATCTCTTTCAACCAAGCGTTTCCTAGGTGCCCTGGAGGAACCTTGAATTGTCCATTGTCCATTCGTTAAGAACTGCTGTTGTAGAATAAAGTTGTTTTTGCTCCATTTACAGAAAAGGTCAGCCTGGAGCTAGAACGCTTAACACTGGTAATGTCTGGAATGGTGAAAATTCTCAACATAAAGCACTTTTTTTAAAAAAAACCTTCATATTAAAATAGCAGCAAAGGAGAGCATGTTAACACAAAAGTGTATGACTATCAAGTGACATCTGAAAGCTGAGCAACATCACATGGTAATGTTGCCCCCAAATATTTGGTCGGTGATGGTGAGAGGAGTTTTAGTCAACCAAGTTTTAATTTATCTGTTAGTCGCATAAGGAAAATCCCCTTGGACTCCATTTGAAAGCTGCACCTTGTCTTCAGAACAAAGGTTTTCGGGGATTGCCAGGGATATGTTTAAGCGCTGGCGCCACAGGCCGTGATGCCCTTAAATTTGGCAGGAAAAGAAAATTTTTTGTTGTCCAAATGTGTGTAAAAATAACAAGAAAAGAAAATTTAACCCTACTTAACACTGATTGAAAAATATGCTCAATTTTTCAGCTAGTTGAGGAAACTGGCAGCACACACAGATATATCACATTCTGCTTCCATTCACTCCTAAATATCATTGCTATTTTGTTTCTTTCTTTCTTTCTTTTCTTTGACTTTTTGTGTTTCTGGTTCATCTGTAAGTATCATAGTAACAGTTTGAATAAGCTCAGTAAACTCATACTTCAATAGCCCCGACATATTGGTTCAATGTATTTGTATAATGTTGAACTAAAAGTTACAAAGCAATTTGGATATTTGTGGAACTTCAACAAGTTGGCTGAGCCTTGCAGTATGAAGATAACGTAAAAACGTGTGGCCACAGGGGCCTTCTATGTGGAATTTTTGTTGCCCACAGAGTAACTTTTTGTGGCCACGGGCCATTGGGTCACATTTAAAGTTGAATCTTGAAGATCTACACACTGCTGCTACCTGTGCTTTAGCTGGCATTAGTTAGTTAGTTAGCTCAGTTGGCAGTTCTAATAGACTGGTACATAGCGGCAGAGACCGATGGAGGGCAGCCGGGAATACAGTACGGAGGTGGTTTGCAGTGGCTATGACCAGGACTCTGACTCCAGGGATGATGGAGACACTGCCGGTTCAGATGGTGACAGGAGGCCTGAAGCGGTTGAGAAGCGAGTCTGTAGCAAGTTAATCTGAAAGGGTAAATCATCCATCCTGTTAATAAGTCTGCAAGCATTTGTTCTAGTTAAGTTTGAAGTTATTCATTCCTGTTATATGTTTGAACGAGACTTGTGTGAGATTATACTGTGTCAAAATAAATTAACAACATATTCAGTCTCCTTGCTGGTTGTTCTGACACATTCAGCATCATTACAGCTTTTGCTGTTAGCATTTACCAGGCAGCTCACTTTGTGACCCAAAACATATATTTAAATATCTTAAATGTGTAAAGAGAGGTTGACTAATGGCTTGAACTAATGACTACTAGTCGACTAGAAAAATCTTTAATCGGGGGCAGCCCTTAAGAGTGAAAAATGAAGTGCAATATTAATGCACATGATGTACAGTAACTGCCTCTATGACCCCCTGTAGTCACATCACACTTGCAGCAGTAAGCTGTAACGTCCCTGTGTTAAAAATAACACTCAGGAAAGATAAAAATGATCAAATCTGGATCCATACTGTAGATTTCATATGCAAAAGTGATATGAGAAGAGAGGCTTCATCTGGATTAGTCCACACTAAGGTTAGTGTGTCAGAGAATGTGATGAACACGGGATTAATGCATGCACACACACACACACACACACACACACACACACACACACACACACACACACACACACATACACACACACACACATGGACACATGTACAAAAAATAGCCATAACAGGTGGACCGGATGGAGGGATGAACTGGATGGGTGGGGAGGGGCGGAGAGGGAGAGAGAGAAGACGGTGGGATTGTGCATTGGGATTAAAGCAGGCACAGTCTGGGCCTTTTGCTCTCCATTGATCCATCTATTCAACCATCCGTCCATTAATTCAGCCGCTCATCCGACCATGCTGCCCATTCCCCTAACAATTTTTTTAAATGCAAAATTTATCAGGTGGTGCCGTGCTAATTTCCATGACACTGGAGTCAATGGAACTTGCCTGGAATTCATGAATAGTCATTTTTCAAACTCAATTCTCGTCCCTTTGCCTTTTGATTGCAGCAGTACAGAAATGATCTGCATCATAAGTATGCGCTTAAAGTGGCAAATACAAGATGAAAAGCACAATGGAGGGTTATGGATTCCTCTCGCCGGCCCTCCTTCACACCACCAACTGTTTGAAAGAAAGCGAAAGAGACACAGGGAGGCTGTGGGCAGGAGGACGTGAAGAGAGGCAGACAGTAAGACAGCCTGAGAGAAAGAAAGGGAAGGCAGGGAGACGGAGGGAGAGGGCGGCAGGCAGAGACGAGACAAGAAAAGAAGGTGGTTTGGTAGCCAGCTGTTACTCCATGATGATCTCCTGTCTCGCCATGCTGTCACAGATACTCACAAACAGCATTTACCGCTGCTGGATTACATGCCCGGTGCCAGTGTAAGGAAAGCTGTACAGAAATCATTCACATGACCAGAAAATGTCAGTCAAGATGACATTTTTACACTGAGTGTAAGACAGAAACACACACAAGCATCCTTGCTATATAGGACACACTGTTAGAAATACAGGTGCGAACTGAGACCCTATAGGGTTCTTTGGTTTGTCTCCATATGAGAACCGTTTTTGGTTCCTGATAAAGCCCCTTTTAAGGGTTTTACCTGGAACTTTTTCAAATGGTTCTACCTAGAACTCAGCATAAAGGCTTGTACCTTGAACCATCTCTAAAAGATTCCACCCAGAACCCCCTATGAAAGATTCTTCAGAGAACCCTTCTATCTTTAAACAAGAACCCACCCAGTTAAACTGAGAGCCCTTTTGAATGCCAAAGGTTTCATCTAGAACCCACCCAGAGGATTCTCCCGAGAACCCTTTCACATTCCAGTGGTTTCATCTAGAATCCACTGTGGGGGGTTCTACCAAGAATCCTTTTTTACCCTATAGGTTTTAGCCAGAACCCATCCAGGAGGTTCTACTGAGAACTCTACATCCTAAATGTTCCACCCAAAACCCCATATGAGAGGTTCAACATGGAACCCTTCTATGGTGTAATGGTTCCACCTTCTAACAAGAACCGACCCATGGGGTTCTATTTAGAAACCTTTTATATCCCAAAGGTTCCACCCAGAACACCTATGAGAGGTTCTACTGAGAACCCCTCTATGGTGTATTGGTTCTGCCCATAACCCTTTCCAGAACCTTTCCAGCTTCTAAGAAAAACCCACCCAGGGGGTTCTACTGAGAAACATTTAACATTCCAATGGATTCATCTGGATCTAATGAGGATGTTCTATCAAGAATCCTTGTATACCCCAAAGGTTTCATCTAGAACGCACCCAGGGGGTATTATTGAGAACCCTTTTATGTAAGGATAGCTTTTTTACAGGTCTCTCAACCCTTTCCCAAGGTTTCCTCCTTGAATCATATTTTATTCAAAAGACGAGGCAACAAATATCAACTCCCAGATACATCTTCATTGAGAAACACCATTTGAAACATGGGTAAACATTTGCATATTTGAGGGTGAGGATTTTTGAACACAACAATGCTTGAAGAACTCATCTTTCAAATAAGGTTCTTTGCATGATAATCATTCTTAATAGAACCTTTGAGCCTTGAAGAATCCTTTCTTCAAAAAAGGGTTATTCAGAAGCAAATGTCTCTGGGTAGAACATCGGCCCTTCATGAAGAAGCCTTTTGAAACCCTGATTTCTAAGAGTGTATACTGTTTGTGCGACTCAACTGCTTCTCTTAGTTTCCCTGCATGTGTTTAATCTCGTTCTTTGTCTCTGTCTTTCTGTCTGCCTTTCATTTGCTTTGTATTATTCTCTGTACTCTCCTAGATGTGTGCCAGTTATGGTGGAGCCCGGAGAAAGATCTAATTTTGCTGGTTCTGCTCTATTTCTCAGTATCTCTGTGGTGCTTTATGTTGTCCTGAGAGCCCTACAGGAAAGAATGAACAGTAACAGCCTGAATTTCCACACACACACACACGCACACACACTCTAGACTTCTACGTTTTTACCACTTAAGGTCAAGACCCAAAATAGGTCATCGCCCCATCCCTCGTGGTTCCACACATGACAAGCGAGGCAATATGCTTTAATGAACCTTGTTTTCAAGGCAAGAGACTTAACTTCCTAATTGGATTCTTTGCTGAAAAATGTCTCGGACGCCTCAGCGAGAAAGATATTGTCCAAAAGAGAATAGATTCAGTTCTGGGGGAAAAAAGGAAACGTGTGAGAAACAGTTCAATTTCCTCTTTGCTGTCAGTGGAGTTTCAACAAAGAATTTAAAATCTTCCATGGGAGCAAGGCGAGGGCTGTTTAGAAAGCACGGAGTGTGTGTGTTGTACTTAACTAGCATCCATTTCTGCAGCTTCAAGTACATAGCACCAAGTACGGCCCCTTTGTACCTACTAAACAACCTGAGTCATGGAATCCACAAGGTGCCAGAGATGTTTCAAAAGGATCTTTTCTACCCTCAGACTCAATAGTGTCAGGCTTTTCTTCAAGAATTTTCTGACAGCACAATGATACTGTGGATATGCCACTTCACTTCATCCCAATGGCGTTCTATTGCCCTGAGATGTAGTGAATAGGGGTGTCACAATGCATCGCAGCGAATCATATCCTCCAACACGAGGCTTTAAATTCATGCATTTGGTGCACTGAAGGCCTAACCACATGTTTTTGTTTGCAATCCAATTAACAATTCATTGCTGTGGTTGTTCTTATCCGCTGTTTGTGGCACCATATGTTTTGTGTTATATAGAAAAACAGAATAAATGAGTCTAGAAACATAATGAATAAAGGTGCTTCCATACAGGGCATGAAGGTTTACTGAATGGCTTGATGGGTTTTTAAAACAAAGTGAATCATATGCTTTGGCCTTCACGGTCACTAGATTTCAACCAAGTCGAACACATATAGAAGATTTTGTACCAGCAGCGTGTCTTTTGAAGATGCAGAAATGGCTAGAGGAGAGCTTATTGGTTATGTGTTTCTTGTAAAACAGGCAAATAGGGAGGGACTTGTGACAGACATTGATTGGTGTTTACAGTAGCCAATAGTGCTGTGCATTACACCCCCCTCCATGCAGTTAAAGTGGCCCATGGATGGATATAACTTTAGGAGGTAGAGCAATCCTATTAGCTGAGCCTTCTTGGGCTGGGAGCTCTGAGTGACCACGGCAGGACCGGGACCGAAACAACCACAGAGACCAACAGAGGCCAGTCTGACAACAGGGAATACAGTACTGAGGTGGTTTACTTGATTTGGCTCCCAGCACCCCAGGGCTGAGTCACAGCAGTTAGCTGTTGGCTAACTTACTTTAGCAACAAGGGGAACATCAGGAAAGTTCTGTAATTAAATAACTGAAAGTTGAAGCTGAGCAACCGGAGGGCATCAGAGTGGAAACCATAAAATGTTTTTAATGTAAGATGAGTCATCAACAATTTGTAATTGTTTTCCAGGGGAAAAAGGGGGGTTAGTTAACTTATTTTAGCTACAAGTAAAACTATCTTCCATCAGGAAACTCCCTAAATTACCGTGGTACAATATTCCCTGTTGGTCTTGGAGGCTGTGTTCGTGCCAGTGACTGTTCGTGTTCACTGGGAGATTGTCCACTAATGGCAACTAACAGCCACAGTTGGCTACTACTGGTAACATCTAAGTAAGTAACAAGTAAAGCTATCTGTCCATCAGGAAGGCTTTGTAATAACTGTGAGCTGAAGCTGAGCAGCTGGAGGACATCAGAGGGTAAATCAGAAAATATTTTCTCCATAAAACACCCAGTTTCACCAAAATCAGTGAATTAAGTTATGAAGTTGTTCTTTTGTACAGTGAGGCCTGTTCCCCAGAAACACTGTAGTCTGCTTGGTGAATGGTTGTACTCTCCTTCTATGCTCCGCTATGTCATAAGTAAGAAGGCGTTTCATTGGATGCAAATTTTGTGTATGAGAGTATGAGCTCTGAGTGCAAGATGAGTCATCAAGAGTTTTTATTCATTTTCCAGAAAAAATGAGGCTAACTAAGTTACTTTAGCAACAAGTAAAGCTATCTTTCCTTCAGGAAATTCTGTAAATGACCTTGGTACTGTATTCCCTCTTGGTCTTGGAGGCTCCCAGTGACCGGTCATGGTCACTGGGACACTGCCCATGAATGGCAGCTAACAGTCACTGGCAGCTACTTTGGCAACAAGCAAGCTAAAGCTATCTGTCCATCAGGAAGGCTCTGTAATTGAGTAACCGAGAGTTTAAGCTGAGCAGTTGGACATCAGAGGGGAACCCAGAAAACATTTTCTCCATAAAGCATGACCTAGTTTCACCAAAATCAGTGAATTAAGTTATAAAATTGCTCAGTGAGGCCCATTCCCCAGAAACACTGCGGTGAGGGAGCGTTTCATTGGACGCAAATTTAATGAATGCCCCTGAGTGCAGGATGAGTCATCAACAGTTTTTAATCCTTTTCCAGCAAAAGAGAAACTCTGAAATACCATTAAAAATACCCAGGAATAGCTACAAATGACTTTTTGTGGTTGTTGAGCCAAGTGCTGATGTATAGGTGACATAAAAAACAGTACATATGTGAGAAGAACACTGGGGAACTTCATGGCATGCTGAAGCAGTTGGGTCAGACATTTGAGTTAAACAAATGAATTATTCTGAAATCTCAAGTATTCGACTTTTGTGAAGTTCACTAGAACAAACTTAAAACAGAGATGGTAAGCACACTGTTTTTTCTGTTGTATTAAAAATGTAACTAATCGATATCATTCACACTAACCCTGAAATCAGATGTTGGAACAGACACTAGGATTCCTCAAAACATTGTTTCTGCTGCTGCACGTCTTTGACTTTGAGTGTTGTGCTTTTTTTTTTTTTTTTGAGAAGGGGGAGAACGTATTGTGCTTTCGTGCTGCTGGTCAGCCTGCTTTCATGAACTGCAGCTGAACTTGCCTGCTTAAATATGAATACACCACTTTCATGAAACTCTACTCACTGCGCTGGCATTGGAATCCCGGAAGGGTTGGCTGTTGGTCTGGCACCAACAACCACACAAGCCCACTGTAATATTCAGTTGAACAGCGACTGATCCTCGTGACCCTGTCCACATGCTTTATATACTTATGTTTTATTTATGTATATGCGAGTCATTGTCTGGAGAAGCTGGGTGCTTGCATAAATGGAGAGTTGTACTTGATAAAAGTGCAAACAGAGCTGAGTATGCGTGCGTGTGTGTGTATGCGTGTGAGTAGGTGCAGATGGAGAAGCCTTTGGACTGAAAATCATCACCTTACACCTCGCCTAAGAAAAGACTGTGACAATATAAACTGTCAGAATCAAGTGTCAGAATAAACTCCTTAAGGGGAGATTTTTTTTTAAACACTGTAGATTCGACTCTGAGTTGGGAGCAGGGACTTGTGCTGCATAATTTATGTTTATTTTAGTCAGTGTTTGGTACTGAATAAACTGCTGGAGACAGGCAGAGGTAAATCTCTTGTGTACTTCCTACCCAAGGACAAAAATTGCCACTGTTTTTATATTGTTTGGCTCAGTTGCCGTCCTGAGCTTCAGTAAAATATTCGGTTGTGAATGTGTGTGAATGCACAGCTAGCTTTCTAGATATGTGTTTATGCATTACGCAAGGGGCCCAATTTTCATGAAAATAGGGGTCTACTTGGCACAAGTAACATAAAGATTTAAGATGATGACAGGCAAGAGATGTGGAAAATACATCAGACATCCACCAATTCAGGGATATGGAGGGAATTCTCTTGGAAAAATTTGATCAGGGTCAGGTATTTAAACACAAATTTACCAGGAGGGAGTGTGGACTTCACATCATCCACATATATTTTGGAAATGGCACAAAATATCAGTGTTTTGGAAAATTATATACAAAACTTTTAAAAAAAATTCTAGGGTATGATATCCCTGTGGGCTACATGGTGTTTAATGTTTGTAATTTTAACCTTGTTAAAGGGAATGTATGAATAAGGGATAGGTGTTTGGTCAGAATATTGTTAATAGCTAGTAAAAAAGCTATAACAAGGAAAGGGGGTAAAGTGGACCCTCTTAGCCAGGGACATAGAGATAACAGAGGAAATCTACATGATAGAAACACTGATACATTGTCTGAGATTGCGGAAAACACAAGAAGAGTGAGAGAAATTTACATTATTCAGAACCCAGAGCTATGACTATGACTTTTTTTTTCTTTTTTGTATTATTTTATTTTTGTTTTTGTGTGTGTTGTGTACAAATGCTGAAATAATCACTAAAAACTAAACTACAATAACAATGTGGCTGAAGGCTGAATACATATGTTCTGTATTATATTACTATTACACATTATCATTATTATTACACATACAGATGTGTGCACATTGTTTTAGAACTCTAGGTTTGATGAGGCATCTCTTCATAATGAAAAGATCAACACTGGTACAGGTAAAGTATACGGACTGAATCAAAGCAGCATTCATTTAGGATAATCAAAAATGAACCTGGTATTGAGACTTATGTTGCATATAATTTATTCAAAAAGCAAAGATCCTTTATGTGCTTGGTTGATATCTGGAATTTTACAGCTTAGGTTGAAAATGAGCTTCACTTTGTTTTCCACTGGGTGCTGCGCAATATGTTGTTCAGTGGGTTAATATAACAACTTGTTTTGATTTTGTGAATATGGATGATGCATAAAGATTGGGTTGCTTGTTCACATATGAAACTTTTAGATGATAATTACCTTGAGAAAGCCTGCCAGATGAGAAAAAAAGCTCTGCAACAAGATAAATTGTAGGTTTGTAATAGTTCTTTTAAGTCCACAGTTGATTTGAAACCTATTTCAAATGCTTTTTCCTCTTTTTCTAAGAGATTATAGTAATACTTTATGATGAAGTAATTTGTTTTGTTGACATTTTTGCTGTCTTGGCATGATTGCAGCTCATGGGAAAGTTCGACATGCATATGCACAAGGACACACACACACATATACTCCAGTCTGTCAGAAAGCCATTCACAGGCCACGCATTTGAATCGAGTGTAAGTGTGAAATTTAGCAAAGAAAAACAGAAAAAAAAGTCTTATTGCCATAGCTCCACAGGCTACCACGTGGTTGCTAGGCAGCAATGACATTTCCTGCTCCTCTGAGCAGTCTGTCGTAGAGAGAGGCAGAAAGAGAGAGTGTGAGAGGGAGAGAGAGAGATGTCACATGTGTCTTTACTCAATCTGACGGCTGGCAGTGCATATTCAAATATCACACCGCATATACACGAGCGCGCGCGCACACAAACACGCGCGCAACCCAAAATCCCCTGGTGTGTTATGACAGGCTGCAACTGTCAGCTCGCCCCGCTGCAACTCTGTTTCTCACTCACCATCCCTCGCTCTCTCCTCACTTCTTCCTCTCCTATAGGTTCCTTTTTTTTTTTCTTCCCCGCAGCAGTGAGTGAGTGGATGACTTCTCTCATCCCCTCTATCCTGTCCCGTCCTTTCTCCCTGAAAGCCTCTCCAGTCGTTTTCTAAAGGTTGTGAAAGGTTCTGGAACGACAGTAGTTGCAATGAGACTGTTATGAATATGTCTTTATGTCTGCAGGGAAACGGGTCTTTTTAACCAGCCCTCGCTGCGTTAACAGCTGTACTGTAGAAGCCCTTGTAGAGGTTTCTCATTTCTATCACGGGCCTAAGTGGGCAGAGAAAGAGCAAGACAGCGAGCCTGACTAGACTTGTGTCATTATGAATGAGCCTGAAGCTGCTTGTCTCCATGTTGTTTTGAGAATCGAGAGATGTTCTGCACCAGAGAAATGTGTGGTTTGGCAGCCACTGTCACTGTTCAGTTAAAACACACACCACGCCCCATGGGGAGCCTGCCATGGTCTCCTCGGATGAGCAGCAATAGACATCAATTTGTGTAAAGTTTTTCCTCAGAGTGTGCCACATTAATTTGACAGCAGACATCGTGCATAAATGCTAATAGTTACCCTAGCTGCAGATGACATGCTCAGAGCAGCAATAATTCAACCCAAAAGCAGATTAAATATTCAACATGTAACAATTTATGGACGCAAACAGGACTCTGGTGCAAACCTTTGTACTCAAGTAAAAATAGTAATACTATAAAGACATGTTACTCAAGTAAAAGTAAAATTACTTCAGTCAGTGTAAAGTGTGGGGTGGAGATGGGGTGTATGATGATAATAATGTTATATGAGAGAACAACTGAATTAAAGAATACATTTTGGCTACACAATAAATTGCATTAACATGTCAGTGTATGCATCAGCGGAACAGCATCACACCACTGAGTCCTTTGCAGTTGTACAAGTGATTACTGATTCTAAATATGCAGCTATCTTCCTCAGCATGGCCTCACTAGAATTGGCCAGAAACGAGGACAAGAAGCATAATAATATATTGCATTGTATATGTAGCTATCGCACACGCAAAACAAGCAAATTGTCTCCCTGAAGTGAGCATTTCAACTTTCCTTGATCTCTGGTTATATATCATGGTCATATTATTCATATTTATTATATTTATTACAATAAATATATTACAGATTTTTCATTTAAACAAAAATGACCAACAAGTGAACATTAAGCATCACCAGGGCAGATAAATAAAGATGTTTAGATTCCACAATGGCTGCAGCCCACTAACACATATTAAACACATATATACATATTAAAATAAACAGAGAGATTCAAAGTTTTCCACACAGTATAGTGCACGCACAATGCTGCATTGCCAGGCAGTGGTGTGGTTGCTGATGTTTTTCCTCTGAAGACAGAGTTACATGCACCAGTGAGTTTGTTGTTCACCTGTCTGAATGGCATTCTGAGCCTTGCCCTCGTGAAATCCTCCACAGGTTCAACTTCTCTGCTCATCCATTCCCAGCGTACAATATAACCCGTCTACTCAGCATCTCCTGCCCCACTGCACTCCTCAAAGTTTTCAAAAACTTTTGAGCTGAATGAGCGCTCTGCAGTCACAGCTTTGACGGGGGATTATTGTCAAAAACAGCAGAAAGGTGGTGCACACCTTACTGGACGTAGAAGTCGCTGCTGATCCAGCATGCGCCTGTTGGTTGTGCAGCATTCCAGGTGTGTTTGATTTGTTTCATTTAGTGTACTCATCTACACAAATTAAGTTGAGCTGAGTTGAGCTTAAAGAGCACGGGTTATCCTAGATAGAGTGTACTATATTCACTAAGTCCCTAAATCCAGCCTGGAACATCCTGTCTTAAGACCCATCCCACCTCGGTCTCTCTTCAGTGTCACTGTAGAAGAAAGGCAAAAATTCTGCCAAAAAGCAAGATTAACTGTTAATAAGTGCATAATAAAGGATTTATTAACATTAATAAGCATTCTTCCCACTTTAATCCTGGTAACCCCAAAAGGCATAGTTAACTGTTAATTAATGCATAATAAAGAATTCATTAACCTTAATAAGCATTCTTCACACTTTAATTCTGGTTGCCACAAAATCCAGTTATCTATTAACAAGTGCATAATAAAGGATTTATTAGCCTTAATAAGCGTTCATCACATGTTAATTCTGATAGCTACAAAATGTATAGTTATCTATTAACAAGTGCATAATAAAGGATTTATGAACCTTAATAAGCATTCTTCACACTTTAATTCTAGTAGCTGCAAGATGTATAGATAATGAGTGAATACTAAGATTTAATAATTTTAAGAAGCATTCATGACATGTTAATTCTGGTAGCCACAAAATGCATAGTTATCTATTAACAAATGCATTATAAAGGCTTTATTAACCTTAATAAGCATTCTTCACACTTTAATTTGGTAGCCACAAAATGCATAGTACTATTAACGAATGAATAATAATGTTTAATGTAATCAATAAACCGTTTATGATGTATTATGAATGTACCAATAAGGCTAATTTTGTGAGCTGTAATTTAAAATAAACACTATGTCTGGTGATGCAGTAGTGAGGAATACACAGGCACAGACACACTACAGACTGAAGATAAGTTATAGGGAAAAAAAAATAGTAACTATGTTTTTTATGCAAGCATTTCAATCACTATACAAAGCAATTATTAACTCTAACAAGCACTAAAAGTTGCCTGCTGAAGTAGCCAGCCAGGAATAGTATCTACAGGCTACTAGGCTGGGGATTGGACTTTATAAAATGAAAAATAATGAGGGGACTTGCTGGACTGATGGCTTGCTTCGGTTTGCCACTGCTACACAGCTTTTTATTTTCTTTTTTTTTTTTTGTTATGAAACTGCTGACCTAACATCAGTTCACCGACCTCCGTGAGTTACATGGTATCGCCACTAAAAGTTATGGAGTCGTGATTCCTCTAATACATATTTTAAGTGATGCAAATGACATTTTGTTTTAACACGCTGAGTCAATGCATGGAAATGACATATCATCCTACGACCATTCGCTGAGCTTCAAAGGCTTTACTGCAGCGGCTTCGTCATATAAACTATAGGAGCTTGTACGAGTGCAGGCTGTAAGCTCCGTGCTCATCTCGCTGTAATTTAATGTATGCTAATGGGCCCTCTCAATATTTAATATCTCATATGTTTTTCCATGAAGGCCTAAACACCAGGGGATTTCATGCAGTATGTCCTCTCCCGTCTAATTCTCTCTGAGCATTTATATTGTACCATTGAGTGTTTTATCCAAAAGTGTCAGCTCTCAGTACTCTCAGGCTTAGCAACACTTAGCGGGGAGCCTATCACACACATACACATATGCATACACACACAAACACACAACACGTTTTCAACGCCCAGTGTTATGCTGCTGTGTAAATATAAGTGGTTTTATAAGTGATCAAGACAGTTGCAGACATGCACACAACATGAACACTGATAAGTGATGCATCAGAGTGGGCTTTTAGGCTGTCGTCTCTCTATCTCTCTCCAAATACTCCATTAGTGTAATGCTGTTTAATGTTTTATAACAAAATAATAAAACTGAGACAAATACACAATATTGTCATAATGTTGTTGCAGCCATAGTATGTTGCATTAACACAGTTCCCCAAAACACCACACACCACACACACACACTGAGCACGTTCTGCAGTTTATTCCATTTGATAAATGATGCACACAGCTGCTGTAATTGTTACACTGCAGTGAACTTTTACCCCAGCCTTTCATGCCTCCATCCATCCAATTTATCACAATAGCCAAAACGTAGACCATGTAATTAACTGTGACCTGACACTAGGATTGTAATATAATGCAGGTGGCATGATTGGGCTTCTTGATTGGGGCATAAACAGCCAGAGTCCTTGGCAAGAGGTTTGATCTCTGCAGTTTTTTATTAGCTGCCTTCAGCAGCCTCATGGCAGTGGCTCTCTACGCTATTTTAAACTGCCTATCTCACTGTGGCAATGTCACAGAGGGTAATGGTAATTTAAACTTCTCGGATCTTAAAAAGCCATTAGGTCTAAGGAAAAGAGCTGCATTGCACTTAAAAAAATATCCGGACCAAACTTGGGAGAGGGTCATATTTTTCAGATTTTCTTTATCGGAGAATGCCACCAGTGCAGCCTAAAATGCTGGTGTCGGTTTTGGCGAGCACACGAGTCTATGCACCAATCTGGTATCACGTAGGCTTTTTTATTAACCACGAAATGGGGCCCTGCTACTTCCCAGCATTGTCCCATTTTTCCCCAGTCTGACAGTGAAGTCATTTTCTATGGGATTCATTCTTTGTATGTATTTGTTCATGTTTTGCAAAGGGTTTGAACCGAACCAATCATAGCAATCATATCACATCTGTACAGCTGTTAAAAAAATAATATAAATAATAACATCTTCATTATATTGACAGCAATATTTTTGAAAATCTATCTGCGTATCATTCAGAAAGAGGCCTAAAAATTCACGTGTGTATTACAGAACATTTTAAACTTTTGAAAACTTGTTGTATTAGGAGTTTTCTTAACTGATTGTAAAATGACAATTTGTGGTCATCATGGGGTTAAGCATGGCAGGATTATTTTTTTGGCTGGAAATATAGACTTACTGCAGTCTCCACCGGTTGCCTGGCAACCTTACCTTACCTTGACGTCAAGACTCCAGGAAGCCTCTGCTCCAGGCCAAGAAATTTTATCACACAAAATCACAAACTGTCTTCAGTTGTTTTGTACAGATTAAGCAAATAAAAATTTAATATGTTAAATTAGTGAGCTTTAGAGGTGCCGGTAGGTGGATTTTGTTACCTTTGGACAGAGACAAATGAGCTCTTTCCCCGTGTTTACAGTCATTACACTGACCTAAGCTAAGCTAACCAGCAGCTAAGCTGGCTTTAGCTTCATATTTCATGAACTAAAATGAAAGTGGTATCATTTATCACACCTACCTCTTGGCAAGGAGGCAAAAAAAAAAGTATTTCCCAAAATGTTTTACCATTCTTTTCAGCAAAGAGCAACCAATATGTCTCCCAGTGAGGTCGGATACAGAGTGTGATCTCCTTGTTTGGCTTTTGTGATTAAACCATTTGAATATTTCTACATCATGACAAGCGTTGGGCAGTAGTGTATTACTCAGTAACATATTACTATAATAGTATTTTTTCCAGTAACAAGTAATGTAAGGAATTAACATTTCCAAGGCAGTATTTCATTACAGTTACTAATCCAAGTAAATCTTAATTACTGAGTAATTTTTTTTTACCTCTGTAGGCTCTTCGTGGGAGAACAAACTTCGTTTCCACCACAGCTGACATCTGGACAGCTACCAACAAAAGCTTTCTGGATGTTCAGTGGATCAGCAGTTCAACTTCGGAGCACAACAAGACTGCCAACAAGGTACAAAATGAATATAGTAATATAACGAGTAATAGCTGTTGAGTAATGAGTTGATACCAAGTAATAAGTAAGGTAATATTATTAGGCCTTATAGGAGTGATAAGTAAAAAGTAACTTATTACACTTCCTGAGTAACTTGCCTAACACTGGTCATGATATACTAAAGCATTAAGTATTAGAGTAGCACAACTGACTATAATATAATGATCGAATAATATTATTCAAGACCCCTCCGCTTCACGCCAGCATCATTGTGGGGATTTATTTCACAATAATGACCTGCTAACTGTGCATTAGTCCTGTTACTTACCAAAAAAAGGAAAAAAAAACATGGCACACATTAATGCGACCTGCTCACTGTACATTATCCTGCTTGTTACGTGGCTATGTACCAAAAAATCAATAATTTTAGAGCCCTAACAATGATTTTATTCTCCCTGCAGAGTCTATGATCAGAACTGTGTCTATGGCAATGGTCTGTTCTTCATAACAACGGTCTGTTATATGTTACAGTGGTCCGTTATACAGAAATAACAGACCGTACAATGCTGCAAGTGACTAATTAGAATCAAATATTTAACAAAGCCGTGTAATATTATAATAAAATATAAGTTAAGTCTGGTAATATTAGCTAACATTAGCCACCATATAAGCCAGTGGTCATACCAGACCAGAAGTAAGGCTGTCGCTGGAAAAACTTGCATAAACTGAGTTCAACAAAGGTGCATTTTATTACAGTTGTACTTAAAAATTCAACTTGTCATGAGTAACAAAGTGATTGTATTCTTTCTATTTGCAAAAGCTACTTCAATATTTAGACAACTACCAGCTGGTTATAACAGCTGCAATTAAGCAATCTATTTATGTATTTATTTATTATTATTTATTTTATTTTATTTTTTGCCAATTTTGACTGACTTGGAAAAGTCAGCATACTGCACGGTTAAATAAAATGCTTATCTGTTCAAACCAGTCTGAAGCCACCATGCTCAAGCAGCTGGCATCATCCCGGCATTTTCAGCGTCTTTCTGCTGGAGAAAATTTTGCCTGCTCTGTGTACAGTTAGGATTTAGTATGTACTTAACAGATTTTGGACAGATGAAGGGCAAGGCGGGCTGCTTGAGTGAGCGGCCCATCAGTCCCAGTGTGACCTTCTGCAGTGGGAGCTTAGACGAGCAGAGAGGGAGAGAGAGACGGAGCTCTCAGCTTATGTAAGTGGTGTCACATTCTGACTCGCTTACTGGACTGGCGTGGTCTGGTCCCCTCTGATAGACGAGCCTGCAGCCCCATCGGTGTATGTGTGTGCTTGTGCGCGTGTTTGCATGTGTGTAACAGGCCAATAGTGAGTTGTTTAAAAGTGTAGGCTTGTGTGAGTAATTGTGTGCGTCTGTAGGAAAAGGAGACAGGGGAATAAGAAAGGTGTGTGTGTTTGTGTGGTTCATTAATAGCTTTGCTAGAAGATACACGTGTCTCGGAGCTGTCTGCAGACATCAAGGGACAGAAAAAGATGTAAAGAAGAGAGGGACAGGCAGATAGAAGGAAGGTGACGGTGGGTGGAGAGAGATCAGACATCCAGTGTGATTTATTTGTGGTTATGAAATCTGCTCCATACATTTGTTCCAACATTTTTCATCTCTATGTCCCTGCTGAGTTTGGGGTCTAAAATGGCTTTTGGCTGCCGCTGAGCGATGTCAGCAGAGTTGCCACAGTTCAGATAGCCCTTCAGTGTGTTTGTTGTAGAGTATGTGTGTGGCCAGTGCTGGTTGCAGCCAACGTCTTGTTTTAGAATTTAGTATCATGGACTGTTGTGCAGGTTCATTGAACCAAATTAATTTGTTCAAGGTATGAAATAAAGGTAATAATAGTTTCAAAATTCTGCCTCGGTGCCAGGGGCATTATCAACCTGTCATAAAACCCACAAGATATCCAAAAGTAGTCATCAGATCCTGTGACTGATGGGACTTGGCTGTCTATGCTTTAACAACTCAAACTTTGATTGAGTTGTTAAAAGGGGAAAAGAAAACACAATAAAACTAGTGTCAATTAGTCTCACTCATCCAGTCATGGCTGTAGGGTATCTTGGATGTCTCTGTTTTAATTATAACACGCATACAATTACAGACTTTCTGATTAATGAGCTTTCACAAAGTGGTACTGGCACATACTTTTTGCTTCACAGCGTTCTAATTTGAAGGGCATCAGTCAATTGAAACAATAACAGCACCAGTCAAAAGTTTGGGGATACCTTACCATTCACTTCAATGAGACTGTGCATCCAAACTTTTGACTGGTATTGTATAGACATAATATGCATGTAGAATGTTATCTGCTGTTTTTTTTTTGTTTTTTTTTTTAGAAACAGATCATCATTCTTCTTTCAAACCCAATGACAATAAATATCTATATATCCCGGTATATACCATGCAAAGGTAGAAATGTGTCCACTGGTAGAGATTTGGCGATACTGTTTCCACCACAGGAGCTATTTTCAGGTGATCCCTGAATGTAGCTGCCTCACAAGGTAACATGATTTGGGCAGCAAGACTGCCTACATTCTCAAGTGATGTGAGAGTTACAGTTGGTGGTGGTAATGTACCTCAAAAGAAGAAAATTACAAGGGGAAACAAAACTACTTGGATAGGTTTAGGAACAAATCTATTTGGGTAGGTATTAGGAACTAAACTACTTGGGTAGGTTTAGGAAAAAAAAGTACTTGGGGAGCTTCAGGAACAAAAACTACCTGGGCAGGTTTAGGAACAAAACTACTGTGGTAGGTTTCGGAACAAAAATATTGGGTAGGTTTAGGAGCAAAACGTTTTTGGGTAGGTGTAGGAACAAAAACTACTTGGGTAGATTTTGGAACAAAACTACTTGGGTTGGTTTGGGAATAAAAATACTTCAGTAGGTTTAGGAGCAAAACTAATTGGGTAGGTTTAGGAACAACAAGTACTTGGGGAGCTTCAGGAACAAAAATTACTTGGGTAGATGTAGGAAGAAAAACTACTTTGGTAGATTTTGGAACAAAACTACTTGGGTTGGTTTAGGAGCAAAAATACTTAAGTAGGTTTCAGAACAAAACTACTTGGGTAGGTTTAGGAACAAAACTTTCACAGTGTTAGAAAGGCTTTCCTGGATGGATATGTTGTTGATCAAATGAGAACTAGCCAATTACAGAACAGGCACTTGCACATATCTCATGAGAATTTCACAGATCTCACAAATCCCAAGTTCCCCTCTAGACACGACCCCTTCAAAAGCGAAGTTAAAAGAAATGATTTCCCAACTTTGAAACTATTCAGCTTCAGTCCTTTAAACTGTCATCAGACCTGCCTGTAGATTTACTGTAATGTATGTGGTGCCAGAAGCAGGGGCTTTCACCAGCCTGAAAAAAAAAAAAAAAAAACAACCTAATTATAGCTAAGCAGCAGCCTCATCAAAAAGCCTGTGTAGGATGGAAAACAAACACATAATCTTTTAAGACTAAAGAAATAACAGTGGGTAGTAATTGTGTCCACTTTTCTCTTTAACAGTAGTGGAAAGAAATAAGGACCATTCTCATTTATCCTTCGGGGAATACTCGTACATGTACTTACCTGACAGACGGTGATGATCAAACTGGTAATATCCAAGTGGCTGGAAAGATGCACCTGCTACAATAAATTAGAGAGACAACATCTTTTATCGAGTTTAGATCGAACACAGAGCTATAAGACACAATCGCTAATGATTGTGTTTGTAATGATTGCACAGGCTGCATAAAGGATAGGAGTTCTGTTTTGTTTGTTTCTTTGTTTATTCTCGCCATCATTATTTCCCCAAGTTGAATCTAAATCCAACACAAATCGCCCCGGAGTTGCCTGTGACTGCAAGCTCATTGTTGGACTTTTCATTGGCATTAATGGTGAATAAAAAAGGGATCTGTACCCATATTATCCTAATCTGTTAAGCCATTCTTATTCCTAATCACAAAATTGTGTTCCAGCGTGAAGGACATAACACCTGTGGCAGCAGCAAACTGGAGACCGAGCTACAGATAAGAAACGACAGGAGTTATTTTGTTTACAATATACTGTATTTTACGGCCAGTTTAAGCGTGATGCAGCGAAATGCAAAATGCCATTTAAATGACTACATCTGTTGCGAGCTCCCTGGGCCGCTGTGAAGACAGCCAGGCTGAGTCACAGGACTTAATATGCGTCGAATTCCACTGTTGACTGCGGCATTAATGCTCACCTACTGCATATATTTATGACAAGCACATGTGTTATTGTGTGGTACAAAGTGTGTGTGTGCATCTGTGTTATTTTCATCTATGTGTCTCTATTTAAGTGACCTAGAAATGCATCTGTTGCTGAACAGTGTTTTATTTAACAAGAAAGCCGTGATGCCAAGGGTTGCCATTAGGAGGGAGCGTGTTGGGGGTGGGTTATGTGGGAGAAGTCTGTGCTGAAATCTTAATCATTTATTTTTCATATTCCCCACAGAAAATGTGTTGATAGCGAGATCAGCTATTCATTCTTTTTATGTGATGAACAAGATAATAGGTTCTTGTAATTAGACAGGAAGCACACGAATATTTTTTTCTTAAAAAAAAATCAGGTTGTTAATTGAATTACAGCTCTTTCTTCCTAACAACTCGGGTTTTTATTTTCCTTCTCTAGCAGCTATAAATCTCACTGGGAACTCATCAAAATTACCTGCACAATTTTAATTGATAAGGATGCACTACTACTACAGAGACTCTTGGCAACTTTGTCACAGCCTTTATTTAAAAAATAATGCTCCCATGCCACCTCAGCTACAGAAATCCTATTTTCTGTTTCTCTGTCTTTCACAAACATGGACGTGGTAAATCACATTTTAATGATTTAATGGGTTGAATAATAGAAAGCTGCTGAAGTCCCTAGTGATATATCTCCAAATGTGTTTAAAAATGCATGTGGCATAGACTGTTATTTCCAATTATCTCCCTTCCACTGGCTGTGTTCAAGACACACACACACACACGTACACGCACACAGCACTACATATTACTTAATATGGTAATGAGAATATTGTTTTTATCACATGGGTCATGTATTATGTTAATTGGATTTAGGCCTATAGTTCATATTTAGTCACAAATGTGGCTAATGGATGTGTGCGGGCTATGGTTTCTGTCGCCGCTGATAGCACTTATGAGCGCTACCCGTACTAATGGCATCCACAGCTTATATTCATACTGTGCTTAAGACATGAGGTGGACTGCTTGTTTGAACATGGAAAGCCAACACTTAAAACCCTCTTTTCACACACACTTTATAACCCGCAAATGTTACGCAATTTTACACTGTGAGAATCAGGTACGGGGTCAGTTTTAGGTGTAAGATGCTCTGGAAATTTGTCAGTCCAGGACGTAGTTTCAAGGTTTGTGTTTTGTATGTGTTTGAGTGTTTTGGATTTTGGATTTCCATGTCCACATTGTGTGCAGGATTTCTTGGCGCAGAAAAGGATTTAAGTCTGTCCAGTTGCATTTCGACTTTTTGCAGATGACATACTTCACTTCTTATGTCGTCATCATGCTGTGACCTCATGCTGTTACATCTTTAAAGACAAGTGCGAAGCAGATGCTGGAAGGGAAAACATCTGTAGCAGTGTTGTTCTGATACTGATACCAGTATTGCACAATATCTCATACTGACTAAAATGCAGCTGGTACTGGCAAGTGCAAGATTCTTTGCACAGATCCCATACCACGTAATCTACTGGCCCCGAAACTGGACCCTGATACTTCCCAGCAGTGTACCCGTCTCCCTTTGTTCTTTAGAATGCAAAGAAATGTTCTATGGCATTCATTCTCAGTGTTTTTGTTCATGTTTTTACAAAAAGTGTAGGTCATACAGCAATAATAGCAATCATATTTTTAACACATCGGTATTGGATCGGTGTCGAACAGATACGTAAAGTTTAGGTATTGGAATCAGTATCGGTGAGGAAAAAATTGTGTCAGAACATGTCTGATCTATAGCTCTTTTTTGTAGGAATGTTTTTGTAGGAATTAAGTGTTTTGTTCTCATTCACAAGTGAGGGTGAGATGGATGGAGTGATAGAGGGTGGATCAGTGCATCCACTGCTTTTAAGTGGATGCTGTATCCAAAATGCTGTGACAAAGAAGGAGCTGAGGTCAGGGTGAAGCTCTCACTTTGACCATCAATCTACATAATCCAGTCCGCTCTTATGATCATGAGCTATGATTGGTTACAGAAAGGATGAAATCTCAAGTAAAGCACCTGAAATAATCCTGCTTTGTGGAGTGCCCGATATCTTATCTACCCAAGGGTGAGGGTCTTGGATCTGGGGTGATGAAATGCTGTACCACATTTGCCCTGAGCTAAATTGGTCTGTTCATAATGACTACAGCACACACTACTGGATTTAGGGTTGGGCAATTAGACAAATATATCGGCTATCAGCGAGTGGCTCAGTCCATTGCCATTGGTTGTTTTGGGTGATTGTTGGGGGGATTTTGTCCTTCTATTAAATGCGTGAGTGCCGCTGCTTTGTGGTACACTCTCTTTCAGTAGCACAGCGCACACCCACTGATCTGGAGGACAAGGGCGAGGAAAACCTGTAGTGTCAGACTATTTTGTCATCTAATGTGGTTAATTAAAGACTTACATTGATCAAACCAGTGTTGGTGATTGTTGGAATAGTGGAAAGACCAACTGAGACAGTTCTGATGAGTTCAATCTTGTTTTTCTTTTGAGTTTTTATGAAATGTGTTATTTAATTATAAGAAGCCAGCTATAAGTGCACCTTAGGTTTTGTGAGTTTATTGGATGTAGCAAATGTACCGTAGCAAACTTGCCGCTCTTACACTTTCAAGGGTGACACGGGAGAGGATTTTCACTCCTGTCATGTCCAAATCCCACAAAAATATTCCTGTTCCATCCCACTCCCGGAAAAATGATTTCCATCCCAATCTGTTGATTCACAGTCCACACACAACATTACCAACTTTTTCAGATTCCCGAAAAATTTTCAGCCTCCAGTAGTCATCTCTCAGTTGAGAGTTGGGAGGACGGGAAGAGGTGTGGGGCATGGCACAAACAGAATATATCAGCCGTCCCCGGTCCATGGGATGACAGCTGGTTGGAAAATTTTAACATATAGCCCCACCCTAGTGGGACTGAATATCCTATAGCTTGAGAGCTCTTTGCGATCCTTTGGTTGAGCTGGAACATGCGGCTGGAGGACGTCCAGGCTCTGTTGCTGTCAACTGCCAACTGAATAATGCAGGAAAAATATTATGTATGGACGGTTAGATTGATTGAATGATAGATGACTGTTTATCCCCTCAGCTGAATTTCCAACATGTTATGCATCACAGAAGCACCTTCAAGCGGGAGATAGAATGATTTATATGCACCAACTGACTTTTCCTCTGTAGGCACTAATGGACAAACACATCCCAGTATAAAGATACAGTCTTTTTTTTTTACTTAGAGCAAGCATCACAAGGCTCACCAGTAAAGTATTTCCTTGTAGAGAATTGTAGCCTCACTATGTCCTACAGAGGTCTCAAAGCGATTTATAGAGGACTGCTATTGGTAGCAACAGGCCTGATCTTGGATTGTGTCTAGAGCGCTTACTCTAGCTGATCTCATTCATCATTCAGAGTACAATCTCATCCTTTTTTCAGCAGTCTGTGAGGCTTGGTGCCAGCTTCAGGCACAGCCAGGCAACAGTGGACCCAGGTGCAAGGACGTTTTGTGTGCCCATCCCCACTGCCACCACCTCCCCTGCCATAGGGAGGCAGACTGCATTTTCTTTTGGATGAAGTTCCCCCGTAGGGTTCTGCAGGACCATGTGAACAGGGACAGCTGAACTGCCCCCGCCGCATTTCCATGATATCTCAATCGCTGGTGGAAGCCGAGGGGAAAATAAGGTGCAAATCACACACTGATAGCAAGGCAAGGGGAATTCGGAGATTAGAGGGACAGAGCTGTGTGAACTGCAAGGTTGAGTTGCTTGTTCCTGCAGCGGGTCGTGATGTAAAATGCCTTAAACCATAAAGATTGTACAAGTGTACCTGTCCTGCACTCACGTCTTCTGATCTGCACTTTGTGTTTGCAGTTAACAGACCTCAGAAACACTCGAGTGCTGTATTTTCCAGTTTCTCTTTGCTCTCTCACGCTGCTTCGTTCATGCTCTTTCATCGGTATCTCCTCCTCCATCACTCACTCACTTGGATCAGCTTGAAAACACTTCCCTCCTACCATCTCCCTTCACAAAATACTGCTTCCTCTTCTTGCTGTCGGGAGATAATATGCATGAATATGTAAACACCAGAGTTTGGAAAGTTATCAGTTTTTTCCCCTCTATGCTATACCATGATGTGTCTCTGTCAGGTGTAATTTTAAAAGTGTGTGTGTGTGCTCTGTGTGTGGATGGTGTTGAAGGAGATCAAAGAGCTGTGTGTGTGTGTGTGTGTGCGCGTGTGCGTGCTCACAACAGAGGTGGCGACAGCTTGTCTTACAGGAATTGAAAGATTTTCTGGATCACTAACATGACAGATACTATACTACTGTCATGCACACACACACACACACACACACACACACACACACACACACACACACACACATGCGCGCTCGCGCACACAAACTTCATATACTCGACACTGACAGGTGCTCATCCTCACATCCATGCAAATACACACCTGGGAGAACATAGGTTTCATCATCCTGACAGCGTCTGAAGCTGTTTGACCAGCAGGGGTCCGTGTACACTTTATCGCTCCCCTCTGCCGTTCTTCTCATAACTCTCTCTTCTCAGCCTCTTCTTCCCTGCTTTTTCATCTTCCTCGTTTTTTTTCTTCCTCCTCCATCTTCACATCTCTAACGTCTCTTCCCTCTCTTGATCTTCCTCTCCTCTCCTCTACAACCAAGTGATTTTCCTCTGCTCACATCTTTCTCACATCCTTCCCTCCTTTTCTTCTCCATCCCGTATTCTGTCAAAAATTGCTTTTTCAACCGTGGCAGTTGCCATGTCCTCCAACGCAACACTCTGCAAGTTGATACCCTGATTAAAATAGGTTACATTTACAGTAGGCGTGTGCAAAACAAGTGAAAACTTTGGAGTAGTCCGTACTGTACTTCCTGTCATATTTTAACAGCATCGCACCAAGTAACCATGTATGTTTGTGTATGTTAACCACTGCTCATGGCTGTCAGTGAAGTTTTATCATTGTTTGTGCATTCTTGTGCATACGTATAATAGTTTAAAGGACCAGTGTGTTGAATTAAGCGGTATCTAGGAGTGATCTTGCAAACGCCTCATCTCACTCTCCCCTTCCAAGCGTGCAGGAGAGCCTATGGTGGCTGCAAAACACACGCAAAACGGGGAAAGGTCATATCTAGAGCCAGTGTTTGTTTTTGCACAGTCTGAGTTACCATGGAAACATGGTGGTGCAACATGGTGGCTGCCACTGGAGACCCCATGTGAATATTTTCTGGTTTCTTTACTCTCTTACAGTGAACTGAATGTCTTTTAGTTGCAAAGACATTTCACACTGATGAACATTTTTCATTGTTTCTTGGACCAAACGGAAAAAATGAACTGATTGATTGATAATGAAGTTAATTGTTAAAGAAAGGACTTATAAAATGGGGCCAATCATGTATGTGTGCACCACGTTTGGACCTATTTTTCAACTGAAGAAAATAACTGGCAGATTAATTGACAATGAAAATAATAATCAGTTTGCAGCCTTACATTGGAAATTCAAAACACTGAAATAAAGGTAAGGTGAGGGCAAACGCAGGCAGACAGAGTTATTGTCAGAACTCTTAAGGCAGACTCATGTGAAAGCAAAAAGAGAGACAGAAGCAGTGAGAGGAAACATAGATGGGACAGCCGGATAAAAGCGGCACTCTGGGGATGAAGCTCCCTGTGATGGACGGGAGAGTCAACTCACTCAGCTGAGAAATGGGAAACACAGAACGACAGGGGGAGAAATGGAAATCAGACCAACAGCAGGGAGGATGCTTTTTGAGAAAGAGGAGGCAAAATTCAGAACAGGAAGACACTGTTAGAGAAAAAAAAATAGGAGATATTCATATGCCTTCATGAAAATTCCACAATAAGAAATTTTAATTAAAATTTCCTTCTGCAAACCCTGAATATTGCAGAAGCACATTGTTATACTTAGGCCCAGGCTTACCAGCATTTAATACAAATAAAAAATCTGTTTATATCAACAAATTTACTCACAGGGGTAAAGAAACTCTCTTTCATGTTGTGTTCATCTTTGGCAAACTTTGACAAGCAAATTCTTACCCTTGCCCAACAGCAAACCATCTTAAAAGTGCTGACCTTGAGGGAATGGAGAACAGAAGAGACTGTGTGGCTCTTAACTCTCTCTTTATTTAACCCTCCTCCGCTGAGAGTGTAAACGGCTCGACGAAAGAGGCAACGTTGGCAAAGAGTTGTGAGGCAGGGGTCTATGACACAAATGCGTGAATAAACTGTACTGGCTAGCATGTTAGCTTGTCAGCTACACCACTTCATCAGCTTAAGTAGTCCTGCGCTAGTCTTGCATAGCCAGACCCCAAGTGCTGTGTCAGTGCAGGAGAAAGGTCTGGCAGCACATATAATCATTCTTCTACAGGGGAAAAACTGCTCTGGCTTGTTTGTATTTATTTAAAACCAATTAAATTGTCTTGGGTGGTACAAACCCCAGGATACAGCAATGGTGGGAAACCTGCAAAATGATGTTGGAGGCTAATATATTTTGGTAGAACATTTGCATGTGTGAACCAAGCCTGGGCATTAAAATGGGTAAAAAAAAAAAAAGGGGGTAATAACTGCTAGCTTGTTTATGGTCATACTGACATACCATCTTCAGTTGTAGGTTGCTAGCTCAGGGTTGACATTGTTTACTGTAGCGCTGGGATTTTGAAAATGGTAAGCAGGCCAACAAAAGCTTTCCAACAAAAGTAATCCATTAATGTAATCCATTGAAAACCAAACATGGACAAATATTGACCCTAAACCAGTCAAGCCAAAGAGTCTTGCATAACCAGACCTCTCTCCACAGTGTTCAGCGTTAGAAGAAGGTCTGCTCGACACATGTTGCTTGTTTTGGTGGAACATTTGCACATTGGGAGATGAGCCCTGGCATTATAATTTCTAAATCCCTCAAAAGAAAAGGTAACAGCTGCTAGTGTGTTTACATTTGTACCATTAGCGACCCAGGTGCTAATTTGGCATTTTCAGCTTATAGGTTGCTATTTTGGAGGTAGTTGTTGTTTTCCAGGGTTTTGAAAATGCAGATAGTGAATGCTGCAATGCCACCTGAAACGAAGCAACCAATGGCAGGCTCATGTCTGTAGTGTGCAGTCGGTGAGTCAGACTTAAGCTAGCCAGCTAGCCAACTTCTCCCCCTCAAATAAGCAAGTGTTGTGAGACTCCACTCATGTCTGTGCAGAAAGAGGTTTTTAAAATGTCTTTGTAGCTTCTAGCTGAATCTCTGTGGTTTAAAATTTAGTTTCTCTCATGTGTCGCTGTTTGTGCTTTCAGGAATCTGCTTTATTTACTCTTTCATGTTCAAGTCGTGCTGACTCACTGCATTTTCTGATTTTGCTTTTCCACAACAAAAGCCTTCAAATAACAAAACAACAATGGACTTTTATAGTGAAGAATTTACAATACATTGATAAGGATTGATATATGGATTCAGTTTTCAACAATTGATTGCAATCGATGAAAACTGAAAATATTGTTCTATATTGTCATCAGAGTACGACTTTATTTTCAAATTGCATGTCTGTGTCACAAATGTCTGGAATGGTTCAGTCATAAAATTGTCAAATCATAATTTAGTTTGTTTTGTGAGTTGACATAAATGTAACTGAATGTGTTAAATGGATGTGTGATATCATCTAATACTGATCGCCAGCTGCTGAATTGAATCAAATCCAAATCATTGTGGCAGACTTGATATCAGCAAATATCGGATACGTTTTCCACAAAGAATCAATATAATCACTTGTGATTTACACCCCTAACAACCACCTCTTTACAGCCAACAAATGAAATATGTGCCAGTTTATGGTGTGACCAGGGTTTTCACCACTAGTTTCAACTGATAATTATTTTAACTGCTAAATTACGTAATTAAATGTCAAAAATAACAAATGTAAAATAGAGCCAGGGTAATTATCCCACATGAAGTGAGAAATGCAAACAAAATAGTTTTGGGCTATTGTATTTTTACTAAGTAATTGACTAAAATGATTCATGTTTTATCAAAATGATCATCTTTTGATGAATAGTTTCAGCAAAAGCTGTGGCGAGAATTGTAAAGCACAATATTTAACTGATTTTGTCAGTCACAAGCTGCAGTTTACAGCACACCAGTCTCCAGCTGCTTTTGTGACTGTCTGTTGTAAAAGAACTCTGCATTTCCTTCACACAGGCTGAACTCTGTACACCCTTAACAGTGCTCACCATAAATCCCTAAACAGTCACAGTGCAAAAAGCATTAAACATGAGTGCACAAACAAATGAGTAAACAGAGATTGGCTCTTAGTGCTCCTCCTGAGTACCTAATAATGATAACACTGATTAGTAGGTAATAAAAGATATACAACACAAGGCCATTACTGGATTTACGTCCCCGAGGATCCCCGGGCAAGAGGAGATCGGAGATCACTTCCTGTCTAAGGCGAACTATAGAGGGATTATAGTCCCCACAAAAAGAGACCTGCTCAGAAATTTAAGCCAGCGGAGAAGGAAATAAACGGAAAAAGTGGAGGGCAGTGAGAGCAGCAAGAAACGGAGAGAGCGAGAGTGATTCCAGAGGGCATGTGATGAGCATTGTGCAGTTATAGCAGTAATCGATATCCAGCGGAAACTGATCAGCAAGACCAAGAGATGAGGAATATAAATGAGGAGGTGGAAGGACGGAGGGCGAGAGGAGGGAGTGAAGCTGAAGTGGATGCTTCAGAGTGGATTTCTCTTCTCTCTTTGTCATTGTTATTCCATTAAATTCAGCTCCAGTACGCCTCTTTTCATCCCGTTTCTCCTTCCCCTTCCTTCCATTTTGCTGTGTTCTTCCACCAGCCTGTGATTTCTTCTCTCCCTCCATTCACAGTGGTGTGATAGAATTCATTTTGCTAAGAGTGAGATGCTATATTGCATTGGTGGGTAAATGGGTGCCCTCCAGCACTGAGTTGTACAACAGAGTGGTTGCAAATGGTAGACACTGAAGCTCAGTGTGTTTTTGTCCCGAGGCTGCTCTCACGCACTGCTCTAACTACTGCCACTTAAACTGAGAGGCATATAGTGTAGATACTGCAGTGTAACACATGCAGATACAAAACTCACCCTAAACCCTACTAAACACACTGGGAAATATAGTATGTTTATACAGGCATACAGAAAATACAAAATATGAGGGATAGGACGACACTTATCTTGTGATTCAATACTATTATGATACTTATGGGTTCCATTTCAATATGTATGTGATTCTACAAATATTGTGATTTGATATTACAATTGATTGTGATTTTTGTTTGATTTTTTGACATTAGACAATAGGAAAAAAGTTAAATTCTACAAATTTAGAGCTGGTACATCTTTATTTATATTTTAAAAAATTATGCACAGCACACGTCACAAGTTTGTTTCCACAGAGGATAAGAAAAATATAACTGAAAGTGTGAGCACACATGGCATTTTATGATAAAAATAGTAAAATGGACCTGTGTAAGATAATATCACAGTGATGATGATGCTAATTTACATTAGCATGTTCATGGTGATTCCCATTATGTTTTAGCGTTGAGCTGACAGGCAAAGCGCTTGTTAAAAAATCGATTCAGCAAGCAAAAACTCAAGAAAAAGAATCACAATACTTAGGCAGGGCTGCCTGCTTAAAATGTTATGTTGGGATAGTAAATCTAGTGACTCACTTACCCAGTCGGGCAAGTGGTCAAAAAGAATTAAGCTATTTTGATAACTGCTGAATGGGTTAAAGAATATTTTTATGCAAAAATGCTGCTCAAATATGGAGATGATGATTTTCTTTATTATCATATTAACAAGAATCACCTTGGACTAAGAGAAACTGTGATGGATATTTTTCACTATTTCCTGACATTTTATAGATTTTATACATTACACATGACAATTAACTTTAGTCTTTGTTGTTATTCGATAAAGGCTAATAAAAAATTAATTTGTAAAGGGACAATTAAAAAATGACTTTGGGCAAGTTGGTTGCTCATGACTGACTGGGCAAGTGAAAATAAAACATCAACATTGAACTCTGTTGAGGGAATTGATTTTACAATTCTATTAAATATCTGTTTTGACAATATGGAATTTTGAGTTTTGAGTATGGCTGCACAATTAATCAGCTTTTATTGAATTCGCAAGATGGTTTGCGGCAGTTTTCAAATCATAGGAAGTGCAATATTTGCTAAATGCAAAATTTTTATGTCAAAAAACTTATACATTAATGAAAGTCGTGGGGCAGAGATGTTTTGTCTTACAAATCAGATTCTACAGACTTTTAAAAAAAAACCCATCAGATTCTGGCAAAAAAAAAAAAAAAATCACACCAGTTTTTACATCAAAATAAGAATAATGATGTAAAAATGATCATTACCTCTAATATCGCAAATCATATCACAATTGCAATGTCAGTCAAAATAACTGCAATTAAAAAAATGTTTCAAAATTGTTCAGCCCTAGTTTTGAGAGACATTTTTTACTAGTGTTTCTCATATCGAAGTATCCTTAATGCATGCTTTTAAGCAGCTTGTGTCAAAGTGTGCATGCAGTGGGAGCCATTAAGTCCTCAGTCCACATCTTTCAGCCACCCTCCCATTAGTACTGGCGAAGCAGTCTCCTCGAACAGCGCACACAGAGCTCAAAAGACAAAATCGTAACACAAACCTTTATCTTTTAAAGGCTATCTGTCTGCATGAGAGAGCAGGGTTGTGAATACAGCTTTGGGTACTGGACAGTCTGTTTAAACATTCATTTTGAAACTTTAATCTCTCATTCTGACACTCATCCTAACTCCAGCATTAACCCTGAAACGACCCTTTAGCATATGATGTGTGCAAAAAACATTCGTAAGCGACTCCGTCGGACTGGAGCGTTGGGACCATTAGATAGCAAAATATGAATCACACTCAAGTGCAAACAGGACTGGTTGGAGAAATCTAACCAGGCAATCTTGCTCACGAACAAATAGACATAGACACATGCAGAAATAAACACACACACACACTCGCACACGCAGGATTTAAAATTAAAGCCGTGTCGTTCCTTGAACCAAGGAAGTTGCTCATGTTGCATGCTGATTAGGGTCATGAAAGGGTGTGTGAGTTCAAGTGTGAGAAATGTGTGATGGTTATGTGCTCTGTATGTGTGTGTGTGTGTGTGCGTGGTGGTGTTTTAGGCAGTGAGACCGCCACTGCCAATGGTGCTAAATCATGAGTTATTTCTAGGTTCTGACAGCCCATAGATTACTTTGGTTCTTGCACTGCTCCGACATGAAACAACCGTCTGAACATCTGAACATCCCCCCCCCCCCCCCCCAACAACACACACACACACACACACCATGATCATTTTGAAGCCTTTTTTATTCACGTCATTCCCTCACTTCCCTTTGTTCCTCTTGCTTGGCGAAACCAAAGATTACAACAGTGCTTCTAATAACCTATTAAACTCCCATTCGTTGCAATGTCACAGCTTCTGCCTCAGAGTATGGTGCTAATTAGCAGCTGTTTACACATTGAACTCGATAGAACTCCCAAGAGGAATCTTTAAGTTTGACTAAAAGGAATAGAAATTTTTAATGACCGGATAGAGGTAAATTGGTGTATATTTGGTTTGTTAATGTTCATCTTACATGAAGATTCACATTAAGTTTGACTTACCAGAGTCATGGCACAGACTGGGAAAACAGGAGTGGTATTCTTTGTTTACATATTTCTACTTTACTTTTAA
Source organism: Lutjanus argentimaculatus (assembly GCA_034769285.1). NCBI lineage: Eukaryota > Metazoa > Chordata > Actinopteri > Lutjaniformes > Lutjanidae > Lutjanus > Lutjanus argentimaculatus. The sequence goes on from JAWZSL010000001.1 coordinate 4,142,032, forward strand.
TTTGACTACAGCTTCTTTACATATTTAGTGTATATATTATGTCAATATTATGTTATGACACTCTTAGAGTTTGGATATCTTTATTGTGATATGGCATAAGTGTTGTCTTTTGCTGATTTTACTGGCTGGCCTAACCCTAACCTAACCCTAACCCTAACCTAACCTCGGCTGCATTACAGTAAAGTGTTGTAATTTTCTGAAATTAGTCGTCCATTCTAGCTGTTCTATTAAGTCTATATTGCATTATTGCTGATTATTTGTCAAAGATCTCACTGTGTTAATCTTTTGTGGAGCCACCAATGGCCGTACCTACAATATTCACAATATCATCATCAAGGTATTTGGTCAGAATATAATGACATTTGGTTTTATCTATATTGCTCAGCTCTAATATATGGCCCCAAACCCCAACTCTTTTTAAGTTCATTCTTCCATAATTTGAGTCGAGGAAAAACATCAAATAATGGAAACAGGTGTTTTTTTGACCTATAGGTTGTCATTGGAAACAGGGCATTGTTTTTTATGGCAGATTGACAGCACTAGCTGCACCTTGCTCACATGTATTCATTTTCTATTTTAAGCCTTGTTACCTACAGTATATAGCAATGTGACAGCCAGGTCGGCATGCCCTTCTGTATGTGCTGTTTTCTCATATATGTTGTCATATCAGTCCTTTACATGACATTTTGGGGAATAAAACTGTTAATTTTTATGTCTTCTTTTCGGCCTTTTTTTGTTTGTTTGTTTGTTTGTTTGTGTGTTTGTTTTACCATATGTATACAGAATCATTTCCTTGCTGTCATTATTGATTCTGCCTATATTTGTTTATTGGCCTTTACTGGGGGTTTATGCTATGGAAACAACAGCTAACAATTAAAGACAAGAATTATGTGTTTTGACTAATGAAAGAAAAAAATGGCTAATTTAATTCTGGCAGAGGCTATTCGAACCCAGGTTGGAATAGTCAGTGTTCCTATTTGCACCCAGGGTGGAATGATCTAAGTAGTTTTGTTGCCTAAACAAACTGACTGAAAACTGATAATGATCATTTGAAAAGCTTTGACAAACACGTACTGCCAACAGGTTATTCCACGTTTCTGTCAAATGGTTGTCCAGGGTGGCCTTGGACGCCATTCTCCTGCACGTAAGCCCTGTGCTTAACCCAGTCGTCCACCAGGATCACTGATTATTAGTGAATTTGTCACTTTTTACAGCTCAAATAAGGGGGTCGGGTGTGAATAGCCTAATTGCTGCCATGTGTATGAGGGCAAAAAAAGACACTCAGTAAGTTAAAACCATAGTAAAGGTGTCCTTACAGACTTTTCATGCTGTTTTCAGTCCTCGTGTACATGCTGGCCAGTAGGAGATCCCTTTCTAATGTGTTTTCAGTGTAAGTGATGTGGGGACAGACTCCACTGTCCTCATTTTGTCTAAAAATCCATTTGAAACCTCATCTAAAACTAAGACAGTACGACAGTATGGGGCACCGACAGCAGCCTGAATTAATCAAATGAAATGGTTAGTCTTTTTGCACAAAACCCCTTCTTTTTGTTACTCTCCTTCTACAATGAAACATAAAGACTAATTCTGGAAGAAATCTGCTTTATTTGACTGATGAAGCTTCATAGAGGCTTCAGATAAAACCTTTGAACATACTTTTGCAGGAAGCGAGGGTTTTCCCACCATTGCTTTCACTGCAATCGCACAAAAAAGGGAAGAATGATTACAGCAAGGAAAACCTGTTTAAATGCACATGTGGGAACCAGACTGTTGTTTCAAGACAAACTTGGAACCTGTCCTTTTATATATTAGACCACTGTGGGCAGTTTTACCAAAACATGAGAAGGACTTTATGTGAATATTGGATTTTTATGCGACTTCTGTATCAAAGCGATGATGTGCTTTAGATTTAGTCAAGTATTCAATTTGCTCAAACCATGAAACACACATCCCCTGCTGGTTATTTTATCCTTCAACGATTTCTCATTTGATTCCCACCCCGGAAAAATCCTGCATAACGCAAATATAAAGGACTTTATCCATCACACTCATCCGCAGAACTCGCAGGGTGTCGCTCACCGCCGTCTTATTGTGGCCATCATTCTTCTCATCTTCATCATTATTGTCTTTTTTTTTTTCTAATATTTCCTTGCCTAAGGTTATCAGCATCAGTCAGCACTTCAGCACGCTCCCTTTTGTTTTTGCTGTCTCTGCAATGCAACATTTGCTACACTTGAATTTGTTGAGCTCGGGGGCGACAGTGGCAATATTTCTTGCAGCAAACACTCCCAGCAGCAGATTCTTTGATGAGAAACATTGTCAAAAAAAAGTGTTTACTTTTCTCCCTTTTTACAGCGAGTGTCTTTAGTGCTCAGATGGCTTTGCTTGCATATTTTGACTTGTCTCACAGCAGGTGTAGTGGCAGGGAAAAGGAGCTTAGAGTCAGGTGCCACACTGGCAATATTGCAGTAGAAGTCAAGTGGGATAACTCACTATAGCCTGACAGAGTTGTGGGGGCAGCCATGACTCAAGATTGAAATAATCTTATTGTAACAAGAGGGGAAGTGTTTGTCAATAAGTAATATTCTTTTCAGTTGTTGAAGATTAAACTCATATTACTTGATATTCTTCTCCCTGAGTAGATGGGACGGCCAGGGAAGGAGAGAGGGAGGCAGAGGACAGACGAGACAGAACAATCAGCATGAGAGGGGAAGAAAATGAGACATTTCAGAATTCACACGTTGTTTACTCTGACTCACTATAAACTAGACTTACTTAGCGTGTTAGCATAATCCCATGGGATGTGTCAAAGGACAATGGTAGCCCTGTTGACATATTTCTTTTGCAACAAATCAATTACCAGGGGAGTAATATTTAAATAGTGCAAATCCTGGAGGAGGAAGCTTATAGCTTCTGACTATTGGAGGTTATTAATGGCAGAAGAGATGGATCCAAAGATAGAAATATGAACATTAGGAATCAGATAAGTATATACTAGACTGGGGGCAGTTAGGACAAGTTTAATTTCTCTAAGTAGAAACATGCCATAGTACGGATACTCATACTGTACGTATACTCAGTCAGACCCTCTTATAGGGTTGGACAATGCATCATTATTATTTCAATATGGGGATATGAGGATAAATATCTTTTTAGATTTTTGATATTTTCCCAACAGGGAAAAAAGAGAGGCGAAAGAACATCCATCTGCCGCTGCATTTACTGAAAAAAGCTTTTTTGGAAGTATGAAAGTAGCTATATTTTTTGTCATACCGTCCCGACCTGTTGTATCGATTAAGCAAAACTTCTAAGTGACATGGCTAACTAGCACATGATGTTTTGTCATGGCTGATAGGGTGGGGATGCTTGCACCACGTTGTTGCAACTGTCCCCAAGCTAAGCAGCCACATCAAAAGAGACCACACAGACAGTAGTTTTTTCAGAATTAGCTAGCTATTGTTACAGTTTTGTACAGTAAACATCTTTAACATCTGCATATTGACTCAAGGTAGACCTTTAATGCAATAACTAAACTCAATAACTGTTATTTCATAAATATTAGCATAAAAGTTGAGTGAAATTTAATGTATGTTGCAACTGCCCTTTGGTCGAGTTGCAGCTGTCACCAGGGCTGGGGTCAGTTGCAATGTCTGACTTCCTCCATTAAAAGAAATATTGTGAGCAATTTAATATGCAATCATCTTTGAATGGTATGTGTAAATATCAGACAGATGTGAGTTTAATATATAAAGATTTAGTTGGTCTAGTCCAAAGAGTCTCTGAGTAACTGAGAGAAATGTAAAAAAGTGTTGCAACCGTCCCCAGTCTCCCCTACAATCAGAAAAAAGATTGAGACTTTTTTCCTACAAAGCCACTGGGTACACAGCAAGCATATCAGCTCTTTCTCCAGTAAAAAGAAACTTCAACAAGATCATTTTTTTAAACTTGTATTACCTGAATAAATTCTCGGAGCGGACATGAGAGGCTGTGTATCATCATGTTATACATATTACATGCGTGGCCGGCTGTGTTCATCGATGTGCCAGAGTGTATGTGTGGGGGTCTGCATCGTGAATATATCATCCAAAGCCCATTTATTATTTAAGTAGTGTAGTGATGGTGTGTGTTTTCTGAGCAAAGTGGAAGATGAAGCCACTCTAGCAAGGCTGCTTCATCCTGCTTCATCACATGCAGCTGTGTTCACTCTCCAAAAAGAAAAAAAAAAAAAAAAACACACACACACACACACACATGCACACACACACACACACATGCACACACACGCAGACATCGCCGTGGAGGCGCAGCAGGAGTGCTGACAGCTCGACTGTCTGACTAATGATTTTTCTCCCGCTCCCCATCCTATCCTCCTCTCCCTCTCTCTCTCTCTCTCTTTCGCAGCCAGGTGGGGCCTACACCGACAATGTTGCTCAGAGTAAATCAGCTGTTTGCCATGCTCGGGTTAAAGCTGATCCTGTTAAGCTGTTTACATGCACCTTTAAAACCCGACAACTGAGTATTGCAGTGACTAAACCTGTGAACATCTGTGAATATCTGTGTACCTGTGGTGACCCATCCACAGTCCACTAGAATGATATAATAACTGTTTAAAGGATTTTTAATCTAAGAAAAAGATGATTATGCAAACAATATCCACAGTAAGCACTTAAGCATGCTACGGAAGAAAAGGCCCCTCATGTAGCATCAAGAAAACAGCCCTTTAAAAGGAGCAATGTGCAGCAATTACACACCCAAAATGAGTACAGCAGTCCAAATAACAAGCTGGAGCCATAGACGATATATTAAATAGGTTGAAAGTCTTACTTAATATACAGCCTATGGTTGAAGTGAGTTGTTTCACCTGCCTTCCTTCCCAGACTCAATGAAGCTCAGGCAGGCTGAGAGACAGGAGGGCAAGACAAACAAAAATTGACATTAACAAGCAGCGATGAGTCTGTTTATAACTGTCAGTTGTCTGTTAATGTAAAGCTAGCTGTTATCCTGAAAGCAAAAGCCCACTGCTCTGAAAATCACACTCTGGAGTTGAAGTTAATTAACTGTCTGTATTACCACCTGCCAGATTCCATTAACATTTTGCTCAGTTTAACAATTATTAACATCTACTCCTTCTAAAAGATTATTAATGATTTCTTATGACTCATAAACAGACACTCAAGCATTCGGTGAACATTCGGCACTAATTTGAACTCTAATTAATGTGAAACCAGAAAACCAAAACAGTTATTCTGGCTGGGAATAGAAATTTCAAAGGAGGATGCCACAGCTTTAGTGAGGTTATCAGAAGAAGAGTATTTCAGTGTGGATGTTTTCTTAATCACTGATGACATATGATCATTTTACGATAAATTACCGATTTTGCCTTAAATTTTTTAAAATGCTTTATTTATTTATAATGTGACTCAAGAGTTACAAACTATATTAAATTATAAGCTGTAGTAAGGTGCTTAATTTTAGTGGAAGGGAGAGGAGCATGAACCCTCTCTTCTTCTCTTTTTTAGTGACTTTTTCACCAGAAAATATTATGTTAAATATGCATTGCCTACAGAAGCAAAACTACTACTAATGCTGAATTTTGTCATGTACTTGTATGTTTTGTTACGTGGAATATAATCACAGAAAGGGTCCTAAGCCTTGACATCGGCCTTCTTAATCACAAGGTTCTTGTGATTATGGTGATCTTGAAATTTAAGCTGATACTGCCTTTGCAGTCATTGTTGCTCTGGAAAAGAGCCTCTCTAAGCTAAATCCCTCATGTGTATCTGTCATGTTTTAATGTAAAATGTGCGCTGTGCTCTGTAGTGGAACCAGATGTGACAATTTAACGGCAAAGAAATGTGTCAAAAGCTGAGAGAGACAAGCCATTTAAGTCCTCCATCAAAAAAATATGTACTTCCCAGCAGACCAATCTCACAAAGCTTATGTCAAAGAGCTCATACTATAGTTCGCACTATATGAGAGAGATTAATTTAGCTTAATTTGCATCTGAGAGTGGCTAGAAAGCCACCTATATGAGCCAGAGCTGAGTTTAATCGTTTTTTCTGCTTAACTGTAACATTACCTAGTCCCCACTTATAACAACTGTGCAAAATCAAATGTTTTCTCCCCAGGCATACCAACGGGCAAGACAAAATCTTATGGAAGCTCATGCAAGCAAATAACCAATGGATTGTTGGAAATTTCAGTTGTTTAAAGGCTCACAGCAGGTGGTTCAAACAAGTGTTTGAAATGATGAATGAAGCCAGAATCCACCAAACCACTGACCAAATCAAAAACCGCTGGAAAAGTTTGTTTTAACAGTTGGAACCATTTCTCTCCGGCAGATTAGATGCTTCCCAGTGGATGGAGAAATCGACTGAAACTTTAACAAAACTGGCCCGACGGGAGTTGAAACATGGCTACTTTTCTATAAAATGACTATTTTGAATGTTAAAATAAATTTAAATAAATACATTTTTAATGTAATTTAGATAACTGTGTTCTTAAACATCCTAGGATTTATAACCGTGTTGAAATTATTTAAGTTATTTCAATAAGTTATCTGTACAATCAGTGTCCTCTAAAGCTTCTAAAATGACTGGAATTTTATCAAACTCAGGGAGTTAGAATATGGCCACTTTTCATTTAAAGTGCCGTTTTGAACTTTGAAAATGCCAAAAAATGGATTCAGTATCCTCAATAACCCCTTAATCCATTTCAATATTGTCCACATTGGCTGATCAGTTGCTGAAATATTGTCCATCTACTGTAATTATGCTAATTGATTCTATTATTGCCCAACATTTGCAAGTTAGCATCCAGCAGCTTCATAAAGCTGGGGACCCATACATTTCTGACATAAAACTTTGGGGTACTCAACATTTCCCAGTTCGCAATAGGACTGTATTGGCTGGCAAATAGACTATTAGTGTGTTAGCATGCTAGCTAAGTACTTGGCAGCTATTTGATCACAAAGTAAAGTACTAAAGTATTTGACGACAACTTTGACCTAATGTAGAAAATTTATGGGATCACCAAAGTGATTAAAAAAAAAAAAAAGTGGGACATGAATGTTTGTCCCAATTTCCATGGCAACCCGTCCAAACATTGCTGAGGCATTTCACTAAAAAAACTATAAATGTTTACCTTGCACTAGGCACCATGGATATCTGTACCAAATTCCATGGCAATCTATCCAACAGTTGGTGAGATAAAATAGTCAGTCTTGACCAAAGTGGTGGATCAACTGACCAACATTTCGAAGAAAAAGCAAAAGCATGTATAATTATAAGGAAGTGGGCATAATTTGCACCTGTTTCTAGTAAGCATTTCACTAAACCTGTCTTAAGCACAAGTATTGATCTTGGGATTGGTTGGCCTGAGGTCAGCTGATTAGACCAAGTATTAAATTAACTATTAGCTGATCTGATTAGCGTATTGATGCTGCAGGGATCTTTGTAGTGTTGCTGATTTAATTACTTACGATAAGAATTCAGCTTAAGTTGTCAACAGGGTTCTGATTCATGTTGTTGTGACACATGCTCGCCACATATATTTGTAACCATTGCATGATGCGCCTTGAAGTCAATCAAGTAAGAATAGATATCAAAGAACATTAGCAATGACGAGATAAGTTAATCAAGCATTTTAATTACTGGCACACATCCAAACAAACAGAAAATTACACTGAAATGTGCTTATCGAACACTTGGATTGATGTTTAATTACATTTTTGAACACTGGTGACTTTGGTGTGCCAGTGTAATCCATTGCTCAAGTGTCTCTTCATCTGAATTGGCTCCTGTGGGCCAATTTTGACACTAGGCGCCAGAATATTTTGTTTCTGCCTGGGTCAAGTTTCAAAGTTATTAATGAGGAGAGAAAATGTTCCCCAGAAACACCCCAGAGATTTTGGTGCCTTTGACTGCGACCAATTGTTACATGTTTCCAAAGCCATGCCAATTTCTCATCAATGTTAGTATTTTAGAAATATGAAAACAAGCTAGTCTTTGTTAAATAAACCTTTAAAGAACGCACAAATTTTGGTAATGGTTTGTTGTTAAGATCTTAGAGAACTGACTCTTTATCAGTCTCATGATATTTTATGGGTTGAAATAATTATTGTGAGTCCCTGTGTGCTCCCTGTTTTAAAACAAATTCAGATTGGTTGGAGGGGTGCATAGGATCACTTCATTAGGACAGCTTGCTGCACCACAGGCCAACTGGCAGCCAGTCAAGTCACACACACACACATACACGCCCATACCCATAATCTCACACACACAGACTTTCTCTCTCTCTCTGTGTTTCTGGCTCACTCGTACATACTTTTGAGGCTGCCAACGCTGTGTAGCCACTGGTTGCAGGATTAAATTGTCACAATGTACCAATGATAGAGCGGAAAGGAGAGGGAAAAATGAAGAAAAAATGAGAGTTAAAAACAAGGTGAATAGAGAGGACAAAGAAAAAGGACATGGAATCAAGTAGAGCTGGACAATACATTGATAATATATTGATACTGTGATATGAGGCAATAATTGTTTCAGATTCTGGATATCATTATATCGTGGTATGGCATGAGTGTTGTCTTTTTCTGGTCTTTCCTGTTCACCTCAAGATAAATATTTCACCCATGACCTGTAGTGGCATTTATCCATCTAGATTTTTTGTGTGATTTGCAGAGTTTTGGAGCTCTCTTTCTAGTAGAAAGAAAATAATTCTTACACACTGCTCACAGCAAGGTCTGTGCATTATTTCGAGCAATTGGGGCATCATTTTGGAAAATTTCTGAGCTTTTCAAATCTTTTTTTTTTTTTTTTTTTTTGCACTTTGAGCACCACAGGACCATTTAGTACCATTATACTGAAGAAAAGGCAGAAAAAAACTGCCAATATCTCCAAAACTCTGCAAGTCACAGCAAAACTATCAAGGTGGATAAACAGCACTACAGGCCAGATGAAAAATGTGTATTCTTGATTTTTGGGGTGAACTGTCCCTTTAAAGGCGGCATTACCATAAAGTGATGTAATTTTATCAACTTTTCTAGGCTGTTCACACTGTCCACAAAATGTTTTTTTTCTGTCAGAAAGGCGCTTGCAGGGCACTGCGGAGTGTTCAGAAGTTTCTTTAAAAAAAACATTGCATGAGGATTTTTTTCTATGACAACAATATGTTGAAAACTCCTATTACCACCATTGTTGCGCAGTTAAGCATCTGCCCAGTGCAGCAGGGATTTGCATCTGGACTGTCTGTTAGTCTTGATACTAACTCGTCTTGTGTCACGCAGCTGCAAACCACTGGTTAACCACGTGCCATTTCCTGTAAATTCTTCACAATAAAAGTCCCCTGATATTTTGTTATCTAAAAGCTTTCATTATGTAGCAAAATCATAAAAATGTTGGGTTTTCATCAACATAACTTAACACAAATCCTATCCAGCTGAAAGCAAAGTCACCAACATGAAACAGTAAAATAAAGCAGATACCTGAAAGTACAAGCAGGGACATGGGAGCAAAATTTAACTTCTAACCACAAAGATTTGCACACAGGCCCTTAAAAGATACAAAAGTACTGACAGCTGAGCACACAGACTTTTGAAAACATCTTTCCCTCCGGCTCCTGCACTAACATGAGTTGAGTCTCAGCTTGCTGGCATACACAGAAAAATAATCTCTCCTCCATTTTTTTTTTTGGTTTTCCAGGGTGATGAGTCCCCATCTAATATATAATTGGTTCACTGAGAAAAAGCGAAAGTGATGACACTGGCACCTTTCTGAGAAGCTCAGAGAACTAGAAGTGCTAGGAGTCGCTACACCAAAATGGTGGAACATTCTGAAAAAAGAGGCTGGGTGGTGCGCCTTTTCTGTAGGCCATCACATGGAAAACGATTGGAACGATTGGGAAAAAAAAAAAAAAAAACAAAAAGCACTGTGGACATGGGTCCTTTGTCATTATATCCACATTACTGATGATTAATATTTTGTGAAAGCACCACTCATCATTGCAATAACATCGCTGCAATATGAAGGGAGATATTTGGTCAAAGAATATTGTGATATTTGATTCTGTCTGTGTTGCCCAGCCCTAATGTATGTGCTATTGGGTAGTTTAATCTGCAGCAATGCATCACATTCTATCAGATCATCACTATTTAAGGATTTAGCGTATGTTATTTAAGAGAAAATGTGTTTATCAAGATATTAATCGTATATTGTGGAACCTCAAATATCAAGATATTATTTATAAGCCATACCGCCCAGCCCTGGAAAGTGAGATGAGAGGGAAAATAAGGTTATGAAGAGGAAGCCGGAAAGGTGACAACAAAATGAGATAAAGGGAAGATTGAGAAATACAGAGAGGGCATAGTTAGTGTGTGTTTGTGTTTGTTTCCCCTTAGGGAGAGCTGAGGACATCAGTAGAGTGCCTCATGTGGAGCAACCCTCTTCTTTTACCTCTGTGTCCTTATTTGTATGTCTGCCTTTCCTTCCTCATATTCTAACTTTACCTTAATATAGACTCTCTTTGGTCATTACTCCCTGACCTTCTCTCAGTCTCCATTATAAACCCACAGTTGTTGTCTTTCCTTTCCTTTCCCCCCGAGAAAACCCGTCAGGGAATGCTGCTTTGCGGTCTTACCTCTCTGAGTCGGCCCCGCCACCACTTAGCCCCAAAGTTAAAGGTGTTGTGTGGCGCTGCAGCAAGCCTGTTACCCGCCGCCGCAGCTTAACAGACTAGTTAAATCTCTATCCACCAACCACTTCACTCTCAATCACTCATACTTGAACTGTTCCTGCTGAAAGTGGTCACTCGACTGTCTGTGGCTGGCTGCTTGTAGGGTTGACTCAGTGCGCACTCATATTTCCAACTGTTAATAGACAAAAACAGGAGTAAAGGAGAGCTACAATGGGTCCTCAGCATAGAACTGCAGCTTTCCGTAATATCAACTTTGTAATTATAGTTATGAAAAATAACACAGTGTGATTTTTGCATGATAATTTGTCATCAGTGTGAAACACAGAGGCAGATCCCAGTCAAATCCAAAGGCAGTGGTTTCACATTGCAATAACACAGAGGGAAGGAAGAGAGTGCAGGTGGTGGGTGGATGAACTGATACGTTTCCTTTTTTTTTTTACACCAGTTTTATTCATTTTTTTTTCCAACTTAATTGCATTTTCTTGCCAATCCTACCCTAACTGTAACCCCAAACCAAATGCCAGAGTTTGGCAGGACTTGGTCTAATTTGGGGTAAGGTAAGGATAAGCAAATAAAGACTAGTAAATTAGCTGTAAATGTGTATTGAAGGTGTAGAATGAATCATTGGTGCATAACAATATGTGACAGTTCCACATCATGGATCATATATTCAATAGTAGATGAAGCTCCTGGGCCTGAGAAGCAAAGCCAATGTGGAGGTGCCTTAAACCTCCACTGGTAGCATGAAGAATTCCGACTGGAGTCCTAACAGAAAATACTTCTACTTCTCACTTGATTTATGACCTCAGTTCCTAATGAGGTTACGGTCTCAGTTGCTAGTTTCAAGTTTCTTGTACACAGCATTTTGTAAACCATGGTCCCATTTAGTGTAAAATAGAAAATAAAACAGGGTATGCTTTAAGGTGGGGCTACCATATGATTGACAAGTTATTCTCAGTGAGTCCATCCAGTGCAGCACACAGGGCTCATGAAACTCAGATCATCTGTCAAACTAGGCACTGCTGATCAGATGTGGATCAAGATTATGTCACTGCATTGCAGATATCGTGCCTAAAATGTTTTCAGAAACATGTTTTAGTGTACTGTTTAGCTGTAATACGAGAAAGATTCCAAACAGGTGGCTGCCGTTGTTTGTCTGGTGTCCAACGGAGCCTCACTAAACTCAGATCAAACTGTTGTGCTAGGCAGTGCTGATCAAATACAGATCAAGATTCTACGACTGCATTGCGTATTCCTCTCGTAAAATGTTTTCAGAAACATATAGCGTACTGTTAAGTTGTAGTACAAGAAAGATCAGGACCAGGCGACCACCATTGTCCTTCCGATTTGGTGCCTCTAGAAACTCAGATCAGACTTTAACACTAGGCAGTATTGCTCAAATATGGATCAATATTCTGTTATTACATTCCCTATGTCTCATTTAGAATGTTTTCAGAAACTAGGGCTGCCCCTGACTAAAGATCCTCTTAGTCAACTAGTAGTCGTCAGTTTAAGCTAAATGCGGCAAAAGGAGAGCCGTTTGTTACATGCTAATGGCAAAAAGGATAATGACTCCAAATGTGTCTGAACACCCATTTTGTTAATTTATTTCAACACAGTAGAACCCCCCACAACTCTTGTTATTTAATACACATGAACAAATAACATCCAACTTCTCGAAAACACATATCAGCGAACTTATCAATACTATGGATGATGTGTACTTATGAGCTAAGTTGTTAAGTTACAGACTTTCTTCATGCCTCCTGTCCTTCCCTGGACCCCCGTGTCTTTTATTGTCCCTGGAGCCGCTGTAACTTTAAATCCCTTCAGGTGTTGTATTCCCTGTCCAACCAGCCTCAATTGATCTCAGAGGCTGTATCCCATAGGACCGCTAAGTGGGCTAACTTGCTAATGGCAGATACAGCACAGTCAGCAGCAGTGTGCCAAAAAAAAGGGCTGTGTTGCAACAATCCCCGGGCCAAACTGCAAGATGTAGCTCCTGAATGGAATTAGAGGTGTTTTTTTTTTAAATTGACAAATAAATGAAAACATAGTCAACTATGACTCTTGGCACCAAGTAACTGTTAAGTCAGCTATAGGGGACAGCCCTAGACAAAACATAATTTAGTGTACCGTTTTGTTGTAATACGAGAAAGATTGTTACCATGCCAGCTGCAATCATTCCTGCTGAACGGCAAGCCAAAACCAAGCTCTGTCCAAGTCGCACTGCGTCACCCATCAGCTGTATGTTCTCATTGGTACTGCGCATGCTCTGGTAGCTAAAACCCATGATGGCGACTCCTATAACGCCCAACTTGAGGCTTCGAAATGGTCGTCTACAAACCAATGGGCGACGTCAAGGTTGGTTCACACTTGTTGCAGAAACTACAATGTAGCAGAACTTTGGGAGTCTAGAAAATAAAATGTGTCGAATGAAAACGTGAAAAGGTCCTTTACCAAGTTGGATCTTGGAAAATGTGATTTCTTTTTTGCCAAACTAGTGATATTAAACATTTTGGGTGTTGGGATGATGTAGACTTTGATATTAAAGACATTTTCAGACTAATTCACATTGATGTCACTACAGTTTATGTGTGACGACTCTCGTTCAAACAGACTTTATTCACATTGTCAGCCAGAAAATAAGTGAGCTGCTTCCTAATTCCATGAGAAATACTTAATTTTAAAGGTGTACGCTAGTAGCTCATATGTACGCACTGAAACAGACACAATCACAGGTGTTTGTTGTGGGACTGCAACCAAATCTGGAGAGTCCCTGATCTTGGCGCATCTTGTCTCATTTTTCATATATCGTCATGTCGCCATCGTCCTTGCGATCAACCTTCTTCTCAGAAAGCCGAATAAAAGGCAGCAACAAACAGAGATGCAGAGGAAGACAGACAGAAACAGCACCAACAGACAGGCAGGGAAACAAACCGAGACGTAAAGTGAAACATGATTGGTTTAGTGCACTGCTGTAAGGCAGAAATCTGAGCAGGAATGTATAAATAAGTTATGGATCATGTTACTGTGAGGTATGCTGCTGGATTCTCTGCACACCAAAGACATCATGGCAGCAGTGAATTACATTCACTAGAACTTGGCCCAATGTCAGCAGCAGTGCAACACCACCCAGAGCTGTTGGGATTGAGACAAAATAAAAGTAATGCAGAATTGATTTGTCAGATGCGATTGCTCATGTGCCTAGCCATTAAAATGCTAATCCTCAAACCATACTGAATAAAAAACAATATGAAACTTTTTCTGGAAAGTGTGGGACTATATAAACAGTGTCAAAAGTGACCAGTTTTAGAATGATATTGAAATCAAACTTGGAAAAAAAAAGAGAAAAATAAATAAAGGAAGAAATTGCAATTTTAATTGAAAATGAACTGACCTATTCATCAGGCAAAAATGAAATAAAACAGCCGCTGAAAGCCCTGGTTTAAAAGCTTCACAAAATATGATAAGTGCAAGAATGACAGCCAATAATTCAAGAAGGGCACGAGGCAACCACTTATCACTTGCTGTTAAAAATTGAAAAGAGTCATCACGTTTTACAATCATCTTTTAATCCACTGACACGTTCATGTCCTCGCAATGTCAAAAGATTAAAATACGTAGGCAAGGGTGCCCTCTCAAAGCTGGCTTCTAACACCCTCACACTGTTGTCAGAGCCTCAGTCTTTTTAACTCGCAAAACAAAATGACATTTGTGGTTGAAATCTGGACAAAGAAAATGCATCTTCACACGCAGCGGCGGTTATTAGCAAACACAGTGTGAGTTCATTTTGCCAAACAAGACACTGATCTGCAAATCATTTCAGTAGGAGGGGCAGATTCATGATGTGAATTCAGACTGTCAGACATTAAAGGGATAATTCAGATTATTTCAAGTGGGATTGTATGAGGCACTTACAGATAGTCAGTGTATTAGCAACAGTAGAAGCTGGTCAGCGCACCTTAGTTTGGAGCTATATTTATATAGCTATATAGCTATATTTAGAATATTTTTACTGCTTTACCTCCATTATACAAGCCAAAGACTGCTCTCTTCAAACCAACCAAACTCCATAGGCAAAATCAGCAATTTTAGCGATATTTTATTTTGGTTCATCCTAGATTTTTTTAGTTTGGTGGTGTTATTGTGTGAGTTCAGTGAATCCAAACTATCCTTTTAAAATGCCGAAGTAAAATAATAACACAAACAAATCAACAGATTGAGGCAGCGGTGAACCAGCAACTCCAATATTCTGTGAGGTAAAATTACTGATTTTGCCTATGGAGTTTGGTTGGTTTGGAGAGAGCAATATTTAAAAGGTTAAGTGGTGAAAAATACTGTAAATATGAAATGCACTTAAACTAATATTGTTTATTTAGGTAGACCTTTTTATAAGTGGCTAAAATACATTTTGTTGCTGATCTCATCCAAAGCAGCACATTGCTTAGCTTTCATGTTGTTGCTCCTCTCTGCTTCACCAAACTGGGGTCGTGCACACCGGCATCTACAATAGCTCATACGCTGACCACCGTTATGTACCTCATACAACCCAGCTTTAACTACACTTTGAAAGAGACACTTTTCACCTTTTTTTCACCCTTGTCTCTATGAATTAGTTCTCACTTACACTCACTACATGAGGATTTCTGTCTGCTCAGTCTGCGAACTTCAGAGGCGGGTTGTATATACACTTTAAAGTAATTCAAAGTTCTCTTCCTGGAGTCTCGACGGAGCCTCCGGGGGCCATAAACAGAGCGCAGTGGGTGGCAGTCCAACATCGACCAGGAAGAGCTCTTATACAGTTAGACTCTTTCATCTAACTTATGGGAAAATTTAAACAGTGAAATAAAATGCAGGGTGAAGCTGAAATGCTGTGAAGGATGGATGAGATACTGTGGTGTGCGAGAGCCAGGGTGAACTAAACAAAAAAAAAAAAGTTCATGAAATTAAGCAGCCCCACGCACTTTAAGCCATTCTTTTATTATTTAGTTTAATTTTTCATTTCCAAAAGAACCTAGTGCTAAATATACCAGCTTTTTAAAGCAGGCTTTCCCACGCACGCGTTCCTACAGCCCTCCAGAGCTGCTGGTTATGAGAGGTTAGAGAGAGGTTTGTGCAACTGACCGACTCAGTAATTAGGCTACAAAAATCTCCCTTTTCCCCTTGTCTTCTTTCTTTTTCTCTCAAATTTCAGCACTTTAAATAAGTGAACATTTTCATTCTGTTGTAGATTTCCTGAAAATAAGATAGATAGATAGATAGATACTTTATTGATCCCAGAGGGAAATTCATAAGTCGGATTAGTTTGATTCCAGGCTTGTATCATGTAAATATTATGCTTTGTGTGTAGACTGTAGTGTTTGTGGATGCATTACCAAAGATTACATACATCAGATTTGAAATGCAGGGTGTGAATACAGGGAAGAAATGCTTATAATAGACTGTAGCATGACTGTAAAGAAAAAGACAGCATTTTCTGAACTAATATGCACAGTAACATCTAAATGATTTGCTTAGGGACGGTATGAAAAGATCTAAATGTTATATTTCATTTTAAAGCAAAGCCCTCAAGAGCATTATTAAACCTCCCTTTGACTTAGACAAAACTCCAATGCCTTTCCCTGTTATCTAATAATCTAATAATATCTCTATCTAAGTAATATTCCTCACACTCTCTAGGTTTGAATAAGGAGCTGCTAAATAATCATTACAGCAACCGAATGAGAGAATTGGGCATAGGCAGCAGCCTCGTGGATGCTGAGGGACCTGAGCACCATAATATTTTCTCTCCAGCCAAATAATAAAAATGGATATTTAAATGGTCTGATGATGCTATAGCCTGATATGCTTTAAAGTCTTGCATTTTATTTTTCTGAACCCACTGGACCCACGTCTGTTCTACATCAAAAATGAAATATTGATCCTGTGGTAGCAGCCAGTTAATATTTATGAGAAACATAAAGCAGAGACATGATTGTTGCCCTCTGCGTATCACCAAACACACCTTTATGACACGCAAAGGCCATCTTTTTGATAGGACTATTTGATCCATTTGATTTTTATGTCTCTGTGCTGGCGACTGCCGCGGCCAGAGGCATTTTGTTTTTGGGTTGTCGATCCTTCTGTCCGTCCATCTGTCCGTCCCATTCTTGTGAACATGATACCTCAGAAAAGCCTGAGGGGAATTTCATTACATCCGATACAAGTATCCACTTGGACTCAAGAATGAACTGATAAGAATTTGCTGGTCAAAGGTTAAGGTCACTGTGACCTCAGAAAACAGATTTTTGAACGTCATTATACGATTCAAACGTTAATTATGACAAAATTTCACACAAATATCTATTTGGATGAAATGATAAAGTGATGACATTTTAGATCCTAAAGGCCAAAACACACTAAAGGCATCTGACATGCACATTTTGAAGTACAGTAAGTACTGAAAGCACCTTGACGCACTGACGGAGAGTTAAATGGAATTAAAAAAAAAAGGCATGGATGTGAGGAGGGAGTGCTGATGGAGCTGCAGCTCCACCTGAAACCAGGTAAAAGAAGAAAAAAAAAACGACCCACAGCAGAGAGAGAGAGAGAAAGAGGGAGAGAAAGTGTCTGAATATTGACAGATGTGCCAACTGGACTTTTAAACACTTGATTACTTCATGCCAATTAATTCATCCTCCTCCTCTTCTTCCCCTTCCCCACCCCCGCTTCTCTGCCTCATCTTCTTCTTTATATTTCTACTAAAGAAATAAATAGATGCATATAAATAGCGACTTTTTCCTAAAATGCTGCTGGTTCTATGGTGCTGGAATTTTTAATCTAAGGCCTGCAGTGCACCATAGATGCTTTAATTGAAGGTTTTAGTGCATTTTTATTCTAAGGGTCAAAGGTCTCTTTGACACAGTGGCAATACTAATAGACCTATTGTACTGGGTGGGCAGGATAGGGAGGTGCACATTCAAACCAGATAGTAATGGTACACAAAGTAGCAGTGCAGAGTAAAAAATTACTACCACACTTAGTGAAACTACCAGTTCCACTAAGAGAATTTGTTTCAGTAACTTGCAGTTTCAGTTTTTGTTTTTATTTCAGTATTTTTTTTTTCTGTAACATGGTGTCAGCGTCCTTCTAACCACCCGTGCTGTGGCATCACAATGCTCTGCAAAAACACTTGAAGCTCTCTGTCACTCACCAGAGTGTTTGTTTCACTGGAAAATATTCACAGGAATCACACATTTATATAATGCAAACTTCCACATTTTTCAAAAAAAAAGAAAAAAAAAAAAAAAAAAAAACACTTAATAATTCTTATTAAATACCTTCAAAGTTTTCACCCTTTACAGTAAGTTACATGAGTCCAGAGACAAACAAATACAAGATGGTAGTTCTAGAAAAAGAAAAGAAAAGAAAAAAATTAAATAGAAATCTGGGATGGAATTATGTTGAAAGAACCCACAGTCCTTTCAGCAATACAAAACCCCTCTCTCTTTTCTGGCCACCCTTTCCAAATAATCACTTTCACCCAGTCTCTTATATAAATTCAGCAAACACTCACAAGATTGCCTCAACATCCACAGCTTCAGTTTAGAGTTGGTCCATTTCAATGAAAGCTGCATTCCCCATCTGATCTGTAGTTATGAGTTGTGGCAATGCATCTGAGAATATTTAAATCGGGTCATCTCTATCTTATTTGCTGGCTCTCAGAAGGCCAGTCACATTCCCTCTAAGATACATGGCTTTATTAAAGAAACTGAATGCTCCATAGATTTTAGGAGGTACATTAAGTAGAGCTAAGGAGCTGTGCAGTATGTCCATGTATAGCAAGGGTTCATCCTCACTGAAGCTTCTTGTTCTTCATTCATTAGCCCTACAATACACTGTTCCTTTTTTTTCTTAAGTGGATGACATTATCCACTGCTCTAATTTGAAAATGGCTCGAGGCTTAAGAGGTTGCCTGTGCTGAATGCAATATCAGTTGGGATAAATTAAATGAAATTGTTGTCTTTATAGTGGGCATTGAATAGGAATCTAATCAAAAACGCACAGTGGCCGCTGTCCCCAGGCCGTTTTTGTCTCCACAGCAGACAGCATGTAGTAAATACTGGAGTTTTTTTGGGGGTTTTTTTGGTAAATGGCACTGAGAGAAACTCCACCCAGCACATGCAGCAGCTTCAGAGGTGTCTCACGAGGGCTTATGTCTGAATGCCAACGCCCACAATTTTGCAGATAAATCCCCATTATGTGTGCTTATCGCAACCCTGAATGTGAGCCTTGGTGAATGCATTCATTTTCTACTTTAGCAAAATAGGGGATATACGTGTCATGCCAGAAAGCATTCAGTGAATTAATTAAAAGTTGAAAGGGCCATAGAGAAAGAGAGTGACAGAGAAAGAAATAGCGTTAGAGACAGGCTGCTATAAAAGCAGAGGGGGTTTGACAGAGGATTAAATTAGTTGGAGAATGAAAGGACAAGATCGAGCAGGTAGCATTTGCCGGAGATATCCTGTTTTTATCCAAGAGATGTAATAACTTGTTGTAGGTCACATAAATCAAACTTCATTACTAATCGCTATTAAAAACTAGAAGAGTGCACTCGGTCGAGTGCAGATCCCCGCCAGGGAACAGATGATGAAGCACCTACTGCAATGCCACCACTAATGCCAGATGTAACCAGCGAGATTTGCAAAGTTCCACCAACATTAACGCGACCTTCACATAAGTTCTGCTGAGCTGAAACAAGATTTCAAACTGAAGCGACCGGTTAAGAAGAGTGAGAAGTCAGCTGTCAACGGTCGTATAAAAAAAAGAATAGTCTAAAAATAGAATTACTGCCTCACAGTTGTATGTCTCCACCAACCAGTCAAGTTGCAGTTTACATCCTTGTCTGTCCAGACTCATATAATGTATGTAGTGAAGATTTTGTGGGAATATAATATGGAACTTAACACTATATTGACCCATAATTTTGAAGGAATTTGATATACAACATGTTTGTGTGCAATTTTCTTATAATTAGCATGTAAAATCTTGCAATATAAGGTAAGCAGTTGTCTGTAACCGCTTATCCTGATGGGCCGCGGAGGTCTGGAGCCTATCCCAGCTGACATTGGGTGAGAGGTGGGACGCACCCTGGACAAACCACCAAAATCTAATCAGTTCATCTTTGTAATTGTAATGACTTTCACAGAGGTTCTTCAGCATACAGTCATGAATGTTCACAAAAACAATAGGCTGATCGGTCCTGCAGTATTCGAGATTAGCTCTGGATAAGTTTTAGGTCCAGTGATCATGCATGCACTCACTCTTGCACTCACACACACACACGGAAGCGATTACATGATCCCCGGCGGGGATAGTAATAACCCGTCAGCTGATTTATGATGAAACAAAACCATTTCTCTAAAGTATTCAGGCTTTATTGTCACCTATTGCAGTGCTGGCAGTATTTTTGCCAGTTCTGTGCCTCTAAATGGAAAACTACAGAGGGTTGAGACAGTAAAGGAGCGAGACAAACAAGCCGAGTTGACAAGGATGAAAAAGAAAGGGTGTGAAGAGGGGGACGGTGAAAAACGAACCAGGGACATTGGATGAAACGGCGAAAGACCAAATCCGCCTGTTAAATTGCACGGTAATGAGGTTCGGGGGAAACCAAGTGTTGAGGAATGGATCCACAGGATATATGGTGTGTCACAGTGACCACGGCCTACCACAGCAGTGTGTGTGTGTGTGTGTGTAGGAGGAAGTTTTTTATTAGCGAGGGTTGATTGGGTCAGCCAGCCCCCTCATTATCACTGCACACACACACGCACGCACGCACATACACACTGGCATGGGGTGGATAAACAGATAAATGAATGAGCACTGACCACTGCACAGAGGAGGAAGGCAATGAGGAGCAGGTGGGAGGGAGACAGTGAGGGAACAGAAGTGAGGCAAGCAGATAGAGGGGTGGTAGGATGGAGAAATTACAGTCGTGACACGGGGTGGGGGCGGCAGGACGGAAAAAGTATAAGAGAAGGCCATGAAGAAACAGAGACATGGGAAGAGGGCGAACGGAGCATATTAAAATTAAGTTTAAATTTATACAGTAATTGTAGGATGAATTCAGATAGATAAGAAAGTGTGGAATGCACAAATGAGGAGGTAATGGATAGAGAAGGGAGCGGAGGAATGGAGGGCAGGCAATTTGAGGAGGCAGTGATCAAATGAGGGAAATAGAGTGAGAGAGTGACAAATGTAGATGAGGGGAAACAGATGGAGGGGGAGATGACCAAATGGAGAGAGTGCTGGGATATTGAATAGAGGGGTTGACAGGACGGAAGGGATGGGGATGATGGGGAGGGAGGCACGGTTTGGAGAGAGAGCAGGCATTAACATCTCAAGGTCAAGCTGCTGCTCATCAAAACTGAGTAGAGTAGAGGCCTTCTGTGGTGTGGAGCTATGGGCTGTCCTGGACTGGAGCTGACCATTGTCCTGCTACCTCAGTCAAAATTTTTCCTTTCTGGTTTCACGTAGTTGGATATGCTATGTGTTTGGCTTGTCTGTGTTGAAAAGAACTACAAATTTGATGAATGGGGGACTTGTAAAAGCAACATATAGCCACATCTTAAGTTAAGTTTTGTTAGCAAAATGCTAGCTAACCATTAGCTAATGCTTAATGTAAAAAAGGTAGCTAGTTAGCTATCATTTTGCTAACATTAGCTAGCAGGTGTAACTAGCCAGCTAACAACTTCTGAAGAGAACCAGTTTCACAGCTTTAATGCTTTGTAATTCTCTCCTCCTGCCTTCAGCTTCATGCCTCCCCGAACACACACATTCAATTTTTTAGCGCCTCAGTGTAGAAAGATATTAGATTCACTTACTTTATGTTAATCATGTGTAACAAATGACTCATTTAAAGAGTGTAACCTAAGTGCCACTGAATAATTTGTGAATGCTGATATTTCTTTCAAAATCAAAATTAAATAAATTCATGGTCAGCAGTTTAACAGTTCACCTGTCTCAGTCTTTGAATTGTCAGAACATTAGGCACATAAGCCAAAGAAGAGATGATGAGTTGTTAAAATGTGTGTTACAATATGGAAAATAACTTATAAGCACTTTTTTTTTTCTGTCCAAGCAAAACACTTTGATGTTGGATTGGTTGTTAAAGAAAATCAGAAGTTCGGGAGCAATAAATCAAACGCACACTTCCAAATGTTGTTAATGAGACGTCTTTTCTCGTTGGAAATGCAATCGGGAGTGACTGACTGACTGAGTTATCTTAACAGCTATTGGATAGACTGCCTAGAAACTGTCTTCAGACGTTGTTTACACTCCACTGATGATGAATTGTAATGACTTTGGTGATCCCCTGAGTCCTTCTTTGGCTGCAGCAGCAGGTCAAAGTTTCCACTTGACCAATGAAATATACCAACATCTATTAGACCTAGTGGCAAAAACATTTTGTACAGAGATCAATGTATTGTAACAACTATAAAGATCCCCAGACTTTCACTCCATCGCCACCATTACGTTCACATTTGTAGCTTTGAGTGAAATTTCTACATTTAAAGTGGAAAACAGACAACTTTACAACTCTCCCCCTAGCATTTCTAAGGCAAGTGGTGTTATTGTTTGTGGTGCTGCCGCAAAGATTACACCGTTTCCTCACAGCCGAGCTCTGTGGAGAAATGATCAACACCACTTTGGAAATAAGAGATAACAAAGAAGCATCTTCGCTGAAGACATACGTTCAAAGCTTTTGTAACGATCTGCATTACATGCTGATAACATAGTCTGAGTAACATTTGCCTATTGCTTGGCATAAACAAATAATTACAGAGGAGGGGCTGCGTCAGATTTGGGGGGTGGGTAATGCTAGAAGAAAACATTAGGATAGAAAGCATAAATTTGTTCATTAATTTAGTCTGTAATGGAGACATCATTTTCCTGGGAATAAACTGGGAGACAGATGAAAGTGAGGCTTCTGGGAAACAAATCTAAAGGCAGTCATTGATCAGCCATTGTTCTGTGGCCATAACACTGTGCAATCAACATTTACTTCATAATGATAAGTTGAAGCAAAAAAAGTTGTCCATTCCACATTTAATGGATGGATTGTCATATTTGGGATGCACATTCACGCATTCATGATGACTTGTATTCAATTTGGTGATTTCCTTGCTTTTCATCTAGTGCCACCATCTGCAATTGAATAGGCAAGTGTTAAGCATGATAACATACTAAACTGAGATGAGCTGCGTTTCATTCCACAGTGTACATTAACAGTATTCCCTACTCCCTGCCCCCTCTTCAGGGAATGTCGGTTAAGGGAACTTCCCTTGACAAAATTCCTCCATCCAGAACACTGTGCAACAAAACCAGCACTGTGGTCATTAGCATGTCAGTGTAAAACACCTTGAATACCTTTTACTGGAACTGTGGAAATTTTGCATTATATCACTAAAACAAAACAAAAAGTGGCAACATTTCAAATCTCATTCTATTGAAATGTATGCGACTTGTGAATAAATGTGATTAATTTACTAGATGTACATCATTCTAAGAGATTAATATTATGTCAAGTATTCCCAGATGCTTTCCACCCCTCATGATTTTCCCAGGAGTCTCCTGTTTTTCATTGCCCTCTCCTATTTCCTCCTTGGATCATAATTCTCCCGTATTTCCCCCGATTTATGACGAATTTTCATGCTATTTTTTCCTTTTTATTATCACAGCTTGTTTTTGACACAACTCCAAAAGTTGACTGTGTCTACGCAGATAACAATCAGCTACATCAAACCTGACTTCCTGGATTGAAAAAAATCCTGTTTCTTAAAGGTAGAGTCAGCAGGATTTTTCTGATGTTCATAAACGCATCAAGGTGTCCAGTACCAAGGGTTTGGGTTGGTGAAACATACTGAGCACAATAAAGCAACAAGAAAAAAATAAGGAAATACAAGCAGAGGGCAGGGTCTCTGCATATACAGCCTCCACCGCACAGTTTCGTCACAGAGGGTCATAAGTGACAACAGAAAGGGATTAGACTTGATTAGTTTAGGTTTACATTGTTTTTTAAGGAAAATGTTGCAGATTGTACCTTTAAGGAAATTTTTAAAGGAAAGGGGCATGCATTTTGTACAATCTGCTGCATCAATTTTCTTATTCGGGCAAGGCAAAAAATAAATAAAAGAAATGAAAGACAACAGAAAGTTCATGCCAGAGGGGCAAATTATTCTCTATTTACATAAAATGCTGCTGCCATGTAATAATTATTTGGTTATTTTCACTCTTTAAAAGTCACCAGAATGTAAGAGAAAAAAAAATCAGGGTTTTTTTTGTGTCAAAATCCTCCCTATTTTCAAGTTCTTAGCAAGTTAGCAAATATGGCGATGACTGATGGGTAATCTTTCTTGTCAACTTCCAGCAAAATGAAGAACCGTTGTTTAGTTCTCCCCTACACAGAACCCTTCAAATTGAACATTTTTTGCTCCCTACAGTTTAGAATCTTGAAATGTTGAATTTCTTGAAAATATATTAGTTAATCATCAGCATATTAGCATTGTCACTGTGAACATTTTAGCATGCTGATGCATGCATTTAGTTTTAAGTACAATTTTGCCCAATAACAGCCACACAGAGCTGCTAACAAAGCTGTGGGACATACATAATTCTCACTTTGATATAGACATACACTCCAGAGCGGGTCAGTGCACTGTGAGGTGAGGCATTCACTGAACACACTCAACCGCACCTTGCAGTGATGCTGTGCGGTCACAGATGCAATTAGATATGTGTTTGCTTGTTTTTTTCTATTTCAGTCACAGCGCTACGATTCACCAGGTATTCATGGCAAAATCTGACACGCCTCAAAAACTTGATATCGCACAGTCAGAATGACACAGATTGTGACCAAGATTTTATTAGACCCATCTCGCGCAGCGCGACGCGCAGTGAACCTGCAAGATCGATGTTATCGCACAGTGTGTAGGGGCCTTAAGGTGAAGGGAAGGAGGCGTAGGCAGGGAAGAAAGAGACAATGGAGAGGGAGCGAAAGGTGGTAGGAGAGTGCTGAGCTGGGGATATAATACAAACTTGCTGTTATCTAGCAAGGACTCTGGAAAAAAAAAAACTGGGGAAAATAGAAGGACCAGAGACGGTGGTAAAAATAAAAAAATTGGGTGGAGAGTGAAGGAGAACGAGGAAATTCAGTGAGAGAAGGAGGCAGCAGACGAAGAGAAGGAGACGGGATATTGACAGACAAAGGGAGGTGAGAGACAGACAGCGTGAGAGGCATAGAGAGACGCAGCGGGAGAGAGAGACAGGTGGTGTTGTTGTGTGGGAGGTGGAGAGAAAGCAATGGAGAGGTCAGTGTTAACTGCTGTGGTCTGGCTTTCTCCCTGAGACCTATCACAACCTATCAACTCACTCTGGTGGAACACACACACTCACACACACACACACACGACACACACACACACACAACGCAGTGCCTCCCCGGTGATGTGGACAGGCTAAATAGAGAGAAATAGTGGTGCTGTAAGTGGTTGGGAGACGGAGAGAGGGAGGGAATGAAGAAATTGTTTCAGATGAGAGAAGTCGGTGCAAGATCATACTCTTGACTGTGTGTGTGAGGTGTGCATGTGTGTGTGTGTGTGTGTGTGGTTTTTTTACTACATTTGTGGGGTCCAAAACCTGAGATTCTGCTGTTCTTGTGGGGACCAACAGCTTTGTGGGGTCCAACACTTGGTTTTAGGGTTAGGGCTAGAGTTAGGTTAAGGCTAGGTAGGGGTTAAAACATAGCACTATAAAGGAATGCTATGAGTGGCACAGGTAGCGGACTGTAATGGCTTTCCACTGGCTCTTTTCAAGCCATGCCACGCTGATTTGCATTTTCATTGCTAGTTTTATCGCTGAGCTGAGCTGCACTGCGCCCAAGATGGACCTACTCTGGAATCGGGGGGAGTATTTTAGTATTTCATACTCACCTTCAGCTGTGTAGAGTTGTGTTAAGTTACTGCTAATGAAATTAAATGAAATGAAAACCTTTCCTGTTTGTGCTGTTTCTTAATGAAAATGTTTAGATAGCAAAACAACAGGGGAATTTTATTGTGAAGAATTTAAGGAAACAGAGTGTTTATCCCAGAAACATATATGAATGATTTACCACCGCTTTACAACCGCTCAATCCAAGTCTCCTTGAGCTCATCTTCAGTTAAAAGACACACCTCAAGTGCATAGCCCTGTTGTAATGGAAATACTAAAGTGATACCCTTGTTTAAAACCCATTATGGATTGATTAAAAAATCCCTCCATTAAAGAAGTGAAGATTCATAGGTGTTCTTTTGAAAAAATAAAAGAATGGGATAAAGAATGCATTATCTCACTGACGAGGTCTCCACAAATATAGTAAACAAGGATGTGTGTGTGTGATGTGTGTGTGTATTTTTGCACATGAGTGCATTTGTGTGTGTTAGAGGGGAGATGGAATCCATTTGTATACAGTCTACAACCTGCCTGTGATTGTTTGTGTGGTTGATTTGGTCAAGGTCATTGACTTGCTAACACTAAACCAGTATGACCCAGACTTCACAAACTGATGTACAGCGTCAAAACACAGGGCTGAAATACTAAGAGAGCTGGTCTGCTGAAATATGCGCTGGGATAACATTTCAGTGAGGAATTACATATGTTTACATACATATGTTTTTATATTAGCTGGTGCACTTGTAAAAAAAAAATCCTGTGACAACATGTGCTGGTAGTTAACTCAGGAGAGAAGGTGAAATGAGTGTGTCAGTTCTTGTTTTTGGCAGGCTGTAAACTTTACAAACTGAGAATCAAACTAAAAAACAAACTGTGATGGAAGTGGAGAAGAGTGATAGAAACGGAGCGCAGGTGATGCGCTGTCAGCCGCTTCTCCAAAGCGCACCGAGCAAGGCAGGTGACGTTTGCTTGGTTGCTTGTGCTTGTTTTCTCCACTGACAGGCTCAGATCGTTATTCTAAGTGTCCGACGATATTATGGAAAGCATTGTTGCAGTGAGAGACTTTTTGTAAAATAGTAGGATACATTTTGTTTAACTAGAAACAGCTGTATTATTGCTCTCACCAAACTCACCAGACACCCTTTGCAAAACACCATCATCATCAGCTTCACTCAAACTGGAAAGAAACAAAATAAAACTCGCCAAAAACTATAGGAGTTTAGTGTGGGGAACTGAAAAAAAACAGCGAAATGTAGAATATTTGTACTGTATGGGAAAATCTGATGAGGACAATTCTACATTATAGAACCAGGCAGGTTTAATAGTCACATTCTTATTAATTGAAATTGGAGTTAATGTCCATTTCATGATTTATTGATGATCGTATGATGAATGAAGGCTGAAATATGAGTGTGCACTACTTGTTTTCTACCTCCAGTGATCAGCGCCTGACCACCATCCCTGGTGTGTGTTACTCTTCTAAACTACAATAAACATAACTACCTTCATATACTGAGGTAAAGAGGTACTTAAGTGATTTGGATAATGGTCCATAAAGTTCGGGGAAAGATTAAAGCTGGGGTGGGCAGTTTATTTTCGGCATCACTGAGCAAAACTAAGATAGTTGATTGCTGAGTGTCATTTATAAAAAACAGAAGTATTTGATGACCTGGAATGAGACTCAGTGATCAACTAGGCTATCTTTCGCCAGCAGTGGTTACTGCATCTTTAAGCTCTAAAAATATTTGATCCTACATTTTCCATAATGCAACTTACATGTTTTTGTTTGACACTTTAAGAGAGACAACCACGATGACTTCATCAGGGGCATTTCTCAGGCCTGACAAAGCTCCACCAGAGCCACGGTAGATAATATACCACCGTCAGAGGCTGAGTAGTAATCCCCATGAATATCAGATGATTCCTGAGGTATAAAATTGAGGAAGTTCCCTTTTTTTTTTTAAAGTGTTTTCTCTTTTGTTATGCCACAGTTGACCAGTATATCATATTTTACCATATTTATGAAGACATACATGCTTCTGACTTTGAAGGCTCTACAAGGAGAAAAGGGAGGCAGATGAGAATGACAGGAGAAGATAAGGGGGGGAGATGGAAGAGAGAGGACACTAATGGCAGCTGTCAGTCATCATCAGCCATGTGGCCTGGAGGCGGGACAGAAGACTGTACAGACATACCTGCACAGGGACACATACACACACATATATGGTTGATGTTTGTCAATGCATTAACATGCAGAGCACCACTGGGTAATTTATCCAAATGTTTGTTTGACAGTTGCTTATTTGATGTCTTTTGCATTGTACAGTTTATCTGCACTACAAAAAAAAAAGAAGAAGAATTTCAAGGAGAAAAAAGTGTTTTTTTGGT
The DNA here is from genome assembly GCA_034769285.1 of Lutjanus argentimaculatus. Lineage (NCBI taxonomy): Eukaryota > Metazoa > Chordata > Actinopteri > Lutjaniformes > Lutjanidae > Lutjanus > Lutjanus argentimaculatus. The sequence continues at coordinate 4,170,079 of JAWZSL010000001.1, forward strand.
CCAAAAATAAAAAAATAATCTTGTTAAGCAAGTTTTGCATTAGGACAGTATTCTCATTTTAAGGAAATATATCTAACTTTGTCTTAATAAGATATTGCAGCTAATAAAACTGTTTTGATTTAAAAACAAATGCTAAAAAATAATAAGAAAAAGAATATATTGTGTTTTATTGTTTTCTCTTTTTATGGCTAAATATAATTCTCAGTTTAAGATATCGATTCTTAAGGTCAGCTCAATCAAGAAACTAATCAGGGAGCTCTACTTTGATTGGACAGCTGAAGTCTGGATCCCCACACTTTCTCCCCTTTTCCTGGCCTCACTTCAGCTGTCCTATCAAATTAAAGGCATAAAAAAAAAAAGAAACCAAAATGTTCTGTTTCAAGGAAATGCGTTTTAATTATAAGCTTTTTTGCTAACTGTAAATCTTAAAATAAAACTTGGTCTCACTTAAGAGACCAGATTTCTTAATTATTTCGTAAATAAATGAAAAATTTGGCTTTCTCCCTTTGTTTTAAGGCCCAGTAGGATCTTTAAGTGGCTAGATTTATAATCTAGTTTTAATAATTCTAGCCAAGAAAAAGTGGCTCACTCCAAACAGTATTTAAGAAATATTTGGCATCTTTCTAGCAGGGCTGTTTTTTGCAGTGTGTCGAATGTTTACACAGAGTTACACAGTGATGGCTTCATGTCAAAAGGTGTTTTAGGAAGTGCTTCCTTCAGAATAAGACTAAGTTTGGCTTCTCTCTATCAGACTTACTCACAGGCAGTCATTGATTGACACTGAACCCCCGAGAGACCCCACAGACAGACAGAAGTGGTGCACACCGTTTATAAGTCTCTCTAGTGTTCTCCAAGTCTGTTTATCAGCTCCCTCCTTCCTCCTTCTCTACCCTCCATTTATATTTCTCCCTTTATATTTTTTCTTTCTTCCTCTCTCCCAGTCAACTTGAGAACTAAATTAAAATTTCTCCCTTCTATTTTGCACAATTCAACCTGTTTTCGCAGCAGAAGCCGCATGATGGCTGACGGCCAGGTTTCATTACATGAATTAGTCATTCCCTGTATTCATTATTAAAATAAAATGACTTTTCATGGTTTTAGTACAACTCTCCCAGCCTTAATGTGAAATCCTCCTGCAGTCACAACACAGATATTAACGGCCTTATCCAGATCTGTACACAAATATCTTCCCCAGAACCTGTGCTGACCAGCAGAAATAATTTGCGTCTTATTTGTTTTTAATCTACATTTTATCTCCCTTTTAATGGATTTCGATCTACAGAAGGATACACCGCTGCCTCAGACACAGAAATGGCAGAGTAAATTAAAACATCAAACACCTAATCCTGCTGCTTTGCAGAGTGGCTTTATTTAAACAATAGCACAACAGGAAAGCGGGGTAACAAATGAAACATCTGATAAATAATAGAAGTAGGCAACAAAGAGATCTGATTGGAGGTAGTGTATCAGCAAAACGGAGGTGACATTATCAGCTGGCTCGAGTTGCAATTGTTTATCGAGGATGTAAGAAGCTTATTTGTGGGTATACAGCGCGAGGCAGATTCATAATGTGAGCGTGAACAAACCCAAAATGTACATTGTCGACATATCTTGGCTGCTGATATGTAGGATAAATGTTTGTAGATGTATCTGTGTGCTAATGTTATGGACTGTTGTTTAGATAGATTCATCCCCTTCCTCCTCTCTCCTAATCTCTAATCCCTCGCACAGCTGGGGCACTGTGTGTGTGTGTGTGTGTGTGTTTGGCTGCATGTGTGTGTTTGTGAGCTTGGTGCATTTGCACGTGTGCAACCTAGAAAGTGTATTCAGTAGATAATGTGGAGTTTAGGATGCAGTCAAATATAGGGCAGTGATGGTAAAAGCAATATTGTGGCCCTGTGATGCCTACCACAAGGTCGAGCTCGTTACTGTCATCACCGCACATTTTATTTTGAAGGGTCAGTCTCATTTTATTCCATTGTGCAATCCGTTTTATATCTGGTAATATATCTATTAAGGCATTTATGGATCAGTGATGTCACATGACAAGTTAGGAACACAGTCTTTGATTGGTCCACACTCAGACCAAGACATCATGGGATCGCCAGAAGATGGCTAACAACATGCTTACAACAACAACAGCTTTGAACACGAAATATTGATAAATAATCTCAGAAGACATTCAGTGTTGGATTTATCATCACAGATTTATTTTACAAAGTTTCCAAAAAGATGCTGCAGATTGAGACGGGATTACATAGTTTCTGAAAGGGATATGATTGCACCAGAGCCAAAGTCGTAAAGGTACAATGCTAGCATTAGCATTAGCAATAGCTTAAAGCTAGCCTTTTCTGCTCAGCTTACTTCAAGGCTAACCCCCTTCACTTTTACAGCAGTTGGGAAACAAAAGACGAGACTTTTCTTGAACTTGAAGAGCTGCCACATTTTCTAACTGACACACTTGTAGCCTGAACTGTACATTTACTGCCAGATTGACAGCTTACTGCTAAGTTTAGCAGCACCGTCATTCATCAGGTGCTCGCTCTACCGAAGCCCCTAAGAGGAGCGCCGACCTTTGATATAGGGCCAAACTATGTAATGACAATGTCACATGGACTGTGGTCCAAAAACACTTTTCTCTACCATAGACTTGAATTGTGAAAGAAGTGGCTATAAAACAATGGCTTCATTTGAGCATCACAACCCCCATGACTTGTTTCATTATCAGTGAACAGTGAATTCAATCCATTTGTGCAATAACATTTGGAAAGTCTTGAAGAACCGCGTGATGAAATAATTTCAGCCCATTCAAGTTAGCGGAGGCTAAGCCAGAAGTTAGTCGCTTGGATGTATCAAGTCTCCACTGTGCCTGCTCTATGCTGGACCACACAATGTAAAAGCATATGAGGAAGTTCCGACACGGAAGTTGGCTTCATGCACCATTGAGCAGCTCTCATAGGAATGAATAGAGGCCTGCCTCAAACGCTGTATCCAGCTCTCTATAATACATCCATGGCTCTACCTCACTTGCACACACATTACGCACTGCCCTTTCTTCCTTAAAGGAGCTAGCTACACTCATGACACTATCCCTCAGTAGAATCCAATAAAATGCAATTATTTGAGCAGTCATGGTAAACTGCCGATCCTGGTCAGGAAAAAAATTCCGTACAGCCCTAGCCAACTGTGACTTTTCAACAGTATTTTGTATAATGTAAAAAAGTGACACTAAAGTACTACATCACCATCCCATAAAGCCCAGTTTACATGAATGTATTCTACTTTGGCTTGGCTCATTCAGAAGAAGACTGGCGCTGGCCGAGGCAGCTCCATCCTATGAGGTTTGTCAATCCTCCACAACAGAGGAGGTGGATAAATAAATGGATGTGGATGCTGGGTCCCCAAAGCAAAGTCTTACCTCTAGTAGCACTTCAGAATAAACAATGATACAGTGGTATCACTGTATGGTTACTACAGGAGGTGTAACGGTACACAAAACACACAATTCTTTTTTTTTTTTTTTTCTTGGTTTTGGGGTCACGGTTCAGTTCATTTTTTGGTACAGAGTTGGGAAAATAATTGTCATTTATTTTAAAGCAATGGTAACATTCAACTGTGGCAAATTAATGCTTACTATAAGACTTAAGGTACTCCAATACTGGCATATCATCAATAAGAAAAAAAAGGAATTCAAGAAAAAAAATGCAATACAATGCTCCATTGTAATACTCTGACTTGTTGATAATTCTTGAAAAGCAACTGCAGCTTGTGCTTGCAATTTCTGGGACATGACGCGGTTTGATTCATATAACTGTATAGTTTAGTTTAAAAAGTACAGTAAAAGTAAAGTACAGTAAGTGAAAGTTGAGATATATTTCATAATTAATCATATGTCAACATGAAATCAATACTGATTACTGAAAGCACGCCCACTTCCAGTATTCTATCCAAATACAGATACAGATCATTTTGTTGGTTGAACAGATACAGATACAAATAATGAAGTCCATGTGCACCTCTGTCTTTTGACAGTAATTGTTTAAGACAGAGAAAGTTGTATATCAAATCAAATGGATTCTGGATTGTACACATGTATGATGGCAGTAGTTGGAGAAGTCAGTGCTGCTTTCTGCATTTTGACACAAATCACTTGGCAATATTTCAGTAATTCCATTCATATTTTGTTTTACTTGTTCTGAAAAGGCTGCACATTTTCATCTTCGCAATTCTTGGCCTCATACTGCAGCTATAGCCGTGACCCTCCTTTGACCACTGAGTGTATCTATATGTGAAACAGTGCCAGCAACAGCTTCTATATTTACAACAGTGTGCGTGTGTACATTGTGTGCACTTGTAGGTACAAGCATTAGCACAAGCGTTAGTGTTCTTAAGTGCACTGGGCACATATGTGTGAGCATGGCCAATGACACAACATCAGAGCTGGAGATCAAATGTTACACTGTGTCCAGATCACGGTTTGCCCTGATGCACACACACACACACACATGCACACACACATGCACATATGCTTCCACAAACATACAGCAGGCACTTACTGTGAGGTTGTGCGAGTAGTGCTAAAAGGCTTGGCTGCCAGACTGGAGCTTTTAGAGGTTATCACAGCAACATTTAACCACGTGAAACGCTCTGTGATAGACATTTTTGCACTTCACTAATCTAAATAATAATTTCCAGTTTATTAGATTCATTAATGTTTTTTTTTTTTTTTTTTTTTTTTTTTTGCATTTGGCAGCCACCTCGCTCACACTCTGCTCATGCGTTTGTGTTAGACAAATGGACTCCTGCTCTGAAATAATTTTCCCGAGCTTCATGCATTATTTTTTGCTACTTTCATGTTTAAGGAATGTGTTCTGTGACTGTCATTTTTCTTCTGTATGTTGCTTTATGGGTTTATATTTGTGCACCGCTGCATGCGTTCAAATTCATATGCTGCTATGTCCTACATTTTCCTCGCTCTTCTTCGTTTTTGCTTTATTAAAAAAAAACAATAATAAAGGCTCATGTACTCTAAATCTTAAATTATCTCATCAAAGAGATTAAAAATTTCTAATCAAAATCTCATCTTGGTAAACATTACAGTACTGTAGGTGTAATGAGGTCATTTTGAATGTTGGCATTCGTTTCTCAAGAGAAAAGCAGCCTTAACGATTTGTTGATTAAATGGGCTTAATGATTAGCAAACTATGGTAGCCATGGTAACAGTTTTCTCTTCGTGCGTCATGTCTCGCTTTTGTCCTCTGGCGGAAGTCTCACAAGACTCCTCTGTCACTTTCTTACCTTTATCCTGCATGAGAAGTGCAGTCACACTTACACGTACCCAGCCAGACATTTGGCTTGTACACACTGACACTTCACCTGCTAGATGCTCCTCTACAATATCTTCCCCTGCATCCCAAATCACATATCTCTGCTCACTTTCAGTATGTATTGCAGCTGCCCTTAAGAAGAACCTACTGTTGCATGCAGTATGCATACAATTGGGACATACTACTTTGTCAAAACCTTGAACTTTGACCCTCTTGCTCGTACACCCATCACAAAGGATCGTGGGTCAGAATAGCCAGAGAAGCATGTTGGCTTGCATACTGCAAAATGCAACCAGATGCAGGAGGACATCCTGGTATTTTTGACATACTATGTATTTGGACATACTGAATCTTTTTCTGGCATACTAAACAGTATGGTAGTACGGTACATCGGCACATGGTTAAAACTGAAAGCCAATGGACAGAACAACGGTATGAAAGTAAATGCATAAGATATTACAAAAAGGCCATATTCCAATAAAGTATTAATTAACCTTTCAATCTGATACCTCCAAAATGTGTAGTTAACTGTAAATAAATGTATAGGTAACTGCTAATAAACACATAATATATATATATATACATATACATAATAGATATAGATAGATAGATATATATAGTAATATATATTATATTATTATTAGGGCCCGACCGATATGGATTTTTTGGGGCCGATGCCGATTATTAGGGAAGAAAATTTCCGATAACCGATTAATCGGCCGATTAAATTTTTACATTAATTTTTTTTTAACAAATGGCTACTTTTGAGCCTTTCAGACATTTTTTTCTTACAAAGATGTAAACTGAAGGCAGAAAATTAATTGCAAATACTTGTATTATGAATAAATAAATAAATAAATAAATAAAATAAAAACAGATTAGTAAGATGTAAATATGCATTGGTTTTAAAAAAAGGGTTGCATCCCTGAACCGGGCTCTACAAACACTGGTGCGCATATCATGCCACGTAGCGACTCGTTGTTAATAGCCCACTGCACATTGTAGCGACCCCGCAGTAATGTTCTGCTTATGATGTTTAAGTTCTGTGATTTCTGACTGACTGTGAATGTGTATGGTACGGGCAAGTAGGCTATGTGGTTGGATGAGAAACTGAGGGGGCGGGGTGAGAGTGAGGAAAACAGGGTCCTGTGTGTGTGTGTGTGTGTGTGTGTGTGTTGTTGTAGTTACGTCGGGTCGGACGCTACAATATCAATAAAAACGTATGCTTAAGATAGACATCGGAACCCCCACCCCCCAACAAACCGGACGCGAAATATCCGCGAGAGAGATGAACCACGGTCTCACTCACAATGTGTCAACAGCCTGACGAATGGTCAGGGTCCCTCATCGTCACATACCGACTCATTAGGTACCTGTTTCTCGTCGTTTTTCGACGAGTTGGGTGACCCGACAGATTTACATAGAATCCTACACATACACATACCCACAGACACACAGCTGAGGGGCTGAGGGGCAGCCGACTGGCACGGAGAAAATGCACGTCCTGCGTGCCCCCCAGTGGGTGCTCAACCTGGTCAGTGGGTGGTCGAGGGGTAAAGGCCGTCGGCTCGCGGGTATGTGTGGGGGGCTTTACTGACACGGCTAATGTGTGTAGCTAGGCTAATAGCTGATGGCTTATTCTCACTTTAGCTTGCATACGTAGGTAGTGCTTACACGCAACATAAACAGATAACTCGGCATGACCGAGACCAGCGAGGCACATCGTGACGGGGAACTTATTGACTTATTGTTTATTTCAACTAATTATATTTACCTTTGATGCAGAACCGCTCGGCTCTGCATGTGCGTTCCAGCCGCTGCCGGCTCCAGGTCACTCTGCTGTGAGGTGGTTAGTGGAGTGTGTCATGAAGTCGGTGCGCCCTCTACCGGTCGGATAAATAATATTGGGGAATCTTTGGGAAAATCAAGTCTTTTTCCCTGCAGTTATAATCGGCCATAATCTGCGAATTTTGGCCGATTACCGATTATTCTCAAATGGGCTGTAATCGGCCGATTTAATCGGCCTACCGATAAATCGGTCGGGCCCTAGTAAATGTTTAACAATGACATAATAGATAAGTTAAACTCAACAACTGTGTTTCTAAAGCTATTATAAACAATTATAATATCTCATAAGTGTTTGTAAACATCCTAAATGTTACAATAAACTGTTTATTTTGCTATTATTAACACTGATAGTCTATTTAAACAAATGAATGTTAATAAGCATCTTATAGCGCCTTATTACCTATTAACTAAGGCTTAATACAAGCACCTTAATATAAAGCGTTACCACCGTCTGTATTAGACTTTGACCAATATATCATTTGCCGATGTTATTGTTCTGATATTGACGTTTTGTTTGTTTTATGGGCAGCTTTTCGTGTATATTTGATCTTTTTTCCAAATTCAAGTTTAATATATATAATTATAACATAATATTTATAAATTTTGTTCTATTTGTTTAGGTTTTTTTTTATTCAATATATATATTATATATATATATATATATATATATATAAATATATTTTTCTAATTATTCTCCACTTCATTGCAGGACTGACATAGAGAGACAGACTCATATTCATGGCACGGTGGAGTTTGTGGCTGGGGCCACACCTTTCTGTGCAGAGTTTGCATGTTCTCCTCGTGTCTGCGTGGGTTCTCTCTGGGTACTCCGGCTTCCTCCCACAGTCCAAAGACAGGCAGCATAATAGGTTAATTGATAACTCTAAATTGTCCGTAGGTGTGAATGTGACAAATTACAGTGCAATTTTAATAATTAGCAACACAAAAAGATGAGTTAAAAAAAAAAGCTCTTTTCTTTTCTTTCTTTCTAATTACATAATCCCAGTTACATGTAATCTGTTACTACCCAACCCAGCTGATCTGTAGTTACATCAGAACCACAGAACGAGAAGGTGCTCGACAGTTTTTCAGTCCTGCGGTGGATCTCAGTAGATTAGTCCAACATCTTTACCTCACTCTCGACATAATTACCTCACACCATTTACACTGATGTGTTCAGTCACTCAAGTGGCTCCAATGATGAGACAGTAAAGGGACAGAGCGAGAGAGAGAGAGAGAGAGAGAGAAAGAGAGACAAGTGTGTGTGCGCGTGTGTGTGAGAGAGAGAGAGGCTTCAGTATCCGTATGGCTGTGTGTTTATGTCGTGTTGGTTGGATTGCAAAGCAGAGCAGAGCAGATGGGTTTATAATGAGGAAACAGAATTATTCTGATAATGATGACCAGATAATTATACTCCATCTGAAGGAGGGAGGAAGGCGCGGGGAGGGCGCCGATGGTGTGGTGGATTAAAAAGAGAGTTAAATGGATGAGAGAAAGAGGAGTGCGTGTACACAAAGAGGGGTTAAGGAGAGCTGGATTCAGTGTATCGTGAAAGAGACGAGGAGAGAGGAGGATGGGATGGGATGAGATGAGAGCAGGGCGCTCGAAGACCATTAAAAAATCTTTAAATATCTTTTGCTGAAATATCTACACTGTAAGCTTTTGGCCTGTGAAGGTCTTACTTGAAGTTATGTAACCATAAATACACGTCTCTCTTTTCATGCCGTGCTAGGTAATAGACTTAAAAACATCCACACTAGAAATATTTTGGGAATGTTTTGGGCTCGTATGCCTCCCTGAATGGATACATTCTCTTTTATTTATGCTGTCATGCACACAGAGTTCACACACACTCATGACTGAGCTACTTCTGATATGCACCAGTCAGACCTGCTCTATCCATTCACACTTGATGTCTGCTTAAAGGACCTGGTGATGTATGCTATATACATTCAGGTGGGTGACCAGATGAGAGTGGGTGAAATTCGGGGGTGGGCGTGTCATGTCAGGATTAAAATGGAATAATTTAGAGTAACATCATTTGTTATTACTATGAAGACGATCAGTCACAGATTCCGAAGATGAAATGAAGCATCGTGTCCAAGCATCTTTTCAGCAGCTCCAATTGCCATTAAAGGGATAGTTCACCCAAAAATGAAATTTCAGTCAGTACTACTCACCTCAAGCTGACTGAAGGTGCATTTATATGACACAAAATTTTAATTTTAGAATGTTTTTATGGCTTTATTTTGAAAAAGCAACCTGCCCACTGTACATTATCCTGCTCGTTATATGGTTATGTACCACAAAAATCAATAATTTGACACACAATAATCATTTTAAAATGATTTTTGTGGTTTAACAAAGATTTTATTGTTCCTCCAGAGTTCATTATCAGAACTGTGTCCATAGCAACGGTCTGTCCTTCATAACAATGGTCTGCCACAGAGAAATAACAGACCTTGAATTGCTGCAATTGACCAATCAGAATAGTGTATTTAGCAAAGCGCTGTAATAAGATCCATGATAATCCATTTGCATAACTCACAAAAAAAGCAAACCTAAAGATGAAAATATCAAATATGTAAGAGAAAAGAGTTGAAATACACAAAGCTTGAAGGCAGTGGCCTAATCTCTATCTGGCAATATTCAACACCACAAGAGCACATTATGTGACACTGAAGCTGAGGACATTAAACACAAATTGAGAAAATTCACTAATGGCCTAGTTCCTCACAGCAGGAAGATAGCACTAATGGGGATTAACACTGCCACAGTCAAAAGAGCTAAATTCATCCTTAACATGATGACACCTGGTTTCAACTTATTTTTTTTTTGGTCAAAGAAAGTAATATTATATCTATTAGAATCTCAGATACAAATATTATATCTTTTATTTAAAAGGCTAAATTGTCAAACGCATAAAATATGTGAGCATATCTGTGATCCAGATTAAAAACCAAATGAGTTTGATCAGTTAATGATGATCAAAAAACTACAAAATGTTCTTTTATTATCTAAAGGACAGGCTTTTTAATAATGTTACCTCAATATAATTGTAATGGTTAAAGGATTCTGAGATTTATGCTAATCTCCTTGTGCTTGTAATTTTTTTAAGTTAATTTTTTTCCCCATACTTTGAATTCTCTCAATTGATTCTCCTCCAAATCCGAGAGTCCTTATAATCTCTGAATAGATATCTCTATTCTTCATTCATGTTTTAGCAACTTTTCTAATAATCCTGACATCTAACACAGGAAAACTCAAGGTCACATTTCATTTAGTTCGTCAAAACTTTACAGGTTTAACAAATGAACTTCGACGTGCTACTTGACAGAATTGAACGCTACACGCCAACCATCGGTCCTCTCTTTTTTGCCAAAGTTTCAGAGTGTTGTTTAGGAATAAATTATACCGGCTGGTGTTTTACGTTTATTAAATAGCCTCTCTTGAAATACCATATGGTGGTGTTTACATCTAGAATGACACTGAGTGAATGGGTGGTGGTGCATCGCTGAGCAGATGGTTTGGATCAGTTTAAATTAAATTTTGAACAATGTTTTTTCAGTCTGACTCTGTCCCTGCTCATATGCTGCTGATGGGACATGCTTGGTTGAGGCTATGGGGTTAGATTTTGTACAGGTGTTGGAAAATCTAACGCTAACAATTTAAAACCTGCAACTAAGGTGAACTCAAGTGTGTATATGTGTTTGCATGAAAGAAAACACGATGCTATCATAATGAAAGTAAACCATGTACATGGCTTGTTAGTACTCACAGCTGTCAAGCTAGCATATTAGTACTGTCAAATTTTGGCTGTACTTTCTCTGTCATTCTTGTGCGACTAATTTGCTATAGCTTTGGCAATATATAGTCTAGTGGAATGAGTGCATGTGCGTGTGGGTAGGCAGGTATATCTGAAGACAGGCAGGTGACAGCCACAGATGCTGGACTGTTTTCATTTTTCTTTTTTTTTTTCTTTTTTTGTCAGAGCATTTGATTCAGTGGTCCGGATGTAAAGAGAATTTTAACAGGGCAAATGGAAGCAGATCATAAAACAAGGGGACTTTGTGCTAAAGTATGACCAAATGTACTCACCAGAGACAGGGAACTACCCCGTGTCTAGACTGCAGATGTCATGTCAGCATCATGCAACAACGCTCATGCCAAACTGAAGCGTCTGTCTATATAGGTTCTGTCGCATGTCAAAGCATGGTGGAGGTGGGATGGCTAAAACAAACACTGGAGTTTGTGGTTTAGGTCCTGTGTCAGACGAAAAGTAAAGCAGTTATTTATGTGACGTCTGTCAGGTGAGATACATAATGTGGTTATTTTAACCCCGACCACAATCTTTTTTCAAAATCTACCCAAGTAGTTTTTATGACTACAAACTGCAACAGTGACTTACATAACATAGCTGAGGTCCCGTAAGCCTGTTGCTGCCAGTACTCTCCACCAGTTATACGTGCCATTTTGGGATTCATTGGCAATCGACCTATTCTGTTGTTTAGGTCTGAGGATGCGTTGACTAATTGACAAAATACAGTTGTCACAGCTCTGCAGGCAAACTAATAGGCAGTCAAGTCAACTTATACAAGGATACAATGTGATTTATTTATCATTTACAACGTGTATGATGAGATTTGGATGTATTTCCCTCTTTGATTGATTGGATTTGGTTGAAGAGATAAAAAGATATATAACAAACAATTAATAAGTGGAGTGCCAAGGATGAACTAAACAGCCTGAGGGAAGAATCTGCTCTTCAGTCTGTGGTATGGCAGTGGATACTTCTGTATCTCTTGCCTGATGGCAGCAGAGTGAACAGGCTGTGGCTGGGATGGGTGTTGTCTTTTAGGATCCTTTGGGCTTTGCAGAGGCACCTCATCTCCACGATATCACTGACATGCTAGATGGGTACCAGTGAGACTGTGAACATCCCATGATGCGAGTCTGTAATGTTGGGATGCGTTCAAGTGCTCCTCTGCAGAAGTTGACAAGAATTGGCGCAGGAATTGTGCCTCCTTAAGTTTCTTTAGATAATATAGATAAGATTAGATAAGAAATACAGATGTTTCTGAGCCTTCTTGATCAGGGTGGAAATGCATGATGACCGTGACAGGCTCTCTGTCATCTGTTCACTTGCTCCACCTCAGCTCCACTGATGTAGGCAGGGGTGTGCGTCTTTGCCTTCTTTCTCCAAAAATCAACAATCAGCTTCCTTGATTTTGCTGATGCTAAGCAGTAGGTAGCTTTTTGTGCACCATTCTGTTGATTTCCTCCCAATATGAAGTCTCATCATTGTTTGAAATCTAGTCGATGATTGCGGTGTCATCAGCAAACTTCACAGTAGAGTTTTCTCCATGTTGGGGGCTGCAGTCATGGGTGTACAGGAGGGGGCTGAGCAAACAGCCCTGGGGGGCTCTGATGTTGCGCACTAGTGGAGGAGGTGACACTGCCAATAGTGGGTAAGGTTAAGAAGATATATGTCTTGGGGAAAAGATGTATATTTAGAGAGGAGTTCCTTATCATAGTCACAAAAAACTAAGAACAACAGGTCAAAACTGCAAACTCACTGATTGGTGTGTGGTGTGTGTGTGCTTTACTGTGGGTGTTTCTGCCCTGTTTATTCTAATCATTTAGACCTCTGAGGTTACTTTTCCACATTACTCCTTTGTTTCTTCTTTTACTTTTCATGTTCAAAGCGAGAGTATCAGGGAGATTGTCAGTAAATGATATCACACACATACATAAACACCTCACAGACACGCTTTCTTTCGGCTTCATGCTCATACTCACACACCCTCTCCCTCTTTATTTTGTATTCATGCACATGCACACACACACACAGCAAGCTCACTGACAGGTCATTTCACCACAATCTAACATAGCTGAGTGGAGGGAACAGATGCTAAATATAGAGGCAAACTGAGCAGAATACCAACGACTTTCAAGATCATACAATGCAGACAGGCACTGCCACGGTTCACATGTGGCACCAAGGCAGTGTTTTTCAAAGACTGGTTAAAGGCCTCAAGTGGGAGGATTGGAATTGTTTCAAAAGAGGAGGTTTTTGAAAAGGCTTAATTAAAGCAAAGTCTTGGGGAAGTTTCACAATTTAATAGAAGGAAAATGATGTTAAGGTTTGTTAAAGTTAGAATTCATAACTGAATAAAATATGAAAACCTATTCACATTAGCAAAAGTGTAAAAATGTGTGGATTACAAACAATGATGAGAATTTATATCAAGAGGTAATCAGCAGTGTTGCAGAGTGGTGCACAAAGAACAACCTACTGCTCAACATCAGCACAGCCAAGGAGGCAAAGACACACTCCTATCCATGTCAGTGGAGCTGTTCTTGAGACAAGGCATGGTTATCTCACATCTGCACCCTTGTAAAGAAGGCTCAGAAATGACTGTATTTGTTAAGTAAGCCCTTCCTCCAAATGTCCGCTCATAGCTTAGCAACTGTAACTATACTCATAATTCATGAGTGTGGATGGTGGCATTCTTTTTTGTCACCTTTCATAAATGTAAAACACAAGAGCACACATGTGGGGAATGAATAAAACTTTGCCTTCACCTGCTCTAACATAAGCTGCAAGCATTAGCATGTCTAGCTAACTAAGGCTAGCTTACTAGCTGTAGACTTGTGGTAGACACCACTGAATTTGACAAACTGAAGACTTATTCCCAGCGGTTACAGTGCGATTTTTTATGTGCGGCTGATGAGTCAATTGACCTATACATGTTTTTGATGGTGGGCTAAGGCATGGGAAGAACATGCGAATTCCACACTTGAAAGGCTGTGTCCAAACCAGGATTCAAACCCACGAGCTTCTTTCTGTGAGGTCCAAGTGCTAACCACTGCTCCACCAAAAGCATTGTGCCTGGACACATGAAAACGCTGTATGGTTTGTGCAAGGCCCAGGGCAGGACTTGGCAGTGGGTGATGAAAACCAGCCAGAACATCATTGATACTCCTAAACCGGTCATTGGTAATATTGGAGAAGTTAGCTGCCTGCACAGAGCTCAAAGACAATACCCACCCCAGCCGAATCCTGTTTATCTTGCAGGCAACTGACAAGAGATACAGTAGTATCTATTGCCATACCACCACAACCGCAGAGCAGCTTCTTTCTTCAGGCTATGAGATTCCTCAACTTATCCTCCATGCTCCACCATAAATAATGTAATAGTGTAGTATAAAAGGCACTGCAACTTGCATTTCATTGTGCAACCCTGTGGTGTATGATGACCAGTGACTTAACCTTGAACCCTAAAATCAAACATTAAATGGTGGACTTAAGGTGTAGGGAAACATCACCATTTATCTTTCTTATTACTTAGCACTTGCTGGATATCCTGGAGTTTATAACAAAACATGATCCACTTGTAATTAGCCAGACTCTTGGGAGATTGTATCGACTTAATAAAATAGTCAGTTAGGGAGGAGCACCAGGGTAGATTCCCTCAACTAATGTTATGACCTTCATTCCATTTGATCTGGTCCTGTCCACACTCTCTTTCTAATACAGCTCTGATGCTACATTGGGTGTTTGTTTCATCATTTTTTTGTTTACTCTGCCAGTTTAGCTAGAGGCTTAGGCTGCTTTTGCACACATGCTGCTAAGTAATGCTGAGCAAAATAAACACTAATTTGATAGGTCATAGCATCTAAAATGGACCACACGGATTTCACATATAATTCTGATCTTGAACTGACGCATGTGTATTTATGTTCAGCTAATAAACACAACATTGCATGGGCAATTTTTACACATATTTTGAGCAAAAGCAGTCTTCAGAAATTCACCTTCAGGATTCTGGAGTGGTTGATGCATAGTAAGTGCACCGAGCATGAGCTGTGTGTAAGGAGGGAAGATGTGCTCCTGATCAAAAGAGAAATGAGGAGGCAAATGAAATCACTGAAGAGCATAATTTAGCAATTCAATAGGCACACAATTCTTCTATTAATTAAGTTTCGGAGATGAATTGAGTAATTCCAGGTTGAAAATTATAAAATTATAAATACAAGGTACAAATTATTATTACTACAAATTATTTTTCCCTCCCCTAAGATTTACCAGGCTTAATAGATTGTTCAATTACAGATTTTTTTTGCCTATTAAAAATTTGCATATAGTGTTTAAAATGGAACCCTGGTGGTTCATAAAAGCCACTCTACGATAGTTTGCTATAATTTTAAGTACTTCATGGGAGCCAGCAGCAGCACCTGTCACAAGGGACTTAAAGATAGCTGCAGCAGCAGCATATCACACCACAGAATATCCTCTTGTGTATTATTGTTTTGATAGTAGGCTACAGAACAAAGTGTCGAGCCAAAAAAGCCCTCATAAATAGAAGGACGCACAATTAAAGGAAAAATATAATTAACATGCTGCTGTCACTGCTAGAAAGAATGTGTGTGTGCGTTTTATACTTGTGTTTTTTTTTAAAGGGAAAGTGGGGTTGCCTGCTACGAAAATAATTAAAACTTTTAATGTCAAAATCAGCCTCTGTGTGAGCCTCTGTGAACTACAGCTCTGACGTGCGCGCGTTGCATCTGCCAACCTAACAAGCATGTAGAAAGATCTGCCACACTAGAGCAGCTGCCACTGCTCGCTGAGACAGGTTGTAAGGATGTGTGTGAGGGGAAAAAAAAAAAAAAAAGAATAAGTATCATGTTCATTGTTTTCATCAGTAGCTTTTGGAATTTTGCGTACGTTCACCTATGTGCAAGGATGTCATGTTGGGCTGATCAGCTGTCCCGCTGTCGAGTCACATTGCTGTTTCATGTCTCAGCGATGAGACGCCTTTGGGCCTCTGATGTGAGTAATGATTTTCTAATAACCTGCAGCTTGTTAGCTCAGCTGGCTGGAAAACTGACTGCCAAAGTGTCTGCATCCATTTGATGTGTATGTGCATTCCTGTGAGCGTGTGTCAATGTGTACTCCTCACTAAAACGCAAAAGTACAGGCTGTCAGTTTCAATTTGATAGCACTTTGATCCACATTGGATGAATTGTTAAAAAACTGACATAATTTTTGCATCAGCGCCCACATTTTGTGGTGTCAAGACTATTTTCAGTCTAGGCATTGAAAATTTGTATTATGTTCCGACTTCTAGGTGTCTGCTTGCCATGAACGTAACTGGGGTCTTGATATTTTATTTTAGAGAGACTTCAGCACAGATTTCCTTCGAGATGACTAAAAAGAGATGGAGCGGAAAAAAAAAAGACAGAATAACAATGAGAGTTTATGCCTAATTCAGCTGCTGCATGAAACAACAGATTATACTGAGTGTTCCTGGTAATGACTGAGATAGAATATGATTGGAGTACCCTTTAAAGTATCATACTGGGTTCGGAAACTGTGTGGAGGAGAATTGTGGGAGGTTAGCGGTGGAGCATCCACAGCACTACCGTTTTCCTCAGAAGTGCAAATAAGTGAGACAAAATAATCTATTTTTTGTATTCTGTAGAGCCCAAGAGAGGAGTGTTAATGGGGGCGGACATTTTTTCGGGATTCCTGTGGGATCCGCGCAGGATTGAAGTCAATTTTGCTATTCATCAAGGGACTGGGACAGGACAGGAAAAAAGTCAACGGGAACGGGAAGGAACAGGAATCATAATAGCAATATGTTTTTTTTTTTTTTTTTTTTAATGTATAAAAATGTGTCTAATATCATGTGTGGACTGTCGATTGATGGGAACAGGATGGGATGAGAATCATTCTTCTTGGACTGGGACAGGACAGGGATTGGGATGGGGCGGGAGTAATTTTGTGGGAGTCGGATGGGCTGGGCCGCTTCCTTATACGCACCATCATCAAGGCTAAAGCAGCCAGTGTTAGCTTCCTAACATGTTAAACTGGGTGGTTAAGAAGGTAAACACTGTGCCTGATAAACATCAGTCAAATGAACATTCTCACTGTGAGCATGTTAGCATGCTGATGCTATCATTAGCATTTAACTCAAATCACCTCTGCACCCGAGTGGAGTCAGAGTATCCCACAATGCATTGCGAAAAGTCGTATAGACTGATCACTAGGGCTTCTCAGAGTCTGGATGGAAGTCTGCATGCGGACCAAACAGTCAAGTTGAATACAATACATTATGTTAGTAGTGTAGGTATTTCTATTTTGTAATAAAATATCTATTGATCAATACATTATTAGTGACATTGAAGTTGGAGAACAGTCACAGCGATCCTGTCCCAAGATGAATGTGGTTTTAGTGTGGCTTCTTTCCCCATTGTTGATTATCATTGTTGATATCATCATGTTAACTGCTGGAGAGAGTGTGTGCTGTGTGTGTTGTCGCTGCTGAGTTCATGCGTTGACTTTATACCAGAGAATTTGCCATGAGCTCCTAAATTGCCGTTTCTCCCACTGGACTTGAATGTATCTTAACTATCCTGACTTTCTTGAACTTATATGTTATATGTGAGTTGATTAAATGTTATTTTGTTATTGTTCTGGACCTCTAACACTGAATAAAAATCAGACGCAGACCAGTGAGTAATAAGTTTGAGATCACATACTGTATACCATTGTGTATAGTATTCACTATTCACTATATAGTAGGGATATTAGTCATTCATCGATTAATCGCTGTTAAGAATTTAACCAATTAAAGTATTAATGCCTAATTAATGGATAGTCCAGAAATGGCAATAGTTGCACCTCATTTCAACATCTGGTGGCATTTGAATAAGGAAACTTATATCTTAATAAAAAAGAAATCTGTAATATATTTACTGTAATAAATATCGATATGTCATCAGAAATCAAGGAAACATGTTAAGGTGAAATACTCACTTCTCCGACAACAACACTATAGCCAGTCTCCCCCTTTGAAGTTTCCATTCTGGACCAGAATAGCTGTTATTGTTTGCCTGTTTCATGTTAATTAGAGTTCAAATTAATGCCGAATGTTGGCCAAATGATTAAGTGTCTGTTTATGAGTCGTAGAAAATCATTAATAATTTTGTAGAGGGTGTAAATGTTCATAACAGTTAAATTGAGCAATATGTTAATGGGGTCTGGCAGGCACTGACTGAACTCAAACTCCACAGTGTGTATTTTCATGGCAGTGGACATTTGTTAACAGGCTTAATTTAACAGACGAATGACAATTATAAACAGCTGATCAGCTTACAGTGGAGGACTCGCTTGTTCTTGTCAGTTTACGATGTTGTGTGCGTCCTGTGTTCCTGCAGTGTTCCTGCAGCCTGTCTGAGTCTGGAAAGGAGGGGGCAACTTCACTGCTCACAACCCTTCAACCATAACTCATATTCATTTTTTCATGCACAAATGCTAGATATTGCTCCTTTAATTATTAATAAATCAATTTATAGCATATTCAACTACTGCTTCAGGAAAATGCACAAATTTGCAATCTTATTATATAGTGAGCTCAATATATACTCCTCTACATACAAATCCCTAGATAGTGAGTAGAGAATAGTGAATAAGTGAATGATTTCAGACACCTTAGTCTTGTTTTCTGCTCACTGTATGCACCTAAACTGTTATTGCTACTTATGCTATTTATTTATGTACCTTTTTTCAGTAACAATTGTCGCCCTATGTGTGAGGAAGAGGGTTCGTGTGTTTTAATGGATCATAATATGACAGTGATGGAGTGGGTTACAATATATAGAGGATTGGATCTGCAGGCTTTACTGTATGTAGTCAGAACCACTCAAACGAGGTATACCGCTCCGAGCAATCACCCCCTAACCCGTGTCTTATTTCTTTGTTCTCTTTCAGGTCTTTGGATCCATCTCCCCGGGCCATCTCTCTCTTTTCAGTCCATCCACCAGTCACCACCATGTATCTTCATGTTGAGGCTAAATAAATCACAGCACGCCAGCTAGAGGTAGGCACGGCTTCACAGCCAGCTTTAACGCTGCTTTTTTTTTTTTTTTTTTTAGCCTATACAAATTTAAAATTGTGCCAATTGAAGGATGCAGAATGTACTCTGCTGGGAACTGTGACAAGGAGCTGGCGCTGTTGTTTCTTTTTAATTACATCTGAAACATATATGAACAGTTATTGCCAATTAAGTTTAATAAAACTTTAATGATTCCCTTTGGGAAATCACATAAGTATAGGATATTACATTATGTTTTGATTTATGCCATTAAAATGAACTGACACACTTAACATTCGTTCCTTAAACAAACTAACTAAATTATAGGAGGCAACTTCACCACAGCAGATTTTGAAATGCTCTTCCTCTTACATCTGGAATTTAGTCAAGCATGTGTGTTGCACAAATGGTACTGAGTGCAAGCAAATATGTGTGTGTAAGTAAAACATACAGATGCATGCACCTGTGTGTGTGTGTGTGTGTGTGTGTGTATGTGTGAGAGAGAGAGAGAGAGAGCGAGTGAGTGGTGGTAAAAAATGAATGCAGGTGCCCACCTACCTAATGCACAATATGAGGTTGAGTGCCCTTATTCACATGTGAATGTAAATGTGTTGCAGTGTGTGTGTGTATGTGTGTGTGCTGGCTCTCTGCGGCTGAATGTGTGTGTGTGTGTGTGTTGAAAGCAGTGCTGCGGTCCTGTGTGCTCTGCCTCTGTTACAGGCATATTAGCAAGGCGGTGAGAGCACAGAGGCCAGACAGGTCTGCAGGCAGGCGGCTAAGCAGAGCAGAAATAATGCTATCAATACTGAGTGGATGTATGTATGGATGGATGGATGGATGGATGGAAATAATCAGTTTGAATCATTTTTAAATCTTATGAGTTTCTTGTTAGGGTGTTCATATGTGCTATAGATAAAAGTGTGACATCAGTACTACCTATAGCAAAAATAATCCAATAAGATTTCTTTTTGTTTTGTAGATCTAGGGAGGCATAAAAACATACTTTATGTCAGATGTCCATTCCCTTGGACAAACAAATCTGAGGATGATACATTGTTTCAGTTTTCCATCTGGTCCAGTTTGTGTTCAAAAAGGCAAAACTCAAGCTGTCCAGAAATTATAAGCCAAAGTCATGCTGTGAAAATCATCTGATTACTGAGTCGTACAGTCGGTGTGTAAAAAGGCGACAAACCCCTCACAATGTCTACCTGGATGTTGTCATAGTAGAGCGCCATCAGGTTCTGTTGATGTTGGTGTTGATCTGGAGCACATGTCAGCAGACTTTAGAGGACGGTGTGTATGAACGTCACGTACGGCAGCGGATATTAAATAATTTAATAACTTCGTCATGAGTCCAGGTTTGTTCCATTGATATATAAAGGAGAACTAGTTATAGCATTGGAGGCTGCTCAGTGGCACATGAAGCCAACATCTTTACTGTGAAAGCACACTAAAGCAAGCACAGTAGAGACTCCCTTCAGCTGAGTGGCTAACTTTTGGTTTAGCTCTCTGCTAACTTGAGTTGGAATGAAATGGTTTAGTGGTGGGGCTCTTCTAGACTTTCCAAATGTTATCACACCAAATAGATCTGATCCTGACATTGACACAGTTCATTTTGTGGAGGTTGTGATGCTCAAAAAGCATTATCCATCATTTTATAGCTGCTTCTTTCACAATGTAGGTCTATGGGGAAAAAGTCTTTTTGGGCCCTAAAGCATCAAGTGACATTGTCATTACATGCTTTGACCATTATGCCTGAGAGAGTGGTTTGTCCCTTGCCAGTCCACATTTTAGTCGCAAATCTGGTATTAGTTCACCAGTCACCAAAAGAGGAAGAGAAAACATTTTTGAACCAATGGAATGATACATAGAATTGTCTGCCTCTGTAATTGGTTCAAATGATGTTCACACCAGAAATGAACAACTCCAGACTTCACTTGACCGCGGCCTGGGACAACCCCTTTGAGATGGACCAGAGAGCGGTTGTTTGGTCTGCACCAGAGTTCGAATCTGGCGTACACGCCAACCCAAACAAACCGCACCAAGCTCCAGGATTCAGTTTAGCTGGACTGAAGACTGGTGTGAACCTGCCATAAAACTTTATAAACCAGCTGCGTTTGCAACAAATCGGACAGATTGTAGACAGAGGAGATCTTGGCAGAGAGCCTGTCAGAGCACAATGTGGCTTAACCCCGCAGACCACTGTGGACAAAGGTCAAACACAACACAATATTCCAGATAGTGAGACCAACATGAGCTGTCAATCAGTGGGGAAAGCCATGAAGAGGAATAGTTGACCTGCAAGGATTCGCTATCCATTTATTCATCAAAATACAAACTGAGTGGACTGTCCTTTTTCAGTTTTGGGTGCCCTGCCTTTTCATTCACGTAACTATTGATGAGTATATGTGTATAATTGCAGCAAAAGAGGGAAAACTTTAACCTCGGATGCTCTGTTACTGCCTCAGTTTCTACTGCTTTTCACTTCTTTGCAGGAGCACAGAAAGTTAGGAGTTTTTTATTGGCTTTTCTCTCTGTTGTACTGGCAGCTACCCAAAGAGTGGTCATGAAGACAAGTCAGGCAATCAGTTATAGCCATAACACTTTTAAAAACATTTTATGGCAGTGTAGCTACGCAATTTACCCCAACATTTGGACAAAAAAGTTTTCTGTTATTGCTTTATGTCTTCCTATTGCAATGGTTGGATGCATTGCATTCGCACCATTAGGGGCCCTTGCCTTCAGCCCTTGTGTCACTGCGTTCTGCTTTTATTTTCCACTGCAGCCAGCCATATACAGCATTCTGCCACAAGTTCAAAAATTCTTAACATCTTGCAGAAAAGGAATCAAGCTATTTCAAAACCCTTTCTTATCTGACCTTTTACTTGGACAAAGTGCAAGTGCTCCTGTACATTATTCTCTGTCTTACTCTATGTGGTCAGCAACTGGCATTTTATACCATGAATAAGAGGCGCTAGTCACTATAAGAGTCAGCAATTTCCTTGTAAATGGAATTTTGTATGAATGCAGCACTCTCATAATGGTCCTTTGTGTTATAACTGTTGCATTGTTTAACATACTATAGAAGTCAGTCAACAAAAATATAAAAGCAGCACTTTTGTTTTTGCTCCCATTTTTCATGAGTTGAAGTTGTATAAAGTATTTTCTGTGCACACAAAAGGTTTGTTTCTTTGTTTAAAAAGATGTGTTCGTTAGCACTTCTACCTTTTCAAGATAATCCATCCACCTGACAGGTGTGGCAAATAGAGATGCTGATTAAACAGCAGGATTATTGCACGTGTGCCTTGGACTGATCACAATAAATATCCAGTTTGATCTTGAAATAAGGTGTTTATTAAGGACTGAACTATGAGTTTTTTGCAAAGTTCTACAGATACAAATTTTTAAGCCAATCAGAGCAGAGTGGGTCATGACTTTGCCCTTCTGGGGAAAAAAAAAGTATCTGTCACTGGTGGACTCAGAGGAGGGGTGGTGAGATGGGCGACTGCCCTCCTTGGTGCCCCCATGTTAAAAAAAAGTACCCTCTAGATTGCCCTACCACTGGATGAAATAGTAAAGTACCCTTTAGTGCCCTCCAAGAAGAGAGAACATGGTGAAGTGCCCTTTCAGTGGACCAAATGCATTAAAGTGCCCTCTAGAGTGCTACTCCAGGAAAAAAAAATGTGATATAATGCCCTTCTAGTGGACAAAAAGTGGTGAAGTGCCCCCAAGAGTGTCCCTCCAGTCAAGAAAATATGATAAAATGCCCTCGAGAGTGCCCTTCCAGTGGACAATATGTGTCAAAGTGCCCTTTAGAGTGCCCTCCAAGAAGAGAAAACATGGTGAGGTGCCCTTTGGAGTGCCCTTCCAGTGGACAAAACTTGATAAAGTGCCCTTCCAGTGGACCAAATGTCTTAAAGTGCCCTCTAGAGTGCTCTTCCAAAAGGAAAAATGTGATATAATGCCCTTCTAATGGACAAAACATGGTGAAGTGCCCCTAAGAGTGTCCTTCCAGTCAAGAAAATCCTCGAGAGTGCCCTTCCAGTGGACAAAACGTGATAAACTGCATCATATCTTTTGGCGGGCTGGTGCCCCACCACATGCAGCTGGTGCCCTTTTTATTTTTTATGCCCCGGCCCCTTTAAAGTCCACCACTGTTATCTGCAACCATACATCAAATAGCCATAGTTCAGTGCCTAATAAATGTTTTTCTTTCAAGATGAAACCACTCATTTTAGCGTGGATGGTGGATGGATTATTGTGAAAAAGTAGAGGAGCTCACTTACATGGATTTTAACCACTTTCTGAACAAAATTTGAGAGAAATAAGCCTTTTGGGTGCATAGAAAATGTCTTCTACTTTTAACTCGTGAAAAATGAGAGAAAAAACCACAAGTGTTTATATATGTTTATATTTTTCTTTAGTATATATAGATTGTTTGTGTCTTTGACCTACTGCTACTGTAAATCCATATTACACTCTGCAGAATTTAGACACAATCCATCTGTCCCAGTGTGCATATAGCTGCTTGTAGCTGCAGTGCGGATGAGCTGCGTGTATGCTGAACTAGAGTAGAGTCAGAAGAGTTCCTATGAAGTGTAATTCTGCCACTGAAGCTCTCTCCAGCCAACCTATTACAGCGTATTAACTCTGGCTTACACACCATTTTAGAAGTGGTTTGAAAAATGATTTCATTACAGAGGTTGCAGAACAATTTGTACCACTATCCCCGCTTTCTTCTTGGTTTGTAGCCGTCCCTGCCTTCCTCTTCACGCTGTTTTATTTTCTGCCAGCACCCAGGAGAAACATCTGCCACAAGCAGTTTATTAGAGTGAGCTAAACGGCTACAACGTCCAAGACATTTTGCACTTCAGTATGTTTGTTTTATCTGAGGAGAAGGGCAAAAATAGCTACCCATCCAACACTGACGGAAGCAGTTTCAGATGAGGCATTTCTGACATTAAAATAACTTTTCCAAGAGTTCACACAATGAGACATCGAATCAGACAACTAACTTCTTATCTTCCTAATAGTTTCTAAGATTACTCAAGATTTCTCCTTTGAGCAATGTGATATCTGTTACAATACAGTCTATTTTTATTTCTTTATCCCCTTGTGAAATCTTCATAGATTACACATCTGAATCGAATAAAGAATGCAGTGTGGTATCAGAGAAGTTCCAGCTTATCTAAGATTACTTATCTCGGAAATTGAAGGGGATTGATGTGAGAGAATCAGATATTTGAAGTCTACATCGCTAGAGCTAAAGATGCACATGTTCACAAAGCCTGGAAAGACTGGAATAGGTCACTCTCATTCCTTTGTGCGTGCGTGGGTGGATGGTTGTGTGAAGCTGGTCCTTTGGGAATTTCTTTTGCATGGAGTTTGAGCAGGAACGATTGTCAACCATGTCCCCCGAAACTTCACTGCTGTGTAGAAGTTGCTCCCATCTGTTGTGTTTGTGCACACTAATTGCAACGGGTTTCTAAGCGGGTATATGTGTTGTCAGTATTCATTTGGATTTTTATGTTCGGACCTTGCGCAAAAATATCCTTCCTACATGCATACACATACAGTGCATATACACAGAAGATGTTCTTTTATCATCAGTTTATTGCACCGTCTATTGATTCAGGGCTGGAAAATTAAAGTGCTCAAGCTGAAAGTGCTGATTCATTGCTATTTATTTTGGGATCGTGTATACCTGCCTTTAATTAACAAGGCGGACTAAGTGTGGGTACAGCAGTCTGTTGTAGTTTCTATTTTTGCTCACATGCACAGACACATAGGCCCACACTCTGTAGTTCTGTGAAAATTGGTCCAGTGGCCTTGTAGTTTTAAAGGTGTCAACTCAGACTCTCACTTGCCTTTTTTCAGCCCCATTAACCATCTAAAGGCTCATTTATTTCCCCTTTAGACGTAAAATAAATACGGATGTTTCAAATGATGTAACCGTCACTGCCCACATACAAAGTGCTTCCATGCGTCCTTTACCTTGGCATGGCTGTTAAGCAATAAATCCACTAGGGGGCACTGCTCAGAGTCGGAAGTTATCCCAAAGAAAAAGAAGAGTCAAGTCAATTTTCTGATAACAACAAATATCGCAATGCTGGAGAGGACTGAAAACTTGGTATTTCATCTAGATAACTAGCAAAACCATAACCTAAAAAGTTGCCTATTAACCTAATCTTCACCTTAACCCCAAGATTAAACATATAAGAGATCTCATGTCTAATTGTAACTTTAAACAGAGATGATTTTTTATTTTGTGATCACCGACCGTGACAAGACTTCTCTGCAGATTTTCAAATGACTTTTACCTGGCTGTAGATAAATTCTCAAATAGGCTATCAAATAGTGCTAAAATATATTCACAAAAAGCTTCTCAAACTGTATGCATGTATTATTCAGTCTAGTTTGCCTAATTTCCCAAGCTTTTGAAATAAAATTAGCCTGTACTTTGCCACTCAGTGCAGTTATATACGTATTAGCGTACTCCGAGCATGGGTGAAACGTTCATGGAACTCAGCCATGAGCTCGCCAAAACTACACTATTATGTCCTGCAAAACCAACGCCCAAGTTCTTGGAGAGTCCTGACGCTGGAGGAGGTTGTAATAAGGCAAAAGCGCAGGCAGCGCTGAAGACGGTCTGTGCAGCCATGAAATACATTATGACATGTGGACGGAGAGTTCTTTTACGGACTTACTTTCCAATACTTTTGGATTTTCAAAGCTTCTTTCTTGTGTTCTGTGGCCATGTCTTGCCTCAACTATAGGCTACACCACTACACTGCCCCACAACGATCAGAGGCACTGCTCTCTTTTATCTATACCTGTAAGCTTTCAGAAAATGTGCAGAAATTCTCACAGAATTAAGAGCACAGACAGGAGGCTTCATCTGTGTCCTTATGCGTATCGAATGTTGAGCACAAATAAGGCTTAAAAATCGACACACCCAAACATAAGAGCTTTTAACACTACATTTAGCCTGGGGCTAAGAAAGCTTTCACATTGATACAATCCTGGCCCATTCCAAAGTCAGCTAACTCCAGTGAGTTTGTGGGGTTATCCCCTGAAAACCGACTAAACCCAGAGCTTGTGCCAGTATGAAACAAAGAACTTAGAATGTTGGCATTACCTGCTGCACCAATGGACATGTAGCCCAGGGCTAGCAGAAGTGCAGTGTGAATCATATAGCCCTGAGCTTAGCTTAACTAAGGGTTAACAATGTGTGTATGAAAGGGGGCTGAATTATCCCAGGGTTAACTCTTAGCCCAGGGCTATCCTTAGCACTATGCTTCATATGCAGTGTGAAAATCCCTATAGTGCACATAAAAACTGCAGCTGAATACAATTACTGCAGCTTAAGTCTATTCATGTTATGTTCTCTACAGATGGAAGAACTTGGCAGTTGTTGAGAAGAACATGTACCTTCACAGTCTTTAAAAACAAGAGGCAAACTTAGATGTGACTAAAACTTGCGTAACTCTGTCAATGCAAACACTGTAAATACTATATACGGTCCACAAACTACAGTGTGGGCCTTTTGACTAGCTGTAGGCGACAGCGTATTGAAGAGAAGTGGAAAAAAAAGGCATTTCTTGCGTGGTGCCTTTTTCTGTGCACAAACCTGTAATTCTGCTTGTGAAAACATGCCAGATTCAATTCAGTTCTGTTTGGAGTGTGCAGCTGGTCGGACAGTGCTGTCCATTCATGCGACTCTGATGAATCTCACACCACCACTGTGTGACGTCAGTTACTCACACAGGTCAAATGTTATGATCACTGCACCAGTCACACTAATTTAATGATGTGCCTTGTTTTACGTGTGTCGTGTTTGTGGGGCCATGGTTAAGTCTGTTTTCATCAAAGTTGGGAAAATAAAAGATATTGTAAATGCCAACAATGAGCAGGGCTGGGAGGGTCGCTAACCTCACCTAAGTATGACAGTATTGAAGTAATGTAACTTGCTTCCTTCCATTACTTTTGGGTTACCTCAGTACCAAATAGTGCAATTGTTAGGCCCAATATTGTGTAGTAGTAGCAGTAGTAGTAGTAGTATTGACAAGTTAGTGAGTTATAAGTGGATTTCTGTGTAGCTAACGTTAGTAGTTGATTGATGTAGCTAATGATAGCGGTTGTTCTGTGTAGCAATTGTTAGTGGCTGGTCTGTGTAGCTAATGTTAGCTGTTAGTCTGTGTAGCTAATGTTAGCAGTTGGTCTGTGTAGCCATTGTAGTGGTTGGTCTGTTTAGCTACCCGTTAGTGGTTGTGCTGTGTAGCTTACTTTAGCAGTTGATTAGAGGGTTGTTCTGTGTAGCTAATTTTAGCAGTTGTTTTTTCCTGTACATGTTTCTTTGAATTGGATGTTGACTGCTTGGATGACGACAGTATTTTCACAGCTGATGTCAGAACTGTTCTTGTACTGTGACGTTGTTCCTCTTTTCTGATTCAAAGACAAAATGACAAGATAACACCTGTTTTTTTCTGTAATTTTTTTGTATCCAAACTACAGAATCCAGTTACATGTCATCCGTTACTCCCCAAGCCTGATAAAGAGCTATGTTTTCTACACACATGACAATACTAACCTTAACAATATCAGCATGACGTTTATTTTGGCTTACTCAGTGGCCAGTGTTAGCCATAAACCATCATTACCTTTAGGCAATAATGGTGAAAAGTTTGCTTTTGCAAAAGTTTGCTTTTTTTTCCCCTTACACTGAGGGGTTTCTTATGTTAGATGAAATAATTTTCCATGCATCAGTCGATGGTATTACGCATTTATCATGGTTACTCTGTTACTTTGACAGAAAAAAAAAAGTTTTTCAGCATTGTAAATGTAATATCATGATGCATTTAAGGATGCAGTTTGTTTTTATTACATTGTATTTATTTATTTATTTAAAAGCAATTTTCACTAAATGCAAATGTCAGAATAAGTCAAGATTAATAACCACATCTTGGAAATCCTTGTAAAAATATTTTTCGCACCATAATCATGCCTTTAATTATGGTTTTTCCCCACATAATTAAATGCCACAGTGGTCAGTGAAACATTCATTTTTGCGGGAAGAAAAATGTGCATCTCTGATTATTGTTTTTGCCATTTCACCTTGTTATTTACAGAAACTCAAAACCCATCTATTATCTAGATTCTTCATCTAGGACTTGTCAAATACATTAACAATCTAAAAGCTCAAGTTATTTTACTGCAAGTCTGAAACCCAGAAAGCAAACAAGTAAAGATCTGATCCTCTCTGTGCTGCCTCGCACTATTACAGATGATTGAATGTAAATGATCTGACAGTAAACCTATGCAAATGTATTCGCTTGTAGGTTTGTAGGTGTGCATTCGAGCATGCACTTGCCACTGTGGTGTGCGTAATGTATATCTGTACATACACAAATGGAAAATGCTTTGTTATTAGGAGACATACTGGCAATGATTTGTATGTAATTCAGTGTCAAAACAATGCTGATGATAATTAAAAAGTGCACAATGTGTTTCTAAGAAAAGAAACTGGTCAGAACAAAGAAGTAAAACCACATTATTCTTGTGTAAAAGTATTTATGTATGTTGTAAATATCACTTAATGATGGTCTGCATGGTCATTAGGTCATAAGGTATGAGGTATTAGGTGCATTATATCTAAGTGCTGTCATCAGTATCATGAAAAGTGAAACAACAGTGAGTCACTGACACAAATCTTGTAATATTTTAGCTTAAATGATTAAAGGAGCAATATGTAACAATTGCACGTCCAAAAATGAGCACTGCAATCCAAGTGGCCAGTTGCAGCCATATATATTTTTTTAATAGACTGAACTTATTTGGTGAAGATTCAGCATTCATTTTGATTCAAATTCATTTGAAAGGGGCAAAGAAGCACAATTATTCTGCCCCAAAACGGAAATTTCAAAGGAGGACACGGATGTTGCTTTTCCTTAATTTCTGACATATGGTTAGGATTTATTACTGTAAATATATTACAGATTTCTCCTTTAAATGAGGCTGAACTGAGACTAAAATGAGCTTGCCCAGTAACTGGAAATGTCCTTTATTAACCAGGATACCGTGATTTCAGCTGTTCTGTTGAAAATGACTTTATTAGACCACTAATTCCCCTCAAGCAGACTGCATCTGCAGCTGGATGCTCTTGATTGCAGCTGGTTCAAGGGGCAACATATTGAAAAAGGGACAATGAAGAGTAGGCAGATTAGCAGTAAGTGAAGTGGCCACAGACTAATGCACTGAACTGAACTAAATAAATTGATTCTCTTCATGAGCATGTGCAAACCTGAAGTTGAGGGATCTCGGTTGTTGTTGTTTCCATCAGCCTTTCTTACTCATTAGTTTACAGATCCAAACTATAATTAATGAATAAATGATGTTTTATTATTATAGATTGCTTTAAACTACCCTCTCTAATTGTTTTAGAGAGCAACAAAAGCTGAGTGATTATCCTCAGGCTCTATTGAGTTAAGTGTTTAGAGACTATTAGAGTTTATTTTGTTCACTAAGTAAAAGTTAGCATTAATGTGCTTTGGCAACGCTTGTATTTTACACGGTCATGCTGATAAAGCCAATGAATTGAAATTAAATTGAATAACTTGTGAGTCTCTGAAATGGGAAACTCTAAACAAACAGTAGGCTAATTTAACTTTTGGTACATTAAGTACAAGTTGATATAGTTA
Organism: Lutjanus argentimaculatus; assembly: GCA_034769285.1. Classification (NCBI taxonomy): domain Eukaryota; kingdom Metazoa; phylum Chordata; class Actinopteri; order Lutjaniformes; family Lutjanidae; genus Lutjanus; species Lutjanus argentimaculatus. The sequence continues at coordinate 4,199,830 of JAWZSL010000001.1, forward strand.
TAGTTCAAGTCCACTGACTTGAATATCAGGGAATGTCCAAGCCCCAGATTCAGCACCATGGACAGCGGCTGTCAACAACTGGAGCCCCATGATAGTGTAAATAATGCCAAGTGAGATCATGATCAAAGTTATGAGCAGCTTCATGAGGATTTTTCTAACTATGACAATGTATTCAACACGCTTATATAAGTGACAAATGTGTTGTGGTTTTGGGTTTGTCAGTTATTTTCTTTTATATTTTGTAAAAGTCTTCCTTCATGTGTCTTTGTTTACTTTACTTCATGTCTTTGTCTTTTTCGCACCCTTTCAGATGACTGATTTGTTATATTTTTCCCTAATTTGTTTTCTGTGTATTCAGTCTCTGTGTTTTCCCCCTTCTGTCACCGGCTCGTCTTCATCCTTTGTGTCGAGCGTCCCAGCATTTTCTTAGCATTTCCCTGTGTGCTTTTGGATTTTTTTGCCTACTTTATTGGACTCTGGATTTCTTGTCTGTCTTTTTGGATTGGTGTGGCTTTGCAGGAAACTAAATGAGCATGATGCTCGGTTATATCGGCTTTATTTTCAGAAACCAGTCTCTGCATTGCTCTTGTAAAATATATACACTGGACTAAACTATATTGCATGTTAGCAAGAGTGTCTGAGTTAACCTGCTCTTTCCTCATCCTGCTGTATGCTTACTCTGCTGTATCATGCCACATTTTTAGATTAAGGATTTGTTTTACCCGCCCCTGATTTGTTCCCTGTGTATTTAGTCAACATGTTTTCCTCTTTCTGTCACCAGTTTGTCTTTGTTGTTAGTGTCAAGCGTCCCAGCATTTTCTCAACATTTTTCTGTGTACTTTTTGGATTTTATGCCTACTTTATTGATCTGCCTGTGCCTGTGTGGATTGGCTTGGATTTTGAAGGAAACTAAACGAGCCTGACATTTGATTATAACAGCTTTACTTTCAGAAACAGGGTTCTGCACTGCTATTGTAAAATAAATACCCTGGACTAAACTATCCTTCAGGCTTTGATTCAGACTTGATTCACCCGTCCCTGATTTGTTGCCTTTGTGTTTAGTCCCCAGTTTGTCTTTGTCCTTAGTGTCAAATGTTCCAGGGTTTTTTTTGCCTTTATTGGACTACCTCACTGCCTTCTTGGATTGGCTTGGATTGGCATTGCTATTCTACAATATTAGGGGTGTCACAATCTCAATATTAACAGAAAAACTGATCAAAATGATTGAATCAATTTCAAGAATCAAATTGAAAGGTAGAATTTGTTTGTGTTGGCTTTTCACTCCACCCTCGCCTTCTTGCCGCATCTGTTGAGTGTCCCAAAAGAGGACACAGGTGGCTTGCGGCATATCCATCAGTGCAAAATTTATATAAAAATGTTTAAATTGAAAAATCAAATCGAATCATCAGAGAATCGTGACACCCCTATGCAGCATATACCCTGGACTAAACTATCCTGCATGCCAGCAAGAGACTCTAAGTTTACCTACTCTTTTCTCATCCTGCTGTGTGTTTATTCTGCTGCATTATGCCACAGCCTATGTCACACAATCTTTTTTATCCAGATGTGCGCTGGTTTACCCCGCTGAGCTGTGACCTTCACTCCGTCTCACCTCCAGGCGTGTCTTGCGTTTTGCCTTTGTACGTTCTCATAGGTATGAATATACAACATGCCAGCGCATATCGCGGCAAAGGTAAATAACTTAATAGATTTCCCACCCAGAGACCCTAGATAAATAGAGAATCTAAATATTCTATTGAAGCTGAGAAGCATGACAGCCATGTAATTCCCTAAGCTGCCTCTGAAAGCCATAATATTCATATTTCTTCATAGCAATAAAACCATATTACCATATGAAGGCCATAGGATAATATTATTATCAGCCAGCTCTCTGTGTGTGCCTCTCCAGTGGCAGGGATCAGTTCAAAGCACAGCCCAAAGCATGAGTGTATGTGTGTGTGAGAGAGGAAGATAGTGTGTGCATGTGTGTGCTGCGTATGTGTGTGTGGGGTGTGTTTGTATCTGTGACTGAGTGTGTGTGATCACTTCCCTGAAGCGACAGCTGCACGCCGAGTTCCTGAATGGAGAAAGCTTCTCTGTGATGACTACCAAGTGGCACACACGTCTCTCCAACCCCCTTTTCTCCTCTCCTTTCTCCTCCTTTCTCCTCTCCCTTCCCTTATCTTTTTGTGTTCCACTTTATTCCCCCTCCTCGTCAATGATTGTATGCTGATCGGCTTCTTATTTCCCCGTGTTTCTGTTGTCCTCTCCTCATCCTCTACGCCTCCTCTCTTCTACTTATTTCTGCCCTATCAGTGCTACTTCTCCCATAGCTTTTTCTTTTTATTATTACACCCCCATCACCATAATCACAGAATCAGAAATGCTCGCTGCTGCTCCCTGCAAAATGACTCGCATCTGTCACAGCTAAACCTGCATAAAACCTTGAATAAGAGCAGAGGGAAGGAAGAAGGGTAAGGAAGGAACGGATGGAAGAAAGCATAAAAAGAACCAAGGAAGGGGAAAAGAAGAGAGAAAGAAAGAGAAATAAAAGACGGTAGGAAGAATGAAAAGTGATTAATGAAGAAGCCATTAAGCAGAGGCAAAGAGAGCAGGGAAAACTGATGAAAAGAAAGTCTCTATATTTAGTGGTGTTTCAGATTGGGAAGTGTTTGATGTCAGAACCCCATTAGCCACAGTAGTGAGTATTTGGAGAGATCTTGCTGTGTAGACAAAGTGTGTGAGTGTGTGTGTGTCTGTGTGTGTGTGTGTGTAAGTGAGACAGATGGGATAGATGGAGGGAAGCAAGAGAGAAAACATTATAGCCACAGCCTATTGGCCTGTGAACCTCCGGGCCAGAGAATCATAAACCTGCTTATGACAGGTTCAATGATAAAAAAAAAAATCCCCACACACACATGCTGTATGAAGGTGAAAGTGTAATCCTCCTACATCAGTCAGTGCAGAGATAGTAAAGGGGTTTGGTCTCTAATCTAGATTCTTAACTTACTTATCTGGCTGTTAATGAATCATCCACCTCAAATAACTCACAGGATAACAGAATGACTACGAATAAGGGAAGAGTACTGAAAAAATAAGTGACCCCGAGGTTAAAGTTTCCCAAAAATGCAAAAGTATGTTGAAGTCAATGAAAATAAAGTACAAGTAAGCGGACTGGCTGTCAACATGTAAGTAAGCAAATAAAATTTGTGTGTTCAACTAAGGTTCTAAATATATCACAAGTACATCAAATGGATTTGCAAAATCTCCACGCATTAAAGGGAAAGTTCACTCCAAAAGGAAAATTCAGTCATTATCTCTCACCCTCATGCTGATAGAAGGTCGGGTTTAGCTTTTTCGTCCATAAAACACTGCTGGAGTTTCACAGGAAAACAGCGTTGCAGAATCTCCCAAACAATTTAAGTGAGTGGTGATGGAAAAACTGAGATGGAAACCGAAAAAACCAACGAAAAAAAGCTATACTGCTCATCTGATGTAATCCAAGTCTCCTAAAGTGAGACTGTGGTTCAACTGTGCGGGCGCACCACACACACCCACTTCAGACGTGTGTACGTGCACGTGAACGTGGCTCCAAGCTAAGGATCTACAGTGAAAATTCAGGCTACAAACGTGTTGTAAATGACATCTTTCAAGTCAACTTGGCATGTTGGGGCTTTAGGAGACTTAGATTACTCCAGACGAGCAGTATGGAGGCATTTTATGTTTTATTTTCTGTAGGTTTGTGAAGTTTGAAAACTGGTCACCATTCACTTCCATTATTTGGGAGATTCTGCAACACTGTTTTCCTGTGAAACTTCAGCAGTGTTTTATGAACTAAAAAACTAAACCTGACCTTCAATCAACACGACAGTGAGTAGATAATTATTTGGTTTTCATTTCTGGGTGAACTATCCTTCTTTTACAATGAATGTCTCAAAGGAAAAAACCTTCGCACATCTATTTAAACAAGACAGACCAAAAAGTTGCAAAAGGACTCCCGCTCACTGTCTAACTTGCAATGTAAAATTTATTTGCGACGTTTCGGTACTAGACCTTCATCAGGCCTTCATGTTTGCTAATGAATGTCTCACAAGATGTTGGTTGAGAGGAGATGGAGATCTCGGGTGGAGGATGGATAGAATGAGGGCAGATGAGGCGGACGATGACTGAAGTTCCAACTGAAGAGCTCTACAAAAACCAGCCTACACACACACACAGCACAGTTACTCATCATGAAGTCCATCATAAATGTCCACTGAGATCTACTTTTATGTAGGGCCTGCTCTACAGTGTCCACTTTTAGACATAATAATGCAGCCCACTGAATGCCCCCTCAATGTAAACATCTCAAAAATTAAATACATCCTGTGCAGCTTTTAATACACCAATTAATCTTACAGTTCAAACACATTTGCTAACAAGGCTTTATACATTATGTTAGGTGCATAAGAAATTATGCTAGCCTCAATGCCACATGTGGCACCTATCTAGCACAATGACCACATGTTCATGAATCCGTTTTATTCTCTTCAAGATTTTTCTGACTTGTTTTGAGGCTTATCTCTCATTCTTATCTGTGTGCATTCTTTGGAAATGCAGTTAGCATGTAAGGGATAATGTACAGTGAGCAGGTCATTATTGATAAATAAACCCTGATGGGGTGATGCAGATCTTGAATCACCCTGGGGGTTCATTTCACATTATCACATGGCTTTGTTAAATACTGGATTGTGATTGGTCAATTGCAGAATTATAAGGTCTGTTATTTCTTTATAGTAGACTGTTGCTCTGCTTCGTGTTGGGGTCCTGCATCACCTCGCCGGGGTTTATTTAACAATAATGACTGGCTCAGTGTACATTATCCCACTCCCACACAAAACATTGATTTTAAAAAGGATTTTATTGCTCCTCCAGAGTCTATGATCGGAACTGAACATAACAACGGCCCTTCATTCATAGCAACAGTCTGCTATAAAGAAATAACAGACCTTAGAATGCTGTAATTGATCAATCAGAACCAAGTCTTTAACAAAACCATGTAATAAACAATGGTAACTGATACTGTGCTTTCACTGTGATGAGAAGCGGTAGAAACAGAACCAAGCTTCTTAGTTCTGTTTGTTTGTATTGTATTGTTAATTGTCTTTGTTATTGTAATTGTACGTTGGCAACACATGAAATATCAAGCTTGTGTAGTTGAACTGGTTTCTGAGCTCCAACAATTATCTCACCGGGATATCAGATGTTCTAAACATCCCTAGGTGAAGTCACAGCGCCTCGATCAACCCTTTTCATTCAGTGGTAAACTTCAATTCATCAAGTTATAGCTAACCAGCCCAGTCTCACTCCCAACTCATCAGATATGGATGAAATGTAACCACACTTCTGCAACTTATACCCACCGACACACTGGGCTTTTCAAGTGATTTGAATGTAAACCCATCTGCCCATCTGCAACTGTACAAGATGCACTGGGATGTGGACGCAGTATAAAGAGGGAGAAAGTCCTCACACGGAGGAAGTGGGGTGGATGGATGGGTCAAAAAAACACCAGACTGTCACCCAGGAGGCCAGGGTTCATGTTCCGTGTGAAACCAAAACATTATTAAAAGTTGTAAGGTACATAATGTTCCATACATCACGTGACTTTCCTGTCGCAGGCATAGAGTGACATTTGAGTTACGTACATCATGTTACTTCAATGTTGTGAGCCGCTTCAGTGACACATGACATTCATCCTGTGACTTTCATAGCCACAGTAACCCAAATCATGGTTTAACCTAACCCAAGTAGTTTTTGTGCCTAAACCTAACCAAATAGTTTAAGTGCCAAACTGCCATCCTTTCACAGTGTTAATCACGTGTTAAAAGGCCGTTTTATGGCGTTAATCAGTGTTAAAAACAGCTTTCTGACCGCGTCAGATACTGCAGCCAAAGGGTACCTCCTGCCTCAGTATCAGACGCCAAGGGGTGTTGACATTTTGTCGGTATTTGACAAGTTGGGATGAGAATGCTCTCAGTTAACAAGTCTAACTTGGTTTAACTTCTTGTCAGTCCTGGCGTTTCTCTTCATGCTGAGGCTGAGCATAGCAGAACTATCAACCTTATTTAAAAGGACAGGAACATAATACCTGCCTAGCGTACCGCAATACCATCTTATTAAGAAACCTTTTTACAAAAGCAGAAACACCACATCGGACTGCTGGGTTGTTTCTGTTGTCTTTCCCATTTCTGAGCCTTTATTATAATCTACATGCTAACATGTTGCCGTCAGCTTTTTAAAGTTTATCATTTGTTCAAGGTCGACTTGACTGTGCTTGTTCCAGCATATCAAAGAGCCGATGATCAAACAGCTTCTAGATCTTCGTATTCCCTTGACTGCCTTGGTTGCGCTGACAATGCAGTCATGTTGATATTGCTGCTGCCTTTGTCACTGGCTCACACTTTCTCTGTGCTATTACCTCTTTGCTACTTGTCCTAACATGAAAATCGGTGGAACGGGGTAAGAAATGACTGTAACCTATTTTGACAGTGGAATAGTACAGAGGGAGACATGAGAGAGGAAGTTGTGAGATGAGGTTTCACATCTTCAACTTGTGCATAAAGTTAAAAAAAAAAGTAGTTTAATGCTCGCCGAGGTGGGAAAATAGAAGGCCAGGGAAAACAGATTTTTATATAGTGATATGCTGTGCTGCCGCTCATTGGAGCTTGCCTTCATTCCACCAGAAATTGAAAAAAATGACGAATAAAAGAGTTGAGGGTGTTACAGGTGTACATAACCACAGTGTCCCCAGTTTGAGTCCGCAAAGGGGCCCTATTGAATGTCAGCCCCCCTCTCTTTTACCATGGAGGCTGAATAAAAACACAATATTGTCACTCTTAGGTGGAAACCAAGCATTTTTCAGCATTTTTACTTTATGTTACAAATCAATACTATTGGTCACCCTTTGCATCTGTCTGTGCGTTTTTTTAAACATTTAACCACATATCTCCATTGGATCCGTAAACTGATGCCAAAACCTCATATCTTCACGTTTTTTTTTTTTTTTTTTTTTTTGTCATTTCATTGGAAAAGTAAGAGTTTTGGACATACAAGGTTTCTGACAACAATAATTTGTAAAATGCATTTATTGCCCAAAAAACATGCATGCTATTTTAGATGGGAAACAGCAGAGCAATGCTAAAATGTAGCAGAAACATATATATATATATGTATATATATATATATATTTCAGAATCCTAGTTAAAATGTGCCTGACATTTTAAAGGGAAAATTTGGCACTTTTCATGTGGCTGTCCAATCAATATAGAGTTCTAATGCTGCAAAAACGGTAGTTCTTCATTGTATCCGGAGGAACTACAGGCTATCTCAGCTTGGGGGGGGGGGACAAATCTTAGATGCATCCCAATTCTCTCGTGAAAGATTATGAATTGATGCAGAAAAGTCAGTTGGAAATTTAAAGCCAATGAACTGAGTGACTGGTGATAGGAGACGGACAGACATAAACATGTGCATCATGTTTAAATTCTGAACCAGGCTACTTCTCGAGTTTTTGCAGGGATGGCTGAGTGAAAGCAGCTGCACTCCCTGATTCTAAAGCTAGCCTATTAAAGCATTTTGGTGTTTATGAAGTTGAAGGGAAAAGGGACCTGGACAAGAACAGCAATATATGAAAGTTTGTTTTTAACTAAGAACTTTATCCATCAAGATGCATCAATAATGGTTTTATAATTGCAGAGGAGCGGGAGTGAGCGGGGAGCAGGAGCCGGGATGGAGCTCAGAGCGGCTTTTTTAAAAAGATGGAGCGTCGCCTTATCGACTGCTCTGTCCCGCTCCAATTTTGCTCCGGTACCTCTCACACCACGAGTCTGACGTATGTGTGCTTTTTGGCCCACAGGCTTTGGTTTAAACTAAAGCTGAATTACAATGCATATTTTTCTTTTTTTTTTGGAGTGAGCGGGATGAAATTTGAGTTGAGCGTGAAGCAATAATGAGCGGAGCGGCCTGGTTCGAGCCTTAAGCCGGGGAGTTGGGGGAGGTGGTCAAACAGCTCTGTGAGCGAGGAGCAGAAATTCTCACGGCTCCACTCTGCTCACATGCTCTGATCGTGAGGTGCCAAGAGATTCCCACCCCTCCCTAACACTATGTTTGGGCCAACAAATTAATAGCTTAAGTCTAGAGGGGTAATACATGACGATTTATGCTGCCCTGTTGAAAAATGCTACCCTTGCACAAGTATAAAGCAGAGTAACCCTAACCCCTTAAATATTCTTTTTTTCTTTTTTATTTTTATTATTTTATGGAGGGATTTCAAACCTTAATAATGGTTCAATAAAGGATGTTTTTTAAGTTAATTGAACCCCTGTGTGCCCCTCCTAGCATATAATTAGAGTGCTACATTTTAACCCCTACTTAACCCTAACCCAGAGAACTGCTAAGCCGCTCACATATCAACAGAACAACGGCAACATGGGCGTGGGCGTCAAAAACTCACACGTAATGCATCGGGGTACATGAGCAGCTCTGGAAGCAGGTGAAAATGGGTTTTCTTGGCCAATATAGCAGCACCGAGGAATTTATTGCTTCATTTGACTACATTTACCATCAACACTGACCGGACATCCACATGAAAAGTGGATAATTTTCCGCTAATGGAAAAACATCAAGTGACATTACAAAATTATAATATCAAAGCAGAATTATGAAAGCATGTGAAAGGCCAAAAAAGTACGAATATTAGGCTTATTTGTCTGCTTTTGAAATGTAAAATCATTTTTAACTATTGCTAAGGCAGACAGAAAAACAAAGAAACAGACAGACAGGCAGACGGACAGAGACAGACAGACAAAGGCTGGAACCAGACACCACAACAGGCAGAGCTTTATGTTACATGTGTATAAAAATAGAATCATTGACGTTTGGAGCTGACAATCATATCGCACAGCACTGCTTAGAATGAGATGGAGGCTGTTATTTCTTAAAGAGGGACAGAAGGGTGACAGGAAGTCACTGTATCTCTATCGGAGCAGAAAAACGAGAATGATGTAACAGCTATGGCCCCAATTAAACTGATGAGAGAGATGTACAGGCAGAGAGAGAAGGGAGGAGTGATAGATGTAAGTATTAAATGTTATCTTGGGCCACCGAAAAAGCAAGAGAGGAAGCAAAAGAGATGATTGGAGACGGAGCAGCAGGGATGTGTGTGTGTGTGTGGTGTGTGTGTGTGGTTACCATTACAGTAAACCAGAGGCCGTGGTTAGTATTACAATGGACTGCAGCGCGACAAGCATTGATGCACTGTGCAAGCGGCCGCAATCACCTCATTATCTACTGTACTGACGGGGAGAGGGCAGAGCGTTGGAAAGAAGATACAGACCGGGACAGTGAGGAGGAAAAAATAAAAGACAAGATGATGACAATGACACAAAAGGAGAGCCAGATTAATAGATTGAAAGAAACAGAATTGGAGACGGAGTGTGAAACAGCGAGAAAGAGAAGTAAACAAGGAGAGGAGAGGAGAGCGAAGGAGTCATGTAACAAAAGAGCCATTAGCAAATGTCTGTTTCCCTTCCCCACTCAGCTCTCTGAAAGACAGCATCTGTGTGTGTGAGTGTGTGTGTGTGTGTGTGTGTGTGTGTGTGTGTGTCTCTCTCCCTGTGTGGCTCAGATCCCAGAGGTGTATCAGGTCCATGTTAGAGATGAGGGTTTGTCTAGGCAACTGTGTGTATCAGCATCTGTGTACCTACGTGGATGTGTGTATTTGTTTGTTCCACAGTGTGTGTGTGTGTGTGTGTGTGTTTGCAGGGCAGTCAGTTTTGCTTGCCTATCTGGAGGGAGGATGCATAGAGGTGGACTAAAACTGTGACCTTCCAATCAACAACATAATAACATTGACTTTGATATGACAGTAGCACGATGAACAAGCAAATATTGGCAACAACCGGAAGCGGGACGCAACAAACAGAGCGCATGGGGGTGTCATGATTCTCCAAATCCATGATTCCATTTTACTTTCGATTTTAAAGCGACAGATCACCCCAAAAAGTAGTGCTATTTATCCATCTAGATCCTTTTGGCGTTCGTTGCAGATTTTTGGAAATATCAGCCACAGAGATGTCTGCCTTCCCTCCGATATAATGGGCTATAATGGCCCTCGGCTTGTGGTGCTCAAAGGCCCCAAAAAATATGTTTGAAAAAGCTGAAACCAGCGACTGTTTCTAAAAAGAGTGGGGGGTTTCTAAAAATCATGACCCAGTTACTTAAGATAATCTATAGATCTGTGAGCAGTTTCATATAGAAACTTTTTTCTTTCTAGGAACTGCTGTTAGGGCTGCACAATTACTTGCAGTATCCAAATCACAGAACCAGAACCAAATCACAATCTTTTGAAAAAGGAAAAATGGATGAGAAAACAGCACTATAATGAGGCACTGTGGTGCTGCGTAGGTGACCTGGCCTTAAAATCTTGCTTCAGATAAAAGAAAACATGTTTGTTTGGTACCTGTGAATAATATGAACTAACATCAAATGTTTGTATGGACTTGGGGGTGCAGGGGTTTGGAGAGTATGTAAATGTGTGTATTTAGTCGCCTTGTATTATTTCTGATATAATATTTAAAAAGAAAACAAAAAGAACTGTAATGCAAAACAGATCATTTCCAATTGTATGTAATCATATCGCAGATCACATTTTCAGTCGAAATAATCACAATATTACGTTTTTACCAAATCGTGCAGCCTTACTTCAGATAGATTCTAAAGTAGTTCCAGTAGATTCTACATCTTAAGAAAATAGTTCCTACATGAAAGTCTGTGGATTATTTTGAACAGCTGGGTTCTTCTGAAAAGAGACATTGCTGTTGAGTTTTTCAATTTTTTATTTTTTTACATTTTCAAAACAGGCTCGTTAATTTAGTTTTAATGCATTTGAGGGGAAATTATTGATTATTTTTAGTTCGCATCATCGTGCGCAGCCTTCCAAGACTGATTTCAACCTAAATGGACGAGACAGTAACACATAAAAAAGACGATTCCTAGTTGTATCCATCAGTGCAGTCACACACAACAGACATAATAAGACGAAATAAAAGACATGACAAGACAAAACAAGAGGGGAGACTTGAGCATGGAGGAAAGGTGAGGATCAGTGAGCTTTGAACAGAAACAACTGGTGGAAATGTCCTTCAGAGGGCGTCTTTTTACTTTTATACTTTGAGTAAAACATAAAAATATATTCTCAGAATCTGTATTCTTTCACTTTCAGTCTTTTTTTACACAAGTATCTGTAGTTCAACTTGAGTACAGAATGTGTGCACCTCTCTGACCACCAGCACCACAGTGGTGAAACTTTAGTAGTATTCTTAACAAGAGGAGCACAACAACAGAAAAATACTTTTTCTTTTTTTTTTTTTTACTTCTCTGACCTTACAGCTGTTCCAAGGGAATTTCCATTTTTTTTAGAGTAAGTCAGTGTTAATTACAGCTTTTCGAAGGCTGTCTTGAGAGCCCTTCTCGTGAAAATGAGATGAGATCTACTGTATGCTGTTTACTTACATTGCTTGCCAAAATCCTTGTGTTTCTGGCTGACAGCATAATACACTATGCAAGTCTTCCCTCAAATTTGACTGGAAAAGACTGCCAACAAAGGGTGCATCCGGCTGTGAAATTATCAACTTTTCTGAGCCAGTTTCCTTATGTTTGCATTAGTTTCTGCTACGTGTAAAAGTATTTCTTCTTTTGGATCTCCTCCCTCCTCACGTTTTCCTCGGGCTGGTATTAATTGGCTTGCTCTCTCATGTGCACCATGTGCCCAAATATGTTTAATCTTATAGGATTTCTTTATCTGGGCTCCTTATGAAATGTAAATGTGACAACTTGCATTGTGCAGTCATGTTTAATTATCTCTGTGATTGAGGAAGAGCAGAAGGTACGGTGTAGTGGCGAGGGCTCCATGCCAATTTCAAAGTTCTATAGTAACCATACAAGTCATTATATTACACTGTAGAAATCTACATTCAACATTTCACAGCAAAGCAGAGCAGAGTCAGAGCTGTATTAAACACACACTGAGAGCAAGGTTGCGGTTCTAAGTTGGATAATATCTGATGACCCATTCACATCAACCTGAAACATGGAAACTGCATTGGCCTACATGAGGAATGTCTATTCACGGGTATATACAATGAAACAAGGTCAGTGTGGTGGTGGAAGGACAGATAAGGTTGAGGAAAAGGGCTACTAGTGGGATGACAGAGGGTTATTATGTTTCCTTGTCCAACACAATTAAAGGGACAGTTCATGCCAAAGTCCAAAATACATACTTTTTCACTGGCATGTACTACTATTTATCTAGGACCACAACTAATGATTATCGATTACTTTTTCGATTACTCAATTAATAATTGTTTGCCTATAAATAATGGCGAAAAATGTTGATCAGTGTTTCCCAAAGTCCAAGATGACGTCCTCAAATGTCTTGCTTTGCCAATAAGCTGAAGATCTTCAGTTTAGTGTCACACGAGAAACAAGGAAACCAGAAAATAGTCCCATTTAAGAAACTGCAGGCCAGGGGCAAAATATGTATTTTTGATTTCAAGTGTCCCTTGATGTAAAAAATATAAAAATATTAAATTGGAATAAGGAGGTCTGAGATATAATACACCACTGTTTCTAGGGATATAACAGCTGAAGCTGCCGGCTGGCGAGAAGAAGCACATTTTTCACATTGATTTCGAAAGGTGAGCAGCACTCTTCATGCTATAATAACAACGATCCCCACAGAGAAAGTGTCTGCTCCCTCGTCCTCTTCAATGGGAAGGTCAGGGTCAGCTACAGAACAGCACCTCTGGAGCCAAAAGGGATCTGGTTTCCCGTCTGAGGACACTTTGGCAGGGCAGATCCTTGCTGGCGCAGGGGTTTGTACCCCTGTCCTCCTGTTGTTCTAAATGTGTGATGACTCAACGCGGAATGGATCGGAACAATCAAAAGATGCTTATCAAAGATTTATGGTGGGTTTCTTCAGGAGCAGAGAAGCTTAGTTTGACCTTTCTCAGCACCTCAATGTTGGCACTGCAGTACCATATGAAAGCCAGTTAGTTAGATCAGCTGTTTTCTTAAAGGACCAGTGTGTAGGATATAGTGGTCTCTAGCTGGGAGTTTGCAGACTGCACACACCTCAGCTCTCTCTGTCCCTTTCCAAGCATGTAGGAGAACCTATGGTGGCCGCAATACTCACAAAACACAAAAGGCTATGTGGAAGATTCAAAGGTAACGAAAACACTACTCTTATTCACGGTGATTATACACTAGTGTTCCATGGTATAACAAAATCTAAGTATGTTCACTTTTTTCAGTAGAATTTCACAATGTTCTGTACTTGTGGACCAATACTGGTGTGTTCGCACACAAAGTGAGGTGAATTTTCACCTTGCACAGACACCAAGGGTGCATGTTTGTGTTCAGTGCAGCTTCTGACTGAGCTCTGCACTCAAGAGACTCCAGTTCTTGCTATTATTTCCCTCCAGTTTCTCTTCTTTTTCCCTTCTCCACTCTGTACACGTCTGTACATTCACTAAGTAATGACATCAGATCAGAACAGAATCTGGTGTGCCATGGGGTGTTTATTCCTACAGAAGGTCCGGCTCTGTCCACAGCTCTCTCTTCAGCAGCTGTCTGTCAATGAGGAGTGGCTCTGTCCCTCTGCACCGCTCGGTCCTCCCCTCACAATTCCCTGCAGAGCGGTACAAGCAAAGTTTTCTCTCAAATTAAACATTTTCAACTCATGCTTTAAATGCTGCCAGCAACACTGTATTAAGCACAAGTTACTTGGGGGTTTTCTTTTGGTGCTTCTTAAAATGTTTAATAGCTGAAGAGCTACTAGCACTAGCTACATGTCACTTTTAAACTACAGTGGCTCTGTAGTGTCAGACAGAACGGCCAGGAAAAATGGCACACTGACTCCCACTGTAAATTTACAGAACAGAACAGCTATAGTGAGGATAACGGCCCTAGCTGAAACAAAAAGTGACCTTGTTGCTGGAGTAATATTTTAGTAGAAATGGCATGTCGGTAAAATCAGGCTTTGTAGTTTTTGAAACTATTCATCGAATAGAGAGCTATCACATTTTTTGTTTCGTAGACTTGAATTATTTTTTCTCACTATATGACTACTTGCCATTTTTAAACAGGCAAACATAACATATTTGTAGTGATCCATATTTAATTTAGCTGAACTCAATTTGAACACATTTCCCTTCAACTTCACAGAAACCAAAATGCTTCCATGAGCCAGGGGGTGCCGGTCGGATTGTATCCATCTGTGGCTGCTCACGGTCAGCCGTCCTCACCTAAACTAAAGAAGTACTGTAACCTAAACACAATGCACATGTTTATGTCCGTTATATTCACCATTTTGGTATTGAGTATCATCTTGTTTTGCATCAAAGTCAACAATGTTGGTATTGTGATAACTGTATACTAATGAAAACATATTTATGGATATTATATTCAATCTCTGCTAAATTTGACCAATAAATTCCTACAAATCTCACATGTTGTACCTTTAACGGCCTGCATAAATGTCTACTTTATCTTTAATGTAGTGCTTTCAATGAGAGTTGTTTACAGCCTGCTGCTCAATTCCCACAGATATGGGTTTTGGCATGATAAGAAACCAAAAAAAAAAACAGCTTTTACCCATGTGAAGAGGGACTCTGGAGAAAGCCTGGATACACTTTGGGGGTTCCCCCAAATGATCAGGAACGTTAAAATTAAACAAATGGTTGCATTTATTGGATTAAAATTTAGCTTAATGGGCCGTCGGTCTCCCTCTGAGTTGGCGCGCCTGTGAACAAAAGCAGCACATGTTGGTTTTTATGATAATACAAGGACACTTTGATGCAACGTGTATCTTGGACAAAAATAAACCGTGGACCACTACACTGTTACTGCACTCTTTATGCAACACGAGTGCAGTCTCCCCCCCACGTTCACCCTCTCTGACGGCAACACTCCAGATTCATTACTTGCGAGATCTCCAGACCAATCTTGCACTTTCTCACAGCCCCCATGCACACACTCTCACTACACCCCCACAACTATAACACACACACAGACACACTCTTCCCACCTCCTCACTGTTACCATCCATGTGTCATTGGCTGTTGCTAAGTTACAGGCCCCCACCAAGTTTTTTGTGCGGCCAATAAAAGCTTTGCCTTCACCACTGGTTTTGACAGATACCCCATTCTGTTGGAGCACTTTGTTTTTGCTTCGGCTTTATCTCTTCTCACGGCTTTGCCTTGCCCTGGTTCACTTGCTTTCATGCCTTTCTACGCTTTTATTTCAATTTTTTTTTTTTTTAACTCCCAACCTCACTCTCTTTCTAGCTTTTTCTTTCCCTCCATCCATTCAAGAAATAATGAGGTATAATTATTGATGAAGTGCGTGGATCAGATTTAGTTTTGTTTCGGTGACAGTTGACATATTGGTGATGTGAAAGCGGAAACTGTACTGATTTGTTTCACCATTAATCACCACAGAGATTAAGCTGCGGCACAGCTTTGCACAGCCTCACACATGGGTACATATGCACACAGACACACACTCGCTTAAACTAACACACTCATATCATGTCTAATTCAAGTGAACTTTGAGTGTGTATGCGAGGTACAGTATGTTTTGTGTGTGTGTGTGTGTGTGTGTGTGTGTGTGTGCGCAGCAGATGGATGATGCTGCTTTCGAAGTCGTTAATAACCCCGTGTTCTCGCTAGGGTATACGCTGCAGAAATAGATGGCACACACACACACACAGGCGCAGATACAGTGCATGCGGCTGTTCTCTTGTGCACGCAAAAACGAAAACAAAAGCAAGCACTTAGTACGGCAGGAAGCGAGCACTTATAGAATACTTCTATTTAGCAAAGACAGGAGTGTGGCATGTTTACACACACATTTATGCACACACACACACACACACACACACACTAAATGCATGTATTGTACCCCTACACACATTTCAGAATGCATGAACCCAGCTGCAAATGTGAATATTCAAAGATACGAAAGAGGCAAACATGATAAGCTCTCAGCAAGCGCATGTGCACATATGCACACGGATACGTCCACGCTTTTGCACAGATACAGTAAATTATACGACACTCTGCAGTGGTTCTGCAAGAAAGCTGACAGGGTAATCCATCTCCATTGCGAGGTGCAGTGTACTCTGGGAAAGCAGGCTGGACACAGCATAAGTGCGGGGCCAGAAATACGCACACACACAAATGGGCGCACGCAGACGTGGATGAATTACTGCCACTGAGTGCAAAGATCACATCACTGGATTATTTCCAATTATAATCTAATGAATGATGGTGCACAGAAGCAGGTTGAAGGTAATATAGTGACAATATATCCACTATTGCTGAGCCAGAAGCGCGCTGCAGTTGTGTTAATGGCCAGTGTTATTATCAGTAGCTGGGAGGAGGTCATGCTAGAAACATGTAGAACTGCAGAAGTGTCTAAGTTATGTTAAATTGCTTTATTGTAATGTTTTTCACTGCATTATTTAAGTATCTGCCATTTTCTGTAAGAGCCTGTGCATTTATTCACATGAATTTGTAGATTTATATGCGATGGTCTTATTTCTATTTGCGGACCAAAATAAATTCTAATTCTAATCATTTCCATGCGTGATGACCTATGGCCCTTGTCCATACACAGAGCTGGCTTGGCTCGACTCGGTTTGATTTGGCCTGTTCAATGACGTTTAATGTCCAAAAGGTCACTGTGACATCATAATGTTAAGCTATCTATCAGTCCTCTGTACTTGTCTGTAAAAATAGTCTCTAAATGAAAACAGCATGACTCTCGCTGGAAATTGTTCACTGGAATCACACATGTATAGTGAGCACTTCCATTTGGTCAGAAAATACACTTAATAACTTTTAAGTTACAGGTCAATATAGTGGTACGTTCCATTTTAAATTCCTTCAAAGTCTTCACTACATACATTATATGAGTCTGGACAGACATGGTTATAAACTCCAACTTTACGATACTCTTGACTGTGAGGCAGTAATTCTAATTTTTTACTGCCCTTTTTTATACGGTCATCGACAGCTGACTTCTCACTGTTTTGAACTGGTCCCCGGGGACCACACGTGATCTGCTCCAGTCTGCTCCATTGTTTCAGCTAGAAACAATGTATGTGGGTGTCGTGTTAATGTTTTTGGAACTTTGCAAAACCTGCGCTGGTTGCATCTATCAGTTGTGGTGGCATTGCAGTAGGTGCTTCACCGTTTGTTACCTGGCGGGGATCTGCACCGTACTGACTGCACTCCTCTAGTTGATTGCTGGTTAAAGAACATTCTGTAATATTCCAGCAGTGTCTGAAAGGCAGAAACAGTGCTGCATCTCAAAGTCACACGTCTGTAAAAGTAATTATCACTCACAGTTTGATCTGATTTCATATGCAATTACCAATGTTGACACTGACAAACACGCAACCAACTTTGAGTCTTCAAACACCTCGGGTGAAGTGTTGCATGTGGAGGTGCTCATTATTGTTATCTGCTATTTTTATATATTTCATTGGCTAAGGAATCAAGAAAAAAAGGTCATTTATTATCATTGAAGGTAGCATAATTAAATTTGAGTTGTAATTCTTTTATGCTACATACAAATTACAACATATTGTTATATTGCTTGTCCAGCCTGAGTCCTGTTTGGTTCATTTCATTTTACTGACTGGACATTAGCAGGGAGCAGCCTTTAATCCAGCTGGGTTAGCATGGCTCTTATACCCATTCACCTCCTCTCCTCCTGGGGTGGAGTCTATGGTGGTGTTTTTCAGGTGATCCGACTGTGTTGTTGAAAGATACCGACCGCATTGTTGATCTTCTCAAGGTCCGCTTCTCTATCCAAACCCCACGCCTCCTTTTCCAAAGCCTGCAAGTGTATTTTTGTCAAAGGTGATGCATGTTTCAGCAATAAAGCCAGAAAAATAACAGACTGAAAGTGGAAAGTAGTGAGGTTTGAAGGCACAACTGGCTGCCGCATGCCATTGCCACACTAAAAACGAGATGAGTGAGGAGAACACTGCCATCGTCATAATAAAACTCTTTCAGGGTGTTCTGTTTGATTGTATTGCAGTGTACAGGTTGTAGTTTACCAGATATATTATGTTTTTGAGATATACAGTATATAATTTTTAATTCTATTGTAACTGGAGTGCTACTTCAGTTGGAATGAGGCTTGCTGATTGTGAGATCAAAGGTTGCTAGCTGGCGAACAATTTATCACCGCAGGCCCTTATAGTAAATTAGATTCTTTTGAAATTCATGAAGATATAACATCACATAGCTAGGACTTGAGTGGAGGCAATGAGTGGTGTCATTGTAAAGGCACCCTTCAATGAGCAATTAAGGAAGAAAATGAGATGACGTTAGCTGCCTTGGGGGTTTAAATCACGCCTTACCGTGTTAAGACAGATAGCAAACTTGGCGGCATGATCTGAACCAATTTCTGGAACCTAACATACCCATGATCCCTTCAGTCTGGGGCATTAGCAGAGCATATGGGTCAAGTCATCAGGTAACTGAGACTCATCCACAGGAGAGAGTTGCTTCTGGTAATGTTTTTTTCCTGCCTGAGGTGAACTCTGTGGAGCAACTTAAATTGAAGGAGCGATTTGCTGCACTTGTGTGCTCAAATTGAGTACAGCAGTCCAAATAACGAGTTGGAGCCATAGACAGTTTATTAAGTAGGTTGAACCCCTATTTAATACACAGTCTATGCTTAAAGAGAGTTGTTGCCCACCGCCTCCTCTTCCCCAGGTTTGAGGAAGCCCAGGCAGGCTGCAGGAACACGGCAGGAGTGCAAGATGAGCTCAACATTAAAATTTGACAATAGCAAGTGACAGCAAGTCCTGCACTGTAAACTGAACAGCTCTGTGTCTGTCAGTATTAAGCTAAGCCCATTATCCTGAAAACAAAAGTCCACTGCTATGAAAATACACAATCAGGAGTGAGAGTTTAGTTCAGCCTGTCTTACTGCCTGCCAGACTCCATTAACAAAGCTCTCAATTTAACTGTTATACGCTTCTTCTCCCTCTAACAGATTATTACAATTTCTTTCAACACTTACTCTGCGAACATTCAGCATTAATTTTCAACTCTAACATGAAAAAGGCAAACAGTAGCACAAGTTATGGGTCAGAATGGAAAGAGGACTTAGCATGTTTCCTTAATCCCCATCATTGATCACTGGTCATTTTATGATTTACTGCAGTAAATATTAATTTACAGATTATAGATTTCCCCTTTAAATAAAGCTAAACCTACATCTTGAGTAAACAATTACAAATTCTAGACAATCTTGCTTAGTGCTCTGATAAGAGTTAGAACTAGCTAGGTAGTCTACAGCAATCATTAGGTAGATAGTTATATATGAATGCTAATATTTTCTAGCTAACTAGTTTGCTAATCTACATCAATCATTAGCTAGCTTAGTTAGCTAGCATTTGCTAACATTGGCTAACTTAAGATGTAGGAATATACCCATATGTCCATTTTACAGGTCCCCCAGCACCATCCTTTAAACATCTTAAAAATTGTGGGGTTTTTTCAACATACAGTAGTCGAGCCTAAAGGTAGGACTGTGGAAGGGTCGAATTGCTTCTTCATGTCCCTCTTGTCGAAGAGCTAATTAGTTCCTACCTGCCATCGGGGGGACAAGTATGAGTGTGGTGCCATGTGTGCAACAGTTTTGTTTACCCTGCTATGAACCCCAAAGATTCAAGTCGGGTGTACTGTGCCATCAGGCCATTTTAGATTTAGATCTTTGCTTGTGTCGAGTGGCTATTTTTCATGACGTGGTATTGGGTGGGGGTATCAGAGTAGTGTAGTGTTTATGAGTACACTAGGACAATATCGGACCGATACCCGATGCTGGTATCGGTACTGGTGCATCCCTAGTCAGTGGTCCTCTTCCCTCTCACATCATTATCCTCAACATCACTAACTGCGACTTCATTCTCTTTATTTTTCCTTTTCTACAGTCTTCTGAGTTGTCCCTCTTCCACCACCTCTCTCATAACTTTGTTTATGCATGTGTGGTGATTTGCGTTGCTAATTGCTTCAGATGGGGCTGTAATAACAGTGTTTTAAAGTTCTTTCAGATTCACTTCTTACAACTGCTAATCTGTGTGTCTGACCATTGCTAAATTCTGCTTTTTGATCTAACGTTCTTTAATGCGCAGGCTGTAAACACTGTTGTTGTCTTTTTGTTTCCCATTATCCCGTGAATGCATTATGCATGCATTGAAATAAAGGAGATTTAGCTGGCTTTAGGGTACTTTGATCACATGTTGCTCTTTTTGACTGAAGAGCACAGACTTAATTAGAAGAGTGTCTGCTTTAATCGAGAGGTGACTCAAGCTCATTGCGTCTTCAAACGGGCTAAACACCGCTGCGTTGCGGTCTTATATATTTACAGTAAACACATTAGTAAAGACACCTCCTTGCTTCCATTGATTGGATGTGAAACGGCGAAGAAAAACGGACTGTGAGAACGGAGCAGAGGGGGCTGTGTTTAATCTTCACAGGTAGAGTCGATATGACCTGTGAAAAAAAATTTTTTCCCCTTAGAAAAGGACACATGGGATGTTTTTTAGCAGTGTGTGTTGCTAATTACAGCTTTCTTCAGAACCACTACTGAAGTAAAATGACTTTAAACTGCTCCACTACTTTCATTCCGCCCATAGCAATAGTACCTATAACTGCGTTTGAAGTGCTTTGTGGATCTCTTGCATTTTTCCTCCCCATAACTAATGGCCGTTCTCTTCAAAAGAGCGCGCTCAAATCCCGGCGTTTTCAACACACTGCAATGTCGCATTCCAGTCTGCTACAATATCTGCCCTAAACACATTGAAAAATACTCTGCCTGGGAGAAGCTGATTGATTCACAAATGCAAAGCGGAGATCATACTGTCAAGCAAAACAAAGAGACTGTCAGTGTGTGTTTGTGTCTTACTTTGCAAAAACATAAAAACATAAACATTTGTCACTGCTGGAGACATCCCCAATGTTGTTCTGACAGCTTTTACAGTCACTCGTAGAAAATGAATATCAATGCCGAGCTCTCTGGTGTAATTACAGCAAAACGATGCTGGATGCTTTTTGTCTGTTACCTCTGACTTTTCAGACATAAAGAAACATTATACCAATGCTGACATTTAGCACAATGAGACTCAAAATGCGTTAAAAAAAAATATATACTGTGATGACACTTCGGCTGTTTTTGGATGGTGGCAGGGAGGCATTTGGTGGGCGAATGCAATTTGCGCTCTGATTTACCAGCTAAATTTGACAGTTCTGCTCTGTTTTCCTCCATCCTGCAGCCTGAGTCACTTGTCATTCTTTGTGATTAATAGTTTTCTTAATTGAAATCAAAACGATGCATGAATGTAGTATGCTAAATAGAAATGTTCTCACACTCCAACCCCTGGAGTTACTTTTGCATAAGATCGGAATAACATGGTCTGTCAGGCATCAGCACGGTTTAATGTAGTTAAGATAACTGCGACTGTATGTTGATGAGGCTAAAAAGTGCTGAGGTGGCACAGCCTGCTTATCCTCAGTCCTGTTCTTTTGAAACCGCTGCCACCACTCAGCACCACCTCATCCCCGCCACTAAGGTCGCTTCTTCCCGGTAAGATGTGGGCAGTTTTCCACGTGGGTACCAACTGGATTAAAAGTGTTGCTGATTTATGGGCTCTAACTACGCTTGTCAGTGGTAGGCCCCACTTGTGTTTGCCCAAGTGGGTGCTGAGTGGGTTCTGTTTGGGCTTAATGTGAGGCTACCATGACAATATACTGTATAATAAGTGCATGTAATAGCCCATGTTTGTCCAACATGGGAGCAATTTAGGTTTTATGTTGGCTAAATATGGGTTTAACACAGCAGTGAGCCCTGTAAAGGACCTGTTTTCGTCACTGTGTGAGTTCTAATTATGTCTAATGTGATCCATGTTTTTTCCCATACAGTGTGTCACCCACATATGCAGCAGAAAGAGACTAGAGTTGCAACTATTAGTTGATTAATTGATTTTTAGCAATTTTTAGGAAAAAAAGATGACATTTCTCTGCTTCTTAAATCTGAATATTTACTGGTTTCCTATGTCTCATATGACAGTAAACTAATATCTTTGGGTTGTGGACAAAACAAGACATTTGAGGACATCAGCTTGGGACTTGGAAAATGGCGATTGACATTTTTCATCATTTTCTGACATTTTATGGACTAAACAACTAATTGCTTAATCAATAAAAATAATTGTTTAATCACTACTGATGTTTGTTGCAGTCCTAAAAGGGACTATTGGTAAAATTTCACTCTAACCCACAAAGAAAACTCTTATGGGGTAGGAGTTCAGACCATTGAGGCTGATTCCCATACAAGTCAGTCTAAGACAAGTCCGAAACCCAGTGCAGTCAAGTCAGAGTCAAGACTGAGACTAAGCTGGTTTAAGACCAAGTCATAACATGGATTCCTAAAAGTCAAGTCCCTTCCCAAGACTAAGCTTAAACTGTGATTTAAGCAGCACCTCTCTGGTTTTGACCTACTTGATGAGGACAATTCATCTGATATAACTGTTAATTGTCACAACTTTAAATGTCCAATGGGTAAGATATATGGGGGGGGTTGTGGACAAAATACGAGAGAAATGGAATATAATATTTAGCAGTATGTATTTATTAGTGTATAATCACCTGAAAATAAGAATTGTTGTGTTTTCTTTACCTTAAGCCTGTGCAATTTTGGGCTGTCCCAGACAAAGGATGACCAACACGATAGAAACACTGTGATAACTTTGGTCATGGCCCCAAAATAGTGCCTGTGAGTGTGGTTCAAAGATGGCTGTTGTCTTGTGACCAACGTGCCAGTGTCAGAAATTTAGGTCACTGCCGCTACAACCTACGTCTACTAACCAACCAACAGGAATGTTGCGTGTATTGGTGAACAAAGACAAATCATATCAGTAGATACTCAATGCATGAACATATGTTTAAGAATGCTGTTTTAGCATACTTAGCATACTACAAAAATGTTAACTCTTTGCAAAATTGGTGTTCCTTTTTCCTCACCACGACTTGGTCCACATTCTCCTCCTCATCTTTTTTTGGTTTTTCTCCATACACATAAATACCACAATTGCAAGGACTCGATTCTTGCTTAGCTCCATTGTTAACCAATATAGTGATGAAGATGAATGATGCACCTTGATGACATTTTCTTGTATACTGACTTCTGTTATAGCCTACGATTCAGTAGTTATACCAAAGTTTATTAGATCCCTCTCACACAATGGGACTTTGGCTGAAATCTCAAAGTCTGTAGGTGCCATTAGAATGACTTGTTTGTATTTTCAGAAGGTGGGAGTGCTCTTCCACAAGGCTGTCATGTTTCTTTAGTAGTCCAGAACAGACAAATCAAGCAATTGCCGTAGATACGAGCACACAAGGTGTTTGTAATCTACATGCTTGCCACTAGATACCACTAAATCCCACAGATTAGTCCTTTAAATGTCCTGAGGTTGTATAAATTTACTATTTGCACGCTCTTGACTTTTCAAATCAAAGCTAGCCTTAGGCACAGGCTGGTTTTCAGCTGATCACACCACTGGCGAACACAACTACCGACTACCGATCAGTCATGTCACCTTCCTTATTACGGTTATTCCTTGAATATTTTGTTACTTGGGCAGATCTGACAGAAAGTTAGATTTCTGATTTGCATTGTGACCAACACTCTAATGACAGATGAAGTCTGGAGGGTTTCCAGCGTGTCTGCCACTTGATAAATCTATTTTGAGTCATATTTTTTCAGCCGTACAGTATTCCAACTATCATGCAGTGTGGGACTTTTGAGTATGAGGGTGTATAAGACAGCCAGTCACCATCACTGCTGATTCAAAGCAGGTGGATGCTCATCGGGTTGGGACGGAACTGTCAAGCTCTACCCCGCACCAAAGATGTCTCCACAGTTAGCATTCGCACAGCATTATATTGTCATTCAATTCATTGCCAACAACTATAATGGCCCAATCCGACTGGTAACAAGGGCAGGCAGCTTGGATCGGTTTTCTCCTGTGTTATTAACTCTCCATAGATGAACAGGCGCGGCAGTGAGTAATGGTGGGTGACTGATCGCTATCGTCCTCTCTGAATTACACCGAAAAACCCATATGTCTGTAATTGAATAGCCTCAAAAACACACATAGTCTGGATGCATGGGGGAACTAAGTGAGGTGTGTCTAAATGTTTAAAAAAGAATAGTTATCATACTGTGGACTGATGCTGGAGTGAGAGTGGGTGAAGAATGTGTGCATTTTAAAATCGCTGTTGGTACCAATTTTTGCAACGTAAACGCATTAAAGATAAATTAGAATAAAGGCATCATAAAACTGAGAGAGACAGGGTGAGGGATGGATGATGGGGGAGAAACATGAAGGGAGGGTGAAGACATTGAGGCCTGCAAGATAGACGATCCTGAGGAAAAGCAAGGGAGTGAAAATAAATGCAAGAGTAAAGGTGGTGGGGGGGGTGGTGATTAGGAATGCAAACTACATCCTCTGTAGGAAACATGCTGTATAAATAAAGGTTTAACAGAGTGGTGTAAAAAGGAAGAGCTGAGAGCGAATAAATTGAGAAGTAATATGACTTGGCTTGAAAGAAAATCCATTAGTTACAGAGTGTGATGGACAGCCAAAGACTAAATCATAAAAAAAAACTGAAGTGAAAGAGGGCAAGGGTGGAGCGACCAGGAGCAAGTGAGTAAACTGAGAAACTGCAAGCAAATTACATTACATTGTTGGCATAACGTGATGTATTCACATTAGGGTGACCAGTGTCCTAAAAAAATTTAGGACAGCCCCGAATCCTGAATCCATGATGTCATGAAAATGAACCGTTATAGTAACAGATAATATTAACGATATGAACAGCATATGAATCTGTGAAAATAATCTGATCAAACCGCTTATGTGGAACATAATTTCTGCCTTAAGTTAATTAAGAAAATGTTCTGTTCATGGAAAAAAATCAGTTTTGAATTTGGATAAACTTGTATCTGAGGTTCAGAAACCCTGCAAAATGTTTATTTCAAAAATTGTTCAAAATGAGCTCCGAATCTGCTCTGTCATTATTTGGGTGCATGAAAATTTAAATGGTTGCAACTGAAAATATGAAATTATTAACATTATTTGCTTTCACTTCAATGAGTTTACTGAACAACGTTTGAAATATAATTTCTTGGGGTTTCTAAAACTCAAATATTCAAGTTTATCTAAAGAAGAAAAGTCAATTATTTCAAGAAAATATTATTAGTTAGTAAACCTTTTTTTCGAAACTTTAGAGTTTGAGTTGGCCTCAAAACTCAAAAATGTGTTGCCTTTCTTAAGTTTTTTCATTTTTACAGTGTTCTTTTTTGTATACATGTTAGAGTATTATTGGTGTGTTTTCACTTGGTTATTGAACTTATTAGGCTGTCATAAATAATGCATTGTTCATTTCATTCAACCAGAATCCAGATGTTGATGAGAGTGCAGCTGTCACTGTGGAAGGAATTTATAAAGATATAAAAAAAATATCTTTAAAAAATGTGTCTTTAAGTTTCTGCAACTTAATGACAATCTTTGTTCCTAAAAAGACATTTAAAATAATTGTAACACACCATCTGTACCAGGATACTGTGCTTCACATCATCCTCAGAATCTGCAACTGTCTTCATAATATTAATAACAAATGATGTTACTCAATTATTCTATCCTAATCCTTCTGACGTGACACGAAAAATGTATTTCAAAAATTGTTGAGTTGTAAACTCATTGACGTGAAAGTGAATAATGTTTAATGTTTTAATGTTTTCAGGTGCAACTATTTAATTTTCATGCACCCAAATAATGACAAATCAGGTTCACGGCTCACTTTGAGTGGTTTCCAATATTCAAAGATTCATGTTCATCCAAAGAATAAAAGTAAATTAGTCAAAAGTTAACGTGGGTATAAAAATAGGGATGATGGTGTAAATAAATAACAAAGAGAGAATCACAAAGGTGTGATTGAGAAAACAATAGGTGGAGTGTTGCATTAGGGGAATGAGATGGGGAGATATGGCAGAGGGAATTATCAAGAGTAATGGATAGAAATATATTCAGTGGCATGGAAAGTGAAATATAAAGGCTGGTAGAGGAACTGAGGTGTCTGTGTGTGCGTGTAAATTATATCTAATCATTGTTTCTGCTCTGTGATTTACATTGTGGGAGGATAGAGAACGTGGAGTGTCAAATTAAGGCATATCTATTTTTAGCAGGCACATTAGATTTTCATTTGTTTGCTTGTATATATTTGGCACATTCGCTTTACACGATAATAAACAGGGAAATCTAAGATTAAGAGAGAAAAGCGTGTCGCAACACTGGGTACTTTTTTATCTCGTGATGCTGTGGTACATTGTCATCCTCTGATAAGAAATGTTTTGTCGAGGGTTTTAGGAGTATCAGGGGAGGAGCGGAGTGGAGGAGTAATGCTCTACACAGGCCTCCTATTGAATGCAAGCTCAATGCTATTGATTAGCCTGGTAGTCAGACTGGGCTGGCTAATACACTGCTGCCCACTGGTACACACACATATCACACCATGAGTTTTTTGAGTCGTGTTTGTGGTGTTCAAAAGTTAAGATGGTTCCATATTTAGCTGCCTGGTTAAACTGGGCAGAGTTCAGTGGTAATGTGGGAGGAATAAGCATGGTCTCACGTGATCTTGCGTGATTTCATGGGGTACGTGATCTTGTTTATTATTTCCACCAACCATGGCCCTAGGTGGTTTTCTACCCTTTGGAACTGGGTCGAGTTACTGTAACCCAGTATTGTGATGGTGCTATATTGACCCCACATTGCTTTTTTAAGTGTGCATGACCTATTATCAATAATAGTAATAATAATTTTATTTATATAGCACTTTTCAAACTTAAGCACAAGGTGTTAGAATAAGAATTAAAAACAAGAAAAACTCAAAATCCCACACCCTTAAATACAGAATTAGGAACATTAGAGCACATAATCAAGCAGGCCTGGGCCCATACATAGACAAAGTGCAGAATGGAAGGAAGAAATAAGTTCATATATCAATAATTAATTTAATACAAAGCATGTAAAATTCAAGGAAGGTAACCACATAAACTATACATGAGTTAAGGTTTCATAAACTGTATGACAGTCTCTTACAAGGCAGATAGAATGCTGATAAAAGAATGTTTAAATAACATTTATAGGAGAATATAGAGCAGATGAAAGTGCAAAGTACATGGAAGCGCATGTAAAATACTAAAATAATGATACAACAAGTACTGTTGGACAATAAAGGTGAATCAAATCACCAAGATAGTAATGTGATACGATAATGGAAAGTAAAACATTAATAATTGTGGACCTTTTATCTTATAAAAGTGAGTTTAAGATGTGGAGTCTGCTGATCTCACACTGAAAATGCACAGTCACCTTTAGTTTTCAGTCTGGTCGGAGGAACGGCCAAAAGGTTTTGATCAGCTGATCTCGAGGGCCTGGCTGGGGCGTACGGAGTTAAAAGCTCCTTAATGTAGTCCGGAGCCAGGCCGTGCGTGGCCTTATAGGTAATTAATAACATTTTAAAATGCGTTCTAAAATTAACAGGCACCCAGTGCGGTGATGCTAAAATTGGAGCGACATGACAGAACCTTCTATTTTACCACATCATCGTCGTCGTCGCAGACAGCAGCCGACATCTTACCGCAGTTATAAATGTGATGCTCCAGGTGCTACCTTTTCCACACCTGTTGTGGTAAAAGTAGACAGGTGTTGCTGGAAACAGATGGAGTGACGGTCCTGAGGGGGTGTAAGTGGTGTCAACTGGAAAGCGAAAGTTTTGTCTGACAATTTTTGATGATCGCGTTAAGCTGAGTGTGTCCCCTGTGTCCTCACCTTGCTCAGCACTCCTGTTAATTTGCACTGCATATACAAAAATCTGGACTACTGAAGAATAACAGAGAGAACAGCTGTGTGTGTGCTTACTTTTTGCAACAGCTCAGTGCATCACTCAGATTTGAGACTGCAGACAGAACACAAACCTTATGTGAGTTCAACGGGGAGTTAATGAACTTAGAGAAGCCTAAATTCAGCTGTTGAGGATGACAGATGCAAGACTGATGTTAGATATTAATATAGATAAATATTAACATCTACTTTGCTTGGTTGGCATTATTGCCGTAATCAGAATAAAAACACACTGCACTGTCCCCAACAGGTGGATGGTGTTGCAAATCATGCAGTCTTGACACCACTGGACTGACACTCCACGCCTATATTACACGTTGCCAAAATATCAAACAGGTACCGGCGGGGAAACATCCCCAGCGTGCCTCAGGAAAATTGCCAGCTCACCGTGCGCCTGCACGATGATAGAGCCCATTATGAGCTCACAGTATTGTGTAATTTAGTTCAGCTCCTGAGCAGTGCCTTGATCTACTTCTCACTCTCCCTCTCTCTATCCCGACTTTATTGTGAAGTCACAAAGGAGATGGTTTTAAAGGGAGTGTTGTGCTCAGTGGCAGTTTGGCTGTGGAATTACTTGTTTAAGTTAACTAAATAAGTAGAAATAACATAATTATACAGTCTGTACGTACAAAAATATTTGATCTATTGTGAGTTTTGTCCTTGAATGCAAACAAGTGACCCACAGCAGTAGACAGGAACTATTTAAATATGGCTCAGCATGAAATGGCAGTAAAGTTGGCCTGGTGCATTATAGAGCTTGTAAAAACCGTTTACAAGACTTCAGTTTTAGATTAGCTCACATCACTTTTTCATGTGTTTTAATGTCACTGTATCAAGGCTGAAGAAAAGTTGTTGCAGGGCTCTGCCAGCTGTTGGTCACCTCTGCAGCAGAGGTGCATTTAACAAGCCGAGTGTGCCGCCGTTAGGAGGCTAGCCAATTTACCGTGCTACCGAAGACAGCGTTTATGTTTGCTGTCCGGAACAAAGCAATTTAGCACTTGTAACATTTAATGGGGAACTTGTACTTCTGAATTGTCTGATGTGGGTTATAGTCTCTTGGTGTCACTTGTAACATCAGTGCTGCTTATGTTTGTCAACTCCCTGTAATGATTAAATTAAAAAGGACTGCACAGAAGGTTTTACATATTAATATATGCTTATAGGACGGCCCAGAAAACTTGATGATTTAAGTCGTCAGTGCAGGAAACTTAATTATTCCACTCATCAGACGAAAAAACACAAGTTGACTTGCATTTTATCAGTCAAATGCATTTTTTCTCGGCCAGTTTCATATCACAGATGACGAAGAAATGCATTAAAACATGAGAAATGTGAGACTCGTGTAGACTGATACAGGATTTTAGTGTGGTGGTGAACTGAAAAAAAAATAAATAAATAAAAAATCGTTAAATTGTTGTATTGAGCAGCCAAATCCGATTCAACTGACAAAATTCTGAGTCACGCACGGCCCTAAATGCTTATAAGCTTGAACAGTTTGTCTTCTTTGTGACTGACCCAGTTAGGTCAGTGATTCACCCCGGGTTGCCTCTTCCTGCCAGTTGCCTCGTCTGGAGTGACACTACCTTTGTATCTCCTTCAATTCATTGCTCATTCCTTGTGTCTTCCAGTTGCCCTGTTCCCAGTGGAGGATAATGGAACGGCTGTGGTTCTCTCTGCTGTTGCTGGCAGCAGCATGCAGGGGACAGCCGTGTCCGAAACGCTGTATGTGCCAGAGCCTTTCTCCGTCGCTCGCCATCCTCTGCTCCAAGACAGGCTTGCTCTTTGTTCCTGCTGCCATTGACCGGCGCACCGTGGAGCTGCGGCTTCAAGAGAACTTCATTACAGGTAACCTACCCGCCGGCCTGTGCTGTGTTTCATTTTACCACTGACCATGGCAGGGTAATAACACATTTTTACATGCTCCAGTCTGATCATTGTCATCAACCATCATCTTAAAGGGATTGTTCAGATTATTTGAAGTGGGGTCATCTTATACAATACATAAATTACAGTTTTTTCACTCTGTTGTCATTTTTTTTTTCTCTACATACACACAGCCCGAAATACACACGCACATGCACAAACAGGACCTATAGACATGCATCAGGGAGAGGTGTCAGAGCGAGGGGGCTGCACACACATACATACATATAGTCAGGTGCGCCCCGAGCAGTTAGGGTTCGGTGCCTTGCTCAAGGGCACCTCGGCAGTGCCCAGGAGGTGAACTGGCACTCTCCAGCTACCAGTCCACGCTCTGTACTTTTGGTCCGTGTGGGACTTGAACTGGCGACCCTTCGGTTCCAGCCAAGTCCTTACAGATGAGCTACTGCCGCCCTTACTTACCTACAGTAGATGGCAGTCAACAGGCCTAAGCGTGGAGAAGCAGAGAGGATCAGAGGCATAAAAGCTTAGCAATATACTACTTTAATCGCTTAAAACAAGATCCATCTAAAATAATCAATTTTAGTTTAAGAGTAAGCTGTTTTTAGAATATTTTCTGTCAGACAACCTTTTCTTATGCAAGTCAAATATTGCCCTCCCCACAGCAACCAAACTCCATAAGCAAAATCAGTAATTTTACCTCGAGGAACATGGAAGTTGCCGGTCTACCGATGCATCGATCTGATAGTTTGTATTATTGTGTCACTTCAGCAAATCTAAATTCTATTCTTAAAATACTAAACTCACACAATAAGGCAAACAAACTAACAGATTCCAGCAGTGGTAGACCAGCAACTGCTGTGTTGTGCAAGGTAAAATTACTGATTTTGTCTATGGAGTTTGGTTGTTTTGGAGAGACTGTAATTTGGCTCATATATCAGCAGTTTCCTGTCAGAAAAGGGTGTCTGACAACAAAGTAAATGGGTGAAAATATTCTAAATATAGCATACGCTTAAAAAGGGTCCCTAAAAAAATCCATATCAGTTTAAGTAGCTAAAATACCTTTTGCTGCTGACCCTGTCCACAAAAGTACATTGCTCGGCTTTCATGCTGGTGCCCTCTGTGCTTCTCCAAACTACCAACCAGCACTGATTGTAGGTAATATACTGACTGTCGATAAGTAGATCATACAACCCAACTCCAAATAATCCAAACTACCCCTTTAAATGATGTCCTCAAGGGTTAACGTACATTCAGTGCCTTCAGATGTATGCAGGCTTTGACGTAGGCCTGATAATATTGAGTGGCAGCAGCCGTGACAGCAATGTTTGGATGCTAAACAGTGAAACAGCAGCATAATCACTGCAAAAGAATCAGTGATGAATTGACAGGTTAAATATACTGCTGGAATTCAAAGGACACATATAATTGGTTGTTTTCACAGTTTCATAGCAATGAAAACAAATGTTGGTTCATGTCACAATTCTTTTGTGTTGGTCTCTACATGACAATAAGTAAGATTCTCCATGAGTGTGGGTATTTCTTCTTAACTTTCTTTCTTTCAAACTTTTTTGTTTTGAGGTTCAGTCTAACAAATCTCATCCATGATTCATCTCCTCCTTATATCAAAGAGTTCTCTTGGCTACTTTGAAATGTACTTATTTTTAAGAACTGAAGTGTTGCTTTATCCTTTTATTTTAATCTGGATTCCCATTAGCTCCCACCAAGGCAGCCACATAATCTTCCCAGGCTTGACTTAAAAGAAATTCTATTCCAAAGTTCCCCAAAACAAAAGGCACACACGCTAAAAAAAAAAAAAAAAAAAAGCTTCCACGGGTCCAGAAAGATAATGTGATGCACCATTAACAATATCCCACAGCCGTAGTTATTTAAGTCACACTGGTCACGTCCAAATCAACTTCAGTTTAGCACTACCCTGTGCCTGACTCTGAGGGGATGCTGGATCTGCTGTCACTGAGGATCTTCGTGAATGTTGCCAAATGCTTCATTTTTACAGGAATTAATAGTACTTCATATCACAGGGTCCAGTGCTGGAAGCTCATTAGGCATTGACTATCTTAGGCATCAATCTAAATATAAAGCGCAGTGGTTTTAATGCAGCAGCAGTCAAATGGTTGTCTTGACAAGTGTGATCAGAGCAGTCTGTTCAGCAACATTAAGTGAAAGCAGATATATATATTTCAGTAAATGTATCTTAACACATTTTTCCTTGTTTGTCTTGTACTTGTCTCCCCTGTCCATCTCAGAAAAAAAAAAGATCTTACAAATCTGAGTCATCCACTCCTATGAAAGCACCTTATTCTGTGGTCAGGCAAACATTTGTGTTTTAAAACCTATTTAGTGCATGTGCATTTCCTCACTTATATTTTTTCCTTAATACTCTACCTCTTGAATATATCTGGCCACTTATGACTTAAATGATGGAGCCTTTCTTTGTGTTTATCCCACTCAATCGCAGCTGTCCGAAGAAAGGACTTTGCCAACATGACCAGCCTGCTGCATCTGACCCTGTCCAGAAACACCATCAGTCAGATTCTCCCTTCAGCTTTCAGTGACCTGCGGCGACTGAGAGCACTCCACCTAGACTCTAATAGATTAACTGTGATCAAGGTAAGACTGATGGATGGATGCCTGAATGGATTAATGACGGTAAATGGGAATGAATAGTCAGATGGATCATTGGACAGATAAACAGACTTAGAAATCTCAGAGCTGCACATCTAAAGGATGGATGGGTTGTTAATGGATATACACAACTGAACAATAGATCGCAATGACAGAAAGACACACGGGGCATTCACACCTAAAGGTCCAGTTCCTGAATCGAATGCACCCGCATATCATATATCATAGAGCACCATCAGGTTTTGTTCATGACTTTAGAGGACCACACATATTAACGTGTCATAGGAAAGCTGACCACAACCATGAGCCTAAGTTTGTTCCCTGCCAGTCCACATGTTGGTAGCAAATGTGCTCTTAGTTCACCAATCATCAAAACAGGAAGAGACAAGATTTTTTTAACCAATGAAATGACACATATAATGGTAGGTGTCTAGGCAGAGCTAGACACTAATATTGCCCCACAGAACACCAAGCCCTTAAATTCAGTGCCTAAAGTACATTTGTAAACATACATAAAAATACAGAAAAGGCTATTTAACATAACTTAACAAAGCCCTCCTTAACTGTGACACTTGTGTTGCCCACTTTTTTCCATGAATTGTGATGTGGTGTTTTCCAAAGACAATGTTTCAAATGAAAAATGAGCTAGACTTCTCAGCTAGTTAAGGTGATTAGCGGTACACACCACATAAGAAAGCTTACTAAGCCCATTCTTCAGCTGCTCAAACATATCTGTAGCTAGCCGGCTGTTTGCAGTTTTCATAGAATGTTGAACTAAAAGGTGCAAAGGTGTTAAGTTGTGTTGGTGAAGGCACACAGTGCAGGTGTAAAACTTGGTAGCCAGAAGGGGCCACAGTCCATGTAATATCTGATGGCTATAGAGTAACATTTTGTGGCCACAGGCCATAGGGCCATGGTTAACATGAAACCTTGGGTTGGTCCAAATCATTTTCACACCGGAAATGAACTGACAGTGGTCCAAGAACACACCTTCAAGGTTGACCAGAGAGCGGTTGGTTGGTCTGCCCCTGGGCTCATGTCCAGCATTCACATCAACCCAAGGGTTTGGTTCAACCAGACTAAACAAGACTGGTGTGAACCCACCCATAGATAACAGTACAGTTGATAAATACAGTGCCTTTATGATGATATTATTGTGATGCTTCTTACAACATTTTCACTTTCTCACCAACCAGGACGACCATTTCAAAGGCCTGACCAACCTTCGTCACCTGATTCTGGCCAACAACCAGCTCCACTCTATATCTCCCCATGCCTTCGATGACTTCCTGTCCACACTGGAGGATCTCGACCTCAGTTACAACAACCTTGCCCAAGTGCCCTGGGACACAATCGGGCGCCTTACCAATGTCAATACCCTAAATATGGATCACAACCTCATAGAAAATGTTCCCCAAGGAGTATTCACCAACCTACACAAGCTGGCCAGGTAAATAGATAGATAAAAGAAAGGATGGAGGAACGAGGGGATGACAGCTTCTCTCCTCTTGTCTATCACTAACCTTCTCCCTACCCCTTTATTTCACAGGCTAGATATGACGTCCAACAAGCTGAAAAAAATTCCCCCGGACCCGTTGTTCCTGAGAATCCCAGTTTATGCCAAGTCCAAAGGCTCCCCCCTCTCCTCCCTGGTGTTGAGTTTTGGTGGCAACCCCCTTCACTGTAACTGTGAACTTCTGTGGTTGAGAAGACTGACCAGAGAAGACGACCTGGAGACATGCGCCTCTCCCCCTGACCTCAGTGCCAAGTACTTCTGGACAATACCTGAAGAGGTGATATAATGAGATTTTCAACTGTGTCTTGAAATCATGAAATGAAGACCATTGTTTGATCATTTAAATATGAAAGACAGTAATTTGGAAGCAAATGTCTGAAGAATGAAAAAATATTCTTTTTTGCCCTTTAGGAGTTTATTTGTGACCCACCAGTTCTGACCCGTAAGTCCCCTCATACAGTGGCTATGGAAGGACAGCCTGCCAGCCTGAAGTGCAAAGCGAATGGTGATCCAGAGCCTGAAGTCCACTGGATCAGCCCCGAAGGCCGACTTATATCTAATGGTTCCAGGTACTAAGACCGTAATGAAATAGTCCTGAAATCTTTTAAAGTACAATAGAGCCGTTTTCTCCATATGTCTACATTGTACAATTGCTCAAAACTCAAAGCAATATTTTAATTTAAGAACTATGACCTGTCCTCTGAGAGCTCAGTTCTACATTCAATGGTGTCAGAAACCTGGCAACCCAGTTGGCAGGTGCTAGAGAGGGGCTGTTTGAATGTTCTTGCCTGTGCTGCTCCAGCTCAGTGCTAGGTGCCAATGTGCAACCGAGTCAAAAAGACAGTTTGTCTCACATAATTTTTGTCTTGGCTGTGGTGGCAGGACGTAGGCAACATGACTCATGTGGGCCAGCTCTGAATCAGGATTAGAGGGTAGTTGTTGAGGTCACACCTTTATCACATTTCCATCTGGTAACCTAGTTGGCATATAATGTCAAATGTGTGGGTTTCTAGTTATGGTGTTGCATGTGCAAAACAAGTTATAAAGTCATTGATATTTTTGAAATATGTCACAGCCCTGTAGTTCCTTTCTTACATGCCTTTGACACAAAAACAGAGTAGCTCATGAAGCATTGGTGGATTTTTGGATAATGCTTATAATCATGGGGATGAAGCCCACAACCAATCAGCAACACAGCCCCTCAGCCTGGCAGTCATTTCATTGATTCTGGATAGAGTCTTGATGGATGCTGGTGGTGGAAGTTGGCATCAGAATCAGGTGCTGCATGCAGCAAAATACAGATGCTCCTAAATGGGTTGATAAAGAGGAACACTGATTAGCAATTGGCTCCTGCGTGGGGGGCAGAGAGGGAGGGTTTACGTGATTGGCTGGTGTGAAACAGAAGGGATGGTTCATAAATTTAAACTGACAGGAATAATGGTGGATAATTTTGCAACCAGAAGTGAATGTGTCTTACTCCTTTCTTCATTGAAATAAATGGAGTGCTAAATGACCTAGCCCTTTTTTTTAATATAATGTTCTGACTATGCCAACCCAAGCTGCAGTCTGGAGAATTACAATTGGATCTTATCTGAGAGTCTAGGAGCCAGCAGATATGACTTAAGGGAAAAAAAATGAAAAATTAAGGAATAAAGAATGAAAAAAAAAAAAAATCTTACTGCCTGAGCTTTTGTAAAGCTCCCTGTATATTTTTGCTATTTTCCAGAACGTTGGTTTTCCCTAATGGAAGCCTGGAGATTAATGTAACATCCCTGAAGGATTCAGGAAACTTCACCTGCATTGCCTCCAACGCAGCGGGTGAATCCACAGGAAGGGTGGAGCTAGTTGTCACGGCGATGCCCCATCTGGCGAACAGCACGAGCCGCAGCCGAGACCCGTCCTCGGAACCTGCCCCCTCTGACATCCTAACATCCTCGAAGGTCGCGCTGCCTAACAACGAGACAAGAGGGGCAGACCGGAGGGTCTCATTGGTGGAGCTGACAGGAAACTCTGCCCTCATTAGGTGGAGCAGTCAGACTCCCACATCTGGAGTCAGGATGTTCCAGGTCCAGTACAACAGCTCTGGGGACGACACGCTGGTTTACAGGTCTGTCTGTCTACATCGCCAATTTACGATCTGTCTTGTTTGTGTGATTTGATTCACAGTGGCAGCTTCTAGGGGTCTTTAAAGCTGTTTGAGTAAAAGCCATTTCTTGTCAGTGTGAGCGTGTGCGCGTGCAGTTGTGTGTGAGTTAATCAGGAGACATCAGCCGCTGCTATGAGGATGAGAGCAGATGATAGATGATACAAGTGGAGATTAGCCAGTCATCCAGTCGTAAAAGTCTAATCAACTGAAATGATAAAGACATCTGTAGTGGAGCAGAGCCATTGTCGGGCTCGCTGAATGCACGGAGGCCTGGGCCAAATGTGACGAGTGGAGCTGTTGAACAAGTTTTAACGCTAATGTCTGTCAGTTTGCTTCAGTTCTGCAATGATGTGCTGATATTGTTGCCACATTCATTGCTGGTGTTTCCATTATGGCCCTATAAATATATTTTTTTCATGTTTTGTTGGATTTATCTCAGCTAAGACATTTTTAGACTCTCTGTCATTACTTTATCAGACATGACTGTTACATCATTTTGGAAAATTTAAAACTTTCAATGGAGAAAAGGGTCAAGCCATATTTTGTGTCAAATTACACAAAAACTAGAAATACTA
Organism: Lutjanus argentimaculatus; assembly: GCA_034769285.1. NCBI lineage: Eukaryota > Metazoa > Chordata > Actinopteri > Lutjaniformes > Lutjanidae > Lutjanus > Lutjanus argentimaculatus. Next base: position 4,236,681 of record JAWZSL010000001.1, read on the forward strand.
TTTTCTTTATTAGACAGTATTAGACCTCTTATTAGACTTAATTAGAGGGTAATTACAGACACATTACAACAGAACTATAAGCCTGATTAAGTCTGTGCAGTCGCCCATGGACAAAAGATTCCTCTACCTCTATAATTTTGGCCTTTGCTTGATAAAGCTGGTTCGCATATTGTTTTAAAATGGGGAAGTAGCAGCTGTGTGATTTCACTTTAGTTTACAGTACAGGTCTGTTGTAATGCATCTCTAATGAAACTCTAAGAAAGGTCTAACAGTGAGAAATAATACACTTTAGTTTATAGTACAGATCTGTTGCAATGTGTCCCTAATCTCCCTCTAATAAAGTCTGATAAGGGTCAAATAAAATGTCTAATAATGTCTAAAAAACATGTTATTTCTAGTTTTTGTCCAATTTAATACGAAGTACAGCTTAGCAGTGCACTGCTGGGTGCATGGTGTAATTAGGATATAATTGTGTTTGTTTAATGTCAAATACAGAACATTTTATTCATATTTAATATCCCAATTTGACACAAAATATGGCTTGTTACAGTACATCTGAAGAAAGAATGAAGGTCTAGTTTAATAAATCCCTGAAACGAATAAGTACTTTGTGAACACAACATGCTGCTGCACATACAGCATGCTGTCACCCTAAGTGTAAAAAAAAGGGGATGGAGCGTTTCGGTGGATAGAAAGAGCAGTGTGAGGAATTATGGTAATTCCTCTTGATAGTGGTGGGATTGCAGCCTAATAATGCTATCACTGTGATGAGCCTTATTTAATGCACAGCATTTGAAGAGGTAGAGAGGTCACTTTGAGGTAAATCATCTTAGTCACAGAGGTACAGCAAGGGCACGTGAGACTTTTGTTGACCTGTGTGTGAGACTGTGGAAAAAACAAACAAACAAACAAACAAAAGCCCTGGAAACAGTGTTGCCGAAATCTCCCGGAAAGCCTGGCGAAGCCCTGTTTATTTTCAGTTCTGAGGAGTTTTTTCGTATGTTGCGTGGTTGTCATGGCAACAGGTCAGGAAAACCCCCTAGATCTTGTCATGAGTGACAGGTGGCTTTAATACTACCACAGACGAGCACTGCGGGCGGCGTATTTATTTGATTATTTCAGAGGTGCAAATGAAATGGCCAAATATATCACATTCTGTGCGTAATTACAGGAATAAATCACAAGTGTCTTCAAATCAAAACTGCCTGACCGAATGTTCTGATAACCAATTTAGCTCTTGGCCTTTTTTTCACTCTTGATCAACAGCTGAAATTGTCTCAGGAAAAAAAAAAAAAGATTCTCGAAAGAGGACCCTGTGATAGAATATGTCAAGCCCGTCCATCTTGACGGGAGAATCAGACAGTTCCTGTTAATTTGCGAACAGTCTACACTTGCGAGATATGGAAATGGGGGTCTCTGCTGAAAAAGTGATTATGATGTTATTTCTAAGCCGGAGAGGACACTTGTTTATTCAGACAGTTCAGCTAACTGTGGGAGACAAGCAGCTTCTTACAATTCCGAGCATGGCAACCGTTCTCCCGCATAGCAACCGTCCATCTGCACCTGCCCGATCAAGGTTGGATGTAGTTAGTTTCTCTGCAGGTACAAAATACACTCCTTGCCGGTGTAGGTGTAGGTATGCGTAGATATGTATCATAGTTTGAGCCTCACATTATCAAGCAGATTGTCTGAACATTTACACCACTAATTAAGCTGTAGATCTCAGACCTTGAATGGACTCCCACATAAGTCGCAGCATTCATTACATAACATAATGACTATTTACATTTGCAGTTATACATGCACAAACACACATTCTTGGGTTACAGAGGCAATCTCACTGTTTTGTCTCCTCATGCATTGTTTTTCTTTGCCTACCTCACATTTAATTTTTGCAAGGAATTTTTGCAATGGAACAATCAACTTCTTGGAGCTTGTATAGGAAGGTCCTATACTTCTTGGCAAGATCACAAACTTTACTGCGTCCTGCCTTAGTGTGTAAAACTACGTACACTGTGCAGAGCATGAAATCAGATCTCTGTTGTCTTCTTTATTAAAACAATGTGGAGTTTTCTGACTGTAGTGCAAACAGATACAGCAGATTCCAGAGGTGTGAACTTAAGTCACATGGCTTTTACTCAAGTTAGACTCAAGAAAATCAAGAAGTCTTGTAACTCAACTTCTTTAAAGGGGAAATGTGGCACTTTTCATGTGGATGTCCAGTCAGTGCCGATGGTGAATATAGTCATTTGAAGCACTAATTCTTCAGTCTGTGCTCCACTGGCTGAGAAAACTGAGTTCTTCTGGTGCAAAATCTTTTGTTCCTCCTGCATCCAGTGATGTCACCGGGTTTAAGGAAGAACTACAGGCTATTCAGCTTGGCTCCACCTCTTGTAAGCAGGGGGCATTCTAAATGAGTATTTTTTCACCTAGCTCTATGTTTTTTTGCACAGCAAAGTAATAACTATAGGCTAGGGTGGTGATAACATGGCAGCATGGGTGTGGGAATCATAAGGTCGCCTGCAATGCATACTGGTACATGTAGGCATTGCTGCTCAACTCTGTGAGCAGGAAAACTGAGTTTTTGTAGTCAGTATAACAGCACTGAGGAACTTGCTTCAGTTGACTACATTTATCATCAACACTGATTGGACATCTGTATGAACAGTCCCGAATTGTCCCTTTAACACCAATGACTCGTGATTTACAAGCAATTTTTTCCTGTTATTCTTTTAATGATTTATCAATTAATTGATCATTAATGTTACAAATGGTCGATTAAGTAAGTGCTTTTAATTTACAACCCTAATTTTTAGGATTTAGGAAGGACTGTTAACTTTAACATTAAACCTAACCATCAGAGTCACCAAATCAACCAGGACTGAAATCTTTTGAACTACAACTTTAACGTTGGAGGTCACAAAAAAACCCCAGCTGTGACGGAGTGGCTCTGCAATATCACCCATCACGAGGAGCAGGGGGGTGATGTGACGGAGCAGCCCCCTCGCTGACTGTGGGCAGCGCGCGCGCACAACACACACACACACATATACATGTTCTCACTACATAGTCCCTTCTCCGTTCCCTGTTTTCTCTAAGTGATTTTAAAAAACCTCACAGTTATCCCTCTTTCTTTCTCCGTTTCCGTAGTGCGACCAATTGTTCACACCTGGTAGTTCTACTTCCATTTAGGCATACATTCACACAGTCATTGTATCACTTACTATGTGGAAGTGTGTTGCATATTCATCCTGCTGTCTCCTGCTGTCTGAGTTTGTTTGGCAAAACAGGTGCATACGTTTTTGCTCTGTTAAATAGTGTGTTCTCGTGAGTTTTCATGCTCATGTGACCTGCATAATTACGTTTCCTGTTTGCAAAGTTAACTTTTGTTGTAAATAACTTGTGCTGGTTAAAGGGGAACATTTATGAAAGCACAGATAATTTTTGCTTTACATATTTTTGAAGCTGTAAATGGTGTATCTGGTAAGATAATGTCCTGGTCGTGTTTTTTTTATGTGAACACTGAGCGTAGTGGGAGGGGCAGCTGGTTTAAAGGGGGCTGCTTTGGCCCTGGATGAGTCAGTCTCATCTTGATTACAGAGACTTGACCTTCTTTTTTTTGTCCCCTTGAAAAGATATTTGAGTTATTACTCAGTTACTCATTTTATGACATTTTGAAATTTTGTGAACAATTTATTTATTATTTATTTATTTTTGCCTGTGTTTTTTTTTTTTTTTTTTTTTTTTGTCCTTTTCCCCCACTTTTTTTCTTTGTAAATATCACTGTTTGCACCTTGGGAGGCCGACATAATAGATCACATCATAATATCATCCCATCATAATATTTTTCCGACTATGCCTGTGTTTTTCCAGTTTTGAGGAGTTTGAAATAGACAGTGACTAAATCAGTGAGATCTTTGTATGAGCTTAACTATATCTGGAGGTAAAGCAGGTGCAGGTAAATGGTTGGAAGTGAAACAGCAAAATTACATAGTATGACAGAAAAAACACACGGATGTGTGAGCTCTGTCGCTTGATCTTAATCTTAGCTTTGCCTATATTCACTGTATGATCCAACATGCTGTCTAATCCACATGCACTACTTTCACTGCTTACATGTTGTGACAATATTGGTTAATAAATAAGTAGGCTGGTAGGTAGAAGGTTCATCTGCACTGAGGACCTCTCATTTATGAGTAGTTATATTGCACTATGTAAACAAACATCATATCAGTTCTTCATTACTGTTTAAACATTGTATGAAAAGATATTTGTGCCAGAATTATCTCATGTTGCATTATTTATTAATCTTAATCACATAAGATCATGGCTGAATCATGACTGATACCCTACATGGCATCGTCAGATTAACATCCATTAGAAGGCACCGTCACTGCAGCAGCTCTGCTCTGAGTAAAAAGGGAAAAATAAATAAATGGAACAGACCTGAGCATGTTGTGTGCATGCAGTTCCTCTCTTCTGTCTTTCTTTGGTCAATATCCATTAGGAGTGGTGAGGCACAATGCCATGAAGAGAGAAGAGGTGCAGGAGGAGAAGGAGGGGAGAGGGCACAAAGTGCTGAGGAGCAGAGAGGTCAGGGAATAAGGAAGGAGAAAACAATATGCAGGCGCCGCAAGGAGAGGCCATCTGAGTTTAACAAATTTATTTAGCTCTGTCAGCTATTTCTGTTGTTTTTGTCGAGCAGCATATCTTTGGAACTCATCCATGTCACTCTCTTTGAAGCTTCATCAATCCTACTGGATAGGGTTGATAGAAAAATAGGACCAAAGTGTGTTCCTTCCTTGTACCCAGATTGTGGAAAGATTGCTCCTTATCACAAGCACTACTGAGGACCTCTACATGTGCGTTAGAGTGGTTGCTATAGTTCCAGTGACGATATATAGCTGCTTTAGGACCAAGGGGTTTTTTTTTTTTTTTGCCAGCTTTTATTTTGAAGCAGCACTTTGACAGATGAATTTCATTGGCAAAGAAAAAAAAAGAGATAACTCAAAATTTCAACTCAGCTTAATGCTATAGATTTTTGAGCCCAACTCAAACACTTTTTTCCCCAACCTATAACCTTTAGTTGAGATAACTTGAGTGAAAATAGCTTGAATGTGAAATCCAAATTTTTTTGGGTTTGTACAACTCCAAAGAAGAAAAGTAAATTATCTCAACAAAAGATTACTTTTTTTCAAAACTTAAGAGTTTGAGTTGGGCTCAAAACTCAAAAATCTATCGCATTAAATTGGCTTGAAATTCTGAGTATTCTCAACCGTTTCATTTTTGCAGTGTATATGATTTGTTCATCAGTTTTCTGCATTTCAACCTTGGAGGCAGAGAAAAACATGAGAAAAAACATGAAATTTAGATCCCGTTTGGACAATTTGAAATTTTCTCCTCATTTGAAATAATTCACACATATCGCAAACACGTTTTGACGGTTTTGTTTATGACCCCCGCGCCCCCCATCTATCCTGCTGAGTGGTACGAACCACACAGCCTGTGACAAACACTTCATCACAGGTTAGTTAATTATGTTACTGGTGTTGTCAAAAATATCGATTTTTCAATAAATATTGATTTTGAATCCTTAAAACAATTTGGATACACCAGGATCAGCTGAGCCACGCTCTCTCTTCTCTCCGACAGCGGGAGAAGAGATCCTGCGAGCGGGCTGTGAAGGAGCTGGGAGTGTTGGAGAGCCAGCTGATAGCAGCATTGACTAAAAGTCTTTAAGCTAAGGGCTGTAAAATGAGATTGTCATCTCTGTTTTACTGTGTGAATACTAAACATCAACTGTTGCTGTAACCACTATTGCTATAACATCACACAAAAACCACGTTAACTGTGTTCACAGTAATACAGGGCCAGTTAGCTAGGCTAACCAGTTTGCTTGACTCTTAGCGATACTAAACTAGTCCTTAGATATGACAGTGATACAATGAACTCTCTTAACGCTGACTTGACAGAACAACATCATTAGTAATCTTATACAGTAATGGTGTAATGCAATTTGCATCAAAACAAAAGCTCTTAGGTTGTTATGAGTGGATAGAGAAGGAAACAGACAAAATTTCAAAGTAAAGGTCTCTTAACATAAATGTCAGAAATGTGAAGAATTCATGACATAACATACATAAAATATTTTGTCTCTAATGGCAGGGATAATACTGATAAATTCAGTATTAATGAAAATCTGCATTTTAGGGTTAAGGCTTTCTCATTTTGTCCCTGTGGTACCAAAAATCGTATTGAATGTTGATATTTTTCAAGGTATTGTATCAAATTTAGAAATTCCTGTATCGCGACAACAGTAGATACTGAGTAAATGCCATATGTGCCGATTGTGTCTGTAGATTGAAATAAATCAGAAAAGAGTCTTAATTATGGTGTAACTAAAGTTTTTATAGTGGGAAAATATTTCTCTATCATAAATCAGCTGTTTTTAGACTGGAGTTTGGTCAGGCAACAGTCATGCTGGTTTGAAAGACCGCCAGGGGCAGAAGGTATTTTTGACGTTAATAATTCACATAAATGGAGCCGACCTGCCCTAATGAACCTGGTAAACACCATAAAGTAATGTAAAGTCTGGCTATAAAACCGAGATGTTCTCTACTTCTCTCAGCTTTCTCTGCCTGAGCAGATAAAACCCCTGATTTGAACCATGACTTTGAACACACATTTTGAAACATATTGTGATTTTTATGTAACAACATTCAAAAGGTCGTTGTAGTTATTATCAGTATTTATTTGTTTTTGTCACACTGTATTTTAACCTGATTAGAAAACAGTTTTAATTCATTTTTTTGGGTGTTTCTGGCACATAGGATTCATTTTGAACTGCTACAATTTTTTTTTTCTTTTTTCCCCTACTGAGTAAATTACTCCAGCCAGAGCATCCAGATCCCAGCATCTTCTGATCTATACTCTGCCCTTGGTGTCCTTTTTATTTAACTTCTATTTAAGCAGGCAGCTCAATTTAGAACCACTTCCATTTTAGAAAGACAACCAATAGTCCAGAGATTTTCTGAGGAGTTCAGCACAGAGAGGGCTCTCTGACGCAGTCTCAAAACCCCTGACTACTTACGATCAATGCCATTATAGCTCCAAGTGTGTGTCTGTGTGTATGCGCTTGGAGAGCATCGGTCGGCAGCGTATTAGTTAACCCTGTATCTGAGACATGCTCTTCAAACCCCCTGACTAATATAATCAATGACTATTGAAGCGTGTGTTGGCGTGCACGTGTGCATGCGTCATGAGTGTTTATGTGTGTGCACGCTGGCCCAGCTGGCAGCTGTGTATTCGCCAAAAACCCGATGTGGTAACAGACCTCAGCAGGAGGCTTCTCGAAGTGTCTCCAGTGTCATTGGTTGCGTGTGTGTCTTATACAAAGTATGACTGCACATATCTCTTCGGTACCTCAAGCACAACTACACAAGGTACAAAATATTTGCTTTACTTTATTTCCCTTTATTTTTATGTTTTTCAGCTGTCTCCTAGAAATTAACTGTTTTATGAGCTGTTTTATGACTTTTAGTAAATTGCAAAAACAACATGTTTATTCTTCTAATCATCTGTGTCTGTATTTGTAGGTGTAAAGCTGTTGGGTGCTTGTTAGGAAGGGGGTTAAATAATGCTCTAAAGTTAAAGGCTATATTTTGGTGAGGGGTAAACACCCACTTCCTGCTAATCCCATGCAACCTGGACAAAAACATGCATTTTGTGCCTGCTGTTTAAATGAGCTATTTTCTAGAAATTTTAAAAATGGTGTATTTGAATATACCAGAATACTGCAGTCACCTAACAATATTGGAATTGTATGAATTGTATTAACTGTAAAGCTGAGACTCAATGATCCCAGTTGTGTCCGTTTGTTTTGATGCGCATTGTAATGAGACCGTTTTTTGAAACTTGAATATGATAGCGGTTACTTGTTGCAATTAAATCCAGTTACTGGGGGCGATCTAATCAGCTCTATGCCAAAACATTAACCTTCTGAATAGCCACAACTTCCACTGGGACATGCAGGTTCAGATCTATGAATAGGCAACATCAAGTGTAAATAATTCAGAATTTCAGCGTTTGTGAGTTTGTCCAAAATTTTAGATCTCTATATCTATTATCATAAAGTGGCCTGGATGCTTGGTTGCCAGGACACTCAGCTAGAATGCCATTACACTATTATATGCATCTTAAAGAAAACTGAGACTATAATATACAAAGATTATTCAAACCTTTGCAAATCTCCACTGGTTTCATCTGGCAGTTGTGGTGGCATTGCAGTAGGTGCTTCACCACCTCTACTCTACTGAATGGACTCTTCTATTTTGGACATTTTGCACATTTATTAAGTAACGATAGCAGATAAATAACAGGAAATGAGGCAGTTAAAGAGAGAGAGCCAACAAAAGTCCCTGGCTGGATTGAACCCACTTGGTTAAAGTTAAGGAAAGATGGCGGCCTCGGTTAAACACAGCAAAAGTCAAAAGGGACAACACACATTGTTTTTACTGTATTAACATTGCTTCTTTCCCTGACCTTAGTTTTCTTGCCTGAACCTTACCACACATCAGCTGGATGCGAATCCCGCTCACTGGTGTCAAAGTTCTGTGTTTTGTCGAGCCACCATCCACTGTGGGCAACCTCACAGGACTCACGGGCATAGCATCATAGCGTTTCCTACACATATTGCCAGCAATTATATTTCCTCGCAAAATGTAATTGGGAAAACAAATCAGTAGAAGAGAGAGGGCTTTATTGACACTGCTTGCCCTTAACTATTTAGGATGTGTTTGTTTTGTAGTTACCAATAAGGAATTTGCAGCATAGTGAAAGCCCTTTTAAAGATAATATACAAATACAAATGTGAGGGCATGAATTTATGTAAGTCGCATGTTCTTTCTACCCTGTTGTTTCTTTTTCCTTCAGTGCCAAACTGAAACTAAACAATGAGCTCTGCTGGCTGGTGGGTGGGGGTTCTGATTGTATGAATTAAAGTGTGGATTGTTTGGCTACTGTAGAAAAGGCACCATTTACGAGTTTCTTTCTGAAATTGTGCCCATTGGAGCAGCAGGCAGTTGAGGTCATAATCCTCGTCCACTTTTCACCGACAGTTTCTTTAGTTTGACACGTAGGATATTTTTTTTATGGTGCTGGTAAGACTCAAAAATCAGACAGTGGAACTGATAAAGCCTCTTAGGACTGATATAGCAGGGCTCACCACAATATGGATAGAACACTTGCCCTGGGCAAGTGATGCCATGTCGGGCCACTAAATCTGGCAAGTAGCTTGCCTGACTTGGTAAGCTGTAAAAAAAAGTAATACTTTTAAACTATTTAACTAAACTTTTTCATTCAAAAATGGCAAAAAATGCTGTTTTCAGCTTCTTAAATAAAGAGAGTTGCCATTTTTTTCATTTATTATCATATTAAACTGAATATTAAAAACAAATATATTGAACTTTAGAACGATAAAACAAGACATTTTAAGACACCTTGGACTTTAAAAAACTGGGATGGACATTTCTTACTATTTTTTTGACATTTCTGGGACATTGCAGCCCTTCTTTTTGTCATTGTTCTTTTTGATAACCACTAATAAATAAAACAATTTGAAAAGAAGTATATTTCTGATCCACTTTCCCAACCAGGCAAGTGGAAAAAAAAAACACGTTATCACTGAACCCTGCTTAGTAAAACACTTTTGATTCTACCACAGTGCACCAGATAGTTGAAAATTTTACTGTCAGGATAAATGAGATAAATTTACAGACAAGTTTCTTCTCAACTTGATGCCTTCTTGTTAAACTTCCTTTTTATCCGTTTCTTTTTCTTTCAGTTACGTCACATTCCCTGCCATTTTCTCTTTAATTGCCCTCGGCGATCATTGGTGTATTTTGGGGTTTTTGAAGATGTGTCACTGTTATTTAATGTATGTGTTTCTTAATGAATGGGCCTTTTCAGGAGAGACAGTGCCTGTGCTTTTTGTTCAAACCGTTCTGACAGCTTTATAGAGGGAGGGAACATAATTATTTCCTGATTGAAATAGATTTTTTATTTTCCCTTAAAGCTACACTGGTGATTGTGTAATGGAGAGCTGTCAAACTGGGAGCCATGAGTGAGTGACAGACACAAAGACGGATATATATCATTCATAATTTGCCTCATGTGAAGCAGTAAGAGTGACTGCGTCTCCCATAAGGCTGCCTTAAAATTTTAATTTTGCTGAATGTAAAAAATCATGTTGAGGTCGTTTTGTACTGATCAAAACAAATAAACTTTTCAAGTCAAATAAAAGTGATATTAAGTCAGTTTTACTCAAGAGAACTTTTTCAATGAGCTTAAGCTATTAAGTTGAACCAACAACTCTTCAGTTGTGTCACAGAATAGTACAAACAAGTTTGATTTCCTTTTTTCATTTTCTCGGTTTGAAGAATCCATTCTTCATTTCACACATAGAACTTCAGCTGCTAGACTGGAGCTACTCTGTTCCAGCACCGGCGCAAAGACAATATGTTCAGTAAACGCATTACATCAAATTGAAAGACTTCTGAAGAAAATAAATACTATGAATTTTAACTTTAATTTACTTGAATAAATAAAACATATATTTCTGTTAAGTTAATGAGAAAAGATGAGTTGATTCCACTTATTTCCTGTATGTTTTTCTTTCAGTTGATGATGTTTAATTCATTATGTACAGCATGTAGTTATTTAACCTTCTGTCATTTAGCATGTTGATTCATGCTGCTGGTTCAGCTTTTGGGACAAGTGACAATTCAGTATTAAACATACTGATCTGTTATCACTCGGAGGTCAAGAAGGATCAATAACTTACAGTAGATTATGCCGCAGGCCTCACCCGAGATGCCACATTATCCAGCCAAACAAGCCTGGGCGTTCGCTTCGGCTCGCACTCTGTGGCTGAGCAGGGTAAACCCAATGCAGAGCTGTATTTGCCTGAAAAAAACACTTCTCATTTCAGTATGATTTATACATTCCTGTCAGGGAGATCTGTGGTGATATATCACTGGTTGTTCACATTTGGCCATTATGTGGTTTTACACGCCTCCCCATCTTCCCCATTTCCTCGATACATGCATTACATTTCCCCTCTCTGCCTATCTGTGACAACATTCATTCTGACAATGTTTGGAAATGACAGCTGCGTCTCCTACTGACAGCCACTCTCCATATGTGTTGTATACATTACACCAGACAGAATGAAATGAGCGTGGTGCGTATGAACACGTAAATGGAGTCAGTCTTTGTCACCAATCTTGCTATTGCCGTGAGTTATGCCTGTAACCATGGCGATGCTCAGTACAGACCAAAGATGGTGCCCTCTGCAGCTTTAGAAAAAGATTTTTTTTTCACTTACACAAGCACTTTGGTAGTGGAAGTAATAAACTGACGCATTACTTGATATGCTTGATGAATTTATTATCTTTAAGCCAAATGCTTTGGTGCAGCGGTTTTCAAACTCGGGTCCAGGGATCAGCAGGAGTCCTTGAGATGGTTGTAGGGAGTCTCCAGCAAAAGGAGGAATAGAATATTTTGATTTTCATCACATTTTATGTTGGAAAAGGGGAAAAGGGTTGGCTGGTTTGGGTTGATTGTTTGATCATAGTTTAATCAGGTTTTTCACTCACTCAAATGTAAAAAAAAATTACTCAGAGGGGATTCCTTGAGACAAATTCCTCTCAAATTGCATCTATTGGCATGAAAAAGTTTGGGAATCCCTGCTTTTGTCAATGCACAACACTTAAATAATAAATGGAATAAAATAAAATTAAAATAAAATTAAATTAAATACAAACATTGGTACTTTTGTTACACTGCCATCTAATAGTGTCAAATGCATGTATTTATAAGTAGGTCTGTCTATTTGATGGCTAAATTTTCACCGTTCAGATTAAGAGCGGCGACTGCTTTTATCTGCAGTGCAAATTTATCAAATGAATGCAGCATGTGGTTTGGGTTCTCAAGGCTTATGTGCTTATCACTCAGGGGCATGTCAGAGAGGTATGCCGAGTCACAATCATAATGCAGACTTGACCACCTAATGGACGTGGTCAGGCTCAACATATCGCAACGTGAGCGGAATCTGACTTGATAGTGTTGAGATCTGCCAATCAGGGCAGCTAGTGCTGCATTTTTCGATTATTTACAGTAAGTATACTACCCCTTTTGTCACTGCGCTGCAGAAAATATCTACTCACTTAAGGTCACTTGGGCTTTGTTCAGACTGCAGGGAAATCAGATTTGTTTCTAAAATCAGTTCTTTAAGACAAAATCTCCTCACTGTCAACCCATCCTCACCAGGTTGTCACTGCAACCAAGCAATATTTATGCTTATGGTAGGTACAGAAGTATCGGTACTAAAAAAAAATTCCATCCATTTCAAATATTCAGTGTCGATATATTGATATTTTTGACAACAATATTAGGTGGCGAACTCTAGTTGGAGAAGTAATTATGACAAGAGAACTATAAAGAGCCAGAAAGTTCACATATGGAAGAAGTGGGATGGATGGATGCAACCGTTTAACTACATTAACCGCTGGTGTAATGTCACATGACCTTTGCCGCATGACGTACATAACGTAGACAAGTCCGGTGAGCCAGTCACTGCCAGTACTCCCCACCAGTCATATACGTTGTTTTAGGAGTCATTGGCCATCGCCCTGTTCTGTCATGTAGATGTGAGGATGCGTTGGCACTGTTATTTGCAGATCAGATTAGTGTGTCCAGACTCCATCAACCTATTTGCATGGGTTGCTTTGGCAACAATGTAGGTGTCAGTAACTATACTTGTAAAGCCCTCCAAACAATTGCACTGTCAAGTCAGTGTATAGACGTCTCCCCCTAAAGTGCCAGCAGACAATTTATTTCAGCGTCTGTCCAAGGACTGTTTTTTTTTTCCTCTGTGTTGTCCTCTATACTGCTCTGCTAGCAGCAGCAAAGATGCACTGTATAACCAGCAGCAGCTGCTCTGATACACTTCCGTCACTCTGGATTTGGCATTGTTGCCGTGTGTCACATTGCAAGTGACGCAAAAGACACTTTGAAATCAGATTTCAGCAGCCAGAGCAGCCAGGCTGGGACGCATCTGTAGAAATCTGATTGGAATCACATTTCAAACCACCTCCAAATGTGGCTCAGATCTGATTTACAAAAATCCCATTTCATGTGTTTTTTTTTTTTGTTTGTTTGTTTGTTTTTTTTCGCTATTGAGACTTTCTAAAATCAGTTTGGATACAATCTGGATACGCCAAAAACAAATTTGGACAGGCAGTCTGAACACGGCTTCTGTTTCACTGAGACCTTCAACACTTATTTTTCTTAGATATAATCTGCCAGTGGTGGATTGGTGGACTCAGGCTGTCTGAGGGGCAGGGGCGAAAAAAATTAAAAGGGCGCCAGCTGTACATATGTGGGGCATCGGCGCAACAAAAATCGTTATGCAATCATGTTTGTCCTCTAGAAGTGCACCTTAGAGGGCACTTTACCACATTAAGTCCAATTAAAGGGCAGCCCAGAGGGTATTTTGTCATGTTTTATCTACTATAGGGGCATCCAAGAGGCCACTTTTGGGTCATTTTGGGGGTTAATGTTGTGACTACTGTCTTGTATAGTTTACATTCATTCAATGATGTAATTCAAATGTGCATTAGTACTTGTAACAAGGAAGTAGAAGCAGAGTAGTGTCACAATAAGAAAAAAATCTAACTTAAAACTATGCAAGTATTAAAACAAGTATTGGAATAGGTTAAACAATCTTACCATATTTTCAGATTTTTTGGTTTGATTAAACAAAATAAACGATTAAACATGCTATGGATACAGTTAAGGCTGCGTATTGTTAAAAATTTGCAATACCGGTACTGGTCAGTATCCTGGCTTTGATATGGGTTCCTGAATGACACTTTTTTCAATACAAAACCATTTTAATAATTTTAAAAAAAATTTAAAAAAAGATAAGAAAAAGAAAATACACCTTTTGCTAAGCCCCACCTCCAACAGCAAGTGCTAAATCATAGCTTACCAACTGTAACTAGAGCTGACAAGCTTTTCATTTCTTTTTCAGGCTGTGAGAGGAGCGATACTTAGCTTAAACTCTGCCTTCATCTGCTCTAACATAAGCTGCAAATGTTAGCATGTCCAGCTAACTAAGACTAGCTTACTAGCTGCAGTAACTTTACCTCCAACCAAACTTGTTAGATACCCCTGCATATGCATTTGTTGTGTGGGGGTTTGAGGAGGAGGATGTGGGCTGACGCAGAATCAAAGTGGGTCGACAAAGATGCATCTCACTCAGGCTCACTGTCTCAGGTCTAAGCCGAGTTAGCTTAGCTCTTATCCCGACTATCTTCTCTGATCGCGGTCCAGCTCATCTGGATGAGTGACCCGTCTCCAAGTCTGCTTCACTAACCTAGTCCCTGCTCTTCCTTTTCCCACATTAATGAGTGTATTTCTATCATCTATCATGTAGATATACCTGACGTATTTCACCATCCGATCAACGTTTGCTGAGATGTAAGCTAGCTTTAGCCTCAGTCTATTAGCATTAACATTATGTGCGCAGCAGGTAACTTTACATTTACACTTTCACAGGGTTCTTGTTCTAAAATGAGTCAGATGTAAACATTAAAATTGACTTTTTGTCCAAAGTTAAGGAGTCAGGAGTAGCTTACATCAGCCAGCTACACTTATAAAATCTGCTTGTGAGTCATTATTTTAGCTGACAAAGTCCATTGTTGCCAGCTAGAAAAGCGAAGCTGCTTCTGTATACGTCTCTAAGGATTCAAAGACCTCATGTTTCAACAATCACCCTCAATTTCAATGGTATATCTGCCACCGTTATCACTGTAAACTGCACAAGTGCAGTGGGAGAATGGAAAGTTTGGCAGGCTTAGCAACAGTAACCAAGGAGGGCGGAGCTAAGTGAAGGGTCAGTTACTCACTTTAAAGGAAGAAGCTGTTCAGTGACCAACAAAACAAAACAATGATCCATGTCTCTGTCTCTGTAACATTAGAAAGTCAATCACCGGCATTAATAGATCTTTGCACAAGCATTATCTGCTCACTGACGTTGATGAGATGTACTCAGGTATTGAAATTTGGTATTGTATGACAAAGCATTTTTCTATAATCAGTAGTATTGAAGTAATTTGGTTGGTGCCGTAAAAGTGTCAAAGTTCAATACCCGGCCCTACTACAGTACAGTAGATGCCCACTCCAGGAGGCACACACTTACAGTAAACAGTCCTGGTGTGGGTTTTAAGGTGCATTTACAGTACATTAACCTTTCGCCATCAATACAAAAGCACCATCATACACGCAGAAGCACACACTGACACACTGAAACACTTCCTGTAAATGGATATCTTTTCAAAACCTACTTTTAAGCTCACACCTTCGATTCTTCTCTAAATTCACACCACTTTGTCTGTCTGGATCGGGTATGAGTGAGTACATCGCTGAGTGTGTGTGGGATAAGATTTTTGAGCGCGCGTGTGTTTGTTTTTTTTTGCGTCCGTGTCGGTGTGTCCGGGCTGATCTGAAGACTCGCATTCACCTCACATTTTCCTCACCACGCGAGGGCAGAAAGAGGTCAACGTGAAGCTTTTTCAATCACATAGAAACTGATATACACCCACAGAGACACACACACACGCACGCTGCAGATCACTGCCCTGACCCAGCTCTCTCCCTCTACCTTTTCTGCATTGTCCATGGTTTGTGGTTCTTCGGATAATGGACTCGCAGACACATAAAATCTACGCAGACCAGCAGAGTCAGGCTGCAGTGACTGGAAACATGCATTAAAGTCAGATCAGCAGCAGGAGATAGCTGCTCTCATGCCTGTTTAGCAGTTCTTTCCTTCAAGGTGATATCTGAGATGCTGTGCACATTATGTGGCGCTGGCAGATGCACTCTTTGTACCTTATCATTACACGGATGATGACAAGCTTTTTAGGGATGCCGACACCTGTGGAAGCAATTACACCAGATATTTTGCAAGAAATTGTATGAGTGATGTTGTGCAATAACTGTGAAGTTAGGGCACTTACACCGGGGATACACAGGATTCGGAAGAGCCATGATGTGTCCTGACTGCTGTCCGCCTCCATTTCCATATTTTCCCCTGTGAAGTTGAGAAAACGGATTTTAAGTAACCAGTCCTGTCAGCATTAATGTAACATATTCTCAACCTGTTTTATAACTTTGGATACATGTACGTAACATTTTGATATTTGTTTTCTGCTCTCCATTTTTTTTTTCTGAAATGTTTATAAAGCAAACTTGAGCTCCCTCTAGTGGCACACAGAGGAATCTTCTAAGAAAAAATAGATAAAATAATATTTATTAATTCACAAAATTTCAATGAAATGAAAATACTTGAGATATTGAGACTACTACGAGATTGCTGAATTTTTTTGTGTCAGTATCAGCCTGCTACACAGTCACGTACATGCACGCAGCGCACACATACATCAATTCATGATTAGATATGAGCTAGTGGCTGTCTTGCAACAGTCAAGAATAAATAATATTAATTTGAATAAAGCGGGCAGCATGGTGGTGCAGTGGTTAGCGCTGTCACCTCACAGCAAGAAGGTCCTGAGTTGGAATCCCCCAGCCGGCTAGCTTGTGTGTGGAATTTGCATGTTCTCCTTGTGTCCACTGGGGTTCTGTCCGGGTACTCCGGCTTCCTCCTACAGTCTAAAGACATGCAGCATGATAGGTTAAAGTGGTAACTCTAAATTGCCCGTAGGTGTGAGCGTGAGTTTCTATTGGTCAACCCTGCAATGAAGTGACGACTTGTCCAGGGCGTACCCCTCCCTTCACTTAGTGTCAGCTGGGATAGGCTCCAGCCCCCCCGCGACCCATCAGGATAAGCAGTTACGGACAGCGAATGAATTTGAATAAAGCTGCCTCCTGCTGGAACTGTCTGTAGATGAATAGTAGGTCTCTGCTACTGTATTTTAACACAAGTCATAATGGCGATACTTGGAGAGTCTAATATTTTATGAGCTGGCACGCAGTGTGAAAAGTTTGAGAAACGCTGTGTTAGAGAGTGTGTATGTCTTTGTATGTGTGCGAGTGTAGACAGGTTTGCTCTGTGTTTTATCGTATTCTTTCACCTGCCCAGTGACTGCAGATGGAAATAAGCTCATAAACTAAATCTGGCATCTCTTCTCTTTCCTGGGACTGATGTACTCTGTGCATGGACCCTGATATAAATAAACTTCATAAAGTAAGCTAAACTAAGTACGGCGTCCACGTTAACCAACTGGGCTGAACACACAGAGCACGATTTTTTTTTAGTTTTTTTATTTTTTGCATTCTGCTAGCAAAACTAGACATGATCTTTTATATATGATTTAAATGATCTGATGTTGATATATGATGAAATATGCATCCCATGGTTTACGGCTCTTTTCATCTCTCTGCCCCTCTCCGTGCTGTTCGCTTGGATTTTCAATTCCCCCGACGTTTCCCCCCACATGAGGAAATATCAAATTCTGTCCATCCACTACATTTATTAGAAATACAATCCTTGCTGTTTGTGGCTGTATATTTTTAATTGCATAGTTACTGCACATATTTGTCAGTCGTGTCTAAACAGAGAGCAAGAGAGATGAGATGAAGAGAGCAGACAGGCAGGAGGGAAGCCCCCTCCTCGCAGATCATACAAGGGGATGATCTGCTTTTTATCCAGGACCACATGGGAAGCTTTAAATTCATGAAATTATTAGAAAGATCAGCTCTACATGTGATTAGAAAAAAAAAAGCTCTTCAACCAGTGCTGGGAAATGTGTTTCTGGTGTGTTCTGCTAGCCTGCGGCTCACAGCAAAATTTATGTATCATAGAGCTTTGAGGCACATCCGCCTCCTGTGTGTCTCTGGTGCTACTTTGATCTTTAACCAAAGGTCTGCATTATCCTGCTTATTACATGGTTACTTACCAAAAAAAAAAAAAAAAAACTGACACAAAATATTAATTTTAAAATGATTTTATGGCTTTACTTTGCAGTAGTGACCTGCTTATTCTTCATTGTCCTGCTTGTTACATTGTTGTGTTATGTTATGTGTATCAATAACTTGACAGAAAATATTCATTTTAAAATTATTTTAATGATTTAATAATGATTGTATTGTTCCTCCAGAGTCTATCATCAGAACTGTGTCCATAGCAACGGTCTGTCCTTCATAACAATGGTATGTTACGCATAGTGACAGTCTACTGTAAAATATAACAGACCTTGGAATGCTGCAACTGACCAATCAGAGTTGAAAATTCAACAAAGCCATTAAGTATTGATAATTGATATTATAGTAACTAATTACAAATACTCAAATTACTGTAATGAAGTAGGTTCATGAGTAGATTTTCAAGTATGTACTTTTACTCATTACTTTTACTTTTACTCATTTTCAACTATGCATTACAAGATGTAATTTACTTAGTTACTTTTAAAATCATAGTTGAGTACTGAGTACAATTTGAATTAATATCCAAACCTTTCATCTGCATTTTAGTAGCCAATCAGGTGATCTGATTGCAAACAGGCCAATGAAAACCAGGACACGTGGATGAAAAGCAAAACAAATCGCTGCAGCAGCACAGGTTTGGAGTGAGGATGTTAATGATCAATCATTCAATTCCTGTTAAGAATTTAACCAATTAAAAATGTATTCATGGGTATTTAATCAACAGACATGGCGGTAATCTGCACCTCATGTGACATTGTTTTGTCTGATGGAGCCATTTGTTGAATATGAGGAAAAATTTGTGTTTTGTATCGTATTATTTATCAATGATTAATCATTTGTTAGCCTTTTGGTTCAGGAAAATGCACAAAATTTGCAACCCTAGTTCAGAGAGGTGACTGTGACATCAACAGTTAAAAGTAACTAATACTCTCAGTAGTTTTTGCAACAGATACCTTGTACTTTTACTTCTGTATTTTTCTAACACCATTACTTTTACTTGTAATTAAGTATTGTTTTAGCAGTGTAACAGTACTTGCACATGAGTACAGATTTTCAGTACTCTTTCCACCACTGGATAACACACTTGTGGGCAAGGAATGTAATTGGTGTATGCACAAACATTGTGTAACATCGGTAACACCTACTGTAGTACCACAGCAAGCTTAGAAGCCTTGCAACTCTTAAATCTTTTATTTGTCCATATCAATCATCAGACCTATTGTAGCTCTGATAGGCAGAACTATTTTTCCCCCTGCGGCTGGGAAAAATGTGTTAAGGGACATCCTTCTCTCTGATCCTCTTCAAACAGACACTGTGCATGCAGTATAGAATGCTGAAACCCATTATAGTACTTAATAGTAAATTGTCAAGCATCATTAAATTGAAATATGGACGCACATTTATGTGTGTGTGAGCTGCGTATGTGTGCGTTGGTGAGTGGTTTAAGGGTGTAACACCACTGGAGCAGGTGATGAGAGCATCTGGAGCAAAGCTGGGTGGGCTGAGGTGAGCCTGCGAGTGGGTGTCGAGCAGGAGGGGGGAAAAGAGAGAGTGCGTGTGAGCAGGTGGGTGCATATAGCTTATGTATATTTTTTGGACATGTACGTTACATGAAGCACAGCCAAAGCTTGTTCATGTGTGATGTGCGTCTGTTCATTTTTGAGCATGTTTATGGCGAGGGTCACGGCTCATAGCTCCACATAAAACCTGTGACTGCTGAAAAAATGAGCAATAATTACAAAAATTCTCATAGGCAGAGTTATTCATATGCTAATTCGATTCTTTCTCATGTATATTACATTTTATTTCACTTCACGTATCAGTAAACCTATTTTAATTAGCAGGTATACATTATTGCCATATGCGATGCAGTAAGGATCAGTGGAAAGAAATCAGTGATGTTAGCGAGGACAGGTTCATGTTTCACATATTTAATGAATTCGCAAGATTTTCCTTCCACACTCAAAACTCTGAGCAGGCTTTTAGCTGTTACACAAGGCTGCTGTTTAAAAGCTTTAAATGTCCTCGGTTGAACAACAGGCAGGATGTGCATTACGTAGAAGAAAAGAGACACCAAAGATCAGGTAAAGCGACTGTGTAAACTATTGTAAAAAATCAAGCAGGTACAGTATGTTCCATACAACTAAAACACAAAAGAGGAGGGAACGGTCTTTTATCATTTCAGAAAAATGTCAAGGCGCTTTCTTTGTATTACTTATACATAGACTGAATTTAGCTTATTTTTAGTTTCAATGGAGCAAGCTGGTTACCTGGTAACATTGTAGATTCCTTTGTTCAGTTCAACAGAAGGAGAGTATTTTGATAATACTGCAAAAAAAAAAAAGAAAAAGTGAGATTTTCCTTCTACTGAAAATATGTCTTCATGCATTATGTTCATTTATTCACCTGTTTAATGTGTGCTGATAACAGTGGGTGCCTTTGTTCACATACTGCATGAAAATAACACCTACTGCACTCTATGAACCAATGGAGACTAAATATGAGGTAATTCACGATAGTCAGTGCAGCATTTTATCATACTGATAAATATGCCAACACAGGTGTTGGCCTATATATAGGCCTATGATATATGCAGGAAGCAGGCTGCAACCTTATTCAATGTTTATTACCTACATATTTGCAGGAGTGGAAGTAACTAATTACAAATACTCAACTTTTACTTGTACTTAAGTGTTTATTACACCATGTAATCTACTTAGTTACCTTAAAAAATTATAATTGAGTACTGAGCACAGGTTGAATTAAGTGTTAATCATTAATCAAGTGATCTGATTGCAAACAGGCTCATGAAAACCAGGACTTACGGAGTAAAAACTAATGAATATTTAATATACAGTGTAGAAATGACAGTAACTGCACCTCATTCAACATTGTTTTGTCTGGTGGAACCATTTAATGAATAGGAAAACCTTAAAATGAAAAAAAAAAAGACAAAAAAAAAAATGTCTTCTGTTGATAATGTATCAAACATCAACGTTTAAAAAGTAAGATAACGCTTCAGTTTCCAGGTCCCATAATATCATGGTAAGTTGGCGGTAATTACCAAGTAATATATTTGAAATTTCTTAGAAATTGCCCACAAATTACTCATGATTAAGTATGCGGTAATTAGCAAGTACCGTTTTCATGTAGTCGGTGGTAATTACAAAGGGGTTCTTGGGTAATTTTTACATAATTAACAATGAAATCTGGGGGGTAATTTCTAAGAAATTTCAAGTGTGTTACTTGGTAATTACCAACTATTTACCATGAAATTATGGGACCAAAGTAACTAATACTCTGAGTAGTTTTTGAGACAAGTACTTTGTACTTTTACTTAAGTATTTTTCTAACACCAGTACATATACTTGTAATTAAGTAATATTTTAGTAATGTAACAGTACTTGTATTCGAGTAGAGGTTTTCACTACTCTGTCCACCACTGCGCATTTGTCTCAGTGTGTGAGGTCTGATGTGTGCATGTGTGCAAGTGAGGAAGATACAAACAAGATATTATTTATTTTTGTTTTACTGGACAAAATAGCACGCTGCTGATGCTTGCACAGTTATATCGACAGGGCCAAATTTTCACTCTGTATTATTATTCAATTTATATATTTTCTCAAAGAGGACCGTATTGCCAGATGAACATATTTTCAGCTTAAGAAGCACCATCTGCTAACTTTAAACTCCTGCAATTTAACTGGTAAATCTGGGATGAAAAAAAAAAAAAAAACAAATCACAGAAACCTTCTTTGGTAAATTGAGTGATATGGATAATGAGTTTGTCTTGGTTAGCCCCGCTGCGCTGTAAATTACAATTTAATGAGTGAGCCCTGGCCTCGTGCGTTTGACCTTGAGATGGGAAATAATATATTATATGGCTCATAAAAACACAGGGGCCGATAAAACGGCGCTTTCTGCCATACTGTGTGTCAGCAGCTTGCTTAATGCAGCCACTCTTGACACAGCGACAACCTTACGATCAGCGAGCTAGAAACTCTCACTAAAGTGCACTGCTTTTTAGAGGCTGTTATGGTGGTTGCTTAAAGAGTTCATACACATGTACAGAGGAGGGCTTGATGTATGGCATTTTAAAGGCCACTGCTGATAGCAGCATTTTCGCGCTGAAGCTGATGATAGTGGTTGTTTTGTGCTGATAATTTCACTGTTCAATTTGGACACAAATATAGTGCCTCAAGTTGACAAAAACTATATTTTAGATCGCTCTTTGAATCCAAGGATGCTCCTGCTTTTAGCCTAAACTTAAAGTCACTACACTTACAAATATCAATATAATATTGATATCATGATTTGGGACTAGATCGTCTTAGATTTGGGATATTATTATATCATGATCTCACATTAGTGTTATCTTTTCCTGGTTTTAAAAGCTGCGTTACAGTAACGTGATTTTCTGAACTTACCAGACTCTTCTTGCTCTATATTTTGCCTTCATCCACTTAGTCATAATATCCACGTTACTGATGAGTTGTTTTTTTTTTAATTCGTTGTGTTAATATTTTGTGAAAGCATCGATATTGTTGCAGTATTGATAAGTCACAAATATTGTAATATTTGACTTTGTCCACATCGGCCAGCCTGTTCTATGAGATCATCATATGTTTGAGAATTTACAGTATGTTACTTTGAAGACGTATCAAGACATATATATTGTATAGTGTGTGATAACCTAATAACCTTGACATATTGTTTATAAGCCACATTTCATTTTCAGCTGTCCCTAATAATCTGATTGCTTTTAAATCAGCAGTTTGCATCTATGCAACCTAAATTTAAGGCTGGTCAACTTCAAAGTTTCCAATTTTCCAATTCAATTATTTGGTTTACCCAAAAGTAAAATGCTGCTCCTTAACAACCTGATAGTATGTTCCAGGAAAGGTAGTTAGCTAGGTAGCTTGACCTAACAGTAACTGGTTTACTAAAACTTAAACAACTAAGTTAAACCTTATTCAGGTGAACAGTTTTATATATAGCATAATACAGTATGTGATCACAAAATGTAATCTTGTATTAGACATAACCTTCTTTCCAAGTGACCAAGAGAAAATGGAAGCTCAACTTCCAAGGGGGAAAAATCTGTGAAAAACATGTACGTCATGACGCCAGACACACAATACTAAGAGAATCTAACTGCGCGCTTACTAAATAAAAACAGCAGGTTAAGGAACAGAATGTAATTTAAAGCTGTTGTAATCTACAAAAACAGATTTCCATCTAATGAAGCAGAAAGCTGAATGGGAATCATTCAGAATATTACATTACTTCAACTACTGCTGAAAAAGACTTTTTACAACATGTCACCCAGCCCTAACTTACAGTAGAATATTGTACTTGTGTAACAAGCAGTAGGCAATTGGAGGAGGAATGCCACACCCCTTGTTAGCAAAATGACCAAAATGCATACCCCCTTGTTAACCTTCCAACCCCCTCTAAATCCCCCAGAGAGAGTGCAGGGGCAGAGGAAGTCCCGCCCCTTCTGTCAGCCTCGTCTTGGATCTATATATTATCTAAAGTAGGTAGTTACTTGGGGGGCGGGCAGGGTTAAAAATAATCTCCTACTGGTAGTAAGTGTAACACTCACTAAATTTACATTAAATACAGTATGTTATCAAGATATATCATGTTCTTCATAGTGGATGTGCACAACATCAAAGGACATTCAGGCTGATACTAGCATAACATACGATACCACCACGCTGATGTATCTGCCTGATCATTGCGCACATTCATGGCCCGCACTCGCTGGTGGCCATGAGCAGTCAGTTTGCTGTAGGTCATTGTCATTTAATTGAATGATTCACTGCATACGTACTAATGAGCTTAAGGGCCTAATGACAAATGACTGTCCATGCACGCACACATGTGCACACACACATGCACACACACACACACACTTGCATCGCTGCTACCTGCTGTATTTGTGCCAATTAAATGCAGAACTAATGAGTCAGATCAGAGAGGTTAAGTTCAAAGACGCTCAAGACATGGTCTGTTTAGTCATCTCTCCTTGTTTCTCTCGTTCACATCTGCGGTCTCATTCCCTTTTCCTCCATCATGTGAGTTTCTACTAACTCTGAGGTCCCCCATTTTAGATTTTGTTTCCTTTTTACTCCTTTTCCTTCTCTTTAAATTCCTCCTCCTTGTCCATCTGCTTCTCTTTACATCCTAATTTTTCTCTAGCCCTGTTTTTAGTCGCTCTTTCCTTTACAGTACACTACTAAGACGTAACAAGCTTTACTTAGTATCAAATTAGACAAAAAACAGAAATAACATCTGTATTAGACGGTATGAGACCCTTTATTAGACCCTTATTAGGCTTTATTAGAAGGTAATTTTGGACACATTACAACAGAACTGTACTGTAAAGTGAAATCACATATCTGCTACCTCCTCTTTTAAAAAACAACACATGAAGCAGATCGGCCAAGTAAAAGCCAAAATTAAAGAGGTCGAAAAATATTTTGTCCATGTTTGACCCTTTATTAGACTTAAGTAGAGGATTACGGTAAACTAAAGAGTATTTTTTTCCCTCTGTTACGGTTAAATTCCACCAGGCACAGCTGTGTCGCGTTATGGTGCCATGCCAGCCTTAGCTGATGGCAGCCATTCTACACAATCCTTGTGATTCCACCAGCAGTGCCTCCGCTCTGCTTCAAATATGCGCCAAGTCTATTTTTGACGGATCCCTCGTCAGTTAGCACAGAGCAGATCGAACGGGCAGGAAGTCAGACACAGAAAAGGCAGGGAGAATCCGGTTAATTTTCAAAATAAAAGACCCCGCGTGGACTCACGATCATAAACGCAGACAGAAAAGAAACTATTTAACCACGTAGCCTTCTTATCCATGGTAGAAGCACAAAGAGCAAGGAAAGAGGACCTAATCAACAAAATCTGAGCAAGTAAATATAATCAGGCGGGCAAAACGCTCCGCTGCTGAAATTCTTCTGAAATGCTGCTGGTGGGGCTTTCAGCTGTGCGGAGGACAGATCGGAACCATGGCGCAGACATGCCGTGCTTGGTGGAATCAACCAGTTAGACGCTTATTAGACTCTATTAGAGGATAATTAGGGACACACACACAACAGAACTGTACCATTAACTAAAATGTATTGTTTCCCACTGTCACCCACAAGCAAAATATTCCTCTACCTCTATAATTTTGGCCTTTACTCGGTTGATCTGGTTCACATATATGTTTTTAGCAGATATGTGATCTCACTTTAGTTTACAGTACAGTTCTGTTATGTTATAATGTGTCCCTGATTACACCCCAATAAAATCTAATAAGGGTCTAAAAGTAGGAAATGAGACACAGAACGGCTCTGTTGTAATATACCCCTAATTACATTCTAATAAAGTCTGTAAAGGGTCTAATAAACGTCCTGATACTGTCCCAATAAAGAACATATTTCTAGTTTTTGTCTAATTTGATACAAAGCACAGCTTGTTCTGTCTTATTAGTGTACTGTAAAATAAATTGCACCCACTGTTATTTTGCACCTCATTTAAACTCTTTCTCTTCTCCTGTCTTTCCTCCTTGTTCTTGCTTTTTATGATCTTCTTTTTCCTTTTCTTTCCTTGCCTTCTTCTCAAGTCTTCCTCCTCTTTACATTCTTTTACTTGCAGTACCACCTTCACTGGTGATTGTTTCTCCCTCCCTTCATCTCTTCCTCGCTCTGCTGCCCTTCCTCTCCTCTCCTCTCCTCTCCTCTCCTCGATATTTGTGGAAGCTCAGCAGAACGCCGTCGGCTGCCCTACCCATAATCCCCTTGTTTGGCGTCTTGTTGCCGTTTTCATCATCGTCCCAAATCGATGTTTAATTATCCTGCGACACACCCACATCCCCACCACCTCCCCTCCCTCCAGTTCCCCTCCCTTCCCCTCATCGTACGTCCATTACCCCCCCTTCCCTCTCCAGCCCCACACCCAGCCCTCAGATCTCCATTGATGGAGGGAAGAGTAATTAAAAAAAGACACATGACACGCAGTGGTGGGAGAAGGGGCAGTGAGCAGGGAAGGCGGGGGTGGGAGAAAAGTAGTAAATGAGAGGAGAAGACCGAGCAAAGGAAGAAGGGAGAGGATGAAAGGAAAGAGGCAGTGGGTTAGATGAGGAGACTGTGGGGCAGGAGGAGGGGGGGTGGGGCAAAGAGGAACGGGAGAGGATGAGCGAGAGTAGAAGAGAGGATTTGGATGGTAAGAAGGGATAAGAGACGAGAGATGGTGGATGGATTGCATCCCACAACGCTCAATGAAATATGAGTAAACAAACTCTTCATTAATGATTGAGTTTCCATCATGTGCTTGCACAGGCTTAATATGGTTTATCTATGTTTTAAGCTGCCTGGTGGTATTGAACTCAGATTTCCTGATGTGACAGCAGCTGTAAGAGGCTGCAACATCAGAACATAGTTCATAATGTCAAATATTAATGTTTAAGAAAAGGCTTTCATTTATTTAGTAATTTATTTAGTCTTAATTAGATCTTTGAAATGACGCAGCCTCCCAGTATTTTGTTTGTGGTGCTGAAACCAAAGTCATCCGCTGTGAGAAATAAGGCTTTCAAAAGGGTTCTTCCTGAGAGGCTGAGGTTCTAGTCAGTACTACTAAATTTGCTTCTGAAGACCCCCCCCCCCCCCCCCCTCCTTTTTTCTGGTGATTTGCTAAGGGTTTTTTGTAAGACTGAACGTCTTTGGAAGGGCGAGTTCTTCAAGGATTGTTGAAATCTCTGAAGAACTCTTTTGTCAAGGGTTCTTTGTGCCACAATAAAAAAGGGTTCTTGGTTGAGCCTTTTAGGTGGGTTCTAGATAAAACCCTTGGAATATAAAAAGGTTCTCAGTAAAAACCCCCTTAGTGTGTTCTAGATGAAACCCTTAGAACAAAAAAAGGTTCCCGGTAGAACCCTCTGGGTGGGTCCTAGACAAAACCCTTGGAATATAAAACCCTCTAGGTTGGTTCTTGTTAGCACACTTCTTGAAGGTGGAAAAGTTCTGGACAGAACCCTCAGAGAGGGCTCTGGGTGGAACCATTACACCAAGACAGGGTTCTCTGTAGAACCTCTCAAAGAGGATTGTGGGCGAAACCTTTCACAGATGGTTGTAGGTGTGACCCTTTATGTTGGGTTCTAACTAGGACTCTCTGCAAGGGTTCTAAGTGGAACCTGTGTAAAAGGTTCTACCACAAACCAAAAAGGGCTCTCCTATGGGAGCAAGCCAAAGAACTCTCTATGGTTCTAATTTGCACCTATATTTCTAAGAGCGTACAGTATATCTGAATATTCATTCTAGCTACGGTTCCACATAGGACCCAACATAAAGGTTGATGCCTAGTATCATGAAAGGTTTCACCCAGAACCCCCTGTGAGAGGTTCTATAGAGAACCCTTCCATGGTGTTATGGTTCCACCCAGAACCAGAACCTTTCCATCTTTTAAGGATGCTAACAAGCACTCACCCAGAGGGTTCTACAGAGAACCTTTGTATGTTGCTATTATAGTATATTTCTATTCCAAGGGTTTCATCTAAAACTCACCCAGGGGGTTCTACCAAAATCCTTTTATATTCTAAGGGTTTTATCTAGAACCAACCCAGGGGGGTTCTACCAAGAACCAATTTTATGGTACAGAGAACCCTTGATGAAAGGGTTCTACAATGATCTTAGCAATACTTGATGAAGTATTTTTCAAAAAAGGGTTCATTGAATGAAAAAGGCTCTTAATGGAACCTATGACAAACCCTTTCTCCAAAAAAGAGTTCTTCAGAAGCAAATGGTTCTGTTGTGGGTAGAACCTCAGTGCTTCAGGAAGGACTCGTTTAGACACCTTATTTCTACGAGTTTAAAAAAGGTCTCCAGTGTGTTCTCGGTGCTCTGATGGTGATGTGAGGTGACGGCTCTGCATGATTGAAGTGAACAAAACTATGTTGATATTTAAAACTTCAGCTGTTAACCTCCAAAGTCGACTTTGTTGTTGTGACAGAGAAAACAGTTTGATGAAGTATTTAATCTGCACATTACGCCTGTGTGGAGCTCCGTAGCGTTTTAGTTTGCTGTCAGTCCAAACAGGCACACGCAGATCAGCTAAATTAAAAATATACATTTCCCCTTTAACTATTATGTTTGTTATATGTTTTTGTCTGTATTATCCCTGTGACAGGAGCAGGGTGTTTCTATTCTTTCTGCAGGGGATCTGCAGGAGGAGTTCCATTCAGCACCATCAGATCTATAGGAAACACTGTCACTATTGCAAGCTACACTACATTAGCATGAAGCTCATTGCTCCTAAAGCTTTGATTATACTTATTATTCTTGTAGCAAGAACTTGAATGAATTATTTATTTTCAGTTGGTTAATCCATATAGGATAGTTTTAATAACTGTGGTTACATGCTGCTGAAAGTACTGAAAAAATGTGATATAATAATAATGAATAATTCTAGGCCAAATTATGCCCGATGATTCCCATCATACTATCGTACTTTGGCCGGTATAACTGTGAAACAGGTATTAAATTGCAGTCTGTGTGATATTAAAAAAGTCATGTTAAATTTAATCTAGTGAATCCTGCAGAAACCCTCTTTTGCCCCATGCGTCCGTGGCTGGGCTGCTCCACCCTGCTGCTGGAATGAATGGATAAAAATTTATGAATGGGGGAAAAAAAAAAAAGAATGAATGGGTCGAGAATTAATTTATAGACGGTAAAAAAAAATATATAGTAGTCCACGAAAAAGCAGATCTTATTTAATTTGCAGCCTGAGAACATCGGGACAAGGATCAATACTAAACAAGACAAGTCTAACCAATTCCTATCAGTGAAATCCAATCCAATATATTGAGTATTGCAGTCCAATTTAGTTCAGCAGTAAGCCAGGATGAGATTAACATAGTATTAGGCATTTCTGTCCTTGTCCTATTTGCAGCTGCTTTGCAACTCACTTGGTGGTAATGCTTGTGCATATGAAATGTACACATATAGCACTGGAATTACAGCTTCATTATTATAATTTGGCTACTTTTTCTGTCTCGGGGCGATATGTTATTTACATTATTTCTTCCCACTCCTCATCCTTACTGAAATCCTGTTATCCTTCATCCACTGGGGCAGGGTTAAGGGTTAAGGTTAAGGGTTATTAGTGGCTATGTTTAGGATTAGAGACAGGATCCAGGAGTTAGTGGCAAATCAATCCAGTGCCTTCAAGATTTAATAAAAGCTGGGACTTAACATGGAATTTTCTTAAATAAGAGAACCATAAACAGCCTTGGGTAAAGAAAAGGATGCACATAGTAATGTGTTACATTAGTGTGAGCTGCATGAACACAGAAGTAATATTTTATTAAGTATTAAAGGAGAAATCTATAGTATATTTGCTGTGATAAAATCATATTATGTCATAGAAATTAAGGAAGCATGCAAAGTATACTCGCATTCTGACAACAAGCCATTGTTTCAGTTACAGACGGTTTTTGAATGCCTGTTTCATGGTTAATTAGAGTTCAAATTAATGCCGAATGTTCGCTGGGATGAGTTGGCATCTGTTTATGAGTTGGAACAAATCATTAATAATCTTTTAGAAGGAATAGATGTTTATAACGGTTAAATTGAGCAATTTGTTAATGGAGTCTGGCAGGAAGAAGACAGCCGGTCACTAAACTCCAACTCAAGGTGTATTTTCATAGCAGTTGGCTTTTGTTTTTAATGATGGCACGCTTAGCTTTACACCGACAGACAACTGACAGTTATAAACAGCCGATCAACATGCAGTGTAGGACTCGTCATTGCTTGTTATTGTCAAATAAGAATCTTGTGTTTGTCCTGCGCTCCTGCAGTGTTCCTGCAGCCTGCCTGAGCTTCCTCGAGTCTGGGAAGGAGGGCGCGGGGGGAAATATATATATACACTTACACATATATCATCTATGCTCCAACTCACTATTTGGACTGCAGTACTCATTTTTAGACACAAATAGACGCAATATTTCTAAACTGAAAAACGGCGTCTTCACCTTTCAACCAAACCACCTTGAAATTGCATAGTTTGTTATAAAAGGGAGCAATTTCACCCAAAACACCAACTTGACATGAACATTTATTGACTAGAGCAAAAAAGGACTGTAGCCGTGAAAAGAGCAGATTTTGTAACCTCCATTATATTTTGACATTAAGAAGGATCAGAAGTTTCCAGGGGCGAGTCTAACTTCAGCTCTTCTGCACAAAAATATCTTAAAATATTGAAGAAAATAGCAGAATATCAAAAAGAAGACATGAAAACCCCCGTTAACCTTGTTTGCGAACTTTGCATGCCTTAATAGCTGTTTATGAATAAATTGTGACACAAAAATCATTTATTTCTTGTATTTTTCTGCATCAGGATTCCATTATAATTTTGTTTGCTTTCTCGCATTCGTTCCAACCTTGAATACCTCCCTCCTTGCGCCTCCTCTGTCTAATAAAACTGCCTTTCTCCTGCTAAACAAAGGAACAAAATGCTCTTTAAAACCAGTTTCTCTGTTTAAATGCATTCAGTTGTTTAGAGTAGAAACAACACTACTTGAATAAATAGTTTTGCTCGTGCACTGCCGCTTGCGTGAGTGTTTGATAAAGAACAAGTGAGCAACATATGAGCCGTAATGAGGAACACGTGCGTTTGCAGGCGAAACATGATTACAACAGAGGTATTGATGTTATACTCTGTGGATGTGTGTGATATCATGGAAAGATCTATACTTTTCCTCTTGGTATAGACTTGAAACACAAACCACCCCACACCCCCACCCCCACTCCGCCTTTCTTCACTCTCCCTGTCATTCTCTTGCTTGATCACTCCATTATTCATACCCCTGTCCTCTTATTCTTCTCTCCGGTGTCTTCTTTTGTTTCGTCCTATCTTCTAATCCAAGATTCCCTCTATAAATAAACAGACACATGCCTCCACACATGCGTATACAGCCATCCTGTATTGGGTCATACTTTTCTATTTTTTAAATGGTGCACGCTGCTGTTACATTGATCTGCAGCGTATTGGCCGTGAGCAGCTATCTTTCAGCCTCAATCCATCTGTGTATATTGCTTTTTTTTTTAAATCCATTTGACCTCATTAAGATTGAATTGTTGTATGGCTGAACTGATCAGAGGTTAAGCTGCATTACATGTATACTAAAGAGTTTGATTGGTATAATTGCTGTGTATTTTACCTCACATTATTAGAGCACAATGGAATTAACTGCACATTAGATATACAGAGCCAGAGATACCGAGGGCTTTTTTTGGACAAATCACTTTATTTAAGACTAAATAATACAGTGTTATTTAAGATGAATATTTGTCATTTACTTTAACCCCAGCAGAGTTGTAGAATGTTGCTGCAGTTCACTGAGAATCCGCACTTAAATGAGAATTTTCCTACTCAACCCAAAAACAAACAGCTGTATCTCAAAATCAGGAAGAAACTGACAATTGCAAGTTGCTTTCATTTGAAAAAGCGCAATTTTCTCTGTAATTTGATACCAAATATGTGGAATTTTGTAGCTTTTTAGACCAAGTTTGATACAACATCTTTCTGAAAACACCAGACAAAACAACAAAAAGCACTAAAACTGCTGTAAATTGATGCGATGGAATGTATCTCAGTCTGCCTAAAAGAAGAGAAAGTAACTTCACGTCAATTTTATAACAAATATGATCCACAGTATTTTTCTCTGCTTGCGCTCGGGTCAACATTCACAGTCTGACAACAACAGATCCTTCACTGGATAACGCTGGGCTTTTAAAATACAAGAGCAATGTTCCACACTTTGATCTACACAGCTATATTATAAGAACAAACAACAGTAATGTGTCAGTAGGTAGTGTTTTTGGCAACTTATATGACAAAAAAAATGAATTTTTTATGTGGAAAACTCATGATCCGGTCAGTCATCATACCAACCCTACGTCACACTCCACCCCAGAAAAAAAAGCCTTCCTCTCGGGTAGAGAGAGCCGAGTAGATCCTGCTGTTCACTGATGGTGATTGTGTGATGTGATTTCAAATAAAAAGCTCACAGTTTTGTCGTTGTTTTCCCCCTGGTGTTGTAGGTTGTGTTTTTGACTACTTATATGAGAAAAATCACTCCATTTATATCTGGAAAAGTCACGTCTAATCAGTTGTCCCTACTGAGTCCGTGTCACGCTATGGCACGGTACGTCCCCAAGAAAACAGCGTCTGTCTCTGGCAGTGAAACCTGGGGACGTCCTGCTGTTTAACAGGGGGAAAAAAAATCACAGATATCCGTTTTTTGATGAATATATCTGGTTCTGGTTATTGATGACAACTTAGTATCTACAGCACAAAGCTCAGGACTTTTCCCCTCATATTTTAATACACGGCGATAATTTTAAAGTGACAGGCTTTTCCGAGCGCTACAGAGAAATATAGAACAGGTGCTCTGGGGCCTAGAGGGTTTGGCATTGGACTTTTCCCCTCATATTTTAATACACTGGCGATAATTTTAAAGCTGACAGGCTTTTCCGAGCGCTACAGAGAAATATAGAACAGGTGCTCTGGGGCACTAGAGGGTTTGGCATACAATGTGTGAATAGTGCCACTAGGGTGTCTTGTAGTTTGATGACATCTGAAGCAGTGTAGGATCATGGGAGTTGTTTTCTTTATCGTTAAACAACCAGATGAGAATCTATCTGACATGACTCAGGCAGAAATCATGTTCATGGATGAGGTAACGTATTAAGTTTTATTCATGTCATGTTTAGTCACATTTGCTGACTTCCCTCTTCTCTCCCTGACGTATCCAACGTATGCCTTTGTTTTCAGTTGTAAGAACATAGCAGCTGGCAACAAAATGCACTGTTACCTTGAAAAAACAATGTATTTCTCTGGGTTTTAACATTGTTGTAAACGTGTGGGATAATATAAGTACAGAACTCAACAAAATATATAACATGTCTAGCGGTTTTTGACTCTTTAATGCGGAATTGTTAATTATTATAGCTTTAAAGTGGTAAATACATTTGGCCCCTAAAAATGTCTGTGTCAGCCCATTTATTTTGTATCTTATCGCTCATGTGGAGTTACAGTGTTTATCATAAGTCACGTATGCTCATTTTCTCCCTGCATTTCCCAGTCATTCAAAAACCCCGAGAGAATGTACCTGATGCATGTGAAAAGTAGCAAAAGTGACAATACAAGCAAAACTGTGCAGTACTCATATTGTATATTAAAAATAAAACATGGCTTACAGATGCCTTACTTTCACAATTTCCAGATGATCTTGGAGAATAAGGTTAATAAGATATTGTGGCAGATAGCATGGAAAGGAAGCCAGTAAACAGCTTTCAGTGACATTCAATATCGAGGACAAGCACAAAAAATCAAACATACGCAAAATACAGCCGGCCTCCAGAAATCTAACATCCACCTAACAAATGGTTAAAACTATAAACCAACAGTTAAGTTACCAACATAAACCACCATGTTCTGAACAAACACTGACAAAAACTTATAAAACAGCAAACTTAATCCAGCATGATGGGAAATGAGGCCATATTCTAGGTTGGGGAATGGTTCTCACATTACATCATCTTCACCAGTGATACGGTGCGAGTTTCACAGCTTTTGTGTGTTATAAAGTACTTCTTGAACAGTGGTGGGGTCACAAACGCCAACCTGATTTTTCTGGGGTCGTGGGCTGAAAAGGTTGAGAACCACTGTTTTAAGAAGCTGGTATCACTGGCCAGGTTTCCATCCAAAAGTAGCACAGATTTTAACTAAATTTCCAGAAAATCTGCAAAAAGAAAACGCAAATTAATGCATGTTTCCATCAGCTACTTTTACACAAATCTTGAGAGTTGGTTCATTGAGATAAACAGCTGGTGGCACTAATTTTCCAGTTGGGTGCCGTTAAACTGTTGTCGAGGCGGGTGTGACAAGATAAAATAATTAAAAGAGCACAAGTCAAACCTCAAACTGTGGAAAACAACATGATGGAAATGTGACATTTATGTTTATTTCATGTATTAATTTGAGCAGAACCTCCACTCAGAGCAGAATGTGGGTTTATTCTCCCAGGAACAAGTTGCCTGCAATTTTATTGAAAAAAAATTCCAACAAGCATCACAATTTTTTAGAAAAGCTGTAATAAAATCAGAAATTTTAGGCTGCAACTTAGATCAGCCTGCTACACATAGATCTGATGTTTTCATCGGCTACAAATTTTAATCTCTCCAGTGAAGCTTCAATCACATGTTTTATATACATCATGACCGTCGTCATGAGGTTGTTACACACACATTTATTAATTTGGCAGATGCTTCTGTCCAAAGTGACGCACAAGTGAGGCACAATCCAAGTCGCAGTAGATCAAGGAGAAGGAGCCGTCAAGAATAAGTGCCTCAGCAGAGTTCCACACTCCTCTTCAAACAAGTGCCACAAGGTTGCAGAAGAAGGAATTGTGTGTGTGTGTGTGTGTGTGTGTGTGTGTGTGTGCTGAAGTGTAGAAAAGTTGCTGCTGGGATTCAGAACCAGGCTCCTCTGTTTCTTCTGTTTAGACGTTTTAACCAACAAAGCCACAGCGCCAGTCATCTTACATTATGTTTGGTCACAACCACAGGACTCAGAAAATACATCAACAAACAAGTGTGAGCCACAGAAGCAATTCTGCCGTTTCCCCCGTGGGTTAAAGTGCTTTTTAGTGCTCCTTTAAACATTTAAATGTAATTAGACGTGATAGATTCCCCATATGTGGTTAGTGACACGAAAGCATTTGAACTGTTTCAGCAGCTCCTTAACAAAAGAACACCTAGCAACCTTGATATTAATGTTTTATCAGTATTTCTGAATAATTACTGCTCAGTATTAAAGAGCGCTAATCAGTTATTTATAACATCAGCTAAGACACGAGGACATGGAGATTAAGGTTGCCATAGGCGGTGAATTGTTCCACAGACAGGAGCCTGTGTATTTAATACACTTGAGTGAAGGGTGGTGTTGATGAGGAGATTCTGCATCGTGTTTTCAATACAAACCCACTCATTCTCAGTTCAGTAGGGCTGCAAGTAACCATTATTTAATCATCAATTAATCTAATGATTACTTTTACTGCTATACCACTATAAAATATTTTAAAAAATGGTGAAATAATGTTAATGCTTGTCCAACCAATGGCCTGAAACCAAAAGACACTCAATTTTCTGTCAAAAATGTAAAAGAAAAGAAGCAAATTCTTATTTTTTTAAGAAACTACAACCAGAAAAAGTTTGACATATTTTGGTTTAAAAATGACTGAAATGATGAACTGATTTTAAAAGAATTGTTTGTTTGTTTTTTCTTAATCGACTAATCGATTAATTCAGTGCTTCTCAAACCGGAGTCCGTGGAGATCCATGACATTCTGCCGGATGGTCTGTGAAAAGTTTCCAGATTTATTTATTTAAACTGTCATGATACACTATTAGAAGGAAGGGTTCCAGAAGGGTTCTCCCTGAAGGGCTGAGGTTCTGGCCACAACCGTTTGCTTCTGAAGAACCCTTTTTTGAAGAGTCATTCATAGAGGGATCTTAGTAAGACTAAGGGTTCCTTTAAGAACCCTTTCATCCAAGGACCCCTTTTTGGTAGAATTTTTTTCATCATGGGTTCTTTGTACCTTAATATAAAAGGGTTCTTGGGTTTCTAAATATAACCTTTGGAATATAAAAAGGTTCTCAGTAGAACCCCACTAGGTGGGTTCCCAATAAAACCCTTGGAATATACTGTAAAAGAGCTTTCAGCAGAACACCTTGGGAGTGTTCTAGAAAAAAAAATCCCTTA
The DNA here is from genome assembly GCA_034769285.1 of Lutjanus argentimaculatus. NCBI lineage: Eukaryota > Metazoa > Chordata > Actinopteri > Lutjaniformes > Lutjanidae > Lutjanus > Lutjanus argentimaculatus. The sequence continues at coordinate 4,272,498 of JAWZSL010000001.1, forward strand.
TGTATAAAATAGTTCTCAGTAGAAACTCCTGGGGGATTCTTGTTAGGACCATCAGAAGGTGAAAAGGTCCACCAGAAATGGTTCTGGGTAGAACCTTTGTATCATGGATGTTTTCTCCATAGAACCTCTCATTGGGGGTTCTAGGTGGGGGTTCTCCTATGGGGACAAGCCAAAGAACACTTTATGGTTCTAGTTAGCACCTTCATTTCCAAGGGTGTATAAAATCTAAAATACTTTATACTAGGGTTGTAAATTACAAACACTTTTCTTAATTGGCAACAGTAACAATCATCATACTGTATATCAATATATCTACAGTATATCTGTATAATCTTAAATATTCTTTCAAGGTATGAAATTTCAAGTATAATTGAATTGATGTCAGTTGCTCTGATTTATGGATAATCTGTGTTGAGATTGTGCAAATATTTTCAATCCACATCTGATAACCCTTTGATATACTTATTCCAAGTAAGATCCATTTTCTATATGTGAGGGGCCCTTGGCTGAAAAACAGTTGACAAACCTCTGGATTAATTGTTGTAGCTCCAGTGTTCAGCTGTTTAGTTTCTAATATTAGCTCATATGTCAGCGTGTTAAAAGTGTAATTAAAGCAACTGCACTGAGCAATCTTGCTGCTACTTCAGGTTTAATTATCAATGCTTTCCAATTGTAAGATTCACCCTTTTTTTAGCTCTCCCACTGCCATAAAGTTGAATCGTGATCTTGTTAATTTGTTGAACATGCTGAGATAATTCTAAGATTTATTCGACCCATCAGTCATTACGTTCAAAATGAACTTTAATAATCTTCCCATTGTGACAGCTTAGCAACCCACATACCACCTAACAGACGTAAACATCTTCTTCCACTGCATTTTACATACTACACTCTTAGAAATAAGGGTTCCAAAAGGGTTCTTCCTGAAGGTTCAATTGGCTTGTGAAGAACCCTTTTCACCTGAAGAACCCTTTGTAGAAAGATGAGTTCTTCAAGGGTTGTGATCCTTGAAGAAATCTTTCATCAAGGGTTCTTTGTGCCATATAATAAAAATGTTCTCTGTAGAGCACCACGGGTAGGTTCTAGATAAAAGCCTTGGAATATAAAAGGGTTTTCAGCAGAACCCCAAGAGTTGGTTCCAGATAAAACTCTTAGAATATTGTAGGGCTCTCAGTAGAACACCCTTAGTGGGTTCTAGATGGAAGTCTTGGACTATAAAAGGGTTCATGGTAGGGCTCTACATAAAACCCTTGGAGTATATATATGATTCTCGGTAGAACCCTCCTGGGTGAGTTCTAGATGAAAATCCTTAAATTGTAAAACAGTTCTCCATTGAGCCCCCTGGATGGATTCTAGACAAAATCCTGGGAATCTAAAAAGGGCTTCCAGTGGGTTCCTGTTGGCATCTTTAGATGGTGGAAAGTCTCTGGATAGAGCCCTCACACAGGGCTCTAGATGGAACCATTACACCATATGGGTTCTCTGTAGAATCTCTTGAAAGGAGTTCTGGGTTAAACCTTCTAGGTATAACTCTTTATGTTGGTTCTAGGTAGAACCAGAATAAATATTTAATGTTGGAAATAAGTACACTCTTTGAAATCCAGGTGCTCATGAGAACCATAGAGGGCTCTTTGGCTTGTTCCCATAGGAGAACCCTTTTTGGCTCCTGGTAGAACCTTTTACACAGATTCCACTTAGAAACCTTGTAGAGAGTTCTAGCTAGAACCCAACATAAAGGGTTATACCTACAACCATCTGTGAACTCCCGGAAAGGATTCCAAGTGACACCTTCAGAAAAGGTTCTCCCATGGGGACAAGCTGAAGAACCCTTTATGGTTCTAGTTAACACCTTTATTTCTAAGAGTGTAGTTTAACTTTTCCATTCATATAACAATGATAATTAACAATATTTATAATCTTGCTAATGTCAACGTCTGCCTGACATTTAGAGGTAATTTTTGAGCCGCGTCCCCACGAACGTCACCTCTCTTCTGTCCAAATGACATCCGGCAGACAAATATAGCTTTCGGTGTGTTCTTTGATCCTCCTTTACATAAACATTTTTAAGGCATTCGCCCGACGCTCTTATCGTGAGTGACTTACAATAACTTCAAAGAGGCGCATACGTTCATTTTCGTTTCACTTTTATTCATTTATTTTCATATTATTGAGATGCAAGGCAGGGAGGAGGGGAAAATAGGGCAGGGGGAAGATGCGGGGAGGGAGACAGATGCAAGAAACGTGGGAGGAGCTACAGGTTAGAGTTGAGGACAGATGAAAGCGAAGGGAGCAGAGGTGGGCAGAGGGAGGAAAGGAGAGGAAGGAGAAGGAGCGACTGGGGGGGGGGGACAAAATGGGAAGCGGTGAAGGAGCGTGGAAGGGCAAGGAGCAAGATGAAAAGATGGGGGTGGTGGGGAGGGCGGGAGGAGAGCGAAGGATAAAAAGAAAGATGAAATGAAGGAGCGAGGGGCGAATAAGGAGAGGAGGGGAGAGGATGCCTCATTAGGAGTGCGGACCCTGGCTCAGCTCCACGCAGAGGACCTGCTGTCAGGGGTCCCGCTGAACGGCCTTTAAGATACAACTGAGTCGCCAACCTGCTGAACACACACAACCAGCACCTTGTATTCTTTCAGGCTGAGAGAGAGGAAGGTGAAACACACCGAACTACTGATAAGAAAACAAAGCTCCACGCGCGCACACACACATCAAGAGTTGCACCAAACTTTAGAAGACACATACCTGGATGGGGTGCAGCCAGTGGGATATAATCAAAAGTTGATGACAGGCTGCTGAGTGTTCAGTTTCTCCTCAGCTCTTGGATTTCAGTGCGTCTCAGTGGTGTCTGCACAGTGTATCGCTGTCCTGTGCTTTCGAGCTACGAATATGTGCTGATACGTGGCTTTAATCCAGGTTTTCTCTTCGTGAAAGTGACTGAAGAACGTGTCTGAATACTTGTAAACAAAGGGGCTACGATACACTTCAGGGTGACCAGCGCTATCACAGCACTGGCTTGAATGAGTCTGGAAAGATGCCCAGACAGTTGGATGTCTGGGGCTCTAACAACTCCTTTGCGCCTGCAAATATACTGGGTTTGTTTTGTGTTTCTTTTTGAGAAGAGTACAACAGTATGAAAAAAAACAAACCTTTTTTTTTTTTTTTTTGGATTAGAATAAATAATTTAAGAGAAGGGCATGCCAAGTCAGGGTCAGAACTATCTGTCCCAAAGATGGAAAATAAGACTGTCAGCCAGCTGAGCAGAATGTAGATGAAGTTCGGCTTTTGTTTCCCCATTATTCAGTTTTACTGAAATGCATCTTGGTAGTGACAAAAGCAAATGCAATTAAATGTGACACAGCAGTTTGCCTTATTAGTCGACAAATTAAAGCCTCATGCATTCTTACCAGGTTGATAAATATGTTTTGTTTTTTTTTTAAATGAAATCAAAAGTAGATGTGATTAAAATATCAATGTCAAATCAGCCACTTTATGTTGTGTTAATGTGGCAGCATTTAGGCCAAGCTAAAGTAGATGACAGAAAAATGCCTTTACAGGTTTGTTTGTTATCCACATTAGCAGTCGGGCTGTGACGATGTCCGTATTACCACAATACCATGGTCACATGATGCCTACTGCGGGGTGGTAGGGGTGTGTTTTAGATTAGCACATGGATCTATTAACGTACCTATGTACGGATTAGTGCTTCCACGTGCGACAAGTCAGGAAAACAGCCTCTGATTGGTTTAAAGATTCAACCCAAGGCATCATGGGATTGCCAGTGGATGGCGAACAATATGCTAACAACAGCAACAACTGTTTTCTGGCTGTAAAAATGGATGATTAACTACAGAAGACATTCATTGGTGCATTTATCATTATGGATGTATGTTCAAAAACACATTGCAGTTCATGGCTGGATTACAAAGTTTCTGAAAGGGATGTGATCACACTGGAGCCAGTGTTTTAATGGTACAATGCTAGCGTTAGCATTAGCTGAACATGAGCCTTTCCTGCTCAGCTTAGAGCAGATGAGACTTTTCTTGGTCTTAACAGACACACACTGCACTGTGCATTTACTGCCAGATTGACAACTTACTGCTAAGTTTCTGCTATGCTACAAGCAGCACTGCTCACTCTCCCCGTCACTGTAAACCGCCATCTCATGGGAATATGTGGCCTTCTCATCACGGTTAATTAGCATTGTGGTTTTAGGGATGGCACTGTTGCTCTGCCTGTCCACCACTGTGGTCCAGATTGAAATATCTCAACAATTTTTGAATGGATTGACAGTATATTTTGTACAGACCTTCCTGTTCTCAAGAGGGTTATTGACTTTGGTGACCTCCCGATATTTCCTCTGGCGCCCCCAAATGGGTTCACATTTTTGGCATTAAGTGAAATAGCTCAATGAATAAGGGATGGGTTGACATGGAATTAGGTACAGACATTCTTGTTCCCCTCCGGATGTGGAGGACTCATTTTGGTGATCTCTTAACTTTTAATCTGCCCCCATCATTAAGTCAAAATTGAATAGTTATGACCAGAAACATTCCCATCATCCCCAGCTGCCTTTTGTGTTTAGCACTAACTCTAATATGCAGGCATGGTAACACTTGAGATAAACTAAGATAGTAAAACTGGTAAATGCCATGCCTGCTAAGGTTCAGCATGTTAGCGTTGTCATTGTGAGCATGTTAGCATTTAGCTTTGCTGTGCTTACTGTAAATACAACCTAACAGTGTTGTTAACATGGCTGTAGACTCATAGTTTTGTTTGGTCTGAGAGAAAACTAGATTCTGGCTTAAGAAAATCTTGCCCGTGATAGGAGCCAATCACAGGTCAGTAAGATAATTGATCGTTCAATCTAACTCCCAAAACGTTGGTAATTTGACGACCTGGGAATGAGATACTGTTGGGAGAAGTTAGCGTTCAAGGCTTTCTGCCAGAAAGGCCTTCTTGATCAAACATGATTTGAATAAATAGCAAGATTTCTGTCAGAAGCACCTAGCCTCCCAGGGTGCAGATTCTATTCATTTTTTATCTTAGTTTCCTAACTTTTTTTTAAAATTGAATATAAAACCACTGCAGGTGCTCTGCTGGAAAAATAGAATCTACCCCTGCAAAACTATCATCTATTTCTGGAAGCGAATATTAAATATGAAGCCCACAGAGCGATGTGGCAAATTGTGTTACACGATGTCACCAGCTTCTTGAGGAGCATCCTCACCACCTCTAAAAATACTGGAGCAGGTGAGAACTTGCGTGATGTTCTGCCATGCTTTGCGCAACCTGTTGCGCGTTTTAGCACCAAGATAAGTGGGTATATTCTACAAATCTCGCATAACAGGATGACTCCTTAAAGGCTTTAGCTTCTATTGGTGCAAAGGCAGATTGTATCTCACCACGTAATTGTGTTCAGCAGCTGTTCATAACTAAAGGCCCTCATTATTCGGAGCCTCTGACTTGAAAGGTAAATCCTTTGGTAATGCTGCTGAGAAGACTGCCAGCGTCCATGAAGTGTTTGTGTTAAAAGGGTCGGGCAATCTTCAAGTTGGTTTTTGATTGTGTTGTTTCAAAGCTAAGCAGTTTATGTCTCTCTCGTGTCCTGAGCTAATGGCCTCACATGGGCACTGAGCAATCACTGTTAATTGTTGAAAACAGCGTCCCGTCACTGCTAATAGGCCGATGTCTCAGTAGCGGTCTCTTTTAATTGGCCCATTTGAGTTTGTTACACTCCACTGGGGGTGTGTACTGCATGTGTGTGAGTGAGCGTGTGCACACGTGGGCTCATGCATGCTCATGTGTGGGGGATCCTTACTAAGGCTTGTAATAAATATTCCTGTCTCACTGCCCCTCATGCTGTAGCCCTGTCTATCTGTCTGTTCTTCTTTCTTTCTTCCTTTGTCACCCTTTCTTCCACTCCGCCTATTATTCCCTCTCTACCTCTCCCCTCTCGTCTCCGTCTTATGTCCGCCTCCTTGCTTTTGCGCAGCAGGACGCTGCAGTAATGACCAGCTCTTAAATAATCACCCCACACACACTCACACGGTTATATGAGTGGGACTTCAGCTGACACACGCTGTCATAGAGGCCCCCATCGAAAGGTGTGAGTGCTTATTATGAGGTTCATAAACAAGGAGATGGAGAGAACAAGGACAGAGAGGAGGTGAGACTTGGATAGAGAGGCATTCGTCTGTAGAGGAGAATAATCAGGAGAATAATCACAAGCTACCAACTCCTTACTGCACTGCCTGCGCTCATAATTTACAACGCAGATTCCAGAAGAGCTGGGACGCTTTGTAAAAACTAAATAAAAACAGAATGCAGTGATTTGCATTAAATAAACTTTATTGTTTTTTGTAAATATACACTCCTTCTGAATGCGATGCCTGCCACACGTTCCACAAAAAAGTTGCGACAGGGTCATGTTTACCACTGTGTTCATCACCTTTTCTTTTAACAATGCTCAGTAAGTGTTTGGGAACTGAGGACGCTAATTGTTCACATTTTGAAAGTGAAATTCTTTCTCATTCTTGCTTGATATATGACTTCAGGTGTTCAACGGTCTGGGGTCTTTGTTATTGTATTTTTTGCTTCATAATGCACCACATATTTTCAAAAGGAGACAGATCTGGACTGCAGGTAGCCACACTTTTTGACCACAAAGCCAATCTGTTGTAACAAGTGCAGAATGTGTCTCAACACATCTGGATGGCAGCATATGTTGCTCCAAAACCTCGCATGTAGCTTTGAGCATCGATGGGGTCTTCACAGATGTGACAGTTACCCATGCCATGAGCACTAACCCACCTCTGTGCCATCAAAGATGCTGGTTGGTCCTTTTCCTCTTAAGCCCAGTGGACACAATGTCCATGAAATGTGGACTCGTCAGACCACAGCACACTTTTCCACTTTGCTTTAGTCCATCTTGGATGAGCTCGGGCCCCAGAGAAGTCAGCAACATTTCTGGAATATGTTGATATGGCTTTTGCTTTGTATTGGAGAGCCTTAACGGCGCAGGAAGCACAGCCTTATACGTCATTATTGGGGTGTTAATTTTGCTAATTTACAAGTCACGTGCACTTGCACTCAAATACATACGGATGGATCATTTACACATTTATCTTAAGTTACGAGCGTTTGTTGAATCTGACGTAGCGTGTTCATACGAGTCCTTTTGTACGAAAAAAAAGTAAGAGAAATTTAAGATAAGAATACGAAAATGTTCTTGTATGAGACCCATTGTTCTTAAACTGTTAGACATTCACAAAGTTTTTCAAAAGTGGTGAACCTCTTTCCATCCTTGCTTGATGCCCCTTTCATCATGACCCAATCATGACTATCTATGACCAGTTAACCTGTTTACGAGTGGAATGTTCCAAACAGGTGGGTTTTTTTTTTTCAGCATTTCATAATTGTCCCAGTTGTTTGTTGCTCCATCCCTACTTTTTTTGAATTTGTTGCAGGCATCAAATTCAGAATGAGTGCATATTTATTAAAAAACAAACAAACAAACAAACAAACAAAAAAAAAAAACACAGCATCCCAACATTTTTTGAACATTTTTGCATTATTGGAGCTGCAAACGTGTGTATGTGTGTGTGTGCTCATCTCTGTGTATATTATTTTCTGCTAGTGTGCGCTGTACACACAGAACAGCATGCAGCCAAATAACGGCTGACCCAGCTCTGTGTACATACATGCGGTTGAGCTCTTTGCTGTATGTGTGTGTTGAATATAATCACATATGAAGTATTTATTAATTATGTAAAGGCTGGCGTTTGCATTCATGTGTGCAGGAGGGTCTCCGGTGTTGTCTGTGTGGATACATTTTGATTTAATAGTGTTATTGGGTTTGCTGACACTGCGTTTGCATAAGCCAAGTAGATCATTTGCGAGGACTGTATGTGTGAGGGTGTAAACATGTAACGAAGCCAGCTCCTGTCGGTGCAGAACATCAGTATTAATATGTTTTTGTTTTTTTTTCCTCCTGTTTGAAATATTCAGCCAGCTGGAAAACTGAGTCTCCTTTTCTCCTTCATTCTCACTTCATATTCCTTGCTTCTGCTCTTTAACTAGCTCTCCGTTCTTTCCCTCTTTCTCTGCACATCTTTGCAGTGTGTCTGTGTCTCCTCTGCTCCACTTTGTGCATGTTTTTTCCTCGCTTATGCATACTTACAAGAAGTCAATGCCTCTGAATTCATTATGTTTTAATGTATGCATTACAAATCAGGGCAGAAATGGATAATCCAAATAAGAACTTCATATTTTTGCAGTATGTGGTTGTATGTAGAGCTTTGAAACAGAACATTTTCTATGCAAAAAAGCGGCTAATTCAAGTCGCTGTGTTGCTTTGTCCCAAATGCATACAAAAAAAAATGTATGCGCTATTGAAGCTACACAGACTGCAGGATCGTTTTGGCTTTAAGTTGTACTATTTTAGCATATCTTTGATGAAAGTTGACCAATGTGAGAGAAACATGGCAATATCTTGGCTCCAATACGGTAGTCCTACTTTACTCTGTAAGGTTCAAAGATGTGAAGTTCAGAGATGGCCCTTTGTCATGATCTTGCAACCAAAGATAGCCTGGGACAAAATTCTAATGGATAACCATCTCAAAATGTGACTGCTGCTATGACCTAGGCCTACGTATACGAACCAGCCAAGAGGAATGCACAAATATATATATATGTATGCTATTTTAGCACTTAACGTTCAACAAATACAAACCCAATTCCAAAAAAAAAGCTGAGATGTTGCGTGAAATGTAAATAAAAATAGAATGTGCTGGTTTGCAAATTCTTTTCGACTTGTATTTAAATGCTGCTGACTTCTCTGGGGCCTGAAGGACATGTTTAGTGCCCGTGGTGTGGTTAACTTTCACATCTGTGAAGGCCCCATTAATGCTGAAAGGTACAGACAGGTTTTGGAGCAACATATGCTGCCACCCAGATGACTTCTTTTTCAGAGACATCCCTGCTTATTTCAGCAAGACGGTGCCAAGACACATTCTGCATTCTGCATTGCTTTGTAGTAGAAGAGTTTGGGTACTAGACTGGCCTGCCAGCAGTCCAGACCTGTCTCGCATTGAAAATGTGTGGTGCATTATGAAGCACAAAATACAACAACAGAGACCCGAATGCTTACTGAGTGTTGTTACAAGAAAAGGTAAGGTGGTAAATATGCTTTTCAGGCCTCAAATTCAGAATGAGTGTATATTTGCAAAATAAAAATAACTAAAGTTAATCAACTTGAATACCACCATTGCACAGGCTCAGATTCTAGCTTAGCTTCATTGTTTACCACTAGAATGCTGCATATGGTCGGTGCATGCTGAAGACGTACGCTGATGACGTCTTCTTGTATACTGACTTTCTTTGTAGCCTACGATTCAGTCAATCTGATCATCATACAGCCTACATACATATAACTCAGTGTTTCCCACCAGTGTATTGCAAGCTTGTTGTTGCCCTGGGCCTAAGTTGACCCCCCACCAGGCCTAAGGATCAGGGAATTGTATTGTTTAAAATGTTTGTTGTTGTTTTTTCAGTATAGGGCCCTATGAAATCTGTGTTGTGGCAAATCTGCAGTTCCGGTCATGATTATGTTATCACAGAAACTTGGGCCCTACAGTGATGCTATTACCAAATGCCAGGCCCCTGTCAAAAACAACACTCGGCCACCGGCCCACGATAATAGCTACTCACCACCAGACCTAACAACTTTGCTGGGGGGAAACCCTGAAACTTGATGTCATACCCAAGTTTGTTAGATCCATGTCACACAGGGTGGCTTACAATAAATTAAATAAAGATTGCTGAAATCTCGCAGTCTATAGGCACCATTAAGTTTTGCAGCCTCTAGTCCTGAGTAAATACATTCAGTGCCAAAGTTTATCACAGCTGACAGTACGTGGTTATCCGAGGAGATTGTGCATTGTATTTTGAGTGGGCTTTGCGGGGGCCCTCGGGTCAGGAACCTTACTCAGCACATGAGGGACAGCGCATTCAATTAGAGCGGGAGAGCAGAACATTATCAAAACTGGAGTTATGCGGTTTTGATTTAGCACCGGCAGGACATTCAAACTGAAGGGTTTAGCGGGCCTGGATTGTCTGCCTGACTGTATTGAACTGAAAACATGTTTTTCTTGAGCCCCTAAAACCTCCGGCGTGTATCAAGTACAACTTGTCATTGAACTCAAAGTCTATCCCAGCCCTTACAAGACTCTTAAGCCATTAACAAGCGTCAGCCTCAGCCCCACTCTCTCCCCCTATGGCCCACTTAGATGGATGTAAAATTAGGCTTTAATCCACCAGCTGAACTAAATACATGCTCCCCAGTGTCAACACCACTCATTCCATAATATTTCATTTCTTTCTCTCTCACTCGCTGCTACATTTATGTTCCCTCTTTTCCCCCTTCTGAACCTCAAACTAACATTTCCTCTCTTCTATTTTTCTCATTTTTTTTCTTTCTCCCTTTCTGTATTTCTTCTATGATAGATGTGGTAAATTTAGTACATGGCCCCCACTGTCAACACTGCACTTTAAATGAATTTAATCTCCTCTCTCTCTGTCTCGCTGCCTTTGTATCTCTGTCTCTCTTTTGCCCCCTTTCTCTCTCGCTGTGGTTGATGGGCCATGGGCGGTTTGCGGATCGATAGTTTTGATAAATGGGAGGAAATCTGGTGATGGCTCTTGAAAATCTAACCTATTACGGCGGGGTTTAGGAGCAAACTGGTTAAGCGTCTGTGTCTGCCTATGTGTGCATGTGCCAAATAGCATACAGGCGGGCAGACAGACAGGAAGAGAAGCAGACAGACAGGCAGTATTACTGTGTTATTCAGCTGCGAGCTGGTTGAGAGATATGAAACATGTTCCCAGCGGATACCAATGCCCTGTGGTCACTGTCCAGCAGTGCAGAGAGGCTTTCTGATTATTCTTTATTCAGATTGTTCTTGTATATTCACATTATTTTGCATTATTGTGTCGCCGTGGCACATTTCAAGCATGCATTCCTTTTACGCTGGTGGGCAAAATAACCAAATTATAAAAGATGAGAGACGTGGTCCTTGCAATTACTTCACAAAAAGTACCAGCACCTTGCTGCGTGCAGCCTTATTTGCATGCAACTCCCATTCTGTTCTTCAATCTCATGCGCTTCAAGGTCACATAAATAGCAACATGCCGTACAGCTGCTTCTGAGAAAAGAGCCAGCAAAGTGAATTGGACACACAGAATAAGACAGGGAGGCAAACACAGAAAAACAGACCATTGCCTCAGTGTTAGTAACAATTATGGCATCAAATGTGGCTGCAATATATCTGTTCTATCATGTCATTGTTTCTGCGTTTCATCAGGATGTTTTGTTGCAGTGTTTTAAAAGTTATGGGAATCAGTTGTATTGTTGGCCTTGTATCACTATAGATGCTAAATTCAAACTTCAGTTCAATCATTCTCCATAAAAACACAATAAAGCCAGTTCAATATATTGCTCTTAAGTGTATCTACACAGTCAAAACAAGCCTGAACAAGACAGCCAACATCACATGGTGATACAGATTGGAGAGTTTGCTCTCTTTAAGATCTTAGATGGAATTAGAGAGGACGACTCAAAGCAAATATAATGAGCTTCTGGCCCAGTCGTTTTATTACTTGGACTCCAAATAAACACATAAAATGGCTGGAGTTATGGATCTGGGCTCCTGTCCAAACAGACAAGCGTGTTGACTTTGTCCGACTTAAGCTGCGTGGAAACTGGGTCAGAATATTCCTCTCCGTACTGAGACGGCACCTGTTTCTCAAGTATTTTTCTACATTTCTGGACATCAGAGCTCAGCTTTTAGCAGTCACATTTCTCTCCTTTTTAAAAAAAAACAAAAAAAAAAGACAGTTCCTCCTGCCAGCAGAGCACTGATTGCCTTAATTCATTTGTGTGACGTATTTAAAACAGCACGAGTGCAAATTACATTTGAGAGCTCCGCAGTAGCTGGATGTTCACACCTCAGCAGGATAGAGGTACATAATCAGTGTACAAAAAAGGTAGCATGACTACATGCATTATTTAATCCAAAAATAAAACAACACAAGTCCATCATTGGGTTACAAAACCTCTGAATGTAACATAAATGTAAGTGGTGACTCACTGGAAGACCAAAGGGGAGCACAGCGGGACAACTTTTAATGTAAGTCTCCGGATCAATCTCGATCGATCTGAACAGAATGTGGAGTGTATGTACAGCATATGTAGTTTCTGCAGAATCCAATGTTAGGGTCAGCTATTAAATTTGCATTTTGCATCAGAGACACCAGAGAATATTTCTTTGGAGACTGTAACAGATGTAAAGGCTGTCAGTAATGAAGTTTTAAACTCTAATTTGTGTGCTCTGGGAAGAGTAAAGCATTTACAGAAGCAAAGACTGCTGTGTAGGCTTATTATGGTGGATAAATAACAGTGGTTTTGATTGATTTGTTATAAATATTTGTTGTTGGATTCAGTTTTTTTTAATATCCTGTTTATTGCTTCCAAGACAGCTAGCAAAAATGTATTCATGGTCTCCTTCAGCACCATGGACAGAGCTGTAGAAGAACTCTAACTAGCTATTAGGGTTGCAAATTTTTTCTTACATTTTCTTACTAATCGTTGAAAATGTTAGTAATTGATTAATCAAGTAATCATTAATAATTAATAAGATACAGAATTCATGATTTTCTCTCATTTTAACTTCTATTTAATTCATTCTAGCAGCACATTAGTCATGTGAAGCATTAATTCACGAAGCACAAGCAATTTAAACGAACAGTATAATAAAACAATCAGGCTCTCACTTGAAATGGCTGCTTTTCTGCGCTTGTCCTTATTCAACTAATGGCTCCATCAAACAAAACAACGTTAAAAGGGGCTCAATTACATTTCTAGACTAACAAGGCAGACCACACCAATAAGTGAGAAACCCTGCGATTTCCAGGAAAATGCATTGCTTAAGTCCTTCGAGAAAGGTCAGTTTTTGAACACATATATGTGTAATTCTTCTGGTTGCATTTAGTGTTGCTTGAAATGACCAGGGCTTAGCTGAAGTTCTACCTTTTGCTTCTTTTCCTGGGATGGAAAAAGTCTCATTTTCAGGAAAAATATTAATCCCTATTACCAATGGGCTTTATCACCTGATATTCATTTTAATTGATGTGGTAGAGATCAGGTCTTGGGCATTGTCTGTTATTCATATAGTCCAAGAATGGGCTGCATATTTTCAGAAATGAGTCCTGGTGTCCTGAGAGTCTAGATATGAGTCGTTTATAACCTGCTATGTTGGACATTACTTCCACGATGTGTGTAAAAGATGAAGGTGTGGTTGTTTTCCACTGATTCACAATAATTCTGCGTCCTGTTAGGATGGCCAGTCGTTCATCTCGAATTGTTTGGCCTGATGAACATTAAGTTGTATAAATCCACTCATAACTCCTTCTGTCTGTTTATTTGTGCCGCGAAGTAAACTAAATAACAGATGAGACGAGGACGGAGATGATGAGAGTTAAGAGCAGAGGTTCTTTTTCATAATTCAGCGCAGACAGAATGACAGAGACGGGAACAGATAAGCCAGTCTGCACGCTATAATCCACTGCAGGTCTGTCCAGACTGCTGCTGGTTCACTTTTCAGCGCTTATGGAAATCGCCAGACATAAAACACACCGACGGCAACGAAGACCTTCTTCCATTACAGATAAATGACTGTAAATAACTAACAACAAAACTCGCTGAGGCACCTCACATTGCAGATGGATTGAACAAAGTGCTCAGCGTACAATAATAACAGCAACAATCAAGTGCAGCCTCCACACGCCCACCCAGACTCAGCCACCGAGCTGTTTCATTTATACATACATTATGCATATTCGCAGCTGCATTCACCTTATTGATTTCGAAATGTGACATTTTTTCTCCCCTGGATTCCTTTGTTTTGGCTCTGTAACTGCCTCTGGGATGAGCCACAACAACATCCCTGCCAGTCTGTAAATTCGGCTGTAATCAAGACTGATAGAAATATCTCCCCTCGCTGTAGCTCCCTTCAAAGCCTGTGTCGGAAAGCCATTTTCCTACTAATGCTAATGTAGCCTGTGAGTCCGTTGTATTGATACCAGAGCTGCTCTTTGAACTCTGGACTATGTGTGTGTGTGCGTGCATGTGTGTGAGTGTGTGCGTGTGTGCGTGTGTGCGGCTTGGTGGGGATGGCTGAAGGAGGGATTAGGTTCTGACTGTGTTTGTGTGGGTCTAAATCCCTAACAGAGCTCGCTGACCTCGGGGCGGATGCAGAGAAATGAGTTCATCCTCAAGATAAACACACACAGATACCCTCTCCAACAACACATACAACAACCAAACCCACACACTCAGTCTCTGTCTCTCTCTGTTTCCCTCCCTCCCTCTTGTTCACAAACACACACAGTTTGGTTGAATAATGGCCCAGTGAGTGGTGTGCCTATGGGGAAAGCTGTCAGTTTAATTGAATCCAGTATTCTCCATTCTCCCTGCCTGCTAATTGATTCTGTCAGGCTCTTCTGCTTGACAAAGAGACTGACATTTCCCCCTGCGTGGTTATGACTGTCACAGTGTGAGTGACTGTATGTGTGTGTTTGCCCTTGCATGTTATTTACTTAGAGCTACAGGAACCTGCATGTGTGCGTGTGCATGTGTGCCTATTGTTTGAGCACATTACTAATTTAGAAGGGCAGGAAAGTTAAGTTCACCAAGTGTGTGTGTGTTTGTATAAGTCTATTATATGTAGTCATGTGTATATGTGAAAGTCTGTGTAAAGAAAAAGACTTTTTCTTCTGAACACATAATACGTGTTAGAAAATAGTTACTGAAAATATGTGAAAAGACTGAAAACTCTGCTGTTGTTAATGATTTCTGTGTTTAGGATTTTTTGGGTGGACCTGAAATACGACTCAGTGACATGCTGGAGCCATGGTCCCCCAGCGCTATATATGTCACCCTCCATAATGGTCAGTTAGGAACGTGCCTACGGCGACTCTCTCAGTCCAAATTAGTGCAGCAGTTCACTTCAGCTCGCCTCAGTTTCAACAATCCGGCACAGAAGAATAAAAAAAAAAAAATACCATCCTGTCACCGTCCTCTGGCTCTGGTGGCTCAAACATGTCTGGACATGTCCAAGAAAACTGCTAGACATTGCATGTGCGTTTCATTTTCAGGTCGCAGTGGTGTTTGACACTGAGACAGTGGAGTGGACACGCCCCAGTGTGTTTCAGAGCAGAGGAAACTGCTCATTTTTTCATGATTTTGAGGCATTCCTGTGGTGTGACAAACTCAGGGCACACATTTAGGTAGATGGATTTGCCCCACGATTACAAATAGGTGTTCTATTGTAATTTTTCTCGTGGGAGGTCAGAAATGTTCAAGTTCCGAGTTGTCTGGAACGCAGCATAAGTGGGTTCGTGAGATTCTGTGGGTGAAGAAAGGTCTCAGCGAGTATCATCGTTTGAACAGAACCTAGTTCACTGTGATTGTATGGCTCGGTAAAAAGGTAACAAGCACAGACCAGACCAAAAAAAAATCACAGATGCACATTACTCAGCACGAAATACATGCACAGTGCCTCATCACGCTGCTGGCATTTATAGCACAGTGTAAAAACGCTCCACTTGCATTGCAAATAGGTGTCCCACTTTATGTGAGACTGCATGGGGAGCTCCACATATCGAGACCGTGTTCCACATTTCGATTGACTCTGGTTTTCAAAAGTCAAACAACTGCAGGACGGATGCTTTTCCAAAATCTGGCTTTTATCCAACGCCCGTGAAGGAAGCGGTGAAGGCTGTCAACACAGGGCTGTGTTTGATGTCAATCAAACTGCGTACACACGGGTCAAGTGCAAGTTAACCTGTCATCGTCTCTGCCACTCTGCACCCAACTGGGAAAATTGTGAGTCACCTCAAAGTCACAAGTTCTGCAGACTTAGGAGGAATATGATGACAACAACCAGAAAGAAAAGGACCGGGAAACTACTTATCTATTGTCTAATGTGTGCTACCGAATCAACCAGAGGGAAAAGGATAAAGATTTATTTTTTAATATCAAAATTTTAGACTTCCTCTCACATTTGCAACGTGTCCCACATTGATATCTGGTCACCGTACTTGCAAACAATTCAAAAATATCCCAACCACAGGAAATCTGATTGAGAGGATGACAGAGGTTGTTAAAGATTATGCCGAGCTGTGATTGGTGCGTTCAGGGAAAGAGGAAGTGCTTAGGATCAGTCATTTATAGTTTAACTATTACTTTTTTGCATTGTCTAAATTTTGGCCCAATAAAAAGTATTCATCTAAATGACCTTGTGAAAACACTTAATGTGCAATAGCTTGGTGGTTTGATTTGTAGTTTCCATCACACATAAATTAAAAACAAGTGGAAATGGGACAGGCCAAAGCTATCAACGAAAAAAAAACTGACACTTACTTCTGTTCTGCTTCTAAAAATATATTTGTTTTTTTCTCTTTGTCTAACTTTGTCTGGCTGTCTATCATTATGGCCAGGGGAGAATTTTACCAAAGTGTCAACAGCACCTACATCATTTTTATTTCATTACACGTCAGCGGTTGATGTATTGCATTCACTTCAGTCCAGACACTCCGGGCCCTCTTTGCTGCCCTTTCAAACGATATGAGATTGGCAGTGAAGAAAAGACACACACTTCCCTGCACACACACACACACACACACACACATGGAGCAAAAGCATGTTTTGACCAATATGCAACCTGAAACTGTCACTTTGACAGGTGGTGCAAAAGAATAAAGAATTGCTGGAAATTTTGTTGTGAAACAAAAAGTTTTTCTTCGTCTGTGTCACAGATAAAGACAGAAATTAATCAGCACTGTCTTGTTTGAGAGTTTTCAAAAAACAGAAGTGGAGAAAATGACTTTAAAGTAGCAGTATGTAGCAATTAAACATATAAATAAATCAGTACTGCAGTCCAAATACTGAGTTTGAGCCTTAGACCGTATATTAAATAGGTTGAATCCCTATTTAATAAACAATCTATTTTGGAAGTGAGTTTTTTCCCTCCTTCCTATACTCGAGAAAACTCAGGCAGGCTGCAGGAACATTGCGGGGCGCAGGATGAGTGCATAATTATAATTTGACAGTAACAGGTGACGACAAGTCCTACACAATAAGTTCACCAAAACTATCATTATCAGTCAGTGTAAAGCTAAGCCCTTTATCCTGAAAACAAAAGCCCACTTCGTCGAAAACACACACTCTGGAGTTTGAGTTCAGTGACTGCCTGCCAAACTCCATTAACATATTGCTCAATTGAACTGTTATAAACATCTACTCCCTCTAAAAGATTATTAATGATATTTTACAACTCATAAACAGACATTAAGTCATTAATTTGAACTCTAATTAACATGAAATGTGAACGTGAGAGAAGTGAGTATTTCAACTTAGCTTGTTTCCTTGATCTCTGATGACATATGGTCATTTTATGATTTATTACAGTAAATATAGCACAGATTTCTCCTTTAAAACAACCAAGGATCAGGATTCTTTCACACTGATGCTAGCCAGATGACCCTGGTGTACCAAAGATATTCACTTCACTTGAGAACTAGAAATACTCAAGTCCATTTTTATTCTGGGTACTGATTGTGGTAACAAAACTCATTCATGTAATATTTCATATAAGGCAACATGAAGCCAGAGGATTCAGCGGCTCTAAAAAATCTGAGTTGGCACCAATGAATGTAACTGACAGCAGAAACAGTGAACTTTTACAACGACGTCGACAAAAGAAATTATGTAATGTGGATCTGTCCCATTATGTCCAATAGCTGCTCTGCTTAATAAGGTCAATGCTGGCACCTCTTGCATTTCAGCTGCTTGACCTTTACTATGTAAGAAGGTGTTTTTGCTGCGGTTCCTCTGTGAATAGTTCTTATTCAAGACAGTTGACACGGGCTCAGCCCTGATGTATGGAACACAAGCTCTATAAAATATTCAAGATGTTTACTGTATGGTTTGTGCTTTCTATAGACATACAAACACACAGGAAACAGCGAAATAAGGGGTCAGTGAGCATCATGCGTCGCCACTTGAGGGCTAATAACTTGACTTTAAAAGCACGACAGCCGCTCAGGTCATAGTGCGCGTCAAAAATAACCAACCAGCTTGCTTGGCTGGCAACCATTTATATTTAAATAGAAGTCAGCCAACTTGACAACCTCTCAGCCTTATTCAGGCACAGCCACATGTCACTGTCTATCTCCAGCCCTCCTGTCTCTTCATTTTGCTTTTTCTGTCGGCCCGACTATCTTTCTGTGTTTGACTGCGAATCTGCCCACCTGTCTCTTCATCATCCTTCTGTCCATCCCCGCATCCGGCCTTCCCTCCCTCCATCTGCCTATGTGTCGACCATGAATCCAGCCACCCCAGCGGAGTACATACACACGACATACAGTAGACACAACTAATCTCGCAATAATCTCTGCCCAGATTATCTCTTCCTCTTCGCCGGGGCGATGGAATGGGAGGGAGAGTGGGAGATTAGAGTTATGGGGTCAATAACTTCTCCAGTTTCATACAGGAACGTCTCAGGAAATAGGTTAAAAGAGTTTTATTGGTATTTAACTTTGATAAAGACATCCTCTTCTTGCTCTGAGTCAGACAGTTTTAGAAAGAGTGTTACAGCTTGTTGGAGAAAGCGTTTTCATTGCAACGCTGCATTCACTGAGTCATGGTATTTAACAGCAGCGTGAGCGAACAGAGTTTATCTAAGGCTGTTGCTTCTCCGACTATTTTAGACAATAAACCAGGCTGAAAAGTGGTGTTATAAATATTACATCAACAAGTTGCTTGCAGAAGAGATTAAAGCTGAGTCTCCACTGTCACGCAGAAGTTGCTGAAAGTTTTTTACTTTGTATCTGGAATCAGAATCTTTAAAGGTACATTAAATTGGTTCTTGAACATTTTTTAATACCCCGTTTGAAATATTTCTTCAACCAAGTGCCCCCTGGCCTTGCACAGCCAGACCTGTCTCCACAGTGCACAGCGCAGGAGAAAGGTCTGGCTCCACATACTGATATTCTGTTATCAAGGAAAAAAAAAAAACGTCCTGCCGTGTTTGTATTTCTCTAAACCAGTCACAGTTGTCTTGGGCAGAGGTAAACCCAGGATGCTGGCGACCGGTTTTCCCTGCAAAATACCGCCGGGGGGAACTTGTTTTGGTGGAACATTTGCATGTGGGGAGGTGAGGCCTGGCATTAAAATGTCTAAATCCCCACAAAAGAAAAGGTAACAGCTGCTAGTTTGTTTACATTTGTACCATTAGGGACCCAGGTGCTAATGAGCCATTTTCAGCATGTAGGTTGCTATCTCGGAGGTTGGTGTTTCCCAGGGGGGCTTTGAAAACGTAGATAGCGGATGTCGTAATGACAACTGAAGCCAAAGCATCCGTTGAGTCAGACTAAGCAACCCCTGACCAGCGCAAAACATTTTTGGTGTTTAAAGAGCTACAATACAACGCTGCAAATTAATTTTCTTGATTTTTGTCCACACAGACACTGGCTTTCCTTCACAGTGAACGCGATTCAGTTTGTTGGTTTCTTCTTCTGTGAAGTTTTATGGCACTGACAGTTTACTGCACTTAACAATTGCATTGAAAATAGGACATTTTTTAAAATTTATTATAGCATAATTATTTTAGGAATTATGCATGACTGAATGATGATTTTTTTAAACAAACAAAATCTCATGTACCCCCTGCAGTACTCCAAAGTACACCTAGGGGTACTAGTATCCCCATTTGAGACTGAATGTACAGGACATGTCCAGAACCAAAGCTGACTTAAATACTCAGAAGAATTTCAAAAAAAAAAAATAAATAAAAAAATAAAATAAAAAAAATACATACAATACATACATGAAACTGAGAAATGCATTCATGAAGTGTAAATGAATTCCAAAGTAATTACACGTACTTTCCCCCGTGTCAGGATTTTTCTGCAGAGGCTATGGCCTCTACCTTCAATATGCAAAGCATGGGGATGCAATTAAATTACTTATGGATCTTTCCAGAGGGTGTGATTGGCTGAGCTAGTTTTTTTTTCTGTCAATGTCCAATCAATCGCAGTTTGCATACTGGGTCTCATCTGAGGAAGATGCTGCTGCAGAAATCTTTCTCAAGGCAAAAAATAAAAATTCAGAAAGGAACATGTATTATTATAATTCATTCATCATTTATCTTGTAATATATTTAATAATAATTTCATCCTTTATTTTAACTTGGCTCTCCATTGTACAATAAAAATGTTGCAATGGCACCGGCTTAAAAAGTCTATAAACAGTGTAATCAGGTGAAAAAAAAAAAAAAAACACCTATCCATTCATTATCTATAACCATTTTTGGAGGGTTGTAGGAGGTTAAAAAGAAACAAAAAAACCCTATTCTGTTAGGAACTTTAACATCAACATGTTTCACAGCAGTCAAGCACATGCTATTATGCGTTTTAAACACGTATTATCACTGTGGTTTTCCTGCACTGCTCTCAGGGGTCGGGATTAAAACAGGTTCGGGGTCAATATGTTGAGTTATGGTGCGATGGTACAACACAGGCCATTACTAAAGTACAATATTAATATAAAAGATGACTTGATGTCACAAATTTATCCTGTAAAGGTCATCCTTTGCCATCAAATGTGATGGTAAGGTCACAGTTTTTATTAAGTCAAAGATCATTACTGTAGAGCAGCAGTAGAGGAGATTATTCTGGTACTCACTGGATATTATCTTCAAACCAAAGGGTTAGGAAATATTCCACTCTTTTTACTGTGCTGTACAGTTTTTTCTGATGTGAATACAGCCTGTATTAAAATGGCCTTTTTTTCTGTGAGCAGCATGGATTAACAGACCACCACATGACCAGGTGTTTACAATCCTTCCTGCAGAGGTGTCCTTTATCAAGACACTTCCTGCCAGGCCTATAGCCGACCATGAACTCTGATCTCTGTGTGGTGGGAAGACATGCGGGGAGGCAGTTTCCCTACAGAAATCAATAAAATGGCTCACTATTACCAGCTATAGAGAAAGAATAGTTTTAAAGAGCACAGCAGGCTCGACACAATAGTATATGTGAAGCTATTATCCAGAATGTGTCTGAGTTATTGTGGTGAAAGTACAGATTATGTGCTACAGTAGCAGGAAATCAGAATCAGCTAAAGGCAGAGCTGAATAGAAAGAAATGCACTGGAAAATAGATCTCAAAACACATGTACGCATGTAACTGTTTATCAGATGAAAGCAAAGTTTCCGCAATTAAAGGAGCAATATGTAGCAATTAAGTACTTAAAAGTGAGTACAGCAGTCCAAATAGCGAGTTGGCGCCATATACAGTCTACGGTTGATGCGAGTTGTTTCCCCCTGCCCCCTCCTCCCCAGATCCAGGAAGCTCAGGCAGGCTGCAGGAACACTGCAGGAGTGCAAGACAAGCTCAACATTGTAATTAGACAATAACAAGCAACGACAAGTCCTGCACTGTAAATTGATCAGCTGTTCATGGTAACTGTCACTGGTCTGTCAATGTAAAGCTAAGCCCGTTATCCTGAAAATATACTAGAAAAGCTAGAGTTAGAGTTAAGTGACTTCCTCCATCTACGTCCTCTAAAAGTTTATTACTGATTTGTTACAACTCATAAACAGACACTAACTCAACTGGCAAACATTCTGCATCAATTCAAACACTAATTAATGTAAAACAGGCAAACAAAAGCACAAGTTATGGACCATGATATCAATTTTAAAGGACAGCGTGGCTGTAGCATAGCGTTGTTATCAGTGAAGCAAGTATTTCAACTTGTTTTCTTAATCTCATGACATATCATTTTATGATTTCTTACAGTAAATATATTACAGAGATCTCCTCTTAGTGCAAATTTCTATTTCCATTTCATTACATTCAACTCTAAGGTGTATTTATCTCCATGTAATGTGTCATAATATTATCCCAAAGGTCATTCCGGAGTATTACCTCAGTAAATTACTTTTGTATTTCCTCATAAATTACATTGTCTCTCATCAAACACAGGGTTAAGCTATAGGTAAATCCTTTAGCCTATATCTGTATTATTACAGATTACTTCTATATTTGTCTCGTACTGGGCGTCCACCAACAACGGGCTATGGTAAGCAGCCTGCAATATATAAAGTGTTTAAGCTGAATGTTGGCTTGTTGTTATAGACAATAGTAACACTGGGGATTAACGCTGACTTTATCTCATATTGGTTATCCTCTGCCCTCTGACTCAATGAGAATGAAGGTCGTGCATCTCTTAGTTTTGAATCATATGTCTACCAGGGAGTAATATTGATTTATTTTTATCTCTAAGGGCACAGTGTTAATAGTGGAGATTAGCTTTGTTCAAGCAGAAAACACAGTGACAGTACCTGTGCGCATTGCAGTCGTATATTAAAGCACGCCGCGGGCAGCTTTTGGAGATTTAATGAAACTTCAGGTGGAGAGCACCATTAAATCAACTGACCTACTTATGGCGGAGCTCACAAGTGCCATTTGTAGCCCGTCCCTGTGGCTGTGCTTCCATTGGGCGTATGAAATTCACGTCACAAGACAGCTCCGGTCGACACTTACGCAACCACTTACCTTCCATCCCTCATTCACTTTGCATTGTGCATCCCACTAACAACCTGCCCCCTAAGCTCTGTGCCATATCGGGCAGCAAGATGTCATGTCCAACCTCTGTGTACCACAGAGGGATGTAATGTCCCTGCTGCATGCATACTGCACCATATGGAAGACATACTATTCACTTTCCCAGGACAGAGGGAATGTCTGCACTTAATGTGGTTCATTATCGGAGCTACTCTAATATGCAAGCGCTCACTCTTTTGTATATCATTCTGCTATTTAAGGGCTCACTGTGCCTCTTTGTGCAATATCCTCAGCAGTAAAATAAGACCACTCTGACCTCTCATGTGAAAGTACTGCATGCAGAAGGGGCGTTTATATCCATATGAACAGTTCTGAATGTGATTCAGTTATTGTAGGATGGCTGATCATTGTATTACCTGTCAGAAAGAATGTAGCGAAGGCTTCTTTTACGGGGAACATACACATTTTAAAAAATATATATGCCTCAAGTGTTCATGCTCAATGAACAAAGAACACGCTGTGACACTGCTGTTAAAATTTCATGGCAGCCATCTTAGTTACGGCAGGAGAGTTACCTGGAAGCATCGAGCACAATCTATAAATTATTCAAACCGTTGAAAATAATAAAAAAAAAATCTGCTTTTCTTGTCAAAACTACTGATGTTGATGTTGGTGTCAACATCATGTTTGTTTTAGCCCTATAAAACATGTTTAATGCCTGACTACAACGGGGCTTTTCTTTTTCCTCTACAATTTCATTCAAGTTTAGTAGCTGGAGAGCAGCGTCTGTGGCAGGGAAACCTGAAACAATCAGATGCAATGATAAGATAAAAGGAAGGCACTTTGTGATTAGTCGTGAGAGCGATGTGGTCAGATATTAGACTCAACCAAAATATAAATGCAACAACTTTGTTTTTGCTCCCATTTTTCACAAGTTGAAGAAGAATCTAAGAAAACTGAACCATGGCTATTTCACACAGGGCTACGGATAAGCATTTTTTCACAGGAGGGCAAAAATCATGACCCACCCTACTCTGCCTCTGATTGGCTATCCCTAATATTCTTACCCAGACCCTCAAATCAGTCACTCCTCATGCCTAAACCTAAATAACCCAACCACTGAAGACGACGAGTACTAGCCAATCTGAGGCAGAGAAGAGCAGGTCATGACTTTACCTTCCTGGAAAAAAAAAAAAAGGATGTCTGTAGCTCTATGTGAAATAGCCATAGTTATGCGCATTGTAGAGTGCCCTTTGATTGTGACCAGTCCAAGGCACACCTGTGCAATAATCCTGCTGTTTAATCAGCATCTCCATCTGCCGCACTTGTCAGGTGGATGGATTATCTTGGCAAACAAGTGCTCACTAACACAGATTCTAACAAATTGGCGAACAAAATTTGAGAGAAACAATCAGTTTGTATGCATAGAAGAAGTATTAGATCTTCAACTCATGAAAAATGGGGAGCAAAAACAAAAGTGTTGCCGTAATATTTTTGTTGAGTATTGCTAATCTAATCATTATTTTACATCTTTGTTTTCTTCCCTCACTTCATGTTTGAGTTGGCAACTGGACAAGCAGCAGTGTACATATCTTTGTCTACAGCAACTGCTCTTTATGGGGGATCTCAGTGAGCTCACATGCCAGCTGGAAGCCCCCCACATCCACCACAAAACGCCTCTCCAACGTGTCTTGGGCTTGCCCTGTGCTGTCCTCTCAGCCATCCGTGAGCGGTATACATTCAAAGGTGCACAAACGAGGAGTTGGCATCCCTACAGGTGCAAAACAACCTCAGCTGGCTCCTCTGAAGGCACAGGAGCGAGAGGCTTAACTCTGAGGCCCTTTTGGACCGCCTCGCCGTGTCACGGACAGCAAGCCCATTCAGCATGTGGATAAACCTCATCTCGGCCGCTGGGATCCATAATCGTATTCCTCTGGTCGCCACCCAAAGCTCTTGACCATAGGTAAAGGTCAGAATAAAAATGGACTGGTAAATAAAGATTAATGCATTGTGGCTGAACTCCCTGCCACCACAGTCCAGTACGGCGCCTGAATTTCCGCAGATCATCCCATGACTCTTTATCGAAAGTGAACCGGACCTTCACTCTGATACGGTCTAAAATTTAGCAGCGAAATGCTCCGCCGCACACAGGAAATCACACTCTGTTAAGCAAAGGAGGAACACCATTTGTGAACAGAAATGCCATCATAATGTCACAGAGCTGGAAACCCTCAGACTTCAGCCCGGTTTTGATTTCTTACCCATGTCCGGAGCACACTGCGAAGAAAGACTGAATGTCTCACCAGAAATCCCGTGCTGCCACATACTCCCAACACATCTTGAAAGCCTCCAGCACGCTATAATTGCTTCATCTCTTTTGGCAGCCAGCAAGATAAAAGATCATCCTATTATCATCTCGACAAAAAAAAAAAAAAAAAAAAAAAAAAAAAGAGTAAATTAGAATCCCCTGTGTTTGTGGTTAACTCACAAAAGAAAAGTGACCATACTGTTCTCATAAATTCCACTTCCAATGGGTTTAGACATGAAGAAGGGAACAAATTTACATGATGATCAGCCGTGAATTTTGTTGTCGTCTTTGAACAATATTCGTCAAAGAAGACGTTGCCTTCTGTTGCTCTCTAATGTATGATAAAACGACTATGGCCTGTGTATAGTGGACAAAGCATCTAAGCCTCTTAAATAGAATCAGTGAACATAAGAGTTTGATCAAGAGCAATAATGAGGTTCACCCTGGGGCGTGTGTCGGCAATCAAACAAATCTCATTCATAGAAAGAGATATGTTGTCATCCAGCCTGTCCTCACCAGAAAAAACGGGCATGTCATGTCATTTTTGTGTTGAGAATGGGCCTCATTACAACTCATATTTATGTTATTGTTAGGTGGCGACATTAGTGACAGTAGTAATTGTGACCAGAGAAGTATAAAGATCAAAAAGTGGATAGAAACAAACACAGGACTTTCACCCAGGAGACAAGGGTTCAAGTCAGTGTGAAACCAAAAGTTGCATTATTGAACTTTTAAGTTACTTAAGTTTCATAGTATATGTGAGTTCCATTACATCACTTATGTAATGTACTTACTTTAACCCAAACCACAATCTTTTCCTAAACTTCCCAAGTAGTTTTTCTGCCTAAACTTAACCAAGCTGTGACCGTTTTATAATGTTAACCACATGCTTAATGTCATGTGACTTGAAGAGGAAATATGTAATAGATTTACAGTACTAAATGATAAAATGGCCATGATATGTTATCAGAGATTAAGGGAACATGCTAAGTTGATATACTCGCTTCTCCAACAACAATGGTACAGCCAGCATGTTCTCCTTTGAAGTTTCCATTCTGGTGTGGAACGTCTGTTTTTATTTGCCCATTTCATGTTAATTCACTTTACATGGAGTTAAAATTGATGCTGAATGTTTGCAGAATAAGTAAGTGTCTGTTTATGAGTTGTAGCATATCATTAATAAGCTTTCAGAAGTAGCAGATGTTTATAATGGTTAAATTGAGCAATTCGTTAATGGAGGCTGGTCACTGGACTCCAACTCCAAGTGTGTATTTTCAGAGCAGCGGGCCTTGGTTTTCCGGATAACGGAAGTTTAGCTTGATCAACTTACAGCGTAGGACTTGTTGTTGCTTGTCAATGTCAAAGTATAATGTTGCACAGCCTGTGGGCAACCTGCCTGAGCTTCCAGTCTTGTTTTTGAACGCCGGGGTCTTACATATCACTCCTTTATGGTAGAGTTCACCTATTGCTGCCAGAACTCTCCACCAGTCATTCTGGGAATCATTGGCATCCACCTGTTCTGTCTTGTAGGTATGAGGATGTGTTGCCTCATCCATGCATAGTTACATGAAAAAACATAAAAATAATGGCAAAAATTAAAGGTTAAGTTCAACTTTATTGTGACATATACAGCCACATTTATCTCATCCTATATTAGGAGAAGTGGGCAGCCACTGTGCAGTGTCCAGCACTTTCATCAGTGGTAATGGGATGGGAATTGATGATTTTGATGGCGCACAAGATGGTATGAGATTGTAGGAGTGTTGGATGGACATTTCTGGTACTTATGCGAAGGAAAAGTCCTGTTTCACACATTACGCCAGCAAACTTACTAGATGCTGGACAATTATACACAAAACGATACACAGTAATTAAGAAGGTAGTGTTTAAGGTGTGTGTGTGATTGTGTTAAATCCACAACCCACGCTATAATTAAACTAAGACTTAAACAGTTGTGGTGTCAAAATTTATATTACCCTCTATCACCACTGATGCAGAAAACAGGAATATGGGACACACAGGAACAAGGTCAGCATCATCCTCTTTTCTGCTGCTGCAGGTGTTGAGGAGAAGGTGAAATGGGGGGATACTAGTTTTCTGAATTTTCTGGTTGTGAGTTTCCCTGAAGGAGAACCACAGGGGTCTCCCTTCAAACAACCAAGTCTAACTTAAAAATCTATAAACTGTGTTACTATGAGGCAAAGTTTGAAAAATGAAGTTGTGGATTCTTTTTCACTTCATCAACTAATGAAATGAGGTTGGAAACTTCATTCAGGTTTAATGTTTATGATGAGATTGGGATGGTTTTGGTTCACCTTGAGGCACAAGAGTCAGACCAGCTGGATTAGAAGAAGAGTTTAAAAAGAGCTGACAGACTATATTTAGGATGAGAGGGCAATTAAGAGTGAGGACAGGTTAGTCAAAACAATATTTCTTTCTCCAGAGGAGTGCACTTACAGTATACTTCAGTGTCACTTTTATACACACTGTGAGCCACCTCCTGTTAGCTAGATTATATGTTCCAGTTCTTCCACCATCATGTTGTAACTGCTGTTCTCTTTGTCGTCCTTGTTAGTGAGTGCCTGTCACAGCTGTCCTTCTGTCACAATTATAGTGCTGAAGTCAGCAGAGGGCTCTGATTGGCTCTCAGCACTCGCTCTTGAGACTTGTCATCAGCTGTCTGCTTTTTGCTTGTCTTTCAAATGGGAAATCAGCAAATCACGGAGACGTTAGGTTGTTGTTCCTGACTTTGGGGAACTGAGTGAGTTACTTGTGCGCTCTGTTGTGTGTCATATTCTGTACATATAGATTTAGTCTTACCATATTTTCCTTTATCCATACAGTAACTGTGTGGTTGTCTTCTTTCTATTTTAAAGGTAGAGGTAAACTGGAGATTTCCAAGGAAAGTTCCGATGTATGTACACAAAAATCATGGTATTTACATATTAAATAGTTTTTAAAGCTGCGTTTCCATAATGAAATCATGAGCCGTAACACACTCTATAAAATGACATCCACACTGGACACAAAGTCATTTTCAAAAGAAGGATCTGTTGATAATCTTGTGTTATTTTCCATCGATCCTGACTTAATCGATAATACTCCTCTTCTAAAAACATAAAGAAAATACTAAATTGATTTAAAAAGGGCATGCGGAGTGCAAAACAAATAGGCAAGTCTCTTCCACTGTAAGGATCTATAATTTGGATTTTGTTTTCATCATTCTCTGCTCTTCATAATTGATCCAGCTCTATATTGGCTCACACTCTATAGGTTCGGTCCAGGGGACAGCTGGAGTTCACACTCATCAATGCAGCCTCTTCAATTATGGTGCCGCTGTAATGAAATCTAGTTCATCCCTGCCCCTGCAAAGCATCATGTGATCTCTGCACTGCTTCCAATTTAAAATGATTTCTGTGTGTGGTTTCATCCAGCATCCAACACTATATATTTCCTCTTTTCCACACATATGTGGAGGTGTAATGCTACTATTCACACCTAGACAGTGACATTCATGATATTTTGTTGGCAATTTCAGATCAGTTTTCATGGAATGATAATTGGTTGAACCTTTAAAACAAATTTAATGCATCGCTGGAATTTTGTGCCTTAACAGACTAAAAGTAACTATCCATCCATCGTCCATAAGTGCTTATCCTGAGGGGTCGCGGGGGTGCTGGGAGCCTAGCTGACATTGGGCGAGAGGCGGAGTACACCCTGGACAAGTCCCAGTTCATTGCAGGGCTGACACATAGAGACACACAACCACTCACTCTTAATTCACACCTACAGGCAATTTAGAGTTATCAATTAACTAATTGGACTGTGGGAAGAAGCCGGAGTGCCCAGAGAGAACCCACACGGACACAAGGAAAACATGCAGACTTCGCACAGAAAGGCCCTGCCCCACGCTACAAACTGGCTTCTTGCTTCCATGTGTGTGCGTGAGTGAGTGTGTGCGTGCATGCGTGATCAATGGACCTGCATCTTGTCTGGAGCAAATCTCGAATACTACTGGACCGATCAGTCGATTTTTTTGTACACCTTCCTGACTGTATGCTGACAGGATTCAAAATTCTTGACAAACCTTGAAAAAGCTTTTTTTTATTGGCTCCATGCTGGGACAGCAGGAGACGCAGGCATTATGTTTTCAGGTCATCCCATTCTTGTGAACGCGATATCTCAAGAACGCTTCGAGGGAATTTCTTCAAACTTGGTACAAATGTCTACTTGGACTCAGGGGTGAAGTGATCAATAAAAGTGGCAATAACTGATAGGAATCCATAGGGTAATTATGAAAAAATTTCACACAATAGGACAAAATGATGAGGTGATGACATTTCATATCCAAAAGATCAAAGGTCAACTTCACTGTGACATCATAATGTACAGCTCTCTATCAAAAAATACTC
Source organism: Lutjanus argentimaculatus (assembly GCA_034769285.1). NCBI lineage: Eukaryota > Metazoa > Chordata > Actinopteri > Lutjaniformes > Lutjanidae > Lutjanus > Lutjanus argentimaculatus. The sequence continues at coordinate 4,301,901 of JAWZSL010000001.1, forward strand.
CCTCATATAGTATAGTCAATATAGTGGGTCAGTTCCATTAAGTTCCTTTAAAGTCCTCACTACACACATTATATGAGTCTTGACAGACATGGACATAAACCGTAACTTGACTGGTTTGTGGGGACATACAACTGCAAGGCAGTAATTCTACTTCTACCATTTTATGCAGCTATTAACAGCTTGTTTGTTGCTAGGAACAACTCATGCTAATGTTGGCAGAACTTTGCAAACCTCCATTGGTTGCATCTGGCAGTTATGGTGACATTGCAGTAGGTGCTTCACCACCTTGCGGATCTGCACTCTGCTGAGTGCACTCATCTAGTTCGCTAATTGTTTCAGTCATTTTTCAAGGAAAAAATGTAAAAAAAAAATGCTGGTTCAGGCTTCTCTAATGTAAGGATTTGCTGCTTTTCTTCGACATTTATGATATTAAATGAAGAGTCTTTGGTTTTGGACTGCTTGTTGGAAAGAGGAAGCAATTTGAAGACTTTGGGCTCTGAAAATTGTGACAATCACTCAGCAGATTCATCAACAATGAAAATAATTGTTAGTTGCAGCCCTAAAGCAAACAAACAAACAAAAAGGCAACTCTCTCCCTGCTGTTTATGTCCTTGTAAAAGTTTTGTTTCTTCTACAGCAATCCATCTACGTGATGCTGCTCTCTGTTAGCCACTTGCCTGTGGTTGTATTTTTATACATTGTCTTTTATGTAACGCACGTTGTATGGTTTGTTGTTCTTTTATCTTTTGATACCCCTCTAGTCCCTGTCCCCTTTTCTCAAGAGGCCCTTGCCTTTTGCCAGGCCGCCATTGTAAATAAGAATTTGTTCTTAATGACTTGCCTGGTTAAATAAAGGTTAAATAAAATTTAAAAAAAAAATAAATCCAGGCGGAACGTTCACACAAGATATTGAAGGCCTTGTGGGAACATGTTGAAGGATTAACTTGCTGTTTTGTCCATGTAGGGCAGAGAACAGAGAGAGTCAAAGCAGAAGCAGTAGGAGGTTAAGGAGTATAGTTAAAAGGGGTAAAATGGGAGGAATGGAGTGTGTGAGTAAAGAGGAGGACATGGCAAACACTTGTGAAAAACAGATGAAGAGGAAGACGGAGCATTGTCACTCATTTTTAATGATCTGGCCGAGTGGAGTACAGCAACATGAAGATAAATCTATGTAGGCAGAGGTCACCTGCTGCAAATACGTTTGATTTTTCCAAACGCCTCAGAAAGAAACATTAGCACACAGCTGAGCAGCCAAGTGGCCAAATGACTGCAAGCACATTAATTGATGCTGAACGGTCGAGCAGAGCTGCTATTGGATGCCTTTAGGAATTCTTTGAAACTCACTTTTTTTTTTCTTTTCTGTCATAGAAAATCAGGCTCAAATATGATGATAACTACTAAAAACACACCTTTATAAACATGCCGAGCACTGGTTGCGTTTTACAATACCTCCTTTCCAGAACAGGCACTTTAGAACCAGCATGACAACAATCATTTAGATTCCCGTCTTTCAAGATGTTTTTTTTTTTTTTTTTTTTTTTTTTTCCAGCCGGAAACATGAAAGCAAAAGAAAAGTACCACCTCCCAAGATAACTACCAACTTCAAGGCACCCTGGCTGACACATACAGGGTGCAGCCATTATGACAGTCGACACGACAAAGATTTAATCCCCTCTTAAGTCAAAGCGTGTTGATTCCTATTTCTTCACCAAAAAATGAAGCAGTAATAGTAAGCGTTTCTGGTTTCCTTTTTCCAGGAAGTTAACACTGCATACTTAGTTTTGCAATTGCCAAGCAATCGTGCTTTCTGGACAGATAAGTGTTGGATTCGTTTTTCAGCTTGCGTGGTGTGAAGGAATGTGCAGATTTTTTTGTTTCGTAGCCACAGTGATACTCTCTGGCTAAATAAAAGGAAGTGGATTCACACGTTTATTTATATATATCAAATTACACTCACTTCAAAAGTGGTCAAGCTGCCAACCGAACAGGTTGCTTAATGACCCTTAGCTGATCACCTACTTTCAGTACAATTTGGTGTGTTTAGTAGAAATTGGCCATCTGTAAGGGGAATGGTTGGGCAGGAGCAGCATAAAACAGAGACACTGTAGTGCGCTGCCTGCTGTAAAGCCATGCACTAAGCATGGTGACATGAACACAGCTTTCCTCTGACAATGACATGTTATGTCTGTCTCTTGTGCTCCCTTGAACTTCACCTATGCTTCATTTATTCATTGCATTCAAGTCCAGTTAATATTTCATCAATGTCAGGGTAAATTACTCCTCTAACTAGGTGCTTTACATCAGTGCTTCTTGAGACAGAAATAGTAACCGTGTAAATAATTTAAAATATATGTTAGATGAGTCAATATTAGAAGCACCTCATTGGGTATTTTGAGCTCACCCATTAACCACGTTTTAAATTATGTAATCTCCCAAAGAGTTTGATTGGGTCATTCTGACGATAAATATTCATAACATTTAATAATTTAATTTAATTATTTTAGGAGAAGAAAGCGGTTGCGGCTTTAACAGATGTAACTTAAATGGAATGGGCTGTTGCGGACTTGGAATTTGCCTTGTTGTATTTGCACCATTCTTCTGCAGATTACTTCATTTAAATTAAGAAATGCTAAGTGTAAATTATCTGTGGATCGTACTTTACTGAGTAAGCTAGCTGCTGGGTGTATATATCTGGTTAAATTAGTGTTTCATCAGCAGCAAAACACAAACACAAACACACACACCAGCAAGAGGATCACATAGCAACAAGAATACTGTAAACAATTGCTCATATGAATTGTTTTTAGTAAGCAGTGAAAACTTAACCTTTGTTTAGAGATTCAACTAACTTAGACATGTTGAGTACCTGTAGAATTTTCTTTCCTTTGTGTTTATTAAACGCATAGTTTTCAATTAATGAGGGTTAAAAGGTCCCTAAAAGACAAATATTTTGAGAGATAAAAAATAAAACTATTTTATTTATTCTATATTGAGGGTACTGAAATGGAATAATGTGTTTTATACTCAAATGTTTTGCAGTTACTAAAATATTTGAGTTGGCTTAATCAATCATTTTGATTTAACTGTAATCAAAGAGTACATGTAAAACTAATTCCAAACATTTAAGCTCTGATAACCTCCAAATTTTGAGTTTATGAACTCAAGAAAATTGTGGCAACTGATTGCCTCAATTTTAGAACTGCTGACTTGTTCTGGTTTACAGTGAAAGCTTGCACAGTTCACAGTTTCTTCCATCCAAATTTTGTTGACTTCAAATGAGGCTTAATATTCATATAGTCCCACATTGGCCTGTGGGAGTAGCCACACTAGCTGTGCAACATGCTAATGCTGACTTCAGTGGGTTAACCCAGGGCCGGCTCTACCCAATTTGGTGCCCTAGGCAAGATTTAAATTTAAAAATTCAAGTTTATTTAAAGTGAATTATTTCAACACAACATCATTAGTTGGTAAAACTTTTTCAGAACTTAAGAGTTTGAGTTGTATGAAATAAACACAAAAACAACATAAAATATGAAGTTGGATCACAGACTCCCGGTATCGTCCGTCCTTGAGCTTGAATCACGTCATATTGCTTGTCAAATTTTTTTTGAGGCATTGACTCATTCATTTAAAATGCACTGAAGTCATGAAAAAAAGAAACACACGATATGAACATGGCAGTTGCTTGCCATCCCCTGCAGCTGGCTTATCAATAATGTGGTATTTTAAAATTAAGGTTACTGCAACAGCCCCATTAATAGAGTCTCAAATAAAAGGAGAAGCTTTTATTTTGAAGAAATACAGTTGTCCATTGCAATGTATCAATTCAAAGTCTGAGCAAAAAGCACAGCAGTACATAACACTGACAGGCGTAATAATTTAAATCATGACAGCCACAGTGTGGGTGCTATGCTTAAAAACCTTACTTCGTATTAATCCACGTTTATGCAGCAGGCTCCTAGATTTTTTCGCTCTTAATAGGAAAAATATCTGATGATTTAACCACCAGTTACATCTGCTCTAAAAGCGATTTAAGTGCAAATGTTCTCGCAAGGTTGTCTCACAACTCTGAAATCTGATCTGTCTGGATGTGGGTGAGAGAGAGAAAATGAATAGAAATTATACAGACAGAAAGGCAGAGTAATTGGAGATGATGGGAGAAATTAAGCAGGAGAGGGCTGACAGAGGCTTACAAAAGGAAACACGGAGAGAATGAAGAGGAATGATGGGGGAGGATGTAGGATGAAGGGAGAGAGATGTGATAAAAAAGAAAGAAAGAGAGGGGCTGTGTCAAAACACCGCTGGAGTGAAAATGTTACACTGGAACCTTAAAAATACTGACTCAGCTCCCGGGGGGATGGCGAAGGGGGACGGCTCACCTCCTAAGAGGGGGTGACAGGACAGAGCCCTCAGCTCGCAGTGTCTCAAAGGGGAAGTCCACACAGAATGATTAATTATGTGACACTTATTTTCATAATTAAAGCTTGTAACATCAAATTTTGTCCCCTGGGTCCTGTGAATACACTCCTAGACATAAAGGTGCTCACTAGAACCATAAAGTGTTCTTCAGCTTATCCCCACAGGTGAACTCTTTTTGGTTCCTGGTATCTCTTATAAAGGTTGCACTTGGAACACTTTTGGAGAGGTCTACTTAGAACCCAACATAAGCTAGAACCATCTGTGCAATGTTTCACCCAGAACCCCCCTGTGAGAGATTCTACAGAGATCCCTTCTATGGTGTAGTAGTTCCACATAGAACCCTCTCTGGGGGTTCTAACTGTTCCATTTTCTATGCTTGCTAATACAACCATATCCAGGGGGTTCTACTGAATCAGCTTCCAGAAGTTTTATCTAGAACCCACCAAGGGGGTTCAACCGAGAACCTTTTTTAGATTTACATGGTTTTGTCTAGAACACATTCAGGGGGTTCTAATGGGAACCCTTTTATATTCCAAGGGTTTCATCAAGAACACACCAAGGGTGTTCTTCCACGAACCTTTTTAGATTCTAAGGGTTTTGTCTAGAACACACCAAGAGTTTTATCTAGAACCCACCAAGGGGGTTCAACCAAAGACCATTTTAGATTTACATGGTTTTGTCTGGAACACACTCAGGGGTTTTATCCAGAACTTATTGAGGGTGTTCTACCATGAACCTTTTTAGATTCCCTGGGGTTTATTCAGAACACTTTCGGGGGGGTTCTACAAGGAACCTTTTTTATATACCTTTTCTATATAGATTTAAATGGTTTTGTCTAGAACTTACTGAGGGGGTTCTATCAAGAACCTTTTTAGATCCCAATGGTTTTATCTAGAACACACTCAGGTGGTTCAACAGGGAACCTTTTCATATTCCAAGGATCTTATCTAGAATCCATCCAGGGGGTTCTACCAAGAGCCATTGTATACTATGATACAAAGAACCCTTGATGAAAGAGTTTTGAAGGATTTGAGCAATTCTTGAAGAACCATTTCTTCCAAAAAGGGTCTTTGGATGAAAAGAGTTCTTAATGCAGCCTTTAGTCTTACAAAGAACCCTTGACAAACCCTTTATTTAAAAAGGGGTTCCTCAGAACTTAATGTTTCTGGGTGGAGCCTCAGCTCTTTCAGGAAGAACCCTTTTGGAACTCTTATTTCTAAGAGTGTGCCTAATGGCTAACTCTGTTCTGCAAGAAATGACAAGCTCTGAAAGTTATTTTATTCAAAGATACACTTTTTCAGTAATGAATTATTTCAGCAACGGATGTCACTTTTTTGGCAGGTTTGAGGAATCATATTTCATGTTTTGAAGGTCCGCACATCCATTTGTCAATCCATCCATCCATGTTCTGCTCAGTGACAAGTTTTGTCTCATTTTTCGCGGCACGTCTAGCAGGACGGACAGGATGTGTGTGCTACGGGGACTTTGCTGTCAGCCCTTTGCCCTCCTCTGTTCTGCACCGCCTGCACTGGTAGCACAATAAATTATTTAAAAACAGCCAGGGCACATTATCATAAATATTCACTTGACGTTCTGCTTAGATCAACAGTCAGAACCCAGGGCTCTGGATGTGACTTCATGACATCTCAAATTTGTGTGTGTTAAGTGTGTGTGGTGCACGGCTGTGTGTGTGTCTGCGCGCATTTTGAGTGCCCAAGGGCTGATTGATGGACAGTATTTACAAACAAAACGTCCTCCTGTCAGTCAACATAACTGAATGCCGACAGCATGAAAATGTCAGGCTCACGCACGGACACAGACGTGCACGTGAGTGGACATATCCGCAGCGGGTGCGGAAATGTCAGCCACACTCAGGCTGGGTACGCTCGCTCACGAACAAGCACGCAGCCCCTCATCAGCCCGCTGTAGCAACAAGAGCCTCTAACAAACCTGTTACTGTTCTCGCCGGAGACAAGACAATAATGACATGCTAATAAAGGCAAGCTGCTGATAACAGGTCTATTAGTGTCTATTAATGCCATTTGACCACAGACGCAGAGGCCTCCGTCAGCCTACGCCTCTGCTGTACAGACACAATGGCAGCTCCTGAGCCATTGTGCATTGAATATCAAATGCAGTGTGTGTGTTTTAGTGTGTACCTCTATAATATAATAGGCCGGGCATTTTCTTTACTTAAATAACATCATCAGGTTTTAAACAAAAGACTGTGACACCACCAACTGCTTTCTCATGCACACAGCATTTTTTGATAATGTGTTATCTGCCCGCCCGAGCTTGTTTTTGTGAAGGCAGCCACAGACTGTAGAATAATATTAAAAGAACATCAGCCATAGGTGTTTGAAGGAAGAGTTATAATGTATACAAACTGAGCTGGCACCGTGCGTCCACGACTGTGAGGCTGCAGATGCCTTGTCAGTCTTGCAGACGACACCTGCAAACCTACCCCTCAATTATTACTTCATATTTTCTTCTTCTTCTTCTTTTGTATGTTAGAAGAAGTGATGATTATGTTGTGATACTAACTGACCAGATCTTCAGAAGAGAAATTTGGGTGTTTTTTTTTCCTGCACAGTCACTTCAGTACACTACAAGCACATTCATATTCCCTTCAACATTAAGCTGCACAGTCAGGGTTGCTACTTGGTATGCAAGTTTACGCATTGTTGTGGTATGCCTCGCTAATATTGTATGGAAATCTCTAGTTTATAGACTTAGCTTAGAACAGGTTTGGAACAAGTGGGAGGTGGGCCTTCCCAGGGGGGGCGCCAAGCAGTTTCAGGGGACGTTCAGTGAATGGAAGTGAAAAATATTACATTAGTTATCAAAGGGAAATCACACAGAAAAATCGAAATGTTAGGGATGCACAAAAAACATTGCATCTGATAAATTATATTAGCCAATGAATACCATTTATAATAATATCTTATTTGACAGATTGTCAAAGCATTTAGTCTGTTTTTTTTTAGGCAAAAGCTCTATAAAAGCTTAAAATATGTTCGTGAAGTTTTTGATGAACTTTAGTATTAAAAATTTATGACCATTTGATGAGTCAGAACTGTTCTTTGATTTTGTTGTCATAGCAATGTCAGTTAGATTTGGTCGTTGGACAGACCGTTTTCATGTATTGGGTGTAGCATTAAGTTATGTCACAGTAACATCAAACTATCTTAGTTCAATTGTTGAGTGTCTATGACTCAATAACGTGATCGGGATCATTTAGGCAACCAGGAACTGAGTGAAAGTATACTAAGTGGGGCACCTTTTTCCAGTCTATATTTGTGAGGAGGCCCACAGTGTCAGACTTCATAAACTTCTGGCTTAGAACAGTTCAGTTTCGACAGGAGTAGAAATGTGTGGCTTCCAGTCTGCACATGAAGTCCAAGGAGGGACTTTTCTATTTTGCGTATCAGTCTGAGACACACATTCTCACAGACATGTGTTTAACATTTGAGCCTATGTGCATCTGCACTTGGACTTGGAGCATCCATGTCCTTTGCATTATGTATGAGTTTTGTTAGCCAGCCAACACTCAAGCATTTCAACATATGAAAAGCACACACTTGAATGCTTTTATCTGAGACACAAAGCAAAATGCTAATTGAACTTAGTTAGCTGCTGTTTTTGATTTAAAAAAAACAATCAAATCACTAAATTTTCCATTCATTCTGTTTCTGATATTAAAGCATATGATTTCTTAATTTGTTCTTATTTTAGGTCTACTTATACTGTTTAAAAAACACAGAATCTCAAGTTTCAAGTTTACTGTCATTGTCAAACGCATTTAAAGCAGTGTGTTTCACTTTGATTAAAAAAACAAAAGCAAAAAAAAAGATCAATTGATACACTTGCATGCACCCTACTTACATTCATGACTACATTATATTTCCTGGAGACTTTCCCTGACCGTAACCATTATCTCCATAACCCTAACCCTGATCTAACCCTATCCTTATCCCAACCTTAAACCAAGACTTCACCCTAAAATTTAATGACATGCATGTATTAGGCCAACATGAGTTGGCCTAATACAACACACAAAATACACATAATGCATCACACAAATATACAAAATAAAATAGTACATATAAAGTACAGTAGCTCATTCCTTCTGCCTGTGAATCTATCAATCTCTCTATCTATCAATGATTTCATGTTCTCTTGAATCTAAAGATCTCAGATTGTAGACGAAAGTATGGAAATTCTGTTCTGTGCTCCTTGGGATTTTCCATTGCAGGCATTAAGCAGTTAGATGGTGAATTGCACAGTTAAGTTGTGCTTTGAGGCACGGGGTGAGGAATAACCTGGGGAAATGACAGTCAGACAGTAATTACCAGTCTTCGATTGCAGTGGTGTTGAAAGCAGTTAGAGATGAAAAGCCAAGGAAGGAGAGCTGATGAAGGGGGGCGGGGGGAAACATGTCAATATAAATTCTGTTAAAATGTAGAGATACATGAGAAAATAGGCCTGATGGTTTCAAAACACATTGACGGGAGAATGAAGGCTCCAAACAATTTTCTCTGAACCAGATACACACACACACACACACACACACACACCACGCACACAAAACATGCAGGGATGGGGACATTACCATAGCTGTTCAGTATTGAGGATGATACATGTGCTGTGACAGATTGCTCACTGTCACAGCACAGGGGGAGGATGTCTTGCTCCCCAGTTCCAACTGGCCCCTGTGAAATCTCATTGGGCTCTCAATGGAGGTTAAAAACAGTTAGTTGATTCTTGGGGCGCAATTTGTATTGCCAGGCATCATTACACCGAGGCCAAAGAGTAAACTGTGCGGGGAGAAAAGACAACTTAGCAAATAGCAGCGATCGTTAAGTATTTGTAAGTCAATGGATGTTACTGCGCTGAAAGTTGGTTTGAATTCAGGATGAGAAATAAAGAGTGGAGGTGAAGATTAAAGGGACAGCTGCCCCAAATCAAAAATACATGTTTTCCCTCTGGCCTGTAGCGCTGTTTATCCGTTAATACTATTTTGGTGTGAGTTGCAGAGTTTTGTAGATCCTGGCTGTAAAGATTTCTGCCTTGTTTCAAATATAAGCACCAAAAAAAGACATTTGAAAAATTCTCAACTAGTGTCTCTTTCCAAAATTCATGACCCGGCTGGTCAAAATAATCCACAGACTTTGTTCCATGTAGGAACTACTTTCCTTCTGCAGTAGAATCTACCAGAACCACTTTCTTTCTAATAGAAAGAAGGGACCAGGGAAAAAATATGTATTTTTAATTTTGGGTGAACTATCCCTTCAATGCAAACTAGACCAAAATTTTGTGCATTAAAATTAAGAAACACATTGGAAAATTAATCGTTCTGGCTTACCGTCATGTCTATAAGGCAATTCATGAAGAAGCCAATTTTGACATGTCCAGCAAAAATGTGCATCTGGTGCTGCACTAGCACATTCCTACCCACCGTATTCCACTGATCAACATTTGTATGTTTGAGATACGCCACGAAATGCAGTAATGCCTCAGCAAAAGTTGTGGCGAAGTAAAAATTGATACAAACTATTGTGAGCGACAAAACCATTTCCTAGTTGATTGGTAGTTGTAGGTCAAGCCATTAGTCAATTAATTGTAGCATGTTTATATATTATTAATTTTATAAATTTTTGGGGCGGCGCTAAGCAAGCCGCCTGTTAAATGCTACAGAAAAAGCGTTAATCAGTTGGTACAACCAGCAACACAGTATAACCTCACACAAGTCTTGTTGTTCAAAACACGTGAATAAATAGACAGAGTCCTGGTCGGAGCCACTGTAAACCACCTCAGTACTGTACTCCCTGTCATCAAACTGGTCTCCGTCAGTCTTGGAGGCTGTGTCCCAGGCTCCTAGGAGTGCTAACTGAGCTTACTAATGGCTAACTGAACTACAGCACAGTTATCAGGTGTGTATGCCGGTGTCTTCAGTGTTACAACAGAAAAGGCCCATGTTGCATCAATCCCGATACTTTCATCCTGGGTCTAATGGCAACGGCAATGGAGTATGAGGCGTTTCCTTTTTTATTCTTCTGCGACTAATGAAATGAATTGAAATCTTGGTTGACTAAGACTCTTTTCACCGGCTTGTTAAAAACAACATAAAAAAGCTCAAGCACGATCACAGTGAAGGACTCCATTTTAATCAATTTATTTGAAACACCTGCTATGGTATTTATACACTTGTACTGGATATATTGAATTATGAGCAGGTTTTGTCAAGCTCATCATGTTTATATGAAGGTAGTGTGCACTGTACTATTTCAGGGTCTTGACTGATATCCTCAGCAGCTTAGGTTTCCCTTTTCATCTTATTGAATTCCTATAGCTGTCCTCAGGCAACAGGACAGTTGCATTTTCCATCTGCAGCCTCCAGTCACATAACAGCAGTGTATATTTATTTTGCCCGCCTCACCCAGCGTGCACCTGCAGTTTTGAGGTGCAGTTTATTCATGTGTGATGCATATTTCATACAGTGTTGCAATGGTCTTATGGAATGTTTGTCCTTTCTGCCACTACATAAATGGATATCCACACACAGTGCACTCGCATTGTGGTTTCTCATCGCCTCCTGTGTTTTGTATGGAACTTATACATCACAGTTTATAACACATAATATTTTATGCTCTGGTGTTGTGTGGTGTACTGCATTTTAGGTATTTTTTTCAATACTTTTTTTTAATTAAAAATTATTTGGATTTAGAATTTCCCAGTACTTGCTGTGGGTCAATACCAGTGTGTTCGCACAGAAGGAGGAGTGAATTTTCGCCTCACACAGCACCGATGGTGTGTGTTTTCTGTTCAGTTCAGCTTCTGACTGAGCTTTGCACTCAAGAGACTCTGGTTCTTTCTTTTGTGTTATTTCCCTTCAGTCTCTCCTCTACCTTCTCCTCTCTGTATGTCTGTTCAGAGCAGAGTCCAACAGGACTTGCTGTGTTTATTCCTCCATAAGCTCCACTATACGGCCAGCTCTGCAGCCATCTGCCGCCATTACTATCAATACCCTTTTGGGAAGAGGTTGAGAAAACCTTAATGAATATCATTGAGATAAATGAACATCTGAAACCACATATTATTGGGTATTAATTTACTTAGGACAATAACCACTGCTGACACAATCTCTTTAAAAGGATATTCCACTCCTACACGATAATCCACTCAGTATGTACTCACCCTTATGCCAATGTGAGGATGGGTGAAGATCTTCAGTTCACAAAACAATCCTGGAGTTTCAGCAGAAAACAGGGTTGCAGCCAAATCCACTACAATGGCAGTGAATGGTGACCACGGATAAAATGTAAAAAAAAAAAAAACAAAACAAACACAAAATGTCTCCATTCTGCTTGTGTGGTGTAATCCAAGTGTCCGCAAGCCGCGAACATTAAAATTCAACCACAAAAGATGCCATTTACACCATGTTTTTAGCCAAAATGTCAACTGTGGGCTTCCCAGGAAGCATGTAAACATTGCGAGGTATCGCGAGACATCGTATATCTGTTAATAGATGCACGTGTGAAAATATCGCGAGATGGACGCCATGTTTACATGCTACCTGCTACATGTACAATTAACATTTCGGCTAAAAACATGGTGTAAATGGTGTCTTTTGTGGTTAAATTTTAATGTTGTGGCTCACGGACACTTGGATTACACCACATCGAGTAGGATGGAGACATTTTGTGTTTGTTTTGTGTTCTTTTTTTTACATTTTATCCATGGTCACCATTCACTGCCATTAGCTGCAACCCTGTTTTCTGCTGAAACTCCAGGATTGTTTTGTGAACTGAAGATCTTCACCCAGCCTCACATCGGCATAGGGGTGAGTACATACTGAGTGGACTATTATTCTGCGGTGGAATATCACTTTAACATATTTATTGATTTAATTAATACTAAAAATTGAAAACTTTGCAATATACTTGAAAGAAGTGTCTGGAATGATGAATTTTTATCATTGCAATAAAGTAATAACAAAACGCTTAATACAATGTTGCCTACGACATGGTATTAAGTGCAAGATATTTTAGTTTCGTTTTGGTGCTTTAAAAATGTTTAACAATCAAAGAGCATGGGGTTTCTACATGTCAAATTAAAACTATGGTGGCTCTGTAATGTTAGACAGAACAGCTAAAAGGCATACTGACTCCCACTGTAAAGAAGAAAACAGTGCCCATATTGAACATAATGCCTCTGAATAAAAAAAGACATAGGGTTGCTGGAATAATGTTTTAGGGTAAAGATTATCCACAGACCTTGTAGTAAGATGTAGGAACTATTTTCTTTCTCCACTTCTTTCTCCGAAAGTAGTTTCTACATGGCACTGCTCACACCAAGATCTGTGGAGTATCTTGAGTAACCGGGTCATGATCTTGCATAAAAGGCACACTGACTCCCACTGTAAATTTACAGAAAACAACAGTGCCCATAGTCAACATAATGCCCCTGAATAAAAAGAGAGATAGGGTTGCTGGAGCAATGTTTTAGAATAAATGGCCTGTTGGTAGAAACATGGTTTGTAGTTATGGACAATTCATAGAAAAACACATGTACGTTGTGCAGGGCAGGTCTATAATACATCATACAGTAACATTTGATCCCATACATGAACCATAGATTAGCAATTTGCCCTCATGTGAATGAAATAGTTCAGATTTTATTCAGTGTCCAGGGTTAATATCCACTGTGTGGAAGTATCTTTTCATTCTCAAGTATAGTTTTGGTATTGTGTATTGTGATACTAAACTTGGTATTGGTGTCAAAGTCAACATTTTGGTACTGTGACAACATATTTTGTTAATTACTTGGGCCAAAGTCCATCTGTGGGCTGTTTTTGCATGATGTGAGATTCTTTGTCATTTCTGATATAATATTCTATTACCAGGGGAGGAAGACACTAATTACAAATACTCAAGTTACTGCAATTTAGTATTTTTTGTGTGTACTCGTACTTCTATAAGTATATTTTCAAGTCTGTAGTCTTGCTTGCACAAGTATGTATTACACTATGTAATCTACTTAGTTACTTTTGAAATCAGAATTGAATACTGAGGACAATTTGAATTAATTTATTACATGGCTTTGTTAAATATTCAATTCTGATTGGTCAACTGCTGACCATTGTTTTGTATAATGGACCGTTGTTAGGAAGAACAGGCTGTTGCTATGGACACAGTTCAGTTCCATCGTAGACTCCGGAGGAGCAATAAAATAAAATTTTGTGTCAGTATATTTATCTATTTTAGTAAGTAACCTTGTAATAAGTGGGATAATGTACAGTGAGCAGGTCATTATTGTGAAATAAACCCCTTCAGGGTGATTCACGACCCCTCCTCCCATCAGTTTATTTCACAATAATGACCTGCTCGCTGTACATTATCCCTTTCATGCAAACCTTTCATCTGCATGTTTGTAGCCAATAAGGCTATCTGATCACAAATGGGCCAATGAAAACCATGACATATCTAACAGCGCAGGAGCTGTGAAACAGACATTACTTTTGCTTGAAAAAGTAACTAATGATCTGGGTGATTTTTGACAAGAATACTTTGTACTTTTACTCAAGTATATCTCTAACACCAGTACTTTTACTTGTAATTGAGTCATATTTTAGTAATGTAACAGTGCTTGTACTTTTCTGCACTCTTTCCACCACTGCCTTGATGATGAACTTGATGTACAAGTGCAATTTTACTGTTAGTTGTAAAACCTGATCGTGACAAAAAAGAAAACAAAAAAGTGTTTGTCATCTTGTTGAGCATAATCTGATTACTCACACTTTTTAAAGGTCAGCAGCAAATGGGTTTAAAGTTTAAATCATTTGCACTTTTGCAGCAGCAGCAAAAACCGAGCAGTGCTTGGTGCGATTGCTCTTCTCTATAGGGAAAAACAATGCCTCGCACACACGCAAGGCTTTTGCCAGTTATCAAGTGAAGACAGCCTTACTCCTGTTAAAGAAATAAATAAATTGGTGGGATGAATGAAGTACTTTGGGGAGCTGTCAGCTTATGCAATCATTTGAACACATTAATCAGGCTATTGTCATGCTTGCCGTATATTTCTGTGCATGTGTACAGAGTCAGATCACATGGCGAGCGCTAATCTGTTCAATTCAAACAGTGAGATAGTTTATCTGTTTGTGTATTTGAATGAGTCTTGCAGTCTTTTAGCTGTGTGTGGGCGCACGTTCATGCGTGTGCGTGTTTGCATGTGTGCCTGTGGGTGTGAGGATAAAGCGACAAAATATAACTGACTGTTTGTGTGTTGTGTGTGTGTGTGTGCGTGTGAGGGAGCAGCAGAGATGTACAAATCATTAGTTTTGCTCAGTAGCTCCGTGCGTCTTTGTGCGTCTGTGAGTCTGAATTGTGGAGGGAAGGAATCCATTAAGCTGTTTAAGTCTCTCTCTCTCTCTCTCTCTCTCTCTGTGTGTGTGTGTGTGTGTGTGTGTGTGTGTGTGTGTGTGTGTGTGTGTCCATGGTTGAACCCATTAACTGAATAAATCATCCAGTATGATTGCAGTGTCAAATGGGTTTTCTGAACCATTTCTGCTTTACCCAGCAGTCCTTGTTCCTTTTTTTTAAAAGTCATGACACGCAAGACCCAGAACTCCCAGTGACAAAGCTAATTATTGATCAGTTGGAAATGTTACATCAGTCCTCACACGTGTGTGTAACTATCAATTTACGAAACACAAACAGATGCTAGCCAACGAGCAAATATAATGCCATATGCTGATTTCATTAGAAATAATTGAAGTTGCTGCTTAATTTTTTGTACATCTGGCAACAGCGCAGGGGGGTAAATAAGAAAACCTGTTTGCAAATCCTTGACATTAAATGTTCACAGTTCACCCCAAAAATCAAAAACACACATTTTCCCTCTGGCCTGTATTGCTATTTATCCATCTAGATTGTTTTGGTTTGAGTTGTGTCACAATTCTTGAAGGAACAGAGACTCAGCTGCTGAGATACTCACTGGAGGCAAGGTAGAGTTCAAAATAACAAAGTCTGTACTGACAGTCCAAATGGTCATACACGGGTAGGCAGTTGAAAACAGCAAGTAAAGCAGACAGGGAAAAGGCGAAAAATCCAGACACCAGGGGACAAACAAAGTCTAAAACCACAAGACCAAACACAATGAATGAAGGCTTGAAAGCTGTGAACGCACAAGGAACGAAACATATAATCTGGCAAAGAGGCGTGGAAAAGGGTGAGTAGGTACAAGGAAAATCAGGGGCAGGTGAGTAACAGACAATAGGGCTGTGTTCAGCCCCAACAAAATGTTGCAAAATGTTTATTTAAACAGAAACAGTGGTGCGTTGAACACCTTGTTGCCTTTTTAATACAGCAGTGTTTACATACACATTGCTGCTGATTGGGTAACACCCACCAAATGAGACAAAATGTATCTCAATTCAATTCAGTTCAAGTTTTTAGATTGAACGTTCCCCAGGTGAAAACAATCAGATATCAGAAGGGTGGGGAAAAGAACTGAGGCAGGCGGTTAAGACAAATAAGCCACATAAGGGACGCTCCGACAAAATAAAACAGGAAATAAATTCAAAATCCCAAATCACGACAAGTTGGTGAGTTTTGAAAATATCAGCAGTAAAGATGTCTGGAACTAGATATCAAAATACCAAAAAAATACATTTGAAAAACTCAACAGCAATGGGTCTTTCCCAAAAATCATGACCCAGTTACTCAATATAATCCACAGAACTTGTAGGAACTATTTTCTGTCTGTACTAGACGGAAAGTAGTTCCTACATGAAACTGCCTACAACCAGGTCTGTGGAGTATCTTCATTAACCAGGTCATGATTTCTGGAAAGAGATGTTTGGCGCTTTAAGCACCACAAGCTGAAAGCCATCTACTTCCATTATATTCGAGAAAAGGCAGACATCTCTGCGGCTGATATCTCATAAAAACGGCAACTCACACCAACTATCTAGATGTAGAAATTGCACTACAGGCCAGAGGAAGAATATGCATTTTTATTTCAGTCTTTCAATCCTTTTTGAAGTCAATACAGGGGAACAACAACATACAACAATAGGAAAAATACATGTACACAAAACGAAAGAGTCAGCATTAAAGCATTAAATTCTGTTTAGAACATTTAGGGAATCTTCTACTTAACAAATCCTACTTGTTAAAGTTTGACACAGCAGATGGTGGTGGTATTTTATGTTTTAGTAGCATCCCCCCGTAGAATTTCCTCCACTCCATTCCTCCCACTCACATATCGGTTCGCGAGCAGCTGCCTTTTAGCAAAGCCTCGGGCCAGTGGAAATTTCCCGGTTTGATTCCTATTAAGAATCAAACCAGGGGAAGAGGGGGACACACCGGGGGGTTTTCAAGCTGATTTCCACCAGATTTTGCCCTTCCTGACAATCGTAGGTGGAATTTTATTATGAGGCGATGCTGATGGTTGGCAAAGATTATCTAGGTAGCGTGAAGGGGCTCACTGATTCAGTCTCACCCAATTTGGTTGGATTAGATTAGATTGATTTGAGCTGCTTCAGTGATAACATAATTGATATTTATGACCTGACATCTGCACTGATCAGGTCCACTGGTGTGTGGGGTGTACAGATGTATGCCAAGAGTTGATACTCCCAGCCAAAGCGAGCAAGGAAAAGAAGCGGGCTCTTTGGCTTTACCCAGATTCTTTTTTTTTTTAGCATTTATTTGGTAATGCATTTAACACTTTGTTATTGCACTTCAGATTGACTGGTGATTGTGTTTGTGTGGCCGCAAAAGGATCTAATAGTCATATTTTGTTCAGTGCTGCCTAAAAAGAATAAAACTAATCAAATCAACGTGACAAACAGCTCACTGAAACGAAACCGGCTGACAGCAAATCACAACAAAGTGGAAAATGTCAAGGACTGGCTAAGAATATAGCGCAATCAGGGGTGTAGTTGGAGGGGGGGGTAACCCAAGTAAACTCAGTTTATCCACCTCAGATCAGCTGTATCAATTGATGAGGGGAAACAATTACCCACCTCTGTGTTAACCACTATGCACCTGCATGCAATAGAAACTGGAGCTCTTTCATTAGTTATGCTCTGTCATTACATATTGGTAAAATAACACCTCATACTCCCCTTTCTGCCGGTTTCTCACTTTCTGAAGTGATAGCAGTGGAATCCCATCATTAGCGCTGTGTGCTCTTTTTAAAGGAATTGCACCGAAACATGAAAGTTTGACCATTTTCTTCATTCAAGCTAACTTAAAAAAGAATATTTGTCACTTTAAACTTCTGTATTTGTCCTTAATTACAAACAAGAAATGTATTCATATTGTGAAAAGTGTTGATCAGTGATGAAAGTTGCTCCCTCTGTCTCCATGACAATTTAATTACCATCAGTCACGACTTTTACATAATGGCTTTTGAGTCAGCTTATTTAGCTCAGCAGAACACTTTTACACACCTCACTCTGTGTCATGAGACTCACAGCTTGTGTTTTCACGAACAGCAAAAATATGGTGCAAGTTTAAGCAATAAGTTGCTTGTTAAAATGGAAAGCGGTGCGTCAGACTGCAGATGTCGGTTCAGAAGCCCACATGCTCTTTGAGGACATGGCCAGCCCTGGTCTCCTACTGATTTCCCCCAAGTTTCTCCCCCTAATAAACTATGATTTAGTTTGTCACACTGCGAAGATGAGAAGAGAGACAAACAACCATGGTATCATTTTGTTCAAACACAGTTAGGACCTCCCAGACTGTAGTTTTTCTTTTTTTTTTCTTTTTTTTTTTTTTTTTAAGTTTAATAAGGTGGACGGCAGTGCTGTTTTCTGACTTTTTTCTTTCAATACCCTTTTTGAAATTGCTTACGGGAACCCCGGTCCAGCTCTGCTCTCAAATCATGCTGTTACCCTTCGGCAAGACATCAGGGCAGTTAAAGTTTCCTGGTTCGATTCTTATTAAGAACTCAGTCCAGGGATCCTTTCACACCAGACTTTGCAACCACACAAGGTCACACACACACAGACACACACACACAGAAACACATACACAGAGCTATCTGCCAAGATATACTTCCTGGTGGAGGTTCAATGCCATCGATGAGCTTGGCACTGAGACTAGACCCTGCTGCCCACTGGCTCTCGCAAACACACACAAGCCTCCCATCATTTCTATTTCGCTCCGACTTTACTGCAAAGCCTGTCTGTCTCTGTGCAGAGGTGGAAATATGTTTATGGGGGAGGGATGGGCATAGGCAGAAAGACTTAGAGCGCATTGGGGAAAATGTGAATGAAGCAGAAGGGAAATATGGTTTAGATAAAACGTAGTAGTGACATATGGGTGTTTGGCAATCCCACTAGTTATACTGAAGACCCCTGGAGAGAGCAAAGAGACAAGAAAAAGCAAAACGAAGGTAACCGTAGAAGACGTATCGCCTCCTGTTTACCTGAGTGATATTTTTCCCCTCGATTTCCCCCAGGAAAATATACTGACAAGGAATAACTAGAGGTAAAGTGTTTACCCTGGGAAAGACCGAGATAGACGTTGACAATGGCAAGAAACGGGAATGTCTTTAATCAGAGGCTGACGATTTCTGCAGCTGTGGGGGGTGGATCTGTGTGAGTGTTGTCAGATCGCAGCCTTATGAATTCAAACTCTGTGGGGAAATAAGAATGATGAGGTGGCTGTCGTGCCACAGGCAGCACCCGCATGGAAATATATGATGATAGTGCATGTGTCACCACTGCAGTTTTCATGGAATAGCACACAACAGAATACAAGGGAGCAATACAAACAGATGTAATCATAAGTCATTTTTGGAGAGGATTTTTTTTTGTTGTTGTTGTTATGTGACTCTGCATCGCTTGTTTGATTGGTACAGTGTAGCGCTGGATGGACAGACAGAGTTGGACAGAGCGAGTTTGTGTTGGCAGATATTTTGGCTTTCTGATCCGGCTCCATGCCAGTTGTAAATCTGGCTTCTATGAGAGTGGCCCCACAGTGCAATGTCATTGAGAGCATTGTTGTAAGATATTGTGGAATAATTTGGAAGGCAACATAATGACCATAGTTTAATTAACTGTCTTTCACTCTAATGCAATTAAGACATCCATAATTTTAACTTCTTATCTTGCTGCAGTGAAGACCAGGTGATGCGGGGTGAAGTCAGAGGAGGAATATAAAGTGTTGTAGTCAAGAGAATCTGAACCAAAACAAGACCAAGACATTAAGGGGTTGAGACCAAGTGAAGCCCAAGACCAAAGCAGGGCAAGACCGAGTCAAGACCAAGGCCAAGGGAGGGCAAGACAGAGTCAAGACCAAGACGAAGGCAGGGTATGATTGAGTCAAGACCAAGACCAAGGTGGAGCAAGATTGAGTTAAGACCAAGGCCAAGTAAGGGCAAGACTGGGTCAACACTAGGACCAAGGCAGGGCAAGATTGGGTCAAGACCAAGATCAAGGCAGGGCAAGATTGGATCAAGACCAGGACCAAGGCAGGTAACGACCGAGTCAAGACCAAGACCACTGCAGGGCGAGTCCTACACTCATGTCACATGACACATGATGAAATGTGGAACATGCAAACCATTTGCATTCCACAAATTGATCTGAAAGATCCACGTTCCCATAAAAACACCTGCAGAAAATGAAAGAACACTTGCCATGCATCAGAAGTTTACATAATGACGTCTAAACTGAAATGTTTAGCCAGCATAAGGTGCTGTGTTTTGTCTAGTTTATTAAAGTGAGCTGTCCAAATGGTTAAAGGGCAGATTGAACCTCTTGTGATATCTCAAAACCTAATATCACTTTTCATTTTCGTTTATTTGTAATTTGGTTTGAACCAACTATTTGAAGTAACTATTCCAGATACATTTCAATAAGTGTACATGCATTTGTGTGTATGTGTCTTACTTAAGGTCACTTGTTAAAACTGTCCTTTCCTATGTCTGATTAAAAGATATAATGTACATCTTTGCTGGTAGAGTTTTATTTTACAGGGGAAGTTTCTAGAACTGTGTAATTCAGTTATGAAAATCTGTGGTTTTTGTGAAAGAGAAGCCCATTTAAACCCAAAGAATCATTAATAACTAATTCATAATTGAAAACTTTTTTTCTCCATATACAGTATGATGAATTATTTGCTTGACAAATTTCACACTTTGGCACGTTCATCTGGCCTACTATAGACTGACTAGAGTAAAAGACTCTTGCTCCTGGTAGCAATTAATGTGAATGAATGAATCTGAAGTTGAGCTACTGAGTACAGTCTCTATTTTTCAGTTAATATCAAATTATATTTCCAGAAATGTCTTGGAAACTGTTAAGAACCCATTAAAAACTCACAGACCCATAAAATGAAGTTTGTTCTGATTGATGTATGTTGTTTTACATTATTACATTTCCTGACATTAATATCTTCAATTCCTTTGTCTTTTTCTTTGTCAGGATGATTCCATCCAGCAGCAACGACTTCCTGGTTCGGGACCTCGCCGCCGGACGCAGCTACGATCTTTGTGTCCTGGCCGTGTTTGATGATGTCATCACATCGCTGACTGCGACACGTCCCTTGGGCTGTCTGTCATTCACCACAGACACGGAGTTTAGTCAGTGCCAAGCGTTGCACAGCCACTTTCTGGGTGGCACTATGATCATCATCATTGGAGGGATTATTGTTGCCTCCGTGCTGGTTTTTATCATCATCTTGATGATACGATACAAAGTTTACAGCAACCAAGGGGCAGGCCACGGAAAAGCAGCCATCGCGGCAACTGCGGCAAGGCCGCAGAGCAACGGACAAGGGGGAGGAGGCGGACAGGTCCAAGTCCTCCCTCGCTCTGCCTCGAAAATGCCTGACAGCCAGGACGACCAAGCGCTAGGGCCGTCCAGGGCCATGTCGCCTAGCAACACTCTGAGAGACACTGTGGCATTGGTCGAGGAGGAGAGCAGTGGACGGAGCATAATGACAAGGACTGACTCCTTGGCCAATGAGGAGTTGCTCTCGCCCACCAAGGCCCGCTTCTCCTCCAGGGTCGCCATTGAGATGAAAAGCAGACCGCCATCTGTCGCCAAAGAGCCCACCTCCCCCAAGGAACTGGCAGGTAGTAGAGAGACAGACAGGGAGGAAGAGATAGACGTAGAGGAGGCAAGCAGCATAGCAAGGAGGAAGCATTTCAGCAAGGTGGAAAGACTTAGACTTAAAGAAGTTGACAGAGAGAAAAAGCGGGGGGAAACATACGAAAAAAAAGAGTGAAACAGAAAGAGATGGAGGATGAGAAATAGACAATGTGCAATTGAGGGTGTGAAATTGAGCAAGACCATAACGGAGAGTGGAACAGTGAGAAACTGAGTGAGTGTGAACAAGAGAATGAATAAGAGAGATGCCATCGTCGTGCACTGGGAACATAGTAAGAGAGACAGAGGGTGTCTGTGGAGCTGAAGTAGCATCTAAAGTGGTTAACTCTTGTCTCTGTCATTGTTGTCTAATCAGGTCATAGCTTCTCCCACTCTGTAAAAGAAAGGTTGTTTTCTTTTTCACATAAAACAAAAAATCTTGAATTAACCTCCCTACATTGTAGTGGAATTAACTTATAACCTTACATCGCCTAAGCTCATTGATTCTTGTTTACTGCTCTTGCCAATTACCAGGCTTAATTTCTGAACAATGCAAGATAGTAACCAAAAGGCTTTAAAGCTGTTAAGAAGTTTAAGAAACTATTGATCCGCAGGTGCGTAGTGCCCGATGCTTTGACCTTGTTGCCAGAAACCAAACTTTTTGGGCCTTTTTCCAACAGATAGTTAGACTGTGTCTGCGGAGAGATGGATTTGGTATTGTGGGTGGGATCACCATCATTGCACCACACCTGATGATAATTCAGGTCAGGGTTCTTTATTTGTGTGTCCTCCATTAGGGGTTGGACTTCCTGAGAAGGTTTGTTTGCCATTAAAGGGATAATCACCCAAAAATCAAAAATACAAAATTTTCTCCTGGCCTGTAGTGCTGTTTATCCATCTAGATATTTTGCGTGACTTTCAGAATTTTGGAGATATCAGCCAGTAGAGGTCTGGTCTGCCTTCTCTCCAGTATAATGGGACTAAATGGCATCCGGCTTGTGGTGCTGAAAGCACCAAAAAATAAATTTGAAAACTCCAACACCAGTGTCTCTTTCCAAACATCATGACCCGGTTACTCTAAATAATTCACAGACCTTGTTGTGAGCAGTTTCATGTAGAGCTATTCTCTGTCTGTGGTATGATCTACAGGAAATACTTGAAAATCTACCACAACTACTTTATTTTTACGACATGAAACTGTTCACAACAAGGTTTGTAGAAAAAGAAAGAGACACTGGCTTTGAATTCTTCAAATGTATTTTTTTTTTTGGTGCTTTGAGCACCACAAGCTGAGTGCCCTTTAATCCCATTATATTGGAGAGAAGGCAGACATCTCTATGGCTGATATCTCCAAAATTTTGAAACTCACACCAAAAATATCTAGGTGGATAAACAGCACTACAGGCCAGGGGGAAAATCTGTATTTTTGATCCCTTGGGGTGAAATGTCCCTTTATAAAAGGCACAAGCAGAGTGCATAAGAGTGAAGGAAGGAAAATACTTCAGTAGAAAGTAAAGGCTTTTGAAAGTTAGCTGAATACCTTACTGAAAGAAATCCAAGCTCCTTATTTCACTTTTCTTAAAAAAGTTTTAATGTCTCAAGGAAGTTAAAAAAAAAACATATTTTATTCATCACATCAGTGTGTCTTCCTTGGTACAACATTTGTTACACGATGTAAAAGCCCCTGTAAAGTCTCTGGAGGAGCTTATAAAGACAACAAACATTACACATTAGCGTAAATGCATCAATTCTGTAAATATTTTATTTTTATACATCTTTCCTTATAAAATATACATCAATAAAATAAAAATGACTTAACAGCAACACATTCTGACAACATGGTGCGCTTTTCAGGAACTCTCTTCATAAATTTAAATTTTCACTGCAGTTTACTGTATGTGTGAATGTTTATACAGCTGTATACACTCTCAGTTCAGACTCTGCCCCCGGGGTGTTCACTATATACAGTAAATCCAAGCCACTTGCTTTAGATTCAGCTGGAGTATAATTGAGGCCCTCCAGGGCTAACAAAGCAGAATCCAGCAGACATACAATTTAAGAAGAATATCCTATGCATAATGCACAACAAAGACAACTAATGCAGTCACGACTATTATTAATGTATATACTGCGGTATGAGATTCTCTAAGAAGGCAGCGCCGTGGTAGTGGAGGGGGAAATCAGCACAACAAAGAGTGTCACGCCAATTAAGGGGCTGCGGTGATTAGAGCAGGATTGTGGGTGTGTTTATTTGTAATTTTGAAAGTGACTGCTGTGAAACAATCAGAAAATAGCCTTTTATTTCTCTGAATCTCTGGTTTTCTAGCTACCACTGCTCCCTCTCTTCATTCACTCTCTAGCTCACTCGTGTACTGCTGCTCTCTCTCAAACAAGTGGACACAAACCAAAGGAAGCATCTTGGTATCAGTTTGCAGCATAGACTTCAAGGCAAACGCAGAGGTCAAAAAGTCTGATCGCCAGCTTACGTGATTGGCCACCGCAGCATGACAACCAGCTGCGTTTCTCTTGCGTTTTTTGATTCTGTTTCAACTTTTCACCACAGGGTCATTGTGGTTTTCCCCGGTGGTCCCCACTGCAGCAGACTAAAAGCACTACCCCCTTTCAAAATGAACGGAAAACCAACATTTTTGCCGCAACACGTGATTTGATGTCAGTAGAGCCTCAGAGGCATACCAGCAACAGCAGTAAGCCGCACAAACACTTACTGTAGCAGAAGCCAGGGACTGCAATTAACTTGATTTGTGCAAAGTTTATTCTACAATGTTCTTCGCAATGATTGGAAATGCTTAAATACCCAGAAGAGAAGTAGGACATAAAGCAAGGAAAATATCAACAAATGCCTCAGAAAAAAGGATTGTATGATTTGTTATGAAAAGAAGTGCGTGCCAAAACAAGGCCAGATGACCTTGGCAAGTGTGACCAAGATTCGCGATGAAAACTTGCCTCTCTGACACCGATAAATTAGAAAGTCTGCGCTTTTGGAAAAAAATCATTTCTGAAGTTCCAGTGAGTGTAAATGACAGGCTAAAGTTGAGCACAGTTACAACCCAGTTTGATGCACTGGAATTGGTTAATTTCCAGCTTGAGAGCTATTAGGACTACTTGAGCTTTAGGCTTCCATTCGTGTCTCTTGATCTCCTGCCTCTCTTGTCTGCTCATGGATTGACCTCCTGTGCTGGCTTTGATAGAAGTATTTTTAGTCTCCACAGTAGTGGCCACTGGCTTACTGACAGAGAATAGCTGTCAGAGAGCTCTGGGACAGTTAGCAAGAAACAGAGACAGATATAGAGAAATTTCGTCTGCTAAAATTGTAATTATTTAAGATTGTCATTGTGCTGTCACAGTGTTATTCAAGTGGAGCAAAAAGCATGACAGTGAAAGCAGCTCTGAATGATTATAACATTATGATATACTGTTTCTTTAACATCCAAGATACTGAGGAGAAATTGCTTTTATGTAACTCAGTGTTTGCCAGCAAAGGCTATTAGATAAAACCTACTTTTTATGTAATCAGGCCCTGGTTCTCTCGATTCAAGCTGCTGAAGTGACTTACACATGCTCTCAAAGATTGTTCGAAATGCTCAGTGGTGCTATAATAGCGGGAATCCACAAGAGCATGTGAATTTTTCTTTTTGGGTAGATTTTCCCTGTGCTAAGCCCACTTCAGCACACTTCCCCTTTAACACTAATCCACTCAGGAAATTGGGGTTTCATTAGAACGAATAAATGGAGACACCATTTCACATGAGTGGCTTAAACAGCTGAGTCGAAATACTTTATCACCGGCTGATATGTCATTCAATTGGCCTCTCTGAATGGTTTGAAATGAGGTGTCATTGAGCCGCACGTTGATAGCATGGAGGAGACGAGAGATCTGTGCGGAGCGCCGCAGCTTAGCCGGCAAGTTCAGGGAAAGTTTTCACCTTCGTGAACTCTGTCAGATCGGTAGTCAGTCTGACATTTATGACCACTGGTGGACTGGGGGTGGCTAGGGGGCGAGAAAACACTGCGAAAGTGCCCACTTGGATGCAACTATGGTGCAAAAAAACATGATGAAATACCCTCTGGGTGGCCCAGTGTCCAGACAATGTGACAATAGGGTGCCCTTTCAGTGGACAAAACATGATAAAGTGCCTTCTTGAGTGTCCCTCCAGTGGACAAAACATGACAAAGCGCCCTCTAGGGTGCCCTTCCAGTGGAGAAAACATAATGAAGTGCCCTCTAGTGTCCTTCCAGTGGAGTAAACATGATAAAATGTCCTCTAGTTGCCTTTCCAGTGGAGAAAACATGATCAAGTGCCCTCTATGTTGCCCTTCCACTGGACAGAACATGAGTAAATGTCCTCTAGGGTGTCTTCCCAGTGGACAAAACATGATAAGGTAGAGTGGCTTCCTAGGGAATAAAACATGGTGAGGTGCCCTGACAAACAGGTGCCATAGGCTGCCCTACATGCGAGAAAATTAGATGGCCTGTAGTTGCCTCTAAATAGTAAATATTTAACTGTTTCCTGCATGTGTTTTATCACAGAGGTTTAGTAGTTGTTGTACTCTGAGTCACATATTTAAACATTTTAATCTAAACCAGGGATTAGAACTGTTTTACTATGAATTTATTACAACATTCAGGATGCTGGTACCCCACCCCATACAGTTGGTATACAGTTTTTTTTGCCCCTGCCCCTCAGACAACCTCAGTGTCCGCCACTCTTAATACCATAATTCAATGTCCTGAACATCTGCTCTTATCACAGTCTATAATTGTTCCGTGAGAGAAGAGCTGCACAGATATTCGATGCCATCAAGTGCTACCATGGGTATTTAGTTGTCGCAGAACAAGTCTCTTAGTTGTTTTTTTTCCACCTCTAAATGAGTGGGAGGTTTGTGTATGTAGCTCAGTAAGTGCACTGAGAGGTTGATGGCCAAAGTGGAGTTTGAAAGGAGAGGAGTTGGTGGGTGTTCATTAGGGCTGCTACAGGCTAGAATTTTGCATACTGGGATCAAGAACTTTTACTTTGTTGTAGCGCTGAGGTGCCACCATACGCACAAACTCCAACATTTCCCCAACAGGCCTAATTAACGGCTCTAGCCTCATCTCAGCCTTTACTGACTGAAGTGTGTCAGTCAAAGGAGCTTCCAAAGAGCATCTCCGACTACCACAAGAAAGACAAACAAGACAATTATTAGAGTTTTTATTTTGGCACTTTACCCAGGGAGGGAAAAAGTTACCGCCGGCCTTTGTGTTCTTTGTTTCCTCTCTTTGATTCCAGGATCGTTGGCACTTTGAGGGCAACCTGCAATGAAGGATAATACTCATGTGTTTGTACAAAGGCTGTTGGGGCTTCTCAGGGTGTAGCTGTGTCTGTGATGTGTTTCGCTGGTTGCTGCATTGCAGAGAGAGGCAACATTGATCTGATCAGAGAGAGAGCCGCAGTGAGTCAGAGCGCCTGAGGAACAGAGCAACTGACAGATACACAGAGAGACCCCATTAAAGGCCCACGGTTGTCAAAAGTGTGACCCAACATGAGAAAATAGGCACATTGTGGGTGATAGTTTTCCCTTTGTTTGCTTTTCATAGACTATTGTGTTCCCATTGGAAGAATGGATACATAATCTTGAATTTAGTATAAAAGCAATTGTTTAATATTATTTAAAAAGCACTTTTTGGATTCCTTTTTTTTTCTCAGAGGTAGATAGGTTAAAGTTACATCAGAAATTGGAATTTGGCCTCAAATAGGTTAATATTTTCAAGTCTATCTTAATGAGAGACTAATTAAAGAGCTGTTGGTTTTGGTAATCATCCCTATTCATCCTAAAGTGATCCCCTCCCAGATCAATGCAGGAAATAGGAGATAAAATTCACATTTCTCACTCTCTCGCTGAAGTGAATTTCCGGCAGTCTAAGTTCAACAAATTAAGGGGATCCTCCAGAGTTACACTCATTTCAGTGCTAAATCTGTTTCTACTGTATCCATCTGCAGTGGCTCTGTCCACGGAGGCACAAAGAGGGAATACTAGGGGATACTCACTTGGGTCCTCAGCTAAATCTTTAAATGCATTTTTGTTGTGGCAGGAGGTCTGTGGATTTCGTCCTCCATCTGTTATACTACAGTCGTATCAGGAGGGTAATCAGGCACGATTACTAGGGACGTACCTTATCACAGTGGCGGACACGGGCTGTCTGAGGGGCAGGGTGGAAAAATACAAAGGGCACTGGCTGTACTGTACATGGTGGGGCACCAGCACTGTGAAAGTTGTGATGCATTAATTGTGAAACAGCTCCAGTTCCTAGTTTGAATTCAAATTGTTTTATTGTACAACAACTGCTAAAACTCTGTAATAAAAACACACAGGGAACTATTTAACCATTTAAAGACATGTAGACAAATAATTGCTGCATTGGTGTTTCTCCACTGTAGGTGCAGCCTAGAGAGCATTGTGTTTTTTCTCCTAGAAGGGCACTTTAGAGGGCACTTTACCATATTTTGTCTATTAAAAGACCACCTGAGAGAGCACTTTAGCATGTTTTGTTTACTAGAGGGTCACTTTAGGTGGCACTTTAGCATGTTTTGTTTACTAGAGGGGCACCTTAGAGGGCACTTCGTTACACTTTTTCCACTAAAAGGCCATCTTAGAGGATGCTTTACCACATATTGTCTACGAAAAGGCCACCTGAGAGGGCACTTTATCACATTTTATCTTTTGCATCCTTTTATCTAAAATGAGGCTACCATTTGTTGACAGGATGATCTCACACAGCAACAACTAGCATCGTTTTATCTAAGATGGGGCTACTGGGGGTGGTGATCGCCCCTTCTCCTCTATGACTTGTTGACAAGATGACAGCAACAACAAAGCATGGCTGAAAGCGACAGTGACGTTGCTACCAGCTCCACGTTTGAGGGATTTGTTCCAAAAAGGGGAGCGACATCAGTGGTGTGGAAGTTTAGGTTTGGTTACAAAAGATCACATGTTCAACAAACGATGGTAATATGAAAAAGTGCAAGAAGACCATAACAACAAAAGGGGGCAATATAACAAGCTAATTTCACCTCCTCAAGCAAAAGTACCCGACTGAGTACGAGAAGAGCCAAAACTCCTGCGAGGAGAGCTTAACAGCTATTGTGACTTCTAAATCAAAAACATTCTTCCGTTAGCACAGAATACCCTGAGATATCATAATAATATTTTGTAGCCATATCACAATAACACATACATTTGGGTATGAGAGTATTACATAGACCAAATCACTGTGATGCAATCCTAGACAACTGGCAGTTGATTTTAATTGCAGAGACATGTAAAATCAGTTTATTTCTGTTGTCATTTTCAGTCCTGATTGTTGCTTAAAGATATATTGATAAACACATTGCTTAACACATTTTTTCAGTGATTATTTTATGCACTATGTTGTTTTGCTCATGTTTTTGAGAAGCCACCCAACAGTGACATCTCAGACTAACTCATCCTGAAATATCTCTGCAACCAGCTGGTTTCCAGTGGGGAGTTCATGGACTTAACAATGATACTCTCCCAGTTTTGTTTTCGGTCGGCTTGTTTTGTGCAGACAGCTTCAACATCTGCATCTGGCTTGGAGTTTATGCTGCAAAATAGAGATAGCAAGAAGCTTCCTTTGGTTTGTGCCCGTTTGTTTGAGACAGAGAGAGCACGCAGCAGTCATCCAACAAGGTGGAGACTGAATGAGGAGAGGGAGTGGTGTTTGCAAGAACGCTGGTGAATCAGAGAAATAAAATGTCATTTTCTGATTGTTTTACAGTGGTTATGTTTCAAGCTCGAATAAATACCCCCACACAGCGGCACAGCCCAGCGCTAAATGCCAGTTCTTCTGGCCTGTTGTGCTATTTATCCCTCTTGTTTGTTTTGGTGTGAGTTGCCAAGTTCTCTGGAATATAATGGGACTAAATGGCACTTGGCTTGTGGTACTCAAATGCCAAAACAATGCAATTGAAAAACTCAACAGCAATCTCTCTTTTCAGAAATCATGACCCGGTTGCTCAAAAGCAATCGACAGGTCTTGTTTTGAGCAACTTCACGTAGGAGCTACTTTCGTTCTAGTAGAAAGAAAGTAGCTTTGGTAGTTGCTACCACAGAACAACAAGGTCTGTAGATTATCTTGACTAACTGGGACAGACTTTCTGGAAAGAGACACTAGTGAATTTTTCAAATAAACTTTTTTGGCTCTTTGAGCACCAAAGGGTAAGTGCTACTTAGATCCAGTATATTCAATAGAATGCAGGCGGATATCTCCAACATTCTGCAACTCACACCAAAACAACCTACATGGATAAATAGCGCTACAAGCCAGAGTCAAAATATGTATTTTTGATTTTTGGGCAAACTGTCCCTTTAAAATAGACTTGAAAAAAATTAGAACCACTTAATTAGAAACAAAATAAATCAATTAACAAAGACACAGCAGGCAACATTTTGTCTCTCATAGTGGCGCTTGGAGCTTGAGATCTAGCTCGCGACAGGATGCTGTGTGGATTCAGATTCAGAAGTAGCTCTTTAACCTGAATACTAAGTGGGGAATTTTCTACCAGGATTAGCAGTAATTATATGCTTGACACAAACATATTGTGATTATGTCAAGCAAAGTGCTATTAGTTCAAGAACAGCCAACCAAACACAGAATATGAGTGTGTGTGTAATGCATTAATGATGTTGTGAGGATACAAATCTCTTCGCGCAGTCACTTTGTGGGCTCCCCTGCAGGTACACCATTAAAGGTACAGTTCACTCCAAAATCAAAAATACATATTTTATTCTAGACTTTTTTTTTTTTGGTGTGAGTTACAGAGTTTTAGAGATATCAGCCACAGAGGTGTCTGCCTTCTCCCTCATATAATAGAACTAAAAGGCTTGTGATGTTTAAAGCACCCAAAAAAATAAAAAATTCAAAACCAGTGTCTCTTTCCAGTAGTCACGACCCAGCTATTCAAGATAATTCAAAGACCTTGTTGTGAGCAGTTTCATGTAGGAACTACTTCCTTTCTGTTCGAAACAAAGTAGTTGTGGTAAATTGTTATATGGACAAAAGCACAGGTTTGGGGTAAGGATGTTATAGAAAGAGAAACCCTACGATTGAATGCCTGCTTTAGATAATACATTAAACATCAATGGTTAAAAAGCAACTAATACTTGTAATTGAGTAATATTTTAGTAATGTAACAGCGCTTGAACTTGAGTACTGATTTTCAGTACTCTTTCCACCACTGTCCAAAAGTAGGCAACTCACCCCAAAACAGTATAGATGGATGATTAGCACTACAAGCCAGAGGAAAAAAATGGATGTTTGATTTTGGGGCGAACTGTCCCTTTAATTTCAGGGGGTCAAGAATTACATTTAGGCTTAGGAGTTTAGTGCAGGTCAATACAATGTCCTCATGGTGACACAAAAACAAGTGTTTGTCAGGGTCAGCTGCCAAATCCCCGCGGGTGTGCGCATGCATTTGTGTGTTGTTATGTACAAGGTTCAGCCGCCCCGAGCCACTCCAGACGCTCCCACAAGGTTAAAGGATAACACAGGGATGTGTGTGACCTTGTGTGAAGTGCAAGTGTCTGTTCTCCCCATGGCCCATCCATGACCCTGTAGCCTGTCTGTCCTCCGTGTATTTTAATCTATCATCACTCCTTTCAGTGTCATCCCGTATGCCCGGCCTCATTCTTCACCGCCGTCTGTCTCTCTGAATTCATCTCTCGGAATCCCTCCTCTCTCTCTCTCTCTCTCCGCCCCTCCCTCCCTGCTGTTTTCTCTCAAGCTCCCCTCTGTCACGTTCTCCCGTCTTTCTTCTTTACCAGCTTTCTGACCGTCCTGACAGTTTTTGCTTCCTCTCTCTCTCTCTCCCCCCTCCCCTCCATTTTTCACTGATGTTTTGCTGCATCTGTCACTGTTTTTTTTTTTTTTTCACTGTTTCTTATTGTTTCTCTCCGTGTCTCTCTCGCTGTTTTTCTCCATCTCTCCACTCTGCTCTTTCTCTCGGATGCCTCCAGCAGCAGACGTCAGGCGGCCTCGTAGTGTGGAATGGAGAGACTTTAAGATCTGAAGGTCTCTTGGCCTCACAAAGAGAGTGCGCCAACACCACACACAAAGAGTAAAGACTGGCACTTAAAACTTGAGCCCTCCCCGGATTTGTTTCCCTCTAGTCTCCCCACACTTCCTCCCCTTTCTCTCACCCTCTGTGCTGCTACTCCTCACCTGTCTGCCCTCTCTGCGGCCTCACTCCTGTGTAGCACGCCGCCTCCTGACCCCTTCCTTCTGGGGTTTCGTGCTCTCTGAATGGGTCAGTTCAAACAAATGACAAAAAACATGTTTTCTTACTTTACTTTAGCGGTTTTGTGTTTTCGAGGTTTTGAGGTATCCAACCTTGACATTCCTGCCTCCATCCTAATACAAAGAAAATGGAATTTAATCTGCGGTGCTAAAATGTTTCAAAAGCTTTCTTTCTAGAGCTGCAACAACCAGTTGATTAAAAAAAGCAAAGAAAAGCTTCTTTGCTGGTTTTTCAAATGGAAACTCCCACTCAAAACACAAAAAGCGGTGACACCCTCCCCTCCCTCAAAGGTGCTGTAAGCGATTCTGGAAAAAGATGAGGGTGTTGATTGTTGAGTTTCATTCCCATGTCCCATGTCCAGCCTGGCAGTGAGACTCAATACTCACCCACACCCACACAAAGCTTCAGTATGTAACGACTTGGGAATGAGACTCAATCAACAACCTTTCCCCAGAATCATTCACTGCACCTTCAACATAGGGAGGTATCAGGTACTTCAACCAAAAATTTATTGTGTAGATTTGAATACATAAGGAGCACTACATAAATGGCATCTATTTTGATAATCAGTTAATGATTTCAGTGTTTTTGTCAAGCAAAAAAGGGCAAATATTCCTGATTTCCCCGTTTTTCTTTGTTATATATCATACTAACGTTAATATCTTTGGGTTTCGGACTGCTGGTAACATAAAACAGGTGATCTGAAAAGGTGGAGGAAGCAATTGTGGAGACAGATAGTGGATTGTTGAGTTTCATTCCCAGGTCACTTTCAATATAGAGGGTATCTGTTTAGTAACATGATGTAGAAATCTTCATCAGGTCATGTGTGAAAATGTTTTTTAGAAAGGCTTGGCAAATAAGCAGAATATACATACATCAACCAAATGTTTTTGTGTGGATTTGAATACACAAGGAACACTACTGGGAGATTACAAAATTGTAAAAACTGAAGAAATAATCTATTAGTCAATCAACAGAAATTTTATCTATTTTGATCATCGTTTAATTTTTTTTCTTTTTTTTTCAAGCAAAAATGGCAAATATTCTCTGCTTTCAGCACATCTAATATAAGATCTGATGCTTTTCTTTGTCACATGGGATAATAAACTAAATATCTTTTTGTTTTGGACTGTTGGTAACATAAAACAAGCAGTCTGATTGCTGTCTGTGTGAGGAGTAAATGCAAAACAACAGTGCCTAAAAGTCTGATAATAGAAGCTACATAAAAAAATAAAGCAAAGTAAAAAAGTAAGCTAAAATAAACCAAAAGAGAAAAATGGTATTGGCAATGACATTAAAAGTAATATTGGTAGTGATATTGGAAAGTAATAAAAAGCAGTATTGCGCCTGATAATGAACATAACATGGCACATGAGCTCAGACCTGATATTATACATGATAATAATAATGAAAAACATAAAAGTAATATTGCACATGATAGTGAAGGTAATACCACACAATATAACATTATATTGTACAAGATACATGATAACAATAATAATAATGAACTGTAATATTGCACATGATAATAGAAATAATATGTGATATTAGGTAATACTGTACATGGAAAGATGGAGGATGTCAACAGTCACAAGTCACTGACAATGTCTCCCATCGTCAACATTTTTCATTGAAATGACTCAATGAAGAAATAGTTCCTGTGAAAAGTTTTCAG
This sequence comes from Lutjanus argentimaculatus, assembly GCA_034769285.1. Taxonomy (NCBI): domain Eukaryota; kingdom Metazoa; phylum Chordata; class Actinopteri; order Lutjaniformes; family Lutjanidae; genus Lutjanus; species Lutjanus argentimaculatus. The sequence continues at coordinate 4,335,414 of JAWZSL010000001.1, forward strand.
ACCTTCTTGGGATTATTGAGACTAACAGGGATTCTTCTTGTGAGGAAAAATGTTGCCTTTTGACATTTTTAAAAAAAATCTAATTTCTCAGCAACACAAACTATTCCATTCGACTTTATTTTATTAGGATCGAAGCGGGAATCTCAGGGACAAGTGTCTCAAAATGGTAAATGGACTGCACTCAAGTGACAAGTGGCCTCTCATTCACAAACACTCACGAACGATTGGCGATGGAGTGGCCTGTCCATCGGGAGGGAGCAACCGAGGGGGTTCGGCGTCTTGCCCAAGGACACTTCAACATGTGAACAGACAACCCAGAGATTAGAGGACGACCCTCTACGTATTGATCCACAAACTGCCCCATCTGAGCAAATAAAACTCCCCTGCATGACAAAAGTACCTGCATGGATAGATACCAATAGAGGAAGTGACTTGTTTTTTTGTAATGTGGGTGAACTGATCCTTTATTTCATTTAGTTTCTTTGCAGTCGATTTGTCCTTTTCCCCTCTTTCCTCCACTCTTTCCATTTCTATTGATTATATTCCTTAACTTGCTCTATATTTCTTTCACCTGCCTTCTTATTTTTATTTTTCCATTGTTTCTTTTTAATGACATCTCTCCTTGTATTGTTTTTCTTCTCATCTATCCTCACCTTTATTTTCTCTCTCTTCCTGACCCTCCTTTTGTCTGCTGGTGCATCTTTTTTTCCCTCTAATGCTCTGTTTGCATACACCGTTTATTTTTAATCCCGTAATGCCTCCCCTTTCCCCATCTGTTTTCAATTTATAACACCTTTGTCTGTGTAGTTATTTTTCTTTTCTTATATCCTTTCTATCCATCTCCTCGCCACTCACGCTGCATTATCGTCTCCACGTACCGCCTTCTCCCCTCTCCTCTCTGTATCACCCCATCTCCCTCATCCATCTGTATGGTACAAAGAGTGATGGAGGAGAGGAGGGGGAGAGGGGACGAGGATGATGGAGGAGAAGACAGGGGAGATGTGCAGTGGTCGTGATGGATGGATACAGTCTGAGGCATTAAGAAGACTCTGCTTCATTCTTAAACTGACACAATAAGCACTGGCTGCACATAAATGCAGTTAAGAAATATTCCTCCTGACAAATACAGTTAAGAAATGCTCTCCTGAAAAACATGCACATTACAAATAACATCTGCGGCAATATACCGCCAAAGCGAGTACAGCTTCATCACTCTCCCAGCTATCGCGCTTCTTTGCCTTCCCTTGTCAGCATGCCTCGTTTATGCAGGCATTTGTTGTATCTCCTGACTACACAGCAGTTACACTCTCACACAGCACCCATAAAAAAAACCAAATATATGACGTTAGAAAGTGATTTGAAAAAGAGTTTTGGATGATTTTTTTGGTAACACTTTCTATGATGCCCATGCATTATAAAAATACTTATAATGTGTCATACTGTGCTTATAGCATCTTTAAATTATAGTTATTAGCACTCATAAATATGCTTAATAACATGGGTCTCCAACAGGGGGTCCATGACCCCTAGGAGGCCCTCAGGGTTACTGCAAAATATGGCTGCTAAATTACTGTTTGATAATCTTTATATCTATCTCACATTAACATGAATCCAACATATTTTCAGCTATGTGTCATTGAAACATACTGGCCAATCAGCTGTCTTATTGTCCCATCTGTACAGACTCTCTGTGAGCCACAATGTTTTGTAACTTCAAGAGGAATACCTGAAACTACTCAATCCAACATGTATCTCTGTCTCTCTATGAACTAAGGGGTCAATAATCATAATCATAGCAACAATACGAAACAATAACCATGAGACATTATAAAGCATTTAATAATCATGTAATGTCATGTCATGTAAGGTCATTCACTTACATTTTTTGGCAAGGATCTTAGTGTATTATGATTCTCATAGCTGTACTACATTATAACTGTTATAATGCACTGTAATGTGATTATAATGCATTATAAAATGTTTATAATGTATGACTGTTTATTGAAGATAACATTACATTAGTAAAAAAAAAAGTGCCCTCAGCTTCTGTTATGACCCATTAATTTTACAGTGTTTTGTGTGCTCTTCTTGCATTTTTTCCACTTGACTTGAAGCAAACACTGACATTTATACTGCCTTATAATGAGCTTATAATGTGTTATATCTGTCTATAGGTCAGGATTTTCACTGCTTTGCTGAAAACACCCAATGACCACTTAGAGTAACTTATAATCATATTATAATGCACTGTAACAGTGATTATAATGCATTATACAATAATTATAATGCATTAGTACTATAAGGATTATAAAACACAACAATCCTTACCAAAAAGAAATGTCAGTCAATGACCAGAAATTATTAAATATTATGATACTTGACCTATGAGCATTATAAAATACTTTATGAGTGTTTATAACTGCTATACATTGCTCTAAGCACAGTCCAACACAGTATAATGCATTGTAGACATGGACAACATAGAAAGTGTTACCAAAATTTTCTAAAGGACATAGAGAGCTTTACCATGTAAGAAGTCAGTGGATATTCACTTCCTACTTGAGAGCAGTTTTTCCATCAGTTGCAAATACAAATACAAGTCCATGCTTTCAGTGGCATTTGGGTATGAAGCCAGGCATGTCATCGCATCTTTTCAACCTAAAAAAAAAAAAAAACTCTACTAAAGAAGTATAAACCTAGTGAATTGTGAGCCGCGTCCTTTCCATTTATTTGGCTCCAAGACAAGTCTGATGTTACTGCAAAGTTGGAGGAAAAAACAAAACAAAAAACGTGACATTTAAACCTTTACAGTTTCATATTGTTTGAGTTTCTTCTGTTTTTCCCCGGGGAGATGATACACTCACCTAAAGTACAAAAAGTTCCTTCTGTGAATATGAGTTTTTCTTAAACTTTTAAGCCATGACAGAAGTTATGAAAACAAATGAAACAGAGCCCCGCAGAGAATTTTAGAAATCGGTCTGTCGGTAGGATCAAGTCTTGCGACACCAAAAGCCACTTCGTATTTAATTGTCCTTTTCCAACACATGTTACAGGCAGTGAAGTTCTTAATGTTCTATGTTCTATTATCATTCAAATTGGTATTTTCCAGATTTCACAGGTGCTAAATTGTGTCTCTTAGACCTCTGCTGTTTTAAATGTTTTGTTCCCAAAACCTTGGTTTTCTATCCTTTCCTTAAGACCTAATGTTTAATATATGTATATATATATCCCTATTTTTTAATTGCTTTTAAACTCCTTGTTTTAAATCTTCCCTTTTAGAACACTGATGTTGTCCTTGCCCTTAATGTCCCTTTCCTTCTAGCCTAAGGGGCTGTGTCCACCAAAGCGCTTTTTCCTGAGGGCAGCATGTTTATATATATATATATATATATATATTATATATATATATATACATATAAATATATATATATATTTCTGATGGAAACATTGCACAGTTGCACTGCTACAAACATCTGCAGCGTGACAAGGCACAAAGCCTCTATTCTGCACTGAGTCTTTGGCGTTTGTGGGGCTGGGTATCTTGGTATCTTTCAGAAAACTGAGATACAGGTACTGGTAGCGATACCTTGACTTCGATACCAGTTCCTGAATGATACACGCGTTATTGAAATTCGGTATTGAAGAACAAAGCATTTTCGATACTCGATAGCAATTAAAGCAATCAAGTCAGCGTCATAAAAGTGTCGAAGTTCGACACTGAACTGTGTCCTGCTCGTACTCCTTGAACTGAGTTCCATCCAACTTGAACCAAACGATGGCACTTGCCGAGATGTTTCCCCACACACACAAAATCTCACAAATCCACATAGACTGGTGGATCTGTCTTCTCTACATGCCTTCCCATCATCCAAAATCAAGGAGCAGAACAAGTAGGATTGCATAAACACAAACTCAGATCAGATCAGATACTTGCAAAACATATATTAACCGTTACTTTCCACAGATATTCCATATCGTCTCAATGCGGCATCTCAGTTGAAATAACGCTGTGCCTTTAAAGCGCTCCCATGTTCCCCAAGCTGAATGTTTGTCAAAAAAACACTTTGGTGGACACAGAGCATAATACCGTAATTTTAAGGTTCTACTTTCAAACCTTGCTGTTCTTCCTTACCTGTTTTCTAGAACCCTGATGTTGTTGTTCTGAGTGGCAGATGTGGAGAATGAACGTCACCACCAGGGAGAAGCTGGTGAAAACTCTGAAGAAAAAAAAAAGGCCCTATAGCTCCTCTCCCGTATCTCCTGTTTACTGTACCCATTACTTTGTTTCCATGGATATCATGGGGTTATAAACCTGTACTGTCTGGTTTACTTTTAACTGCTAATCTTGGTTCTCGTGTCTGGACTGGATGACTGTGTCAAGGCCCCCACCCCCTCGGTGTCTGATTGGCCAGTTGCTGCAGGATCCAGCTTGTCGGCCTGATCATTGTCGCATTTTCCACTTTGAAACATCTGTATCAACGTGGAAGCGGATACGGGGGACGTATATAATTTGAAGAGCAACACAAGGAGGCATATGGATGTGTTTTAAAATAAGATCGGACGGAAAATATAAAATGAACTTCTCGCCATCTGGAGCCCCATCAACATGCACGGACAGACCCGAGTGGATATCAAAAACAGTAAAAGTTGGATGCGTAGATTATTACACTCAACCTGGATATACAATATGTTAGACTGCATAAACATCAAGGGGGTAATATCACACAGGAAAGCATCAGGATGGGTCTGGTTTTGGATATGAACACGTGTTACACACTCAAAAAAATGACGGCTCACCGTTTCTGCAACTAAACATAAGGGACTCTTAAGTGGCTCCACTTTATTAATCCATGTGGAATAATGCAATCCTGCTGAGCTGGACTGAACTGGAGCTGGATCGTAACCTTAACTGGATGCTGTTTTCTCCCAGTCAGAAGTCTGATTCTGAGAAGCACATGGAATATTCGGGAACTGAACTGGTTTGACCTGGATAAACCTGGCCCCAGTTTAGCCAGGACTGGAGTTGGACACTGCTAAATGATTTGGACTGTACAGTGACTAAAACTGGACTAGACTAGACAGGCCTGTTATATATTGGTCTAGTCTGTGTATTCTACTGCTCTGGTCCAATATCGACTGCTCTCCACTGGATGGGACCTCGCAGACCTTTACTGGCCTCTTTCACATCTCTCCAGGCCCACTTAAACAGGTAAGTAATCTCCCGATTAGCCTGTGAACCTAACCAAACAAGCCCCCAAATGAAGAAGTTGTCTCACCCAAAGATCCGGCCTCATTAATTAGTGTGACATATGGTAACCCGCTGGCAGTCACCTTGGCCGTCCACCAATTCTGGGTCCTGCCCCATAGTTTAAGACACACTTGCACTTTGCAGTGTTTCCTCCTGCCGCGAGTGGTCTGAAACCTAATGAGGGCAGTGCTTTAACGAGCGCCATCTAATTGCTGTCAGCTACACAATTAGAGAGCCACCTTGGCTAAATGATCCGCTTCGTTACTACTCTCCGCTGACAATATCACAACAGGCGACAGGAAATGCACTGCCCCCCCCCCCCCCCTCCTGTGTTGTTTCTTGCTCTTTTCGTGTGTGAGTCACTCCTCGTGTCCTACTCTTCTCTCCATCTCTCTGTCAATCAGATGTCTCTTGTTTTTTTTTCTCCTGCCTGCCTGAGGCGGTGATCGAATACCGGTGAAAAATATAATATGCTGGGAGAGGATATGGTTATGAGCTAACGCCACAGCCTCAGGGATGGACTTTGCCTGTACAAGGAGAGGGGGCAGTATCTCTTTAGTCATGGGCAGAGGCTTCTGTCTGATGCTGCAGAATTGCAGAACACCCCGGGCTACAGATATTTTCACTGTCAAGATGAAGTGACACGTTTATTAGAGGTAATCAAAAGCATATTCTGTTAAGTCGCTACAATTTCAGCGACCTACTGCAATGTACTGGAGAGTTAGAAGCTTATTTAACAGTATATCTAGAGAAAAAGTACAGTATGTTCCATTCCTACCGGCAAAAACAGCACAGCGGTGGTTTATTAGTGCTCTCACTGATGCTGCGTCACAATACGTTCCCTTACAACAGAAACTTACTGTCTAACTCAAAGTTAAGGCAGTAAAAGTCTCTCTACATTGGGGATCCTATGTTATTTTACTTAAACCCAATTTATGTCAGGTTAGGAAATCCTAAATACTCAATCCAATATTGTGTCTGTTACCTAGCAGCCGACACTATTTTTCTCATCTCACTATGTTAAAAACGGAGCTAAAATAAAATTTACTTGACCTAACTTGAAAAACAGATGAGTTAGAGGTTTTGGCACAATCTGTAGTGAAATCTAAAGATGTTGTTTTTGGGAAATTTACAAGAATGCTAACTTAGGAGATACAAGAAAGAGAGGGCTAAGATAGCCATGTGGTTAAAAACAAGTTATCTAAGAGTACCGTTAGCTGCTTTTAGCAAAAACTACTGTTTGCTACTTGCTGTGTCTTAATTTCTGTAGTTACACTTGCTGTTTTGAGTGCATACATGCGATCACAATGACATTGAAACGACAGTGAAACGAAGTGCACTGCGAGTACTCGGATGTTGTACTCAAAGGGGCCAAAGAGTTGATTGTGGTATGCTGGACACTTCTCACTCTCACCAGTCGCTATCTTGTCCACATTGCAGAAGAGGGGTGGCTGAGGCCAAGGCAGCCTACAGTGGGCATGGTGAGCACCATTATACTGTTGTCAGATTGAAGTACATTGCTTTTGTTGAGTTTGTAAAGATCTGGTACCGTGAATCAAACAGAAATCAACATATTGGTGCTTTTTCAGCTGGTAGGAGGAGGGAAGGACTTGTGCACAATTGAGATGAGAAATATGAAAGGTCTTTGGCGGTTAGACTCCATTGTGACATTATCATGTATTAAAAAAAAAAGGTGGTAAAGCCGTGATGAGTAAAGGAAACCTCCGATGGAGTTTAGATACTGGTGGTCCGAGCTCAGCCTGGATTCTGGATTAGATGAACTGGAGGAGAACAGGGCAGACGAGAGTTGCAACAATTCCTTGCAGAAATGACAGCTGAAAGCAGCAGAGAGGAGAACAGAAAGTTTTGACACAACGGCATGATTGGTTGATGGAGACTGTGGCTAAATCTGGTTGGTTGGCTTTAAGAGTGAATGCCCCTGGATAGCTGATTGACAATAAGTGGGTAAAGAGAGAGGGGGGAGAGAAGGACAGTTAGGGATGAATGAGGCATAAGTTGTCCCGATTGAACTTGCGCTGAGCTTCATTTCATATGGTAACAGAAGTAACAACTAAAGCTCTCTACTCCATGAGCTTCAATTGATTCTACAGACTGCACTGTCTTCATGCAGCATTAATTTTAAGTAATACCTAATTTACAAGTTAAGGTACAATTGGTCTGTGCTGTTCGTAAATACATCAGAAGGATACCAGGACATCAGTTACTAACTAATAAAACATCCTGAGCACAACAAAATATTGAGGAAGGAAATACAGGGAGAGGGCAGCTTCTCTGCAGATATTGCTACCAGCGTATTAGTGGGACATAAGTGATGATTTCAAGTGATTATGTTTCTATGAGTCTATACATTTTTAAAGAAAATGTTGCATATTACACCTTTAAGAATGTAATTAGCTTTTCAGACTGTATATAATTACCAGTGAATATAATTATCATGAATTACTCTCATCGTGCTTGGATATGTGTCCCCTAATAGCAGTATTTCTGTGCAACACAAAATTGGATTCATTATTTGCGCAGCGGTGTTGAATAAATATAAGTAGCTTTAATTGATTTTTTCCCCCATTATTGCTTAACTTTACACGACAATTTAAAGTAAATTGTAGTTTTGCCAAAGATTATTTATTCAGCCTGACACCCATGAACACATACCCACATATCAAACTGTTAAAAGGATGTTTTGTTTTTTAATGTGGTGGTAAAAGTGGAGAAAATAAGATGGGATGATGAGGAATGATGCCGGTGTCCACATTAGCTCTTTCTCATAGCATCTAAAATGAAAAAAAGCAGAGCCAAGTTATAACCCACTGTTTTATCATTTCATTTTTTTTGTTTGTTTGGTTTTTTGATATTTGTCATCAGTGGACTCATGCACGACATCCTATTACGCTGATGTAAATAAAACTGCGAGAGCAGATAAAACAGTGACATAACAGTGATTTCTGCTGTGTTTGGACCAGACAGAAAACCAAAGATGTTATTTTCTCCCGTAAGTGATGGTTGCAAGATGCTGCATGAACCACCAATGACATTTGTCTCCAGTTTTAACTTGTTTTCAGTAACAAAGTGACACAAGCACTCTCATTGTTTGTTCAGTAATAATAGTGATGAATCAGTCGGTTGGGCTTTCCGATGCTGCACACAGACACAAGAACCAGAGTGGCTATCAAGGACACCTCTGTCACAGTTATTTCTCTTTATACACCTCACTGTGTCCTATAACCAAATCTGTACTCAAATAGAAGTACTGTTACATTACAAGAAATATTACTCAACTGCAAGTAAAACCACTGTCTTAATAAATATTTAGGTAATGCATTATCAATAGCAGGCCCTATGTCATGGTTATCACTGACCCGTTTGCGATGTGATGACCTTATTGGTTACAAAAATGCAGGTGAAAAGTTTGGATAATCATTCAACTTGTAGGCCTACTCACTAGTTATGATTTTAAAGGGACAGTTCACCCCAAAATTCAAAATACACATTTTTCCTAGAGATTCCTAGAGATTGACCTGCCGATTCCAATTTCGGCCGATTCCAGTTTTCAGTCTCAGAAATATAATTGACAGCATTCAGATACATTTTTGCAACTTTTCTTGTAAAACTAAATTGGATGTTCATACTGTAATAAGACACTGACTATTTAATAACTTACTAACTAACTTAATAACTAACTGATAACATTTTCTCCAAAAGTGCTCCAGATTACAGCCAGGCCTTACTATCTTATTATAGAAATATTACGTACTAGAGGGAATGCGATCTTGCGAGATTTCACGGGACGCGGTTTCACGCGATTTCTTGTGGAAGCGGATGTAAACAAACCGGAGACTGACGCAGTGCAACAGTTTGCCGATTGGTGCATCCCTAATTTTTCCTCTTACCTGTAGTGCTATTCAGCCGTCTAGATTGTTTTGTTGTGAGTTTTGAAAAATTCAACATCAGTGTCTCTTTCCCAAAATCATAACTCAATCATGTCATGAGCAGTTTCATGTAGGAACTACTTTCTTTCTAGTAGAAAGAAAGTAATTCTGGTAGAAAGAAAATTGTTCTTACATGAAACTGCATTATATTCAAGAGAAGATAGCTCATGCCAAAACTATCTAGATGGATGAATAGTACTACAGGTAAGAGGGAAAATATGTCGTTCTTTTTTTTTTTAAATTTGGGTTGAACTGTCCCTTTAATGCACTAACAATGGCAGGCATTGAATCCCTTGTATGTCATGGTTTTCATTGGCCTATTTAAGCTCATTGGCTTGAAAAACGCAGATGAAAAGTTTAGATAATAATTCAAATTGTGGGCCTACTCAATAGTTAATTATGGTTTTAAAAGTGACTATGTAGATTACATAGTGTAATTAAGTAAGAGTAAAATTACAGACTTCAAAAAGTACTTTTAAAAGTACAAGTAACCCCCCAAACAATGACTTAATTACAGTTATTTGAGTTGTTGTAATTTCTCACTTCCACCCCTGACTGTAACACTGCATGTGCGCACGTTTGTGTGCGCATGCTTGTGTTTGTGTGTCGTCTCAGGACAGCATGAACAGTATGAGTATGATTGCAGATGTCAGACACCAGAAGCTGTTTACACAAACAAGCATTTCCTCCCTCTGCTGTTGCTGGTGATTGTTTGAGCCGTCTTGTCTATGTCTTACACTCACACACACACATACACCAGAGAGAGGGAGAGACAACTTAAGACAAATACACAAGCTAAAAGCACGGTATAAAAATAGATCCCATATGAAAAAAATAGCTCCATAAAGTGCCCTCAGTTGTCTTTCAAAGTTGAATGAGAATACCGGGCTCTCTTCCATCCTCATCCTAGTCTTTAGATTCTCTGGTTGCATTTGTTGTTGTTGTTGTTGTCGTTGTTGTTGTTTTCATTCACATAAAAAGTTTGGATGGATTATAAGGTGCATTTTACATTTTTTTTTGACTGAGAGACAACCTCATGGCTGGTGGGAAGGTGATATGATGGAATACATAGATTTTAGCCTTGCAGTATCTAACTCATCATTGCAAAAATAATGACATATTTTGTTACACCTGAGGGATGAAGTGGCAGTGGGAGAACAGGTAGGAAGGACAATCGATTATTGCGATCTCCTTTGTTACAGTCAATATGGTTGATTACCAAGGAAAAATGTATTCATTTCATTCTGACTTTTTAGAAAGTTTGAAAGGTTGAACCCATCTGGCACTGTAAAAACTTACAAACACCGTAAACCCTTGGCATTCCATTAGCTTAAAACAAAGATTACTTGCATTATCGAGCACATACTGACAGATTTTGTAACGTTCTCTCCAGACTGCATGGTATCAACTCAGTACCGGCCAGATTCTGCTGATTTATGCCTTTGTTTCTCTACTGTGACAGATGACAGAGGTAATACCATTTTTACAACAAAATTTGCTCATAGATCCAGGTTTTCTCAAGGTTCTTTTCTGACTCCCATCCAGTTGCCGCCGGCTGGATTGGAGTTCTGTTAAGTTACTGCAGAAGAAAGCAGAGCATTTCCTGATTTTGCTGCTTCATAATAAAAGCTTTTAGATGACAAAATATGAGGGAACATTTATTGTGACGAATTTAAAGAAAGTAAAATGTTTATGCATTGTTTAGCCACTCCACTAAATACATACCTGGAATGTGGTGCAAACTCCGCCGTGCTGGATTGACATGGTCTGCTGGGCGACAAGCCCTCCTCCGCCGAAAAGGGGCGAAAATAGCCTGTGCACCCTGATGATAGCTAGAGCTGATAAGTACCCATGACCACTGCAGAGTCATTTGACCCGAGAGTGAATGGCCTTTGTACCATTTCCCTTTGAAGTAAAAAGCCAGATATGGGTGTTAGTGGGGTTTTTTGCCCAGTATGCAGGCCATACTGTGACTTCAACAAGCTCTGTGACGTGTCACTCTACCACAGCATTACTTTGTTTTTAATATGTTGTCATCCTGTATGTGTGGCTAAATGAGAAAAAATACATTAAGTTTGCATCAAGATGTCTTTGCTGGAGAAAAAGAAAACCCTGTACCGTCACTTCCAGAGATAAATCCTTTCGCTTTCTTTTTCTCAGTCGTAAAAGTGAATGAAGCTTGCTAGACAGTCCACAGGCACCTTGATAATGATGATGATGAATGACTGATGCATGTTGCTCCCTCCTCCCTGACACAGTTCATTGCCCTTTCCTCCTCCCTAAAGTGTAGAAGTCACCAAGGCACATTAAGAGCTTATTATCCTGACTGCAATATGTCCATCTAGCATGATTACAAATCTGGGGAGTGTGAGGAGGCCATATGTGCACCAATTACATTTTCATGAACATTTCTGTTAGTATAATCCTGTTGTACTGTCTTCTGAAGATCCTGGTATGAAAACACTTGGAGGAATAGAAGTTGACATTTTGTGAAATCCACTAATTTTCTTTCTTTTCAAGAGTTAGATGTGAAAAACAATACCACTCACATGATTGTCAAATATAAGGCTATAGCCACCAGCTGGTTAGCTTAGCTTAGCTTAGCATAAGACTAGACAACAGGTGGGAAAAGCAATACAAATGTAAAAACAATAAACTAGGATTTCAGTCTTTATGCTAACCTGAGTAAACCATCTGCTGGCTGTAGTTTTATATATTTCACTGACAAATATGACATTTGTATTTTTCTGCTCTTCCTCTTGAAGAGAGACAGAATTAAAGAAGACATGGGGAATTATTCCTTTGAATTTACTGACATTTGGTTCTACATGGAGACTATTTTTTACAAAGGAGTACAGATAGATAGATAGAGAGGGGAACGTCATGATGTCACAGTGAAGTTGACATTTTTCTTTTTGGATATAAAAAAAATTGAATTTTATCCTTTTAGAAATTTGTGCGAAATATTGTCATAATTGAGTTAATGCCAAAAACATGTTTTATGAGGTCACAGTCACCTTGACTTTTCTTTTGACCACCAACCTCCGACCAGGTGTTCCTGAGATATCATTTTCACAAGAACGGATGTATCACCAAAATCAACCAAGGACTGTATATTGGCAAGAATTTGGTGATAAGATACAACGATGATATCACAATAGTGTTTTTGAGAATCTATGCAGTATCACAAAACATAATATCGTGTCACACCCCTACTTTCCAGTGGATAAAATGTGATTGAGTGTCTTATAGGGTCCCCATCCAGCAAAGAAAACACAATGCAGTGCCATACATGCTAGAAAATCAGCCTCTACACATCTCTAAATGATGGAATTGTTAGTAGTTCTTGTGTGTTTTAGTAGTTGTTGTATTTTTGGTCACATCATTTTAATCTAAATCAGGGATTGTGTTCCAGACTTTTGGTGGCCTGGTGCCCCACCACATACAGGTGGCTTTTTAATGTTTTTTTTTTTTTTTTTTGCCCATCACTGACTCTATCACAGACAGGTTTGCAGAGAAAAGTGAAAGTTGATGTCTTTCAGCCTCTCTAATCCACACGGATTGATCTGGTTATCATTTAACATGATGATGTGAACCAGGCGTGTGTTTTACATTGCACCACGTCTCTTCAGTTAAACATTAAACGCGAACCGTAGCATGGCCTTGTTTCACTTAATGTGACAGCTTCCATCTGTGGCCATTTCACAGCAGCATTTTACTCGGCTCCTCGCAGCCATTCAGTTTATTTCATTTACGGAGACTAAAACGGGCACAGTGAGACGCACACAGACTGTATTTGTTATTACGGCCTAAATGTAGAAGAGCTCCAGTGTGCGCTCGCTCCATGTGGGCTGATGGGCCATGCTATGACTTCAATTTAAGCAGCATGTCACATCTGGCGGCTGATGTGGCAGTGATGTAGCTAGATGTGACCATGCATACATTAGTGCATTTGAATTAAACTCTCAAACACAGACACTTATATATGAAAAAAAAATAACCCCGGGTTCACCGGCACACCACTGATGGACCCTGCGCTCTTTACACAAGGCTATCCAGCTGTGTGAGCGGGAAAGAAGAAAAGGAGAGAACACATGTGGAACCTAAGAAAGAGTGCGTGCTTCCCTACTGTATAAACCCCAGTGTTGTCTGACCTGTGGTGATGTAAAATGAGCGTCCTACAAGAGCATGACAAGGTGAACGCTGTCTGTGGTGAGGAAGGGAGAGGAGAAAAAGGAGGGGGAGAAGAGATAAAAGTGAGAAGCAGGAGGCATGGAGCGAGGACAGGAAGTGGGAGGGAGGGGGAGAACAGAGACGGAGGGATAGATGGAGCGGGGACAGGTTCAGATGTACTGGGAGGAGGAGGGATAAAGTGAGAATATGTGGAAGAAGTGTTAAAAATAGATTATACAAGGGAGAGAAAGAAACAGAGGAGGAGCGGGGCTCAGCGGCATAATTCAAAATTAGCATAAACACGCTCGTTCATTGTAGGCTGACATGGTCTTTTGGTATGAACGGATGCTCCTGCCATGATCTTATTGTGTCATTATGGCACCATGAATTGAACCGTTATAGGGAGAAGGGCGAAATGGGGAAGAGAGGCCGTGGAAGATAAGCAGCTTTAATAAATAAGAGGAGGTAAAGGAGGAAGGGTAGAGACATGGATTAAAGAACAGGAGGAGGAGAACGAGGAAAGGAGATGCAAAGACGGCGGGCGAGAGTAAAGAAGGAGGAGGAGGGGGAGAAGTCGTGGAAAAAGGACGAGAAGAGGAATAGAGGGGAAAACAGAAGGAGAACAGCGAGTGGGATGTGCGGAGGATTACTCAGCGTGTATCAAGCTGCAGCTGTATTGTGCTGTGAGGTGTCTTTGGTCCCTCAGAAAGAAAACACGGTTGTGTGAATAATAGCCCAGATGACACAACACGCACACACACACTCACAGTACATGTTTATTTTTGTGTGAGTGTATTGTGTGACTCCTTTTCCCCTTTTAAATGGTTGAAAAGAAGTCAGATGATGTTCTCAGCTGAACAAATACACGTGGACACATATTCAGCGCTCGGCTTCCCATTGATTCGTGTTGTGTGAGGAGTGGGCACGTGTTGACGCTTCTCTGTGAATGAGTGGATCCCGCTCTGAACAGGGGATGCTCCTGGCGACAAACTTCCCAGCCGATTAAGCAGAAATTTAAATTGGACAAGTGAGAAAATACTTAAAATTGAGCACGATTTATTAATTGATAATATTTTTTCAGACATGTTAATCATTGTATTAAGAGCCATTTGAAGCTGTTAATCACATTATTCAATGAGAAGAGTGTACTCAGTAGTGTGCAGATCTTCAGCAGATAGTGAAGCACCTGCTGCAATTCCCCCACTACAGCCAGATGCAACCAGCTGAGATTTGCAAAGTTACACCAACATTAACATGACTCCCACGTACATTCTCCCTAGCTGAAACAGGATTCCAGATTGAAGCAGCTGATCACTTGTGGCCCGTAGTGGCCCATTATGAAGAGTGAGAAGTCAGCTGTCAATGGTTGTATAAAACAGAACAGTCAAAAAATAGAATTACTGCCAGTCAAATTGCAGTTTAAATCCATGTCTGTCCAGACTCATATAATGTATGTAGTGAAGACCTGTAACTGTGACACAATATAATAAAAGGTATTAAGTGTATTTTTTGGCTAAATGGAACTCATCACTATACGTGTGTGATTACAGTGTATAATTTCCAGCGAGAAACATGCTCTCCTCACTTAGAAACTACTTTTACAGGGGAGGACAAATGACTGACAGACAGCTGAATATTATGATGTCATACTGAAGTTGACCTTTGACCTAGCTTCTTGAGTAATATGTTTAACGAGATCACCCAGGCCTTGATCGTAGACTACCAGGATATAATCGCTTCATCCTTGCGTCCAAGTGGATGCTTGTATCAAGTTTGAAGAAATTCCCGAAAGGCCTTCTTGGCATATCACGTTCACAAGAATGTAATGACGCTGTCGCCAGGGTGACGACATAAAAAAGAATTGTTTTTCAAGGTTTTTGAAAAATTCTGATTCACAGTGGTCCTTCAGCATACAGTCACAAATGTGCACAGAAAGAATTAGACTGATAGGCCCAGTAGTATGCAAGATTAGCTCTGGACAAGATGCAGGACTGTTGATCACGCACACACTCATGCACTCGCACACACACACACACACACACACACACAGAAGTAATCACATAATCTGCTAATGGGCGTAATAATAACAACCAAATTGTATTATAAATGCAGCTGAAATGTGAAACACCTTGCGCTGTGCATTATGAACATTGCACATTATCCTACAAAATATGACAGCAGCTCACTAAATGTGTTATTTTTTCAGACCGAGCGGGATCGCAGCATCTGTGGGGAACAGATGGCATGACATCGTAACATAGCTGTCTCACAATATGGCTAACACTAGCAGTCCTGGCAGCCGTGGCACCAGCAACAGCCTGCTCTCCTTGGACGTGCGCGTCCACATACAGGTGGTAAATTTTGCTCCCGTCGAGTGCTTTTTGACAGATGTCGCTTCAATTAGCACAGAGCAGATCGAACAGGCAGGGAGTCAGACACAGAAAAGACAGAGAGAATCCAGTGAATTTTCAAAATAAAAGACTCCATGCAAACTCACGATCATAAAGACAGACAGAAAAAAAAAAAACTATTTAACCACGTACCTTGCTTATCCATGGTAAAAGCACAAAAAGCAAGGAAAAAGGACCTAATCAACAAACTCTGAGAAAGTAAACATAATCAGGCAGGCAAAACGCTTCTGAAACGCTGCTGGTGGGGCAGACGTGCAGTGCTTGGTGGAACCAACTGGTCAGGGGACTGCAGCTCTGATTAGTGGCGGCTGGCTTTATAACATATTAGAGGAAAGAGTTAACCAGTGCTGTGCATTAGTAAATAGTTTAACCAACTAGTATTTCTGGTGCCGACTAGCACAGGTGTTTAAATCGACTAACCGTGCACATCTCTACTTTGAATCTGCCAGTTATTCAGCGGATGGATTCATGTGTCAGTCGCACTAAAAAAGCTGACATTTCTGTCAGTCGCCCACCCAGGAGAAGCATCTGGAAAGCTGTGAATACTAAACTACCCTGAAGTAGCCTCAAAAGGAAAAAAAAAAAGGCAGCTTTCTGGGCAGCGTTCAGCTCTAAAATGTGAGCACCGCTGGGATTTGTTCTGCAAAAGATCTCGCTCTCAGTGTTCCAGCGTCAGTTTGTGAAGGTCAGTAGCACAGCATATTCAGCTGTTTAAAAGCACCGCTGTCGATTTGTGTATTCAATAAAAGTCTACAGCACACCACCCTTATCCCATCAAATAGAGTGATTTCACAATATGAATTTTAAAGCCAAAAACATGAACTCTGATGACTCCCACTTTGGAATATTACTTGAGTGTACTGATGCTTTTACACTGATCTCAGTGTATTTGCACCATTTCTTAACAGTGAAAACAACACTTAAATGATGGAACAGTGCTGAATCTATTGGATGGTTTTGTTGGCAGTGAGCATTTCCTTTTTTTTTTTTTTAATTATTTCATCAGAGTACATCTGTCAGATACATGCATTTACTGCAGCACTGAAAGTGATTTAAACTTCTGGTTCAGGACAGTAGAATAATCGTTAACTGGCACTGAGAGCCTGGGATGCAAATGAGGGAGCAGCGATTGTATTTATAACCGTTTTAAAAATTAACATGATAGCAACCGAAACTGGCTGACATTTAGTTATACACGGACTTGTAAAAGTCAATCGTGTTGCAGCTCACACAGAGGGAGAGAGAGAGAGAGTATAGCAGCAATTGCTGCAGAAAGAGAAGCTATAATTGTATGCTGCAGATTTACCATTTAGCATTAGTCGATGTATAAGATTCATAAAACTTTCCCTCCCTCAGCCTTCTGCCACACACCACCCCTACCTGCATCTCATCAGTGGGACCGAACTGGAACCGTCTGATGCACAGTGCACCTCCAGGATACGGATGCAGACAAACGAAAAAAAATAGGAAAGAAACAAATTCAGCAGGTTACACGATGATATAGAAATATCTTGAGCAATTTACATATAAATGGCTGTGGCTGTGTTTTCCCAATGCTTACTGTAAACTCTGTCTCAGAGATAAAAATTTCCAAGGTGTTACTGCACTGTGTTGTCTACTTTGCAACAGGAGACCAGTCTACAGCAGAGCCCAGCAACAGAAAGCTCAGCATAGTAGCCTGATGCTATTACAATGCATCTTGTAGGTCGTGACTGACGACATGTCGTGTACTCAAAAGTATGGGAGCAGCTTAAGTTCGTTGTATTACCGGCCCTTGTTGGGAAAGTGTTCCTGCACAGTTTACACACAAGCTGTCTATCCATCTGTCTGTTTCCTTCCACGTATCCGGGATTGGGTTGCGGTGGCAGCTGGCTGAGGATGACGTCCCTTTTCCCCGAAATGCTTTCCAGCTCCTCCACCTCAGTTGGCTCCTTTCGACCCAAAGGAGCAGAGTTTCTATTCCAGGCTTCTTCCGGGTGTCCGAGCCCCTCACCCTCTGACGGTTGCCCGACTTAAATACCAAAAAAACTGCCCTGTCGGCGAGTCACTCCGCTGACCTGTTTAAATGATTGGCTGTTCATGTGTCGCTTGTTGCTTCGAGGCAAAGGATAGGCTGTTTATGAGCAAGGGAGGGAGCACATGTGGGGTTTATCTGTGAAATGATTGGCTGTTCGTGTGTCACTCGTACCACACTTCATTATCATGGGATATGACAGGCTGTATTCATTATGTGCTTTCATGGCAGTTTGCATTTGGCCAACATTTTTTAGAGCTACTGTCATATTGCTAATCATGACGTGTCTCAAGACGATAGATATCACTATCATTTTATGGCCAAGGCCTGATATGTAGGTTTATTGGCATGCTGTATCCTTTTGACAAAGAATCATGCATTTTAATGCAGCTTGACATAAATCAGTCTTGCTAACAATGGCTTTCCTCTGACAAAGATGGAGCCTCTGGAGACAACTTCCAGCATAGCCAGCAGATATCCTGATGAGGGATAGAGATGCTCCAATATTGCTTTTTTCCTTTCTGATACCAATTCCAATACTCTGCTAAAACACTGTCAACTCCTGAGAAACTCCAAAACAAACTCTGCTCACCACAAACTGGCTACAATTAACACAGAGCTTGCAACCATAAGATCTGGCGTGCAGGACACTGCGGGCAAGCAGTTGGGTCCGTTTTCGGGCTATTACATTACGTGCAATCAGATCAGTGCATAGACTCGGATAAATGGAAGGGTATCAGTATCAGAGCAACCATAATAATGGATCACGGATATTCAGGCCAAGACTTCCTCTTCCATGTCATTGTTTACAGTCCAATTAGGAATTTGAGATGCAAGAATGGAGTTGAGGCTAATCTCTATAAACATCTCTATGAAATATCTGCAAATGAATGCAGATACATTTGTTGTCAGATGATAACTGATGGGTTCTGAAAGTGCATTTAGTCAATGCATTTCGTTTCTTTTTTGTTTCCCCGCGTGCAGGTAAAGCCTGCTGAAATGTGATCGTCAATACAACTTGAACTACAAACGGGCTTAAAGTGGAAACCAGGCTTTGGACACCAAAATCTTGCCCCTTGCCCACAGATACTGCATTTCTATGCAGATAGAGACTGGAATAGAATTAACCTAGCTTAGCCTAACTTGAATTTTAAGCATAATCCCTTTACACTATTTCAAATATGTGAAAATGTATGCAGTGTATTACCGTTTATCTGCCACTTTTTAAAGTCTCATAATTGCCCCTCTGTCTTAAGGTGCTTACCTTCCTCTTACGACACCTCACAAGTGACACGTACTGTTAAGTGTTAATGAAATACCCACTAAATCAATGACAGTACAAGCATTCACACTCTATCAACCACAGGGCCTGTGAGTTAGCACCCTCCCATTTATCTCCAACAACAGAAACCCATTTCCTCCTGCAGGAAGGTGAGAAAATGGGACTGTTGTTGGATTAAAATCTTGTGCAGGTTTAAGGTTTTAGCTTCAGACCAGGCCTCTGGTTGTTATATTGGCAGCTTTACGCCGAAAATGCTGATGACAGCTTATTTGTATTGGGGTGAATGGGATGATGGGGAGATCCGAGGGTGTTGAATTTGGAGATTGGAGTCTTTTAGGTGTTACAAACATAAAGTGCTCTGCACTGCCCTATTGGATTATTGGCGGATTCAAAGCTTTACGCAAAATAATGGTGTCGGGGGTAACAGACTGAAGTTTGGTACACAGAGACAAGGTTTTGTTTTAAAATGTCAGGCTGAACAAAGCCCTGGCATCAATGGATTTTTATGTTTTTCATCACCATTAAATGATCAGTTTATTGCAGGGTTGTGTTGCAGTGAAAGGTTGGGCTTGTTGTCTGTCTGTCTTGTTTGAATTAGTCCATGGGTAAGGATTTATTTTGTCAAGGCGCGGTGAATGTTTATTTTGCATTAGATGTTAGATTTGTCATTTTGTAACAGGTTTTTAGGGGATTAGTATTTGTTAATCTGCTATACTTGTCATTTAAGCCAAGATTATTTGTTTGTGCTGCTGCTCTGAATAAAAATTATGCACCAGAGGACTCCACATAATGCTAAATATTGCTTTATTTTGCCATAAACCCTTGGGAATACAGTCTGTGATATAGACATTTGCTTTAACTTCATTTGAAACCATACTAGTGTCATTTTATCCTCATCGAGATAAGATGAGACGTGTTTTAAATAATCAGCGGCGGAAGTTCAACTATGATTAAAATATATGTCAGATGAAGTTGCAGTTCACATTAAAATGTAGGCAGTAATCAGAGAGTGCTTTCATGTCTCTTTGTCGGTACAATTCATGCACATGCTGCAGTGTATTAGGACAGGCTGGCAGTGATTTAATCACTTGGACCAACATTTAGTGGAATTTGTAGCCTGTTGGTGAAAGTGTATGTCTTAAAGACTGTTATTCAGTCTGATCAAACCCCTCAGATCTCGTTTAAAGGGATAGTTGGATTATTTGAAGTGGGGTTGTCTGAGTCAGTGTATTACAAACAGTAGATGCCACCAGAGATTAAGGAAACATGTTAAATTGAAATACTTCTCTGACAACAACACTACGGCCTCCTCTGGAATTTCAACTCTGGGCAGCAGTAACAGTTTTTTGTTTGCTTGTTTCACCTTAATTGATTTCAAATTAATGCTGAATGTTTGATAAATGAGTAACTGTCTGTTTATGAGCTGTAAGAAATCATTACTAATATTGTAGAAGACATATATGTTTATAACAATGTTGTGCTTCGTAGGAGCTAAATTTGGCTATTAGTGATAATTAATGATTATTGAGGATGATTATTAATTATTAAAATAGAAAATTGATTTATTAGTCAAAATTAATAAATAAACGGGGCACCACCGGGAAAAACCCGGACCAATAACCAAATTGATCTCAGTCTCAAGAAAACAGTTCACCTGAAATGTCAATATCTGGGAGACATTGGCATAACAGGATGAACAGAGAAGGCGTGTGTTTGAGCACTGACTGTTCTCAACCAGCAGTTATTACGATACTCATGCGCAGAAGACCAGACAACTTCTCTTTAAATGCAAGTAGAATTTATTACAAGAGAACTATGAACAAGAAATTATTTTACAGGCTAGTGAACATGTGTGTGTGTGTGTGTGTGTGTGTGTGTGTACGTATGTGTGTATGGGTGGAGAGTGAGAGAGAGAGGAAAAGGAAAGAAGGAGGAGGGGCAGGAAGTTGGACGTAACCCACGCATGGGGGGGTGGTAGTCGAGGTTCTGGCCAGGAGGAGTGACCGCGTGCTTTAAAAGTACGTGGCTAATGGCCGCCGCCTAAGATGACATGTGCTTTTAACAAAGGGAAAGTGGCGCTACCCTAGGCATTGGACTATGGGGAGCGAATGTATAGCCCAACGTGTATGGGTGTGTAGGTGTGTGTGGTCAGTAGGAGGACTGAGGGAAAGAGAAAAAGAAAAGCGGTGGCAGACACGGAGATCGTCTTTGATCACACAGAGACGCGGGGAACGGATTGGGGTCCGTCTGCCGTGGTCGCTGGCTTTTACAGATGAAAGACGATCCGCCAGTTTACACCCCACGACCGACTATCACCGGAGCGGTCCCGTGAAGTGGGTCAAACAAACTCTTTCACTAGCGCAGCGGCTGGAGACAAGCGGCAGATGAGCAGCAAAACGTTCAACACCAAGAGGAATACAATAACACCAAAGTGTAACTTTCAAGCAGCACAATACTTCACAATATGAATACAGTGTTAAAACACAAACAGCTAACGCTAGCTCTGCCCAGACACTAAGCCTCTTACTTGGCTCGCTTTGTCAAGCGGTCGGGCGTTCGCCGTCGTTCTGAGGTTCGGCTTGGCTCCTTGCAGCTTGGACAACGACGGATCCATACTAGCTGATGTACGGTGGCTGCTTCTCGGCAGGGATGCGGGGAATGCAGCGGGTAAATCGGTCGAAGGCAATTCTGTTCCTTCGCTTCTGCAGGCTGATGCGGGCTGTGTTGCACAGCGTCCTCGGCGTGGATCCGAAAATGAAACATTCGGTTGAACCAAAAAGAAAAAAAGATAAATCCCTGAGCTCGTCCAGCGAGAGAGAGAACACGTGGCCTTGTTGCCAAAAGGGAGTTAAAGGTCTCGTTCCTATCAGCAACACAACGTCGCACGGAAGAGACCAAGCTTTGGGCATCACTGGTTGATATAGCAACGGTGACGTCATGGCCGGAAGATGGGGCGTCACGTGGGTTCCGGGGTCTCTCATTCAATGAGAGTCCAGGATTTACCCTCACCAGGATTTCACACCTAGGTGTGAAACCGCAGTGACCATTGGGAAATGGAGTTTCTTTAGGACTCCCTTTGTTCGAGCTCTGTGGGAGTTAGGCTGTCGTAAATCCATGTAGGCCCCAGCTGTCGTAGGCCCAACAACAATTAAAATGAGCAATATGTTAACGGAGTCTGGCAGGCAGTGACACAGGAAGTCACTCAAACTCCAGAGCGTGTATCTTCAGAGTAGTGGGCTTTTGTTTTCAGGGTAACAGACTTAGCTTTACATTGACAGATAACTGACAGTTATAAACAGCTGATCAGCTTATAGTGTAGGACTCAGCGATTGTTATCTTTCATTGCCTTACCTTGCCATGAAACAGCCTTTTCCAACAGGAAAGTGCTGCTATATAAGACAAATATTGCAACCTCCAAACCTACCAAACTCCTTGGGTGAAAGTTGTTGGTCTACCAGTGACTGGAGTCTGATGGCTTTGTAGAGAGTGACATTTAGCTTACATAATGATAGTTTCTCATCAGAAAATGCTGTCAGATGGCAAAGTAAAGCATTGAAAATATTTGAAATATAACCTACACTTAGACTGATATTGATTTTTTTTAGGTGGACCTTCTTTAGGCGGCTAAAATGCCTTTTGTTGCTGACCCTGTCCATAGCAGCACATTGCTTAGTTTCCGTGCAGGTGCCCTTGTCTGCTTCTCCAAACTGGGGTCGTGGCATTGAGGATCTACTGTAGGTAATACACTGAGTATTGACAGAGTTGGCAAAAGTATACAATTATAATTCAAAGAAGTACAGATACTTGTGTGAAAAGAGACTCTGGTGAACGGTGAACGTAGAAGTACTGATTTAAGTTCTTTACTCAAGTAAAAGTGAAAAAGTACAGGCTCTGAAATGTACTTAAAGTATAAAAGTAAAAAGTTGCCCTCTGAAGGTCATTTCTACCAGCTGTTTCTGTGCAAAGCCAACTGACCCTCACCTTTTTTCAGTGGTTGAGTCTCCCTTTGTCTTTTTATATTCTTAGTGTTTTTCTTTTTTTGTCTTGTTTCTTCATTTTTTTGCTTTGTTACATCTTTTATGTTGTTTTCATGCAGTTATGTCTTTATGTTGTTTTTCCTTTTGTTTCATCATTGTTTTCTGTCTTTTTATGTCTTTTTTGCCACTTTTGTCTTGTCTCTACATCATTTTTCATCTTGTTATGTCTTATATGTAGTTTGACGCCTTTTAACGTCTGTTGTGCTTGATATGCACTGATGGATACAACAACAGAATCATCATGTACATACATATGCATACATATAAAATACATTAAAACTACATTTTCCTGTTTTGCAAATATAAGGAGTAGAAAGAGCAGATATTTATGTCAAAATGTAGTGAGTAAAAGTAAAAAAATATCAGAAAAATAAATACTCAAGTAAAGTGTAGATACCTGAAACAAAGTATTTGTACTTAGTTATTCCCTCTTACAGTACAAACCCACATTAAATAATCTGAACTATCTTTTAAGTGTAAGGAGCCGAGTGATGTGCTGCTACAACGTCACTATCCAGAAGTGTGTGCCATAATGAGAGGTAGAAGACTTGGGTTGGCAATTGTAAGGAACAATGGCTAATTAATTCTTATGCCATGAATCAGTTATTAAATGGGACCAGTTTCCTCCGTTGATAACTTGTCTCATTGTTTAAAAAAAAAAAAAAAAAACCTCTCTCACTGCTCTGCCAGCTGTGACAGGCAGTTATATTTAAGTGCAGAACCTCAATAGGGGCCCCTATCAGGCCATTCAGACTCTCAATGGGCGTTCAGTCCAAAAATAAGGAGCACGGTGTGGGGTGTGTTACTTCAGGTATGCTGCCAGCAAGACAGTGACAAACACCAGTAGAATGACAATGTTCACATTACAGCATGATCTGTAAGCAATGTGATGATTTACAACCACAGCTACAGTTGCGGTGTGTTGCAGCAAAAGTTGAGGCAAGTTCACTTTGTGTTTCTTTTTTGTCTGAGCCCTCTGGGTGGGCACTCCCACTATGCAAGTGCAGTGGTCTTATTAAAATGGATGAGGGGCTTGAGTTTTTTCAAAGTACTAATGTTGGGCTGAACACGGCCTTAGGGCTCTGTTTTTGTGCAGTGCTTGCTCGTACAGTTGCAGTGTGACTTCTTTTTTTGTCACACTTCTGGTAGAGAGGTGCAAATGTAATGACAATGCAATTTTTGTGCTCGTTTACTGGCGATAGTGGGCTCGCTGTTTGGACCAGAAGTTTCGCTTCACACGTAAACACACAAAGCTTTACTTGACAGAGATGCTTGTGCATACCTAAACTCACCTTGCCAAAAAATCATCCACAACGTCTGAAAAATAAAAAAAAATGTAGCATAGGCTCCTTCCCTTTCTGAAGATGATTGATGCACACTTATACCCACAGAGAAGCAGCGATAACAGACCAATTTCATCTGGATAATCGAAGTAGTATCTTTTGTCATGTGCATATTGTGATTATAGGAAGCTCAAGTTTATGCTTTTTTTTTTTTTTTCATGTGCATTTAATACGTCAATGTTAGGGTTGCAAACCTCACCTTTTCTCCGGGGTCAAGTCTCCCTCTCTTGTCATTTTCTTCTGTTAGGCTATTATCTTTTTTGTCATATGTCATTTTTGTCACACTGTTTTCATCTTGTTACGTCTTTTTTTGTCTTGTTAAATCTTTTACGCTGTGTACATCTTGTTAGGCCTTTAGACTGTGTTCGTCTTGTCGTGTCTTTTACGTCATGTTACGCTGTTTTTGTCTTGTTATGTTTTTTACGACTTGTTCTCATTGTGTTGTGTGCATGAAATACACTAATGGATACACAGGGAATCGTCCTATACATATGCTCAGTCTTGATGTTGGGAAGGCGGCCTGCAATGATGGAAAATAAAAATAATCAATAATTCTCTTCAAATGCCTTAAAACTAAAGTAAAAAGCGTGTTTTAAAGATGGCAACTCTGGACGTACATCTAAATGTAAAGAAGTGCATTATCTTAAAATTTTACTTTTCAAGGTGCCAATAAATTGCCATTAAGGGAGCTACAGTGTGCAAACCTTCCTATATGTTTTCATTGCTGTCTTCCATTGATCCAACACTTGCTTGAAATGGTATTTGAATGTGCAGGACTGTTATGTTTTGTCAGTTTCATTGACCATATTGAAGGCTGTCCCTCCACATGCACTATCTGTGTTCTGTCCTAATAATGTGTTCTCTGTGCTCCTGACACTTCTCCAGATTGCACCACACAGTGTTTTTCCTGCCCTTGTTAAAATGTAGTCATTAAAATTGCAAGAGATAGTTGGTGACAACCAAGTGTGCTTGTGGCCCCAAGTTTGCACTAATAACATTGGCATTTTGAAATATTCTGTTCAATAATTTCTATATCACTGCCCAATTATTTACTGTATCCTGTCATTCTCATTTCTTTAGTCAACGCATTTTGCCAACTTGTTCTCATGAAGTTCAAACTTATTTGTCTTTATACATTGATATTTTGTTGGACACTTATTGGACTGGAGGCACTTGTTCTGTCTGTTTATTATTATTTTTTGAACCAGTAACATTTAGCTATACTCTGGGTGTGCCAACCACTCAATGAGCTGTTTGAGAACAGCACCAGGTTTTCCCCAAGAGGACCACTGTGTGACAGCTAATCATTTTAGCATGCTCACATTACACTACTAATGAGGCCAATGGCGGGAGAGTTGTTGGTGTTTAACAAGGAGGATGGGGGGCCGGCCGATAGCTTTCCACACCCCCCCCCCCATTAAATCTATAGTCACTTAGTGGAATGCATTTAGCAATTTGTTTTAACAGGGGAGCTGACAGCCAACATCATGTGGTTTTTGCTGGTATTTATGGATTCAGGCCTTTTCTGACCTGGATTACACAGTGCGTTTTTTTAAAAATCATTTTACAGTTTTGCCTAATAAACTTGATTCCACCAGATCTGTGATACTCAACTTGCGGCCAAATCTGGCTCCCGATTGGGCATCAGGTGGCCCTCTGGATATTTTCTAATCACAATGAAAATGAGGTGATTCACTCTTTTTCCCAGGAAGGAGGGACGGATATGACAGCAACAACTATTAGCTGAAGAAGAGCAAAATTATGCAGAAATGAGGATAATTCTGATCTCATAAATGTGTAAAAAGCTTAAATATGCACGTTAAAATCATTATGAGCAGGTTCAACTTAAAAACATAAGTTCCCCTGCTGACTTAAAAATGTGAATTGGCTGAACTTATTTTAGGTGATTAATTCAAAGTTGTCTAATGATTGTGTTTCTTTTGAAATTTA
Organism: Lutjanus argentimaculatus; assembly: GCA_034769285.1. Classification (NCBI taxonomy): domain Eukaryota; kingdom Metazoa; phylum Chordata; class Actinopteri; order Lutjaniformes; family Lutjanidae; genus Lutjanus; species Lutjanus argentimaculatus. The sequence continues at coordinate 4,361,819 of JAWZSL010000001.1, forward strand.
ATTTGATTTAAGTGAACCCACAGTTGTACATTTATTCAACTCATCATTTCAAATCAGAACAACTCATGTTTACAAGTTCTGAAGTAGACCGACAATAAAAATCAACATATTTATGTTAAGTTAATGAGAAAAGATGAGTTGATTCCACTAAATTCCTGTATGATGTTTTGCAGTGTTCATCAGTTTATGGTTATGTTTATGAATCATTCCAGCATATTTAATGTTGAATAAACTCTTTCAAATGTTTTCAGAACATTTACAACTAAAATGCTAGTTGCAATTATTAAAAGCAATAAATTATCTGATTGATCTCTCACTCCTTGCACACAGTTTTTTTTTTTTTTTTGTTTGTTTTGTTTTGTTTTTTTAATTAATAAGTTAATAAGTCAGTTAATTGAAAACAAGGAATTTAAAAGAAAGATGAGTTGTGGGCCTTTAAATATTTATGTCAAACATTAACAGACATTAATGTTTATTAACTGGCCCTTGGCCTCCCGTCATTTTGCAAAAGTGGCCCCCAGGCAAAGTAAGTTGAGTATCCCTGCACAATTGTAAGCCTTGTTACCACTGATGTTCAGTTGAGCATTGAATGAGACAGTTGGTGTTTTTTTTTCTGCGTTGGGCCATAACTGTCTTCATTTTTTGAATCAGAGAACAAGATAAATGTGACTAAATCAGTGGCTTGTTCTCATCAGAGATGCCCAGAAAGTAGCTGTCTGCCAAGGCCATCCCTATGCAAGTTAAGGTGGATGAAGTGCTCTTCATAATTTGAAGTGTAATTAGCTGCTGATTTGGCCTGCTCTGATCGCAGAGATGCAACTGAATCTGGCTCTGTGGCCTTGTCTAGAAAAATAAATCACTCACACAACACCACAAAACCACATTTTTGCCCATGACACCCAAAGCACGAATGTGATGCACAAACAGCACACCTCTTCCAGCGAAACACATCTTTTTGCCCAAGGCTGAAAATATGGTACAGCTGACAGCTAGCTAACAGGTGTTGTTAAACCTTGCTTTGCAACTGGAAATTTAAAATATTAGTTTTTGCATCAAAAAGTCACATAAAATGTGACTTTTTTTATGTTTGTGCCTGTATCTCTCGGATTTTAACCCAGCTCTATCTAAAAATCAGAGAGAAACTGACGATAAAAAGTTGAAAAAACACAATTTCCTCTTTAGTTTGATGCCAAATATGTGGAATTTGTAGCTTTTTACACCAAGTTTGATTCAGTATATTTCTGAAACACCAGATAAAACCAGTAGCACTAAAACTGTGTAAAAAGCCGTGATGGAATGAATCTCAGTCTGCCTAAAAGAAGACAAAGTAACAACAAAAATGATCAACATTTCTCTCTCTGTTTGCTTTCTGGGCCGACATTCAAAGTCTGACAACAACGGATCCTTCACTGGATAATGCTGGGCTTTCAAAATAAAAGACAAAATGTTCCACACTTGTCACCACACAACACCTAATGTCTTTTCTCTTTCTTCTTCTTCTTTTTCTTTCTTTCTTTCTTTCTTTCAGATCCAGCGATCAGGAGGAAAAGCCACATCAAAAGCCAAGAAGGAAACGGACGAACAGACAGAAAATAAATAAAGTAGCGGGGCATCAGTTAGCCAAATCTTCATCCTCAAAGTCATCACTGTCATCACTGAATAAGTTTACAGGTCCAGAGTTATGCATCAAAACTAAAAATACTTAAATGTAAAGAAAAAAACGCTGTATGACTGTATTTGACTGCACCACCTGCATTGTTATCATCGTGGTTCTAGTCATCCAGGACCTCTGCACATCTTCATTATCACATCTTCATTACCACCGTGGAGTGTGTTTACGTGCACACAGCGTGATTGAAAACAAGCCACATCTCACTTAATGATCTGTTTCTAAAGAGTTACATCTCCATATGTGACAGACGGATATCCCTTTATATTAAACACCAGAGTGACACAGGTGATCTATACAAGCATCTCTCTCATCATTCTCGTGCTTTGACCCAGACGCCACGCTGGTTATTGTAAATGGGATATGCGGCGCACAGGTGCCATCAAGATACGTTCCTCCCCGTATGTGTGTGCACTTAATTGCGTTCGCTGCCGTTCCCCACCGTCATCATCATCATTATCATCATGATTGTTGTGGTTCCCTGCAGAGATGCAAGTTGGCAGAAGATCAGACAGACAGAGAACCTCAGACCTTTTGACCCATACCAGAAGAAACACACACACACACACACATACACACACACACACCAAAAAAAGAACACTCAAACGCTTCGTCTTCACTCTTCTCCTTCTGTGTTCCCCTTACTTTTTCTTTGGGCTTTATCTTTTGTATGTGTACATAAAGCAATTTCAAATCTTATAGTTTTGTACATGTAATTTTTATGGTGTGTGGAAATTTTCTAATAAAATAAAACAAAAATGGATGACTTTCTCCTAGACTGGCTGCATTGTTTCTTCCTTTTTCTTTTTAATCCATATCTCCATCTTAAGTTATTCTGGAGATGTGTGCCGTAAGACATACAGTATAATTAACCTGTTAAAGGGACAGTTCACCCTAAAATCCCCTGGCCTGTAGTGCCCTGGCCTGTGTGCCATCTAGATTTTTTGTTTAACACATTCAGAGTTGAAATTCAGTCACATTAGCTTAGAGCTTAGCTGAGTCACATTCAACTGTCAGTGGTATTCACAAAAAAGCATATTGTTGGTGATTGCTTGTCCATATGATAATATCTTTAATTGCACCCAAAACATACACTTTCTCCACAATAATTAGCACACGCAAAGTTGAAATTCAGCTGCATTCAGTTTTGGAGATATTGAGATGTTTGACCTCTCTCCAATATAAAGTGACTAAATGGCACTCAGCCTGTGGTGCTCAGTGCACCAAAAAATATATTTGAAAAATTCAAAACCAGTGTCTCTTTCCACCTGTTGTGAGCAGTGTCATGTAGGAACTACTTTATTTCTGCAGTAGAATCAACTTTAAGGTCTTTAGAATCTACTGGAACTACTTTCTTTTCTACTAGAAAGAAAATAGTTCCGACGTGAATGCTCACAGCAAAGCCTGTGGATTATCTTTGAGTAACCAGGTCATGATTTTTGAAAAGACATTCTGGTTTTGCATATAACATACCCCGAGTGCTATTTGGTCCCATTATATTAGAGAGAAGCCAGACATCTCTGTGGGTAACATTTCCAAAACCTTGCAACTCACACCAAAAAAAAAAAATCTAGATGGATAAACAGCACTACAGGCCAGGGGAAATATTTTTGATTTTGGGGTGGACTGTCCCTTTAAGTTGACAAATTTCATTGAAAGTGAAGATACACATTGCACACAATACAGCATAGCTTTCAGTTTCAACTCTGAATGCGCTAATTATCGTAGACAAGGTGTATGTTTTGAGTGGAATTAAAGACATTATCATAATGACAATCAATTTCTAACGATACGCTTTTTTTCATAAATACCACAGACATATGAATGTGACTCATCTAAGCTCTTTTCCCTTCTATTCTATTTTTTTTACAGGATGAAACGAACTTACATGCATAATAATTTTTACATTTTCACTCCAGGCTGATTGATACATTAAATATAACTATCCAATAAAAAAAAAAACAGCGCATTAATTAGAAGAGCTTATCGCTGTGATGTGTAAAATTCTAGTTAAAGCGCTATAATGAACATGCTTTTATATTAACAGTGGATCAAATGACAATGTGAGCCCGTCTGACTCATCGGTTCCCCTCAGCGCTACAGAGATTTACAGCCTCTCTCAAAATCATTGTTTCTTTTCACTCTCACAGCTCTCACCATGGCTGTTTTTGGCCATAGCACTCACCTGTTTTTAGCGAAAAAGCTCCAGTAAACCCACTGCACACTATTTGCTCAGCACAAACAGCACACAGACAGACAGTTTGCGACTAGCCGGTGAACACTGTGGAGCATTTTGTGGCTAAGAGGCATATATTTACCTCAGGAGTTGGTGGAGACCAAAAATAGAGCTAAAAGAGAGCGAATATTGAGCTCACTTCACCAGGTGACATGACTCAATTAAATGACACGTGCAAGTTAATTTACGATCTTGCAATCATTTGCCCAAAATGTTTGGCTTCCCTAAATATTTAACAATGTATAAAAAAAAAAAAAAAAAGATTTGAATCATATGTCTTCATGCCAGTTGTTACTGATGACAGATGTTTTCCTTTTCTGAGACATCAACATGAAGCCTTGCCTCAGACGACTGCATGAATGCCTCGCTCACTGGGTCTTTGATTGCGACTTTCAAACTGGAAAATCAGCCCAGCTGCTGTGGAAATGCTGTAAAATGTGTCCTTAGTGATTCACTGAAAACTATAAATCCACACTGCACGTGTGCGCTTTTTAATGTTCTGCCGGCTGACAGCGTTTCAGACACGAGCTTTACGTAAAGTCCCGTCTTCATCGAGCGGTAGTACCTTTTAAAGGCCCTCTGTGTTCCTCGTGCTTCCTGCTCCCAGTTGTTTCCCGTGAACGTAACCTAAATCTGTCTGCTTCCTCCCATCCCTCCTCTCCTATTATCTCCCCCCATCACTCCACTCCTCCCCCTCATCTATTCCCCTCAGCTTTTCACCCCCATTCTCTCTTCTCCTCACCTCCAGTCCCCGCATCTCTCAATCTCTCACCCGCTCCGTTTTTCCCTCTCAACTTTAATACCCAGTCTGCTCTACACAACTCCATTCTGCTCCCCAGATCTACTCCATTCCTCAGTTCTCTGCTCCTTAGTTCTTGGCAGGCAGCCAGCGCCTGATCAGCTCCCCACCATTTCTGTCTCCTCTTTCTCCTTTACTCTCATCATCACCACCTGTTAACTCTATTTCCTCTCCCGTCGTATTTTTTTTTTTCTTTTTCACATGAAGCAGAAAGAATTAGAATGGATGGGGTATAATGAAAGCGAAAGTAAAATATATCTTTCCTAACAGAAGTTGAAAAAAGGGAATGACTGCTCCAACATAATGGCAGCACCGCTAAAGACAGAAAAAGCAATGGAGAAAAGGATGAAGGAGGAGTCATCCCACGAGCTATCAGCAGCTGTAGAAAATGTGGCACCTGGGGTCTCATTTTGAGAAAGATTCTAATATTAAAATTTGATTCATGTTTCGCTCTTTGAGCTCCATGGCAGGCAGTGAATATGATTATAACGAGAAATCAACGCAGCAGAGTAGAAGTCGAAAAACATCCTGATGAGCAATTATTATCATTGTGAATTAATTATTAAACGGTCACCTTTGCATGTGTGCGCGATTAAAAGTTTTCTTCCGAGGGTATGAATAAAACAAGAGGCGTCTGAGCTGACAACATCCCGTCAAAATCACCCTGATACTGGATTAAAAATAATCAGTTATGCTCCTGAATTGATTAATTAAGCTAAATATTTATGTCAACATATTTTACATGGTATTAATATGAATTCTATCCTGCACCACTGAGAAGTTACAGGAGTTTCAAGGAAATTATTTCCCGCGTATTAATATGTAAATCTATGCAGCGAGGTGATCCAAATTTAATCAGACCATCTTCTACACGGGCAAATCTTCGTGTACATATTGAATTCATGTCATGTACTGTTCTCGAGTCAGTGCTCAGCTAAAAAACATAAAAAAAAAAAGAGAAAGAGAGAGAAAGAAAAAAGTCTACACACAGACGGACAAATGTCAGAGTGATGGTAATAAAAAAAAAATACAAATAGTACAAGAATTTTTGTCCAAGTGTCCTTGGCTGTTGTTTGTGAATTATTGGCTGTTCTGCAGCTGATTGGCCAGGAGACTGACCACAAGGCTGTAAAACTCATGCCTGATTGGACAGATAGAAAGGTGACCTTTTATGTGCGAGAAACTTGTGGCCTTGAGTGAGAAGCCTCAAAAACTCAATCATGACATACTGTACACGCACTCACATGCAAGTGGATGTAAGCGGTGGACTCAAGTGTTGCCTGCCTTGTGCTTTGATGAAGAGGCCCAGACCATGGATATCTTTGGAGGCGGTCTCCGTTTATTTCTTACAGCTGACAGCAAGAGGTAAAAACAAAATCCTCCGTCAATTATGACCACGTAACTCGAGCCCCTACACAAATTAAGTGACATGGGAATATGTTAGCATATTACAAGTTTAGGCTGAAAAATGAATTTATAAGCATAGCTTAACAGTGCTCAAAACACTGAAATTACTGTCGCTTACCTCTCCCATGGAGTACAACAGCAAATGGGGAGAGGTAAGGCGAGAAAAACCCCTTTATAGGAGGGTTACCCCCAAAGGTGAACGTAGGGGTACAGAAACTGAGTATCAAATGTTCCACATGTTGGCTTGGAGAAGCCTAAGCATGTCAGGTAATAACAACTGAAACACATTTTGTTAAATTATGATACTAAATATTACAAATGTACATCTGACTTTTTTTTTTTTTTTTTTACACATATTACTGCTGTATAATTGACCTGTTACATGCATACCAACACAGACAGTACAACATGCAGGCACATGCACAGAAAGACCCCGGATGGTGTTCAAGCACCTGCCCCGTTGGCCTCTGACCAGATAAATGCCCTTTTTGCAAGACATTTCTTTTTCAAATTTTATATTCTAGTTTTTAAATTTGGCCGATGGCATCAATTCTCAATTAAAAGTGTGTTGTGATTCAGGACCACACGAGCCCCTACCTCTCCCTCACTTTAGTGCCCTGCCGCGCTGCCTTCACTGGTGACGGCCAAGTAACAGTATTGTTTGCCCTCAGCTTCTGTATTGTTTGTCACTGTTGTGAAATTCAGCCACGACCAAACCAAACTTAGAAAAGTGCTGCATTAAAGGGACAGTTCACCCCAAACTCAAAAATACATTTTTTTTTACCTCTTACTTGTAGTGCTATTTATCCATCTAGATTATTTTAGTGTGAATCGCAGCATTTTGGAGATATTGGCTGACCAGATGTCTGCCTTCTTTCCAATATAATTAGACTAAATAGCACTCGGCTTGCCGAGACCTTGTTGAGGGCAGTTTCATGTAGGATCTACTTTCTTTCCGGCAAAAAAGAAAGTAGCTCCACTAGATTCTATTGCAGAAAGAAAGTATTTCCTGCATGAAACTGCTCAGAGCAAGGTCTGTGGATTATCTTGAGTAACCAGGTCATGATTTTTGAGAAGAGGCACTGGATTTTTTCTTTTGAGCACCACAACCCCAATGCCATTTAGTCCCATTGTACTGGAGAGAAGGCAGACGTCTCTTCAGCCGATTTCTCAACTCTGCAACTCACACCAAAAAAAAAAAAAAAAAAAAATCTTGATGGATAAATAAGTAAAAGTAAAAGTACTCAATGCAGAAAAATGTCCCCTGTGACTGTTACACTATTTTAAACAACAGGAGGAGGGGAGAGGAGAATCAAATCAAGAGAGGGGAAGAGAAGAAAATGAGGAGAGGAGAGCAAAGACAAGGAGTGGAGAGTAAAATTAGGCAACTAAACAGAGACATACTTTGCAGTTTGGAAAGTAGATTGGTTGGTTTACTGTTTTATTTATTCAGACAACAATTTCGAGTGAAGATTTGTTGATTTTGCATTATTTTTATCTAACTGATCTTTATTTTTATATACCATTAAAGCAATATGTGGCTTTTTTTCCCTTTGTTATTGCCTGATAATTGTAGAAATAGTGAATACTGAAAACCGTTGTCATGAGAATTACAATTTTATAGAAATCTGCTGAGTATTGAACATCTGCATGAGTAGATAAATACACTTAAATATGTAAGTAAGTAACAGATGTGCTACCATATGTAATTTTATTTTTCATAAATAATTCTGAGAGGAGTGCCCTTTTTTTTTTCGCTTGGGCACCTGTCCCCCCAGATGTCCGCGCACGTGATTGAAGACACGAATAAACACGCATTCACACAGAGAAGACGTCCACAGAGACGCAAAGGTTTGTAGAAGAAACGGTGCTTTGAAAGCTGCTATAGTTTATCCTCAGAGGTTGAACTGAAGTAACTGACTTCCTCCACGCTTCAGTGACTTCTTCAGCATTTGCTCTGTGCGCCATTACGACTTGTCTGACTGCGTCTTGGGTGACTGAATGATTTATTTCTTAACTGTGACTAAGTGAAATCTCAAACAAACAGTGACTGGTTGGCTTCTCTTTCTTTTTGAAGACAGTTTCTCCTTTCTTGGTATAGTCTCAGTACTGATACAGGGAAAAAAAATTTGGAAAAAAGAGTGCTGGAAGCCATGTGGCCAACATCCTTAGACAGATTCAAACCCAGGATGTCTAGCTGAATCTCATTTGCAAGTGTTTATCGTTCCCCCCTCCGCATTCACACTCGGGGGAGTCCACTGCTACCCCCGGATGTGTTATGCCTTTGAGGACTGCCTTCCCTCTGATGCTATCTGCCCAGGTGGAGAGTGGCCAGCTGGTTTTGAATTTTTTGTAATTTTAAGGTGTGAAATGGTTTTGACGAATGACAAATGTAAATGGAGGCAAAACTACCTCCAAATGTGAGCTATTTTAGTCTGATTTTGCCTGAATTCTTTAAGAGGCAGACAACAAGCACCATGGTTACATGTCCAGTCTTTACACGCCAAGATCCAAACATGAAATAAAGCCAGAATGAAATGAAAAATGTCTTCTTAACCCTTTTAGATCACATCCCCAGTCATACTGTGCAGCTATTTAACAATATTTGCCAAAAAATCCATTGCTTTGTAAATTTCTATCATAATCATGGAAAATGCATTTATGTTTTCTTTCTGTAAAACTAAATATGACAGGTGCTCATGTAAACTAGAACTAACCAGTTTCAACCAATAATATCATGGCATCCACCTGTCAATCAATCTTCAACATTTAGCGGTGCACAGCTAAGGCAGATTCATTAGCTAGCTTGCAAGCATATGGTACATTGGTGTGTCTTCAGGTGTTCGCCACCTCAAACCATTTCACCTTTCTCCAAAATACCGTGGTTATGTGCTGCTGACTAGAATTTATTCACTTTAGGGAAAGTGGTATCTGTGGCAGAAGATTATGTGTGAGGCACTTTCCAGTGGACTCCTTCAGCATACCTTCATAACTTACACAAAAATACAACTTAATGACTTTATTCACTGACTTGGGGAAACTGGATCATATTTTATGAAGAAAATGCTTTTCCATTTTTCCCTCTGATGTCCTCTGGCTGCTCAGCTTCAACTCTGTCTCAGAGTTTCTGCTAACCTAGCTGCTGTCAGCAGGCAACAGAACCTCCCAGTGAATACAGCCAGACCAGGTATGAACGCAGCCTCTGAGACCGACAGGGACTAAAATCTAGAGGTAGCATCCTTTAATTGTTGCTAAAGTAGGTAAACACTAACTGCTGTCAGTTTGGTTAGTCGGGCAGCTAAGGTTAAATTAGTTGACTCAACTCTGGGGTGTCAGGAGCCAAACCTGGCAGAAAACCACTGTTTCGATTTAGTCCCCATCATCAAACCTCCATCGAGCTCCTGGACCAAGAAGAATCATCCAAATGAATGGGCCGCTGCACCGTAGCTCCCCAGCTGTCTGTTTTTACAGGAAACACGTCAATATGCATAAGCACATATCACTCTGATTTCTGTTTAATGATGATTTAATAAGGTTCAGGTTAATTGAGGTTCAGGAACCTTGTTTCATGTTAATTTAATAAGGTTCAGGAACAAGACAATGCCACTCTCTCACAAACTTGTGCCCCTGTCTTGCTTATTCTACCACGTGTGCCTCTTTAATCCAATCACCTGTGCTTACCCATATAAGCACATCTAAACCTTCTTTCTGGTTTGTCTCAGTTCTGATGACCCTCCCCCGAAAACCCCGTTCTTTTCCTTTCTCACTTCTCAGCAAGCAGCATCGCACCTCAGTAGTCAGCATGGTGACCCCACAGCAAGAAGGTCCCAGGTTCAATCTCAACTGTCCTAGGTTCCTTCCGTGGGGATTTTGCTCCATCTCCCAGTGTTCGTGTGGGTTTCTACCAGGTGCTCCAGTTTTCTCACACCATCAAAGACATGCATGTTAATATTGATAATTTTTCCATCTGAGTAATTCTTCTTTCCATCTTCTATTACAGGAACTACAGGGGTATGAAGAAGCACTGAGGCTCATGGAGTCTTGATCCCCAGGTTCCTAGCCATTCCAGCCAAACTACAAACCTAGCTGCTCTCTAACTCTGACCCCCTTCATCCCTCTCCCCAAGCCTTATCATCCCTTCAACACTGGTCTTTGTTAGTGAAACCACATCTGTGTATCTCCGTTGGCCAGAAAAATCAAAAATCTGATTGCAATCAGTCTTGGGGCCTCATTAATAAAATGGATTTACGATCGATGTTGATCTTAAGTGTAACTTAATATATTTTTTGTCTTGATGGGCTGTCACTCACTGTCACCCACACAGATCATTCAATGGCTAAACTGACTAAACTGATCAGAGTTTAGATAAAACACAACAAAAGCTTGGTGTGCCCTTGGCCCTTGGTGCGCAATCTGTCTTGAATGCTTCTTGGATGCTTTTACACGTACCTTTTTTTCAGATCAGATGTACGCAAGACACATGTTGTGATGCATGAACTGTAGGAGTAAAATGATTGATGCTCTCTGCCCGTCCCGCCTCAGCTCCATCAAGGCTTCACTCCTTTTGTCTACATTCCAATTTTCCAGCCAACTGAGATGAACAAAGATAGCAAAGAGCGTTATGTTTATATTTTTAACAGACTATGACGACTCTCCTTTAGAGTGTCTCCATAGTAACGGAGGATGAAATGGTGAGGGGTTCACATTGTTCATCTCTGTTTTCATACCGCCTCAGTCCTCCTTCTTTGCCCCTCCATGTCAGTATCACTCCATGTGACGCATATCACACATAAGCTGCCTGTCATATTGGAGTGAAGGCAGCACTCCGCTGAAATGAGATTCAGCTAATATCAGGTGCTGCACGTGCCCGAGCCAACCGAGCCACCAGGTGTCCTCGTGATTCATAATGACTCCAATTCACAGAGGGAAGGAACGACTCCCTGAATGAAATGATGTCTTTTCACCTAACTGTCTACATTTCACCTGGCTGAGTCTGGTGGCTTATTCACTGAATGAATCAAGGCTACATTTGTGGTTTCATTTATGTTCTTTTTGATTACTAAACCACTGGTGGACTCAGAGGGAGGGCAGGGGATGCAATTGCTAACCTTGGTGGCCCAGTGTTCAGAAAAATGCTGCAAAAAGGTCCTCTTGGTTGCCCCTAGGTAGATAGAATACGATAAAGTGCTTTCTAGGGTGCCCTACAATGGGACAAATCTGGCAAGGTGCCTTCTAGGGTGCCCTTCAGTGGAGAAAATGTGGTAAAGTGTCAGCTAGGTTGCCCTTCCAGTGGATAAAATGTCATTAAGTGCTCCCTTGGGTGCCATTCAGTAGGCAAAATGTGGCAAGGTGCCTTCTAGCTTGCCCTTCCAGTAGATAAAGTGCCATAAAGTGCCCTCTAAGGTGCCCTTCAGTGGACAAAATGTTAGTAAAGTGCCCTTAGGTTGCCCTTCCAGTGGATAAAATATCATGAACTGCCCTCTACGATGCCCCTCAGTGGACTAAATGTGGTAAAGTGCCCTCTAGGGATCCCTTCCAGTGGATAAAATGCAATGCAGTACCAGGCTGCTGTACATGCTAGAATATGACTTGGCTTCTACATGCTTGTAAATGGTTTAATTGTAAATAGTTCTCTGTTTGTTTTTAATACAGAGGTGTAGTAGATGTTGTACTTTAAGTCACATAATTAAAATATTTCTATATATTCAACTCAGGTTTTGGAACTGTTTCACCATAAATGTGACACAACTTTCAGCTCACTGGTGCCCCACTACACACATCTGGTGCCCTTTTTAATTTTTTCGCCCCCACCCCTCAGGCAACCTGAGTCCGCCACTGTACTAAAATATACTACAGTTGAAGCATGACTTATATGGATGCTTCCTGCACTGCTGCTACTAATTCTCTATCCACAACAGGCAATATCTGTACCCCTAATATCCCTCAACACTCATGCGAGGCAACTGGTGGACTTTTGAGAGACAACCTACTCGCTAAGAGAAAGGAACGGGGGTGATAAACTCAATTGTTTGCAATCAGCAGAGCTCAGTATTTATAATAACAGCACCTCATGGTGTTTTTCGTTTAATCTTCCGCAGACAACCGTCACATGTGTTTTAATGAGGACAGCTCACAGTGAGAGATAACTGAAAAACTCTGCTCTCCTCTGGTTTTAGCTTAGGTTGGATGCACACCACAAGATCTCATCAAGTTTAGTTCAACTAATTAAACCCAAAGTTACCATCCTCTCCCAGCCCAAATTTTCAAGACGAGAGAACTGCTGTGAGGAAGCCACAAAGGAAACACATGATGGTTGGATTTGAAAAATATTTTCTGAATTTGTATGCGTGGAACTGCTTAATTGGGGCTAAATCTTGTCAAAGCATGTAGTGTTTGTCCACAGTTGGCAGGAAGTAGCAGGGGGCTGCAGTGATCTGAATCTGTATCTAAAGAAACAGCATGGAAAAGCTGTCCAACCAGTGCAACATGCTGTTTTGTGACACATCATTGTGTTCACCCCCCCCCCCTTGTGTGGGAACTTTACATATTGCATCTGATGTCACACCTGCACCACAGGACGCTGCATAAAACAACCCACACCATTAATATGGAATGTGGATTGTCTCTGGGTGATGCTGTAGCTGTGAGAGAAAGAAATAAAATATGTTTTTTTGATTTATTTATTGTCAGCAGCTGTCTGTAATTCCTTTATGGAGCATTAGTGATATGGATAAAAATGAAGGTTTCCTCTACAGCAGTCTCTCAACTCTGTCCAATTTAGTAGAAATAGTAGTAGAAGACTCCAAATTGCACATGTCTGGAAATGTATCAGTCTATCTATAATGTAATACAGTGGTTTTCAACCTTGGGGTCAGGACCCCCGGGGGGTGCAAGATCATTTCTGGGATCATCAGATGGTTGTGGAGCAGAAGGTATGATATTGTGGGCAGGCAGCACCAAATGAGAGCCTGGAAGCAGCTCTCAGCCACTTCAGACCCTTAAAGACATTCATCATAAAAGCGAGTTAAAAACTGTGCAATTCAAGGCTGTCCCAGACGAAAGATGACCAAGGTAAAAGAAATGTGGAGATATCTTTGGTCACGGTCGTCGCACTGTGAGAGAGGTTCAAAGACAGCGGGTGTCGCGGCCTTGTGACCAAAGATAGCCTCTGACATAATTCAAAATTAAAATTTAGGATATCCATCTCACAGTGTAATTCCTGCTACGACCTGTGTCATCTTACCAAAGTGTGTGCTGGGGGACAAAGGCAAATCTCATCGGTAGATGCTACAAAGGACAAATATACATTTATTTATGCTATTTTAGTATGTTTAATATGTTCCAAGCCTGTTTTCCCTCATTACAACTGGGTCCACATTCTCCTCCTTTGCATTATTTTCCATTTATGTTCACCACAGATGGATGATGTATGCTGATGACATTTTCTTTTATATTGACGAGAGCCTGACCAATAAATCGATCAGCTGATATTACTGGCCTGATGTTGGCCTATTACAGCTATATCGGTCTCAGTGTATATCTTGTCAGATATGCACTGTTATGAAAACTTTTCTTTTTTTTTTTAAGAACATAATGCAGCTTGTTTTTATTTATTTGCTTTATAGGCAGCATTCTGCGGATATTCAATCCTTTTTCTTAATTCATGGTTAATATGTACACATATCTTGCTCTATTTGTGTATTTCTTTTTAAATATTTACTTTTAATTATGAAAAATGCCAGAGAACATCCCGCCTCTATTACATACAGTATATTTGTCAAAAGTGATGCAAAATATGTCATGTCAAAAAAATGCATCAGCCCCAAAAATTCAGTATTGGTCCAGTCTTTATATTGACTTGCATTGTAGCTTACAGTTCAGTAGGTGTGGTCATTGTATATCGTGATATGAAAAAGTAAACTTAAAAAACCTACTTTGTCCAGCAAGCATGATGAGAAATGAGGGCTGTATTTTGGTGTGTACACATGAGTTCTGATGGGACACTGCATCGTGCTTAACCAAGCAGCTATAACCTGTTTTACTGGCTATCACACGGAACGACCACTATGTAGCAATGGAGAGCGGAGAGTGTGTCTCAAGGTGTGTCACCCAAATGTCAGACAGCAGCACAATCAAGCTCCCACCAAGCTTCGGAAATATCATTCTGAATTTCTGCAATATGGATTTTTTTTGTGGGAGTCGTCAACACCAAGCTCCGTGATGTGGGGTGTCAGGACTCGCAAAGGTTGAGAACAACTGCTTTATAACCACCCTGACAAACGAAGGACAGCATGTTCAGAGGTGTTTTCCTGCCCTTTGCTCACTGCATGCTAGCAACCATTTCCTTTTACTTCAGTATATATATACATATATATATATATATATATATACACACACACACACACACATATATAACTGTCTACTTTTCTCATGTTAAAATATTTACTTTGCCTGTGCAGCACATTTTTAATCAATTCCATCAGTCTTTGAAAATGAAAATATATTACTGAAAGTCTGTGTGGATGTCAGTGCAGCCACTGTGTCAAATCTATTTGCATATGAGTAGGTTGGTGCATGTATACAGCTCACATATGGAATGCTGCTGAAAAGACTGTAGAAATCAATCCATCAAATAGAATGAACAGATAAATAAGAGAGAGTCTGTGGGTAAAAAGTAATACACACCACTTGGGATTGGAGCAAATGGGGTAGTCCTGGTTGACACCAAGCTCACTTAAAGGTGCAATATACAACAGCCTCACTAGACATCAGCAAATAACAAGTGGAGAAATGGCATCCTTAGCAGAGAATGAAGACACACTCCTCCTGTGTGCATTAGCAGACTCAGGCTCTCTAAGGGGCAGGTCTGGAAAAAATGACAAGGGCACCACCTGTACGTGAAAATCGTTATGCTTTTCAGGCGAAATGGTTCCAAGTCCTCATTTAGATTAAAACTTTAATTAAATTTATTGTATAATAACCACTACAACTCTGTAATAAAAACACGCTATTGAACTATTTAACCTATTTAACCACTTAAAGGCATGTAGAAGCCAAATAATGTTCTAGTATGTAGGGCAGCCTATATGGCACTGCATTGCGTTCAGTCTACTGGAAGAGTACCCTGTAGTGCACTTTAGCACATTTTGTCCACTGAATAGGCAGCTTAGAGGGCCGTCCCTCCCATTATAGAAAAAAAATGAAATGGCAAACATACCTTTGTTGCCCCTAACTATAGGTGCCCTCTTAGGTGCCTTTCTAGTGGACAAAATCTGGTCAAGTGCCCTTGAAAGTGCCCTTGTAGTAGACAAATGTGGCAAGCTTCCCTCTTGGGTGCCCTTAGTAGACAAAATGTGTTAAAGGGCCAACTTGGATGCACTTCTAGTGAACAAAATCTGGTCAAATGTCCTCTAGGGTGCCATGCTAGTGGACAAATCATGTTAAAGTGCCCTCTAAAGTGCCTTTTTGGTGGACAAAAATGTGGCAAGGTTCCTTCTTGGGTCCCCTTCTACTGGACAAAATGTGGACAAGTGCCCTCTACAGTTTCATGCTAGCAGACAAATCATAGTAAAGTACCCTTTAAGTGGACAAAATGTCATAAAGTTCCCTCTAGGGTGCACTACCAGTGGAAGAAACAGAACGCAGTGCCATATTGGTTTTCCTACATACTAGGAAATTATTTTGCCTCTACGTGCCTTTAAACAGTTAAATCGTTCCCTGTGTGTTAAAACAATTTCAATCTAAATGAGGAACTGCAACTATTTCACCTTAAATGCATAACAGTTTTCACTGTGCTGGTGCCCCTCCATGTAGGGGGGGTGCTCTTTTTATTTTTTTCACCCCTGCCCCTCAGACAGTCTGAGTGCACCACTGGCAATATGTGAATTTTAAAAAGTTATCAACCAAACATTTATTTCCATTCACCAGATTAATACACATACTATGACCTTAAATGGTAACAAATGGGGAACTTGTATAATTTTCGTATAATTTTCTGAGTTGCTGTTCTTACTTGAGGAAGAATTCACATGAATTTTCCCAGTCAGAAATACATTTTTTTTAATTATTCCACCACCATATGAATGCACTAAGAGATGCAGTTTACTGTGACTTCTAGTGGCAGTGAATATCACTTATTGTACCTTTAAATAACACATTTAAGCCTTTCCTCTCACATCAAAGTGAGATCGCTACAAAAGGCCGCGCCCAACCAAAATAAATGCCATGAAATGGTGTGTTGTCACTTACTGGTTGCAATTTTGTAGAAAGCAGAAAAGCATCCAATGACGCAGATGCTGCCATTGTCTCTGTGGTTTCTAAAGTTGTTTTCTGACTTCTATCAACAGTCAGCAGAGTGTTTTTTTTTTAACTTAACGCTGAGCAGAGATGGATAGCGAGTCAGATAGAAAGAGATGCTGATGTTTGATTTTGGCCATAGTGGTTTTTGACAGTAAGAGGCTGCCTTCTATTTATTGTTAATGGAGAGTAGCATAGAAGGGCAGAAAGAGGCCAGAGCTTTGAAAATGATTCGCTGTCCAACGCAATCCCCTGCAAGCTTTTCAGGAGAGAATGAAAATGCAGCAACAAACGACAGCTCTTTCATATGTTTGGGGATTTGAAATTCGGGTGTTATTTCGATTCTGTTTGAAAATAGCTGCTGAATATGTATGAGGTTAAAAGCTGAATTGATTAATTAATTTGCTTGATTGCTGTGTGCCAAAGCCTCAACCTGGCTGCGAGCGGTGCCAACAGTGAACTGCTATGAAAGACACAAGAAAATGAAAGCAGAGATGAGACGGTGAAAGTTTCACAAGTCATCAGAGTCTAGTTAGAGGACGGCTTTATCGAAATGATTCCTATCGTAGATAAACAGTCCAGTCAGCCAATCAGAGCAGAGATTAGACTCAGTGGAGGGACTTGATTGAGATGTTACTGCCTGTGGCTGAAGTCATCTCAAGCCCATACATATGTGTGTGTGTGTGCGTGTGTGTTTGTGCCCCATGCAGGCCATCATTCCTTATCTGCCATCACCACTCACCCTGATCTTTCTATCTTTATATAAAAGGACCATATCTGTAGCCTGCCATCCGTATATCAATCTCAACGCTTCACTGGATTTCAGACCATGAAGAGGCTCTTTAATTCCTCAGATCTTTGAAGAGCAGCGCCTAATTTTAGGAGTAAAATATATTTCATGCAATGTAGTTTGTGAAAATAAGTTGTTGCATTGTGTTTGAACTTTGTTCCTTTGAAGGTCCGGTTCATAATTCCCTTTTTTTAATATTACAGCACATGCCTATTATTGAGCAGCATGGGCTTCACTCAAGTGCAAAATGGGCCTGACTGTTGCTGTAGGGGCAGTAAAATATAGTTTACAAAGAGGAAAACAAATATAGATTTTGGAACAAATGTTGATTTTGAGATATGCTGAGATGCTACTCTTTACATTTGTTTAGCCAACCACATTATCTGTGTTACAAACTTGAAAAAGTACACCACTGAAATCAATTCCAACAAAATTACATTTCAATATGCTACTTTTGAGCTGAGCTGTTCAGTTTTGTCTTAGAAAGCAAGAAAGAAAGAAAGAAAGACAGAAAGAAAGAAAATGATTTTCATTTAATTTCATTTTCATTGATGATGATGATGATGATGATGATGATGATGATTGATATTAGTAAGGTTACATGAGGCTGAAACGGAACCTCAATTTAGTGGTGAAAAGTGTCTGTTGATGCTTATGTGTGCATGTCCGAGTTTTCTCCATCTGGACAGCTTGTTTAGTTTCTGTAATGTAGCATGTGTAATGGCATCTTTCAAACATTGTCATGTGTTTGTTCAGAACATAGAAATTTATGGTGGCTTATGCTGGTAATTGTGGTGATTTACTGTGAAACCGTGAGTCAGGTGGCTCGTACATTTCTTCACTCCAGCTGTATATCCATCATGTTAGAATGCATTTCCCTTGTATTTACATGCTAATGCAGAATAGATGTGAAAAGTGCTATTCAACTATCAACTCGTACTGCTTAGCATTGTATTTCCAAACAGAAAACACATGGCGTTTTGGAATTTAGATCGGGATGTGAGTCGTGACACGAGTCCAATGCTCTGATGAATGCCTTACGTCAACATCGGGCTCCCATACTGGAATTGGATTGAATCGCTCTCATCTCTATGTTTAACATTATCTATTGTATCTGGGATATTCTTGCTGTAAATAAGAACGGTAAAATAAGCTTCCCTGCAGTGATGATGCATCTTTTGCTGCTAAGGCCCTTTAAAAGAAGATCTTTCAAAGTTGCATTTTGTGAATTGTGTACTGAACAGACGTTCTCCTGCACTCCCACTCAAATGAGCTGTTATGTGTCAGCAAAGCAGAGGAGCCGACACACTGGGAGAAGATTTAGAGATATACTGAATTTACTAATGCTAAGTTAGTAATCAAGACTATTCCCAAAGCAAACAGAAAGATCCTGAATGTTGATCTCTCGTTCTCCGTTGTGGTGTATGCATGCCGAGCAATAAGCATAAACAAACCCCTGCCTTCCCTCTCTTCTGCGTTTAACTAGTTTTTTGTTTTTCATATGTACATCTGATTACAGTATTCAGATTTGAACGCACCGCAATTATTCCAGGTCCACTTTACTCAATATTTGTTTTACTTGTTTGTAGTATATTGACTATTCCCTGATTCTTTTTCAATCTTATTGTAGCATCTTACTGAGTACACTACAGGGATATTTACTGTGCAAAGGCAAAGCTTAGACACACACAGAACTTGCATCCTCGTTGTCATTCTCCAATCATCACCCTCCCTAATTAGCTGCTGCCTTTACATTCAGACTGAACATGGCTGCTTCAATTTTAAAGTGTGATATTGCAGAGAGATTTAGTAATAATTCAGTGAGGCCAGGAGAGCTCACCCAAAATGAAAATCATTTCCCTGGACCAGTGAACCCTTTCACCATTTCCTTCCCAAAACCTACCAGCTTACAGCTGTTGATACGCGGGTGTGGTAGAATCTGCAAACTGCACAGACCTGCGTTTAGCGTGCACCGTACAGTAATGCGAACCATTTAATTTGAGTGCTGCGCGTCACCGACAACTGCATTTACTGAGCCACATGAATAATTCCTTTGATAAGCAGCAGCACCTTCCCCCATTATTTCCATCAGCAATGTCATTTAACAATTGTGTGTTTTCACCCGTTTGTCTCGACCTTGATTTTCTGGGCCGTTGCTCTCTGCTCCCTGCCCAAACACTGAAGCTGACAATGCACAAACAACCACCAAGCCTAAATATTCCACTCCACCAGGACACAGCCGATTTGCTCCTCATTGAAAGAGTTTGCTGTACTTCATTCAGATAAATACTCCAGTAATACTGGCGCTGAATAACTGAATAAAATAATATAAACTTCAGGAACTTCTTGGCTACAAATTCAAAGCTTTTCCAGAGATGTGAATGGGCTTTTTGATCGATGCAGCAGCAGCATTGCTTTATTACAGCATTTGCCCATGATGCTGATGTAACCTTTACTACTGAGACCTTTTAAAAATCCATCTCTGACCCTGCAGCATGCTGTGAGTTCTTTAAAGTTCAAGTCAAGTCCAAATATAACTGACTCAAATACATCTTTTTGGCACATCTATGGGATTTTCTCCTTGCTTCCAGTCAAGCAACAGGGCATCATCTTTCTTTTTTTTTTTCTTGAGAGTATAAGTCATGTGTATTCTTAACCTGTAATACCTAATAGTAGATATTAAAGGGGTAGTTCACCCAAAAATGAAAATTCAGTCGTTATCTACTCACCCGCATGCCACTTGAAGGTCAAGTTTAGACCACAAAACACTGCTGGACTTTCACAGGAAAACAGCATTGCAGAATCTTCCAAATAATGTAACTGAATGGTGACCAGTATTCAAGAAAGCAGTGTTTTGTGGACTAAAAAACTAAACATCACCTTTAATCGGCATGAGGGTGAGTAGTTAATGACTGAGTTTTCATGTTTGGGTGAACTATCCCTTTAGTACTCACTCAAAGACACTTGACAACTGATCATATGAGTCTAATGTAGTTTAAGTACATAAAGATTTGTGTTTTGACTTTTGTTTCACCATGTTTTTCATGTTGCCTTTTTTCACAATTACCCACAAAATACAAATAGAATATTTTATCCAGTATTTCCCATTAGGGCTGGGTATCATTTAATACTCCGACTGACCATTTCACACACACACACATCGCGAACGCATGATGGATAAAGCGCTGTCCGCGGTGCTGAAACAACGCCACAAGACATAGTCACCTTATGATCTCACTTCAGCTACTAGTTTGTTTAAAAAAGTCGGGCTGATATTTACGGACCTCGAACCTTTATCAGCCGTCGGTGTCGGCCCCAGTGCCCTCCGTTTCTCAGGTAGTGGTTCTGGTGGCTGATCTTGGGACCCCTGCTCTTTGTTTGAAATTATGTAGCTAATTTAATATTAATGTAAAGACCCTTACTGTTATATGTGTAAGTAACTGTCTAGTGGAAATGGCAAAGTAATGATAACTGGTAACTTCGGTCGGAGAAATGGGTAGTCGGAGTATTGGGTAGTCAGGACTGACGTATGCTCCCCGCTGAAAAGAGAGTCTGGGAATTAAACCGGAGGAGAGTGGGCTGACCTCTTGCTGTGGGACACACTCTGCTCTGCATACAGTAGGTTACAAAATATGGATAAAATACATTTTCAGTGCCTTTTTATTGTTTATGTGATGGTATGTAAATTTTTACACGTGTATTGTCGAAAAAGTAGACTTGAAGTTGTTTATGCCCATCAGAGCAGCTGGTACGTGCATGGAACTGGTGCAGACAGGTGCAGTGATAAATATGAAAGCTTTTCTGAGTCGCTTGCAGTTGAGACCAGGTCACATGACATTGGCTTTATTAGGGTGGGCACTCCAGTGTGTTTTGAGACCTGTTTTTGCATTTTTTTTAAATCTTTTTTTATCTGTCTGAGTGAGATCAACATTAAACACAAGTGATAAGTGGACAATCTACCCCTCCCTCATCTTTTTGCTCTGCTGCAGTGAAAGGGGTCTGACAGAGGGAGTCTCCTCAGTATATAACCTCCTTATGCAGTTGTAAACGCACCTGGTTGATGTATGTCATTACCCATGTTGATTTCGGTCGTTTTAATTGGCTCCATCATTGACGACAAGCCTCCTCCACACACGGCTCACCTGCAGCTGTGAAAACAGAATCACGGGTGAAAAAAAGCATAAAGCAAGTTGCATTTTTTTTTTTTTTTTGGATGACTTTAATAAAATATTGTGCTGATGAAGAAAGTCAACAGATCAGATGCATTCAATACAGGGGGAGGGAAACAGAGGGAGTTGTAGGTGTGTGTGGGGGGGAGATAACTGAAAAACAAGGTGAGCAGATTAAAGTAGTTTGTGACTAAACAAAATACAAAAAATTACTGTTATCTTTCTGAAAAAAGGTTTTTTAATATTGGCGGGGCGGCGAACTCCTCAGCCTATCCACAGTTTCGCTCTAATTGGTGTCAAAGCATACCTTAAAAAAAGAAATCTCTACAAAGACACTACAATTAAAAGCAGCAGCATGCATTATTTCTTCTGTAAATAGAGTTTCATTTTACCACACTAATAGAATATAAAATTTTAGAGAATTTATTCCAAGACAAACAAAAGGAACAGTAATAAATGAGCAAACACAGTCTGACCTGTTTTTAACATCAAAGCGGGGACAGAAAGTTGTGCGTTTGATAAACCTTGTGCTGACTGAGCTGCTACCGAACTACAGCGATTGTCCTCACTGATAAGACAGTTGTAGTGTGTTTGGCTGCAGTTACCTCTGGATTCTAGAGAGACATCAGCCATATCTGACATTTTCCACCTGCTCCAGTCTGAGCATCTGCTGCTGTCTGGGTCAGCTGCCTCTCTGGTGGCATGGAGCAGCCTGCACTCATTTTTTTCTTTCTTTCTTTTGTGTGTTTTTTTATGTCATTCCATTCCATCTTCATTTCCTCAAAGTTAATTTAAAGTCACAAATGATCTTAGTGCTGTATAGCACTTTCTATATGACAATAAGGTGTATTCAGACTGAACACAGTGGAACTTCTTACACCAGTAACATAAAATAGTATGCACACCTTTAACTACACTCAGTGCATATTTAAAATCTGTGATTTCCTCCAGGATTTAGATAGAGTATGTGCTGATGTTGCATTGACATAATACGGCACTAAACATTTTGTGGTTTTGTGAAACAAGAGCAGCGCAACATTTGGTCAATGTTCGTTGGCATTTTAATTTAATTTTGTGTTATTATACCTCAGATATCATCTCACCCATCATATGAACAAAATTATTGGCAAACAGGATCCAAATCCTCCTTTAGCTACCCTAACACAGGTGAGCTATAACTGAATGAGATGCATGAGAGGATTTGGCAGAAGCAATACTTTTGTAGCCTGTGGAGTTAGATGCCACACAGGACACATTTATTTCAGGGGGTTCTTTGAGCTTCACGTTTATTGCTGACCACATTTGCAACAGGTCATTTTTAAAAGAGTGTATAAACTACTCAGTCCTTCTGAGCAAACAGCTCTTGTTTGTGGCTGTTTTAACCAAAAAATACAACAGTGGACTATGGCTAATGACAGAAAATATAAAATAAAACCTGTTGAATACACATTTTACACCATAAACTATAACCATAAATAACCAAGAAATTTACAGTGTATTTTTTATAAGACACATTCCAACAAGCTTCACCAGCCCCATGTGGGACTTCCCAGAGAATGCACAACTCAACACCTTGTCAGTTACCTTCAAACAGAGTTAAAATAATGTAAACCCTGTACATTTCCCTAGTAACAAAGTCAAATCACATAGTGTGGCTTTATGCACGTTACTATGCACAGTGGTCGACTGCAAGTGGTCAAAATGCCAGGACACAAACTCCAGTATTGCCTAATCAAACCATATCTTTAAAATATCAACATATAATGTATTTTTATTTTATTTTATTTTACAAGATAAATGTCCATTTACCTGCTACTTTACATGACGGAAACATGCACCCTGCACATCTCTGGGTTGTCCTCAGGTAAACAGGAAGCATGACTCTGAAACACAGGGCGAGATAACAATAACATCACGCAATAACAAGTAACCCTGTGACAGCGCACTGTTGCATCTGTTACTCCGATTTTAAGGGCATTACACTCAAAAGGAAGCAACAAAGAACATATGGAGTAAGACTTGATTAACTGTGAGAACTATACTAAACGTAAGTGGAAAATTATATTTGATTTACCACCCAGTTAAAGGGCCAGTGTGTTGGATTTAGTGGCATTTAGTGGTGAGGAAGGAGATTGCAACACATGATCAACTTCCTGTAGGAGAACCTACGTACTCGCAAAAAAAGAGCTACTGTAGAAACTGGAGGTGGGAGAAAAAAATATTCTCCTAAGTATCATAATTCTTTTTTATGATTGCTGAATTTATTTTTTTAATGTACAAAAACAAAAAAAAAACAAAAAAAAAACAAACTAGCACTTAGTCCGTTAATTCAGTGCTAATACATAATGGGAATTTCCATGAAGGTGCTAACAGAAATTAGCATCGCAATCCTGGTGATATTATCTTAACAAACTGATCCATTTTACTTAACATGCTTAACATAAAACAACATGTGTGCTCAGACTTTGAGGCAAATATGTCTGCGGAAACAAACTGAAACGGCTGACCTAACATTGGTAACTCAATCTGCTACTCTGGCTCAGAAATAGTGTATGCTGAGATGAAGCCCATTCATTCTAATCAGAGTTGCTCACCCGGTGCATATGCCAAAAAGTTTTTCTGGTTACACAGCCCACTGAATATGCGCAGTAGTGTTTCCTTCTTGCCCACACCTGTGAGTTCCCGTTCGGCCCATAAACTTTTCATTGTGACACAGGTTTTAAAGTTGCTTTATTTGGCTCAAGCAAAGTTTTACTACTGTTCTACAAAAACTCCCTGGATCAAAAAACGTCATCATAGAAAGAGTCATAACTGACCTTGTTTGCAGTTTGAGGTGTCCTGTCAACAGTTTTACAGACTTGTCTTTTATAATGATGTCCTGTGGGGGAAAATACTTTTTGGGCCACTGGAGTGGCCCAAAAAGGGTGAAAAATTGGCGGCAAGGCAGGGTCTGTGCTCTGGTTTCAACACTCCACTCTGACCACCTACAGCAACCTCAAAAGGTCAAAACTCAGGCTTCAAAATTTCCAAATGGGTTTAAAAACACAGCTACCACTTGAAAGCACATATATTTATATTTTCTATTTTATTTATTTTTCACCACTTGAGGAGCAGGAACAACTAAATATAGAGGTTTACTTCATGAAATATAAATTTTCATCTTCATCTTCATTCTAGCCAGGCTGTGCATTTTATCTATCATTTTTATATGCAGCACAGCAGTGATGCTGAAATAAAACTCAGACAGATGTGCTTTGGTTCTGGAAATATGTATTTCATTATGCGTCTGTAGAAGTGTATGATTCAACTTTTTAACATGGTCTTGTGTTTAAAAAAAGCAAACAAAAATTGCAATAAATTGTAATATCGAATTGTAATACTTAAGGATTGCAATACTTATCACCTAAGTATCGTGACAGTATCAAATCAGGAGTGTATCATTCCAAGCCAGGTAGAAACATGGCGGTGCAACATAGTAGCCTCCGAGGAAGAGGTTCCACATCTTCTATAGATATGAACGCCTCATTCTAAGTTAACAAAAACACTACAATTCTTATTTGCAAGTGATTATACACGAATGAAAACATTCTTATGAGTGTTATATTCCATTTCTGCCAATAGATCCCCTGAGATTGTACAAACTCAACCTTTCAGCCTTGTTCAGACCGATTTTGGCTCTGCATGGGGCTCCGGTTACAACTTTTGCTGCAACACAACACAATGTCATTTGAAAAGGTGTTGCGCACATTTCTGGTGGATAGCATGGACAGCAAGTCCTGTGAAAACTTTTGAGAGTTGCAAAATCTAGTCTCTGAGTACAGTATTATAAACCGGGCTGCAGTGCAAGTCTTTAAACACATTAATCTGTTGGACTGCATGGTTTGTATTTCATTGTCTGACTAGTGCAGCATACAAGTGGTAATGTTTGTCTTGCTCCTGCCAGGAGACCAAACCAAAGTTCCATACATCTTTTTTCTTTTTCTTTTTTTTTTCAGGTCAGACATATGGTTGTGTCAGACCCAGAGGTTGAAAAAAGTGAAGGATACCTACAACAAGAAAGAAGAAAGAAACTGAAAGTAGAAAATAGAAAGAGCTGCAGAGAAACAATTTCTGTTATTTGAAGAAGGTGGGGACACGGAGTAAGTGGAGGGTTAAGTGGTCATTGGAGAGAGAGAGGTGGAAGGTTGGAAACAGAATAGAAAAAGAGAGGAGAAGAATATAGGGTCCAGGAAATTACACAGAGAAACATAAGTCGTTGAGGCTACCCTGACTTCAAGGATACTTACCCAGATTGAATAGAAGAAAACAGAACATGAAGTTCTCACCGGTACAGAATAAGTTGCCTTGGTGATTAAATAACTCTTCACACACAGGAACCAAGGTTTTACAAACAAGTGAAAGATGTGTGAAAGTATGTTAGGAAATTACCTGTCTGAATAAGGGTACATGGAACAACAAAATACGCTCAAGTTCTATTACCACTAACCTTACACAGTGAATGGGAGGAAGCCCTGCTCTGAAAACAAAAATATGAATGTGATTAAAGAGGTATGTGAAAAATGTGAAGGACAAAGGTGTTGAGATTAATGTGAAATATGTTTTGCTATGGCAACAAAAGCACGAGGGCGAAGTACTTGTGATTCAAGGAGAAGATGGGTATGTATTCAAGTGTTGAGGATCCAGGGAAAGATTCAGATTTAGATTCAGACAATTTATTATTCCAAGTGGGAAACTTGACTTGCAAGTAGGGTACAAGATAAAAAAAACAAAAAAAACCAGCACAAATAAAAACAACATGTACCAACAACCAGAGTAAGACAGGCAAGAAAAACTTTAATTACTCCTATACATATTATACAGAAAACAATAAGAACAATAAAAACACACAACGTTCAGTAAAATGTGCAAATTTAGCAGGGTTATTGCACATAGGACAAAGAGTTTTTAGTCGTATTGCACTTGAACCGGGGAATTCTAAATCTGCGGCCTGAGGGAAGAGTCACAAACTCTCAGGCCGAGGAAGGTTTTTGAAGTCCCTATATGGACCTGGCGTTGCAGAGACGCTGCTGGTCAAAAATGTCCACCAAGGAGGTCTGTTGGACACTTATCACCCTGCCAGCCACCTTAACAATATGGCTCAGGTGATTTTTGTCCCTAATGTCAGGTTACCAAACCAGGCAATCATAGAGAGGTGAGAACAGATTCAATAAATTACTTAAGTTTTCTAAGACGATACAGGCATGTTGCCCCTTCTTGCACACTGGTTCAATATAATTAACATCAAATTTCAAGTCATTATCAATAACTGTTCCAACAAATTCACTGCAGATACCATGATTCTGAAATCAATGACCACGTCCTTGGTCTTTCAGGTATTTAATTGGAGTAAAGCCTCATTACACTAACAAACTCATCAACCAACTGCCCATGCTCAGATTCATCCTGATGAAAGAGACTGATAACAACTGTGTCATCAGCAAATTTCAGGATGTGCCTGTCCTCGTGCTGGCTTCTACAGTCATTGGGGTAGAGGATGTACAGCGACGGGGACAGGACACAACCCTGAGGAGAGCCGTCCTGACAGAAAGCCATTTATTCTGAGACCTACATATTAAAAAATCTACAATCCAGCCCACAAGATTAGCATCTAGATTAAAATAGTTAAGCAGTGTCCTAGCTAAAACGTGTGGCTGGACAGTATTAAATCCAACATCCTCTCTAGGTGTTTATTTAGGACATTGAGTAACGTGACAGTAGCATCCCCAATACCCATCCCGGGCCTGTATGCAAACTGGACAGGGTCCAGAGCATCCCCCACCGTCTTCCAGCAGTTTCCCTTTTAACCAGCCTTTCAAAAGACTTCATGACCAGTAATGTCAATGCTTCTGGTCTGAAGTCATTTAGCTCCTTGGGATACCTGCTTTTTGCCACCAGGACAACAATGGACTCCTTTCGTATCTTTGGAACCCTGCGCTCTTGTAAGGACATCCAAAATATATAACAGAACACCTCACAGAGCTGCTCTGCACAACACACAACTGTGTGATTCCACTAAGCACGGCACGTCTGCGCCCTGGTTCTGATCCGTCCTCCGCATGGCTGCAAGCCCCACCAGCAGCGTATCAGAGGCATCTCAGCGGTGGAGCGTTTTGCCCGCCTGATTATGTTTACTTGCTCAGATTTTGTTCACTAGGTCCTTGCTCTTTGTGCTTCTACAATGAATAAGCAGGCTACGTGGTTAAATAGTTTCTTTTCGTCTGTCTTTATGATCGTGAGTCTGCACAAGGTCTTTTATTTTGAAAAGTAACTGGATTCTCTCTGCCTTTTTCTGTGTCCAACTTCCTGCCTGTTCAAACTGCTCTGTGCTAATTGACGCGCCATCCGTCAAAAATAGACTGGGCGCATATTTGAAGCAGAACGGAGCAGAGAGCTGCTTCTGGGACATGCCGAGGCACTGTGAGTGGAATCACAAGCATTGTGTAGAATGGCGACAATCAGCTCCGCTGACGTGAGTTCATCTGAAAAATCATGGGTATAAAATCATAAATAAAAGGTATTCACTGTTGCTCCAATACTAACAGGCTTGTTTTCTGATTTTTGTTGGCCGGTCATTTTTCTCATCCTATCCCAAGCTACCCTTAAATTGTTACTGTTCAAATTTTCCTCCAGCTTATTTTTATATTGTATCCTATCCCTCTTGATTTCTGCCCTGACCTCGCCTCTCTTTTTTCTGTCTCATCACCATTGAGGAATGCCCTATGTTTTCTGTCTAAGGTTCATCACTATCTGAGGCTGACTCCTTAACCACAGACCAATCTGTTCAGTCAAAACATCCCTGTAATTTTGTAACAGCCTCTTCATCCCAGACCTTGACCTCTCTTAACTTAACCTTCTCCCTCTTCAGTGTTGGCCTATATACAGGGGTAAGATAGATGTGTGTTGTGGTCAGAGACACCAAGGGGGGACCTGGGAGAAGACTTATATGCTCCTTTAATGGAACCACAACACAAGTCTAGAGTCTTATTTTTCAGAGCTGGGCAGTTTATGTACCGATGAAGATTTAGAGATCTATTCTGTCTGACATTATTAACATCTTCCATTAACAGGCACGGGGCATCAGGAGAAAGGGTCTGGAGTCTTTGCCACTTTGTAAATGGTGTCAGTAGCACTTTGGACATTTGCTTACTGTCACAAATAACTGGGGGAACTCCCTAGGGAGATAAAATGGACGGAGGGAGAGGACAGCGATTTGAAGTCAGCTGAACATATGGACTCCCTAATGGTGACGTTATTGCAGAACTGCTGATTTATGTATACGATTTTCCCCACAGCATTTGAGTCCCTGTCCAGCCTGATAGGCGGTCCGAAAGCCGCTGATTGACAGGTCAGAGTCAGTGTCTGTGGACGTGAGCCACATCTCACTGAAGGCCAAGATCTAGGCATCCCTGTATTCATGTAGATGGATTGTATATGCCTGCAGCTCATCGATCCTGTTCCTGAGTGACTGAACATTTATGAGGTTTATAGACGGGAGTGAAATCCGCCGCAGTTTCTGACGCTTTAATCTCAGTCAGACGCCTCCTCCTTGCCTCGTCTCACTAGTGATTTCCACCCTGTTCCTCAGTTTTGTGCCGAGAGATTTCACTGTTTAAGTCTTGAATGAAAAGCGGATCCATATGCATTTCCACACGATTGGGATTGTCCCATTGCATCAAGAACTCCCAATACCACAGTAAAATCACAAAAAGTACCTACATGATGACTGCTTGCAAATAATTATATAGGCAGTTTAGTGTGAGTACACACAAAGAAGAAACAAAAACAATCACTGCAAACAACTTTAAAACAACAAAATGGCACAATGCCAGTCGTGACAAGAGCAGCACCCTGTTCAAAATGGGAGCACAATAAGAAATAAACTGAAAATGATTGAAACATAGAATCTTTGCTGTATGATCCCTGGAGCTGCTACCATGCTCTTGAATGCAAAAGAATGTCTGAGATTTATGTAACAACTTGGCTCAAGGAGAGCTGAATAATAAGATATTGGCATTGCTCTGCACATCTGTCTCATAACTCCAGGTATATAAACAGACACAAAGCCTTCAGAAGTTGTGGAAGGAAATTACGACTGGTTAAGGTATTTCATATATCTGGGTGATGAGGAGGAAATATCAATAAACTATAAGAGATCAGGCAGCTCCCCACCAGACAGCAGATGGTGGAGCACCTACTGCAATACCACCACAACTGCCAGATGGAAATTCGCAAAGTTCCACCAACATTAACATGACCTTTGCATACGTTGGCCCTAACAGAAACAAGATTTCAAACTGAAGCAGTTGCTGATCACTTGCAGCCGGTTAAAAAGACTGAGAAGTCAGCTGTCAATGGTATATACTACCGGATATGTATGGTATATATAGTATAAAACCAGGCAGTCAAAAAATTAAATTACTGCCTTGCAGTTTTATGCCTCCGTCAACCAGTCAAGTTGCAGTTTACATGTCTGTCCAGACTAATATAATGTATATAGTGAAGACTTTAAAGGGAATTTAATATGGAACTTACCACTATGTTGACCTGTAATTTTGCATGGATTTAATACAAGGTATTAAGTGTTTTTTTTTGTTTGTTTGTTTTTGCTTTTTTTGGTTAAATGGAATTTCTCACTATGCATGTATGATTCCAGTGAATAATTTCCAATGAGAAACATGCTGTCTTCACTTAGAGACAGAGGAATACAGAGGACAGATGACAGAGAGCTGAACATTAAGATGTCACACTGAATTTGACCTTTGACCTTTTGGATATAAAACACCATCACCTCAACATTTTATCCTTCTGGATGTCTTTGACCGCCAAAATCTAACCATTAAATGGGATTTCAACCCAGTATATAGTTTATGGCTCCAACCTCCTATTTGGACTGCAATGTTTGAATGCACAATTGCCACTTTAATTCAATACTTTGTATATATTTCCTGGGTAACTTTTCAGACTCACCATTTTTCTCTTGCTTTTATACTTGTATGTATTAAAAATGTAAACACATCAAACTGATATTTAATAATGAAAGAGTTTTAAGCCAGTTGCAATGCACACGCTGGACTAATTCTTCACATATGACTAACTGAGACATTTTCGTTTGTGCTTTTGAATGAAAGGAGAAAAAAAAATCATGAATACCTAAAAGTAGAGATATGTTGTTCAAGGTTTGGTCAAGATACACCTATCCATCCTTCATTTTGGTTGGCATAGCAACAGTTTTTCTGGTATGCTTTGCAAATACAGCAGAAGAGATTAATAAAATGATTCACTCCCATTACTGACTAAACTAAATCACACATATTTAAAACCCCTTTTCACAGTAGATGTACCTACAGCATATAATTTCAAATAATTCACATTCAATTATCTAGCAAATAACAAACTTTCCATAATGACTTTTGGGGAAAAAATAATTCTGTAGCTTAGTCCTCAAAATGTGCAGGATTTTACTTTCAAAGGAAAGGGCTCTACAAGATTGGAAGATAATTTTGCAATTTATTAAATCCCACATAGTCCCGTATTCACATCTTATTTTATTGTGTTACCTAACAAGGGTAGTGAAGCTGCATGAATCAAGAGGCTAATTCAGGTCCGATAGCTTTCGCTTGTCTGCTCTTGTACACATCCTCACTTGACTTGATAAACACTTGAGAAAAATCATTTCACATAGGCTAAATCTTCTGATTGGATCTGAGGGTTTTCTCATTATAATGAAATATTTATTCCATGGCAAATTAACATGAATTATACATCTTCACACCTTAGCTACAAAATTTGCACCTCCCACCCTTCTCTTCCTGTATTTAAAAATATCTTTTTTATCACTACTACATAGAGCAGGAAGGAAGCTGAGTTTGATCCTCAAAGCAAAGCGAATGAATACTTAAGTGGTTTATGATTATATCTTTATATTAAAAGCCAATTTCTTTAGTTGTACTCTGCATCATGCCAAACATACCAACCCTTACAACAAGCAGAAAGATAAAATGTAAATTTTAGACCTCAAAGATAGTTTGCACAGCTTGAAAATGCTGATCATCCACATGCATTACAATAAAATGGCTAATTGAAACAGTTACACTAACTGCAAAGACTTAGGATTGCATGATCACATTTAAACTAAGATGGATTTGAAATCAGAAGTGAAATATGTTTTACTGATTGCTCTTAATGTCAGCAATACAGAAAAGCAATGCATCCTTCTTAATATAAGTTTCTGATGGACAGGTTGGCTCCTGTGATACAGGCTCACTGTTTATGATTGCAAGCAATCACCTGTGTCACAGGTGCCTAATTATAGAGCGCTGTGAGATTGAGCCCTAAAACCTGGAAATGAGTTAGGAAGTCGGAGGGTTTTTTGAATGGCTTTTTGATTAGATGCCTGAAATAAGGTCTGTGGTTAACACAGGCTTTGTTTCTACGACATGAAATACATCAGTAAATATCCTAATCGTGAATTCTGAAGCTTTTACCAAGCAGCAACATCCGAGGCGGAAAAATCACAATCTTGCACTTATGCTTCAAAAAGCAGAAATGTGGTGTTCATCGATGAAGATTATCTTACTGAACGAAAAACTTTTCTTTGCCACTACAGAGATTCTTTTCTGCACTAACCCACAAGGAAATTTAAAAATAACTTGGCTTTTTTGGCGAGGAAACCAGCGTGATGCTAACTTCCGGGTTAGCCTACAAAAATATGTCATCCTTGTCGCACTCTATACTGCGAGGATCCTACAATCAACTGATACCTTCCAAAAATCACAATGGATAATGTTGCATGGTATATAAACTTTTATTAGTTGTAAGCCTCATTTATGCTAAACATTAGATACGCTTACGGACACACTGTTCATTCTTTCTGTATTTGTGCCTTTGGTTGAGTGTGTGCTTTACAGATATGTACCATACAGACAAAACAGAACAGTACCACTGGTAGTCACGGGGGCAGTGTAGCTAATAGTTCAAGTGAAACATGACACGACAAAGACATTTTAAAAATCCAAAAGTATTTGAAATGACATTTGTTGTCAAATAGTTAGTGAAATCCACATGTCACAATGTATTTGGTGTTTAGTTTGTTGAGATCAGAAGCTTTTGACTCTTCTTTGGGGCAACTTTTGACACTGAGTGGTGCCCACTAGTGGATGTATTGCTTAACATCCTCTGGGCCTTCTTTTAGGCATGACAACAGCAAGTAGCCTCCATGGAAGCAACTCGTTTTGAACAAACAATGGTGGAGGTTAGCATAGATACTGCGATAGCATCAGTTATATCAGAACTCGAGAGTATTTCTTCATTGAAAGAAGAGCTAAGAACTGTACTAAAGGCTTATCTTGATGGAAAAGATGTTTTCTGTCTTCTCCCGACTGACTTTGGCAAGAGTTTGACTTACCAACTGGCTCTGCTGGCACTAACCTGACATGCCAGATGGTTTGTTACACAGAACTGAAGGATTCTTGCAAGATCTTATGACCTGGCAAATCCAGCTGCCCCGCAAGATAACTCTCCTACTGTGTCATAGGATTAGTGATTTGATTGGTTGAAGTCAGCCCGTCTTAGACTTGACAGACAGATGGTTCAGCCAATCACCTGCCAAGTGTTTCTTTGAAAGTGCTCGCCCTTTTCCAAACAGTTTCTAAGGACGACTTCCCAGATGGTTCTGTGTAACAAACAATCTGGCATGTCAGGTTAAGTTACGGTTATGTCGTTTGAAACTGATGTATCAGTTTTTGTACATAAATGAGCCTTTATAACATTTCAATACATAACAAAACAATAGCAGAGGAACAAAATGATGGCCTTGATGCTGTTATCAAGAAAAAGATGATAGATCTGTTGATGCCAACATCAGTGATGTCCACCCTCGGCCACACAGGTGAAATCCAGAGTAAAGCAGTCACAGAAAAGGTAAAGATGAAAGTTAAACATGTTCAGCTTTAGTTTAAGTTCAGTTTTACATATATCATCACAGGCACTGTAAATGGAGAGACCTGTTCCATGACAAGACAAACACCTGGTATATGATTGCTGTTGTTGTATATGAACTCACTGATCATTTTGCTCTTCTCCCCGCCTTTCAAAACACGACAGACCGGGTCGAGTTCACGATCGATCCACACTGTGTAAATATGGTCCTGTCAGTTCATTATACATCTGCTGTTGTTTCAAAGAGCAACGTGATGTGATTTTTTTTTTTTACAGAACTGTTAAAATGCACAAGATGAAAGAGGGAATGAAATGATGGAGGCGGGGTGGCGGAAAGGAGAGGAGGAGTACAAGCAAAGGAGGAAGGCAGGGAGGATGGTAAATCAGATGTCAACGCTGCCTTATCTGCCTGTACACACACACACAGCTGGGTTGTAGTGATGGAGCACATGGCTCTGGATTTGTGCCCTTTAGTTCACCTTTTCTCTCTCTATCTCTTACTTTTGTCCATGTTTCCATGTATATCCCTCCATACACTCTTAAAAATAAAGATGCTAACTGGAACCATAAAGGGTTGCTTGTCCCCTTTTACAGTTTGTAAGCAACGAGCTGCGCACGCAGACTGGCAAGAGAATTATGGTGGACCACAACATCTTGTCAATGGCTGTTTGATTGTTTTGAAGTTTTGATTGCATCCTCAGTCCGGTCAACATGTTTAAAAGCGTGCAGCCATTGACGCTGGTGCTCTGAAACGGTCATGATCCTGTCAGAACTCTGAACGACTTAAGTCGACCAGTGGAATATTGATTCTGACATATTGTGTGCGGAACAGCCAGACATTTTGGTGATTTTGATGCTGGTAAAACTTTTAATTCAATGATAATGATAATGATCTGGATGACTGGGGAATACTACTTCTACTTCTGTTATACATGCAGCTTTTTGACCATGTCAGCTGTAAAAGGGTCTATAGAAGAACACTTTATGGTTTCCGTTAAAAACCTTTTATAAAGGTTCCACCCTTTCAGAGAGTCCTACTGAGGGCCCAAAAAAGGGTTATACCTGAAGCCATCTGTGAAAGGTTTCACTCAGAACCCCGCTATAAGAGGTTCTACAGAGAACCCTTCTATGGTGTAATGATTCCACAAAGAACTCTCTTTGGGGGATCTATCCAGAACCTTTCCACCCTCTGAGGGTAGTAACAAGAACCCACCCAATAGGTCCTACCAAGAACCCTTTTATATCCCAAGGATTTTGTCTAGGACCCACCCAAAGGGCTCTAACAAAAAACCCTTTATATTTCAAGGGTTTTATGTAGAACCTACCCAGGAGGCTCTACAGAGAACGCCTTTATAGTCCAAGGGTTTTATCTAGAACCCAGCCAGGGGGCTATAACGAGAACTCTTTTATATTCCAAGGGTTTTATGTAGAACCCACCCAGGGGGTTCTAACGAGAACCTTTTAATATTGCAAGAGTTTTGTCGAGAACCCGTCCAGGGACTATAAGGAAAACTCTTTTATATTCCAAGGGTGTTATGTAGAACCCACCCAGGGGGCTCTAACAAGAATCCGTTTTATATTCCAAGGGTTTTATCTAGAACCAAGACAGCAATCTTTGAAGAGCCCTTTCTTCTAGAAAGGGTTCTTTGAATAAAAAAAGTATTCTGAATGGAGCCTTCAGCCTTACCAAGAACCCTGACAAAGGGTTTCTTCAAAAAAGTCTTCTTCAGAAGAAATGGTTCTGAGTAGACCTTTTGGAACCCTTATCTCCAAGAGTGTTTGTTTGAGCTCTTAGTCTGTATACCATCATCTATATCTGTCTCTGTGCATCTCTCTCCTTTACCCTCCATCTCTGAGTCTGCCTTACTGTCCCAAAGGGTGTGTCCTATTAACTGTAAGTTAAGGACAAGCTGTAGTGGGAGGAAATGAATCTCTTCTCCTCCCATCTTCCCTCCTTCATATCAGCTTTACTTCCCACCTTATCTCCTCCACTTCTTCCTCCTTTATACTCCCTCTTCTTCTGCCTCTTTTCTATCCCTTATTCCTCTCCTCAATCCCTCCGCCTGAACACCAGTTTCATCATCCCCCTCCTCTCACTCCCTTGCCCTCTCATTACTCACTTGCCTCATCTTCTCCTCTCTCTTTTACCAATAAGGCAGTTGTTTGTGTGTGTATTTGTGTGTGTGTAACAGTGTGCTACACTTTCACAGTGCGGTGTGTTTTCTTTGATAGTCTTTTGGCTGGCCTGCTTCCCAGTTCTTCCCTCACATGGCTGAACACACAGACATTAAGGGAAAAAAAGCCTTCCTTTTGCTCTCCTCTGGCTCACCATCCATCGTGTTTGCTTCTTCTTTCCCTCTCCTCCGCCATCTGCAGGTGGCTTCAAGAAAGAAAGAAAGAAAAGAAAGAAAACATACAAGTTAGATGGGGTAGAGAACAAGAAAGAGAATGAACAGACTAAAGAGTGGAGTGGCTGTTCAAACTGAGAGCAGAAGGAAGGACAATGAAAAACAGAGTTTTACAGTTGTTTTATGTAGTTTTTAGCAGAAGATGAGGGTGACAACAGTAGCTCTCCTATGCAGTCACTTGCATGAGTGAGTGAGTGAGTGAGTGAGTGAGTGAGTGATCAACGGACCTGAGGCTTGTCTGCGGCTAATCTCAAATACTACTGGACTGATCACACCCCTGACTGTACGCTGAAGGATCTCTTTGATTCAGAATTCTTGAAAAACCTCCATGTTGACAATAGTCATTGCCACAGGGTTTATGTTTTCAGGTCTTCCCATTCTTGTGAACATAATATCTTAAAAACAACTTGAGGAAATTTCTTCAAACTTCAGACAAATGACAATGGTCACAAATGAATGGTCACTGTGACGTGAGGTCCGTCCCATTCTCGTGAAGGTGATATCTCAAGAACGCTTGGAGGAAATTTCTTCAGGCTTGGTACAAGCGTCCACTTGGACTCATGGATGAGCTGATTCGGCTAGAATTTGGTGGTCAAAGGTCACTGTGACCTCATTGAACACATTTTTGGCCATAACTCAAGATTTTCACACAAATATCTAATAGGAAAAAACAATGAGGTGTTGACATTTTTGATCCAGAAACATCATAATGCTCAGTGATCAACAACTACTTCAGTTTGAAATCTTGTTTTAGCTCAGGACAAAGTATGTGAGAGTCATGTTAATGTTGCTAGTACTTTGCAAATCTCTGCTGGTTGTACCTGGCAGTTGTGGTGGCATTGTAGCAGGTGCTTCACCATCTGTTGCTTGGTGGGGATCTGCACTCCACTGAGTTCTTCTAGTTGTTTTGTTGCATCGATCACACGAGACTTTGTATATCTCTTAATGGATGCACGTGTGAAAATATCGCCAGATCAACGCCATGTTTACATGCTACCTGCTACATGCTACAGTTTACATTTCGGCTAAAAACATGGTGTAAATGGCATCTTTTGTGGTTAAATTTTAATGTCGCGGCTCGCGGACACTTGGATTACACCTTACGAGCAGGATGGAGACATTTTGTGTTTGTTTTGTGTTCTTTTTTTTACATTTACATTTGGTCTCCAATCACTGCCATTAGCTGCAACCCTGTTTTCTGCTGAAACTCCAGGATTGTTTTGTGAACTGAAGATCTTCACCCATCTTCACATCGGCATAGGGGTGAGTACATACTGAGTAGACTATTATTCAGCAGTGGAATATCACTTTAATGGAATTCAGGCTGCTGGGTTTTCTACTGGGCAGCAGCTCAAAATCACCTATACTCTCGATGCACTGATTGGCCTCAGGTCTACAAGCACACGTCTCCCTCAGGATGGATTTACATCAGTAATACCACATTTATGTCGAGAGAGTGACACAATCAGAACAAGGAAATGTAGCAAGGTGTCTTGGAGCCTGGACTCAGTTTAAGAGGAAGCCTTTTAGGCAACCACTGCCTCCCATCATGCCTGGTAATGTACAATGTATACAAAACAAACCTGACAAACTTTGAGCCTGCGTGCGGTTATCTTTCTGACTGCTGTCAATCCTGTCCGATCTGTTTATCGGAAACCTGGCTCATGGAGACAGACAACAACTCAGCTGTTTACCTGGAGGGCTTCACACAGGTAAGGTCAGATTGCAACAGTAACTCCAGTAAAAAAATAAAGGCAGATGTGTGTGTGTTTTCTTTGTTTTTTTCTTTATTTATTTGAAAAGGGACAATGTACACTGATCAACATTCAAACAAATGTAAATGCACCCAAGTTAGCTAAAGGCTAGTTTTCATCACCAGTCCCTTTGTTCGACCTTAAATGACAAGTACTTCATGTGACGTGAGGTCTGTTTCTTCAGGATCATGCACTGCATATACTGCATGTTGGTGTGTGTATGTGTGTTAGGGGATGGAAGGAGGACTGTATACTGTTTGTTTTTTTGTCTGTTTTTATGACAGTTTAGTGTAGTTTTGAACCTTGACTACTCAAATTTCCCTGGGATAATAAGGTTCAGAGCTTGAATTTGATTTCGGTAAAGGGGCATGAACTCTGTAATTGTGATTTTAGTTGACATGTGCAAATCTGATTTTGAGGACCTCAGAACAAACAAAGTCTTGAGGACCCCCTGTGATTTCTGGCGCCCTCCTAAGGGGGACCCGGACCCCAGTTTGAGAACCAACGTGCTATTGTACCACCAGACTACAGAGCAACTTCTTTCCTCAAGCTGTGAGACTCCTCAGTTCATCCACTCCACCATAAATAAGATTTTTATGGTTTCGTGTTTGTATTGTACAACCCTGGGTTGTAGAATCAAAAATAAACTGATCAAAAAAATCAAAAATAATTATCCTTTAATATCTGAGTGACAGGTAAACGATAAGTGACAGAGGTGAGAGTCAACATGTGGACTGCTGATTATTTGCTGACTCATACTAGAGAGCAGTAAGTGTGTATGTAAACAGTGTTTGCCAACTAACACCTTAAGTGGGATATGTGTTAATATCAGGGATTCTGTGTGCGTGTGAACACAGTCAGCGATGCGGTGAGAGATCCAGCGAGTGATTACGAACATCAAGCTGATTTCAGGCAAATGCACTTCAGCTGCCAGGAAACCGACTAAAGCGCAGCAAATCACACATGCACTCACGCACGTACAGCCACATATGACTGAGCACAGACATGCACAGAAAACTCTTCTTTCGCTCCTTGTGCATCTTGTCTGTCATCCAGAAACTGAACTGCTCCATGCTGTTACCAAGGTAAAACTCTGAGAGGTGTTGGTGGAGCATCACTACTGATGAGCAGAGGTGGCAAAGGTACACACATTCTGTACTCAAGCAGAAGCAGAAGAAAACAGATACTTGTGTAAAAAAAAGGCTCTAAAAGTAGATGTACTGATTCAACTTCTTTACTCAAGTAAAAGTGAAAGAGTACAGGCTCTGGAATGTACTCAAAGTATAAAATTAAAAAGTCACCCTCTGGAGGACATGTTTACCAGCGTTTCTGTTTTTCTCCATGGTGGAATCTCTCTCTCTCTCTCTCTCTCTGTTGTGTTGTTTTTTTCTTGTCTATAGTTATGTCTTTTGTTTTTGTTAAGTCTCTCGCATTGTTTTTGCTTTGTTACATCATTCTTGTCTTGTTGTGTCTTTTACATCATTTGTGTCTTGTGTCTTTTATGTTGTTGTCTTGTTACATTATTTTTGTCTTGTTAAGTTTTTTATTTCATTTTCGTCTTGTTATGCCTTGTCGCATCTTTTATGTCGTTTTCGTTTTGTTATGTATTTTATGCCGTTTTCATCTTTTGCATCCTTTATGTTGTTTTCAGCTTGTTTTGTCTTTTACATCGTTTTCTTTGTTACATCTTTAATATAGTTTTTGTCTTGTTTTGTCCTTTGTAATTTTTGTCTTGTTTCGTCTTTTGTGTAGTTTTGCCTTCTTACGTCATTTTTGCTGTTTTACGTCATTTTCATCTTGTTACATCTTTTACATTGTTTTTGTTTTGTTACATTATCTTTGTCTTGTTGCATCTTTTACATCACTTTCATTTTGTTATGTCTTTTATTTCATTCTTGTCTTGTCATATTTTCTACATTGTTTTCATCTTGTTATGTCTTTTACATTGTTTTCATTGTTACATTTTTCTGACAGTTTTTTGTCTTGTCACATTGTTTGCGTAATTTTGTCTTGTTATGTTGTTTTTGTCTTATGTCCTGTTAAGGGAGTAAAAGTAAAAAGTTATCAGTAAAATAAAGACTCATGTAAAGATACTGGAAAAATCTTCTTAAGTACAGTAAGTCAGTATTTCTGCTTATTTACTTCCCACTCAGCTGATGAGTGTGGTTATGCTGAACAAGAATCATATTGTCTGACAAATTATTGTGAATGTAACATCCATGTGGGTTTCACTGCTTAAAACTGCAGTTTGCCTGTATCAACCCACATATTTACAGTTACAAAGTAGATGAAAGAAATCACTTAAACTCACATGATGTCTTTAATATCATAGGAGTGCTATCAGGGTCCAGAATTAACTATTTGGTCTATCTGCCAATGCTGGCAAACTAAAAACACAAGTACCCATAAGTCCATAAATACCTGCACAACACCGCAGCTCATTTTATGTGTATTGCTGTCATAAAAAAAAGCCAATCTCTCTGCATCCCTTATCTGTGAAGCACCATTCCCCATTAAGTCCTCTTTTAACCATACTAAATTTTTATTTTTTCATTTGACTGTGACCTACTCTATGTGTCATCACATGCTTCAACACCCTCTTTGTAGTTAGTGTGAAATTTTCACTGTGGTACCTGGTTCAATTACCAGTACCTGGTATGGGCCTTAAAACTAGAAGAACATGCCAAATATTTTACTTTCTTAAGAAATACTTATTTAAAATGAGAAAGTTGGTCCTTCAATCTTATTCCTATCTTGATTTAGATTTACAATTAGCAATTTTAATGGGGGGTGGGGGTAGACATTTATGGCCTTAATTTGATAGGACAGTCAAAGTGAGGACAGGAAAGGGGGAGAGAGTGTGGGGATGACATGCAGCAAAGGGACGCAGACAGGAGTCAAATTAGCAAAAAAAAAAAAAAAAAGAAAAGAAAGAAAGAAAGAAAGAAGAGGCACAATTTATTCAAAAAGCATGATTCTGTCTTGAATTAAGGCACCAGAAGAATTCTTATTTTTAGCATTTTCTATGAAAATAGTTAAGAGAAACACTGGGTGCTTCAGTGAAAACTACTGACAGTCCATCATTGTTTTGTCTTATGGAACAAGTGTACATACAGCAGGTATATAATAAATGTAACAAAATCAGGTAGGTTGTGTCATGCATTTTCTCTGGATAAACTTATTCATCACTTTTCGAAACACTTTGAGGTCAAACTGTGTCAAAGACTTTTCAAAGCTGGACCTCTGAGATAGAAAGGAACAGAAAACGAGGTGGAGGGAGAGATCGGGACTGAATGGGAACGGAGAGCAAGAAGAGACGCAGCCATTCTCTCTCTCTCTCTCTCCCCTGCTCTCCAGCTGGGTAGTTCGCTGGCATTCTGCCTTCGCTGGATGCTCGCGACACAGATAGGATCACCCTATCATTGCACTCATTAGGAATTCAGAGACAGCAATATCACAAAAACTGAAGATTAGCTAAGCCTTAATTTCTTAATACAGCTGGGCAGTTTGCTGGCAGTTTGCCACTTCAATAAGACTCAGCTTTTGCATATTATCATCACATCATTGAACTCACTTAGAATATAACAAAGGCTTACATTAGTGAAGCCTCTTAATTTCAGATGCAGTCTAATAGTTTGCTGGCAGCCAGCCGCTTTCAAAAGGCTCTTAAAGTCACGATTTAAACGGGCACAAATGATTTTTTTGTCCTTCATCATTAGGGCACGTAGGTCTATCTGATCTACTCGTGGCTATCTTCTAAAGAGGAAGCGACCACAATCTGATTTCCAAATGCCAAGAGAAAGGTATGGAGAGATCACTTTCTGTACACAGACAGATAAAAATAGACCCAAGAAAAACCTTAGGGGACCAAACAGAGGATAAAAGCATGCGTATCTTTCTTTTGGGTCATGTCCTCCATCACGCAGAGATGCATACTCTTAGGCCGTGGCACAATATTAGGCTGTCGGGGTTTGATAATGTTGCTGATGGTACCAATGAATCAAACATTTACACAGAAACATATTTTATTCTCAAGCCAATGTAGGAAATGCCAGAAGTATTATTCACTATCTTGATATATTACCTCTTCACAAGACATTTGTGCTGCGTGGGTACAAATCTGCGCTGGATCCCAGATTAGCTGTAGCACGCTCATTCGACTTTGAATAAATAACTTCATTTTTATTGATTACTGTATTTCTATTATTACATTGTGCCTCCCGAATGCATTGATTTGAAT
Source organism: Lutjanus argentimaculatus (assembly GCA_034769285.1). NCBI lineage: Eukaryota > Metazoa > Chordata > Actinopteri > Lutjaniformes > Lutjanidae > Lutjanus > Lutjanus argentimaculatus. The sequence continues at coordinate 4,403,563 of JAWZSL010000001.1, forward strand.
ACAGGGGGTAATCACTTTGGACGTGGAGAATAGACCGTAAATTTGAAACATTTATCTTATGGAGATAGCAAATGAGTGTTGAAAGTTAATCTGACTATATTTTTCATCTCACAACAAACTATATTCATCAACGTAATACTTGGTGGCATGTTGTATTAGTCAGAACTGCACATGTCAGTGAAGCCTATTTAATACCCCCTGGCAGGCTGGCGCTGGTGTCGGTTTCCAAAATGAAGCAAATCTGTGGACTTCAGATACATCTTTATCCAAACAGAAACATCCAGGAAACATGGCTGAAGACTTAAATGATTTATAAGACAATAATTCAAATCATTAGAAAATGTGTAAGAAATACAAAAATGACAAAAATGTTGTCCCTTAGATGAAGAGAAAACACCAGTGCTCAGCTGGAGGTCCACGGGACAGAGAGCACCAGGGCACAGAGGGAGGCTACTCGCTCTGCAGCCCCTGGACCTCCACAGCGGCCGGGACACAGTGAGGCTGCTTGCTCTGCAGCCCCCAGACTGCACTTGCCGGTACAGAGAGCGCTCCAGCCCCCAAGGCCTCTCGGAAAGAGTGTTTCGGACACACACATAGCCACACTGGTGATAGTGATGTCACACATGTAATATGAAGTGATGAAAAAACAAAAAATAAAAATGTGAAGTCAATATTCTCGCTGAAAACGTCTCTTTCTCAGTTTTTTGTAAGCAACCAACCAACATTATAACAAGTGCTTATAAAAAAGAATGAATAAAGCTTGAGCAAAACTTTTTTGTGTGTGTCTGAAACTATAAGATCTGTCTTTGGTTTGATATATTCGGTGTTAAAGGGATAGTTCACCCAAAAATGAAATTTCATGCTGATTGAAGGTTGGGTTTAGTTTTTATTTGTCTACAAAACACTGCTGGAGTTTCACAGGAAAACAGCATTGCAAATCTTCCAAACAATGGAAGTGAGTGGTGACCAGTTTTCAAATGCAAAAAAAAACAACAATAAAAACAAATTAAGTCAGTTTCATTTATATGGCGCCAAACAGTAACAAAAGTTCTCTCAGGGAACTTTTCATGTAGAGTAGGACTATAAAGAGGTGAGGTCACGACCCTTCCAGTCAATGGCGAGAGACAAATAATTTTTTGATCCTGTTTGAGTTGCGCCATGAGTTACACATATGATGTCTGTCAATTTAAAACATCATTTTACAAATCCAGAATGCCTCAGTTTGTGGTTTGTCATAATTTAGTTGTATGTACATGACATGGTTGGTACCAATGGATGCTTTGAGTGGTGTGGTTTCATATTCACCACCAGATGTGACGATTTTGCTAAAACTGATGGAGGGAAGAGTTGAGACACTTCCTATTTCTTAAGCCCAACAAACCATTCACAAAGCCACTGGATCATCTGAAAAATGCGTCGCCACAAGCTGAAAACGTGCTGTTTTTCTTAGCCCCTGAAAAGCTGACATTCATTATGATACCAGCTTCTTCAGTCTACCATCAAAGAGGCAGCTGCAGCCCCTGGAAGACAGCAATGTTGGCCGAGGACGAGGATGAGGACTTTGTGGCGTACTTGGTGATGTGTGTGGCACTGTCCACCATGACCTGTGGGGTTGAGAGAGAAAGACAAAGAGACAGAAAGAGAAAATCAGTTTACATAATGAGTGAAAACCTGAAAGCACAAATCATCCTTTTAACAAATGCATTTCTGTAAATGTGAGAGCATGATAAGTGCCTGTTTCGAGAGCCTGTAACTTTTAACCTGTGATCCTGCTCTTGACTTACCTTCAGCAAAACTGCTCTGATGTTAGTTAGGCATTGCAACTGTCAAGTACACACTCACTCCAGTCAGCTGACCCAAGGACGGAGGCCTGCTGTGTTTTTTCCTACTCCACTTAGTCCAAATGGTCACTTCTGAGCAAACTGTAATTATTTCTGAAATTTATGGAACTTTTTTATTAAAGAGTCTGGCTGCTACAAAGCTTTCCTGGTGCGCATTTGTAATTCGGAATAAATACCTTGACCTCGAAAAAAAATCAAGCGAGCAAATCCAAAACCCTGCAGTGCCATGTTTACTGTCACTCTTCGCAGCAAAACACGCGCTGAGATAAATGTACCAAAGTCGGCCCGGGAAGGAAACTCCGGTCCCAGTTGTGGCTGATTAAAGTGCTGCAGAGTTGGACCAGAATGTACAAGAATACTGAAATGAACTGAGGGGGGTTTGATTGACAGGTAGCTTGTTAGCACTCCAATTAGAGAGTGTTTACCACCTCCTGCTGTGTCTGTGTGTGTGTGTGTAACTGTGTACATACTTCTATCAGTATAGGTGTGTGAGACGGTGTGTCTTGTCCGTGAAGGGATTGTAGCGTCTGTCTGCGAGCGTGCGAGTGTGTTTACAATTACTTCAGTGGTTCTGGTGCTCCAACCTTTAATTGGAGCGTATTGTATTGACAGCTTGGAGCAGCAGTCAGATTGGCACATTGACAGACGGACGGAGCAGGTCTCCAGAGGGGGAGTCAGTGATTGGTTCAGCCGTTTTGCCACTCGATCTGTCCTCTCGCCTTTATATGCTTTTATGTTATAAAAAGGGAGTCCGGTCATGCTTTACATTCTGAATTATGATGCATATGTTATAAGAAAGCAATAAACAGTTCAAATGTCTCCTTTCACACTCTAAACATTTAAAAATAAATGTGTTTGCTCACAGATTAATGGCAACAGTACAGTCAGGAACTTATAGCAGCAAAAAGTGTTTTGATGAGTGGTTCAAGTCATGAAACAAATCTTCTCATTTTGGGTCCCGCGGATATTTGTGTGGCTGCATAGCTCAGAATACCATCTGCTGAGCTCCCCTATGACAAATAGTCACACAAAGAGTTCATTTCCAACACAGAAAAAAAAAAAAAATCTTTACCTCTGATTTATTATTCCGTGTCTGCACCACATTCTGCGGGGCCCAGCCTGCTTTTGACAGCCAAAGATAGAGTTGGCTATTATTTTAATTTTGTTCTATAGTATAAATCATTTGGTAAGAGTGTGTGTCATTTTTCCCAAAATGGTCAATATGTTTTGGATTCAGAGGCCTTCATTCTTAATCTGCTGCAACTGAAACTGGTCTTTGTAAATCTGTAATATAATGACATGACTTTCAGCCTTTGCTTGTGATGTACTGGGGGGGTTGATGCTGTGGGAAGCTAATGAGGGATCATGTCCTTATTGGTCTCCAGCACAAAAGCAGGTGGGATCTTGAGCCCAGCGTGAACCTAATTGCATTGGTTCGATTCAGGAGCTGGACCTTTAGGTGTGAACCCGCCCTAATGCTGTTTCCCAAACTTTCTTTCTGGGGACCCACATTTTAAAAATGACAAACCATCATGACCGAGTTCACCCAGTTATTAATAAATCTTGGGTGAATTAATTTGTGCATTAATGAACATTCCTGAAAATTGTTACTGCCATTTCCATCACCATATATTATCTTGACGCATGCATATGTAGATTAATTACTTTATAAATAAAAAAAAATAAATGTAGTGACACTTGCAAGCTAGTTTAGGCAGTCAACTCGAGCTGTGCCACAATCACACATGACACGGCTTACACTCTGTAGTTCATACCAAACGCACCCTTCCAATCTGGTGGCCTATTTAAACTAGTAAAACAGCTTCACTGCCTGTTCATTCAGCCACACCACCACCCCAGCAACCACCTGTAGGGTCATTTTAGACTACTTCATAAATGGGACAAAATAAGTGCATTTATGGTGCAATTAACAGGCTCTTGATCAGATATAAATCTTAAATTTTGCAGAAAGTGTTTTATTTTTTTAGGGGACCCAAATAAAATCTCCTGTGACCCACCTGTGGGTCACGACCCAGTCTTTGGGAATGACTGGTTTTAACAAACAGCCAACCGTGGTGCTGATACTGTGGACTGTGAGCTGCAGCCTTCCCCGGAAACACATCGACCCCTTCAGCTGTGTCAGTCCCTCCACTGGAGCTGCTCCGCCGAGCGTCTTTGGGCGAGGCAGAGCGAACGGGCCGGGTGTTTGCAGGGAGGGCTGCTGCTCCACATACACAGAGCCTGGAAAAAAACAATAGGCGCAGCCAGGAATACTTTGGTTTTGGGGGCAGTAGTGCCAACATGCTGACCGCAGGGTCTGCCAAATGGCGGCTTCCCTGAGCCGAGCGACAGCAGCCCGGGCAAACTACATCTCACAACCTGCTGTGTGAGCTTTTACAAACCAACTTCAAGAAAAACAAAGACACAACCAGACAACCTCTATTCTTGACTGAAACTGTTAACTCACTCCAAATTAATGTTTATTACCATTGCCAGTACTTGATACTCAGGAAAAAAAAGTAAATTCATGAAATTTAGTACCAAAAGTTGCTATTTTCAGCTGCCTTTAGCGCAATAGACTCTGATTGGCTGTCATATGCTGCATCATGCAGAACTGGGTGCGGTTTTGTCTAAACTGAGTGGGAAATATGAGAGACGCTGCCCTCACACACTCACATTGAGCAAAGATCCTGATTGTGGAGTCCCTTTGTACAGTATTGGAGCTGGTTCAAACAACTGATCAGGATCAGATTATTATATTGATTTATTTTGTCTCACAGAAGCGTGGCTGGGTCATGAAGATTGTGTTAGCCTCAATTAATCCAAGTCTCATTGATACTCATCTTCCTTGAGACACCAACTGAGGAGGTGGAGCTGCAGCCATCTTTGATTCAAGCCTCTTATTCAATCCTAAACCTAAATTAAATGATGACTCATTTGAAAGTCTTGTTCTTAGTCTTTTACACCTGAGTCCCTACCTGAATTCTCAGAATTTTTATCAGTTTTGTTCTTGAACCCAAAACAATAATTATTGTGGGTGATTTTAATATTAGACGTTGATAATGATAGTCTTAGTGCTGCGTCTATCTCATTACTTCTTCAACCACACCTTTAACCTTGGATACGGGATTGAAACTGATAATTTAATAGTTTTTCCACAAAATCCTCTATTATCAGACCATTCTTTAATAACTTTTGAATTCCTATTACTGGGCGACACACCATTAAGGAAAACTCCCTATTCTAGGTGCCTTTCTGATAGTGCTGTAGCTAAATTTAAGGAAGTAATTACATCCGCTTTTAATTCAACGCCATGTTTCAATATAACAGAAGACTCCTTTGTTAACTTAAGTCCCCCTCAAATTGATCTTCTTGTTGATTGTGCTGCAGGCTCATTGCAAATGACTCTTCTTTCTATTGACCCCCTAAAAAAGAAGTTAATAAAACAAAGAAGATTAGCTCCAGGGTATAATTCTCAAACCTGCAAATTATTCTTCATCTATAACTCAATGTATTACAAACTGTCTTAAAATATTGTATTTTTTGTGATTTTGCTGTGCTGTTCTGTACGTGCGATATGTATTGCACGTCTGTCCATCCTTCTGTGGCTCACCCTGAGGATAGGGGGTGTTGCGCACCATACAGATTGCAAAGCCTCCTGGCCAGCAAACTACGGACAGACGGTGGACTTTAACAACACAAACACAAACTCTCACAGGAGATTTTTTTTTCTTCCTTGTATAATGATAATATGGACTAAAAATGAAGATGCAGGTATGACTCAGCCAGATGATGCAGAACCGCTGTACCTGAATATGGCCTCCTTTAAATAGGCTGTGACAAAGATGATGCATGCTTTCTTTCTTCTACCGTATCAGTGTTAGACCTAATTTTAGTTCAATCCAGCGCTGAACAAATGATCAAAATATGGCCTCCTGCAATTTTCAAATTGCAGGATGTGCAATATTTGTTAAAGGCAAAATGTCAAAATACCATCTTGAATATTGTGCTGCTGCAGAGATGTCATGGCCCACACATCTTATTCTATGGACTTCAAAAAATGTCTTTGTTTGATATAAATCCCCACAAAAAATCACACCATAATTATTTTTTTCCCGTGAAAATAAGAATAAGGATAGATCACTCCCAAATCACATCACGATTGCAATATCAGTCAAAATCCAGAATCATTCAGCCCTAGTCCAGTCCATCTGTGGCTATGCTGGTTCATATAAACGACATCCATTGCAAAATATTAACTCCAGATATGGCCATTTCTTTTAGCTGCAAAGGTAATAACCTTGACATGACAGTCCGCCGAGGTGACGCAATACGCTGTAGTCAAATCAAAGCTCCACAGCACACCATATGGTCAGACTAGCATCACTCTGGTCTGCTCTCCCGTGACCAAAGTGCTGTGTGATTTGACCTGTCAGTAATGTGCAATGTTCCTTTAGCGGATAGAGAGAATCACTGAGGTGAATGACAGACTCTGTCCTCCTTTCTTCTCTGTGTCGGATGCTATTAACTCACACACGAGTTATAAGAGAGGAGGGCTGCATGCACGCGTGTTTGTGCAAGATTGGGTCAAATATACTGTAAGGGGCTACTGTAGATTGTGTAGAATGGTGTATATGTGTATTTGCATGAAGGTTAATACAAAATAAGCCCATATATCATACAGTAATTATTCATTGTTTAAATTAAATGAATCAATACATCCTACTTTGAACACGTTCCTCTAATTATGTGTGTTTGATGTAATGGTTAGGGTCAAGTTTAGGGTAATCAATGAAAGTTTCAGACTGTCCTGAGACATGTGTGTGTCTGTATGTGTGTAACAGCTGAGATAGTGAGTTCTGAGTTGTGTTGTGTTGGGTGCCTCAGGTCTCTGCTCCTCTTTGAAGTGTGAGAGCTGTGTGCTTTTGATATGAAGGCATTTAATAAGCCTCACTCACTCTGTCTGTGACTGTGTGTGTGTACGTGTGTGTGCGTGCGTGCATGCATGAGTGTGTTTAGCACCAAGAAACTCAATCTGCCCTGCTCTCTCAACGTGCAATGGCATGTGCGAGTGTGTGTATGTTAATTTACAGACAATCAATCGACCCTGACGACACACTGTCATGCCTTGTGTGCTCACATGATAATATGCTTAAATGCACTCCATGACAAAAACAGACACGCACAGTAGGAAGATGCATCCGTCAAGCTAACCTCAAGTTGCATACGGTGTTTGAAGGAAACATATTTACACCATCAGCGAGGGAGAAAGACAAATGAGCTCACAGGCAGACAGAGAGACAGGCAGAGACTACACAGACAGACAAGTCTATAAGCAGCAGACAACCTGGGAGACAGACTGACTGACAAACAGGCAGGCTGTCAGGCAGTGAGGCAGATATGGGCAGATGGATGGTGAGAAAGCAGGTGAGCCACAATCCTAACAAATGGACCAATTAGACTGGCCTGGCTTATAAAATACAATATATACGCCAAGTTTTTCTTATTTGTTTTCATCTTTTCATTTGATGTTTAAACAAACTACCCAGTCTTGCTCGGACAAAAAAAAGGCAGTGCTGCTTTTTAATTTTATTCTCTATATATAGTATATATGTTTAATTGGATGTTCACCCACAATACAGGCATGGCTTTAAGGATGGAAACCAGAAAAATCTGTGAGCTTGTGTTTCATTTTCTCTGGCAGATTACATCTGGCCAGAATTCAATAATTACTAGAATGGCCATGAGCGGTCATTTTGATCTATGACTTCCAAACTCTATTATCTGTCATGATAAATGCCAGACTAAGAGATTAACACATTTATTCTGTTAGTTTATCTTTTTAAAAAAAGAAACAATATGCAATATGAGTCAGTGGTTTGATTAAAATTTTGGATTAATCTAGAATTACCCAGAGTAAGAAACAGTTGAATGTATTTTGAGATTGTAAATATGTTATTTTAACATTAATAATAACAAATTTCCACCCAGAACTATCACACAAAATAATCGTACTTTATGGGAAAAGGCTGGAAAAGAGTACAAAAATAAAACCAAAAAGAGTTGGAGACATAGCTGTTTGTTTCAAAATCAAAATTTGAGAGCTTTAACACAACAATTTAGTGAGTTTTGGTGCAGATTTGAAAAGCCACATGTGATGTCAGCTGTTTTAAGTGCAATGCACCATAAAACTAATATCAAACTGTCAAACTAGGCAGTGCTGATCAAATGAATGAATCGGGATTCTGTTGCAGCATTGCCTATTTTTTTTTTTTTTTACCTCAGATGTTTTCAGATACGCATTTTATTTTACTGTTTAGCTGTAACTTGTAATTTGATAGTTCAGAATTCACCAGGCTGACACTTTTTCCTGCTTGAAAGTAGACCAAGCACCACACCACATTTCATTGCTCAAAACAGACCATGAAAGAAGTGACATTGCGCTGCATCGCACCACCAAACTTAATGGCCAGTGTGGAATAAGTTTGGGTTTTTTAAGAGAGATGAGAAACACTGCTGCAAATTATTTACGAGTCTCACGACCCACAGACAGAGTGAGTAACATGTCGCATCACTGTTCCTCCACACCCCACTTCCTCTACACGGTCAAATTCAATCAAAACCACAGCATTCTTCATTCACTCTGAAAAAAATGCATTTTAAAGTTTGTTCACAGATTCTCATTTAGTGCTACAGTATCTCATTTGCAAAGGATATTCATAATAAGATGTTAACACAATTCTCACACAATGTCCCCTTCTCTCTGTCTCTTCTGTTACTGGGTTTAGTAAAACTATCAGGATTTCTTCGTGCAACTAATAGAACCCTGCACATACATCATTAATGGAATCAAAATGTAAAGATTCACACATTGCATGCTCTCAGATTGCATCATATCATATTGCATCGTGAAAGGGCTGAATCATTGGCTATTTCAAAAATTGTATTGTTGAACATGTATGGCGACATGTATCAGTTCATCTCAGTCAGTGCACACCTCTTGTATATCTAGTGGCAGCGCTGTCTAGTGGTCAGGGGTTTAAACACAACACAAAAATGCACCACTGCCACAAATCTTTGCATGCATCACACTGTCACGACACAGTGTTTTTAAGAATTGATACAGTATCACAAAACATAATATTGCAATACTCAAGTGTGTGGATATTTTCTTACACCCTAATGACTTAAGGCTATTCTGAGCTAATGTAATTTTGTTTTCATTATTATTTCATAGCAAGTTCTATGATTTCAGTGCTCTCTTTTAATCTTATTGTGTTCAAAAGACTTGCCTTCCTGTGCCTTGCATTGCATCACTTGTCATACATGCGAGCAAACTCAACTTCTGGATTTTATACACGCCATACTGTGCAGAGTGTGGGTTGTTTTGCATATATTATATTAAATCTCAGCGCTCTCCGCTACCGGTTAACTTTGCTATGTTTGTAAACACATCACCTCACCAAAGCTAATCCCAGTGGAATCAGATCTATCCAGCTACAACATCTGTTTTCTTCTAGCCCCCTTTCTGTGTCTGAACTCCTTCTCTATTTATCTCCCAATTAGTGTTTCTTTTATTAGAGCACTTTAGGTTAGACCTCTTTAACAACCGTCTCTTCCTCTCCCCTGCTCCTCTGTTTCCTCCTGTCTCTGTTCAAGCCTCTTGTTCTCGCTCCATCTCCCAGTACCACTTCCAGCTTTTCTCCACGTTGTCTTTCATCTTTTTTTTTTCTGTTGGCCTCCCCTCTCATCTCCCACAAGATCGGCGCACACACACACACACACACACACACACACACACACACACACACACACACACAAACACACGCACGCAAACACACTCCCTCTCTCAGTCTCTCTGTACCTCCCTCTCTCTAAACCCTCCCGCTGAGCCCCTGCACAGCAATCTTGTCGATACACACTAAAAACACCTTTTATCAGATGATTTTTCAACATAACACATCACCCCATGCTGGGCGCGCGCACACATTAACAACATCCACATATAAATGATGCCACATGAACATAAAACACACAACGGCTGACACACGCGGTCGATACAGTATGTGGTCATGGCTGCTGCGTTCGCGTTACACGCTAGTTAAACTCAAGTCGTGTCATATACCTGCGGCCCTTACACACACACACACACACGTGCGGAAAGTGTTGAGCGTGTTCCATTCTTGTATTTCTGGTGCGTGTGATATTTCCGATCAATACTGGAAGAGCTGACTTGGACAGAATTCTGTGTTTTTGCTGAAGGACACTTGAGCAGGATGGATGGCTGCTGTCATGCAGGATTGAGCAGAGACCCGGCAGCTAAAGGACGCTTTCCCAGCTCACTAGCGTCCGTCACTGCGGCATCCGTGTGCCTACGAGTGTGTTTCACTGGAGTGTGGTGATGACTGACAGCAGAGATAGACACAGAAAGACATGTGGGACGAAGATTGAGAAACAGAACACCTTGACACTGTAGGACAAAGCAATGGATACGATTACAAGCATAAGAGCGGATATACACAGTAAATACATTTATTTGTAATAACAATAATTTAGTTTTAGTCAGTCTTTTCATTACAATGTCATAGTTTGTCATATTTTGGTCATCTAATTAGTTTAGGTAAAAGTGTGATGCATTATGCACTCCTGGAGTAAACATCTATTATCCTGTTATTAAAGGAAATCTGTGATATATTTACTGTAATCAATAGGCATGCCACGATTCACTCAACTCACGATACAATTCGAATCACGATTCAGGGTTCACGATACAATTCGAATCACGATTCGAATCATGTACAACACAAAATTAATTTACAGGCAAATGACTGATTTTTTAATTTTTTTTTATTTCTCTTACACAAATCCAGCCTTTTCCTTTTTAACAATACTGTAGTGTTTTCTCTTATGCTCTTTTCAATACAGTAGATTAGAACTAGCAGCAAATGACAAAAAAAATTGTATCAGTTCTCTTCTTTTTTTTTTTACAATACTGTTTTTTTTCTTATCCTCTTTATACCTGCATAGCAAATGACTGGAAAAGTGGAAACTGTTTTATCAACTCTCAAATCTGTCAAATCCTGTTTTTGTTTTTTTCTTTTTCTTTTTTTTACAATACAGTATCAAGATTTTTTTTCCTTTAGTACAAGTCAACTCTATTTTAAGCCAGGCATAAACTAAGGCATTATACAAACATAACAAAACTTGTCTTTTCTTACACTCTTTCCAAATCAATACTGTATCAGAGAATGCTTTTTTTAATTCCTGAGGTAGATAAGCCAGGCACAAACTAAGGCATATTTATTTTTGTCTGAACAAAAATGAAATACCAATTTAAAATAAATTCCTAATAAAAAAATAAAGAATGATTTAAAATATATTTTCTCTTAAAATAAAATGAATTGCAAAACATCCCAGATAAAATAAATAAATGATAAATAAAAACTTTTCAGATAAACAAGTCTTGGCCAAGTTAGCCCCCTCGCCACCCTGTTCTCCTTTTTCTTTCTTTTTTACATGTTCTTTTTAAGGAAAACCAGCACATCTACATTCTCAGGCAATAGCTGAGATCTCTGCGCACTCACAATATCCCCTGCTGTTGAAAAGACCCTTTCACTAGGGACAGAGGTGGCTGGTATGGAGAGGAAGGCTTTTGCTACAGGGGAAAGCAGTGGGTATTGCTTTTCATTTTCTTTCCACCACTTGAGTGGGCAGCATTTGAGGTCAATGCATGCTCCATTTCTGTAGTTATCCATTTCTATGTCAATATCACTGATGGGCTCTGCTGCTGATTGTTCAGTGTCAGTGAAAGTCCCTCCAAGGAGCTCTTCCAAGGCTGTCTTCTTGGGAGGAGGAGGTCCTTCCAGCTCAGGTCCTCCTGCTGTGTCTGTCTGGTCATCAACAGGCTGTTCTGCTGCAGGTGTGGGGCCACTGGTACCTGCTAACACCACACCGGTGGTCTGTAAATAACAGAAGAAGAGAAGAAGAGAAGAAAAAAAGAGAGGAAAAAAAGAGGGTCTCAATTAACACAGAAACAGCACTTGGTAGCTAGACCTACTGTATATATCAGGCATTTAGAAAAGATATGGACTAAGGCCATAAACGACCAAGGCATTAATTCAATAACCAAGGAAGAAAATAACTATTGATTATGATAAACAATTAAACATTATTTTAATTTTCAGTATTAGAAATAAATAAATTGTTGAGTTAATACCTGGTTGTAAAACTGCACAGCTTTCTCCTTCAGCCTGCGGTACACGTCCTGGCGCTCTGCTTCCTCTAGATGAGGTAGGGTGCGGAATCTGGGGTCTAATGCACTGTACTCCAGCAGGTAGTGATGCTCATCGCTGTATCTGCTGGAAAGGTTGCTGAGGATTGCTCTCTTAATGCTGGCCACTGTGGCTGAGTCTCCTTCACTGGGTGACATGCTCTTCTCAATAATATCCTTTAAGGGCTCAATGAGAGACACCGTTGGGCTCTTTTCATCACACATCACAGTGGTGGCTGTTTTAAGAGGTTTCAGCAGCTTCACAATGTCATAGGCATCTCGTATGTCTGAGGTACTCAAAGTATCCAGATCACCAGCATTTTTTCGGACTGACTCGGTGAGGAGGGTTGCAGCGATAGCTGGTTGCTGTTCCAGGTATCGTTCAAGCATATCCAGACTGCTGTTCCATCGCGTTGCGACATCGACGATGAGCTTGTTGCCAGCAAGCCCCAGCGCTTTCTGTTTGGCTTTAAACACGCCGCATGCATGAGTGCTCCGATGGAAGAAGGCTGCAACACGCCTCACCCGACCGAGTAAGCGGCTCACAGCATTCACTTTCAACCCCGCCTGAGTAGCCAAGTTTAAAGTGTGGGCAAAACACTTGATATGAGGAGCCAAGCCGCCAGCCTCTTTCACGGCAACGTCCATGTTCCTCGCATTGTCAGTAACAATGGCAATGTCGCGATTAGCCCTCTTTAGATCCCATTCATTCACAGCTGCGGTAAGAACTTCAGCTATATTGTGCCCAGTATGTGACTCGAACATAGCGCGAGTTTGAAGTACACAGTTTACCATCTCCCAGTCGCTATTAATACCATGGGCTGTGATAGTGATATAACTCTGGGTCGCCCTCGATGTCCAGCCGTCTGTTGTAATCGATGTGGAATCCAATTCTTTCAATAGTGTCATCACCTTCTCTTTTGTTTCCATGTAAAGCGCTGGCACTACTTTCTCTGCAAAGTACGTACGGCCCGGGATATTGTATAGAGGCTCCAGCGTTTTTACCATTTGCTTAAACCCGTCATTTTCAACAACCGAGAATGGTCTCATGTCTTTGGCCATAAATACAGCAATGGACCTGGTAATCTCTTTGGCCCTTGCGCTTGCAGGGGCGAGGGGACGTCCGTATGGCAGGGTGGACTGCCCTTTGACTAAACGTTTATCTTGTTCTGTACCTGGAGGGGTTGTTGTTGACTGGGCCTTTTCTTTATGATGCCGGTCGACATGCTGTGACATGTTGCTTGTATTTTTTTTGTAGGGAACCAACTTCTTGCATAGTTTGCATATTGTGTTTGTCTTGTCTATTATCTTTTCTCCTTTTTCATTTACTGTCTTTGGGAAGCCAAAATGTTTCCACACTTCGGACTTGAAATTGCTCGGTGCCTCCGCAATTTCAACCTCGCTTTCGATTTTCCACCCCCGCCATGACTCACGCTTTTCATTTCTCTCGCTCGCTGGCTGCTGCACTGTTTGTTTGTAACCTGTATAGGTACGCTGCGCACCCCGACTTCCTGTTGTAGCTGGAGCGGCGGTAGCACGTCACCCGTAGCGCCGCATATAGTGACGTTGAACAAGAACGTAGTTTGACTCGAGTGCGCCCTCTGCTGGCCTGGAGGCCACATCGCGATTCATGGTTTAATTAAATCGATTCGAATCGTATTTAAAAAAATCGATTTAAAATCGATTTTTTCAAAAATCGCGGCATGCCTAGTAATCAATCATAAAATAACCATGATACATCATTAGAAATTAAGGAAACATTCTAGTTGAAATATTCACTGCTCTGTCAACGATGCTATAGCTGCAGTGTCCTCCTTTAAAATTTGCATTCTGGAGCATAAGAACTGGTTTTGTTTGTCTATTTCATGTTATTTAGAGTTCAAATTTGTGCTGAATGTTCACAAGATGAGTTAGCGTGTGTTTATGAGTCGTAAGAAATCACTAATAATCTTTTAGAAGACGTAGATGTCTATAATGTTTAAATTGAGCAAAATGTTAATGGAGTCTGGCAGGCAGAAGGCAGGCAGTGACTAAGTCAAAGTCCGGAGTTTATATTTTTGGATCACTGTGGTTTAGTTTCCCAGATAATGGGCTTAGACAGATCATTGGTTTTTATGGCCTGAAAACTGCCATTTATATTTTCAAATTCGTACTTAAAAGTATATTCTATCTGTGTGATATAATGGCTGGTAAGCCACACTATGCCGTCTAGGCAGGGGTGGACGGAAAGTACTGTCGGAATCACCAATGCTGCCTTTTGCTTCAGTGCAACAGAGCTCTGCTTAATTTTGAACCAGCATTAACTCATTTTAAAACTAGTTTTACTCAACTTTGACTAGAACTAATCTTAGATTAACTGAATAATTTTTGGTGCAACCCAGTCAAAGAGATTGGATCTGTCCCCGACTCCTCCCTCTCTAACGTTTTATTCTTATTTTCATTAGTTGAAAGTTTCAGTAAATTTCATCATAGTTTTTGTCATCATAAATTACTTTTTATTTAGATATCATCTTATTTCCATTAGTGAAACAATGTCGTTGATGAAAAGTAGCACTGATCAGGATTTTAAGATCTAATTATTTTTCAAGCATTGGGAATTCAGTTGTATCTATGTGTGTAAATTAATATTAATTAGCATTTTCCTTCTGGGCAGTTTGGTTTTTAGATTTTTACTTGAGACAACACTGACAGCACAGACTAATGTGCCCAGTAATTATCGACTGCAGATGTCTCAATACAGAGTTATTTATTTCGGGCCACCAGCTGAGAAACAGGGTCTGCTACGTCTGTATTTCTAGGTGTGTGTCCCACTGCTCACACCGCTTTCTGTTTGTTAATCTCATTATTCCCTCCATCATCTTGGCTTTGTTGGCAGATTAACACAGGAATGGGATCAGGCTGGATTTAGCTTCCCTTTTTAGGATAGGGAGAACAGGTTTCTCACTCAATTTGTAATTTTTCTTCACTTACCTCACTTTACCCTACTTTTCTCTCCTCTCTTCCTCTCTCCATGTCTCCCTGTTGCTCTCTGATCACCGTCTGTCTCTCCATCTTTCTCAATATTCATCACACCAGCTTCTCCCTCTCATGCCTTGCCCTCAAATCACTCCCTGTGCCTCCTCCTCGTCCAACTCAAGTCTCTGGTCTTACTGACTGATGACCTGCCTAGTTAATAAACCTGGAGGGTATCATGTGATCTCTTGTGTGTGTGCGTGCGTGGGTGTGTCTGTCTCGTCCGCAGCTAGTCTCTAATACTACTTGACTGACCTGCCTAATGTTTTTTTGTGCACATTCACGGCTGTATGCTGAAGGACCTCTTGTGATTTTGAATTCTTGAAAAACTTTAAAAACTTATTTTTTATGGCTCCACACCGGTGACAGCCATGGCTACAGGCATTATATTTTCAGGTCATCCTGTTCTTGTGAATGTGATAGCTCTGGAACGCCTTGAGTGAATTTCTTCAAACTTGGAACAATTGACCATTTTGATTCAAAGATAACCTGATTAGATTTCGGTGTTCAAATGACTATATCAGTACCTTTTAAACACCAGAATTGTGTGTCTGGTGTCATTCTCTAACTCTATATTGTGATTAGGGATGGGTATCAATACTTAATACTGTTAAGGCGGGGGTGGGCAATTATTTTCTATCGGGGGGACACATGAGAAATTGATCAGGCTGCTGTGGGCCAGACGCAAATGATATAAGGTCCTAATAAAGACCAAATCTCCAATAATGGAGTGGTCAGAAGTGTTTTTATATAGGGGACCTCGGCTGTTGGTCACCCTTTCTGAATTGCCATGTTGAATTGTAGTCTGATACATTGTTTTACAGTGTAACATGCATGCCACATACATGTTGCATTGATAGTAGAAGAACAACAACATAAACAACATGGATGTACAGCATTGAGTGAATAAAGTTACAGTTTAATATAAAAAATTCAGTTCATTATCATTACCAATGAACACAGCACGGCTATATGAAACCTTTCACTGGGCCGTATCACATCTGCCTTAAGGTATCAATTGGAATACCCCCTGGAATCAATCTAGGAATCTAGGAAAATGAGGAAAATGACTATTTTACATGGTTTTGCTCGCAGCAAATCACTGCAAGCAATCCTCATAATGAAGAACTTTCGAAAAAAAGGAATCAAAAGTACTCCATTCGTATTGGTATCACTTTAATGGTACTGGTATCGGTACTAGCATCGTAATTTTTTAAAGGATGCCCAGCCCTAATTGTGATGTATGTATCAACTTTACAATTTACATTTGTTGTAATTGGTGAAACATCAATTGTTCAAGCATGTTTTACCCAAAATAATTATTTCTGACATCATTTCTAGGGTAACAAAAACACAACGCTTTTTGCCAATAAATCCCTGAAATCTTATCTTACACACTGGACCTTTAACTGGCCCTGGGCCCCCTGGCATTTTGCAAAAAGGGCCCATCAGACAAAGCAAGATGAGTGTCCCTGGTTTACAAGGATTAAAACACATGTTCAAATGACATAAAGGGGCAGAGAATACAGTTTATTTTTCAATTAAGCCTTGAACACTCGTGTGAGTATAGTGTTTTGCTTAGACTCTTACAATATGATGAGACACTGAACACTGTGTTGGTATAAGGCCAGTTGGGAACAACCAAACCAATATGTTAACTCTTTTAACTGTTTATTCTGCAACACAACGAAATGTAGGAAGAAAAAAAAAATGTAATCCCTTTACAGTATGTTATACTCACCCACTATTGACATCTGTCTCTTGGTTTCTTCCACTTTTTTCTCATACATTCTCTTTTTCCCTCTCAGTCTGTTTCTCTACAACTCCCACTGTCTCTCATTTTGCTTGTGTATGTGTGTGTGTGTGTGTGTGTGTGTGGAGTTCCTGATGAGGTTAAGCACATGATTAATGGGTCTATCTAACAGCGTTTACACTGCACTCATCTCCACTTAACTACACACAGGAGCACACGCGTACACACTCTCAACAATGCACACACACACACACACATGTCAGGCTCTCCTGCACCTCGTCGCCCAGGGTAACAGGTATGTAAATGATATGCAGATGACAGCGAGTCAATTAGGAGACCAGAGAGCTATGACTCTGCAGAACTCCATTAGTGAAGCACTGATCAGCTCTCAGACTGACTGTATCCGTCATCCCCTCCCTCTCATTCTGTCCTGTGCTATCTATCTACGTGTATCTGTTTGTGTGTTTGTGCGTGTGTGTGTACGTGTGTGCAGAAATCCATTAGTGGAGCGCTGATCGGCTTGTAGACAGAGCTGTGCTTTGCAGTTGACAGGCGTCATCTTTCTGCATAAGCCTTATCGTGTAAAATGTCTCGAAGTTAGCTTAATGTTGTAAAATGAAACAACTTGCTGTGTGCACAAAAAGTGACACACACACAATTTCAAATAATAAAATAATAAATAATTACGTGAGGACGTGATCACCAGTTTTGCACTGAAACACAGCAGTGTAGCACAACAGTCTTATGGACAACTACTGTTTACATGGGTTTGGATTTTGGAAAGAGGTCCTCGAAAGCCACAATGCACAGAATTTGTAAAATTTTGACTTCGGAGGACCCCACAGGGAGTCTCAAAAACACACACTGGCACACAGCAGTGCAAGCTGTAGTTTTCTCGGGGGTTGGTAAAACAAAAATACAAAGTGAAAGTCGCTGCAGCTGCAATTGTGTTCTTCCTGATTCTTGTGTTGTCCTGAGATTTCAAGATTACAAAGTCATTTTCTTCCTTAAATAATTGGTTAAAAGAATGAATATTTAAAAAATATTCATTAATAGTTAATAATATGAATATTTGTCAAATACCTTAAGGGAAAATTCCCCCACTTTAAAGTCTGCGTAAAGTAATAATAAATGGCTGTTCTGTGTGTTTGTCACACCACAGAAATGTGTTATTAACTATTCAGCCAAATCTGAAAGATTGAAAAGTATAAGTAAAGTACTGCATATAAAACTGGTCTCTAACTCATGAGGAAATTTTCTCCACTCTGAGACGCTAGGGGTGTGTCCGCCCTGCTGTCTCAGTGCCAAATACAACCGCAACCTGAAGGATGGACATTCCGTCTTCTAGCAGCTTTACTGGACTTGTACAGACATGTTTGAGCCACGAGAGCCAGAGGACGGTGACCCGTCAACTCACTGGGGAATCAACTCGGAAACTGAAGTGAGCAGTAACTGCCAGCTGATTTGATCTGAATGAGTCGCTGAATGTACCGCTGGAACTGATCATTTAGGACGTGGGAGGGAGGAAAAGATGGCGTCGTTCGTGTGTTGGTTCATGGGGCTAATATAGTGTTGGACCATGGCTCCGGGACGTCACCGCGCAAATGTTTCAGGCCTGCCCAAAAACAATCCCGGACACGCATCATGAACAACAGTTTAACGGTCTAACTCCACAGTTCAGTAATACGTAGTTCTCAGTCTTTTCACGTGATTTCAGCGACTATTTTCTAACGTGTATAACATGTTTAGAAGAAAAACTGAATTTCCCCTGCAAAGACTTTAAATCAAGTCTATTGAAAGTAAAAGTTACATTTTAATCATTGTCAAATACAATACATTTTCACAGCACAACTGAATGAAATGTGTCCTCATTATACACATAATAAGCTCTTGACGCTAGTTAATGAGGAAATATTTGGCAGCTGATAGGATGAGCAATATTAAACTATGGTGTGTGTGATGATTTGCAGAGTCCCTTTAATTAGTGTTAAATGTGAGAGCTAGTTTTCAGTGAGGCTTTAGCCTGGAAACCAGAGCTCTTGTTTGATTTTCTCTCATAGATACATCTGTCCCAGCTTCTATTGAGACTGATTTACATAGTATGTCCTGGATGTCTTTGGGCCAGTCACAGCCATTTATCTAATATGGGGCAGGTTTGATACAATGACTGTACAAGGAAGAACAACTTATTGGCCGTTGAGGCATTTTCATAAACAACCAAGATGGCTGCCGCTGATGTGAAACACTTTCTATTGAATCCATCATTGTGTCAGTATTAAACAACTGGACTGTATATTTTTTCTAAAAGAAGCACAAACAACTGCACTTAAAGGTTTTGTTGTTGAGAAACATGTTTGTCATACTTCCAACAGGATTTGGTAAGTTTAAACGACCAACTACACTCTGTCACATGTTTCATTGCTCTGATTGGTTGCAGGCCTATCCAATTGTGTGCAGAGGTATTTCGGTCTTTAATTCTATGCAAGGCATTTTTCATTTCTCTAAAATACACTGCATATGTAATGCAGTACAGAATTCCTTGCTATTTTTAATAAATGTGATCAACAATCAGTGGCAGATCAGAGCGTAATACACATTGTAGTGTTTTTTAACCCTGCTGGCTCATATTCAATGTATGCAGACAGGTGCCGGCGTTCCGCTATTCCTCAGAGATCCGAGATGTCGTGTTGCTTAAGGATCAAAAGTGCATTCAGAGATTTCAATGTGACAAGCCATCCGTCCTTGATCTCATTGATCTCATCCTTGCTTAGTCCCTTTGGGCGTGCACATAACATGCAATTTATATGATGAACATTTAATTGTCATTATTTTGCACAAAAGTATTAAATTTGTTCAGCCAAAAAAGAAAATTGTTACCTTTTCAGGTGACAGTTTTTCCTCAAGGACATATTCTGCATCTCAGGGTTTTTCATTTGTCTGGGGGATTGCCACTAGTTCTTATATAGTATGCTGTAATCAATTAAAGACTATGGAAAAACATTGTTTTGTCAATGTCAGATATGTCAAATTATTATCCAAAAGTAATGTCGAACCTCATAAAGGATTTTTTCATATGCCATCTCTATGGGTGCAAGGATAATCTTTAATATACAGTACACTAAAAGCACTATAGTAGCATATTGCTTTCTGTGTACAGTAGTTACATTATATTAACATTATATTAATTTATTTAGCACACAGCTGTTATTTCTTGGACATAGTTCTGATCATGAACTTTGGAGAGCAATAAAATCATTTTTAAATCAATAAAATAATATCAAAATTAATATTTTGTGTAAAATTTTGAAAACTGAAAATTATTAGTACGTAGCATGTAATAAACAGAATAATGTCAGTGGGTCATCATTTTAAAATACACCCTGCAAAATAAGTCCTGCACCACACTGTCGAGGTTTATTTCACTGAACCACTCACTGTACATTATTCCTTATACAGTACCAATATACTAATATATTACTCTGTTACATACTGTAGGGCCGTGATGATACACTTGTATCCCGATTTGATTTATCAGTACTGCTACTTGATTGCCATTTTGATGTGTATTGTAATTTTTAAGCATTGTGATTCAGTATTACAATTTATTGCAATTTGTTTGATTTTTTTAACACTAAACTGGGGGAAAGTTGCATCATACACACCTAGAGACTCTATGTCATGAGTCCTATTTCCAAAAGCAACGCAAAGTCTTTATGAGTTTTATTTCTGCAGCATCACTGACTGCATATAAAAGTAGTTTTAAAAAAAAGAAGACTTTTTTAAACATTACCTGTTCCTGCTAATCATGCTAGGGCTTTAAGAATAATAAACAAGATGATAGATAGGATTTTCGGCTAAAATGAGTAGAGCCTCTGAAAGCTGTTTTGACCCTTTAAGGCTGCTGTAGGTTTTCAGTGTGGAGTGCTGAAGCCTGAATGGCAGATTGATTTAGTGATGTGAAGTCAGCAGCTACACAGAAAATTTTGAAGAGTTAATTTTACTCAATTTGAGTAAAATTTTACTCCCAAAAAGATAGTATTTGGTCCCAGTCCAAAAAGAGTAAAATTTACTCTCGTCAAAGAGTTAAATTTTCAGAGTTATTTCTGCTCTATCTAGAGTTCATATTTTACTCCACAAGATTAAAATTTACTCAATTTAGCATAAAGTGAGAACAACTCCAACACCATTTCACTCAATACAGAGTTGTATTTTACTCTGTTCAGAGTAGTAACTGCCTCATAAGAGTTCTATTTCTACTATTAATAAAGTTGTATTTTACTCTGTACAGAGTAGTAACTGCCTCAAAACAGAGGTCTAATTCTACTATGAATAGAGTTCTATTTCACTCAATAAAGAGTTGTATTTTACTCAATATTGATTATAATAATAACTCTGGATTAAAATGTTTGAAATAAAAAAGACAAGAAATGAATATTCAACAATGCACTTGTATTTTTCTTAAATGCATAACACATGCACTGAGCACCCATAATATACATGTCAATACTGTTTGGCCTTTGTAATATGACAGCATTGTATAATACATGCAACAAAAATCTCCATGAATAAGGCTCCACAGGCAGAGTAATCAATATGAGGGGAAAAAAAAGTCTTTCAGGGTGACACATCCCTATAATTTCATAATAAAAACAAACAGAATATTGCAAACAGGTATGCACACTATCACCACACCATCAGTAGCTGCAGGTAAGCCTGTAAATTTTTGCAATAGCCATCAGCCCAGCCAAAACATTCACACCCAATTGGTGGGCCATCACAATTTGGACACAATGTGTTCTTTGAAATTGGGTGGATTAGATGTATCAGATAAAAGAGGAGAAAATAAAAATAAATTAGAATTTGCGTTATGGGCAAAGAAATTCTGAAATCCATTGTTCATCCCCAGTGCAATAGTTAGAGCTTAGCGATTCTTTTATCACAGGAAACAGTATGGAACAATAAATGAACTTGAATCATCATTACTGTATGACATCTGCATGTCGAATGCTTTGTAACACAAAAGCTCTTTGACGTCAACAACATGAGGTCCATCTGCAGTACACACAACTTTAAATGCATAAAAATGCTCATCCATACACAGTTTGTAGTGCAAATGTAAACAACAGTAACCTCTCATCTTTAAGAACAACATGGTGGATTTTGTGAAAAACTGGCATCTCATTAAGCACTTTCAGACAAACAACTAAACCTGGACGATACATATTTCCATGGTGTTTGGCCCATCTAACATCTAACACCTTAGTGTCAATTGCTACCTGAAGAGCCTCTGCTATCTCACAGCCCCTGTCCATCACGTTTAAAAGCTACCATTTTACTTGGACCAAGCACCAGTCTGTCTGGCTCAAATATCTGCCAACTATATGCTACTTGACTTTGGTGTTTCTTTGCTAATGTTTTAGTTATATTTTTGAAGCTTTTTAGTTGCTTCTTAAAGAAATTGTGCTTCGCTTCATAGCGCATGCACCAGGTATGCAAAAGTGGTCCAATTTTACGAATACAGGTAGGATAATGGTAGTTTGGTAGTAGCTTCTTTTTGGGAAACAAATGCTTGAATAACCCATGGTGCTCTGAAATCAAATGTTTCAAATAAATGGTAATGCCAGTTGATAACACAGGAGAAAATACAATATCTGCTATTTGAAGCAACAACAGAAGCAAATACCAGTGTTGATCATCTCGACAAACCAAGTCTCCAAATATAAGTGGTAGATTGCGAAGTAAACACCAAGATTGGATCGCATTTAAACCCAAGTCATTTGAGTCCTCTACTAACTTCAATGCAGGTGGCTTGTTGTTTTGTTCCATGTAGCCATAGTTAAAGTTCTTAATTCTTCTGTCTATTTCCTTTGATGTTGTGTAGTTTTTGATCAAGTGTAGTATTAGCAGCTTCATTTCATATTGTGCCACGCCCTCCAAGATATCGTGCATAATATCTACAGAGAAGTTTTCACATGTATTGAAGTACTGCAAGGAATTTAGAACACAAGAACGTTTAACACCCATCACATAGGGAAGACTAGCAGTTTTCTCCATTATTTGGCAGTGTTCTGCGTGAAGTGCTTGAGTTCGCATCACTATCTTGGGTGAATCTTCTGTGAATTCTGTCTGAAAGTCCTCTTTCTCAGCAAGACAAAAGCGGCAACAATATCTGGCACTGAATGATTCTACGAAACCAAACAAACCATGAAGGCCAAGGTTATCACCAGTAACTTGGACAATAGTTCCATACACATTTTCCGCATACAGTGGGACCCGAATTCCTTTAGTCTCCAGCTCTTTAATGTCTTTCACAATTGGATCAAGTATTTTAGAAAAGCCATATGTTTTAATGTCTTGGGCATGGAATAAAGCAACCAAATGAATATTAAGCAGCATTGAGTTGTGCTTTGGAGAAAGATTACGTAAGGTGAAATAGATTGCTCCTAATTTATGTATTCCCTTTTTACTGCCCAATGGATTTGCGCATTCAAAATCATCATAGAAAAGTTGCAACTGAATTGCATGCTTCTGTTTTGAAAATAAAGGATGACTCTTGAAAAGATCTCCATCACAAAAGTCATTAAGAAGATCTTCTCTTGAACTGGAATGACTCTGCATCATCTCTTTTATCTTTGGGTGTTTGTAAATTAAGTCTAATGTTTTCAAAATTGGGATATAAACAAATTTATCAGTAACAACAGCTGGATCATAAGTTCCAGTAGTCCGATTGCGCCGTATATCAAATCTTGTACCAAGAACACATTCAACGGGTTCCACCCTTCCCCACTTCTCTGTGAAATACTGCCTTCTCTTAGTTTCAGAATTTAAGACACCAAAAGGATTTTCAATTTTTTCAAAGCACTGATCAATTTTAGACTCAACCTCAGTTTTGATAGGTTCATGTAAAGATAGACAGTGCTTCACAGATTCTTTTGCTTGATTATGGATATCATCAACAATCTCTTCCATTGAAGTAACCAAAGAGTTAATGATTGTTTCGCCTACACCTGCCACTTTAAGTTCAGCCACTGTTGCAGCACAGCTGTCTACAAGACTCTTATTAAGAAGGACTGGGTCAGAAGGGGCACAGTTTGATGGAAAGTCATCAACAAAACTTCCGGCTAAATCTTCAGTTGTAGAGGGCCTTCACCAGGATCATCACAAGGTTCATGTGCTTTAAGATGCTTTCGAAACCCAGAAAAAGTACCAAAAAAATGAGAACAACCAGGTTGACCACATTTCAGACGAAGTGTCTTTCCTGAACAAAGTCCGTGGATCAACTTTAAGTGCTTAATTAGTGAATTGGCATTTGCCTGAGGGCCTTTGCAAATAAAACAAAACATCTCAATCACAATCAGTGCAGCATCAGAGCCCTCAAAATAGATCTTTGCAGTATAACATCAGAACCCTCCAAACCAAAGCATCAAAATCAGTGCAGCATCCGAGCTCTCATCTCTTTGACCCTGGGATTCACCTTGGTGGTAGCAGCATCAATCTGGTAAACAGCGGTTTGCAAGAAGTGGTAGACATTGGCCAGATCCTTGTTGTATGAGGTAGCGAAGACAAAATGAGCTTTAAAAAGCTCGTCAAAAGAGGCAAGAGAATCTGGTGACTGACATGGGATTGCATGTTTGTCAATCACAATGAAATATTTGTGTATGGCGCTCCTCTGGGTCCCCACAGCCAGTAGATAGGGTTGACGGCTCTCTGTGATGCTGTCCAGATGCCCCTCAACACTGGTCCCAGTCTGTTACAAGAAAACTTAATTAGTCTTGCTATTAAAATTAATCTGTTGCAGTTAAGGGCCCCATCATCACCACCAGAATCACTTATTGAAACAAAACGCAAGATGAACCATAACATTTTCAGCCTTATATTTTTTATTCTGCTAAATGTAAAAGAAATAAACTTAATCATATCAGCATATCTCAGGCTGATGATAGATCTGTGGGGAGCCAAATCAGATAAATATCACAGGGCCCTCACTGATTACAGATGAGTATGGTCATTGCATGATTTCACAAGAGTATAGTTTTAAGGTTTAATATTACGGACAGAACAGTGAGCCTTCTTAAACTTCAATTAAACTGTAACATTACCTTGATAAATTTCACGAGGTGGTCAATGGCTTGTCTGGCGGAGAGCTTTCCTGGTCTCTTGTTGCGGCCATGAGGTGATGGTGGCATGAGGTGGATAAGGAGCAAGATGGAGGACATCTCACTGTCCCATCCTGAAAATACAAGAAAATTCGGAAAGACATTTTTACTAAACTGTTTATATTTTTGTTTCAAAACCATTTCCCTCATCCATTATTATTATTTCTTTAATTCAAGTGTACCATCTTCCAGTTCTTCTGTTGTGGATTCAGCGTTATGAAGGAGATCTTCAAGGTCGCTTGTCTGGGTGAGGCCACGGCTTTGTTCAAGGACTTTCTGCCTGTAGTGAGTAGGCCACTTCTCCAGGAACTTAGCAGAGATGTCATCACCAAAAAATCAGACTGAAATCCTGCTCTATCTGCAGACAAGATGTAATACAGAAAACAACATGGCATACATTGTTAATAGGTGCACCAGGGATGACCAGGGATGTGATCTGTTTAAAGTCATTTTTCATTTCAGCTCGATTTTAATGCAAGGCAGTTTAAGAGTGACATACCATTCCCGTGATGTCAAGAAATCTTGGGAAGGTGGTGAATACTTCAGAGGACTTCACTGGGTCATGAACCATTGCTTGGCGATAGGTGAAGGTCTGTTTCATCTTCTCCTTGATGATTGCTTCATCAGTTGTATGCTGCATGAGTGCGATGGCCTCACGACACTGGGTTTCTGTGGTTAGCTGGTTTTCCTTACTGAAGGGGGTTCTGTCACCAGAATCTGGACCACCTGTAACAGTTATCAGTGAACAGTGACCTGTAACAGTGAAACCACATACCGCAACAAGACATAACTTGTGACCCCAGGAAATTTTAAAAATTTGTCCAGAGCTCATTAATGAACATAAAAAAAAAACGGTAAATTCTTCAACAAAAACAGAATATAAAACGTCTGCACGCTGCAGTTGGGAGTATGGATGGTATGAAATTAAATGATCAAAGGTGACCTGATATCCGAGATAAACATCCATTGTGACTGAAAATGCCCTTTAAAAATGAATTTAACATGTGAATTCTCATAAAAAAAAAATCTAACTACACTCAAAATCATGTACCTGTCAGTGGCTGAGGGGTTCTTTTCTTTTGTCCCTCTGAGGCTTCTTTTTGAAGCGTTTTCACTCTCCATGCAAGAAAATCCACTCCCATCTACTGGATTGTAATACTGCTCCTAAAAACCAAGAAAGCGTTTTATCTTTCCTCCTTAAAAAACGAACATGTCCTTGTCTGGAGAATTGCTAAAATCAAGGTCAACCAGTCTGAAATCTGCTGTGTTCACCTTGTTGAGGTTAGGAGAAAGGGTCAGCATACAGAAATGTTAAAGGGATAGTTCGGGTCTTTTGACATGAATTTGTATGGCATCCTCATCAGCAGTGTAGCGCATCAACAGTGACTTACCCCCGACTGCGTCCTGTGAGCAGAGTTCCGGCCTGGTTTTGGTGTTGACGAAGGTAGTCCAGCTAGTTGACTGGGGTCACGGAAATAAAGCGTTTTGCTTCTCAAAACAATATGCGTTCAAAAGAGTGATATATTTGCATCACAAAACTGTTGTCCTCAAAAAAAGTCATCAGCTACATCAGCTACACTGCTGATGAGGATGGATAGATTCATGTCAAAAGACCCGAACTATCCCTTTAATATTTGGTTGAAATCTCACTCGGTTTTTGGATCAATACTAGAAGTACTGAGTAAAAAGGTTAGACTTGTTTTATGTACTTACATAGCCCAAAGTGCCCTGGGGATCGGCCAGGTATGGAAACAAGGCAGTGATGCCCTTTGCGTAGTCCTCTTTAACACGCCTTGAAGGGCTCGTCCTACAGTGCACATACACACACACGTATGAGATCCAAACAAAAGTACTGCTATGCCGATGCCTTCTGCATTTGGTCTGCACCAAATAAAATCATAAATGTTAGGGTTGGATGTTAATTACATGACAACATACCCATGTTCACTCGCCATGTGTGCAACCAATATCTTCACCATGTCACGTCTTCTGGAATCTGTTAGGCTTTTTTTCCGAGCATACTCTGTAAGGATCCTCTCTCCTCCAGGTTTCTCCCTCAGAATGTTTTCAATGATCTAAGTGTGTGGGGGAAAAAAGAGGGAAGGGACACAGGGATTTGGTGGCCAATTACATTTACAGTGCTAAAAATGTTAACCATGCCCCATATTTCTCTGCAACTTTACTTGCCCCCCCCCCCTTTTTTATCAGAATCACCATCTTGATCTCTCCATCTGCAAAGCTTACCTGAGCGAGACGAGTCAGGTCATCTCTGTTTCTTTGGGCAGGACTAGACTGCAAAATGATGGTGTTCTCTGAGTCCCCTTCATTTTCTGCACCAGAGCTGAGAAAGGAGCTGCTGCTGCTGCTGCTGGCAATGGAGTGGCTTGTAGAGGGGCTCACTGAATCTAGCATGTTGACATAACAGGTGTGATTATAATAACATGTCACTAGCAAGAGGGGATAATCTGTGATAAGAGTAATGTAAAGATCACGTGTGGATCCATCCTAATCTAACACCAAGCTAGTTATTCCTCAGATGCTTTCTTAAGTGTCAGAAGAGGCATGTTTATTCAAAATGTCATGCAACATGGGTAAGTCTCTCTTTACTATGTTGCATTACAAGGTTGGCCAGGACTGCATGGATTAAAAGACTCCAAGTTAAAAAGTGACTCACCACCAAAATCTGAGCCCTTGGGCAAACACACCTCAAGCACACCCAGGTCTGGTTTCATTACAAGAAACGCAAACGCATCCTCATCAACTTCAGTGTTTAAATCATCATAGACTTTTAGGTCCAAGGTAGGAATTTCAAATTTCTTGGAAACTGTGAAGACAAAACAATATTACACAAGACTGATATTCTGTTGTGCAATTAATCTTATTTTTATTAAAAGGTCACATCAGCGTCACTTTAGATCTGAACCACTTAACAACGATCTTATACTCCAAAAATAGCAGATCTGCAAGCTCATACTGTAGCACGAGTGCCATGCTGAGCTTGTAGATCTGCATTTTATTTTTTTTTTAATCATGAAGATTTTTCTAACTCAAATCATTCTTTTTCTCAGGGTACACGAAACAACATTTAGAGATTCCAAAATCAAATACATATACTTCTAAGGGTCCTTGACAATAATAATAATAATAATAATAATAATAATAATAAGACAGCACCACTAATTTACACATGAGGTTGTGCAATTTTTTTCACTCACCACACTCCAAAAATGATTTGAAGGTCAGTTGCCCTTCATAACAAATGTATTTCTGGCGGTCTCTGTACTTCACTCTTACAGCCTGCATCCTTTGTGGGAAATAAGAAAAAATAAAACAGTTACTAAGATGATATCGAGCACAACAATTCATGCATTGAATGCTACAATTAGCTTAAGTACTACAAAAGCCCCATCTACAGGTAGGCTCGATACCACTCTGCATTTGCATCTAATTAAATGCTGTTTGAAAGCTGGGTAAAATAATTATTTTTCTCGTTGGGCGCTTCGAATGTGTTAACATGCGTTTCAATTCACATACCTAACGTTATGGTGCTGCTGCGCCAGCACACACCACAACACCCCATCTCTGAGCTGCTATTGAAAGAATGTTTGAGGAACCAGTTTCATTTGAGTTCACCACGTAAACCTCCACAACAATCACACACAACAATCCACAACTTATCTGTGTAACGGATGAGTGTTCCTCACAGCCAGTGTCTCCGTTTGTGTCTTACATACACACACACAAAAAAGAACACTTGCTAACCGAAGAGCAGGTAAAACCGTAACGTTAGGTTTAAATTACATGCTTCAATTCAGAGTAAAACACACGTGCTTGCTAACCGAACAGCAGGTGAAAACGGTCCACAAAAAACAAACAAACAAAAAAAAAAAAAAAAACTAGCTAACCGAAGAGCAATTAAAAACGGTCGGTGTAAATGCTTCAATTCAGAGTAAAATACACATGGTTGCTAACTGTCCACACAAAAAACCCCGCTTACTAACCGAAGAACAAGTCCGGTAAAACGTCATGACTCAACTCAGAGTAAAACACACGTGCTTGCTAACCAAACAGCAGAGAAAACAGTCCACACATAAAGACTGGCCCATTAAAAAAAATACATTTAAACACACTTACTAACCGAGGGCACAACTAAAACCTTCTTCGATAAAATGGTCAGTAAACAGTAAGCTCAGTAAAAACACATGTAGTAAATTAAGCTAACGTGAGTGAGGCTCGGTTTAAATTTAATTTGTACTGAAGCTAACGTTAGCATCGACATTGGCAGTTATGCAGCGTGTGAGACCCACAAACTCGCCAGCTGCAATGTTACTCACAAGCATTACCTTTCAAGCAAGCCAACAAAAATTCTGCTGACATTTTATCTTAAATAAAACCGATTTTAGTAAGCTACTTTGCTGACTTACCTGGCTTACCGCCGTCCACCACTTCACCTCGACCTTCCACTGCGGGGATAAAAGATGGCGGCAGAAACGAAACCTAAGAAACATTAGTGGGGTGTTCTTGATATTACTTCAGTAGGATTTTCTCTATTTTTTTCCTCCTACTCTAGTGGCCACTGGAAATAATTACAATCCAAAAATAATAAAAAATACTCTTTTAGAGGAAAATAATGGTAACTCTGAAAAAATTACTCTCTCATTTTTCCTGTGTAGGTTGTTTCCACAGATCTCACAAATCCAGGAATTTGACACCACTGATAAGAGAACATCTCATTAAAATATATATTTGTTTTAATCTACCATTATTTCTGTGGCCGAATACACTGTAGTCTATGGAGTTATAATAGTAGCTCCCCCTAATGGTCATTGCATTTTCACCGTATATTTTGTTTTTACCAGTAATTTGGGGATTTCCTTGACAGCTAAAATAAAATTGAAGACAAGAAATATATTTTAACAGTAGGCAGAAAATTGTCACAGAGTATCTTTAAGCACCCGCACAACCCAAGCTGAACCACAGATAACTTTCTGCACGTCTTTTGACTTCACTTTTAAAACTTGGGTGGCCGACTTTTGTCTCTGGATCTAAATATGTCCCTTTATACGTATCTGTCTGACCTCTTTTTCATGACCTATTCTCTTTCTCTACATTCAGCTCTCGCTGCAACAAACGTGAACCATCCATTTTATGAGGTGCAAGGAGCATAAATGCACAATTTCCAGCCCCCTGCCCAGTGTCCTGTACCTTTCTAACTTCTAACCTTTTTCTAAAAACATCTCATCTTAAATCATGCATGACTGTACCTTCGCCAGTCACAGTCGGTGAAAATGGGTTTGAAGGACTGAAGCACACCTGTGTCTGCTCTATTTTTCTTTCCCCTCTTTCATCTTTCCATCCCGTCCTCTTCTTTCAGTGTGCAGTAATGAAGTTAACCAAAGTGCTTCCTTCCTTCACACTATTTTCTTCCATCTGTGTACGTTCCATTTCCTCTTTTCCTCCTCCGTCCTCTCCCTGTGTCTTGTATCTGTGTCCAGTCATGCAGCTAACAGCAAACCTGTCCTCATCTGATCCTTTCTTCCTCCTCTTCTTTCACTCACCCTCTTTATTCCTCTCTCCATCAGCGCCCCCCTTTATTTTTACCCTCTATCTTCTCTTTCCCCGTCTGTCGCCTCTCCCTTTATTTGCTTCCCTCTGCCTCTGTGTGATCGGTCATGCGGTTAACAACAAAGGCAAGCAGGTAGTTACTGCACACCAGGTTGATTCACATGGTACACTGAGTCTCAGACTTGCCCCAGCCTTGCACAGATACACACAGACACCACCACGACTCACAGTCTTTCACCTCATGGACTGAATTTATACGAGTTAGTATCTCAACAGAACAAAAAAAAAAAAAAAACAGGGGGCAGGGATCAAAGATGCCTCACATCAGGAAACAGGTTCCTTCTGCTCCTTCCATCATGTAGCACAGAAACACGACCATAGTCTTGCAAAATGAGAAACTTTCTTTCTACAGGTCATAAGTCATGAGTTTTAAGCCACACTTTAACGCTGTAGTAGGCATTTTATTTTTGGCACCATTGAGTAATAGTTCTATAATAACCTTTAAAGGAGCTATATGTAGCCATTGCACATGCAAAAATGAGTGTAACAGTCCAAATAGTGAGTTGGAGCCACAGACTGTACATTAAATGGGTTGTAAGCATCTAATACACAATGTCCTCCCCAGACAGGGCAGAGACAGGCAGGCAGGCTCCACAGGAGCGTAGGATGCATGCAAGCTCGTAAAAGTGATGACGAGTCCTCCACTGTAAGTTGATCAGCTGCTTATAACTGTCAGCTGTCTGTCAATGTAAAGTTAATCCCTTTACCCCGAAAACAAAACCCACTGCTCCAAAAATACACACTGGACTTGGAGTTAAGTGGCTGCCTGTCTCACTGCCTGCCAAACTCCATTAGCATCCTGCTCACTTTAACAGTCACAAACATCTACGCTTTCTACAAGATTATTCATGATTTCTTACAGCTCATAAACAGACACTAACTAATTCGGTGAAAATTCGGCATAACTTTGAACTCTGATTAATGTGAAATGGACACACAAAATAGTTGTTCTGGTCTGGAGTGGGAATTTCAAAGAGTGGCTGTAGCCTTCATGTCAAGTAAAGTGAGTATTTCAACTTGTTTCCTTGATCTCTGATGATACATTGTAGTAATTTTATGATTTATTACAGTGAATATATTGGAGATTTCTCTTTTGAAATGGTAGTTTGGATTTTTTGATGTCGGATTGTATGAGGTATCCGAAGCCAGTTTATTATGTTGGTCGGTGCGCTGTTAGTCTAAAAAGGCAGACAGAAATCCCAGCATGGGACCTCAACATTGTACTGCTGGTCAGGGTCAGCAAGAAAAAGAAGCAGTTTTAGCCACATAAATAAGGCCTGATTAAAAAAAAATTATCATTAGTTTAAGTGTATACATAGAATATTTTACTGTTTTACTGCTTTACCCTGCTGCCAGAAAGCCCTTTACTTTACTAGTACATTTTCTTAACTGTAGTACTCTAGATCAGCTGTTTAGGTCACATAGTTGCAAGAAATCAAACCTTAATTTTCTAAAGATTTCAAAGGTGGTGCGTACAGGCTGTTCAAACAAACAAGTGTCCTTGTCATTTCACCATGTTCTGCTGAGTGATGTTGGCAAAAGGGCTGTGAAAATTTATAAATATAGGTCATTACCCATAACCACTTACCCTTTAAAGGGGCATGGGAGGGCATGAGCCTATCCCAGCCAACGTTGGGCCAGAGGCAGGGTACACCCTGGACAGGTCGCCGGTTCATCACCTGGCTGACATGTAGAGACAAACAACCGCGAACATTCAGAACCTACAGGCATTTGCAAAAGTTCCGCAAAATTAACACGACCCCCACTTACATTGTCCCGAGCTGAAACAAGATTTCAGACTGAAGCAGTTGTTGATCACTTGTGGCCCCTAGTGGCGGGTTAAGAAGAGTGAGAAGTCAGCTGTCAATGGTTGTATAAATTGTATGCCTCCACCAACCAGTCAAGTTGCATCCATGTCCGTCCAGACCCATATAATCTCTGTAGTGAAGATTTTGAAGGAATTTGATATGGTACTTAGACCTGTAACTTTGAAGGAATTTAATAAAAGGTATTAAGCGCTAGCAAAATCTCAGTTGTCACTATCTTGACATGTAAGATTCCAGTGAATAATTAACAGTGAGAAACATGCTGTCTTCACTAAGATTATTTTTTACAGAGGAGCACAGAGGACTGATAGGGAGCTGAACATTGTGATTAAAAAAAAATCCTTTATTAAAATAACATAAATCATAAAACAGGGCTTCTGTGATCAAAACAATAAGAGCTTTGTAATCATTACTATAATAGTAAAACTTGCATTTTCTAAAGCCTTGCATTTGTGTTCCCATATTGAATTTCACTGATATGCTTGATTAATTTTTCTTCCTCTATACTTAGAAATGAGGCTGAAAGAATTTGACAATGGCTTTCAATATAATACTTCCAAATCACAGAGCAGAGAACACACACAAATAACTGAAGCAACAGCCTAGCTTGAACATTTTAATTAAGCTGCTGTTTATTGCAGGAGTGTTGTATTCTGAATGACATTATGCTGGTGTTTTGTGTATTTCAGTGTATTTCCTCTCGCATGTTGTGCGCACATGGTTTCTTGTTTTCTCGCTCAATGGCCAACACATCTCCTCCTCAAGTACACGTCAAGGATTTCTATATTTATAGCAGAGCACATACTGTACTTGTGTTCCTGAAAACATCCCAAATTCCCCAACACACCCGCACACACAGAAATAAGTTTTGCTTCAAGTCAAAATCCCCTGACATATGCAAATGTTAAAGATGTGTTCATTCTCTATGCATGGATGCACATACAGCAGTACATACGAACATGTGC
The DNA here is from genome assembly GCA_034769285.1 of Lutjanus argentimaculatus. Classification (NCBI taxonomy): domain Eukaryota; kingdom Metazoa; phylum Chordata; class Actinopteri; order Lutjaniformes; family Lutjanidae; genus Lutjanus; species Lutjanus argentimaculatus. The sequence continues at coordinate 4,437,011 of JAWZSL010000001.1, forward strand.
ATTAAAAAAATAAATAAAATAAAAACACAGCCTTTGCCATAATATACAGCATGCACGCAGAGTAAACACACACCTTAAGGGGTGTGTGTGTGTGTGTTGTTGTGTGCATTGAAAGCAAAATGATGTTCTTTCCCCCCATGCAGTTGTGTGGGCTGCAGAATGTGTTATCAGCATCAGAACAGTTTGAGTTCCAGATAATTGAAAGGAGTTGAGGAAATCTGTCTCACTCCATCAAGCAACCCACACACACACACAGACACACAAAACACACACAGTATACCACCACACATTTTTGGAAACTAACAATTACTCTTCCTTGCTCCCTCATTTTGTACAGTCATTTTACTGCATCAAAAACATTTCATGTCACTGCATTAATAAATAAATAGATGTTAAAGGCTGTTATGTATTGTTATGGTCCCCTATCCTGTTATTCCTTCATTTTCTTTGTTTCTCAGAGGTGACAAAAGTATATACATTTCTTTACTCAAGTATAAGTTGTGTAAAAAAAAGAAGTAGAAATACGGTTTCAATTCTCTACCTCAATAAAAGTGAAAAGGTAAAGGCTCTGTATTGTATAAAATAAAAAGACACCCTCTGATGGACATTTTCATCTTATGTCTCTTGATCTTATTACATCTTTTACACCATTTTCATGTTTTTATTTTGTAACGTCTTTTACGTGTTTGTCTTGTTGCATCCTGTTACGTGCCACTGTGTGTGTTGTTGTTGTGCTCTCCTGTGCCCAGGTTCTGCCCCTCCTCCCCCTTGCAGCTGCAGTGATTGGCAGTAGCTGCAGTCAGTCTGCAATCAGGGCCTGGTGCTGAAAAAGCTGGGAGAGTGCAGCCAGGTGGGGCCAGTGGGCCATTCGGCAGATTGAGGTCTGCAGCGCGGCAGTCTTGTCCTGCAGGGGGCAGGCTAGACTGCTAGTAGTGTTGTGTGTAATGTGCTTTGCTAGCTCCCCAGCTAGCAAAAGCGCTCGTGTTTGTATGTATATGTGTCCTGCTAACTTCCTCAGTTAGCAGGAGACTCATTCAGGCGCCCATGTGCTTTGTGAGCTTCCCCGGCTCCAAAGTACTCTTTGTCTGTGTCCATGTGTCTTTGTTAGTCAACCCAGCTAGCAAGGACACTCGTTGTCTTTTGTGCATGCTGTTTAAGTTAGTAGGCTAAGTTAACCCTTTTGTTTTATTTAATTTGGTGTTAAATTAATTTTCCTCTTAATTTGTTAAATAAAAAGAACCTTTTTTTACACTTTTGCCTCAGTTCTCCCTTCTAACTTTTTCACCTGGTAAATTTATTTATTGTTACACCCCTCATCCCCTAGCCCAGATTTGGGGGTTGTAACACATTCTTTATGTTGTTTACGTCAGTTCCGTCTTGTCATTTTCGTCTTTTTATGCCTTTTCCGTCTTTTATGTTGTTTTATATCTTGCTTAGTTCATCATGTTACCTCATTTTCTTCTTGTCACGTCTTTTTTAACATAATTTTCACATTTTCATTTTGTAACGCCTTTTATGTTGTTGTCTTGTAAACGTCTTTTATGTTGTTTACGTCAGTTCCATCTTGTTTTCACATTTGTCCTTTTACATCTTGTTTACTTGTTTTCATCATGTCATGTCGTTTTCATCTTGTTACAATTTTTGCATAGTTTTACTTCATAGGTTTGTCATCTGTGATATGCACTGATGGATACACCAAGGAATTGTCTTTTGAGTTATTGTCCATTTATGTTGAAATCAGTCTCAATAACTCCACTGATGCTCCCACCTCGTTTTAACCGTAGTTAGGGGTCCAAGCAGCATCACTCACTGCGAACCCTTCTTCTTCGCTTAAAGTATTTGTGCACAAAAACTGTCCAAACTGACCAAAACTGGCAGGTGGGTTGCAAATTCCACCCACTACTCAGACAACAAAAATGACACTGACTTCAAGGTGGCACTGTAACAATCAAGTTTATGTTTTTGCAATTATCTTGAAAATGGCTTGAGGGTTCCCCACTATAATTGTTGAATTCATCTGTGTCTTTCAATTAGTCTTTTCCTTAAAGAATGCCAACTTTTATGACTTTTTCTCAATTTTATCTAAGTCCTACTTTCGTGAAGTCATCTCAGACCGTTGGGCCACAACTGACTACACTTTCCAACGGCTAATTAGTAACTGTATTGGAATACATTTTTAAAGTAACTCTCCCAACCCTTTAGATGCGACTGCAGAAAGAAGTAGTTCCTACATGAAACTGGAGAAAGAGACATTGTTGTTAAAGTTATTTTTGGAGTGTCATTTAGTTTCATTATATTCAAGAGAAGACATATTTCCTACAATCTGCAACTCACACCAAAACTATCTAGATGGATGAATTGTACAGCAGATGAAAGGGAGAAATTTGGATTTGAGGATGAATGTCCCTTTAAACATTTATCATTTTTGGTACATTCCTGTACATGGTTGGAGATGCAGATGCTCTGTATGAGTGGTGTCTTTAACAAGAGTGCTAAATGTCTGATGACCACAGCCACACATGCTGACAGGCCATTCACACTCACCTACGCAGGTTCATTTCATCTGCAGTCAACCACACCCAAACAATTCACATCACATAGTTTGTTTGATGTAAACCTTATTGATTTGCTTTTATCCTCACACTGATTAAATGGAAGGCACACATTTTCACACTGTGGGGTTAAAACAGACATTTTCCTGTTATATTAACCATGTGTTTCTTTGTCTTTGGCATGTGGGGGTGGCTCTCTTCCTGTGTCTGAGGGCTGGGGCCTCTTGAATCCTAAATCCATCTCATCAGACCAAACCATGAGCTGCCAAGTCAGAGAGGGGATCAGACTTAAGTTTGTGTATTATTTTGTTTGGCCAAGCCACTATATATGTTCAGTGCTGGCTCCATAACAGTGCGTTGTTCAGAAGCAGAGGAGCAAAAAGAAAAGAGCAAGTTATAATAAGCAGACTGAGAAATGGGCACAGCAACCTTAACAGCGGAACATATACTCATGGCAGGCAGGAAATTTACACAGAAGAGACAAGAAATGATGACACAACTACTGAAAATACAACAGGCAGAGGACGGTATCAACAGTATATTTAAGTGTGCTGACAGTAATCAAGGGAGGAAGTGGTTGATTAGTTTCTTAAGGATGACTGGACTAGAAAAACAACTATAAAATTAATGGATATTGAGTAGGTATAAAACCTCAAGGTGGCAGTAATGAAGCATATTGGATGCAAGCTGCCGTTAAACCTCGAAGAAGAAGAAGACAAAGAAGAAGACAGTGTGTTCCTTCCTTGTCCACAGACACAGCTGCTCCATGAAAGAGGCTTTTTATGGACTTATGGGTATGTTCAAGAAATAATTAATTAATTAAATGTATGAAATATTTTTGAGTGTTAATGTTAGAGGTGACAGATGGAGGTTATCCCCTCTTACTTTAACTAGCTCCCAAACACTGTCATCTCCCACATGGAGGCCAGGCTCAGTTCATCACTACAGAATCTTTCAGACCTCTTTGACACAAGGTAGGCGCTATTTTTGATTTGATTTTTTTAATTAATTTATTTATTTGTTGATGAAACAGGCAGGGTTCCAATATGTGAAACCTTTAATCTGTTTTTTTTTTAAACACAAACATACAAAAAATACTTTTGTCGAGAATCCATCATGTCTTCTCCCATTTCAACTCTCATTTCCAGAACTAAACAGCTTAAAAGATTAGACCCCAATAAATCACAGTGTTTTGGTATGTTTTGGCCAATGTTCCAAAGCCCGCTGGAGAATCCGGAGCCTGCTTATGGATGATGGGTGATCAGTCTGAAAATCTGAGGTTGGGGCTGTTTGGGGTTGGGGCCAACCATGGCAGAACAGGCCCTGATCACAATCTTGACCAGCGGTTTTTGAGAATCCCCAAACTGTCCTCAGTGCCATTGAGAATTGAGAAGGTCCAGCCCCGAACACACAGAGACAGTGAATTCTGAATCCCAAGCAGGGACAAGGCAGAATTTGGAGACCTGCTTAACGCAATAAATCGGTGCCACAGAGTCAGTCTTGCTCAGGCATTCCAGGGTGGGGCAGATGCTTTCAGAAACCAATGACGTCAATCAATGGAAACTTGGAAGCACGAAGGTTCTCACTTTCGTGTGTGCATATGTCTTTGCCCTTGCAATCAAGGGAGTCACTCAATCAGAAGAATGGGTCATCATGTCAACAGGCTTAACCCAGGTGGCATAACCCACAATCAGTACGAGCTCACTGAGCATTTCAGTGATCCAGCAAAGTTATTCTCTCATGATGATTTTTGTTTGTGATTTGTTCTGTTTTGGCATTTGTTGTCTTGTAGTGCATTTGGAAACAGGTCCAAATTTGTGAATGGAGTTATCGTTATAATTGACATCACTAGTTTGTGGAAGTTTCCCTGGGATAGTGCGGTCCTGTGCTCATAATTAATTTGTGTGTCTAAGCTGGAAGAAGGCGCTTTGGTTGATGCAGTAGTTTGGAACTAGTTTTGGCAAGGTAATTTGTTTTGTACAAGTTCGGGGGAAGTGAAGTTGTAAATCAAGTTAAAGTGCGTGTTAATCTGACTGATGTACTAACATTTGTCTGTTGCAATCGGATGGGTGCTCCCCTGTCAGGTTCAAGGGCGTTGCCCCAGATAGGTGTTATCTTATTTGCAGCCAGCAGCGACTGTGGGTGAAGCATTTGTATCGGGAACACATCCATGGTTCAAGGTGAGTTGTCAGTTTTCTGGCTGCTTTCCCCTCGCCACTTGTAGTCAAGACATAAATCCACCGTTAGTGACTGCACAAAGACCACGGTTGAGCTTTGGCAGATAGACTGTGGATAGGGAGGCACACACACTTCTCCCTGTTACTGTTAGTTAGTGGGCCCAAATGCAAAACACAGACATGGAGGCAAAATGAGACAAGTGGATTGATTTCTACTTAAGGTGATGAATAGGGTGGATGAATGGCTGAAGCACACAAAGGCAGCAGGCGAGGAGGCAGGGGGATTTTGTAGCGGTGATGAGTGATGTCCGACAGGTGAGCTGACTGCAGAGCTGGGAGCTAGGAGAGGAGGGAAGACCACACCCACAACACAAACACACACAAAGACAGACAGGAGACACAGGGGGATGGAAAGACGAAGGACGGAAGGAAAACAGAGGAAAACACTGGGAGATTACAGGAGGCTTGGCCATGGCCATGACACTTTGAAGAGTTTTTCGACCTTTGCAACTGCTAAAAACAGCACATTATGTTACTGACATTGGTGATAAACATTTAAAAGGGAGCATAAAGGAATTTTTGAAATCAGCGCCTTGTCTCCTGCCCTTATCGATAGCGTCACACCACAGAAACATGTTATTAATCACCCAGCCAAATTTGAAATCCCAAATTTGACATAAAATTGCTAAATATATAAATTAGGTCTTAATATCATAAAAAAGAGCAGTTTTATCTGGGGGGGGGGGGGTGGGTCCGCTCTGCTGTCTCAGTGTCAAACACCACTATGACCTGAGAACCTGAAACATGAATGCTCCATCTAGCAGCTTTATTGGACATGTCCAATGGTATTTTTTTCTTCCGTGTTGGGTTGTTGAAACTGAGGCGAGCTGAAGTGAACTGCTGGGCTGATTTGGACTGAGAGAGTCGCTGAAGGTGCGTTTGTAACTGACCGTTAGGGAGGGTGAGGGGTGTCGGTTGGTGGGGTTTATATAGTGTTGAGGGACCACGACACCGAGCCATGTTTCAGGTACGCTGAAAAATTCCTGAACACAGGAATCATGAACTAAAGTTTAACAGTCTAACTTCACAATTCATGTATAATGTGTTTAAAGAAAATGTTCCTTATTTCTTTAATACATTGATGTGGGGCTGTTACATTTGATGCAGGAGGTGCTGTCACACACTTGTAGCAATACAGAATTCAACTTTTTTTAATTTTTATTGTCATTTCATGTTTGTTTATATCTGCTCAGATGTGTTGCCTGTACCTTTCCCTCTGTTTGTCTCTTTCCTTCGCTTGTATCTCTTTCAGGGGAGAAACCATCTAAGTGCCGTCACTCAAACGCTGCTCTCAAGTAGTCGCTCTTGCCTCATCCTCCGCCGCACTTGTCTAAATTGTGGTTTCAAAATGTGGCTGAAAAACGATTTGAGCTCAGAGTTCAAAATCTCGCTGCCTCTGGAACTACATTAGTGCCCCTGCTGCTCAAGGATCGAACCCTGCCAGAACTTTCTCTCCTGGGTTTTGCTTTCTACTTTACAAATAAATACGGTGGAAAAATTTGTGGTTTTTTTTTTGTTTTTTTTTTTGTCAGCATACCAGCTGTCTCTGAGAGGAAGCAGTTGTGGTGAGAATAAATGGAGCAGCGACAGATTTACTGAAATCAATGAGTATAATAATTTGACAACAGCATACTTCTTCACACATCATGCATGCATTTGCAAATTGGCATTTCCAGAATCAGAGTGGCACAAAATTGGAGTGTTTGTATTTCAGAGTGCTAGCAGAATTATTTTTTTAAACCAATAAACCACAAGAGAGTATTTTTTACAGTGATTTTACAACAGCTAAGAGCTGTTGGTAGGCTCCTCAGTCAGAAACCCTCTCAGTTATTCTAAAATCACTTTAGCACAGCTTCAAGTGGATTATTGCCTTTTTATGCGACAAAGGTTACAAATTACAATGCAAAAAAGGTTCATGTTCAATTCATCCTGTATGCTTTTAATCAATAAAAAAAATTATTTCATTTCATCAGCGGCCAGTTTCCTTTCCTTCCTGCCTCAAAATGAAAACACAACCACTCATGCAGACTTGAAAAAGAACTACTTGACCATCCCCTCTTCTTGTTGCTGTTGTTAAAAGAGATACTTTTTTTTTTCTTTTAAGCCCTCTCCTTTTAAGCCAAACCAAATCAAAATTTGTCAAGATGTTCCTCAGAATTAAGCGGAGGTGCCAAAAGTACACACTTTCTTTACTCAAGTGGAAGCACAGATACATTTGCAAAACAAAAAAATAAGAAGAAAAAAAGCATAAAAATAAGAAAAGGAGTACTTTTTCAACTTCATTACTCATGTACATGCTCTAAAATGTACCCGGAATAAAAAGTGGCTTTCTTTCTGTGCAAAGCTGAATGAACCTTACCTTTCTGTTTGCGTCTGTGTCTTTTACATCGTTTTTGTATTGTTACAACGTTCACGTCATGTTCGTCTTGTTACGCCTCCGACGTCCTTTTTGTCTTGTTATTTCTTCCATGTTGTTTTTGTTTCTTTTCTGTCATTTTTGTCGTTAGATCTTTTATTTTTCACAGTAGTTTTCATCTTATGTGTTTTACGTTGTTTTTGTCTTTATGTTTTGCATCATTTTCCTGTTGTTACTTCTTCTACACAATTTTGATCTTATGTTTTCTATGTTGTTTTCGTATTGTTACTTCTTGTTATGTAGGTTTCGTCTTGTTACGTCTTCTATACCATTTTTGTTTTATGTCTTTTGCGCTGTTTTCAACTTGTTAAGTCTTCTACATCTTTGTCTTGTCAAGTCTTTTACGTCATTTTCATCCTGATGCATCTGTGGTGAATCATATGCACTGAAGGACACACCAAAAATACTCTTTTCAAAGTTGTCCATTCCAGTTGGGCTGAAATCAGTCTTGATTTTGGGAAAGCAGCACACATGATGCAAAATAAATAATTCCACTCAAATGCATTACAACTAAAGTAACAGGCCTGTTTTGTAAATGTAAGGAGTAGAAAGTCTAGATATTTATGTTAAAATATAGGGAGTAAAAGTTAAAAGTTGTCAAAAAATAAATACTCATGTAAAGAACACATACCTGAAAACTCTACTTAAGTACAGTGGATTTCAGTGAATTTGATTTCCACCTCAAGCCAAGGCTCAAAGCCCAGCAAACTCTAACTTGCCCTGCTGGTCCTGTCAGTTTTCCAGTTGGCACCCATTTAGTATAATAGAGCCTTTACTGTTCCTCCACTCTGTCTTTCCCTCCATCTGTCCCTTCTCCTCCAGCCTTCTGAATAACTGCTCCCTTTCCTTACATTTCTATTTCCTCATATTTGTCTTTTACTATTTTTGTCCCATTTCTCTCTTTGCCTAAGTGTACTTGTTTTAGTCATGATTTCGTGCCTATCTATACAGTAATTGAGATGTGACTTCAATCCTCAGTGGAGCTCACCAGAATACAACCCGTTCTACTTCTGCCCCTGCCTTCACCAAAATAAACCCATGGGAGGATGATAAGAGACAGACTCGACTCTGGGTGTATCCATATGTGCGTGTGTCCGTGTGTGCACGTGTGACAGCAGAGAGCAGCTGGACAAAGGGAGGAAAATAAATAATAAATGGCATGAGACATCTTCGAGACTCCCTGTGGAGAGAGTAAAGCAGGGATGGATTTAGAGAGGCAGCAGGAGGAATAAAGGCAGGGGTGGAAGGAGAGATGAATTTGTTGTGTCCATCTATCTTGCATCTTAACATACAGGCAGACAGGAGCCTGACAAAACAGGAGGGCGGGATGATCAAAATGATTTAGGTGCTGTGAGAAAGTGAATAATGAAGATGGAGGCAGGTACAGAGGACTATGAGATGGGAAGATGTAAGAAATAATGGATAAGACAAGAGTAAAGAAAGACAGCAGTGAAAGACAAGGTGATGGAGGGTGAAACAACGGGCAAAATATACCTCATGGCAAAGTTAAAATGTTATAATTTTACTCCACAATTAAAAACTTTTGATTCAGTCTTTGTGTAACATATTACACATCTCTTACTGTTGTTTTATGGGTACAGTAACTGAAAAAAAAAAAAAAAAAAAAAACACTTTAAAAGTGAGTTTAGAGAAATGATTCTCAACCAAGGACACTTGTAGCCACAGGGGTAGGTAATGGATAAACAGTTGAAATAGTTATCTAAAAGTAATGGATAAATGGTTGAAACTGAATAACAGGCTCGAAACAGAGAGGCTCTAACCTGAATAAAGGGAAAAATAAGGCGACTTTTTATCAGCTACAATCTGAATATCATTCCAGTCCTTTATTCGGTCAATTCTCCTGTCAGTGCGCCTGTTCTACCAACTGCTTCTTATACTAGGATGGGTGAAATGCAGAGAATAAACATGACTGCATAACTAAACTCTGTATGATTGTATGTCACAATAAAGTTGGCCTTTACCTTTAAAATAAAAGAATAAATGATTGATAAGTCCAGCTTCTACCACTTTTAATAAATGCATGCACAATGACAAATTTACCCAAACCAACCTAAACACAGCCGGTTCAATCGTATGAAAAAGAAATTTGAACAATAGCCACTTTTATATCATTAACAGTTAATATACAGTTTAAATTTCATTCAAATGAACACATTTGGAACATGACAGATTTCAATGAAAGGGTAACCTACTTGAGTTCATCAGACAGGACTGTACAAGAGACACAAACGGTTGCACAGACTGGTATACTGGACTTCACTTTGCAGGCCTCCTGTTTTGGGCAGTTTGCTTCTTTTAAGCCACATTACTGCCACCATGTCAGCCTTATGATGCCTCGGAGCTCTTGAGCTTGGCTCAGTTGCTTAATTAAACTTCTTCAAGTCTGAAATTCAGTAGCTTAGTCTCATCCTGGGACACATGGTCAATTAAACATGTTGGGACCCGCAATAACTGGGCCCTTAGTTTAATTTGTTTTCTGATCCATAAATGAAAAATGGTGTAGCCTAATTTCTTTGGCACATTAAAGCATAATAACATTTTTGTTGTTTTCATCAGATGTGCTCCCTCCATGTCACTTCATTTCTACAAACTTCTCTGTAGATTATCGGAGCACTATTTTTTTCCAGTGTCTACTGAGTTTTTTTTGTTTTTTTTTTTACATAAAAAACAAAAATAACCCTAGATGTTTTCTCCAAGTAATAGCTGCATATTTTGGAGCAGAAAAGTGTCTTATTTTTAGACTTAGCATTAAGACAAAGAACTGCAGTGGTAGTAAACAGCAGTCAGAAAACTTGCTGCTAAACCGGTATGATATGACCGACCCTGGGGAGCTGCTTGATATCATTTCCCCGACAGCCCCACCCATGAGCTTTTTAAACCACTCTGTTTCCACCTGTGTCGTCTCAGCATAGGATAAATAATGCAGCACCTCTTATAGTGCTCTGACTCTTGTTGCTTCTCCCAATGCTGAAGTTCTACAGGAGTGCTTAAAACACTTTACAAAACACACTTTTACAAGACAAAAGGAGCAAAAAATGACCAGTTGCATGGAGGTCAGAGTTACAGTAGATGAATGAGGAAGACCCCAACATACGTCTGTGTTTATGATATATCTCTTCAGAGACAGACAAAACTTGAGAAGAGACTACTTTTAGATCCAAGGAGGCCTGTGGGTCAATGCAGCTACAACAATATTTAGCTTTTGGGAAATCAATGCTGATCCTAACCTGACTCTTTCAACTACAAAAGTCTGAAGAGCTGCTTTGATGTAGTCCACAACTTCAAGTCAGTAAATTGTTGTTTGGATCAGAGCACCCAATTTCACTGTTCAAAAACCAAAAATTCATGGGATATCAGTCATGGTCTGCTTTCGTTCTCTCACCCGCCTACAGTTTGCACAAACTGCCACAAATTGCTTGAATCTTTCAGCCTCGCTGATTGAAGTCGCGTCCCTCGCTTCTAAATGGTAAATGAAATACACCTCGAACATGCAGCCATGTGTAATCAGGGGTCAGCTATTAGGAATAATTTGGGATCCCAGCATGAGATCCATAAATGTTCAGTGTAGCGGCACAGGCTTAATGTGATCACCTTCTCCTCAGGGCGTCCAGCTCCTACAGAGATGATCTGTGTGATCTGCGATAATTATCTGTAGTGGCTGCCACTCCGTGGAACACCTCCCGTTTGTTTTGACTCAGAAAAGGTTTTGATATTACAAGATACTCCTCAATATTACAGTGTTCCCGTCAGCAGAGAGTATTGATTTTGCTATAATGATGTCAGACTTAATTCTTTGCAAAGCCTGTGTAAGCATCTTGATCTATTTTGTTGTCTTGAGATGGCTTCAAACATAGTTTGAACTATTGTGATTGAGCTTGTTGGAGACAAAAACGGGGCTAGGCAGTAAGGGTTGCCCACTTGGCCAGGGCCAAGTAAAATGCTATGTCCAACTTGTAAATCTAAAAGGGTAAGTGGTAAAGAAATAAACTATTTAACTATTTTGATAATTGATCAATTGTTAAAGTAATTTTTCAGGCAGAAAATGCTGTTTTAATCCACTTAAATATGGAGCTTTCCCACTTTTCTCAGTTTATTATCATATTAATAAGACATTTAAAGACATCACCATGGACTCTGTGAGATTGAGATTGACATTTTCATTATTTTTTGACATTTTGTCATGATATTTAACTTTAGTATTTGTTGTCATTTGATAAATGGTAATAAATACAACAATTTGTACAGAGGCAAGTAAAAATTTACTCCAGGCAAGTCGATTGAACCCTGAAAAAAACAATAATCAGGGAGACACTCATGTCTTGTCTTAAATGGCAAAATGGGGTTGAGATACTTATCACTAGTCAGTGTTTTACCTACAGTAGATCCTGGTCAACACGCCCCCAGTTTGGAGAAACAGAGACAAGTATTAGCAGGGAAACCAAGCAATGTACTGATGTGGACAGGTTCAGCAGCAAAAAATATTTTAGCCTACCTAAAAAAATCTCTATCAGTTAAAGTGAACACTATATTTAGAATGTTTTCACCACTTTACCTTATCTGTCTGATGGGAAACTGCAGTTTTATGAGGCAAATCTTGCTCAACCAGAGTCCTTTTGAAAAATCCTTCATTTCCCCATGCAGAACATGGGAGTTTCTTGTGTACCGTTGCCTCAATCAGTTAGTTTGTTGGTGTTATTGTGTGATTTCAGTGAATCTGAACTAACTTTTTAAAACCCCAAAGTCACATAATAACAGACACAAACCAACAGATCAAGTCTGCAGTAGGACAGCAACTCACATGTTCTGCGAAGTAAGATGACTGATTTTGCCAGTGGAGTCTGGTCGGTTTGAAGAACGCTACATTTGGCTTACGTAACGGTGGTTTACTGTCAGAAAAGCCAGGCTGATGGCAAGGTAAAATGGTTCATGTGTGAAATTTGTTTTTTTGTTGGGCTTTTTTTTTTTTAAGGTGTTTAAATACCACCATGTCCACAGCAGTACATTTGCTCCAACACCAGGACTTCCTCAAACTGAGAGGGTTGTTGACCTCATCCAGCCCTATTCCAAATAACCCAAACTATCCCTTAAATATGAAATAGTTATTGAATCATAATTTTGAGCCTCCTAATACCATCTGATCCTGGCATATACAATAAATCTCAACATGCAAATTCAAAAAATGATTTTTTTAAAGCACATAACAGAAGTTGAAATTGTATGCGTTGCATCAAATTATATAAGCTCATAATACTGCCATTACCTGGCTCACAGCTTGGTGCTGCGAGCCAGGAAATGGCTAAGTGGTGCAGTGGGCTTATGTGACTTTCTTTCCCCACTTGAAATGCTGCTATGGATACGTATCTATGGCACCGTGAGATAAGCACATGTTGACACTGGAAATATTCAAAATTATTTATGTCTGATTAATCTCTACGTACGTATGTGCAAATCCCTACAATCACACAGAAAAGGAAAAACAGTCATCTAGAAAGCGTCTAATCCTCGAAGCTTCACCATGGACGCTTGCCAGTTTTCTTTCATGGATTGTCAGGTTGTGATAATTCTTGATGAATGTACTTGGAACATGATTTTGGCTTTAAATTGGAGGTTCTTTTAACATTTCAACTCACGACCCATGTGAACCTGTTTTTTTCTCACATCCAGAGACTCGGTATGATAAACATAATAAGCACATTGGTACCCTTGTCATGTGTAGACGCACCACAGGTAGGGAGCCCTGGACTGAAACATATTCGAGAATGATTTATAGTGAGCCTGCTTAAGGTAGGTAGAGGCTGGCACCCATGGGTGAAATGGTTTCCAACAGGTTAGAGCAAATGCTAAAAACTGATGACAAATAGCATGTGGCACATTTCTCTGTGTGCTGGAACTAATGTTTTTGTATGTTTCATGTTAAAAAAAACAACAAATGTATCTATGAAGCTCTGCTACTACTTCAACAACAGGCCGAGACCTCCAGTGGTCGTCTGCTCGTCTCCTGTTGGGTAACAAAATGTGCAGACTGCATCCAAAGTTCCATGAATTTCATGTATCGCCAAAGTTATGCCAATACTGAAAAAACATGAGTACTCTCCAGACATAAAATCAAGAGAGAGGCTAGTCTTTGATAAAATGTAGTTCACCTACTTGGAAATGAGGAAAAACAGCAAATGTAGCATCACTTGCGGATCCATTTGGGGATTTATTTGGAGATTTTTCACTGTCTCCATTTCTCAAACACAGACTGCCAGTGATGATTTCATGGCAAGAGCCTCTGTTTTGTACTTTCCAGACGACTTTTGTTCTTCCCTCTTGTTTTTAACCACCAGTGTCAGTGGTGATGTTTTCTGTGTAATAGAGAAATTATTATGTGTAGACCTTTTTTATACTTATTCTGATATTGAGGCTTTCTGAGGCAAGAAATAAACATGAATGTGAGACCTGAGCTGCCCATGAGCCCCAGCAGCTGCATTTATATGAACCTGGGTAACCAAGTCACTGTCTACTTTTTTAAAGGTCATGTCATACAGTTTATTTTATCAAGAAAAGGGATGAATAGAAACCCACTAGCCTTCAGTTGGAGGAGGGTGTTTGTTTTTTTTTGGCCATGTATGCTAGGGGTGAAGGGGTATTTTGTGCTACTGTAGTGATTCTGAAAAACTGTATCGTGTATCGTGATATTGTCATACATGCAAAGAGTCATGTTTGTGGTTCATTTTGTGCTGTTTAACCCCCCAACTGCTAGATTGCATTTTGTCTATCTTCACTGTTCTGATTGCATAAAAAAGGAAACTTAACATTATACTCACCAAGATCATGTGATCACTCCCACCCGTGAGTGAGTGAGTGTATGTGTGCGTGATCAAGAGACCTGCATCTTGTCCACAATTATTTTTCAAATATTACTGGACCGATCAGCCTCATTTTTTGTGCACATTCATGACTGTATGCTGAAGGACCTCTGTGATTCAGAATCTTTGAAAAAACTTTTTTTTTTATGGCTCCACACCGGCAATATCATCGTCTAATTCTTGTGAACACTTTATCTCAAGAACACCTTGAGGGGATTTCTTCAAACTCGGGATAAATGACCACTTGTACTCAAGGATGAACTGATAAGATATTGGTGGTCAAAGGTCAAGGTCACATTGATTTCACTAAACACATTCATGGCAATAACTCCAGAATTCACGTGGTAATTATGACAAAATTGCACAGAAATATCTAACATGATGACATTTTCTATCCAAAAAGATGAAAGGTCAGCTTCACTGTGATATTATCAGTCTGTATTTCTAATAGTGTCTACATGAAGACAGCAAAAAATAAAAATAAAAATATGCTTATTACCTTTTATTAAATTCCTAGTTATAGTAGTTAGTAGTTAGTTAGTAGTATAGTAGTATATAGTTATATATATATAAGTTAGAGGTCAATAAATTGATAAGTTCCACATTAAACCCCTTCAAAGTCTTCACTACATACATTGTATAATTCTGGATAGACATGGATGTAAACTGTAACTTGACTGCTCTGTTTTATAAGACCATTGACAGCTGACTTCTCACTCTCCTTAACAGGCCACTAGAGGGCCGCAAATGATCAACAGCTTGTTCAGTTTGAAATCTTGTTTCAGCCAGGTGAATGTAATTGGAGGTGATGTTAATGGTTGTGGAACTTTGCAGATCTCTGCATCTGGCAGTTGTGGTGCCATTGCAGTAGGTGCTTCACCATCTGTTGCCTGGTAGGGATCTGCACTCTACTGAGTGACCTCTTCTAATTTAAGTCAGATTTAATGTATATTGGCGGTATGCTCTTCATACTATGACAGTTCTCCTAAAACTACATTTGAAAGATAACAATATATAATATATCACCTTGGTCAAAGTATTGCAAAATTTCAGAATGATACTCAGCCCTAAATAAAAGTAATCATGTTTGGAAATGGATTTCTTTCTTTCTTTTTTTTTTACTCCCCATATAAAGCTTTGTATATATTAAAGGTACAATCTTGAACAGTTTCCTAAAGAAAGCAATGTATAGACTCATATGAGATCATCCCTTTCGATCATCACTTATGACCCACTAGAAGTGTGCAATAGCGGGTAAATCTGCAGAGACCCTGCTTTCGGCCCATATTTCCTTTTTTTTTTTTCATTGTTTTGCTGTGCTCAGGACAACTTACCAACTTAAAACACTGGTATTTGACATCCTGATGGGCTTACAAACAGCTTGAGGTGCTACACTCAAGGTTGGTCAGCACCACATGGAACAGGCAAAGACAACCATTGAGTATTTAATAATGCATGAAGTAGTGGTAAAGAGATTATGAGTAATGTAGTAATAGCCAACAGCACATGCTTCTGGCAGCATTATAAAGTATAGGCCAGGAGGCTGTGTTACTGTGGGGACAGCCAGATAGTCTAAAGGGGATTATATAATAGCACCAAAGGTGGTATGACTAATGCTGAGATATGACAAAGGAGATATGATGAATATACTTCCCAACAGGCAGTGAGCCACTGGCTGGGATATAAACCCTATGGACCTGTGCCCACCAATCACCTTTATTTATTTTTAGCCAGAAGTGCCCAACAGCTGCTTAGGGAGTCCTCTGTAGCCTCTATCTTTAACTAGAAAGTTTCTAGCTTTCAGCACCTGGCACTTGAAGTGCTAAAACACATGCAGACTTCTCAGGGCTGTCAACAGCTCATCCCCAGCACTGTAATAGAAGGCGAGTGGCAATGTAAGAAGACGTCCTCAGAGGGAAGTATTCCTTAGCCTACGAAGGAGAACGGCACACAGACCTGCAGGAGATCTTTCACCGGGGTCAACAGGGATTTGGAGATTATGAGTAATATACAACAGTGATAACAGTGTACTGCTGGTTGCTTTTTATAACTGTACGCCTGAAGAGCTTTGGTCTAATTTTCTCTATGGCCTGAATAAGCATGTATTTGCAGTTTCAGGAATGGATTTGCTCACAAGTAATTGATAAATAAAACCATCCAGTTGAAGATTAACAAAATAATTCAGAAAAATAAAAAGTGTGCTTTGTTTTTGGTTGAGTATCTCAAATTAAAATCTTTCATAATGTCATTGTCAGTCTGTACCATTCACTGTATTTCAGGACTTTTTAAGTGCTGTATAAAATAATGCACTGTCACTTCCTGTCTACCTGTGTCCATCTACTTCAGTGAACAAGAAACTCCTGTCAGGAAGAGAATAAGAGTATTACCCTTTACTCAAACACAGCATGTTTTAGTGTGCATTATATTATGCCCTGTTCAGGCGGGTGTCTCAGGAGAAATTGGTGTCTATGCTTCATCCTACACATAAAGTCTCCTCGTGTGGTGGTTTGTGCATTGTGGCGAGGTACTGTTCAATCATTTCTAAAGGAGCTGACACAAGAACCTCACATTCAGCACTGATGCTTTATTGGCTTTAAAAAAGTCTCCGTTATCACTGCTGTTATCAGTGTAGCTGCTGGAATAACAAAAACTGCATTACAAAACATTGGGAGGCTGTAAGATACAATAACAACAATGGTTTTCAGTAATAACCTTTCCTTTTTTGTTTAATTCTACAGTGACTGACTATAAGACAGGATTTTCCTATTGGGGTAGCGGGTCTTTTACAGGTACTTAAACCTATAACAACTAATGTTTATGTTCTATCCAACTCACCATCTAACAATTCATGGACACATAGTTTGGAAAAAGCTGCTTGCAGGTGACGACAGGGTGGACCAAACCATTGACATGTCATCATCTTTTAAGTTGATATGGCAAATTTGTTAGCAAACAGTTCTAACTCCACATCTAGACCATCATGTCAGCATCACACGTTCATGCCATACTTAAGAGCCTGTCTACACTGGTTCCATCTTGTCTGCGCATTTTAAAGTGTGAATAGCAAATGAGCAGCTAAACTTTCTGTGCAGAGTGCAGTTTAGTGTCTAGTGGCAGTAAATGTACAGTGAAGATTACAGTTTTCCGGTGAATAAATACTGCAGAAGAAGTTCAAGAAGTTCCTGTGTCTTGCTTCCAAGCTGCTGGGTAAAGTCTCGGTGATTACAAACCGGAGCAGAGTGAGCTGGGGTGAGGTGGACACTCTGCTCTGCCTAGATTGCAAAATAATGTGCCCATGTATTTTGCATCAACCTTGTGTTCAAGCAGGTGTTGCTGAAAAAATAGACTTGAAGCGTAAATGAACGTTTGAGGTCGCATTCATTGAGACGCATCTTCAATGCAACCTGCAAGGCGCTGATGCAGACAGCTGAGTGATGAATGAAATGATGAGTGAAATGGGAGTTTTTCTGTCACTTTCCAGTGTAACATTACGTTCAATTAGAGTCCTATTTCTGGCCATCTGGTGAATATAAATCCAATATTGCCTCACTTTTAGCTCTCTTTTGGTCTCCACTACCTCCTGGAGTAAATATGTGGCTATTTAGCTTGGGGAATGTTCCATTATCTTAGACAGCTAGTTGCTAAATGTGTCTGTTGGCTGTTGGCTGTTTAGTGCTGAGCATGTGGTGTGGAGTGGGTTTTTAGAGCTTTTTTATGAGGGGAAGAGCTGCCTGCTCAAAAACAATGCTATGGGATTGGTGAAAGTAAAGCAACCATTTTCATATTGTTTTCACATTGTCATTTGATACTTTGTTAATATTAAAGTAGTATCACAGTATTTTTCACCAAATTACCTCCCACAATATCAATGTAGTATTTAGCGATATTGTGACAATATTGTAGGGATGACTATTGCTGCTTACTCAAAATATTGTGGTTATAATGACTAGGTGGGTAAAGGCAAATAATAGAACAGCTAGAACAGTCTGGCAATTTCAGAAAATTACATCACTTTGATGTAAAGCAGCCTTTAAAACCAGGATGACATCACTTATGCCATATCACAATACAACAATATCCAAAATCTAAGACAACAACTTCGTCTCATATGAAGATATTGATACATTGATATATTGTTCAGTCCTATTGACATGTCATCTTGTAAAGTTGATGTGGCAAACATGTTAGCAAACTGTTGCTTTTCACACACAGCATTGCATTGGAATGCATGTTTCTGGACATTTAGCAAATGCAAGTCCCTTTACATCCAATTTGACATCTGAAATCTGGCATTTTAGCAGCTAAATGCTCCATTATGTTCACCAGCTAGTCGCTAACTTGGCATTTCTGGCATTTGGTGCTGAGCGTGTAGCGCATAGACGAGTATCAGAGCGTTTTTCCATCAGCAAGTACTGTACTAACACACACACGCACACACACACACAGAAACCAGCCAATGAGCCACGCCGTATCTGAATAATGTGGATCAATGTACAACACAGTAAACCAGTGGACCAGCTGGTATTAAATCACCCAATCACACTGCAGAACACTGGCCAGCGGGCCCATTCATCATCTAATTATGGCCCAGCATGCTAAACAGGGTCTCATGACTCAGGGTCTGTCAGGAGGACGGAGAGCGCTACAGATGTGCATGTGCAAAAGTGCTTGCAAGTACAGAATATACACATTCATAATATATACAAATACACACACTGACACGTTTGCTACATGCAAGTCTTTTTTGTATCGAGCCATTTTATCCCGCCTTTCCTCCTCTCATTTACTTGTCATTTCAACATATCCTGCAGTGTCCCTGTCAGCACTATCCATCCACACACACACACACACCTTCACACACGCAAAACTGTTGCAGAATAAGTCTCCTCTCTCACTGTGCAACAGATAATAGATCAACCACCTCTACAGCCTACATACACACATACACACAGAAGTTAGACTCTTCCCTGGTGTAGCAGATAATAAAGAACCAGAGCCCCTCGCTTTCTACCTGCAGCACTGGGTCATTAAGTTACTACAGACACAGACGCAGTGTGAGACGAGACAGCGCGAGACCTGAGGAGAGACTAAAGGAGGGGGAGGACAGGATGTGAGATGGAAAGTGGAGTGAGCGAGCGATAGAGAGGACAGGGGAGGGACAGAGCGGAAGAGAGACAACAAGAAGCGGAGTGATAGACGGGCACAGTGGGTTGGTGGGTGGGATGTGATGGGGAGATGAAACATTTCACCCATCATTAGTGAAGTTGTGCCAGTCTCTGAAGCTCCCCGAAGGCCTTGATATGGCAGGTCGAGCCGGGGTTGCGTCTTTCAACTCCACCTGGCTGCTGTTTCAATCAGTCAGCAGTACACAGAGTTTCACTTTCTCTGGCAACCGCTGCTGGGAACTTAAAATAACAAAAACCACTGAACCATTTACAACTGTGTAGCCTTCAATTCATGTTGCCTGGAAACATTGGTCCAGCTTAACGCTTTCATTCCAGAATGGTGTGTGTTCATTCTGGGAGAACAATTGCTACCTGAGAGCCAACATTTGAAACACAGAAGTCTTTTAAGTGCCAGTGATGGTCTAAAGAAACCTGTGCTTGTTTAACACCGTCTCTCTACACTGCAGCCCTACTAGAAAGAAGCCAAATATTCTTAAATATCATCAAATTGTCCTGTTTTAAGCCAAAAAAAAAAAAAAAAAAAAACTGCTAATGAGGCAAGACAATTATGATAGGCTTATAAATCTAGCCACTTAAAGGGTCTAATGGGCCTTAATACTGGAAAAAAGCCAAATATTTCCCTTATTTAAGAAATACTTTTAAGCTTTACAGTTAGAAGATTTCTTGAAACAGAATATTTTGATTTCTTGATTGATTTTTTTTCCAAAAAGATGGTGCAAACAAGTGACTTTGTCTCAAATTAAAGCACAAGTAGCATTCTTATTTTTAGCATTTTTTAAAAAACTAAAGCAAACCTACCTGCTTCAATCAAAAACATTAACAACATTGGGCCTCATGCATGATACATTCTTGTATTCTTGTCTTTAATTTCTCTTACATTTTTCATATGAAGAGCTCGTACAAACACGTGACGTCAGATTCAAGAAACACTCGTAACTGCGAAAAAACGTATAAATTACCCACCTGTGCGTATTTGAGTACACGTGCATGAGATTTGTGAATTAGCATAGTTAACGCCCTGACAATACCATATATGGCTGTGCTTCCTGCCTCATATCTCAGCAAGTGCTCATTCATGAAAATGGCATCAAAGAGAAAAAAGAAGAACCTTACGAGTTCGGAGTTTGGCGTCCTGCTTTCAGAGATCCATAAAGGAAAATCAATTATTTTAACAGCGTCAGTAGTGGAATTAAAAGACCTGCTAAAGCAAAGAAATGGGAAAAGCGAGTCCTGTTAATGCAGAGTTACCAGAGGGTCGGACTGTTACTAAAATAAAGAAGAAATGTGTCTATATGAAAATGACTTCAGAGAAGAAGAAAAAAAAGACTCACCACAGTCATAGTAAGGGGCAATTGATGACTGCAGTGAGAGGAGAGGGTTAAGGGGAAGTTTTCATCACAGAGACAGAGGACAGAATAAGTGAGGATGTTCCCCTGGACAGAGACTTCATAAACCTGCATGTGCAGATACATGGCCAATGCACCTGACAGCAGGTAATAAGAAATCAGTGAATGAATGATGAGAGGGTTTATATGTAAATTTACAATGATATTATAATTCGAAGTGTAGTCAAACAGGAAGTGTAATTAATTTTTCAAACTCTAAATGTCTTCAAACTAATGAAATATACAGTCATTAGTGAAAAACTTAGGTTTGGATACCAGCAGACTGACTGCACATGATTCTACGACAAGTCGGGACCACTCTGAAAGAAAATTCACAATATGAGAAAATTGGTGAATGCAACAAGTTCTCTTAAATCGCTCATAGGCACCACTTAAAAACAAATATGTTCGTACGCGTGGTTGGTGGATGAGGCCCATTCAGTCCATCACTCAGGGAGGGAGTGAATGGGTGAGCAACAGCGAGGAGCTAAACTCTGACTCAGACTGAAACTTGCTGCCGTATATTTGCTGGACACGTAGTTCTCTAGAGGTAATAACAGTCGTTTATAGTTTCATATCTCTGAACCAAATGCAGCGCTGCACTGTGACTCAGTTTGTATTTAGATCTGAAAATGTCCTTAGAAACTACTTTGAGTTCTTCAATCTGTCATGCATTTTTCAAATGGGTCATGTTAAAACTATGATGTGTTAATGAGCCATGCAGTTTGTGTTTGTGTGTTGCTGTATGTGTGTAGTCAGGACCACGGTTCTCTTAATAATGTGAAATGTGAAGCCGCAGCTTCTGATCTACATAGAGTCTGACGCACTCGCACTTGTTTGCTGAAAATAAAAACTTTAATTGGTGTAATTTCATTAGATTCTTAAATTAAGAAGACGTGGAAATGGTCTTACTCTTAAAATAAGAAAAACAAACTGCTGGGATATTGCACAAACTATTTTTGTAGCTTGTTATTGGTTAGATGTAGCTCAATACGAGCTGTAATATCTTAGTAAGACAAAGTTATATATTTTCTTAAAATGAGAGTACTTTTCTAAAGCAGTTAGACTTGCTCGAAAAGATTGTTTTTCTTTCTAGACAAAAAAATAAGTCCAATTTCCCAGAAGCAAGACTTTATTACTTTCTTGAAATCTTTTTTTTTTTTTTTTTTTTTTTTTTTTTTTGCAGTGTGAGAGCCAATATTTGAAAAACACAAGTCTTTTAAGTGCGAGCAGTGGTCTACACAAACCTGTGCTTGTTTTACAGTGTTCCTCTCTCTTTTTTAGTGGAAGGTTGCCGGTTTGCTCCCAGCAGGACCAGCAGAATAAATCTGGCTGGGGGAAGTGAGAAAGCTGCTGCTTGCTAAGGTGCCCTTGAACAAGGCACTTAACCCCCAGCTGCTCCAGTGGAGCCGCTCAGTGGCTAGTGGATCAGCCTGTGGTTGTACTGGGCGGCTTCCAGGTGTGAGTGTGTAACTGTGCAAGTGTACAGCGGGGCACTCCTGGAAAAGAGAGAGCAATCATGCACAGCAAAACTACACTGGCTAAACAAAGACTGTAATACACAGTGTTAGTAGTTTACAGCTTACTTGACCTTCATGCTGCTGCACCAGTAAGGGATTGGAATTGAGAACGTTTGAGTTGAGAACCAGTTCCAAATCATCCTATCCACTGGAATCATGTGCCTCTAAGCTTATCAGTTCCTTTAATCAATACCAGTTGATTATTGCAAATGACTCTCTTTCTACACTAAGAGGTTTAGTTTAGTTAAGTTTAACAGATTTTGCTCATTTCAGTGTATTTTCACATAAAAATTTCACATAATCAGATAAAGAAATTAAAAATACATATTTAAATACAGTCATTTAAAAGATTAAACCTTATCCAAATACCGTCGATGACATCGATGTTGTCTTAACATAAATGCTTCTCAGTAAATCCATAAATGATTTTTTCCCTATAATTTTTCTTAAATTGACTGATATTTGAACATTTTAAATCATTGGTTAGAAATTCACTTAATTTTAGAAATGCATGCAGACTTTTGAAATGAAATTTCCTTCTATGATCGTCTTCATTTGAACTTAATAAAAGCAACTTCTGTACATTTTCAGGTATTAATCTATATCTAGCTTTATAAATTAGTAATAATGTTTTTAAATCACCTAAATCTTTGAACATGTGATTTAATAAACAGTCTGTTGGTTATGTTCTCTTGCATTCACCTTAATTAAATCTCATTGCTTGTCTCTAGTATTTGTCCCAAATGTGTCACCACACACTTCTGTGCAGTATCCAAAATATGGCAGAACAATACAGAATAAGAGGTGCAGAAAAAAATGTCCTTTGCTTTGTTTAAAATCTTTACACACTTTTTTCTTTTCTAAAACAGTTGTGTTGATGCTGAAAGCCTGTTAAGTCCTCCTGTTTTCTCAACACAGAAAACTGATCAGGAATCAATAAGGGCATCGATACAGAAATGGGCCGGTAAGCAGGATTGATAATGGAATTGGTATCAATAAGATCTTATCAATTACCATTCCTGTGTACCAGTCATTTAGAGTCAGATTAGGTATTATATGTAATTATATGTCAAGGGTGCTGCTGGCAAACACCAGACTGGGCCTTTGCACATGACCAAGAACTGCAGACATGCACATTCAAAATAACCTTTGTAACCTGCTATAATGGTTTATGATGAGTCATAGCATTAATGCACAGATTACTACATAAGTGGTTTAACGTTTTATGGCCCATTGGAGCATCCGATGACAAAAGGTGAAGACATATATTTTCCTTGCTGACAGCTATTACTCATTTTTTCATGTGTGTTGTGGCTCTGAGCAAGCTTGATAAGTGGTACATTATCATATCGTCTTTCAGTATTACCAGGGTTTATCATTTTATGGTTACATAGACATCACTGCTAAAAGAGGAACTAGTTGTTCTCTTTATTTACACTGTTCCTCCATTAGTCCCAAACTTGCTGAATGAGAAGACTGTGGTTTTGAGTGCAGGATACTGAAGATTTCATTTCAGTTTGTACTGAGAAACAGAAAGCAGGTTCTAACTAACTTTAAAGTAAGACTGTGTAACTTAATAAATAACAGAATCTTACTCCTGTAAATGAGAATTCATGAGGGATAAATTACACAATTTAATATGCAGTATAATACTTTGCTGTTAAACCCAACTTGATCTGGTATGATCAGTAGAATATGGCTG
This sequence comes from Lutjanus argentimaculatus, assembly GCA_034769285.1. Classification (NCBI taxonomy): domain Eukaryota; kingdom Metazoa; phylum Chordata; class Actinopteri; order Lutjaniformes; family Lutjanidae; genus Lutjanus; species Lutjanus argentimaculatus. The sequence continues at coordinate 4,460,881 of JAWZSL010000001.1, forward strand.
CAAATGCTTTGTGATGAAGCAAACTTTGGGTGGATATTGTGTAGAAAAGATAGTATCTAGTATGGCTGGGCAATAGTGATGCACAGACTGTAGTTAAAACCACGGGCACTGTGGTTAATCTGCGATCAGTCGTCATCAAAAATGAACATTCTGAGTGATAGCAGATGGGTTGCAGATGGGACTTGGGGCCTGATTTACTAAGATCCCAAAGAGTGCTAAATTGCATGTGCATGCTGATATTACGCACGTTTGGCTGGTGTGTGTTTTGATAAGAAAAACTGTGTAAATGACAGCAGGTACAAACACTGTGGAAACAGCAGGCTTTTTAATGAGAGTTTTGCGTGTGTTAAAGGTTTCCACCATGGGGAGTTTGGATGGAAAGCAGAATGACTGCAAGCGCAAAATGAAATTTGATCCCATGGAGGTCTTAGTGGAAGAGGCAAATAAACATATTGTTGAGCTACAGCAAAAAAAAAAAAAAAAAAGTCAAGGACAACAGATGTAATTAAGATGGTAAGATATAAGGTGAAGCGCTAAAGAAAAATTGGCTTATGATAAAACTTCATCAACTATGTTCAATACATAAATAAATAAATAATAAATCCATTGCGCAGGAGGTGCAAGCTGTGTCCACTGGTGGCCCGAGCGCTCAGGTGGGACACTCAGGCTATTGTCGTGCACACTGGACAGCTGGTCAGCGCTGTATCTAGTCTGACAAGTGCCTTAAAAGCCCTGACAACAGGCAGCGGTGAGGTCTCTCAGTCCAAGTGGTCCCAAGGCTGGAGAGAAGTGCTGGGAGCAAAGATGTGCAACCTGCCAAAAAACCCCAGTTAAAAATGTGATGTTGGCGAAAAAGAAGGAAATAGTAAATAGTAAAAGTCAGTGCTAATTTTTTTAGGCAACAGTGGCTGTGAATGTTCAGTTTTGTTTGGATTTAAATAGGCTGCAATAAATTTATGTTTAATCGTGGTGTTTTTCTGTGTTAAGAATAATTGAATGAAAATAAAAATAAATGCTTTCTCTAAACAGCTCATGAGAAGTGACTTTAAATCAGAGTGTCTGTTCCTCACCACAATAACAACAGCCATCTGTGTGTACCGCTGGGCCGATTAGCACCTTGCTTTCAAACGTAGTAAATACAGACGCAGTCACAGTCACCACAAATTATTTTCAGGCCTGGTAAATCACGGTACGTGTTCTAAATTAAGCTATTTACGTTTTTCCTCCCAGTATTTTGCACACTAGGGTAGAAATGCCCCATATTGCACATGTCATCAAAGCAAACGTACTAAATGGACAGTGCGGGCTGTCTTCCACATTTGAAAGATGCAATCCTTAGTGTGCACCTTTAGTAGATCAGCCTATTTGTTTGTGGGTGATATCAAGTTTGTGCACGTTTTTACTCATGCAAACCTTTAGTAAATCAGGCCCATAGTATCTGTTTCCCCATTAAGAGAAACACCGTGTGCGCATTTACGCACAAGGGACAGCAGCGCAACTTTGTAGATTATTTAATTGTGTTTCCTCTATCCTGAGTTTCTGAACCACAAGTTTTAGTTTTTTTTTTCCTCTTCATTATTAACAAGATTGCTGCAGTGACATTACTGTGTGCATGGGAACATTTAAAATTACTGAAAACATTCTCTCTAATCACTAAAGTAAATTGTTAAAGAAAACACTCATTGATTTAATTTAATGGCAATACAGACCGGGACTGGTAGAGGTGAAAGTGGGTGGATTATTTGTGCGTGAATACAGATCCATTCATGCATTACTATTGGATGATATATCAAATTTATTCAGTTATTTCAAATTTTTGTTTTGACACTAGAGCTGCAATGATTAATCGGTTAATGAATTATTAATCGATTATGAAATTAATCATCAACTATTTTGATAAATGGTTGATCAGTTTAAGTAATTTTTTAAAGAAAAAGGTCAAAATTTTCTGATTCCAGCTTATTAAATGTGAATATTTTTTGGATTCTTTACTCTTGTATGACAGTAAACTGAATATCTTTGGGTTGTGGACAAAATAAGACACCAATCAACATTTTTTTTAACCATTTTCTGACACTTTATAGACCAAACAAAAATTAACTGATTAATCAAGAAAATAACTGACTGATTAATTGACTATTAAAATAATCCTGTTTTGCACAATGTGTAAAAATTACACATCCGAAAATCACATTTTTTGCAGCACAAAAAGTTTATTTCAGTCTAAAAGTAATGTAGATTATTGCTGGCTATATAAGCCATCTTGTGTTACTTGTGTTGCACTGTATGCACAAGCTCCACAGTTTATAGGACTGCACACTGTTTGTGCTTGATGAAGACATATTATCTGTGGTTCGTTGATCGATCAGTGTGCTGATTCTACTTCATTCAGCCTGTCCCTGCCTGCTGGGCAGCTAACGCTAGCTTAACAGCTGTCTGCAGACATCGGGCTGAGATTTTGTCAGGAAACATAAACAGCAGGAGCAGATGAACTAGTGCACAAGCTTTTCTACTGAAACTAATAATTAAAAGTGGACGTATGAGGCATCTGGCTCTGACAGTCCATAGCCATGTTGGATAACCTCTATCTCTTGAATCTGCATAACAAAGACATACTTGCAGGTGTTGCAGGCCTTATTAATGTTGTCATCACTTCTCTACATGTTCTACTTTTTGACTACGTTTTAGCATTTTTATTCACCTTGTAATTATCCCTTAACTGTGACCACACTGGTTGCAGTTAGAAAAAGTTAGTCTGATTTTAGCTGCAAATAATTACTTTCCCTTATCCACTGCAGTGTGAAAAAAAAACAAAACAAGAATAAACCTCTGTCAAGCATGCACACACATATGCACACATGCACACACACACACAACACGCCCATAATATGTCCCGCAATCACACACATTCATATGCATAGTACCTACACACAGACACACTCGACAAGAAAGAATGAGAATCAAGACGAGAGTGTAATTGCGACCTAAATCCTGTGATTAGAGGGAGTGACGCGGAGAGAAGCTGATCAGCTGATTTGGTTGATTAGCCTGACGCTGACGACTTTAATTCACTGCACAGAGTCAGACGGAGGGCATGGCGGCAAAAAGGAGCGTAGGACTGTCTCCTTCTCTTTGCAGAGTAGCCTTTCCCTCAGTCAGCAGCACCTTGGCAAACCTTGAAAGAGTATGTGTTTGTACTGCGTGCGTGTGTCTGTGTTGTCCGTGTTGCGATATCGTGACTGTCTTCTACTAGAAATATAACGTTATCAGCTACTGGAGAGTGCTTTGTTCACCTTTTCAGTGTAACATTGCAGGCATTGATCTTAAGCACATCTGGCACTTCCTCCCACGTGCAGAAAATTCTCAGCAGGAATCACGAAACCAAGCCTGCAATTTATTTCAGTTTCCTAGACAAGATATCAACTACACCAACATGTTTTCTTTTTAAGTGATCACAAGCTTAAGTCAAGATCTACCAAACCTCTCCTTTTCAGGAACTCAGGTTTATAGTCGCTGTATTCTTATTTGGGTCACACTTTATTTTACAGTACACTAATAAGACATACCAAAGCTGTACTTTGTATCAAATTAGACAAAAACTAGAAATATTATGTTCTCTATTGGATAGTATTGGACCCTGAGACCTTCTTAGAGAGTTTCTTAGAGGGCAGTTAGGGACACATTACAACAGAACTTTACTGTAAACTAAGGTGTATTATTTCCCACTGTTACACCCTTATTAGACTTTATTACAAGGTAATTACATACGCATTGCAACATAACTGTACTGTAAACCAAAGTATATTATTTCCCACTGTTATGCCCTTACTAGGCTTCATTACAGGGTAATTACAAACACATTACAACAGAACTTTACTGTAAACTAAAGTGTATTATTTCCCACTGTTACATCCTTATTAGACTTTATTACAGGGTAATTACGGACACGTTATCACATATCACATAGACTTAGATTTAGGGTAATTAGGGATAGAACTGCATTGTAAATTAAAGTGAAATCTTTTTACTTTAATAAATTTAACCTTACTAAAGAGCATAATACACTCTAATAAGTAATATATTATTTCTAACTTTTGTCTAATTTGATACAAAGTACAGTGTGTCATGTCTTACGACTCTTATTTGTCCAGTCTTCGTCATCCCCAACTGCTGAATCAAGTAGCAATCTGACAGAAGATCAAACTCTAAGGCCCAATTCTCAGACAAGTGCTAAAGCCTTTTCCTCTCCCTGATGCGTCTCATGCCTCCGACCGCTGGTGCTGAGGAGCTGATATGGCTGACAATTTGATGGAGAATTGCCAGAAGCGATGTTACCCTGTATGTGGCATGGCAGACAAGAGAGGATGTAGTGCTGAATATGAGAGCTCTGCCTGACCGCCGCTGCCTCTCCCCGCAGTGCTGGAGCTGAAGGGCAGTGTTGTTCATGGAGAGGGTCCTAATTTAAGATCAGCACAAATCAAGCAGAGCAACTGTCCCCTGCCAAAGTGGTGGTTTCAATGGGCACCCGTGACTTTGCCTTTTTTTCCACCTGTGCCATTTCCATAATTGGATTGATTCCCTTGAGATCAATTGCACCTCCTTTAGAGGGGAGCAACAATAAAAAATTATGAAATGCAAACTAATCTCAGGGCTGTACAGTGCAATATATACAACACACATGCAACAACAAATTCAATCTGTGCAATGAATGAAATGACCATCATATCACATGTGCAATACAGAGCTGCTTGTGTTTGAGTTTAATTGAGAACATTAAAGGGATAGTTCACCCAAAAATAAGAAGTCAGCCTTTTTCTATTCACCGTCATGCCTATTGAAGGTCGGGTTTATTTTGTTAGTCTGCAAAACACTGCTGGAGTTTCACAGGAAAACAGTTTTGCAGAATGTTCCATACAATGTGAAGTGAATGGTGACCAGTTTTCAAACATAAAAAACAACTGGAAAAAATAAAATACCTCCATACTGCTCGTCTGGTATAATCCAAGTCTGACATGCTGTTTGCACACTGGCAAAACATGGTGTAAATAAGATTTTTTTAGTCAACTTGGCATGTTGGAGCTTTGGGAGATTTGGATTACACCAGATGAGCAGTATGAAATCATTATCTGTTTTTATTCTGTTGCTTTTTTTTTTTTTTTTTTTTTTTTTTTTTTTTTACATTAAAACTTTTGGAGATTCTGCAGTACTGTTTTCCTGTGAAACTCCACTTGTGGGCTGAAAAACTAAACCCAACCTTCAGTCAGCATGAGGGTTAGTAGATAATGACTGAATTTTCATTTTTGAGTGAATTATCCCTTTAATTGGACAGGCCACTGAGGTACCACCCCAATTCCATATAAGAAAAACATAAACAGAAACAGAATGCAAGTACAAAGAGAAGATACTTCATGTTCAAACTTATTAACTTAATTATTTTTTGTAAATATACACTCATTCTGAATTTGATGCCTGCAACACATTCCAAAAAAGTTGGGACAGGGACATGTTTACCACTGTGTTACATCACCTTTTCTTTTAACAACGCTCAGCATTTGGGAACTGAGGACACTAATTATTGAAATTTTAAAAGTGAAATTCTTTCTCATTGTTGCTCAACAGTCCGGGGTCTCTGTAGTTGTATTTTACGCTTCATAATCTGAACAGACAGAACCTGAACTCTTTTCCTACAAAGCCACGCTGTTGTAACACTTGCAGAATGTGTACTTGGCATCGTCTCGCTGAAATAAGCAGGGACATCTCTGAAAAAGACGTTGTCTGGATGGCAGAATATGCTGCTCCAAAATCTGTGTGACAGTTCGCCATGCCATCACAGATACTGGCTTTAGCACTGGTAATATTCTGGATGGTCCTTTTCCTCTTCAGCCTGCAGGTCAGGACTTCCATGATTTCCAAAAAAACAATCTGAAATGAGGAGTCGTCAGACCACAGCACGCTTTTCCACTTTGCATCAGTCTCTCAGATGCGCTCAGGCCCAAAAGAAATCAACAATTTCTCTATGATGTTGATATATGACTTGGCGTTTGTAGATGCAGTGACAAACTGTGTTTACTGATGGTAGTTTTCCAAAGTGGTCACTAGCTTACATGGTATCCTTTATATAACTATGTGGATTTTTTTTTTTTTTTTTTTTTTTTTTTTTCAGTTTTTAGTGCAGTCAAAAGGCTGACTAACATTTATCAGTTTGAATATTAAATATCTTAATATATGTCTTTATACTGTATTCATATAGCATCCTAACTTTTTGGTTGGCTGTATATTAAGTCGTAGTACTAGTGGATCATCTCCCCTCACTGTATTCCTCTGGTTCCTGTTCGTTCTGATATGCAAGAAGGCTCTAACAGTTACAGCAAGCCTCCTCCACACGTGGCTCACCTGCTGTTGTAAAAATGGAATCACGGGTGAAACAGTAACCTGTAAACGGACAGAGAAACAGATAGAAGGAAGGCTGGGTAAGACCCAGTGTGTGTGCTGTGAAAGATCAGAGGTGTACTAGATGTGTGTGTTTGTGTCTGTGTTTGTGTGGAAAAGAACTGAAGGGAAAAGCAAGGTGAGTAGTTTGTGAGTAAACACTAAAATAAGGTGGAGAATTAAGTAGAATTAAAGTGACAAAATAAGAAATAACCTTGTAGAAACAGCGTGTTGTATTCTGTCAAATATTTTATCAAAGTGCTGTATTCAAAACAACAAAATCTTTTGTATTCTAGTGTATTCTACCACATCCCTAAGAGAAACAAAAACACTTTACAGACTGATACTGTATGATCAATATGAATTGATATTGTATGTGTGATGATATAGATTTACTGAGACTTTTTGTACTGCTCATTAGTAGCAGCAGAATTATTTGTTGGATTTATTTGCCCTTTATGCAACGTGAATGTCCTTCAGATTCCCCTCAGATCATCTGGAACAGGTTTACTGAGTGTTCTCAGGATCAAAACCAAGCAAGGTGAAGCAGCCTTTAGTTTCTCTGCTCCCCACCTGTGGAACAAACTTCCTGAATACCTGAGGTCGGCTGAAACTGTCAGCTCATTTAAGTCGAGGCTTGAAACATTACTGATTACTGCAGCTTTTCAGTAAAGTAGATAAATAACTTCTTGTAGCAATTGCTATTATATTTGTTTGCTTTCACTTTTGTTTTTATGACTTTTAAATGCAATTTCTGTAATGTCTGAACTATTTATTGGCTTGCTTTTAGCTTTTGTTCTTATGACCTCAAATGCAATTTTAATGTGCTTTTAGCATTTTTATTTTAATGTATTTTTATGCTCCTGTAAAGCACTCTGACTTGCCTTGAATCTGAATGGTGCTATATGAATGAACATGCCTTGCCTTTGCCAGTCACATACCTGTTCAAGTGATTAGCTGCACAGCCATGTCATAATTGTGCTACAATTTTTGTGGGCTATGCTACATAACATCAGGGCTAAGTGCAAAAAGAAGGTCAATGCACAGCCCTGAACTGAGATTTCAACTTTAGTCTGCACAGGTGCTTATTCAGTCTACTACATGTTGCACAGTTGGACAAGAACGATATTCCAGGCATGCATGAGGTTAAAAAACAAAAAAAAAAAAAACTTTCACTTGCAAAACTGATATAAATCTCATATTTCCATTACTGATCATCCATTACACACTCATTATACATCTGTGTCACTACTTTTATACATCTTTTCATGACTTTTGCACACCTGGAAATACAGAAACACAAGCACATCAGAGTAACGTGGCTACATGCTGCAGACAAGGGATACTGAATGACACAGGTGCCCCCTTGTGTTTTACCCAGATGACCTCCAGACTGCCCCAAGTGCCTGTGTGAGCTTTACTCAGTATAACCACAAATTAACCTACTAAAAAATTAAAGTTGCCGGTGAATCAGATTATGAATGAATAAAATAATAAACCACACAATAAAAATAATAGATGAGATATGGGGGGCAGTGCCCATTAATATGCCCAACATTACTGTGGGCCCCAATGATGATCTTAATATTACTATCTTACATTTACCTTTGATATTCATTTATCAGCCATGCCAACTCAACTGAAATAAAAAAAATGTGACAGTTCTGAAACTAACGCTCTGTTAGGGTGGGTTGGAGACCTAAGAAAGAACCTTTGCTACAACCTGTCTGATCATAGCTGATCGCTCATTTCTTATCCCACTGAGTGTTGTAGCAATGTCACCACATTTACAGATCTCTGCAGTGAGTATAATCTTATCATATCTCATAGGAAGGATGTCTCAGACTATGAAAATAAGACCCAATTCATATTAAATTATGCTTTAAAAAAGGAAACAGACAAGCGGTTCCATTCTAACCTGTGTCATTCACAGACAATGTGTGTCATTACAGCAGTAATAGCTGCTGCAATTGCAGCAGTCACATCAACCGTTGACAATGAAGGTGATACAGCTGCAGCTTTTTTATGCTTTTAGTAGCAGTTACTGTTGTGTGCTGTTGAGGTTTTAGGTTTTATAGCCCGCAAAATGTTTCAAATGAGTTTCGAATGCAGACGGAAACCCAACGTGACCTCAAATTACACACGCATGTAAGGAAACTCCAAGTAAAAATGTATGCAAATGTATTAAAATTCATTTTAATCAGCATGTAATGAAATCATTTTGTCAAACTTAGTGCAGTTGCACACATTGTTGGAAAAGCCACTCACTCTAGTTCACTTCTTCTACATGATAAGGTAGAGCAGTTCCTGCTGTACCTGCTTGGAATATAAGAGTCAAGTGTGCATTGACTCCATAAACACAAGCACCGGTGCTGTAGAAGAAATGCATGATAATGAGACTGAGAATGAGTAAATGTTTTGGTTTAGGGCAGAGTCTGTGACTGAATGGTCCAGAGTGTATGATATACAGGGATCTATTGGCAGAATGTGGCAGGGATGGAATATAATATTCTCAAATATGTTTTCATTAGTGTGTAATCACCTGAAAATAAGAATCAGTGTGTTTTCATTACCTTAGAATGAGCTGTTTATATCTATTGAGGGTGCAGGTCCTCTTCTAGCACTGGCTCTAGACTCAGCCTTTTGCATTTTGCACCAGTTTCACAGCCATCATAGGTTAAGTTGGGGGGGCAGTATACAAAGCAGACACAATTAGCCAGGGGTAACATAACATTACATTAAAATATATTTTTTTAAATTAAAGCTGCAAGCAGCATTGGATGGTCCCTTGCACCCCCATGCCCCCATGCTGCAATTTTCATGCATATTGGTGAAACGTGCTGAGGGGGCTGCTTTTTAGAGGGTGTGACCAAGCCATTCAGCCACACCCATCATCAATGCTACATCAGCAGAAAATTTTCACCACGACTAATGCATGTGCCAAGTTTCATGCATGGTCGAGCGTGTTTAGCCCCGCAAAAATGCGATTGATGAGGGAGAAAAAGAAAAAGAAGAAGGTGCTTGGGCCCTAAAAATTATTTCAATAGCCTTTTATGTTCATAGAAAAAGAAAGAGGCTTTTACATATTTACCTATTCCCTTCAAGAAAACAACAAAAAAATGAAAGATTTTGCCTATATTATTAATAGATTTATTATGAGAAAATATTTGTTGTCTTTGTTGGGTGTTTAAAGACATGATGATCAATTGCTAGTCTGCAAAGGTCTTGCCAGAGTTTCTTGGTGTGAGAAAAATGGCAAAATGCCACCGTAGGTTCTCCTGAACGCTCGTAAGGGGGAAAATGAAACATGCTGTTTGCAATAAACAAGCTCACTGCTAGATGCAAATAATTCTTACACACACTGCTGCTGGAATCCAGGCACTGAAATGTGGATTTTGTGTTTGTAATGTTACACATGAATTAAATATTTAGCATCCTTCATTTATATTATGTGCAACAATCATGCATCACGTCACCAGTGCTACTGCATGTGAACATGTCTCTCTACTAACGAACTGATTATCCTTTGATGTCCTCGTCACTTTAATTTCACCAACAAATCCCACCTTGAAGTAACAATATAACTAAGCATCCAGGCTTTTGTATGCTTTCTTTGCTTTGTGTATTTTCCAAGCATCAAAATCAGATACGTATAAATGACCGGATTGCTGGCCAGATGTCAATGTCCATGAACCACTGTGTCTTTGCTAAGCTGTAAGATCATAGTCAAACCCAACTGCCTTTAATTTACTCAGATAATCAATTGTTTTACTCCAGGTTTCACAGTCTCCCCCTGCTAAATGCAGCCATGTTGCAGAATGTTTTGCCACTTAGGCCGACTGAGGGGGCGTGTTCCGTTGGGAAAGTGACATCAATGCATACCCTCTATACAACCTACATAAGTTAATGAGAGCATCCGAGAGAAGATCGTATATTTCTATGCGCTTATTCTTAATGGCTGCCCCTGGGTCGGAGTCTCCTTGAAATCAGATGAAACAAGCCTGTGTTTACATTTTCCCAGGCAAAGATACACTGTATGTAGTATGTTAGCCAATTAAATAGAAGCAGGAGGAGATTTTTAGATAGATCATTGTAATTTTTAAGTTATATTTTGTGGTGGAAACATTATCGCTTTTGTCCACAGGGCCCCCCAAAATCAACAAAATATAAAAATTCCTTATAGTATCTTAATTTTACTTTATTTATTTTTATTTTATTTTATTTTAGTATCTGGAGAGGAGGGGAATGAATAGTACGGTGGCTGACAAGTACAAACGCACTGCATATACAGACAGGTGCTGCAAATACAGAAACGTGCTCCATATAAGAAAACAGATGCAAAAGGAAAACGCTGCAAATACAAAAACATGCTGCATAAACAGAAACGTGCTGCAAATACAGAAATGTGCTGCATATAGGAAAACAAATGCAAAAAGAAAACGCCGCATATCCAGTCATACAACGGAAGTGCTCCAGGCCTCTAGGGGCAGTGCTGAGCGTCCACCCGAGAGAGAAACAACGGACATATCAACCATAGACTGTATAAAACGGTATCAACGTGTGGAGCAGATTATCCCTGTAATGAATTCATTAACAGATTTAGACCTGAAGTGTCCATCCATAAAGCTAGATTTCTCCAGGCTATGCCAAATGAAACTTTGTTTTATGTGGAACTTAAATCTTTTTATGAATCTGTCTGTAAAATATGTAAAAAAAAGAAAGCTTTCAAGACATCCGGTCTTATGGAAAATATTATGGTTCATATTACTAGATAAAATCTCTCAATTTTTGCATATATATTTATTTATTTTCTGTTTCTTTATTGATTAAATTTATTTTTATGCATCCTGATACATTGTAATTTTATTTTATTTTATTTTATTTATTTATTTTTTGTCAAGCTCTGGTTTTTGTGTGATATCTATTATGCACTCCCTGTACTTCACTGTTGTTTCATGTCTGTATGATGTCATAATGTTTAAATGTCATGTTTATTTGTATAATGTCTCTAATGTGATAATAAAGTTTGTTTAAAAATAAACGTGTGGAGCAGACGTGTGAATGAGAAGAAGAAAGTTATTGGTGGGAGGAAAATTGGAGTCGGCTGCACTTTCTTAATACAGTAAAAGATGAGGGCCACACGTGGAAAAAAGAAAGAAAGAAAGAAAGAAGAAAAGAAAGAAAGAAAAGAAAAAAGAATACGTACTTTTTCATACAGCCTCTCCCGACTCCAATTTTCTCTCGGGTGGACGCTCAGCACTGCCCCTAGAGGCCTGGAGCACTTCCGTTGTATGACTGGATTTGTGGCGTTTTCTTTTTGCATTTGTTTTCTTATTTGCAGCGCGTTTCTGTATTTGCAGCGTTTTCCTTTTGCATCTGTTTTTCTTATATGGAGCCCATTTCTGTATTTGCTGCGCCTGTCTGTATATGCAGCGCGTTTGTACTTGTCGGCCACTGTAGAATAGGCTGACTAAAAGAAGTGAACAGGTTTTGTTTAGGACAGAATAATCTCAATTGAGTTCAGGTGCTCTTTAAAAGAACTATGACAAAGGATCTAAATGTGTTGTTTTCAAGGTTTGAAAAGTGCTTGGATTTTGGATCAAGTGCTTGAAACTGTAATTGAATTGCTTTCATAACAAATCACCATCTGATCGAACAGTTTGCTTTTTAAAAAGTCTAAAAAGTTATAGACGGGGAATTTTTTTACTTAGCCCAATGTTGCGCTAAAGTTGGCTATTAGTTTGCAAATTTACAGGCTAAATGATAATCAATTTTTGGGAGAGACTGAGGATTACACAATATGGTAGTACTAGTATTGTGTGTCAATCACGGCATTTTATTTATGAAATATGCAATTTAACAATAAATTTTACCTTTAAATGAGCTAACGATGTTAAGAGTAATGTTAGCTGCTCCCTGCAAGTGAAAACAGCATATCTAGCCAACTAGTGGCTACCTGAGATGGACATGTAGCAAATGTTAGATCAATGCATAGCTAGCCCACTAGCAACTAACTGTGTTGACTGAGCTTTACAGATATTTTTGAAAACTAAATTACAGATTGCTAAATTGACTTCATTTACACACAAGCAACACATTTTGAAACATGTTTTTACCCTTTGTTTCTGGCACAATAACATCTGATTTAATGTGATGAAGACGTGAAGTAATCATTTTGAGTCTATAAATATGTAATTTATAGCTGTAAGGTGCTGGGAAAGCTTGAAAATGCACTTCAAAAATGCTTGAAAACTGCTTTTTGACTTAAGCTTGTCTGCCATGAAACAATAACATAGCAATGCAACATTTAATTAACCATGTGTAGCCTATCAATTATATATACTAAATCAAACTCAGACCACAATTAGTTTTGCATGGGTGGTTTTTTAATTCACGTTCCTTTTAAACTTAATTTTTACTGCATTTTGAATACACACAACCACAACACACGTGGGACAGACTGATGTGCATCAGTGAGGAGAGGGAGAGTTCCCAACATGCACCAGAAAAAAAAAAAAAAAAAAAAAAAAAAAAAGATTTGCGTGACTATACTAATCTGTCAGCCAAGAGATGATGTTTATAGACCCACATAATTCCCCTTTAAATTATTTACTCCCTATGCTGAGACAATGGAAATACTAACAGTGCTTCCTGCTGCTGGCAGTTCAGTGTTCAGTGAGCAGTAAGGCAGGATGTAAACAGTTTTCAGACAGAAGATTGAAATAAGCGTGGGTAAACACACACTTTTGTAATTTAATGGTCTGAGATTTTCAGCAGCCCACACTGTTCCCCGGCCCTCGCAGTAAAACTTGATTTTTTTTTTTTTAGCTGCAGTGAAAACACACACTAAAACACCATAGAACAATGTCTGTGTTTGTATGGAGCTAAAAAAAAACAAATGCCTCTGACAATGTAATGGTCTCATGGGCGCCCCAGACCATGCGGTACTGTGCTCCGCTGATTGATTTTCACCCGTAACATTTCTATAGTCCGGTGGTTGTTATAAAATCAAATTTTGAGCCACAATGAAATGCACCAACTGCAGAGCTGTGTCTCTGTTTTGTATGCAGCTAACACTAGAAGAGAAAAGGATTTTCATTCAAGGGCAAACAGACATTTAATATTAAGTGCATTCAGGGAAGGCTTTTCAGCAGACACGGAGCTGCGCAGACACTTTTTTACAATTTAATTTAATTAACTCTGAGGGACTTTATCAGCAGTTACCTCAACGAGTGTTGCAACATTGCTTCTCGGAGTCGTCATCGCACATAGGTAAACAGCAGGCCTGTTTGTGTTCAGCCAAATACAAATTCTTAAGTCTTGAGGGAACACAGCAGACGGTCCTCTCAGTAGGAGGCCATTGGGCAGATAATTTCCCTTTAACATATGAAATTAACAGGCCTGTTTCAACTATTGCATTGAAATATGCAACCTTTCACTGCTTTCTATATTTCTTTGCTTTTTATTATGTCATTGTACTGAGTATTTTAGTTTATGAAGGAATATTTCATTTTATAAATGTATATTTTATTCTATTACTGTATATTTTATCTTAATATCATTATTATTGTTCTGTCTTTTATTATCTGTCTTAAATAACTTACTCTTTTTTCAAGTTTGTCTAAAATAATAGTAAATGTGTGAAAAATACAGTTTTCTCTGCTCTGAAACGCTCTACTGCCCCTGTATCAAACACCACTACGACCTAAAAGTGAACTGAAACATGGACGCTCCATCTAGCAGCTTCACTGGACATTTCCAGACATGTTTGAGCCACCAGAGCCAGAAGACGGTGACAGGATTGTATTCTTTATTTTTCTTGTCAGGTTGTTAGAATTGAGGTGAACTGGTGAGCTGATTTGGACTGAGGAGGGAGGTGTTGTTCATGTGTTGGTTCCCGAGGCTGGCTGAAGCTGGCTGAGACAATCGTTCCAGCACGTCACCGAGCCATGTTCTCAGTCTTTTCACATGTTTTCAGCAACTATTTTCTAACAAGTTTAATGTGTTGAGCAGACACGCTCCCTTTTCCTTCAACCGGAGGGGAACCCATAGGAAAGGCATGTCCAAACTATTCCACAAAGGGCCGAGTGGCTGCAAGTTTTTCGCTCCAACCAACCAACAGCACACCTGATTTGACTAATCAGCTGTTTGAAGACTGAAATCAGTTGATTAAATGGGTCGAGCCTGGTTTGCTCAGCCCCACAACTGCAATGGCCCTTCATGGAATAGTTTGAACATGCCTGCCTTAGGACTTTCTAGGCCTTCAGAGAATGCCAAATATCAGCATTTCAAATGTTATATTTAAATACATGATATTTGATTTTTTTTTTTTTTTAATATTTATTCTCTCCTAATTCTAAATTTCACCTAATTTTCTATCAAGTTTAATGTAGAAATGAAAGGATTAATTACCTGAAAATAATAGAATAGAGTTATCAAGTGAGATTTTTTTTGTTGTTGTTGTCTCCAGGAAGAGAAAGGAGCGGGCTCACTCACTGAATACGACTTTATCACTGAAACAGCCTGTGTGTTTGGTTTAGAAACAGAAAGGTGAATTTACCAATCACATTTCGATCTACAGAAGTCCGGACCAAACTCACCCCCTGAGGCCTTCCTGAATGCCATCACTATCTCGCTTGTAGTCTAGAGACAAAGCAGACGAGACCGACGCTGTTGCTAGGTGGCTAGCTTGATAGCGCTGCCTTTGCAGCGCAGTGGAGGATCTGCAAAGGACTGCATTATTTTGGACACTGAAATTGTGCTCATCCCCCGAGTCTGTTGAAAAGTTATTTTCAGACACTTGAATCTTCTTTATTAAAGCTACTTCCAACACCGCAGCACAGTAGAGCTATGTCGGTAGACAGAAAATAATATTACAGGGGATGTATGCTACATGTAACTATGTGTGTGGCGAATGTGAGTATTTGCTAAGGGTTACGTAGGCAACTAGACTTATTATTATTGAAGTTATTGAAGACGTTTCACCTCATCCAGGAGGCTTCTTCGGTTCAAACTGACTGGTGGGGAGTGGACCAGTGGACTGGCTAGTCCAGGTATTTAACCTCTGTGGGGTTAGTAACACCTTGAGTGGTATGTGACTCATGGACCCGGGCCCTCCATCAAGTGAACCATTAGGGTCACCTGAGGAAAGGTGTGAGTGAGTGTCATTAAGGTGAGTTGTTGACTCATCCTGCCATCATATGAGTTGTGAGGGTCACATGAGTGTAGACGGGTGTTAATCTGCCTGGGGAGTGATTTTAGGACGGTCCTGTTACTGCTGTGTCCCTGTGTTTCAGCTGCAGTTCTTTCAGCTGAGCACCGGCACACCAGCAACACGATACGGCCTTACATTACTGGGACCCCGCTTTAATGAAGTGGCTGTTGGTGAGATTTGTTGCAGATAGTAAATGAGCAGAACAACTGCCGAAGTGCAGCGTCATCATTTTGTGCATGTAAACATTTGTGGTCTATAAAGCTGGTGCTGTTGAAGTTAATGTTACAACAGAAGAGATACATGACCCATAATTCCAGGCCACAAAAGCACAGCAGGGCATTAGGTGTAATTTTATGTATCCAGTAAACAATTTCTACACATGATCTCCTCTAACCTCTGGAAAGATATATGTGTAACACACTTTTGTTCCATATCCTGGTAGTTATGAGATGGCAGAGTGGCTGTAAAGCTATGAAAACAAAAAACCCACAATCAGCTACAGGAAGTAATCTACCAGAGCTCCAAGAAGCTAAGCAGTAGACTCTGACAAGCATCCAGCTGAGTGATGGTGAATTGGGGTGTGGTGTTTGGTGTGTGTGTGTGTTGTGGGGTGTTGTGTGTGTACTGACGTGTAGTGACCCAGTCAATGGAGTGCTTGCAGGGCAGTGGATAAGGGGGCTAACACAGTGACCCAACTTTAAACCTTTCAGCTAAGTGACTATGGGCTTAGCTGGATCACAGCGCGGCACTGGCTCAATGGTTCAGCCACAGACAGTCTAGCACTACATTTTTTTCTTTGACATCACAACATAGCACCTCCCTGAATTAACTATCTGTAGCTGCAACAATTGATTGTTTTCATTAGCAATGAATCTGCCTATTTTCTTGATCAAATACTGAAAATAAATGTTAAAAAAGATGTCTATTCCAGTGTCCCAGAACCCGAGATAATGAATTTAAATCAGAAGTGGACACATGACTTGACTCAAGTCAGACTTAGAGCACAAATTTTAGGACTTGAGGCTAAAACTGTTTAAACACTCGATTTGACTTGATATCCACAGGGTGCTATATACCACCAAAATTATGACTTGTGAATGCATTTTACATAACAGTGACAAATTAAAGGGAAACACAACAAAGTCTCAAATGTGTCACCTGTCTGTAAGTGAAATCAATGAAGCAGAGTCTGTAAGTTACATTTCCAAATTATCTGCCAGCCAACTCAGTTAAACGCTAGTTGGCTATCTATGCATTAGTCATGTTTGCTATTTTTCCAACTCAGCTAGCCGCTGGTTGGCTAGCAATGCATTGATCTAGCAGTGGCTACAATGCAAACGCAGTTAGCATCTAGTTGGCTAGCAATGCATTGATTGTGTTTTCTACATTTCAAACTCAGTTAGCCACTGGTTGGCTAGCTGTGCAATGGTCTAACATTTGCTACATTTCCAGCTCAGTTAGCCGCTGGATGACTAACTATGCACTGATCTAACATTGTTACGTATTTTAAAGGCAACATTAGTTGTTACATTGCATTTTACATCAATGAATGTGCTGTAATTCACATACAAGTACTCCATATTCATAGCTTAATCCTTAATCCATTCTGAAAATTGAATCATTTAGCCTGTGAATGTGTAAACTTATAGCTAATAAGGCAGTTAACATGGAGGCGGCAAGTCCCAAAATAATAAAATGTACATTCATTGCAACAAAATGTGAAATATCAGTATGATTTATAAGATTTAAGCAGGCTTTCCATGACCACTGTCTTTTAGGGCTGCAATAATGATTATTTTCATTGTTGAATATTCTAACAATTATTTTCATAATTAATCAATTAGTTGTTTGGGCTAAAAAATGTCAGAAAATGGTGAAATATATCGATCAATGTTTCCCAAGCTCAAGCTGACCCTCTCAAATGACTGCTTGACCTAAGCAATGACTTGATCTGCTTGACTTATAGCACTTGGGACTTGCTTGAGACTTGAAAGTTAAGACTAGAGATTTGTTTCTTTTCATTTGCGGGGATTTAGCCATTTCAATTCCAGACCTCTCCTCCTGATGTGCAAGTGTTCCAGCGAAAACAAGTTCTTTACAAGACACTACAACCAAGCCAAAAAAGTCTTTTTTTTTTTTTTTTTTTTTTTTTGTCCAGGCAGTTCTATTAAGTTGTTTCACTGTGAATAAGCGATTCTGTCAGCCAACACAGCCCAGCCAGCGGGTAGAAACTTGGATGTAATTTTCAATTCTTCCTTGAGCTTTGATTAACAGGTTTAAAAAAGTAGTGCAGTCTTTCTTTCTGTTAACCAAGGAATATCTCTGAAATTGAGTGGTTTCTGTCCTAAAGCAATTTGAATAGAGTTTTCTCTGTTTCCTGTCACTTACAACACTTTATCTTTCTGTATCACTGCCTCAAACAAAACTCCACTTGGAGCAAATGTAGCAGCTGGAAATTGTAAGACACGGTTGCATCAGTTTGAATTCAACATCTTAACTTTTGTTACTTCTTTAATTCCCGCCTGATTTAGTTTTAGGGGTTTTCATTCTCTGGCATAGATTGGTCACTTTGGGATTAAGTGGTGTCAAGGTAGTGGTTCAAATAACCTCTATTGCTCGTTCTAGTTTGGTTTGCTTTATTTAAACTGGTGTATCAAATATGAATCGAACTAGAACTGGACTCCAGTACATTTTGTTTGTGATGTGAAAGCAAAGACAAGATGATTTAATCATGAATTCAAAAGCTAAGCTACTATAAAATCCATCTGCTGATCATGCAAACTGCCAAGAAAGTGCCCCGTATAAGCAATCTACACACTTTGCAAGATTGAGTGGAAACCAACACTTCTGTTCATCACGACATGGGTGTAGGGATCAGAAAGTGAACAGAGGCCGAACAGAAGTTAAGTCATTTATAGAACAAGACTCCTCATTTTAGTCCAGTCTCTATCCATCAATCACATGAATTCCAGATGCAGTCTCGACTAGTAATGCTCATGGGGTCCTTTCACATCTATCTTGTTAGATTTTGGACTTTCAGACTTTAAAGTCTGAACAAAACCAAACCTCCCATGGACCACGGTCTGGACCAAACAGCTGTGGGATGAAAAGAGGTGCACTCTGTCCAGACAACAAAACTGAACCAGGGTTCATTTTGTTTCTAGTGTAAAAACATTTTTAGAGATGGTTTAGACTTTTGGGCCAATTACAGGATGTTCTGGCAGGCTATCTTCAGTAAAAGGAAAAACAATGCAACAAACAAATAGCACTGCTGTTGCATACGAGGCCCTTTTCTACTAAATTAGCTCTGGATCTTGGTTCCATTCAAGATTTTCGTAACGGCTTGGTGCCATCTCAGAAACCTGTGTGTCCAGAACCATTGTAATCAAGGATGTTATCAACATTGCACAGTGCACAGTGACCTGTAGAATACGACACACCCACTCTGGTTCCCAAGGAAAACTTGATTTTGGCTGCAGCTGGGAACCAACTTTTTGGGTTTTGGTCCAATTTACTTTTGATGTAAAGATGCTCAGAACTGTTCAAAATTATGCGTGCAAATTGGAATGGAGTTCCATGTTGGGGAAAAAGGCCTAATGGGTGAAGAAGGAGACCAAATGTTTCACTGACATTCGGTGCTACAGCTTTTTAAAAGCCAACAATATTATGAGGGAATTTCTTCAAACTTTGCACAAATAACCACTTGAACTTACAGATGAAGTGATTAGATTTTGAGGGTCATGTTAATGTTGGCAGAACTGTGCAGATGTCCACCGGTTGCATCTGGCAGTTGTAGGTGACATTGCAGTAGGTGCTTCACTATCTGTTCCCTGGCAGGGATCTGCAGTCTACTGAGTGCATTCCTGTAGTTCAAACTGCAAAAGAACACTACTCACCAAATTGACAAGACGCCAAACATCAGATGCACCCCTGTCTATGAACCAATCAGCTGCAACTAAATGGAGACACAGCTCATTTAGGGGATATCAACAAGATGTCATGGAGTGTTATTTTGTGCATTTGCGTAATTGCAATGTGTAACCAAAACTAACCTGATTAAATCTATGTAATGAACAAACATTGGTTCAGACTTTCAGGTGTGAAAAGTCCCATGATCATTGTTTGGGACCTTTTTGTAACACCAGAGGAAAAAAAAAAAAGAAACACATGACACATAGTTCGCTGTTGCATGACCTGCTGTCACTAGGATTTGATATTTCTGCATGGGCTGAAAGTCTCCAAAACTGCCCAGTGAGCAAAGTTATGTGTCAGTTCACACCTCTTGCTTTGGTTGTTATAAGTCAGTGTGACCAGATGGACCATGATCCAGAAATAAAAAGGCAACAATCTGTGTTTTTTTCCTTGGTCTGGACCAACTGAGATGGAGCCAATAATAAAGAATAAGGGACTCCACAGTGATAGAGTTGAAAACACTTCTCCTATAGGGTTTACTATCTCATAATGTGTTTTAAAAAGCTGGCAGGCATTTAACTTATCTTGATCTGTAGCATAGCCCATTTAAATGAAAATGTATTTGACTTGTGGCTGGAAGAGTTAAGAGAAAAAGTGTGAAACAGTTGTACCAGTAATGTTTCATGTATGAAGGCTGCAGTGGCGAGTAGTAAATTTGGTTAAATCAGCCCATACATTGAAAGGATTTTGCCTGAGCCCTAAAAAATGTATCTTTTGACAAGTTGTGTTTCTTAGAGTTTGAAGATGTGGGATCTGTGGCAGATTGAAATTTTCCAGAGACAGATTTTTAGTGAGTTTCCTGTTTGTCCCGAATGCAGGAGTCCCTGGTCAACAATACTGTTCTTTTCTTTTCTTTCTTTTTTTTTTTTTTGTTGGTGGGGGGACAAAATGAACAACACCGTGTCATGTCCCCTCAATCATTTTTGATGGATCAAGCCTTCAATACTCTGCCTTCGTGCACACACACACACTTATACACACCAAGATCGTGTCGTGAAAAGAGATGTGAAGGACGACAAGACACTGCTTTATAATCACTTTTGTAAAGAATAAGAATTCAAACAACTGTGCATGTGTCTGTATGTTTGTGTGCAGCCTTTTCTGCTACAACTGCTCCCCCAGGGTGTTGCTGTACAGTAAGAGTGTATTTTTAGTCATCTTCTTAAAAAAGGCTAAAAAGCACATGAAGCCTCCCATCCCACATGGCATTACATGTCCCATATTCACTGCATAAGATAAAATAATGGTTGTATGTGGGGGATTTTACTATTTAGTTTAAAGAAAAACAATCTGTAATATGTTTACTGTAATAACTCATAAAATGATCATGATATCAGAAATTAAGAGAACATGCCAAGTTGAAATACTCAGTTCTCTGACAACAGCATTACAGCTGCGGTGTTCTCCTTTGAAATTTCTATTCCAGTTTTTATTGTTTGACCATTTCCTATTAATTAGAGTTTAAATTAATGCTGAATGTACGCCAAAGTTGGTGTCTGTTTATGTGTCGTAAAAAGTCATTTATAATCTTTTAGAAGGAGTAGATGTTAAACTGAGCTATTTTTGAATGGAGTCTGGCAGGCAGTAAGAAAGGCAATCGCTCGATTTTAAACTCCAAAGTGTGTATTTTCAGAGCAGAGGACTGTTTTCAGGATAACAGGATAACTTAACTTTACATTGACAGACAATTTACAGCTATAAACAGCTGATCAACTTACAGTGGCAGCATCACTTCTTATTGTGAAATTACAATATTGCGCTTGTCTTGCACTCCTCCAGTGTTCCTGCAGCCTGCCTGAGGTTCCTCGAGTCTGGGGAGGAGGGGGCAGGGGAAACAACTCACTTCAATCATAGGATTTAAATCTATTTAATATACAGTCTGGCTCCAACTCATCATTTGGACGCAGTACTCATTTTTGGATGTTGTATTGTTACATATTGTACAGTTTTGGCAAAACAGCAATAGCTCATTTTTGTTGTACTTTAGATTTCTGATGTTGTAATGCTGATAAAACACTTTGCATACTGTTAGGTCAAGCTATTGTAACTCACTCATTCTTGAGAATTAGGACCAAACCATATTTTGAAGGGGGTTTGATTTTCAATCTTCAATAATGCTGGGAAAATCTATTTTAAGAGGACAAACTCTTGACTATCAAACCTTCTAGCAGGCTAATCTCCTTGGGATTTAAATTTTTGTATTAAATAGCATTTTTTGCAGCTGAGCACTACACAAAGAATACACATAAGGTGTGCCATGACATTCCTTATGAACATACTGTATATTTAATGAATACAACAGAAAACTTCTGTATGACCACTCTATGACGAAACTGGCCACCAACTGACAGAGTTAACGTCACATACAGGCAAGTGTTTTCTTTTGATAATTTTTTTTTTTTTTTAATTAAATTGAAAAAAAGTACTTATTTCCAACACATTCAATTATTAAAGGGGACAGAGAGTTATGGTACCTCTGTCAGCATGGATAACAACTCTGTAAGATGGAAAGTCTGATGGAAGCTGCTGAAAGTTCTCTTAATACTAATCAAAATTTTTAAACCATTTCAACTTATTTAGTTTTGATTAAGAAGGGCTACAGAGTTGACTTATGGCTGAGATACATCTGATAGGTATATTATCGAATACATTTGTTGAAAAATAGAAAGTTACTGGTGCTTAAGCAATATTCCCACCTTTTTTGAAATGAGGATGTATGTACCTAACCCTTTTTATGCCTGATTAAACCATGTTTCTGTGAAAAATTTGAGTTGATTTGATGGAAATCTTGGAAACAACTTTAAAGTGCCAACATTTTCATCAAATGAACAACAAAGATGATTATAATAGCACATTTTTATTGTATGTTTTAGATTGTGATGGCTTTTACTACATGATTTAATTGCTTTGAATTGTGGATTCTTGTTTGGGACAAAGGTGTCACAGAGCAACTTTAGACATTTAAAAAATAAATGAAAGAAGGCCAAAACATTTTACAAATTTTATAAATGTTTCTTTTTTTTTTTTTTTTGGCAGGACACGATTCGTCTAAATTCCCAAGAATGGGTGAACTTTCTGTAAGTTTATTTTAATTTCCATTGCCATACATGCCATAACTCTATAGTCACCATGAAATCAATATCAAACCACTTATATAATTTGAGCGCAGCAGTATCAATGGGAGCATCTGTCTGTATCGTCACATTTTTGGGATGAGAAATACCACTTCAGTCCCACGGTTAATAAATATGGGTTTCTCTCAGTTCATATCATCCTCCTGCTCTTTGTACATCATAGAATCAGCGTGAAACAATCATAAAAATAAACAGCAAAATGTCAAGGAATCCAAGCAAAACATTTATATAACCTAGAATCATCTGTGGGAAGATGTTTTGTTTTCTCTTCTGCTCCGCTGCACCGTGTGTGTGTGTGTGTGTGTGTATGTGTGTAAATGGTTCAGTGATATTTGAAATCTGAAGATAAAGAAGCTTAGTTGGACACTGGAGAGAAAGGAAAAAAAAAATATGGAGAGGGAGGGAGGGAGACGGTGACGGAGGTGAGGAACGGAGCGTACCGGGAGGGCAGCTTCGGGCGATAGTGGGACGATGGAAGTCGGGTGGGAGTGAGGGAGGAGGGCGGGTGGGATGCAGGGAAGATGGAGGGAGAGATGGAGGAATGATAGAAGGACGGTGGGAGTATAGAGAGAAGGAAGAGGATGGGAGGGGGGGGGGACAACAACAGTGGGAAGGATGGAGGAGGAACAGTATGTCATGCGTTGTTTTATTCTCATCCAGAGGCCAGTGAGAGGAGGCAGATACCTGCTGATTATTCTGTTGTATTATCTAACACTAAAGACAGCAAATGTGTGTGTTTGTTTGTGTGTTTGCAGAGTGTTAGATAAGAGATGCTGCTGATTTAAAGCAAACATTTACGCTCTTGTTACTCCCTTTACTTCCCCTCCGTTTCTTTCTCTTCGCCTCCCCTCTTCTGCCTGTCCTCTCCTGACACTGCCCCAACTTCGTCTCTCGCTTTTGCTTTTTTTTTTTTCACTTCCTCTAATATCTCTTCCTCTCCTTTATTCGCTTCCCCTTTCCTTTCATCTCCCCCTCTTCCGCGGTATACTAAAAGGATATCCTCATGCTTCACATCCAAACTCCGGAAAAAAAAAAAAAATCATTCTTAAAAGACGTCTGAACTTGAGTTGCCATACGTTACATAACCGAGCTCTAACAATGCATAGGAGCACGCGTGCGCGTACATTTTTGAGGGAGGGCGGGAGAAGAGAGGATGTAGAAGTAAATAGAACTCCTACACATTAAATGCATCAATGCATCTCGCTAACTACTGCATGTACAGTCCCGTCCGTGCATGCGACTGCTGCAGTGCATGTAGATGTTCCCTCAAGGCAGGCGGACTCAGTCACAACATTTACATTCACTGAGTGTGATGGTAAAGGGGGGGGGGGGGGAGGGGGTTGCAGATTCCTTGTGTGCTCTGATCTAAATATTGATGTGGTCCTACGCTGTCATACTGTACAACCCACGTGCAAAGAAATGAGAGCGTTATCCGAGGTCCTTCCCTCCCTACCCTTTCACGCAGAGGCAGGTTCGGCTTTGGGGAAACAGGTAATAACGTTTAATTTCACATGGGGGATGTGAGGAAATGGGCGTGCTGTTGCGTGTGCGAAGGCAGGAACAGAGTGGCTTACCTGCCTTGCGAGGATGAATGTTTGATGAGGATGATTTTGTCTCTTGACACACTGATGAAATGTTTATGGGCCAAAGGGAGGGGACCAAATGAATGAGTGTGAATGTGCTAGGGTTGTTCCTGGTGACTGATTTCCCTGTCAGTTGCATGTAAAATTTTAAACCAAAAGCAGTAAAACTCTCAAAGATCAGTCAGAATTGACCACAATTTATTAATCGATGAGGCTAAATGTTGTCCAAAAAAATACTGCATGCAGTAAGAGCCATTTCAATCCATGAGGCCTTATCACATTCTGTCCCACCACACACCAGCTGTCATTTCAACATAGGGCTGGGAAATATGTTGATATTATTTTGTATCGTGATATGAGACTAGATATTATGATATGGCATAAGTGTTGTCTTTTACTGGTTTTAAAAGCTACATTACAGAACAAAATGATGTATTTTCTGAACTTAACTGTTGTAGCTGTTCCGTTATTTGTTTTTACTCATTTAAGCATTATATCCACATTACTTATGATTATTTATCAAAAAATCGAATTGGGTTAATATTTTCTGAAAGCACCGCTGCGAGTATAAATGTGCAGTGACAGGTGGACAAATAGCTTGAACTGACAACTGATCTAGAAGTCTAGAAATGTGTGGCACTTTGCAATAGGTGACAATTAATAAAATATGAATAATTAGTAATAACAATGTTTCATTGTGTAGTTGACCTGTTGGATGTTTCAAATGATTCTGTACCTCAATTATAGTGAGGCATAAAAAACTAATTTTTTTTGGAAACTCCATCTGGACTGAAGAAATGCACTAGCCACCTCACTCATGGTGACAACTATAAAATTTAAATAAACCACCACTAAAAATGACAATTATTAACATATTAACTACAATGTTCTGAACAAACTCATTACAAATGCTAACTACAAGTAACAGTTGAATTTTGGAACACAAAATAGCAAACTTAAACTCTCACCAATGCATGATGGGAAACGAGGGCAGTCTCTCAGCACGACCCGCATGTGAACCTCACAAGCCACAAGATCCTGCAGCGCCCTGCAGTGACTGAAGGATGTCATGAACACTAGACAAGCCTCCCAGATGGTGATATTAGCCCAAACACAGTCCATAAACATTAACTGACACATAATTGCTCATTATGGTTTAATTTCCTGATTTATTTCCTCCATCAACTGACTGATTGTGAGGAAAGTGAGAAATTAAGTCACAGTTACCCAGAGTTCAAAGTGACAACTTTGCAATGCTTGTTTTGTCCAACCAATAGTACAGACCTCCAAACTGTTAAAGATTAATTGAAGTGATTCAAGTAATTAAAAGGAAAAGCAGAAAATCATCACACATGTGAAGCTGCAACCATGAAATACTTTTGCATGAAAAATGGCAATCATCAATATAGTTTCCAGTTGTTGTGAAATAAACGTGTGACCTGTTTTTTTGTCGCTTTTGCATCTTGTTACATCCTTTTCATCTTGTGTAATTTTCTTCTTGTTACGCCTGTTGTGCGTCATATTCACTGACGGACAGGCAAAGAAATCGTCTTTTCTGTGTGTTATTGTTCTGTCCACTTAGGTTGGAATTGGTGTCGTTATTGGGCGAAGTTGGCGCACAGTGTGGCAAAATAAAAATAAACAATAATTCCCTTTAAATGCATTAAAACTAAAGTAACAACCCTGTTTTGAAATTGTAAGGAGTAAGAAAGTGCAGATATTTGTTTTAAAATGTAGGGAGTGAAAGTAAAAAGTTATACTCAAGTAAAAATAAATACTCATGTAAAGTACAGGTACCTGAAAAATCTACTTAAGCACAGTAACTAAGTATTTAATTACTAAGTACTTAGTTATTTCCCATCCCTGCCTAATGTGAATGTGTGTGCATGTGTGTGACTGTATATTTATCAGTCTGTACAATATATTTGGGGATGCAAGCTATGCCTTTTCATATTTCATGCCAGTTAAGTTTATTGACGGATATAAATGATATAACCCAATAAAAAAATGTTTAAGTATCTAATCAGGAACAACAGAAACCAATTATATAGTAACTCCTCCAAGAAACCAGTATATGCAGCAATAACAACTGAAGCAAATGAAATATACTCATATACCCCCGATACAGATAATTAAATGACAGGGTGTGTTTGTGTGTGTTTGTGTGTTTAATTTAGCAGACACTCACAATAGAGAACACATGACCAAGTCAGTGGCGCTGAATGCAAAAGAGCACTTTCTCACAAGTGTGTGTGTGCACTTAATCGGAATGTGTTTGAAAACAAGTAGAGAGGCGCACGCAGAATGAGTCTCTTGTGTATTTCTGTGCATCCTGTTTCTAAGTACAAAAGCTTTAAGCGGGAGTTCCTGCACACACAAAGTAATCAAATCTGTAAAAAAAAACAAAAGGAGAAGAACGTACAGAAAACATGCGCACAGCTGGTTTTCTATGTGATCTTTTTATTCACTTTGCAGCGTCTTGTGAGGACCTGAGATAAACCTTACCTGACTTTTGGCATGTACGCTGGTTGAGGGGACACATTTATGAAAAACTGAAAATGCTGATGGTAAAGTATGACATGGTGCTTCTACATCACTGGAGCTGTAAACAGTTTCTCATGAGACATCATCAGTCAGCATTTTAAATCAGTCTTCATCTCCACCGTTGAAGTTTCTTCACTTGGAAATCTTTACTTTCTCTTTTGGCTGACAAGTAGACACAACAAAAAAAAAAAAAAAAAAAAAAAGGAAAACTGGGAAACTGGGAAACTACTGAAATGTCAGTGCACTGGCTGCTGATTTGGAACACACTTCAGATGTGTTTGGCAGCATAATAAAATGCACTATAGTTAGCCTGAAGAGGCAAAATACAGCAATAAGTAAGCAAGTGCATAAAGAATCCCTTTGTTTTAACAAAGAGATGTAGAGCAGCAATGATTTTGATAATTGTCAACTATTTTCTCAAGCAAAAATGCAAAAGGTTGTCTTGTTCCTGCTCTTCTGATGTCACAATTTACTGCTTTTCTTTGTTTTAAA
This sequence comes from Lutjanus argentimaculatus, assembly GCA_034769285.1. Lineage (NCBI taxonomy): Eukaryota > Metazoa > Chordata > Actinopteri > Lutjaniformes > Lutjanidae > Lutjanus > Lutjanus argentimaculatus. The sequence goes on from JAWZSL010000001.1 coordinate 4,488,249, forward strand.
TCACTGTAAACTGACTATCTTTGGGCTTTAGGATCTGATGCACAGTTTATGCTTATTTTAAAATAAAATGTATTAATCAATAATGTTATTTGTTGCTCTCAGCTAATGATGTTCCTGTTGAGTGCTATTTCTCCTGCAGTTTGATGATCCAATTCTTTTACAACCTTATATTCGATGCCCATTAAGAGTAAAATACTGATGCTTCCTCCCAGAGGCGGAGCTATCATATATGCAGGAAATGCAGATGCATTAGGGCCCGAGACCGACTGGGGCCCACGCGCAGGAGTTTCTATTAAATCACTATATAACTGCTGACCTTCAAAAAAAAAAGCAGCTTCCAAAAATAAAAAGTTTCAGAAAGACGAGCTGCACAAGGTGTTCCCATGGATGTATTAAGGAGGGTGCACCTATGATGTACGCAGAACTCATTTATTATTTTATTTGACAAATAATCAACCGACACACTTATGTTTTTTGTTTATTTGCTCATGCCGACATGTTGCGCTGTCACCTGTTAGTTTACAGGTGCACCGTCACATGTTATTCTACATGATTTTATGTAACGGTGCGCTGTGAGAAGTTGCTCTGACAGTAATGATACTTTCATTAATTTATTACGGAAATTACACAATTAATTCCGGAAACCAATCAAAGAAGATCCACAGCATCAGTTGTCCCACTCGAATGGGTGGAAAAAAAAACTGTCTTCTCGCCGCTTAATCTGTTTCTTTGAGTCTGAGCCAAGTTGAAAGGGAAACAGAAGCCATTATATCGCTCCAGACTCCTTCGAAAACAGTTATAGACTGGTTGCACAGCAGACATTTTGACTTGTCAGAGCAGGAAAAACACAGGTAGACTTGGTGAACAGTAATTAGGCTCAGTTTCATTAAGTGTCCCATTAACAAAGAGCAGTTTTCTGGTATGACATTTTAAAATGTCATACCAAACTAATGTATTACTAATTTAATCCAAACTAATGTGTTAAAACACCAAAGTCACATGTGAGGTGGTCGTTACTTTTTACATGATGAACACACATGTATCCAGAACACATATGTACCCCATAATAAGATTAATGTGTTGGAGGATGGTGGCACCCGGGTGCTTACAGTTAGGGGCTTCCATAGATGTGAGGCCAATAGGTTAAGTAGAGTTAGGTAAATAGGTTGTAATTACAAAGTCATATACTTGGAAATTTGTGAGAAATTACCCACAAACTATCCACAAATTTCATGGTCAAGTGTGTGATAATAGCAAGTACCATTTTCATGTAGTTGGTGGAAATTACAAAGCAACATATATAAAAATTTCTCTGAATTTACCTGCAGACTACCCCCAAATTTCATACATGTGATCATTCGAAAGTGTCATATTCATGCAAGTACAATATAATAATAATTAATAATAAATAATAATAACTTTATTTATATAGCACCTTTCATACATAACATGCAACTCAAAGTGCTTTACAGTGTGGCATTAAAAACAACAACATAGGTAAAAAAACAAACAAAAAAAAACAAGACAGAAATACATAAAATCACAATAATACAGCAGTATGGCATTAAAAAGACATAATATAGAATCACAAAGAAAGAAAAAATGAATGAATAAATAAAAATAAATAAATGTAAAAATAAAATTAAAAAAAATAAAATATTTTGTAATATAAGATCTAATATGTCTGCTATGGTAATTACCATTTGCCTGTTTACTGTAGAAATGTAGTTCATTTCAAAGAAAGTTCAAGTACGTGAAATGGTAATTACCACCTACTTGCGTGAAAACGATACTTGTGAATTATCACATACTTACCATGAAATCTGGGGGTAATTTGCAGGTAAATTCAGAAAAATTTACTGTCTCAAGCTACATTTCCAGAGGCTTTAATGTAATATGATGCAAGGTCAGCCGGGTTGTTGGGAATGCGTTAAACTTAAAATGAGTCAGTTTTAGGTCCAATAAACATATAAAGTTTTGGCCATTCAGCCAGTTCACACACATTTTAACAGTATCTGATATATAGTCACATTTACAGATGACTCAGAAGGCGAGGTGATCATTCGCAGCCACATTTCCATTAAAAGAAGGCACTTGAATTCTGATTACTGTAATTAGAGAAGTGAAAATGAAATTCAAGTGAATTTAATTACAGACTTGTCTTAAATTAATGATCGTGCCAAAGTTTTGGAGAGCTATGTTTTGATGTAATTTGTTTTGCATGTCAAGATGCTACAACGTGAGAAAAGCTGTTGCATCTCCCTTTGACCATCTGAGCTGTGTTATCTCTGCTATCTTTTTGCTGCAGTTGGAAAAGACACTGAAGATGAACAGTGAGGCCGGTTAGTTCTGACTCTTTGGTTATGAGCCATCTATGAGCCAATTTTTGGATATATATATTTCCAAGGTAAGTTGGCTGTGCCTAATATATTTCTTCAGTAATACAGCTTACAAGTCATTTATAGTGCTCCTTGTAGGTGCCAGAATATCTTCTAATAGGCGATCTGTGTGATCACAGTGTCTTAAACCCACCATCCCCACATGAAAGACATCCTACCAGCAATGTTGCCATTTCGAAGCATCTACGCGTTTCTAAAAAGGTTTTTGAGGAGGCAGTGAGCAGGGTTAAGGGTGAGCTGTAAGGGATAAGATAATGGGATAGACATGCCTGTTCTGTTTGATAACCGTTTTAAGCTCTTTTTTTTTTTTTCCTTTACCCATGATTCACAGAATCATTGTGCTTTTTGTGAGTGTGTGTGTGTGTGTGTGTGTGAGAGAGAGAGAGAGAGAGAGAGAGAGAGGGAGAGTGTGTGTTTCTTCCTAGTTTCTTTGCCACGTGTCTGTCCACCTTCGGATCTTGCAACTGTTCCAGATGGAGTTATGAGACACAAACAGACGACTCACTGAAGCTGTAGGTCAAAAACAGACTTTTTCAGCAGAGAACCGTCAAGACAAACTGAACAAAATGTTATGGTTTAAAAGCTGGTACAGTTCTATCAGAAAGAGAAGAACATCTTAAAGGGATAGTCCAGATTACTTGAAGTGGGGTTGTATGAGGTACTTATGAATAAAACAATATCGGTGACAAGGTATAATGTCGTTGCAGTTTTTAAGCTGACTTAAAGGGATAGTTCACCCAAAAATGAAAATTCAGTCATTATCTACTTGCCCTCGTGCCAATTGAAGATTGGATTTAGATTTTTAGTCCACAAAAAACTACTGGAGTATCACAGGAAAACAGTGTTGCAGAATCTCCCAAACAATGGAAGTGAATGGTGACCAGTTTTCAAACAACTGACAAAAAAATAATAGTGTAAAATGCCTGCATTCTGCTTGTATGTTGTAATCCAAGTCTCTTAAAGTCCCAACATGCTGTTTGCCTACTGTCACAACACACACACCCAGTTCAGACAGTGTGCATGTGCACATGAAGTTAGTTTGTGTTATTGTGTGACTTCTCTGAATCCGAACTATCCTTTTAAAACACCAAAGGCACATAATAACACAAACAAACTGACTGATCGAGGCACCAGTAGACCAGCAACTGCTGTGTTCTGGTAAAATTTCCATTTTTCGTTCATGAAGTTTGGTTGGTTTGGAGAGACCAATATTTAGTTTACATAACAGTGGTTTCCAGTCAGAAAAGCCTGTCTGATGGCAAGGTAAATCACATGAAAATATCCTAAATATAGATTAAACCTAAAGTGATACACTTTTTTTTTTGGTGGATCTTTTTTTAAGTGGCTAAAATACCTTTTATCACTGACCCTGTCCACAGCAGTTCATTGCTTAGCTTCCGTGCTGGTGCTCCTCTCTGCTCCTCCTAACAGCAGGTGTGCCGACCAGCATCTACTGTATGAAATGCACTGACTATCAACAAGAACCTCATATGACCCTTTAAGGATCAGTCTCTCAGTGGTACTCATCATTAAGTCAAACAACATACAGCTGTAATGCACAGGCCACACTGTCATGGTTAACATATAACATATACTGGAACAGGAGGAGACCATGAAGGTGAACTGAGAAACCAGCACGACAGTGTGGAGCATGAGAAGAATTTAATAATGGCAGCTTACAACAGAACACCATGTTGAGGTGTCAGACATGATTACAGATTGGTTAGATCAGCTCACGGTCAGCTCATGCGGCGCACATGACTTGTGCCTGTCATAACCAAAGCAGGCTCGATTTGTCGGGAAAAGTGGGTCAATGCAGCAGCGGAAGTAACAGGACAGAGAAAGGAAAAACAAAGGACAACCATAAAAATAGAACAAAAAACAGATATAGCTGAATCAGTGACGTGCATTGTATTTTTGGGGTGTGCAAACACTAAAGAGACATTTACTATGGAAAATATTGACGACTCAGTTCATTCTCAAGGTGTTTACGACCCCACAAGAAGTTAAATACCTGGAGCGCCCCATTAGTCAGTTAGAATTAAGGAAGCCTCTTGGAAAGGTGAAACATCTTCAAGAACCTCAAGCAAAGTCCAGTTACCTATGACAAATCCTAGCAAATATTATGACCTGGATGACCAAAAATATTCACATATATATAGAAAAATCCTGAAAAATGCTAATAAACATGTGAAATAGGTAGAACTGTTCAAAATGTCACCATCAGGCAGTAGGGTTGGGTATCGTTAGGGTGTCTTTCTGATACCGGCGCCTTAACAGTGCCTGGTTGACGGCATGAAAAAACTGAAAATGAAAATAATTAGGCTAATTTAGATAACACATTTCAGTGAGCTGAATATGTTATTTGAATGTCTGAATACATGTTCAGGGTAACTGGTCTGCTACAGTAACATCAAGTGATGAGCAATTACAGTTTAAAAATGTTCCACTGACCAATGCTGAAGGTACGGTTTGACTAAAATATCCAATTAACTTCTACATACCTGGATACTCTTGCCTGAGCCTCTCTGACAGAGACTCTGACAAGCAAACGCTGCCTCTGTGTCAATGGTCTGGATGCTGTGACATTCTCTCCTCCTCCCCTCTTTACCGTTGCAGCTCCTAGTTCTCTCTCTCTCTCTCGTGGTGTTTTTTATGTTTCAGAACAAATTTGTAGTGAACAGCCTTCTGAAGAGCCGTGGCATGACGTGTGTGTTGTTTCAGTGCGCACAGACACACACAGCAGTAGAGAAGCAAAGAGCACAGGCATTACACAGCTGAACGTTTCTCTTTGCTGAAATACAAACTATACAGTGAGGAAAAGAGAGACTGAAACTGACACCGTTTGTTTGGTATCACTCCTTTTAATGGCAGAATTGACTGAAAAATGAGACGTAGTATTGGAAGCATTGATATTTTCAGAACGACACGCCCACCCCTAGCAGAGGGTGAGGCTAATGCAGCTAATATTAGCCGCCACAGCTACGGGTAAGCACAAACAAGACCATAAAATATTCAATGCGTTATATGTAGCAGTGGCAGACTGAAGCTAAGGGGCAGGGGTGAAAAAACATAACATGATGGGACACCATCACCATGAAAATCATTGTATTTAAAGTGAAAAAATTCCAGTTCCTGGTTTAGATTAAAATTGTTTAATTGCACAACTACTTCAACTCAGTAATAAAAAAACACAAGGAACTATATAACTATTTAAAGGCATGCAAAGGCCAAATAATGTTTAGTATATAGGGCAGCCTATATGGCACTACTTCACACTTTCTGGAAGGGCATCTTAAAGGGCACTTTTTAATGTTTTGTCCACTAGAAGGGCACCCTGGAGGGCACTTTATCACATTTCATCTACCACAGGGATGTCCAAGAGGGCAACCAGGTGGGTGATTGCCCCCAGTGCCACCACCAGCTACCACTAACAAACCCCCACCCCCACCAGTGATATGTAAAAGGGTGTCCATGGCGTGAAAACATTGAAGACCCCTGCTTTAGACCATTTTGCTTGGCACTGCAACTGTGTTTACAGTACAGCTACCTGCTGCCAGAGCCATGTAGAGTGAGCGTTGCCATCTGTGTGTTGCACAAATTCACTGCAAAAGATCATGTTACTATGAAGATGCATGGCAGCAGGTTCAGGTTTTAGTTACTTCACCCAAAAAATATGTACAAGAAAAACAAACAAACAAACAAACAAACAAACAAACAAACAAAAAAACAAATCTCACAAAAAGCAACATATCTTTCACGCCAAGTTAACTTAATGTGCTCTCAGTCAGTGGTGTACTCTGGTTATCTGAGGGGCAAGAGCAAAATAATAAAAGGGGCACCGGCTGTATGGGGTGGAGCACCATTTTATGGTGAAACAGTTCCAGTTCCCGGTTTAGATTAAAGTTGTTTGTGACTTAAAGTACAACAACTACTAAAGCTCTGTGCAGCTTGTGGCACTATTGTGATTTTTTCCATTGGAGAGGGCACTTAATCATGTTTTCTCCACTGGAAGGGCAACTTAGAGGGTACTAAATCATATTTTGTCCAGTGGAAGACCACCCAAGATGCCATTATATCTTGTATTTTCTACCATAGGGACCAGCCCAAAGCCCTACCCCCAAATGATCTCAGCATCTTCATACAAAAAAGGAAGTGATTAGATGTTATACTGAAACTGCAGTGTGCACTGTGTGTGGGTGCTTGAAAATCACCAAAAATGGAAGGAAAGATGCCTCTGATATGCTTGTATCCGGCACCATTGATAAAAAATAAAGCTAAGTGTATGTGGTGCCGTATTTTTTTATTTATTATTTATTTATTTTTTGGAGTGCATAAATGTCTCAACATGTAAAATAAATCCAGTGTACTATCCAACCCCTGCAGCAGCCTCCGAGCTGACTGATGCTGGCACCACCTTTGGTCTGTTGCTCGGATAAAAATAAATAAATAAATAAATAAATATAAAAAAACACAGTGAAATCCATTTGCAGTCACAACAAAATAAATAAATAAAGTTGAAAATGTTGGCCCAAAGACAAAAAGTGGAGTAGGTCAATAAAATGCTGTGAAACAGGAAAGGTCAGAGACTGGAGCAGATACCTGTGGTGTACAGTGACAGCTATTGTACACTGGGAGACTCATACACACACACACACACACACACACACACACACACACACACCACACACACACACAACACACACACACACACACAACCACTGCCTCCAGAAACAACACAACACACACATGCAAACATACTGTAATGCTCACTCAGTGATGCAGCACTGCCAAAAACCCACACACTTAGAATGTTTAATGCCTGTGAACAACTTTCTAAACTTTCTTTTTATTCATAAATGGAATTTCAAATCACTGCCCTAATTTCCCTTCCCTCTTCTCTCCTTTTCTGGCTCACTCGCTCGCATCTCTCCTCACACTTGCGGTTGAAATGGAGATTGTGTTTTCACAGCAATGCAGAGCAGACCTCCTTAAAATTGGCTCGCTTAATAATTCAGCATTTGAATAAAGCTGGAAATCCGAATGTCGCTGCATGTGATTGTGTGTATAAGTGAGAGTGAAAGACAGCAGGGAGGAAAGAGGGGGAGGAAAAGGCGGGGCGAGGGAAAGTAAAGTAGCCGGAGAGAGCGAGGCTTGAGAATGAAAAGTAGAGAGGAAAGAAGAGCAGGAGAAAGAGATAAAGAGAATTTAGAGAGGGGTGTAATAAGGTTTGAAAAGCCTTTTACCATTAGCACTTACGGGCTACTAAGACTGTGTGCAAGCATGGAGATAGTAAAGAAAGCTTGTGTGTGTGTGTGTGTGTGTGTGTGGTGTGTGTGTGTGTGTGTGTGTGTGTCTGCTGTAGACTGGATGCACGGTGTTAAAGACATCTTCCTCATAACAATCCACCTCTCAGTTTCCTTTAGCAATCTCTCTGACTCATCCAATTCTCCTTTTTCTACATTTAATCCTTTGGACTGGTATATATTTAATATTTAAAAAAGAACGCATTTGACATTTTGGGCAATGTGCTCGTCTGCTTTCCTGCTGAGAATTAGATGAGATGAGATTGACAGTTAGCTTATCTTAGCTTAGCTTAGCACAAAAACTGAAAGGCGCTCGTCTGGCTCTGTTTGGAGTAGGGTTGGGCTCCCATTGCCGATGGCAGATGGTCATCAACCACTCAGATTGTAACATTATAATTTAAAAGTCCTCTGTATTTAAAGTAGCGTGCCCCCTCATAGCTGCTTGCAAAGATCCTGTTGCTGCTGGTCATTATACTAATGTTACATCTCCATGTCCCATTTATTGTTTTCTTATTAAACCTGCATCATCATTATCATTATCATTTGGCTATTGTTTTCTTAGCTTAGCTTCCCTTCATATAGCTAGCCAGCTAACTTTGTTTCAAGCTTCTGAGGCTGAACTCAAACTGCTCGACTGGCAGGGATGTGAGAGTGGGGCTGCACCCAACACTTATTTTTTAGATGATTAATTTAATGATTATTCTTCCGATTAGTCAATTAACCTAACTCTATAAACTAATCTAAAGACTACTATATTATTCCATTAATATAACAACTCATTTACCAAAGATAAATATAAAAAATGTGTTAATATTAATATTTAAACATTTTATTCAGTCAGAATCCTGAAAAATAAACACATAAAGCACATTAGAATAATCATATTTTAAGATTAGTTTAATTTCCATGCAATTTAGTAGACTCCATTTGTCAGATGCCTGATCAGAAAAAATTTGGCTTCAAATTAAAAAGGATCGCTGTGACACATTAATTTAATCACTGTGTCAACCCATTTCCCTGAACTGCACAATCAGTATATTGAGTTAAGTAGATCACTTAAAACTTAACCTGGTAATGACATGAATTTATTTCATTACTGGAGTTAAGCTAATCACTGGCAATGTGTTTTGCATCAGTGTGGGGTGAGGAAAATAACTGAAACAAACCTAGTGGTAGCAATTTTCTCACTCATACATGGCAGTTAAAGTAAACAGAAAGTGTAAAACAGCAGAATAACACCATTAGACAAATGGTGCAATGTGAACAGCGGCAGTACAGGCATCACATTTAACATGGGCGATGGAGAAAACATCCTAGAAAATCCATTTAAAATGACTAACAGAAACACGTTCCACTTGTTGATAGTCCTGATAAATCACGCTCGGGTGCTGTACTTTCAGTGTTCATGCAGAGCAGTTGTATTGCTGTGATAACATTAAGCCATGACCAGTTTCCAGAGCTTAAAGAGAACCACACTCTTGTGTCTCTGTCCTAAATACTCCCACTTTTTAGATAATTGTGGGTGAGGTTTGGCAGCTGCAACTTGTTCTCTGGCTGAATCCATGCTCTGACCAGGTGCAGCAGTTCATTATGATGCGTCATCACATGGTATGTAAATGGGCATATTTTCTTCAGCCCAGCCCCATGTTAGGGTTGATCTGCCTCCTCCCTTTGCTGGTGATGAGAGCGAGCTCTCTCAGCTGAGTGAGATCTGGGGACAACAATGATGTTATTATCCACTGGTGATGTTCCATTGCGGATATCATAATGCCAATTTGGTACACATTGCCCAAATCTAGTTTGAAGGCAACAAACTGTGCCAAACAGCACCACAAAAGGATCACTAGTTCCAAGTTGTGCTAAGCTAAGCTAAGCACAAATTGGCTTGCTTTAGCTTCGGCCGCTTGCTTTAGCTTCATATTGTGTAGACAAGAGAACAGTATCAATCTTCAAATCTAACTCTTGGCAAAAAAAAGTGTATTTTCCAAAATGTGTGTAAGATGAGATTTATTTTTGTGAAGATTTCTTTTGTAGATTACCTTATTGTTCTCAGGTTTATTATTGAATATGGTAACTACTACGTATAGTATACATATTGTATTTTTCTCATTAATTTAGATAGAAACCACATGTAATACAAACATTACACATTAACTTACAAAACATGTCAAGAGCTAGAGCTGTTCAGACCAAAGAGGATCACAGTGTTGGCGAGTAAACAAAACAGATCTAATTTTAGCAGTGCTAGCAGCAGCAGCAGCAGCAGATCTGCTTGCAGGTTAATGTCCGTGTCTGCGCTTAATGTGGTCACATGTTGCTCCAGTTGGGTGATTGTGTGCCAGTTTATTCTGTCACAGTCTACATTCAGCCTTATTTCCATTTTCTAGATTAAAACACTGCCAAACTGCGCTGGTTTTATGAGCTGTCATCTGTCTGACTTTGCTTATGAAAACATTGCATGAGGCGCTTACAGCAGCTGCCATCTGATTGGGCCGCAGCCCCAACTAGTGGTGAGCGGCGGCATAACGCCTTAGAGGCAGCAATTAACTGGCATTGTGCATGAATAAAATATTGATAAAGAGATTAACTAGTATTTCTGGTGCCACCTGGTGAGGGTGGCGATGTTTAATCATGTAGTGGACTAATTGCGCACATCCGTAGTTTACTGAATTTTGAATTTGGTGTTCAGTTGTCCTGCAGTTGAATCTGGCATTCAAGTGGACCACGTTACACAGACAAAGCTGTCCCTGTGCCCTCGCTTTACCCACAACCCCTAGAGTGGTTTAATCAAGGAAATAGCAAGGCGATAGTTAACACAAAGAGTAACAAGTTTTACATGTCCTGTATTATTGATTCCTTTAAGAAACATCTGAGGAATGTTGTTACCTGTGCTCATTGCATTAGCATAATTCATTTTGTTAATTCGGCATGCTGTCTTTCATTGCACATATGTCGATGCGTGCCTGCATGCACACTCACACGCAAACACAAGAGTTTGTGGTTTTTTTTTAAAAATGTTTCCAGCTTGCACATAGTTTGTGTTCCTGCGTGGGTAGCTGTGTGTACTGGCTCTTTGAGTGTGTATCCAGAAGAGAAACGGGTGTGTATAAAGGCTTCTGTTACTGTCAGAGCACAGTAAAACACATAGTGTGTAGTGGCAGGCTATAGCCAGGGTTTAAGTGAGGCGTGCAGAGTGTAACGGCATTCAAGCTGTCAACCCAGTTCACTATAAGGGAACTGAACTAGACAGAAAATCAGAAACACACCATTCTCCACTCCAAAAGAGCCTGTGTTATAAAGCTCACATTGACGGTGCTCTGAGCTCAAAGAGGCGGGTGCGGGCTGTGGGTGGGCTGGCTTCCACTGAATTTCAAATGGATTTGACAAACAACAATAGAGTTGATGTGGCATTTTCAAATGTAGGGCAGTCATTTTAGCACACGCAAGAAACACAGAAGGCAGCAGATATAAGGCTGTGAGGAGTACATTGAGATGGGTTGTTCAGTGGGATGCTGCTTTCAGTGTGAAGTCGGAGTGATGTTTCTGTTAATAAAAAGGTGGAAATAGCAATTTAAAGTGTCAGCAACACTGCATACATTTATTATGCAACCCTGTTGTGGCATATTTTGCAGTTCTTGCATGTAACTCAATAAGGTTTTAGGCAAACAGATTTTGAATTCCTGCAAAAAACAGTCTCTTTATTTCTTTGTATTTATTTAACATTAAACAGTTTGAGAATGGCTGCTATTTATCCATCTAGATTACTCTGGTATGAGCTGCAGAGTTTTGGAGATATTGGGAGTAGAAATGTCTGCCTTCTCTTGAAAACAATGGGATTAAATGGCTCTCAGCTTGTGGTGCTCAAAGAGACAAAAAATATATTTGAAAAACTCAACAGCGATGTCTCTTTCCAGGAGACAGGAATTACTTTTCTTTCAAGAAGTAACCAGGACATGAGTTCCGGAAAGAGACATTGCTGTTGAGTTCTTCAAATTCAATTTTTTTTTGGTGCTTCGAATATGACTGCAAGCCACAAGCTGAGTGTCATCTAGTCCCATTGTATTCATGAGAAGGTAGACATCTCTATGGCAGATATCTCTAAAACTTGGCAACTCACACCAAAACAATTTAGTTGTATGAGTAGCACTACAGGCCAGAGTGAAATGTCACTCTTGCGAATATTTGTTTTTGTGGTGTTGGAAGTAATTTATTCCCGTCTTTTAAACAAGGAAAGTTGTGTGAGGTTATACTGTGTTGAAACAAATTTACAAAATGTTGAATCTCCTGCTCATTGCTTCGACACATTCAGAATAATTATCCATTTTGTCTGTAGTATTTCACAGCTGGCTCACTTGTGCCGCAAAAATATATATTTAAATAATTAAATTAATATTTGTGCAACGATTACTTGGAAAAGGAAAATCTGTAGGTGGGGCAGCCCTAAAAAACATTCACAAAAAGTAGCATTTGCATTTTGGAACATAACTCTCAGCAATGCATCATGGGAAATGAGGGCCGTCTCTTGGCACTATCAGCAGGACCTGTGACTATCAAAAGCCACAATCCCAAAGAGCCCCACAGTGGTTAGGGGATGGCTTTACACAAGTCCAAGGCTATGGAGCATGAATTTAAACAAGCTTTCCGGATGGTGAAAACTCTGACTGGATTTGAACCCAAACACAGTCCATCAACATCAACTGTCACTCAACCTTTCACCCCTAAACTGAAGTTCAGTTTCAGCCTCATGAAACCTTATGCATAATGCCATTTTGTGTGCAAAGATTAAAACGAGGGATGCAGTACTCTGCACTGAACAAGCTCTTCTGTCAGTCACAACTCCTTCAAGCTAGCACAAAAATCATGTTTCTTTTCTGCAGCCACAGATCATAAAATGAAACAAGAAACAAGGCTGGATTTTTCACAATTATGGCTTAAAATTGCTATTACACTTCCCTGCTTTGCATACCTCCTAATTTTCGAATAGTGTCAACACATTTGATTTGAAAAACAGCTCTGAGAAGTGGATAAGCAATTATAAGTTTTAGAGCCTGTGGAAAACCATCGACAGTAATGAAATTTAAAAATAGTAAAGACAGCGGCACTAAATGTGTTTTCAGCTTTACAATCTTGGATAAAGTAATTTGGCTCAAGTACTTTAGATATTAATTCTGTTTTAAGTTGGATTTTCACTCCGGCAGCAGATACTTTTTGACATGGTGAGTGTAGAAGTGTAACAAGACTGCACTGTAAAAGGTAGTGCACGGGACATAGCACACTGCCTGCCTTTAATATTGCTGGACTCTGACTCCTGGAGGTGTGGAGTGAATCAAGCATGAGTGAATATTATTACCACACTTAACCCCAAGACCTCTGAACTGTCTCACCTGGCATCTGATGATTTATTCATTCACATGGGTGACTGTCAGACAGGCAGACATAAAGGCAGATTAAATAGGGAAAAGGACAGATGGGTGAGGGAGACGAGTAAACAAGCAGACAGGATGTAAAGACAGAAGAAAGGGATGTATACTGAGAGCTGAAAGAGGCCCGAGGATTTAGATAAATGACTACACGGTGACAGTTTTGACAGCTGACAGAGCATTAAAAGAATCTGAGTACATTATGAAAATCATTTCTGAGTCAGCTCAAATAGTCCAGGTCTCAAAACTGGCTCTGATTTCCATCATGGGAGGGCAGTGGCGGATTCAGGTTGTCTCAGGGGCAGGGGCAAAAAAAATAAAAAGGGCACCAGCTTTATGGGGTGGCGCACCAGCATGCCGAAAACTGTAATAAATTTATGGTGAAACGGTTCTAATCCCTGATTTTGATTAAAATTGTTAAATATGTGAATGAAAGTGCACCAACCACTAAACCTCTGTAAAAAACACAATGGAAACAATTAAATATTTTATTATTTTCTTACTATTGTTTGTTTGTTTGTTTGTTTGTTTGTAGACTGGAAGGGCACTCTAGTGGACACTTTATCATGATTTATTTATTGGAAAGGCACCCTAGCACCCCAGAGGGCACTTCACTGTGTTTTCTCCACTGGAAGGGCACTCTAGAGGGCACCTTATCAAGTTTTCCGTACTGGAAAGGCACCCTTGATGGTACTTTATCACGTGGTCTTGGACATTGGACATTCTTATCATGTTTTACCTTCCTTACCGCACTTTTGTGACATTTTTTTTCAAACACAGGGACCCCGGCGGGGAGTTGGGGCAATCGTCCCGCTTGCCTCCCCCTCCGAGTCCACCAGTGCTGGATGGTACTGTTTGTGTGAAAGAGGACAAAAAACAAAAAATAGTTTGAACTTTTACCAAATACGATTAGCTAGATAATAAGGTTTCCACCCTAAATGCCATCGCAATTATATGAGATATCCTTGCATACTTTATACTACACAATGTCAGTGACAAATTATCCCCAACTGCTACTTATCGAGGCTGCTTATTTTCTTTGTGCAGATGTAATGAAAACAAGATCTGTTCTGAACTCTTGTTTTTTACACATTAAAAGATCCATAGATGTATTTTACAAGGATACCGTATATAATATACCAAACTGAATTATGGATGAGCAGTCTAATGAGCAAATTAGTGACTCAGTTACAGCTGCGGCGTTACTCACCTCCTGAGAATAATTAGTTATTAAATCATTGCCTGTCAGAAAATACAAAGCTGGTAAAAAAAAAAAAAAAAAACAGAGGAGGCAATGTGATCTTTGGGTATGCTTCTTCGTTTTGGCTCATCTGACAGCTCTTGCTGGAAGGCCTCTGACAGAAATATCAAACCATTTGATAACAATCTGGACATCACAGACGAGGTCATAAGCACAGGATGCAATTAAACGGGTCGACAACCCCGTCACAGTATGTGGGCGACCAGGCTCCACGCTGACCCTTCTGACTTGCTGATTCCAAAAAAAAAAAAAAAAAAAAAAAAACTCGTTAGGGGCAGTCTTGCAGAACACAGGCCTGTTCATTACCACATGGACTGGACAACTGCTGAGTGGCAGTGTAACTTCTCCTTCTTCCTTCTTACTGTGTCTCTGCGTGAATGCATAGCCATGCTTTATTCTGTCCTGAGCCAATTATCATGACCTGAGATAGATGCTCCAGCTGGCACAGCAAGGGGGTCTGCTTTCTGCTCAGCCAGAACACACCTGTACTGCAATAGAAGGTATGTACATGTTGTTACTGTATGTCTGGTTGCCATGGTTACGCGCCTAACATGTTGATTCCACTGGGCATTGCTGCCTCGTGCTCCAGCTGCGACAGAGACGCCAGAGCCGATCATGGTCATTTTAGATGAATGCTTGTGATTCCACATGGAGCACTGCACAGCGGCTCTTGAATGAAATACGTGCTTAGTCTGTTTTTTTATAGAAGCCCCATCAGGCTACACTTAGCATATCGCGCCAGGCAGGAATTCAGACAGAGGAACAACATACAGCATCCTATCAGTTTTCAGAATAAAACACCCTGAGCAGACTCACAATTGTAAAAACGGAAAAAAAGAAACCACTGAACATAGCCTATGTGGTAGAGACACAAAAATCGAGAAAAAATGACCAAGCCAGACCTCCATCCATAGAACTCAGTTCTGGAGAAAGGTCTGGCTCCACCCATGAACATTCTGCTATCAGGGAAAAAAAAGTCCAACCTTGTTTGCATTTCTTTAAACCAGTCACAAATGTCTTGGGCAGTGCTAAGCCCAGAATGCAGGAATGATGCTGCAAAGTAGTGTTGAGAACTTGTTTTAGTGGAACATTTGCATATCGGGAGGCGAGGTCTGGCATTAGAATGACTACATCACTGGTAACAGGTATTAAATTGTTTACATGCATACCATTAGCATCCCAGGCACTAATTTGCCATTTTCAGCATGTAGGATGCAGTTTTGTGTTGGACTTTGAAAACATAGGTGCAGACGCTACGATGCTGCTTGGAGCAAGCGACCAATGACAGGACTTATACCAGCAGTGTATAACATGCAGTGTATCTCTTGAGCTAGACAACCACTTCTGAAATACTGAAATACTGTTGGAGTATGAAACTGTGTGGAGAATGCACAAAACCAGGTCCACATAGAATCAAAGAAAAATGCCGAATCCACATTAGTCAGCATCTTTCATCATAAATTCACAGGAGAAAAAAAAATATTAAAAGCACTACTACAGTGACATAATGTGACGTCCTACTTTAATGTCAGTGCTGTTTCTGAATAAAAATGTAATAAAATGGAAATATTTGTACAAAACTACCAACAGCAAACCGCAATCATCTAAAGCCCTTGTGATTTTATCTTGAGATGGGACCGATCCGATCCAATATCAGTTTTGGTGCCCGATATTAACGGACGGCATTCATCAGGTACTGGACCCACACCATTAATCCACATTCTAATAAAAGTTCCAAAACACCACGTTTGTCATGTGTTTTCGATTTTTCAACACTACACAATGTAGTGTAGTGTAGAACACTTTTCACTTCTACTCCGTGTTTGCATAATACAAGGAACATTTCAAATCCCTGTGCTATGATACAATTGGAGTGAAGAAATGTCCCAGCCATCTCACTCATGGTGTAACAATAAACCAGCACAAACATATTATAAACACATTACAAACATGATAAATAGATTACATGCATCTATCAGCCTTTCAGCTGGACAGTGTCCCACAATGGTTGAAGAATGGCATCACACAACTTACATTACACAAACTACACAAGCTTTCAAGGCCGAAGTAGAAGAAGAAGAAGAAGAAGAAGAAGAAGAAGAAGAAGTAGAAGAAGAAGAAGATGACTTACATGCATCACATGACTTTCATATTGTGAGTCATTTCGGTCATATGTTTTGTGAGTTGCTTCAGAGACGTCATGTGATGTAGCTAACCTAATGTAGTTACGGTAATCTCAAACATGGTCTTATCCTAAACCCGACGAAGCAGTGTTTTGTGCCTAAACCTACCTAAACTGTGACCCCTTTAATCACAAGTTAAAAATGGCTTCACAGGCACCTCAGCTACAGCTGCTACAAGGTACCTTCTGCCTCATGAGAGACCAAGGGGTTGTGACAAATCTGTCTGTGTGTGATGTGTTGAGATGAGGACATCTTGACAGTAAACATGACAAAGTGAATGAGGAGTGATGTTTTATGTAATTGCAGTGAATCTGTCACAACAGAATAATTATACCCGTTTAAGTCACACCTGCGGGTGCTACTTCACCCTCTGTACATGTGTATGCTGAACGTCCACACAGTCACCTTGTTTCTTCTGACTGGGAAGTAAAAAAAAGGCAAAAACCCTTCACCGCTGAGTGATGAGGTTCACTTTCACTCATAAAACCTCCGATTACACACGTAAACATTTAATGTTGGTGCTGTCAGGTAGAACAGTAAAGTCAGCCCCTGGAATCTTACCTATCATCTATTTGTGTTGTGCGAGTAGTGAAACTTGTCAGGCTAATCTATCCTCCTGGAAAACAAACAAACCTTCTGTTTTTTACCCTGAGTATAAAAACCCCAGAAATAAAATTTACTCTAGGCTCGCTCACAAGAGATTGTTAGATTGTTTTGTGCTTCATTGTGCTATGTATATTGTATGTACAAGAAACATTTTTGTACTTTTTGTTTTGTGGTTTTGTTTTTGTACTTCAGTTCTTTTTCATCTTGTGACACTCACTGAAAGTCAAGTCTCCCATCTGGGATAATGACGCGACTGAACTGTGAACTGAACAAGGGGCTATGAAGTCAAACAAGCGTCAGATGCATCAGAAGCTAGTCTTTTAAAGTAGAGTAGCTTTGTGACTTTTCTCTATCAAGTCAACCCATGAATTAAATATTTTGCTCTGTGATCCTTCATAACTACAACACTGTACTATTACAACACTTTGCTGTAAGAAGTACAACATCGTTTTACTCTTATCATGCATACTCTCCAGGCACTAAAAAGTGTCAAACCACTTCTATCTGACATGCTCAGGTACAAAGTGCACAAGCTGAAGTTTTTAATGGACATGTACTTTTTATATCCACATAGATTATAATCTCTTCTTTCCAGTGTTAGTCATGCTCAATCCAGTGGTAAATATTACTGGTACAAGAAGGCCATCCTGGTGCTGCAGAGAAATGAGCTAGAGAAAACCTACTTGCAGCAGAGTCTCTTTAAACATCACGGTTTAAACCTTTTGTTATGCCCCTGGTTATTCTGTGGGTAGGGCTGTGACGCTAACCGCATTACTCCGATACCGCAGCCATGTGATGCCTTCCACATGGTTTAGTTTAAGACCGTCATCACTGCAAACTTATTTTGAAGTGTCAATCAAATCTATTAATACATCTGTGGGTCAGAACTGTCACACACAAGTCAGGAACACAGCATGCTTGGTCAACAGAATCAACCCAACACACCTTGGGATTGCCAATGCGCTTCAAACAACATGCTCACAGCAACTGTTTTCAAGGTGGAAAAATGGATAAATACCTCCACAAGACATTTGGTGTTGGATTTACTATGATGGATTTATTTTTACGCTACAGTTCAAGGCTGGATAACAAAACTTCTGAAAAGATATGTTCACATCGGAGCCAAACATTGCTTACTTCTACTTACTACGCCCCTCAATTTTTCCAACAGTTGGGACAAAACTTTTCATGGTATTGAGAAGCTGCAGCGTTTATCAACTGACGCACTGAAACCTGTGCTGTACATTTACTGCCAGACGGACAACTTACAGCTAACTTTATTCTTTGGCTCAGCTATGAGCAGCACCATCAATCTGCTCATTCTTCACTTTCATGCTGCGCACACTTACACACTGCCTTATTCCTGAAAGTAGCTATACTACTCTTATGACAGTAGGCTTCAGTAAAGTCCTATCCTGGTGGGACAATAAAGTTTACCTTACCTTACCTTTTACCTTATTAAAACGCAATTATTAAGGCAGTTGCAGTAAACCACCATGCTGTGGGAATATGTTGCTTTGTCACCGTGGAAAAAGAAGGTCATGGGTTTGAATCCCAGTTCAGAGTTAGCCTCCTCCAGATGCTCCGGTATGCCTCACCATCAAAAACATAGGTGCTGGCTTAAAACTGCAGTTGGTCCCTGAATGCTAGTTGCTGCTGAGAATGATGCTGGCTTTTACTCCTAAAGACACCAATGTTAGTAAAAAAATTCTCAAGCTCATTAAAACTCACTGCGTATACTGTATCAGCACTGAAGGCTGACTAAAACAAACTTATCAGTAAAGTGACATCTCACTCTTACAGAAACATCAGCAGAGCGGGATTTCACCTGCTACAGGACTTAATCTTTGTAATGTATCAGCTATGTTTTCTGAGGAATTTTAAAGTAGGATAGATAATGGATTATCGGCTTCACTGTGTGTAAATTGAGTTTTGCCAAGTGGTAATGCAGTTGGTTACGCATGATTTGAAACCATAGGCTATATTAACTGGAATTGAATTAATTAACTAGATAAATTTAACTGCAGGATCATAGATGCACACTGATTTGATTGATTTGCAATGTAAAAACACCCACAAGGCTGCTCTGCTGCGTGGTGTTGTCTCTGGTACAATGAGGCATTTATTTTAATCATTTTTACACAGATTGTACTTTTTACACAGAAATATGTTGTTTTTACCTGTTGCAGGACTATGTAGCTGTGCATAGAGAAAAATATAGACCAGCCAGTAAACACAGATATGAGCAGCTTGATGCTCGTACAGGTGCACAAGTCTTTCATGATCAATGGAGCAAACATAGAAACAAGGAAAAAAGGAAGGAAACAAGTAAACAAGGAAAAAAAGAAGGAAAGAAGGAAACAAGGAAACAATTAAAAAATGAAATAATCAAGGAAACAGAGAAGCAAATAAGGTAACAAGGAAGGAAACGTGGAAATAGGAAGGAAACAAGTAAACGAGGAAATAAACAAGGAAAAAGGAAGTAAACAGGGGAACATGCAAGTAAACAAGTAAAAAAGTAAGTAAACAAGGAATTAAACAATGAAGTAAACAAAGAAAAAAGGACGTAAACAAGGAAGTAACAGAAACAGATTATAATCTGAACTTCTTTCTTTCTAGTAGAAAAGAAAGTAATTCAGGTAAATTCTACTGTAGAATGAAAATGGTTCCTACATGAAACTGCTCAAAACAAGATTTGTGGATTATCTTGAATAACTGGGTCATGATTTTTTGAGGAAGACACTGCCTTTGAATTTTTCAAATGTACTATTTTGGTGCCATTTAGTCCAATTTTATTGTAGAGAAGGCAGACATCTCTAAAACCAATCTCTCTGCACTTCAGACAAAAATTGTAGATGGATAAATAGCATTACAGGCCAGGGGAAAATATGTATTTTTGATTTTGGGGTGAACTGTCCCTTTAAAGACTCGTGTCCTTAGGTTAGTTGCAAAAAAAACCTAAGACATTTGGCCACATTTTTTTGCAATGCTTAATTGCCAAACAGTTTACCAAGTTTGTCCAAGAATGTGTCTCTTCCCTCTGTCCTTGAGTCTGCTGGCACAGTGATATTAACAACAACAAGGACAGGGACTAAATGCCATTGATGCCACTCTTGTTTAATCTCTCAGTCTTTAATGATAATTTGATAGGAGCTTCTGTTGTTCTCTGGGGAGTTGTTTTGGTTTTCATTTATTGTTTAACAGAATGGGAGTTTTGACGTCCTCTGGGGCCGATTCAGAGTTTAACAAATAAACTCGACTTTGAATTTTTGTTCAATTATGTGAATATCAAGTGGGAATACAGAATATATTAATGTGCAGAAAATAAATCAGAGAATCTTGCTCATGAAAATCAGTTGCGGAAAAGTTTTGCTTGGAGTTGGCAGGTGTTCCTTTTAAGTTCTGACCACCACTTCCAGTGTCACGTAGCTGAACAGAGCCACAGCCAGGCACACAGACATACAGTGCGCAGCTACAGACCCCCTGGTACTAATCCATTTCCTTTGTTCTTCCTGAACTGGCTTATTAGCTCCTTTCACTCTCGCTGACTGCGTGTCCCAGCTAGCCTGGGTTACGACACAGACAACTAAAGCTTTAGGGAGTGGGAGGCTCCTGCGGCTCACAGTAATGAGGCAACACATCGAGTCACATCACACACTGTGACACATAGTCGCAGCAACAGCAAAAATGGAGGTGAGCGGGAGACGGGCTAATGCTGCTGACCTTAAACCGGATGATATTTGTGGCATTTTAGACTAATTTGTATGTGTTATAAACTCAGGACAGGTGCTCTTGTCATGGAATTCATTTAATGTGACAGCTCAGAACTCAAAAAAATGTCAGAACTAGAAAAAAAATAAAAAAGACTTAAAGTCTAAAGCATAATTAGCAGCCACTAGAGGGTGCTATGTTCATTTGACTTAATAAAGTAAAACTGACAACAGAAATGAGTACATTAGGGATGTGCGTAATTAGTCGACTAAATGAATAAACATTTTTCACAGCCATACGTCACTAGTCTGGGCTGCAGCTCCGCCGGAAGGCAGCCACCATCAACCCTCACTAACTCCTGTATGGCCCGGATGTTGTTATCAGCAAAGTGAGACAGATGACAACTCATAAAACCAGCACAGTTTGTCATAATTTTGATCTAGAGCAGTAGTTCCCAAACTTTTTCTGGGCTGCCCCCATCAGAAGCCCAAAAAAGCTCACACCCCCTTAACGCATAATTCTTATCAATCATTAACAATAACTGGGGAGGCAATAAAAAATTTTGGCTCGTTTTTGGAGTCCCTCAAATGGCCATTTTAGTGACTGCAGGGTTTGCACTTCTGTGTTGTCTTTACAACCCAGGAGATTGCCACTTGGTTTATACTGAATATTTCTACAGAATATTACAAAAACTGGACTTTATGATGATGAATGATCAGTAGACTTGAACTTAAAGGGGCAGTTACATAAATTTTACCAATCAAATGTGAACCTGGTATGAGTAGCTAACCCTGTCCATCATACAAAATCACACTTGGCCATTTGTGAGTGTGAGTAACTAGCAGAGCAATATCACAGTAGCGTGTGTTTGGATTTCAGCTGGTAAAACTGTTGTAAAGCAGAGATTTACAAAGTGTAACAATGCATCGGTCTGGATCAATATATCGATTCAGTGTTCAGTGATTCAATATGATCAATGCAAAGTGAAAATATCAATCTATATCATCATCTTCAAGCTAATAAATAAAAATAATAATAAAAAATAATCAAATCATAATTTAGTTGCCTTTTGTGAGTTGTTTTAAATGTAACTGACATGGACATATAATATTGTTGATCACAGGCAGGAAGTGAACCAAATCAAAATCGTATTGTTGCAGACTTTGTGATATCTATCGTAACTCTGTCCAAAGAATCGATATTACATATCATATTGTGATGAAACTTGTGACTTGCACTCTTAGTAATTAGTGGACATCAGCATGCTAATACGCTAAACTTGAACATGATAAGCATTATAACTTTAAAATATCAGCATGTTAGCATTGGGTAGCATATGTTTTTTTTTTATGTTTTAATGCTGTGCTTTTATCTGCGTTTTAATCTTAAATTTTATTTATTTGAGGGGCACCCCTGTAGGACCTCTGTCCTCTGCAGCAGCCGCCGGTTTGACTCCCACCTACAACCCGTTTGCTGTGTGTCATCTCCTCTCTCTACCCTCTTTCCTGTCAAATCTTCAGCTATTGTCTATCACAAATAAAGGCAAAAAGGCCAGTCATTTTTTACAAAAAATATTTATTTGATTCTATTTTATTTTATTTTATTTTGACTGTGAAGCACTTTGTGACTGGTGTCTGTGAAAGGTGTCATTAGCATTGTCACTGGTACTAGTCACCATGCTAGCATTGACATTTAGCTCAAAGAACAGCTGTGCCAAAGGCTCACATAGCTGCCAGCATGGCTGCAGAGTTTTGGCTTGTTAAAAAATCACATGGCCATGCACCGCAAGCCTGGAGCACCAAGTGTATCTGATCACATAGGTATAGCAGTTTTAATGGGCAAACCTGGACTCAATAAATCACATCACAGACTTTTAGCTAAGCAGCTTTCAGCTCCTTGTTTGGCTCCAGACTGCACCAGCAGTCTTCATGAGAGAGTCAAAGAATCAACACATGCAGCTGGAGTCTGAGGCCGCCAGGAAACCAGTCAGTCAGTCAGTCAGGTCTTCCAGACTACAGCAGCTTATTTGATTGGACACATCCTTTTTGGCTGCCAGATTCCTCTGCCGCTCTCGCCTCAAGGCAGGAACTCTTCTTGGTTCTTTTTTTTTTTTATGTTCCTTTTCTCGCCTCTATCTTTTCGTTCCTCTGCCCGGTCTTCAGAGGAAGAGCTGCTCCATCAGTATTTCAGTCCTGTATCCGTTCGTCTGATATGACACAGTAACAGAGATATTTGATTCTTAATCCTAAACTTTAACATGAAATAAAGTATAGAACTTACAAGGTAAAGGATTGTGTTACAGTGCAAAGCCAGTCTCTGATCGTAGAGTGTAGGACACCTTTTCTGAACAGCCTATTTATATCTAACACTACAGCATAAGCACAGCCCATACCAGCCGCAACTACTCAGTAGGGAAGTCACAATTCTCTAAATCCTCAATTGGATGTGACTTTCAATTTTAAGGTCACGATTTAATTCTATTTTTCAATTTAACCTTTTTTTTTTGCACTAATGGCTATGCCACTGTTAAACTATCAAACCCTGATGTGTAAAGATCAACAGATCATCAGTTTTTGTGGCCTAACAACACATTTATTACATTTTCAACATATTCTTTAAAAAGTCTGTATCGTATCAAGTACTCAAAACTGCCTCTGTGGTTGTTCCCGTTACAGTAGATGGTTCCAGGACCACATTTTGCCACAATGATGCAGGCACAAACCTCAAAGGATCAAATTTTACATAATGTTTTAAGCTGTTTTCAAGCTACTATATACTATACCTTGAGAGTCAGGTAGGGACATCATCTGAATGTGTCCATTCACACACATGCAGCACACATTAGGAAACTGCCCAAATCAGACATGTTCACACATGTTGGAAATAATATGTATGGTCAGGGTGAGGGATGGCGCCTGCAGAACGTGCAGCAGGATGAGGAGGACTGATCTGTAATGATGACTGTTTCTGCATTGATATCAATTCAAACCAAGTCTCAGAATTAACAACCTGTGATGGAAGAGGGGAAGAGTCATAGTCACAGAGATCAGCTGATTCCAGTCTGCCTGCCTGCAGGAGAGACACTCGAGATGCTCTGGGATTTTCAAGACTCACACTTTTACTTTTCTAACTTTGATCTGATGTTTTCACATCACAGATGATGAAGAAAGGCATTAAAAGGTAGGTTCAAATATATTAGACTTGTGTAGGCTGATATTGATTGGGTGGACCATCAACACGCCCACTCGCTCACTCCGGACACATGCGGCTCTCTGGGACTTTGAACTAGGGTGTTTGCAGGGTCAGGTTTGGGCCAAAAGATGCAGACATTTGTGTTCACTCATACAGCTCCTCTGGGTGGTGTGTGGATAATTGCAGAGTCGCTGTGCATGTGTGAAATGGATTTTAGAGTGGATGGGAATGATTAGAACTGGGATACAGTGATCCACAACAGGAGTTTTTCTTCTAAACACATTATACATGTTATAAAATAGTTGCTGAAAACATGCAAAAACACTGAAAACTATGTAGTACTGAATTCTAGTTAGTCTGGAAGCCTGTTGTTCATAATGTCTGTGTTCTGGTTTTGGGGAGACCTGAACCAAGGTTACGCGCTAGAGCCATGGTCTGCTAACACCATATGAGCCCCAAGAACCGACGCACAAACGACACAGCCTCCCCCTCCCCTCACCCTCCTCAACAGTCAGTTATGAACGTACCTCAGCAACACTCTCAGTCCAAATCAGACCAGCAGCTCACTTCAGCTCACTTCAGTTCCAATAACCCAGCACTGAATTAAAAAAAAAAAAAAACGTCACCATCCTCTGACTCTGGTGGCTCAGACATGTCTGGACATGTCCAATAAAGCTGCTAGACAGAGTGTCTGTGTTTCAGATCATTTTCAGCTCATAATGGTGTCTGACACTGAGACAGCGGGGTGGACACATCACCAGTGTTGCAGAACAGAGAAAACTGATCATTTTTTCATGATTTTGAGGCCAATTTCAGACAGATGTTTTTAGTCATTCAAATTTGGCTGGGTGGTTAACAACACATTTCTGTGGTGTGACAAACTCAGAACACACATTTATTGTTGCTTTACACCATCTTTAAAATGTGGGCCATGGCCACAAAGCGGGGTGGTCAATGACCCCTGTCCTACGTCCTTCCGCCTACTTCCAGGATCCTCGCTCAGACAACAATCACCTTCAAACTCAGCCTTCATTTTTGTCAAAACTACACACCAGCAAAGTTTCGTGACTGCAACACATAAGTTGACAAAATCTGTCCACAGACATATAAACACCTGGCAAAGTACTTAAAACCACTTTTGTGGTAGTTTCCGCCACTGTGGGGAGGTAGTTTCCGATACAGATAGCCAGTGGTGGCAAAAGTACACACATTCTTCACTCAAGTAGAAGCACGGATGCTTGTGTGAAAAAAAGACTGGTAAAAGTAGAAGTACTGATTCAACCTTTTTACTCAAGTAAGTCCACGGGCGGGTCCTCTCTCTCTGTCCCTTTGTCTCGTTTCATCTTTTACATCATTTTCATGTTGTGTTTGCCATTTACATTATTTTTGTCTTTTTATATCGTTTATTTAGTTTCCGTCTTCTTCTTCTTCTTTTACATCAATTTCGTCTTTTGTCTTTAATGTTATTTTCGTCGTTACGTCATTTTTGACTTGTTGCATCTGCCGTATGCGTGCGCACTGATAGATACACCAAGGTCTATCTTTTCTATTATTGTCCCATCCGATTAGGTTGAAATCAGTCTTAAAGGTCCCATATTATGCAAAATGCACTTTTTTCAAGGTTTTCCAGTGAAAATATGTGTCCCCGGCCTGCCTACAGACTCCCCTGATAAGAGAACAGTGCACTCTCTCCCTCTCTTGCTTGCTCCACCTTTCAGTGAATGCAGGCAAAAACACTCCGTTGGATTTTTCCGAAAAATATGACATCATATGCGGGGACCGCCTCCTCTAGGCACGGAGCTGCCTCCTCTGGGCAGTAAGCCCTGCCTCTGCTGCCACCCCCTGGAAACCTGAAGGTCCGCCTCCCGGTCGCCATTTTTTCCGCCGCTAATGCTGCTCTGGTAAATAAATATGTTGAAAGCACGAGCAAAGTACGGCAAGTGCTCTGTTGTTGGCTGTAGCAACAAGCACAAATGTCTTCATTTACTGCCATCATCTCACCCAGAGAAGACTCAATGGATTCATTTTGTTTTTGACGGAAATGTCCCCACAACACTGGGTAAAGTGATATGTGTGTGTGTGTGGACTGCTTCATGAACGAGGGTCAGACTCAGTACAAAGCCGGAGTCACTTCAACACTAAAACTGACGGTGGATCAGTGTCCACTGGCTGTGACCTGACTTCACATGTGGCAGCGCTAAGTTTTATCATGTTTATGCTGCTTTGCTGTGTGTTTAGTCGGCTCCATATGGCGTTAGCATCGCGGCTAATATGAGTAGCATCTACTTCATGCTCACGCATGTAATATTGAGGGAGAGTCAAGATAATGTGTGTAAACGTTAAGCCTCATATGAAGCTAATGAACTAAACCCAATAGTAAACTGGATGCTGGTAACTTTTTGTGTGACTTCATGCTGACAGGTTTGTTGTTATGGACGTCTCCTCTCTCCTCTGTGATGTTGTGTAACTTAGATTAGCACCAAGCTGATAAGTTTGTCAGACCTGAAATGTGTAGTTACCTGCTGCAGAATCAAGCCCACAAACTTGTATTCAGACTAAACCGGGTGTTGTGATTAGTGCAGGTATGTGGTTGTGTTTATCTGTGCTTAGAATGTAAGAACTGAAATAGTCTGTTTAGTTTGCATTACATTACATTACAAACTCAGTGGGGGGTGCAGGACATGCAGGAGGAGGAGAGGGACACGTCCATAACGACGACTGTTCTACTTTGATATCAGTACAATTCATAAAATCATGACTACATGGGTTTAACGATTTTTACTCACAAAAAGAACATTGTGTATTGTAACAGTGACCATGTCACACACAGTAGGTGTTATTATAAATGTATTAGGCTCATAGCAGTGTATGATGACACATATCGTCTCAGTAGCATTTGACAGACCCTTGGTGTTACAGTTACAGTGTAACGTGATGAGATAATTGATACCAAATACTTACTGGTTTTTGAATTCTGCACTGCAACATATCACATTTATCTTTCATTTCTAATGAATAAATGTTGAATTATAGGAATTTAAAAAAACAAAAACAAAAAAAAAGTCAGTAAGAAGGACTGTGAGAAGTATTGATCAGAATTATTCTGTTAAGATAATCATGCCGACAGTTTCATTTAATTGGGTTTATAAATTCATCACACATACTGTCAGTAGTTATTTGTACTATACTGTATTGTAAACATTTTTTTCTTTTTTAGCAGCTGCTGCCTTCTACAAGCTGGAGAAGATGCTGACCAACAAGATGGCTGTTAGAAAACTGAGCCCCTCCACCAGACTTCATCTGAGGCTTTCCACAGCATCGTCCTTTGTTTTACACCAAACAATGTTGTTTCCATTTCTTGGAAAGCTGTGCAGGTAAACAGAATTGTAGTTATGTTGAACTTGTTGAACTTGTTAAAATATGTACAGTTTGTCATGATTTACATCTTTGATTTTCTCTGTACTGCTGTACTTCCAGACTCTGCCTGGCTGACATGTTTTACAAATGCTGAAAAACCACACGTCACATCTGGTGGAGACCAACTCTTCAAAGTGCAAAGTTCCCAAAGGCCATGAGAGGAGCATGCAGAGCAAAACCAGTGAAGACTGAGACAACATTTTGTAAGTGTTACGTTCTTTTATTTGTCACATGTACATGTTGTATTTACAGTTGCACTGTCACATTTTTTGTTGTAAAAGTTTCAACAAAAAAATAGAAAACTATTATTAAAATTATATAAATACACACAACTGATCTGCACAGTTTTTTTGTTTGTTTTTTTTTAAGTCTAAACAAAATCTTTGTGTAATACTGCACAGGGTATGTGGCTGATTTGATGGACCTCATCTTTGAGAAAGTCCTTCTGGACCCAGCACCAGACATGGATGAAGATCCAGAGGACCTGAGTGCGCAGTATGAGGAGCGAGACGAGGAGGAGGTCGTCGCCAGCTGTGTGTCCTGGTTCAACTAAGGGGAGGTCTGAATCCAACATAGCGGCCCTGGGCACCAGGAAACATGGTGAGAATCTGAAGAACCAGACTGTGACGAGGAGTGACGAGGAAGCACCAGCTCACAACACTCTGATAGGCTGATACCTGTAACGACTGAAACAAGAGGAAAAGATGTCCAGTTAGCATTGTAGCCTTGTAAACATCAATATTTGATATGTCAAACATTTTTCATATGGATTCAGTGAATTTCAGTTTTTTACTGTCATGGATAATAGGTACATCATTTGACATGTTATATGTTGTGATATATATGTGATTCAATAAATGCTTCATGGTGTAAAAATGATCTCCTGTGAATTCATGTTTAATATGCACAGTATCTACTTATTATGGGATGTGTTTCTCCATTCATGATGTTTTGTGAACACTGTAATGTTATGAACCACTGAAGTCATGTAAAGCAAATGCAAAGAATCTGACATATTAACTTCATAAATACAACAGTTACAATAAGTTGTGAAATTTTTTTCTCAGTATTGTGAAATAAACCCTGACAGGCTGATGCAGGACCCCGACAAAGTGGAGTTAATTCATCCTCAAGGAGTTTATTTCACAATACTGATTACTCACTGTACATTATCCTGTTTCATATTACAGTAACTTACCATGATAAATACATTTGACACAAAATATTGATTTTAAAATAATTTTGCAGCTCATTCAGAGTCATTCTCATTCTAAGGTCTGTTGTGAGCACATCCAAAAAAAATAGAAAAATGTAAATATTTCAACAAAATGTAAGGCCTATGAAATTCAAACCTGACAGGCATTAGACAAGCTGTGGTGGATGAGCAGGAAGCTTTGACACAAATTTCAAACACATAATGTTGGAACTTTGTAACAGGTAACCTGTAACAGTGTAGTTTACAAACCACTGCACACGCCTCGTCTCAGAACAGACTGATAAAAAATGTATGTTAATGTGACTAGTGAAATTTTGAATCCAAAAAGCTCTAGAAGATACTGATGTTTCAATCATGTTCACTTTTTGAATGGCATCACGGTGGAACATAATGTTGCAGAACAAAAAAGATCATTTTTGTCAGTTGACATTTCAACAGATTTTTGTCCAATTGGGACGGGTGTAACACAGCACAGGTTTGATGACATACTAAACATTTGTTCACCTTAAACCATCGTTTAATATCCATGCACAAACGGGGAATATGTCACTTTCCGCCTATAATCTGTCACAATAATCACCTCAAACTGAGTTGATTTTAGCAAAGCATACACCGAGCAATTTTCGCTGATCAACACATAAGTTGACAATTGTCAACGCACAAAACACACCTGAAAGTTACTTACCATTTTGGTATGTCTCGCTCCAGATGTGGGAAGTTTCCGACAGAAGCAGCTTGTGGGTCACATTCTGCATCAAAAAACGGATGTTTTGAAATTTAAAGTAGAAGTCTGACCAGCCGTATCAGTAGTCCAGACGGGGGCCCCTCCCCGCCCACTTTGTCTCGATATTCACGTTACATGCATTTCAAGTTGTTGCCATTTAACATAGTTTCTAGAGATCTGAATAGAATTTAGGTCCTCTGATCTGTTACATCATTCGTTTTTTTTAATGTATTTCTTTGTACAGTCATTTTTGATGGACCTATGGGCGACATATAAAAAGTCTACTTTCATAATGGTCCATCCATATTGAATCTCTTAATCTTAGGAGGTCTGCAAGCAATGATGCAAAGTAAAAATAAAAATTTCTCTCAAATGCATTAAAACAAAAGTAATAAGCCTGTTTTTAAAATGTGAGGAGTAGAAAGTACAGATACTTATGTTAAAATGTGGGGAGTAAAAGTAAAAAGTTGTCAGAAAAATAAATACTCAAGTACAGATACCTGAAAACTCTACTTAAGTACAGTAACTAAGTATTTATAAGATACTTCCCACCTCTGCAGACAGCCACACTGTCACAGCTGTTAACAAGACCATGATGCAAGTGGTCAGGTCTAGGTGAAATCCCTTTTTTATCTGCTCAAACTTCAATTACTTTTTAATGAATTTAATGTTTTAACTAGCCAGGAATAATCAGATTTGCCTAGAGATATTTTGTCCACAGTGATTTTGTCAGAAGGTTCATCAAGAGTATCATTTAGGAAAACCGACGTGACGCCGCTTTGATGATCATCAGAGACAAGCATGTGTCATTCTCAAGTGAGCATTTTCAACACTAAAGTGAAATGTATAAAGAGTGAGTGACAAGTTTTGATACTTTTAAGATTCGTGCGCCGCAGATTTAGTCATGTCCCAGAAAAGTTATGAAATAACAAGCCATGTGACAAATTGAGAGGATGACAGCTTAGACCCTACAGCAAGAATATTCTCTGTATCGACAGCACTTATTTTTAATCTCTCCTAACACTCTTCTTCAACTTGTCATGTCTTTCAAGTTTTTTTTCCCCCGTTTGCTTTATTGAGGGAACTTATTAAAATTAGCACTGAAAAGAATCCATTATCCTTTGAATTCGCTACCAGACTGGCCAATTACAGTAGGAGCAAACGTTAACCTCAGAGGACTTTGTGAACACCAGCCCTGAGGACTGCCATACTAGATCAGAAGTGTCCGTCTCATTGGTACGACAGTGTCTGTAGTTGTACTTCTTTCTTTTCTTCATCCTCAGCCATTAGCTGAATTAAATAAACCTCTTCTCAGCTCTGTGCGGTGCTCCTTTGACCTACCCCCTCCTGTCTTCTCCCGTCTAGAAATCCAGATTTGAAATGATTGTTGCAAGTGATTTCTTCTCTTCTAATGTAGATAATGATTAAAAAAACAGAATAACTATCATGTGATCTGAACCAGTGACAATGAAACAGTCTTTTAAGTATTAGTCCCATTAAATATGATCAATTATTGACAACTAGGTCATTGGAATATATTAATATAAACTGAACTCTTCTTATCTAATCATTTCAGATCCTTCCTGTTTCTTTGAAATCTACATTTTTGTAGAACATTCTGAGGAACAAATCCTCCTATTTTGTCTAATTTTGTGCATCCTCTCCTTATACCATCTCCTGATTCAGCCCAGTTTCACTCAAGTTCATCAAACACTCACAAAAGATAAGGATGGGAAACGTTGCCTTGTGGGTAGCCATGGGTTTGTTGTTACAGTGACTTTTTCCCTGTGTGAGAGGGGTACTTGCGTCACTTTTGTTAGCCAAAAAGTGTGTAGATAAGCTCAGGTTGCTGAAGGGCTGTGCATTGTATTTGCTGCCACAGATAAGAAATAAAAAGTCCCTGTTTATTCTACATTATTACAGCGTTTTCTTGTACTCTTTATGTTAGAGTTGGTCAAAACTGTGAACGGCTGATATACAGTTGTGCTCATAAGTTTACATACCCTGGCAGAATATATGATTTCTTGGCCATTTTTCAGAGAATATGAATGATAACACAAAAACTTTTCTTTCACTCATGGTTAGTGGTTGGGTGAAGCCATTTATTATCAAACAACTGTGTTTCTCTTTTTAAATCATAATGACAACAGAAACTACCCAAATGACCCTGATCAAAAGTTTACATGCCCTAGTTCTTAATACCGTGTATTGCCTCCTTTAACATCAATGACAGCTTGAAGTCTTTTGTGGTAGTTGTGGATGAGGCTCTTTATTTTCTCAGATGGTAAAGCTGCCCATTCTTCTTGGCAAAAAACCTCCAGTTCCTGTAAATTCTTGGGCTGTCTTGCATTAACTGCGCATTTGAGATCTCCCCAGAGTGGCCCAATGATATTGAGGTCAGGAGACTGAGATGGCCACTCCAGAACCTTCACTTTATTCTGCTGTAGCCAATGACAGGTCGACTTGGCCTTGTGTTTTGGATCATTGTCATGTTGGAACGTCCAAGTACGTCCCATGCTCAGCTTCCGGGCTGATGAGTGCAAATTTTCCTCCAGTATTTTCTGATAACATGCTGCATTAATCTTGCCATCAATTTTGACCAAGTTTCCTGTGCCTTTGTAGCTCATCAGCGATCCACCTTCGTGTTTCACAGTAGGAATGGTGTACCTTTCATCATAGGCCTTGTTGACTCCTCTCCAAATGTAACGTTTATGGTTGTGGCCAAAAAGTTCAATTTTGGTCTCATCACTCCAAATGACTTTGTTCTAGAAGTTTTGAGGCTTGTCTCTGTGCTGTTTGGCGTATTGTAAGCGGGATGCTTTGTGGCATTTGCGTAGGAATGGCTTTCTTCTGGCGACTCGACCATGCAGCCCATTTTTCTTCAAGTGCCTCCTTATTGTGCATCTTGAAACAGCCACACCACTTTTTTTCAGAGAGTCCTGTATTTCAGCTGAAGTTATTTGTGGGTATTTCTTTGCATCCCGAACAATTTTCCTGGCAGTTGTGGCTGAAAGTTTTGTTGGCTACCTGACCGTGGTTTGGTTTCAACAGAATCCCTCATTTTCCACTTCTTAATTAGAGTTTGATAACTGCTGATTGGCATTCTCAATTCCTTGGATATCTTTTTATATCCCTTTCCTGTTTTATACAGTTCAATTACCTTTTCCCACAGATCCTTTGACAATTCTTTTGCTTTCCCATGACTCAGAATCCAGAAACGTCAGTGCAGCACTGGATGAAAGATGCAAGGGTCTGTCAGGAGCCCAGAAACTCACTGACCTTTTATATACACACACACACTGATTACAAGCAAACAGATCACAGTTGAGGATGGTTACCTTTAGTAGCCATTCAAACCCGTTTGTGTCAACTTTTGTGCATGTTATCAGGCCAAAATCTCCAGGGTATGTAAACTTTTGATCAGGGTCATTTGGGTAGTTTCTGTTGTCATTATGATTTAAAAAGAGAAACACAGTTGTTTGACAATAAATGGCCTCACCCAACCACTAACCATGAGTGAAAAAAAAAGGTTTTTCTCTCATCATTCATATTCTCTGAAAAATGGCCAAAAAATCACAAATTCTGCCAGGGTATGTAAACTTATGAGCACAACTGTAGGCTAGCCAGCGTTTATGAGTTTAAAGACAATTAAAATAGCCCAAAACCAGAGGTTTTCCAGATATCTTAGATGATGGATTGAGTTTTCTTTTGAGATTTTTTTACCACAAGAGCAAAGAAATGGCACTGACACGAAATTGCTAACTAGCTAGCTCCGAGTTCAGTGCAGCGGACTGTTCCGCACAAGTAGTGGCAGAAATAAATGTGGCATTATGTAATGAAAACACTGGCCAGTTTTGGTGGCTAGAGGAACTTTATGAGCCAAAAACCAGACAGTCAGTTGTTATTCCACTGTGTGGTGCATTTGGTATCAGAGCCACCAGACAGTTAGAACATCATATTTGTTGCTTGGGGCATTCCACTTGCCTGAACACAGACTTTCCCCGGGCAAGCGTTAATGCCGAGCCCCGCTGGGATTCAGTACTTCTGTGAGACCAATAATAAATGTTAATTGTTTTAAGGAAGTAATTATTTGATTCCAAAAAATGATCATGAATCTACCCAGCTCATGCATTGAAAGTCTGCCCAAAACCTGGGTGTAAGGTCTCAGTTGCTTGGTCGTGTCAGTTTGCTCTGTACAACATAGAGCATCAGACTCTACCTATCAGCACACACATACAGCACAACTCCTGGTACCGGCTCTCTTAATATCATGCATTGACTACTGCAACTCCTTGCTGGCAAACCTCCCCTCGTGTTTGTTCAAACCTGTACAGATGATCCAGAATGTGACGGTGCATCTGGTTTTCAACCAGCACAAAACAGCAAGTCACCCTGTCGTTCAGATCGCTCCACCGGCTTCCAGTTGCTGCCCGCATCAAATTCAAAACCCTGACACACGCCTGCAAAACAGCAACCAAAACTGCTCCCACTTACCAGAACTCCCTCATTCAGGTCCATGCTTCTTCCCGCACACTACGCTCTGCCAGTGAAAAAAGCCTAATACAGCCACTACAACAGGGCCTTAAATCGCGAGTTTGACTTTTTGCTTTTGTTGTTCCCCGGTGGTGGAACGACTTACCAAACTCTGTTCAATCTGCCCTCTTAGTCTTTAAGAAAAGACTAAAGATCCAGCTCTGTCATGAACACCTCTGCACTTGATTCACAGCAAAAATATGTATATAAAAACATCCTATCCACTCTATGCATTGCCTCTTGCATTAGCTGTAGGCACCTGCATTCTGTCAGACTCAAACTTTGGTTTATGGCTCATGTTGTTTTCTCCTGACTTGATCCTTGCTTGTCTTCTTTGCGTCTGCTAAATGAAATTGTAATCTTTTCCAAAAAAAAAAAAAAAACAAGAAGTTTTTGTGCCTAATCCTACTTGAGACCTTTATTTTGCAAGTGTAACTGGACACTGCATATTTATTATTCCTACCTTTATAACTGGATGAGTTATAACTAGTTTGAAAGCTGTGCTGTGTGTCACCAAAAAAAGGGAATTCGTGTTCATGAACACAAATCTAACAGATGAAATTTTGCAACTATTGTACAAACTGCCATGAGACTGCCCGATAATGTCAACTCATAAAATATACAACAAGTTCTTGTAGTGTGGAAAGTTACTGATGTTGAGCAACTAATACTTTGACTTTGACAAGCACTTCAAAATGTTTAACCTGGTGTCTGTCATGGTTATCCTGTTCCTGATCATTGAGATTAGGAACTCCTTGTCTGGCATACAATACATAGAGAGCACAAACTTCTTGAGGCATTTATTCTTTGCCCAGAATATTACATTTTCACCAGGATAAGCCAGTAATCCATTCACCATGCTGTTGTATTGCCAGCCGGAACGATAAGAAACAGAGAGCTCAGCTCAGTTAGCTAGGGAAATTACAGGCCAATGTCAGCCTGACCTGGCATTTAGATTTGCGTGTGTCAGAGCTGACAAGCAGCGATTGTATCCAGCACTGATGTGTCCACGGGCTTGGTGAGGCAGCTGGATGAGATGCCAGTCCTTTCTTTTCCAGCCTGTGGTCTATTTTTGCCGGACACTCTACCATCTGTGAGCTGTAAAATACACTGTTTTCATATTTCTAAGAGATGTTACATGATGTGTTACAGATTCTCTGTTTACAGAGCAGCTTGGCAGCAATTTATGGGACCACAGCCCTATTGTGCACTGAAATAAAGGTGTTTTGAACTATTTTCCATGATTGGGTCTCATTCATTTGCCTGTTTCTTTGATTGTTAGTTTGCAGCACGGACAGTCTAAAGTTGTCTGACAGGGGCCAAAAAATAAAAAGGGCACCAGCTGAACACGGTGGGGCACTAGTGTGCTGAAAGTTAACAGTTCCAATCCCTGGTTTAGATTTAAATTGTTTAAATATGTGATTCAAAGTACAACAACTAATAAACCTCTGTAATAAAACACACAGGAAACAATTAAATATTTAGAGAGCAACTAGAGGCCAACTAATTTTGTAGCATTTGGGGCAACACTTGTGTTTCTCCATGTTTTGTCGACTGGAAGGACTATTTAAAGGGCACTTCATCATGATTCTTCCATTGGAAAGCCACTCAAGAGTTTTCTGCACTGGTACGGCAACTTAAAGGGCAATTATCACGTTTTGTCTGTTGGAAAGGAACTTTAGATGGCACTTGACTGTGTTCTGTCTACTGGAAGGAAACCCTAAGGGGCACTTTATCATGTTTTTCCCACTGGAAGGGCAATTTACAGGGCACTTTATCATGTTTTGTCCGTTGTAACGGAACTTAAAAGGATATTCCACCATTAGATGATAATCCACTCAATATGTACTCACCCCTATGCCGATGTGAGGATGGGTGAAGATCTTCAGTTCACAAAACAATCCGTTTCAGCAGAAAACAGACACACAAAATGTCTCCATCCTGCTCATGTGGTGTGTCAACTGTAGCCTCCCAGGTAGCATGTAAACATGGCGTCGATGTATCGCGAGACTTCGTATATCTCTTAATGGATGCACATGTGAAAAAATCGCGAGATCGAGGCCATGTTTACATGCTACATGCTACAGTTGACATTTTGGCTAAAAACATGGCGTAAATGGCGTCTTTTGTGGTTAAATTTTAATGTTGCGGCTCGTGGACACTTGGATTACACCACATGAGCAGGATGGAGACATTTTGTGTGGGGTTTTTTTTACATGTACATTTGGTCTCCAATCACTGCCATTAGCTGCAACCCTGTTTTCTGCTGAAACTCCAGGATTGTTTTGTGAACTGAAGATCTTCACCCATCCTCAAATCGGCATAGAGGTGAGTACATATTGAGTGGACTATCATCTAGGAGTGGAATATCACTTTAAGATGGCACTTCACTGTGTTTTGTCCGCTGGAAGGCCAATCTAGAGGGTATCTTATTGTGTTTTCTCCACTGGACGGGCATTTTAGAGGGCACTTCTACCATATGGGCATCTAAGAAGTTACTTTTGCAGCAGTTTTTTAAACATAGGGGCACCAGGAGCGCCAAGCTGCCCTCTTCATCCGCCTCTGAGTCCGCCAGTGGTAAACAGGAGTGAATACCCTGACAACACTAAGATCAAGTGAAATGTAGTTGATCTGTAACTTCTTTCTGTCCCAGTTTTCAAGTAACTCTGAGAATCTGTTCATAATCTTTGCAGTGCCATAGTTTGTCAGACACCTTGTTCTCTCCACCCTTCCGCCTCTTATCTCACCCGCTCTCGTTTGTAACCCCCACCTCTATCCTTTGTGTCACCATTACTCTCTTTCCACTATCTTAGTCTGTGTCCTCCTCATCTCGCTCCCTTTTCTACCCCCCCCCCCCCCCCCCACCCCCCCCACCCCAAACATCTTATTCTATTATGTACTGATGATGTGCGATGTGACCTTTAAGAGCGCAGAGCTGACAGGATCTGTGCTTTGATCTTTGCTAGATATTTTATCCTAGCATCAATTTTGGCACAACAGAGATGACACAGCGTTCTACAGATGCAGCCCAGATGTCAAAGGGGTCACAGGGGACCGCGGGTGCAGTGTCCACGAGAGACACCTCTCCACACAACTTGCTTTTCTGTTTCTTTCTGCTTTTACTTCTACGTGTTCACAAGTTCAAAGAGTCAAACACAACCTAGAAAAATACTCATCACTTACTTATTTCTAACCAAGATCCAAGAGAAATGTCAGCTCAAAAACCTACTGAAAGCAATATTTCAAAGCAAAAGATCAGCTGTAATCAGAAGTGTTTTTATCACCCAGAGGTGAAAAATGTTTCAGCCAGTGCAGCTCAGCATCTACTGGCTTGATCACTTTCTGTGGCTAATAAAAAGTATTTTATATATCTGCAGATCGTTTGTTGTAAACTACCTATCACAGAAATTGGCAGCGGTCTTATTCCATCAGGTTTTAAGAGATAAAAGTGTGTCAGATTTGAAAAGTAATGGAATTGGTTCCTGCGGCCAGTGCACAAAATAAAAATCACATTAAATTCAGAATTTAGCAACAGATTCACTTGCTGATTTCTCAGGTTGGAAAGCCGTATGTGATCCCACAAAACAGTAAAACTGAGCTCCTGACTTAAGAAAAGAAACATAGGACGGGAATATGAGATTTTAATATAGTTTAATAGATTCCTTTGATTATATTTTAAGAAACTGAAATGACAGAGTTGTGAATCTGTGCGAGCATGAATGTATGCAGGGACCAAAATTAGCATCAGCCATCGGCCAAAAGCTGATCAAATATGCAAGTGGCTGGTAGATTTGTGCACTCACCGGCCAAAAATGCAATCTGGTAAAATCTGAACATTCAATAGCCATTTCGCTGGTGGACAAAAGTGTTAATTTTGAACCGGTGTACAGATAGAAAACAGTCATCCCCCTACAGTGAAACACTGAATGCTTTTCAAAAGGGATGCAAATTTTATGCATTTTCCTCAACCAATGAGTCGTTAATAATTAATAAGATACAACATGCATGTCTTTTTCTCAGTTTAAGTACGATTTAAACAATTCTAGCAACACATCCTACCAATATAATTGGAGAGCAGATTGGTTGTCCCACCATTCCTCTAATCCACATTCCTCTAATCCTCTCTAAACTTGCCACAAAATTGTTCAGGGGGCTTCTCTTTGCATGAATAGTGTTTGCTATCAGTTTTTCATCACTCCATTTCATTTTTAATGTTAAATAAATGCCATTAAGTTTTACTTTTTACCTTCGAATCCTTTATTTTGAAATCCAGAGCTACTGTAACCCAGAATTACTTTTTTCACAGTACCACAATCTGCTGGAAATATAACCACGACTCCTTTGACAACAGTTTTACCTTGTAGAGATCAAAGTTGTTAGTGTACTCTATATTTAGAATATTTTTTGCCACTTTACTTTGCTTTCAGACAGCTTTATACAACTGGAGCTTCAGTTCCCCATTGAAAAGGCCACCAATATTCCTTTGGAAAAACAGTAATTTTACCTTTCGAGACCAAGAAGTTGCTAGTTAGTTTTAATCAAGGAAGCACAAACAATTTAAATGAACAGAATCATAATATAATAAAGCTGTCGCTCAAAATGTCTCCTCTCGTCCGCCTGTCCCTATTCAACAAATGACTCTGCCAAACAAACAATGTCAAAATGTGGTGCAATTACGTCATTTCTAGACTAACAAGGCAGACTACACCAAACGGTTAAGAAATTTTTATAATGTTTTTAGAACAACCACGAGTACCAAGTTAAAATCACTCAGGGCCTGTATTCAGCCTGCATCTCAAAATAATCCTTGGAAATCTACTCGAAGATGGACTCTAGAAATAGTCCTTCTCTAGCCGGTACAGCTGAATGTCTGGTGTATATGCCAGACAAAACAGACACACACTGGGTTCTATTTTCATGAACCCTGCAGCGCTGCACAGATCTCAGTCAAGTGTACCCTGCTCGGTGCATCAGGGGCGTGCCAAACAGTCTTTTGGTATTTTCACGGCCAGGATTTATTGTTGGCTGGGACATGCTGTGTTTCAAATGTATGAACACAGCTGCTCAAATATACTGCAAGAAAAGTTCATTTTTTGGACAGGTGTCAAGGCAAAATGACATGAAAGTATTAAAAATGTGGTCTGTTTAATGTTTAATTCAGTTCAATATAACTGTTTTACCTGCATAAATAATTGCTGAGAATCTGAGAACAAATTGTTGCTTCTTTAATCTCCATATCGCAAAAAAAAAAAAAAAAAAAAAGTTATCCTGGTAATGAGCCACAAATAAATTAGGGTTCTTATAGTAACTAATACTTTAACCCCCACACTCTCTATCACATCATGTTGGTGATCGCAGTCACACATGTACCTGTATTATAATTAAAAATGCAGGGCTCCATGCGATACTTTGGCCAGACTTGTTATAAAGAAGATGATGCTTGCACCTGTTGCCACGGTTACCCACTGTTTTGGATAAAGACACCAGGGGAGGACTGGCAGGAATGGACGGTTCCCAGGGAGTTATTTGGGAAAAGAGAAGTTTTAATTGATCTGTAATTTTGCCTGGAACTGTCTGAACTGTTGCATCCGTCTCCAACACACGTGTTGATTTACAGTAGAAAACTGCAGAATTATTAGTTTAAATGAGGAGGAGTGCCGGGTCGGGTGCCTTTCTCTGTCTGTTTAGTCTTGTTATGTTTTTCACATTGTTTTTGTCTTGTTATGTCTTAATACGTCTTTTACATCGCTTTCGTCTTGTTATCCTGTTTTCATCTTGTCAAGTCTTTTAAGTCATTTTTGTCTTGTTATGTCATCAACATTGTTCTTGTTTTGTTGTCTGTTAAGTTGTTTCTTTTTGTTACATCTTAAATTGTTTTGTCTCGTTTCCTGTTGTTATGCTGTGTCTGTCCGTTAAGTCTTTTACGTAATTTTCATCTCGTTATGTCTTGTTACGTCTTTTATGTCGTTTTCATCTTATGTCTTTTAAGCTGTTTTGTCTTGTTACATCTTTTATATCATTTGCGTCTTGTTACTTCTTGCTGCAGCGTTTTCATCTTGTTATTTCTTAAGTTGTCTTATGTCTCTTAAGCTGTTTTCGTCTTGTCATGTCTTCTATGTTATTTTCATCTTGTTAATTATTATTATGCTATTTTTGTCCTGTTAAGTCTCGTTTTCATCTCATTACGTCTTGTTACGTCTTTTACATGGTTTTCTTCTTGTTATGTCTTTTAAGCTGTTGTGTCTACTTATGTCTTTTACGTCTTTCATGTCATTTTTGTCTAAGTACTCTTTGTTACATCATTTTTGTTCTGTTATGTCTTTTACATTGTTTTCGTCTTGCTGTGTCTTTTAAGTTGTTTTGTTTTTGTTCCATCCTTTATGTTGTTTTGATCTTGTTGCTTCTTTTACATTGTTTTCGACTTGTTACACCTTGTACATTGTTTTTTCGTCTTGTTACGTCTTTATACACCATTTTTTATTGTTACGTATTTTATGTAATTTCATCTTGTGAAGTCTTCCATGTCATGTTTGTCTTGATGCATCTGATGTACGTGATATGCACTGATTAATACAGCAAGGAATCGTCTTTTCTATGTATTACTGTCCCATGCATTTAGGTTGAAATCAGTCTTGATGTTGGAAAGGTGGTGCACAGTGATGCAAAAAAAAAAAAAAAAAAAAAAAATCCTCTCAAATGCTTTCAAACTAAAGTAACAAGCCTGTTTTGATAATGTAAGGAGCAGGAAGTACAGATACTTGTGTTAAAATGTAGGGAGTAAAAGTAAAACGTTGTCAGAAAAATAAACAATCAAGTAAAGTACAGATACTTGAAAACTCTATTTAAGTACAGTAACTAAGTCACGAGAAAAGGAAAATATCAGTTTGCTGATGCGACTGTGTACAACACAAAAAAAAAGATGCTGTGGGGCAGAAGTTCTCCTTTCATGATGAATCACTTCCTGATTTTTATAACAGTTTGAACCATAAGCTAAAATGAATGATGACATTTTTGGATTTAAATACACTGTTCTAGTTTATTTAGTGCAGAAAATTGCATTTTGTATGGGCATTACTTTACTGAACTCGAAGCAGCTGTCATGAGGTGTTAAGCCATGCCGTTACCGCGTTCCTCAGCCATTATGGTGCTGACAGCCCATGATGTTCAAAAGGTTTTATAACCTTTCATGCAGAGTGGGTAATATGATCAAAAGCAGTTGTGATACTTGACCTTTTTAACATAATATCACGAGTGTAATGCCTAATGGGGCACGACGGGATTCAAACAAAGCGGGGCAGATGAGAGCGTTGCAGCCATAATTGGAGATGTTACATTGATGGGTGTGAACTATGGCTCTCCACTAGACTTACACAGCCAGACAGTGCACTGCTGCATCAATTATGAGGACTAAGAAGAAATCCAATGATCCTACACCAGCACAAATGTCTTTCCTCAAATCAATTTAGTTGACATTTTTTGCAATTCTCTTTGACTCCAGTGTGCCACCCACTTTAGAGACTGACGTGTGTTTATTTTGATGCAAAAACTATTTACTTATTTATTTACTGGAGCCTGAATTGAGATAAAATACTCTTATTTTATTTTTAACATGTTGCACTCTAAAAAATAACTCAGTGTCTTTGTAAACACCACAATAATAAGAAGCTAAGCTACCTTAATGAATTAGGAATACTGGCATTTATTTTTCTCCCAAATTAACATGTTATTTAAGTATATTTCATGAAAAACGTTAGTATTTGACTAGCAAATCATATTTTTAAGATATGATAAATAATCTTGGTAAATTTCAATCAAAATATTTAAAAATGAAATAAGTTTCTAGAAAGTTTCTAGAACTACAATTAATACTTTCACCAAATCACTAAACAATTTTTTGGAGTGTGATTTACCTATTAATTGGACATGAAAATGAAAATACTGAATGCTGCTTCTTTTACATTTACTGGTTAAGAATATCTTTCCGCATTTGCCCGGTTTTTGCACAAGCCCCCATTATCTCGTGTGTCAGGTTCACATCTTCTCTCTGTGGCAGCTCTGTCCATGTTTCACACATCGCCATGCACACGGATGCATAAACAGCTGCGTGGACTGAAACGCCGACATAAACAAGCATGTAGACACACACGAATAGAACGTAGCCTGAAGCAGCAGAATTACAAGATTAAATAAAGATTCATCTGCACAATAGGATTATCCAGCGGAGTGGAGTATGCACACATGAAGACACAGACACAATTGCACTGATAAACACACATGTACGCACACAGTGACATGCACGTAACACCCACACAACGACATACAAACAAAGAGGGGAAAAAAATACAATGAATAAACAAACTTTTCTGTGGAAGCAGCAGTTCTGGGTCCTTTAAACCAGCAGTTGCCAAACTTTTTAGGCCGTTCTACATCTTGACCAGGCCGACGTTCCCACAATTCTCCACACCTTTATAACTCTTTTTTTTTTTCCAAAGAGTTCATACAAAAATACCACAAAGCTCTGATACAGATCAGTACTGAATTCTGAAAAGATTCACAGATCGAAAAATGTCACAAATGACAAATGTCAATTGTGGTTAGTTATTAAAGCTAATGGCTCCTTATCCAGCACAGCTTAAAAAAAAAAAAAAAACAAGAATTAAGAAAATCTCACAAGCAAGAAGCCCCCATTCACAGGCAGGCCCATTCACAAATCACACACCACCAACGGGTGACTGAACAACCAATAAATGTGAAACTGGAGAAATGATGTCGACAGCTTGGTATTACACAACGAGGTACAGCACATAATATAACCCTCATAAAATCAGCAAGTATGCTGCAAGGAGTTAAATCTGCACAGACAGCCACGGCAGGACATTTAACCATAACTGTTAAAACCCAGCAGGCAAAGACTCAGACGGTAGGGGGTGGGCGATATCGCTTTTTGGCTCTCCTTGTACTCAAAAGGTGCTTCCGCTTGAGTTGGTGAAATGAGTTTGTTTTACTGCACCCTGTTTGCTGTTACAGTCTTCTTGCACTTCTTTCATATTACTGCGGTTTACTGTACATCTTTTGTAATCAAACTACTTCCACGCCACTGAAGTCTTCTTCCCTTTTTGGAACTCGTCCGCTGTAAAAGCGTACTTGTCATCATAGACATAGATCATAGATTGATATGTTTACTGTAACTTCATTGATATGTGCTGCAGCTCTTTGTCTGCCTGTCTGTGACAGAGGCTCCAGTGATGATTGGCTGTTGCTTGTGATTTCTAAACAATCAGATGCAGTGTAATTATAATATATGTAAAAGAGTAATGTATACTACAGTAGAGTGCAACATTTGAAGTATGCTGTATAGTATTATCATTATAGTGTTATTTTTGTTACATATTATTATTATAGTATAATTTTTTGTCACATATTATCATTATTATTATTATCATTATGACTATATGTAACAGTGATCTGTTGCACCCCTACTTTTTATTGTTTGTTGTGTGTTCAGGTTTTTAATGAGTTTCTTCTTCTGGAGACCACATTTTGTGTCGTAGTAGCTCGGCAGTGACCGCATGAAACTATAATTCATTGTTTGATTTGACTTTACTACTGTACAGTGCTTTCCAACTCAAGACAAGAATCCCTCCCTTGACTGCAGGGTGCAACACCATTTTTGACCCCATGGACTGGCCTCTATTAGCCGTTGCAACCCAGGGGGGGCCGCAGTTTCACTAATTTGAGAAAAAGTTGTTGTTTTTTAATTAAAGAGACAATGATGGTTATTTAAGTCAGTGTGGGAGTTGTGGCTTACCTCACTTAAAGGTAGTATCTGTGAGTTTGCATGTTCATCATGAAGTAAACTGCATTTTGTACTAGTTGCCAGCATGAAAAACAGATTCACACAAAGCCAAGGCCATACTTGAAAACAAAATTGAAAGCCATAATCTCAAAATGAAGAGTTAATTATTTAATCATCTCGAGATAGCAAACTTGTTTTCTTGTGATAGCAGTTTAATTTATCTCATTATCTTGAGAAAACAAGCTTCATTGTCATGAGATAACAAGGTAATTTACCTCTATTACAGGAAAGCAAGGCATGGCATGGGCTATGCAAAGTGCTTTACAAATTAGCAAATAGAAGATAGAGAATAAAAAATAATTAATTAAAAAAAAGAAAAAGAGTCCTTAAGAGAAAGTGGAGTACATTTAATCAGTTAACAAAAGGCTTCTGAGAACAGTTAGGTTTTGAATC
Source organism: Lutjanus argentimaculatus (assembly GCA_034769285.1). Lineage (NCBI taxonomy): Eukaryota > Metazoa > Chordata > Actinopteri > Lutjaniformes > Lutjanidae > Lutjanus > Lutjanus argentimaculatus. Next base: position 4,532,466 of record JAWZSL010000001.1, read on the forward strand.
TTGAGACAAAACAACAACAAAATAAAATGTCATTTCCTCTTATAAATATTGTTTATCAGAGGTCAGGAGAGTCATGCCAGTGGAGCGGTGCGCTCTCTCTTATGTGATGAATCAGGCACAAGTGTCACTTTTTGCCTCCACCAGCTGTTTATTCTGATAACAACAGATTTATCTCATTCACAGCCAACTTCATAGGCTCCAGAAATTTCACGGGGACAGGATACAGAAGACGCGCTCATGTTACATACAACCAAACATCTCTAACACAACAACCAGGCCCAGTGGGAAACAAATAATAGTACATAATAAACAATACTGACAAAAATCAAACATGCAGCATGCATATTTGACAATTGTAGCAAGTGAGTGAAGCTAATAAATGTCAGATAAAGGAGTATTGATCAGTGCGCCAGACTGTGCTTCAGTCAAGCTCTAACAAAAACAGAAATTGTATTGTGTCTTTTGTTACATTCAGATCAGTCCTCCACTTTTAAAAGAAATCTCTAAAATATTTACTGTAATAAATCATAAAGTGACCATGATATTTCATCAGAGATTAAGGAAACATATCAAGTTGAATACTATATTGTCAGTTTACAATTTTGCAATCATCTTGTACTCCTGGAGTGCTCCTGCAGCCTGCCTGAGCTTCTTCTGGAGAGGAGGGGGCAGGGGGAAAAACAACTCTCTTCAACCATAGACTGTATATTAAATTGAGATTCAACCTATTTAATATACCTTCTGTGGCTCCAGCTTGTTATTTAGACCGCAGCGCTTATTTTTGGACACACAATTGCTGCATATTGCTCCTTTAAGGAGAAGACAAGCACAGGCGCACACACACAGTTCTCTTCAGTGATCATTTTCTCATGATGAATTATCTCGCTATCTTTCAAAAATAGCCTTTTTGTTTTCTTGAGATAATGAGATAAAATAACCCATTATATTGAAAAATAACATGCTTTGTTAAAAAATATATGCAAGTACAGCCATTCATTCTGAGAGAGAATAAACAATAAGCCCATTCTGAAAATGTGTGGAGAAAATTAATTGTTGTGTATTTAAAGGAGCAATATGTAGCGCCAAATAGCGGCTTAGATCCATACACAATATATTAAAAAGTTTAAAAAATTATTTAATATAAATATATATTTACAGAACAAGTTGTTTCCCTCCACCCCTTCTTGCCCAGACTTGGGGAAGCTCTGCAGGCTGCAGGAACACAGGACGTGTGCAACATCGTAAATTCACAACAAGAAGTGATGACAGGTCCTACACTGTAACTTAATCAGCTGCTTATAATTGTCAGTTGTCTGCCAATGTAAAGCTAAGTCTGTTACCCTGAAAACAAAACCCCACTGCTCTGAAATACACACTGGAGTTTGAGTTCAGTGGCTGCCTGTTTCACTGCCTGCCAGACTCCATTCAAATATTTTTCATTAAGGATTTCTTACAACTTTTACAACAGACACTCACTCATTTGGCGAACATTCGGCATTAATTTGAACTGTAATTAACGTGAAACAGGCATACAAAACCAGCCAGAAATAGAAATGTCAAAGTGGGAAACCGCAGCTGTAGCATTGAGTATTTAAACTTAACATGTTTCCTTAATCTCTGATGACTTATCATGGTCATTTTATTATTTATTACAGAAAATATATTTCAAATTTCTCCTTAAATACTAATTGTTGCAGTAAATAGATCTGTGAATTAGTATGCTTTCTCAAATATAAATAAATATACTCTCACAACCAAACTGACCTCAGTTGTTTTGGACTGTCCATTATTCATCATGTTTATTTTTATTTGATTTGATATATTTTGACTTATCTATAAAAGCATCACAATAGAAATATGCACACAGACACACACACGTAAAGACTTTCTCTACAGCACTTACAGCGAGAAGTTTGCCTAAATGCTGATGGTGGAATAAAAGTAGACCTGCTGAAATCTGCTGAGAAATGTTTTTAATGGCTTAACTTATTGATGTGGCCATGTGCATGTAAAGGTGTGTGTGTAGGTGTTATACAGGCATATGAAACGTATGTTACTGTATCGGAGTGTGCGCCAAATGTGTGTAGTGTGTCTGCTGCCGTGTTCGCAGGGTCCGCTTGTTGTTTTTCATCCACCTTGACTCCCCCAGTGATTAATAAAACATGTACACTAGGTAAGAGTGTGTGTTACTGTGTATGAATGTGTGTGTCAGGAGAGAGGGACTGCAGCAGAACACGGTGGCTCGAAATCTAGGTCATCAGCAAGAGAGAAAGAGAGGGAGGTAGAGAGGAAGAGAGGTACGCTGGAAAGACAGTGAGAGGGAAAAAATAAGACTAACAAAGACAGAGGTGATCTGAAACAGAGGAAAGGTCTTTTATTCATGTTTAAGTATCCTTTTGCTATTCATGTTTTTGAGGACATCCATAAATTTTAGCTCGAAACCCTATTTGTGACTAGATTTTTGTTCAGTTCTCTTTGCAAACAAATTTGAAGATTTTTTTTTGGGGGTTGGAGCGCACCAAAGTGAGGTCACAGCCCTATAAATGCAAAAGCCTGCCTCTGACTTGCTGAGTGATGAAGTCACACCACTGGGCAGTCGAGTGTTTGAATTTGGCTTTTGCTCTTTCAAAATGAAAAGGCACAGACAGTCCTTAAACGTTCTCAAGAGGTTTTTTTTTTTTTAAACAGTGATTCCACTCATTGACTGCTGCTCCTTCTAAATCTGTTGCACGTTAAGAGCTGAATATCCTGCTGGCCTTCAATACCACTGTGTGAAGACTTCAGCTTCACTGAACTGCAAGTTTCCTTTCAAATCAAGCATCTTAAGACGGGAGTAGAAAGTCTTGTTCTTGCAGCTGCATTCATAACATTTTTTTTTACACCAAGTTGCTTAACCGTGTCATGTGATATGCTCCTTAAATACATTTAAAAGGTATAATATGCAGGATTTTCTTTCCTCAACACTAATTTAAAGGGACTGTTCACCCAAAAATGAAAAGTCAGTCGAAGCGGAGTTTTGCAGGAAAATTGCGTTGCAGGATCTCCCAAACGATGTAAGTGAGTGGTGACCAGTTTTCGAATGTAAAAATGCCTCCATGCTGCTTGTCTGGTGTAATCCATGTCTCCTAAAGCCCCAACATGCCAAGTTGATTTGAAAGACATCATTTACACCTTGTTTTTGGCCTGAATCTTCACTGTAGATCCTCAGCTTGGAGCCACGTTCATGTTCGCGTGCAAACCGTCTGAACTGGATGTGCACGGTGCGACGGTGTGCACGTGCAAGTGAACGGCGAGTCAGAGCTTTACGGGACGTGGATTATGCCAGATGAGCAGTATGGAGGCATCTGATGTTTTCTTCTGTTGTGTTTTTGTGTTTGAAAACTGGTCACCATTCGCTTCTATTGTTTGGGAGATATTTTCCTGTGAAACTCCAGCACACAACAAACTTGCTTTTACCATCTTAGAAATATTTTTAAAATACAATCTATTTTATCTTTTAAAGCCAAAAAAAAACAAACAAACAAAAAAAAAACATTTTACAAACTTTTATCTCCTCATGCACAGACTATTGCAACAGCATCTTCACTTGCCTCAATCAAAAATCGTGTGGTTACTTTGTAACCTTGGTTCTCTGAGTGGGGAGACTATCTCTCCACTCCGTTACATATTCCATATGTACGGGGATATGACCCCCGCTGCTTGTCAGGGTACGTGGATAATTCTTTAAGACACACCGGCTTGCCCGGCCACGCCCTATTGCGTAGCTATAAAGCGTCAGCACTGGCGTGTAATCACTGATAGTTTGATCGAAACGTGTCTCCGAGCGGCCTGAGGACTGGAGAGATAGTCTCCTCACTCAGAGAACCAAGGTTACAAAGTAACCACACGTTCTCTACCGTCTCGAGACTATCTCTCCACTCCGTTACATATTCCATATGTACGGGGTAGACCTTTAAGACACCCCGTGAGGAGACGGTGCAGCCCACCAATCCCACACCACAACAAGTGCAACAAACGAACTATGTACAAATATACAATATATACAAGTCACAGGAGTAGGCCCCGCCAGGCGCTAGGGCCCATCCTGAGAGGGAAAGGGGTGCCATGGTAGCCCGCAAGACGCAAGGCTTAACCAAAGGGAACCAGCCGGATGGCCCCCCGGAGAAACCGAGAAATGAGGGCACAGTCCTCAGCACCCAGTACAAACTTACCGATCCGCACTGCTTTGATTGCTGCCACCAATCCTCACATTGTTACCGCAACCTTCTGTGCCTCCAGCTGAGACTGCAAAAACTGCAGGATCTGCTGAGCCGAGGCTAAGTAGGGGTCCACCTGGTTAGACCCACACCAGGCAGTAAACAGTTGCCAACGGTACAAATAAGCCGCCTTTGTGGATGGAGCCCGGGCCTGCTGAATCTTTGCCACTACAGGGTCCGGTAACCCTAAGGCCAGGAGCCTGTCCCTCTCAGGGGCCAAGCCACCAGCCTGAGCCCCGCTGGAAAGGGGTGGAACAGGGCTCCGTTCGCCTGGGAGAGCAGGTCCCTCCGGCGTGGGAGCTCCCATGGTGGTCCGTCCAGCAGAGGTGGAATTGCTGAGAACCATGCCATGTGGGGCCACAGAGGCACCACCAGTATCACCGTACACGCTCCACCAGAACTCTTCGAAGAAGAAGTTGGAGAAGAGTGAAGGGGGAAAAGGCGTAGAGCAGAACCCTGGGCCACGGATGAGCCAGAGCATCCCAGCCCAAGGGGGGATCGTCGTTCCACAGAGAGAAAAAGAGTGGGCAATGTGACGACTCCCTGGACGCGAACAGGTCGACCTTCGCCCTGCCGAAGCGACGCCATAGCTCGGAAACCACCTCCGGATGTAGTCTCCATTCCCCCGGGTGAGGGCCCCCCCTCGACATGATGTCCACCACGGAGTTCAGTACCCCCGGCACATGCACTGCTCTGAGCGAGAGGAAGAGGGGGTAGGCCCACTGCCAGAGAATGGTGGCCAGCTTGCACAGGACTGGGGAGCCCAGCCCCCCCTGCCTGTTGATGTAAGCGGCCGCCACTGTGCTGTCGGTGTGGACAATCACATGATGACCCCTCAGTCTCGGCAAAAAATGACGCAGAGCGAGAAGAACCGCCCTCAGCTCTAGGACATTTATGTGCTGACCCTGCCACCGGCCGGTCCAGACCCCATTGACCCCACGGCCTTCGTGTACTGCGCCCCACCCTGACGGCGATGCGTCGGTGTACACCAGATGGCGATAGATCACTGGACCCAGAGCGGCCCGCCTTGATGTTCGCAGGGACCCTCCACCACTGTAGGGCTCTGTGGAGCCTCCGAGAAACCAGTACTTTGGTCTTGTGCGACCTCTGAGGGCACAGACCTAAGCTCAGCAGACACCTCTGCACAGGCCGCATGCGCAAGAGGGCGAGAGGGACTACCTGCACCATGGCTGCCATAAGGCCCATGAGGCGAAGGCAGAGACCCCAGTCAACCAGAGCGCGCAGCTGGAACAGGGCAACACAGGACCTGAAAGCCAGCTGCCTTTCCGGGGTCAGGGCAACTGTACTGCTCCTTGAGTCCAGGACCATGCCCAAGAAGGTGGTCACCTGGGCTGGCTCGAGCCTGCTCTTTTTGTAGTTTAGGCGCAGGCCTAAACTCTGAACATGGTCCAACAGCAGGGCTACGTGTTGGCAGCATTGCTCCTCTGAGACTGCGCAGACCAGCCAGTCGTCGAGGTAGTTCAGGATCCTGATGCCCCTGCGCCTCAGGGGGGAAAGAACCGCATCCAAACAGCGAGCAAAGGTGCGCGGTGCCAGAAAGACACCGAACGGCAGCACCCGAAACTCGTATATTGTGCCGGAAAACCCGAACTGTAGGAAGCGCCAGTGACCCCTCCAGATGGGTATCTGGAAATAGGCGTCCTTTAGGTCTATGGTGGCAAACCAGTCTCCTATGGAGATTGCCTGCCTCACCCTGGGGACCGTCAAAATCCGGCATCGCAGGGGCCGGAGATACTGATTCAGCCCCCTGAGGTCCAGAATTGGAAGAAGCCCTCCATCTCTCTTCGGGGTCAGAAAGTAGCGGGAGAAAAACCCCGCCTGGTGATCCCCTGAGGCCACCTCCCTTATGGCCCCTTTTTCCAGGAGAGTGGAAAGCTCCGCCTGCAAAACCGCCCTCTGGTGAGGATCGGCCACTGTTGTGAATATGGGCGTCTTCGTAACTGGCAGTCGGCGCGAAAACCGAATGCGGTACCCGTGGGTCATGGTGGAAACCACCCACGGGTTGGCCTCCAGGGCCAACCAGGCCGTCTTGCGAGCCGCAGACGGGGGAAAATGGTTGGCCCGAGCCCGATGATTGTCAGGAGGGTTGAGGGCGCCTAGAGGACCCCTCTGCCTTAGCAGGCAGTTCTCTCCCCCTGCCCTGGCGGCGGCGCTTATGCTGCCAGGAGGCCTCTAGCTGGAGTCTGAGGTCCCCTTGACCCCATGACGAGGCCTCAGGAGTTGGTGCTGGCCGAGAGCGAGGCTGTCTAGGCCTAGAGCCTGTAGCACGCCTCACAAGGCCCACTGAAACCTCCTTAGCACAGCGGCGGCTCTCCTGCACCTGTTGCAATAAAGCAGTGGCGTGAGGGCCAAACATGGCTGTGGGTTCCACTGGCACTTTAAGCAGGCACTCTCTATCCTCCTGCTGCAGCTGGGATTGAGACAGCCACAAGTGGCGCCTAGCTACCCAAAAGGAAGCTAAGGCGCTGCCTGCCGCCTCAGCCTGCTCCCTCATGACCAAGGAGAGGCATGAGGAGGCCATCCGCAGCTCCTCACCGACGCTGGTGTTGACCTGAACCTGCTGAGACAGATCACGGAGGTAAAGGGACAAAATAGCGCCTGTATTGGCCAGCCGAGTCTGCACCGCCATGGCTTTATGTAGCCTGGCGAGCAGGCTATCCATGACCCTGCAATTTTTACTGGAGCAGGTGGCATTGCCAAGTATGGAGCTAGAGGGGGAAACCAGTGGAGTGAGGGTCCAGTCCACTGGGGGAAGTGTCCCACAAGCAATCTGGTCCTTGTCGTGCATGTTGGAAAACCGGCAACACGCTGCAGACCACTTGTGGGCAGTGGCTGGAGTGTGGAACTGCTGGCACAGCAGCTCCTTAAAATCAGGCAGGAGCGGCACCTGGGTTGAGGCAGCGCACACCTCCGTACCCTCTTCGAACCAAGAGGATGTAGCCCTGGGGTTCTCGGGAAGGGCAACACCCAGAGCCCTAGAGGCCCTGCTAATTACCCCCTCAAAACGACTGGCTACCTCCCCCCTAGTTACCTCACTAACGGACGGCTGTGCGTAAGAGAGGTCATTATCCTCAGGAGAAGAGATGGTCTCCACATCTACATCCTCCCCCTCAGCCCCCTCTTCCTCTTCCCCTTACCCTGAGAGTGGGAAAGAGCTCAGCGGAGGCCGGACCATGATAGGCTGAAGAGGAGGTAATGGAGCCTGTCAGGCACCAGAGCACTCCCCCCTGCCTTCTGAAGCCACTACCACTCTCCTAGCTTTACATGTTGGTCCCTCATAAACCCGAGCACCCGTACGCTTAGGAGCAAAAAACCGGCAATGGGCCTCTCTGGTACGTGCAGGCAAAATCAGTCCATGCACGACCGAGGGTTCTCCTTTGAAACTAAAGCATGTTCATGCCCCAGACATAACACGCAGCTATCCTCTAGGGGCATCGCCACCCCGCAGCCCACACAACAATGTCCCTCTTGACAAGTATGCGTCACTTCCTGTTTAGCCGTTAGCACCGAAGCTAACTTACTTTATTTTTTCTCTTCTTTTCTTTCCTTCTTTTTTGTAATGGACTGTGCGTGCCGGCCGCCGTGGGGGCCGTATGCTATGATGGGGTGGACAAGGGAGTGCTTGAACTATTGGAGGGGGGTCTGTTGGAGAGGGAAAGACCGGTGTTAGCCGCCAAGCGCGTTAGCCCGCGAGCTGCGAGCGATACGCCGGCAAGAGAACACCGCCGGAGCCGGGAGCCAGAGCTTCAGCTCTGGCTCGACCAGACCCGGACAGACGACTAACACTGCAGCTGACACAGTCAGTACTTATCCACCAAACGCGTCAGCTCACGAGCCGTGAGCAATACGCTGGGAGGAACACAGCCACCACTGCCGGGAGCCAGAGGACCTCCAGCTCGACCAGACAGGATGACTCTGTTTCTTTGCTTCAGAAAAACACAGAGGAAGAGCTCTCAGATACAGTAACGCAGGGAGGCTGCCAACAGGTAAGCAGATTCAACAACTGTACCCTTGCTTTCTTCTTTCTCTAACGTGGATTGTGAGACACTGCACCCTGACGCACACGTGGAGATCAAACAATCAGTGATTACACGCCAGCGCTGACGCTTTATAGCTACGCAATAGGGCGTGGCCGGGCAAGCCGGTGTGTCTTAAAGAATTATCCACGTACCCTGACAAGCAGCGGGGGTCATATCCCTGTACATATGGAATATGTAACGGAGTGGAGAGATAGTCTCGAGACGATAGAGAACAGACTGTACAGACCTCAGCTGCTAGACCGTTTAACAAGAGCTAAGGAAAGTGACCACATTTCGCCTGTTTTAGCCTCCCTGCACTGGCTCCCAGTACGTGTTCAAAATGAATTCATTTGAAGATTTTACTGTTGACTTTTAGAGCTCCTTATGGCCTCTCTCAGTGTTGTATATCGTCGAATATGAGCCGGTACATAGCCTTAGATCCTTGGGCAGAGGCCTTTTATGTGTTCTTCAGGCCCAGCTGAAAAAGAAAAAAGGTCAGCAGAATCACCGACTTCTTTTAAACCTCTTCTTAAAACATACTTTTATTGGAGAGCCTTTTCTGATTTTACTTGATTTTACTGACTGCCTTTTTTTTTTAATTTGTGTTGGTTTTTACTGACTGTATTTTGCTGTTGTCATTGTTTTATTGACAGTCCCTTTTGCTGGTTTTATTTGTTTTATTTGCTTGGATTTTATTGACTGTCCCTCTGCAATTTTTATTTGCTTGGAAATTCTTCTGTTTGATATGAAGTTGCTTTATGAAAGTGTTCTATAAATAAAGATTATTATTATTATTATTATTAAATTATTACCTATGATTACGGGTGTCACAATTTCAATATTAAATCAAAAATCAATCAAAATTAGCTTTTAATTTCAGTTAACTAAATGAAAGGCAGAAGTGGTGGCTCTCCCAGTAATTTTTTTCTCTCCACCTGTGCTTACTCGAAGCAAACACTTCAAAGAAAACACACTGTAGCTTACCTGCCATCATATCACACTTGATAACATATAGACCCCTTTAAAGAGGTATAAAAACAATCATCTGTTGCAAAAGAATGTATGTTTAAGTCAAATCGAATCAAGGATTTGGAGAACTGTGTCACCCCTACTTGACCCACTACAAGTGAGTGGGGGGTGTGTGTATCTGCAGAGAGCCTGCCCTCTGCTTGTATTTTCTTTTTCTTTTTTCTTTTTTTTTCTTTTTTTTTTTTGCTGTGCTTGGGACATTTCTGGGCGTCAATCTTTGGACAGTGTGTGTCTCCCCCAGCCGATGACAGCCCCGCAGGGTGTGAGGTCATGACTCCACTAACTTGTGTGTCTGTTTGACTGAGGGCAGGGCTGAGCCTGAGCTACACACACACACACACACACTAACTGGCATGAAACTATCAGGCACTCCCTGCTTTGTTCTTGCTAACGCCACTCTTTTTTCATTCACTTTCTAGCTCGCTCGACCACCTCTGCTCTCTCTCACTCTCTTGCTCGTTGAGCCAGGGAGGACAGGCTGACTTTGAATGGTGCGTTTACCTTTAAGAACATATGTCACAGGGAGTCCCAGTAAGGGATTTGAGGGGGGATGTCACTGTTGGCTAAATGACCAGAAGCATCCCCCTTGTTAACCTGCCGTCCCTAAGCAGCAGAGGGGTTGTTTAGCTGAATATGTTAGTCCAGTCTGCCTGACTCATTGATCCTTTATCTGACTGAGATTTATGCAAGTTAGAATCTCTGGCTCTGAAATATTAGCCTAACTGTGCTGTGTGCTGATAAATCTATGGAGCTGTCCGAGGTTCTGGAATAGCACATGGATTTGTAATTGCACCCTCTTCTTTCTGTCCTGCCGTTCTGTCGGTTTCGACTTGAATCTATGATATTCTGTGAACTGTATACTTTTCATTTCTATACTAGATTGTAGCCTACAGTGTCACCTTCATGATCAAAGTGAGAAGTGTAGTCATGGAAGAGTGAGAGGATCAGACTTTCTCTGATCATTCAGTTGTGTCTGTGCTGCTGGAAACACACCCTAAGACCATGTTACTGTCGAGGCATCCTGCAACGATGTCATCGTGCGTGCTGGGAGGTGTACACGGATGTGGTTGGAGGTGGATGCTGCAATTGGGACCTGTTAAAAATCAGCAAATTACAGGCTGACTCGGAAAACTTCAGAAAATTGGTGATGAACTTTTAATGAAACTTTTAATATGCTGGAATTTTAATTACTGTGTGTGTGTGTGTGTGTGTGTAACAATTTGGTCACAGTGTAACACATGAACCATACATGGTCCAGCCCTTATATAGGTTTCAACCTCTTGTTACATTTTTATTAACATTTACAATAAAGTTGTAAATTATATATCTATAATTTACACATATTTACAACATTTTGGTCTTTAGACTACCATTAGGTAAGATTAATGAACACTTATTTATAGTGTGCAGGGTTTTTCAGGCGTCTTCTTAGCCATTAGCCTTATTTTAAGTAATTATTAAGCCCTGAACAGGTGTTGTACCTGCACAGTTGACCTTTTTCACAACCAAATTGCTGTAATAAAGTTAGCAAAACCCATATTTTACTATTTATCATTATTCCCCTGACTGAATAAAGTGTCTAATGCCAATTATATCCACTTCATGGAAGTGGTGTGAAAAGATACCTGAAATTTGAGAAAAAATCAGACGTTGACCACTGTGAACCTGGTCTTCAGAATTGACCTGAAGTGAGATTTAACAGATTTCATGTACTTGATCCCCTCAGTATATTTTTGTTGAATGGCAGAAATGTGACGATAACATTTATCTCTCTTTTACCTGGAAAAAGGTGTGTGACCACACAGTTTAGGGCAGTGGTTCCCAAACTGGGGGGCGGGCCCCCCTGGGGGGGCACGGAGCCACTGCAAGGGGGGGCGTGAAAGACCCGGGGAGAAAAAAAGAGTGAAACAAAGCTGAATGAATATGATCTATGTAGGGGGAATAAACAAATGCTGTTTCTATCCAACTGACCTTTATTTTGCTAAAATTTAACTTTTGAATTCTTTTTTATCAGTTCCATCCCCAATTATGGTTTACAATTGATTTAAAATTTTGTGGTGGGGGGCTTGAACTTTTGTTGGCTTCCGAAAGGGGGGCATACTGGAAAAAGTTTGGGAATCACTGGTTTAGGGTAAACTGAACCTGAAACTTTCCATAATGATAAATCCAAAAATGACTGTATTTTGTGATTATTTATCCATTTATTTGTGTTGCAAACATTTATTTTTGTTGTTGCCATGGTTGTTAGCCCTCTCCTGGGAGTCCCATGATGCCATGGGTTGAGTCTGTCAACCAATCAATGGCTGCCTTACTGACCTGTCGACCAATCAGAGGCTACATGGACATGAAATAATGAGTATAATAGCGTAAATGTAATAAATAAATGTGTAGATATGTCATGTGTGTTATAATAGGACATTTTTTTAAATAAACTGATTGAATGTTGTTACTTTCTGTAGTGTTTTATGTGAAAAAGCTTTAGCTGCACAAATGAAAAAACTCCATGGAAACCTAATATTTCAAGCGGCTGGTTGACTTGTGTATTGACCTCCTGATTTGGTCATCTGAGGAAAGAAACACCTGAAAATTTTCTAAATGTGGAGCCAGGAACACAAGTTTACCAAGAAATTATTTTTTGCAAATGTATTTCTTGGTGTACCTGCTGAAGGGTTAAAACAAGTATTGTATTTCTTATTTCAGATACAGTGTGTCCCCTGTGCTTCTCACTTTTGTGACCCTCAGTTTTCTCCCAATTCAGTAAGTTATTTTGTAAAGTTAGATCATAGTGAAACATGTAAGTCATATGCACATATAACAACTTTACAAAAATATGAGGGAAAACAGTAAAAACTGCAGTTTTTGGACATAGCTATCAAGTCACCACTGCAGTATTTCAGTCTCAGTTTGCTCTGTTTTCCAGGAGTTAAATGCTGCCTCAGCTAACCACAACCCTGAGAATAATGTCTGAACTCTTAAATGAAGTGGTTTCCACTGAGAACATTATTCTAACTACCGGGTTATAAAATATTGTTCTCTTTTTCTGATTTATTTTTACCCTTCTGACTACTTTTTATTCATTTATTCTCACACAAGGCTGTCTTGCAAAGGAGACTCCAGCCTCAGTGGAATCCTCTTGTTAAAATAAGAATACTTAAAGAAAGAAGAGACAGAAAAAACACATGCATTGTCTCTTCTATACTCTGTACACTAAATGTATTCTATGGAGGTTTTTGTTGCAGATTGTTTTAATTGGCTGTCTAGATCATGCCGGTCTTTATAGTATAAGATTCACAGATTCAGTCAAACACATACACACACACACACATTCACACACGCACAAACACACATATCACCCTGACCCTGAAATGTGCGAATCAGCAGCGGAGCTTCATTAGAGCTATCATGAAGAGTAATCACAACGTGCATTGCTGCATGTGGTGTGTGAGTCCCAAGAGGTCCATTAAGCCAGTGATATTATTGCTTGGTGTATGGAAGAAATCTTCATGAGCTTGTTGAGTTGGAACACACAGTATGGAGCTCAAACACACACACACGCAGAGCTTCATCAGCAGTTTGGGCTTAGAATAACAATGTGATCATAGTAAGTATGCACACACACATCCAAACAGTACGCAGTGACAGAAAGTGCAAATTTAATGTGTTAACTGGTTTCTGGGAGTACAACAACATCAACGTAACATTTTCCTATAGCTCGGCAGCTGTGTTTTTGCATACAAGACGCCTCATTCTTCACTCAGTTACCTGGCTTTGAGTCATGCGTGTGATGTTTGTTAGAATATCTTCGGCGGGCTAAAGGTTAGACCGACTTTCATGTTGTTTTTGCCTTCCATGCAAAGATTCACACCGCCTCGTGGGTGCATTTTGATGTCAACAACAACAACAACGAAAAAAAAAAGCACAGCTGTGAGCAGTACTTAATGTTGCCGTTGGGATCATTGTTTCTTCCTCCTATATTAGAACCAACCTGCTAAGGCTCATTTAGACAGAGAGGGAGAAGCTGGCAGCTGCACCTTTTCATACTGTTGTGCTGGTGGACCTCCGTGTGTGGGCGTGACACCACAGGTGCTCCGACTTTATTGGTTTATTTACAACAGCAGTGATCAGTTGCAGGCTATGTTTGTTTGTTTTGGATGCTGGCGGACTGTCATGAAGTTAGCTGTGTGGATTACTCTGTTTGTCTCCGCTGCTATCTAAATTGCATCACCCAGGCATAAAACAGACTGATATCACGGCTGATACAGGCAGTTAGTGTGGCTGGACTCTGCAAGGGTCTAACCAGTGAGGAGTGACCCAAATAGCCAGAATGTGTATGCTATGCTAATGAAAATGCCAGACTTGTTCCAATATCTTTAATCCCTGAGTGAGCAAGTGTGTTTTTTTCTTCCCTTATTTGTGTTCGTTTTCTCAAAAACAAGAGACCAGTGTGCTCCCTTAATGACCCATGATGCTGAGTCTGGCACTGGCCTTTCAATAAGTAATTACTGCAAGATATTTACTGGCATTACTTGGAAGTGGTCACACACTCAGCCCAGTTTAAGGTTTTCTTTTCCCATTTTAGTCTCATTTTTAAGTTGTTTATTTCCTGAAACATGTAAAATTGGGTAACTGGGACTTTTCAAAGTCTGTTTAAAGCAATGATAAATGTGTGTTCTGAATTTGTCACACCACAAAAACGTGTTATTAACCACCCAGCCAAATTTGAACGATTAAAGAAATCACTAAATATATAAAATTACCTCTCAAAATCTTAAAAAAAAAAAAAAAAAAAAAAAAAAGAGCTGTGTCCACTTCATTGTCTCAAGTGGCAAAGACCAGTATTACCTGAAAGATGGATGCTCTGTTTAACAGCTTCACTGGACTTGTACAGACATGGGCCACCAGAGCCAGAGGACAGTGATCTATCAGCTCATTGAAGAAACAATTCCATCCTCAGTCTACGAAAAGATGGTATTTTTCCCTTAAGCATCAGGTTGTTGGAACTATTGGGTGCTGTGAGGGTTGTTTGTGAGCTGGTTTGCAGGGCTTATAGTGTTGGGGGACCATGGCACTGTTGCATCAGTGAACCATATCTCAGGTCAACCCAAAAAAAATCCATCCATCCATCCATCCATTTTCTGTAACCGCTTATCCGTGAGGGTCGCGGGGAGCTGGAGCCTATCCCAGCTGACTTTGGGCGAGAGGCGGGGTACACCCTGGACAAGTCGCCAGTTCATCGCAGGGCTGACACATAGAGACAAACAACCACTCACACTCACATTCACACCTACGGGCAATTTAGAGTCACCAATGAACCTGCTGCATGTCTTTGGACTGTGGGAGGAAGCCGGAGTACCCGGAGAGAACCCACGCGGACACGAGGAGAACATGCAAACTCCACACAGAAAGGCCCTGCTGGCTCGGGGATTCGAACCCAGGACCTTCTTGCTGTGCGGCGGCAGCGCTAACCACTGCGCCATCGCGCCGCCCCCAAAAAAAAAAAAAAAAAAAAAAAAAAAAAAAAAAAAAAAAAAAAAAAAATCCTGAACACATAAATGGTGAACAACGGTTTAATTAAAAACTCTTGATTTCCTCGACACAGACTTTAATTTAAAATAGGAAGAATCTTAGATAGATTTTTTTCCCATTTGGTATTAGAAGTAAACCATAACTCACTTTAGGAAATTCTAAATACTCAATCAAACATCAGTTTGTTTGTTTTTATTTTAATGTCTGTTACCGAGCAACTGACACTGCTTTTCTCATCTTGCCCAGCTCAACAACTTTGAAACTGTTCCTCTTTCTTTTTCTTTTTTTGTAATCATTGAAACATACTGAAACACATACTCAAAAGCAGCTATACGGATTAAACAAGCAGCCATATGGATTAAACAAGCTAGCTAAAACTACCGTTAGCTACTGTTAGCTAACACTACTGTCAGCTACTGCAGAAATACTGACCATGCCAGAAATGCCACACTAACATGCTATTTGAAAAGCTAAAACAGTATGTGAGATGTTTTAGTGTGTCCGAAACCTTAGTGTGAAATCAATAGTATGTGTGTAGTAGTGCAAACTATTTGTAAAGAAATATTATAGTATGCAAGCACTGGATTTCATGCTGGCTTGCTGAAGGAGTTAGCTTTAGCTTACACCAGCCAGCTACACTTACGAAATCTGCTTGTGAGTCATAACTTTAGCCAACAAACTCCACCGTCATCAGCTAGAAATGAGAATCTGCTTTTGTTTACGTCTCTAAGGAATCACAGAACTTGTGTTTCAACAATTGCTCCCATTTTGATGCTAAATCTTACACCGTTATCACCAAAAACTACATAAATGCAGTGCGAGAATGGAAAGTTTGGCAGGTTTAGAAACAGTAACTAAGGAGGGCGGTGCTTAGCAAAGGGTCAGTTGGCAAGGAGCACACATGCTGAACAATGCATCTGAAAAGAGTCACACTACTGTTTATTATTTAACAACTGTTAACAAACACTAGTTTTAGCTACTGCAGAGCTACTCTTAGCGAACAGTACCGTTAGCTAGTTAATAAGTTAGCTAGTAGTACAAGTGGAAAAGTGAAAGGACAGCTTACCAGTCATCCTAAAGTTAGGAGAGCTTATTTAAGATTTTGGGCAGTTAAGATGTTTATGTAGTAAGTTTAAGTTTAAGTTTATTTGTTCAGGGACAGTGCACAATGATGAACATTGCTGTAAATGTACCAGTTTGCAGCTGATTAGCTAATTTCCAACTGTAGTCCCAAGGCAAGGTGTTAAAATACACATTACAGAAAATTACAAATTACAAAATACACATTACAGAATACAAGTACACATTCACTATGCAACATTGACTTAGGAACCATTCATCTGTAATCAGGAATAAATCAGGTCCTAACCCCAATTACCATGGTTACCAATAAAGACAGGATCTACTTAGTGAGGAAATTTCTGTAATACGGCCCCTGAACAACGTGTTATTTCTTTCCAAATGTTCAAATTTAAAAAAAAAAATTTATAGAGGTGTTCACTTAAATTTTGATGCTGTAGTTTGTGGTTCTAATGAATCAAAATATGCTGTATACTTTATATAGAAGTTTATAATATTTTACCTACTTCATTTATATCAATAAGGGTAACTAATAGACTGGCAACCAAGTGTTTTTTGTGAAATAAAAAAAAGGAAAAAATCTGTCATGTGAGTTTTGTTTCTGATTAAAAAAAAACTCTCAGATATCTTGTCTAACTTTATTTTTCCGTGTTTTTATTCCTCACAGCCCAGTATGTACAATGTGATGTTTTCTCTGTTGACAGTCCCGTTGCCTGAGACAGTTGCCAGCTGTCTTCAATTTGCTGCACAGGTAACATTCCCAAAAATGACTTTAACCACATATTGTCTTCCATCTCAAAAACATATACACACACTGAGGACGGGGACACACAGGCTGCACTAAATCACCTGCAAACAGAGCACATATTCAGCCCAGCGGGTGTGGGTCTATGAGCACTCACATTCTGAGCTTATCCAAACTCACCTCAAGTGTGAAGACAAGTGCATAAAAATATCAAAGAACCCCAAAAGACAAAAGTCAAATACCAACGCTGAACGGATTATCCTCACGTTAAAACACCCCAAAGACTCAGCAGGGGTTCCATTAAACAACAGACCATGTAATAAGATCAGAGGGCTATAAAGTTGGTGCCTTGAAAATGTAATATGCACTATCTAAAATACTAATTATACATTCATTCCCTGCTCCATTTTTATGCATTTTCAGAAAACCTATTGGTTCAAGAGAAAAGAAGACTTTCTGCAGGGATGTCAAGACTGTTTTTCTGTGTAAGTTAAGTAAATGTCATTGTCTATGTGCCACTTTCAGAAACTAAGGAAATTGTGCTTTACACATGCACATACATATAAAATAAAATAGAATATATCACTAAAACAAATTTTCCTGTAAAAAAAAAAACAAAACAAAACAAAAAAAACATGAAATACTGGCATTATTTTATGGTATCACTACCATAATTTACTTCAACAGTATATTACCGAAAATGTATTACAGTACTAGAATGTGAGGCTTTCAGAGTAATACTGTAGCCAGGCCAAGCAGTATACTGTTTCTACAGTGTTGCTATTGTAATTAACTGTGTCTAACTGTGTATTGTATGTGTTACTGTATGATACTGAAAAGTGTTCTTCCAAAAACAATCAAAATTTACAATATTTCCCTGTAATTAGGAAAAACAGTACACTACTGTTAAATTTATTTATTTGTTAATGTATATTTACAACAATTTGTGTAGTGTAATACTCTAATCATTCATGCAAGTGTTGTGAAATGTGCTACTGCAGTTGCTGCAGTTCACTTCTGGGTTGAATGTCTTTAGCATTAGAGCAAATCATGTTGATTGCAACCAAGACATTCCCCTTCCAAGCCAAGGAGAACCTACGGCGCCATGTTTGCTGTGTTTGTTCTGAGCTATCGTGGAAATATGGCAGTGCAACATGGCAACCTCTGTGGAAGAGAACCTGCACCGCCTGCAGATATAAAGGGCTCAAACTAAGGTAACAAAAATGCAACAATTCTTATTTTTAGGTGATTATACAGTCAGTAGCTGAGATGTTACTGAATGGTTATAGAAATACAGGAATATTATAGAAATACTACAGGCAGCAGTGTGTCTGTATGATCCTCTCGTTCTTCACTGACTGATGCTACTTGTCACTTAGATCATGAAGGTGACAACACTCTAAAGAGTATATATGCTGCAATATAGAATAGAATTCAGTATGAATAGAATATAGTTTAGATGTTATTATATATCTTAGACGAAAGTGACAGAAGGGCAGGAGTGAGAGAAAATGGCACAACTACAAATCTTTCTCCTACTTCAGCACCATGGACAGCACCGTGGATTTATCAATATGCAGAACAGTTAGGCTAATATTTCACAGCCATGGTCAGGGCCATGCAATTCTAACTTGCATAAATCTCAGTCAGATCAATATTCAGCTAAAGAGCCCCTCTGCCCCGACGCTCTCTCTGCTATTAAGGGATGGAGACGGGGGGTGCCAGGTGAACAAGGGGGATGCATTTTGGTCACTTTGCTAACAAGGGGGATCGCATCTCCCTTCAGATCACTTGTGGCCAGCATTTCAAAACCTTTAATCTAGAGCAGAATTAATTATCTGGATAGGGTTAAATCTCAAAATTGGGCATTTCAAAACAGGGAGCTGTAGTCCTGATCTTGCAAAATTGGGATACAAACTTGGTGATCCGGTCATACCCAGAATCCCCATCAAATGTTGTTTGGGGTATTTCATGGACCGGAGTGTCCAAATACATCACATAGGTCTTGAGGTCTCGATTTGGTCAGTGTTGAAGATAGCATGCGGATTTCTCGATCTTCGATTCACTTTCAGGGAAGAAACGAGAAAGAAAGACGTAAAAGAAACATAACTGGAAGTTTGATCTGGGAACATAAACCAGAACAAACAGCTCTAACTGGTGCTATTCAGACTACAGGTAACAATGAGAAGACTAATAACCAAGTCAGAAACAATAATTTAACATAAATGCTACAACTGGATCCGGAGCGGGCAGCCAGATGGCATTAAACATTTTCTCCATATGGTCGACATGATCTGAAGACATTTACACACTCAGTCATTTATAATTACAAAGCCACATTGCTAAATACGCCAAATGTAGTGCCTGTTCTATTTTTTTTTTATGAAGTGTACTTGTGAGATTAATCAAAGCAAGAGCTATTACACTTTATGGCTTTATGTGTATCAATCACTTTGGAGGAAAAGGGGTGTCTCAAACAACTTACATAAATTCTGCAAAAGCAACTCAACATCAAGGCCGTGTCCTTTTTATATTCAGTGAACGGCATCCGTCAGCAACTTCACAGGACCAAACACATTTTACTTTCTCTTAGATTGTCTACTTCAACTTCTCAGTCACCATTTTCAGCACTCCGCACCCCACGGGCTATGAGCTGAAAGTCTCAGAGTTTTTGAAAGAACAGAGTATAAAATACAAAGAAAGCGATCGAGGAAGAGATAAACTGCGTCTGTGAGGGAGAAAAAACAACGAGGGGATGAGATGGAATTAGATGAATCAATTCATCCTCTAGTTTGTCTTATATAAAGCTTTACCTCCCAGTTCCGCTTTGGAATATTTTATCGATCTAAGACTTTTGTTTTTTCTCAAGAGAGAGACTTGAGAGCAAAAAGAAACTGTGTTTACATGCGTGTGAAGGGTCAGTTCTCTTGGCCTATTTACAATGGGATATCTGCTGTGGTCTCTCCAATACAATGAAGGCCTTAACACACCAACAGTGACACAAATAAATGGCCTTTTCCTCTGGCCTGTAGTGCTCTTTATCCATCTATACCATTTTGGTGAGTTGCCTAATTTTGGAGATATCAGCCTTAAAGATGTCTGCCTCCTCTCTAGTACAATGGAACTATATGGCACTCATCCTGCGGTGCTCAAGACATCCAAAAATAAATAAATAAATAAATAAAACTTTGAAAAGGTCAATGTCTCTTGCTAGAAATCATGGCCCAGTAGTTCTAAATAATCCACAGACCTTGTCAGCATTTTCATGTAGGAACTACTTTCTTTTTACTGTCCCTTTAAGCTTCTAAAAATAAATTGCACCATGGCAAGAAAAAAAAAGAAAAAAAAAAAAAGGATGTAATCAACATTAAGTGAACATGACCTGAAAACGGCATGCCTAGGTATGCCCAGTATAGAGAAATAGAGGAGACCTGCTTTGGTCAGAAGCTGAAACTGAACCACAGTAGCTTCAGGACATATTTCAGTGCTGCTAAAACAGCTAGCACCAAGAATGAAGAAGCAGAGGAGTCATTTCAGAGACTGACTGACCAGAAGCAATGGCTATACATAGGTAAAGTGGGTAGGTAACACTTTACAATAAGGATCCATTAATTAACACTGGTTAATGCTCACAGTTCATTAATAGTTAACTAATGCGTTGTTAGTTGTTTACTAATGGTGCTCATGTTCACTATGGCATTTACCAATACATTTGTTAATGTTAACCATAGCATTCATTCATGCATTAGTTAATGCTTAATAAGCATTACCTCACAGTTAATTAATAGTTAACTAATTTGTCTATTAATCATTTCGTAATGGTGCTCATGTTAACTATGGCATCAATTCATACATTAATTAATGATAATTATAGCATTAATTCATACATTACTTAATAGTAATTACAGTATTAATTCATACATTAGTTAATGTTAACCATGGTATTTATATATTTTATATTATATATTTATTTTTTATTATTTATTCTTTTTAAAGCACTGATCAGGAGTGGCACCTTGAATTTTGTTGTGTTAATACATTGTATTCAATGCAATGACAATAAAGCTTCTAAAATTTCTAATTTATTTATTCATATATTAAATAATGAAAATTATAGCATTAATTCATTATTTAGCTGATATTAATTATGGCATTAACTCATACATTAGTTAATGTTTACTATGTCATTGATTCATACATTAGTTACTGGTTAATAAGGGCTGGTTTTGAAATCCTCTATTTTTTTAAGGTCACAAGGTTGTCTAGTATGTGTATTTTCTGTTGTCTTTAAAATCGTAGTCTGTATTTTCTCTCTGTTTCATCATATATTACAGAATTTAGTGAAACGTGAAATAGGTGATCTGCCATGTTGGATGTTTTGGATGTGATGTTTTCAGGAACGTTCAGTTTGATTGGTCAGATGTGAACATGTCAGAAGCGAACCTTGTGAAAGCTTGCATCGGATACATTATGAAAATTATAATTAAAATTAGAAAATATCATGAACGTGCAAATTAATCACATGAAAAAAATGTAGATGGTGTGAAAAAAACCTTGAAGGTGATTTGAAAGCAGGCAAGTTTACAGTAACCAGGTTTTTCAGAGCATGTCCAACACATTCCCTTATGTCCCATGTTAACCTTGTCTCTCCCAGTAACCTGGTTTCCTTTCTGCATTCAAACACAGTGATAGATTCAAGTAATAATGGAGTAGATTCAAGTACTAATGGAGTAAATTCAAGTACTAATTGACCTGAAACTTTGTGACAAAATAAGTTTAGAAGATACATGTCCTACTGTGGCAGAAGCAGCACAGGACTATCTTTAAAATGTAAAGTGGGAAGATTGCTAGGATAACGTTTTCTAAAAATGGTTTGTGATAACCTCCTTCAAATGTTAATTGACAACATTGCTAGAACATTATGTCTTAACGTTCTTAAAACATTATGTGAAAAACGTTCCCAGAACATTATGCCCTAACGTTCTTAAAATGTTACGTGAAAAAGTTCCCAGAAAATTATGCCTTAATGTTACTAAAACATTACATGAAACTGTTACCTGAACATTATGCCCTGACAACCTCCTAAAAATGTTAAGTGACAACACTGCTACAATATTATGCCCTAACATTCTAAAACCATGTTCTTAAAAAAGTTAAGTGAAAACCGTTCCCAGAACATTATGCCCTGATGTTCTTAAATTGGTTTCAGGGGAAGTTTTCTTTAAGTTGCCTGAATACTGTAGCTTAACATGCTCTAGAAACATTTTAAAAATGTTTTTTGGTAATCTCCTTAAAACGTCATGTGAAAACATTGCTAGATCATTATGCCCTAACGTTCTTAAACATTCTTAAAATGTATTTGGGGGAACTTTTAAGTTCCCAGAATGTTCTAGGATAACATTCTCTACAGAATATTCTATGACTGTTTCAGGAAAATGTTCTTCTTATTCTGTAATGTTCACATAACGTTATTCCATAAAGTTCCCAGAATGTTATGCCCTAACGTTCCCAGAACGTTATGCCCTAAATGTTCCCAGAACATTACGAGATAATGTTCCCAGAACGTTACGAGATAACGTTCTGGGAACGTTATTCCGTAATGTTCCCAGAACGTTATGCCCTAACGCTCCCAGAACGTTCTTCCGTAACATTCCCAGAACATTATGCCCTAACGTTCCCAGTATGTTACAAAATAACGTTCCCAGAACGTTATGCGCTAACGTTCCCAGAACGTTATGCCCTAATGTTCCCAAAATGTTATGAGATAACATTCCCAGAACATTATTCCGTAACATTCCCAGAACATCATACCCTAACATTCCCAGAACGTTACAAAATAACGTTTCCAGAACGTTACAAAATAATGTTCCCAGAACGTTATGCCCTAATGTTCCCAGAACGTTACAAAATAACGTTCCCAAAACGTTATGCTCTAACGTTCTGGGAACGTTATTCCGTGACGTTCCCAGAATGTTATACCCTAACGTTCCCTGAATGTTCCCCAAACATTATTCCGTAACATTCCCAGAACGTTATGGTCTAATGTTCCCAGAACGTTACAAAATAATGTTCCCAGAATGTTACATTGCAACATTATGTCCTACCATTCTTAAAATGTTATGTGAAAATATTGTTAGAACAGTAGTTAAGTTCCCAGTATGTTCTAGTGTAACGTTCTCTAACAAGACTCTAAAATATATTTTGTGATAACCCTCTTAAAATGTTACGTGACAACATTGCTAGAAGATTATGCCCTAACATTCTTAGAACATTTTCGGGGGGAAGTTTTCTCTAAGTTCCCAGAATGTTCTTCTTTTGATGACCTCCTTAAAGAGTTTCGTGACAACACTGCTGGAACATTATGCCCTAATGTTCTTACAGCATTACACGAAAACTTTGCTGGACATTATGTCCACTGCGAGGACATTATGCCCTGATGTTCTTAAAACATCATCGGGGGAAGCCTTCTTTGAGTTCTCCTTTATGTCCTGTCTTTTTAAAAATGTTTTTAGGGGAACTTTTAAGTTCCCAGAATGTTCTATGATAACATTCTGAAAAGATTTTTGACAACTTCCAAAAAATGTTAAGTGACAATACTGCTACAAAATTATGCCCTAACATTCTAAAACCATTTTTGGGCGAAGCTTTAAGTTTCCACAGTATTCTTGGATAACCTTCTCTAAAAACATTCTAAAAATGTTTTGTGATGTCCTCCTTAAAATGTTACGCGACAACATTGCTAGAAAGTTATGCCCTAATGTCCGCAAAACCTTACGTGAAAACATTCCTTGAACATTGTGCCCTAACTTTCTTAAAATGTTTCGGAGGGAGTTTTCCTTAAGTTTCCAGAATGTTCTAGGATAAAATTCTCCACAAATGTTTTTTGATGACCTCCTAAAAATGTTTCGTGACTACATTGTTCTACGTTCTTAAAACATTACCTGAAAACATTGCTAGAACATTATGTTCTAACGTTCTTAAAACATTTTAATTTCCCAGAATCCTGAAGGATAACATTCTAAAAATGTTTTGTGACAACCTCCTTAAAGGTGTCTTTTGAGATTCCTGCAAGGCTTTTCAGCACTACACCTCCTGGGTTCTGCTGCTTTTCTGCATGAGCGAGCGAGAGCTGAGGAGAGTGCAGGAGAGAACAACAAGGTGAAGCTGGTCAATATGTGTCTGTGTGTGTGTTTCAGAGTGTGTGTGTGTGTGTGCGTGTGTGTCTGTGTTTCAGAGTGTGTGTGCTTCCTCTTAAAAAGATGGAAGGGAGGAGAGAAATAATTGTTGAATTGTTTTTTATAGGGCTTTCCCTGGGAGATTAGGATGCAGATTCATTAATCTAAAAGCAAGATGTATGCCCTCTCTCAGGATTTTCTAGGGAAAACAATACTGCTTGGGAAAAGATGAGAGCAGCATCACTTGACTTTTTCCTCCCCCTCTTTCCTCTCATTTTCCATCCATCTCTTTGTTTCTTTGATTCTTGCTCTTTGTTACTCTACCTCTTCACTTCTCCCTCAGTATGTTTTTTTTTTCCCTGCAATAAAACACTGAATACGAGCGCTTGGTGGAAAATAGGGTGCATAAAAAATACAAGTGTGTTGAGTTGTTTTGACAAGTTCAGTCTGGGGTTTGTGGAGCAACTCCTTACAAGGCAAACTAGTTGTAATTCTATCTTTAAATAACAGTAATTAATGTTTGACGTGTATTGAATATTGTTAAATTTGTATTATGACAGCCGGTGACTTTAGCTACAATCACACATCTTTTTGGCCTGCACCAGACTCTGCTGCATTTTCATTTTTGATTTGTTTGATTTCACGACCAGTGTAGCCAGTGGTTGGCAACCTTTGATGCCAGTGCTGTAATTATGATAATGATTATAGCAGAGAGGAGAGTCAACACCTGTAACTTTAGCTGAGTGAGATGGTTCTTTTACTCTGTGGTGTTTATACCAGTAAAAGCCAAGAAAAAAAAAAGCACAAATTACAATTTCAGCCCTCAGGTGCGACGAATCAATAACCTGAAAAGATTAAGAATCATCGACTGTGCACATAAAACTTTGCTTTATTAGCATACAGTTCTTTGCACAGGACTCTGTATTCCTGTTGTTATTTTTATTACCTCCATGTGATCACATGCATATGTGCGTCATCAATGGACCTTCAGCTTGTCCACAGCTAATCTTGAATACTACTGAAATGACCAACCTAATTTCTTTTGTGCACATTCATGACTGTATGATGAAGGACCTCTGCGATTAAGAATTTTTTGAAAACCTTGAAAAACCTTTTTCATGGCTCCACAATGGCGACAGCTGTGGCCACAGATGTGTTTTGAGATCATCCTATTCTTGTGTACATGATATCTGAAGAAAGCTTGGAACGCTTCAAACTTGGTACAAATATCCACTTGGACTCAAGAATGATTAGATTTTGGTGGTCAGTGGTCAAAAGGCAAGGTTACAGTGACCCAAACACATTTTTGGCTGTAACTCAAGAATTCCTACACTAATTATGACAAGATTACACACAAATGGATAATAGGATAAAATGATGAGGTAATGACACTTTTTATCAAAAAGGTCAAAGGTCAACTTGACTGTGACATCATAATGTTCAGCTCTCTATCAGTCTATTACCAGACCTGTACTCCTTTGTCAAAAAATATGCTTAATACCTTTTATCAAATACCTCCAAAGTTACAGGTCGATATAAGTTCCAAATTAAATTCCTTCAGAGTCTTCACTACATACATTGTATGAGTCTGGACTCACATGGATGTAAACTGCAACTTGACTGGTTGGAGACATAAACTGTGAGGCAGTAATTCTATTTTTTTTACTGTACCGTTTTATGCGACCATCGGCAGCTGACTACTCACTTCTTAACTGGCCACCAGGTGCCACAAGTGACCAACAACTGCTTCAGTTTGAAACCTTGTTTCATCTCGGGGCAACATATGTTGGCAGAACCTCTGCTGGTTGCATCTGGCGGTTGTGGTGGCATTTGCAGTAGGTGCTTCACCATCTTTTGCTTGGCAGGGATCTGCTCTGCTCATGTCTTCTTTTTTTACTTTTCTCTTTCTTTTCAATTCATTTAAAAGATTTTAATTTTTATTTTTCGTCTTGAATGGATTTATGCGCCGGAGAGTGACCCGATCAAGCCCATCCGAGGACTGCTTGTGCATCCCCATCACATTTTATCTGTTTATGTGAATGTCAGGTTGTTTCTTTTGTATGTGTGAACAAATAAATCAAATCAGGACACTTCCCATGGATTGATTTCACTTCATCAAGGATTGAGTGCTGGATTATACCCCCAAACAGATACTGCGGACAGCATGGATGCCTATTAGCTCTGTTTATTCTACTTTCTGGAGTCCGCGTGGACAACATTGTCTCAGCACATTAGGGGTCTAGGCCTGTACCCTCTGATGTCAAAGATTTACATCATGCGGACCCCAACAGACCCTTGCAGATGCAGAGAGTTTCGTACCAGCTTGAGACATACATTTTCATGTGGCCTCTGCAGTGGGTGTACAATGTTCCTATGGGTGTTTTTTTTTTTTTCCCTCGCCCTTCAATTGAACCAAACTAAAAGAGAAAACGCTCAAGAGCTTGACTAAACTGTTCCAAACATAAACAGTGTGAACACACTTTTTGTGTTGCTTTGCAGAAGCACTGGATGCCTACACACACACACCCACAACTTCCTCAGATTACATCAGCTTCGGGTACAGTAAGAGAGCACACACACACACACACACACACACACACCAAATTCAATCACAAGCATATTTTGCTTTTAGCTTTACTTGACCAGAAGGGTCACTTAAATTCTTATTTACAAGAATGGCCTGGCAGACAGTTTCACATTTATCTCTCATCAAATTTCAGAACACACGCATGGATTCCACAGCTACAACCATCAGCTGATGTAATATTTTACCTTTCTGATTGATCCCCAAAGAGGAATACTCTCTTCACTGCAGCAACTACTGCATCTGGAAGAGACTTGGAGCAGAGCAGTACAGCCATTTGAACTTCATTGTGAGGACAAGTCTTGTTAAGGGGAAACTCCACCGATTTTACACAAGAAGTTTCATTTACTTGTCACAAGGAGTAGTTCTCAGCCTTTGAAAACAGCTGTATAATGTGTTCTGTGGCTCTGCAGGGAGCGTTCTAAAGCATTACAAACCAGGGATGTGGGATTTGAAGGGAATTAGCATTTAGGAAGCGGGAGATTGAGATGCATTATTGGATAAAAAGACTTGACCCATTCCCGAGACTAAGAATGTGGATATCTCGGCCTCAACTGCTTCGATTTTGATGGTTCTTTTTTAAAATCTGTCTCTTGTGAGTCATCCAACTTAATCAAACTGCTGGAGCAGGCCTTTAAATAAAATAGAACAAACACCACAAAGATGTCTGGCAACAGAATCTAATCACATTGTTAAAGTTAAGTGTATAGACAACTGACATGAAAAAAAAGGGTGGACGCCAAGGCTCAACTTCCACCCACTGTACAAAACCAAAACCAAAATATCGCGGATACGAGCGCTGCCATCTTGCGTAGGTGACTTCATTTGGAGCTAAAGTCTGTGCAGTAGTGATCAACGCTGAGTTTCCGCCCACACAGTCGGTCGACTCAATCACAAGCAGAGCTCAGCTGTCAATAATGGCATGAAACCCCGTTTTTATTTGATCAAATAACTGATTAAAACGAAACTGATCTGAAAAATGAACGACAAATCCGCATGATAAAAACTACCTTAAACGACAGTGGTTTAACATTAACGTATGGGACCGATTGGCCAACCCGTACTTGCTCACTCAACGGATGAACAATCTTTCGACAACTGCCGTAACGCTTAACAGTTATACAACACGACACTTCAACAGTTTTCTGTATGTTTTGTCTCTGACCAATGAAGTTAGCTAATGTGCTAAAAGAGTTAGCATTAAAAGAGAAATCACCTATTCCTCCCTGTTCCCCAATTTCTGATCAAGTGGCAGGACAAACCTTTAGACACAAACTTTAGCCATACCTACAGTACATCAGCCCAGCATGGGAGGGTTTTGTATTTCCAGTACAACAGGGCTATTTGCTTGAAAGTCTGTTTTATAACTGAGGACGAATAGCTCAGCTTGAGTCAAGTTCCAGCGAATAAACACTGAACTTAATAAACAGTCTTTGGAATAAAAGTCTATTATATTGTGTTATTCAAAAACTTCTATTATAAAGCAACAAAACCAGAAAATTTTCAGTTTTCATCATAACCACTACAGAGTAGGTTCATCTCCGGTACGACTCCAATGCGTTTTGACTTGATGCGGCCAAAAGTGCAGATGGAAAAGCCCCAAATAATTCATTTAACCTTACCTGCTATGAAGTGTGGGCTACAAACATGAGTATTTCTGATGTCGCTGTCAGGAGGGCCTTTCAGATTAATCCATGCACACAAAAAGCAGACTGAAAAACAGCTTTTTCCGCTTTCTGCGGAACTGTTAAACTCAAACTTCTCTTCAGCCTGACAGTTCTGTTGTAGAGTGCAATATTTATTCACATGCCACTTTAAAACCACTGTGTGGAATATCTCCCCACTAAACACACATCATCGTCAACCCGGATATCACTCAATATCTGCAACACTGCTGCTGACTGCTTTTGCACCCCTTTTATTTGTAATTTTCTTGTATTTCCTTGTTTTTTTCATTGTTAATATTATTTTATACTCTATATTTTTTGTTAATTTTTCTGTCTCTAACCTTAATTCTTTCCTGTCTGTTTATTCTTTTTTTGTTCAATCTTAATACAGTACACCATTTACGGATGACATAACTGCAATTTGGTTGTGCCTGTGTAACATAGTGTTAAATTAATGGTTAAATCCTGCTAAATGGGACAATAGTGCCATCTGCTGTTTATAATCTGTACCTGCGTTCAGTAGTAGCAGCAAAGGATTATGGGTAATCCTCAAAACAACAGAGGATTTGCGTTGAGGTAACGTATCTGTGAATGTCTGTGGACAAAACAATGTTAACTAACTTCTAAAAGCACTTTAAACTTAAGCTGACTGCATTTGGTTGGATATTAGCTAAAAGTAACATATGCTGTCTTTCCAGACAGAGCTGCGCTGTTGTCCACAAGCGATGACGATTTGTCTCTATCATCCTTTGTTTGATTGCAGATGGAATAAACCTGCACTGTTACAAACCCTGACCGGCTTTGAGAGGTTCATTTAAGAGAAGGCATCTAACGCAGAGGTCACACCTGCAAAATGACAAGAAAGTTTACAGCTGGTTTACCGTTATGTGGCCTACTACTTTAAAGGTGATTTATGTTTGCTTCCAGTTTTTCCTTTGCTCTGCCTCCAGCTGACACCGTGACGTAATCGTGACGTTGGCAATAAAAGTGACTGTACACACACACTCCCAAACATAAGCCCCGAAGACACACAGTGGATGAATTATTGAACTTGCAACTGAGATCAAACGTACTGACTTTGACTCTTAGTGGAGGAGTTTCAAGAATCAAACAGTGGGTCTTTCAGACAGTGTATACGTGGAGAAATTCCTCCACATCATGCTGCAAGTGACATAAGAAAAGCCTCATTATGGAAAACACTGTTGTGCTGAATCAAATAGCAGGTTATTATCTCTTATTTCCATACAGGTGTATGTAATTGTTCTCCAGTTACTGTTTGCACTGTGTTTGTGTGTATCTGTAGGAGCATGGTGTGTGTTGACTAAACAATGTCTGACTGGTGACCTGCTCTTCTCCCAAACCTGCTAAATTGAATAGACTGCACCTGCAGGTGCCCTGTTGCCTTAAACACACATACACACACACACAACGACATACAGAGACACACAAACACACGCATACACACACCTGTGAAAAATTATGACAAGTGCTGATATGCTTGAACGCACAAGGACAAATGTTGCATGTTAGCATGAACACACACACACACACACACGCATGCCCACACACAGAGAGAAACGCACACACGCTTGTATACACCTGTGGGAAAATAAAGAGAAGCTCTGATACAGTTGGTTGCGCAAGGTCAAACCCTGCATGTGAGTATGCAAACCACACACGTACACGCTCAAGTACACAGATACACACGCAAATTAGGCCATACAAATGCATACTGGCACTTGGATTTAGCCACCGGGGGGGGACAAGAGCGGACAATAATGAGAGAGAGAAAGGAGGAAAGTGGGAGCGAGATGAGGAGAAGAAACAAAGGGCTGAGAGAAAGAGGGAGTTAATTGGATGAACGACAGAATGGGGAGGACAAAATAGGAGAAGGATGCGAGTCGGTAAGAGTCAGAGAAATAATGGGGTTGAAGAAAGGATAGACAAGAAGGTCTAACCCTCAATTTACACAGTCATTAACTGTGTTGATTAACTGCTGGACTTCTTCCCAGTTACCAGTGGATACAGGGTAGTATATTTTTTACAGAATGATGTTTAAAAGAAGGTAAAAGTTGGGAGGCATAAAAAATATATCTGTTAAAGCTGGGGGAAGGCAGTTTATTTTAGGTATCATTGGGCAAAAAAAAATCCATAATAACCTTTCAGCATACTGTAAAAAAAACAAAAAAAAAAAAAAAAAAACTAGCCTTCTGCTTCTCCTCTTGGCTCAGTTTTCAAGCTTTAGAAAATCTAGCCTGTGATGGGAGAATTCGGCCAATCACAGGTTGGTAAGATAGTTGAGTCTCATTCTCAGGTCATCAAAACTTTGTCACAACTTCTACTTGGACATGCAGGCTCCAACCTATGAACAGGCAACATCAATGGTGAATAATTTTGAATTTCAGCTATTATGAGTTTTGTTTTGTTTTTTCCAAAAATGTAGGTTTCTTTCTCTGTTACATTGTTGTACAGCCACCATGTTGCTTGTAATGTTCTAAATACATAACAATTATTAAACAGAGAAGTTTGAACATATCGTGACATTTATTGTTTCTTTATTAAGTTTATACAGTTAAGGGTTTATATAGTCCAGAATTGTTTACTGCACCTTTAGTGGATGTGTTATGCAGAGTTTCTGTGTCACTACTTTCTTGGGTCATTGTTTGCCAAAAAAGATTACCTCTACTCCTACCTCAAAATAATTATGATATGGCTCATGGGTCATTTTTCAGAATCAGAATTTGCTTTCTTGGCCTAGTATGTGTACACATACAAGCCATATATATATTTAATTTATAAGATATATGTATTTATATTTTTAAAAAAACAAAACAAAACTTTTAACAGGAGAAAAAACATATGAAACCTCAGTGAGAACCACAAAACAAACAGACATACATGTTGTGTACAGAATGACAAAATCACAATATATATTATACATAAATACAATAGATAAACAAAATTATATAATATAAGTAAAGAATGTGGATCCAGTAGGATCTTAAACAACTTGGACCTAAGTAATACAACCTCCTCTCCACCGTGATCTGGAAGAGTACAGTCCACAAAATCACATTTAACACCAAGAACAAGGACAACAAAACTGAACAAATAAAGCTGAAGAATGGTGAAGAATAAAGAGCAGTCAGGCCTTTAATGTAGCCCCGTGTGAAAAAAAAACTGGTGCAGCACCAGTTAAAAGTTTGGACACACTTCTCCTTCAATGTTTTTTCTTTCTTTCTTTCTTTCTTTTTTTTTATATACAAGAACTGTTCAGATTATACCAACAGTGTGCAAAAAGCTGTCATCAAAGCAAAAGATGACTGAAGAATCTAGAATATCAAAGAGCAAAAAAAAAAAAAAAAATGTAGGTCAACAGGTGCACAGGAGAAAACCATAGCTCCACAATAAAAAGCAAAAAGACTCTCGCACACTCTCGTCTGCACTCGCAATGAAAGATTTAATGACAATGATGATAATTAAACCTTCGATTGCAATAGCAGAAGACACTGTGCAAGAGTCTTTTATGTTTTAGATTCTTAAAAAGCAAAAACATTTTGCCATGTTTTCATATTTTTGGTTTACGACATAATTCCACATTTGATGTCTCCAGTATTAATCTACAATGCCAAAAAATAATAAAAAGAAAAACACTGCATGATAAGATCACCAATGAGCAATAACATAAACAAAAGTCTATATACAAGTCAGGTGTTTTGGAAACTGTAAATAAGTGCAGTAATAGTGCAAAGTGTACTTGTATTGTTCAGACTTTTATTTTGGTAGTGTGAGTATTTGAAATCCTGAGTTACAGGAGTTCAGGAAACTTGCCACACACATGATGATAGATTTCTCACACATGTACGCACATACAGTAGATGCATACAGTATATGCAGAGCTTTTGATGTCCACACACACACGCTTTCTCTTTCCACTCTCTCTCTCTGCTTACGTGCCTTGCAGATATTTGTATCTCCCAATTTGGTTCATTCAAACGCCGAATGTGCGCGTGGGCCACGTTTCTCAGTCAGTGTGTACACTGTATATGTGTTTCAGGGCTGCAGCGGTTTGTTAGTTAGGTTGCTCAGCAGAGAATAATAGTTGGCAAGAACAAGAGGCAGAGGAGAGGAGGGGATAGGAAGTGGAAAGGCGATGAGAGACCTTAATAATTCAGCTTCTGGCATAAATTGCTGAAACTGAAAGTATTGCAAATTACTTCAGAAATAAACTTCCAGTGAACTTTCCAGTGTTGTCAAATGTTTGCTGCAGAATAGGAGATGTATGTCAAATGCAAATATTTGCTGCAGAAAAATCTTAATTGATACAGCACATAGGAGGAGAGGATCTCAGTGATAGAGGTAAATAAATAGCTATAAATATGGAATATTCTTGATTGTTGTTGACTACAAGTCAAACACTGTGTTGGAAATCAGGATGACTCAGAGTTCAAGTTGAGAGTGGTTTTTATTTTAAGTGCTATTATGTTTGTGATTTTGAATTTTAATGAAGAGCAGGAGAATTTTCAATTGTCCTTGAGGCTGATACCCATTTAACATTAGACTACCGTCACACTGCAGAAGGACCCAGATCAAGATCAGGGTTAAATAGCCTGAATCAGTTCAGTTTTACTGGGACTGAAAGTTCTCTCATGCTGAACAATATCAAGTATCACGTCCTCTTTAAAATGTAAATGCTTCTAGTATAATTTCAAGGACATAAGTTGCAAATAACAGAGTATTATTCATTCTTTTGTCATTCAGCTGTTTTTCATCCTGCTTGAATTGTAGTACAGACCACACATAAGATGTCTGTGAATTTAAAAAAATAACTTTACAAGACAAGAACATCATTTGTCGTACTTTTAGTTTTGTGTGAAAGTAATAATACACTTCTCGTCTCACACAATATTTATGTCATCAACATCAACATCACATCACTGTCCCTTGTAACATTATCTTACCTGATGTGTTTATACAGCGACTCCTGGTCCTTTTATCGACCATGAAACAAAAGAGTTAGCAATGAGTTGCATGTGTGACTACATCCCAATACAAAAAAATCTTAAGGGTAAAAAAAAAATCTTAAGGGTAATGAGGACCATATTTCAAGGTAAAACGCTAGCACACAACCACTTCTTAGCTAACATAAGGAAAACGTAAATGAATTATTTCGTTTATATTTCAGATACAGTGTCTTTCCTTTTCGTATCATGAAGCATTATCAAACTGTGACGTTAGCTAGGAGGTGGTTAATGCTAATGTTAGCTGTTGTCTAATGGTAGCTAATGGATCATCAAATATGTTGCTTGACCCTGAAATATGACCCAGTGGTCCCTCCACATTTTCACTATCCATTGTTTTTCAGTTGCTGATCAGTCGAGGGCACTTGATTATGATTGTCAGATTCACATGTATGATACACGACCCGTGACTATCCCATAGTGCCGAGTCACGCCCCTCCGTGCACCACCATGGGACCTAACTTTGGAAAAAATATGAACTGTAGTCAATGACAAGAGATAAATTATTTCTTGATCCTGTCTGAATTTCGACACGAGATCACACATATGATGCTTGTCAGTCTGAAAGATCATTTTTCAAGTCAAGACAGTCAGTTTTTCGTAGTACTGTTTAAGTATGAGACTGTGACGACATATAATTAGAAGGACTACACATCCAGAAGTCGCGTAAGTGACGTCATGACTTTTTCCCTCCAAAAGCTAACGTTAGCCACTGAAGCTATGGTACCTGTGTGTTTTTTCGTACCAGGGTTTAGTCACACAACAATGGGCCTTACTCATTCTTTCTCTTCACAGCTGAAGGAGTCGCTGGATAAAACACTTCAGATAACTTTATAAGGGATAGTCAGTGTTGGCATTGTTGATGTATATTGTGTGAGACGAGAGATGTAGTTAGTTCACTGAGTGGTTTCCACACAAAACTAAACTAAACTACGACCAAATTGCCACTTTCTTGTCTTGTAAAATTGTCTCTGGCAAATTGCCTCCGGCCATAGGCCGTTCATATTTTTTCCAAAGTAAGGTCACATGGGGCACACCAGGAGGGGCGTGACTTTGCCTCTCTATTATCCCTCATTTGATCTTAGTATCTAATATTACACAGTGATGATATAATTTAGGTACAAAATAGCTACATAACAGCTACAGAATCTGGTTTAGCCAGTTAAAAGTCCTCATTAAACATTAATTTGTTGAACGAGAGAAGTAGATATTTGCGGTCAGAAAAGCAGCTGAGATGTGGCTCGTGAGAATGGGCTGCAAATTGATGTCAGACAGATGCTGTGAATGTTTAGTACAGTTGTTGTTTATCCTTTAGGTTTTGCTTTAAGAACACTGTAAAGCTGTAAAACATAATCCTGTCTGCAGATGTGATTAACCATATCTAAAATGGACCCGCACAGGCAAAATGAGGGAGTATAAATTATCCAGAAAAGGAATAATTATTTCCTAACAGCTCAAGTAATTTAATTACAATGTAAAATGAAGAAAATTTTAGTCATCCATTATTGTTAGAGTTTTTTTTAAAGGAATTATGAATACTAAATCACCATTTTCATTTTTGTCTCATTCAAATGGAGGCAGACAGTCAGTCTTTTCATTCTGTGCTAAAACGAACAACATCCTGCTGAACCTCTTGCTGTCATTCATGATGTTCAAGGCGTTTTTACACTGACCCTGACTGTACGAGTGTGTACACTAACACTCGAATAGCCTCCCTCAGGGATCAATAAAGTGTGATTTTAAGTGACAAAGGCTTCCTATTCAAGTACAGTCCAGGCCCCACAGCTAAAGCAGAGTCTTAGCAGTACAGTGGGGTGCAGTGGAGTGCAGACGATACAATCAGTCCCACTGGCCAAAACAGTCGGTGCAAACAGTGGAGAGCGCCACAGAAAGGCAGGGATCCTGAAGCGGTGGAGGTTGTCACCTAAAATTACAGTTATTTTAGAGTTTAGGGTTCATGTCAGCTCAGTGAATCGTTGATTTCCACTAAATTGACTCAGACGCTCACAACTAAAAGACTGTGAAGGAAAAAAGGAGGGGATTATTGACTAACAGGCGGAGGATAAGAGCGTGCTGACAGTAATACTGTATACAGAATGACAAAGCAAAGAATGGAGAGAAATGAGTTTTGAAGTTCCGTACAAAACCCGTTGTCAGTTTTTGTTTGTTCGTTTCTTTGTGCGTTGTTAATTATTTTTTGTTATTGATCTGTTCATTTCAAAGGGATCAATGGAAGGCAGATTGCGTTCTTTTCTGTGTCCACCAAACTGTAAAACTAGAATCTTCATTAATGGCTGTGCATGCTGATGCTGTGGCCGTAGATACAGACGGCACATACAGACAGACATACCCAGCTTGGACTTGAAGAACCAATGCGTAGGAATTATTGCCATCTAGTGGTGATCTTGCAGACTGCAAAAATCTCGTCTCACTGGGGGACGTGATACTCACGCAACACACGAGTGGCCCGATATAGAGCCAGCGTTTCGTTTGTCTTATGGTGCAGACATATCAGATCCGTTAACGTGCGGCAGATCTAATTAATTTTCTTTGGAGAGGAGTAGAGGTTGACGGACCGTTCACTGTACCTGAATTTGCATAATCATGACTACACCTCTGCTTAATGCAAATGAGGTCTGTCCAAGTAACACAGCCGACTAACAAAAATCTGATCAAACGGTCGAACTAGGCAGCGTTCAAATCAAATATAAAACAAGATCCTGTTAACTGCATTGCCTTTTTCTTGCTTAAAATGTTTTCAGAAACATGTTTTAGTACTGACTAAGTCTGCTACCTGGCCACCATGTTGAAAATATCTGAGCCAAAAATCAAGCACAGTTCGTCTACCCAATCAGCTGTAGTGTTTACATGGAAAGCTTGGAGGGAAGGTGGGGAATCAACATGTTAAATAACCTGAATAATCCAGCGCCCACTGGCCAGAGCGCAGGGTGTTCTGTTTGCGTCGAGAAACGTCATCACCTGGTTTAGTTTGTCTGGTTTGGCTAATAAAAGCTAAGAGCATTTTTCCATTAATATCACTTAGCTGAGATGCTATTACAGAGTTATTTCCTGGGTGTATGCTTGTATATGTTTACATGTAAATAAATAAGTGTGTATATTGTTTTATTTTGTTTTATATTTTATCCTATTCTGTTCTGAATTGATTTATCTGTACAGATGCTGCATGTGTGTGTGTAGCGAACTAGTGAACTATAACTCATTTTGTTGTGCAACCCTGTTTTGTATAATGACGACTAAATTACCTTGATACCTTTAATGCCCACATGTGCCAATTATATTTAACATGTCTTTATGGTTATGTGCTTGGTCCCTCTCACAGCAGGCAGCTCTCAGATCATCAGATTAAGTGAAACATTTCTGACGTTTTTCAGTTTCTGCACATACATTGACCTTTCCTCACCGTCGAAACAGGCTACACAGCTTGACAACCGATATTTACAACCTGCCAGCTTTAAGACAGAGATGTGTGGTTACCAGGCTACAAGTTTGACACAAAATGTTACTGTATGCGTTTATGACGTCAGCTGCGATATTATATAGTGACAGTTCAGACAAGGCAGCTGAGGCAATGCAGGAGAAACACCTACACCAGTCCCCTGGTCCTTTCCTTTTGCTTGTCAGTGCCAAAAATGTATTGAAGCATGTTTATTTTGTGTCTCCTTAAAGGGACAGTTCACAGATTGTCTTGGTGTGAGTTGCTGAGGTTTGGAGATATCTGCTGAAGAGATGTCTGCCTTCTCTCAAATATAATGAAACTAAATGAAGATCAGTGGTCAAAGAGCCATTTGAAAAAACAAAACCAGTGTTCTCTTTCCAGAAATCATGTTTTTTGACTTGTTACATCTTGTTCTGTCGTTTTTGTATTGTTATACTTTTAGTGAGCTTTTTTTTTGTCTGATGTAATTTTCATTTCATCTTAAATCTTACTACATCTTGTTACTTCTTTTATGTGGTTTTCGTCTTCTTCCGCCTTTTTACATTGCATTATAACTAAAGTAACATGCCTGTTTTGAAAGTTTAAGGAGGAGAAAGTACTGATACTTGGTGATAATTTTTTTTTATCAGTTTTTCTTCTTGTTACATCTTTTTACATAGTTTTCATCTTGTTATGTCTTTTATGTCTTTTCGTCTTGTTACATCTTTTACGTAGTTTTCATCTTGTTATATCTTTTATGTAATTTTCATTCTGTTACATCATTTCCATCTTGATACGTTATTTACATCTTGTTCCGTCATTTTCATACTAACAACTTTAGTGGGGCTTTTGTCTTATGTCATTTTCATTTCATCTTAAATCTTACTACATCTTTTATGTAATTTCGTCTTGTTACATCATTTCTGTCTTGTTATGTCGTTTTCATTTTATTACGACTTCTACATCATTTTTGACTTGTTACATCTTGTTCCGTCATTTTCATGTTGTTACACCTTTGGTGTGGTTTTTTTTTTTTTGTTTTTTTTTTGGTCTTATGTCATTTTCATTTCTTTTATGTGGTTTTCGTCTTGTTCCGCCTCTTTACATTGCATTACAACTAAAGTAACAAGCCTGTCTTGAAAACATAAGGAGTAGAAAGTACAGATTTTTGTGTTAAAATGTAGGGAGTAAAAGTCAATAAGTTGTCAGGAAAAAAGTAGTCAAGCAAAGTACAGATAACTGAAAAAATTGTACTTAAGTACAGTAACAAAGTATCTGTACTTCTCATCTCTGACTACAGCTCAGCTGAAAATATATATTTTTATAATTTGGAGGTGAACTGTCTCTTTGAATTCCTATATATTTCTTATTAAATGTCACTCTACATTTCAAGTGTTATTTCCAGACTTATTTACCACAGATAAAACCAATAAACACTCACTGACTTACACCCACACCTCCATGTGCACAGCAAACATTTTGTTGTCCGCATTCTGTAAATACCACAATGCATCTGTGTTCAAGCTATACATCTTTTTTTGGGAGTCCTGTGAGGCAGAGAAAAGAAAAGAAGGTAAGAACATGAGAGGAATGAATGAAGGACAGAGCAGTACTAGAAAGAAGCCAAGTACAGTGGAGGACAGAAGATGATAGAGGAAGAGAGAGCAGGATGAAAAAGAAAAGCGAGGATGAGAGGAAAAAAACAAAAGATAAAAAAACAAAAAAACAGAGAGAACGACAACAAGAGCAACAGG
This sequence comes from Lutjanus argentimaculatus, assembly GCA_034769285.1. Classification (NCBI taxonomy): domain Eukaryota; kingdom Metazoa; phylum Chordata; class Actinopteri; order Lutjaniformes; family Lutjanidae; genus Lutjanus; species Lutjanus argentimaculatus. The sequence goes on from JAWZSL010000001.1 coordinate 4,570,779, forward strand.
GACACCGGGGGTGGACACGGGGAATAGGTAGCCAGGGGCCTGGAGACACAGTAGACAGTTGGCAACACTTTGACACAACAAAGGCCAGAAGCACACTACTGCTGAACAAAAACCGAGCTGCCGCCAGAGGGGTGGCTGGGTGAGAGGGGAGGAGAGACAACAGACAGAGAGAGAGGCATATTGATGTGTGCAAGTGAGACAGAGAGACAGACACCAGAGAGACTGTGTGTAGGGAAATGTGTTGGCAGGGCGGCACACTTTCCAGAGGACGGGCAGAACATAACTGTAAGCAAAACTAAGATCCAAGTTCACCAGAAGGGCAAGAAGAGAGGAGGAAAGAGAAGGGCACATCGGACACAGTGAACATTTCACATTTTCAGACATTTAGACAAAATGTACAGTATGTAGCCTTCAGGATAGTCTTTGCTTGTGTGCTTTTCCATTTAAGTGTACAAGCTGTAATGCTGCAGTATATCTTCAATCAGACATCTTGTTCACCCAAAAATGTACATTTGTGTCACTGTCGGGTCAGTCATACAGTAACAGTGGTAAAATTCAAATTTAAACCTGCATTATTTGATTTTTTGGCCACTTCTAGGCAGAGCAACATATTGCGTACATGACGGTAAGATGTATAGAGAAGATATAAAGAGTTCATTAGTAAACTAGAGACCATCTTCTGATGGGATCACTCCACCCGCTACACCCATTAATATGTTGATGTTCTGACCCGTGCTTGTTACAAGTCATTACTACATTATCCATTATACAGATACTCTGGTAAACGTGACATAGCTACAGGACCTGAAATGTACTCAGAGTGTAAAAAAAAGAAAAGTCGTCCTCTGGCTGTGTCAGGCAAAGTGTTGTCCTGTTACTTCTTTAACATCATTTTCATCTTGTCTTTTATGTTGTTTATCTTTCTTCATCTTTTAATTTTTTTTGTTAGCTTAACGTCACTTTTTATGACTGCATCTTGCCTGTCTTGTCATTGTTAAATCTTTTAAGACCATTACATTTTGTTAGAACTTTTAAGTATCAATGTACTTGTTACGTCATTTTCGTCCCGTTAAGTCTATTTGTACTTTTTGTCCTGTTGCATCTGTTGTATGTGATATACACTGATGGATACACCAACGAATCATCTTTAGTAATGAGCCTGCTTTGAAAATATAAGGAGTTCAAAGTACAGATATTTGATTTAAAACAGGGAATAAAAGTAAAAGTTGTCAGAAAAATAAATACTCAAGTAAAGTACAGATACCTAAAAACTCTACTTAAGTACAGTTACTAAGTATTTGTACTTCATCCTTCCGTAGTCGATACTCTTGGGTCAGACTACACCCATCCTCAAACTTAGCCTTAATTTTGATCTCAACTACACACCTGTGAAGTTTTTGTGACTGCATCTTGCCTGGTTGTGATGCTATAGCATTGACTAAATCTGCTCACAGACATAACACTTCTGCGGTTGTCTCCAGGACCACATTTTGCCATGACGACACACACCAACAGACTCACAGGGAAAAAACAATCCCAGGCCCCGCTGTCGTGGCAAGTATATGTACAAAATTTCACTCTCATTTTTTGCTCTGTCCTGGTCTCCATCAACTCTTGAGGGAAGTTGCACTAAATACGTCACTATTTTCAGCAACTTCTTGTTATTTTTTTTAAATGTGCCATTGCTAGACAGGCAGTACAGTGGGTTTATCAAGTTTTTTTTGTTTTTTTTTTTTTTAAAATCTAAAAATACCTGCTTGCTGCTCTAAAACAGTAAAGCTATGGGCCTTAAAACCAAAACAATGACCTGAACGATGCTAAAATGCTCCTAAATGTTACTGCAGAGTTGGGTGATGATTATTTGTGGGATCTTAACTATGGTGACATTTATTTCCATTTTTGCTATAACTTCTAATTAGTTCAGTTACAATAAGTAATATATAATAACATAACAAGTGTTTATTTACGCTGACAGAAAATTTTATCAACATGTAGACCAATATCACATGCTAACATTGCTAATACACTATGAATGTACAGTATAATATATATAAAAAAGCAAGCATTAGTCAACATTTGCAGGTAGCCGTGTGAAATAGTCCTTTTTTCATGGCAGCCAAATTGATATGTAATAGCAGGGTAAACACAGGTGTTACCAGTGATACTAATTAAAGTCCTGTTCCAGCACAATATACACAACATGCACAATAGCAGCACCCTGACTCTGTTTGATCTGAATGGAACCTTAATTAGTATCATTGGTAACACCTGTGTTTACTCTCCTTTTTCATGCCAAAATGGCTGCCGCGAAAAAGGTCTATTACAGGCCTGTTGTTAAGGCACACACCTTTCCCGTTGCAATTTAGGGCCGTCCAACAGTAAATCTGCAACTCTAGACAGTGCATATGATGAACAATTTGTCATGCAAAAGATCTCACAGACAAGTATGAATGAAAAAGCTTGAGAAATGTATTTATCAAGAAGGGTGCTGTTTTATCACTTCGTTTGATATAGTTAGGTTGTGTTTTTGCAGTAAAGGAGAGAATACTGCCCTGGAAGACTGACGGTGCCGTGACTGTGACGAAGTCATAGAGACAGTCACTAATCAATTCGCTAACTGATAAATGGTTGTGCTGCATAAATTAAACGATTATGACTGTCGAGTGTTACGTGTGGAGATATGGACTGCTATGAGTTAGGGGTTAATCTAGCTGAAGAAGAGCTCAGGGGGATTTTTTTTCCCAGGCACTGCAATTACGCACGGTGGCTCTGCAGGCTAATGTCATGAATTGATTTGATGATTGATCTCGCCACTCCACAATTTATCAAGATTGATTTCTTTTCCAGCTTGTTGCACATACGCAAAAATAATAACACAAACTGCTCATTCAAAAGGCAGCATATGAAGAAGTCCCTGTAGCATACCTTCAATTGCACCACTTGTTCCAGAGAGCTGTGGCTTGTTAGAAATACATAAAAGTCTCTCTTAGCGAGTGCGGCTTTGGATGGGCCTGGCACCAAACAGTGCATCAAAGCTGCACAACTGTCTGTTTTGTTTAAGCCTGTGTGGCTGTCTTCTTTTGTCTGTTTGTCTGCTTAGCTGCTGACTGTGTGTGTGTCGAGGGGGGCAGGGGGTTTAAATATTAATTCATCAGGAGATGGAAAATATAATGAAACCAGGCCATCAGTTTAAAAGCGCCAAACTGACATTGAGTGAAGTATCTCGTATATCAGCGTGCACTTGCATTGTGCCGAAATAAAGCTTCCTCTGCTTTCCAATGGGTGCCTGGTCCTGGCAATAATTCAGTGTTTAACTGAAGCACTGACATGCATCCTCATGATTTACATATGTCATGGCATGATGCAGGAAATGCACAACATTTCAGGAATCAATGTAGTTTCTCCAGGAAACTACATTGACTCTTTTCTTCTTTTTTTTTTTTTTTTTAAGATTATTTTTTGGGGCTTTTGCCTTTATTTTGATAGATAACAGCTGAAGATATGACAGAAAAGGGGGCAGAGAGAGAGAGGGGGATGACATGCACCAAATGGGCCGCAGGCCGGAGTCGAACCCGGGCGCCGCTGCAGAGAGCTGACAGCCTCAGTACATGGGGCGCACACGCTCTCCCAACTTACACTGTTTTTAACTGCACAGGAGCATCTGACTGTCACATGGCCAGTAGTGGACTCTGGACTGAAGGGCAGATGCGATTGGTTGCTCTCAAACAAGGTTTCGCTGCGGGTTTGTGGAAATGTCAAAATTATCGCACATTGGCCTTTTTTGGAATTATTTTATCTTATACAGGTGTAAAAAATTATGGTACAAATAATTATGGTGCATCTGGCAACACTGTGGGCCAGTGACATTTAGTCGTAGTGGATTACTATCAGAGCAAAGCAGGGAAACTTGTATTACAATGGATGGAAAACTTGTGAGACAACGATGTGGGCATGCTAACATCAAGCAACAGGAATGAATAGAAACAGGGCATCTGACAAAAGTTGAGCTCTAAGTGGTGCAGTGCGCTGTGCATTCCAGTAGAAAACACTGCAGCTGAAGTCGTTTGTGTAGCACTTACAGTAGGTATGACAAACTTTTTACAGCATGTACCACCTCAGACAATATTGACCTCTTCAAGCAAGAACTGCCTTATGGTTTTGAGCCGTTAAAAGCTAGCAGAGGCTTTGGACACTTCACTGGCCTCTCTTAAGAAGCAGCTAGCGCTTGCGCTCACTGCTCCACTTCATTTTCAACACAGCTGCTCGAATATTCTCCTCCTGATCTTCACTTGTCTTCACAGTAGTTCCCGTTTGGATCCACGATTGCTGCGTTTTTGAAGCATTCATTTTCCATCTCTTCATTTTACCTCTGCTTACTATCTTGCCATCCTTCAGATTGGACTGTGATTACATGGCAGGTGATATTCAATAAAAATACAGGGAAGACAAAACTTATTTCAAATTGCATTTCAGTGATCCTATATTTTTCAGTTTGACAAGTTTGTGCACCACTACTTTGACTTAGGACATAATGTTATCGGAGGAAAAAAACATTTCTTTTTAAGATTAAATGTCATTTTTGAGAAACTGTAACTTTTTTTTTTACTTCCTCTGTGTCCCCTGTTATCTCATCTGCTCCTTGCACTCCTCTCTATCCATACACCCTCTCCTCTCTCCATTTTGTCTATAATCTTTGTTGATATTCATCAGATGAAATGAGGTGGAGAGACTACACTCCATTAATATCCTGTGCTCTCCTGAACATCTGCAGTGACACGTCGAAACATTAGCAATGACAGATGAGTCTGCTGATGTGCAGCAGGACTGACGCACATCTTACCTTCTCAGTATTCTCCACTTAACACCAACCGCTTTGCAGGCAAACAGAAGAACAGCCGGCAAACAAACACTCGAACAAGGAAATATATACGCACCGACTGCTTATATCAACCCTTGGAGGATTGTGAGGAATATGTGCATGTTACCAATCAGACAGGCAAAGAAACATACAGATGCACCCGGAGCAGGAAAGAAGCCGATAACGTACTGAGGTGAATGTGTTGTCAGCTACATCAAATTAAAAATGTGATAGTTTGTCACTTGAGGGAAAAACCCTGTTATCCTCGAAGCTGAGCATAAAATAAGTGTTCAGCGTGATAAATCCCAAAGCAGAGACGTCTAATTAACTGTCCTGAGACTTCATCAGCAACAAAAAAATGTTTGACTAGGAGGTTGATTTTGATGGAGCATCCCTGTTGTCATCATCAGTGATGAGGAATAAAGAATCCCGTTGAATCCCGCAGCAGAGATGCTGAGGCTCCATTCCAAGCACAAACAGAGGCTTCCTTTTTATTATTTATGGGGTATTTATTTAATTACATCTAAAAATGGAAATTCTTTCTTCCTAATTACGATGTAGTGTCTCGTGCTGAGTTGAAAGAAAAATGAGACGATTGATCAGACGATAGAGGAACGCAAGTGTAGAGTTTAAATGTCATATTAGTGGAAATGCTCTTTTTTCTTTTTTCTTTTTTTTAAAACACAAAGCTAGCAGCTCAAGGGAGATCAATGTTGGTCTGTTGTTCACTCTGTCAGTCTGTTCATTACTTTGCTTCCAACTGATATACCTCAGCAACTATTGTTAAATTGCCATGAATTTTTGTTCATGTTATTCACCAGAGGATGAATCCTAATTAACTCCTTGCTCCTTTTAACGCCACTGTAAGGCTGATATTTGTGGTCCAGAGGGGAAGTGAACTCCTGGCTCCATGGCTTCTATGAATGCCATGTTTGTTACACAGAACCATCCTGGGAAGCCATCCGTAGAAACTGTTTGGAAAAGGGCAGGCATTTTAAAAAAGCACTTGGCAGGTGATTGGATGAATCCTCTGTCTGTCATAACACAGGTTAACTTCAACTTCAGATCAAACTCTTGCTGAAGCCGGTCGGGAGAAGAGCGAAAAATCTTTCCATCGAGAAAAGCATTCAGAGCTGTTTTTTTCTCTTCTTGATGAATCACGTTTGATCTTAAATGGAATGTGCATGCCAGGAATACTGCAATTAACATAAAGACACATCCCAATTAATCAATCTAAGGGCAGCGGATAAAAGTGCCATCTTCAAACCACAAAGCAACAAGCCACTGAAATTTGACAGGTGATGTTAAACTTGAAGAAAAAAGAAAATAGAAAAAGAAATGTCAGCAAGGACAGAAAAAAAGAAACTTTCAACAGTGGATTTGAGTGGAGCATCGTAGGAGTGATTTTGAGAGGTTTCTCTGAGCATCACATGTTATTTGAATGTTTATTTAATGGATTTTCACCTTTTGATGAGGACAGCAGATGTGGAGATTATGCCTTGATGTGCACAAGAGTACAGTGGATTTATCTGGTCTGCTGAGCAGCAAAAACTGGATGAACAGGGGTGTTAATTGGAGAAATTTGACAGCCGTTCTGTGGTGTCTGCAGCTGTCCATGTTATTTGGCATGTAATTCAGCCTTAGTATCGGTTAAACAGATCAATCAACAGACTCTCTTCGGAAGGCCAGGAAACTGATACTGGTGAGTGCATTAGGTCATTGTAAAATTACTTGTTCTTCATAATTACTAACATTTCACAGCACAAAATGTGAGCTGGCTTTTGTGCGTATTGGTTTACGTGTAGTTTGCAGCACTCTTAGATCTTGTTCCTCCCTAGGAATAAACAGGAAATACAAAACTATGGATCAACGCCACAAAAGTTCTTAAATTGCTCACACAAACAATTTAAGAGCAAATCTTTGCAAAGGAACAATTCAGGCCCATTGTCTTAATCGTAAGAATACAGTGTTTTTCACATCACTGCACACATCCTGAACATGAAACTGTTGATGTTTGTGTAACTATGGTTTGGATTGCGCTCTGTAAATATACCATGTTGAGTTTGACCAGATGTTCTTTTTTATCCAGTAGAGCCACAGATAAAGGATTTCAAAAATCTCTCATAAAGCAGGATTAATGAGTTAGTGAGTTAACTTTGGGCTTAAACCCTGCATCAACAGCCTTTAAGCAGGTACATCGCCTGGTAACTGCACTGATTATAAGTATCTTTAAATACTGTACATTAAAAGCCTTCCCTAATCTCCCTGGGAAACTGGCACCACCAATCACTCCCTGAAGATGCTGTTGATTCAGGTGCATAAATATTGACGGGGGTTGAGTTTCTTCATCTGATGAGCTATATTATGTAGTTTCTATGAAAAGTATACCCATCAATGTAAATGCACTACCTTCAATATTTCTCCAGGAATCCTCTTTGAGCCTTGGCATCTGAAACAGTTTATTTTTACTATTTTATTTTCGTGCATTGATCATCAATGATTGGTCCAGATTTTGTGTCTTACTCATTTTAAACTTCATGGAAGTTAAGCGTTTATATAACCTCGAAATAATTCATGGCCTAGTTTGTCGAAATTGTTTTGTATTAATTGAGTATATTTTGTAATATTCTTCGTTAAAATACTTTATTTTCCCCATTGCAGTGACATAATTTTCTCACAGATGTGATTAGTGTTATCTCGCTGCTTTGGATGTGACCTTGTTGCATGTGATTAGAAAGCCGGCCCTTGAGGGTTTTTGTTCTTCATATCTCACACTTTTGCCAAATTGTGTTTCTATAGAGAAAGATATTTCTCATCTCTCGGTCTTCGAACTGTAGCTGCCTGTTCATAATAAGTTCGGCACTGTGAGACTTAATTTGTGGTCTAACGATGTTAGTGTACACGTTTTACAGACAGTGTTTGTGCTAATGTCTGTACAGTACAACCTAAAGTCATAAAGTATTTTAGACTACACAAATCCTACACAAGTATCATCCAAATAACAGTTTTTGTGGGGTTTTTGTTGTTTCTTTTTGGTTTTTATAGGTATAAAATGTGACCTTCATATTCATCACCTCAGTACATATTGGAGATGGAGAAATTTCACTGATTGAAGAATTAAATATAATAGTGCTGGTTTATTTAAGAGCACTCCACTGACTTAGCCTTGATCTCCCATATTATCTGACTCACAATGGACAGTTTGAAAAATATCAAAATTGATGTAGCAGAAACGAGTGTGAACCAACCGTGACACCACCCATTGATTTGTGGACGACCATTTTGAAGCCTTGAGTTTGGCATTATGGGGGGTTGCCATCCTGTTTTTCTGCAAGCAGAGCGTGTTCATTTCCGAAGAGAGTGTGCAGCTGCTGGGTGACGCACTGCGACTTGGGTGTAGTAACAGAATATTGATCCGTATTTGATCAGCATTGCCTAGTTTTACTGTTTGATTTGGGTTTTGGGAAGCTCTGTTGGAAACCAAAAGCACAATGGCAACCAACTGGTGACGATTTTTCTCATCTTACAGCTAAGCAGTGCATGAAGATACAATTCTGAAAACATTTTAGCCATGAATGCAAACAGATTTTTGATCCATGTTTGATCAGCACTGTTTGGTTTGACAGTTTGGTCAGAGTTTTGTGAGCCATGTGTGTTGCAGTGGAAAGACCTGTCAATCACATCAGGGTTGCCACACCCCAAGGCATACCCTGCTTTATGGTCTATTTTCTCTAAATAGGGCCATAATTTACAAAATGAACATCATGCTGTATTGAAAAAGACTTGATAGTAGCATTTCCAACCCTAAATCTAGTAGAAAACTCTTTACCAAGATCATAAATTAAGTGAGAAGTAGGATCAAGAGTTCATACAATCAGACTTCTTTTTGCAACCAGTGGAGTCACCCCCTGCTGGCCAGTTAAGGCACTTCACTTTTCAAACCCAGAAAAAGTGATAGTGTTTCTGCTGCCATAACCCCAAAATATAACAACACAGAAATAAGATGATCTAAATAAGAGTTTCCTCTGCTTTGTTTTAACTGGTTAATATGTAGATTACTGTAACTTTGGCTGAGAAAATGTACAAATAACCTCTGGCTTCATGATTTTCAAGCTCAGGCATTCACTGACTTTACTGACAGTTCAACCAATGGCAGGCATTAAGAATAACTTCGATCTCCTTGTGTATGGTCTCGTTTGCTTATGTGGTAGGTTTAATATAGGGTCTATGATAGTTTTTATTCTGCACAATCCTCTTCCTTGTCAAAACCTGCCGTCTACTTTACCCACAATTCAACTTGAGCACCAAAAGTTTAGTCACGGAATCTGGGTTGTTAGATGCTTGTGGTGGTACTAGTGGTGATGGTAAGGGAATAAAGAGTGATGGGTGAAGATCTTTATGTATCTGTATCTGATGTGGTGCAAGACTTCTGATGAGCTCACTCACTGGGGGGACCTGTGGACGCTGGCTGACAAAACTAGAGGTGAATGGGGTGGAGGTGGGTCACCTTGATCTGACACTGAAATGACAGCTGACAGGTGCAGAGAAAGTAAGAGTTTTAAGCTGGGAATACACTGTACAATGTGAAACAATTTCTGACCCAATTTTTGAGCTGCAAGACTTTAGAGTCAATTCAAATTTCAGATTTGTTGGATGATGTTTGCTGTGCAGTGTACAGGAGGGAGGGAGAACTAATCCATGGACCCCAGGAAGAATATCTGTTGCTACAGCTGCAACTAATGGGAATCCTAATAAATGAATGAATGAATCAACTGCTCCTGAACAACCATCAGACGTTCAGATTAATTTCAGCCCTGTCACAAATTTTGGTTCGCTGCTGTCAGGCCCCAGCTGAAGTATTGCTACGAGTCGACTTTCCACGGCCGGTGCCCTTTGTCTCACTGCATCTGTGCAAAGTTGCAAACGGAATGTCTGAAAGTGCCAATGCAACGCATTGCGTTATGTGGATGGCGAAAGGCCAGTGGACAGTAAAATATAGCTAGCTTATCTCCAATTCTCTCTGCACAATGGACAAGCCATGCTATCCATGTCTTCGTCCATGTGCAAGTCAGCTGGATTCAGAGATCACGGGAGAATCAAGTTATCCGTTAGTGTCTGTACCAAGAGTAGTGCAGGCGATCAGGATCCTGGGAGGGACTACTGGCAGCTACAGGCGTGGTTTTAGGTGTGACGGCAATGAGAAGCATCCTTGGAAGCAACTTGTCGTGAGCAAACAATGCTGACACCTGAAGAAGTTAGCATAGATACTGTGATAGCATCTGTTATATCAGAACTGGAGAGTATTTCTTCACCAAAAGAAGAGCCAAGAACGGCACTGAAGGCTTTTCTCCATGGAGAAGATGTTTTCGCTCTTCGTCTGACCAGCGTTTGCAAGAGTTTGATCTGATTGGTTGAAGTTAGTCCATGTTAGATATGAAAGATAGCTGGTTCATCCAATCACCTGTTTTTTGAAAGTGTTTTGCCCTTTTCCAAACAGGTTCTAAGGACGACTTCCCAAATGGTTCTGTGGAACTAATCATCTGGCGTGTCAGGTTACAGTGTGTGCCCAGTCTTAACATTTGACAGTAACAAGATGATTGGCTCAGCTATATCCTCCTTTAATAATTTATTTACTATATTTACTGATAACGTGCATCACTTAGTACAGTATCCTTCCTCTCTGGCGTTCATATGTCAGCACTAATTTAAATTCACCAATGGGGCTGTGTTAGCATCATAACATCATGCTACACCATTTCACAAACCTCAAAACCACTGTAAGCTTGTATAGTTTGCAGCCCCCAGTGTGTATGTTAGCATGTCATCCTGTGGTTGCTCTGTCAGCATGCATTTAAATGTACTACTGGAGCTCTGAGCACTGTGAAAGAAGTGGGAGACAGAATCAGGGCAACAAGTGCCTTCCACAAGTGCACATTTACTTCAAGTGCCACCAATCTTACAAAATAAATAACCTCCTAATTAAATTAACAAAAACATACCTATGTGGAGCCAGAGCATCACACCTCCCCCTCACACATACACAAATTAACAGACTATAAACACCTAATTATTGTTTTTTCTTTTCATGCCTGAAAGAAACCTTTAAAGTTGCTTCAAGGCATTTTTTATATTTTGCTGTGAAGTGTGAAAAAAAAGGCCAAATATTCATGTGAAAACAAATTTTGCATCATATTTTGCTGCTGTAAATGGTTTGTGTTTATTATATGACAGTGTGTAGCTCATGGGAAATCAAATGGTACCTTTGTCTTTATTTTTTCGTTTTTTACGTTTAAGCATTTCATGGCCTAAAAAGCATCCTGTAGTGTCTTTACCTTGCCGGGAACAATTTTTCCACCAATTCTGACCGAAGAATTCAATGTTTCCCTCTCTGTTGTCGCTGCAGCAGCTCTCCATCTTTAGTTGGTGACTGAAAACTAATTTCAGAACTGCGGCACGTCCCGTCTCCCCACTGAATCGTATCCCTAGCTCCTACAATGATTTTATCTCAACAAAAAATATCACCTCTACCTCAATTTTCGGCCATTTCTCTTGTGTATTTTATAACATCTCCCTTCCCCTTCCTTCTTTCTGGGGTCACAGGAGTATTTGTCTGGGCTCTGTGATTCATGTAATCTTTCCGCTGAGGGTTTTTTGTGTGTATGCATGTGTGCTTGCATGTTGTGTGTGAGATTTCAGACCCCTAGCAATCAAAATTTACTGTTGCATTTGCTGTAACTTGCTGCATCAGGAAACTTTCCTAAATCTTTCTTTTTTTTATTGTTACTACATCTGTTATTACTAGAGATGTTCCTGCCATACCTATCATACCATTTCTCAATACCATTTTCTTCCTTCCCACTACCGATTGAGATACCTCAACTATATAATGGCCGATACCGAGTACCGATTTGATTTAACAGCTGTATACTGCTAACCCTTAATAGATGTGATATGATTGCTATCATGGTTTGAATTACAGGGGAGCTACGGGGAGCTCGGCTCCCTTGAAAGTCTAGTTTGGGCACATTTGAGGGAGCTTTTAAACATGATGTTCCTGGAATAAATTGGTAATAGTAAAAATATGCTTTGTGTCTGTAAGTTGCATATTTATTCACTCATAACATCTTAATTTATGAACATATATCTTCACTAATTAACACAATACTGTGTGCGCTGTTTGTTGTGTGTGTCACCGGGGCAGTTGTGCTGTCTGTGGTTCTGACATGGAGCGGAGGAGAGACACACAGACTAACCACTTCATCTGCTTTGGTTCCTGCTTGCTTTTTCTGGTTGTAAATAAAACTTTTGTCCCTAAACACATTCCCCTCAGATTATAACAAGCCACAAAACAGAAGGGAAACAACAGGGAAGTAAAGGGACAGTCAATTTCTACAAGCCCACACAGGAGTTGTGTTATTTAGTCCCATTAAATTTGATAGAAGGCAGAAATCTCCATGGGCGATATTTCCAAAACTAGGGCAACTCACACCAAAACAATATAAAGGGAAAAATATGTATTTTTGATTTTGCGGTGGACTGTCCTTTTAAATTATCATATAGCCTGACATCAGCGCTTGTGGTGTCACAGAGTACTTTCTATGCCACGTGACATGTAACAAGATATCTTGGGCATATCGATTTTGCCTATAACACAGAATCGTGAAACATCGTTTTTAAAGGACACCATAAGCTTTTTCCTTCTTCAAACTACTGCAATCAGAATAACAAGGAGTTGTAGTGTGTTTCAGCTGTAGTTGGGTACTGAACTCTGTACTTTCATTGCAATTATTTCTTATGAATTAATTCATTTATTTTTTATCCATTGTATTTATTTATTTTTTTGAATGAACTCTGTACTTTTAAGGGAGCTGACTGGGAGAGTGTCTCGGTGGGAGAGTAACTAAGAGAAAAAGAAAGAGAAAGGGAGACAAAGTAATGTCACCCTTGCAGCTCATTCAAGTCAAAGTGAGTCAGGACAATGGCAAGCTGAAAGTAGTTGTAAGTGTGGCTGCACTTTTCAAAAGTTGACGCAGCGAACACTCGCTGCAATATTTGTAATGTGACACACAAAGCTGGCCAGAGCAACACGTCTAATCAAACACAAAATACATCTAAACGCTTAATTTGCACGTTCGCAACCGGTGCCTAAAAAGTTTCAGTTGTCCCTCCACTGACAAGAAAACTTTAAGTGAGGCATCAACAACTTCATCACTATCTTCAGGCATTTAAGTAGCTCACTGGTTAAGCTGTTGTTGGCACTTAATGGGCTTTTTTCATTGTTTTGACTGACGCAGCCGCTTACAGCATCAGAAATTCCTTACCAACCTGTTAATTAGTAAACTATAACAGTACGAAGTTAGTTGAATGAGGAGGTTTAACTGCCTCACAAGGACTGCAGGCCTGCTCGGTGCTCTCTAAGGGCGAGATACTCATGTCACAGGAAAATTGCAGCCAATACTAAATTACATTCTAATTAAGGGACTAAGAGAATGTTAACGAGGAGTGTCGCCTCACTTGTCTTTTGTAGCCTTAAACTAAGCTCTACTTCTTATATCATTTTGCTGGATACTGGCTATTTATGATGTGTGCTGGCAGTGTATAGAATTGTATGGCACAAGTTCATCAAGATGCAGTGTGCGTCTCATAACAATATATCCGAATGCTGCTGTGTTTTTGGATCAACCTACCAGTTTTTTTCTGTGACAAGAGTATGAGAGATTAGTATGCCCGAAACCGTATGAATTGCATAGTATTAACAGGGAAATATTACAGAATGCAAGCACTGTGGTGGTAACGGCAACAACAACAGGAAGGATATCATGTATGCTTCCTCCAAGGCACAAACAACAGCACTAAATGCCCTGGGGAATGACTGACAGGCTGCAGGTTGTAGGGACGGGTTTGGCAGAGGAGAGGGAGGTAGGGAGGGATTTTATTCCATGTGGTGTGTAAAATGTTCTTGAAATTTAGAAGTTTGGACTTAGGTCGTTTTCACACCTGACCAAGCGGACTCGGTTTGATTGGGGAGCTGAAAGTCGCAACATTGTTGCATTTATCACTTGTTTCGGTTCTGCTTTCACACTGTGATTTCTGAAGCGCACTGAACTTTCTGAGCAGCATCACGTGGTTGAAAGGGGCGCTCGTCGATTGGACAAAGTAGGAGGGGAAATCCCTCATGCTTCGTCACATTATTTTAGGGAATGCTACGTTAGTGAACGCAACTGTTCCTATAATGCTATCACAGCTTGTCAGGGATTGATTCTGTTATTTTTCTAACTTTGACGATCTAACATGTGACAACATATGAGCTCAGAGTTTAAGGACTGTGACTGTTGGTAGTTTTGATTTGATTTTGTTTAAATATGCCAAATTGTGAATTTATGGGTTATTGTTGTTCAGACAATTGAGCTAAGCTAGCTAGCAACTGCTAATGTCAGCAGTCACTTGTTGCCATAGCAACAGTAAACATTCACATAAGGACTAATGAGCTGTAAATAGAGATGCTATATTATAAATACAGATGAGATATGTTGTATTTTAGCACAGAATACATGATTTTACTAAACCTATAGAAAATAATTTGTTTAATTCACATAATTTACCATTGAATTTATTTGTACGCACTGCGTATAGTGTCACTACGTATATTTGGTCCTGTGTTTGGTCCGGTGTGTTTGGTCCGGTGAGCTTCACACTGCATACGAACCGAACCAGGGTTCACTTGCAAGCGAACCGAGACCCACGTTTTCAGGCGGACCAGAGTTCGCTTGTTTGGTCCGCACCAGAGTTCGGATGAGCTTTCACACCTGCCCGAACGAAGAGGACTATCCGAGGAAACAAACTCTGGTCCGTTTAAAGCGGACCAAACAGCTCTGGTGTGAAAGCGACCTTCGACTGAAATCACATTTTTGTTATTACAGAGAGAGTAAAGCACCGAAAAAAAGGTAACATTGGATACATAATCACCTGCATTTAGACAAGAAGTGAAGACAAATGTTCTTGCTTTTTCAGCAGATTTACAAGCAAATAATGTCTGTAGACTGACCAGTGACCCCATAATTCTTGAATATTTTTTCCTTATCTAACTGCGGCCTTGATGCTATAGAAATAAAAGTCCAAATTACTTTTACTGATCGTTTTTTATTAAATAAATGAATTTGGCACCAAGATGTAGCACACCATTCCAAATCACAGTCAGGTTTCTATTGGCTGCTCTGAAGCTACAATCTATAGGCAGTGTGTCTTTGCCACCAGGGATCTTGGCTTCAGAACAACCTCCCTGAGAGCTGGCAGAGTCAGTATTATCTTATAAATCAATCACAGCGTCTCTTTGGGGACCTTTGTGGTCCATCTTGCATTTGTTTTCTTACTTTGTTTTTACCTTGTTTCTGTTCGCAGAAAGAACATAACATGCTCATGGGGGTTTACGGGAACATGCGAGACAAAGACAACCCTTTCATGTGGGTTTGGAAATCCACCAAACAAAAACCCAAAGTTACAATGGGAAGGGCTATAATCATCGGTGATCAATGAGACAATCAGAAAATAAAGAATGACAACAGAAAGGATAAAAAAGTAAGTGTAAGATGTTGCCAGCGTAAGAAACGATGCCACAGAACCACAGTATTGGCATCCAGGATGGCAACGCAGCACAAGGGTAAAAGAAGGATGAGACTTGGTCAGCACCTATTGTGCTTTGTACCGTGAGGGCAGTGCTCTCATCGACTGCCAGGTAAAGGGGCTGTGTGATGATGTGATTCTTCCAGCAGTTATGCAGAAAAAGGCAGCCACTGTCGCACCTGCATCCACTGCCAAGAATGTCCCCTGCAATGCGTTATTCTTTTGTAAAGCACAGTTTTGAAAGTTAGATTAATAAATTGATGCTATTAGACCCACTAATGCACTCAGGTGGGGGCAGGGGGTGCAATTGCACCATGTACATAAAAACAGCAAAAGTGCCCTCTTGGATGCCCTTAAAGAAGATAAAACATGATAAAGTTCCCCCAAGGGTGCCCTTCCAACAGGCAAAATGTGATAAAGTTTCCTCTAAGATGGCCCAATGTCTAAAGAACTTAATAAAGTACCTTCTAAGGTGCCCCTCCAGCCGTCAAAACAGAATAAAGTGCAATCTGGGATGGCCCAATGTTCACAAAACTTGATAAAGTCTCCTCTAAGGTGTCTTTCCAGTAGACTAAACTTGAAAAAGTGCCTCCTTGGTGACCCTTCCAGTGCACAAAACATGGTTCCACTGGAAAAAATGCAATGGACTGGGCTGCCCGACATCTAGGAACTTTTTTGGTCTCTACGTGCCTCTAAATGCTTAAACAGTTAAGAGTTCCCTGTATTTTTCAATTACAGTGACGGCTGCTGTTTTTTAGGTCATATAATAAAACAATCATAATCTAAACCAGAATTAGTAAATGTTTTACTACAATACATCATGGCAGTGCCCCGCTGCATTTGGCTGTTGCCCTTTTTATTATTTTCGCCCCTGCCCCTCAGAAAGTCTGACTCCACCACTGATTAGACCAGTGGTTTGAGCTACACATACAAGAAAAAGGTTTAAAAATCCCGCATTCTAGTGGAGAGTCTTCTGTATGCATGGTTGTGAACTCCTACCATAGTGGATGGCTGCCACAGTGGCTAAACAACTCTGAAATCATTTCTGTAGCTCTTAGTTGCTCTGCCACCTGTGCTTAGCTTGGTTTGCACTGCTGCATCATAGATGATTTATATCTTCCGAGCTCTGCGTCAAAGATAATTTATATGTATACGTTTTCTGTGTGAGAATCTATGAACCAAACTGGACTCCCCATCTGACCATAAATTTAACGCTGCAGCACAACTAATTTAGCACAGCAGCTTGGTTTGGAGGACAGTTTGACGATATGTCCTTGCCTATGGGCACCAGACCGGTAAAAACACACACACACCAAAAAAAAAAAAAATTTGTTTTTTTTTTTTTTTTTACAGCATTTCTATATTTTTGGAATGGCTATCACCATATTTGTGCTGGCTTATCATATTCAATATTTGACAGGGCAGGACAGTGAATTGTGGGAAAACAGCTGCTCAATTAAGTACACAGATTCTTTAATCAGTGGTTGCCATGGTTTCCCAGGAGTTCCGTGGCCCGTGTTCCATATGTTGTATATCAGCAGCATGTGTTATCTGGATTATAAGGCAGTGTGTTCGGGAGTTTGAGGGTGCAGACGTCCGTACGTCCCTCCGTCTGCATGCACTCATGTGTGCCAAGCCAATGTGTGGCTGTATTTTGTTATTAATCCAGAAGGTTGTGAGTTTGTCCCTCGAGGGAGGAACTTGAAGGCATGATTCTTCCTCTTGCCCACATGTCTGTTTAAATAAGAATGTTGCGTGGATGAGTGTTTGCCAGATGCACCGTCCGCCGACTGCTACACAGCTCTCTAAAGGACAGACACATTCAAAAGCTCTAGGTATTTACACAACTAGTGAACACAGTGAAGCATGCAGACATTTTGTCTGTGTATTTTCAGTAGTATTTACTTTGAAACCTCCTCCATGGAACCAACAGTTACTTGTACTTGTGTAGTTTAGCCATACTTTACAACAGTGGTTCTCAGCCTAGGGGTCTGCATTGCTAGTCCTCCCCATCCTATCCTTCAGCGCTCATCAGCAGGTGAAAGCCGACCACAGAATCACTCTGGAATGATCTTTGTCCGCTTGGCATTTAGCCCTGCTGTATTTTCATTTTTCAGTGCTGTGTCCACCATTTTTGTATCTTCCTCTTGGATGGGTGCTTACTATCTGCCACCTCATCAAAAACGTTGCTATAGAGCACTCACACCCCGCACGCTCTTACTGGCCCAAAGGCTGACATCCAGACACATTTCAAGCACAGTGAAATAAGAAAATTCAGGCAGAGGGCAGGGTGTCTGCAGACACCGCCACACTTCTAGTGGGTCGTGAGTGATGACTGGAAAGGATTATTTCTGCAAGAGTCTATACATTGTTTTTTTTATACAGCCAAGATATCTTTCTGAGGACCTGAAGGCCAGACTGAGCCTTCTCCTGAAAAGATCTGACATGGCAGAGAAAACCAAAGCTAACACTGTGTTTTTTGTGGCCCAAGGAGTTTTTTACCACTGGGCTGAAAACTGACCCAGAGTGGGTCAATATAGCATTGAAGCAATTGTGGATTAACTTTACCCAGTGCCAGTGGGGTGTTTTGACCCAGTGTCAGTATTATTCTTTCATTATTGTTGCGTTACAGGATCAAAACAACCCATCTGTTGGGTGGATTTCTACCCAGTGTTTTCATATGTGTTTTTTAGTGTGTAGTTACCTTCAAACTGCAGACAAAGTTGGAAATAAAGCTTGAGAAAGTTCAAGACCCTTGTAGTTTACCATGACAGGTGTGACATCTTCCTTCACATATGACAGGCAACTGGCAAATGATGTCACAAGTTAATGGAAAAACCACCTTGTAACCTACGTTTATCCATAATGTCCCATGATTAATGTTTATTCAGAATACTGACAGCAAACAACCATGGAGTTAATGGCTGGCTTCCATTATTTACCTTTACAGCGGCTTTTTATTGATCCAGGTAAAGTGATGTATTTACTGGTGATGGATGACTACTTGAAGGCAAATACCTGATATATACTGTGCGTAACGGTCACTGATATTTCCCAACAGAAAATAACAAGGATTGGCTGACTACGCCATTAATTAATTGACGCGCAAATCGATTTGTCGTACGCTGAGAGGATACACCTGTTTCATCCTCTAAAGTCAGAAAAGGACTGTATTTTTCTTGTCAAACCTTTATGAAACATTCATTCCTTAATTGTGGACTCCGAAGGATGAAGCCCCTGGAATTAGGATGCAGCATTAGACCCTGGGGTTGACCGCCACGCTAATAGAATAACCTTGTGTGAACCATCATTCTATTATGATAATTCATGCCGTACTGCACATAACTAGGGCAGGCATTACCATTAATATCAACAGTTTTATGTGGCTGTTAAATGGTGGCATGGGTCGAGGGCAGGACGGTGAAAGGCCAAGGTATCGTCACATGAGTGTTTTGAACAGATGAAGAAGAATCGAACAAAAGAAACACAAGGATGTAGAATGCTGGTGGGAACAGACAAGACTGAGCCCTGCTTTGCATTTGTGGGGCAAGAAACAAAAGAAGGTTCAATAAAGCATCAGGGATGAGGATCACTCACCTCTGGAGCCTATGACTCCTCATTCTGGGCTGCATTGATGGCTGGATTACTTTCAGCTGGGAACAAGGGAACACAGAGCAGGTGCTGATATCTCCACTGAGAATAGAAGCAGCCCCGCTGACACATACGGCGCAGTAATAACTGTGGAACTGGAGGATTACCGTACAAACATGGCACGAGAACAGGGAAATGTGTGATATGACACACTGAATAAAAAAAATATAACATAATGTAATACTTAACTGAGTCACTTATGGAAATTTTTTTCATACTCACTTCAACGGCACAGTGGGAGTGCTGGGTTGACCTGGAGGACAGTGCCTCGGAGCTGACCCAGTTTTAACAAGGTGTATTAAACATTTGCACGGGAAAAGGTGCAATACAGGGAATATCACTAAAATGACAAATTTAGAAACCTCACAATCCACCTCTAACATTTTTTACTTTTGCTTTTTACTTTTAGTTTGTACTGCAGCTTTCTCTTACAAAGTACATAACTGTTTCATGCCGTATGCATACTGTACAATTGGGACATAACTTCTTATCCACCCCTTTATACATCTGTTTCATTCCATAGTAAAAGGAAAATGTATACACTTTGGAATGAGTTCAAGCTGTCATCTGTCTGTGCTCTGTGGGGGGCTCAGTCAATGTGACGCAGTTTACCGCTGCACACAGGATTGTGGGTCAGAATAGCCAGAAAGCATGCTGGCTTGAATACTGCAAAATCCAACCAGATGCAACAGTACATCCTGATATTTATATCATACTGCATTTGACATACTATGAATTTGGACATAAGAGTCTCCCCTTACTTCCTGTCTTTGTCTTTTCCCCACTTTTTTTGTCCACTGATTAGTAGGGCTGGGTATCATTTCAGATTTCCCAAATCGATTCGATTTAATTTGCAAGGTCCCGATTGGATTCTGTATTGATTCAGTTAGGGACGTTCCAATTTTGCTTGAATATGAAAGAGATTTTCAGAGAACTAATGGTGTAAATTGTGCAAGGAATCCTCTAACCTGGTGCACTATAAAAAAAAAAATTTACATTAAGAATTGACCTCAAAGCAGTTACATTAAAAGATTTAACTCCCTCCCATCACCGTGCAGCACATCAGCGAGACTAGCGAGGGCTAAAACTGCATGCTGGACCACACGTCCACGGGAGAGAAGGACATTAAAAGACTGGTTTGGGGATTTTATTAATCAATATCAGACCATGCAAAGGAAAAGCAGTTCGAATTGGTTAATCGATTTTTTTTAACCTAGCCCTGATTAGGTTCACCTGTCCCTGATTAGTTCCCTGTGTATTTAGTCTGCAGTGTTTTCCCCCGTTGGTTGCCAGTTCTTATTCGTCTTTAGTGTCGAGCATCCCAGCATTGTATAAGCATTTAAGCATCCCTGTGTTGTTTTGGACTCTCTGCTTTGGTTTTGTCAGCTTTGGATTTTGGCCCCCACAGGATATGTTTTCTCTCTTTTGACTGTTAATACCAGTTTAGATCTGACCAACCCTTACATCATTTATACATGGACTTTACTAATACATTTTCTGAAGTGCACCAGCTCTGCCTGGTCTGTATTTGCCCTCGTATTTCTGTTGCTTTGCTTGAGACATACGTGGCACTCTAAGTCAGGGATCTCAGATTGGCTTAGGGTCACTGCAGGTATTGTCACTCATAGGAGCAGGGCTTGACATTAGCACCCACCCACCCCGCAAGATTTCGGCAGTGGTGGGTAAAAGTTTTCCCTTATCCTCCAAAGCTGATTATATTGTTGTCAATAAAGGAAGGATTAGCAGCCCCCGGTGCAGATAAAGCATGTTTGCAGTTAATATTTTAAAAAAGTTAAAGTTTACATATAGGAAAGTTATTCAGTATATTTTTTATCAGAAAATATATTACAAACCAAGCCATATTTGCACAGTTAAATGCTTATGTTACACTCCAGTTTTTATCATACAGTATTATCTCAATTAACTTCTCAGGATACTCTTGAAACTGGTATCAAATTGCATATCTTGATAAATATCAGTATATGACAGCTATATGACAGAGTGAAGACAAATCATTTCAAGTTGAGCAAAAGTTATATGTTAAAACTGCACATTAAAGTAGTTTTGCTTTTACAAGGATTTTATTTACTTATAACTAAAATCTTATTTTCAGCAGAACATAGTTAGAGTTTGGGTGTAGGCTTCCGACCTCATCACTCCTCACAGATTATGTTTACACAGAGATATAAGGGAGTGATGAGCAAAAATCTTGAACCCCCATCGCAGCCTGTTGGTGGATGCTGGGGGTAGGTGGTGGGAGGGCTAATAGAGCAGGCAGCGACACTAGTGCAAGGCAACAATGCATCGACAGGCAGAGGGAGAGATGGGAGGTTTAAATAGACCACCAGATTGGAAGGGTGCATTTGGTATGTACTCCAGAGAGCCAGGCGTGTCACAAGTGATTGGCGGTGCGGCTCGAGTTGACTCCCTGAACTAGCTCGCAGGCATCGCTACATTTTTTGTCACATTTAACAAAAAGCAGTTACTCTGCATTTTTAACTTAGCCGTGCATTGGACACAAACTCAGCAGCTCTTCTGTCACTTCGCATTGGTCTATTTGAACATTTTAAATGCTGCGGTTTATTCAGTACTGATGTTTCATTGTAACAGCAAAATAATTCAGTGTTTTTAATGTCAACTGTCTTTATGAACCTGTGATAACACTGAAAGGTCAATAAACTATAAACTTTAAACTTAATTAGCCCTAATGAAAATGGCTAATTGACCATTTTCGGTTTTGTTCTTTCAACAAGTGCAGAATTGTGGTTTTATTTGGATTGATTCTGAAAGGGCAAACAAAACGAAATGACAAACTAAAACAAAATAAATTTGGATTACATTTTGAACATCATGTCATGAGCACCCTCCACCCCCCACCAAAGGCTGGCAGTCTGAGATCCTTACTCTAAGAATATATATAAATATAGTCGTCAGTGAAGTCATGTAAATCAAGATTACACGATATTTAAAAATCACAATTAAAACAAGAAGTCGTTCTCTCAAATATCTCCAGATCAGATCATCTGAGGTTTGCGAACACTTAAGTAAAAGACAACAGTACAGTACAGTAAGACTTCTGTAAACCCAGTAAACCGATATGGATTTTTATGAAAGCATATATAGATTTTTAGGTCGAAGTATTTTATTTTCTTTCTTCATTAACTTGAACAAACCACCAGAGAATTGTTGTCAAAACAATTCTTATTCTCTGTTTGATTACAATGCAACAAAAAATGTGACTTAAAAAGCCACATGCTGTTTCCTCTGATGGATAATCCAGTAGGTTTCCAGTCTTTGTAAGCTGATTTTCACACCATAATAAGAAGAAATGATAACAGTGGCTGTTTGGAAGAAAAAAATAATTTCACCAGTTTTAAAGCGTACTGAAGGATTAGCTACCCAGCATGAGGTGATGCTCAAAATGTGTTGAAACCTACACTTTAAAGAACTGAGACATTTTACCTATTTATGACTGAAGCTGTTGTACTTTGCAGTCTCACCTTCTGCAGAATGTGTGAAGAGAATGATGATTTAACAGGGAGGCAGCTGTATTATTATTTGTGGAGCAGGATGAGATGGAGCTTTGACATATATGGCAGATTTTATGCTCAGTCTCCTCAATCTATTTGAAGTATCATAAATATTTAGGACTTTTGTCATAAAGTTGATGAAGGATTTCACTCAACGACCCAAAATAAACCACAAATAATGCCAAAGTTTATAATTCACTGGGATTCTTCTGACCACTTCTTCATTCAAAGTATGATTCAGTTCAGAGTTAAAGGACCGGTGTGTAGGATTTAGGGGCATCTAGTTTGTAAACATATCGTCTCACCCTCCCCTTCCAAGTGTACAGGAGAATCTACAGTGGCTGCAAAACTCTGCAGATATACACAGCTCATTCTAAGCTAACAAAAACAATTCTTGTTTTCAGGTGATTATACACTCATGAAAACATCCTTATTTGGCCAATAAATCCTTGTAAATCTTACACGTTGGTCCTTTAATGTGTAAGTCTTCATACGCCCCTGTCGCCTTTAAATTACATTTGTATATTACTGCATTGTTTGAATTTACATTGTGGTAACGATGTAATTTCTGCCTGGATTATGTTCAAAGGTAACACTTCTTTGAAACAATACATTTATATAACCCGATTCTCAAGATAGTGGTTGAGGTGGAGGACAGTCCAGAATTCAGGTCCAGACTCCTGCAACAAAAGCACTCTGGTTAAAGTGAGGGAAATATTGTGATTTTTAGTAGGTTTAGGCAAAAAAAAAGCACTTTGGTTCAGGTTAGGGAAAGATTGTCATTTCATTTAAATATTATGTTAAATAAATCTCATGTCTCAAGTCACTCCTGACTTGAGTAATGCTACAGTCACTACTACTGGATAGTAGCTTACAAGAATACCTATTTTGGTAGAAAACAAATGAAATATGTTGTCAGTGAACATTTTACTGACACTGATAATTTCACAGTACACTAATAAGACATAAAAAGCTGTACTTTGAGTTAAATTAGAGGAATGCTTTAAATAATACGTCCTTTATCAGACAGTATTAGACTCCTATTCAACAGTTATTAGACTTTATCAGAGTTTAATTAGGGACATATTTCAACAGAACCGCACTGTAAACTTGAGTGTATTATTTGCCATTGTTAGATGCTTATTAGACTTTATTAGAGTGTAATTAGGGACACATTACAATAGAACTGTACTGTAAACTAAAATGAAATCATATATGCTGCTATTTTCCAATTTAAAAACAAAATGTGAACAAAACTACCAGGTTGAGGCCAAAATTATCAAGGAATATTTAGTCTGTGGGTAATAGGTAATAGTAATTGAGGTAATAATATTTCCAGTTGACCATCGTCAGCCCATCCATCGGTGACTGATGATATCCCCGATAGCCCATCCGACCCCCACACCTCCTCCCTTCCTCTCGAGTGTCAGGTGGGAGATGTGCGCAAGCGGCTAATTCACTATGTTACATATGCTGCATATGTTCACTACGTCCAGTAGACAAAATAAACTCACATCATAACACTTATTATCTGTCAAAATTCAAGTTTGTCTCTTTTACCATGCTAAGACGAGCTTAACTGGCTCGTTAAATCCTCGTAAAACACACCTCATTCAAACTCAACAGAAAATAATGTAAAACTCACCAAAACCATCTTTTTTAGTCTGGTCCTCTCTTCCAACAACCACCAACCCTGTTTAGTCGAAATAAATCCTTAATTCATTGCGTGAAAAGAGTGAAAGGAGTCTGAATCTGCAGGCTATTTATCTCTCACTCCTCACCCTGCTCAGTGCACTCATGGTCCGGCTGAGTGGGTTTACAAATATCGCCCCAAAAATCGGCCAAAAGATCCAGCCGGCCATGGATTCAGCCCATCGTCAATAGGCGATAGATTCGTCCAATCACGCAACCCTAATGGGTAACTGCACAGACTGATTGTGATATCGTTGGGAGATAATGTGATCTGGTCAAAGAAGTATGCATCGGTCTTGGCTACTCATACTGGACCAGCGGATATGTGACTTCAGTTAACAGTACATTCTGTTGTAATGTGTGTATTGTGTTACCCACTAAGAAAGACCAATAAAGGTCTGATGGTGTCTATTAAAGTGTATATTATTGTATGTCTGGTTACGTCTCATTAGTGAACTGTTAGGTGTATCTAGTTAGGGTATAACTGTCTAATAAAAAAACATATTATGTCTAGTTTTTGTCTGATTCAATACAAAGTACTTCCAGCTTGTTATGTCATATTAGTGTTCTGTAAAATAAAGTGGCCCAATATTTTTGCAACTTGCCTGTTACATTAATCAGTAAAGTTTCCTCATTATGTTAATTAAAAATGTATTTCAGTCAGCATTATGTTTCCTTGCTGTTGCACTTCACTTGTATAAATTTCTAGGAGACAGGACTGTTAGGCTGTATAAGCTTTAGGAATAGAGTATTATACAACGTAAATCTGTATTAAGAAAAAGACGCTGATAAAACACCGTATCTCTGCATTAAGTTACATAAACATGTGGCTGTATTCAGAGGGGATTGTCTGTTGATTTGGCTGCCGTGCAGAAGATGATTGTTGTTCAGAGTTGTTTTATGGCAGCATTATGGTTCCATCACACAATGTTTTGGGGGAAGCTGATATGGATTCTGGAAATACTGCATCCTGCTTGTTTCACTTTGCCGTTTGCTGCAGGGACCATTGCGAGGATTTAAAACCACAGTCACGATTTACTGTATAACCTGACAGCAGCCACAGAGCGCCCTGGGGAGAGGCTGAGCAGAGCCCAATGAAGATAAATAGCAAACTGAAGCTTAAGTAGCTTCAGTTAAAACCAAATACCACAGAATTCTGTAACTTAAAAATTTAATTCATCTGGCCGGGGGCAGAACAGTTTGTCATATGAATAACATCTCCCGGAGCCGTAAATAAGAAAGAGGATCACCCTGTCCCAAACCTGTTAGCTCACACTGATGCACTGTGCAGCTCACCTGAGAAGTCATTTGGTCTCATTTGAGTCTGAAAGCTTGTATCATTTTTTTTCTGTCCTGTAATATGTTTCTCAGTTATTGATAATAGAGGAGACCCAGGCTGCACATTTTAATAGCATTAGAGACGAGAGTCCTGCTGCTGGGGTTTCTCTGAAGAAGACTTGTTTATATTCATTAACACTCCGTCACAGGCTACATTTGAGATGAAAACCAATATGACCAGCAGGTTGCCGTTTCAATTTTAAGTATAATGTACTAATGAAAAAATGTATTACTGATCAAGAACAAATCAGCAGAAGCTGCTGAAATGTGAGCTCTTAAAATTTAGTTTAAAAAATTATTTTATTAGCTATTATAAGGCTACATTTCTGATTGCTTGATTATGTTCCGTCCCCTGTCGGTCTTGTAGTACAGGCTCGCTAAATGTTTTCAAAATGAACTACATAAATACAGTGAAGTGTTTCATGCACAAAATGAGACAAGAAATTCTTACTTAAAGATACTAAAGGAACAACTCAAGACTTACCTTATCTTATCTTTTTTTTTAACTTATGTCTTTATTTGCTATCTTTGTTACATCCTTTTACCCTTTTTATGTAAAGATTGTTTCTATTGCTTTTATTTCCCCTATTTTGTATGAAAGGTGCTGCAAAAACAAACAGAAGAACAGTTTTCAGTTAAAGATATCTAAAATATGTATTTCATTACTTTTGAGTATTTTGTCATTTGTATTTTGCTGGGCAGAAAAAATAAGATGTAATTTAGTAATAAAATACTTTAAGCTTTGAGCTTGTATTTGTGTATTTGAAATACTTAAAATGTATTGTTTAAAGGAGAAATTTGTAATATATTTAATGTAATAAATCATAAAATGACCATGATATGTCATCAGAGATCAAGGAAACACACTTGACACACTTGCTTCTCTGACAACAACGCTGCGCTGCTGTGTGCTCCTTTGAAATGTCTATTCTGGGATGGAATAACTATATTTATATGCCCATTTCATGCTAATTTGAGTTCAAATTAATGCTGATTGTTCACCGAATGAGTAAGTGTCTGTTTATGAGTCGTAAGAAATCATTAATCATCTTGTAATAGGAGAAAATGTCTATAACAGTTCAATTGAGCAATATGTTAATGGAGTCTGGCAGGAAAGTCCAGAAGTGTGGATTTTCAGAGCAGTGGGCTTTTGTTTTCAGGATAACAGACTGAACTTTGAATTGACAGACAACTGACAGTTATGAACAGCTGATCACCTTACAGTGTAGGACTCGGTGTTGCTTGTTTTTGTCAAATTACAATGTTGTGCACGTGCTCCTGCAGCGTGCAGAGCTTTCCTCACATCTGGGGAGGAGGAGCTGGGAGTAAACAACTTGCTCCAACCTCAGATCATATATTAAATAGGACTTCAACCTATTTAATGTACAGTCTATGGAGCCAAGTTGCTATTGGACTGCTGTACTAATTTTTGCATGTGCAGTTGCTACCTAATGCTCCTTTAAAATGTAATTTTATTCTCAAATAAGACACATTTCTAACCCCAGGTTTAAACTGCCAGGAAAAAAAACAGTACAATAATACTGTTCATAGTGTTTGACTGAATGCAAGTAAAACTTTTTAGCATCACAGCTGCTGCAAAATGACTTGTTTCACTATCAGAATGATCCAGAGCAAAGTCTATCGTTGTCCATTGTCTGTTGATACATTTGATCAGAGTATTTTGATGTATTGTTCCAGAGACTTTGTTCTCAAATGAGGGAAAATCTTTCTTCTGCTGAATTATTATTTCACACAAAACATTTAAATTGGGGAAACTCAGCAACAGAACAATAACAATCATTATCATCGCCCCCAGGCACTGTATTTTAGGTACAAAGTGACTTTAACAGACATCTATGCTCAGGTTAAACTGTGTGTAGTGCCAAATTTCAAAAGCATTGCAGGATTGTAAAAGCCGTTCATGACTACTTACATCCTCACTATGAACTGTAATAATTTATTAATGACAATAAACCGAACCTTATCTTTTAGGTGAATACGTTTCCTATGCTAATGAACACTATAACCACCCGACTCCTACTGTAGAAATACTGATTTCATGCTGAGATTAAAGAAGTTTCCCAGGAAACAATCCCACCACCTCAGGGTTACAAGATTTCCATCTCTATTAAATCAGTGATAACTCTGTTAAGATGAAAATGATCTTTTTGTCATGGTGGGAGACCCGAACAGGAACAGATTTCCCTGCTTAAGAAGTTTTGATCTGAAGCTTTTGGTTGTCAGGCAGAACTCACCTGATCAACTTCACAGTCAGCATTTTTTGCTTTCTTCTTTAGCCCGCTAAGCTGCAACATCCCGAGCCCCCGTTGAGCCGCCGCTACACCTGTAGTGGGCCCATCGATCTGACGCCACGGGGACAATTTGAAATGTGGTTTCTTTTTCCAATTTGGAGTGGAACAGAAAAGCTTCCCGAAAAAGCAGACTCAAACTCAGCGGGCAGATGGAATAAAAAGGGTTTTGTGCTGTGGGAGGAAATGGAAAAATGGAGATGGAGGGAGCAGTGAGGCAGCTTGGCAGAGGCAGAGGGCGGTGAGTGATGGCAGGGGAGACAGGAGCTGGGTGGATGAGGGAGTGGCGAAGGCGGGGCTTGAAGCTGGATGAGAGTAGACAGGCAAGCAGATGAATGTGGTTCTGAAACACAAGGAGGAACTTGATTAGACAGGAAAAATCTCACGAGGAGAGGCGTGTAGGCTACTACAAATCAAGTCTGACATAGCTAAAAAATCTTTAGCATTAGCCTAAAATACTGGATAGGCACGCCTAGTGAGTCAGTTTAGTCTCTCCAGCATTAAAGCGTCATCATGATATGCTGTGTAAAATTTAAAGTTTTAATATATTAGGCCAGTGGTTCTCAATCTGGGGGTTGGGACCCCCAAGGGGGTCGTGAGATAATTTCCGAGGGTCGCCAGACGGCTGTGGAGAATTGCCAGTTACCATTTTCCAGATAGACACAGACTCTAACAAAAAATAACAATCAGCCCCCTGAGAATTTTGGCCCGGCACCACCTGCGACCCATTGT
Source organism: Lutjanus argentimaculatus (assembly GCA_034769285.1). Taxonomy (NCBI): domain Eukaryota; kingdom Metazoa; phylum Chordata; class Actinopteri; order Lutjaniformes; family Lutjanidae; genus Lutjanus; species Lutjanus argentimaculatus. The sequence continues at coordinate 4,599,509 of JAWZSL010000001.1, forward strand.
CATATTTTATCCAGCTTGTCAAAACTGTAATCATTTATCACAACTCATACTTTTCTAAACTGCCTCTATAATTTGCAGTTTGCACAGCAGGATAACTTTGTGAACCTCCAAAGGTGTGATTAGCCTAGATTACCTCTAGTCAATTATTCAAAATTTCATTGAACTTTAACACAAATATACTGGTAATTATTATTTTTCCCACCATACCGGGGCTGCTTTTGTTCAGCATAGAATATCACACCCGCAGAGATGAAAATAGGCATATTTATTCAGGTGTATGCCATCAGTTTTCATAATATTATCACAAACAAACCCCTTCTGTGGCTCCACTCATTAGATTTGAAATTCACAATGTTCCTCCTGGAAAATAAAATACCTCCTTTTGATTTCTGGGGATCGTCACTGTTATTGTCGGGTCCTGAAGAGTCAGACAATAAGGTAACGATCGGGGCTGTTTTTAGACTTATTTTTTACTGTGGCGTGAACATTTGAACTCGCTTCCCTTGATGTTGGTAGGAGCAACAATTAATTTAGCTTGCTCTTGATTTCAAGACCAGTGCCATTTGTTGCTGGCATTTGATTGCCCTTTTTGTAAAATGGGTTTGTATGGGTGTGGTTGTGCCCTTCACAATCACTGGAGCAGGCACACGAGCTCCTTGGCAGCAGGGGGGCATCACACCAGCAGCTCATCAGGCAGGCTGCTGCAGGAAGTCTTCTGTCTTTGTTGCACTGCGTCTTTGTTCATGCATGGCAGTCTGACACGGATGCAGGAAAAGATGCTTTTCTGTGGAAAATCGGCTTGACAGGTGAAAACCTTTCATCGGAGGGGGGTCATGAATTATAGAGCTGGTGCAGTTTAATTGTATGTGTCTTCAGATTTATTGATGTAGATATGAATAATTCAAAGGCTTCTCTTTGTGCCGGACTGGTGATGTAGATGCGTTTAGTAGTTTGGAAATATGGACACTGGCGAGGCGGTGGCATGATTGAAATTTATTAATACAGGTGTTACTGGAAAGAGGATTCTGCAGAGCTGGCGGAGTGGATGAGAGGAGAAGAGAGAGGGAGAGAGACAGAAGAGAGAGAAAACACTTGTAAACAGTAGGGATGACGCATACCAATAACTCACGGTGTGAAAATACCATGATAAAAAGTCCACGATGCAATGTTTATTATATTTATCAGAATATTAAAAACAAAGAAAAAGAACAACTCTGATGTGTACAATTGTGTTCATATAAAATTTGTTTTCCTTTAACCTAGTGTTTCTCTGTTTTAGCCCATTTCTGCCAGCCAAAGAAAGAAATATCCCCAAAAGTCATAATTATGAGATTAAAAAAAGTCGAAATTATGAAATAAAAAGTCGATTTCATAACATCTCATAATTTTAACTTTTCTATCCATAATTTAGATTTTTCATCTCTTAATCATGACTTTTTAACTCATAATTTAAACTTTTTTCCTCAAAATTTTAACTTATTTAAATTTTATTATATTAACTATATTATATAGTTATAATTTAAAAAGTTGAAATTATTAAATAAAAATTCACTTTCATAATATCTCAGGCAGCAGTTAACTAACTTAATTTAGCAACAAATAAAGCTATCTTTCCATCAGAAGACTCTGTAACCAACCTTGGTGTAGTCCCTGTCATGTCCGAGGCCGTGTTACCTATCGCATTCACTGGGAGGCTGCTGAGCCCGGCTCTGTTAGCCTCTAACAGGAGCTAAACAGTTATGTTTAGCTACTTTAGCAACAAGTAAGCTAAAGCTAGCTGTCCATCAGCAAAGCTCTGTCATTAGTATTTTCTCCATAAAATTTGATCCAGTTTCATCAAAATCAGTGAAGCAAGTGAAAAAAGTTGTTCTTTTGAACAGCGAGGCTTGTTCCTCAGCCCAGAAACCGGTCCACTCCAGTGAAGAGATGTATTCTCCTTCCATGTTTTGCTGCATCATAAGCAAGAAAGTATTTCATTGGGTGCAAATTCAGTGTACACCCCGAGTGCAGGATAGGTCATCAACAGATTTTAATAATTTCCCAGAAAAAGGCAAATTCTGAAATACCAGTTAAAAACAGATGCTGGCTTTTGACTTAAGGGAAACTACCCATATAATGTTGTGCTAGACATTGTTGCACTCAGGTTTTGCGACTTTTTTATTTCAATATCTCGATTGTTACATCCCTAGTAGTCACTGTAGATGCAGCACCAGTGTCCTGTTGCACAATTTACTGTAGGCACACATAAAGAATTCATAGCTGATGCTGTTGCAGACAATTTCAAAATAATTCCCTAAAAGATACACTCAAGAAAAGTACGGGGGAGGAGAAGAGGTGGTATGGTGAAACAGGGATGCCTCATTTAGAAAGAGAAAGAGACAAGAGGGAGTGTAGCATGTCAGCGGACTGTTCAGCGTGTCCAAGGTCAGGGGGAGAGTGAACTGCCTGAAGGGAGCTGGCAGACGGAGCACAGAGCAGGGCAAAGAGGGAGGCTTGAGAACCAGAAAGAGAAAAAGAGACAGAGGATGAATGTGGCAGGAGGACTTCTGGGGGGATATACGGGAAGAGTGACATTGGATATGTGGAGGAAAAGAGGAGAGGCAGAAACAGGAGGGAAGGAGAAGAACAGACTGCAGGGAATTGTCAGGAGACTGGAGGAGGGTGAAGACAGTGGAGGGGAGAGGAATGGAGAGAGTAAAAACAGGATGGGAAGAGTAAGTTGCACAAATATGATTTTAATACAATGGAATTAGCCTATCCTCACCAGAAGAATGCCCATGTTGGTAAAATGTGCAAGCAGCTTATATGTTTTTTTATTCCTACGTGGCGAGAAGGTCTGTATTTGGAGGAGATGGGGTGGATGGATGACTCAAACAAGGACAGGACTTTCACCCAGAAGACCAGGTTCAAGTCCTGCATGAAACAAAAAGTAAATGTAGGGTTATTTAAAGTTTTGAGTAGCTAAAAACTTCATTCCGTTGCGCGAGTGATCACCTCCATCACGAGATATACGTAACATAGTTATTTTCACCCAAACCACAATATTTTCCTAAACCAAACCCAATTAGCTCTGTTTCCTAAAGCTAACCAAGTAGTTTTTGTGCCTCAACCTAACCAGACTGCAATCGTTTTACAAAGACAACTACAATGTAATATCAATCGTGTGTGTATGATGCCCTCATCCGTCGTGAGTGATGTCACTTCCAGCACGTAACATACTGACGTAATTAATTTAACCCAATCACAATCTTTTACTAACCCGAACTAAGTTGTTCTGTTACTGCAAACTAACCAATTAGTTTTATTGCCTAAAGCTAAACCAAGTGGTTTTTGTGCTTAAACCTACCAAGACCGACCGTTTTACAACCAAAACCACATTTAATATCATGTGAATTGTATCATCACGTGAGTGACATTACTACTGTCATACATAGCCATTTTAACCCAAACTACAATCGTTTCCGTGCCCTAACTAAGTAGTTTTCATGCCTAAACCTAACAAAACTACTGTACAACCATTTTACAATGAAAGCCACATGTGTAATGTCACGTGAGTTATGTCATCACATGAGTGATGTCACTTCCATCACGTGACATATGTAACAGTTATTTTAAACCAAACCACAATCTTTTCCTAAACCTAACCAAGTATTATGTGCGTACACCTAACCAAACTGCAACCATTTTACAACAAAAACCATGTCTTTTCATAACCCAACCAAGTCTATTGCCTAAACCAAACCAGGTAGGTTTACTGCCTAAAGCTAAGCAAGTAGTTTTTTTGTACCTAAACCTAACAAGACTGACTGTTTTATAACAAAACCATGTCTAATGTACCTGTTAAAGTCCAGTAAGCCTGATGCAACTCTCCATCGGTAATATATGTCATTTTGGGAGTAACTGGCAATCGACTTATTCTGTCCTTTAAGTATGAGAATGTTTTGATAAAATCCAAGGTCCAAGTGAGGGGGGGAGGAAAAGGGGAAAAAAAGCAAAAGAAGTTGGAGTGGATAAGACAAGAGAAGTTGATCAAATTGGAGGAAATACATGTCTCACAGTGGGCATAACAGAGAGGAGAAGGAAGAGAAACGCACAGTGGAATCTTAAATCGCTTCTCGCTCCCCATAGTATATTCTTTTCTAACATCTGGAAGTAAGGGAGGAGAACCTGCGAGTGAAAGGAAAGAAATGCAGCGGAGGGTAGAAAGCGAGGAGTCAATGCAGTGAAAGGAGTTGAGGAGTTCTTAAGATTGTCTGCATGTCTTTCTGTCTTTCATTCTCGCGTGTCTTCTTTCTTGCACTCCCTCTGTCAACGTCCTTGAAGCCGAGAGGGAACATTCAGTGCCGGTGAGGAGAGACAAAAGATGAAACATCACACACACACACACTCCCTTATACATCATATACACACAAATGCCGACACGTGGACGCACAAAGTCATATGTACAGTACAGTTTGCTAGCAGGCACATCCTATATTACATAAACAAACAGACACGTGTTGCTGGAGATGCTCCCACACAAACACATGTACTTTTCTTTCTTTGTCATTCTTTTTATTTTTATTTTATTTTTTTTTTGTCTTGTCTCTGCGCTTTCATCAGCCTGACTCTATCCGTGTCTCTGCTTTATCTTTTCCTTTCATTTTCTCTTGGATTTTCACCCAAAGTGAGCCCTTTCTCTTCTAAATATGGCCTTATCCTTGTCTGTTCTGTTCTCTCTGTCTCTCTGTCCCTCTATCCCTCAACATGGCTTTTGTCCTGCCGCACTGATCCATTCATTTTATGTCTATGGAAAACCCACACCAGGACAGTCGTCAAAGCAGATTACTCATGTACAGCACATTCTGTGGATAGCTATTTTTTTTTTTATTGTCTGTTTCCTATAGTGCCAGCCACCCACAGACAGGGTGAAGTACAAGCATAACTACCAGCAATGGATTACAGACGAGCATTTAAACGGAGAGCAATACAATGCAAGCTCTGGAAAATGTTATTTATTTATTTATGCTTTATTCAGCCAAGCAAACGAAAATTTCTACTTTCAAAGAAATCTTGGTAAGGGCAGTTCTAGCATTCTAAAGGGAAATACCACAGGAGTAAAGAAACTCTGTGTGTGTGTGTGTGTGTGTGTGTGTGTGTGTGTGTGTGTGTGTGTGTGAGTGCTGTAATGTGCATTGGCGCCGTGGGGGCATTGGGTGCTGAAAGGTCAAGATAGGGGTGCAACGGCAACCCCAGTCCGGAGGCAAAGCAGGGAAAAGCAGTAATAAAATTGCCATGGGCTTATACATTTCAGTCACGATTGAAAGGACCACTAATAACAAATCATTATTAGTGTGAATGATTTGATTGAAATATGTGGTATTCCTGTAAAAGAAGTTGTTCCATACTTGGGTATTAACTAACTGTACGTATCTCGATACATGTTCAACAATACGATATATGGCCAATGATTCAGTTCGATACAATCCGGCCCTGTCACGATACGATTCGATATGATGCAATACAAGACGATGCAATGTGTGAATCTTTACATTTTGATTCCATTAATGCTACATTTGTAGAGTGCTGTTAGTTGCAAAAAGAAATCCTGATAGTTTTACTAAATATAGTAACAGTAGAGACAGAGAGAAGGACACATCACAGGGGTGTTAACATCTTATTATGTGTCTCATGTGTAAATGAGATACTGTAGCCTAAATGAGAAACTGTGAACAAACTTTAAAACTGTTTAAAATATTAGTATTTTTGCAGTAAGATGATCTGCTGCTCTGTTTCATATGAAGAGTTCTGTGGTTTTGATTGGTGTGGAGGAACAGTGATGCTCTGTGTTACCTGCTCTCTCAGTGACATGACGTCTCTGTGGGTCAGACTCGTGTCTCTGTACTCGCGCATTATGAAAGTTTGGCGGTGCGACGCAGTACAATGTCACTTCCGTCGCTGTTTTCAGCGCGGTCTGTTTTGGGCAGATGAAGAGGAGGCACAGGAGAGGGAGGAGGGAGCGCTTGTTTTGTGTGATCGCGGCAGCAGGCGTCCAGCGAGAGCGGTGCAGGCAGAGGCGGGAGGAGAGAGGAAACCGAGGAAACTTACAGTGGCAGCTCCCTGATGCCAAAATGTATGCATGACCTCATGAGATGTATTGATACGCTGGTACTGCATCGATTTGTTTCTGATTCACGTTCAGCTTTTCACCGATACAGGCCGTCTGAACCGATGCACTCATATCTTACACATTAAAATCCGATGCATCAGAAGCACGAGTGAATCGTTACACCCCTAGTATAAACATATGCTAAAAAGAGAAGGAAAGGGTGGACTTGAACTTCGAATCCTTTGATAAAAAAAATTAAAAATGAAGGGTTATGATGCTCGATACTTGCTGCAATGATTCTGGATGTTTCACAGGCAATAGTGAAACACGTGTGACACAAAACTTTAATTTTGTTTGTAAAAATAAACTCCATTATTTTCAAAAAGTATTATTATTATGTAACTCATATTGTCAAGGGAGGTCTAAATCTATTAGATTTAGTCCAGTATGTCCAATACAATCGTCAAAGTCAATATAAAAAAATATATGCAAGGGAAAGATAAATTATCACATATTATCCCACAACTTATTTTTGAAAAGGAGGTGGCATTGAATTTTCTTGCATTGTAATTTTGATGTAAATAAGACTCTTGTCAATCCATCTAACTACCATAAACAAGCATTAATTTATAATAATGTAGTAATTTATAATTATGTATAGATCAATATAAGCGATTCTTTAAGAATCTTTTAACCACGTCTGTTTATACTACATGGGAGGCTTCTTATTTAAATCCCTGCAGCCATCTGAAGGCAGAACAGCCATCCACTGTATTTACCATAATTAAATCCTGTGTAAACAGCACCATATTGTGACAAAATAACCACACACCCTTTATGCACATCAGCTTGATTGGCTGTAAAAAAGTTTTCTGACACATTACAGGAGCTCATTAATCCTGTAAGTCACAGCCTCTATTTTATTTTATTTTTGTTTAAGTGATGAAATGCATTGTGCTGTATCACATTTTAAGAAATGATGTAACAATTTCCAACGAGTAAAAGAGTAGAATTCTGACAGAATAGCATCTAATCAGTGCAATCATATAAAGTGTCTCATCAAACTTAAAAAAAAAAAAAAAAAAACAAAAACGTTTACTATTTAATTTAAGAATCTAAACACATCTGGGTGGTCTGCGACGAGTTGTATCGTCTGTCAAACTTCATGTTGTCCAAAAGTTGTGGAGAAGAAGCACGAGACAGAGTTGCACAGAAGAAATGGGAAAACCAGCAACCACAGTTCACTAATGTTTTATTTTACTTATAATGTTTGTGGGTGGTTGTTGCATGTTTGTCACTTAATACTGTGTATTCTTGATCAATCAAGCTGTTAAAATCAATTCACCGTGAATATCTCAGAGGGATATTCAGGATTTTGTGGCTGAAAATGGTACAAAACTTTAACCACGACTTCTATGCAACAGCATATACCTTCATTTCAGCCAGAAATGTACATCTAAAAAAGACGTGTGTGTGTGTGTGTGTGTGCATGCTATTACTAGATGACTTGATAGGTGTAATGGCTCTGCCAGCGCATCAGAATGATTGAAATGGAAATAGTTGGAAGCTGTCAGAGAGGTTCAAAGTCAGAGTTGGATGTATCACTGTTGCTGTGGAAAAAGCATGTACCTACATTTTTTAACTTCTATTTTATTTTACTTTAACCTTTCTTTAAAAGAATTTATTTCATAATGGAGTTTCATAGTCAGTGCTTTGAAAGACAGCAGTCACCTGAGGCTGCAAAGAGGTACATGCATAAAGGCATAAAGGTCCACCTTTATATAACTAAGACTATTACGAAATACTTCTACAGCTGTAACTTTAACATTTTGTGGCTCGTAATGTAGAAGTGTATGAGTTGTGACAGTACGCACACAAAGACACACTTTAGCCATATGCCTGACATAAGGACACTTATTCGAGATTATTAATGCAGGCACGTAGCTCCTTCTCCTCAACAGACTTTTGGTTGGATGTAACAGGTAACAATGCCCCACTTGGGCCAGCCCAACCAGACAAGTATTTTATGTGGTCTTTGACAAAAAAAAAAAACAGCAACAACAAAAACTTGCAAAAAACAAACAGCATCCCACATGTTGTAGAATACATACACTTATGGTAGATAAAACATGATAAAGTGTCCTCTAAGGTTCCCTCTTAGTGGAGGAAACATGGTAAAGTGCTCTCTAGGGTGGCTGTCTGGGGAACAAATCATGGTAAAGTGCCCTCTGAAGAGCTTTTCCAGTGGACTAATACATGGTAAAGTAACCTCTGGGATGCCATTCTGGTGAAAAAACGTGATAAAGTTCTCTCCAAAGTGCTCTTTTAGTGGACAAAATGTGGTAAAGTGCCCTTTAAAATGCCCCGCTAGGACACAAAACATGATAAAGTGCCCACTAGGGCATTCTTCTAAGGAATAAAATGTGGTAAAGTGCCCTCTGGGATGCTGTTCTGGTGGACAAAACATGATAAAATGCCCTCTAAAGTGCCCTTCTACTGAACAAAACGTGGTAAATTTCCCTCAAATGTGGCCTTTTAGTGGACAAAATGTGGTAAAATGCCCTTTAAAATGCCCCACTAGGGCACAAAACATGGTAAAGTGTTATTTAGGTTGCAGAAAATACAATTCAGTGCCATATAGGCTACCTCATGCACTAAAATATTATTTGGTCTCTACATACCTTTAAATAGTTAAATTATGTCATTATGTCATGTTCACGAGTTCCACTTGAACGCAGCCTCGTTCCCTGTGTATTCTCATTATGATTATGATTTGAACATTTTTTTGCCACACTGCTGTCCCATCACATACAGGTGGTCCTCTTTTAATTTTTTTTTGCCCCTGCAACTCAGACAGCCTGAGTCCGCCACTGTACACACACACACACACACCCTAACACACGGGACCCAAAGCATGACACTTGGCAGAGATCACGAAAAATGTGCAAACACCACTAAATATCAAAACATGCACAAGAAGTCCTTGGCTAAAAGATAATTCTCACTTTTTATGACATACTGCACCTCTGAGGATGTACTCACTTGCAGTCTTTTGCTCTGAACTGATGATGTCTACTAAACTTTACTTTTTCATCCCCTTGTAACCATTTAAACAACCTTGTGGTTCAGTGTAAAATTACTCAGTGTGATAGGATTTCCACAGGTCAAAGGCTGAGCTCCCCCCAGTCATGTTGGTCCTGGCCCGTCTTAACATGGGGGCAAACAAAGACACACTTAGAGCCATACGCCTGATATAAGGAGACTTATTACAGATTATTAATGCAGGCACGGCAGCTCCCTGTCCTCGACTGACTTTTGGTAATTTTGCAGCCAGCAGCACAGCGCACAGACGTATGTAACAGGGTGGGATTAGGATGAATACATTATCAGAAGTTGTGATGAAAATTGGTTTCAGTCATGGCCAATGAAATCGTTTTTAAAAGCAACACACTCCACAGCATCCTGATGAAAAATAGGTGCCCGTAGTGGATCTGCCACACAAGGTTTCTCCCAGGAGGAAACCGATGATGGTGCGTGGGAAGTGCAGACTCACCATGACTGAGCATAATATAGCACTTCATTTATATTAACACATTTGGTTAACGTGCCGCTCCGGTCTGACGCTCCACGTGTCATGATGCACACTGACAGTTTAATGTTAGACGTCCACAGCTGAGCCACAAGTCTGCAAGTCACAAGGCCTCCATGTGCCGCAAACAAAGTGCTTGTCACATCGCCAACCTTTTTTTTTCCGATAATCTGGTAGCGCTGCGCCGGGCAGTTTTTGTAACTTTGCAAAACACGCAATCCAGAATGTCCACTTCATGTGGTGGCTGGCCAGATGAGGTGAGAAACTAAGTCAGGCTTCAAACCTTTTTAACTGCCCCTGTCACCTTTTGTGTGTGCAACGCCATGAATGCCTTCGAGGGGGGTCTGTCTGAAAGCGTGCTCAATTATGTCCATTTATTCAATTCATTGCGTCAAGACAAAAGCCTTTCAAAAGAGCTTTTGGGGAGAGATCACGGAGGCAATGTGACACAGCCAGGAGGAAGCCATAATAGCAGGTTTTCGAACATGGCCATTCAGGACAGGTGTAAACACTTTTGTCTTCAGACGTGGTCGGATGACTCATTGTATCCCTGGTTTGTTTGAAACAGGCCTTTAACACTGAGAAATCACTCATCTTTTATCAGTTAAACAGATCTGCAATACCAGTCCAGTGTGCAGGGTGAGTATCTAGATACAGAATCTTTTCTGACTTTTAGGGCTGCCCCAACAAAAGATTTTCGTAGTAGACTTGAAGCCGTTAGTTGTTGCATGTTTATTATATTAATTTAATTATCTAAATAGATATTTTTGGAGCATGAAGTGGGCCACCTGCAAAAGTAATAATGATTCTGAATGTGTCGGAACAACCAGATGGAGACAGAACACCTCGTTAACTAATTTCAACGTGGTATAAAGTCTTGTTCAAAACACGGGAATGAATAACATCAAAATAACTTCACAAAAACAAATGCATGATGGGTGATGTATACTTACAAATTAACTCGCTACAGACTCGCTCACAGAACTGCTTCGTGCCTCCTGTCCCTGCCCGAACCCCGCGTGTCTACATCGTCCTCGGAGTCAGAGTCCTGGTAACAGCCACTCTAAATCACTTAGGTGTCCCTGGCATCAAAGTGTCCTCCACCGGCGTCCCAGTCTGGGTAAATGCAGCCAATAGGACTGCTAACTGAATAACTTGCTAATGGCAACTATCAGATAAATGACAACTTCAAACTAAGACTCTTCTCACTATCTGACATTGTAGTCGACTATTAGGGGGTACACTAAATGTAATGTGTCCAGAAACGTGTCATTCTTTTTAGTATATTAAACGTCTTTGTATTAGATAAACTGTATCACGCACCTTAGCAGAATACAAATTTATGGATGGAACTTAAATATCAAGAGTTACAGAACATCAGTGGCTACTATACTTGGGACTTCAGTTCACCCAAAACTTGGGTGAACTGACAAACAAAAGATGTTGCTGGAATAAGCACCAGGTAGCTTGTGACAACAGCAGGTGTCTGTAGTGTGTAGTTGTCACATGTCAAACCCAGCAGAGGGCTGCAAACACTTGTACTTAATCTTTGCTGAACAATAGATAACAGCCATTTCCTATGTTACTGTCCATTTGGGTTCAAGATTATACCCCTTTTGAGACTTCTTTTCAACATCACATGAACCAGAAATGTTTAACTAAACTACTCTTGGCAAAACTAAGGAGTATTATTATTATTTAAGTTGTGCATTTTCCTGCCATTAAAATTGGTCTGTATTTGAACGCATTATAACTGATATGAATTCACGCTGATCAGAGCCACTTTCTCTGCAACAGAGGGAATTTAGAGCCACTAATGAATCCCTCCAGGATTTCGTGGGCTGTTTTTGGGATTGTTGTGGCCTAAAATGCCTGATTTCACGGCAGCTTTTCTAAAAATTTGCGATGCATGTTGCAGTGCTCTTAGGCATTTTTCGCAATGTGATTTTTTTGGCATATTTCATTAAAAATCAAAGGCAACCCGTTCCAGGGAGAACAAAACCACACTCTGTGTTCCAACTAACCTCACCAAAAAGACTCAGAATTACAAAAATTTCAAATAAAAATATGCTTTATTGGTAAATGAAGTGTACCGGGAGGGTATTTCACAAAGGAGCATGAACTTAGTCAAAATGGCACAAAATTATAAAATAAAAGCACCTATAAATGTCAATAACAATCGCAGATGTGTTCTTTTCAGTACCGGTTACAAAATTTAAAAAATACGAATTTAAAAAACATGAACAGTTGGTTCATTGAGCCATGTGATGTTCGCTTTGACTGCTCTGATTGGTGGAACTTGTGCGAAGCGACAATCATTGGTCAAATTTGCAGAAAAGTTGGGGAATTTGGACAAAGTTGCAAGGTCGCACAGAATTCACAGGGATTGGTTGAATTTGCGTAAGTTTTTTGTGATCACAACTTCCTTGAGGGACTGACTTTTCAAGACTACATAAGGTGAATATTGAAAATTTTAACAATTTTAGATCATGGCTTAAAAACAGTTCTGAATTGGGATATTTCAGAAGAATTTTTGCAGGCAAACATTGGCTTGATTTTTAGCATTTTTCAATAGGAATATTGTAAATCGGAACTAAAGCAACAGTTGTTAAGTGACTGGTATGAAAGGTCACGTTGAAATGTCAGAAATGAAAGAATGATTCCAGTCCACACACAACATTACACCTGTTTTTATATTTAGAAAAAAAATGACTTATTGTTGTTATCACGGAAGTATTCTCACTCCCACCTGCTGCTGTTGACTGTTTTCCCTGTCCCGTCCTAGTTCCATGATGAATAATGAAATTTACTCCCATCCAACAGGAATCCCACAGGAATCCCATTCCCCGTGGGACTCCCAAAAAAATGTCAGCCTCTAGCCTGGATATATAATATACCTGAAACATATTTTAATATTGTATGTGTGTGTGTGTATAATGTATGCCAGCGTGTACTCATCTTCAACTTGAGCTTCCCACACAACGCTTAGACACATTTTCTCGCACTCGCACTCTGACTCTGACGGAGAGACAGACCGTCAGATGACTATCCGCAGGGTCAATCGTCCCATCAGCCTCTAGCTGTTGAGATGAATGATCAGCGGGGTTTAAAAATGACCCGTTGTGATGTAGCAGTGTAGCATCAAGTCAACACAAGTCTGACAGCAGATACGAGGCCGTTGGCTTCACAATGATGGTGTTTCATTTAAAGCTGTCTGCAGAAGCAACATTATTTAACAGGACAGATGTCATGGGTGATTCCACCTTCCACCTTGTGATGGATGACTCCCCCTTTTCCACCAACCCACACTTATACATTTATGATTTTCAGACCTCTTCTTTGCAGCTGTAAATTGGAAACTTTTAAAGGCATAGTTCACCCCAAAATCACAAATACATATTTTTCCCCTGGCTGGTAGTGCTGTTTATTCTTTTAGACTTTTTTGGTGTGAGTGGCAGAGGTTTGGAGATATATATAGTATATTTGAAAAATTAAAAAAAGACTAGTGCTTCTTTCCAAAAGTCATCACCTAGTTACTCAAGATAATCCACAGACCTTGCTGTGAGCAGTTTCACATAGAAACAACTGTTTTTTTTCTATTAGAAAGGGATAAACAGCTTCTGGGAAATTCTATTAGAGAATTGTCAAATATCTTTGGCATTTCTTTAAATAAAAACCCTCTAGTCTTCTAGAGATCAACAAGGTTCTCACTTGTGTATTTTTATAATTAGCAATGATTAGCAATGATTAAACAAGCTACAAGGAACTAGATAACTTAATCAACATTAAATGGAAGGATCTTGTGAATGAGATACATAAAACTGACAAAATCACCATGCATATGCATATCTTTGAAGAAAGATGGGGAAAATGGTTGAGATATGTAAAAAGATAATGGGCAGGATTTACCTGCTTTTGACCAGCACTGAGCGCCACCTTGTTCCATTCAATCTGTACCGCGGACACACCGCTGCACTGCCTGTGTCCGAGGAAGAAGACAGAAAAGACGCTTTACTCTTTGGGCTGCAATAACCGAAGTGGTGCATGTTGTGCTTTGTCCCAGGAGAAATGGACTGTGTCTCAGATGATAAAGAAATGGTTGGACATTAAAGTTGATCTTTTAAAAAGAAAAAGTACCCAGAAGAAAAATAAGGAAACAGGTGGAGAACCAGGAGCACCTGATCTGTCAGCCCAAGATAAGAGACTCGCTGTAATCATTGGAAATATCCATAAGTGGGATAGAAAAATAAGGGTGAAAGTGATGACATCCAGCGAGGACGTTCTCTCAATGATGATGATGATGAACCAGGATGATGAACCAGGTCATGAATTTTGAGAGAAAGAGAATGGTCAAGAATTTTTTCAACATATTATTTTGGTGCTTTGATCACCACAGGACAAGGCAGCAATCTCTACAGATGATATTTCCAAAACTTGGCAACTCACACAAGAGAAATCTGTGATGGATAAATAACACACCAGGGGCAAAAATATGTATTTTGGATTTTGGGATGAACTGTCCCTTTAAAGGCTTCAAACCAAAATTGCAAAATTTTGAGGAGAACGGGCTATTATCTATTTCAGATCTGTAATAATACATGGATGAATGCTTGAATATTACCACAACGAGATGGCCCTGTATGAGTTCCACATCACAACTGACAGTTTGTCAGACAAACTGTTTGATCCTGAGCCATGTGTGGCATGAACAGGGGATCCCCCACAGTACTGGAACCCTCCATGCTGTGAGGTGTCCTGACAGGATCTGAAGCTAATCACAAGAGACACTGTTGCTTTATTGAGCTGCACAGCACAGCTTCTGATCTTTGACGTAAACAACAAACTGGTAAAACTTGCAAAAAATAAAAAAATAAATGACGTCAAAATTTGATTGGCGGCCATTTTATGAGTGACAGTGTTTATGTGAAGTCACAGGTGTTTTTATGTGCAGGAAAAGGTACAAAAGACCTACAGTTCAGCAGAAAGATTTCTTTAAATCAATAGTTCGACGTTTTAGAAATGAGCTTTGATTTATTCCAGAGAGGTAACAAGATAACAATAGATAACAATAATCAATACTGCTGTCTTATATGTCTGTTTAGCTTAGCTTCTCATAACAACAGCTAGCCTGGATCTGTCCAAACAAGACAAACAAAATCCACCTACCAGCACCTCTTAAGCTCACTGATTAACATGCTAACAAGTGAGAAAACAGCAATTTGCAGGGGCTATGTGCCGGACTATTTCCTTGATGGGAGCAGTGATTTCCTGGAATCTCTGTTTGCAGCCGTATGGTGATGAAACACTTCTGATGATGTGACTTCTCATCCCAAGTCGTCAAATACCTAAGTTTTATCACACCCCTCTGTGACTCATACGGCCACGGCTGCATGAGACAGACCAGGTTTGTTACTTCAATGTAAAACCTCTTCAGGTGACGGAGTATAAAGAGTGACAAAGAGTTCACATATGAAGGAGGCGGATGGATCATCCAAAGAGGACTTTTTTCAGTATTTATTTCAATCCAAACCATGATCTTTTCTTAAACTTAGCCAAACAGTTTTGGTGCCCAATCCTGCCCAAACTGCAAGTTTTTCACAACATTAACCACATGTTAAAGGGCCAATTCCCCAACCCCTTCTAAAAGCATCTTTCCACCTGGTCTGACTTAGGTTTCTTCATGAGGACTTTGACTTTGCTAGGTTGAGAAAAACAGAAAAGGAGTCAGATGGAGTCGCCCTTTAAAGGTTCAATAGTTAAAGTTTCTCTGGCTCCTCCGAGGGCTCATAATAGCATTTGCAAGATTCCACCACACCTGAACAAAAACAACCAATCAGAGTGAGGAGGAGTCTCTAATGTAGCGGGCTCAGACTGAGCCTCCAATCCAAAATGTTGCTATTTAAAGTCGCTAACCCCTGGGTCTTGATTTTTTGGGAAGAGACACTGGTTTTTCAAATGTATTTTTTGGTGCTTTGAGCACCACAAGACTTATGCCATTTAGTTACATTAAATTTGAGAAAAGACAGAAATCTCTACAGACTACATCTCCAAAACTCTGCAACTAACACCGGATTGGTATAGATAGATAAATGGCACAACGGGCCAGAGGAAAAATATGTATTTTTGTCTTGGGGATGAACTGTCTCTTTAAGAAAAACATTATTTATTTGCAAAGTCATGGAGACATACCACACTAACCACAATCCTAAAGTCTAACAGTGACGTCTCTAGTTGGTGTAGCTTGACCGTGGAAACATTTACCACACCTGCAAACAGGTACATCTGCAGGCTGGCTAGCTGGGTTGCTAACCTTAGCTAACATGACTTTTTTTTGTAAAGCAATGGTACAAGATCATACATAATTATCTTAAGAGTGAAGCAACTACTTTTAAGATAATTATGTACACAGTCTTGTACCCTCATGTAGGAACTACTGTCTTTCTAGTAGAAAAAAAAAATAGTTCAGGTAGATTTTACTGCAGAAAGAAAGTAGTTCCTCCATGAAACTGCTCACGGGAAGGTCAGTGGATTATCTTGAGAAACTGGGTCTTAATTTTTTGGGGAAGAGACACTGGTTTTTAATTTTTCAAACATATTTTTTTAGCACTTTGAGCACTACAAGACTAGTGCCATTCAGTCTCATTATATTGGAGAAAAGGCAGACATCGCTACAGCTGATATCTCCAAAACTCTGCACCTCACAAGAAAAAAGATCTCGATGGACAAACAGCACTACACACCAGGGGAAAAAAAAAATGTATATTTGATTTTGAGGCAAATTGTCCCTTTAATGACCAGGGAATTAGACTTAAACTATCTCAACTACCTCAGCTTTAAACAAACATGATACAACATGTTGATTAGATTTTTATTTCCAAGCCATCAGTTTCCCCTTGTTTCCAGCCTTAATGCTAAGCTAAACTAACCATCAGCTTGTTGTTTGTAATTGTGTCATACTGAATGACCAGATTTGAGAGTGCTTCTGATCTAAAACACAACAAAAAACAGCGACTAAGTGTAGTATTTCCCCAAATGCTCAACTACCCCTTTAATGGATTCAGTGGATAAAGATGTCTGCCTCTATAAAATGTTATCAGCAGAGAGGAAAGTAATTGTTTGTCAGTGTTGTTTAGCAGCTCCACTCCCCTTAATAAAATTTAACAGAGTGCATATTGCCAGTCGACTGTTCAAACAATACAGATTTGATTCATGTCACTGCGTCCTGCACATCTTCTAGCCGTCGTCCGGTTTTACAGCTCCGAGGCTCAACCAGCTGCGGCAGAGGCGAACGTCGACTGGACACGACCGCCGGCGTCGCAGTACATGTCACACCGCATTAAAGCGCTGACAAAGTGTCCCAGTGTCAGCTTCGGTTGCTGCCACTTCAGAGATCCATTTGGACGTTACAGTGTGGGATTATAGGCTGGTAATGTCCTGCGGATGCTTTAAACTTTACGACAAGCTGTTAAAACTTTTACTTGTTTTTAAAGCCTGTAAATGTAACTGAGATTCATGGGGAACTTATTAAAGTCTGATTGTGAATTCCTAAAGAACCTTGTCGTGGGAGACGGGGACGGTGGGGAGAGAAAGAAATGGAGAGGAAAAAAAGAGAGTGGGAGTGGCAGAGAAACAGAGTAAGAGATCTGATAAAACAGACAGTGGAGAATTGAAGTTAATTTGTTTCTTTGATGAGAGCAGGACACCCAGAATTTGATTTAAAATATTAACGAAACTCTTCCGAATCTGATACCGTATCTCTTCTATCTCTGCCCTCACAATACAGAGCCGCTCTCGTCTCCGTCCGCGTCCGTTTATCTCCCAATCTGTCTCCTTGAGTCCTTTTTCAAATATATCACCCTCTTTCCCTTACATCCCACACAGAGAGTTGTCTCTTACCCACCCCTCTCTCTGTGCCTCTGATGTTCTTTCCTTCTTACATTTCTTTGTTTTTTCACACGCTCTGCCTCCTAGCCTCCTTGTCTTTTTACCCATCTCTTTTATGTCCCCTTTTATTTTCACTTTCTTCAGTCTTTCCGCCTTCCTCAGTCCGCTCCTCTCCCTCCCATTCCTCTTTTGTCCCCTCTGTGCACCCTTTCCACCTGCCTCTCTGTCCCTTTTCTCCCCCTCTCCTACCCCTCTGTCCTGCTCTCTGCCTCTCCCTGCCTTTTTTCCCCTTCTCTGAAATGTATTACTGTCATCTAGTGTTTAAAAAATGAACCACAGCAACACTGTCTTTGATCAGTGGAGCAGGCGAGCCTTTTCCTCCTCTCTTCTCCATCAGCAATAACAATCCAGGATCCTTCATGATGACATTAAAAGCACTTTGTGAAATGTTTTTCTTCCTTTTTATTTTAGTGCTCTGTGAAAGTCTTGTACAAACAGGATGCAGTGCGTAGAAAATAATTAACATTCTGTTGGGCCAAAAAGCTTAATGACTAATGTACTTATGTATATTTGCTCAAACACTAACTGCAGCTCTCACTCCAATTATCCAGTTTTAATAAAATGGTGTTAAAAGACACCCACTAAGCACCAGCTGTGATATTAACACTGTATGTGCTACAGCTCTAGAGCAGGGGTCTTCAACATTTTTCAAGCTATGGACCCCTTACCTGATAGAGACATGGAGTTGGGACCTCCTGCTCCTACTGGCTCACAAGAGTGTCTGTATTGTCGGGATGATAAAAGAGCGCATTGGCTAATATGTTTCGATAATATGTAGATTAGTTTGCCGTTATGCATAGGTGCCCCACAATGATTTAGTGAGTTAGCTCTCGATTGCACAAGAGTTTATGGGTAGCCATTTGTCAGTGTTGTGGTTTTTTGTTTTTTTGGGTTTTTTTTTTTAAAACAACTAAGTAGATTTATCTTTGCTAATATGTTAGATTCAAGTTAATGTCTATTTTCAGACATATTTTAGTAACAATAATAATAATAATAATGATAATAATAATAATAATTAAAAACTTGTAAAAAGAAGAAATAAGTCTGAGGACCCTAAAGGGGTCACAGACCCCATGCTGAAAACCTGTGTCCTTTGGCATTGTTTTATTCGCAGTGATTACTACTAATTACTGATAACATCAAACTTCAAACTAAAATTGAAACTTAAAAACTTATTTTTTATGACCTCTCAGGGCTCATCGGCAGGGCCTTCATGGCCTGCCAGTGGGCCACAGCCCACACTTTGGGAATCACTGCTCTTTCGCAGCCTTTACCAAATGTTTACATTGACTAAAAGAGGTCACTAAATAGCTTGCAGACCTCCACCAGGCAACCTGGAATGAATTTTTGGATGTAATCCATATAAAATCTCTGGCATTTTGATTAGTAACTGTAATTTAAATACTTTTTTCTCAATCTCAAAACATTTACATGTATTTTCTAATTTAATTACATGTAATAGTTACTTCTTAACACTGATAGCAGATAAACTTTTCTTTGCCCAGAATTTATTGATTACTTGCGACCAGTTAAGAGGAGTCAGTAGTCAGGACAGGTTATATAGGGGTTTTATATCATGCGGTTTTCAAGGTTTCTCAAAAACTGTGAATCACAGCAACCACGAGAGGAGCTTGAGCATGCAGTTACAAAAAAAGTGCCCAGTGGCATGCAAGATTAGCCGCAGAAAAGCTCCACTCCAGTTGGTCACACATGAACACATACACACACACACGCAGGACCCAAAGCATTATCATGAACAACGAGCAAACACCACTAAATATTAAAATATGTCCTTGAGTAAAAGCTCATTCTCACTTTTTATCACATACTGGTCCTCCGAGGATGTACTCAGTTGCAGTCTTTGACTCTAAACTCTTGATGTCTACCAGGCCCTTAGCTATTTCTTAAAACGTTAAATTTAAGTGATAAATTGTTAAAAGTACTAAAACTACAGCTCTGCATGCGCTCATTTACATAATGTGACTTAGGGGAGATGTAACTTCTTTTTACATTTTCCTACATATATATATGTGCACAAATTAATAATACAATTGACATATTTTCACCAAAAGGACAAGATTAAATTCAGTGCAAGAAGAGTGTTACAATTCCCCTCCTCAGCATTTTACCTTCCTAAACTGCACTTACTTTTTTATCTTGAGTGATGAGTGTTAGGACACTTGCCAGGTAATTTGGGAAAAACCTGTAAAACGCTGCAGCTGTGCACCTCGACTCAATTTGTTTGACAGTGAAAATCATATCAGTGCAATAAGAAACTGAACTCAAAAAGAGGGATTTCAATATTGGCCATATTTGTGAAATTTTCTTGTGGTGCCAGGACTCGTGACTTAGTGTTTCTAAAAATCCAGGCTGCTAAGCTTTCCTTGCAACCATTTCCACATCTTAACTGTTCAGTGTAAAATTAGTCTGTGTGACAGGATTTCCACAGGTCAAAGACTGAGTGAAGAAATTCTTGGATCAAATGCTGGAAAAAGGGTTTGTTAGCCATGTTGGAACTGGCCCATCTTAGCATGCATTTCCTACATGATAGTTAATAACACTAACAAAAAGCTTCCAGTAGGTGTATAAATAAATCATGAGTGTGATTTCTTCCCAGTAAGGAAAGAAAAGGGCTCTTTTATGCAGACGGGTTTCACGTTAACAAACAACCGAAGATGTGAAGTTTGAGCTCCGGGGCAGAAAACAAATTACCACAATAAAACAATAGCTGATACGCACACATTTCTCATACAATTAAAGAAAGTTTTAGAAACCTGTATAATCACTTTTTAGAGGCATTGTGTGTGATTGGCAAACTTTTCTTTACAACACAACACATTTTAATAAACATCTGTTGGCTCTAACTTGGTGATATGACAGATGAATTTAAATGAGAAAATACAGCTAGCAGTAATAAGCGTGTGTGCGTGTGTGTGTGTGGTTTAAGAGTGCTGAAGCCTCGTCCCGCTGTGAATAAGTGACGTCAGCATTTGTGAAATTCCTGCTGCTGCCATCAGATTGTACCAGGAAGTAGAAATATGCAAATGTGAAATATGACATCTTCTTTGATTATTATGCCCACAGTGTGTATAGGCAACACGTCACTTACACTGGAATTTGCAATTCAGCTGTTATTTATGAGCTGCACAGGACCTGCATACCTGCCTTTATCCAATGTGACGCATTTTCCAGCCAAAGCTCTCAATCTTTCCAGTGTGCTATCTGCCTCGGGCATCTCATGATGACGTTGATGGGAAATGTATGCGTACACTGAGAGCTAGTGCCATACTGAAATGCACGGTACGTTTTGTGACACCGCACCTCTTTTTTTTTTGGATAGCGGGTTTTTCCCAACGGCCTAAAAATGTTGCTCAACATCTGAATACTTGAAACGACATGAAAAGAAGCAGAAAGAGCAGAGAGTTCTGTGTGAAAGGTTTCAGGTTTGGATTAACCTTGCAGGCTGTGTTCAGATCTCTTTGGCCTGCCTGGTCATGTTTGAATGACACATTTTACAGCTCGAACCACTGAGATTTCCTTCTAAAAGTGATTTGACTGAGTGCTTTTCTCACCAAACTCTGAAAACAAGAAACAGGCGGTTAAAATGTAGAGATTATTGTAAAATGTTAATGCTGTTATTGTCTGAACAACACAGATTACGGTTATTATCTTATATTAATACAAATACAAGGTGTTGTGTCTCCATACACCCACTCCACGGGCTGCCCTGGCAACAGTCTGCTGAAATGGCTTTTCTCTGAGTTATAAGACAGATCTCATTGTGTGAACAGCAGGCCCAGCTGTCTTAGTGTCAGGTACGTGAAGGTTAATGCTACTTTTGCTGCATTACTATTCATTTAAGTTGAGCTATTATTGCATGCATTAGTCCAAGTTTCAGTTCACTACTCTGCAGTAGCTGATGATTATCTAGAGGGACTTGGGAAACTGAAATTATAAATATGCAAAACAGAGTGTCTACTTGTACCCGGGTATGAATAGACTCATTTTATATATACATAGACACATATATTTTAACTCTAAAAAATTACAAATTCACTATTGGTTGGAGGCTGTGGTGGATGAATGGATACTTGAATAAGTCAAATTAAAGCAAAAAAACTACTTGATCAGTTTTAGGCAACAAACTATTTGATCAAGTTTGGGCAACAAAACTACTTGATTAGGTTTGGGCAACTACTTGATCAACTTTAGGCAACATAGCTACTTGATTATGTTTAGGCAACAAAGGTGCTTGATCAGGTTTAGGCAACAAAATACTTGATCAGATTCAGGCAACAAACTACTTGAACAGATCAGGCAACAAAACTACTTGATTAGGTTTACGCATCAAAACTACATTTTTAGGCAAATAGGTAAATAGCCACAATGTCTATTCCACCCTGGGTGCAAATAGGCACATTGGTTTTTCTAACCTAGGTGCAAATAGCGTATGCCTAAAGCAAAAAAGGACTATCAGCTTTAAGGGCTTCTTGTTGAAATTAGAACCATGCATGAGAAAAGGAATATAGTTGTGGCTAATGAAAAAGCAGCAGTGGAGGATGATAGAACATGTGGAGTGACACTGTTAATCGGACTTGAGCAGGAAGATTATTCCACCACAGGATTTGGGGAGCGGGTGTGGTGATGACCAGCCCGGTGCAGGGAAATTGGAGCCAAGCAGCCAGTTGTTAGAGCGTAGACTTGTGTGTCTAACCATGGCCTGGAGGTATGGAGCTGCAGATCCCTTCACAGCCATGTCTGCCAGCACCAGGGATTTTAAAGTAGTATGAGCAGCTACAGTGAGCCAGAGGAGGGAGTTTAGGGACAGAGCTGACATGAAGGAATTTGGGGAGGTTTGAGACAAGACAGGACGCAGTGTTTAGGATGAGCTGTGGGGGCTCAAGGAAGTGTTTCAGGAGGCTGACTACAAGGAATTTAAAGTTGAGGTACTGTGACTCGGAGGCCCGCAGAGTGCCTGCAGAAGACACATCTGGCTTGATAGATATTGTTTATTGTAAACCTGCAGGATCGGGTGATAGATGTAATGGCTTGACTTTTGAAGGGAACATTCGGTAGTACCTACATGTACCAGGATGCATTGCATACAAGCTTCTGACACCCACACCCATATTCCGCAGTTAGCCAGCAGTGGGTTTCAAACTGGAGTCCAGGGACCAACAGAGGTCATGTAATAGGTTGGAGGGGGTCCCCAGCAAAAGGAGGAATAGAAAGTTTGAATTTCATATCACGTTTGGAAAATGGAACAACAAAGGAAGAAATAGGGTTGGTGGTTTTGATTAATTGTAATTTATAGTGATCTTTATTTGATTATTGATTG
Source organism: Lutjanus argentimaculatus (assembly GCA_034769285.1). NCBI lineage: Eukaryota > Metazoa > Chordata > Actinopteri > Lutjaniformes > Lutjanidae > Lutjanus > Lutjanus argentimaculatus. The sequence goes on from JAWZSL010000001.1 coordinate 4,622,468, forward strand.
ACTATGAAGACTTTATTAAATTCAATCCAAAATATTTTTGAAAATCCTCCCAATTTCAGGGTTTGTGGTATAATCTACATCTAAATTACCTTTAAAAAGTTTGCGAACCTTTGATCAAACACACCCCCTGGCTACCCAGAGGTGGAGACTTGAGATCCAAGTTGAAATAAGCCTGTAGTTCCTTCTTGCATCCAGTGCCATCTCATGAAAAGTGCAAATTTCTCCCTTCAAGTATGACACTCAATTCTAGCCAGTCTGAGCAGTTATTGATCTATGAACATGCTGTTATTTAAGTTAATGAATCATTCAGTTGTTTGCTTGAGCTGAAGTTTTTGTACTTCTTTCCATACACTCATAAATGAAAAGAAGAAAAACATGCATATCAGCATAAAACAAGCCTTCAGGACAGAAACAGCTGTTATCTGCCAAACTCAGTAGGACTTCAATGCAGTTTTGTTACTCCAGTCAACAAATCAGCTTAATTAACTACTTTTACAACAGACTCGCAGATTCCCAAACGTCTTTGTTTTGTCTATACATGACAGTAAATGGATATTTTCTCAAAGTAGAACACTTGGCACTTCACATGCTGTTCAGTTTGTTCAGCTTTGCACTGTCTTTATGAGTTCAGATGTAATCTGCTTCACCAACTTTGGACTGAAGTTGCTGTTTATGCTGTACAGTTGTTAATGGTAAGGCAAGGCAAGTTCATCTACAGTACAGTAATTTTATTCATATGGTGGATAACCATTGCAAATTTTTGGTCAAAAGACACAGTAGTCTATAAATTATTAGTTAATTCAGTCCATTTCCTAGTGTGCTGGCTCAGCTGTTACAGTGACCTCTCTCATTTGCATTTAATAGGGTTGAACCATGCAGTTGTACTGGAGGGAGAAGCTCTATTTGCTTTAAAATTATAATTTTTTGCAATACTGGGCGGGATAATTTCAGCCAAGTGGTCCTTTTTTTTTTAACTGGTCAGCATAATGCATAAAAGGAAGAAAACTAAAAGCGTTCAGACCACATGCTGCTGTCTCAGGGTTACTTATGTGGTTTAATGTTGATGGGAAAAAGCCATTTTAAAGAGAGATGTGTTGTCAGTTTGTGTAAGCTGATTGTGCATACAAATTAAGGCTTGTTTTCAAAACTGGATGAGGTCTGACATACTGCATGTAGCCATTCTGCACATTGCTCTATGTGATGAGTATCTCATCCACCACATCACAGTGTCCATCATGAGCACAGTTTTAACTGATCATTGACTGTATGCAAAGATGGACGATGCATCTCCACTTCCTCACATGGTTCAAACAAGTAGCCAAAATACTTTCCCACTTTCCTGTCTGGTTTGTGGCACCTGTTCATTTTTACGAGGGATGATAATGATTAATTGATGATTGATTAATCGGTCGTTAAGAATTTGATTGATAAAGTAGAATTTAATCAATCTACCATCAAATAAAGATCTGAAAGTTATCTGATATTCAAGTAAATGTCTTTAATATGTAGGCCTACATCTTAATGTTTCATAGGCCATGTAAAGCTTTGACTGAGGCGAAAATGCATTTGGCATTGTTTGGTATAAGCAAAATTTGCTTTTTTTTTTAGTAAACAATTAATTGATCGTTATTGTTCAGTTTCTACTGAAAACAATTTATGTCACATGATTACATATTCTCATTTTAAAATGCTAAATAATTTCCAAAAAAAGTTGGTTTCTAGCAAACATTATTGAAACTTGAATAAACAGTGCATGTGTTGGACTATTTTCAGCTGCAGATTTGGTGTTCTAGTAGGTATTTACAGCAGCAGGGTGGTGTATATGGGACTGACTCAAAATAAACTACAGTTCCCATGCATATTATAATATAGGAACATGTCAGCCAGCGTGGCTCACTGATGTGTTTTGAAAGAGGATAGAGGATTGAGCTATGCTTCTTACCAGGGTCTATTCATTGATTTTGTTCTTTTTAATGACATTTGGGCTTGCACTATCACCTTTCTTAAATGAGGTGTCATCATATGCTGCACAATCATGCAACAACACAGAGCCGAGACTGTGTACAAGCCTTTGAAATTCCTTACTCATGTCACCGAAGTCCTGCAGTAATCCCAATCTCGATCTCACACTTGAGGTATGAGCTACACTGCCGGGACAATCCACGGCGATGATTGCCTTCTCATCTGTAGATAGTTCTGGAGATTGATAGAACAAGTGGGCATTTTACACCATAGTGTGCTGTTCTCTCCACTCTATCACTTTTTATTTCACTGCATTAGCATCTGATATGTGATCTAATGTCCATTTCTATCCTGTTTTATTCAGCGTTATTTGCTCTGTCAGAGCTTTTATTTCCGTTATTGCCTTCAGTTTAGCACGCGTGCACTGTCTCTTCCCTAACATGCATGCAGTCCTTCACGCCCACACACATCCGCACGCACGCACGCACATAAACCAGCCGATCTGAGCTGGTAGCGTACTATTTCAGCAGCCTACTGTTGTGTCAATGTGAGAACCTAAAATAGAGATACACTGCTTTCCATGGAGATACACCCATGGACGCATTAGCCCACGCACGCGCCGTCACCGACATGAGGATGCTCGCACAAACACATAGACCTAAACAAACTTGAGGATGGAAGGCACACAAGCACACTCGTGCAGACCTCTCAGATGTGTGCCCACACACACACAAAAACATTTGTGAATGCATGCAGATGAACAGTATGCAGTCGGATTTACTCATATGTGGGAACAGAATTACAAACACGCAACACAAACACAAAGCTCTGAGCTCAGATGAGATAAACATATACTGAGATTCTGGATGATAAAGCTGAAGATAAGAGTGAAAAATGGACCAGCTCCCTAGACATACAAATACACACACACACACACACACACACACACACACACACACACACACATAAGCAGAGTGGATAATGACATGTGGGGCACAGATTTTGGGCGAGAATCTTAAGACAATGTAGTGAGCTGCCTGACAACTTCACCGGCATGCCTTGAATTTTATATTTCCATGTTGGTGGCCTTTATTTGAGCTGTGCTCCCAGACTATGGATCATTTGGTACTCTCTACAGTAAGACTACTCTTATAAATGATGTATAAATGGTTTATAATTATGTTAGTAATTAGGTTGGAAACACATTATGAATCAAACCTGTTACTTGCCAAATAATAAGCCCATATTATCTGTACTTTAAACCTCCTGTGTCCACAAACAAGGAAAGTACATTTTAGGCTTGCTGCACCTTGTATCGAACTTCATTCTGCTTAACTTTGACCTGTTGACCTCATTAATGGACACTCTATTGTACCATCTAGTGGGAGCCAATGCACAATACACTAATCGATTTAAAAGCAAGAAGGTGGCAAGCTCTGTAAAAACAGTCTACAGTCAAAACTGAAAGAAAGTGAAAGTGAAACAGGTGCAAACCTTCATCTAATGTTATGGCTGAAACTTGGTTATTTATGCTTAACATTTGTAATTTGATGTGGCATACACATCTGACAAATATTAGCAAGCTAGGACACTGCTAATTAGGAAGTCCTTGTTTGAGGACATTGGGACTTTATAATGCTAATTGTTCATGAAAAATGAACATGTAAAAGTAAGGAAACATAGATTTGGGAAGTAACCAAGAGTTAACAAGGGTATAAATAATTTTTGCATGAGGTACATACTAGTCTTACTTTACATTTATTTTTCATGTGATACATTTTCAGGGCATTTCTCTGTCAAGAGCAGAGAGATATCTGAATGCAACAGCTTAATAATTTGAACAATGGAGAAAGGAAGTTACAAAACAGCCAAAATCACAAGTCTTTCATATTTTGTTACACACTGTTGACCTTATTGCATCATACAGTAAAATAAATCCATTGTCCTCATATGAAGAGTCATTTCTTTCTAAAACTACTTCCTGTTTAAAGACAATGCTTAGTTTTTATTCTTAGAAGGTCCTATTAATCCCAAAAGCTCACATCTCAGGAGGTTAAGCCCCAGATCTCACTGCTTATTTAGGCCTTGATCAGACTGGCAGGTTGCAAAATGTGAAGTGCAATGCATTTTTAATTGTTGCTAGGCATCCACCAAACCACCTGTCCTTAGCCTAACCCCGTGTCTCGACCACAGGCGACTCAGACGCATTTTTTCACTCGCATGTCTCATGTGACAGAGGCGCTCTCATTTTTATCAGTGCAGCTGTCTGCATCAGGTCCGTGCGTCTCGCGTCCCAGCTGCGTCTGACGGACGTATATGTGAGCTGAAGCGTTTATTTAGACTTCGAAGCAATTTTTTTTTTTTTTTTTTTTTTTTTTTTTACAAAATGCACGAAAATGCGAGGCTTGTGCTCAGTGAAAAAGCCTTGAAAACGGATTTTATTCACAATTTGTGACCTGCACAGAGATCAGAGAGCAGCTCCCTCTGCTCTGGTTGAAACCCACAGACTCTTCCTTCACTTCACCCAGCAGCTGGGAAGAAAGTCACAGGAACTTCTTGGACTTTTTTTCTGCAGTGTTTTCATGGTACTGTTAATTTACTGCCACTAAACTTTAATCCCTCAGCTCTGATCGCCAGCACCTGCCTGCTCTAAGCACTGCCACAAGCACTCTCTTTTTTTTTTTTTTTTTTTTTTGCTTCTCTATTTTGCTCATCCACACCTACTGTGCACACAAACACATACACACACACACACACACACACACACACACTGGAAAATATATCTGGGATATTCAGATCTGTGTGGGTACAAGAGACCCTCAAACAGGGGTTAGCTTACCCAGGGAGACACTGAAATTGAGCAAAATAGCAATTAGCCTAAGACAAATCATGAACTGTATGTTATCAGTTGTTAGTAAAGTTCAAATGAATGAAAACAACTTGCCCAAAATCTCAAATATGCCCACCAGGACAATGGGAATGATGTCAGGCGTCCCTCTGCTCTGAATTGAAGGTTTTTCAACTTGAGGCACCCTGAGCATCAGTGCCTGCATTAGTGGTGTGTAAAACATTCACTGCCTATGGAAAACAATTGGAAAAAGACCCCTCTCACTGCCAAAACTGTGCTATGTCTGACTAAGGCCTTAGCTTTGTCCTCTGATATTTCATTAAGTTAGTAGCATTTAACCACCGACAGCATATCTTAATAATCAAAAAAGTTTCATTTGGCATTTCAAATAACATATTAACAGAGAGTTGGTATCATCTTGTCTATATGTTTTTTATGCTATTACTTTAGAGGCAGCTATTTGTGTGCGGCGTCTGAGTCTAAGACAAATTTCCATACAGGAATAATAAAACAAATCGTTTCGCATTGTATCGCATCATATCATATAGTATGGTATGGTATGGTATTGTAGCGTAGTGTAGCATAGTGTAGCATATTGTATCGTATCGTATTGTATCGTATCGTATTCTTCCAAACAGAATTGATGAGGCAGTTGGTAATCTTATTCATCAATGTATCGTATCATACCATACCGTATCTGTCGTGTGTGTATCGTAGTCGTATCGTATCGTATCGCATTGCGTCGTATTCTTCCAAACAGAACTGATGAGACAGTTGGTAATCTTATTCATCAATGAATAGTGATGTATCTCATACTTTACGATAAGGCTCCCTTTTGTCAGTTATGAGTGGCAGTAACTCATTTGTAAGATTTATTAGTAGTGAGCAGTAACTGTATCTGTCCAAAAGTTCAATGCATTTAAACCACCAATCATTTAAACCACTCATAACCAAAAATAATAAAGGACAAATTCAACCTGCATTTGACCCATTTATATCAGAACACTGTCTAATTGTTTACAACTACAGCTCCATAAGCATCATTTCCAAATAAAAGCAGACCTAATATAATTATATTTGCAGAACAGAGGTGTCAACTTTCAGCTCATTAAAAGGAGCTGCTGCAGTGTTTACCCTGAAGATACAACATGACAAACAGTGCTGATGAACTGGTGTAATTTTATAGTTTAATGTCTTTGTTTGGTTTCCGTATGGAAAGTTATTGCAAAAACCAAGCGTTTATAATCATGTTGAAATGTCTCTGAACCTGAGAAGAAGAGAATTTATGTTTACAGGCCTGGAGCTAGTATTCCTCTAACTACTAATCCCACAGTTATTATACAACACATGTTCATGCTAAATTCGAGCTGTGTAAGGCCTGAGGGGAGGTCGATGTCAGATTCCAATTCAGCTAACGTGCGTTGAGCCGTTCAGATTGACCACAAACATGGATTGAACCTGCCCAGGGGGATCAGTAGAGTTTTTGGAAGCCACTATGCAGAGTCAAGTATTGGAGCTAGAAAATAAATGGGATAAAATGCAAGCAAATAACATGTGGGAAATTAATGGCCACCTGTGTATCAAGGTATCAAGGCAGTTTGTCATTATGCAACACAGGGCTGCACAACAAAATGAGAGTCATAGTTCCTTCATCCTACACACACATACAACATACATACAGATAATTAATTCAATTCAGAGTAGAATAGGATAAAATTTAAACCAAAGTAAATTAAAACAATATATACAGTTAGTTACATACATAAAACACCCAGGAAATAATTCTGTGCATTTGTGAATTTGCGTCAAGTTGCATATAAACAGCAGCAACAAGAGGGTGATGACAGTGTAGTCAACATCTTCACATAAAATGTCCTCCTCCCCTCGTCCTGCCGGAGTCTTGTGTGTTGCCTCCAATTCAGAATGATCCGTCAAGTGCAATACCTTGATGCGGGATGTGGTGGAGCAGGTCTTGGTAAGATGTGGGCACAACAGTTTCCCATTGTTCATCCATTTAATTTTTTGGCCAGACATTAGCCAGGAGTAGCCTTAAATCCATGCTGGGTTAGCATGGCTCTTATCCCTGCTCTCCTCCTCAACTCCTTGGGTGGTCCACGGCGGTGCGTCCAGCTGATCTGACCGCATGATCAAAGGATGCCATGCATATCGTTGATCGTCTCAGCAGTGTTGCCAGATGCAAAAGATACCAATACCGTACTGTGTATCTTAACAAAAAGTATTGTATATACTGAAACAACCTGGGAAGGGGCCAGGATACTACACCGAATGGCAAAACTTTACCATGTGCACCATATAACACAGAGGCTACACAAGAGGCATCGTTTTGAACCAACATGCAGTCATCACACAATCATTCTTTCTGTTCTTACCCATCAAAATAAAAGCCTCAGACAGTGTCACTGCTCTAGCAGCTGGTTAATTAGTGCAATACTCATGTGAGCGGTTGCTCTCAAACAAAGTGTTGATGGGGTTTATGGAAATGGCAAAATTATTGGACATTTTATGGAATTTTTGATCATATGTCGTACAGTTGTTAAAATTATGTAAAAAATACAATAATTATCGTACATCTGGCAACACTGAATGTCAGGGTCCACTGTTCTCAATTCAAACCCCATGCTTCCTTTTCCAATACCTATAACTATATTTCTGTCATAGGTGATTGTGTTTCTGTATTGCTTTAAGGTCCAGTGCGTATTTAGTAGCATCTAGTGAACTTGCAGATTACAAACACTCTTGTCTCTCCCTCCCCTTCCAAGCATGTAGCAGAAATAGTGGCCACAAAACTCAAAAAATCCCACATTAAATAGCTAATATTTAGTTTGGTTTGTCTGTTCTGAACAAGCATTCTTATTTTGAGGTGATTATACTATAATGAAAACATATTTACTGTATGAATATTCCATTCCATTCCTGCAATATTCTGCCAATAAATACAAGTAAATCTTACACACTGGACCTTTAAAGTAAATTCTTGGTAGATTTTGTGGAATGATGGTGTTGTTTTGTGCTGATGCTGGTGAGCAGCCAGTTGCACTTTTTCATTGAGCAGGGGAAGTACATTTATGGTCCGTTGTCCCTCGGGCCTCCCACACGCCAGCACAGATGAGTAAAAGCCCTGAAGGAAGGGTTTCAAGGGTTGATCCTGGCATCGTTTCAGTAGGGAGAGAGGATGGAGATGTGAGGATGGTGCTGGTACAAAGTCTTGAGGTTGAGGGTGGATGGTGTTTAACAAAGCCCTAGACAGTTTCCTGAAGCACAGGCCGTGCAGACTTGCTGCCATGCAAACCGCAAGTGATTGGCACGGACTTGCCCTCACAACAAAAAAAAAAAAAAAAAAAAAAAATCTGAAGTCCCTGCATAATGTCCCTCCGTGTTGTTGGTTGTAGTTTTGAAAGTGTCAGAATGTCACAAGGTGTTGGCTTAAAACACCTTTACTGTAAGTGTATCAAAGTCAGGAAAACAAAACTGGAAAAGCCCATACTTCCCTCTGAAAATACAGAAACAACATGTCATCAGGTTTAGGTGTGAATACCTAAATCCACTTCTTCCTTTGTGTAGCTCAGTAGCGTTTATGAGAAGTATTTTTCCACACAAGAAAAAAAGTGTGTGCTTGCTTGTCTAACCTCAACTACCCACTCTCCACCTCAACACAATAATTCTGTTCAACCTTGAAATCACAGACACCTCTTCTCTCTTGGTGCAAGGTGGAACTGTGAAGCAGAGGAGATGACTAACTAACTTTTTTCTAACTTTTTCTACGCTATATCAGCCAGTATCGCACACACCGCTTCAGACGCCATTATTTGTTTACATTCTTGTCACCTCCTTTGTGATGACATCATGGACATTGTGGAAGATGGCAGGCTGTGATTGGTCGGGGATCAATGAGTGTTTAAGTGTTTTGATCACAAATGTGTTGCGCCGCTTCTAGTGGAATCTAATGCTGCCTTTAAATGGGGTCGTGTTTACGCGTCATCGGGAAGATATGTGAACACCCCCACAATGTCGAATTCACAACATCGTAACCTGGAAGCTTTTCTGAAAGCTTTGACTTCCCATGGCATGATTACGAGGTCACGAGTTCCATTTCAACGCAGCAGTAAGCATGTGTAGCATGGCCACGATTAGCACATTCCATTACTGTCTACTTTACAGGAACACATAAGCAATAAGCACTTTGCTAGCCATTTCATAAGAACTTGACATTTTTTTTTTTGGTATTTTTTTGAATATGCAAATGATACATTATCTGATTAAATATGCACTCCCACAACAGAAATCTGAATATTTGATAAAGCCATGTTTTATTTTGTTGACTATTATTAAGTTAAAGGTTTTTCAGAGGGAATTTTGAATATCCCTTCCATAAATCAGAAAATACTGTCAACATCTAAAATTCCTTTTTGCCATGTTTTTAGGTATAAAATATTAAATAAGTAAGGCTATGAATCATATGTGAACAAATCCCTCTCTAAAATCCTTCGGAAAATCAATAGAAACAGAATTGGAAAGGTATGCATGTGCTACTGAAGTAGAAGTTTCTGGCTCAGAGTATGAGAAAAAACATCACACATTCTGAGAAATGTTTTGTACAATTCCATGACTGTGTAAAACACAGGTGAATAGGGTAGATTATAATTTGATATCCAGTTGTCTCCCTTATTTGATTTACATACATTAAGATATTTGGTTCTGAAATTTTATGTTTCATATACAAGAGATCGTTTCATTATTTGCATAAGTTTCCATAACAGAAATCGAATCTAAAATAAAGACCTAAAAGTCTGTTTTGGATGTTTTCTTTCCACTAGTCTAAAAGAAGACATGTTATGGAAGCAAAACAGCCCAAAGTCTCCAAACTGACCAGTGCATGAAAAAATAATGCTTTCGCCTGTCATGTCTGGACTTAATAACACACAAGCTCACACTCAAACAGAATTGACTTGCTTGTCATTATGATATAATAGCTAGTTGACTCTCCTTTGCCAGTGTGTCAGTGTGCATTTGTTGTAGCACACCGCCTCATTTGTCAGTATCTAGTGCAACATACAGATACAGAGGCTAATAAAAAGGTTAATTAGGTGTCTGACCAGCTAAACTACCCCAAGCTCCCAGCACTCAATTCCTGCCCCATATTCCATAGTTTCCTGCTGTGCAGCTGAACTAGTAATGTGTCTGGCTTCTCCTGATGAATTTACTTATTTATGATTGGGTGGGGACCCTGCTCTACAAGTCCAAATTCTCCTGGGATCTCTTTTGTTAAGTGAAGTCACTCATTGAGCCATGGATGTGTCTGGAACAAAGAGTCTGCTTAGCAAAGCAATAAATATGCCTCAATGAACAAAGTGATCACTGGCAAGAGCAAATGTGTGCATTTTTTTTTTTTTTTTTTTTTTTGGTCAGGAGTGTGTTGAGAAGATCAGAGAGCTGAGATACTTTGATCAAATGACACGATGAGAGTTGCGATTACTTTCCAGCATTTTTCTTTTGACCCACATTTTCGATTTGGGTCGCAAGCAGAAGAAAATGGATCATGTTTATGATGTTTGTTATGCTTTTTATGTTACATCACAGTAACCCCGATTTCAAAAAAGTTGGGACATGAAGAAAAACAGAAAAACAGAATGTGTCGATCTGCAAAAACGTTTCGACCTGTATTCAACTGAATACAGTGCAGAGGCAAGATATTTAAAGGGATAGTTCACCCGAAAAATGAAAAATTCAGTGATTATGTCACCATTCACTCAAACTGGAGATTCTGCAACACTGTTTTCTTGTGAAACTCCAGCAGTGTTTTGCGGACTAAAAAAACTAAAACTGACCTTCGATTGGCATGACAGTGAGAAGATAACGACTGACGTTTCATTTTTGTGTGATTTATCCCTTTAATGTTTATATTTATTTCATAGTTTTTTTGTAAATATACGCTCATTCTGAATTTGATGTCTGCAACATGTTCTAAAAAAGCTGTGACAGTGGCATGTTTACCACTGTGATACATCAACTTTTCTTTTAACGACACTCAGTAAGTGTTTGGGAACTGAGGACATTAATTGTTGAAGTTGTGATAGCTCAAGGTGCTGAACGGTCCGGGGCCTCTGTTGTCTTATTTCACACTTTATAATGCACCACACATTTTCATCTGGAGACAGGTCTGGACTGCAGAAAGGCCAGTCTATTTGTTGTTATGCTTGGGTGAAAGTCCTTGCCAGATGTCATCGCTTTCACCCTCATGTTTTATCCCATTTTAAAATATTTCCAGTAATAGCAGTGAATCTCATACCTTGTGCTGACAGATCAGATCTGTTTCCTTATTATCTTACATGTGTTGCTCTTTTTTAACATCACATTAACTTTAACATCACATTTCTTTTTCACCTGAGACACAGTCCGTCCTTCTCCTGGGACACAACATGCACCGCTTCGTTTATTGAAACCCGAAGAATTAATATTATGGGGTCGCAAAAGTGTGGCTTTTCTGGCTTCTTTCTCAGGTACAGGCTGAGTGGGGAGAGGGCCGCGCTCAGTGCCAGAAAGTTGGTGAATCAGAGAAATAAAATGTTATGACATAATAAAACGTATTTCCCTTTCACGGTGTTTGGGATCCGAACACAGAAACAAGCACCCCCGCACTGTCTGAATGTGACGTTAGAACAACTTCACCGCTTTCTCCGTGATACTTTTTATTCATGCAAATGTATTTCGAGACAGTAATTCAACATGGGAACTTATTTTGTGCACACCATAAGAACATTTCTGCACAAATGTTGGTGTTAGATATATCTTCTGTGTACGAAAGATATTTGCAAATCATTGCATTCTGATTTTATTTATGTTTTTACACAGCATTCCAAATCTTTTGGAACTGGGGTTGTATTATTTAAGGAGACCCAACAATTCCAACGATGAGCAAGCGTTTGGCGACAAAAGCTCTTGGAGATTTTATGCTGTCAAAGTGTTTCCTGCCCTTTGCAGCCTAAATAATACAACATGGGCTTCAGGCCAGAGGAGCAGCTTATAAAGATAAGTTTTTGTCATGTTTAGTGCATGAACTGCTCTCTTTTATAGCAATATTTTTCATTCCATATTTCACTGTACTGAAAGTCATTACAAATGTTTGATAGCAAGGTAGCCACCCACTGCTGAGGAGACTTTCTGGAGCATCTTGGTCATTCATCAAGTGAACACCCATGCAAAGCAGCGGCGTGTGTGTGTAGTCAAGCCAGTTCAAAACCTCTGACACCTCTCATTCCTTCGCACTTTCCCACCTACATGTACGCACTCGCCCTCCGCTGCCTGGCTGTCTGTTAAATGGGATTTTTCCAGCAGGCTCCTGGATGTTTACAGAGGACACTTGTGAAATTGTGTAATGGTTCAAATGTGAATGTGTGGTGAGGAGGTTATGTAAGTGCATCTCTCACGTCTGATTCATGCGTTCTCAGATCTGCATGAGTGTGTTTGTGTGTTTGTTCAGGAAGGGGCGGCGCTCTGAAAAATCGTGGCGCTGAGACACCTTTCTGTGCCCCCCAGCGTACAAACACATATCGCCGGCATTCAAAGTCTTGGAGAGACACTAGCAAGGCCAAGCGAGTGGGTAGAATATAAGATTGAAAAGTTCACACCCACAGAGACACATGCACACAAACACCTGCAAAACTGCCTGAGCAATTTCAGTTTCACTAAGAAGGTCAGAACACAGACGTGCGTGTTGTAGCAATGATTCAGTTCCCCAATGTGGGGAAACACATTTGCCTTTTAAAACCTTTCTGTGGGGGAGCTAATTGCAAATCCAAACATGAACTCTCAGGCTGCTCTCAGTCCAGTCGTGTTTGTTTAGGCAATCATTTGCTTTTCTGCATTTTTTTTTCTCACCTCCTAAATACCTTCACATCTAAATTGCTACTTATCTCAATGAGAAAAGAATAAAGAGGAGTCAGAATCTCTTCTCGTCTGAAACCTAAATTGAGAACTAAATGAATTGAATACTAAGGTAAAGGACATGATTTGCTGGATGACTAGTCCTGCTGACTAAAGGATATTCCAGGAGTTTCTAGAGTTTTCTTGCATTTTTTCACTTCACTGAAGATCGTTTCTCAGTGTTTAATGTGTGGTATTTGTTTTGAGCAATAACAGGATTTGGGACTCAAAAATGAGCCAAATACATTTTTGTTAAAGGAGAAATCCGACAAGGCAGTCGATGGTTATCTTAAAGAAAAACCTCCTTAAGGTGCACAAGATTTCCATGTCTGCAGTGCCTGGTGAAGTTATCTTGCAAGGCAGCTGGATTTGCAAGATCGCAGGAGAGTCCATCTTGGCCGAGCTTCAAATTATCCGTTTGTGTCTGCACCAAAAGTTGCGCAGCCAATCAGCATCCTAGGCGGGACTGCCGTCAGCTATGGATGTGGTTTTTTGGTGAGAAGCATCCATGGAAGTGACTCATCTTCAGTTTGATCTGATTGGTTGAACTTAGCCTGTGTTAGATATGATAGACAGATGGCTCATTCAATTTGGAAGTGCCTGCCCCTTTCCAAATGGTTTATAAGAACGACTTCGCAGATGGCTCTGTGTAACAAACCATCTGGCATGTCAGATTACTGGTAAAGGTCTTTGTGACAAGATATTGCAAAGGATATTTATTATGTGAATCTAATGCTGCGTTCCAGCCAAAGTTGTAAGCTGAAATTTCCTACTTCTAACCTCCACGCTTTTCAGGTGCACAAAGCCAAAAGTAAACAAAAAACATGGCGGACCCTGACAGACTTAAGAGTTTCTTTTGCAAATGAAAAGCATTCCAGCCTTTTTGCACATATAAAGACACAGAGGAGGTAACAGATGCCATTATACATTTGGACATCAATTTACATACAGAACAGCTTTTACTAGATAGTAGTCCATATTATTTTAGGCTTGCATGGATGATGCCATTGTTGTGTGACATCAGACTAGAGTGATTAGGGTTAAGGCCCCAACGCATGACGAGCGGTAAAAAACGCTTTGCTCTGGCTGTCCCATTGTTTTCCTATGGAGAGAACAGTGGCGCCCAACCAAGCGGCACTGCTACCCTTGGCATGGCGCACCGCTCGGATCTGCCGCTGACCGTCGCGCTCAAAGCTCAAATTATTTGAACTTTGACCTCGTTTGCCGCTGACCTTTCAAAGTGCAACCAATGGGATAACAGCAGTATGTGCCAACGCAGGCAGAAGAGACCACAGATGTGTGGAAGTGGCACAAGCAGAAGAGGGAGAAACAGATGGTTGAGTCTTGAAGGGAACCCTCAACCTGCAGAAGATCTCACAGACTGATCATTCTAACGTCATATTGAAGGAACAACATACAAAAATCTCACGAGAGATTCTCAAATCAAGGGCTCCTTTTCAGACACGAGGTTTCCCCAAACTCTGTTACACAACACTGAAAACAGACTACGATCTTGCTAATAAACATAATGCCTGGTGAAATGTGAACATCTAGAGCTAAAAGTAACTCAGCCGTTTGTATACCAGGCAAACAGGATGTAGTGGTTGTAGTGCTAGCATTTTTCAACAGGGCAGCATAAATTGACAGAACACCGGCCCAGAGCATCCAGTTAATTTTCAAAATAAAACACCATGTGCAGACTCCAGATTGTATATCACATCCATCGAACTGCGTAGGCCGCTTACTCATGATAAAGCACAGAAATGAAAAATGAAAATCGGCTGCCAAAATACTCTGCTTCTGAAAAGCACCTGCTGAGATATGAAGCTGTGCAGAGGTCAGACACCACGTTGCAGACGTGGCATCATAGAGCTGCGCCTGGTGAAGCAGAAAGGGTTACAGTAAATTGTGGGACTGGTGCTCTGAAGGACCTGCCAGCCAACTTAGGCAACAAATTAACCTTTCTCGCCCCAGTGGGTGTTCGCTGGTTGCTCACTGAGTGTGTTTTCTCATGTGTACTTGATCATTGTGTTTGTGTGTGTGAATGAGAGGTGTTTTCAGTTCAACTGGCCTGAACACCACCATCAGTTTACAGTAAACTGCTGTGGTTTCACTCTGTGTGTGTGTATTCCTGGATATTGGTGAATATCAGAGGGTGTGATCTTACTGTATTTAAGTTTAAAAGTCTTTAATCTTGTGTGGGTGTGTGGTGTGTGTGTGTGTGTGTGAGAACAGATACTGTGCTGTTGAACAAGGCTGTCACAGAGGAAATAAGAGGCCTTGATTTCCCAAAGTGACTCTGAGTAATAATGATACCTTTGTCCACCGACTTACTGTCTCAAGTAGAGGATAGAGCAGGACATATATATAAGCTGTATATGACACAGCTCGGTACACTGAGCAAAGTACAAAGAACTGAAGCTCATTAACGTGTATTTGAAATCTTAAGAACTTTTCTCGTTTATTCAGCCTCATACCTAAACATGAGTAGATAATAAGGAGTGGTACAAATCAAATATTGTCATGTTGTCATGTCATTGCCAAGATGCCCTCAAGGTGTCACTATAAGCCATTTGTATTTAATATATGCAGGATTTGGTCAGATTACTTTGAAATGTCGTCAGTCACTGAATACAAATTACATAGCAATTTTTGTAATTAGCAATGTAATCTTTTAGATTACTTCAAAATCAAATATAGAAAATATTCCACAAATAACCTTTTTTCTCTTTAAGCATCTCAAAACATTTTCATTACAAATAAAATGCCTTTTTGCACAGGTCGACCACAAACTGCTGTCAAAGAAACCACATATTTAAGACTCCCTTTTAATGAGTTATCATGAAAATATCATAATTGCCATACTTTAAAGATGTAATCAAAAATGTAATCAAGTAATTCTTGGCGATGTCACTGTAATCTATTTACACATTTTTTTCAAATAGCTCATTTTAGTTACTTTTTTTTTTTGCACCTGATTACACAATCCCAAGTATATGTAATCCATTACTTTCAACCACATTTACATCACATAAATCTGAACATGAGCTGGGAAAAACCAAATGGAGAATCTTGGCCTTATTGTGTGCAGCAAGAAGCAGCTGTTTGAAATCAGCGGCTGTTTTGATGCTGTTGATTCCCTGTTGAAGAAATATGGATTCATGTGTGTTAAAATCACACACAATTTGATTTTCTTGGCTCTTTTGACATTTAACCGCAGGATACGAGTGATGCTGAGATCGAAGCGTGGCTGGTTGTATGGCACTTTTGCTTCAATGGCATATGGCGATCTGTAGAGTGGTATGACACTTCTTCAGTGGCATATGGGAATGTCTGTGATGGTATGCCTGTATTGGTACCCCACTGGTTCAGCAGCATATGTCCTGTACATATGTGGTATTGACAATAAAAAGACTTTGACTTAGACTTAACTTGATATGCCATTGTCTACACTGGTATATGCACTGATGTTCCGCTGACATGCCCTTTCCTAATGACAGGTGCCACTGACTGTCAGACTGGTGATAGCTAACATGGCTAAGGTTAGCCTAGCCACCATAACCAGTCTGAGAGGCTAATCTTTTAACCAATATTATCCTTGAGCACATTGCATTGTTTGCATGTTTGACAGTGGCCTGACTTTCGAGTGGCACCTGCTGTTAACAACATGTGCCAGTGGAAAATCCGTGGCATAACACCACCGTTTACACTCGCACATGCCACTGAACAAGCGACATGACACTCTACAGATCGACATATGCCGCTGAAGCAGTGGTGGCATACCATTAGCCGCTTTTTGATCTCTGTGCTGCTGCAGGATGCACGTCTGCGACACGTAGGCTATCGTGCACATGCATATAACATTGAAGAGTGTTTGCACCAATGTCACGGTTTGGTCGGCCATGTTGGAGATGATATAAACAACAGAAAGGATTACACACTGATTTAAATTTCAGCAGACTGCAAGTTGTCTTAACCACGGAGAAGTTCTATAGTTTAACAATAGATAAAATACGGCATAAAAACAGAGAATAAAAAATGTTGACAATGTCATACTATAAAATTGATATAAAAGCATCATTAATGAAATAAAGTTAAGTAGAACCTAGACAAAGTAGATTTAAAAAGACAGAACAAAACACAAACAAATTGAATCAATAAAAGGAATAAAAACAAAAAAGTAATACTGCTAATTTTACACAGGGGCTCAGTATCACATCATCTGTGATGTGTGTACTGTGAAATCCAAGCTAGGTGAACAACAGATCTTCACATTTTTAAAATTTAAATATGTAAGACTGAGTCTGATAGTCTACTAGTACAACTTTTTAGATCATAAACATAATCAATTAAAACATCCTTCAGCCAAGAACATAATTGGTGAGAAATTTATTGTTATTCTTACAAGCTTATATATTTGGTTGACCAAACCTGACCATTCTGAGCAACAATAATCAGGAACAGTTACGAGTTTGGCTGTGTTGTGTACGCTCAATGTCATGATGTGCCGGGAAAACACTCTATAGATTACCTAAAAAAAAACAGGCCAATGGTCATTAAGTGAATGATTTACGTATTCAAGCGTATTTTTACATCAGACAGCAGGGTGCATGTGGTTCATAGCCTGATTTGTGGAAAATCGGAGCCTAAACAAATACAAGATCAGACAGCAACTCTGACACACACAATCCAAAGTGCACTTCAGTAGAAAACAGTTCACTCCCGCTATTAGAGGCCTAAAAATTCAAATCTTTGCTGACTGAATTTCAATCTCCTGTACAGATTCTTTTGTTTTATGTTGTTTAAAACATTAAGAATCCAGTCCTGCTTTTTGATTTTAACTAAACAAGTTAAGTTCTAACAGAGAAAATGGGCATGATTCAGAAAAGCATTGTTAACATTACTTTCATTCTGTTTTTGTGTTGGTGTGGTGTATGTAATGTGAGCTACGTGAGCAATCCAGCAAGTGTGACTCACTGTACACACTGTACTAGTACATTTGAGCTCCACTCAGAAATAACTCTGAATGTGTCGTATTGACATTCACCAGCAGGTGGCAGCACCACATTAATAAAACAAATATTAACAGGCAGGATGGGGGGCATGAAATATAAAGTAAATACACACCTTTCCAGCTATTCATGTGGTTAAATGTGGTGTAAAAGCTCATAATACTCAGAAGGACTGGTGACAGTAAAAAACAATGCTGAAACAAACCTATGTCAAGAAATGTGATTAATGTGTGTTTTGTTAGTCATGCTCATATTTTCCTTTTCATCTTGTGTAAAGCAGCAATATCAGTGATTATAACTGAAGTGGAAAGTTGACCTAAATATGTCCTGGACAGGTGATATATGGGCAGTAAATAAAAACAGGACATCTGTTTAATTACATGATTAAACAGATGTGTGAATTCAGCGATGACGGCAATGAACTGGTCTTTCAATAATCCTTATGGACGTGGTGGAAAGCAGACAGACAGATAAGAAAAGCATAGGAAAACATTTTTTGTATGCCAAAAAATGTCAGAAGTTTCTGCACTTCTGCTTTTGAGATCCACTCCTCCACCAGTGTTATTTTTCCATGCCATTTCCACCTCATCTATTGAGATTGTTTTTGTTCCGTTATATTTCTACTGTAGCTCGCATGATCAGGCCTTGTCCTCTCACACAGGTTTTGTCACAGAACCCAACGCCAACGCTGTGCAGTCGACTCTGTTGTGGGTGTTGTGGGTGGACCCAGCTGGCTGTAAACCATTTTTGGAAACACTTTCTATGACGCTCAGGTCCATAATGTATTATAAACATACTTGAACTGCGTTATAATCTGCTGTCTAACTATGATTTGTATAAATAATTATAACACATTATAAAGCATTTTATAATGACTCAATAATGACTCAAG
The DNA here is from genome assembly GCA_034769285.1 of Lutjanus argentimaculatus. NCBI lineage: Eukaryota > Metazoa > Chordata > Actinopteri > Lutjaniformes > Lutjanidae > Lutjanus > Lutjanus argentimaculatus. The sequence continues at coordinate 4,641,123 of JAWZSL010000001.1, forward strand.
TATCATAATACCTCATAGCTGCTGGTGTTAACACTTTTTTGGATTGTTTTTTTGCATAGTGCATTACATGCCAGTGGTCCTCAACCTGGGGGTTGGGGCCCCCAAGGGGGTCATAAGATAATATTTGGGGGTCGCATGATGGTTGAGGAGGAAAAAAAATAAAACTGTGGCAAGCAGCACAGAAAGTGAGCAAGAAGGAAGCTCTCAGCAACAGCAGCCCCTTAATGGCATTCAACATAAGGTTCAAGCACTCAATAATGTGCTGCTGCCCTCAAGAAATCAAACAGACAAATGTAACAACCAGGGAATGTTTTTTTTTTATATTACATCGCCTGGACCAGTGATATAATTTGCCTTAGAATAAATTTTATAATGTGTGTTTGTGAGAGTCAAAGCAGTGGTCTTTGTGTTTTAATTTTTTGGGCAGATAGAATGCATTATAACTATGTTTTTAATGCATTACAGACATGGGTGTCATAGAAAGTGGTAACCCATTTTTTATATTAATTAAAAGTCAATGCACATGATTCTCATTATATAGATTATATAGATATAGATTGTATAGATTGTGTGAAGCGTGATAGCTTATAACTATAATAATGCAGTGTTATAAGCATATATAATGCATTTTAAGTATGTTTATAATGCATGTAAGACATGGGTGATATAGAAAGTTTATGCCATTTAAAAATATATTTAAAATTCAAAGCACACAATGTTTTTTTATTTTCATGAATTCACTTTGTGTGACGTGTGACAGGTTATAACTAATCATACAGTCCCATAAGCAGATTTTCCCACATTTTAAGCATGTTTATACTGTAATGCATTATAGATGTGGGTGTAACAGAAAGTGTTACTCCATTTAAAAAAAATACACTTATTAAAATTCAATGCACACCATCTTTTTTTTATTCTCATTACTTACATTTGTGTTAAGTGTGGCAGCTTATAACTATAATTATAGAGTCCCATAAGAAGATTATAATGCATTCAAAGAACGTTAATAATGCACTAAAGATGTGGGTGTCATAATAAGTGTTACCCCATTTTTTAAATTACATTAATTTAAATTCAATGCACATCATCTTTTTATTCTCATTAATTCAGTTTGTGTGGAGTGTGACAGCTCATTGTGTGTGTTGGCCTTCTTGAGAGTTTACACTCCGTGTGACATTTTCAGTCTATTAATACTGAGACGTGCCTGCACTAAAAAGGTCAATAACCACTTCTGTTGGCAGCTTTTAGGCACCCTGACATGCTTTTAAACATTTTGTTCACATGGTGCTGCGTCAGTAAGAAGAAGTCTGGCTGAATAAACAATCCCCCGCAGTGTACTGTATGTTTTCAGCCACTCACAGTATACTGTTAAGATGGCAGAAACAAGTTAGTAGGGTGACAGTCGGGCACACCTGTAACAGTACACCTTACCGTCTGCTGCCGCCAAAACACAAAACACTGTTTTCATTGCATGAAAATGTTCTGGTTAGAGCTGAGACTAGTTTTGCTTTTGAAGCCGAGCTCCGCCTCAGACAGAGAGGAAATGGAAAGGTCTTTCAGAAGAGGAAGTGAGGCCCCTCGGTACGTAGGGGAGGAAGGTTCCAGTGGGGGGGAGGAATGCTATTCAAATCAAATCAAAAGGCTGCTCGGTACATAATGTACTGTGCATAATCACACTTGAGCTCACACGCCCTCTTGTCTCTTTCTTTGTACAAATGAGCTAAGAAACGGTTACTCCTGTTTAGCACTTCATTGCTTCACCTTTGGCCCTGATGGCAGCTGCTGCACGGTGTCGCTGTGATTCCACAAGGGATCGCTAACATCCAGGTGGTAAAGCTGATCACGCAGACATTTGTACTTCACAGTTAATTTTTGAGAGACTGAAGTCGGAGGCTTTTGGTAAACCTTCTTCCTTGAACCATCCCTGGACAAGACTTGCACTATAAAAGTAAACTTCATTTCTTTGCGGGTATGTATACAGCTCTGTTTCCAAAAAATTACATTTATGTACAACTAATTTGCAAGAGCATGTACCCAATGCTGACTGAATGATGCTTTATATTAAGATAATGAACATACCTGGCATCAAAAGTGTTGATTCTGAGCATATCAGTAAAATGTTGATAAACATTTTTAATTAGAAGTGCTTCTGTTGCCTAAACCTAACCAAAATGACATTGCTTTTGTTGCAGGAGCTTGGACACAAATGCTGAACTCGGGTGTCTCAGACTTCTTGCCATCCACCTCAACCACCTCCTTCAGAGTTCAGTGCATTATATAAATGTATTAACTAGAACAAATGTTGTGTCTGAATGTAATGCAGGCAGGAATTGACCTAAGTCCCGCCCCTTTTCTGGAACCTTGGTCAACTTTTTCCTTTCCTGTTTCCTTTACTTAGGGATTCTATGCTAGGCTCATCTATGTTGAAAAGCAAACCAAATGTTGTGGATGGCTGTAAGAAAATGCTAGCTAACCTGCTAGCTAATCTTCATCATTTGTTTGCTAGCTACTTACATCATTTAGGTCCTACATTCTCAAACTGTGATACATGTACCACTGGTGGTATGTGAGCTCTAGTGATACCCAAAGGACATATTTATTATTATTTTTTAAATGAATATTAACATTTTTTTGAATGAAAATACAAAAAATATTAAATAACTTACATGCAATCTAAAACAAGCTTTGTCTTACCTGTATTTTTTGCTACATAGTCACAATCATTCAAATAGCATGTACAGATGTTCTCCATGGTTACTAGTAGTGACAAGCTAAACTGTGATGGCAAGACAGTAAGCAGAGGTAACATGAAGGAACTGAAAATGAATGCTTCAAAACCACTGCAATCATGGCTCATATTTGGAGCAGCTGTGCAACTGAACAACAGTGCTAGTGCCTACTTAAGGGGCCCCAGTGAAGTGTCCACAGTACCTGCTAGCTTACGGCACAAAACAGTTGGTCGGTACTTGGAGAGCTCAATAATTTGTGAGGTGGTACCCAGTTTGAGAAACATGTGTTGCTAATGTAGAATGCTAGCCAGCTAAGCTCAGTTGTAGTGGTTAGCTAGTGTTTTGCAAACATATCTAACTCAAGATGTGGCTCTATGTTGCTTTTACAGGTCCTCCAGCAAATTATTATTTTAATATTTTAACCATCTTCAGAATGTGGTGTTCTTTTAAAAATAGACAATCCTAGCATAAGTAGCCTAAGACAGGAAAGGAGAAAAGTTGACAGAGGTTCCACTTGGTACTGAGCTTGGTCAACTGTTGTTGGAGCACAGAGCACAGAGATAGCATAATTTCAAGGAGATAGGTTTGGTATTTAATGTGTTGATATTAAATGAAAAATACAACACTTTGGGAAACATACTGGTTTCTTACCAAGACTTAGATGTGAGGATTGAAATATGTGTCTGTATGCTAAATATAAAACTATAGCCAACAGCTAGCTAACCTAGCTTACCACAAGGGCTGGAAACAGGGGTAATAGCTAGCCTGACTCTGTCCAAAAGGAAAAAATAAATGAGTATCTGTAAATTGCACTAACTGACACATGGTATCTTGTTTTTTAAAACCTGTCACAACAACTCCCAATTCACTTTCTCACATTCTCACACTGCCTCATGCTTTGAGTTCCAATCACACAACTCTGCTGTCATTTCAGATCCTGCCACTCCTTCCTGCACCGCAATAACTCCTTTTCCCGCCATTCCCGATCACCTGACCATGCCTGCTTACCTGCACACATGTTCCCACTTTCCCCATCGGACTTGTACTATACTGAATTCCATTCATTCTCCACCAGATTATCTACCTACTGCCTTAGTGTTCCAGCATTCTGTCACTGCTCTCCCAGCCAAAGCCCTCTTTGGATGTTTGCCTGTTCTTCTGTGCCTGCCTGGTTTTGACCTTAAACCTGTCCCTGACTATGAATAAACATGAACTTTTACTTTTACTTTTCAGACCTGTTTCCACTGATTTTAAAACTCCACTACTTTGTGGTCGGGACATGTATCTTCCAAGAGTTTCCAGTGGTTGCTGAGCAACTGGTCCCTTCCAAGAAACAGTCCAGCACATGACCCCTGTAAAACAGCAATTTTATTTTTATGGTGCTAAGCTAAGTTAGCCAGCTGCTGGTGGTAGCGTCACATTTAGCATACAAACATGAAAATGGTATCAATCTTCTCACTTAATTATGGGGAAAAGAATAAGTAAGAGTCCTTCCCAAAGTTTCAGACTTTTCTTTATAATGTGCACTGGGAAAATAAGGCAATCAACAGGTCTAAATGGAGCCAGCAGCCCTCAATCCATCACCAGGTCAGGCACTCACCAGGTACCTGCAAAAAAGTAGAGTAATGGGGAAAAAATTATATAAATTCACAAGTCTGGGCAAGGGTAAAAATGCACAGATTGTGGTGTGGGCAGCAGGTGAGAATAATAATATAACAGAAACAATGTTTTTTCCCTTGGAGAAATTAATAATGGAAAAGATTTGCAGTATTTTTGTCAGTTAAATTTGCCAATAATATCAATCCTAATCAGCTGCCAGGATTTTTTTATTGTGAAAGCTTACAACACAATTTCTCACCTCACATCCTGCCAAACATTGGAACATCACCGTCCAATCTGACAGTAATGTAGGCCAGATGCCAGCTAAAATGGATGACATGAAGGCAAAATTAGCCAGTAGAGAATAGCGTGTGGACAATACGTCGTCAAAGGCAAAGTCGGATGTTTGGGACAAATTTGGTGTGATCACAGACTGTGAGAATAACATGGTCAGTTGCTATGCTGCTTGTCAAAAGTGCCAAAAAGTATTAGCTTTTAATAGCTGCAAGCTAGGTGCATCAACGAAGGAAAACTCAGACAGCTGCATTGAGTGACGGTGTATGTGCGTTTATTGGACGGAACTTACATTATATTGTTCCAGGCAGGTCCAGATCTGACTTTGACTTACTTGCGGGTAACGGGCTGGTTTTGATACTCAGGTTTGTGGGTGCAGGCAGTTGCAGGTTTGCAAAAGTGGACCCGGCAAAGACAGCGTGAGAGTTGTCTTGGTGATGCAACCAGGATTCATTAGACTGGACAAAGCTTTTTACCTGTCCACTCATCAGCAGCAGGGTGTAATGGTAAATACAGAGGTGGGTAAACTGTGGGTTTCCTCTCATTGATTGATACAGTTGATCTGAAAATAGACAAGTAAACTCTCAGCCTTATTTCAATGAGGTGGATAAACTTAGTTTAGTTTAGTGGGTTTACTCTCCACTATGTCTGGACAGACAGTCCAGCGGTGGTTTCTCATGCAACTACAAACACCCACATTTGTTCACCACGAGCAGGAGAGGAATTGTGTCATGGTTTCTATGTTTGGCCCAACTGCAAATGTTTCAGTGTGGTGTCTTGTGGTCAAACAGCTCTTCACTTTTAGCAATGCTACAACACCCCCTCCCACAATAACAACTATCACACCTTTTTCAGAGTCTGTCAGATCACACTTTAAGCACACTCTTGTGCACAGTTTACATGCATAGAGTGGAAATGACTAATGGAAAGGTTGGGTGCACTTCTTCTGCAGGGCAGTATTAATTTCTTTGACTAAAAATTTTCATCACAGTTTTCGTCAGCAACATTTTTTCATTGCTGAAAACGAGACAATAACTAAATAAAAGGTCAGTAATGACGACAAAACGAGTCAAAAACATCAGGGAGGGACAAGCGGAACCCAATATGACTCAGGGTGTCCTATCATACACTCAGTGCAAAGCTGTTGCACTGATGGTGCAGGTGGATTTCCTATCTTACACCTATTTTGCAGTTGCCATTTTTGCAACGCCTACAAGAGAGCATATGCACCGATCTGTCATGGACAGTAGGTCCAAAAATAAAGGCAAAACAAAGGCGTAGCCAGGCGCATTTGCTTCTTGTCCTTGGCGCATTGGAGTAAAAACCACTTGTGCCTTAGACTGGCTAAAACTTGGTCGAAGCACAAAGTCTGTGATGCAGTTGGTTTGTCTGCACAAGATAGCACCCAGACCTGCAAAGTGTGCACAAGACGGGATCACAGCTGTCAGATCAGCCACATGACAGCTGGATCAGCTGGAGCGTTTGTGTCTGCATGTTTACTGGGATCCAGAAAAACACGGATTGAACAATTATGATCTATATTGTTAGTCTTACATCGACCAGTCTGACCTGGGGAGAAAACAGTACGAGTACTTCTGTCAGAGCCTGATGCTGGGTGGATAATTTGTGCGTAATTTGGTGCACGGGTTGAAGCCAGGGCGGCACGATGGCGCAGTGGTTAGCACAGCAAGAAGGTCCTGGGTTCGAATCCCCGAGCCGGCAGGGCCTTTCTGTGTGGAGTTTGCATGTTCTCCTCGTGTCCGCGTGGGTTCTCTCCGGGTACTCCAGCTTCCTCCCACAGTCCAAAGACATGCAGCAGGTTAATTGGTGACTCTAAATTGCCCGTAGGTGTGAATGTGAGTGAGTGGTTGTTTGATCTCTGTGTGTCAGCCCTGCGATGAACTGGCGACTTGTTTCCAGGTGTTACCCGCCGATCTGCCAAAAGTCAGCTGGGATAGGCTCCAGTCTCCCGCGACCTCACGGGATAAGCGGTTACAGAAAATGGATGGATGGATGGATGGGTTGAAGCCACACCTCAATCCAGCTCAGGTGGGTGTCCAGCCAGGTTGAGGTCCAGCTTCGCGGCCAGCCTCTACTCTCCAGACTGTATCTCCAAAACTCTGCAAAGCTCTGCAACACCAAAACAGTATAGATGGATAAATGGCACAACAGGCCAGAGGAAAAACATGTATTTTTGTTTTGGGGGTGAACTGTCCCTTTAAGAAAAATGTGTTTTAGTTGCAAAGTCAGAGAGACGTACTACACTAACCACAATCCTAAAGTGTAACAGTGACGACTGTGATTGGTGGAGCTTGACCGTGGAAAGTGTTTGCACCACACCTGCAAACAGTTGCTTCTGCAGGCAGGCTAGCTAGGTTGCTAACATTAGCTAACATGAGTCAAACTAATCATGTTGTTAAGCTGCAAAATAATTTACACACACACACACACACACACGTTGTGTTTCCATCACTTCTGGGGACATTACATTAACTTACATTCATTTCCTAGAGCCTTATCCTGACCCTACCCATCACAAGTTCCTGCCTAAACCTAACCCTAACCCTGACCTTATCCTAAACCTAACCTTACGCAAACCCTGACTCAAGTCTTCATCCTAAAATTTAATGATTTACCTCATGGGGACTTGCAATTTGTCCCCATAAAGTAGGCGAGACCCCACAATGTGAGTGTGTAAACAGATTTGTGTCCCCACAACAATAAGTAATACACGTCCACACAAACTACAATATTTTGCTGTTAATAACAATATAAGCACCATAATCATGACAAAAGTTAAAATTAAGAAGAAGTGGTTTATGGGACGAAATAAAATGATCGGATTTTGTTTTTTGTTTTTTAAGTAAAGGTACAAGAATGAACTACTTTTAAGAAAATTATGTATGTAATTATGTATGGCTTGGTTCCATGCTTAAAACTCTTCATACAAGGATTTTCTGAAAGGTCAGTGGAGTCACTGAAAAGGTCTTTGTTGAGCTATAGTTTATAAATTCAGAGAAACTCTAATAAATAATATAACATGATACAAGTTATATTTTTTAGTTTACTTAATCTGCTATAATTTCAGCCGTCTAAAATCTGATATTTGGTCATCTGAAACTAGACTAAAACTATAACAATGCATACAACTAAAATATGACTAAAACTAAAAGGCATTTTAGTCAAAAGACTGACTATAACTAAACTTTGCTGAACTACTAACTAACTTGGCTGTAAAAATTAACTTTTTTTCAGGGTCGGGGTCTGTATTGTTTTTTTTTTTCAGGTCAAGTGTTTATAACCTCTGGAAAACCACCTATAACTCCTTGACACAATTCTAGAGTCACACGTGGCCGCTCTTGTCAAACCACAGGGTTTCTTAGGAGACAGATGAATACGTTAAACTCTGACTTGTCTAACCGATGGATTCAGAGAGGATTTTTGGGGGGTTTACCTTGAGTAAATGAGCTCACACCAAGCAAACAATCACAGACGTGCTTTTCGTCTGAGATTTCCTATATGTTGTGTCAAGCACGCTAACTTGACTTCGTGCATCTTCTCAGGATCAGTTGCGATTGTTGCAAATATGTAATGTATCATCCGCACTGTTGCCATGGTGACAATAAATATTTGGTAGAGGAGAAAACACCAGTTATTGATTAACCAGAAATAACTGAAATATGCAAGCTTTCTCAATATCACATTCCTCTCTAAACAGCAGGAGATTTGTGCCGTTACATCACAAGAAAGAACCTCTACTGAACAAATGAAAAACAGATGATTTAAGGTGTGTTTGCTATGTTTGCAGGTCAAAAAAATATATAAATCATAAGCAAAAACGAGGCAAAAAAAGTGTTATAACAGTTAAAGGACAAAATACACAAGTGCCGTCGTTCACACAAGATAATTTACTGCACAAGCACTTTTTGAGCCAGTGTATACACGTGTCATGTGCAGTGCAGTCAACAGATGGCTTCGAATATGATACATGAGACTATTCAGAGTGAAACAAGTGAGTCACACTGTGTCTATACAAATTCTCACTACATAAATGACTGTATGCTTTCAATGTGACACCGTACACCACACACAGAAGAGATAAGACAAACGGTTGGCAACAATCAGACTTAACACTTGTGCAAACTTATACACTTGTGTATTTTATGTGTCTAAACTAAACTTTTTTAGTCATTATCCACACTTTTTAGAGACATACTATGCAGCAGTTTCCTAAATAAAACAATGTGTAGACTCTTATGAACATCATCCCCCTAAATCATCACTGACTGTTTGACCCACTAGAAGTGTGTGGTGGTGTCTGTATCTGCACAGAACCTGCCCTCTGCCTTTGTTTTCTTATTTTGTCACATTTTGTTTTGTTTTAGGACGTTTCTGGGTTTCAGTCTGTTGTCCCCACCCAAAAAAAAAAAAAAAAACAGCATGCAAGTTTTGAGACCTGGGGCTGTATTCACGAAGCCTCCTAGCGCAAGGAGTTGTTCTTGGTGATGAAATTTTGAAAATGTTCTCAGAATTATGACATTTTTTCCCTAACCCTTTCCTCTCAAAGTTGAGGCTGAAAAGTTATTCACAAAGCATCTTAGCCTTTAAAAGAGCTCCTGAGGTGGAAAAAAACTGTTGGGAGTAGGGAGTAGGTCAGCTTCATTACAGATGCGCTCACACTGTAATAAAAATAAACTTTATACAATTTTAACAGTGATACAAAGTGCTTAAAGAAAATAAAACAGACAAGGCAAATAACAAGGCACCCCACCCACCAACACAATAACCAAAAATGAAAGTGATCACAACTACTACTGCTACTACTAAGGTGGAAAAATGCAACAGTGCAACAGTGATGACTTTGGCTGGTTGGAATCTTCATCAGCATTGATCACACAAACAATTACAGCACTTTCAAAATCCCACATTAGGACACGCTTCAGTTAATTTCCACTGGATGTCCACACTTTGCTGGCTCACGTAGCGTCTCCCCCGTACATATAGAAATTACAAATATGACCAATATGATAAATAGACATAAGAAAACACATAGAACAACTATCAGCATGTGAACGGGCTACTGTGCAAGAAAGACTACATTTTCAAACATTTTGGAGGCTACTTTTTCAGTGTGGCAATTATATTTTACATTATTTATATCACAATTTATTCAACAGAGATGTTCTATAATTATGCCATGTCTTAATAGAGCATAAATTCTATCAATCTATCAATAGATTCTATTGATTTTACTGCCCAATCTATGTTCATTATCACAAAGCGTGCATTTCTTTTTCTCTTTTTCTTTTCTGGATCAACAAATCACATTCTTTCAACAAATGAGTCATACCTAGCAACGGGTTCAGCCACACCTACTCACTAAGATAAAAGTGTCTGTCCCGTCCTTTCTCAGAGTTGCTCTGAGAGGCTCTCTAAATCATTCCTCAGCATGGACTCCTCGCTAAATATTTTTAGGCTAAGTAAAAGCTCTCTGAGAGGATTTTCAGAATGTTTGAGAATACGGCCCCAGGATTCTATGAAAACATAGCGACCAACGGCTACATCGCGGTATCTGTCCCTCTCTCTTCTGCTCTCCATCTGTGAGAGCTGCGCAGAGAGACACGCACATGGGTAGACCAGACTGAGGATCGGTTCGGTTGTATTCGCATAAAATCCGTTGTTGTGTACTTGTGCTTTAGAACGTAACCACAATGAAACAGCCAGCAAATACAGTTGAGCCGGGGAGGAGGAGCCAACTCCGAGTGGTGCGTTTATCAAAAATTCTGCATATACTGAAATTCCTTCAACAGTGCGGTCCTTTTAGTGTTAAATATGAAAAAAAAGCACATTTCTGTTTTAAATTCTCTTTGCTGATTTGTGTAAGGTGCAGATCTGGGTAAATGTCAGAAATTTAAAATTTGTCATTTTTGTTTTGCCATACACTTTGGATTTTGTGGCTTGTTATTTGTTGCGGGTTGCAATCACCGGCAAAACAGATGTGGTGATTTATCAGGCAACAAGCTTCTTTCAGAGTCAGTAACATTACCCTTTTTTTTGTCTTTACAAGTATTTTAATATAAATATAACAATAAAAATGTGGCTATAGTATGAAATTTTAAATAAATTCACTACTGTAGCCTACTTTGTATCTCTCGGTGGGTGCCTTCCTAGCTATGCAGTAAGCAGTAAGAAACAACCTCTTCCGTAACACATCTACACATCTTTCAGTGTGTACAGTGAGTACAAAAAGGTGCATTTTAATCTTCCCCCGAAAGGAATATGTGAGTAATTAGTTGCACTTTGACTACACACTAAGTCAGAAAGGACAACATTGCACCTGTGTGGAAGCATTTACCCCACCCCAGTAAATTATACACAACTGATTCATCTTGAGAAAGAACACTGAGCGCAATACATCACCTGGTGTGTAAAAATGCATATTACTCATCCTACTACTGTGCTTTAAAGGACCATTGTATAAGACTTATGGGAATATCATTTTCATGAGCATATTTTCATTAAAGCTACTACAAGGAACTTTCATACTGTGTTAATTTTGGGGGCCGCTAAGGACAAAAGTGGTAGTGTTTCCTCTGCTGTAACCACAAAATATTACGTCAAAAATGGAATTATCTCAATAAAAATCCCCTCCTTCTTATCTTTAACTGGCTAACACACTGCTCACTGTTACTTTATATATATGTATCAAATCCGGTGGCAGGTATTAAGAATAACTGCATAGAAATAGCCAGTCCTATCGTGGATGGTCTCATTTGCTTAAAGACATTAGTATTAAATTGAGACCATTTCATGACCAGTTCAAAAACATGTTGTAGTAGCTTTAAAAAGTTGTGTTTTCATTATGGCTTAGAAATTTATATCTACAGAGGGAGCGGATCCTCTTCCATGTTTCTACAGTAGCCCAGAATGGACAAACCAAACCCTGGCTTGGGGCCTTTCGTGTTTTTTGGAAGTTTCGCAGCCAGGTTCCAGATGCCACTAAATGTTACACACTGGTGCTTTATGATGGATCTACAACTCTGATTTCGTTGTTCAACCCTGTGTTGTATAATGATCATAACTGTCCTTGAATCCTATATCCTATAAGATCGTATGTGGGTTAAAAAGACTTGGCATAAACTTTGAGCACCGTCCTGGTTGACTCTCCAGACTAATTGTTATAAATGGAGGTGATTCAGACATCGCCAGACATCTGTCTGACTTTTGGCATCATAAAGCTCTTCAACATGGATGGAATAAAACAATAAATCTGTGAACTTCACCCAGTCATGAGCCTGTACACGCGCGCGCGCACACACACACACACACACACACACAGACACCGAGCCAGTAGAGACACTCTGACGTCAGCCATACTCACCCACTGTAATAAAACATATCCATACACTCACAAGCACAGACACACAATATACACATAAAACCCTCTGAGATAAACGTACACATACGCTCAGTCCGCCCGGAAAATAAAATATGTGCACACTGTTATTTATCAGTCAAGTACCTTAATAAATCATACATGGGCGCACAGGAACTAACTTATACACACTTAAAAACATACTTACATGAATCAGCTGACATAATAAAACACACAACCACATGTCACCACATGACCACGAAAGCACTCAGACTCATAAACAAAGTGTGACTGTGTCAGCAGGAGAAAACATGTCCCAGTTTGCCTGTCAGGGGTGGACATTTTGGGGCCTGAGGCAAATGCAGGCATGGGCCCCACCATATCCCTTGTTCTCCCCCATTTTTCAACCCTTGAATAAATAATAAGTCATAAAAATAAACGTATTCATGGTGGAGTGCAGTGGATGAACTGGCCCCTCTAAAATACCACGGCTTTCCGCTCTGTGCTCCAATAACAACTTGGTACTTCAGGCAACTTTATCCTTTTCCTCTACAAACAACATATAGGTTCATATCTTAAATTAGCTTATGTTAGCAAAAGGCTGGCTAACGAGCTAGCTAATCATTGGTATAGATTAGCCAGCAAGTTAGCTTGTGTTTGGCTAACATTAGCTAACTTAAGATATGAAATATATGTCACTTTTAGCGGTTCCCCAGCAGCAACTTTTAACCACCTTCAAATTATGGTTTTCTTTTCAACATAGATGAGCCAAACACATAGCATATCTAAGTAAAGGAAACAGGAAAGGAGAAAGTTGACTGGCCAAGCTTTCTTAACTGTCATTGGAGGACAGAGTGAAAAGGGGCTGGACTTAGGAAGGGTCAATTGAGGGGTCTCACAGCCTCATGAAAGAAGCTTTTCTGAAATCTGGTGGTAAGGCAGTGGATACTTCTATATCTCTTGGCAGATGGCAGCAAGGTGAACTGCATTGTGGTTGGGGTGGGTATTCTTTTTTAGTTTCCTCTTGGTTCCTCCTACTTTTAGCATGGCTGGTAAAAAATTGCCATCCTATGGTAAGGCGCACATTCAGCGAACATTTGGCATTTATTTAAACTTTAACCAGTAAATTCCATCAGGCGCAACATGACTTCGCCACGGTTCTGATCCATCCTCCGCACGCTTCTCGGACGTATCTGCCATGCTGTGGCAGTCGGAGCGATCTGCGGCGCGGCCGTAACATGATACAGCCGTGCCTGGTGGAAATTGCGGGTAATTTGTGTAAAACAGGCAAACGATCACACAAGTTACAGTACATAATAGAAACTTTGAAGGACGCTATTGCTGTAGTGTTGATGTTAGAGAAGCGAAAATTTAAACTTTGCACTTTCCTTAATTTCTGGTGACATTTTGTGGTGATAATATGATTTTTCTGTAAATATTTTACATCTTTCTCCTTTACTAACTACAATTTCAATCATAATTAAGCCTCAAGTAACAAAATACAATTAAAGGTCTTTATGGAAAAAAGGGAAATATTATAAAATAGGTAAATGTTACTTTTGCACAATGAAAACTGTAAAACCACATCTGTACACTTATATAATTTCCTTATACTATTGTTAAGAGGCAAATACACTCATGATGTCCTAAATCTAAACAAGTGATGGTTGTCCTCCAGTCCAGTGTGGCACTTCCTCTAACAGAAGATTTTTATGTTAACTGAATTTACTCCATTTTCACTCCGAATTCCACTTCTCTAAAAAAAAAATCCCTTGTTTTGATCTTAAATCTTACTTCTTGGTATTCGAGTTTTAGGTCTGGAGGTGAAATCTGCTGGTTATCATTCTTTGGGATGTTGCCAGAAGTGCTACGTGCTTCATAGTTCCCCCCATAGATAAGTAGCAACAGCAGTTTCCGGTCCTACGCTATGTGATTCAGTTTTTGGCCAGACTCCATTTTTTAAACAAATCATTAACCTCAATGTGTCAGACTGTTACAGGAATATGACAGAGCACTTTACTTGTCCCTAAGGATATATTTTTCTCAGACTATGACATGCACTTTGTCAAGAATATTTTAAAACACATAAAGATATTAAACACTATATGTAAACATTTAATTTAAAATCTAATTTAAAATGATCTGTTTTAATATCATCACATCATGTCTAACCTAGTCCTCAGCATAATGGAACTGCTGGAAATTCTCACCTGATACATGATCACCCATGTTATTGTTATTAAACTTTTCTCATTCGCCGACAGTAAATTCCTTCCATATTCAAGGGTTGCTTCTGTTCTGATTTTCTGAGGATTAAAATCCTCTTTCTAAGATCAGTTTCTCCCTGTGACAGAGCAGGAACACACCCTGTCATATCATTGTTAGAACAACACACAAACAATGACACACATGCACATACTCAATAACATATGAAAAACATCAGTCAAATGCAGACGCTGATGTCTGTAGTAATGTTATTATTCCCTTTTCCCATTTAGTTCTGTGGAAGTAATCCTGTGTGTGAGTGCGTGTGTGTCTGTGTGTCTGAATGTCTTTTCTTTAGTTTCCTCCCACACACACACACCCAACGTGACCCTGACCATGAGCTAAAAATGAATATAACCAAGAGGAAGTTAACCTTTAACAATGTGTCCAATATGACAGTTCTGCAATTTGATTAGACAGTACACAAACACACGTTCACACTCACACACTTTTGATGAACTGAGTTGTTTATATAATTTATAAAAATAGATTACATGAGGAAGCTCCCACTTGATAAAAATTTCCAAACGAAGTTGTTGTTTCCTCAACTCGGCGACTGACGGGCCAAAGTCTGTTTGCCCCGTGTGTGTGTGACGGCTGAGGGGGCACGTTGCTGAACTTTCGAAGCAGTAGAGGAAATTTAATACACAGCAGTTTTGTGTTATTGGCTTACAGTCACTGTCATAGGTGTATCAAAGCTGGAAAAAACATAAAACAGAAATTTAATCTGCAGTATGACAGCATGCCATCAGCATGACTGGGCAGTTTGTGATGTAATAAAAATAATGAAGGTTCGTACAGTTAACTGTGTCAGAGCTTACATCAAAGCATTACAACACAGACTATCACTATAAATTCATAAATATGTCTTAAATTTACTAATTCTAATAATCGTTAAGAATACAGTTGTAGCCACAGTAATATTAGAGGTGTTCAGCCAACAAGTACGCCTGTAGGTTCCACTGAGGACACCGAGGTCATGTCCTCTGTGTTTTCTGTGGGTATTTTTCAGTTTTTTAACACATATATTTCTTCAAATGTGAAAGAGACAGTTCCCACAATCAAAAAATACATATTTCTCCCCTGACCTGGAGTGCTGTTATGGAGATATCCGCCTTTTCTCTGATATAATGGGACAAAATGTCCTTTGCCGCTCAAAGCGGCCAAAAAAAATACAAAACTAAAAACCACTATTTCTTTCCAAAAATCATGACGCGGTGCTCAAAATAATTCACAGACCTTGTTGTCAGCAGTGCAGTGGAGGAAACAAAACTGCTCACAACAACGTCTGTGGATTTTATTGAGTAACCAGGTCATGATTTTTGGAAAGAGACACTGGTTTTGAACTTTTCAGATGCATTTTTTTTGGTGCTTTGAGCACCTATATATTGGAGAGAAGGCAGACATTCCTAATGTCCAAATCTTGCCTAACTACTTTTAAAATCATAATCGAGTACTGAATGCTAATCGATTATAAAGTAACCAGTAATCTGATTAGTTTTTCAGAAGAATACTATGAACTAGTACTTTTTTAAAACCAGTACTTTTGAGTAATATTTTAATAATATAACAGTATTTGTACTTGAGTAGATTTTCAGTACTCTTTTCACCACTGGTGACGATACCAAAAACGGTTCAGCAGTGTTCGTGTTCACTGTTGGTTCAAACAGCGGCCTCCCACATTAAAGTTAGATGATTTGTAGATAAATCCATCTGCTGGTGGACTCAGGGTGGGCGAGGGGGCGAACATCCCCCCGGTCCCCATGTTTGAGATAACATGTGATGAAGTGTCCTCTATAGTTGTTCCAGGAGACACAATGTAATAAAGTGCATCATCACCGCATATACTTAGTGCGCTTTTCTGGTTGTACCAACTGAAGTTTAATTGAACACTGAGGCATTCACTGACCGTTACATAGTGAAGTTCCTTTTATCTTAGAAAAAAGGGAACTGCATAGTCAGTGACTGAAGTAAAGTGATCTGTTATTTACAGTTTTAGAAAATATAAGACAAATGTTACCAAAGCCTTTTTGAACAGCATTAGTGGTTAACAGTAATGATATCAAATAGACGGATTGCTTTGTAAGTGTCTGGTGTTGAATTATTCATTGTTTCCACTGTGGAAAAACAGATCTCCTGCCCAGTCTTTACAAGATCGAGCAGGATCATAATGACTTAACACTACTGTGCATTGTGTTGCTCTAATCTGTAGTAATCTATATACTGAAAGCAGTCCTGTCAGCTTTTCCATCTCTGTCCAGTCATGTGGGCCATGTGATGTCATCAGGAATCTGGAGCAGTGATTCACGAAACATGCATGTACACAAACAACACACCGACTACTTTATTTCATCTTGTGACACAGCGAGGTGTTTTGATTTTGAGCCAAGAGAGTGGGCCTTTCCTCTGCCCTTCTACCAGGTGTCCTCACTGATACACGCCCTCGGTAGGGCGTGCATTAACGAAAGCCGAGCCTGCCCTGTCAGGTGAGAGTCAGCGCCACTGCGCTGTGTGCAACACGTGTATGACGTGCAGAGCAAACCCTCCAGGATAAATCTACATACCTCAAACGACGTTATCTTCTCTTTCAGGTGGAGGTCAGAGTTGGCTTTACTACTGAGAAACTGAAGAAAAGGCTCAGTAGATTAATTTTTGATCGATAACACTCTACTAGTTTTTATTTTATCTAAGCCAGAAGAGCCTGCAGCATACCATATATTTAAAGGGATGGGAATGCCTTTTAAGTTCCTGTGAAGTTAAAATTGATGTTTAAATATTTTTATGACACACTGTATATTGCACTATACGTCACTTACGGCCAGTATCTGGCTCTGTAATGACAGAAAAGTAATTTAGTAGGGTATTTTCAGTGGTGTTTTAGTGGTTTGTCTTTTCGTGGAAAACTATTAAAAACTGTTGATGACTCATCCCACACTCAGGGGCGTATACTTCATTTGTGTCCACTGAAATGCTTTGCCGCTTGTGACAAATGCATGACATGGCACGGGTTGAGAACAGAGCTCAACGATGACCGCCCACTTTTTCAGTGGCCCTGGTTCCGGGAGTAAATTTCCCATTTATTGACATTCCAGAAAATCCTTACCAAGCCAATCAATTATGAGATTAATTCTGACCATAAAACATTTGATTTGAATCAAAAAACACTGGAAAATGGACAAAAAAGCAAAGGTACAAAACTGTGTACATCATTATTTTAAGAGTGAAGTAACTACTCATCCCAGAAATTATTGGGAATCATATCACTTCTTAAATTTAACTTTTGACATTATTATAATGTTTATATTGTTAATAACAGTGTTGTAATATGTTGTAGTTTGTGTTGTGTGTGTATATAAATTATATTCACTGCTACATAACATTATTAGTACGATTCATGTTAGTGAGCAAACTAGCTAGCCTGCTAGTGGAACTACCCATTTGCAGGGGCAGTAAACATTTCCATGGTAACAGCGAGTTCCGCCAATTACAGACCGTGCTGTTACACTTCAGGATTGAGTTTAGTACTTCTCAATGATATTGTGCATTTAAAGTGTTTTTTTTTTTTTTTTTTTTTCTTTTTTTTTGAACCTCACTGTTGAGCTCTTTATCCGTTCACCACAGCAGAACAGAGTAGTCATGGTGGCCCAGCCTCACTGTACAAAAGGACAACCTCATAACTTTATTTATTTATTCACACGGCTGGTCACCGGGATGAACACAGCCTCCAAGACCAACGGGCAATACACGTTAAAAGACAGACAGCTTTACTTTTTACTAAAGGAAGTTAGCTAACCCCTAACTGCCTTTAGCACGGTTAGCTGTGACTCAGCCCCAGGGTGCTGGGAGCCAAACCCAGCAAGAAAACCACCCTGGTACTGTAGCATAAAACAGTAGGATCCCTATCCCACCTAGCATTACATCCATGGAGTGCCTTAGCTGCATGGTGGAGCATTATTGGCTCCTGCATCTGCTGTATTAAATGGTATCCAGAAATTATTTTGACCTTAAATGACGGCACATTTTGTGCATACACTCAGGAAAACAGCTGCTCTGTCAGCAGTTCTTTCTTTTCCATTACATTCAGTACATGTTGTCCCTCGTTCGGTACATATGGAGTTCAGTATTTCTTTGGCCCAAGCATGTTTCCTTTGAACATTTAGAGCACAAAGCCACGCTGTCTAGGACACAAGATGCAACAAAGAATGTAGTCCGTAAGGCCTTTACTATTATCTGAAACACATTAAGCCTATATAGCCTTATATGGCTGACCTATAGCTGTTAAACCATTTTAATCAGAATTTTAATAAGGCATTTCTTTCTTTCTCTTCTGCCTCTGTGGATCAGCTTCCACAATTGAGCAAGAGTGTCTGTTACTTTTATTAATTTAGTTTCCATTTGTAAATGGGAAAAAAATGTTATTTCCTTTTTCAAAAGTTACGTAGTCTCACTCTATGAACACATTTCCTTTGTGTTAATGCATGACACAATCAACCATACTTGTCTTGAGTATAAAATCGATTATGCATAGTTGTTAATATACATGAAGTATATATATATGGCCACTTAGCAGCCACATATCTAGATGGTGCTCCCTTGAAAGACTGTTACATTTTAACTTTCGATTCACAGAGTTGAGAGGTTGGATAGAGGGCAAACACCTACATTTATTGTCCTCTATGTTTCATTGTAATAAAGTGGTGCTTAACAAAAATGTGTTTTTGTCTGATGGTAGATTTGTGCCATAACAAAGTGTTCAAACACAGTGGAACAGGGGGGACGGTAAATGTTAAAATATGACACTGAGCGGTAATGACAAACTGCAATTTTCGTGAAACACATATACTGTGACTGGTACAATACGTGAGAAGCTATACAGTCTCATGTGATGCAGACTCAAATCAAGACATTGTGGTCATGAGTCACTGTAGTTTGTTCTTTGATGGTACCTATCCTCGTCATGTGAGTGTGTGTCACTGTGGTTTGCGACTGCAAAAGATGCATACTGGCTCTCTGTAGCATCACAACAGCAGGGGGGGAAAAAGAACTGTGAGGTGGTGGGAAACAAAGTGTATTATCAAACCTGGAAACTTCTCTGTAATTTCCTGCTTTCTTGTACTGACTTAAAACTGAAATAAAATGGCTAGCAATGTATAGATATTCTTAGCGTGCTGAAAAAAAGAGCAGAGCAGGAAATCTCAGCTCATGATGTCATAATGACGGAAGATGGTCTCAGAGGCTTGACAGCTGCCTCCGCCATCCTGCATGTCTAGTACAAATCATCAGACACTTACCAGACCAGACATTTCCGGTTTATAGACGGTTAAGAGTAACAACCTCTTCTTCCATATTCTTCTTCATTTAAGCACATTTGCTTTGTAAATAATTATTGAACAAACCTTTCTATTTCCAGAGTACCTGCTCTCACAGTACATGAAAAAGCTAAGTTATGTTTTCATTAGAAAATAGTATGCATAAAAAAATTAAGAGATAGTTGAAAATGTGAATCATAAAATACAGACAAAGAATGTAAGAATGTGTTGTTTAATTTTATAGTATAGTATGATATATTATAGTGCAATTTAGTTTAGTATTGTATAGTACAATGTAGTAATATAGTACAGTACAATACTACAGTACAATTCAATACAATTCAATACAATACTGTACAATACAGTTGTATAATATAGCATAGTATAGTATTGTACAGTACAGTTTTATAGTTTAGTATAGTACAGTACAGCACAGTTGTATATAATATTGTACAGTTTAGTTTAGCTTAATGAAGTAGTATAGTACAGTACAGTATAGTACACTTGTAAAATTTAGTTTACTTTAATGAAATATAGTATAGTATAGTATAGTGTAATTTAGTTTACCTTAATGAAGTAGTATAGCATAGTACAGTACAGTTGTATAGTATAGTATAGTATAGCATAGTATAGTATAGTATAGTTTAATTTAGTCTAGTTTAGTAGAGTATAGTTTAGTAAAATTAGTTTGTGAAGTATAATTTAGTTTAGTAAAGAATAGCCAAGTATAGTACAGTTGGCACAGTACAGTACAGTTCAGTTTAATTCAGTTTAGTTTGGTATATTATAATATATAGTACAATATAGTAGTAATATTACTAGAGTGCTGACACTCACATCATATTTTCCCTCTTATACATAATTCCTCTGTTTTTCCATTCTTTCCCTTTTTTGCACTTAGCACTCCTGGACAAACAGCTTCACAGTGATCTTATCATGAAATGTACAACAGGTGAGAGTGTTGCCTCTGAATTCCCAACATTCTTAAGGTAAACTGTGGCAACAATTTCTTTCATTACACATCAGTGATTTGCAAATACACAATGAAAAACTGACTTTCAAACAAACTTTCAAGTGACTCCATCCCTTGACACTCTGAGCTGGTTCTGAATGTTTCCAACACACTCAGGGGAAATGAGGCATGGACCACGGAAAGTAGCCATACCTGCATGAAACGCCTTGGTAAAATTAGCAAAGTGGGGGGAGCTGTTAAGGTGAGGTAAGGTAAGGTCACTTAAGACCATACACAAGATGAGTACACAACAGTCTGTCAACAAATTAAACAAAGTGGCTCTGGCGTGGACATTTGCGCTCACAGGAGAGTCACAGATCAGTCTCGCAGTCTTGACGTGGTACGTTTTACTGCTTTCAACACAGTTAACAGATTTTGATCACGTACTGTATGTGCTCACATACTCCCACACATCACTATTTATTCCTGTGAATCATCCAGGATTGGTGTGCGTGTGACATCATGCGAAAGCCTTCATTCCCGTCACTGCAGTTTTGAGAGCAATGTTGTGGTCACAATAGTAGACTTGTTCTTTCACATCATAGATTAGTGTAATAACATGGGATCCTCATATTACGAAAATGTTTCCATTTGACAAAAGAATCTTTCCATCAGTCTCCCATGTATTTTTAGATGTTGAGACTGCCAAATAGATCAGCCTCCATCCATAATGATGGTCACGATATTTTTAGTGAGTGGAAACATGTCAGCTGCAATAAGGAAAATAATTATGTAGACTCATCTTGTAACACAGTCGGCAGCTTGATGGTCAACACTGTTGAATGTTATATGTTTTTTTCCTCTGTAAGAGCTGACCAGCTGAAAACACAGAGTGCAAACAAACACTGAGACAAACTCTCAAGGACAAGAACTGTTGTTGAAGATAAAAAACTTGGGACACGGACTGGAAATGAACACAGTAACTTGCCCAACAGATTCCAATTTTGGTCTAACTCTTTCCTGCCATAGTCTGTCTCTTATTGTTGGATTCTGCTGCAGCTGATACCACAGAATCTGAATTGCATGGGAGTTTCTCTTCTTAACACTCCATACGTTAGGAAATAGTTGCTAAAAACCGGTGAAAAGACTGAGAACTATGTCGCACTGAATTGTGGAGAGAGACCCTTAAACTGAGCCATGGTACTGCTAATATGGAACTTACAACTACAATGACATGTAACTCTGAAGGAATTTATTAAAAGATATTATGCGTATCTTTTCAGAAAAGTGGAAGTAATCATTATACTTCCAGGCAGAAACATGTTGACTTCACTTTGAGACTATTTTTACAGAGGAGTGCAGATGACTGACACAGAGTGAACATCATGATGACAAAGTGAAACTGACTTTTGACATTTTGCATGCAAAATGTCATCACATCATCATGTTATCCCAGTAGATATCTGTGTGTAATTTTGTCATAATCAGCATATGAATTTTTGAGTTTGATTTTTTTTATTAACACATAAATAGTCACCAATCACAACACAACAGACTGGCACAAAACAACTGTAATATAAAGCTTCCATACTTTTTTCTTAAGTCCTACAGAAAAGGAAATATTAGATAAAAGTCAAAAACCGAGTACATATTTGTGCAGCATATTTTTGCTTATTCTTCTTGTCCCTCTGATTAATCATAACATGAACCCTCATGTTTATCTTTTAACCATTTGTAGGCTGCCAACCTTTAGTTTGGGAACCATGGGACTTAAAAATCTAACCGTATATGAAGCAGTTACAACCAGCTCCACACTGACGACCCGCTACACATTAACCAGTAATTAATTAACAATTTAACTACTATAACAATTAACAATTTAATGTCACGTATAATACTGTAATAACAATCACAGAGCACATTTTACTGCAGGACCAACATTTTTTACTTTTTTAACATAAGTATGTTTGCAATACTTCTGCACTTCTACTGTTGCTGGTTTTTGAATGCAGATTTTTTTTACTTTTCATCTCATTTTCATTGTTGTATTTGTCCTTTTATTTCACTAAAGGATCTGAATACTTCTTCCACCACTGTGCAATCCATACTGGATATTGCACGAATGGCAAAACAAATCTCTGCGTGATTGTAAGTTGACAAACGGGTTTTTCTCAACAATACCCAGTGCATTTGGGCACGTTTTTGGGTCTACAAAATCAGAGAAGCGTAAGATTACATTGACAGTTCTGAGAAATAGTACATTCCTTTGGAGCCTGTCAAGCGCCGGCATGAAGGGTCCCAGCTGCTGTCCTCATGTTGTGCACTCAGCTCTGCTCAAACCCACATAGCGCACATTCCTCACTGACTCACCAAACGTGTGTGTGTGTGTGTGTATGAGTGTGTGTTCATCTCTCTACCTCTGTGTAGTCCTCTTTTCTCACTCATACAGCATTGATCTGTGTGTATGAGTGTGTATGTGTGCTGCCTGTCATATAAACAAGTCAGTGACTCAGACTCCATTATATAATGTGGTGTGACCAACCACTACTTGACCTGCCAGTCAAAACCCTCAGTCCACTTAGTTTTTAGAGGTGCCACCTTATCAAGAGCTTAAAGTGATAGTTTGGATTTTTTAAGTGGGGTTGTATGAGGTACTTATAAATAGGCAGTGTATTACCTACAGTAGATACCGGTCAGCACGCCCCCGGTCTGGAAAAGCAGAGAGGACCACCAGCACAAAAGCTAAGCAATGAACTGCTGTGGACGCTGTCAGCAACAAAAGGTATTTCAGCCACTTTATAAAAGACCCACCTAAAGAAATCAATATCAGAATATTTTCACCGCTTTACTCAGCCTTTAATGACGGGAAACTGATGTTTTATAAGCCAAATATCACTATCTCTAAATCAACCAAACTTCATAGGCAAACTTACTAATTTTACCCCATGGAACACAGGATGTTTCTGGTCTACAGCTGCCTCAATCTGTTAGTTTGTTTTTGTTACTGTGTGACTTTGGTGTTTTAAAATGATACTTTGGATTCACCAAAGTCACACAATAACACAAACAATCTAATAGATTGAGGCAGCCGTAGAGCAGCAACTCCTGTGTTCTGTGAGTTAAAATTAGTGATTTCGTCAATGGAGTTTGGTTTATGTGAAGATAGTGATATTTAACATACAATGGCAGTTTCCTGTCAGGAAATGCTGTCTTATGGCAAAGTAAAGCAGTGAAAATATTCTAAATATAGTTTATACTTAAACTGATATTGAATTATATTACATTACATAATCTGAACTATCTCTTCAAGTTCATACAGAATAAACAACCATAGAGTTTGTTTGTTTTTTTAGTTTGTGGATACCTTTAAACACAGCATAAAATAATTTGACTCATTGTTCTAAGACACAAGGATTGTTTTTTTCTCTCTGTCTGTACCCACATACACAAACATACACTGGTGCCTGCATCATTTCCTGCCACAAACTGAAAACAGGTTTCACCTGCTGAAGTCATAAGACCTCGCCTTTCTCAAACTTAAGCAATGCCAGGCCACACCCTAAAACTTGTCTCTAGGTTTCACACACACACCCACACACACACACACACACACACACACACACACACACACACACACACATACATACACACACAAACACATAGACATGCAAGCTCACATATTTTGTGGTGTATCAGTGTAATGTAGCATGTTGGATTTTAATGTCAGGCAAACCTTTGATCCATGTGGTTTTCTCTACCACCTATAATTACTTCTGTACACAGTTATTATGTACTTTTTTTATTGTGTTTGTATTCTGTGTGTAGTTCATTCCTCAACACTCCTGGGTTACCATCTTTTAACACATCAGCAATCAGCAGTATGTACACTGTAAAAATATATTATTTGTTTGGACTTTAAAAAGTTAGTGTACTGGCTGCCTTAAATTTTTAAGTTTTAAGTTAAAGTTGAGGTAATTTTGTAATAATTTGAAACAAATAAACTTTTCCAGTCAAATAAACTTGATATTGATTCATTTGTACTTGAGAAAACATGTTCAATGAGCTTAAAAAATTAAGTTGAACCAGCAAGTCATCAGTCACTGATGAACATTACAGATTTGATCTTTTCTCATTTGAAGAGTCAATACTTCATTTCCTGTTTGAATTACTTTACTCCAGCAGTAGCACAAAGACAAAATGTGAAAGTGCTCCCATTGAAATTATTTCAATTGTTTTTAAGTGAGTTTCAGCACTAACTAACTCTCAAACAATGCATGCTGGGAGGCCATTTAATATGCTGATCATGTTTCTTTAGAAACTTTATTTAATGAGTTTATTGAATCTGTACAATCAAAATACATTCATCAACTTATCACTTGAAGTTAAAAGAAGTTCTTAAGTGTTCTGTTTAATTAACTTGTACTGAAATTTTTTACAGTGTATAGCTATTTTCCTGTCACTGTAAAAATGATGAATTTCAGGGCCTTCTTTTGTGTTCCAAATGACTGTCTGACGCTAAGGCGTGTGTGTATTACAGTGTATGTATACGTGTGCGTGACTAACAGTTTTTGTGTAACTGACAGCATGTGTGAGGGTGTTGAAGTTACAGCATTTTGACCCAGTTAGCATCACAAAGAAGGTGTTGGCGCTTTTAGTGCCTTGATGAAAGACTGAAGGCAGCCCATAGAAGAGGAGCGGAGACCTGGATTTAGTCCTAAGATTATTATTTAAATCTTTGCCAGGTTGGGTTTTTGGCCACATTTTCTCCCAACAAATGCAGTTTGCTCGCACAGTCCTGAGAGCTCCGCAACAAACAAAAAGCTATAAACCAGATGGAGAATTCAGCAAAACAGCAAAGCAGGGAGAAGGAAAAATCTGCTGCTTCAGCGCACGGGCATGTGCACTGCAAATGAACTCGAAGACATCTGTAATTTTCCACATGATCAGACTACAGTGAAGATGAATCTGTATTTATTGAAACGATGATGTCACCTGTCATTGTCACATGAAAGGTGTGACCTGAAAAACCTGATCAACATTTTTTTAGAAGCATGTCAGCTGTTTGTTTTGACTGATGAAGTACATGACTAGGGCACAGATCCCATTACGACTTATGGTGGGGCCACAAATATTGAATTTTCTGAAGAGTATTTTCTGGAGGGCACATTAATAATATAATCAACTGGCTGAATTTTATTTTACAGTACACTAATAAGACGTGACAAGCCACACTTATCAAATAAGAGAAAAACAACAAATAATGTTTAATAGTCAGCATTAGACATTTATTAGACCCTTATTAGACTTTATAAGGAGGTAATCACACTGTAAAACATGAATTCATAATTCAAGGCAACTTACTGCAATAGATTTTTGAGTTTTGAGCCCAAATTGTTGTTATTTGGAAGCCTGAAAATTTAAATAGTTTTAATTGAAAATGTTAAAATATTAGCCATTATTCACTTTCACTTCATGTGTTTGCTCAATAATTTTTGAAACACAAGGTATTCTGGGTTATCCCAGCAAATGATTAGTTTGCGAGTTTGAATCGGGCTCAAAACTCAGAAATGTATTTCAGTATGAATATGAATATGAAATGTTGAGTCGTCTCAACTTCTTCTTCTTCTTTTTTTTACAGTGTAGGGACACATTACAACAGAACTGCACTATAAACTAAAGTGTATTATTTCCCACTGTTAGACCCTAATTAGCATATTAGATGGTCTATATTATTCTTAGTTTTGTCCAATTTGATACAAAGTTTAGCTTTTTATGTCCTGTTAGTTTACTGTAAAATAAAGTGCATCAACCTATAATATATCAAAGTATCTGCTGTAACAGACCCAGCCATTAATAGTAGCTTAAGTTAATCATTTTTGGACCACTATAGATATTTACCTATTCTACAGATCCACACAAGCACAAATGCAGCACCATTTATTCTCTGAAAATAGACACAGAGGTGTAATGCGTCAAATAGCTGATAACTGTGTGGCACATGATGAGCAGTGTGTTTGCTTTTGAATCATTACACACTTTGATTCACATTACAGCACTTAAGCGTACAATGACTGCCTGCCAGAGTTTGATAAGTCTGTTTAATGGTGCCTGATACTGATATTAAAAAAACAAACTAGCATTAGCTCATCACTGAACGCTCACTGATTATATCTTATTAGGAAAGTACCAGTTGAATAAAACCAGCATGGACCATATATGGAGCTATAAAGGACAATAATTGTTTTATTATTACTTCCAGCTGGTCTGCAACAATTGTCAGTGTTTGTGAGTCACATTTAAGCTCTGTAAAGCCTCATGAATACTTTAAGACAGCACTTTATTTATCTGTGGCCTGTATTTACTCATCATTTGCAGCACAATTGAGGCATTTGCATGTATTAAATGAACCACTGCAGATATATCAACCTTTCAAGCTTTTCAGCAAATGCCCTGTGTTCCATGTAATTTGAATATGAATTATAAGAAATCTAAACTCTTTTTGGGTACATCTGCACTGCTTAAAGGGACTGTTAACAAATCAAAAAGATATATTTTTCCCCTGGCCTGTAGGGCCGTTCATCCATCGAGATTTTTTGGCGTGAGTCGCAGAGTTTTGGAAATATCGGATGTAGAGATGTCTGCCTTCTCTCCAATACAATGGGACTAAATGGCACTACTCCCTTGGTGCTCAAAGTACCAAAAAATACATTTCTAAAAATGAACAGCAACATCTCTTTACAAAAACAGGAACAGTGAAACAGTTGCTCAAAATAATCCACAGGCCTTGTTGTGAGCAGTTTAATTTCTTCTTATAGAAGGATTACCTTTTAGATTTGTGGGGTGAACTGTCCCTTTAAATGTTGGTGCACAATAACATTCCTAAATGTCTAAATGTGTGTGTTTTTCCTCCTTTTAGATTTGTTAAAAAAGGGTCTGGAATGTGACATATGAACATGATCTTGTGTTTTTACCATCTTTGTGAGAAACACGCACACATACACACTCTCACTGCCTTTCCGTTACATCTTTACACCTTCATACTGTTTCACACACTTTACAAGAGAGTCTTTCAAATGTGAGAGGTGAGTAGCAGGAGGCTTGTGTGTGTGTGTGTGCGTGTGGTGTGTGGGTGTGGTTTGTTGTGCGTGCGTGCGTGCGTGCGTGCGTGTATGTGTGTATGTGGGAGAGATTGTGTGTCATGTACAGCTGAGGTCCTATGTGTGTGTGTAAACCTATGTGTGTGTCAATAGTGGTGTAGTGGGAAATACAAAGTGTACGTGAGACAGAGGAAGAGAGCTGAAGGACCACATAGAGGACTTTCAGTCTCTCTCTGTGTTCTCTTTCCTAGCTGGCTCTGTGTTAGTAACTTTAGACCTATTTAGACCTCCTATTCATATTTAAATTTGTAAAAATACTAATAATTGAAAAGTGTAGCTGCATTAAAAATGTTATTTCAAGAGACAGTTCACAGAAATACATAACCTTTCCCTGGCCTGTTGTGGTATTTATCCATCTAGATTTTTTTGTTGTGAGTCACAGAGGAGAGATCAACCAATAAGATATCTGCCTTCTTTCCAATATAATGGGACTAAATGGCACTCGGCTTGTGGTGCTCAAAGCACCAAAAAATGCATTTGAAAAAATTTCTGAAATCTTTACAGAAATCATGACCTGGTTACTCAAGATAATCCACAGATACTTTTTTTTGCAGTAGAATCTACCAGAACTACTTAAGAATGTACAGGAACTACTTTCTTTCTAATGGAAAGAAAATAGTTCCTACATGAAACTGCTCACAAGAAGGTCTGTGGATTATCTTGCGTAATCAGGTCATGATTTTTGTAAAGAGGCACTGGTTTTAAATTTTCCAAAAGTATTAAAGTAAATGTATTAAGTTAAAGTACAAAAGTATTATCAGCTAAATTTACTTATACCAAACGAAAACATACTCATGCAAAATGTCCCATTTCAGAAATATGTATATTATATTACTGGATAGTAACTGAGGTATTAATGTGTACATCATGGAAATGTTGCACATTTTAAAGGTGAGGATAGGTTATTTTAATCGCTTTAGATACTGCTGAGTAGCTTGTGATAAAATAATAGTTTATTGTTTTATTATTTATTGTTTGATTATTTGTAGCATTAATCTGAATCTGCAAAGTAACTAAATAAAGTTACCAAATTAAAGTAGTAGAGTAAAACATACAATAATTGCCCTCTTTGTGGTGGAATGTAAGTATAAAGTAGCAGAAATTAGAAATACTTGAGTAAAGTACAAGGTCCTGAAAATTGTGCAGTGCTTAAGTAAATAAATATACTTAGTTACTTTCCACTACTGCCTTATATTCTCAGTCAGTCTTTCCCAGCATCCATTCATTGACAGTGGATTACACTGTCACCACCAGTTTCCTCAAAGGGCTTGACATCTGAGGTCACAGTCATGTCCGTCCTCTCACCATAAAATCACCTGGACTTTCACTTGTCATAAATTTAAATGGCTTGACTCAGTGATCATGTCTTATAAAAATATAAACTGATCAAGTAGTTAAACTTTATTGTATCTTATCTATCTATTGTTTGTTACACTCTTATATGAAAACAAATCCAGTCATTTATTATCCACAGTAGATATTCTTAGAAACCCAACAGAGTCTTAAAGAAAAAAGTCTGTAATATATGTTCTGTAAAAATCACAAAACAACCATGATCTCTAATAAGAGATTAAGGAAACATGCCAACTTGAAATACTAAGCCCTCCTCTTTTCACACTCCTCCTTTGAAATTTCTACTCTGGCCCATAACGTAATTAACCTGAATGTTCGCTGAATGAGTAAGTGTTTATGAGTCATAAGAAATCATTAATCATCTTTTCGAATGAGTAGATGTTTACGGTTACAGTTAAATTGAGTAATATGTAAATTTAGTCTGGTAGGCAATAAGGCAGACAGTACTGCATTGTAAACTAAAGTGTATTATTTTCCATCATAAGACCCTTATTAGACTTTCTATTGATTGGGACACATTACAATAGAAGTGTACTTTTTATGGATTTCAGCTCTGCTTTTAACACTACACAAATCGATATGCTTTTAGAACAACTTTTTAAGACAAATGTGAATCGTGGGCCACTGGAGCACCACAAAGCTGTGTGTTGTCACCACCACTGTTCTTCATTTACACAAACAAAACGACTGCTGACAGCAGTAATGTCAAGCTGCTTAAGTATGCAGATGATTTGACCCTTGTCGGTCTCCTCTTGAAAGATAATGCCGTACATGAGGAGGATTACTTCAGCCAGGTCACTGTACTGCAGGAAATGTGTCAGGTAAACTGGATATGAATTTAGCCAAAACCAAAAAACTTATACTACAAATTAAACTTCAGTGTGTTATTTCCCATTGAAAGAACTCTAGACACCATACATCTAATTCTACACTAATAAGATGTAAATAGACAAGAATTAGGGACACATTACACTAAAATGTGCACTTCTGGTGCACACTATAGTGTAACCTTCAGGTCTTATATAATTGACAGAGTAATCTTTTTATTTTACAGTGTAAAAATAAGTCTGTGCTGTCAACCATGGACAAAATATTCCTCTACCTATATAATTTGGCATTTACTTGGTAAATGTGGTTCGGATATTGTGTTTAAATGGAGAATAGCAGATTTCACTTTAGTTTAAAGTACAGTTCTGTTTAAATGTGTCCTAAATGACCCTCTAATTGAGTCTAATAAGGGTCTAATACTGTGTAAAGAACGTTATTTCTAATTCTTGTCTATTTACATCTTTATTAGTGTAGAATTAGATGTATTGGTTAGGGTGTAACTAATGTCTGATAAATTATATATTATTTTGAGTTTTTGTCTAATTTCATACAAATTATGGCTTGTTACTTATTGGTGTACTGTAAAAGACAGAGTGAGTGTCAATTTGAGGGCAACCAGCATGAAAAAGAAAGAAAAACGGAAAAAACATAACAATCATCTGTTTGAGCCACACAGATGTGAAGACCATAAGCGGTTTCTGCTGAATTACAATTGAAGGAAAGACATATCCGTGAAATCCCCTCTTCCCTCATTCTGATCTCTCCGTGTGCGTTGTTCCTGCAGCGCAGCCAGGAACATACTTTTCCTTTTAAAGAAACAGTCAGGAGGGAGACGGAGTTAGACAGAAGGCGTGAGGCAGAGCACTTCCATGGCAAACAGACAGAAAGGTAGGGCCAGTACCAGTGAATGAGGGT
Source organism: Lutjanus argentimaculatus (assembly GCA_034769285.1). Classification (NCBI taxonomy): domain Eukaryota; kingdom Metazoa; phylum Chordata; class Actinopteri; order Lutjaniformes; family Lutjanidae; genus Lutjanus; species Lutjanus argentimaculatus. The sequence continues at coordinate 4,671,899 of JAWZSL010000001.1, forward strand.
AAGAGACACAGAGGTGTTATCAGCTGAGCGAGGCATGCAGTCGAGCAGGACGGAGGGATAAGAGATAGTGGCATAACATCAGAGAAGTAGAGCGTGTAATGACGTAGAGGATGATGATCCTTATAACTCCAAATATTTTGTTCGTGAAACAATCCGGCAGAGAATCCGAAGGTCACACTGAAGTATTTACGGTTACGTAGCAAGTGCACATAAAGGAACATAACAACAGAAAAGTCTTAACTTTGATCACACTTTTTTTTTTATTGTACCTTCCAAATGAAATTCAATAAACTTCTTATCTTACTTGAGGCTTACTGGATGGTGTCCTAAAGTCTTATCTTTGCTGTGGAGTCTTTTAATCTGTGCTATCTTAAAGTTCACCACACAAGTCTTAAACAAGGGCCATATATTTCTTTGGCCCTGCAGCGGCAGGCTTCCTCCTCTGACAGGGTTAAAGTTTGATAGATGAAGGTGAAACCAGTTATGTGGAACACCAGCCAAGAGCATTGGTTCGATTATTCAGTTTTTAAACAGCGGGGTTGTAGTAAATTACATGCAATGAACACATAAAAATGATATGTGGTACGAAAAAAATGTCATATATTCTCCTGGAAGTACTACAAACACCTTCTCATTCCAACTCGTTACATACCGACAATTTGTAACCAGCCTTTAGCGTCTGATACTGAAGCACAAGGTATCCTTTAGGTGCTGTATCTGGACGTGACCAGAAAGCAGTTTTTAACATGTGATTAATGTTGTAAAAGGGTCGCAATTTGGTTAGTTTTAGGCACAAAAAATACTTGTGGGGATACCATAACTCTGTTACGTAAGGTACATTATGTGATGTCTCGCAAAACTCAAGTCACGTGTCACTGAAGCGACTCGCGATACGAAAGTCACATGGCGTGTTATGTGCCTTGCAACTTTTGGTTTCACAGCGTTTCACAAGGAGACCACCTGTGTCCATATGAGTTGCCAATGGGTGGTGACAAATCGTGATGCTGAGCTGTTGCTACATGGGATATTCACGGGAGTTCGAGTCATAGGCTGAAAGGAAACACTAGATTTCGAGGGAAATTTTCATTGCACTTTTCTCTTTTATATATAATTCTATCATTCTTTAAGCAAATAAGCATCTGTTTGCATGTCATCTGTTTAATTTATTATCATTATTTTTTACCAGCAGAACTCAGTAAATCGTCAATTTACTGAAACAAAGGAAAATATGTATAATATTACAATAATACAAAATAAAATGGACAGAAACAGTCTTTTTACCTCGCAGGACACAGGAAAGTTGTCGGAGTTTGGGTTTGTTGTTAGTTTGTGTTATTGTTTGACTTTGGTGCGACTTTGGTGTTTTAATATTTGTTCGAGTCTGAACTAACGTAACTTGCTGCGGATCAAGGCAGTGGTAGACCAACAGCTCCCCTGTCCTGCAGGAAGGGAAAATACTGTTTTTGTCAATGGAGTTTGGTGGCTGTGAAGAGAGCACAGTCGGCAGCTTCACTTCGCCGTTGGCAAAGGCTGTGTGACAGCAAAATGAAGCAGGGAAAAAAATTTCTAAATATAGCGTACACTTAAACCACATATTGATTTGGGCCAGGTTAAATCACTGTTTTTGTTAAAGGAGTGATATAACGGCTTCAGCTACCCGTTGTTGAGTTGGCTCAGATTCAGAGAGCAGCAGCAGGAGCAGACAAGTTTTGTTGCACCCACATAGCAACTGATATGTTTTTGTTTTTTAATGACAGATTTGTGGAATTAATTGCGTAATAAATCTCTGAGCACAAACATGCCCAACTCAAACCCAAAACAGTAAAGTATACAAAAATATGAATGACAGTATTTCAAATTTGGATTAAATCTGATTTCTTATACTTTTATATGCTTACTATTATGTACACAAGACCCTAAGTTACATAATTAGAAGACTATAGTGGGTTTAGGTTTAGAGAGGCTTTATTGAGGTGGGGAAATAACGACTTGATCTATTGCAAGTATCTGGATGAAGTCAGTCATTTTTAGCAGGTATTAAAGGTACTACATGTCACAATTGTGTCAAAAAATGAGTACTGCACTCCAAATAGTGACTTGGAGTCATCGACTATATATTAAATAAGTTGAAATCCTATTTAATATACAATCTCTGTTTCCCCTTGCCCTCTCCTCCCCATAACTCAGGGAAGCTCAGGCAGGCTGCAGGAACACTGCAGGAGTGCAAGACAAGTGCAACGCTGTAATTTCCTGAAAACAAAAGCCCACTGCTCCGAAAGTACACACACAACAGAATTTGACTTCAGTGACTCCATTAACATTTTGCTCAGTTTAACCATTGTAAACATCTACTCCTTCTAAAAGATGATTAATGATGATGGACAGACACTTACTCATTCAGTGAATATTCTGCTTTAATCTGAGCTCTAATTAACATGAAACAGAGAAGCAATAACACAAGTCACGTTCCAGAATAGAAATTTCACAGAGGGAGAAGCGAGTGGTCATGGTCTCATGGTCATTTTATGATATATTACAGTAAGTATATAAATTTCCCCTTCAAATTATATTTTCCGTTTCAGAATATCCCTCCCACTGTCTGTGAAGTTAGTCAGAAAGCAATAGTGCTGCTGGATTAGAATTGCTTTGCTCTTCTTCTCCTTGCTCTTCTTTCTCTAAAGGCAACAAAAATCTTTATCACAAGGGGCTCTTTTACTCTGGATAGAGAATCACATTTTAAGCATTCCTGGGGCAGTTTCATAAAAATCCTCTATAATGTGACAATTATTACACCGTTGATGTACAATTTCAATTCTCTTTTTTGTTTTTAGGGATGTTTCTCACCTATCATCTAATTTAAGGGCAGTTTATAAGTGTTTATAGGGGCAGTTTCACCGGGAGTCCCTGCAAGCTCATTTCCTGGCAGTTGCTTCAGCCAGCAGTTCAGTACATTTTGTTTCATTTGTTTCATTTTCCAACTGTGGCTTCCCGTCTATCCCTCCCCCCTCATTCTTCTGCCTCTCTTCGTCCTGGCCTCATTTCCGCGTGAGAAGGAAGAGCGCTACGGTGCTCTGGAAAAGTGGGAAGGGAATTGGAGGAAAGAGGAGGAGGAGGAGGAGGAGGAGGAGGAGGAGGAAGGGGGGAAAGACCAAAGTTTTGAGAAATAGCAGAACTTCAGAGAATCTATTAAGAGTCTCAGCAGGAGGTGAAACACATGCTGGAGGACATTTAAAAAAGTAAACAGAGTGAGTTGAAAAGTAAGGGAAAACTTAGAAACTGACATGTACAGCTGTGTCTATTCTGTGTTGCCCAATACTAGAGTTTGTGATAAGGAAAGGTTGGAGTTTTGGACTCTCCCAACAGACTGTGGGTCAATGATTTCCTGTAACTGGGAGAATATAATGTCCTTTCTGGCACAACACATGATGTACTGCATCTATTACCCTCTTCTGTTTCTGGACTCAAAAACAGGCAACGTGCAATTTTCCATTAAGTTGTAATCAGTATTTCTTGTTGGTATTTTTGGAGCCAGTGGCAGACCTAAGCTGTCTGAGGGGCAGGGGCAAAAAAAAATAAAAAGGCACCAGCTGTGTGCGGTGGGGCACCAACACCCAAAAGTCATGATAAATTTATGGTGAAACAGTTCCAATCCTTGGTTTAGGTTAAAATTGTTTTATTGTGTGGCTTCCACTGTCACCCTTGGCACTTTTTCATGTTTTGGCCACTGAAAGGGCATCCTTCAGGGGGCTTTTACACATTCTGTCCACTGAAAGGGCACCCTAGAGGATATTTTTTCACATCTTTTTCACATTTACATTTACAGGGGCAGAAGGGGGGCCCCTCCTGCCCCACCTCTCTACCAGTGTTTGTAGCCCTGTATGAAGTCATCTCTGTGTCAAATGATTTACCCACTTTCTCTACAATTTTGTTTCTTCTTTTTTTTCCCCTGGTGAACAAGATTTGTCTTTTTTTTTTTTTTTGGGTGTTGCCAGCAGCACTGAAATCTGGCCATGTCCTTCCAGCGCTGGCAACAGCACACCATGATTAAATAGTCCTAAAAATAAAACCTCCAAAACATCTGCTTGAGTTCTTGCAGCTTAAAGTGGTGGTGCTCCGAGGACGCGGGATGAAAGTTGGACGGCAGCCACGGAGCAGGCCCTGCTTTATTTGTGGCATAGTCACAGTGCATGAGCCACAGGGCCGAAGCAGCGGGAAAACACCTCCACATGGAGTGAGTCATAATGTAGCGACGGACTCAGATATCTCCTGACAACACACACACACACACACACACACAGGCGACCTTGAACTGAGAGAGAGTCTGGAGCCACACACACACAAGCATGCACACACAAAGGGGTAGGTCACGAAGTTGCTGATAAAGCATTTGCTGTGCCAACATGCTGAGGTTTTTAAAGGATAGCCCAGTGTTTGAAACATATTTACCCAGAGAAAGTCAGACTTTTTATTACTATTATTAAGTTTTATATATGTTTGTACTTGGGGGGTGGAAAAAGCTAGATTAGCTCTGTTGTACTTCTAAGGCAAGTCCTCTGAAATGTCAGGAATAGACCTCCAAAGCTCATCGCATTACTTTGAACCTAGCAGCATTACAAACTTTATCAGTTTCAAAGTGTACAGAATTATAATGACTCTAATAATGGCGACAGTGAAGGAAAAAAGATGTAAGGGAAAAAGACAGAGGAAAGAACAAAAGTGTAAAAAAGGGAAAGATGGAAAAGGTTTATTCTAGCTTAAGGCTGTCAAAAATTATTAACTGAAAGAACATAAAGTGCAAATGAAATTATTTTCTTTCCATATATAATGTTAATTTATATATACGAAGCAGGATCAACTCTCGCTTTCTTTCTATCCCTCACTGCTACTCTCAGGATGTAGAGGTTTGAATTTGGCCTCTTTTAATGTGACTGTGGTTTTGTGTTTGTTCCGTTTTTATTGTTATGCTTGTTTTCTGTGGATTCATATCATGTTTTTGTTAAAGGAGAAATCTGTAATATATTTGCTGTATTAATCGTCATGAAATGACCATTATATTGTCATCAAAGATTACAGGAATGTGCTACATTGAAATACAGGCTTCCCCAACAACAACGCTACAGCCACTACGGTCCAAAACGTTTACTTTTGTTTGCATGTTTCATATTTATTAGAGTTAAAATTAATGCTGAATGTTAACCAGATGAGTAAATGTTCTATTTTTGATTTGTAAGAAAACATTTAGAATCTTTTAGGAGGTGTAACTGTTTATAACAGTAAAATTGAGCAATATGTCAATGGAGTCTGGCGAGCAATGAGGGAGGAAGTCAGTGAACTCCAACTCCAGGATGTGTATTTTCAGAGCAGTGGCTCTCGTTTTTGCTTTACATCAGCAGACTGTTGACAGGTATAAACAACTGATCGACCGAGGGTGTACGACTTGTCTTCATTTGTCATTGTAAGTATAATGTTGCGCTCATCTTGCACCTGCGGAGCTTCTGTCCCTGCAACCTGCCTGACCTTCCCTGAGTCTGAGTCTATATATAAGAGATAGGATTGCTATTTGGACTGCTGTACTTATTTATTATTTATTGCACTTTTAATACCTGCAAAAATGGTAACCTGTGAGTTTATCCAGATACCTGCCTGAGCTTCCAGTCTGGGGAGGAGGGGGCAGGAGAAACAACTCTCTTCAACTATAAGGATTCAACCTATTTAATATACAGTATGTGGCCCCAACTCGCTATTTGGACTGCAGTACTCATATTTGAATGTTAGGGTATGTGGTGTTGTGTTTGTTCTGTGTTTATTGTTTTGGTATGTCATGTTTTTATTAATAAAAAATAAAAGACTATTGTAATAATATGTCTGTAAAACAAAAGTGACAAATGGAAGACATGAAGAAATGCACAGGTTTGTCTAGTTGGATTTCTCACCCAGCCATCCCCAAAGCATGTGTTTAAGCTAAATGAAGTCACATAGCCTCAACTGACATTCATATGTGTACTCAAAAACAGCATGATGAGCAGTTCGTGCAGGCACGGACCACAAAGTGCTTAAATTTCACCTTCAAAAACGACCGTTGTTGCAAAACTGCTCATCATGTCTTGCATCATGATCCAGATAATTTTTTCTTGCATAAGCGGTTCAGTCTCATCAGCCATTCCTCTTTTTTATTTTTTTTTTCATTCCCTAACTTTTCATTTTGCTCTTCAGCTCAACAGGTAAAGTGAGGACCCCGTGGACTTACCACTGAATGCGCATGACTGGGCCTGCAGAGCTGTAAATCAGGGCTGATCTTTAACTGACCAAAAAGCGTAAAGTGTCGATGCATTTCAGATCAGATCAGCAGCAGAGTTTGATTTGCTTTTGTGCCACAATCCTTCACGGTCAGTGTGAAGGATTTTGGCTGCTGTGAGATTTTTCCTTCTTCTTCATCTGTTGAGTGCTGTTTGTTCCTGAGGGGGGGAGAAAAAAAAAAACTTCACTCTGTGAAATTTGTTTGGGATGTGGATGAGAAATGTATAACTCTGCGGAGAAAACACCCCTTCAGAATAGAAACACACACACACACGCACATGTGCACACACACATTCCAGATTTCGCTCAGTTACAAGAAACCCACCACTTCTGACTCCCCTGAGGCAAAAAGGCTGATAAACAACTTTTGGGTTTTGTGCTGGAAAAAACAAGCACGAATTGTAGCACGATCTTAAACTGCAGTTTGAGCTGTCATGGCAATTTTTTAATTCAGCAAAGAATTTAAGTTATTACTATTTTTATTTGAACATCTGTCTCATGACACAGTTTGGCCCACAGCAGAAAGTCCTCAAAAAGCACACTTCTGCAGTGAGAGGGGAAGCAGGAACAACGTTTCCTCATTATTGATGAGCTTTGCAATATACGTGTATATTTATATAAACACTTTCTGGTAACACTCATTTTACATTTGCGCATTTTGTACATTTGTAATGATTCGTGCCCGTCAAGGACATGTCTCTTGTCTCTCTGGAAAGAAAAGTGTGTGTGTTTGTGCATGTTGCTTCTGAGTGCTAAGCTGCATCACGCCTTGAGAAGAAACCCTGCAGAAACAAGTTGAACTAGTCCGGTGTGGTGCTGGTGTGTGCCATGGGCTACACCTTTGAGCTGTCATTAACCCCGTCAGTTCACCGTCTGAACAGTCGTCCTCAAAAAAAGAAAATCAGACTGACGGTGACCTCATGTGCAGCCAGGGTTGGGAGGGTTACTTTAAAAATGCTTTGATGTGTGAACGTAATCCAAGTATCACAATATTAAAGCAATCTAACTTGATTACTTTCTGTTACTTGTCGATTACCTGAATTTAAAACATGGTGAAATTGCTTATCCTAATACAGTGTTTGTAGGGCTGCAATTAACAATCATTTTCATCATCAATTAATTGGTTGATTATTTTCTCAATTAACCCATTAGTTGTTTGGTCCATGAAATGTCAGAAATTGGTGAAAAATGTGGCTCAAAGCTCAAGATGACGTCCTCAAAAGTCTTGTTTTGTCCACAGCTCAAAAATATTCAGTTTACTGTCAGAAAGGAGCGAAGAAACCCGAAAATATTCACATTTGAGAAGCTGGAATCGGACTATTTGGACATTTTTTTTCTTAAGAAATGACTCAATATGATCATAATCGAGTATCAAAATAGATGCAGGTTAATTTAATATTCCATTAATAATAGATTAACCATCACCAGGTATTTCAGTGTTTTATCAGCTGTTCCTTCCTTTGTTTTGCCCAATTTATTATTATTGATTGATTTAAACTCCAAAAAATGGTGAAATATCAACTCAGTGAAGCATTTTTTCACTAGAGACCATGATGATGAATAGGCAGCTGTGTGCTCTGTGCATTGTTCTTTATTTTCAAGTTGTAATCTTGCTAATAATCCCCATTTTTACTAAATGTTTTTTGTATCCAGATTACATAGTCCTGTTACATGTAATCTGTTACTCCCCAGGTCTTTTTACAACAGTTAGAGTTCATCTGTAGGATAGGAAATGAAAATATGTAATACACTGACTAGAATTTGCCTTGATTTGATTTATTTACATTCATTTACATTTACATGTGTTCTGAAAAATGACGGAAATAAAATAAAATAAAACTAAAAAACTTACAACTCATACTCTTCTATCCATTGCTGGCCTTTAAAGATTTAAAAAAAAATAAATCTGTAATGTTTTATTCATATAGAAGTTATCATTCATAATTTAATACTGTAATGTGCCAATGTGTTTCATTACTCTTCCTTTTTATTCATTTTCTCATAGTATTATTCCATTATTAGTATTATGCCTTTGTACGATTCTCTCAAACTAGTTATATAAATGAACCCAATGGACATTCATTTTGAAACTGGTTAGATAATTAATATTGTATTATTACAATCAACATCAGCTGGAGTGAAATTAAGCTGGAATTGACGTCACTGTCCGTTGTAATCATATATAATTGCTTAAAAGAAGTACAACCCTGGCTTTTCTCAGTGAAATCCTGAAAAATAAGGTCAAAATACGCAAATAGAATGAAAAGGACTGAAATACAGGTGGAAACAAAAAGAGATACTGGCCTTCTCGTTGTCTTTAGTGTCATCAGTTTACTCAGTTAATTGTGCCCCACCTTCTGCATGTAACGCCCAAATAATGTCACAATTATTGATGATTAAACGGTCAAGCTTGAGGAAACAAAGATCATCAGAAAAGAACGGAGACAAACTGTACAGAACACACCAGGATTGGTTAGATAACTGATTTGTGGAAATATGGGTCAGTACAATGCCTGAGAAAGGAAACCACCAGACTGTTGCTAAATGACTGTTTTTTGTTTTGTTGCTCCTATATACGGTGACACATACACTAAAAATTCTGACCAGTCATCATGTATGTCGACCTACCAGATTACCGGTAATGCGCTCTGATGTAAACAGAGACAACTGTTACAAGATGTGGGGATTTCTCAGAGTCTCAGACACCCTGCGTATACCCCCACAGAGAAAAGAGGGTGTAACTTTAATACGCTTCCCTTGATTTGTTCTGAATCAGTCTATAATATTGCTTAATACCATTGTATTGTACTGTATATACTGTAGCATTATCTATTAGTGGAAATGTATATGCACATTTATTGCTGTAAATATATATTTTTTTTAACAAAATATTATGTTTTATACCAGAGTCAGGCAAATATATTGTTCAGCTGATATTATCTGCCCAATAATAGCCTAGCACGGTGAATTGGCTTCTGTGTAAATGTTGTCCTATATTTTTTTCATATAAGGCATATTGTTTTTATTTAGTTTTTAGTTTTACAGGAAGCATGTTTTATATATATGGTTCCTTAGAAAATGTTTTTATTAGAGATGAGTAAGGGATAATACACAATGAGCAGTGGTCATCACCTGGGAAGGTTTTTTTTTTTTTTTTAGCAATAATGATCTGCTCACAGTACATTATAAATCATAATTTTAATGATTTTATTGCTCCTCCAGAGTCTATGATCAGAGCTGCGTCCATAGCAACAGTCTGTTTTTCATAACAATGGTCTGCTGTATATATATTATATATACATATATGTATGTATGCGTGTGTGTGTGTAATTTGTTCCTTTGAACAAGGTGAATAAGGAAGCCAAATGGCCCTCATAGTGACATGTGTTTGCACGTCTTTTGCAAAGTCCACAGTCCATATTATCAATTTATCCTAAAGAGAAACCTTATCTGCCACATGTCATATATAAGAGAAAGATAGAGACAGTGTGTACCTGCCTCTCTGAGTATATAAATCTGGAGAGGCAGGTACTTTCCCCAGCCATAAAGTCAACATGGGCTACTGACCAACTTAAACCACTGACTCACTTTCCCTCCTCATCTTCACTCCTTTCCGCCATCCCTCCATCCATCTCTCTGTCCTGATGAATCACCTGATAAATTCAGAGGCATGAGCCGCTCGCTCTCGTCACATCTCCGCGGCAGCCGTGTTAGCTCTACAAACCTGCTCTACGGCTGTTGCTAAGAAACTGTTGAACCCGTGCCCGCTCATGTGTGCAATGTTTGGCACGTCACCATAGCAATGTGGTGGAGGGTTAAATATTTGAAAAGTGTCACTTATTCGAGGCACAGGTTAGTCAAACTGTATCTGTCTGGGGCTTAAAGTGAAACCAGCCTGAGGTAGAGACTAAAGGACAGAAAAATAAAAAAAACTGAAAAAGAAAGTGTGAGTGGAGGGATTCAGGGATTAATGTTAAAACAATCATATTTCAAAAATATAATATCAGAAGATAATTAATCTGCATCATCCATCATTTCCGCAGAATGGAAACCTCCAGCCTCTAAGCGTCCTCTGTGTTATTTGACCTGGCTGTCATTGTGAGCCATATGATGGTGACTCTGCACTTTGTAGCTACCGAGGATGAGTCAGACTCCTCAAAAGTTCCCCTTGGTTTCCCTCCAATTAGAGCTGAATCTCAAGTGTTTCCTTAGACAAGGAATCCCAGAGGGATGAAGAGCTGCTGCCATTTCCTTTCAGCTGTATTATAAAAGTCCTATATTCATAAAGGAAACTGGAGTTCAGCTATGGGAAGAGAAATTAGTAAAGCTGCTATCAGGATATTTTGACTGGTTATGAAACTGTATCAGTTTAATGCTGATGTCTCTATATGACCTACATGAGCAAATGAGACTATCAGCGAGATGATCGGCTATTTCTATTTAGTTGTTCTCAGTGCCTGTCACAGAGTCAGATTCTCCTTAAAATCTGATTAAATGAACCTGTTTACATTTTCCCACACAAAGTTACAGTGGGTAGAACAATAGCCAGTTAAAAAGAAGCATTATTATTTAGATATTTTTTATGTTGTTGTTTTTTTTTTTTGTTTTTTTTCTAAAATCAACAAAATAGAAAGTTCTTTGTAGTAGCTTTAAGTTGTTTTTAACAGTAGCATCTCAACAGACTCCAGTAAATATGTACTTGTTACTCCACTACATTTATTTGGCAGTTAGAGTTACAAGTGAGTTTTCTGATTAACATTTCACACACAAGGCAATATGATCAGGTTATAAAATGTGACACATTTTTACAGATTAAACTACCCAACAGATCATACATAAATTAGCTCCAGCACAGACACCCACAATAGTACAGTGCTACTTCAATGCTTTTGTCGGCATGACAAAATGTGTTACTTTTACTTTAAGTACCTGCTGTAATTGATATTTCTTTAAATGTACTTTACAAAGGTTTGTGTACTTGTAATATTTCCACTGCTGTAGGAACTTCAATACTTGGTTCATTTTGGAGGCCCCTGTGGACAGAAGCGGTAGTGTTTCCAGCACCATAACCACAAAACGTAATGTCAAAAATAAATTATATGAAGAAAAATCTCTTCCTGCTTCTTTTCAACCGGGTGACATGCTGCTCAGCTCTAACTTTGTCTGGGAAAATGTTAACACAGACTTCTTTTAGCTGTTGTTAAGAATAACTTCCTAGAAATGGCCAGTCTTCTTGCTGATGGTCTTGTTTGCTTATGTAAGTCATACAGAGGCATCAGTAAAAAAAAAAAAAAAAATCTGTTTCACAACTAGTTAAAAACGTGTAGTAGTAGCTTTAAGTTAAAGACTTGAATTCTTCTTTCAGTAATGATCAGAATCATCAGTAACATTACGATTAAGTTAGTGTCAAGAAATGTACTGCAACTTGTCATTTTAACTGGTTCATTCACTCTTGAGATAATTTAAATCAAATTAGCTTGAATTCCACATTTAAAAAGCCGAGTGTGTCTAAATGAAACTGAGAAGAAAAGGACCAGACTTTCTATGTTTTCAACAGCTGATGTGGTCTCCTGATTGAGTTACATGTAAAAGCAGATGCTGTGGCCGATAAGAGTAAACACAGGCCTGTTTTAGTTAATGATCCATCTATACAGCTTAGTGACATTACACAGAAACAGTACACAGACACCATGCAAGCACACTATAGGGATGTGGGGTATATTTTGTGTGACCTGTTGCAGCTTCTTCTCCTTATACAGCGATAACTACTAATGTAAAGACAAAACATCAATTTCCTTCATGTATTTACACCTAAAAAAAGAGGAAATTCAACTTTTACAAGAACTATTTCTCTATTGGGTTTCGTGCCATTGCTAGAAAAAGAAGAAATCATATCATTCTGTTGGAAGACATCACATTAAAATGAGTCAGTTTTGTTTTAATACGATTTTCATACTAAGATTCATGTGATGAGAGGGAACTTACTCGAGTTAGAAAATGAAATCAAGCACTGTGAACGGTCACTGTCAAGGGATTTAGTGCCAGTGCTTTCCAGCTGGGGAATGGTCCCCCTGTACTATGTGATCCCTAAACATACTCTGTAATACTGAATCAATCAATGAAATTAATTAATTGTAATAATTTGTGAAAACTTTGAAAAAAATTGTTGGGAAGTTGTAAGAACTTAAAAATGCTGAGTGCAAGTAGAACTGTCTTTGTTTTGTGTTTATTAAGCTCATAATTTTTGATTAATACTTACTCAACATAAAATTATGGGGTTTTATGCTTCAAATTATTCATTTCAGTTATTCGGTTCACTTATTGCAGTGAGAGGGACGAATAAAAATACCGAGTTGCATTTACTCAAGACATTTGAGTTGGCTTAATCAATCATTCTAATCTGTTATCTGATTGCCTAATTTTTTTGAGTACTGCTAATTGACCCAGGTTTATAGTGTACATGATTAAATACTCAAAATGCATAGCGTTTTCAGACTGAGAAATATATTTTTAAGATTTTAAACACCTGAGCTCATTAACTATTGTCCGGGTTCTGTCAGATCTTGCAGGCTTTTTTGTTTTGTTTTTGTTTTTTTTTGGGTTTTCTGCGCATTATTCTCAGTTTTGCAACCTTTTACCTCCATTTCTCATATTACAGATTTTCCCACAGTCTACTTGTAGTTACACTCTCCTTGTAAGACATCACTGACGCAGCACTCTGCGACCATGTCCTGACATGTCAGAAAACTACATGTACGCTGGTATGTCACTTAAAAAAAAAAAAAAAACCCAATGGAAAACTTGGCATTGAGCGCTCACTCGCTTAGTCACCAAGGAAAAAAAAAAACAACAACAACCTGGAGGCCACCGTCAACAGGAATGCTCCTGTAAGCTTGTGTCTGTGTGAGCATGTATGTGGGCGAGGGCCCCTGCCTGTTGGAGTTACTTTCCATGTAAGTGAGGCAAGAGCAGAACAGAAACGAGTATAGCGAGGTAACCACAACACACAGAAAAACACATGCTACAAACACACATGTCACTGCAGTCATTAGCCCCCTCACCTCTGTGCCTGTTTACTGGCAGGACTTGGCGGGGATGGCAAAGGTCTGGCGAAACTCGAGGAAAAATGAGAAAGACGGGGAGAATTTTTCCACACCCTGCAGATTTTCCCCGAGTGTCTAATTGCTGTCAGGTCTATAGTTAGGTAAGTTATTTATATCTAGGTGCAGTTATTATTAGCTGAACATGAGAGGCCTGTTTGGCTTCGGCCGGCCTGTCAGTCTGTCCATCTGTCCGCATAAGAGGCCTGTTAGCTGTGATGCCGCCACATGACGGTGGGTTTAATTCTCACTGGACGCTTCTTACATTCACAATCGAGCAACCACATGGCTTGATTTAAACAATGAATGCAAGATTATATTTCAGTATCAGTAAAGTCAAATAAATCAACCAAAAAAGATGAAACTACTTGCTCTACACTACAAAAAAAAGTCATACTAGAATTTAGTAGAATCAGCTAATACTTAAAACTTAATGTAAATACACAAGATTTAACTATTCAAATTAAAATTTTCTAGTATTTATTTTCAGAACATTTAAGGACTGAAATGTACCTTACCATGAGTTGTAACTTTGTTGAGTAGAATGAATGTACTACTGCCAAGTTCAACAAACTTGTTAAAGTTAAGGTTTTTCATTAATCTTACCAAGTGCCTTTTCTGAAGTTTGTTTTTCTGAAACTTTCACACCCTTGTCCCACTTTTAGCAGTATGGCCCACAACAGAATATCATTGTCATTCTCCATCTCCAAATGTCAGCGCTGTAAAAAAAAGTCATTTAGGAATTTATTGGAATTAACTAACTTTTCTCATTAACCTAATGGAATTTCACAAGTTTTATTTATTCAAGTTACTTCAACTTAAAATTTCTAGTTTTGTAGTAAACTAGTAGTTTACTTTTAGAACTTGTAAACATGACATGTTCTCACTTGAAGTCTTCTTGACTTGAAATGCACTTAAACAGAGTTCAGCCAACTCATTAGATTAAGTTTCTAAGGTCACATGATCGACATATTAGCAGACTTCCCAGAATGTGTTGTTTGAGAGTTATAGCCTTACACTGAAAAAAGAAAATAGTTGAACAAACTTAAAAAAATTACTTCAATTGGTAACAAGCAATTGAATTAAGTTATTTCAACTCAAGTTAGTAAGTTATTTCAACTCAAGTTAATAAGTTGGATTAATTAATTACTTTAAGTCAGATATAGTTAGTAATATGAGTTCTTTCAAATTAACAATTTGCATTAGTACAACTTAAATTTGAGGCAAGTCAACTTAAAATTTTAGTTTTGCAACTCAATTTTTGGCTTTATTCCAAAATATAATACTGCTCCTTAACAACCTAATATTTTGGCTTTAGGCAAACTAGTTTTTATGGCAACAGTTATGTGTAATTTTAGGTCATTAAATAGAATTAAAATACTTTACATACATTTAAAATTTCAAGTTGTCTGGAAAAAAAGACATACTCAAATCTGATGTTCTTTTATACTTTATTCTATTTAAATTGACATGGGTTTGGACCAACACATACGGATTCCAACTTACAATAATTCAAATCCATTTCTCAAAAACAAATATGCACAAAACAGTTGTTAGGACCAAAACATTATTTGGTCACAATGAATTAAAAAAGTTGTCAAAGTGTAAAGTAATACAATAAAGTCTTATGTAAGCAATTGTGTATAATATTCATTAACGCAGTGATTGCCAAACTGGGGGGTGTCAGCCCCCCCCTCCCCCTCCCCAAGAGAAAATGAATTTGAGATGCTATCATGCTGACCTTTATTCCTGTAAAATTAAGTTTTGAATAAAGATATATTTTTTGTCTACAAAATTATTGTCAATGATTGTTGGGTGGGGGGCATGAACCTTCAGCTTCTTAGGTGGGGCATGCCAGAAAAAGTTTAGGAATCACTGCATTAACAGTCTCAACACTGTTTTTATACCAATGTGACAAAGTGTATAACAGAGCTGGAGGAAAGGCAAACTTTCATATTCAGAAACCTTTTTAAACCAGCTACTGTCAGTCAATGTTATGTGACTGATCAGTCAACACAAACAAATCTCAGACATCAGACAAAAGTTTCAGTTCATGGCAATACAACCAAGTTAGATCAACTCATAAGTTGGCTCACTGAACGTGTGGTTGGCTCCATATATGGTACTGAGTTATTCTTACGTGTAAAGAAGTGATTAGTCAATCAGTTAGCCAGCTGAGAGTAAATTGTGTAGTACCTATTTGCTAGTTATTAGCTAGTTATTTTGGAACCAAAACTATCCAAAAAAATTTTAGGTTCGAGCTTCTACATGTGAATATGTGCTTTATATTAGACTTGTATGATAAACTAAATATGTTCAGGGTTTAGTTTGGACAAAACCAGGCATCTGACAGCACCATGGACTTGTCTTTTCAATATATTTTAAGATTTTATATACCCAAGAACACTGAGCTAACTAACAGGGTAATTGTGAACAAAAAAAAAAAGAAATTTTAGTCCTAGATATGCATGTGTTCTGCAACTAAAGATTATTTTCATTATTGATTAATCTTCTGATTATAGACCTTGTTGTCAGCAGCCATATTGATATGTATACTTAAAATAAATTTCAAGCTTCTTAATACTACTATTCACTGAGACCAATGGCTACATGGAAGGAAGAAAAAAGCATTAGATGTCAGAATGTCAGTGATGTTAACTATATAGATTTGAAGTAAACAGAGAAAACATAATCATCATATTAACACTAAAGTGAGCTCATGTGCATTCCAACCACTAACACAACCTTGGTTATCCAAAACCCTTTTGTTTCATTAGCGAAGTGCTCAAGAAAATCATCATGCAGCTTGAGCAGCACAAGATGCCCCCCAAAAATGAGTACGTATATCAGACCTAGAAGCAGGGCACAAGCTGAGGTGACTGAGGTCAGTTCATTCAACACCTCCACGCCATCAATGACAATGCCAGTGTCTTCAGGTGGCTCTTGCAGTCCCTGCCCCTCTTTCTGAATGATTAACACTGCTATGGTGAGCTGCTCCAGGTCCTTCTCAGTACATCCAGCTCTCATGTCCTACAGAGGCATACATGACACAAACACAAAACATTACTGGCATCACTTTGCACTGTTATACAGTAACTATGCACTAGGTGTAGGACAAAAATGGCTCTAGGCTGAGTCATACTCTGTAATAACTTGATTATTCTGATGTCTCAAGTTGGTCAAAACATAAAACAATATATATCTTGGCTTGGTGAGAGAGAATAGTTAAACTGGTGAAAATATTCTAAATATAGTGTACACAAATTGATAGATTTTTTTTTTTTTTTTGGTGTCTAAAATACATATAGCTGCTGACCATGTCCACAGCTGGACATTGCTTAGCTTCCTACACCGGTGCCCCTGCTGCTTCACAGATGTTGGGACATGTCAACTGCCATCATCTGTAGGTAATAAAACTGACTATGGATAAGTACCTGTGTCAGTGGTGTGGAGAGAAGATATTCCTGATCAGGTCATCTGCAGCTTCTCCCATGTTGCTCTTCCCCAAAATCACCTTGAACCTCCAGTCTCGCAGGCATCAAACCAGCCATGGCAGTCTGAGAAGAGGCCACAATCACAGTTAGTAAGGTTCAAGATGTGAGGCAAGTCCCCTCTATGTACTAGGACTGCAATTATCGATTCATCATCAATTAATCTGTTGATTAGTTTCTCAATTAATTGATTAGTTACTTGGCCAAGAAAATGCTAAAAAGTCTTGATCAGTGTTTCCCAATGTGTCAAAGATGATGTCCTCAAATGTCTTGTTTTGTCCACAACCCAAACATATTCAGTTTACTGTTAGTGAGGAGTAAAGAAAATGGAAAATATTCACATTTAAGAAGCTGAAATCTGAATTTTCTTTAAAAATTACTCAACCAATTATCAAAATAGTTGATGTTTAATTCAATAATCAATTAATTGTTGCAGCTCTACAGTGTATCTCCAATTTCTTATTGGCAAATGGTGGATTGTGTGTACATTTACTCAAATTAAATACTTTGCGTGAGTATTTCCAATTTTGCAACTTTATTCTTACACTTGACTACATCTCAGAGGAAGATATTCTACTTTGACTTCACTATATTTGTTGAAGTTTCC
The DNA here is from genome assembly GCA_034769285.1 of Lutjanus argentimaculatus. Classification (NCBI taxonomy): domain Eukaryota; kingdom Metazoa; phylum Chordata; class Actinopteri; order Lutjaniformes; family Lutjanidae; genus Lutjanus; species Lutjanus argentimaculatus. The sequence goes on from JAWZSL010000001.1 coordinate 4,689,394, forward strand.
ATACCTTTCCTGTCCAGTGAAAACCATCTATCTCCAAGATGTGTTAATTTTAAATGTTAATGTTTTTTTAAATCAACAATTTTTCCAACCCATTGGAATAATTCTACTTTTTAAGCTAAATAAAACTATCAATAGAACTGTGGCGCTGTATTATAGGATTTTAACTTACCTTAAGTAGTCCAGTGAGTCTTGTGCCCAGGCTTGCAGTAACCACCATCAGTCCATGAAGAAATCTTGTCAAGAAAATTAAAATTCCATTAATATTAAAGGAAGGGAAACCTTACTTAACTTAATTTTAATATAACGGGTGACAACAAAATCTGCAGTCCCTGTTCTGTGCAAAACTGAATTCAAAAGCTCAGCTCAACTCTAAGATTTAACCAGTTAAAAAAATGTGACCCTATACTTAAAAGTACAGGAAGGAAGCAACAAAAACTGCAATGGGTGAGGGGCAACTATATGGTGGGCTGTGAAAAATGAATGACTCAAATTACTGTCATTAAATGCACCTAAAATCACATTAAAACTACATGAGCATTAATTTATAAAAGGTGACATAAATTGATGTTTTAATTTACTTTTCTCTGCCATTTACTTGCCCATTTAATTTTTATATCTTATCTATTAATTTACTCTTAAATTTATTGATTTATTTATGTATTTACTTAACTATTATTTTCCCTTTGCATATCCCCCTTTTTATTTCCCCAAATGTATTTATTTACTTTTTACATTTCTTAATACATTTCTACATCATTATGCAAATAAAGGCTGTCATTCAAAGTGTGTCATGGAGTCAACTTTTGCTAAATAAAGTGGAAAATGAAATGGGAATGTAAATAAATAGAGGATCTATTGCAAAGTTACAAATACATACAAAAATTAGGATCAATTTATGTCACATTTAAAAAATTAATTTATGCATAAATGATTTTAAATATTTGTTTGGTGCATTTAATGACAAATTTATTTCAGTCATGGAGCATTGATGGGTTTATAAAATACAATTGCTTTAGATTTCAAGGTAGTTCAAGCTGACATGGGCATCAGTGTATCTTTAGATTAGTTGATTTTCCTTTCAGAAACTGGTATTATCAAATGGTGATTATTTGGTTTTCAATTTAAAATACAAAATTTGAAATACAAGGCATTTTTCTTTGTCATTTTCAAAAAGGGGTGAGAAGAATTTCAGATATGGTTTGATGCTCATTTTCTATTTCAATTTTCCACAACATAAACTACAACTAAACTAAGTAGAAAAAGAGGGAAAATGTATGTTTTCTTCATACTCTGAGTCAATTTAATTTTCTGCATTTTAAAGTAAAAACAAAAACTGCTTTGAGATTTTAATACCAGTTTCTGAAAGGAAAATCCAATGACCAAAAGATACACCGTGCAACTGGTAACTAGTCTATGCTTGTGTAACTAGTCTAAAATATTAACTAAAACTGTTGTTTAAGCTCAGATTAATAATCATGTTGACACCACATCACCTGCACTTCACTTTCACTGTAATCACTAAAAGTACAAATATTGTTTACTTTATAACACACTGTCCTGTATATACATTCACATTACAGCCTTGTCAACACAACTGTAGCACGTTAACGTAGGATTATGATTCACCTTAAGTAATCCAACCAGTGTTGTGTCCAGGCCTGAAGCAACCACCATTGGTCCCAGGCAAAATCATGTGAAGAAAATAAAAAGCATTAATATTCATGGTGATGGTGAGTCATTCAGTTTTAAACTTGAGTGTTTCTAGGGTTACGCAGTATTTCACGTGGCTGCCACGACTCATTATCACATTTTGGCAACTGTTAAACACTTTATGGACCAAGTGAGAAAACTATAGTCTGTAACATGAGTAAACAAACCAATACAGCTAACAGCTAACAGCTAACTAGCTGCTCATTAGCACACTCAACAGCAATACTGACCTGAGTAAGTTAATGCTAACCAGTGAGCGAGTTAACGGTGGTGGTTTTCACCCACTCACACTCATCTCCGCGCTTTCCAGCGTGGGTTAGATAAACAGGCAGCCCTGTCACGAGGCCGGTCCACACAACAAGCAGCTCACACCGCAGTCACACAGCTGGGAGATGTAAACAAGCAGCACGTTCACAACGTCAATAAACGACAATGAACTCACAAAATGTCGAAAAAAAATGACACCAATGTCATTACAGAACGGGAAAAATATAACCGTACACCTTCTGAATCCCTACTTTCTCTCTGTTAAAGAACCACTACCAGCTCTTGTAAAAGGTTAACCCTGGTAAAACACATTTCATTCAAACTCGACACAACAAAACAGTCTTGGTTCATGTTAACACTGTTGAACACTCAGCAGCTGTGGTTTGGTGGAAATAAATCCTTAAATCACAGAGTTAGATGTGGCTGCTCTTCCTCCTGCTGCCCGAGTGTTTGTGTGTGTCTCTGAATGACAGGCTGTCACTGTCTGCTGAGAGGCAGAGCAGAGGATGAGCTAAATAAAATGATAAAAAGCTACACAAACGATATGAGCTAAATAAAATGATAAAAAACTACACAAACGATATGAGCTAAATAAAAAGACAAAAAGCTACACAAACGATATGAGCTAAATAAAAAGACAAAAAGCTACACAAACGATATGAGCTAAATAAAATGACAAAAAGCTACACAAACGATATGAGCTAAATAAAATGATAAAAAGCTACACAAACGATATTAACAAAATAAAATGACAAAAAACTACACAAACGATATGAGCTAAATAAAATGACAAAAAGCTACACAAACGATATGAGCTAAATAAAACGACAAAAAGCTACACAAACGATATCAGCTAAATAAAATGATAAAAAGCTACACAAACGATATGAGCTAAATAAAATGATAAAAAACTACACAAACGATATGAGCTAAATAAAATGACAAAAAGCTACACAAACGATATGAGCTAAATAAAATGATAAAAAGCTACACAAACGATATTAACAAAATAAAATGACAAAAAACTACACAAACGATATGAGCTAAATAAAATGACAAAAAGCTACACAAACGATATGAGCTAAATAAAACGACAAAAAGCTACACAAACGATATTAACAAAATAAAATGACAAAAAACTACACAAACGATATGAGCTAAATAAAATGACAAAAAGCTACACAAACGATATCAGCTAAATAAAATGATAAAAAGCTACACAAACGATATGAGCTAAATAAAATGACAAAAAGCTACACAAACGATATCAGCTAAATAAAATGATAAAAAACTACACAAACGATATGAGCTAAATAAAATGACAAACAGCTACACAAACGATGGCCCAGATAAAACAACCGTGGTTGGACTGAGCCAGTAACTGAAGCCCAGCCTTCATGTGAGGACAGACACGTACCTGAAGTGTCAGCATATGAACATGTGAGGGCTAACATTAGCCTCATCCAGCTCCACTGCTAATGTGCTCACAAGCAACTACACTAGTACACAATATAAATACACAACTTTCAGTTATGGTATTAAACTGCCGCCGGCACATTACTAACCTAGCTGTACAACAGTGTACCGGCAAAATGCACTGAAAATGTTGCCCAAAAACTATTAGCATTAGCATTAGCATGACTGTACACGGACATAACTACACAATAGCTGGTTTGGCTCTTACAAAAACTTAAACAACACAATTAACCAATTCAAGCAGAACATTTTATATATAACATACTGTGTTATTTGATATCAAAATATGATTTTGCCTTGCAATTGACTTACCTTCTTTCTTTGTGAGCAGGAGAAATATGGCGGCTCAGTGTCAGCAGGAAAAATTTTGAAAAGGCATAGACGTCGTGACGTCAGACGCACGATCCCTGACAAAGAGAAACCTAACTGAGGTACTTTAACTCAAAGCAGAAAAGTGCATTAAAGGAACAACCTGTAATTTTAAGTTGATATAGCGCACAAAAGAAAATTGACACCACTAAAGCAAAAAACTACATAAAACTTATTCAAAACATTACATTACCTCAACTACTGCCCAAATACACTTTTTAGAGTGTACTAAGACCCTTCTGTGTGTCTCTAATACACTTTAAGATCATTTGTGGTTGCTTGTTTTCGCAATAGCAATAGCAAAGAAAACATTGTGAAGCATGACGAGGGTTAGTACTGAATTCAGTCGTCGCCTACGGTTAAATTTGAATAAATCTACTGGGAGCACTTTCACATCATGTCTTTGTGCCAATGCTGGAATGAAGTGGCACCAATAGGGAAGCTATAGCTGTAAGTCCTTGTGTGAAATGAAGAACTGACTATTCAAACTGAGAAAATGTAAAAGGAAATCAAATTTGTTTGTAGTGTTAGTCAGTCTGACTGAAGAATTGTTGGTTCAGCTTAATATCTTGAGCTTATTGAACAAGTTTGACCAGAAAAGCTTATTTACTTAATTATTACAAACTACTTAAACTTGACTTTTCAAATTTAGTCAACTTTAAATTTTTAAGGCACTAACTCTTTTCAAGTTAAAACAAATAGTTCATTTTTACAGTGAATGAGACCCTCAGGCCATTAATTCAGAGAAAACTCGAGGCTCTGGTGTGACTAGTGACACAGATGCACACGCATGATGAGCTGTTATGCTGGAATAAACTTAAGAAAGTACAAAGAGAACTGGGATGTGTCCTGGCGGTAAAGTTGTAGTGAAACTGTGGCTGAATCTTGAAGCAGAAGTTGGAAGTTACTTAGTGAGTTTGCAATATTCACTTAGATATTGCAAATTTAATATTCTATTGCTTCGCATGTGTTCTTCCATTTTGTGAGACTTTTTAGTCCGGTAGATTTGTGTGATATATGTAGACATTTTTACTTCAGAGTAGAGTCCAGTTCACAAAAGACATTCAAAACAGATGATGAGCTCATGGATTGACTTCAAAATGAATATATATACACTTCCCTTTGTCAGTTGGCAGTTGGCAATTAAAAAAAGATACACCTAAAAAATCAACATCTCCTTTTCAAAATCCCTGACTTTGCCGTCAGACAACCTTTTCTAATGGGAAACTGCCATTATATCAGCAAATAATTGCTTTTTCCAAAACAAACCAAAACCCATAGGTAAAATTAGTCATTTTGCCACACAAAGCACAGGACTTGCTGGTCTACCGCTCCCTTGATCATTTTGTTTGTTTGAGTTATTGTGTGACTTTGGTGGATCTGAACTAAGCTTTTAAATCACTGAAGTCACACAATAACAAAAAATAACTGAACAGAATAAGGCAGTGGTAAACCAGCGACTCCTGTCTTCTGTGAGGTAAAATTACTGATTTTGCTTATGGAGTTTGGTTTGTTTGAAGAGAGCAGCGTTTGAGTTACATAACAGTGTTTTCCTGTTGGAAAAGTCTATCTGATGGCAAAGTAAAGCAATAAAAATGTTCTAAATATAGCATACACTTGAACTGATATAGTTAGTATCAGTATAATAGTATAGTATAGTAGTCTTTTTTTAGGTGGACGTTTTTTTGAATTGCCAAAAAAATTAGCTAAGAGAAAGATTTGCTTACTGTGGTATTGTAGCATTTACTGAAGTGTTTGAATACTTTTTTAAACACCATCAAGTGAAAAATAGCAACCAAATGCTTTACTAAATCAAATCAAAACAACTGGGCCACATTTAAAGGAAAGTTAATATCTACACTGTAATAACACAAATAACATTTTGTCTAACTTTGGATTATCATGGAATATTATTCATAAGCAGAACTGCTCAGAACTTTTGTGTGCCTTCCTGCACAGTTTGAAAATCTTTGTGTATTTTGTGTTTTGGCCTTGGGTTGAGTTTTTTTTTTTTTTTTTTCTGTTAGCATATTTGTTCTGTTTACCGGTGTCACGTGTTATCATTTAGTAATCAATATTTCTGTAACTTTTCTACACTTGCGAAATTAGAACGTATACGCCGTCATTGCCAGGATTGAATGACTCATGTGAGTGGGTGACACATGCAGCAGCAGCAGCAGTGGCAGAAAATAATGAAATCTCCTGATTAGCTGATATCAGCACAACAGTCTTGTAGAAAGGAAACAGAATCTTTATATATATATTTGGATCCAGCGGTCATTTATTGGAGGTTCACCAGGTCAGGTGATTTTTTTTTTTAAACGTTGTGTTTCACTCTCGCCCCCATTTTCCCACATATCTCCACACTTAATCACAATAACCTCTGGTCAATCTGTATTTGACAAGCTTCTGATTAAATCGATTAATCATCAATACACACAGCAGTGCAGCTACTCAGATAATAGAGCTACTATGAGCTGTACAACTGATTCAATGAGCTGTAAGTCTACAGGCTACAAGAAACGAGTGTGTGACAGTTTTATAGCCTTGAAAATCAGATGACATTGTGTGAAAACAGTCCTTATAATGTGTAAGTCTAGGAAATAACTCTGAGTGATTGTATCTGCAGTTGTACTCTACAAAGTACCACCGCAGGATCACACACACACACACACACACACACACACCCACACACACACCATGTTACTGTAATACGTTCTTGTGGGGGGGGAACAGCTGCCGCGCTCCTCTAAATTCCTATGAGAGGGAAAACAAAAAAACATAACCGCTGCAGCGCTCACCATAGAAACCAGCGGTAGAAAAAAAAAAAAACATCAGCCACTAACAGTAATCTGCTGAGAATTACATCTTCAGCTGTTTGTTTATTTCACAGTAAAAATAAACTATTTGTTTTAACTTAAAAAAAAGTTAGGGTCAGGACTGCCTTAAAATTTAAAGTTGACTTAATTTGAAAAGACAAGTTGAGGTATTTTGTAATGATTCAAAACAAATACATTTTCCCAGTCAAACAAATCTGATATTAATTTGAGGAGAACATGTTTTCAGCATATATATTTTCTTCATATTATAAAATAAAAGGGTCTCAGGAGAGTTTTGATGCTCAAGCAGTGCATGCTGGGAAGTCGGCTAATATGCTGATCATCTTTCTTTACTAACTGTGTATTTACATGAGATTAAGGAGAAAAGTTAGTTGATTCTGCTAAATTCCAGTATGATTTTTTTTTTCAATACTGACGCTTGAAGATGAAGAATTATTTCCGTTGCGGGTCATACAGTGAAAAGTGGGACGAGGGTGTGAAAGTTCCATAAAAACATCTCCAAAAAGAGCACTTGGTAAGATTAATGTCATTTTGCAACTTTGATTGCAAAATGATATTATGCACTGTAAATAAAAGAGAGAAATTTCGAATTTCACGGCAACTACTTTCACTCCATTTTTGAGTTTTGAATTAATCTCAACTCTTATGTTTTAGAATAAAGCTTTGCCGGCCTATACACTTTTGCTGAGATAATTTACTTTTCTTCTTTAGGTAAACTTGAATATTTGAGTTCTAGAAACCCCCCAAAAACAGTATATCTAAAATTGTTCACAGTGGGCTGTGATGAATGAACGTGATCTGTCATTATTTGAGCGCTTGAATGTTTTGAAATATATGTTTTTACTCCAATATTCAAGTTCATCTAAAGAAGAAAAGTAAATGATCTCAACAAAACATTATCAACCGGTAAAACTTTTTCAAAAACTTAAAAGTTGGGCTCAAAACTAAACTCTAAAAGAACACAGGGTTGAGTATAAGAACAAAATAAGTATCTCTGTACATGTAGTAGATTAGAGTCCAGTGTTCAGGTTTATTTAGATTACTGGTGTTTATTTTTACTCACTTCTATCTTGTTTTCAGCCCAAAGGTTTCTGCCTGCTACTAATCAATACTTCCATGGGTTGTGTTCTAGTAACTGTTTCTGTGCTTTGGTGGAATATTGAAGCTTTAATCACGACAGAAACCAGAAAACATAAAGGGGAAATAGTAGATGTATTTGTTCTGGTAAATACATACATCACTGTAGGTAAAAAAAAAAAAACAACATTCAGAAACTTCACAGAACGTGATCAGAGACGAGATGATTTAACACTTCCTGAAAGCCTGCCATTAGTCACACGAATGTATATACTGTAAATATATGATTGCGTTCCTCTGTACGTGGAAAAGCTCTCCTCTGCTTGTTTGTGTGGGATGAAAAGGATCAGTGTACGCGTCTAAACAAACAGCCTTCTTTGCCACTTCACGTCTGGGCGCTTCAGATCCTGAAAAAAAATTTCACAGAGCTGGAGTGATTTATCACTTTTTGCAGAAAGCCTCTCACCATTCACAGGAGCGTGAGCATGTACAAAATAAAGAGTAAACACAGGAAAAACAAGTGTTCTCTGCTACAAGCCTACATGGGGAGAGTGCATGAGAGCTATGTAAATAAGCCACTTTGCTTTCACATGCCTACGAAACTGAAGCATTTCACACAGCTAGCTAAAAATACACAGTTTTTTTTTCTCTCTCCTTTTTTTTTTGTGTGTGTGTTGTTCTTCTGCTACCCAGCCCTCTGAGCTCACTATGAAACCTGAGGCAGAGGGAGGGTCATCCGGGAACATAGCGAGTGGAAAACCCTCCCAGTCGCTGGGGAGGAGTTTCTGAGGCAGTTATAAAAGGCGGACAAACAGTACACACAGTCAACTTGACTTAAGTGTGGACACAGGTATCTAACAGTCACCCGTGGATCAGAACTGAATCTTCTACCTTCTGGCCAAAGGCTGTACAGCATGTCCGAAATGCTTGACGACATCCTCACAAAGGTGAGTCAGAGTTTGTGGATGTTTCATTTGTGTTTTGGAAAAAAAAGAAAAGAGAGGGCTTCATGAAGTGTGCTCCTTTCCCGTGGTGTTTGTTTATTCCTGCTCGCTTTTACTCCTCTGGGAATGACTGATCTGACAGTGAATTCCTTTTGAACCGAGTGTACTCGCAGAGGATTTCTCAGTTTTAAAGAGATAATGAGATGAGGGAGGCTGTCAGCGCTCGGTTGTTTGTTTCTTGAATTCCACTCTCCCACCAGCAGAATATTCATGAGAGATAGAAAACAGTCAAAAACTGCAATTATCTACATTTATGTTGTATTTTTTTGATTTCATATAAACGGAAGATGAAAGTTGTGTAACTTCTAGTAATGTACAGTTTTTTGGGAGTTTTTATTGTTTATAGTTGCCTTCTTCTTTCGTCTTCCTTTAAGAAATCAAAGATCTTAAACATGAACCTGCTCTAGAATAAATTATCTTCAGATGAATAAAAGACTAACTTGAAATATATTTGTTAGGGAAAGTTGGATTTATAAGAAAATAACGAATATTCAAAATATTGCTTTGAAATGAGTAGTATCAGTGTTTGGATGTTAACTATGTCAATCATCTGTAACAGAACTTCCTGAACCTGGCCATGGATGAAGTCTTGCTCCCACCACAGTCTCAACTCAAAGTTCCAGGGCAGACTCGCCTGAACCGGTCGGCCTCCTTCTTCTCTCCCCCGTCCCCTCCTGCCTCCTCGCACCACAGCATGAGCACCGAGCATGTTAACAGTAACGACAATGGCAGCCCCTTCTGGTCATCCAACATCTGGAGCCAGGGGCCCATCTCCAAGCCGAAGCAGCTCCCCTTCAGGCCTGACCGCTCCATGAGCCTGACAGAGTCCAGCAGCAACCTGCTGTCCACCTTCGGACAGCTGAAGAACCTGGAGTCTTTCCCCTCAGGCCCGTCCACCACCGTGGCTCCGCCACCGGGCTTCCCTCCCTCATCCACCCTCCAGCCCCAGGTCCAACCTGTGGTGTCCCCTAATCGTTACAAGACTGAGCTGTGCCGCGGCTTCCAGGAGACTGGAAGCTGCAAGTATGGCAGCAAGTGCCAGTTTGCCCATGGCGAGGCAGAGCTGCGTGGACTGTACCGCCATCCCAAGTACAAGACAGAGCCCTGCAGAACCTTCTACAACTTTGGCTACTGCCCTTACGGATCACGCTGCCACTTCATCCACGAGGACAAAGTCACCGGCGGTCCATTACCGTCTGCCAAATTCCAGAACCAGCAGCAGCCAGCTCCCGCATTCACTCGCCACCAGCTGCGCCAGAGCGTCAGCTTCGCCGGGTTCCTGGGCTCCTCACGCAGCTCTCCTCCCCCGTCATTCCCTTCATCCCTCAACGATCCCAACATGGGGTTCAGCCGCGCACCGTCTGTTTCTCCCCCTCCTGCTGATCTGCTCTCCCCAGTGTTTGGCGACTCCCTGCAGCGGGAGGCGGCCGCATTCCAGTTTGGCAACCATCACACCCGCGCCAGCACCGGAGACATCCACAACATTCCTCTCATCCTGGAGCCAAAGGCCTCACGCTGCGTGTGCGGCCATGGGAATAACTTTAACAGCAACAACAGCAGAGCCTTCGCCAGCGTGGAGGACGGGCACCACCACCAGGACAGCAAGCTGTTCCCTGCTCCCGGAGGATTCGTGAAGCCGGCTGGACTCCAGCGCTTCTCCTCCGAGGACTCCCTGGAGGACAGCTACAGCAGCAGCAGCGGTGGCTCCAGCGGAACCGAATCCCCCACGTTCGACGGGTCGGCCACCAAGAGGCTCACTGTGTTTGAACGCCTGTCCCTGTCTGACTAAACGGATCCCAAAGGGAAAAGGACAGAAGAGAACTGACACTGTGTCTGTTCGTCTGGACTTTTCTCCAGAACCAGAACTGATCAGGACAAGTCAATGTTTGATGACACAATAACACTTAAAGTTCTTAATTTATGTTTGTACAAATGGAACTTGCCTTGGATAAACTACACATACTTAGATGATTTTAGTAGCCAAATGTTATCAGACTCTATTTTTATACTTAAAGATACTGTGTAGCCTTATTAGACCTTTGTATGTGGTCTTCCATAAAATTAACTCCTCTGCAGGTCTTGACAGTACCAGTAAACAGCCTGGTTTGTACTTACCGTAAATCTGTAGTGATCAAAATGTCTTATTTTTAGTGATAATCATTAATTCCTGTGCCTTAACGATTATCCCTGCCTCATAGGCTATTTACTCTTGGTGCCATGAACAGTATGTTTGATTCAGTAGCCTTAATCAGTGAGACCTGACATGTGTCATTGATGCCATTTTATCTGTGATATGCACTTTACAGCTAATTCAAATGGGAGAAACTGTCAAGTCTCCCAGTAGCATTCAACCAAAGCTTCAAACTTCACTCTGCTATGTGTGCGTGCATGTGTATGTGTGTGTATATGCGTGTGTGGGTGTATGTGTCATTTTTCTGAGACCTGGGGTGCAAGCATGTGTTAAGCTGCAGAATGCTGGAAGATCAAAGTGTGCTGATAGAAAAGTGTTTGTCAGGTTAGAGGTTAGACCTGAACGTCTGTAATCCTGACACACTTTATATAAGATCTGGTTCTGTGCAACATTCTGTTATCTGCACCCCATCTTTTATTGTCCCCCGTTTGTTTGACAACCTGGTTCAGGGACTTTAACACCGCAGTATTCCTTTCGGTTATTGGTTGCCTTGTGTTGTTTAACTTAAACTAATATATTTATTATGATATTTATTTGTGTTTAAAGAAAAGAAAAATGTATTTTGTACGTTATTTATGGAGAAATATTTCAAGTTCTGTGAAATACCAATGTGATAAAACGCAGTAAAAAAGAGAATCTTATATTTTTAATTGCCTGAAAGGGACTAAATAAAATTCTGAATAAAGAAATGAATGTATGCTTTTCTTTTTCACTCGTTTGTTATTCAGCATTACACATTAAGTATGACTTGCATCTTCACAGTTTGGTAACTTCCTCACGCACAGTATCTTCTAGAAATTTAAGGGTAAGAATAAAGGTTTAGTATGAGGTAATCTTTACCTTCAATGCGGGATGTTATGAATACTAACATACAATTAAATTGATGTGTTGATACAGTCAACAATATTGGCTCTATGTTGTAAACAGTAACTGTTTCCAGGAAAGAGAATCATTTTCAACCTCTCGAGGAATCTGATTCAGCCACTTTTTGATCAGTGACTGTAAATTATTGTAACTAAAGTTGTAAATAAATTCAACATACAGTAAATCAAGACACCATAAGGCTGTAAGGCCCAGTATCATTGTTCACAACATTTCTGCAATTTCCAATACATGCAAGACTTCATTTCATATGCTTATTTTTTTACTATTATAGGTTACGTACTCAAAAATATTGCCTGTTGCATTCAAAAACGTTTAGGGATTAGGGATACATGTGTACTGTTGGACCTTAGGCTGAGCCTGTCGTATGTGAATCTCTGAATCTCTGTCCTCTGTTTCTCTCTCCTGCTGTGTTTTGCAGCATACAGTGTCTTTGTTGTGTATACAGTACAGTACAGATGACAGCATTTAGATCTCCTCAATAATTGTGGCACATTATCACGTTTTTCAATCCCAGGTAAAAGCTGCAAAGTTGCAAGTGGTCATGCCCTTTACAATAATACTCCAAACTGGAGTAACAAAATAGTTACAAATACACAAATAAGTGCTTTACATGATGTAAAACAAAACAGGTATGTTGGAATAAGGTCCCATAGTAAATATTGAACGTTAAGTTTAGAATTACAGCAACAAGAGCGGGTACTGGTGTTGGGAGGTCATAAGCAAGCTATATGATTGAGAAATTTTAAACATTATGGAAACTCCGGAGATTTCGTGAGCTTTCCGGTCACTTCTCGAGCTTTCTGGAAAACTTCGTTCTTGAGTAAGATGCAGTGCAGCGGTGGTTCTCAAACTAGGGGGCGCAGAGACAGTGCGGGGGGGGGGGGGTTGTGGATGGGGGGGGAGAAATACTGAAGTGAAACAAAATTAAATGAATATGATGGAACTAAACAAACAATGGTTTGCTGATGCCATCATTCTAACTTGTGTTTCAATAAAATTAAATTTGAATCCTTTTTTATCAGTTCCCCAGTTATTGTTAATGATTGCTAGGAAATGTGGGGTGAGGGGGGCATGAACTTTTTTCTGGCTTCTGAGGAGGGGGCATACCAGAAAAAATTTAGGAACCACACAGTCAAGGAGGAACCCAGTAATCAAAAATAAAGCATTACAGAATTTCATGGTAGTCCTGGAACTCTGGTCGCAGGAGGGAAAAAAAAAATCAGCTATTTCTAAGAAAAACTAGGCCCTTACGTAATGTTATTACTACATCCCTGTTGAACAGCGTCCTTACATATAAGCAAACAAGCAAAATTGGGGACACACTGGGGAAACAAGAGAATGAGCAGTTCCTCCCAGAGGTCTTTCTTTCTTTCAACTCGGAGCTAATTTATTGAACATTTTAACATAGTAACAATATACTATTAGCTATCACTAAATAGCCAACTTAAGCATTAGCAGCTTCCAGTCTAGGAGAGAAGTTGCAAGTTCTGCATCAAACCTCATCCCTTTTCTCACCAAAATCCACCAAACTGTCTCCAACGGTGCAAAGCAACACCAGTGTAAACGTTAATGAAGTTTCAGTACTACTTGGTACTGCTTTAGGATTATGTAAATTTAATGTTTTTTCTTTTTGTATTAATTTATTTTTGAAAATACACGATAACATGAACCAAACATATTATTAGCCAGACATATTTTAATTGAAAAAACAAAACAAAAACTTTAATAAAATTATGAAACAATAAGTTGCAGGCTCCCCTGCAGTAACACTGAGGACCCCCTAGGGGGCCCAGACCCCTTTTTGGGGTCCTTGGGGACCTTGTTTAGCTCCTTTAAGTATATTATGCAATTTTGTGATCTGTGAGAAAAATCTAGAAAAAAAAACAAACCCCAACACAGCACGGATGACTTGTCTTGAAGTCATTCTAATCAAACCCATTCTGCTGAGTTAAAGTAAAACAATGAAGAGGACAAATCCTAAAATCTGGATTCAGCTGCACTGATTACAGCTGTAATCAGTGCAAGACAATGATGACATTTGATTTTTAACATTTCAGAAGATCCTTATCACATGTTTTCTGTCTGTCACATCAGACATATTTTGTGTAATAGCCCATTTTATTTACAGGGTTACACAGAATGTTCCCTTTTCACTGGAAATTTGCAGCTGCTATCATATTCAGCTTTCAACAGTTTTGATAGACCACCTCTGCTTCCTGAGCTGAATTGCCAGTGTTCAGAGGCTAAATGACATTGGATTGTGTAAGGCACGTTTACAAGTTAAGCAGAAGTTCATGAAAATACCCTGTTGCAATTTCCCCTTTCTGCTCCCTGTGCGATCTTGTGTTGAGCAACCACCGCAGCCACCACCCATTATGCTGCCAAAGAGCTGGATTCTGTGCAGCAAAGCTGTAATCTGGAGAAAGGAGAAAAAAAAAAGAGAACAAAACATTTTTCAGAGTAATGTCTCACAGGATCTGAGAAACGCACAAACAAAAGACCCTTGTTGCATCAGCCTGAAATGTGTTTGAAACATTTTACGAGTTATAGGCATCTCAACAACATAGTAAAACAATGACTAATCAGTGTGTATCTTGACTGACATTTTGAACAAATGATGATTTGCAGCAGACATGTAAAGCAGTTTTGCCAGATCTGGATGGTGCAGGATGAGATAAATATGAGTCAGATTTCCAAGGAACATGTTGTGTCGGGGCTGATTGTTGGAAAAATTCAAACCTAAGAAATTGGCATGGAAAGTCTTTATTTGCAATACAGGGTGGCTGCTTCCTAATAACTTGTATTACCCTCTCTTTATTTGTAACATCGCAAAACTGTTTTTATACTTCAGGTTAGGTTCAGTTCAACTAAATCCTTGCACTTTTGGTTCTGGTTCATTCTGACTGGTTAGAACACTGTCAATGGTCTTGATCCACCTCCACACAAACCCTGGTGTGGTAAGAACATGCAGTGAAGCAACCAAAGGACTGTGTGATAGTGAGTAAGTGACTCTTGTTTGAACTGAAAAGCTAAAACGAGCAAATTTACACAATATTCAGGGGATTTTCCACAGTATGCAGGGAGTGGAAATTGAATTAAACAAAAGGCCATTGTGCTAGTGCCTTACACTTCTGGCATTTCCTCATTAAAAAGTGAATAAAACTTATGTAGTGACTACATATTTTAAAATTTCACAGTAGCCATTTTCCCTTCCATATTTTTTATGATTACTTATTTATTACTTCATAATTTAAAGATGTAATGTGTGAGATATCACCAGAATTTTAATTTAAAATGTTTTTAAAATGAACAGAATGTGAAGAAGGAACAGTTAAGGCTAGCAGTATTGGATTTCTGTGTAACTAACTAATGTTGGCCTGTGTAGGTAATGTTAGTGGTTCGTCTGTATAGCTAATATTAGTGCTTGGTCTGAGTAATTAAAGTTAGCAATTGGTTTGTGTAGCTAATGTTAGCAGTTGGTCTTCGTACTTAAGGTTAGTGGATGGTCTGAGTAGCTAATGTTAGTGGTTGGTCTGTGTAACTAATGTTGCGGTTTCTCTTACTTGTAAATGTTTCTTTAAATGACATGCTGAGGTCTTGGGTAATGACAGTATTTCTACAGCTGAAGGCAGAACTGTCACTGTACTGTGATGTTGTTACTCTTTTCTGATTTAAAGACAAAATAATGTTGAAGTTTGAAGGATTTTTCTCTCTAGAGGTCATTATAATGAGCTGACTGTCAGATTAGCTGGTTTCACTGCGACCAGTGTGGTGTTATGAGGTTTGTGGAGTGTTGTAATGTTGGTAGAATATTGTTCTTTCTTTTCAAAAGTATTTTGAAATTGTAATGTAAACTGTAAAGGAATACAATTACCTTTTTTTATCCTAATTACTTAATCTTGTTACATGTAATCCTTTACTTACCAAGCCTATTTGTTTAGAGTCACCTTTGACAGGTGACCATTTTTTACATGTTGCTCATTTAAAATGAAATACAACAAAATTCTTCTTTTTGATTTACTTGAGGTTATTCCAATGGTATAGCTAGAAATTCCAGTTTACACACATATACACATTCATATAAATATACATATACGTATACATATACTATAGCATGGCCAAACCTTGTAGAGGGGAGTAATGTGACAAAAAATGATATATGCAGACACACACATGCATATTGTGCCTGCTAAATGTAAGTGAAAGTGAAAATATAGTAGTGAAATTCTCTTAAACACAGTAGTATATGAGAAAACCACTGAATTAACCAGGTCATTAACTCCTATCCACCCACCCATACCTTATTTTACCCACACTATCTCATTTCCGTTACCACACTACAGCATAAGACACCTCTTTTCTGTCCTCTGCCTCCACCTTCGCCTCCATCATTTTTTTATGAGTGATAATATCCAGCTGCAGCTTCGTAATTTGTTTTGACCAGCATGTACTTTACGTACTGATGAAACACACTTGATTCAAAATATATGAGCAACACACTCAACAAACTGCGGCAATGGCTCCTCCTTTGCATTGTGTAAACCCTGGTTCCCCTTTGGACCAATGGCAGGATGTGTTGCTATAGCGATGGACAATGACCACAAAGAGTAAACAGCAAAGACAAAAAGAAGGGATCAGCCTGTGTTTGTGTGTTCACAAATATTAACTTCCCAGCCTGTTTTATAAGACCTGACTGGTTAAAGATCACTCGTACCCAATGCAAAACTGTAAAACTACAGTTAGATTCATACCCTTTTGTCAAAACAGCTTTATGTAAAAATCCTCAGTAGATCCTTATGCACAGCACAGAATGCAGCTCAAATAAAATTAAAAAGTTAAAACAGGCCTTTGACATCGCTCACACTAAGTATAATAATAATAAACTTTATTTATATAGCACTTTCCAAAACAGAGTGTTTTACAAGACAGGAATAAAAATGGCAGACTGTGATAAAAAGTATAACAAGGTAACAAGGTAAACAGCATTAAAAGTAGTTATATGATGAGCAGTAAACAATGTAAAATGATTGATAAGATAATCAATAAAAGAGAGGATGCATCTGTATTAAAATGGGTTTTAAAAAGTGACTTCACAGATAAAAACAGAGACAAACTCCAGTAAAAGTGTACATATAAAAATACATTTTAAAGAGATTTACAGTTGTAAAAGAGGATAGGGAGCTTGGCAGTCTGATCTCAGGGAGGGTGGTTGTTCCAAAGAATGTGGGGGCCCTAACACAAAAGGTCCTGCCAACCTTTGGTCCTCAGCCTCGAATGTGGATTGTGGTTGTGGGATAGCTAACAGGTGACCTCAGGTAACGACTGAGCAGTGCTCAAAGTGCCAAAAAAAAAAAAAATTATAATTTGAAAAACTCAACAGCAGTGTCTCTTTCCAGAAATAAAGACCTGGCTACTCAAGATAATCCACAGGCCTTGTTGTGAGCAGTTTCATGTAGGAACTACTTTCTTTCTGCTGTAGAATCTACGGAACTATTTTAGAATCAACCAGAACTACTTTCTTTCTAATAGAAAGAAACGAGGCTACAACAGGAGTGATGTGTTTTCTCCTTTTGGTTGTTCTGAGGAGTCTTGCTGCTGCATTTTGGGCAATTTATCTCAAGTCTATTGACTGAGACGTGTAACGAGAGTTACAATTATCTACATGAGAGGAGATAAAAGCACGTATGTCTCTAGATTAGCCTCTGTATAAAACCAAACTAATAGTGGAGAATTTCCTGAACTGCATAAGATTGAACAACCCCTATATGGCCTATAGATGCAATAGTTTCCTATGAACTTTTTTTTGCCTAAAATGTCCTATAGGCTTCTATACACATCAGCTTTTTTCTACTGTTTTTGTTGTTGTTGTTGTTGTTGTTTGGGGTGTTTTTTGCACAATCTTGCATATTTCACACCTTTTTTGCATGCTGTCCATTGCACTGTTTGGACTGCACTGTTAGCAACCAAGTCGAATTTTATCTACTGATCCCATAGATGACATTTCAATCAGAAAAAGTTTATAGGAAACACCCTTATTGGGTCCTAGAAGTTTCCCAGTAGACTAATATGATTTGAAAGATGTTCATTAATTGTGCCAGGGCAAATTAAAACTAGAACTAACAGAATTCTATCACTACTGGAAAAATACGCCATAATCCCCATCGATGATGGGCAGGCCCTCTCTCCTCCAACCAGCTGAAAATGTACCAATATGTTGATTTATATTTGATTTACAGTACTAAATCTTTGCAAACAGAATAGTGGTGCTTATTGATAAACTTATATCTGTGTAATTCACCACGGCCACTGGGGAGTGTGGCTGCTTCCTCAGCCGCCTGGGCCGCCACGTTCACAAGTTTGGTAGCCCCGCCTCTTCCACGGCTTAGACAAGATGGCACCCGTTGAGATCGAGAAGTGTCCAGTGTTCCACACTCAACTTTTTCGCCATTCTGAGTACAACATCCGGGCACTCGCAGTGCACTTTGTTTTGCCGTAAATGTTAATGTGAGACACAGCAAATGTCTATGATGTTGTCAGTATGACTGCTAACGTCTTTCTAGGTAGAAATACTAATAAAATAACAATGTTAGAATAAAATATGCACACGTTTAGAAAAAGTCAGGGCCATAGAGTTACATGGGTTTTATTTCAAAAAAGTTATTACATTGCAAAATTGAAAAACAGTCAAATCAACTGCCTTGGTGTTGAAATAGCCACAGTCTTGTCAATAATTAGCTGCAGTGAGTTCTGTAAAGTATGTTAAACTCCTGACATCACAAGGTAGGTTCTTACAGTATTTTAAGTATTCATTTCATTATTACCTACACTTTGTTAATATTTGTTTCATATCACCTCAACCCTCTGACCCAAACACTGCTGCAGGTCCCTCTTAACAGGGGCCTTACATTACCACAGCCTTCTGTGAGCCTGTTAATGATCAACCACAAAGCTCCTGCTGTCAAAACTCTTTTTACTCAAGTCACCTGATCCTGAGCACACAACACGAGCACACACACATACACACACAAACACACACACACCACACACACACCTTAGAGATAAAGTTCAAACCTGGGTGGAGATCTATTAAAGTAATTACATATTATGTCTAAAGGTGAGAAAGAGACTGAGAGATACTGTTATCCAAAGACACTTAGGTAACAGTTTCAAAGGCGCTCATGCATGTCATGACTGCAAACAACACAGAGACAAATGACTACAGATCGAAGTTAGTGGCAGGCAGGAGATAAGTTAACCTTTTTAAACTTTAACAGACTTGAACTGGCTGTGAACTGAGCAGGCGGGAGACAAAACCTGAAGCATCGTGGAGGGGATTAAAAGAGCGAGAAAAAGAAGATAAGAAAAGGTGAAACTTCAGCGACTCCCCTGGGAAAATAGTTTTGAGGTGTTGAGGAGTGTGAATTTAAGGAGCCGCCTCTGTCAGCAATCTGTTTTCAACTTTACTGCTGGTTTGGCGAGTTCTGTTGGAACTTTTCAACCCGAGGCAATCGGCGCCCAAAGATTGGAAAGATCCTCCAGAAACAACACTCGCATTCCTACCTGTGAAATGTGCTTATGTTTGCGCGAGCGTATGCGAGACTCGAGAAAACCTCTCCCTCCCTCTTTCCTTCCCTCCGTCCCTGTCATAACCTGCAGATTAAGCATTAATGGTTGAGTAATCTTTCAACCCCAAACCTTCGTCAACCAGTATGGAGAATGACGAAGTGCGTTATGTAACTTCTCCTTTACTAACTGGGTCATTGGAAGGCACTACCTCTTTTTTCTTGGAAAAGATAAAAAAACTGAGAGGTTAATGCACCTTAAAATACTTCAAAATAGGTAATTTGAGGTTAATATTCCCTCTAAAAAACTCCCTCTTTATGTGGATGTTTGTCCAGTTTGGAGTGGTAATCTACAGTGCTATTAAATGAGTCATGATCAAAAAGTGGCAGTAATATGACTGAAACAATCTGTAAAGAAAAGTGGCAAAAGTCTGAAGGCTCATACTTTTTTATTCTTTGACTTGTGTTGTTTAACAGCATTTCACGCCCGCTTTAATGTTGCATTATTGCCCTCTACTGGTCAAGATTTTATAGCTTTCCCATAATGCTTAGCACCGTAATGATGACTAATAACCACAGATTGAAGTTTTCTTGAGTCACCGCTGTGAGTCACATTCATGTGCCAGGGGTTGGTCCGAGCGACAAAAGAAGAAATGGGACACAACATTTATATGTGGATAAGAGCTACATCTGAATAAGTGAGGAGAGTCACGATTTGAAAAGTCACTTTCAAATATACAGTTTCCTTTATTTACTATTCAACTGACTAGCACTAACTTGGGAAAATTATTATTATTTTTTTCTGATTATTTTTAAATTATTCTTCCATTTCACTGATACAGGCTCTTATCCATATACTTTAAGCTTTGCTAAGTAAGGGATAATTTACAATAAACCCAGACAGAGTGATTGAGGAGGGTTTATTTTGCAATAAAGCCCCAGTCACTGTACATTATCCCAGGTATTACACAGCTAATTATTTAAAAAAAAAAAAAAAATCTGACACAAAATGTTGACTTAAATGATTTTATCGCTTCCTCAGAGTCCTCCAGAGTCTATTATCAGAACTACATCCATAGCAACAGTCTCTTATTCATAGCAATGGTCTGCTGTTAAGAAATAATAGACCGTAGATTGCTGTAATTGACCAATCAGGATCTAGTATTCAACATAATAACCTTTCTTTATTACAGCTGCACCCATTTTGAATACCAGATGCTGATTCTAGTTTTAAGTTCCTGTATAAATGACTAAATCATTTATTTCTCCAAATATCTGCGCTGCTTTTCAAAGTAATTTGACACAAAATACATGGAAGTTAGTAACAGACATTTATGCCACTATGTTTTATCGCTACAGATCCACCAAATCAGAATATTTGAATGAATATTTTCATTGCTTCATCTTGCTGTCAGACAGCCTTTTCTGACAGGAAACCACCATTTTACACCATTTCTCTCTGCTTCTCCAAACCGGGGGCGTGCAGACCGCCATCTACTGTAGGAAACACTCTGACTTGCCTTAAGTACCTCGCGCAGCCTGTCACAACCCCTGGAAAAGCTCATCGCTCAAAAGCAGCAAACATAATCAGACAAGTCAAGAGTTGCAAAAACATGTTTCATTTTATTGAAGCAAGCAAGACAAAGTGACGAGAGGATAACCACTTCAAAAATGATGCATGGCCCATGACACGCTGTGAACGTAAAATGCTAATTCCAATTTGACATACAGCCTACTCAATTGAAAACAGTACAAAGTAAATATATTAAACATTTTCCCTCACCAGCTATTGACTCGTGTAAATACATGCTTATTCTTATTTGGGACAGGGGCGACAAAATACTGGAAAAGTTTTGGAATGCTCAAAAAACATTTGTTTGGAACAAGCTGATTGGTAGCAGGTGATAGCATTATCACCGATTATGAGAGGAGCATCCTCAGAAGGCTCAGTCATTCACAAGCATGGCTAAAGCACAGGATTGCATTCTGTTTTTAATTTACGATTGGCACAGCCTCCCAGCTTTTTTAGAATCTAGATGAATCTGTTTATCGGCGCACCAAAACAAACATCCCTCTCCCCGTTAACCTACATAGCTACATGCTTATTTAGCTAGAAAGAGGAGGAGGAGAGAGCCAGGGAAATTAAGGAGAAATAGCAGTGTCAGTAAGTCAGGCTTGGAAGGGAAGGAAGGAGGAAATATTTGAGTAGTGACATCACAGCGACAGAGTGGAAGTGCTATCCTTTTATAGCCATGTTCTCTCTCTCTGCCACATTCCTCAGCTACAGAACTCTCCTCCTCCTCCTCCTCCTCCTCCTCCTCCTGCCCTCTTTTCCTCCAACTTCACTCTTGCGCCAGCCCAAGTGGTGTGACGCAAACGCAGGACTGGGGGAAAGGGGGGGAGAGGAGTTGGTAAACTCTGTGAAGGAGAAGGCAGAAAAATTCCCTGAACTCCCCCTGTGCTAGCCCTCTTGACCACTTCTCTTTTCCTTTTACTCCACTCTCTCTCCACTTTTACTTTCACTGACTGGTGGGAGCAGACTTGGAGGTGTTCGTGACAAAGTGCTCTACTTCCGATTCACTGGAACACCTATTATTGGGTTTTAAATGTGTCTTGAAAACCCCTGCTGCTCCCAGAGAGGCTTCAGGGGAGCTTGTCACAATTTGTTAAAATATTATTTTGATTTCAGTTCAAACAAGTTTAAAAATCCTTTGCATGCTGTGCATTTAAAGAGACAGTTCACCCCAAAATCAAAAACACACCTGTAGAGCTTTTTTGTCCATCTAGATTGCTTTGGTGTGAGTTGCTGAGCTTTTAGAGATGTCTGTCTTCTCTCAAATGTTTTGGGACTAAATGGCGCTCAGCTTGTGGTGCTCCAAGCAGCAAAAAAAAAAATACATTTGAAAAACTCAAAAACAACGTCTGTTTCCAGATATTATGGCTGTGTTATTGAACACAATCCACAGACATTTTTGTTGGCAGTTTCATGACGGAACTATTTTCTTTATTCAGTAGATTCTACCGGAACTACTTTTTTCTATTAGATATTTCCTGCACGAAACTACTCACAACAACGTCTTTGAAGTATCTTATGTAATCGGGGTCGGGATTTCTGGAAAGAGACACTTGTTTTGAGTTTTTCAAAAGTTTTTTTTTTTTTTTTTGCTTCTCTGAGCACCACAAGCTGAGTGCCATCTAGTTTGGGGCAAACTCTTTCTTTCAGCATTATATGAGTAGCTCAGATACAGAAAAACTTAAAACGTCAGTACCAAGTTGTTCTAAACAATCCTGATAAAAGTAAGAGGGCATGACTGCCAACTTGAAAAGTAGCTATTACATATATTATCATCTCACAACAGTGACCTTTCTATTTTTTCAGAACAGGAAGTGAATCTAGTATGTACAAACTGTTCTGAAAAGCAGAAGCAGCACCTTGTGAGCCGTGGCGCAGATGTAAAAAACAAAATTAATAACTTGGATGGCCGTTGGTAAAGAATTACAGTTGTGCTCATAAGTTTAAATACCCTGGAAGAATTTATGATTTCTTGGCCATTTTTTAGAGAATATGAATGATAACACAAAAACTTTTCTTTCACTCATGGTTAGTGGTTGGGTGAAGCCATTTATTATCAAACAACTGTTTCCTCTTTTTAAATCATAATGACAACAGAAACTGATTCTGAACTACCAAATGACCCTGATCAAAAGTTTGCATGCCCTAGTTCTTAATACTGTGTATTGCCCCCTTTAACATCAATGACAGCTTGAAGTCTTTTGTGGTAGTTGTGAATGAGGCTCTTTATTTTCTCAGATGGTAAAGCTGCCCATTCTTCTTGGCAAAAAACCTCCAGTTCCTGTAAATTCTTGGGCTGTCTTGCATGAACTGCACGTTTGAGATCTCCCCAGAGTGGCTCAATGATATTGAGGTCAGGAGACTGAGATGGCCACTCCAGAACCTTCACTTTATTCTGCTGTAGCCAATGACAGGTCGACTTGGCCTTGTGTTTTGGATCATTGTCATGTTGGAACGTCCAAGTACGTCCCATGCACAGCTTCCGGGCTGATGAGTGCAAATTTTCCTCCAGTATTTTCTGATAACATGCTGCATTAATCTTGCCATCAATTTTGACCAAGTTTCCTGTGCCTTTGTAGCTCATCAGCGATCCACCTTCGTGTTTCACAGTAGGAATGGTGTACCTTTCATCATAGGCCTTGTTGACTCCTCTCCAAATGTAACGTTTATGGTTGTGGCCAAAAAGGTCAATTTTGGTCTCATCACTCCAAAAGACTTCGTTCCAGAAGTTTTGAGGCTTGTCTCTGTGCTGTTTGGTGTATTGTAAGCGGGATGCTTTGTGGCATTTGCGTAGGAATGGCTTTCTTCTGGCGACTCGACCATGCAGCCCATTTTTCTTCAAGTGCCTTCTTATTGTGCATCTTGAAACAGCCACACCACTTTTTTTCAGAGAGTCCTGTATTTCAGCTGAAGTTATTTGTGGGTTTTTCTTTGCATCCCGAACAATTTTCCTGGCAGTTGTGGCTGAAAGTTTTGTTGGTCTACCTGACCGTGGTTTGGTTTCAACAGAATCCCTCATTTTCCACTTCTTAATTAGAGTTTGAACGCTGCTGATTGGCATTCTCAATTCCTTGGATATCTTTTTATATCCCTTTCCTGTTTTATACAGTTCAATTACCTTTTCCCGCAGATCCTTTGACAATTCTTTTGCTTTTCCCCATGACTCAGAATCCAGAAACGTCAGTGCAGCACTGGATGAAAGATGCAAGGGTCTGTCAGGAGCCCAGAAACTCACTGACCTTTTATACACACACACACACTGATTACAAGCAAACAGATCACAGGTGAGGATGGTTACCTTTAGTAGCCATTCAAACCTGTTTGTGTCAACTTGTGTGCATGTTATCAGGCCAAAATCTCCAGGGTATGTAAACTTTTGATCAGGGTCATTTGGGTAGTTTCTGTTGTCATTATGATTTAAAAAGAGGAAACTCAAGAGGCACAGTTGTTTGACAATAAACTAACCATGAGTGAAAAAAAAGTTTTTCTCTTATCATTCATATTCTCTGAAAAAAATCACAAATTCTGCCAGAGTATGTAAACTTATGAGCACAATTGTATGTATCTTATATCCACTGATCAGACATAACATCAAAACCACTAACAGGTGAAGTGAATAACATTGATGATATCATCACAATGGCACCAGTCAAGGGGTGGGATACATTAGAGAGCAAGTAAACAGTCTGTTCTTGTGGCTTCTGTACACTGACATGACAGCATGGGTTGATTCTTTTTGGTACTGCTGCATCACCAGCAGCAGTAGTCATGATGCTTACGTCATTGTCACAGTGACCCATGCAGGCTGGTTGGTGATGTCTGGAAATATAAATCTGATGGCTTGCAACTACTACTGCAGACAGTTGGTCTTAAAGATCTGATCTGAGAAACAAATTGGATTTTCCTGCACTATGGGCAAAATTGTGATGGCCTCGACAACTAGGTCAGAGCATCTCCTAAATGGCACGTCTTGTGTCTCTGTATGCAGGGGTTGGTACCCACCAAAAGCGGTCCAAGGAAGGCTCATGGGTGCCCAAGGCTCACTGATGCTCGTGGAGAGTGAAGTTTAGCCCATCTCATCCAATCCCACAGAAGAGCTACTGTAGCACAAAAAGCTGATGCTGGCTATGAAAGAAAGGTGTCAGAACAGACAAAGGCCTTTCTCACCTACATAGAAACAGCCATGTTCTGGTTTGCTCGCCTAATTTTGAACCATTCAGAGCATTTACACTAAAATTAAACTGGTTCATAACCAGTTTACAAGTTGGTTTCCCGCAAGAATAAAAATTGCTTGAGAACCACGCTGGGTGTGTTATATTCTACAGGTCGTTGCATATTTTGCAATGCTCTCTGTTGATGACTTCCTTGATTACAATGGCGCTGCTCAAAACTGGTGGAAACATGGGCTGGGTCACTAGATAGCACCAAGATTCTAAGACTCTTGAACGGAACCGGCTCAAGAATCAGAAATAATTTGGTAGAGATATTATAATATAATTACAGCTTGCTGCGTATGAAACTGCATAGATGCAGCTCAGTCAGAGTGCCAATGCTGACGTCTGTTGACTGCAAAGAGCACCTACAATGGGCACGTAAGCATCAGAAATGGATCTTGGGGTAATAGAAGAGGGTGTTGGAGGCCTGGTATTGACAAGGTGTTGACTTGGCTTCCAAATTCCCCAGATCTGATCTGATTGAGCATCACCGGGATGTGCTGGAGCAACAAGTCGGCTCCATGTAGGCCCCACCTCGCACCTTACAGGATTTAAAAAGCCTGTGTGTTGGATTTAGTGCCATCTAGAGGTGAGATTGCAGAAGAAGAAGAATCTGCTTCTAACATTAGATACCACAGGAGTCCATGCTTAGAGCTGTTTTGGCAGCACAAGGGGGATCTACAATGTTAGGCAGCTGATTTTAATGTTGTGGCTTTATATAACCAATTCATAGACACAAAAAGTTCAGCACTAAATTGTATTTACACAAATCGATTTAACAGTCATTGATACAAGTGTTTCTTAAGATGCTAAAACATCCCCTAGGGCATGTGTCCTCAGATTCTGTAAACCAATTTACTTGTATAAACCATGATTAATACTGAGAAAAAAACAGTGAGAAAACAAGCCAAACTAATGAAATGACATTATCGAGAATATGAGCAGCGTGTTTCACTTCATCATTCTGTAAGTTTTTGTAGTGTGAATAAAAAGCTGCCATAGAGTTTAAGCACAAAAAAACCTTCCCCGCTTCATCGACCGTGAACCCGAGATCAAGATGAGTTTCACTGTATTCTTTGATTTTGTCTTTAACTGACGTGTTCGCTTTGCGAGCGTCACTTGTTTTTCTTTTCTTACCCGTAAACATCACTCCATCTTGTGCTTTTCATTTCCTTTTACTGTCTGAATACAATTTGCTCACCCAAATCTTGATAAACTCCCTGTGGTGAATGCAGTCTTGCTGGCTTATTGTTCCCATATGATTAAGATGCATTCAACTTTAGATCTACTTCACATTTCACCCCCAGTCATGCGTGCCGCCCCTGCAGTGACTCTCCCCTTCACTCAACCCTGAGTTTGAGGACCATTTCAAGCTCCATATTATGACACATACTGTAAGTATACAAAAAATTAACTTAGTTCTGGGTCTTATTACCAGAATTGTAAGACTTTTCTAAACTGTAGTCATGGTCTAATCAGTTACATCAGGGTGTTGGGCAGCAGAAGAAAGTCCCTTTAGACGGTTTCACATCTGTTTGTCTTATTAAAGTCGATCTTTCACAACACGCTGGTCCATACATGTTCACTGCACGCTTCCTGTTCATGCTCACACTCAGTACATGCTTCTCCTTTTAGACTTCGCACTTCCTGTTTTTATGTCCTTTTCTTAATATGGTATGAAAATAAATTAGCACTGTGTCAGTGTGTTTATTAACAACAGATGTGTGACCTGCACACGAGACCAGTACCAGCTTTCTGTGTCAAAGGCTGAACACCTTTACGTTTCAAAGCCTGGCTGAGGAGGAGAGTTTGGTTTTAAATTGTGCAGTACCTAAATGATATAAGTTTATATCATATGTAGAGTATATGTGATCAAAATGCTGCATTTGAATCATTTTATGGACAGGAACTTACGGAGTGTGGACTAATATTAATAGTCTTTTGTCAGTTTGAAACCATTTTTGGTGACAGTTAGATTCGACAAGCCCATTACGACACAGTGCTGAGTCATCAAAAGTGTCGTCCTTCTGTCTCAGTAGCTTATTTTTTCCATTTTTTCCCTTTTAAAACCTTTTCGTGGAGAGTTTTTCCTTATTCTTTCAAGGACCTACAGGACAGGGGATGACTGTACAGATTGTAAAACCCCCTGAGGCAAACTGTGGTTTGTGATATTTGTGGGCTTTACAAATAATATTTGACTTGACTTGACTTAGAACGCCTCAGAATTCAGTTTTAAGCTGGTACAATCATTTCTTTTTAGATGAACAATGGGTCAAAGGCCTACAGCATTTGTAATATGAAAGGAGCTGTTCATAGTGACAAACCCGAAGAGAGACTCTTCAGTTTGCCTCAGCTCTGCAGGGCATTTTAGCTGTTTTCAACAAAAAGACTACCCACAATCTTGTCAGCATCAAGCATCAGGCACACAGATGAAGTTAGTGAATAGCAGGGCAACACTGGAGAGTGTTTAGCAGCTAAAGAGCCAGATATTTATCTCAGGAGTCAATGCAGACAAAAACAGAGTTAGAAGGAGAGTGAATTTCGGAGCCTCATTATGTGGCCGAACGATTCTAATTTCCTTAAAACAGCTTCAAAACCATTTTGATGATACACTGACTTGTAATGGGGAGAATGATGCCTCTGTCATTCCAACTGACGCTGCACTCTGTACTTATCCACTATGTAACTTCTGTGGGCAAGTGCATAACACTTTATGGCACAAAGTCACACACCGCCAGCAACATTACCTGTGGTGTTTCTGTTAGTCTTGCTAACACAGGAACTTTGGACCGCCAGGAAGAGATTTTATGGCGAGAGCTTCACGAAACAAAAACCCACAAGACGGCGAGCTGGTCCTCTTGCTGTTGAAGTAGTAGGCTAAGTGATATTAGCTTGCTTGCTGTGTTGTTGTAACCTGACAAGCCAGATGTTTTTTGTTTGTTTTTTCTTTTATTACACACAACCATCTGGGAAGTCATCCTTAGAAACATTTTGGAAAAGGGCAAGCACTTTCAAAACAATATGTGGCAGGTGATTGGATGAACTATCACATCTAACACAGGCTAACTTAAACCAACCAGATCAAACTCTTGCCAAAGCTGGTCAGGAGAAAAGCGAAAACATCTTTTTTTATCAAGAAAAGCCTTCAGTGCTGTTCTTGGCTCTGCTTTTAATGAAGAAATACTCTCCAGTTCTGATATAACTGATGCTATCAGAGTATCTATGCAAACCGCTTCAGGAGCCGCCATTGTTTGTTAGAGATGAGCCCCTTTCATGGACACTTCTCGCTGTTATCACATCTAAAACCATGCCCATAAGACTCAGCAGTCCCTCCTAAGATGCTGATAGGCTGAACCACTTTTGTTGCGTTGCCTCGCAAGGTATGTGTTGTTGCGCTTGCTTAATGGTTGGCTCTGTTGGCAAAGGTGTTGACTCATTAGTTTTTGATCATAAGTAATATCATAAGTAATATAATCATAACAAATACTCATCTACAGCTGTCCATATAAAACACAACCCCAAATAAAAGCTGATGTTGCTAAGTGTCTTCTGGATGCCTAAATCAGCAACTGCAACAACACAATCACCATATCACTTCATAAGGTGATAATATGTAAGTGGACTGTTTACATCCTGTTTCTGCTGCCCTAAAATAGCCAAAGACTCAGTTATTGCCAAGAGTAACTTGATCACTGTGAAAGCAATTGCACCATGGGTTATCATTTTAGCCTAATTTAACACAATTTATCTCTTTATGTAGAGCAGGCATGTCCAAACTATTCCATGAAGGGCCATGTGGCTGCAGGTTTTTGTTCCTACCAAGCCAGAGCACACCAGGCTCAACTCATTTAATGAACTAATTTCAGCCTTCAAACAGCTAATTAGTCAAATCAGGTGTGCTGTTGGTTGGTTGGAGCGAAAACCTGCAGCCACTCGGCCCTTTGTGGAATAGTTTGGACATGCCTGATGTAGAGGGTTAAGAGATTAAAATGTTGTTGTGAGTTAAAATTTACTCGGCAAATCCTATTCCCAACCATAGTAATAACTGAATAAATCTCTTTCTTATTTTGTTAGTTTTATTTTTCAGGTCATTATTGAAATCACTGAAATGGTAGGAATATACTGTCATTTTCGCAAACGTCTACACAAACATTATACATCATCAGAGAACAATAAAAATGATTTGTTGCCTAGTGTCAGTCTCTTTATTTCCCTTCACTATTCAGATATTCATAATAAGCATCTTTCATTGGATAATATTACAATTTTTCACTGCGTGACAGTATATTTTTTGTGTGTCACAGCTTTCAAGACACTGTGATAAATATCCTGATACTTAACACACCAAAGCCTCGGCGCTGAGGGAGCAGTATTAGAGCTCAGCTGCTTCTTGTCAGTGGACGTGTTATTTTAGGTCCAGTGTTTTAGTTTTAAGCTAAAATCAGCAGTGGGATTGTGGCTGCCGAGCCAATTCATGACACAGCACACACATCTTAGCATGGAGGACAATAGGCCTCTCTGTGAGGAAGCTCTCACACACATATGCACATGTACACACTGCCGTGTTTATACAGGTGGGCTGAAAATGAAGTGGTTAGCGAGGTGTGTGTGTGTGTGTGTGTGTGTGTGTACGGTGAGTTTGGTTATTGAAAGGAAAGGAATGGATATGGCGTATGTGTGTTTAGCCTTGGCTTCGCTCCCAGGAACACATACCACAGTGACACTAGCAGTGCAGAGACCAGCAAAATTCCTTCTTATGAAAATAAGCATCATGGAAACGTAGAGGAGAGGAGACGATGAATAAAGTACGGCATAAATGGACAGAATAGACCCCTTTTCTGTTAGTAAACATTATGACGTTTTTTTGTGGGTGGAGCTTAAGTGGAGGTAGAATAATTCCCCAAACACTTTAGTTAACACTAGCTAGCAAATTTTATTGTTTTTTAACAATGGCTGAACAAAGTACAAGTTTCTCTGCATATGTCACTCACTCTCTAATGCCCGTGAAGTGTGACCACGACTGTTATTTGAAAAAGTTAAAGGGATAGTTCACCCAAAAATGAAAATTGAGTCATTATCCGCTCACCCTCATGCCGACTGAAGGTTAGCTGTAGTATTTTAGTCCCAAAACACTGCTCAAGTGGTCAACATTCAGTTCCTGTAAAACTCCAGCAGTGTTTTGTGGACTAAAAATCTAAACCCAACCTTCAGTAGGCATGAGGGTGAGGAGGTAACTCAGTTTTCATTTTTGGGTGAACTACCCCTTTAACTTTTCAAGTAACGGTTGTGGTCACACTTCACGGTCACTGGAGAGTGAGTGGCATGTCCAGAGAAACTTTTATTTTGTTCAGCCATTGTTAAAAAACAATAAAACCTGCTAGCTAGTGTTAGCTAACATGACTCAATTTTCATTTTTTGGTATACTATCTTAACCAATGGGACCAGACTGGCCGATCTATAAACTCTCACTGAATATATGGACAACTTTTCTACAATTGCCATTGCACTTAACAGTTACATTGTTTTCTCTTTGTTTTGTCTCTGGCCATAAAGTTAGCTAATGAAGTTAGCTAATGCTAAGATCACCTCAGTCCAATCCTGTCGTCTTTCATCATGTTTAACCACCTTTGTTTTGCCTCAAGCAAACATAATGTAATCATGACATGGCACTAACAGGGTCTATACCAACAGCACTTGGCATTTCCTAAGCTTTCAATCACATGTCATGGTCTTCATCAGGAAATGGAACTGGCTCAGGTGTCTTCATGGTTCCTCAGTGTGGAATGTCAGTCACATGATAACAAGTGGTCTTATATGGAAGATCCCTGCGGAGTCTCCCCTACATACGATCACTGATTTGCTGATGAAGACAACTGTGATATGGTTGAAAGCTCAGAAAAAGCTGGTAAGTACACCTTGAGTTGAGATTTTTTTTTTTCCACACGCACTGATCCCAACATCAAGAATGAATTAGTATTGACCCCATAATGATGTGAAGTGATAACATACACAGTTTTGTTTTAGGAGTTTTGGATGGGACTGGGTTAGATTGTACAATTGCTTGCAATGTTGTGTCCTGTGTGTCCAGCAAAAAGTACAATCACATTGTCATAAATAATGTATCCCCCCCTCCCATCTACCTCCTGTCTCCCACTGGGATTTCTCAAATAGCAACACTATCGTCATAAGAAAACAGTGGTCAAGAAATCAAGAAATTACATAAACAAAACACACTGGTACGGCAGACAACCACAAAACAAACTGATAAAGCTCATTTTGGGAAGTTACAAACAGTTGGGTACATCTACGCATGCTGACACAGACATGAGCTGAGCTTTTGGGAAGTGAGTTGTTATGTGTGGTTGTTTAGAGGCACTGACGGCTGTGAAAAGGAGAAGCAGTGATTCTGATGACGCTGAGCGACATTGCCTTGTTTGGCTAGTAGCCCGACACAGTGCTAATGAGCACTTAACAACAGGATTAAAATGATTTAGGGGATTCATGATGTTGTTTTCAGAGGTGTGTGCTCTTACCTCTCCTGTCTCTCAGGAGAATGTATCCTGGTCGTATTCACAGAGACAGAATGTCGACATTACTCTGGCTAGAAAGCTCCCCAGGAGACAGAGAATCACTTCACCACAAAAAACTGAACGTGAATGTGTTATAACCGTCAGACTTTTCAAAATAAAATAAATACATGTACATATTTTTCAAGGCCTCTCTGCCAGTCATGCTGTCAGTACATATCATTACAAACAGCGTCCTTTACTGCTGAGCAGTAGATCCAGATGATTTTGAAAAAAGCATTATGCTGAGTCTGGAACAATATTTAACATAAGAAGATAAAAGACAAAGAATCTCCAATATACAGTCGAACATAGGACTCCAAAAATCATTCAGCAGTCTACATCCAAGGAAATAGAAGAGAGAAACAGTTTGAAATCATTACAGAAAAATGTCCTAAATGTCCGTGCTTGTCCAATCTTAACTTACGTTTCCTACCCTATCTCAGACCTCGTATCTTATCTTCACTTAGGAAATCCGACAGCTGTAAACTTGATTTCTTTAATTGGTGCTCTCCTTGTCATGCCTGTATCTGTGTTTAAAACGTACACAAGACTGCCTGTATCCATGACAACAGCGGTCTCACTTCACTTATCACTGGCTAGCTTGTTAAAGCTGGCATGTCTGTTTATTCTTAGGCTGATGCCCCCTAGTGGACATAGCAAGTATGACAGGAGAAGTATAAGGAGCAAGAAAGTCTGCGTTTGGAGTAGGGAGGTGGGTTGGAGAATAGATGGAAAGAAGGTAGAGGACTTTCACCCAGAAGACCAGGATTTGAGTCCTGAAGTAAACGTAGAGTATTTTTGAGTAATTTTTTATGGACGTGACGTCTATCGCATTCCTTCCGTAGCATGAGTAACTTTCATCCAGGAGGTTCAAGTCTTGTGTGAAACAAAAAATAAACATACAGTTATTTAAAGTTTTAAGTATCTTAAAACTTTAAACTTTTAATGTTATGGATGTGATGTCTGTGGCGTCACACAGTCACATGACATATATTACATAGTTATTTTAACCCAAACCACAACCTTTTCCTACCCCTAACCAAGTAGTTTTATTATCTAAACCTAACCAAATTGTGACTGTTTTACAACTTAAACCACGTGTCATGTCACGTGAGCTATACGAGCTCGACACTGCCGGTACTCTCCACCAGTAACATAGGTCGTTTGTTGTTTGGGTGTGAGGATGTGTTGGGTATTACAGGACAGTACAGGCCAGAGTAGCTGGTTGCTCACTTCAGTAGATATCTCTCCAAGACAATACATAGTTGTCTTTGACGTAACATCAAAACTGTTACTTATTCACATTTTTCAACAAATTTTTTAATACATTGAACAAAAAGTGTACCTTTAATGTACCTTTAATACTGCACAGCAACCATGTGAATCAGAAATTTTGGTCTAGTTGTCAAATTCACTGACAGCATATGGACTTTCCTAAGGATGCTGATATCATGAACAACTGTCAGCATCATTCCCATGATTAACAGACTGTTAACAGACATGCAGACTGAGACTGGTACAAAACACGGAAACCACTGATGAAGGTGGCACAGGAAACAGTGTGGCAGAGTCACTTTCCATCACACACAGAAACGCACAAACTAGAATGACATGCACAGAGACGTGCAGGAACGCACGTTCAGACATGGGAAAACACATTCCAACTCTCATGTCGATAAGTAACAGAGAGAAAAGACAAGGATGAGGCACCTAAATGCCCACATATGACAACAGACACACACACACATGCACACAGAATGTGTTTTCACCACAAGTTTCCAGGATACCAATATATAAATAAAAGCAAGATGAAGACGTCATTTGATATGATGCTCCAGATCCATCAATATTCCTCTGATCAAACACACTGATCAATATTATGAGCTGTTGCCTGGATACAGTCGGATGAGCGCAGTGTGAGAATATACAGACTGGGAATCATCCTTTGGCTCACATTCAGCTGCACGGAGACACACACACACACACACACACACACACACTGACGCTCACATCCACACATCAGCTGCTATTGTAGCATTACTCTGCTTCAACACTGCTTTGCGGATAAACAGTTCTCTCTTTGGAGGATTTTTCGTACACACAAACATACGCACACGCTCCATTAGCATTATGTATAAAGGACGTCTTGTCACGGAGAGTGTACACACAAAGCTTTCAGCTGAAGGTAGGAGGACGTCTGCAGTATATTCACATAAACCTCTCATAGCTGACATGAGAAGAGGCCATAATGTTATAGGAGCTTTGAGGAAGCTATAAACATACATTCTGAAAATTAATTGCCAAACCTGCTGATCCACTTCTGTCAGGATAGGAAGAGGGTCAAGCACTCAGCGTCTGATACTGAGGCAGAAGGTACCCTTTAGCTGCAGTATCCGACGCGTTCAGAAAGCCCTTTTAGTACGTGATTAACACTTGGAAAGGGTTGCAGTTTGGTTAGGCTTGGGCACAAAAACCACATGGTTAGGTTTAGAATTAAACCATGTTACCATGGATTACCATGACAACAAAAGTCACGTGTCGCTGAAGCAACACAAAAGTTATGTGCCTCACAACTTTTAATAACGCTTTGGTTTCACACATAAAATGAGCCCCGGTCTTCCAGGTGAAAGTCCTGTGTTTGTTTGAACCGTCCATCCACCCCATCTCCTCCATGTGTGGACTTTGTCCCTCTTCGTACTACATCAACAGCTGCAGATGGCCTTACATTAATATGCATTACAAGTCACTTGAAAAGCCCGGTGTTTCGGTTTCAGCCGCGAACGGGCACCGTCTGTGTCTACTTGAGTCGCCGACGTGCGGTGACATTTCATTGGTATCTGAGGAGTTGGGAGTGAGACTGAACTGTGTTGTCGGTGTCCTGTCAGTGCCAAAAACAAGCACTTTCAGTGGACCTACTTTGACCATGTTTTTGCCCGCAAGGATTATGTTGCAGCCAGTGCACAGTTGTCGTATCATATCGTATCGTATCGTATCGTATCGTATCGTATATCACTCATTTCTCTCTTTCTCTTTCTCTTTGATTAAAATTTTGTAATTTATATTTTGTAACTTCTAGTTTTCTGTTTTATTTATTTATTTTGATACTGGTTCAAAGTCATTATACCTTTATATCATCTGCTTTATATCTGTGAATGGAAATGAATATAATTTTCTTATAATCCCAACTTGTCAAATACCGACAATTTGTCACCACCCCTTGGTGTCCCTTGGTACCTCAAACCTTTTAATAACTTGTTGGATTTCACATGGGACACAAACTCTGCTCTCCTGAGTGAAAGTCCTGTGTTTGTCTGAGCCACTCATCCACCCACCTCCTCAATCACACTCACACACATCAAAAGCCCGGTGTGTCTCATACAGCCAGGGATGGGTTTACAGTGAAGTCACTTGAAAGCTCAGTGCGTCTCTTTCAGCCACTAATGGGCACCGTGCGCACCTGCCGAGGGGTGGTGACAAGACATTGCTATTTAACGAGTTGGGAATGAGAACGGACTGTCCTTTTCATACAAATGAAAATGAGCTCTGACACATCAGTATACTGACTGTATAATTTTCATTGGCTCAATAAAACATATTTGAAACAGCCGCTGCAGCCCATTTGGCAGCTACCAGATGAGGCAATTTACTGAACCAGCTCCAAAGCTTTTTGGACCTATTTGTCATGTAGACCCCAAAATATATATGCTTGAAGCTCTTAAAATGGATGAAACATTTTGATGCTTGCTTTACAATGAGGCTGAAGGATGAAAACACATCAGTCACAGTAAATTCACAGTGAATATCATCATTCAGTGTGATTTTACTACTAAGATCATTTCATAGAAGCAGAAATAAACAGAAAGGCATTTTAAAGAGCCATTGTTTGGGTTGCACAAGGGACCTCATTATCTGTTCACAAATATCTCGGTGCAGCAGAACATCCAGCTTGTGCCACACAACAACGCCAAAAGGAAATATTTGTGCTCCTGTTTTTTTGTTTGTTTTTGTTTTTGTTTTGTTTTTTAAAGTACACAATTTTGTTTACTTTTAGTTTAAAAAATGAGGCTTTTGTTTAAAGCTTTAGGGATTCAACACAGATCCCGGAGCTGAGCGTGAGTCATCCACATACACATTTGTAATCTGCTAAAGAACACGCACATCCATCATCTCATCATTATCACAGTTTCATCTCACCGTAATTACCGAAGGCTTTTCCCGATATCTAACTGGATTAAACATCTTGTACCTGCTGTATCATCCATCCAGCATTTCTTTCACTCGTCACAAATACCACCAATTGGATGATGGATAATGTCACTTGTTTGTGTTTTCCTTGTCCTCGGTACTCTGGCTGCTAAGTATCTTGGGGGAATTTCGCACACAAAAAGGTCTGACGCTGCAGCACAGCAGACCAACAGTGGGCTGTTTTATCTGTGTTCCCCTTTAAACTGCTTCAATAAATAAATGTGTTGCAACACAGCTCCTCATGACGCTTGCTCTGCATTTGGCTGCGCTTCAGTGTCCAAACATCTGACATCACTTTGCACTCTCGCCTTTTTTTACGTTAGTGATCTTGTTCCTCTGAAAGCCTGAGGTAATCACGAAAAAATCCCTTTCACTGAGGTGATTTATACTCATTAGTTCCAATTATTTTTGACATCTCAGTCAAATAAACTGTTATAATTTCATTTTTTTCTTTATTTCAAGACACAATATTTGAAACGCTCTGACTGTCTCTGTGTATTTGACATGTAGGTGCACACACTCTATCAGAAGGGTTCTACTTGAAGGGCTGAAGTTCTACCCAGAACCATTTGATTCTGATGAACCCTTTTTTGAGAGAGAGTTCATCAAGGGTTCTTTGTAAGACTAGGGCTTCCATTAAGAACCCTTTTTGGAGTTCTTCAAGGTTTGTTGAAAGCATTGGCTGTTTAAAGACATTTTCATTGGTAATTTAAACATAGATTGTTCAAATAATGGATGATGATCTGTTGCCTCATGTGTAGAATACAATATGGTTCTTTATAGAACATTTGGAAGACAATAGAGGTGAAACCCTTACAAAAAGTATTTTAGATGAAAACCTTGGAATAGAAAAGGGTTCTTGGTGGGACTCTGAATGGGTTCTTGTTAGCACACCTAGTAGGTGGAAAAGTTCTGAATAGAACCCCCAAAGAGCGTCCTGGGTGGAGTCATTACACCATAGAGAGGTTCTCTTAGAACCTCTCATAGGTGGTTCTGAGCGGAACCTCTCACAGATCTGCAAGGTACAACCTCTGTGAAACCATCTCCTAAACTTGGGCTGAGGTTCTACCCTCAGAACCTCAACCTGGTGTCTGAAGAACTTTTTAGAAGAAAGCATTCTTTGTAAGACCAAGGGTTCCATTAAGAACCCTTTTCATCCAAAGAACCCATTTTGGAAGAAAGACTTCTTTAAGGATTGTTGACATCCTTGAAGAACTTGTAGAACCCCCAGGGTGTGTTCTAGATAAAAGCCTTGAAATATAAATGGGTTCTCAGTAGAACACCCTGGGTTCTCCTACATTTATAGAAATAAGAGTTCCAAAACAGCTCTTCCTGAAGGACTGAGGTTCTATCCAGGAGCATTTGCTTCTGAAAAAGGATTATTCAAGAAAGGGTTATTCAAGGGTTCTTCATAAGACCAAGGGTTCATTTAAGAAACTGTATCATTCAAAGAACCCATGTTGGGGAGAACTGTTGAAATCTTTGAATAACTCAGAACTCTCAGGGGTTCTTGTACCATAACATAAAGGGCTCTTGGTAGAGCCCCCGGGTGGATTCCAGATAAAATCCTTAGAAAATCAAAAGGTGAGTTCTAGATAAAACCCTTGGAAAACAGTTTTCGGTAGAACTCCCAGGGTGGGTTCTTGATAGCACCCTTACAAGGTGGAAAGATTCAAGATAGAACCCGCAGACAGGGCTCTGGGTGGAACCATTGCACCATAGAAGGGTTCTCCTTTATAACCTTTCAGATGGGGTTCTGGGTAAAAACCTTTAACAGATGGTTCTATGTAAAACCCTTTATGTTAGGCCCTACCAGGAACCAAAAGAGTTCTCCTATGGAGACAAGCTGATGAACCCTACATGGTTCTAGTCGATGAGTGTCTTTTTTTTATTTTACACCCAAAACTCTGACATCATCTATCAGAACACTTTTCCAGGAACCTGTCTCTGTTCCACATTTCTCTTGCTTTCCTCTCACCTCTCTGCTCTCCTCTTCTCTCTGTCTGGCTCAGCATGTTCCTGCTATTGATTTAAAACATCAAGACTCTATTTTCCCTCTCATCAAAATTAATTTCTCATGAATCACAGCTGTTGCTTCAATCTGATCACAGGCCGCAAAACTGGAGCTTGAGATAAATTATCTTTCAGTGGAAATCTCTGATCACATCCCTTGTGTATATATATATGTATATTTTTTCCTGTTTCCTGAATGAAATACATATTTGAGGCTTTGCGGTTCCTCCTGGTCACACATGAGGCTGACAAACACACAACACGGAGTGATAAACCATGTCTGTGTTATTAGAACAAAGATTTGGCTGTTTGTTTTAGGTTCAGAAGGATCTCCAGGAACCGTTGCTTAACACGCACACACTGTTGTGTGTCTCGCCTCCAGGGACTAGGGTTGTGTAAATTCCCCTGTCTGTGTTCGTTCAGCAGCTTGGCTCCCTGCCCTGGCCTCTTCCTCCCAAAATCTGCACTTGTATCATGTGTATAGCAGCATGCACAGACACAGAAAAAAATAAATAAATATAAATACACATATACAGCCTAAGGTAACAGATGCAGATGGTGTTTGTCATTTCTTTACACAGAAACTGAATTAGCTAAAAGAATCTAATCCACTCAGTAAAGTCCAACAAACTCACATGGAAATGGTACAACAGCTCCCCCTGCTGGTGGAGCACACACACAGAAGAATTGTAAATTGTAGAATGGAGTTTATATATATACATGTATTTTTCATAAAATTCATTCTAATATGCAGATTATGATGGCATAACCTCCTTACAAATACACATTAATCAAAATTCTAATATGAGATTAAACTTTTGCATTTAGTAAATCATGGTCAGGTCAGCAACAAAAGGTATTTAACCACTAACAAAAAGGTCCCCCCCCCCCCCAAAAAAAAAAAAAAAAAAAAAAATCAGTATCAGATTACATTTAGAATATTTTCCTGCTTTACTTTATCATCAACAGCCTTTTCTGATGGGAAAATGATGTTAAATATGCCGAATTCGCTCTCTCCAAACCAACCAAACTCCATAGCCAAAATCAGACATTTTGCTTCACAGATCACAGGAGTTGTTGATCTACTGCTGCCTCGGTTTGGTACTTTGTTTGTGCTATTGTGTGATTTTGGTGAATTTAATCTATCCTCTTAAAATACAGAGGTCACAAAATAACACAAACAAATTAACAAATCAAGACAGCAGTAGAACAGCGATTCCCATATTCTGCAAGGTAAAATGATTGGTTTTGCCCACGGAGTTTGGTGGATTTGGACAGAGTGATATCTGCTGCTCCAAAGCAGTGAGGTGTACTGTAGGCTTTAAACTACATATCTGCATATGTCTTGTATTGCTTTCTTCTCCCCTTGATTTCTTAGCAAAAAAAAAAATTGGGATTTGAACCACTTTATAGCATAAATTGTGTGTTTGCGTGTGAGTCAACACGGTAGCCATTTTATGATTATTACACATCAAAACAGCTCTGTGACACAATTTGGGTACCAACCCATTAATCAGTATTTTACAATCTGAGCTCAGTGTACAGTATGGAGTGGGTGACAGCAGAACTAATAGAGTGCTGACTTGTAATACCACTTAAATCCAGTGGAGGGCAGTAGAATGCAGAAAATAGCAGCAACATCCCAGTGTGATCATACTGGATGTATATATTCACTTCCTTTCTGCCAATATGAGCTGAACACAAACTTTAAGAGAAACTTTTTAACTGAGGTTGCAAATATAAAAGAGTAATTTGAAAATGAGCACTGCCAACTGCACAGTCAGCCTGGCTCTTTTATATGGCTTAAGTATAAAATACACTACAATGTGGTCGCTCATCACTAAATTAATATCTGGTATCTTTCACCATCTGGGAAAGCTCTAATGTTGGACGATAAGGTCTGACTTACAGTTCAATTCATCCCAAAGATAATTAATGGGTATGAAGTCAAGACTCTGTAAAGACCAGTAAAGTTTCCATTATCAGAAAACTTTTTATGTATCTTGCTTTGTGCTAGGGGACGTTATCATGTTGAAACAGAAAAGGGCATTTCCCAAACTATTGCCAAAAAGCACATATTGTGGTAAAACAGTGTTTTCAAACTTTTTTTTTTCCTGGAGACCCACTTTTTAATAATGACAAGCCAATAGGTGCTCAAATTACTGTAATTAACTCATTTTGTGTGTGTGTGTGTGTGTGTGTGTGTGTGTGTGTGTGTGTGTGTGTGGTCGGGGGGGTACATACACTTTTTAGAGCAGATTTTCAAGTCTGTACTTTTACTCGTACTGAAGTATGCATTACATTATGTAATCAACTTATGTAAACTACTTAGTTTGAATTTGAATTAATATCCACATCTTTCATTTGCATTTTTGTAGCCATTAGGATATCTGATCGCACATGGACCAATTAAAACCAGGACACATGTACAAAAAAACAAACAAACAAACAAAAAACTCTGTAGCAGACAGGTTTGGAGAGGCGACCACTGAGCAGAACAGTGCAGAAGTTGGGAGTAATTTAGACAGAAGACTTGGAGAAACAGAAACTATGACTGAATGCCTTCTATTGATAATGCATGCATGGTTATAAAGTAACTGATACTCTGATTAGTTTTTGATAAGAATACTTTTTACTTTTAGTATTGTTAACAGCAGTATTTTTTACTTGTAATTGAGTAATTTTTTAGTCATGCAACAGTACTCGTACTTGAGATGACGATTGTATTGTATGTCGTATTCTTTAGACTGCCTTCAACTGGAATTAAGGGGCTTAGTCTTAACCATGTAAAAACTGCCCCAGAGCAGAAAAACTGGGATCAGTGTCCACACACTTTTGGCCATATAGAAATGTTGTGTGTGTGTGTTGTTACACAACAGAACCCTTTTTTTTTGCCACTTTCCCCCCCAAAACAAATGGTTTGAAAGAACTAATGTCTTAACTCTCCCCATCACCTTCTCACACTCTGAATTATTGTCTCTTTATCCATGCCATAGACCCTCTGCAGACATTTGTCACTGTTATCTTGTTTTTAAACCCTCTACGCCCTCCTTCTCTCACTCTCTGCCTTTCTAATTGAATCCACAGGAGTGAATTCCAGTGGGCAGGAGAGGAGGAGAGGCGGTGGGGAGGGGGGGGATGTCAGAGGTCAAAGGTTAGGTTATAACCTTTGGCCTGTGAGTAGAACCCTACTGTGCGGCGTTTCTGGGTGTATGTGCTTGTGTGTGTGTGGGAGGGGTTTGTGTGTGTGTGTGTGTTGTGTGTGTTGTCGCGCGCATGAAGCAGAGAGGAGAGTGAGAGTCATAATTATTATGTATTTATGCATAAATGAACATTCCACTGCAGTCACTCTGGTTATCATGTCTATTCATGAGGTAGCTGCTATGCCTTTATGTTAATGCTTTGATATAAAGTGCTTTGCTTATTTAATAGTCTGTCTTGTCTTCTGTGCAGTGGTAGAAAGTAACTAAGTACATTTACTAATATACAATCTTGAGGTACTTTTCTTGGGTATTTCCATTTTATGCTACTTTATATTTTGAGTCTGTTGAATTTTTTTAC
Organism: Lutjanus argentimaculatus; assembly: GCA_034769285.1. Taxonomy (NCBI): domain Eukaryota; kingdom Metazoa; phylum Chordata; class Actinopteri; order Lutjaniformes; family Lutjanidae; genus Lutjanus; species Lutjanus argentimaculatus. Next base: position 4,730,950 of record JAWZSL010000001.1, read on the forward strand.
TCCACTTAATTTATTTGATATTTTTGTTCTAACTTTAATTTAGCTGAAAATTATGATATATTATTATGGATTAAGCTACCTGGAAGTATATGAAGTAATTAAGATTAGTGCCTCCTTTACCAGCTGCAACATTCAAGCGATATACATATTAATGGTTGTATAATTATAATTCAGTGATCTTAAAAGGCCATTCTGCATAATTACTAGTTTAACTTTAGATACTTTTAAGCTATAATAGGTAATATTTCTGCATTAAAAACCCTAGACATATGTGATATTTTTTGTTAAGTTGTGCATTACATTATCCCAAATGTTTCCAATAAGGGTCGAGCACAGAGAAATCCGTAGTTTATTTCAACCTTGAATAAACTACGGATTTCTCTGTGCTTTACTTGAGTATTTCTTTTTCTGACAACCTTTTACTTTTACTCCCTACATGTTAAGGCAAACAACTGTACTTTCTAATCCTTACATTTTCAAAACAGGCTTGATACTTTAATTTTAATGCAAGACGAAAACAAAGTAAAAAGACAGATCAAGATGACAACAACGAAAATGACATTTAAAAAAAAACATAATAAGACGAAAACAATGTAAAGGTGTAACAAGACAAAAAAGACCGAACAAGAAAAAACAATGTAACAATGTATAACAAGCCAAAAGTTACATAAAAGACATAACAAGACAAAAATTACGTAAAAGTTGTAACAAGATGAAAACTAAGTAACAAGGCAGAAATGATGTAACTATACATAACAAGGTGAAAATGAAGTTAAAGATGTAAAAAGTCAAAAACAAGGTAATGATACATAACCAGTTGAAAAAGACGTACTGATATGTAACAATGTGAAAATGGCATAAAAGATGTAACAAGCTGTAACATAAAAACAACATAAATGATGTAACAAGACAAGACAGACAGAGAGACCCAACTGTGGAGAAAAGGTGAGGTTCAGTCAGCTTTGCACAGAAACAGCTGGTAGAAATGACCTTCAGAGGGCAAATTTTGACTTAGATGCTTTCAGAGCTTTTTCACTTTTTACTTAATTAAACAACAGTACTTGTACTTTTACCAGAGTCAGAGAATCACAAAATACATACTAAGATTGGAAGAAAATGTCGGTAATGTTAGTTGTTCTTAGTTTGCTATTAGTAGCATCACACAATACAACTGTAGCCTTGCTAAAATTTCACTGTCGGGGAAACTCTCTTCCTAAATCCTGAACTCTCTCTGTAAGCACAAACACACACAAATGCACACATACACACAAGTGAATGGGGTAGGGGGTACTTTGTGAAAGAAGGAAGGTGGTGAGGAGAGGGGGAGGGAGGGTTGAAGAAAGGGGAGGAAAAGAGGAGCAGATGTTCATCAGGTCTACAGACCCCTCCTCCCCTCTCTTTAATATGTCACTGGTAATAGTAGCCTCTTATCTGAAGAAACCTGTGTGGGGCTGTGGAGGAATGACTTCACTAATCATGAGCTTTTCAATAGGCTGAGTGTGCAACAGTGTGTGTGTGTGTCATTCTCTGTAACGCACCCACACACACACACACACACAACAAATAGTGTTGCAATACAATTGTTTCACTGTTGACGATGCTGTGATATGGATTAGCTAGCTCTCCTCTCCTGTCTCCTTTACCCCTCTTTTCTTTTCTTATATCCGCAAACATCACTCCCATTCTTCCTGCTAAAGGGATAGTTTGGGTTTTGTGATGTCGAGCTGTATGAGGCACTTGTCCATAGTCAGTGTATTAGCTACAGTAGATGGCGGCCCAAGTTTGGAGAAGCAGAGAGGAGCAAGGTAAAGGAAGACCAGTGACCAGAGTAAGGTAAAATTATTGATTATACCTATGGAGATTGGTTGGTTTGGAGAGATTAATACTGGCTTCTATAATTGTGTACCGTCTCCAAACTGAGGGTATGCCTGTTGATAAGTACTTCATAACACCCCACATCAGATAATCCAAATTACCCCTTTAATGGAAACACACTGTGCTAGTTCTGTCAAATATGTCTAAGAAAAAAAAAATTACTTAATTGTTTCATGCCATTTCTTCATCAGCACCTTATTGGACCGGGTGTACAACAGCAGTACCCTACAGCCGGTCGTCCTTGGCAACTCCACATTGACATATCACCTCTGTAATATCAAACAGATGTTGAATCAGCAAATGCTTTCCTAATGACTTGGGCTAATTATTTCACTGCAGGGTGATGATGTGACAAAGCGCCGGAATGTGTCCCGCGACACATCATTGTGCATCTGGTTGAATTAATCCCAAATCTGTGGATAAACCTTGCTGCAGATCCAGTCTTAACGAAATTGAATCTCCTTCCTCCGATTCCTTCCTCCCTCTCCCTCTCATTTCCCCCGTTTCTTCTAAATAGCCCCTAATCCTGCCCCTTCATCCCGCTCCTCACCCCCAATCCCTTTCCTCCCTAACAAGCCCTTCTATCCCACCCATTCACCACCCTCTGTTATTTCCACCGTGTGTGTGTGTGTGTGTGTGTGTGTGTGTGTGTGTACAGGGGGGTAGAGTCGCAGAGGGCGGGCCATTAGTTTGTTAGTTGGTTCTGCAGCTCATTGAGCTCATTGTGCTCCAAAGGCCCTCTAGCCCAGCTGGACTCAACAAGTAGCAAGAACTCTCTTTCAAATCTCTCTCCACCTTTCTCTTCCCTTCTCCCCTCCCCCTTTCCTTCAGAAAACTCCCCCACCTCCCTCTCCTTTCAGTAATCCCCACCTCACCCAAAAGGGATTTGTTTATAGAAGTAAACTCCACTTGCCGACCAAATAGCTTGTTTATAGATAACACTTGTTTACTTAACCAAATTAACAGGAGGGCCTGCTTACCTCAAGGCACCCGAGTTGTTGACATCTTGCTAATGGATTGTTGTTCACAGTGGTGGTCTTCATCTGAGGCTAACAAACAAACAACTTCTTAAGACGATGGACTAATTAGGGCAATGTCTCGCGTCTGGGTTAGCACCCAAGGGTCAGTCGCAATATAATTAGGCCTTGTCCACACTCGGCATTTAATCCAGAATGCGTCATATGATCAGTTAAATACGGGAGTGAATGCGGCCGTCCACATTAAGTTCTGCTGCATGTCCACCTAGTGTCCACATTTTACCCAAAACGCAGCATTACGTGTCACTCGCTGATTCGGCACCACAAATTTACGGATGCTGTGGGGCTGGCTGTCGCTTGATCACTTCAGTTTTATTCTCTTTTATTTTGTATTAAAGCTCTTTTAAAAGTTCATGTCTCTGAGTGAGTAGTGCGTAACTGATCTTCATCTGCCTTTTAATCTGAGTCTTGGTTACCTCACACTGGACTTTGCTGACAGCCGAATCAACAGCCACAATAGCCAGTGAGCATTATTTAATGTTACCATTACTGAAGTTTTACTAAGAAAAGAGCGGTTGATCCATTCTTTGGTGAAAGTGAACAACTGACGCACAACCGACGTACAATACAACATTAATTGTGGACTTAATGAATCTGATTCTGGCAGTTTTGAGCCACTGACAGCCACTGTACGGACACCATAACACAGCTAACGGTGCTATTTACAGAGTTGGCATACAAATTCAAATTCAAAGAAGCTTTATTGGCATAACCACAATAAAGTACAGTGCTGTCAAAGCATGTTGTACATAATTAAGCACAAGAAAATAGCAATAAAACACAATGTGTAAAGTGCTAAGCAAGGACATGAAACTGGACATAAAAGATAATTATAGCTGCTGCGCAGCAATGGTCAGGGCCAGGCAATTTTAGGCAAAATTAGGCAATTCTGAGTAACAAGCAGAGTGTAGGAAGATGAAAAAAAGGTGGCATTCTAATGTGCATTTTACATCAGTTGAGGCTTGAACTCACAATTTCTGGCACAAGAGACTCTGCATATTGACTGATAGCTAAGCCAAATAAACAGGGAAAAGAGATGAGGGATAACAGGGAAACGTGTTGATAAAGAGTATTTGTCTCTTCCCAAAACTCCCTGAATCATAATTATTTTAATCTTAGTAGTCTCTAATCCACATAGCATGATACCTGAACATAAGGCTTTCACATTTGAAAGTCCATCCTGCCTTAGCTGAGGCTCAAACTCACGACTTCTGATGCTGAAGTCCGTCTTTTATCTCACTGAGCTAATTGGCAAGTGACAGTTCATGTGTGGCTTCACAAATTGACTAAGCCAAGGATCAGGGTGCCAGGCAGCAGCCATCCATGCCATGGAAACGCAAATTTCAAAGTGAAAGTTCCAAAGCTGTAGCACATATGGTTGATTTGTTATGAATTTTCAAAGTTTTGAAATTTAGAGGCTTGCTGTAGCGCCACCATCAGGACTATTGTCTTGTGTTTCCAGTTGAGGACATCTGGCATGGGACTGGACCTTTGTGAAAAGTTTGGGTAGATTTCTCATATGGAAATGTTGTACAAGCTGAGGCTTGAACTCACAACCTTCAACACCAAAAACCATCCTCTATCTCACTGAGCTAATTGGCAAATGGAAACACCACTTGTAGCTTCACAAATTGACCAAGCCAGTCACCTGTGTGCAAGACAGCAGCTGTTAGTGTGTAAAGGCAGATTTCAAATGGCTGTCAAAAATTCAGTTATTGAGACAAAAATCCCAAAATACACAAATTGCATCTAGACAGCATGGAGATGTTGGTCATTAGTTTTTTAACAATGATTTATTGGCTCCAAAAGTGAAAAACTGATGTTTAAAAATGCCATTTTTGCATTGACTCCAATTGTTCGCATGAGAGTGAAATTCAAAATGCTGTAAAAAATTCTGTTTTTGAGATAAAATTCTGATATTTTCCAAACATCATCTACCATGACTCCAAAATTTTGTCTTTTTTTCAGGAACATTGAAAATGTATTTAGCAAGAATTTGCAAGTATATGTTTATAATACCGTTTACAGTCAAACATTTTGATGCACTGTAGGCTCAATTTTCCATAAATCAAAAATCTGTGTGGATCGTTTGTGTAGGACAGTCTGAAGATGCTCTGTAGCAAGTTTGGTGTCAATTGAACAAAAATTGTGGGTGGAGATAGGTTTAATAAGTTTTACAGTTTTTTGAAAAAAACAGAGTGATGGACTTCATAATTTGCAATAGGTTTAAATGTACAAAAGTTTCTTCAGTATTGGGGCTATATTTTGGTGAAAGTTGTAAATCTGTAGCACATATGGTTGATTTATTATGAATTTTCAAAATTTTTGGCTTGCTGTAGCGCCACCATCAGGACTATTGGCCTGTTTTTTGCAGCTGAGGCAATCTGACATGGGACTGGACCTTTGTGCAAAGTTTGGTCATTTTTCGTGCATGGGAAGTAGGATTTCCTCGGAAGAAGAAAGAAAGAAAGAAAGAAAGAAAGAAAGAAGAAGAACATGCAGGATTACAATAGGGTCCTGGCAGCTTAGGCTGCCCCGCCCCTAATTATCAGTAACAATAGTGATGCGGAAAGGAAAACTGTGAATGGATCTGAAGTATACCAACAAGTTGTGTAAGTGGTAAATGTGCATGTGTAAGTAATGGACTCGTTCTGCTTCATCAATGTTTTAGAGTTTCCTACTATATCTTACCTGCTAGCTTTGGTTATCCTACTGTTAGTGTGGCTACAGTTAGCCGCTAGCTTTGGTTAGCCTGCTGCTGTTGTGTTTAGTCATCATCTTTGGACACAAACAGACATTGTAAATATAATGATGGAAAAGTCAGGAGGTGCACGCTGGTGTCTACATCATTGTTTCCAAAAATCTCCCTTTGCACACGTCCAGACTTAAAACACAAAACTTAAACGAGCATCTGCGTTTCCAAACTTTTCCATTTTAGGTGTCTTAAAACGCCGGGATACTAGCTAGAAATGTAGCAAAACTTATGTGTTTAAAAAAACAAACAAACGTAGAAATGTGGATGTAGCCTCAGACAATATTTGATTGTAGTCTGGAAAGTTGTCCACATATGTGAGGCATTATGATGGCCTAGTTAAGGCCACATTCAGACAATTGCAGTGAAAACACTTTTGAAAGAGGGTACTGCGCTCAGGCTGCAATGGTAGGGGCCGCAGGGGATGGCGGAAAAAAAATGCAGCAGTTGAAAAGTTGAGGCAGAGTCAACTTTTGGAAAAACACAACCCGATGTGAGTCTCTGAAAACGGATGCTATCCAGGTGGAGTTCATGCACCAAACGATGATACTTCCCCAGTTGTCTCCTTGTTTATTTCATGCAAATATCTTTGATGTCTGTGTCTGGTTTGCAGTTGATACTGTAAAATAGCGACGCCAAGAAGCTTCCTTTGGTTTGTGTTCTCTGTGTCAGAGACACAGAACATTATTTCCATATTGATATACAGTGGTTACGTTCAAAGCACAAATTAAACCCTGAGTTCAGTGACGGACTGTCTCATTGCCTGCCAAACAACATTAAAATGTTGCTCAATTTAACCGTTATAAACACCTACTCCTTCTAGAAGATGATATCTCATGACCCATTAACAGACACTTATTCATGTCTGCATTAATTTCAACTCTAATTAACATGAAACAGGCAAACAATAACAGTCAATCCAGCCCAGAATGGAAGTTTCAAAGGACACCGCAGCTGTAGTGTTGTTGTCAGAGCAGCGAGTATTTCAACTAAGCATGTTTGCTTAATTTCTGATGACATATCAGATCATCATTTTATGATTTGTTACAGTAAATATGCTGTAGATTTCTCCTTTAAGGGCAAAATGCCTCAAAATTCCTCCCCTTAGTGCAGTTGGAGCGCAAATACATTCCTGACTGCACTGAAAAAGCCAACTTTAGTGTGCATGTGCAACAAAACACAAAAACCTGCAGGCTTAACTATGGAGAACACAATTTAACTAAGAATCAAAGAGATAAGAAGAAGCCACTGCAGTGCTCAGTGGATAAATGTGTCATTTTTATGCTCAGATGTGGTCAGAAATGAAATGTGAATGATGGAGTGAAATCTGATAACCAAAAGGTCACTCAAGATGCATTTAGGATCCATTCTGATGGCAGGTGAGAACTGCAGTCCATCTTAATTGGATCTCAATTCAATCAATTTGGATGATACTGCATCTAAACTTTACATTATGAAATGGAAGTGCTGTTTTCAGACACAGGCCCAAAAAATCAATGCCTAAGATAACTTTATGGCATTTTTGATAAAGTGACAGCGCAGAAAAGAGGCATGCAAAAAGAACCTGGGGACACAAATTCGGCTTCACACACACATCACACGAGTCACACAACAAACAGGGCTGGCTGAGGCTACCTTCAGGCTGCGTAGAGTGGACCTGTAACATTACATCATCACAGCACTCAGGGGACGGGAGGAGGGGGATTGAGACCCTCCATCGAACACACACAAGCATGCATACACACACAAACACACACACTTAATGGTGACCACTTGGCTGGACCAAAACAAAGCTTTTCGGCAGGCTTTGTTCTCAGCTGAACTCATCTTTCTAAAGCGGCTCAGAGCTGGTTTCAAAAACTTTCAGACTTTGTTTTCTCGGAGTGGGGGCTCAGCATTTCAAAACTTTCATACATGTACGCCTTTTTCTCCATTTCTGACATGTTGTTGAGAGCTCTTGTAAGGGCTGTACACTTTTTCAGACTAATTTTCTGTTATATTTAATGAACAGGCACAGCTAGAGCGCGAAAAAAAAAACAACTAACTTTAAAAGTAAGAACTATAATAATAACTTTAAAGGGACAGTCCACCCCATAATCAAAAATATAGAATTTTCCTCCTGGTCTGTCGTGCTGTTGATCCATCTAGATTTTTTGGGTGTGAGTTGTAGATTTTTAGAGATATCAGCCATAGAGATTTGTGCCTTCTCTCCAATATAATGTGGCTAAATGGCACTAGTCTTGTGATGCTCAAAAGGCCAAAAATAAAAATACATTTGAAAAACTCAACAGCAATGTCTCTTCCCAGAAATCATGACCCGATTAGTCAGTCCACAGACCTTGTTGTGAGCAGTTTCATGTACTTTCTTTCCAACAAAAAGAAAATTCTTTCTATTATAGAGATTTCTCCAAAATTCTGCATCTCACCAAAAAGATCTAGATGGATAAACAGCACTACAGGCCAGGGGGGGAAATATGTATTTTTTTATTTTGGGGTGAACTGTCCCTTTAATGCATTTCAATAGATTTCAGAATGACAAAAAGTGAATATTGTCATCTTTAACTGAAGCCGCTCGGTGCTTTTGTTACACTCTCCTGCCCCAGTGGGAATCAAACCCATATATCCGGCCACGAGAAGCACTGAACTGTACAGAACCAACTGAAAACTGTTTCTCTGCAGTCGCAGCCAACTGTTTGCCAACTCGTCAGGCTACTGGGCACACTGTCGCAAACCTTTTTACAACCCCAGAGGTGTGACACCGTCACTCCTGGCAGACCTGTGTGTGGGTGTGTGGCTCTAGAAATTCTATCTTTGTTAGGACCAAATGCCATATGTCTGGGCTTTTAACGTCAGAGGCCACTTTAAGGGTTATAAGTTGGGTTGTGATGAAGTTTTCGGGAAATCATAAATTCAAATTTAACATTTTCGGTTCTTGCAAAGATAGAGGGACAACCCAGTGTGTGTGTGTCTGCGTGAGTGAGTCTGTCAGATAGTCTCATGGCTTTGCTCTACAGTGGAATTTTTCACACTTCTACCTTTGAAATGAATGAAAGACTCCTCCTTGTCTGTCTCATAGGGCTAGGCTGTCTCCACGCTGTCTTTGCTGCCCATGTGTTCAGTCCTCCTGTTTTCTGCCTGTGCTCCTTTTTTGTCCTTCTGGTTGCCTTTTCTTGTGAGTGTTTGTCTGCTCTCTATTTCTTGTGACTCCATTTGTTTTAGAACTTTTCTTTAGTTTTTTTATACATCAGTGGCACCTCCTCAGTCCTCTGTGATAAAAGCCATATAACTAAACATAGTCATTATGCTCTAGTTTTAACCCAACAAGGAGTTTTATGAACATCTGCCATGAGCCAGCAGACATTATCACAAGATAACAGAATTATGGTTAAAAGCAAATTATTATGTGTTCGGTTTGAGTAATTGAATGTATTAGCTCTAATTATTCTGAGAGAAATGATGATACTGTTTCAGCTTCATACACATCAATATCAGACATGACTTCTTAGTGACAAGGACTGCAGTTCTCAGCAAACGCAGTGAAAGTACATTTAGCATTAGCATTAGCTAAGGCCGCAGGATGACAAAATGATTTGTACATAATAACCAATTTAACAGGTTTTATGATCATTATTATGTAGCAAAGTCAAAAACTGTTTGTCAAACCTAAGATCACCTTTGTAAGCCTGTGTTATCTAAGTTAAAGGTCCGATGTGTAAGATGTACAAGGATCTATTGGCAGGATATATAGGAATATAATATTCATAAATATGTTTTAATTAGTGAATAATCACCTGAAAATAAGAATGAATGTGTTTTTGTCAGATATAATATATGAATCTAGATTTAACTTACTACTGAACCTAGATTTAACCGATTGCCAGTCAGCAATTTTTCCCAGGGGCCGCTCGCAGTATTGTAGCAAAATATTCCCCTCTGGCCCAAAAAGCATTTTGCTCCATAGCCACCATCATAAAAGAGACATATGTAAAACTTGTTGACAACACCTCAAACTACAAACAAGGTAAATTATGACCTTTTCTATTGTGAATTTTTGATCTATGAAAGCTTTATATTTCTAGAACTTTCATATGGCCAAAAAAACCAAACTGTGATGTCATCACATTATAAAGTAATGGGCCGAGTGGGAACTTGACGGCAAGGGGGGAAATACTACTGCGCATATCCAAGAAGTAAACCCAGAAGCTAGACAACTTTTGGCACATGCATCAGGTGAGCATTTCCCATTGGACTGAAGCGCCATCTTTGGGTCTGGTATCCAGTTCTAAATAGTACATCGATGAAGACTAACATCTGTAGATATTGCTCATTCTACTGTAACTAAACACAGTTCTCATTTTCAGGTGATTATACATAAACAAAAACACACTTGTGAAGATTGTTTCAATTTCTGCCATATTCTGCTGATAAATCCCTGTAAACTTTAATATAAGCAGGTTTTATGGTCATGATTTTGCAGCAATCTCAAAAGATACAGGTGTCTGACAAAGCTCATATACCTTTGTTAGCCAGTGTTAACTAAGTTTATTAACTTCAGCAGCAAATAACAAAATACAATGGAAAAGGCTGTCTGGTTAAGGTACATTTTCCACTCAACACCTCATATACCAAGGGATGACAAGTATTATAGTTTTATATACACCAGAAAGAAAATTGGATGGTGGGAGAGGTTTGGTGCATTGTAACTAGCTAACTTTGTAGTTACACTCTAGTAAGAATGATATCAAAAGACAAGATTTCAATGATTAAACATCAATGTCTGTAAACTTAGCAATAAAACATTTAACAGGGTATATTTTATATAAGATTTTAAAATGTACTTCCTAAGTTTTGTTTGAGATAGGTACAGTCCTGTACCCCAAAGATATATTATAATGAACTAGATAGTGAATGCAAAGATGCTGCCTAATCAGTCAGAGTTACTTGCCTAGTGCAAAAGCTGAAAAAAGTTTTCTCGCTTCCAGGTTTACCTCCTGGTTATACGGCCCACTGCAGTCCATAGACTTCACGTTGTGGAGCGATCACAGATTTTTAAAATAGCTAATAAAAGAAAGTTTTACAAATATTAAAAACTTCAAACAGAAAGAGTCATAACTGACCTTGTTTGCAGTTCAAATTCTCTTTTATAATAGTGGCCTATGGGTGAAAATGTTTCTTCCCAATGGGGAATTTTCTCTGCAATACCGCGAGCGGCCACTGGAAAAAATGGCGGCAGTGCTGAGCGACGCCGAGAGTCGTGGGAGTGGCTAACAGCGCTGTTAGGTTTTAAACCCACACGTGGTCTGGACTCCTCGGGCTTGTTTAGCACCACATACGCAACCAGAAACTTCTGACTAACTCATGCCAGCGAGCTGCCCACGTCTATCGCCGCGGGCCGGGGCAGACGGGAATCGGACGAAGCTTTTGATAAGTCAGCACGATGCCATCGTACCCCCTCAGCCAGTTCTCGGACCTGGAAGAGATGATGTGCAAGGTAAAAAAGGAAAAAAAAAAAAAGAAAAGCGCCGAGAAAGTTGAGCGGAGAGCGGAGGAAAAGTTGGCTAGCTCTGCTAGCTCCGCTGCTAACTACGTCCTCATCGTCTGTTGACGCTCGTTTTAGCGGCTGCTGATGTCCTCTTTTAACAGTTCAGTGCGGTTAATCCGCGGGTTTTATCGAGCTTTTGACTGCTTTATTGGATGCGAAAGCTAACCAGAAGCTAACTTGTCTCAAAGTTGCTAAAGTTGGCGTTCGCATTCATCGCAGCACGGGCCCGTTTAACGGTCTACTGACGAGCTCACTTCGGGATAAGTTTTCTCAAACACTGCTGCTGATCTCCGAGCAGCAACATGTTGAATCAAAACACTGCCATGAATTCAATCAAGCGGAGCTAGTTTCTCATACTTGAATCTACCAGTTAACGTTAAAGTTGTGTGTTAAGCTGCGTGTGGAGCGTGGAAAGCTGGTTATTTCACTGGATGCTTGCAAGTGAACTTAAAAGCTGTACTCATATTGTAGCTCGTCCTCGCTCATTTCCATCACAATAGAGGATGTAAGTGTGTGTAGGATGACAGGTTAAACCTTGTTGGTGTGCTTAGAGTGAATTTTAAAAAAAATAGTAAAGATTGTGGTTGGTTTTGATTAGGGCTCGCAAATAATTAAAAAAAATAAATAGCATGGCAGTGATTTTTGGCAGATATTGCGAGATAATTAATGATCAGTAGGGATGATTGTTTTTTTTGCATCAAATAATTGTTAAAGTCATGTTTTCTTACATTTAGAGAACAGGATGTGTAGTCCTGGGCGTCTGTGCAGCGCTACAATACAACTTTTTTTTTCCCATTTTTCATTTTTTTTCTTTTTCAAAAAAATAGTGTCCCGCTTCTCAGAATTCTGTAATGTAGTGATTATTTTTAATTTAGCATATTATTGTGGCCAGTCTACAGTGCTGTATAAAAAAAAAAAAAAGCCCAGATTGTTTCATTTCAGCTTATTAAATGTGAATGTTTTTTTTTGTTTTGTCAGTAAACTAAATATCTTTGAGTTGTGGATAAAACAAAACATTTGCTGTCTTTTGCTTTGCGATTAGTCGATTATCAAAGTGATCATTAGTTGCAGCCCTAGTTTATACTCTCCTCTACAAATACAGTTCAGTATAAGTTTACTGAAACAAGTCTCATAGCGTGCTACTCTGCCTTGAATATGGCATCAGGATGAATTCTTTCATATTCACTTTCATTTTTGTCTCGTAGCTGTTTATATAAGAGAAACTGTGCCTGTTGGGCCCTGACAGGAAATTTGTGTCAGACAAAGCTGAGGTGGATTGATCATAAGACACAAAAGAGGGAGAATCACATTAGACACATTGCTGAATGAAGTTCTGTGTGACTAAGTTTGTAGTGTTTGTATTAGGCCTGCAACCAAGTGCTATTTTCTCAAGTAATCAGTTAGTTGTTTGGTCTCTAAAATCAGAAAATGGTGAAAAATATTGATCAGGGGTTTCCCAGAGCCCAAGATGATGTCCTCAAATGTTTAGTTTTGCCCACAACCTAAAGATATTCCATTTCAAACCAAAATAGCTGATTAATTAAATAATTGATAATAATAATTGTTGCAGTTCTAGTCTGTGCTGAGTTACAAAAACAGAACTGTTGGGGGTAGACAAGTTAACAACATAAAAGGAAATATTTGACAAGTTATCAGTGTTAACGCAGTTTTATTAAAATGTGCTGACAGTGTTCAAAAAAAGTGCTGAAACTTGCACTTAATTAAATTCTCCAAGTTTTATAGTGAAAACCTCAATGATTTGAAATGGCCTCAAGTCTTTACATGTTGATTCACTGATTCAAAACAAACCCACGTTGCATGCTGCGCCTGCGTGTTGGGGGCTTTTGCTACCTTTGGCATGGTAATCAAACACGGTTTTAATGACAATAAATGTCACATGTTTTCCATATTGTATTTGTTAAACAGTTAAAAAAAAAAACTTCTATGAAGGCTGACTAAAATAATCAGTTAACATGTTGAATAATTAAGTAAATGCCCGCTATGGCTGGCTGGCTAGAGGGGAAAAAGTATTTTGCATTTGCCAAATGTGACTTCCGCTGTGTTGAGTTTGGAAACTGAAAATAAACATCCTTGTTGATCAATTGCCCAGCTGTTCTTTAATTGTTCAGTTGTTTCCATGTTAAATGTCAACAGACACCAGTATATAGAAATTTACAATCACTGATATACAAAGAAAAAACAGGATGTATGGGCTAATACTGTGTTGTCTTCCTTTATGCAGCAGTTATTGAATCTGGACTTGAGGGAGCAAAGCAGACCGCCACCACCCCTCAGCCTGGCAATGAGAACGCCAGGTTACATTGGTCAGCCACGGAGCAGCTCATCGTTTTCCCTCTCGTCTCTCTCCTGCCTCCCCCCCGATCCCTCAGACAGCATCTTTCTGACCTCCAGTCAGTGGGGGCAGCAGTCAGAAAGCCCTCTGCCCTCCCAGCTCCCCAATTCCAGCCAATGGGGAAAGTCGGGCTTCCTCGCCCAGCGCTCTGTCAGCATGGTAGAGACCAGCAGCGCCACATCAGCGAGCCTGGGCTGGCCCGGGACTGACATGAAGCACTCCCAAAGTGACATCAGCACCACTGCACTGAACACTAGCTCCTCCTCGTCCACCTCGTCTGTCTCCTCTTCCTCGTCACGCTATAAGACTGAACTGTGTCGATCTTACACTGAGAGCGGCTTGTGCAAGTACGGCGGCAAGTGCCAGTTTGCCCACGGAGTAGAGGAGCTGCGGGATCTGAGCAGACACCCAAAATACAAAACTGAGCCGTGTCGTACGTTCCACACCATCGGCTTCTGCCCGTACGGGATGCGCTGCCACTTTGTCCACAACAGCGAGGAAGAAAAGAAGCACTCCTTCTCTCGTTCCTCCTCGTCCTCTTCCTCCTCCTCCAGCATCACCCAGCAGCCGCCACCTTCCTCCTCCCGCTTGCACAGGCCTCCTCTTGTCCGACAGAGCTTCAGCTTCTCTGGGTTCCCCTCAGCGCCCCAGCAGCTCCTTCAGCCAGCCCTCACTGCTCCTCCTCCTGCTTCCTTCACACGCGCTCCTTCGGCCTCTCCTCCTTCCTGCGCCGACATCACCGACCTTCTCTCTCACGCTTTCCTGGAGATGGACTCTGCCTTCGAGGCCTCCCCCGCTCACCAGTACCAGCCTCCGCAGGCCAGGCGCTGCGGCCGACCCCCGCTCTCCATTCCTGCCTTCCCCAGACTCTGGCTGCTCTCCATGCGGGCCTTCTCCGACCACCTCCCCTTCCCTGAGGCAGAGCCCCGGTGACACCGGGGTGTTTTCAGCGCAGCTGGGTGCCCGATCCCTGTCCTACACCTCTCTGTCGGACCAGGACCAGGACGGAAGCAGCTCCACCAGCTCACTCAGCGGCTCCGAATCCTGCGGCGGCATCAGCGAAACCAACGGCAGACGTCTGGCGGTGTTCAGTCAGCTGTCTGTTCCTGAGGATGCTACTGGGTTCTGTCTTTAAACTCCTGGAACATACACATTCTCACATAATCAGACACGGACTCTGGATGCAGTAACCACACACCCCCACTCGAGCGCACACACACACACTTGACCCCTATAAATGCACACCTACTGCACACAGCCACCGGACTGAGACTTGCGACATTCTTTGCACCTGTGTGGCATCAAAGGAAACAAAGACTTTGTGACTATGTGACTCAGAGATTCGCCTGTTAGACTTATGTGGTTAAAATGTCACCTGCGTATGCGTAAGGGAAGCCACAGTGAGCTGAAACGGAAATGTGTGTTGCCACCAAAACAGAAGAGTACATATCAAGAGAGAGGTTTAATACTGCAGGAAGCGTTTGATGCTTTATCACAATAGTATGCTGCAATGGCAATTGTAACAAAGATTGTAATCACAGTGTGATTGGCCGCCTGTTGTTGAGCCCAACCACACATTTCTATAGAGGCGAGGTCCCTCCCCTTCCTATGGGACCTTACTTAGAAGAAATATGAACATCGGTCGTAAATGGCTAGAGAGAAATCATTTGCCTCTTCCTGTTTGAGCTCTCACAAACCGATATGTTCATCAACGTAAAAGATAATTTTGCAAGTCAAGAACGCTGCAGTTTGTAGTAGGTTGGCTGTAGTTTAGTTTTGTGTCAAACCCTCAGAACTAGATCTCTCATATTGCACAAGATATGCGACTCCTGCTCCCTCAATCACCGGGAAGAGAAAGAAAAAGCGACGACAAACGGTGACTTTTCTTGTCTTGTAAAGTTATCTTTTAAATTGACAAACAATACGTGGAATTCATCACCCAATTCAGACAGGATCAGATAATCATTTGTCCCTCGTCACAGACTGTTGTTCATGTTTTGTTTTGTTTTTTACATTTTACCAGCCTTTTCTAAGTGACCTAAAAGAATGTGACAAAGCCAAAGACATCTGTTTTGATTATGGTGGTACAAACACACAGTGTGACCCGCGTTTAGGAACGGTGGTGTTTTTTCCATTAACTGTACACAGCGTTGTGTTTATAAGCTGGAGAAATAGTTTTCTTTTTCCATCATAACTGTACATCTGAGGTCACGTTTAGATCACTGGCCTCGAACCTGAATGTTAAGTTTTTAAACAGCTCAAGTGCCTGTAGCGTTATGGAACAGGTCATGTTACAGTGTTTGAAACGAGATTTGCTGGTTTGTTAGGAGAGATGTGACGAGGGGTGACGAGTCTTTATTTTGTTTTTTTATAGTCAAGTAAGCTAGTGTGAGTTCTCTGTTAAGATTACTACAACTGTTCTTTTGTCTCGTGCATTATTGACAAAATGCTGCCAGTATATTGCCAAATGACCAAATTTAACCTGCCCTACAGGAGGAGGAATGGGGACTTTGAAAAAAGCCAAGTTTGCTCAGACGTACTTAGTCAAATCTCTTGTTCATGACATATCTTGGAAATCTATTGGAATTTTATGGACTTTGATATGTGTGTTGGCAGAAAATCCATCAATATCAAGTCAAAGATGGACTAAAAAAAAAGCCAAAATGAGATGCCATCACATCATTCTGCATTTTATTTTGTGTATAAAGCTAAACACAGCTCGCGTTACAAGGCACTTGGGGCAGAGGTAAAGTTTAAAGGGACAGTTCACTCCAACATCAAAAATATCTATTCTTCCTCTTACCTGTAGTGCTATTTATTATTCTAGAATGTTTTCATGTGAGTTGCAGAGTTTTGAAAATACCATTGTCCTCTCAAATATAATGGAACTGGATGGCACTCAGCTTGTGGTGCTCAAAGCACAAAAAAAATTTGGAAAAACTCAAAAATCCACTTCCTGAAATCACGACTCAGATAGTCCACAGACCTTGTTGTGAGCAGTTTCATGTAGGAACTGTTTTCTTTCTACGGTAGCATCTACTAGAACCTACATAAAACTGCTCCGAGTAACCAGGTCATGACTTCTAGAAATGGACATTTTTGCTGACTTTTTCAAGTATATGTTGTTTTTGTTAGATGTAGGTAGATAAATAACACTACAGGCCAGAGGGAGAAAAAAAAAGAACTGTCCCTTTCAATCAAGTTTTGTGAGTGTTTCCTAAAAAACTTTGTGGTGCTAGCTAATCTGTACTTTAGATGATCTTAAACACAAACATTCCCTGGAGTGGGATTTCTTTTCCTCCCTTGTCCACAGACGGCAGCACCGATGTTACATTATAAATATATAATATTCATGTTTTGTTTTGTTTTTTTTTTTTTTTTTTTTGTGCGACTCTTGCCCTGCTCACTACATTTCACCTCTCCTTCTCATTCAGTATTAACGCTTCCTGTTACGGCTTTGTACTGTTATGAATGTGTAGCGCCCTGGTCGCACGCATGTGAGCCGTGCACCCAGGTCTGTTGCCTTACCGAGCTAGATCCAGCGTTCTGTAGGGTTAGGGTATGTATGCTTAGTGTTTTCTATAAATTTTACTTGGCTGTTTTGTGTGTTTATGATGTAGTTGGTTAGGAGAACAGACACTGTGCTGTTACCGGTCTATTTAAAGTGGCCTTTTCATCAACATGTTTGAGGCCTGTTTAGTGTTAAAGGTGATAATCTTTAGTAAATTAATTTCTTTAATTTATTTTAACGTATTTATAGAGGACTTTGAGTTGTTAATGCTTGTATCAAGTTTAATATATTTGGGTTTTTTTTGCTTTTTTTGTACTGGAAATAAAGTTGTTGTTTTTTTTTTTTACTGACTGTGTTAACTTGTTTTTCTTATGATTTCTTCTAATCCTCTGCAGGTAAAAATGACACAGGCATGTTTGACACATCTGTGCTGAAACCTTGTATTGAGGTGCTGATGCAACAATACAGAAGTTACGGGATTCGTGCTTGTTTCCTTGAACTTCCTGCCTACTTGTGTATATATTATGCTGGGTGTAGTATAATTTGCAGCATTGTTGACACGTTTGTGACGTTTTAGATGCAAAGGTGCAGGAAGGAAGGAAGCGAGCAGGAAACCAGTGAACTGCCAGTTTTTCATTGTGCATCAGTGGCCCCATATTGCTGAGGTTAACTGCATCTACACTTTCAAAAGCGAAGATGAACGCTGAGGATGAATCACTCCGAAGCTGATATCTTTAGAGCAGGGCTGTAGACTGAATGATGATAAGCTTCTGATGTTTTCCTGGAAAGCAGCACAGAATTGCTGTTGTACTCATCTTGCTTTAAGCTTTGTCAGCTCATTTTACTTATTTACTTAAAGGTGAAATCTAGTAAGTGTTTATGAGTCATGACAAATCATTAATGATCTTTTAGGAGTAAATGTTTATAACTGTTAAATTGAGCAAAATGTTATTTGAGTCTGGCAGGCAGTCAGTCCAGAGTGAGTATTTTCGGAACAGTGGGCTTTTGGGATAACGGGCTTAACTTTATATTAAGGCCCGTTCGAGATGAACTGCCCCTCGCCTTGAAAGAAAACGAGATCAGGAGGTGATGACAAAAAGTCGAGTCAAGTTGGACCTTTTCCAGAAGCCTTCAGAAAACATACAGGCAGAGACGCGAACATCCTGTTAGATCACCTGTAGGTGCCTGTAGTTTGCAGACCATGTTCATAGCTGAAGAAAAAGTGTGTTTTTGATCGCTGATTGAAGTTAAAATAGAAGAAATCCCCCTTCTGTTACCTGGAACCTCTGTTCTTTTGTCTGCCATGTAAAGCACTTTGTAACTTTTAGTCTTATTAGTAAGTAATATCTAAGCTTTATTATCAGCCACAAGATAAATGCTTGTGAACAGATTGTGAAACTTCACTGTACAACAGAAGACAGAAAACTGCAGCCGCCTCGATCTCATGAGGTTTTTGTTGCCCACGGTTGCATGACGTCAGAGCAATTTTAGGATGTGCAATTGCTACATATTGCTCCTTTTATTTTATATACTCAATCACTTGATTGATTTTATTAGGGAGGGCTCGATACCACTTTACAACGCCTGATACTGCAATCTTGAGTATTTGCCGATACCAATCCGATACTGTTAATAAAACATTTGTACGGACACCTAGTAATCTAAAAAAACATCACAGTCAAACTGAAACAAATATTCTTCTCCCGTGAAGGAAGACGTACACAGCCCACAACATGACT
This sequence comes from Lutjanus argentimaculatus, assembly GCA_034769285.1. NCBI lineage: Eukaryota > Metazoa > Chordata > Actinopteri > Lutjaniformes > Lutjanidae > Lutjanus > Lutjanus argentimaculatus. Next base: position 4,749,759 of record JAWZSL010000001.1, read on the forward strand.
CAGTTGTGCAATACTGTGCTCCTTTTTATATAAACTTCTTCAAACACAGTTTGAACTCTCTGCAGAACTTCTGATCAGTCAGTAATATTCAAATATTCAAAATTATTCCATAAATTGCACTCAGCTGTTTTGCTGTTTTCTTAAAGCTTAAAATAACTCCACACAGCTGGCATGATGACAGTGCCGCTGTCAGGTCTCACCCACGTTCAAGCTACTGTTCACGTGCGACATCGGTGTGAGTGATGACACATCTCTCTCTACAGCATGTCACTCAAAGTTAGTTTAGGCAAATGGATCGTATTGGATTATACTCCAATCCAGTGATTTTTTTTTTTTTTTTTTCAGTACTGTATTGGCACATCAATAATTTTTATAGCAGGTTTTTAGTTTAGTTTTTTATTAGGCTAAAACATGATGATAGGATGAATTTTCTCAATCCATACAGAACATTTAATCACTTAGTTTATGTGAAAACTTTGACAAAATCACTGCTTACTGGGACAGTTTTGACTGGACAGCTACACTGGGAAGAAATCCCAGATTTCAAGAACTCCTTAAGTGTGCCTGTGAATGTTATTGTTAACTAAAATTAATTTTTAAAAAAACAACAAAATTTAGACTTTAGAAAAATTGAAACAATATTTTGTACTTAAAAACAAAATTAAAATATACAGATACAAGAAGAGTGAATCTGGTCAAATTTGTCAAAAACAAGTATGAGGAGGCATTGGTGCATATGTTTATTGAGACTTGGATGTCTGTACGACTGGGAGTCAAATACCGTTGCCTTCGTACTGTAATTCCAGTTTTGAACTTCTCAAATCTTGCCCCTGACAAATACCCCCCATATTATTACAATAAAATACTCAAATTAATATAGAAACTACTGAAAAATAAGCAAAATAACAATTTTAAACAGTAAAAATAAAATGAAACAAGAAACTCTGCTCTGGAAACAACTGAATGAAATAGAGATAAACTAAATGAAAAATAGAAAGCTTATAACTCTGGTGACTGTGTTATTCAGACTGGCATGAGTATTCAGAGACTAGAACTGCTGTTTCATCCACAAGCTACACTACACGAGGATGAAACACAGCAGGTTCATATTTCCTGGTGAAATTGCACTGGGGGCAGGAAATGAATCATACAGTTACTATGTGGTGCAGCCTCAGCTTGAAGAATGCGCTTACAGACCAGAGTTGCTGATTGATTCATAAGTGAGTAATTCTCGGCATTGTGTTTTTAACTGGAAGGCATGTTTTTTTTTTTTTGTTTTTTTTTTTTCTGATTCCACTTGATAAAAGAGTGCATCAAGTGTATAAATAACTAAGAAAATGCAAATGGTGTCTTCTGAAATCACCTTTGCTGACTAAAGATCAGAGGCTGCTTCACCATTTCATTTCATTCATTTGTAAAATTTGATTTAAGCAACTATTGTAAAGTCATTTCTGCTGCAACCAGTCTGTGTAGGATATAAGACACTAGTGTGTGTGAGTGAGTGTGTAGTCATGCCACTGGGATTTCATGTGGAGATAAGAAGTCTTTTGTTTGGGGTTTAATCTGACCAGTCCCGGGCTCCCACCCATTTCCCTTCTCCCTCACTGCCTCCGCTGATTCCATCCTTCCTCCCTCACTGTGTTCCTCTCCTTTCCTTCAATTACATCCCCTCACCTCAACACTTTCTGCACTCTGCCATGTACACTCTTAGAAACGAAGGTTCCAAAACAGTTCTTCTTCAGGGGTGAGGTTCTACCCAGAACCATTTGCTTCTGAAGAACTCTTTTTTGAAGAGAGGGTTTGACAAGGGTTCTTTGTAAGACTAAGATGTCCATTAAAAACCCTTTTCTTCCAAAGAACCCTTCAAGGATGGATGAAATCCCTGAAGAACTCTTTCTTCAGGGGTCCTCAGGACCATAAAATAAAAGGGTAAAAACATCAACAGCAGAGGGCGTTGCACAATCCACAGCAACCTGTAGAATATGACACGGCCACTTTGGTTCACAACAGCTACTTGTTGGTTCCTGCTGGGAACCAACTTTTTCAGGTTCCGAACCACTTCCTTTTTTGTGGAAATACTCAATGGTTCACAATTTGGTGCTTGAACCGGAACAGAGCACAATGTTGGTGGAAAAGACCTGTGAGTGGGTTCTAGATAAAATCCTTGGAATATAAAAGCATTCCCCATAGAAATCTTTGGGTGAGTTCTAGATAAAACCCCTTAAGTATATAAAGATTCTCGGTAGAACTCCCTGATGGCAGGCCTTCTCCACCAAATTGGCTCTGGTTCTTGAACAGGTTCCATTATTTGAACCTTGGTGCTATTTAGTGAACCAGCCCACATTTCTACCAGTTTTGAGTAGAACCGTTGTAATTAAAGACGTCATCAACAGAGGGTGTTACACAATGCACAACGACCTGTGGAATATGACACGCCCATTTATTGTTTTTGTTCGTTCCAGCTGGGAACCAACTTTTCAGGTTTCGAACCAGTTCACTTTAGGTGGAAATGCTCAACAGTTCACAATTTGGTGCTTGTACCGGAACAGGGCACCATGTTGGTGGAAAAGGCCTGTGAGTGGGTTCTAGATAAAACCCTTAGAGGGTGGAAAGTTTCTGAATAGAACCCCCAAGGAAGGTTTTGGGTGGACTTATCACACAAAATATGGTTCTTTTTAGAACATCTTATAGGGGGTTCTGGGTGACTCCTTTTCCAGATGGTTCTAGTTCTTTATTAAAGCTTCTGCCATGAACCAAAAAGGGTCTCTTATTGGTACAAGCCAAAGAATGTTTTATGGTTCCAGTTAGCACATTTATTTCTAAGATTGTAGTTGTTTAATCTGCTGTAACTGTGGTGAGTAACAGGCATTTGTAGAGGCAGGATCTTCATTAGCAGGTCAAATCACCAAATGTAATTGGTCCTCTAAAATTACTTTATTTAGGGAAGTATACTCATCTTAAGAAGGAAAGAGTTCATCAAGGGTTCTTTGTAAGGCTAAGGGTTCCATTAAGAACCCTTTTCATCCCAAGAACCCTTTTGGGAAGAAAGAGTTCCTTGAGTATTGTTGGATTCCTTGAAAACCTCAGGGATTTTTGGTACCATAATATAAAAGGATTCTTGGTAGAACCCCCTGAGTGGGTTCTAGACGAAAACCTTTGGAATATAAAAAAGGTTATTGGTTGAACCTCCTGGGTTGGTTCTTGTGGCACCCTTATAAGATGGAAAGGTTCTAAATAACCGCAAGGACGATGTAACCATTACACCATAGGGCTCGAGGTTCTGGATGAAATCTTTCACAGATGGTTCTAGGTATAACCCCTCATGTTGGGTTCTGGTTGGAACTCTCTGATAGGGTTCCAAGTGAAACCTTTATAAAAGGTTCTAACAGGAACCAGAAAAGGTTCTACTATGGAACAAGCCAAAGAACCCTTCATGGTTCTAGTTAGCACCTTTATTTCTAAGATTGTACAGTAAAAGTTATATTAGAAAAAAACGTCTTGTGTTTAAAACCAAATTATGGCCCACAATTGCACAATTTAATTACACTAAAGGCATAATATGCAACATTTTCTGTAAAAAGAAAACAATATATAGACTCAAAAACATAATCCCTTATGATTATCATTTATTATCCACTAAAGGTGTGTATTTCTCCTTATTTTGCTGTGACTGGGACACTGTGACACAATCCAAAATGTCCATATTTAATGTCCTGGGAAGGAGACACAATTATAAACTACATTTCTGTTGCGTTCACGAACAGCTCAGACAAATCCTACTCATTCAACCTTTAACTTATTGAAGAGCAATAGGTCATTTCATCATCGTCATCATCACTTTAAAAAGTAATGATGACAGTAAGAAGTTGGTGTTGTTACACCATTAACAATGCCCCACAAAAGCAAAAAAGCAGGGCTAAAGATGCATGCTCATGGTTGACCCTCTAGGAATGTCTGGGAGTGATTAGTGGCCGTGAAGGAGTTAAAGGCATGTGTGTGCTTGTATGGTTTCTCTCTCTCTTGTGGTGTGTGGTGTGTGTGGTCTGTATTGTATCTGACAGACATTCTCCCACACTCTTGCCCTGTGGGACATAGGAAAGGCAGGCAGATGGCTGTATTCAGGTCCACCACGGGTCAACATATGGCCCCAAGAGACGTAGTTTGTGTTTGTGTGTGTGAGACAGAGAATCGCTCTCTTACTATGCATGAGTGGAGGACGCTGAATGAGGAGGCAGGGAGGAAAAAAGGTAATAGAGGGGGCATAAAAGAAGCCGTGAAAAAGAAGCCGTGAGATAAAGGACAGGGACAGTTTGAGAGGATGAAAGTGGGCAGCATCCTGCGAGATCACACAGGTTGTTAAATACAGAAACTTGGTCGTCTGCAGATCTTTAGGATGCTCTGCTGGGGGAAAAAAAAAAGACCAGCCTTTAGTGGGAATGAGAAGAAAGAAAAGCTTTTTTCACAGGCAGCCATGTTGATTTAAAATAGTATAGTAAAAACAAAAGTGACCTGTCATTGGTAACACATGTGTTTACCCTACTAATCGTGTCAAAATGGCTGCTGTGAAAAAGGTCTTTCGGTCAAATGTAAAAGCTTGGTCAAACCTTTCATAATGAGTCATTACGGGTATCTCTTGTTGACTAAGTCTAACATTACACCACAGATTCTTTTTTCACTAAGTACCTAGCTAACGCATCAGAAGCTAGCTAAAAGTTAACTTAGCTAACTAATAATATTAATGCCAGTTTAATCAGTAGGCCTACTACCTTTCTGCTAGTTCACTGCTACTTAAGTATCACGAAAAAGTACAGTTAAATGAGAAATAATTATATCAAGATACAGCACACCTCATATATAGCACCCTTCAAATACTGATTCTTACAGAGTACTGTAAGAATCTGTATTGTAAGTACAGAGTAGGACGCTGTGTAAAATGAAAATAAAAATAAAATGCAATAATTTTAACAAATTATTTTCAACCTATGTTTAACTGAAAACACTACATTTTGGCAACCACAGTTTGTCGCTGCATCTAGAAATGCAAGCTAAGACTACAACAGCTAAGACTACAACATCCAGCTGACTCCTGGGCATAAAAGTGTGCTGTGGCCTGACGAGTCCACATTTCAGATTGTTTCTAAAAGAAGATTTTTTTCCAGCACAAATTCAAAAGCCAGCATCTATGATGGTATGGGGCTGTGTTAGTGCCTATGGCATCATGGGTAACTTGCACAGCCCCATTAATGCTGAAAGGTACATAAAGGTTTTGGAGCAACATATTCTGCCATCCAGACGACGTCTTTGTCAGAGACATCCGTGCTTATTTCAGCAAGACGATGCCAAGACACATTCTGCATGTCAGCGTGGCTTCATAGTAAAAGTGCTTAGGTACTAGACTCACCTGCCTGCAGTCCTCTTGAAAATGTGTGGCGCATTATGAAGCGCAAAATACGGCAATGGACACCCCAGACTGTTGACACAACAAGCACGAATGAGAAAGAATTTACTTACTCCATTAGTGACCTCAGTTCCCAAACACTTACTGAGCGTTGTTAAAAGAAAAGCGGATGTAACACAGTGGTAAACACGCTCCTGTCCAAACTTCTTTGGAAAGTCTTTGTACTGCATTTAATTAAATTTAGGTCGAAAAGGATTTGCATTTACATTTTACACAACATCCCAACTTTTTGGGATAGTTTTTGTTCTTTTAAATACAATTTGAAATTGCATTTGGTGAGTTTGTTTCTGCCTACAAACTAATGTGAACTGAGCTGAGCTGCCTTCACCTGGATCAATAGCCTCTGTCAACTTCTCACACTACAAAAGACTTCAGTGGACAGTGTTACTGAATTTTAGCAAGTCATCAATTTGAGAGAATGAATGCTGGTTTTACTTGCACACCCCCAACACCTCCTTTCTTTCTTTCTTTCTCTCTTTCTTTCTTCTAGCTCCTGAACACCCCCCTCCCCCCTCCTCCCTCCCTCCCCTCCATTCACCGCTCCTCTTTGTGACTGTATTGGTGATATTGTTATGCAGCGTGGAGCAGGAGGAAGGGGAGCGAAGCCGCGTGGAGAGAGCAGCACAAAACAGCTGTTGCTGAACCCTCACCTTCATCCTTCAGTTCCACCATCCCAGCAGCTACAGATCTCTTCACTTCACACTGTTTCTGAGGCGTTTAGGTGCAAGAAACTTCTCACATCCTCACCCTTTTCTTTCATTCGCCATCTTTCTCTTTTCCTACCTCCTCCCCAAACTTCCTTCCCATTCACCCATCAACTCCTGGCTACCTTTATCTCCCTCCACTCCTAAGCTCCTCTTACTCTCCATCTCATTTCACTCTTCCCCTCCTCAATCCACCCCCTTCTCATCCTCCCCACTTTCTACAATCTGCCCCCTCCGGCTTTCTCTCTAATCCCTCCTTCTGCTTTTTTTCCTTCTTCCCAGAGAGGATTTGGGCAAAGTGTTTAATGGGTTGCAACAAATGGGCAAAAGAGTGGGCTCCAGTCAGGTGCCGCACGTTCACGCAGAACTCAATTTCTCTGTTTTCTTTCTTTCACGGCGTTCCTACAGTAGGCATTCCTACGTCTTGCATGTCAGGTACAACACGCAATGCAGCTCAGCAGGAGTAGAGTGGCAGTGTACTTATAACCAGGGAACTTATTTAACTTTTCTTGAACTCTTGAGCTCATTCAAGAACTCTTGTCTTGAGTGCCTCTACAATGAAGTAAGGACATAACGCTGTTCGAGTGCTGGCCCAAAATTTCAGACAAGAAGAAGAAGAAGAGTTAAACTTGTATCGAAGGGTCACCCCAGCAATCTTGTATTGCACTTCCATGACGTTAAGGGACTTGCAAGAGATGAATGTTTAAAAATGATCAAAATAGATGCATCAAGCCGAGGTATCCTGACTTTTAGTCCTAACATGGGTCACATTTCCTATTACGCAACCAACAGCAACTCTAAAACTGATTTTACACCAAAATATGTAAAATGTAGCAATAATATTCTTTTTTTTTTCCTTTTAAATGCTAAAATAGGCAAATGACCCTTTTTCCATTGCTGGTAGAAGACATGTTTGCCAAAACTCAGCTCATGTCTGTGTGGGAGAACAAAGAGAAAGGTGTTTTTTAAAAGTCTCTCAGTACTTTTGTAGTTTCTAATTAAATCTCTGTGGTTTGAAGTTTTCTCTCCTGTCCTTTGTACTTTAAGATATCTACCCTATTTTACTGTTTCATGTTCCCTTGGGTATAAGGGCAGAGGTGGCAAAAGTACATTCTGTACTCAAGCAGGAGTACAGATACTTGTGTAAAAAAAAAGACTGGTAAAAGTAGAGGTACTGATTCAGCTTGTTTACTCAAGTAAAAGTGAAAAAGTAGAGGCTCTGAAATGTACTCGAAGTGTAAAAGTAAAATGTCACCCTCTGCTCTCTACCAGCTGCTTTTGAGCAAAGCTAACTGAATGTCACCTTTTCTCTAAGTCTCCCTGTCTTTTTTGTCTTGTTACTTCTTTTTCAGAATTTTTATCTTGTTATATTTTACCTAATTTTCACCTTGTTACACCCCTTACTTCTTCTGTATTGGTTTTGTCTTGTTACATTTTTGTTGCATCTTCTGTTATTTTTGTCTTATGTACTGTTACGTTATTTTCGTCATGTCTTTTTACGTTGTTGCATTAAAACTAAAGTAACAAGCCTGTTTTGAAAATGTAAGAAGCAGCAAGTATATAAATTTGTGTTACAATGTAAGGAGTAAAAGTATAAATGGTCAGAAAAATAAATAAATAAATCTACTTGAGTACCGAAACCAAGTATTTGTACTTAGTTACTTCCCATCTATGTATAGGGGTCATGTTAAGCAAGCATTTTGCTGCTTCATAATAAAAACTTTTAAATAATGGGGAGCTTTTTTTTTGCAAAGAATTTATAGGAAATAAAATGTTTATCCACCATTTTACAACTGGTGTCATCAGTACATACACACTTCCATACACACACTGCCTATGCCAAAAAAAATTAAATGTGAAAATTAGACGTGTCCACCCAGGTGGCATGTTTACATTACTGCCAATCTGAGCTGGAGTCGATAAACACCCCTGACCACTGCAGAGTCATTTAACCCGGGTGTGAACATTGATTGTACCTTTTCCCACTGAGGACAAATGCCAGATGTTATTGGGAGTTAGTGAGGATTTTTGGTCCAATGTAAAAGGGACTTTATATTAGACCCTTCTATGCTGCCAGTTTGGTTTTGTGTAAAAAAACACGTAGTCTCCAAAACCTTAGCAAAAAAAAAAAAAACCCTGATGACATCACCAGGGTTCTTAAACCTTAAAGCGCTCCATCGGGAGCCACGGAGGCCGTTTTACAACTGTTTTCACAGGCCGACTGGACCTTCCCATGACTTCATGAGTAAAATTGCTGGAGTGTCTCTTTAAGATGCGGTCTGAGTCATTCTGTTTCTGTCCTCCCACTATTGTATGGAAACCATTTGTGCTTCATGGTGGGGTTTGTAAACAGACATAGCTGGGTGGCTATTGTTTCAATGTTGGTGGAAAACTAAGAACTTCTAAACATAAGTGGTAACATTATTTGCAGAAGAAAGAAATAAAGCAGTTTGTGCAGACTTTATTAACTGATTCCCCACCAAAACATGAGTCATCAAATCATAAAAGGGCACTTTCAAAAATGTATATCATTGCATCAGACAAACTCACTTAACTTTTAGTGCAGAATTGTACTGCTATTGCCTGTAATTTTGTGTTCTGAGTCTAATTTCTCTTTCTAGTTTATTCTCTTCCTATTTAGGTTTCTTTATTTATCTGTACTTAGTCTGTCCTTGTACTGCTGCAACACCCAAGTTTCCCCTCTGGGGGATCAATTAAAGGATTATCTTATCTTACAATTTTCCATAAACTTCCTTGCCCATGAGTTAGCACATTCATGATTAATAGCCATTATGCTAAAATATTAAATGAAATACTGAGAGTGGACCTTCTCCTTGTACGGTAAGCATGCAGAAGTGTCAGTTGACACAGCAGTGAGAGTAAATATGAAAAGCGGCATCCACACAGCTGCTTTTCAGGCCTAAGCCTGAGTGAGAGACACACTGAGAGCACATGAAATGGATAAAATTACATGTAATGACCTTTATTGTGTAAAACTATTACACTGATGGCAGTGAAATACTGGAACACATTCAGGGGTACTTTATCAGAGCAGAAACACAAGCAGGGTGAGCACCAGAATCCATATATGTAATACTGTCAACTGTCACCGTGGGGCCATACCAGAACGTAACTAATGAAAGTCCAGAGGGTTCATATCTGATGTTTAAAATATTCTACAAAATCTGATGATGGATTTGACTGAATCTGGGTGAGCTTGTTGTAAAGACAAACTCATGGTTCTCTTGAAAACTTAATTTACAGTTGAGCCTGCTGGGGGACAAAACTTTGATACTGAATATCTCAGACACTCACATACAGTAGAACCTCTTAATACCAAGCTCATGATATGGATCAACAGCATGAAAGAAATATTAACTTAAGCAGGGATGATGGGAAATGGACCTACTGTTCACTGCTCGTTCACACAGTGAAATGGGCTGTTATGCAGAAGTAATAATAGAAAAGAAAAGTAACGCTAACACAGATCCATTTAAAAGGGTATGAACACATCTTGGGATGTCACAGATTGACTGTATCAATAACAGAGGTTTGAAGGATTTATGGAAGAAATTTCGATGACTGAAAACAACAAAATATTTTAATAATAATTAAAAAAATTATTCTGTTGGCCAAAACATCCTGCAAATAAATACACACAGGGTGTGTCTTATGGCACTATGCAGTCAGGTTTTTTTCACTATGGGTTCTCCTTTCCCTCAGAGAAACTGGGAGTGCATCAAAAAGATTAACCAGAGATCTGAGGGAACAATGTAGAACAGACATGGAGACACTGGACATAACTTTGCCAGAATGGTAAATCTGAAAACTGGTTAAGAAACAGACATTAAAATAACGGCAGCTTTATGTGTCCCTCTAGTGGCACAAAGAGGCAACAGCATCTACCACAGAGGTTAATTTCTTCATCACATTATTATTGTGTTCTTTGTGATGTCTTGTCTTGTTCCACAGGCCTTGTTGTGGCGGTTTTCTAGTCATGTCATTATTGTTACAATTAGAGAAAAAGTCTGGTTGAGAAATTAAGATAAATAAAACAAACAGCACATACTTATGGCCTTGCAGTTTTAAAGGAGCAAAATGTAACAAGTGCACGTCCAAGAATGATTACTGCAGTCCAAATAGCAAGCTGGAGTCATAGACCGCATGTTAAATAGGTTGAAATCGTATTTAAGAGGTGACCTATAGTTGTAGCGAGCCTTTTCCCTCTGCCCCCTCCTTCCCTGACTTAAGGAAGCTCAGGCAGGCTGCAGGAGCGCAAGACAAGCGCAACATTGTAATTTGACAATAACAAGTGACGACAAGTCCTGCAGTGTAAGCTGATCAGCTGTTTATAACTGTTAATTGTTTATCAATGTAAAGCTAAGCCAGTTATCCTGAAAACTGTTCTGAAAATTCACACTCTGGAGCTTGAGTTCAGTGACTGCCTGCCAGACTCCATTAACAAATTGGTCAATTTAACCGTTAGAAACCTCTGCTCTGTCTAAAAGATCATTTATGATTTCTTACAACTCATAAACAGACACTTAATCATTCTGCAAACATTCGGCATTAATTTGAGCTCTAATTAAAGTGAAATTGCCAAACATGAACATTCTGGCCCAGAATGGAAATATAAAGGCTGTAGCATAGTTGTCAGAGAACCAAACATTTCGACTTAACATGTTTCCTTAATTTCTGATGACATCATGGTCATTTTATGATTTATTACAGTAAATATATTACAGATTTCTCCTTTAAACTGCAAGGTGACATCAACAAAAATAACTAAGAAATGAATTTGAAGCTTTACAACATTTGCAGCTTACTGTATACTAGGAAAACCTCAATACTACATGTTTACATATCAATGCTGTACAGAGGACAAAAATGTACATCTTGGTACAAAAATAATATATAAGAATAATAATAATAATACAGAGGAACAGAGTGTTGCACACCAGGTAGATGTTATTACACTTTCAAATATATAGAAAAGCTGAGCCCAGAAACTGGTACCAGATGTAATAATATGTTCCTGGACCAATGACTCATCCTGGGTTTGCATTTTGCCTTAAAAATGAACTGAAATTTAAATAAGTTACAACCAGCATACACAAAACCAGCCAGCTCCTAAAGGCAATCTGCTGCGAGGCAGAGCAAAGCACCGGGAGCTGGTTACAGCTGCTCAGTGAGTGTCTGTTGTCAAATAATAAATCTAATGTGCCAGGTGTGATGACTTTCAAAGGATGGATGCTAAAAGGGATGGTGGGGCAGTTGATAGTCCTGAAATATCATCCATAATGATGTCTTGTCCTAAATTCTGCTGATTTTCTTTTTCATTCTCAATTATTTCTTAGTAAGCACTTTTCTCTTAAGATTGCAACACGTTACAAAGAATATTACATTACCATGTGATTTACTATACATTCACATTTTTGTATTCACAGCCACTGACAGTTGATTTTTCTTTTTTACACAGCTCAGCCTCGTGGGGTCGGTCAGGGCCAGGCGCTGCTTGTTTAGAGATAACTAGAGTTGAGAACATCAAATTGGAAAATACCCTCTATCAAATTCAAGATGCAAAAGGAATAAAAACAAATCTTGTTCTGTAGCCCTGGATAACCTTTTTTGCCCACTCAGGGGTACCTGTTTGTCAGTAGAGCGTAGATGGCTGGTCCTGTTTGACCCAGCTGTGGAAAACCAGGGTGGTGTTTGATTCTCGCCGTGGTTGGACAGGAACTGCTATCCTCTCCTCAGGATTAACAGAACCTCAGGAGGGCCCTGTTCATCAGCACTAGGGTAGCAGAGAGGATCAGGTCACAACTTCTGGATCACCACCTGGAACTTACCTGGGAAAACAGAATGAGGGAGAGGTGAATCCTTTGTTTGGACTTTAACAGTATGTAACTGCAGTTATGATACCTCATGAATCTGACCAACACATCCTGACATAACTGAGTGAGTTTTGCTACTAAAGAGTCCAAAAACCCCCAAAATGAATTGGCACTTTTTGCACTTTTGGGTCCCTCAACTTCAAGTAAATGTTTTTTGTTTTTTTTTTTGTTTTTTTTTAATGGATTTTTGATTAGATGTTTGAAATACGGTCTGTAGTTAACACAATCTTAGGATTATCTTGTTGACAAAACGTGAAAGTATCATAAACTTATTTTCTGTAAAATACATGGTCTTAAGAACCAGCACGATGCTAACGTTCAAGTTGGCCTACAGGAATACATCATCCCTGCAGCACTCTACAGGAAATCAATGAACATGATACGTTGCCTTTCTCTTTCTTACGATAACAAGAATAAAAAGAAATAAAAGAAACACAGATTGGTATTCTGATAGTACTTACAGGATGGCATAACAGAGACCTCAGCTGTCACCACGCTGTCCAGACCGAGGTTAGACAGAGCTCCTCTCACCACGCCACATGAAAAAGCGAGGTACTGAAAGTAAACATACACACACACACACATTTGCATTAGCTTCAATTACACTGATTCTGTTCAGCCTGATTCTCTTTTTTATATACACCAAAAAAACAAAGACTTAATGCTGGAGTAAGCTTTTTATTTTTGGCTTCACTGGGGGAAAGTTCCATGATAATCCTTAAAGAATAATGTAATTCAAGTGGTCTCAGAGAAAACTAGGCTTCTGCTCTTCCTCTTGGCTCTGTTTTCAGGACTTTAGAAAATGTAGCCCATGACATAAGACTTTGAGTAATCACAGGCTGGTAAAATAGTCGATTGTTGAATCTCATTCCCAGAACACAAGTATTTCATGACCGGAAATGAGACTCAACAATGAGTGACCGTTCTCCAGAATCTCCTTCTGTACCATTTTCTATTTGATCCCCAGGTGATGGCAGTAGGAATGTATCTTTGTGTGTTTGTATGTGCGTGTGTGTGTGTGTGTGTGGAGAGAGAGGAAAGTGCATACTAACCTTAGGAGCCTGATCCAGGTACTGTTTTCCATTGGAGAGCTGAGTCAGCAGAGAAAACTTGTTGTCTTGAAGAACATAGGTACCCTATGGAAAGAATAAACTCTTGTATACTATCAACCTATAACAATAATAATAATTAATAATAATAATAATAATAATAATGATAATAATAATAATAATAATAATACATTTTAATCTATGATGAATATGCTTTTGTGTATTTTTCTCTCAATTTACCACAATATTACCTAAATTTAAAGTGCATTTAAGTGATCCATGACCTTAACTGAGATTTATTCTTTGCCATGATGGTCTGTGAGTGACAGCAATCAGCCACAAACACAGTCACATTTTCAACAAAAAGAGATCCATACACTATATATACAGTTTACTTATTTTGTCACATATCAGATTTATTTACACTCGGCCACTCAGTGGTTGCTTCTCGGCTGGATGAGGCCCACAGAGCAGCAGTTGAACAGGCTGGGTGTATATCCCATAAACACAAAATCAAAAGCAAGGTGTGTCTGGCTCTATAGTTGTAATCTTGGCAAAAGTCTGCACTGTGTTACTCTGCATATTCGTTTTACCTGATGATTTGTTCTGAGATTGTCAACCTGCCTCCTGAACACTTTTGTCCAGAAGTCTTTACAGATGAACTTCATTACATCCAACTCGTCCTTGAAGCTGGGAGAGTCCCTGGTCAACCTAGACAGAGCAAACAATAACACAGGACATTTAAAATGTATAATATGCAATATTTTTCCTATAAAACATTATACATATACTCGATCCCTTTCAATCATCACTTATGACCTGCTGGAAATGTGTGGTGGTTGTATCTACAGAGACCCTGCCCTCTGCCTGTATTTTCTTTATTTTCTCATTATTTGCTGTGTTTGGGGTGCTTTACCAACCCAAAATGTCGGTATCTGACATTCAGGTTTATGAGACACAACAATCGGCTATCTTTCTGGAGCATTTAGGAACAGCTCAGACAAATCCTAATGATTCTACCTTTAACATGAGTGAGGATCATGTCACCAGATGTACACACACATACCTCTCAATGAGTCCTTGTCCCACCCTGAAGCCCATGCTTTCAAGGACAGAAACACAGGCAGCTCTGTCCTGAAGGGAAGAAATTCAAGTTCATATTGTAGTTGACAGTCGAACAGACAGGTAGATGGTACAAGTAGATCTGAGGCCCACAGATACACATTTAAGAATTCAACAAAAAATACAGACACTATAAGACACAAAACACTGATCGCTAGCATGATTAACACTACATGTTGAAAGCTGTGCTTCAAATGATTCCAGATCACGGTGTAACTCAGTGCTCGGGTTGCTTCTGAATATTAAGTGTCAGCTGACTGATTCGTGCTTTTGAACGCACCTTGTTGTCCAGCTCTCCTTTACTGGACTGCTGCTCCTTGTAAACATGGGACACGATCTCCATATGGAGAAAGTCAAACAAAGATTCGTCTGCCATTCCTGACAAACACACAAAGGTTAAATTATTCAGACAAGTGAAACACTTGGTTTAACAGTTTTTGCTCGCCTCGTTAGCTTTAGCTGTAAGTTAACTGTGGAAACCCTTTACAGAAGCTAGCTACATGGCTAGCTACAGAAAGCTGGTTAGCTAGTGTTGTTACCTAGCAACATTGCTCAAGCCGTGATAGAGCGAACTAGTTTAACGCTCTTGGAATATGAGAGAGAATGAGAACAAAGCAATCCATTTATGTATGATATAGCTTGCGGTGAATCTACATAAAAAACAGAGAGAACCGTTAAATCTACTGTACCTGTCAAATAACTGTAGGCTACACCGGAGTAAACAGTTGCGCTCGATATAAATGACCGGGTACTCCTCAGGATTCAGTTAGGCGGAGTTAGTGGGAGTCAAGCCCTAGAATATCGTGAAAAACAGCCGTAAACGGTGGGTTACATATTCATCAATAAACAAGGACAAGAAAAAAGTAGAATACAGCCAGTATTATGACATGTTGTTCTCAAGTGATGCCACTAAATCTCGTAAATTAGAGTTAAAAAACCAACACGTTAAAATCCGCCCTACGCCGGTTTTATTTACAAACAGACTCTTGAATATGGCGCACGTCTTCCAATCGCGTTATGAAACGTCACTTATCATGTGATACAATAGCTCAAGATCGGATTGGGTGTTGAAAAACAAGCCACTGCTGTGTCTAGAGTAGAAAGGAACCCCAGACCCGCGAAAGATCTCGCGAGAGTGATCATTCTCGTCCAAACAATGATCTTTCCCGAACCTTAACCCACTATTTTCTCTCCTTTGCCCACCGATATTTTAACCACGGCGCTCTCACATCATAAAACAAAATCCTTTGTAGAAGGATGAAGAAAGAGTACAAATCTCGCGAGAGTTTCTCATATCAAGGGTTCGCTTTTAGACCATAGCTGTAGCAGGCACTTCCTTGCTGCTCATGTGACTTGTGTTTTTGACACCACAGAGAAGGTTTGACAGTTCTTGTATTTTAACTGTATATTTTAACATTGAGTTTTAGCTAACATTACATTATAGATTCTCGCACAGGTAAACGTCTGTTCCCAGCATCACTCACCATTATTTACGTACAGTACCAACGTGTAACGTTAAGTTGTTTCCATGTAACGTTAACTAGAAAATATGTGCCTTTGCTGCAGCTCTCACTTGTTTTAATTCGATGTCCTGTTTTATCCTGTTTTTTCTTTTAATTCTTTTAATTGCATTTAAATGTAATGTTCATTTTACATTTTTTTGTGTCTTGTGTAAAGCACTTTGAATACCTTGTTGAAATGTGTGATGCAAATAACAAAGTTTAGTTTTGTGTGTGTGTGTGTGTGTGTGTGTGTGTGTTTGTGTTTGTGCAGGCAGCCATGTCCAGCAGGTACCAGATAGTGGTGCAGGGCGAGGCCTCTGAGACAGACTCTGATGATGAGGTCTACATCACCTCCATGCCTCCCCCCAAACTGCCACGGCCGGAGTCAAGGTTGTCTTGCAGGCATGCGCCTGTGTGTATTAGTGTGTGTGTGTGTTCATAATCATCATCTAATGTCTCCATCCCATCTGTCATGACCCTACTATCTGCTTTGTCTCTGATCCTGGATGCCGTCAGGTTCCTGGGGAGGCATCTGAAACAGACAGTGAGGGTGAGGAGCAGCAGGCGGACCAAGCATCCACAGTGAGCCAGGAGAGCGCCCAGATACTCAAGAGAGACCTGCCTCCTCTTATAGTAGTCAGAGACCATCCCACCATACAGTCCATAGTGGAAGACAGACCAAGCCCCACACACAGGCCATATGGTGAGGAATGCTGGTCATAAGTACAAAAATAAATGTAGCCACAAGCATCACTATGGCGTTGATAGTCATCATCAAAAAGTAGATGACACTAATTAACAAGAAATACATCATGGCAGACCTTTATGGTCCAAGAGGCTTTTTTGTAGATCGCATTGAGCTGGACTTTTGTGTCACATTTCAAGTCAGTCAGTTTTAAGGTATGGGGGGTGTGGCCTTTCCAAAATTGCATTTTTGGGGATTTATTATAGTGCCACCATGAGCTGATTTGGCTCATATTTCTTGGGAAACTCATGCACATCATTTCCAGTTATTGGGCCAAGTTCCATGTTTCAAGCTCATTCCAGCTCAATTTTAGACACAGCATAAGACAAATAATAATAAATACTAATAATAAGCCCTTGGCCTTGAATCCTAAATATTCCAGTGGTAATACTTATTGCCTGATCGAATACTCTCAACTCAAAGGTCCATTTACTAGCCGTTTCTTGATAGCTTTCAATGGGATCTATCTGTGTGTATGAATTTACTGATTAAAAACTGATGCATTTCAGATGCCGTTGAAAGCGATGAAAAAGCTGGTAAGTGGAGTTTAGAGTATCTCGTCACAAAGGTCAAAAAGCCTCTGTGGCTGAAATGTACTTATTTTAAAATATATTAACTAAAAAAATATGGTAGTTGCAATGACAAATGATCGGTTTTGACAATTGTAGCTCATGCTCAGGCATGTTAGTCTTGGTTTTGAACAAATGCATAAGTGAGCAATGACATGATGGAAGACCAGTCTGGTTTAGATTTCAGTCATTCCTGTATGTATTTCTGTTTCCAGGTGAGACCCTTTTGCAACAGAAGCTGCAAGAATCTAACTGCCGGTTGTACTCTGACGTGGGGCAGACACTACGGCAGGTTTATGGCAGTGCCAGTAAGAGAGGTACGCAGATATGTTTGACTCAGGACACGTCTCATCAAATATTTAAAGCTACTACAAAGAACTTTCATATTTTGTTGATTTTGGAGCCCCTGTGGACAAAGGCGAGAGTGTTTACACTGTAATAACCGTACAATAGAGCATCAGAAATAAAATTATTTTGAAACTGCCGCTTCTTTTTAACTGGTTAACCTCCCTACTCACTGTAACTTAATCTGAGAGAATGTACAGTAAACACAGGCTTCAACTGATTTCGCAGTGAATCTGACCCGGTGGCAGTCGTTAAGAATAACTATAAAGAAAGAAGCAACCTTTCTGTGGATGTTCTCATTACATTATATAGGCCATATAAGGCATCAGTAATGAATTAAGACTGTTTCATAACCAGTTAAAAACTCTTTGTAGTAGCTTTAAAGTAGACATAAATGTCAAATTGCCCTTTATACTGCACCATTACTGCAGGACTCCCTAAAAACTTGGTATTTCACCTGGATGGGCATGGTTTAGCAGGATGTAGCAGTGCATGCTTTGGTGAAACGGTGACCGTCAGTTTTATTATTATTTTATTTTTTTTAAGAGTTATTTTTTTGGCCATTTTTGCCTTTATTTGATAGTGCAGCTGAAGAGTAGACAGAAAGGGGGCAGAGAGAGAGGGGATGACACGCAGTAAAGGGCCGAAGGCGGGAGTCGAACCAGCGGCCACTGCAGAGGACTAACAGCCTCCATACATGGGTGGGACGCTCTACCAACTGAGCTAAACGTCCGCCCAACAGTTCATTTATTTAATGCATGTCAAGTATGAAGGCATATAGAATAATCTATTCATGTTTTCCTATAATTTGTATATTTGATCTCACACCTATGCACAGTATATGGAAATTGATAGTCTGTTTTGTGCAAGACACTAACTTATATTGAGATCTGAATATAGATGTTGAGCAGGCATAGTTTAGTCTATCTAAATATATTTATATATTTTAGCGATACTTGGTTGTACATTTTTCCAGTATAATGTTATGATCGTCAGTTGAAAAATTTACCAGCAGTCATTTGAAAATCTGTGGGGAAAGTCTAGTCGCTGTTGCCACCGTACCAGCAGTATAAGGAGTAAAAATTAAGTGTATAAACTGTTGATCACAAAAAAAAAAACATTAAAAAAATCATCTTTTTTGAAGTTACATTTGGGTATGAAGTGTGTTAGAAATCTGCTTGCCCAAAGTCAACTTTTACTTGCGCCTTTAATTATTGTTTTATTTATTGGAGGTTATTAAATAACAACAGCAACTAAAGTTAATTGGCATCAGGAGCTACAGCTTCTATAAATCTCAGAAAATAGCAGAAAATGTCCATCCCAGTTTAATGTCCAACGTGATGCCTTTAAATGTCTTGTTCTGTCTGTTATCTAAAAAGTGACGAGATGACCCGGTGCGAGCCAACAAGAACACGCACCAGACACACAACAGTCTGTGTGAGGCAGGATGTAAGGCACCGCTTCTGGGTGTGAAATACCAAGTTTTTAGGAAGTTCACCATTAGCACCAAACATTTTGCCCTGTGCAAGAAAAATAACCAGAATAATGCTGCATAGTACAGAAAAAAATACTCTAATGCTAGCATGTAGCCTCCAGGATGGCTATGATGAAGTAAGCTTATGATAATATCAGAGGCCATAAGTTAGAAAAGATAGAAATCACATGCCAGTAATGAAGAAGTACATGGAAAATGATAATATCTTTGTCTCTTGTAACTGTGAATTGAAACGATAATTTCCCTTACATTAAAAGGACAGTTCACCCCAAAATCAAAAATGCATAGAAAGAAAGTAGTTCCAACACGAAACTGCTCACAACAAAGTCTGTGGATTATCTTGAGTAACTGGATCATGATTTCTGGAAAGAGATATTACTTTTGAGTTTTTTTAATTAACTTTTTTGGCACAATGAGCAGCAGACATCTCTTCAGCTGATATCCCCAAAACTCGACAGTCACAACTCACACCAAAACAAACTATGGAAAAATATCACACCAGGTAAGAGGAAAATATGTATTTCTGCTTTTGGGGGTGAACTGTCCCTTTAACAACCATCCTACAATAAGCATCTTGTCACAGCTATTTAGATGTGGTTGAAATTGCTTCATTTCGGTAGTTTTGTTCCGTGGCTGCAGTCGTTTGACTCTGATTGTTTCTGTGAAAGGTGCAAAGTGCCACAGCTCAGCTGAACGCTTCGCAGAGCGCCATCATCAACGCCTCCCACAGCATCAGATTAATCCTGGACGACCTGAAGGCTGTGTCCGAGAAGATTGACATCATCACCAGCTGTCAAATACTGCCCGATATCAACATCAATAATCCAAATAATTATACCGCTCCTGTACCTTAAAGAAACAAAGATTTTAAAATATCCACATCATTATGGTGTTTTAATATCATTATAGGTTTATTTTCTTTGAATATCTAAGAGGAGGATTCAAGCTGGAAAGAATAGCGTGTTAGCTTTTGCTTCAGTGTTTACATTTACACAATTTCTGTGCATATGAACAAATTACAGCCCACTAGTATTCATGTATTTATCTGTCAGGATTCAGGATGTCCTGTGTCTGGAGCTCTGGGGAGTCAAAAAAGAAAAATGTTCTGTCATCTCATGTTTGCCAAACATTTTACATTGGAATTTGTTGGCATATCTGTTTTTTGTTCTGCAGTTCCTTGTAAATATTAATGTAAATAAACATATTCCATTAAACTGATTTTCATAAGTCACATCCTTTTCTCTCTATTTCAGTCCCTCCAGCATTTTATTTATTCATTAGACTCCATTCCGAGTGTTTGAAGTAAACTTATTAAAAAGGCTCAGTATTACAAAAACTTTTTTGGACTTCAAACTCAATCGAAAGAGCAAGCACATAATTATAATATATTAAAGTGCACAGAGTATTGGTAAATGTCAGTAACATCTGCAAATGCAAAAAAATGTGAATAATAAAACACTGAATCGGTTCATTGTACAGGGACTGTTATGGCTGGTAGAACTCGCAGGAAGCCATGATGATTGGTCACATTCGTAGAAAAGTTTCAGTTTGGATAAAACTGCAGAGTCACAAAATTCATGGGGATTGGTTAAATTTAAACTAATTTAATTAAACTATTTGCCATTTTCTGGTCCAAGAAGGCAGACTTGTTAAAAGTTTAAAAAAGTAATTTTTAAAATGTATTTTTCCTCCTGTGTGCAAAATAAATTTCCAAATAAATGCAACTGAATCATATGAATTGGTCTTGTTGAATGTTTTTCAATGTATTGGTTGATATCCAGAGATGTAAGTCTTAGAAGCCAGAGCCCATGGCTGCTGCCCTGATGGTTCATTGATGAGGGGTTGAATTAAAGTAAATTGAAACAATTATGAAGAATTTAATGGTCATAATAAATATAGATTTATTTTAAAAAACTGTAAAAAAAAAAAAAAAAGAAATGTGTCCAACAGGCAGAAAACAAGCACATACAGTATGAAAATACAGTCTGTGACTGTGTCGATTTTTCCTGCATCTACAAAGACTGAATGCCAGTAAATTATTCTCAACACAAACAATATCAGAGAATGCTTCTTAAAAGACAGGCCTGTATCATGTTGTATTGCTACAACAAAAAGCACGTTGTCCCTTTCCTCTGGTTGTCCTTCCAGCCGTCCGTCAATAAGGTGATGTCCCATGTGTCCATCCGATCCATCGGTCAGCATCTTCACCATAAATCCTCTCCACACAATTTGTGTGCAGGGATGTCAGATGGGTGTGTAGATGTACACTAACACCACGACCAGCAGGTTGAGAACTGTGCCCACAATACCCACAATGCCAAGCATGTTGTCGGGGTCCACCCTGCATCTGGTCAGTTCAGGAAGCATGCTGACGGGATCGGCCACCTTTGAGAAACAACAACTGTGTGACTGTTACATTCAGTGATGTTACATACATACCAACCCTCCTGATTTTCAGAGGAGACCTACGTTTTTCGTCGCCCTCTCCCTATTTCCTCCTGGGATCACTATTCTCCTGTATTTCTCCTGATTTCTGCCAAATTTTCACTTCCTTTTTTCCTTTTCGTTATCACAACCTGTCTCTGACACTGCAGAGCGTGTGTAAGCCCAATACTTGTCTTAAAGTGTCCTGTTTCCACCCGGTTTTAGCAGTAAAATTCTTTTGGTCCTCTATCGTGGGTGATTTACAGTGGAATGGGGTTTGTTATATTCAAAATAAATACTGAATTAATAATAAAGTAACAGAAGTTACAGAGGTATTGAAAAGCTTTAAGCTAAATATACAAGGTTCATGGAAATCCATGAAAACACTTGAATTTTAATGTAATGTTCTCAAGGTTTGAAAAGTGTTTGGATTTTGGATAAAGTATTTGAAACTGCTTGAAGCTGTAATTTCATTATTTTCATTATAAATCTCTATCTGACTCTATAGTGCATGAAATGAAGCCTCAGATGAAGACACATTTAGAAACATGAAACGCAAAATCGCAAAACATAATTTTGATTGTCTGTAGCACAATAACATCTGATTTAGAGCTGCAAATAATGATTATTTTCATTATCAGTTAATCTGCCAGTCATTTTCTCCATAAATTGATTAGTTGTTTGGTCCATAAAATGTCAGAAAATGTTGATCAGTGTTTCTCAAAGATGAAGATGATGTCCTCAAATGTCTTGTTTTGTCCACAAACCAAAGATATTCAGTTTACTGTCAGAGAGGAGTAAAGAAACCAGAAAATATTCACATTAAGAAGCTGGAATCAGAGGACTTTGAGTATACATACAGTATATATATATATAAATATATATGTCTAGGTGTAAAGTGCTGGAAAAGCTTGAAACAGCTTGAAAAGTGCTTGAATTTGACTTGAGATAAGGCAGGAAGAGTCCTCAATATAGACTACAGGGGGGCCTTAAACAGCATCTCATATTTTTTTTTCACTGTGATGATTCAAATTTATTTTGGAAAGATTTGCAGAACCTTATAAATATACAGCTAAATACATTTGATGTGATGTTATATTTTGTGTTCAGTGGGCTGGATAGGACACATGAACTATATAATAAAGCTTCTGATAATTCTTCCAGGAATTCTACATTCACACAATGGTTGAGCTCCAAACCCTGCTTTCATCATCAGATTGCAACAACATGGAGCTTTAATCGAATATATGGAGAAAAAAAAGACTTTGAATATTTTAAAGGACATATATTTTTATTTAAACTATAAAAGAACTCTTAGTGAATTGACTTTGAACCCCTCTGGCATGTACAAAGTAGTTTTCCACTACTGTACCTTTGTTTACCACTTTGTTGTAAATAAAAAAAGTAAAAAAAAAAAAAAAAAGATGAAGCGATACAGTGTGCACAACGTACATGCACTCCAAGCCAGAATTTTCAGATGAATTTTCAGCGTCTTAGCATGTGTCGGGCCACCTGATGGCGCCATCGATATGAAAACGACTGCACACAAAACCTTGGTGTTTCCTCTGGTATCTGCTGAGCCTGTTCTGTTCTATCATTTGCACTCATATCTGCACACATTTTATGTCCCACATAATTATGTATAGTATATCTATTATGTCTAATGTTGTGGTGGAAGCAGAACTCTGATCTTATACTTAAGTAAAAGTAGCAATACCACAGAGTAATACTCTCAGGTAAAAACCATGCATTCAAAATTATACTATTTATTACAGTATCAGCACCAAAATACACTTGAAGTACCACAATCTGAATCAGCAAAGTAACTAAACTGTCATTTAAAGGGACAGTTCACCCCAAAATCAAAAATACATGTTTTTCCCCTGGCCTGTGGTACTATTTATTCATCTAGATGTTTTTGGTGTGAGTAGAGATGTTTGTCCCCTCTACATTATAATGGGACTAAATGGCACACAGCTTGTTATGCCCAAAGCACTTAAAAAACACATTTGAAAATATTTGTTGTGAACAGTTTGTTGTAGGAACTACTGTCTTTCGGCAGTAGAATCTACTGGAACCACTTTAGAATCTACCAAAACCTTCCTTTCTACTAGACAGAAAGGAGTTCCTATGTGAAACAGCTCAGAGCAAGGTCTGTGGATTATCTTGCGTGAACAGGTCATGATTTTTAAGAGACACTGTTTTGAATTTTTTCAATGTTTTTTTTTTTTTTTTTGGTGCTTTTAGCACCGCAGCCCAACTGCTTTTCAGTCCCATTATATTGGACAAAACGCAGACATCTCTATGGCCGATATCTCCAAAACTCTGCACCTCACATCAAAACTATTTATATGGATAAACAGCACTACAAGCAAGGGGAAAATATGCATTTTTGATTTTGGATGTCGGCTGCGATGAACTGGCGCTTTCCGGTGTACCCGCCTCTCGCCAATGTCAGTGGATAGCTCAGCACCGCGACCTCAGGATACGTTACAGAAAATGATGAATGTATGAAAATGATTTTGGGATGAACTTTCTTTAAATGTGTTAAGTAAAAAGTACAATAGGGTGGAAATACAAAGTAACAGGAAATGAAAATACAGTAAAGTAAAATATAGTAAGGTACAAGTACCAAGTACAGTACTTGACTAAATATATTATATAATGTAATATAGTATAACTTATCAACTTATGTCATTTATTTAAAGACATGTCATATTCTACTTTATTCCCTTCTCTGTCTAATATAATCATATGGCGACAATATAAAAAGTGAACCAAACAGCATGTATTTTGATAGGAAGTAAAAAGAGAATTTGTATTTCCTCTGATAAGCTGATGAATATTTTTTTCTGAAATTTACCTCTCTGCTGCTGTTTCTCTTTCCTCTGTCATTCCTTGTGTCCACTGGTGTGGTCGGCTCCATCTCTCGCTCGTCAGACTCACTCAGAGTGCAGCGATAAAATCCTGTCCAGTCCCTAAACAAATGGATCCAAATATTCACAGCAATGATAACTGCACCACTGGTAGCTCTTGAAGTTAAAATCTTCTTTATCCTCTTCTCTCTGGGCTCCAGAGACCCACAGGTCTGTAATAAATGAGAGAATAAAGGGATGCTGTTTTGTTTGGCTGTGCCTCTAATGGCACAGAGTGACACACAAGGCCAAGAAGCCGCTCGGCTGCCAAGCCACTATTTCTGTGTCAGGTCATAATAAAGTTGGCCCGTAGCTGCCTCCGTGTGTGTGGGTTTTTATGCTGATTCACATCCATCATGCTTAAAGCAGACAGGGGCGAGTGTTTTCTATTGGAGAACGTTTATAATAGAGATCCACTGAGGCGTCATTACAGGCAGAGCTGAGGTTGTTGGGCTGAGGTGTTAATGAGGGTCATGGTGAAGCTGCTTCAGGCCTTTGTCGTCTAACACCACCAGTGGAGTCCATACAAATCATAATTTGACTCACAGTAATTACCGCAAGAAACATCTAGAAAATGTAGGTATGAGACAGAAATATTCATTCAAAATTCCAAGACATAATATAGTATTAAAGTATAATGTCTGATCACTCCTGCCCTAACCTGGAAAAAACAGGTTCTTATTCCTCATCAACAACTGTGAGGACAAGTCAGATTCATATCCTTCATCTGCTGCAAAGGGCATCTACACTTTTAGAAATAGGGGTTCTAGAAGGGTTCATCCTGTAGAGCTTGAGGTTCCTTTTTTGAAGAAAGGGTTTCTCAAGGGTACTTTGTCACACTAAGGGTTCCTTTTGATCCAAAGAACCCTTCTGGGAAGAAAGAGTTCTTCAAGCATTGTTGGATTCCTTGAAAGACTCTTTTGTCACAAGTATGTCATGGCAATTGGCCACATTATGATGGAATAAATGGTAATCAATATTATAATCTGCTTTTTTTCACTCACCTCCACACTCCTGTCACCTGACCATCCTGACAGCCAATGACTGATCTGGGTTACATCCTTTATAACGAGACGAATGGCTCTCTATGGTGGTCTGAGGTGGCAGGTTAAGATCAGCCAAGTCCATCCTCTGAAAAATTCAAAGATTCTGACACCAGCTGACCAACAATCCCTCTCCGTGGCACGGCGAGTCGGCGAAAAGCCTGGTTTTCATTTGTCGCTTTATAATCTCCTTTCACTAACTTTTGCAGTTTGATTTTCTCTTTGAGACTGGCCTGAGATTAACTGTTGTCATGTCTAGAAGGGAACCCTGAATTTGTGGAACGGTCACAAGATTTGTACGTTGGTTTATTATTTTGCGGCTTGTACAAACTAATTGTGTTTAAATATGAAAACACTGGTAAAATAAATCTGAGTGGGGTTAGGGACAGAAAACACTTGGTTAGGGCTGTGGAAAGATTATGTTTTTTGCTAAATTTTTCAGTCTTGCAAGATCTTTCACAGGTCTGGAGTTCCCTTATTGGATAGACTTCCATGCTATGATTTGTTTGATGGGAAATCCTTTTTGTTTTTTTGTGTCTTTGTGTCACGTTATGACTTGCATCACCTCTGCTTTGGTTTATTTAAAAAGTGCTGGCATTTTGGTCACATGGACCTTTCTCAAGACATAACAATCAAAATGACATAGTGCTTAAATACAGCCCATGATAGCCCAGTAGTCTATTTTAATGTGTGTGTATAGTCACATTCCACAGGTCACTCATTTAAAATCCTTACCTAGCTAAAGATATTTAGCATTCACAAACCTCTTGATCCCAATTATATAATAATAATAACAATAGTACAAAATTATACAGAGTATGTTAAAGAGTTCTTGAGATATCATATTCACGAGGCTCTTAGACACCTGACCACCAAAATGTAAAATTTAATCATTTCATCTTTGAGTCCGGGTGAAATTTGTGCCAAGTTCGAGGAAATTCCCTCAAGGTGTTTTTGAGATCGCTTTCACAAAGATGGATGACCTGAACACATAATGCGTCCGGCCATAAAAACAATTAGTCATTAAAGTTTTAGAAAAAGCTTTTTCCAGTAATTCTGAAGCACACAGGTCCTTCTGCACACAGTCATGAATGTGCACAAAAAAACTGGGCTGATCGAGGCAGTAGCATTCGAGATCAGCTGCAGCATGTAAATAAATGAATGTATGGGGAATACTGAAGTTTCAAACAAAATATATTAGTAAGGCTATAACTATAACTATACTATACTATAACTAAAAATTCATTCTGCATCTGGCCTTTGGTGTTCTAACTGCCCTTTGGGTGGCACTGGCACACCCATGACTACGTCATTGCAATGTATTACTATGGAGAGGGTAAAATTTATATTTTAGTTTACATTTCCCTCTTACAGTTTGTTTTCTCTGTGACAAACAGGTAACCTGCTCCAACACACTAAGTAACATTCTTCCTTTGAAATACATGGAGGCCAAAAGCAACACGTGACACTGAGCAGTTCACAGTCAGGATTATTTACTGAAGCATTTCAATTTGGAAGAAAATTCTGAGCAGTGAAAGTGAATGGGAAGTACTTGATGCTTGAAAAAAAATATTGTTGGTGTTACTTTGCATTCAGCCAAGTGGAGCTGCTGTTTCTGAAGAGTATGAGCAGTACAGAACCTTTCCCACTCAGTGGAACTGGCAACCGAATATACAAAATATCCATTATGTAACAACATTATTCATTGCCTGTCAGCATATTATCTTTTTGTAGTTTCCAAATCTTGACTTAAATGTTGGAACAATAACTGCAGTGCCCTGATCGTTGTCCTCCTTCCCTTACTTACAGTGGTAGCAGACCATAGATGGAGTAAAAGAAGTGATTAATCAATTGATCAGGGACTCTCATGGGCGGCAGATAAGTATAGATGAGTATAATGAGACCCCAGAGACGTGAGAATCTGCGATCTTCATTTGAGGAACTGCTAAAGAAGCATTTCTCACATCTTTAAAATCTATTCTCTCCTTCACAAGCGTGTGTGTGTGTGTGTGTGTGTGTGTGTGTGTGTGTGTGTGTGTGTGTGTGTGTGTATGTGCATGCTTCAGTCCCAGCTGTGCTGACTGTGCTCTGAGCATTAGTGATAAATACTTAAGAATGAAGGGAAATGGTGAAAACACAATTGGGATTCAAACGTCACATCAACATCATCAGGTTATCAACGACAAACAGCTCCATCCCAGTGATGGTGATGATGATGATGATGGTCACGTTCTCATGTTCTTCCCCTGTTATAGAGAAGTTATGCGAAATAACATTAGGAAATTGAAACATGCAGTTGTGTGTTCAATTATCAAAATGTTTTCAAATAAATTTCGATTATTATTTCAAGATTACCAGGCAATTAAGAATCGATTATTTGATTAAGCGTTGCAGCCCCTAAAGGTACGTGGTAAAATTTGGGGCCATGCAGGTTAACTAAACTCAACTCATGTTGTCATGAGACTAGTTTTCTGATGTCTCGCAGTAGGAATGTGATTCAGTTTGAGAGTGGAATGTAATGCAAATGACTTTAATCTTTGCAGACACACTGTAGCTCGTGCATTAAACAGAGACCTGGGTGCATCTGAAGTAGCATCGAAACAATAAACATGAGCAAAAATCTATGTGACTCAGTGGGTATTTTCCTTCAAGGCTGGGTGATCTTCTGAGGAAATTGTTACACTCAACAGGCAAGTAGGACATTATATTACTGTTTACATAAAACATCTTTCCTTGTTCCAGTGACAGTGGCTTGAGGCTCCGAGCCAAGGACGGGGTTCATGCTTGAGCTGGCAAACGAACTAAAGACTAAAATAGGAGCAGAGAAAACAATGGACCAAGGCACTGAGGAGGAGAGATCATAAATGTTTGCGGTACAGGGAGTGCAGAGGGTAAGGGAGAACAGGAAGAGAGGACAGACACACTAGATCATTAAATCATCCGAGATTATACATTTGCAGCAGCAGTCAGATTTATGCTGGAGACTATAGGCTGGTGTGTGTGAGTGTGTTTATGCGAATGCATAAATGCATTTGTGTTTGTGTGTGTGCAGAGGGCGGCCACCCATATTAGCCAGGTCAGTGGCTGTCTCATGGGGCGCCTGAGGACACACTGTTAGTTTATCTGGCTGGCTGAACATGGCTGCACACAACGGCGCAGGTCTGCCAGAGCAGCTATATACTATGTTAAAAGAGCTCTGCTCTGTGGGTGATAACCTTGTTTTCATACCACTAGTGCATTCAAGACAATACGGAATTAGGATGCATCCCGCCGACAAGCCAGAAGGATAAACAAGAGCGAGAACCCTCAGAGGAGCGAGAGGGAACAACAGCACCGAGCACTAAAGTAGAATCTGTCTGATAAAAAGTGAAAGTGTGAATACACAATTGGACTCGATTTTAGCCTTAATTTAGTTATTCCAACTCATGTCAAAGATTCTCCATGAATAAGAAATAACAGAATTTTGGGGGAGCGAGGATAGCCGCTCAGCTTCATTATCTTGTCAACTGAAAGGACTCTCAGGCTCCCTGCTATGATTTAAGGCAAGAGTCATCAGGTCATCAGGGAAAAAATCCTTACAAGTATGAGAATGGAAACTGGAAATACAATCTATAAACAGAAGTGGAACGAGTACTCAGATCTTTTCTTAAGTAAAAGTAGTAATACCAGAGTGCAGAAATATTTACAGTAAGTAAAAATCGTGTTCAAAATCTTGCTCAAGTAAAAGTACAAAACTATTAGCATCAAATATATTAACATAGTGGCCCTTTTCAGAATGATGCATAGTGGATATGTACATACATTACACGCTCACTTTAATGTTGCAGCGGTTAAAGCGACAGTTCACAAAAAATCAAAAATACCTATTTTTCATTCATTTATTTCAGAGTTTTGGAGATACTGGCCATAGAGATGTCTGCCTTCTCTCAAATAAATATAATGGGAATAAATGGCTGCAAGTCCTGTGCTGCTCCAAGCACCAAAAAATAGATTGGAAAAATTCTAAACCATTTTCGACACATTATATATAATCCATGACAGTTGTATGAGTGTAGATAATAACGGTATGTGCATTAGGCTTGAGCGGTATCTATTTTTTCATACCTTAATACCTTTCTTACACTTTATCGAAATATATGGTATTATGGTGGTTTTTGTGCATAACTTGTGCATAACAGCTCAACTCTATTCCACTGTACTGTAGTGCTCCCTTAACGTAGGTGGAGCTGATTATCACTGCGACACTCTTCCCTCAGCTGGGAAACAACACACACACAAACTGCAGCCCGTATTCACTGCACATTTACTGCCAGACTGACAACTTCACCGTTCAGCTTTTCCTCTTCTCAGCACACATTCACCATCACTCTCTGCCACCACAGACAGAGTAATTAGCCTCTTGCCCTCTCGCTTGTTAAAATTACTCACCTTTAATGTCAGGACTAAATCCAAAATACTCCCAACAGGGGCAGAGGCACTTTTCTTCTTTAGTCCTGTAACTTTATGTCCCAGGTGCCATGTTTATCACCTCAGCTGCACTGCATCGCAAAGATTGACCCCTGGTGGTATACGCAACACACCACAATACATCATCTCCCTATCAGTTCAATAGAAAGAGAAGTCTCTGTATTTATGATGGTGTTGACAATCACGCCATCATTAATACCCTGGTATACCATAATATCTTTATTACACCCAAGCCTAATGTGCATCTAAATGCAATGCAAATGCAAAGCCCTTGTGTTAATAAAGTAATGTAAAATTCAGTGTGCAAAAATGATCTCCAAAACAGAAGCTAATGGACAAATGCCTCAAAATCAGGCACATACTTCATATCGACACTTATTTTGACATGTGAAGGCAATTTTAAAATTACAATCACAACAAAAGAAGCTCTTGATGCTTTTTCAAGACTTTTATCCAGTAGTTATCCAGAACAAACCCTTGGGTCAACTAATTACAACAGATCTATGACTCAGATCAAAACAGGCATCAGATATCTGTGTAGAGAGGTATTACTACAAAATCTCACCCCAGAGGTCTAAAATATAATCATATCAAAGCAGCTGTTTGAATAGAAGTAGAATTTTTAATCCCATCAGTTGAAGTTTTTGCCCACACTGATTGTGATAAGATTTTTTAAGATTTATATGAAGAAAAAACAGTGGAACTCTTTGAAAGTTTTTCATTTTTATTGGCATTACTATAAGTATACATTATATATATATATAAACATTACATGAAAGTACATCAGATCTCACAGCATTTGTTCAGCGGTAACTCTCAAAAATCCAGACAAACTTGTTTCTTTATCAGCTTTTGACATTATGGTCTTACACAATTCTAGAAGAGGCAGTTTCTTCCCATTTCAAATCTAAAGTTTGCTTGACTGGTACTGCAGCAACTACTGTCCTGGAATGTAAGTAAATCAGCATGTGGCACAAAGCTTTGGTTAAAGGATCAGTGTGTAGGATTTAGGGGGCATCTAGCGGAGATATTGCAGATTGCAACCAGGTGATTACCACTTGCCTTACCCTCCCCTTCCAAGCATTTAGGAGACCCTTTGGTGGCCTTGAAACTAAAAAAAAAATGCAAGAAAAAATTGGTAGATTCCATGGAAGATATAAATGTAGATATAAAGGGCTCATTCTACGGTAATGAAAACACAAAAATCCAAACTTTCTGGTCATTATTGATGAAATCATATTTATATTAAATTCAGTTTCTTCCATATTCTGCTAATAATGCCAAAATCTTACACACTGGACCTTTAGAATATAATTTCTCAGGGCTTCTTACACTGAATCATTGGTCCTGCCGGATTAGAAAGTCATGTAAAGTGAAATATAAAACAAACCAACAGTATGTGCTGTAGCTAATGCAGAAAATACTGCAAAACTGGAATCCATTATGCTAAAATTTGAGCAAAACATGGCGGTAACAATACAGCCTTCCCATGCAAATGAGTGTTTTTCTTTTTTTTTTTTTTCAGAGGCTTATGTTCTGCCAAAATCTCAGATAACTCAATATTCTTCAGCTTTGTTGCTCTGAAATAACATTAAAATATCTCAGGGATCCTCTTGTCCACATTATTTTCTCTTGTCTGGTCTCTCTCAGACAGTCTGTGTCCAATGTGCCCTCTCAGGCTCAAAATCAATTCAGCTCATGCATCATGAAAAAACATGAGAAACCGTCTCTGCTTTGGCTGAACATAACAGAGTCGCTGGCTGGATCCGACTCAGAGCGAACAATTTGCCTGTCTTTGAACACTGTTGTCTTGTTTTCAGTGTTTTGTGTTGCAACAATCCGCGCCCGGAGCGGTGGTTATGAGTCTCAGGTGTACCATGATGCACCTGTTTCTCCTCTGGCACTGGAGACTATTTCCATAACATACTGTGTATGCACGTTAAGCTATTCCTCGAAAAATCATGAAACAAAATACCATAAACAGGCATCAAATAATTCACAAACTAAAGCTCTGTATTCTGTTGCATTGTTAAAAAAAAAGTCCATGCTGTGCGTACGTTTGTGTGTGTGTGTGTGTGTGCACTGAGGAGGTGGCTGGATGTCTGTTGGGACAGCAGATGGTCAGGACCGGCCCTCTAGGCTCTCTTCCCTCATTGGTCAGCTTGGCAGTGAGTCGGTCATGTAAAAACTGGTCTCAACTGAAAACTTGAACTGCATGCAGAACACACAATAACATGTATCCCAGGTACTGCAGCCATGTAGTTAGGCTTAATATACCATCTAACCATGGTTAAATAGTTTTTAATATATACTGGCATTTTAATATCAATTTAAAAGGTTTAATATTGATACAAAATAAATGTCTTTCAGTTGTTTCAGTCTAAAAATATTTGTTTATACTGCTGACCTTTGAAAACCCACATTGGTAAAATCGATAGGCCTACCACTTTCAAATAAGGCATCCTTTAGAAGGGGTTTATAAGTAGTAACTAACTGCTTTAGCATTGGTTAAATTTTCTAATGTGTTATAAACCTAACCTTTATTTGAAACTTCAGCTGATGTTTATTCTCTATCATTTATTAAGCCATTTACAATAAATGGCTTAATAAATGATCAAGGATTTCTGATTTTCTAACACACCTTATATTGTACGTAAATGACAGTAAAGGGTATATAAACCATTAATAAAGATATTAGTTACAACCACTGGTACATATAGAGATGGACAATATGACAGCTCCCCAAAAGTGCAGCCAAAACATCTCGATCACCCCCTGGTGGCTGGTTGCAGTATAGGTCATACATTCCGCCCCCTCTATGTTAGCAGAGGGGACATTGGTCAAACTAAAACATCAAAGAACACATCAAATAAATTTTTCCCAAAGATGGTTACTGTAATTTCATGTAGGTCTTATCATACTGATATTTGTTCAAGTGTTCATTTTTCTGATCAGTTTGGTTTTAATTAGTTCATTGATGTTGTAAAAAGGGGGTTTCACGACAACTGAGCTCTGCTCACAATAGATGAGAGCACCTGATCATGCTTCCTCCCTTTATTGGGTGAAGCAACCACTCAAATTTTACTGGTGATCAATACAAATTATGAGGTCTTTGCCAGTTTAAAGACGTAAAATAAGGTAACTAATAGGAGCCCAAATCCTCTGGGCAGTCAGGTGAACAATTACTCTCTGCCAAGCAATGATCATTACATAGAAAAAAATTAAAGAAATAGGACTGCCTGGATCAACGTGTAAGAACGACTCCAACAAGTGGTTGGAGGTTGTGTAGCTTGACATATACAAATACCTTAGTGAATCTCCAGGTGATGTATTTCTTAGATCTGTCACTTCCTAAGACACTATTTAATGCTGATTTAGTCTGTCCACTGTGGTGTTATGGTAAACTTATTATTTTACCAACATTAACATGCATATGAATGACAATAGTCTTCTCTATTTGGCGCTGGCACTGTAGCAGCGCTTGTTTTTACCCAAAATGCAGCGTGGTCGAGGGAAGTGCCGTATGGCTTCTCTCATCCATTGTGTCGGCCGGTTAGGGGCAAGACCTCAATACAGTGGCTCCAAAGCCAGTCACTGCTGCACTGACTGGGTTCAAATGACATCACCAGCACAAGATGGCAGTACTCATATCGTAGCATCATATTTTGGTTTTCATTTGGTACAGTGGAAAGAAGTGGGGGGAGAAGTGGCAGTGTGCTTTAATACAAGATGGATAAACACCTGCCAAAGGGCAACCCAAAAGCTGCTCTTATTAGTGGCTTCTAAGTGATTTATAAAGCTTTAGTAAATCATTTATTAACCATTGATGAAGCCATTAGTAAACCCTTTATAAAGTGTGCTTTATTAGAGACCTTAAAATCAGTATCTAAGTTAACCTGAGCTAAACAGCTGCTTGTTCATTTTGTTAGTTTGCCAACATCAAGTGACCTTTTACAGGCAGCACAAAGTGAACCAATAATATCTCCAGTACTTTAAGGTATTTCAAAGCATTATATTCAAATGAGTTTCTTTACAGCTGTGGCTTCGACTGTCACAGTCTGACAGCAGACATCTGCAAACCAAAGGTGGCTTATACTGTGCTTTGGTGCACACTTAAAATGATTTAGCTCAACAAACTCCTCTCTACTGTTATTAGATGTGACAGGGAGTAAATGTGCAAGTCACATCGATCTCGGCACGCTGACGGTTGAATCTCCTGATGTGTGCTGAAAGATGGTGTAAAATTAAACTTAAAAAGACAGAGGCAAGTAGCTAGTGTGTGTGGACGTTTAATGTCTGTCTTTGTGAAAGTGAAATTTTGTTTTAGGCGTGGAAAGAGAGAATGTTTTGAGAATATTGTGGCTGGCACTCACTTCTTCAAAGGGATGTTTGAGGCTTAGTTTTGAGGTTAAGGAAAAATAGTGTTTTATCACAATATGGGTTTAATTTTCAAAGCTAAATTGCTCAGAAGTGGTTGTTAAGTTCTAGGGCTGGGGCAATTCGGCAAAGTAATCGACATCATTGATTAGGAAGATATGTCAGTTTGCATATCGT
This sequence comes from Lutjanus argentimaculatus, assembly GCA_034769285.1. Classification (NCBI taxonomy): domain Eukaryota; kingdom Metazoa; phylum Chordata; class Actinopteri; order Lutjaniformes; family Lutjanidae; genus Lutjanus; species Lutjanus argentimaculatus. The sequence continues at coordinate 4,784,045 of JAWZSL010000001.1, forward strand.
GCATCGACGTGTAGCTATGAAGTGCTATGCCTGGTCAGAGAATGGATTCACCAGAGAACAAGCTGCAAAAAGCAAGACTCGCCGCAATCACATAAAGTGTGGTCGTATTTTAGACAGAGACACAACAGTTTGGCTCTCTTTAGCTCCAAAAAGTGGATGTGACTAATCACGGGGGGATAAACTGCTCGCACGAGTGCTGGAAGTGAAGCACCGACCACTCTGTCCTCAAAAAGCTGCAGCAGCAGCATCTTCCAGTTTACTTTCTGTCAGCACCCAAAGACGATATATGAGGATTACCAACACGTGGAACATGTTTCTGTTAGTAGGGGTCACTTGAGATAGATTTTCTAGAACTCTCTTAATCACCCCTGTGTTAAAAATGCACAGCTGCTGTTAACTTTACACCACCATCATCTAACGGTGTTATTCTGCCATTTTGTTTTCTGAGTTCACTTCATCAGCGACAAATATGGCTAAAGCTAACGTTACAGACTGTTTGTAATTCATTTCAGTTGGCAGAAAAACAATGAAAAGTTTGGTTTTTTTGGCCCACACTGATCCAAAAATACACTGCCAGTGATCATCTTACCTTTGTATGACTTCAGTGATGAAATAACTCCATGTCACAACTAGTTTAAGTTTTTAAGTCAAAACACTGATTGTCCAGTTCAGTGAAGGGTTGACAGTGATTGTGACTAAATTAATATGTATCACAGCTCCTTTTGAATTTGAGGTCCAGTATTTTTCTGATCAGGCATCTGGCATGGACTCGATTAAATAGGGTGAGGGTAAAGTTGAAAGTGAGTGTATCGGTAATGTTGCTAATAATCCCTCATTGCTTAAGAAAATCTTGAGTGTACATAACTATAGCAGTGTGGTATTTCTAAAAGCTAAAGAGCATGTTGTTTGATTCCCTGAAAGCTGATTCCCCTGCAGCAGCCACAGCTAACATTAGCACGCCTACAGCCAGTACCCAAGTACCAAGAATTGCACCCTCCATGGATGACAGCACTTTAAGTGAGGCATCCAGACCTTGATTGATATGTTCAGGTGATTAATTAGCTAATTATATAAGTTGTTAGCTTAGGTATCACTATAGGTTCAAATGTAAACGATAACCAGCTCTAAATAACCTGATTGATAGAATTGACGGCCTGAGCTGTGAAAATAAACCCTAAATTGTGATGAACCTTAATTTTCCATGAAAAATATTTCCAGATTTGGGTTCAGGTTAAGGTTACATAAAGTTTTGGGATTAAGCTCAAGAGTAGGGGTGCGTTGAGTTCATACTACAGTATCCATATCAACCTGATACTGACCAAAATCCAAAGGTATCACATAACTAACATTTGAGCAACATGCCGCAAGGATAGATAAATATATTAGCTTAGATGGTATCCTGATCAGCAGATAGTCCAGTTTGCGTAATGATGTTGGTATCAGACCTCAAAAAGTGGCATTTAGCCATCCCTAGTTAAGAGAATGAGAAATGAAAAGAGAATGTATCCTAAGCCATGTTAGTTATGAATAAGCCTACAGGTAAGTGATAAATGAACCTTTTGATTCATCGTCTTTGTTGTTTTGGAACTCAACAAAGCATGGTTTCCCCCAGTGCATCTCAAGGCTAAGTATCTGAGACTTTTATTCTCGGTGCTTGTATTTTTAAGATGTTTTGAGATGCTTTGTGGTTGGAAAGCTCACTTTTATCATCTGTTGGTTAAAACGTGAATGCACTATAGACAGGCAAAGTCCCTCCCCTTCCAATATCCCCCATAGGACGGTGTCTATTACGGCTTTTCCATCGTCACTTTTGGCTGTGCTGAGTCAAACAGTGCCACGCTGATTTGCACTTCCATTACCACTTTAAACACATGGAGCTGTACCGTGTCACACCCGAGATGGACCTTCTCCGGAGTGGGGCCAAAGCGAGCCCAACCCGCCTCCACATGGACTAGTGATGTCTTACTAACTCCAAACCGTGTCAACCCTCCATTTCTAGGCCTCAAACAAGTGTGTGCTGTGAGACTGAACGCATGTGCATGAAAGCAAAGAAAAAGTTTTTAAAAGTCTCTGTGCTCAGCACTCAGTACTCTTGTAGCTTCTAACTGCATCCCTGCAGTTTGAAGTTTAGTTTCTCTCCGGTGTTGCTGTTCTTATGTTCAGGTATCAGTTTTAGTTTCCTGTTTCATGTTTGCTTTCAGCCATAAAGTGTGAAGTTATCACTGAAAACTTAACATTTCCTGATTTAGCTGCTTGATAATAAAAGCTTTTGAATAAAATTAAGACAGGAGTCTCATTGTGAAGAATTTAAGTGTTGTTTACCATTTTACAGCGGCTCAACTTGAACTAAACTCATCCTCAATTAAAAATCACATCTTCAAGTGGGTAGCTCTGCTGTAAAGGAGGTGCAAAGCCCGTTGTGTCGGGCTGACGTGCAGAGTCAAACCAAGTCAACCCAGGCCAGCACGAGTATGGAAAAGGGCTCCAACTCACTACTGGGACTGCAATTAAGGTCTTGCATATTTCTCCTTTCATTTAGGACCCTATGAAGTCTGTTTTATTATGGCTTATCTCAAGTCCGTGATTGCGGCCATGATTACGTTATCACAGAATCTATAGGGCCCTGTGTCAATGCTGCCATCAGTGTGTCACTAGCCCCATCAGAAAAGACACTTGACTGCCAGCCACCGTTAAAAGATAGGCCAAACAACTTTACTGGGGGAAACCCTGCACTTAGTAAAAGCTAATTATTCCTACAGGCAAATTGTGGCCAGTTTTTCATCCAGCATTTTGTAGACATTGCCATGGAAGTACTTATCAGAACCTTCTATTTTGTACATTTTATAAAAATAGACTGTGGCCACCAGAAACAGAGATATTTGAGTTTCATCCCAAGCATATTCTAGTGTAGCAATTGTGTCCAAAAGTCACCTGTCCAAACCAAACACTTGATGATAAACCAACACTAAAACTAAGAGCATACATACACAATATAACAAGGAATCTTATATGCAATGATTATCAAAATCTCAATACTTATTCTCACAAGCCAACATGTAAAATTGCGTTAGGTTAAGTGAGCAGTCAGAGTTCCTGGGTTCCTAGGCATTATCCTAGTTTTCCCTCCTGAACGTTTGACTGATGGTGTATGAAAGGAAGTCTGTTTCAGCTCACAGGTGTGTGTGTGGTGTGTGTGTGTGTGTGTGTGTGTGTGTTGTGTGTGTGTGTGTATGTGTATAAAAGTATTGGACTTTGTGAAAGGACAGCAGAAGCTCACGTGGGTCCTCTCAGTACTATGTCTTCTCTGGCGTCAGCTTGTTGGTGGAGAAGAGAATGATGAGGATGAAGTGTAGATTCAGGCCAGTCCTCGCTGCTCGCGTGTCAACTGCATTTAGGTTTGCTCCTCCATTAGAGGCACAGTGCTTCAACCTAAAATCGCATCTATAGTGACATGCAGCTCCAGCGGAAATCCTGGAGCCTAATCCTAGGGGAGTTTTTTGTGCCTTCATGAGTTTTGAGACAGATGCTGAGGCCTTGCGCAGAGGTTTTATGTTTCTCAGGCAATCCGCACGGGTTCAGCCTGATTCTTGTGCTGCACTGCAATCGAACAGCATCTTGATTTATGTGACATTGTCTCAGATCCACGCTTTGCCCTCTCCGATGCTGCTCCGTGTCTGGATTACAGATCCAATCACAGAAACATGACACCAGAAAATAGACCATTATTCTGTGGTGCCGGCCTTCCACAGAGGGATGTTTGATGGTGTCTGCACAGACTGAAACATCGATACCACCTAGTTCCATGTCTGGGTGTTTCCAACATCAATAAGCATGTAGAAGAAAGAGAATTACTGTAAAAATGGCAGGTATTTTGGTCAAAAGTGTGATAAAGATTATACTAATACAAGCTTAAGTAAACATCTCATCATGCACACATGTGAAGGAGCACTGGATCTACAAAAACACTAACTGAAGGACACAAATTTATACAAAAAAGTACATTTTGTAAAGTGTATTTCTATTATAAATTAGTCTGTGAGCAAATCTCCTTTTCTTAAGCCCTGGATATCACTGCTTTTGCCTCACTGCCTTCCGTTCACCAAGTTTCCATATTACTAGGCACCAAAACCCCATAGAATATAATATGATCCCCAAGTCAGAACCAGGATGTGCTTTGGTGAAGTATATACACATGTGACGATGCAATGCAAAGAACACGATGCGATCACTGGCACGCCTAGCTCTTAGGTACAGGTGTGGCAACTTTATCTCATAGCTGATACTGTATTCAGGCACATATATCAGGTGGAGGTGTATATGTAGACAAAGACGAGCAGCAGGAGGTTGAGGACGATGCCGATGACCCCCAGCACAGCCAGGAATCTCTCCTCTGGTGTGCTCAGGTGTGGACACGTCAGGTCCATGTAAAGCTCTTTCAGTGACACTACTAAATACAGAAACTGATATTTAGCAATGGATGGGAGTGATTATTATTTGCGTCAATGTTCTATTCAAGTAGATTTAAGGGCCTCAAGGGTAGATAGACCCAAGAGTTCCTCCGTTGAAGATTCACTTGGCAGTTTTAGTCCCTTTTAATAGTTCCCCTATCAACTAATTTGGCCAATTTAACTCAAAGGTGCTGTGTTTGTCAAACCATTTAGCTAGATTTAACTGGCAGTGATAATATCTTACGTCTCAAAGGAGCTTGATTGTTGAAAGCCACAAAGCACAAACTTTTACATGTCATGTGACAAAGTGGAAGACGCAGCACAGGCAAATACGACCACCACCAGATAAGAGCTCAGCTCCCACTGTGTAAGCAGTCACAGAAATGCTACGCCCCAGTCATGGATCAATATGATTGCACAGACATGTCACCATTACCAGACTGGACACGGTGTCAGCAATCATTTGACATGTGTATGTGTGAAACTGTCTTGAAAAATGAGGAGATACACAGTTTGAAGGCAGACGATTCCTCCTGTGGCTCCGTCTCCGTGATTGGCAGCAGTCTTTAGCGAAGAGAGCAAAGCTGTCTTCAGGGATGAGCAGTGATGCAGGTGTAGATAAATATGGCTACAATCCAACTGAACACGCTGCCAATGATCCTCACATCTTACTGCTTAACGCTGAGCAATGAAAACCCTCTCAGTGTATAAATACTTAAAGAGGAGCGTGGCAGTGTGGAGACAAGTCAGGGACAGCGCCAAATGTCTCCCGCTGGAGTCTCGCAGTGAACCTTAGGTGACGGAGGTGTAGATGTAGACAAATATGACCACTAAAAGATTGAGGATGGTCCCGATGATGCCCAGCACGGCTAGGATTCGCTCCTCGCGGTCGTTCGTGGAGTCTTCCTCTCTCGCATGAGCGCTGCAGACATAGCGGCTGCCGGGGACCATGGTTACCATCACAGAACCCCACCCCCAAAGGGCGCGACGCCTGGATGTGGAGACAGTGATGAAGGGAAGGAGGCGGGAGGACAAAGTTGAAATTAAAGAGAAGAGAGAGGCAAATGGAAATGAGAGAAGCGAAAGACACAAGTTAATTATTTCTGACACAGAGTAGCTGAAGATTGTTGCTCTCTTTTCCAAACACACACACACACACACTTTTAGTTGCAAACTTTTTCCTGCATGCATTTGGGCATTGAATATTAATGGAAAAAATGGAAAAAGTTAAAATCAGTGGAGAATGAAATGAGATTTTGTTTTTCATTTTCCTTTCTTCTAGAACTTTTTGTCCTCCTTTTCCCCTCTTCTTGGCATGAATCTTGTTTTTGCTTTTTTTCTCTGTTCTACTCTTCCCTCTACTTCTACTGCTCCTGTTCTCACTTCTCACCTCTTGTCACTACCTGTTCCCCCTCCTTCCCTCATCTTTTCTCACCTCTTTCACATCCTTTTGACTGCAAGACGAGTCCAACGCAACAAGACAACATCCAACACAATGCCAACACCCTGTAGTGTTATCAAGGAGCTGCCTGTGTATTGTGTGCAGGCCTTCTTCACATTTACCCTCTTTTTAATATTCCTTCCACAAATCACATGTACACTTGAATATAGATTTTCAGTACTCTAAAACTGCATCTTCCCATGTAGTACTTTGTCATTCTCCACTTCAACTTAACTTCTTCTCTCCCTCCTTTTATAACTCCAATAAAACTCCACTTTTTGATCAATAGATATCACATGAACAATCAATACACTCAATAAAGTCATTTGGCACAATATTTCACAAAAGGTGGTATTAAGATTTCTCCCAGTCTTTAATCCCCCTTCTCTCTGTTCATCTTTCACTAAGCATTAGTGCTGCTGTGGGATCAATGGTGTCCGTTAAAAATGAATGAGGTCGGCTGTTGATGAGGGAATTATCTGCAGTCCTCTGAGACAGTTTGGGAGCACAGAGAGAGAGGGAGGTTAGGATGAGAACAGTACGAGTGTGTGTATTTATATCTGTCCGTGTGTGTGTGTGTGTGTGTGTGTGTGTGTGTGTTTAAAAGGAGAACGGCGCCTGGGGTTTACACAGGATGTGAGATTTCCACTACGCTTAACTGTCCACAATTAGGTTCACTGGTCACTTACATCAGCTAATACTCTCAATAATTCCCAGTCCTTCAACTAGAAGAGGTCACTCAGTAGAGTGCAGATCCCCGCCAGGCAACAGATGAAGATGAAGCACCTACTGCAATGTCACCACAACTGTCAAATGCAACCAGCAGAGGTTTGCAAAATTCTGCCAACATTAACATGACCCCCACATGTCCCAAGCTGAAAAAAGATTTCAAACTTGAAGCAGTTGTTTATCACTTATGGCCCCTAGTGGCCGGGTAAGAAGAGTGAGAAGTCAGCCGTCAATCGTCGTATAAAACAGTCTTCACTTGGAGACTACTGTTACAGAGGACTGAGAGAGAGCTGAACATTATGATGTCACGGAGAAGTTGACCTTTGACCATTTGGATGTAAAATGTCATCACCTCATCATTTTATCCTATTAGCTAGCTATTTTATGTAATTTTGTCAGAATTAGCACATGAATTCTTGAGTTATGGCCAAAAATGTGTTAAGAGAGGTCACTGTGTCCTTGACCTTTGACCACCAGAATCTGATCAGTTAATCCTTGAGTCCAAGAGGTAATTTGTGCCAAGTATGAAGAAATTCCCTCAAGGCAGGGGTTCATAAGAATGGGATGTCGTTGGCTCTGAATCACAGAGGAACTTCAGCAGACTGTCATGGATGTGTACAAAAAGAAATTAGGCTGATCCGTCCAGTAGCGTTAGAGATTCGCTCTGGACTAGATGAGGGTCCGTAGCTAATGCACATACACACACACTCATGCATGCAGACACACAGAAGCGATCATGATCATTATAATAATAAAAGCACAGAACAATATACAAACTAATTATAATTAAAAATGCACTGTTTTATAATGTATTGTCATGGACAGTCTCAACACAAAGACTCTTTGGCACACACTGTTGTTTCTTTTCTCTTGCCTCCTCTTCTTTTATTTTGTCTTTACTCTCCACTTGTTGTTGGCCTCTTCATTGTGTTGGTGCGCTGGGTAAACATTTCAACATCCAGCAGCTGTTCTGCCAGCCTAGGGGTGTGTGTGTGTGTGTGTGTGTGTGTGTGTGTGTGTGTGTGTCTGTAGAGTAAGGACAGGGACATAGCACTATCTTTTGATGCAGCTTAGCCATTCAACAGTGTAATGTGATTATTTCCAACCCAATTAGACGAGATGCATGGCACACCTCAAAACTCTGGGCCGCAAAGTGCACAGATAGAGGAGAAAAAAATGTTTAAATGACAAAAACTGGTAAGAACAAAGAGTAGCGAGTACAATAGATGAAAGAGAATATACATTAGGGATTATTTGCTGTCACACCAACACACATCAGATTTTTCCGAACATTCAGGCATTTTCACCTTTACCTGGCAAAGTGTTGCTGTTAAGAAGGAGTTTAATACAGCATTACGGTTTGGTAAACTGTACACTGCAAAAAAAAGTGTGGGTATTCTTTCACTTCCTCGGAGCTGCGGGAGAAAACATCTGGCCACTTGTTAGAGTGTCTCCCATTTTATCCACTTAAAACATCAGTTGAAACTGAACTGGTGCACCAGCTGAAGCCTAAAGACAAAACTGCAGTCAGTCTCTACACAAGTTGAGCTATACCACATACATCTACTGTAAGTTGACCAAAAGCACAGAGCAGAAAATAAGCTACAACCAAATACTGACGGAGCAGTGTGCAGCAGGATGTTACATAAGCCCTTTTCTGGAAAAAAAAAACACTAATACCCACTAACATCTGGCTTTTCTCTTTAGTGGGAATGGGTACAATCGGTAATAAGTCCCTGGTCAAATAACTCATGGGTATTTGTCATCCATCCTGATGGAGACATGACACCCAGGTGGATGCGCTAATTTTTGCCCCTTTTTGGTGAGTGTAGTGAAGGCTTGCTGCCTCCATCAGTAACTTCTCCAACTCGTTGCTCCTTTTTCATACACAGGTGCTGCTGGCCCTGACTCGGTTTGACTCAGCACAGCAGAGTTTGCACCCACTTGAAGGTGTGTATCAATGCAGCCCTATCCCAACTCGTCACACAGGCAATGGAAAAAGCGTCAGTCGCCTACTTATAGTGGGTTTAGCCATGTTTAGAAAATCTAAAAACATACGTCCTAATTTTGGTGTATTTGGTCTATTTTTGTCAGATATCAGCCTGCAGGATTTTTAAGCAGTGAGCCATGTCTTTTTTGAAATGTATTGTCTTTTACTACAAGTTTAGGCAGCTGCTCCAAATGTACCAATAATGTGTGTGATGCAGCAATTTTCATGCAAAATTTGATGTTGTATTTTCCAGTGTTGCACTCAAGACCACCTAAACTGAGACCAAGTCGTGACTGAGACCAGAGTGAATTGAGACTGAGACAAGACTTTGAGGGGTTAAGACTAAGACAAGACCAAGACCAAGACAGGGTGAGACTGAATCAAGACCAAGTGCTGTCACATCTCACAGGCATACATGCCAGCCCTCCCGATTTTCAAAATTAGAAATGAGGCGAGTTACTGGTTGCATTTGAAGCAGAAAATTTGACATCCAATCACAGCAATGATGTGAACAAATAAATCAGACAATGTACAGGCAATTTTGCAAATAATAAAATCCAGAGTCCTCTATGTCTTTGACCAAGATTAGAACAAGTAAAAATGTGATTGATTCTGAAATGAGACCGAGACTTTCAAAAAATGGTCTTGAAATCAGTTTGAGACCAAGACCGATCTTGTGTGCTGCAACACTAGCATTTTCTAACATTTGATTTGTAAATGTTGTAGTACTTTAGTACTCGGATATTTTATAGCACTGAACCATAACGTGACACTAAAGTGCATGAAACAATGTGTACAAACAATGGTCTGAGAATCCCGACTCCTAATTGGCTTGTATCCTCATAAGAACTCTGATTCTGTACCTTATGTACCTTATCATTTATTCAAGTTCACATGCTGTCCCGGGGCTTCTGAGGGCATTGAATTTAAATAGCAATCTAAGAGGCTACTTGTACATTTGTTTGTTCTCTTTGTGCAGATATGTGTGTCAAATTGTGTGACTTCCTGCAGGCATTCATAGGATTTAGATTCAAATATGTTTGTCACAGTATGTGTGTATGTATATATTGTGAATGTGTATACATACAAAAAGGATCAGTGAGTCAGTTCTTGGCTTACAGCCCTTTCTATACATAAAGCATAAGCAGATTTATCACAAATCCATATGCTGCATATTTACATGCCCAGTATTGTAGGCCATATTGTATGACTGCAGCATTCAAATATATTCCAAGAACACACTCTTTCCCTTCTTGTCTTTCCTTTCTCTCCTTTCAAGAACACACTCTCTTTCTCTTCTTGTCTTTCCTTTCCCTCTGTTTAAGAACACAGTCATAATGAACCGCAGCAGCTCAAGCATTTAGTCATTCAAATTAATATTTGAATACAGCCGTTCTATTTCAGCCATTCAAACCACCACATTACTGAAACAGAAGGACAAATCACATGTGACTGTCTTGCATTAATTGACACTTCCTAGGTCACACCCCTTTTTGCTCTGTGCTCCAATAGCAGTTGAGCAAGCTTGGTACCTGGTGGAACCTCGGTCAACTCTCATTTCCTGTTTGCTATATATACTGTGTTGCATTTACCTTGGGTCAGTAGTTGCTCCAGTACAAGTCAGGAAAAAAACTTTTTTGCTCTTGATAACAAGGAATTATGTGGTATTTTGTGCATGCAAACACCACAGAGACATGTCCACTGATAGAACATGGACAATACTGTGTGTACGACTGATTTTAAGACAGAAGTTCTCATTAACAGCTTTCACTTCTGTTGGTGCAGAGAGGAGCCATCTTGGATTTTGAGGTCAGGGTTGGTGAACCTCCTCCAACTTTCTGAGTCAGAAATCTGACTTCCAGGGGACATTCAAGTTCAAATTTCCAATTGGAAATCCTGAAATTCCGACTTCCCAGTTCAAATGGATCGCATGTTACATGTTAGGCTCGACTATGTTGAAAAGAAAAACATATTTTGAATTTTTAAAGGTTAAAGGATGTTGTTGGCATTTACTGTAGTATATCGTCACATTTTAGGTTAGCTATTGTTATCAAAGTGCTAGCTAACTAGCCTGCTAATCTGCATCCATCTTTAGCTAGCTAGTTACCTCTGACAGCTAATGTTAGCAAAATCATCATCATCATCAATCATCAATCAATCGGTAGCTAGTTAGTTGGCCAACATTTTGACTTAAGGCGTGATTATACACTGTATACGTAGGTTTTACTGGCCCACCAGCAACATCTTCAAAATTTGGTTTTCTTTTCAACATATAGCAGAGCAGAGTACATAAAACAGGAAAGGAGAAAGATCGACTTGGTACTGAGCTTGCTCAAATGTCAACATTTTACTCTTACCAATGATAAAAATCCACTGTAATACACTTAAATATGATTTGTTATTCTAGATTAGTTGGTTAATCGATTAGTTATCCACTACTAAATTAATCACCAGCTATTTTGATAACTGATTAATTGTTTTGAGTCATTTTTTAAGTAACAATGTTCAAATTCTGTGATTTCTGCTTCTGAAAATGTGAATATTTTCTGTTTTCTTTGGTCCTCTATGACAGTAAACTGAATATCTTTAGGTTGTTGGCAAAACAGTTAATTTTAGGACATCATTTTCCACCATTCTGTGACATTTTATGGACCAAACAACTAACCAGTTAATGAGAAAATGATCGATTGATTAATCCATAATGGAAATAACCGTTGGTTGCAGCCCTAATTATTATGAAGATTTTTTTCTGTGAATTGAGTATTGTCACAGATGCAAGCACTTAGTAGGGGTGTAACAGTCTAATGATCTGGATCAATACATTCATTCAGTGGTGAATGATCAATTATAATCAGTGCAAACTGGAAAATATCGATCTGTATCATCATCTTTAAGATACAGTTTTATTTTGAAATTTTCATAGCGTGTCTGTGTCACAAATGTCTGGAAGAGTTCAGGTATAAAATTGTTGAATCAGAGTTTAGTTTGTTTTTGTGAACTGACATGAAAGTAACCAAATATGTTAAATGAACATGTGATATTGTCTCGATTGCAGACCCCTGAATTGAACTGAATCAAAATCATGGCAGACTTCAGCAAATATCGTATCCTTTTCCAAAGACTGCATAATATTGCATCATGATGAAACTTGTGATTTACACCCTCAGCAGTTGGTGGCATTGTTTTTAAAATTAAATCATCTAATGGATTAGTTAAAAAGTTTTCCCCGCAGTGTCAGGTAGCTGTGTAATTACTCATCTAATTAAAGTTGTATAATGATCATAGTTGGAAGCTGCACATGACAAATATTATACTAAATTTGTTTTTGCTCCAAACACCGAGGACGCTGTGCTGTGCAGCACAAGTGCAGAGTCGCACTGGGGAATTCACCAACGGCTTCCCCGCTGAATGAGCAATGCAAAGCAGTCTGCCCCATGAAACTCATGCATAATATTCATCATAATTGGTGCAGATAGCTGCTCTGCTTATTTCGCTGTCAAATTAATTTATGTAGGGTGTGATATAAATTCCCTACGGATGGTCCATCTGCAGTGCAGTGTGCATTACTGTGGGAGCCTGAGTCTGAGAGGTTACATTGCGATTCCCTACCAAGGTAATCTCGTGGAAATATCTAGAATGGTAAGAGACTGTGAGATGCATATTTTAAATTGCACTGGGACAAAAAAGATTGCTTTAATGGGAGAAATTAAGTGAAATAATATCTTTAGAGTAGGTAAATGTCAGTAGTTGTGTTTGTTCCTGAAGTAACCACTAATCAGTACAGACATAACCAGGAGGTGAAATGTTATTTCAGGACTGTTTTGAGGCTGGCATGCTCTCAACAAGCCTTATAAACAAAATCTTTAATTTTAGGGTTTATTAGTAAGATTGCAATCACGGAGGCAATGCGATCTCTGGGAGTAAGCATCGCCTGAGAAGTCTACCTCAGGGGGGAAGAAAGTGTGTTGAGGAAGAGGTTTGATTTTATCTGACGTGGGCTCATCACTAGCGGTTTGAATTGCATTATTACATGAGGAAAATGATTTGTTTTCCAGTCACACTGCAAAGATCTTTTACAGATGATATGGGGATTGGTTAAATTACAAGATTGCAGATACGTAGAGGGACTGATAAAAAATATTTTTGCCTGTAGCCAACATAAGACATTTTATGTAACTTAATAACTGCTCAGAGAGATATTTTCCATATAGCTGTGTGTTAGGTTAGGACCCATGTAAAACATTCTTCATCCACTCTTTCTTTTAAGTTCTTCTTAACCCTTTAAAGGTGCTAAATACAACTTTCAGCTCCATTATATGTCAGCAAACAAATATTTGCAATGTAAAGATATAATGGACTACTGCCTTCCTGAGCAGAGAATGGCGTGGGCGTGTAGGTGCACACGTTTGTGTGCGATTGAGAGTCCTCTGTCTTTCCTGCATCAGTTTTCAACATGGCGGCCTGGGGCCTCATTACAGAAACACTTATCCTATTCTAATTTAAGTTAAGTTAAGTGTCCTATTCTCATTCAAGTTTCCACGATAGAAAAAAAATCTTCTAATTACAGAAGCAATTCCTTCATATTTTATCTTAACTTAGGAAATCCAAATTAAAGCTGTAAACTTGATTCTTCAATCGGGACTCGTCCCGTCATGCCTGTATCTTTGTTTAAAATGTGCACAATACTGCCTGTATCCATGACAACAGCTGTCTCACTCCACTTGTCATTGACCAGCTTGTGAATGGACAAGAAAAGATGGCATTCAATTTTAGCTTTGATGAGTCAGAGGAATTAACTGAGGAGAAGAAACACCACCTTTTTGGGAAGTTTTCTTGCCAATTATCAACATATGGTAAGGACTTTAACAGATGGAACACGATGATCAAATCAAAATTAATCAGCTTGGCAGTTGATATATACATGGCCCTGTTGTTGCCCATCTTCAATGTCATTTTCATACAGACTTAACAACAGTGGCACCATTTCTGGCAATTATTTTTAATTGAGGACAGGGTCTATGCCATCCTAAGTTAGGATTCCTAATTTTGGAAATTCTTCAGTTGGGACGCTTCTGTAATACCTAAATTCCTATCCTAAGATAAGATGTTTTCCTAAGTGCAGTTAGGAAACATGTCATGTCATCCTGAACTGAGATACGATAGGATTTCAGACTTAGGAAGTTTCTGTAAAGAGGCCCCTGGTGAGTGACTTTATCATATTACAGCTAAACAGTCACTAAAATATGTTTCTGAAAACATTTTAGGAGAGAAATCGGTGATGCATTAAGAGAATATCAAGCCATCCCGAGTTGGAAACAGTCATGTCAAGAGCAGAACCCTTCATTTGTTAAACTTTTGCAAGATCTGTGTGTTTGTTGTGCACACTATACAAACTATAACTATCGTGCTTGCTACTGTGACAACACTTTGTTCAAGAATTGGGTAGATTTAGGGACAGATTTAGGGACAGACAACACATGGTTAGGGAAAGATCATCAGATGAGGTGTTGGGTTTCCTTTTAGAAATGAGAGCCAAAATCACAGCTGCCTGGTTAGTCTTTGGTGTTTTACAACTTAACAGTCACAAAAATATGTATCTGAAAACATTTTAAGCAAGAAATAGGCAATGTAGTGACATAATCTTGACCCATATTTGATCAGCACTTCTTAGTTTGACAGATTGATCAGAGTTTTGTGAGCAGTGTGTATTCACGTTACTTTTTTTTTCCTCCAACTTTATTGAGAAAAGGAAACATGCCTTTGTTTTGTCTGAGATGCTGGTAACTCTACAACAACCACTAGGGAGAAATGTCGTATACAGCACTTTTAATTTCCCTTTTAATTTTTTTTTTCTTTCCTTTTTAGACGATATAAATTCATAGTTAGAAAATCATTTCAGCAAATATATTATGAACATGTATCATACAACAATGTATCATATTAACAACAATGACTGATCAGAGTTTTTTTTTTTTTTTTTTTTTTTTATCTTGTAGCAAATGTCAATTTTAATTACATTAGGTAGGCTTGACTACCCCTACCATAAAATGACAAACAAAATGTCTAGGTTTGGTAGAGCATATTTTTAGAAAATTATTTGACCCTTATTAGACTTTTGTTGTATCAGGTTACATAATTATAGTCAGTAGGACCTCAGAAACCATATGTTAAAATGCTTAAAGGGCCAGTTCACCCCAAAATCAAAAATTCATATTTTTCCCCTGGCCTGTACTGCTATTTATCCCTCTAGATAATTTTAGTGTGAGTTTGAGAGTTTTGGAGATATCTGCTGCAGAGATGTCTGCCTTCTCTTCAGTAAAATGGGACTGATGGGAACCAGTGTCTCTTTCCAAAACTTATGACCTGGTTACGGAGCAGTTTCATGGAGGAAAGTAGTTCCAGAAGATTCTACTGCAGAAAGAAAGTAGTTCCCAGATGAAACTGTTCACAAAAAGGTCTGTGGATCTTGAGTAACCAGGTCATGGTTTTTGGACAGAGACACTGGTTTTTCAAATGTTTGGTGTTTTTTGGTGCTTTGAGCACCACAGGACTATTGCCATTTAGTTTTAGTTTCAGTATAGATGTATAAACAGCACTACAGACCAAAGGAAAAATGTCTTTTTGATTTTTGGTTGAACTGCCTCTTTAAAATGACCAGAATGACTGAACAGTAAGAGGAAAAGATACATGGATGGATGGATATGTATATATGTTATGTGAGTTGACAACAACCTTCAAATACTGTATGTGCCTTGAGAGAGGGATCACATGGAACATTAATGAGCTTCAATATATAACAAGACAGATAGAGGACAAGCAGAAAGACACACGGTTAAACACTCTGTACAAAAAAGGCAGACAGGCCGAGTAAAAGGCAGCCAGACAAATGTGTATGAGTACAAATGTGATGAGTTAGGAGTAGACCTCGCCCCGGCCAAAGTTAGCATCCAAACCATCAGCTTTAAAATGCAGTTAATCTCTACGTCCTCCCGCTGTTGCACTCTGTCTTAGTTCATCTCATTAACAAGAGTGAATATACAGTATAAATACGACGCATACACTTGTGTGAACTGGAGTTCAGCCAGTGCTGCAGTGTGAGTAGAGAAGATTCAGCACTGAATGTCCTCTAAGTTTTTACTTGAACTGACTGGCACTGACTCCAATGCTGTTAATGAGCAACTGAGAATGCATTAAGAGTTTTGTCTTCATTCACATTGGATACTAATGATTCACAGATCATTAGTTTTACTCGAACGTCACAAAATAGTCTGTACGCTGTGTGTGCCCACAGACCACAGCTCAGAAACGTGTCCTAAAGTGCTGTTTAATCCATAATATTTTTATTATTGTGGATGATTTAACATGGAATGAAAATCAGCCCCTTCAAAACATGGTCGATTGAATTTAAATTACATTGTTACGTCTGGATGTGAAAAGACTGAGTCACATCTGATCAACTCAGTGTTTTATCTACCCAGCAATCATAGTCAGCGGGGCTGACGGTAGTTCTGATAACGGCGAATTTCATTTCGTTTCCCCTCAAGAGGATGTTTGGATTGCAATGAATTTCATTTTGTTTCCCCCACAGCTACCAGCACATCACCTGTGCCCGGCAGCTGTTAGTCACCATCAGGCCAGTGAAAAGAGAACGTCTGAATGGACGTTTTATTGCTCATCCTCTTCCCAACATGGCCTTTTAGTGACTGTAATCTCTCGACATTTGCAGTATCTCAACATCTCTGTCTCTTGTGTCTTCATGTATGTACAGTTAGGGTAAAGGAAAACTTGATATCTAGAACACAGCTTCAGAAATATGTTAATAAATGTTTAGATCTTTATCATTGCTAAAAGATATGGTCTATAGCCCATCATGAGTATAAATGCCACCACATAAACTATTCAACTGTCAATGAATGAAGTTTGAAACAAATAAAATACTGATTTTCATCATTTGTTTAAAAGGACTGGATATGTTTTTTTAGTTAAATATAGAGTTAATATAAATATAAAAGTATATATTCAACTGCTGTTTACTTACACAGCATTGCAAAGCTGAAAACAAACTATCTGCCCCCAAGGGCAGATATTTCATGTCACTGTTGGGGGAGGCAATAGACATCGAATTAAAATATAATAGATTTGTGTTTATTTCTTGTTTTCCTCCCTAATGGTCTTAATAATTCAATTTGTCACTGGTTGCTTTTTAGAAAGAAAACACATTATTTTGTGATTATAATTAAAACAGATGCTTTGTCACAATACAAAATCTCACTAAATGTAGCGACGTCTAGTTCAGTCAGCTCAAGCTACACTGTTATACCAGCCCGCCCCCACCAGAAAGTACAAGCAGCTTATTACAATGATATGTCTGTTTATTGCTAGGCGACGCCCCTATTGGACATAGTAAGTGTGGCAGGAGAAGTATAAGGGGCAAGAAAAACTTGATATCTATAACAAGGCCTCAGAAATTTGTTAATAAATATTTATACCACATTACATATTTGGAGCAGGTGGAATGGATCGCTCAAACAAGCACAGGCCTTTCACCCAGGAGACCAGGGTTTGAGTCCAGTGTGGAATGAAAACTAAATGAAGAGTTACATAAAGTTTTGAGTTACTTCATTTCATCTGCCATGACAGAACGTAGTTATTTTAACCCTGACCACAATCTTCTCTTAACGCAACCTAACCAATATTTTCATCGCTAAACTAACCAAGTAGTTTCTATGTGTAAACCTAACCAAACTGCCACCATGTGTAATGTCGTGTGAGTTATATCACGTGATCTACATAACGTAGTTAAGGTCCGGTAAGCCTGTCACTGCCGGTACTCTCCACCTGTAATATATGTAATTTTGTGAGTAATTGACAATCAACAGTAACATACCAATCTCGCCCTTCCAATGTGGCGGTCTATTTAAACGGCAAAGGTCTCCCATCTCCCCTTCTGCCTGTCAACACGGTGCCTGTTTTTTTCATCCCCAACATCACCTCAGGGTGTTTTAAGATATGTGCTCATCACTCACCAGTATCTCTATTTAATCATAATCTACGGGGAGTGATGAGGTCAAAGCCGACTCTAATTATGTTCTGTTTAGGGCTGGATAGCATTTAAAAAAATCTGAGTCCAGTACCAATACCAGTCCCCTTAAAGTGATACAAATACAGTTATTCATGTGATACTTTTTTTGGTGGCATCTTGGCACGCTGAACCACCAACTTCATCAGCTATACCAGGCTCAGCTTCACACCACAGACTGTATGGGTTGTAGACTGCGCATTAGTGAGATAATCATACATCATGTTTCTAGATCTTGGTATTGAATGCAGTATCGTTGGTAACATTGACTAGACATTGATGAACCGGTCTATTCTTTTTTTTTTTAATCAAAATTCTTGCCAGGGACAATTCTGTATTCATTGGATATCGTTAGGGAGATGTCCCTACCATTCCTACCAAACTCCACACCTTTGCCCGCCTCATCCTTCACTCATATATCGTTTGATTTTAACTCTTGGTAAATGGCTGCATTTATTGCACACTTCGACACTACAATTTGCTTCTCCTTCACACACACTCGCTCCAGTGGCAACAAGCTATAACACAAGGTGCTGGACTGTACATCGGGAGCAATTTGGGGTTCAGTGTCCTGTCCAAGGACTCTTGGACATGTGGACAGCCTCTGTGACTCTCAGAACTTTGTCTCGATAACAACAGCCTCAGAGACCCTCTTCAACACTGGGCCTTTCTTCAAACTCAGCTGTTTCTGTGTCTGCAGAATTCCCTACAGGCTCATATCTTCCTGGTCTGCCATTCATTACAACTTAATCTGTCTTGGGAGCGTAAGGGGGGTTTAAGATTGCAACCTTGTAATCGCTGTATTCCAGGTTGGAGTCCAGCTTGAGACCTCTGTTGCATCTCATCCCCCTCCTCTGTCCCATCGTTTTCCTGTCAGATTACTATCTAATAAGAGCAACAGAAGCCTCCAAATAGAGGTAATCTTTCTCACATCTCAATCTGTCTCATCCTTATTATCCATAATATTATTTATTCAGGCAAATAATCACCAGCTGCTGTAGAGACTCTTAACACGTTTAAGTGAGCAAAAAGAGTGAACTGTAGATACTGTGAGGCTTAAACCTGGCTTCTCTGATTCTAATGGCATCTGTATACTCTGACCTCTTTAACCCTAATCATGCCCAAAGGTGTTTCATTATTGGTAAGCAAGACAAAATACTCAGAATGTCAAATACAATATAAATAAATTGAGTTGTGTGTGGCGCAGTGTACTGTGTTTATCAGGTAGTGATCAGGCAGAGGAGGAATAGCAGGTATAGATTGGAGTCATTGATCAGTGGTGTTATTGACTCCACAGAAAGTCTAAATCAATGATCTTTACAGCTTTTTTGTTTGCTACAATACAGACTCTGTTCAGTCTTTACAGAGATCAATGATACACACACACAAACACACACATTAAAGAGGGCTTGTGTGGGCGGCAACTGAGTTGCAAAGACCAGCTGTTTGTTGCCAAAAGATATCTCTTCACACGGTTTGCAAAGTGATGTAAAAACACACACGGTCTACATGCATTCACAAATTCTCCTTCTCTCTCGTGCACACACTGAGCCGATGCACAGAGCGATGGTGTGGGAACCAGATCCGTATGACACTAGAACGTTCCACAGCCTCGTTACGAGATCGGCCGGCCAGCGCTGCTAGAATACGAGGCCGGCGGCCATGAAGCGACTGTCACTTCTCCTCATCTGCAGCCCTGTTTCCTCCACGTTGGTGCATGTGTGTTTTAATAGTGTGTTTGTGTGCATGTGTGTGTGAGGGAGAACTAGAGAGGCAAAGAGAGAATGAGCGTGCTTCATTGTATGACAGAGCGACTCCATATATGTGCTGGATCAACAGCAAGAGGAGAGAGACAGACCAAAGTGTGTCCGATACATGCTTTTGATAAGATAATCAGCATAATATAGATGATTAAATATTACTTAGGTATGAATTCAATAAATTAGATCCGTGGTTGAAGCTTTGGGAGGTTCTCAGCTGTAAAACTCTTGCAAGACAAACAAACGTGTTGCCCTGCAGCATGTGATGCATTCACTGCTATGATATCAACTACATTTCTCTCACACATACAAACACCAAACACGCTTTGACTCACAACAAATTCACAGCCTTCAAGTCTCAAGCAAGTCCCAAGTTACTGTAGTGAGAATCAAGCAAGTCACTGTTCAAGCAAGGGTCAAGCAAACCCCAAGTCAAGTCAAACGAAATCCTGATGATCCCCCTTCAAGTAAAATCAGTTAAAGATTTTGTAAAGCAACAATAAATGTCTGTTCTCCGCTGTTTCAGTCTCAAACACCCTGAGACCTGACAACAACCTCAAACACAGACAGACAGCTTTACTGGACATGTCCAGACATGTTTGAACGGCCAGAGCCAGAGAACAGTGACAGGATGTTTTTTTTTTCCTTCTGTGTCGGGTTGTTGTAACTGAAGCAAGCTGAAGTGAATTGCTGGGCTGATACGGACTGAGAGAGTTGCTGAGGGTGTGTTCGTAACTGACCATTAGGGAAGGGGAGGCAGGGTCGTTTGTGTGCCAGTTCACGGGGGTTAAATAGTGTTTGGGGGCGATCACCGAGCCATGTTTCGGGTCCACCCAAAAATCTTATCTAGAAAAATGCTAATATTTTATTTAACAAGTCCTTTTAAGTCTTCTGTCTCAGGTCTAAGTCAAGTCTCAAGGCACAAATCCTAGTCTAGTTTTGTCAGTGTTTTTTAAGCAAGTCTCAGGTCATTTAACTGAGTATGACTCCAGTCAAGCCATGTTAGTCAAATCTTCCACCTCTATATGCCACCAAGCTATAAGATTTAGTTTATCAGTAGAGATGTGGATGTGTGGATGCTGGTCATTAAATCCTCAGATGTGATTTCATGACCATCAGTTGATGTTGGTACATGACTACAAAGAATGTTGTGCCTGCATATAAGAGCAGCTATACTGAGAAATATATAGTTGATTACTGCATGCAGGGCTGTAACATATTATGTTAAAATGTGCATAGACAGGGGAGATGGGAAGGGGTCTGTATGGGTGGAAAATGTGCAGAACAGCTGGTTGATCACTTCTATATTTTTGGTCATACTGAAAGGAGGTAATAAGAGACTCTGAAAACTCGGTATTTCACCTGGATGGGGCTGGCTTGGCAGGTTGTAGCAATGCACACTTGGCACACTTGTATGTTGTTAAGGCAAAGATTAGGTCAACTGTGGTTGGTCAATAGTGACGAGGCAACCCATCGCAAGCCAATGAGAGTGTGCATCGGGCACATAACACTCTGTGTGACCCAGGATGTAAAGCATAGTTTTTAGTGAGTCCTGAAGTAATACGAGCAATATAGAACATTACTGGTGACAGATTTGGCCGTTCTTTCTCTACTATCTATTTGGGCAATATTTAATTGAAGATATTATTAACATCCAGCAAGGAAGCTGTAACACAAAACTGGTTGCAGAATGAACTTCCAGCAAAGATCAACTGGTTTCAAAATTTGGAGAGAATTTGGAGAGTGACTTTTTTGCTAAATGTACAGGTTGATAATTTCTTGCATTGCTGGGACACATTGTGTTTGTGAGCTCACAAGATGATAATCTGTTGCTGTTTGTTCCACTATGTTCTGCTTTATTTCTATGTTTCTTTAAAAAAAATTATAAGTGAACTAAACATCCTTGGACATTTTTACTTTAAGCAACCTGTAATCAGACCTGCCTTTGTTTATGGGTTTGGCTCAGTTCACATTCAGGTGTCAGGCTGGATGTCATGTGACCCACTGGGCATTGTATCATGTGACCTACATTAAACTGTGTGTGAATTAAGGGATGGAAACATAACGTGACCCAATGGACCTCCAGATCACGTGACCTGCATCCAATAACGTGAACTGTCTTAACACCCCTCAACCTCTGACCTTGGCCAACCTCCTGAGGGAATATGATGCTCATTGGTGGATATGAGTGAACACACACACAAACACGCACATATGCACAGACACGCATGTAGAGACATGTACTCACCACACATTGCACCAGGGGGGCAGCCAAAAGCTCCTGTCTTTCTTCTCTTTATCCGAGCATGTTGTCAGTTTTTTCTTCTCTTCCGTCCTGCTGCTTTCTTTCACCTCCCTCTCCCCCTCCTCCGCCTCCTCCTCCTCCTCCTCCGCCCCCTCCCTGTCCCCCCTCTCACCACTGCTGTTCAGGTCCAGCTCTGTCGCTGGTGGGGAGAATCCAGGCGACACACACACACGCTCACACACTAACTCAGGCACACACACACACACACACAGCTCCGGGCGATGCTTTGAAAATACACTCAGACACAGCTGGGTTCAAAGCTCGACGCAAAACGCACACACCTCTACACCCACACCCGCACGAGCATCCGCGCAGACACAGCCGCCGCCGAGCTCCTCGACAGTCCAACTGCAGCCACACACGCACATAAACACGCAGCTGGTCTATCCGCAGCTGAGTGGAGACTGTGGCGTTGTGTCTTGCTGCGTTATTGTCAAGATGTTTTGAGGAATCTGCGGTTCAGAGTCTTTTCTTGATGGCATCAAGTTGGAGAATCACCCATCGTGGCTTATTCAGCCAAAAAACGAAGTACACATCCTGCTTCGTGTTGATGCACATCAAAGCATCTCCACACTTATATCTCCTCAAGACATCACAGCAATCCTCCACCGGCCAAATCTCTGTAATGAGGCCATTTTCCGAGACAGTCCAGGACAAAAATAAAAATTTATGAACGCTTCAGCAGTGTTTGGCTTCTCTCATCTGGCAGCGATGCGTCCCAGAGCTCCTGTCAAAGCAGGTGCAGCATGTCAATCCGAAATAGAAATGTGAAGCTGTTCTACTCCTGACGTGGTCTCTCAAATGTTAATTCCCTCCTTCCTTTGCTGTTCCCACACAAGATAAAGGTCTTCGCTCCACTCTCCCCAAGAAACTGCACAGCTGGCCGAACAAACCTCCAGGAAGCGGGCTAATTTGTGCGTCTTGTCTTAATTTGTAGCAACATCTCAAGTTAACCGCAATGGGCTGTCATCTGACGCACTTAACAGCTTGTCTGTTCCCGTGTAAAAAATCCCTCAGAATAAAAAATCAGCTGTGTTTCCTCCGTCTGTTTTTCCCCCCTTGCTCTGCGGTGCAAGGAGCGAGCTCTTTCCAGAGTGGCCTGTCAGCATCAATATTTAACAGGAACTTCTTGCTGTGTTGCTGTCACAGTTAAAGTTTTCCATGTCGCTGTCGTTGTGCGTTGGTTGACACGTCCTCCGCTCTCTCGTTCTGTCCCTTTTACTCAGATGTTCATTTTTTGCTCTGACCTGGCCTGATTTCTTCTGGTTTTTTTGGTTCTTTTTCAGCCCCTCACTTGACCTCCACCTTCTGTCTTTTCTATGGCCAACCTTCTTGCTTGTCCTCCCGTGTGCGAACCTCAGTCATGCTACCGCCCCGTGGCGAGACACAGTCACTCAGGACTTTCTCCCCTGTAGCTGCTCGAGCAGTTTTTCATTAAGCCTGCCCTTCCACCCTGCAGCAAACCTTCACTCAACCTTCCCTCAACCCCTCCTCAGTCATACCAAACCTTCCACTTTCTAAACCTCTTCTCGCCTTCCTCTCCCTCCAGCGAAGCTGATTCACTTGGCCTATTTCTCACTCACCGCCTGCCAATGTGGCTGTCCTCATCCTGTCCTTCCTCTTTGTCTGTCCAATGACTGCTCAATTCTGCTCAACTCCTCTCTATATCGCTCTTATTGTCCCTCTATCTCCTTCCACCTCTCCTCTTGCATGCAGAATACACAGTATTCGAGCTGCTGTGCTCTGACTCATGCTGCTCTCTCCTCCCTTTTCCTTCCAGAAGCTTGCAAATGTTCCTCTGTTTTTCTTTTTTTTTTTTCCTCTCTAACCACACGTCAGGATCCGTTCAGCATTTCTCTTCCATGTCCCGGGCAACGAGATGACACTCCTGCATCCAGATGGAGGGACAGCCTGTGGATAGACAGTCAAGCAGAGAGAGAGACAAAAAGGGGAAAAGACACACCTTCCCCCTTACAGAGACAGCCTTTAAATTCTTGTCTGTGTGCAATAGTCTCTATTACAGGTGGTTTCTTCTGACAGGAGGAGCGTCTGCTCACTTGCTGTGGTCAGTGATGCAAGTTTCCTCCTTTTTTTTCCCTCCTTTTTCTGCTGCTTCTTCAAGTACACAGTCTGGAAAGACAAAGAAAAGACATAGAGAAGCTAAAGCATGAGTAAATGTTCCCTGAAAACACACAAGCACAGCAGAGAGAGGAGGAAGCCTCTCTGAGAGGGATATGATGTGGAGATGAATAAAAAAAAAAAGAGATGCCCTCAGGATCTGTAGAAGTGACAGCAGAGGAGATATGGAGGAAGAGAGGAAAGGAGAGGGAGGAGGAGGATGGGGAGGTTGTGGAGTGTGTGGGTGGAATGGAGAGATGATTGTAAGATGGATATGGAGTGAAGTGAGAGGAGGAGCTCGGAGGAGAGGATGGCTGGATGGATGGATGGAGAGGAAGATGGACATATGCATGGATTTATGGATGGATGGGTGAATGGTTTGACAGGTTGGCTGCTCTTCTGTGACATCCAGGAAATCTTTGGTACAGCTGTTGTGGAAGAAAAGGCCTCTTAGCCAAAACTATTCAAAATACATTAAATATAAATATTCTGTATTCGCTCATGTTTGGTATTTTACCTGCGTGGGAATCCTGTCGCCTCCTCTCTCTTAATTTCTACCTCTCTCATCGATTCTCTCCATCCCTCTGTCTGCTCCTGCAGCCAGTCTGTGCTATCACTAAAATGCAGCATCCCTCATCCTCCTCCTCCTCCTGTGTCCTCCCATCCCCCTTGTCTCTCGCCCACTTCTCTCTATATTTGTCCTCCTCTGCCTCTGTCTCCCACTCTCTCCCTTCATCTTTACACCCCACCTCACCCTCTTGTCTCTGCACCCCCTCCCCATATTCCATCACCACCACCACCACCACCCCCCCCCATCACCACCACCACCACCCCTCACTCTCTTTCGCTGTCCTTTCGCTTGCTTTTTTCACCCTTCCCTCACCGAGAGAAGCTTCGAGAACACACAGCTAGTGGACGGGAAAGCTCTCAGGACACCATGTGAACACCATTCATAACCCTGCCACATGAATAATACACACACAATACATTCATATTTGCTGGTATGCATGCACATGTGGGAAAACATGCACACACGCCGTCTCCCCATTTCTCCATCTGGCTGACAAAAACAACAACACACCCCTGCTGAAAAATGAGAGGCTTTTGTTATGCATGCACACCTGAGACAAACGCACAGAAACGCAACACACCGAAGGCATCGATAATGAAAGAGTGTATTTCTGCAGTGTGAGACCACAGCTGGAAATCAATGAATGATTGAACAGAGAATATATGTAGTGCATGTTCATGTGGCTACAGCCACGCACAAACATACACACACACACACACGCACATGGCGGGTAAGGAACGCTCTCATTTGAAATGGAAATTCGGTTTGACAAACAGCGGCCGAGTCATTGAACGAATAAATGAAACATCAGCTCCATTAGGTCTGTGTGAGAGCAGGGATAGAAAGAAACAGAGACTGTGTGTGTGTGTGTGTGTGTGTGTGTGTGTGTGTGTGTGTGTGTGTGTGTTTTCAGTGTGTGTGTGTTGTATGTCTGGACATGTCTGCTGCCACATATTGAACATTTGTGCATACATGTGTTAACTAGGACATGTATGTCTATCACATCATACTCTTTGTGTGTGTGTGTGTGTGTGTGTGTGTGTGTAGCTGGTTGGAGCTGTCCTTTTGGCCTCTAGCATCACCCAGTGCCACCATCTGTGCTGCCAGCCAGATGGAAAGGATGTGTGTCTGTGCAAATGTGTGTGTGTGTGTGTGTGTGTGAGATTTTGAGAGTTTTTGGAAGGAGATATTTATTTGGGTGAAGTTATTCAAGATAATCACTGGTTATGCTAGAAATTATATATTTTTCTGCAATTCTTACATTTGAATGTGTATTAAGATTTAAAGGAGTTATATGTAGTAAATGCACGTGTAAAAGTGAGAACTGCAGCACAAATAGTGAGTTGGAGCCATAGACTGTATAGGAAATAAGTTGAAATCCTATTTAATATACTGTCTGTGGTTGAAGTGAGTTGTTTCCCCATGATGCACACAACATTATAAATTAATAATAACAAGCGAAGAAGAGCTCTCCACTATAAATTGATCAGCTGTTTTTAACTGTCAATTGTCTGTCAATGCAAAGCTGAAAAACCCACTGCTCTGAAAATACACACTCTGGACTTGGAGTTAAGTGGCTGCCTGACTCACTGCCTGCCAGACTCCACTAACATATTGCTCAATTGAACTGTTATAAACATCTTTGCATTTTGTAAGTTTTTTAATGACTTCTTAAAGTCATAAGAACACTTACCCATTCTGCGAACATTTGGCAACAATTGATCGACTGATTGATTTTTATTTATTTAAGTGTCCTGCACCATATGGTGCCCAACCCACATGGACACTAAGCAGCAATAACTGTCAGGATGGCCACATGACAAATCAATAATAACAATTCCACATATTCAAAAAAGAGAAAATATCAAAGCATTTCATTTCCATGACATTATGTTACATTATATTATGTTGGATGCAATGTTCTCTGTCTTAATTGTTGTGGTTTTCTAAATCTTGTTACAAACAAAAGTCTCCTCATGTATGAGCCAACACAACATTTCACCTTCAGACAACCAAAACAAATCAGGGTTTGTCAACTGGATTTTTCCAGACAGATGGTTCCTAAAGTCACTATATACAAGGCAGTGGAACAGGAAATGAAATTCATCCTCAACAACACTAAGACGACAAAGAACACATATATATTGCCCTTGAGGGATACCATTATACTTACCTACACCAATTTCGAGTGGCAGGATACCATTTCTTAACTTAACTTTCTTTTCAGTTCACAGTCTGTCAGCCCAGTTAACCAAAAAAAAAAAAAAAACCCTACCAGTAGGTTGCAAATTTTGGGCTCAATAAAACAGTCCCTGTCATGACACCATCAGTCCAAGATTCAACCCCCATTTTGGCTTGTAAATCTTTTTCGGAGTCAGCAAATGTAAAACTTGTGTAATATCACTCAACTCGACTCTGCTCCTCTCCAGACAGTACTCTCTCGTGTAGTTGGAATTGATCATCATAGCAATGCTTTTCCTGTAGTTGGGACACAACACAAACTCAGGAGCTTACACTGTACTTTTACTGCCAGACTGACAACTCCACTGCTCACTTTTTGCTCTGCTCAGCGCATTGTATTTTTGATAATATTGAAAATCATAACATCTGGATTTCTTAATTCCCTAGTATACCGTAATACTTAATCCAAAGAGCTGCCAGCATGTTATGTTTTGTGTATCTTATCCTATGAATATGATTAATTCTGCAGCATATTCAATATGAGCCATCTTGTTTGGTGCCAACAGAATACCAAGCGTGTGTGTGAATTTTGCAGCAAAGACAGAGAAACTGGAAGTGAGCCATGTCTCTGCATCAATTTGTCACACATGTTTTCCATCTTCTCTTCTTTACTGCATGTGTAAGTAGGTGTCTTTGAAGTGCTTTTACTTTGACTATCCCAGAGGTTTATACCTCACTTTTTATTACCGACCAAGTGAAGCTGATTCCAGTTAGACGATACTGGTTCAGTTGTGGCCATTAGGTTCACAAGTCCAAGGTCCTGTTTACACCTGGTATTAACACGTGTCCTAGGTGATCTGATCAGTTGACAGCTCTAAGTACAGGTGTAAATGCACCCATGGCACATGGAGCACACATTGCAGTCTGCTGGCTCAGCCCACATTCGGAGGTGGTCTGGGTTGCATATGGCGACAATCTTTTAACTGTGTTAACGCAATGTGCACAGTGCAATGCATTTGGCAGTCTTACCTGCCAAGCAGCAGATGTTTGTGAGCACACAGCATGCTTTAACTGATTTAACCATTTAACTACTATCCACAACATCAACACACTGTCTTCAAAAATTGCACAATTTTGAGAGTTGCTGAGTGAGGAGAAATGTAATAAACTTATAATGATTAACGCCCATGGCAAATTCTTAATCATTCGTGCCTTCCTGTCAATTTGCCATTAAATGCAACATGTTAAATTGTTTCTTTCTTTGTAAAAAAACACTGAGTCAGATTGTTGTAGCATCGCTATAGGCCAGTGGGTAGGATAGTTCTTTGCCCCATTTGAGAACATCCCCAGATTCCCTTAAAAAATAATGCAATTTTGTAAGTTGTTGAGTTAGGAGAACCTTTATCTACTTTATCAAATGCTGTCTATGACAAATTCTTAACTATTTGGGCCTTATTGTGAATTCGGCAGACTTAATATATTGACTTATTTCTTCATTTCTAACATTTTGTCCTAACATGTTGGCTACTGCTGTTTGGCCATGGGTTCAAAACAACAACACATTTGGTCTTTGCAAACAGAAATGATATGTTTATTTGCATAATAGAGCAGGCAAGTAAGATCTGATCGCTGATCAAGTGGTCACCCAAGATGCATGTGGAGACGCATTGTTTCGAATAAAGCTGCCCAAATTGGATACAAGTGGCCGAAATGAGTTTCCTCCACAGGGCGGCGGGGCGCTCCCTTAGAGATAGGGTGAGGAGCTCTGTCACCCGGGAGGAGCTCAGAGTAGAGCCGCTGCTCCTCCACATCGAGAGGAGCCAGCTGAGGTGGCTCGGGCATCTATATCGGATGCCTCCTGGACGCCTTCCTGGGAGGGTGTTCCGGCATGTCCCACCGGGAGGAGGCCCCGGGGAAGACCCAGGACATGCTGGAGGGACTGTGTCTCTCAGCTGGCCTGGGAACGCCTTGGGATTCCCCCGGAAGAGCTGGAGGAAGTGTCTGGGGAGAGGGAAGTCTGGGTATCCCTGCTTAGACTGCTGCCCCCGCGACCCGGTCCCGGATAAGCGGAAGAAGATGGATGGATGGATGGATAGCTGCCAAATTGTAATTGGATCACCAAGACACATGTTAGTGCCAGGTTTAAATGGACCAAATACATAAGTCAAAGTCCTCTCTGGTGGTGGC
Organism: Lutjanus argentimaculatus; assembly: GCA_034769285.1. Taxonomy (NCBI): domain Eukaryota; kingdom Metazoa; phylum Chordata; class Actinopteri; order Lutjaniformes; family Lutjanidae; genus Lutjanus; species Lutjanus argentimaculatus. Next base: position 4,812,854 of record JAWZSL010000001.1, read on the forward strand.
AATTGGTTAAAAAAAATACAGACATGTTTGGTGTTACCCTATTTTGACAGTCATGTTACAGCTTTTAAAACCCACTGGTTTAAAGCTATAGGTCATTTTTAAAGAGAAACACGCATTATTTCTAGTAGTTGTAGTAGTGACATGAGTCACAATATAAAACAGCTCAGTGGGCTTATCATTTCCTATTTATTGAGTGAACAGTTTCAACATGTGTACAGTTCTGCCTGGGAACATTTACGTCATGAGTTGTGATCATTTGACCATGACAAAGTTGGCAGTGGAGCCATAAACAGAAATTGGAGCATATCTCAGCAATGCTTTCTCCAATCATTCAAACATGCTCCGTGTTTAGACGAGTCCTCATTTCGCTTTGCCCCTGGAATTGTTGCATGCAGTATGTGTGTGTATATATATATATATTTTAATATATATATATATATACATATTTTTACACACCAACATCCTGTGAAGAGAGAAGAGTGAGAGAGGCAGCTGTTGACTCTGTGTAACATGTAAGTTGACTGTCAGAAAGATTAGTGTATACAGATAAATAAACTGTCATGGCAATGCCCACTCAATCTCGCTCTCACGTCCCTTACAGTGAAACCTCCGTCTCTCTAGTCTCTGTTGCAACATTCATCCATTTAGGGGCTGAATGCCAAATGCATTTCAGCGCCAAAGACATCAAGTCAACATGACTGCACTTTTCATTTCGAAGGCCCCTCCAAATGCGACAGAGGAATGCATCTTACATTACTAGCTATCTGTACTTTGCTCTCTCACTTGTTATCTGAGGCTGAAATTCTGCTTGACTGCTGATTCCACTCTGCTTTTTCTAATCCCACCTTGTCATTATCCACTGTAGGCCTGACTGACTACCCAGGAGACTGCGTTTTAACTCCACCTGTCTTGTCTTAAGAGTCTCTATGAGTCTTCATTTGTATCACAAAAGTGCCTCGGTGTGTTACAGTGAGCTTTAATTCAAGCAACCACTCACTAAAGAGCATCTGAATTTCTGGTCAACATATTCTCTAAAACCTGTCTTTGACACTTGTTAAAAGCCTCTGGAAATTAGAAAACCTAGTTTCAAAAACATTTTTCATTTTGCTGTTTAGACTCTAGACTGTGGTACGCGTAACACTGGTGGTGCGCTTTAGTAGTACAAGGAATGAAACATTTTTGGTAATGACAACTAATTTAAAAACATCCAATACTATCAAAATATTACAAAATTTCAAATGTCAACAGTGAACCAAGCACAAGTGCTAGTGGCTACTTAAAGAGACAGTTCACTCCCAAATCAAAAAAATATAGTTTACCCCTGGACTGTAGTGTTATTTATCCATCTTAATTTTTTAGGGTTGAGTTGCAGAGTGGGACTAAATGGCACGAGTACTGTGTTGGTCCAAGCACCAAAAAATACATTTTAGAAAATTCAAAACCAGTGTTTGTTTTTTGTTTTTTGTTTGTTTGTTGTTGTTTTGTTTTTTTTTCAAAAGTCATGACCCGGTTATTTAAGATAATCCAAAGACCTTGTTGTGAGCAGTTTCATGAGGAAATTACTTCATACACGCATGCACGAAACTGAACTCGCAGCACTTTCCATACTGCTCGTCTGGTGTAATCCAAGTCTCCTAAAGTCCTGACATGCCATTTGCACACCGTCACAAACACACACACCCAGTTCAGACAGTGTGCATGTGCACATGAACATGGCTCCAAGCTAAAGATCTATAGTGAAGATTCAGTCTAAAAATATGGTGTAATATTTAGTCGACTTGGCATGTTGGGCATGGGACGAACAGTATGGAGAAATTTTATGTTTTGTTTTATCACTTGTTTTTTATGTTTGAAAATATTATTGGGAGATTCTGCAACACTGTTTTCCTGTGAAACTCCAGCAGCATTTTGCGGACTAACAAAATAAACCCCACCCTCAATTGGCGTGAGGGTGGGTAGATAAAGTCTGACTTTTCATATTTGGCTGAACTATCCCTTTAAGTTCATTATTCACTCTTCTTTAGCTCAGTTTATGGTCCGCACCAACTCCTGAGGGAAATATCTGGGTCTTTAGCTGCTAAATGCTCCATGTTCTCCAGCTAGTTGTCAGCTGTGTGTATCTGCTGTTTGGGACTTTTAGATCTTTTTCACTGAGAACAGCTGCCTGCTGTGGCTGAAAATGGCATTATTAGAGTGGTGTGAGTGAAACAAAACATTAGAGTTGTGGACTGGCCAGCTGAGGAATGAGCTGAAGCACACAATGAACTCCATAAAGCCGAGGGAAGCTTCAGATTCTTTGCAGAAAGCAAAGCAGAAAGTAAGGGCGTGGAAGTTGCAGTGGTGAATGAGTGTGGGACATCTAACTTTGAAGCTGGAGGCCAGAGTTTGCATTTTATTAATCAGTGCCTGCCATTTCATTAATCTTAAGGAGAAACTCAACACCACCAAGTTAAGCTCACCCTGTTCTGCCTGTGTTGGCTTAAATGGGAAAAGTATGGTGCACTAAAGCATAAGGAGCAGAACAGAGAAAGAATCTTCAGTTTAGGGTTGCAAGTAGTAATTATTCCCATTGTTAATTAATTGGTCGATCATTAATCAGTTGATTTTTGTCATGATCTTGTCAGTTGAAAAATTTTTCAAGTTCTTTCTGTAACCATTATTTTCATCATCAATCAATCAATCAATCAATCAATCAATCAATCAATCAATCAATCACTCAATCAATCAATCAGACTTTATTTATATAGCACTTTTCATACAAATGAGTGCAACACAAAGTGCTTCACACAATAAAAACAATAAAACACACAAACACACACACACACACACGTAAAACAAAGACTTTGTAAACTGAGGGAGGTGGGAACTGAGGAAACTGAGGAAACTGAGGACACGCTATCATAAGTGAGGAAACACCAGAGACCTGAAAGAAACTCAAAATAGAAAACAATTTTAAATCTATCAATAAATACGTAAATAAATAAGTTAAAATAAGATACAATAAATAAGTAACAAAATTGAAGAATATGCCAGCTAGAAAAACAGATTAATAAAAGTAAATGAATAGATAAATATACAATAATAATAAATAAAAACAAATAAAGAGATAAAGTTCAATTAAAAACCAGGCTAAAACGGTAGGTCTTGAGTTTGCTTTTAAAAACATCAATACTCTCTGCGGCCCTCAGGTCTTCAGGCAGGCTGTTTCACAGACGTGGACCAGTGATATAATTAATTCTCACCATGGGTTTTTGTTCTAACTTTGGGGATGATTAAAAGGCCGCTACCTGAAGACCTGAGGGTTCTAGAGGGTTCATACAATAAAAGCAAATCTGATAAATAAGTAGGACTAAGGCCATTAAGAGCTTTATAAACCAATAAAAGGATCTTAAAATCGATTCTGAAGCACACAGGAGCCAATGCAGAGACTTTAAGACTGCCGTAATGTGTGCTATCTTTCTGGTCCTCGTCAGCCACGTGCAGCTGAGTTTTGTAATAACTGTAACTGAGCAATGTTTTTCTTAGGATGTTCTTAAGATGATAAAATCCAGTTTTTGTTATACTTCTAATATGTGGTTCAAAACTAAGATTCGAATTAAAGATAACTCCAAGGTTTTTCACTTGTTGACGGGGTTTTAGCGACAGTTCTTGCAGTTTTGCCTTAAGTTTCTCTCTCTGAGGACCAATAATTAAGACCTCAGTTTTGTCCTGGTTGAGTTGAAGAAGGTTTTCTGCCATCCAGGACTTGATGTCTAAAATACAGTTTAAAAGGGCATCAGTTGGTCCCGAGTCATCTGGAGACACAGGGATGTACAGCTGTGTGTCAAACTGAAGCCATGCCTCCTGATGACATTTCCTAGTGGCAGCATGTAAAGATCAGTGCGTTGATATTTTCTCATGTAATCAGTGAGTTGTTTGATCAATAAAATGGTGAAAAATATTGATTAGTATCCAAGGCGATGTCCTCAAATGTCTTGTTTTGTCCACAACTTAAAGATATTCACTTTACTGTCAGAAAAGAGCAAAGAAACCAGGAAAAATTCACATTTAAGAAGCTGGAATCAGAGAATTTTTACATTTTTTAAAATCAAGAAATTACTCAAATCGATTAATAGATTCTGACTATAGTTCTGAAAATAGAAAATAGTATTTAGAAGGTGTTCCGCTGTTTGCTCCACCACTAGCCAAGCAAGAGAAATTGTTAGAGAGGAGCTTGCAGTCAAGGTTTTAGACATTGGACATTTCATGTGCAGAGGATTTAATGTCATTTGCTGATTCAATCTGACAGCTGCTGGCTGAAAACATCATTGGTTGGTTGTTTCTGAATTATTATTTGTGATGACAGGATTGTCACAGATGCTGCTTATCCACCCTTCTCAAAAGGGTGTTGTTTGTTGCTGCTTGTGTTGCAGCCTGCCACGTCTTCTTGGTTAATGTAAAAGCAGCAGGCCGCACACTGCATGCACGCATGTAGTTTGTTGTCATGTGTGGGTTGATTATGTGTTGATTCATTGTGTAGGCTGATGTTATGGCCATTGGCTGTGTGGGAAGCCAAGATCACTAAATGCCTCACGTTTCTGTCTTTTATCTAACTGAGGTTTTAGCACATCACTAGTAAAATCTGTGGTTTTAAAGAAATCCATGGCGCTGTCCATGGTGCTGAAATCACACACATCTTTGTAATCCACGTTTCTCTCTGCTTCACCCCTCCTCTCCATAATCTTGCATCTCTATACATCTCTGACCACCAATGGTCTGACTTCTCATTTGGCTGCAGAGATGACCAGGTCTACTTCAGGGCTCCGTTACATCATGGTTGGGTGGGGTTACAGGTGCAACACCCAACCACATCCATTCATGGTGCTGCTGGGTGTGATCTGGTGGTGAAACAGGCTTAAAATTTTCAACCAGAGAGGGCAGTGAAAGACAGCCTGGTGTTAAGTTCACCACAGTCTTATCAAGTTTGCGGTGTCTAACTGCGACCACAACCCCATTCATTCATTTAATCATATTGTAGTTGTCATATGCACAGAAAGTGAAGATTTCAAAAAGGTAAAACAAGTTTGAGAATAACTGACCCTTCACTAAGCCCCGCCTCCTTAGTTACTGTTGCTACACCTGCCAAACTTTCCATTCTTGCACCGCATTTATGCAGTTTAAGATAACGGTGTCAGATTTGGCATTGAAATTGGGAGTAATTGTTGAAACACTTCTTTAGAAAAGTAAACAAAAGCAGCTTCTAATTTCTATCTGATGACTATAGATTTTATCAGCCAAAATAGTGAGTCACAAGCAGATTTCATAAGTGCAGCTGGCTGATGTAAGCTAATGCTAACTCGACTTGAGTCAGCTGAGAAGTCTCCAGCTAATGTTTCCATCTGACATGTTTTAAAACAAGAACCCTGTGAAAGTGTAAAGTTATCGAACAGCTGTGTAAATGCTATAACGTTAATGCTAAAAGACTGTGAAAGTGAAGTGAAATATGGCAGGTATAGCTACATGATAGATGACAGAAATACACTCATTAATGTGGGAAAAGGAAGCACAGGGACTCAGTTAGTGCAGGGGACCTTGAGACGGTCATCAGCAGACCAGCCAGACCAGCCAGACCCCAATCGCGGAAGAGAGCCAGGATAAGAGCTAAGATAATCCGGCTTAGACCTGTGACAGCGAGCCACAGAGAAAAGCATCGTCATTGACTCACTTTGATTCTGAATCAGCCCACATCCTCCTCCTAAGACCACCACAGAACAAATGCAGATGCAGTGGTATCTAACAAGTTTATCTGGAGGCAAAGTTACTGCAGCGAGTAAGCTAGTCTTAGTTAGCCAGACATGCTAACATTCGCAGCTTATGTTAGAGTAGATGAAGAGAGTTTAATTCATTCACCACACGTGTGCTCTTGTGTTTCATGTTTTTGAGAGACTTCAGAAAAAGACGCCACCGTCCAGACTCATGAAACACTGAGTATCACTCTTCTCAGAGCCTCCTGCACACCTTCAACATGGAGAGAAATGGAAAGCTTGACAGCCTTAGTTACAGTTGCTAACCTATGATTGGACACTTTCTGTTTTGAGGTGGGTCTTAGCAAAGGGTCAGTTGGGGGTTTTGCATAAATTTCTAGAACTGATGCTCTTGTCTGGTTATCTTCATCAGGAAGGGATCATGTGATCGCTTACATGTGTGCATGCGTGAACAACAGACCTGAAGCTTATCCACCGTTAATCTCGGACACTACTGGACCGATCATCTTTTTTTTTTGTGTACGTTCATGACTGTATGCTGGAGGACCTCTTTGTTTCACAATTTTTTAAAAAGCCTGAAAGGTTTGAAGGTCAAAGTCATTGTGACCTCATGTCTGTCCCATTCTTGTGAAGGTGATATTTCAAGAACGCCTTGAGGGAATTTCTTCAAACTTTGTACAAATGTTCACATGGACACAAGGATGAACTGCTTAAATGCAGGTGGTCAAAAGTCACTGTGACCTTACAATGTGGTAAATGTGATAAATGTAATTGTAATCAGTTACAATTACTGACTAAATCTATGTAATTAAATTACAGTTATGCTGATTACAAAGGGGTTACATCAAAATATTCTTTACAGTCTGCCTTGAGATCTGCTCTCCAGTTGCAATGTTGTACTGATTTTGATATAAGATTTCATGCCAAAAATAGTAATGTAGTGATAATTAAAAGTAAAAAATATTTTTGTAAATAGAATTTCTGATTTTCATGTAACTAGAGATGTTCTAAGTAAGCAGTGGGTATCTACAAACGCCAGGACACAGGATGTTTTTGTTTGCGCCCAGATTTTATGTTATTAGGCATGTTTATTCAGGCAGAGATAACAAACCCCATGCACAAATGTATGAACTGTACATATTGAATAATGTACAGAGGAATGAAGCAGAATTGACGCAGTGATTAATCCTACTGAATATTTCAGAGACGTGGCAACTCCAGTCTATTTTATGTGATGTGAATTTTATGTATTCCTTGGACAGAGAGGCAGAGACAGACTGACAGACGGAGCAGAGAGACAGATAATGAGGAAAAATACTGACACATGCATATCTGGCAGCAGACAGACACACATGCAGAGGCAGCTGAGCGGCAGGAACATACATCTTTCCGCTCATTCCAAAGTTTGCTGCGTCATTACCCTGATTAGACTTTAGCTGCTCTCTTTTCCATCATCTTTCTTCCATTTTTCCCTTCTTTCTCTCTCCCCCCTTCCTTATTTCTCAAACCTGCTTTTGTGAAAAGTACTGAACAGGAGGAGAAGAGGGACGGAGAGAGTGATTAAGACGGAAATAAAGAGACAGTGTGTGAGAGGGAGAGCTAAATTAGGAACAAAAGACAAGACACCAGGGGGAAGTATCTGCGTCTGCGTGTGTGTGCTCATGCATGCATACCATGTGTGTATGTGCGCATCTTTACAAAACCCTTGTGAAACCGCAGGCTACTTAATTCAGTTTTTCTGGTTCAATCCTCCTCCTCTGCCTCTTGCTTCTGTTCTGTTTTAGGATCTTTTGGGATGTAATGAACTTCTAGAAAGAGCAGGAGCGACATAAATATCAGATCAGTTTTATAAAAGGAAAGACTGAAGTAGGGGTGGACAATATAGATAAATATTGATATTATGAGATTTAATATCGTGTTAGATTTTCAACATTATTATATCCTGATATGAGTAAGTCTTTCCCTGGTTTGAAAGGCTGCATTACAGTAAATAATGTAATTTTCTGAACTTACCAGACTGTTCTTGGTGTTGCCTTTACCCACTTCGTCATTATGTCCACATTACTGATGATTATTTTTCAATAATCACATTGTGTTAATATGTTGTGAAAGCACCAGTAGTCACACCTACAATATTGTCTTGATATCAAGGTATTTTACCAAAAATATTGTGATTTTGATTTCGACCATATCATCCATCTCTGAAATGAAGCCAAACTGACTCTTCCTAAGTCCCGCCCCGTTTTCTGTCTGTGCTCAAATGACAGTTCAACAAGCTTAGTACCTCAGTCAGCCTTCCCCTTTCCTGTTTCCTGTACTTAAACATGCTGTGTGCTCAAATTGTGCCCTTAAGTGAAGGACAGATTACATGTGATGTGGTTACATAATCTGGATGCAGAAAAAGGTAACTGTACTCCATTGCAGTTACAGATAAAAAAAATGTAATCAGAGTACAGATGCATTTAGTAAATATTAGGGATTGTTAGTAGGATTACATTTTTAAAATAACGAACAATATACCACCATACACAGAGGCCACAATTGCTTCTAGTGAAAAAATGTGTTATTGGGTGGAAAATTAGCATTTTTTTGCCATTAAATCAGTTTATCAATTAATAAATTGTGCACAACAAAGGAACAGCTAGACAAACTAATGAACCTAATAACGAACATTGGCGATTAAGCTATTATTAACTGACTATTAATTTAATCTGTGTCTATTTTGATTTAATTAATTAAATTTTCTGGTTTCTTTACTCGTCTCTGACAGTAAACAGAATATTTTTGAGTTGTGGACAAAACAAGACATTTGAGGTCATCATGTTGGACTTTGGGAAAAACACTGATTACCATTCTTCACCAAACAACTAACTGATTAATGGAGAAAATGATTCGCAGATTAATCAATAATGAAAATAGTCATTAGTTGCCCTACTTGTAAAATTAAACAGTTCCAGTTCAAATGAGTAAGTGCACAAAACCCAGAGCAACAAACAATTTGTTGCTTTACTGTAGATATGATTTTGTGTCTGGGTGCCTGGTGGTGCAGTAGTTAGCACTGTCGCCTACCAGAGAGAAAGTTCAGTGTTTTTATGTCTGATGTTTTCAGATTAATATTATTGCTTTAATGTTACTGCTGTTTACTGCTGTAGATGTTTAAGGTTGAGCTCATTTTAACTACTTTATAGGCCACTGTTGGCTGGTTTGATCTACAGCAATGCACCATGGTCTATAAGATCATCAAATGTCTGTAGCGTCACTGTCCTGTGAGAACCGTGTATTGTTAAAAAGTCAGAAAACAGCCTTTTTTCAGCTTTGTGGATTAAAAAGTACAATATGTGCCTCAGGCATGTAGAAGCATAAAGTTGGATAAAATGAAACTCAAGTGAAGTACAAAATAAGTACAGTACTTGATATAAATGTCCTTAGTTTAAGTCCACCACTCATTACAACTCTGAACTAATGCAAGATGGAAATTAATGGACTGACATTCACTGATGATTGATTAAGTATTGAATTTAAAATCAATCAGACCTAAAACTCAGTGTTATGTTTTAGTATTTTCTATATTTTCTATATTCTAACATTTCTTACTCATGTTAATGTCAATATTCACATATCTGAAGATTCTACACAAAATATTCTATTCAATAAATATTGTTTTAGTTGTACCTCATTCTGTTCTATATAGATCTTATTCTCTGACTGACAGATGGAGCCAACTGGGGATGGAGGACTGTAGTGGAAGCACTTGGGTGTGACTGTGTGGCAAATGGTTTATATGGCTCTCCAGTCAGTTAGGAAGGCCCGTTAGCAGAATTTTGCTTAGGGCCCCATGGAGGTCAGGACCAGCTCTGGATAAAAGTTCAGTCTGAATCGCGTGTGTGTGCTTTGCCTGTATGCGTGTGTGAGGCTGACTGTATGTGAAAAATAAGCTGCATTTTACCACTCTATCTGGGGCTGCAAAATCTCTGTTTAGCCTCAGATATCCCATTTGTAAACATTCATAAAAATGATTATGTGTGTTTTCAAACATAATTCAGACAAACTCCAATTTTTGGAAAAAAAAAAAAAAAAAAGGTCAAACAAAAATTAGGAGGCTCCCTGCAGTGACTGAAGACACCATAGGGGTCACAGACTCACAGTTGAAGACCACTGCCTAAAATCATGTGCATCAGTGGCTACGTTGGCTACGTACATGCACACTAGTTTTCCACTAATATTCAGAATATGGCAGTATTCTGAATTTGATACAGGTCATGTAGACAGCATATTCTGGTTGGATATTCTGATTAAGATGTGGGGTATGCTGGTATTATTCTGGTTTTCTGGCATTCTTTGGATATGTAAACAGCAAATCCAGAATATGTGTCTCACTTGGAGTTTTTACAGCAATTTGTTACACACAACCTCTTCTGCTCTGTGCTGTAAACAAACCTAACAGCCAATAGTTTACAGGACTGGGGTAGAGATACGTGCACAAAAAAAAAAAAAAAAAAAAAAAATCCTTCACATTTGTGATCAGAGGGAGAAACACACCTACTTTCAAACATTACTTTAAACATTTAATATCAACATGTTTTTGGATCGCAGTGCCTTTCAAGAAGGTGCTTAAATGAATGAAAGAGGGAGGCTGAGTTTGCACACCCATAATCAGAGTGTAAGCTGTGTGACTCACAGACACTTATTAACATTCAGCATTAATTTGAACTCTGATTAATGTGAAACAGCCAAACTAAATCTCTTTAAAATGTTTTTTTTAAATGTATTTAAGTCAGAAATGCAATAAGTAATAAATTGTCTCTGACTTACATACATTGCCTTCATTTAGTATTCAAGGATTAATGAATATGCAAATAGTTCCCGCCTTCTCCACACACTCCACCCCTCCACCCCTACCCCCTACGTAGCTGCACCTGGCTTCTCTGTTTAGCTGGATAATTACAGTAACTAGCTACATCTGGCCTCTCCTGTGGGCTGGGCATCGTCGCTCACGATTTGTACAGTGAACCCCCCTGCGATTAAGTTTAATCTACAGCAATGCATCATGATCATCAAATGTCTGTAGCGTCACTGTCCTGTGAGAACCATGCATCTCTAAAAAGTCAGAAAACAGCCTTTTTTCAGCTTTGTGGATTTAAAAAGTACAGTATTTAAAGTTGGATAAAATGGAAGTCGAGTTAAGTATAAAATAAGTAGAGTACTTGATATAAATGTGCCTAGTTACAGTCCACCACTGATTACAACTCTGGACTAACACAAGATGGAAATTAGTGGACTGACAATCACTGTCAGTCCAATTCCATATTTGATTAAATATGGAATTTAAAACCAATTAACTGATTAATTACCAGGCAGCCGACCCAAAGCTCAGTGTTATGTTTATTTATTGAATGGAGCAAAATATTCTGTTCAGTAAATATTGTTTTTTTTTTTTGTACCCGATTCTGTTCTATATAGATCTACTTATTCTTTGACCAAAAGATGGAACAAACAGTTTGAAAGGAGGAGGGACTGTAGTGGAAGCACTGTACGTGACTCTGTGGAAAATGGTTTTTACATGGCTCTCTGGTCAGTTTGGAGGACACCTTAGCAGAATTTTGCTTAGGGCCCCATGAAGGTGTGGATCAGCTCTGCTGGCTGGGGCTGGGAGTTTGCATGTTTTCCCCGTGTCTGCATGGGTTCTCGCCAGGTTCCTCCCACAGACCAAAGAAAGTTGGTTGGTGAAAACGTCCATAGGTGTGAATGAGTGTTTGAGTCAGCTCTGTGATGAACTGGTGACCTGTCCAGGGCCTGTACTCGGCCTCTCCCCTACAATAAGGACAAGCAGTTATGTATAATGAATGAATGATTTGTGTCTTTGCCAATTTTTGGAAAATATCAAATCATACATAGCATTAAACAGAGAAAACAATTATAATGTCACTTTCTAGTCTAAGCTCCACCCCCCACCCCCATGCTCTTTATTTCTTTAGCAGAGGTGTTTTTCCTGTAGATCAATAGGACACCCTATCTACTCTTTTTGACTCCGATCCAGTTCAGAGATATTCATCGTCTTAATCAGACACAGATCCATTAGATATAATTAATGTCACATTTAACAGTCTGCTGGCAAAGATTATCGTCATTACCACCATTTACTGCTCCCTCTCTCCCTCTGCTGTCTTTTTTATATATCAGTGTCTGTCGCTTTATTTGTCTTCTTAATATACAATACGTATCAGTTCTGACAGAAATGCACTAACTCAAGCTGACGACCAGGCTGTAATGAGAGCACACGTACATGCAGACATTTTCAGTATAAAACTAATTTGCAGGAGATCTGTATGTATGACAGAAGGACCATCAGAACAAAAACATGTAAAAATGTATGTGCACATGTTCATCACTATTAATATATATACATAGATGCACATGTGTTCTTTTCAGCATAAATCTGGGTCAAAATGAAACTGCTAGACTGTAGATGCAGCTGTAATAAACTGCACAGGGTTATGGCTCCCCCTTGTGTTGATGTTTGGGACTGCAGGATGTTCTGTAATGAAGTGTTTTTGCAGCATGCTGTGTGTAATCAATATATTTTGTGAGTGTGTCAGTGCTGCATTTGCTCACTTTGGCCTCTGAGGTTTACCCCTCAGAAGACACATATAATATGAATTAGGACTTTACATCATTAATGTGCGAAGTACTCTCCTTACGTCCCTGTTGAAATTAATGATGCCGCAAATAAAAAACCCTTTGAGAAAGGTCTGATCCTCTGCTCGGGTGAAGCTGCTCAGGTGCGAGTGCATGTATGGATGCACCCCCTTTGCATTTAAAACTCCTTCCCCAGGCTCTTGCTGTTGTTGGAACGTGTTCTGTCACCTCGCTTGGTTGAATGATAAAAATGCTGTGTCTGAAATGAGGTCTCCCCCGAGGCTTTAGTAAACACAGTATAGAACACTGTGAACAGCTGTGGCCAGCTCGCCTAAAGCGCACTTTGATTGTAAGAATTTGGCTCATTATATTTAGAGTAACTAAAACATGCAAATGGTACAACTGATGAAAGTCCTGTAGCATGAGCTCATTGATTGAAAACTAGTAATTAAGACAAGGCAGGGGAAAAAATCAATGTCGACTCCTGACTGGTGTAGAAAGTCCCCATACAGGTTAGTGTGATAAACATGATTTAATATTTGTGTATTTCCCTTTACCTACCTTTACAGTTTTTCCCAAATGTTTACACATATTTTCTGAATCTTAGGCTCACTTGTCAAAAACACAAAATGTAAAACTCTACAAATCTCTAGCAAAAGCAAACACTGCATCAAAATGACACACGGCTAAATTACACTAATTTCTTTTTCTTTTTTTTTTTTTGAATATGAAATGACAATACTGTAACATTCGCCAACAATCACTGAGTATCACAGGTCTGCTGAAATCTCTGGCCAGCCTCTCTCATACTCAATCCATGGTTGAGCACATGGTTAACCAGTACGGCCCTGATTTCATCTGAGACAGCTGTGCTTTCTCGTCCTTGTCCTCCCTTTCCTCTTCCTACTCTCGCTCCTTGACCTCTAAGTTCTCACGTCATCCTCGACCTCCATTTTCCTCCAAAACAGGGACTCCTGTGTGGCATTTTTATAGTTTTAATGGTGTGTCTGATGTAGAGAAGTGTGTGTAGTGTTTTGCAAAAAGTGTGATTTTTTTAGAATTTAAAAAAACAAAGCAAAACAGATATTGTGCTGGCAATTTTGTAACCTTGGTTTAGGGATTTGGTACGCGAATTTCAGGTTTCAGTGATTGGGTTTCAAGTTCCAATTTTAGTGTGTAAACAATTGTTAAAAAAAAAAAAAAAAACTGCAATAGAAGATGCATTTCAGTGCTTCTGTGACTTTTTAGGCATTCCTTATAGTGAAGACACCTACAGCCACACAACTGATTAGTTCTTTTCTACAGTTGACATTTTGTAGTTCATTTTCTCCTCAGTTAACTGTTTGAGCGTACGCACATTACATCCACATCGCACATACAAAAGATAACAGACAAATCAGGACACGTAGGCTTTCTTTTATTAAATCATACATTAGTTTCTGTTTGCAGCACACACACTGAATTAATTGTAACGCAAACGGTAAAAGTACCACTTTAGTTTTGCTTTAGTTAATTTTTCCATAAGTTGTTCTAATTTCTAATTTTCTTGGGTTACCAGTGCTGAGGGCGCTGCTGCCACTGGAGGGACATCTTGTCAAGCCTGAGTAAAAGATGGCACCCCTGAAGCAAAGCTGTTGAACACAGGAAGTGGCCACTACATCACGGTAGGGATGGGATTTATACTGTAGACATATTGTTTTGTTGTTTTTTTATCATATATTATTAGGGATCCAAGCAGTGTAGCTCACTGCAGATCCTTATTGTTTTTGTTCTGATTCTTTCTTTCTTCCACTTCTTCTTATTTTTCTCAAAAAAATTTGCAGCTGGGTTGCAAATCCACCCATGACTCAGGCTACAAAAGTGACACTCAATGACTTCAAGGTGGCGCTGTAACAAACAAGTTTACATTTTTGCTGTTATCTTGAAAATGGCTTTTTGGCCATTTTAATCACTTCATCTGCATCTTTTCTCAATTAGTCTTCTGCTTTAAAAATGCCAACTTTTATGACTTTCTCAATACTACTACTGATAATAATAATAATTTTCTAAATTTTTACAAACTTCCTCCAGACCGTTGGGCCAATCAACACAAAAATGAGTCGGTATCATCTACAGACTTTGTTGATTTAAAGATATCTACGGAATTTTGATTCATCAATCAGTTTGGATTTTACAAGCCAATCAGTTTTCATAAAAATAGCTAATTTTCTCAAATTTGCAATTACTCATCAAGCAAAAATTGAGACATGTGTTCAGGATTGTTTGCTAAGCTAACATATGAAAGCGCATTGTGTTTCACTGCTACAAATTAAAAAAAAGTTCATATCTCATAATTGGCTGCATGAAGTTGTACGAAAATCATGGTCATGACTCAGGTGATGCATGAAATATGGTAATGATTGATTCAAGTGAGCGTTGCAACAAGTGCTGTTACAACAAATCTAAATTTCTAGACATTTCCCAACCCAAACTTCATAAAGTCAGCTGCACATCTGGTTGGATCCCATTTACTACCATTGGCAGTTATATTTATACATGTGCTTGTTTGGGTTAGTTAAAAATATTTAAACTGATTTGAAATCCTCTGTTGCTTTATTTGTAGTTTATTTGTTTGTCTTTGGCTTAATCCTGTTTCAAAAATAGTGATCAGTTATTATTTATGTTCAATACTTATATGACCTCCTCATTAATTATAGTTAACAAAGAACACTATGGTCTGTCCAACAGATGTTAAGTTGTTATGGCCTGTTTAGTTTTTTAAGTTGATGTCTTTTGGGCCCAGAACCTTTGTTGCATATTTTATTAACTGCTTCCTTATTTCTGGGCTAAATAAAATGCTTTAAAAAAATCCACTCCTCATGACTGCCAAAACGAAACTCATATTATATAATATATATATAATTATAGAATTATATAAATATAAAAATAATCATATAATTATACAGTAGAGTAAATTGTATTAACTGATGAAAACATTCATCGTACAGAATGTTCAGTGTTTCCTTACCACATCACATCTTTTGTTGAGATAATTCACTGTTCTTCTTTAGATAAACTTAAAGCTTATTAAGTTTATTTAAGTTTATTTCAAAATTTAAAGAGTTTGAGGTTGTGTTTTTTTTTTCTTTTTTTTCTTTTTAACAGAGTAATGGGCTAGTCTGACACTCATTTACTGGCTTCTTTCTTTTTGACTCAAAATGAATGATCTATTTGCAGTAATGCAGTGTAATATTTTGCAGAAGAGTGAGCAGTGAGCAGTTGTTACATGGTCAAAGTTATCTGTCAGAAAAGACAATGTAAGAAAATTGAGTAAATTCAGTGTTCATGTAATATATTTTAATATTTTTATGTATAATTTTCACTATGAATTTTCACATCTACGATGCTGTAACAGACTTCCAAGGGCAATGATTACACACAAAAGCAATGTAGAAAGGAGGAAAAAAGTACGTGAATTTACAGGAAATGAAGGACAGAAAAATTCTCTCCAGGAATTAGCCAAAAACTCTGGTGATTTTTTTTAAAATATAAAAATTTTATAGAAATTATAAATGAGGTTGTGTGCTGCCTTCCACCTCACTGAACTATGGTTCCTTAACTGCTACAGTAGAACCCATCGGCACTGCTCTGTTTTCCTTCTGTGTGTACTGTAGTTGAAAGCATCGTACATGAGGAGGCAGAACAGCTCGACCTTCTCACCCCCAAAACAAATTCTGTTTCACATCACAAGATGTTGTTAAATACTTTAAGTGCCTACAAGGTATCTTCTCCAAAAAAAAAAGTGAGTTACACAGACAGAATACTTGCATTGAGGCAAAGTCTTTCTTCTGTCCATCTGGTCACATAATGTTTGTGTGAGTGTGTCTGTGTTGAGAACTACAGTGTCTGGTGAACACATGGTGACTGAGGCTTGGCAATCTGACCATGCTGATGAGTAATATATTGCTGCTATTTCATCATACTTTTTTTTCTGTTTGATCGCAACAAGGTGAGAAAAAGAGGGACGTTTAAAACTCCCAGAGGGTGTCCTACCATCTGTTGTAAACAGTTTTTGGAAATCTGTTGGAACTAGGGACCACCACGCTGGACAAAATCAATATAAATCAGTGTCAGCCATCATGCTTCAGCACATTAGGACACACTGGCAGAGAATAATAGAGAATAACAAGGAAGTCACTTTGCAGTAAAACTTTATTCATATCGCCGGCACTCTGTGCCTTCGAATCTCTTTATATAAAACTGGAAGCATTTTATTACATTCATTGTACAGAATGTCCAGCATTTCCTTGTTTAAACTCTTTTTTCATCTTAAAACTACATTCAAGAATGTATCAAAATGCAATCTGTAAAAAAAACGGCTGTAGAAAATAGATCTGATGAAATTAAACAATACAAAAATACAAACATCTTGAAACACAACTTACACAACACAAGTGACTATTTGATATTCTGCATGTTTGTCTGACGGATGTTTGGTAACTATGTAAACACAACACACAGACAGAATATTAGTTCCTCCAAGACCCCCTCAGTCAACACTGACCATTTTAGAGTAAATCAAAATCATTTGTAATAATGATAAACGTGTGTTAAAGTTTTAAGAGGTAACCCCACAAACACAGTCAGTTGCACTCATCTAACAATGATCCTTCATCAGCTGTTGCTGTCTTTACCCAAAACAATATGACACCAAAGTTATGTTGAATGCGCCGTCAACCAGAACGTGGCACAGCAAAATTCAGTTGGGTGTCTTTTAAATCAAGCAGTGCATGAAGCTTGGTGACATTGTGACTATTTGGACATTTGGTAAGTAACCACTTGGGCTGGGTATCATTTCTAAAAAAATTACGACACCAGTGCTAATATGAATACTTAAAGTGATACTGATAACCAATCAAGTACTTCATTTGATACCTTTTTCAAAGGTCCTTCTTTATGAAGAATGTTGGCAGTGATTGGATCAGCTGGAGGTATTGTTTGACTGGAGAAGTTTCAACACTACTTGGTTAGCTCAATTGATACCTGATACCCAGCCCTAGTTACCACACAGTAAGTTACCACAGTAATGTCACAGGGGCGCATTTGTAGCTTCCACTACTGTGTTACGACTGACTGAAAATCATCTATCATTGAACAGTTTACACCTGATGCAGACAAGGGTTATATAACTGAATGATGACCAACAATTCAAATTGGTATGTCAAAAAAGTTCACACCTCAGCAGCGTTAATATGATTCCACAAGAACTGATTCAATTCAGTCAGAAATAGTACTGTAATAAATGTTGATATGATCAGGCCCTTTCTTACACAGTGGTTAAAAATAGGTGAGATTACCATGGCTAGAGTCAGATTGGAGTCAGATCCACGGCTGCTTCAGAGAACTCACAGCCTCAGTACATGGGGCTAATGCTCTACCAACTGAACTACCAGGCCACTGCTCTTCGTTAAATTTTACAAAACAGTGGACTGAGTGAGTCCAGGAGAAACTCCCATCTTCTATTCTCTGGTCTGTGTAGAAAAAAAGAAAAAAGAAAAAAATCCTAACAACAACAAAAAACACACATTCTTAGTCAAGGACCCTTCACTTCAAACTATGACACTTAGGTGCTTTCAAAATAAAGGCACAAAAACTACTTGATTAGGTTTAGAAAAAGATGGTTTGGGATAAAATAAGTAATTTAATTAGGCAAGTTCATGTATGTAAACCCAAGGAAACAAGGTTTATCCACCTCTCTGAAATGACCACATTTTACCACATTTTGTCCACTGAAAGGACACCCCGCAGGGAATTTTAACATATTTTGTCCACTGGAAGGGCGCCCTAGAGGGCACTTTTCTTCTTGCACTGGCCTCGAGTCCATCATAGTTTTAAGCATAGGAGCACTGAGAGAGCTGTTGTTTTTGATGCATTGGTAATAAGAACAGGCTGAAAAACTACACAGAAAGGATTTCAAGGCTGGAGATATACTTGCTGTTTAATCACACGTTTGTGTTGCATTAATTCCTGAGGACACGCACAGCCATCGCTGCAAATGGATGCAGGATATGCGAGGCAGCCATGATCCGTATGGATGCATAGTTAAAAGCAAGTATATCCCTGGCCTAAGGTGAAGTACATGGACAGTTTTTGCATTTAGCAGTGGATGGGGAATGAAAAATCAAACATTAAAATGTAAAACTGGAAAACATGAAAAAATACAATTCATGGAGATTTGGAACAAACTGACACACCAACATTCATGCTTTAAAGTTTGCAGTCTGTAATAACCGTTCATACCTTCTTCAAAAACTCTCATCTTTCCGCTGCCTCCTCCCTTCTTTATATACTTTTCCTTTACTTTCACCCCTCTGTGTTAACGGCAGATCACTCCGACATCCTCCCCATGTGAACAGTTGTGTTTCCCTACCCTGGACCTCTTGCACTCCAGCAGCGACCTCTCCCAACCCTCACACTCAACGTCGTCCAAAAAGATCCTGACGCCTTTGTCCGCCTCGCCCAGCACAGCCCTCTTCATCACTGCCAACGCTGTTGTGAAGCCGAGCTGTCGGCACACCACGGTACCTGCTTTGATGGTGAAAAGGTCGTCGCACACTGTCCCCCACTCGCCACGTATAAAGATCTCCACCCTGCCTCGATCTGATAAACCGTCTGCGCTCACCAGTCGCACCGAGCCGACCCGCAGCCTTCGTCCTCTCTTGAGCCCGCGACCTCTTCCTCTCCCTCGAGGCCTCTTAAATATTTGGTTGCCCTCCCCGGCGATTTCCAGCTTCTCTCCAAGCCACAGCTTTTCGTCGTGTGATTTAAGCAGAGTTGTGTTGCTCGGCGGGGGCTTGTAGCTTGATGCCGGGGGTTTCTGGCTCCAGTATGGCGGCCGTGGCGTTGTAGATGGAGAAGGATGTGGTGTGGTTAAAGGTTGGGACGTGGTATAATCGGGGTACTGAAGGGGTCCCCCATGTCTCCTGGTTGGAGATGTGGTGATGATTGGGGTTTGAGCGATCTTAGAGGAGACTGCAGTCATGACGGTTGTGCGATAACCTGAGGGAGAGACAGAATCACCCTCTTTATTTGAATATCTGGAGGATAACAATGTGCTGAAGATTCATTTTTCTTTAAAGTAATGTTTGAATTTGGGAAATACGCTTAATCACTTTCTTGCAGATTGATACTGTTCTTACATCTATTTGGTAAATGTGAAGCTGGTTAGCTTAGCCTAGCATAACTAGAAACATGGGGCTGGCCTGGCTCTGTCTAAATGTAAGAAAATCCACCTACCTCTATTAAGATGTTATTTCACCCGGTTTTAAGACAATTAACGCACAATAAGTCAATTCTGCTGCTAGAAGTCTCTTTAACATTTAAAACAATACCAAAAGACGTAGTCTGATAACATTGCGAAGAAGCATGGGATCATGGGAGTTGTTATTTTTGCTTTTAAACTCCCACCATAGCTGATGAAAATCCACCTGACATGACTCAGGCAGAGAGGCAGTGTTCACGGACGAGATAATGTTAAAGTTCAGGTGATCTTTAGTCACATTAGCTGGCTTCCTTCCTCATTCTCTCATGTATCCAGCGTACCTTGTGTTTTCGCGGAAGTTACAGCAACTAGCTAGCTACAGCTAGCAGGAAATGCTACCTTGAATAAATTATGTATTTCTTTGTGTCTGAACATGGTTGTAAACATATGGAATAATGCAAGTACACAACTTAACAAACCATATAACATACGTTTAACTTTTTATACATTTTACTGCAGAAATGTTACGTATTATAGCTTTAAAAGCTAACGCTAAAAGCACCCAGGAACTAACTGCGGCCAAACAAGAAATAGTAGGCATAGCCTACAAAAATTTGTTTCTGCAGTGTTTTGCACAAAGTAATCAAAAAGTTATACGTGTTAATTTGTGACTACGAGGTGCCAGTAGACAGATTTTGTAACTTTGGTACAGAGTCAGTTACGCTGTTCTGTGTATGTGAGAGGGGTATCATTTTCTCATCTAAATCTGTACAAGAAAGCGAATAAACATATTTACTGTGAAACATACATACATATACAAAACTGGTAATTCAGGAATTGAATACAGTTTCACAAAAGCCATTTAAATCACTTCAATTGTCCTTGAAGACAGGAAAAGTAAATACACACAAAGATGAATGTCCAAACTGAGGCTGATGCAGAACCATTTATTCAAAATAAATAAGGCCAAAGTACCTGATTTAAATTAAAGTAGTGCAAATACCCAATACAGTACCCAAATAAGCACCATTTATCCTGCCGTAAGACTCTTGTACCAGCCAAAGAATAAAATGTTAGCAGGGATTAAAGTTGGGGAATGAATACCACTTGAGCTAATTCCTCAGCACCTGAGACTGAAACAAGCTAGTGCAAAAGGTTCTTCCTCAAGATTTACATCTGTACAGGCAAACTTTTACAATTACTTTTACCTTTTAATTGAAGCAGAACATGAGCAAAAGTTGAGACACTGGAACACTAATTTATATTATGTTTCTAACAAATACGTGATTGCATTCTTTTCAACTATTCTAGTGCGGAGATGTTGCAAAATAAGCGCAAAGACTGATAAGAAGTGTTATTACAAGAACGAAATGGTGTCAAATAATTACCTGTTTGGCTGCATATTGTTTTAAAGATTCTCACAAGTGGTAAATATTCTGTAAGTAATTATATGTAACTATTTAACCATACCCCATAAGAATTGTTTTGATAGACGATTTCATTATAATTTAAGCAATAAAATTTATCAGAAAAAAAAAATACTGTGCAGCAAAAAGAATAATATAAAATAAATATATTATCACCTCATTTATCAGTTTGTAATTACTTATTTATGTTCCCACTTTTTAATCATCTCTTTCTTTTTTCATCATGCAAGAAAGACAGGAGCTAAGTAGCAGATCTGTAAAAGCTGCAGTAAAAGATTTTTGGTAGTTTTCATTATTCATGTTCTTATCTATGCAGTAAAACTGTTATGGGGTTTTAAATAAATAACTCTAAATAACTATAATAGACAGAAATTAGCTATAATAATTCCATTTTATAGCCTACAGCATTTCAAGACTGACCAAAAACGTGTTTAAAAGAGTAAAAACAAAAATATCCAAATCATTATTTACAGTAAACCAACTTAGACTTAGCTGCCAAACTATTTAAATTATTTAATATTTTATATGGTTTCATTTCTGTATAATCATTTATAATTAGACTGTACCCTGGACATTACATTTATAGCCCTCTTGACCCCTGGGACAATTCTGTGCTAATGTAATTTAAAGTTTTCTAATTTAAAAGTGGTGTGATTTTATCAAAGAGGAAAGTTCTACTAATCATCTCAGGAAAGTAAATTGCTCAGAGTCTCTCACTTGAAATATGCATGGAATTGGAAAAAGTTAATTTAGCTATCAGCAAGTTAAAATGTAAAGCAAAAATAAAGCACAGAAGAAGAAACTACCAGGTTTGTTGCTGGTGGCTTCTCCTCTCGTGCGCACTGGTCCACTGGTGGATTTAACTTTAGTCCTAACAGCTGACCTAGTGGTTGTGTGAACAGTGGTCGTAGTGGTTGGGTAACCAGTAGAACTGGCCTGGTAACCAGGTGCACCAGTAGGCCTACCAGTGGGCGTGGTTGGGGCGGGGGTTGTTGCCATCTGGACAGTAGTTGGTGCGGTTGTTGGTTTAATTGTTGTAGCTGAAGTTGTTTTTATTGTAGTTGTTGCTTTTATAGTTGTCGGTGTTGTTGTTGGTGGTGTTTTTCTCATTGATGTTGTTTTTCTTGTTGTCTGTAGTGTTGTTGCTCTTGTTGTTGGTGGGAGTGTTTTTCTCGTTGGTTTTCTCGTTGCTGTCGTTGGTGGCGGTACTGTCGCTTTTCGTATTGTTTTTCGTGTTGGCATTGGTGGTTTTATTATTATTATGGGTTTTCTCTTCTGTGGCGTTTTTGTTGTGGTTGTTGGTTTCCTTGTGGTTGTCGTAGGCACAGCTGTGGTGGTTGGTTTCTTGTTGATTACTAACTCTGCAAACAAGAAAAAGAAGAAAAATAGACATTTGAGCCGCAGAATAAAACTATACCCAGTGCATACTACTGTATTTAGCTACTGTTACACACTGACAAGAAAATGAGAATGACATGATTATTTTGTTAGCATTCAACAGATAAAGCTCTGATGAGGTTTTGATAGAGTGCAGTGTTTCTAGATAGAACAAAAAAAAAAGGATAATTAAAAACAGAGAAACCAAATATGTAATGGAAGGGAAGAAACTTTATTTTAATATTTCATTTACCTTCTTTGGGGTGGAAGTGAATCAGTTTTCCCTTTACTTTAACAGGTAAGGGTTTGACGCTGCATTTTCCTGGTGGCGCTCGCCTGTTTGGTCAGGATAGAAAAAAAATTAGCTCACACATGCAACTTATTACTGGCCTCTTGGGTTCTGTTTGCATTTAGTGCGGGAGTTCTCAGCCTTTTGTAACTCAGGGCCCTCTTCTGATTGTTAAAAAAATCCCAAATAAATGAGAAAAGAACAGAGAATTGCAAAAAAAAAAAAAAAAAGGTGAAAAAAACACTGTGCTTTTGGTTAAGCATCATTATGAACCCAAATTTTATATATTAAGGCTCATATTTCCTCACCACACGCTTTGGAGCGTTCACCGGACACAAAAACAGATTAATTTTGTGTCACTGCATCTGAAGGAACATTAGCTGGCTAACTGTGCCAAAACACATGCGTCCCTGCCTGATGACATGTTATGATTGACTTGGTGGTTTTGAAAGAAACTGAGTAAGTAATTGAAATTATGCATTTTAATTTGGCATTTTTTATTGTCCCCGCAGTCCACTAGATGGCGCTTGAGAATGGCCAGATTAGTGTATTCCAGTGGTTCCCAAACTTTTTCTGGCATGCTCCCCCTTCAGAAGCCGAAAAAAAATTGAATTTTAGTGAAATAAAGGTCATCTTGATAGCATCAGTAAACTATTGTTAATTTGTTTCCTCCTGCATAAATCATATTCATTAAACTTTGTTTCACTCTATATACTTACCACCTGGTCATCCACGCCCCCGCTGCAGTGGCTCAGTTTGGGAACCACCGGTGTATTCTAAAATCTAAATTCTAAAATTCCAGTTTAACTAAAGCTAAACTTTTGAATCGATGTGGCGGATGTGTCAGCTGATCTTAGGTGTATCGCTGAACATTTCTTATCTGTGTACAGTATATCAATAAGGAACAGGACAGATGAGGACAGAAATGCCAAAGATATGTTGGTGGTAATGTAGAAAGCACTGACAAAAGAGAGCACTGATTCATTTTTCAAAATTAAAATGTCCTCTTTAGTACAAATTCTTCTCACAGCTTTTTAATAACCAAACTTAAGGGAGAACCCTTTTCAAAGATGTTTAATAGTTATGAATAGTTCTCACATCAACTCTCTATATTAATAATGTTACTGGCCTAAAAAAATTGTATCAGTCAGATACAATACAGAACTCAGTCGTTTTTAGAGCAACTTAACTCCACACTGAGCTGTTATAACAAAATCAGTTGGGACCATTAAGTGTAAATATCCTGGATACAAGTGTTGTCATCTCGCACTGGTAACATCATTTGGATTCGGCACAGTGGGCGCCACCCATACACCTGACCGACTCAATCGTGAGACAGACTCGGCTGTAAATCATGACGTGAAACACCCTTTTTATAGCCTCAAAAAAACGATTAAAACCAAACTTATGAGAAAAATAAACACATGAACATCAGCATGATATGAACTAATTTAAATGACAGAAACCATCTTTTCATCCTAGTTTGGTTCATGTCCATCTGCTAACATGGAGGGGGTGGGATGTATGACCTGTACTGCAGCCAGCCACCAGGGGGCGATCAAGGTGTTTGGCTTCACTTTTGAAGAGTATCATGTTGACCATCTTTGTATTTGTCAGTGGTTGGGATCATCATAGAAATTTCACCTGGCAGCCTAATCATAGTTCACTTTAGAAGCAAAATTGACCATAAAACGTGCTGTTGAAGAAGTGATGTGTTGTAATCGTAAAGTACCTGGACGGGTCCACTATCTTATAGATGACTCCTGCTCTGGCCGTTGCACTCGGGACTCCTGTTGCTAAGAAATACAGTTCACCTAGAGCATAAGGACAGAGGAAAAATGAGAAAAAGTGAGGCAGACAGACAGAGATAAAAGACAAAGAGAGAGACTCATTGTCAGCGCAGAGCGAAGAAGTTTGGAATGAAAGAACGAGAGGGATGGTGAACAGCAGGGAGAGAGAGGAAGGATGAGGGAGGGAGGGAGATATTTACAGGGAGAAAGGACGGGAGAAAGCAAAACAGGAGAGACGGAGAGCAAAGAAAGAGGATCTATCCTCTGTAAAAACTGTTTGTGCAGAAAAAGGAATTTGGACTTTGCTTGAACTTTTCAACTTAATATCCTCAGAGGCACTTTGAGATGGAGGGAAGAGGTTATTTAAGACCAGCAGCATGTGCGCAACACTCTCATGAGTAAATCTGCAGTCTCTTTAATTCAAATCACATTTAAAGTCAAACTAAACCCTCTACAGGGACCTCTTAACTCCTCAGAAATTGAGGCAGTTGAATCGTAATTTAGTATTTTGAATATTAATGATTCCACAAGTTAGAAAAAAAACTTTTAACTATTTCACAACTTTACAACTTTGAGTCCTCATATAAACATAAATGAACTGGCTCACACCTCTATGACCTCTTTTTACCTTTTTTACGTTTAATCATGTAATATTTGTGCAGGTTGAAATGACTCTTTGCATGTTGTCAGCTCCTCTCTTCTGTGTCCCACATTTAAATAAGCTGTGTGATGTGTGGTGGTACTGGGCGATATGGCTTAGAAATAATAATACAATATTTTTAGCCTATTCCACAATATACAATATATATCTTGATATACACATTTTCTCTAAAATAACATACCTTAAATTCTCAAATACTGCAAATATATGATGCTCTTGTAGAATATGATGCTTTGATATTGACTGAACTACCCAGCAGATGGCTGTCTAGATATCGATATAATATCGATATATTGCCCAGCCCTAGTGGTAATGCACGAGAAGAAAACACATAGACAGTTATTACCTGCTTCATCCTCAGCAAAAGAGATGATGTATTTGTAGTAACTGTTGATGAGTTTGGGGAATCTGCAGGTCTGGTCTCTCCCCATGCAGATCTCATTGTACTGCCATTCACCTGTATTAACATCCTCCTTCAGAGACATCAGACGCCTGAACAGACACAAACAGCACATAAGCACAAATATACACATCTATCCCTGTAAAGTGTTTCTTCAGCTACACTTACTGTTACACTTGCAGTGACTTTACTAAAAACTGAAAAGAAAGTTTGGCTTAAAACCCACAATCAAAGGGCGAAGACAGAATCAGAGTTAATGTTTTAATTAGGCTACGCATTGTGATAATGTTTCTGCTGGATCCTGGGTCATATTTATACTAAAACAAAAAACACATACCCACTCATGAAATCTCCAAAGATGTATAGTCCGTTGAGGTTGGGCATCTGGCAGCCTCTGTAGATGTATCCTCCTGTCACAGATTTGCCCAACTTGTGAGGGTAGGCGAAGATAGGCAAGATGTCATCTAAAAAGAGAACAACACATCAGTTTACATCATTTATCATTATAACAGGCTATAGTTATAGCAACATGCAGTAAGAATGAGAAACTTGCAGCATATTTAGAGGCATGTGTAAAGTCACTTGAGCTCACAAACAAAATATATGAATCAAAGGCCTTTAATGATACTTGTAAACTACATATATTGTACAAAATCGATAACTTCAATCATAAAGAGTGAAAGTCAAAAAAGTGCAGTCTACATTTTTAACCATACTACTTTGTAGGGATGGAACAATATGCTTATCTCCAGACCCAACCTTCACTATCACAATATCTGGGTACTCATTCTTAAGTATTGCGATTCTACAAGTATTATGATTCACTACTGCACATCATGAACTCATGTCGGTCACAATATGATACCTGTCCATGATGGAGTTTTCACATATTGTGTCTAGCCTGTCATGTCTTGTTTTGCATTTACTGGGGAAACCTAAAGTGTGTCATTACTTTGGATTTAAAACTTGAAGGTGCTGGTTGCTTTCATTAAAACAAATGCATTTCATTATCTGCTGGATGAAAGAAGTAGGCTCTTTTCACCTCTTCTGAAAAGCAGAGACTAAAATCAAGCAGTTGCATTTGAATTATATCAATTCAGGAATCAAAAAATCTATTTGAAAATTGTAAAAAAAAAAATAGAAAAACAAAATAATTTAAAAACAAACAAAGAATCACAATAATTTTTTCCACCCCTACTGCTTTGCATAAATGCATGTATTCGTTTATCGACTTACCTAGCGAGGAGTTTTGACAGAGTTTGCGATCGTAGCAGCTGAAGCCTTCTTTTGCCCTCCATCCATAGTTGCCCCCTTTAAACATGTATGTAAACAGTTAGTGCAACTTCTCATGGAAACCAATATTGTGCCATTCTTTCTAAATGGAATTGCTCCATAATTGTGTAAATATACAGTGAAAAAACTAACATTTCTATTGTTTGTATAGAAAGAAAAATGTGGATTTTGCACCACCAGCTGTAATTGGATGTTTATTTCACGCCCCTTTTTGTATATAACCAGATCCCATCCACCTTAATTGTTAGGGAGAGGACTGAGAATCAACTACGATATAAAGTCTGACTCACTGGCTGTGTGGTCTTTGAGAGAGAAAACAGTTTTACTGTATATGACACGGTGATGAGTAGACAATGACAACCATCTCACGCAAGGGTGAACAGTTTCTTTTGGAGTGACTGAATCATGAAAGCTGTCAGAGTGATAACTAATGCAGAGATATTCATGCTAAAAAGTGAAGTCTCTCTTCAAAGTACCTTTAACAATGAGGTCCACCTCTTCGTATTTGTTCTGTCCTACGTCACCACAGAACATCCTGCCCCTGCCTCGGCCTGTAATGGGGTCACCGCGGTCGATGGAGCAGCGCCACATGTTGCGGACTCCATAGGCATAAATCTCTGCAAAGAAAGAACAACAGACATTTACACGTCGACACTAGTTATGTACATCCGTTGTGAGCCGGTGCAAAGAAACCAAACGCATGTATTTCTGGAATCAACAGTGATTGTGCATCTGTAATAGCTTCAAGACGTGTGTAAAAATGTCAGTATTTAGTAAGATGTTCACTTTCATTTGCTGAGTCATGTTTTCCTCAGTAAAAGGAGACAGTCTCACTGCAGTTTCACGCTATGAGAGGCTAAAACAAGCTCTACATTTACATTTAAAATAGTGCCCAGTGGCAGACTCAGGCGGTCTGAGGGGCAGGGGCAGAAAAAATGAAAAGGGCACCATCTGTACATCAGAAATTTGTTTTGCATTTAAGATGAAGAAGTTTCAATTCCTGGTTTAGATTAAAATTGTTTTATTGTTTATTTTATTACAACACAGGGAGCTATTTAACTGTTTAAAGGCATGTAAAGGCAAATAATCTTTTAGTATGTAGGGCTGCCTATATGGCACTTCATCACATTTTCTGGAAGGGTACTTTAGAGAGCACTTTGCCACATTTTGTTCACTGGAAGGTCATCTTAGAGGGCGCTTATCACGATTTGTCCATTAAAAGGGCAGCCCAGAGGGCATTTTATCATGTTTTGTCCTTTAAAAGGGTACCTTAGAGGGCACTTTTCCACATTTTGTCCACTAACAGGGCACCCTGGAGGGCACTTTTACATCATTTTTCAGAACATGGGGACAGCAGGTGGGCAATTGCCCTGCTTGTTCCCTCCCTTGAGTCCGCCAGTGCTAGTGCAATTCACCTTAAATGTTCAATTTATCAGAGAGGTCACTAGAGATAATTTCATTATTCCACACAGTTAGAATATTTTCAGGGATTTACCGGGTCGTGCTTCCTTCTCCCCCAAGAACGGGTTGTCTGAGGGAATACTGTACGGGGCACCATCATCATTGTTCTCGATATCAACACGCAGCGCCTTGCCGAGGAGCACCGACCTGTCCGACACAGACAGAGGATGAAAGAGTGAGAAAGAGACCTGTGCTTATTTTTCTTTCCAACTTACATTTCACATTTCTTTGACTCAGAAGTCCCCTCAGGCTGTCCCATCATCCTCTTTTTCTACTTACTGCATCATCCTTTGCATTAAACTTTTCATTTTCAATAAATCTTTTATTTCTCCCATCTTTTCTGTTCTTCAGCTTTGCACAGCTTTAACACATGCCTTAAATCTTTCACAAATTTCCTGCAATCGAACATCCAGTCTTTGCCTTCTGACCACTCTACCTTCACCTTTCTTTTAATCTATCAATCTGAGCTAAATCTCTTTAAGTTTGTCCATGTAACTACACTGATAGTATAATTTTTTTTACTGTATTCAATGGAACCTAGGTCTAAAAAGTTTTTGCAAATCATTGCATTCTTGTTTTTATTCACAGTTTAAACAAGGTCTTAACTTGGAATTGTGGTTTGTACATCACTTAGGTATTTTAAATCCCTCAGGCAAGTGTCCACTGAGAAACAAGCCCAAATATATTAGCACAGTATATCACATTGTCCATGTAAAGGCACATCAGCACATTGGTACACAAATATGAAACAGATGAAAGAACAAAATAACCAATAACAGTGTGCGCCACTTGGACCATGCAGAATGTGGTTGTTTTGGGGCCATATGTTTTTAGTCTGTAGCCAAGTTGGCTCTTTCCTCTGTAGCCTTGTTGATTCTGACCCATAATGCCACAGTTGTGTCCTTAACTAACTCTGGTCGTGTGACTCTACATCAAAATAATTTTATTAAATAATGTATTTAATACATTTTAATCAATTCTTAATGACTGCATGAATTCAAAATTTTATGAATTTAGGACAAATAACTACTACTCCTTACTATCCCTTTCTCCATCTTTTTCCAGCCTTAAGCACTCCTCTCATTCAATTTGCACCCTTCTCCTCCCGCCTCCCTGGTTGCTCTTACGTTATACCGCTTTTCCACTCTTTCTTCTCTCTCACCTTCCACTCGCCACCTTTTTCTCTCTCTCTGTCTCTCCCGGCACATACCAGTGTGTGGCGGCCCGCAATGTGTAGTGTCAATATTAGATTTGGCAGGGTGTAGCCTCCCTCATTCCCAGAACAGCTAATGCAGCCTGTCAACAAAACCACTCAGAAACAGCTAAACTCTTAACTGTCTGGAGGGAAGGTGTCAGCATCGCAGACAAACCTCACTAAATGTTTTGTAAACCGTTTCATTAACATGCTACTGATACAATACCATTAATATTCAAGGCAAGCTTTAGCCTTTCTATGAAAAGATAACGATAAGAAGGCTATTTTGGTCCATAACTGATGTCCAAGTATTTGTCAGCTTCAGTTAGTTCTTGCAGTATTATGCAATATACTGTATACTCTGCAAATAAGAAGTAATATTTACACTTCCTACCTTATTGTCCTTTGGCTGTATTTTACATTTATGTCACTGTGTGTTGATCAAATGAGTATGAAGAATGATGGTTGTAGTTCAGAGCTCAATGACATTCATGACAGTGAAAAAAAACACATTACGTCATCCACATACATGTGCAGCATCCAAACATTGTAATTTCATGTAAACATACAGGCATAAACACACATTGCCTAAAGATACTGTTAGCCTATCTATTGAATTAATCAAATTAATTTTAATGTAAAGGTCATGTGGTTTTAGAGGTCAGAAATGTTTGCCAACGCTATAAAAGGCAAATAATGCCCTGAAGTCTTTTTACTGTAACAAAAGCTCATGTTTGCATTGCTCTTGGCATAAACAAATCATGCCACCTCTCCTTGACTTTTAACCTCTTCAGCTGATGACATGGATGCATAATCTCCCACGTCATTAGTTGATGACGTGATATTACTGACATTACTGTTTTTCAGAGGCTGCAAGCAGTTTTAAATCTGAACGTAAAATGGCTCATAAATTTAGGAAAGTTTATTCAGGAAGACAGTAGCCCACTTGTGTAAACAACTGGCTTGGCATGGTGCACAGACTCTTGAAAAATGAATGGACGCTACCATGGCAGGGTTGAAAAAAGAAAGAAGCTGGAGGATATTAAAAGACAATATGTATACCAGCTACAGCCTGCTCACTCTGCTGCCCTCCGGCAAGAGATACAGAAGTATCCACTGCCGTACAACCAGACTTCAGAACAGCTTCTTTCCTGAGGCTGTGTGTGCTTAATTCAGTGGTTCCCAAACTTTTTCTGGCATGCCCCCCTTCAGAAGCTGAAAAAAGTTCATCCCTGCGCCCAACAATTATTATCAATCATCAATTCACATTAAATCATATTCATTTTACTTCGTTCATTCTATATTTCTCCTCTAGTCCACACCGTCCAACCCAAGTTTGGAAACCACTGGCTATATTCATTCTTTACACTCCACCATGAATAAAAGTTTATTTTTATGACTTAATATTTATTCAAGGATTGAAAAGGGGGAGAAGATTTGGGGGGGGTGTCTGTGCTTAAGGCTTGATTCCACCGGGCACGGCTGCGTTCCGTTACAGCTGCACCACATCTGCTGCACACAGTCACAGAATCTGGTCAGTTTTCAAAATAAAAGACCCAGCGCAAACTTCATAAAAACATAATCATAAAAACAGACAAAAAAGAAACAACTTAACTACGTAGCCTACTGACCATGGTAGAAGCACAAAAAGCGAGGCAAAAAATGACCAAATCAATCAAATCTGAGCAGACAAAACCCTCTGCTGCTGAAACGCTTCTGAAGCACAGCTGGGGGTACGTGCAGCTGTGCGCAGGACGGATCAAAACTGTGGTCTGTGACAGATCAAAACCAGTGCCCACTGGAATTAACTTGTTAGGCACAATGACTAAATGCGCCCCTGCAACAACACAAGAGAGCATGGGAAATTGCCATCATGTTTTTCAGTCTTACTGTGCTAAGCCCATAAACACTCAAACAAACTTTGAAAAGTTGAACAGTTGCCTAATCAAAACACAATGTTTTCAACTGAATTATGACTTTAAAACTTGACACAGAGTGCTGAGCCACGTCTCAAATTAATCTTCAGAATCCCAGTTTTCAGATTATGTTTACCACTTCTAAGGAGCATACTGTTGACCTCCTATTTCCCCATAAAGATCCCCTGTTCCCCCTCTAAAAATGACAAAATGGGTCTGGAATACTGTTACAACTCTCACCAAACACTGATGTGGTATATTTTAATTGCTGAAGGGCTTCAGAGTCAGAACAGGTCCTCTCTACCTGTTAAATCCAGCCATAAACTGGGGACTTACACCGTCATTCAGTAACACTTCTACGCATGCTGCCCTAACAATGAACACATAAAATGATGTGATACTCTATATTTGGTCTGATATTTCTTCACCATTGCTTAAAATATGGAGTCTATTTATGGAAAGTCCTGTCTCTCCAAGTCATTGGACATTTCATTCACATCTCCCCTGAAATAATCTTTGTTGGCGTGCTCACATTCAGCCCTATTAATGCAATTACACAATCCCTTAAAAAGTATTCAACACTCCACAAATCCTCCTCATGAAATCTTCTCCATCTTAATTCAAATAGGGGCCTGGTGTGTATCAAGGAGACATGTGTATGGTAATGTGTACACAAATGACTAATGTGTACACTTAAAGTGATAAATTATATGGGCAGGTTCCCAGCCCAGGAAGATTCTCAGTTTCTGTTGAATTTTCATAAGTGGAAAATAACCACTCTTCAAAAAGCTACCATTTATAAATGCCACTGAGCAACTTGAGACAGTTCTGAAGTTTATCTTCTCCATAATTTTGAGCCTTTTCATTAGCCTTAATTTAATTGGAATTTACTATAATTATGAGGGAACTCATTTTTGGCAGACGTTATGCTTATGTAGCCAACATCTCAACGTCAAGGTGTCTGGTAAATGGGCGCATTCATCATTAAAATTTTAACAACCACCTCGAGCAATCCGAAGGATGTGTTTATCTCATTTTGCCATATTATTTTAAATTACATCAGGTTGAAGCCTTAAACAATTATGAGACAAACTTTTCCCAGAATCACGTCATAGGTGTGCTGCTTATTTTCAGGTTGGCTGCTGCAGCATGAAAACATACTCGCTTACAACAACAGTTTGCTGTTTGAGCAATTTAATGTGAGGTGTTGGTACACAGTGAAGTCAGCATAATCTCGCTCCTTCCTCAACAACCTAAGTTTAAAACTGATGCACCAGACTGAGAATAATAATACCAATACTATGTTCAATATTACTTCATTTTTCAGTATAATGTGCAATATTATATACATTATCATGTGTAATATTAGGTTTCAATTACGTTTAGTGTCATGTTTTAATATGTGCAATATTATTTTTTATTATTATCATGTACAATTATGTTTAATATTATTAACTGCTGTTTTTTACTATTTTTACTGCTATATAACTTTCTTATTACCTGTCAATATCACTGCCAATATTACTTTCAATTTAATTACAACTACTTTTTCTATTTAAGCTTCCTTTTGTACTTAACTTCTTCTGTTGTTACTGTTTTTCTAGTAGGCACTGTTTTTTGCATTTACTCCTGTGCACTTTATATTTTACTTATATTTGATGCTCTGTTGTTGTTACTCTTCGTCCTCTTCTGTAATTTTGGAGCCGTCTGGCACAAGAATTTGCTTCTGGATTTATTAAGTTCTGTCCTTCCTGTTCTATCATATCCTTTATTTAATTTTACTTACTTGTTCTGTGAGTTGCCAAACTTTCCAAATGGGTCCCCAGCCCGGCCACCATCACCGATAAAGATATACAGATACCCATCATGGCCAAACAGGAGCTGTCCTCCGTTGTGATTGGATGCCGGCTCGACCACCTCCAGGATGGTTCTGACCGCAGACACACAGGTGGATAAATTCACACACATCAAACATTTGTGAATGTATATGTAAGCTAAAAATGAATAATACACTCATAATCTATTATAAGTTTGAATATAATAAATTCATGGTCTGTCATAATATGAAAACTGCGATCGATAAAGATAAATTGGTCTACCCGCATGTGCAGCAAGTGTGAATTCACATGTACACGTTTTGTAATACATTTTGCATTATCTGTATAATATGTTTTATTCACTTTAGTACGTTTTTGTGGCTTTTGTGAGTTTACCGAGCTTAAACTGCTCTTTGCTTAACGGTAGCATGAGAGGAAGTGAAACTAGTCTCGCATAGCCAGACCTCTCTCCACAGTGCTCAGCGCCGGATTCAGGTCTGGCTTCACACATGCACACTCTGCTGTGGAGGAAAAAAAAAAACGCAGAGTTGTTTGCATTTCTTAAAACCAATCACAAATGTCTTTGGCAGAACTAAGCTCAGGATGCAGCGACAGTGCTGCTGCAAAATAGCGTAGAGAGGGAACTTGTTTTGGTGGAACATTTGCTCATCAGGAGGCGAGCTCTGGCATCAAAATGACTACATCGCCCCAGAAGAAAAGGTAACAGGTGGTAGCTTGTTTTCATTCATGCCGTTAGCGTCCCAGGTGCTAATTTGGCATTTTCGGGGTGTAGGTTGCAGCTGAGAGGTTGTTGTTGGTTCCATAGATGGCAGATGCTGCAATGCTAACTGAAATCGAGGAGCCAGTGGCAGGCTTATACCTGCAGTGTCAATCCAGTGAGTCAGGCTAAAGTGAAAGTAACTCCTATTTTCTGTAAATTGTTGTATTTTTGTGAAAAGTCCTTGCTGAAACCACTCACACTCTCATATACAACACAATACAGAAAACACTGTATGCAAACTCTCCCACAAGTACCAATACCGGAACTTACAACTGCTCCATTACAACTAAGTCACATAATATGTCTGTTTGTTTCCACTTGTGTTTGTCTGACTTTTGTCCTCACCTCTCAGAGGAGTGGTCTAGTTGGTTGTCATCATGCGCTGACAGCGTGAACT
Organism: Lutjanus argentimaculatus; assembly: GCA_034769285.1. Taxonomy (NCBI): domain Eukaryota; kingdom Metazoa; phylum Chordata; class Actinopteri; order Lutjaniformes; family Lutjanidae; genus Lutjanus; species Lutjanus argentimaculatus. Next base: position 4,847,278 of record JAWZSL010000001.1, read on the forward strand.
CGCTGATTCGTATCCTCTCCTCCTTCTTCACAGACACAGAGTAGTATACGTAGGCTTTTCTGACTGTGGTGAACCTGCGCACAGAAAAGAAGCAGGGTCATAAGCACGGTGACCTTTTCCAAAAAGAATGATGCCAAACATTAGTGTGAATACAACACAACCCCTATGAACCTTGGGTGCAGGGCTATGCAGAGGAATCCCCTCTCGTCTCCAGCCCACGGTGATGTGAGCACAGCACGGGTGAGGTTGAGGAAAGGACGGTCGATCCTGGAGCCGTTGGCCAGATAAACCCAAACGTAACCCAGCTGCTCGGCCACAAAGAATCGGTGAGTTCCATCGTCTGCGTGGATCATGGCCACAGGGTTACGGAGCCCGTTGGCAACCTCCTCCAAACATAACTCTAGACATCCTTTGGGATCCTCACGTACAAAGCCGAGGTTAGCATTCAGCTCTGGGGACAGAAAAGAGGACAGAAGAAGTGAGAAACCAGGGCAGAAACAACAACTTCCAAACTTGCAGACCTTATCTTAACCATGTGGTAACCACGGTAATTAGGGTTAGGACCTGATTTTGGAAAAAACAGCCATAATGAGCAGTTCCTACATCAGTGTTCCTATTCTTACTTAAGATAGGAAATGTGTGGCACACCAGCACTTCCCCAAAACTCTTCTAACTTTAGGATAATTGTAAAGCTGTCCTCCTGAAGTAGCAGCTAATTTACTAACTAGGTAACAGTAGCTAACGGTAGTGTTCAGTAAGAGTAGTTGACGGTAGTGTTGGCTAACAGTAGTTAACATAATGTTAACCAACTTGTCTAATCTGTATAGCTGCTATAGCCAGCAGAGACTGTGTTGCTATCTTAGCCCACTCTCTTTCCTGTATATGCCAAGTTAGCATTGTTAGAAATTCCCAAAAAACATCTTTGGGTTTCTCTACCGATGTTACCAACACCTCTACCTCATCTATCTTGAAGTTAGGTTAAGCAACCATTGTGGGGGGGTTTTTTTCTCTATTTTTTGTATGATTCAATGTATGTTTCAGTACCAGATTTGGAAAAAATCCAAAAATGTATCCTAATCCTATCTTAACTTAAACACATAAAATGTTAATTCTGCCGCTTGGGGTCTCTCTCACTTAAAACAATAAGAAAAGACGCAGTTTGATGATGTTGTGAAGTGCTGTGGTATTGTGAGAATTGTTGCCTTCACTTGTACACAACTATCATAGCTGATGAAAATCTGTCTGACGTGATTAAGGCAGAAATTATGTTCACAGATGAGGCAACACTAAAGCTTTATTCTCGTTACATTTCTGACAAATCCTGTTTTTTTTCCAGAAGTTATAGCTACTAGCAACTTGCAGTGTTTAGCAGGAACCGCACCATTCTCTTGAATAAATTACGGATTTCTCTTGAACACTGTTAGAATAATTTTGGATAACGTAAGCACGCAACTCAACAAAATATATAACATGTCTTGCGTTTTTATACATTTAAATGGAAAAAATGTTACATATTATAGTTATAGTATAGTAGATTTGAGCTAGGAAGTTTGTGATACAACATCTGGAGTAAAAGCATATGATTAATGAGCATTATAAGCTTGCAGAAATGAAAATAATAGCTCAAACAGTATAACTTCTTTTGTCCTGGATTCTTAAATCTAGCATTAAAACTTTGTCTTCAAAAACTTCAATATACTGCATTCTGGACCAAAACAAGAAACCTTTATCACATTTAAACACCTTAGACTTCCAATTCCTAAAATGTTTTCATGAGATATCACCATCGCCATAACTATTCAGACAGTCGCAATCAAATCTCCAGGAATTTTCTAACCATGCTTCTGTGTTTGACATAATCTCTTTGCTGCAGCCATAGGGGTAAATTCTTCTGATGTCTTAAAAATCATGCTTTTACCACACAGCCAATTGTATGTGTAGACTAGAGAGGAGTGGTAATTTCTGCTCATAAATCATAATTGGACTTTCTTGTTAGCACAAGTTCAGTTTTTCGCTGATGGAAGTTTAGTTTATGTCCTGTTTTCTCAACCTGTTTGTTCATGTTGGTTGTTTATATAAGTATGAATACATAAGTTTATCTTCTGAGTTTTTCCCTCCACTCAACCTCACAGCTACATCAGACATGTTTGAGTGTTCATTGATGCCATACCTGCATTTGTAACTACGTTAGGATAGCAGTACTGTTTGTCCTTCAGCTCCAGAAAGTCACAGAACCTTCTGCGATCTTCTTCTATGGTTGCAGTCAGGTTTGCAAACTGCTGCGGGCTCCCCATGTCCTCCAGGAGGAGACTGAGTGTGTACCGACACTGACGCCAGTAGTCGAAGCAGTAATCACCGCACAGGCCGGGCAGCATCCGCATGGGCGTGTTGGCATCTTCAGCGTCATACAGGTGGGCGGCATACGGAGAACATTCCTGCAAAGGAAAAGATGATGATTTAACAACTGAAAATTAGAAAATTCCCCATAAGCGTAAGCCAGGAGGGGATTATGCGATCAATTTCATGAGTGAGTGAGTGTGTGAGTGAGTGCATGCATGATCACTGTACCTACACTTTGTTCACAGCTAATCTCAAATACTACTGATCCGATAAGCCTAATGTTTTTGGTGCACACTTATGACTGTATGCTGAAGGACCTTGTGTTTTTTCTGGCAACAGCTGTGGCCAGAGGCATTATGTTTTCAGGTCATCCCATTCTTGTGAATGAGATATCTCAGGAATGCTTGGAGGGAATTTCTTTAAACCTGGTACAAGCGTCCATCTGGACTTAAGAATAAACTGATTCGATTTTGGTGGTCAAAGGTCAAAGGTCAAAGTCGCAGTGACCTCGATTAAACTTGTTGGCCATAACACACAAATATCTAATCGGATAAAATGATGAGGTGATGACGTTTTATATCCAAAAGGTCAAAGGTCAGCTTCACTGTGAGATCATAATGTTCAGCTCTCTATCAGTCCTCTGTTTTCCTCTGTAAAAATAGTCTCTAAATGAAGACAGCGTGTTTCTCCACTGGAAATTATTATATGAGTGAAAAAAACATTATATGAGTCTGGACAGACATGACTCCAAACTGCAATTTGACTAGTTGGTGGAGACATACAACTGTGAGGCAGTAATTCTATTTTTTGTCTGCTCTCTTTTATATGACCATTATACCAATATAATTATACAACCATTTATGCACTGACTTCTCACTGTTCTTAACCGGCCGCTAGGGGCTGCAAGTGATCAACAACTGTTTCAGTTTGAAATCTTGTTTCAGCTAGAGACAACTTATGTGGGGGTCATGTTAATGTTGCCAGAACTTTGTAAATCTCCGCTGGTTGCATCCGGCAGTTGTGGTGGCATTGCAGTAGGTGCTTCACCATCTGTTGCCTGACGGGGATCTGCACTCTACTGAGTGACCTCTGTATCACTGTATGTAGATGGATATTCCTGGTTCCGTCTATAAAGATCTCCATCAGTGTTTATACTCATTGACCCTCTTTTAAGGCAATGTGTTTATCTCAGTGGTACCGTTAAGGACATGCGTGGATCACAATAAATATAGGATTTGTGTACTTATTGTACCACAGCTCCTCACCGCCTCACTATGACTGGTCAGGACTGGTCAGGGTTATATACAGGCTGTCTGAGTGCAGCCTGGTATAAATGGATCCCAGGAAGGTCCAGTCAGTTATTAAGTCACAACCACACCGTCCACACCCAGAATGGTGAGCTGCAAGCACAGGGAGACACGACACCCAAACCATGATGTGGTCGACTGGTGCTCTTTTACTCGTGCCAAATCAGCCTAACCGATCATCACCAGGAAACAGAGCCCAAAGCACAAACAGTTCATGTATTTACTCATAAAGTGTCTGGCAAAAAACAAATATGATCCCAGACAGGCAGACATGTCACGTGCCCGACCACAGTTTTGATATCTGGAATTTTAGTTATTTAGTCGTTGGCGAGTAACAGCTAAAGTTAGCCGTCCTTCAGTTTGGTTGTTTAGCCTTCTGGCTCACTAGCTAGTCTTGACATGTGATCTGATGGTCATTGCAGTCAAGCAGAGAGGACCCAGGAAGTGAACTTGAAGAGTTAAATATTCCTTTTGGAGACTTGCTGAAAGGAAAATTTAAGGTAGGTGTGAAAATCTTACATTCGGCTTTTATTCTCTGTTTATGTTTACATCTTATATTTTTATACAGATGTTCATTAATGTAAGCCTACACTGTAAAAAATAAGTTGACAAAATTTAGCTCTTTTTCAAGAAAAGTGGCAGTAATGTAAAAGTGAGTGAATAATTTTGTTTCATTGCAAAAGAATGTGGTAACAGCATAAAAAATTTACATGAAAATCTCAAAATAAAGGCATATTACTTCTCCTCAGTATCAAGTGGGAGATTATTTAGCTCCAAAAACAGATTTAGTGAATTTTTAAAATAATTCCCCCCCCCCCCAAAAAAAAAAAAAAAATCTTTGACTATATATGTCAAATTGGGAAAAAAAAAAACCGCAATTCTTTTTCATTTTTTTCTGGGAAGAACCCCATGACCCCCTGAAAATTTTGGCTTGCATCCCCCTGATCCCCGCGTTATGCTTAGATGCAGTTTATGTCATGTTTTGTGTATGCCAAATGAAAGCAATAATGACAATAAAAATGAGACAGATTATAGAGTGACATCCATTTCCTTTGTAGTGGATAATTGTTCAGATGAGTGCACTTTTCCAAAGAACATTTTTAGCATAAAAGCAAAAAAGATAACTAGAGGCAAAGTCTAAATAATTGAGCACACATCAGAAGAACTTAGACTAAATCTTATTAAGAATCCACTTAGGAGTTGTGGGCTTTGTTTGAGAGATAAATGTATGATAAATGTTCTGTTGTATTGTGTTAAAGTCTCATGCTTAACCTCTTTACAAATGGAGATTACTTAAGTTGTTCCAAACAACATTGTAAGTGGTGGATTTCAAAAGCACATTGAAAAAGTCACTATGGATAAAAAAGAGTTGTCTTAATAGTTTATTTTACCACCGCCTCCTGTCATAACAACAACATAACTCAACCACATGTTAATAGTGTTATAACAAAGATGTCATTTCAATTGAGAAATCTGGTGGAAGAAAATATTTGCTGCCATTAAACATGCACGAACACGCAGAGACAACACACAGTGTCCATACTGGGGTCCAAGGACCAACGAGGGTCCTTTTGGAAGTTCGGAACAAGAAGGGAGGAAATAGGGTTGGCCATTTTGATTGATTTTTGACTTTTCTTTCTTTCTTTTTCTTCAAACTTAAAATAAAATGTTAAAAAATACTCAGAGGGGGATTCATTGAGACAAAATCCACTCCGGTGTGCATCTATTGTGGGGGTCCATTTGAGAACCCTGCTCTAAGTAACTCTGACTCTAACTTTGTGCACCTACAGAGTCAAACTCTGTTTAACACTGCATGTGTGTCTGTGCTTGTACCTGCATCTATTGCTTATAAATAATTTCCACTTTTATTTCTTTGTTCATGTAATTATTAATAATGAATATAATACAGAGACAGAAAAGAAAGAAAGTTATGCGTCTGTGAGTCTGAATTTGTAAGAGTTGTGTAAGTCTATGTGTTGGTTTGGTGATTAATTTATTTGTCTTTGTGCCTCCAAGTGTGTTATACACACTTGTGTGTTTGCATGTGCATTTATTTCAACTTTTTGACATTATTCAGTAATTTCGTTAGCCCATTGTTAATTCAGTCTGACTTTTAAGGCTTCTGTGTTAGATTTCTTCAGCTGAGGGGTGCCCCTGTGGTGGAGCAAGAGGCCCTCATGTACTGAAGCTATCAGTCCTCTGCAGCGGCATGGGCTCAATTCAAGCCTGCAGCCCTTTGGTGCATGTAATCCCCTCTCTCTACCCCCTTTCCTGTCTGCTCTTCATCTGTCCTGTATAATGAAGGCAAAAAGCCCAACATATATACATAAGAAGGCTTCTTCAGCTGTGCAGATGAAATTCTTGTTTGCAAAAAAAAGGCCGGTGCGCAGACACAGAATTTCCTGAATGCACACTAATACCATACTGAACTGAAAATTACTTTGATTGATTACACACAAATTAATTAAGTTTTTTAATTAAGCTCAAGTTAAATCAAGTTTCTAAGTTTGATGAAGACAATTGATAAAAGTTAGATGTAGCTTAAGTTTAAGGCAGGTCAACTTAAACGTTTCTAATATTCCAACTTTACTTATTTTACCCAGAAGTAAAATAAAAAGTAATATACTGTTCCTCAACAACCGTTGATTTTACATTAATCTTAATTTGTAATTTTAATTTCTTAAATATACAACATAACTAATATAACTGCTGATGTTAAAGTGACTTAACATTAGTTTGACTGAATGGTAGCTAGTGAGTTTACGAAAACTGAAACAATCACAATTTCACTGACTCAGGTGCAGCGTATATCTAATAATCTAATAAATATAATTTTGTCTTACATTGCGGTGGCTCAACTGCAGGGGGATTTTCTCTAAAAGACGTGGACGTCGTGATGTCAAATGCACAAGAATCTTAACTGAGAGGCTTTTACTGATGCAAGAGTAATGGGTCAAATGAACAGGGTGTGATTTCAAGTTGTTTCAATCCACAAAAGTAAACTGCCACCACTGACGGAGAAAGATGAATGACACTTTTTACAGTGTAAATGTTAAAGCCTATAAATAATATCCGCATGACAAATACTGTATAACAAATAAAATCCATGGTTGAGCATTTATGTCTCCATTGTGGCTGCACGCCTCAATGGAGCCCCAAAATCAGTGGTTCTCAAAGTTTTGATGACCGTGTGCCAGTTGAAAGAGCTAGCATATGATTGAGGGCAGCGCAGGAAAACCCATGAACTTGTCGTAGGATTTGTTATTGCTCTCATAATAGTGTTTAACATTAAATTCCTTGAGCGCGGAGTTCACTTGTTTGCAGATAAGGCTGATCACTTTATTTGTCTCCAGGGGTCAAATGTTAGTAAAAGTTTATCCATTTCTACTTAAACCTCCTTTTCTCCTCAGCCACACAGCATTTTTCTGTCATGGCTTTTCCATCTCACTTCCACATTAAACTGCCAAGTTGTCCACCAGAATCAAAACTGCTAACTTTAGCTAACATAAATAGCATTGATGACAGAACTTAATTGCCTGGTACCATTAGCTCCCATGTTAGCAGTAGCTTTCTACAAGTTGACATACCTAACCTAACCTGACAGATGATTGTTAGGGTGAAAAGGTTTGATGCAGTATTCCAGTATCATATTACAGTAAATACAGGATTTTAAAAGTTATATTATATCCTATCACATATAACACATCATATCATATCATATTACTTATGGATTATTTATTAAAACTATCATCATGTTAACATTTTGTGAAAGCACCAATACTCATCCCAACTAGAACTGCAGTGATTATTAAATTAATTGGGAACTATTTTGATAATCAAAAAATCATTTTGATCCTTTGATTTCAGCTTCTTAAATGTGAATATAATACAGTGAAGTAAATATCTGTAGTTTGTGGACGAAACAAGACATTTGAGGACGTCAGCTTGGGCTCTGAGAAACACTGATCAACATTTTTAACCATTTTCAGGCATTTTATGGACCAAACTACTATTGATTAATCAATGAAAATAAATATTAGTTGAATCTAATCCCTACAATATTGAGGTGATTTGGCGAAAATACTGTGATACTGGATTTTGTTTTCATCGTCCAGCCCTACTCACAAGAGAAAATTTACTATGTTAGAGAAATTGTGTCTATCAATATATATTGTATACTGTGGTATGGCCTAAAAATATTGAGATATTATTTATAAGCCATATCGCCCAGCCCTAGATGATGGATGATGAAAATATCATCCATGCATTTCATATCATGTTCTGGGGGGCTCACAAAATGTTTCTGAGGGCCGCAGAACCCCTGCCCTAAAAAGAACCAAAGTCAAAAAATAATGAATAAATCATTACTGAACAAGGGAGAAAGAGAAAGAGAAGCTAACTGTAACATCTTTGTTAAGTGACATGAAAGTACATTTCTGGGCAGAGATCAGAGCCTCCCTGGGAAACAGCTTTTACAGAGCCAAACAAAAGCTGTGTTCAGCCTGAGCTGCTGGTTCTGTTGATGGAAGCAGTTCCTTCAGAAAACAGGGATGTGGAGCAGATGGAACCTTGATTAATTACATTTACGTTGAATTTAAAGCCAAAGTCATTCAGATGCTTCACATAAAGGTGTCTGTTAGGCTTTGGTAAAAAAGGTACAGCATGGAGTTCTTAAAGTCATTCATTGTCTAGCCATCATTAAAGTTCTTGTTTGACCCACTGAAGTTGAAAAAGCAGTTTTTGTTATGAGACGGTCTTATTTTGGCTCCTACTATCATAGGGTAGGATAAATGCATGTAACTACTAACAGCTGTTCCCTAACAATGCAGCCACTTCAAACTGCTGTAATTTGGTGTTTACGCTGTTGACGCTGTACAGTTTAGAACAGACTGAAAATCAAACTTTCGCAGGAAAATAAAAGCCTTTTCTTTCAGATTCCCTGTACTGCACTGTAAGGTCCATGTGGTGGTGTTTTATTATATTTAAGAGAAAGAAGAGTCATGGCAAACAGATGGCTGGTGAATGTGTGAACCTGGGCCTGGATTGGACCCCCACAGACAGAAGAGGGAGGGAGCTTAAAAAAAAGTGAAATAAAGAGAAAAATGGATGGAGAACCAAGTAATGGTGCATAAACTTTCCTATAAAACTCAAATACTGAATGTGTTTGCTAATCCCCAGAACTTACCGTTGTATGATTGTGGTCAGAGAAAAGAAGACGAAGACAGAGTGTCTGAGATTTGTTGAGGTGTGGTGCGTTCATGTGCTGTTTGGAAACTTGAACATCTCAAACTTTCTGTTGATATCAGTCTGAGTTACACCAGCTGACTTTTTAAACTAAGAGACACTGCTGGGCTGTTGAAAAGTGCTCATTAAAAATGCAGTGGGAGGACAATTAATTCAGTGTTCTGTTGTTCTGTTAAGTGATAAGTGCTCACTAAATGGCTTAGAAGTAGCCTTGGGTAGGTCTTGTTGAGTTTTCTTTATTGTAATGACAAAGGCAGAGAGAGTCTGTGGAGTGTGGTGGAGTGTACATTTACTGAGGCACTCTATCCAAGTAGAAATTTGAGGTACTTTACTTGAGTATTTCCATTTTGTGCAACTCGATTCTTCTACTCCACTACATCTCGGAGGGAAATGTTCTTTTTACTCCATTACATTTATCTGACAGCTTTAGTCACAATTTACTTTTAAAATTACATTTCTCATACCCTGCAAGTCCAGTAAAAGCCATGCATCTCCAAATTTGGTGATTTTAATGAAAGTAAATGCTTGTGATAAACTGAAGGATGATGGGGTGAAAACATTCTCTTACTTCTAAAGCTAAATAAACGATTTAAAAACCCTCTTGGATTAGCTGGAGAATTCATTGTGACAAAGCTGAAAACAGAGCTGTTTTTATGAGGTCATGCAAAGTTTTTAGAGATATGTGGTTTTCACAGGTCAGTAAAGCTACAAACATATGATGATCTTAAGGACCGTGATGCATTACAGTAGATTAAACAGTATATAAAGTAGTTTAAATTACTATATACCTTTACAATACTTTTATGATACTTTTACTTTTGATACTTCATGTAAATTTTGCTGATCATTCATTTTTAGTGTATTCAACCGTTATAAGGCTCCTAGAGTAGCCCAGTGTTCCAGACAACATGAAAAAGTGTTTCACAAACTTTTTTTTCCCACTTTTCAAAAAAAAAAACCCACATCCCAATTCATAATAGGCCTTATCAATAAATCTGAATAGTTTTTTAATACATATAATAATTTTTTGAATAATAATTTGTACATAAATTAATGTTCCTAACCATTTTTACTGCCATTTCTGCATCACCTTATATTATTTTGATGTGCAGTATTGAAAACATATACACGTTAAATATTTTATAAATGATAAATAAATGCATTTAGGCTGAGCTAACTTATTTTTGTTTACTCTCATTAGTAAAACAATGTAGGACTTTTAGCCTACTTCATAAATGAGACAAAATAAGTTAAAAGGCTCTTGCTTTTTCCTCTCATTAGCAAAACAATATACATATTTTAAATGCTTTATAATAGGTGTACTTCAGACATGAATCTTAAATTTGCTGAATTTCTTCCATAGTCTTTTAATTATTTGGCGACTGAAATAAAACCTCCTGTGATTCAGTTACTTAAATCTTGTCTCACTCTCGTCTCAGCTACAGTGAACACAAAACTCGGGCAAGATGCAAATGACTGTATCTAGAGCCAATGTTTGGTTTGTCCATTCTGGGCTACTGTAGAAACATGGCAGTCTCTGTGAAAGTGAAAGGACCTGCACCCTGCAAAAAAAAACCTTATTCTCAGGGGCCAGTTGCATCAACAGGACTTACACCTGGTCTTAAGTTAAGTCAGTCTTAACTTGGCATTTAAGTCCAACCTAATAGCTGCGGTTGCACCATCTAGGCTTAAACCTTCTTCTTGCTAAGACCAGGTGTGAATCTTATGCCTAGTCAGAACCAGGGGCACAGTCAAAATCTAGCCTGATTAACACAGATATATACAGCCTCTAATCACAGATACCTTCTATTTTGTGCCATGAACACTCAAAGAGATGGGTTATTCAACAGAACTGTGTGGAAAACTGTCACTGTACATATATTAAGACAAAGTTTATTAAGTTTCTTCTCACTCAACAACTCAAAATTGCACAATTTTTAGTTGTTTTCTTTTTCTTTGATCTTCCATAATATTGCAGCAAATTAGAACTTATTTGCTACAAATCAGCAAGACAGCAGAATATTGTTCACAATGTATCCTAGCAACACATGCTGCCAGGCAACACCCTAAGTCTTGTGGGTATTCACATTGCTAAGACCGGGCGTAGTTAAGACTAGGCTTGAGTCTGTGTGGTGCAACTGACGAGAAGCCCATTCTAAAGACCGGTCTTAACTAAGACCGACTCAGTAGTTAGGACCAGACTTAGTAAAGACCAGGTGGTGCAACCCACTCCAGATCATTATTATTATTTACACCAATGAAAGCATATTCATAAATATTATATTAAATTTCTGCCATATTCTACAAAAAAATCCTTTTAAATCTTACACACTGGAGTTTTAAATAATGTTTCAACTTCAGGATTTTTATTTGTAGTGGAGTATTTTCTCAGTGTGGTATTACTTTTACTAAAGGATCTGAATACCTCTCACACCGCTGCTGAACAATAACTGCATACTCCCACATTATTCCAATACACACATCTAACGACACATATCTTCTACATGTCTGTGTGTCTGTCTTTGTGGAGTTTATTGATTCACTCATGCTTCATTATAACCTTATCTATCTTAACTGCGTTTCCTCCTCTTTCTGCCCCAGTGTCTCTTGCAGGAACTTGATATACCCTGACCTGTACCCCCGGCCAGGGGAGGAAATGGTTGTTTGTTTGGTCAGTTAAGCTACAGGATGATAACAATCTCCCTCCTGTCTCCCTCACACACGCACACACACACTTACTCATTTTCCCTTCTGTCTCTCTCTCGCTCTCCTCCCTCTTCATCTGTCTGTCTCTGTCTTAACTGTCTCATTGATATCAGTGCCAGGAAGCTCCTGCAGTGCAGCTGGAACAGAGGGCCTCAGTGTGCTGGGTTTACCCAGCATAAGTACCCTGGCTGTGGGGTAACCTGACCACCTCAGGCATCTTTTACCCCAAACCATCAGCCTGGGAGCTGACAACCACAGAGTGGATCCAAAGAAGATCTGAAAAAATCTAAACCAGTGTTCCTAACTCCACACACAGCTTAGTGCTGTAGTCCACTTTATTTGACTAACCCTGAAGACTGAAGTCACAAAAATGGAAAAAAGTTTGAAACCAAAATAGTTTTGTTTACTTAAGATGACTTTTAGGATAAAGACACTCATTTAAAGGACAGATCTGTAATATATTTAATGTAATAAATCATAAAATGACCATGATATGAGATGGGATTAAGGAAACATCCTAAGCTGAAATACTTGCGTCTCCAACAACAGTTCTACAGCCACGGTGTCCTCCTTGAAATTTCAGTACTGGCCTGTAATTTTATTGTTTTCAGAGGAGTGGGCTTTTTTTTCCCAGGAGAATGGGCTTAACTTTACATTTATTTATTTATTTATTTATTTAAAAGGATCCCCATTAGCTGACGCCAAGATGACAGCTAGTCTTCCTGGGGTCCAGACAATACATACAAAACACAATCATTACAATCTCAGTTACTCACAATCTCAATTATAAGAAAAAAAAAACAAAAAAACCTAACAACACTGAAAGTACCTATTAAAATAAAAACAATAAAATAAGGAAAAGCAACATACCCTTCATGTATCACATGACAAAACCTCGCTCAAACAAATAATCAAGATGATGTTATGGTGTTGAGAACAAATACATTCTTAGTCTCTTTTTAAAACCAGTTTTTCCCTTAATTTCACAAACCACAACTGGAAGATTGTTCCAAAACACAGTTGACCTATAGAATACAGTCCTCTTCATAGAGTCAGACTTAGGTAGGGGTAAAGTAATCTGTCCACTATTCGCCCCTCTAGTGTAATGTGAATGCGTATTTGAGCAGTAAATTATATTATCATAAAGAAATTTAGGAGTCTGAGTGTTAATAATTCTATGAAAGTATATTAATGTATTAGCAGATAGTCTATGCTTGACCATCAGCCAAGCAAGACGTTCATGCATTTCTGCAACACTAGTTCTTGAAGAACAACCAAGAACCAGTCTTGCAGCCTTGTTTTGAGCCACTTGTAATTTTCTTAGAAGACAGTTCGATGCAGCAGACCATACAACTGAACAGTAATCTAAATGACATAAAACCAATGTACAAACAACACGACTAAACAACTGTGAATTGAGAAACGGTGCACATATATCGCGTTATGGCAACAGCTCTACCCATTTTGGCAACAGCTTTGTTGATGTGATCAGACCATGACAATGTGCAATCAAGCCAAAGTCCAAGAAGCTTCACCGTTTTTTACTTGCTATATAGTTTGACCATTTACTTGTATATTCATTTTAGGATTATCTGATAATCTATACTTAGAACCAAATATTATACTCATTGTTTTTGATACATTGACAGACAACTGTCAGTTATTACCAGCTGATCAATTTTGTTAATTAAAATGTTATGCTTGTCTTGCACTCCTGCAACATTCCTGCAGCCTGCCTGAGCCTCCTCAAGTCTGGGAAAGAGCAACTCGCTTCAACCATAGACTGCTAAATAGGGATTCAACCTATTTAAATATATCCAACTTTGGACTGTAGTATTCATTTTTGGATGCATAATTGCCGCATATTGCTCCATTAAAGGCAAACTATGCAAGACTTTCCCAAAAAACAATCATCACCCAAGACACACTGGAAGTGTGTGGCGGCGCCTGCATCTGCAGGGACCCCACCCTCCGCTCGTACCTTCTTATTTTCTCATTATTTTTCTGCGCCTGCAACAAACCCAAAACTTCTGTATTTAACATCCTGGGAATGAGACTTAAAAGCCAGCTATTATTCTTGTGTGTTTATGAACAGCAACTGACAAATCCTACTTAACCTCCCTTTAAGAAATGAATAAATCTCTGCAAAATAAGTTTCATTAAATCAGTTTCTCTAACAGAGCTTGTTAGGGTCAGAGACACTTTACACAGGATGAAAGATCAGATAACAAAACAACAAAAATATACTGACCAAAAATAAGTCTGCATGTAATGTTAAAAAAAGAAACCTGTCTCTTGTACATATTGTTCTGAACTCTGGCTACATCTCACCCCAAACAGACCAACTATTCGGTGGTACGTGCGCTGCAGCGTTGTCATTACACTTGAGACACGGCCTGCACTGCTTGGAAAGAACCGCAGTGGGCTGTAATTTCCACAATGATAGAAACCTATATTTTAGGAGTCAGATGATTTGTCACCGTCTTAACATAGTGTATGATGTAATTAACTGCCAAGAAGACTGTTTTTTCCCACTATTTTGGCGTTGGCATCAAAGGTGAAAGTGTTATGCGTTTGACAGCCCGCAGCACGTTTGTTTTGGCTTCTGGAGAAAGATTTTATCTGGAATATATGGGCCAGGCTGAATTCGTGCTGCACCTATCATTCATTTTGGGCTCACAATCTGCACGTAGTCAGTGCCGGAGCCACAAAGTCAGAACCCAATATGCAATAAGTGTGTGGGACTGGATTTAAGGCTCATTCTGCCAGTGGAGGGGAGATGGGAGTTGGGTGCTGGGGTCTAAGATTAGCAGGCCCAGAAAAGAAACTAAAACGTGGTGATACTGAAATAGAAAAGCTCATTTAATGAAATAACATTCCCAAACATTACATAACAAAGACCGTAATCACACTCTGAGGAAATTGCATTTGTGATTCTACTTTGATAAAATGCCCGCAGTAGCATTCAGCTTTAGAAAGTTTTTTGTCAGGTTCATGCAGTAGGGTGATGTGTCACGGCTCTGTAGAAGAGATCTTTAAAAGTTTTACACCTTAATTCCACAGAGCACATTTTGTTCTGTCCTACATGTGGCTTCATACCCCACCAGGCCGTTCAGAAGCAGAGGGTTTTGTGCACCTGATTTTGTTGATTTCGTCATTTCTCCTTGATTTTTGTGCTTTTACCATGGGTAGTAGGCTGCGTAGTTAAACAGTTATTTTATCTGTTTTTATGATCATGAGTAGTCGCAGAGGGAGCTTGGAGTAGAGCCGCTGCATATGATTATCCCAACCCCTAATTTACACCAGGCATGGCTGTGCCGCGTTACGGCTGCGCCGCGGCACTTGGGATGATACGCAGCCATTCTAGTCAATGCTCGTGTTCACACCAGATGCGCCGCGGCGCGTGGTAGCTGCGTCCCAGAAACAGCTCGGCGCTCCACTCCACAGAGAATACGCAGCTATTAGTCTATTTTTGACGGATGGGGCGTCAAGCTGCGCAGAAGAGATTGAACCAGACAGGAAGTCCCGACACTAAAAGCAACCGGTCAGTTTTCAAAATAAAACATCTCGTGTTGACGACGGATCGTATTTCACTTCATTAATTCAACATTACATCATACCTGGCGACAACAGGTATGTTTCATAATATTGAGATGATTATAGAGATGTATTTTTTAATCAAAGCTCCAAAACTTTGATCCATGACTTTGAAGACTACAGCACAATAAAGAAGGAAATAACAACATTAAACACAATTAAAACATACAAAAAAAGAAACCACATAACTGCATAGACTTCTTACCCATGGTAAAAGCACAAAAATCAAGGAAAAATGACCCAAAACAACGAAGTAAACAAGTCAACAACTGCTCCGCTTCTGAAACGCTGCTGGTGTGAATTGAAGTCGCGAGTATGACGGAACAAAACGCGCCTGGTGTAAATTAACCTCTGGAGGTTTTCCACGCACATCCCGCGGGGAGGAGACCCCCGGGTAGATCCAGAACCCGCCAGAGGGATTATATATCTCATCTTGCCTGAGAATGCCTTTGGATCCACCAGAGGAGCTGGAAAGTGTTGTTGGGGAGAGGAGTGTCTGGAAAACCCTGCTTAGCCCACTGCCACTGTGGCCCAACCCCGGATAAGCAGAAGAAAATGGATGGATGGATAACAAGGAAGACCAAATCAAACAAACGAAATGAAAAATTCTACACAAAACATAAATTGTTCATTAATAAATCTTTAATCGGTTAATTTCTTTAACTAATTCATGATCAAGCATTATCAGTCCTGTGCAGCTTGACAAGCTGTCCGTCAAAAATCCTTAGCACGTATTCATGGAGAGCTGCTGGAATCACAAGCATTTGGCAACGATCAGCCTCGGTGGCCACATTGTAGACAGTACGTGACACTGCTGTGCCCAGTGGAATAAAAGCAGTTATTCTGTTCAGTTTGTTGTTTGTTGAAACTGTCATATTTTTTCTTTACAGCAAATTCAGTGCGGATTCATTGCGCAATTTTGTGTCATTCACTCATTATTTATCTACTGTCTTTGAGATTTCTGCATAATTTAGGTTTATTGGGTAGTACAGACACTTCCTCCAAAACTTCTTACTAAGTAATCAACCTTCAAAGCTCATTTTGTGGGACAACCAAAAAGAAAAAAGTATTTTCTCATACAGTCATTGTGCGTCAGTGTCTGGAGTCCAGCTAACTCATGCCTTATGTGAGAGAAGATACTAAACAAAGTTTTCTGGGAATCTGGAAGGAATGAAGCATAGTTTACTCATAGTGAATTACATAAGTCAACGTAAGCCAAGTCATTGTTTGACATTTTCAAGTCAATAATTTTGTGGGCTCAGAAATTTTATTTTGGCACATGTGCCACTATGTCAAAAATTCACTTTGAGCGCTTTAGCTCAAAGGACTTAATTGTAACGTTCCCTTTAAATGGTCACTTCATGTTTGTTTGTTTTTTATTCCAACCCAGAGATTGGAGAAAGGGAAAGTTTCCTTTATTGCACTCCATTATTTTGGCCTGTTTACTTTCACAAAGCCCAATTACATGCTAACCCATCAGGAACACATGAGCACTAGTTAAGGCTGCGGTTTGGCTCTCCAGGCATGAGTAGGCACCGTCTAACAGATGTCAACATCCCCGTGTAGCCATTAAACCACATGTTTTGTTGGTCACTGCATTTTGTTGAGTGCAGGTTCACGCTGACAAACCACACCACAGTTTCCTTTTGGAGTAAGAGTATTCTTTCAGACGGACTTGGTGTGGTTACTTGGTGTCCACTGGAATATAAATGGCATCATTATTACCTGACCTGAGGAATAAACGTTCTTGTATTTACACAGACTGCTCAAAATATACACGCTGTGCTCATCTTGAGGACGTCTCGGCGTAATACACAGGACACCAAACCAAGGTTTCCGAGTTGGGACTGCAAACATCCGCAGTAAGACAAATTTATACCTTGGATGAGAGACATATTTATGTTCACAAAATATGGGGCTGTACAGTCACTATAACACATATATTCATATAGATTCCACAGTGAAAATGAACTGTCTAATATTTCTTTACTTTTGCGAGTAACAGGTGTATGTTTCCATTGCAGTGGTTTGCTTTCAGCAATTTTGCTTGTAGTCACATAATCAAATGCAATTAATATTTAACATCCATTTGCCCAGGAAGGAGAGGGCTTGATCACATGATCAAACAAATAATAATCATTAGAGTAATGAAACATGTCTCTTACCTGGCAGAGGATGCTGCGTATGTACTTGCCACAGGTTACGTAACCTGAATGGTCAAAGTTCTCCATGATGGAGTAAAACCGCACTGATATCTCCTCATCTTTTTCCAGATCACAGCATCCAAACTTGGTGTACTCCTTACAGAAGACCAATGGCTGCCGGGCTCAAACGGAGGCTTGTAGTCCAAACACTGGGGGTGACAGCACCCCCGCCAGGCCTGGAAGAACAACAGCAGGACGAGGAGAGAGCCATGCTGCAAATTACAGGTCTGTGGGGTCATGGTGTGAAAGACGCTTTCCTTCAGTTCAGGATAGTTTTTTGACACGGTAATGCGGTAAATCAAAGCAGCTTGTGTGTGATATTTCACTATAATGTGCGCATGTTACGTCTCCACCATCATCTGTCAGACACCAGTGTGAGACTTAAGGTTAGCTTCTCTTGTAAAGGCTGGGAGGATTGGATGACCTCATTTGATGTCCTGGTCTCTGGAGATTCAGGCAACCGTGTGTGTGTGTATCACACACACTGACCTAGCATCACACCTGCCTGCAAGTTGGCCAGAGACCTACAAAGCGTACAGAATTGCTGTGTGTGTAAATACGGTAAAATAAGGTCAGATCCGATGAATTCTTTTGATGCTGACGGGATGTCCAGGTGGTGTGTGGAGCTGCCAAGTCCTGTGGATGTGGAGAGACACAGTCCTTGTCACTCAGGTTATAGAGTTGCTGCAAAAAACACCTGTGGATCCCAACACAAATTCTTGAGTTTGCAGTTGCTGTCTGTCACTGACAATTCTCAAAATTAATTTCTATTTCTGAATGCAAAGCCTCAAAAAAGTAGTCCCATTGCTAAGAAGTAATCCAGCCTCTTAGAAAAAGGGGCAAAATTCAATTTTAAGTTACACCTTCAGCTGAAGTTTCTGCAAAATATTTACTTCCAGCTCGGAGTCATTTGGAGAGTCGCGCTGTGTTTGTTCTGGACATGTGCTCATTTGCTGCAGCGGACGTGAGCCATACATAAAGACAGCAGGAAAGAGTGGGAGAGAGAGGCTCTTTCATTCAGACACAGAGCCACGCTGCAGCCTCAGCTTAGATCCCTCCCTCTCCTCGCCTCTTCCCTCCTCCTGCTCTCTCCTCCTCTCTTCTTTTCATTTGCTCTTTCACTCTCCTACAAAGACACATGCATTCCTTCCCATAGCATGCGGTCCATATTGCCCCAAAGTTGCAACTTTCCACCTCTCTCTCCTCCCTCCAGGCTCTCCCCCTCTTCAGCATTCCCAGACCTCCTCTGCTGTCTCTACCGTTTCCAGACAGACTCACTCACACTAGTGTGTGTGTATCCCTTTTGTGGTGTGTGTGTGTGTATGTGTGTGTATGTGTGTGTGGTCAGATGAATCAGGAACGTGTGCTGGAACCAGAGGCCAATGGATTCTCCAGGCACAAATCCAAAGCTTATGTTAAAAAGCAGAACCAGCCAACATTTGTATTTTATTACATTGCTCCAAGTTTTTTGCAGCTGTATATTGTAACTTTCTCATTAACATATAAAATGTCTAAAATCTTTTTTTTTTACATATATATATATATATATATACATATGTGTGTGTATAAATAAATAAATAAATAAATATATATATATATATATATATATATATACATACATACATATATCTATGTCAACACTGGATTGACTTCTTGAGAAAGGGGTTGGTGGTACTGATGAAGCCACAGAGATTTATCAGCCAACTCTGTAGTTCCCCTCAGGTCATTGTTTTGGTTTGGCTCGCAACTTAACTCTCTTGGATCTCTTTTACTGCTCTCCTTACGTGTTTTTTGGCCCCAGCAGGCAGCTGTTTTTAGCAAGAAAGGCTCTAAAAACTACCGGCTCAGCAGCAAATGGTAGACAAACACAGTTAGCGACCAATTGTTAAACACAGTGGAGCCTTTAGCTGCTTAAGAACCGTGATATTTCCCATGGGAGTTGGTAGAGACCAAAACGGAGCTAAAAGGAGAGTGAATACTGCACTTATATTTGACTATGGCCAGAAATATGGCTCCAAATGAATGCTAATGTGTCAGCGATCAAATGGCCATTTGGTTCACCGGTTCATTTGATGTTATTGTTTATTTAATTTGTGTTTTATTACAAAAAACTTTTGGAAATTATACAATATGAAGTGTTTGCCCAAGAATTGTTTTTTTTTTCGTGCTTGGTGGTACGTACCAAAAAAAGCCTAAACAGACATGGTGTGTTGGATGGCATATTGCCGTGGTCGGCTTCGGTCTGATGGCGCAGCAGGTGGTTTGCAGTTTATATTTGCAGTCAAATTTTTTTGTTTGCTCTTTATATTTAAGACTTGAAACAAATTGTTCACAATTTGTGTAACTGAATCTGTAACAATGAAAATGACGTTACAAGACAAAAAACAACGTAAAAGATGTAAAAAGATGTAACAAGACAAAAAAAATGTAACAAGACAAAAAAAATGTAATAGAGACAAAAACAACTGTAAAAGATGTAAAAAGATGTAACAAGACAAAAAAATGTAACAAGACAAAAAACAAGTAAAAGATGTAAAAAGATGTAACAAGACAAAAAAAATGTAACAAGACAAAAAACAACGTAAAAGACCAAACAGGACAAAAAAACATAAGGTGAAAAATAATAAGTTTAAAAACAATGTAAAAGATGTAACCAGAGAAAAAAAGACGAAACAAAATAAAAAAGAAGTAACAAGACTAAAAGTGAGGTAACAAGATGGAAAGGGTGTAACAAGATGAAAAACAACCTAAAAGATGAAACAACACACAAAAAAAACTATGTAAAAGACATAACAAGGCAAAGAAACCTAATGGATGAAAAAGGACACATAAGACGCAAACACTGAAAAAGACATAACAACACTAAAAACTACGTAAAAGACGTAAAATGATGAAACAGAAGGCTACTTTTTACTTTTAGACTTTTAGCAAAGAAATTGAATTTGTAATTCTTTTTTTTTTGTGTGTGTGGTGTTTGGAATGTGTGAAATCTGTCTTTCTGCTCAAATTGTGTTCATGACCTCTTAACAACAGATATTCAACTGAACAATACTTTTTTTTTTCAAGATGTTAATGAAATATCACGTTTGTTCAGCATATTGCAGACTAAAGGACGACCAGTGTGTGTATGTGAATGTTGTTTCTGAAGTGTGTGTGTGTGTGCGTGTGTGTGTGTGTGTGTGTGCATGTGTGTGTGTGATGTGTGTGTGTGTGTGTGTGTGTGTTGTGTGTGTGTGTGTGGGTGTGGTGTGTGTGTGCATGTGCATGTGTGTGTAGACATACCGCTACCATCTGTGTCTCATTATTGCCCGGCCACCTTTCAGATCAGAGTGTGACTCCCATCTGGCTGGCTGTCTGTCAGACACTTTATCACTCTGCACTCTCAGATACAAACACAATCTACAGCCAGACGTTCCTCAGATTAAACAGATCGATGGCCGCTTCATCCTGTTATGCAACTTCATGATTCATCACAGGTCTAATAGATTAACATGACAAAGTCTTGATAAATCGATGCTTTTTAATAGAAAATACAAATGTGTCCCTCTACTTGTAACAAATGGTTCTGTACTCAGCTAAAGCTTTTTTTGTTGTTATCATCACAAACTCAATTACAGATATTTTTTACATTGCTGAAATAACTTGAGGTGATTCTAATAATCAGCTGTCACTTGATACTGGATTTTCAATGTGTAATTAGCGATTTTTGGTGGATGATAAGTGCAATCTTTAGTGCTAAAGTTGTTTGAATACCAGCAAAATCACAGTAAGCAGGTCATGTCCTGTATGAATGATGTAAAACTCATTTGGCAGGTTTTCTCAAACTTTTTTCAATAATGTAAACCCTTTTTTTCAGCCTAGGATCTTATATGAAGAGGTACAATAAAGCGCTGCGCCACCAATGTCTTATTTATTAAATGGCTTCATTAAACAGTGCTGTTTTTGCTTATTTTTCACTTCTTTCTCCGTGTTATTTAGTTTTATTATTTCATTCATTTCAAAAACAAATCAATTTTCTTGATTTTCTTCCGTCATTCAGTATTGCACCTGGCTTCCCACTTGCAGTGAATGTGATTGTGTTGGTTACTTTCTTCGTCAGTGAGGTTTTACAGCAATTGACGATTGCATTTAAAATAGGAATATGTGGTTTATTGTACTTACATTACTTTAGGAATTATGCATGACTGATATTTTTAAAAAATAAAAAAAAATCTGCAGTAATCCAAAGTACCCCTAGGGGTAGTACCCATATTTGAGGAACGCTGACATATGGTATCTGAGGACACTATCGTCCTGGATCAGAATATTAGTGTATCAGTACTATCAGAACAAGCTTTGTTATGACCAAGTCAGACAAGTATGTGTTGTTTTTCTGTCCATTTTTCACTCTCCAAAATCCAAAACCTGATTCAGAGTGCTGTATGGCTGTTTACATTGTAAAATGAAAGTCTACAAAGTCATGGAGCCAGGAGCAGATCAGATCTGCTAAGACATGATCAGACCTGTGCCACGTAACTAAAAAGCATTTTCAGCAGATGTGTGTTTATACTCAGCTTGTAAAATGTGCTAATCTTTAAAATGACTAGAATGACTGAGTCTGTGAGTCATTCTTTACTGGAAAAGACAAACACACACACACACACACACACACACACACATACACTGTGCTATCAAGGCACACTGACTCTCAGACTGTGTGTCTCTATCTTTGTTTTACTCACAGAGATACACACACTGTAAGTGTTCAGTTACTGCTGCAAATCTTGTGGTTGTTCTGTGGCAGCGAGTTAACCCCAAGGACAGTTGGATACACACACTCACACGCACACAATCAAATGCACTTTCATTGTCATAATGGGTGCTCTGTAGTCAACCTCAGTCATTTGGTTCTTTTATCTCAGTTAACCATTAAACACCATTTGTATCATATTTCATAGACAAACTTCTGAGACCTCTATCATCAACAAGATCCATAATTACCTGGCGACTCTACTGTAGACTATCTAGTGCATGTATAATTCAAATGTATGAATACATTTAAATAATATATTATATATTGTGTAAAATAGTAGGGAAAAAATCATAAAGACATAAATGCAAAAATATATAATACCCGCTCTTGAGAACTGGGACAAATCTTAAAATTTTCAGTTTGGTTTAATTTTCTAAACTTGCTTTGTGTCAGAAAACACCCTTGGCCCAGACAAGAATTTACAACTTCAAACAATTAAAACTGCGTTAAAAACCTTCCAAATCTAAAACAACCAATAGCTACTGGTAACATACGTAGGTACACATATCTGCTATATAATCATCTTTGTTATATTTTTAGGAAATATATAAACTTTGGTCCTTTCAAATTGTATCCCAGATTTCTGTCAACCCCATCAGATTTTTACAAAAACATGATTTAATTAGGTATTAAAATGGTTAGCTATACCCTAAGGACCAGAGGAATACTGCTCAAGAACTGATAAACTTTTCTATTTTTTGACAAATTCTACATTTAATCACTCATACATTTGATCACTAGGAGGTTGCCCCCTCAAAATACAAATGAGTGATATATATTTGTTTCTTTGAAAGGAGAAAAACTTTATTTTCATTTTCTGAGGGGGGGGGGGGGGGGGTGGGGGGGTGATGATGATGGAAAAATACTACTACTACTACTATACTACTAGTACTACTACTGCTACTAATACTCCACACCCCTGTTTTAATGGTGTTGTTGGCTCCAGGTGTAAATTATGTTCCACAGAATTGTCTGGTATGAATGTATTTCCTCAGAAGACGTTCATATTCAGATTCTGGCAACACAAACCGTAATGGCACAATGTGCTGTTGAATTTGGCAGTACAAACACATAATGCATTGTGAATAATGCATTGTGAATAAACATGTCATGAGGTCAGTATTACCTACATATCTGAGCAGCTCAGTTCTGGATGTTTGCTACTGCACAGACTTCACTTGTTAGGTGACAATGACCTGCTAAGATATAACTAAAGTGCCAGTTTGCCAAGAAAAACTGAGACTGAGAGAGCCAAGTTTACATCATTATTTCTTTCTGCTGCTTTTCTCACACCATATATAGACATCTGTGTGCCTGGCTGGTACAGCTATTCAATAAAAACACTGAAGTGTGTGTGTGTGTGTGTGTGTGTTTGTGTGTGTCAGAGATTAACAGAAAGACATCTTATGGAGCACAGATCTCTTGTAACAGACCTTTTGTCCCCTAAAAATAGTCAAACTTTTAATTTATTCTACTATGTGAGAGTGCAAATGTCAGTCAACATCTGTCTAAAGATAATGGAAAATCATTATGATATGTTAATGGCCAGGTTTTGGAGAGTTACTTTAAAAACGTATTCCAATACAATTACTAAATAACCTGTTTAAAAATTTAGGCACATAAACCAGCTATCACAATATTAACGTAATGTCACTTGATTACTTTCTGTTAGTTTTGGATTACCTCTAACATTAACAGTTGATCTCTGTAGCTAACGTTAGCAGCTGGTCTGTGTAGCTTAAGTAGGCAGTTGATCTTTGTAGCTAACATTAGTGATTGGTCTGTGCAGCTAACGTTAGCTGTTTGTCTTACCTGTAAATGTGGCGCAATTTCCACCTACTGAAAGTATTTTATAAGGGATGATGAATTGGTAACTGTCAGATTAGCTCATTTCACTGAGACCAGAGTGATCTCCACACCACTGTGCACTGCACATAGTAGTATATCATCCTTTATTTTAAAATATACTTTAAAATTGTAATCCTGCTAATAATCCCTATTTTAACCAGATATAACTGTAATCTGATTACATCTTTTGTAACTGTAATGGAATACAGTTACCATTTTTATATCTTAATTACATAATCCTGTCACATGTAATCCATTGCTTCCCAAGCCTGTTTATGACAACATTATTGTTCAATA
This sequence comes from Lutjanus argentimaculatus, assembly GCA_034769285.1. Classification (NCBI taxonomy): domain Eukaryota; kingdom Metazoa; phylum Chordata; class Actinopteri; order Lutjaniformes; family Lutjanidae; genus Lutjanus; species Lutjanus argentimaculatus. Next base: position 4,871,613 of record JAWZSL010000001.1, read on the forward strand.
GTTTATTTAGTAATTTAACATCATCATATAATTAATTTCTCTAGCCTTTTATCTTTTTGCCTCAAATTATACAAAGCTGTTCAGCTGAAAGTTTGTTCACTGGTGTTTTTCAGAAATGTGTTGGACTGAGCTGGGAATTATATTTTAATTCTGGTGAATGGATTCTGGGTAACATCTTGTTTATCTCACAGATTGGTCTGTTGCGTCAGGCAGCAGTGCTCTCAGGACTATAGAGTTACGACATGTCAAATCATAACTTGTTGCTTCATCCTTCATGGTCTGTTTATCAGACTTTGATCCCCTTCTTCTCCCCTTTCCTTACCCACATGCTTGATTAAATGTCCTGCCAAAGAGGACAATGATCACTTACTTTGTCACTATAAACAGAGCGTTTCAATTTCCCTTAAGATGAAGTGCTTTAGTTTTTCTTCAAGATCTGTGCTTTTACAACCTTGAATGTAGGCCAACACTTTACTTTACTTTACTGGCAGAAGATATCTTCAGTGTTTTCCAGTGATGACGTCCCATTTTTGGGAAGATTAGATTCAGTACAATGTGCGATCCTCTCCTCAAGGTCATCAGTGACAGGATATCTATTGTTTGCAGAAATGTTTCTTGGTGTTCTCTTTACCTTTCTGAGGTCACAGTAACCAGTCACTACCTTTCTGCATTCAGATTTTTTAACAATCAACGACCAATCCTGAAGCCACTTTTTTCAAAACTCTTTACACAGTCTGCATTACCTGGCCAAACGGACAATCTCACCTCCAAAACTCACCAAAACACTTCGTGCATGTCTCAATATAAGCTTGTACGACCAAAACAAAGAAACAGTTCTCACTTAGAAAGCATACTCTGAATGATGTTAATATGCTGTAGTTTGAATGATTTATCACACAAACCAGTATTTACTTGTAGAATAAGAAAAACTTTTATGGACTGTACTAAAGTATATATCTTTGCAGATAGTAATTTATTTTTGAAAAGTAAAAAGTTGAAATAAACAAACAAAAATCCCTGAAATCCCCAGGCTGCAATCATTCTTTAATTCCAAAAAAAATCACTTGTGCTGTACAGTAGTGTACTATCTACATGCATTTTTTAAAAAGATCAATCAGTGTTAAATATGGTTCTGTAGAGTGTGTGCGTGAATTCATTCATCTGTATGTGTTTGAGGATCTCTCATCTCCCCAAAGACAGCCGTGCTGGCAGACTGCAGATGGAGTGGCTGAGATAGCCTGAAGAGTAACATCAAAACACACACACACACACAGAGAAAACACACACACACAGACAGAGTATCACTAAGACAAAGCCTTATGGACAGAATAAATCACACAAAGGAATATTTAGTCCATTAAATGTACCAGAACTTTTATTGTCATTAGCCTTGCCATTCTGACAAAGAAATGGATAGAGAAACAAATGGGGAAAATGAAATGAGAGAAATAATGATGACATGAGAAAGAAAGAAGAAAGAAGAAGAAAGAAGAAGAAAGAAGAAGAAAGAAAAAGAAAGAAAGAAAGAAATACATCTTCTCTACTATAGTTCTGTCTCTGGATTCCTCTGTGCATAATTATATTAAAATGTATAAATATTAATTCATCAGCCCATCTCTAAAAGTTGGAATGAAAAGTATGTGATGACTCCATAAACTGATATCTCATATTTTATAGAGAGCAACAAAGAATATTTAGTCCATTAAATGTACCCAGAACTGTTTATTGTCATTAGCCTTTGCCATTCTGACAAAGAAATGGATAGAGGAAACAAATGGAGGAAAATGAAAATGAGAGAAATAATGAATGACAGTGAGAAAGAAGAAGAAAGAAGGAAAGAAAGAAAGAAAGAAAGAAAGAAAGAAAGAAAGAAAGAAAGAAAGAAAGAGAAAGAAAGAAAGAAATACATCTTCTCTACTATAGCTTCTGTCTCTGGATTCCTCTGTGTCATAATTTATATTAAAATGTATAAATAATTAATTCCATCAGCCCATCTCCTAAAAGTTTTGGAACTGAAAAGATATGTGATGACTCCATTAAACTGATATCTCATATTTTATAGAGAGGCAACAGTCTATTGCTATAAAACTTTATATGATCCACATGTCATAACTGCATCATCCCAATTGCATAAATCTTATATTCAATTAGATTTTTTCTTTTTTTAATTTGCAGCACAAATCTCAGTGTTAAGGCCATAATTTCAGAACAGTAGTACCACCACAAATTCCCACAAAGATGCCATTGTTCTTCTTCTTCTACCGTCTGTGATGGAGCTGCAGTCATTCAAGCTGAAACAGGAAATCCTGTGACTATTATTACATCAGAAGAAGCTGAATGAAGATGAAACCACATTAGCATTAATTACCATTTAGTCAGCATCAGGATGAAGTCCTGTCATTTCACGTTCACTGGTAGATATCACGACCAACCACTTTTAATTCATCATTTCATTCACACAAAGTAAAGGAGCAATTATATGAATGTATCCCTAATAATATGACAATCATTAGCAGTAATTATTCACCATTCTGTCTTCTAGAATTGTGTCAGCTCCTTGTAAACTCTCCTTGACTTCCCTCTGCAGCGACAGTGAAGTGAGCATTTACTTTGCAGTGTACAAGCAGTGTTGTGCAAGTTCACACTTAAATAGAGCTCAAGGTTCAGTTCACAGTCACATTCATAGTTCACGGTTTTTAATTTTGAACTAAGTTCGCAGCCCCAAAAATTAAGTAGTTCATGTTCCTTTTTTCCTATTTGTTGTGTTGTTGTCATTGTTTGAGTCTACATAATGACATACCAAATGGTGCTCAATATTCATGTTTTTGCATTTATTTTATTTGTAAATGTCAAATTACTTTCAACTCAATTCAGACAATTAAAATCTTTTAATAGTGGTCTATTCTTCTGCAAAAATAGAGATAGACTTTTGCTTTAAATGCAGACGATGCCTGACACCTGAAAGAATTTGAACCACATACAAAAAAGTTAGCAGCATTATTAGATACTAATAGAGTAATGTGATTACTTTGAGGTGTGCTTTTTTTTTTTTTTTTTTGGCACAGTGGGCTGCTCCCAACCACTGTAGTAATAACCCAAGGGGGTGATGATTTGTCATATTAAAAGACGACTGGTGCATTTCAAGTGGCCTGTGAGTTATGAAGGAAATTAAAAAAAAAAAAAAAAGCTGCAATTGCCCCCGGTCTGAATACTGAATTAGTATCTCAAAATAATGAGAAACTTGAGAAACACTCAGTATGTAAGTTATTTTGAGAAAGTTTCTCATTATTTTGAGATATAAATAATTAAATCAAAGTTTGTCATTTTAATGACTAACAGGATGGTCATTGGTGGAAATGGGCTTCCATAGATACAAACGTTTGGAGATGAGGTTATAATGTAGATCTGTCTCTGTTTTTCACTGTGAACAGACTCAGGCCTGCAGTGTAGTTCATACTACCGCTAATGCACCACAGAATTATAGAGAAAGAGCAGGCTTCACGCACGATGAATGAAAGTTTTTATATCACGTCGATACTTCTGTATTTTCTTCTCTCTCTCTCTCTCTTCTCTCTCTCCTCTCTCTCTCTCTCTCTCTCTCTCTCTCTCTGCTGCATCAATCTTAGTTACTCTTAGACGATCTCTCTTTCTTCATGCACACATCAGTATATAAGTATACTGAATTCTGTAACAAAGGTTTAGAAATGTTATTGGAATAACATGATTGTGCCATAAATTGAATGTGACAACAACATTCTTATTAATTTAATGAAGTTATATTACAGAATATCATACAGTAGAAAGCTCCACCTTTACAAAACCTCCTTTGAAGAGATGAGAAAATATGATTCATGGCATGATTGAAAATGCTGATAGAGAGGAAATCCTCAAATAAAACTAAGATATAGAAATAAACATCGAAATATGGGATGAAATCTAAAGCAAAACTCTGACACACACATATATATATATCTATATATATAAACTAATAAATATAAGAATGTACTTTCTTTTATTTTGTAATGAGACATGGTATTGAGTCCATCAAGGAGGACAGTTGAAGGAAAGAGAGAAATCTGCCAGTAGCCATGCATGTCAAGTGAGGTTCACACAATGCTGTAATGCTGAAATACCATAATATTAACATTTAACATTGCTCCTCCACCCGCTAACCGACAGAGCTGCAGAAAATAAATAGTAATGCACATTTTGACTGTATTTTGAATAAATCGGCAAAAGAAAATTTGAATGGACACTTGCTTCCATCCACTGCTGTTATGCAATTATTAGTCAGTTCATGGAGATAATCAGTAGGTGGCGCCAGCTCTCCAGTCGGAAACTAGTCTGCCATTGCAGAAGAAGAGGGTGCAACAGGATGACATAACATCTTAGAGGATGTGATGGAAACATGACATTTCTTTTTGTTCCATGTATTATTGTGAGGATCAGATTTGTGTGGAAGAATCAGAGTGGAAACAGTTGGTCAGTCATGTGAGGAATGTTGGCTATGTCAAAACTCAGCTATTAAGAAAAAGTGGTCCTCATATCGTGACTCAGTTGGGTTGAAACTTGTTGGCGCAGATTTTTAGAGTTATTAGCAGGGGGTCTCCGGATCATTTCCAGACTGCCATCCATTACTTAGTACTCCAGTAAGTGTTTGTATTATTTTCATCTAGTTTTTGGTCCCATCCTTGAAGAACATCTGATTTTTTCATAGTTTTTTTTCCTCTTTTGGATTGCCAATACTGTTTTTTGACCCTGTGCAACACATTTTTTCTTCATTCAGAAAAAATGTTTCCATCTTCCATTTAGAGCATTAATTCTTTTTTTTTTTTTTTTTTTTGAAAAAGGGAAAAACTATCTCCTGAAAGTTTTTCAGAATTTTGTTCATTATCCACCAACCTTTTCTCATGAGATACTTCAGCATGCAGTGGACACCATGGCTACATAGGGTTCAATTTAAACCATCTGTTAAGATACCCCCCCCCCCCCCCCCAGCTTTTTGGCTTTAGCCTCCACAGTGAAGTCTCTGAGTAACCAGATCACCCAGTCACCCATCGCCGTGCCCTCAGCAAGTTACATCATTTGGAAAACAAACAAGTAGGAGCTGATTTAATGGTTCTACTATTTTGTTTTCTTAAAAAAAGAGCTTCAAAAGTAAGTTTCGCATTAAAGGTTGCATCACAGTTTGAATGTTTTATCTGTACATCAGTATCTTCCTTCCAGTCCCATGTTGTCCTCACAAGAAATCCTCAGATGCAGTCAGTCAGTCCCATTTCTTTAATTGTCTCCTCCAGACAGTTGAATGTTTTTGTGGATTCATGTCATTTGAATTCTTTTACATTCCCAAAATATTCTAATCACTCAGTATCACTGATGTATTGTATATTTTCAAAATTAAGGGGTCTCAGACTGCTCCTTGTCATCAGCTGTTGTTGCTTCTCCTCACCACGACATGGCATGACGGCTGACACGTTCTTCACTCTTATGCAAATCCATTCAGTTTGATGGTGTAGATTCAGAGCGTGATCACCCTGACACACCTGTATTGTGTATCCATGTCTCTTTTTCTTATAATCCAGGAGAGCGGATCAGAATGAAGTCAGTGCCACAGTGTACAGTAGTTTCTCAGGTCGTTTAATGAACCAGTGTGCTTGCCACCTCTCAAGCTTCTGTTTCCAGTCTTTTGATGATAAATGATGTGGATCTCTACAGAGGCAGAAAACATGCACAAAAAAACATCAGTGCTTTTCTTGAAGAGTGAAAACTTTAAAGTAGCAATACTTCCAACAGCAACATACAGCAGCAAGTAGTGAGTTGGAGCCATAGGAAATAGGTCGAAATCCTATTTAATATACAATCTGTGGGTGAAGTAAGTTGTTTTCCCCCGTCCCCTCATCCCCAGACTTGGTGAACCGCTGCAGGCTGCAGGAACACTGCAGGAGCGCAGGATGCACATAACATCGTAAATTGAGAATAAAAAGTGACTACGAGTCCTACACTGTGAGTAGATCAGCTGTTCACAGCTATCAGTCGTCTGTCGAATGTAAAGTTAAACCTGTTATCCTGAAAACAAAAGTCCACTGCTCTGAAAATACACACTGTGGAGTTGAGTTCATTAGCTGCCTGCCTCACTGTCTGCCAAACTCCATTAGCATATTGCTCAATTTAACCTTTATAAACATCTACTCCTTCTAAGAGATTATTAATGATTTCTTACAACTCACAAACACATTTACTAATTCAGCGAACATTCAGCATTAATTTGAACTCTAATTAATGTGAAACGGGCAAACAAAAACAGTTATTGCAGAATGGAATAGGAATTTCAAAGGAGGAAACTGCAGCATTGTTGGCAGAGAAGTGAACGTAACATGTTTCCATAATCTCTGATGACATATATCATGATCGTTTTATGATTTATTACAGTAAATATATGCTTTTATAATCTATTTTAACCAGCTTTCTCCTGTCTTGTGAAAATTGTATATTTTTACATTTTCATGGTCTAAGTTTTCTATTTTACAGCCAATTATGCACCATGTTTTATTAAAAATGCACAAATCCACGTTGCGTGTTCACCCAAAGGTTGAGACTAAACTGTTACAGTAATTTTAACGTGATGAGTTACATAAATGAAAGAGGAGGAAGAGATGAAAGACTAGACGAGTCAGAGGTCTGTTGAGGCCAGTATGTGTGTGTGTGTGTGTGTGTGTGTGTAAGTGTGTGTGTGTACAGAGGAGGGGTTTCACAATGTGGACTTCACGGTCTGGTGCCTCACATGCATGAAAGGAGGGATGTATGAGATGACAGGAGGAAGAGATGGAAAGAAGAGAACAGAGGGTACAACGCGACACAAATGAGGAACACACCACAGTGTATATCAAGCCTTTTAAATAATAAAATGATCAAAATGATAATTAGACATGTTTTTCCAGGCTTACATGAAAAACTACTGTTAACTCAACAAAGTGATGCAGCTGTTAGACGAACTCAGATGATGTATTCAGGGTTCACCTCTGAGTGGAGGAGAGATGAATTCCCTGCTGTTCTGTTCAGTTCAGTTTGCTGGATCATGAAGCTTGTTATACTGCCATCTTGGGTTCATATCGTGTGTAGGATTTTAGTTTTTTACTTACAGCATTTAAAGTGACCCACATGGAAGCCTTTTAAATCACGATACCTCAAGCAGAAATAATTATTATTGTGTACTTTAAAGGCCTTTTTACTGTTTAAAATATTCATTGTGCGATGTCTCCATTCATACCACTCAGACAGCACAAATTCCACTACTTACATTCTACTGTTAATTTATTTATTTACTAAATTATAGCTTTTTAGAACAACACAAGTGTGTTTTGTCATTTATCCCAGAAAATTTAGGCGTGTTTGTCTCCTTTAGTTACTTTCAGACTGCCTAAGATTCATGCGTTTAATGCAAGAAAAAAGAAACCTTCCCCAGGGGAGGATGATCTCTTAGCTGAGTTAAAACTCTGATTTTAAGCAGAAAGGCCCTCGGTGACTAATGTTTGCTGCAGACTGGCTCATCGCTTTCACACTGTGATGTTACACTAATTCTGCTATCAAGCAAGCAAAATAAAAGAAATATGAACGTGAAAAATACACAGTAGGTGTTCGTCCTAAAAATATACTGTGTTACAGCTTGGTCTCACTAAAACGCATATGAAAAGCATGTTAATGACAATTACACCGGTTTCGCTTTTTGGATGTAACTTCAAGGCATTTTGTCTGCACAGATTAATGCAGACACGTATTACACGGCAAGTATCAAGAGCAGAGAAAGTCTGCATGGGGAGGACAGATGGCTCAAACAAACACAGGACTTTGACCCAGGAGGCCACAATTTGTGTCCTGTGTAAAATAAAAAGTAAATGTTGACTTATTTTAACTTTAGTGTGCAAGTTAACCTACGTAACGCACTTAATTAAGTATAGTAATGTCACTATTTTAACCCAGACCATGATCTTTTCTTAAAACTAAGCAACCTGAGTAGTTTTGTTGTCCAAACCTAAAAAAAACTGTCAACATTTCAAATATATACCACGACAAAGATCAGTATGACAGCAAAGGTCACCTGACTAGTGTTACAACAGCCAAAATTAAACCTGAAACTAAAGTTCGCTGGACCTAATTGTGTTAAATGACACATGAAAAGCTTAAAATGTGTAAAGTTTGACCTGATTGGTTGAAGTAAGCCTGTGTTAGGTGTGCCAAGTGTTTTTTTTTTTTTTGTTTGTTTTTTAAGTGCCTGCTCTTTTCCAAGCAGTTTCTTAGGACGACTTCCCAGATGGTTCTGTGTCATCTGGCATGTCAGGTTAGCAATAGATAGGGACCTACATTACCCGTCAAGAGTTTGGAATCTCCTGTTATATTAAAGTTTTCCTTATTTCCTTCATGGCTATTGTAACATACCATAGATGAAACAATATAATTCAGAAACCAAACACGGTATTTACATCTGAATTAATTTTGGCTATGATATAAGAATAAATACATGATTAAATCTTCCATAGTCAATGTCCACACAGTGTTGAATAACAGGAGAGAATAATGCAACCATTTCCCCCCTAAATACCATTTGATTTTTAATTTGTTCTCTAAATCAGAAAAGCATAAGTGACCCTTGACAATTATTTTTAATGCTGCAACTGGGCTGTAATTAATTTGGGAGCCCGTTTTTCTATGGACCTCTTTACTCTTTACTGAGGCGGCTTACATCAGGTTGCTGCAGCGCACCAGTAACTACAGTACTTCACTTCTCACCTCCTGCCTGGGTGGTTGAGTCACTGGGGTGACAAGGGTGATAACAGGCGTCTGGAGTTGGACAGATGGACCGAGATGTTCTCCTTCATTTCCATGTGACTGCGCAGACAGGTCAGCAGTAACAGCCTGGTTGGAGGTTGTTGTTGCTCGTCTTGTCCATGGCAACAGATCCTCATACTTTCTTTTTTTGTGAAGTCCAGTGAGTCAGTTCCAAAAGCTTGAGATCACTGGGTAGAAACCCACTGATCTAACAGGTTGATATTGCAGGTGTATGTGCCTCACAGAAACTGGCTGCTGATTGGACGGTGAGGGAGTCGGATGAGGTAAACAATAGGTGATGGTGAGAAGTGAACACCTGAGCCTCGACCGACCAAACAAAGACCAAAAAGAACTCAATCTGGAACGTAATTTCTGTCAATATGCTCTGTATGGCAGAGGTTCTTTTTTCACAGCCAGGAGCCCCTGACAAGATACTAAATTTGCCAGGGAATTTCATATAGCCTATTCTTTTTTTTTGCACTTCTATTTAGTTATTTGACAGAGAAATGTATTAGAAAGATATGTATCAAAAATATTTGCACCATGTTTACACAGAATAACCATGTAGAGAGAGTCAGTTTCCAACATTAACAGGACAGGTAATGTGAGAGTTATGGATTTTTAGATTAAAATGTAATCTATGAACTGTTTTATATTTAAAAATTAAAACAATATTCAGAATTTATTTGTTTGTGGTAAAAAGAAATTGGCATCTACTTGAGAACCACTGATGTATGGTTGCTCAAAGTAGTAATGAATTGGTGAGAACTAATGAGCTTTTCAAAAAAATTCTTGTGTTTTATTCTCGAAATGTGGCAAAAAAATAATGCGTTGTCAGTTGTTTGTTAGAGTTCAGAAATATAGCTCAATACAATTTTAAACTTCTAGTTTCAAGGTTTTCCTGTATGCTTAAAAGGCTATATAGCTACCACCACACTGGGCAGAAAACCTGAGGGGAAGAGATGATGTTTCTTTTCATTTCTGACATAAAATCAACCGTATAAAGCAAATAAAATGAGTGTCAGTGGGCATTAATGATGATCATACTCTTTCTTTTCCTTTACACCTGTACGCTTCATTTTCTTGCCTCACTTTTCTCTTGTCATATACTTGTGTTCTTTCTCAACTTTACTAATTCATTCTCATTCTCTATTAATGCTCTTCTATCTGTCAAACACCTTCCTCTTTACACCTCCTCCTTCCTCTATTCTTCCCTTGTCCCCGCTAACCCCTTGTCTTTCCTTTCCACTCTCATTTCCTCACTCTCAACTCTTATACAATGTCTCTTTCCTTATCAGTTGTCCCAAGTACTAATAGAGGAAATGAAAATGAGCATTTCCTGCCTCATTATCTCCTCCACATCTTCCTTTTTCACTTCGTGTGTCATTCATCGCCACTCTTCATCTCAGATGACTAATGTTACAAAATTCTTCCTCTATCCGCTCCTTTAGACTCTATCTTTGTCTCTGATGGCTCTATTCTGTCTGTAAAATCATCTCCTAATAAAGCCAACCACAGAGATACGATCCGCTCAGACTGCTCTAATAGCTGCCGGGGGCACGCTTCCCTCTGGGATATCGAGCGAGGGCGGGGAAAAACGGGAAAAAAAAACGGATAGTGAGCTCGAGAGGCGCATTACAGCTCATTACTCTGCCGAGCACTGACAGGACGATGAGGCGGTTCACACAGGCTGGATCTCAACTGAGAGATAGTGAGATTCATGTGCAAACACATGCAAATATATAAACACATGCACATGCAGTGGAGGACAGTGATCTGTTCTGACTACACTGGGTTAAAACTACATGATGCAGGAAAGTATGCTGATAAGTCAGCATGGTGGCACGAAGAATGACATTAATACATGAAGAACTAGAGTTCAGTTATAGCATTTTTATAATTTCCCACCAGAATGACGCATGAATTTTCTGATCTGATGCACTTGTTCACAGAGCAAAATGATTTTTCAGTGCTTCAAAAACAAGTGCAAATCAAATGAACTGCAAAAACAAAACTGTTTCCGTCATGGTTAAGGTTTGGTTCAGTTTAGGTACAAAATGTCTTGGTTAGGGTTAGTTGGAACAGTGTGGCTTCGTTTAAAAATTTATCAAAATTTTTTTTGAATTTGCACTGTTTTATGTGGATGCCAGTTTTGATGGGGTGTGTCAGTTGAAGCAAAAAATTCCTTACTGCATGCTATATTGACTGAGAAAGCTGAGTTCTCATGCTCGCATGCCGACATTCCCTACATGTGCCAGGATGGATTACGCATCTGATACTGATAATACTTTGTTGACAAAAAATACTCATCTAGCACTGAGGCTGGGTATTGGTACTCTATAATGTGTATCAACCGAAATAAGCCAGTACCAAGTAGTATCAAAACTTATCCAGTCAAGCGATACCTGCATTCAGATCCTTTTTGTGCCTAGAGAAAAAACACTGTTTTTATGGTTATAGCCAATCACCACAAGCACCCCTTGTCCCATTACTGCAGCTACAGCTAGCCACTATAGCTAGCAGCTAGAGCGTGGAGGATTTGACCGAGTTACATGCGAGATGCCACCAAAATGAAAGAAAAAGTGTTAAATGAAGTACTCTGTTGGTATCATTATCACTGAAAGTGCACTGGTAGTGGTACTGGTTATCTTAAACAACATGCAGCACTATCTAGCAGGCCAGAGGTGAAGACTAGAAATCCAAGCTGAAATAGCCTGTTGTTCTTCCTTGACGTCAACCACTGTGACGCTGGTTTCAGAAGTGTTTGTCAACAGATTCAATTTATTGCTTCAATTAACTACATTTCCCATCAACACTGATTGAAAATCAGTTTCTTTCTTTTACTTTTTGACCTCCTCTGACCTGATGTACCCTCATCTTTCTCATTTTGTATCTGCATGTCCTCTGCCTCGTCCTCTCCCACCCATGCTTCTTCCCTATCAGCCTTATGAGATTTCATCTCCTCACTAACCATCTCAGAGTGATTTGAAGTGAGCTGAAAGTAAATGGCACTACCCTTTTAATGATGTATTTATCTTTATAATGGGGAAAAAAGTAACCATGACAGAAAGAAATGCCCCTGCGTGACCTTTGCTTGTTAAATTTAAACAAATCACTGCCCAATCACAGTTTTCTTCACAATGCAGGACCATGCCTGTCAGATGAAGTGGAGCTTTTAAATGAGCTATCAGTGTGGATGTTTGTGGACACTGGGTAGAAGTATCAACTAATGGACATAAAAAAAGGAATCTCAGTCACGGCATGAGGTCATCACAATTGTTTGCCCACACAGCATTTGTCCAATCATAGCTTAGCATTGGATTGCCCCACATGCTAGGCGTACATTGGGCTGTGGTAATAGAGTTACTCAAGGAGTTGAGGTTAATGTAGACAGAGTACACATGTGTACTGCAGCTCCACAAAAGTAAAACCAAAACATCTCAATTACCCCCTGGTGGCTGGCTGCAGTATAGGTCATAACGTAAATCCTGTCCCCTTCATGTAGCAGAGAGAGGATATGTGCCCAACTAAAAAGTAAGTACACATCCAATAAAATTTTCCCAAAGATGGTTTTCCTTCAGTTTAGTAGTTCTTATCACGCTGGTGGATGTTCAAGTGTTCATTTTTTCTGATAAGTTTGGTGCTATTAGTCATTTAATGCTATAAAAAGATGGTTTCTTGTCATGGAAGTCCATCTTTATATACAGGTCTGTCAATGCATTAAATACACTGTATGCTATTTGCTAATTGTGTGGAAGCCACAGTCTTGGATGCAACCATATCACAGTATATGCTAGCACCCGTGTCATCAAACATATCCTCAGAGTGATGCATAAGATCAATAATATTTCTTTGTTTCCTTCTTCAGTATGGATCATCAACTTGTCAGGATGTTGACTCTTTGCCAGGGACATTTTAGCCTCAATTGTTCAGCTCAGTATTGTGTATATAACTATTAAGTGCATTTTTGAGACAATGAGTCAGTTTAAAACATTAAAACATCAAAGTTTTCAGCCAACTCTGGAGTTAACGCTAGCTTAATTAGCTACCTACAGGTGATAAAAAATGTTATCTAGCCCTGTGTTGCCAGTCTCGCGTGGAGAAAAAAAAAATGCTTTTGTCTATCAAGGATACATTTTTTTCAAACATTACTAAGAATTTTGAGTAGTAAAATTGGCCACAATAGAGAGCTGCAGGAATGAGTCCTAAAACCCAGAAACGAGTTAGCATATTAGCACAAGTCAGTGGGCTTTTTGATGGGGTTTTTGGTTAGATGCTTGAAAGAGGGTCTGGGTTAACACAAGCTTAAGAGATTTTCGTATTCTGTACCAAATAAAATACGTCAGTAAATACTCTACTCATGAATTTTAAAACTGCTTGAAGCTAATTGTTAAACAAGCTGCTAAATGAGACAACAGAGGTTGTTGGGGACATTAAATGTCATCACACTGGGCACTAGTCACATTGTGGTGGTGACTGGAGGGTCAGTTCATCTTATTGGCCAGAGTTTTCATAATTAGTCAAGTAAATATACTGCATGCTTAAAATGTAAGAATAAAAACAATAGGATAGAGAAGAAGAGTATAGACAGTACAGGTTGGAGTTCAACGCTTGGATCGAGCATCATCAGGACGTGACAGGAGGTCAGAGGGCTCAAACGTCATGTGCAGCTTCAGCAGTGGAACTCATTCTGGCTTTTCATCCCACAAAGAGATCAAGCTATGATCTTGTCTAATCCTTGTACTTCTAGGCTGACCTCTGCTGAGCTCACGGTGTAACCAGGACTGAATGGATTTACATAACACCAGCATGACTTGCGTAACCAACTGACCATTGGCAAGCATAGTGCTATTATTTTAAGGCCGCATATTCTTTCAACCTCGAATCCAAAAGGAATAAATTTAGTTGTTTGCTCTGGGGCTGATGGCTCATTTTAAAAAAATGATAATTTTATGTTCACGTGGAGGCTGAATTAAACATCCCTCTGACCCATTTAGAGTCTCAAACGACAAAAGAGCAAACCTGGGGACAAGTTTGTCTGACTGTGTCACTGGTGTGAACTGTATGTTTCCTTTACAAATAATTAAAACACACAAGGATCAGCACTGAATAAAATAGTAATTTTGTGTATTTTACTGATGTTTTTTCAGATACTAGAAGAGTGAAGGAAAATTAGGAAACATTTCAATGTAATATTAATGATAAGCAGTGGTGACTCAATATAGGTTCAGACTGAAAATCTGAATGGTATAAGTGAATAAATGAGTGCAATTGAAATGGTAACGATTCTGTGTAACATGACGGTAACATGGTGTGTTTTATAAATGATCTGTAGGCTTGATTTGGTGAGTGGTCTTGTTTGGTCGGTATGAGGCTTTATTTCAAGTCAGATCTGCTTCAGTAGCCATAACATACAATAAGTCTCTTATTGTGATTCTATATTGTATGTGTCCAGTCTTCATTTTGTGGCTTTTCTTTTAACATTGTTGCACTGTAGAACTGAAAAAATTAAGTGACATACTAGTTCAATCTGGTGACAGCTTTAAATAAAGGAATAATATAAATAAATAAATAAATAGATAAATAAATAAATAAATAGTTTTATATTGCCTATTCTAACTCTACTTTAATATTAAAAGTGTTTGAATGAAGAATCCCATGCAATTTCCCTTTCAAACTAAAGCTTGCACTTCAAAAATGCAAGTTCGTCGTCAATCTAAAAGTAAGGCTATTTTACATCTTTCTGAAGAAAAATATATTTTCAGGATATACAAGGTTTCCCGTTATTTTTGCGTCCATCTTGTCAGAAGGCACAGGCGCACACCACAGCCACCACCACTATGTTGCCAATGGTTGCCAACACAGCAATCCACAGCCAAATGGTGTCGCTGGACACTTTCCCATCATCCTCTGCTTCTGATGGTCGAGAGTAGCCGGCGTTGAGGTTGGAGGTGGACGTCTGCAAGGACGTGTTGCCATTGTACGGAGAATCCATGAAGGCCCCGCTCACAGCCGGGAAATGCTGTCAGGAGAGAGGAGGAGGAGTTCAGATTAAAGCCATTTTTGTTGCACAAAGTTGTTCACTGAGCTGAACTCAAAACTCCAGTCCAGTTATTTAGATTTCACCAGACTTCAGCAATAAAGAGAATTTTAACTGTCCAGGAAAAAAAAAATCAGTCAGGTCAAATACAACTACAGTACAGGTTAGCAGTTGTGTTCTGCTGTGATGACAACAAAACAAACATTAACAACATTAGAATATAGTAGTGCTGACAACAGACAGACAATAAAAGTTATGTAAATAAGATGATGAACATTAAAAGTGCAGTGAGTGATTCTAAGGACAGATAGCTGATTGTTGAGTCCCATTCCCAGGATGCTTTGGGAATGAGATTCAACAATCAACCTTCTTACCAATCTGTGATTGGCCTAACCGGTTGATTCCACCAAGCATGGCACATCTGCGCCACGGTTCTGATCCGTCCTCCGCACAGCCGCTCAGATTTTGTTGATTAGATCCTCTTTCTCTGCTCTTTGTGCGTCTACCATGGATAAGCAGGCTACGTGGTTAAATAGTTTCTTTTCTGTCTGCCTTTATGATCATGAGTCTGCACAGGGTCGTTTATTTTGAATATTAACTGGATTCTCCTGCCTTTTCTGTGTCTGACTTCCTGCCCGTTCAATCTGCTACGTATGTGCTAACAACTAAGATATTGTAAGATACTGTGGAGCAATGATGTCCTGAGCAGAGAATGATGTTCATGTTGATCATGTTAGTGCATGTGAGTCTCTCCCCTACAGTTTTAACAATCCAAAGTGGACCCTCATTAATAAAGGTTGGGAACCCCTGGTTTAGGATAAAAGAGGCCATTCTGGCAGAACGCTTTGTACCAGAAAGGCTCTCTGAGTCATTGGCAGCCGAAATTGTTTAATATAGAGAATTAATCAGATTGCATAATCAGTTCCTCTTCTTCCTGCATTTAGTGACATTATAACTCTTCAGGTAATGTCAGTCTCGAAGGGCTGAAAATCATTCAACCTTAAATGAATCTTACAATGATAAAGACAGCATGGCTGAACAATGTTCTGTTCAGGAGGTTAACCCGACAGCTGTGCCTGGTCTCAGGACATCTGTACTGTACAGCGACGAGAAATCAGCATCTCAGAGGGATTAACTCTCAGACGGATTAACAAAGACTGACACATGCTTCACATACACTCAAAGAGACGGACGCACAGAACAGAGAATGGAAGAGAAAGGCAAAAAAAAACAATCGAGGGGATAATGAATCCCAATTTTTGTCTCAGCTGGATGTGTTTGTCCCTGGGGGGCTTCCATAGCACCCAGTCACACAGACAGGAAAGAGACTCCATCAATATACACGGAGCTATCTCTTGTAATTAAAAAATGCCCATGTCTGCAGGAGAATACACACACATTAATTTCTTTTTCTCACACACACATGCTGTGCAGACACATTCATACACTTAAACCACCACTAAACTGAGGTGCTTGTGTTGCTTGCGGCTCTGTATTCTGGAGGTTGACACCTGTGCTGCACACACACAGATGTGCAGTTGGTAAACTCAGGTGTTTGAACTTAATCTACTGTAACTTTTCACACTAGCTCACGACACGCTGCAAAAAAAAAAAAAAAAAAAAAAAAAAAAGACAATAACACAAGCGCACAAGCTGTCTCAGGCTCTCACATACGAAACATAGCCTGAACAGTCTGATCCAAACAGACAGCTCAGTGACCATTAATAATTCCAGCTTTCACTCTGACAGCTGAAAGGTTCAAGTGGGTCTGACCCTTTAACTTGCGGGTGTTTTAGCACGTTAAAGCACTATTCTGTGATTGCGTCACAGCATCTTCACTTCTACGACTGTCGAAAAATAAATGTCCTTTGAAAAGTCCTTGTATAACCTGACGTGCAAGAAAAAAAAAGTTTATACATCATCCTTTGTTTGATGATTAAAGTGTTCAATATAGGGATATAACAGTATCTTATAAGTGTGAATGAGGCTGAGATTCTATCATGATTTATAGGATTTTTTTTAATTAGTTCACAAAATCTAAACAATATTAATTTTAAAAACATATTTTCTTACTTTTCTAGTAGTATTTAGTCATGCTGATACTCATTGATACTATGATACTGATCTCATTACTCACTTTGCTGAGAACAGTGTTTAAATTCTATTCATCCTCAGTGTGTTAGGGGGCAGATGTTTAAAGTGGGGTTGTATGAGATACTTTCAGTAGTCAGTTCATTAGCTACAGTAGATGGTGGTTGACAGGCCCCCAGTTTGGAGACACAGAGAAGAATACCAGCACAGCAGCTAAGCAATGGACTGCTATAAGGGTCAAAATGTGTTTTAGGCGTTTAAAAAAAAAAAAAAAAAACACTTAAAAAATCTATATCAGTTTAAATGTACACGATATCTAGAATATTTTCACAGCTTTACCTTGCTGTCAGACAGCCTTTCTGATGGGAGGCCACAGTTATATAAGCCAAATATCACTCAACCAGACTACTTTCGCAAAAACAGCAATTTTAACTGGTAAAACATGGGAATTGCTGGTCTGCTGCTGCCTCAATCAGTCAGTCAGTTTGTGTTATTGTGTGACTTTAACGAATGCAAACTTATCTTTTAAAACACAAAAGTCACACAATAATGTAAACAAACTAACTGATTAAAGTAGTGGCAGACATGCGATCCCGTGTTCAGCAAGGTAAAATGACTGATTTTGCCTATGAGGTCTGGTTGCTTTGGACAGTTTCATCTGTCTGATGGCAAGGTAAAGCAGTGAAAATATTCTGAGTATAGTGTACACTTAACCTGATATTGGTGAGACTTTACATATACATTTTGCTTCTGGCCTAGCAAGCAGCAATTCATTGCTGAGCTTCCTACACTGGTACTCCTGCTGCTTCTCCAAACTGGGGTTGTGCTGACCACCATATGACTATTATACATCTCATAAAGACCCCATTTCAAATAATCCAAACTATCCCTTGAAAAAATTTGATATTTGAAGTCTCAGAAAATAAAATAATGAACACATCGATATTTACTTATACAGAATTCTAGTAAGAAATGAGACCTCAAACACCTGAACAGAAAAACAAGGTGCAAAATGTGTTTATAAGAATATGAACTTTCACTGAACAGATGAATAAATGTTTCTGACTCTTTGCGTCAGTGTGACTGCAGCTGAGGTCAAACCCCTGTGATTGTAAATAGATTTGCTCTTCCTCTCAGTGGGACTCTGGGATGCTTCAAGCATCAGGTTCAGTTTGACCCCAAAGTGCCTCTCCGGCTTCTCCCGTGTCCTCATCCACCCCGTCTCTACACCCAAACTGCAGATGTGACTTCAGGGCAAATAGTCACTGGAGAAACCCTTCATACTGAGGAGGGTAAAACAGAAACAGTTTTGCTTTTAGATGATTGATGCCCATTATAACACATTAAGTGCTAAAGGAGTTGATACTTACTGATGTCAGAGTCTAATGTCTTCACAGGGGGATTAGGGTATTTAACCTAAAATACTTTCTACAGACTATAGAAAAATCTGAAGAACACTGGCCATGTTGAGTCAAATTCAAATAGCTTTATTGGCACCCTGTAACACTGTAACACTGTAGGCTACATATTGCCAGAGCTCAACATCAATTAGAAGACATTCTGTCGCAAACAAACATACTATAGAAAAGATACATACTACAAGACAAACCTAATAGCCTTTTGTCAAATATAACAGCAGTGATGTATGTGAAGTAACTGTCACTCATTGTCATTCAGGTTTTGGCAGGCAGCAGCAGAGACTGCTGCTAACTCACATGTCTTTGAGTCCGTTCTTTGTAGGACTCCCTAGTTTTTCTTCATCTAACAGGTTAAGAAAATGATAGAAGTGTGTTTCTTTATGTTTTATACTTTTCGTCACTCATTTTGAAAGAGGGGTCAACAAGGATTCACGGGGGGCGTGACATGAGGTTATGTGACACCACTTGTCTGAGTGGAGGTGAAGGCCACTGATACATGCTTCAGATGTCTGCTGGTTTTAGCCAAATTGGTTTTAGCCAATTCTTCACTCGCAATTCAAAAATGCATGTTTTTCCTCTGGCCTGTAGTGCTATTTATCCATCTAGGTTGTTTTGGTGTGAGTTTTAGAGATATGTCCATAGAGACGTATGCCCTCCTCCACCAATACAATGGGACTAGCTTGATGGGAGTGTTAACCAAAAAAAAAATTAATTTGAAAAATTCAAAACCGGGGTGCCCCTATAGCTCAGTTGGTAGGGTGTGCGCCCCATGTACTGAGGCCGTTAGTCCTCTGCAGTGGCCACAGGTTCGACTCCCGCCTGCGGCTCATT
The DNA here is from genome assembly GCA_034769285.1 of Lutjanus argentimaculatus. Lineage (NCBI taxonomy): Eukaryota > Metazoa > Chordata > Actinopteri > Lutjaniformes > Lutjanidae > Lutjanus > Lutjanus argentimaculatus. Next base: position 4,890,816 of record JAWZSL010000001.1, read on the forward strand.
TGCTGCATGTCGTTCCCTCTCTCTCTGCCCCCGTTCCTGTCATGTCTTCAGCTGTCCTATCGGAATAAAGGCAAAAAGCCCAAAAAATAACTTTAAAAAAAAAAAAAAAATTCAAAACCAGTGTCTCTTTCCATAAATCATAACCCAGTTACTCTAGATAATTCACAAACCTTGTTGTTAGCAGTTTCATGTAGGAGCTACTTTCTTCGTAGGAAAGAAAATAGTTCCGATTGATTATACTGCAGAAAGTTCCTATATGAAACTGCTTATATCAAGGTCTGTGGATTATATTTTGTACCTAGATCATGATTTTTGGAAAGAGATACTTGTTGTTGTTGTTGTTGTTGCTTTGAGCATCACAAGATGAGTGCCATTTAGTCCCATTATACTGGAGAGAAGGCAGACATCTCTACAGCCGATATTCCAAAATTCTGCAACTCACTCCTAAAAAATATAGATAGGTAAGTAGCACTAAGGGAACATGTTTTTTTTTAATTCAAGTTTGAGAGACATCTTTTTTAGACGTCACAACATAAAAAAAAGTCTAGTCTACCATATGGCATAGGTAGGTGATTGCCTGGGGCCTCGCCTGCCAGGGGGCCTCGGAATTTGTCGCTACACACACACTCAGCTTGCGGTGTGTGTATGGCACCGAGTGCCGGTGAAGACACCAGAACAGCCTCATGGTCGTGGGAATTTACAGCTAACTAAAAAAAGTTTGATTGCAGGAGAGAGAGAGAGAGAGAGAGAGAGAGAGAGAGAGAGAGAGAGAGAGAGAGAGAGAGAGAGAGAGAGACAGAGAGAGAGAGACAGAGAGAGAGAGAGAGAGTGAGAGAGAAGAGAGAGAGAGACAGAGAGAGAGAGAGAGAGAGAGAGAGAGAGAGCTCATGGTGAGTGTGAAAGAAAAGAACATGTGAATATAAACAGAAGTCTAAATCTCTCTTTGACCATAAAGTCTGATGTTTATCTGTAATTCTCTGTTGTATCAGTTCAGTGCAGGAGTCTGTGTTAGAAATATCTGTGCAATACTCTCATCTCCATACATCTGTATCTGTGATAATCCATGGTATGGAGGACCATTTCTGCCAATATGATGGAAAAAAGATGATGTATGTGAATTTTTCTCAAGATAATGACTTATTATCTTAGTATCCCAAAATAATGAAACATTTTCTCAAAATAATAACATATTAATATAAGTCACTATTTTGAGATACAGTATTTTTAAAATACTAAATAATTATTTTAAGACATTAAATTATTTTTATAATACTGGATTTTTTTTTTGATTTTTTTTTTTGAGATACTAAATCATTATTTTAAGACAAATTATTATTTGCATTTTAGCAAATACTTATTTACATTACACCACTGCTGAACACTAATTAGTTAAATAGTTTAGTACATGAGATCAGACAACAGCTCAGCTTTGGGCTCTTTAGCTCTGTAGCTTTGTTAACTGAAAAGATCTGCCTCCAAATAGTTTGTGTTCACCAGCTGCAATTGCATTAATGGAGAGGGGCCTCATATTAGTTTGCAACTGGGGCCTCCAAATCACTAAAACCGCCCCTGAAGACTGGAGTAATGTGGGCTCTCTATCTGGTTTTTGTCTGAACACAACTAAACAACAACTTTCTTAGACACACCAGACAGAAGAGTGTTAAAACAGTCCAGTCTGCAGGAGATGAAAGCATGGACCTTTCAGTGTCTGCCTGGGAGAGAAAAGATCTGCAAGTGGGCATAAAGACGTTCCTCAAACAGTTCTGATAAGGACCAAGACCTGAACAATACAATAACCGTGGGAACTTGCACATAATGTACTCATTACATGTCTGAACCAATAGGCTACATATGGATTCCAGACTTCACATGGTATGTCCCACTGATACGGGATGATGATTTTTCTTTCTGCATCATTATTCATGCACAACTGTCTCATCCCATCCCTGTAACACAGACAACCATCGTCTCCATTTGTCTGTGTCTGTGTGTTTGTGTGCATGTGTGTATGTGTGTGTGTGTTCTCAGAAATGAAAAAAAGAGTCTAAAATGTTGCCGCTGCTAATATATGGTAGCATAATTTATGAGGAAACTTTAAGAGCTCTCACATCAGCCACTTAATATGTATATTTAATTAAAACTGCCTCCCAGGGTTTTTCATGAGTGGGGGAAAGGGACCGTTTGCTGTTCTCATGTTGGTTTCTAAGGATACAGCTTATAGCACCCGAACAGTGTGCCGGACTATAAACTCATATAGACACAATCCCAACCTGGAGGCAAAACCTTTAGGGAGCAGTGAACTTGCTCACCTCCTCATTAAAAAAGTCTGTGCTTGGAAGCTATGTCTCATTCTGCGAGTATAACATCACAGAAAGGTCATCAACAAAAACAGCACTGAGTATGAGAGCACGTCCAAGTGTTATTACACCACACGCCTACCCGAACATATAATGAGTTTGCTTTTAAAGCTGCATGGTGTGGAGCAGCGGTTACTATACAGTGTGCCGTAAGGTAGGCCTGGGTGTGCCTTGGGATTTTTTGCAATATACAGCTATACAGAAAGTTATGAATTTCATATTAATATTGAATTTAATTTACTGTGTCAGTACTTTATACACATTCATTTTCACAATGCAGAGGAAAATTCTAAACCCTAAAAAGATATTCTTTAAAAAAAAACTTTCTGTCAAAGTGAACCCAATTTCTGCCATTCACACAGTTGGTTGGACAGTTGGTGGGAATTATAGACCAATGACTGCCCACTTTTTCAACAGCTCTGGTTCTGGAGGTGAACTTCCCATTTATTCTCTCCAGTGACATTTCAGGACATCCTTATATAAAGAGTTTGAGCCTGGAACCAAGCCAACCAACAATGAGATGAGTCGTGAATTTGGAATATTTGATTGGGAACAAAAACACATTGGAAAACCAATAAAAAGGCAAAGGTACAAGACTGTACAGAATTATTTTAAGAGTCAAGGAACTACTCATCCCATAAACCACTGCAAATGATAACATTTCTTCTTAAATTTCACCTTTGTTTCAATTTATTATAGTGTCAGTAACAGTGTTGTACTATGTTATAGTTTGTGTTTTGTTTGTGTATATAAATTATAGTCACTGTGGCATAATGACATTAGTAGTATGACTCCTCTGAGCTACAAAACTAGCCAGCCTGTTAGCAGAACTATCTGTTTGCAGGGGTGGTAAACATTCCCATGGTAACAGCGAGCTCCACCTATCAGAGACGTGGCTGTTACGCTTTAGGATTGTGGGTAGCGCAGTTCTTCTCCAGGACATTGTGAATAAAATGTGTTTTTCTTAAAACAAGGTCGATATCGTATAGACTTCCGGCCTCTACAGGAGCGTATGCCATCATTTCACAGTCTCATAGCTCGTGGTCAGTCTACCATGGATGGTTACAACGTCATGACTCATAATCAAAATATAATCTATATTCAGAATATGAATTGGATTTTCACTTCTGGAACCTCACTGATTGACTGATGCCTTTTTTTCTCCACCTGCCCTTAAGGAACTCTGCTTCTGACTGGCTAGTATTCATTGTTCTCATTAGTTAGGTTGGCTATAGAGGCTATTTTGTATGGATATGAATACAGGTATGCCTTGACATTTTGGCTTGCCCTTTGTTGTGCCTTGGGCACAAAAAGTTTTAAAACTGCTGGTCTAAAGTCAGAAAGCTTAATATGTATGCTGCAACTCTGCATAGTCAACTAAAAGTGGCAATTTAAGCGGGTTGTTGTTAGGAACATGTTGTGACCTTACCTTTCCATTGACCTTAGGGGAAAATAATTGATTATATTATTTAAAAGCTCAAGCAAAAAATGGACTTTGTCTGAATGTGAAGTTTTTTGGCAGAAATGAGTGAAAAATAAATTATTTGAGTGGTTGTCAGACAAGTCATGCCTGTCTGAATTCACTGATCAGAATAGAGCATGTCAACATAGTGATTTTGTATGTTGCACCGTTCAATATTGGAGCACACAGTTCAATAGAGGAGAGAGCAACTTTGTTTACATTGCAACCTGGACAAATTCTCAGTGGTTCAGACTGTGAGGTGTATTATGTATCAATATTTTGAAATATCGCAAAAAAAAATAAAAAAAAATAAAAAAAATAAAGAATAAAAAGAAGATGCAAATTAGACACATTTCTTTCAACAGGTTCAGAGCAAATAAACTAGACTGCGTGCATGTTCGTCAGAAGCTGGCAGTATAGGTTACATCATACAAAAGGTAGTTTGGACCAAACAATGTGATTAGTCAAACAGACTTGTAGAAAGTGCTCAAATCAGCATCACAGCATACTGTGCTCTGCTCATTACTAAAAATATGACTCTGCCCGGAGGTGTGATGTTTATGAAATGTTTTTATTCATTAAAATAAATCACAAACCACAGTGGGTCTTTACAGACTATGACCTGCTGTTAGACTATTTCTTGAAACTGTTAAAATAACATTTATTTAATAATTAAATCAACTTTTCTTAATGAATATAATGCAGATCAGCCCTTTACTAAAGTTGCTGCAGTTTTGTGATGCAATTGAAACAATGAAACAATTGACAGCAACAAATATGAAATGTGGGTGTTGTGGAAATCTTTCTTTTTTCAGTACATTTTGACTTCTGTACTTTACAATGCTCTGGATTTATTTGAAATGTTTGGACTGCACAAAAACTCTGTTGTACATCCCTTAACACCTGTGCCAGTGAGTCTGACAGGTGCTACTCGTGGTAGCTAAATCTGTTTGTGAAAGTTTAGTGTTTGTATGTGTGGTATTGATTCAGTTTGGGAACTGTCACGATCTCTATAAAGCGATAACTTTAGCTCAAGTTGGCCGGCTGATTCAACAGGGACTAGAAATCATCTCTGTTGCTATGTTGTTACTAAGGGTCGGCCTATTTGCTGGAGTAGCAGAGTCGGTTTGATTACATGAGAGTTCTACTGACATGACTGATTAGTCAGACCCCAGGGGTTTTCAGGGAAACAGAGCTAATATGAGCAAAAAGTTTTTAATTTAAGAGCAAATTGCCCCACGATATGAGCACATTTTAATTATATCTTTTATTTTGATGGTAACCTGTTGTAAAATATTACACAAGAGGGTGAGCTTTAACGTCATTATTAGCATGACGGTGATGCAGTCAGGACCAAAGCGCTTGTGCCAAGGTCCATAAGCAACCGTGAAGTTAAAGCACACCCTCTTGTGTAATTGCGCATCTGTAATGAACAGACAAAGTAGTGTTCATGAACTTGAAGCAAAACCACTTGTTTGCCAGCCGCCAATAAACCTCAAAGAAGAAGAAAAAGAAACAAAACCACTAACTTTGGACATCTACATGAGGAAAATGGAGAGAGCTCTTTCTGAATTATTTTCACTTTAGCAAGTTATATTTATACTTTCATGTCAGCTGTATTCATGACAGCGTCCTCGCCTTCTTCCCTCGGACTGTAAACAGCTGATCAGTCATGTTGGTAAGACAGTTATTACATAAGAACTTATTCAGAGTGTGAAAACTTTTCAGTGAAAAGATTTTATGAGTTTTCCGCTTCAAAATGCACATACAAATACTTTGATGGAAACACAGCTATTGTTTATGTCTTTGAAAGTCTCTTTGAAGCCTCATTTTCTATCAGGAAACTACATGAAAATGTTTGCTCAATGCACAACACATGGGCTTCTCATCCAAAGAAGCCATATATATTATGACATTATTGTTAGATTTATACTTATGTCATTTGAGAGAATAAAATTCACCAAAACTCAAATAAATAAATGAAGTGAAGGCTTTCAGATACTTCTGTTCTACTCTCTAGAAAGATCAGTCCATTAGAAGCAGATTTGCTGCTCCTAAAATATGCATTCCGACTAACTTAAGGGCCACTGTGTTAACTAATTAGCACTCTAAGGCTAACATCTGGTCTATAACAGGAATGTACTTTCTTATGCAAACAAAACATTTGTTTGCTAATTTTAGTGCTGCGGATCTCACACTGCGTTGTGCATACAGGATCCTGGATGTGGATAAAGAAAAAAAAGGATTGGCTTATTTTGAGCATATAAATTGTGCACCTCAAATTAATATCAATCTCTGGAAGAGACAGAGGTGAGATTGTGACCAAATTTCAAGACGGTGCTTAACAAGAGATATGCTTCTAAAGAATCAGCTGTGCTAAACACAACGGTATCAGCGTCACATGTCACAGACACTGTAGAATATCTGATGAGTGGTGGGAACAGGAATGCTCCCAGACATACAGACATGCTTACAGTGAATGCACTGAGTATCAAGTGGTGTAGAAAAGCAGCAATCTGTTCATTCAGACTAAAGTTACAGTTATGTAAGGGACTGACCTTTCTACCACCGCTTCACAGTTTCACTGTATCTATTGTTTAGGTTATCTCTATGCTTGAAAGTGCTAAATATGACCCTTTTAGAATTGCCAAGGTTTTCACTGTCTTATAAAAGTGTAATGAGCAATTATACCACATATTTTTGTGTGAAAAAAAATGAATATATTGGACAGTAATGAACAAACTGGTGAACACACACTTACACACAAACGCACACCAAAAAGAGTGTGCACCCACATATTACTAAAAAGTGTTTAAATATTTAAACCACCTCTCATTTGTTTTGCACTGCAATAGCCAGCAATAATACACTATTTAAAGATGTTTAAATACATTATACATAGATATAAGTAGACATGTTTGTCAGAAAAGGAAAATCAAGACACGATTTTATGAAATCAAAACATGAAGTGAGGTGACGCCTCATATATATATATATATTTTGACAACATGCCAGGTAGAGTTAATTGTAGTGAGTTCAGGACCCACACAGCGAAACAGTGATTTTAATTAGACACAATCAGTCGACATAAAAAGAAATACAGCAAGAAGCAGCACAAAAAGTAGCCTTAATATAAATATAATATAAATAAAATATAACCCTGACACCCAGATATTGCCCCCCAGAACAGGAAAAAAATATTATTTTGCAGGACAACGCCTTATGTTGAAACTAGAGATCTTATTTGCTGTTCTGAAACGCTCTCAAGCATCACAGCAACATTACAGAAGCGCTGGACTGCTGGTATCATGTCAGCTCTCACAGGCTTTTACAAGACTGCACCTTACGCACATTAGAGCTGCTATGATTGGTCGATTATTTAATTAGTTGATTAGTTGATTTTTGACAGTATATACCGTGTACTAAATGATTGATTGATTGTGAAAATGATCAGCAGATTTATCGGTAATGAAAATAAGTTGCAGCCCTAATGCACCATCTTAACGTATGCAACATTCTCTGTAGGTGGAAAGAAAGTTCATCCACTGTAGGTACTTTTGACTGAATCTCTTGTGAAACATGCACTTAAATAATGGATATATCTCTGTCAGAATTTGCAGGGTATCATATCATATTTGCAATACAAACTCTATTCAAGTTATTCAGGTAATATAAACTTTCCAGATCAAGTCAATCCACAACTGATGCTGAGTTAGTTAAAAGTAAAACCCAAATAAATGCAGGTAAAAGTGATTTTTTTTTTTTTTTCATTTATAAGTTTTAAGCTTAGACAAACAGAAAAGAGAGATGCATTCATAGTTTGTGTTGGGTTAGAAAAGATGGAACAGAGGGTGATTTAAAAAAATGAAGAAAATATTTTGCATGGAGCAAAATAAAGCAAAACAGAGTGAGAAAGAGAGTTGTACCTACTGCCGGCTGTATGTGAAGAAAGGGATCGGTTGTGGTGTTCCTGCCTGTCCTGTCCCACACTCAGATTTACACTGAGTGCATCCAAAGAGGAGAGATAAGCAGCAGCGCTTCATGAGAGTGAGAGACTGAACTCCATGTGTGAGAGACAGAGAGAGATAGTGGGAGTGTTCACTGAGAGAGAGAGAGAGAGAGAGGAGAGAGAGGAGAGAGAGAGAGAGAGAGAGAGGAGAAGAGAGAGACAGACAGGACAGATCCCTCCCAGTGAAACTGAGAGACAAACACACACTGTGAGAGCATGTGTGTGAGACAGATTTAGACATCCTGCTTGAGCATGAGTAGAAAAAGTGTGTGTGATACAGACAGAGAGTGACAGAACATAACGTGGACGTGTAGGTGTGTAAAAAAAAGTGTGTGTGTGTGTGTGTGTGTGTGTGTGTGTGTGTGTGTGTGTGTGTGTGTGTGTTTGGGTGACAGAGGATTTTCATCTATGACACAGCTGAGCTGGATGCTTGCAGCCTCACACAGCCAGACTACATCTCACTAACTGAACTGAGTTGCACTGTAGATACAAAACGAAGCATTAAAACAACTTTAACAGCCGTATCTCAAGCTTATTTAGAAAATGATTTTAGACTTGCATTAACTGTTCTAAACAGAGTTTAGCAAAACTAGGTTTACATGTAAAATGAGTAAATTCAGATTAAAAATTGAGCAGAGCTCTGCTGTGCAATTCAAATTAACTGTTTATAAATCCAAAATTTATTGATTATATATTTAAATTAAAGAGTTCGTAATAAAAAATAATGAGAAAGTCAATGGATAAGAATACATATACCTTAAATTCGGAAGAAATTGTTTAAAATTTAAATAAAATGTATAGTAAATAAGATTAAATGTGTTAATGACGGCAGAGTTTAAGTTTAGTTGCTTAGTTACTCTGTATTCTAACAAATGTACATTGTTGTTAGCAGAAAAGTAACAAACTGTACTTTGCAGCAGCAAGTAAAAAAAAAATTTTATTGTTGTATTATTAAAAAGTTAGCAAGCATTCTTTTTGCTAGTTAAAGATTAATGGTTATTACTTACGCAAATACAACGGATTGTTGCTACTATTAAAAAGAAAGAGCTATTTAACGATAACTAGTTATAATACAAGTTTAAAAAGAAGTTAAAGAAATTCTAAACGCGTTGTAAAACTCAACTGGGTTAGTCTGTCCCTTAACTTTCCCGGAGAACTTGTTTATTTTTCTCAATAGGTGGGGTAGGTGTAGTTAAATGTTAATGATCAGATAGAGTTTAAGTTTTAGGCATCAGAATTAAGTTAATCTAGGTTTAGAGTAAAAACTAAACTGTGGTTTAAACAGAGTTTAGATGAATCTTTCTTAATTTTAAGATAGTTTTAAAGTTTAGTCCAACAAATAGAAATCAAACTTATGTAAAAACTATGTAAAAAGATTTTTATCCAGTGAGGTGTAAGAAGGGTCAAGTTGATGTCCAGCAAAGAAGAAAACCGTCATTCTGCTGAACAATGTTTTCTCCAGCAACGCAAAACTGAAGATTCTCTTGACCAGAAACACACAGTGACAAACAGCTGGACGTTGGCGGGGTGACTGGACACATGGCGTGACAGAAACCCTAAATCAGATTTGAACCAACAGCACTGTGAGCACATGGTGGTCGACTCAGCCTGAGTCACCAGGATGGATCAGCTTTTCTGCATCTCCATCTGAGACTGTGAGGACACGCAGGTAACAGCAAGTAACTCAATCAAAAGTGAGGCTTCCTCTGTGTATTTGTGTATTTTGCACGCATGCATACATGTACATATGGCATGCACCTGCGAATCTGCGTGTACGCTGGGGCCGATATGTGTGCATATTGTGTGTGTGTGTGTACAAATATTAATAGCATGCATCTGCATGGATGAATGCATATGCACAGGTTAGGGAATGTGTCTCTGTGCTTGTGTGCTTCATGTTCTGTGTGTGAATCAATCCAGAAAACATCTGTCTTAACACAATGTCTCCTGGAAATTCCGTTTCACTAAATTGTTTTCATAAGTAGGTGACTCTTGCCTGCACAACATTTCTTTGAAACACAACATTTATATAACAAGCTTGATTTGCAAGGAGGTGGTCGCGGGCATAAAAAGTAGAGGACTTTAACACCACGGGTGTACTCAGGGAGGGGACTGGGGGCACGATTGTCCCCTTTGGTGCCCACATGTTAGGAAAAACACTGCAAAAGTGCCCTTTTCAGTGGAGAAAATGTGATGCAGTGCCTCATAAACTCCCCTGCGTCGTAGAAAATTAGTTGTCCTCTACGTGCCTCTAAATGGTTAAATAGTTAATAATTCCCTGTGTGTGTTTTATTACAAAAGTGTAGTAGTTGTTGTTCTTTAAGTCACATGACAAAATGATTTTAATCTAAACCAGGGATTTGAACTTTTTCAACATGAATGCATCGTGTTTCTGTGCCACCACATACAGCTGGTGCCTTTTTTTAAAAATTTTTTTCACCCCTGCCCCTCAAACAGCCTGAGTCTCCACTGTTTAACACAACAGTCTGGGATATACACGTCCAGAACCTAAAGATTTTGATTTTTGATTCAATAATAATAGAAGAATCTCATGTCTCAAGTCATTGCTGACTTTGACAAACAACAAATGAAATGCATTGCCAGTGAAAATTACAATTAATGCCAGATACGTTCATAAACCTCACTTCCTCACTATGCTTATAGACAACGTATTTCACTTGGCATTATGTTTCCCTCAAAATGCAGGGACTGGGCTGCTGTGCTGCTGCTGGGCAAGTCACTGTGTTTTTGTATCAGAAACTAATATTTTGGAACAAGGCAGAATATTGTGTTTTGCCTTGAAACCAGTGACTGTGTCTCCTTTTTTCATTCTTTCCCCTCTATCCAAAGCTTAATTACGAAATTAAAAAGTTACCAGTTGCTATCTTATTAGCCTCTAGACCCGAAAGACAAAAATGTGGGAGTAAAGTGGGGAAAAGAGTGAAAAAAGAGAAAGACAGGGTTATCAGAGGATAAATACGAATAAACAGCAGTGACTCCATGACGTGTCATCATGTCTTTCCTCCTCTTATTTGTTCCTTTTTTCTTTTCTTTGCCTCTCTCTGTATTCTCTATTTTTCCTTCTTGTTCCAGAACTATTTGTTTCTGAAGAACCCTTTTTTTGAAGACAGGGATCATCAAGGGAGATTGTTAGACTAAGGGTTCCATTAAGAACCCTTGTCTCCAAAGAACCCTTTCTTGAAGAACAAGGACTTCAGTGCTGATGTATCTGGAACCCCCATAATCAATTCATTTTTCATGTGTTCTCCAATATTTGATATCTTGACCATCAGTTCATGTCATACAGTAGTAGGTGATGCAGTAGACATAAAAGGGTTCTCAGCAGAACCCCCTGGGTGGGTTCTAGATGAAACCCTTGGAATATAAAAGGGTTCTTGGTGGAACCCCCTGGGTAGGTTCTTGTTAGCACAATTACAAGGTGCAAAGGTTCTGGATAGAACCCACAGAGAGGGATCTGATTGGAACCATTACACCAAGTATAGCCTTTTATGATGGGTTCCATGTAGTAGAACCCTGTGAAAGGGTTTCATGGGGTCTCAGTAGAACCCTCTGGTTGGGTTTTTGTCAGCACCCTTAGTAGGTGGAAAGGTTCTAGCTAGACCCCCCAGAGAGGGTTCTGCATACATCCATTACAGCATGGAACAGTTCTCTGTTGAACCTCTCATAGGGCTTCTTGGTAAAACTTCTCACAGATAATGTTTCGTGTTGAATTCTAGGTAGAACCCATTGAAAGGCTTCCAGGGAATTCTCAGTCAAACCTCCTAGTTGGGTTCTGGATGAAATCCTTGGAATGTAAAAGCGAGTGGGTTCTTGTTAGCACCCTTAAAAGGAAAGGTGGAAAGGTTCTGGATAGAATTCCCAGAGAGGGTTCTGGGTGGAACAACTACAAAATAGAACAGTTCTCTGTAGAACCTCTCATATAGGGTTCTGGTTAGAGCCCTTTATGTTGGGTTCTCAGTAAAACCCTCTGCAAATGTCCATTGTGGAAACTTTATTAAACAAAAAAAGTGTTCTCCTATGAGGACAAGTCAAAGAACACTACATGGTTCTAGTCAGTACCTATAATTTTTTTAAGTGCATGACATAATGGCCAAACTTTTACAGACTATCCTCCCATCCCCTCTTTCTGTCTGCTTCTTTTTACCTCTACAAACTTGAATGTCCTCACTGTAACCTCTGCTATGTCCTTTTCCTCTCTGGTTACATATTTGCTCTCTTTGTCATCACCGGTAAAATCACTGTTTTGCTCTCGCACTTTCTTTCCTCACCTCTGCTAACCTTCATTGTCTAGTCTTCCACCTCTCTCTCATCCCTCCCTGTGTCTCCCATGCATCCCTCCATCCCTAGTATCATCCCAGTGCAGAGACTGATTGGACACAGACAGGACTTTCTGGTCTGGCGTGCAGGGCTGCAGGGATTATTGGATTAAAGACAAACATATACAGCTCCAATCCTCCAAATATCTGAAAAGAGAAAGCTTTGCTGCACGACGTATCAAGTGCACAACATAACTTTTCTGTATAATAAGTAGGCATATGAGTCTGCGTCCTGCGCCCATCTGTGAGTCGTGTGTCGTGTGGGGGAGGAGGCGCATTTGTGTAGTTTTTGTCTGTGTATGTGTGGATGACTTTACATTTACTTTACTTACACATTCCCTTTGTTCTATATGGACAGGTGCATGCATGGCCTGTATGCATATAAACCCCTCACTCTGTGTGATTGTGTAGTTGTGTGTGTATGTTTGTGTGTGTGTGTGTATGTGTTTCCAGGAAAGTGGCGGTTGATAAAGTTATATAATGTCTTCTACATTGAGGAGAGATTCAGAAACTGCCTCTGGTGATTACATACACACAAATGAACACATATGCAGCAGAAACACACATTCATCAATCACTGGAAGTGCAAGCACATCACACACACACACAAACAACAACACACTGGAGGCTGGGGGTTATTTAAAACCAGGGCAATTTGAGCGGAATAAGGCGATTTTGGGTGAAGAAAAAAAGAACTCTCCCATAATTAGCCATGGATGTGGGGGGAAGAGTGGAAGCGGCCAGAACTCACTCATCATTTATGAGGCATTTGTCTCACAAGCTATTTGTTTCACAAGCTATTAGTGTAGCCCATGATGTGAAGTTCGCTCCTGGGCAAGGGGGGTATTTCAGCCTTGTGCACACTGTCTCAAATATGCAACTTTACCAAACTGAAGAGGAGGATTGTATTTGCATTTTATATTTGAATTTTAAATGACCCCAAATATATATTTCCGGGGCTGGAAATTTGGGTCTCCATCTGTGACCACTTCAACGGGAAAAACAAGAATGAAAGAAAAGAGGGGGAGGACAGAAGAGAAAGAAATTAAAGGGTGAATAAACAGCCCCACAGCAGCCAGCTGTTCCTCTTCTTTCTGAAACATCTGTCATAGAAGGAGAAACACAGAAAGAGATGAGGAGGAAGTGAAGAAAGGAAAGAAAGTACAAAAGAGATGAAGAGGAACAATGCAGAGGGCAAGAAAGGTTCAAGAGATGAAAAGGTAAATTACGTGTGAAATGTTCATTTTTCTGATGTGCGTTGTCTACCTGTGTCAAGGAGACTTTAACTGTACAGTTTGTGTGTGTCTGTGTACGGTCTGAGTTATGTACATGTGTCCTTACCTTTTCATGTAATAAACATCAGATATAGGCTGTAGTCACACATACACAAACGCAGTTCACCAAAGCAAAGCAAAGACACAAATTTGTACATGCATAATCAAATTGTATTGAAGTATCTTGATGTATTAGTTTATTCTCTTCTCAAGACATTTGCCTTAAAAAAAAGACAAAGGGGCTATTTAAATGATATATTGTGTATGGTCTAAAGTGCATGGCACACATGCATTAAGGGCATGTCCAGCTCAATTTAGCAATTGAGTGCATAATCTGGGTGCTAAGTAAGGCGCCAGGCACAAAGGGGTTATATTTAGTCCCTTAATTAATCATAGTCTGCTTTCAGTCATGTGTTTCCATGCACGCAGTGATGTCACAACAGCAAATATGGTTAACATTTAAGCAGCAATACTAAAAACTGTAGTTATAAATTTGACAGGACAGATGAAAGTCTTACTCAGGGGAAATAAAGGAAATCATTTTTAAGACGGCTCTGGATGAAAGTCAGGATTTATACGGCTGCTTTACTCCAGACGGTTCATTGTATGAACCTGGACTGTGTGTGAGACCTTTTGGATGTGTAGAAGAACAACACAGGACATTAATTAACAGATCCAGACCAGTCCTGTTGGACATAAACAATCAGTGAAGTTACAGCTGCTGTGCATAAATGCTCACAGGATGCTTCATCCTATTTCACACACCTGTAACTAGGGATGCACCGAGACCACTTTTTTTCAAATCGAGTACAAGCACTTACATTTGGGTTCTTGCCAATATCGAGTACCGATATGAGTACTTAATAATGCCATTAAAGTTCTTACAATAACTTTAAAAACATGTTTTATTTTCTTAGATGCTCACTTTCTAAATGTAACAAATCATTGTTGCAGTTTTCCTACTAGTGTGATCATAATTACTATACACATGACATTTTTGGGTTATTTGTTTACTGTGTACATAATATAATTCAGTATAATAATTTCATTTATTATGGACTTGGACTGTTACAAATGGTGTCGTATATGATAATTATTTCATCATTTACAGCACTTTAACTAGTATTTTAATTACGCATTTGCATGTGTAGTATTTAAGTTGCTTCTTCATGTCCCTCTTGTCTAAGAGCTAATTAGTTCCTACCTGCCATTGTTTAGGGGGGACAGGTATGAGTGTGGTGCCATGTGTGCAACAGTTTTGTTGACCCTGCTGTGAACCCCAAACAGTGAAGTTAGGTGTACTGAGCTGTCAGGCCGTTTTGGTGAAGATTAAGTACACAAAGAGAAGTTGTAGCAGCTTATTACAAAGAAAAGAGGGTTACAGACTGGTGGCAGTGGTGTTTTTTCTTTGTCTTTAAATTAATTGGTTGAGGCATTCAACTAGTTTACACCTGCCGGGACTTACTGGACAGCAGCTGGCTGCGGTCTACAGGTGCATTTCAGTTTTACATGGACTTACATGGACTTTTACGGACAGTTTCCAAAGTCGCTGCGGTCATTAGAAGATGATGTTGAGGACAGCGAGACTCTCACTGATAATGATAATGAACAAAAAAGTGGGTGGCTGACCAACACTGGCATTCATAAAACCACACCGCTGTGGTGTGCATGGTGGTGCCTGGCTAAAAAACAGGTGTCCAACAATAAGATCTTGTCACACAGATCAAGTCCTCTGATGAGTATTTTGATGCTGCTTCAGCAACACAGAGTCAGAGCCCCCAGCCCTGCACAAAATTGATGTGCTCATCGTAAAAACTGCCGATGGACAGAAAAAAGTCAATTATCATTTAAAATTAGCCATTTTCGGGTGAGTTGGGGTGAGATCAGCATCAGTTCTCTACACTGAAATGAAAAAAAACAGTTAATAACAAACTTGAGTGATTTGAAGCACTGGGGACATTGTACACTGGTGAATTGGGTCTTTAGTTATGAACAGATTATATATTTATTTCATTTGTGTCACTTAAAAACTTTTAATATCTGAAATAAATTATCAGTCATTGCCTCTGTCTGCTTTCAGATTTGAAACCAATCATCAAAATGAAACTTAGTTTTTAAAGAATCTGTCAATACATTAAAAAAAACCTCCATCTAACGTATTTTTAATAAGTCAGTACATTTAAATTATTTTATTTTACTGAGAGTTTTGAAAGACCTGCAGTCATACTATCTCCTGCTGGCAGTGGGTCTTGATTTTGAATAAAAGCTCATTTGATTGAGTTCATTTCAAATGACTCTCACAGGATGATGATTTTGCCCTGAAATAATGGACACCATGCAAACGAAATCAAAAAGTAGAAGCAGCTGAAAATAATTTCCATAATTTCCAAGTTATTGAGCCGTGTGATGAAAAGAAAATACCGCTGCTAGAATGTGACCAGAGGGGACCTGAGATGATTGAATTCATGACAAGAACGGAGGGAGCAAGAATAACTGAGAGAACGGAAGACAGAGGGGAAGAAAGGAAGAAGAGAAAGAATGACAGAAGACGAAGGTGTCCGGTCCATAGGTTATGATGAGCAAGAAAAAGAGCACACTAAAGAGAGAGAGGCATACAGTTATATATATTCAGAGAGAGAGAGAGAGGGGCTTGTTCTCATGGCTGGTTGAATCTTTGCTTAGTTTTGCTGGAGGCTTCAGAGGCTGACAGACGAGCAAAGAACAGTATTCACTGACATCATTAAGTGACCTTATTCAGCTTTCATAAGACCCTTCACGCTTCAAACACACACACTCTTACATGCACACACATGCACATACTATACTGAAAGGTGCATGCAGATATTTGCAAGTATTCACATACAGATGTTCATGTGGTTGTTTGGGAAGTTCTAACTTTATGTAACTTCCAAGAAGAACAAAAGCATCCTTTCTGCATATGTCCTAAACAGGATGTCGGGTTTCCCCTACATGTTTCTTGTGGCCAACAGAATTAACAATAACAATGTTATTGTGATATCTGTAGAAAAATTGAGAAAAAAAAGTCAATCAAATTCTTCATTCTTCTTCTATGTTGATAGTGCATGTTTTCTCTTTCTCTACAAGTTTAGGGAGATGGAGAGAGTCTGTAACAGTAAGTGTACAAAAGTGTACAGTAATAATCCTTAAAAAGTTTGAGACAAAAGTATGACTGTGGGGAGGTGAAGAGAGTCTAACTATACTAAAATGTGTAGTAATAATCCTTAATAAATTGTTATCTTATAATCCTTAATTATGATTTCAAAATTACACTTGCATGCTCTCTGCCATCAGAGCACAATCTATCTGATACTATTTATGATAATAGGTATTCTGTAACTTCTCTATATAGTAGTTGTCATTTTTAGTGGCGGCGTCCGCCATTCCGGCGTTGGATTCAAATTGCCTACTTACGCACAGGGGATTCACAGGAAATGATGCAGCATGCAGTTCTCATCCTCACTGTTTACTGTTGCTGTCTCTATTTTGGCAAATGAATTACACTAAAAAATTGAGAGCAGGGAGGCGGAGAGAGTCTGTAATCATAACTGTGCAAAAGTGCACAACAAGTGCAATTACACTGAATGGATAGTGATAAGGGGGGCGTTGGGTGAGGAAGACAAAGCAAGAACAGAAAGACATGGAATTGATTCAAGAGCATATAGCATGTTTAAGACACTCTATATTATTAACATGATGTCAATATTTCAATTTTTAAATGTCAGAAATGTCACAGTTATTGGCAATACCGGTATATTGCAACACCCATAATTGTAATAATGATGACAAAGGTCCTTGAGCCTTACCCCAGTACTCATTCCAGCCACAGTGTTTAGTTAACCTTAAAGGTTCCCTGTGTTTTCGACCACTATAGGGCAATGTTTTTACGGCCCCCATGATGTTGTCTTTCGTGCACAGACGTGTATCAGAGTATCAAAAGTTCACAGGTAACAGAATCACTCCTGTTCCTAGTATATAATTCTATTTCTGGATCTTCGTATTATCAGTTAGATGTATGAATATGTAAGTGGTACTTTACTGTTCTAACTTGGCGAGGGAGAACTGGAATTTTAACTACGCTGTATATTGTTGTTTATTTTAATGTGGTATCTTCCACCAAAACCAACTTTGCTGCATCATCCCCCTTGCTCTTACACTATGCTTGCTGTCTAACTATAACTAGCAAATAAAAACAAAAATGCCCAAAACTAGTCTTGAAAAAGTACACTACCTCTGCACAACAATAGATACAATCAGCAGGCATAAAAACACCAAAAGCCTGATGACATATTCTTTGTAAGGCCAATGTGAATATGCAATGTGATCAGCATCTAAATTTGAAGGAAGATTATTCCACTGTACTACAAAAGAATAAAGATCTGGAGACCTGTGTTGCATGTCACACTTGTCTTTCATCCGTCGCTACTGTCCGGAGAAAAAAAAAAAAAAAAAACAACAAAAAAGTTATTTTCCTACTTAAAACAAGATGGTATGAAATTTGTTGCAGTACCTCCTGTGAAACAGCTTTCAAAAAATAGTTCTGGAAATAATCTTTTTTTGTATGTAAGCAACATATTAATATATAATGAAATTCAAAGGTTAGTGAATAAGCAAGTAAAACTGCAACCAAAGCACACAGGCATCTCTGTGTGTAAACACTCGCACAGCAGGCACACAGAGGTATGCGTGCAGAGACTGCACACAGACACAATGCATCCCATACTCACTGCTCTTCCAATTATTCTCACCATACAGTACGTTTCATGTTCACGCTCTGTTAAGCTCCATTTCATTAACTATGTGCTTTGCTGAACAGACACACTAGCCCTATTACTGTTGCATGCACTGAGATGTGAAGTCTACTAAGTGCATTTCATGAAATCTGGCCTCTTGTTATCACCTAAAGTCCCGTCACTTCTGTCACGATTAGTGAATTCAGACAGCAGAGGGAGGAGATGTTCCCTCTTTATGAATCAGAACATAGTGAGTCATGTTAGTCGTACATGCGTGTTGATATCCTGGGATATTCCATTAAGAGAATGAAGGTGCACATAACCCAGGCCATGGCTGGGTTTCTGCATGGCAGACTGCTGAACACAGTACCTTTGATTCACAGTCCATGAGAGTTTGATGTTGTGAATTCTTTGTTGTTTGTTTTAAGAATAAGAATTTTAGAAAAAGTGAATACCTTCACTGTTAACATCATAATCTTAACAGTTATAACTTTGCAGTGTGGAATTTACCAGCACTCTGCCATCTGAGCATAATGTTTTCAATACTGTTTATGATTATGTACATTTCATTATTAGTGGCGGAGTCCGCCATTCCCGTGCCAGATTCAAATTGTCTACTTATGTTACGAGGGATTCACCTATGATTCTCATCGTAACTGTTTACTGTTCGCTGGCTTTACCATGTCGCAAAACCATCTCAATTTACTGCTAATCCAGCTTTTAGCTTTTAGATGGTGAAACACAGCCACTCAAAATGCAATTTATTTGCCACAAAGGTTAGCATGGGCCATGTTTTATCCAACACATTCTCATACCTACTGTACATGACAGAATTGGTGGATTGCCAGTTACTCCAAACACAAGACGTTATTGAAAAGGGGAGAGTACCAGCAGTGACAGCCTTATTGGACCGTAACTGTTACGTAAGTCATGTGACATAAATCAGTTCCTCCAGGAAGTTGCAATTTTGTCCAAACTCCGCTTCTTTTCTGCAAATTTGACAAATCGTTGTAGCTTCCCATGAGTTCCACCAATCACAGCAGTCCCACATGCAAACATCATACATCTTACATCGTACATCTCAATGAACCGACTCAATGTTTTGTTTCATTATTCACTATTATTTTGCTTTTACATTTTTTATTTTGTCATGAGTACTGAAAAGAACACATTTGTCATTGTAATTGACGTCTATCATTGCTCTTTGCACTTTTATTTTATAATATTGTGCTGTTTTTGAGTTTGAGCTCCAAAATGATTGTGCCTCTTAGTGGACATATAAAGTAGATTTTTATCATTTTGGTCATCTGAACATTTTTGGTAAGGTTAGTTAGAAAACTCAAAGTGTGGAACAAATTGCTACTTGATTAGATTCAGGAAAAGTATGGAGCTAAATTAGGGTCAAAAGTTTTGAACTTGAAAAAATAAAATTTGAAACTGAAAATTCAAGTTTTGATCTTGAATTTTGAAAAATACATCAATGTATTCAAAATAAAAATAAGTGTACAAAAAAAAATTCAGTTTAAATATAATTATGATTCACTCTGGTAATTCTTTTGAATAAATTATTTATTTTCATTTTTCACTTTCATATATTTTGATATTTGAGATTGTATTTTTTTCAGTTGCACCTTTTTTTATTTTCAGATTCAGATCCTTTTTTTTCAGTTTCAAATCTTTTTTTTTCAGGTTCAAATCTTTTTTTCAGTTTCTGATCTTTCTTTTGGAGAGGGACCCATCTGCAGTCAAGATGGTGGACATATATCCAATCCATGCCGGAAGTCACAACCGGAAGTTGGTCTTCCCTAACCCTAACCCTAACCCTAACCCTAACCCTAACCCGATCTACTAATGTATGTCATTGTTCTTGTAATGTTACATGTTAAATAAAGTTTAAAAAGTTTAAAGTTTTTTAAAAAAATACACGAAGGAAGACCAACTTCCGGTTGTGATTTCCAGCATGGATTGGATATATGTCCGCCATCTTGACTGCAGGTAGGTACTTTTTTCTTTTCAGTTTCAGACTTTTGACCCTGATTTCGCGTGGTGGGCGTGGCATCAACTAAGACGGGTGGGGAATCATGACAGACAGCTTAACAAAAAAGGCTAGGCACCTTCCCCTATCACGTTGCCTTCAGGGAACGTAGGAACTAAAACAATTCAACTCAACACTTTATATAGGCTACGACATGTGATTGGCAGTGAAAAAACTGATGTCAATGACAAACTTCCATATGCACGACATGCACGAATATCCTGCGCGGCTAAATCTGTTTTAATTTCCACTGTTAGGCAAAGGCTGTTAATATGTCACTTCATTAAGTTTTAATATTCTTCAATACGTGGTAAGTTTATCCAAATATCGCCTTTTTTGAAATTTATACCAACGTTTACGGAGATATGACATGTGAACGCTGTTTTAGACAGTACTCGGGACCAGTTGCAGAAGCGGAGCGATAAATTATGCCAGATTGTGCACTTCAACAGCCACACTGTAAGTGCTGAAATGTCCGATTTCCACGTAGCACTGTGAACGCAGCGCAGTGTCCGCTGGCAGTGATGGCGTCCAGTTCAGCAGGCTCACCTGCTGGAGCCAGTACACAAGTGAGAAATGTTCACAATGAGAGGTCGTTTTGTGACAACACACAATGTTTCTGACGTCTTTAAGTGGTGAATTGGCAAAGCTGGAAGTTAAGCATAGTGCTAACGTTAGCATCGAGTAGCTTAACGTTATTTAGCATTCAGACAGTAGTACTGCGTGAAAAACACAGATAATAAATACATTGAATAAGAGTAGTGCTGTTGTGGGAATGCATGATGCTGAAATAACCTGCAGCAGCCTGCGGTGGAAAAGGTTGATGAATGTGTTCTGGTGCTGTCAGCCAGTGTCTGTGAATTCTTACAGCAGTGGTTCCCAACCTTGGGTCAGGACCTCAAATGGGGTTGTCAGATATTTAAATAATTGATCACTTAAAATTAAATTAGAATGTTAAAGCTGGTATGGCTCTGGCTAGTTGTTGACCGCTTTCCTGACTCCTAGTGAGTTTATATGACAAATAAATGCATGGTTTGAGTGCGTTAGCCCTATGTTTAACTTCCAGCTTTGCCAGCTCACCACTTAAAGACGTCAGAAACATTGTATGTTGTCACAAAACGACCTCTCATTTTGAACATTAATCACCTGTGTGCTGGCTCCAGCAGGTGGGCCTTTATCGCCCTGCTTCTGTAATTGTTCCTCAGTACTGTCTAAAACAGTTTTCACATCTCACATCTCCACACATCACATCTCTGTAAACGTTGGAATAAATTTCAAAAAAGGCGATATTTGGATAAACTTACCACGTATTGAAGAATATTAAAACTTAATGAAGTGACATATTAACAGCCTTAGCCTAACAGTGGAAATTAAAACAGATTTAGCCGTGCAGGATATTCGTGTATGTCGTGCATATGGAAGTTTGTCATTGACATCAGTTTTTTCACTGCCAATCACAGCCTACATAAAGTGTTGAGTTGAATTGTTTTAGTTCCTACGTTCCCTGAAGGCAACGTGATAGGGGAAGGTCCCTAGCCTTTTTTGTTAAGCTGTCTGTCATGATTCCCACCCCTCTCAGTTGATGCTACGCCCACCACGCGAAATCAGGGTCAAAAGTCTGAAACTGAAAAGAAAAGATCTGAAACTGAAAAAAAGATTTGAACCTGAAAAAAAAGATCTGAATCTGAAAATAAAAAAGGTGCAACTGAAAAAAATACAATCTCAAATATCAAAATATATGAAAGTGAAAAATGAAAATAAATAATTTATTCAAAAGAATTACCAGAGTGAATCATAATTATATTTAACCTGAAAAATTTTTTTGCACACTTATTTTTTATTTTGAATACATTGATGTATTTTTCAAAATTCAAGATCAAAACTTGAATTTTCAGTTTCAAATTTTATTTTTTCAAGTTCAAAACTTTTGACCCTAATTTAGCTCCATATGTCTACAAGTCAAACTTGCACTTTTATTGACTGACTTCTTTATTAAAACAATATACATTTGTTCGGCTGCACTGTAGCCAGATTCACCAGTTGATCTTCTGCTGCATTTCTCCTTAAGGAGGGTTTTCTGTTGTACTAAACCACACTTACTGTTACCACCAGTAACCACAGGTGTCCCCAAATTTACCAGGACTGAAATCTTAAGGATTACAACTGAAAATCACATGAAAAATGGGTTTCTCCATAACATTAAATAAACAGCAATCAAAGGTAATGTTAGGAATAGAAATCCTTTATTAATTAATGAGTGTTTAACTGATGATTAACGACTTCATCGTCTGCGAGAGCACAGACACAACACGAACACAAAACTATGTCTCACAAGAAATAATTAGCATTTTTCTAACTTTAGAGCAAAATATGTTAATATAGGACCTCATCGCTTTCAGAGTTGGGAAGTAACTAAGTATAATACTTCATTACTGTACTTAAAGGGACAGTTCACCCCCAAATCAAAAATACATGTTTTTCCCCTGGCCTGTAGTGTTGTTTATCCATCAATTTTTTTGTGCTGTGAGTTGCAGAGTTTTGGTGATATCAGCTATAGAGATGTCTGCCTTCTCTCCATTATAATGGGACTAAATGGCACTCAGCTTGTAGTGCTCAAAGCACCAAAAAAAAAAAATACATCTGAAAAATTCAAAACCAGTGTCTTTTTCCAAAACTCATGACCCAGTTACTCAAAATAATCCACAGACCTTGCTGTGAGCAGGTACATGTAGGAACTACTTTCTTTCTGTTTGAAAGAAAGAAAGTTTTTATGTGTTTGACTATAACAGATTTCAAATCAAACAAAGCATTTTGTATTACAATACTCACATGAGTACAGGATAAGATAAATTACACAAGCACAGGTAGACAATACACATAGTGCTATCTTGTTTATAGGTTACTGAAAATTCTTTCATGCTTTGTTACATAATATTTTAGTTGTTATACTGTTTCTGGGGGGATTGTGTACATTGTAATCTAATGCAATATAAGTGATATATGCTATGTGAGAGAAAGATTATCTTAATCCTCTAATAAAAATGAAAACAAAGAAGTCTGACAACCCAGATAATACCACACAGCCAAGGTATCACCGAAAATGAATGCGCTGTTTACGGCTTGAGCAATGTGATTTAATGTACTATAGAGATAAGCTTTAACTCACATGATACACTTGTATGTAATGAGGTTACAGGTTGCTTGGACGCATGAATCAGGCCAATATGCACTGTCAGTATGCACTGTCATGAATTGAATGATGAATGAATGAATGAATGTATTTGTCTATAACAAAAACTTTCTCTAAACAGTTTCACAAGGAACGGACTCATCTCTGAGGTGACGTGTAGGTTGACAAATGACTCATTTATGTAACAAAAGTGCAGTTGTGTCCATCCATATATGTGTCTGACGTGTGTATGTCTAATCTGTCATGCCATCCATCCTGAGTGCATTACAGAGCTTATACTATGCGTGCCATGAGTGACTCATCTGCCTGTATGCTTAATGTGTTCAGCAGAGTCCAAAACCTCTGCTTATCATGCTGAAAAAAACAAAGGAACAGACTCAGTAAAGATGCTTTCACTTTTCATGTTTAAAACATAAAAACGTGTTTTTATGTTTACTGTACCAATTTTATATTAGCTTGTTTTTATATTATAGTATTTTGCGATTTATCTGCTTAATTTTCTGTTGCGTTATAAATCTGCTCTTGTATTTTAGCTAAAATATTTTTTTGTTGTTGTGCACCCCACCTTTTGTCTGCGTGCTCTTTTGGGTCAGCGTACTTTAAACCCTACACACCTGTGGCACACTTTGGCATTGTCAGCAGGATCTGGTTATTTGACACCTGAATAAACCAAGAAAGCCAGCTAACCATGATGGTTTGAGATACTGTGATTGGAAAGGGCAAATTTAAGACTACCAAGTTCAAGTGAGCAGAAGCTAGAAGAGTTGCTGTTATGAGCACTAGCTGGGGAAGCTAAGCACCAGCTCAGTGTTTTAGTGGATGATGAGAGAGACCAGGTACTCCACTCTGTGAAGATCAGACTCCACCCGCCAGTGTATCAGACACAATGGACAATGGATTTTATGTTGCCGGGACTACCAAAATTAAAGAGGAGGGGGGGGGGGGGGGTCACACAGCAGAAGTTTAGGTTGCAATTGATTGCTTATATTTATTATTTTATATTTGCCGTGGCTATTTTATATTACATGATTTTATATTGTAAGATTTTGCTATTTATCTGCCTGACTTTCTGTTATTAAGTCTTATCTTAATAATTTTTGTTGTTCATCCCACCTTTTGTGGTCTGAATGCACCTGTGTTAACCAAGGAGACCAGCTAACTATGATGGTTTGAGATACTGTGATTGAAAAGACCAAATACAAAGGCTACTGAGTTCACAGGAATTGACTGATGCTTGAAGAGTTGCTGTTATGTTGAGAACACTAGCTGACCAAGCTAAGCCATGCTAAGCCAACTCAGTGTTTTAGATGATGATGATGATGATGAGAGGGACCGGGTACCTCATTTTATGGAAACAGGACTCCAACCACTAGTGCATAAGAGACAATGGACTGATTGTGGGCTGGATAAGGACAAGAAGCTGCAAAAGGAGATGAGAAAATTAGTTGTAATGCAAAATGTTGTGCTAAACACATGTATCCCTAGTCCCACTCAGCACCTCGGGATTAATGCAAAATATTGAGAGTATTGACCTCATTATTCCAGCTGTCTTGGTTTTAATGGGTATGAAAGCATATGAATAAAGACAATTTGTCCATTCAGTTTAATCACAACAATGGATGTTTTGTGGTTGGGGGGTGAATTAAAGTAAAGTTGAAATAGTGTTTTACATGAAAGCAGATATATGGAGCTTTCATATTGTGTTGATTTTGAAGGCCCCTGTGGACAAAAGTGGTAGTGTTTCGATTTGTGTCTTCTGGTCTCCATGCCATTAATCATTTCATCTGATTACGGAGCATTGGACCCAGTGGCAGGCATTAAGAATAACTATATAGAAATAGTCAATCCTCATCAGTATTAACCTGAGACTGTTTTATATCTGGTTAAAAATTTGTTGTGTGTTCAAGTGTATGGTTTCACATTATATTTCTATAATACAGTATCTTTACGGTATCTTTACTGTATTAAAGTGCCCCTGCAACACACTGATAGAAAAGCTCAAATTCTCAGCTCAAAGTTAAGCCTGCAATGCTGAAATTCTAAAAGGAAGATGTACTCATGGATCAGATCCATCTGTGTCAAAGAGATGCCCCCCTGAAGTATCCGATAAACTCTTTAGCAGATGGTTATCTGACCCAACTCTCCATCACACAAGCTTTGATAGACACCACTTAATTAAGACCAATTTAACATTCACTACCAGAGGAAAAAAAAAACAGACCTGGGATAGAAAAAGAGAGAATCCAATCATCAATACAAGGTCAGCTGCTGTGTCCTATTTCAGCTCAGTGTCTTGCTGAAGGACACTTCATCAGTTACTGAAACGCCACAATCAGCAAAAATCAGCATCAGTTGAACACCGCATATGACTGACAAGACCTACAAAAATATTAAATGTTACCGTAAAGCAGTCTGAGATATATTGAAATTCCTGTTCAGATCTGTGAAAGAGGCTTTTAAATGTGGTGCTCATTCCTCACTTAGGCAGCAGTTTATGTTGTATAAATTATAATTCTGTAGTTTTTATGATTTCATTCTTCATTTTAAAATGTTATCTTATCTTATCTTATCTTACCTTTATGCTGACCTTGTACAGCTGCTGCATGAAAACATAGCTTAATTATTAAGCCCATGATGCATTTCATTGACCCTAGAGCCAATCAGCTGCCACTTTTTTTCCATTTCTGTGAAAGTTTTGCAGGTGTGTGGTTTTCTTTAGCGAGTACATTAAGGAGTTGACTGCAGAGCGTTTGCAGACAGGTAGCGTGGAGTGATTAAGGACCACACATTGAGCCCACCTGATTAACTATCTGAGAACAGATGGCTATCAGATGAGGTTTTCCATCAAACTCCTTCAGCTGGACAGGGTTCACATCTGGAGCGGCCTCAGTGACAACGTTCAGGGAATTAAAGGGGAATACCGCTCGCTTCAGAAACCAAAAACTTGGACCCTGAATCTGCTTTCTGTGCAAGAATGATACAAGAAGGACGCCGTTTTACCCGACATTTCACAGTTTAGAAGTTGAAATTCTAACTAAATTGTAATTCTGCCATTACTTGAATTTGTCGTTGCACAGAGGACTAGTTGATTTAGTACCTCTGAGCAGATGGTTATCATTGGAGAATTTCCTTCAAATCTGCACAGCTGGACAGGGTACACTGCAGGAAGTAGGCACCTCATCTGCACAACAGGACTGCTGCATGTGTCATCCTACAAGACATCTTCTAGGTTCATATCTATTGTTTAACTTTGCTCCATGGTGTAATAAAACGTTTGATATGTGAAAGCTCAAGCTGTTAGACTCCTCACAAATGGGTATGGGGAAAAAAAATGTTTGTTTTTTCAGAACCCATCATTTCAGTCTTAAACTTGCAGCTCATTTCCTTATTGACTGACCCAAGGTTTTTGAATGTGGATAAATCTGAAATGCTGTGCAGATCCTCAGATCCTCAGAAACAGTGAAATCTAGTAATCCAGAATACTGTCACATAATGAACTACATTTCTCACCTGTCCAAAATCCCAAAGTTTTTTTTTTGTTTGTTTGTTTTCTTTTTTTAAATTAAGCAGACGTTTAGTCTCAATAACAGCATCTAGTGTTGTAGCATCAACTTAAAACCCTCAGAATGCAAACACATTTGCTATAAATTAGATTTTATGGTCACAGTTTTTAATTTGAAATTAATTAGAATTTGAAATGGGCTCAAAAATGACCTCTGTAGTTTGCTTCATGAACTAATCAAAATTCTTAGCTCCATATTGAACATTTTATTTGTCTCAGGTTAGATATTAGGGCTGTACATTATATCAATATTATGTCAATATCATGATATGAGACTAGATTTCATCTTAGAATTTGGAAATCATTCTTTTTAATGTGGTATAAGTGTTGTCTTTTCCTTGTTTTAAAGGCTGAATTACAGTAAAATGATGTAATTTTCTGAACCTACCAGACTGTTCTAGCTGTTCTAGTATTTGTGTTTACTATTTAGACATTATGTTCACGTTTAGATGGTTATTTTTCTAAAATATCATTGTGTTAATATTTTGAGAAAGCGGCAATAGTCATCTGTACGATATTGTGCAAATTTTCAATATTGCCCAGCCCCATTACAGTTCTTATTTTAAACTTAAAGGACCAGTGTGTAGCATTTAGTGGCACTTAGTGGTAACCCTGCAGACTGCAAACAGGTGACGGGTGATTATAAACTAATGGAAACATACTTATGAATATTATACTACATTTCTGTAATTTTCTGCAAATCAATCCCTGTAAATCTTACACACTTTAAACCATTCTCCTCACCCATATCTTTTTTTTTTTTTTTTCTGGTAAGAAAGGAAAACCTTCCTAAATGCTTCCTCTAGCGAAACGAGCAATAAAGTAGCAGCAATTCAATGCAGTAAAAGTAGGGCTTTCACTGTGCCTGCACTTGGATGCCACAGTACAGTAATTGCTTTCAAAATATATCCATAGGCTGCACAGCCCTACACCTCACAAAGGGACCTCAATTGTAACATAAAGCCCAGCCCTCGGGCAAATTAAAGCTCAGCATCATAGGTCAGAGGGGAGAAAGAGAGAAAAAAACATGCAGAAAATGGAGCAAGAATGTTTTGCCACAGTACAGAGTGAGCGAATAGATGAGAGTGCTGCAGTGATTCTGATAGGAGGAAACAAACACACCAGTGAGAGAAACACAATCAATTTATCTATTTTTAGTAAGTGTCTTTGTAGACGAAGAATAACTTATTGGAGATGAATTTCTGACTTCTTCAATTTCATCGATGTCAGTGTTAAGCAAACAGAAAAAGAAATCCCCCCCCAACGCAGTACTTGTGTTTATGGCTCTTGGATGCTTCACTCTACTGAGTTAAAAAGTTGTTAAAATGACAGGAAGACTGTGAAAAAGCAGCTGCGTAGTGAGTCATTTGTTTTAATAAGGCGTGAGCTCTTGCTTGCATGCTTCTTTTGAAGAAGCTACAGTACTTTGCAGTCTGAGTCACCTCTGTATGTCTAAAATTGTATATCGACCATGCAAATTTGCGCTTTACAAATGTACAGAAACTTTTCCAACGCTCCAGTGAGTTCATGTGTGCAGCCACGCATCATTCCCAATTCATTTTCTTTGCATTTTCTGGCTGATAAAACTAGAACATACAGCATCTGCACCGTGTCTACTCTTGTAACAACTTGCAATGCATAATGTTTTATCAGACATGATATGAGTGAGAATTTTCTGATTATTGTGACATAAGGCAATGGGTTATTAATATTTTTTGTCAGTTAGCAACAAGAAGATATGGACACCGTCACAAAAACAACATAAACAAAGCCAAAGCAGTAAACATACAAGGAAATGAAAGCACACGTGTTACATTAAGGAGCTCAGCAACATATCAGCTCAACTTTCCTTAAAATTTAATCGGCTAAAAGTCTTAAAAGTAAGAACTTAAATGGATAAATGCATTCATGCTTCCTTACCTGTGCCGCCATCAGTGATAACTCCATTATCCCTGGATCGATGGTTGCCAGCCTGAGTGTGTAAAGAAAACACGTTTTGTTGGGAAAGTAAGAAAGAGCGTTGATGGCAAAGAAATGCAAAGGAGAAGGAGAGGAAAGAGTACGAGGAAGGTCTGTGAAACGGCAGCACTGCGCTTGGCTGGATGAGTGCAGTTGTGGATGTGCTACATAATGACACAATGCTTTTCATGCTTCATGGAAGAGTTTATTCACTCAGCACATCTCTCTCCTCTCTTTCTGTATGGATGTGTATGTTGAGGAGGGGGTGGGGGGCAGGGGTAAACTGGAGCTCGAAGCATGCCAGGCAAATCTTGCAGAATTACTGATGCTGGTGTGGCTTTTGCGTGTAAGATGTTTTGACGTTGCTACCCCGTACATCTTCCTGATACCAGTTTTAGATCGACTTCATAATCCCTAACGTTCATCCTTGAATTATTCACCTCCATCTGAAAATTTACATTAAAATTATCTTTGTGTATGTGCTTGTTTCTCCGTCTTTCTCTCTCTTGCTTCCATCTCAGTTTTATAAAGGGTTAATAAGTTATAACTAATGGCTTCATTCTGATTAATAAATCAGTTCATAATGTTTTATATATGAGAAATAGCTAATGCATTAATAACAATAACTTTTATGTTGCCAGGTTGTGACAAGCCCCCTTTGCTGTTGTGTATCCCCCTCATGCATGACTGAAACTCCTTGGTTTTGGGCATTGTGCCATATTCTTGGTGTGTATGTTTTGGTGTGTATGAATCTGGGTGCAATACTGTATCTTACTGCTGACTGTACATGTATGTGGCCGTGTCGCCCGTGTTCTCTCGAATGTCAAAGACAAATTTCTCCTGAGGGAGACAATAAAAGCTAATCTTATCTGATCTACTCCGTGACAGTGGCCTTTCACTCCACCCTCAAGTGTGCCTGTTCGGAACAAGTGTAAGCACTTTTGATTTTCAATGAGGTTGGACAACATGTCATGTGAACCAGTTCTGTTCAAGCATACTGCCGCCCAGTCATTGTTGCTGGGTTATTAGAAAGTAAAACACCATTTGCCCTTTTTTTTAATGACGTAATGAACATTTATAACTACAAACTTGAAGGATTATTAGAGAAACAAAAGTAGGAAACATAGGAAACTTGTGATTAATTGACACCTGCCAAAGAGACTTCTAGTAAGTTACAACAACCCGAGAGTTGTTTTAAATATCTTATAACTGATGTATAAAGCACTAGTAATTGTTTATTAACCCTTAATAAAGTCATAAGTTACGATTTATCAGCAAAAAAGGTGTCTAGGCAGAAAGTGGAACATAGAAAGATGTATGTAGATTCTGACTATTTGGTAAGTAAATGTTGTGATACTTTTTATTTCAGTAAGTTTGACTATATTTAATTGATTTTAATTTCTTTTTTTTTTTTTTTAAGTTATTTTTTTGGGCATTTTTGCCTTTAATTGACAGGACAGCCAGAGAGTAGACAGGAAACGGGGCAGAGAGAGAGGGGATGACACGCAGCAAGGGGCCGCAGGTGGGAGTCGAACCAGCAGCCGCTGCAGAGGACTAACAGCCTCCATACATGGGTCGGATGCTCTACCAATCGAGCTAAACGTCCGCCCTTTAATTTCATTTTTAATCACAATCTGTTTTCACACAGCAAATGTCAGCAAACGTATCTTGGCAGGGAGCTACTTAACCTACATTATCCATCTGGCTCGTTAAATTCATGTATGGGTGAGGGGCATCGCATAATGTAATTACATTCATATATATTCATTATATTCCTTTGTTAGTTCCGATGTCATTCATGTAGCAGTTTTTATATGACTGAGATTAATCAGGTTGCTTCATTCTTGTATTAGTTTTATCATGTTATGTGAAATGATAAGTTGAGAGATAAGCTAATTTGGGTATTCAATTACTCTGGTACCATGCTCTTGATGAAAATCACACCCGTCAGATGCAGAATTCTCAGGAAAAGGCTTGAGCTACATTGTTCTGGGTGATGTACTACACGTATTACATATCATCTGCATAATGAACTTCAATCCAGTGAGAGTTCAACTCGAACTTATTTTAAAGAGGTTTAACTACTCGTTACAATGTTTGCAAAGGACACAATTCAGTTTTGGCATAAAATGGACTTCAAGTGGAAGTATGATGCTACTTTAAGGCCCCAACAAATGTACAAAAACAACCCATTGCTATCTCAGTGGAATGCATTAGCTCAAAAAACCTGCTGCTGTTGAATAATGAGTGGTCAGGTCTGTTTAGCAGCACAGCTCTCCACAATGTTGGACACAACGAGTAACATGCTTATAAGCCAGTAATTATTCATAGCAGTCAGTATGGCTGACTTCAAATCCTTCGGGAACCTCTCTTCTTTAATCGAGGCATTAATTGTCTTTATTTAAATGTAAATTAAATACAGTTACTGGAAATGGTCCAGTAATTGCATTTTCAAATTCACATACATCACTCAGGTATTGTGCATGTACAGGGCTTTGTCTCTGAAGACAGGTGGGACCAGGATTAAGTTTTAATCAGACAGACCTGTAACTATGTTGAAAATGTGTTTACCGTCTTACGCTTGTTGATGAATATGCTTGGTTGAACTGCCTTCCCTAAGCATAATATAGAATTTCTCGCAGAAGACAGATTTTGCTGGTGGTCTGTACACTCCAGACATTTGCGTTGATATTTAGGCAAATACAGTCACTGTAATTCTCAACAGAATAGTGCATCTCCTTACATGATATGTGATATGTAATGCAAAATAACAGCCCCCCTACCTCTGCCTTTGCTTTGTTGCTTTTGCTTTTATTGATAAACCTACTTTTCCACCCCATCCAAGTGTCATTAAAAAAAAATTTTTTTTTGACTTTTTTGTGAATTTTGGTGTTACTACACAGATTTTATTTCATGCACATGTCGAAAACAGGCTTTCGGCCTGAAAATGTACAAAACCAAACTATAACCTTATTACTTGACTGTCTGGGATCCTGCGCGGTGTATAAAGTGCATTTTCCTGTTGGTACAAATGGTCTCGGGAGATTTGAAAAAAAAAAAAACATCTCGCACAAATATACCACATTAAGACTGAAAATGCGGTGTTGCTCAGATATGGCAAGGCACACATGCAAACGCCATTTTTTTGCTTGTCTGTGCTTGAAATGAGTTTGTCTAGGTTGCTGAATTTAATCTCCAAAGACAGATTCACCCCAAGCCACTTATGTGTCTCCAATGTCACAGCACACCAAGCTGTTATCTGTAGACCTCTATTGTACTCTGTGGCCTTTGGAACAATTACTACCGCATGAGAAAACCCCTTAAAATAGTCCCTGTTCTGGCTTTTGTTTGTGCATTAGTTAGCAAGTAAGACAAGAAAATTACTGTACATGTATGTGTCCTACATGTATGTATATGTGAGTGTGTAGGCATGTGTGCATGTGAGGAAGGGCTGATATAGAGCAATGTGTGGCTCTTTTATATGCTCAATGCAGACCATTTGAGGAGAGATGGTCATTTTCCCTGAGGCCCATTGAGTCCAGCTGTCAGCAGAGAGAGTGAGACACAAAGTCATTTTAAACAAAAAAGAGAAAAAAAAGTGGACTGATAGAAAGACAGGTAAATTACAGCGCTGGAGTTTTATTTTTGTTTTTTTCCACACACATTTACTTTATTACCCCACACAGTTTGTAGGTTATTGTGTTTTATATGTGTGTTATACAGGAGTACGACTGTCTCTCCAGATCAGTTTGCCTGCAGTGTTTCTGTGTGTACAGATCTTTACACATTCACTTCCCATCTGCCCTAAATAGCTCTTTGGCTTATTTAAACAGAAGAAAAAATAATGGTGTCACTATTGCCACAAATATGGAAAAGATACATACATTTTACTAAATGTTTACATCTTTAATCTAAAACGTGTAAGTAATATATATGACAGTCAAACCAGATACAAGATCCTATAGCAAATATGTGTAATATATAATTTGGTAATTTAGAGGTATAAAAATCTTAAAACACATGTATGAGACATAAAAAACATAAAACAAAAACGCCATATACAGTATATCATAGTGTGTATTTCTATATAAAAGAATTTATCTTTATAACTGCAACATGTTTAAATATTTATTAAAAACTACAAAGAGTCGTACCATGTATCAAGGCTAATGCTGCGTTCCAGAACACACTGAGTTCCTACTTGTCAAGTCGAGGCGAATCCATCAACCCCAACTTCATGAGGAGGCAGTTGTCTGACATCACACAACAGTGGCAACACTCATGAAAGTGCACTTTCTAAATGGCAAAACATTAACTAAAATTCAATGTAAATTTTGTTTGCCTATAAACTATCACTTATGCATTTGATTATTAGAAATATTTGGCCATGCGCTTCACATAATGTTTACTGTATACATACTTAATTCTACAATTATGTTGCATGAGAAAATAGCAAAAGTTTCCCATATTTTTACATATGGGACGCTTTTTAAAAATATGACTGCTACATTGTTGACATAAATCAAGATGGGCGACACGTTTCCACTTCCTCCCACTGTACAAAAATGAAGCCAAAATATCTCAAATACGAGCACTGCAATCTTGCACTGGTGATGTAATTTGGAGCCACAGTCTAGTGATCATGTTTGGAGCCGCATTTTGGAGTTTCCGCCAACACGCCTGGCCGACTCAATCGCAAGCAGGGCTCAGTTGTCAATCATGACAGGTAACCTGCTTTTTATTGCATCAAATAACTAATTAAACATTTGAACAAATGTCAGCATGATAAGAACTATCTAAAATAAAAGAAACCCATGTTAGGGAAAAACATTTTTGGCATGTACTTTGATGTTTCAGTTTGGCCCATGTCCGATCTACTAAAATGGAGGGGGTGCAATTTATGACCTATACTGCAGCCAGCCACCAGGCGGCGATTGAGATGTTTTGGCTTCACTTCATCCATTCAAGTTGGTCACTTCATCATAAAAGATGAGTTACATGTTTGTTTTAACTACAGTACACGTAGCTGTGTCAAGTATTTCTTCTATTCTTTGGTACACTGATCACATAAACACATAAGTTATATGTTTTACTGCACAGTGCATTTCTTCTTCAGAGCTTTTGCTGCAGCTGGTGCCAAGACTCCAACTATGGCCCCGGCAACTCCACCCACCACTGCGCCCAAGCCTATGAAAAGTGGGCCGCCTGCAGTGCCAGCAGCAGCCCCGATTGCAACACCCACTTCAGCAATTGTCACAATCAGACCAGTTTCAATGAATTTGTTTTTCTTTTCTGCCTTTTCTCTTGATTTTCTTTCATATGCTTTTTGGAGATCATCTAGCTCTGCCTGCAGCTGTTCTCCTTCAAATATGGCCCTCAATTTTTCTTCTTCTCTGCGTTTTTGCTCCACACTGGCCTCCATAATCTCTCAGCTCGTTCTTGGATTGCTTTCTCAGCCTCCTGGAACATTTGGTTTGTGTAAAATTTTCCTCCGTTATCATGGACCATACTTACTATCTTAGCAAGCAGCTGGGGTACCTGACTGTCATTGGAAACTGTGTTATTGAAGACATGATACCACCCGTTACATTGTGTGATCAAATGGCTAAGTTCAGGACTCTTACGAAAAAAATCTTCAATTCTTTTGTGCCGCAGCTGGTCACCATGAGTGAAGAGAACCAAGGAGTAATCTGCAGCTTTGTCACCGAATACCATCTGCAGGAGTTCAACAGTTTTCTGTTCTTCCTCTGTGAATCTGCCCAACTTGATCACAATCAGGAAGACGTGCGGACCAGGAGCTGAGAGAGAGATGCATTCTTTCAGCCTTCTGATCACTTCCTCTTCTTTGTACTTTGTATCATAAATTCCTGGTGTGTCAATAACCGCGACCCTGCGTCCATCCACTTCTCCTTTGGCCTTCTCACACTCTGACGACACAGAACTTGGAGAGAGGACTGATGCAAAAGCCTTTCGATTTAGGATGGTGTTTCCTGATGCACTCTTCCCACTTCCTGTCTTTCCAAGCAGCACAATTCGAAATTCTTCATGTGGATCCAAATCTACAAAACAATATGGAAAATGTCTTTCTTTAGTAGATCTTGGTTGCAGTGAATTATTCTATGTGCTTCTAATATAAGGCACTGCATCACTTTTAAATACTGTACAATGTATTGCCAGTTTAGTCAGTAATATGCTAATGTAGATAAGCAACTTTCTTCAGTAGAAAGTGTAGGCCTATGGCATCCATGTATTCTTGTACAGAACATTTTGCCTACAAAGAAAAATATTTGAAATATTGACAATGTCAATAAAGTCAACTGTAT
Source organism: Lutjanus argentimaculatus (assembly GCA_034769285.1). Lineage (NCBI taxonomy): Eukaryota > Metazoa > Chordata > Actinopteri > Lutjaniformes > Lutjanidae > Lutjanus > Lutjanus argentimaculatus. The sequence continues at coordinate 4,926,075 of JAWZSL010000001.1, forward strand.
GTTTTTAATGGTAACAATGAAGCAAAACACCCACAATGCAACATGAGTAAAGGCAGGTTGTGTCATGCTAGTAGAGGCTAATGTAGCCTTAAGCCACTAACATAACGCAGAGATGGCTTACAAAGGTCTGGTAAACTCTCTTCTTTCTAACTCCATATCCCCAGATCTTTTAAATTTTCAGACTGGTAGTCTTCAGATCCAGCCAACATCACTAAAGCAGTGGTTCCCAAACTGGGGGGCAGCCCCCTTGGGGGGGCGCGGAGCCACTGCAAGGGGGGCGCAAAAGACCAGGGGAGAAAAAAAGAGTGAAAAAAAGCTGAATGAATATGATCTATGTAGGGGGAATAAACAAATGAGTTTGCTGTTTTTCTCCAGCTGACCTTTATTTTGCTAAAATTTAACTACTCAATTTTTTTTTTATCAGTTCCATCCCCAATTATTGTTAACAATTGATTGCAAATTTTGTGATGGGGGGGCTGGAACTTTTGTTGGCTTCCAAAAGGGGGGCATACTGGAAAAAGTTTGGGAACCACTGGGAACTAAAGTAACATATCACTTGAGTCAATTTATCAGATTTCATGCAGCTCCCTCTGGAACCACAAATACAAGGACTATAGGATTTGTGGGCATCTGTCAGTAAGTTTGCAGATGACAAAACTGTCATCTGCTCCAATTTTCTGCTTTTCAATTGTTGAATATAGAAAAAAAAACAAAACTCAAAACTTAGAGCAGCAAGCTAGACGTCAGTACCTGTAGCTCCACCCAAAAGCTCACTTTGCAGTTTGTGGTTTGACAAGTTTAAGCACATTAGTGCTACCCTTGCACTACCAGACTAATTCAGAAATGCAAATTAGTCTGGAATGTCTTAGTTCACCTTCGATTCCTAAAGGGTGTTAACCAACAGGTGCACCAAAATGCCTCTGCTAAGTGTATAGACCTACAATCAATGAGGGAAACGAAACCTGTTACATAGCACTGAGGGATACAAGTTGGGGCGGTGCTTGGTCCACTTCAAGCAGGAAAAAACTTTTTCAAACTAGAAGAGCGCACTCGGTAGAGTGCAGATCCCTGCCAGGCATGAAGCACGTACTGCAATGTCACCACAACTGCCACGTGCATGTTTAGTGAGGTCACTGTGACCTTTGACCTTTGACCACCAAAATCGAATCAGTTCATTTTTTTAGTCCAAGTGGACATTTGTGTCAAGTGTGAAGAAATTCCCTCAAGGTGTTCTTGAGACCTCATGCTAACAAGAATGGAATGACCTGAAAACATAATGCCTGTGGCCATAAAAACATAACGGCATAAATGTCAAGGTTTTTCAAAAATTCTGAATGTGCACAAAAAATGTTAGGCTGATCAGTCGAGTCGTTTTCAAGATTAGGTCTGGACAAGCTGTAGGTTCAGTGATCATGCACACACTCACTCACTCGTGCACTGACACAAACAGAGAAGCAATTACATGATCCCCTCCAGGATTACAGCTGAACAGTACACTAATACTGTCTCTGAAAACATTTGAGGTAAGCACTAGGCAATGGAGTAACAGAATCTTGATTCATATTTGATCAGCAAAACAGCAGCGTTTTGTGTGCCTGGTGTGCTGCACTTGAAACGTGACATGACTTTCAAATCTGGACCAACTACACTCCTCTGTCAGTCATCATATTCACTCTATTGTGATCAGCCTGAAGAGATCCAGGATGGGTGGGAATCTGTCTGAATGGGAGGGTGACCACTGGCCAGATGGGAACAAGACAAATTTGCTCTGGCAGAAACGTCTGGTTCCCAGGTTACTTTATTCCCACTAAAATCACAATTTTTTTTGCGTACTGACTAAACAAGAGATATTTGTCAGTTATTTGTTGTCAAATTTGTTTGCATTTCACTATTTTTTTCTAAATATGATGTTTGTGCTGACAAAATAGTGAAGTAGTTCAGTTTTCTTTATTTGCTTGTGTTTTATCTTTTTGTGTATCTTTTTTTGAGTTCCAGTTTGTTGAGCTCTCTCGGCCGCCAAAACTTGGGCTGTTGTTGTCTTTTGCAATTCCATACAAATACATTTGTTGACAATGGGCAAGTTCAACAATAAAATCCTAATAAAAAGTCATTTAAAAATCATAAATTAAAAGCAAACATATGTTGACTACATACAGGATATACACTTGCATGTGACCTAGAGATATTCAAAGAGGCAGTAAGATAGAAAACATACAGAACTACTCATCTGTGACCAGATATCTTTCATTCCAAGATTAAAATCTCTGACCTGCTACCCTACTAAGAAGGCAGCATAGCACTAATCAAACATGCTGTGGGGCTTAAAAAGAGTTAAGTGTTATAATATCATCTAATATCATTTATCATCATATAAAAATACCTATGTTGAAAATATATATGTACATTGTCATTCTACAATTCAGTACAGATGTCTTTATCTTATATCAGGCAGTTTAAAGGACGAGATAAAAAAAAAGGAATCAAACATTAACAACATAAATTGAAAAAGTTGAATAAACAAAAGACTAAAATAGGCAAGAAAATACAGATTACCTCTGTTCCCTGTAGTCGCCACTTTTGCAGCATTTGTCAGCCCTTGAACTCTGCAGGCCATGGTTTTACAGATTTGGAGTTCAAACAAATATCCAAGTCATGAGAAGAGTTCTGTCTTGTCTGGCAGCCGTATGTGAACAGATGCTTTTTGAAGTTACATACCATATATTTATTACGGTTTGCTGGAGGCTTTCCATCGACCTTGTCTTAAGGGTATAATTCAGGTCTGATCACGTTCCAGAGAAACAGAAAGTACAATCTGTCTTACTGTTACCAGGAAATACATGATACTGGAAATTGCCAGGTGTGGGAAGTCTTTTGAACTACCCACAACATAATAATTGACATGATGATATTTTTGGGAATGCTCAGCATTTCAAAGGAAATAGATGTTAAACTATTTTAAGTAAAGGTGATATAAATGGACAAGAAGTCCTCTTTAATGACCAAGTCATCACTCTATAGTTTATTGTCACTTGTATTTTCCTCATCATAAAATGCAGATGAAACAAACAATATCTTTTCAAGCTGATGAGCACAGCTGATCAAGAGATTTTAACAACTCATTGTCCAAACTAGTTCTGCACAGGCTGCTGTCTAAAAAATTAAGGGAGGACAGTAATGTGAGCAGTTGATGACATTCATGTTTTCACGTACAGACAGAGATGTGGACTCAACCTAAACTTTAACACCAATGACTTGTGACTTCATTTAGACTTGAGCTTTTTGACTGAAAATTTTGATACCATCCCCCAAGCCCAAAGATTAAAAGTATGTTAAAAGTGTGCCTCGAATGAATTTATTTCAGCATTAACGCCCTTCAGTCCCCACAAGTTGATCCTTAATTGCCATAATCCCCAGATCTGCTTTATCTGAACCAGTCCACTGGCATCTAATCAAGTTTCAGAAGAGAACCATGAAGAACTAGTTAGATGCATTCAAGCCAATTTCCCCCCTGTCATAACAAACCATGTCTCTTTACTTTACCCACACAGATGACACACAGTGTCACACAGTCTACTGTCATATAGTTTCAAATGCAGAGAGGGCAGACATGAGAATAAGTTACCTGAGCACATACAGTACAGTTGAATAATACTGCCACAGACAAAGAGAAAGACTACCATCCTGATTGTAGTTTGTAAATACATTTTTATAATTGATATTTTGGATGTTGAAGTGTTTTTATCCATATGTATTACCTGTGTTTGTTTGTTGGTATGTTGATTAGTCACCTGGATTAGCTGAACCGTTATAACTTTGGTGATCTTTTTTCACCATCACCTGCTGAAACTCAGTTTCAATTTGTCAAATATTTACTTGCAAACTTATCTCACAATAATTATAACTGCCTGAGACCCAAAATAAGATCTATGGATTACTGAATGTTTATCACTTGTTTTTCACTCGATAACTTCCCATCAGCACAGACACACTTACTGGCACTGCTGAGTACTGGAATGTGGCTGCTCCTGTCCTCAGAAAAGCACTCCTTACTTTGGATGTCTCAGAGGAAATCACCACGGTGTTCTCCACTGCAAACATCTGCTGTTGTCATCGGCTGTTGTCTGCTATGATGATTGAATCTTTGAATCACAGTTCAGTTTCCAAGTTTCTGTCATCATGATGTTTGAGGCATTTCCATTGCCTCATTGCATCATTTGCAGACAGGTGACTGAACTGAATTCAGGCAGTAACTAGTGTATTAAAAATCACAAATGCAGCTATTGAACTGAATATAAGTCAGTGCTGGATTTAAAAGAGCTCTATTAATTACTACAGAGGTACTAATATGTTTGGCTCGTCCATATGAGTCAAATAAGAAAACAAATATATCATTTCAACCTCCAGCAGGGTACTGGTGGACCCGGGGGGTGGGGTTGGGGTGTGCCCTCTTGAAAAATGTCCCCTAGGGTCCACTTCCGCTAGAAAATTAGTTGGCCTTTACATGTCTCTAAATGGTTAAATAGTTCCGTTTATGTTTTTATTACAGAAGTGAGGTATAGTAGTTATACTTAAGATAATAATAATAAAATTATAACTTGTTTTCATTACAAATGAACACTACTTTTTGCTAAAAGTGCACCACCACATACAGCAGGGCCCCTTTTTATTATTATGCATCGGATACTCGTGCTGCCTGAGTCTGCCACTGCAGGAGGTGTAGCACTTGATGTTGTGTTTAACTTGGTTTACTCGGTTTCACTTCACATTTGCTAATAATGTGGCTATGGGAGAAAAGTGAAAGTAATAATATTTTTTGAAAACGTTTGCAGTAGAACTGAGGCAAAATCAGTGAACACTGGGGATAATGAAAGCATCTGTTGTTGTTTTTTATATTAAGGCTTGAACATACATAATACTTAATGTAATGTATACTATATCATTAAACAGCAGTGGGGAAAAAAATAGCACATTACAATTTTACAATTTACAATTTCATTCAGCAAACACTTTTACCCGAAACGATGCACATCTGAGAGCTGATAAAACACTATTAGCAGTATTAGCCTACATTATTATATTATTAGACCTTCTGTACTTTTTAATGCAGTTGTTAATAGTGATGGAGCTAATTTTAACTGCTTCATGTGGTCTATAATGTAGTGGAATACAATATTTACCTCTGAGATGGAGAGGAGTAGAATTATAAAGGAGAACAAAATACTTACTTATACTTATATAGAGTACAGGTACTAAAATTAGTATTTGAGTAAATGTAGTTAGTTACTTCCCACCATCATGAGAAGGCAAGTATCACATAAATGTTTGGTTAAAGAAAATGTTCTGCTTGGATGTAAACATTTCAAGGTAGAATCAGACAAATTTTAAGTTTGAAGTAGCAGAAATGGGGGGGAAGTGTTAGAGTAAACGGTTGTTGGAGATGAAGGATTTAAGAGGTAAGAAATGCTTTTTTACTTCCATACAGTAGGTGGCGGCATTCCCTGTTCACGTTGATTTGCAATTTTCATTCAAACGAAAGAAGAAGAGAAAGCGTTTACTTCCGTGTAAATTTATGAATGACTCCAACTTCCCCGTGTAGCTAGCTTGCTAACTAGCTTCTGAGCACAGTTGGTCAACTGACGGCGACTGCTACCATCAAGTTGGTCCAAATGGATTATACTGCAACTCAGAGCGGGTTCAGACAGCGTAAGTTACGTACGTGAGTTTATCGATCAAATCAGTCTTCAGTAGCCTATCAGCGGCTTGCACGCGCACATTCTGTACCTGCTAGCTGTCTGGGAACGTAAACGGAGCTGAGTGGAGCTGTTGTCAGCCGGCTGGGGCTAATAACTAGCTAACTAACTTAACTAACGCTGCGCAACTCGTGAAAACACAGACTAACGTCTAACGCTGGGCGAAAATAGAAAGCCGTTTTAACTAGATAAATTAGAATTAATAGTTGGCCTGTAGTTTGCTCACAGACCATTAATAAACACCAACTAGGTTAACAATGCTAACTAGCCAGTTTACCTAACGTTAACGTTACACCGGCAAGTCAAGCTAACGGCTGCCCCCCCTTACTTAAGCTACATGTCACTCGTGTCGTTTCTGTGTGGAGCTGTCTGTGGGTTTAACCCCAGCTGCTGTGTTATATCAAGCGAGATTACGTGTCCTTTCCCTTGATGCTGACGTTAGTTTACGCATGTTATCCAGTTTGTTCCCACGCTTCAGGCTGGGTTAGATTTTGGCACTTGGATTCTGCAGGAGGCGCACTTTGGTTCTCCATGCGTGTTATTTTGACCTCAACCGTGAGCAGGGGTTTCTGATCAGAATTAGTAACGAGGCTGTTGCCGATACATTTGTTTTAACGCTACGTAGCGTCTGCAAACCGACATCTGTGCATAACCACAATGGAAACAAGCCTGGACAACGCACAGTCTTCAGGGCATTCAGGCGCACTCCTGGATAACCTTATTTAACGCTTAAAATATCAGTTACCACAATCAGGCCGAGCACACTATCATGTTTTACAAAACTAAAATCACAAGGCTACTGCTGACAGACTGTAGATCAGGTTTTTAAAGGTGTATCTGTGAGCAGACCGGACATACTGTAGGTTTACGTCATATCCATCCTATTGTCTTTGCTGTCAGAGATTAAAGGGGAAGGAAGTCCAAACTGAAGCTGCCTGTGTTTCTTCAGGATGATGTAATCTGCTCTTGTGATGTGTGTGATAATGTGCTCCCTCAGGGAATGAAGTTAAGGAGCTCCTTCTCTTGTGCACGCCACATTTGCACATGGAATTTGCGGTTTTGTGTTCAAACTTTGTTTAAAGGTACTATCAGTACAATTTGTCAGAGCTGATTGTAAAAGCGCCAGATGAATAGCTGATTGAGTCTCATTCTCAGGATGTCAGATACTGATTTTTTTTTTAGGCTGGTAAAACATCCCGAGCACAACGAAATAATGAGAAAACGAGGAAATACAGGCAGAAGGCTGCAGGGTCTCTGCAGATACTGACCACACCACACGCCTCTAGTGGCTCATAAGTGATGATTGAAAGGGATTATGTGTACATGAGCCTACACATTGTTTTTTAAGGAAAATGTTACGTATTATGCCTTTTAAATGGTTGTGTATTTCAAGCATTTATGATGCTTAAGTCACTTTGATTTTAATTTATTTTGTTTATTTGTTTGACAAGGACAATACATGTAGATATTGTTACATTTAAATGAAAATGCAACAATACATGTATGTATATAGGACTTCTATCCATAGATAATTTGCGGTCCTCTTCCCTAGTTAGTCTTTGAAGGAATAAAACCCAGATTAAAATGCTCCAATACCAACATATAGAACATACAGACAAGCACTCCAAACATTAATAGAGACAACAGCAGTACAGTTTCAATTTATAGCCATTCATGGGTGGGAAATGAAGAGTCTGCTACAGATTAGGTGTCTCTATGCCTACACTGCTGTTGTGTTAGCAGTCAATAACAAACAGAGCTCCAAAAGTAGTACAAGTCACATCTCCAGGCATTTGTATTTCAAAATTTTCTGTGTCTCTAATGTGCTATTAAACTGTGAAACAGACTTGGATACCTTTAAAGCAGAATAATAACACAAAGGTAAATTTAATTACCTTACTACTCATGTGCGTGCATGAAGGATTTCAGATAATTATCAGCATGTCCACTGTAAGGTTGTCCAAAATATCAGTACTTCAAAGCTTTTCAAAATATCAGTGTTTAAAACAATATAATACTAACATTCAATCGTAGCGAAAGTACAGAAGCTTTAAAGTGAAAAGATTGAAGTGCTCGATGGTGTTTAGTGACTTTTTCTGTACTGGCACTGTGTGCAGGTTGTTAATTTAAGAGAAAGAGAGAAAGAGGTTATCCAATTTGGGTTGCCAAGGACATTTATTTCTTTTTGTCATGGTATCAAAAGAGGTATTGTTGTTTTTATACTGTTTTTGTATCAAAGTTTAAAATTCTGGTATTGTGACATCAGTAGTCCACGGGGCAGCCAGTGTTAGTGACTGGTTTGTCTAAAATGTCTATTAAAGGGATAATTCACCCAAAAATTTCAATTCAGTCATTATATACTCAACCTCATGCCGATTAAAGGTTGGGTTTTGTTTTTTTAGTCCATAAAACGCTGCTGAAGTTTCACAGGAAAACAGCATTGCAGAATCTCAGTTTAAGTGAATGGTGACCAGTTTTCAAATGGACCAATAACCAAAAAAAAAAAAAAAGTGTCTCCGTTCTGCTCATCTGGTGTAATCGAAGTATCCTAAAGCCCCAAAATGCCAACTTCACCCAAATCTTTACTGCAGATCTTTAGCTCAGAGCCACTTTCATGTCCACGTGCACAGTGTCTGAACTGGATGTGTGACAGTGTGCATGCACAAGTCAGTGGTATGTCGGGGCTTTTCTGTTTGGTCACTATTCACTTCAGTTGTTTGGGAGTTTCTGCAACACTGTTTTCCTGTGAAATTCCAGGAGTGTTTTGTGGACTGAAAAACTAAACCCGACTTTCAATCGGCGTGAGGGTGAGTAGATAATAGCTAACTTTTCATTTTTGGGTGAACTATCCCTTTAATTTGAATATCACTTAAACAACAGGAAATAGTGAGGGAAAGCTTGGTCAAGTCTCTTCATACAAACACTGGTTTCTAAAATTTTCTGTACTTTCGGCTGCCTTGCATGCGCTTGCTTTACTAATTTTGCCCACTTTTTTCATTCCCCTGACATTGTGAATGATTTGAGTGGTTTTGGATCCACTCCTTTGTTTGACACATCTCTTTCTCTACCCACTCCTTCCTTTCATCCAGAGCCCAATATGCGTCTGAGGAACACCGCCGCTGATGGTCCAGAAGGCAGCCAGCTGTTTGAGGACACAAGTGGACCACAGACAGGGTACAGGTGAGAGCAGCACTGCTGTCCAGGCTGAAGTTAGGCTGGAAACTACTGATACAAATGTTTGTGTCTTATATTACATCAAGGAAAAATCAACTTGTCAGTTAGGTCATGCCCTCAAAATAAAATTTTGACTCTTTGGGATAGAAAAAGAGCATAACTATTCTAATTGACTGTCTGTTAATTCAACTTTACAGTCTTTTGTAGCATCTCATCACAATAGATTTGACTATATGTTTGATTTTTATTAGTTAATGCATCCTTCTTGTGCTTTTTGTTGATTTGATTTCTTGTGTCATGGTGGCAGCAACCAGCAGGCCGGGCCTCAAGCAGCAGGATTTCCTGGCCAGTCCATCCTGTCAGACCCCATGTCCAACCTGGCCATGGCATATGGCAGCTCACTGGCATCCCAGGGAAGGGAAATGGTGGACAAGAACGTAAGTCTGACTCATAAATATGCCTTTTGTAATGATTATGCCTATCAGAAACAGCTCTACGTGACTAAAGGCTAAACCCTGGTGATTCATCAGGTCAAAGCAAAAGCAGGCTGAACAGAAGGGCCACATTAAATTATTTCCCATATTGAAAGACAACACTCCCCATCAAATAAAGCATGTTTGTTTGTTTCAGCTGGACAGGTTCATCCCAATTTCTAAGCTGAAATACTACTTTGCTGTGGACACGGTGTACGTGGGGAAGAAGCTGGGTCTTCTAGTTTTTCCTTACATGCATGAGGTAAGTCTGCTCACACCTGATAAATGTACATTATTCTGTTGTGCAGTGATGTTGCTGCCTGTGTCTCTGATGCATTAATATCCAAAACAATGCAGTAAACTGTCAAGGGTACACACCCTAATTTTCCATGACAATGCTACACTGAAGAAAAAAATCTGTGTTGAAATCATAAATATAAACTAAATAAACTCACGTGGCCTCTGTCAAGAATGATCAACTCTGATCAATGCTATATTTATTCATCTCAGTGATGACCGATGATGCTTTACCTTCCAGGGGACGCGCCATGTTGAATTCATAGAAATAAACCAAACCAACTATTACACCATAATTTGTAGACTAGATAATGTGATAATGTATTTGAATAAGTTTTCAGATTTTGGATTTTATTTGTTCAATTTTGGGTGCATTTTCAGAAATGCCTGCCACAGTGAACAGGTCAGGGTTAGGGATGATAACAATCAATCATTAATTAAACAGTCGCTGAGAATTTGGTCAATCAAGTAACATTTAATCGATCCACTGTCAAATAAAGATCTGAAATATAACAGATTATTTTTATGAGCACACCCCACATGTTATTGGATATTCAAGCATGTGTTTAATATGTAGGCCTTCACGTATTTAAAGGCTCTGTAATACTGTCAGAGAATATGCAATATGTTGCTGACTGAGGAGGAAAAAAACACATTTGATATTGTTTAGTATAAACAAAATTTTCATGTTTTTTAATCATGGTTAATTGATTAATTGATTGTTAATTTTACCAATAATCATTTAAGGAAAGAGTGTAGAATTTGCACCCCTAGTAGAGGTAATCCTGTGCATGTTGAAATGTTGATTTCTCTCCATGGGCCTCTCAGGTATTCCTTATCTGCTCCATGTTGAGACAAGATCTGCTTCCAGTTAAACCTGAAAGCATTGTAGTTCAAATTGATCGAAAAAATAATCCAAACCAGTACAGTATAGTATCTTTTTTTAGCCTACACATACCCTCTGCCTGTGTCTTGAATATTTCCACATAACCGAGATGTTTCAGTAGCTCTCTGAAAAGTGTGTTAAGTGTGGAAAGTCATGGATAAAATATTCAGGATTTGCTTCACCTGTGAAATACTACGTGCTCTCAGCCCAGAGGTTAAGGCTTTAGTAAGCTTAAAAGGATATTCCACCTTTACATGATAATCCACTCAATATGTACTCTCCCCTATGCCGATGTGAGGATGGGTGAAGATCTTCAGTTCACAAAACAATCCTGGAGTTTCAGCAGAAAACAGGGTTGCAGCCAAATCTGGTATAATGGCAGTGAATGGTGACCATGGATAAAATGTAAAAAAAAGAACACAAAACAAACACAAAATGTCTCCATCCTACTCGTGTGGTGTAATCCAAGTGTCCGCGAGCCGCAACATTAAAATTTAACCACAAAAGACGCCATTTACACCATGTTTTTGGCTGAAATGTCAACTGTAGCATGTAGCTGGTAGCATGTAAACATGGCGTCGATCTCACGAGACTCTTAATGGATGGACGTGTGAAAATATCGCGAGATGGCTAAAAACATGGTGTAAATGGTGTCTTTTGTGGTTAAATTTTAATGTTGCGGCTCGTGGACACTTGGATTACACCACACAAGCAGAATGGAGACATTTTGTGTTTTTGTGTGTTTTTTTTTTTTTACATTTACATTTGGTCTCCAATCACTGCCATTAGCTGCAACCCTGTTTTCTGCTGAAACTCCAGGATTGTTTTGTGAACTGAAGATCTTCACCCATCCTCACATCGGCATAGGGGTGAGTACATATTGAGTGGACTATTATTCAGCGGTGGAATATCACTGTAAGTGTGTGATCATGTGTGTGTTTTAGAACTGGGAGGTGAGCTACCAGCAGGACACTCCTGTGGCTCCACGCTTTGATGTGAACGCTCCCGACCTCTACATTCCTGCCATGGGTTTCATCACATACGTCCTGGTGGCTGGACTGGCCCTCGGCACACAGGACAGGTACACACATCCATGTTTTTATCAGAGTGATACAGGATTGTGGAAGTAATCATTTGATTCTTTATCAGTGCAGTGTATCAGAGCAGTGATCATTAACAATTAGTAAGCAGATGTCTTTATTTATGTCCACCAAGGCACATTATAAATCACTGTAGTCGATTACTGAATGGTACTAAAATTTTGATTGTCGTACGAAACTTAAGCAAAAAAAACTGAAAAAAACAAAAACATCACTGCAGTTAGAGGTCTACAGTATATAAATCTGTGTCATTCTGTGCCCCCTTCAGGTTTTCTCCAGAGCTGCTGGGAGTTCAGGCCAGCTCAGCGTTGGTGTGGCTGATCATGGAAGTCCTGGCGGTCCTGCTGTCACTTTACCTTGTGACCGTAAACACTGACCTCACAACCATAGACCTGCTGGCCTTCTCTGGCTACAAATATGTTGGGTATGTACAGCATCCTTCTACGTTTGCATTTTCATCACCCACTCTCCCTCTTGCTGCCTCCCCCTCATCATTTATATGTTTTTATTTTGCTCAGTTGTTTATTCTTTTTTTAACTGCTAAAAGACAAATAAAGAGACAGTATTTTGTAAATGTTTGTTTTCATTTCATTGAAGACTCTGATATACCTAACGTGAGACTGTGTTTGTGCGCATGTCTTTCTTCTCTCTCTCTCTGTAGGATGATCATAGGTGTTGTAGCAGGCCTGTTGTTTGGCAAGCCAGCGTACTATCTCTCTCTACTGTGGTGCTGTGTTGCAATCTTTGTCTTTATGGTGAGTGAAGCGTCAGTCAACTCTTGAGAGTTTTAATTATTGATCTTGACAGATTTCCTGTTTATAAATAATTGACTTGGACTAAACCAGTAAGTAAGTTCTTTCAGAGACTTAACCTGATGCTTACAGTGTCCACAGAGGCCCGTTCTGCCTCAGTTTGAGGCGCCAGTGTCAAATTCCTGCTGCTGTTTGCCAGCAAAACCTGCCAGATACTAGACATACACCAGATGTCTACTGCATAAATGTATATTAGATGCCTTGGCAGTACAAATAATTATGTACTTTATTTGCTGGAAAGAATGTTTCCAGCTTGGCATCTTGGATATTTTTCCTTAAGTTTCACCTTGAATCACCAAAGATCCCTGCAGTACTTTTGTCAGCTTTCACACAGACAGGGGAGAATTTAAAGGGACAGTTCACCCCATAATCAAAAATACATATTTTTCCCTTGGCCTGTAGTGCTGTTTATCCATCTAGATTGTTTTGGTGTGAGTTGCAGAGTTTTGGAAATATTGGCTGTAGAAATGTCTGCCTTCTCTTTAATATAATGAAACTAAATGGCACAAGCCATGTGGCGCTCAACAACCAAAAAATACATTTGAAAAATTCAAGATGGAGTCTCTTTCAAAAAAATCATGGCCCAGTTAGTCAAGATGATCCTCAGACCTTATTGTGAGCAGTTCCATGCAGGAACTACTTTCTTTCTGCAGGAGAATGTCCTGGAACTACTTTCTTTTTAATAGAAAGCCCTTTGCTCCATGTCTTCTCTTCTCTTCCTCGCCCTTTCCTGACCATCTTAAACTGTCCTATTTAACTAAGGCATAAAACTTCGCCCCAGTGCAGATAAATATACCTTGAGAGGATCAAAGTCATAGTCATCTTCACTTAGTCAAAACAGTCAGCCTATTCACATGTTCCCAAACTCCTGATAGAAACCCATCTCAATAAGCACTAAAAACTTTTTTTAATGTCTGATTAAAGAATATCTTCAATGGGTCTCTCCTCAGATCCGCACTCTGCGTCTGAAGCTGTTATCTGAGGCGGCGGCAGAGGGCAGGCTGGTGAGAGGAACCAGAAACCAGCTGAGGATGTACCTCACCATGTCCATAGCAGCAGCACAGCCCGTCTTCATGTACTGGCTCACCTTCCACCTCATCAGATAAAACCTGGAACACGCACTCACTGTGTAGTAAGATGAACTTTGTTATCTGAATGCCATCTCACCCCCTGAAAACCCTCGAGAAAATACACACGCACACACACACACACACATCAGAGAAGTTGGACTTGGACGAAACACAGAACAGCCACGGTTGTCTGGATGATATCCCATCATTTTCCAGACATAAAGACAGAACTGCACACTCACAAGACTCACTCCATGTATGTATGGAGCAAAACAACACGCTACAAGACGATTACGAGAGGATGTGGGGCGTCACTGCCTCTTCTCTCACAGCACATCCCTGTCATTAGTATTGCCTTTTTTTTTGTCTTTTTTTATGTCATGTCTTCAAAAACTTGTAGCAAGAGCAAGTGGCTTTAAGTTGTTTTTCTACTGTGTAATTATTTGTTTGTAATTTTTTTTTTAGGAATATTTAAGTATGTTTGTGTATAGCAAAAGTATTATTGCAGATGTTGCTTGTCTGATATCTCACAAATGATTTTTTCTGAGCCGACAGGAAGAAAGCACATAAGCCGTCCATTTCATGATATGAAAGAACTCAAATTCAGGTTTAAAAGTTCTGTCAGTTAATCTGGAAACAAGGGTTATCAAACTGGTGTGTTGTTTTTTTTTATCTGTTTAATCTTTTTGTATGTGCTTTGATACATGTATGAGCTTTGCTGCCTGACGACTCTGGAATAGAAACTGTGTAAGCCACATCAAGGTGTAGACCTCATGATGAGTTGACTTTGATATCCTTTTTTAAAAACCAAGTAAATTATTTACTGCTTTTCATATTGAAAGTCAGACGGAATAAAGGAAGGGAAGAGATGAGATGGTCTGTTCTGTGAAGGTTGTTTTAGTCTCCTCGAGATACTTGAAATAATTTAATGTCAGAGCTTCTTTCTTGTGCTTTAATGTGCTTGCAAATTGTCTAATGTTGATATGAAACTGCTTTTTATGTAGCCAGTACTCAGTCAATCCAGGGTAGGATTCACATTCACTCAAATGAATTCAGGAAACTATTCAACATTTAGAATTTCTGGATATTCCTCAGATGAAACTCATTATTATAACTTATTATAATGCTTATCTCAGTTAACTGAGGTGCCAATAAAAACTTTTCCCAAATGTTTTGACAAAGTGCTTATTTAAATAATAATCCTGAAGTTACAGCATCTCATTCAGAATGGCTCATTCTAAATGGCAGGCAATTTAAAACCACTTTCTCGTGATTAATCATGAATGGATCACATCCCGGAGTGTCAAAGCAAGGCTGACAGCATACAACTTCTCAAATGAAGCCATTGAGATAATATGACGACTGATGAATAAAGTCTGACTGATGGAGTTACTGAGGTGTGAGTTTGTGCTTTATGTGCTCAAAATGTGCTTGCAAATGATTTTTAAAGATGCGAATTATTTTATCACAAAAGTATATGCAGCCAAATTTGCATTACAGGATTCATAATCAGTCACTTACAGAGGACATATGGAATAAAATGTCATCTTTTTAATCTTTCTCTCTATGCCTTCCAGTTTTTAAAGGAGAAATCTGTAATTGATTTACTACAATAAATCATAAAATGACCATGATATGTCATCCGAGATTAAGGAACTATGCTAAGTTGAAATACTTCCCTCTCTGACATGAATGCTACAGCCACGGTGTCCTCCTTTGACATCTCTATTCCAGCCCATTACTTGTGTTATTGCTTGCCTGTTTCACGCTAATTAGAGTTCAAATTAATGGCAAATGTTCGCCAAATGAGTAAGTGTCTGTTTATGAGTCATTAAGAATCATTAATAATCATTTAGAAGGAGCAGATGTTTATGACGGTTAGGCAGAAGGCAGCCAGTCACTTAACTCGTCATCCAGAAAGTGTATTTTCAGAGCAGTGGGCTTTTGTTTTCAGGATAACAGACTTAGCTTTGCATTGACAGACAACTGACAGTTATAAACAGCCGATCGCCTTACAGTGTCGTGCTCGTCCTCGCTTTTTATTGTCAAATTACAATGTGGCGCTCGTCTTGCACTCCTGCAGTGTACCTTGCAGCCTACCTGAGCTTCCTCGAGTCTGGGGAGGAGGGGGCAAGGGGAAACTACTTGCTTTAACCGTAGACTTAACCTATTTAATATACTGTCCATGGCTCCAATTCGCAAATTGGACTGCTGTTCTTATTTTTGAATTGTTATGGCTCATTTAAGCTAAATTTTTTGCACTTGTTGATATGGATATTATGCCTGCAAAAAAAAATATTAAAAAATATTGTGCATGGCAATATTATATCAATACACAGATGCCAAGTATCGATCTATTATCGCAAATACAGTTACACTTTTTTTCTACTAGAATGATAAAATCAGTTTCTTTTTCAGTCCACTAGATGGTGCTGAGTGTTTCTCTGGTGAGATCAGCAGACGTCACCGTCAGTGGGATTGGTAGGTTTTTATGTCGGTGTTGGTCAGTCTATCTGCTTGAAAATCACATTTTGTTTAAATAAAAATGATTTACCAGCCTGAACAACACCCTGAAAACTTTATTTAATTAGATAAGAAATGTAATAAACTGCAATATATGCTATCCCAACATTCAGCACATCACAAATTGTTCAGGATCACAATAATGTTGTATAATGACTTAAATATTGTGGTAATATTACAGCATACAGGGTGATTCTTACCCCAACTAGGAAATAAAATAAACCAGGCCCGTTCAGATATTAGAGGAATGTATTTTGATAGATGGCGTATGGTTTGCAAAACATATCACTGAAATTACTTAATTTTTTTTAACATGATAATAAATGACAAGTGAGTACTGCAGAGAAAAGGTTATTAAAGCTTAAAGAGCAGGAAAATAATGAACTTCTCGAATTACAAACATATCCGGTCTTTTTTTATTACACAAACAAAATATATGCTTCAGATTAAAGCTTGAATAAAACAAACAGAAAGAGTGCTTAAAGGCATAACATGCAACACTTATTTTTACTTAAAAACAATGTGTGGACTCAAACAATAAATCCCTATCAATGATCACTTATGACCCACTAGAAGTGTGTGGTGATGTCTCTATCTACAGAGACTCTGCCCTCTGCATGTATTTTCTCATATTCTTTTGCTGTGCTCGGGGCTCTTTATCAAACCAAAACATCAGCATTTGACGTCCTGGGAATGACACTCAACCATCAACTAACTTTCTGGTTTCCTGTTACGAACAGCTTCCACAAATCCTACTTATTCCACCTTTAATGCCAAGAATGTAATAATATAAGGTGTTGAGAAAGTGAGGTTATATTAAAGTGCGTTAGGATATATTTATTAACTCTTCTAACTCTGTGTAATTGTTAAGAACTCTGGACTGTACTCCTTCATAAACCTAAGTCTTGACAACATGAAGTTGAGAAAAAAACACTATCAAACAAGACTTAAACATTTAACATGTGAAAGTGGCACCAAACAAGTGAAATTAAAGAGCAAATACATGTATTACTGCCTACCTTCTAAAACTACTAACTGAGAGCACATGGGCTGCCAATCTACTTCTGTTAACTCCCATCATAACTTAGAAATATTGCTATGCATTCCAAGATAGAATTAACTTTAATGCATTATTATGTCTACATTTAGAAGAAAAAAAAAGTTACATTTGGCAGATTATAGAGACAAAAATACCCAAACCTAACTGAAAGGTTTCTCCAGAAGGTTTCCTAACGTCTGCCCGCGGTGTCTTCTTTCCAGAAGCCTCTGTTGTGATTAATAGCCTGAAGAAGTCTGGTCTGCATCGTCCTCTCCACTGGGTATCTCTGGTACACGGGCAGCAATAACAGCAGGTGACAGGTGAGAGATTCAGGCAGGTGGAGGTCGGTGGCGTCGGGCAAGATGGCGACTGTCATCCTGACGCTCTCCATACCCTGGAAGGGTACGCGGTCACATCCTGTGAGGAACACTGTACACACAAACAAGGAGGAGACAGTGAAATAATCTGATCATCTTAGATTTGTTAAAGAAAACTTTGGAGGATACCAAGGAAAACAAACTTTCTCTCAGCTGTTCATTAAGTCTGAAACTGACAGAACCATTTCACTGTAAAGTCAACCTGGATAAATGATAATAATCTCAAAATCATGTGTTAGTACTCACATAAGAACTTTTTCTTCTCCTCTGCTGTCAGTCTGTCAAAACACCTCCCAGAAGATCACGATGTTTGGATGCTCAGCATGATAGTCTCCTTCATAAACAGTGTTCTGTTTGGAAAAATTAAAATAAAAACAAACACATATCAATATCTGCCAAATTAAAGGATCATGCTGGTGCTTTTAAGTGTTTTATCCTAGTGATTGCAAACCTATTTACAATGGTGCAAAGTCCTCAAGTACTGCACTTAAGTGCAATTTTGATATTCTTCTACTTTATTTGAGTCTTTACATTTTATTATACTTTTTATTTCAATCCACTACATTTCAGAGGGAAATACTGTAATTTTTACTCCACTATATTTATCTGACATCTGCAGCTACTAGCTTTATAAATAAAGGTTTCACATAACTTATAAAATACAATACATTGTTTAAGATCAAACAAGTGGTTCCCAGTCTTTTTGGCTTGTGAGCTCACACAAAAGTGTTCAGTGGGGTGCCCTTCTCACATTTCATATAAATAACTGAGACACAAAGAGGTAAGTTTATCGATATTTCAAATAAAAGCAAAGATTTCATTTTCACTCTGGTTAATCCTTGCAAGTTTGACACTTTGGAGGGACCTGACCCCAGGATTGGGAACCATTAGACTAATCTGCCCAACAACAATCATCTAAACTTGACCAGCTACAACAGTAAAATTCCACTAATCATAAGTCAAAGCCTCTCCTGGCTTTCAGCAGACCTGCTTGAACACCTCCCAGTCGTAGTTCTCTTGGCCCACCATCACTGCCTGCAACTCCTCCGGCTGGAAGAAGTTCACCACGTCGATGTCACACACCTTGAAGAAGCCTCTCTTGAACTCTTCAAACACTCGCTCCACTGATTTGGTGAAGGCGTAGTTGACAAAAGCAGCCACAAACTCTTTACTATTTAAAAGAAAAAAAAAAAAGAAGAATTATAAACATAGCTTCATTCACCTCACCACTATTCACATAAATGTTCCCTTATATATAATCCAAGAGTAATTCCACATCAAATTTTGAATGACAGAAAAGTACTGTCAGCTTTAACTGCTGCATGTTAATTACAGTTTTTCCTCAATTGTTTTTGCTCATTTTTGGAAACAGCGCAACTGTCACAGCTGTTTCATGGAACATCACAACCTTATTGCATTTTTGCAAAAGCTAGTAACTCGCCCAAAACATTTCATTCATGTTTCAAAACCTAGTTTTTGTGTCAGTAAAATGGCCGAGGCCCCCAAAATGAAAAGCTGTTTTGTCATTTTTGTGGCGTGAAATGTTTCTTATATACAAACCTTTACAAACCTATTGAGTTGTGTGATACACAACAGCATTCAGCTAGTATAGAATCCAAGTTTTGTATATGAATGCTGTTGTGGAGAATATTTTAGACTCAAATTTCAGTTTATAGTACATAGAAAAAGGCCTACCTTCATGTACATTTGTATAGTATTTTCTGTATTTTCTGTAGCAATGTGTTACATGTAGGGGTCTAGTGGTAAATACAGGGGTGGGTAAACTATAGTATGCCCACCTTTTTTCCGCCCCATTGATTGATCCAGTTGATCTGAAAATAGATGAATGAACTCTAGCCTCATTTCAAAGAGGTGACAAACTGGATTTACTTGGGTTTACCCCCAACTACACCCCTGATTACATGTACTGTAAACAGAAAATTAACTTTTCCATATATGACATTCCATGTAAAGTCATATACTGAAAACTTACCACAAAATGATGCCCATGTGATTTCTATTTATATTTCATTACTGCAAATTCACTAGACACCACAAACATAACATTTCATAGGTATTTATGGAATATACATATACTGTCTGACAGGTTTTGATAATTCATTGGCTCATTTTGCATGTGACCACTCAAACGATGAAAAAATCAACTCATAAGTTTTGATAAGCGAGCCATGTGCAAGTGGTTGCTGTGCAAAATTCTAGAAAATTGTATTTAATCCTTTGCACACATATGCTAAAACGTGCGCACTTTGACACTCTACTATGGGGTCAGTGAAAAATTTGTAGATTCATTCATTTAAATTATCATGATATAAAAAAATCTTTATTCATTTTTACATTCGGCTTTATACTTCAATAAATATTTCTTTTTTTTTTTAAATCTAAAATAGTTCGAAGATTACATTCTAATCTAAAAATCTTCCTCCCACCAGTCCATCACCCATTAATACTGGAAATGAGCTGTCACCATCATATTCAAGTCTTTTACAAGGAGTATTTTATATATCCTATTCATTATTTTTATAGATATTTTATAGTTTTTATTGTATATTATTTAAAATAATCATAATCTGCATTTTATTTTATTAAGAATGAAAGACTCTTGATGTGTGTGTATGTATACTTTTAACACGTCTACTATCTTTCTAATACATTTGTCTTGTGTTGCTGTTTCACATAACCAAGTGTTAAAAATGGCTATGTCAAATTATGCCAAGTGACATACATGAGGGGGCCCCTGTTATATTTTCTATCTTGCAAGGGATCCTTGGCTGAGAAGAAAATGAGAACCTCTGCCATACAATTCTGCGACATACTTGTTGGATGCTGTCACAGGTTTTCCAGGTTCTGTCGGATCAAGTTCAACTGTCTCACCACCCCAGATCACCTGTAATGAATGGTATGAACAATTAGTTTGGAATAGTGCAGTGAGAAGTGTAAGTAACAGAGTCAATGTATGAAATAACACTGGCTGTCATTTAGCAAACCTACAGTGAAGGTAGTCCCCAGGCTTTCAATTACATCAGGAGTGTAGTCCTCTAGCATGTACCGGCAAGACCTGAAGACGCAGTGAGTACAAGATCAGTTTAACATAGCTTTGACATGAACATGTCACATATACAAAGAGTTTCAAATCAAAACTAGCAAAAAGACTATACACCCCATCTACACCTGGTGAAATGGGATCTGTATCTGAATACATTATCAGGATAATAAACAATCTGATCTTGCCTTTGCATTTACACCTGGTATTTTGTATACATTCTCACTTTCTCATTGAGATCAGATCTCTGTCCCGTTACTTAAGGTGGGAACAAATCAGCCCAAGACTCTCTTCAAAAGTCAGAGTTTTGCAAGTTGTTTAGCTATGGGAAACTTGTGAACTTTGTTAGACACTGTCTGTGACAAATTATTCATTTTTTGTCCCCTCTTATAAATTTGGCACATGTAAAACATGAAGTTTTCGTTCCTTTGTATAAAAAATACCGTGTCAGTTCATCCCACTAGCGTGTAGGCTACTCTGTCATTAGATAAATTATTGGCCTTCTTAACAGCAGATCAGCTGCACGGCTGAGTGCAACACACACACACAGTTATATATTTACTGTATATGATTCGTTTAATAAAACCAGCACTGCTTTTATTTTTTAATGCAGTTTTGCTGAATAAACATTTTTGGATCTTTAATGGCACAGAATAGACTTCTAATCAGTTGGCTAATTAGAGGCATGCTTCTTTCAGCTTCCTTGCTTGCTCGCTCTCTGAATTTGAACAATAACAACTTATATTTTATGTCAGGTATGAACAAATATCTGTATCAATGTTATATTATGTGCAGACACCAGCATGATGTATGGATTTTGTTTCCATTAACAATTTACAAACATGTGAATCAGACTAAATCCAGATGTGACCAAGCAGATCTGACCACATTCCGATCACAATGCATTAACATCTTGCATTAACGTTTTTTGTTTTTTTTTTTGTCTGCGTACATATTGCCTTTTAATATCAGGCATAAATGGGGTGTATATGAATGTTGCCAGTCAAGATAACTGCAACTGCAAAGCAGCTGTGTTGCATTTTGAACTCTTACTCTCCCACAACAGGTTCAAACTCCTTCATGTCCTCCAATGAGGGTTTGACTTTGAGCAGCTTTTTAAACAGAACCAGAGGGAAGGGCATGTGGATGATGTTGTAGTTGTAGAGAGCCAGGCCACACAGGATGCCAAACAGGAAGTAAGTCTTCTCCTCCTTTGGCTGTTTGGTTAGTGACAGAAGATGATTCTTTATTATTATTCTTTTATTATTCTTTATTATTCTCTGCACTTTTATAGAAATCAGCTCACTTGTATGTTAAATTCATAAATGTGTATTTTTCTCTTTTACCTTGGGAGGGAACCAGGCCAGAGTCTTGCTCTCATTGTACATGAACATTTCAGACTCAGGAGCTATCAGCTCATCAAACACATGCAGGAAGAGGTCCCTTTTGTTGACATTCATCACCTTCCTGTCGTCCACAAACTGCACCTAAGAAGGATAGAATAATACTTAATTGCCCTGCTGAAGTGTCCTGGAACAAAATTGTAATTACTAATTCTGACAGTTCATGTTCATACTTCCAGTTCAACAATCGCAAAGCAAATTTTAAACTTTAGTGAATAAATCTGACATTTACTTAAAGGCCCAGTGTGTGAGATTTAGGGGGCTATGGGTGTGATTAAGCTACATCAAATTAATGCAAAGGACAAACATGACAGTGTCCCCAGTGTATTTTCTAAAAAGTGTTTCAAAGAGCCATGAAATTCACACAAAACACAAAAGGCTGTATCTAGAGCCAGTGTTTGGTTTGTCCTGCACCCGCTGTAGATATAAATGGCCCATTCTAAGGTAATGAAAACACAACAATGCTTATATTCAAGGTATTTTATGCCAATGAAAACAAACTCATGAATATTGAATTCCATCTCTGTTATATTCTGCCAATAAACAGCAGTAAATCTTATACAGTGGACCTTTAATTCTCTTTACAACAACAAAAAAAACCCCAACATTTTATAATTGGTACTGGTATGTTTCCAGGCAGTCATGTCTGCATGTTTTTAATGTCTATTAACTCTAAAAAAGAAATTAAGGGGCACTCAACTGACTTTACATGTCAGGTGTCCTCAAACAGCCTGAGTTGCATTATGGGAAACATAGGATTCAGTGTTGTTGAAGTTCTACCCATACCAGGAGCAAAACTGTTCAAATATCTCAGCCTCTGCCACTTCATTTTGACCATATTTTGTCTCTTGTGACTCGAACAATTCTATGGAAGTGACTCTGGAATGAAGTAATATAAAAGCAAATGGCACCAAATGTAGCTTCAGAACATGAAAGCATGCAAAGGTTTGATGGCGTGTTTACCAAAAGCTCCCTTTTGAAGGCGCAGTGGTCGGCTGCAGCAAGCTGTCTGAAGGTGTCCTCAACCAGGTGAGTTCGTCTCAGAGTTAACTGGAAGACCGGAGCTGGGGCAGAGTCTGTGGGATTTACCCCAAATTCCTTGGGACACACTGAAACCCACTGATGAACTAATTGTTCCGCTGCCTGTGATTACATGAAATCAACCTTTTAAAAATTTAAAAATCAGAATTAAAAAACAACTGAAGCCCTTTTATGCTGTATCATCAATGGAGACCTTCAGTAAAATGTTTAGAAGCAATTCATTTTCAATACATACTGTACCTTAGTTATGTGTGCAAACATGTTAAAGACCTCCACCTTCCAAGACAGAGTGAAGAGGAATGGGTAGCGGCAGAAAATGGCGGGTGTGTGTTCGTCATCCTTTAAGAAAATAATCAACGTTAAATAGAATATTAAAACTATTCAGGAGACTGCAGACTGTTGAAATACTGCAACAATGTGCACACTGGGCTACATGTTTTTACCTCCACTTGAGAAAATTGCCTCCAAAGATGGAGGTCCCCGGCTGGATCCACATTACCGTGGAGTTCTTCAACGTTAAAGGTGCTCAGTGGGACTTTATAGGACTTTCCAGCTTTGTTTGCCTGTGAAAAATATTTATATTACCAAAAAACAGAGTATACACTTATTCAGTAATGTATATAAACAAAACTGCTGGACCATACATTGAAAATGACAGCCAAACAGTTTTGTGACACCATCTTGAGCTCTGGTAACCTGTTATGATGGGCATCAATCAATATTTGTCAAATTTTGTGTGCTAAAGCACTGGCCACTTAATTTTTAAAATTACTGATTAATCAGCAGTGAGAAAACTATTAGTTGACACAAAAGAACAAATATCGCAAAAAATCCTTTAAAACATAGTCTCTCAAAGTGCAGCCCCTGGGCCAATGGACCCTCACACACATTTTTGCTTTACAGTACAACAATTTCATGGAGTTTCATTTGCAGCCCTTAATCCTATGCTGACTCCTTAAATTGGCATCCAGTCTTTAAAACTTTGAGAACCCCTGCTTTAGAAAATGACAGAGCAGTGCACGAGGAAAATGCTGAAACACCTGCCTCAGAAGTTGCAGTAGTCATCCAGATTCAAAATAAATCAGGGATCAATTTGTGTGTTTCCTTGATCCCAAATTCAAAACGTACGCGTTGAACCACGCATTCATATCACTGTTAAAATTTGAAGACTCGATCTGATACGTCTCCTTTTGGAGGAGGATTCTGTCAGTTTATTTAGATTATTTTTCCTGTCCTGTTTCTACCTGCACAACACAGTGACATTAAGCCAGCCAAAGAAAAATTAATGTTTCTTAAGCAAAGTTTTAAAGGAAAGGGGCATGCAATTTTTAAAAAAATACAGTATCAATTTTCCTTTAGGGGCAGGGCAAAAAATAAATGAATGCTAGAAAACAAAAGAATATTACTTTATAGCCCTATTCGCACGGGATTAGTATTACCTGGGGACGTCTGGTAATTTGTAAATTACGCCCCCACCTCTGTGTTTCTTGTGGCGCATTCGCACAGGATAAGCGAAGTCTGCATATTACTCGAATTTACTGACATTAAGGCCCGGATATGATGTCAAAGCTGTCTTAACATCCATATATATATCCGTGATATCCACATTTTTCTAAAATGTTCCTTACCGCATGCTGTTACACATGTCATCCGTGTCAATGTCCTGCGAAATTTCGCCCTTTTGGTGCATCTCTTTCTGCGGATGGGTCTCCATATAATTCGCCGAGAGACACTATTTGCACCTAAAATACTTTCAAAACTGCCATTCATAATTTCAACCGCAGCCTCCATTACTCCAGCCGGAAAAAGATAGAAAACGGCGCGCAATAAAAAGAACAAACACCACCCAATCACTGAGATGCAGATTCGCACGGGACTAGTATTATCACGGGAGGTCTGTGTTTGGCGAAATATGGTAGGTAATTTGCGGTGGAATTTTTACTTTACAAATTACAGACATGGCGCATTCGCACGGGATTAAGATCACAGGGATCCTCCCCTATTATTACAAATTACCAGAGGTTCCCAGGTAATACTAATCCCGTGCGAATAGGGCTTATGACAGACATTTACACAAGTTTATGCCACAAGGGTGAGAGATTAACATGAAAATGCAGTTGCAGAGTATTTATTGATGCAGGAAACAGTCTCTGAAACTCTACTTTTTTGGTTTCGAAATCCCCCCTATTTTTGAGGTCTATGGGCATCTTACAATAGGTTACTTAAGCTGTGGTTACGACTGTCAGAGTGCTTAGCCGCTGATGATTTATCATCATGACTACAAATTACACTTATGTTCACAGATCATGTTTTTTGACTCTCATTTTGTTTTCCCAACATAATACACATTACATAGGCATTTTAACAGGTACACCACATATTTACTGTTACATGTGTTTCTGCCTCTAACACTGATGTTAACATCAGACTTTGAATGAGTCAACTTCTTTTATATTTGATTCCAAATTCAAAAACTATAATAGATTTGGCTCTGACCCCTCTGATTGATTGCAATAAAAAAACAAATAAAGTAAAAATAAATTTAAAAAAAACAAACAGCACTGACTTTGTAGAGCAGCTTGAGGGCCTCCAGTAGGAATTTCACGCCTGGGTTGTGAGTTACCAAGAGGCCATTTTTTAGCATGAAGGCCAGGGCGTTTCTTAACGCCGAGATGTGCTTCGTCAGCACTGGGGGTGTCAGGGAGGACCACATGTCTTCTGCAAATCAAAAAACAAACAATATATTCACACTGTTCAACTTGTATAGTGTATAAATGAAAATCTCACACAAATGTATTAAAGAATAGAACAGTTTTATCTTCTGATGACTGAGAATAATTTTACCCTGTACATTTTCACAAAAAAATTGAAGGTCGTTCAGACCGAAACGTTGTTTATTTAATAAATCAGTAGAAAGCGAGACAGTGTGCGGGAGTCTCCCTAATTGTTTTCACCCTGTACATTATAAAATGTGGTTGGAATAATTTGTGCGAAAAAAATTTTCAGCACATTAAAGGATATTTAAACTTTAATTAAAGTGAAAAATTCAAACATATCTGTATGTTGCATGATCATATTCAACATTTAATGTCTAATTTTTTGATATTTGTCAGTACTGTACAATTACTATTACTAATACAATACTGCTCAAGGATCATGACATATCTCCCAAAACCTGTGGCAAAAAAAAATCAAAGTTTGCTGTAATTGTTTACTCAGTATTGTCTGCGTCTTGTCATTCAGATGTGCGATAACAACCGCCAATGGCAACGTAATGCTCATGACATTAGCGTCCTCTTGGAGAAGGGGACACATCAGCAGAACCAGGAGGATCTCTGGTGATTTTAGGAAAGGGCTTGAAGCCATAAGCAAGCCATTCAGGACCTTAAGGTTTACCTGCACAGAAAAGAGATCTATGAGATGACATGGAAATACAATACACATGCTGAGGTTGAGAGACTGGTAGGTCATGACTGCACATTATGGGGGACTAGTTTTTCGCTCTGTGCCAACTTATGCCCTTAGAAAAAACACAAATGATCTCAGTGATGCATGAAAATAACTGAATTTATGTCCTTAACTGATTGTTTGATCCATGGCACTGCCAGCAGCTGGTCAAAAGCGCGCCCAGCTGCCTCGAGGTCCACAGTCAAGGCACCTGCTTCCAGTGGAGGACCACTGATCCCCAAAACAAAGCATTAAAACAAAATGTCAGTGTCAATTTAAGGGTAAATGACACTCAGGACATCTTTTAATTCTAAAGCTTACTCCCATAATCTCAACATTATAACTGGTTTTGCTGCTAAACAGTCAGCCAAAAAGAAAAGGACTCACTTGGCCTTTGTGAAACTTGCAACGAGACTTGAACTTGTGAAAAACATCGACTCTATTTCTCTGTTGAATAAAGAAAGAAAAGAGAAGTCTTACAAACACTGCAGTTACTGCATATGAGTGATAATGTATATGTGCAGTTACATAATCACAAACATAATGCAGCTATGAGAAAAGGACCTCTTTGCCTCTGTGTTGCTGTGCCTCATTGTCAGCCATTGCTGCAATTTTGTCTCATGCAGCCGCCCAGTTATCTGTCCATGCTCCAAACTCTTAAAAGACAGTGATAAAGTATAACTTTAAAACAAGACAACTTACTGAACATGACAAAACAGACATAAAGGAATAGTTCACCAAATAATGAAAATTCAGTCATTATCTACTCACCCTTGTGCCGACTGAAGGTCGGGTTTAGTTTCTTCAGTCCACAAAACACTGCTGGTGTAAACCAAGTCTCTTAAAGCCCTGACATGCTGTTAACTTGGACATGCACACCGTCACACCACACATATACAATTAAGATGGTGTGCATGCACACATGAATGTGGCTCCAAGCTAAAGATCTTCAGGCTAAAAAACATGGTGTAAATGATGTCTTTCAAGTCAACTTGCCATGTTGGGAATTTAGGAGAATTGGATTACACCAGACAAGCAGCACAGGCATTTTATGCTTTTTTCAGTTGTTGTTGTTTTTTTTTTTCTCATTTGAAATTAGTCACCATTCACATACATTGTTTGGGAGATTCTGCAACACTGTTTTCCTGTTAAACTCCACCAGTGTTTTGTGGACTAAAAAACTAAACCCGACCTTCAATCAGCACAAAGGTGAGTGGTAAATGAATTTTAATTTTTGAGTGAGCTATCCCTTTAAACTTTAAATCCATCTGAACACCTTTTGATATGCTGGGACATTAGATCTTAATGAAAAAAAAAAAGTCTACTTTACATCAATGTACTTAATCTGAAAAATAATTTTGGTATCTTTCTGTGAAAATCTGTAAATAGTCGAACAAATTACCTGTGTAGGTGAAGTCCAAGCGAAGTTTGTATTCCACCCTGCTGATATTTTCAAGCCTGCAAATAAAAAAACAATGAAAACACACTTACAAATGTCATTTACATGTGGTAGATTTAGGCCACTTTTTACCATAACACAACACAAGAACAAAAATGAGCTTCTTCTTAAATCAATATACTTGAAGCTGCTACAGGGATCTTTTAACTGGTTATGATAACAGTCTCAATTTAATACTGATGCCTCTATATGAGCTACATAAGTAAACAAGACCATCCGCCGTAAGACTGGCTATTTCTGTATAGTTATTCTTAATGGCTACCACTTGAAAACAAATGAAACGAGCCTGTGTTACATTTTTCAAACTAAACTTACAGTAAATAGTACTTCAGCCAGCTAAAAAGAAGAAGGAGGAACTTTTTATTTAAATCATTTTATTTTTGACATTATATATTTTGGTTATTAGGGCGGAAATATGACTGCTTTTGACACAAGGGCCTCCAACATCAACACAATTTGTTAGTTCCTTGTAGTAGCTTTAAATATTCACTGAACTGAATGTTTTACTCCGAATCATTGTGACTGTAGAACATTTCTGAGGAACTGTCAAACCATGAGGACCATCTTTAACTCAAAACTTCATCTAATTGTCTTTGATCGCCATACTACTGCCCTCCTGGGATAATTTTAAGTTTAAGGAGGGAAATGTGAACAAGATAAGAGACAGATCCACCCTATATGCCACATTAAAATCTTCTAAAAACCACACTGCCATTAGTATGCAGGCTTCAAATGGTGTCAGTGGATGGTAAGTTAAAATATTGGTTTTAAATCAAATTTTAGTCATACAGAGTTCTTTTTTCATAAGGAAAATGTTAATCATCACAGTGGCCTTATCTGCTCAGTATTCCTTTGCATTTCCTACATTACTTGCTCACCAGCTTGCTAAACTGTTAGCCTCAGCGGCTTCTAGTCATCCATGTTGCCATTGCCTAGCAGCAGCGTTCTCACGACTTAACCACTTGAGCAACAAGCATATCGTGTACACAACTTCCCATGTTGTAACCAGGAGCTTGCGAGTTTCATTTGAAGGCAGCAATACACACCTTCGGGTGCGGCTGCTGCACTGTCAGTGGTCCATGGAAGTTGTACCAGTGGGAGTCAGACTGTCCTCTGATCGTCCAGTCCCAGTTTGACCTTTGGTCCCGTTGCCAAAAGCCCACAGCTGGCCAGAGGAGCCCAAAACCAGAGTGTGTCGTCTAAGAGACATGAAACAGTTGATAATGTAAAAGTATTTTTTAAAAGTAATGGTACATCTTAAATACTTCAATTAGATGTGTCAAGTTAGATGAGGTAATGATTTTATTATTGTATCACCCAAATT
This sequence comes from Lutjanus argentimaculatus, assembly GCA_034769285.1. Classification (NCBI taxonomy): domain Eukaryota; kingdom Metazoa; phylum Chordata; class Actinopteri; order Lutjaniformes; family Lutjanidae; genus Lutjanus; species Lutjanus argentimaculatus. The sequence continues at coordinate 4,955,311 of JAWZSL010000001.1, forward strand.
AAGTAATCCTTCATTAAATTTGTCAGTTTCAGTGTTCACATAATCAACCTCCCATTTTTTACCTGCCACATGAGATCTGTGAGGCGGGTTCGTCCAGACTGGCGACCAGTCTGGGTCTCACTTCATCAGCAGTGGAGTTGTGACCAAGTTGACCATAGCATCCCTCTCCAAAGGTGAAAACTTCACCATCCTAGAAATCACACCATCACATAATATAATAAGACACAACGACTGTAATTATCTTGACACTGTAATAATTTAGTTAAATTCTGTAAATCAAGCCAACATATTCGTCTTATTCATATTCTCAGTGAAGGATTAGTGAAGTTTATACCTTTGTTAGCACAGCAGAGTGCGACTCTCCACAGCTTATGAAGGAGACAGCCAGAGGTCTGAGGGCAGGAACCATGCAAATGTTGAACCTGCCTGTTAAAGATGATGAGATTTTTTTTTTTAAAGTATGGAAAGAATGACACATAAGATGAAATATATAATAAAGTAGGTTGATGAAAGATTACTAGCTCCAGTTTGTGCTCCTTTTTTTCTTGTTTAAACATCTGCATGAAAAATTATTTAGTTTGCAGCACGATGAAAAACATTTTCCCAGCTTCAGCTGTTTCCAAATCTAAAGATGGTGGCCAGAAAACAGAGTTCTGTTAGTCTAATATGACTATAATGTATGAGAGGCACAAACTGGGACTAGAATTAGTAAAATTTAATTTAAGTGTTATTTTATTTACTGCAGCTGTTTAGTGTTGAATGGAAAATCTCAAAAACACAAAACACAAAAAAACAGCAACTTGTAAAAAGATTTTTTTTTACAAAAGCAGTAGCAGTGTAAGTGTTAATACTGCAGCAGCTGTTACTTTCTTCAACCTTTCTTCAAAAAAATCGCCCTGACAATGACCAATGAGCTGCACCTTCGTGAACGATCTGCTACTCTAAATGTGAAAAGTTATGAGTTGTGACTGATTTAAAGTAAATTATTTGCACCTTTCTCATCCACCCTGTTGAGCCCCAGCTGTCCAGATTTATTTGCCCCGCAGCAGTACACCAGGCCGGGGAGCGTGAGGAACAGGGTGTGGGTCGATCCGGCTGAAACCCGCGTCACCGCTACGCCGGTCAGAGCGCACACCAGGACAGGTGTGTACTGTTGTGTCACCTCCTTCCCCAGGCCCAGCTGACCGTGACTGTTCAAACCCCAAGAGAAGACATCTCCTCCTGAGAAGTGGACAATAATGGAGATAAAAAAATATTTGAATCAAACACCCCATCAGTGGAATGGAAAGATGTAAAGTTAATACTTAACTTTTTTATGTTCTTTATATTTAAACAATAAAATTTGATGACTCGCAATATGTACACTACGATAGCCAGTCATACCAATTAAACTACAGAGCACGGCGGCTGGTCAATACAGGGTGACAGGGCACCGCCCCACCTCTCCCCACATCTTAGAACTTAAATGAGTGAGACTTAATTACTTTGAAATATATACTATATATATATATTTATTTTTTTTAATCAGCAAGGACAATATTGTGTAGTTGAGTAAAATGTATAATCTACTCGATTTTCTACTGGAAAGAAAGTAGTTCATATATGAAACTGCTCACAACAAGGCCTGTGGATTATTTTCTGTGACTGGGTCATGACTTTTGGAAACACGAAAAAAATCTAGATGGATAAATAGCACTACAGGCCAAGGGGAAAATATATATTTTTGATTTTGGGGTGAACTGTCCCTTTAAGTTTAATCTCATCTCATACATAACATATATATATTTAATCAGGATGGTTTCCCTGGATTGAAACAAATGTTTTTTTTTTAAAGTTGAACGCTGCCACTCTGGTTCATTGAAGCTGCTGTTGTTAAAAACATTTATTTTGCACCCCATGTCTGCAGGGAATTAAAAAAACTGGATGTGACACAGTGATACAGTGACATATGAAAATAAAACCATATCCTTGCTATATTAGACATAAATAAGAATTACAAGCTGTCAGACTGCAGCTGGAATTGACCTATATGAACACACAGATGTCATCAGTGTTGTACCTTTAGTCAGAGCCAGGGAGTGGGAGGTTCCACAGGCTACTTGGATCACTGGGATTGGCAGTGGTATGGGCACCCGACTATGTGTTGATGAGACAATGAAACAAAATGTTAAAAATAAAGCTGACTTTCAGTGATAAGTATGCATATGTAAACATTTCACAGACTGAGATCTTAACCGTGGTCTGTGACTGGTGCTTGTTAGACCAGGTGACATGCCCAGCTGTCCATCCTCCTCCGCCCCCCAGGAGAACACGTGTCCAGACGCACACACGGCCAGACTGTGGTCTCGACCGCAAGCCATCGACACCACATCGCCAAGCCCCTCCACACGACCTGAGACAAGAGGAAGACAGAGGATCACAGACAGAAACACAGGCGGCTGATTGTGATGGCCAAGACCACACAAAGTGACAGCCAGAAGTGGTAATATTGTTCACACACTCGCCTCACTACTTTGTTAAGTACACTGGTTAATTTTATTTCCAGTCAACCACACCCAAAACAATTCATATCCAAATTTAAGTCCACACTTCAGTTTATCTGCTTTAAAATTTCTTGATTTACTTTTAACCTTGCACTCTTAAAAGAGAGTGCGCACATTTTCACATTGTAGGGTTGGAACAAGCAATTTTCTGTTATATTCATCTGTTTTGTTTGTTTCTTTGTCTTGAGTTACCATGCTGGTGGGCAGTCTCTTCCAGGAGAAGCAAAAGGTGTGGCCAAGGGCAGAGAAATGTTAAATCCTGTGGCCAGCTCATCAGGCCATACCATCTACTGCTATGTTGGGGGGGGAGTTAATTTTACCTTTGTATTAGTTCTAGTTAACGTCCATTTTGTTTTCCCTCTTGTGTTAGTTGGTTTGGCCAAACCACTAAATATTTTTCCCTCATGTTTCATTTCGTCAGGTCAGTTTGCTCAGTGAACACCTTGTTTTATTGCTTTTATTTTGGGTACAGTTCTATTTTGTTTACCTCTTTTATAGGCCTAGTAAAGCTTAGGTTAAGTTCTTGGTTTATATTGTTTTGCATTTTTTGCGTAAAATAAAACCCCTATTTTTTACCAACAAACTCTTTTTCTCCTTGTTGCTTCACTGCTTGGTCCCTGACACTAATGCACAGTGTAACAATACATAACTAAACATAATAACTTCAGTGAAACACTAAACTGATCAGCCTAAACTGTTTACAATCCCAATCTAAGCATTACAGTAGTGGAAAGTAACTAAATACCTTTACTTGAATACTGTACAATTTAACTTGAGTATTTTCATTTCATGATTCCTTAAATTTCTACTGAAGTGAATTTATTTTGCAGCTATGTTTTCTAGTTACACAACACATCAGTCTGGATTGATATCTCCATTCAGTGATCCAGTATTGATGCAGAGTGAAAATATCTATCTATATCGTCATCTTTAAGATTTGACTTTATCTTGAAATTCCCATGGCATGTGAGTCACAAATGTCTAAGTCTTAGACTCTTGTGCTCCTCTCTTAGACTCTAAGAGAAGAACTCAGTCAAAAAAATGTTGAATCGTAATTTTGTTGCTTTTTGTGAGTTGACATAAATGTAACTGTGTTAAACAGACACGATATTTGTTCACATGGCAGACCCCTGAATAAAATGGAATCAAAATCGTATCGTGGCAGACTTACTGATATTAGCAAATAAGAAATTGTTGCCCAAAAAATCAATAAATCATATTTCCACATTAGATTTTTTTTTTGGCAACAGGTGGCAGATTGGTTATTTGAACAAACAATCATTTTAATTTGGAGTTTTCAAGATGAGAAAAATATGTTACAAATCACTGTTGTGTTGCTTGAAAAAGATGATGTATTCAGCTCTACAAAAACGCTGGTTTTTAGTTATTTCATTTCTTTTCTCAAACATTATTACCTTTCCTGAAAATAACATAGACTTGGGATACTTACAATGTAGTTGTAGTTATATAGAATAAAGAAATTCTTTGCTTTTGTATTACAATTACATACAATACTGGGAATGTATGTACATGTTTATATGTAGGTATATATGTATTATGTCTGTTGTAAATTTTATGGTTAGGTTTATGATGCAAGCTATACATGGAATGGGTGAGTGCTGTCTCTCTATCCTGTGTTTAAATAATAATATTAATATAAACTGTATAGAATAATATAACAATTGAAAGGAGCCATTCTGAATCATTCATACTTTTCCTTTAGACAAATAGTATTTTTTGCTAATAATGAGGTGTAGAGTATTTAACATTGTAATATTTTTACTTTAACCTACATAAATACGTCTATCACTACTGTTATTGCATTTTTATTTAAATTCACCATTTTTCACATCCACCAATATTTTGCAGTTCATCATACATCAAAGCTATCCAACACATGTAATGCCTCGATCTCCCGAATGTCCAACTCTCCCAGGTGTACGTGAACTCAACACATAATAAAGTGCAGTTTGGTTAACTTTCGATGCCTGGACTGACACAAGGAAACGAAAGTGAAACTTAACTCTGTTAATCAGCTGGCATAATCTTTGTTGTGATGATTCAGAGCTTGTTATGGATGCAATAAACTCGTCGGGTTGTCAGCCAGAGAAAATACAAGATAAAGTTCTACGTTAGAGGAAGTTATTGTCTTGACAGACTCACGAAAACGCACCAAAGAAAATAGATAACTCTGCCACGTAATGTTACAAAAAAGTAGCTACGTCTTCGTTTTTCATTTCATAGCTAGAATTAATTGTTATTATTATTATTATTATTATTATTATCATTATTATATTATAGTAGTAGTAGTATTTAGTAATATTAGTATTATTATTCTGTTAAGTAGGAATATTAGGGTACGTGGATTTTTTCACCATCAAAACTCACCTGGTGTCCTTCCATCTTTACATTTCTTTCGTCCGAGTTGTCTCTGTGCGTTGTGTCCACACGATAAGACGCCTCCATCCCTGGTGAGAAATAAAGTGTGCTCTTCCCCGCAGCAGATGTCGGTGATGTTCCCGGGGACAGTCCAGGACACCGGGCTGAGTCCCGTCTGTGGACCGAACTGTCCACTGGAGCTGTCTCCCCAACAGTTCAACTGCACCATGTCTCCACCTGTCCTGCACTGAACTGATGAATCTACATCCTAGGTTGTTATAGTACTCTGATGCTGCCTTCAATTGCTGTCGGATGTGTGATGATCACTATCGGAAATATGCATTCTGCTACTGTAAGCTATTATATATATTTTTGTAACAGGGTTTAGAACACGACAATTAAGTTTGCTGCTCGTTAAAAAAAGAAAAGTTGTCATTTACATTCGACCAAATGCAAACTATGAAGAACCAATAGCGTGTACGACAGAAGTACTCTAATTTACGAGCTTACTAGAAAACAGGGAAGGCAGCATGAGAACAACAGAAGCTACCGTGAAAGATGAGTCGATTAAGTTTAAGAAGTCAAACTTCTCTGCAATAAGAATAGGTGTGACATTTTGTGTTTAGGGTGAACTTACCCACTGAACAAAAAAATATATAAAATAATATTTTTAAGTCAATAAAAGATTTTTTTTTACATTTCTGGCAAGAGGCCAGTAATTCTTTTGAATACAAAATGTGGTGTAAAAGGATGTGAATAAGGCATTTATGCAAAATATTTTATTAATTTGTCAAGATGATCTCTGTACACACAGTAGACAGCTGTTGGTTTTGTTTTCACAAAAGTTTCATTTCACACAGAAATGAAACCTGGTACATGTTTATGCAGTGAGGTGTAATCGTTATCATCATCATCATGACTCAGAGCAGCAGATATTCACTGAAAGCAAAGGTGCAGCAGTTTTTAGAAAAGGGTGTTGTCTGCTTTAAATCAATCTCAGTGTTCAACAGTAGAACATATAGATGCAATAATCTAAATCAGTATATACATATATTGTACTAGTGTTGGGAGTAGTTATTTTACTCAGTATTACTGTTATTTTTATTACTTTTTCCAGTAATGAGCAGTGTAAGGGATTACAAAACAGTAATTATATCACAGGTACTATTTCAAGTAACTGTGTCACTGAGTTACATTTTGACCTTTTTAGGCTATCTTATGACTTGCACGTGGAGCCGGTCAGGGCAGGTCACATCAGCTGTGAGCCAAAAAGCTAAATGAAGAATTGAGGATGAGGGAGATTGAGGGAGGCATATTTCCCACAGGTGGAACTATTATTGTTATTTTCAGTTTGTTTGGCTCCTCGAGAGAGAACATGTGGAGACACACCCAGAGAGGTCAACTTTGGTTCCACCACAGCCAACATCTGGACAGCTAACAACAAAAGCTTTCTGGGTGTAACAGTTCACTGGATGAGCAGTTCGACTTCAGAGTGCAACAAGGCCACCAACAAGTTACAAAAGTAATATAGTAATATAACGAGTAATGTAACTAATTACTTGTGATACCAAGTGATAAGTAATATTACATATCAGATGAGTATTAAGTAAAAAGTCACTTATTACACTTCCTGAGTAACTTGCCCAACACTGTACTGTACACATATACAGTACGTGCAACACATTATCCACTTTGTGTGCTATATTAAATATATTATTATATATATATATATATATACACAAAAAATAGCCCAGCAACATTGTATATCAGAATTTGAATCAGGATTTACTGCCCAGTAGGTATTCTCATACAAGGAATTTTCTGTGGTATATTGGTGCAAAATGATTTACATAGTACAAGAAAAATATGGAATAATAATATAATACTGAATTCAAAAAGCATAAAAAGAGAAATAGGAAATTGACAATAACATGATTGCTTTTTTAATCATAAAAGACATTTTGTACAAATTAATGAAATGTACAGTTTGTGCAGGAATGTGCAAAATACTGTCGAGGGATTGTTCAAAAGTTTACAGTCTTACTGTAACTCATGAAGAGTAAAGAAAATGTGCTATATGCATGACAGAGACCAAGAGATGTGGGTTAATGTAACTCATCTTTATACATTTTGGCTAAGCAAAACATAGGTAAATACTAAATGACTTAAAGTCTTTCAAAAATGAATTTCAGATTAAAACAATTATTTAGGTATACATGTTTTTACAGCGGTTGCATTTAAACTATATATGAAGATGAAAACCATTTTGCGTATTTAAGATAGAGACATATGATTTTTTTTTTTTTTTTTTAACTTGACAACAAATCAGTTCTGTTTAAGAACAAATAATCAATCAGGTCCAGAAGTGTAAAAAGGGTAGCAAGCTGATTGGGAGTCTAATAATCCTCAAATGATTATAATACAAATATGTTGAAGGTAAAAGTTGGAACAGTTAACTTACATTCCTGAACATAACAGCAGTTTGACAGATTTTGATATCACCACCCCTTCCGACATTGAAATCAGGGAAGAGTTTCTCAGTGAAAATGTCTTTGTACGTGTAGATGTGTGAGTCATGTCTACAGGGTCATAGAAGGACACCTCCCCACTGTCATAGTCCAGCTGGACTCTGATCCTCTGGAACTCTTCTTCTCTGTGACAATCTGACCGTCAACATTCTTGTATTTTCCGTTGCGATACCTTAAACACCAGATTCCATGTTCTGATGAGGCAGAAATCGCCCCTTTCCTCTCAATTGACTCTTTAACCAAACCTACAGTCCAGACAGGAAGGTCTCCTACCTCCAGCTCCCAGCTGTGTTTTCCTGAGCTGAAGCCCTCGGAGCCCAGAACATTGGCATACTTTGAGTATCTCTCTGGATTGTCAGGAAGTTGCTGCTCTTGGTCTCCTACTCTCACACTGGTCAGATCATCAGACAGATAGAGACCAGAAGCTGCAGTGTTTGGGTCCAGAATGACCGGACAGAAGCGGATCTTATCCTTCATCTTGTCCCAGACTCTGAAGGACAGGTTGCCCAGGTGTTTGGCCACATCTATCAGTGCTCCTGAGACTATCTGTGGATCTGACAGTGAGCACTGGACTCTGGCTCTGGTCTGAGTGGGTTTATAACTGCTGAGGAATGGCATGTTTTGTTTCTGCAGCTCTTTTCAACAGCAAGATACTGTCTGACAGAGAGGAGATCTGCTGCTCAATCATCTTCATCTCTCTAATGATAGTCTTCCCCTTCTGCCTCTCTTCCTCCCTCAGAGCTGCCAGTCTGGACTCCTCTTCCTCTTTCAGGAGCTGGTGGAGCTTGTTGAACTCTGCTCTGATCTGCCTTTCTGTGAACAACACCTGCTTCTTGGAGTGTTGAATCATTTCATGTATGTTTTCTTCACTCGACTATATTTGTCCCCACTTGTCCTTGAGAGACTTCAAGTCAGATTTCAGCTGCTCCTTTAGCTCACTGACTGCTTGTTCTGTAGGAACAAGCTTGTGACTTTGATGGGAAGACTGGTGGTCACAGACAGGACACACAGCTCTCTGCTCGTCCTCACAGAATAATTCAGGCTCCTCTCGATGTTGACTACACACCACCTCCGCCTCCTCCTCTGCTGTTTGTGTCTCAGATGATCCAGGTTTCTGTTTCCCAGCAAAGGAGTCAGCCAGCTCCTTCAGTGGAAAGTTTACAGGTGGAAAATCCTTTGAGAATTTTCTTTTACAAATAGGACAGGTTTTGTTTTCAGTTTGTTCCCAGAATTTCTGCAGGCAGCTTGAGCAAAAGCTGTGGTTGCAGCTCAGAGACACAGGATCTGTGAACATCTCTGAGCACACATTGCAAGTCAGGAAATGTTCTAAAACAGCTCTCTCAGCCATTTGTTATTAAAGTTATTTTTCAACAGCAGGACTCACCACGTTACTGTGCCTTCCCTTTATTGATTCAAATACACCAAACATGTGTCTTTCTGTCAGCAATCTCACACCCTGTAATGGCGTCTCAGCTTTGTTCAGTGTCAACATTTACTTTCACTTCATTTGTCATTCACCTCAACCACACATTGCTCAAACATGAAAAGCTGTCATGTCATAATGTCACCAGCAGATGGAGGTATTTGTTTCACTCAGAACAACATAATTTCACAGTGCAGGTGTTTTTTTCCCCATACAATAACAAAATAAAAATATTTGTACAAAATGTGACCACTCATGTTTTCTTTTGCTAAATAAAGAACATACAGGTGTGTAAACTTTACTACATAACATTAGTGTAACATATGGGAGGGGTCAGTATAAGAGTCAGTAGCTGCATTTACATGGACCTTAATGATCCACAATAATCAGAATAATAGCCCAATCAGAATAAACATTCCTCATGTACACACCTCAGTCTGAAGGGACTGGCTTCACATGGCTGGATCGGAAGGAATTTTCAATTGGCTGGAGCGAGGTGGTGTAAACTTTGATAATCTGTTCAATAGCAAATAAAAACCAACGATCCAATCATTTCCCCCTGGTTGAAATAAATATATTCTTCCTGGAGAAAGGTTACATGTCACAACCATGTTTCCAGGAGAAACAAAAACATGACGGTGACAAAATAGAACTGGACAGTTACGGATAGAACTTTTCTGTTTGAAACCTTAAAAGATTTAAAGACGCTAATATTGTTCCCAGGATATGATGTGGTCCATCTGCAAAACACTTGTAGACAGTTAACTTTGAATGTCTATTCAGGATGAGTTCTACCGGATTGAAGAAATACTGTCTATGTAAATGTAGCAAGTAGTGTCAGTGGGGATTCGAGACTATACTGGTGAGGCCAGCTGCAGATGGGAAGAAACTGGACCACAGCCTCCTGCCACAGAGGAGTGCCTAAAGAGTTAATGGGAAGGATCGTCACAGTTTTTGCTCAGGAGGCCCACAGACCCTGGAGGGATGCAGCAGATTTCAGCTGATCACCTTCTCAGCAGAGTGAATGATACCCTGCAGTCTGCACTTGACCCCATCGAACCAGACTGTGATGGAGGAAGTGAGGATGGACTCAGTGATAACAGTGTATCATCCTAAGTCCATGCGATATTTGGGTTGCTAGAGGTAACCACTGAATGGGGTTCTGTCAAAGGGGCATTGCTTCAACTGACCATTCAAATGATCTTTACACCTGAGTGACTCTTCACCTTAATCATGACATCTGAAATAAAATACACGCCTACAGACCCGTCCTCAAAGCCCACAAAGACAGATTGCGCACACACAACCAGAGTCAGTGGATTCTTAGACAGACACACACATCCTATTCTTTCCCCGTCTGTGAGTCGTACAACTGTGAGGACAGGTCTCGTGTGCAGGGAACAGACACAGCTGTTCTCTGGGGTTGTGGTGAGGTGGGACATGTAGGCGGCGTAGCGTCCAGTTTTATCCAAACAGGCTTTAATGATGGGGCCCTCAGCCTTGAATGAGCACAGTCTGACCTGTGATAGATCCAAGAGGTTGATGCTTCATTATCAGTGGACAGCAGGGCATAGCTGCCATCAGAGGACATCTGGAAGTCTTGCGGCTGACAGTGAAATGTATACGGCAGGTGGAAGTGTCGGCACACCGTCTCCTCTGCTACTTTCCAGGTGTACACTGCCCCTGAGGCGGCCATTACCACCACAAAGTCTGGGTGCTCTGAAAGCGTGTGGAAAGCAACGACATCCTCTGAGTTCACCACACAGGAGAAACGCTTGCTGATCTGGCCCGACCACAGACTTGCAGCCAACAGGTCCCCATGGCGGCGGCCAATGAAGGAAGGTGCTTTCAGGTGACACCTGTGCATCACTTAGGAACAAGCGTATGCTGCACACAATGCTGCCCTGTGACAGCTTCCAAACTCGGGTCAACCATTGCTTGGAAAGACTCACCCCCACGTTACTATTAGGGGTGATCAGGATGTCTGTTGCTTTGCTGCCGGTGATACGCAGGATGTTCTCACCAGTTTCTGTCTGCCAGACGTAAATCTCTCCTGCTGAGAGTGTCACAAGGTGGATGTTATTTGAAGAAAGGCATAACTTTTCCACCACACCATCATGTAGGAACCTGGCATGGGAAGCCATGTCTCTAACCTCCATTGCCACACCGTTTCTGAATCATCGGTGGTGTAAAACCACTCCCCTGTCTGTTCCACCACCACTTCTTTCACTCTGCAACCCATTTTTGGAGCTGCACCTGCAGCATCTATTGCTTCAGAGTGCCATGATGTCAGGCATCCATCACGAGCAACACAGACAACATCTGAGGCCATTTTAAGGAGCGTGTGAGGCTGCTTGTTTGTTTCTAAGGAGAGAACACACTCCCCTGTGTTGACCCTCCACACTAAGACCAGGGAACAAGCGTCTAACAGAGCAAGGAAAAGGTGGCCATCCTGGGACAGCACAGCATGAGTGAAGGCTCTCTTCTGCGGAGCCAAGAACTGGTCCCACAGCTCCCAGTCGCATGTGTCCCACAGTGTAACCTTGTCAGATTGACACACCAGTAAAGTGTTGATTTCATCTGAGTGATCTGTATTGAGGACGTTGTTGGATTTATCCCCAGAAAAGCTTTCTTTTACAAGTCTGGGTGGTATGGTTGCTACATCCCATAGCATCACATTCCCGGTCAGGTCAACACAAGCCAGTTCCAACTTATCCTCACAGAGGATCATCAGTGTAACTGCATTGTGGTTTGAGTTTGAACAGGTGCCAAGGAGACTGCTGGTGTTGCTGTCAAGTATGGACACTGAGCCTTCCTCTTGCCCACAGTACATATAGGAGCCATCAGAGGAGCAAACCAAACAAGTCACACGGGTCTGACACTGGAAATGAGTCATGGCCTCACAGGAGATGTCCAACATACTCACAAAACTCTCATCTTTCCACCAAATACATAACCTTTTCTCACATGCAACAAACCCCTCGACTTTGTTTGCAGGTTGTGGGCTCGACTCTGGTTTCAAAGGGTCATTGAGTTGCAGAAACATTTCCGGACCTGTCACATCCCACAAGAAGAGCTGTTGCATTGTGTGGAAAGCAGCATGAATCGGCTGCTACTCTTCACTCCTGCAAACATCAGCTCCTTCTGCTCACAGCTCAGCGATAGTTTGACTACATCACACCCGGAGCCTTTCCAAAACCAGGCCGTGCCATCGTCCATGATCTCCACTACGACCCACACTCTGTCCCAGCTGCTTCAATAACTTTGCTGGTTTTGGCATCGCACTTTAAACACTGCACAGAGGGAACAGAGGACGGAGCGGGACAAAGCACTACTCCTAATCCACTTCCTCTTTTCCTTCTCTCCTGTCTTATCTCTCTGATATAACCCTTGAGCACAGGGAAGACCTCCAGGTAAGGAGGAGGCTTGTCTCCATCACTGAGGGCAGCTGCAGTGGGGAGCTCTGCAGTACACAAGCACAAGACTTCAATATCCTTGCCATGAAGACTCTTTGCCTTGTAAAACGGGAGTAGGATGACCACTCCTCATCCTCCAACATAGCTAGCAGATCTCTCAGGAGACCTGCTCGAACCATAGCCTGGTGAAACCCCACAGACATTAACAGTCCCTGTTCCAACTCCTCCCATTTGTTACTTTCTTGTAAGTGATGAGGCAACTCTAAGATTTTTCTCAAGTTCACTTGGCCGATCTCTTTGGAAGACAAGGCGAAGACAATTTGGCTGGCTGGACGGCTGTCTGTCTACATATATGTCACTTTCGGGGGGTGTCTTTGTTTGGTTTACCAGATTTCTGGTTTACCAGAAGAGGTTTAGCACTTCCACAAGCCCATCGGCCACTGAAATAGTCTGCCATTGCCGAATGCATCTCCCTCCTCACCTCTTCAGTGCCTAGATACCTCTTAGCCACTACCAGCTTGAAATGCCTGCTCACCCAGAACAAAACATGTGACCCTGCGACCGTTCTCCTAGTGAGAAAGTTCCTCAAGTCCAACAGCAGTCTCTCCATGTCGATTTGCGGGACCCTCATAGTGGAGGGAAGCCTCTCACCCTGTTGAATGTACTCAGACAACACCTTGTCGTCACTGGACAGCAGATCGGCGAGCTCGGCTTCAGTGAGTCCAGTCCTGGAGAGGGCAAGGTAAGAGATGGCACGAGCCACAAGAGAGGAGCCGTGTTTCTGCTCGAGGTGATCCAACAGCAAAGAAATGGATGAATGGACACCATCAGGGAGAGAGGACTGAGTGACATCTGAATCTGATGAGGAGAGAAGACAAAGGGATAGTATGATGTGTAATCAATTAAAATCGAGAGGTCTGCTGACATCCTGTATTTTGGAGGGACTGTCAACAAAGTCCAGGAAGAGATCAAAACCAACAATGAATGCAACAACTCAAAGTCTCATATAGCTTGTTCCTTTGAGCCATAAACTTGCATCAACGTCCAAACTATTAAAAACAAATGAATGAGGAACATTTTCCTTCTTATTCCTTCAATATGATGAACATGAGCAGCACTGTAGTTTATTTTGAGTCAGCCCCACACACACTGCATGGTGTAAAAGCTCAGACAATACTCTAAGCAGTGATTCAGTGGCACTCTTTAAAAGGGTTCAATATCCTATCGAATTCAAACTGATGAGATTTTCATGGTCAATAATAATATCACACTTCCACAGTATCACAGTATTACACAATTATTATTCGTTTAAGTACTATGATGGTGAAATTATTTTTTTAAGTAATAATGATAGGATTAAACATTTTTAAAAATAATATTACAATGATGGTAGAATTCAATATTTTTTTAAATAACAGTGCTGGTTTTAAGTGATACTGATGTTGGAATTCAATATTTTTCTTTTAATACTAATGATGGTAGAATTCTAAGAATAACAATGACGGTAGACTTCAATATTTTTAAATCATGCATGCCACCTACTGTATAAGCCAATGTACATGGTATGATAACTGTCGATTTTCAAACCATGAAGCAAACCCTAGTACAGAGGGTGTCTTGACTAGAAGTGACGGGATAATGTTACTGCATGTCACAAAGCAAGACATATTTCAATGTACAATACTTTTTTCTTTTTCTTTTGTTTAATTTGATCATTTATCCATTCATAATCATTCATTTATAATTTATTGTTTATATGTGCCCCTTTTGCATTGGCAACAAGTTTGATCTAAAAGTCATGCAAATAAAGCCAGCGAAATTCGTGGTATCCACCGGGGGGCTTGTGGACATGCACACAAGATCTGTGCCTGAAAATAGTCCTCAATAATTGCACTACTTATTCTGGTCTGAAAAACTTACTGGCTCCCAGCTGTTTTAGGAAAAGTTTAAGCCTTTTTTTAATGCAAGTATATATTTGTGACCCACTTTTGAAGACTTAGAACTTGGGGCTACTGTAAAGTATTGAGAGACCGACTAATCTATTGTTGGTTTTGGTCTTTGAATGGAATTTGACGATAATAGGAAAAATATAGAACATCACTAGCCCTATCCTTTATAAATCTGTGTGTGTTTACTGTATCAGTCTCACCAGAGTGCCACAGCGAAGTGTGCAGGTGCAGCAGTCGAGTGTAGAGAGGCAGACAACAAGAAGTGAGTGCCTGGTTCACCAGCGCCTGCTGTCCTGACGTTACCCTCCTCCCTGAACTGCCCAGCAGGGATGCCAACATCTTCACACTCTGTCTCCTGTCCACCTGTCCCAGCGGCACACACACACACCCCGACTCCTCATCGTTCTCTGACACACAGGCAGGTGGACTGAGGACTTGCAGGACTTGTGTCCGCTTGGAGGAGAATGTGAGGATGACCTTGACCTGGGAGGAAGAGGGGAGGGGAGGCTCCGGATGATCTGAGGGCCGAAGTTGTTTTCGATGTGATCGAGACCATCGAGGATCAGAACTAGAGGATGTTTGGTAGAAGGCACAAGGGAGAGGAGGGAGGAGAGACGTTCTTTAAGCTCAGACAGGCAAATGTCAAAAACAGGCTCGCTGGCGGGGCGTTCAGGGTGAGGATCCAGATTAGATGTCAAGCAACAGTTGGATTTATTGTCTGTTTGGTTCATGATATAGTGAGGATCAACCAGGTCGCTGGGATTCTGGTCAGAGGAAGATCTGCTGTGATATTCACGGGTAATTTGATGACACAGGCTTGACATAAGGTGCTTTGGAGATGGGTTGATTGACAGGTTGCAAAAATAAGTGATGACCACAGGATCACAGTCTGGTAGCCAAGACCTGATCTGTGGAGAGAGACAGAACACTATTTTACACTTTATCAAGACCTTGTAGAAGAGATTCCTTACAATGCAAATGTGCTGTAGGCACTGCTTTGTCCTTGGGTTTGTTTGAACCTGCTTTATTTATTTGCTGGTTGATTGGTCTTACCCCTTTTATTTATGCTGCGTGATTGATTTAGTAATATGAGTAATTTTTCTTTGTTGGTAATTACAAATGTATTTATATGAGACCTTTCAAGAGCAGAGACATCACAAAGTGCTTCACAAAAAAAAAAAACAGATAAGAGACAGAGTGATGGACATTAAACATCATAAAGCAAAAATAAACAGTAGAGATTAAACAAAAGCAAGCTGAAACAAATGATGAGCTGTGCGTTAATGTCTACAGATAATAAGTGTGGATTCTGAATTTGATGGGAAGATATTAGGACTGGTGTTACATGGGGCCTTTTGACTTGGTCAGAGGCTTGGCTGCAGTATTTTGGACTCCTTGTAAGCGGTTTAAGGATGTCTTCCTACGACAGGCCAAAAAGGGACTTGCAGTAATAAGTCTAGTAGATACCAGAGACAAACTAACTGCCAGCTAGAGGAATCCGAAAACCAGAAAATATTCATATTTGAGAGGCTATTTTTGCTTCAGAAAATGACTTAAACAACTAATTAAAAAAACAGAGGCAAATTTTAAGACTCTTAGCTAATCACTTAATGACTAATCATTTCAACTCTATTTCTCTTCAATCCAGGAATAAGAAAAATCCAATAAATTCACAAAGTTCCTTTTATCTAAGTGGACTGCTGCTATATTTACAATTTTACAAAAAATGCAGCAGAAAATTTGAGTGTGTTCATCCTACTTAATAGTGAATACTTATTTCTAATTCTACTGTCTGTTTGTAACATGTTATTGTTTGTATTTCCTGGAAATGCCTGAAAATGTGGGGTTGAAATCTGGTTAATGTGAACACAACTTTAATTAACATCAAACATCAAAACAACAAGAAAAGGACACGTGAGTTTAATGGAACTGAGCTTCTCATTTCACCACATACCTGTTGAGAGCAGTGTGCCATCAGAACTGCTTTCCCAGTGCACGGTCCTCCTGTCACCACTAGTGGGTGCTGTTGATCACTCTGCTCCACATACGCTCTGACCTGAAACAAATGAAAAGTAAACTCAAAAAATATCTTTCAGTTAAAGTTTATTTTTATTTTTTTTAAGTTTTTATCCTTTGATCAGTACTTTCCACACAACAACCTCAGCTGTTAATCCTTCACACTGCCATGTGAACACTAAAGCAGAAGAGACCGTATCTACACTATAAGCAGTTAAAAAAAAAAGTTTAATGCTTCATCCTGACCTTCTCCTCCTCTGGCCGAGTGATGTCATAAAACCGTGACAGGATGTGACACAGCTCCTCCTGCTCGGCCTGCTCTCTGGACAGCCGTCACCGAGCTGAGAGTCCTCACTGGTCCCTGAGATGTTCACGCTGTCAATCAGCTCCACAAGGTCACAGTACACCTGCTGGCACAGAGACTCGGCATAGGCCCGCCTTCTGGCTGTCGTGTAACCATGCGACGGTCACACTCTGTGGCGGTGGTGTAGACCAGAAGCTGGGAGGAAGTGATGAGACCGGGGATGAAGACGTCACAAAGCTCTGAGAATAACTGTCCGTCAGTGGGGGTTGTCTTAAGGTCAAAGGTCACTGCCTGAAAATACAAGAGTTTTATGTGACAGTTTGTTAAAACCTGCATTAGAAGAATGAATTTCATATTTATTATTTCTATTTTCACACATTTCTTCTTTTTTATATAATGCACATATTTTCACACCACACACACACACACACACACACACACACACACACATTTAATAATATCAATATCATATCATACTATCTCATATCATTATGTTCCATATTATATTATTAATGTTACATTGGTTTACTTATATTCTATATCATACTTCTATTACATCTACATATTAATACAGACAAAAAATATGTTTATTTACTCAAACCAAATCATGTATTACTGGGTTTGTTGACTCTGATGCTATTAATCACCCCACTGTCATTTTACGTGTCATTTTTTCTCCAAATGCTCTGGTATAGTTTCTAGTTAATTTTCTTATTTTAGTTTCATATACTTTATATACTATTATTGAGTTGTCTTACTTTCTATATTTACCTGTACTTACTTCTGTCATTGTGCTGCTGCAACAACTGAATTTACCCACTTGGGATAAATAAAGGTTTATCTGATCATATATAGTAGTTGACAGAGGTGCTTTATTAGCTAAAGTTGAGTAACATTTCATGTAAACTGCTTGTAATTTTGATCTGTCTCTCTATGAACATGTGTATTGTTTCTGTTAAGCCCTTCTTGCTCCCAAACCAAAGTCTGGGTTTCTGACAGGAACATGTCCAGCTATTAGAAACATGGACTGTTTTTTTAACATTGCATAAGTAGAGTAGTGCCTGTCCTGCTCTGGGTGTGAAAAATATAGTTTTGTCAGAGACTTTCACTGAGTTCCTCATGAATGAGTGAAAGTTGGGTGTTTCATGGAAAGCCGTTCTCAACCACTGGGCAGCAGGCTCAGAGCACTGTCTAGTGGACCTCAGAGAACAATGGTACTGCCAAATGGCTAGATTAAAATTTGAGAAAGTTTTTTTTTTTTGTTATTTTTATATCTAAATGTGCCCAAGAATTCATAGATATAAATGCGTAAGTTCAAGGACAAGGTACATTTGAATATTCAATGCCAATCACGGCACAAACACACTGTTAATTAGCTGACATTCCCTTGGACGGCTAAACATAAAATGGATCACTTTTTGAAACTACAAAGTGATGTGGGACCAACCCAAAGTGTGTTGAATATTGTGCAATTGTGCCACAGCCTAGGATATTTTCTCTGTTTGTATTGTGTTTTTCTTCTATTTTATTTGGGACGGTTCCTGGAAATTTTCTGACATTCAGAAGTGGACCCTTATTTACCAAAGGCTGAGAAGTCCCTGTTTTATGATACTCAAAAGCCTTTGATATTAATGGAACTAATCTTAACTAATCTTATCAGAATGAGTAATAGGACCTGGGATGAGTCTCCAAATTTAAATCAAAGCTCATTTGAAACTGATGCGTGACTCTGACCTCTGACTGTTGCTGAGGCCGTGAGTTCATCTGTCTCTTCTGGCTCTGTCCTTTCGCGTTGATGACCCTGTGGACGTAAACCACGCAGCGTCCGATGATGTCGTTATCAGGACGGTTGTCCAGAGCAAATCTCAGATCTGCATCGAGGGCTGGAGAGAAGCAGCAAAACACACATTAAATTGTACCTCAACACAGAGTTGTCACAACACCAGAATTTTAAATTCAATACAAGAGAAAAAACAAGACCACTTGTGATACCTCAGCAAAGAGAAAAAAAAAGTCCAGGGCACACAGAATAGGATACATTTTTTTTAATTAACAACCTGCACACAGTGCTGGTACAGATAAAGTCAATGAACATTGTGCGGTTTTGCTGCCAAATTTCAGGCACGCGATAAAGACTGAACTGAAATGAGGTCTTCAACAGCTTCAGCACTTTCGATACTATAATTAATGGATATTGCATTGTTTTAAACATTTGGTAATTAAAAAGTATTAAGTATTGATACTTTTGACAGCCTTACTTCAACATCGTGCAAAAAACACCACATACAGATACACTGTATCCCACCTGATCTGTAATATCTGCAGGCTCTCTCTGTGGTCATGAGACCGTTGTGGACACACAGACTCACAGTGGTCTGAAACACCTTCATCAGCTCGTCTTCTTCAGCGTTTATCTCCTCCTCCTTTATCTCTTCCTGGTGAACAAAAACACTTAGATACTTTTCTTTAGAAAAGAGTACAGTCTAATAGTTGTGGTAACTAAATATGCATGTATTTATCTTTACTTTTTTAGATGGACCAGATCTGAAAATTTGACATTTACATTTCCTATGCTGGACCTTTAAAGTTAGGAATTCAAGTTTAAATACGTGTAAAACAAAGCACTTTTTAATTTTTTCCCACTTAACTAGTTTTCACAATTCACAATTTCACAAATGCACAAAAGTACATGAAAAAACATGTACCTTTGTAATCCTAGATTAGAAGTAGAGTGTGTTTTAATAAGCAAATTATTGCATTTACTTTTTTCCATAATGATCAAAGGACCAGACTGAGGTCATTAAAGGGCCAGATTCAGCCCACAACTCGCTAATTGAATTGAACTGAACTATAAGGAAAAGTAGAGGAGAGAGCTTTATTTGTGTAAAAAAAAAAAGTTTATTTCATAACCAATTTAAAGGCCTCCTTCATTCATAAACACTAATCAGTCTGTACTTTTCGCACTAATCATAATTTGCACCCACATTTAATTAGCAGCTGTAATTACAAACCTACTCCTGTTTGCTCAACAAGAAAATCTTCATCATATTTTTATCTGAATGAGGAAAGTAAATACAGAGATCAGTCATGCGTCCCTACCTGAGGACAGCAGGTGTGTGTGTGTGCAGCTCTCAGGCAGTAGGAGGGAGGGATGGTGTTCTCGTCCCTCTGGTACACCTTCTCCAGCTCCTGGGTGCTG
Source organism: Lutjanus argentimaculatus (assembly GCA_034769285.1). NCBI lineage: Eukaryota > Metazoa > Chordata > Actinopteri > Lutjaniformes > Lutjanidae > Lutjanus > Lutjanus argentimaculatus. The sequence continues at coordinate 4,975,068 of JAWZSL010000001.1, forward strand.
ACCCCCGCCTGCTGGCTCTCCTGCAGCAGCAGCTGGTACTCTGACACCTCCACCTGGGCTGGCAGACTGGCCGTGCCATACTGATGTCCTACCAGAGCCTGCAGCACCGTCGTGTGGACACAGACGGAACAGCAGCATGGGGATGCATTGTTGAGCACTCATTAATGCGCGCTTGTATTGGTGTTTATGGATTTATAAAACTTATATAGCAGCTTATTTGACTTTGCTGCATTACGTGCAGCAACTGGAAAAGACAGGGGATGTGTGTACCTTTACTGTACTTGATTAAAGTAATCAGGGTTGGATCAAATTACTTTGAAATGTAATCAGTTACTGACTACAAATTACAACAGTTTGTGCATTTACAAACATAATCAATTGGATTACTTCAAAATCAAATATTAAAAATGTTGCACCTTATACTAAAAATTGGATGCAGCCACAAAAATATGAGTTCTGCAAATATTCTTTTTTTTTTCTTTTTAAACATCTTTAAATATTTTCAGTGCAAATTAAATGAATTTTTCCATGGTGGAGCAGCTACCTAAGAAACCTTTTAACGAATACGATACGAATCATACGAATCGAAATACTTATTGACCCAAGGGGAATTCTTAATTTTTTATTTATTTAATTTATGTCAGGTATGCTTGTTATGACTACAGTCTTGGGAGTAACACACAACAACTCTGCTGATTACTCAGATTTATTGGATGTCTGCAATATCAGAAACAATTCAAACAGCCCTTCAGTAAATTCTGGCAGTCTTACAGTCATTAATTTGTGTTGAGGCTATGTCAGACAGCAGCTGATTGACTTTTTGAGAACATTAGGTAGGTAGGCGTCTTTCATTTTTTTTGTCTATGCAGGAATCTGGAATTTTACTTGTGGCTGAAAGGATCTTTTTGTTAAAATCAAATTAGGCAAATTGCTGGATAAGTGACGGGGCAGCAAAGGTGAGAGGTGGATGAATTTTTAAAAATGCCACAAAAAACACAGCTTATTGAATAAATAGGTTCAAATAGCTAAGTTGTTGGTCAGTTATGAGATGCTGTGTCCAACCCTATTAATACAGACAAATGTTAGGTTCCGTTACTGGGTTTGCTGTTTAATGTGTGCTGTTCACTGTGTTTAATCTAAAATTTGCACTTCACATTCTTTTCTTATTTCATTTTATATACCTGAAGTCTTTCTGTACTTATTTCTGTCATTGTGCTACTGCAACTATCAAATTTCCATGCTGTATCAGACAGGTGTTGATTGAGTTTTTGAGAACATTAGGTGACATTGTGGTTGAAACTGTCTATTCAGTGAAAGAAGTTACTGAATTAGTGATCTGACACAAAAGTTTAAATAGAAAAGTTGTTTGTGTGTTGACTGAACATGTGACTTGATAGCAGATACCCCCAAAAACCTGAAGAGCTGCACTTATAATACTAGAAACCTCAACAATCAACAGGGACTGATTTAACGGCAGCTGATGGTAAACTTTGTCGCTGTTGGTCACTCTGCATTAGTCAAACTATAATTTAATTGAATATTTTAAATACTATGCTGTTCCTGTAGAGCCTGAGGCCTGCTGCACTCCTGCACACTCACGGTTAAATTAATCCTGCTGATGTATTTACCAGTAAAAATGGTCCAGCGGAGCTCTCTCTGCATTCTTTAATCAGCTGCTGTCTGGTGTTTTCATCTGGCCAGCGACTGGGATCACTGGACTCAAATGGGTCTATCACCTGCAGACACACACACAACATAATGGTTAAAACAGTGTAGAGGAGAGATGGCTGATAATCTGTTTGTTAAAAGCACACAGTGAGGTGTAATAACAATTGGCCCGGTGGCGGCTCACTGACATGTGATATTCTTCCATCTTTCTAATTACACATGCTGCTGAAAAGAGACGGCGCAACATGCCGGTTGAACTGCCACACAAACTAACACGCAGCGCACAGAGTCGCGTTACAGCTGCTCATCCTCTTTTTTTTGTCAAATTTAATTAGGCAAAGTTGAGTAGAGCTGACTTCTCTTTTACAGGAATGGCCTCAGGGGGAAAAAATAAAGGACGCACACCTGGAAGCTACCAAATGATATTGCTTTTGTATTCCACTGCTGGCAGTGAGCAATGTTACACAGATGAGTTTTGATGATGCATGAATCTGACTGTTAGTGCTGAAATAATTAGTCAATTATTCTTGTAGTCGACTGACAGAAAATTAATTTGCTGGCTGCAGTTTCTCACATTAGTTTGATTGCATATTGTTAATACATTTTGGGCCTTTTTGACTGCTGGTCAGACAAACTATTAACTTTAATTCATGACTTTGCCCTCTGATAGCATCAGCACCTGCCATTTTTTAAAAATGTACGACAAGGATTTTTCATGTGGTTATGAAACAGTCTCAATTTAATGCTGATGCGTCTATATGGTTATCTTGCGAGGCAGCTGAACTTGTGAGATCACACCAGAATCCATCTTGCCAGGCTTCAAATTATCCATTTGTGTCCCCACCAAAAGTGGTGCGGACAATTAGCATCGTAGGAGGGATTACTGGCAGCTACAGGCACGGTTTTAGGTGTGATGACAAGGAGAAGCATCCATGAAAGTACTGATTTGATTGGTTGGTTGAAGTTAGCCGACAGATGGTTCATCCAATCACCTGCCAAGTGTTTTTTTGAAAGGGCCTGCCCTTTTCCAAACAGTTTCTAAGGACGACTTCCCATATCATCTGCCAGATTACCCGTATGAGCCACATAACCAAATCAGGCCATCAACGAGAAGATCGGCAATTTCTATTTAGTTTTTCTTCATGTCTGCCACTGAGTTTGAATTTTTTTTTTTTTTTTTTTTTTTTTTGAGGTTATATTTTGTGGTTATTGTGGCAGCCTCCAAAATCAACAAAATCAACAAAATATGGAACATTTAACATATCGAGAACAAACAAAACAGATCAAAAATGGGTGCTGCAGTCCAATATAACTCCGCAAGTCTGTCAATGCAAAGCTACAGCAGGTAATTGTGTTCACACTACACAACAAAGCATCAGACTACAAGTCATTTTCAATAAAAAAGCAGAGACCTGAAGCCAGAAACTGATGTATGACACTTGCTGCCATACAGTATGTTGAACTGAGGTGCTACAAATCAAAGTTGAACCAGCTTCAACTTTTTTCAGCGATCCAATGATGCGGTCACATGTCAACCAGTCATATGTTTTTGTTTTGCCACTTCTGTATCCTGTCTCCCCACAATTTATGTGCCATGTAAACAACGGAAGAAAAACTTATCAAAGCTCATAGATGTTTAGCTATATTTCACATGGAACTAAGACACATTTGGCCGTTTTGTAGTTTATGTCGCCGGGAGTGCGATCACACCATAACAGCTGGAGTTCAGCGACTGCCTGTTTTACTACTTTCCAGACTCTGACAACGTATTGCTCAATTTAACCATTAAACATTTACTCCCTCTGAAGATCATTGATGATTTCCAGTGCTGGAAAGAGTACTGAAAATCTGTACTCAATACTTTGTACTCATCAAGTATTATGAAAATATTACTCAGTTACAAGTAAAAGGAAAAAATACTTGAGCAAAAATAAATATTCTTCTCAAAAACTGCTCAAATTATTAGTTACTTTACAGTTGATGACTTTCATGTCACAAGTTGCTTCATGTGTGTATTCTTTTGTGCCTAAACCTAACCAATCTGCAACCATTTCACAGCATTAATCAAGTGTTAACACTAGAACCGCCAAGCGGGTCATTTTGACCCCCCTGGCATTTTCAAATGCACATAACTCTAGTAAAATAAATTTCCTACATCTGTCAGCTCATGACTTTTCCTAATATTGATTTATTAATCCTGTAGTGAATTATGAGGGGTGTGGGATTAAAGAAAAAAAAAATATGACCATTTATACCTAGAACCGCTGAGGGGGGTCATTTTTACCCCCATAGAAACAGCTGCACAGGCTGCGCTCTACATTCGCGCCATGCCAGGTTGCTTAGCAACGCCCATTGTTTACTCAAGACGTTTCATTCATTATGAGACTGCGCAGCAACCTATGCTTTCTATAAACTATGCCTAGCTTACTAAAAGACAAGAAAACAAGAAACAGGCCATATAAAAAGAAGTGCAAGTGTCAGAGACTCTGACAGCTTCAGGACCTCAGTGAGGAGGGAGAATCTGATGAGGGAGAAATATCGCTGTGACTGATCCGTCATTTTCACCCGATCAATCGTCTTCATCTGAGGAGGAGAGCCTTCACCCACTAAAAAGAAAAAGCCATTGACAGGTAGGATCCAGCCTACAGCATAAACTAAATATCACAATATTATGTAGCTTATAATTACGATCAATCGAGCGACCAGCCGCCCTGCGCGTATCGCCACTTCAGGACGCATCTACATCGCTGACAAAGTCTGTGTATGTGTGCTGATTGTGAGGTGTGTGTGTGTGTGTGTGTGTGTGTGTGTGTGTGTGTGTGTGTGGCGGAGAGAGGGAGACAGGTGCGTCTTATCCTGCTGAGACTCCGATTCCGTTTAGTTTTGACTTTGTCTGCCTGCAGATAAATAAAACCTAACTATAAATGATAAACTTCATAAACTGAATTCTAAAAGGTTATTTTCTCATGTCTTAATTATTATTAAAAGTTAACAACTTATATAAATGATCCCTTTTGCGATTGCAGACGCTGTTGCGCGTTAGAGCATAAAAATATGTGACGGAGCCGTCTTCATCTGAGGAGGAGGAGAGCCTTCACCCACTAAAAAGTAAAAGGCTTTGACCGGTAGGATCTCGTCTATAGCATAAACTAAATATCACAATATTACGTAGCTAATAATTACCGTCAATAGAGTGAGCAGGCCCTGTGTGTATCAGGAGAGAGAGAGAGAGCGAGAGCGAGCTAGCCCTGTGTGTGGTGAAGAGAGGGAGACAGGTGCGTCTTTTTCTCTGGAGGCTCCAATTCTGTTTAGTTTTGACTTTGTCTGTCTGCAGCTAATATAAAACATAATTGTAAATGATAAACTAGGTTATTTTCTCAAGATTTATTTATTATTAAAACTTAACAACTTCTATAAATTACCTCTTTTGCTTTGAAGATGCTGTTGCTGGTTAGTGGGTAAAAATGACCCCACCTGGCGGTTCTAGGGAGTACTGGAATGTTGGCGGTTCTAGTGTTAAAAAGGCTTTCCGGCTTCATCAGATACAGCTGCTAAATTGTACCTTGTGCTTGTCTGTGTGTTGTGGTTTTCAGTGGCCGGTTTGTGGTCAAACAGCCTTATTGGCTCCAAAAATGCAGATGAGATGTTTGGATATCAATTCAAATTATACTCAATTATGATTTTAAATGTAACAAAGTAGATTACATTGTATAACTCACACTTAAGTACAACTAAAATCACAAACTTGAAAATATAGTTATGAAATACCCCCCAAAAAACTACCTAATTACGGTAATTTGAGTATTTGTAAGCAGTTAATTCCACCCGTGTTGATTTCTTATGACTCAAACAGACACTTATTCATTCAGTCAACATTTAACATAATTTGTTTTCATTTTAGCTCCATGTAAGAGAGTAAACGTGAAACTTCACGTTTCCTTAATTTCTGATGACTTGACATTTTATGATTTAGTGCAGTAAAAAACGGTACATATTTCTCCTTTAAAATTAAGTAAATCACAATATTTCCTCCAGTGTACCATAGATTAAGTCCCTCCTACAGTAGCTCCACAAGAAATGACCAGTGCAAGTGGTTATGACATTACAGTGGGTGTTCTGATGTGGTGTCAACAGTGCCTGCATCCTGCCTCTGTTTATGGGGTTAAAGGGACAGAGAGGATGGAAAACTTAAAGTGTTATCTTAAAGAATAAGGTAGTAACAACACTGAGATACAACAGGTGTGTTTTCTATGCAGCGAGCAGGATTTAGAGAACATGAGTGTGTACTCACCCTGACATCCAGTCCCAGAGTGCGTCTGCAGTGCTCTCTAAGTTTGGGGAAGACACTCTCTCTCAGAGCTCTGCGCTTCCAGCACGCTATCTATACAGAGCATAGACACAAACACCGCTATACATAAACTTACATAAATCATTTGCTTTCTGAAATTTCAGGAAATTCAGCTGATACTTCAGTATAACGGATCATCTACTTACCCTCTGGGTTGGAACACAGGTAGAGTTTCACACAGGACGAGCTCTGGGTGGACTCCATTTGTTTTTAGCCTGGAGCATAAGACAAATCAATAGCTATTGTGAAAATTAGGAAAACTGACAGAAGAAAGCTTTTGGCAGGAACATATTCAATGACCCAAATAAAAAGCTCACAGTTGCTGCTTCTCTCTCCTCTGCGCTGTTGTTTCTCTTCTCCCTCCTGCTCCACTCAGGAAACTCTGGCCTCTGGTGTTTATAGAGCGTGTTATCATGATCACACCCACCTCTAGTGACTGGAACGTCTACAACACACACACACACACACACTCACTTACAACACAGACAGTCAATGTTCAATATTCTGTAGATCAGGGGCTGTACTACAGAAACTTCTTATTTTAAGTTCTTTACTTAAGAAAGGATTTTTTTCCGATTTAGTATTACAGAAACAAATCTTAAACTTAAGGAATCCTATCTTATCTTACTTCATCCATCTTAGCTCATATTAGGAAATCTTAAAGGGGCCGTGTAAGCGCTTGTCCACAGATAATCTCGAATACTAATGGATGGATCAGCCTAATTATTTTTGTGCTATATCCATGACCGAGTGCTGAAGGATCTCTGTGATCTAGAATTCTCGAAAAACCTTGAAAAACATTTTTTGAATTACTTTTATGCCTTCATGTCTGGAGGCATGATCTTTCAAGTCATCCTATTCTTGTAAACACAGAGAATTTGTTCAAACTTGGGACAAATGTTCACTTGGACTCAAAGAATAACTCATTTAAATTTTGGTGGTCAGTGATCAGGGTCACTGTGACCTCACATCCATCCCCTTCTCGTGAATGCGATCTCTCAAGAGGACCTTGGGTGGAATTTCTTCAAACTTGACACAAATGTTCACTTTGTCTCAAAGATGAACTGATTACATTTTGCTGGTCAAAGGTCAAAGCTAAGTCAAGATCATGCAATGATGATCACTGAACACATTTTTAATCATAACTCAAGATTTCATACATTAATTACACACAAATATTTAACAGGATAAAAGGACGAGTTGAAGACATTATTATTATTTGGCAGAATGAAGTAATCGCTGTATTGACGTGTGATTCCAGTGAAGAATTTCCAGTGAGAAACATGCTGTCTTCACTTGGAGACTATTTTTTCAGTTGAGTACAGAGGACTGATAGACAGCTGATCATTATGATGTTACAGTGAAGTTGACCTTTGACCTTTTGGATATACCAGACCAGCAGGGGGCCCCAACTGCCGGTGGCCATTTCGTCTGCAGCAGAGCCCTAGAGATAGAAGAGTCGCGACACTCCCATAGGACTCCATTGTACGCTTTCTTCCGGTCTACTTCCGGGTTATGGAGCCTCGAATAGTTCCAAACATCGCTTCTACGGCGACGGACACCGTTCATTTGCATTGTTGGCCGTCGAGTATATTGAGAGGTAAGTTGATTAAATAGCTACCTCTTTTGAATTTTCAACTGTCTATATTTTATCAGAGGCTCTTTATGATGCATATGCTGAGCTTTATTTGTATGTGCACGGCGTAATTATATATTTTTTTATCTTGGTAGACGACCGATTTTCTGCTACTTTTTTAGTTGACTCTGCTAGCTGTGAAGGTATCTCCAGGGATAAATTGATTAAATCGCTACCTCTTTTTAATTGTCAACTCTCTATATTATATCAGAGGCCCTTTGTGATGCATATACTTATCTGTATTTGTGTGTATTGGTAGATGACCGACTTTCAGGGATGAAGATGAAGATGAATTCAGATGAAGAGGATGTCTCCCCACACACACACACATTCGTCATTTGATTAAGTTTTATTTGAAAAAGAATTATGTCAGCAGTCCAAGTGAACGCCTTCTGTGAGCAGGAGTCATATCACACACACACACACACACACACACTTGTTCTTGTTGTTTCACCAATTGTTCAATAAAAAAATACTATTTCATTCATCAAAGCGTAATGAGTTGTTATTCTTTAATATATTTGATATATATTTTGTGTATGGCTTAGTCTTAAAATTGTACTGGTTGTGTGGTCAACTCCTGCCTCATATTATTCTTTAATATATTTGATATATAATTTGATAGATATTATATATTTGATACTTTGTGTATGGCTTTAGTCTTAAAATTGTTATGGTGCGTCAACTCCTGCCTCATCAGAAGAAGTGGGCTGGACACTAAATGCTGAATGGACTGTTGCTACTCTGCTTTTCAATCACTCCCAGACCACGGGTAAGTGAATTGGAATTAAAAGCAAAATCAAGGAAATATAGACATTCTCTGGAAATACAATAATCCAGTTAACATCTTAAATCATCTTGCATTTCAGTGTAAAAAGATCGATTCCCCATGGTAACACGACAGTATTCCCGCCTTTTTTTTAAATAAAGGACATGAGACAGGGGTCCTCTACAGTAGATTATAGGTAAACCTTTTTTTCAGTGATTAAAATTTACTGTTTTTGTAAAAAAAAAAAAAAAACAAGCAAAAAAAAAACAAAAAAACATTAGAAACAAATTTCAAGGCTTTCAGCACATTTTGTGAATTCTTGTCTGGGACAGAGTGTTTTCTGGCACAGAGCAAGTTTGGAAGTTAAACAATTAAAACAAACAAACATAAATTAAATTACCTATACATAAATCCTTACAGAATAAATTTTCACCAAAAATTGGAATTGGAGTGTTGCTACTAACAATTTATTTAAGGTTTTACATGATTTGTCTCAATTTCTCAATGAGTGAGAAGTAACTGCAAATTTTATATCATCAGTAAGAATAAAAGGAAATTATAGCTGCTGCGCAGCAATGGTCGGGGCCGGGCAATTTTAGGCAAAATTAGGCAATTCTGAGCAACAAGCAGAGTGTAGGAAGATGAAAAAAAAGGTGGCATTCTAATGTGCATTTTACATCAGTTGAGGCTTGAACTCACAATTTCTGGCACAAGAGACTCTGCATATTGACTGATAGCTAAGCCAAATAAACAGGGAAAAGAGAAAAGGGATAACAGGGAAACGTGTTGATAAAGAGTATTTGTCTCTTCCCAAAACTGCCTGGATCATAATTATTTTAATTTTAGTAGTCTCTAATCCACATAGCATGATACCTGAACATAAGGCTTCCACATTTAAAAGTCCATCCTGCCATAGCTGAGGCTCGAACTCACGACTTCTGACACTGAAGTCCGTCTTTTATCTCACCAAGCTAATTGGCAAGTAACAGTTCATGTGTGGCTTCACAAATTGACTAAGCCAAGGATCAGGGTGCCAGGCAGCAGCCATCCATGCCATGGAAAAGCAAATTTCAAAGTGAAAGTTCCAAAGCTGTAGCACATATGGTTGATTTGTTATGAATTTTCAAAATTTTGAACTTTAGAGGCTTGCTGTAGCGCCACCATCAGGACTATTGGCCTGTTTTTGCAGCTGAGGCAATCTGACATGTGACTGGACCTTTGTGCAAAGTTTGGTCATTTTTCGTGCATGGGAAGTAGGATTTCCTCGGAAGAAGAAGAAGAAAGAAAGAAGAACATTGAGGAAAACAATAGGGTCCTGGCAGCTTAGGCTGCCCGGCCCCTAATGAGCTACAACATATCTTAAAGTAAAAATAAATGTTAACAAAGCAAAATATAATTTAAAAAACTGTTTATTTTCACACCAATTAACTGTATACCTTCTTCCCCAAACATCCTGACATTGTGAAACAAAATATAGAAATTGTTAAAACACATTTTATTGCACAGATCTCTCAAAAGTGGTTAACACTTGTGAAAAGTAATGGAGGCAGGATATTTCACAGTTCAGCAATAAACTTTATTATCCAAAATGATATTAGGGCAAAAAACATCAAACTTCAACCAGTATTTAATAATACAAAAATAACTATAAATAAAAAAAGCAAATAAAACTAACTATATGTAAATAATAAACCTGAATCAAGGAAAAAGGACCAGGTTTACACAGAATGCACACAAGGACTTGAATATAATGCTAAACACAATATTATTTTTTATAAATGTCTCTTTTAAACCCTGTGTTTTATTGTATTAAAAATATCCTACTTTGTGACAGTTGCTGAGAAAAAGAAGACGCCTGAAAGATTCTCTGAGTGATGAACTGAGTCTGGCTGTTTTGTCTCCATGTTAGTGACGACAGTCTGCAGCACAGATCATCTAAAAGAATAGAAAATGTAGGTCAGTAGACTGGAGTGATATACGAAAGCATGTCTAAAAAGATGGATGTGGGTAACCACATTTCAAATTGCGAGAAAAAACTCTTCTGAATGAGGCTTCATCTTTTTAAAGATGTTTAGATCATGGTAGTTTGAGTAGTTTCATTCATTACTCCCACCCCTGCTCACCATTTTACAAAATCACGATGATGCACTGATTGGCAGCAAAATATTTCATCATGGTTTGTAGCAGATTGCCTGATGTGTTTTTGGAGTGTCAGCCAGAGTTCATCTGATAATTTCCTGTTTGAGATTTTGAAGGTCATTCCCCCACATGGATACATGGATTCACCCCGTCACGAACCAGCTTTTCATAAATTTGAACCACCAGACCAACAACACACAAATAATCACAGCAATGATCAGGGCGACAAGTCAGTTCCGTATAAACCAGTGTACTGACGGTAGGACTGCAACTAACGATTATTTTCATAGTCAATTAATCAGTGGATTATTTTCTTGATTAATTGATTCATGGTTCTTTGTTTTTACATCTCATAACCCTGTGTTTCATAGTATTAAAAATCATCTACCTGTGACAACTGCTGAAGAAGAGACGAGGCACGAAAGATTCTGGAGTGATGAACTGAGCCGCTCCATGTTAGTGACGACAGTCTGCAGCACAGATCAACTGAAAAAATAGAAAATGTAGGTCAGTAGACTGGAATAATATAAGAAAACAGGTCTAAAAAGATGGATGTGGGTAACTACATGTCAAATTGTGGGAAAAACTCATTAATTCTTGAATGAGACCTCGTCTATGAAAAGATGTTTAGATGATGGTAGTTTGAGTAGTTGTCATTCATTACTTCACCCCTACTCAACATTTTACAAAATCACTATGACGCACTGATTGTCGGCAAAATAGTTCATCATTGTTTTTAATGGTGCCAGTCAGAGTTCATCTGACAATTTATGTTTGAGATTTTAAAGGTCATTCCTCCACCTGGATGCATGAAAACACACTGTCATAAACACTTCTTCATAAAAATGAACCACCAGACCAACAACACACAAATAATCACAGCAAATAATCAGGGTGACAATGCAGCACAAGTCACTTCAGTATACATCAGTGTATTAACAGGACAATGAAAAAACTACATTTAACCAGAGAGAAAGTCATTTTCAGGAAAGTTCAAAATAAATATTCCCTGAAACTCTTAAGAGTTCAACAGAAAAACACCAATTTTCAGGGCTTCAGCAGTAAACAGCAAAAAGAACTCAGATTGTTCAGTATCTCAAAATTTGGCCCGAGTAAACCCTCTTCACTGAAACAAATCAAATCAGGATCTGTGGGAAAGTTTTAGTGGTTCAGTTTAGTTTTTACCCCAAAGAGTTTAAATCGCCACCCAACAAAGTTAATTATTGATCTCTGGACAGGTTTCAGTTGTTGTTTTTTTTCCACACAGAGTAAAACCTAAAACATCAAATAAATTAATAATGTATCTCTCAAAGGAAAATCTCAGACATTGTCACAGTCAACTCCAGGTGGCAGTTCGTCTTCGAGTTAATAGGACAAAAGGGCCTAATCACAATCAACACGTTTTAACACACAATAGCCCTGGGTAATTTTCCACAATAAACAATTTCATAAATATTGCGAGGTAAGAAATAAACCCTCCTTAAACAAACTCACACCGTCAGTTTAAAAGTTAAAACACTATATTACTGAACACAAAACTAGGTCAGTCCAGCTCCATGTAATTCAGTTCAGTTCATAAGGTAACACAAAAACTAAACTTTGGGATTTCCTGTTAATACAAACCAAAGACAAAATATGGACATATACCCAATAAAAGAACCCCAGACCCACGAAAGGTCTCGCGAGAGTGATTGTTTTTTTGTTTTTGTTTTTTTAAACAAACCATGATTTTTCTACAACCCTAACCGAGTGTTTTCTGTCTTGTACAAGGTGCCAAATGAAGAAACAAATGCACAAATTTCGCGAGAGTTTCACAAATCAAGGGTTCCCTTCTAAATTTGACAAAGCTCAGTTCAGTTCAATCTCAGACAGAAAAGTTTGTGAACGAAGAAAATAAATGGTGTCTTTTCACCCGCCGGCGTTCAGACATGATCATGTGACTTTTACCTCTGATTTTAAAGGAAATAACATGGCTGCCTTCTCGAAAACCGGTAAGTTATTGGTGTCAGGCAGGTGACAGGGGTGTGGGATTAACTAATTAATTTCCCCAGGACGGTGCATATTAATAAATATCACTGTAAATATGCCAGAATTAGCCAAAAGGCTAGTTTTTATTGGCCAGATGTAAAGTTGGTAACCTAAAATCAATGCAAAAAAAATCAGAATTAATTTAATTAATTAAAGAAATCTACTTGAATTTGATAATCTGGACAGGATCACTTTGAAATCTGGACACTGCTTAAAAATGCCTTTGCATGTCACATACCAAGCTTAATATCACCAACTTTCAGATGCATTATGAAGAAATGACAAGAAAAGAAAGCTGAATAAGAAAATGTATATGATTCATAACAAACAAAATGTCATAAAATCTCAATCAATCATAATACAATCATTCTATTGTATTATTTTATACTTTATTATTCTTTTTCATTTATGAATCTTTAATTTTCATATTTTAGCTGACTAATGACTTGTGCATCTTCATGATGAACAACTATAAAATAAAAGCGAATTATTTCCAGATCTTCTCAGTCACTGTGGCTCATTTTTTTTTAAAAACAGTCTTAACATTATGTAAACCAGGGACACTCACCTTGTTTTGCCTGAGGGACACTTTTGCAAAAAGACGGGAAGCCAGGGGCCAGTTAATAAACAAGCATAATAATAACAACATTAACTTGTGCTCACTGCTGTTTGTGACAAACATGGACTGTTTGAAATATCTAAATCAAGTTCCCTTAAATTCCTGCACAAAGAGTCACTCTACCCGTCAGCTCAAATGATGAAAAATAATGAATAATTATGGAACCTATTTGTAAGAGTTTTTTCAGGGTATTTTGGGGGCTTTTGCCTCTAGTGGACAAGACAGGTGAAGGTACACAGGAAAGGTGAGAGAGACAAAGGAGACGACAACCAAAAATAAAACAGCATAAACAACAATTACTATATATATATATATGTGATAATATTACAACATATATATTAGCTAGAAACATCTGACAAATCAAACATGGTGGGCCACCAACTTTGGTCTGAGTGCCCCACTTTGGGCAGCCCTGATCTAGATAAAGACCAGCAGGCACTACAGAGGTCAGACGAGTCTGTTTTTTAGTTCCAATAACTGGATGGTTTGAGACAATTTGTTTTAGAAGCATTTTTCATTCTCGAGGTTTTTTGTACAAATTCTTTCTGCCTCTGCTGTTGTTTTCAAGATTCACTCCAGTCCTGCTGTTTTCTAATCCATTCTGCTTTTTTGTGAGCACCACACTGACCTGACTCCCATCCCCATGTTGCCATGTATCACCACTGAAGCCTATAGCTGTTAGTTTGAACAAAACATAGTATTAAGTGACAGAAATACTCATCTAGCACACCACCTGGTTCCCCAGAGGTGGAGACTAGAAATCCAAATGTTCTCTGGATGAGTTAGTGTCTGCTGATGAATCATAAGAAATCATTAATAATCTTGTAGAAGACGTGGATGTTTATAAAAGTTAAACTGAACTAAGTGTTAATGGAGTCTGGTAGACAGTAAGACAGGACAGTCACTGAACTCAAACTCCAGAGTGTGTATTTTCAGAGCAGTGGGCTTTTATTTTCAGGATAACAGGCTGAACTTTACATCAACTGACAGTTATAAACAGCTGATCAACTGACAGTGAGGACGAGTCCTCACTTGTTATTGTCAGTTGACCATCTTGTGCTCGTCCTGCGTCCCCGAGTCTGGGGAGGAGGCAGCAGGGAGAGACAACTTGCTTCAACCATAGGTCGTATATTAAATAGGATTTCAACCTATTTAATAGACTATCTATGTCACCAACTCGCTATTTGAACTACAGTACTCTTTTTTTGCATGTGCAAGTCCTACATATCGCTCTTTAAAAGTGAAAATGAATAAAATCCCTGGAATGGAATTTGAACCAAAACTGTAGAACAAGTTTCCTTCCTGGCCTGAAAAAAATCCTCCCTCTGTTCTGGAGTCTTCTTCACTGGAGTGGAGGAATAAAGAGGAATTAGTTACTAAATAATCAGGCATAAGAAAAAGTTTGATTTATGTATGGTAAAACATAAAACAAAGCATGAGACACGTGTGACAGGCAGCTCAATCTGGGACACTGATGAATGCTGCAGCCATTGTGAGACAAGTTGAGCCATCAGGCAGCAGGATTTTCAGTTCAGCAGATAAATAATATTAGAGATGCACAATATGGATTTTTATTTTCAGCCAATACTGATAACTGATAATTACCTGCTTCTCATGGCTGATATTGATAAGATAACCAATAATTTCACATTTTTGTATTTCAAAAGAAGTTCATATAACTAGGGACGCACAATAAATACCGGCACTGATAAATTATTGACTGATATTGGCCTATCACAGTATATCAGTCTGTATTGGTGGCAAATATTAGTCGATAAATACTGGCTCTAATAATGTCTGATTTGACAGATGACGTCAAAGCATTTCATTTAAATTCTTCAGCACAATGTTCTATAAAAGTAGAAGTATGTTTATTAAGTTTTTTTGCTGGAAAAAATAACTGAACATTTTAAGAGTCAGAGTCAGATTTGGTTCAATCAGAGCTTTTAAATTTTAGTTTTTAAAGTTTTTACAAGTAAAAACTACAGGTTATATGAACTTCTTTTAAAATACAAACATGTGAAACCATCAGTTATCTTACTGGTATCAGCCATGTGAAGGCTGACTCCAATAAGAAAAGGGAGATAAGGTACAAGATGTAGTGAGCAAAGATCTATGAAACAACAAAAATTAGAAACTCAGTTTGTTCAATATAGCATTTATTCCGTCATAATGTGGTCAACACATTTGTGTTGAATATGTTGTATATCTGGGACATTTTTTGCCATTTTGATTTTCTGGTTTATCCCGATATCTAACACATTAGATCAATGCGCGAGTCCTCTCTGAAAACCTTCAGATGTTTTCTAACCAGACCACACCTGACAAGGTGTCCTTTATTTTTCCACAATTGAGGAGGCAACCCTGGTGTAGACAACCATCTGCTACTGCTAACTATACTGTTAGCTATTTGGTAAGTTAGCATAAGCAACCATTACATGTGGAATAACGAGTATCCCTATTGGTTCCTGAAAGACGCTTGATTGTGATTGGTCCAGAGCGTAACCATATCCTGTCACACAGTCGCAGTGTGTGTCAAGAAATAAATAAATGCTTTTTTTACATTTATTTCTTTATTTTGTAATCTACTTTAATAGAAATATTTTTGTTATTTCCTATTTTATTTATTTAGTTTATGCTATTATTCTTTCACTTCTGTCAACAGTGTATTTTATTCTTGAGTTTTTTAGTAGGAATAAGTTGTACTTTTCTTATATAATTAAAAAAAAATTAAAATTAAATATTTAAATTAGGAGAGTTTATTTAAGATTTTTGAGAAGTAATGATACATTCAGGTCAAACAGGGTGCTGCTAATGTGCATGTTGACTCACTGGAAAGGTTCTTCTACACTAAAAGGAACATAACCTTGATTAATATCATTGGTAACACCTGTGTTTACCTTTCAATTTCATGTCAATATTACTACTATGACAAAAGTCCATTAGAAACATCTGAAATGACTTTTTTTTCCTAAAACCAAACCATAATTACCATGGTTACCAACCAGATAAGGATCTGCAGTGAAGGACGTTTCTGAATTACAGCAGGTGAATAAACACACACGATCAGACCACACGCACAAACACATCAACAGAAACACACAAAAAATTAACACACACATACACTAAAAGCAGAATAAGACAGAAACAACTTTTCAATATTTTTTTATTAATTAACATTTGTACACAATAAATACAAACTTTGTTTTTTTTTTTTTTGTACAGCCAATAATAATATGCAGAAAGACTTTTGCACCTGTTCTCATCATTTTGTCACCATGGCAACAGTCTGTGAAGAGAGAGAATAGGCTAGTTGTTGTTCCACCACATTGTTAATAGCGGCAGCTGTGCAGCTGCTCCAAATCCAAGGATGAAAAATAAAAGAATTATATAATACATTAAAAAACCAAAAACAGGCCCATACCAAATAATTCAACACTGTAACGGACCAGAGGGACTGTTAAAAAGGGAAAATAATCATGTTCAAAGTGGCAACTGGCAACAAAAAGCCATAAATCTTGTATTTGACAGAAAGACCGATTGAGTATTTATGGTGGGAAGTTCTGTGGGATGCTGCTGTAAACCATAAACTTCAAAACAAGTTTGAAAACTGTTATAAATAAGATCCGAGAGAGCGAGAGGAGAGGCTGCTGTTCCAGTCGATGCCAGTTCCAATAACAGCAGAGGAGCAGAGGTTCTGAAACTGCAACTAAATCCAGCATGTTTAATGTTGTTAGGTGTGGATGCTACACAAAATGTTGTTTCTAAAAGCTGATGCAAAAAAAAAAAAAAAAAAGACTTTTTAGTATTTTCTTCATTTCTTGCATCAATTTTCTCAATCTGACATAATTCACCTCCACCTTGTGAAGAGGAAACTAGTCAGTTTGAGCCCAGATAAGACTTTCTTTCTCCTCTTACAAGAAGCCTAAAGCTGTGTCCCAATGCCAAACTACATACACTGTGAAAATATGTTGAGGAAACTCATAATTTCAAGGCAGCTGTCCTCACTATTTCTTTTGGGTTTTAAGTCAAAATAAACCTAGAAATAACTTTTAAAAAGTTCTGCCGATCTATAATCCTTAATAATAATAATTTACTTTAATTTAATCTGCTTTAGAGAAACTTTTAACCTTTTAGGAAGTTTTAGGGACAAAAACTGTTTCACAAAAATTGTTCCGAGTCATGTCCGTGAATTTTCTTCGAGTTGAGTTACTCTTTGACAGGGCGGAGTCACAGCCTCAACCGACAGCAGGATGTATGTGCGTCATTTGCCTCAGCAGACGATGGTCGTTCTCCCACATTCGCATTTGTGTGACCGGGCCCTGATATTATTTGGTTGCTTGAAAATGAAACAGTTCAAACTGAAAATACTGAATTATAATTTCTGAAATACAAACTTTACTGTTTCTCATAGATTCAGGTTCTTCTAAAGAAGAAAGCATCTCAACAGAGATTATAGTCTACAGAACTTTTTAAGTTTAGTTCCAAATTTAAGAGTCTGAGTCTGACTTAAATCTTCTGTCTTTTACCTTGAAATTATGAGTCTTCTCAGCTTTTTTTAAACAGTATATTAATACTATACAGTATGTAATTTATATTAATCTTCACACTTTATACCAACTTTGCAGTAAGAGAAATTAATGTACTTCAGTTGTTTACCAACAGAAAATGCTCTATAATACTGCAACTTTGCAGAACAACTGATAATATCCTCAACAAAGAGAAAAGGAAACGGATCCAATGCCTTATTTTTTTGTTTCTCATCATATTTCTGGAGCTGTCTCACAACAAGGCACGATTAGTCTAAATTGCTTCCAGCTGTGAGGAGCTCTTGCACGTGTGATGCATCTCGTCCAGCAACAACACGCTCAAAAATCAAGCAAAATTTATTGTCTGTGCTGACATCTTTGAGTTTTAGTTTGAAATGTATTCATACAAAATTAAATCTTAGTTGAAGTAAACATGTAGGAAGGAACTGGGACACATCTTAAGCCTAAATCTTCAGACTCATATTCCTCCTCTCTCCTTTAAACAAACATGCAGCCAAACAGCCCGGCCTGTCGCACGACCAAAAAAAACAAACAAACAAACAAAAAAAACCCTCCACATTCTCTCCAAGCCTTCATTCAAAACATCCCTTCTATAATCATGTTTTTTTTTCTTGTTTTTGTTTATATAAGTTAACACCAAATTACATTGTCCACAATTATCCCTCCATCTCTTTGGAAGAGTGGAGAATAGTAATTAAAAAAACATCATCAGTCACACTGAAATCAAGAGGATCCACCACAGAATCAGAATGAAAAGAAAGACTTCTCTATCCATCCTGATGCTATGTTAAGGTACTGCTACTTTCCAGGGAAGGTACAAATAAATAAAAGTGCTACGCTGCCCTTTAGGCAAGGAGTTTTAAAGGCTTGAGGGGTATTTAAGGGGGGAAGATTTATTTACTTTTAGTAAAAAAACACAAATGAATTGTACTTAGCTCCATTTGAATGTCATTTGCTAGTTCTGTCCATTAAGCATGATGTACTCCTTTCATACATCTTTTGTTTTCTCTTTCTACCACCGTTAATCATAGTTGAAATTTAAGACACAAGGAAAACAAATGGATGATATCAAACTGGAAATGTTAAGGGTTAATTTGTTTTGAAGGATGTTTTCTCTGCTGTATTAAAGGGATAATTCAGATTATTGGATGTGGAGTGGTTTGGGATTCTTGTCTATAGTCAGTGTGTTAGCTGCAGTAGATGGCCATCGAAACGCCTCCACTTAGAAGAAGCAGAGAGGAGCACCAGCATGGAAGCTAAGCAATGAGCTGCTGCGGTCAGCAATTAAAGGTATTTTAGCCACTTAAAAAGGGTCATAACTTCCCATCAGACTTGAATAAGCCAAATATCACTCCAACCAACCAAACCCCAAAGGTCAAATCAGTGATTTTACTTCGCAGAGTACAAGAGTTGCTGATCTACGGCTGCCTCAATCTGTTAGTTTGTTCATGTTGTGTGACTTTGGTAAATTGAAACTATGCTTTTAAAACACCAAAGTCAACACAAACAAACAGATTGAGGCAGCAGTAAACCAGCAACTCCTGTGTTCTGTAAAATTACTGATTTTGTCTATGGGGTTTGGTCGGTTTGTAGAGAGTGATATTTGGTTCATATAACAGCAGTTTCCTGTCAGAAAAGGCTGTGTGATGGTAAAGTAATGCAGTGAAAATACTTTTTTTTTTTTTTAGGTGAATCTTTTTAAAATTCCACACTGGTACTCCTCTCTGCTTATCCAAACTTGGGGCATGCCAACTGGCATCTACAGTAGGTCATACACTGACTAAGAACAAGTATCTCATACAACCCCACTTCAAATAATCCAAACTATCACATTAACAAAAAAAAAACAAAAAAAAAACAGGCTCACACAGTAATGTGATGGAGTTGGCAAGCCAACAGAGAAAAATAATACCTGCAGATGTAACGCATGTCAACTAAATGAGGATATATGTTATAGGTGAACAAAATCAATGTGAGTGGAGATAATGATCTGTGGGGATAAAAGCTATACAGTTCATCCTGTGATCAATAAAAACTCCTGACCCCAAAATATGATCAGTGTCTATATCATCTCAGATAAAACTTTTCTTTGTCACCACATAGTGAATACCAACAATTTCAGTGCCTTTGAATGCACCACCGGCCTCCTCTTGAACCAACACTAGCACACAGAGGGTCGCAGAATGAGAGAAGATATAGCCATGTGCGTGCGTAATATAATGTAACTGTAATGTGTGTGTGTGTGTGTATATGAGAGCCACCGATTCACACTGACTGCCAATGGACAGAACAGACATTAGAGAAAAGAGGCAGAGAAAGAAAGGGAGGACGGGAAGATGGGAGGGGGAGAAAAGAACAGAAGGGAGGATCCAGCCTCCTTTATTTCTCCTGTTTCCTTTCACCCTCTCCTTCCCTCTCCACCTTCGTCTCTCCTTCACACTGTATTTACAATGCCCTTTCAGTATAAGATGAGGATAAAACTTCCACTACATATCAGACATGGTATTCCATTCAGCTGAGTTAGTCTATATGAAACGCTGTGCATAACATTCCTATGACAACAGTAATGTACTGTACTAATACACATTGAATACGTATGATGATAAGGACTATATATGGCGAGGGAAGGGCTGGCGAGGGGGGGACACTGCGTCCACACACCACCCAGTTTCTCTGTCCATTTACTTAAACCCCCAACTGCAATCCAAATCATGACACGTTTGGCAAGTTCCTTATTCACGCTCGTCAAGCTTACTTTTTATGAAGCCCAGACACCCAAACAGTGGTAAAAGGTATCAGATAAATCAAAAATATCACTTGGTAAAGAAGCTAAAACATTTCACAAGCTCATTATATATTTCAGTTCATTTATTTTAGCGCACATTTAATCTTTATTCCCTATTTTCCCAATATTTCCTATTTTCCTTACTTCATAGGACTGTGTGGCTTGCTAGCTTACCTCAAAACACTACTGGCTCAACAGCACATGGAAGAAGTTAGGTTTAGGATCTTTCTGTCAGAAAGCCCAGGAAGCTGTCTGCCAGAAAGGGCTTTTGTGTCTTGTGTGAAGCTAAATGGCATTATGTCACTTTTTTTTTAGACTTAACTTTTAAAATTATTTTCAGTTTTCAACCGCAGTTTGTTTAGGTTTAGGGACCAAAACTACAAAAATGGCGTAGAGATTTCAGATAAGTTAGCTAGCCACACAGCTCTGTCCAATGATTCACATCTAAGCACTTTTCCTATTTCTTATGTGTTGGAAAACTGGACCTGTGGTGCAGAAAAGCAAATACTGCATGGGGAAAATACTTTTCACTTTTAGGGCTCAATAATCTTTTTCATGTTTCAGATTTGTGAGCAAGTGAGTGGAAAAAAACGCAGCAGAATGATCCTCCTGCGCATCTTCCTTACAATATTTTTAAGTAAGCTTAACAAGATAAAAGAAAACTTGCCAAGCCCATCATTAACTTTCCCTCACACTCCCCCTCTCTAAACATTCTTCCTCCTCTTCCTCTTCTTCAGTGTGCTCGGGTTTGCTGCCCGTTGAGGTGAAGTTTTAAGGCAAGAATGGAAGGACGGGGGAGGGCGGAGAGGGATGTGGGGGCGGCTACTGCTGCACTCCATTAGGAAGCTAATACGGAGATTATTTAATTGGATGCTCCTCTCTCTGCTCTCCTCCTCAACTTGAGGATGAGAGAAGATGCGGAGAGGCCGGGGGTGTCGGACGTGGTTCAGTTCGCTTTACTTCACATCACTTTATTTAAGCTGACTTCACTTCAGAGCAGTTCAGTTCCCCAGCCTGTAGGATACGTATGTCTGTCATCTGTTTTTATTTTTTATGTCTCTGTAACCGCCTGCCAGCTCGTCTGTCTGTCACACCAGTGTGATCTCCACCTCCTCCGTCTTGTCGCTCTTCTCTTGCTGTCGACGGGGGTGCTGTTTGGGTGGAGGAGGAGCAGCTCGCACCTGCAAGAAAAAAAATATAAATGCAAATTTAAGAAAAAAAAAGAAAACTATTGTTGATGCAATAACAGAGATGCCCTACTTTTTCTCATTTGACAAACAGCATAATATTCATTTCCTGCTGTGGGACACAAACCTTTCATCTCCAAAAAGTAAAGAATATTTATTCTAATTTTAGAGCCTGTTTAAAATAAACACAGTATTTTAAATAGATTGGGATTGACAGGTAACACTTTAATACACTTTAATCAACCCTAACATTTACAGGTAAAGATCAAGGGTGTGAGATTTAGTAGCAAGCGTGTAGGAGAAAGGCTGTATCTAGAGCCTGATTTTAAAATCGTCTTATGTTCATCAGATGTTCCTCAGTTTGTAAACGTAACAAATTGTTGTTGCTGTTTCCTGCTGGTAGTGTAACCATAGTTACTGTACACATACATTTTTAGGTTATTAGTATTAAGTTACTGCACTATTTGTGTTCCCTTATTAAGCTGTGCAGTTTACTGTGTACATTATATTTTAGTAGGAATAATTCCCACAACATTATTGTGGACTTGCAGAATTAAGTTTACTGTTACATACAGTTATTACTTCATTATCATTTACAGCACTTGAACTGGTATTTTAATTATACATTTACATCCTCCTTGCAAAAGAGCTAATTAGTTCCTACCTGCCGTTGTTTAGGAGGGGCAGGTATGAGTGTAACAGTCGAGTGTTTACCCTGCTGTTGGGTGTGCTGTGCTGTCAGGCCGTTTTGGTGAAGATTACCAGGAGAATAAAGACGAGTGCACAAAAAGAAGTTGTAGCCTGCTTATTACCCCCAGACAGAAGGACTGGAAAACACTAACAACCAATAAAAGGGGGCTGCAAACTTGTGGCAGCAGTGTTTTTTTCTCCTTTATTCTGATTAATTAGCCGAGGCATTCATCTAGTTTACGCCTGGTGGGAGTTACTGAACAGCAGCTGTGATCTACAGGTGCACTCTGCATGTTTGTTTCAGTTTTACATGGACTGGTAAACAATTTTCAGGACAGTTTCCAAAGAGAGACACAGGCCGAAGCTTTTTTTCCCCAGCAGTTTAAGTTGGAGAGTATTTTACTTTATGTTGTGATTGTCATTAGTGGATGACGCTGAGGACAATAAGTGTGTCTGTGATAATGACGGCGCAACCAAGAAAAGAGTGTAAGCATTACCCAACTGCTTGAACTCTGGATCATGTTGGTTCTTCAG
Source organism: Lutjanus argentimaculatus (assembly GCA_034769285.1). Classification (NCBI taxonomy): domain Eukaryota; kingdom Metazoa; phylum Chordata; class Actinopteri; order Lutjaniformes; family Lutjanidae; genus Lutjanus; species Lutjanus argentimaculatus. The sequence goes on from JAWZSL010000001.1 coordinate 4,998,021, forward strand.
ATGTTTTATCATGTTGCTTGTGTTGAAGCAGCTACCTTTCGTGATGTGGTATCCAAGTAGTTTTATGTGCACAAGCATGAGTAGCTAAGCACAGTACTGGACTGATACCTGATACTGTTATTGGTATCAGTGCATCCCTGCTTATGAGTATTATGTTCCACTTCTGCCATAATCCAACAATAAGCACCCGTAAATCTTACACAGTGGACCTTTAAGAAAACAAGCAAACACCATGTACTGTTTGTGTTACATAGGACTGCAACAAACAATTATTTTCTTTATCGATTAATTCTATTCAGCTTATAAAATGTAAAATAAAATAAAAAAGAAACACAGTGAAGAACTAGAAACTATGAACTGTTTGGCAGTGTTTTTGCTTGAAAACTGCCTTAAATGATTAACAGGTTACCAAAATAGTTGCCATTTTAATTCTGTGTTGATTGATTCAACAATTAATTGTTTCTAGTGTTACTTGAAGAGGTTTTTCCGTTATCCACTTAATAAACATGACAAAACACTTCACTGAGAACAAACACAATGTTCTTTCCTCTTAAAAATGTTTCCTTAATTAGTGAAAAATTATTTTGTTTAGTGAATATGAAAAATAAACTGAATAAAACATTACTGGACCCTTCAAACTAGTTATTGTAGTTTTATCATCATAAAAAAAATAACAGCAAAGTAAAAAAATAAACACTTGACACATAAAAGACACTTCTTGTGTAACTATTATACTAACAGGTCGTAGTTTGCCCGGGCCTCCTTCAGGGGTGAATCTCAGCGGCTGAGGAAATCCTGGAGACACTGGACTCCTGCCAGAGCTTTGATCTACAGACAGAGACGAAGGGACATTTCTGTAAACTCACAGTAAAAAGCCACAGTGACCTCTTCTCAATTCGCTCAATTACACACACACACACACACACACACACCAACTGTTTCTGTCCGTGTGTGTGGCTTACTGTGGGTGGACAGCGGTCCCTTGTGAGATGAGGCTGGTGCTGGAGGCTTGTGCTCCCCATTGAGTGCGGTGGAGGGTGAGCGTGGGAGAGGAGGCGGGGTGGAGGTCTCGGGGCTGGGTGAAAGGGCTGATGGGAGGTTGGTCATACAGCGGAAGAGGTGGCAGAGAAGAGGGCAACTTCAGAGATGGAGAGATCTTGAGAGAGAGGGACAGAAACAGAGAAATACATCACTGAAAATGTTCTGCTCACCTCTGGTCCTGGTATAATAAATCCAATGCTCTCTATCACAGTACAAATGATATAAAATTGATATTAGTGACTGGACCAGTCAAATCTATTAAGTCACAGCAAAACAGTTTAGAATATAACCAACAACAAAAAAAAACAAAAAACATGCATGCATATGTATTTTGGAGGAAAAAAAGCTAAGCAATATTGGGCTAACTGTCTGAAACTATCCGTGCACCAATAATCAATAATGCACAAATTTAAAGTCTCATAAGGATCTGAGGTCAGTGTTTCTGTCCACCTGATGAAGTCTGCCCAGTATTTACCCTCTTTCAGGGTTTTGGTCTCCACCAACTCCTGAGAGAAATATCAGGCTTTTTAGCTATGTCCCCCAGCTAGTTGCTAACTGTGTCTGTCTGCCGTTTGGTGCTGAGCAGGTGGTGTGCAGTGGGTTTTTAGAGCTCTTTCACTGAAAACAGCTGCCTGCTGCAGCTGAAAATAACTCTATGAGAGCAGTGAGAGAGAAGAGATAATTTGTAGACAATTAAACCAAAACAACAACTTTCAAGATGCTGAAACGCTCCATAAAGCTGAGAGGAACTGCAGAGTTGGTTGATGCAACCCCTTTCACATTATAGTCATCATATCCATTGTTAAAGCTGCACTAGGCAATATTATTTCATTATAATTTTGGTTGAAACAAGTCATGTTGATCATTGCATGTCACTAATAATATTTTATTAAAGGGTTTTTCTATTTAACTGGACCTGGTCTGAATCAAACAGCCAATCAGGGTTAGTTAGCTTATACCTAGCCTCAGTGGTTTCATGTCTTTCTTACCTGACTCAGACATAACAAGTAGAGCTGGCGTTAGTTTGCTAGTTAGTTACAACGGCTGACAACTTTTGACTTTTCCCTTCACGTCCAGCAAAATGCATGTGCATGCAAGTGATATGAAGCAGCAGAGAGAGAGGCAGAAAGCTTTGCTTTGTGTGTGTTCAAATTCCTTTCTCTTTAGTGTAAATAATTATTAGAGCAGCTTTAGGATTTGGGTCTTTGTTGGACATTAAAAATACTGTAAGGAACACTTAATAGGGGTTGGTTGGTTTTTTGTTTTACAAGTCCTAAATTCCTAAAGGTTTTTTGATTGCTGAATCGATTTTTTACATATATAAATAACTAGCACTTAGCTGTAGCTCAATGCTAACACATAATAGGAATTCCGATTAGCATGCCAACATCATCGTGGTAATATTTACTTAACAAACATCCATTTTACCTCACATGCTTCACATAAAACATATATTTCCTATGATCTGTGGAAATTAACTAATAGCTGCTGTTTCACATTGCTAACTCAGTCTCCTACTCTGACTTTAACACTCCACACTGACCAGCTACAGCAACCTCAACTCAGACTCAAAATTCACATTTTATTTTATTTATCATTTTGTTCTCTATCTATCTAGCAGTTTACTCCAAAAAACATTCATTTGCATTTTTGAAGTACAGCAATGATTGCTAAATCAATAGAGAGACTGTGAATGTGACATGCATTGTTTTTGGAATGAATGTGAAACAGTCCTTAAAGTGTATGATTCAACTTTTTCGCACAGTTTAATGTTAAAAAAGCAAAAACAAAGGCAATTCATTCATAATATCAAATCGCAAGTACTTCAGTAATCAATTGGCACCCAAGTATCATAACAGTATTGAATTGGTTTATCAGGGCCACAAAATACAACTTGAATGTTTCCATAACAGCAACAAGGATGTTTCAGATTTTTACCAATCTTCTCCACATACGTCTTTAAAAGATGTGAAGAGTTGTTGTGGTATGTGTGTTATGTCTGCAGGCTTTTAGGAAGGGAGAGGCTGTATCCTTCCTGTTGCTGAACCTCTAATAGGGCACCACTCTGTGCCACAGATAAGACCACTTTCTGTGATTGCAGTGCAGGGTTTTTATCTGAGTGCTGCAGGAACACGGCAGTTCTGATCCACTGTTTGTGAACTCTGCCCTGCTGATAGATCTACTGCACAACAGCCAGGAAGGGAGGGGAGAGGGGGGCAAAGTGGCACAGTAGACTACACTCTATCCTTGGTATTTTTGTCCTGAGGGAATACTGATAAGACCAAATTTCTCCAGAGTGATGCACTGAATGTCTGTGTTACTCTGCAGGAGTCTGTGTCCATTTGAAATCCGTGTTTTTCCTCCGAGTTAAATGTGTATAAAACTGCATGTGTTGCCCTCCTCTAACGTAATATTTGTGTTATCTGTGAGTCCTTATGCATCTACTAACCTGTATGTCACCCGTCCCTCCTCCACTGGTCTCCCCATTCTCAGTGAAATCCTCTACCAGCACGGAAGGGAAGACGCCCACCCGTCCGTTGAGCTCCCCCTCCCAGAAGCCGTCGTCTGTCTGAGTGTCACGACTCAACAGGCGGATCACCGCTCCCTCGGAAAAGGAGAGTTCCTCGTCCGCCTGGCCCTCGTAATCATAAAGTGCGCGCACATACATCACTGCAGAGAGAAACGAAGACAGAGAGAGAAAGCAATAAGAGATGCACAGAGGGAATAATTATTCTTGGGGAAGTGTAGTTCCTTGTCTGCCTGGCACTCATTGTCATAAAGAGAATGGTACACCCACAGGAGAGAGGGTGATACAGAGAAGACAGACAGGCGTAACTCTAATAATAATAAGGTGTCTGAATTTCCCCATGTGCCTGGTCCAAGTGCTCAGGCTGAGCTAACACAGAATTAAAAAGAAGGTTGCAAAGAATGGGAGTAAGAAAGGAGAATAATCTGATGTTGCTTTCATGAGGGTTCTCTCACCTTCTTGTTTTGTGAAAATATGTTCGACCCATCTGTCACTATGAACATGAGAAACATGTTTGTTCATGTGTTTGATTAGTTAAAGAGTGGCGCTTTTTACAGCTGATTTAATTTGAAAATCTCTGAACCTAGCCAGGTTAAACGAGCCACCTTTGCGACACTGAAAACTCTGATTTTAGACTCAATGTGCCTCGCTAACCCATTAATCCTGCTTTGTAGTACACCCCTCTGGTCAGCATTTGTCAGAGCAGAGTAAGAGTGTCTTGACGTAGCTAATCATGAACATTTTTTACACAGTCCATTAGGGCTGACCCCAGAAAGTCAAAGATTCGATGCAACAGTCGCAGACCTGTCGGTCCACTGAGATTCTTCAAGTCGAGCAGTCAGGTTTTTTTTTTTGATCAGTCAGTGTAGATTACAATAACAGGATAAAACACGTAGAAGCTTACAAAATGCACGGCAACAACAATTCAATTGAATTGAACTGAAAGGCAGAATCTGCAATTCTCCCAGCATTTGCTTTTCCCTTCACCCCTGCCTACTTTCGGCATCCAGCATGTGCCCAAATAAAAAAAAACACAACACATGAAAACAACAGATGAAATGTGTAGCCTTTGTTACCAACTGTTATCACACTTACCATATAAACTCTTTTTAAAGAAGAATTTGAAAATGTACAAATGTTTAAATCGAAAAATTGAATTGAATCATGACCTTAAAACTGAAATATGAAATATAAGAAATCACAGATATGGAGAATCATGACACCCCCAGGAATCATAAATATGGATTTTATGGGTGTCCGCAACTAAGAATTCCTTCTTGTTGAGTGTTGGAAGCACTTCAACTCTGGTGGTCTCAGACTGATAATTTGAATGTTCAGCTTTCAGGGGGCAGCTCTAATAGTTTTATATCAGCTGGCACACTTCACGACAACATATGGGGGTGGTTAACCGAGGAGAGAAGGTGAAACGAATGGTTGGTAACCAAGCTCTTGTTTTTTAGCTGCATCACTGTACACAGAGCAATACTACAACATGACAGGTTGTAATTTTACAAACTGAGACTTAAAATTACCACAAACACAACAATAACAAAACTAACTGTATGAGAGTGGAAAAGCAAGATAGAAACAGAGCACAGGTGATGCGCTGTCAGCTATCACCTGTGCGGCATGCTCCGCTGTGCGCTGGGATACGCCTGAAGTATGAGCAGGAGAATGCACACTTTTACTTTCTCCCAGTGGAAATCTGATGTTTTCACATCACAAATGACGAACAAAGGTATTTGACAGGCTAGATTCAAGTAGGCTGATTTTGGAGTTTAGTGTTGTGCTGCACTGACACCCCCCCCCCCCCCCCCCCCCAAAAAAAAAAAAAAAAAACAGTGTTAAATCTTTGTATTGAGCAGCCACATCTGATTCAACAAAATTTTGAGTTGGGTACAGCTCTGAACTCCATTATACATCTTGATATTAAATGTTGCGGATTTCACTTTGGCAGCTGATGATCTGTCTGTATGCTGACAGCATGTAGACTTTTCAACAACTAACGTGTCTATGTGGATGCAGCAGAAATAAGAGAGAGGGCACAAGAGATTTCATGTTTGTGATAAAGCTCAGCTTTTGCCCATTTTATGAAACTAGTCTGCAATTTCTTTTTGATCAATTTTAGACGACTGCCTTGGCCTTGTTTCTGTTCCATGAGACAGAAGGATGGCAATGACAAAAAATTGTCCTTATTTGATGGTGATTGTGCAGAAATAAGGGCTTAATACAAATGGAGGAAAAGGAAATCTGGAGAGACAAAACTTGTGGAACCTAACCAAGAAATTAACTTTTTTTAATGAGCACTTTTGCCTGTACACTTGTGCTGATTGCTGCAACCACATAAACATTTTTATCTCGTTTTACCCACCAAGTTAGACAACCCACACTTGCTTTATGCTAAGAACACACTGCTTTGCAAAATGAGCGTTGTTTACAGCTGGACTCTGAGCAACTCCAGCGGAGCAGTAAAGAGAAAAATGCCTTAATCAGAGGCACATAATAACCTCATTACAGGAAGAAAAAAAAAACTAATTTACGCTAGTACAAAGAGAACTAGCTTGTTTTACTCAACTCTTGGCATGCAGTTTAATTATTTCAAAGAATAATTTACCACTTGCCTGGTTTACAGCATACTTACTGTTTGTGTCTCCATTGATGCAGTTGGAATGCAGTTCTGGCTCGGTGGAATTGGACGAGGTGTGTGATCGAGCATCGAGCGTAGCCAGAGACTGGAGCATGCTCAGCAGACTGTTGGAGGTCGGGAACTGCAGGTATTTCTCTGGGACGTAGCCCACTTGGCCGGTCTTATTGCGAGCCTGAGAAAAACACACCGAAATAATGAAGTGGATTCACAAAGGCAAACATGAAATCATTCACGACAGCAGAAAACTGAACACCAATAAACCACACAAGGCTGTGAAATCAAACACACAGGACACAACGCACAGAGCTCATGAGACAATGGTTCTGTTGTTGTGACTGTAACCAGATTGCACATCTGTGTGTATTTGTGCACCTTGACCCAGTCCTCCATGTCCCCATCCTCAATGACCTCCAACATCTCCTGTTCATCAATAGTTAACTCATCCGGCTGAGAGGCCTGCAAGAGAGACACGCCAACATTATTAAAGATAAAGAGAGAAACAGGGAGTGAGAATGAGACAGAGTGGAGTGAAAAGAAAGAGATAAACTGAAGCAGATCTACTCTTGACGATGTTTGTAGAGATCATATATCTTGTTTTTGGTTGCTCTAATTGTCTTTCTGGGGACAAAACTTTTATATAGTATATAGAAATACTCCATACGGGCGGACGTTTAGCTCAGTGGGTAGAGCGTCCGACCCATGTATGGAGGCTGTTAGTCCTCTGCAGCGGCCGCTGGTTCGACTCCCGCCTTCGGCCCTTTGCTGCGTGTCATCCCCTCTCTCTGCCCCCTTTCCTGTCTCTACTTCAGCTGTACTATCAAATAAAGGCAAAAATGGCCAAAAAATAACTTAAAAAAAAAAAAAGAAATACTCCATACAAGACTGGGCCCATCATTAAAGGGATAGTTTGGATAATTTGAAGCGGGCTTGTATGAGGTACTTATCGATTGTCAGTATTACCTACAGTAGATGCTAGTCAGCGCACCCCCAGTTTGGAGAGGCAGAGAGGGGCACCAGCACAGGAGCTACCCAATATACTGTTGTGGACAGGGTTAGCAACAACAGGTATTTTAGCCACTTAGAAAAGACAGCCTTTCTAATGGTAATCCGCAAATGTCGTTCTCTCCAAACCAGCCAAACTTCACAGGTGAAATCAGCAATTTTACCTTGCAGAACACAGGAGGTGCTGCTCTACTGCTGCCTTGAACTGCAAGTTGTTTAAGTAATTGTGTGACTTCAGTGAGTCCAAACTAACCATTTTAAACATCAAAGTCACACAATAACACAAACAAACTAACAGGTTGAGGCAGTGGAAGATCAGCAACTCCAGTGTATAGTGAGGTAAAATTACTGATTTCACCTACTGAGTTTAGCTGGCTTGGAGAGAATGATATCTGACTTATATAATGGTGGTTTCTTATCAGAGTAAAGCAGTGAAAATATTTTCAATGTAGAGTACAATTAAAATGATATTGATTTTTTTACGTGGCTAAAATACATTTTGCTGCTGACCCTGTCCAGAGCAGCACATTGCTTAGGTGTGTGATGAACACCATCTACTGTAGGTAATACACTGTCCATCAATACGTCCACCTTACAACCTGAACTATCGCTTTAATTTTAAAATGGTGAAAAAGTTATGTAACTTCTCTCAGGGAGTACGTGGATACATGCGACTGTGTCATACTGTGTGTTGTCGTTGAGCAGGTAGCTGCAGACATTCGATATGTGCAGGTGTGTGACCATGTAACTGCAGAAGGTGTGGGTGTATGTGTGTGTTGTTTTATACCTTGTATGAGTAGAGGACTTTGCAGGTGAGTGGGTAGTTCCGGAGGGTTCCCGAAGGACTAGAGCTGCTGTCGTCAAAAACCTCCATATTTTCTTCGCACTCTTCTCCTTCCTCACGCTCCAAGTCCACTGTGCCCTGTAGGACACACACATACACACACACACAAGCCAGATAAGTCAGAACTTCTGATAACTGCAAGGACAAACATGAAAAGCTTTGTTCACCTCTAACGTTCCAGAGTGAAAAAACAAAAACACTCTTGTACGGCGGATAAAATAAACAAAAATGAACACGACAGCCAAAATACTCTGATCTGTGCTGGATAGATGCATTATAAAAAAAAACTAATTTCTACAAAACCTCCTGGCTCTAACTCCTGATGTACCGATGTGATGCCCAGCTAAGTGACTAATGTTGTTTGTCTGTCTCTGCCTGCGTTGGCTGGTCTGTACAGCTCCTTTCTTTTTTGTTCTTGTTCACACCGTCCACCTTGTCACCATTGCTGTGTTATTATCCCAACTTCTACTTCCACCACCTCCTGTGCATTTGTTCACCAGTTAAAAGCTCTGTCCATTTAACAAAGACACACTTTCACTCGTTACCTTTTTCCCCGTCCACCTGTGTGCTTGCACTCTCTCTGTGCCAGCGTCACGATCTAACCTGTAGCAGCGCTTACCTTTTCTTGCTGCCCGAGTGTCTCTGCCTGTTCAGTGTGGGGGTGCTACAGCTTTTAGAGACAGGTGTAGAGGGACTAATGTTTCATATGATCCAGCCCCTCCCTCTTTTGTTCCATGAGAATTTAACTGGCTTATATGAAGGTCATGTGATCAGGGTGGTAGAAAGATCCATCACACACAGCAAGCTGAGCTGGCCACAACAATAGTGTGTGTGGTTGTGTGTGTGTGTGTGTGTGTGTATGTGTGTGTGTTTATCCATTCCTAAGTCATTGTGTTTAGTCATCAGATTTCTGTTGACACAGTAAACTCTACACCAGTGCAGAACAAAACAGATGTGTGTTTTGTATAGGAGTTGATATCCCAAGTTGGTCTCCTACAAATAAGAATATATCCCCTAAGGAAAACATTAATCTTCAGGTGTGGTCTTAAGGTCTTGCTTAACAAAAAATTGGCACATCAAAGCTCTCTGCTGGAAATGGTTACTAAAGACCCTTGGAACTGAAATAATAAGCACAATTTGGATAAAAGAAATCAGTTCATGAAAAGCATGCAAAATTTAAGTAAAGGAAATAAGCACATACGGTATATAAACAGATAAGATACAAGTATAGATATGATTCATGTAAGGCAGATAGAATGTTGATAAAAGAACATTTAAAGGAGCACTTAGAACAGATAAAGAGCAAACTATATGGAAGTGCATAGAAAAATACAACAATAATGATCCTAAAACAACCAATTAGAATATGTAAGTAAACATACAATAAAATGGTAATATATGATATAATAATGTCAAGTTAAGTAAAGTGTAAAGGAACTTAAAAGCTGCAGTCTGCCAATCTCACACTGAGAGGAGAAGCTGTTCCATGACCGAGCGGCTGTAACTGAAAATGCACCCTTGGTTTTAAATCAAATATAACCTGCAGTCGGACCATGGATGACCTTGTAGGTAATTAATAATTTTTTCAAGATGTATTCCAAAATTAATGGGCAACCAGTGCAGTGAAGCTAAAATTGGAGTGACATGACAGGACCTCCTAGATTTAGTTAGTAATCTGGCTGATGAATTCTGCATAAGCTGCAATTGTGAGACTGAGTGGAAGTCTGAGCAGGTAAAAAGAGAGTTACAAAAGTCCAGGTAGGAGGCCAAAAAAGCATGAATGACATTTTCTGTCATTAAAGCTGAGCAAGTGTCTAATCTAATTTTTTTTATGTCTTAAAAACAAGCTTGAGGAATCTTTCTGGTATGCTGTTCAAAGGATAAGCTGTTATCAAAAGTTACTCCGAGGTTCTTTGTCACAAATTAAACATAGTCAGTAAGTGAACCAAGGGAGGACTGTATCCGAACCAAAGATCAAAACCTGTTTTATTTGTAATGCACAATGTAATGTACTTAGACACAGTTAAATACTAACATCAGCATGCTTAAATAGTTGGCATCTGCATCTTAGATGAAACATGCTAGCATGCTAATATTTGCTGATTAGCACTAAACACAGTACAGCTGAGGCTAATGTAAGTGTCACTGGTTTTGCAGAGGTTTTGTCATAAACCAAAGTACTAGACAAACTGAAATTCTGATGCCAAATGAAAAGTCAAAGGATCACCAAAGTTATTACAATTCATACTGAAGGGGAACATAAATGTGTGTATTAAATTTCCCGACAATCCATTATGTAGTTCTGGAGAAATAGGTATTGCATGATTTTGGATTTTTGCCAGTCTTCACTATGCTGATATTTTCTGACTCTCTTGGAGTCGTCAAGTCTCTCCTGTAGTGGAATTAACATACAACTGTATTAATTATCTCTACTCTAATCGTGATGGCCCACGGGCAGATGCAGTCATAAATTATAAATGTACACATTCACTGGGCAAAATAAGAAAACCACTTCTGACATGTTTTTTTTTTTTGCTGGTTACTGTGTCTCTCTCTTCTTCACAAATTTGTTTTAATAAAAAGGATGACAGCACTTAAGACAGGCAATTAAATTTGTAGTGATGAAGGAATGCAATTTGGCTCCTCCTCGCATGACCGACACTGAGCAATCATTACAAACAACAACTTTGCTGTCCATTTTGGACACTTTAAATAAACTCCACACTGCAGACATACTTGCGAAATGTCCGTTTCAGGCTGATACTGAGATTTCGTTTTAAAGCCTTTATGGCCAATACCGATGACATGCTGATAATATTGTGTATCGCTCTGAGAATGTTCTTAAAACCCCAGTCACCTTAAAGGTGGCACTAAAGGAAAGGTCAGGAGGTCACCAACATCAATAGAATTCATCCTCTGGGGAAGCAGGAATGTCTGTGCATAATTTCCTTATTCTTTGAGATATTTACTGTCAGGTGTAGAGTAGCACAGCAATGATTTTCACATCCATAGAATATTATGAGTTATATTATGGCAGGGGTCAGCAACCTTTACAATCAAAAGAGCCATTTTAAGCCAAAAAAAGAAAAAAAATCTGTTTGGTGCTGCATCTATTATATTCTCTATTTTCTGTATTTTCCTCTGAGACCTTTCTTTATTTGGATTTGGCATCAATAAAATAACCCAGGGAGACTTAAGATTAGAGCTGTAAATGTTGGCTGTGGGCACATTTTAGTTGAAAAAATTTTGTCCATATAGTTTTTGTCAAAGGCACAGGGAGCCACTGGAGAGGGGCAAAAGAGCAGCATGCCGCTCTGGAGCCGCAGGTTGCTGACCCCTGCATTATGGGACAGTTAACTGTACTGCTGTGCACACTACCATTTTTGTTCCATTGTGGGGAATATCTATATATATCTATAAATAGTGTACAAGTTACATGCTCAGAGTATGTACAAAAGCTGAATTTTTTTCGGCATCCCCTGTGGCCCCTACTGCTGAGGCCTAAATGCGCTACTCCCCACTCAAAGCCAATGCCTGGTGTTTTGACCGCAAAGCCTGATTCTGTGTGAATGTGGGCTTAGTGTTAATTGACTATTCCAGATGTAAACAAACCATTTCACAGGATTACCTGTGCAGTGACAGTACTGTACCAGCCATGTAATATGTAACTAGGAGGAGAGAGAGATTCAGTGTGATGGAGAAAAACTTGTTGCCCAGTTCCATATTCTGAGGTTTGGTGGCAAGGTCATATTCTTGTTGGCCGCATGTTTGTGTGTTACGTCAATCTTATCCACTTTACTGCATTGATTTAAAGGTACACTGCACAGCCTCTGGGCCAACTGCATTTCATCCCTGAAGTTAAATGACCAGCGCGTACAGATTTCAGTAACAACCCAATAAAATATCACCAAAGATACCTCTCACAGTGTGTACCAACGGTACAGCCGAGATGCGGACCAATGGCCGATTTTATTGGTCCTGGAGGTAATAACTGTGAAAGTGATATTGTAATGAAGGCAGTGGCTGCCTGAGGGACTTGACGGTTCATGGCTTACAGTATTTCATCGTCGTAATAATAAAGTTGAGTGGAATGAAGAAAGGGCAGAGGGAAGTGCCAGCTCCCTGCTCTCATAGTTTTTCTGTGTTCTGCTCTCCAGATTATTATTCACAATCCATCCATCCTTTCTTCTCTCTCTGAATATCGGTCACTTCTTGACCTCTCCCTAATCAGCAAACTGCTGTTAACAATCCCTCCTGCCGTTTTCCTCTCACATTCATTTTCTTTGTTTCACCTTGTTATTATAATCCCTCTTTCTTTGCCGCTGCCTGTCTCTTAAGGCTCCAGTTCGCTCCAAAATAAAATCAAAGGCTGCTGAACTGCTGTCAAATGTCTGAATATCCAATGTGCCTCCTGGTCTGTTCTTTTAATGACACCCACGCCAGACGGAGGAGTCTTCAGCAAGTCTAGCCTCAAACTGATTTATCTTTCAAATAAGGGAGGAGAAAGTTGAAAGAAAAACACAGGCCCAAGGGACACATAAATAAAATCCAGAAATTCACAACTTGCAGGTAATTAAAGGAGCAATAAGTGGCAATTGCGCATGCAAAAATAAGTACGGCAGTCCAAGCTGGTGCCATAGACGGTGTATTAAATAGGTTAATCAAATTCTACCTTTCTATCTAATATACGATCTATGGTTGAAGATAGCTTATTCTCCCCGCCCCCTCCTCGGGCAGGCTGCAGGAGCATCCAACATCATAAATTGACAATAACGAGCAATGACAAGTCCTACGCTCTAAGTTGATCAGCTGTTTATAACTGTCAGTTGTCTGTCAATGTAAAGCTAAGCTTGTTATCCTGAAAACAAAAGCCCGCTGCTACGAAAATACACACTCTGGATTTTGACTTCAGTGGCTGCCTGTATCACTGCCTGCCAGAATTTAACTGTTCTAAACATCTGCTCCTTCTAAAAGATTATTAATGATTTGTTACAACTCATAAACAGACACTAACTCATTCTGTGAACATTCAGCATTGATATGAACTCTAATTAACATGAAACGGGCAAACCAAAACAGCTTTGATGTCAGAGAAGTGAGTATTTCAATTTGGCATCTTTTCTTAATCTCTGATGACACATCATTACCATTTTATTATTTATTACAGTAAATATATTACAGATTTCTCCTTTAAGTATTTGGGAATGTAAATGTGTCAAGAAGTTTGGTTTGGAACAAATCAAAACACAGCTTTTATTGTAAACTGGGGCCCTACAGTACATCCATCTATGTTCTCTGCAGTTTCTCACAATCCCTCCATCTCTCTCACCTCTGCATCCAATTTTACTTCAACATTATCACTCTGATGCCACTCCCTCCTCACCTCTTCCCCTCACCCTCTCCTCCACATCACACTACCTCTTCTTTCTCTCAGCTCACACTCTCCCCTTCTTCTCTCATTCTTCTCAGTGATTGTCTCCCTCTTTCGCTGCACAACTCTTCCTTCCGTCCCTCATTCTCTTGACTTTCTCTCCCTTCCTCACACTCAGTGCTCCTCTCTCTTTCTCTCTGCTGTTAGCTGCGAGCTGCAATATCATGTGAGCAGAGTGTCAAGTGCTTCCAACGAGAAGGCCGACTATGTTTAGTCCTGCTGACAGACACACACACACATACACACACCTCCCCAACAAAGTCCTGTGTGGGATTACACTGCCTTCCAGTAAACCCAACGGAGAAGCAGAACCGTACACACAAATGCACAAATATAAATGTACATAAATATCCAAAACTCACATGCACATCCAGTCTCTCTCTCTCTCCTCACACACACACACACACACACACACACACACACACACACACACACACACACACACACACACACACAGAGCATATAAGACTGCATTATTTATTGTGCATAATTAAAGGTTACATTAAGTGTGCCATGTGAGTTTTATCAAATCCAATTTTAAGAAAAATATCAACTGAACTCATCAAGAATATTAACAGTAAGAACTTTAAATATTATTTTTCCACCATGTGGAAAAAGCAGTCACCTTAAGGTTAATTTAAAGGAATGCTTTGAAATTTGGGGGAATGTACTTATTCACTTCTTGCCCAGAGTTAAGCGAGAAGACAGACACCACTCTCATGTCTGTGTGGTAAATTTGAAGCTACTGCCAGTGGCCGGTTACCTTTAGCTTTGCACAAAGACTGGAAACAGGGGCAAACACCTAGCCTGGCTCTTTCCACACATAACAAAACCAGCTATCAGCACCTCTAAAGTCAGAATGGGCTGATCTAATAATCAGTAATGGTATTGGTCTGATACCATGAATATCCCTTGGAATAATTTGTCATGCCCATTACTCCTATCCAGTTATATGAAAGAACTAATTGGATGCATTGTTTGTGTGTGAGTATGTGTGAGTTCTTGTCTTTAATGAAGGGTTATTTGTTTTGTTTTGTCTATTCAACAATAAAGGACACCGTTTGGAACAATTCCCATTACTGTGAGTGGGGGTGAGACAGGGCATTTTAACAACTTCTAGATACTCTCAGCAGCGGGATCAGCCCCTTAGAGAGCACCATGGCACGCAGTCCTGGCAATTATGCAATTATAATGCATAAAGTTTGTGGTCTGCTGGTCAGGTTGATTAATGCCTATTTTCCTGGGTCAGGTTGTGTGGGAGTGGGTATTAAAAAGCCCTGACCCGCACATCACTGTGGTGTACGGTAGAAAAAATGACAGTCTACCACTATCAGTAATGAGGGGAGGGGGCGTGTATGCAAAACACACACCACACACACACACACACACACACACACACACACACACACCTCATAAACACCATGAGGTGATAAAAAGGTTCCCCCAGGCTTCAGATCTGTACTCAGTCTATCTCACCATTAAGGCTAAGGGTCATGAAAAAAACACTGGAAGTTGTGTGAGGACTACATCAGTATTCCAGAGGGGAAGTGGGGCGTTTTAAGAGGCTGTAAATGGTGTGACAGATTATTAGGCAGCAGGGCCGGGGTCAATTATCTTGTAATTTAGATCATTCAGGAAGTGATTTGTCAGGAGAACTGCTCTAGCTGGGTGGTTTTCACTCATAATGAAATTATAAAGAATGTAAAGTCTATGATTATGAGTCAGTGTCTTAAGAGTTTAAATTACATTTTTGAGTGAGCTAAAGTCAAGTCCAATTTTATTTGTATAACTCTATATCATGAATTTGCCTCAAGGGGAATAGAGTGCAGTGCTTTTGTAGAGTTGGCGAAACAGATGAGCTAATAGTAGATATATGAATAACAAAGGGACACAATTTAGTGGTCTAGCGATTTTCACTTAAAGTGAGGAAAAGAGGCCACCATGCATGCAACACGAATATGACTTATGTTGTGAGGTGAAAAGGTACTCTTCTACTTCTGATTTGCAGGTGTGAGATTTGCACTTTCCAGCCAAGTCAAAAACTGCTTCAGCTTTGAAAACTGCTAACAAAAATCACTCATGCACAAAGTGGTATTTTAAGTATTAGCATAGTGACGGTCATATAAGGTTTTGTGTTACGTCCACAGTTCTGTTGTTCATTAATTCCTCCAGTGTTTTCCAATTTCATTAATAAATGTTCTGTTTTGTTTTTTTTTTTTTGTGAAAACAGGAATGAGATCTGCTGGCTTGGCAAGAAAGCAGCAACACGCGCCCAGTGAGGGGAGGTGTCTCACCGACAGTGAGGGATCGTGGGAAGTGTAGCTGGCCCAACGTTCATTCTCCAGCTCCTCCATCACCTACAGCATGCACAGAGAGAGTGAAGGGGGTTTATACACAGATTGCAAACAGGCACACTCGCACACACGCACATACTGCACCACACAAACTGGAGTTCATGAATGAAAGGATTTAAAACACACACATAAGCACTCCGAGGGCTGCATGTATGAATGCACTCACAAAACATGTATCATACCTGTTGAAACAAGTCAGGCAAATAGAAGGAGAGGCTTACACACAGAAACTCACGCATACACTATAGTTACACATCTTCTCCAACACACACACAAAAAACACACCTGGTTCATGGCGCTCTTCAGCCAGGTATCCACAGCAACCCCCACCTGCCGTAGAAGGTCCAACCGAGCCTCAGCTTTTAATTTTATTGTCTTTGGAGAGAGAAAGAAAGAATTTATAATGTTAACAGCATCAAATATATCACTGACCTACACAGTTTTTCCTCACAGCAGCCTTAACAAGAACACCACAGTTTTTATTTTTACAACTTGGGTCCCATTTCATCTTTTCCAAAGTCAAATTCAAGCATGTTTCAACCTTTTTCAAGCATGTCCATCACCTTACAGCTGTGGTTAATGACATGTTTATACACAAATTTATTATTTCACTTATTCATCACATTAAATCAACTGTTATTAAACTATAAACAACCAAAATTATGTTTCATGTGGCATTTTGCAGAAGGGTGACAAATTAAAGGAAAACACAACAAAGTTTCATGTTTCAAAGTGTGTCACTTGTCCGTAAAAAGACTTGGCATCCTATATAAGGCCAATATAAAGCAATCACTCAAAAATTTTCGAGACAAATAATTTAAATTTCAATAAAATATTTTTCATTTTCAAGCCAACGCTCACTCAAACAGGAACCTCTCAGCATGCTGTTGTCTGTTAGAGACCCGTTCCCTGATCCATCTGGGGGCACACATCAAAGTCGTTTTCATTTTGTATGAAAGGCAAAAGCAATAAGGCTCTTTGACTTATTTATTTCTTTATCTAAAAAGCAAACTATTCAGTCAGTCTGTGTTTAGATAAACAAACAGAAAACCAGTAGGATTTGGGTTCACCAAATTCTTCAAAGACGAGAGGAGTTAAAAGAATCCAGCTCTCTGGTAGAAGAGCATTTTCTTTTGAAGACAAATTTTATTAATTCTTTCATACGAGTCAACATCACTTGATGGTATCAAAGCAACGTCAGTAAGTTTCCCATCAGTACCAAAGATTTTCAGATAAAATGACTGAATGAATTTTATGAGTACTTTGCGGCATAATATGACATTATACAAGCACTGAACAATTGTATCTATACACTGTAAATTTGGGTGGATTTTGTTTGGCTGTCAGTTTTTCTATTGTTTATCAAATTGCTCTGAAGGTGACCTCAACAATAGCGTTAGCCATGGTTGTCATTATGATTGTGGTGTGACCTCCACCATCCACTTGAGTAATATTGATTTTTTAAAGTATAAAGTAATTCTATAGTAATTGTTATAGGTAATCACTCTTGGTCTGGACGAAGGCCTTGCCATACTGGATTTTTGGGGCTGATGCCGATATTATTATTCGATATATTGGTTGATATTCTTTACACAGAATATAATATGCAAAACAGAATATATACATAAATGCACATTTTTCAATAATTTAAATACCAGTACCCTTAAACTGATATTGATACCAATGGAGTACTTCATTCAACACCTTTTTTCGAAGGTTCTTCTTCTTCTATGACAAATGCTTGCAGTGACTGGCTGCAAGGAAAACTATATAAATAGTATTTTTTCTAGATCTGGGTACCAAAAAGATTGAGTGCAGGTATTGTTTTTCTGGGGAAGTTTCAATACTACTTAGTGCTGGGTTATTTCAATCGATACCTTAAAGCTGGGGTGGAAGTAACTCATTACAAATACTCAAACTACTGTAATTAAGTAGTTTTTTTGGGGGGTACTTTTACTTTTATGAGTAGATTTTCAAGTCTGTACTTTCACTCATACTCGTGCGCATTGCAAGATGTAATCTACTAAGTTACTTTTAAAATCATAGTTGAGTACTGAGTACAATTTGAATTAATATCCAAATGTTTCAGGCTTATTTTAGTAGCCAATAAGCTGATCTGATCACAAAGAGGCCAATGGAAACACTGACATATGGGCAAAAAAACAAAACAAAGCGCTGCGGCAGCACACATTTGGAGTAAGGATGTTAATAATTAATCATTAATTGATTAATTGTTGTTAAGAATTTAACCAATTAAAAATGCATTCATTAATATTTAATCAACAGTCATGACAGTAATGTCATTTGCACCTCATTTGCCATTGTTTTGAATACGGACAATTAAACTTTGTCTTAAAATGAGAAAAGAATTACAAACAAAACCCAAAAAGAAATCACACAAAATCTGCAAGCCTAGTTTGGAGTGGTTAAAAGTAACTAAGTTTTTGCAACGAATACTTTGTACTTTTACTGAAGTGTTTTTCTAACACCAGTACTTTTACTTGTAATTGAGTAATATTTTAGCAATATAACAGTACTCGTACTTGAGTACAGATTTTCATTACTCTCTCCCACACTGCCTTAAAGGTACTGAATACCAATACCCAGCCCTACTGCTATACCTGTAACAGGCCAGTATCGGTCAACAGATGTATTGGTTGAGCTCTAGTGTGGATGGCACTGCAGACTAAGCAGATCAAAGCAGGCATTAAGCAGCCTGATTACATGACTACAATGGTTACAGTCAATTTTGTCTCCAGGTAACAAAAGTGTCAGAATCACTGCATCATAGTCAGTAGAGGAAACCTCTTTCTCAGTTATGGGAAACAAGCCTTGACAGATGAAAAGACAATAAATCTATTTTAGACATGATGCTGAAACAAAACAAATATACAAGTCAATAACAATATAATAAGCTATTAGCAAACATCACTATATACAGTAAGCACCCAGATGGGAGCCATTTCTTATGTATAATAGGCTTCTGGAGTGATGCAGAGGAAAAGACCTCAAGTGAACCTGTATAACAGAGCAAACAAAATTTAAAAAAAAAATGTCTATAGTCCATACACTTTTCTCAGTATTATTTTTTAAACTACTTAGATTGAAGTTTGTAGCAATCTTTAAATCTCAAATCTTCACTTTAAAAAGAATGTTTTTCTTTCTTTTTTTTTTTGGGGGGGGGGGGGGGGGGGGGCTTTCAGTTGTATTAGGTCACATGCAGCACAGGTCGGTGATGGAGTGAGGATGTGAGCTGGATTTGGACCCCAAAATGTGTCGAATCTGTGTTATGTAGTCCTTTTAATGGCAAATCATGAAAACTTGCAGTACTTTCTTTTAACAAGCTGTGAGCACTGGATGTGTGCTGTGCTTCCTCCTAATGAGACTATATAATGATGATGCTTCAACCACCAGTAGGGAAACCCCTGAGATTTACATTCAATCTGTCTCGCCTCCTCGACTCTCTCTTTTATCTCTAATCCTTTCTCTTTTTTCTCACAGTTTTCATCAATTTCCTCTTTCATTATCCTCTACTTTCCTTGCTCACCGATGCTGACAGAGCAGATTGATAGCTGATAGCTCCCTCCCATAGAGACGTGCAGTAAGACAGACAGATGCAGCCAAGACAAACTTCCTGGCTTTGATCAATAAAGACCTGAGCCCCATAAGCGCCTCCTTTCTGTTAGCAACACCCAACAAATGCTAAAGGGAAGCGCCAGCCTTGGCTGCTGCTGCTGCTGCTTTTGGACCATAGACATACAAAACTAAAGAGGATAAATGTTTAAAACAATGATTAGTACATATTCAGCCATCTGTGCAGCAGTTCTCTCTTTAGTTGAAGTCAATAGAATGAGCAGCCAGTGGTGTGAGTACAGATCACTGGTGGACAGAGTGTATAACCTCAGACAGCCCGGCTGGGCAGCTGTAATCAATAAAACAGACACAAAGGTAGACAGAAAAATACATGGAGAGATAGACAAGCAGAGAGACACTGCACTGAAAGAATTCTGACTTATGAGACATCTTTTTGTAAACAAATCCTCCTGAAAAAGCATAAGGCTTAAAACATTAAGAAATCTGGTGCTCTTTAAAAAGTGCTGCAGCCAAAGCAATGATCTCACATATATGTAAAATTCATTGGAAATGAGAAAGAATATAAGAAGCTACATACTACTGTATGTGTCACAATTAAAATGTTGAGCAAGCCTGGTACCCAGCAGAACCTCCTTTCCTGTTTCCTGTCCTTAGATATGCTATATGCTAGGCTTATTTATGTTGAAAAGAACCCCAAATGTTGAAGATGGTTAAAAGATGTTGCTGTGGGACTTGCAACCTATAAATGGTCACATTTTAAGTTCGCTTAACTTAATAAAACACCTGCTAACTACCTAGCTAATCTACAGCAATCGATAGCTTGCTAACATCAGCGATCAGATGTAACTAGCTAGCTAACAATTGATGTAGATTATTGAGCTAGTTGGCTAGCGTTTTGCTACAGAGTAAAATAACAGTTAACTATCTGGTTATCGACTGATGTAGATTAGCCACATAATTAACTAGTGTTAACTATCTTACTTGAGATGTGACTTTAGCAACATCTTTTCACTATCTTCAAACTTTTGTTTTGAATTCAACACAGACAAACCCAGCACAGCTAATGTAAGTACAGGAAACAATATTTTTTCCTAGGATGGGAAAGGCATGACCTGCCTTACGCCTCTGATTGGCTTAGCCTGACATTCTTACTCTTACAGTTTTACAGCCTCACAGTTTCATTGAGCAGACACTTCTATCTAAAGCAACGTACATCTGAGAGCTGATACAACACAAGCAAGGGTCTAGTCAGGAGAGAGAACAACACGACTAAGTGCCACGAAGCAAAGTCTGACCCTACCCAACCTCAGTCCTAATGCCTGAACCTAACCAAGACAAATGACTCAAAGCACTCAAGTACTAGCAAGTCAGAGTCATGACTTTGCTCTCCTGGTGGAAAAAAATACGTATAGGAAACAAGAAACAAGGAAGTTGCACAAGCTTCCAAAAGCGGTGGGACTTTGGAAGGTCAGTTACTATTAATATATGTAACTGCTTTTCAAAATTGTCCTGCTAAACAAAAATAAATACGGGCAGCTCAGGGAACTGACTGGTCCTCTGTGACACAATTTGTGCACCGTGTTTTAATAATCAACTAGAATCACTGCCATGTGGCTGTGTGCCTCCACCAACCAGTCAGTTTGCATATTACATCAATGGAGTGAAGACTTTGAAGAGATTTAAAAAAAAAATGCGGTATGGAATGTATTTTGGGGTAAAAAAAAAAAAAAGACATTATCACTATGCTGATATGAATGGTTCTAGTGAATAACATTATTTAATTTACGTAGGAGTACACAGGATTGATAGAGAGCTTCATTACATGATGCAAAGACAATCACCTGAGGCTCAACATCAGCAAAACCAGAGAGCTGGTGGTGCACTACAATGCTTCAAATATGGATGCTGCTATTTCTTCTTCTTGGGTAAATGTGGTAACAGAGATCAGATCAATAATCACCCCCAAGCTTGATTTTAATTTCAGTGTTATGTATTTGGGAAATGTGCCAACTGGGCTGAAAAAAAAAAAAAAAACCCAGGACAGATATTTATTACAAATACTACTAGTGGGTAGTAAAAAAGCAATAACCAGAGAGGGGCTGCGTAAAGTATCTCCTAAAATTATATATTTATTTTGTTTGGAGAAATTTGTCTTATTTCCTTCTGTACTAATGCCAACAGACTGGACTTAAGTTTGTGAATGAGCTGGAGACATCTCCCTCCTTAAAAAAACTTGCCTGCATCTGGAGACTGTTAACTTTGGTTGATGCTGGACAGTGTTTACCCTGAGGCTTTTCAAAGGGCAGTAGTCATGAATGGTTATGATAATACTAAGCGTGGTTTATCATGAAACCGGATACTGTTTCAGCCCTAATGGGGACCAGTGTTGGGCAAGTTACTCAGGAAGTATAATAAGTTACTTTTTACTTATTACTCTTTAAAAAGCAATACAATTACTTATTGCTTGGCATCAAAAGTAACTTATTATATAACTCGTTATATTACTATATTACTCTCATAATACTTTCCAGTGATCCAGTCAACTGTTAATACCCAGAGAGCTTTTGTTGTTAGCTGTCCAGATGTTGGCTGTGGTGGAAACAAAGTCGACCTCTCTGAGCGTGACCTTCAAATTACATTCCATCACCACAGATTCTCTCTGGAGGAGCCAAACAAACTAAAATAATGATAATACTTCCACCTGTGGAAAGTATGCCTCTCTCCCTCATCCTTCATCCTTCATTTAGCTTTTTGGCTAGCAGCTGATGTGACCTGACCTCCCCTTTTGTGCCTGAGATATGGCGTTAAATAATGGCCAGACAATTGTTTTTGTAGAACATTCATGATGTCACAGTGAAGTTGACCTTTGACATTTTAGATAGAAAATATCATCACTTCATCATTTCATCCTATTTGTGTAAGTCCTGAATATAAAAAATATGTAATATAAAACATGTTTTTCGAGGTCACAATGACCTTTGACCACCAAAATCTGATCAGTTCATCTTTGAAACAAAGTGGATATTTGTACCAAATTTGAAGAAATTCCCTCAAGGCGTTCCTGAGATATCACGTCCAGGAGAATGCCACTTTTACGAGATGGGAGCAGACGACCTGAAAACCTGCTGCCTCCAACCTGCCTTTGGCGCGGAGACATAAAAATATGATGGATATTTGCCAAAGGTATTAATATGCCAATACAGATAAAACTGTGTCTAGACTATGACTAGATACTTCAATCAATTTTCCAATCCTTATTAGTTTTGTTTGCTGGGAGCACAGTCTTGTCTCTGTCTGAAGGATTTTGATGCCATGTGTTAATGAGGCCAGCTTGTCTGGTGGAGCCAGTTTGAGAGCAGCCTTCAACAGCTCATTAGTATGGAACAGCCTCTCTCGCCTCAACTGTTCTCACTCTCCCATCCTCTGAGAACTCCTTAGAAAGAGAAAAACAGCACAGAAGAGGCCAATAATCATCTAATATCACTGTGGGGAATTTCCGATGCTCTTGCTGCTGTATTTGAAAAGTATGCTACAAGAGAGGAAAAATAAAAACAAACACGCAACAAAGTGTATATTTGTGTTTCCACTAGGTAGGGAGCTGTAATGCCCAGGTTTGTCTGTGAGAACAGTATACTTTGGGGAAATTTGGTTTGACTTGCTTGTATATACTGTATATCTATAGGAAATGTAGTGCAGATGCCATGTGCCTAAAATATCACTCTCTCTGAGAATACTGAGCGGCTATTGGAACTTATTTCAGAGTGAGAATAAAACTGCTTTTTTTAAAAATAATCTTTCCTCAACAAAATATTAACTGTATCAATTCATCCTAACAGCCTTTCTGAAGCATGATGCTCTATTAATGACGAAAGCTCCAGTAGAGTAAACAAGGCTAGCCTGGGGCACGCTGTCATTATTAATAACTTATATAAGAATATATAATACACTCTTAGAAATAAGGTTCCAGATGGGTTCTTCCTGAAGGGCTTCTACCAAGAACCATTTGCTTCTGAAGAATCCTTTTTTTTTTGAAGAAAGGGTATGTCAAGGGTTCTTTTGAGGACTAAGGTTTTCATTAAGAACCCTTTTCAGATTGTAGAAAGATTGTTGAAATCCTTGAAGAACTCTTTCATCAAGAGTTTTCTGATTCATATAAAAAATGCTCTCTGTAGAACTCCTTGAGAGTGATTTAGATAAAAAGATTTAAATATTAAAAAGGTTCCCAGTAGAAACCCCCCCTGGGTGGGTTTTTGTTAACACCCTTAGAACGTGGCAAGGTTCCAGATAGAATCCCTTGAGTGGGTTCTGGGTAGAACCATTACACAACAGAAACATTCCCTTAGAACCTCACAGTTCTGGGTAAAACCTGTCAGTGATGTTTCTTGGTATATAACCCTTTATGTTGGGTTCTAGGTAGAACTCCATGAAAGGGTGTCAAGTGGAACCAAAAAGGGTTCTCCTATAGGACAAGCCAAAGAACCCCCTATGGTTGAAATTTTCTCTTTTTCTTTTTTACATAATTCTTTTTGAATTATTTTATTGACATTCAGCAACAACATGTTTACATAAAGTGAGTTTCAAATATTGTATGCGTACTTTGTCTGAAATGCTCTTGTAACAAACACATGCATTTAAAGTTGATGATCAAAACTTTTTTTTTTTACAAAACATGTACAGAAAACAATATACTTCTAATTTTGCGACCTGCCCCGACTGACTGATTAAAAATCGTATTAAAACATTCAGCAAATGACTGATAGTGAACAATTCTGATGTTTATTTCACTATTTATTTTGTTTTTATTTATTCTTTTCTCAGTGTACCTTTCTACAGTTAGTTGATATATGTATGTTTAATTATTTGACATGTTAAATAAATATAATATTCAATGATTAGTTATTTGTTTAAGAAAACAACTTTCTGAGTACCTTTACATTGTCATATTGGTGCACAGTCTATTTTATTCCAGCTCAAAAATTCACATATCGGCCAACATTTTGGTAATCAGTGAATTCTTCCCCTCTAAAAACAATATTGGTATCAGTCTAAAAAACCATAACGTTTGGGCTCTAGTGGGGACATGACATCTGAAAATATCTTGTAAGGCACCATGTATCCTTCTCCAAAAGTCTTAAATAACGGGCAATCCCAGAAAACATGATAATGATTTGCATTTAGATTTCCACAGGTCCTCCAGCAAACTGGGAAGTCACTTTCACAAGAGGATTTCTGAGAGGGTATAATAAAGAACTTTATAAGACTTTTCAGCTGAAAACACTGTCCATTCTTCATCTGATACGATTATCGCTCATTCTTCCTCCCACTTTCTTTTAATATTTAAAGTTGAGTGTGTATTAAGATTGGATAGCCTTTTAAATATAGATGATAAAATCTACTATCAGTATTTGAATGATGCTTTTCTAAACACTGTGAAAATGTTCACTTGACTTTTATCACAGCACGTATCCCTTAATCATGCCGGTAAATTTTGTTACTGTCATTACTATTCAAGTAATTTCTGAGAAGGAGAGTCTCCAGTTTCAGTATCCACAGTCTTTTTATCGAGCACTCAGGCCGAGGCCATAAAATCAGAGCAGCATTTGTGGAGAGGACAGAATATATAACTTCACTCTCTCCTTCAATGTTTATTGATTCTGTTCAAACAGAGGCGAGAAAAAGAGGATCCTTCTAAGATTGAGGTGCGTACTTACTGTTGAACACTGCAGAATAGATTCAGAGGTGGAAAACATCCACACTTTTTTTTATGTCTTTTAGTTTTGTTGCTGCTTTTCCTTATTCTGTCACAACAAAGTGACACATTTAGAGAGACGGGGGAGACATTTGAACTTTAGGTTTGATGTTTTGATGAATTCTTCTGTGACCAAATCACAAGAAGTGAAATTCTGCCAAACACTTTTCCTCCTTAACAATGTGAACACAAATCAATGCAACCTGCTATTGTGCCGAGGTATGTCCATAAAAACAACAGCTTTACTGGCTTTTTGAAATATTCTTAAAATAATCAGAAGCCAAGAACCATGAAATTGTCATTCGTGCATTCATCACATTCTGTTTACATTTCTGTAACTCACTCTACTCGTGCTTAAGCAAACACAATCTCTTCAGGCTTCAGTTAATTCATGATGCCGCTCACTAAGTCCTACAAAAGAGTAGACATAAACCCAATTTTAGCTTAATTACATTGGCTGTCTGCGCGTTTTAGAATCCATTTTAAGATTTTAATTTCCTTCATTTTAAAGGCATGGATCGGACTGGACCCTGTTTGTACCAGCGACTGCTTGATTCAGTTCAATTTAACTGCATTTAAAAACACACTTTTCAAAATGTGCTTGTAATTAATTAATTCCTTGCAGTGTGTGTCTAACAATCTATTCTACAGTTTTATTATTTTTAATATCTTACTGTATACTTTAATTTTACTTATAAGTTCTTTTATATATGATTTTATTTTACTGGTTTTTATTTTGCTTTCTGCATTGTGTTTCCCCTAAAATATTCAGACAGAAAATTATGGGACAAGTCAGGAAACCCCTTGACATTACTCTTTAGAGCTGCAATGAATAATCAATTTATTGATTATGAATCAATTATTAAATTAATCAGCAACTATCTCGATAATTGATGAATTGGTTTGAGTCATTTTTTAATAAAAACATGTCAAAATTCTCTGATTTCAGCTTCTTAAATGTGAATATTTTCTGGTCTCTTTACAGTAAACTGAATATCTTTGGGTTGAGGACAAAACAGGACATTTGAAGATGTCATCTTGGGCTTTAGGAAACACTGATCAACATTTTTCACTGTTATCTGATAGGTTATGGACAAACAACTAATTGATTAATCAAAAAAAGAAAAAAAAGAAAAAGAGAAAAAAAAAAAGATTAACTATTACTCTCACTCAGGCATGTATATTAAACCCTGAATCTCGAGCAGACTTGAATGTTGTATCACAGATTCGCCTGCAGTTTGACATGCAGTAAATGATGGCCACATTTTCAGTACAGACAGAATCGACTCTGAATATTGATTTTGAAACTCAGTTGATCATCAAAGCGTTTAAGATGTTGTCACAAGCAAATTAGTAAATTTATGAAAAATCAGTAAATGAGGACAGGTAGAGAGGACAACCATGCTATCAGTCTTTCTTACAGAAACCTTCTGTGCTTAAGCTTCACACCCGCTGCGGAAACACCAATGAGTTTTTCGCTGATCACGATACCAAAGTAAAACCTGCATACAAAACACCTTGCATTCCTCCACTGAGTACAGACACCTCAGACATATCTTTGAATCCACACGTCCTAAATATAGGCCCTGCTTCATTTTCTTGCTAATAAGGTGTTGAAAAGGCTACTGCACCACACTGATGGGATGAAGATGAGACTCCATGTAAAAGGGAAGAATGGTGCAATCACCATCCAGATAATGCTGTAATCAAACCTGGATAATGTCTTTTGTACTGCTTTCACTCCCTTTATAATTCTGTGATAAGAGCTCTGTGATGAAGCCATTTGTACCAAATGAGCTCATAAAATATTCATCATCTTACTCGAGGTAATGCTGCCCTACAAGAGCAAAGAATAGCAGACAGACAGAGTGAGCGAGAGGCTGAAACAGAGAGGCAGAGAGAGAGAGGGTGGGGTAGGAAAAAAGTCAGGAGTGGTCACATGTTTCCACTCTGCAGTGAATAATTATTTTGTAGAAAGTGAGATCACAAGCTATTGATAGTGCTGCACTGAAATAACAGCATATCTATCAATAAAAGCAGGAATATTAAATAAAATATGCTCAACCAGTAATTTGCAAAAAACACCTTAGGGGATACGTAGTTATCACACAGAGGTTCAACATCAGAAATGTTTTTTGACCAAACCAGACAGCAGAGGGTGCCAGATATGTGAAAGCCAGATAAGAGAGGTAGCATGGACGCAAAGAGGCAGTGTTAGGGAGAGAATGAGCTCAGCAGAGTGGAAGAAGAGAGATGAAATTGAAGAGCAGAGATGGAAAAAAAAATGCAGAGACTTTTGTGAGAGAACAGAGACTGAATCGAGTGGAGAGGGATGAGCAATGGTTCCGCGACCTCATTCAGTGTGTGTGGCAGGTCGAATCTGCGAGAATCAATACATAAATGATAGATATCTCTCCAAGTGGAAAGGCTGAGAGGAGTAGAGTGGAAGAAGAGAGAATGTGAACACAAGATGAGAGGCTGAGGAGTTGAAGAAGGAGCCACAACAGCAACAAATCTAAGAAAATCACAGTATTTTATCTGATAGTTTTTGGGTATCATAGCTCATATTTTTGCACCTGCACTGCTGTCACACCTGTGTGCTGTCACGGTGAACTACTGACAGCCGCAAACGAGTGTGTTTAAACCTCTACAACTTAACAGAATGCAGGAAAAAAAACGCGCACGGCAGGGGATTATTGTGCTTTGTGGATAAGAAAGGTCGAATAATTTGAATGATCTGACATCTTCTGCTATGTGAAAGGTGTATCGATCAGTCCTGAGCAATGTTTGTTAATTGCACCCTGCTACATCAGCTGAGCAGACGGGCAGACTGAATGCCAATTGCCACTGTTTGCATTTAAAATATTTACTGAATGATTAGCAACTCAGCCCAAACACTGGGCAGAGGAAATATGGGACAGGGCTGAGTTTTATGTTGCCACTGAAACAGCGGGATTATTCTGTTTGCTGGTCTGATTATTCTGTTTGTAGTGACCTTCCACTCCACACTAACTACCCACATAAACATATATATCTATTTAAGTTTGTTTACTGAAGGTTTGGCGGAGAAGAATCCTTCATATTTTCAATTTCAGAAGAGAACTGTGCTTCACAATTAATCAAATTTTAATCTCAATCACGATTTTGGCTTCCCACAATTAAACAAGCATGATCAACAGTGATGTTGACATTTAAAATGTGTGCTCCGTTCATAGAAAACTCTGCTGCATATCAAATCAAGCACTTCCTGCAGCGGCAGCTTGTGAAAAATGGTGTGGATGTTGCTGCTGCAGTCTGGAGTAGAAGAGAAATGGTCTATACAACAGAGAACAGACGGGCAAAATGTAAATCAAATGTCTGGAGCAGATGAGCTTGTCCCTTGAAACTAGAGATCATCCATTTTCTGAAGTATTTCGGATTTAGGGAAGTGATGTTATGCAAGAACAAATCATACACAAAGAGTGCATGAGACTTGTTTCTGTGCCACAAAGCACTAACTTGTTCAACCACCTGAAAAAACACACCACAAACTGCCGTCAGGTGAATGCATGAGGTCCAAGAATAACATCGGTAACATTACCCAACTGAATCCCTGTTTTTGTCCAGCATTTACTCAGACATCTGTAACAGCGACTCTGTACGGCGCATCATCATATGAATGTAGCACAACGTGAAAGTGAGGCAGCGCTCTGTTGATTTATTTCTGAGTAAAAGGTTTTGGTTCAGTTTCATTTAGATTTTGCTTCTAAGGTATGCACTCTGAATAAAGACCAGTGCACATGCACTGCACATGCAAAAATGAGTACTGCAATTCAAATAAAGAGCTGGAGCCATGGACTGTATATTTAATAGGTTGAAATCCCATTTAATATACTGTATGATCTATGGTTGAAGTGAGTGGTTCCCCCTATCTGGCAGGCTGCAGGGGCAGGATGCAGGATCGCAAGATGGATGCAACATCATAAATTTACAATAACAAGTGACAACAAGTCCCCCACGGTTAGTTGATCAGCTGTTTATAACTATCAATTATCTGTCAGTGTAAAGTTAGGCCTGCTCACTGCTCTGAAAATACACACTCTGAAGCTGGAGTTCAGCAACTGCCTGTCTCACTGCCTGCCACAGTCCATTAATATATTGCTCAGTCTAACTGTTATAAACATCTACTCCTAAAAGATTATTCATGATTTCTTCCAACTCATAAACAGATACCAACTAATTCAGCAAAAATTTAACTCTAATTACGATAAAACAGGCAAAAGGTATTGCATTAGAGAAGCGACTATTTCAGCTTAATGTTCCCCTGATCTGTGATGACATATCATGGTCATTTTATGACTTACTGCAGTAAACATATTACATATTTCTCTGTTAATTATGAAAGTGCAAAAAAAAATCAATGAATAATTATGATAAATAATTGCTGTCTCAGTGTTGATCTAAATAATTTTCATTTTGGCAATAATCGTGCAGCCCTAGATGAGATGAAACATCTTTCATCTGTTCTCCGTACCCCTGTAACCTGCACATGGTATTAGAGGCTGGAGCCTCGCCTCAGCCGGGAGAACATCCAAACTTCACACAGAGAGGGTCGAGACACTGAGGCAGCAGTGCTAAGGAATCATATCCTATTGTTTACCCTCTGTTAAAAATCCTTGTGATAAAAACTAAATGTTGACTGACCTCAGCTTTGCGCATGTTTTCTTTGGTGTCCTCTATCTTCATCTCCAGGTCTAGTCTGCCCTGCTCTGTGGGGGGCAAACCATGGGTCTCACACTCCTCCAGACACTGAAAACCACACGCACAAATACACAATTTGATTAGAAATAGTGTGCGTGTGTTTTGTGTATATGTGCCAAATGTCAGCGTGTGTGTGTATGTCTGTCTTACTCTCTTGTAATGTATGATGTTCTTGTGTTCTCTGGCCACTCTGGTCGCCCATTTCCTGGCCTCCTTGTTCAGACTGTGCTCCTCTGTCGTCCCCGTCTCCGACTCTAGCTGACGACTCTGATATAGACAAACACACATACATACCAGACAGGCATGGGTAAACACACATATGGACCCAGCCCCACACAAACACACACACACACCAGCATGGCAAACACACACATACACACATGCACAAATAAGAACACTGTTGGCAATAAAGGCACAAGGTGTTTGAGATGCAGGAGCTGTTAATTAAGCTAAAGAAAGTGTGAGAGAAAGTTTCCTTGTTTCCTTCTCACATAATTAATACAGCGTGCGTTGCAAAGCTCTATTGTTATCCTCTGTTACAAAATAGCTGCTATCAAAACCACATGTGAAAAAGTGTGAGAATGTCTGTGTAAGTGTGTGTTTTTGTGTGAGAGAGTGGGAGCTGCATGGCAACAGGCCTTTTTAAATGTGATTTTTTTTTTTTTTAATACACACAAAGCACATATAGTATGAGGGCTTGTGGAAGAAGCTGCATGGCCTTCCACAACACATTCAACAGCAGTTATTACTATGGGCAGTTTTTTTCTTCAGAGCCTAATGTATTAAATGTGTCTCTAAGTTCCCAGTTTACACACCTAGTCATTAATCCATCACTGCCCAATGACATACATTTTAATTTAAAGGCCCTGAAAATTTATTATTTCAATCAGCTTCTTGCTATGAGGAATGGAGTCACACATCGATGCATATTTTTTTGCCAGAGTTTAAAACATTTTTGCTTATTTCAATTGAAACATTTCAGTATTTCTTTTATCTCTGTGGCTTTCTCCTTGGGATGAAGTGGGCAGGGCTTAGTTGGAAAAAGGTGATGTCACGAATACTTCTCTGCACCAAACAGGATTTAGCAACATTTGAATCAAATGTCAAACTGGTGACAGTTACAGTAGTTGTTCAGTCACTAGGGGTGTCAGGATTCTCCAAATTCATGATTCGGTACAACATTCAATTTCATGGTCAAGACTCAATTATATTCAGGTTTTTTTTTTTGCAAAGACAGCTCTGCCATTGTTAACCTAGTTAACCCGAGTGCTGATCTGTAATGATCAAGAGATCATTGATTTTACGCCCAGACAAGTGAGATTTACATTTTCAAATTCTTCTTTAAAACGATATAACGGCCAGTAAGCTTTGATGTTTTTTTGTTCTTTTGTTTTTTTCTCTCTCTTCGAACAAGTATGCAGGGATGGAGAGAAAAACAAATATTGGGAGAATCACAGATTCCTACTTTGGATTCAGTTCTTGAAATTAATTTTCGATTTAAAGTCCACCTCATGTCATGTTTTAAATATAAAATGCTCTGTTAGAAATAATAAATTGTGTCTGATAGTTTTTTAAAGTTCGAATACCTTGTTAAAACAGCTTACATATAGCTCTATACCTTGTCTTCAACTAGCAGTCACCTTGCTTTGTGAATATGCAAATCGCCCCCGCCCTCTGCACACACCCCAACTGCCACCCCTACCCCCAAACCTGGCTTCTCCTCTGTTTTGCAAGCTAATCACAGTAACTAGCTACACCCTGTTTCTCCTTCTGGCTGGACATCTCTGCTAATGATATGTATAGCACCACCCACTTGATTAATGGGACTGGTTCTTTAGGATTATGACATCTTATACTCAGCCTGACTGAATCTTTTTTTTTTTTTAACAAGTGCCCTTGCTTACTGCAGTTTCAAAGCCAGAAATGCTCAGACAAGTCGTTCACTGCTTGTTTTGCTCCTGATATGACTTGTAACACATGAAAAACACCACATGAACATGTTAACAAAATTAAAAACATGATTTTCACTGGAGGGGTTCTTTAATATTGAAATTCCGACACCCCTGTTGGTCACAGTCAAACAAATCTCATCAAACTACACTCACAAAGTCCTGATGGAGCAGATTAGCTGAATTTTTGAGTATTACATTCAGTCTCAAATAGCCAGACGTGTCTCCAGAGCACACAGCGCTGGAGAGAGGTTTATTCTGCTATAGAGGAAAAAACGCCCTGACTTGTTTGGCTTGTTTGTATTTATTTAAACTAATCGCAATCGCCTTGGGTGCACAGGATGCAGCAACGGTGCAAAATAGTGTCGGGGGAGCTTGTTTTGGTGGAACATTTGCACGTCGGGTGGCAAGCCCTATAACGTTAAAATGTCTACACCACCTTCAGCAATTAACAGCTTCTAGCTTGTTTATGTTAGCTGCCCAGGCGCTAATTTGCCATTTTTAGTGTGTAGATTGTGAGTTTGAAGGTTGTTTCCTGCAGCAACAGCGGACTTCGATAAGACAGACAGTGGATGCTGTCTGACAGTGGATGACAAGCTTATACCTGCAGTCTTGATCCAGTGAGTTAGACTAGATTCTCAATGAATAACACTTAAAAAGTTTCTTTACTTTCATTCTTGCTTATTTAGTCATGATGTCTCTTGTGTTTTTCTATGTAGCACCATGAAGGAACATTGTTTCATTTCACTGTGTACTAGCTGTGTACAGCTGAAATGTTAAAAAAGACAGTTTACATATATTTGATATTACAGAAATATGCTAAGGATTATAAGTTTTCATGTCTTTAAAGAAGCAGGAAATGTGTCACTATCCAAAAAATGGTACTTTAGTTCAGTTGTCTAATTTTCTCACTTCAGGAAGAAGCGCACAACCCAAAAATCTCATTTACATGCTGCTAATCAAAATGATATGGTTAGCCGTCTTTCTGAAAAAAACTCCAAGATGCCCTTTCTATAATTATATTTTATTTTACAGTATGTACAGATGTATAATATATATATCACATGCCTATATACCTAATTCAAAAACAAAATGTCATCTGTACATTTGCAGCTTTCTGCTTTTGTTTATTAAAATTGATTTTTTAAAAGGTCATCATAACTGCTCATGTTTTTTTCTTTACTTGTTCACAAATGTGAATCAGATTTGATCTTTTCACTGCTGTCCACTGTTAATGTGGGTCATACAGGGTAAAAGAGGATACTTTTTAGTACTGTGTTTAATTCCACAATCTGTTGTCCCAGCTGCTTCATTTCCTTCAACTCCTTTATGTACCCTCATTCTGACTTATCAAACTGAGATCCACACAAAACACAAACTTCGACGTGTTCCTAACATTTACATACTGCTGGTAAATTCTGCAGCATATAACAGTGGCTTAAAATGGGCAAAAATGTAAAGTACGACATCTAATCTGGCTATAGTCAGAAGAAAATTGCCACTTCCAACAAAAACAAACTGAGCCTCAGGGTGTACATACCCTCAGTGTCACCAATATGTGTTCACAGACCTGAGAGGCTGCTGTTTCCATAATCTGATAATAAAAGTGTGTTACCCAGACTAAAGTACAAGATATTTTAATTGCAAGTTT
Organism: Lutjanus argentimaculatus; assembly: GCA_034769285.1. Classification (NCBI taxonomy): domain Eukaryota; kingdom Metazoa; phylum Chordata; class Actinopteri; order Lutjaniformes; family Lutjanidae; genus Lutjanus; species Lutjanus argentimaculatus. Next base: position 5,031,550 of record JAWZSL010000001.1, read on the forward strand.
CCATGCACATCATATCTATTAATTACGTGCTGCTTCAGTAACAAGGGGGCATAAATCTGGCTAAGTATAGGTGTGAAACGAAGAGTATTACATGGGAGATTTACAGCTTAATTACATTCAGGCAAGGGAGTTAAGGCAGGGAGGCAGAAAACTAGATTTGAATACTGCCTCTGAACTGACATGTCATGGTGGGAGCTAAGCTAATTTGTGCTTTTCATAGTTTGCTAAAATTATTGGGGCAATGTTAACAGAGTAAACAGACTAAATAAAGAGTTTCTTTCAGGTAGCATCTACATGTGAATCCTGGCGTGAAAAATATTTGATCTTTCAGTGATGCTGTTTATTTCTATTCCTCATTCTGTTCAGCCTTAGCTATAACCTTTAGCTTTAGCTGTTCAGCTTTATGTTTACCCCTAAAACATGATAGTTAGCCCATAAAAATGTTCTGCTGGCTGGTCAACGTGAAACAGCTTATAGTATACTGTAAGTTTAAGACAATATAAAACACAGGGAAGTCCAGTACAAACTAATTATTTCTTTTATTTTCAATTATCATGATATAGAGGAGGGCTTTAGCAAATATGATCTATGTTAATCAGATTGCATTCTAACTGTGTTAATGTGCCAATGTAAAATATTAATTTATTACACCGGGGTCACAATGATAAACCGTTAACAACTACTGTAAATGTGATAAGACCCAAAGTGATGGCTCGTCAGTCTGCCAGCTCAGGGAAATGTGAAGGACAGCAGCGATCATACTGTACTTCAATAACAACCTCCACTGTCATAATAACAGTCATTTAGAGTACTGTAGGGGACGACTGTGTTATTCTGAAACCACAGGGATGAAGGGGTGAGAATGAACTGGGTCAAAGCGTAGTTGTCTGTGTCAAAGGGAAGAACAGAATATGCTGGTGGTAAAGTGCAAGTTTAAAGGCCCAATTTTCTCATTTTTGTGACACACTGGCTCTAGTTTGCTTCCAACTGAGGTCTCTTGTTCTGTGTCAGTGGTTCTCAAACGTTTTTTGATAATGTCGCCTTTGAAATGTTTTTTTCAGTGCAAAACATTTTTGGTAGGAAAAAAAAAGATAGGTAAAGCGACGGCATTGTGTTGGCTCTGTTTTTCTCTTTCTTTTTCACTTCCTTCTTTGTTTTCAGCTGTATTACTGCTATTTTTAAACCGCGAATGCATTATCTTGATTTTCGTCTATCATTCAGTATTGAAACTGGCTTCTCGGTCACAGTGAGCATGCTTGTGTTAGGTGCTTTCGTCTTCTGCGTGTTTTTATGGCAGTTGACAGTTTTCGGCAGTGACTGCATTGAGAATAGGAGTATTAAATACAAAATGTTGTTTAATCAAGTTTACATTTACTACTATAATTATTTGGGGATTTATACATAACACAATTCTCATATACCCACTGAAGTACCCCAGAGTACCCTTAGGGGTACAGGCTGAGGTGGAAAAAATGCTGAAAATCTGTTCTCAAGTAGAAGTACTCTTCCAAGTAAAACTACTGATGTTAAAAAAAAACTTAAATAAAAGTACAAAGTAGTCTTCTCCAAAACAACTCACAGTAGTGAGACTTCCCTTCACTTTAAACACTTGTAGGTTGTTCTTGTCATATTACTGAGGGGCAGAAATGCTCAAAAAACTCTATACCTAATGCTGTTTTTGCCACAATAACAAGCTACTGCTGTCTTTTCTAATGAAGGTTTGCATCACTCCACACAAGTCACAGGCTCCAATTCCTTTCTAAGAAAGGATCTCTCTGCACAGCTTGCAGAGCCGCACCGCTGTCTTGATTAATATAACACAACACGTTGAACAGCACCTGTATCACACTTAGGTCGAGGCAACAGTATTTCTATGTGTTCTGTATTTTAATGGATTTTTAAAAGCAGTGGGAGTGCGGGACTCTACACAACCTGCAGCAGAACACACAGCAGTTCCTTCTGACTGTGACAAATGCATCGCCACTATTATTAGACTTATTATGCGCATTAATGGCAAAAGAAAACACATTAAAGGTGTTACCCTGATAAACCAAGAGGAAGAATGTGTGTAAAGAGCAGCTTGTAAGCCAGAATAGAATGCCTGCATTCTTTAACCAAATTAGTTTTTATTTATTTTTAGTATTTCTGTTTTATGGGTTGTTGCTTGCAGATGTAGACACTTAAAAGAAAAAAACGTCCTTACTGTTTGGCTCAGTGTCTTATTCACACAACACTAACACTTTCACTTATTCACAGTCAGCATGTAGCTTAATTTTGATGTGGTGATTTGGTAAGGGTGAGTGAACACAAAAAAAAGACACACAAACAACAAAAAGAAAAACAACGTACAGACAGAGGCAGCCATTCTGCTTGCTGTGACCATATTTTGAACCCATAACACGCCACAAATATGCAAATAAAAATCACACCAAACATTTGACTCATTTATCTACAGGAGGGTGATGACGGCACACTGATATCTCAAAAGATGATGCAACATCAACAAGGTTAGAGCATTTAATGAGTCATTGACTGCATTGCTCACCAACACCTATTTGTGTGACAGCATCAAAATGCTGCGAAGCCACAGTCATAACAGTGGTATTCTGTAATCAAGCAAACATGGCTCTCTTGTTTCATTATCATCGAGCAACTAGACAATGCGGGGTGTAAGAGCTTGTATAGTACTAATACTGCAACAAACCTTTAGCTTTAATAAACGTGTTTCCTGTTTAGAAACAATAGAGGACGCACTAACAGCAGGGGGGTAGAAAACTCATTGCTACATTGCCATGATAACTTATATATGAACATTTTCAGTACTATATTCATAAATTAAACTTGCTGGAAACCAGCAAATTTACTGTTTAGAGGTCTACTTGTATGCAACTCTCATCCTTTACAAAACTTTTTTTTTTTTACCGCATGCTACCTTTGCAAGAAATCGTTCAAGTCAGGATTGCTAACATGACACATATTCCAGTAAGAAATTCTGTTTTGTTTTCTGCCACCTGCATGTGCATGCATCTCACTGGTGGCTACAGAAACACTGAGCTGACTCACTTTAAGCTTTACTAGCTTTATTTTTAATAATGTTTGATTGTTTTAATTATTGAGGCAGTGTATGTGTGCGTGATGGTTGTTCTGAGTGAACAAACTCTCTTTCTGTCATATGTGCATGCATAATTGTTCTCATGTCTCTCTCTTGGAAAAAGAGATCTTAATTTCAATGAGATTTCCTGAATAAATGAAGTTTAAACAACCATTTTGTTCCAAATGTCATGTTTGACCTCTTAACCTTGGCCTGATGGCCCATTGCCACAAAAAGTTCCTTTTAGGCCACCAAATATTCTTGAATATGACACATCTGAGGACATAATGCACTGTGGTGTGTGTTGCCAGCTTCTCAACTTGCCAAGAAATCTAACTTGTTTTTCATTGGATGAACAATGCCTTCAGGAAGCACCGCAATCCGGTTCACGGGAAAAGTGTCACAGTTACAGAGGGGTGTGTTCAGTGGTGTTAAATTAATTCCTCTGAATTGTTTTTTACACCAAATTTACAGGCTTGGTGGCTCGTGGGGCCAGTGCTTAAAAATGTTAGCGTTTATCGTTGAATCTATGCAACTGAAACACTAATGGTAATGGTAGATAGATTAGAAGCTAATTAGGTCTCAAATAAGAAACATTTGAAACAATTGCTATTCTTTACTCTGGTCTGATTTATGTGATTTATTTAAAAGGAAAGCTGCACCCAAGTTACAACTAAGGTCATGACTACCATCTAAACCAGTAATTCAGAACTTCACACACATTTGTCATGTTTATTCTTATTTTTTACACCAGTGGTGGCCATGATGTCACTGTTTTAACTGTAGCCACACCTATGTAGTTATGGTGCAGCATGTGACAGTTATGTTAAAATATGACATGTTATTGTGACAAACACAAGGGGATTCTGAAAATATAAACGTCCTTCCAATAACCTTTACAGTGATTAATTAAATGATGAAAACTTGTAGACACAATTCCTGTGGTTATGGACCTGGCCTCTATTTGTGAAGATGAACAAATCTGTCTCATGTGAGCCCTTCTGAGTGTTTCACGTGTTCCTGCTCATAGTCCCCTGTGAAAAGTCTGGCTAGACATGCTGTAATGGTTACACTACTCTCTGTTTTGAAGAGGGATGGGTCCACACTGCTTTCCAAGAACAATAATAATTCAGATGCAAAGGTTGGTCTTGTTGACTGTCTGCAGTCACTTAGGGTTAATTTACGGAAGAATGCACTGTCCATCTAAGCATTTTATACTTAAGCAGTCTACTTAGGCAGAGAGTGACATTTATTGTATATCTCATGGCTGTGTTGTGATGTCAGTGACCTGCTTATTATTTTAGTACAGTTATTGGGCCTCCCCTCCCAAACCATGTTATATGATATCTATAGTGTCACGATCAGAGGCTGAGTTAGCATTTTTCTCTCATTTTCATGAAACTTTGTGGAAGGTTGTAGCACGGGCCAAGGAAGAACCCCTACAATTTTGGAGCGGATCGAATCACAGGGCGGATATACAAATTATTTTTTTTGTTTGTTAACATTGTGAGATAGGTCTATGTATGTATAATGTATAAATTATCCTTATTGTTTCAACTGTTTTTGATAACCAGCTTCCATGTATGATGTTATTTCAGTCCAAGCATTTGATATTTGCACATATGCACATGATCACAAAGTGTTTTCTGGCTTTCACTTATCTAAGTTAAGTTTGTGAAATATTTCCAGTTTAGAAGTACATAATAAATGCAGATCTGAGATGATGAATCTTCAGCTAGGCACAACCATATTTTGACATAAAGGTTTGGAAATATATTGTGGGTGTGCCTGCAGATTTGCATATCATAGAAGACTGGAGTATTGGAGCTCTGCGCTCTCTAAGCACCCTTCTAGTTTACAATGGGCCTCATATCAGACTGAATTGTCAACTCGTTGCACTCCATTTCCATGTTCAGAGACTCAGTCAGCTCAGTGGAGTGGGCGGATTCAAAGGTCTGGACCCAGGCAAGGCATTAACTGCAGTTGTTTTTTTTCCATCTCTTGGCTAAAGCAGATCCCTTAATTCCACTGCTGACACTGTTAAAACAAAGACACTTTCCTTTATAGATCTCTGAAAGCAGGAATTCAGTCTTACCTTTGATGCCATTTTCATGAATGAACACTTCCAAACATATGGGACAGGAAGCGTAGCCTTATATGGATTTACTGGGGTGTTAATTATGCTAATTTACAAGTCTCATGCACATGCACTCAAATACACACAGGGGGATCTTGTACACAGTTATCTGAAGTAAGGAGCGCTCGCTGAATTTGACGTGGCATGTTCATGCAAGCCCTCCATATGAAGAAAGTAAGAGAAAGTTAAGATAAGAATACAAAAATGTTCTTGCATGAGGCCCACTGTGTTTGATTCTGAGCAAACACCAGGATGATCATGAGGTGTACAGGGTGCAAAGCAGTGTGCCTGTACACAAACAGCAGTATTTTTTGTAAGGCAACAGAAAAAGCAAAATGCAAAGTTAAATGTGCTCTATATTCTGCATACATATGCAGTGTTTCATATATTAACAGTGTCATGCAAAATCTCAATCATAGCACCAGGTGTTAAGAGTTGAACGGCATTAGTAAAAGACTTTGTTGGGTAATACATGTTCAAGTGAATGTCACCAGGACAGACAGATAGATAGACATGAATGGTGTGGATGATCCATGGTTTGTGTCAGGAATGAGGATGGGAATGCTAACAACAGTTAAGACTACCTGTGCCAGGGTCATTCTCATGGCACTGACGGGCGACGGCTCAATGTCCACCAACTGCTGCACCGAGCTCAGAGTCTGGCACACGCACATACACACACACACACACACACACATACAGCAAAGCACCCGCACACACGCACACCCAAGAGCGCCAGTGCAAGCACGCAGACACACAAATACAAGTAGGGGGTTAATGGAAGAAGAAGTTGAGGGAAAAGTGTTAGCAAAGGTTAAACAGGATTAGGAAGAGACAGGGAAGGAACAGCACATTGTTGTTTAGAGAAATGTCAGAGCACCAGTTTGTGTTAAAAAAAAAAAAAGGAAAAGATCAGAGAGGGAAAGAAGATTTGGCAGTGAAAGAGAAAGAGTGAAAGAAGCTGAGAAAGAAGAGAGCACAAAATGACTCAGACACAAGAGAAAAGGATAGCTGTAAAGGAATTAGGGCCGATGTCCACTGGGAGACGTCTCTTTTTTAGCCAGCAATGCTTAACAAGACCCCAAGAGGGGTGAGACAGCACAGCATGATTCACACAGCCGCATTATGATCACACAGGCGCTGATCGATTTTCGACAGTTTGAAATAATTATATATATAATAATATATTTTAAACATCCAGCAACCACTTGATTTGACAATAAAAAGTTGAAATGATGAAAAGAGGCTAGGACTACAAAGAAAAGTCCCCAGTGGACACAACATTTGGCGTCGAAATGATTAATATTAGAACACAGCGTAGATTCATGCTGTCACCAGACACTAGTTAACTGGACAACTCTCCACCCAAACATAAAGAAATCTCCAAAGGCTGGAAACAAAAGAGCCAAAGATCTCTCCGGGGAATAAGAATGATCAGAGCTCTGGCTCTCTGATTTCCAGCTTGGCAAGCCTCTCGCCCCCAGATGTATTAATGGGATTCTCTCATATCATAAGAATAAAAGGTGCACGACTGCTTGAGATGAGCTGAGGACTTTAGCCAAACATGTAAAATACAATATTGAAGGGGGACAGAAAAAGTAGCCCTCCTGTGTCAACATAAGGGGCTGATATGTGTCTGTGTGTGAAAGAGACAGGAAGGGAGAGATGGAGCGACTGTCCTGCTGTGTGAACAGGTTCATATACAAACAATGCAAGTTCAACAAAACAACTACTCCAAGTTTAATAGCCCTGAGGTGCATGCGTATGCATATGAACATGTCTGTGTCGCTATGTGCGTCTCACCGTGTCACATTCGCTGGGCTGGAACTGGAAGTCATGTGCTTTGTGAAACACTGGATTCTCCTGCATGAACAACTGCTGGTTGAACTCTTGTATTATCTGAGAGAAAGACAGAGGGACATAGTCATCATCTGGCGCAATACTGGAATCCACTCTCACCTCAGAGAATCCCTGCTGACAGCAGCCTCCATTTCCCCGTGAAGGAAACTGCAAACATTTTACAGCCGCACTCGAAGCCCACATTTGGTGAGTTTTTCATTCATTCATACATTCGTTCATTCATTCATATATTCTGGGTGTGATACTTTAAGTATCACTTTAAATCCATCCACGTCAACTATTACCTGACGTAACTTGCGATTTATTGAGTCATGTTCCTTCGGACAAAAAGTACAAAAAGTAATATAGCTCGAGGTGAGTATAAGCCCCCAAAACCAGTTTTACAACACTGCCGAGCAGCTGCAGGTGATGGTGTTTTGAGAGGTGTTGAACTCAGCAGTTCTGCTTGCTAGCCTACACACACTGTGTTGATGAAAACCAATGGTGTGGTGTTTTCGTTACAAATCCATCCTTCTCCCTTGCATCATGGCTTCAGTTTCATTTGGAGTAGACTGCAACAGAGGTTGCATTGGACTTTCTTGCTGTCATTATTTTGACGGACGGGATTGGAAAACTTCTGTTATAATCTATTATTACCCGTCATTTAAATAGGGACATGCTGAAGATATGACAGGAAAGGGGGTAGAGAGAGGCGATGTCACGCAGCGAAAGGGTCGCAGGTGGGAGTCAAACCGGCGGCCGCTGCAGAGGACTGACAGCCTCAGCACATGGGGCGCACGTCCAACCAATTGAGCTTGAGGATGCCCCAAATTTTAATTTTCTGATGACGATAAAACACATTTAAAGGCACAGTTCACCCCAAAATCAAAAATAGGACAAAATGGCAATTGGCTTGTGGTGCTCAAAGAATCTACCAGAACTACTTTCTTTCTACTAGAACGAAAGGTCTGTGGATTATCTTGAGTAACCAGGTCATGATTTTTGGAATGAGATACTGATTTTTAATTTTTCAAATCTATTTTTTTTTTATCTATTTGAACACCACAATAACATTTAATATACTAAACAAACCTACAGATTATGTATTTATACAGTAGTGCATGGAGAGAAAAGACTGAGCTGTGACTTTTCATGTCAACATCACATGAAGGAAATGAATGATTTCTTTCCCACGGTGACAGCAGAGGGCACTAAAACCCAGCAGCCATTGTGCCTCAACAGGCAAATACGAAAGATATAAATAACGACGACTCTCTGAAAGTGGTACGTCCCAATACTGTAAGCACTCGCTTCACCAGGAAGAAATCCTGCAGCACATATTTCTTCTGCACCAGGGGCGCAGCTGTACCCCTCTGTGACCCGTCAGTGGTCACAGACACGCTCCAATCCTCCAGTCTATAGGTTGTCAATGCGCTGTCAGTACCCAGTCAGTGACGATGCCGACAAGTAGAAGAAATCTTTTTTGATAGCCTAGATTTAGTGACCTAAAGATGTACTTCGACAGTGTTGCTTGTGATTTACTTAACATTATGTTAGATCACCCTCATTCTGAGCAGTGACAACCTTCAGATTTTTTGGTCATTGTTAACAAAAATTCAGGCAATTACAGAAAATATTCAATTACCACGACCTTTGGACTGCAGGCTTTACACAGACACACGGAGGCAAAAGTTTTTAATTTCCCTCTGACTGTTTCAGCATTTCTCTTTCAATTTCCTTAGAAATGCCTTGTTAGCATTCCTGGGTTCTTAGGTAGAATTTTTTTTTTTTTTTATTAATGTCACAATTCCCCTACTGTGTAATGTAAGAAAAAGAGTGCCTAGTAATAACAAACAAACTCAAAATGTCAAGGCTGTGCCATTCATTACATTTGAGAAAAACACATTATTTTGGCAAAATAAGCACTGTGATCGTGCTATGATGTCAAGAAGATTGATGGATTTTCCCCACAGTGTCTGTTTTGCATTTCTACAAGCAATACAAGTCTACAAGTTACAAACGAGTACAGAAGGTCTGTGTCTCTCACCACATCTGACTCACCCTGGTGGATTTGTCCAGCAGGAACTGGAAGGTGTTGTGTGTGGCTTGGGAGGCCTCTAGCTCGGTACGACACAGCGCTACCAGGTAGTCTTTCACATGCTCATAGATCCTGCCATCCAAGGCCTGGAGGACAGAGAGAGAGAGGGACCTCAGGGTTACAGCGAAGAATGGATTAATTCAATGTAATTCCATAATCCTTAATAATAAAGTTGAGAGTACAAGGGAATCAGGAGGAGACGCCAAGAAAGAGACAGACAGAGGAGAGGAAGATCGTCAAAGAGTAACTGAATAAAGTCAGTTAATACAAAAGCTTTGGCAATATACTACATTTTTTTCAACATTCATTCAGTGAAGGGCCGCTGAATTTTCACCGTCATACCACCGTCATCATCAAACTCCCAGCAATCATTTAACCTCATCATTTGTAACTGCGGGGCTGACCATAACAAAGCTTGTGTCCTCTCTGTCCCTGTTGTTTTTGAGTCTGGAGGGACAACTTCACCCTCAGGTCAGGACGCCCTCGTCCTCAGTCTACATTACTGTCTGTCAGATGTTCTAGAGAGCTCACTTTCAAAGCTGGAGTGAAAGTATTATGTGAAACTAAAGGACTTTTGAAATCCGTTGGTACTCACCATGTCATGCTAGATAGTCGGGCAGGGGGGCAATATCTATATATAGTCTATGTGTGTAGTTTTTTCTTATATATAATCTACATTCTTTAAGTATTTTTATTCTATTTTTACTTGTTCTTTTCTACTTGTACTTTTTGAGCTGCTGTAACATGTGAATTTCCACGTTGTAGGATCAATAAAGTTGATCTTAACTTTAAATAACCTCCAAAGCCTAAATTTTGACGAGTTAAAAATTGTCATGGCCATTTTCAAAGGGGTCGTTGACTTCTCACCTCAATATAGCTGAATGAATATGGGCTCTGTTGGTACCCAAGAGTCTCCCCTTTACAACATGTCCACTTAATACTAATCCCATGCTGGTTTGGGCAAAAATCATATGGTGGTATTTTGCATGCAGCATGGTCCCTAAATAGTATTGGAATATAAACTGTGTAGGCAATGGCTGGAAATCGAGACTCTTGTGGATTCAGTGAATCCAGTCGTATTTGTGTGATTATAGTTAGACCATTTTTTATTCTTGACCTCACTACATAAAATGACCTCTTGTGATTTCTAGGATAATCACAGCCTCAGGAAATAAGAACTACAAACTAGAGACCTGGCGCAGTCAGAGGATGGATGGTTGGGCCATTTCCAGAACAGCAGTGCTTGTTATCCAATCGCAAAAAAATGCTATTCTGACAGAGATCTCCAAATTTCACAGGTTTTTGGTTCCAAATGACAGCATGAATTTTTCTGTGGCGTTCCTCAAGGTCTTGGTGTCTTCATGATGTATTGTGGAGGGATTTCTTACTATATGACCAACTGCCGCTATAACTTGTATGACATGATACAGCATCATTTTTTTTTCTTTTTCCCACAACATGGCTAACAAAAATGGACAAAAAGACACAACAAAGCAAAACAAAATAAAACAAACTGCCAGCTCAGAGAAAACCTGCAGATATGCACATCAATCTGGACAATGTCCACAAGTGGTGAGTGTAATATGATCAATAAACAGTCCCCAGAGCTTCAGAAACTTGGGGTGGGTATTAGACAGGGTATACTGAATTTCTTCAAGATATAGACAAGAAAGCCTGTCATTTAAAATTTTTTAAAGCAGGGAGGGGAGACTGAAGGTCCTGTAACCAGACTTATGACACTTATGACAGGTAGCAGAGACAGAAGGAAAGATTCGGTCCAGCTTGGTCTGGAAAAATGCAGCTGATGGATGATTTTATACTTAACAAGTTGAATTCTAGCATTGATAGAACATACTTTAATTCACCCATAACTTGTCCAAAATGTCTACACCAGTGTATTTAATCCATGGTCTCTTTAATGTGGAAAGAGTGCCAAAGAGAAAAGACTGACAAATTGTAAAATTAAATAATTTGAGGTAGGGATTTTAGTCAAAAGTTCATAAAAAAAATTGTGCTGTTCGGGGATCATGTCAAGGTTAGGTAGGGGCTGCCTGACAAAATTTGCAGATACTGACAGAAGTGACCAGGAGGGAGAACACTTAAACATTAAACTTTCAAAATCTGAATAGGCCCCACAGTGGCCCTGAGTTATACATTTTTACTGGTTTGTTTCACTTACTAACACAAAAGAATACATAGTAAATGTTTGTCCTCCTACAGGCACTGAATGAGTGAAAGCTTATTCAAATGCATGTTTACACAGTCATAAATATATTAGGTAGGTAGTAGGAAGAGACACAGTGACGAGTTCCAATGAAAACAAGAAGCTTTTGTAGTATTCATATTTTTTGGCAAACTGCCCAATCTTTGCACAATATCAGCCATCAAAAACCACTCAAACTGTGACTGTCGCCATAGTGAACAAGTCAAACACGATGTATCTGCCCTCAGGTCACAGTATGATAAAAACATAACCCACACTCCACCCACGCAGGTGTTTTCACTTACGCTTAATTAGAGCTCTCCTCAAGACTGTGTGGGCGTGAACACACTGTGACTGACTGACAGCTCCCTCACTCTCCTGTTAGTTTCGCTGCACTCGTTAGGGCGGGACGACTCGCCTATGAGCGTTGTAATTCCTAGCATAGTGGAGTAGAGTAATTGAAAACACCTGTGTGGGTGTTTAAGTAAAAGTTAGATAAAAATAGCAATCAAATTAACAGAGTTAAGTGTCAACACTGGAGTGGCATCGCTTCTCGAACAGAGATTTTTATGAATTAAACTAAACTGAAAGAGAGCAAAAGAAAAAGAGAAGAGAAAGAGACAAACAATGAGATGCAAGAAAGTCAAAGGAAGGACAGAAGCCGAGCAGATGTTTTCATTTGACAGCTCTTATCATTACGGTTTCTGATGTGGCGATATAAAGACATTTTAATGAAGTATGCAGTCCAAATGAGCGGCCTTTCTATGGGGAGGCTGGTAGAGCTGCCAAGCTGCAGGCCACGCTGCCAAACGGGCACATCAGACAGAGAGGAAAGAGAGAGAGAGGCTAATGGAGAGGAGGAGAAGAGGAGGAGAAGAGAGGAAGAGCGAGCATTTGAAAAGGTATAAAAGAGCGAGAGACAGACAGAAAAGTGAGTGTATGAGAGGGTATGTGTGTGAGTGTGAGTGTAAGTGTTCTTTGGATAGCGTTCTAACAGCTGCAGGGGAAGGTGAGGGGGTTCAGATTCCAATTCAACAAAACAGACAGACCGCAGACACACACAAACACACACACACACGCTCAAATACTCAGACGCTCACACTCTCCTTTAGCCAAAGTACTTTATAAAAGCTCACGCTCTCAGAAACCTGCACTCATTCTCTGCTGCTGGCCAGGGGATGTATTAGTCTGCAACCTCCCACTAACACCTCCGCTGACTTTTCTCACACAGACAGTAAACACAAAAACATGTTTTTTTCTTTAATATGCACAGACACACAACATGGACTAAAACAATGGGAAATTATGAAGGAAATTATGTCATTAAGGGTGTGTTGTTGGCTGACTTCTCTCTAAATGTTCCCTCATCACTCTGCTCATTTCCTCCTCCCCCTTTCTCCTCTTCCTCCCCTCCTTCTTTCATCCATTTACGGTAGTGTTGAAACGCAGTGAGTCAGCTTCCAGAAAAAAGCCCCGTCCCCATATCGCCGGCCAGTGAGGGTGTGTGTGTGTATGTGTGTGTGTGTGTTTGGGTTGAATGACTGCATCAGTCTGAACAATAAGTACAGCACGGTGGAGCAGACAGGGCAGCAGAGGTGTAAGTGGAGGAGTGTGTGTGGTTTGTCTGGCAGACAGACAGTTAGAAGAGCATCGGCTGCCAACAGCAGAGGGAGATGTGGAGCAGTCTCTTCCTCCGCTGCCCTTTCACTATGACTGTCGCATTGACAAGGACAGTAGCTCTCTCTCAGTCTAACGTATACATTATTCCTGCAGCCACAGTCAGAGCAGTGGGTGTGAAGTTCAAATCTAAACAAGACTTTTAATTACAGTGTCCTCAACCCACTGACATCTTTCATAGTCAGTTCATTGTATTCTTCGAAATGAAAGACAGACAAGGTTGTGATCTACCTAAAGAGAGCTGATGAACTTCCTCTGTTGAAGAAATATCTGTAAGAAGTGGTGTAATGTAACTAAGTGCATTTGCTCAAGTACTTGTTCTTTCCTTGAGTATTTTGTTTTCATGCCACTTTCTACTTTGTACTTCACTGCAATTCAGAGGAATTTAGCTTTACTGCCAATATTATTTGTTGCTTTTCTTTTGCCAATTATCTATTATTTGGTTTGGACTAAAGCTGAACAATTAATTGATGGCCAAGTGCAATATCCAAATTGCAGGAACTGCTATTTTTTGATGAAAATAAAAACAATCACAGCTTACCATTATAAATGAAGCCCCTGTGATGCTACAGAGACGCCCCAGCCTACAAATCATATTCTCCAGGCATAACAGAGCCCAGCAAACATAACATCATAAACGTTTTTAGATTTTTTTCAGTGAAAATTAAGATTGAAACACGTTTGTTTTTTTCTCCTACTGCTCAGCCCTAGTTTGGACTATTGGTTGCACAAAACAAAGCATCGTGAAGATGTCACTTTGGGCTCTGGGTGATGGTGGCCGATTAATCAATACTAATAATAATCAATCTATGCAGTCCTAAACAAAATAGTTTTATATTAGACCCACTTCAACCAACTACAGCAATAAAACGCTGCTTGTAAATGTATGAATAATAATAATGATATCATTCATAATCAGTCGAGTGCATAAAATGAGTACTTTTAATTTTAATACTTCAAAGGAGAAATGTGTATTATATTTACTGCAGCAAATCTTAAAATGACCATGGTATGTCATCAGAGATTAAAGAAACATGCCAAATACAATGCTACAAGCAGGGTGTTCTCCTTTGTAGTTTCCATTCCCGTCGTTTTTCATCGTTTTTTTGTTTTGGGTACACTGACAGTTTCATGTTTTTTCACTTTTCACAGAGCTAAAATTCATGCAGAATGTTCGCCGAATGAGTTAGTGTCTGTTTGTGAGTTCTCAGAAATCACTGGTAATCATTTAGAAGGAGTAGATGTTTATAACAGCTAAAATGAGCAACATGTTAATGGAGTCTGGAAAGTAGTAAAGCCAGAAGGGAGAAGTGTTGTTTTTGGGGGTAACAGGCTTAGTTTTAAACAGCTGAGCAACTTAAAGTGCAGCAACTTGCTGTTGCTTGTTATTGTCAAAGTATAACGCTGCGCTTGCCTTGTTGTCATGTAGGTTTAGTGGCCCTGCCTGAGCTTTCCTGTTTGGACGCTAGGGTATTGCATATTTCAAATTTAAACACAATTACCTGGTTTCCTGATATGATTATAATTACATACTTTCACTTCAGCAACATTTTAACTGCCCTTTTACTCATAATGGAGTTTTTTTTACAGTGTGGTAATTAGTACTTTTACTTAAGTAAAGGATCTTCTTCCACCACTCTGTAACATTTCTAAATGATAAAATTTAGTATTATATGTCCCTATTCCAAAATGTCCTCCCATGGCCATGTCTAATGAATTCTGTTCATGGTAATGCAAAGAGCATGATGGATTATGTAGGAGAAATATACATTCCGTAAAAAAAAAACATGATAAATGCAGAATCCCAAAAAACTGGATTGCTGTTTTCTCAGCTGTATTGGTTATGCATATATTCTACCACTGCTATTATTCTGATGTCTGCCGGTGATGCTGCTTTTTAGGCTGTTTCTCAACAAACTGTCTCTCTGTGGAGCAAAAAATGTCTGGAGCTGTGAAAAGAACTGCTACTTTTCTTGTGATGCAGATTTTGCTTGAGCTGTTATCAGTGACTTTCAGGTGAAGACCTGTAAACACCACAAGTAAAAAAAAAACGCAGAGAAGGGAGAAGGGATGAGCAGATTGCCTCCCTCCGGCGATGTCCCTCATTCCCTTTGTGTGTTTGCGTACATGTATTTGTGTATGTGCATGTTTCCCCGCAGTCCTGTCCTTCTGTCACAAGGAGCTAAGGATCTATTATTCAGATTGGCCTCATAGTATAGATGCTCATACATGCCTGAGGCAGAGTATGTGAGGGTGAGGAAGAAAGAGAAACAGAAACAATGACACAGAGAAGAGCATCTGAGGAAATTACACAAAGGGGAAGGGCAAGAAAGAAACAAAAAGCCAAAAAGAAAGAAACATTAATGAGTTTCACTTTTGTTTCTAATTAATATTCTGAATATAGGCAACTTATTTCATGGTTCAGACAGACAAGAAAAATGAGTCACCCAGCTGCTCTAATGTGCATGTCCTCCTGCATATGTGTGTGTGTGTGTTGTGTAAACTTCTTAATCAGTCATGTCTGAGACTGATGACTGCTGGGACAAGGAAAACATCCTGCATGTGATGATGTCTGTGTGCGTGTGTGTGTCAGACTGACATGTTTGTACAGTATTTAAAATAATGACATCACCGTCACTCAGCTGCTTCGTAGAGGTGTGTCTGTCTGTGCACAGAACAGATTGTCGTTTTGTGTGTGAGAATGTGTCAGTCTTGTTTGCCTGTGTGTTTGCATGCAATAATTAAATTATTACCAAATATTCAAGTATCAGGCAAGTATCACCATTACATTGGTGGGCTATTTGTGTTCATATGACTCTTCGCTAAGCCCCTCCTCCAAACAGCAACTATCCAATCATATACCACTGTTACACCAAAATTAGCATATATATGCTGTTTTTTTTAAATGCTAAAACAGGCGATTGACCCTTTTCCCACTGCCAGTAGACTGAATTCATGAGTGCAGGAGAGAAAGGAGAGGTTTTTAAGTCTGTGTTCAGCTCTCAGCACTTTTGTAGCTTCAAACTGAATCTCTGTGGTTTGTTTGTTAGTTTCTCTCCTCTGTTTGTACTTTCAGGTATCCTCACATGTGAGCTTTAATTTACTGTTTAATGTCGCTTTCAGCTGAGAGTCGTGTTAAGTTACTGCTGATGAAAACATTTCCTAATTTCGCTGCTTCATAATTAAGGCTTTGATATAACAAAATGACAGAGGGACTTTTTTTGTGATGAATTTATAGGAAGTAAAATTTTTATACACTGCTCAGCTGCTCGACTTAATTTGAGCGAGTCACCATAAAACACACACCTTCGAGCTGTGCTGGGCTGAGGCACAGAGGCAAATGGAGTCAAGCCGAGCAGCACATGAAAAAGGAGCAAAGGAGTCGCAGAAACTACGGAGAAAGGTGGCAAGTCTTCACTGCCTCTGCCAAAAAGTGAGTGAAAATTAGCATATCCATCCCAGTGTCATGCTAGTTTACTACCTGCCTAGCCTTTTAGCATTAACGTTACATCATGTACGTAGCCATTAATTAAGTTTAACATTTAAGACCCTTTTACATGTATTCTCTGAGAATTATCATTTTAGCTAACAATAGCCACGGTTGTCAGCTAGAATGAGCTGCTTTCGTTTACTGCTTTGCAGAATCGAAGACCTGGTGTTTCAAAAATTATTGCCACTTTCGATGTTAAATCTGTCACCGTTATCACTGTAAACTGCATTTGTGCAGTGCGAGAGTGGAAAGCTTGACGTAGCAACTGTAACTATGGAGGGTGGGACTTAGCAACAAACCTGGATTTCTTGACATCAATGGCATGTAGATATTTTAGTTTGATTTCTTCCTGTGTTTTGATTCTGTGAGTGTGCCAAAAGGTAGTACCAGATAGGACACACATTCAGCAGTTTGCTACCTTTGATGAAAGAAATGTGAGGTATGACAGAAAATTGGCTTCTGAGTCACAACTTAATGCTTTAAGTTGCAGAACTGGCTTTAACAGGATTACTTCCAGGAATGGGGTTATAACTAAGATGACTTACAAGTGAGTACATTAATAAAATTATGAAATCTACATTCCACAACCATATAAAAAAAACAAAACAAACAAAAAAAAAAACACACACACAAAAAACACACATTCAAGTTCACAGTGTTGCACAGCTGCATGTCATATGAAGGAGCCAGATGTGGAACAGAAATAGAAAACATCACTGATGCAGCAAACTTATTTGCATACATCAACTGACGACCTTTTCATATTCTATCTACAAAACTGTGTTTAAAAAGAGAAACCACGCCAAAGCTTTCTGAGAATCCCTCTCGGTACGGTTCATTCAACATTGTGCAAATTACAATTTCATGCCTACCAATCATTTGCTAAGGATGGCTCATTTTGTAGGATTTTTCTTCACATAAGCCCCTTTCAAATAATAAATCCAGAGAGTTTCTTTGAAGACTCAAAACTGTGAAATCATCACTTTTTCATGTGCGCTTTTCCCCCTCCAACTACTTCAGTGATACTGAAAGGGAGTCTGACTGTGTGCACTCATAAAAGGAAAACATTTTATCCCAAATCGAGCTTTTTAATTCAAAGTAGCTCCCACTTTGAATTTTCGAACCACAAAATGTTCCTGGAAAATCCCTCTGGGTATTATTAGTGTGCTAGACTCTTAAGTCAGTACTTGTAGTAAAAGGAAATGTCGTGAGGGCATTGCAAACTACAATTTCAGCAGCTTGAGATGTGCAGTTTTACTGAAATGTCCACATTCATGAGAAAGTATGAGGATTCTCTTTCACACCACTCACATCTTTCAGTTCTTTATCTTAACATAAATACCTGTATGCAGTGCAGTAGGTCTGTGTGGTAGTACCGGTCATGGTGAGCGTTGGCAGCAGCTAGCGTTAGCAAGTAATCATTCCTGGCCTGTGTCGCCTTGGAGTTACAGTCACTTCTCTTAGCTTTCAACTGGAATGAAAGAGAGGCAGGCAATAGTGCAACACTGCATCACAGTAACAGACTGGAGCTTTAAGCTTTATCCAGAGAACACAAGTCTCTTTTTAGCTTCGAGGATCATTAGAGAGGCAAAGTGAAACAACCATTTCTGTTTTTGTATCACAGCTTTTAAAGAGTGTGTGAAAGCTCTGCCTGAAGAGAGAGTGACAGTGTTGTGTTTGTGTCTTTGTCAGTGGGCCCTCTTACCTTTACACTTGCTTTCTGTAAACTAATTCTTGACTGAAAAAGACCCAGTTTAGACCTGAAGAAGAAACAAAACAAGAACAAGAAAATATGTTCATCAATATCAATTTTAACAAATTATATGACATTATCAATGTATCATTAATAATGTTTTTAAAAAGGTCAAATTGTTTTGTTTTTAAAGCCTTTTAGGCTCTATTTTCCCATGTTTGTGTGTCTAACTGATTAATGGGGACCAACTGTTTTTTCCAGAAAAACTGAGCTACAACGTACAACGTAATCCCTCCAGGCAACAGCAAACTTGTCATCCACTAGAAGTGCTTGTTTTTGCCAATACAGGCTCAGATTATAAGTGTCTGATAACATTGTAAAAAGGATTGCAACATAGATAGACCATGCCAAACTAAACCAGACTCCCTTTGCAAAACTTTGATCGTAACATCCTCATCTCCATCTTCATTCAAACTTGACAGAAACAAAACAAACAAAAACATCTTTTTACACATCTTTTTCAACATCTTTAGCACTCACCAACTCTCGTCGTTTGGTTAAAATAAACTCTTAATTCACATGTGAATTAAGAGTTTGTTTTGGGTGAAAATATGAGGGGAGGAGCAAGAGGGAGGTTGGACGTCAGGGAAGCAGCAGGGAGAAACCAGAGTATTTTCACATCTTCCTCAGTGAATTAAGGGTTTATCATGGAACCAGGACGTTTTTGATGAGTTTTATTTTGTTTCTGTTGAGTTCAATGAAGATGACAATGTTAAAAATTACAGTTTTGCAAAGGGAGTCTGGTTAGTTTGGCGAGAGCAATGGTACAGCTGTTTCTGGTAAAACAAAACATCTCTTCGGTGATCCTCTCCATAACGTTGTCAGACACTTAAAATAACAATCAGTAGCAAAGCAAGCACTTTTAGTGAGTGGACTAACTTTGACGGTGTGCAGTTGCCCATAAAGATGATATTGTAGGTTAGTTTCACTACTGCCAGCTGCAGCGCTCGACCTCAATACTGGAAGTGTTTTAAAAATTGTTGTCCCCATTAGATGCACAAAAAGATGGGAAAACAATACCAAAAATACCAAAATTGCCCTTTAATGCCCCTGTTGACATTCAATTAATTCACAATCATAGATTTACTAAACATATATTAACCACAAGGTTAGGTAGAAATGAGAAAAAGATCCAGGCATTTGTCCAACATCATAACTCTGATCTCTAATGTCAGATTCAGAAGCGGCATCATATATTGACCCTGAGCAGGCTGGAGCGTGACAGCAATAAATCTCAGCCTGATCCAGCCATCGTGATTTATATGGATGGTGACATCAGAAGGACCTCCCTGATAAAATGCTGGAGTGTGTGTGAAATGTGTGTGTTTGTGTGTGGTCTGCTTTTTTGTGCAGTTGTGCTTATGAGCATGAAGACAGGTTGTGTATATTCCTTTAACTCTCACACTTAAAAATGCAAAACACCTTCTAATTGTGCCTTAATGCATGTCGCTTGCCTTATATGTTGTGTGTTATACTTATGATACCCTGCTTTATGCTGCTAAATGGTGTTAAATGTATAAAGTGTGTGTTGTGTCTCTGCATTCACACCAGTTTCCTCTTGTGTGTTCCCTGCGCCCTACAATGACTAATGTCTCGGCATTTTCTGTGCTGAAACACACACACACACACACACACACACACATATATGCACTCACATAATGGCAATGCAGTCGTTTCTGTGGCTGTGTCTTTCTACTGAGTGATAGAGAACAGAAAAGAGTTGACTGGCCAATCGATGTGGGCGCTAACCCGGGCTGAGAATTCCGTGCAATGAAAATGTCACCATAGCTGCTGCTACCTACATTAGGGCTGGGAGGAACAACAACACTCAGCACTGGATCAAACTTTGGTAATAATAGTGGAGCTGCAAGGCTTTGAATATCTAATAGAGCTGTTATCTGTCCTTAAGACAGGGTACCGTCACGGTTCTCTAAGCTAACTTCAAGACTATGTAAGACCTTTCTAAAACAACTTATGAATGAAATTTAATGCCAACTTAGCATAGCGTGAAAGAAATAAAGAAAAATCAGTATAGATTTCAAGCCCTAGAAAACAATTATATACCATATATTTTATTATAATATTCACATTCATATTGTCTGGAATAGGCTTAACCCACTTGTATTTTGGACTCTGCTGCCACAAAAACAACACTTATTGGTTGTTGGTTTTTTCATTACTAAATTATTTCTTTAAAAAAAAAAAAAAAAAAAAAAAAAAAAAGAATTCATTCAGACCAGGATTACAATTGAATATTTCAAACATAACTGAATGTTGTTTGTGGAGATGCAACAGTGATGTTTACCACAGCAAAGTAACTATATAGACTCAATAATAGCTCACTGGAAACAAATCTAAAATTTCATTAAAATAAATCATATTCCTGACGTCACAATACTGAGTGACGTTTATAAACAATGAAAAACACAGACATTCTGGTGGAGGGTTGGGGGCTGCTTTGTCTCAGCCAGCAGCTACTTTTACAAGAATTTACCACATTTTAAAATATGTGGCAAACTAAGATAAACAGTCAGATTATGTCCAAGCAGCTGTCATTTTTGCTTGTTTGTAACAGGCCAACAAACTCGCGAGCTGTGCTTGTGCAGTCTTAATGGATGGATGAGAGTCTTTAGGGAAACTTTAGAGCAGATTAAAACATTGCCTTCTACATGTTGTTAATGCTTGTTGAACTGGTGCATTGATAAAGTCTTGACTTTTATTGAAGTTATTGCACTTACTTTCAAGAGCAAGTGTAGCTGTCGTCAACTCAAGTGGCCTAATGTTGGAGTTATTTTTACTTGTTCTACTTCACGGTCTGCACCACAGCGTCTCAGCTCTATTGTTCGCTGACTTCGCCTGTGTCTATTTGTGTGTGTGTGTGTGTGTGAGTGTGAGTGTGTGTGTGTGTGTGTGTGTAGAACAGCTGCCCCAGCACAGAGAGTAGGGAAGAGGCTGAAGCATGATAATACACCAAAATGTTATATACATCTGACAGTTTTCAGTGACACTACAGTATTTATATAGTCTTGCGAAAAGGACAAGAAAAAATTGAGTTTTTTAAAAATTCAATACTTTGTCAACAAAATGCCCTGGTCTGTTGTGCTGTTTAGCCCATCTAGATTTTTTTGTTGCGAGTTGCAGTTTTGGAGATGTCTGCCTTCTCTCCAATATAATGGGACTAAATGGCACTCGGCTTGTGGTGCTCAAACCACCAAAAAAAACACATTTGAAAAGTGCCTCTTTCCAGATATCATGACCTGCCCAAGATAATCCACAGACCTTGTTGTGAGCAGTTTCATGAACTACTTTCTTTTTAAGTAGAAAGAAAGTTGTTCCGGTAGATTCTACTGAAGAAAGAAATAGTTCCTACATGAAACTGGTCACAACAAGGTGCATTTCTATGGCTGATATCTCCAAAACTCTGCAACTTATACCAAAAAATTCTAGATGGATAAATAGCACTACAGGCCAGGAGAAAAATATGTATTTTTGATTTGGAGGTAATTTGTCCCTTTAAAGCCATATTTTCTATTTCAAATACTTTGAAGAGCCACAGATACTGTGTTAAGAGCAAAATGTGTACTTTAAATATCTATGGACATGATTCTGGTCTTGTTTATTGCTTGGATCCACACCAAGAGAACTGCACCCACCAATGTTGCTAAACTAAGATTCTGTATTTATGATATTGTGACTTTTTTGGTCCCTCTTTTTTCTCTATTTTCTTTGGCTGACTCTCTTTCACAGACAGCACTATATATGTATGTACGTATGTGTATATATAAATATAAATATATATATATATATATGTATATATATATACTATGTATAAATAGTGTAATTGCGTCCTTTCACCCTGATGATTCTATTTCTCTATCTCTCACACATACATAAACTGTACTCTCTCTGTGAGGTTAACCAGCTTTGTTTTCTTGATGGTATTCTTTTTGACTATGGACACCATCTGTTTAGTCATAGCATCCCAACACGCACACACACACACACACACGCACACACATATGCACACCGTTGTGTTGAACTCACTTGGCCTCAATGTCAGCCTTCTCTCGTACAGCGTGGGCAACCTGCTCACAGTCGTAGTATTTTTTCTTGGCTTTGGCCAGCTCTTTCACAGACTCCTGCAGCTCTGCTTGAATGCCACTTAACTGATCTATGGTCTTTGATGGGAAAATGGGAAAACAAGGCGAGTTGTTAGAGAGCAGACCGACATGAGTCACGTTAACTCAGTTTGAGTACATGGGAGGACGTTGCAGAGAGGGACTGAGAACAAAGAGTGCTCGAGGAAACTATGACTAATACAGTCGCTCACCTTTTTCAGCTGCTGCTCCTTGTAGAGTCGAACAGTCTTCGCAGGCTCTGATACTTGGCTTTTGTAGTTGTCACACACGTTGAGCCTGGACTGGCTCACCTGGACTGTACCTTCTAGGTAGGACCGCCACACTGCATACACATTCCTAGGTGGAGAGAAAAATCACAAAAATGCTGACTTGTTGCTGTTCTGCAACTTGCACTCCCATGAGGAATTGGCTGTAGAAAACCACAAAGTTCTTCTCTGCAGTGTGGCCAAATTTATAAATTCCCTGCACCACTAGTGTGGTTGTCACTGTGGATTTGACAAACTGTGTGTGCGGGCACCTGGAAAAGGGGAAAAGATTTGTGTAGAAAATCTGCAGATTTGCAGTAGCTGCTAGAACCAACAAACATAAAAACAACACCACAAAAAGCTGTGAACTACAGAGTTAATGTCGTCTTTTCTGGTTTCCACAATAAGTTGGATGCAGCTAGAGGTTTTATATTTCAGTGCCTCTGTTACAGTAAATACTGACTCATTCATGTGCTGGAGGTTATGTTTTTCTCTTGTATTTTGGAGAAATCCAGCAGAGCACAAGATCTGGCTTTCATCTGAGTGCTTCCAAAACTGTTTTTTTTTTATGGGAAATGTGGCTGCATACTTCTATATGCCATATACACACACATGAACACACACATAAACGTACCTGTAGTCTGTTCTCTGGTCATCAGGGTTGATTCCAGGCCAGTCTCTCTTTAGGTACTGGCTTGCTAATTTCTGCAGAGCCTGAAAGCACAAGTGTAAAGACAAAGCACTGATTATCTTTTCTGACTAGTTTGTACTGTGTCCAAATTGCAGTAACTGAGGTGAGAGACGCCTGATATTGTCTGACATTATGTAAGAAAAGTGACAGAGTGGAGTCATGAACAAGACAACATGAAGCTCTATTCAGTCAAATATTTTCTTTATTAGTATATCTTGGAGTGCATTATTGCACGTATACAATGACCCCTTACTAGATGGAAAAAGGACTCTATTTTCAATTTTTATTCAATCCATCCTTTAATTCTGAAAAAATATTTGGATAGTCTCACTAGTGAATTAACTGTCAGCTTAGCAAGAAGCATACTGCAGTTCAATGTACTATGTGCACTGATTTAGAAAAGAAGATAAATTGTTCTTACAGCAGGGTCTAGGGTTGTCACAGTACCAGAATTTTAAACTTCAGAACTGTCTGATTTTGCAGTGATGCAAGTCAAATTTCAGGCAGCACAATAAAAAACTGAACTGAAGTGAGGTTTTGATGTATATGAATGAATCTATATATCTCATGGAGATTTCAAGAAACTGCAGCAGTCCTGGTAAAAGTCTCTGATAATATGAGAACCTTTCTTGGCACAGACAAAGCTACTGAAGCTCTTTTAGAAGACTGAGGCAGGACAAACTAAATGTTAACAGTCAGTTAGTAGGTTTCACTTTACATACTGTATATATTTTTAATTTTTTTTCTGTGGGTGATAAGAAGAAGCACTAAATGCCTGAGGATAGTTCAAAGATACAGTTTTGGGGGATTTTTACTGTTTCTTTGTGTCAGGAACGAATAAATGCCTTTGGACAGACATTTTTTAATATATTTGGTGTACTTCAGAGGTTTTCAAAGTGGGAGGTGGGTCTCCCCAAGAGCACTCCAAACTGTTTCAGGGGAGGCTCAATAAACTGAAGTGAAATAAATTACATTAATTATATCAGTAGGTATCAAAGGCAATCACATAAAATAGCTGAAACATGTGCCATTTGGTTACAGAGAATGTTCAGAGATACAATATCAGGGAATTTTACTGTTTTTCCATCATTCCCAAAATCAAAAACTAATAAATCCCTTTGGACAGACCTTTTTATGTATTTGGTGTAGTCTCAAATTATGTCCAACAGCAATATTAGACTTCCTTGGCTCCATTGTTAACTGTTTATGGGATCAAATAACATAATCATGATCCCATAGACATTCAGGAATTGTTTAAAACTACGCAAGTAGACTAAGAAAGGCTGTAACCCTGGTGTAGTCTACAGTTATGAAAAAACAGCAATATTGGACTATCTTGGCTCAACTTTTAAGTGTCTATGGGATCAAATAGCATAATCATGATCCCAAAGACAGGGGAGGCCCCCAGTCTCTGGCTTAACTCATACAGTATCCCACTTCACTCGTTTGAGTGTGAATGGCTCTGATGTGCCTGATTTGAACTTCAATGAAGCCCGGTCGCCTCATGGGTGCCGTTTTCTCTTAAACAGTCATTTATATTTCTGTACACAGCCAAAATCTTGGCTGTTTCCACTATAAAATGGATCAGCTCTGCGTCAGCAACAGTGAATCAGCCAGTCAGCTCCTGTGAGTACGAGCAGAAACCCGAGGGCTGCAAGAAAGGGTAACCTACATCCTCTGGACTGGGTCACTGTGTCAGTAGAGACAACTCACAGCAGACACTCTGCCCCTGTGTGCCTGTGTGTGCGTGTGTGTGTAGGGGCGGGTGAGAGAGCAAATCCTCATTAATAAAACAGTTGTTAACAAACCAGAACAACAACTACAACAATCCAATCAGCTTAGGGACCCGCTGACACTCTGATTCCTCCAAGCCACCCCCCATCTATTTCATCACTCCTCCATATAAATCTGCCTGTAAATCTGTTTCTAAATCTCCTCTTCTGTCTCCCAGTCATCAACTAATGTTTTTTCACCTTTCTTCACTCTCCATCTCTAACATAACCCTTCTCACAAGCGTATTTTAAGGGTTTTAACAATGTATTATATCTTTGGTTTTTTTTCAAGTCTCAATACGGTACAGCACAACACAAATCGTGATATATATATGACATGTAACTACCAATTTTTTCCATTATAGCTTAAACTGATGATTATTTTCTCAGGCAATTGATGAGTTGCTTGGTCTATAAAATGTCAGAAAATGGTAAAAAAAAAAGTCAATCACTGTTTCCCAGAGCCCCAAGTGACATCATCAAATGTCTTTTTTTTTGTCCACAGCACAAAGATATTCAATTTACTGTCATAGAGGAGTAAAGAAACCAGAAAATATTTACACTTAAGAAGCTGGAATCAAAGAATTTTGACTTTGTTTTCTTCAAAATTACTCAAAAAAATTAATCAATATAGTTTGTGATTTATTTAATAATCGATTCATGATCCATTAATCGCTGCAGCTCTAATTATATGTTAATTATTTTGTTATTTTTATTTTTTTTTATAAATGGACTGCAACTGGCTGGTGCATTGTTTTGTTTTGCAATTGTACATACATAACTTAAACATCCATTCCAAAGACATTTCACGACCTTTTCTTTTGCATATGTTTAGATCATGGCTGGCCACTTTTATGTTGTTAAAGAAGGAAAGCAGAAGCTCTTTAGGTTAAAAGGAAAAACAGATTAGACTTGGACTACTTTGGTATTGTTACTGTACCATGAGTTTTTGGTATTGTTGTATCCCTAAAGGTTAAGCTGTTTAAGGCTGCATGATGGGAATTTAACTTTCTAAAATGTGAACATCTACCAGCCACTGACAGACACATGTTGAAATCCATGAGCCACTCAGTAGTGAATTAATGTTTTTTTGTCTGAAATCTACCAGCCACTGTCATATTTTACCAGCATTTGACTGGTGGCTGGTGCTTATTTCCCATGCTAGCTGCAACTAATGATTGTTTTCATCGTTGATTAATCTGGCGATTATTTTGTCAAATTGTTTCATCCATAAAATGTCCGAAAATGGTGACAAATCAGTGTTTCAAATGTCTTGCTTTGACCATAACCCAAAGATATTCAGTTTACTGTCAAAGAGGAGTAAAGAAACCAGAAAATATCCACATTTAAGGAGCTGGAATCACACAATTTTGATTTTTTTTTTTTTCTTTAAAGTTACTCAAACCAATTTATCGATTATCAAAATAGTTGGTGATTCATTTAGGCCAATAATCTATCATGATTAATTAATCAATGCAGCCCTAATGCTTTAATTCCCTTGATCCCCCCTTAACCCAAGCCTCGTCATTCAATCATTCATTTCCACGTCTTCATCTTCTCTCCACTCTCTAATATCAAGCTGCTTGGTTGTCTTTGTTTTCTCTATCGCTCTCATCATGCCCTTTTTACCTTCACAGATGGTAAATGAGGCCATCAAAAAAAAAAAAAAGAAAAGAAACAAACACACATCTACCAGTTCTTTCTCTTTTTCCCTGGACTTTAAAAAATTCAGGTTCCCTCCAGCTGCCAGCAAGCTCCTGTCCTGGGGGACGACAGTGGCCCAGTGACCCTTGGCACCCACCACCAACTAAATCCTCTCGAAGAAGGGACGAGCAGGGCTTTTTCGCGAGAAGAGTGGGAGCTCAATCTAAGAACAACTCCCCGTTTACCTCTGCAGTCAACGCTGAGCAAATTGGCAGCCAGCGGTGGAGTAAATATTTTGTAACAGATTAAATTGAGTGGAGAGGTCAGTACTTCTTCAGAGCTTCCTCCATGACGAAGAAAAGATAACTTATTTCTAACTAACTGTTCAGGCTAACTCTGGAAATGGGTAGCCAATGCCACTCTCATTGACGTAAACTATGGTGAGGGGTTTAAGTGCCAGAAAACTACCAAATAAAGTCATACAAACAAAAGCCATAGCACAAAAACTGCCCTGTCCAATGCATGAGGAAACACGTTTGCTTCAAGAATAGTCAACCTCTCTTTCTCTAGGGAAGGGTGGAGTGGGTGTGGATGGTTTTGATGAAAGGCTGTGAGACTGTGTTTGTTAGAGAAAGAGGGAGAGTGTGTGTGAAGGAGGGTTGGAGAGACACACAACATTAAAACTGCAATAGAAGTGCCTGGGATTTAATTGCCTCCCTGCTGTATAAACAGGGATCATTTGTTTGTGTGTGCTCGTGTGTAAAATATGTGTGTGTGTGTCTTTGTGGGGGGGTTAAGTGAGGACAAGTGACTGACAGCTGAGACAGCCACTGACTGTGAGCTGGCAAGCTGACAGGACGACTGATTTGACGGCTTGACTTCCTCACCACAATTTAACTCTCCTGTCTGATAATTACTTAGATCCCAGTAACATAAAACCTGCTGCTGAATGAGTGAACCCTGTGAAAAAATAATTAATTAAAAAATATATATAAACCTCATAACCCTGCAGCAGTCAGAATGTGTCAGATACCAGATATCATGAATTTGGTCCAGCTGGACATCTGGGATTCACCCTCATTAGTGTCCCCTAGTGGACACTACGAGCACACCCTTCAACCAGTTGACAGTTGCCAGGACCAGTTTTTTCAAGTCTAGCTTAAAGGGAAAGTCCATCACTTTTCATGTGGATCTCCAGTCATCATTGATGTATTCAATTAAAGCAATGAATTCCTCAGTGTGTGCTATATTGATATAACTGATTTCTCCTGCTTTCCTGTGTAACAAGGGAACTAAAAAAGAAGGAAGGGTCGTTACTTCACTGTAGAAGATTCTGTGTTCTGCTTGGTGCCAGACTTTGGTGCCAGTTCTATTGAAGCCTATGGGAGATTCTTGAAGAATCCACTAAAACTAAAAAGAAATGCCTGCCTCTAAAACACTAAAAATACAAACTCCAGAGAACAGCATGTTGACTAATTTTTCCAAATGTGCGCATTTGTTTATTAGCTGTTGGTCTCCAAATGACATGGCTGACTTTGCATCTCCTATAAGCTTCAATAGAACTGGCACAAAGGTCTGGAGCATAGAATATTCTATAGTGATGTAATGACCCTTTCTTCTTGTTTTATTTTCTGTTTTATTTACCAGGATGCATTGCGCATGCATGCATTGACAAGAATACTCATATAGCACCCACCACAGCTACCCAGAGACAGAGAATAGAGAACCAAGCTATAATAGTCTGCAGTTCT
Organism: Lutjanus argentimaculatus; assembly: GCA_034769285.1. Lineage (NCBI taxonomy): Eukaryota > Metazoa > Chordata > Actinopteri > Lutjaniformes > Lutjanidae > Lutjanus > Lutjanus argentimaculatus. The sequence continues at coordinate 5,060,080 of JAWZSL010000001.1, forward strand.
TCCTCAACACCATTGCATCACTGTGACATCTCTGACACAGGAAGAACAACATATTTTGCAGCAGGAGGACACAGCTTTCTTCATCAACATAGCACATAGGGCTGGTTTGAGTTTAATGCATTTAAGTAAAACTATTACACATTTTATTGAACTAATTTTTATTGCTATTGATGAAGTATCTACTGACAATACATATCACTATTGTTTTATTGCCCAAGCCAGATAGCACGCACTGAGGAATTAATGCTTCAACTGAATACATTTAGCATAAACACTGACTGGATATCCACATAAAAAGAAGTAAATTTTCCCTTTAAAACAATGCTCCCATGCCCATACACACATTGAAAGAGTTATTGGTCACTGTAATCATTCCTCCTGTTCATGCTTACTCTGATTTCTAACACAACTCCACTGCAAGAAATGGGGGACAGAGGCAATGTCAATGGAAAGGAGACTTTGAAAGATTTAGCCTGGTTTGGCTAAAGGGCAAGTTTCTGATGTCCATCACTCATCCAGAACAGATGCACTTCCATTTTCTCAAACACAACAATCCACATGACCTCTGAACTGAACTCTAATGCTCCAACTCCATATATTTCCTCTCGCACACGTGGTGAAGCATAATCTCCACAGGCAAATCATGCAAATCTCCCACTGCCTGGGCCTGTATGTTATAAACTTATATCTGTAACATTTGATCAAGGCCCCCTTTTTATAAGCCCCCCAGTTTTACCATGGACAAATCAAATAAATAAACTATTAAATTAAATTATTAAAAACAATGCAAATTTTTTCCTACTTAAAAATATTTCTGTACAGTGCGCCAACTACATTCATAGTAACTTCTATTGTTTAAGCCTCCCAGTGACTCCAGCTAGATTTTATAATGTATTTTTACACGTTGGTAAGTGTAGCCTTAGGAAGGGATCTCTTCCCAGCCAGTACAGACAGGGAGAACATCTGCAACAATCAATAACTGCGGGTATTTCAGTGTACACATAGTCTTGTGGGTCTTGCAGTCTTGAAAAATGAGAATATATCCTTTATTCATGGAGTATCTTCCCAAGCCAAAACATAAAGTACATAGTAGGAGTGATGCTGTCTCCATATTTCTTCACAGTGACCCTATCAGACAAGACACCTCACCGACCACCTCCATTTACTGGCTCCAAATCTGTTTTTTAATGCCAGCGCACAACTTAAAGCCTCTGAAATGAGTCTACCGTGACAGACCTGTCGTCTGAGCAAGAGCAACGACAGCTAAACTTGGCAATGACTGAATGGTGAGAAGCACGCAGAGTGACTGATTTGTGACAGCTTCACTGAGGTGCTGTTGGCCGACTGGGGAGGATTTCTGATGCTCGTTCGTTTTCCCTCCTCCCCTCTCTGACTGCCTCCTCTATTCCCCCTGTTTTCCTCGCTCCTCTACATCTTCCATCCCTGCATGCCTCATTTCTCTGCGTCTTTCTCTCCCCAGCTCCCTTCTTTTTATAGGACATCTCATCCCTCCATTTCTATGCTGTCATCACCTGACAACCACCTGAACAGCATGTTGCTATGGCAACCCCTCTGCCCTTCCTGTGTGGTCTGGGTAAGGTGGGACTGCTCCTTTTGAGACACACACATACAGTGAAACAGGCGAGCACATACATCCTGTTTTTGTGATCCGGGTGGCAAACAGCAGTACCCAGTACCCAGACAGCAGGATATCCTGAGACTAGTGTGTGTGTGTGTGTGTGTGTGTGTCAGTGTTTAGAGACAAAGAAAAAGTAAAAAAAGAAAGAAAAAAAAGAGGAAGTGAGACTGAATATTGTGTATTTTAAAAATGTCAGTTCTTAAGCTAACAGCCTGTAATTATTTTCATCATTGTAAACCCGTCTGTTAGTTAAGCATTTTAAGCGTTTTCAAAATGCCAAGTCTACGTGAGACACTACAATTAGAGGTCAAAATAAGGTGACATAATTGTTATTCATTGGCCTGAAAGGCAACCGTATTTTTTTTTTGCAGAATGACATGACATATGATACCGTTGACTTGCTGTTTCATTTTCCACACCCCATATTTGTCCAGGCAGGTCTCAGCTGTCCAGATAACAGAAACTGATGGTTACTTTAGAGTAGGGATGTCACAGTATACTAGCATTGACAATAACCTTTAAATATTGATATGTAAATAATACACATATGATAATGATCATAATTATGATGATAATCAGTAAATAACCCAACACCTCTTAAACATACTGTATGTTGAAAAATCAATTATTAATCAATTATTAAATTAATAGCCTCTTCTGATTATTAATTAATTGATTTGAATTGTTTAAGTTTTAAGAGAAATGTCAAATTTCTCTGATTCCAATGTGAATATTTTTTGGTTTCTTTACTCCTTTTGCACATTAAACTGAATATATTTGGGTTGAGGGCAAAACGAGACATTTAAGGACGATATCCTGCGCTTTGGGAAACACTGATTGACTTTTTTTTTTTTTACATTTTATAGACCAAACAACTATTAATCAATTAACTGAGAAAGTAATCAACCATTTAAATGACTATGAAAACAGTCATTAGTTGTAGCTCTTCTTTTGAACAGTTAAAGCTCAGACTTTCTCTCCATCAACCTACTAGGGTTGTGTATCTGTACTTGATACAAGGGATGTTAATGATTAATCATTAATCACCATTAAGAATTTAATCGATTAAAATTGTTAATCAATAATGTGTGTTCCAGAGCTCACAGATTTTCTCATAGGTTTGCTTGGTCTGCCTCGTTTGTCTAGAAATGTCAGTAATTTTGCCCCGTTTGACAACGTTTTGAGCTATTTAAAGAAGGACAGGTGGACAAGTGCAGCTGTTTTGAATGTGAGTCTCAGTGTTTTATTATTTATTTGCCACTGGAATTGTTTAAAGGTATAATATGCAACAATTTCCTAAAAAATAATGTATAGACTCATGTGAAACTTAATCCCTTTCAGTCATCAATTATGTGCCACTATAAGCGTGTGGTCTATGGCATCTACAAAGACTCTGTCGTCGGCCTGTATTTCCTTATGTTTCTCATTATTTTGCTGTGCTCGAGACGTTTCACCAACTCAAAACATTGGTATTTAACATCCTGATGCATCAACAAACAGCTCGGACAAATCCATTCTACCTTTAAATAAAATTTAAACTGAGAAACAGACATGCATTTTGTATCTTAATTATTATTAATGATTAATCAATATTAAAAGAAAACGAGAAAGAAGAAAAATACACAAAATTTTCATCCCTACTTGATACCGTCAAGGTGTCAACCAAAATAACCCAGTACCAAGTAGTATCATAACTTCTCAAGTGAAGAAATATGTCCATTTGATCTTATTTGTTCCCAGTTTCTGAAAAAGATTACTATTTGAATGATCACCACACACGTTCTTCGACTTTATGCAATGTGTGATTGGCCCACTAACACACACTTTTGAAAATATTGCTATACTACACGCCTGTGACATCTAATAACAATACATGCATAAAATGCTGAGGGATTATTTCACAAAAAACTGGGAATGTATTTGTATTTTTTTAAACAATACCCATCCCTACTCCTCTTTGAGCTTGCCAAAAAAAAAAGAGAAAAAACGCACAATAAACAAAGTTTCAGGTGATACCCATATCTTATTGTGACAGCCCTACTTTAGCGTAAACTTAATTAAGAGGTGCTGTATTAAGTCATCAAAATCATTATTTATTCATTCATCCCTTCACAGTTCTGCTCTTTCCATCTATTCGTCACTGTTCTCTGAGCTGCACATCCTGCCAAACAGCTCCGCAGACAGTCACCTTGATACTTTAGCCTTCTGTTTACTCTCGCTCTTCCACTCACTTATTTTCTCCTACCTCTGGCTCAGTCACTTTCTATCAGCTGTCTCTGTCTGATTTCTCCTTGCTTTTGTGTGTCTTCCTTTTTCAACCACCTTACTTTCTCAACTTCCTCCTAAATCAATAAACTTGATTTTCCCCCGTTGTCTGTTCCTGTCTGCACTTCTCTGCCCCGAAGCACTCTGGCTCGCTAGTGTATAGTGTGTTGTGTTAGAATTTGGTTAGAGAGAATACAGAACTATGATGCTTTTGTTAACAAAAAAAACGACTGCAAGGCACAGCAATGACGTGTTGTAGAAACGTATCGATTGTGATGTATATGTGCATGTTTATGTATGAGAGAGAGCACGGGGATAAAAGAGAATTTGCCACTTTTCTCACTGCTCTCTCTTACCTAGGCCTGGATGATAAAACAATAGCAATAAGGAAAAAGTTCAATAAAATGTTAAATAGTTTCAGCTTCTCAACTATCATGCTGCATAACTTCTTGGTCTAAAGCATCCCTGTGCAACACAGCTATCAAAGTTATGAACAGGAAACCACTAAGATTTCATCATTGCAATATTTTAAAGAAGTACAATCTTCTCAGCTTTTATCATTTCATCAATAATTCTAACCTCACACTTGCATTTAAATGTCTGTACCATGTAGTTCCACAATTTTTTAATACATTCATAGCTAGACTAAACTATACTGCCACTAACACCTGAGGTGCATCACAAGGAAACTGTAGAATCAGACACTGTAAGACTTCCTTTGCACAAATTGCATTCTCAATCAAAGGTACGACCCTCTGGAATTCTCTCCCTGCAAGTTTAAAGCAGACTCAGGACTGTAAAACATTTTCTACAACAGTCAAATCCTGGTTAAAACTTGGTCAAACCTGTAACCATGACACTGACTGGACAGGCTATTATCTATATATTTGAGTTTTTCTTTTGTTTTGTTGTTTGACTTGTCTGTTTGTGTGTGCGGTCATGGACGGATGTCCTTGCTTTTGATTACTATATGGACTGATTTTAAGACTTTATGTACAGTTCATCAAACACTGCTTATGCAACTGTCTGTTTTTTGTACTTGTCCCTTACAAATAAACTAATTAACTAAACTAAACCGCCATGAAAGCACAGAACAAATTTGCTGTTTTGATGTCATTTCTAGACTATATATATGTATTTTAATACATTTTTATCTGTTAAATTCATAACGGTGATAAATCCAGTGGTACCCAAATTACAAGGCGGGACCCACTGGGGGGGCACAAAGCCCCTGCAGGGGGGGCGCAGATGACCAGAGGAGAAATAACGTGAGAAACAAATTTGAGAATACAGAGAGGTGGAGGTGAAGAAGGAAGAAGAAAAGGATGGAGAAGAAAGGGGAGGGAAAATGTCATTAGAATTACAAAGAACTGTTTTGAGTGTGTTTAACAACTGCAGATTATTTATTGAGGGTAGACTATTTCAGATCTGATGTATAGGCCTAAACTCAACCTAAGAATTCACAATTTATTTACACGGCTCACAGACCATGAAACGCACCCACAATGTTAAGGCTGATTTACATGTAACTGTGCACTACGGGTGCTCAGAAGGACACCAGCTCACAGCGACAGCCACAGCAGGCTGGCCTTTTTGGGCAGTACAGTGAAGGGTGACCCCAGCCTAAAACTATTCCAGTAATGTTGCTCGTGGGAGGGGAGCGCAGGAGAAACAGCTCACAAGCTTGCACAAACACACACACATACACACACACAGAAAACATGGAGCATTTGATTGACAGCTGGTAATTGCGGCTGACTCCTTCACAGGGGGGACGTCTGGTCTGACACAGTGACGGGACAAAGGTTAAACGACAGCATCTTCGCTTTCTTTCTTGTTCTCTTGTCCTTTACCCACCAGCACTCAGCTCTTTTTCTCTCTAGCTCTGTCTCTATTTATTTCTGTCTCACCCCCTTCCTCTCACTTTCTCCCTGTCTATCTCTCCGTTGGACCAGCTCATTGGCTGGATTTCTGTCTATATCGCCAGGAGGGGGCCAATGAGAGAGCGGAGTTTCCCCGAGTGCATGTCAGTGGTCGTGTCTAGTGGAAAGAGAGACAAGAGGCAAGGGCAGACGTGCCATAATAAAATGTGGTAAGAGTAAAGGGAGCTAAGAATGACTTTGCTTATCGAGTGCTGAAACAAAATCTATATCCCATTCATCACCGCTGTACTCGCACATTCCCACACATGAATACACACACGTACGTGCACGCACCTACAATTAGGAGGGAATCCATTGTCCTACTGAGGAGGGGAGGGGGTTGTTGCTAGGCAACCTCTATTTCTAAGGTGAACAAGACAGTGCTGAGGGAGAATAGTGAGAGATAGAGAGAAAGAAAGACAGGGTGCAGGAGAGGGGGAGATAATGAGTGCGTGAAACCAGAGGGGTTGACCACAGGAAACTCTCGCTTAATCATTCAAACCACATGCAAATGAAGACAAACAAGCATGTCTCTTCTCTCTTCCCCCATCTTCTCCTCCTCTCAATGGTATATGTATGATGAGGACATTAGGGCTACAGAACAAGGGTTATCTGTGCGGACAGCTGCGTGGAGTGAATACTTGTGTGTTAATATCTAGTTAAGAGCTGCATGAGTAATGTATTCCAATGTTTGTCATTAAGCTACAGGAGGATTTTTGCTGCTGAGTGTCTGTATGGATGTGTATGTGTGTGGGTGTGTGTATGTGTGTGTGTGCTAGAATGTGCATGTAAACGGAGCTTAAGCTGAGCAGCATCAAAATATAATAGAAATCAGACAGTCTTTCATATTGTTGGAAAGCACTGCTTAGTTTCTACGTAGACACAGTACAACTAAGTAAGAGCAGTATGCTGAGTTAAGTTGTTGTGGTTTTGTGTGTCCTCCTCACAAATCTTTTTAATGGTGAGGGTGCAGTCATTCTTACATCGTGTGTTTCGAAATATAAATGCTTGTAAATGTCTTCCCTCATGTCTGAATACTGGATCATTTAGAGTGCTGTAGGGATAATGTATTTTTGCAGAACAACCCAGAAGCTGGTCTCACTCTGGTTTAAGGTTGCACATTACAAGCACTTTCCTTAATCGATCATCAGTTATTTGATTAATTAAATTAATTAATTAATTGATTAATTGTTATTCAAAAACATTTTTTTGCTCATATCAGTCAATACCAAATGTGTTTTGTTTTCTCCTCAATCCAAGCTTTTTCTTCCAGGAACATATTTGCATATTCTCTCACATCATTACATAAACATATAAAGAAGTAAAGGTCTACATATTAAACACATATACTTGATTTTTAAAGCATAAATGCAACCACCAGAAGTAAAAAGTTAATATTAGATGATAAACAAACTACACCATGGTTGCATGACTTCACATCACCAACACTAAGTGACTAGTGTTCGGTGTGATGACGTTTAATGATCCTGACAACCTCTGTAGTCTCATTTAGCCACTTGTTTGCCTTTTTATGACACACAAAAGCTTCAAAATTCACAAGTAAGGTATTTAATGACACATATTATGCCACAGAACAAAACTTGTAAATATCTTGTGTTGTGTGTCCAATACCTTGTGTTAACCACAGACATTATTTCAGGCATCTAACCAAAAACCCATTCAAAAAACCCAATGACTTAAAGATGTTGGAGCCAAAAGTGATGAATGCTAACTCATCTCTGGGTTTTTTGGACTAATTCCTGCAGCACTCTATAGCTCAAAATACTTTTCTGTTTCCAGAGATCAAAAGCTTTGTTTCAGCAAACATTATCTTCAAGGGTAGTTCTGGTATTTTTAAATCTGGGCCCCACTTTTACATATTTTGGGGCCTAAATGACTAAAAGGTTTGAAATTGGAAATTGGAATTGGTTCAATGGATTGCTTTGACTTTGGAGTTTTAAAGTTTCAAATTTTAAAGTTAGTTCCAATCCGAACTAATGCGTTACAACATCAAAAAATTCAAGATTCCTTTAATGTTACATCTCATTACAAGTACAAGAGAGTAAATTTGTTGGTTTTGACTTCTTGACATTGCCTCGACCGCTAATAACTAAGCGACTGAGGTTAAGCTACTCTTTGTCAAGGGAGTCTGGTGGCTTTGAGGAAAGCGATGCAACAGCCTCAGTTCAATCTCAGACAGGGCTGTCTGAGGAGGTCTCTGTCTATAGGGATCCTTGGCATAAGGTTGTCAGACACACGGAATAACAATCCGAGCCTGTCAGTGACAAAAACAAGCACTTTAGTGGATGTATTAGTGGACATTTGCCCACAAGGATTATGTTTTCACAGTTGCAGAAGCAATCTACTAGACCAATCTTAAACCTTTTTGGACCTATTAATCATGTAGACCCCAAAATACATGAGGTTTAAAAATACTTACCCTTTAACTCAAAGTAATGGGTGGCCTCAGAAATGAAAATCTTAAAATCTACTTAGAGTAGCATTTAAAAGCAGTATAGACAAGCAACTCTTTCCTCCATCAGTTGCAGAAGATGCTGCAACTGATGGTTATTTCCCTGATCAATTAACTGGCCTCTTTTCTCCTTAATCATTTTGTACATAAAATGTAAAAAGAAACCCACTAAATGCCAATTATAATCTCCCTAAGAGGTATTGACTGAGTATTCTAGCTTTTTGAGCTTAAATTCAGTTACTTGGGTCCACCTGGCTTTAAGCCCTCAGTAAGAAACAAAAGACGAGAAGAAGCTGAATGAACCAACACAGCGACCAGACCTTCTGTTGGTTTGGGAGTTCTAATATTGAAATCCTGCCTGTTAAAGACGTCTGCTCAGACTACTCAGATCATTTAGTAGAACTGAGTAGAATTGCTAGTGGCAAAAATAAGAAGCAGTTCACACACACAAAAAAGAAAAATACTACATAGTCACTGAGTGGATATTGGGCTTATTTATACGCCTCAAACTTACAAGATTAACTATTTCTACGCAGCATTTCATGAATTTGAAATCAGGATAAAAGAATACCCTAAAGAAGGAGGGAAAGAGGCAGAAAGAAACAGTGAAACATCTGTGAATAACGAAACAGGAATATGGGAAGTGAAACCAAATGTGGTCTGCAGCACATCTGTGAGTTTTCATTCATCTGAAGAATGAATCAAAAACAAATCAGCAGGTTTCATTTTTGCAGACACCCGATCTAAGTTGGCTGCACATACAGTACTTCCCTTTAAAACCCTATTATATGAACATTTACTGTAAAGTTTTCACGATTACAAGATATGATAATGTTGCACAGAATATCTATTAGATTCAAGGTCTCATTACAACTATTTAAACAACTGAATATCTTACTATTTCACTTTAGTATAAAAAGAAGAGGCTCCATGACTGGAAAAAAGTACCAGCATAAAATGTGTGCAGCTGAGTCTGTGTGAAGGATCACATCTTTAAAAGTTATTAGAGCAGTGTGTTTTAACCACATGAAGACATTTCAGGGAGTTTGCAAATTATTACTTCTGCTTCCACCAAATTTTAGTTTGAGGCTTCGTGTGTGGCAGACTTGACTCTACAAAGCACAATGCCAATTAAGGCTGGACTGAACTGCTACTCAAGACTTAAGTACAAATATTTCAGCATTCAGTTGAGTTTTTTAATCTTCTCGAATGTGTTTGGCTTCTCACATACTCTGACAATGGCTAGATGCCTGAAACAAAAAGCCCTTAAGGATTATTTTAACAGTTTAAATTTAATCTGTCGGCCTAGCAAATGTGCTGAACAGCCAAGTTTAACAGCACTGAGCAGTAGAGCAGAACTTCTGAGCCTTAAGGAGAGTACTGATATTGTGATATTTGTTTTGGTACTTTCATTTCTGTCAAGTACAATTGTGCTTTATCGTAGAAAAGGCACTGCTGAGATTTGAAACATGGATCTCCTGTTTACAATACAGACACTTTCACTGACTAGGCCACAGCACCACAACAAAGCCTGATAAGTAAATGATTTTTACTTTGGCACCCTCAAAATGAAGTTTCATAAGAGCAGTATATTGAACTGAATCACCGTAAACATATTGTTTTTATGACAGAAATTACAAAGTAAAGGAAAGCTTTTTTCTGGCTATGAGATTTAATCTGCGGGTTGTTTGCTAAACAGCCATGTGTAACTGAAACATTACAATGTACAACTTCTGAACCAAACCTGCAACGATTAATTGATTGATCAAATATTAATCAATTATTGAATTAACCGCCAACTAGTTTGATAATCGCTTAACTGGTTTGCTTTATTTCCTCAAGAAAAAAAGTCCAAATTCTCTGATTCCATTCACATTCCTTATGTGTGAATATTTTCTGGTTATTACACCTTCATGACAATCAAGTGAATATCTTTGGGTTGTGGGCAAAACAAGACATTTGAGAACGTCATCTTGGGCTTTGGTAAACATTGATCGACATTTTCTGACATTATGTGGACCAAACAACTAATCATTTAATAAATAAAATAATCAACAGATTAATCAACATTGAAAATAATCATTGGATGCAGCCCTATTCTGAACATTTGGATCATGCTTTAGAGAAGTCTCATGAGCCTGCAAACATACAACCTGACAGATCTCATCCAAACACAAACCCAATTTCACTTCTCTGTACATAGAGGGGTTTATATTTGAACAGAATTTCAGAGTTTTTAGGACTTTTTTTGCCTTCATTTATGGACAAGACAGGCAAAAATAGAAGACAGAAAAGGCTGATGGTTGCAAACATTCTGAGGTTGCTGCTTTAATGAATGGGGAGCACATTGTACCATGAGAGCTAATGGCACATCCAAGTAGTTCAGTTTGATATCAAACAGTGGAGGTGATCTAGGTGATGTAGCATCGATAGTTAGTGCGTGTCAGCAGTTAATCAGCGAGAGGACAGGATTTTAACATTGCCTGATCCACAATCACCACTTTAGTGGTCAGTAGAAAAGGCACTGCTGGGATTCGAACCCAGGATCTCCTGTTTACTAGACAGGCGCTTTAACCAACTAAGCCACAGCGCCCTGTGGCAGAGGTCCAAAAAGCAATGTTCAAATTGCTCAGGCTATTTGCTAGAACAACACATTCCTCACTCTAAAGATATTTGATGTACTATGACATAAAAGAAAATGAGCAAATTCTCACACTGAACAAGCCAAAAACAGCAAAAGTTTGATTCTTGAGACCTCTGCAGTGATTGTAGCCACTTGTGATTAGAATCACACAAATGTTCCTGTTCCTAATCCACCACTGGGGCTTTGTTCTTTCACACTTTGATACAACACTCATGGTGGCTATAGAGTGTTAGCACCTGCATCTCAGTAACCCAGATGCATGGCCATTATGGAAATACTGGAATGGATTACATATTGAATATTCAAGCTGATTTCAGGATGTCTAAACCATGGAAACATTCAGGAAAACGTGTGAAGGCTGCTAAAACTTACAGAGAAGGACTTGGTCAGCAGTTTTGGCTTTTATTTGCTCTTCCAACATAGCGAGTTACCTTGTTTTTTTTTTCCTCCAAGCCCACACACAGCTGAAGACCTTCAATGTTACAAAGGTTTGATGGGGTGTGGATGGTGAGAGAGGTTCAGTATCAACTCATTAATGACATCTACAAGTGATCTTTACATTTTGGACATTTCAATATCAGACTTTGAGGATGCTAATAGTCTACTAGTACAACTTTTTGCATCAAAAGGCTGACCTGTCATAAACATATAACAATTAAAACATCCCTTCTCATCCAATTAATTAAAGAAGTCAATTGATGAAACAGATTTATTATTCTTTCAAACTTTTTTTTCTGCAACAATGTTGCCTTCAAATGTTACTCTTGAACTCATGGGAAATCATCTACACAACTCGTGAACTCAGAGCTTTCAGACAATTCCCACTTACGAGGTTGTGAAAAGAGTGGGCGTTCATATGAATTCATGAACACAATTATTTGAAGGCAGCAAATAATAAGGAACAGTGGCAAGTTGTATGAAGATGTAAAGCTGTATTGTCTACGGTCAGTACTGGCAGCATGGCCGACCTCTGGATTGATGACATGCTGTGAAAACACTCCATAGAAAAGGCACTGCTGGGGTTCAAACACAAGAGTTTCTGTTTACCAAAAAGGCACTTTAAGCTGCAGCACCATAGAAATGCACTGTCAAAAAGTGTTGTGCCTACAAATATGGTCTCGGACCACAATCGCTGACAAACATATCCCTAACATATAAACTTTTTTTTGTTTTTTCTGCACATAATTTTCACTTCCACCATCAAGGGATTTATATTTACACAGCAGTTAAGCCTGACACCAAGAAGTGGAGGTGCCAGTGCACATGGATAGTGGTTAGCAAGGCAGAATGTGTTCGGAATCAATGATGTCATCATTGCTACAATCATGTGAGGCAAAGAAGACATATTGCTAGAGTAAACTTCGGGGTGTACAGTCCACTGGTTAATTAATTGCAGCAGATAGTGCTTGAGTATGTATTATGTTAGTAGTGCAGTAGTGGTCTAGAAATTCCCTGAGATGTGGACTGCATGGGGTATTCAGCCATGTTAGGTAAGAATCAAAACCACAGGGAGTAAATAAATATTCAGTTTAAAGGGAACTGTGAACTCTGTAGTGAAAAAGTGAACAACAGGTCTTCACTTTGCAGGAGGCTGACAAGCAACATTACCCAGAAGTAACTGCACCAAAATCTAACAATGGAGTTTTATATCCCATAAATACAAAGATTTAATATTTATTGTTAATTTAAAATCACTAATTTAACTAATTAAAATCAGATTTAATAATATGTAATAATGTTTAATTTAATTCAACAATTAATTACAACAACAATTAATTTACATTTGATATTTTTGTATAGTTTACATATGTCTGTAACTATTGTTGTTGTAACTGATGTTACCAGTCGTAATTATTAAGGATGACATAATATAAATATTACATAATAGTAGTCTGTATCCAATCAACATTACATAACAATCTTTAAATAATCTGCATATTAACCTCTTTTGGAATGCAAGATATATGCCTATATTTTGTTTTGTTTGTTTTGTTCCTGTCAATATTTTGTTGTGCAAAATGTAAATGTAAATGTATATGGGAATAGTAATGTGAATGTAAAATTTCCAGAGTTGCAACAAAAACTGCCCAAGCATTTTACATTAACAGGCTAACAACCAGAGGAGTGATGTCTGTGTAGCAGTGATTTTCCGAATGGAGGGATTTTGTCAAGAGAAGCTCCCCTAACTGACATTCCCAAAGCAGGGCATAGGGAGTACTTTCTAAGTACACTGCGGAACAGAGAGCAGCTACAGTCTGGGTCTGAGCAGTTAATTGGCGAGAGGACAGCACTTCACATTTACCTTTCCTACTGGACTGTAGAAGCATGCTGGGATTCGAACCCAGGATCTCCTGTTTACTAGACAGGCGCTTTAACCAACTAAGCCACAGCGCCCTGGGACTTCATAAAAAAAAGCTATCTAAGCATTTCAAATCGTGTCACATGGTATCCTTGAAGCAATACAAAGAACTGACTCATCACAAACTGACTGAATCAGAAATGACAAAATAAAACAAAATAAGAGCACCGAGTGTGGGGCTTTTGTCTGTGAATAATGTTATATAAAATATTAAGTGCTTACAGTAATGCGCCACCTCTAAACCTATGGGTCAAGCTCTAGGAAAGTTTGAAATACAGTATATCCGCATTTCTATAATCCTCCGAGGCTATCCCCTGTGCTCCTGAAATACAAAAATCCTATCTAGAACATGATAGCTCTCTTATAGTATCTGGGCTTACAAGGATTTTTGGACCTAAGAATACAGGCCACAAAGAGATGACAAACTTCAGCCTCACACATAAAACCCTTTAACAGTACATAATTTCAACTTCCAACCATTAAGCAGCTGCATTTGCACAGCAGTTTGCATAAACTTGAAGAGGAATTGCAATGCAGCATGCACAACTCTCAATCAGTTCTGTAAATGTGTGGTTCAGCACATATTCAGCAAGAGTCCAACCAGTCTTACCTGTGCATAGTCCCTCTCCAGCTGTCCCTTCTTCAGACTGTAGCTCCTACAGAGAGACAAAGAGACAGATATTTGTTTGAGTGTCTGTATATTGGAGGAAACAGGAGGAAGAATATGTACTGTAATGAAAAAAAGCACAATCATGTTTGGGCTCCCCAGACGGCACAGGAGTGGACTCGGTGACCTCAACATTATGCAAAAAAGACATTCGAGGGTTTTATCTGTCTCTTTATTGCACGACAGTTCTTGCTAAAACAAAAAAACCCCACAAACTTTCCTCTTGTCCTCTCAACATCAAACAACATCCCGACAGCAGAGACAGTGGAAGCTCTTATCACAGGCCAGGAATGTGCAGAATGAAAAACATAACATTAGATATATGATGACACAGACAGATAAATGTACCGGCACTGTTTGCTGAATGAACAAAGCAGCATGTATACAGGAGACAACCTCACCAGACCCACAAACATTTTACCTGCATATTTTGGCATAAATTACCTCCACTTATATTTAAATATTATACTCATCATTGTGTATTGTATGAAAGGCATGGTGGTCCTCACTAGCAACAAGACGATGGTCATAATGACTCCTAAAGCTGCTTCATTAAATATAGTAACATCTCATATGAAATGAAAATTGTTATTGTTCACCAGACAAGATCTTTCCTGGTAATTCTTGATAGGCTAATTCTTGATATGTCATGAGTAAATACAGCTTAATACTGAACTAACAAGATGTTTTCGATTTTTTTCTGTTGTTTGTAAGTATATTTTCTTTGTGTGTGACTGGCTATGTTTTTTTTGTGTCTCTTCTCAGTCGCAGATATTGATCTCAATGAGGTTACATAACGGACGTAACAAAATCAGAGTTTCATGAAAGAAACATATTGCATTATATAACCACAAACTCCATGCCTTTCAGTCAGGAACAAACCTTTTTATAGTGATACAAGTACAGCCATGTTGGACTGTAGAAAAGGTATTCCAACCCCGGATCTCCTGTTTTACTAGACAAGCACTTAAACCAACTAAGCCACAGCACTATGTCAATGTCATTGGAAAGGTCAATTTTTAACTTGGCAACCTTGAAAAACAGCTTTCATAAAAGCAATATATTGCACTGAAAGCATTTAAGAAATTAAGGAAACTGGAAGAGCACCAAGTGCAAGGCCTTCTGGCCAGTCTTACTGGGAAGACTATGGGAAAGGGTACAACTGGCATTCATTCCCAGGTCGAGTGACTTTGCAGTGGTCATGGGTATTCACTGGCTCCAACTCTGATCAGCAGGGATGGAAACATGACACCTGGATGGAAGCGCTAATTTCCAGCAGAGGCAATGAAGGCTTGTGGCCTCCAATGGTAAATTGCAACTTGTGTGTTGAGTTATATTCAGTCATAATTTAAGTCATCAAGGGAAGCAGAAGGTTGCAGTACACAGGTTTAGTCTGTCAGGACTCCAGTTTGTTGTGTGCCAACTGAGGAGAAGAAGAAGAAGGAATGAAGCTACAGTATTTCCTATTGTTCTTCTTTTTTTCAGTGTGAAAATTTTTACTAAAACATCAACTAGTGTGGATGGGTGTTGTTTTCACATGTAAATACAGGCATGGTGTGGAAGTGGCTTCAGAAATAACCCCATCATTAGCTTTCATTCACATGCAGATGTTTAGGACTCACTAGCCCACTGGGAGCTCCTATTTCAATCACTTGTTAAAGGCTTGTTAAGAGGGTTTGGACAAGGGTTTTTACCACAGTGACATTTTTGTCAGATCTAGAGCTGTATGATGCAGGAAACAATACATCAGGAAGAGAATCAAATCTCAATTGGAGTTGCTGTTATTGATTATCATCAGAATCAGCTTTTATAGGCCGAGTATGTGTACACATACAAGGAATTTGACTGCTCTCAGTGTACGCCTACTTATGCCTTATTTCCACTGCATGGTACAGCTCAGCTTGGAACCATACTTGATACTAGGGCTTTTCATTGATCTATCGATCATTTTTCTCAATTAATCGGTTATGTTTGGCCCATAAAATGTGTCACTGTTTCCAAAAGCCCAAGTTGCTTTGTCCACAACCCAAAAATATTCAGTTTACTGTCACAGAGAACTAAAGAAACCAGAAAATACTCACATGTGAGAAGCTGAAATCTGACAATTTGGAACATAATACATGACATGAGACATACGATTCATCAACAAATCGTTGCAGCTCTAACAAATGCTGCATACTTTTTTGGTATCACTAGAGATGCACCGATTTCAATTTTCTTGGCCGATTCCGATTTCCAGATTTTTTTAAGGGTCTGACCTGCCAATTCCGATTTTGGCCAATTCCGATTTTCAGTCTTTCTAAGAACTATAATTGACAGCATTCACAAACATTTTTGCAAATTTTCTTGTAAAAATTAAATTAGATGTTCATAATAAAACACTGATTATTAAATATTAATTCAATATTCATCAATTATTCATTCAGTACTATTTTACATTTTCTCCAAAGTCATCCAGGTTACAGCCAGGCCTTATTATAGTTTAATATTAAGATTATGAATAGGGAGAATGCAAGGATTTCGCGAGGCCCAATTTCACGTGATCTCCTGTGGAAGCAGATGTAAACAAACCGGAGACAGACGTGGTGCAACGGTTTGCTGCAGTAACACTTTGCCGTGAGAAGAACAGCCGCAGAAGTTAAATGAGTCTGGGTCGAGATAATGCCTGAGGAGACACAGGTTGTTTATTCTTCAGACAGAACAGGAGGTGAGATTTTAACTGTCCTTCTGTGAACAGCAGTCTGCCGCTGGCTAACATTAGCATGAAGAGCTACAAAGTTTACGGCTATTCTGCGACATTGTCAGCTGCTCTGTCTCGTTGTAGACTGTCTGTCTTCTCTTTATCTTGTTCTCGGAATCTGTCGCTGATACCAACTTCATGCAAGCATGTGTCTGAGTGTGTGTAGCTTGATCAGTGCTGTGGTGGGTGTATATCACGGCCAGTTTGTCTGCTGTGCGCATGACGTGACCATCGTGCAGAACACGTATTACAATGAGGAGCACAGAATTCGATATGTGACGCTGACCGGCCAGACACTGGTCAGGGCCGGTCACGCTGAAAACCGGCCAGTTCCGGTCTCTGGTCGGTCGATTGGTGCATCCCTAATCTCAGTTCAGGTTTGAAGTGAGCCGAACTGATACTAAACAGTGGAGTGAAAACACCGCAGACCAATGATTGTACAGAGAGAATTGCCACACATGCTACACACCGGCTGCAAGCAACTTTTTTGTTCACTCCTCTGAGAGTTTTTAAAAAAGTGACAGCAATTTTCCTTTGTTTGATTGCCAATGAAAGATTCTCAAAAAGAAAAGGGTATTGTTCCTGTGTGTGCTGCATTGAAGATTATGTTGTGGCAGTATCACCTGCCATCCCTGTAACAATCACCAACATTGAGGGGGTAGGAACTGCACTGGAAAACAAAACTGAGATAAGTACCTGATAAAAAATGGACACACAGTTAAAAAAAAAAAAAAAAAAAAAGAAAAAATAGGTGCACATATGCAAATAAGTTACAGGACATTTGATTGGACAATTGAATTAAAGCGCAGTTATTAAAATTTATCCACAATCAAGATATTTTCCACCAAATGAAAGCACAGAACTGTATTTGTTTAACTGGGTGATAGTAAATTAACATGGTTTAAAGAATTTAACGCTGCTTCCCTCTGGCTGTTTTGAAAATGCAATGGCTCTAGGGCTAGACCTTTTGCTAAGTGCACATTTAAATCCTAACGATATAGCCTAAGGATATATGCAATGTGTGTGTGTAATAATAATTTACAGGCTTTTATATTGTAGTACTAAATTTTATTGTAGCTTCAATTCTCCCAATGCTGTTTAAAATAAACTCCACACAACAGACCATGTGAGGGAACTTAACAGCTACAATTGAGCAGTGGGAAACAGTGGGGGAAGACACAGAAAGGAAGACAACACTTACTGTAAGCGTAGACAGCATAATTACAGCCAAATCTCTCTATGCTAATTACAGCCCAAACAAATAGGGCAGTGCTTCTTGTCAAATGTTTCCCAAGGCATCATTTTGTGTTAAACCTGCTGTGTTTTGTCTGTTTTCTAAACAGAGGTTGCTTTAGATTTCTGGGTTTAATAGCTAAAAAGAGACACGAGAAATTCTTAATGACTGAACAAGTCTTTTATCCTGCACAGATTATCCTGCACAGAGAGAGAGAGGCACACTCCAAATTGCAAAAAACTCCAACTGTCAATGATCTACTGCAAGAGACTGGAGCACGTGTTTACTGTTTAACTCCACCCCCGTGCATGTCAGCTGAAATACTACATGCTTCCTCCCCCGATCACACAGACGCGTCCACCCCCACCCTTCAGACTTGAGCACACATGCTCAGCATGTTTTGCAGGCCTCGTTGGCGCAGTAGGCAGCGCGTCAGTCTCATAATCTGAAGGTCGTGAGTTCGAGCCTCACACGGGGCAGTTCTTTTGAAATTCATTTGATAACCAGCATAGGTTTTGTGAAAGAGTGACAACGCCACGTGTGAAAAGGGACTAAACAAAACAGAACTGAGAAGCAATAACCCATGTGATGACTACAGAGTTAAATGGCCCCTCTTAAAGGCATAGTCTGTATTATATGAAGTAGGGTTGTATGAGGTACATATTGATAGCCAGTCTATTAACTACAGTAGATTGTGGTCAGCACGCCCCCAGCAAGGAGAAGCAGAGAGGAGTACCAGCACTTAAAAAAGGTCCACCTATATTTTCACCTTGCTGTCAGACAGCTTTTTCTGACTATAAACCACAGTTATATTATATTAGGGCTGTTCCAATTTGTCAACATAATCGACATCTCGATTACAAAAATACACTGATTTGCATACCATGCATCGACGCGTCGCTATGAATTGCGATGCCTGGTCAGAGCACGGATTCAAAGTATTTTAGTTAGAGATGTAACACTATGGTTCTCTTTAGCTCCACAAACTGGATGTGACTGACCACAGTGGGACAAACTGCTCCGCACGAGTGCTGGAGGTGAAGCGCCAAGCGACCTGTTTGTTTCAGCACCCAAACACAACACATGAGGATTATCAACACATAGAACATGTTTCTATTAGTAGACGTCACTTAACATAGATTTTCTTGAAGTTTCTTCAGCACCCCTGTGTTAAAAGTGATGTCTGCACCACTGCTGTTAACTTTACACCATGTGTCATCTAACAGTGTTATTCTGCCGTTTTGTGCTTTCGGTTCACTTTATCAGCCACATATGAGACAAAAATGGCTAAAACTAATGTTAAAGACATCTGTAATTCATTTCAGTTGACAGAAAAATGATGAAACAAATTTTCTTTGGCTCACGCTGATCCAAAAATACACTGCCGGTGATCAGCTTACCTGCATATGACTGCAGTGATGAAATAACTCCATGTCACAACCAGATTAAGTTTTAAGTCAAAATTGATTGTCCAGTTCAGTGAAGGGTTAACAGTGATTAGTTATTAAATAACCATGCATCACAGCTCCTTTTGAATTTGAAGCCACTATTATTATTATTCAAATGTACTTTATGTGTCTATTTTTCAAGACTGTGATCGTATAAAATACTGAAATATTAATGAGACAAGTTTTTATATATATATATATATATATAATATATATGTATTTTAGGTAAATCAATTGTTACATAATAGAATAATAACAAAAAATAACCATTAGATTAATCAATAAATGAATCGATAGATTAACTGATTAATTGAAAAAATAATCGATAGATTAATCATTTAGATTAAGCCAGACAAATATTGCTGTCTCTCCATAGGAGAAATCAGTCATTTTACCTTGCTTAACATGGGAGTGCTGGTCTACTGCTGCCTTGATGTGTTGGTTTGTTTGTGTTATTGTGTGACTTTGGTTAATTCAAACCATCCTTTCAAAACACAGTAGTCACACAATAACACAAACAAACTGACCTATCAAGGCAGCAGTACAGTAACAGCTCCCATGTTCAGCGAGGTAGAATTACTTACTTCGCCTATGGGGTTTGGTTGGTTTGGAGTTTCCCATTGCAAAATATTCTGTGAGTAAAATATGTTTTGTTGCTGACCCTGTCTGCAATAGTACATTGCTTAACTTCCATGCTGGTACTCCTCTCTGCTTCTCTGGTGTGTGCCAACCGACATCTACTATAACACACTGACTACCTTTAAGTACCTCATACACCCCCACTTCAAGTAATCTGAACTATCCTTTTAACTGCTGGTTATTTCCAAATCTATGAACATATTAAACTGAGAAAGAATGTGGTAATTAAATTCATAATAGTTACATTAACATGACAGATAGAAATAATTCTGTGTAATCTCAACATCACTGTGATCTCTCACATCAAAATGAGCTGAACAAAGGCACCCTACTTTGCAACATGACACTTGATGATCACAGACAGTGTGTGTGTGAAAACTGTCTCTTGACTCAGGGCATTAAAGCTCTCTTTCCTCTTGCTGTTGGACAGATGTGTGCGCTCCGTTCCAAACTAAACTAGATCGGCAGTGACAGCCGTTTGTGTTCTTCACGTCAGTATCAACATGCTGTAATACAAAGTCCTGACAAACACAGCTCTGTTGTTATGTATGGATCTTCTTGAGTGCAACAGAAATATACACCATTTCACAGGTTAATTATCTTAAAGGCTTATTTATGCTTCCTTTACATTCAAAAATAGATTGTCCATTTCAACTGCCCACACACTTCCATGTGTTCTTTACATTGGATCTAAGACAATACATCCACAGGAGGCCACTGCTATCCTAAATAAGATGAAGATGAGCCAAAAGCTTCTGACAACAATAAACATGGTGACGCTGGAGGAGGTTTTAACAATGTTCCTCTTGAGAAGGAGGCAAAAGCAGAAGCGGCGTTGCACTCTGTACGGCCATTATATTCATTGCAACATGTTGACAGAGAATTCTTTTCACTGACTAACTGACAACAAGCACCATTTCTAATACATGATCATTTTTACAACTTCTTCATCACATTCTGTGGTCTTGTCTTGCTTGAACTATTGACTAAACTGCAACACAGCCCCTCAAGACTACCAGAGGTATTGCTCCGTATCATTCATATGGTCCGTACCCGTAAGCTTTAAAAATTTGCAAAAATATGTACAAAATGAACACAGAGTACGAACAGAAGGTTCCGTCCACATCTGTATATCTTAAATATAAATGAGCCTTTGGGCTGATTCATGTACAATATTTATAAACTAATCCATTGCACCTTCTTTCAACTTAAAATAGGGCATGTTTCAGCTGACGTGAGCCTCCAATGTCCATTTTCCAAACAAAAATGATATACAACCACAATGACTAATGAGCAGCTCAGCTTTGCCACATCTGTACCCGATCAGTGAGATAAAAGAGAGAGAGGTTTACTGGCCATCCAGGCCTAGCTCACAACTCTTTCCAAATACTGGAAATGATCAGGTTGTTCTAAAAATAGATCCACTGAGCTGACTACTTAGTATTATTCTTAAGTCATCGTGCTAAGTATATGTTTCTGATTGTCCTGTAAGTGTATTCTCATCCAAAGGCTAGATGAAGGTCACGCCTTGTGGTTACAAATCACGTCCTGCAGAGATGCTTCAGTAGACTGAAACAGAGGTGATGCATTCCTATAAGCATCTCTATTTCCTGATAGTTATCCTCCCTTCCTGATTCCGATACATTTACTTTGTGAATCAGGTGATACAGAGTACAGATGTGATACAATCCACTCAGTAAAGAGTCTGTTTCGTTTCCCCCACAACATCAAAACAGTTCAGTCTAATGCAGTTCACAATCACAAAAGAAAGACAATCTGTGCCAGATTTTACTGTGGATCCCCACAAAAGTTGTTTGTGCAGTTTAATAACAGACATTATATACAATATATACACCAGGTACCATTGATCAATCAGTCAGTCAGTAACTTAGACAGTTAGGTTAGCAGCATCCACCTTAGCTCCACCAGGACTGGCAAGTCCAGGAGAAACTGACTGGAAAACACACAATCCACTGGATTACTCCTCCTGACAGACTTCTTACCACAATATGGCTACAATAATGCATACTTTGCAACTGCAAGGTGAAGCTGGTGTTTCTCTCCTCTGACCAGAAAATCAGTTGCATAAAGGGCATTGCTGCTAGATGGTGTCAGAAGAGTGTGTAGAGTAACATATTCCTGTTTAACAATTCTGCATTTTAGGTTGTAATGGAGGTATTTTCTATTTGTATATTTGGTGTCAGTATATGCAGCACAACATTTGAGAATACCACTTGCCTGTCAGGTGAAAAGGCACTGCTGGGATTCGAACCCAGGATCTCCTGTTTACTAGACAGGCGCTTTAACCAACTAAGCCACAGCGCCCTATGTAGGGCCTAGCAATTGCCTATTTTACAAATGCCATCATGAACCTTTAGGGGGCAGCTTTAATGTAGTCTTCCTCCTGCACTACCTAGCCACCATCCCTCGTGCCTAAACCAAACAGATGTAGAATATGTCACAGACATAAAAGAAAAATCAGACAAAGGGCTACACACTTTATTTTTCTTTCTCTCTTTTTTCTTCCTCACTCCCTCTCTCCCTCCATCCCTCCCTTCCCCCCTCCTTCTCCCTCTGAACGAGGGGGAAAATCAGTGATTGCCTTGTGTTTACAGTTATTTTCCTCTATTCAAGATCCTTCTGCAAACTCAATGTAGAAAGATACTGTAGGGCTTTTAGCAGGTGCCCTGCAACAGATGCACTGCCTGTGTGGACCACAGAGTTGTGCGAGGTAGTCGTCATGCACACGCACATGTATGTAGTGTAAACCGGCTACTGGACTGTACACATACAGACATTATTGTACCTTCCTACAAGAACTTCTTATTTAGCTTTCCCTGATCCCCAACCTTTGCAAGTACAGCTGCATTGGACTGTAGAAAAGGCACTGCTGGGATTCAAACCCAACAACACCTGTTTATTGGACTGGTGCTTTACCTAACTAAGCAACAGCTCCCTACAGCAACTACTCACAGAGCAATGTTTATATTGGCAACCTCAGCAAATGACTCGTAAATGTACAAAGTGGATTTTTTAAAATATATATCAACACAGGTAAGGCTACAAATATTATTGATAATTATTATTATTTGATTAATCATTGATTATTACTGATAAATAAATCAATTATCTTATCATCATTCAACAAAAGTGTCAAGTTACTGTATCAGTAATTCATTGGTTTTGCCATGACTCAGATTATTCTTAGAAAGATAACTATTAAGATGCTGCTGGGATTCAAACCCTGGAGCTCCTGTTCATGAGACAGGCACTTAAACCAATTAAATCTATACAAAACAAGTACATGTACAGAAGTCTCCTGTGTCAAATCTCAACACTACCCTCCTCACCACACCACTATGAGCTGGATTTCAGCTCTTTACTGCATATCTGTGACTTGTTAGCAGTAATCAGCATGAACTAAAATGAAATCAGCATACTCTCTGTGCGACTGTGTGAAATCTGAAGAACTGTTGCAGTGACTATGTTTAATTGTGTGTTCACAGAAATGTAGGACAAGCTGGTGGCGCTAGCTGGTTAGCTGAACACTTGGCCTGGCTAATTTCCAAACAGGCTAATTACTGAAACAAGTCCTTATCGACATCACAGTGGTAAAATGAATACATTTAACATTGACAAGACAGTGTAACATCATAAAATACAGCGAAAGAATCAGATGCCACATGAACCTGACTGCACATTGTAAATAGGTATCAACTGGTCAGTATTGGAGTATTGATAAGCTCCTGGACAAATGGTGCTGATATAGGTATTTATATAATGGTAATTCTCTCTAAAGGCCACATTCAGACAGTATCAGGCATTGCAGTGATTAGCCACACAGTTGTGCACCACTGTGTGTGTGTGTGTGTGTGTGTGTGGTGGTGGGGGGAGTGGGGTGGGTGAGGGATTGCAGGGGTGTTTATTCATGCTTAGAACATAACCGCTGTGAAACAATCAGGAAATAATGTTTTACTTCTCTGTCTCCCCTGTCCTTCTCAAACAATGCGCATGGACACAAACCAAAAGAAGCTTCTTGTGTTGCTATTTTACAACATAAACTGCAGCCAGACCCAGATGTTTAAGCTGGGTAAACAAAACAAACCGAGCGAGGACACAGATGTTTTTTTTTTTTGCATCAAATTATGGAAAGTAATATAATATCAACAAAATCCTAACAATACCCATCCCTAATCAGTGACTTCTGCACTGTAATGACAACAGAAAACATAGCAGATAGGCGGAGAGACACAGAAGCGGAAACAAGTGTATACTTTCAAAATAAAATTTCAAAATAAAAGTTTCGGAACAAAAGACAAAAATGAATCTGAATTTACAACATAAAATATTTTGTTTTGTTTTTAAGGGGGGCAGAGGTCACCCCCCAAGACAATGAGAGGGAAAACACTAAAGCCACTGTGTGAGATGTAATTCCCCCACTGAAGGTCCAGTAGATCCAATCTCTAATTGAATCAGTGTGACAGGCCCTAGCTGCAATGCATTAAGGGAGAAGAAATTCCCCTCACTTCCGCGTGACAGTAGCAGAGGCATTTAATCAAGTGTTTTAACTTGTCTAACCTCAACCAAGTCACACTGTGTTTGGCAAACACAAGGACCCCGACAACCCATCAACAAGATTCAATGGTTTAGTGATTCTTTAGGAACTGTATCTCCCCTTATTAGTGATCCCAAATGACACCTACTTTTTAAAACACACTGAAAATGGCTTTGAAGAGCTGCACAAAGACATGATCTTTACAAAAATACTAAGAATAGAGAAGACACAGAAAGCCTACTTCAGTACCTAATCCACAATAGATGAAAAGCTCTGGTATCACATTGATATTAGTAGAATTGTGCTGACTATGGAAAAGGCAGTGGTGGGATTAAATCCCAGGATCTCCTGTTTGCGAGAAAGGCTTTTATCATGTGTAAGGACACATTCAGAACAGACAGAATCAGGCGTTGTGGTGACAATGGCAGTTATCATCTCATTCATTTCGAATGGTGGGAGTATGTTGAGGCTGCAGCGCAGGGGACGGTGAAAAAAAACGCAGCAGTGTGCAGGGAAGAAGTTGAGGCAGTGGTCAGTCATGAGCTGACTATCAGACTGCTCCACGGTCAGCCCGAAATATCTCTGAAACCAGGCGCTATTCAAGCAGAGTTGGATCAAACAATGATAATCTTCCAGTTTTGTCCTTGTTTTGTGTATTTTGTGTACCCAGCTATGACATCTGGGTCTGCCTTGTGGTTATGCTGCAAAATAGCGCCACCAAGAAGATATCTTTGGTTTATGTCCATTTGCTGGAGAAAGAGAATGCAGCTGTGGCTGTGCAGTGTGAATTCTGAATGAGTTCTCATTCAAACGATGAAGCTATAAAACAATTAATGAAACTCACAATATCTATCAGCAACAGACACATCATCAATAGCAATAAGACAGTAGTTTGATAAAATGTTCAATAGTTGAATTTAAAGGCATTAAATGCGACCCTCCATGAAAGCACAAAACAAATACGCCATAGTTCATAACCAGCCTGTCATGTCCCTTGAAATTGAGAGAGCTACAAGAGACACACAAACCTCCAATCATTTAAGAAAAAAACCCACGTGCGCTCCCACCCTCACTCATAAACAACTTCTCATATTCATAGGAACTACGAGTTACACACAAACAGCCAATCATTAACAGGTGTGTTGGTGGGTTGAAAACTAGTTTATGATATCAAAAAATCAAGAAGTTGACATCTAGAGCTGACGCAGCCTTTATGAGCAGTGATTAAGTTCCCATGGGTTTGAGCTTTATTCTCTATGACAGTTTTTGATGTTCGGACAAAACATTTTGACAAGTATGTGAGGGCATGGTGTTACGTCAATGTCACTGAAGTTTCATCGGTCAAGTGGTTCGATGATAATTCAACGCCCTTCACAGTGGTGATAACTGATCCCTATGTTTTGGAGCCACACAAAACATGACAGAGACTTGAAAGGGCCATTGCGCAATCAAGTGCAAAAAGAGATTCAGACAGAATTTAGGAATACGTTTTTGCAGAGCGCCGAAGGCTAAAGACAAGAGAAGCAATGTGGAGTAACACTTTTGAAGATCTGGCAGTAACTAATTAAGATTTTCTGAGTGGAAAAAAAGAAAAAGAAACATTTTAGGTACATGATTTCAATTTCAAATCCTACAGTGAAATCTTTACTTTATGGGACCAAGCACCTATATGTCTTCAAGCTTTGTTAGGTATAACAGTACTTCCCCAATTTCAAGTTGCATAATGTAAATGCCAAGAAAGTCAATTTGTGGCCATAAGGCACTGATGAAATATTCCCACCTGTTCATTTCTAGCACCTTTTGGTTAGTTTTGCGCTGGTTTTGTGGTAACAAGCATGCATGGTCTGCATAACTGCAAAAGAGCTCTGTCCTTGAATCAGACCAGTGGTTTTCAAACTGCGGAGCGGGGCACCATGGCGGGTCATAGGGCCACTGCAAGGAGGCTAGTGGATGAACAGGGAAAAAATGAGAAACTAAGTTTAATGAGCAAGATTTATGCAAGGAAAATAATGTGGGATTGAGGGGTGTGACAGTAAATGCCTGAAGACCACTGAATTACACATATGTACATGTGTATGTGGATATGGCTAGTATGCAATGCACTATGGAGCGATATCAGCAGGTCTCTGTAGTTAATGAGCCAGAGCACTTCACATTTGCCTTTACCCTTGTCGACAACACCCACAAGTATTCCTGGACTTAACTGTAGAAAAGGCACTGATGGGATTCAAACCCAGGAACTCCAGTTTACTAAACAGGCACTTTAACCAACTAAACCACAGCGCTTTGTGGCTGCCAATCAGAGAGCAGTGATCAGATTGCTTATTTGATAAACTAACAGTCTAAACCCAAAGATATTTAATGTATAATAACATAAAACAATGACAGCAATTTTCACATCTTAAGTCCACATGAAATAGAAACTAGATTGCTATTTGCTTTATGTTAATATGTTAATGTTTTCTGTAAAAACAGACAGATTCTGACGGACTTCTCACGGATATTGATTGGTGTTTACAATAGCCAATAGTGCTGAATGTGTATTATGCCCCCTGCACCGTGCAGCTACAGTGGTCTCAGCTGACTCTTTGCAGACTGGGCATTCCTCGTGAACACAGCAAGAGTGGGATACCCCTGCAGCCTCCAGGACTGACAGGGGGTTGACATCAGGAAATAAGAATAATATAAAGATATAAGTTTAGAATTTCCTTCAGGATTAATTAAGTTCTGTCTTATCTTATCTATCTTATTTTACACAGTGCGAAGACGATTTTCTGGCCAGGATTGGCTCCTGGCACCTGGGGCTGAGCCAGGTAACTTCACTACACGTCTGACCAAGCTCACAAACTAACAGCACTACAGTTAAAGTAACTACTTTAGTAACAAGTAAAGCTATGTGTCCATCAGGAAATAAATCACCTCAGTATTGTATTCCCTGTCTGTCTTGGAAGCTGTGTTCGGTCCTGAGCCCAGTTCTGTTACCCACTAACAGCAGCTAAGTTAACAGAAAGTGTATATCACACAGAGTTGAAGATGAGCAGCCAGAGGGCATGAAAACCTTTTTCATTTTACTGTACATGATTAATAATAATTATATAATCATTATAATAAATAATAATTAACACTCTGGACTTGGCGGTCTCACCATCTCCAGTCTACCCACAGGGCTGTGTGCTCAGCCCCTGCTGTTCAAACTGTACAGCCAAAACTGCAACCCCCGACATCTAGAAAACTCTATTGTGAAGTATACGGAAACATCAGCCGGATTTCATACAACGATGAGACTTCATCTGGGGAGGATTATCAACAGTCTTGCAGAGTGGTGCACAGAAAACAATCTTCTGCTCAACATCAGCAAAACCACAGAGCTGATTGTTGATTTTTGGAAAAAGGAGGCAAGGAAACACAACTCTGTCAGTGGAGCTGAGGTGGAGCAGGCGAACAGTTTTAGGTTCCTAGGAATCAACATCACAGAAAGCCTGTCATGGGCATCACACATCTCCACCTTGGTCAACAAGGCTCAGAAACGGCTGTATTTCTTAAAGAAAACCTAAGAGGGCAAAAATTCCCATGTTAAGTTCCTGTCAGCTTCTACAAAGGAGCAACAGAAAGCATCCCGACTGGAAACATTACAAACTGGTACGTGATGAGCACGGCCCAGGACAGGAAGATTCTGCAGCGGGTGATTAAAATCTCCAAGAACACCACTGGTACCCACCAAGCATCATATTGGGGAGGTGAGGCACCTGAGCAGAGCCCAAAGGATACAAAAAAAAAAACCCACCCACCTCAGCCACAGCCTGCTCACCCTGCTGCTGTACGGCCAGTGATCCACAGAAGTAATTGCTGCCACACCACAAGATTGAAGCTTCTTCCTTCAGGCCAACAGACTACTTAATTCATCCTCAGCTGTACTCCACAATGTAAAATTTTATGAGTAGCAAAGAGGAAACTACATCAAACTCTCGCAACTCTGTTGTATAATGATAAATATATCAATCTTGTATATTTTTTACAACCAATTGTCTT
Source organism: Lutjanus argentimaculatus (assembly GCA_034769285.1). Taxonomy (NCBI): domain Eukaryota; kingdom Metazoa; phylum Chordata; class Actinopteri; order Lutjaniformes; family Lutjanidae; genus Lutjanus; species Lutjanus argentimaculatus. The sequence goes on from JAWZSL010000001.1 coordinate 5,088,694, forward strand.
TATATTTGCACAGCAGTTCAGATATCAAGAAGTGGAGGTGTAATTCAGCATGGATAGGGGTTAGTAAGTCTTAGTAGTTTATCAGCGAGAGGTTAGCACTTCACATTTACCTTTCCCTGATCCATAATCTCCCCCCCAATAACTGCACTGGACTGTGGAAAAGGCACTGCTGGGATTCGAACCCAGGATCTCCTGTTTACTAGACAGGCGCTTTAACCAACTAAGCCACAGCGCCCTGTGGCACCAAAAGAGAAAGCCATATTCAAATTTGCTTATTTGTTAGAAAAATACATTTGAAGTCAGAAAAATATCAAAAGTACAATGATATACAACAAGAAAAACAGTAAATGCTCACATTCATTGCAATCACATAAACATCTCCATATCTAATCCACCACTGGGGCTTCGTATGTTTACTAGAGAGGTACTTCAGCCAACTAAGTCCCAGCACCTATTGCCATTATGCAGATAAAATGCCAAAAGAAAATGGCAGCAGCTTTTTCTTTAGAAACGTGACTCATTAACAACAGGAGAAACCTTGAGAATTCAATTTCTGATATAAGAGTAGTGGTCAGTACAGGAAACCAATCAATTTGAAAATATTTACAATGAGGAATATACTTAATAATATCAGTTTCTTTCATTCTTACACTCACACACAGGTTCCACTTTCCGGTCTCTGGCTCTGTCATCATAACACACACATACAACCCATATGCAAATATGAATGAATGTCTCTCAAACACATTCTGCTTTGGTATCTCAGTACTGCAGTATGTATTTGTGCAAAGGCCTCTGGAATATACAAGTCAAATCAACACCAGTCCACACATAGACACACACAGACACATACACATCCTCACTGGGATTTTTGGACATGTCTAGGCTTTTCATGCTACCATGGCTACAATGCAGCAGAAACCTCATATGTAGGTATGGACTCCCAATTAGCTGCTAGAAATATCCCAAACCAACTATGCATGTTTGTATGACATTGTGTGTAAGAATGGAAATGAACAGAACAGACCTTTCAGGTTAAGTCTTGAACAGTTATTTAGCTTTAAGTAAAAGATCTGCTAGTGTAGACAGGATACACTGTACTTCTCCTAAGATGCTTGACTCGATACGCTTGCTTTCCTCACTCCCTTCATTTGTTCTGCCCACAGTCTATTTATCCTTAAAACCTCTCTAGACTCTCCTTCCACCTTCGCATTTGTGTCACCCTTCCCCACTCCTATCCCTTCCTCTTCTGCACTCTCCTTTCTCGGTCTTTCCTTCTCCTCTACTCCTTCTCTGTATCTCTCTATCGCAACACTCTGCCCATCCTGTGTATACTGTATGTTGTATGAGTCAAAAAGCAGTGTCAGCATCAGCTGTGCATGAAGACGAAAGGGAGAAAGAAAATGCCCAGATGAGTGTGTGTCTGACAGGAAATACTTAAGTGCTTTTGAGTGGACACTAAGTGTATGCACTGTATGTGTGTGAGGGCAGAGAGAGGGGATGATCAAACATGGGAAAACAGCTGAGATCAATGGTTTACAGGACGCAGCCTGAGCTCAGCGACAACAGGATAAGCAACATGAGTCACAGACAGAGACAGAGGCGGAGGAGGGTGGTCATGTTTTCACACTGCGTGATCACCACAAGACACAATAGAGCAGATTCACTGCAGTTTCTCCACTCCAAGAATAAGCAGACAATTAAATAAAAACATTCACTATTTTTTTTAAATTCAGAAGATAATACAATTGGTAGGTTGCAAGCAACAAATTGAAAAGACTCAAGTCAATGAAAGCATTTCAATCTGAAGTCCGACTACTATAGGTTAATTCTCTAAAGGGCTGTGGGCTAGCATTGAGGTGGTTAGCTTTATGCAAGCCCATCCCACCACTTCCTGTCTATTTTTTTTGCTAAAGCCTGAGAAAAGGTGTAAGAAAATATCTATAAACTAGAATACTGAAATATTATGTTTTGTGATACTTTCTTTGTCGATTCTCAGAAAGACTGTATCGTGATATTGTGATTCACGCAAAGATTTGTGGCCGCTAGATAGCAATATTGTTATCTTCAGTTCTGATTACACAAAAAAGTAAACTTTTTAAACTCAGGTTTTATGCGTATCGCTGTGCTCTTTATACTGTGACAGTTTTCCAAAATATTAGATAGAACTAGCCATATATTACCTTTCTTACAGCATCGCAATTAGGGCTGCACAGTTCATCGCAATATTAACCAAACTGCAATATAGCCAAGTCAGATACCAAAAAAGCAGAACCAGAACCAAACTGCAATATTGTGAAGAAAGAAAAATGTGTAAGAAAACAGCATTATAATGAGGTACTGCATAGATGCTCTGGCCTAAAATTCTTGTTCTCCAGGTGAAACAAAAGATGTTTGTTATGTACAAACCCCAACAAATATGACATAATAACAATTTTAATAGATCTGTTTCAATAAAAATTAAAACTGTATTGCAAAAATTATCATTCCCACTAATTCGTATTGCATATCGCAATCGCAATTTCAGTCAGAATAATCACGATATGACTTTTTTACCATGTTGTGCATCCCTAAATGCAATATACTGATTCATAACCCATGTGTCATGATATGCATCAAATTGCCAGATGCTTTCCCTAGAAAACACTGCCATGTAATCAATTTTGCACAAATCAGCCTTGAAAAATCAGATGTTGGGGCTAAATCAAGTTTAAAATTGGGGTCTGAACCATGTAGTTTGTCAGGCAAGCCACCCTTGCGCTGTAATAATCTCTGTGCCTAGACTTTCCTGTGGTAGGGGTAATGGGAAAAGATCGTTCTAGTCCCAACACATCATTCTTCTGTTGCGACAAAATCAGAAATCGCAACAGGAACAGAAAGAGTTGACCAGGATACCAGAAATCATTCGCTTTCAAGACTAACAGAAGGAGTGTGGCCATTACATTACAGCAAACTATTTTTCTGAGCAGCTGTGGTTACTGACACATCTCTAAAGAGAAGAGAGATCTCAGTTAAGGCTGCTGGATGTCACTTTGTCACAATCTAAGATAATCTGAAGTGAAACACTTGAAATCAGTCACTGAATAAAGCTTCTACACCGACTGACTGCTTAGTTCTCTGCCATGGTTAATTAATCAGAGAAAATTGTGTCTGTTGCCATTGCTCTGACAGCAACTGGAGTTAATTGAGCATCATGGTTTCTATTATACAAACCCTGAAAATGCTGCTTTCCCCCTGGACAAAATAAAAGAAAAACAGAAACTCTTTCAGTCTAATGCAGTTCCACTCCAACAGCACCACAAACTACAGTCTCAAAAATGGTCACACAATTGAATCAACTCTCTGACACAATCTCAACATATGCAGACCAACATAAGCATCCTAAGGCAGGGTTCATTGCAGGAACATTACATTAGCATTAAATTGTAGGAATATGTGTTCAGTATTATTCTGGTGTACCCGATACTGTAAATAAATGGCTTTGAGGAACATTTGTGTTACAGTTGAGGTGGTTTGGTTTTGTTCTTATTAGCAATGTTTATTATGTGACTGCCTTGGACCTATCAGACCCACTTTATTATTTAGACTAAACAGAAACATGTTTCTTATTTGTTGTAGGCAAACGGTGCCTCGGCTATGTGCTTGGGATGTGACACATAATTAAATATATTTTCTTCATGAAATTAAATAAAGGCTAAGTAGGTCATGAATCACCAATGACTAATTTTGAGACAGAAAGAACCCAGTCATCTTCCCCTTCATCTTCTCCCCCTGGGTTTAGCATTACCTGGAGTCCTCCTGTGATTTTGAATAACAGCAGAGACTGTCTGTGGTGTCATTTTGCCAAATACAGAGGCCACCTAATTATATTAGGAGGGTGTGAATCAGCATTGCATTAATTTGAGTCTTTTTTACAATCAGTCCTTGATTTTCTGTTCCTCCGCTTCCTAAATTATGGAGGCTGCAGTGAAACGCATTAATGAGGACTGTGATAGCATTTTGGGCTCAAACTGAGGAGGCTCATCTAGCTACTCAGCATGGAGACCCATTAGGTTTTAATGATATCTGCAGATAATTCCTAGGATTTGGTCAATAAATTTGAGTGAAACACAAATTCCATTTATCCCATGCAAATGCGCCACACAAAACGCAGACATGGGGGGTAAATTCCTAAATCACATCAGGGCCTCAGTTCTAGCACAGTCCAGTTTGGGCACCAGCAAAAACTGGTACTTTCATCCTTTGTTTTTTAACGACTGCCATTTCTGCAATTGCACAATCAATGATGCTCTTTGTAGAGTCTTCATGAAGCACTCTGTCTAGACTATGGTTGGGAAATTGGATGAATATACCAGTTATCTGTGATTAGTGTCCATCATTTTTTGGGGAGAGATTTTTGTCATTTTATTTTGCTAATCTAATGTTCTGAATGACCGCACAGTGGCACAGTACGCATCTAATGAGCCAAAGAATGAGTGAGAGGAAAACAGTCTGTAGAGCCAGAATATTTTCACATCTAATATGGTGAATTAAGGATTTAATTCAACCAAACCAGAGCTGGTGATTGCTGGAACAGTGAAAAGACTAACAGTGACTGTTTTGGTGAGTTTTGTTTTTCTGTGGAGTTTGAACGAAGGCTGTTTTACGATGACTTAATGAGGCGATTAAGTGCTCAGTTCAGTAAAAGAGAGAGACCTGAATACAGAAGGTGCACGGTTGTATTTTCAGTTCATTTTGTTTATTTAGTCAACAGACGTAGCAAATGGACGTAGCAAACATACATGGCCAACTAGCTGCTCACACACATCTCCCACCTTGGGAGGAGGTGCAGGGGCACATACACTTGCACAAATATACCAGCAATCACTGGTTGATGGGCTGATGGTGGCTGGCTGGAAAATTGTACACATGGCTAAACCCTAGCCTGGACTATGGTAAATTTGAAAATCATACATTATTACATCACAACAAGTTCTCTCACAACAAAACCATCTTCACAGAGGCATGTAAGCTGCACAATATTTTGCTTATCCCGGCAACAGATCTGAATGCAGTCCAAGGTTGCCAGGTATGTGTTTCTCTGCCGCAACTGGTCAACCGAGTGTTGCAGCAGAATGATTTTTTTGTCTGCTGGTCAGGTGCACCTATCTTGCATGCAAATTACATTAACAATATCTAAATATACACACATTCATATTTTAAACAAAATAATTACCCTACCAAACTGACCAGGAGCACCTTCAATCTGAAAACATCGTGCACCACTTTGCTACAGTTTCTGAACTGAACGACATGTTTCCTCAAAACAGTGCGCAACAGTGTGCAATAGGATTTCAGGTACGTTCTTGTTTCGTGGGTGTGTCAGAGGTGTTACTCAATCAAGAGCGACATGTATTTAAAACCCACCGTCTTAAAAAGGCGTTGCAGTGCAGTGCCCTTGCATACACAACACAGTGTTAAACACACCACCATTTCCGTTTAAATAAACATTTTGCTATGTTTTGTCAGCCCAGATAAACACATACACACACGGACCTGGCACACATCACATGCATGCCCACATAAACACACACTAATACGACGTGCCCATGCTATCCGCCTGTCAGCACTGGTTTTATTACCCACTGGGCAGGTTTTGGGCAGGTTTTGGGGTGGTTTTGATCAGCCATTGGGCTGGTTTTGTTCCACAGACCTGGCAACCCTGATGCAGTCAGTGCAGCCTTTGCAAAAAGTCCATCATCACTGTGCATACACTGTGCATAGTTTATAATAGACCTTTTTGCAATTTGGTTTCATTCACTCATCCAGATCTTTTGGAAAAAAAGCAACACAACACAAATGCAATATTGTAATCGTGTTACAGTTCCACTGTTAAGGTAAAGTGTGCCAAAGGAAGGGTAACTGGGTGTATGAAAGCTGTCAGTGTTACCAAATGTGCATGAGGTGAATACAAGTAAGCATGAGATGTGCCTATTTTTATGTGTGTGCGTTTGTGTGTGTGAAGCCTAACCGTGGAGGCAGACATAAGGGTATGGGGGATTTAGCTGGATTGAGGACACCAAGTTGACTCCCTCAGTACACCAACTCGTCATCGTTTTCTCCTCTCTCTCTCTCTTTCTCTTATCCTCTCTCCTAAGACTAGTCCAGCTAAAATGTACTCCCAGAGGATTAAATACATTGCCCTTTCCCTTTCTTTCTTTCTTTCTTCCTGCCTCTCTTCCTTTCCCTTTTCTGCCATTCTTTGTTTCTTTATCTTTCGCCTTTTACCTTTTATAATTGGTAGAAACACAGATTGAGTGCACCACAGCATACAACTTGTGAGCGTGCATGCGTGTTTGAGTGTGTGTGTTGATTAAAGCCAGCCTGTGGATTAATTAGGGTAAATAACCTCAGAGCAGATTTTGGGATTTAAGAGTTAAAATGGACTGTAGGCTTTACGCAGCAAAATGTGTGTCTGTCAACCGTGTATGTGTTTCATTACAGGGCCACACTTTACTTGTCCCGCAGGGTCCAGCTATTTTAACGATGATTTTAGGAGGTGATTTAGTTAACATGAAATGAGCACCTTAGCAAAGTCTAGCCAAGGCATGTACATAGTCTACAAATCCACAGAAACAATTTCACCATTGTAGTTTTATTCCAGAGCTATCAAAAGTGTGTTTTTTCAGGGATAGTATAAATTAATTAGCATTACTGCACATGTCCCACTGTCAGCCAACTTGCTATGCTGTGGGCCATTTACTGACTGTTTGCAGGTATCATTGCAGTTATCAACTCTGCATTCTGACCCTGGGTGGGGACAAATCAATAATTTCTTCTTCCTGTGGAAATCCCAGCTGCATTAATAACATTACAGTGTGGCCAGTTAGGGACACATGTTACTATAGAGCTATAGTTTCATGTCTCAATAAAGTGTAGCTCTCCTGTTTAACTATGTCTCTGTAAAGCCGCAGTGGGCATGATGGGCAAAAAAAAAGAAAAAAAAGAAGAAGACTCATGTGGGCCACATGTCGACAGATCAGTATTTTCAGATGTATTGGTGAAGACAGTTGACAGTTTGGCCAGCTGCTAGCTTTTAGCACCTCAGCTACTGCTCTGCTGAAAAAACAGCTGGTTCTGACAACACTTTCGGTTGTCAAAGTCAGTGTGTATTGAAGGGCCGTCTTGCTTCTGATGTAAATTTGAATCTGAAGGTACATGTATCAGCAAGTGCAATGTAAGACTTTTTAAGATTTTCTTATTAAAATTAAAAAAAAAAATAGATTAAATCCAAGGCCAATTTTGATATAAAACTAAACATCAAATGTGAAAATACAAGCATACCCCTCTGAGTAAATATTATGAGTAAGGCAAAATGACAACTGGTTGAGAACATTTGTCCGAATATGTTTTTTTGTGTAAGAAAATATATTGTCCTAAATAATATTAATCACTGTAATTGTCCCAGAGCCACAGTCTGAAATAAGGCTCTATCAAGTAGGGTGGGAATCTCAAGGCACTTCACATTTTTATTCAATTGCGATTCAGAGGGCTACGAGTCAACTATCTCATGCAAATTGGACTGATGATTTCTCCACTTTTAACAGCTCATCTTTTGCCCAAATACTGGTGGATTTGGCCAGTTATTTACCCAGCACTGTTTTCTACATGTTATTTAGCCAATATCATTCCTTGCATTTATACTCTGAATAGGGAATGAGCCAGGTAATGCACCATGCCAATCACAAGTTCAAGCTGACGGGTGCAATGACAGTGATGAGACTGAAATATTCGAGATTAATGGCTAAATGGAAGAACAGGGAAAAGGTTAAAATCAGGTGGACACTACAGTGGTCACCATTGGACAAAGTTTGCAAACAGAAGCATTCAAATTCCACTCTTGTTGATTTTGCCAAAGTTCAAATGCTTGGAGGGAATTTTAGACCATGCCAACAGCATTCAATAAATTAATATTTAAGATCTTCCCAAACAGGAATTTAAGACTATCTCACAAAAATATCCATCTCTATGGTGAAGTCAGATGAAAGCCACATCACCGACAGAAAACCTAGTGGGACTTCAGTGTCTTGCTCAAGGACACATTGACAAAGCAGATGCTTGTTGCTGCAGGGGCTTGAGTCCAGGCCTCCCAATAAAAAGGCAGCCTCCCTAATCGCTGCACCGCCCTGCTGCTCCTGATTTTACCACCACGAGAATGTGTCATCAGAAATAATTACAAAACATTAAAAGCTATAGGAACGCACTGAGAAAACACTGCAGGAAGCGCCTTTCAACCATGAGGATGACAAAGCCAATTTGAAGATATTTACCCAGTGGCATGTAGCTCCATCCCTCACTGACTGAAAGAACTAACACATTGTGGTTGCATATGCTAAACTGGCTCTCCCTCCCTCCCACAAGTGAGACCGGGGCCTTGTTCACTTTCCAAAACCCAGCAGCAACAAGGCAATCTGTTCTCAAACAGCTGGAGCTGCCCCCAGGAGTGAGAGGGGGAGAAAGAGAGGCAAGTCTCAGAGAAAGGAGAGGTGGAGAAAGTGTGAAATTGAGAAAGAGGGAGAAAGACAGGCATGGAGGCAGAGAAGCAGTCAGTATTAGAGAGTTTGCTGTCATAAATAATCAATGCTTAGTCAACACTGAAAATGAGAGCGTGTGAAGGAACCAGGGTTTCCTCCCATTGCCAAATCCAAAAGGGAAAACTGCCAGATTCACACACGTCATGAGTAAACAGAGCTGAGCCAAAATGAAAAAGAGAGATATGGAGACAGACAAAAAGATTGTCAGAGCAAAAGAGATGGAAAAAAACTGGAATCGAGGGAGAAGGGGAAAGATGACAGAGAGCGATACAGAATGAAAAGAGAAGAAAGAGAGGAAGAAAGAAACAGAGTCGGAGAGCAGGAAGAGGGCAGCAGGAAATTCCTTCGTCATTTTCCCAACCCTTTGTCCTTCTCCAAAAACTGAAATATGACAATACTCCTCCTCCTCCTCCTCCTCTTTTTCTTTCCCATACCACTCCTCCGTCACTCATTAGATGTTTCATTCTTTCTTTTTTGCGCATGGCGTGCACATCACAGTCGGCAATGATGACTAGATTTAAAATCATCTGGCAGTTGGCGGGTGTATTCCTCAGCTCTTCTGAGCTGTCAGCGCACGCATGTGATGCAGATGTGTCCATACCTCATGTCTTCCAGCAGGTCACATTCAGTCTGGTGTTTAAAGTGCAGTCTTGTCATCTGCTCTGTGTGTGTGTTTTTCAGCTCCTGTGTCACTTTGACCTGAAGGAAACAAAAAGACACGTCAAGTAAAGGATTTGTCATTTATTCATCTGCCTGATGCACAAGTGTGTTATTTATTTAATGGCACATCTACAGTAAACCCAACTCTACCTCATTTATCCTTCAATACTGATTATATAAAGAGTCAGCTATAAAACTAGATATCATCTGAGACTTTGGTTACCACAGTAGAGCTAAAATATTGTCTTTTCCTGGTCATAAAAAGAGTCCAGTGAACTATGAATGTCTCTACCTGCCTGAAAGTCATATACACATTAATGATTAATAGTGTCTTTTTTTCTAAGTGGCCATATCACCAACTCCTTGTTAGATTAAATGTTGCGTGAAATCACCAACAGTCACACACAAATGTGACAAACACATTATGGAGTAGGACTGTTATTTTCTTAGGAAATGTCTCTATGAAATAGGCCTGTGATTAGATTAGATTAGATTAGATTAGATTAGATTAGATTAGATTAGCTGTTATTGTCTCCCTTGGAAGAAATTTGTCTTGGACGTTCCAGAGAACACAGCCGACACAGCCACACACGTACAATCAAATTACAATTAACATACAGTATCACCCCCAGATCCATACAGCCAAAACAGCATACACACAAGAGTACTGCACGATGCACTAAATCCAAGTGTTGCACAGATGCATTACCAAAGAGACTCCAAAAAGTCCTATACAAAATTATTGCACAAATGCCTGACACATGGTAATTGCACAGATGCCCTATACAATGTGCAGTAAAACAAGAGTGATATGTATCTGCAATACAACATCAGTTTGAAAATGAGTGTAGACTGTGAGGAAACTGGTGATAAAAAAAGGAAGTCAGCTCACCAATATGGCAGTTTTTGAGTTTCTCTTTAAAAGTCTATTAAGACTTAACTATTACCTGTGCTTTGATAAAGAATGTACTTAAATTCAAAGTAAGGCAATTGAATTCAAAATGGTCTGTTACACATTTTCAATATAGACTGAAATGAAACACTTTTATGATGATTAATTTTTCAGCTATATCACCCTGCCCTACTATAAAATGACTAAAAAATACTGACCATGGAGTCTAACAAGCTTTGAGAGCCTGAGGTGACATCTTTAAATGCCTTATTTCAACCATCAATTTAATGATTAATCAACTTTCAAAATTGTTGCTGATTAAATTTCAGTTGATCCATTAACCAATCAACTGACAAATTGTTTCAGGTCTATTCACAATATTACCAATATTTGGGTACTGATCCAAAATCATGATGACAGTATTGCCAGAATTTACTTTACTCTCGTACAGTTCACTGAATGTTGAAAGTTGGTGAATGTGAAACCAGGTCAAAATAATTGTGCTGTTGTGATTTCTTTCACTGAATACATATCATGTAACAAGAGCTACAACATTTAGTTAATTGATTAATAGATTAGTCACTCAAAAGAAAATTAGTTGCCAACTGCTCTGACATTCGATTGATCATTTCAGTCATTTTTCAAGCAAAAATTTGCTGGTTCCAGTAAATGTAAATGTGAGGATTTGCTGCTTTCCTTCGTCATTTATGATAGTAAATGAAGAGTCTTTGGGTTTTGTTGGTTGGACACAAGAAGCAATCTGAAGACATCACTTTGGGCTCTGGGAACTTGTGATGAGCATTTTTCACAGATTTTTCTTACAGACAAAGCGATTAATCAATCATAAAAATAATTGTCAGATTCATCAACAATGAATATAATCACTAGTTGCAGCACTACATGTCACAAAGGACTTGACGGAACCAAAGACAAATACAGTCTGAGATGTGGACTGTGCATAAAGAGCTATAACTCTAGTTCTGAATGATTTTTAGTATATTACCATCAAAAAATTGTCTCCTGAGTCACTGTGGCCGGCACACACACACACACACACACACACACACACACTTTAACTCCCATCAATCAGTCTATCTGCCAGTCACCTGTCAGTGTGCTCAGCTCTAGAGTCACCTGAAGGGAACACACACATATACACACACACACACACACACACACACACACACACACACACACTCCCATCAGTAATCCATCAACGTAACAATCAGTGTCTGGGTCTTGTCAGACTTTTGGAGAGGCTGGAGGAGGCTTTTTGCCGTTGGAGGTGACTGAAGACACTTTAACAGCCCACAACAGCATTTAGGAGCAGACAGACCCCCTGTGCATTAGGAAAATATGCAAATTGCATCACCTCCTACACAAATTCATTTCGGTGGTCAGACCAGCGGCTATAACCTGCACTCACTCACACAGCCTTGTACAAAAACAGACAGTGAGCTCACCCTTGATATGCACACAAACAAGCTCTCTCACACACACACACACTCCTGCCAACACATACAGAGTCACTGTGACGGTCATTGTGTATTGTCGGGTGAATTCCATCAGCTATTCACCAGTGTAACAGTGGGCAAATTCATGACTGTTCTAGACAAAACAAACAACAATACAACACACACTGCACTGTCACACACACTCACACACACACAAACACACACTGCAGAGCTTCTGTCTTTCATGTACTCTGTCTTTGAAGATAAGGAGGGAGTGGTTCATTACATTATCAGGGCAGAATTACTTGACTTGATTTCACCTTCTATCTGTCAGCGGAAACCACAGGGGGAGCAAGGGCGCGAAGGGGAAGGGCAAAGGGTGACAGAGGGATGATGGGGAGACAAACTGAGAGGGAAGAGTGGAGGAGAATATGATGGGCGAGTAAGTGAGAGTAAGAAGGGAGGGAGGACAAAATGGCAAGACTGAGAGAGAGACAGTGAGAAGAGGGTCAAAGCCACAGTGAAAAAGATGGGATATGAAGATGTTAATTAGCAGTATGAGGCAGAGTGAAAGAGATTTTCAAGTGTATCATTTCAGCAAAGGTCATGTTAAAGGAAAAGCGCTCAGTTGGTGTAGTGGTAGCTGATGCAGCAGGTAGCTTCCCCACCTGTTTGTAGGAGAAGGTAACGAAAACAGCAAATGGGGTTGAGTGACAGGTTTGGGCCGACAGCCCCTCAGTTGCCATAGAGTTGTTTCCTAAGTTCCATTTTAGATTACTTTTGTGGGAAAGAACCCGAGAAGAAGCTGTTGCTGCAGTTCACTGCACCTCATCCCCATGTCATGCTTAATATTTTCCTTTTGAACACAGCTAAATTATGGACATGTGGTGCAGAGACGAAGACCCTTTTAGACCCAGCTGGATGTTTTTTTACCATGAGCAAATCCATTTTAACAATTACATTACACATGATGGTACACTTTCTCACTTCAAGGGAAGAAGCTGTTCAAAGACCTGATGGTACAAAAAACCAAACAATGAATGTAGCGCCTTTTCTGCATGCCAATCACCAGCCTTACTTGATCTTGGTACAAGAAATTTAGTCCTTAGGTATCTAAATTTGGTAGTGAATGACAAGGCATTTGTCAATATTGTAGTATACTATCTAGTATTCTATTGAAGCAAGTTTCAAAGTTCAACACCCAGCCCTACCAGCCTTAACAGGAATGAGTGATGTGTATTGGCAAGAATCTGCCGATACAATACGTATCATGATACGGGGGTTCCAATTCAATATATTGCAGTACTGTTAGCAAGAGAATATATGTTTTGCTATTTTTTGTCTAATTTTAGGAAAACTGTCATAGTATAAAGAACACACCATCATATGTGTAAAGTCTGACTTAAGAGTTTACATTTTTATCCAATTAGGACAGTGAAGATATAACAAAAGTGACAATACAGTGTTTTTGAGAATCAATACAGTATCACAAACATATTATTGCGATAGTGAAAAGTATCAATATTTTTTTTACACCCCTAATAGGCATATTTCAAAATGTATAGTAAATCTATACAACAGCTCAGTATGAAGTTGAACCAATGCTTCTAAGATGGATGGATTGAGGGATCGATGGATGGTGTTATCGCATTTCAAAACAATGCTGTGGAGCAGTATACTGCCTTTCTTCAGCCTAATTAGCAGCCATCTTTAATTTAAGCCACATAAAACTAATATATGAGAGTCAAATGAGCTCAGTCTGTAAGCAGATGTGCTGAGACACAGACAGAACACTTATGGGGCTGTATGTCGCACTGGGAGAGAAATTATTAGTATCCAACAGCCAAATACTGATACACTCTGGCTGTCTTGCTGTGGGGCTGAGTGTACCGAGTGTGCCAGGCACATTGGCAGGAGGTAACACATCAGTATCTTGCAAATTCTGTTTTATTTTTGGAAGAATTTTCACAGTAAATTGAATGGGAAAGATACTGACAGCTGACAAATTAGATCTTAGAAAAGGAATAAGACCATAATGGTGCATTTGGATCAAACACAGTGGAGCAAGACAGCCACAGAGGTCTCTCCACAGCAAACTCTTTGATGAAAGGATCTGCCCGAGTGTGTGTGTGTGTGTGTGTGTGTGTGTGTGTGTTTTACAGACATGATATGACATGTTCAGGGCCAGCCTGTGTGTAGAGCATAAATGGCACTAGGGGAATATGTGGTAATTAAGAGAAAACTGTGCAGAGGTTCACAGCAGGGTAATTGGCTCTCATGCATCTATTTCAGGACAACACACACACTCACAGAAAGCAATGGACCAACGACTTCAACACACCCTCACATACACACACCCTCACATCTAGGACTGGGCAATATATTAATATTATATAGATATTGCGACATGAGATACCATCTTAGATTTTGGATATTATTATATTGTAATGCCATAAGTGTTGTCTTCTCCTACTTCACTAGTAAAGTGATGTCATTTTCTGAACTTACCAGACTGTTCTAGCTGCTCTATTATTTGCCTTCAACCACTTAGACATCGTAAACACATTACTGATGATTACATATCAAAAATTAGGGAAATAATCGCAGCTGTATCGGTCTATATCAACATATGTTTTTTCCAAGTTGAAATGCTCTATAAAAGCCAAAGCCAAAATTTGTGAAGCTTGTGATGAACTTCACTAGAAAAAAACAAATGAACATTTGAAGAGTCAGAACTGTTCTTTGTTTTTGTTGTCATACTGATTTCAGTTAGATTTGGTTCAGTCAGCTGAGGAATATTAAATCATCCATCTTTGCTCACCACATCTTTGCCTTTCTTACCTTCAGGTGTGCATAAACTAGAGGTTATATAAACTTCTTTTTAAAATACAAACATGAAATTTCTGGTGACTAAAAGGTATGAATGATTATCGGTATGAAAAAAGCCCTAACAGAAAGGCACTCATAGGAAGCTATCGACAAGCAGCTTCAACACACACCCTCACACCCACTGGGTACCAAGCTATAGGGGCCTGTAGTCTTCTCACGGCCCATACAGAATCAATAAGTCAGTCTCAGACATGGCTTTGCCAGCATGTCTCCTAGGTGTGTGTGTGTGTGTGTGTGTGTGTGTGTGTATGTGTGTTTGTGTGGCTTTTGTCAGCTCAGCCTTTGATGAAATGACGTGACCCTGGACAGACTGAAGGTCTTCCCATGAGATGAGAAGCATCACAACATTGAGAAAGGACAGCTTTTGTCATGCTGTCTGGACGATTGTTGTCACAATTTCACTATTGAACTGACATTACAGCTGCAACGATTAATCGGGTAATCAATTATTAATTGAATTTGGGGTCATTTTTTAATAAAAAAAAATGTCCAAATACTCGTACACTTGTAATAATGGTCCATTAATTAACATTACTTAATGCTTAATAAGCAAGATAACTATGGCATTAATACATGCATTAGTTAATAAGATAAAATAAGATAAGATTAACTTATTGATCCCACATCAGGGAAATTTGCATTGTACAGCAGCTCAAATGGTACAGATAGAAAAGAGAGTGACAATCAGAATACAAAAGATAAAATACAAAAAAATAGTTATCAAAGAAAAATAAAATATAAAATATAAAATACTAAATTTGACAAAACTATATAGTATATAATAGTTCATACAGATGCTCTTAATATTAGTTACAACAATAGTAAGTATTACCTAACTTAATGTTATAATAAGTATTACATTCTGTTAACAAATGTCTCTTGTTAAGCTAGAGAAAAACATTTTTTAAATGTTTATTTAAGAGTAATTATTTTCCAGGCATTCGTGCATCCTCCAACTTTGGACTTATTTTTTGGTGAAGGACACAATCAGCAGACACAATCCATGGTCTACATGCAGAAGTTTGCCTTTTCCTTTATTTTCATGTAGATGTTCATGATCGTTATAACCAAACCAATCATTTATTTTGCATGTTATACAAATCATAAATAATGCGTATTGAGCATTAACTAATGTTAATTAATGGACATTTAATGTTAAGTCTTACCAGATACTTCAATTTCAGTGTCTTAAAGGGATAGTTCACCCAAAAATGAATATTCGAGCCATTATTTGCTCACCCTCATGCCAACTGAAGGTCAGGCTTACTTTCATAGTCCACAAAAGCTGCTAGAGCTTCAGAGAAAAACAGCATTGCGGAATTCTCACAAACAGTTTAAATGAATGGTGACCAGTTTTCAAACATAAAAAGCAACCAAAAAAAAACCCCTAAAATGCCTCCATACCGCTCATCCGGCCTAATCCAAGTCTCCAAAGGCCAGGATACGCTGTTCACTTGCACGTGCACACCGTCACACCACACACACGCCTGTTCAGACGGTGTGCATGTGAACACGGCTCCAAGATTTAGGCTAAAAACGCGGTTTATATGATGTCTTTCGAGTCAGTTTGGCATGTTGGGACTGGGATTACACCAGACAAGCAGTATGGAGGGATTCTGTGGAATTTTTTTGTTTGTTTGTTTGTTTTGTTTTTTAATGTTTGGAGATGGTCATCATTCACTTCTGTTGTTTGGGATATTCTGCAAAGCGTTTTCCTGTCAAACTCAAGCAGTGTTGTGTGAACTATAAAACTAAACCTGACCTTCAATCGGCACGAGGGCGAAAAGATCATTACTGATTTTTTTATTTTTGGGTGAACTCTCCCTTTAACCATAAGATTTAGAGTAATTGGTGGGTAATTTTTAAAAAAAAATCAAATATTTACTCGTGGTATTTACCACCAATTTATGATGAAATTATGGGACCTGAAAATTGAAGCGTTTCCTTGTTTCTCATTTAAAGTTAAGAGGCATTAAAAGGACAAACACAGTGTCACACTCGGTATGAAACGTCTCCTGTTAGCTCACACCACGTTAGCGCTCTCGAGCTAACGTTCGTCTGACGTTTGACGGCTCGCGCTGTAACGGCTGGACAGACGCGTATTAATGTCGCTAGGTTACTCACTGAACCTAGCTAGCAAACGCTGCTAACGCTGGCTAGCGAACGTCTCTCCTCTCCCCCCTTTAATTTTCTCAAGCCCGCAAGCATGAGACGCGCGGTTAGTAAAACACAACAGCCGCAGCTGAGGTTACTACACCGTTACCCGTCTGTCATTGTCTGTAGTTACAGCACCGCTAAAACATAACGGACCCTGGAAATCACTCACCTTCCTCGGCGGCGGCTGCATTTTGGAGTATTGACATGAATGGTTATTTCCCTTGTGTGATGTATAGTAATTCCAAGAGGAAATCCAAATCAGTGTGGGGACTAATGTTTTGTTTCCTCAAACAAAACAAAAAAAAAAAAATCCTCCCCTCCAGACGACAGGGAGGAAAGACGGGAGTTAAATTTGTACTCCGGCGGCCATGATTGATGATAAATGGCTGGTTTATACAGAGCAGAAACTGAAGCTACGAGGAGAGGCTGAACACACTTGTGTCGGTTGCTGCCACTACTAAAGGACGAGTGTGTACTGTAGTGTGTGTGTTGTGAAGCAGGAGAGCAGACAGGCGGAGAAGAGAAAAGCAGAGGGAAGGGATGGAGGGAGGGAGTATTAACGGGGAACCCCTTCAGCAACTCGGCTCAACGGCTCCACCATGTGGCGAAGAGCGGGACAGCACCCGGCGTGTGATGAAAAACACAAGAGGGAGCAGAGAGACATCCTTTTTGTTCTGCCTTCTCTCGCCGGGGTGTCGACAGTAACCTCGATTAACACTTGCGCAGAGGAGTTTGAAATCAAGTAAAAGGACAAGAGGGATGATAACAACAAAATTGGGACCGTTTGTCCACTGAGCAGCAGTTTTTTTTTTCCCCGAGATGCTCCAGCCTGCTCAAGGAGAAAAAGCCTGACAGTGACAGGAAGCTGGCTGCGTCCCGCAGACCTGCATAGCAACAAGAAACCGCAGTCGATCAAAGAAAAATCGATCACAGACCAGTGCGAAAAACAGTATTTAAAAACAAAGCGATGGAAAAACACATAAATATATCTCACCAAATTTTAGACGCTTGGATTATTCATAATTATTTTAAAAATATTATTTTTATCCTGTCATCCGAATCCATTTGAAATGCTATCAGGCACATCAAAATGAAAACTGATACATAAAATAATATATTTCAAAATGTTATTTATTATAAGCTTTTGTGTACTTAAAAATTCTACAGGCTATCATGGAGTAAGGATAAAAATATAAAATAAATAAATAAATATAAAATGGATAAAATAGGGGTCATTGGGTTCATTGGAAGTGGGTGCTGAGTGAACAATTAAAGGAATAAATTACAATGGAGGGTGACTGAAACCCTTGTAATGAGTTGGCACCAGCAGCAGCTGCACGCATTTGTGCAGCCTGCATGTGTGTGTTTTTTGTGTGGCTGCTCATAGTTTGAAATTAACCAGGCACTGAAATATAGACTGCTGGATGAGAAAATATTGTGGTGTAATATATTGTTTAAAATGTTTCGAAAAAGTTTGCTCAAATAAATGTCAACTATCAAATTAGAACCATTTGAGAACTGTTTGTGAAAACATACAATGAGTCATGATTGGTTGAACTTGAACTCTTATGAACTCTATTTCTCTCATGTTAAACAGCATCAAAACAACAACGTGGTTTAATTAATGTCTAAATTAGAGGTACACGATGTCTGCTCTTTCAGGTGACACTGATAATGTCTCATGGCCCATGCCGATAATATAACCAATCATTTCACATTGTTGTAATTTAAAAAGAAGTTTATATAACCTGTAGGTTATGCACACCTGACGGTAAGAAATCCTCAGATGTGGTGAGCAAAGATGGATGATTTATTATCCCATGGCTCTGACCTAACCAAATCTAACTGACATCACCAGGGGTGAGAAAGGGTGAAATTCAGAACAGGAGAGTTTGGTAGTGAGCATGTAATGTCAAAAGGAATAAAATGTAACAACGAGTAACAACAGACGGTAACTCTAATTTGTTCTTAAAGATTAGTTTCATATTCTGAGGATAATATGAAGCACAGTGTCTGTTTACGAAACCCATGAACCATTACGCAAATGTTGCAGTCATTTTAAAGGTCTTTTCAGCAGATAAGATTCTCATTAATCTGTAAGAGCCTACAAACACATTTTTTAGATACTTTATCACAAATTCCTCCCACAGTGCACACTCCCTCATCTGGTTTAAAACAGGTCAAATAACATCAACAATCAGAGTTATTTATAATATCCTAGTCAGACGTTTGTAATAAATAAAGCAGGAATTATAGCCTTAATAAGTGATTTGATCTGAATATTGTCACAGATTCATATCTTGTCCATAATATCTATTATTATTGGTTAATTTTCAGCACAAACAGGACAGAATTCAGGGATCAGGGACAACTGTTTGTAGATCTAGTAAAGTTCATCAAAAAAGTTTACGAACACACCTTGGCTTTTATAGAGCATTTTGACTCAGAAATCAAATCAAATACTTTGAGGTTCTGTTGAATCAGATATTATTATAGCTGCTATGTATTGGTTAATGCCAATATAGACCAAAACAGCTGTTATAGGCCAATATCGCACAATAGTTTATCAGTCCTGGCATCACATTTGATTGGTTGACATGGTGCTGCAGCTGTGGATGTGATGGCTGACCATTACCTGTGCTGTCGATGTTACTTTACATTTTATGTTGAGTGTTTTCATGTGGTCGACTCTGTACCAGCCAAGGCGATGCCCTTTTGATGCACCATTCTGCATTTTTTCCCGACCCACTGTGACAATCTGCTTTGACTTTATACTATATACAGACAGACAGACAGACAGACCCTTAGAAGGTGGAAAGGTTCTGGATAGAACCCACAGAGAGGGTTCTGAGTGGAACTATGGCATTATTAAAGGTGTCTGCTTTAGAACCTCTCATGGAGGGTTCTGGGTGGACCCCTTCATAGATGGCTCTAGGTATAACCCTTTATGTTGGGTTCTGGGTAGAACTCTCTGAAAAGCCTGCAAGTGGAACCTTTGTAAAAAGGTTCTACCAGGAGCCTAAAAGAACTTCACTATGGTTCTAGTTAGCTCCTTTATTTCTAAAAGCGAGAGAGACAGAGGGACAGATTGCGTGAGACTGCGTGGAGTCGAAACCTCTCAAGGTTAACACAAACAGTTGTTATTACTAACGGGAAGAAATGCAGTCAACGTTATTTGTTCCCCAGAAATACTTTCACTCACATTCTGCTTCCACTAACGCCAAACTACAGCAGACTGTTCTATAGTTGGCAAGTTTCAGACTAACGGTGTCTTACAAAAAAGACAAACTAGTTGATATGTGTCCCTGCAAGCGTTCATTTTGGCCAGATAGAAGAAAAGACAAAAAAAAAAAAAATAGCTGGAGGGACAAGTATTTTACTTTATGCCTCGTACGTGCCATGGCCAAGGTTAAGGTTAAGGGCCGTGTAATCATTAATACACAAAGTTTCTGGAGCAGGTAAGACATTAAGTACCCTTTCTCACCTTTCCTCTCAGTATAACGCTCAAACTAACACAACAGACGCGCAGAGTAGCATTCAGAGAAACACCCACACACATAACTTTCTGCCTGTGGCACAGGAGAAAATGGCTGACAGTCATTGTTGGATCATATTGTATTTGTTAGGATCCTGACAAGATGTTTTTGGTTTATGATTTCTCGTATGATTTAGCTTAGGAGCATCTGTATTTCTTTGGTCACACTAAGGTAAGAAATTTTACAGTGAAAAGAATCAACTACTTCAACTAAAAGTGCAAAAAGGAGCATAGATGATTAGCTTCAATTTGTTTGCCTGGAAGTCACACGAAATGGTGTTCTTTGTCAGTATATATTGGTTTTAATAGGATTTTAGAATTAACTCTGCTTTTTTTATATGTTAACATTTAGAAATAATGTCTTTCTACGTTGACCAAACTGAAAAAATATGTATATTCGAACAGTTTAAGGTGTGAAAGAAAGTCCTGGTCACTGTCCATCTGTTTGACTAACAGACAGGCCAACAGCCTCAAGCCCAACTGCTGACGCACTGCATGCAGGCTACAGCTTGTCAGTCAGGCACAGTGCACACACCTCCACAGGTCTTTCATCCACTCTAAATATCTCAGGTACGCATTCACCCATGAACAACACTCTCAGATACACGCTGTATCTGCTCCTAAGAATGAGGATACATTACAGAGGATGATTAACGCAGGACAGCCTGTGAAAGTCGATAGCATTCATACAGCGTGAGTAATTTCATACGTTTTTAGGGGTTTAGTCAAAGGGGAAGGGGCTTTACTATATGTGGATATTTTTGGACCACACGATTTTTACGAGAAAAAGCACAGGCTGCTTTATTGCTGAATAGTAAGTTGTGTTCAGTTTGGTATGGCATGTGCACAGCAGGTCAGGAGGATTTGGGGGACTGCAAAAGGGGGGCTGCTCTGTCTCAGGTCTGTTATCTGTTAAGCAGCTGGTTTGAGGAGAAAGAGAAGAGAGCAAAGGGTACAGAGCGAAGTGGCAATGTTTTTGATAAAGAGGAAATAATGAAAAAGAAAGAAGAAAAGGGAGATCACTCATCAGTCAAGTAAGGAACAAGTAAGTCTGGCATGTGTTGTCTTATTTGCATGCAAGTTTTTAAGATGCCACATGGCATCACAGGTGTTTACGTGACTGGTTTGAACATGAGACAGATATGTGAGGGGAGAAAAAAAAATGGACTGAAGTTAAGCGAGGCAGCAGTGCATGCCTTCAAGTGCGGGGAAGCAGAAATAAAGGTTTGAACAGGGTCTCAAAACAAAGTCTGGTTTGAGTTAAGAAGTTATTCCTCTGTCTCTCCCTCTCTCGCAGCCATGTGAGGTTTTGGAAAACTTTGACATGCAAAGTGCCAGAATGAGTGCTGTTTTGCTGCGTGAGAACACAGCTGCACCAAAAAGTTTTGTTTGCCGCCACACAAGTGCGTGTGAATCTGTGTTTGAATCTTCTTGCAGGTCAGATTCGCTAAAATATTTAGAGATGTTTTCTTGTGGGTGAGGAGAGAGGAGCGCCAGAGTATCTTGGTAATCTGCCGAGACATGGGGTTAAGATGTAATGATGTCTCATTATGTAAACCTGTTGGGCCGGGTGGAGGTGGAACAGTACTTCTTGTCAAACGCATATATAGTACTACCACGGTGCGAAATACAGGGAGCCTCAGGGGGTCAGAGCCCTTTTGATTGACACTGAAAAGAAACGCCTGAAAGCCTCAACAGCAAAATCTCTCTGGGCTCTGTGGTGGAAATCAACAAGGTCTGTGGATTATCTTGAGTAACTTATTCATGACTTCTGGAAAGAGACACTGGTTTTGATTTTTTTAAATTTATTAAATTATTTTGGTGCTTTGATCACCACAAGCCGAGCACCATTTTGTCCCATAATACCAGAGAGAGGGCAGACATCTCTCTGCAACTCACACCAGAAAAAATCCAAATGGATAAACAGCACTACAGGCCAGGGTAAAAACATGTATTTTTGATTAAGGGGTGAACTGTTCCCTTAAGAACTTACTATGTGAAGCATGCATTATAGGAATTACAAAACATTTATACACAAATATCAAAAAAGTCCATCTGGTTCAGGGGTGTAAATCTAAACAGTGCAGGCAGCTCAAACTACACCGGAGCCCATAACGTTGGGTGGGGGGTGGGGGCATAGTGACAGCGGGTCTCCAAAAATGTGTTGGAACATAGAATGGGCTCTTGTGATTGATTCAGATTGCTGCCTCAGAAATATATAACACCCCCACCGCAGGACTTGCAGGTTCACAATTTGGCAACCAGTTTAGCATGGGCAAAACACAACACGATGTTAAAAGGGTTAAAAAAAAACACAATTTTATTAATTACAGATATATTAAAATCAGAGAAATAATCTAACTTTTGGGAGGGGGAATGGTCAGTTCTTCGGTTCTAAAAGGGCAGGGGAATGTCAGTTTTCTACTCGCCGAGGAGGAAGGGGGGGAGCAGGCAAAGGTCTGCTTTGCTGCACGTTGGTTGCTTCTACAATCGTCCTTCGTTGTCACACTTAAACATCACTCGATGGCCGACTTCAGATCGTCACTATAGACTAGGCCAGCATCACTCTTCGGCCTTCCAGAAGCCTGGCTTGGCCTCAGAGCTGCGGCAGATAGACCTTGGCCTGCAGGTTGAAACACACCAGAGAACGAGAGACTATATTCACACAGTTAAATTTACATGTAACACAAATAACGAGCGCCCTTTCACTTGAGCCATGCACACACCAGAGAACGAGAGACAGCAGTGTTTGCAGCATGTGGCCCAAATACCCCAGAGAGTGAAGCACCTCAATCACAATTGCCCTCAATCAGTACCTGCCTTACAGCCATTGGCTCACAGCAAAGTGCGGTCCCTCCACCCCACACACAGGCAACACCACTGCACACACAAAACCGCTCCCAATCAGTGACAGTAGAATGTAGGTCAGATAATACGAAGGCGCTGATACAGGTTTACCCTGTTACAAATACACTTGTGTTAAAAGAAGAGCACCTGCTTAATTAAAAGTTCCACTATATATACATTACCATAAACCATCTCTGTCACGGTTTTCATATTTTTTTTGTAAAATAGCCAGTTGCAATTTATGACAAAACTGTATGCTTATTCTGTAGAAAATAAAAACTAGAACTTATTTAAACAACTATTCAATTGAATGAATAATTTCTGATTTTCTTTGATATTTTTGTTATAAACTGATGTTGTCCAACGTCAAGTATTTATTTGATCATATGATGAGATGATGTAGTACGGTAGTTGATTTATGCCTAAAATCTGTCAAGACTGACAAGTTGACAAACTCATTCGACAGTAAAATCCACCATATCGTTGGAAATATTACGCCAAATGCATGAATGAAATAATAGCCTGGGCTGGGTTGTTTTTTGTAAGGCCTCCTCCCAAGGGTGGCACTAAGCAAATGGTCCACAATCCAAATGTTGTGTAGTCTGAAAACTTAACTTTACCCCACGTAACCTGAAAAGCAGTGTATTTTTCTTTCTTCTCTCTCCTTCGACTTCGAAGCAAAGTCCATTATTTGCTAACTTTGGATTCGCTTCTAAAAATCTGAATCAGAGTAACAACGGAAACGTAGCCGTGGCACCCGGAGCTAATAATGGTGACTCTGCAGCTACTAGCACTTGATTGCCTTGGCCTGCATCCATGATCTCTTGTATATTGTGTAGCCTTTAGCATAATACTGGAGCACAATGTGGAGGGACCCCCTGATTGCCACTGGGTATTTCACACATTGAGTGCTACCCTATATTTTAGCCATGAAACCTACATCTTTCTATATCTGCGCAGTTACTCACACACTTGTTCATTTATTCCACCAGAGAAAGGATTTAGGGCAGCATTTGATAATCAGCTGTGATTTAAAATGTGGTGCCGCCATTCAAGTATCCTCTTCTCCTCTCTTTCATTCTCACAATTCTTATCTCATTTACTCAACCAGCCACTCAGAAAGAAAAGGGCATTTAAAGGAAATTAAAATGATTCACTTTCTGTGAAACTCACAATGACTTTAAAATGGGATGACTCATGCTATAAACTGGATTGTGTAAATTTGATTGTGAAATGTGCTGTTCAATTATGCCCGAGGATGGCGTGCCTTTCACTGGCCTGTGCTGCCAAGGCACGCCAAAGTAAATGACTCGGGGCGTCATAAAATGTATTCTAGGCTGATGTCACTTTCTTGTGGTCAGACCCATGTCCTGTTTCTTCACGCTCTGTGTCTGCAGTGTGTATAACTTCACGGTGAGATAGATAAAACATTCATAGATTACAACGCAGCATGATCATAATCTCTCCCTTCGTTCTTGTCTTTTCCTCAGGTGTTCTCAAAGCCAAGATGGACGCCAACAAGACCAACTCATTCAACGAGAGTCACTTCTACTGTGAATTTAAAGAGGATTTTAAATATATTCTCCTCCCTGTCAGCTACGCCGTGGTCTTTGTGGTCGGCCTGGCGCTGAACGCCACGGCGTTGTATGTGATCGTGTTCCGCACTAAGCGCTGGAAGCCCTCCACCGTCTACATGTTCAACCTGACGATGTGTGACACCCTCTACATCCTCACGCTGCCCTTCCTCATCTATTACTATGCAGATGAAACGACTGGCCCTTCAGTGAACCATTCTGCAAGCTCATACGCTTCCTGTTTTATGCCAACTTATATGGTACAGTTCTGGCATAATATGATATGGTACAATTATGGTTTACCACAAGATGATACGATATGATACAATATAGTACAGTTATATAGGTAGATAATGTAATATAAGATACCCAATATGATATAAAGTATTTTAAAAAAATGCAATAATAGTATGGTATGATCATATAATATGATCTAATGCAAGAGGGTTTTATGATGTAATATGATACAATGTTATATGAGGCATATATACTATAGTGCTATCTGATATGGCTTAAATAATAGGACTTAAATAAAACTCAACAGTATGAGAATAAGCCTATTAAATATGTATCACTGTGGCAGGTTCCATTCTGTTCCTGTGCTGTATCAGTCTGCATCGCTTCGTTGGCATCTGCTACCCAGTCCGCTCCCTCTACTGGGTCAGTGCTCGGCGGGCCAGGCTGGTGTCTGTGGCGGTGTGGGCCTGTGTTTTATTCTGCCAGGCACCTGTGCTCTACTTCTCAAGAACCAGGTGATTTTCATTTTTTTTTTTCTTTCTTTCTTTCTTTCTTTCTTTCTTTCTTTCTTTCTTCTTTCTTTCTTTCTTTCCCTTCATTCCTCCCAATATCCCTCTTCATTGTATTTAATCTGTGTTTAACTGTGGGCTATTGATTTTTCTGGCTCACCAATTTTGCCAAGCACCTTATCTTAGGGTGCCTTAATTGGATACACTTAAATGAACAACCAACCTGCTACCTAACAAAATTGCATTTTATTTCCTCTCTTTCATCACTCCTATCTCTTTCTCTGTGGTTCAGTTCCAAACAAGCCAGCAATAACATTTAACTCTTTCATACCCTCACCCTGAAAAAAAAAAAAAACACAATGGAAATATTTTTCTTTGCATTTTTATGTCCTTTGTTTAAATATGACAATCATTGTTTTTAAAATATAAATATAACCCTCTATCAAACAGTTGAGATGTTGCTTTATGGTTCAAAATAAATGTATAATAAACAGCACAGATGTTTGGAGACATTTATCTTAGCATCACTGTCTTAATCACTAAATAACAATTCAACTGTTCAGTAAAGCATGGCTTTAGAGAAAAAAAATCATACTTATGAAATTATTTCAGTTCAGAGAAAATAGAATATCATTAAATGTATGACTTTAAAAACAATAAATGACCAGATCATTTATTTATTTATTTATTTATTTATTTATTTATTTATTTATTTATTTATTTATTTATCATTTTATTTTCATGTCAATTTTAGCTCATACCATAAAATAATGATTGAATCGCGTGGCAGAGCATGATTTTAAACAGTAAAACTTCATACTTATGAAATTATTTTCCCTCATATACAATGGAATAACATTAAATTCCTTCCATCATTAGTTTCATTAAAATAATTAGAATTTTGGGTGGCATGGTGGTGCAGTGGTTAGCACTGTCACCTCACAGTGACACACAAGGTTCTGAGTTTGAATCCCCCAGCTGGCTTTGGGGGCTGAGGAGTTTGTGGCTGGCGCAGGGCCTTTCTGCGTGGTGTTTGCATGTTCTCCTTGTGTCCGTGTGGGTTCTCTCTGGGTATTCCGGCTTCCTCCTGCAGTCCAAAGACATGCAGCATAATAAGTTAATTGATAACTCTAAGTGAATGTGAGTGTGAGAGTGAGTGGCTGTTTGTCTCTGTGTGTCAGCTTTGAGATGAAGTGGCGGCTTGTCCAGGGTGTACCCCACCTCTCGCCCAATGTCATCTGGGATAGGCTCCACCCCCACAATTACAGACAATGGATGGATGGGTGGACATAAAATTCATCATATTAACAACAATGATTTTTTTTTAAAACATAGATCATATATTAAATAGGATTTCAACCTATTTAATATACAGTGTATGGTTCCAACCTCACTATTCGGACTGCAGTACTAATTTTTGGACACGCAATTACTCCATTTTACTCTTTTAAGTTCAGCAAATTTTTCAATAAGTATTCAAAATGTCCTCTGCCAAACAATTGAGCACAACATTAAAGCCTAAACAATAGTAATCTGTTATCTTTGATGCCAGGGATGTGGACACTGAGCGGATCTGCTACGACACCACCAGCCCAGAGCTTTTTGATGACTTTTTGGTGTACAGCTCAGTCGTGTCAGTTCTCATGTTCGCTCTGCCTTTCATGGTGGTGATGGTGTGCTACGGCCTAATGGTCCGGAAGCTTCTGGAGCCTGGCTGGACGTCCGAAGTGGGAGCAGAGGGGGAGAGAGGGGGCCAGGCGGCCCACCGGTCCAAGCAGAAGTCAGTGAAGATGATCATCATCGTGCTGGCAGCGTTCATGCTCTGCTTCCTCCCATTCCACCTCACCAGGAGTCTTTACTACTCCTTTAGATACCTGAGGCAGGTTAATCCAGCACAGGTGAGGGCAACACTTTTTATCAAAATAATGAATGAGTCAGAATGACTTTAAAGCCTCAGTGTATCACATTTTTATGCTCAACAGGTCAGCTGCAGCTTGCTGGAGGCCTCCAGTGTGGCCTACAAGGTGACCCGACCTTTAGCCAGCGCCAACAGCTGCATGGACCCCATCCTTTATTTCCTGGCCGGGCAGGACGCCCGCAGTAACCTCACCAAGAAGACCAAGTCATCTACATTAAAAACAAAAAGTGTGAGCAAGTGTTTGACAACACAGCTCTGATCCAATACCTCAAGCTACACTGGTGAAATGCAAAGGGTCGTGGGGACAAGTCTTGTCTTCATCCTCACTGGTAGATGTGACGTCCCAGACCCGCTTCAGCAGTGCACTTTTCGATCTTTAATGCCTCCCACTTGGACTTCTGAGGGTTGGAATATGCCTATTAAGAAGCAAGTGTGAAATTAAAACCAGGGAAACACTTTAAGACTTTTAAAATCCTTCTTGACAGTGGAGCACACTGCATTTGGATTTCCATCATGAACCAGTAGAAGTGCGTGTAAAATTATGATGAGTCAAGGTTATAAATAAACATCTAAATCACGTAGTGCATGACCGAACCAAGGCATCAAAGGGCCTTTAAATCATTGGTTCCCAACTTTTTTCCTTAGACTTTGTGCACTCTGTGGTCATCAAAATTAGATTTGTACATTTTAACTAAAAAATCACCATCTATACAAAAGTCCGTATATAAAACTATTTTAAAAATACACTTCCTTGTCCTCAGTTAAAAATGGTAGGTTACTTAGTAGGCCGCAACTCTGTGACCTTTCAAGTCTCTGTGATAATAAAACATTAGTGTGACTACAATAACTGCAAGAATAATATAAAATGGTATAAAAGTGAGCGATTTGGATTAATTTTAAGCAGATTATATCCTGTGAATATTTCATCAGAGATAATCAGAGATGAGTTTTCCTGATATTTTAGGAAAATTTGATCTTTATCTGTATCACATTTTTAAATATTTTTAACAATGTACATACATACGATAGTTCTCTTGTTTTTTGACAAATTCGGTGGTTTCCTCCCCCTAATACCCAGCCATTCTACAGCTGTGGTTGTTTTAACTTTTCTTTTACTTTTCTGATACAGGACAAGGCTGCTTAGCAGACAGCAAAGGCTCTGTGTATGTAGCTTTTGTCAGTTTTTTATTTAAAGTTTGTATATTAAATAATAATCAAGACTTTAAAATAGTTTTCCTCATATAAATCATGAAATGTTGAGCTAAAGGGCTACTTTTTTTTTTTTTTTTTTTTTACATCTGTGTAATGGAAAAAGTAGGAGTTTTCTTCTCAACACAACACAATATATAGAACTATGTAGTGCCGACTTGTGGAGTATGGCTCTGTGACGTGCTGGAGCCTGGTCCCCCTACACTATATAAGCCCCACGAACCGACAGATGAATAACACTGCCTCCCCCTCCCTAACAGTCAGTTACAAATGTACTTTTAGTGTCTCTCTCAGTCCAAATCAGCTCAGCAGTTCACTTCAGCTCACCTGATGGTGGCTCAAACAGTCTGGACATGTCCACTTAAGCTGCCAGACGCATGTTTCAGGTTGTTTTCAGGTCGTAGTGGTGTTTGACACTGAGGTCTAATTTTATATACTTAGTATTTTTATAATCTTTCTAACTTGGCTGGGTGACTAATGTGTTTCTGTGGTGTGACAAACTCAGAAAACACACAATTTTTGTTGCTTCACAGTATCTTAAAAGTGAGGTTTCCAACACCTCGCAAAATCAAGAAAGCGTCTCAGTCTCCCATGAAGCTTTGGCGACCCCTAGAGGGGATCAGGACCCCCAGGTTGGGAACCAGTGCTTAACAGGATTCCTAGAGATATTTTGTTGTTGCCACAGGACAGACACTTCACATGGTGCTCCACTCCCGTGTACCACTGTGCCTGATATTTGTGCGTTGGTAAGAACAAGTGGGATTCCCTCAGCTCTCTTTTCTCAAAGACACATATCAGACAAAGAGGACATGCATGTTCAGATTTCTGACTTTAAAGACTTGTGTGTGTGTAGGTGTATGCGTATGCATGTGTGTGTGCGTGTCTAACTTTGTGACAAAATGTGAAGGAACTTAAAATGTGATAAACCTCTATAAATTTTGAGAAACTGGTTGTGGTGATACAATTTTATCATTTGTCTCGTGTGCCATGTTGCATTTGTTCAATCTAGACTCAGATGTTCTCATATAAATATAAATTCTCATGATAAAAAGTACTTACTTACTTCTGTATTTTACAAAAGGCTTCATTTTAGCCTGCATTTATTTTATTTTTAAACTTTTAGCAATCATTACAGTTTATGATTAACTTTATTGTGACATATACAACCATACACAGTACATATATACAGTCAGATTCAGTCTCTGCATTTAACCCATTCCTCGTATTAGGAGCAATGGGCAGTCACTGCGCAGCACCCAGGGACCAATCTTTAAACATCTGTTAAACTATTTCTTTTCCACAAGCAATTTTATAAACCTGCCATATTCAAGTCTTATATTTTTTATTAGTTCTATATTTTCTATTTTATATATATTGTATATTTTTATTGTATATTACTTTAAACAATCAGAATCCACATTTTATTTCATATATGCAGTGAAACAACTCTCTTGATGTGTGTGCATGTATGTAGAATGCCCATAGTATCCATAGTATTCTGTGCTGAGACATAAATATTTTCATACATGTCTAATATCTTTCTGATACATTTCCCTTATGTTGTTCTTGTACACAGTAAAAGTGTAATGAGTGTTCAGAAAATGAGAACCGCTGAACTGGATCCTATAATTTGTGTCCAGTAAGATATAATTCTTGCCAAATGACTGCAGAATGAGTCTCACTATCTTTCTGCGACACATTTTCTGAGGAGAGCAGGCTGTGGCATAGTTCACCCTGTAATGTTAGTTCATTGATTATCTCTTGTTAGTCTCATCTGATTATTGGAACCATGCAGCCTCTGAGCAGCTGAGCAGGGTATTTGAAACCAGAGAAGTCAGTCGTCACGTCAGCCCATTGGTTACTGTAATTTGCGGGAAGAGTCAGTGTAGCTGAGCCCTTGGTAATTTCATTGGTATTGGCAACACTTCATTTACGCAATCAGTGGTTCTTTTATCTAATGATCACAAGGCCACCACTAGGGGGTTGTACTGCCTAACAAACACAGCAGGCTACAGCTGATGATTGTTTAACTACAGTTTTGACAGTTTATAGTTCACCAGAAATCCTCTTACACAGACCCATACTTCACAAACACTAAAAATCCACAGCAATAACAGCAAACAAGACAGCATTTAAAATACACCTCTTCTTTATTTCAAGAGTAAAAACATCATACAGAAAAATGTAATATTATAAATGCAATCTACAAACTTGATGAGATGAATGTTTTTTTAATCCTTCTTTCCTACCAGCAACACTCCAGCTTGAAAACATGTAATAATAATCATAATCCTAATGATAGCAAGAAGAGTAATAAAACAGATCAAATGAAAACATGTAACTGCTGCATCCAATAAATATCCAGTCCTCCAGACATGTTGTCATGTTCTTCGTAACAACATAATTAGAAAATATGAAAATGAGTAGCTAAAAACCTCTATGATTATTATAGTACACTCTTTAAAACCAACGAGGATGTAAACTGAAGCCAACTGTGCTGCATGACTTACAGGCATGTCGACCACTAATCCTCTGCAGCCGCTGGCTGGTTTATTTAATTAAACAATAAAAAATAAATATGTGTGTGTGTATTTATATGAGAGTGGTTTTGTGCAGTTATTATGATTGCATAACTGGAGTCTGGCCATGTGTACTTGTGTATGTATGTTGGACCTTAGGATTTAAAAGCTCATGATCAGAATGGAAAACCGTAACAGTTTGTTCTGCAGAAGGAAAAACACTGAAATGTTGCACTCAAATGGTCTAAAATCATATATATCATGTAGATTTAAACCATAAAGCCAGCTTATATGCATGATGGTGTGACAGAGTTTACTGGTTTTTGATTGATGGATTACAGTCTTTCACCTCATACATACTGTATGCTAAAATTATAAAAGCCAGTTATGGTCGCTTTCTCTATACCCCCCATATTTACATATGTACATTAATTTACATGTTCTATTCTACAAAAGTGATATCTACCCTTCTACATTTTCACCCAGGGACCCAAATGACGATTGCAGCCTCTAACTGCCTTTGGGATGCAGTGTTGTTAAAAAAAAAAAAAAAAAAAAAAAGCTGTGCTACAGCATTGGGGGCTCACTCTAAGAACATATTTTGGCCCCTGATCACCTACTTGGACCTCGAAGAGGTCAAGGGTTACAAATGTTAATGTTACAGAGTGGCTATTTGCACCCAGGTGAGAATAGTCACACAACAGCTATTTGGCATTTACACACAGCACCCTAGTGTAGCTGCAGAGAGTGACAGAGTCCCTGTTGAGTGCAGGTCAGGGTGGGCGAATAGGTTAAACATAGGACTCTCCCATCAGATACC
Source organism: Lutjanus argentimaculatus (assembly GCA_034769285.1). Taxonomy (NCBI): domain Eukaryota; kingdom Metazoa; phylum Chordata; class Actinopteri; order Lutjaniformes; family Lutjanidae; genus Lutjanus; species Lutjanus argentimaculatus. The sequence goes on from JAWZSL010000001.1 coordinate 5,120,487, forward strand.
AGGGTTTGAGCCCTGTGTGAAGCTAGAAGTCAGTATTCATTTTTAGAGTTAGTTAACTTATTATTTTCATTTTTTTTTGTTATTTTATCAGTTTTTTAATCATTATTTTTCAGTTTTCAGTTGCAGTCTGCTGAGGTTTGGGCAACAAAGATCATAGTTTGTCCCTGCCGTGTGTAAATAGTCACATTGGCTATTTACACCCAGGGTGCAAATAGCTTTGTAGGGTGCACTGGGTGCTTGTCTCTGTCATGCTAGGTTATATACAATTGGGTGTAAATAGCTACATTGGCTATATGCACATATAGCCAGATTGCCTATCTACACCCCGCGTGCAAATAGCACTGTTGCCTACAGACACCTAGGTGCTAATAGCATCTACCTATTTACGAATGCTGACTGCGGGAACTGTAGGTGCATATTGCCAATGCTGAATGAACGTTTCTGAACCTCTCAAAAGTTCAAGTGAACTATTAAGACTACATTCAACATCTTCAAGGTCTCAACTGCAATATGTGAGCAGAAGAAGAGAAGCCAGGTCTCTAAACTGATAAAAAAAAGATATTAAAAAACAAAAAAATATAGAATTTTCTAACATTTTTCCCACATAATACTTACTGTAGTGCTACTGTGATCTTTAATCAAGTGTCACATGACCCCAAATTGTACAGTTTTCATATCAGCTAAGGCAGATTTGCCCAGTCTGTCAGTAACTAAACCTTGCTAGTCATGTGGCACTTGATTGCAGATAACTTGGCCTGATGTTTTCTTCTTTTTTTAATGTACGCACTTGAATTAGTTTGTTTCAGGCTCACTGCTGTTTGTATTTTTGTCAGTAATGTATTCCACAGTGTTTTCACCGTACACAAGAAAGACTATGCATGTATTATAAGCAAAAATGAGTTCATGTAGATGTGTCTGTCTACATGTTCTGCATATAGCCTACGTGTGTTTTACCTCTGTGTGTATTATCTTTACATGGAAGCACGAATACAGAGGCTAAGAGTGCATTTTTTATGATCCAAACTGTTTTCTCCCTCTCATCTCTCCCTCTAGTGTCAGCTGTTGACGACTTTGTAATCACAAACCTCTACTCTTCACTCTGCCCCCTTGTGCGCATCCAACAAAAAACCTTCTCTTTGGAATGGGATAGTGAAGCAGCTGTGATTTCTAAGATATTGTACATCTGACACGTCCGTAAAGTACAATGGTTGTTTATGTAATAATAAATACAGTTATAATCCTCGTATCGCGTGAGTAGAACAACGTCTCCAGCAGGAGGTGGTTCTTGTGGTTTCTACTTGGTGTCAATTGTTGAGAAACACCCTCCCTGCCGGCTGTCGAGTCGTCTGCGGATGATGAGGTCATCTTTAGCGAGGTAGCGTGATCGTACATCATCTCTCCGTCTCTTCACCTGAAAGACAGAGAGTAATAAAGTCAAGGAGATGGCAGGGTGAGGACATGAAGGACAGAATGAAAGAAAGAGTGAAATATTGATAATATCCGAGCCTTTTCAAAGCCAGTGTATGCCAACTATTCCTCATTTGGGCTGATTTTGAAGCATAAATAGCTGCCTATTTAAGAAATTTTTTTAAGATGATACTTTTGACAAGAGGGAACAGAAGAGGATCGTTTCCAAAATAAATTTTAAAGACACTCTGGCAAACTAATCATGTTGTGTCTAATTTCCTTTCCCTTGAAACAGGCTGCATAATTCAGTGTTAGCCAGAAGAATGTGAGCCGACATGTTAATGATCTCAAACTACTTTGCAGCACTTTAACTCTCAGTGTGTGTGAAATGGAAATAGGAGGAAATGGGACAAGAGCACAGTAACAAGAGAGTGAGAGGAGGTAAGTGTGTGTTACCTCCTGATGCCAGATGATGAAGAGGAGCAGAAGGGCTTCCCTCCAAACAGGGAGTTCCGCTGCTCCTGGGAGGATGTCTTGGTTTCCACAATGACAGGCTTCTGCTCGGGAATCTGAGCCACTTGGAATCTGTGAATGGAGTAAGAGACACGATCACTGTTAGTTCAGATACATGGCAGTTATGGTATTATAGCTGCTCACTATAACCAACATGTTTAGAGTTTGGTGTTGTTTATTGTGTGAGGGTTTTATCAATTTCAGCTACTTTATTTAGGGATATTTGAATTCAGCTAATCATCCTGTAGATCTGCACCTGTACAGTTTACAGATGGTTGTAGTTGGTTTATAACTTAACTGGACAATGGTAAAATGTGAATGCGTCTTGGAGGAAGAAGTATTCAGATCCTGATGTAAATTAAGTAGATTAAAGGTGCAGGAAGCATACGTACTCATTATGCAGCAGAGTTTAATTATATTCTAATACTGTATAATTATAACTAATATTCCTGGACTGATATAAGTGACTGAACTGAGTTGAGGAGCAGCTAATTTGACATGATTTTTATGTTGTTGGGTACTTTTACCCACAGCAATGCATCATATTTTAAAAATCATATGCTAAAAATCTTAATCTGCAAAGTAACTAATAACTATAGCTCTCAAATAAATGTAATTGTGGAAAAGTCACTATATATTTGCACTGTGTGTCCCCATACGTCCATTTACACCTGATCTTAAAAATGGGATCTGTGTCTGGATATGTTCTTTGGATAATAAATAATCCGATCTTTTCCATCGGGCATTTTAAAGGCATTCTAATTACAATATCCTCATTGAAATCAGATCTCTGTGCTCCAGAGCAAAACCTGTGCATTCAGCCCCAGACTCCCTTTAAGATCACAAGTGAGTTATTTAAAACTTTGTGAAATGCTGTCAATTTGTCCCAGGGTGTTTACAGATGCCAGCACGCTGTACAGATTCTGTTTAAATCTACTCGAGATCAGAATGCAATGTGAGCCAGACTACCTCCAGATATCATCAGGCAGATCCGATTACATTCCAATTCTGATATGTTTATACATTGCTTTAACATGAGTTTATCCCAGTGATAGAAGGATAACATCTGAATACAGACGCATTTTAATATCAGGTGTAAACGGGGTCCATGTGTCATGTCAGTTGTGTGCTGTAGTCTGAAAATTCTGAAAGCGTCTCACCTTCCCACAGACAGCACCGTCAGCTCTCCCTCCTTCCTCTCCTTCACTTCAGCTCCTTCCACTTTGTCCGGTACAGTATTTGGCACAGCAGCTTGTGTGTGGTGGGTGTCCACAAACACTCCTCCCAGCAGGGGTCTCTTCTGCTGGTCGGCGGATGTGTCCAGGGAGGGCAGGATGAGGGACTGGGGGGGCTTCAGGGGATCTTTCAGGGACTCCAGGGGAGGTATGAGGACAGGGGGCCACTTTCTCTGGGCGCAGCGGGTGCAGCGGTAGCCATGTTTGGGGGCCAGGCCGGAGAGGCCGGAGATGGTGTGGAGGTGGGACTGATGGGGGCACAGCCTGGGGAGGGAGCGGAACGGGGACAGGGGAGACAGCATCGGGAACCTGTAAGGAAGAGGAGGAGCAGGGCATGAACAACTGATCAATTACAATCTAAAACATTTCAGGCATTTTTTTATATTCAGTTGTGCAATGACAAATCATGTTCACAGCTCACTGGAAACTTTTTTAAAATACAATTTTTTTGGGTTACTAATAGAAAGCAATAATTTGTCACAAATTCTGTGTTCATTGTGGGTAGCTACACATATTTGATATCAAACTTTGTCCTTTATTCTATAAGTTGCATTAACTATGTACTGTATAATAGTGTTAAATATTGCTTGTTTGGATAATCTGACATGAAGGCAGAGAGTTAAACTGTAAGGAACATATTGACAGAAAAAAAAACTCCCTTTATGAGTCTGTTGGCTTACATATCTATACATGACGGCTCCAGATGACATGAAATTGTGGTCAAAAGTCTATCATTAATGCAAAAAGCCTCAGCTTCCAGGGGGCCCCTGCAGAATGCTTTTATGTCCCCACCAGTGTCAAAATAACCCCCTTGCTAACATCACCAAAATGCTAATCTTGTCAATCCAGAACATTTATGCAGACAATCAAACTTGTAGCTGCAATACTGTCTCTTGTGCTCCACCTTGCTTCCATTTCCAAACATTGCCTTTACCTCTGCCTTTGTTCAGTCGTGAATGTGTAAATGTAAAAGAAACCGAAAACTGAAAATCTAAAGTTTTATCTTTTAATGTTGCGCTCTGTGCATGTTCACCCAGGGCCCTTTAGTTTTTGTCTTTCCATTGTTGTTTTTGTGCAGAGCGAAAGAGATGAATGCCGCTATGTGTCCCTGTGTGTTATACTGGCTAGTGGGTGACCTTTAGTAACCCCAGAACCTCCCATCACACACACACACCCCACACACAGACACAGGATCTGAAAGCTTTCCAGATTTCAGTGTGCATATCCTGTGTGTGTGTCAGAAGGTTCTCGAATCTAAAGCTCACATGTTACAGCAGCCCATTGAGCAACAGCGGCAGCAGCAGCACACTGCCAGAGGCCCCTGACGCCGCTCACTATTATAGATGTGGTGGCATACAGGCTGGAGTGCATTGGATCCAGTTCCAATAATAATGTAAGATAATATGAATTTAGGTGATTCTGCATGAAAAGCAAGGTTGGAAAAGTGAAGTATGACCTATAGATGACTAATGCTTCTTCCATGTCATCCCCTGCCATTGCTGAAAAGTGGAAACACAAACTGTGGTATACAGCAGTATGTTGGTGGACTTGTTAGATTAACCTCTGACTACTCAAGCAAATTTTATGGCCGCAGCTTGCAACCAAAGTTCCAACCACGGCTACACTTGGTCATATAAATCGTGTGGACTTGGAGCTATGTGACAGCCAGTGAGCTTAGTGACGGACAGGGTGTTTAAGCCTCATGACACAACAGGCAGCGGTTACAAGTGTGTCAGACATTCACTTCAAACATGCGGCAGTGAGTCACTGCCGAGCATCAGCCCGCTCCAGAGATCCTCTGATGCAATGTAGCCAGCGTGGTCTGTCACACTGAGATTACTTCCTTTTTAACATTTTACTTTCTGTTTCTCTGTGTGGAGAAAGAACAAGCAAGCTGCTGCAATGTTCCCAGACTTAAAAGTTATGACAAAAGAATAAACTGCAAAAGTTCAGGTATGTTTCATAAATTCAAGGTATAGTATACATTTTGAGGTCACCTATGCTACAAAGTTGTCAAACTTTGAACATATTTTAGAATATAGCACCAGAATCAAGAGAGTGAGAGTGACATGAATCAAATTTAAGGTTATGGAGTCAATGTAGAAGTGAGACTGAATTTAAAGACATGCTAAGCAGCAAATAATGTATAGAATCATAAAATCATAACCCCTCTAAATCATTGCTTATGACCCACTACCCTCAGCCTATATTTTCTCATATTTTGCTGTATTCAGGACATTTCTGGGCTTCAGCCTATTTCACAGACTAAAAAAATGTAGCAATCAATGGCTATATCATATTCTCTGTCTCTTTCCTCTGCTCTCTGTCTGTGAGAGCTGCCGAAGGAGTTTTACACACATGCACAGAGCAGAGTGAGGATTGGCTCAGCTGTATTGACAAATCCAAGTCCAACATTGTATGGAGGTTTGGGTGTGTTTTATTTGTGCTTTTGACCACTGTGAAACAATCAGAAAATAATGTTTTATTTCTCTAATTCACTGCTTTGTTCTCGCTAACACTGCTAGGCTCTTAATTCACTACTTAAATGGAATTAAATGAATTTGCATATCAGTTCCTAAGTATGTTCCTTTTAAGATAAAGAAATAAAACACATTTGCAATGGAACATATGACCTGTTACAATGTGTTTTTTTATACTGGGAACTTTTATACTAGCGCCTAGTCATAACTGCTTTCTATTGGATTTACATATAAACTACATACAATTTTAAAGGTGTTTCTGAATTTAGGTAATATTTTTATTCTGTGTCCTTCATTGTGATGTCTACAGGGAGTAGCAGAGTAACATCTCTGATGGCAGAACACCGTATCTGTCCAAAGAGCTTTTTGCTTTTAATCTGTGAAGAGCAACTTTCTTTAACTTTTGGCAAGGTTTCTCTCACTCACACACACAAACACACACGCACATTGATTTTTTTTTTTTATCACATCCTCTTGCCAGAAGCCTCCTTCCAAGTGTTTCACTGCCTTGCTATCTCCCAAACTTTCCTCGCCTGTGTTTAGCTTCACCTTGAGCAACATGAATGAGCAGAAGCATATGTGATTTGAGTGTGTTGTGTGTGTGTGTGTGTGTGTGTGGTGTGTGTGGTCTCATACTTGATTGACGAGCCTTTGCTCACAGCCATCTGTTTGCTCTCGTACTCCAGCAGTAGTTCCTCTAGTGCAGCAGCATTTTCTGAAACACACAAAAACGTTCAACTGAGACTCGATCAATAATGTTGACTACAGACAACAGAGTGTTTTGTTGCAGTCAATACTGTAAGTCAGAGTAATCAAATTTGTTCTGTCTGCCTGAATGTGGCTTTCAAACATATTAGAAGTTATGAATAATATTTATCTTTATGCTTATTGGTGATTGATTGCAAAAATTAACTTCACGGGGGAAAGTTCCAGATAACTTGTCATCGTTACAGGATTCACAGTTTGCTGTAGACACCCTGAAACTCTCACATGCTGATTATTATATAACCAGTCCAAGAATGTAGGTCACATCCATGACTCGCTTCACTTTTTGCTGAGTTTGCAGTAAAAAAAAAAAAAAAAAAAGTCAAACTTGCTAGGGTTCAATTTCCTCCAATTTTCCCATTTCTAACATTAACCGCCTTGGATGGTGTTAAGCAGTGGACAGTCTGAGTCTGCAGTGGTGGACGCGTCTCTGACGTACAGTGATGACACTGTGTTCTCCTGTGAAGCCACAGGAGATGAGACGGCTCTGACCACCAGCTCATACTGTCCGTGACACCACTGTTGTTCATCACTTACCTTTCTTCTCAGTGATGAGGCGAACCAGAACACTGATGGTGTCTTCATTCAGGTCGTCAGATATGTAGGGACAACTGTTACCTAAAGCAAGCACAGACAGACAGAAAGAGACAATTTAAAAATCACCCTTTATCAACAGATTTTCTAACTCTGTATGTTGCATTTAAGGTTCTAACACAAATACAAGAACAATAGCCAAGAATATATGGATAATATAACCATGTAATACATGTACATGGATGCTAAATAAGATGATCTGATAAGAAGTGCACTGCCCCAAAGAATATAATCAAAATATAACTTTTTGACTAATTCTGCCTGCTGTGAAGTAGCTAATCTGCTGTAAATATAACGGAAGAAGAAGAACAGTTTCCTTCTGTTAAGACAACTTTCAAGATGGATGAACATTGTGTCCTGGGAACAATATTTTGTTTCTGATGTTCTTTCCCTCTCTGGTGTTTGGTTTGTCTGTTCTGGGCTACTACAGAAACTCGGCGGGGCAAAATGGTGGACCCCATGGAAGAGGATCAGGATTATACACTAATGAAAACTTACTTCTGAATATTACATTCCATTTCTGCCACATTCTGCCAATTCTGCAGCAAACTTGCACAGAAAGAATATATTAATTCCAACCAGAAAAAAAAATGGATCAGATTAAGCGTTTCCATGGTTACTATGGTTTACACCACCCCTCTAAACCCGATTCTTTCTGATTAGGTCAGTCTCTTCCAACTGAGGTGGTTCACTGAGGCATTTTTACTCTGATTGGACTTCCGATTCCGATTGTAAGTGGACTACAACTAATGCCACATGCCACAACAGGTTTCATCTTCATATGTAATTGAAGAGTATGTAGAGGTGTGATGAAGAGTTGCCAATTATTACCAATTTTTGCATATTGTAAAAAGGATTTGGTTAACACACATATTGTTGTCATCAAGCAACCTACAATATTGATGCTGCTTGATCACAACTGAGCTATTTCCATGGCAACTGAGAAAACTCTCCTGCTGAGGAAGACAGTGAGATGCAGTTTACCCCCAAAAAAGCCATTAAGCAAACATTATAGCTAGGCTTCAACTGGTTATGAAAGAGTCTCAATTTATTACTGACGCCTCCATATGACCTCCATAAGCAAATGAGTCCAAGCCGCGAGAAGATCAGCTATTTCTGTATAGTTACTGTTATTGGCTGCCTCCGAGTTGGATTCTCTGTGAAATCAGATTGAGCCTGTGTTTACATTTTTCCAGTCAAAGTTACAGCGAGTAGTACTTTAGCCAGTTAAAAAGAAGCAGGAGATTTTTATTTAGATATTTTTATTTATTACTCTTTTTACTACAACTTTGACCTCCAAAATCAACAAAATATTAAAGTTAAGATGGTGAAACTATATCTGAAAAGTTTCAAATATGTTATGTAGATTCATTGTTTTTTTGAATATATTCTTGACATGTATTTCAAATTGAATGTGCAGTCCACCCACATATGTTCAAATATAAACTTTAACATATTAATATATATTTGTGTGTATGTCAATGTACAGTATGTTCATCCTAATAGGGCTATTTATTATACATAAAGATAGAATCCACTTATCAACAGATGGATTTGCTTTAAATCTCCTTTTCGACAGCTTCACTCACAGCTGTCGGAGTGAGCGCGGTTCACCCAGTGCATGTCACTGCATGCTAGGATATTGTGCCCCGCTGCCTGATGGGACAGATAAGGATGGATGCGGATGACTGAACAGCAAAGAATAGATATGCCTCCATGGAAACCCCCCCCCCCCGGCCATCCCATAATAGCACAGGCAGTGAGGCAGCTGAGAGGAGAGCGACGAGGGCGCGGGGGGTCCAGAATAGCTCACTCAGCGATCACGCTCCATTCAGCACTGTTGAAGCACACATGGCTCAATGTGTGTGTCCGTGGGTGTGATGTACCAGACCCCCCAATACCAGGTGACTGTGTGTATCTGTGTGTGACAGAGCAAATTGTGGCTGTATAGATGCATTTGTGTCTATGTGTGTTTCTGTCTTTCTTGCATAAGCAGTGTCAGGCTGTTGTTAGACCATAACAATAGCTCTGTCTCCACAGTGGCTGTTGCCATGTGAGGATAACAGCATCCATTTCACAGTGTGGCACTCATTCACTTCTATTTATTCCTTCACTAAGTCATACCCATGTGTTCAGTCTTTCTGTGTCAGACTCATTAAGGCACCAGTCAGTCACCTTGTTTTCAGGGGCCGTATTACAGAAACTTCCCGTCTCAAAGATAGGAAGAATCTAAGATAACATTTTTCCAAATCTGGCATTACAGAAGAAAGCCAATTTTAGGAATCCCATCTTATCTCAGGTTAGGAATCCTAAATCACTTACCAGCTTTGTTGATGTTTGTTATCTACCAACCAACACTACTTTCTCATCTCTCCGAACTAAACAAACTTTGGAACTTAATTTCACAACGGACCAGTCAGAAGTGTCGGTAACTTCGGCAGACAAATCCAAAGACGTTCTTTTGGGGAAAATTGCTTGTTTGGGAGATAAAGCAATCAGAGTGGGCTAAGATGGCCCTTGTTAGTGAACAACACCGCTAGCTACTGTTAGCAAAGCAGTATGATTAGCTACTGTTAGCTAGTCAGTAATTGCCATTACAGGTGGTTATTCGGTTATTCTAAAGTTAGGAGTTTGTCTCAAGTTAGGATAGGAACATGACTTAGGAACTGATCTGTAATTCTTTTTCTTAAATCAGGTCCTAACCCTAATTACCATGGTTACCAAAAGTTAAGATTGGCAGGATGTTTCTGTAACACGGCTCCAGGTGAATTTCAGTTTGTTCTCTTTGACTTTTGAGCTGCAGAATTTAAAAACTCAGTTGACGTTGACCTCAAAGTTTAAATGCAGCAGTCCTGTGGAGCTAACATGGCTGAAACTGAAAACTGCAGCAACTGCTTTCCTGCTCCTCTGCCCTTGTGGCTTCATGCTGCATAAACACAAAGTTGCAGATTTCACTCCAGCTCACGACATTTCACACACACACACACACACACACACACACACACACACACACACACACATTTGCCCTTTCTGTTTCCATCCTCCAGCTTTCCTGTCACCGCGCTCTTCGGTCAGTCAAACTTTTCTCTGTCTGCAGTTACCTCTGCAGAGTCTGATTTTAACCCTGCCGAGCTAAGCTTGGCCTCGCTGCAATTCATCCCCGTGGGTGTTCCCCCTGAATGGAGATGATGAGAAAAGTGCTGGGGTAAGAAGTTTACCTCTCACCTAAGCCCAGTCAGGACTTCAGCTGAGCGACAGACAGACAGACAGACAGACAGAGACAGCACACTGCAACAAGGATAGTTACATAACAAGAAGGGGAATGAGGCAGAGAGATCAAGTTTTCCCCTGCAGCATCCAAAACCTCCTACTATCCTCTGATCATTATTTTATTCTTAATCTTTTTTCACCTGCAGGCGGTTACTTCATTACATTATCCGCTCTCGTCTTTACTAACTTTATTTGGCTTATGCTCCCCACTCTCGTCCTTTATCTGTCTCACTCACACATGCAGACTTATAGCATATCACTGCACCACTGCATCATCTGTCGTCAAAGCTGCGCAGGAGGAGAGAAAGAAGGGAGCTGAGAGTGAATGAGGTGATAAAAGTATCCTAAAATAACCCCGGCTGCTATTGCTTGTTCCCAGTGGGCTACTACGACACTTGTAAAATGTTAGCATAGATATTATGTTATTTTTATCTTGATATGAAGGTTAAAATAGTGCCTTCAGATCATCAAAAGTGATGAAAAGTCAATTAGGGAACTCATAAATACACTGCTGTCATCTGCATAATGTCATAAATTAATTTCATTGATGTAAATTACTAATACAGCTTTTAAAATCATAAATTTATCATGCAAATTAAATCAAAACCACATAATCCACACCACTGATAATTTCATCACTGTTAAACTCACATTGAGACGTAAAACCTTTCATGTCAAGTTGAGGGGTTTAATTAAGGGGAACACATAGTCAAATTAAGTATTAAGCAATTTCTACCACGGAAGACCCCACCAAGCTCTACTGTCAAAAACCAGATTAAAATGTTATAGAGAAACAAAACGAGAAAATGGCAGAGAAAGAGAGGGACAAGGAGAGGAGACAGAGAAGCAGAAAGAAAGAGGAGACATAAACCATGAGGTGAGAACCCGATTGAATTATTGATCCGGCTGGGAAAGGAGAGATGGATGCATAGTGTCATGTTCAGACGAGGAGGGGAGAGGGTGTCAGGGAGCCAAGAAATCTGATGAATGGAGAGTATAAGGACAGATAAAGAGAGCTGTGGGGGGATGGGGGCTCAGGGAGTTTCCCTTTCGGTGCAGGGACGTTTTAAGTTTCACAACAAAGTGCGACGAGACCAAGGCAACGCTGGAAACAAAGGGCAGAGATCACTGACAGAAAGACTGTTGCTACGACCTCTGTCTGTCCTCGTGAATGAAGAATTGGGATGTTTAAGCAGTTTTTTGTCATTCTGGAAAAGCATTTATCAATGATGATACCTGATGAAATCTGTTGAGTTGTTTAACATATTTTTTCCTTAAGGTCTTGTCTCTTGCAGTGCTTAAATTTATACTGTTAAATTCCTTTGCAACCTAACCTTATTGTTTGCAAGTAGGGCAGGTCAGAGTTATTCTGTGCAAAGAGAAATTTGTTGTTTTTTTTAACGTCATGATTGCCCTGCTCTGACTCTGATTGGCTTAACCTGATACTCTAACCCTAACCAATAACTCCTTTTGCCTAAATCTATTCAATCCAAATGACCCAAACTGTTGAAGGCAACACGTACTAACCAGGCAGACGGAGAGTAGGGCAACAAAAGTATTGCATTCATGTTTTTGTTGAGTATATTAGTGACTGATATAACAGATGATTTGATATTTGCATCTGTGGAAAATGTTGCAGCTTTTTAATCCTAATGACTGACACCATATGCTATCCAAAGCAGCAGGTGCAAACAACAACAGTTTCATGATGAGGGACGTGCTGACAGAAAGTCGGATCTGTTGTGGCGGCAGCTGTGCTCTGACGCTCCTGATGCCTGACATTACGTATGGCTACCTACAGGGCTGTCAGACAGCTTTCCTCTGAGCGTCACCCATCAGGTGAGTGAGGGAAAAGCCAGCTTAGCCTTTAAATCTTTTTATGCTTACACACTCCATGACAGTAACTGCCAGTCATGTTTGCCGTGTGTCTGCTGCACATAGACCCCATACTGGATATACTGTGCAACAGTAGAGTGTAATACCTGGTGAAAATGATTCGCACTGATCTCTACCATGCACTGAACAACTGAGCACTCGGGCTGTCAGTCGTCTGGGCTACACTGACTGGGCAGTATACACAGATAGTAATAATGCAGGAGTTATTTGTCTTGATGAGTTTAAAGCAATGTTCAACATGCTGGAAAATACACTCGTGTTTTCTTGCCTTGAGTGAAATGAGAAGATTGATACAACTTTTATATCTGTCTGTTACATATAAAGTTACAACCAGCAGGCAGTTAGCTTAGCATAGCATTAGGTCTGTAAGCGGGGGGAAACAGCTAGACTACCTCTGTCAGTAATTAACACGTGATATCTTGTTTGTTTAAGGATCAGTGAGTATGATTTAGTGACATCCAGCAGTGAGCTTGCAGAATGCACATGTCTCACCCTCCCCTTCCAAGCGTATGGCAGAAGGTGGCTGCAAACAACGGTGGCCACGAAACTTGCAAAAAAAAAAACAAAAAAACAAAAAAACAAAAGGCCATATCTAGAGCATTTGGTTCGCCTGTTCTGGGTTAGAGAAACATAGTGGTTCAACATGGCAGCCTCCATGGAAGAGGACACACTTCAAGCCCCCAGGAAGCCCACTGGGCTTTGAAACAAACTTGACATCGTTGCCAAACTGTGCAATGACAATGTCACGTGATGCACAGTGAGCCAAAAAGACTTCAGGTGATTATACAATAATGAACATTATATCCTGTTTCTGCCACATTCTGCCAATAAATTCCTGTAAATCTTACATACTGGACCTTAAATTAACACAACCAAAGTGTTAATCAATGATAAGTAAGCTAGCTCTTTCCTTCTGTGTTCAGGCTTTATGCTAAGCTAAACTTACTGTCTGCTGGCTGTAGATGCATATCTAATGAACATATAGATATGAGAGTGGTATCTATCTGCTCATCTAACTCTTGACAAGAGAGCAAATAAGCGTATTTCCCAATAGTTCCCAGGTGAACTATTGCATTAAGCTATGTCCACTTTTTGTCTGAGGCAACCAAGTGAGCACAATAGTAAGTCTAATGTTTGCTGAATTGAATGAACTCTCTCTCTGACTCACATTTTGAGTTTGTGCAATTGTAAATTTGTCCAAGTGCCTCATAGCAGACATACTTTATCAAAATGTCACGCCTTTTATCTAGAAACTTACCTGGAAGTCCACACGTCATTGTAGATCCTGTCCCACAGATTAAAAAAGCTAATCAAAATAATGCTACAGCAGATAATACAGCCCATGTGACCTGAGGGTTTTACCTGCTATACAAACCTGAGAACAGGTACAGTACATCAAGTACAATAGACGTATAAAGGTAATATGGGTGTACTTCTAACATTGTGTGCATGACCAGGTAGGTCTATACAGAAAGTATGGATGGTGTTTGCTTTACCATCAAGACCCAACCGAGTGTTAAGAGGTGAGCTGTCACCTTACAAGAACAAATTTCTAGACTCAAAAAAGATTTCCATTCGTGTCAAAGGCTGCAGTACTCCAGGTCTATGAAAAGTCCTCCAGGACAATACGACAGTTACAAAGGACAAGAATAAAAAGCACTCATGTTACTCTGAGACTGTGCGAGCCACAAAGGACAGGTGTGGTAACCCAACACTTGTTTTATTTCGTGATCCCTTGTTATTTGTATGTTTCTCTAAACTCTCTTTAGTCTTTGATATCGTTCACTCTTTTGGTTAATGCTGTGTGTATCCCTCTGTATTTCCCTCTTCCTCTGCCCTCCCACGCCTCTCTTTTTGCTTCTTACTGTGTTTACCAAAGTCTGTTTCTCTCTGACGTCAGTAGGACAAGTGAGCTGATGGGAATGCTTTTTTTTACCCCCCCTTTTCAGATCGGAAAATTACAAGAATAACAGCGTGTGCTTAGAAAAGCACAGCATGCATGACATGTAATGACCCCTGCGAGGTCAAAGTTCAAAGAGATAAAAAAGCCTCCCATGTAGGCTAGCGTGCAGTCACATCACAGAGATACATGGACTGTGGCTGCACACAAAGACACTGCCCTTTGGGCTTGGCTTGGCTTCGCCCCGAAAACACTTAACCACATGGTGTGTATGCGTGTGTGCTAATTTGGCATTTTTATGGGCGAACGTGACAACAACCTGAACATGAATGCTAGTCTCACTGATCACTCTCCCTCCAACTGTGGATCTTTTGCTCTACTTTTTCTTCTCTTCTTTCATTTCCTCTTTTTCTCTAAATCTTCTGTCTTTTTTTTTTGTTAGATTTTGTCTTTCTTACCTTCTTTCTGTGGTGTGGCAGTTTCTTCATCCCCTCCCTCCTTGTCAGCAGAGCAGCGGTATCCCTTCTTCTTCAGGATGTTGCAGATGAGGATACCCAAAGGCCCATCACGCAGAAGATGGGCACCAAGGCGAACACGGCGTACTCAGCCGTTTTCTCCTCAGCGCTGCGTACCACTGTGCCGTTGACCGGCCCTCCTGCACTGCTAGATGGACCTTTGCCCACTGTGCGGACCGTTCTGACATGCAAAGATGCTAATGAAAGGAGGAGAAGAAGAAACAAGAGAGCAGGATATAAGAGCAGAAACATGTCTCATCTCCATGACAACAAATCATGATGTGGATCAGAGCAAAATACTAGCTAACTAACTAGTTATAATGATTGATGAAGATTAGTTGGCTAGTTATCTAACTGTTTTTTAAACATTAGCTGAACTTAAGATGTAAATCTATATATATACTGTACATATATGACTCTTTTGCAAGTCTCCCAGCAACATAATCTTCAAATTTGTTGTTCATAGATGAGCCTAGCACTTAGCATATCTAAGTAAAGGACACAGGAAGGGAGAAAGTTGACTGTGGTTCCACAAGGTCAATTGAATAATGGACAAGCAGCAGGCAAAGTTAAAGACATTTTAAGACACACGCTGCAGGATCACGCTTACTTTTCATGCAGGGACTTTGGGTGGAAACTTCCCCTGTGGCAGTGGAGTGAAACCTGCAAATGGAAAAAGAAAGAAGAGAAAAGAGCATAATTATGGACAGGGAGGAAAAAAAAGTGGAGAGACTATTTTACAATGACAGAATGAATCAGCGGTTTGAGCCTGTGGCATATTTTGCTTGTGTTTGATGTTGCCTGCCCATTGTGGTGAATGACATAGTGCCTGTGTGTGTGAGTGTGTGTATGTGTGTGCGCGTGCACGGGTGTTTTCTTGTTTTCTCCACACAGGGAAAATGACAGGGATTAATTTAGAACAAATAAAAGTTTACAAGGTACATGTTCAAGCAAAACCCTTTGAATGTCAAGCCTACAGTTTCATTCAACTGCCGGTGGATTAACAAGGAGACAGGTAGGCCGATGACAGACAAAGGCAAACAGTGCGGCGGTCCTTACCCGGGCAGACAGGCTCCACAGACGGCATCAGAGGTCGCAGTGCCGGGGCTTGCAACCTTACGGCCGAGGATCTTGCATGAGGCGTGTGGACGGCAAAGTTCAGAGTCGAATGTGTCTGAAAAGCTTCCAGTTGGGCACAATCTGCATTGCACTTCCTCTGCTGGACTGTGGATCTGCCCACAAGCCTGGCGAGACAGAAGAATATCTAAACTCAGAGAAGATGCTAAAAAGAGGCTGGAGAAGCAACAAAATAAAGCATCCCGGTAGTGCTGTGTCAAAGGAGTCTAAAACTTATAATATCACGCCACAATAGAAGCTTTTAATTATAAGTCCCAGCTCTTTATACTTTCCCATAGATGGAGTGTTCAACAAAAGTAAATAGAAATAGCTAAGTAATGAATGGTAGTTTTGTTGTGTCACTAACAGCATGTGATCTACAGCAACTTCATAAATACAACCTGCAACAAAAGAGAAACATGAGAAACCTTGACAAAAATCCCCATTTTGGCTGTAAAGCATGTTTGCCATCATGAAACACTGATTTATGGAAGCAAATAACCATGATTATGTTATGATACTAAGGTTTATGTTGTCTGTGGTGACACAAAACATAAATTATAATGTTTCATTCAACGTGTGATTCAGAAATAAGTAATAAAATCTCCAACCGGGGAGTTTACTGCATATGTAGTTACTGCAAATAAAGCTAACACTTTCTATGAAGACCATATCCATAGTGTGTTATGGAGGCATTCATAATGAATTCTAATGCATTCATAATGCTTTTAAAACAAGTGCATTTAAAACTGGTAGGGAGGGGAGGATAATTCATTAAAGGAACATGGGGTGAAAGTTTCTTGTGTGTCAGGGGACAAAAAAAATAATTAGAAAGAACACAAAAGCACTTGGCAACAGATATTGTAATGGCACATATATATATATATTGAACTAAAAATGTCCCTCGCAGCAAATTAAGTTATTAATCTTATTTCAGTTTATAGACCTCACCTTGGAAGGCTCCTGGCCAGCAGGGCATTGCAGACACACACACCCTTCCCCCCACCGACACTGCACTGCTGCGGTCCCACCACAGCCAAGCACCTGGAACAAACACACAAACTCATGAGTCAGTGGAGGTTTGCGGTGAAATCAAGAGCAAACACTCCGTAAATCATGTTGTACATCTCCTGCCAGAACACAGACAGACGTATTATTTACCGTGAGAAGGACAAGAGCTGAGCAGCAAAGGTGGTTCCTCATCTTCTTCAATGTATTCTTCTATGTACATATGATCTGCAGGAGAGAAGACACAGAAACGGTTCAGAAAAAGGATAAATCACACTTGAAAACATGTTCAGGTCCATTTACTGTATATACACATGGGTTTTTACAGTTTTTTAAGACCTCATGTCCCCATAAGACATCAGTGTCCTCATGTGCAGCTGTAAGGTCAGGTCAATTGTTCCCACAACCCTTGAATCCACTCCAAGAACACATGCACATCCACATGTGATAATTACTAGGTACCTGACAGTGTCAAGGGTGTCAAGTGTGTCAAAAAGGAAAAATACTTGCCACTTTCATGTTCACCGGTCACCGGTGTTATCAAGTGTGAAAACTATTTTTCCGTTTTTGACATAATATCAAAATCAGCCTTGTCACTTCAGTCATCACAACTGTGGCCTTTTTGCAAGCACAAGTTAGTGCCAAGAAACGTTTTCTGCTCGGATATGGATGACATATACCAACATATCACAACAGAACTGATGACAGTACGAGCCAAACATTTTTTCTCTGTCACACACACATACAGTACATAAGCATGCACACTCATAAAAAGCCACACACGCTCACATGGCGAAAAACACCTGAGTCACTCCAGAGCGCTGTGACCCGAGTGACATGGAGGTAAGGAGTAGTTGAAAATGCCGTAAATAACATTTAAAATGAATCAGGCCCTTTTTCTGGACAGCAGTGAATGAACCAGGGCTTTCCTCTGGCTATTTTTGTACTCGCATACGCACTTAAAGCACTTATTCATGCTGCAACATACTCATTTGCCGACACACGCTGACTTTCTCAACACTTGGCATTAGCTGCACCTGGGATGAGAGTTCCCTAATCTTTAGGCGAGTTAGAAAAAGTCCCGTTTGGGATTTTGGGAAAAGCTCAACCAACTAGGTCAATCTTTGAGTCTGCGTTTGTTTAGATCTGGGTCACGTTCTCAGATCTGTGTGCTGCAGGCTGCTATATTGTGTTACAGCCAAACAATGTTGTCATCTCTAAAGTTGGCTATTTAAAGTAGGAAAACTATTTGACAACTGTTTATTTAGAATAGCTTTACTCCCTTCAGTGCACACACGCATACATATTCATATAGGCACACAGAACAAGTGGTCGGCAAGGCATTTATTGCTGCCCTTTACTGATGCTTCTATATAACCTCATGGTAGCCGGGTCCATTTATAACATCTAGACACTTGCACAGGCTCACCCTCAGATTTAAGTTTCCCTTGTTTAATATGTATATAAACAGAATGATTATAATATTTTGTCACATTAAAAAGGCAGAAGTGGGGCGGACGTTTAGCTCAGTTGGTAGAGCGTCTGACCCATGTATGGCTAGTCCTCTGCAGCGACCACTGGTTCGACTCCCACCTTCGGCCCTTTGCTGTGTGTCGTCCCCTCTCTCTCTGCCCCCTTTCCTGTCTACTCTCTGGCTGTCCTATCAAATAAAGGCAAAAATGCCAAAAAAAAAAAAAAAACTTTAAAAAAGGCAGAAGTGCAGTCAGCAGGGTGTTCACCCAACAAGCAGAGAACTGACTGTTCTGACCTTTTTTATTATCAAGACCTCGATATTTGCTTGCTTGCTCTACTGTACAGATGATAACAGATGTAGAGCAGGGTTCCCAAACTTTCTCATGACAATGACCACAGCAATACATGCATAATAGATCATGGAACCCAAACTGAAAGGATTTTGTCTTAAGCATTTTCTTCTTAGGTTTGTAGTCTTCATAGTCAATCAATAATCAAACTAAGATCACCATAAATTACAATCAGTCAAAATGGGCAAGCCTATTTCTTCCCTTGTTGGTTCAACTTCCAAAAAAATGTGACAAATGTTCAAATACTCTATTCCTCCTTTTATTGGGGAGCCCCCTACAACCCACTCAAGGATCCCTGTTGGTCCTCAGACCCCAGTTTGAGAAACACTGGCTCAGACTGTGACACATCAAATGCACCCAAGAATAAATCTGAGAATTTCCAAGACTAACTATCCAGAATCCCATTAAAAAAATCTCACCTTATAACTATATATTTGTGAAACTGCTACAACAATGTGGTGACCTAAAGATAATTTGCTTCCTCTGTATTCTCTGCAACACCCTGTTAATTAAGCAACTAACAAAATGAAAGTTTGTCGCACAAAATTTGCTGTGCACTGCGCTCCCATTTGTGGCCACAATTACAGGACTGTGGATTTGAACAGGACCAGTATTATCATGATCTGTGAGCATACAGCAGGTTATTTATGGTGGCGATTTGACAATTTAAATTATAGACATGACAGATTCACACAGCGTAAAAATCATTCTTTGCAGTCACCACGACTTAAATGACAGCTCAATGTTAAGAACTTTTTTTTTCTTTCTGTCCCAGGAGGAGAGAATGTAACTGACAGACCGGTTGGCTCCAAACAGGCTTGTAAAACAGCCACTGACCAAAGAGAAAACATGAGAGGCATTTGGTCAGAGTGGAGGAGTAGAAAGAAAATATGGAGGGAGACATTATGGCTGAAGATAGTTAAATAAAGACAGAATGCAGGACAGAACAAGAAGAGAAAGACAGAGCAGCATACTTACCCCAGACTTGCAGCTGACTGACACAGTTGCCGTGGCAACTCAGCGAGGATGCTGTGTATACGCTGCTACAAATGCTGAGTCAGGACCAAACTCAAATATGTACTAACTTTCTTACAGGTGTCTGAAAAGACTTCAAAGTTGTATTTGGTGCTACTTGTGGGCAAGTAATGCGAAATGACTTCTGGACCTCACAACTAGAAAATTAGGATTGAAAATCTGAAATTCTACAAAGATCAAACTGTGAGACGGAGTTAAAACACAAAAATGCGACCCCAGAAGTCCGAGAAGTGACACAAAACTCAGACAAGTCTGTGTGGCTGAATGGAGACTTCAGTGTACCTGCCTGCGTCTTATACAGTCACTCTGACCACAGACACACCCCTGACGTCCTTAGTACATGCCCCTTCTATCACAGCTAGAAAAGATGTGTGTGTGTGTGTGTGTGTGTGTGTGTTGGTGTGTTGCATGTGTGTGGGAGGGGTGAGGCCACTGTAATGCACCATCTTCACCTTTGACCACGCTGCAAAACATGATGTTTTAAACATTAGTTAGGAAGCAAATCAACACTTCTCCACTCAAACCTATTCATTCTCTTTCTATGTGTGGTCAGCACACAAACACACATGCATGCACACACACACACACACACACACACACACACACACACACACACTCACTCTGAGTTGTGTTTCCATCACTTTGGAGGACATTACATTGACTTACATTCATTTTCTGGACACTTACCCTTACTCCACCCATGACCACTACTTGCCTAACCCTTACCCTAACCATAAACCAATGTGACTGTGGAAACAGATTTATATCCTTTTTATCCCCAACAACATGAGTAACACACACACATACACACAGACACATACACACAGAAAGACACACTTACACTGATACAGCCATAGTGCAGTGGTGGAATGTATTTTCACTAAAATACAGGACAAAATGAAGGTACTTGTACTTTCCATTTTATGCACTTTCCACTTCTACTCCACTACATCTCAGAGGCAAATACTGTAGTTACTAGTTATTTGGGGATTACAACTGTTCATATTCTTCTTGTCCAGTTAAAACCACACAACTCCAAATTTGGTGATTCTAAAGGTGAATTTCTCTAATAAACTGGAGGATTAAGTTGCTTTATGGGTTTAGAAAATTATTCTACTTCCAAAACTGCTAACAAATGAATAAATCATTTTTTTAAAAAACCCTTGCATTAGCAGGAAAATATGTCGCAAAAAGCTTTTTGCGACATTTTTTTCTGCACTTGTGAAAAGTTGACTTTTTAGTAGGGCTAACGATTATTTTAATATCAATTAATCTGCTGATTATTTTCCCAATTGGATGAATGAATTTATCTTTTAATCTAGAGCCCAAAGTGACATCTTCAAAGTGCTTCTTTTGTCCGACCAACAACACAAAACCATTTCATTTACTCATAAATGACAAAGAAAGGCAGCAAATCCAAACATTAGAGAAGCTGTTAGCAGCAAATGTTTGACATTTTTTGCTTGAATAATGGTTGAAAGAATGAATCGATTATCATAGTACTTTTTATTGACTAATTGTACCAATCAACTAATTGTTGCACTCAACATATGATGATCTTATAGAATATGATGCATTACTGTAGACTAAACCACCGAGTAGTACATAAAGTAGTCAAAATTAGCTCAGCCCACTTACTTAAATGCACGATATGTAAGTTCTGCCTCTAAGGGTCTCTTTCACATTAAAACAATAACAAAAGGCGTAGTTTAATTGCATCGTGAGGAAGCATGGAATCGTGGGAGCTGTCTTCACTTTTAAACGACCACCACAGCTGATGAAAAACTGGCATGACTCAGATACAAATCATGTCCATGGACAAATTATTAGTAAACTAGTATACAAAAATAAGTGTACAGCATGTGCATTAAGTGTGTGGTGATGTTATGAATTAACAAGGTCTTGAATCCATAATTTGAACTTGTTCATGCAGGTGACACACACACAAACACACATATATACACACATATATGTACACACATCTGGAATGCCCTAACATCCAGCCAACACCAAGCTGTGCCTTATACAAACAAGAAAATAAAAAATGTAACGAGTTTATGATTTTGGCCCGGCAAGGCCCTCATGCCAATGACAGGCTGCTGGAGTATAATTTCAGGGAGGAAGAAAAAGATAAAGCGAGGGCAGAAAAACCACTAGTTTGAAAAAACAACACGGGGCTGCAGGGCGAGGGCAGATAGAGCTGTACAGGAAGAGAGGAGAGGCAGGGAGGGATGGAAAGAGTAGAAAGTGGCCAGGAGTGAGATTGCAAAAACTCCAGCCTGATAGCATGATATACTGTATATAGAAGCATTTGTTAAAATGCCATACAGACCAGAGCAAGAGGCTAATTACAAGTCACACATGTGCACATACATATACACTTACACACATGCAAACATGCACTCACACACACACACCAAAAAAAAAAAAAAAAAGGAAAAAAAAAAACTATCAATAAAACGACAATGATAGAGAGAGCAAAACAAAAATGGGACCTGCAATTAAGTACCTCTTTTTTTGGAACGTGTCAAGTAACAAATTGGATGGGGTTAGAGGGGTTGAGGAATGCTTGGTTTTCCACAGAGAACCTCGCTTGACCTCAAGAAATGCAGTCACTGAAACTGAACTGTACTTAAAACTCCAGCAGAGTGAGGTGAAACTGATTTATCGCGTGTTGAATGCATGTAATCCGAAATCATCATTATACAGCAGCAGCAGTGTTTTCCAAAGGCCGGGTCAAGGATCTGACATAAATTAAGACTCCTGGTGGAGAGATTTCAAGGACGAGAAAAGTTCAGGGGATGTAAATCTATATGACATTCAATGACATGTCAGTTCAGACATTTTTTTTTTTCCATGACTTACCATTAAATTGCTCTCAAGTCTTACCTCATTGTTCAGTCCAAAGATATTTGATTAAAGAAAACCTCTTCTGGAGATGTGAAATCTGTCCATTAAGTGTTTCAACTGCGACACATGCAGTGAAAATGTGCTTGAAACACAAACTGCATGTGAAGGAAATGTCCAAAAAGGATGTTCAAAACGTGCCAGCTGTCTGACCACTGTCCTCTGAAGTCAGCCTTCCATTCACAGCCAGGCACATCCGAGCCAGCTCTGTCTGCATGTGAGGCATGTACATTTAAATCCAGTTTGTCTGAGGTTTTTTTTTTTTTTTTTTAAGCCGCAAAGCCACTACAAAAGTGACAGCCACACGTGGAACTTCCACTGGACCTACAGGCACATTGACCGCCCTTGTGTCCAAGCGTGGCCTCGTGCATCTTCAAAGATCCATCCTTCTTTTTCTCCAGTGTGTCCATGACAAAGTGCTACTCAGATCTACAGCAGTGCAGAATTCTCCAACATCTGTTGAAGGACTAGTGTGTAAGATTTTCAGGAACTTCGTGAATGAAAGAATGAAAGACATGTAATATATATAATATATTACATTATTAAATTCAACATACTGATATATATTATATAATATTAAATATATAAATATGTTTTCAATGGTGTATAATCTCCTGAAAATAAGAAACATTGTGTTGTTGTTACCTTAGAATGAGCTGCGTATATCTACAGGTCCTCTACAGTAGCTAAGAATGGAATAACCAAACACTCTCTTGATATGGCCTTTCAAGTTTTTTTTGTGATTTTCACAACTTCCATAGTTTCTCCTACAGATTTGGAAGGGGAGGGTGAGGGAATGTGTTTGCAATCTGCAAGCTCACCATGAGATGCCGCTAAATCCTACACACTGTCCTTCAAATATGAAGCTGCAGCCAGCAGCTGTTTAGCTTAGCATAGCATAAAGACTGGAAACAGTCCACCAAACACATCCGCTTTTAAATGAGATTCAAGCAAGGGTTAATTAATTAGCTTTTGATGTTCCTGTAAGTGAATTTCATTAAATACATTTCATTATTTGGACAGGGCCAACAGAGGGGCCAGGATACTACATTGAATATCAAATCTAAAATGTGCGCAATATTACACCGAGGCGCCATTGTCTGAACAAGACAGCGCTTCACATGGGTCAGTCACAACCCTTTACATAACCGCTCCTTCTGCTCTTACCTGTCAAAACAAAAGCCCCACATCTACACACTGCATTACTGCTTTACCTGCTGCTTGATATGAACTTCACAATGGTTTCATATATCATGCAGTTGTTAAAACTATGATGGTACAAATATGATAATTATTGTATATCTGGCAACATTGCTGTTTCCAGTCTTTATGCTGAGCTAGGCTAACAAACTGCTGGCTGGCTCGAACTTCACATTAACAGACATGAGAGTTGTAACAATCTTTCCTTATAACTCTCAGCAAGTGGAAAAACTTAAAAAACTTCATTCATCTGCCTTTAATTTCTCCATTCACCCCAGATCAAGACTATACAACAGCAGCTCTTATTTTTATCTTATCTTTGCTCTTTCTTGAAATGTCTGCTTCAAAACTGGCATTTTTTTTCTAGGTACCAAAACCTTTGATGCCAACCTGCATGACCCTGCATCACTCTGAATATTACTTCTTATCTAGTTCTTCATGGTGATGTTTTAAGTCAGGCGTTTTTAAGTCAGAGACCGAGGGCTTGCCTTCAGACAAAGCTTGGAAAAGCTTTATTGTTAATGGATCCCAGAGACACTGAACAGTTGAGCCAAGATAGCCTAATATTGCTGTTTTGCATAACTTCAGATTACACCAAATACATAAAAAGTTCTGCCCAAAGGGATTTATTAGCTTCTGGCTGACTTCAATTGAAATCATTTAAATTATTATATGTGATCTGATTTTGACAAGTAATTTAATAATTTTCATTTCCAATCACTGAGCCTCCCCTGAACTCGCCTGGAGCTCCCTTTGAAATGTCCGCCTCCCACTTTGAAATTAATTAATTGAATTAATTTATCATGTTTGGGGCTTCGAAGTTCCATACAGATGCACTAAACAGTGAAAAAAAAGATTCAGTCAGAGACTTTACAAGAAAATTGGAGTTCTTTGTCTGCTTGGTCTAACTTTTGTGTCTCCATCCTTGAACTCTCATACTTTTCTTCCACGTGTTCTCGCTACCCTCGCTAGACTTGCGTCTTCAGCTATTGAGCTGTCAATCCTGTAATTGCATTTTATTGTTTGCATGTTTCCTTTTTCATAACCCAGCCATGTGCGTCGGTTTGGAGGCTGCAGTCAGATGGATGTGTGTGTAGGCGGAAGGAGTAGAGAGGGATGGAAAGGAAGACAAACCCAGAAGAGGAGCGGAGGAAGAGCGGGATGTAACAGGATATTAACACGTCTCAGAATATCCCAGCGTACACAGACAAAGAGGCAAAAACAAAACCAACACCCAGCATGCCTTAGTCATTTTATGTGAATGGATGAAAACAACAAAACAGGATACAAATTGAAAAACACCTCAAAGGAACTTGAGAAGAGCGTGATGACTTTTCCTAAACTGTAAAACAATAATTACCAGAAACCCTGGGTGCTGTTGTTTGACACATTCAAATAACAAGTCGCGACAACATCAGATGACCAGTCACGTTTTCTGTTTTGTTCACGAGGAACCTAAAAATAGCAATCATAAAGAAGCGATGGCAAAGTCATGACAAAAACACGCACATTATATTCTGTTCTGTGGTGGACCGAAGTCGCAGTTAATGTGTTGGAGAGCTTTTTCTGGCTCCTTGATGTCATGCAGCAGCTGAACTGAGAAATCCTACTGGATGAAGCTGTGAAGGAAGGAAGGAACCACAAAAGAGGAAACACAAGAATGAGTGGAACTCCTCGCCTTTCAGCGTGAGGTGACCGAGCAGCAGCGGAGATCAAGGGTAAAGTGGGGCTACGTTGTTGGCCTCCAAACAATGAGCCGTGTTTGTCGAGTACACAGGATTCTGGTCAGACACCAGACTTTTCAGTGATCTTATTTTTAATGCCACAATGTATTTTAGTGTCAAGTCCACAGGCGCAAAAATACGGCCAGTCATGCTTACAGATACGTCATATTTAACTTGGAAGACTTGTAGCTACAGTATACCTATGTAAACAAATTCTAATCATAACACAGAGATCACTAAGCCAGCTGCTGAGTCAACATCTTTATCAGTTTGTTGTGACTTGAAACAAGATTCTCACATCAACTCCTGTCATTGGGACGTCTGGTTTGTCTGTCTAGGCACAACAAGATGGTGTCATAACAGTTTAGCTTGGTAGACTATCTGGCCTACATTCAAACTCTTTGGCTTAGTGAGTCAAGACAGATACATTTGTTAAAAATACACAGAAAGTTGAACTGAGCGTTCCATATTGGCCCATACAGCTACATCAGTCTGTATCAGTACCAGCATATACATGTTGCGCAATGTATTCTATATAAAAACTTCATTTTTAACAGAACATAATACAGATTTTTTTTATTTGTTAGCTTTATAGGCAGCATTTTATGTATATTTCATTCTTTTTCTTATTGACTCTTTGCTAAGACCTGCCTCCAGACAACAACTGTCCAATTAGAGGTTAGCAACTGTAACTAGGGCTGTCAAGCTTTCCATTTCTCTCCATGTTGAAGGTGTGCAGGAGGCTCTGAGAAGAGCGATAATCAGTGTTTCATGAGTCTGGATGGCGGCGTCTTTTTTTGAAGTCTCTCAAAAATGTGAAACACAAGAGCGAATGTGTGGTGAATCAATTGAACCCTGTCTTCATCTGCTCTAACATAAGCTGCAAATGTTAGCATGTCCGGCTAACTAACACTAGCATACTAGCTGCAGTAACTTTACCTCCAGCCTTGTTAGATACCACTGCATCTGCACTTGTTCTGTGGGGTATTTGATGAGGAGGATGTGGGCTGATGCAGAATCAAAGAGGGTTGACGACGATGATGACGATCTGGCTCGCTTAGGTCTTATCCCACCTCTCCAACGCGGTCGCGTTCCGGCTGGTCTGGCTGGGTGACCCGTCTCAAGGTCTGCTGGATAAACTGAGTCCCTGCACTTTTTTCTTCCACATTATCATATCTACTATCATGTAGATAGACCTGCCATATTTCATCATCCGAATGATGTTTGCTGAGATGTAAGCTAGCTTTAGTCTTTTAGCGTTAATATTATATCATGTACGCAGCTGTTAGGTAACTTTACATTTACACTTTCACAGGGTTCTCGTTTTAAAACGTGTCAGATGGAAACATTAAAAAGTCAGCTAGAGACTTCTGAGTTGATGTAAGTCAAGTTGGCATTAGCTTACATCAGCCAGCAACACTTATGAAATCTGATTGTGAGTCACATTTTTTGCTGACAAACTCCACAGTCATCAGCTAGAAATGAGAAGCTGCTTTTGTTTACTTCTCTAAAGAAATCACAGACCTCGTGTTAAATAAATCTGCCACTGTTATCACCAGAAAATGCCTGTCCCTAGGATATACAATACTGCCTGTCACTGGGTTTGTAATAAACTGGAGCTTCTTTACTTTGATTACCTGCTATGAAACATTAATATCTTCCATTTTATAATATGTAGTCATACCTCTGTGGTTATTTTGGTTTAATTAACACAAAAGTAGTGTGATCAGTAACAAATTATTTTACACAGACATTAATATTGCAAAGTATCTTATTGCCTTCATATGAAAGTAACTAGTTATATGAAATACATTACATTTTGACACTGGTCATTATTTAAAAACAATAGAGAGCAAGAGAAAGCATGAGAGAGAAAATGTGAGAAAAAGATGCAACAAAGGCCTCA
The DNA here is from genome assembly GCA_034769285.1 of Lutjanus argentimaculatus. Lineage (NCBI taxonomy): Eukaryota > Metazoa > Chordata > Actinopteri > Lutjaniformes > Lutjanidae > Lutjanus > Lutjanus argentimaculatus. The sequence goes on from JAWZSL010000001.1 coordinate 5,147,781, forward strand.
GACATAAGCCAAAAGCTTTGCTGTTACATTCAAGAATCAAGAAATTTGTTGTTTGCATTAAAATGCTACTCTGCATTTTTCATACAGAGATGAAATACCATTTTAATACACCTTATAATAAATTCCATGTATGTTTGCTCAGCTACTATGAAGTCCAACACCAGACTAAACTGATTAAAATTTAGTTTTGCTTACTTTTAGGACAGTCTAAATAACTTCCTCACTTTATTTTTTTCCACAAATGAGCTGTTTAACTTCCATGTTCTTGTTATTATTAGCTCTTATTGCATGTTATGCTGTAAAATAACAGTGTTTTGGTACTCTAAATAACCCTGGATTAGTTCTAATTGCAGTTTCATGCCTTTTAATGTCACTGGGTTGAAGCTATTGCCCTTTCTTGTTGCAGTGGAACACTTGATTTCAATGGATTTTCAGGGACAATTTCACTTTATTTTGTGAGGAAAAAGCCTGAGTGTGCATTGTGACTACAGAGACATGTGGACCTCGAGAGAGCTTCCCTATTCAAAGACTCTTCTGAACAACAGATAAGTTCAGTAAGTCATCTCAGATTTATTATATGGATCGATAATATGTATGTCTATAGGGTCTGACCTCTTCAGTCTCTGTAAACTGAGCTCAACACAGCAGAGATTGTGGAGTGACAATAATAGACGTCCCCCCTTGGACACCTATATGAGGCTATAGGTGGATGGTGGGGCTTATAAAATTCTATATTTAGCAGCAGCTGTATTTGCAAACTTAACAGTGAAAGAGCAATGCAGGCTTTATGCAGTGCATGGACAGCTTCAGTGCGCTGCTATATTGCAAAAAGTCTGCTGCAAAATGAATACTTGGACAAACTCATCAAAGCACATGACCTCAACCTTTCCTGAGCCTTGATCGAGTAGTTTTATGTATCTTCAAACATGCTACAAGTAGTTTTTAATTGGTTATGAAACAGTCTGTATGATAAGAGCCTGTGTTTACAAGTTGAAAGGAAAAAGGGGGAGATTTTTCCTTAGATAATTTTATTTTGAACATTATATTTTGTGGTTATGGTGGAGGAAACACTACCGCAGTGGCAGAAGCAGTAGCAGCAGTTGTTTGTCTAAACTGGCTTTCAGACTATGCGCCATCAACGGCATAATTAAAAAAGCTTTAGTAAAACTTTATCACTTATATAATTATTTACAGCTTCAATTTTGAGCAGGTTAAGGGCACAGTTCACATGATTTTCCCCTGGTTAATAGTGCTATTTATCCATCTAGATTTTTTGGGGGTGAGTTGCAGAGATTTAGAGCTATCGGCTCAAAATTCAAAACCAGTGTCTCTCTCCAGAAACCATGACCACACAGACTTTGTTTTGAGCAGTTTTATGTGGTAACTACTTTTTTCTGCAGTAGAATCTACCAGAACTACTTTCTTTTCTAGAAAGAAAGATGATAAAAATGATAGTGAATCGTGAATCCCCTCTCAGAGAATTACCCTGTGGGTAATTTTTTTTATTTTTTTTATTTGAAGATAGTAAATTATTCAATCAATGTTCAAATTAAGATCACTGTTAACTTAAATCACTCAAAATTGCCAACTCTGTTTCTTCCCTTGTTGTTCCAACTTCCAAAAAACGTGATAAAAATATATTCTTATGATATACTAATATTCATTTGCTGGGGGCCCCCTGCAACGGACTTAAGGACCACTGTTTGTCCCTGGTCCCCAGTTTGAAAACCACTGTTCTAATCAACTACTGAATTTAAATATCTTCAGATCTCTGTTATTTGCTCTGCAGGTGCAGTGATGTATCGTCAGAGGACAGATAAGAGCACAGGATTATTTTCTCCTCTACGGTTTCAGAAAATCCCCCTTTGTCTTCAGCTCATAAAATCCCTTAAAAGTCCATTCGATTATCTCAGAAATGCATCATCAGGGAGCTTGAAACAGGGTTGTTCTTCTTAATAAGAGCCCTAACCTCACAGTAAAGAGATCTTCACACGGCAGCGGCATTATACTCTATAGATTTTTTTAGGATTTTGTCTGTAATGCTGAGATTTATCTGGGCTTTAGGCTTGATTCAGGTTAAAGAGAGTAATGTGCATTTTGATGCATACTAGTGTAGGTTTATAAAACCCTTCGGTGCTTCACAGATGGCTGGGCCTTTCAAAAGACGTGGATTTCCTTCTCCGTCATGAGTTAAAAAAGCCTGACAAAAGAAGTCAATTTCCAACTTCCCATGCTGATAATGTCTACCTATTAAGCCCTCCAAGTAACGTAGTGTGTCCAGCCTTGGGGAACACCTCGCTGTGGACAGCGAGAATGTGCACATGAGAATTATCTTACGGCCCGCGGAGTGAAATACAATAGAAAAGAACTGAGGTGGCAAGAAGAGGTTTAAGGTAATTACACTCCATTATCCATCAGACATTTCGTGGACTAAGAGATAATGTGCACGTGTATGACAACGACGTGATTGGGACAACCATACCCTCTGTTTGACTTAATGGAAGTGCCCATTATCGGCAAATGAAAGGCTGATTTGCGCCAACGCTTTGGACGTTAGTGCTTAGACAATGTCTCATTATGGGGAGCGTGTCTGATAACTGGGCAGGTGTCGACTCTCCTCACACGTTTCTCTCATCGTCTCTCCGCGTCCGTCATTCCTCGTCTCTATCCTTGGGGTTGACGCGATGTCAGTCGTCATGTTTTCCAGTGGAACTGTACACCAGCAGAAAGTCAACGGGCCTCTCTTGTGTCTCCGCCGCAACGCTGTCTGTCAGACATCACCAAGTTGGAACGGGAGAGGGTGAATCGAGAGAGAGGGATGAAAAGACACGAGAGACAGACGCAGAGAGGTGTTCGGCTTGTTTACAGCTCTGTGATACATCCAGAGTCAAACCACTGCAGCAACCGGAGATCCCACAAAACAGCAGGGTGACCGTGTGCTGTCTTAATTTCTTACAGCCAACATGAATACAAATGAATACATAGCAAACCCTGGTGTAGTACAGGCATTATACGACATGACCAACAGAAACTCTTTCAACTGTTCTAGTCTCATAAACATGTCATTTATAACATATCAAAAATCTTAAAGGCACAGTTCACCCCAAATGCAAAAACACATATTTTTCCTTTGGCCTGCAGTGCAATTTATCCTTCTAGAACATTTTGGTAAGAGTTGCAGAGTTTTGGAGATATTGGCCCAAGAAATGTCTGCCTTCTCTCCAATATAATGGGACTAGATGGCACTTGGCTTGTGCAAGAAAATAAATCTGAAAAACTCAACAGCAATGTCTTTTTCCAGACATCATGACCCAGCTACTCAAGATAACCTGCAGCGCACCTTGTTGTGAGTAGTTTCATGTAGGAACGGCTTTTGTTCTGCTGTAGAATCCAATAGATTACATGAAGCTACATGAAACTGCTCACAACAAGGGCTGAGGATTATCTTGAGTAATTGGTTCATGATAACCAGAAAGAGCTGCCGCTGAGTTTTTCGCAAGTATTTTTGGGCACTTTTTTTGGCAGAAATCTCTATGGCAGACATCTCCAAAACTCTGCAACTCACACCAAAACAATCTAGATGGATAAATAGCACTACAGGACAAAGAAATCCAAGTGGGGAAAAGTATTGAAATATAGTGAAACTGGTGATGCCCTAATTTTCCCATTGCAGCCCATGTCAGGAAACCGATTTATGCTGTTCTTCTTGTCTGATGTCCACACAGGGTCCGAGGGTCCAAGGGCTCAGTGCTGTCCACAATCAACCAGTAACTGTGTTTTAAATGAGATATAGAGTTTGACGCAGTGCAGTGCATGTGCAAAAGGAAATTACCAGCCTTTTGATGCAGGTGGGTCAAAATGACCTGTTGGGTTTGTGTCTTGAAGTAATGAAAAAAAGTTTTTATCATATAATATTCTAGGTATTCTTCAGAAAACACGTTTCTGATATCAGAGCATGTTAATTTCTAATTTTCTTAGTTTTACTTAAGTTTTGCTCAGAACATTTATGTTAATGTGTGCCAATTTTGCAGTCATGAATATTTTGAAAGTAGGGCTGCACAAAACCACTGATCGGTGCAAAGAGTCTTAGCTGACCACATTTTCATTTATCCATTTGTCACAGGAAAAAAAAACTCACTTCAAACTCCATTCAGGAGCTGCACCTGGCCATTAGGCCTGGGGGATTGTTGCAACGCGGACCTTTTTTTTCTGGCATCCTGGTGCTAACTGAGCTGTAGCTCCCATTCGTAAGTTAGCTCAGTTAGCAGTCCAATGAACTACAGCTTCTGAGATTAATGGAGGCTTGTTTGACAGGGAACACAGTACCGAGGTGATTTAATGCAACAGTTTGTAACTCATTTGTAAGTACATACCGTCCATAGTGTCGATAAATTTGTGAGTATCTGTTTTTGTGAAGCTGTAAGTATTTTATCCCCGTGTTTTAAATGAGAGTTGTGTGATGTTATACTGTGTTAAAAACTATATATTCAGTCTCCTGGCAGTTAGCATTTAATAGGCGGCTCACTTTGTGCCCCTAGCATATATATTTAAGTAACTGATGACTACTAGCCAATCATGAAAATCTTTAGTCTGAATATTGTGAAATTTTGTGTTCAATGTATGTTTATCAGTGCTAACATTAATATGGATCAGTGACAATTTAGGTTGCCTTGTATACAAGTACACTAAAACAGCAATGTTGATTTAAATTCTTATGTTTGGAAGAAAAACTTTAAAAAAAAACAAAAAACTAAAAGGCATTTTTGGTGGCATCATATTTATGTGATTATTAGAATTTCCCTTCATACAATTCCTTAATTTTTTTTTCTTTCGTTCAGTACACATTGAGGGCACAAAAACCTTTGAGTTTTTGTTGCAGTTTGTGTGAGGTTGACCCATACTTTGTTTAAAATGCTTGGACTGGTGATACAACAGAAATGTGTTCATTAGAAACAGATGTCACATCCTCTGATAGGTCATAAATTCACAAATACGTTAGGCTCGGTCTTCACTAAAATTGCTTTCCAACCACTATGTCCGTCCCTCCACCCTCCTCTAAAGTCAAATTACATAAGTAGGACACATGAGAGCCTGAATTTGTTTGTCTGAGCTTCTCTGACCGTTAATGGTGCTTTTAAGATGTAGTCCTGGAGTAAGATGTAGATTTTTTTTAAACTTAATACTCAATAATTTAGATTTTAATGCCTGCCTCATTACAAACAAGCCAAAATTGCACCAATTCTAAAAAAAGGTGTTTTCCACAAGGAGTCAAGGACACTTGGCTATTATTTTAACCCACTAGAAGCCAACCACAAACCAGTTCTGGCTACAAAACAACCCCAAAAGAATCCAAGGTCTGCTTGATTTTTTTTTTTTTTTTTTTTTTTCTTCAGGGTTTTAGGCGACAAAAGCAGAACATGTTGCAATCAGTGTTGCAAAAGTGTGTGTGTGAGAGTAGGTGTTTTTGTCTGGTATTTTCCCTTACATCACCAGCATCATTAACGGTGGATGTAAATCAACTCCATATGTCCCAACACCTTAAACTATAATTCACAACCCATGAACACAAAAGCCTGCACATTCCCATTTTCACACTCACAAACATGTGTATTCTGTGTAAAAACAACACCTCCAACCTGTTATCTCTATTTGTCAAACACATACAGAGGATTTAGTTAATTACCGTTTTAGTCAGTGGAAAAAATCTGCTCTAGTATTTCACAAGCTGAGCTCAGGTAAAGAAAACATGGTTTTCGTCGCCCGTCTGTTCAGATTTTAGGTCTTCGTACAAATACTTTTTAATGAGCTGGTGAGTGCTGAAAAGAGCTGTTTGATGGGAGGCTACAATAGCAGATATCCTATTCAGGTCTTCTCATTGTCTCTTGCTCTCAGGGAAAGCTGAAGTGATAAGAAAGAGGTATGTTGCCTATTTCACACTTTGCAGAGAGATGCAAACCTTGAAGAACTGTGTGTGAAAGGAAGAGTTAGCTTATTTTGGGAAATAAGCTTATTCGCTTTTTTGCAGAAAGTTAGATGAGCAGACAATAGTGAGCTTAGAATAACAACTCGAAGGAGGAAGCAGGTAGTCAAGGTCTGTTCAAAGGTTAAAAAAAAATCCTCAATAATTACCGTGGCCTAAACACTTTTTCCTTCCTGATACAGATTCCGATACCATAACTTTCCATATCGGCCAATACTGAGTACTAATCAATACCAGTGCATTATCTCATTATTATTTTTTAACAGCTGTATACTACTAATACTGTACGTGATATGATTGCTATCAATAATAAATGACATGATATGAGATCAGTGCATGGCATCGCATACTTGCCAATTTCCAATCCAGCATTTTAGCCTTTATCAGATACTGGTGTCGGTATCAGAACAACCTCGTTACCATGTGGCATCTCATCTGTTTAATCCATAAAAAGCTAACTCAATCCCTCACTGTCATCACCGTGGTAGGCAACTAGGGGAGATTCCAGGAAGTCAAGCACATAATCCCCTGAAAAACTTTAATCTTTTTAAAGTTTAAAAAATTAGATATAAAGTGTTAATAAGTCAAGTTTAGAGGCGTGGATAGGAAGATTTTGTGACTTTCTGACAGAGCCAGGATGGGCGGCAATTAATGATTATTTTCGTAGTCCATTAATCGGTTTGATTATTTTCTTAATTAATCTATTAGCAGAGATGTATAAAGAAGCCAAAAAATGTTCACATTTATGAAGCTGAAATTAGAGAATTCTGTCTTTTTTTCTTAAAAAAATGACTCATATCAATTATTTGATGACCAAAATAGCTGCCGATTAATTTAATAAGCTGTTTCTTCCTGTTATCTGTTTTTTGGGAACTAAGCTAAGCTAACTGTCTCTCCTGACTTTAGCTTAGGATGACCATATTTTTGAACCCCTAAACCGGGACCCTTATGTGTGCCGTATGTTCAGCATGTGCACATGTATGCTTGCACCACAGGCGTTTTCATGAGGATGGGAGACAGTTATTTCAGCACACTCAGTACACCTTTCTCTTAAGAAAAGGCCAACTTTCTCTTTGGCATGACAGCTAACACTTAGCATTATGCTTGGCTATGTGTTGTAGGCTTGTAACAGTCTTGCCAATGACAAGTTGATTGATTGACACATTTAGATCCTGTTGAATTCAGCTTCTTATGTTTTTATAATGGATAAGGTAATCATGAGCAGGACAGAACATGATAAACTTCTATGTAAGCACTGAAAACAAACATAGTGTTTCACAGATATTTGTCAAGACTCAGGACACCCAACTTGAAACTGGAACAATCCCGGACAAAATGGGACATCTGGTCAAGGTACACCTGCTTCATGTTGAACGGACAGATATGAGTGGTATCGATCTGTTTGTCCAACTCTTGGCAAGAAGTATATTTACCAAAACGTCAAACTATTATTTTAATGGACGGCTGGGTCAGTGAGTCCAAAGAGAGACATTCCCTCTTGAAGGCCAGAGGGAGTGAATTCTGTAAATCCTAACCAGACCTCTGGGAATGTTAAACAACTCCATATGTGTACGGAGTGCACTGTAATCATTTGTACATATGTGAGAGCAGTTCCTTATAACTTTCTATGACGGTGAAAAAAAAGATAAGCAAGAAACGCGGATTTTGCAACCCTGCAGTTTGCCCCCAACATGCAAACCCAGCCACAGACACGCACACTCACATCCACATGTATTTATGGATCTAAATATGTTGTGTTTTGAGTTGTATTCAATAACTCTATAAAAGTGCTGCACCAGACGAGAGGTTCAATTTCCTGCTTTGTTGGCTACATCGTCATTACTCAGCGGTTGTTTTGAAACAGGGCATGTCTGTAGCACTCCTCACATGAGGGATTGTGTGGACCCTCTCCAAAACATGACACACAAACACACACACACACACAGTCACTCACTTGTGCCTCGTCACAAAGAGATCGACCCGGACATGCTGGTGTGTGATTTGTTCTGGCAACTAAAAGCCAGCGATTGGTTACTGGCGCGTCCAGCGAGCAGATTGTGGTTGCCTCGCAGATTCTTCTTTCCTCCCCCAGAGCCGACATTTGGGGTAGCAACCGTCTGCAGTCTCTTTTTCCTCTTTTTTCTTAAAGCTTATTTTTGAGACTGTGTCATTAAACAGCACACAGTGGGGAGAGACCGGGCAGATGGACGAGACGGAAGGGGGAAAGGTCATGAACTCAGACCAAGCAGGGTGAGATGACCGCCGTCTGTTTTTGTAACTCTGGACTGAACCAAATGTCATGACATGTGACTGAGCAACAATTCAAGGTACAAACCACTATACAAATACAGTCTGTCAAGATAATGCAGGAGCAGAGGTTGAATTGAATTTTTTGGCCAAAAGTTGAAATACCACTCTATAAAATACTCCAGTAAAAGTAAAAGTCCCGCATTCAAAAGTTAAGTAAACTTAACTCATGGACTCACACTATCAAAAGCAATAATCATACAGAATGAATGAATCTAGAGTGCTATATTACTGCATTACTACTTAATTTGTACTTTAATGTTGTAGCTGGTTGAGTTGGATCAGTAGGTTTCAAATTACAGAAGTATTTTTTGACGGAAGAAAGCGGTGTGGGAAAAGACACCAGGCTGTTGCAGTATAACCATACAGACCTCATCAGACTGATCAATTACTTGATATTCTGCTTTTTTATGAAGGAGATGTCTGGGTACCAGGGCTCATCTCTTTTCCAACTTTATTTTTATCCCCAAAACACATCATCGTGCAAACACTGTTCTCTGCCAGTCCTTTTGCAGAGTCGAACCAGCAGCTGCTGCAGAGGACTAACAGCCTCCATACATGGGTCGGACGCTCTACCAACTGAGCCAAACGTCCGCCCCTATTATTCAAATTTTAACTGAGCGTGTAAAATATTAAACTGAAAGTGCAAGGCTTCTGCAATCTGAACCGGGCCTGTGTCAGACAAACTAATCGATTGTTCATAATAAAGTTTTGAGGGCCATGCAAATTTTCTGGGAGAAACAACAAAATGGGAGGGCGCTGTGAGTTGAAATACAGGAAAAACAGTTGAGTTGACATGTGTGGTTGGATCGTATTTTAAGATCCACTTTTCACATGAATGACCACTGAGTGTTATGGTAAATGTAGGTAGCAATAAATCTGTCAGTCAGCACTACTGTATGTTGACCATGAAAGCTAGGTTCTCCCTTATAGCTTTAAATTTGTTGCCCAGAACATAGTCCTGGTGGTTGAAGCACTCCTTGGCAACCCAGAGGCTAAAATAGCCTGTAGTTCTTCCTGCTTCCAGTGACATCACTATGACATCCCACTCGAAAACACGGTTTTCCAGAAAACAATAAGCTTTCCATCATTTATTAACCAGTCATGAGGAATTTATTACTTCAATTGACTACATTTACAATCAATATTGACTAGACATCCACATGAAAAGTGCCAAATTTTCTCTTTGACTGCTTCATATATTGTTGGGTAGTTTAATCCAGGGGTTTTCAAAGTCTGTGACTGTGGACCCCCACTCAAACAAAACTAGGAAAAAGGTACCCACCTCTTCCCCCTAATTTACTTGCTTAGTTTCATTCAATTCTTGGATGTCTATGGGATCATGATTATGTTATTTGATCCCATAAAACTGCAACAACTGAGCTAAGATAGCCTAATCTTGGTGTTAGAAATAAAATCGGCAGGAGGGAGGGGGGGGGCTCCCACTATGAAAACCTCTGGTTTAGTCAAGAAAACAATAAGCTTCCATCATTTTTATTAACCAGTCATATATGTTTTTATGTTAATTTTAATCTGTAAAGTGACTAATTCAGCTGTTAAACAAAACAAGTTGAGTACAAAATGTACAATATTTCCCTCTGAAATTTAGTGCAGTTAAAGTGTGAAGTAGGGCTGAAACAATTAATCAGTTAGTCAATAGGCAGAAAATTAATCAGGATCTATTGATAATGGATTTGTTGTTTCAGTCATTACACATTCTGTGGTTCTGGTGCTTTTCAAATGTTAAGATTTGTTGCTTTTCCTTCTCATATTGTCAGTATGAGCATCTTTAGATTTTGGGATGTTGATCGAATAAAACAAGGACACTGAAGGCACCACTGTGGGCATTTTCTTATCATTTATCAGACTAAATCTTCAAATAATGGACATATTAATCGAGAATGAAAATCATCATTAGTTGCAGCCCGCCACTCATGTAAAATAATGTACTTGAGGAACCAATGTACTTTTACTAGTTACTTTCCACCACTGTGTATGGTGAATACTGTTATAGCATCCTTATTGTATAATCAGTTGTTTTTTGAAGTGCAGTTTTTTCCCAGGCTAGAAGTCATTTATTACTTAGCTACATGCGCAAGTTTTATTGTCAAGGCATTTTTGTTTTCTAGAAAAACACAATTCACAGGAAAATAGCTATCGGGATAAATCATGACACCACGACATGCCTGACCTTTGATAGCATCCAGGAAGTGACTCTTTTCCACTTCCTTTCACAAGAATGAATTCAGCTGAGGGGAAACCACTGCAGTATGACTTGCAGTTTGCTCACTTTCCTGTAAAATCGTGAGAGAGGAGCAGACGAATAAAAAAAAAAGAGATATGGTGATGAGGAAGATCTCCTCCTCAGAGGGAGAGTGCATGGTGTAAATGTTAGATGCTGCTGTCCATCAAATCCTGCTTTCTCTTAAAAAAAAAACAAAACTTAAGCTTGCTGGTGTATGTAAATGTATACTCTTGAGTGTATTTAAGTGTCAGTGGGCGAGTATGTTTGCATGCTCGTGCCAACATATTTCCAGGTTTTTGCATCCAGGTCTCCCTGTAATTATCCCATCCTCCATCAATCTGTGTGTGCGGAGCGCTGAGCCAGCTTGGATCAGGCTCTGCAGCCACTGCAGTGGGAATTTCTTTGGCACGGAACTTCCTGGCTGACATTGGGGAGTCAGGCAGGCACGGGGACGGAAGACGGTCTGGAGGCATTCCCAGCCACTCTGGTTGAACGGATGGACAGGCAGATGATGGGATTGCTGGCCTAATTAAAGCTTTAGCTGTGTCTTTGACTTCCACATACGCTCAAATAGAGCCACATCTGTCTGTTAAGTTACACCATTAATCCTTACATGTAAGTTTGTTATCAGCTCCGATCTGCAACACACCGCACACGCTTTTGACCTCTCTCTTACTGAATGTGTCCATCTGTCTCTCTGTTCCTGGTCTCTTTTGTCTCTTCTTCTCTTCCCTCTATCATTCTGTCATTTCTGCTCCTTCTGAAACCATGAATACGTTCAGCGTACAGTAAATGTTGGGTGGGGTAAAGCGTAAAATGGGGGTTAAATTTGGCTCAGGATAAATCCACAGCTACACCTCCTAATTAAGGCATTTGTGTGTGTGTGTGTAATTACAATGTCAGCCCTATCGCAGTTAACTATGACATCAGTTGAGCACACGATACGATGGACAAAATGTGGCTTTTTGCCAAAAAGACACACATTTCCAGCACACAAGACCTTACACACTAGTTGAAATGAGAATCCATCCCTGTCTACGCAATGACAATTTAAAATGGAACAAATATATATAGTGTAAAATAAAGTCATGAAGGAATTTGGCCAAATGAATTCATCTTTTCACATTAACTTAACATGAATATGTATGTGAATATACAAGTTTTATTTATTCAAGTTAATTAAACTTAAAATTTCCAGAATTTATTTTGAGAACACTTCAGACCTTATAAACATGAGTTCTTCTAACTTGAAGTGTTTTGACTTCAAATGAGTTGAATGAATGTACTGGGCAGAGTTCAATCAACTCATTAAATTAAGTTTCTAAAGAAACATGATCAGGATATTAGCAGGCCTCACAGCATGCATTGTTTGAGAGTTAAAACCCTCCTAAACCCCCTTTTTTTATAGTTTCAAGAAAAGGTATATGATGGAAACTTGCTGTGTGTCTCTGATACACTAACACAAGTCATGGTCACCTCTTTTCACAATAATAAAAACACTATGAACCATGATGAATTAATATACAAAGTTGTTCCAACAGGAGCAGCTGCAGTTCTTTGTGTGAAATGAAGAACCGACTTTTGAAACTGAGAAAATGTAAAAGGAAATCAAATTTGTCTGTAGTGTTCATCAGTTGTTGGTTCAACTTAATATATTAAGCTTATTGAACATGATTTCCCAATTACAACTGAGTTAATGTCAAGTTTATACAACTAGGAAAGTTTGTTTTCATACATTACAAAATTACCTCAATTTGTCTTTTGAAATTCAGCCAACTTAAAATTTTAAAGCAGCCCGGACACTAACTGTTTTAAGTTAAAACGGATGCTTAATTTTTACAGTGTATATCATGTTCTATTTTTATTATATGCTGCTATCAAAGGAGGGAAAGCTGTGTTAAAATTTAAAAAAAAGTTAAAATTTCTCAGTACTCTCAACTGTCACACACACACAGTGTACAACAGTCAAGATATAATCTATTGATTATTAAAGATTCCTCTAACACATTATTGTCCTCTCATAAATCTGTGGAATAATGCAAAGTGACCTATAGTTATTTTCAAGTAAGACTGTAATGCTAACACACACCGTGGTCGTTTAGTGCTGTTTGAAGAAAATAAAGTATAATCTTGGAAATCATATTTTCTGGTTGAAACCTGGTCCAACAGATGGCAGCCATTTTACCACGTTAAAGCAGAAGGGTTCACTTGCTGTTTTAAGTGAGTGTTTGAACTTGGAAATACTTTTCAATCAAACTCTACTCTCCAACTCTACTTTTCTTGATAAATGAGCTTTGGCCAAACCAAGAGATGACCCGTGATAGATAGAATTGAACATCTCTGCACCCTCGCCAATCACATTACTCATATCAGACACACATTATCTTCTTCCCATAAGAAGGGGTGAAAGTGCTCGACAGGAAACAGGAAGCTTATCGTAACATAGGTGACGTCAAATATTTAAAATGCTGTCAGATCCGTACATGTGCCGTGACAAGATGGTACCGATGAATAAACTTTGTAAATCCCGTTAAACCCTTCCTTAAAATGCCTCCGTCGTAATAATATTAGGCACGAGCCAGTGAAGCTGTACATGGCCCTCTTCTGGTGGAAGTGTGTGTGTGTATGGTTGTGTGAGAGAAAGCCTCTTATTGATACAAGCGTGCAGGAATTTGGTCTCAGACAATAGAAGCCCTCGGCCAAAAATGACAGTCTCATCTTGGCTCTTGTGCAAGTGTGTGTATGTAGGGCGCCACACTGCACAGTGTGGTGGGCTTCTTACGGCAGCTGCACATCCTGCTGAAACCACGGCAGTGTGGTGTGATAAAACACAGCTTCACATGAGCAAACAGAGAAAAATGTGCAAGAGCAACATGTTAACATTAACACTGTACACTAATGCTTTGACATTTTTACAGTTTCTTTTTCATTACACTGTAAAAAATAAAGCAGTTCTTTTAACTGAAAAAGTTAGTGTGTGGGCTGCCTTAAAACTTTAACTTAACTGAATTTGAAGTTGAGGTAATTTTGTAATGATTCAAAACAATAAACTTTACTAGTCGAATAAGCATAATTTATTTGTACTTGAGAAAACATGTTCAAAAAACTTAAAGTGATATTCCACTGCAGAATAATAGTCCACTCAATATGTGCTCACCCCTATGCCGATGTGAGGCTGGGTGAAGATCTTCAGTTCACAAAACAATCCTGGAGTTTCAGCAGAAAACAGGGTTGCAGCAAATGGCAGTGAATGGTGACCAAATGTAAATGTAAAAAAAAAGAGAGCACAAAACAAACACAAAATGTCTCCATCCTGCTCGTGTGGTGTAATCCAAGTGTCCGCGAGCTGCGACATTAAAATTTAACCACAAAAGACACCATTTACACCATGTCTCCAATCACTGCCATTAGCAGCAACCCTGTTTTCTGCTGAAACTCCAGGATTGTTTTGTGAACTGAAGATCTTCACCCATCCTCACATCGGCATAGGGGCGAGTACATACTGAGTGGACTATCATTCTGCGGTGGAATATCACTTTAAGATATTTAGTTGAACCAACAACCCTTAAGTAACACTGACAAACTCAGCTGTTCAGTTTGAAGAGTCGGTTACTCTTTTCACACAAAGCACTTACAGCAATACTTAATACTAAAAAGAAAAAAGTTTTTTATTTTAAAAAGTTAGTGACTGTTAGTGCCTTAAAATTTTAAGTTGACTGAATTTGAAAAGACAGTTAGATGTAACTTTGTAATTATTGAAAACAACTAAACTTTTCTAGTCAAATGAAATTTATATTGATTCAGCTATGGTTAAGTTAAACCAACAACTAACTGCCAACAACACTACGAACAACTTTTACATTTTCTCAGTTTGAAAAGTCAGTTCTTCATTTCACACAGAGAACTTCCAGCTGCAGCTGCTCCTGTTGGAGCTATTTTGTATATTAACCTTCATCATGGTTCATAGTGTTTTTATTATTGTGAGAAGAAGTGACCGTGACTTGTCTTACAATGTATTAAAGACATACACAAGTTTTCATTATATGTTTTGGGTCTCAGTAGTTTTAACTCTCAAACAATGCATGCTGGGAGGTCTGCTGATAAGTGCAGCACATTCATTCAACTCATTATTTCAAGTCCAAAGACTTCAAGTTAGAAGAACTCATGTTTTTAAGTTCTGAAAATAAATACAATAAATGTTAAGTTTAAGTTTAACAAACCTTTTATATTTTCGCTGAGTTAGTGAGAAAAGATAAGTTGATTCCACTAAAGTCCAGTATGATTTTTTTTTACAGTGTAACCCCCCAAGCAACATTGGCAACAGGTATGATTTTTGTTGTGCCAAACTGAATTGCTGACCTTGATTTGTCTCTTTCATATCATGAAATATTACAAAGCTACAGTATACAGAACACAATATGGAAAATAAAGCTGAGCCAGTTTCACTTCATTAAAAAGACAGGAGGAGGATCATACTACCAGTGAGGTCATCACGTACCCATGACAGTGCGTCAAGCACGCGCTCACTCTGTCATTAGGCATCAGGGCACACTGTGGATCTCATTGTTATTATAAACCCATTAAATTAGCCAAATTACAGGTATTCAGGTGCCTGTGGCAGAACAAAACCAGAATAATCCGCTAAATTACAAAAACCAGAGGCTTGTAAACTATTTATAAACATGCTGTAAACTTCTAGTCACTATATGAACATCACAGGCAAACCAGAAGTCTCTACATGGAAAACTAAAGCAGATAAATAAAACAAAGTCATAAAGCTTGCTCAGACAGACAAATGACTCCATTCTTTTAAAATCACTTCATTTAAAATCGTTACAGTCCTACTGAGCCATAGACCACGTTGAGACAAAGAGCAGCGACTTTTTTTTTCTCTCCAAAAGAGTATAAATGTCTGTCTATACGTGCCATATGATGTCCCACCAGGCAGACTAAGTCTATGAACACATCACCGCCGTGCGTAAAAGTGGTCACGACGGTCGGACAGGCTTTGTGGGGAGAAAAGCTCTTCACGAGCCGGCGGAGTGACTGACGAGACCAAACTACCGGCTTCATCCCACTGTTACTACGAGGTTAAAAAAAAAAAAAAAAGAAAAAGAAAAAAAAAAGTTGTCAGACTTACCGGTTTGGTGAATAAATAGAGTTGAAATCAGTGTTCAGAGACGAGCATCATGAGCTGCAGTGGACTGAAGGTGTAATTAAAACTCGCTTGAGAAGGTCTGAAAACCACAAAGCCGGTAAAGGTTCCCCCACTGCCTCTCTGGCTCCTCTGTGTGTGTGAAAAAAGAGACATAAACACTGAGCTGCTCAGTGAGCTCACTGCGTCACCGCTGCAAGCTGAAACTCCCGACCGGCACTCTATGTGTGTGTGTGTGTGTGTGTGTGTGTGTGTGTGCGCGCGTAACCGTGTAAACCCCCTCTGTCGGTCGGTGTCTGTTCCCAGCAGGGGCTGCGGCTCACAACCTGGCGGTTTAAGCTCGTAAGTCTTCTTAAATGAAAAGACAGTTACAGACTCATTATATGTGCCTGCAGACTCAAATGTCCAAAATTAAACGAACAACCTAAAGCAGATAAATAAAAACGAAAACTTAAATAAATTATCTTTTTTTTTAAGTAAACAAATGATTTAAATATACCCTCAAAATTTGAAATTATTTTATACACGGCTCCTCAACAGAGGGTCCGCAACACCTAAGGAGCCCTCAGAGTTACTGCAAGGGGGCTGAACAAATCATTGTTTATTTTTTTCTTCAGAAATTGAAATATGTCTAATATGCACATTAACATGACTTCCAACATATTATCAGCAAAGATGAAAAACAAAGGAAAGATTTAAAACTTCCACAAGAAACATTCATATTTTGTTGATACTGGAGGCCCCAAAAGCGGCAGTGTTTCCCCTGTAATAACTACAAAATATAAGGCATAAAATAATAATGATCATACAGACTCATTATTAATTATTTGAAAAAATAAAACCATAAATAAAAATTTCTTTTCTTTGTTTTTTTTTTTTTTGTTTTTTTTTTTTAACTGGCTAACATAGTATTCACTGTAAAATTGCCTGGGAAAATGTAAACACAGGCTTGTTTCACCTGATTTCAAGGAGAATTCCATCCAGTTAGTATATATATATATCCGAAAAAAACACAAATGTTTAACAAAACGTATCTATGTTTTAAAAGTATTTCCAAAAATCTTCAAAGACTCTTCTAACTATCTGGTACAGTAAAAGAAAATATGTGTTAGTTCATTAAATGAAGACAGATCTTTTTCACAGCAGTCATTTTGACATGACATTGCAGGGTGAACACAGGTGTTACCGATGATAAATGTCTCGTTCCATTCAGGTCAAACAGAGTCACGGTGCTGCTGCTGTGCATGTTGACTCACTGGAAAGGTTCTACTACGCTAAAAGGACCGAGAACCTGGTTAGTATTACCGGTAGTACCTGTGTTTACCCATATCACTATGGCTGCTGTGAAAAAGTTCTATTACAAGTGGTGTCAGGTGGCATCAAAGACTAGTTCCTCGACACCTGTTACTGTGCATGGAAAACTGCTGCAAGCCTTTTTTTTGCAGCAGCAGACATACACAGTCATAGCAGTAAAGGCACAAGTGTTGGTGATAACATTAACTGTGGCTCTGCTCTATTTAAGAGTCCCAGTAAACCATGACAGTATGACAGAGAGCCAGCACGCACAGTAAGAGGACCCTGAAACTGAAACAGCTAAATGTAATTTACGCATCATTCATTTTATTATTTACACTTTTTCCGGTAAGGTGGGACCTTGAAAAAAAAAAAAAATTAAGGGGCGCAGGTTTTTAGTGGCCGTTCTCGCCACCTTTCTAGCAAATACCTCGCATTCAGAAATCCCCAAAAGATCAGCTGGCAGCGAGATCTCTGATTGTCTGGTATCACAAGGTTAGCTGAACAAAATGTCCCCATGCTCCTGTACCAGGTTTCAGGCTAAGTCCCGTGTGTGTTTATATCTATGATCATCTGTGGAGTCCTACTTCTGAATATAGTAACTGCCTAGGGTTAAAGCTGTCAGGTGTTTGGTTGCAAAGAATACAGTCTGAGGAAACACTGTAACACTGAAAACACTGAAAAGAGAGAATGGTTTCCCAACTTAACACACTTTTTTTTTTTCAAATCAATTTCAAAGCAAGTTTGTTAATCTAACTAATTATTCTATTTATTATGAATGAAAAAAATGTTAAGTCTTATTATCGGGGACCATCATAACAGCAATAAAGACGTGGCTGAAGGGTCGATCATGTGTTTGACGCTTACAGTGCATGCATGTAAGATAAAAAAGGAAATTACAGTTTTTCCAAATACACACCCATAATGTAAACGTGATAACAGTGAATGAAGGAGATTTCCACTGGCTCACGTTCTTCCGCTGGGATGAACCAGTGAGTCAGTGAGAGTCAGTGACTCACAATCACTCATTCATGTCAGTCATAGATGAATCTCTGTGCTGCTGTCTTCACTGCCTGCTTCATTCATCACACAGATCTTCACTGTTTAATGCAACATTTGAATACTGTGTGTGGATGTAAGTGGGTCGAAACTTGTGCGCGCGTGCTCTGTGGGGGGGGGGGGCAACATTTGTATTTGTGTGCGTCCTGAATGGTCTGCATTCACACAGTTTCGTCTATATACTGCAGAGCTATCATATCACAATACACTTCATTGTGGGTCAGTGGGTTAAAGTCAGATGAATAGTGGAGTGACACTGAAGCAGGCTGGTAAAAACGCACAGTGGTGACTTTGTGTGATGGTCAGCGCCGAGTAAGGGATTATAAGAAATGAGTCGACTTTACTGGCAATTATCTACTATCTGTTTATTTATTGTTACTGTAAAGAATGGAGAGAGGAATCATCGGGGTTAGGAATTAATAGCAAACAACTTGATTCATGCGGTAAATCTTTGATTGTAAAAATAAAAAAGACAGGATCACTCTGTATTTTAATGAGAGATTGAGAAATAAAGGTCTTGCAGAACAATTACTGACAAACCCGCCCTGGTGTTCATTTAGTAACTCTGACTTTTGCAATTCACCTCAGTAACACCAAGTAAAAGACTCAAGGTTTTTTTCCACTCGATGCTACAAATTGTGTACATGACTGTACTGTGAGCACATGAAGGTGTGTCTCACAATGAGTTCTTGCAGCCAGCAGTGACACAAGTTTAATTAAAGTGCTGGAAAAAGTAAGGCTACAACAAACAGCTATTTCCATTATTATGTAATCAAATAATGATTACATTTTTTACTCAATGAATCGGCTATTCAGTTGAAAGGGTTTTCTTTAACCTTTAATTATTCAGTGGAGTTTCGCTGAGAGCAGTGTCCAGTTCAAGCACAATCTGATCTGCTGAACACTAAGCAGCTTCACTGGAGCAGGTTGGGGTTAAGGGCCTTGGTCAAGGGCAGCTCAAGTGTGGTAATGAGGAAGGGGCAGGCGCTGCTCTTTCACTTTCTCCACCCAGAGTTATCCTGCTGGTCGGGAAGATCGAACCCGCGACCTCCCCGTCACGAGCTCGTGAAAGTGAAACATTTCTCAAAGGCGACATCTTCAATTAGCTTGTTTTGTCCGACCAACAGTCCATTCATAACAATCTTAACCAAATCTGAGGAGGAACATTTTCGCTTGAAAAAAAAATCTCAGTTAATTAAAATCAAAATCAAAATGGCTGCAGATTCATTTACTGTTGATGGACTAATTGACTGATAGTTCCAGCTGTAGGAAAAAGTGAGCATAGCTACATGTACATTAGTATTCTTGTTATGAATGTGTCCTTATTCATAATACTCATACCCTGGTTTTAAAAACCCAGATAAGCCATTGTTCCATTTGGCATGTAGAAACTAGGGCTGCCCCCTGAAAGCTGAAGATTCTGATCATCAGTTGAAGACCCCTCAGTGGACTAAGATTCTTCAAGTCAACAGGTGTTTTTTTGTGTTCATTTCGTCAGTGCTTTGTACTTTGGGGACATTTCCCAAACCCAAAAGTACATCTGCAGACACCACAGATGTGTAGTGGGTCTGAGACAGAGGCACTGCGCAAGGGTGTTTCTAGAGGGGGAGACCCCTGAAATCTGACTGCCCTCCCCAACCCCTTAATCCTCAACTATGATTGGCTATCTGTCCAGTGAAAGGTGGGGCCTTAGCTTCAACCTGTTTTACGAGTATTTTTAAATGTGCATTGTTTTCTTTTGTATGTATCCTACTTTTAATTTTTTACAAGGTTAATTTACTTTATTGATCATTTTACAACAAAAGATTGTAGAGTGAGATGTTAGTTGTACTTCCCTTTATGTTATCACAAAAAAAAACATAATTACGCAAAAAAATAAATCTAGCATGTCTCACAGCCTGGGAGAAGGCACAATCTCTTTTGGAGAACATAAGAATAAAGTGTGGAAACATTATATTTATCTGACATTGTGATTGGTAGGACTGTTTAGTTTTTAAATAAAAAAAATGAAAGGCAAGAATGTAAGAAACTGCAAGAAATTGTAAACTAATGCTATTCTGATGTGTTTGTGAGAATATGTTTATACATTCATTAAAAAATCTGCTAAAAAATCTGGCAGCTCAACAAAGCTTTGCTTGATAGTTTAAGTGAAAAAAAGGAACGAATAGTCAAATATTTGTATTGAACAGCCGAATCTGATTTGACCGACAAAATTCTTGGGTACAGGCCTTTTAAACTCTATATCAAAGTTTCTGATCATGTGTTCAGGTTAAAGACAAATCCAGCGACCGCTTTGTGTGTTCTGCCATCTTGCGGCCCGCCATTGCTGCAGTGGCACATTGTGTCGTCACTCTCGGTGTCTGCTTGCTGGTTGGGTCTAGAAGGAAACCCCAAATTTGCCAGACTCACGGTTTAGGTCAAAATGTTCACCTGTGCGAGATCTTGCAGATGTAGGGTTCCCTTCTAGTCACTGTGTCTTGCTAGTAGTAACAGCACAGATAATTGGATTGAAAGTGGCCCTCAGTAACTAGTGAAGGTTCCTTTTATTAACGTTATTCAAATGTAACATAGTTAGAAGTTAGTTGTGACAACAGCCAGAAATGGATAATGAAGAGGAGATAAAACGGACCACATTTAAGTTATGAAGTACTGTGTAAAATATATACATTTAAAAAATTCCAATTTTTCATCAGGTATTGAAGATTTTCAGGAACAAAGTTCCTTTCTGTTAATATTTTTGATCCACTATGACACACCGTGGTCCTCTGTACACTCAGTGAATCTCTGTACAGTCTCTGGTCTCAGACAGCAGCACTCTTCAAGAAGTAAAAGTTTGTGTATTGTGCGTTCCCTTTTTTTCCAAAGAAGTTTGACACGACTGGTTAGCGCAGCCAAACTGCATGGGTGCTTCCCAACGTCCTTGACATTGCTGTCAGAAATAACGTTACATGAAAAGTCAGTGTAAAAGTAGAAAATGGTAAAATGTCAGCTTGTATTCATTCACGCTCATACCGTAGGGAGACGCCACTGCAGTAATGGCGGCTTGTTAACTCGTGTGTGTAAACTTACTTTGTTGGATTTTGTACAATTTAAGAGACCCACACCTCACCCGCTGAAGAACGATCGGACACAAACTGGCACCAGTGAACTGATTTAATTACAAAGAGGAACCCACAGTGACAAAAACAAGAACAGCTACATACAGGAAGTAACTCTGATAGACTGTAACCATGACAACTGCAAGATAAACAGAGTTATGACCAGGTGGCGGCGTAAAACTTGCCACGTTGCTTTCCTTCCCGTAGACGTCTGTAACAAGGCAAACGTATGTTTTGGAGCTAACATGGCTACCAGTGAAAACATGAAAACTATCTCTTTCAGTCGCCCTGGTAACAACAGAGGCCATCTTGTCTTCTTTTGGAAAGATTTATGACAGTTATAATTTAAACGTCACTGACAGCGCATGCCAGAAAGGAAAGGGGGGGAAAAAAATACAAACAAAAACAAACCTTACACAAATATATAAAAATATGCCATTAGATTCATATCAACAATTGAGGACCGTGGGTGCACTATTTACAGAAAAAAAGGCAATATATACCAATATTTACAACAATAAAGACTTCTTTCACATACGGGCATGAGGAGGTTACTTACAAGTTGCTGAAAGTTACAGTGATGATAGGATGAGCTGGATGTGATTGTGAAAAATTAAGTTTCTTTAACTGGCACACAACATGCTTTATTCTCTCAATCCTTAGCAAATTAGCATTGAGTTTGACTTCATATCAAAGATGTGTTTATGTGTGTGTGCATGCTTGTGTGTCTGTGAAATGCAAAAAGTCAATATACTGGATTCAAAGCCTAAAATTAAACTGCTGAAATAAAATTATTCAATTATTTTTGTACTCTGACTACCAAGGAAACACAAAAGTATATTCTTAAGGCAAGTATTCTTTCTAATCTTTAAAGAAAATCTACAATCTGAATCAGCTGAATTGAAAGTTATTGACTCTGTGGTTCAGAAAATCTGCAATAGAGCCATCGAACAGAACTGTAACTGTCTTCAACCCAGGACATTAAGTAACTATGTTTTACCCAGAAACCACAGAGCTTGAAAATGCACTAAAAAACTCGGTGAACTGGGAACCCATCATTGCGTCATCGTGACCCTTTTTTGCTGCCCAACTCACAGTTTTAAAAAACCCTGGTACCAGCAGAAATACCACACAGATGTTCCCGTAAACACCCCCGATTTCTCACTGTTCACAGAAAATACCATTCTGCAGGGAGCTCTCTGTCGCTCTACATGTCAGCATAGATAAAACAGCATTTTCATGAGTAGCTTGGCAGCTCTTGGCACTGAGAGCACAAACATTAATTTTGTTGAGAATCACACGGAACATAAAAACACACATACCTGCTACCTTAACACTAGCACACGTTAAATTAATAATTGAACATATTGAGGAAAAACTGTATTCACTGTTTTTGCTTAGAGTTAGATGAGATTCTCTCATGTCTGCTTGTTAAATATGAAGCTACAGCCAGCGGTGGGTTAGCCTTGCTTACCACTAGAAACGGGGGGAAACAACAAGCAAGGAGAAAAAAAAAAAAGACAATGCACTAATTAACACACTGTTTCTCATTAGTTAAATGAGTACAGAAACTTAAATGTAAAAATGACACATTGTATTTTTATGGAGGTTATGTGGCATAACTTAGTCAGCAGATAGCTAACAAATGATTGATAACGTGTTCAGATGAAAGATGAAACAGCATTTTGAGAGTATCCAGTAGCTTCTGCATCGTGACAAATTTCAGGTGGCAGCACACGGGACATAACGCTGGGAAGAATTTGATGTGCACTGATGAAAAGTGTCATAATCTGACATACCATGCTGTTGCGAGCTAGTTAAATAATGAATCTTAGCTCTGTGTCACTAAAAGTTGAAGACTGATTGATGGGTGGATGTCATGATATTATTGGATGAAACTGGGTGGTTCTAGCTTACGTAAACATGTGCCATATTTTGTTTTACTGGAAGAGAAAAGATTGGATTTTGATATAAGAATACAAAGAAATGGATATTTTGGCCATATATTGTTAAAAGAGGTGCACAGTATGAATGAAGATATGATCTTAATGGCTTAAGAAGGAATTTTCAATTTCATATCAACTTTAATTAGGGCATTTACACAGATTTTGTTTTGTATCTTTGGACCAGAGCCAGGCTAGCTGTTTCCTCATGTCCAGTCTTTATGCTAAGCTAAGACTGCTAACTGTAGTTTATTACCCTGTAAGCATGAGAGTGGAATCGATGCTCTCACCTAACTCTTCACAAAAAACCAAGTGAGAATATTTCCTAAAATGTCAAACTAGTCCTGTAACATTTGCTAAAATTCTCAACTTTCCTCTGCTGAATTCTGGAATTTTTGCCCAAATTGTGGGAAAAAAAAAAAAAAAAAATCTCAAACAAGCTCCTTTTTTTTAATACTTTTCTGAAGTGAATACCAGAGCACTTACGGAGAACGCACACACACACAGTACACAGGCTTTTACACTTACAGAGGCAAAGAGCTCACCAGCTAGTTAGCAGCTATCACAACAACCGACCAATCTCTTACTGTTAGCCGCTCTCACAGTGGGACAGTTAACCTAATGTGGATGCGTTTGGTTAAGTGGGGAAATCTGAGGTGAAGGGCCCAGATGGCTGGCAAAGTGCAATGAGAGGGTTTCTAGGCTTGGAGGGATCAAAGACAATCACTGCTTAACCCCAAAGCCTGAGGCCAACGTGTGTGCGCAAGGACAAGCCAGAGTCACCCTTCACTTCTACAGACATCTGCTGCAGGACGAGGGAGAGCTGACTTTTCACTGTGTGTGTGTGAGTCTGTTTAATGGCTTAACTTTTAGCCTTCTGAAGGCACGTGCAGGTGCTCAGCATTTGTCCTTCTGACCTACTCTGTATCTCCTGCACTCTCTTGTCTCACAAACTAACTACATGCATCTCGTTCTCCAACCATCAATACTGAAATCAATGTTTGTGTAATTTGGTGTAACAATACATCTTAGCGCAATATTTCCTGTAACAGAAATGCCACAAAATGCGCCAAGGAAATGAAAAAAAATAAGCAAATCTTAGTATTTGGCACACCCACAACAACACAATACAATGTGAAGTGAATTTTGGGATTTGACAGCTAGATTGGTTTGCAGTTGGGGGTCTTTTGACCACAAAGTCAATGGATGAGAAAAACAAAAAATATTTCCAGAGTCTCTCCTTTATTGATGGCCAAATGCACCATAAACATCTCAGAAATGTAGGGTACCATCCAGGAGGCACATTAAAAGACTGTCGATGAGGTGTGACAAGACCCCTCAAAGAGGTGTTATTTCCATGTCAACAAGGCGTTACATATCACGGACGTGTTAAATGCATGTCAGCGAGGTGTCTTACATTAAGAGGTGTTGATTGCACCTCTACAAGGGTTAAATGCGTCTCAACCAGGCGTTATTTGCATTTCAACTGGCCATTAATTATGTCTCATTGAGGTGTTATTTGCCTCTCAACCAGGTGTTATTTGCATTTTAACCAGGTGTTATTTGCATTTTAACCTTTAAGGTGTTATTTGCCTCTAAACCAGGCATTATTTCCATCTCAAACAGGTGTTATTTGCATTTAAACTAGGTGTTCTTTGCAAATAATGCCTGGTTGAGATGCAAATAGCACCTGTTTGAGACACAATCAATGAGTCAATGAGATGCAATTAATGCTTCATTGAGACACAAAAAATAACGCCTGGTTGACATACCACACCTCGTTGAGATGCATTTAAGCCTATGTAATGTGTAACGCCTTCTTGACGTTCATTAAGGGGTCCTTTCACACCTCATTTACACATTTTTGTAGTGTGGATGGTACGTTACATTTTTAAAGCGTTTATGGTCCACTGAACCTTCCGTACTCCCCTCTGGATCTTGTTTCTTGACATTTACGGAGCCACACAACTCTGAAACACGAATCCTGCATTGAGTATCACCCTAAACTATGACTGGACTGCATTGTTACACCCCTAATGCATATCTCTGTCTGCCCAAACCCAACTAAGTCCATTTATGTATTCCGCCAATCAAGCCAGGGCCTCCTTGTTCTTCAACTCAAAAAAAAAAAAAAGTGAAAGCTACATCTTCTATAAATTAAGTGCTGTAAAAGAAGGCGCTAAAAATCAAAACCATAAATACTGTACATAACTATCGTTATCTGCTACCACAGCCTAGCGTCATCTTTAAAGATTCTGCTATGGAAACTAGCGACATCAGCTCCTGATTTCCACTCAACAAAGTGAAATTTCATGGCAAAAGAAACCTTTTCAGATCCCTTAATGTCAAAACTCTAACACATACAAGGCTTTGGCATAGTCATGTTCCGGAGGATCGTCTCCAATGCACTTTTTTCTCTACACAACTCCAGTAGTGGCCATCATCTATCATCTTAAACTGGCAAAAATTAAATAAAGGCTGTGTATTAATGTGAGTGACTGTGTGCATGTGTTTATAGTCTTGTTAGATATCCTTGCCACATATTGCACTTAAAAGATGTCCTTATTCACCCTCCCTCTGCAGGAGAAAAGATGATTTTAGCAGTCACACATCTCTAAGCAATGATCATGAAGTAGATATTACAACCCTACAGATCTGCCATTTAGGTTCTGTTATCCAGACATGGCCAATCAGGTTTAAGGAGCTTTGTCTACAGACGTCGACTGATTCTCTCTAAGCTTGAACTTGCAAACACAAATGTCATGGTATGTTTTGCTTAGTTTCCACTCATAGATGTTGATATAATTTTACGCGACATTGACCTCTGATCACAGGAGGCATTTTTTTCTGACTTAGATGACGTGATGATGGAGTAAAAGGTTGATGTTCAAGTCCATAAAAAACAGAGAAAATGTCAAAGGACGAGTACATGCTTCACTTAAGTCTCAGTTCACCTAAATGTCCTCCTGTGTAAAGACATTCTGCAGAGTCCATGTCCTCTTCTGTCCTTCTTTTCTTCGCTTGCTCTCAGTCTAAACATACATCCATCAGTCCAAGTTTTGTTTTTCCCTTCTCCGTCTCCTTCAGTAAAGACTTGAGTTGAAAGACGCTTCTCTAGACAACGCTTGCAGATGCCAAATAAAAAAACAAAAACAAAAATACACGCTCACGGACACCACTCAGTGAGGAACAACCATCAGAAACATTAACACAAGAAAACTAGGTTTGAAGTGGTCATATTTATTAGTAAGTCCAGGAGGGAGCTGACAGCCATATTCTGCACATAGAGACCGGTGGACCGAGCAGAAGACCAAAACAACACCAAAAAGTGAGGAGTCTGGTGGAGGCGGGAAAAGGACAGGAGCTTGTGCGCCGATTCTCAGCTAGAGGGAGGTTCTGGGGTGGGTTGTTCAAACCGGGGGGTCGACTGTCTCAGACCCTCCAAAGCAAAAGATGGTTGGTACTGTCGTCCCGTCCCACTGTTTCACTGCTATTGGTCAGTCTGAAGTCCTCGTAGCCATCGCCGCCGGAAATTACGAGGTGGTTGGTTTTTGGAGGGATGTGGGCCGAGGCTCGACGACGCGCTGAGTCACGCCGTTGTAGGTTCCCGTCAACTGTGCTGCCGCTCTGGGCTTGGGTGCCTAAAACGGAGAGGAGGGATTAAACATCGACTGGAAACTTAAGTTGTTAATCAGACATGAGCGCTCGTAGAACAACGATAACTACCTGTGGAGTCCGCTGTTGTTGGAGGGAATTTCATGTCAAACCCTTCCGGCAGTTCGATCGATGTCAGGAACCGAACGTGGCCCGTGTGTCCATGAGCTGAGCCCATCGGTGCCAGGGGAGCTTTCAGTGTCCCGGCCCCAGTTCCTGAGCTCACCGCTGGGATCGTCAGCGTAAGGACCACCCCTGCAGAGCAACAGTAGCTTCAAATGTGCTGTCTTATTTAATCCACAAATAATAATCAATGTAAAATTTTAAAATGCTACCATTTAAAGAGAAAAACTTTTGCACCCCAGATGCCAGTATTTCAAAACCTTTAATCTAAACCAGTACTGTCCTTCACTTTCAGCCTACTCCCAGACCTTTGAATGCTCATGCCTGATTTAATAATACTTAAGTGAAACAAAATGAAAATTCATTTTAATTATTCGGTTAATGTATTTGGGATTTCTTAGATACTTCAGAGTGTGTTTTACCCGCACTGGTGCCGATCCACAGCAGATCCTTACAGGCCAACAGCGCTGTGATTCTCAGACAGGCGGCCTTGTGCTGTCTGATAATTGCGTCTGCACCTGAGTGGATGGAAAGAAAAGAGAGAATGGGATGGAGGTCGGGGAGGAACAGTGTTGAGGATGGACAGCGAAAGACGGGGAGATAAGGAGTGATTGAAGTTGGCATTTAAATGTAATATTGAGTTTTTCAATTGCATATGAGCCGCTGTCCAGAATAATTACCTGCAAGCATCTTATGCACAGCAGGTGCCACGTCCACTTCTGTCAGACTCTCCCAGCTCTGAGCGTGGTAAAGTCTGACCTGTGCACTGCCCTGCAGCGCCAACCACACACCCTGACCGTACGCCACCATGCAGGTCACACACCGGCTGCTGTCTGTGCCCACCTGGAACCAGTGCTGAGAGGGAGGGAGGGAGGGAGTGTTACTCACTTAATGCTCTGTCTGCCTCATCGTTTATTCACCTGCACACACTGGCATCCATCCATCCATCCCTCCACCTACCTCTTGTACCAGTGTAGACGTGTTGATAATGAGGACTCTGTTCTGTGAGCCACACCATAGCTTTCCACCCACAGGAACCATTTTGGTGACGGGGCTACTGGGCGTGCCCAGAACTAACGTCTGGGAAGACTGAGGGTCCCAGAAACTACCTGCAGATTGACATTAAAGTGGGATTATACAGGGGAAACACAAAGAAAACACAAACATAAACAGGGTTCCCACAGCTTAAGGAAAGTGCCACTTGGAACGAAATTTAAGACCAAATTTACAATAACCAAAATTTAAGGAAAAAAAAAACATAGTGTGTCCGACAAGACAAGGACAGCTTTTGTGTAATGTAATCAGGCTAAAAGTTTATTAGAAACAGCTGTTAACTGCCATACACTGTTACCAAAACTGAGTATGTGATATTTTTTCTGTTAAAGGTAATATTTTGAGTAAATACAGAGAAGTTCAGTCAATATGCTCCGGATTGCTAATTTAGAGCTCAGAATAAGTAATAGCCTGTATAATGGGTGTTTTATATGCCTAAGTGTGGTTTTGCTCCACTGTAATATGTGCACACTCAACAAATGGACTGCCACATGCTTGCATCTGCACTAGAAGATGAAATCTGTGCTTCAGCTATCACAGAAACTAAATCAAAAGGAGCTAAAAAACGGCCCAACTACCCCCCTGGCTCCTCACTCCCAGCTCACCTGCTTCTCTCTGATAGACAATCACCTCTCCATTGGCCAAAGACACAAACACTTTGTTGTCCAAATACCTGAAGGAAGCAAAAAAAGTAAAGCATGAAGAGAATGAAAGACAAAATCGCCACAATAAAACATACTGATAGCAGACACAGGAAAGTTAAGACACAATAAGGAGACAAACGTGACAGAACACATTTGAACTCAGCTGCATCAAATGGTTTTCCATGTATGAGAGCAACCCATCTGAGTACTTTTTTGTGTCATGCCGGTGCCCCTTTTAGGGCTCTAATTTGGCTGGTGGTAAATGCAAATTGCGAGGTCTTTGCCATTCAAATAAACATAAAATAAGAAAGCTGTTATCGCTGTTTTAGCTATTAGGAGCTCAAATCTTTGGTCAGTCAGGTGAGCAATCATTTGTTGTCACAGAGAAAAACATTAAAGAAATAGAGGTCCTTTCCTTTGCCTCCACCAACGTGGACAAACCTCACATTTACAGTACAACTCGTACGAGTCTTCGGGTGATGTATTTCAGCCATCTGTCACTTTTATCTTTTCTCAGGACACTTTATTTGGCTGTTTTGGAACGGCTGAACCAAACTCCATTCTAAAAGCAAGTGTTTTATGGTATATTCACATTTTTTCCACAGTAAAAAACTTATGTTTCACCATCACTAAGACTCTTTTCTGTTTCAGTTCTATCTACAACAACAATCGGGACATGTCAAGTGTTTACCACAGACACATGTACTGACCAGCCGCCTTTAAAGTACTTGTTTTCACCGAAAGGGAATAGTGAGACAGGGACGTGATATATGGCTGCTCTCATCCATCCCTTTTTCCTCCTTTTTTCCACCACTCTGCATTTTCAATTGTTTATACTACAGTATTATTTTAGTTTTAAAGGCAAAATAGTGGCCAAGACGGCAACTTACAGTATACAGAGGATGGAAGCTGAGTGTTGCATCTTCATGCTGTTTTTGCGGTTTCGGATGTTGTCTGAGGACTGGTACACATGGATGCTAACAGACACAGAGGCATAATATGGGATTAGGTGATAAAATAGCACATCAACGAGCATGAAAGCTTTTAATTTTGAAAGGTTTATAGCGTGTGTCTGCCTGTGTGTGTGCATCACATACCATCCGTCCTCAGTGCCCAGCCACACCGAGCTCTGGTAGGCCTCGGGGTCGATGCTGAGCAGGTCTTCCAGGCTCGCCCTGGTGAATGAGCCCCGGGAGGAGCGGCGCATGGCGCGACCATCCATGGGGCTCTCCGTGTGGGCGCGGCTTCCTCCGCCAACCACCAACATCCCCGGAGTACCGTAGGAGCTCGGCACCGGGAACTCCTGCTCCTCCTCACTGCTGGTGGTCTCTGTAGCCATGTCTTTGGAGCCTGGACCCTCGTCATCTTAGAGGAAGAAATGAGAGAGAGTGTAAGTATGTGATGTTATAAGTGTGCGTGTGACTGAAGTGTGTTTGAGTGTTTGTACTCACTGCCATAGCTGGATGATATGGTGGAGTGACTGGCCTGACTCTGCAGAGTGGAGGAGGGGCTTGGTGAATCCTCATCATCAGTGTCATCACTGTCAAATGGAACAAGCTCCGCCCCTGGACCTGGAAACAATCAACTCATCAGTCTACATGTCTACAACAGAAAACTGCACAGGTAGAATACAAGTCAGTCTACTTCAAAAAGCTAATTAGGATAGATTATAGTAAATCTAACCCAGATAGTTTTAAAGTAGGAAGTCTTGCTGTTTGTCATGTCATTAAACCTCTGTGGACCAACCTGTAGGCTGCTCCGTCAGCTCCAGAGATGAATGAGAGATTGATATATGGAGCTGCTGCTGGGTGTGACCGGGCGCTCCGGTGGCAGAGGCGAGGGTGGGCTCTGATCCACGCTCCCTAGGAGGGGAAAAAGTGATTGGTTAACAGTACTGAGTATAGATGAATTCAATGAACCAGTCAGCTGGCTTACCGGGTAAAGTTATTATGGTCTTTGTCATTTGTCATTAGTCATTATTTTTGTCTTGTTTTTAATTTTTGTTTTCTGTT
Organism: Lutjanus argentimaculatus; assembly: GCA_034769285.1. Taxonomy (NCBI): domain Eukaryota; kingdom Metazoa; phylum Chordata; class Actinopteri; order Lutjaniformes; family Lutjanidae; genus Lutjanus; species Lutjanus argentimaculatus. The sequence goes on from JAWZSL010000001.1 coordinate 5,178,347, forward strand.
GACTTTAGTTTCAGTTAGTTCCAGAGTGGTTTGCTCCTTTCAGTTTAGATATTATTGTTGTTCAAAAATGTTTCATTTTAGTTTAGTTTTTTATCAGTTTCAGTATTAGTTTTATTTTTTTTAATTATTATTATTATTTTGGAATACTTGTCAAGGGCAAGTTCAAGTTCAGAATCTAATTTTAGTTTTTGATTTAGTTTTAGTTAACTACAATAACCTTGTTACTGGGTCTTACCTGTGCTTTTCCTGCTATCACAAGTCAAAATATCTGTATTCATGCAGGCGTTCGTGTACGTAAATGCACTGACCTTCCCTTGAGTCCTGGTACCGCAGCAATACATATGATCCTCGCTGAGCAGACGGCGATGCAGGCCTCCACTGTGGGCTCATCTTTGATGTTCAACAGACACACCTGAAGAGAACAAACACCATCACATCGGTCGAACTGTTTGCAAAATTCTAATTTTGTCTGTTATGGGAGTGATTGCCTCTGTAAATTAGTTTGAAGTCAATTTATGGATCAGTTTCCAGTATCTTCTCACCTGTCCCACGTATCCGTCACTGTTACACACCCACACCTCACAGCCGCTGTCAGGACAGCTGTGGCTGGGAGACGCACACGAAAAACTGGAGACAAACAACACGACATGAGTGGGGACGACTTTAGGACATCTGTAAACATGGCTTGTCTTCTGACATGAACTAAACTGATTTGAATGTCTGACATAAATCAGGACTACAGATTATAAAGTAGATGCTTCTCTCACCTGCATTCCACTGCGTGTCTTCATGATGGGAATGGCCTTCAGAAACTCTGGGTCCCACTGGTCCTTATTCATCGCTAAAGAAAAAGAGACATTGATAAATAGATCATTTTAATTAAGTAGCTCTAGGCCTAATGAATCCTTGTCAGGATCATTAATATTAAAAATTCCAACTAAATAAACACATTTTTTCTAAGGACACTTGAGAAATCTAAAGGAAAAACACTTGTAGTTTTTACTTAACAAGCTACAGTTGAGTAAATAATGTTTTATCTCATTATGAAGCTTTTTCACTGACCGAGCTTCTTCTTGGCTTCTTCGAAGGCCTGTTCAAAGTTGGAGCGGGTGTCTGGCGAGCTGAACTCGAAGACGAAGCTGCTCTCAGCGGAGGCCGTGGTGAGCTCCAGCTTTGTGGGCAGGAAGGTCATGCTGAAGGCCAGAGACTGCTTCTCTGACAGCTCCCTATGCACCGACGCCATCAGGTCCTTTATGACCTCGTCAAGGGACTTGAGAGGGATGGAAATGACAAGAGAAAGGCCATTAGATGTTTTAGCACATCACAGGACATTTTTCTTATTGAGTTTAAAACGAGGAGACAGATTGAGACTTAGTGAAGGAGGAAAGGTTAAGACTAAAACGAAGCGAGGAGACAGTAAAAACGTGGCTGCTGTTTGGTTGTGTGTGTGTGTGTGCTGGTCCACAGTACCTGGTGAGGGAAGCTGAGGGTCTCGGACAGTTTGCTGATCTGACCCAGAGTGCTGAGATCCTCATCTAATCGACTAATCATCTTCTGGATGCTCTCCTTGTTTGTTGCCTGAGTGGAACCTGATGTGGAGATGATCATCTTAAAGACTTAAAAACTAAACAGTGTACAAAATATATTTAATTTCAATGTTGATGAGTCAGGAAACAGTGAAGAAAATTTAATTTTGTTACCAGTGACATTAGAAGTTAGACAGGGTCATTTAACTCCAGAGTTATATGAGGAAAAGATGAAAATGACAGGATGTTATTCATTCCAAAAGTCTTACTTTTCACCACCTCCACGTCCTCCAGGGGAAGCTTCCACAGGAACTTGTATTTACTGGACGTGTCGATCACACTCGCAGCGGAGTATCTGAGAAAGCAGCAGGAAGAAAGGTGGGATGAAGAAAAGAAAGTAAATATCAAGACAAATTCTGTCTGCATGTCTGTTGTTTAACACCAGGGGGCAGTGTGGCTTTGAAACTGGATTGTGATTGTGTGTCTGTGAGTGTCGTTTCCTCCTCTGTCAGTGCTGTTATGTTTGTATGTGTATGCTGTATATGTGTGTGAGTGTGTTAATGGCGTACAGGCTCATGGAGCTGCGTCTTAATGAGCCAGACTTCCTCTTGAGAGTGGTGCAGATGATCAGATCACTGAAGAGGAAGAGAGAACGGTCTTTCTTCCCACCCACTGTCTTCTACAGACAAACAAAGGAGAGAAGAAGAAATCTTAACTTGGGTTGTGAGTTATGCATATAACAATTAAAGTTTCAATACAATATTAAATATATACAGTGTATTAGATTATATTACACTTTGTCTTGTCTTATTTTCCAAGACACCAATTTAGAAACTCCATCATGTCATGCATGTATTTGTTAATTCAGAAAGCGCTTCTTACCGCCTCCATGACCATTTCCTGCCTCAAGAACTTCCTCTGGGGGTTCAGGATCTAACACATGAGCAGAGATGTGATCATCACTTCATACAATAAAAAATAACTGTAAAGTGTTGACATCTCACTCTTCAATCAAATAGCTGCACAAAAGCCATGAGCACTAGAAAACACGCAAAAACAAGCTGTGATGTGATGTCATGTTTTACTGTTATCTTTTATTTTATGACAAAAAAAAAAAAAAAAAGTAAATACTCTGCAGACTGTTTCTCCTTTCTGGAAACAAGTAGTCAGATGTACCGAAAATGGCTGAACAAACCATTGCCAGAATCTCCCCGGCTGAGCTTATTATGGGACGGGTCTCTCCTACCACACCAGGCATATCCAAACAAAAATTTGGACTTGGACTGGCAAAGCCTGTTTTTGATGTATGATTAAGGTTAATGATGGACATTGCCTCTTTTAAATCCTTAACTACAAGGACTAACAATTTCCCAGAGAAGTTTTATAAGTTTCATGAAATCTCGTCTAATCTTTTGATTAAAAAAAAACCCCCCAAAAAAACAAACAAATACAAAAATATTCCTACCTTCTTCACTAAAGTATGCCACTTCATTTATGTTGTATTTTAGGTAATTTACACTTTACATTAATTTTTATTTGCAAAATTGATTTTGCAGCCTCTTTTTTCCTCTCTCTTATATACTGTCTAATGCTAAGATCGGTTTTAAGTTGTTACATTTGCTTTGTCAGTTGTTCTTCTTTTACTGACTGTAATGTGTTGTGTTATGCTTCATTATGCTGTTTATGAAATGGAAAAAAATTTAATTACAAAAAAAAAGAGAAAAGAATCTGTAGATTAGTAGACAATAAAAGTTATTCTAAGTTAAGTCACAGTTAAGAGAGACAAACATCAGACATTTATACATTTACTGCATGTACTGGAGTACATTTCTCACATGTTCAACTCCCTCTATGTGCGCCTCGATCTCCTGGATGACCCTGGCCTCCCTCTCTGCCTCCTCGGCCGAGCGACGGCCCTTATTGATCTTCTCGGCCAGCCGCTTGATGTCCCTCTGGGCGTCCAGTAAGTACGGGTGGTCCGGGTGATCCTCAGGGGTGTGCTTGAGCAGGTCCTAAAACAAACAACACAGACACAAATATATTTATCTCCCTTCACATGAGCTTCATGTCATAAACACAGGATAAAGCTACTTATACAGCATGCAGAAAGCAGTGAAGTAGTTATATTTTAAGATTGTTCACCTTAACCAGCAGCTCGTATCGAGGGATCCTCTGGACCGGTTTAATCATCAGGTCACCCAGAGCCTGTTTCTCCTTGTTCTCACGCATGTTTTGCTGTTGGAGTGAAGCAGGGAGGAAGATGGATAAAAGAGAGGGTGAGAAAATAACTGAGACTCAACAAAGTCCAAAGTAACAACATCAGGTCAGTGTTGCACTTCTTGTCTCTGCCACAAGATGGCGACGTGGTTCAACTGTAAAATCCTGGTCTGGCTTGAACCTCTGTGGCTGAAAACTGAGAGGAGGATGAGGACATGACAGGTTTTTGTGGTGGCCGATTACATTTCTGATTGTCAGCTCTTGTCTGTGCAGCCAACTTGTGCTGTTTTTCCACATACATTTATTTCTGGTGGCACACCACAGTATCAAAGTGTATAACAGCGGTCTACCAAATGTAACTGGACATACTGCTGAAATATCCCCGGGTTTTGAAGTCAAATTATCTGGCTGAATTGGATTAAAGAGAGGGTTTGAAGAACATTTCACGGACAATAATTTGTCTTCACTCACAAGTTCCAGAAGAAAAACTATATTTACTGAAACAGAAAATCAATTTCAGCAGTTATCTGTCTCCAGACCTCCTGAGCAGAGGAAGAAAAAAAGGTCCCTCACATTAAATTTGATACGATCTGATTTAGAAATGAGAATATTATAAGGTTTAAACCCTTATGTCAACAAATTTTGTTCAATCTTTCAAAGAAATATTCAGAACTAAACACACATTTCCAACATCTACCAGAGCTACAGCCAGAGGGGATCTTTGGGGCAATCAGCCTTTTCCTACTGAGCAGCCAGGGCTGGGAGGGTTACTTTAAAAATGTATTCAGATACAGTTACGACTTATCTGTTAAAAAAAAGTAGTCGGTAAAGTAATCCAAGTATCACAATATTAAAGTAAGGTAACTAGCATAACACAGTGTTTTTAGGGCTGCAACTAACGTTTATTTTCATCATCAATTAATTGGCTGATTATTTTCTTAACTGATTACTTGAAACACCAGAAAATGGAGAAAAACATTGGTCGAAGTCCAAGATGACGTCCTCAAATGTCTTGTTTTGACTCAAAAATACTCAGTTTACAAGAAATTAGCCACATTTAAGAAGCTAAAATCCAAAAATTTTGACATTTTTAATTTAAAAAAAAAAGACTCAAATTGATTAATCAATTATCAAAATAGATGCTGATTAATTTAATAATGGATTAACAATATTTTAATAGATTTGTAGTTCTAAGTGTTGTATGTTAACTTTTGTGTTCAGGTTTATTAGCTTGTCCAGCTGTTCCTTCCTTCATTGTGCGCAATTTATTGATTAATTGATTGATTTAAGGACAAAAAAATGACTAGAGGCCATGATAATGAATTGGCAGCTGTGTGCACTGTGCATAGTTGTATACCTACTAATAATCCCCATTTTTACCTAATGTATCTGTAATCTGATTGCATCTTTTTTTTTTTATCTGTAACTGTAATGGAACAGTACCTTTTTTGGTAATCAGATTACATAATCCTGTTACATGAAATCATTACTCCCCAAGCCTGTGAGTAGCACATACCTGGACACTATTCCTACAGAACTAAGGAACATCACATCTCTTGTGGTTATGTCAGTGCTAATTATTTGTGGTTTGGGGCTTATTTGCTTTTTTTTAAAGTACATTTTCTTTAATGTTTTTATGTAATATAGTCATGTCATTTTTTTACTGTTTGATCTTATGTGCTCTTAAGTTTTTATATGCCATCACCGTGTCAGGGACTGCAGATAAAAATGAGCCTGAACGGCTAAATGTGAACATTTAAGTGATGGACCAAAGTGCTCATGTTAATTAATGTGCACCGTCTTTTCTCAAATAAATTAAACATAAAAACTCTCAATTCATAAGACTGATCCTGAAATCCTGTAACTGTAGGCCAAGAACGAGTGTCTCTCATTGAGAAGCAAAAACTTGTGCGAATACCTGCATGGACAAATAGTACACATACATTAACATGCCAGTAACACTGACAAACACAGACAAGAGTGCACATTTCACCTTGAGCATTAACATGTCAAAATGGTACATAGCAGCAAAAACTGCTCTTTCATTACTATATCTCCTAAAAACCGGTGAATAAAAAGACTTTCCATCTTTTTTTTTTTTTTTTTAAATCTCTGGACTGGTTTCTAGTTTTCCAAACAAACACATCAGAGCAGCTGTTCAGTCAGTCAACAGGACGTCCTGTGACTCAGTCCGACACTCACCTCCAGGAACTTGTGAAACGCCGGCTTGGCCTCCTTGGCAATCCTCACAGCATCTTTGGCGTTGAGAAAGTTGTCAATATATGCCGAGTACATGTTCGCTAGAGTCTCTTTGGAAAACTGCAATAATAAAAAAGAAGAAGAGGACATTTGAGTTACTATGTGCAGACTTTTATGTGATATCTATTTGATTTCTTTGTGAAGAAAACTTCCACAATCCAATAATGCTTATATACCCTCAACTATGTAATGAAGTTATATACATCTTTTTTCAGGACAACCTGGTCTATCAGAATATGAATATTGCAGTAATGTCACAAGTGGCCATAAAAACAAAAGAGAAAACAAAACGGAAATTGGATCTCCCAGAACTTTCTTAAAATCACACAGAGGACAATAATGATGAAAAATGTTGTCTTTTGAAAACTGTTAGCAATCAGGAGAAACCTTCTAAACAGCCTTCTTAAGTTTGATCAATATCTTGAGTAGAGCAGAATATCTGAGGCGCTGGAAAATTAATTACGCAGCTATTCGAGCTCAAACAATTTAGTGGTTGACTGACAGAAGATAAAACGGCAACAATTTAAATAATTTATTTATCGTTTCAGGAGTTTATCAAGCAAAATTTGGAGGATTTGCTGCTTTTCTCTGTGATGATCTCTTCTCTAATATTGGTTCCAAATTAAATACTGTTGCCTTTTGGATTGTTGATCAAACAAGATGATTTTTTTTTTAACTTTTATTTGACTAATAAGTTAATCAAAAAAAAAAAAAAAAAAATACACGACCATCCTGTAGGAACAAACTTGTTAAAAGCAACATTTTCACACAATATAATAAGATGTTGAAGCTTATTTACTTTCTACCAACACCAAAAACATGATTCAACGATTGGATGAATATTTCTCAGACACACTGTTGTATTTGGTGAAAGAATCTGGAAAAAACAACTACCACGACCCTTCATTGATTATGTACAAGCTTAGCAATAAACATCCCCTCAATGTTTTGTACCCTGGTTATTATTTAGACACTGTTTTTTATATTTTATATAAGTTCAGAGTTTGTATACAGCTACTGTTATGTATTGTTACTGCTTATTAACTAAAATTCCAACAAACAGACATTAAAAAGGGGGGAAAAAAACTACTAAAAACAAGAGAAAACTATTGCTGCTTTGCTAATTTGATTCACTTTCCAGCTAATTATACGTGCTCAACGGTTTACGTTTGGCACATGTTGTATTTGTTGCTACGTAGTTAAATCATAATAGCAAACAAGAGCTGTAATCGGAGTGATTACTCAAGAGACCTTGGTGTAAGTGGTTTTCAATTTGTTTGGGATAGCATCAGAGAAGAATATTTCTGTTCTTTTACTCCCTCAAAACATCCACATAAACACAGCCACACATGATTCACCCTGACCTGCTTTCTTTCCGCAAATAGAGGGCAGAGGACAGAGAGGGCTCAAGAAAATAAAAAAAATTAAAGGAGCAGAGCCACAAACACAGAGAGAAAGGGAGTGTGTGTTAACAGGCTGGCAGGCGAAACCTGACGTCAGAGAGTAACCTGCTTTCTACTCTTTCAAGAAACGAGCTGACCCCCTTTTCTCTTTTATAATCCATCTCCCAGCATCCTCTCCTCTCCCCCCAGTCTTTGAGGAGGAGTAAGAGAACAGATGCAACATCTGAGGAGACTGTGGTGATTAAGTCACAGCAGAGGACAGAGAAGACACTTCATTATAAAGGTGAAACTTTCTTCTTCTGTCCCAGCAGCTCTGTTAGAGATGTTTATTTAAAATTATTATTAATGGATTATTCTTAACCAAGCAGCCACTGTATAATCAATGCGAGCTTGATACAGTAGCAGCTAGAGAGCAATCCCAAAAATGATGATTTATGTTTTGCGTGGTTTTTTAGGATGCCATATTGTTCAGTGTTGAAGATACCTTCTGTCTGGTCTGCGTAAAAAAATGTCTAAATGGCTAAACATCTGTGAAATATACATTTTCCATTTACAAGTAGCAACATCAATGAAACTAATTTGAAGTTCATCCATAAATTCTATCACTCCCATAAAAACGCATAAAATTTCCAAAGATAATACACCTGAGGAGGGAACAGTCATGCATGTTTTGGCAACATCATCTGTTGAAAAGTTTCTGGATTCATTCACTAAATCAGTCCTGAAAATAGAATGTAATATAAATCCATGTTTGTAGTTATTAAATGATATGCCAAATTTCCAATTGCCGCTACAAAATGACAACATAACACTCTTTGCAAAGAAATGTATAATTTTATTTTGGAAGACCACATCACCAGGATTTTGAAGAGCAGGAAACAGATTACATAAATGTGTTAAGGAGGGAGGGAATCTATCGTTCTTGAAACTGTGTCGTAACAGAGCAAAGAAAGAGCAGAAAGAGAGGACGCAATGATGATTTATCTATATTTAAAACTAAAAGCACAAACAAGCACAGATTGAGCGTTGTGAAATATTCTCTGTTGCACTGATACCACTGCTTGTGAGACAAAGCTGTGATCAGAGCAAACGTTCTCCAGAAACCGCACGGCAGTGACACAGCAAATCTTTTGAACCATCTGCCTCTTTCAACAGGAAACACCCCAACAAAAGACTCTGCCCCGTGTGAGGCTCGAACTCACGACCTTCAGATTATGAGACTGACGCGCTGCCTACTGCGCCAACGAGGCCTGGAGCTTCCTGCAGCTGCTGTGGCTTTAAGAGCTGCAGCGGCGAGAGGGGGAGGGGGAGGAGGAGGAGGAAGAGGAGGGGGGGGAGGGAGGCTCGGCCTGAGCGGTGTGGAGGATCTGCCTGCAGCTAAGGAAACCCACCCAGAGCAACATGTAACCGTTTATAAATCATGAATCTATGAATTTATCTCTGAGGTTTTAAGGGTTAAAGGGACATTCAACCCAAAATCAGTATCCATCTAGATTGTTTTGGTGTGAGCTACAGACTTTCAGAAATACTGGCCAAAGAGAAGTCTGCCTTCTCTCCAATAATACAGGAACTAGATGCCACAAGTCCTGTGCCAAAAAAATACATTTAAAAAACTCAAGAGCAATGTTTTCTTTCGAGAAATCACGACGCAGTAAGCTCAAAATAATCCACAGACCTTGTTGTGAGCAGTTTCATGAAGGAACTACTTTGTTTCTGCAGTAAAATCTACCAAACTACTTTCTCTCTACTAGGAAGGAAGTAATTCTGACATGGAACTGTTCACAGCATGGCTGTGAAGCTGTCTTGAGTAACTGGGTCATGATTTTTGGAAAGAGACACTGTTGTTGAATTTTTCAAATAGCCAAGCCAAGTGTCAGTATACTGGAGAGAAGGTAGACATCTCTATGGCCGATATCTCCAAAACTTTGCAGTTCCCAGCAAGAAAAAAAAAAAAAAATCTAGATGGATAAACAGCACTACATGTAGTTGTGATTTTGGGGTGAACTGTCCCTTTAAAATGAGATAATTTAATATTTTGGTGCAGCAGCTTTTGCTCAAGCTGCTTCATCTGCTTGGAATTCAGTTAATGGTTTCCTGCATTTCCCACACTCTGCTTGTGTGGCACTTTTTTTGTGCCTCCAGTGAGAGTTTGTGAAACTGTTTCATTCATGCTGAGAGTGACAACAATAGCATTAACATAGCAAGAGAGTGAGGGTGTTTTCCCCACTCAATTAAAAACACAAAGCCTCCAGCAGCCACCAGAGGTCACTTATCATCAGGCAAAGGGCCCCATAAAATGCCTCATAAACTTATGGTTAAGAAAGTTTTTTTTTTTTGCTAATCATGCAAAATCCCATACCTTAAAATGGCATCATAATGCTCGGTTCATGAGTCCTCAGTCCCTCCCCACCACATTGGATCATTCCATACCTGCCCCCACACACTGTTTTACCCGAGTTTCTCCCGTATTCTAGTTTGTCTGTGGTTTGAGCAGAGGTTGAGGTATTTTGAGAAGGAAAGAGTGGCTATGCTTTCAGATAAGCTTGCTGGGGGTTCAGTCTAATCAGAATGCAGCTCCTTTGTAAACAAACTCTCAGACTCAATCAAGGATTCTGCTGTTTCACCTACCCCCAGGTTGTATATTAGTTATTAGTTATATTAGTTAACCCTTTACTGGTTGAATTTGAGACCTTTTTGAGGAGACTTGTTTATTGTTATTGGGTGTAAAAAATATGACATATCTCCCGTGACTAGACAACTCCTTGATTATTTTTTGGGAGTAGTTGATGACTACTAAAATACAAGAATTTGTGAATGCCCTAGTGTGTGTCTCCTTGCGCACATCTGAAACGTGAGCAGTTAAACATGATACGAGCAGCTCAGCAAATGGAAAGATTTACCTCTGGAAATGTCCAACATGTCTGGATGGTTCAGAGAGTCACAACATGAACACACAATGCTAATAATGACATAAATAAAAATAAAGAAATAAATTTGATGATGGTTCCGACACTATTTTAGCAAAAATTCTAATGTGTCTCACCTCTATATGGTTAGTAGTAATAATACACAAAAGCACTGTGGTTTTAAGAATATACAGAAAAGCATAATACAGAGTTATATCCTATTAGTCTAATGTGTGTAGAGGTCTGTATGGTTATAATGTAGCACCTGCTATTGTTTTCAGGTGATTTAATGCAAGTAAACACAGTGAGTGGTTGTGTGTAACAGCACTGCAATCTGGCACAGCACTTCTCAGAAGCTGCAGATTTATTAACATGTCAGTCCTGCTGCCTTCAAGTGCAGCAAGGATTTCATGAACTAAAGGAGAAGCATGTCTTACAGTATAAAGCAGCTGTGGACAGCACGTATTTTGAAACCTAAATTGTTGGCAGGTATGTTATATCTGTGGTATGATTCAAAGAGACAGTAGCCAGAGAGAAAATGAGCCAAAGCAACCCCAGTAGTGCTGAGAAAAAGGAGGAAGCAGGAGGATACTAAAAGCTGCCACCTGGCAAGAGATACATAAGTATTCACTGCCATATCACCAGACTACAGCAGAACTTCTTTTCTGAGGCTGTGAGACTTCTCAGTTCATTTTCAGCACTCCACCATAAATTAAAGTTTATTTTTATGACTTATTATTTATTCAAGGGTTGGAAAAGGGGGAGAACAATTGATGTGGAGGGCCCCATGCCAGTGTTTGCCTCAGGCCCTCAAAATGACTAAATCCACCCCTGACAGCCACTATGCATTCTGGTCTATGAAAAAAACTGGAATCTGTGCTTCATCTAAAATTAATTTCTGACTCAATGTTTGCTCAAAGTCTGAGTAAAACAGCCTAGAGAAGAAGTCCTGTCATTCTCAAAGACCGAAACCTGACATTTAGCCTAACACGGATGTTTTAGGGGACTGTTTTTCAAAGCCTACGTCGAGAGCCACCCTTGGGTCATGGGAAATTTCAAATGGGTCATCAGGAGGTCACCGGGAAAAACAAAATATTAAACTAGTGTTGCCAACTATAGACCATCTCTTAATAAAACCAGCTTCCCTTCAGTCCGCCCTGCTGTCAATAATGCTGTTTGTTCTCATTCAAGCTCTGGTCTACAGTCGAGGTTCATACATGTTTTTTAAGAGCAAAATTCAAGCACTTTTCAAGCACTTTCAAGGAACCAAAACCAAAACTTTCCAGACCCTCAAAGCATTTATAATTATGTCTTGTTGCTATAAATGCAATTGCAAATTCCTTTATACCCACAGCAATCAATGTATATCGTCACTTTGTTTATTTTACCGGCTGTTCACATTGACTTGGATTTTTTTGTATGTTTTGATCATGGTTATTTAAATGCTTGTTAATCTTTGGGGTAAGAAATCAACAGAGGACTTCTCTGGTTATAAATGACAAATATAATTATGGAATAGTTTGACTTTGAATAAAAGATTTTTGGTTTACATGAGTGATTGTCTAATGAAACGGCCACCGATTATATTGATTATGTTGAAAAATCATCTACCTTTAAAGGATTATATCAGAGTTAGAGATGTATTTTAAAAGGATAGCCTGAAAAAATAAAAAATAAAAATCTAAACCACAGTTTTACACAGCTGAACAACCATCAGCTATTAAACCTTACTGGAAACTCTGGACTCCATATCTTATCTTGCAGCGATAATAAAAACAAATACACCATGAAACAATAAAATTGTCCCAGAGAGGCAAAGTGCATCTTTTGAATGGCGATCAAAGTTTTTTTTATTGTCCGATGATGTGTGAAGAATGAGGTTTCTGTTCACATGCTGACTGATCCTAGCTTGAGGATGAACTACTATAATTCATACAGTTTCATTTAACACGTTTTATTTCCCAAGTGTCTCTCACACACCACATCTTATTTTCAAGAGAGATGCTTTCAGAGAAATAAAGCAATCACTGCTACTGTTGGAGATTAACTATCTACTTAGATTAGCAATACAAAGAAAACAAACAAACAAACAAAAAAAAAAATCATTGATTTCTGAGGAAACTCACTCCCTGTCCCCTGCAATTATGAATGACACAACCATTCAAAGTGTACAGGAGTACAAACACCTCAGCAGGCGCTATTTTTGATAAATGGAATAACACTAATGCTAGGTTTGCAGAGGCTCAACAACATCTCTACTTTTTACGGAAACCTAGAAGTTTTGGGGGTGGCATTGTCTGTACAGAACAAGAGCAAACTGGACGGGGTTGTTGAAACTGGGTGACAAGATACCTGGGGAACCAATGTTCAGTGTTACTCACATGACAGACCAGAACAGCATGAATTTAGCTCACAAGACCATAGAACACCCACTGCAGCCTCTATGGCCTGAATATGTCATTTTATCTTCAGGGTGAAAGGTATAGCATATATACCCAAGGCGCGGGCTAAAAAAGGCATCACATCCTTTGACCCAATTAGATGCTTAACAAGCTCTGATCACATGGTCTGAATTTGGCACTTTGTTGAGCTTGCACCCGATGTCCTTTACTGATTTCCCCAAATGATGCTTTTTATGATATTTCTACCTACCTACCAATCCATCTATTATCTATCTGTCTATCTATCTATCCATCATCCATCCATCCATCCATCCATCCATCCATCTATCCATCCATCCATCAGGGATTAGAGAAACTGGATTTCCGCAGCTTTCTTCTGGAGAAAACCATTTTTTCTCAGCCAAGTATACAGGTTTCTAAATGGCTTTTTACATTTATGCATGTGCATGATAAAAGACTTCCACCTGGATAAAATGCATCCTCATATTCAAACTAATTCCATCCAAACTTTTGGATTTTTTCAGATGAAGGTGGCAAAGGCTGGAAAATGAATACGTGGCTGTACATGCTTTGGGTGCTTGGGTAAAATACATTAATCACATGTTAGCAATCAAGATAGGTGTGCCATGAGATCAACTATATATCATTTCATAATCATAATTTTCACAAAGTCAGCACAAAGGTGTTTGAAATAACACTGGTTCTGTGTCACTGAAACAGTAATTTATTGACGGTCCCTAAGTTAACTGACACCTGATCGCGCAGAAGCAGGACAATCAGGAGGCGTCTGTACAGTAATTATTCAGTGCTTAATTACTATGGGATCACTGTCACATACTTTTTAATGAATCTGATGGACAAAGTACACAGAGTAGGATACAAGCACAGCAGTTTTAATAGTGTTTGATTTTTTAATCAGGTAAAATATCTGCACTGATGTGCATTCATGTTTTTTAAATAATCTGTTGAGTACCAGCGCTCAGCAAACAGTCTCTACAAGGTTTGATATCCTGACCGATTTACTTCTGAAATGTAAGCTTACCCAGCTATCGTACAAACACACATTTGTTTGCCTCAAGATCTTGCAGAAATTGTGATTGTTTCATTCCTCTGTTGTCTTCACATTGCTGCGCCCGCATCATACTGTTGGTGCTCTTGGCCTAAGTGCACCAAAGCAGTTACTGATAAATGGCACAATAGCTTTGGTGTAAAAAAAAAAAAAGCCTATAGGCCTAAGCAACCAAAAATACACCAGTGGCTCGTCTTTGAGTCTTGGACAAACCTACAAAAATCTAAAATCTAGAATAGTTGGTTTCACCTCTAAAATTGGACTATTTGCAAATTCAAACAGACAAAATGAAACATAGGGATTCTATTTTCTACAAAAGATGGCTTCACAGACAGCAGGAGAAGACATAAGTCACTTATTGTCATCTCTACTCACTGATTGGATGAGGATGTGTCCAATGGTTTGCCTATCGTGCCACTGGCTGACACAGCCGGAGACTTGATCCAGGAAGTCCTCGTGGTGCTCCAGGATCTCCGGGATCTGGTAAAACATCTCGTCCACCAGCAGAGGGTCCACGATGGAGCCGCTGTCTGGCTGTTTGAGAGGACGCATGTAGCCCTGATGGGACAAGATAACCAGCTAATTACAGACTGTTTCACATCATTTAAAACATGCATGGGATTAAACTGTGTGTGTCTGTTGGCAGCAACTTGTTTGACAAATTTCAAGCTTTGAGAAGTAAATTCAGAGTAAACATTCCTAACAATCATTTATAGGTTCAGCAGAAATAGCACTGATATTTAGGGCGGTTGGTGTGTGGCATGTAACTATTCCTGTCAGGGGATCATGTGATTGCTTCCATCTGTACGTGTGTGCATGTGTGTGTGATCAGTGGAACAATGTTTTTTGTGCATATACATAACTGTATGCTGAAGGACCTCTGTGATCCAGAATTCTTGAAAAGCCTCGAAAAACGTTTTAAACTTGAAGCTACAAGCGATCAACAGCTGCTTCAGTTTGAAATCTTGTTTCAGTTTGGGACAACGTGTTTAGTGTTTCTTGTTTATATTGTCTCTATTTCTACATTTCTTCTTGTTTCCAGTGTTCCTATTTGTTATATTCCCTCTTGTTTATATTGCCTGTTGACTTATATATTATTTACTGTTTTTATTGATGCTGCTTTCTATTATGCTATCCACTTTGCTGCGGTAACAGCAAGAAGACGTTGACTTACTTGAAGTTTTAAGTAACTATTACATTTGTGACTTATGTCACGCAACGTGCTTATTTTAACACAAACTATGATCTTTTCCGAAGTCTAACCAAGTAGTTTTGTTGCCTTTAACGACGTTGACTTTTGTAACATTCTTAAGGTTTGGTACACGTCCGTTGCTGGCGCTCTCCAATGGTTATATATGTCGTTTTGGGAGTCACTGGCAGACGTCTTATTTTGTCCCTTAGGTATGAGGACATGTTGGTCTGCTCCAGGTTTGTTGACACCTCTGATGTCATAGAAGTCAGGACACCCTGATACCTCCAACTAGAGGCTGACATTTGTTCGGGAATCCCACGGGTCACGGGATTCCCGCGGGATTCCCGCGGGATGGGAGTCAATTTTACTATTAATCACGTGATTGGGACGGTACAGGAGTAAAAAGTTAACGGGAGCAGACGGGAGCGGGAATCAACCAATAGGACACGCACACTGAAAAACATATGACAGGCCCACCGCAATTTTTGTAGTTTTCTTTCCATAAGCCTACACGGCAACGCAAGTCAAAAGAACTACATGGCCCAGAAGCCAACAGTGCTTCTGGGCGCTGCTTGCCTGCTTCCCGCTGAAAATTAAAAACAGCAATGGAAGGAGCAAGCAGCAGCAGCGCACAAGCCAAAAAAATTGAACTACAACGTAGGGGTGGGTGGTATAAACGGTATAACGGTAGAAACGATATGAATTTGGCCAACGGTAGAGATTTTGACTATACCGGCCTGCCGCGATATAAAGAAGTAATCAGGTTAGCAGGGAGAAATTGTAATGTTTGTTTTTTACCAGGGCTGTCAAAGTTAATGCAAATTCCTTTTAACGCTAATTTTTTAACGCGCGTTAACGCACGTTCTGTTATATTGGCCTGATCAATAGTTTGAATCAGCAGCTGGAAATGAATCAGCTGACAGCTGCGAAGACGCGAGCTTCTGTACAATGTAAACAGGCTTGTCTGTGTAAGCGACTGGTTCAGCACATAGAAACAGAATAAGAGGAGGGAGACGAGCGACTGCTGATCGAGCTCCACCTGAAACCAGGTAAAAGTTAAAATAAGTCTGAGCAGAGAGAGACAGAGGGAGAGAGAGAGGGAGAATATGGACAGATGTGTCCACTTGATATAAAAAACTTTAATGATCATGACATGTCGTCTCCTCCACAAAAACGTTTGTGACTGCGCTGCATTATTATAAGTCATGATGAAGAATCCAGACTCTGTCTCTCCTCTTCATCTCCTCGGTGTGTGTCTGTGTGCAGTTTGCTGTCTGCTGTGGTCTAAAACATCCTCACTGATGTAAATGATCCTGCTGCATTAATACAAAAACATGAATATCACATATCGTTTGATCATTATATTGAGCTGAATAAAGGTGAGGATTTTTCTCATCAGAGGACAATATTTTATTAAAGAAATAAACTATTATTTACAATAATAATACTAAATAAATAAATAAATGCATATTAATAGTAACATTTTCCTAAAATACTGTTTTTAATTTTCTGTTACATTGTTTGGAGAAAGATCCGTTACACAGCTTCAAAATTACTTAAATTTTGTGTGTTTATTCTGCTTCAATGTATCTGCTATGTGAGTATGTTCAGAAACAGTCATTTTGACATATAGCCTATATACAGAAGAAAAGAATATATCACAATATATATCGTTATCGCACATGCTTCAAATTATACTGCAATATAAATTTTAGGCCATATCGCCCAGCCCTACTACAACGTAAAGTAAGAAAAAACGACATTTCTGTTAAGCTAATTGAACTACTGGGAAAGTCGCAAATGTTAGCTAACTTCGTTAGAGTTGTGTGTGATGACGTTAAAACGACGTATGCGGCTTGTAAAACCTGCTTGGTTTTAATCAAATACACCAGTGAGTCTGGGACGAGTGGACTCAAGAGGCACACTTGCAGGGCAGATTCCGGGAAAAATCAGCTCAGCATATCTTCATTTGTCAAACGGAAATGACCTAGAGACTAGAAGGAAAAAAAATGGGAGCGGTAGAGGAGTGGGAGTCATTTTGAATGGGAGCGGGATGGGAGTGGGAGTCACTTTACCGGGAGTGGGATGGGACAGGAATTTTTTTTCCCTCTGGCCCGGGATTGGGACGGGACACAAATTTTCTCTGTGGGAGTGGGACGGGACAGGAATGAAAATCCACTCCCGTGTCACCCTCTACCTCCAACTCAGAATGACAACTCTGAGGCTGACGTGAACGTTGAGTTCACAACATGGCCGATCGTAATTACAGTCTGCAATGTCGGTGTAAATGCCGAACAAATTAAGCTGAAAGTAGTTAAATCCAAATTTTGTCTGCGTATAATTTCATGCCCTTTTCATCTTTTCTTCTTCTCCTCCTTACAATTATATTTCCATTTCACTTCAAGGTAACTCCAGACACTATGAAATCAGCTTTTGCAGATTTAGCAGTAGCGGTTTTCAGCGGTGTCCTTACAAGCTTCCTGTCTCTCTCACACACACACACACACACACAGACACACAGACACACAGATACACACAGACACACACAGACACACACAGACACACGGCAATCCATTAAAGCTGAGAGAAATTCTGAGGTTTAATTTACTGTCTAAAATGGACCTGGACAGATGCGACCCCACGGCTGAAGAAGCTGTAAAGTCCAGTCAGCCGTGTGAGGCTCACTGCCAGACTTCATGACACATTTGATGACTAATCCAATCTGCTGGGTAAAACACTCATATTTAAGAAAACTGCTGGGACAAAGAGGGATTTTAGAGATCTTTAAAAACAGAAGTGATTTAGCTTGCACTTCCTTCAATAAATGTTTCTTGGAAACATGTTACATAAGAGCTCATTAACTGTATCCCGCGGAGAAGCGTCAGGTTGTAGTGGAGCCTCTCTGCTTTTTATTCAGATGGAGCAACATATAGTTTTGTAAAGAGAGCTGTTTTAGACTAAAAATGACTCATCTTCTCTGATACAATTGTGATCCTAAAGATGCGCCTACACTTGTACAAAAATTCTAAAAAGATTGAGGTCATTCACTAAAATAACGATGATGAAAATCAGCAATCGACCAAGAATTTTTAGTGAACCTAATCCCTAATGGCAAAGTAGTCAGCTAATTAATTAACAACAAGGCAAATAAAGCGTTTTTTACACTTTTTTAGTTCATAAAGCTTCCCAGCATTTTTCCATTGAAAAGACATTTAAAAAATCCCTATGGTCACTGTGAAAAAACGTTCAGAATTGTCTCAAAAGTGAAAGTTTTTCACCAAATATTTGACATTTTTCGTTCTCTATAATGTGTAAATAACAGTCTAGCATCACTTTGGAGCCTCACTATGAAACTACATTCAATA
This sequence comes from Lutjanus argentimaculatus, assembly GCA_034769285.1. Taxonomy (NCBI): domain Eukaryota; kingdom Metazoa; phylum Chordata; class Actinopteri; order Lutjaniformes; family Lutjanidae; genus Lutjanus; species Lutjanus argentimaculatus. The sequence goes on from JAWZSL010000001.1 coordinate 5,196,686, forward strand.
TTCTCAGTTGAAAGCCAGAGAAAAATCCCACAAGCTCAAACCCCAGCTGTCTGGATGAAAGTCCAGTGTTTAACCCACTCATCTTCTTAGCAATGTAAGTATCTGCGTCGCTCTTTATGATATGTCCCAGAAGGGCTGGACAGATGGACGATGTTGTTGTCCATCCTGATGACTGACAGTCAGCGACCACTGAGCATACTTGCCAACCCTCCCGATTTCCTTCCCCTCTCCCTCTTTCCTCCCGGGATCCCAATTCTCCTGTATGTCTTCCGATTTCTGACAAATTTTCACACCTTTTTTTCCCCTTTTCATTATCATAACATGTTTCTGATGCTGTACAGTGTGTATACAAGCCTGATATAATTCTAAAAGTCTACTGTTTCTACCAGGAAAATGCAGCTATGCCAAACCAGACTTACTCAGAAAAATTCCTGTTTCTTAATTAAGTTGGAAAGGAAAGAATGTATTTTATAAAATCTGTCATGCCAATCTTCTTTTAGGGGCAGGAACAAAAAAATAAATGAATGAAATAAAACTGATGAATATTAGTTTATGCCAGTCCACGTAAGAGGGACTAATTATTCTCTAGTCTTTCCTGAGAATTAAAAGTAAAATCAAAAGTATCCATCATAAAAATGCTGTTGACACTGATCAGTATGGTCTCTCTTTCAACTTACAACTGGATAAATTAGCAAAATGACTAAACAACTTTGTGTGTTGTGACATGTTGATGCTGAGGGTGAAAAGAGGTATTAGCTGTTCAGACCAAATATGAACCAGTTTTCAACTAGAAATCAATGTTGAAATCGATGCCCTCTGGGTTCCCCTTGGTGGCAATGTCACAGCTCATTTTCAAATCAACGATGCAGGAGGGTTGGGACTCAGGTGTGCGTTGTGCTGTTTTCAACTTTCAACATTCATTGCCGCTTATTATCTTATTACATCCTTGTAGTTATTGATATGGTAGCATTGTTCTTTTTCAGAGCACAGAGAAAAGAGTCAGGTCAGGAGGGTGATAAATAGAGTGTACAACGTGTGACCGTTATGTAGGTCATCGTGACTCACATACTGTACAGGCTGATGAAGTCAGTGTTGCAGAGTACAGCCTCGTATAGAAACGCTTCAGAATCTATAGATTTATCTGGATTTGATGGCCAGAAGGGGCATTTGTTCCACATAATTGGGCTACTTTTTATTCAATTAAGTGTATAAAAGTGGTCTTGGGCAGACTGTGATCGTTAGGATACAGACCCCCCCCCCCCACCAAGCAATATGATTTAGACTGACAGAGGACTGAGTTCATTAGTCTCAGCTCAACATGTAATAACTGATAATTGATGACAATCAAAACAAAATATTTTCAGTTTATTACAACTAAAGCCCTTTTCACACAGGAGTAGTTACTGTAGTAATCTGTAAAAAATGCAGAGGTCTTCTTAGTCCTGTGCTAATCTATCATGTCCATAATTTGTAAAGTAAAAATCCCATCACAAATAACCTACCATATTTCACCAAATGCTGAGGTTCTGTGGTAATATTAGTCCTGGGCGAATCAACAATCTCCTGAATTTTGTGTTTTTCGGTTGTCAGACAACTGAACAAGTATGAAACTTGATCACAGCTCATAAGATGTTCGAACAGCAGCCAACAGCTGTGCTTTGAGTTTGGCTATATTGACATTTAAAATAAGTGATGATCACGGTTAGGATCAACAAAGATTGTCATACAAGTGCAGCCACAAAGCATCTGTTGGTTGATCTAATGAGCTAAAATGTGTATGCTTTTAACACACGCCTGCAGTGGGCAGAACAACTCTAAACTATATTATACAGGGATGCACCGATACCAGCATCGGGTATCGGTCCGATACTGTCCTCATGTACTCCTACACACATAAAACTACTCCGATAGCCCACACCCGATATCACGTCACGAAACGTAGCCACTCAACACAAGCAAACATCTAAAGAACCGCCACAACGCGGAGTTCAAGGCGTTTGCTGATGCTTTTTTTGGTTGCGTCGTCATCATCAGCGAGAGACTTGCTGTCTTCAACATTATCCACTAATGACCGCAGCGACTTTGGAAACTGTCCGTAAAAGTCCATGTAAGTCCATGTAAAACTGAAATAAATGTACAGAGTGCACCTGTAGACCGCAGCCAGCCGCTGTCCAATAAGTCCCGGCGGGTGTAAACTAGTTGAATGCATCGACTGATTAATCCGAAGACGAAGAAAAAAAATCGCTGTCACCAGTCTGTAACCATCTTTTCTTTGTAATAAGCGGCTACAACTTCTCTTTGTGTACTTAATCTTCACCAAAACGGCCTGACAGCTCAGTACACCCAACTTCACTCTTTGGGGTTCACAGCAGGGTCAACAAAACTGTTGCACACATGGCACCACACTCATACCTGTACCAAAGATACTCTATATACCCAAGATACCCCACGAGAGGCTGTTCCAACCAAAAAATGGCATACACTTCCTGTCTCCTAAATGGGCGTGGTTATAACCCTAACCCTAACCCTTCCACAACAACAATTTGACAAGAATGGCAATAAGATACACGTTTTATGTCAGTTTTACACGTCAGTTTACACAATTGGAAAATGTCAGCAGCACTGCAGTGAAGAGTGAAAGGAAACCAGATCGAGTGGACAACTCTGATTTATCATGTTCAGGACTACCAGGGGCAGGGGCGAGCTGTGCCAACTCTCGCGAGAGTGTGCTGTTTAGACAGAGGTAGGTCTTGAACAAAGTTAATTTTCTCCTGATGTGTCTGTCTGAAATTTTCCATTTTACAGTCGAAATGTTCAGAAGAGATGTGGCTTGTGAAAAATTAGTCCAAAATTTACTTCTGTGACTGTGGGGCGAAAGAATCCATCATAATCTGTGTTCACGTTCAATTTTCCCATTGGAGTCAATACAACCAAGGCTGCCGCTAGTCTCAGAAGCCCACGTGACATGTATACGGGAAGCTGACTCGTCATGGGGGGTCTTGGTTTCTTAACCGTCTTTGCCTGTACCCCCTAAACAATGGCAGGTAGGAACTAATTAGTTCTTAGACAAGAGGGACATGAAGAAGAAACTTAAATACTACACATGAAAATGTGTAATTAAAACACTAGTTAAAGTGCTGTAAATGGTAATTAAATAATCATTATATATAACGCCCTTTGTAACAGTAAACTTAATTCTGGAAGTCCATAATAATGTTGTGAAATTATACTGAAATATATCATGTACACAGTAAATAAAATCAGTAAAGTAACAACCCAAAAATGTCATGTTTATAGTAACTATGATTACACTTGTAGCAGGAAACAGCAACAATGATTTGTTACATTTAGAAAGTGAGCATCTAATGAAAATAAAACATGTTTTTAAAGATATTGTAAGAACTGTAATGTCATTATTAAGTACTCGTATCGGTACTCAGTATTGGCAAGTACCCAAATGTAAGTACTTGTACTTGTACTCGGTTTGAAGGAAAAAGTGGTATCAGTGCATCCCTAATGATTAATGTGGCTGCTCAAGTACGGACACTCCGGTTCTGAAAACATTCCCGTTCACACTCAAAGCCTTCTCAATGGTAACTTACTAATGGAAATAGGCATAGCAATCAACACTCCACACTGACCAGCTACAGCAACCTAAAAGGGTCAAAACTCAAACTCAAAATTTGCAGTTTCATAGTTCATTTTCACACATGAAGGATGTTGATCTAAAGGTTCAAATTTGTGCTGTGTCCAGTTCACAGGGGCTCTAATTTTGACCCAGCATCTTATTCATTTTATTATTTTCATAAGGTACTAGCTTGTTGAGCAGGAACACCTATAGTTTACTTAAACGTTATTTTATTTTCTATTTTTATATGCAGTATAGAAATGATATTGCTGAAATAAAACTCACTAAGACTGACAGACATGTGATGCACACTGTCTTGACTCATGATATTATTATTCACGTAATTATAAAAATATTACAGCTGATATTAATCCATCCTGTCAGACCAGATATGTAATCTCACCTCAGATGACTAAAAAAATTGAATCTATTCACAAAATCTTTCGCAGAAAGTCCCAAAAAAAGAAACTGCAGAGAGTCAGATTCCAACTTTGGACAGCGCTGCTGTAGAGCTGTCTCAGCTGAACCACATCTGACACCCACCCTCCTTCAGGGATCTGCACTTTCACTGCAGTCACCGTGGTAACACTTACTTTCCCTGTGTCGCCATGGGAACACAGCCCAGGATTATTCACTTTGTGGCCACACGCGCACACACACACACACACAGAAACACATGCACAGGGGAAAAGCAGACAAAAGTCAGTGTGCGTGTGGGATGTGTATGCACAATCACACACACATATGTATGCAAATACATACGTTGTTCGCCCGCACATACAAACAGCGGCAGGTTACATAACCGCGTGATCTCAGGTAGTGAAGTTGAGGAGTGTGTGTGAATGTGACAGAGAGGGAAGCAGGCAAAGATTTGGGGTAAAGGTTGGTTAGGGTTCAATAGGTGCAGGATACAGGTGAGTGTGAGTGTGTGGGCAGCAGATAATGCTGATGACAGTGAGATTTGATGGGGTTAACAGATTAGCCTGACAGGATGAATGACAGTAAGTGGATTATGTAACACCTTTGTTACCTACATATGTTATTCATGTCATCAGCAATCTGTGAAGCTACAACTGTGTGTTTGTCAGTGAACGTTACTCACGTTTTAGACCAGAGATATAAGAATATCTGCAGTGAGCTATGCGCATGCACATCCGTCAGCTGATATTATCAGCACGATGTTGGCCTATCACAGCTATATCGGTCTATATTGGCCTCACTGGCATACTTTGCCAATATGAAAACTGTTCTTTTAACAGAGCATAGCACAGATTGTTTTTATTTGTTAGCTTTATAGGCAATATTTTATGTATATTCGATCCTCTTTCTTATTTCAGGTTTAATATATACACATATATGTTGCTTTATTTTGTTTTTTTTATTCATATTTATTTCCAATTAAAAATACCAGTGAAAGTTCACTGTTTCAGTGCCCTGATGTCATTTTGGACAATTGAGGTTATTGTTATACCGTTAAATATCCCGCCTCCATTACATATCTTTGTTACAAGTGTGAACCACTTTTAAGGTTTCATTGCAAAAAATGTGTTAATGTGTGTGTGTCTATATTTTGTATATTATTATTCTGTATAGAGAATACTGGCTGATATTGATATTACTATACTATATTACTCCCTAATATTGGCACTAAAATTGCAGTATCAGTCAGGCCCTCGTGTGTGTGTGGGGTGTTACCTGTATGAGAGTGCGTAGTGACTCCACATATGACTGCTCTGTGTCCAAGAGGGTCATCATCACATGTTTCCTCATGTCCTGTGAAGACAGAGGAAGAAAAAGATCAGTCACCTCTGATTTACATTCATCTTCTTTACACACTCACAAAATTATACTGTGATTAATTACACACACACAATTCACTCACATACACACAGACTTGACACGCACATTTAGTTTTGGGCTGTTGTTTGACATGCAAAACTCTGTGCAGACAGAGTACGCATCAAGTGTAATTAAATATGTTAATGAGTCTTATAGGGACACACAGTTTTAATTAACGTAAATTGGCATTAACCTTTTTCTAATATTCTGTGACCTTGAAAAGTCTCATAAGGCCTTAAAGCCTTGATTAAGTTCAGTCCAGCTATAGTGCTTAATAATAAAGGTTAAAGGTCTTGTGGGATTTAATTCGTCTGTCATTAATTAATGTTTTTTTTAATGCACATTATAGCGGTGTCTTAGTGGATAAGATGCATCTCACATAACTGTAACAGCCTTGTTTTGATCACCATCAGGAGCCTTATCACACTCCTCTTTCCCCGATGTGTCCTGTCTGTAGCTTCACTGTAAAACCACTGCAACAATTAAAAAAACAAAACTGAAAACAAAGTGATATTTGCTGCAATTTGGATCTTGCTTTAGCCAACTTTCTCGATGCAAAAGGTGAAACTAGACAAGTTTAATTTAAAGACTGTAGTTTGCAACTACACACTTAACAAGACTACTACATTATTTTATATAATATATGTCTAGCTTAAATGAACAAAGACTTGCATGTAAAATAAGAAATCAGAATCACACCATTACCAGCGAAACTCCATGTTTGTGTCACAACCTTGTTATGATCTGTTGGAGTGTTGAGTGTTTCTCAGTTTAATGTTTAAATACTTGCAATTTTGATTCCCTTAAAGAGACAGTTCACCCCAAAACCAGTCTCCTGGCCTGTAGTGCTATTTATTCATCTAGATTTCTTTGTTATGAGTTGGAGAGTTTTGGAAGACATCAGTCATTGTGTCTCCCTTCTTTCCAATACAATGGAACTATACGGCACTCAACTTGTAGTGCTCAAAGCACCAAAAAAACAGATTTGAAATATCAAAACCAGCATCTCTTTGCAGAAATCATGACCCAGTCACTCAAGATATTCCACACAGCTTTTTGTGAGCAGTTTCATGTGGGAACTACTTTCTTTCTAGTAGAGAGAAAGTAGTTCCCACATGAAACTTTGTGAGCAACAAGGTCTGTGGATTATCTTGAGCAACCAGTCATGAATCAAGTGAGAATAGAGTTATTTACTCATAAGAGCACATACAATCGGATTTCTTTTTGAAACCAGCGGAGTCACCCCCTGCTGGCCATTAAGGAAAAAAAAAAAGCAGGTTTAAGGCACTTACGCATTGGCTTCACTTTTCAGACCTGTCTATGATTTTAACAGGAACCGAGTTCTGGTTTTAGTTCCTAGGTCATAGTTTCAGACCCTAAAAAAGTCTTTGCTGCTAACACATGGCTTTCTTACAAGCCAACACCATGGTCTCTGCTGTTCTAAACGTTGCCATCTTGGCAAACATACGACTCAAAACTGCAACTGTAGCTGGTATCAATGTTGTGACTATTAATGGAAATATATCTTAATGATGCTGAAGTTAAAACAACACTTGCACAGCAGGCTCCCAGCAGTCTGTAAAAGCAAGATAACGAGACGGTGGAATGGAGTATGAGCAAGAAGGAGAAACTGAAACTTAACTTTATATGGTATTTTTTCATTTTGGATACCCACTAAAGTGGAAAAATACTTAGCAGTTGTATCTTGCCTTTCTGGCATTTTAAACCTCCTATTTGTACCTCTGCATGTCTCCTTTCCGACAGAACACACACTCACACTCACAGTGACTGGATTAGAGGTCACCGAGGCCAGGAAGTCCACAGAAACAAAGCATGACTCAGTGGTTCACTCTAACAATGACTCATGGTTTATGGATGCAAGTGAGCGAGCTGCTACGACTCACAGTGGACACAAATCCAACATATTAAAGCCCAGAAAGAAATACACTGAACTGGAAGAGTGCACTCAGCCGAGTGCAGATGTCAGGCAACAGGTGGTGAAGCACCTACTGCAATGCCACCAAAACTATCAGATGCAACTCGCTGAGATTTACAAAGTCCAACAAACACTAGTTCTCACTATACATGTATGATTCTGATTGATAATTCAGTGAGAAACATGCTGTCTTCACTTAGAGACTATTTTTACAGAGGAGGACAGAGGACTGATAGAGAGCTGAACATTATGATGTCACAGTGAAGTTGACCTTTGACCTGTTGGATATAAAATGTCATCACCTTATCATTTTATCCTGTTAGATATTTGTGTGTAATTTTGTCATAATCAGCAGATGAAATCTAGAGTTATGGCCAAAAATGTGTTTCGTGAGGTAATGTGACCTTTGACCTTTGACCGCCAAAGTGTAATCAGTTCATCTTTGAGTCCTAGTGGTTATTTGTGACAACTCTGAAGAAATTCCCTCTGAACTATCACATTCACAAGAAAGAGATGACCCCCAGCCATAAAACCACAAAGGGATAAAAGTCATTAAAAAAAAGGTTTTTCAAGATTTTTCAAGACGTCTAAATCACAGAGGTCCTTCAGCTTACAGTCATGACAGTGCACAAAAAAGTTGATCGGTCCAGTAGTATTTGATATTAGCTGCAGACAATCTGTAAGTTCAATGATCACTCAGTCATGCTCACAGTCACGTACTCACTAAAACGACGGAAAGATCCCCTCCAGGCAATAATGAAAGTGAAAGAGACGAAGTAAGAAAAATGAAGAGAAGAAAGTCAAACATAAAAGGGCATGCTAATTTTTCTAACATTTCTACATTGTCATATGAATCAAAATTGGTGAGCAAAGTCTTAAATTTAAACAGAAGTAGCTAAAATATGGTTTTCAACCAAAATTTTGTGCCAACAATTGAAATATTTGTGCTACAACGCTGCAATCCATCAATCTTTTCTCTGGAAATAATGTGATGAAGTCCATCCTATCAAGGGATACATGCTATGTGTATGTGTGTGTATGTGTGTGTGACAGAGAGAGAATAACATGGGGAGTATAATGATCATGGAACAAGTCAAACATATTATCTCAGGGGTCTCAGGGGAGACTCCAAAAATACTCTGGTACCAAACTTGACTTATAAATATCAGCCGAAGCCACAGGCAAAACCCTATGTTGCATATATAACCACAATACACACACACACAAAGGCCACAAAAATACACAGATGAGATTTTTTTCTCTCTTCCCCAGCTCTCCTCTGCCAGCAGCACTGTGCCCTATAAATAACTGTAACAATGACTTCCCAGAATGGCCATGTTTAGTGTTTGGCATTTGAAGAGATCCCAGGGGCGCTGTGGGGTGCCACCAGAGGGTGAAAGCTGGTGTGCGGATGGAGGAGTGTGTTTCACTCAGTGCATGAAAGTGACTGTGAGTGGAAAAGTTTTAAAATGGTGCAGAAAGGTTTTATTGTTTTCTTTTTTTTTAATAGTGAATGTGAGGTTGACTTAACAAGCCACCAGTGACGCGTCTCTTTTGTCGAACACTTTTTCTCAAGATCAACACTGCTGCCCGTTCACGCAGTGAATGATTCAGTCCAAGTCGAGTCAGCCCTGAGATATAAACACAAACATAATGGAGTGGAGTAAATACAGGGCTTCACATGGCTGAAGAGGGAAACGCACAACACCACAGTAATCATCCATTTATATTCACCAATTACCTTCCAAATGGGGACACTCGTCCGTTCAAACGCTTCTTGGTTCACGGCAAGCAGCAAACAGACACTGACTCGGAATCCCAGTCTCTCTATTATTATATAAAGATACTGTAAAGCAACAATAACTGTGTTCTGAGCTTGTCAAACCACATAAGACTGTTATTACCACCTAGACAAGTTTGAATGATTAAAAAAAAATTAGCAGTTTTCTCTGCTCTGAAACGTTGGGGGTCAGTGTCAAACACCACCACGACCTGAAAACGACCTGAAACATGGACGCTTTGAGCCATCAGAGCCAGAGGACGGTGACAGGATGGTATTTTCTTTCTTCAGTGTCTAGTTCTTAAGAAACCGAAGTGAACTGCTGGGCTGATTTGGACTGCGAGAGTAACTTACCGTGTGAGGGGAGGGGGAGGTGGTGTCGTTTGTGTGTCGGTTGTTGGGGCTCATATATTGTTCTGGGGGACTGTGGCTTCAGCACGCCACCACCACTTTGCCCACCAAAATTTTTAAATCATCTTTGAGAGAACATTTGTGTCAAGTTTGGAGAAATTCCCTCAAGGTGTTCACAAGAATGTGAAGACCTGAAAACAATGCCTGTGGCCAAAAGCATAAAAGTCATTAAAAAAAAGGTTTTTCAAAAATTCTGACTCACAGAGGTCCTTCAACAATCAGTCACGAATGAGCACAAAACAATTAGGTTGATCAGTGCAGCAGCACTTGAGATTAGCTCCAGACAAATGTGGGTCCAGTGATCACACGCTCACTCACGCACACACAGAAGCAATTACATGATTCCCTTCAGGTGTTATTATTCTATTACTAATCAATCATTATTATAAAAAAGGAGCAAATCTTCCATTTGTGTTCAATGTACCCTTAAAACGATTAATCCGATTTTTTTATCATATTTTTTCTTCATTTGCTGTCTGCTGAATCATGTCATCACTATATCTTACAAACAATTAATCATCCACTTCTGTCAACAGATGATAGTTTGCCAAGAAAGGTGTTAACATGCTGTCGAGAAATTAATGGCAAACAGCTGCAGACAGGTACTATAACATATAATCCTGTATGTATTTTGAACTACAGCAGCAAAGAAATACTGCGTGTTTACGTCTGTGTCTCAAATGAGAGTCAGATTACTCTTGCTCCCTCTGCAATATTTATGTATTATACAGTTAACGTATTAGAAGCAGGAAACCCCTTGTGGCTACAACTGCAGTGATAGATGCTGTTTCACACACACACACACACGCTGCACTGCACACAAGAACAGAGCTACCTCTGCGTGAATTTCTCATACAAATTAACTCTCATTATCGATGATCGAACTAATGAATGCAGATCCACTCCCCCTTTCTCAGCTGTTAATGACTGTGATCCTCAGAGAGCTGCTCAGTTGATAATGATGCTGGACGAATGACCCAACGTTAAGAAGACGGGGAATAACACGTGAGTTACAATGAGGCAAAAAAAAAAAAAAAAAAAAAAAAGAGGGGAACTTCCCTGAAGACAGGAATGTTCCTCTGTTCTAAGCTGGTCGTCTTTATTAGATTACACAGACACACACACACATACACACACACAAACACATCAGAACATGGTGAAATAATGCTAGGAATGCTAGTTTCATTTTGCTAGCAGGGTTACCATAGTAACCCCAGCTGAGAGGCTGAACGGTCACAGGAAAGGCTCGCTCTCTCACAGCAAAGCTGAAGTCAGGACCCTCTCAGTCCAGACTGAGTCAAGCCTCAGACCAGAGAGTTCAACTGGATCCAGTTTAATAAAACAACACTGTAACTGTGGTGAGATGATGACGCAGCATGAGTCACTGTTTGATGTTTCATTGTCCTCCCCTGTCAAGCTCTCAAGGCTAAGCGGTATAAAGAATGTGTACTCTACTGCAGTCATATCATTTATTTTCATTCTTGAAGTCAAACATATTCACTTTTTTTAAAAATAATTACGTTTTGTTACAGCTTGGGGTCTTAGTTTGGTATTTGAAAGACAAGGCACAAAAATTACCATTTCATTTGGAGATGAAATTTTAGGTGCTACAGTTAGCTCACCAAACCTGTGAACCAGACAGATCCACAAGCTCATGTTTTCATTAGCTCTGGAAAATTTGCAAATTCAGTATAGTGATGCCCGGCTAGAGCTCACCTGGATAATAGTCCCTCATTTTGCAGATAAACTTTGTGTGTGAGCAGCTACTGCAGGTCAAAGCTGAACCATGAAGTTAGTCTGTAAACTGTGATTGATGTCTACAGGACACTTTGTGTAGTAATCAGAGGTGGCAAAAGTGCACACACTTCACTCAAGTAGAAGTACAGATACCTGATTTAGAAAAAGACTGGTGAAAGCAGAAGTACCGATTGAACTTCTTTATTCATGTAAAAGTGAAAGTAGAGGCTCTGAAATGTACTCAACTATAAAAGTAAAAAAGTTGCCCTCTGAAGGACATTTCTACTGTCTGTTTCTGTGCAAAGCTAACTGAACCTCACATTTTTTCCGCAGTCGAGTCTCCCTCTGTTGTCTGTTTTTTTTAATGCCTTTACCATTGTTTTTTGTCTTGTTACGCATTTTCCATTGTTTTCGTCATGTCACATTTTTACGGTCATTTTCGTCTTATGTCTTTTATGTTGTTTTCGTCTTGTTACATCGTTTAAATATTGTTATGTTTGTTTTCGTTAATCGATAATTCCCCTTAAAGGCATTAAAATCAAAGCAATGATCCTGTTTTGAAAATGCAAAGAGTAGAAAGTACAGATATTCGTTTTAAAATGTAGGGAGTAAAAGTAAAAGGCTCTCAGAAAAAGACACACTCAAGCAAAATACAGATACCTGAAAAATGTACTTGAGCACAGTAAGTAAGTATTTGTACTTAGTTAATTCCCACCTCTGGTAATAATTTTACTCTTTACCAATGTTTTTTTTCTTCCAAATACATCTGACTAAAAAAAAAAAAAAAAAAAACAGATTTATGTTGAGAGGTGGTGGGATGGAGTGAAGCTAACACAGGTGTAACAGAAGTTTAACGAGCACACACACAGGTGAAACTAATAACGTTACTGATGAAGAAACAGCTATATTCCACTTCAGTGTCCCAGTTGGCCATGAAACTAACACAACTACATGAAATGCAGCTGTTATTTCTGACAGAGAAACACAATGCTGCTTCAGGAGGACAGCATCCAATCACCCTCCACATCAGTGGGGGGTCAAGCAGCAGAAAAGGATGTGGAATCAGGGCAGAGGGACCGGACATGATGCAGTTCTCCCCACCTCCATCACTGCAATCATACCGGAGATGAAACAGCATGATGAAAATGTCATTATATTATATCATGATTTTAGTGACCAAAATTATCACTGTTATCAGTATTATGATGAAAAATGTTCAAAAATGAATTGCAATTAACGATTATTTTCATTATTGATTTAATTAGTTGTTTGGTCTGTAATATATCAGAAAATGGTGAAAAATGTTTTCCAAAGCCAGAGGTGACATCCTAAGTGTCATAGAGGAGTAAAGGCACCAGAAAATGTGGACATTTCTTCATGAAAAATGACTCAAAATAGTTTAATAGATTAAGTTACTAGTCAATTAATAATGGAATAATCAATTAATCATTGCATGTCTAGCAAAAACAAACCCACGTCGCAGCTGCATCTGGGAGACTGTTGCTAACTTTGGTTGATGCTGGACAGTACTGAGTTTTCCAAAGTGCAGTAATCAAACAGTAAGACTAATTGACAGGAATGTTATCATTTCCTCATTCAGATCTACTCTGCTTTAATTGTAAACCTTTGGTAGGCTAATTGTCCTCATTTGCAGGACACTAAATTACTACTGTGAAATAATTCCACTGTCGTATTACAAAAAAAAATGTAATTTGCTGAAGCGTTAGAGAAACATCTAGGACGAGACACTTGATGAATTTTAATCCGCTAATGTCAAACACTTCTCATGATTATGTGACTGTTTTGTGCCTCCTGTGGTGGTATGATATGATTCTTGCTCAAGAAAATTAGGTTCATTTTAGATTACTTTACTAGCATAAAATATAGTACATAATACACGCTGTTGCTTAAATGTTTTTGCAACCTAGCATGAATAATTATTATTTTAAGCTCTTAAAAAAGAGAATGCTTCTATCTTATTTCCTGAATTAAATATCCGTCATGAACTGAAGGAGCCACCTATTTTTCTGAGCTGCATATCTTGACATAAGAGCTTCAAATTATTTGTAACCAGATACCTCTGATCCATTTTAACAACTCAGATCTGGAATGATGCAGCCTGAAGAGCAAGAATGTGTTTGTGTAACTGAATCAGGCCAAAACAGGCCAGCTCAGAGACAGGTCTGTACATCACAGTCTGCTCATCTGAGTCACACAAAGAGCATGAGTATACCATAATATGTTAAGTGTCTGGTGAGAGCGCGGTTATTCTTTTCTCTCAGACACACTCACTTGGCAGTGAGGGTTGTAGCCTGTGGCACAGTGTTAAATGTGACAGGATCAATGGCTTACAGGACTCAGAACGTCACTTATTAACACTGGAGGGGATCTGAGAGGAAACCCTCGAGTGTGTGTGTGTGTGTGGGGTTGTGTGTGTGTGTGTGTGTGTGTGTGTGTGTGTGTGAGAAAGCAATGTCTGAACGAGTGTGTGTGTGTATGTAGTACAGCATGTTCTCATGTGTCCCTCTGCGAGCTCTTTGTAATGATGTGGTCACAGGGGGTCCATAAAGTAAGTTATTCCTCATAACTGCAGCCAAACATTACAGCATCTCAGTAAAGACAACACACACCAGAGTCTGTCTGACTGGATATTATGATGTTTATCAAACTACGTATGTATGGTATTTCTGTTGGGTGTACGTTGATCTGTATACTGTCATATGGCACTGCTACTACTGCTGTTACCACAACACTCAATGTCTGTTCAGTCTGGAGCAGTGGTTCTCAACCTGGGGGTCAGGGCCCCCAAGGGGGTCACGGGATAATTTACGGGGTCGCCAGATGGTTGAGGAGAAAAAAAATAAAATATTATGGTAACCAGCATGGAATGAGAGCCAAGAAAAAATTCTCAGTGATGTCAGTTCCTTAATGACATTCAACATGAGGGACAAGCATTCAAAAATATGCAAAATACAGCTGGCTCCAAGAAATGTAACAGCCTCGCTAATAATTAAAGCTATAAACCAGCACAAACATGATAACTACCAACATAAACACCACGTTCTGAACAAACAAACACTTACAAAAATTGTTCATAAAAAAACAAAATTAAAGGATGGAAAAGTAGTTCCTGTTTGCAAAAGCACCAGAAAGATTGTTGAGTGTTAAGTCCAGAATTTTCAATATCATAATTTATTTTGAATAGGCTATATAACATTTTACACACCACATGAAATAAAATCCCTTTGTCTACCCTCCCAAACTCATCTCTACAATGTGCAGCCTGTCAGTCTGTCACCAGGGCGGCGCTGCTGTTTGTGTCTCAGAGGAAGCAAACGTGATTTCCTGTGCTTGCATACTGTAATATTTCCTGTTAATTCACAAATACTCATTTCATACACACAAATAAATCTAACATGCTGTTGTAGCGTGGTAAATAGCACGTTGGTAAGGAGTTTGAGATGCAGCCAGTGGCTGAGTGTTGGCTAACGCTAGTAAAAATGCTAAACCAATCAAGACAGTGAAAACAGCCCAATTAGCTCCAACAACGTCTTATCCAATGAGCTAATTAATCACCTGAAGATGATGATTAAGTTGTCGATGCTTCACTTAAAGTTTTGCCGTCCATGGACAGTTCTGTTACACTGTTTAGGCACTAGCTGCATGCAAGCTAATGTTAACTACAGCTGCTGCAGGGGATTATACTGTATTTTGTGTTTGTCAGACGTCTTGCTGTGGCCAGTTTTGCATTTCACATTACATAGAAAGCAGTGAGTGCTGCCTGCGTCATGTTTTGAAAAGTTTAACCACACTTGAGACTGTTTTCGGCTCACTCTTGCACTGATTCACTCACACCACTCTCTGCAGATGTGCTCCCAGGTACTGAAATTTGGCGCCAATTGATTTAACGTGAACTGGTGCTCAGCAGTACCAACGGAATTCCATCAGTACCAACAAAAGTGAGACTGGTACCCAACCCTAATCCTAGGATGTTAAATTCTGGTGTTTTGGGCCAGTAAAGCATCCCGAGCACAATAATGGGAAAATAATTAAGGTACCTGTGGGGGGCAGGTGCAACCACCTGGGCACCCACCTGGGCCGTGGCCGATGATTGAGGGGGATTTTTTTGTATGCATTCTGTATGTATTTTTGGGAAAATGTTGCATATTTTGCCTTTCACAAACCAAACAGTCCAGCAAGCATGATGGAAATGATGGTAAATTTCTATTGTATCACAAGCTTCAACAATCATCAATGTTGTAGTACGATATGGAATGTAATATGAGATAAGACATAATTTAAACATAAGATAAAATAACTGGAGAATGGTTTTTACATTGTGTTTACATCGTGTGTGCCAGTGTTATAATTTGTGTTGGAAATTGGAATAGATTTTATTTAGTGTTTGTGAGAGTCAAAGTGTGCATATACATAGAACTGATTGGACACACACAAACTCTTGGAACCTTTGTGTTACAGTGTTGTGTTTAACCAAGCAGTTATTTCCAGTTTTGCTAGCTATCAAAAGGAATGTCTATTAAGGAGCTCCTCAGAAAAAAGTATTCCAGCTCAAGACTCGGACCAACAGGGCACTGGACAGGAAATGGAGAATGCGTTTCAAGCTGGGTCACCTGAAAGTCCGACAGCAGCACCATCAACTGAGAAATGCAAGGCGCTGGTTTTTCCAACAGAGCCCGAAGCTCCTGCCAAGCTTCCAAATATCACTCAGACTTTCTCCATATGGATTTGGGGTCTCGAACACCAACATGATTATTCTGGGGGTCGCAACTCATAGCTGTTCTCTCGTTACTTCTGCTTGATTCTATAATGCATTTCTGTTTTATTGATTCCTAAGGAATTTTATTTTGCTGCAAACTTTTTATTACTTTAACACTGACCCTGTAATTTTATTCTCTGTAGTTTGTGTTTAAATGAGAGAAACTGAATGCCATACAAGGTGTTCCATTGTAAAAGTTCATGTATTCTTCATTGGATAAAAAATAACTTCAGGTTTTCATCCAGTACATCTTTTGCACAGACAATTTAGTAAAAGTGGTAATTTACCAATGAAGGACTAAAGTTCCCAATCATTCTGTCTAAAGTACTGCAGCTGCTTACAATTTTGTGCTATCAAATATTTGAGAAGGTCATTTTCTTTCTCCCTGTGACCTCAACTGCTAACAAAAAGACTGGGGCACAGCTGTAAAGACTGCAGCTGCATCACTTACAGCTTCATACAGCCCACAGCTTCTCACTAATAATTATATGTTTTCAACAAGGTTGTGCTCCGGTGCTGTTAAGTTTTGTTTGTCTGTCTCTCAGCACTTAGCAGAATGTCTCAAAAACATGTAATTTTACCGCCCTAACAGGTGCTTCAGTGAGAGTTATCTGTGAATATTCAAAGCCACAACAGGGGTGGGCGGGGATGAGTGGGGAGCAAGACAAGCTATATCAAAATTTCCTCAAACTTGTGCTCATTATTTAATATAAAGTTTGAATTTATTGTAATTATTAGTCTGATGACAAAGACAGGAGGAGAGACATTAGCAGCCTTCTAAAGCCAACTTAGTGAGCGAGCACTGAGCAGTTGTGAGCACATAGGGAGGGTCGAGCTCACTTTTATCACAGTCCTGTGCTCCCTGGACCGCACACAGAGCTAAAATGCTTGCTAAGTGAAGGGTCAATTTCAGCTGATGAGGGCTAGCTGCTGGCTAAAACTGACGCCATAAGGGTAGCCACTGGAGGATAATAAATTGTGGACAATACATCGTCAAAGGCCAGGTCAGACATTTTGGTTGTGTTGCGCTCAGAGACTGTGATAATTAAGTTGGCAGTGACTTTGCTGCTTGTAAAAAGTTTCAAAAAGTATTAGCTTTTCATAGCTGTAAGTGAGACGCGTCGTCGCCATGGAACCACATCAATAAATTTAGAAGCACAGGCGTTTGCGCTGATTGAGAACACGAGTGAGTGACTGTGTGTGCGTTTAATCAGGGGTCGCCTGGCTATTGGTCCAGACAAGAATGCGAGAAAGCATATTTCAATCAATCCATAAAACCTGCAAGTTTTTCTAAAGAATTTATTAACACATAAATAAATATTGCAATGGCTTTTTCGTTCTAAATGCCACATTTGCTCTGACAAGAATGATGACTTGAAAGGACATACTGTATCTTTGATGTAATTGTGATTTTCTTTCCTCGTCTTTGCACGTGGCCAAATTACTGTTCACGTATCTCAACGTCATCACAGCATACAGGCATCATCAGTATAAAACTACTGGCTTTAGTTCCTCCAGACCCCATACTCTATTTCCTTACCAGCATCAGACAGAAACACAGCTCCTTCCTTTTATCTCATCACTGTCGTCACACCTCTCCACCCCTGCCGCCTTCAACACCCGCCCCATCCTCCCCGACAACTGTATCCCCTGGCAACAGCCTGTCGAAAGCAGCAACAGGCAGCCTCTTAGCCCAAAGAGAAAGCATCCTCACCACCTATCTCTTCCTCCATTCACCCATGCACAGCCTATTTCTCACAGGCTGCTTCGAGGTGGTGTCCTGACAGGAAACGACTCTCTTCTTCTTCAGTCTTCTGCCTCTCAGCAGGCTTATGTAACATGCAGATCGTAAGCAACAGCACGTATCTGTCTATTCACTCCCTAATTGTCATTTGCAGGCCACAGACTGCTCTGACCTACTCTACACTGATCAATAGTTTTCTTTCTCTTTCAGACAGACACACACACACAGACACACACATACACACACACACACACTATTGATCCACCTCCCATCTCCTCCATCATCATCACCTCTTCCATTCCTCTCAACGTCCTCTTTCCTTCCTGAAGCTCGTCACATTAGACTCACCTCACAGTCACACGATCAGCTCATAAAATAATCAATATTATGATGTGTAATTAGTCCTCCTTTGCATTAATATTTTCTTTGTCAATACCACAAATCAGCCTAAAAATAAGGAGAAGTATTTTGTTCTTATGTGTTACATACAATCGGAGCTGATGCAGTTAGTTGATTAATTATTGTTGCTGATCATATGTAACTATAATCAGTTTGTGATTTAGATATCAGCTGTATATCTGCCTTCTCTCCAATATAATGGGACTGAATGGTGCTTGTGGTGCTCAGAGCAAAAAATAAAAAATAAAATAAAATTATAAGTTCAAAACAAGTGTCTGTTTGCACAGTTTTCATGTAGTAACTACTTCTTTTCTGGAGTAATATCATTTCTACTAGAAAGAAAGTAGTTCCTACATGAAACTGCTCCCAACAAGCTCTGCAACTTATCCTGAATAACCAGATCATGATTTTTGGAATGAGACGCTGGTTTTGAATTTTTCAAATGTATTTCTTTGGTGATTTGAGCACCACAAGCCGAGTGCCATTTAGTTCCATTATGATAGAGAAGAGGCAGACATCTCTACGGCCGTTATTTCCAAAACTCTGCAACAGCACCACAGGTCAGTGGAAAAATGTACTGTATATTTTTTTATTTTAGGGTGAACTGCCCCTTTGAGCAAATATAACGTACATTTGAGGTTATTTAATATGAATACTTGCTGGTTTTCTTACTCTTTTATGATATTAAACTAAATATCTTTGCGGTTTTGGACGGTTGATCAGACGAGACTTTTTTTTTCACTGTTTTGATATTTTATGGGCCAAAAGATCTGTGGTAAACCAATATGGATTTTTCAATAGCTCATGCCAAAATTATAGAGCAGGGCGCCAAATGGCCCATATATAATGCCAATATCAAAACAAATAAAAGTTTTTTAAAAATGTATATAAAAATGTAAATTCCATTATTCCATGTACATCACAATCTGATGCTTATCTTAGCCAGTAACAGGTTGTTTTAGATGCAATTTTACGAGGATAATTATTGAAATAAAAAAAAAAACAACAACACTGGATTACGCTGTAGATTTCAGAAGGTGACTGGTATTTAAAGGAGAGCGGGATACAGTATGTCAAAAGCAGTTTGACTACTATTTGACTACATGATTCTATACATTATAACATACAGTACATTAAAACAATATATATTAAACATAAACCAGGAATGGCTTCAGATGAGATTTGCTGTCATTTAGGGTGGAAGAAACATGTTTTGGAGACATGGTCCGTAGAGATGTTTGTTTTCTCTCAAATCTAATGGGACTGAATGGCATTCAGCTTGTGGTGCTCAAAGCGCCTCAAAAACATCTGAAAGACTGAACAGCAATGTGTCTTTCTGGAAATCACCACCCAGTTCATAATTTCTGGAAAGAGACACTGGTGTTGAAGATTTGAAACTTATTATTTGACACTTGGAGCGCCACAAGTCGAGTGCCATCTAGTCTCCTTATACTGGAGAGAAGGCAGCCGATATCGCCAAAACTCTGCAACTCACACCAAAACAATCTAGATGGATAAATAGCACCACAGGCCAGGGAAAAATATGAATATTTGATTTTGGGTTATACTGTCCCTTTAACATTTACCAAAGAGTGAGAGATATGGTACAGGGCCTGAAACTAACTTTTTCATCACCTTCCCAAAACTCACAGGAGGAAGCAGTATCATCGCTCCACAGCAGCCACACTGACAAGGTTGCTTGCAGATGTGTCTGCAGAGAGTTCTTCTTTTATTGGCTTGATGAGCGCAGGCCGATGCGATTATCTGGCATTTTGAGATTCTGATTAATCAGCCAACCTATTAACTGAGTAATCAGCCTATCGCTACAGAAGATCAATTGAAAATATTTTTTTATAAGCATATGTGTTGGAGGGAACTAGGAAGTGAAAAAAAACATCTTCCTTATGGCTTGTGAAAATTGAGCTCTGCTCTTACATACATTTACCTCCCCCGTACAAACACACTCCAGTGCTTGTTGTGGATTAACAGCCTGGGTGTTAAGATTAGCAGAACTACGGCGGCTGCGTTCTGTCTCCAGTATGTGTGAGTCTGAGCGTTCAAATATGTGTGTGTGGATGTAATTCAAAGCGTGTCTGTTGATTCTGCTCCAACTCAAGCACACATAACTCCAACATGAGGTGTACGACTAACACGGCAAAAGGAAACGCTACTAGGGACACCAAGATCATCAAAACACAGAGCAGTACGGAGCGCAGATTCATGAGGGAGTGAGACTACAGAGAGTGTTTGTGACAGTAGGTGTTGGAGCTAATCGTGTGATTCACTCGGCTCTAATTCTATTATAGAGAGAGAGACAGAGAGAGGAGGATCTGCAGAAAGAGACATCGTCCAAGGAAGACAGACATATTAAAATGAGGATAATGAGGGAAATGCACAGAAAAACAGGACAAATAAAAGATAATTAAAGAAAAAGCAGGATCTACAGAAGTGGGGGAAGATGAGCAAGTGAGGAAAAGTAGATTGAGTCAAAGAGGAGGCTGGATGGAGAGAAATCGAAATGGACTTGGACAGGCAGGCAATAATGTCCTAGATATGCAGCCAAGGTGCAAGACAAGGACCACACATACAGGCACGGTGCGACACCTGGACTTGGGGGGGTAAAGCCATGTCACAAATCTGTGTAGCCCAAGTTAAGACCCTCCAAACATTTTAGTACCATTTTTGAAGGAGAAATTTGTTTATTATTTAATGTATTTTATCATAAAATGACCATATGACATCAGAGATTATGGAAACATGCCAAGTTGAAATACTTGAGACTCCTTTGAAATTTCCATTCTGGGCTGGAATAAGTGAATATAAGTGTACGCCAAATGGTTACACGTCTCTTTATGAGTGGTAAGGAATCATTATTAATCTTTTAGAAGGAGCAGATATTTATAACAGTTAAATTAAACAATATGTTAACAGAGTCCGGCAGGCAGTCACTGCACTGAAACCCCAGAGTGTGTATTTTCAGAGCCGTGGGTTTTTTGCGCTCACCTTGCGCTTCCATTTAATATACAGTCTATGGCTCCAAGTCACTAATGCAGTGCTCATTTTTGGACGCACAATTGCATCATATTGCTCCCTTAAATAAAGAAATATATAAAAGTCAGCTCATTTTACACCGTGTGTGCACAGCTGACAGGCAGAGGGGTAAATGCACTTGTTGTTGTGGCTGCATTCTGGACATTATCCCTATCACTCCTGAAGTTGTGATAGACATTATCACCAACGCACAAGCAGGATGCATGTATACTGTTGACCTTCAAGTTCTGCTTTTTGTTTGTTTGCTATAGAAATATATAATCACTAAGAAAGTGATGATAGCTAGTTTGTTTTACACAGTTAAGAGGCGGGGGCTAAATGCACTGCACTGCTAATTCTGGCTACACTTTAGATATTACTCTGATGTAGAGATAGCCAGTTCAACTGAAATATTATTACTAATGCACAGCTGTGTGATTATGCTTATGGAATAAACGCACTTCTTCTTGTCGCATTTTGGATGTACTGTGTTACAAATTATGGCTGTACAGGCGCTGTCCGGTGCTGAAGTCTTTCACCTTTGCATGTGAAAGATGTTTTTGTCATTGCCTTGTGGTCATCGGCATTAGACTTACAGTTATTTTCTTGAATATTCTTTTCCAGATTCAATGAAAAACTGTATTTTGTATTGAATTTGCTGTCTGCTTTTATTTAAAAAAGGGAACTTCCTCATAAAGTAACCCTGCAGTCGTGAAGATTCACTATTTCCTTGGCACGCCACATATTGGTCAAACCCTCCTTGGCACCGGGGAAGAAAAAATCCTGGAACCGGCCATGCACACACAAACACACACACACACACATCTTAACTGCAAAGAAGAGAAAACACTCGTCTACCTCTCCGATTGGGCTGCCAGCACAAAGTCCATTCCCATTCAAATTCCCGCTGGAGTTCCCATTTCTGTTGTTGTTCCTGAACTGATCCACAGCATCTCTGTCCACCACTTCTTCTCCTCCTCCTCCTCCTCCTCCTCCACCATCTCTCTCTCCTCCACCTCCTTCATCTCCTGTATTCTCTCCGTTCTCATTCATTTCCTCCAGAGCGATGCTGAACTGGGCTAGGGTTCGAACCATCTGAAGCATACGGAACCGTCCGTGCGCCCGAACACGCACTCAGTTTGGCTCATAAGACACACACACACGCAAAACACCTGCAGGTTTTTTTGTTTTCTGTTTGTTTACTCACAGGAACTCAGACTCTTCATGTCCGCAGAGTGAGGGCAGATAAAAAGAAAAACACCTGAGGGTCGAAGGAATCCGCACCTTTTCCTCTCAAACACAACATGAAATAAACATGTTCCTTCTCCTCTTCGCTTTTAAATTATTCAGTCCCTCAGAAAGAATCTCTGCTCTTCCATAAATTCAGTCTTGTGCCTTCTGTCAAAGTGTGCGTCTGTTCTGGAGGAGGTGAGCTTGGCTGCGCAGCTTGTCACCACGCGTATGTCACGCAGCACACACACCGTGTTGTGAGAGGCAGAGGAGGACACTTCAGCATGTATGCATGGGTGTCTGATCTGTTTCTACTGCATGGATGATGTAAGCAGGAGTGGAGTGCATGTCGCGGTGTGTGTGTGTGTGGACAACAGGGGAGATTAGAAGAAGTGTGTGTGTGTTGTGTGTGTGTGTGTGTGTGTGTGTATGTGTTGTGTGTGGGTGGGTGTGTGTGTGTCATAGCCCTCCCCCTTTGGGTGGGTATAATGAGAGACAGCAGGCAGGGCAGACGCTCGCAGCACTCAGCTCAGCTCAGCCAGACTCGACCAATCCCCAACGTAAATAATCGATTGAGGGAAGAGAAGGGGGAGGAAGACGGAGCTGTCCGTCCATCAGTCTCTCTTTAAATGTCCCCTCTGCTGCGATAAAAGCTTCTTAATGTCACACACACAGAACCAACACTGTCTGAAGTTCCCATTGCAGTTTCATGCTCCATTGAGAAATACAGATTTGAATGAAAAATGTCCATTCTGTCTTTTCTATTTCTATGCAGCTGCACTGAATGGCAGCAGCCCACAGATAACCATGACAACAGTGAGCAAGGGTGTAATTTTAAAGGACCATACCTGTGTTTTGCAAGTTTTTGACGATTTTTACAAGCATGTTGCGTCATTTGGATGCACTTCCCATCATCCAGGCTTTCAGTTTCATGGCTGAAACTTATATGATTGTTGTCATCATCTGTCAATCAGACAATTAATTAATCAATTAAACGGGGCACTCTGCCAGTCTTTTTGCAAATGAGGTTTAGTTTACTCAGCATAAGGTGTACAACACAGACTGCAGAAACCAACATATACAGTAATACAAAGTTCATTTTTAAAAACTCCCTGAAGATGATCATTTTGGTTTGAGACTTGCAGGTCTGCAGTACAAACTGGAGGTATGGGAAGTGTGTCTGCAGGAAGTGGGCACATCAGGCAGAGTGGACAAGACACTGTTGAGTTGCATTATTGAAACTGTAGGATCCAGCATTTTTGAAGCCTGACCCATATCGCTGCTGCTTCGATTTTGACCATACATCTAAAAAAATATATTATTGCAAGTCCCTCTACTTTATGTAAGCACAATAATAAATAGATGGAAAAAACACATATATCTTTAGTTTCTAAAGTGCAAGAAATGCCCATTAAATCTTTTCAGAGCCCAATGTGACAACTGCCAAACCCCAAAGGTGATACATGAGAACAGCAACGAGCACTCTCATTGGAGAATCTGGATTTGAACCTGAATTTTTAAATAGTGGCCAGGGTCTTTATTTGAGACAGGCTGTAATTAGAAACATATAATGATCTGTTTTATAAGTAGGTATTTATAATCTAATAATCTAATATAATCTAATATAATCTAATATAATATAATATAATATAATCAATAAGCAAGTAATCATAATTTAGAAAAGAAGCCTTCCTGTTTTCCATTGCTCTTGCTATTTTTGCTGTAAAGAGTCTCTGCACTTTTTCACAATAAAACCCCTCCAGCAGGGTGGCATTTCTCGTTGAATGGGAGACATTTATAATGAAATACAGCAGAAGGATTGAGTTGAAAACCAGCTTAATGTTGAGAAAACACACTCAAGTTCCATCAGTCAGAATTCAATAAACAGGAAGTGAGAACAGTGTTTCTAGAAAATGAGAAATTGATTGAGAATGGCAATTTAATTAATGGAAATAACACTGAGGAAGTATCTAGATTATGATGAATTTCCATATTACAGTCATTATATTGTAATACAGGTGCTGATCATTTAATTTTTTCTTCTCTTCTTCTCTGGGATCATTTATTATTGTCGATTAGTTAAGCACTGGCTAATGTAAGAATTTTCTGTTGTTGATCAAAGTCATATTACCATCATGTGGTTGTGGTTGTGCAGTTGCCAAAAGGACAATTTTCCATTTCCTACTTTACACTATTTGGAGCAGTTTTCCTTTTAGAAGTGTTCCTGTTAAAAACTGCATCACCATATAAAGTTAATGGTCTAAAACATGCATAACCGCCAGTATGGTCCTTTAACAATTCATAAAGTGCGTGCTGCACCCACATTGACACGCAGCGTGCAATGACACACTTTGGTAGTGCACAGAGGAACATTTGCAGAAAAGCATACAGAAAAAATAACCCAAGACATATGACCAGAGCATAATGACGCCAAAACTGCAATTTTGACAAAAAAAAGGTAAAAACTATTGCGTGCATGTATATGTCAGTATGCATAAATCAGCCGGATGGCACACACTGCCAGTTCTTGTGAGAGCATAAATCTAAAGTTTTAATAAAAAAGTTGAATAAGCAGAAGACAGCACAGCATGTGGGTTTGAGCTGAGCTTCTGGCAAATAAACTGAGGGAAGCAACAGTAGCTTTAAAAATAAAGCAACACGCAATATTAATAAATAACAAGCTTCACCACATTCGGTCGTTCACTGAAACATGTTAGGTCTATTTTTTTTTGCGTTCAAGTTAAGCATGGCGTGAGGCGGCTTTTTTCTTTTTCATCCGGCGAATAAACTCAAACAGACTTTAGTCCCTTTCTCTCCAACAGAGATCAGATGGTGACAACAGAAAAAGGTCACGAAAGGACATTTAAAGGTCAAGCTCGTGGCAGGAAATTGGCCTTTAATCCCAGTTGCCATAGAAACAATAGATGGTTTTGAAGGTCTGGTGACAGAGATCAGAGATGACAATCTCTCAGGCATGCTTGGAGTTGGAGCACAGAAATTTTTAATACATATACGCAGTGTCTCGGGGGTCATACAAGAGGGTAAAACGCCATAATGCCATGGTAACCACTAACTTTATAAAAATGAATAACTTCCCTCTGAAGTCTGATGCTTTGAAGATCGACCAAGAAGAAACAGGGAGGTGTTTTCTTTTAACTTTACACATGCATCTCCATGTTTTCTATTTTCATTTTTTCACTCAACACACAGATTCATACAAACACCTTTAACTCTTCTGTTTCATTTCGACACATCCCTCCCTTTAAGTAGTAAAAACTCACTCTGATAATACTTATAATGTAATAATAATAGAAGTGTACAACTTAATATGCCTCTTTTACAACACAAACAATGGGATATTTTAATTGAGGTAACCATTGTGAAGTCAAGACCTTTAACTATACAAGTGCTTGTATACCCAACAGTGTTAATTTTTAACTTTGCATTCATTCTTGTATGATAGGGGAGACCGGGGATGTAGTAACCCTTTCTGTTTGGAGCATCTGTAACTCAGTAGCTGCTTGTGCAGCATCTCTCAAACTTGAATACATGGTACTAAAATAAAACTCTATTGGACATCTACTACACAATCACAGAAGATGTGATAATGTGAAATACAAAGAATTTTGTTGTTACAACCTACCCCACTACTGGGGTGAGTTGTAACTCTAGCTGAGGATGGATGTAACAATGAGAGGTAATGTGCTGATTTAAGATCCATAATATTCAATTTATGTGAGAACATTTTTGAAGTATAAAGAATAAACAATTTTCAGTAAAGTACACAATTAAGGGGAAAAAATACAACCAAAACCTACAAAAAAAATGACTAAATGTTGACTAATACAAAACAAAATATTAAAATACTACTAAAACTCACTAAAACTTTCATTTGCATTAAGCACAATGGAGCTCTATGTCAGAAAGCATCAATGTTATGTAATTTTATGGCTTTGTCTACACAGAAAATACTTGTTAGCTTTGTCATTGCTAGTTTTATTGTGTTTGTGGGATTTCTGTTGCCAAGAATAAACACACAGAATATCACCGGACTTTTCCTTTAAGCTACCTGAGAGCACACAGGTCACCATCATCATCTGACCAGTTACATCAGCATCCACAGCATCTTGTTTCCACAGCAACTCCACAGCGCTCACATCCTCAGCATTTCCTGTTTAGTTTTGGACTAATGCAGTTGCTAGGTACTGAGGTAGTGAAGACCAAAAAAAGGCCATAATGTGTGTGTGTGTGTGTGTGTGTGTGTCTGCATGTGCACACATGCAGAAAAAAGTGGGCAGCCTGGGGTTGGAGTGTTCTCCCTGAATGAATTACCAGCTCATAGTTGGCTGACCCAGATTTCAATGTGGTGTGTATACACACACACACACACACACACACACACAACACCACACGCACACACACACACAAACACACACCTTTCTGTGTTTTAGTACATTTGTGGGGACCCGTCATTGACATACTGCATTACCTGGCCCCTTACCCTAACCGAAACACCTAAACACCCAGAACGCAGAACCAGTTGCTTTTGAAGAACCCTTTTTTGAAAAAGGGTTCAGCAAGGGTTGGAGTGTTTTACAGTGTTCCATTAAGAGCCCTTTTTAGAGTAA
This sequence comes from Lutjanus argentimaculatus, assembly GCA_034769285.1. NCBI lineage: Eukaryota > Metazoa > Chordata > Actinopteri > Lutjaniformes > Lutjanidae > Lutjanus > Lutjanus argentimaculatus. The sequence goes on from JAWZSL010000001.1 coordinate 5,223,825, forward strand.
AGAGTTCTTCAAGGATTGTTAAAACCTGAGTGGGTCATAGATAAAACCAATGATACACAACACCTAGGTATTTTAAAAGCCACACATGAAGGGAAAGGGAGTAGGGAGACTTCCAACAGGTAGCAACCAACTTATTCGCTGCAGTAAGCCCAGCTAATAACACTCGCTTTTTAGCCAGTGTCAAGTCTGTCTTGGGCAGATCATTTAAAATGAGTGTAGTGGGCGAGCAAGGAACATTAATCTCAAACATCTCAGAGAGATAAGAAGCAACCACAGGTGAAAATAAGTACCTCTGGCCTTCAAAGGACACAAAGAACAAGAAGGGTCGGAACCATTTTCATTAAAGAGAGGTCTATATGCTTGCCATAAAATAAACGAGTAGAGTTTGGAAACCAGGCCGCTTGTGCTGCTTGTACTGTGCAAACTCTAAACCTTATCCGGAACCTAACATTAGTACTGAGTTTTAACCCTCAAGCAGAGCTTTAGACTTGTGTGGTCCAGTATTTTGGTCCCCACAAGTACAGTGGGCTACCGGTTTTTGGACCCCACAAAAAAGCACAGACACACACACACTCTAGCTCTAGCTCCATGGTCACCTGAGGACCTCTGCCTTCTTTCCAAGGAACTATTAGTATGTTTTTATTATTTTCAGTGCAGATTGACATAAGTTATGAATTATGATGAAACATGGAGTGAATCAGATATGACAATGATTCTGTGCCAGACTCAACACGAGACACGAGACAAATTACAGCAGCATTTATAAATAAACGCACCACGACACCACCACCAGATACACATATGTGGCTGATCATGAGTGGGCTGAATTTGCAGCCGTGGTTCAGCCTCGTATTTCCTCCCCACCCTGCGCAGAAATGCGTGTGTGGTTTTAATTCTCGCTTGACCGCCCGCCTGTGTCTGTCTGTGTCACCGAGCGTTACTAAGTGCTGCTAAATGACAGCTGATGTGACATCTGTATCACAGCCTCACAGCCCGCAAACACAGAGTCAGTCTGGAGGAGGGAGTCTATAGATAAACATGTAGGAGGACTGACGACACCTGTCAGCACACCCGCTGGTCCTCAGGTGTGTGTGTGGTGTGTTTGTAACTTTAGGAGAGGTGGACGCATGACTGCCCAAACAGATCAAAACAGATTTCTCATCAACACACCTGTGCATACAGCTTGTACCATCTCAGCTTCTGTGTGTTGTGTGTGTGTGTTTGTCCACTTATCCATCTGGCTTTTTTCACAACAACCCTCAAACAAGCACACAGACATACACACACATTACAACCACGATAAAATGAAGTAGGACAGGATGAAAAATGCTTTATGCACTAACATCACATGTCATTCAGGTGCGTGCGTGAGTGTGAGTGTGCTGTGTGTGTGTGTGTGTGTGTGTGAAGCAGGTGTGTGAAGCTCTGTCAGGGTCTGTGACCACCAAAGTCTTTTTCCCTGAGGCTGACGAATTTAAAAAAAAAATTACTTCAAGTGGGAACGCTGCTTATTTACACGATGCTACAAACTCCCACAGCATGAGGAGGCGCTGAGCGTCAATCCGTCAAAGGTCAATAACCTTTACTATCAAGACAGACATTTTTGGCAAAAGAAACAAAGAAACAGTTTGGAGCAGCAACTGTTAGATTCTGTATTTTCCCATGATATATAAATATATATATATATATATTTTTGATGTATTGTTAATTTTGGGATGAACAGTCCCTTTAAAATGAAAATATTCAAAAAAGAACCTTTATTCATTGCCATATAATTTTTTGTCAAAGCCACAGGGAGCCACTGGAGAGGGACAAAAGAGCCTCAAGCGCCGTTTTTCTCTGGCCGCCAAGAGTTGAAAACTCTTCAACTTTGGGTAAAATGCTGCACTTGTCACCTTTTACCCAGCCATCCAATCACAGTGGAGGAGAGGCAGGATACATAGGCAACCACAAGCTGTGTCCTGCTCGTACTCCTTGAACTGTCAAACTTTAGCTCTTGAACCAAATGATGGCAGTCGCCAGAATGTTTCCTCGCCCCCAAAAACCGCACAGACCGGCAGGTCGATCCTCTCTCCCTGCGTGCTTCAGCCTTCCCCTCATGGATGAGAGCAGCACGTCCAGGTACTTCACTCCTGTGTCAAGCCACTTCCCCTTTTTTGAGTGAAAACAACCGCTCTAATTTGAATGTTGATCAATACAAATCCAAGGTCTTTGGCAGTTTAAACACATAAAATGAAAAAACTGTACAACTGATTAGCTATTATGGCCAGTCAGTTGGGCAAGTATGCCATGTCTTTGCTGACCAATGACTGGTGTTGTTACAGGGAAAAAAATAAATAGGGCTCCGTCACTTTTTTTGTTGCTAACACTATTTTACTATTTTGGTCCTACTGAACCAAACTCCATTCTAAAAGCAGGTGTTTTATGGTAGGATCATTTTTTTTTTTTTTTATGCTTCAGTTACACCACCACCAAGATTCTTTTCTGGTCCACTTTGATCTACAGACACAATCGGCACATGTCATTTACTCAGTGACATCATTAAGTAACCTTATTATTAAGAATTTGCCACAGACACACACACTGGCTACTTTTATAGTGTTTGTTTGAACCAAAAGGAAGGCGTGGTCACGGGACGTGATGTAGGCTGCTCTCACCCATCCAGAGCGAGGTCCAGAGTAACTAAGCTGCTCTACAACATTTTTACAGGCAGTATTTGTTGATAACACAAACTTTGTTGGGAAATTAGAAACTTGCAACACATAAACTGTTACTTCCGCAGATATTCCCTATCACTGCACCCAGAGTGCTTCAGCTGAAATGAAAGCGCTCTCTAACGCTCCCAGCTGAGTGTTTTCAGAAGAACTCCTGGTGTTTTCAGCTGGGAATAAAAGCTTTGGTGGACACCGGACCTGGTCAGTGCTGCATAATAGGATAATGACAGATGATTCCAGGAAAAAAAGATGACTCCCACCTCTGTCTACAACATGGGAGGTCAAGATAAATCTCTTCATATTCGCTCTGCTCCAGTTCTCTTTATATCTCTGTTTTTCCAGGTATGTTTTACCCTGTCTCACAATTTCTCTGTCTGTTTCAGTGGTTGAGGAAGTATTCAGATCCTTTACTTGAGTAAAAGCAGTAATACCACAATGTGAAAATCCTTTGTTACAGGTAAAAGTCCTGCATTGAAAATGTTACTTAATTAAACTTAAATTAAAAAAAGTAAGAATAATCAGGAAAGTATACATAAAGGTGAAAAATGTAACACCCTATTAAAAAATGAGTAGTGCGATCTAAATAGTGAGTTGGAGCCATATTAAATACGCTTAATCATAGATTGTTGTATATTAAATCAGGATTAAAATAAATAAATGCACTCAAGGCAGAAAAATGCCTCCTGAGACTGTTATGCTATTATATATCATTATATTATTATTACACATGCATTGATCTAAACGCAACCAATAACATAAACCTTAAAATTATTAAAGATAAATTTAGATTATTGAAATAATCCTTGCATTTGAGAATGTGGATTTTTAATTGTTTCAGCTGGACTGTTAGCTGTACATTTTCAAATGCTTTGTGAGAAAAAAAAAAATCTTAATTGGTGAAGTAACTAGTAACTAAAGCTGTCAAGTAAATGTAGTGGAACCAAAACTACAACATTCCCTATGTGGAGCAGAAGTATAACATAATAGAGGGAAAGTGTCCTTTAGTAAATGAAAAATATATCAAATAAATAGACATGTTTAAATACTGTGTGAATAAAATGAATGAATCAAACCAAAACCTAGGATATAAAGGTAAATATCACTCATGGTTGTGTTTTAATGCATGTTGTACAGCACATACATAAACAGTCTCCACAAGAGGGCAGTAAATCAAACTGAAAAATCATTACAGAGTGTAACTGTTCTGTTGTTTTCTCCTTCCTGTCACAGGGTCACAGTTAAACATTTCTGGACTGGGCATTAATGGGTTCATTCAGAAGACATGTAGCCTGCATATTAGGATAAATTCAAATCAGTACACAAGATAACTATGATAAATACTGATGTCAGAATGTGTTTTAATTATTTTCCAGCTGTCACCAGGTCATTAAGAGTTTAATAAGAAAGTGAACAACAAATGGTGTCTAACAGAGCTGTGATTGTTGTCGTAACTGTAGCATGTGTGTGTGTAAGAGAGAGAACGCGCAGGTAACCAGATCTGCTTGCTCTCCAAATACGCCCTTATGGGATGGTGTGGATTTGTGTGTGTGAGTGTGTGTGTGCGCGAGAGAGATACATGCGCTGTGAAAAGAGCCTTTGTCCCCGTGAGGTGAGGCTGAGGCAAGGACACGATTGGCGCTTGGGCTAATATACGCGTGCACAAAAACACACACACACTCGCTGGAGGAAGCCAAGAGGAGTATTCCCGCACTCTGACACACATGGATACACACACGTGAAGAAGACACCTGAGATGACACCACATATCGATGAAGCAACAAACAAAATGGATGAAGAGAAACTCAGAGATGCAATTAAACCCCAAGGCCATGACAATAATAAAGGTGTAGGAAAATATTTCATTATATATTACTAAATATATATTATTAAAATATTTGTTTTTTTCAGGTATTTGTATTTATTTAAGTTTTTCTTTGTCTGACAACTTTTTACTTTTACTTGTGATATTTCGACATAAATATCTGAACTACATTTTTAAAACAGGCTGGTTACTTTAGTTTTAATGCAAGACAAAAATAACGTAAAAAAGAACGTAGCAAGACAAAAATGTGAAAAGACACAACAAGACAAAAACAACATAGCGTACAGATGTAGCAAGTTGAAAACACAGCATAAAAGACATAATAAGGCAAAAAAGATGTAACAAGACGAAAACAACAAAAGACATAACAAGATGTAACAAGACAAAAATGATGTCAAAACCATAGCAAGACAAAAAAAACGACGTGACAAGATGTAACAAGACAAAAACGAGATAAAGATGTAGCAGGATGCAATACAAACTATGTTAACAACAAGACAAAACAGAGGGAGACTCGCCCGTGAAGAAAAGCTGAGGTTCAGTTAGCTTTGTACAGAAACTTTCTACGTCTTTTTCTACACAAGTATCCGTACCTCAACTTGAGCACAGACTATGTGTACTTTTGCCACCTCTGGATGTCACTCCCAGTGGATTATAAAAGGTCTGTACGGTAACAACACAACTTCAGGGTTCCTGCATTTGCTGGGATGTTTAAGGATCGTTCAAAGGCTTTCAAGGCTTTGCGTGACGGTCATAAAATTGGAAGTGGGCGCTAATTTGTTACACACCATCTCACCTGGTATCACAGCATTTTTTTTTCACAATGTGAATTGTAGATTGTGATCAAGCAGTGCTCGAATTTCAGTATGTACTGTTGTCCTGAGGAGAAGAAAAATAACATCTGGGACACAAAGATATGGTGTCTGAGACAATTTTGCAACAGTAGAGAAAGTAAATTACTACATGTATGTGGGATCAGGATGCAGAAAGCCCTAGAAAGATGCATCACACTGAAGAATTTGAGTGCTTTATTTTATTTTGAAGTATTTTCAGTTTAATTAATTTATGTATTTATTTTAAAATTAAATTTTTAAGCCTTTCATAAATCTAATATCCACAAACTTTAAGGTATTTTCAAGACATGAACTTCACAGGAACTTTATCAAGAGCCATCAGAGTTCAAGCAGACAGCATTACAGGGACACACCAGGAGGAGCCTTCGATCCACTCTGCATTTACGTCCTCAATGTCCACTCCTGCCCGCAGCCTGTAAGCTGACATCCCGTCCACTTCCTGTCCAGCAACCTATCCCACAATGCACTGGGATCCAGAGATAGCCATCAGCCACAGAGACTAGTCTTAACCCCAACACCACTCCGGAAATACCTTCCCTGTGTCTCTGTCTCTCCCACCCAGTTTGTCCTTTCTGCCACCCTCTGCCATCTCTTTTTCTCTCTCTGATCATCTCTCATGCTGACTCCCTCACAAAACCTCTGTTTCTCTGTTATTTATAGAAGATGGACCAGTAATACAGGAACTTGATGGGACTGTCAGCTGGATTTCACAGGAAACTGTGTCTCATAAAAGATGCAGACACACACACACACACACACACACACACACACACACACAGAGGGCTAACGTTGGCTCTTCAGCCACACTCGGACATGCTCTCACACACTCACTGATATGCAGGACTGGAGGTAACAAATTCGACTATTCAAATTATTTTAATTAAGTCACTTTTTTGGGTACTTTGGCTAGTCTTACTTAAGTGTAATGTACTTAGTTACTTTAAAAAAAATCAAAATCTGAATAAATATCAAAGCAAATCTTTCATCTGAATTTTTGAAGTCAATAATCCAGCTAACAAAACACATTGCCATACAATTCCTTGCAGGTCCACCCATTCTGAGAATGTTGTGCAGTTTTTTTTATGCAGCGTAACATTCCCAAAACATTCAAATAACCACATGGAATTACCTTTCGTTGAGGGTGATTTTTAATAATGTTCCCCTGAGGTTCCCTGTTGAGAGGCCTTGAAAACTCTCCCACAACGTTCGAAGAATGTTGCACAGACGTACGGAATGTTCTAGGACTGTTACCTCTACATCATCTTTACAGTAGAAAAACTTTCTGTTGTAACATGTAAGAAACATTAAAGGGAACACTCAGCAAACCTCAGAACGTTCTGGGCACGTAATCACAATGCTGCTTGTACGTTCAGGAAAACTTTCCTTTTAACATCCAGAGAACGTTAATGGGGAACATTCAAATAAACTTGCTGAAATATTCTTCTAACTTTCCCAGAATTTTCTGGAAACTTAACATAATGTTAGTTTTCTATATGGCAAACTTACAATTATTATTAACTTTGAGGGAACATTAAGGGGAAACGTCCAAGTAACCTTCCTGGAATGGTCACCTTACCTTCCGAGAATGTTTGAGTAACTTAACATTAATTTTGGTTTTTCATCAGAAAACACTTTAACATCTAGGGAATGTTATGCAGGAACATTCAAACACCGTTCCTAGGGCCAAAAACAAACATTTCCAGAACATTTTGGTACACAACTTTTGTTGTGTAACCACAACATTGATTTTACATCAGAAGATCTTTCCTCTTAACATCCAAAGAATGTTAAGGGGAAGTGTTCAAAGAAACTTCATGGAATATTCAACTAACCTTCCCAGAATATTCCGGAAACATTACAAAAACATTGATTTTATGTAAGACAAACTGAATGATTTGAACTTCCATTAGAAGGTTAAGGGTAAATGTCCAAACAAACTTACTGGAATATCCAACTAACTTCCCAGAACATTCTGGAAACGTAACATAACATTAGTTTTCCGTAAGGCAAACTTACAGTTATAACATTGAAGGAACATTTGGGGGAAATGTTCAAGTAACCTTCCTGGAACTCTCACCTCACCTTCCAAGAATGTAGTGGAACATAAACATTGCTTTTACATCAGAAAACATTTTAAAATCTAGGGAACATTATGCAGGCATGTTCAATAAACATGTCCGGAGCGTAACCACAACATTGCTTTTGCGTAAGAAGAACTGTTATTCTTACCATCCAGGGAAAGTTAAGGGGAAACGTTACACTAACCTTCCCAGAATGTTATGGTTTTCCATATTGGCAAACTTACAATTATAATGGGAAATGTTCAAGAAACCTTCCTGGAACGTTCACTTCCAAGAACGTTTTAATAATATAATATTATTATTAATTTTACATCAGGAAACATTTTAACATCCAGGAAGCGTTATACAGGAACGTTCAAATAACATTCCCAGGGCCATAAACAAATGTTCCCAGAACATTTTGGGAAACAAATTTTGCTAGCTAGGAAGGCTTATGTAATCACAATTGGGCCACTGAAAATCATGTGGCCACCTCAGTAGTTTTACTTTTAGTTCAGTAATATTTCAGTAATGTAACAGTACTTCTACTTGAGTTAAGATTGTCAGTACTCTTTCCACCACTGATGTGTAGTTTGAGACTAAGAGTTTAAAAAAAGGAGGGAGGAGGAGCAAAAAAAAAGACGAACAGGGATGAAAAAAGGTGACAGCAGGAAGCAGCAGGAGAGAACTCCGGACTGTGAGCGCACTGAGCAGTTACTCAGCATCGTTCCCAGCAGGTTGTACTGTTATAATACGACAGCTTAGCCCAGACTAAACACTATACTGTGGATTAAGTCAGTCTCTCTCATTCCCACTTCATACTTCACTTTACTTTCTTTTTCCCCCCTTTCTAGTCCCTCTTCCTCCCCCTTATCCCTCTTTCTCTCCACTTCCCCTCTTTATCCCTCTTTCCTCGACATTCCTGACCCCTCGCAGCCTAAAATCCTTGCGTGTGCATGTTTTTTTTTTGTGTGTGTATAGGTTGCTTGGCTAGTAAAGCTACAATAAATGAAGTGTCTTATTACAGCTTTAGGCAATCAAAACATGTGCCAGGCTTTTTTTAAAAAAAAGGGTTGAACGGAGCTGAACCTTTCCAGGAAAATGGTGTCAGAGAATATAGAGCAGCTTTGAGTAGATTTACAATAATGAAAACGCCACAAATGGGACACGGGAGGAATCCTGCACCGTATCGGTGCACCGCAGGCAGCAAAAGAGCCGGTCTGAGCTCAGACAATGAGCGGTCAGAGACACACAAACAGGGGGGGACATAACAATGCACCAAAACAAAGGCTGATCTCATGAGAGGGTGGAACAGGGTGGAGAAGAGAGTGAAATACAGAGAATACAGAAGAAGAAGAAGAGATATTGCTTCATCAGGGTTTAGTTGAACAGAACATTCAGTAAAACTTTGAGTATTTCAAAGGGAGAATGCAACTCTGAAAAGTCTAACTATTTTGGAGGAGTAAATCTGCACTGGCCTTTGATTGGTTAAAATGTCCCTTGAACTTCTGAAAACACCCAACATCACAGCTGGGTGTGGTCAGGTGTGGTCTGTTGTACTTGTGACCACATCCAGCTGTGATGCAGCCTTGTACTTAAGCTCCACGCTACATCACAGCTGCACAGGTTGCAGAAAAAGCATGTTGTCACAACAATGGCAGTACCTTGTCAAAGTTACTCTTTGCAACTTTACTTATGGGCGGGTTCACACCAGCCTTGTTTAGTCCGCCAGTGTTTACCCCCTTAGTGCAGTTCATTTGGGTTGGTGTGAATGGCGCATTCAAACTCAACTACAAATATTCTCTGGTCCAACTCGAAGGGCTGGTCTTGGACCACTGTCAAGTGAACTCTGTACGAATACGAATACGATACGAATACGAAATACTTTATGATCCCCAAGGGAAATTCATTAAATTTTTTAATTGTAGTGTAAATGCCAACATGAACAGAACCTGTCGGTGCTCCATGATGTACAATGTCCAGGTAGAAACAGGCTGGGTGTCTTTTTACCTGCAGACTATATGGCCAAACAACAATCAAACAACTATTTCTACAATTTCTGGACCATTTGAAATTTGCGTTTGTGAAGGCAAACTGTACCAGTTGGAAATTGAAGCAATTCAGGATCGAGACCTTAAAGTGTAAACCCACCCTTACTCATTGCAATCAGGAGGGATGCGTTTCTCTGCGTCACAGAGCATGAAGTGAAAAAAGCTGAAAATAGTCGAATTTTTAAGAATCAGCTGTCAAACTGGGGCAGGCAAGCATCTGGTTTGACTCATCTGTACCAATTTTGCACTTTAAATGTTGCAGTTTTCTTAATTTATGAAAGAAAAATATACCAAAAGAAAGTGCAGCAAGTCCTTAGGAAGATTTTTTTTTTTTTTCAGACTCCACAACCCAATATCACTAGGTGAAAACATTGATCCACATCATCATCTTAAAGATACGCCTTTATTTTTAAATTCTCATGGCACGTCCAAGCTTACCTCAAACAGTTGTGCAGGGCAGCTAGTGGCTAGCAGCCAAGAAAAAGACAATGAGGACATTTACTCCCCCTCTTGGAATAAACCAGCAGTGTGGAAATATTTTGGATTTCAGAGAAAAGACAAGTCAACGGACAAGGGACATCATATGCAAATTAGGGATGTTCCTGCGGACTAATTTTCATGACGACTAAACGCAAATTTTAATTTAGACTGGTCAACTAGTGTAATAGTTTGAAACATTCAGAAAACAGTTAAAATTAAGAAAAAAATTATTAACTGATTATGTTAAACACCACCTGCATTTATTAAGAGCCATTTGAAGCCGTTAATCACATTTTACAGTGCCAAATCGTATTTTAAATGCCGCTGAAATGTGTGTCACTTTGTGCCGTGTAATATGAATATTGCACATTAACCTGCAAAACATGACAATAACTCACTAACTCACGAGGTCAGTATTAGCTGCTGTGTTTCATCAGTGTTAGCCTGAGAAAACATCAGCACAGACTGAAATGGAAATGGTTTCTGTCGGAAGATGCAGTGACTTAAACTGTATACATGGAATCTGTTAAAGGGGCAGTTCACCCTAAATCAAAAATCTTTTTTTTTTGTTTGACCCAGTAACTCAACATAATCAGCAGAGTTTGTTGTGCGCAGTTTCATGTAGGAACTACTTTCTTTCTGAAATCTACTGGAACTACTTTCTTTTCCACTACAAAGAAAGTACAACCTGGGAAAGAGACTCAACAATCAACAATCTTTCTCCACTTGTAGCAGCTTTAATTTTTCTTGTTGTTAAGCCATATTAATGGAGTCAGATTAAAGTAAACTTTACTGTACATAAATGGTTACAATTATTCATATGTTGGTGTTTTTTTCCTTCAAAATCAGAAAAGAAAGTGGTGGCAGCTTCTTTCTGTAAATGATTGTGAAACCTGTGCATTTGATACCATCTCATATCGATTCCAGGGTCCTAAATTGAATGGAAACAAAATCACATTGAGGCAGACCGTGTAATATCAGCAAATATCATATAATTTCAAAAGAATTGATATGATATCGTATCATGATGGAACTTGTGATCTACACCCTTAACGGACGTGAGCATATTTTCACACTGATTGAAGTGATCTGGGAATCTCCCTCTGTCTCACCCTCTCCAGTTTTATCAGTGGCTCTTATTCTTTGCCTGAACAGGGCCTCATGCTACAAGTCACTCTCACCCAGACACACACTTGCGCACTGGAGACTGCGGGTCATAGCAGCCGCCCGCTGAGCAGCTTCACTCAAGCTGTGCGAGAGTGAATCCAGAGTGCAGTGATTGAAGGAGCTCACACAGATTTCCTGACCTAAATCAGAAACTCGATCCTTTCATAAACGTGCTCCAGAGGAGGAAATGCTCAGCGATGAATGGTTTGATTTTAGTGACTGGAAGTGTAAAGGCCTTTACAGACAGGAAAGATAGATGTTGTTGCTTCTTTCCAGTTCAAAAGAGCCTGGTGGTAGCTTTACCACGCAGCCCGGAGGCAGTGGCAGCGGAGAGGGGAGACAGTCACCGCCCGCATGAGCCAGCACAGATTTTCACTTTTCTATGGCTGCTACACAAGTTTGACCATGTCAGACTCTGTCTACTCAGCAGAACCCTGTTAGCGTGCAGCTGTGTGGTTCCTATGCGGGATAAGCTGCTGCGGTTGCCGCTTTTCCCTGTGAAAGGGCCTTAAGGATCAGTGACAGTCTGATGAGAGGAAACTCTTTTGAGACTCTTTCAGTTTGGACAAGAAGGCAGGTGAGATGGTGGGGAGTGAGAGATGGAGCAAGATAAAAGCATGGGAGATCAAACTCTGTTACTGGTCGGTCAGTTGCTATGTAACACCAGTTGCCACAGAAACATCTGAATGGAAGAGAAAGCATGAATGAGAAAGGAAAAACCAAGCGGCGCAGAGCACACACCAGCAGTTACCCTGCAGCGCCGCACTCCAGAGGCTTTACAGTTGCATCACGAATCTCCTAGCAACAACATCTGGCACCATCGTGAAGGTCCAACCGGATAACTGGCTGCGAACTACTGTTACATGTGACAGGCAGGTCAGAAATAAATACCTGAAAAATGTTTTTGTCAGGTATGTAGGTCAATTAGATAATGCAGCAGGCAAATGTGCCAAATAAGGTTTATAAGTTTTATAAGTTTTCAAATTTTGGTTATTATGATTATGTCGTATCCTTAGTCGGAGTCTTTTTTCTAAGGCAGTCTGAGATTTAGCTTATAAAGAATTAGTTCAGTTTAGAATAGAGCTCAACAGTGATCGCCCACTTTGATCTGAGCAAATAAAAAAGGATTAGAAAATGGTGCGAGACTGTGAACATAATTATTTTAAGAGTGAAGAAACTACATATCCCACAGTCAATTGGAAATTATACTGCTTCTTCTTTAATTTAACTTTTGTTATTATTTGTACATTTTTAGTACAATTCATGTTAGCTACCTAACTAGCCAGCCTGCTGACAAAACTACCCGTTAGCGGGGGAGGTAAACATTCCCATGGTAACAACGAGCTCCACCAATCACAGACCGTGCTGTGACACTTCTCTATGGCATTGCAAATAAAACGTGTTTTTCTTAAAACAAGGTTAATATCCTATGTGTCGCCTACAGGAGCATAAACCATCATTTAACAATCTCATAGCTTGCGGTTCGGGCCAAATTGGATGTTTATGACATTATGACTAATAATCTAAATTCTCTATGCAGAGTATGAAGGGGATTGCCACTCACTGTTATGCTCTATAGAAACAAGACTAAAGTCTATGGTAGTGGCTCTGTAAGGTTGTACTAAATGCTCACACACATTATTGGACCAATATTGGCCTTGCACAGCTATTAGGGCTGCAACTAGTGGTTACTGTCATTATCAATTAATCCGTCGATTATTTTCTTGATTAATCGATTCATTGTTTGGTCTATAAAGTGTCAGAAAACAGTTAAAAAGTGTTTCCCATGACGTCCTTTAATGGCTTGTTTTGTCCACAACCCAAAGATATTCAGTTTATTGTCAGAAAGGACAAAAGAAACCAGAAAATATTCACATTTGAGGAGCTGAAATCTGAGAATTTTATCAAAAAATGATTACAACGATTAATTGATTATTAAAATAGTTGCAGATTAATTCAATAGTCAATTCTATTCAATTAATTGTTGCTGCTCTCACAGTTGTTTTGGTCTATGTCAGTATGGACACTTTTCACCGAACATAATGCAGATTGTGGTTTTATGGTTGTTATTTTTTTAGTTTTATATGCAGCATTTTATGCATATTTGATCACCTTTTTTTATTCAAGTTGTTTTACTTGTGTTCTTTTTATTTATGGTTATTTATTATTATCATAAAAATTTACTGTTGCCATGCCCTGATGTCATTTTGGATTTAATATAATTATATAAATAAAGAACATCAGAATTTTTTTTACTCCCTAATATTGGTATCAGCCCCAAAAATCCAGTGTCGGTCTATTGATCAACATCACATAGTATGGACACCAGCTTTCTGCAGGACTTGTCTCTTGAATAATTCGGGCAGACTCTGTTTTTCATGCCACGACATCTTAAAACGTGCTGGTGAAAAAGGCCTAATGCTAGTCCACAAATCACATGCAGAAGTCATTCAACAGTTAGCTGACAAATACTACAATTATTTAGGTAGTTATTATGTTGACCAGAAGGAGCCAAGAAGTATCAATATCAAAATAATCACTTTTTTCCTCCTAGTTTTTTGATTGCAACAGTGACAAACGTCCCATGTTAAGCAAGCACATACGCTTACATAAGCCTGTGTGCTGAGAGACTGATGTCAAACACAAGGGCTCCGTCCTGCTCGTCATCCGTGTGAACAGAAGAGGACCTGATTGAGGACCACCCTCCCACAAGTTGTGCTCCCAGTGGGACAGAACTAAAAAAGGGAAACGTTTTCTTTATCTACACTAAAGACACACATACACACACACACACACACACAGTCCGATACCGGATACTCCCAGGAAAGTAAGTACAACTGCTCACATGAAACAGTCACATTCTTCTACATCTGCGCACACACACACGCACACACTCACTCACAGAAAACACAGAAGCCACAGGGGGTGCTCTCTGTCATCTTTACTGTACACATTAACCACTGCTTTGTCAAAATATTCACTAACAGTGTCACACCGAACTGTATGACTCCTCATAAAAACACAATGTAGGTCCACAAGGCTCCATTTGATTAACGGAAACTTAGAATGATCATAAATTTTGTCCTGACTGCAGGGTTCAACGATAATGTTTTTTTCTGACATTTTTGCAGGAAAAATTAATTTGATTATCAAAATAGTTTGTTGTTGTTGTTTTTACCACAGAGATGGGAAGTAACTAAACACAAATACTTAAGTAGGTTTTCAGGCACTGGAGTATTTATTTTTCTAACAACTTTTTACTTTTACTCCTTACATTTTAAAGACAAATTTCTGTACTTTCTACTCTACACATTTACAAAACAGGCTCATTACTTTAGTTTTAATGCAAGACAAATACGACATAAAATGATGTAGAAGACGTAACACTCACTTTTACTCTAGTAAAGAAGTTGAGTCAGTACTTCTACTTTTACCAGTCTTTCTAGTATCTGTACTTGATCTTGAGTACAGAATGTGTGGACTTTTGCCACCTCTGTTTTACCACTTGCTCAGCCGGGCAAATCAGTTGCCAGATTTACTAGCCCAACGTGGCATTTTACTCCTTACTCCTCTTATTGTTGAGCTGCGGACTGTGAGACACAGACTGAGGTTATACCAACACAAGGATCAATAATGCATACAAAAAAAGGCTTATTGTGGGTGTTTTTTTCAGTAAAAGACGACACGATTCAAATATTCAGCCCAAGTACTGTCGGTTTCCCACAAGAACCTCATATTGCCAAATATTGATATCAGCTGCTAAATTGCACAAAGTGGTTTACAACTCGTAGCTGAAGCCAAACCACTGAAAACACATTATGAAATGGCAAATACGGGGGTCGCTAGCGGGGCTCGGTCTCTAAAAAACATTGTGAAAAACAATGTGCCTGCAGAAAACTGTCAACAACAGTGAAGCAGAAAATAACTGCCTTTGTCACATTGTATCAGTGGCAGTGGAAGTGCTCCTTTGTTTGCTCACACTCTAGATTAAAACTGACTTGTTTCCTAATGGCCTTACACTCCTGTGAACCATATGTTTGGACTGAGCTAATATCACTAGCCTATTTGAACAGGGGGGACATTTAGTTAATGTGTACTCATGAGCGAAGCTGGGGAGGAAAGTTTAAATGCTACAGAAAGAGGTTTCTAAAAACTGGGTGTGTGCTGAAAGAGAGAGACAATTTAGGACTAAGGGGGGGGGATAAGAGCGCAAACTAAAACGGAAGATGATAGCATGAATAACGAGAGAGAGCGAGGCTGCCAATGAACTTTAGGATCGCCAGAGAAAATGGAAGAAAAAGGCAGAGAAGAAAAGAGACCCCCTGTTTCAAGCCTGCCCGATTCCCTCTCGCTCTCTCCTTATATGGCAGTGTTGCGTGTGTGTGTTTGTGTGTGTGTGAGTGAGTGTGTGTGGTGTGTGTGTGTGTGATATGGGCTCAGTCCCAGTGTTGCTCTCAGAGGGAGCGATTAGATCAGCGAACACTCACACTGACTAAACTGAAACTAAAGGGTCCTTTCCTTGCCATTTGTGCCGCTGCCGCCCAGTTTCACCGCTTTCCAAAAATCCTCACCCCATCATCCAATCTGTGGCTCTTTAAAATGTCCACAGCATTCAAAATACACTTAATAAAACGTACTTTATGTTAGCGTCAATGTAAATTTCCAGGAACTGATTTATGTGGTTAATTTTTCAACATAAACTCGACAGAAATCTTCGTTAACATGGCAGAAAAAGTTGCTTTTTATGCTGTTTCTTGGATGCCAAATGGTGATCTTTTCTTCTTCCGCTCTCATAATTCAAGAACATTTAAGCGAAACTAAATTTTAATCTTTTAGAGGCGGTGAAAAGAGCAGGGAGAGAAGACGAAGAAGGAAAAAGACAAGAGATTACATCACAATCAGCCTGTTTACGGCTTACGGCTCCTCAGAGGGGACAAAAATAACCCCTGGGATCTCAGCCTCAGAATGGAAGGAATCATAAGAATCCTCTCATTCTTCCTTTTCCACTTTTTTTTAATTTTATTTCATCTTTCCCTCCCTCCTCATTGCACCAGTCTACTTCCCAGAATATTCTGGCCTGAGCCCAAATGACTGGAATGCATGAATCAAGGTAGCACAAAAACACACACTCACAATGCATCTGTCCACACACACTGTACCAGGAGGAATGTAATGTACATGTAAATATACACATATCAATACAGACATAAAACCGTCAGTCAAATGGGTCCAAAAATCTGTTCCTCAGTATTGTAAGTGCACTGGGATTAACACAGAGGGCACGTTTATACAAGATTGATTAAAGCTTTAATTGCCCTTTCAGCTAATAATCACATTGGATCAATCAACTGGTTACAACATGAGTGCTCACACTTGGGATGTTGCAAGACCTGATACTTCAGTACCAGGTTGATGCCAAAACTCTGACAGTCTTTATTTTTCTACACTACTGTAGATACAGGGATGTACAACAGGTTGTTGCTCTTCTAGTGTTGCTGCCAACATTGAAGATGGCAATTAATGCAGCTGCAACACCAACTCCACCTTGAGTGATTGAAAAGGAAAAGAGTAAGAGTCGTGTTTGGAAGTACTTTGTGTCTTAAACGGATCATCTAGGGTTAATGACAACGATGTCATCGAGCTTTTCAGAGGAAAGGAGGAAACTAAATTAGAAAAGTGTGCCACAGACAGACATCCAGATGAGTGAGTTTCAATTTATGTTAATGTTAAACTGAAAACATATCCAAATTGTCTTTCCTTAAAGTTCAAAGCTACTATGTTTGGGCTAACTCGGGAGAAAAAGCTTTCTGTGCTGGTCCTGTTAGATCTCAGCGCTGCATTTGATACAACTGATCATAAAATTTGCTGGACAGACTTGAACACTGGGTTGGTCTCTCTGAGACAGTTCTTAAATGGTTCAGGTCTTACTTAACTGGCCATGGATGACCACTCTTCTAATGAAATTGACTGATGAGTGGTGTCCCACAGGGCTCTATCTTAGGCCCAATTCTCTTCAGCCTATATAAGTTACCACTACGCAATATCATTACAAACCACAACATCAATGTCAATAATTACGCAGATGACACCCAGTTATATCTATCTATCTCTGTAAACTCCAATAACTATGGTTCTATCAGCAAGATTGCATGTGTAGCTGATACATCTGTGGATGAATCAGAACTTCCTACAGTTACAAGAAGATAAAACTGAGATTCTTGTTATTGGAGCAAAATCTGAGTGAGAAAAACTGTCTGACCACCTAAAATTATTTGCAATAAACACCAAGGAACAGGTCAAAAACCTGGTATTGGTTTCAGCTACTAAATTTCTGGTATCATGACATCCTAGATCACAGTGAACACAAACACGGAACCCCTGTCAGTTTTGTCCATGGACGATACAAGTAAAGTTTTATTCAAACAAGATGCTTACAAAAAGAGAAAAGCTGCATTACTTTGTGCAATTATATTTTAAACAGCAACCAAGAAGAAGGAAAAAGGCAGAATTAGATCCAGCAATATGCTCCCTGTCTGTTTTGCAGCAAAGTTCAGTTTTATTTATATCACAGCAAAGTCTTAGTCAAGACTGCAGTAACAACCACAACATGTAAAATCAGCAAGTCCTCCAAATTAAACAATAAAATATGTTGTTTGTCCACACCCTCTAGAGAGACACATTGAAAAAATAAAATAAAGTAGACAACAAAAATGGTGGCAGCAAAATCCAGCAACAGTAATTCCTTTTCCGCTTGGAAAAAAAACATCCCCCCTCCCTGTTCTCTCATCTTCTCTCATGCCACTTTCCTCCCTCTTCCCCTTATCTTGTCATTTTTCTTTCCCTCCCCATCATCATGTCAGTCCTATCTCCCATGGAGAGGCAGAGAAAGAGAGACAGGGACAGAGGGAGGGGGGGGAAAGTTTGTTTTTCCGGAGAGGACAACATTCCCAGGCCCGTACCATTCCTCTTCCTATTAATAGAGCACACAGACACACACATCCAACCCAAACACAAGCTCTTCGATCAGTGTGGAAAACACAAGTCCCGTATCTTTAAGTTGTGGCCCTAAGTGCAAACAGATATTTACAATAATCTCATGAACAACCAACTGCCAAAGATATGAGAAAACTGGCATGATTTTAACATGATTCACACTGAGCATAGCCAGTCGGCCCTTTACGCACACTACGTAAGTTGTGTAGGGCCCCGCTAGGTATGCAAGGGCCCTGCCTTCCCCTCGTGTCAAAGTGGGTGTCAGTGTTTACAACTTTACTGAGAGGATGAAGCAGAACTAAAGAGAAAATAACATGAGAGTGAACTGGTGAACAGAAATAAGGTAAACTTGTGTTTCCTCCTCTCCAAGTTTGATATCATTCATTCACAGTAACGTTAAGATTGATGCTCCTCCCTCTGTCTGTCTGATGTTAGCTGTGCTGCAGTCTGTCTGTCTGTGTCCTGCTAACAGACACATCCCGGGCTGCTCTGTGACTTTGTGTCTGACAGAAGTGAGAATGAAATAAAACTATTTTATCACGTTTGATGAGCGCCAACGTGCAGCGGCGTTTAAAATCTGTAGCTCAGAGAAGATAACCGCGTCACGCGTGAACATGAGGTCATATGCACGTGCACACTTTCCTGCAGCAGCCTCTGTGGAGACCAGTCAGTCTGTCTGTCCAGATAATATATGGACATGATGCTATTCCTCTGAGGTGGAAGTATTCAGATCCTTTACTGATGCAAAAGTACTAATATCACACTGTAAAAATACTTCACTACAAGTAAAAGAAAATATTAAGAAATATTATCAGATAAAAATAAAGTAAAGGTATTCATGTTGCAGCAAAATGTTCCCTGTCAGTGTTAACTAATTATTATTGCTTTAATGTTACTGCTGTTTTCTGCTGTACATGTTTAAGGCCGTTGGCTGGTTTAATCTACTGCAGTGCATCATGGTCTATAAGACCATCAAATGTCTGTAGCATCACTTCCTGTGAGAACCATGCATGTCTAAAAAGTCAGAAAAAAAACTTTTTTCAGCTTTGTAGATTAAAAAGTACAGTATTTGCCTCTGCCGTGTAGTGCAGAAGCATAAATTTGGATAAAATGGAAGTCCTGGTAAAGTACAAAATAAGCACAGTAAATCTGGACCGACTGATGATTGATTGAATACTGAATTTTAAATCAATTAATTGACTAATTACCAGGCATCAGACCCAAAGCTCAGTGTTATGTTTTAGTATTTTCTACATTTTATATATTCTAAAACTTCTTATTTATGTTCATCTTATTATATTGACAGATCTGAAGATTCTACACAAAATATTCTATTCAATAAATATTGTTTTTTATATAGGTCTACTTATTCTTTGATGACAGATGGAGCAAACTGTTTTAAAAGAGGGAGGACTGTAGTCGAAGGACTTGGGTGTGACTCTGTGGCATAGAGGCAAGGACCGGCTCGGACACTGAGCCTTGTCCATCTATACTCCCCTTTATCGATATTAACTTTTTTGCATTTGGGTTACCAACAGTTAACACATTATTTTGTAGTTCACCAGTTCACTCAGAAAAACACCCAAAAAGTCAGTCAGTCAGCCAGAACTCCTCCTTTCCCTCCTCTGCAGTTAACAATCTTTCTTTTTTTTTTTCTTCAGGAGCGCAGCCTGTCATTAGGAAGATAAGATGCAGTTCTGTCATGTAACTGTCTGTTAACTGTGTGGTCGTGTTAATGCTTATCGTGTTTAGCTGTCACAGAGGTGAGGCAGAGGTGAGGAATGAGAGGTCAAAAGGTCTGGAGTCAACCCTGGAGGCTGCTCACCTCAGACGGCAGCGAGGAGAGGTTTTAAGAGCACCTGAGGCGGTTGTCAGATGGCAATTGATGGAAGGGTCTGTGCTGCATCCCCACTTTACAATCAGACTCACCAGACGAGTCATAATAAAACATAAAAGCCTTTCAACAGTGGCTTTAGTTTATTATCTGACATTAATACTCACTCAGGATTTAGAGGTTGGAGGAAAGTTTGACCAGATTTTTAAGCGGTCACGACAATCAAAGGCTTTGTATTAACATGATGAACTGCAGGCTTCCGGGGTACAACTCCTGTTAGCTCACTGATTCCAGAGAAAAACTGCTCAACTGTACATGATTACAAGCTCAGTACAGTAACAACATCCTCAGCTACATTGCCCCACAATATACAAGATCCATAACCAAATAATCAAACAAATCAAAGGCAGTTTTTAAGCAGATTCTCTACATACGTACATAGGGCTGATTATAGGATGCACAACAGGGATTTAGTCTTGTGCTTGATTACTACTGTGCAACTCATACTCATACTAGTTTATGCTAGGAGCGCAAATAACAAATCCATTGTTACACTATTGTAGTTTCAAGTAGAAAGCAAATAAAAGTTTGTTGCATGAGTAAATTACATTCAAATTAACGTAAAGATGCAAATAAACATATTACTTGCAACACAAAGAAGCAAAACTGCTTCATTCACTTCAGTTAAAAATATACAACTTGAGCGCAAAATTCGTGTCTATTGCGGGGCTTGTGGTGGAGAGGATGGAAGCAGAGCCAAAGCACACATCAGACAGACACCGGTGAGAGAGCCGAGGAGCTTTGGGGGAGAGAGCCAGGGACAGCCCGGAGCTTCTAGAGGAAGAAACACTAGAGTCACACTGATTTTGTTCCAATGCAGACTCCTTTACTGCCAGGATGAGGGCTCAGAGTTTATGTTTCAAACTTTTGGATTAAAAAGTGCATTTTATCTTCACTCTCGCTTCTCATTCTGTCTGCAGCAGCGACCCACGGAGAAGCCGACCACACTCGACTGTTTACTGTACGCTAATCACTCTGTCAGTGCTGACTGCTGACTGGAGGAGTAAAGTGACTTTGTGAACGTAAAAATGAAAAGAGACAAGAGGGACAAAACAGAAAGAACTGGCTTCTCTGGTGAGCACTGTCAGAGGCCGACACACAAAGACACAAACATGCTCACTAGCTGTTAGCATGTTGCTCATTAACGTATGGCTGCCTGTTTTTGGTGAATAAACACACTCGCATGAGTAAGCGAATACCTTCAAATGTCCCCAAAATGATCCAGCAATTTAACTCACACAAGTAACACAAGGCGAATATTGGCTTTGCTTTTGGTGTGAACACAACTTTATACATGCAGCAAAACTACAACTTGACTGTTCTTATGTTGAACAAAAATTGCATTATTCTGTGTTTTATCAACAGTGCTCTTAAGCAGGTTCTTTCTCAACAAGTCCATTGTCACTACTGATGATACACTGTGTGTGAATGCACGCACTGTTTGGTGAAATCTTCTTTTTGTCAATAGGTGTTTATATTTAGATCTGCCATGCTTTGCCAGGCGCACACAAAAACATATGTACACACACACACACAGAGTCCAGGGAGTCTTTTATGGCTGAAGGGCTGTTCACTCTGTCAATAAGATCCAGATGTGAGCTCAGTGGGAGAGGGGATAAAAATAGAGCAGGAGAGGTGAGGGAGACAGAAAGAGAAAGACGGAGACGGGGTCAGAAAGAAAGCGCGAGAGACAGATGCAGAAAAGATGACCTCGAATGGAGGAGAGTGGGCAGACCGAGAAAGGTGGGGAAGACGTGTAAAGTTGGTTTGTTTTATTGTGCCGACATTTGTCTTTCCCTCTTCTTCTTCTCTCCTCTCAAACAGAAACACAAGCCCCTCTGATGTCATCACATTCCTACGGCACCATACACCCGTTTCACACACACGGTTTCCACGGACGACGAAGAATACACATAGGGGCGGCCATCATCTTTCTCAAGCCCCAAAAATAAAAACAGTCCACAGCTCCATCACTGTCGATCCTAAATACAGTGTTAGTAACTCAGAAAAGTTCTCTGGCCTTTTGAAGCAGCCGAGCTTCCACTGTCTTTTGTGCTCTGACAAACACATTAAGGGAGATTCAGAATGCTGGTCTGTGCATTTATGTGTGTGTGTGTGTGTGTGTGTGTGTGTGTGTGTGTGTCTGTGTGTGTTCGCAATGGTCAAAAATGCCTCCCCCAAACCCACTTCCTGCCCTGCCCTCTCAATGAAGACAATTATGGTTCCTGCGAGAAGGATAACACAGAAGAAAAAGCTCCTTAAAAGGCAGCATCCATGTTGTTTTCACCTCTGCACACATTTTTCAAATTAAAAGCCAATACCGTGTGTTCTTCAAATATAAAGAATAGGTTTTTCTGTCTGTATGAAGGAGTTCAGAGCTGAGGCCATTCATTATGTTTACGGTAGTTTTACTTTATTATAAAGTGGGCGGTGACGTGATGCTGCCACATAGATCACAGGGTAGTAAAATGTTTTTCTACTGAGACACAACTACAATGCCTTTTCTTTCACATCAACCTGAATGGAGGACTTTAATTAACATTATTAAACAAAACTGATCAGTGTCTGAAGATGTCAGGTGTCTTCAACAAACAAGTTTTGAACTATAACAGACGAGGCAGGCAAATCAGATTTGTTACTCCAATCAGAAGGAAATGATCTGCTTCAACACAAAAATCTCCGCTGGCTACTAGGATGCACCACAACTCAAGCCTCGAGACCTGGTTTAACTCTTCAAGGTCATGCTGTGAGCTATTTTCAGGAACTTGGCATCTTCTTATCGTGAGTGTTTTGTTTGCTCAGCCTTCATTCACAACCTTGTAACTTTTCAGAAAGATTTAAGCTCTGAAATGACGAACATCCACAAGAAGATACAACTGGCGTGTGGCTGAGATGACCTAAAAATAGCAACAAAGTGACAATGAGCAGTATGATATGTGTGTAAAAGCTGTCAGACACGCTGGTATATCTTCCCATTTCACCTGTGGTTGTTGAACTGTTGGGTTTGGACCCCCACATTTTACCACAGGCATGTGTTTTAGGTCTCTAACTGGCAGAAATCCTGCTGTTTTTATTACACTGGAGATCAGTTTCCAAGATTTAGTCCCCGTCTGACAATTTTCAGGAAAATATGCGCTCCAGTGATGTTTAATTCAAATGGCATCTCTGTAGCACACTGTGTGAACCTTAAATTATTTCTCTCCTCCTTTCACAATAACATTTCAGAACCACACAAATGAAATGCCAACTGGTGAATAAAATGTTTGAAGGGGGAAAAAGTCGAGGCCTGGTTGAAAATAAGAAGCCTATTGAGGAGTGAAGAAGGACTACATTGTTTCAGGATGGACAGACCTGATTACCCACAACCCCCTGGCTGTCACTGGGTGATGGGAGCTTTGTGCGAGCCCCTCAAACATACCTTTGGACACACACACGCACACACGCACACGTAGATACTGCCAATCTCCAGATAAATGGCAGTCATCATCATTAAGCATCATCACTGCCATGGTGATTACTGCTGTTATATTTGGCGAAATGTCCACCGCTGGTTGAATGTGAGAAAGACAGCCAAGGGACAGCAGGTCAACACACACAAAACTTCATAATTCTGAGGGGTTCCTTGCAAATCTTGGCAAGACAAATACCTGGAAAAAGTTTGTTAGTTTCAGTTTGGATTTTTACACTCCAACAAAGATCAAAAGCAGTGGCTGAGGCTGGTCTCAAATGTTTTAATACTGCTGGTTCTGGATCAAGTTTTTCAAATTAACGGCAGCATTCACGTCAAAATTAAGCCCTGACACACACTGGAGACGTATCTAAAACTATTACTGATTAATTTTGGATCTCATGCAAGATAGAATTAGTACATCCAAATGTTTTTTAAATACTCTTGTAATCAGCCGAGGCGATCACTTCTTATAGCAGCGGTTCCCCAACACCACATCATAGGTTGCGTATGTTTGAGTTGTGCACAGTCCAGCCCAAATGATATTCCCTCCTCAGATTGTTTGATTCTAACAGTTTCAAAAGTTGAGCTGTGACCTTTTTATCCCTTCCCAATTCTGATATCTTAACTTCGTGCATCAGCCAATGCCAAGTACCAATCCAACACAAGTGTGTAAAAAAACGTAACAACTCGGGGCACCCCTATAGCTCAGTTGGTAGAGTGTGCGCCCCATGTACTGAGGCTGTCAGTCCTCTGCAGTGGCCACAGGTTCGACTCCCGCCTGCCATCCCCTATCTCTCTGCCCCCTTTCCTGTAATATCTCTAGCTGCCCTATCGAAATAATATAATAATAAAATAGTGAAACACTGTGATTTAAATAAATTTCTTTTATACTTTTTATGTTGGATACTATTGGGCAGTAATTTATGCTGCTTCTCCTTTAGCAAATCAGGCAATGTGCTATTTTAATGAACCCATCCTTCACTTTTGTTCTCTCTGGCTGATAGTGCTAAAAATATTCAAAATCTCTTTGGCATTTTTAAATCACAATGTTATGATGGTATCGTCCATTGGCCCAACCCCATTCCCGACAACTACACAATTCCAAAAGAAATACAACTCAAAAAGTTCAGGTTTTACTGCGGATCCCAACAAAAACTAACCAAATCAGGAAATCAAGACTGAAACAATGGTGTTATTTCAGTTCAATAACAGAGATGTAAATAAATTCATAAAATATATACCATGTATATACTAGGGTTGCAACGGATTATATCGTATCACAGTTTTAAATCAGAGATCAGATCATTTTTCGGATCAATTATTGCTCCACCGGTGAAAATAGCTGAAGTCATGGTTGGTATGTCACTCGGCGGAGGCGATGTGACGGCTTTTA
Source organism: Lutjanus argentimaculatus (assembly GCA_034769285.1). NCBI lineage: Eukaryota > Metazoa > Chordata > Actinopteri > Lutjaniformes > Lutjanidae > Lutjanus > Lutjanus argentimaculatus. Next base: position 5,248,704 of record JAWZSL010000001.1, read on the forward strand.
AATCAGTCGTTTTTTCCTTTTTTTTTTAGACTCCAGTGCCACACAGAGATGCAGAGTAAAACACAGCTCGACTCTGTGTCGTCTTTTCACTGCAACTCTGCATTGAGATTTAGGGAATTATTACTTTAAAAAGTAATTGCAGCAGCAAAACTGTGTTTCATATTATGATCACCCCCATGGTTCAGATCACATGTGAGCCACATGGACTATGGGCCAACGACGAGCCAATCCATCCCCTATATATTCACAGTAATATTGATAAGTCAGTCAGTAACTTAATGCTGTAGTAACTTACAGCATTGCCTCTGCAAAGACCAGCAGCTCCTGCCTTCCACGAGCTGGCTACAATATCATAGACTTTACAACACAGTCTGATGCCAGGGTAAAACTGGGGTTTCTCCTCTCCACTGACCATAAAATTTGCCATAGAAGATGCTGCTGGGAAGTAGCAGGATCCTGTTTCGGGGCTAATAAATGAATGAATGCAATGACCCGCATACTCGCCGATACACATCCTGCATTTTAGGCAGTATTGGAGGCATTTTCCGATAGTGATATCTGTATCGTAACAACCTCACTTTTAAGGCATGGAGAGGCAAAACTCTGCAAGCAAAAGTGGAGTAAAGTCAGAAAACAAAACATCTGTGTAGCAATTTGGGGATTTTTTTTTTTCTTTCTTGGTGAGAGATGGATGAAAAGATCAATACCACTCTCATGAATGTCTATTAAATGTAAGCTTACAGCCAGCAGCTGGTTAGCTTAGCTTAGCATAAAGACTGGAAGCAAGGCACTAATTGACATGTTATACTGTAGCTTTGCTTGTTTAATCTGTACAAACCCCCCCAAAAATAGTCTGATGTAAAATAGGCCTAGACTCCTTCAATCAGCCATGTTTCCATGAACCTTACCCTAATTATTACCAGAGTTTATTCTCAGTTGTGGTTTACAACCTCTATGTGAGAAACACTCACACTGTGAGTCTCACAACGAAACTTTTCTGCTCTTTACCACATGCAAACAATACACAACAATAGCAGAGAAACACAGGGCTCTGATATGTGTCACATTGTGGTGACAAGTGTATTTTAATAGCTCCTTATCACTTAAAACAAATTTTCTCACAGTCACTGAAACCTACAGTTTAGTTCACACACACACACACACACTGATTAAACACTGAAATATATCTGTTACATAATATTCTTCTGACTTTTCTCTCATTTTGCTTTCTAACTATGAAACAGAGTTTTCAAATTAAATAATGCTTTAAAGGGTCAAAAGACCTAAAAGGTCTGGAGCCACTGCTGATGGTTCTGTGTTTGTATGAGCTTGTTAAAAACCACATAAATCTTCAGATGCTTAGATCTATATCTATTATTGTGCCACTGCATAGACAGGAGGAGTGACGACAGGGAAGTCAGACAATATTATTGGGCATCAAAGTTGTTGAAACACAGATGCACACACACACACACACACAGCACCCCTATGCATCTGTCTACTTCTGTCTTTCTCTCATTCACACACAAACACACACACACGTCCAAGTTTTCTCAGTTGAGGTAAGGTCAACATATTTTCAGACTGACTCATAGTTTTGTGAAAACTCATCTCAGGACAAAATGTTTTACTTAAGTACAAAGGTTGGCAGCAGGCAGAGAGATCGGGCCTCTCAGCGCTCACCTGGGAGCGGGCAGGGAAGGGAAACGGGTCACTCTTCTGGACTTCTTGGAATTTAAAAAAACAAGGACTAGAAAAGACTGAAAATAGTGTGGATCAGTGAATGGTATAAAAATAGGAACAGTGATTATTCGGTCTCATGCACACAAGACCTATAAAGGTTAATAATTATAATGAGTGCTGTGGATATGTACACTAACTATATACAGTTCATTAAACCAAACATGTTCAATGCAAAACTGTGTCATAAAAGGACACCATAAGTTCTGTACTATCAATTATTAAATTTTCTTCATTTGAACTGCTGTCAGTCTCAGTCTGCTTATTTAATGACACTTCTTAAAGGGATAGTTCACACCAAAATCGAAAATACATATTTTTCTCCTGGCCTTTAGTGCTGTTTATCTATCTAGATTTTTTGGTGTGAGTTGCACAGTTTTGAAGATATCAGCTGTAAAGATGTCTGCCTTCTCTGCAGTATAATGGGACTGAAGGGCATTCAGTTTGTGGTGCTCAAAGCGCCAAAAATATACATTTGAAAAATTCAAAACCAGTGTCTCTTTCCAACAATCATGACCTGGCAGCTAAAGATAGTTCAATAGTTCACAGTCCTTGTTGTGAGCAGTTTCATGTAGGAACTACTTTCTTTCAGCAGTCAGAGTCTAATTGAACTAAAATGGAATTACCTTTTTTCTACTAGACAGAACATCGTTCCTACATGAAACTGCTCACAACATCTGTGGATCATCTTGATAACCGGGTCATGATTTCTGTAAAAGAGACACTGGTTTTGAATTTTTCAAATGTATTTTATTGGTGCTTTGAGCACCACATGCCAAGTGTAATTTGGTCCCTTCGTATTGGAGAGAAGGCAGAAATCTCCATGGCCAATACCTCCAAAACTCTGCAACTCACACCAAAACAGTATAGATGGATAAAAAGCACTGCAGGCCAGAGGAAAAATATGTATTTTTGGTTTTGGGTGAACTGTCCCTTTAAAACTCCCCAGACTGGGTTACCTTACAAACTGTGCGGTTCACAAAGAAGAAATACAATCTATGTCTTAATATTCTCTAATTAGGAAGTCATTTATGGCGGAAACACTCACAACACAAACTTATTAGTCTTGGAGATGAGCACAGGAAGAAGGCCACACATGGCAGGCAGTGTAAACAAAGAAATAAAACGGGAAATATGGAGGAAAAAGGATGCATGTGAAATGTATACAGTATGCACTATTGCTGACCAATAAATTACAGGTGAGGTGTTGTGGGAAGTTATGAACACATCTGTGCAAATAGCCTCACTAGTCTTCTTTGGAGTACAGAAAATTTCAACAACAAACTACAAGTCATAGAAAGTTTAGAAGAACAAAGATACACTTTATGTATTATTGGTTGAATCATGTAATATATCAGTCTGTGTTGCAGAGTAGGAAAATTACATGTATTTATGTCCTGTATCATTACCAGAGACCATTCAGAAAGAAGACAGCGCACTTAAGAGTAATTTCCTGTATTTGTGTCATGAGGGTTTCGCTACCGCCCCGCCCCTTTAGGAGACCAGCGGCAGATCCTGAGTCTGTTAACTCCAATGGGAGAAGTGAATGTGAGCACAGATTATGACCAATTCTTTCACGCTTATGGTCACCAGAGTAAATATTGGACCCATTTTTTACAAGCTACAAATCCTCCCAACATTCTGACACTAAAATGGCATTTTCAGACAAACAAATGAGGAAAAAATTTACTTTGATCAAAATCTGTCCCTTTCTCAGCAACACACTCTCGTAGGATCTGGCAACAAAGACATCTGACCACGCCCACTTAGGGAGACAGGAAGTTCATACCACTGGCACAGCTTGTAATACAGAGCAGAGCATCTTTGTCATTTACTTTAACTGCTGAAACAAAGTAAAACCATTTTTGTGGATTAAACTTAGAAGAAATGCAAGCACTAAATTATTCACTCATCTCATGTGAAATTCAAACTGTGCAGAGGTTAAACCAAGAACGATATTAAAGTCACTATACAGGGTTCAGCAATAAGGATTGCCTGCTTGCCCAGAGCAAATAAAACACCAAGTCAGACTAAATCCAGCAACTTGCTTGCCTGACTGGGGAAGTAGTAAAAATGAATTAAACTATTAAACTGTTTGGATTAACGATTAATTATTAAAGTAATTTTCAGCTACTCATAAGAAGATTCCTGCTTTTCTCTGTTTATTATCATATGAAACTGAATATCTTAAGGTTTTGGACTGACAAATCAAGAGATTTAAAGACATAATCTTGGACTTTCAGAAACTGGGATGGACATTTTTCACTATTTTCTGACATTTTATGACATTGTAGCTTGTAACCCATTTCATTTTGTCCTGTGCTCATCCTGTGAAAAGTCTGAAAACCTGGAAACTCATGACACCAAATTCCCTCAGCAAAACACAATCTGCACCATGAGCGGTACATAAACTGACAGCGCTCTACGGTGATGTCATCCACGTGTGGTGGATGATGTAATGACACCTTGGGAGAGCGTGATGATGAAACCCACAAGATAGGACTGATGCTACTGGCCAGATAAAATGATGACAGCAGTGTAGAGCTAAACATTAAAAGAATTATCTAACCTTTGATTCGGCGGCCAACAACCCCCCCACCGCCCCACCACACACACACACACAAACACACACACACACTGCACATACATATACAAGCATGTTACTTCAAAATGTCAAGTAATTTTAGAAGTTTTAAGTGAAAATAACCTGCCATTTGATGATTTTTTTTGTCAGAAAATTCTATACTAGTTAACTGGATATGGAAATATATGAAGAAAGGATTTAAAAATACACACACACACACACACGCACACACACGCACACAGAGGACCAACACCACCTGCCTGTGAGGCTGCTTTGGCCTTTGCTGCCCTTGTCTCTCTTTTCCAATCATCCTCCTCTTCTCCCTGCGCCTTAATCCGAGACCCCAGCAGCCACTCGGGGACAACGCTCCGACACTTCCAGCTCCTCCCGTTCCCATTTTGACGTGAGTTTCTCAACTGGCAACTAGAGCATGATCCAAACCGACGGACCGATGCCATAAGACAGGAGAAGGAGAGGGTGAAAGGAAGACGAGGACAGAAACAGAGAGGGGATGAAGAAGCAGAACGTTTCTACTGTCATGGTTCTCTGGATGACAAAAGACGAGTGAGAGAATAGGAGTGGACGGCCCAGTCTGCCCACAGTTAGACCAAGGCCTAGACCCTGTATAAGAGTGTGTCTGTTGAATGCGTCCGTCCGACCACGCTGTAAACTATGCTTTGCTACACGTTGCACGGGTGACACAGTTGTACCATTGTGTAAGCGACTGAGGGAGATGCAGGCAACACGTCCATGACAATCAGTCACGGAGAGATATGCACATACACAAACACATACTAACATATATGAATGCCTAATAATTTAACTATACACTGTCCATTGTTTGAGTGTGTCTATGACAGTCTTATTGCATTTAACTGATACTATTTGATAAACTGTTTGGTTCTCAAAAAGCCAATAGCTTTGGATATTCAAAATATCCAGATTTTAATGAATGCCCTGACTAATTTTGGGGAGAGATCAATTGATTACTGCAAAATTGCTGCTCCCAGGCCAGAGCCCAAGGTGACATCTTCAGGGTCCACCAACCAAAAGTCAAATATCCCTTTTCTATACACATGAGCTGGTCAGGCTTGGCTTGGCTGGTTTGACCCGGCCCGTCAGCCCAGCACGGCAAGGGTTCTCATTTCCAGTACAACAGGGCTACCACTTGAAGGTGTGCCTTTTAACTGAAGATGAGCTTGACAAAGCTGGAGTCGAGCAGCTATAAACCAGATAAGCCATGGTTTACGCCTCTGGGATAAATGAGCTGTTTGATTAAATTCTTCACAATAAAAGTACCCTGTTGTTTTCTTATTTAAACACTTTTATCATGTAGCAGCACAATCAGGAAATGTTTTCATTCAAGATTTAATTAGAAGTAACACAACTCTGACTCAGCTGAAAGCAAATATGAAATTGGTAAAATAACGCTGGTACCTGAAAGTACAAACAGCGACACAGGAGAGAAACTAAATTTCAAAGTGCAGAGACTCGATTAGAAGCTACAGAAGTACTGAGAGCTGAACATAAATGTACTTTTAAAAACATCTTTTTCTCTGCTCTCCTGCACACACGTTAGCGGAGTAACACAATACACGCTTGCTCAAGGTGGGGGCGGGGGTTAGTCACGGTTTAAACCACAGTCGGTGAGATGTCACCACAGCCCGCTTGGAGGTGGGTTGGGCTCGCTTTGGCCCTACTCCAGGGTAGGTCCATATCAGGCGTGGCTTAACATGATAAAAGTGGTAATGGAAATCAGCGTGGCAGGTTTGACTTGGCAAAAAGTGCCAATGGAAAAGCCCGAAAAGTTTTGCCAAAATATAAAGTAAAGACAAGCAGCAAATATCCTCATATTTGAGAAACTGAGACCAGTTCACTGTTCACCCAAATTGTTTCCTTTAGGATGGACAATTTTAAATCAACTGACTGAACATTTAATCAAAAAAAAATTCTAACATTTTGTTTAGTATTTTCTATCATAGCAGTGAACAAGAAAAGTAGACAACAGACAACAACAGAAACTTCCAGCTACTGGCTAGCAAGGGCAAAATACAGGCTAGTCAATGACAATAAAACAGTTAAATGCAATGCCTATTTTCTCTTTTTACCTTGCAGAAACATGGTGCCTGCAAGACCATCAAGTGCTGACAGGCAAAACTAATGGACCTAATCTGTAAGTGTGCAGCTGCTCCATAGGACCTGCGAGTTATTACCCCCAATTTCTTCTGTGTATCTGGAATGGATTTTTTGTGGTATGTTAAGTATTTTGTGGTTATTTTACAGTAGCTGGTTTTCCATTTTCTTTCCTTTTATGAAGAAAATCAAATAGCATCAGTTAATGCAAACCTTTGGTGATTCCACTTAAGGCATGGCAGCCAGCGATGCAGTCCTGCCTTAGGTGAATCAACAACACACTGAAAACTGTGACTCTCACACTGAACATCTTTGTGGCAACATGGACTGCAGATGTGCGACTCAGACTGAAAACTGCAGGGAAGGCTAACATGACTGAAAGAAACTCTGCCAAAGATATACTATTCTGTAAACGGCCCACACATAAACAATCTTTAATGGATGACTGTTTTCAAAGTAAAGTACGAACCAGGTGAAACCATTTTTTACGTCACTTACGAGATCATATACATACACAAGCACACTGACTTTAGTATGTAGAAATCTGCCTGTGCACACAGAAAAAGCTGAAATAGCAGCTCTGCTAGAAAGTGCTGTTTCAGAGGAGGCTTTCCTTACATAAGCAAACTGCTCTGTAATTACACTGGGTGGATCCACACACAGACGAAGAGAGGAGAGAGTTAGAAAGAGACAGTCTGTCAGGAGGGGAGTGACTGGGACAAGAAATGAGGATAAAGAGATAGAAGAAGCAGCCGAATAGCCACGGTTCACAGGTTTTAAACCGTCATGACTTTCCACTGGCGAGCTGCAGTGAATTTGAAAAAAAAAAAAAATCCAGGCACTATCCTTAAAAGGGAAAGCTAAAGATTTTCAAAGCATATTGTAACTGTCATCAACCAAGGGCAAGGACATCCAGAGCTGTTTTCCCACAGAGGTTTTTTTTTCCCCCACTGTGAGAAACCAGATGGAGGCTCATGCTGTGATTTGTTTGCAGTGACACAAATGTCGCTTCAGTTTGAATCACTAGAGCTTCAGAAAACACTGATTATTCTCACACTTGGGCCAAAGATTTGAACCTAAAATACCTTTATTAGTGTTGCTAGGACAGGCTGAATGTGGCCTGCATTTCATTTTTTACCTCTTTCTTTTAAGTGCAGACTTTTAGACTTCAGAACTTCCTTTCTGTCACGTTTACTCTCTTTTAAACAGGATTGGAAAAAAAAGAGAGTTGAAGGTATAATTCAACATTTTGGGAAATGCGCTGATTTGCTTTCCAGAGTTACATAAGAAGATGTATATAATGTATATAATGGTTTTGTCATGTATAACTGTCTATCTGTTGTATTTGTCTCTGTAGTATTGTATTGATTGTCTCTCTTTTAGTGTCATATTGATATGGTGTATTCTTACTTCAAATTTTATCTCTCCTATGTCCCTGTTTTTTTGTTGTTTTTTTTTTTTTTTTTTTATGTATTATGACCCTTGCATGTCTTAATGGCTTTTAACACCATGCCGGAGGACTACGGTTGGAAACTAGCCTTTGGCTAACACTGGCACATTTACAGAAATGTATGATGAATGTGCACTGTCCTCTTTAAATTAAAAAAAAAAAAAAAAAAAAGATCAATATCACTATCTCTATTAGTGCTCACCGATAAATATTTTCATCATTATCGCAATAAACACATAAAATTGTGTCTGAAAGACAATGATTTAGATTAGAAAAGTTGTTTTATTCAGACATGCTATGCATTCACAATAAGCATATGAACATTTGACCTATCAGATGGATATATGGGCCAGAGGAAACACAACCAACCTCTATCACCTGTAATCCAACCACAAAGAACTACACAAACAATCCAAAACTACCCAAACCACAAAAAACGTTTAAATGTCAGAAGGGTATAGTAAGTGTATAGCTAATAGGTTCATTTCAATATTTAAAAATATTTATTTATTTAATTATCACATGTCATATCGTCATTCAATGAACAGTGTTATCACACTGCATATGCTGTAGCTAAAGTTAAAAGCCTGTTAGCTTAGCTTAGCACAAAGACTGGAAACAGGGGATAAACAGTAAGCCTAGCTCTGGCCAAAAAACAAAAAAGTCCATCTTCCAATAACTTTAAACTTGTATCTCATATGATAAATCCTTAAAAAGAAAAAAGTGTAGAAACTACATTTTGATGTTTCACAGCGGTTTATGTGCCAGACTGTTCCTTAACTGAGAACAGCTGCCAGGCAACCAGCAGAAACAGCAGCAGGTTACTGGACAAACACCCGCCCCAACCCCCATAAAACATGTTTTGTTTTCACATCTTTTCACGTTTTTGTACATCTTAAAACAAACAAAATACGGCTTATGAATTTGTGCACTTTATAGGTGCTGGTAGATAGATTTTACCTTTGGACAGTGTCAGGCTAGCAGTTTCCCTCCCGTTTCCAGTTTTTATGCTAAGCTAACTGGTTCCTGGTTTCAGATAACATGGAAGTGCCAAAAACTGCAGTTCTTAGTATGGCAACTTAAGGCTGGCTCCAAAGGGGAACAAGTCAGTCTCCAAAATATCAAATTGCCCAACTTTACAGTAGACATAAACATGTTTGCAGCCTGGTACAAAAAAGGTTTTGGTCTGTATAGCTAATATTCCCAGTCATGACAACTGTATGGGGGTGAATTTTTTTATGTAACTTGCCCGTTTAAATTATAATAAGGCTTAAATTTGAGTAGAATTTGGGGAGTGCCATCACAGGTGGCTAGCCGCTAAGTAGCTGCTTCATTCGGACACCTCAGCCTCACCCATGCTCCACCTCTCTGCTCATTGTGGTTTGGCCAGGAGTTAGCCTGAGTCAAGGGGGTGCCAAGATGGCGAAGGCTGTGAGCTTCACAATGACTGTTCAGAAACCTACAGGGGACATCACAGACACACTATACAAATTATTAGAGCTATTGTTGGCACTATTGCTTGTTTCCAGGTCTTGTCTTTGTGCTAATTAGGACTATTTTGGTAAATCGATTAATTGTCAGTCATTTTTCAAGCAAAAAAGTCAAACATTTGATAGTTCCAGCTTGTTAAATGTGAGTATTTGCTGCTTTTCTTCATTATTTATGATAGTATATGAAGAGTCTTTGGGTTTTGGACTGTTTGTTGGACCAAAAAAGTAATTTGAAGATGTCACGTTGGGCTCTAAGAAATTATGATGCAGATTTTTCACTTTTTTTGGGGGACATTTTGTAGACTAAGCGATTAATCGTGAAAATAATCAGCACATTAATCGATAATGAAACTAAGTGTTAGTTGCAGCCCTACTGCAGTATTTATTGTACTGTCTATGCTCCAGCTTTATACAGTATTCACCGTAAGGCCATGAGAGTCACACACTTCCACATGAGGTAGAGTGAAGGAAATATAGGTGGACTGGCAAGGAGAGGAGTGTTACAGGAAATAATATACTGGACTCTTCCTCAGCAAGGAGTTTTTGATTTCCGCTGGTTGCACAAATGTGAACCACAAACAAGCTTATATACACACACACTTGTCCACAGTTAGTTATCTAACATCCAAATTGCTTCAGCATCTCTAAAATCAGCCTTTAAATCATCCCCCCCAACACGCTCTCACTCAGAGGAACACAAAACATTTTCGTTGTGCCTGTCCCAAAAGCAATACACCAGGCTGTATGAGAGAGAGAGGGAGAGAGAGGCAAAACATTTAGCTTTGGAGTAGAGGACAAGATGGCTGGAGGTACGGGAAAGTTCTCTACCCTCCTGGGACCTTATCCACATAGGAACAGAAACCATAGCAAACATTAAGGAACCAGTTTAGTTCCTTTTTTGTCTCTTTTAAACTAAGTGCTTGTTATATTCAATCTAATCAACGAGTAAGGATCTTCATGGATACCATCATATTCTCTAAGCAGAATCACATCACACTAATGGCGCAGTCACTTAAGCTTTAAGGTACAGTTTTTTTACCTGCAGTGGCAAAAGTAAACTCAAAATGTCTACCATCAGAGGCTGCCTCTGTGTCATTTTGATCTTCTGATTCATCCCACCTCTTCCTTCTCATCTGCTGAGTCATGGAGACCTTCAACCAGAACAAACCACATCCTCATCCTTTCATGTCTCTTTCACCTTTACCTCGCTCAGCATCCCTCTCTAAACCTGGGCTGATCTTTGCAAGTTAAAAAAAAGGACCCCTAGCACCCACACTGTATCCTTTATGTCTGCGCGTGTTGTGTCCTTTAACTTTACTTTTAAGTCTGCTTTCAAAGGAGCAACTTATTGGATGCTTCCTCTCCATTGATCTCAAAATAAAAAAGGTTTGATGATGCATTTTCTAACAGCCAATCAACGTCAGCGCTTTCATTTAATCCTGTGAGACAATAATGAATTCAATCACTGCTACATACAGCCAAAAATAGTTGCTCTGTGTGCGAGTACATTGTCCTTTTGAACATGCCCCAATCAGTGATGGCACAAAGTTATTTTGCCTTTGATAGCTAATGGAAATACCCCTCTGTGACACCAGTGATTGAGATATGATCAGAAGAAGAATATGTTTGGACATTTTAACTTAGTCGAGACCATGACAGCAGCGGTTTTTGGGTGTTGCAATGCATTTGTGACTCAAAAACATCCAAACTTTTACAGCGATAGTCCATCTTAAGGGTGGGTGATCTGGCCAAAAAATATCACAATCTATTTAATCACAATCACACTCCAAAATCTAATTGCAATCTTATTTCCTCAATTTTGAAATGCCCTGTAGATTATGGCCAGCCTTGAAATAGCCAATGAATTTCTCCATTTGCACCATTAAAAGACAATATTGTATTAAAGATACTACACAGGTTTCAAAATGGCGATGAAGTTGTTAACAGAAGATAACATAATAATGAGACACTTTTCAAATCAATTGCATTGTTCACACTACATCATTGTTCACAATACATCATTCAAGCAAGAACCATGTAATTCATCTAATTGGCTACATCATTCTATTGGTTTGTTCATGTAATGTGGATTCACAGTAAGAATGAAGTAAGATGGCATCACATCGCACAATCTCTATGATTCACCTGAAAAGTAGACTGATGAAGCCTTAGATCATGATGTTGATTTAAAATCACCAGATTTTGCACCTCACGTCTAAATGGCATCATCTTTGCAAAAGTGAGGCGTCGACCCCTTCTTTTTTTATCCACCAGTGTGTTCCCAATAATGTGCCAGATAAACCATTAGACAAAACAAAATGGACCTGGTGTGGTTGTGTTTGCCTCTCGATTTACAGTTTTTAGCCTCTCGATAATCATTTAAACTACAGCCTATATGAGCCAAGAGCAAACAGCTCAATGCTTCAGTATACGCATCTCTACCTTTACTGCTCCTCTGTAGCAACAGGGGAACAAAAGCAAAAAGACCAGGCAGAGGGAAAGTATTTGATTCCATGTGGGTGGCCTGATAAAACAAAGTCGGTCGTAAATCTAAAGATATAAACACTGTGCTTTTAGACTTAATCCATGCAGAGCTGAGCACAAACCAAACTTTCTGTCTCTTTTCTTTCTCCAGGGCTGTCTATGTCCCCCTCTCTTTCTCCCATTAGCCCTCTTGTTGGCATCCTCTGTAAACCTCTACTGGCCTCATCGACTGGATGAAAGATGATACATGGACAAAGGACTTTCAAGGATGTGCAAGAAGTACAGTACATACAAACACGTTATTCTGGCTGGGTGACCTTTTTAGTGCAGACTACAATGTGTCTGTAGCAAGTACCAAGAATCGGTTTTGAATGACTGACCAGATTCTCATCATAGATATGAGTATCCTGCATTAAATAGGAATATTGTTGACTTTAGACTGTTAAATTTGATTAGTTACATTAAAGGAGGATTTAGTGGCATTTAGCAGTGAGCTAGCGGATTGCAAACTCACCTCAATCTACATGTAGGAGGACCTAATTGCGAAAAGACGAAAGGCTGTGTCTAGAGCCAGTGTTTGGTTTGTCAGCCATTGGACTACTGTAGAAACATGCTGACGCAACATGGTGGACTCAAGGAAGAGGCCGTAGATATAAATGACCCATTCTAAGGTAATGAAAAGGTGATATTATATTCTATTTCTGACAATAGATTCTCCAAGATTTGCTGATACGGAACATATAAATCTTACACAATGGATCTTGAAGACAAAGTGCAACATGTTTGGCTTTTTTTAAATCAAAGCGCAGGAATTTAGAGAAAAGCTTCTTATATTCCTACAAGTAAAATGCAATAAAAGTATTGTTTTAGTAACACTGTCAACTATTAAAATACCATTCTAAAATATGTCACTAATGCATGACACACTTGTGAGTCTTCAGCTCTTTTGGAAAGTTGAAGATTGTTATGCAATAAGAGCGGAAGGAAAGATGTGCCAGATTCCTGCTGCCTGTTAAAGTGAAGACTACTCACACAGTACAGGAAACACACACACATTTATTCAGGAGGAATCATCATTATTATTCACTCAGTATTTGCTTGAACATCAGCTGCTCTGATGACAGAGCTGTTCTGTATCTGAGAAACGTTAATTTTACACTGACGTGACAAACTGTGGTTATTTATTTAATATATTTAGGGGACTACTTTACGAAACAGTGCACGAAAAGATGTTTTATGTTCAATTTAGGCATTGATGCTGTATTATCAATAACTGTCTCTTAATATAATAATATTTTGCTAACATTCTCATGTAATTCTCATATAAACATGTCTGTTTCCACATCTAAAGGGACAGTTCACCCCAATTCTGATTTTCTGTCTTTCTAATAATTATAATTGACAGCATACACAAACATTTTTGATAGATAGCAGAAAGATGGCAATTGAAGGTAGCAAAGGCCGCTAGCTTGTGGCTGGCTCTGCCAATCATGGCTGATCAAGCTGACAACCTGCCGATTCCAGTTGCTGGCCGAGCAATCAGCGCACCTTTATTTGTTAAAGAGGACAGTTCATCCTAGGAATCAAAACCACATATATTTTCTCTGGCTTTCAGCTTGATCAGCCATAATCAGCAAAGCCAGCCACAAGCCAGCAGCCTCTGCTACCTTTAATTTCCATCTTTCTGCTATCTATCAAAACCTGAATCGGCCAAAAAAATTGCAATCAGTGCATCTTTATAAAGGAATGCCAATAGACTATTTTTCCCAAAATCTGTCCCAGTTTGAGGCTCAAAACACGTGGAAGCACAACATACACTTTAAGAGTTAACACAAGTCAAATGTATGCTATATGGCTTTAAATACTTAAATAAACCACCACATATCAAGAAAGATCAAGATTTTATTTTGTACATATGGCCCACCTCTGCTCCAACTAAAACCCCCCTCCCGTTTTATTTTCATTCCCTCCCTCTCCCTCCCTCCATCACTGTTTCATTCTTCAGCTCTCCTCCCTCAGTTCTATTTTCATCCTGCAACTTTTTTTTGTTTCCTTCCAACTCCCTTCTTTTTTTTTTTTATCTCTGTCTTTCTTTCCCTCTCTTACCTGACATTTGGCTCGGCAGCCTGCCTCACACCAAGACAAACGTTATGACCTCACTTTGCTGCAATGTTCCCGAGACACAGAGAGAGACAGCAAGGAGAAGAATAAGATAACACAGGGAGAATGCTGGAGAATTAGAATCAAAAAGGGAAATAGAGATGAAAATGCAGCATACTGATATAGTATTTCATACTTTTACTATAGGCTTTGAATGACCCAGCATCTGGATGAATAGGAGAAAAGCTAAAGAGGCACAAATAGTGAAGAAAGGTTAGCTGAGAATGACATTAATGCAAGCTTCTGATGTCAGAAAATAGGCACTGTGCTGTGGCTGAAATGAGCCACACTCAGCTCTCCAGAAAAGGAAAAAGCTCTCTTATTCTCTCCCCCTCTCACCTTCTTTCTTCCTTCCTTTCTGTCTGTCTGTGCTCCATGTTAGCTTGGCACCATTGTTATTACATTCAGTCCAAATCACACACTGCCACTGTGCACCAGCGCTGTATGGCAGCGCTCTAAACTCTCTGGGCTCCAAACGTTTGAACAGGCCATTGATGTATTCCAGACAAACAACATGCACGTGCACACACACACACAGAAAGAAGAAGAAAGCAAGAGGAAACCAGTTTATAATACACACACGCGGGAAAGTCACAAATATGCACACACACTTGACACAATGGCGTGCACGCACACACACGCCAGCCGGCAGCGCTGGACATCATCAAACACTTCAGTAACCACAACAACTTCCTATTTCCCTAAACCCATTTCCTGCCCAGTGAGGTCACTCGCCAGCTACTGCTAATGTCGCTACGGCAACAAGTAAGGACAATGGGCAAGGAAATTAAACAATTAACAACTAATGAGGAGCAGGGAAATAGATTTAAATAACATGAATAGATATAGAAAAGAAGCTTTGTGAGAGAATGACAAATACACAAGTAAAAACAACATGGTCCACATTACTGAAACACACACAGTGACAAATAAGGCAACATTTGGCCTCCTACCACAGCAGGATGAGTCCAGGGCTGCAGAATAGTCACTACAATTAAACAAAAAGCAGTGATGACGTAATGAAGCAAAGCCCTGGATGGATGATGTGTCAGCACCTTCTGTCCTGAGCTCAGACAAGAAGGTAACCCCTGTGTTGTTTTATACCTTCTCCGCACCTATTCAGAGTCACACCATGACTGTAATAATAACTTTGACTTCAGGCAAAGACCTCCAGGAGACCTAATGTTCGCATGCGTACCAGGAGGTCTGTGTAAAGCAATGAATGACAAAGTCCACAGAAAGGAACACTGACAGACACATTTAGATGCCACTGCTCTGCACTGTTAAACAAGTCAAATCTCATGAGTGGCTACTGGTAGCCAACCTTATTGGCTGAGCCAGGGGTGTTGCGTTATATGGTACTGACCATAACCGTGATATTTAATAAATGAACTCAAAGATCAAATGACATCATGGTAGAAAAACACATATGATAATTCTGTGCAAATAATCCAGCGACTATTAAATATACTACATACCCAGCGGTGGACAAAGTACTCGACCCCGGTACTTGAGTCAAAGTATAAATACTCCTGGTCAAATATTACTCAACTACAAGTGAAAGTTGCTCACTCAAAATTTTACTTGAGTTAAAGTACTAGAGTACTTGCTTTTAAAAATACTTAAGTATTCGACAGTACAAATTACAAAGTACATTTTCTAATATCAGTACATTGCTGTATTGTTTTCACAGTGTATTTACAGAACCTTGTAACTCTCTGAAACCACCTAATGATGCACTGACTTGTTTGTAGAACCACTCTGCTACACAAAGTCTATAGAAACGCCTATAAAAACTTCAGCATAGAAATGCAATCAAAAACAAAAAGGACAGTTATTGTCAATTTCTGATGTAACTGTATTAAAATCACTACATAAAATTAGATTGAAGCCAACTGTAAGGAGTTCTCCAAGCCTGTTAAATAACTGAGATTTCTTTCTGGTTCAGGGAGTTTTGTTTGAATGAAAGAGGGAGAGCTTGCTTGCACTTGATACAGAGCGTGCCTGGATGACATATTTCTGTTTTTACATCAATCCCAGTTGAGAGCAGGTACTGTTTCCTTCTGTGAGGAACACAGCATGTGGCGACAGCTGATTTCAAAGCTATGCTTAGCCTAAAAGCAACGACAACCTTTCTAGAAATGTAATGGAGTCAAAAGTACATTTGTCTTTGAAATGAAGTGGACTGAAAGTTATATGTTTCCAAAAGAAAAAGAAAAAAAGAAACCAAATACTCGAGTAAAGTACAGATACTCAAAAAATGCAGCACTCAAGTAAATGTACTTCATTACTGTCCACCATCGTATATACCATGGAAGCCAATTTCTGCCAGTGAAATAAAAAATATTCATATTCAAATTCATAAGTCATAGTTATGAAATAATAAGTCAAAACTGTTAGATAAAAAAGTGAAAATTTCAGTCAAAAAAGTTGAAATTTCAATTTAAAATTAAAATTATAAGTCAAAAAGTTTAAATTGAGTCAAAAATACGAGTTAGAGTCAAAATTATGATATAAAAAGTCGTATTTATGGGACAGAAAGTCATAATTATGATAAAAAGTCAATATTATGAGTGAAAAAGTCCCTGCCAAATAAAGGCAAAAATGCCTAAAAAGTTAGATTTTAAAAAAGCTCTTGAACCAATTACAGTTATGGTTGTAGTCTCAACTGTCTCAATATCCCTACACTTTTATTTCATTTGCTAAAATAGAGACAAAGCACACTATAAATTAAATTAAAGGTGAATTTAAATGATTGCATTATTGTTTTTTTCTATATTGCTATTGCTAATTCTTTTCACCGTAATAATCATGCAGTGAAAATCTGAGCATTTATCTGTATTTAGATTTTTACATAAGTTTAGGTTTATCATAAAAAAGTTTAGTTTCTAATTTTATCATGTATTATTTATTTTACCTAGTGTTGGTTTTAAAAATCAGTGGTTTATTGTTAGTTTATTCTGTAAAATTATCATGATATTGATTTTTCATCAGTCAACCTCCGCACTGTTGTGACATAACAAGCCAGGAGTCTCCCAGTGTTTAGACACTGCTGAGTAAATGCAGCATCACAGACATCACACACCCAATCTTGTGTTTGGGTGAACTGTTTATGATATCTCTTCTCTATAACTATAGTTCTGGCACAGAGACAATCAATACTGGATGAAACAAATAAATGAAAACAGACACACACACTCAGCGAGTCTTGGTCTACTCCTTAATGCCCTTTGTCTGAGATTTGTTTAATCAAACTAATAACATCCTCTGATGTTTGTTTAACACTGTTCAGCCTTTAATGGCTTCTGTATTGTAGCACTGTTCCCAAATGCACTCTGAAATTAACCATATGAGTCCTGATTCACAGCACTTCATAAAAGCACAGGCACACACACTCATGTACCTTTGGGTTTCTCTATGAAACCATAAGAACAAGTCA
Organism: Lutjanus argentimaculatus; assembly: GCA_034769285.1. Lineage (NCBI taxonomy): Eukaryota > Metazoa > Chordata > Actinopteri > Lutjaniformes > Lutjanidae > Lutjanus > Lutjanus argentimaculatus. The sequence continues at coordinate 5,266,184 of JAWZSL010000001.1, forward strand.
ACTGTATTAGACAACCTTACAGGTTTTTTTAAACTGGTATTAGCTCAAAAAAAAAACATCTATCTTCCATTATTACACTAAAAATCCAGTTTCACCATATTCCTCCATCTTTCTCACTCACTAAAAGACCACCAAAGACAATCAAGACAACCAAATTTAAAGCCATATACAGTATGACATGAACTCAATGACACCATGCAACAAGACAGCAGCCTTGCGCACACCCACACATTTAAGATTTTAAAAATGTAGACTCACCACTCTGGGCTTGGTCCTCTGTGGGGTAGCCGTGGACGCAGTCTCCTCTGTGCTCTTCTTCTGCGGTCCAGCTTCTGTAATTCCACTGGTGCCGGTCTCGCTGGGCCCCTCTGAAGCCGACACTGAAGCTCCATCCCTGGCCGCTGGAAGAGGCCCTTGGCCCTCAGCAGTGCCCAGTTCCAGGATATATTTCTGGGTCACATCCTCCAGAGACGGAGCCTCGTCTCCTGGAGGGAGCCTCAAGGCTGGAGGCTCTGCAGTGGGTCGGAGGGCAAGGCAGTCTCCTTCCTTTAGCGTTTGGAGGTGTGGCGGTGGGGAGATGGGGATAAACGTGGCAGGTTCACTGGCGTGGCGGACATGCTTCGGTCTGGTTTTGGATTTGGACTGCAGCGGCAGAGTAGGGAGAGGAGGGGTGAGGTTGTTGTGATCCTCTTGCACCTCTGAACCCAGTTCTTGGGGCTCGAATGGGTCCTCATGAGGGAAGAACTGAGCCAGCCTGTTTGGACGTTTTCTGCCAGGCCGACGAACCATTCTCGGGGACAGAACACCAGCTAGCTTAAGTTCAAAGTTAAACTTTTGCACCTCTTCCTCTTCTCCACCTTGGTCTATTACATCATCATCTTCATCATCATGATTATCAGAGTGGGGGGTGCATTCTGACTGGGAACGAACCTTGTTGATGTTGTGTGGCTCTGTCGTCAAGGCGTGTTTAGGCTTAACTTCTGGCTCCCACAGCTTCTCTCTCTGCTCGCTCAAGATTGGCTCACTGCTGGAAGGCGGAATCTGGCCAGGCTGATCCAGTTCACTGATTGGGTGAGTGCTGCCAGTCTGACCTTTGAACTGAGGGTCATTCTGGGACAGTAAAGGGGCATCGCTACGGCGACTGGGGTCACTGAATGACTTCTTCTTGGGAGCTTTTCCATTGGCATGATCATCTGCCATCAGTCTATCCATTGCACCTGGCTCAGCTACGATGCTCCTGATCACCCCGCTGTAGTCTTGAACGCCATCATCACGGAGCCCGCCATCACTGTACACTGACAAGTCACTGGCCACGCTGCCTTTGTATTCTGACAAAGTGGCTGCAGCAGAGGCCTCTGGAGCACCTCCTCCTCCTCCTCCTTTGACAGATAGAGATCCTAACAGGTTGCTGTCTACAGAGGAAAAATTGTTATTCCCTTCTTCTGCCACAGAACAGCAACGCTGAGGCATGGGGTCACTGAGAGAGCGGTAGACTGTGGACTCCCCGTTTCCAACAGCTGCTATTGTTGACTCTGCATTACTGCCATTACTGGAGTCAGAGCCTGTGTTACTATTGCCCGAAGGGGAAAACTTGCGCCTTCGACGGATAGCACTTGGGGTCGCAGGGGCTTCATGACCCCCCCCTCCTCCTGCAGTGCCTGCTGACCTCTGTGACACAGCGCTGTTGGTGTTGATCTCCTCACTGTTGATACCAGTGGTGCTGCTCAGCTCCATGATGATACTGTCACTCTCAGCCACACGGGAAGGAAGAGGCAAGGAAGGAGGGACGCTGACTTCATTCAGACGGTTTGTACAATTCATGCTGTTCTCTATCATCCCCTCCCTCTCCTGCTTGAACCCTTCCGCCTCATGGAGAGCTGACTGCTTCCATGCAATGACAGGCTGCCCGAGGACATCCCTAGCACTTCGTGACCCTAAATTAACCCCTGCCGACCCCAGGAATGACCTCTCGGAAGGGTCACTGGGGCCCGTCTCTGGCTCTGTTACAATCCCTTCATCTGTTAAACTCGACTCATGGCCTGAAAGTTCGTCCACAGAGCGGTCGTAGAACATGCTTTCCTCTGAGTCACCCTTCAGTAAGGCTCTCTCTGTCTCTCTGCTCTGTCTCTTTGCCTTCTCCCTGTACTCTGTGCCCCTGCTGTTTAGCTTCTCCGACTGCATACTTTGTCCATCCCTCTCGCTCTTCTCCCTCTCCTTGTTCTCTCTCTCCCTCTCATGTTTATCCCTGTCTTTTGTGTTCTTAAACTCAGCCTCTTGATCTGTCCTCGCCTCATCCTTAACGCTCACTCCTGCTCTCTCCCTCTCCTCATTTGTTTTCTTGACTGGAAACACTCGTGATCCAAATCATCGTCAGTTCTCCTTATATCTACATCATCATCATCATCATCTTCCCGAGTACTCATCTGGCAGATGTCTCGAATGACCTGCCTGGCTTCCTGCACATACCTCTCCTGCAATGGAGGGATTACGTCCTCATCATCATCATCAAAACCATAATCCCCCGTTCTTTGTCCTCTCCCGATCCTAAAATCACCCCCATCACTTTCTACTTCCCTGTCTGACACCGACACCCTCCCTCGATCCCTCTCTCCATCTAAGTCAAGCTGCTGCTCCGAGGAGCTCCTCTTTGTGGTGCCACCAGTCAAGTAACACCTCACGGCCGGTGAGGGTTTGTCTGAATAAGTGAAGGATTTTGCTCGCCGCAGGGTGGCCGTCAGGTCTTTCAGTGATGGGCGACGACCAGAAGGTAGAAGGGTCCCACCATGAGTCCGTGAGCCCATCCTGTACACTGATGACCCCTCCCCGACCCCAGATTTGTCTCCACTTGTTTTTCGCACCTTGAGCTCCGACAAGTCGGATTTCAGAAAGCTTAAGAGTGACATTGTTTCTGAGGTGATATCCGGGTTGGACATGGATATTCGGTTTTTATCACTATCATCTACCCCATCCCCACCTGTTGTTCTCCTTGCCACGGTCTCACCGCCCCTAACCCCAGCAGAGACCCCACCTTCTCTTGGAAGTACACTAGGTAAGGGGGTGACTGTTGGCACAATCTTGGGTCGCACCCGCAAAGGGGTGCGGGAGAAGTTATCGCCATGGCCAAAGCTTGGCGAGCGGTACATGGTGAAGTTGCCATGATAGGTTTTGCTCAGCATGGATGAAGATGCACTTCTGCTATTTGCTGCACGGTTGGTGCAGCCAGCCTGGTCCTCCTCCTTCAGCGTCTCAGTGCTGGAATATCGGCTGCTGCAACGTGAACCACCAGGACTGGAAACAAATGGGGGTATGTTGACCTTTGACACTCGTGATACACCAGGAAGTGTCGTGGATGACACAGGTGAGGCGATGCGCTCCCATTGCTGGACCCTGGCTCTGTTGCTATGACCACTGGGTTCTCTTGCCGAGTGGCTCCGAGACACAAATTCTCCTCCTGTGTTTTGCTGGCGGTGCCTCTCTAAGTGCTCCATTGTCAAGGTTGTGTCACTGTCGCTGTCTTCTGATTCGCCATCATGATCATCATAATCATCACGGCCTGTTGCTAGAGCAGCACCACTGACCTTCTTCTTCTTTCTCAGTGAGCGGCGACGCACTGCCTCTCGACTGTGGGGGCCTAAAGAACCAGGGCTGTCCTCCTCACTGCCTGAAGACCTGCCAATGCCCTTGGCACCCCACCAGCCATTTTTACTGCGGGATAAATAGCTGCCTCCTCGCTCTGTGGTGCCCCTTTCTCCTGCTCTGTAGGAGATGGAAGCAGGAGCAGGGCCAGAAGGAACACCCCAACCACCACCTCCTCCACCTCCTCTTCTTCTCCTGATGTGCTCCTCCTCTTCGTCTCCAGAGCTAACCTCCAGCGGGACCTGAGGGGAGAGGTAACTCTTGCTGGGACTCTTTGCTCGGTGGAGGGAGCTACAGTTGAGGAGGAGGAGGTAATGGCTTTATCTGGAGCTGGAGCAGAGAAGAGGGAGGAGGAGGAGGTGGGGGCTGGCGCTCTAGAGGAGCTATGTGAGGAATGTAAACTATCCCTGGGCAGCCCGACCCCCTGTCTATCCCTTCTCTCCCTCACTGTCGGCTGCTGAAGAGAGGAGGAGCAGGAGGAGGCGTCTAGGCTCTCCGATCGACTCTGAGACGAAGTAGCAGGGGGTTGAAGGTCAGGGCCGGGGTCAGATGTCAACCTTGTCGTCCTGAGGGTCTGATGGGCAGCCTCTGCCTCAGTGCTAGGACTATGAGATCTGTATGGAGATGGGTTAATCCTACGGTAGTGACTACCCCCAGTGCAACTGCGACTGCTGCTGCTGTGAAAAGTATTTCTGCCAGAAACTCTGTTGTTATTAGAAGTTTGTGCCTCTATGTCTGCCTCCTCATCATTTGAGTACCGCTGGTGGTCAGCTTTGGAATAAAAGTCCATACCGTAACAAAAAGTCTCTTTAGCAGCATGTCTTTCTCTGCTTTGTGCTCCCACTAAAGACAGGCTACTGGATTCATTAGCAGAGCTGCAAGGTGAGAGTTTGTCACCTCTATTCGAGAAAGGAGCACTCTCGCTGGGGCTGAGCTCCTGTTGATGCCCTCTGGCTGCTACTTTTAAACTTTCACAAGTGTCAGCCTTGTGCTGCTTCGTAGCTTTGCTTCGTCTCTCATCAAAAATCTGTCTAATTTTGGTGACACTGGGCCACTTGTCAGAGTGCAGGGGAATAAAGCCACTGTGGTGCGTGGAGAGATAAGTTCTGTGAGATTTACAGGGTGGAGGAACCCCTCTAATATAACGTCCTCTTCCTCATCTGTAGTCAAAGTCTTTCTGGGCTCAGAGGCACATGCATTGATCTGTGAATAATCTCTCTTACCAGAGTTGCAGCTGCTGTCGGCTGATAAACGGGTAAAAATCCTCTTCTCTGAGTCTGAGCCTGACACAGAGTCGGTGCCAGAGTGAAACTTTTGCAGTTTGTTGTCTGTAAGAGGCTCTGAAGTTGTAGGAGTATCACTATCCTGAAAATATCCCCCACCGCTGTCCTCATGAAAAGATTTACGAGACGGAGACCCCTCTCTCCTGGAGCTCCTAGCCCGGGGAAGAGTGCTGCTCCCCCGCGTCACTGCTGCGCCGTCTCCCGGTGAGGCTCTGCGCGTCGAGCCGCTGCTGCTGAACTTCTCAGTGAGCTGGCGGATGGATGGAGAAATAGAGGAGAGAGGAGTGGAGGAGCCTCTCTTTGAATCTGCGGTTGGAGGGAGGCTGGCGGCGGCGGCGGCGGTGGTGGTGGCAGAGATTTTGGAAACTTTTCTTGACACACTGACATTACGCGTCGCCAAGGCTTGTTCTGCTCCGCTGGGCTCCGGGGGAAGGGCGACGCCAGCTGCCTCCAAATCCTCTGATTTGTGTTGTTGGTCTTCACTCCTGCTGGCGCTCCAGGAGCCCAACTTTTTGAAAGAGCTGCGATACACAGCCGCGTTCTTCCTCTCTCTTTCTGCCATTGTTCATGTCTTTTCTTTGTTAGGTTTCACACACACATTTTAACTCCACGGGTATTACAGTTCCAAGCACCTTCTGGAGTTGTGGTCCAGTTCCCCCCGCAGCCTAACCGCAAGAAAAGCATGAAAACAATCACTTTTTTTTTTTTAAACTTAAATGTTGGCAAAGTTTCAAACGGTTCTGTGATGAAGTTAATTACAAATAAACTGTTCAGTGAGTGTATCAAAACTTACATGTTATCGATTCCCGAAACCGCATCCGTGCAAGGAGGAAGAGCGCTACAACTCTTTTTGGGCCAAAACTTTCCCAACCTGTTCACAAACACAACTTTTCCATTGTTTTCCGCTACCACTCTTTCTAAACCTCTGCCCATCGCCAGGTTAGCGCGCCTGCAGGGCCCAACGCATCACTCACTGTTAATTCCCAAAACTGTTTGTGGATTCCTTATTTTGGCATGATTTGCTTTTCCGTGACTTATGTTGTTTTTTGCATGTTAATGCCTGAGATAGGGCAGAGGGGGTGGGCGGGACTAGGGGTATAGGGGCTGTCATAGCCCCCTCGGGGATTGAGAGGAAAAGCTTTTTCTTTTTTGATAGGAGAAGGCAGATACTGTGTACAAACTACATGTAATTATAGCCCCTTCCCTTGCGAGAAGACAGTAGCACTGTCAGGAGTTTTAGACAGAAAACTGCACATTTTTGAGAAAAATGTTGGACCTGCAGCACTTTTGTAAACTTACAAACATCCATATGAACATCAGGGTTGCAAGCAGGACTGTATATATTGAGGTGACCAAAAAAAAAAAAAAAAATTCAGAAAAAGTTTCTGATTTAGGTTGACCAGATTTCTTAAATGACAACTGGGGATATTTTCAGTTTAGCAGTTGATATGTCATTATAATATCCAATGTTATTATGAAATGAAAAGGGGGGACAATTCCAGTTTTTTATTTGGACCATGGTAACTGTTGTATTATAATAAAGTATGTAAAAAAAAATCAAATTTTGTGTTAACCGTGTCAGAAAATCATAGTACAAACTACCATACTCTTCTTCCTCTCCAGTCTTTAATAATAAATTGCACACCATTAGTTAAATTAAAATATGTTGACTAACAGATTCTCATCGTATGCTTCATTTTTGTATTTTATCTCAAAAACATTGTGTAGAATCATAAATTGGCAGGCTATGTAATCATTTCTTTACTTTACCTCCCCTATCTTTTTCAGTCTTCTTCCTATCCAGTCTTTTTTAACACACAGTTAAAATCAGGGACATTTCCTGGGACAGCTCCAGCCATGGACAGGCCAACAGTCTATGGACTGTCCCCAGAAAACAGGGACATCTGGTCATCATATTCTGATTTTTACAATTCTATTCATATTCATGAACTAATTTAAATGTAATTTACTTATATTGTCTGTAAAAATGCATAAGCCAGCCTACATAAGTGTTTAAATGGTGAGTAAAAACCTTTTAATCTTTTTTTTTACATTTTATTTTCTTTTGCTTCTTTAATTTTTGTCTGCACTGCAAAAGTCTCAGTGTTATGTATTTCTAAATTGAGCTGTAAAGCCACTTTTGTCTTGAAAAAAAGCAAACATACAAACAAATATTTCTTCCTCTTTACTCAAGAATTTTCCAAAGATTTGTGTCTGCGTCTTAAAGAAAGTCAGGACAGTGCAGGCTGTTGCGCTAGAGTAAAAAAAAACTTGTCTTGAGTTCAATAAATACTTAAAACTGCTTAATATTTATTGGAAACAGGTTCAAATACTACTATCAAACTTGTGTTTTTACATGTTTTAAGAAAAGAGGATTCAAAGTAAAAAAATAACTGAATAAAATGTTTTTTTGTTGTTCAAGAATGTCAAATTGAAAGATAGAGCCTAAAATAAACACTCGAGTCCATTTTAAAAAGACACCATGTACGGTTTGTGTGTAATTGTACAATATAAACAGCTATTTATGATGTTAAAAACCCCACTTTCCCAGAAACACTGATGAGAACATGAGCCTGGGGACTTTCAGCTCTGAAGAACATAAACTCTATGAAGTTCCAAGATACAGTATAAATTTGACAGTATTTCTGTCTTTTGGAGCTCACAGAGGAAGCCAGTGAATGATACACTTTGGTTTAACACTACTTTGGTAACTGCACATTCAGCAGTGGCTCCATAGCACAGTGTGTTATGATGATGATGTTGGTGAATTAGAGTGTCAGCATTCATGGGGGAGAAACAACAATGAAAAAAAGTTTTCACTCATGCACAATAACCCCTCTGTGGTGCTTCCCATGTGGCTGTCTGGTTAACAGGTCCTTTTGTTCCAGAGAGGAATTCTGTCTTACATTCCCTTAGAGAGAAGAGGAGATGCTGACTGCAGCGCCCTCCGCAGGCTGACCTGTTAAATGACAGGTTATTGGTGGTAGGGAAACTGGGGGCAATTATAACATTTTTTACATTTTCATTCAAAACTCACAGACTATTTGAAATGTCATCTTTTGGTATAAGAAACATATCTATTTCCACTAATTAATTATACAATTTATATATTTACACTAGTAAAGATAAGACTATAAAATTAAATTTAATGCGATGAATTCAGAGTGTTACAATTGCCTCCCTGTAACAGTGGTTTAGGGCAATTGTAATACTGTAAAATAAATCATATTAACCCACTGTATCGCAAATAAAGCACACCTCAGTGTAATCACATTACTGCTGAAGTAATTCATTTCATTTAGGGGTTCAGGCATCATATGCATTCAGAGTAAAAGTCTAGTGAAATATGTTTATTTTCTAACAAAAAGTATGTCAACACAGATAAACAAGGTGCTTACAATGGACCATATGGCTCAGGGGCCGTTTTAACTGAGGGTTACAATGGCCCCCAACCTTCACAGCCTTGATGAAATCCCATATGCTAGCTAGCCACACCTATATTAGCATAGTTTGTTCATGTTACTTTTTAAACCAATGATCTAGAGATAAAATTTGTGTAAGTTAAAAATTGCATCTAAAATTGTCATCTAAACTTAAGACAGCAGGGGAAAAAATACTGTGCATCCAAAAAGTAACATTCATACCTCAAAATTAGTTTGTGTAAAACAGAGCATTTTGAATTAATTTTAGCAGATCTCTTCAGCATATCTCATAATCTACATTTTAAAAATAAATATATTATTTTAATTTAAAGAAATGAACTAGAAGAAGACACTCGTAGAGTGTAGATCCCTGCCAGGCAACAGATGGTGAAGCACCTATCTGCAATGCCACCACAAACACCAGATGCAACCAGCAGAGATTTGCAAAGTTCTGCCAACATTAACATGACCTCCACATAAGTTGTCTTTAGCTGTAACAAACTTCAAACTGAAGCAGTTGTTGATCACTTGTAGCAGTCAAAAAAAGATGGTATGCCTCCACCCACCAGTCAAGTTGCTGTTCACATCTGTCCAGATTCATACACTGTAATGTCTATAGTGAAGACTTTGAAGGAATATAATATGGGACTTACCACTGTATTGATCTGTGACGTTGGAAGAATTTAATAAAAGGTATTAGGTGTATTTTTTGGCAAAATAGAAGGAATCACTACATATGTGTGATTGCGGTGAATAATTCAGCTGAGAAACATGCTGTCTTCACTTAGAGACTATTTTTACAGAATAGTTAAGAGGACTGATAGAAAGCTGAATATTATGATATCACAGTGAAGTTGACCTTTGACCTTTTGGATGTGAAATATAATTTGCATATGAATCTTAGTTATGAGTTATGGCCAAAAATGTGTTAAGTGAGGTCACTGAGACCTTTGACCTCTGACCACCAAAATCTAATCAGTTCATCCTTGAGTCCCAGTGGTAATTTGTGCTCAAACACAAGGAGAACTCAAACACACACACACACACACACTCACACACAGAAGCAATTGCATGATCTCCTGGTGGGGATAATGAAATGCTGAGATATAGGCCAACTGCACTTAAAGAAAAGGTTTTCTTAAAAGCCCTTAACATCAAGAGGTCTTGCAAACCCCCATGAAGCTTTGGTGATCCCTAGTATGGATCATTCACAGGTTGGGAACCAATGGCTTAAATAAAGTGACATTCCCATTTGCAATAATTAGTTTGGATGGCACATTTAATTAATCTGTCTCCAATTCTGTATTACTGAAGCAGGATTCAGTTTTTATATTTTTGTATTAATCAGTATTCTGTTGAGAGTAAATTAATTAAAAATAAGGCTTTGTATTCATGCATGAATACATACATGTGTGTATATATGTATGTATATAGTAAAACTGATATTTGGTTTTGTGACTCAAATATTGTGCCAATAAAATAAGAAGGTTGATAATATATGCAATCATTATGTTATTTATGAATTTACATTTCTTAATTTTTCTTTCTTTATTTATTTGTTCTATTGAAAATGATTTTTATCGCATATTTATTGGCTGTAGTATCATAAAAATAGAAAGGAATCCTTCTGTCCTTGGGGAGATCAAAGAAACTAAAGAGTTGAGGGAAATCCGGCATTTTTTCTTATTCCGTGAACGCAGCATGATCACCAGCGGTTGCTTGGTGACCGGTAACGCTGCGAGTCGGTCGATAACAGCGTGGGAATCCGCAGAGAAAAAGTGGTATCAAGCTGTTGCCAACGTCAAATACTACATCCAGCACAAGCTTCAAAATTAAAGCTGGCGAACTTCAATATTGAAAACTCCACAACGGCCTCGTGCAAAATGTGGAGCTAATAAGCAAAAACTATGTTGAGAATTAAACAGGAATACCGTTTTACTGCATATAAAACACGTATTCTTTGGAATGGCTAATTTGTGTGTCGCAAATGCTTTATTTTGAAGGCAAATTCACTCTTGTTCCGGTAAATCTGTCTAGTCCGAAGCAGGTTTCTATTTTCCGTTGAACACGACTACATTCTACTGCCAACCTCCGAGATTACTGCTGCAGGTGAGATGCTGGACACGTTAACTACCGTTAGAAAGAGAGCGAAGAAGTTATTTTAACGTTTACTGTAATACTTTACTCAGAATATTCTCGCAATTAATCAAGCCAGTGGTCGTCACAACAGAAATTTGTTCGCTAAAATATAAACGAAAGGTGAGACTTTAAGTTTTATGAGCTAGACTAGCTAACGTTAGCTAAAGTTTAACTTAACTATTAACGGCTGTGTTCAAAATGTCGGAGTCGGAGGAAAGCATCAGCTTGTATGAGCTGTTGAACGTGTCCATCGAGACACCTCAGAGGGGAGTCGTCAACTTCAGCGCCCTACACGCCCTGCTCTACGCCGTCCTGAGGCACCTGAATATCCGGGAGGTAAAGACCCGGTGGAGCCACACTCCTCCCGGCGACGGCCAGTCTCATGCTCTGGTGGTTGCCAACGCTCCCGAGCGGACCACCACACAGAGGAGGGGGAGTACCAGACTGAACCCCGGCACCGAGCTGCAGAGGCGGACAGCCTCCACCCACCTTCGATCTCCCACCGCGAGCTCTGTCCCGCCCGCGGAGAGCAGTGTCCGAGGTCAGACCACTCATACAACCTGCGGAGGTAGAGTGTCTAATCAGATCACTCTTATTAAATCAGGCGGAGCAAAGTTATAGTACTTTTTTATCCAGAAACACGTGATAAGAAATGATACCACAGAGGGGGGGGCCCTGATGACCCCTTTTTTATTGCTGCATGATCAAAGTTAGGAACATCTTAAAATGCAATAGGACATGTTAAGGGCGTGGTCAGGCATTCTTAGGTTAAAAATATAAATAATCATGGTGTAAGAGTCACACCATTTGACATGTCAGTTCCTATTGCAAGTCTTTCTGTTAGAGGACAGTTTAATCAGATATCGACAGTTCATGATTCTGACTAAAGTAGTGCAGCGATTAATCGATTATTAGTCGATTATTAAATTAATCATCAACTACTTTGATAATCGATTAATCAGTTTGAGTATTTTTTTTAAATAGAAAAAGAAAACTCCCTGATTCCAGCTTCTCATGTGTGATTTTTTTTTGTTTCTTTACTCCTTTATGACATTAAATTGAATATCTTTTGGTTGTGGGCAAAACAAGATATTTTTTAGGACATCATCCTGCTTTCAGAAAACACTGATCAGCATTTTCACCACTTCCTGACATTTTACCGAACAACTATTAATCGATTAATCTGGAAAACAATCGACTGATTCACTGTGCACTATGACTATGCAAATATTTGTTAGCTGCAACCTTAGATTAAAGCTGTAATATGAACTAACTCACTATGTAAAACTATTGTTAAGTGTTAAATTTTTTTGAAAAAGTGGTCATTTATCCACAGCTTTATTGTTAAAGCTCCGTAAGGCAGGGATAAAATAATTATGTTGCACAACCTTGGTATTTTTGACATGTTTAACCTTAACATACATTTGTATTACATTCACTTAATATATAATGTAGTATAACTTAATATAGCAGAATGATGTGGATGAACAGTGACATCTACTGTTGATCACGAGCTGCAGCTTTAAAAGACCTAAAGCTCCAATAATTCAGACAGGAGACATGTTACTCCAAGATTAAAATCTATTAAATTTCTGCTATTTTACAATTAATACAATATAATTTAGACTATTTTCCCCAAATAGATGTCACTTTCAAGCAAGGTTCTTGTTGTCCAATGTTTTTTTCTGCATTGAACTCAAATAAAATAGTTCAACTGCCCTTGCTAACTGTCATGTTTGACAGTGTCCATTTCAATGTCCTATCCTGCTCACCCTGCTTGTTTGGTTAAAGGATGTTTCCCTAAGATTTAAAGAGTCCTCTGAGTTGAAGCCAACAGCGCACTTTTATTCTTCTCTTCCATCTCTGGCATTCTGCGGTGAACATTTCAGCGTAGTATTAAGCCGCTGCTGACAGAGCAGAGGACAATGGGAGATGGGCACCACCCTGACATCTCAAATGACCTCTGCGTGTCTCTGTTCAGGTTTCTGTCAGGCCGCTTCCAAAAGAGGGGTAGAAAGAGGTGAGGATCTTCAGCTAACTGTTAGCTTTTATCTTCAAAAGTAGATTGGATTGCAGAGTTTGATCAGGGCAGAATGTGTTAAAGACACAGGTGATTTTTGTGGCATTGTCCGAACTTTCCATCACCTCTTCCATTTCGCTCCTGATCTCATCCTCTTTCTTTCTCCCCCTCTCCGCCTTCCTCTGTGTGATACGGGGTAATTAGTCCCCTGCAGAGATGACTCTGGTTGTCAGGGGATGAATAGCCCTTAGGTGAAAAGCAGGACATCGGGCAGGTGCAGGGGATTTCAGAAGCCCATCTGAATCATTCATGTCCTCTGTGGGCATCATTCGGTCAGCTGGCATATCCACTGACTTAACTATGATGAGGTGACCCGGCCTGCCCTCGTCCTGAAGGCCCCTGTTTCCATCAGAACACAGGCTGTTCGGGCTGTATGCCAGGGTCCACCCATTAACCTGTCACAGGAATTCTTTTCTTTCGACTTTGTGAGAACAGCTGAGTGACGTAAACTCCAGTTAATGTCTGACTGCTGGAAATGAATCAGCAGCTTGAAAAGTACAAACATGAGGCTTAAGGCTACTTCTTTTTTTTGCTAACTGAATGACTCGGCCCAGGAGGTCATTTTTCTGGCCCTGTTTGTTTGTTAGTAAGCAGAATATTTTAAAAGATTTGTAAAAGATTTCTAGACAAAGCAAGAGAGTTTTTTTTTTTATTTTAGTCTGTTTTCTACATTTTTATAAGGTAATTCCAATTGCCATCACTCATTAAAATAAGATATTAATATCATTTAAGTCATTTTTAGAAAGAAATTATATATATTTACTGGCTCCAGCTTCTCAAATGTAAATATTTGCTGTTTTTCTTTGGGGCTGATAAATTAGCGGCCGATATTGGCCACTACAACAATATTGATCTTTATCAGTATTAGCTGATAAATATCAGCTATAATAATATTTGATATGACAGATTATGTCAAAGCCTTATATCAGAATTCTTCTGCAAAATACTATATATAAAAGCTAAAGTATATTTAAAAAGTATACTGTAGTTTTTTGATGAGCTTTACTTGAAAACTAAATGAACATTTGAAGAGTCAGAAGTATTCTTAATAAGTTAGATTTGGTTTAGTCAGAGCTGTGCGATATTAAATCATCTGTCTTTCCTCATTAGGTCTGAGCCTTATTTTATAATTAATTATTATTAATTATAGTATATTTGATAGTAAAAAATATTTTACAGCTTTTAAAAATACTACAAAGAACTTTCATATTTTGGAGGCCCATGTGGACAAAATTTAATAAAATATAACCATGTGAGAGAAAATAATATATAATATAATAATATAATTAGGGATTCAGGTAACATTTTTGAAGCAGTAATTGACAAAAAGTGTAGTGTATTGAGTAGAAATGTTAAATAAAATAAACAGTCCCAGTCGGTAACAGCCCATATGTGTGTCATGTAGTGCGAGTGCACTTATTAACCAGCTGTTAGTCATTCAGACGGCTGCTGAAGGCTGTGAAGCTCCGTGGGGTCGCTATGCATCATTTCATGTCCGGGCATATTTGACACAAGTTAAACACCAGCTCACATGCAGCTCAGGAATTTCCTTTGTCACACACACATGCACACACACATGTAGGGCTGCAACTAACAAGTAAATCCATTATCAGATAATCTGCTGCACATTTTCTTGATTAATGGATTAGTTGTTTTGTCCATAAAATGTCAGAAAATGTCAAAAAAAAAAAAAAGTTCATCACTGTTTCCCAAAGTCCAATGTTTTGTCCTCAAATTCTGTTCCATAGATATTCGGTTTACTGTCATAGAGGAGAAAAGAAATAAGAAAATATTATATTAAAGAAGCAGAAGCTACCAACAAACTTTGACAGTCCCACAGGTTCACTCTCTTTATCAGCTTCTGTTGAAGTTCTGTCTGCGCTCATTGTGGTCAAAGGTCAGATGGATGGTCAGAGACTTTTAATATAAGCTATTGGGGAACATCAAAGTCTCTTAATGAAATCTTAATGAAATCTTAATTAAGTGTCCTCACATCCACCAGGGAGCTCAAACTGAGTCATTTAAGCCCCAATGAGAAGCTTTTTATATTCTACGTAAAGTGTATGAAGTGTCTGTTGTCGTTGCAGGCCATGAAGCTTATCGAAGAGCTCCACATCCAAAAAGACAATCTGAAGGAAGAGATAAAGGAGCTCTGCCACCAACAGAAGGTGAGCTGATTGCTGACAATATAATCCTGTCACCACTGTAATGTAACCAACTGTAATATAATAACAGTCCAAGTATTTCTGACATATTTACTCCGAGAAATTAGTTTGTGGATGAAAAATGAGACACTAATCTTGAGATCTGTAAGATTTAAGAGCATTTCCACTAGAGCTGAGATAAATTAGTTAATGAATCATCAGAAAATTAATCTGCAACTATTTTTACAACCAATTAATCATTTAAATGTTTTTTTCAAGCATAACAAATTGTAAAGGCCTTTTTCTCACAATTTTCTGCCACTGTACAAATCAAATGATAATCATTTCATAGAGGAAATAATTTGCAGATTATTCATGAATTGTTGTCTAATATAAACTACAAATGCCATGTACATTTCTGTGTTATTACACCAAACCTTCTTAAGGCTACTATAAGGAACTTTGATATTTTGTTGATTTTAGAGGGCCCTGTGGACAAAAGTGGTAGTGTTTCCACCACCATGACCACAAAATATAACATCAAAAATAGAATTATCTAAATAAAATCTGCTCCTGCTACTTTTAAACTGGATAACATACTACTCACTGTAACCTTGCCTGTGAAAATGTAAACAGAGCCTGGTTTCTTTTGATTTCAAGGAGAATCCAACCAGTGGCAGGTATTTAGAATAACTAAATAGAAATAACCGATCTTCTTGCTGATGTTCTTGTTTGCTTGTGTAGGTCATATACAGTTGTAGCTTTAAAGTTGCACTCACTTTCATAAATGGGGACCTCATGTTTTGATAAATATTGTATATACAATATTCAGAGTTGATGAATTAATATATTCAGACTGTAATATTTCATTCCCAGTGGAAATTACTCTCTTGCATTAGGGTATTTCCTCTCTCTCCCTTTATCCAGATGCTTGGTGCCCAAGCAGAGACGGTCACCGCTGTGGAGAAGTACTGCAACCATGTGGACGGCCTGGAAGAAACTGTGGTGAGCGTGTGAAAGGAAGAATTTTCTCCAGGCTGCAAGAGACGACCTAATCAATCATAACTTAACTTAGCTTTACTCCCTACTGTTCTCACTTTATACCTTTTAAACCGTATATGGCTGCATATCGTTCCATATTTACCTCTTCTTTTTTTCTTTTACAAATTTCAAAAGTTGTTACAATGCCCTATTTTCGGAAAATGTGATCAAAGTTTCATTTCCTCTGTTCTCGCTGTGGCAGAAACATCTGAGGGACACATTTCAGAAGTATCCAGACCCAGAGGAGCTGAATCAGTGTGTGACCTGGGATGTCATGCAGTCAGCTCTGCTCACTGAGAAAGAAACCCCTCAGAAGGTAAGATCAGAAATGTTGTTAGGAGTGTCATGAAGCTGGAACTGCAGTGAACCTGCTCATGACTGGGATAGTAAATCCCTGATCAGCACCTGAGTTTGTTTATGCATTGCAGCAGGGCTGACCCCAAAGCTTTGAGGCTTTTACTGTTGCCATGGTAACAGTAAAATCAGAATTCGAAAGATTTGTTACATTGCATTACAACTGTTAACTTTCTAGGTAGTGCATAGTTAGCTACCTAAACATCTGCTTAAAAATAGGCAGGCAAGGGGCTCATGTGAAACCCTCAGAAAGAGGAGAAATTACAGGTAGCTTGTCCAGAGAGACATTAAGAATGAGCTAATGTTAGCTGAACACAAACCATGAATTGTGTGTTAATATTATTAGCTGCTAACTCAAAATCTCAAGTGTCGCACTAATTTCATGGCAGCTAACTAACTATGGTAAAATCATACAGCTTCAGGTAACAAGCCTTCAATAATTTGTCCTCCATTATTGTTATCTTTGTAAACTTTGTCACCACCACACCAGACTCATCTCTCAATAAATAATATAATTGGACAGAGGGGAAAAAAGTGTGGACAGACATGGATGGATGTAAACTGCAGCTCTACAGGTTGGCAAAGGCATGCAACTTCCAACTCTAGGGGATTTTTTTTTGATGGAGAGAGGAGGGAGACGTTATGTCAGCTAAAGAACGAGAACTAGAACTCTGGCATTTTATTTGTCTCAAAACCTGCATGATACAAGCTCACAGAACAGCAGCAGGAGCAGAAAAACATTCTCATGAGGGAGCATTTCTTCTCTGCCTACACAAATGTAGTCCAGTGAGCATGGAGCAACTGCTCAAAACACTCTCGCTCAACAAGAGACAGTAGCTGCTCTTCCTGTTCCTGCGTCTTATGTTCCACAAATTATTTAACTTTTATGAGACCAGAATGAGTCCCTTAAAATTTCATTAAGAAAATGGTCAATAAGGACTCCTTGTTCCTCTTGATTTGTGGACAGATTTTGATGGCAGACACCCAACCAGCCACAGATGCTCCTGCAGTCCTGTCAGGGCCACCACAGCAGACTCGTCCTAGCAGCTCGAGAGCGCTATCCAGAGACAGTGGAGGCCCTGAGGAGCATCGGCAAACTGAGAAATACTTTCAACAAGCTGAGGCTCGTGTTGTAGCGCTAGAAGACGGAAAGGTGGACCAGTCACAGCTGTCACACCTCAAAGAGCTCATCACTAAGAAGGGTAACTTTATATCACCTGACCTGATTGTGCCCTTTTAGCTATGCTGACTGACTCAAAGGCCCTGAAAACTCACTAACTCAATCAGACTCTCACCTTGAGTGATATGGTCATACGCGAACACAACATTTTAAGCCAAAGTAAGAGGAAGTTAGAGGAAATTTTGCTTATTTTACATGACAAATGTCTGTGTTGTCTGTTTTACCTGTGCTCTTGTCACTTTGAAGTGTTGCTTCCCACACCCTGCTGAGCTGAATTTAACGTCTTGTAGGGAGCAACAAGGCCAGAGCCTAGGGCCCTGTTTACACCTCAAATTAAATCAGAATCAGAAACAGAATTGCTTTATTTGACAAATGTACAAAGTACAGAGGAATTTAAAGTAATTAGGAATTTGCTGTAGCTGTTTTGCAACATTTGTTAAGCTTAAGTGGTGAAATCAGTTGAACAATGTGTTCACAAACTGCTGCTTGCAATTGCATCACCCAGGAGACATATTAATGCCAGGTGTAAGCAGGGTCTCAAAGCCAAACATTTATGCTGTGCTTATTTACATAATAATCTATTCCATGTGAGTCGGATGACCAAACTTCTGTACACATAAACAACATATAATGTGTTAATCAGTGAGCTTTAAAGTTCCTGGTAGGCAGATTTTGTTACCTTTTGGACAGAGTTAGGCCAGCTGTTTCCTCCTGTTTCCAGTCTTTGTGCTAAGCTAAGATAAGGTAAGCTGCCTGCTATAGTTTCACATTTACCATACAGAAATGAGAGCTGTATCAATCTTCTCTGCAACTGCAAGAAAGCAAGAGTATTAACCTATTGCTAAAAAAACATTCAATTTGCAGGGTTCGCACAAAGTCTTTAAGTTATGTTTATCAAGGTTAAGAATATGCTTGACTTTGAAAATGCGCCATAAAAAATGCATGATTTTTAACATGATCTGGCGTTTCATGACACAATCACTCATGTAAACCAAGTTTTTTATTTGAAATGAGATGATACTGTCGTCATATTTGTCATTCCACATTAGTCACCATCAAAATATACAATCAAAGTTAATATGAACAACTGGTAAAATAAACAAAGTGACAACATGTATTGGTTTCTGAGTGTAAACAGAACTTGGCAATTGCATTTATAGTAACAGTTTAGATGTGATGATAAAGGCTTTGTGAGTCTGGAAATTCTTTTTTTTAGGTACTGTGAAAGTGCTTAAATTTTTTATTCAAAAGCTGTATGAATCCTGTACTTATTCCTTTAATTGCTATATATCGCAGATTTTTGCAGATGAATCCTGAATAAGAAACATCTTGTTTTGAGAGAAGTTACCTCCCTGACTTGCTCTAAAGGCTTGTTGTCATTTTGTACATTTAGGTTCACAGAATGAATCAAATAACATGATGGATCAACTGAAGCAGCAGAGGGCTTTAATAGACAGCCTGATGAGTGACCGCGAAAAGGTTGGTGAGAAGAACAAATCACTTTTTTTAAAGGCAGAAAAATACAATCCAGAGGGTATTCCACACACCCGCATCAAGACAAAATCACCAGTATTACAGACCCAGTCTTTTCTGCTTCTGATAATATAATGTCTCCGTCCAAAGCTGGACAGTTTGGAGGAGATGTTTATGAGCCTATCGAGCCAAGACAAGAGAGACCAGCTCAGAGGCAGCTTCAGGGAGTGCAGAGACAGACAGCAAAGGCTCACATGAGCTCAGACAGCAAATATCCTACCTCAGGTAAAGACAGATGGAAACACACAGGGAGAGGTATCAGTCCTCTAGCATTTATTCTACATTAACAGCTTTCACAATAACATCCAAGACACAGTAAGTTAAAAACCCACTACACCTTTTCTGTCCTACCATCTTTTGACAGAATTAAAATAGAGTTTAGGAGAACACAGTAGTGGTTGTTTACAGTTGACAGAGAAGTCTTATTTATGTATTTATTTGTTTGTTTGTTTGTTTGTTTGCTATATATTTATTAATTTGAATGATTAGCAAAAATATGACAACAATAAAACAATGGAAGAAAGGATATACGTTTCTCCAAGCTTGTTTTCTGTATGTCCTCAATCACTTGTGGACATACATGTGTTATATTCTGCTTTAGCCCTTTGCAAGTGATCAGATCAGTTCAGACACTGTTGTCTGTGCACTGTCTATCATGTTTGTCATGTCCAGGAAGTCTGTGCAGAAGCTGGAGGAGGGCGTGAAGCAGCTGAAGTCTAAACAGGCCTTAAATGAGGAGAGAGCTGACAAGATCACCCTCCTACAAGATCAGGTCAGACAGGAAGACATGTTAACAGAGGGACAGTTAGGGTCAGTCAACAAACAAAGACACACTCAGTCATTGATGTAAAAGCCCTGCTGCAGCACTGTCAGGCCTGCATTTCTGAACCTGCAGAAAGTAACAGCAGCAGCTGTTTAGACCTGCAGTTTTTTTTACAACTGCTGTTTGTGTGTGATTTAAATTTTTAACTACAGAGACAAAAGAAGGGGAATATCTGGTCTTTATTGTTAAAATAGTTTGCTCTGAACAGGTGACTTTATCTACAGCTGATGAAGGTTTTAAAATTAAATATCGCATCAACTGTGTCCACGTCCACGTTCAAAACAGACAGCAAAGTTGCTATTTATAATTTTTGCTTAACCTCAGTCATGCAAGGAGCCAAGTCTCATTCCTTCAACACTACATATTTAATTGGCCATCTGAAGAGCCGTCATCCTGATCATTATGACAAATTTGTGAGAACAAAGATGAATAAAAGTAGTTTTCTTATTTTTCACAGTTAATGTGTATATTTTGAAAAGCATTGTATGTCTGCATCATAATAATGGTAAGCATAATAATATGTTAATTTCACTATAGGAGACACTTGATGCTCTCTGTAGTTAGGTGGAAAAAACGTGCATATATCAGTAATGGGCAAATGGCAAAAATGAGCTGGAAAATAGCAGCATATTGAATATCGACAAAAATCCAATAATGTTTATCTCTGCTACAGACTATAAACATGTTGCTAAATTGATGGTCAGAGCTTTGTAGGAGGTTGTAGCTCATTGTTCAATTGCTGAATATTGGACTTAGATTCATTAGGTGGACACAAACACAACACCAAATAAATGATTGTGTTGCTCTGTAACTGCCAGAACAGCTAGAACAGTCTGTTCAAAAAATTACATCACTTCACACATGATCCAATGATATCCAAAATCGAAGATGAAATCTAGTCTCATATCACGATACTGATATAATATTAATATATTGCTGAGTGCTACAAGTGATATGATATGTCAGTTTTGTGTTCTGCTGGCACCAAGTGGCCAACAAATCTGTTATTTAAGGCTTAATTTTCAGGAATTAAATGAAAAAATAATATAATTTCAATGAATTTATAAAATGTTGCGTTTGATGTTTCAGAGCCACGAGCTGAGTTGTTCTTCTGTCCATACATGTGTTTAGTCGTAAACAGAAGTGTAAAAATCACAGACAAACAGCAGTTCAGAAAAGAAAAAAATGAACACTTATTGCCTGCAAATGGCAGCATCTGTGTCTTCATCTGAACTGATGCTGTTGTCACTTTCCTTTCACATGTGGTGCAGCAGAGCTTTTGTAAAACTGGTCTGACAATAATGGAACAGGCCAGAGAATTTCCAGTTTTTAACAAAAGCCTCAGTCTAATCCCACTCCTTTGCCCCCTGACCTCAGCTGGACAACCTGCGAGGCATGTTGGAGGACATGATACTGTCCCTGACTTCTCAGCTGACCAGCAGATTCCAGGACGAGGTTGAGCAGGATGAGAGCGATAGTGAGGGCCTCGGTCAGAGTAAAGAGAGGTCAGCTTTCAGCAGCAGCGTAGTAAACATTGGCAGGAAGCTCAGCCGCCTGTTCCAACGCTCTGAGCAGCTGCAGGACACAGTGAACAACCTTCTCCAACAGCTGAATGAAGGCAGAGCAGGGCCACAGAACGACACAGAGGCAAGCAAAATCACTACGAGGAGACTGTTTGGTTAACCAGAGGCAGATGTGTGCTGATTCAGAGCTGATTCACTCTGTTTATCTGATTGGAATCTCTTTTCAAACCACCTCCAAATGTGGCTGTTTTGCAAAAATTGCATTTCGTGTGTCGTTTGCTGTCTGACTTTCTAAAATCTAAACGAAGTAGTTTTTGCAAAATATTTTGGGGACATGTGGGAAGATGGCTTCATATGTATATAAAAAATGAGGAATTCAGTAGGTCATCAAGATGAAGTTTAAAGGTTAGCTGCGTGCAGTTTTAACAGAGGTGTGTAGAATTAGTTTTGCCAGATGGTGGCGCTGTAACCACAAATCAGGATTGAAAAAACTGGGTGAATAAGGAGAATTAACAAAGATGTTTGGAGGAATGGAAAAATGATTTTGGATATTTTTTTTAGATATAATATATTTCAAGTATATCAAGTATGTCAAGTCTGAACTGTAAGCATACAAGTAAACTGAGGGTCAATGTCTGATGACAGGGGAGCTCTCATCAGTTCCAACTGGAGCAGTCCTAGTCAGGTGCTTAAACTCCGTAGGATCTGTCACACCTGAAACAACATAACAAGACAAAAATAAGTGACAAGACAAAAACGAAGTAACAAGAAGAAAATGACGTTAAAGATGTACAGACAAATACGAAGTAAAAAACAAGACGAAAGCAAGATGAACAAAAAGATTAACAAACAAAAATTACCTAACAATTTGAAAATGAAATGAAATATGTAACAAGACAAAAATGGTGTAAAAGACATAACAAGACAAAAATAATGTAAGAAGACAAAAACAACATAAGACAAAAACGCTGTTAAAGATATAACAAGCGAATACGACGTAAAAGACTTAACAAGATGAAGATTATGTAAAATATGTAACAAGACAAAAAATGACTGAAATGACATAACAAGACAAAAACAATGTAACAAGACAAAATAAACTTAAGGTGAAAATGACATAAAAGACATAATAAGATAAAAATTATTGAAAAGAAGTACCAAACAAAAACGACAGAAAAGACATAACAAGACAAAAACGATGCAACAAGACTAAACAGACAAGAAAAGGAGACCCAACTGAGTAGAGAAGGTGAGGTTCAGTTAGCTTTGCGCTGAAACAGCTGGTAGAAATGTCCTTCAGAGGGCTACTTTTTACTTTTCTACTTTGAGTACATTACAGAGCCTGTACTTATTCTCTTTTACTAGAGTAAAGAAGTCGAATTAGTGCTTCTACTTTTACCAGAGTCTTTTTTACACAAATATCTGT
Source organism: Lutjanus argentimaculatus (assembly GCA_034769285.1). Classification (NCBI taxonomy): domain Eukaryota; kingdom Metazoa; phylum Chordata; class Actinopteri; order Lutjaniformes; family Lutjanidae; genus Lutjanus; species Lutjanus argentimaculatus. Next base: position 5,288,768 of record JAWZSL010000001.1, read on the forward strand.
ACTTCCACTTGAGTACAGAGTGTGTGGATTTTTGCCACCTCTGGTGTGGCCTCGACGACTGAGAATCATCAGAAACATACTGTATATAAACCCAGTTTTAAACCAACCAATACAGATTTCTACAATAACAGAAATTTGATATCTCGTAATGTAACCAAAGAAGCGTAGTGAAATGTGGTGTATGTATTTGAAGATTTGGTTATGACCGATCAGTTAAAAAGTGGCTGTTAAAAACTGTTTTACAGCTTAATTTCCCTTGAAATGTGGTGAGACCTGCAGCTTTCTCAGAACTTACCGTTTGTTTCTCAGCAAATAGGACAGAAATTAGTGTTTGTAATGTATAACTGTGTTGGGGTAGAGGGTATGTACATCTAAATATTCATGGATAAAGTTCTGGTAAGTGACTTGGACATGTTTTTATTTACTGATGCAACACTTCATTCGCTTTCAGCAAACTGATAGTGAGCTGTGACTATTACATATGTTTGCATTTTAACATGACTGTGTGTATATAACTGTGTGCATATCTGGTGTGTGTGTGTGTGTGTGTGTCAGAATGAGGAGCTGATAAATGATGTGCAGAAAGCGATCCTGCAGCTTCAAGCAGAGTGTGAAAAACTGCATGAAAGCACCAGGTGTCTGAATGAGGACAACAGACAGAAACAGAGCCACATCGAGGTAAACACACCACCAACTATCAGCATGTTGTCGTGTTGCTCTTTTCTCTTTGTCTCTGTGCTTTTTAACTGCGTACTGTTCCATTTTGACTCACTCTGATTACCAGACGATCTACCTTTTCAGAATGTTCTATGTGTCAATCTTATTGGCTTGACAGTGTAAAAAGGTGCTATTGATAACATTACCTGTCTGTTTCTATTGCACTGTTTCCAGTTTGCTGTAGTGGTTGTGCAGAAACCAAATGTCACTTATTCATTTTGGACCGGTCAACATTTTTAAAATGATTAATTCACTTTTTTTTTAAATTTTTTTTTTAATTCTTTTGCAAAGTTATACTTTTCTTCTGCACCTTTCTAAAAGCTCTGTGGATGTAGTATTTCTTTTAATTATTTGTTGATTGAAAATAATGAATGTTAATAATAATACAATCTTTAACATAATCTGTCATCACATACTTTTATTACTATATTACTATTATTAGGTGTTTGTTGTCATAATGATGTTGATACTGACAATATGCACAAACTCTAAATATTGTTTTATTTATTGATCAGCTTTTGACCCTTTAAAATGAAGCAATATTGACTTGTTTGACTCCTGAGGAAGAAGTCAAATTAGCTGGTGATTTACAAGAACAAAGGACTGTAGGAAAATTTTAAAAATAAGCTGAACTTATTTCTACACTTTGTGTAGAAATATGTTTTCCTGCTCTCCTCTCCTGTTAATTTTTGCTTTATATGACAGTTGAACTCTTGTTTTTACAGGAACTGTACAAGACGATGGAGGAGCTGGAGGAGAAGAAGGCTGACAAGCAGATGGTTGAGACTGAAATTGTGAGTGGGTTCATTTTAACTTACTAAAGGGTAAATACTGTGCATATCACAAGAGTCAGACAGGTCTGTACATCCGTACAGGGCCGCTACACTTCATATTGGATATTATTGATTTCGTGAATTTCTCTAACACTTTACATCCTTCAAAATTGTTGTATTCTTCAAATAGATTGAAAGAAATGTTAAAATCAGCCACTGGTGTGTTAGTTTATCAACTTGCTAACTCAGCTGGCTCGCCACAGTTGATTACAAGTAGGCTTTCACAGCTGTCCTCTTTAATGTTGCTATGGTTACAAGCTGGGTAGCAGATGAATTTCGAATGGTAATTAAACTTTTGCTAAACTACATGTGCATCAAATGGTTTTAACTCACACCTGCCAGCCAATCAGCGATCTAGACCATGGTATAATTGGGATTATATTACATTACGCCAGCCTTGTATTCACATTGTTACCTGCAGTAATAATAGTTTCACCATTATATTTGTTATTATTATCAGTATAATGCAGACTGAGGGAGCTATAAAATGTTGATCATTTTTTTGCTGAACAGATTTTGGCTTGCCTGAGCAGACCTTGAAAACCTCCGCAGCCTGTGTCTTCTTTTCCTAAACTTGTTGTTGTCTGTCACACACCTGCAGAAAGCAGATAAATCTGCTCTGGAGAGCAAAGTGAGCCGTCTGCAGTTTGACTCTGTGACTGAGCAGCTCAACTCCATGTTCCACGAGCTGCTGAACAAGGTGACGGGCCAGGAGCAGGACTGGCACAAAGTCATCGACAAACTCTCCACTGAGATGGAGTGTAAGGTAAATATTTCATGTATATTGTTCATGTGTGTTCAAACAGACAGTTCAGACAGCAAGATCCCAGCGAAAGATGTGAGGGTTTGATCTGACTTCTGATCTCATTGTAGTTAAACAGGATTGAGTTAGACTCCGTGAAGACGCAGCTTGAAGGTCGCTGGAAGAATATCCACGAGAAGCTGCAGGCTCAGGGAGCTCCAGAGCACGAGGACGCTGCTGGTTTACGAAAGTATGTGTCAACATCACACTCGCTAATAATTTAGCTTGTGGAGTGAAAATAGGATCACCCGAAGAGTTTTAGATTGTATTGCAGCAGCTACTCATCAATCTATAACTAAGTGTTTGTGGGTTAAGTCTTAAAGGAGAAATATTTAATATAATTACTGTTCTAGATCACAAAATGACCATGATATATCAGAGGTTAATGAAACATTTTAAGTTGAAATACTGGCTTCTCGGACAACAACGCTACAGCCAGCACGCTCTCCTTTGAATTTTGTTCTGGTGTCTTTTTGTTTTGGCCTGTGTGATTCCAACACTAACACACTCACATTTATTCAATTCACATTGACTAAAATTACTACTGAATGTTTTCTGAATGAGTAAGTATCTGTTTATGAGTTGTAAGAACTCATCAATAATCTTTAAGAAGTGTTAGATGTCTATAACGGTTAAATTGAGCAGTCGGTTAAATCCAGAGTCTGTATTTTCAGAACAGTGGGCTTTTGTTTTCAGGACGATGGGCTTAGAAAGAAAGAAACAAGTTCAAGTTCAACTTTATTTGTCCCAAAAAGGGTATTTGATTTTGCACCATAAGGTGTAACGTAAGAAACACACATGAAAAACAACAGGAAACAACTCGCTCCAGTATTTGAAGTCGGACATTTAGTGTAGCTGTCAGTGTTGCATATTTTTCCTTTAAGTTCTTTGTAATTACCAGCTAGTTACAAACTAATAATAGACTGAGGTTGCACTAATAAAACTTAAAATATGTCTTAGCTAGTAGAGACTTAACTGATGTATAAATCGGTCACTAGAAAACATCTGTCCAATCAGAAACAATCAACTATATAAACAGGAAGTCTGTGTAGCATCACCAGCTGTAACTAAACAAACCATTTGTTAGACTTAATAGCCAGTCCTGTATAAAGTTTGGCATTACCTGGTTTTATTTATATCTGTATACTTGGAGAAATGACTGTCTTTCAGATTTAGTAATGTTGATACAGTTTAGAGTGAGTGGGAAATATCTGATTACATTTCCAAACATTCACTATTCACTCATTCAGTCTTATGTTCTTGGCATAATGTTTAATCCAGGTGACCAGATAATCTGCCAAGTTGCTGGTAGATACATCTCGTACTCCATATCTATCTGGAGAGCAATACTGTGGAGTGTAAAATCAGCTGCAGGAGAGGTGACATTTCTTTGTTTTTATTTACAGACAACTCGTGGACAGATTTCACTGCCTCTCCTGCGACGACCTGTTGTCAAGTACACCCCCGCACCGTGAGTCAATACTAATAACAAGGACTATTTATTTCCCATATTATTAGATTTGCACACTGTGTGTGTATCCAGAGTTAAAGATATTTGTTACTTATATTTTCAGTATCTTGCATTTTTAAAAATGATTCCTCAGATTTCAAAGTAAAAGGACTTTATACCCTGAAACACCATGTAGCTTCTCTCTGAACTCATCCACTCTTGTATGGTTGTGTCTTCTCTTTGGGCAATTAAAGAAATTCGGTGAGGCTGCCTTCCACTCCTGGATTCCCAGCACACAAATCCATCAGGCCGTTTACGTTTACGCTCTGGAGCAGTTTCGACAGCACTACAGGAGGTGAGACGAGTTACCTGCAGTTTCCTCTTTTCACCAGCAGTTTCACTTCCAGTACAAACAAATAAGACCACAAACATAATTTCTATAGATGTGGTTTATGTTTTAAGTGTACCCTCACAGAATCACAGCCTTCAAACACTGAGAGCATTTATGAGTTTCTCAATGTCTGACCCACTGTAAGCTGCTCTAGCCGTCTCAGCCTGAAACCAGGGTCCAGCTGCTACAACTTTGCGGTAGCTTGCGCTGTTAGGAGCAGGGAGCACCTTCAGAGGAGCCATGCTGTGATGTGCAGGCAGATAGAGAGCACTCAGAGGCAGCTGAAACAACCCAGCAAATCCAGCAGCTACGACTCATTGAGCAACAACCTGAGCCAGAGCCAGCTGGGAAACCTGCAGTGAGTCAGGGCCGGGGCAGGGGAGGGGACAGGAGGACAGGCAGAGTTAACTCGGTTAGATGTTTAAGTCTAAAGGAGAACTTTGATACAATACTAGTATGAAAACTGATACACCTCTTTCTTGCCATGGCAAAAAGAAAAAGCAGTACCAGGAATCCAAATAAGATCATTTTTTCTTTTGTGATATTTTGCTAAGCTACGGGGTTCACGTAGGAGTGTTGCATAAAGCCGCAGGCTGGCTTTACATGGTGAAATTAGCTTATTTCCTTGCCTGAGGTACATGCCGTCGGCACAACCCTAGTTTGAAGAAGCAGCAGGAGTACCAGTGTAGATACATTTTGCTGCTGGCCCTGTCCACAGCAGTACATTGCTTAGTTTCCTACATCTATACTCCTGCGTGCCGAAAGCCATCTACTGTAGGTAATAAACTGACTATCAATAAGCACCTCATAGGACCCCACTTCAAAAAAAATCCAAACTGCTTTACAACAAGGTGCCGGCTCAGTAATACTTGTTGGAAAAACTGTTGTTGCAGCAGCAAAAAAGGAAAATTAATTCGGACATTTTAAAGAAAATAGTAAATTTGGTGAATCAGAAGAGCAGGAGAGACAGTGTTCAAAACAACAGAAGTAATGACTAGAAATAAAAGAAGAAAACATTAAATATTTGCATATAATTTGCAGGAATGTATAACAGCAGTTCATGACGATCCTCTGCCTCCTGTTAATCACGTCCAAATGTCTACAAAAAAATCTGCATCAGACTTCTAAAAGAGAAGTTGCAGACACAGATCCTCTGTCCTCATGTTTCTGTTCTCTGTCTGTCGATCAGCGAGCGGATCTCTGAGCTGACTGACTACAGTCACCTGACCGTGTCCCGGAGCTGCGGAGGGAGTCACACGGTCATCTCGGCCAACCAGCGACGCACCGGCCTGAAGCACGCCGCCCAGACTGAGGTGGACGCTGTGATTCAGGTATGGTATACAAGAGTTTATACATCTTTTATTCTGATGTAAAGTTTCACCACACACCTCGAAAAGAATCAGAGCGGTGGTATTTATCTGGAGATATAGTCTGCAAAGATGCAAAAATAAAAAATTTTTGGCTAACTTTCTAACCTCTGTTGGTGACAGTGAACCAAAATTGTCCTGCACACGAGTCTGTTGTCTTTGGGATATTTGTTTGCTCTCTTAAAGTCACCATCTGCTGGTCACACACTTCACCTACAAAGCCATGTAAAATGTGAAGATTTGCATCTATCACATCTCACCTGCTTACTCCCTCTGTGTGTGTGTGTGTGTGTGTGGTGTGTGTTTGCATGTTGACTGGTCAGTCAGAGGAGGTTGATATCGTCGGACTGGACGGACATATTTACAAAGGTCGCCTGAACACACCAGCCAGAAACACAGAAACCAAACTACCTACAATCTCTACCAAAGACTGTGAGTTTAATCTGTTTAAACATCCATTAATGTCAGACCACAGCACTTTGTTATGAAGGGAAATGTCTTTAAACAGTAAGCATTATACAAGCAGGAGATTCAGTTAGTGCAAATGCTGTTTTAAATGGTACTCTTTGAGTCTCAGGTGTGTGTAGGCAGCAGTTATGATCATCATGTTAATATACGAGCTGTCAGCAACTTGAACCCAAATGATTTAGTGTCTCTATTAGCCTTGAACCTGAAAGTTTTGTGTAAAATATAAAGAAGTGAAGCTTTCAGAGCCACTGTCTGCACTCTGCTGTCTAGTACAATTCATGAGAACAAGTGACACTAACTGTATTTTGTTTAAGTGGTGGAAATGTCAAGGTAAGAGACAGTCTGGGGGGTTTGTGGTGGTGGACGTTAACCCTCGTCACTGCTCTTGTGCTCTGATGGCTGCAGGTATTTGCAAAACTAAAGACAAAGCCAAGTGCTCCATGCCCCACAGGCCCGTTGCTGCATCTCCAGAGATGGGACACAGCGCTCCTCATCATCAGCCCCACAGTGCCAAGAGTGCCCAGTGCAGCCGCTCAGGTGAGTCCACACACACACACACACACACACACACACAACACACACACAACACCCAACACACAAGGTAAAGTAATACAGATTTCTCCATGCCCTCAATCCCTGGGTTTTTCTCTCACAGTCTAAGGCCCTGTTCAGACCTGTTATTAACATGCGTCCTGGGTGATCTGATCGCAAGTGGACAGCTCTGAACGCACTCCAGGCACATTTGAGATCTGATCACTCAGGCCACATTAGAGGTGGTCTTGGACGCATGTGACCACCTTCTTTCTGAAGTGTGAACGTAAATGTGTTCTGGGCCACACTGAAAGACTGACATCCTGTAAGTCCATCATTTGTTTCATTGTAATGCAAATTAAGCACAGCCCCCAACCTGCAGTGGATGTTTGTGAACATAATAGTAACCTCAGACTCCCTTAAAAAAATCTCACTATTTTAAGGGTTGTTAAGTGCTGAGTTAACTTTCTAAACTTTAAAACGCTGTCCGCGACCAATTCTTAATTATTTGGGCCTCCTTGTAAACCTGACAAGTGTAATATATTATAAGTTATATATAAGTTAGGTCCTTCTTTGTGGAAAAAATATTCCGTTCATCTGTTCCAGCGGGCTGAGGTTAAAAAGAACAACGCATTTTGAAAAACATGCTTATTACAGTGAATTCTTAATCATTTGTGCCTTCTTATAAATTTAGCATTACATTCGAACCATTAAGTTGTTTCTTTCCTTGTTAAAAACATTGTGTTGCTGTGAAGAGCAGACAGGAAAGAGGCTCTGAGGCACACTGCACAGGGAAGCAAACTTTTACTTTCCGTGACTGTCAGTAGTACTTTCTTTGCCCTCTCTGATGTGAAAATGTTGGATTTCTACACAGTAAGAAAAAGTAAAAGTGTCTTCTTCTCTCCTATCGGGCTGCTGACAGCAAAGGTCAAATATCAGCCTACTCATGTAGGCTGACAGAGGAGTTTAAGGAGTGAATGAACGGCCAAATGGACATTCAACTGACAAAACAGCCTCAGTGTTTAGTGAGATCTGATCACAAGTGGTCGCTCAAGACGTGGAAACGCAAAGCTGCCCACTTGAGATCAGATCACCAAGGATGCATGTTAGTACCAGGTCTGAACAGGGCCTCTCTTATAGTCTAAAGATATCCTGTTTACACCTGTGGCATTAACATGCATCCTGTGTGATCTGATCACAAGCAGACAGTTCACACCTGGCATTACAAAGCGTATCCATGTGTCTGGAGTGACTAGTTGTGAGCAGATCTCACTCCCCAACTTTATATATGCAAATATGCACATAGCTACTATAGCACTACTATAGCACATAGCTACATAGCTAATTTCCATTTGCAAAGAAAAGAAAGAAACGTGTTGTTTTTAAGCACAAAATTTGAAGGTGTTTTTGAAGGGATCTGGGGACCTTCTCCATGGGCAAAGAAGTAGCCTGTACTATTTTCTGTGAAATCAGTTCAGTCTCGCCTAACACTCCCCCCCCCCCCACCTCTCCTCCTCTGTATGTTCAGCCTCCAGCAGCTCGGGTCGGGACTGGCCCGTGTCGGCTCTGGGCTGTACGTCTCAGAGCTCCTTCACTCAGGCGTCAGCTGCAGCAGAGAGCAACACAGAACCTCCGGCTGACGAGCGGGTCAACCTGTAGGGGACAACACAAAGCCCCGAACCTTTTTCTTTTTTGGTCATTAAACCTGCTCCAATGTTTTCTATTTGAATTTTATTCACTACCTGTCCAGTACATGTTGATTTTTTACTTTACATCAGTCACTTTAAATATTGTTATTATTATTATTATCATATATAATATATATAATAATAATAATAATAATATATACAATAATTAATCAACTTGTGTGCAGATGTCACTCACTGTTGCCCCAGAGGATTTCTGCACTCACTGGGACACAGACAGCGAAAATGAAAACTTTCAGTACCATAATTAAATGCTTTAAAAAGGGTGTAACTAATGGCTTTATTGAAGGGTATTTCTTTTATCTTATAAACCGGGGTCCTGCTCTTACATATTTGAAGTCTAAATGACAGATTGGTCCAGTGTCAGCCTGTAGTATCACTGGTCTGACCATGCTGAGAGGACAGGGGGAGTACAGGTTCATGTTGTGTTGTGAAAAAAAAAGAGAAATATATATTCATTAGATTTGTTAAATTACTTTTATCTCATGAAGTGAAGGATTCATGACAGGTTGCATGACTTTTTTTTTAATGGCTGTTTTTGGTTAGTTTTACAAAATGATGACATCCAAAACATTTTCACAAGCAACTGAAGAAAAAAATATATACATAACATATACATTACTTTATCAACAACATAATTATATCTATGTAACAAAAATAAAATTCTATTCCTCATACTACTCTGTCTTATAGTATTTTAAAAAATAAGAATTCTTCTAAATAATACTGATTGACAGTAATGTGTTGGCACAGTGCACAGATATCTGAATCTCTAAACTTGCACACAATTGTGGAAAAATAAAAAGACATCACAAATATTTGACCAAAATAAACAAAACATTTTTGCTGAAGCACATACAATGTATTAATAATTAGTGAAGATGCACACTGTACAATTTCTAACATTTTTAAGCACATGACCTCATAATTTGGTCAAAATGTTTTTTTTTTTTTAAATTACATGTTCACATTAAACTGATGTACGCCACATTTCTTCCCTCGTGGGTGCAAATCTCAAACTGCAGCTGCAGTGTTTGGAGCAAGTGTTTGGGTAGTAAAGCTGCCTAAAAGTTGTCTGTTGCAGTGGCTTCACAGCAATTCAAAAAGTTGTATTAAGGATTACTTTTGTCATTTCAGTTTTTTTTATCATCAAATTGTCAAATCAGAGAGTGCCTTTTAAGTTAGATTAAGAGACATTATGTCACTTTGTTGACACATTCAGCAATAAACTAAGCTCCTCAGATGCATTTTTACCATCAGTACCCAGCTAAATACCATTATTACCTGCAAGCTGCAGTGTGTAAAATCGGGTCGTATTTGTTCAAGATCTACTAAACCTTAAGGAAATACGACTAGTGCAGATATATTAAAGAAATTCCATTATTTTTTTTTTTTTACAGCATACTAAGTACTAAGAAATACATTAAAATTTTTATTACCTTAAAATAATAAGCTACAGCAAAATACAGTTACAGTTACTACACATCATTATGCTCATTTACAACACAGTATGCATCTATGTTCATTTCATGAACATTACAGAACAAATTATTAACTCAGTAACTCAGTTACTTGTTCTAACTCTATTAAACTTCCCCCCGTGGTATCTGGTTAGAGCTCTCAAAACAGCACTAAGTACTAAACAGTTCACAGGTACTCTAGATTTAAACTTTAAGACTAGAGGGCTCCTTGTCATAAATGTCTCCATTCACTTTTATTCATTTACTTTAATGTCTCTGTAACACCAAACTTCCGTCAACAGTGGTGAATTCTTGAAACAGAAATCATAATTTCATGAGAAGGTTTCACACACTCACAGGAAATGGAAAAGTGCAGGGCTGAGCCTTAATTTAGACCCAGCCCAAGTCCATAAATTGCATTTTTCTTTCCCTGTAAGAATCTAGAGCAGCTGGTAATGATGCATTAACACAGATTTCCTGTTGTAGAGTGGTACGTGCTGGATATTTACGTTTTCTTAGCATCACTTTATCTCTGATTGTAGCTGCTAAGATCTAATCTTTACTGGATACTATGTTAATGACCAGAACATTTTTTTTTTTTTTTTAGAAAGAACAGAGACAACATTTCAGTGCAGTGGGGTTATAACAGAGGGGTGCACACACCATCCGGTGGTGAAAACATGCAACAACAAGCCTCACAACTCAGATAATGTTAAAACAGCGATCACTTTTAGAGAAAAAAAACAGTAGGAACCTTCATATGAAAGTGCAGTTACTCCACATAAATAAAGCATACATTCATTTTTTTCTACTTCACCTGCCATGTTTGTTTCACTCCTGTTTGTTTCAGTCCAGTACAAGTTCATTTCCACACATAAGTGCTCCATGCAATTCTAACATGCAGTTATACACACGCATTTTACATGGCTTTGTGCCTTTATAGGATTTTATCCCAAAGCATACATCTCTCTATACATTCATCTCTCTTTCACCATTTCTATCTCACACATATCTTAAAAATCATCTCTCTTCATTTGTTCTATATAAAGTGTGGAGATGCTCCTTATTATGGGGCCCACAAAGAGTCTGAACTGCAGGATTCAGATGCCTTTTCTGCAGATTTTCAGCAGAACAGAATGGAGATGCTGCTTGTAAAACTCAATGCTAGCAAGCACCTTACAAGTTATTTGTTGACATATTTGTATGTGTTGAAACAGTAATTGCATAAAAAATGATTAATGGTTTCACAAATTGTTTGCTCTCTCTGCTCCACATTGAACCTTGTGTTTTAGAAGACGTGTCCAACATTTTATGCTCTTTGACTTTTCCAACAAATGTTCACATTTTGTTTTAAAACCATTTGTGATGAAATCTCAAATTTAAAAGGTTCTCCTAAATATTTCTTTTAGCTCTGCTTGAGGTAATTTTAATTTGTTTTTTTTTTTTTTGTTGTTACTTATTTTTTTCAGAAACAATTAACATTACAAGTGGAAAAAAAACATTCTGCCTGAATTCCACAGATTATCGTTCTGTATCACAGCTGCTTTTATTTTTTACAGCATTTCTATGCTTCTGCAGGTCACAGTGTGAAACTAAAATGAAGAAAAAAAAATTTACAAAAATGTATTTACAAAAAAGTTTCTCCTTTACTATCCAGTGCACAGTGGAGACTAGAAGTAAATGTTTCACAGATAACAGGGACAATGCAGGATGCGAATGCCCTAGTCTGCTGACAGTATAATCAGCATTTACATGTACAGTACAGAGAATATGGATTTTCATTTCACCTCTGGGAGTTTATCCTTATAGTTTTCTCAGTCTGTTTACCTCTCATATTACAAGATTAAAACCTCCATGTTTCATTTCAGAAGGCTTCTTGATATGGCAGTACCTCTAAATCTTTTATAGACCCTTATAGAAGGTATAGTTTGTACAAAGCAGTGCAGCTTACATTAAAACATGCTTAAGGAATCCTTTTAAAAAACTTGGCAACCAACACGTGCCATTCTGCAGCATCCTAGGATCCACCGCTGGGGTAACAACAAGGCTTTAAGAAACACTGTTTTAGTTTCTGATTGACTGTTCTCTCACACACTGGTACCCTTGTCCTTGATCGAAGTGACTTTCAGCATAAACCGCCTGGTGCTCTGGCGGTAGCGTGGCTGGGTGAAGTAGAACAGAATGGGGTCCAGAAAGCTGTTCATGCTAGCAAACGGCCGCGTGCTCTTGTAGATGATGGAAAACAGGTTCCTCGTCTCGCAGGGCGCATTGGGCAGCGTGCGCACCACCAGGTACATGGTCTTGGTGAGGTGAAACGGAAGGAAGCTTATGCAGAAAACTGCCGCCACCACAATGATCATCCTCACCGCCTTCTCCCGCTTCTCCCCAGTCGCCATGGAAACACCCTGGTAGGACACCGGGCGGCAGAGGATGTGCGCCATCCGACAGTAGCATACCATCACGCCCATGAAAGGCAACAAGAAGCCGAGGCAGGTGAGAGCCATGCCGTAGGGATAGTAGTCCAATGAGCGCTTTGGCGTGCTTAAATCATAACACACCGTGCGGTTTCGCTGGATTCCCGTCGCAGCGAAGTGAAACGTTGGCGCACACAGGACGGCGACCACCAGCCATACCCCTCCACAGACATACCACGCCATCCTGCGGCCACCTTCCTTGTGCCACACCGCGAGAGGATGGCAAATGCCCACGTAGCGCTGCACACTGATGCAGGTGAGGAAGAGGATGCTGCCATGAAGATTACTAAAACAGGAAAATGAGAAAGAAAAAATACTGTTAAAGGAGAAATCTGTAATATATTTACTATCATAAAATGACCACGATTAGAGAGATAAAGGAACATGTTAAGTTGAAATTCTTGCTTTACTGACAACAACGCTACAGCTGCGGTATCCTCTGAAATTTCTGTTCCAGCTCGTAACTTGTGTTATTATTTACCCATTTAATGTTTATTACAGTTCAAATTAAAGCAGGATGTTCGCCGAATGAGTAACAGTCTGTTTATGAGTCCTAAGAAATCATTAATTTTAGAAATCATAATTTTAGGAGTAGATGTTTATAACTGTTAAACTGAGCAATATGGGGGTTTCATTCATTTTTGTCACTTTCTTGCCCACTTAACTTTCATTAAACTGTCATTATTCACTTGTGAAACTATGTGAAACACCATAATGCCTTTGAGGAGAGACAATCCAAAAGCGCTCACAGTATAATTTATCAGATCTCGTCCCTCTCTATGCCAGCAGACTTTTCACCCCACTTTCATGTTTGCCTTTAGATGTGGCTGATCGACTTAGATCTTTTGAAGCATACAGAGGCCTTAAGATCTCTGTAAAGTAATAATTAATGTGTTTTTTAGATTGTCCACACCACAGAAAAATGCGTTATTACTTAAAGGTTACTAAAAACGTCTTCTTATCATCTTGCGCCACTAATGCTAAAAGCTAATGCTCTCTAGTTTCTGTATTGTTAGGGGAAATATGGTTCCAGTGGCTAGCTCAAAAAAAATAAAGAACTGAATACAAAAGATGTTTCACAGTCTAACTCCACAATTCAGTACTACATGGTTCTCAACCTTTTCACAACTTGTATGATGTGTTTAGAAACATCTCTGAATTTGTTTTATACAGACTTTAAGAAAGAAATGATAGAATACTCTTAACACACATATAATTAGCCAATATTCAGTCTAATATCTCACCTGTAGAACTGAAACCTAACCAGTTTACAGGCAAACTCCCCAAAGGGCCAGTAGTCATGACTGCCGTAGTTGTAGATGAGCAAGGGGAGTGACATCACATACAGGAAGTCGGCTATGGCCAAGTTCAGCATGTAGATGTTGTTTCTGGACAGATTGGGTCGAGCCTTCCATATCTTCAGTATGACGGCAGCATTTAGAGGAAGGCCGAGCAGGAAGACAAAGGTGTACACAGCAGGGAGTAAAATACGTTTAAAGTCTTCCTTGTAGGTGCAGCGGAGGCTGCCTGACCCGCTGATGTTGCTGATGTTAGAGACGCTGGTGGCGAAGCTGTCTTCTGTGTACGGCTCTGTAGGGTGTACGCTGGTAGAGTACAAGTCCAAAGAGAAGGCTTTCGAGATGAGAGTTTCCGTAGGGAAGGAGTTGATAGAATGGGGCATCTTCACACTCTGGAGGAGAAACAAAGAGAGAGATATGAGAAGGTTGATAGCAGCTGATATTTGAACTGATGATGTTGATCTGCACTAATGGATCTGATTTTGCTGACTGTCACTGTAACAGACATTTTTCACAGCAGCCACTTTGACATGAAATAATAGGATAAACTCAGAGATAACCAGTGATACTAATTAAGGCTCTAGTCCATTAAGGTCAGACGGATTTAAAGTGCTGCTGTTGCGCATGTTGAAGCACATTTTTAGGCCTTGCTTGTGGTTACACTTAAATTCAGGTTAAAACAATAAAGCAAACAGACAGACAAAACAGATTTAGCATAAAAATGACAGAGTGTGCATGCATGTTAGATCGATATACAGAGTCTGTGTTTTACATGCCTGTTTGCATTGAAAATGAATGTTTTTTGATTTCTTCAGCGCCCATGTGATTACTGTGAACTTAAACAAAGCTAGAGAGTAACTCTCCACCAGAGGGCACAAAAGATCAACATTTGTTTGATTTATGCCATCAACATGTCCAACGCCACAGGGAGTCCCTGTCAACACTGAACTTTAGAGCCTTATTGATATGCCTACAATTTATTAACTGTGCAACTGGGGTTTATATAACTGACAGGGTCTTCAAATACATAGGTTCCAAGCACTTTTAATTGACGACCTGCAAATCATACTCAACATTAACTATTTTTCGTGATAGTGACCTTTTACAGCTTAAACTACTCTCAATACTAGTGCAGGCTGTGCTTCATAAGCTCTGAGAACCTTTCTTGACCCCAGGGGGGAACTTCAATAACAAGGCACTGCTGGGATTCGAACCCAGGATCTCCTGTTTACTAGACAGGCGCTTTAACCAACTAAGCCACAGCGCCATATAAAGTATTAATATCACACAGTAACAGTTGCAATAAAGTGAAGTATTTAGTACTACCAACACAGAAAAATACTTAATTCAAACACGAGTCTAACACTACTTGCTTTACTGTACATAAGAACTGCAAGTTAATGTAGTTAAAGTAGTAAATGTAATGTAAAGAATGACCCCCTCAGCGAACCTCTTTTAGTTTCTGCTGCATTAACTAACAGAGGTCACTCAGTAGAGTGCAGATCCCCGCCAAGCAACAGATGATGAAGCACCTACTGCAATGCCACCACAACTGTGAGATGCAACAAGCAGAATTAAGCACACTAGTATATGAACAAGATTAAACACTGTTACATCGCGACCCACAATGAGAGTGTAACGCACAAAATAAACTGAGCATCTACAAGGAGTTTCATTAACTGTATAGCAAGTTAATTGGTTGATCACTATATGGACCAACTAAGGATTTGTAAAAGGAATAAGTGTTTTTTTGTTTCAATGGAAGTCTACTAAAAGAGCATTCATAAATAATTCATGAGAATTACTGTCTTACTTGGAGTCTATATCCCAGAAGCAAAGATTGAGTTACAACTTTGTCCCAGTAACTGACCTTTGTATGTATAAGACTTTTATTCATCATTTTAATTGGTATTTGTCATTGTCAAATTACCGTATGAACTTGTTAGGACAATTGTTGGAGTAACAGGTTATTAAAGATCTATTGTTTTTGTCATTTTGCAATATGGAAATCCTTAGCACTATATATGTTGATGGATACCAAAACATAATGTTTGCCGCACCAAAAATGAAAGGTTATGCTGTCTCACACTTGAAGGCACTAATTATTACATGATCAGAAGTACAAAGGCACTGAGAGAGCAGGTCGAAATTAAGATGTCCACAGTGTCTGAAGCAGGACCTTTTGACTTTTTGCATTTTTCAGGTGTATCATGCTACATCAATTTTTTAATCCATTTAGATTTAATTGTGGTGTAAAAATTTTGTCAGAATTACCGTCAATGGAACATTCATGGAGTGTTAAAATTGGCCACCAACTATGGTCGTTCTGGTGTCAGGTCATCGTGACTTATGACCGTTATTATCGGGTAACAATGAAGATCTTAATCAATTCAACTTGTTATTTATGGCAATTATGCCAGGAAGTGTTTGCTGGATAAACTCTCTCCTTAGAGGCATGCTCCTTGATCCGATATTAATCGGTTTAGACCAAGCAATTGCAAAACGAAACCAAATCAATAACATTAAAGTCCTGTGTGCGACACGGACAGCTGCGCAGCATGGAGCCATGTTAAATAAAAAAAAATAATAAAAAAAGTTCTTTTCACTGTTATTATTATTTCAGACATCATAATTGGCACCAAAAAATAGGTTTCACGGAGTCCAGTATATTCAGACCATAGTGCAATTCGAACTGTTAGGTCCATTGATCAGGGCCTGGGGTGGGGGATAATAATGTTGTATGTAGGCATTTCATTGTTGTCACAAGTGCACATAATACCAGTTCTTACTTTATATGCTGCTGGATAGTGCACCCCTGTACTTCCCAACCTGGGCACAAGTTGTAAGGTTTATACTTGAAAAACTGCACCAAAAATAAATAATGGCAATAAAATGAGACCCAGCCCATGTTAGACAATGATGATTTAATACCTCCATCACTTTATAACAAGTGGCAGCTGGACAGATGCAAGTTTTGAAATGAAAACCACTGCAGACTGTCTGCTCTCCCACTCGCAACGCACACTGTCTGGAACAGGCTGCGATTAATCAGCCATCTTAATTACTGCTCCCACCACCAGCATCAATCATATCCATTTCCTTCGTGGCAGCATGTGGGCGACTAAGTGATTGGCTTAAGCCACTTCCCTCACAGCCTTGTCAGACTGTGACTCATGGCATTTCACAACTAACACCCTTTCAGCTGAAAGTGCGTATGCGTCAGAGTGCATGCATCTTGTACCTGGCTTAAGAAACGTTATCTTTGTGTGTTAAAAAAAAAAAGAAGAAAAAACGGTGTGTTTTTACGGTAACTGTTCTGTGTGGGTGCATGAACAGTTTGTTGTGAACAACACTGATGCATGATTTCATAATACCTGATAGAGTAATGGAATGGAGGAGGAGGGAGAGGGAGCTGGCAGACCATAAAACATTTCATGACACTGAACCAATGAGCAGACAGAGAGGAATAACTATGGTTTTGGAAAGTGCACTGCAGCCCTCTTTATTTGCTGGTGACTCATTCAGATTTTTTGATTTGTGGGCTAGCCTGTCTCAAGAAAGGCCTTGAGACCAACTTTCTTGGCTGTCTTACAGCCCTGGTGGACAGTCATTCAAATCACTAAACTTTTAAAAGACACTGCACTGTAGAAAGTCTGATTAACTCCATAAATCACACACAGATGCAGTCAATTTAATGATGGGACCGAAGGTGCCTCGAATGGGCAGCCCTTGTGTTCAGGCCTGCCTTTAATTGGCTAATTATTGTCTAACCTAATGAAATGTAATGAACAGCACCTTTTCTATCTGACTTTGGCATTAAAAGAGAAAACTGCAATATATTTACTGTAATAAATCCTAAAATTACTATGTCATCAGAGATTAAGGAAGCATGTTAAGACACATCACTGACAACAATGCTACAGCGGCGGCATCCTCCTTTGAAATGTAAATTTTCGGGCTGGAATGACAGTTTTAGTTTGCCCATTTCACATTAATAAGAGTTAAAATTAACGCTGAACGTTCCCTGAATGAGTAAGTGACTGTGAGTCGTAAGAAATAATTAATAATATTTTAGGAGGAGTAGATATTTGTAACATTTAAGTTGGACAAAATGTTAATCAAGTCTAGCAGGCCTAAGACAGACAGTGACTGAAGTCAAACTGCAGTGTGTATTTTCCAAGCAGTCATCATTGCTTGTTATTGTCCAGTTTACAATGTTGCGCTCATCCTGTGCTCCTGCAGTGTTCCTGCAGCCTGCCTGAGCTTCCTCAGGTCTATGGTGGAGGGGTGGGGAGTGGGGGAACAACTTGCTTTAACCCTAGATTGTGTAAGAAATAGTATTTTAACCTATTTAATTTACAGTCTGTAGCTCTAACCTCACTATTTGGACTGTTGTACTCATTTTTGGACATGCAGTTGAGCTAACCATTGCCTAACCTCCAGTGATGAAATGTAATGAACGCCACCTTGTCTGTCTGACTTTGGTATTAAAGCTGCAATCCACGCTGTAACTTTCCACATGCACAGCCAAGATGATGGTGGCTTCTGTTTGTGAAGTTGCGTCACTCTGTGCTCGTTTGCATTCATAATGTTGGCAAGCACATGCAGTTAAAGCATCACAGAGCGAGCGGTGACATGAAATCAGAAGTATTACTTATATTAGTAAGGAACTCAAAAGGTCACTGCAGAGGTTTCCTGAAATTCTGCATTCCCACATCTGCATTCTACAAGCCCTAGCAAGCAAATCATTGGCCTACAAAGCAAAGCAGGAATAACAGCTGACATCTGCAGAATGAAACAAGAGCAGCTCGGATTCCCATACTGAATATCTCCACCTCATTACGTCTGGCACAGAGGTGGAGATAATCATATATCACTGGAGACAGATATTGATCATGAAAAATTTATTAGCTGTTGAGTGTCAGTTTCTTTCTAAATGAATTACTGAAAAGAAGGCAAAAACAAATGAAAACATCTACACCAGTAATCTAGTTTAGCCTTTGTGGTAATGTTAAGATCTACAGACTTCATCTGTTTTAACTTATTGCATATTGACGAGTGCTTTATACAACTTTCACCAAATTACATCCCACGGGGGCCTCTCTCTCATTAGAACAACAACAAGAAGACGTAGTTTAATGATGCCATGAAGCAGCATGGGATCATGGGAGTTGCTCTCTGCGTTGTTAACCACCATTGCACCATTGCCACTGAAAATCTATCTGACATGACTCAGGAAGAAATCATATTCAGAGATGAGTAGTATGATATTTAGATGTTTTAAAATTTGCCATCTATACTGATTCATGTTCCCCAGCCCAACCCCAGTAATCCAACCAACAACTTGCATTACTCCTGTACCGAACTTGTTGCTGATAACAACAATACCGCGGACCTACCAGTGGATCACTTATAATGCACAGAGAGAGAGGGGGCTGTCTGTCCGCCCCCACCAGGGCGCGACCGCCACCATAGGATCTGACTCAGACGTCTGAATGGCAACAGTAAACGCTGATGTGCATGACTTTTAACAAACGTTGACTAACTGTGGTACAACGGACTCGCTCGCTTGGCTCGATTCCTTTATACTCCGGATACCTAATACACTTAAAGAGACGCCACCTGTCCGCGCAGGATGACAGCCCTTCCATCCAAGAAATGAAACAGACCCTGCTGACAGAGATCGACAGAAGATGGCAACTGCAAAACCTGGAACCCAACAGCATCTATCTCATCTCTGCAGTACTAGACCCGCATTGGAAGCAACTCAGAGCTGCCTTCGACAACAACATAAGAAGAAATTTTTCATTAGCTAGTAACCTTTACTAATAACATTATTTCATAAGCTGATGGCAAACTGACAAGTTAGCACTATTTAGGGTTGCAACGGGGACACTGTATGAGCGACACAACCATAGGGAGGTTGAACAGCCGCAAGCAGAAGCAAGCGGGGGAGACGATGGGGACAACGCCGATGCACCGTCGGCCAAAAGAAAGAAAGAAATGAACATTGCAATGCTGATGCAGTCGGGCTTCACACGAAGAGGGGGAAGAGGAAGGAGGAGACGCCATAAAGAAAGAAATGGAACAATATATTAAGGACACAACCAAAGACCCAGGCTGCCCACTTGAGTGGTGGAACCGAAACAGTGTCCGCTATCCAAAACTGTCACTTGCTGCAAAACACTGCCTTTGTGTTCCAGCCACATCAACGCCGTCGGTAAAACCCGCTGTTCTCTTCTACCCAAAAACGTGGACAAACTCATCTTCCTTGCCCACAACATGAGGAGAACCAGAAAGGTTGGACAGGACAAAACATAAAAGAAGCAGCAGGGAAAGTGAAACGGATGATAGCTGCCAAGCTGACTGTATTTTGTGGGAGAAATAAAAATGCTGCTGTGCTGAAAGTTTTGCAGGTTATATCTAACATGCAAACCATTCTTTATTTTGTTTTATAAGTTCGTTTTGTGTGTTGTTCTGCTGTTTAACTGCACTGACTATTGCACTAAAGCCTACCTGCCTTGTTGCATAAAACTTATTTCTATAGCATTTAACGTTAGAAGATTCATAATAGCCTATGGTTCGTTTTTGGAATAATGCAGCTGCTTTTGGGCTATAATTGCACTGCTGCTGACCACCACCTCGTTCTGGGTTAAAAAATGTATAAGCCAATATTTTATTGTTTATTTAGGCCGAAATGTTAATGGTTCCTTTATTGAAGTGTGCGCTGCCATTATAAGAAAAATGTTTAGCCTATTAACGGGACAATTTAATTCCGTGGCATTCCTTCTTTTTTTTTTTTTTTTTTTCTCTTTTAATTGCGAGTGATTTGAGGAAGGATCTAAGAGGAAAAATATCACACTGTATGGACAACTGTTTCAGCTGTTTTATTAAAAATAAAAAGTGTGTTATTATGAAAAAAAAGTGTGTTACTTTACTGTCCGATTTACGTGGCAGGCAGTTTCCCCTCTTAATTGTAAGTGATCTAACAGCACGGCTGTCTTCGGCTGCTCCGCTCTCCTCCACATGCCGCTCCACGCTGCTCTCCTTCTACATGGCGCCTCTCCCTGGAACAGGTGTGTTTAGTACTAGTTGTGGCGACGTTAACCGGGGCAGGGGACTGGCAAGCGCTGTGGTCGGGGCTGGGAGAGATGCACTCATTTAGGCTAGCACCCACGTAGAGTTAGCTGTGCTCCCCTCGCCACGGTTCATTAATCAATTTGCCTGGGCACGTTGATCGTCGCATTAATAATTTGTTTGTTTGTTGTTGATTTTTTTTTTTTTTTTACCGTAGGTAATGTCGGCAACACTCCCTCTCTCGCTCTCTGAGTGTGGGTGGGGTGTCTGTACCGGTGTGAGTGCACGTGTGTTGTTGTGAGAGAGGAGCGAGGGGGGAGCCCCTCCCGTGCAGAGGAGAGAAGAAATGCATTTTAATGAATGTAATGAAACATAGCGACGCATTAGACTCTGAAATTGCGCAAATTAGAGTTAGCTTTTTTATTTGATAAAAAAGAACGCCTGTTATAGGCCCTTTTGATTAAAATAAAAATTAAATGATGGAAATTTTTTAAAAAATCTATGACTTGAATTTCTGGGTGGGGATCCTGTTGGCAGGGCGGGGGTGTCTGTTGGGGGGGCGGGGCGCCCTCCCAAATACACTATAGGGGAAACACTGATTTAAGATAATGTTAAGTACACAACTCAATAAATTTAATACACAGGTCTAGCATTTTTAGACATTTTCACACATAAACGTTATGTTATGTTGTAGCTTTAAGTGGATTAGGTGAATCAACACATGAACAGGCTTCACACAGCTGCAGTCAAATATCCTTTATCAGTTCAAAATGTAATTCAGTAACTCAGTATAAACTGATATAAATGAGCTCAATTAATAAGTCGCACTTGACTACAGACTTTCATGCTTAATCCCTAATTGATTTAAATGAAAATATTCACAGATTCACATTTCACTTCCAATAACAGCCATCTATTATGTTTGTGCGGCTTTAATGATGACTGAGTTTATGTCCCTGCTCTAACAGTGTCCAATGACAAAGAATGACGTGTACCAAAGAACGTGGCTGAAATCTGAGGTGTGTGTGAATGCGTGTGTGATCTGGTCGGGTTTCCAATTTTCAAACACACTAGAGAGCAAACAGTCTCTAAAGTGGTCATATCTGCACTCTGTTGTGTGTTCGTGCCCGTGTGTGTGCGCCTCTTATGAAGTGTTTGCTCATGGCTGCTCTCCAGGCTTGTATCCATTTCCTAATCATAATTGATCTTAGTTTAATAGGTGCATACGATCTTCAAAAATCATTACATAAAAAGTATATAAAAAAAAAGTTTAATAGCTGCATAATAGATGAACACTATTAAAGCACACAGCTGATAGACACAAAGGTTCAATAGTTTCGGCCTATTTTTAGACAAAAAATATATAAAATGATAGTTGTAAATAAAGTAATTTCCAGTTAAATGTTTACTCAACCGCAACACTAATGACAAACATAAATTAAAACATTGCTCACCAGCCTTTGCAGGAATTCATTTGGCTGTGTCACTATGGGCGTGAAGGCTTCATCTACTTTTGCTTTATGACTCAGAAAGCTTTTTCTGCCCACATGTTGTATTTTGGCAGGTTTCCTGCCAAACCCTTTTTTTGTGGGAAAACAGATGCAGAGCATGTAACAGGAAATGTTAAGAGCTGTTACAGCTCCACAACCTTGAGAGCACGTGATTTTACCATCAACTCAAACTATTTCTTGGATGAAGGGGAGCTTGATTCTGGTACTGATCAACAGGGATGGGACTCAACCACTGATTCCAGTTGATCCATTGGACTCGTATGCCTCTGAGATCTTCAGTGCCTTTTATTCATTCAGCCTCAGACTTATCTGTTCCTCTGTTCCAGGCAGTCTTTCAAGTGGATTTGGTATTTTTTCACAATAAAAGGAGGGTATGAAACCTTCAAAAAGTGTTGTGTTTGTGTGAATTATTTCATAAGTGCAGTCAGCTATTACATATATATTCTCAATTAGCCTACATCAGCCATTCCCAGACTTAAGAATGCCATGGCCCAATTTGAGATCTGAAAATCTTCACCGTCCTACATAATTTATTTCAAAACAATTTATTGGGAGGACTACTTGATTTTTAGATGCTGGGTGGACATGTCCCCTCCATCCTCCCCCCCCGGTATCTGTGCAAAAAGTTTTTCTGACATTTGTGCACTGAAAAACATTCATGAGTGTACAGAAACTGCTGGAAACTAGCAACAGTAAGTAGTCATGGCAGAGAGGTAATGGTCTAAAGCGTGGCTTCACTGCAGAAAGAAAGATGACAACAGCGCTACCTGTATCTGCAAAGTGATCATCTCAAGTACAGGTGAAAACACCATCAATATGCTGAAACATTTTTTTCTACACAACACAGGCTTAAATTCCATGAAAGCCATTAACACTTGATGCCACTGCTTCCCAACCGAGCAGTATCTCCGTTACTGAGGGTAAATATCCTTTGTAATAACATTAGCATAACTTTTGCGGTTAAACAGCCTTTGCACACATGAGTCACATGCCTGTCTTTTTTTCTACTCTGTTTCTACACTGTGTTCAGGCTCAGAGATGATGAAACAGTTGTGTTGGTGCTGGAAACCTGTATAGGCCTACTTTTTTCCCCACATAGGAAATGATCAGGAATTGAATAACATCTGACTGATTGCCATCCCTAACCATTTATGCTTCTTAATATTTATCTGAGAAAGAACCAGTAAGATGTTGTCACTGCTCTTTCAGGATGTTTTCACTGTAACATGTGATACTCTGTATAAAATCCTTAGCCTTAAAAGCATTTGTGATATATGCATTTCCAGTCAAAATGGTCACTGGAGAATGCGGGCATCGATCCCGCTACCTCTCGCTTGCGCTTACTGCATTCTGCCTTCTCCGCCAAAGTAAGCCCAAAGTAAGCCCAAAGTAAGCCCACATCAGCCAATCACGTTCCTCCCTGTGGGCTTACTTTTGACCAATCACGTCCCTCCCTCTCTGGGCTTACTTTTGACCTAATCCCTCCCACTCTAGCCATCATTCTCTCTCTGACGATCCGTCCGTGATTTGGTAAGTCCGTGTATTACTCTGCTATTCAACATAAACTTACGGTTTTTCTACGGTAAATAAAGAGAAAAGGGTGTCGCTAAAGTTCATATGAAATGTGAAATGGAATATTATAAAGTACAGTTAGAAATATCGCCTATTAGGCGATTTTTATGTGTGAAAGCCGCTGCCTTAAGCTGGAGTAGTGGCAGGTGGGATGTTCAAATATTGAAAATTCTGTTTTTTAAAAACGTAGGTAGGTAGAACGAACTCGTAGAAAATAAGTTAGATGTTGTTTTTGTCATTTTTGCATTTTTTTTGCCAATGAATGAAAAATGAATGAATGAAAAATGAATGAATGAAAAGCACTGAAATAGCGGTACAAAATAGCCTAAAACGGGACAGGCAACATTAGTCAACCTAATCACAGCAAGTACGTTGTACATTAGGCACAGGTGTGTTAAAAGCAATGATTTATTAATACTAATACATACGTAAATAGGGACTGTACGATACGCCCATACGAACGATAAACTGTGTTCCCGCCCATATGAACGATCAGCTGTATGTATGTAGGCTATGTATTCCCGCCCATATATAAGCTATGTACACTACTCACAAAAAGTTAGGGATATTTGACTTTAGGGATACCCTAACTTTTTGTGAGTAGTGTATATGTATATATATACATATACATACATACATATATATATATATATATATGTATGTATATGTATGTGTGTGTGTATATATATATATATATATATATATATGAACTAGGGCTAACAGCCTTTTCTTTTTTCATTCAGATTATGTATGCATTTTCCAGTTTTTCGACGCCAGTCAGCCAGTTCGACCAGACTGCTGATGGCGCCCTCGGAGGAGGCAAAGACCCTCACCAACACCGGGTCTGGAAGGGCCAAACCCAAACAGGAGGTGCTGGCAGAGGCCACTGCGTTTGTCACTGGCCATGGTGGAGACCCAGCTGACAAGTTTCTGGTGCTGGCTCATTGCCAGCTGCAGTTTGGGATGTTTCAGGGCCAGAGGTTCAGGTGGCTCCTGGAGAACAGTCTTGGTTATGCATTGTTATATACTCCACAGCATTTCCAAGGAAACGGTGCAGGCAAACCCTCTGTCTGAGAACAAACAGCTGTTTGTTGACTACACTTCTCAGATCAGAGAGATCAAGGTGGAACTGGAGAAGTTCGGCCGTAAGCAGGAGATGCAGCGCAAAGCGCAGGACACTGGAGACCAGGGCTGTTTGATGGTGGAGTTTGGAGATTTTAAGGGTCGCTCCATGAGGGAAGTGTATGAGGACCAGAGTCAGAAGGCCCAGGCCCTCATAAATTACCTGATTACTGCAGATGCCCGGCCCAACACCAACATGGCCATTTTTCAAGGCATATGTCTTGAAGAGACGCACTGCAGCCTCCACACTCCCATCTTCAGCCTCCACTTCCGCTGCACGTCCACCTGCAGCCTCCACACTCCCATCCGCTTCCTCTGCACCTCCTCCTGCAGCCTCCACTTCTGCTGCACCTCCTCCTGCAGCCTCCACTTCTGCTGCAGCCTCCACTTCTGCTGCACCTCCTCCTGCAGCCTCCACTTCTGCTGCACCTCCAGCAGGATTCCGAAGTGGTGCATGGACGTCCGCCAATGTGAAATCTCTGCTGGTGCATGGGAAACATTTGTCTCCTTCACAGCTGGTGAAAAAGATAATGTCACCAGTTAAACTCTGTGAGTAGAAGTGTGAATTTTGAATTTTCCCAACAGCAGTCCTACACGTATAGCTTGTACCATTTTAACAGATTATACAAACTTGTCCACTTTTTTCCAGCTCCAGCACCACAGCTCACCTTACCCCCACCTTCAAAACCCCGGCAGCTTTTCCCTTCTGGTAAGTATGCAAATCTTGCAGACATTTGTCTCTGTGTAATTGTTAACAGTGGCCTTATACTTTTAACATTTCCTCTCCAGACACTGCTGAGATTGATGATGAGGAAATGGTATCTGCTGCAGCACAATGTGAAGCACAGCTAAATACAGGTATGGCATATGACACAAATGCAAATATTATGAGAATGTTTTAGCGACAACACTAAGAATATTATTTTGTGGAAAATGTTTTAAATATATTTTTATTCCCAATACAGCATAAAATCACATCAACCAGGATGCAAACCTTAAAGATGTACAAAGGTGTCCGTATTTTTTGTGTTTTTGCTTAACTGCACTCACCCATGTGCTCGCTCTAAATCAATCACCTGAATTTTCACGCCTTTTTTTTCCACACCATTTTTCACAATTTCACTGCATGCTCCTCTCATTCACACTTTAGCTCCCTCTGAACCGGTGGGATGGTGGACAGTTGTTGTTCTAATAAATTACAGTAGTAGTTGTTACTGTGTCTGGTGCATGTGTCATATCTGTGGTCATCATTAATACTTGTGAATTAATTTTGCAAACATTTTCCATGTGCGTACACTGGGTTCTTCGCTTCTTAATATATACGTTTTTAAAACATTAAAAACATTGTAATCTTAACATTGTAGTATTTTAACATTAGTATTATTAACATTGTATTTTAACATTAGTATTATTAACATTGTATTTTAACATTAGTATTATTAACATTGTAGTATTTATTCAGTTTCTTTCTGTAGTATTTCTGCACTGTGGCAGTTTGTGAGTTGCATTAATGGCATATGGCAAATGGAACTTTCAACCGAATGTTGTTTTGCTGCCTGTTCACTTAATTTCTCCTTCATTAGCTCTTGCAGCCATGGTGCCTCGTGAGGCCTGTGCTGATCCTCCACCAGCAGCTCTTCTTCATCAACCGCCAGCTGAGCTTCCCAGTCACTGGAAGGATCAGCTTCCATCTTATCAGCACGAGTGGATACGGCGCACTTTATTTAAGGCCAACCCACGTACTGGCAAGCCAGAGCTAGTGTCACAGCTGAAGCTTTGGTGGTATCCTCCTCAGCCCCCCCTCATTCACTCCCAGCCTCCCGCCTCACCTGACACTTCTTCTGTCGGCCGTTGTTCTTGTGGATGCCCATAAGATGTGGCTGTTTCCTCTGGTCTGTGTTCGTCCAGCCTGTGGCAAGCACAGACTAACAGCTGCAGGAATATACAGAACGGTGCGGAAGGTGCTGGACATTGACGGGTGGTATGACCTTGCCACTGAGTACCTGGAGTGCAAACGCTGCTCCAGAAAGTATCCTGCTTGGTCTGAAGACATCTTAAGCCAGCTGGATATGGCCACCGCAGCCAGTTTTCCAGCTTTGCTCACTTACAGGTAATTTATAATTAATGTCAACCATCATTAGGTGCTTTTATTTGTGTGTGTGTGTTTTTTTTTTTGTTTTGTTTTGTTTTTTTTTTTTGAAATTACACTCCTTCCTTTCCTTAGATACTCATGTGGCATCCGTGTGCTGAGGATGATGAGGGAGAGGACAATGGGCAACAGTGTGACCCAGCTGTACAAAAGCTGCAGGAACAACATAGCGAGGCATGGATGGAGCGTGTTCTGCAGTACCTGACAGCTTGTGAACCATTCACAAGGTCCACTGTTGTCCACCCCTCCGTCTTTGCTGAGCCTCCCTGCTTACCTGCCCTTCCCAAGCCCAAGTGGCTGTTAGCAGTTTATGCCAGGGATGTTCTCAGCCGGCTGCATGAGGTGAAGGCCAAAATCACCTCCATCTTTGGCTCTGTCCTCAAGATGGACTCCACCAAAAAGGTATCAAAAGAATTTTGAGTGCACACATAATAGATAGATAGAGATAGTCTTTAATGCCATTATACTAGCAGTACAATGAGATTCACTCAACAGAGATTTAAATATTGCGCTTACATTTCATAATAATGAATGCAGTTTTTAACTCCTTACCTTTTCTGAATAGGTCACAAAGAAACTTGCAGGTGCTGCTGCAGGTACAGCTGCCTGGTGCACCAACGTTGGAAACGATTTACGGTCAAGTCCTTGTCTCGGTTCTGACAGCTGGTGAGGGACAAGCACTTGACACCATGGCAGCTGGCCTGGTGAAAGCGGTACAGGGAGGCGGTGAGGCGCCACCCAAGGTGATGTATGTGGACAGAGACTGCTGCAGTCAGCATGGCCCTTGTCGGGTGAAGGCCATGTTTGCAGGGTGGGATGAGCTTCAAGTGCGCCTTGACATCTGGCATTTCATGCGCCGTTTTGCTGCGGGCGTCACTACTGAGGCTCACCCCCTGTACGGCGTTTTCATGGCACGGCTGTCCACGTGCATCTTTGAGTGGGATCCGGAGGATGTTGCTGCCCTTCGCCGTGCCAAGGAAGGTGAGCTGGCCGCAAGGACAGTTGGCCACATCTCGGCGGAGGCAGTGACTTCTCTAATCACCCGGAGGGAGTTGGCGCTGCACTGCAGGAGGAGGACCAGAGGGGTGGAGGAGACCAACAGACTGATCGGGTCACTGATCAGTCTGTTTGACAGCGCGAGTGGGAGGGACACTCTGGGTGTTCCTCTGCTGGACCACGAACGGATCCAGCAGATATGGAAGGAGCAGAAGAAACACTGGGCTGTATCCAAGACCCAGAGGACTTCCCGCTCTACATCAAGACGGGCACCTTGAAGAAAGGCAATGTGGAGCTGTGCTGCTACAGGTGTGCCCGTGGCTCTACCTCCCTGGAGTCCTTCCACCTCCACCTAAACAGATTTATTCCAGGTATTGCATCAATACATATGCATTACTAGCAGGGTTATTGCATGCTCGTCAAGTAACATGTCCATGAAAGGGTTTAGGGTTATTTTTTATTTTTTAACATAATTCTATTACGTGTTATAGATACTTCATATCGTATGTAGTAAATATCTTTTACAAATGTGACATGCCTCTTTGTGTATTTCACCTTCAGGAACCCCGTGCCAGTGACACGCATTTCCAGGCGTATCTTCTGGAAGGGCTGATGCGCTGGAATGATGACCGGATGGAGGACGCCGTAAAGGGAGCACCTTTCCATCCGCTGTTACGGCAGTGCCCTGAGAGAGGCGGTGGACCAGCTCAGCCAGAAGGTGCTAGGGAGGTGCTGGGATGAGCGGTATCGCACCCCTGGAGCATACACAGGTAAGAAATTATCCCCCATTCAACATGAAAAAGAACACCTTAATTATTTTTTTCTTTAATGACACTATGTATTAATCAATTAATCAATCACCTTTAATGTATTCAATGAAATAAATTAATAATACTTAGGTGAATTGCTGGGGATGGAATACCTGTACAGCCAGACCGGCAAGGAACTGACTGCAGTGCTCCAGAACCCAGAGGAAGAGGACAGGCTGGTGGAGGAAGTCAGTGATGAGGACTTCCAAGATGAGGGGTTTGCTGAGAGAGCATGGAGGACATCACAGTTCCTGTTCTATATGAGGATGACCCCTCCCGTGCTCTGCAGAGCAGGCCTCATCATTAACAAGTCCTCAGGCCTCTCCTCCGCCCTCTCCACCTCGGGCCTCTTCTCCTCTGCCTTCTCCACCTCCGCCCTCTCCACCTCGGGCCTCTTCTCCTCTGCCTTCTCCACCTCCACCCTCTCCACCTCGGGCCTCTTCTCCTCTGCCTTCTCCACCTCCGCCCTCTCCACCTCATGCTCCTGCATCACCTGCTGACGTGCCATCCACAAGCAGTATGTCTGACGAGGCTCAGGTAAGACACTTTAATAACTATTTCAAATCCAATCTCAATGACATTTTATTTCACATATATTACTATTAATCAATTAATTTATTAGGGAGCAGTGATTGGACCGGATGGGATCGCTGGGTGGGACAAGGTCCAGGATCTTGCTGCTTACCTGGTGGATCTCCGTGAGGCTTCTTACCTCACTGAGCTGCAGGTGACCCAGGTCGTCCAGCTGTGGAAAGCTCTCCATGAAATTGACAAGCGGCGTGTCAATTACCAGCCTCGCCATCAGGTGCGCCTGACAAGTGGCCGCTTTAAGGCGCCGAAGCGGTCTGGAGTCACACCGGGTGTGGAGAGTGTCAAGCGCTGCTTGATAGGACATCCTGGGGTCCAGCACAGTGGCCCAGCACCAGCCGCTTGGTTGAGGCCATATGCATTAAGCTGTGCAGTTTGCACAAGACACCCACCAAGAAGGCTGGAGTCTCCACCCCCAGATGGTCAATTATCCTTACCCACTACCACCACATCCGGGAACTGGTGCTCAGCGCTCCGAGGGTTTATGGCGGGAGACCACGCTCCAGCTCTTTGAGCTAAATCAGAGGACACTCATTCAATGGTAGGTCAGGCACATTATTTACCTCAAATTGACTGAATAGTTCTCTAATGCAGTGATTCTCAACCTATTTTCAGTGATGTTCCCCTCCTTAGTTGAAGGATTTTTATGCTATTTTTAAAATATAATATTTTTTTAAAATCTCATGTACTCACAGGTTTCAACGGAGGCAGAAGACTCAGGAGATGAGTGTCCTTTCCCAAGGAATGCCTCCAACCCACCAGATTCCCATGGCTTCTGACCACCTTCCGGCCCCGAAGGAGAAACTGGAGCTCCTTCCTCCATTGTCTGGCCCGTGGCACAAATTTGTCCTCCCTCCTAATTTGGAGGGACAGGCTCCTATCCTGCGGCCAGGCAGACGGCCCGCTGCTGCCACGAGGGAGCGCGCCATTACGCCCGCCCCCACAGCACCAGACACTGTACAGCCCGTGTCAGCTAATTTGGGACTTTGGTCCTTAACACTGACAACACGCTGTCACTGGTGCTGGCAGCTCCTAGTGTCTCAGCACCCAGTGCAGGCCCGGCTCCACTTTGTCCTGAACCCGCTGCTCCTCTGTCTCGCTTCACGGAAAGGAACAGACGACGGCGGGCCCTTGAGGAGGAGAGTGGAGTAAAAAGGAGGAAATACATCAGAGGAGTGGCATACAACACATGTAGCCAGTGTGGGCAGCCAAAAACAAGGGGCTTTGGCCATAGCCGTTATGGTAAACGCCACTTTCTGTCCACGGGCCTCACAAGGCAAATCTCTGGAAGAGTGGCTGAAAGAACAGAGAGCAGCAAAATAACTTGTTAACTAGTGTATATAGTGTATATATTGTGTGCTTGAAAAACAGTTCCCCAATATGTGCAGTATCTAACAAAAGTGGGTGCATCTCCCACATTTTTGAAAATAAAAAACTTAAATTACGCTGGGGACAACACTATAGAAATGACACTTTGATATAACTTAAAGTAGTCAGTGTACATACAGCTTGTATAACAGTTGGCAACAAAAGTGAGTACATGTCTAAATGTGCCCAGAGTGTCAATATTTAGTTTGACCACCATTATTACCTATCACTGCTTTCACCCTCCAGGACATGGAGTTAACCGGAGCTGCACAGGTTGCTGCTGGAGTCCTCTCTCACTCCTTCTTGATGACAGCACAGAGCAGGTGGGCGTTAGACACCTTGCGCTCCTCCACCTTCTGCTGCAGGATGCCCCACAGGTGCTCCACTGGGTTTAGGTCTGGAGACTCACCATCACCTTCACCTTCAGCTTCCTCAGCAAGGCAGTTGTCAACTTGGAGGTGTGTTTGGGGTCGTTACCGTGCCCTGCGGCCCAGTTTCCAAAGGGGGTGGGGGGTGGACAAGCTCTGCTTCAGAATGTCACAGTACATGTTAGATTCACGTTTTCCTCCGTGAACTGCAGTTCAGTGCTGGCAGCACTCATGCAGCCCCAGACCATGATGCTACAACCACCATGCCTCACTGTAGGCAAGACACAGTTGTCTTGGTCTTGGCTGTCAACACACACTGTCACCAGTGTGTGTGGTGACAGCCTGGTGACCTAAAACCCAGTAGAGCACCACACACACTGGTGAGAGTGTGTGTTTTACAGCCTGGTGAGGAGTACCAAGACACAGTTGTCTTGGTACTCCTCACCAGGCTGTCAACACACACTCTCACCAGTGTGTGTGGTGACAGCCTGGTGACCTAAACCCAGTAGAGCACCACACACAAATGGTGAGAGTTTTGTGTTGACAGCCTGGTGAGGAGTACCAAGACACAGTTGTCTTGGTACTCCTCACCAGGCTGTCAACACACACTCTCACCAGTGTGTGAGGTGACAGCCTGGTGAGGATCACCAAGACAACTGTGTCTTGGTGATCCTCACCAGGCTGTCACCTCACACACTCACCAGTGTGTGTGTGTGTGGTTGACAGCCTGATGAAGAGTACCAAGATAACTGTGTCTTGGTACTCCTCACCAGGCTGTCAACACACACTCTCACCAGTGTGTGTGGTGACAGCCTGGTGACCTAAACCCAGTAGAGCACCACACACACTGGTGAGAGTGTGTGTTGACAGCCTGGGGAGGAGTACCAAGACAACTGTGTCTTGGTACTCCTCACCAGGCTGTCAACACACACTCTCACCAGTGTGTGTGGTGACAGCTGGTGACCTAAACCCAGTAGAGCACCACACACACTGGTGAGAGTGTGTGTTGACAGCCTGGTGAGGAGTACCAAGAAAAACTGTGTCTTGGTACTCCTCACCAGGCTGTCACCCCACACACTCACCAGTGTGTGTGTGTGTGTTGACAGCCTGGTGAGGAGTACCAAGATAACTGTGTCTTGGTACTCCTCACCAGGCTGTCAACACACACTCTAACCAGGGTGTGTGTTGACAGCCTGGTGAGGAGTACCAAGACAGCTGTGTCTTGGTACTCCTCACCAGGCCCGTCACCTCATACACTCACCAGTGTGTGTGTGTGTGTTGACAGCCTGGTGAAGAGTACCAAGACAACTGTGTCTTGGTACTCCTCACCAGGCTGTCAACACACACTCTCACCAGTGTGTGTGGTGACAGCCTGGTGACCTAAACCCAGTAGTGCACCACACACACTGGTGAGAGTGTGTGTTGACAGCCTGGTGAGGAGTACCAAGACACAGTTGTCTTGGTACTCCTCACCAGGCTGTCAACACACACTCTCACCAGTGTGTGAGGTGACAGCCTGGTGAGGATCACCAAGACAACTGTGTCTTGGTGATCCTCACCAGGCTGTCACCTCACACACTCACCAGTGTGTGTGTGTGTTGACAGCCTGATGAAGAGTACCAAGATAACTGTGTCTTGGTACTCCTCACCAGGCTGTCAACACACACTCTAACCAGGGTGTGTGTTGACAGCCTGGTGAGGTGACAGCCTGGTGAGGATCACCAAGACAACTGTGTCTTAGTGATCCTCACCAGGCTGTCACCTCATACACTCACCAGTGTGTGTGTGTGTTGACAGCCTGGTGAAGAGTACCAAGACAACTGTGTCTTGGTACTCCTCACCAGGCTGTCACCACACACTCTCACCAGTGTGTGTGGTGCTCCATTGGGTTTAGGTCACCAGGCTGTCACCACACACACTGGTGAGAGTGTGTGTTGACAGCCAAGACCAAGACAACTGTGTCTTGCCTACAGTGAGGCATGGTGGTTGTAGCATCATGGTCTGGGGCTGCATGAGTGCTGCCAGCACTGAACTGCAGTTCATGGAGGAAAACGTGAATCTAACATGTACTGTGACATTCTGAAGCAGAGCTTGTCCACCCCCCACCCCCTTTGGAAACTGGGCCGCAGGGCACGGTAACAACCCCAAACACACCTCCAAGTTGACAACTGCCTTGCTGAGGAAGCTGCAGCTGAAGGTGATGGTGAGTCTCCAGACCTAAACCCAGTGGAGCACCTGTGGGGCATCCTGCAGCAGAAGGTGGAGGAGCGCAAGGTGTCTAACGCCCACCTGCTCTGTGCTGTCATCAAGGAGGAGTGAGAGAGGACTCCAGCAGCAACCTGTGCAGCTCCGGTTAACTCCATGTCCTGGAGGGTGAAAGCAGTGATAGGTAATAATGGTGGTCAAACTAAATATTGACACTCTGGGCACATTTAGACATGTACTCACTTTTGTTGCCAACTGTTTAGACATTAGTGGCTGTGTCTAGAGTTATTTTCAAAGGACAGACAATCTATACAGTTACACAAGGTGTACACTGACTACACATTTTTATATCAGCCCTGATGCTGCAATAAAGGCTTTTTAAATCATCCTCGTACTCTGAGTGCCTCAGTTCCCTCTACCACCCTGTAAACTGACTAAGTTAAGTTATATAAAAGTGTCATTTCTATAGTGTTGTCCCCTGAAAAGGTGTAATTTTGTAACATTTTTCAAAAATGTGAGGGATGCACCCTCTTTTGAGATAATATATATACTTATATTGTTTGTGTGTGTGTGTGTGTGTGTGTGTTCATTTCAACATTTGTTTATTTTAGATCTTGTGTTCATTAAATCTTATTGTACCAACATTAATGACTCTGTGTGCACCATTAAAAAAACCTGTCCATATTGTCCCATAGTAGCACATTATAATGTTATCATTATATTTAAGCAATAATGGCAATATGAAAGAGGAATACACAATAATTTTCATGTAGTTTTTAATTAAACAGAAATACATATTATCTAATAAAATAGCCCCGCTGTGAAAAAAAATAGTCCCACCTCTCCGTACGTTAGCTCTGCATGTCGTCAATTCCTCGCCTTTTTTTGGGGAGAAAGTCACTGCTCAATCAACTCTACCATTGTTAACCCTATCTGGAGGTGAAAGTTAACCTTAAACATGTGAATTCAACTAATTTAGTCTATTTGTTAACATTGTCAAAACACCGCAGCAACTTTTTGCTACCTACTGTAACAGTTTGTTGTCATGGATACATTGTTGCTTCTCTGACAATCAGCACCGTAACGTAAACATGCGAGGCCCCCCCGCAGTTAACTATGAATGAGTGGTCCGGAAGAATCCACCCAAAACCTCAATGAATGAGAGTTTTTTAAATAGTTTTAGCTTTGAGTGATCACTGACTTTATTAATAGTTTTAGCTTTGAGTGATCACTGACTTTATTAATTAACTATAAATTAACTATATGTGACATCGCAGCAGGCACCTGGAGACGCAGCAGCGTCATCTGAATATCATGACTTTAAAAGCACCAAATTACTTGCCTTAACGAATTTCGTTAGTAAATAATGTGAAGAATTGTAAAATGTCATTTCCATGAGGCTGTTCAATCAGACAGTGACAGATCACCCTATAGAGCCCTAAGTGTCATAGTCGCTGTCAAGGTGCTGATCCTGTGACTGTCATTATACGGGAGCTGTCCGTGGTCCGTTATTTGACTCCTCATTACTCATTGACGCACAGTGCAGGATTTTATAATCTAATCTAATAATAATACGTTTAAACATGTTTAACATGTTTAAACATGTTTAACATGTTTAAATGTTGTTAACGCCGTCAAAAAATAACATCAAAACCGGCTACTTTTTGCTGCGTACTGTAACAGCTGGTTGTTGTCATGGAAACATTGTTGCTTCCCTGAAGCGGAGTGATATGCTGTGATAAGGCTTTTTAGAATAGTAGCTGTGGTATACGCTCATTATATCACAGTTAACAGCCAGTCAGATCATATACCCACTTATATTATAAGTGGGTATATGATCTTAAAGTCAAAAGCAATGGTCTTCGTAATAAATACAAATTAAGAAGTATTAATCACTACAATAACATCAAATTGGACTTAAAATCGGGAGTGATACGTCAGGAAAACGTTTATAATCTTCATAATTAAATCTTACCTTACCTTACCTTGTTCCGCAGATCGGAGGTTCGAATCCAGCTCATGGCGGGTGACTCGATTAAAATACGCTCAGAAATATCTATATAGAGATGCAGGGGACACGGTCTATGTTATTTCACTATTCTATAATTCCCCCATGCTTTTCGCGTGTTTTTTTCGTTTGCGCGAGGGAGCGTAAAAATTGGCCCCCTGCCTTTGCGCAGCGAGCGCTCTACCATTTGAGCTAATTCCCCTGTCAGCCCAATGCACAAAATAACCCTCAAATGTCATGTCATTTACACACCCACGTGTCATAGGAAGTGTTACCAGCAGTTGACAGGGATTGCTCTCTCACTCTGCACACTGTTTACCTCCCTCTTACACATGCTTTGACAGGAGGGACACGCTGCTGCATTACTCTCTGCCCTCAGGCCTGCCAAAAGGCAGTCTTGAAGGTGACGCAAGATTATTTATAAACCACGACTGCGAGAACGCGACTGCAGCTCAGGACAAATATAGGAGATTATTAACAACCGAACATGATCCAAACACGGCTGTAAGTCAAACGTGGATTTGGTACTATTAGGACTTTTGAACCCTGATTAAGGTAACATGAGACAACCAAGACGAGAGTGTGTTATATAAATAGACAGAAACACACACACAATGGACAGGCACACACCCACAAAGCTTAAAGCTGCATTAATCATTTTATATTAACAATGGATCAAATGATTATGAATACTGTGAAAGGTAACAAAGCCACAGAGTATTATCACCAACTCCGCAGTGCCTGTCACTTCTAGGAGAATTTAAGAGCTCATTATTTATTACAGTGCCCAGCTATGCTGATTTGGTTCACCCTCACAGCTCTCAGCATCATCCTTTTTTGGCGGGAAAAAAGTTCTGATGAATCCACTGTACACTAACCCTAACAACCAGTGAAAGACAGACGCAGTTAGCAACTATCTGGTGAACACAGCAGAGCAGTAAGTAGCTAAAGAGTAGGGGTGTCACATCCACAATTTTGACTTTCAATTTTAAGGTCACGATTTGGTTCGATTTAAACTTTTAGCATTGATAGCTATGTCATTGTTAAACTATTAGTCTTGACTTGTTAATAGAGCTCCAACAATTAACCGGTTAATCGATTATAAAATTAATTGCCCACAATTTGGTAAAAGATTAATCTGCCTGAGTAATTTTGTAATTTGTAATATCTCTTATTCCAGCTCCTTAAACATGAATATTTTCTAATTTCTTTACTACTCTCTGACAGTAAACTGAATATCTTTGGGTTGTGGACAAAACGAGGCATTTGAGGACGTCATTTTGGGCTTTGGGGCGATCGTTATTTTATAGACCAAACAACTAATCGAGAAAATAAAATAATTGACAGATCACATTAATCATCAATGAAAATAATTGTTAATAATGGTTACTTTTACCATTCATTGTTAAGTCATAAGAAAATGAAAATGCCCATCACAATTTCCAAGACCCCATGGTGGTATGTTTAAATTGCGTGTTTTGTCCAGCCAACAGTCCAAAAACAATAAGAATCAATTTACTAGGGCTGCAACTAACAATTATTTTCATTGTCAATCAATGTGTTGATTATTTTCTCGATTAATCTATTCATTAATCCTGTCACAATCTTGTCAGTTGAAAAATAGGTCAGACCGTGACATATGTGCGAGTGGTCCACATGTTTGGACCTATTTTTCAAGTCATGTCTCTAACAATTATTTTCATTATCAGTTAATCAATTTCTCCATTGATAAATTCCTTGGTTTGTTAATAAAATGGTGAAAAATGTTGATCAGTGTTTCCCAAAATCAAAGATGACATCCTCAAAGGTCTTGTTTTGACAATTTGTTTTTTTCGTTAAAAAAATTACTCAAGCTGATTAATCAATTATCAAAATAGTTGGATATTAATTTAATATAAATTATCAATCAATTGATCGCTGCAGCTCTACAATTAACAAATAATGAGACCGTTTGACTTTGTTGCTTGATTATAATGTCTCATTTTGCATACTTAAATTATTAATTGAGTTGTCTGAGCACTAAATGTAATCATCAGCCTAAACATGTTGCCATCACTTTTCTATCAGACACTTGCAGGTATGGCTAAATGCAGAAAATACAAATTAGACAGTCTGTTTAAACCACCATCTCTACCGTACACATACACATACTCGGATGCACAATAATCTAGATTCATTAGCTGTGACAGCCATTCTGTATCCTGGCCCGCTTCAGAGATGTTGTTAATCTTATCTATAAGGGCGGGTAACAGGTGACAGGCAGATAAGGGCACATAAAAGGACTCATACTGTATACTGTACACACAGACACTCTGTCTCTGTAACAAGCACAGGGCAGGAGATGTAAATGAATAGAGCGAGATGTTGAGTTGAAGAGCGATATCAGACAACAATTCAACCATGATTACTTTACCATCTCTGATCTCTACCATCCCTCACTACAATAATCAATGATTCATGCCTGCCTGAAATACACTCATTCACTGATACGCACACACACACACACACACGCAGGCCAGCATATGTGTACGCACTCTCATGCTTTGGCTGTAATGAATCTGAAAATGGCTCGCAAAGTGATCAGGAAGGAAACATTAAAGACTGTGGGCACGTTCGCATGAAAACAGGCATTCAGTACGGACACATGGACAAAACATGCATGTAAACACCAGCATACAAACATAAACATCCTCTTTACTAAGATAAATAACAAACATTATTTCATTTTCCAAACGAGGACGGATGCAACTGCAGTGCTGCAACACACACAGTTGCATGCTGTAGAAGTCACAGCCCGGTGTTTAGTTAGGAAAAAAAACATAATACTGTGCAGGCTAATGCGAGCCAATCAGTCCTGAGGACAGGCACTGTGGCCGTAACACAGGAGAAATTTTAAACCAATCAGCTGCAACATAAATAGACACATGGGTGATGAGGAAAGCTGGTGTTCAACACGAGTGCTGTGCTTGCCATATGGTCATGAAGAGAATAAAGCAATTACTTGATGCACATGTCCTAACTGTAATAAATCAAAGGTCCTAATAAACAACTTATAAACTCTCCTCAGAGGACCCAGGCCATCTCTCACATACCAAGAAAGGAAAAAACAACTAACTGATGCATGAATCCTAAGTGTAAGCAGTCAAAGGTTGTAATAAACAACTTATAAACTCTCCTCAGAGAGCAGAGGCTATCTCTCACATACCGAGAAAGCAGGACACACATTTGAGCTAATCCCCCCCTTTTTTTGGGCTCCTCTGAAAAATGATGTGTTTGTACCGACTGTTTGATTTCCATGAGAGAAGTGCACAGACTTGAAATACAAATATGGACATTATAGCACAACTAGAACAAAATAATTCAGTTATGCAGTAATCTAGTGTAGACAATTTTCCTCTGGCAGACCCAAACGTAAATGTTAAGCCTGTTATTTCTAGTCCACTGAAAAGGTACAGAGGGACAGGAATGCCTTCAAAGTGATATGGATCACATACGCAAGGCTGCAGGGGCCAGTATTTCAAAACCTTTAAGCTAAGAAGAGAATTGTCCAGATAGGAATAAATCTCAAAGTTGGGTAGTTCAACAAAAGAATACATAATCCTGATCCTACAAATTTGGGATATGGTAATCCAATCCTGACCAGAATCCAGATCAAATGCTGTTGCGTATTTCAAAACTTTACTCTCTCTACTATGATGCTAAAAGTCAGGATAATCCTGATCACAGTGAAAGGGTGGATGCAGCATGGATTCAAGGTGGATCTAGACTGGCACATTTTTAATCATTTTTGGAAGAACTACAGGCTCAATTGAACACTAAAATGGGGCACTGAAAAGGCACTTTGCATGACTGAACCATCATGCAGCAAAATTCTCACCTGCATTTTGCTTTATAAAATCACTGACCGGGACAAAACCTGCAAGATTAGTTTTATCTGGGATAGCAATAAAAGGGATTACAAAATTTGGATAATTCTGATCGAGAATTAAAGTTTTGAAATATTGCCCCCGGGTGTCAATACACAGCGCTCTGATGGTAATTATTTGTTGTAACTTGTAGACAAAGACGTGTTGTTGCATGTTGCTGTAAGGATTTGGTCTGAGGATTTCATGAGGCGTGTAAAGTCTGATAGACAGTGGTTCAGGCCGTGACTCTTGTAATGTGGTTGCCACACATGGGGAAGTGAATGCAACTCTACTGAAACAAGAGACAGGTCAGTAGGGCATCGGCCACTGAAATCAAACTGTGGACACATCATAAGGTTCCTTCTAGCAAAGGCAGATTTAACAGCCATTTTGTTTCACTTCATTCATTCAGCCTGACAATGCAGGTTCACTGATTTCTGGTGTTTTGTCCAAACCACTCAGTAGCTAATAACGTATCCTTCCAGCTGAAGTCATTTTTCGGTCTTCACAGCGGCTGTTGTGCCGACCACTAGGAGCAGATTATGACTCTTGCAAGGCAGTCAATGAAATAAGAAGAAATAAGAAAGATTCCAAGTGGCCTGGGGACTTATGGGCTAAAGCACCAACCATGAACTGCAATGTCCCTAGTTGGACTCATCTGTGTCTCTACTGTCAACTTACTATAGTGATGAAGGCATAAAATGCCCTCAAAAAAAGGAATATGCATACTTAAAGGTCCAGTGTGTAAGATTTACAGGGATTTATTGGCAGAAATGGAATACAGTATGTTTTCATTAGTGTAAAATCACCTGAAAATATGAATTGTTGTGTTCTCTAGATACTCTAGATACGGCCTTTTGCATTTTGCACAAGTTTTGCAGCCACCATAGGTTCTCCTACATTCTTTGGAAGGGGAGAGTGAGATGAGGTTTTTACAATCTGCAAGCTCACCTCTAGATGCCACTAAATCCTACACACTCCTTTAAGAGTTGGCATCCCTTGTTAGCCTGGTTCCAGACTTCTGAATCACTATCCACATCTCTGATTTGTTCTGAACACTATAAGCTTGCAGAGTTGGACCTGTAGACAGCTGTTTCCCCCAACTACAGAGGCAACCAACCAATCATAGCTGGGTAGCTCTTTTTAAAAGACTGGTTCAGGTCATCTTTCTGCATATCTAGCTAGCATCCAAGCTATTTTCATGAAAAACAGTGATACACACGGGTGAGATCAACGCAGCGAACAAGTTATGTCTTAAAAAGACACAACCTCCAAAAATAGCTGAAATCAATATGAACTACATGCCACAAGGAATGAAGGATGAAAACATTATTAGTAACATTTTATGTCTTTATTGACATAAACGTAGAAAATCGACCAGACACTGCGATTACATGGCTTAAAAACAGGCCACATAGAAATTAGAAATGTCAAAGGTCTTGAATTATGTAGGGTATTTGGTTCATACACACAACATACACAAAAAAAGCATGAACACACATACAAGAACAGCCACACATACACGCTCACTGGACAAGTCACATCCATTTGTTTCTCTCTTATTTCTGTCACTTAGACCTCTCTATCATTACAATAATAAGGGCTTGTTGATAATAACGCACAATCATCCCATGGACGCACGAATATTTTCAACTTTCGTTGCTGTCTATGCACTCGTTTTTACTCTTAAATGGTAATTATTCCCTCTAATGTTGATAGAAAAGCATGTTTTCCAAACATAATATGCAGTAATAGCCTGATACACACCTCTGGGGAGGCAAAAAAGCTTAACAGAGAGGTAAGTAGCAGTTAGCTTGTGCCTTGTGGTGACTGTTGTCATGGGTTTGTGGTGCAGAGGGGACGTGAATGCAGCTTTAGTAAAAGCAGAGTCAGTAAAGCAGAAAGACAGGACAAAACAAATGTCTTAAACTGACTGACTCTCCAATGCATCTCTGACAATCGTGGAGAATTATACAGTAGTTCTGTAACATTAGCTCTGGTCACTATGGGTCTAAATTAAGACAAATTATAGGACGGATTCCTGTAATTCCTACTCAGCCCAGAAAGGTCAGATTCATCTGAGGACAATCGCATCAAACTACCAATTTTAAGGAGCCATTATGCTGACATGTTTGGGATGGCTGAGCTCTTGATTATTTATTTATTCAGTGAGATAATGCCGGGCATTTAACTTTGTCCAGGAAACAACTTGGTCCCATTTGGCTCTCTTTACCCCTCCATCACCTCTCTGTCTCTGTCTGTCCACCTCTTAACCAGTGTTACATTAGTCTGTTCCCGCTCACACAGACAAAACACCCACACAAGCCGGACAGAAGGGAATCTTCAGTGAAAACAGAGCAGCCATGCCAAAGTCCCATGGCATGTGTGCCGGGTCTTTACACATGACAGGCCATCCAAGTGATTCCCGGTTATTACGTCTGTGATGTGACAACTTGTTTTCATAGTTCCCGTGCTGACACAGAAATGACAGAGAAAGCTGTCTGACAGTTTAAATGAGGTAATATGAGATTATTCTTACATTAATCTCACTTTACTATTTTTCCACTGGTGTCGTCAGCAACAGAGATGATTTATGTAATGTCTAGAGTCAGTGTCGGGGAGTAGTGTACTACATGTATTTAAACTAGTAGTTCTACTAAAAACATATCTGCACAGTGATTCAAGTAGTTACATTACTTTTTTGTCATTTATGTAAGGTAACTACTGAAACTACAAATAGTTTTGGACCATAAAAGGAATGTTTTTTCTTTATTTTTA
This sequence comes from Lutjanus argentimaculatus, assembly GCA_034769285.1. Classification (NCBI taxonomy): domain Eukaryota; kingdom Metazoa; phylum Chordata; class Actinopteri; order Lutjaniformes; family Lutjanidae; genus Lutjanus; species Lutjanus argentimaculatus. The sequence continues at coordinate 5,330,721 of JAWZSL010000001.1, forward strand.
TTTTGCCATTTCTTCTCTACTGACTGATGAACACAGCAGACGAAACCAAAGCTGACATTCCTTCCACTTTTCCCTGAACAGTGGGGTACTTTATTTGAGGCTTAAGGCCTGAGAACAAGCAGCACTTTTAATAATAAACTAAGTTGGGAGGAATTATTTGCTAGCATGTGACTTTTTCATATTATACTTTATTATAATTTCATATTATATGTACATTGCTTTAGTTAACCGAACTACATTTCTCCATTTCCTTTGGTGCATTTCAACCTCTTGCAGCATCAAGTGATTGACTGCTTGCAAAGATATTCTTTCAAAATAACGTCCCAAGTCCTGTCTATAGGGAAGTCATTTTATGCATACATGTAGAGCTGAAACAAATGATTTGGTTTTATTAATTTTATTAATCACTCAAGTAATTTTTCAAGCTATAATGCCAAAAATGACAGATTTCTAACTTCTCTATTACAATGACTTTCTGTTTTTCTTCGTCATGTGACAGTAAACGGCATATTTGAAAGTTAGACTGCTGGTCGAGCAAATCAAGACGTCTAAAGATGTCACCTTTGCCTTCAGAAACTCTGCTGGCTATTTTTCAAACTTTTCTGATTGAATACACCAATTATCAAACTAAGAAAGAAATGTCCACATTTATCCATAAAGAAAAGACATGTTAGTTGCAGTCCTCAATAGCCTGCTGTATTTTCAACATTCTGCATGTTCTCTTGACCCTGAAAAGGGAAGTCTTGTCACTTTCTTGTGTGTGAGAGCGAGTGGGAGCCTTTCTTTGTGTCACCTACACTACCTGTAAGGATGCTTCTTCCTGCCTCTGTGTATTCCCCAAAAAGCATAAACCTAATCAGATAATCTCCTGTTGCTTTAAGATATTAATGTGAGCCCGCCCAGTACTGCTGAACACTGTCCTGGGTATTCTCTGATGGTTGATATAGATATAAAGACAGATGCTCTGTGGACGCAATGCTAGTCGTTACCACACAACCGTGGACACACTGGCAGATGTGTTGAACAACAAATCCATTTATCATCGTGGATGCAAGATTCATAACATCCATCCATCCATTGTCTGTAAATGCTCATCCTGACGGGTCGCTGGGGAGCTGGAGCCTATCCCAGCTGACAGTGGGTGAGAGGCGGGGTACACCTTGGACAAGTCGCCAGTTCATCACAGGGCTGACACATAGAGACAAAGAACCACTCACGCTCACTATCACACCTACGGGAAATTTAGAGTTACCAGTTAACCTATTATGCTGCAGGTCTTTGGACTGTGGGAGGAAGCCGGAGTACCCAGAGAGAACCCACATGGACACGAGGAGAACATGTTAACTCTGCAGAGAAAGGTGCTGCCATCACAATATGGCCAAGTGCAAAATCCAAAATACAGAGGATGCAATTTTTTTGAGGAAAAATGTGTGACAAAACGGCTTTATAATGATAGTGCTGCAGAGATGCCCTGGCCTACAAATCTTGCTCTCCAGGTGTAAGAAAACATGTTTGTTTACAGATCCCAACAAATATCATGATTTTGACAGATTTTTTGATGAAAATGAAAACTGTGATGCAAAAATGATCATTCACAGTTAAGATTATTTTGACAGATATTGACAATAGTGTACAAAATTGCAATTTTTTTTACCATACCATGCAGCTCCAGAACAAATGACTAAAATACATAACTGTGATGTCAACAAGTACTGTGTTTCTTAAGCTGACAAAATGTACATGTAACTTATGGGAATAGAGGCAGTTTCCCAGGATAATTTTATGGCTGCATTTTTGTGGTTTTTGAGACTTTTGGCATCAACTCATTCATGTTTGTCCTTGTGGTGTTTTGCATGCATTTTACACTGCATTTGCTGAAGCATAGATGCTGTCATCACATATTCACACCTGGTATGTGCACAGTAAAACCGCGGTGCACTGAGGCATGCCACTGTGCAGCCTGAACCAGATTAGTGTCTTTTCCATTAGTGTTCACTGTGTTTTATGTGGAATTTGATTTAGAAAAAAAAAGAAAAAAGGAAAAAAAAAAAAAAAAAAACCACAGGGGAGAAAACAGGGAACGGATGCAGTGAATCTAATGTTATCACAGCTGGGAAGCTCTTATCAAAAGTGCAGAGATAAATTTAAACACAAATCTTCCTACCATAACAGAGAAAGACATTTGCCAGTCCCAGTGGATGTTCAAGGGAGTCATTTTAGAACCAAAAACATCCTACTGGTTTGTGCAACTGATCAACTTTGTTTAGTTTCTGTTTCATTAAACATTTCAACCATTTCCTGGCCATAGTAATTCTTTAATATTAATATGAAGGACTCATATGTCATAATAAAATTATAAAGCTGGAATTATAGAAGAATATCACAAAGAGAGTTACAACAGTTAGTTGATTAAATGATGAGTCGACTGAAAGAAACTCAGTTGCCGACTATTTTGATAAACAATCAATTTTTGCAGTTATTGTCAAACATTTGCTGTTCCAGCTTCTTTAATGTATGGATTTTGTGCTTTTCTTTGTTATTTATAGTCATGAAAGTATTTGGGTTTTAGACTGTTGGTTGGACAAAATAAACAATTTGAAGACCTTACTTTGGCTCAGGATTTATTATTATTGTTATTATTTTTTTTTTTTTGCATTCAATAGACTAAACAATTATCAGATTCATCGTGAAAGCAATCAGCTGATAAATCGATATTGAAAATTAGGGCTGCAACTAAAAATGATCTTTATTACTGATTCTGCTGTCGATTATTTTCTTAATTAATCAATCAGTTGTTTGGTCCATAAAATGTCAGAAAGTGCTGAAAAACGTTGATCAGTGTTTGAGAAACTGAAATCAGAGAAATTTGGACATTTTGTTTATTTGTTTTGTTTAATTGTTTGATGAACCGTTGCAGCTCTATTGACAATGATCGTCAGCTGCAGTCACATGGCATGATAAGACTGGTATGTACCAACCACGCCATGTCCCAGTGGGGATACCATGTTCTTACTCGTTTGATTCAAATGCCTCAGCTAGTTACAGTGCACTGCATTCCTTCAGGGATTAGCGAGAAAACTGTTGAACGACTTACCCAGAGTGACAGCAAAATAAATGAAGTGACAACATCAACAAGCTGGCGACCCCATGGCAGAGGACCCGTCCCGCTCCTCGTCTGTCCTCTGTAAACAACAGAGATCAGTTCAGCGCGGAAGTGTAAACAAATCAACACGAACGCGCTCGAGCTTGTTTAATATCGTAAAAAACGAGTACAAGTGTGTTTAAAGTGTTCCTCTGTCCCGTGGACTTACATGCTGTGAAGCGGCTCCAGTTGCAGCGCACACTTTGACACACTGCTGCTCCTCAGTGACTCAACCTGCTCCCTCTCTCTCACACACACTTGTATCTCTGCTGCTGCTCCACAGGACAACGGCCGGCGCGCGCGCTACACCGCAGCGCGCACGCGCAATGAGGCTTGTGAACAATTCAAAATATCAGACCAGTCTGTGCGCTTTTATGCAGTTATTTTTTTTTTGCTGGATTTGTCAATATTTTTAAAACAATTATACCATAATCACGAGAAATACTTGTTTTATGACAGGTGTGTTTCAGAAGTACCTCAAGGTTCAAGTCAACAGGTTAATCACCGAAGGCTCAGGGACTGTTAAAACTGCTGCTTACCACAGCAACAATATTTATCTTTCATGCCAGTTAATAGGCAGGTGAAATTGATGGTTAAACTGGATAAAAAACAAACCTCAGCTGCAGAAGAGGTCAATCAGTAGAGTGCAGATCTCCACCTGGCAACCCAAAAAGAATATTTGGATGTAACCCCTTTGTAATCATCAGTGATGGAAAGAATACTGAAAATCTGTACTCAAGTACTGCCGCATTAAATTATTTCTCAGTTACAAGCAAAACTACTGCTGTTAAAAAATACTCAAGTAAAAGTTTTCTTCTCAAAAACTACTCAGAGTGTTAGTTACTTTTAAACCACTGATGTTTAATGCATTATCAATAGCAGGAATTCAACCGAAGGGCCTTCTGTTTCTCCAGATCTTCAGTCTAAATTACCCCCTACCAGAGATGTTAATCGATTAACCAATTAAAATCTTTTAATCGATAATTAATCGATAGTGTAGAAATGGCAATAATTGCGCCTCATTGAACATTTTATCTGGCAAAGCCATTTGTTGAGTATGGAAACTTAAAGTGTGAAAAAAAAGAGAAAAAACAAGAAAAAAATGAAAAAAAAATGTGCATTTTGAATCTTGCAGCTTTTTATTTATTTATTTTTTTTGGTCCATATGTCATGTTTTTTTTATTGGCCCGTTTGCAAGCTGATAACCTTATTGACTAAAAAATGCAGATAAAAGATGATTTTAAAAGTAACTAAGTAGGTTACATTGTACAATGCATACTGAAGTACTAGTTAAAGTGCATACTTGAAAATATACTCCTAACAAATACCCAAAATAACTACTTAACTCAATAACTGTATGGGCATTTATTTTGTAAATTAATTGCATCTAACTAACTAACTAGTTACAGTTAGTCTCCAGCACTGCTAGTATCCTATTCAGGCTCTGTGGGAGATTTTGTCATAATTAGCGTATGGACAAAATTCTAATCAGTTTGTCACCGAGTCAAAGTGAACATTTGTGCCAAGTGCCACGGCTGTCCCCAGTGTGGAGCCATAAAAAGGGTTTTTCAAGGTTCTTCAAAAATTGTGAACCACAGAGGTCCTTCAGCAATGTGCACCAAAAAATTAGGTTGATTGGTCAAGGAGTATGCAAAATTATCTATTATCGGACAAGCTCCAAGTCCATTGATCACACACACACAAGCAAGCGAGTGATCCCCTCTAGGCTGAAAGAGACAAAAAGTGGATGAATACTTTGAACTTTTACTTTGACAAGTCGCTATGGCAAAAACATGACCATCCCTAGAATTTAAAATAACAGTTCACCCCAAAATCAAAAGCACATTTTTTACATTTTTCTCTGGCCTGTAGTGCTATTTATCCATCTAGATTGTCCTGTTGTGAGTTGCCAAGTTGTGGAGATATCAGCTGTAGAGACGTCTGGCTTCTCTCAAAAATAGTGGAGCTAAATGGCAATAGATTGATGTTGATTGATGCTGGGTTTATTTGCAGCTTTGAGCACCACAAGCCAATTGCCATTTTGTTCCATTATACAGTATTTGAGAAAAGGCAAACGGCCAATATCTCCAAAACTTGTCGAGTCACACCAAAGCAATGTAGCTGGATAAAAGCACAACAGGCCAGAAGGAAAACATGTATTTTTTATGTTGGAGCGAACTGTCCCTTTATACTGAGGTTGTGAGCTATTGAGGTCCACTCAACCGTCAAGCCCGCATGTATACCTGTACAGTACATCTTGTACAGGTATACATGGGGGCTTGACAGAAGTACTCAGGTCTTTTAAAGTAGTCGTATTACACGTAACAATACTCTGTTACAACTTAAAGTGCTGGATGTCAAAATTCTAAGTACAAGCACAAGTATTAGCATCAAAATATATTTGAAATACCTTAAGTAAGAATGTAGAATGGCCCATTTCAGAATATGTATTAGCCTACTGGATTATAATTACTGATGTATTAATGTGTTCAACTTAAAGGATCAATATGTAGGAGTTGATGGTATCTGCCGGTGAGCTTGTAAATTGCAAACACTTTGTCTCATTTCTCCCAAACATGAACAGTAGGAGAACCTGCCTAGCCATGAAATTCATGGAAAGAGCAAAAGGCTGTTATTTAGAGCCAGTATTTGGTTTGTCCATTTTGGGCTACTGTAGAAACATGGCAACCTCCATGGAAGAGGGCCCTCACTTGCTGTAGATATAAATGGCTTAAGGTGACAAAACACAACAATTCTTATTTTCAGATGATTAGACACTGATAAAAAAAAAAAAAAGCAATAAAAGCCCACAAATATTACACACTGGACCTTTAATGCTGTAGCTGCTAAAAGTGGGGCTCATTTTTAATATTCAAAGCAACATCAAGGAGTTTTTAAACTTTAGTTTAAAATAAGTTTTTAACTTTACGAAACAGTCTCAGTTTATTACTGATGCCTAAGTTAATAAGATCATCTCAAGAAGATTGACTATTTCTATTAATATATTAATATGATTGACTATTAATATAGTTATTCTTCATGCCTGCCACCAGGTCAGATTCTCATTGAGATCAGATGAAAGAAGCCTATTTACATTTTCCCAGACAAAGTTACAGTGTGTGGTGTGTTAGCCAGTTAAAAAGAAATAGGAGGGTATTTTTCTCTCAATAATTTTAATTTTTAATGTTACATTTTGTGGAAACACTACCATTTTTGTCCACAAGGGGCTCCAGAATCAACAAAATATGAAATTCCTTGTAGTAACTTTAATATACTGTTCAGTAGTTTAATCTACAATAATACATCATAATTTATTAGTTGATTTCTATTTTTTATTAATAATCTGAATCTGCAAAACAACTTGTTTCAAACAAATGTAGAGGAGGAAAAAGTTCAATATTTTCCTCCAAAATGTAGTGGAGTAGAAAAGTAACACAAAAAAATAGAAATACTAGTAAAGTTAAAGTATTAATAAAATACAAGTAAGCTCAAAATTGTACACAGTTGGAGTAAATGCTAGTTGTATTCCACCTCTGGAGACTTGGAGCAGAAGCTTACTGTACATCAGCGGTCGTGGGTCTGAAGTCCTCAAGAAATGATTTCATGAGTGGCTATAAGAATGATTGTTATGTCATCCCTCAATTGCAGAGCACACCAACTATCACAGAGTGCTGATGAACCAGTCGAAGCAGTTCGCTGCTCACTGACATTAAACAATGGCAACTTTTGACAAAAAGTACGGTTTTTTCATGTGTCATGGGTCTAATGTCCTTGGTATTTTATGAGACTTTATTGTACTCTTATCGATTTGTCATCGCTGCTGTTTCCTGCTCAGCATCTGGTTTGGATTAGAACATATCTAATAAGATGTGGCCATGACAGACACACACATTTGGGAAATCACAACACAACTTGACCTGTCCAGCCTCCTGTAAACATCACAAAGCAAGCAAGAGAGAAGTCCTGCAGACAACATTTTGGTCCTTAGACCTTCATCTAGTTTGAGGACCAAAACGTATCTTTAATAAGGACGGTGTGTGTGACTTCCCTCCTCTCTTGCCTGTGGATTTTCCTCCTACGCAGCTGTCTGCAAGCAACTGAAGGTATGCATTAGCCTATATTAGTGACACCCATAAAAGGGTGGGGTTGAACAATATAGGTGTAAATGGGAGTGGTTGAGGCTGCAGCCCTGTGTGCCATATGTGTGGCATGTTTGGTGTAACAAAGATGATTACATCATGAGTACACATGTTAATGCAATAGTAAAGCACATAATATAGAGAGTACAAAGTAGGTGAAAAGCCTGAAGTGGATGGAAGATGTGTGAAAAACATCTCAACATGCTATTCTTGTGGAAAATGACAACAGAAGTAAAGGCTGTGTTTTGGATCCTGATCCAAATATTACGAGCTTAAGGTCTGAAGCAAACCACTGTTATCACATGTCTGTGTTTTCAAACTACACAAAATATTACTGTACATTATGAACTCATACTTTTGTCTTCGCGTTGTGGCAAGTGAGTCACAACCATGTGTATCATCATATCTACTTTCTCAGTTTGAATTCATGTGAAATAATTTAGGTCTTGTCATTCATTTATTATTAACAAAGTTGTCAATATCAGGTGTGACGAGAACTGTCTGTTCTCCTGTTGTTCTCGAGTCACTTCTCTCTATATTTAATGAACGACCTGTTCACAATTGATTTGAACAGACTTCAGAGCTGTCAAAACCGAAGGACTGGAAAAGTATGAGCTGTGAAACTGGTTTAGATTAAAACATTCATGTGGATTGAATCTAGTGTTTGAAGGAAGTCATTGACACCTCGCAGTTTAAATCACGTTACTTCACTCTTTGGTTGTTTCACTGAGCTGCTGTGAAACTGTTTATTGTTGTTTGTTTATGAGATTGCATTCAAGGGACGCGTGGTGTTCACAGGGATCAGCCTCTGCTGGGAAAAGAGGCACAAACAAGGACTGATTGTCAGTTAGTTGCTTGTATAAACACTTGAGCAGAAAATTGGCTGCCATTATTCCTCGACCACACACTGACATAAGAGCAGAAAACTGGTTGTTTTAACTAACATCTGCATATAGAAATGCCCTGAATTTTACAATGCAATACAAATGGTGGCACAGAGAGTCTTCACAACATTTTATAAGCTAAGACTGGGTTACACTTACAAGATGATTTTACTCTAGGATTAGTTCTAATCCAACATCATCAACTAGGTTTAAAATGACTAGATCCAGTTTTAAAATTAAGCAGAGCTCTGTTGTCCAATTTAAAACTAATCTCAGTCTGGTTAATACAATGAAAACCATAATTAAAGACTTTGATCAATATGGCGATGAAATTAAAATAAATAAGTTAATATCTAAATAAATAAAACAAATGAGTGCTGTTTGGCCCAAGTAAAAACTTGAGAAAAACTTGTTGGCTGAATTATGAACTGGCGTGAAAGAGAGAAAAAAACAAATCATATGACTCAAATGAGTTGCGTCTGCGTTGCTTAACTTTCGTGGAACTTGACTATTTTTCTCAACCAATCTCAAAAAGGCAGCCTTTTAAAAGTGAAATCTCCTCAAGCCTATGTTTAACATTAAAACTGGATCACAGTTTAAATCGGAGTTTAAAATTTTGATGTAACAGAGTTAAATTTGTTCTAGGCTCAGAGTAAAAACTAAATGTTTAAAGATCCAATGTTTACAATTAATTTTTCTTTATACTTATTATTATTATTACAAACTATTTTGACTTTCTAAGCAGTCATCCAGCTAACCTGTTCTTTTTCTTCTGAATGAGCTCATTTGTCATGTTGAAAGTGAGGCATGTGCAGACAGGGAAGTGGGCTATTCAAGCTTCATCAGCAGATTTCGTAACGATTGTGAAGTATCGTAAGAAGCTCTCTGATCCGAACACAGTCATTTTAGGCCTCCACCCCCCTTTCTGCAATCACATGTGTGGAAATGCTTGACCTTTACAAACACATCCTCATGAAGGGGCAGCTTGCGTAGAGTACAAAAGTCAAGCTTAGAGGGGATGAATCAGGATTTTCTTTAGAAAAGTCATATATTCAATGTGAAGCTGTTGTCTCAGTGTGCTTGTAAACTAAACCAGAAGTCCCGCAACACATTTCAGAAATGCAAGTTACATAACTGTGTGTTGCATGTATAAACCCATAAACAAACACTTTATTATGGATTTTATTTTGTGCTTCTCACAATAGGGTTTAATGGCTGCAGTGTGACAGTTCCACTGAAGCTAAACCAAATCATCTTCGTGTGTGGTTTCCCACACAAGATGTTTCCTGGCAAATATTCTGAGGACCCTGAGGTTCATGTATCCCTCTTGAACTTAATCTTTTTAGGTCACCAGTGCAAACTTTCTAGAGTGTGAGACTGGCTGTTTTCACACAGTTTTACAATAAAATAACTGGGGAATGATTCCTCTGAGAGATGGGGTGTGTTTTTTTTTACAACCAGCAACTGGTTGTTGCAGGTTATCCTTTCCTGTCACACCCCTGGAACAGCTGTGTGATGTCAAAACTAATTGAGTGTGTCTATGTACAGTATGCCCAGTGCTTAAAGTACACACATTTGTGAGAGTTGTCTGCAGTGGGATGTTATGATTTGCCTGATTTCTCTTTAAAGACCTGTGTGTATTTTGATCATGTCAGATTTACACAAATGACAGTCTCAAATACTCCTGTAGTGACAGCTTGACACTGAACAGTATCCACTATTTTTCATTAGGAAATAATCCAAAAGTATTCCAGTTAGATTATTCTTTTTGTATCCATTGCGTAACATTATTAATTAAACTGCTCTGTAATTTGTACTCAGTAACTGACTACGTATCAAAGTAATCTGACAGAACCACGGCACCTCTAAGTTTTAACTAGAGCTCATGGAAGGAAAATAAGCAAAAAATAGTATGACTCTGATTCATTCTCGGCCTGGCTGAGGTTTTCAGTTCTTATAGATGTCAGGTGTGACTTTACGGGATGTGGCGTTCCTCATTTAGTAGCCTGCTATCAGAGATAGGAAGTGAAAATCTGAGCAGGTGGCAATAGAATATGCTGCCTGAGACTGTTTTTACCAAGGACTGATGGAGAGCTGAACATTATGATGTCACAGTGAGGCTGACCCTCGACCTTTTACGGTACATCAGACCTGCAGCTCCCGAGGGGGCTCCTAGCCCTGGCAGCCACCCTCAGGAGGACCCCCTCTGAGTGGTTGTTGTTGTTCCCTCTTACCTGTCCCTCAAGATATTTTTTGCTGGGAGTTAGAGAGTTTTGAAAATATCAGTCTTGTCTCAAATACAGTGGAACTAGATGGCACTCAGCTTGTGGTGTTCAAAGCACCAAAAAAACCAAACAAAAAAAAAAAAACACCAGACCCAGTTACTCAAGATAGAAGAGAGAGGGGATAGATAGAAGGACTGTAAGAAGAGCGAAATGGAGAAATGGGCTTTGTTTTGTTTGTTGTTTGTTCTGTTTTGGGCCTTTTTGTATATTTGGTTGCTTTTGTTTTTGCTCTTTTTTGTTTTTGTTACAGTGCTTTACTAACTGATGTCACTCTTCCTTTTTTAATTTTCATATTTATTTTAATATAAACTACTACTGTAACCTATTAATTCTAGACATTATTGGATGGATGAAGGTGGGAAAGGGGTGCTGGGAAGATATAGAACATACATAACACCTTGTGTTGTTACGCCTCTACACACTAAATTTTTTTTTTAAAGATCTATTTTCTTCCTGCAGTAGAATCTACAAGAAGATCATCTTGAGTAACCTGGTGGTTGCATTATTCCCATCATATTGGAGAGAAAGCAGACATCTCTGTGGCTGATATCTCCAAAACTCTGCAGCTCACGCCAAAGAAATCTAGATGGATAAACAGCACTGCAGGCCAGAGGAAAAATATGTGTTTTTGGTCATGGGATGAACTGTCCCTTTAAGTAAAGTAAATGCAGGACTTTTACTTTTTGTGGAAGATTTTCACTGTGGTGAATTAGTAATTTTACTAAAGGAGTACTTCTGCCACCACTGCACTTTACTGACCACATGACACTTCTGTACTCGCACTGTCTCTGTTTTCATTCCATAATTGTCATTTTCTGTGCCTTTCTTGTATAAAAATTGAGAAAAATTAACTTTTCATTGCTGTACTAATCGATCACATTATGGCATTGATTTGGGCTCTGATATCCCGCATGCATGTGTGAGGAGAGAGTAAAGAATAATATAAGAATAGTTAAAGACACTACACAGGCACTACACATGTAACTAAACACAAATCTCTCAATTTTCTGACCGGAAAATACTTCTTCTCATCCACAAATGTTTAATATATATTGACAAATTAGCATTTTTCTGATTACCACCAAAACAGTCTGAATCCTCTAATCTGCATCACACCAGCAATCAGCTCAGTCAAGGATAACGATTCTGCGTGTGTGTGTTTGGTGGGGCATTGTGCATTAAAGAGGTGTGTGTCAGTGTTTGTTCAGCAGTGCATGTGTGGTTTGTGTTGCATAACCCAGTAGGATGTCTGGCCGTGGATACAGAGAGAAGTGAAAGAGTGAGTGTTCGCTTGCTATCCGTCTATTTCAGCCTCAAAGGAAACAATGCTTCCTGGTTCTTCTACTCGAATGCAGACTGTACTTCAAAAAAAAAAAAAAAAAAAAAAAAAAAAAAAGTAGCACAAACCTTGACGAGAGCTGGTGTCCTCACATCACCCTGTTCTTGAAACAGTACAATTAAGGTGTCATGGAAAAATGCAGTATTAAAATGATGTTGGAGCAAAGCCAGTATTGTTGCCACTGAGGACACTGTCGTCACGTCTCTGATATTTTTACTTGGAATTTTCTTTTTCTTTTTTTTTTTACAGTTAAAATGCATGTTTTAAGGCAGATTTCCCTAGTTTTGGACTTAGTTTTGTTAAATTTGACTAGTTTTAGGCCAACAAAATACAAAGCCCAATTTCAAAAACATTGAGATGTTGTGTAAAACATAAATAAAAACAGAATGCAATGATCTGTAGAAACTTCTCGACCTATATTTAATTGAATACAGTACAAAGACGAGATGTTTAATGCTCAAACTGATTCACTCTGTTGTTTTTTGTAAATATACACTCATTCTGAATTTGATGCCTGCAACATGTTCCAAAAAAGTCAGGACAGGAGCATGTTGTATTTTTTGCTTTATAATGCACCACACATTTTCAATGAGAGACAGGTCTGGGGCCTCATTTATAAAGTGAACTCAGGATCAATTTTGATCTTATGTATGACTTAGGTGGAAAATAAGTGGTTATTTATAAAACCTTACTTCCTTGGAAATGATCTTATCTCTAAGTAATGTGCCCAAGCCTGTGGTGACCTTTGCATCAGCTTTATGAACAATGTGAGAGGGATTTTTAATTGAAGGTGTGATAGATTAATAGCGACACACTCCCAAGCTTTGTTTGGCTGTTTGTCACCCCACGTTGTAGTCCACGTACTGGTTTTTGTTTTTTGTTTTTGGTCCGTGGCTATTTGCCATAAAAATAAAGAAATAAAAAATAAAAATAGATAAATAAAGTTGAGAAAACTCAGAATTTCAAGGCAACTGTCTTCATTATATTTCACTAAATTCTTAAGTTTTGAAATAAAAAGTTGTGCTGATCTATAATCTTTTATATAATCCGTATAATCTATAATATTTTATTGATTTAATTATTTACTTCCTTAGTTAAACTTCTGTATTCCAAAAAATGTTCACCCAATTTAATTATTAACCATTATTCACTTTCACTTTAATTAGTTTACTCAACTCAAGTTTTTGAAATACAAAATGTTTTATTTCCAAGATTCATGTTTACCGAAGAACAAATGTAAATTATGTCAACCAAAGATTATTGATTGGGGAAAGCTTTCTTAGATTCTGTTTCAAAATGTCAGAAATGTTAGTTTATTCAACTTTCTTTTTTAGTGTTCCTGATGAAACCCTGACCACCACCCAGCTTGTGCTGCATTATTTAAGGGAAAATCACTGACTGTAAGGCAGGTGCCATCAATAAGTTGAGATTTATAGTTCACAGGAGGACAAATTTCCCTCTCAGAACCTGCTTCACTAAGGTTTTTTTTTATGCTCAGTATCTTTTATGAATTGAATTTAAACGCACCATTGGAAATTATCTTAAGACTAAGTTGAAGTACAAAACTAAGAACAATTATGAATGAGGCGCTGTAGGACTGTATGCAGGCCAGTCCAGCTCTCTTACTACGAAGCCACACTGTTGTAACACTTGCAGAATGTCTTGACATCGTCCTGCTCAAAATAAGCAGGGACATCTCTGAAAAAGACGTCATCTGGATGGAAGCATATGTCACTCAAAATCCTGTGTGTAGCTTTCAGCATTAGTGGGGCCTTCACAGATGTGACAGTTACCCATGATGCCATGTGCACTGACACATCCCCAGATCATCACAGACGCTGGCTTTTGAATTTTGCCCTGATAACGATCTGGATGGTCCTTTTCCTCTCTGGCCTGGAGGACACGACGTCCATGATTTCTGAAAACAGAAATTCTTAAATTCTTAAAAGTGGACTCGTCAGGTCACAGCACACTTTTCCACTTTGTCAGTCCATCTCAGACGAGCTCGGGCCCAGAGAGGTTGGCAGGGTTTCTGGATGTTGGTGACATGTCTCTCTCTCCGCGTGGTGGAGCCTTAACTTGCATTTGTTGATGCAGAGACAAACTGTGTTTGTTGACAACGGTTTTCCAAAGTGTTCCTGAGTCCATGTAGTATCCTTTACACAATGATGTGGGTTTTCAACGCTGTTTTAATGCCGTTTCACCTGAGGGGTCAAAGGTCACAGGCATTCAGTGTTGGTGTTTGGCGTTGCACCTCATGTGTAGAGATTTCTCCAGACTGAATTTGAATCTTTTAATGATATTGATTATAGCTGGTGAAATCAGTAAATTCCTGCAGTTTTGTGTTGAGAAATGTTCTTAAACTGCTGGACTATGGACACAATTTTACACTATGCTTGTAATCGACTGAGTCTTTTCTTGCCTCTGTCCTAACTTTTTTGAAACATGTTGCAGGCATCAAATTCAGAATGAGTGCATATTTACAAAAACAAGTTTATCAGTTTGAACATTAAATATCTTGTCTTCATACTATATTCAATTGAATACAAGTTGAAAATGATTTGCAAATAACTGCATTTTGTTTTTATTTACCTTGACACAGCATCACAACTTTTTTTGAGATTGGGGCTGTTGAATCCTGGCTACAGTCCACAAACATCCACTCATTTACACTTCAGTCCGACTGATTTCTACATTTCAGCTCTTCTGCAGTTTTGTTTTGTTAATAAACCAAAGTTCAGCACTTTTTTGTGCATGCGAACAAGTTATGTTTACAGTCAGTGTGTGTTTTGCAGAACACACAACACGTGAGCATGGTTGAGGCCCACCGAAACCACTGAGTGTATTCACTTCCTCATAACATTCACAAAGCTGGTTTTTGAAAACATTTTAAATTATGCACTGTTTACATGCAAGTCTGCCAACTTGCAGTCATCTTCTTCGCTGTCTTTGAATAAAGTAGTATCCCTTGAGATTAAAAGTTCATTCTTGACCTTGAAAAGAGAAATTCCCAAAAGAATCTCACCACAAAATGGTCCCTGCGATGAGACTGTTACATCATCTTCAGCTGTTGAGCTGATGCCATTAGAGGATGCTCTGAAAACGTAGTGAACGTTTGTTTGAGAGATATCCCAAATACACTTTATATGCAGGTTTCATTTTGTACGGTTCACCATAGCAACCGTCACATTGTACACTAATACACAAGCGAATTAGCACTTGCACAAATGAATACATGTTAACATTTTAATTCTTTCAGTTTCTTTCTTAAGCCATTGTGTGGTCAATGTCAATTTCTCTTAAAGGGATAGTTCACTCAAAAATGAAAATTCAGTCATCATATTTTCACTCTCATGCTGATTGAAGGTCTTAAACAAAACACTGCAGGAATTTCCCAGAAAAACAGCTTTGTTCACACACACGTCAACATGGCTCCAAGCTAAGGATCTATAATGAAGATTCAGGCTAAAAACATGGTGTAAATGATGTCAACTTCGCAAGTTGGGGGCTTTAGGAGACTTGGATTATGCCAGATGAGCAGTATGGAGACACTTTGTTTTTGTTTTGTTTTTTCAGTTGTGTTTTTCTGTTTGGTTATGATTCACTTCCATTGTTTGGGAGATTCTGCAACGCTCGTTTTCCTGTGAAACTCCAGCAGTGTTTTCTGGACTAAAAAACTAAACCCAATCTTCAATCAGGGTGAATAGATAATGACTGTATTTTCATTTTTGGGTGCACTGTACCTTTCACATTTTATAACGCTGACATGTAATGTGACTGTCTGGCATAGTGTATTGTGTGAAGCAACAAATTGTAGCACTGTGCCCAATTTCCCCTCAATTAAGTTTAATAACTTTGCTCTGCACTAATCAATCTGTAGTGAGCAGAACTGAATTTCTGAATTTCCATTTAACATAATAATCTGGCTTGATTTGTGACTCACCTTTATAACTGATAACTCTGTCTCACCTTTTTGAGAGAATGCAGAATAAATACATGCAGATACACATCTCAAACATTTGTTGAGTTTTTAAAATCAGATTTACCACACAAATAATAATAACAGCAATGAAGTCACTCAAGACAATCTTCCTTTTATAGGAAAATTTTAATAGTTATTCAATGTTCTACATTTTACAGTAAATATACAATTACAAACTTGGCTTAGTTATAGTACTAAGATCACTAACTGATCTTTAAAAAAAAAAATAAAAAAAAACCCTCAACAACAAAAAAACGTTAAAAAAAAAAAAAAAAAGAAAGAAAAAAAAAGAAAACAAAAATTAAAAACAGATTTACACTTCATATCACAAGCCTGACGCTGGTCCTTCACTCTGGACCAAATAGCTAACATACAATTCACTTCTCTCAACGCTGAACAGACGTTGGGCTTCTGTTTCAAACACAACCTTACGGTAACAGATATACCATAGCATGTGCAAACTGGGTACCAAACTAAAACTTCCAAAAGATGGGGTTGTTCCTTATACTCGATCCCGCAGGGGATACGAGTATGCTTTTTTTTTTTTTTTTGGAAGACAAGGAATTTCCACTTTTTGCATCACATTTAGTGTCAAATTAAACTAAGATATCTCTGACAAGTTGAAATTAAAAAGCTGCAGCAGAACATCGAAGACATTTAAGAGCCTACTATTCACTGTGATAGTAGTGTTTTAATTTATACTCATGAGAAAAACTAAGACTTAGCAACTGCAAGGCAAAAAAAGAAGGGGGGGGGAGGGAAGATGAGAGGAGAGGTGTGATGAATGGTTCTGGTCGCATTTTCACTGTCAAAGTGAAGAGGCGCGAGACTAAAACAGTGGTGAAGAAAAGAAGAGAGAAATCCTCATTAAAGGTTCCACCTTTAAAGGTTTGGAAATGTCTCTGAGGGCAGAATGATGGATGATAAAAGATGATAAAAGACCCATGATTAAGATAACTTTGCATTTTCCCCTCCTGAACACATCAAAGTGTTCAACTGTCCATTTTCACTTAAGTGCAAACTGAAATAAACGAGAGGCAAGGAATGAGGAAGAGGTTTCGCCAGCCTGCTTTGAATGTCCTGCGGGCCTCTCTACTGAGCCTCCACATTAAAAACAGAACTACAGTTTTTAACAGTATTGGTCTTCAGCCCAGAAAGAAAAACTCTTATTTTCATTTAACATAATTAATTATTGATTAACTCCTCCAATAAGAACAACAAATAGGACCTCATTTAGTGTCTATTTTTTGTTTGTTGCCTAAAATTTTCTTTAAGGAAAAAAAAAAAAAAAAGGATATTTAATTTGAAAGAGACCATCTTAGTGCTCAAAATGTGTGATTCTTAAATGTTAACACCAATTATTTATCAATTTTTCATTTTGGCTCAAAGCTTTAAACCAGGAGTCTCAAACTGCCAACCCACTGAAAATATAATATCACCTGGACGATAAAATCATTTTTATTTTATTATTTTTCTACCCCTTCATGTGCAACTGAAATAAAAACAATTCAATTTTTAAAAATGCGTTGTTTGATTTAAAATAATGGCAAAGGTCGATGTGTCTTCCCAAACCAAAAAGGAATGAAAATATGTTAGTACTGGAAATAAAATCTTTCAGAAATATTGCGCTTTCTTGTAGCACTTGAATGCTGAAGTGTCCCTTCTTTGAGATTACGATACCAGCAGTGGCTCTGCGCCAGTTTGAGTTTGAGACCCCTGCTTTAAACCAGAGTGATGTCTCTTCCAGACTTTGTCAGTGGTGACATCTAGTGGAGATTTCACAAATCCCCCAAACAGTACAATAGATTATCACCATACTGAGACGGGGTGGCAAAGGGTTGCAAAGGTCAGACTGAATGCACATAAAGGCCAAAAACGTGAGAGCAGGAGGGTTAAAGGAAAAGGTAAATGCGGAGATGATCATTTTGCATCCTTGATAAAAACTGAATGTTTGAAATGGTTGGAGTGTGGGGATGCAAAATGGCCTCTGAAGGGAGCGGTGTGGCACGAGGTGAAAATAGGATCATTGACACAGAGGATACAGTAAGAAAGATAAAAAGGTGAGACAGGCAATATGCATTAACAACAATGTGAGAAATAGGACAGCAATAGGAAAAACACAGATTCACAGGAAGCTAGACGTAACAAGGACTCAGAATTCACCAGATACTTAGGAGAAGTAACTAATATTTACTGAACAACTGTTGGTGAAATATGGCACAGAACAAAGGGCGTGGCGGAGGCTGAGGGTTTTCGCGACGTCTTTGCACTGAACAGAACGGAAATGGACCGCAGAGATGGCTTCCGAAAGCATCATGGCAACCCTTTTTCAGTCAGTGCCGTCGGTTTCGGTTCTGTTATTAATCCTCTGCTTCCTCAAGGTCTGTAAATCCAGGCGAAGATTATAAAAACGCGGGAATTTTGGAAGTTCGTTCGCTAGACCTTGTCCGAACTCCTCCTCCCCCCAGTGACAGATATGTAGAGGACAGAGATGCCGAAGAGGAGGTAAAAAAAAAAAAAGAAAAAAAAAAAAGAAAAAAAAATATTAAAAGCACAAACAGTAGCTGCCACACTGATGCAACCATGCTTAGCTAGAAATACATTACTGTACCACTTGCTGTATAAATATACTGCATTTTTTTTAACTTAGAGATCCAATGCTATAGTGAAATACACCTGAATATTATGCATACGATTATGCTCAATTGACCAGAGGGAAAGAAGAAGGAAAAAAAAAAAAAACAAGATTTAACTGAGAAATACTGACAGAAGTAGTGGTTGGTTAAATAAATCCTAATGACGAATAACATTACTGCTGTCGCAAGAAAATCCAGTTTTTGTATCTTGAATTGAAATATACAAGATCTGTAACATGGTGGGAACATTTACAACCCTCACGGCGATAACATCCACTCCTAAAATATGAGGGTCGTTTTAAAAATAAGGCTCAAAGATCGACGGTTTTCATCCGACAGCGGCATAATGTAATATTTTCTTGAGAATTAACCTACTAGTGTACAAACATCTGGACTAAGAATACCTCAAACACTCGACCTTATTGTTTTATTTTTAATTACAATATAAATTGCTTCTTCCTCCCTCCTGCACTACAAAGCCTAGGTACCTCTTACTTAGCATTAAATTATAGTCATCAAGTTTTTTTTTTGTCTTATGTTGTGCAATATTTCCTCACAAAGTTATTCAATACCCAAATTCTTGATATGTTCTACTCTTCTTAGCTGTAACTGATAATTACTGAATGAAGGCTGCATACAGAGCCTGTAATCCATATTTAGAGATTACAACAATAAGCTTTTTTTTTTTAAAAATCACTTCAAAACGCTGATAAAATAATTACTGTATGTTAACAGTTGGGAGGCGTTCCCTCTTATTTTATTGCAATATCAAACCACTTCATCTACATACCCGCGCAGTAAATGCTTTTTGTTATACCAATCTGTACTCTACACATCATCAAGCTGTGATTCGAATCATAATGCTTTCTTTTTTTTTTTTTTTTTGTAAATCCTGAAAAATACCACAGGCCTCACCTTAAATATTAAACCCCACTACCACTACTAGGTGTGTTTGTAGTGTATTTTGATTAAGACGGGTCATCGATGCCTTCACATGTACATGTAGAAGCATAAAAAGGCAACGGAAAATGGCTGTACATGGTCCACATCTCATTGGCTCAAATATTATCCTCAGCTAATGATAACTGACCCTTCCTAAGCCCCACCCCTTTTCCCTCTGTGCTAAGAGCAAAGCAAAGAGAGAAATTGAGCAAACTTGTTATCTCTGTCAACTTTCTCCTTTCCCTGTAAAAGTGACACATAAACTCACATCTCAAGTTAGCTAAAGTTAGCAAAACGCTAGGCAACTATCTATTTATTACTGATGTAGATTATTTTTTATGTTTATTTATTTAAGAAGGGACAATGCACATAAATTACACATGATCACTTAAGTCCAATCAAGTCAAATGTGCCAGATTTAGCCATGCAGGCTAATTTTCATCTGCAGTCCCTGGGAGGTTCATGGCTTGCTAGTTAGCTTGCGTTCTGCCAACATTAGCTCACTTGACATGTGAATATAAGTTGCTTTTACAGGTCCCCCAGCATCATCTTTTTAACCATCTACAAAACATTGTTTTCTTTTTAACAGACGAGCCTAGCACATAATATATCTAAGCGCAGATAAAAGGAAAGCTCAACTGTTATTGGAGCACAGAGCGAAAAGGGGCGGGACTTACGAAGAATCAATTGTCATAAAAATCAAGGTTTATACTGGAAATGGAGAAGCAGATATGTGTAAATCTCTGACTCCTGTGAACAAATGTATGATTCTTTTTCATAAAAACCATTAAAAGTCTAAAAAGCCTCCTATCAGCTCCTGAAGGTCAAACTGGACTGATCCGGTTTAAAACTGAGCAACACTGCATCATACCAGCTCTGCACTCTTGTTAATATTTCCTAATATTCCTTTTTCTTTATGAACATTGAAACCAGCAGTTTTCTGATGACAGTGCTCTCATTTTGCTGCAATTCACAAGTTTAAAAATTTGGACCCATATTCTAAACAGAATAACGAATAATCCCTGTGACATGGACCAGGTGTCTACAGCCTTCTGATTGGACGATCTCTTTCCAATTGAGGTGCGCAACCATCCATGTCACCGGTTTGGTCTTTATAGCGCTGTGGAATGGACTGAACATCATTCAGCACATTTATCTGACTGGTCCATTATTGTGTTTACTCAGGAGTCTGGGTTTCTATCTGTTTGAGCGTTTGGTTTTAAGTCCTCGCCTGGAAGACGGAGGAGGAAACGATACGATCACAGCAAGAGAAATCAACGCACAAAGCATGTAGTGCAAAAAAAACAGCAGTGTGTTTGCGCGGTCTCTTGCAGGTGAGCCGTCACAAACTCAAATGTCCTGTACCTTGAAATGAAACGACTGACTGTGAACATGTGACCTCCTCCTCCTTCTCTCCCCACCTCTCTGCTCTCCTAGTGTGATCCCTTTAAACTCCTTCTCTGCTGCCTGCCATGCACACCCCTACAAATCCATGTTGTGTGTGTGTGTGTGTTGTGTGTGTGGTGTGTGTGTGTGTGTGTGTGTGTGTGTGTGTGTGTGTGTGTGTGTGTTGTTTTGCTTGTTTTGATCAGTAACGACATAACTGGAGGTATCGTACAGTAAGTGCCACTAAGTGATCATGTGTTTCCCGACACACCACAGGAGCCCCTGTGTGTGTGCATGCTTGTGTGTGTGTGTGTGAGAGAATGTGTGCACGACCACCCATGCTTTTGACACAGTTATTATTATTATAAATATTTGTACATTTTCTAAATGCATCGACCTACGCTAAGATTAAGATTCCGATGGTGTCACGACATACTAGCCTGCATAGTATGTAGCATGAAGTAGTTTTCTTAGTGTGTACTACGCTAATGTGGACACAGTGGGACACGCAGCAGGATGGGTAATGGTCAGTAAGTGCTCGTAGCGACATAGCACTCACGCAGAGACGTAATGACGAGGCATGATGGACTGCCGGACAGACAGCTACGTGCTGGAAGACGACTGAGATTAAACTGAAAACGAAACAAAGAAAGAATGAAAAGGAGGAACAAACAAAGGTAGGAAAAAAACAAAAAAAAAGGATAAGAGTGTGGTAACAAAAGAGAGTATTAAAACATTAAATAACCCGAAAAAACAATCCTAATCATGTTAAAACCCTGTGCTGATATCTAGTCGTTAGAAAATTTGGCAGCATATGTCAATAAGTCTTTGTAGTGACCGATGGAGATGATGATGATGAGGAATAAGTGCCCGATATTTTCCAGCCAACTGAGCGGCAGCAGCAGGAAGGACCACACACACACCAGCACAACACAGAAACAGGAGCGACTGACACCCGTGATTGGTAAGAGTCCTTCTGGAGTTCCAATGACAGACACAGCAAAAGAAAGTGAGAAAATAAAAAATAACCATATAAAATAAGGTAATGACTGGTTGGCAAATGAACAAGAGAAGAAAATAAAAAATAAAAGCAGCTTTTGGAAAAAAAAAAAAAGTTAGAGAATGTCGCATAATAACAATAACAATAATAGTAAAGTGGCTGTTGCACTTTAGTTTTGTTCTTGCAGACAGGTGCTGAGTTCCCGTGGTTACCAGTGGGAGCCCGTGTAAGATTTGAGCAGTTGCATACGATGGTGAACTCCAGATCTGGTGGGAAAGAAGAGCGGAGGTACACACTGGTGAGTGATTTAAGACCTCTGAGGAAAAAGAGGGGAGAGAAATGTGAGGCGGCACAGTTTGTTCAAGTCGGAGAGACAACAGAGGAAACAAAAAAAGGGGGGGAATGAAAAGGAGGAGGTGGAGGGGGGGAGGGAACAGATGGAGGAGAGAAAATTAGGGTGGAGAGGAACGTCTCAAAGAGGGGAGAAAAAAAAGCGAGCAGCGGGAGGGCAGACACTCACATGATGGGTGGGCTCTACCAGTGAGGCGGTACGTAGCTGTACCCAGGTGTCCCTTGGGGCCTGTAGGTTGGCACAGTAACTGGGTGTCCTCCAATCTGGGGGTGCTGGGGCGTTGTCAGCAGGGTCCCTAAAGGAAGGTAACAACACCATTAATGAGCTTCAGCGTTTATGAATCCATCTGCTGTACAGCTAGGAAGGACTTTATTTGTCCTTTTTCTGTCATTAAGCTGCTGTAGTTGTGGTTATTTTACATGATGACCTACGCTCAGGGTTTATACGGCTTTTAAAAATAAAATTCAAGCATGTTTCAAGCGCTTTCAAGGTACCTAAACCAAAAATGTCAAGACTCTAAGCCTTTACCATCACATCTAAATTGTTACTATAAATGAAACTGCAAATTCCTTTATACCCACAGCAATCAATGTATATTATCACACATGTATTATAATTATTATTACCAGCTGTTAACCAATTAACTTGGATTGTATGTTAGATAATGATTATTCAATGCAGGCTAATTTCCAGATTAAGGGATCCACAGAGGATTCATTTAACTATGAATGACACGTATGACAACAGGATTGTTTCATTCCAAATATCAAAAAAGACTTTTGGTTTACGCGAGTGATCGTGTAGAGGATCAGACCATATCATTTCAAAAAAAATCAGGCACTTTCAGGGAGTATATTCAAATTCAAGCATATTCCTAACTGCGAAAACATCAGTTAAAATAACTGTGATTAAAATAAAACATTTTCTGAACTTCCAAGACTTTGTAAAGAACTCTGTATGTCAGCATGTTGATGAGAACAGGATAACATTTTGCTACTGCAATTAGACTCATTCAAGCACTTTGGTATATTTTTCCTCTTTTTTTGTAGCATTTTAGCAGCTGTGACATTTTATTCCAACTCTAAATGAAATAAAACACTTATCTACCTACCTTGTACAGATACAGTAAATTTAACCCTGAGGAAAGCCGACTAAGTAACTAAATGAATGTGGGCAGAGCTCAACATTTAGCTTGGGAGAAGAAAAATGTCATGTCAGGCTAGTAATTCGAGCAACTCACTTGTCCAACCAACCAAGGGCTAAAAAATAAATAAACTATTAATCATTCATGAATATTTTCATGCAAAAATGGCTAAAAGAATCTCTTTTTGTTTTCAGCCTCTCAAATATGGAGATTTTTCTACTTTGCGCCAACTGAATATCTCTGGGTTCTGGACAGACAAGATGAGACACTTAAAGACATCACCTGTCACTATTGTCTCACATTTATCAACATTGCAGCCCTCGATTAAACATGACAGTCTACTTTAGTCGCTGCTATTTGATAACTATTTAACTATTTGTACAAGGGCAAGTGAAAATTGTCTAAAAATCAATACTAGTGCTGCAACTCACAATCATTTTCATTTTCGATTTATGCTACTTGACTTGTGGTCCTTGCTTTTTTATCTCTTTGTGTTTTAAACATTTATTTGGTTACTTATTGGGTTATATGATAAGGACAGTTATAGTATACACAGACAAACTTAAAACAGCTGTCCAAGTATCAAATTATGAAAATAAGAGACTGGAACATTAAGGTTAAAAGAGGGTAAAGTAAATGCAGCAAGATATCATAAAGCTAAATAAAAACTGAGTCCTGTAAGATATAATAAAGCTTGAATTTAAAGACAATATATTCATAAAATAGACAGGAGTGCATGTTAGTGGCTGAGTTAACCAGGATTTGGTGGTAGAGTTCCAGGACTTTGCTCTCTTCACAGTAAAAGCTGCCTGAGCAAAAGATGTTTTACTATGTTATTATTATTGTTATGCATCAAAATCACCAGGGCAAATCCCTCTTATGTGTAAACCTATTTGGGAGTAAACTTCATTCTGCTTCTATTGATTAATCTTTTATTTTCTAAATTAACTGAATTTTGGTCAACAAACTGTCAACAAATGGCATAAACTGCCCATCACAAGTTACCAGAGTCCATAATGACAGCTGAAAATGTGTTGTTTTGTCTGACCAAGCGTCCAAAACCCAAACTTATCTGCTTTATCCAGTGAAGATGCTAGTTTGTTTTTTTTTGTTTTTTGTTTTTTTTTGCATTTTTTGCTCACTAATTACAATGCCAGTTATTTTTCTGTAAATCAACAAATCAATTAATTGTCTAAGCTCTAATTTACCCTGCTGTTTTTTATGATATACAAGCCTGACCTTGCCAAGCACATAAAACCTATGAAATATGCAAGCCAAAACAAAAGGGAGCTCTCAACACAACACTTTCATTCACATTCAGTGAGCAAGATTAAAAAAACATGTCTGTGCAGGTGCAGCATAAATAAATGACTTAAAATCAGATTACAGTCAGGAGAGAACAGTCAAGGCGCCAAGGCCAGCATGTTATGTCTGATGAAATGAAATAAACAAAAACTGTTTTCACCAAGCAGTTCGGCAAAATAGCAAAATTTGAGGATGGTAACAACAGAACCAAAACCACTCTATTCAGCCCTGTTTTTTCAGATGTAGGGTTTAGGTACATGTAGGTATGGGGTTCAAAGGTACTACACAGAAAGTGCTTAATGGAAAAGTAGCTTAGAATCAGTGGTTCCAGTCTTACCTGCGCTCATGGCCATGGTTGTCCCAGCTACCATTCCCATGGCAGCCATGCCGTTGTTGCGAGGAGCAGGTACGGGGACGGGGGCAGGGTACAGGGCTGTAGAGGGGATGCTGTTAGGCTGCACCACGGTGGTGTGATGGATCACATGTGGCTGAGCCGCATACACTGGCTGGGTATAGTACGCTCCCTGTCAGGATGAGCACAGGAGAGGGAGGGTGAGGCTGAGGGTGTACGTGTATGATATAAACAGCTTAGGATGAAATTTAAATGTTTGTTTTATTTAGTTGAAGTCGGAGAAGATGGTTTAAACGAGCAATAAGATATGAGTGCTACACACTAGACAGCAAATTGGAGCCATAGATGGTAAATTAAACAGGTTAAAATCCTATTTAATATGGTTGAAGCATGTTGTTTCCCCCTGCCCTCTGTACTCCAGACTTGAGGAAGCTCTGCAGGCTGCAGGAGCCCTGCAGGAGCGCAAGCCAAGCACAACATTGTAAACTGACAACAAAAAATAACGACCAGTCCTCCACTGCAAGTTGATCAACTGTTTATGACTGTCAGTTGTCTGTCAGTGTAAAGCTAAACCTGTTATCCTAAAACAAAAGCCCACTGCTTTGAAAAATACACATTCTGGAGTCTGAGTTTAGTGAGTGCCTGCCAAACTCCATAAACATATGGCTCAGTTTAACAGTTCTAAACATCTACGCCTTCTAAAAGCTTATTAATGTTTTCCTATGACTCCTAAACAGACACTAACTCATTTGGCAAACATTCAGCATTAATTTACAGCATTAAGTTTCAAAGGAGGACAACACGGCTGTAGCGCTGCTGTCAGAGAAGCACGTATTTCAGCACAGCATGTTTCCTTAATCTCTGACGACATATTGTGGTATTTTTTACTAGTTGTGGTCATTTTCCACTGCAGGAACAAGACAAGCTGACAGAAAACACTCAGCACATCAACACGACTTTTCCCTATCTCTCTTCCTGCCTCTGCACTTTTCTTTTCAAATATCCATTTAACCATTGGAAGATACAGCATCAAATTACTAAAGAACAAAATGGTGGCTCTGTTGTTGACTTGTCATGTGTAACTGCATCTTATAAAAAAAGCCACTGCTTTTCAATCTGCTGTCAATATAATTTGCCCAATCAGTAGGTGCTCTCGTGCAGAAAACAAAAATGTGTTAAAATGGGACTTTGAGGTACCAATTTTGTTTGTTTTGAAGTTTAGGTTTCTGGAGTTCCTCGAGACTGTTAACCAAATTTATATTCTTGATTAAACGACAGTTCACATTTAATGGTGTTGGACCAGGACACAAAAGTGACAGTACCTTGTATTTTTTTATTTAACTGAATCCTGAAATTATCTTTTCAGCCATCTCATAAAAAACATAGAAAAACATAGAAAAAGGTATGAATCAAAGCTACATCCCTGCAGCCAGAGGAGATGAAATATTGATGAAAGAGAATTTCTGCAAAAGAAAAACATGATTTCTTTCCCTCGTTTATTTAACCACTTCACCCCAAAATCAAAAATACATATTTTCACTCTGACCTGTAGTGCTATTTGTGTGAGTTGTGGAGATTAGCTGTAGAGATGTCTGCCTTCTCTCCAATATAATGACACTTGATGGCACTTAGCTTCTGGTGCTCAAAACGGCAACAGTTGAAAAACTCAACACCCGAGCCTCTTTCTGGAAATCATAACACAGTTACTCAAGACAGTCTACAGACCTTGTTGTGGGCAGTTGCATGAAGGAACTACTTTGTTGAAAGAAGTTACTTCCTCATTTTTCAACTGTTTTTTTTTTTTTTTTTGGCGCTTTGAGTACCACAAGCCAGGTGCCATTTAGTCCCATTATACTGGAGAGAAGGCAGACATCTGAAACTTATGCCAAAACAATCCAGATGGATATACATATAGCACTACTGGCCCAAGCAAAAATATGTATTTTTGATTTGGGGTGAACTGTCCCTTTAAAAGCTGAAATGAATAACTATTGCAAAGATAACAGACCATTTGGTGTCACATTTGTAAAACTGCTTTGCCTGATTGTGTTCATATGCTGTGCAGTGTAATCAACCAAGCAGACAACATGAGCACATTTGCTACACTGATTAAAGTTAAATGGCACCGACAACCAAACAGGTGTAACATGACAAAACCGATCAACTTTTTTCGGTAGCAGAGAACAGAGTCTGTCTCTGAGGTGTTAGTGTGTCAGTTTTAATTAAGTATCCTTACCTGTGCGTATATGTTCTGCTGAGGGTAGGCACTGCGGATGGGGTACATCGCTGTTGGGTATGGGGTGGGGGTCGGGGTGTAGGGAGGGGGCGCTCCATTTGACTGAGTGGGGGGCACTTTGTATGGGGTGCCTGCTGAAGTATATCCTAAAAACAGTCAAAGGTTAAAAAGAGGGGAGAGAAGAAGGAGGATTTAGAAACACATAACATTAACACACTTTATTAATTCATTGATGAGTTTAGTTTTTTTAAAACTGCAAAATTAAGAAAAGCTGATACGAGGAAGCTGTTGGAAAATTACTTACACATTAGCTTATTTACACATTACAGCAACATTAGCATTTATTTGGAGTTTTAAGTCCAATCTTCATTCTTCTTTTAGCTCTGTTTTACCCTCCACCAACTCCTAAGGGAAATATTTAGCTCATTAGCTGTTAAATTCCCCGCTACTATACAGGGAGGCAGGTAGCAAACAAGGTGTACACAACTTTTTCAAAACTCTGGGTCTGGCTCCTGATCTGAATGAAGTCTGACTTTAGATACTGCCCCTAAACAATGTCAGGATTTGATGTGGGCCAGCAGAAATCAGTAGAATCATAGCGATTTATTAGAAAATAATCCCTTAATCATTTATTATTTTTCAAAAATACCATAACATTTCAGGATTTCAGAATGAAAGATAAATAGCTGCCTAATATTTTACTAATCACTTAATTGTTTCAGTCATTTTTCAATCAAAAACATGTCAAACATTTGTTCAAGTTTCTTAAATGTGAGGATTTTCTCCTTTTCTTAGCGATTTTTGATTTTAAATAAAGTGTTTGGGTTTCGGACTGTTGGTTGGACAGAAGGAGCAATTTGAAGACGTCACTTTAGGCTCTGGGAAATACTAAATAATTATTTGTAACAATAACTGGCAGATTAATCAATAATGAAAATGACGTAGTTGTACCCGTTTCCTTATGCTCCTCCTTGTCTCACATTACAGATGAACATTCGGACAAAACATGACAATTGATGAGGTGAGCTTGGATTCTAGAATTTGTTTTTATTTGTTTTCTGATATATTATGGACCAAATGTTAATCTGTTGATAGAGAAAGCAATTGGGAAATTAATTAATAATGAAAATAATCATTAGTTGCCATCCTATTGAAATGTTCATTTTATTTTTTGCATTTCCCACAAAATCCACCAGATGGGGGACTGGTGCTGTGTCTTCATGGAGCTCGAGTCACAAAACAATGCATCCAAGGGTTTATGAGTCTTATAACCCCACATTTAGCTTATCATGAAGTCTTATCTTGATCTTTGAATGACAGCATTTCTACATTGTTCACTGCTACAGAAAGTAGTTGAGTGTATGGAGGATATTCTCTCTTTTAAAGGACCACATACAGTCAAGCAACCTACCAACCTCAGTGGCACAGACAGTACCCCTTTAAACATGACTGAAGTCTAGTCATCATTTAACTCTACATGAGACAGTTGCAAGGCACGAGCTCTACAGCAGGACAGTGAAGGCATCTGGTTCAGACCCCTGCATTACTGTCTGCTCTTCACTGGGCTCTGCTCTGTGGGGTGCAGTAACTCCGAACGGCCACTCGGAGGAGCCTGAAGGTCAAACATGCTACTAGCTAGTTGCTGCTGTGGAGCTTATGAAAGCGCCTCTCTCTCTCTCACACAAGGACAAGGGAACAAAGAGATGCTGGAGCTGCTATGTGTGTGTCTAAAAGTGTGTGTGTGTGTGTGCATACTCTCACACACATTCTTTGCTCCAACATGGATGCAGGGCATTAGAGGACAATGGTGTGTGACAATCACACAAAAGCCCTGCTGATAGAAAACTGTTTGTCTATTCAATGGTCTTCTTGAGAAATAATGACATTGACCAAGACATGTTTTTAATCAGACCACAGCTGGCTTGTCTGGAGGTTGATGTTTGTCTAGGACACAAAATCTGCAGACGGTTGATTTCACCAAGCAATAAGCATTGTGCAAAGAAGAAATCTGCAGTTAAACAGAAAGGATTTCAACAGCAGCCTCAATAATTAGGTTCAAGTCTTTTGTTGGAACAAAGCTGGGTGAGGTTTGCCAAAGCGTACCTGATATTTTGTTAGACTTCCAAAAGATGAAACCAAACTGGGGGAGGGGACGAGGGGAGAGGGGCTTCAAAAGCAGCACAGATGAATTCTACAAACCCATCCTGCCTTGGTGAGATACTTAAAATTCAGGAGAATAGGAGAAAATTCAAGTAGCTTTTTGCTTTGCATGTTCAGGATATCTTATCTTTCATTCATTCATAGTAATTAATCCTTTACAAATATTTTTTATTTAGGTGCTTTTGAAGTGAAACATTTTTTTAATCAATGTTGAGACATTTATTATAATAATAAACCACTTCTTCAAAAGGACTTAATTGTTCTTTTCATTCTTGTTACCAGTTTATCATCCGGTTCTTCTGTCTGGAATAACCTTAACATCATTTTTATAGTCAAGAACTTCAAAGCATGTGTTCATCATCCTGTCCTTACCACGTATAATGTGGAAAGGAATATTACCGCTCAATTTTCCATATTGATTTTTTCAGTTATGTTGTTTTTCCTTTTTGTCATGTTATGGTGAGCCTTTTGTCTTGAACATTTTGTCCTAACATTTTCATATTATGAACATGACATAAATGATACAGAGGGTATTAATAAGCATCAGCACAGTGCCAGAAAGAGTAAATAAGTAGTAAAAGTCAGATAAATTAAAAAGTAAGTATTGTGAAAATTAGGTTATGTGCACATATTAACAATGGGGTTTATAAGCTGACATTTGCTGTGTTTATTGTGTGAAAACAGTTATTAGTCATTTTCTGTTAATGTTGTCCAGGAACTCGACTGTTTCTGAAATTGGTTTTCAATTAGAGTTTGACCTTGAATAAACATCTTCCTTTCTCCGTCGCTCATAATTCCTAAATATATATTTTTTAACGCATACATTAATGTTTTGTGGCAATTAATAAACAAATCTGCTAATAAAACCTGACACACTACAACTATAAAATACACTATAGGTTCCCCAAAATAACATTATCTTATGACGGGGCCTCCATTTTGCAATTTGTCTTTAAAAACCTATTGATAATACTACATCAAATGTAAAAAAGCAAACAAAAAAACCTCCTGAATATATTTATTTACTTTGATTAATGCACTAATAATTACATTTTAAATCATATATAAATTATGTTTTATAATAATACACAGAATAATAAAAAATCTGATTTTATTAAAGCTACTGCAAAGAACCTTTATTCTATGTTGTTAATTCTGGAGGCTCTTGTGGACAAAAGTGGTACCATTTCCACCACCATAACCGTAAAATGTCAAAATAAAATGACCTAAATAAAAATCTCTTCCTGCTTCTTTTTAACTGGGTGACATACCACTCCACTGTAACCTTCCCTGTGAAAATGTAAACACAGGCTCGTTACATCTGATTTCAAGGAGAATGCAACCCAGTGGCAGACATTAAGACTAACTTTATAGAAATAGCCCAACTTCTATTTGATGTTTTTTTTCAGTATTTTCCCACATTTTCCCTCCTATTTGTTGAAGCCCCACTCTGAAATCATGGAAATACACCTCAAATCATCATAAGATTTAACATTTCAGATTCACAATGTACAAGATTTTGTTGTTTAGTGCTTTTAAATCTTAAATTTTCATACCTTTCCCAAGCAGGTTTATTTAAAGAAATGACTGTATAGTCAAAAATCAGCTGAAGGGCAGCAGTGTTTGATTAAGGGGTGAAATCAAACTGTCATTATGTTTCTGGATTAATATCTCCAAATAACTGCGTTCATGTCAAAAGACAATGAGCCTGAGTGAGACTGTACTGGACTCTGGGTATCTAGGCTGAAAAGTTCAAAAGCCGGTCACACTAAACTATCTGCATCTATACAGACAGACCATAACTGGAGAGCAGTGAGACAACTGTTATTCCCATCTGCTCCGGGGAGCAGACACTGAACCCCAGCAGAGTACGTATCTGCTACTATAAGGCCACTGGCAGCTGTTACTGGCCAGCTTCCCATTCCTGCACCATCACTGCCCTTTGGGCTGGGATCACCGCTTACTGATCTCACATTATTACAACCTGTGTGGAGCTCTGAACGACCTTCTAAATGCTCAGATTATACTGCGATGGCACATGTTGAAGCAGGACTGACTGTGGTTTTACATCAAGTTCCTAAGCAACATTTGGCTCACAACAAATAACTCAAGACAATTATTAAAAATGTGGGGAAACAATATTTGCTGCAGGTTACATACACATAATCAACACTGTAATAAATCATCTGACATGAAATGAAAATTCCATCAGTGTGTAATTTATTCAACACATTAAGTGGCATCCCAGCCTCAACCTAAACACTGACTAACTTTCATTTCACACCAACACATTACTCAACTGCTCCCCAGAGTGTGAACTCAGTGACTACAATGATTACTCAAGAGCAAGATTAACATTTTTGAAAGTTATTCAAGATAAACTGGTGGCACGTTCTTCAGAATATTCAAGTTTTTTGTTTTTTTTTTTGAAAACCCACTGACGTAGCACCTTCACAACTACCAAACTAAGAATAGTCGTCAGCTTAGGCCTCAAATTCCCAATTTAGAAAGTCTTACTCAGGTCCTTGAATCTGAAACTAAATCCCTGCTAATGCTGTTAAGTTTCCCCCAAAGTTTATTAAAAAAAAACACTGTATGAAATTCCTCATTGCCAACAGCTGGCATGTTTTTATATTGAATTTGCATCCGAAACAGTATTGTTAACTCATGTTTGCACAGATGACGGTTGCATTATTGTTGTCTGTAGCGGTTTGGCTCATGAAGTGTGATTTCTTCTCAATGGGAGCCACACAATAACGCTCTTGGCTTTTTGGCTCTGCCTGCACATTTGTTTTTACTGTATGATTCTTTCCTTATGTTTTAACCTCTTTTAGCCTCTTTAGTTTCTGTTTGAACAAAACTCCACTCTGTTTTGCTGTTTCAATAACTTGTCATGGTAGTTTTGCACATCTTCATACAAATTACACTACCTCACTGCATAAATTAATTAAATGAAATTTAATTTAAAAAAACAACTTCAACTTTGCAGAAATTTTAATAAATATAACATATCACATTTTAGTATGTTTGTAGTGCATACAGATTATCTCTTATATGTGTATGTATAGATATTCTATTTATTTATTATATCTGTAGGTTCTACTACGGCTGTATGAGTTGTAATAAAAGATCAACTGAGTGTCCATAAAGACTACTGCAGTCCAAATAGCAGGCTGGAGATATAGAGACAGCGTATTAAAATAGGTTGAAATCCCATCTAATATACAGTCTATAGCTGAAGCGAGTCCTTTCCCCCCACCCCCTCCACCTCAGACACGAGGAAGCTCAGGCAGGCAGCAGGAACACTGCAGGAGCGCAGGATGAGCGCAACATTGTAATTTTACAATATAAAGCAATGATGAGTCCTCCACTGTAAGTTGATCAGATGTTTAGAACTGTCACCTGTCTGTCAATGTAAAGCTAACCCGTTATATAAAAATCAAAAGCCTGCTGCTTGGAAAATTCAAACTCTTTTTTGACTTAAATGTCTTAACAGTTTGCTCAATTTAACCGTTATGAACATCAACTCCTTCTACAAGATTATTAATGATTTCTTGTGACTCATAAACAAACACTCATTTGGCAAACATTCGGCATTAATGTGACATGGGCCAAGCTAAAACAGATGTTACTATAAATCACAGTAAATATATTACAGATTTGTCCTTTAATTTATTTTTGTTGTGTTATTTTTCTGATTGACATATATTCTCTCTTCTTCTGTTTACATATATTATTGTTTAGTGTGCAATGTCTGGATAACCTGCTGCGAGACAATTTTCCACTTGGGGATCAATAAAGTGAGTACATCTATCCATCTGTTTCCTCTTTCTCTATTTTGTATTGTGCAAATAAACAAACAGGCAACAGTATCATATTGACTCAACGAAGGGCAGGCAGAATAAAACACACATCCTTGCTGTTTGCTAATTAAACATGATAATGATGTAAAACCATCTGTGTATAAGATAGTGTGTCTGTGTGACATCCTCTACATAAAACCTCAATAGATCCTCCACACTCCCTACCATCTTTGTGCTGTGTTTTTTTTCCTTGAAAAATGACAAACATCCCCCTAATTTACTCCAAAACAGTTGGGGTGAACTGACAGCAATTACTCCCAAGATATTACCTTGTTAAATTTAAACAAAGTCATCAAATGGTGTGTGTGTGTGTGTGTGTGTGTGCTGGGGCTCACCTGGTGGATACCCAGGACTGCCTGTTTGATAGAGATTGGGTGTGTAGGTGGGAGCCGTGGCAGGATACCCTCCTGGATAGCCTGCAGGACATCAGAGACGAGAGAGAAAATATCAGAAACCAGAGCTTAATGAACACAGAGGGCTGCACACACACCACCCACACACACACACACAGAAGACAGACACACACACACACAGGTAGGGCAGTATTTGGTTTGAGCAGGATGTGCACAGATGGCGCTCATTAAAAAAATGTCTGCACCAATGACACGGTCGGCTGAATGCGTCTTACATACAGACGAGACACACCTGCTAATATGGTGTGGGAGGAGATAAATTCAGCAACATTAGCAAATGCAGGCAGACACGTGCGGGGGGGTGCACGCGCACACACTCCTGTGCGTCATCAATTACACATCAAACAAACAGAGCACATTTCGACCCCAGAAAATGCTTTCGCTGATAAAAAAAGGTGCATTTTCGACAGAGTTAGACAAAGAGGGAGGCAGAGAGGAGAAAAAAGAGGAGAGTTAAGAGACAGTACGGAGGTGAGAGACGTGCTGCTCCTCGCTGCTTGCTATTATTGGCAGTCGATCTCACACAGACAGATCTGTTCTGTAAGCTTTGCACCTTTGCTATATCGAGCTTCAACTGTTTGTCTGCTGCTGTAGGTTGAGCCACAGTCAGGATGGAACAGGTCTCATAAATATCTGCATCAATCTACGCTGCAGCACAGTCTGACGGTTGTCATGGTTCATCTGCACTCAGTTCGGTTTTATTCTTTTTTTTTTTTTTAAATAGAACTAATTTTTTTGATGTTTTTAAACAAGTTGTGACCTGACAGGTTAACATATCAGATGAGATATTCTATTAATGACACCACTAATAAAAATAGAAATAAGATAGGTATAGAATAAAGGAGAAAAGCAGCACAAGTCATAATCAAAAAAAAGAAAAAAAAAAAAGAAAAAAAGAGAGAAAGAGGAATAAAAGCAAGGCATGACAAAACAGGGGTCACTTCAGGGTTTTCAGACACTAACGTAAGTCAAAAAATTAAAAAATTAGAACTGGACTGATCTATTGGTTGAGCAGGATATATCGTCACGATACTGGCCATCCAGCTGAACAGCTTTGATGTTTATTTTGTATTTATTTTCTCAGTGTTCCTTTGTACAATGTTAAATCATTTAACATGTTTAAAAAAACAAACATATGCTATTTTTTTAATAAAGAAGAAAAGAAAACTGCCTTCTAAGTACCCTGGCATAATAATATTGGTGCACAATCCACATAGAAAAGGTCTATGTTTTATTCCAGCACAAACATTCACTATATCGTCAACCATATTGGTAATCTGTGAACTTTCCCTCTAAAATCGGTATCAGTCTCAAAAATCCCACATTGGTGGAGCTCTAGTTTCTATCAGTCATCCAGGTCAGCATGGATTCATATGAGGGTGTTTTCTGTCAGATAATTGACCCATTCTTTCAATTCTAGAGGTTTAGTTGGTTTAGTTCAATATATTTTTTATTATAGATTACGAAGACAGTTTTGATCATTAAATAAATGTGTTTTTGTGAACATTAGAGGTATCAGGTAACAAAAAAATGTTAAAAATTAAATAAAAGTGTTATTATGGATATTTTCAACACAACAACAAAAACAGTCCTAAAAGAATGCATTTCATTTACATTTTTCAATTCAGTTCAAAACATACAGCATCATTACTGCTGAACCTATTAACTACTGATTTAACGATTAGCCAACAAACAGGATATTAGTTGATAACGATTTCATGACTGATAAATGAGTGATTTATTAAATCAAAAACTCCAAATTCTCTAACTTAAGCTTTTGTTGCTTTTCTCTGTTTTGTATCATTGTAAATTCAATTCTCTTCTGTTTCTGACTTGTATTTTGAAGACGTCACTTTGGGGAGACTATTTTTTACACTGTACGAAGTAGGGTTGAGTGATGGGACGAATATATCGCCTACTGCCGACTGGCCGAGTCCTTCGTTGATTGTTTTTAGGGGTAGAATTTTATCGCTGCATTTTGCTAATATAATGGTCTGAGTGAGTGAGAGTCACTGCTCAGTGACACAGTACACACCCACTGAGCCGGAGGAAGAGTAGGAAGAATATAGCCTGTAGAGCCAGAATATTTTCACATCTAACGCAGTGAATTAAGGATTTCTTTTAACCAAACTAGTTGGTGATGGAACAGTGGAAAGACTAACTGAGATGGTTTTGATGAGTTTTACTGTGTTTTTCTGTCAAGTCTAAATGAAGTGTTTTTGATGAGTTCACAAGCTTGTCTTGGTTTGGTAAAAGAGAGAAACTTGAATTCAGAAGGTGCACGGTTGTACTTTTCTCTTCATGATGGAAATAGGTGTAAGAAAATACCTTTCTTGACATTTTGAGTATATTTTAATTTATTATTATTAACAATAAATATTATGATTATGTATTCATAGACTATTCAATCAGGTAGACGATTTGATCATGACACTAATCACTTGCAGCCCTACACATAGTATATTAGGCTTGAGAATGACACAGCTAAGTCTTTAACCTGGAGTCTGAGAAGTTTCTCAGTTGGAAAAATAACAAGTATCATCTCAACTCAACAGCTGCAGCACTGCATGGTTCAAAGGATCTTGAACAAAATGTCTGGTAACGTGTTCCATTCATCATATGCACTGATCCAAAGCCTTGCATTAAGTGATACAACCACACACCAGATGCTGTTACATCCCTATAAAACACAGTGAACTGTTAGGATTAACAAGGTGTTTAAGTTTGACTATAATGAGCTAAGAGAGAGAGATTCTGACTGCTGCTCCTTACAATTACAAATATTCACACATGGTTATTACCAAACAGAAAATAAAATGTCAGCACTTAACTGCATAAATGAAATATCATAGCACATATGCCATCCTAAACCTCACAAATTTTCATTGTCCACTCATTTATATGCTTCAGATGAAGCTAAGCAGTATCTCCTTGAAACGTGCAAGTTGCAGAGTTTTGGAGATAGTGACTAGGGCCCGACCGATATGGATTTTTTTGGGGCCGATGCCGATGCCGATTATTAGGGAAGAAAATTTCCGATAAAAGATTAATCGGCCGATTAAATTTTTACATTAATTTTTTTTTTTTTTAACAAATGGCTGCTTTTGAGCCTTTCAGACATTTCTTCCTTACAAAGATATAAATTGAAGGCAGAAAATTAATTGCAAATACTTTTATTGTTTTGAGGCAAGCAGCATATAACACAAACCTTACCATCCTTAACATTACCATTAGGGTTTTTTTTTAAAATAAAGCGCAAAACGGTAAACCTTACCTACAGTAACGTACAAATGTTTTACTCAACATCTTTGGTAAACAAACAATAAAAAAACAACTGCAAAAGAATGAGGTATTTTGTGTGGGGCAAGGAGCATAAGAACAATATTAACAAATTCACAAGCCCCTACAACTTGGAGTCCCTCTTAATACTCCCAATTCTTATGATGTTTAAGTTCTGTGATTTCTGACTGACTGTGAATGTGTATGGTACGGGCAGGTAGGCTATGTGGTTGGATGAGAAACTGAGGGGGCGGGGTGAGAGTGAGGAAAACAGGGTCCTGTGTGTGTGTGTGTGTGTGTGTTGTTGTAGTTACGTCGGGTCGGATGCTACAATATCAATAAAAACGTGTGCTTAACATAGACGTCCCCCCCCCCCCCCCCCCCCCCACCACACACACACACACACACACACACACACACCACACACACACACACACACACACACAACACACACACACACACACACACACACACACACACACACACACACACACACACACACACACACACACACACACACACACACACACACACACAACACACACACAAACCAGACGCGAAATATCCACGAGAGAGATGAACCACGGTCTCACTCCCAATGTGTCAACAGCCTGACGAATGGTCAGGGTCCCTCATCGTCACATACCGACTCATTAGGTACCCGTTTCTCGTCGTTTTTCGACGAGTTGGGTGACCCGACAGATTTACATAGAAATCCTACACATACACAGACACAGACACACAGCTGAGGGACTGAGGGGCAGAGGCGCTTGCCGACTGGCACGGAGAAATGCATGTCTGCATGCCCCCCAGTGGGTGCTCAACCTGGTTGGATAAATAATATTGGGGAATCTTTGGGAAAATCAAGTCTTTTTCCCTGCAGTTATAATCGGCCATAATCTGCGAATTTTGGCCAATTACAGATTATTCTCAAATGGGCTATAATCGGCCGATTTAATCGGCCGACCGATAAATCGGTCGGGCCCTAATAGTGACCCTAAAGATATCTGCCTTCTCTGGAATATAATGGAACTAGAGGCGCGTTGGCTTGTGGGTGCATAAATCTCAGAAAAATACATTTAAAGAAAAGCAATGTTTCAAATGTCTCAAAAATCATGACCCAGTTACTCAAGGTAATTCAAAGCCCTACATCCTCTCTATGGTACAAAGAAATATCTCATATCTCATAAAACTTGGCAACTTACAACAATAAAAATAAACAAAAAATATATATTTTTGATTTTTGGGTGAACTATCCTTTTACATAGCCTATCTGTTAAGATCCAGAATTATTTTTTTCCCATAGTTACCACCGTAAGCTGACCTGAGTAAAATTTAACAAATCTGAACCTGATCTAGAGAGTTCCCAGGTTGGTGAGTGTTTACTCAGAGCGAAAGCTCACCATGTGTAACATTTCCTGCCAACTTGGAAATAATCCACTGGAATCAGTGTGCTGTTGCATGTAGTTCTATTGTATTCTCACTAAGTTGGCCTACAGATCCATGAAAGTGTAGATGTGGAATGAATATCTGGGCAGACAGGGCCTATAACCCCAAGTTATGCAGTTTACAAAAAAACTGAATCATTTTAAAATGTAATGTCACTCCAAATAAAGACTAACTAAAAGTCGGAAATATATGGACAAACTGAACTTGAAACTACAACCAACAATGTTTTGCTATAGCCCCTCTCTGTTACATTACTCCTGGCGATGTTTACGGGTCACAGTGAGCGTAGTAAAGACACATCAGGGCTCATTTTCCTATATTCAGAAAAAGTCATTTACTATCAGTCACATTTGCACAAATGAAAATCAACTTTTATGGACAATTCTATCATTTAAATGTGTCTGTCTTGAGTGTTTTTGCATCAATGGACACACACAGCATGGACTGCTTACTAACTGACATTTATGAGGGGAATGAATTAAATTCCTGCCAGGAAATAATCCCTGAAAAACATGCTGCTCCTCACACTTTGTCACATGTAGTGTGTCTTCTTCTAGTTTACATGCAAATGTACAAAAGCACATTAACTTTGAGCTACACCAGCAGTGCTCTCATTTTACTGTGTCAAATCTCCTTTTTAAATAAATGTGCAAACTCGGCCTTGAATACGTAATATAAACTTCAATCATTCCTGCAATCACCTTTGACCTGCAGTTCAAACACTGCACTTCTTCTTGTAAAAAAAAAGACCTTCAGCATAGTCAAAAAGAAAGAACAGAGAACTAAGTGTTAGGAGCGAGGAAAATATCAACAAAAGCACAGCTTAGCTGGTAAAATGACATCAGAGAGCAGTCAAATTATCCCAGCTTCATGCTTCTGCATCAGGTTGGACAGATGCCATAAAAGACAAAAGCCTTGTCTTTTGGAAAAAATCTAACCAGCTGATTTGGAACTGCTGTGCAAAACACACAGAAGTGACAGTTCCTGCTTCTCTGGCTTTGTCTCAATTAGACGTCTGGCCACAGTGTTGAACTTAATGTTACTTACTGTACTGTACTTTGTCCAAGATCATGTGTTTACTGCCTGCTGGCTGGTTTGTAACAGAAGCCTTTTCAGCCAGTGTTCTTCCATTTTCTTGGTGCATCTCTACCTGTTCTTCACTTGTGCTCCTATTAAATTAAAAGCTCCCCGATGTAAACAATTACATCTTTAGGTCACGGTCGAGGCTCACACTGCTGCTCTGCACACACCATCGACTCTGCTTCCTCCTCAGCGTGAGATTGATGTTCTCACCCCGGTCAAGAAAAGCCATCCCTCTGTGACTATTATCTAACACCTTCTATCCCGCACATTTGTACTGGAAATGCCAGAAAGGTTAATGTCTTCTACACAACATTCACTAGTTTGTATTTTACCACTTTTCCATTTTACACAGCCTCTCTGGAAACTAAATTATTGTGTACAGGGTCTCATTTCTAGGTCATTAAATGTTTTTATTGAAGAATTCAAGAATTTTGTGACCCATTTCTATAAACTGTCTTCTTTATTGCAGCAACCATATCTTGTCACAGTTTGGAGGAGCACTGGCCCTCTTTCTTAATTTTTACTTCTTACTCCTATATGATTTGAGATAACTAATGAGAATGATTTATTTATTATTGAGACTGCCATGTTGATATATGCTTTTGGATTTGTATGCAGATGCAATTAATCAAATTACAAATTAATTCATGAAATTTTCTCTTATGTATTTTTGTCTCTTCCCATTTTTAGCAGCCAATATTATATGAAGCCTTAAGCCAAGCCCTGCCTACTTGTTACATATTTTGCTTCATACATGCTATTTATGATGTGTACTGACAATTTATAGAATTGTATGGTACATTACATATCTTTTTTCAAGCAATTATTGATATATATTTTTCTACAGGTTGCTCACTTCATGTTTTGTGATGGAGTAGTTATGATATGAGTAATTTATTGTAATTTGTTAGATGGTACTTGCTTTCTGATGAAATCGGTGTTGATATTTGGCCCCTCCCTATAGCTCCAGCCTGTGTTAAATCCGTGCCTGAATGGGGGATGTGATTTTAGAGGGCGTGAGTCTCCAGTTTGTTTGACTCTGATGAAGACGCAGCGTGCGTCGAAATGTTAGTCTCTTAATAATATAAAGTTTTGTTGCCTCGCCGGTTGATTCCACTGAGCACGGCACATATGATCTGTCCTCAACACGCCTGCATGCACCCCCAGCAGGGTTTCAGAAGCGTTTCAAGCAGTGCAGTGCTTTGCCTGCTTGATTATGCTGACTTGTTCAGATTTTGCTGATTTGATCCTCCATGCTTGCTTTTTGTGCTTCTACCATCGATTTCCTTTCTGTCTGTCTTCATAATTGCGCGTCTGTGCTGGATCTTTTATTTTGAAAATTGACCGGATTCACCGCTTCTGCGACATGCCGAGGTGCTGCTGGTGAAATCACAAGCATTGTATGTAGCGATCAGGTCTGGCTGACGTGGCGCAGCTGTAACTTGGTGCAGCTGTGCATGGTGGATTCAAGCGGTCAGTCCACGTGCTCCAGTGCTTTCGGATCAATCTTCCTATCTTCGCTGTGACTCTCTCAAATGCATTCTTGCGACTGACTGTGGAAAAAATGTGGATGCAGCCTGATTTCAAACGCGAATACCATACACCTTTGTTGTATGTCGAACACTAAAATTGATAAGAATAATATGAATTTAGCACCCTATTTTGTAAGCACAATGATGGTGCACAGTGCGATAGTGCAATTTGGAAAAGTCACGCATATCCCCAAAGCCCAATGGGTTGGGCGCTGGATCACAAAATATCAAAACATGAAAAGAAAAGATCCGCACACCAAAAGAGCTCCCGTTTGAAAAATTTATTGGCATGACGTTTCAAACTACCAGCTCTTCCTCAGACTGCTACAAGTGTGATAGTGCAGCACTATGAATCTATTCTTCTGGTAGAGTTTATGGCATTCTCATCAGTTTATTAACATACATTGTGATGTTTTGGTTGGATTTACCATTTGCTGCCAGTTATTAATGCTGTAAAAAACCTCACTGTGATCAACACAGTGGCAACTGAGTGGAGCCAAGATGGAGCTGGGTGCATGAGAGACATGTCAATCAAAGCTAAAACCCTAACACTGTTTTAACCTTGATATTTTCCAACCAGAACAACAATTTTCTAAACTGTGAGAAAGTGAAATTAGGTATAGTAACTCAACCCATTTCTAACAAAGAGGGTTTCACCACTGAACAATTTTCATTCTAATAGAAAGATTCTGGGAGCATCAAGAAGCCATTAGCAGAGCTGCCTGACTCAGCAGTGTTGTCTGT
This sequence comes from Lutjanus argentimaculatus, assembly GCA_034769285.1. NCBI lineage: Eukaryota > Metazoa > Chordata > Actinopteri > Lutjaniformes > Lutjanidae > Lutjanus > Lutjanus argentimaculatus. The sequence continues at coordinate 5,372,368 of JAWZSL010000001.1, forward strand.
CACTTGCAGCCATCCTTAAAAACATGATTATGGAGGTATTAAGAAGATAAAAGTGCATATGCATGGTAGTCTTACCTGTGAAGGCCATGTTCTTCGGGTTTCCATAAGGGGTGCCGGGCTGAACGGGGCTGTAGACTGGATTCATAGCTGAAGATAACCTGTTCTTACTGAGAATGAGAGAAACAGAAAGTGTGGCAGAGAGGGGGGTATGAGAGAAGACAGAAGGAGAATGGAGGGGAGAGAGACGTAAGCCGTGTAAATTGGAAAGAAAATTGTTACGATTATCAAGCATACGCACACCCTCATCACGCACATTAATCCCAAACTCAGGTTCTTAAGGCGACATATCCAGCTGAAGCATTTTGCCAGCATGCAAAAAAAAAAAAAAAAAAAAAAAAATCAAGCCCTGTGAATCCTCACCCTCAAGTAGGCTCAACGTGAGCATGTATTTAAAAAACACAGACTGTTGGAATAAAAAAGGCACAGGTATTGACAGGAAAGCACAAGGACACATGGATCCACTGGTGGAAAAAAATGGATTGGTTTCCTGTGTGGCATTAAAAACACCTAGCCAAATGTTGCACATTATTTTCTGCATCAATAAAGGCAGGGCGAGCTCTCCTGGCCTGGTTTTCGCTACAGGATTGGACGAAGGAGTGGCCACGAAAAATTTAAGGTACTAGAAACGATTGGGGCGAAGGTGCCTAGTAACAGAGTCGTTTATACTACATCTCCCATAAGGCATCTTTCTGCTCCTTGAACATTGCTCCTCTGTTATTTCAACTTACCTGGTCATTGAGAATATGGGCATGGGGAAACCGTCTGTGTATGTGTGTGTATGTGTGTGAGTGTGTGTGCATGCGTGCCCCGTACCTCTTGTGCGTGTCTGGTTGATACATGAAACTGAATTTGTCTGTGGGATGCCCGCTCGCCATTCTTGCTGTATGCAAATGAGGAAGGAGTGGAAGTGGATATGCAAATCTGAAATTAAAACAGCGAGAGGTCATGATTAACACGAACACAGGAAAAGGAAAAAATAAAAATAAATTAAGTTGAAAAAAAAAAAAAAAAACAGCAAAAAGCAAGCACCAGTGCAACAGCAAATGGTTAGTGACGGCAGAGGGGGGGGGGGGGGGGGGCAGTGATTTAGACGGCGTGTTTGAGTGAGTGTTGGGGTAACTGCTGTGTCTTTAGCCACTGATGAATGCATCTAATAACTGTGCAAGTACAAAACATTGTATGGATAAAACAATTGCAAATGGATTAAATATTCTGATATTTTGCTTCTCTTATATCATCAGCAGTTGCATGTGTGCACAAAACATCTGTTTCTAGCAGTACTGACCAGAGATGTAACAATATATTGAATACTGCACTAAGAAAATATCGTATTTCATGGTGACGATGATAGAGGCCAATCAATGCCAGATTTTCAGGGGCCTATGTCGATATTGCAGAATAAAAAAATTCTGATATACCGGCCAATATTCTTTATTTATGTAAATGTACATTTTTTTTGCAATGATCCCTCAAATTGCAAACACTTGTGACAAAGACACGTAATGCAGACAGGGCTTTTTACAGTTTAAAAATAAACTGACAAAAATTACATCAGGTCACTGAAAACAGTAAACTTTCAATGGTATTTTTAATAATTATAAATAACTATAAATGAAAAAACAGAACAATAATAGAATAATAATTAACTTGAAGAAATATTAACAGTCAAATATAGATAAAATGCCGCCTATGAAACTAAAAAAATAAAAACATTATCATTTGCATTATGTTTTGTAAAACAAAAAGTTTTCATATCGGTGCATATTAGACTACTTATACACCAATACCAATATAAACCAATAAAGCTGTGATGGGCCAAATATCAGCTGCAATATCTACCATGATGAGGTCATGGCTGCTACTTTGACTGTATTTATCAAAGACGAAAAGCAAAAGCACTTTGAATTTCAAGGAAAAACTAATTATATAAACAAAAAATGTTCTACACATCAGATATATTATTAATAAATAAGTTTCACAATCTATGATTCGATTTGACTTTCAAATTTTGTCACATTTGACTAGGTTTTTTGATTTCAACTTTTTTTTTTTTTAACACCGATAGCCATTTTAACACCAGATGCCATTGTTATACTATCGAGTTTTGATTTGTAAAGATCAACAGATCATTGGTTTTAATGCCCTGACAACTGTCATTTAAATTTTTGAATTCTTTAAAATGATAGCTTATATGGAATAAAGTGTGATATAATGGCTGGTAGGCTACACTATGTTGTAGTATGTTGTTTTTCTTTGGACACACAACAGGCTTAGTAGGCGGGGGGAGAAGAAAAAAAAAAACTTGGATCACTGATTCTACGTTTGATTTTGATTATTGAAATTGAAAGCTAATTTTGATAGATTTTTGTTTTAATATTGAAATTGTAATGCCCCCATTATTAAGGCTACTAAATGACATTTTTTAAGTCGTCATTTTTCTTCAAATTTACAACAAAATAAATAGTGTTGTATCAACTTTTTATCATTGTATAATCGTACTTTGAGTTTCTGGTATGGTTATATCCCTAGTACTGACAGACAAAACAACCTTGAGGTCATATTTGACCAATTCCTGTGTGTGGAGCCTATTTGATGTGTGTATGTCCGAGCGTGAGGCATGAGTATGAGTGTAGGTGTATATATATGTGTGTGTGTGTGAGATGTGCTGTACAGAACATCCAATACAAGCAGCAAAGCAAACATTAAGACAGCCAAATGAAAAAAGCACAACACACCCCTGTGAGCGGGCAAGTGACGGAGAGCAAAACAGGACAGGGAACAAAATATAGTACGAATAGGCCGAGTCTTGCACCGAGCCATGAGTAAGCATGATCCAGTACACACATGAGCCAGAACCACAGGAGCATTGCACAGACACAGAGCGGAACAGCTGAAGAATAAATAAAGAGAGGAAAGGTTTGTGTGAGCTGTGTGTTCATCTTGTATTTACTCGAGTGTCTGAAAGAGATGGTATATGATGGCAGCGATCAGGCCAGTTCTGTCTGGTTTTTCATGTGTGGCTCTGTCGTGTTTTATGTAGGAGACTGCATGAAATATGTTGTGGCAAGCTCTCTGTACACAGCACATCACCCACCCATTCACCATGTACAGGCTGTCAAAACTCATTTGTCCAATTCTGCTTCCTGTAGATACATAAATTTGAGAATTGGATTGTGCCAAAAAGACAAATTTCCAACTTAAATCTGACCGATCCATCCTGGGCTTGTGCTTCATGGCCACTTGACAAATCCTTTAGATGCTTACAGCTTCACTGTCATAATTCCTGGGCATACACTGTACCGCACTGATGCCAAACGGCACCAAGTGACACTTCAAATTAGGCAAGGAGGCATTTCAGTGCTCCGTCCAGGAACACTGACGTCAAAACGCCCAAAGACACTTGACAGCTGAATGCGAGCACAAACACATGGGTGCAGTTGCTTTTTGAGTTGGTTTAAGCTTGAATTCCTTGAAAACACACATATGCATAAGACATGCCCCCAAAAATGAACAAAAACATGAACTTGTGTGTTTGTGGGTGTGTAAAACATCAAGAGTGGGGGATATGTCAACTCTGGCTCATTACTCATATCTCATAACAAAAGAATGTCCCAGGGGGAGTTGATTTACCTATTCCTGAAAATGTCTCGCACTACATTCCTCATTAATCTACTGCATCTCCTTGCTTTAATTCCTTCCTCTAGGACTACTCTGCCTCCACCTTTCATTCCTCTCTGCTGCCCTTCTTTCTATAATTCATCATTAGATTTCTCCACCTCAGTTAATCAGTGTCTCTACATGCAAAGGGTTGATTCTAACAAGATTAAAACAAAATGCAGAGATCACTGCAACTGCCACATTTAAAAACAGCTTACCGGGATTATCTTCAATATGCAATCTCTGGTTTTCCCAACACGTCTTCCAAGCTCATTGTGCAAGTTTAAAAATTCAACACAATTGATCTGCTCAAGGACCATAAAATAACAAGACGAAAAGTCTACAGCCAGGCAAGGACAGCTGTGCTTCAAGCTAAACACTAGAGTCAGAGTACTAAAATGCTCCCAATGACATGCTGTGTTTATCCAATTAATGTTTACCATGTTCAACATCTTAGTTTTCTCTGTTCTTAGCACTAAATACTAGGGCTGTCCTGAATATCTTTTTGGGAGATTCAAAGCTTCAGCAGTAATTATTTGGTTACTTTTAAAGCTTCGCTGCTACTCCAAGGCCTGTTCTGTGCGTCCAGCTTGCACAAGTCGCACCTTCAGTGTGCATTTCAGTAAGGAACAGAGATAAACGCAGACCAACAAAACACCACCAGTGACACAGAGGCGGCCAGCAAGGAAACCGCTGAGGCTAATGAAACTGTCATTAGTTTGCAGGTATTTGGTCAAGAAACTAAGTAATGGACAAATTAAGATTTTGCCTTGATGATGTCTAGATCAGGGGACAGCAATCTACGACTTTTGCCCCTTTCCAGTGGCTCCAGTGGCTTTAATTTTTAATTAAAAAAAAAATAAAAAAAATTTGTCAACTAAAAAGTGCACTGTAGGCTTTGCCTACATCTCAGTGCCTTTTTCCTAAAATTTTGCCAGTGGCTAGTCTTGAGTCTCCCTAGTCTAACCATAGATGCCAAATCCAAAAAAGAAAAGTCTCAGAGGAAAATATATAAGCTAACAGTTTTGGTTCCAGACAGATTTTTTTTTTCTTTTGGCCAAATATGGCTCTTTTGATAATAAAGGTTGCAGCCCCCTACAGTAGATGAAAAGGTAACTGAAGTCTTGAATTAGCACTTAGATAATTTTTTATATAGCTTGGTTACTTTTTATACTATCTAATACTGTATTGTTTTTTTAAAAAATGGTTTTGCAAAAGTATTGGAGTATCCATACTTTCCACAACCTTACACCAAAGTTATTACAATTCATCCAGAGTGGGGCATAAATACATTTAAAATTCAAATCACAATCATTGTGGGCTTGCCACGGTAGTGGTGGTACATGGTGTTCAGCCATACACTTGTCCACTACCCCCACTGTCTAAGTGTGTTATCAATATTTAGTCGGATGATGGACGCTACAATTATAAAATCTGTCTCAGCTTAGGCAAACTTGGCAAAAACCAAGCTAGCCTTGACAACGAGCTAACATTACAAAACAACGTGCAACGTTAAAATTAATTTACAACTTGTCTGATCCCAGCAACTGTAACTGACATCCACAGTGTGGAGGATGTTTGACAGACCTGGCAATTTGAAAGCCAGATGAACATGAATGAACAAACCTTCTAAACATTTGTTTTGTTCAAATTAACGGTAAAGATCAAAGTACACTCCCTGAGACTGCAGATACTGAGTGTCACTACTCACCACCGGGTGTAAAACTTAATCGCTAGAGCACCCCTACATCATTGTCATCATTTAGGTGAGGATCAAATAACTCTTGGCCAACTTGGTCTTCTTATTTCTTAATGTTATTTTGTGGCACATTATAATTTTTTATAGGCCCTATTAATCCTAACAAATGTTGAATATTGAACAAAATCATCACATCGGTTACAACGAGCCATGTGAGAGCTTTAGTCAAAATATTACCTTATGTGGTGGCTATTTAAGTGAGCAAAGTTGTAATGTGCTTGTAAATGTGTAGATAGAGGGAACAATGCCTATTAACACATGGACAGGTGGCTAAGCTAACCCTGAGGTCTAATGCTGCAAACACAACACACAGACAATTACAGCTGTGACTGAATGGAGTAGGGAAAGACCAACGTGTTCATCTGTATCAGCCTGTGTGTGTGTGTGTGTGTGTGTGTGTGTTGTGCAGGCAAAGGTGACAATAAGTGAATGGGTGAGAACAAGAGGGGCACCAAAGTGAGTCTAATGAAGGTGTGTGTGTGAGGAACACAGGAGGACAGAGATGTATGTGATGAGTAGGAGTGTCTAATCACAACTCCCTTTGTTTTAAGGGGGAGGTGATGATGAGGCGCTTCAGGCTCTCTATTCCTACAAAAAAAAACAAAAAAAAAAACTGTTCTAGCCAGAAGACCTTCTGTTCAACAGACCACTACCACGATTTTAAAAGACCATTCTCCAGAGAACACAAGCCATAAAGAGACAGAGAGATGGTACATTTATTTGTAGGACAGAGTGTAAAGGAGCATAGACAAGTCTATATCTCCTCCATGGTTTGGAAACATTTTGTGCACTCAAGGCATACATCATAAAGAACTAAAGATGACACCATGTTGTTTGTTCCCTGAAAATGTGAAAAACATATCCACGCTTGCTTATAGACCAACACCACCATCAACACTGCTGCAGCTGGGCAACTGGGGCCAAGCATTTGTTTGGTGTGCTACACCTTTTCCTGTAAAGGAACAATATGCCAAAAATACACATATACCATCGACAACAGAGTCAGACAACATCAGGGCTGAAAATAACACTAACAACTAGAGATGTTATGATACCATTTTTCCCTCCAGATACGGATCACACTACCTGAACTTTGCACGTCAGGTACTAGGTACTGCTCCGATACCAATGCGTTTTTAAAAAAGTGTTACTGGTATTATTTATTAACAGCCGTGAACTGCTAACCCTGTATGACTACTATCACTGCTCTATTGTGTGGCTAAGGTCAAACCCTTTGTAAAACATTGACTATACAGAGAATGAACGTCATAGAGCATGACTTCACCATCCTAGGGAAAAAATGGCGTAACGGATACTGCTGGGAAATAACAGGGTCCCATTTTGGAGTTAATAAATTATGTGGTATCAGATCATTGCATAGACACACGCTCTATATGCAATACTGATGGCAGCTTTTTAGGTGGCATCAGTTACTGAGATCAGTATGAGAACAACCCTACTAAACACTAATGATTAGAAAAGCTTTAACTAGGGATTATAACACAGATTTGTTAAATACTTGATTCTAATTCTAAGCTCTGTTATTTCTTTATAGCAGACTGTTGCTATGGACACGATTCTGATCATGGATTCTGCAGGAGCAATAAACATGATTTTTAAATCCATAAAATCATTTTAAAATGGATATTTTGTGTCAAGGTTCATTTCGCCATGATGACCCGTTCACTGTACATTATCCATTACATGTCTGGCATTTTGGCAAGAAAAATTACTTAAATGATTAATCAATCATCACAATAGTTGCCTATTCATTTTCTCTTGATTAACTCATCGATTAATGGACTAGTCACTATGCTACAGCTCTAGATTCATTATTTAGTCAAGAAATGTCTAAAATATTGAAAAATGGCAATCACAAGTTACTGGTACACAAAATAATATCTTTAAATTGCTAGTTGTAAAATGTTCAGTATCAAGGATATGTTAAGTATTTATTTAATCAATGACTTATATTATGCTCACCAAAGCGTTATGATCAAAGCTTTCAAAGACCTGATATCATAGGGTATTAGCCTACATGTGTATAAGTCTAGCTTAAGTCCAGCAACACAAACAGCAAAAGGCTTTTCTCTATGAAGCAGTTGCAGAGCTGCAGGTACATGATGTACACTGAGGACAAACGAATGGTCTGAATCTAGATTTGTACTCTTTAATGGCTCCTTTTTGTCAGCCACATTTTACACTGGTGCTATACACACATTTTGTGAACGATTTCTGTCTGTCCACTCTTCCCTCCTTGATGCAAACACACCTAACTTCAAAGACACCAGGGTGAGCGGCAGTGTCATATCCCTGCATCAGTCAAAGGGCTGCTGCTCACAGGGGACTCTGTACATGTGACACCGAGTGTTTTCACTCATCTGCTGACAGCCATTACATCTCTCAGTAGGTTATGATGACAATCGAACCAGTGACCATGTCGCCACAATTCTAGCTCCGTAACAGCCGGCCCATCCTCGACATGGAAATGGGTTTCACTTCATTTTTATTCCTGCTACCTGCCTATGACACTGCAACACTAAAAATCATTTATCAGAAAATTGGATTTGCACGGAAAACTGACGCTGCTACACAACAGCCAAAAGATAGTGTGTGCTGTCGAGTGGATGATGTTTACAATTCTGATTTGACTTGTTTAGTGGTGTCTGTAGGTGGCTTATCACTACGACACTGTCCAAATACTAATTTACGCATTTCATTCAAGATTCTCCTCACTTGCAAAGGATTGGGCTTTATTTTTTCTTTTTTTGTACTGAGATGTGTGATAAATGTTGCCATACAAACATACCACAATATAACAACCACTGAAGAGACTGCAATAATTACTATCATGAACAATTAATCTGTTAATTTCTTTTGTTCAATGAAATATCAGAAAATTTTGGTGTTGATTTACTCAAATTCCTTGTTTTATCCAAAAATAAATCTTGAAGTTATTAAGCTTACAACCACAAATCCTCACTTTTGAGAAGGTAAAATCTTTTTTTTTTTTTTTTTTTTTTTGTTAAATGTCAAATTATTTAAAGATTTACAAAATAATCTTGTTGCTTATCATTTTTCTGTTGACTGACTATTATTTAAGCTATAGCCGCAACCACTGACACAGATATTAAATTGTAGTGGGAGCTCTCCGTCTGTCTCACACACAAACACACACAGATCAGGGATTCTTTCAGTGCTGACTGACATTAAGGAGTTCATTCTGCTCCCTGGCTTAACCTCAGTTACTTTTCAGGACTTTGTTAAGCTTAAACTCTATTAGTGGGACTTCATTTGGACTGAACTCACAAGCTATAGCCTCAAGGGTTAGGAACGAAAACACAGCTCGCTAGCCTGCATGCTGACAGAGCTGGGCTGTGTGTGCATATGCCTATGTTTAAATGTTTTGTGAGAGCTCAGTAATGTGACAGTCAGGTCTTGCCTTGTTCCAGATCTTTTAGCTTGTGCCCACATATTTAATTTCTGCATGTTAATAATATAAATATGTGTGCGTTTCAAAACAATAACGTTGGTTCCACTCCATAAAGGGAGATTCCTGCAGCCTAGGGGGACCAGAAGAGGTAATAATGAGGGAGGAGGAGGAGGGAAGGATTGTCAAAGAATAAACCTCTCACTCACTCACACACACACACACACACTTACACACATGCACACACAAAGAGCTACCATTCCTGGAGAACATGTACAATACAACACAACCCCCACACTGACTCTATCCTCCCACATAATACCTCACCAGGCATCTACTCTTTAAGCAACAAATCAAAACCAGTGGGCGTCATCACACTTCAGCACGGGAGAGAATAGAACTGAACAGCTTTTATTTTTTAATCCTCAGGAAGGGAGCGTTTCACTGGGGTCATAAAACCAAAAGAAGAACTGTAATACAATAAATTGCTGAGACCAAAATGATGCATCAATGGTATTTTTTTTTTCTTGCTGACCAAATCACATTCAAAATACCTACCGACATAATGAGTCACACTTTTAATATAGGGCTACATCTGGCAGGTTCTATTTGTTGATTTTATTCTATAGGTTATTATTTTACCATCAGTTCACTTTCATGTGAAGAAAATTAAGTGGTTACCCTGATCATGTCAGTCCTTTTATAATCAAAGATGCCATAAGTTAACTAATTCCAGCTTCTAAAATATGAATATTTTCTTTTTTTTTTTTTGTCATCTCTGATAATTAACTGAACACCGTTGGGTCAAAACAAGCTAATTAAAAATTATACCTTGGCTTCTGGGAGGATGTCATGGGCATTTTTCATGAGGCCTATTTTCTGACATTTTGTTAACCAAAACGCTCATCAGTTAATCGAGAAAGTAACTGGAGGATTCTTGATAACAACAATAATTAGTTGCAACCCTACTGACCATTAAAAATAAAGCTTTATTAAAGCTCCTGAAAGCTTGGTTTCAAATTTAAAATATTTCTCCATAACAGTACATATTATAGCTGCAACCAATAATACATTAATCTGCCGATTATTTCCACGATTAATCAATTTATGTCAAAAAAAAAGTGAAAAAATGCTCATAAAGTGTATTCTGTTCAACCAACGGTTCAAAACCCAGAGACTCCTGCAACCAGCAAATGTTTTACATTTTTGCTTGAAAAATGACCTGAAAATGACTCATCAATTAGGCCTATTAAAATAGTTGGCAACTCATTTTCTTTCGATTAATCAACTAATTGTTAAAGCTCTACTAAATATTCATGGCTTTGCAGGATCCCATCACTCGGAGTACAGTGATACAGGAAATATGTTTTCCGTGCCTTTAATAGAGCAGAAATCCCAACAACAACATGATATCTTATGCAACACAGACATGAGGGGCAGACTAACTAGTGTTTGCTATCACAATCATAACTGACGTCCATAATCAAGTCCAACACCAAATCCATCTTACTGCAATATTCAAAGGCGGTGTGATGGAATCAGAAATCGCCCCCCCCCTGCTTTCCACACAATCAAACCTGCCCTGCAGCAACGAGCTGCGATCAGCCCTGGGCTATTTTAGATCTAGGACAGCACTATACACTTTGGGACAGCATCTGCCCTTTTCTCTGTGCCGGCTTCCTCCTCCTCTATTCTCCTTTATAAAATCATCTCATCAGTCACACACCTCGTGGGCCTGCATCCCCGGATTATGTGACAATATTGTGCCGGCCCACTGAAAATGGAAATGGTTTTCATACACAAGGCGCATATACCATGACATAAATGCCAATCAACATTTTCCATTTATGGAGATTTTTACCCCTTCTGTGGTCCTTGGTTGGTTACTGACACACACTGAGGAAGAGCTACACTATAGTAAACAGTTTGAAAGGTTTTATAAGCTGTTATCAATAAGGTCAGACAGATCAGTGTCACACATTTTTAGGATATCAAAATACTAGACCTCTGCAGTTAAAACTTAAAAGGGATAGTTTAGATTTTTTGAAGTGGGGTTTAGGGCTGCAACTAATGCTAATTTTCATAGTCAATTAATAAGTCAACTATTTTCTTGATTAACAGTTGTTTGGTCAATAAAATGTCAGTCAATGGTGAAAATGTTTATCAGGGTTTCTCAAAGAACAAAATGACGTCCTCAATTGTCTTGTTTTGTCCACAAACTAAAGATATTCAGTTTACTGTCCTAGGGGAGTAAAGAAACCAGAAAATATTCACATTTATGAAGATGGAATCACAGAATTTTTCAAACCGATTAATCGATTATCAAAATAGTTGGCTATTAATTCCATAATTGATAAATGGCTGCAGCTCTAGTGGGGTTGTATGAGGTATGTATTCATAGTCAGTGTGATAACTACAGTAGATTACAGTGGGCACACCCTCAGTTTGAAGAAGCAACAGGAGCAGCAGTGCAGGATGGTAAGCAATGTAATGCTCAGGATCAGCAGCAAAACATATTTTAGCCACCTAAAACAGGCCCACCAAAATAAATAAATAAATATATATTAGTAATATCATTTTAAGTGTACACTAGATTTAGAATATTTTCATGGCTTCATCTTGCCATCAGACATACTTTTGATGGGAAAATTGCTATTGCACAAGATAAATATCGCTCTTTTGGATAAGATCAGCAATTTTACCACGCAGAGCACAAGAGTAGCTGATCAGCTGCTGCCTCGATCAGTTAGCTTGTCTGTGTTATTGAGTGACTTGTATTTTGAAGCAGTACTTCAGATTCACCAAAGTCACACAAGAACACAAACAGACTAACCAATCGAGGCAGCAGTCGACCAGTGACTCGCATCTTCCAAGAGGCAAAATTACTGTTTTTGCCAAAGGAGTCGGTGACTTTGGAGAGAGCAATATTTGCCTTATATAATGGCAGTTTCCCGCCAGAAGAGGCCCTGACTGCAAGGTAAAGCAGTGAAAATATTCTGAATATAGCCTTCTCTTAACCTGATATTGTTTTTTAAGAGGCTAAAAACACCTTTTGCTGCTGGCCCTATCCACATCAGTCCATTGTTTAGCTTCCTGCACCGGTACTCCTGCTGGTTCTCTGGGGTCATGCTGATCGCCATTCACTGAAGGTAATATACAGACTATGAGTACACACTGTACCTCATACAATGCTACTTCAAGAAATCCCTTTAAGTTGCAATCGGTCAATTACAGATCAGTGATTCTTTTACTACACTACCTAGGATGAGTCATGACTGTGTTTTAGATAAAATCTTTCAACACTATGATTTGGTTATGCAAAAAGAAATCTAAAATAACCCACAGTTCATGGAGTAACAAGTTAGTAGCTTTACCTTCAATGATGAGGCTGCTGAGAAAGTTGTCCCCAACAAAAAGAGTCCTTATTTAAGGTGTTAATTAGAGGCTTCTGTCTAACTTTCTCAAAAGAGAGCATCAAGTAATTTGACTTTTAATGAGTTCTCACAGCAGCTAGGGAATTAAAACATTGATAGTGGGCCTGAACAATGCTGGAAACCAGACTAGAGGTCCACAGTCATGCTAATGGCCTAGTGCGGCTGCAACACTCATTACACACAAGACAACAAAATTACTGGATGGATCACACATGGAGAGAAAGTTTGCCAAGAGATATCTATAGCTGGATACCATGCTGCCATGGGCCATAGTCAAATTCGCCACTTCAGAAGAGCCAGAAAATCATGCAAGAACTCTGGTGGAAAACTGTTTACAAGTTGATCATTGCCAACCAAGTGAACTTTTAAGGGAACTTGAAGGAATGGTATTTATATTTCAATATTTCTCCTTCCCACAATTTAGCTTCACAAGACTTTAACCAATGCTGATCACCTCCATGATAGCGGAGCTATTAAATGCTACATAATTACAAATGAAAAAAGTTGACTGAACTGTCCATATATTGTGTAGGCCTAATGCATCCTCAACACTGTAATCACTTACTGTATGTATTAACAATATAAAAGATGCTGTAAGTAACCTGCCAATTCCAATTTCCGTTTTTGTTAAAGGTCTGACATGCCAAATCTGATTTTCAGTCTTTCCAAGAAATATAATTGACAGCATTCACAAAAATTTTTGCAACTTTTCTTGAAAAATTAAAGTGGATGTTCATAATAAAACACTGGTTATTAAATAACACGTTTTTTTCCAAAAGTGCTGCAGATTATGGCCAGGCATTATTACATTATTACATTAATATTGTGTACTAGAGGAAACACATTCTCGCAAGATTTTGCAGGATCTCATGTGGAAGCAAATGTAAACTAAACAGAGATTGATGCGGTGCAACAGTTTGCTGTAGTTAACCTTTGCAGTGAGAAAAAGAGAAGCAGAAGTTATACCAGTCTGGATGAGAAAATGGATGTTTGAGGAGGCACGTCAACACAGGTTGTTTCTTCCTCAGTCAGAACAGGAGGTGAGATTTTAACTGTCAGTCTGTGAACAGCAGTCTGCTGCTGGCTAACATTAGCCTGAAGAGCTAGAAAGTTTACCGCTGTTTGGCGACACCGTCAGCTGCTCTGTCTCATTACAGACAGTCTGTCTCCTCTGAATCCTGTTCTTGGAATCTATTGCTAACATCGACTTCATGCAAGCATGTGTCTGAGTGCGTGCTGCTGTGATCAGCGCTGTTGTGGGTGTGACGTTACTGTACGGCCAGTGTCTGCTGCGCACATGACATGACCATTGTGCAGAGCATGTGTGTGAATATGACTGTACAGAATTGGTTATATGATGCTGACCAGCCAGTCACCAGTCAGGGCCAGTCGCGCAGAAAACTGCCTAGTTCCGGTCTCTGGCCGGTCCCTCATTCCAGTACCTTTCTGTGTATTTGAATACGAGACTTACTTAGTGCAAACACTGAAGCTCAAAGGTGCTCTTCAGACTGACTGCTTGAAACAGGTGCATCAATTTGTATTGATTACTTACAAATGTCACATCAATCCAATAAAGATGTGAAAGCCAATAATGCGCTGCTGGCCAAAGTCAAAATTCTCATATGGAGTTTAATTCTGACTTTTAATAAACTTAAACATTTTTAATTGCTGTTCTGGAAAAAACCAACAAATGAGACCATCTGAATTGATATTTACTATGGAGAAGGCCATAATCTTGCAGATAAACACTTAAGCTTTTGGTTTTTAAAAACTCTACTTGAATAAGCTGCTATAATGACCAGGTTCTACCAGCCAGTGTTTAAAATAATGAAACCCTATTCTAATGTGACGGTCATTTGATTCATATTCTGAATAGAGTTTCAGAGAAAAGAAACGCACAGGGACAGGGACAGAGACAAATGCAAGCGCACACACACACACAAACACACAAGAGAACAGACAGCTTTGTGAGCAAGGACTTGGTAGTTAAACCCATGATAAACAATCAATACCTCCAGGCAATATTAACAGCAGACAGGCATTATTGCCTGCGGCGGAGGTGGGACTAAACAAATACAAGAGAAAACCATAGGAGACCATGATAATATTGTAGTTGAAATAGCAACCAGTAATATTTACTGTCTCTTTGCACAAAGTTCCTATTATTAATAAGAAGGGGAGTGTTTCAGAATGTCTGATCAATGCCAGTCTCTTGTTGCTTTAGTGGCTGTGGATATTTCAAGCTTTCTAAACATACAGACTCAACCTGGCCCTTTGTTTTTTTCTTTTTTTGTCTTTCTGAGATACCAACAGCACACAGCCACATAACTAGGATGCATTAGATAGATGCTCTTGCTGCTGTGTGCTAGCTGGATGTGAAAGTAGTCAGCTGTTTGCTACCAACTTAATAAGTCAACAGTATTGCAGAACTGTCCATCTTTTCACAGTTTATTTCAGTGCCTCTCTTTCCTCAAGTGAGAACAAACAGCAAATGAATTAAACAATATATATTTTTATACATTGTTGCTATTATATAACCAATTATCATTATAAAATTTTAAAAAACACAGGTGTTACTGGCCCATTAACTTTACTAAACAATTCTTTTCAAGCTCCCCAGTAAGCCATGATGGTGAGACAGTGTGCAATAAAGCACAATACCAGGAGCCTTGAATTGAAGAAGCTAAAAGAAATTCAGCCGTCATTAATTTTGTTTTTTGGTTTTTTTGTGCATTTCCTATTGTCACCTGGCTTTTGTGAAAAAGACCAATTCAAATAACATCCCAGGTGTGAGCTAGCTCCAAATTAAATGATAAGATACAGAAGATTTCTGGGTAAAAGGAATCAAAACACTAATTCCAGAGCATTCAAGAAACTGATTTTGCACAGCAGCATTTGATGCGTTGTGCTGGCAGATGTCAACTTAAAGGTGAAATGTTGTGCTTTATGCGATTTTCTCACATTTTACACTGATGTGATTTTTCATGTCAATTCTTACGTGGTCAAAGTTGAAGAATGCATGTAAAAAAATGCCATCGGCTTGTTGCAAATGACTGTATCTTTTTCTTTGTTTAGTGAATCTCATACCAGCTGACATGTCACTCTATACCATTTTATATACCAAGCAATTATAGTACTGATGTCTGATGGCATTTTTAAGAATAGTTTATTTTGCTTTAATGCGTTATTATGCCTTAAGTGTAAGGCATAATAACGCCTAATATGCTTAAGCATAAAATAATACTATTGATCATGACTGTAGGTATCACTAATGAAACAACAGCCCGCAGTGCATACATGTGTACACATGTATGCCCCCCCCCGACTGACATCTGAATGCATTACAGCTTTGCCTCCAGGGATCAGTTCAACCTTTTATTCTAGTCCTTTATTCCCGCCTGCCTCTATATACATGCACACGTGTCCACACACACTGGATCAAAGATCAATCACCAGGCAATGATTTTATCCAGACAATGCAGGTCAGGAATCTGTTGGAGCAGATGTTAATGAGTTGATCTTATAAAGCAATGAGCTCATCTCATTCAAACTCAACACAAAGTAATGAGGCACATCGATTCTACTAAGTAATTGAAGGCCATCAGAGTAAGAGCACAATGCTACTTAAGGACGCCTTAAAGATATCATTCCTTTCATTTACTCCCAGGTAGCATGTAAACACGGTGTCGAGGTATCGCAAGACTTCATATATCTCTTAATGGATGCACGTGTGAAAATATCGCGAGATCGAAGCCATGTTTACATGCTACATGCTACAGTTGACATTTTGGCTAAAAACATGGTGTAAATGGCGTCTTTTATGGTTAAATTTTAATGTCGCGGCTTGCGGACACTTGGATTACACCACACGAGCAGGATGGAGACATTTTGTGTTTGTTTTGTGTTCTTTTTTTTTTTTTACATTTACATATGGTCTCCAATCACTGCCATTAGCTGCAACCATTTTCTGCTGAAACGCCAGGATTGTTTTGTGAACTGAAGATCTTCACCCATCCTCACATGGCATAGGGGTGAGTACATATTGAGTGGATGATCATCAAGGAGTGGAATATCGCTTTAATAGCAGGGTGTAGAGAGCATCTCTGACCATTGTAAATGTGCACTTTAGTGTTGATCACACAGCGAAGCTCTGGAAATTAAAATCTCATTATATTAGTTATAATGTCACACCCATCCATAGTAGATTTACCATGAGCTATGAGACCACAATCCTAAAGTGTAACAGTGATGTCTCTGATTGGTTGAGGTCTTTGTTAAAGTAGTTGTTGAAAGTATGCATTTTTGCTTCCTGTCACGTGCCACAATGACTCAACTCTGTTCAAGATGTTGCACTGTCCTGTCATTATTAGGTTTTTTTTTTTTACTGGTCTGATTTAATGTTGGTAAAATGCGTTTCAGTAATTAGCCTGTTCAGACATTAGTCTCTCCAAGTGCTAAGGTAACTGCTAGCCCAGCTAGTTTGCCCTGTATTACTGTGTACACAGTTAACGTGGTTACTGCAACAGTTGTTTAATATTCACGCAGTCACATTAAACGCATACTGATCTAATTTTACAGTCATTAAATGCTTTTAATTAATGCTGCTTTCAGTCACAAGTCAAATATATGCAGTAAAGAGCTGAAATCAAACTGATGATTCTGTTCTCTGACTGGAGCCATGTAGTGGTAAATCACCTCCCACTACAAGCAACTAGCAGGTTGGCTAGTTAGGCAGCTAACATTAGCTGACATAAGTTGTAATAATAATTTATATACACTCACAACACAAACTACAATATATTACAACACTGTTAATAACAATATTAGGACTGTAATAATGATAAAAAGATAAATATAAGAAGAGGGGGCACCATTTGCAGTGAGTTATGGGATGAGTAATTCCTTCACTCTTAAAACAATTATGTACACAGTCTTTGCCTTTTTTTTTTTTTTAACCATTTTACTATCTTTTCTGGTATCAAATCAAATGTTTGATGGTTATGATTCATCTCGTAGTTAGTTGGCTTGGTTCCAGGTTTTAATCTCTTCATATAAGGATTTTCTAAAGTCAGTGGAATGAATGAATGGGAAATTCACTTCCAGAACCATTTCCAGAATTGCTGAAAACGTGGGCGATCACTGCTGAGCTCTATGCAAATGGATACAGCGATGTATTAATTCAAACATAAGAGAGCTTTAATGCAGATGTAGATGTTGAGGTGGGGATTGTGCAGTTCTGACTGTTTGGGATGTGGCTCCAAGTTTTCTAAATGTCAGTCCAAACCAATGTAGGGTTTGTAGGCTATTTTAACAATCTATGTATTCGCATATAATTTCTTCTGTATTCAAAGCAGTGCTGCACTCCAAAAAAAAAGCATGACTAGCATTAACGCTCTAAGCACCAGTGTTGAATGCTTCATCTATTGTCTATCAACTAAGTTGTTCTTCATTTGTTTGTGTACTAGTTTTTACTAGGCTACAAAAAATGTTACTAATCAAGTTGAGGTAGACTGTGGGCTGCACACCAACAGGGGAGGGTGGATCTGGAAGCTGCTGCAAGTCTGTAAGCGTTTCGTTCACGGATCTCTGATGAGCGACTCATTAAGTGGTTCAAACCACATGGGAATGAAGTGTTGGAAAGACAACAGTCTGTTATAGGACCACTGACTCTTATAACATTAACTGACTCCAGCTTTCTATAGTCTGACAGTTTTACAGCAGCATTGTACAGCCCACCATTCATACACATGAGACTACGCTCAATGCATGCCAAAAACCACATGCCCTCCACTTTCCTCTAGCATGGCAGACAGGGGTCACCTTAGACTGTAGAAGATGAAACTGAGCTGGCAAATACGTCAAACTCATTGACAGATATTTGGCTTGGTTCAGCATCACTCTATTTTTTTAAATAATTCTAGTTCTTATCCTCTACCTCCAATATACAGTGATTTGTGAGTGGATTTCTCAAGGATGACCATTGTCCTTGTATTTAATATGCCTTCATCAGGGGAATGCAATTTCACCAGATGCTTCTTGATTTCACTAGAGTCTTAAAAAGACTGTACACAGCTTTTCTAATTTATGTGTTGTTTTTTCATTAGACAGAATCAATATGACTCCTATGATGTTTAGCCCCATGAAGAGAAAGATTTCTAAGATATGTTATAATGAAAAACAGAAAAAGTAGTTTATTTTAGAATAACTCATAATAAAAAATGAAAATAAATCCATCACTGACTGTCTACCATACATGGAGCAGTGAGCTGCAGGATAATATTTGAACGGTACACACTTCTTAAACTGTGTTT
This sequence comes from Lutjanus argentimaculatus, assembly GCA_034769285.1. Lineage (NCBI taxonomy): Eukaryota > Metazoa > Chordata > Actinopteri > Lutjaniformes > Lutjanidae > Lutjanus > Lutjanus argentimaculatus. The sequence goes on from JAWZSL010000001.1 coordinate 5,391,019, forward strand.
TTCTGGTGAGGGGCAAGAACAGTAGTATCTCAGAAATCCCTTTAGACAGATAAGGTTTTTTGAATTAAATGAGATTAGTAGTCAATGACTAAAGCAGGTAATCCCCCGCCCAAAAAAGGAAATGATTGTGAAGAGGATTCATTTCACTGATAAGACAAGTCATAAGAGAAAAGAAGAAATAATACGCCTTTAGCATTTTGAGTAATCCTGTCTCTTTTGCACTTTGTGAGGGTGCATTTAGTTTTTGAATTCTGCGATCTCAGTGACTACAAGTGATACCCCGTGGGACCGTTGCATCTCTGCTAGCCCTGAAAAAATTTGTCGAAAGAATCAATAGTTGAGCAAAAACTAACCAACAAGAGTTTTGATAATCAATTATTTGTTGAGGGTTGTTTATCAATTGCAATGTCAAGGAGGATTTGCTGCTTTTGTCTGAGTACTGTCTTTGTAAAATAAATATCTTTTGTTAGGGACAGCTGGTCAAAAAAAGGAGCCATTTTAAGATTACACTGTGGGTTTTGATAAACAGTAGTGGGCATCTTTCACCATTTTCTGATGTTCTGAGCAATAATGGTTTGATCAAAACCTGATCTGCAAATAAATAAAAAAAAAAAAACAAAAAAAAAAACATTAGTTGCTGCTCTAATTTCTACAACAGTTACACCAAAAAAAAATTTATTTTGCATTTGCAGGTTAATAATTATTTTGACTAGGGCTGTAAATAACAATTATTTTCTATGTCCATTAATCTGTCAATTGTTTTCTCAATTGTCCATTTAGTTGTTTTTATTCTGTAAAATGTCAGAAAAGGCTAAAAAAAAAACACATCAGTGTTTTCAAAAGCTCAAGGTGATGTCTTCAATCTTGTTTTGTCCAAAAGATATAGTTTACCATCATACGGGAGAAATGTAACCAGAAAATATTCACACTTAAGGAGATGGAATCAGAGAATTTGATTATTTATTCTTTAAAAATAATCAAACTGATTAACCCATTATCAAAATAGATAGCGATTAATTTAATAGTTGACAACTAATCAATTAATCAGCTTTACTTCTGACTGTGGCTGGGGTCTTCATGTACCAAGACTGAACATCAAGAGAAACCATATGTTCATAATAAGCCTCTGGATAAGCAAGGTGCAGCAGACATAGTGAAGGTGAACCACCTAAATCCAGTATGCAAATATTTACGTTTGCAGAATAGACACTACACTTCATTTCAATATTTACGACGATTCTCAAACATGCCACAAATGCAGCACAAAACTCACTTAAAAGCCTGATCTGCAAATGAACGGATAATGAAAATAAGCATTAGCTGCTGCACCAATCTCTCGATCATCACACCAAGACAAGAAATCCATAGAGCTGCAACAATTAATCAAATCATTTATTATTAAATAAATTACCAACTATTTTGATAACCAATTACTCGATTTGAGGATTTTTTTTTAAGAATAAAAAGTCAAAATTCTTTAATTACAGTATCCTAAATGTGCATATTTTCTGGTTTCCTTAGTCCTCAATGATAGTAAACTGAATTATCTTTGGCTTGTGGACAAAACAAGACATTTAATGACGTCACCTAGAGTTTTGGGAAACACTGATCTGCATTTTATGGGCCAAACTAACTGATTAATCGCAATGTTTGACAGTTAATCAACTGTGAAAATCATTGTTTGTTGCAGCCCTGGAAATCTATATTTCGCATTTATTGTGACAGGGGATGGGGTCTTCACGTGACTAAAGCTGAACCTCAGGAGGAACCAAATATCTAAAAAATGAACCTGACAATAATTGTGGTGCAGCAGATATAATGAAAGTGAACCATCTAAACCCAGTGTGCAAACATTTACGTATGCAGAATAGACGCTACACTTCATTTCAATGATGTGTGATCATTCTCAAATACACCACAGCTGCAGTACAAAAGTCAGTTCAAAACAAATGACTACCACTCCAAAACACAAATGTTTTGCTCATAATGGTGGCTGCAGCTGGAGAACACAGCGTAGTACGCAGGCATTAGTATTTCGCACCACATCAGTGGTTAATATGTAGTTATATCTATCAGAGCATGGCATGCACTGGCAGTGCGCCGCATTCCTGAGATAGCAAGCAACGCCAAAACAGCAATGGTTGGACAAAAATGGTCACACTCAAACAAGCTTAAGACACCATTTTGAAAAACCCACCGATTTCTAGATAACAACTCCGAGATGCCATCTTGCCAATTATCACCAGATTAGCTACCGTTAGCATGTGTATTCAACCATTCCGAAGCAGCCCGTGCAGGAATCTATGCGGGTCACATTAATACTAACGTTAGCTTAGCTTTGCCTAGCTAGCCTGAAAAGACATCAGCTAACCCGCCGTAGCATCCCTGCATCCCTCGGCACACGCTGCTGAAACTGCTAATTAGCGAGCTAGCTGGGGGAAAGAACAGTAAATGACAATGAAAAACACTCACGGTAGGTCAGACCGGACTGCACCGGAGCAACAGCGACTAATTTTGCCGCCTGGCCGCAAACCACAGCCGTTAAACCCTGCACTGATACGACACTAATACACTTTGAGTCCGCTATTTGAGCTTGTCCGTTTAGCTTAGCCCGCTAGTTCCCCACTGCGATATTTTTTCCCAGGATGACGAAGGAATGGCCCGCCCTACTCAGCCTCTGATTGGCTCATCCTGATATTCCTAGTCATTATCACGCCTCGTGCCTAAATCTAACCAATCCAACAAACGAAGGCATCGAGAGCTAGCCTATGAGAGGAAGAGTAGGGCGGGTCATCCTTTCGCCATCCTAGGAGAAGAAAATTGGCTTCCCCACTGTAGCCACCACGGAGGACAATTGAAGGGATACGGAGGGAAAAAAAAAAAAAAAGACAGAAAAAACGAACAAGTAGCAAGTCGACACATGGACATTCCTGCCCTCCATTATAAACAGCGAGCGAGACTTACCAAAGTCACTCGGTCGAACAAAAAAAGATTCCCCGTGTGCGTACGTGCTTTCTCCCGTGTGTGCGTGAGCTCTGCCTCCGGTCGGTGCGGACTGGCTCTGCTACAGCAACGTTTCGTCGGGCCAGTGGCGCAGGGAAGACAGCTTTCACCCGAAGAGACGGCCACCGTGTGGGGGATGGGGATGCACTGCCGGGAGGGAGAGAGGAAGGGAGGGATGGATGCAGGGATGCAAGGAGAGAGGAGGGGGCACCGATAACATACAGGGGTTTTAATAAATAGACAAACGATAATAATATGTAGATCAATATAGTAACAGAAAGAAAATCAGAAGACTGAATGTGTTTAGTTTCTGTTGTTCATCTTGACTTATATTAATGGCCCTGCTCGCATTCACTCAGTAATGGAGCGTTTGATTTTAAGGGTCAGTGCAAATCGATTATTATAGGCTTATCTACTGGTAGATGATGAAGAAAGATAGTGTAATTGATAGGCCGTGGTGTAGTCGCCTCTGTGTTCTTTGTGTGTGTGTGTGCATTTTATTGACTGATTGGTATTTGTATAGATGAAAAATGACTTATACCAGCATGTCTTTGCATATTTTTTAATCTTGCTGTTACAAGGTATGTGTTTTTGTGGTGTTAGTGTATGTCTACAAAAGCCTGCTGGTGTGTGTCTTTGTAATCAACATTTCCAGGCAGGAAAGTGTGTTATTTGGTCAGCAGCACTGTGGTGGTTAAACGGTACTGCAGCATAGTTGGAAGTTCACGTTCAATAATTCAGTTTCAGTTGCTTCTGCCTTATGCATAAGCACAACCGCAAATTTTGCTTTAAAGGAAAGCAGCGCCATCCAGTGGTGATGAAGTGCACTGCAGCGCAGTGCCTTTGCACAGCTATTGAAATATGTACAATGAATATGTCATTTCGTTTTTAATAAGTTTTTATTCTTAAAGAATCACAATACTTTGTTGATGCCAGGTGGACATTGGGTTTTGTTAGTTGCTCCAGCCAAGAACAGAATAAGATTTTGATTTGATTTTGATTTCTTTTTTATTTTCATGTCATGCACAAAAAGTACCCAACCCCCGTGGGTTTATAAGACACCAAATACATTTTCCTTACATTACAAAACTGCAGTCCATTTCATAGGTTAGTCTTAAACAGAATATTCTGCCTTCTCTCCCAGGCCTTGAAAAATAAAATCTGCCACAAATAAGGTCCCCTTTCTAAAACACAACTCAAGTTTTGCATACTCATCCAACCAAAAAAAATCAACATCGATAAGCATGACATGTAAAATGTAAAATTTTCATAATGTAAAATTATGCGTATGATACTACTATATATAAAACAAATTGTATATAGAGAAGAATAAGTAAGAAATATGCAAAAATATATACAATATATAATGCTCATAATACAATGCAATGTTAAAATGCAAGAACTATTTTAGTTTTAAGAATATGGAAGAATGCACAGTATAAATGCAGTATTGATGCCAGTGCATAATTGAGTGTGGCACAGTTGAATTATTATTCTACAGTGGAGTTGCTGCACACAGTTATTTTTCTGTTAGGTTAGTATTGCATGGTTGAAGATAAATTCTAAATAAATTATTCTTTTATTTCTTGGATCGTATTAATTTAGGAAAAGTCATTACATTTTTCAAGTAAGTATAAAGTCTTGTAGCATGATTGCTGCCTTCAGTTTTAATATATTTCAGGTACCACTGCAGATACAAGTGGCAAAATAAATATGACATGGGCTGCCTGCAGAGCAAATACTAACATGAACGGCTCCAGTGAGCAAAAAGGATTTACTTACAGATAGACAGAGATAGACTGATCCTAAAGGAAATTTAGGCATCAAGTTAGTTATGACACATCCAAAAGAAAAGTGCACACAGGAATATAGGAATAAAAGGAGAGTAAAAAAACACAGCAGCAATAGTCTAGCCAACAGAACCTCTGCAGAGAGCTGTCACTGTAATACAGTTGCGTTAATGGAGGTAGTGCAAATGTGAGGTGATTGAAAGGCGAAAACAGTGCGAAATATTGTACTTTTTCTTTTTGTATTTTGTGGCTTTGCAAAAATCAGTTTCTAGTTGTCACATTGTCAGATTTCAGATGATAGTGAGTTTGCACTTCCACCCCACTGAACTTCTCAAATGGTTTCATTTAAATAAATTTTAGGTCCAATGAGATAAAACTCTCAGATATTTCACAAAAAGGCTAAGACTGAAGAAAAATCTTAAAATGCGTCTAAATATATGTAGTAGAACTGTGTTTAGTGCTGTTAATCATTTCACGACCCCTCAGATTTCTTTTGTGACTCTTTGGAGTGGCGTGAACCCTAGAATGGGAACCAGTGAACTATCAGTCACACCGGATTTTCTGCAGAGCAAGTACTTTTTACTTTTAACACTTTAAGAACATTTAGATGACACATGCTTTTACTTTAGTATGGGTTTAAATGTAAGAATTGTAATGAGTATTTCTACACTTTTAAATTTGCACTTTGTTAGGGTTTTGTCTTTGTCTCTCCCTCTCCTTGTGTTTCCTGTTGTTTCCCCTCTTTTGTGTTTCATGTTTGTTCTCAGTCTGTCTCTGTGTGCTTGCTGGGCGTGGCCTGCTGGTTCCCTCCTCCTGCCAGTCCACCTGAGTGACTGCATCCACTCCAATCAAGCCACTGCAGTATGAAACCCAGGCTCAGACACCCAGACTCTGCCAGATTGTTCAGTCTCCTATGTAGTGCAGACATCAAGGCCCTTTTCCCAGTCTTTTTTTTTTTTTTTTTTTGATTGCTTGTATTTTTGGTGTTTTCTGGATGTTAGCTAATTCACTTTTTCTGTGCTTCACATTCTCCGCACCTGCTCCACCAGAAAACCGGTCACGTCCAGCTTCGTCCTCGTCTTCAGCCATCTGATTCGGGTTGTTCGGCCATCAGCTCCTCTGCCTGTTCTGCTCCATCATACCCCGCCCTCCTCAGCCAGTATCCATACCACTTCTGCTAAGCCTTCAGCCTCCCATCTACAAATCACGATAAACTAACTGCCCTAAACCATTCTCAGTCTCCTGGTTGTGTTTGCGTTTGGGTCCAAAATTGAACTGTTGTAACACACTTTTACTTCCGTAAAGGATCTGAATACTTCTCCACACAAGTAACTACAGTCCAGCAAATGTGATTAAAAAGCACAAGCAGTGCAAGAATAATGACTAAAAGGGAAAATAAAAATACAAATAAGATAAATATACAGCCTAAACCAGAGGGGAAAAGAGTACTGAAAATCTGTACTCAAGTGCAAGTACTGTTACATTACCAAAATAATACTCAAATTACATGTAAAAGTACTGAGTATTTGTTTCAAAAACTAGTCAGAGTATTAGTTACTTTTAACTGTTGATATCACTGCACCACTCCAAACTAGGGTTGCAAATTTTGTGCATTTTCCTGAACCAATAGTTGAAAACACTAACAAGCATTATTCAATTAATCAATCAATTAATCATTAATAATTTATAAGGTACAAAGCACATTTTTTTCCCCTCATTTTCATTTTTTGTCCTTACTCAACAAATTGCTCCACCAGACAAAATAATGTCAAATGAGGTGCAAATCACTGCCATGACTATTGATTAAGTATCCATGATGGAAATTAATCGATTAACATTAACATCTGTACTCCAAATGTGTGCTGCTGCAGCGTTTTGTTTTTTCATTTGCATGTCTTTGTTCTCATCGCTCATTTACAATCAGATCAGCTTATTTGCTACTAAGATACAGATGAAATGTTTGGATGTTAATTCAAAGTGTACTCAGTACTCAACTATGATTTTAAAAGTAACTAAATAGATTACATCTTGTGATGAATACTTAAGTATGAGTAAAATTACAGATTGGAAAATCATGAAAGTACAAGTGCCCCCAAAAACTACTTAATTACAGTAACTTGAGTATTTGTAATTATTTACTTCCACAGCTGGCTTAAAGAAATATAAATACACGTTATGTGTATAAGGCAGTAAACCTATTCCTTCATGTAGTAGCCTATTTGTCATCAACATCTATCTGCAAAAAGATTTAAATTTGTAGTTTATCCACACGTTTTCTGTTGCCGAAAACACTGACCATCTATTTTTTGAATACTCATATGTCACTTTGTTGTGGTCTGAAATTCATATTTGGTTATCACTGAAAATGGAAAACATACCAACTTGCGGGCAGATATTTCTGGCACTATTACTGTTGTGATCAAATTTATTCATACTCCCCTATTCACAGTGTTCATATATAATTTTGCCAGCTATTTTAAGTCATTGAAACTTACGGAAAAAAAAAAAATGATGAAAAAGGCTAAAAAAAAAAAAACTGTACAATCTGTTTTGGGGCCCTTGCTTTTTAAATGTCTCTTACCTTGCTCCTTTATGCTCTCTTTTTGTTTGTCGTTGTTGTTTTGATTTCATATATAATTTTTTGGGATTTTCAGTATGACTCCTTTGTTGCTTCCTGTTTGTATTCGGCTTTGCTGTAGTATCATTTCCAACATTGTTGTTTGATTTTTGTCTTCAACTTCTTCAGCTATTCTAAATAAAGTTTAAAAAAGAAAGAAATCACCATCTATCTGCAATAATAATAACAGGTCAACTTCAAACTGCTGACTACTACACACAAATTAAGCACAGTTGACTTATTATTGCACATAGTAGTTACTGCATACAATCATTTTACATATATTAGGGCAGTATTGCATAGTTGAAGAAAAAGTATAAATTTAAATTATCCCATTGTTTCTTGTAGCATATTATTTATTACCTCCTTTTCCCCCTTTTTTCAGTTAAGTAGCCTATGATCATATGCATATGATCACTGCCTTTAATTTTAATGTAATCCATCTACCATTGCAGGCACAATTGGTAAAATAAATAAAAACATTTTCAGTATTGCTGCAGCATAATTTCCACCATTATTGTTTGATTTTTGTTTTCAGCGTTTGTGTATTTGGTCCAAGTATTGGTTTGTATATTCTAAATAAAGTTTAATTTGAAAAAGTAACATCTGCAATTCATTACCGTTCAGCTTCAAACCGCAGTCTACCACACACGAATGAAGCGCACTCTCACTGAGTTTTAGCCAAGTCCTGCAGTGTGTGAGGCGACTAATAAGACAGAACTACAGTTCCCAGCCGCCATTGCGCTTTATTCTACCGCAAACAAAGAGCCGTTTACACGCAGGCACGGATCTTTATAGACGAGATATATACCTCAATATCTTTTTAAAAACAGGCACTTTCAGCAAATATGGTGTTGACGACAAATTTTAATATCCGCCAAAAAAACAAAAAAACAAACAAAAAAAAAACAAAAGCCGTCTGAGTCCTCGCGTGATTTCACGTTTCCGGAAGTTAGAGCGGCAGGGCTCGAGCGAGGAGAGAGCTGTCCGAGGTGCTGACACTGTGAGTACTGCCTGTCCTGCTCCAGACTACACATCTGTATATTTGACAAGTATTCCTATTACTTATAGGATATGTTTGACTTTTAACTTCAATGTTCTAAGGTAAGTGTGATATATATTTATTCTGAGCTGAACATTTATGTGATAATACTGAACGTGGTCGACACAGACCAACTGTTCTCAGCAGTATTATACTTGTATGGTAGAGTGGGACTGTCTGTCATGCTGAACCAGAACAGTTTGTATGTATTCCCTTCTCTTATTTCTACTCACCTTTCTCTGTGTCTCTCACACACAGAAAAACACACACATTTACTTCATAAATGAAGACAGGCTCAGACTCACTACAATTTTGAAAATGCATGATCTCCTTTGATTTTGTCTTTAACATTGTTAGAATTTAAAAAGATGGATGAAAATCAAGAGCCTTCCTCCTGCATCACCAACGCCCATGACCCCAGCAGCAGCAGCAGCAGCAGTCCTCCCAATACTAAACCTGGCAATGCTCCAGAATGCAACGGGGTCCCAGAGTGCAGGACCCTGCTGCGGACTTCTGAGTCACACGGGCTCCAGCTTTTGGGTGTGCTCAGATCATTCAGGGAGCGAGGCTTGATGTTTGACTTCAATATAAAGGTCCAGGGACAGACTTTTCCCTGCCATCGTTGTGTCCTCGCAGCATGCAGTGATTTCTTCAGGTATCTATCTATCTATCTATCTATCTATCTATCTGTTTGTCCTGTCTGTCTGTCTGTCTGTCTGTCATTAATATCATGTGTAACTGCTCTGTGTTTAGGGCCATGTTTGAGGTGGATATGCGGGAGCGTGGCGATGGCTCAGTGACTCTGGATAACCAGTGTCCAGTGGCCGTGAGTTCTTTCCTGGACTTCGCCTATTCTGGAGAAACACTCATCACTGATGGCAATGTAGACGTGCTGTTTCAGCTCGCCTCTTTTCTTCAGGTAGAAACGGAGCCAATTCTTTATTTTTTTTCTTTTTCTTTGAACATGTAGTACATCATACATTGCCAGATTTGTTCACTAAAACATACAATTTTCTCATGTCATGGTAGGAAAAGCACAGGTGTAAATACTAAAATGAATGATGGCTGAATTCCATTTAGCTGCTTCGGTTTCAGGGTCCTGCCGCTGTTCATGCTGACTCACTCTCACCCTGTCGTGACTTCCTTGGGCGCTTGAAGCGAGCAGAGCCATCGTTAACAGACCTTTTTCACGGCAGCTGTATTGATGTAAAAAAAAAGTTGCGTAAACACAGGCGTTACCAGTAATACTAATTAAGGTCCCATTCCATTTAGAATAGCAGAGTCTATCCAGTGAGTCAAGCCTGGGAACCATAATTAGTATCTAGTATCTGCTGTTTCATATCAAAATGGCTGCTGTGAAAAAGGTCTGTGCCAGCCATTCTCAACCAGTGGCCCACAGTGGGCCCCCGAGGCTGGGGTTACTGCCAAATGGTTGGCTCAAATTACATAACACATTATTTTTGATTGTTTTTATATTTCAAAAATCAAGAATTCATATAAACAAAAAACTAATTTACATCGAATATAAATACATGATTTCAATGACCAGTTATGTTTGAAAATGACCACACTAATCACAAGAATCACAACACATCATCATTTAGCTAGCTCCTGTTTCCTTGGATGCAGTGACACAAAATTAATTGGTTTCCAAAATAAAGCGTGTAGTGAGGAAATATGATATGACCCTGAATAAATTACATTTTAATTCATAATAGCATGTGTTGAAGTCCCATCACAGCCCAGTTTATTTCTTCTCCTTTTGTCACTTTGTTGTGTTTGTTTTTTGTTTTTTTTCTTATTCTAACTTTTTTCCTATTTATTTGGAAAGGTGGTCCTCATAAATGTTTTAAATATCAGAAATGGGCCTTAAGTTACAAAAGGTTGAGTACCCCTGGTCTATGGTGATAACTATGACAAGTCAAATTGTCTGCCACACACCCACACAGGTGTCTTCACTTACCTTGACTAATTGGACCTCTTCTCATGACTGTGTGGGCATGTACAGACTGTTTCATTGATATTTGTAGCACCTGATAGCATTGGACAGCTCACAACTTTATTATTCTTATGCTGCATTCATGTGCTTCATGGATGGCCCCGTCTTTCAAGTGTGTTCATGAGCCTTTAACCTGTAATAGGGAACAAGAACATGGATGCTACTGTACACCAGTACATTCCATTGAACTGCTAAAATATTGCTTGCTGCCTGTTATCAGGTTAATGCTAATACATAACATTTCTAGATAATGTATGCCCCCATATGTGTACAGTAACTCACGGTCATAACCTACTATATTACAAATTACATGTGATTAAAAAAATGATATACAATACATTAATTAAATGAGTTATCTACTAAGGTATCAAACAGCATTTACTTTTGTCCACAGTATTCCTGCATATATGACACTAACAGAGAACAACTCAGCAAGTAGTGATGAAATTTTTGCTGACTTTCAAAGTTGTTGTTCTGACTTGAAGGGGCATGAATTTTCCCAGTCGGGAACAAATTTTTCCAATTATTTCAACACTACATGAATGCAGCACCACTGCAACACGTGAACAGAGCAGAGCCATCGTTAACAATATTAGTACCATCTGTGTTTTTTCTGTCATGACAAGTCTGCCGACACAACTATGGTACACCCCCGCACACCTTAGGTACACTTACTTACTTTGACTAATTAGACTTCTTCTCACGACTGTGTGGGCATGTGCAGCACGTAACATTTGTACAACATGTTAGCACTAGACAGCTCACAACTTTTATTGGTAAATGAGCGTTGGTGATCTCATTTTACGCCCAGTGTATCCAACCTCAGCCGAAGCAGAGGTTTACTAAAGTAAGTGAAAACACCTGAGTGGCCTTCACTCAATACATCCTTTTCACAGCAGTCATTTTGACATGAAAAAGTAGGGTAAACACAGGTTACCAATGGTACAAATGGAAATTCTGTTCCACTCAGGTCAAACAGAGTCAGGGTGCTGCTATTGTGCATGTTGGCTCACTGGAAAGGCCCTGCTACACCAAATGGAACACTGTAAAAACAAAAAAGTTGAGAAAACTAAAAAATTCAAGGGCAACTTACTTCAATAGATTTAGAGTTTTGTTCTGAAAAAGCTTTACCAACTACTAATCTTTTGTTGAGATAATTTACTTTTCTTCTTTATATAAACTTGAATCTTTGAGTTTTAGAAACCTCAAAAAATCAATTTAAACAATACTGAGTGAACACATTGAAGTGAAACGTGAATAATGGTTAATATTTTAATATTTTCAATTAAAACCATTATATTTTCAGACACCCTAATCATGACAAATAAGGTTCACAGCTCATTGTGACCATTTTTTTTGAGTATCTACAAATCAAAGACTGAAGTTTATCTAAAGATGAAAAATAAATTATTTTAACTAAAGATTATAGGTCAGCAAAACTACTTTTTTTTAGTTCAATCTAGATGGATAAATAGCACTACAGGCCTGATTTTGATTTTGGCGTGAACTGTCCCTTGAAGGAATAGCACAATAAGACATAGTTGCTGAATAAGACACTTGTCTCTAAGTTGATGTTTTTATATATATTTTTGTCCTTATAAACACACTTTTTAAAATCATATTGCACATGTATCTCAGAGTATGTTTTCACATGGATGCTTTCCATCTCGTTCTTCCTCAGGTGTCAGTCCTGTCCCGAGCGTGCAGTGACTTCCTGATAGGAACCATGGATCTTTGCAACTGTCTGTCTCTCTTTTCCCTTGCCGAGGCCTACGGCTCGGCCTCCCTCCTCCGAAGCGCCAATGAGTTTGTGGTCCAGAATTACTCTGACCTCTCCAAAACACAGGACTTTCTGGATATGCAGGTGCAGAACTGATATGATGAGGAAGTTCTTTTATCAAAGAGGATGATGTGTATATAACGATGAATGTAGAACGTATTTGTTAATAAATGCATACATTCCTTTTATTAGTTTGTTCAGTATCTTATGTATGCATACGCAGGCAGGGTGTGCGTTCTGCCTGTCTGACAGTGACTTTAACCTAATCTTATTCCATAGCTGATAAACTGTAACCTATTATTTCGACTCTTGGGGATTTATTAAATATGATATATCCACATTAAAGAAGAAGGCTGAGAAAAACCACACTATCCCTTTTAAATGCCTTATAGCAACATTTATCAATATGTTTCAAGTGTCTTACTTTCTTACTTACACATGTTGATGGAAAAAGGTTGTGATTTCCGTATAAAATATGGGCTTATTTTTATATTTATGGAACAAATTGAGACTTTTTATTGTAACCAGCTAAATACTCTTTGTTTAACTTTGATAGATGTTTTTTAAAAAGAATGATTTCATGGCGTTCATGGATAAAAACTGGGGCTCTTTTATTTCAAATTTTGACCAGACTCTGGCTTAGTTTGAGTAAAACTAATGTTTGCCTAACTTATATAATTTCTACATGCTGGGCTTAACAATGTCCCATAAAAAATCATAAAGTCTGGCCCAGAAGGTCTAGAATGGTCCTTTATTTCCAGAAGCCTTTTGCTGTGTAAAAATGAGTAATAATAGCGTATAAACTGATTCCTAATTCAATTGCCTCTTACAGGTGAATATATTGGAAGCATGCCTAAGGTCAGATGCTCTAAACGTGCCCAGTGAGGAGGATGTAGTGATGTCACTACTTAGATGGATCCGACACGATCTCTCTGAAAGACAAAAACTGTTACCGGGCTTGTTATCTCTGACCAGACTCCACCATCTACCTGCACTGAAGGTACACACACACTGCATGTGCTGCGATTTTGTTGTGATTGTCTTGCGATTGTTTCACCCTGCCCGTGTTACCTTCTCTCTCAGACTCTGCGTGATTCGGACAGCCTCCTCGGCGACAGCGAGTCGTGTCTCACCCTGCTGTCAGAGGCTCAGAGCAGACAGGATCAGTACTGCGGCCTGCTTACTGATGCCAGACCGGCAACCACACAGTGCTACATTTACATCCACAAGACGGAGGAGAACGGAGAGATCCGCCACACCTTCTGCTACTGTCTGGAAACAGACCAGTGGAAAGAGCTGGGAACAGGGCACGGAGAGGGGACAGCCACGATACCAGATCCACCGGGATCCTACCTCACCAGCTACGCTGAGAAGGTTCGGAGTAAACTTGTGACCCTTTATTAAAAGTTACAGCCTTGATGTGGGCATGAGTCATGAGCAGTTTAATCAAAGAGTGAGTTTTCCTTCTCAGATTGCTTTGTTTGAAAGCTCTTTAGAGACCTCAAGAGGTAAGAGTATTGATTATTTCACAAGAAAGAAAAAATATTTCCTTTTATCCCTTTAATAATATTTTTACCCTTGTGATTTATCTTGGGTCTCCTTCGGAGGGTAACACCAGAACAGTAAGGGAATACACTTTACATGTCAGGTAAATTTAGGGACCAAAGGGCCAAATTATAGAAACTTCACAAATTGCAGATCCTTTTTTAACAGTTTGGTTACCATGGTAATGAGGTTTATAATCTGATTTAGGCAAAAAGCCATTACAGATGAACAGTTCCTAAGTCCCAATATTCCTATGTTCCAATGTTCCTGTCCTAACTTAGAGGTCCATTGTGTAAGATTTAAGGTATTTTTGGGCAAAATATGGCAGAAATTGAATTTAAGTATGTTTTCATTAGTGTATAATGGGCTAATATATATATATATATATATATATATATATATATATATATATATATACACACACATATATATATATATATATATATATATATAATATATATATACACACACAATATATATATATATATATATATTTTTTTTTTATCTTAGACTGAGGCGTTTATATCTACAGAGGTAGCAGGTCCTCCTCCATGGATTTACCATGTTGTACCACTAGAATGCCACTAAATCTTACAGACTGGTCCTTTAGGTAAACGTGTTTCACACAGGCATCTTAACGTCCCCAAATCTTAATTAAACTTCCCAACTTTAGGATAACTGTTAAAAGGTCCTAACCTTCACTTTTCCAACCATAGTAGTGCTAGGTTAACTAACTAGCTAATGGTAGCTAACAGTAGTGTTCACTAACAGTAGCTAACAATGGTGTTAGCTAACTTGTTTAATCTGTAAAGATGCTGGATACCGTGGAAACTGTGTCTGCTATCTTAGCCCGCTGTCTTTTTTTCACCTCCCATGTAAGTGTTGTACATTTCCCAAAAAGAACATCTTTGGATTTCTCTACAGATATGACAAAACCCTCTAAGTCATCTGTCTTTAAGTTAGGTGCCCATTGTTATTTTGGGGGTATGTTTCAATGTACATTTCAGTATGTTTTAACAAAAAAAAAAACAAAAAACAATTTTTAAAAGTGTTTAGTTCAGCGAGATGAGAAAAGTTGTGGTTGGGTGCTTTTTAAATGACATAAAAGTTGATAAGTGATGTTTAGTTGAGTGTCTAGGGTTTCCTAGGACGAAGTAAGATAAGACAAGATTCCTCAAGTTGTTTAGAATTTCCTTCTGTGGGAAAAATCCTAACCAGGAACTTATTTACAGTGTTATGGAATGAATCATAACTACATATGCTTTTGTTATATGCTTTCAATTATGGTTTGACAAAGTTGACCGTCTTCCCGTCTTTCCCCTGCATCTAAGATGTTTGTGACAGGTGGTTGCCGGGGTAACTGTTGCCGAGCAATACGTCTTCACGTGGCCGAGCCCTTCCACGATGCCACGGATGAGGTTTGGTGTTTCTGTCCTCTGACCCTAACCTGCACACCTGCACCAGCCATGCTGAAGCCCAGAACCATGCACACAGCTGTAACCTGCCTGGACCGAGTGTATGTGATAGGAGGACGGACCAAAGGATCCAGAGAGGGAGCTCCCAGTTTGCTGGATGTTAGAGTATTCGTTTTACATACAATTCAGACTATATTATTGGTTGGGGTGTCCTTTCATTACTAAGGAATAATGGGGTTTTGGTTGTTTTTTATGTGCAGTTCAAGTTCTGATCTTTTCTCTCCTGTATTGTAGACGGAGTATTACAGCCCTCTGACCCAGACCTGGACCTCAGTCAGCCCGCTGCCCACTGCCATCTTCTATCCTGAGGCCAGTGCTTGTGGCAGTGTCATCTATACTCTGGGGTCAGAGGTGGAGCTCACAGACTCATTTAACCCCTCACTGGACTGCTTCTTCTGCTATGATGCCCAGAAGGACCAGTGGAACCGCCTGGTGGCCGAGTTTGGCCAGTTCTTCCACGCCACACTGGTCAAGGCGGTGTCGATTAATAACACGCTGCACCTCTGTGACCTGTCCACTTATAAAGTAAGCCAACAGATGAATGAATGAGTTTTCAGTCATTGCAATATGAAAGGCTTATTTAGTTTAATTTTTTCTAGCAGGAAATTAGTACAAAGTGTTCCTTTTTCCCCATCCAGGTCTACAGTTTCTGTCCAGAGACCTGCGTGTGGAAGGGTGAAGGGTCATTTGAGTGTGCTGGGTTCAACGCTGGAGCAGTGGGTCTGAGGGATAGAATCTACATCCTGGGTGGAGACTATTCACCTGACGAGATCACTGATGAAGTACAGGTATAGCGCAATACATACGTGATTACAAACATTTAAACATCAATTTTGACTTCATTGGAGCTTAAAATGTAGTAACCCATTTTAGAAACGTCTCCCACACACAGATAATTCAAAGATGTTAAAAAGGCAGGGACTACACCCTCTCAAAAGCTTTTTTGGTGTCTAGGGATAGGAGGGCCTAATCAAACTTTGATATTAAGAACCCTTCCAACATAATTGGATCCTTGACTCCATAAGATAAACCCATTTTGATGCCTATGCACTACACTAGGTAGTGATTCTTGCAGCCATTTTGCTAAATTTTGCATGGGACTTCCTCTTAGAGTTTTGATTTATACTATCTTTGTGTTTACTTGTGGCCTGTGCAGGTGTACTACAGTGGGAGGAGTCAATGGGAGGAGGTGGCTCCCATGCCCAGAGCACTCACTGAGTTCCACTGCCAGCTCATCAGCTTCAACAGATACAGAGACCCATGGGGTGACGCAGCATGATACACATCAGACACACGCACTCAAGAACACATGTGAGCGGATATACATGTGTGTTACATGTGTCACCGATGTAAGCAAGTACCCATGAGCCTCCTCTGTGCATGAAGGACAACTGACTGAGCTAACACATCAAGAGAGAATGTCGATCTTCAACTAACTCCACGTCTCACAGATCATTGTAACACAAGAGCACCTGAGCCAAATGATTTATTTATTTTTTTATTTAAAGAAAAATATGTATGTATGTGTTATGCACCTGCTGTCATAGGATCTTTCTTGTGTCAGTCAAAATGTGGTCCCTCCCATGGAGAGACTCTATTGAGAAGAAGACTATTTTAGAAATCCTATTTTAGTACTTGAGTATCTGTTTCAGCTTAGTATGCTTTAAAAGGAGAATTCACCCAAAGAAGAACTCACAGTATCTGTACATTTACCAGCTCTCCTACAGCTAGAATATAGATAAAAAGACTTTGCTATTTAACATTCTCGAGGCTCCATTCACAGCCTTCAGGAGGAATTCAGACATTTTTTCCTGCATTTAGGGATTTACAGCTTGAGCAGATTATGTTCAGGCAACATTATACAAAGCATATCATAAGTCCCTATATTATGTCTACTTCACCGTATAAGAAAAACTCATGAGATAAAAGAATAGTGGACTGTTCAAGCTAGATGTGCATTATTTGATAGTACGGATTAGAAAACACACATTATTATGTAATATTTTCAGAAGATGATCCTATATGTGGGTCTCTCATATACAGTCATTGGAGTCTTATCCATATTATTTACTGTACCTGATTTTTCTCTCTTTTTTCTAGCTGTTGGGGACCTGTTCTTAGATATTACACTATTTAAAACCTGGTAACATTTTATGCCAAGGGTACAAGAGTTATACCGATTTTGTGCATGAAAAAGCATGAATTCACACATGTAGTACTTTATCAATTAATGAGTTCTGAATGGTGTTCATGTCTTCATACGTAAGTCTGCAGTTCAAGGGACTGGGCAAAAATTGCTTCAGTCACAGCAGTGCACATGTATTCTGTAGTGTTTGTAATCATGATTAACCAAACATTGCGGCCCTTCAAATAAGTGGTGACATGACCTGTCCACCTTTAACACTGATGAATAACATATAATCAATTGCGTCATAATTGTCAAATCACATGTATTAACTATTTGTTACTTATGCATACATGATATAATGTTCTTTTCCTAACTAAATAATTGAAAATTGTTATCTAATTTGCATTTGTATTTTTTCCAAATACATAATACCTGAACGTACAGGACGACTGACTTTATTTGAAGGGCCACAAACATGATGAAGTCATGAAGAAGTAATGCTGAGTTAATCATGATTACAACACTGCTGTCGCTGTTCAGTTAGTTGTTGCATTAATTAACATATCGTTCTTGCATTAAGCCGTATGAGATACTGATAATTCTGGTACATACCTTTTAGTTCAGCAAGTACTACATGAATGAATTCATGAATGACTTCATGATAACTCATGTACCCTTATTATGAAATGCTGCATAAAATTGAATTAAAATCAGTTCATGGCAGCACTGTGTAAATTACCGGGGTGGATTTTCACTTTAAACT
Organism: Lutjanus argentimaculatus; assembly: GCA_034769285.1. NCBI lineage: Eukaryota > Metazoa > Chordata > Actinopteri > Lutjaniformes > Lutjanidae > Lutjanus > Lutjanus argentimaculatus. Next base: position 5,409,161 of record JAWZSL010000001.1, read on the forward strand.
ACTTACCTTTATTCTGCTTCAGACTGTCATGTGTCCATGCATGCCCTGTCTCTCCTCTCATGATACCTGTACATACAGCAATTCTACTGTACATGTGACCAATAGATTGATCACCTGAGTATCTTCAGTAGCTGCTTGTTTGGCGGAAATGTGCAACTTTACATGTACCTGTCTATCTTTAAGCAACACCCTGCAGCTTCAAAGGAAACAACAAGTTAAAGTTTGAGAAACCAGGAGAGAAACATATGGGCTTCATGGTGAATGCATAATACGAAACAGAAGAAACAGAAAAAGAATCAAACAAATGAAGGACTGTTTAATGGCAAGAAGCGAACATAAACATACTGTAATGCTTCATTATTTGAGTTGCTGTCTTCTTCTTGTATCTGCGTTTGACACATTCATCACTTAGTTAAAAACGGATCAATACACACAAGAGCATGGTTCAATGTATCAAGGAGACATGAATGACACAGTGACATGGGCTACTGCATATACTAAAATTACATAACTGTTATCTAGCAGTTTCCACAGTGAAAATGTAGAGCCTCAAACCCCCTGTTTATTCATCCTCCCATCCCTGCTGTGAGTTCCCTTTTGGCTCTTGCCAGAAATTCAAACATCTCAGGATACAAATAGGGATCCAAGACTCATTTGTCATTGATATTCTGCTCACCTGGCTGTGGCAATCAAGTGTTTTTTTTAACCTCACTGGAATACTAGAGCTCTGGACCAGAGACTAAAAGAATGAAAAGATGTAAACACTGTGTCTGAACAAGAATCAATCAGCAGCAAGTCCTACAGTAACCATGCTGGCTCCCCTTCCACACGTATCTCTCCATCTCCTCGGCCTCTCGTTCATCTCCCCTCTTTTGCTGCTCCGCTCTTCATTTAGTCCTGGTAAGTTTTCACCAGCAGCCACATCAGCAGCACGGTGATTAAGACGATCATGAAGTTGAGGAACAGCTCCTGCGTCGAGCGGTCCATGGTGGTATCTCAGGCAGGATGGAATGGAGAGCAGAAGAAGGTGCTGCCGCCAGGAGACGAGGAGGAAAGATGCAGTAGTGTTGGATATTTCTAAAGAGGTGTGGCTCCTTTTTGGACAAGAGTCCTGGACGTGAGAGGTGTACAGTGAAGAGTTAAGACTGCCAGAAATACAGGTCAGACCAAGGCAAATACAATGGTATTAAAAAAAAATACGAGAGAGAGAGAGGGAGTGTGTGTGTGTGTGTGTATGTGTGTGTGTGTCTTCAGTGATACATTTGCTATTTGTGTGTGCATGAATGTCTGTTATCATAGATTAGAGGGATCAGCCACCTCTCAGACGGCTGTTACATTTGTTCACAGTTACCATCACTCAACAGGGAGAGGGGCCACAATGTCCCCTCATATACAATACATGGGACATGACACACAACACACACACAAATCATACAATAATAATACATATTATACACTATTACACATGATCAGGCTATAAAATAAAGGGCAAGATTGCGTAAGCATTAAATGCAGACATGGGTAGAAAAAAGCTTGTATTTGTGTACTTAATGTTAATATTAATATTAATACTTAAAATACATTATTGCATATGTAATTTTATTCTGAAGTAAGACACTTTTACCAACAACAGGCAAAGTAGACGTTAAGCATGAAATTAATGTTGTGAAACAGTCACAGTTTGGTTAAGTTTAGGCATTAAAACTACTTGGACAGAGTTAGGAAAAGATCAATGTTTGGGTGAAAATTTGTCACTTATGTAATGTAACTTAAGCTACTACAAGGAACTTTCATATTTTGTTGATTTTGGAGCCCCCTGTGGACAAAAGTAGTAGTAGTGTTTCCAACACCATAACTACAAAATGTAACTGTAAAAATATAATTATGGAAATAAACATCTTCTCCTCTTCTTTTTAACTGGCTACTGTACTACTCACTGTAACTTGCCAGTGAAATTGTAAACACAGGCTTGATTCATCTAATTAAAAGGAGAATCTGACCAGGGGGCAGACATTAAAAGCATATTTTCTCTTGGCCTGTGGTGTATTTTTGATTATAGAGTGAGCTGTCCCTTTAGATAAATTTGTTGAGCAAATACTTAATAATTTATAATAAAATACTTTTTGATGCATTTGTGCCCATCTCTGATAAAAAAAAGATCAGTTTTATGCCTTATTTGAGACATACTGAGTACCATTCATTAGTTGTCAGTTGCAGAATTTTTGAAAGGTTTTGATTGAATTGGTAGCATAACAATGACAATAATAACACCAAGTCAGATGTAGTCATTGGGTTGTTACCTTTCCTCTTTTGGTGGTGACCTCACGATAAACAGGAAGAGGAGAACGCCGATGTTCTTTCGTGCTCCAGCAGTACAGCCTTTCTGTATCTTGTCTTTTTACTGGAAACTTCTCTATTTTGACACCTATTCTTCTCTGCAGCATCCAACACCAGCTGACCTTCTTGCTGTTGTCCAGCTTTCTGTGGTCAACAGGGGCAGGGCCCGCTCCTAAAGTAGCCATCCTCAGTGGACCGCCCATGTTTCACATACACACAGACTGAGGTCACACACCAACTAAACACCCAATAGAGTGTGTTATTTTCCACAATCTGGTCCACTGGAGTGTTTCCCATCTGTAACCATACAGAGTCATACACACACACAAAACACACGCACAGAGGAGGGACTCATGGTTATTTATAAAACATTATTGCAGATACTTGGTGTATTACACTTGCTCCAAACACAATTGTCACAACTCCTGGTGGGTATAAATGTATCACTCAGTATCAGGTAGACTGTGCATATAGGAAAAGAAGCATAACAGAACAACTTCTCCAAAATGCAAGATGTGAGCCACGTAGGTGTAAATCCAGCTGCTGCCATAATTCATCATGCTGTCATTAAATGTATGCACACCTCTTCCTTTATTTGTTATTAACAGGGATCATGCAATAGCTTGCGTGTGCATGCGTTGTCCACATGCCTGCATCTAATCTCTAATACTACTGGACCCATCAGCCTAATGGTTTGTGCATGTTCGTGACTGTATGCTTAGGGACGTCTGTGATTCTTCTTGAAAAACCTTCTTTATGGCTCCACAATGGCGACAGCTGTGGCCACAGGCATTATGTGTTCTGGTCATCCCATCTTTGTGAATGCAATGTCTCTAGAACACGTTAAAGGGCATTTCTTTACTCTTGGCACAAATGTTCACTTGGACTCAAAGATGAAGTAATTTGGTGGTCTGTTCTACTTTTTGATCGCTTTGCTTTATTGACAGCTGACTTCTCACTCTTCTTTGCAAATCTGCCCCTGGTTGCATCTGGCAGTTGTGGTGACATTGCAGCAGGTGCTTCACTATCTTTTACCTGGTGGGGATCTGCACTCTACTGAGTGATCTCTTCAAGTTTGGTACTTTGAAAAGTATCATGACATATACACTCCTTTCTGCCACTCCACTTCAGTTACATTCAAGCTGGCAGATGACAACTGCCAGTCATTAAAGAGAATAGAAGGATGTGTAGGTGATGTGGCAGTGTTGCATGAAGTGGATGTGGACAATGCTGTAGAACGAGATGCTAGTTGTAGCCCCTTTATGCTACTAGCAAAACAAAAATTATAGGCATAAAAATAAATGTTTGTAATGTACCTACAGCTTGAGCAAAGGCATGCGCAATGAAGAAGAAATCTAGGGTTCCCTCCTAGACACAACCACACTGGAGGGGAGCAAAGGCAGAAAGCTAGCAAAGCTTGTCTGCATTTCAGTAGCCTAAGGCCTGAATGCTTTTCTGGTTGAGTGGCAACCAGTGCATTTCCACTTACTAACTTGTACAGTTATGGAAATTAAATCCCCTCAATCTAAAACAAATAATTAGAACTACTGTACCTGTGTTGTGAGGGGTATTGGTGAAACAAAAAAGATACAGTAAAACGTGTTGGGACAGTGCTAGGCTAGTTGTTTCCCCTCGCTGCCAGGGTTTATGCTAAGCTAAGCTAACTGGCTGCTGTAGATTCATATTTACAGTCATGAGAATTGTATTAATCCTCTCATCTAACTCGAACAAGCGTATTTGCCAAAACTATTCTTTAAATAGCTATTAATTCTGAAGTGGTGATTTTTTACTCACTGGTTTCACGTTCCTCCTCCTCTATGTTATACTGGCACAAGGAGAGAATTTTGACAGCTCACCACCGTGAACCTCTCAGCTCATCTCACACTTGACAGCTGCTTACAGCGGTCTTATCTCTGAACTAATGTTAAACCCCCTTGACACACACACCTTCTCCCGTACACGCAGAGGGGTCACAGCAGGACAAAACTGTGTATGAGCACGGCTCCCCTAAACCTTTCCATCACAGGATTCCAAGGTCATTCCCGGAGGATTTAACAGATCAAAACGGCTGCCATTTTATCACCCTGCTGCTCTGCCAGCGTCGGACCAATAGCTATTTGACCCAGGGATTCCCATTGTCACAAGGATCCAGTGCCGGGGTGATTGAATAAAGTAGGGTGAGGTGTGCAGGCATCTCTGTACGGGGTGGACCGTGGCCCGCTCTGACAGCTGTGTGTGTGTGTGTTTAAGATTGAGAAGTGCTGGCAGGGTTACCCTCTAAATCAGTGGAGAGACAGAGGGGTTTCAACAAGGCCTCAGAGACACCATTCCACACATTCTGGGACACTGTGTGTGTGTGTGTGTACATGCCTATATATGAATGCAGTAAGACTACTGTTTATTATCAAGTGAAAGCTACTGTAGTTTCATGCTTGTCAGCTGCAGTGTTTTATGGCAAAATAAAAGAATTGGCAAATCCAATCAAATCCTCAATATACTGTATATCAATACTTTGCAAGTGTGTGTTTACAACCAACACATTCTTAAAAAAGCCTATCATTCTTTTACGTTAATCTTTTACATTTAGTCCTTCAAAGGTCAGTAAAAGTTAATTAAATTAACAGTGACTTAAAACTCTTTTGTCTACACATTAAATATAAGGCTATTAGCATAAAGAAGGAAGTATATTTCTATGTACAGTACCAGTCAAAAGTTTGTAGTTTTTCTTTGCTGAAGGATGAATATGAGGGACTACAAGCTGAGCATAGTGTACAATTAAGAGATGCCATATTCATGTGACTGTTAATAGATGAACTCCAATGACTGCAAACAAATAACATTTCCTTTAAGACTTGTGAAATGGCAAGAGGGGTGGGGGCTACGGGGCGGGTGGGAGAGCGGGCAAGGGGATGGCTCATTGTCCCTCTTTGTCCTCTCTCTGTCCCTCTACATGTGAATAATTTGTATAAAATGCCACCACGTAGGATGGCGGATAAAACCAACAAAAAATTGGTCACAAAACAATGTTTTGTGCAGCAGCAACAGCAACAACAACAATAACCCCAAACTGTGACAATGACAAGTTGTGGTTTTGCTTCAATGTCTTGATACTAAGCTAAGCTAATTGCCTGCTGGCTTCATGGAAGCTTGGGTCAAGACAATTAGCATAACTTAGCATACAAACTGGAAACATGGAAACAGGTAGCCACACAATCCACCTACTATCACCTCTACAGATCTTGATTAAATCTCTGTATCTTACTTTAATACACTCAAAAACCAAGTGTGAAATAACAAATTGTAGCTTTGCTTCCATTTTATTTGTTCGGTTAAGCTAATTGGTTGCTGCCTTTAGTGTCATGCTTAGTTAGGGTTGCTACCTTCATTGTGGAAAAATAAGGGACACCTTGCCAGTGGACCCATGCCTGTGGAACACAAATCAAGTGGGGGTTCTGGGGGTCCCTCAGAAACTTCATTTCCTGCATTCTGGTGAATGTTTATGCACCAGTTTGTGCTTTTTATGCATCAGATTATGCACCAGCCCTCTACTATTCTCACAATACAGAGTCAACCAGAAAAGGTCACTCAGTAGAGTGCAGATCCCCACCAGGCAACAGGTGGTGAAGCACCTACTGCAATGTCTCCACAACTGCTAGATGCAGCCAGTGGTGATTTGCAAAGTTCCACCAACATTAACATGACCCCCACATATGTGAACCCGAGCTTAAGGCAAAAGGCAAAAGAGCACAATATATGTCCATCATTAGAATTAATATAAACTTAGCATCCAGCTTGAACTTCGTCATATCTGCTGCTCAACTGCCAAAATTATGAAATGCCAAGTTTATTGTCTGTGATTTGTCTCCTGAGAATAACAACCTCATGAAAGTGATATTTTACTAATCTTCATTATATAAACTAACAAAATTTGTTAAAGCAAGTTATTTGGTGTTTTCCAAGCCATTCTATTAAACTAAGTATTCTACAGCTGCTCCGCTGGTGTGAGCTGAGGCTGCTAGTGCGAGCTAGGGAGCATGCATGTGCTTTTTATTCATAGCGCTTTGTGTTACTTAATAGGCTGTGTTGTGTTTTACAGCACACACACACACACACACACACACACACACACACACACCTGCTGCATGTTTTATGACAGTTAACTGTCGATCTACATTTTTCTGAATATATTTTAATATGTTCTGTGTTTAAAAAAGATGAATAAAATAAATAAATAAAACAGTTCCCATCATTGTATTTCCTGGGATTAAACCCTACATGACCTGTAACTGTGAGGGAATTTGAGGTATTTTTTGGCAAAATGGAAGTTCTACAAGTATACATGCGTGATTCCAGTGAATAATTTCCAGTGCAAACATGCTGTCTTCAGGTAGAGACTATTTTTACAGAGGAGTACAGAGGACTGATAGAGAGCAGAACATTATGATGTCACAGTTAGGAGTGCAACGGATCACAAAGTTCACGGTTCGGATTGTGTCACAATTTTGAGTCACGGATCAGATCATTTTTCAGATCAGCAAAAAAGAAAAAAGAGGAAGAATTAGGATTAAATAATAATAATAATAATAATAATAATAATAATAAATATTTAATAATAAAAAGTTTCATAATAAAATAATAAAATGATGATAAAAAGATGAGAAGAGAAGAAGAAGAAGAATACAATACAGTATACTTTGAATACTATACACTAATGTATTATACTCTACTAGAGTACACATACTAGATAATCATACACTGTACTGTAAAATACATTACTGCACTCTACAGACTCCCGCTCTACCCCTCCCTCCACCCCGCCCACAACAACATCTGATTGGTTAGAAGTCACAAGTACTAGCCAACACAGACACAGTCACAGACAGGCAGAGACAGAGCTGCACTGGTGATCAGAGAGAAGCTGTGAAGAAATGAACCTGGCAGATGTTGCCAGAGTTTCAATAAATATCACAATCTTATGATCTGTTTCCATGTCGCCAGCATAGTGACACCAGTCAAAATGTGCTAAGTCATGGTCAGGATTCCACTTGAGTTGCTGTAAAGGCTTCTAAATCAGTTGCTTTTTTTAAACTCTGCTGCCTCACAATGTAAAACAGAGCATGCAGCTGTCCTGTCTTTTCACCGCAACTCTTCTTGAGATTACTTATTTAAAAGTAACAGCGACAGTAAAACTGTTTCACACTATGGTGGTTACATGTAATCCACCGATTACATGCGTGCCAAACCATTGCGATCTGTTGCACCCCTAGTCACAGTGAAGTTGACCTTTGACCTTTTGGATATAAAATATCAGCACCTCGTCATTATATCCTTTTAAACATTTGCATGTAATTTCTCATAATTGGCATGTGAACTCAAAAATGTGTATAGTGATGTCACTCTGACCTTTGACCTTTGACCACCAAAAATCCTAATCATCTTCTTGAGTTCAAGTGAACATTTGTGTCAAGTTTGATTATGGGTACTTTGCCAAAATGTCAGCCCGCACCCTTTGTGGGATAGAAAACAGAGGATCCCAAAGACAAGACAAGTTTGTATAAATTCATGTTGAATTAAACAAATCTTTGTTTTATAGACATGTCTAATAGTTATTCAGTGACCTTGCCTGAACCTGGTTGTTTTATTGAGCACAATATCTTAATAAATTAAGGTTAATCAGTCAGCCATCATGCTCCTTCAGTCTTCCCCTTTCTAAGTGGATCAATGAGTCAACACAGTGCTCAGACATTTATACTGAATTAGCAGGTATCGTTAGGCTTAATATTGCCTTTAAACAAGACCTGTCAATAGACATCTGTTTATCTAAGCTTGGCTGAGATTTAGTCAGAGACGACAGTCTGACGCTGCTGTACTGTAACATTATGACTGAACTCCAGCACTCCACTCAAGCAAACGTTACTTCCCCATCGTTAGTGACAATCATCGTTCTCTGGAGCCTCAGACATTCTCACTGCACTCTTTTTGGGATCCTGCCCTTTCCAGGAAGGATAAGGAACCAGAGATCTTGATGGATTTATTGATTTTACAATCTGCTATTATATGAAATCGTGAGTTTTCCCCCAGAAGGGGACGTGGCCTTGCTGAATCGGGTCGAATGATGTTTGGTTGGTCTGATCTATGCTGGCTTGCATGCTGCAAAATGCAACTGGATACAGTAGGAGTAGTAGTAGTCTTGGCATAGTGCCTTTGACAACCTATGTATTGGGACAGACTAAATATTTTTCTGGCATAGTAAGTAGTATATTAGTATGGACACTGGAATGCACAGTCAGTGGGCCATATAACCAGGAAGTACACACTAGGTGAGCAACTCTCATTGGACTGAATGAACGCTGTCTTTGTAAACACTATCCAGTTCATTATAATACATTTGAGACAAGACCATTGACACAAACCTGTATTATACAGTATTACTATGAAAATACAATAGCCAAGGTCAAAAGTCATGAATTAAGCCTGCCATATTAACGTTAAAAGATACACAGATACAGCTTATATTTTACTTCTGCTGTAATTGCAGAGGTAAATAGACACCACATTCATCCGATGTGGTACAATATTTGATCAGGAAAATGTGTTGTTGGGAAGCATTGTCCTAATATCCCATAAAAACAAAATATCCCCTTGTTTAGCCTGCACATTAGTGTTCAAATAGCTGGCACTGAAAAAATATTTAGCCCACAGCTTTTCTCATTTAAAGTGTCTCAATCTTTTCCACTACAGCAGCAGTGATTGGCGGAGAGACAGGAATTCATCTCAGCTGACTATCATCCTGACAGAGAGATGATGAATACACACCAGATGGATGACCAAGTACCAAGCCCTGTTGCCAAAGACTTTCACTGGTAACTTCTATCTAGGTCTTACATCCGTTTTAGCTGCTTATTAGTCGATAAATAGAAAGTTCTTTTACTTTGCTCAGTAACACAGTGTGATAGGTCATCTCTTGTTGATATCTGTGCAATGGATGACAAATCTTTGGCTGTTCCTTACTTTTTTCACCATGAAAACATCAATTAGCCATAGCATTTGTTTCATGTGTGTCATTAAACCTCTTGCAGATTTCAGAAATACATGAGTAAATGTTTTTTTTTTCCATTCTACCATTTTCTTGCTTCATCATGTCCATGGAAAAAAACACCTGTGCAGTTTTGGCTGATATATTTCTGCACTTTTACCTGGCCTTTTCATCACCTGAGTTTTTTATGACTCATCTTACTCCAAGAACAAATGGATATCTGCCTACACAGGGTCCCAAGAGAGAGGTAGAGATCAGAATCGCTATTTTAAAAAGCAGGATCGTTTTGATATCCGTCCATCTCCGTCATGCAGTCTCCAGCTAATTAGAATACAAAGATGCCAGCAACAGCAGTTTGGCCGCTGGCTACTGGCCCTGCATTTCAAAGCGTGATGGCATGCCTCAGGGTACACAAGTGGTTCCACTTGAGTTCTCACCATTATGCTGCTTTTTCAGAGCTTGGCTGATGTGTAAGGTGAAGCTGCCCTTGAGCAACGGCAAGAGAAATACCTTCCTAATCTCCTGTCCATAACCTTAAAGTGACATTTCCACGTGGCAGAATGTGGACACTCCTGTCTTCACATTCACTGATGAATGGCTGACCAATTCTCCCTTAAAAGATGAGGTACAGTGTTTGTTTTTCACTCTAGGAACAGCTGTTGAGAAACACATGTCTATGCGGGTCCAGCTTTTGATCACATCCCATGGTTGTGATTAACAGATCATTTATCAGACACTAAGTGGACTTTGTAGTGGGATTATTTTAATCAGCTGCTGTTTCCAAGGTCAGAAAATAACTTTGAACCTCAGCATTTAAGCCAACTTTGATGACAAGCCTCTTAAAGGACCAAAATGTAGGATTTTGTAGCATCTAGTGATGAGCTTGCAGATTGCAAACTTGTCCTCTTAGTGGAACTTAAGGCGACTGCAAAAACTCTCTTCTCTCCTGTCTCCTGTACTTTGATATGCTATGTCATCTCTATTGTAAAGAGAACCACACTTTGAAGATGGTTAAAAGATGTTGATGCATATACATTTATATGTTTGTATTATCATATAAAAAAGCACCATATATAGTAACATGTTAAGTTAGCGAAATGCTAACTAACTAGCTAGCCAATGATTTATGCAAATTAGCTATCTTGTTAGCGGGCATTTTGCCAACATTAGCTACCAGATGTAACTGGCCAGCTAATGACTAATATAAGCTAGCTATTAAGCTAGCATTTTGCTGAAGAGTAACTAAATTAATATGTGATTATATGTTGCTTTTAAAGGTCACCCAGCAACATCTTTTCACCATCATCAAAATGTGGTTTTCTTTTCAACATAGAGAAGCTTAGCACATATCATATTGAAGCACAGGGAGGGAGAAAGTTGACCGAGGTTCCGCCAGGTACCAAGCATGCTCCACTTTTTCGTATCACAGATTGGAAAGGGGTGGGACTTGGATGGGTCAGTTTGTAACAAAATTAGCCATCGGGTATTGGTTTGCAAAGACAGAGAATAGAATAAAATGGAGGCAGGATTAATTTCTGCCTCTTAAATCAACTCGTCTTACTCCTGTTTTAACATAATTTGATAACTTTTTGTAGGATTGCCACAAAGCACACTGGATGAAAATGCTGTGAATGGTACTGTACAAGTGCAAAAGCTTTTACCCTTGCTGGTACTGGCCTTGATTCATTACCTGGGTACCATCCAACGCTCATAAAAGAGCGGCGATTTTACGAGACCATTTTGAAAAACAAAACGGTGCAGAGGGTTGTGTTCATGTCGAGAGAGGGCAGCCATGGTCTCCTGTCTGAGCAGCTGTTGTTTTGCAGACTAAACAGAGCGTGCTGTTAAGACGACGAAGGGTTCCCACTGGCCAGCAGCTCCGCCTGGCACATTAATTACTGAGATGGCTGAGGACAGGTGAGGGCTTCATTACACTACACACCCCACATGTATTAATGCACGCGCACACAGGCACACACACAAATGTTTCATGCTCACATACAAAGGCGTCCACCCAGAGGGGGAGTCATTAATCTGGCTGTGGAGGAATTCATGCGCAGGATCTGAGCAGACAGAAAGGAGGCACTGCACCAAAGACAAAACTATCAGTTACAATGACTGCTTGTATCTGATCAGCATCTGTCCTGATGTGCAGGGCATTGTGTTTTGCTGAAAGGGATGCATGAGAAGTAAGCCAGCTAGCCCATACTGGTAATACTTTTTCATTTGGGTAATGCAAGATCATCCTCAGTTGCCAGAATTTGAGTGGAGCCTGATGATGGATGAAAAAAGGAATGGCAAACAGTCTCCACAGGATAGTCCCCCCCCGATATACTTTCATTTTATCCCTGAGTATCAAGTTAGCAGGGCCTATAGAATGATCCCTGGAGCATTTTTGTCTGTCTTTTGTTGGGAGATTAGGAAGGCATGCAGCATGGATTTGCCATCAGGGTTTAGGTCCTATATGATGGAGCCACAGGGCAAAAACACTGGACGGCAGTAAGGCTTAGATACTGAGTGAGAGACGTGTAGTCAGGAAGAGAGAAGAGGAGGACCACTTGTATAAAAAGACCAAGAGTAATCCTACAATGTAACAAATTTCTGTAATTATCACAGCATTATTACTGTAAAATGAAGAAATCCTTACTGTATAATATGTACACAGTAAGTTGTTATATACTTATAACTGGGCAAAGAATTTTACAGTAAATATATTATTACTAAAAATTTCAATTAAGTAATTTTTAGCTGGATTATTTTTCCAGCAGTCACATAATAATCTGCCTTTGCTGTTAGTACATTTTGCATTATTTAAACCACAAACAGTTTCTAATTTTGTTATCATGAAGGCAGAAGAGGAGCTGACTTTTGATCTCATAAATATTTAAATAGTTTGTACTAATAGTTAATTTCTCCAAAAACTGGATGATTAACGCACAGATTAAATTTCCACTGCATGTCTATATTGGTATCAATGTATATTAGCCAAAGCATTTGCTTTGATTTTTTTGGAAAATGTTTTATCAAAGTTAAAGTATGTTTCTGAAGTTTCATGATGAACTTTACTTGGAAAAATAAACATTTGAAGAGTCAGAACTGTTGTTTGTTTTGTTGTCATATAGTGATGTCAGTTCGAATTGGTTCAGTCAGAATTTTGGAATATCAAATCACTGATCTTTGCTTTCTAATATCTTGGCCCTTATTTCCCTCAGCTGTCTGTACACTGCAGGTTAAACTGTATGTAGGGATGCATGATATGGATTTATTTCAGCCGATGCAATAATTACCTGCTGGTTGATTACCTGCTTCACATGACTGTCATTTTGCAAAAGTGTCCCTCAGGCAAAACAAGGTGAGTGTCCCTGGTTTACGTAATGTTAAGACTGTCTCAAAAAAAAAAAAAAAAAAAAAAAGAGCAAAAGTGATTAGAAAAGCTGGAAATAATTAGCTTTTATTTTGTAGTTGTTCATCATGAAGATGCACAAGTCATGTGAAAAGTTCATGATTTTTTTAAGGAATTATATACATTTTGTTATTCAGCTTTCTTTTCTTGTCATTTCTTCATAATGCTTCTGAAAAGTTGGTGATATTAAGCTTGGCATGTGACATGCAAAGGCCTTTTTAAGCAGTGTCCAGATTTCAAAGTGACCTGTCCTAGATTATCAAATTCAGGCAGATTTCTTTAATTAATTAAATTAATTATGGATTTTTACACTGATTTTAGGTTACCAACTTTACATCTGGCCAATAAAAACTAGCCTTTTGGCTAATTCTGGCATATTTACAGCAATGTTTATTAATATGCACTGTCTCCGTGAAATTAATTAATTAACCCCACGCCCCTGTCACCTGTCCATCCTGACAACCAATGATTTACTGGTTTTCGAGCAGGCAGTATTGTCTTCGATTTATGTAGATTGCTTGACTTTTGAATTTTACTTGAACAGTTATAAATTTTCGCTTCCCTTATGTAATATTATTTTCAATTCTTAACCAACATTGATCTCATGTTTGGTTCTAACTCTCTGTGCTATTTGTCCTAAAGGGATAGTTCACCCAAAATGAAAATTCAGTCATTATCTACTCACCCTCATGCTGATTGAAGGCCAGGTTTAGTTTTTTAGTCCATAAAACACTGCTGGAGTTTCACAGGAAACAGGTTGTAGAATCTCCCAAACAGTTGAAGTCAATGGTGATCAGTTTTCAAAAAAAAACATAAAATGCCTTCATACTGCTCGTCTGGTGTAATCAAGTCTCCTAAAGCCCCAACATGCCAACTTGAATAAAAAAAATGTTATTTACACCATGTTTTCAGCCTGAACCTTCACTGTAGTTCCTTAGCTGGAGCCACGTTCATGTGCACATGAACACTGTCTGAACTGGGGTGTGGTGTGACGATTTTTAAAAATGTTTTTAAAAAAGAATTAAGTACTTAAAACTTCAATGACTTGATCAAATCAAAAATAGTGTCTTCATTTTACAGAATGTCATTCTATGGTTATTAATTTATAGTATTAAAATGAATACAGTGATGCCTTTTTTACAGTGGCTGAATTAGTGTTGTGATAAACAAGCATGCTGATTATTGCTGTAGGAACAATTACAGTACTGTGATAATTACTGGAATAACGATTAGATTTACAGTAATTGTACTGTGAAATGTATTTACAGCAACTGACCAGCTAATTGCTGGCAATAAATTACTGAAAATTTCACAGCATTCTTGATACAGTTTATTATTAACTTGATACTACAGCTATATACCACAACAGAACAATATGTCCCTGCTGGGATATTAATCACAAGGAAAACCCACTAAAACCCTCTAACCCTGACACGGTGAACCAAAGCAGTGGAGCTGCCAATATTAGTCACTTAATCGAAGAGTCTGTCAGGAAAATATTCATTGCGATATTTATTCAGAGAGCTAAATGGTTCACAAAGAATAAGATCAATAGATTTTTTTAGCCAGGAACTTTAACAGAAACATTTAGGGAACCACTACCCTTAACAGCATGCATCCATGCCATGAATGGCTGACTGTATGCAGGTGTTCATGAATCCTGTGAATTTTAAAGAACAGGGTAAATTTTTTAGGTTGTCAAAGTTATTTGATATGCTAATAACCTATATTCGATTGCCTACATTTTCATTTTAGTGTGTCTTGAAATCCTGATGAATTCTGTGCTTTTATTAATGTGATACATGTAAGGACAGAGCATGATGCTGTGTTTTCTAGTATAAGTGTGTGAAAAGTGTTTCTTGTTGAACCTCAAGGGGGAAAAAATCAAGTTATACTGTTTCTGTTTGTTTCATTTCCTACAAATGGAACACTTTGTGCCATACAGAAGTATCTGCATGAGTGACCGACTGACTGGTTTCCTCCTGGCTTTAGTATAAAAAAAAAAAAAAAAAAAAAAAGTGATATAAATTAAAAAAAAAAAAATCAATAGATGTTTTTTGGCTTTCATTCTGTCAAAGCTGCACTAATCAATTGTTGGCTGCCAGGGGGCAAGAGCTGACACACAGTCCTGGCATATTATCGGCAGCACCAGGGCCTGCTTACACATCAAGCAGATATAGAGCGACTCAGAACAGACCTCCTTACCGCTGCAGGAGACAGATGTTAGTCGAGACCTCGGAAACCACAACACCTCAGTCTTATAGCACATCTGTGCTGGCTACCAGTAATGTTTAGAACTGATTTTAAAACTTTATTGATAACCTTTAGAGCACGAAATTTACTATCCTTTAACCCTTTACGAGCCAAAATGCTGCCTCACATCCACAGGCAGGGCCCTTTTAGTTATTCTATAGTCTAGACTCAAGACTAAAGGTGAATGTGCTTTTGTATTAGGGTGCTTGTACTTTGGAACAACCTGCCTGAGGAACTTAGTCTAGCAAAATCTGTTTCATTTCAATTTAATTGTAAAAACACACCTTTTGTAGACAGTCTGTTATGTAGATCAATACTTGTGCATAGCCACTGGGAGTTATTATTATTATTATTATTATTATTATTATTATTATTATTATTATTATTATTATCATCATATTATTATTATTATTATTATTATTATTATTAATTATTATTATTGTTATATTATTATTATTATTTTATTATTCATTATTACTATTATCATTATTATCATTGTTGTTGTGTCACCATGGAACCAGACATGATATAATCACATTCACAAAATCGCTAGGTGTATGGGATAGGAAGATATTCTCGCTCCGGGGAACTTAACTGTCGGTGTTTAATCCTTGTTCCACCCCGGACCAAATAAAACGACGCACTATGGATCCTGACGCGGAAAACAACGTGAAGGCCGTCAGGAGGAGCAAAGAGGAGAAAAAAGTTCTTCGAAAACAGTTAAAAGCCAGTCACACTCTGCTGAAACACGAAGGCGTCAGAACAACATCGCAGCCCACCAAGGTAACAGAAAAAAACCCGTCATATAAACCGGAAGTGGCAGCTGTCAGCCAGCGTGTCGCTTCTGCTGCTTTCAACGTGTTGTTATGGTGATTAACTGCCGCGACAAAGCGCAAAGTTGATTTTTCACCTTTTGTAATTGTAACGCGTGTTTATTAAAGAAGGCACGGCAGCAGCTTGCAAGTTAGCTGTCTAATTTCTAGATATTTCTTCAATATTAGCTTTCAAGTGCTGATTCCAGTCATTTAAAAGTAAATTAATGGCAGTTCAGGCTTTGTAGTGGACTTCTCATTTGCTGTCTTACGGCTTGGATCAATTTTGTGTTGTGACAGAATGAGTGTGCCAACACGAGTTTGGATTAGTTTGAAGAGCCAGGTCATATTTGCACAAGGAGCTGTTGTGTCCTTTGACACTTGACATGCAGTCTGTGGTTGTGTCCGTGGACACATTAAATATAATGACAACACCAGCCTTAAAAGCAGAATAAGAAAATACAGCTGCAACAGCATGAGATTATCACAGTATGATGCCTGCATCAGAATATCACAAACCCCACGTTTCATGGTATCATGCTTTATAATGACACAATTATTACTGTTACCTGTTACAGTGAACTTTAAAGGAACGTAAACAAAATGGGCTTCATGGTTGACCAACACCTACATTTTCACAAAATATGATGTCCAGACAAACATGGAACTTGATGTAAACTTGAAGATGAGATAAGCAAATGTACCTGGCATGATAACCTTCAGTTTTCATACCGCTATATACTGCTGCAACTATAGATGCTAATATTCTTTATAAAATCTAAAGTGTATGGAAGCCCATTTCCCCAGTGAAAGAAAAAAATCTCTATGGTAAGTGATAATTATGAGACAAAAAAAAAAAGTTGAAGTTATGATATAAAAAGTCCTAATCATGCGATGATTTTTTTTTTTTTTAACTTTTTATCATAATTTTAACTTTTTATCTCTCAATTCATAATTTCGACTTTATCACATAATAATGAATTCCCATCGGGATGTTTTTTTTCCAGTGGTGGAGCTGGGCTTCCATAAAAATGACACCAGGGCACTGACACAGTAAATTTCACTGGTATTTTTAATAAATATAAATAAAAAACACAAATAGAACAACTTATATAAATATGAATAAATAACAACAGCCTAGTTGCAATAAAGTTTATGTTGTCTTTTCAACAGTGAAAAATAAAGTTAACATGAAATAAAGTTTCTTCAGGATCATACCATAACAAGAGACTAAATGTAAGAGAAAAAATGTAAAACATTACATACAATGTCTAAGTTTTGTGTTAAGTGTTGGATGGCTGTACGCGTTCAGGAGTCTGACCGTGTATTTGAAGAAGCTTTTCATTCTGCTTGTGTAGATTCAGACTGTCAGCCTGTTTCCGGATGTAATTTTTCCAGTTGTTTGGTCGGTAAAATGGTCTGTAAAAACTGGTCTGTGCAGAGTTTGGTGGTGGCTAACGGCGGCCTGGGGAACGGCGTCAGTCGAGAGGAGCTGTCTTCAGTGCTGAAAGAAATGGGAGAGGTGGAGGTGCTGATCATGCCGCCTCACAAACCCTACGCCTTTGTCACATTCAGGTACAGTTCAGATGCTTCGTGGACAGCACCGTATCACACCAGGACTTTATTTTCGAACTTTTTTGCTGACAGTATTTTTGTTTTAAAACTCACACCGTTGTTATTGTCATTCTGTGTCCAGATCTGAAGAGAGCGCACGGAAAGCCCACATCCACCTCAATGGCGAAAAGCTGCAGTGTGGAGAGAACAGCGTCGCTCTCTACCTCAGTTATGTCGACTCAGGTACTTCCCTTTAAATACCGACACCCACAGACACCAGCATCAATTACTGCGAGAGCTGCTGTGGTCATCTGATGGATTCCTTACCACCGTTTGATTTGCTTGTGTGCTTTATGCTTCAAAATCATGTCCAATTAGAAACATTTTTTTTTTATATTTAGTGTGATTCTGTTTGTGTGTGTACACAGTAACTTGTGAAGAGGAGGCGTCCGTTTCTTTGCCAGAGGGATTAGTCTTGGTGGAGGATTTTGTGTCTCTGGAGGAGGAGGCTCTGCTGCTCGCTGCTGTTGACTGGTCGTCTACTAATGATGATGCCACCGGTGAGGGGCTGCATGATGTGTTTTGTCGCTTTTTTTCTGTGGTTGAGACTCTGTGTTCAGTTTCTCATAATATTCACTTATAAACTTGATTTGCTAACTCCATTCTCCTGTCTTTCAGCTCAAAAAGCTCTGAAGCACAGAAGAGTCAAACATTATGGCTTTGAATTTCGCTACGACAACAACAACGTGGACAAGGACAAACCGTTACCTGCGGGTAAAATTGCTCCTTCTTTTTAAGTCCAAACATTTATTTACAATCAGGGTTTCACAGGTTGCATTTTCATTTCAGCAGCAAGTCATCAAACATAACACGTAGACGGGTAGTTTATAGTAAATATACATGTGAACACCGGGAGAGAAAAAATAGAAAAATAAATGCAACAATTAATAAAATGAAAATAATTAAATACAGAGTACAAGAAAATCCTTGGCATACTCACGTGGCATTTATTAAAGATAAATATCTATAGAATATCTAACATTACATGATATAGAAAACGTATACAGGAACAAATTGTGCTAAATATAAAAAATATACAAGGGCACAGTCCACCAAATATAAAAATACAAGTAGTGTTCACTGAAGTATTGAGGGATTGGAGCCAAGATGTGCGATTAGTCATGACCATGGTAATGAAGATGCAAACCAGAAACAATGCAGAACAGAGAAATTTGGTTGGACAGAAATTATACAGAACATATAGCAGAGAATTCAGAGTTTTCTCTGTTACACTAACAGAGGAGCTTATGAGTGTGTATGTATCCAGGTATTCCTCAGGAGTGTCTGCCTGTTCTGGAGCGGTGTGTGAAGAACAAACATGTCGACATCATGCCGGACCAGCTGACTGTCAACCAGTATGAGTCTGGACAGGGTGAGTTAACTCCGGTCATGCCTCCGATGACTTACCAGCACCTCATCACATACAGCCTTGGATAATTAAGATACTTAAACTTGAATAGGTTTCATCATCAGCGCTGTGTACACGTGACTGACCACATGTGGACAGAATGGAGAAAAAAAATGATGATTACACCTTGATTGATACACTCATGAATAAATCAGAGAAATATCAGTGTTTTCACCTCAATACCTAATCGATATATGGTGTAATAAATACAACTTAAGTTATTTCAGAGGCAGCAGGGCCAGTATATATGGAGAGGAGGTCAAGTAAAACATAGTGAAAGTAAAAGATCTTATTGGGTTTCTAAGCTGTGGTTACCAAACCACTCAGTTGAATTATACTGTAGGTGCACTCATGTAGATTGTATTGACTTGCACCACAAGGTGGCACCAGAACACTTCCAACATCCGTCGATGAGGGCTGATGAAGGTCTTTGGTTCCTGTTGGTGTTTTTATTAATAGATTTACAGCACTGGCAAATCATCAGAGCTGCAATAAGGATCTTGATGAAGGAATTTGTTATCGATTATGCCTGTTTTTCAAGCACATAAAGTCAAATTTATTATTGAGTTTCACCCAAAACAAAAGGTTCCATCAGAAGCCCTTAAAACAAGCGGAAACTAAACATTTATGTATTAAAGAAACTTTTTAATTATGCGTTTCTATATATTTTCAGGTATTCCTCCTCACGTGGACACTCACTCTGCCTTTGAGGACACCATCATGTCGTTGAGCTTGGGGGCGCAGGTAAGACGTCAGTCTGTCGTTTTGTGATTCTGTGGATAAGCTGGCAAGAGCTACTCCAGAGAAATACTCACCGCAGACCTGTGGTTTGATCATTTATGCAGCCACGCAATTCATCAGTAATCTTGTGCAGCCAGTATCGACCAGTGGTACCCAAGGTGCATTCATCAATAATTAACATGGAGTTGTGCATTTAAAGATTAAAAACTGCTGGTGTAAAGAAAACAGTTTTCATGTTTTGGTGTAAAACATTGATGCAAAGTTAAAAGGGGGATGTAAATATGGTGTTGCGAGACACTTCGTCTTTGTGTTTCCTTGCTGCGTCGCCATTTGATCAATCAAATTAGGCGACACTTCACTGACCGGTGTGATTCATGTGTCTCAGGGGACACGACTGTCAGAGATGAGTGTGTGTCCAACAGTATGTTTGGATTTGGTGTCCTTGTGATTTGCCTGTGAACATTTTGTCACCCTGCTCGCTGCATCTCATTCTTTTCCCTGACGCTCTTTATGCATTCTGTCATAATCTCCTGCTCACCGTGTCCTTCAATCAGCGCAGTGTGCAGTAAATGACTCTATTAGAGGTGTCACGGCCTTCCTGGTTTAATGAACTGAAGAGATGCAGGTTTCTCAGCCCGTGTTGCTGCGTCCTTGATGGTTCCAGGTGAGACTAGACGGAGCGACCCGGTCCTGGGATGCTGGTTTAGTCTCTGCAGGGTGTCCGCTGTAGATGAACACCCATCTGTCCCTGCTTGTCTGAAAAAGCAGGGGCGCTATTAGCAATCAGCTGTCATCTGTCACAGCATCTGTCACACACACACACACACACGCACACATACATGGCATGTGTGCGAATGCAGTGTGTTATTTGTCGCTTTCATCGCATCTTTCATCCAAAAAAAAAAAAAAAGTGTACATTTGATGTCTTATAATGGGTGTGTAGAAAAAATAGAGAAGGAAGTTGTCCTCCCGTCCCAGTCCCATGATCACTTAAAAAAAAAAAAAATCCTGTCCTGTCCCAATCTCGGAAGAATGGCTCCCGTCCACAGTTGAGTACCTGCAAAAAACTGACCTATTGTTATTATGACTCCTACTCCTGTTGGCTTTTTCCCTGTCCCGTCCCAGTCCCGTGATCGATGGTGAAATTGACTCCCATCCCGCTGGAATCCTACGGGAATCCTGTGTCCAGCAGGATTCCCACCCCACAAAAAAGTCCTCTACTGCACCTGAAATAAAATAAAATACCTCAACATGTTCACATCAGTCTGTTCACAATGTTCTAGTGTTGTCACGATGCTGGAATTTTGGTACAATACCTTAAAAAAATATTGATATAATAATAAAGACCACGGGCATAAAATTTTAGCTTTTTTCTTAAAAGCTGAATATATCAAGGCCGTAGCACAACAATGAGAAACGTATGACTTTTAAAAACATTTTTTCTCCACGTCAGATCATGCCTCTAAAAATAACTAAATTATCTAATTAACTAAGCTCAGAAAGTAAGTTAAGTTAATAGAGTCAAAACGTGTCGGAGAGAAAAGAGAGGAAAGTGCTGCTGTTACCGGTGCATCGATATTGTGGAAATTGAGTATTGAAACCATTTCAACTCTTTTCAGAATTGATGTTTATGAATAAATCGATATTTTTGGACAACAGTACAATTTTTACGACTCAAAACTCAAGAGATCATTAGTTCAAAAAGAAATATTTCAGACCCCCAAAATGAGATTCTCTGAATGTGATGATGCAATGATTCTCAAACTGCGGTACGAGTACCACTGGTGGTACTCAAGCTCCCTTCTACTAAAATTTTTTAAATGAAATAAATTAAATTAAAGACATATAACCAAAACACTACAACATTTCAAATAAAAAAAAAACTTAAACTATTTCATAGTGTAAATGGGATTTAATGTAAGTTCTGTCTTGTTTCATTATCAGCCTGCTACACAGTCACGTTCATGCATGTAGTGTATGCGTACGCCATCCGTGATTACTTACGAGCTAAACTCTGTGGCTGTGGGAACAGTACAATAAATAATCTTTAAAGTTAGTAATAAATTAGACCTAATTAGTAGGCCTACTGTATTTTAACATCAGTCACAATGGTGGTACAAATATTTTGGCCAGATATTTTCTGAGGTAGCATGTGGTGCAAAAAGATAACACAGAACACAGAGAGAGAGGACTCAACATTATTAAGCACTCATATACACCAGTGTGTACTGGAGATTTTGACTCGCTCTTATTCATCATGTTTATTTAGTGTATTGTTAATTTTTGAGTGTAACAAGTTAATCCAGCCGTGATTAAATTCAGTATTGATTGTTGCAGAAAAGGTTCACTGCATCATAAAATCTCACTTTCTGCTGCCTTGTTTTTAATTTAGCTGGATTTGATTCATTCATTGATTTCAGTGCTTCCGAAGAGTAAAAAGTAACTGAAGTGACGGAGTCGTCGCTGATTAAAACACATGTAGACGTCATGTTTGCAGAGAGAGAGAAAAGAAATAACTGGCTGTCTGTAGGTGTGTGTGTGTGAGAGAGAGAGAATGATGAATAGTCTTGGAGTAAAGTGTCCTGCTGCCGCCAGAGGCACCATCGATTTAGTCACATTCCACCGGTTTCATTGATTGGCTAATACTCCTCAGATGGGAACGGCGCAGTCCTGCCTGTCGTGTGCTTGTCTGTTTGTTTTGTGTGTGTTGTGTGTGTGTGTGTGGAAGACATTTCAGTCGTGGTTTCAGGCAAAGATCTGATCATTTGCTGGTGTTCCATGTACATCACTCTCTCACAAACACTTATCTCTCACTCAAAAACGCACACACACACACACACGCACACACTCACACACACGCCTCTACTTCACAAAATCCAATTTTCCTGCTGTCAGAAGTTGGAGAGATGCAGTTTGAAATTGTGTAGATGTAATTTCCCAGCAGAGCTCATGCTGTTATGCGCTGTAAGGAAACATTAGGATCAAACACCAACGCCGGGGTGGAGATGCTTCTGCTGGTTGTTACCGAGAGTGTGTGTACATGTGTGTGTGTGTGTTTTCTCTCTGGGTGACATCACTGAAAATTGACGAATAAAAGGAAAGATGGAAGATGTTTTTTCGTGTTGAAATGAGCCTTTTTAAAATGTGGATTGTCTGACAGAAGTGTTCAAATTCAGCAGCCACTCAATATTAAACTGGTACTTTGTGTCTGAAATCTATCAGCCACTTTCATGTCTTAGGAGCATTTGGCTGGTGATTGGTGCTAATTTCCCACTCTGGTGATGTTGCTGGTCTGTAGTGGTGTGATAATAGTTTTTATAAGATAACATTTGCTGCCAGACAGGCAACATTTATTGCATCACTAATTCAGAAGTCATGCTGCAATTCTGCACGACCAATATCTATGAATACTCAGTTTCATGCATAATTACTGTATTATTGAAATGCCTGAGTTTTAGCGCCAATACCATAAGATTTTTTCACTCTTTTACTTTGCTAAATAAAACACGTTTTTATGAGAAAAGTGTCATTTTGTCATAACCCAACATGACTGAAAAGGGATATAGCTCAGGGTTTTCCCTTGATGTTTTTGAGATAACAGTGGCAAAGGCTAGAGAGCTGTCCTGCACTTAAGTGGCAAAATCACGATTTGACAGACAAAGATCTCCATAGGGGTTTAAATTTTATACCAAGATGGAACAAAAAGATAAAAAGATTGTGACAAATGGCACAGGAATCAACATAACACTCAGCTGCAGATTGTACAGTGTTCCTGTGCGCATTTACCCTCCTCTGGCTCTATTGAATTGAATATAGGTCATAAATCAGGGTTTCCCCTGATGTACTACAAGCCGGGAGGCCCACCAGGCCTAAGTTGACCCCCTGCTGGGCAGAGTATCGGGGAATGTTATTTTCAGGGGATGTTTCTTTTTTTTTAATAAGTCAGCTTTTACTTAAGGGGGTCTATGAAATCTGTTATGGCTTGATTCCAAGTTGTTATAATCTAATCACAGAGCCTGTAGAATCCCTCCTTACGGTTGCCATCAGTCTGTTGCTAGCCAACGCTGGCACCAGGCTTTAATCAAAAAAAGACCTTTGACTGCCAGCTTCTGTCTAAATATACTTACCACTGGGCCTTACAACTTTGCTGAGGGAAAACCCTGAAAAAGTATTTGCAATTAATGCATTCTGTTGTTATTTACTTTTTACACAGCGTCCCAACTTCTTTGGAATCAGGGTCGCAATATGCTGGATTGGTATTGGTGCAGATACAGAACTGACCCTGTTAAGCAGAATGGGGTATTCACCATAACCTGACCAGTCCACAGTTTGTTTCTAAATGTAACTACAAAATTCAATAATAATAATAATATGCATAATGCCTCTGTTGTGAGAGACACACAAGTGCCACTTCTGTCTGCTGCTGCCGCTTTAAAGAGAGTTGGATAGTTGTATCCTGTTGCTGTGTGTGACGAGTGATTTCCTTTGTTTTCATTTGAGAGCTCTACATTTTCTTATTTGTAATGCATGCTTGTTTGTGGGTGTGATTACAGACTGTGATGGAGTTCCGTCACCCTGATGGCCGTCTTGTTTCTGTGGTGTTGCCTGGACGGAGCCTCCTGGTGATGAAGGGAGAGAGCAGATACCTCTGGACACATGGGTGAGCTGGACTGTGTCACGTGGATCAGCCTCCCCCGCTAGGAGCTGGTTTATCTTGACATAAAGCTCTGGGTTGATTGACAGAGGAGTGACAGGTCTTTTCTTCCTCTATTCCATTGTAGTAGAGCACAGAATACTGGCCTTTATCTGGGCTTCATACTGGATTTTGTTCAAAAGAGCCTGTCTGGACTTTCCCCCACATTTTAAAGGGACAGTTCACCCCCAAATCAAAAATACATATTTTTCCTCCCCTGTTTTTGATTTTTGGGTGACCTTTCCCTTTAATCTCTTCATGCATGAAGATGATAACAGTGACAGGCTCAGGGTTTGGTCACATCCACATCTAGAAGATGCACAACAACTGTCCAGATTGGTTATTCTTCTGTCTCCTCTCAGGATTACTCCTCGGAAGTTTGACATGGTGCCAGCCTACGACCCACAATCCCCTGCTCATACCACGCCTGACCATGTGACCCAAAGCAATCTCACACTGAGCAAGAGGGGCACCCGCACTTCTTTCACTTTCCGCAAGATCAGACATGAACCCTGCCGCTGTGGTGAGAATCTTAACATACTGTAACGTTAACGCGGCTGCTCGACAGATGTTAGAAAACATCTGTGCATCTGTGACCCCTGTCTGGCCATTCAACCCTTTCCTTCTCCTCCCCCTCGCTTGCCAGCCTTCCCCTCTGCCTGTGACAGTCAAGGAGCTCCCTCAGCACCCTCGGCCTCTCCGCCGTCTCCCCCCTCGCTACCCTGTTGCCATGCCGACGCAGCCCATCTGGAGGAGGAGTATGTGCACCGGGTGTACGACGCAATTGCCTCCCACTTCAGCAGCACTCGCCACTCCCCCTGGCCTCGCGTTTGCCACTTCCTGTCCTCGCTCCCGCCCGGCAGCATGCTGGCTGACGTGGGCTGTGGAAATGGGAAGTACCTGGGTGTCAACCCAGAGCTGATTGCAGTGAGTATTGCCATAATGTGTGTCATTCTGGGATACTTTAGTGATCCCTGTAGGGACATTTCCTTTTCCATTCGGATTTTTTTTTTTTATTGCTACTGCGTCTCAGATTATCATCACAGTAAAATGCCAGAAGTCATTTATGTGCACAAACATTTCATAACTGCACGGGCTGTTTCACATACAGTCTGCAAATCAGTCGCAACAGAGATTGCAAACAATGAATCTTCCTCTTGGGCAGAAACATTCTGCTGCTGCTACACCGATGCGAGTAGAGGCTCTGCTAGATTCAGACAGATGAGGTGGCAGAGGCCTTTTTTAGACCAGTAAACCACAAAATCTAACAACTGTACATCGTGGTGTTACTTAGACAAGACCACAAGGCTTGACTTTGTTGCAAAGCACACCAAAAGCAGTTAGGTCAACATTATAGGAAATATGGCAACTTGTTTTCTTTCTATGAGTGAGAGGGGAAGGCTGCTGACACTCTTATGTCTCTGTGCTAAATACAGTGTTGACACCAGGACTTGTTCAGCCTATCTTAGCATAACGTTTGGAAACGGTGAGAAACAGCTGGTCTGGCTCTGTCCAAAAGGTAAAAAATACACCTATCAGCACCTTTTTAAATCTCACAAATCAACTTGATGCATCATCTTTGTTTAATCCATACCAAACAACATGAGTATTTAAGTCAGCTTTGGTGTTAGTAGTTATATTTTTTCAGTTTTGAAAGAGTCAGTCTGGCCTTACTTTATTTATAGACAGGAAATTCCTATTCAATTTTACTATCTCATTCTGAGAGAAGGCTTCAGCCGCCTTTCCACCACAGGAACTTTCCACAGGGACTCGGAGGAGCTCAGTGTGTTTCCACTGCAGGGACCAGGGTTGAAATTCCAGGGACATTATTTTACTCCCCAAAAAGTCCCTATTCGGAGGGTTTTCCTTTCTAAAAGTGCAGGAACTTTGAATCTGCAGCCGTAAACCAGTTCGTTTTGTTGTTCATTGTGCTTCGACACATCGACATGGAGTTATAGAGGAGAGCATATGACAGAAGTCGAGGCTTTATAGAGAATAGGCAACAGTGTCATGGTGCATTGCATTCTGGGTAGAGGTCGCCACATCTCTGTTTGCATTCATTTTGCTGACAGCAACAACAAACGTGTGTAAGGTTCCTTACTGAGAGAAGCTGAAGGAGGAAGCCAAGGACTGGTACTTCAACTTGATAAAGTAAAGGGAGGAAAAAAGTGGTTCCTGGGATTAAAAGTTCCTGGTTCTTTGGGTGGAAACGCAGCTTTAAACTTATGTTTCAAAATTTTGAGCCATTCCTTTAAATAAAGTCTCTATTGCAAGATATAGATTTTAAGAATTAAAAAGGTTCCCTCAGCAGTCATTTATGTTCTGTATATGAAGGCATTAATGCTTTTTATCCAGTGTTCCTTATAATGAGATCCACATTGGAAAATGCCTTAAATCCACCAACCCTGAAAAAGCAGGCAACAAAAAGACAACGCAGAGGTCAGAGCCTTGTTGCTCAGCATTCTTATAAATGTAAAATGAAAAGGAGGCAGCTGTGTCAAGTCCTCGGTACCCGGTTACAGTGTTGCATAAGTCAGACTTCTCTGCTCCAGAGTGAAATGAGGGAGTTCACAAAGGTTTGCATCTTGACACTTTCCTCGGGCAAGAAGCTCCTGTTTTATTATTCACCTCCGAGTCTGATTCTGGCTGGTCATGTGGGCAATGCTTTGGCGGTACAGCAAGTCAGCGAAATATCTGTAATCAGTCAGTAGCTAGTTTGTTTCTAAAGTTGTCTCAAGTATAAACATCATGTCTCTTTTAAAATGAGCTAAATAAACCACAGCAATACGCAGAGGGATGATATCAGTGGTGCAGAGGCCCGTGTCGCTCTCACTCTGATTTTTCTGCCGGTTGTCATTGTTTGCATTAGCTCAGTTTCCATGGCAATATCCTAAATTTTCTGTTTACGTATGCACACTGGGATATTCATGTTTGGGATTTGGAGGTGCGTGTAAGCAGCTTATCCTGACTCAGACCGTAACCGTGATAAATCATTACTGAGAACAGCGTGATCATGTAGGTAACAACACACACACACACACACACACACACCACACACACACACACACACACACACACACACCAACCAACCAACAACAACTTTCTGAGTTGAATCTTGCTGTTTTTCTTACATTTGTCGCGTTCCCTCTGCACTTTCTGTTTGCCTTCTCTACATTCATCCTCTTCCTCTTCTCGGTCTCTATCTCCCTTGCAGATTAACACTGTAAACTTCCCAGCTTTAATTGAAAAGAAAAGCTTGATGTTTGTGTGTGTTTGCACGCTAGAAACAGATTGTGTGTGTGTGTGTGTGTGTGTGTGTGTGTGTGTGTGTGTGGTGTGTGTGTGTGTGTGTGTGTAGTATTTCTCACTGTCGCTTATCACCTCTGTCTCTTTTGGGAGGAGGAGGCATTATTAAATTTGCTCCCTGAGACGGAATGTGTTGAAAATGATCATTACTGTCATCCAGTCCTCTCCCGCCTTTCTTTCTTCTCTTCATTTTACATTTATTTCCAACTTACTACTCTTTACTTTTCTGAATTTGCTTCATTTCTCTGTTTTTCTATCACTTCTATCCATTTTGCTCATTCTCTGTACTTAATCTGTCTCCCCCCTGACAATGTCCTCTGTGTTTTGCTCACATTTTATTCCCTTTTTATTGTTTTCCTGTTCTGTCTCTGTACTATCTCCCTCATCTCACTGGTTTAAGGAGCAATACAAAGTTTTTTCTGCTACTTTCTGTGTGATTTGGTATTATAGTATTATTAGGGAGGATTAGAAATGAGGAGTGCATCTTAACATTCAACCCTTGATCTTGTGTTGACCTTGTACATGTCTAGACCTCTCTGTACGTGTTCCCGATTGAGAATGATTTTTAGATGCATGCACGTGTCTCTTTTCAGGTTGGTTGTGACCGCAGCAGTGCTCTGATCCAAATCTGTGCGGAGAGGGGTTTCCAGGTGTTTGTATCTGATGCTCTCAGTGTCCCTCTGCGTACAGCCTCCTGCGATGCCTGTATCTCTATAGCTGTCATACACCACTTTTCCACACAGGTATGCAGTACACACACAGAAATAACACATAGATAAAAAAAGAGCACCTTTTCTGAAAGATGAACCCACACAGAAAAACAAGCACTTCACCTAATTGTTCATCAGTCACTTGACCCCTTTTTTTTTACACAGAAGGAACAGCAGGAATCTCTTAAAGATCTGAGGAATTTTATCTAAGTTTCAGCTACTTGAAACTTTTCTCAACTTTTGGCTCCAGGGACAGAGATCCAAATTTGGGAAGAATCCCAAAATCCTTCTGCTGTCAAAATTGTACTTCTCCCCATTTGTACTTGTTCATATGGGCCAGGAGGTGTTGGGGTTGAGTACACTAATTGGTTCTGGTCACAATGGTCTTCTAGAAATTAATAGAACCAATCACAATGTTTGTTGCAATAAATTCCTGAAAACCTCTGCCTAATGTACATACAATTTAATGGCAGCAACATGTTATGTTTTCTTGGTTTTTATTATGTTCTTTCAAAGTGTATTGATCCAATTCATCTAAAATGCATGTTTTTACGCTTTCACTAATGTAAGCTTAAAGAACTATTTTACTTGTTTGGCTACAGACTAAAGAAAATGATTGACAAATCAGCTGCCAGTTTTCCACCTGGAAGTGACTGTTGATGTTAGCATGAAATCACAGTAATTTGTTTTATTCAATTTTAGTGTCCTTTAAACAATTTCATGAGAGACTTTATGGTGTTTTCAAAGTTTCTTTCCTCCTCTGCAGTCTGTTTTCTGACATTGATTCAAACGTCACATTTGTAAAACAGTTTGCTTTCATGACATGAAAAATGCTTCAATCATGCGATTGTTTATAATCCTTTAGCAGACTTAGTTTCCAAAGTTTAAGCTAAATTTTTGCACCCTGAGATAATTTATCAGTTCATGGGGAGTATGTGATAGAAATGGTCAAATAAATAGTGTGTGGTTGTTTGTGTTGTAGGAGCGTCGTCTGGCAGCAGTGAGGGAGCTGGTGAGACTTTTGAAGCCTGGTGGTCGAGCGCTCATCTACGTCTGGGCATTTGAGCAAGAGTACAACAAGCAGAAGTCCAAGTACCTCAAAGGCCAGAACAAAGAACATCCTGAGAACCACAGCTCCACTAACAACGCATCAGAAGACGGCCAGGAATCCAGTGTCCATACCAGCACACATTTAGAAGACAACCACAGGCCTGTAGACAACATACAAGAAGTTAGCACAGGAACTGATAGTAAACTTAGTGTGCACACCAACCGCACAGCCTTCAACACCCAGGACCTGTTGGTTCCCTGGCACTTGAAAGAGGGGAAAAGACGCGGGGAAGACACGTCAGGAGAAGGCGTTAAGGAGGATAAAAGGAAAGACAAGTCCAAAAAGACTTCAGGTAACTCCTGCTCAGCTGATAGTTCGAGCTCTACAACCACGTCAGACTGTAACTCTGAGTCCAACATGTCTTCTGGATCAGGTCAGGACACCGGTGAGACTACTCAAACCTCCACCTCTACTCCAAAATCGGAGTGTGAGGGCGGCCCGGCGCCCGTTTTTCACCGCTATTACCACGTGTTCCAGCAGGGGGAGCTGGAGCAGCTATGTGATGAGGTGGCTGGAGTCAAAGTGCAGAGCAGCTACCACGACCAGGGAAACTGGTGTGTTATATTGGAGAAGGAGATGAACTGACACGCTTATAATTTATGATGATTTAGCCACAAATAAAGACTTGAATGAGCGTTAAAGGGATAGTTTGGATTATTTGATGACGGGTGACGTGATGTCATGCTCTGTACGTTGCTGAGCTCCTGTGCTGGTGCTCTCTGCTTCTCCAAACTGGGGGGCGTGCCGACCACCATCTACTGTAGGTAATACACTTACTGTCGATAAACACCTCATACAACCCCGCTTCAAATAATCCGAACAATCCCCTTAATGCAATGTCAACAAAGATGAAATTAAATGATCCTTTATTTAACAATTTCTTTGAAATAAATGTAAGCATTTTACAAAATGCCTGATTTTGTTGTGTTCTCACTTCTCGCGCCCTTTGTTCAAAACGGACTAACATGGCTTATAACAGGGAAAAGATTTGGTACGTTTAGGTTAAAAAGCCAACCATGGTCAAATGTTAAATCTGCAAATTTCTTCTTTTTTGGTGTATTGATTGGGGAAACAGGTGCTTGAACGGTTTGACAATGACGTGAGCTGAACAGTCCAGCAGTGGAGAATCCTGCCACTTTTGCTGAAAATAACTGTAACTAATTGAAACATAAAGTACTCTGGCTGGGTCTGTGTAACCCAGCGGTTCAAACAAGGCTTTGCAGCCTTCTCCACTGTGCACAGACTGTACAGTACATCACCAAGAATCTTCTTTATCTCACTTTTTTTTCCCCTCTTCCCCTGTCTTTGACCTCAGTGTCTGCTCTGGATTCACTGAGCTGTAACTAAGCTGTAAACTGTGTGTGCCCGACCTTTTCAAGTTAAAGGGCCAATGTGCAACATGGCATCTCAGGCTGTGGGGGATTTGTTCACATTCAAGATGTAGAATGTATATTTTTTTTCTCTTTTTAAAACTGCCAGAGGTAGCACCATGGTGAAAGAAGACTGTACAAGCCATGTATTTCTATGTTGAGTAATTTAAGTTATTGTGCAAGTTTTACATTGCACTCTCTGATAGAATAAGAGGGTGTAGTATAGTATGTTTGTACTGAAAAAAAGGATAAAGATTTAAAGTTTAAACACATTTATTGAACTTTTAGCAGCGCCTTTGTCCTGTTTGGTCTTGTCTGGAAAATATAGCCTAAAAAAGAGATGTCTAATATTTGTCAGATCATTTTACCCACATCATAGAAGATGATGCTTTTAGAAACATCATATAATTTTAATAGGCACTGTAGCTGAATAAAGAGTTCAGATTCATGATAATTTCCTCTTTTTTCCTCTTTGGAGCACTTGAAGTGTCTCTTTACTCTGTGCTTAATCTACACCTCAAGTACAAAAAAAATGGGCCAATTTGTCAGCAGGGTTACTCGCTAAAGTGATAAAAGCCATTTTTGATTGTTGGAAAAAATTGAATGCATGACTTTTTATCCAGATCAGCCTCCTTGAACCATACAGCCACTAATCTAAGTACAAATTTGTTTAAAAAGGTCCCGACTACACAACTTAAAGGTGTGGCGTGCAATTCTAATCCAATATACTTTTTGTCAAATTCAGCTAATATCCCCTCGCGGCCCGCTAGCTGTCCGTTGTATGTGTGTGCTGAAAATGAAAATGTGTTCTATGTGGCTCTGTAAATCTGAAAACAAAAAGCGGCTCAGGGCCCTGTCACACATATGCAAATTAAGGGGAGTGGCCAGAAATTCACGCCCTTTCTTCACGTCGAGTTCAACTTTGAGTCACAGCCTCAAAGATGTCCACCTCTGAAGGCAATGGCCACTTCCTTGCAGTGACCGGGCCTTTAGTCTTCTGAAGGAGGGCTGAAGGGAGCGGTGTATTTGTTTCGCTCTTGATTTAAAATATAAACAATCTTTCTTCAAAATTGCATATCCCACCTTTAAAATGCAATGTTAAATTAGAATTAAACTGAATCAGAATGACTGTTTCTGTGCTGTTGCTAGTTGATTTCAGTGTTGGATCAACTGATGATCTGTCTATACTATATTTCACTTTAAACTTAGTATAACGTAGGAACAGTAAAGTATCACTTCATTGCTCTTTCTTGCACTCGTATGCATGTTCACACTTCATCCTATTTACAGTACAAGACAAGTTTGACCAGACGGCTGTAAAGACAGAATGAGTTGTAGGATAATGGGGTATTGATGGCAGAAGAGTGTAGCGTGGTTGTTTGTTGTGGAGGTTTGTAATTGGTCAGTAGCTCCTGGTAAATTACTCCTACGGCTGCTCCGTCCTCTGGGAGCCACAGCGGCAGACTGCGGTGCCGAGGCGAGAGATGGTTTGGTGGCTTTTATTGACAGTGGTGTATTGATTAGGATGAAAGCGGTCTGCTCTGTGTATGTATGTGTGTATTGTGCACATATTGTTGCTGCTGAGCCTGTCACTTGACATTTGGAGTGATAATTAAAATTTAAAGGTATGTCTCCCCCAGGTATAGTCCATTGATTTGACAGGCCACGAGACATTTAAAGTCTTCAGCTCACAGGTGTCAAGAGACATTTATGTAACAATTCCTTCATTGATGGATCAGTGATTTGTGTGATTGTGAAGCACTGAAAAGGGAACAATCCCACAGAGGGACGTAATAACATAAAATAAGTATGGGTTTTATATATAGAGGGAAAATCTTAATAAAGCTGCAGCAATGCAATGATATTTAAGACAATAGGGCGCTTTCAACTATGTGGCAACTGTTTGGAGAATGATCCCTTCCTGTTTCAACATGCCAGTGTCCGCATGCACAAAACAAACTTGACTGGCCTGCACAAAGTTCTGACCTCGACTCCATCCAGCAGCTTTGGTATGAACTCTATCGTCATGATTGGAACAGCATATTTTAAGCCATTGTTATGGAATATTGTCATTTTACAGTTTCTCCAACTATTAAGCTGTTTATATATATAGTTACAGCAAAGTTATAGCACTTATCAAAACCAGCGTTACATAGTGCTTTAACACATAAAACTTAATTAAAACACACAGTAATGTATGAATAAACAGGTCGGCATAAAAAACTATGAAATTAAAACGATGGATGATTAAGAACCATAAATAAATAAAATACCAAGGATAAGATATACAAACAGTTTGTGAAATAAAACTTAACATACGTAAATTCCTGTAAGACTTAAGTGCAACGTCGAGAAAAAAGTGTTTTGATAGAAACAAGTCTTAAAAGTGATTTTTGATCCTGTGTTGGCCTTCCTAAGGCCCCTTTTTCCTGTTATAGGGTCAAATTGAAGTACAGATTGTAATGCCCTCTGAGGTAAATTGGTGATTTGGACTATATAAAAATCACAAATTTCAAATGTCTAAAGATTAGATGACTGCAAATTTAAATTTAGATCAATTTTATCTTTAGGTTATTGATGACAAATTAAAAAAAAAATTAATATTGGTGTTGCCTGCTAGCATGATTGCAAGATCAGGGACAGTTGTAGCACGATGTTACCCCTTTTAAGCACCTTATTTGGCTGTGCTGACATACTTTTCTGTTAGAAAATAAACATATTTTACTAAATCTCAATGTAAAATTATTATGTTTATTATGTACATAATAAATTATGTTCAAATAATAAAAAAATAATAGTTAAAATAGTTGCCTAGTCTACTGCAAAATAGAAATAGGACACATATTTGGACACATATGATGCCTGACATCTAAAAGAATTTGAACCATATACTAAAAAAGATCTTAAGTAACATCATTAGATACTACAGCAGTAATGTGATTACTTTGCGGTGTGCCTTTATTTGAGGTACAAGTCATTAATATGTCATTTTTTCTGCATTACAAGGGGCTAATTGTAACATTCTGACTTCTTGCATAAATTTAATAATAAAGTCTTGTACTAGTGTAAATATATCAGTTGTATTATTAAGTACTGTGCATACATACATTTCTTATATCAAAAGATTACTAGTTTATTTCAAGTAGTCTGTGAGTTATGAAGGAAAATATAAGCAAATATAACAATTGTGGAAAGGGGGCTGTCCTCTCTCCCTTCCTCTTCACCCTCTACATCCGGTTCTGGTTGGTCAATGTGGACATTGTAGAGGACTTAAAGTACCTGGGGGTACACACTGATAACAAACTGGACTGGGCAAAGAACACTGATGCCCTCTACAGGAAGGGCCAGAGTCATCTCTTTTTTCTGAGGCAGCTGAGGTCCTTCAACATCTGCCGGACTATGCTCAGGATCTTTTGTGGTGGCCAGTGCTGTCCTCTATGCTGCTGCATGCTGGAGCAGCAGGCTGAGGGTGGCCGACGCCAACAGACTCAACAAACTGATCCGCAAGACCAGGGATGTTGTGGGGGTGGAGCAGGACTCTCTGATGGCGGTGTCAGAGAGGAAGATGCTGTGTAAGCTACATGTCATCTTGGACAATGTGTCCCACCCATGCCCTGACGTGCTGGCCAAACAGGAGCACATTAAGTGGGAGACTGATTCCTCCAACATGCACCACAGAGTACCACAGGAAGTCATTCCCACCTGTGGCCATAAAACTCTATAACTCCTCCCTCAGTGTCTGTCACTCTGAGTAAATAGACTGACCTGCACTTATTTCACCACTGTCAGAAGCTACTTA
Organism: Lutjanus argentimaculatus; assembly: GCA_034769285.1. NCBI lineage: Eukaryota > Metazoa > Chordata > Actinopteri > Lutjaniformes > Lutjanidae > Lutjanus > Lutjanus argentimaculatus. Next base: position 5,443,754 of record JAWZSL010000001.1, read on the forward strand.
TTAGTTATTGTACGTCAACTCATCAGAAGCTCATCATAAGAATATTCATCAGAAGATTATTATTTATATTTCATTTATTTTGACACATGTGCAGCTGACCTAACAATATGGTTATATGCACTAATTTCAACTGTTTAAGACTCTGTGTGATAATAATAATCCTATAGTGCAATACACAGGTTACTCTGGCATCACTACTGCATTTATTTATTTATAGCCTACTGTGCATTTAAATCAACCTATACTCTTATTATAGCAAATGAAATCTAACACACTTGTTCCCGATCTTCAGCATTACTGTTGTTTTACACTATGTGTACCACTGTTGTATATATTGTTGTATATTTTTGTTGTTTACATATTCTATATAGTTTAATGTATAAAAGCAGCTATAACGCTAACAATTTCCCCACGGGAATCAATAAAGTATTTCTGATTATGATTTTGGTTCTGTTACAATTGTCCCAGGTCTCCCCTACATGCAGCTGGTCATGCTGAAATTGGCGTCACGAAGACGTCACTGCAGTGAGGGGTTGAGGGCAATGACAAAAACAAGCAGTCAAAGCACAAACAATAAACAACAACATTCCGCTGGGCAGAACTGAAGGAAAATCAATCATTAAAACACAGATGCAGAAGGTGTGGCAGGAGTACTGGGACATAAATGACACAGGGAGACATTTTTACAGTATACAGAGGCAAGTGGGGGGAGGGCGGGTGTTGGGCAGGAGCAGGAAGGAGGAGGTGGCCCTCACCCGTCTCAGGCTGGGACACAGGGCTGAACAGCACATTAAGAATAGTTGGTAAACACTCTACAGGAAACTGTAGAAGCTGTAATGAGCAGGAGACAGTGCAACATGTGTTAATGGAATGCAAAGAGTATGAAAGAGAGAGGAGAGTGTTAAAAGTAGGCCTGGAGAAAGAGAAAGTAGGATTCACATTAGGGAATCTGTTACAAAGATCAGAACATATTAATAAACATGTACGAAGATATTTGAGGAAAACTGGTTTAGTTGAGAGGATCTAGATTGGGTTTGGAGGGGGTTCCTGCTCCCTTTTCTTTGTTTTTTTTTTTTTTTTTTACTGCTAGCCTACTGTTCCACACTCCAGTCCGGTAGGTGGCGGCAATGCGTCTAATAGTTGGATGCCAGCCACCAATCAAAACCAAAAGAAGAAGAAGAAGAAGAAGTCACTGCAGTGGCGCGCGCAGCGTGGTGGCAGACAAACAGGAAGCAACTGGAGAGAGAAACGGGTAGAGCTACCCGGACTGTTAAAAGAAACATGTCCTGTTGCGCCATAGGATGTCAAAATAGGAATTCAAGAGACCGTGGCCTTCATTTCTACAGAATACTGTCACTGAAGACGCCGTTTGAAGCTAAACGCAGACGTTTATGGTTGGAAGCCATTAACCGGACAGACTGGACAGATGAAACCATCCGTAACTCTCGTCTCTGCAGTGCTCACTTCATATCAGCCAACTTCTTCGTTCTGCTCAGTTTGTTTATTACACACAAATGCAGACTCCATCAGTAACAGCAGCAACCACAAAGCTGATATTCTCAGTAGGTTATTCATAAAGCTAAACACCATTGACTAACGTTAGTCTAGACTAATGATCTGTGGCTTGTTTTAGGTCATTTAACCACTGTCACGACAAGTTCACATACATTAATAAACTGTAACTCACCACACAATAAAATGTTAGACTGACTTAATGAAAGGTTTCATCATGTTGGAAATATTATGCAGCTGTCTGTCTGTCTCTCTGCTGCGCTGCCAGTCTGCAGAAAACACCTGGAAAGACACCTTTTACTGTCAAAACAACACTCTGTCTGACTGAGGCTGTTCGCTGTAGTGTTGATTGGATCTCCAAGTAGAGCTGCAACAATTAATTGATTAATAATTTACTATTAAATTAACTGACAACTATTTTGACAACCAATTAATTGCTTTGAGTCATTTTTTAAAATAAAAAAAATGTCCAAATTCTCAGATTTGAGCTTCTCAAATGTGAATATTTTCTGTTTTCTTTGCTTCCTGATGACAATAAACTGAATATCTTTGGGTTGTGGAGAAAACACATTTGAGGATGTCACCTTGGGCTTTTGGAAAGAGTGATAGATTTCTCGCCATTTTCTGTCACTTTAATCGATAATGAAAAAGAATCATTGTTTGCAGATCTATCTCAAAGTGCTTAAAAATACACATTATGTGAACTGCGAATATTGTGAGACTCAACTCGACTTGAGACATGCTGAGGAGACCTGACCTGTGACACAGTAATATTGAGAAATGCTGCCCTGAATGTATTTTGTGTTGTGGAGCAATACCAGTTTGTCATGAATAATTAATAACATAACAGAGATATGCACAACAAGCTGCTGCAGTCACCAGAATAAAGAAGACTCTAAATTCAAATGAGAGAGCCCTTTTATCAAATTATCAATTAGTCTACATGAAGTAGTAAATCAACAGTTCTGTTTTTGCTCTTTAAATCCATGAAAATATTCGGATTAAGTCGTGTGTGGACTATAATTCTCACTTTTAGTTATTAAAAATGTCCTGTTCGTCTTTGTAAAATATGCCAGAGGACTGCTGATGTCTTTTCACATGTCTGTTACACTGATTAGGCTATCATAAATAACAGATTTTTGATGTTATTCCACCTGTTTAAAGCCAGATGATGGAGAGTGGAGCTGTCACTGTGGGAGGAATTTGTAATTAAAAAAAAAAAAAAAAAATCTAAAAAATTAGTTTGTAAGCTCCTACAGCTCAGTGACCCCCTTATCTGCTAAATGGATCGTTTGAAGTGACTGTAACACTTCTGTCACCTAAGCGATGTGGCTTACAAATAATATCTCTATATTTTTAGGGTATTCATGATGTATGATATATATCTTGATATACACTTTTCCCTCTAAAATAATAATACATAATAACAGTAACATACTATAAATTCTCAAACAGTGCAAACCTATGGTGATCTTATAGAACATAATGTATTCCTGTAGACTACCCAACAGTATATAAAGTAGTCATGTGATATGGACAGTAAGTGCTTTCACAAGAAAATTAACACAATGAAATTTTTTGATTTTTTTTAATTTGATTTACTGGTTAAAGGCAAATAATAGAACAGTCTGGTGAGTTCAGAAAAGTACATCACTTAACTGTAATGCACCTTTAAAATCAGGAAAAGACAACGCTAAAGCCATATCACTATATAACGATATCCAAAATCTAAGACGATATCTAGTGTCATGTCATGATATTGGTATAATGCTGACATATTGCCGTATTGCTTATGTTGTCATACAGGAAAGGCATCCATGGATCCAGGAAGTCCAGACTTTATTCCCTCATTGTTCTCTTCTTCAAGGCAGATCAGTGTTCGGAAGCTTTGCAAAAAAGGTGACAGGTAAACTTCTCCCTTCATTTTACCTCACCGAATGGTGGTTGTGCATCTTAATTAATATTTCTTGGTCATTATTTGTTTTGGTTAAAGGTTCTACAGGAAGAGAAAGAGGGCTGAAGCTATAAGCGAGTCCTCTCTTGTGGACACATCAAGCTCTCTCGCTGCAGCTCAGGGATCCTCTACTGTGGAGCCACAAACAGACTCTCAGCCTCCAGACTGCAGAGAGGAGCTTTGTACCAGTAAGTATAACAGATGCTTGTTATCCCAGGGATCCTCCACACACAACACACACACACACACACATACACACACACTCTCACCTGTTGCTTACATTCTTGCCAGAGTAGTTTGAGATTTTATTATTATCCAGTAATCTGGTTTATCTCTTTTGATAGTAACTTCTCACATGGTTGGGAGGCCATTGCATTTTTACATGTGTTCTTCCTGATCAGTTAAAGCCTCTGGAAGCTCAAATCCATGACAGCCTTCTTACCATGTAATTTTATATATATATATATATATATATATATATATATATATGTGTGTATACATATACATACATATGTTGTGTGTGTGTGTGTGTGTGTGTGTGTTACACATACTATCAATCTGCCAGGGACTGCAGATGAAAACTAGCCTGTATGGCTAAATCTGGCACATTTACGTGACTTAAGTGATCACGTTAATTAATGTGCACCGTCCCTTCTTAAATAAAATAAACATAAACATAAATACATAATAGTAAGCATCTCAAAAGTATTAGACATTAGTTTTACCCCAGATTCCAAGTTTTTGTTTTGAATTGGACGTGCTTATCAGTTGCTGAGTTGTCCCGATCAAATGGGTGCAGCAAAAGTTCTCTGCTCCTGCTGGTTTAATCTGCCTCTCTGAGTCCTAGCCAACTTAAAGGGGAGCTGAAGCTGTTATATCGCTCGAGACTCCTTTGACAAAAATAGTGATTTTACCAAGCAGAAATCAATGTAAGTTTAAGTGTTCACTATATTTAGAGCATTTTGGCCACTTAACCTTGCTGTTAGACAGCCTTTTCTGACAGGGAACTGAAGGCTATGCTCTGGTCAAAGCCACCAAACTCCTTTGAAAAAACAGTAATTTCACCTCAGAGGACACAGGAGTTGCTGATCAACTGCTGCCTCGATCTGCGGCAAGTAACATTAGTTTGGATCCCAACTAGCATGTTAAAACACTGAAGTCACACAATGACACAAGAAAACTAACCGATCGAGACAACGGCAGTTGAGCAACTCTTGTGGTCTGCGAGGTAAAATTACTGTTTTTATCAAAAGAGAGCATAGGCTTCAGTTCCCCAATGGAAAAGCGTGTCTGACGGCTAAGTAAAGCGTTGAAAATGTTTTAAATATAACATACACTTGTGGTTAAAATAGTTTTCTCTGCCAACAGTGTCCACAGCAGTACATTGCTAAGTTCTATACTGGGACTCACAAGCGAGATGTCAATCAAAATGTGGTCTGCCACGTCCACACAGTCTTGAGAAATGATCTAAACAGCAAAACATGCTGTTTTTGAACTGGTTTTATTAAATAGTTATGAACTTTTGTTTTCTCTCATATCTTTGTGGATGCTAATGAGAAACTAAACTTTGATGTAGTATGTAAGTATGTAGATGTGCTGGTCTAACATTTACCCGCCTCTGTTTATTTAAATGATCAATGTAGGACTGGATGAAGAACTTTGTGTCAAAGTGCTCTACATTATATTCATCAATACTAGTAGCATGGTGATGGCAAAGGCATGAAGTTTTGTCATGTCATCTGTCTCTCTCAGATGAAGAAGATGCCACAATCCCTCGAGCCCTCTACAGTCGACTGAAAGTCCAGCACGACCAGCTCCTGACAGAGTGTCTCAACTTGCGCAGAAAATGCACCACACTCAAAAAGGAGAATGAGCTGCTGAAGGAGGCACTTGGCAGCGGTGGGAGGTTTTCGTGCAGCTCAATCAGAAATGAAGCTCAACAGTTCATTTTCTTTACTGGTCTGACCACTCCTGTTTTTGAGTGGTTGCTATCAAAATTGAATGACAGTGTGGTTGTGATTCATGGAGCTTTGAGCCTGGAAGATCACCTGTTAGCTGTGTTAATGAAACTGCGTTTGGGTGTAAGCAATATGGACATTGCCTTTAGGTTTCATGTAACAGCTACTGTCATCTCCAGTATTTTAAGAAACTGGCTCCCTATAATGGCACAGACATTAAAACCAGTCATCAAATGGCCAACCAGGAAGGTTATTCTAGGGAAAATGCCAAGATGTTTTGAAAGGAAATACAGGCAGTGTCGGTGCATCATTGATTGCGCTGAAATTTTTATTGCGAGGCCTGGTAATCTCACTGCTCGAGCACAGACGTGGTCAAAATATAAGCATCACCATGCAGTTAAATACTTAGTTGGAGTAACACCAGCAGGAGCGATTTCATTTGTGTCACAAGGTTGGGGTGGAAGCATTTCTGACAAAGAAATAACATCGAAATCAGGATTCTTTGAACTGCTGGAGCCAGGTGATGAGATTTTGGCTGATCGGGGGTTTTTGATAAGGGAGGACCTTGCAGCGTACGGAGCCACCCTTCGTGTCCCACACTTCACCAGAGGCAAGACCCAGCTCTCTGCCCACGGAGCTGACACATCAAGAAAACTGTCGAACGTGAGGACACACATAGAAAAAGTCATCGGTCAGTGGAAGAAATTCAAAATTTTAACATCTGTAATTCCGCTCTCTCAGGTAGACATCCTGGATGATATGGTGTTCGTGTGCGCAGCATTAACAAATCTTAGTCAAAGTGTAGTGCCCAAAAGATAGACTCACTAACAAGACAGCTAACTATTCACAATGTGAAGATGAAACCAAGTGTTCAGAGGTTGAACTGAGATGGGTGAGACACACGGTGCATTTCCAGTGTTTCATTGAGGGTTAAATGTGGGACAGTTTTCACTTCATGTATGAATGAATGCATTATGATTTGATTGACTTACAGGATTGACATCAGTAATGAAATGAGTCCCACATCAACATTATAGAGGTTATTTTAAGTTCTTACATTTTCTGTTTCATGAATTTATACTGATTCTCCAAATCCACACTTTGATTTCACTTTTGATTTTTAAGTCATTTTTCAGTTTAAACAGTTTTCGAGTCTTGATTTGTAAAGAGAAGTCAACTTTATTTATATAGCACCTTTCATACCCACACTGTAAAACCAAAAAAGTAAAAAAAAAAAAACTCAAAAATTTCAATCATCTTAACCTTAATAGATTTTTCAATTTTGAGTGCAACTCAAATTCTTGAGCTTAAGTTTTCCCAACTAATATTGTTTTGTTAAGATAATTTGCTTTTCTTTTTTAGATAAACATGAATCTCTGAGCTTTAGAAATAAAAAAAAAAATCAAAAATTGTTAAATAAAGTCATTGAAGTGAATAATTGTTGATAATATAATATTTTCAGTTTAATTTCCAAGCAGCCAAATAATGACAAATTAGGTTCACAGCTCATTGTGAACAATTTTTGAAATACATTTTTTTTTAAATTCTAAAACTCAAAGACTCAAGTTTATCTAAAGAAGAAAAGTAAATTATCTCAACAAAAGATTATAGGTTAGCAAACTTTTTGTTTAGTTTCTAAAGGAAGTTGCACAAACAAGAAACAAATAAAAACACTAAATAAAAATATTGTAAGAATAAGAATTACAACAATACATAAAACAATTGTAGAATGAAGAAAAAGAAACAACAAGGGTTATAATAATGTAAAAACCTTTTTCCATTTTCCTTTTAAAAATACATAGAGAACTTGCCATTTTAATATCCTGGGCATAAAAACAGAAGGCATTCTCGCTGCTATGGGACACATGAGGAACAAAAAATCAACATTGTTTTTATGCCCTGAAAACTGTCTTTTACATTTTCAAAGTCTTCTTTAAAACATGATCTATTTCTTGTCAAGTGTGAATAAATGGCTGGTATGACAGGCAATCTTTTTTTTTTTTTTTTTTTTTTTTTTAAGTTATTTTTTTGGCCCATTTTTGCCTTTATTTGATAGTACAGCTGAAGTGGAGACAGGAAAGGGGGCATGAGGAGAGGGGATGACACGCAGCAAAGGGCCAAGGGGAGTCGAACCGCGGCTGCTGCAGAGGACTGACAGCCTCCATACATGGTCGGACGCTCTACCCACTGAGCTAAACGTCCGCCCCATGACAGGCAATCTTGTCTTTGTGGTGTTTTTTTTTTTTTTTTTGTTCTGACAAGTGCTGGACACTACAGGTAGGCGGAGGAGGAGAGAAGAGAAAGTACTGATTCTGCGATTCTCCAATTCTGCCTTTGGTTTCAATTATTGAAACTGAAAGCTCATTTCAATCGTTTTTGCGTTTAATATTGAAATTGTGACACCCCCTCCTCTGGTCTCATTATCATATTGTTGTGACAGTTGAACCTACTGCTGTCTGTGACTATTGTTTTACTGTAGTTGATACAAATCTATGTCATGGTGTGACTAATGAAGTTTACAAGACTGTAGTTGGACTCTGTTTTTTTTTAAATAATGAATTTAATGGTTTCATATGACATTTGTATAGAAAAACAATGAAACAGTAATAATGGTAACACATTTTTTAAAATCAAATACTGTAGAGACTATTCACTACACTTGTTTCCATGTGACAAAACGGTTAGCTGAAATGCTGATTTGTGTCTTAATTATATTATTATTATTATTATTATTATTATCATTAATAATATAAATAATACTAATAAAATAATAATAATAATAATAATATAAATAACAATAAAAAATAATAATAATAATAATAATATAATAATAATAATAATAATAATAATAATGATAATAATAATAAATAATCATCATCATCATCATCATCATCATCATGTTAAATTAAGGGAACCCTTTATTTCTCTCGCGAGTTTTGAGCTCGTTGCTTCTTCACTTTACACGGTGTACAAACTACAATGACTTTGTTATAATTTTGATGTAATGTGACAATGCGGTGGTTAAGATCTGGTTTGGGTTAGGGACATCAAACACTCGGCTAGGGTTGGGGTAAGATCATAGATTGAGTTAAAACGATGACTCTCGCGAGATCTTTCGCGGGTCCGGGGTTACCATTTGACGTAAACGGCGGCGCTTTACGACATTAAACAAAAACATTGACGACAGTGTCATGGCGGCGCACGGAGTCAGCTTTGAGAGTTCGGGCAGCATCGAGGAAAGAAAGGAAAGGAAACGAGAAGCACGACAAGAGGCACTAGAAAAGGTACCGACTGTGAGCTTTGCAGCCAACAACAGTATGAGTGATTTGAGGTTAGTTTTATTGGCACCAGTTATGGCTTAAATCATACCCGCTTTCTCCAAATGAAAGCTAACAAGCTAAGCAGGCTAACAGCTCACGTCACGTTAACGTCAAGGAGCGGATGATTTTAGCGGCTCCGCAGTTTTTTTTTGTGCGGAATTGTCCTTATCCGAGATGTAAATCAGTGTTTTTGTGTCTCTCTCCGTCTCTGTTGGAACTCAAACAGTGTCTGTGTGTCTTCACGTTAACCTGACAGTGCCTGTGTGTGTCTGTGGATGCTGTTAAATTACAGGACAAACACTGCCGGGGCAGATAGGAGCCCTGCGGCTGTGTCTTATTGAGGTTTTATGTCGTAGATACACGTCCACAGCGTGGGACAGCCTCGTTTTTGTAATCACATTTGCACACAGGTATTTAACTGTACGTTATCTTTTTTTGCTGTGCAGCTGTGTTTGCACTGCTGCCGCATACACAGACCAGCACAGAGCAGATGATGCAGACAGATGTTGCCTCCTGCCACATTATCTCTCCGGCTCACTTGTGCTCGAACTGGCCAAAGCAAAGAGTGTAGCTGCTCTGATTCATTCCACTCTGAAGTTTAAATAGCCTCATAATGACTAACCAGCTTATCAGTGTCGCTGCCATTACATCCAAATGTGTGCTTGAATATTTGAAAATCATAACTATCATCAGTGGTCTGTGATGGTAATGTGAAGACGAAGAAGAAGAAGAATGTCTCTGTCTGTGGACCACGCTGTTTGCCTTTTTCATTAATATGATCAGCCCACAGCATCAGCTCTACACTTAACTGGATTGGCATTAGATGTCTGAAAATGCAAATGTTGGTAATTTCCATCATGTCTTTCAGGCCAAGCACCAGTATGAAAAGGAAGAGAGGAGGAAGGAACTGAAGAGGCAGAGAGGGGAAGACACTTGGATGCTCCCTGAGATCAATCAGAGGCTACAGGAAATTGGGGAGGTAAGATACAAAGTACCTTAGCTTAAAGTTGTGCATATAATCAAAACCAGCATACAGTGTTGCCAAAATATTGATATATCTGGAAATATCAATACTGAATATTTAAAATGCTTATTTTTTTCACACTAGCTGAGTTGATACATGCGACCTTAGTGTCTCACTTACCCACAGCCCTGTCTTCTCTCCTCACTCTTCACATTTCTTTTTTCAGTTGTCATGTTATTGCCTCGTTATATCTATCTTTAAATGATAGTCTGAAATTTTATGCCCTTAATGTTGAGTAAATTCTTTCCTGGTGGTACTGAAAATCATATCAAATATCAAGATATTTTTAAGGTATTGTATTGTAATTATAAATTCAAGTGTTGTGAAAACATCACAGAACATTAAGGAACTTGCAACACTGGTCACTGCTTGATGACTCTATTGCAAAGGATTGTTAACTTCATGCCAAGCCATTACTGTATTGTACCTCAAAACAATTGTAACTATGTTGCCAGCTGGTGAAATTTTACACCATGGTTGTTCTTGACAGTGTTGTGTTATTTTATCAACCCTAGGGATGATAACAATTAATCGATGATCAATTCCTTGGTTGTTAAGAGTTTTGGTCGATCAAGTAAAATTTAATCGATCAACTATCAAATTAAGAGTTTATTTTGATGAGCATGCTTCACATGTTATCCAGTATTCAAGTATAAGTGTCTAATATGTAGGCCTTTACGCCTTTATATGTTTCATAGGCAGTTGTAATGCTGTCAGAGAATATGCAATATGTTGCTGTGGAAATAAGCATTTGATAGAGGAGTAAAACTGGTAGCAAGTTTGGTAAGCAAACTTTTTATGTTTTTTACTAACAATTACCCCAATTAATTGATGACTAATGTTACCAATGATCAATTAAGGAAAGTTCTTACAATTATCAGCCTTATGTCAAACCTTTATGTACTCCTTCAATGCCATTACTGAGAAACAGGAAGACTTTAATGTTAATATCAACAACTATGATCTGCCATGATAGAGGCACATGAACCCAAAAAAGAGACAAATGTTTTGCAGGCCTTGTGTGATTGAGGACTGACTCTATGAATGTATGAATGTAATTGTAATAATAAATAATAATGCAAAATGAGAATGAAATAAAATCTATATTTAATGGAATCTGAACCTCTCTACAGGAGGGTTCTGTGAAAAGCAAGAAGAAGAAAGAGAAGAAATCTAAAAAGAAAAAGGAGAAGAAGAAGAAGGCAAGAAGGAGAAGAAGACAGCAGAAGCAGGAGATGGCTCCAGTGACAGCTCAGAAGTAAGTTAACAAGTCATTTTCCGCTTCAGCATTCCTTTAAACAAGGTCTTGAGTTAACATCTGAATAGTCCCAGTAGATCCTGCTACACTGGTTAATAATTGAATGATTTTTTTTCTAACTTCTTTTTATTCTCTTTTAATATGTGCAGTCGCACAGTACAGTCGCCTGCTCACACAGACACAATAAGGTCATAAATGTTTTTAGGAGATAGTCTGTGAGTTTGGGCATCTCCTCAGTGTCCATACGTAGTTCCAATAAATATTTTTTGGCCACTGAGAAAGCGTATAAATACAGAGGAAGAAAGGAGAGGGAGGGAAAAATAATTAAATAACTAAATAATTAAAAAATAAGTTAAAAAAATAAATAAATAAATAAAATGACTAATAATAAAACTAACAAAAACTATGTAGAAAACCCAACAAGTCTTTAGGCTGTTGTTAGTTCACATCAATTAAAAAATACGAGGTTATTGGGGACCACTTTGTTAAAAATGCATCTGTTCTTAATTGTAATCTTGCAGTTATGTTTTTCATATAGTACACATCCTAATAATTGAAATAATTTAATAGAGACTTTGAATTCTGCTAAACTAAACCGTGATTTATAATTGAGTGGAAGTTATTATTGGCAGGTGAAAATTTGTCTGGTGTGCTGTAAAGTTAAATTTAGAGGCTTTGATTAAAAAAAAAAAAAAAAAAACATTATTGAGGAAAGTGTTTTTTTGGAATTGAACACCTTCATTTATTCATTTTCCAGCCTTTTGCTTTGATAATAATCTTTCTTACTGTTTCTGGTCTTCATTGGCTCATTCTCTCTCCTGCCTCTCTCCATGTTTCAGGACTCAGAGGGTGAGTGGGTTGAGGCTCAGCCTCAGACACAAGCTGCCAAAGCCTGGCAGGTTCCTGGACAGCCTAAACCTTCAGAGAGCAACCTCAGCCCAGCCCAGAACGTCCAGGTAACTTCCTCACCCAGTCCCACAGATACTGAATAATAACCTGGATAATGTTTGGTGTCAGAAAATGACATCGAAAATGATGATCTTTCTCTGTTTATGTTTTGTTTTATTTTCATTGAAAATGTTTCTCCTCATACAACAAATCATCTGTGGACACGAAAATTGGCAGTTTTGCGGTTGAGTTTTCAAAACTCCTCTCTTCTCTTCCAAGTAGTCAATTCTAGACAATAGTGAAGTTCATTTTCCACAACAGTGACGAATAAAGAAGCTAAATAGAGCATAAGTGTGATATATTAAGCCTTTATACTTTACATGTCCATGAGCGTGCAAGGGTCTCCATGTGATGTATTCAGGCCCTCAATGTAACTGGAGGACTGAAGAAGTTTTGTACATACAGAAGCGCCTCTTCTTTTTTTGTTCTTCTGCTTTAGAACCAAACATAGGCACTCATAGCATCATCTTCCCTTACTGACTAAGAAGTTGAAAGATTTTTAAATGTCATAAAGGTGTTTATTTGGTTTCTTTTGTGCTGTGTGTGTATGAGAGTGTAGTTGTTATGTGTGAAGTTGCTCTGAAGTGGTCATTGATCTTCCCTCAATCTATACATCTTCCTCTGTCTTTGTTTAATCCTCCACACTGTCTGTGTCCGTCCCTTAGAGAGACGAATGGATGACCTTTGACTTCCTGGCAATGAAAACCACGTCCACAACAGAGAGGAGGGCTGAGAAAGAACGACTGAAAGAGGAGGAGAGGGCAAAGGCTCAGGCAATTGAACAGGTGTGTGTTGGTTTTTTAATCCCGTATGCTATGGTTTTTGTTCCACTTTTGGAGGTACTGTAATCAGTCATGGTTTAAATGATAAGTAAAATAAGTCAAATTAGTAATACTAATCATCAGGAATTTTATAGTGGTTTATTGTGAAGCCAGTTATCTTTTCATTCCTAATTGGAGGGTGCAGACAGCCGTATGCTTCCTCTGATATATGGTGTCCTTAGTTGGCAGATTTGTATTTATGCTTTCTTAACTCTAATGCAAAATGACCTGCATGCGTCTGTGTGTGTGTGTGTGTGTGTGTAAGACAGAAAGAAAGAGCTGCCATGTCTGTGTGTGCATGGATTGCACACTATATGAAAACACTGCGGTAGTCAGTCTCCTCATTTTACCAACTGTGTGGTTACCAAGGTAACAGAGGTTGGCCCCTCTCGGACAGCAGCAGCATACTGTGGTGTGTGTGTGTGTGTGCACTTATTGTTGTCTGCGGGGTGTTTTTGTCTGAATTTTCAGCGTTTGTGCCCCTGTTGTGCTAGTAGCAGTATACAGAAATGATTCGAGTATGTTTGTGGTTCCCTCAGGCTGGTTTGCACAAATTGGAGCTAAACCCGTACTGGAAAGATGGAGGAACTGGTCTGCCCCCAGAGGAGACGGCTGGTACTGCAGCAACAAAAGGTAATAACAGATATCAATTTATCGAGGCAATTCCAAGAGTGGGATAGCAGAAGATTTTTCAGCTTTGTCAAATATATATAAACATGTTGTGGTCTCAGCACCTCAGAATAAAGTTTAATCCCAAATTTTATTTATTGATGTTATTTTTCACCAACATTCAAACACAGAAATCATAGAAGAGGCAGAGCTACCAGTTTCTCTGATGGAAGTTGCCCTAGTAGACCAGAGAGTAGGGCAGCTACATTTTGTTATGCACATTCATGTTTCCCTCATAACTGTTCCCAAAAAGTTTCGTGTGATGATGTCTGGCAGTCACAGCCCTGCTCAAAATGAGATGTAGGTCTGTTTGGGTAAGTTAGGGATGCGCTTCAGTCATTTTCAGTGGCAAGTGGGGGGGGGGGGCTGAGTTGGAGAGTTTTTCGGGGTGTTGAAAGTGCTGGCGAATTTTAAAAAGCAAGAGAGGACTTGAATGCAATTTTGTGTGCAAAAAAGTCAACAGGGAGGTTTTGACAGAAGAATGAGAGGAGCGATAGAGCAACGAAGAGCTTCTGAGTCAGGGATTTAGGGAAAGAGAGAGAGAGACAGGCAGACAGACAGACAGACAGTAAGCTGCGTTAAGCTGAGAAGCAAATGCAGGTGTGTGTGCATGTGTCTCTTATCTCTACACAGTAAGTGCCATTCCCTCTAGAGCTGGCATGGCCTCTCTGCTGTAAACTTTATTCTAACAGCAAGGCAAAATAAGCTGACACAAACATCACACGCATACATGCAGGCTTTTGCTTACGTTTGCCCTTCAAACTGTGTGCCAGATTGTTTACCTCACCTCGTGTTACATGATATAATTTGGGTTTGCAGAAGGTAGACAGGTGTGTGTTTGAGGGTATTTGTGCGTTTTTACTACGAGATATTCTTTGTTTTGTTCGGGGAAACGTCAAGGAAACACTTGCGGGTAAATGCTCAGGTGTCATGTTGTCAGCCCCAGGATCATTTTTAAAAGACGATATGCAGCTTGAAGTGGCGCAACAAGAGCAAAACAACTTAAGAGCCAGCTCTGTGTTAGATGACACTTGAATGTTTTGATGAACAGAATAGACTCGTTTTATACACAGTCCACGTTTCTTCACAAAATGGACCTTTTATCATCACTGGTCGCTGCTAATCGGTCCCCTGGCAGGTGTGAAATGTTGTATCTGCATATAGCAGTGCTGCAACGAACTTTATTTTTATTCTTTATAAACCTGTCAATTATTTTATTGATTTATTTACTGTTTCCCAAAGGTGACGTCCTCAAATGTCTTTTGTCCTCAACTCAAAGATCTTCAGTTTACTGTCATAGGGGAGTAAAGAAACTAAAAAATATTCACATTTAAGAAGCTGTAATCAGAGAATTCAGGCTTATTTTTTCTTTAAAATGACTCAAACTGATTAGTTGAGTATCAAAATAGTTGTTGATTAATTTAATAGTTGACAGCCAATCAATTAATCTTTGCAGCTCTACTGTATAGTACCTTGAACATCCTAAAACTTGTCTTTGAACAACTTTTTTGCTCTTTTCTCTTTTTTTTGTCCAGCTACAGTTTAAAGCGGATGATTAAGCATTGCCATGCTCTCAAACATACTGAATCAGTTAGTCAGCGTTGAACTTGACCTTGAGGTTTTGGACGCTACATTTGTCACATTTTATCTCTCTGGGAAGTTCTATGAACTGATGTTTTTAAAAGAACAATTTATTTCCCATGGATTCAAAGACTAATTTTCCTCTAATCTTGTCTCACCCTCCTATATTCTGACCTTCGTTTCTCCTCTCTTGCTCCCGTTTTGGTTTTTCCCTGAATCAGAGTTATTCCTTTTTCAACTTCTCATAACATTTAACATTAAGTCATGGTCTTTCCTAATTCCTCCACTTTCTTATTTAACATTTTTGCAACATACCAGACTGGTTATGTGATCTCAATTTTCAGATGATGTCAGGAACCTGTAGTACCTTCAAGCAATTAATTAATTAATTTTCTTTAACAAAGAAGATTTTGAGTGTTTACCATCTCATTTTTTCTTCATTTCTTCACATCCTTCTTTTGATAACCTTTGACTCATCCTTGCGTTTCCATCATCGATGACAATAGAACTGGCTGGAGTGTACATTAAACATCTCATCAACGTTACTTTGATTTGTATCATTTTATAAACTTAACCTGAGAGACTTGTGTGAATGTCAATGTCTGTGCGCCTTTTTGTAAATGTTATTCTCCCCTCAGCTTCTGCAGGCCCAGTAGTGAATGATGGAGGGCTGAGCTGGCTGAGGAAGAACTACCAGAGGATGAAGGAGCAGGCAGAGAGGGAGCAGCGCAGCCTCAACGACGTGGTGGCTGAAAGATACGGAGTGAGAACTGATGGCACACTATCAGCGCTCACACATTTACATGCACAATTTAGCACATACGGTGAAGCCACCAAACCGATGAGAATGTTGCATAATACTCTGTTTATTGGAAATGTAGATTTGAACATAAAAATATCGATTCAGACTTACTTCGACTTACATGTCACAGCAAATACACACGCTGTGAATTCTTACACTCACATACTCACTCAGTACTGTGGGAGCAATGTGTGTCTAGATACCTTGTTTTATTATTAATCCTCTTTGCTGTCTGACATCACACACACAGTGCCCAGTGTCCTTTGTGAAGTCACTTACAGCAGTGTCAGCATTTGTGCCTCCAGTTGACAGCATAGAAACTGTCACTGTCAGAACTTTGTGTGTATATCTGTGTGTGTGTGTTTTCTTTTTCCTTTGTGAGAACTCAGCCAGCCACAGCAGTGCACCTCAATTATGTTTCTTCCAGTAAAGCAGACATCTCATATAATCTTATTGTACCTTATCACAGTATAATCCCTGTAGTGTTTTTTGATATTTGTGTAGCACTACATTATCTTGATGGAGTGTTTGTATGCTTTTGTCCAAATCCAAGGGACCCTCCGGTTTATCATTTGTGCTCAAGTACAAGCTTTCAGTTGATACAATGTTAATGTTGGCAGTTGTAGTGGAGATTATTCAGGAAGAGCTGAGTAGTATCCTGCATCATCAGGAACCGTGTTGGGGAAATCAAATACCAGTGACAGAGGTTTAGCAGCATTTTAATGCGTCTGCTGTCTATATTTATATCCCTTGGAATCACAAAGAGCTCATGAGGAAATGGCTGATTATAAGCATTATTAGTGTCATTAGACTGCAAATCCACCCCATATTAGGAATAATGACTAGCAGGTGAAAGACAGGACGAAAAGGAGGCGTCTTGTTCTACAGTAATTATTCAGGATTATTACTGTGGGATTACTGTCACACTTTTTACTGGACTTAGAATGAACTGACAAAGTACTTGTGATAGAATACAAGGACAGCAGTTTAACAACTTTTGATCTTTTAATCAGGGAAAGTACACATTCTGACACATGCATTTTATGATTTATGACATTTTATGAATACTAAATGATTTGCAAAAATAAATTTATAACAATATTACTACAACCACTAATAATGGGCTGTGGCACATCTAAAAGTAACTGGTCAGACGATCTGAATAGGCCTGTAACTAACATTATTTTCATAGTTGATTAATAGGTTGATCATTTTCTTGATTAATAGTTGTCTGTTTTAAAATGTCAGAAATGGTGGAAAATGCTGCTCAGTTTTTCCCAAAACCAAAAATGATGTCTGTAAATGTCTTGTTTTAGTCACAACCCAAAGATATTCAGTTTAAGTAAAGAAAAGTAAAGAAACCAGTAAATATTCACATTTTAGAAGCTTTAGAAATTTGACTTTTTTCTGAAAAAATTACTCAAACCGATTAATCAGTTATCAAAATAGCTGTTGATCGATTTAATCATCGATTAATAATCAATTAATCGTTGCAGCTCCAGATCTGAGTAATCCAGATTTTCTTAAACAAGATACATAGTATACAGAGTGTACATGGCTTTTACACATCAGTTATAAGATCACTTCCTGAACAGATTTCACAATCAGCAGATGGATTTATTTGTAGTTTAGCTTTTGAAATCATGCTGCTATTATATAAAATTTTGTGGTTGGTTTGTTTGCTTTGACACCACAAACAAACTGAGTCTCCTTGGAAATGCACCAAGACCCACAGTTTGAAGCTGTCTCAGTTCAGTTGTTTGGTCCACACCAGTGTACGATTGACAGCTTTCACACTAGCCCAAACAAACTCCTCTAACCAGGCAAACAGATTAGGGTCATTTTAACCGAACCAAACAGATTAGGTGTGAACACACCGTAAGTCTGCAGAATGTTGACATACATCTGTATTTCAGCCTTGGTTTTATATAACCTGCACACATAGTTGTGACATGTTCCACTTGACCTCTAAGAATGTGCCATATTTGTGAACTGTAAAACCTGAGAAAATATTTTAACATGTCTTATATTCTCTCCTTTATAGTCAATGGAGGCATTTCAGCAAAGACTTGCAGATGCTGAGAAAGCTGTGTATGGACAGAGAAGAGAAGGAGGAGAAGGAGACAGTACGGCAAGAGGCGGGTGGAGGAAAGGAGAGAATGAGGCCAGAGAGAGCTGGAGGAGAAAAGAGGGAGATGGGACAGAGAGAGATCGGTGGAGAAGAAAGGAAAGGGAAAGAGATTCGTCACCCACAGACAGAGAGAGATACCGTGCTGGAAGAGGAGAGGAGAGTGAGAGGGAGAGGGAGAGGGGAGGGTATAGAGGCAAGGAGGAGGACAGAGGTCGAGACGGAGACAGGTTTAGAGAGAAGGGTAGAGACAGAGAGAGAGACAGTGACAGAGAAAGAGATAGAGGAAGGGAGAGGGATGGAGGACGAGACAGAGAAAGAGATAATGAAAGAGACAGAGATAGGGACAGAGGGAGGGATAGGGACATTGAAAGAAATAGAGACAGGGATAGGGAGAGAGGCAGAGACCGAGACAGGGATAGTGAAAGAAATAGAGAAAGAGAGAGACCCAGTGTTCCATCGTCATCCGGCCAAAATTGGAGTAATCCTTCTCCCTCTCTTGGGTCACTAAAAAGCCGCTTCCTCAAACCCTCAGATGATGATGACGCTAGTGAAGGTGGGTTGTTTTCAAGGCCTCGTCTAATAGATGTCTTAGTGAAGTTTTGCAGGGATAAACAGCATTTTGATTGGTATTTGTATTGATGTTTGGACAGCAGTGACTGCATGTGAAATATTGAAAACCTTAAAATGCTTTATAATTTCTTTCCTGTGCAGCTCCGCAGCGTCGTCCTCCTCCAGCACGGCCATCCGTAGGTTTCCTGAAACCCAGCTCTGATGATGAAGATTCCGGTCCTAGTACTACCAGTATTACGGCCTGGAAGAAGAACAGCAATCCTGCCCGTGAATCTGACAGCTTGGAAAAACTACAGCTGGAGAAAGAGAGGGAGTCTGGGAAAAACTGTAACTGCCCCTCAAGACGGGTTGCGTGCTGATAAAACTGCTGTGACGACATCAAGGTTTCAAGCTTTTTTTTATTTTGTTGCCTTGTCAAACACCTCTGTCTTGACTAAATATTCCAGGTGGATGTGTGTTTGGGTGGATGTTTTGAATGGATCAGTTGTAATTTTGCTCCTTCCCATTCCTGTTTTGTCTACTCACATGAAACAGGATGTCACAATCACAGCAGCAGTAGATTTGCTCTTTAAAGTGTAACTGCACCCCAGGTCTTGGATCTAACTCCCACTGCATAATTTTGAAAAATGCTATAACGGGACAATGGGCTGAGAGAGGTGGGCAGGGTGGGCTTGCACATGACAACCACTGAAGGGGGCGTGGCCTTGTGGCTACATAGTAGGTAATGAGACAGATTAAACACTGCTCAGTGTAGCAATAGTAAGAGCTAGTAGTCAGAGCTAACCAACCATGGGCTGCTGCTGTCAGACACTTCGCTCCTGCTGAAAAACACTGGAAACACAGAGAACCACTGGAGGCACAGGGGAGCTTCGACAGTCACTAGAAGCACATTTGTGGCCCTCTTTGAAAAAGTGTTGGTGTTGCACCTGTGTTGTAGCTAGCTGAGCTAACGCTAGCAGCTCAGAGAAGAGCTCCCCAGTGTGTGCGCTTCTATCTGCATGTCAATACAGAGCTTACAGTACAGGATTAGGAAAGAAAGCACAAACTCCTATGAATGTCGAGCCTCGATCAGCATATAATTGAAAATGAGCGCTGTTTCACAGACTCCCACTTAAGAGTGTGGACAAGGGGAGGTGAGCCGCTCAACTCTGATCAGAGGGCGTTAGCATCCTTTCTTTATTACATATATTTCATTATAGAGAGTAACCCCAAATGGTCCACTGGTCAACACAAGGCTCAGGATGATTTAAAACAGTTGGTAGCATTTTGAGGCATTTTCAACATATGAAATGCCAGTTTCCATAAATTTTATGAAGTTTATCGGCTACCGTAGTTTCTCCCACGTGCTTGAAAGAGGAGAGTGAGATGAACTGTTTGCAAAAAACAAACACACTGCTAGACTCCGCTAAATCCTACACACTGGTCCTTCAATCTTGCGCTTTTGGCAGCCTGCGTAGATGTTGATGTAGATGTTAGGTTACAAGTGTGATTCACAAAGGGGGCCACACGCAACAAAAACGACATGCGCTAATGGAACACAATGCATAAAAGCATCAGTCTGCATTAGATCATGTTAATGTGTTCACATAACAACCTCACCAGATACTTTGTCACAGTTATCCCCTCCATAAAACCTGTCTGTGTCCTCACATATGCACTTGATTAGTTTCAGCAGACCTTCAAGAACTGTTGAAGTCCTTATCTGCTTTTGAGCATTACTCTTGATATTCCCAGAAAAACTCCCTCTGAACTGTGAGCCTTTAACTCTTCTGTCTTCATAGCTGTCTTTCTGTCTGAAGCACTATGTTTAGTAAAAGACATTTCTTTATCTGCAATGTACATGAATATTCTGTCTCATTTAAAAGGATACTAAACTGCAACAACACTCAGCGGCACAGAAACTCTTATATAGCACCGTTGTAGGCCAGATGTCGAAGCATCACTGCTGTGTAAAGCCTTCTAAGTTGTTCTGTGTGTTGCCTCATTAGGCTAAGTTGTTTGGGTAAACCAGCACCCAGAACCCCTGCAGCATGAAATGAGTCTGCAGTGTGGCGGCAGAATGAAATGAGGCTATGAGAAGTGTAATAGCCTAGAAAGATGCTTCCCAGGCTGCAGTTCACATCCTCCCAGGCAAGGCTGTAATGATCTCTGGGGGGCACAAGACTCAAATGAATCATAACAGATGAACAGTGTGAGAGTGCAGAAGAAAACAACTAAATGGTTAAATTAAAAACTTCACAAGTAAGTTTCCCCATCAGAGTGTGTATGACTATTATTCTATTTATCTTTATCTATTTATCTGCTCTTCATCCTGTTTCTAAGAGGGTGAGTTAGGGTGGAAACCAGGAGTAAAAGAGATGGAGAAGTACTGAACAAGAGGACACTATATGATGAGGTGTCATGAACCAGTTGACATTTAAAGGAGAAATCTGTAATATATTTGCTGTAATTTTTCATAAAATGAGCATGATATGGCAGTAGAGGTTAAGGAAACATGCTAAGTTGCAATACTCTGCTACAGCCATGGTGTCCTCCTTTGAAATTTTGAAACTTTGAAATCCTGGGTGGGGATAACCGTTTAAGTTTGCCTGCTTCATGCTAATTAGAGTTAAAGTTAATGGCAACTGTTTGCTGAATGAGTTAGTGTCTGTTTATGAGCTGTAAAAAAAAATCAAAATAATCTTTTAGAAGGAGTATATGTTTGTAACGGTTAAATTGGGCAGTATGTTAATGAAGTCTAGCAGGCAGTGAGACAGGCAGCCAGTCAGCCACTGCACTCCACCTCCAGAGTGTGTATTTTTTGTAGCAGTGGGCTTTTGTTTTCAGGATAAGTGACTTAACTTTACATTGACAGACAACTGACAGTTATAAACAGCTGATCACTTTACATTGCTTGTTATTGTCAAATTACAATCTTGTGCTTGTCTTGCGCTCCTGCAGTGCTCCTGCAGCCTGACTGAGCTTCCTGGAGTCTGGGGAGGTGGAGGCAGGAGGAAACAACTCGCTTCAACCAATTTGGACTGCATTGCTCATTTTTAGTCATGCAATTGTTACAGAATGCCCCTTTAACTTCAAGACATTTTCATGTTAAGGTTGCGAATTTGTTTCACAAATATCGTGTACATATTATGGTTGAAATGAGGAAATGTTTGGTCCTTATTAAATTTTTCTTTCTACCTGTTGGTTTTGGGCAGCTTTTCAAACTCTCCTCTTCATGTTTACACTAGCAGTGAGAGTGAAAGTGAAGAGGAGGAAGAGGAGGAGGTGCCCCTGCTGTCAGAGGAGGAGATGAACAAGCTGGGAGCCAAACTGGTGAAGGCAGAGATCATGGGCAACACGGTGAGTAGGCTATCATTACGTTACTGTCAGTCATGATGACTTAACAATGGAGATTAGTGCTGCAGGGATGATGTATTTTTGTAGGCCGACCCGGAAGTTAGCATCACTCTAGTTCCTATTATTCTAACTCATTTCAGGGTTTTGGGACTCATTCCTGCAACATTCCATTAATATACTGTATTTTTCTCTGATCAAACAAGTATTCATTAATATAAAAAAAATCTAGATTAAAAAAAGCCTACCAGGTGTTCATTGAGATTTTGTTGGGGTTGACTTTTATTTCACTAGCTTCAGCTTTATGAGTGAAGTAGATTTGCTGATTTGCTTTTTCTCAACACATTTGCTTTTACTCCTCGTGTTTTTTCAACAGCCCATCAGGGGATCCATTAATTTATAGCGGCCATTGATCTGTGCACTTCCCCTCTGTCTGTCTGTCTGTCTTTACATGTCAATGCTAAGAGTGCTACTGGGATCTCTTATAGAGACTCTTAAAGGGCTGTCTGTTGCAACACACAAACTGCACACACACACACACACACACACACACACACACACACACACACACACACCACTCACACCTGTAATGCTAAGTGTTATCAGCCTGACATCCAGCATCTCCCTACACGACAAAGCAATCAAATGGATATTCCCAAAGCTCTGTTTGTGTGTGTGTGTGTGTGTGTGTGTGTGTTTTAAGTGCCTTTAGCAGTCATGCACTTGCCCTTTATGCCTTGTACAGAAAGGTATCGATATCTGTCACAGCAGTATGGCTTAAGAGCTTCTGTGTGTGTTTGAGACAGAAGTTTTTTTCCTCTCAGCTCTCTGTAGCGTAGCTGTTTTAGTGTTTAGCCTCCAAGCCTTTTATCTGACAGTTGTCAAACAACAGTGAAAGAGAAAATATTTTAAACATGAGCTGGGGGAAATAGCCAGCTAATAAAACATTGACATATTGCAATTTACATATCTGCCAACATATACACCCATATGATAATCAATAACAGCTGTTTAAATCAGCCTTTCATTGTATCAGGCTCTGCTTTTATAGGCTTTATGGATTTCTTTTAAAACAGAAAAAAATCTGCCAATAACAGGATCCCGTCTTCATTCTTATATTTCCTTTATCACAGCGTAAGCACACTGTGTCTCAATATTGACTGACCTATACTGACTGACTGTTTGATCAGTAAATCTTAATGTGCAGGCTGTGAAAAAGCATTATGCGTTGTAAATGTGTGTGTTTGTGTGTGTTTCAGGCCATGGTTGCGAAGCTGAAATCACAGCTGGAAGCAGCACAGAAAGCCAAAGAGAGCCACGCCGCCCGAGGGAAGCTACAAGAAACAGCTAAATCAAAGCAGGTCTGTAAATGCTGTATTTAAATCTTACACAATCAGTGTCACAGTCATTGTTGGACTAATGTAACTAATGTTAACAAGGGTAGACAAAATATTAGCCTCAACAGTTTAATAAAAACTTTATAATGTCCATAAAGTTGAGCTGCTGCATTAAGACTATATTAGTTTTGCATTAGGTTTATCTGGTTTTCTTAACAGATGAGTGGACAAGACAGATGGTACCTATAGTTTCCCCACAAAAAAGGAAAATGTGATGAGACAGTTGTAAGGCTGCAGCTATCGATTTATTTTAGTAATCTAGTATTTAACCGAGTCCATTGATTAATTGAGTTGTCAGATAAGAAATACTTCTGCTTCATTAAAGAGCAACAGTAAATATACAAAAGAGAAAAGAAGACAATCTCTCTTAAAAATCAGCTAATTGGTTTCCTTTTTAGAAAAATCAAATTTTATAATACTATAAAGTGTTTTCAGGACTGATCATCAATCCAGAGACGAACCAGTGTTGGTGGTGCTGACCATAGACAACATATCCAAACTCGCCACTGTTCCTGATTATTTGCTGCCTCCAAATGGGGGAACATTTGTTTTATTTGAAGCAGCAGTTTTTGCCCAAAACAGGCAGTTTTGGTCAATCAAATATAAGCTTGTAAGAATAATGAACAAGTTTTCTTAAAGTGACTTCTTTAATAAATTGGTTAAAGAGGGACGTTTTAATTGCTTAATGTTTATGACCAGCATTTTGATTCAAAAAGTTGTTCAGGCAGTATTGTTTGACTCAAAATCCTTTTTAATTATCCACAATGTAAAGATCGGCTGATCACCCACCTTGGCTCTCAGAATACACCTGTCAGTGATCTGCTGATACTGAGCCTCTCTCATCATCCACACACCATCACATCTTAGTAATATTTAAGGTCTTCAGCTGTGTGTGGCTTGGCAAAAAAAAAAAAAAAAAAGCCAGCTCATATGGATCTTCACCACCTTTTTACCACCTTAGTTTCTCAAAATGTTGTGCCCTTTCCTGCTGACAGTCCATCTCTGTAGGCTTTAGGAGCTTCTACGTGTTTTCCTTGACTTTTCCATGGTTTAGACATCCTGAAGTCAGTTTAAAATGAATATTCTGTCTGTGGTTTACATCCCAGTTATCTCCATAATGGTCATGCATCTGTGTTTCTGACCAAACTGTGACGTTGGTGCAAACACTCCGTGCAGTATACTACTAATATTCTACTCTCCTGTATCATAGTATCCACTAATCCATAAAGATAATAATGCTGTATATAATATAGTATAATATACAGTATACAGTACAGCATAATAATAATAATTATAATGATACACAAGCTTCTCCAGTGAGTGAGCCAGAGTTACAATGAACATCACAATCTTAGGTTCTGTTTCTACGATGACAAACATTCCCAGATTCCTTGTTATAATGCCCACAGTCACAGCCTATAGGATTTCACTCAATGGATTCAAAAGCGACTATTTTAAATCAGTTGCTTTTTTTTTTTTTTTTTTTTGACTCTGCCACACTGTGTCTTGTCTTTTCACTGCAACTCTGCATTGAGATTAAGGGAATTATTACTTTAAAAAAAAAACAGTAAACAACAACAGTAAAAAAGTAAAACTTTTTTCATTTTATTTTAGCCATAGACAGTTTAAAATAAGATGGAAAAAAGAAAATACTCACTCTTTCTGAAATAAATTTTCCCTTCCTCATTTCTCTCTTTCTCCTTTTTTTTAAATCTGTCTCCTTGTTATCTAAATACTGTTTCCTGAGAGCGGTTGTCCCCCATGCTGATATCTACACAGTGCTTTTCCCCCCAGATTTACTATATATCCAGCACACACACAAACACAGATACGCACTTCACTAAATCACACTGCAGATTTTCACATGTAAATTCCCAGATACAAACACACCATCCTAAACTGGATATATAGTTGCGGTCAAAAGTTTACATCCACTTGTAAAGAGCACGTTTATCATGGCAGTTTTGAATTTCCAGTGATTCCTATGAGTCTTAATTTTCTGTGATGGTATGATTGAAACATGTGTCTTTGCCACAAAAAACAGTCATGCATTTTGGTTCTTTCATAAATTTATTACAGGTCTTCTTGAAATATGACAAAATCTGTTGGGTCAAAAATATACACACAGCAATACAAATATTTGGTTAAATGTCCCTTGGCCATTTTCACCTCAATTAGGCACTTTTGTTGGCCATCCACAAGATTCTGGTTCTATCTTTGACCACTTTTCTTGACAGATTTGGTTCAACTAAAGTTGTTGGCTTTTTGAGATGGATTTGTTTCTTCAGTACAGTCAGAACTTTAAGAAGGCTGATCTAAAACCTTAATTCTAGTCTAATTTTGCCTTTTTTTTCATCACCTTTGTTGTGCGTTTGGAGTTGTTGTCTTGTTGGAACACCCGACTGCATCCAAGACCCAACCTTCTGGCTGATGATTTTAGGTTTGGCTGAAGAATTTGGAGGTAATCCTCCTCCTTCATTATTCCATTTACTTTCTGTAAAGCACCAGTTCTGCTGGCAGCAAAAGAGCCCCAGAGCATAGTACTAACCACCACCATGCTTGATGGTAGGTTTGGTGTTCTTGGAGTTTGAGGCCTCTCCTGCTCCAAACATATTTCTGGTCTTTGTGTTCAAATAGCTCAGTGTTTGTTTCATCAGAGCACAGAAGTTTCCTCCAGAAGGCCTTTCTTTGTCCGTGGGATCAGCAAACTTCAGTTAAGCCTTAAGGTGCTGCTTCTGGAGCAAAGACTTCCTTCTTGTTAGGCAGCCTCTCAGTCTGTGGTCCACATTCAAGCATGTTTTACGCTTGAATGTGGACACTCACACCTGTGTTCCAGCAGCTTCTAATTCATTGCAGACCTGTTTCTTGGTTGACTCCTGATGATCCTGACCAGTGGTCTCTCAGCAGCAGGTAACAGCTTGCGTTTTCTTCCTGATCGTTTTGGTGAAACAACTGTGCCATGTGCTTTATACTTACAAACAATTGTTCGCACAGTTGATTTTGGGATCTGTAGCTTCTTTGAAATCCCTTCAAGTGACTTTCCTGACTTGTTCAAGCCAATGATTCACTTTTTCAGATCTGTGCTGAGCTCCTTAGACCTTCCCATTGTGGCGTTTGTGGCTGACTCTAATGAGTGAATCAGCTGGGTCCTGTGTAAACTGGCTCAGAGAAATCATCATCTGTAGTCAGTCGTTATCATTCACAAGAAATTAAGAGGTCATGGCACTAAGAAATTTGATTAACACAACTTTCTACATCACCAAAACTGATCATTCAAGTTGCTACATGTATATTTTTGACCCCGCAGATTTTGTCATATTTCCAAAAAAACCTGTAATAAATATATGAAAGAACCAAAATGCATGATTATTTTTTGTGACAATGCGTTTCAATTATAGGAATCATTGGATACACAAAACTGCCATGATATACGCGCTCTTTACAAGTGTATGTAAACTTTTGACCACAACTATATATACACTCACTCTCAAATCACACACAGATGTAAACGCATGCAAACACAGAAATAGTTAGATACAGAGACTCACACACTGCACATAACCTGACACACACACACATGCACACACACTGAATCTTCCTGTGTCAGATTTATCTGCTAGCTCCTTTTTTCACTCTCCCATAGTCTAAATGCTAATCCAAACACTCAAGGCTATATCTTCTCTAAACTTCACACACACCACACACACACACACACACTCACACACAGCAGGATGCGGCAGCATCCATCTCTCTCACTGTGCGGGCACGAAGAGCACCTCACACACGCTCGTCTTCAGATGAAACTAAATTCTCTGCTGTTACGTCTGACTGCTTTTAAAAGGAATTTGTTTGTTTGAAGTCTCTTCGCTTCTCGGCTTTTACGTCTTGCCGTCCGTTTGGAAGCGGCTCCTGTTTGGCATCTCAGCACACCCTAATGGGAAACAAATGTCTCTCCTGCCAGGGGTCATTCAGAGTGTGCCCCCATGTTTATGTGTGCGAGAGGACAAGAACGAGACAGATTGAGAGGGAGGCAGGGAGATTATATGTGCCATCCTGTCTGCGTCTGTAGTACAGGCAATTAACAGGGAGCAATGGCAGCACCCTGACACTCCAGCACTGCTTTATCTCCCCTCTTTGGCATTGCTAATGCCGTTTCTGGCTTCACGCTCACACACACACATAAGCACAAATAAATGGATGCCTACTTCTGGCATGAGCAGACTCCAGACAACTTTATAAACACATGGAAAGCAGGCTGTGATTATTTATACAACCTGTATATTATCATTTGCAAGTTAGGCCAGATTCATCCCCACTAAGGCTGCCCTTTCCAAATTAAAAGACGAGGGTGAAATCCTCAGCAACATTTCAGGGAAAACGCTGTAATTCTTAGGTTTTAGTGCACTTATCAGCTGAGAGGTACTTCAGCGCTCTTAGATATGGAGTGCTGTTGATTTGCACTCATTCGAGATGCTTCCAATCTGTCTTGTTATGGAGGATTTTTGGCTTGTCCTCACTAGTCAGTGTTTTGACTCTCGTTGCCTGTCTGGCTCATATTTAGCGTTTTCACTGCGTGTGGAGCCTTGAAAGGCCAAAAGTTTTATTTTCTTGTGACTGTCTCCCATCCTCTCTGCTATTCCCACCTTGTTCTTGTTTCTTGGCTCTACAACAGGAGCCAGATCTACCTGTCAGGTTGAACTTTGGTCTTTTATATGCTGTCTAATCAGACACTGGCTGTGGTTACATAAATCTATTTTTTCTTCTGAATAAATAATAAATCTGATTGACAGCTCCCAACAAAATATTTAAGTGAGCATCACGTAAAATATTAGATATAACTAAGTGTCCTGTTTACAGTCTTTTAAAAATCAAGAATAGCTCCAACCTGTGCGATGTGCTCCTCATAACAAGCATAACAAGTTTTTTCTGTGCTGAGCGCTAAATTGTCACTGAAACAGCCGTTTCATCTCAACATTTCACTACTTAAGTTTTTGGACAGAAAGCAAGTCTTCTCTTTTTTCTCCTTAAAACTAGTTACATTTATTCAAAAGGTTCAGTCTGTCATTTACAAGTTCTCTGTAGAACTTTTCAAACAAGTTTGTCTCCAAAGAGAAACAACTTCAATCAATCCAAACAAGGTGATCTACACAGAAAGACTGAATATATTTAGAAAATTGAGTATTTGAATTGAATGTTTCTAATGAAATATATAATCTGTGAATAGATTGTGACAAATTATTATGCAAAAACTAATGAAATTTCAGGTTAATTGAGCTGTTTATTTAATAGTATTTCTATTCTGACAGAACATTGATTATAAGTATCATAAAAGCTCAAATGTTTCTCTGTCGACAGCCTCGATTCTCTTCCTGCTTCCTGACGAACGAAAACTTAAGTACCCAAATGAGACTGGCAAGTTAGTTCAGTTGGTAGTATGTTATAAGACTAATTAAAACACAGTTTTTCCTGGGTTTTAGATATTAAATGTTAACTGAATTGTTAATTTTGTGTAAACTTGTAGCTTGTATAACCATCCATTTTGTTGTAAATATGATCGGCAAAAGTAGCCTTTCTGACCCATAATGGGTTGGAGACAGTGGACTATTTCAGTAATTTGATAAATGTTTTATCATCGAGGTATTATCTAACAATTTTTTTCCATTTCAATAAATCTACCAGTTATTTTCTTACTAAATCGATTTGATTTTTGGACTGTAAAACATCAGAAACTGTGAAAAATGTTGATCAGTTTTTCCCAAAGCCCAAGATGATGTACTCAATGTTTTGTTTTGTCCACAAACCAAAGATATTCAGTTCACTGTCATAAAGGAGTAAGGAAGACCTGAAAATATTCACATTTAAGAAGCTGGAATCAGAAAATTTAGATTTTTTTTTTGTTGTTGTTAAAAAATTGACTCAAACTAATTATTAATCGATCAATTGATTGATATCTGAGTAATCGATCAATCGTTGCAGCTTTAGCATCATCCTTTTTCTTCTCTTGATTACCTGTTGAATGCCAAAAGGTATATACATAAAAATATTTTAACTTTTCTGAATTGTTCAGTCTGGTGCACTGCTGTACAAAAAATAAATGGAGGTGAAAATGACCGGCCTGTGTCATGTTTTTTTTTTTTTTAGGTCACAGGTCGCCTCAGTGAAGACCAGGAAGTCTTGTTGTTCAGAACAGACCAATCAGGTCGGGCCTGGCCGATCAATGCCCCCTCTGGACCTCAGGAGCCCCACGGAGGACGACGGAAGAAGAAACCGGTAAAGAGAGAGGGATGACAGTTTGAAAGAAAGTAGAAAAAACAAATGACAGGACAGCAGGAAGGGAAACATGAAAATGTACTGCTCCACACATGGTAAAAAAAATAAATCTTGAACAGAAAGCCACCACTCAGGACAGAGAGAATCCAGCAGACTTTTGGAAATAGAAGACAGAGGTATTGAGAAAAGGGGGAGCAAATGAGAGGTTTGCGTCCTGCTATTTGTTCCTTGTCATTTGGTATTCATCAGAGTGTGTAATGAGAGCAGTGACTCCACCTCACTCCAAGTCGAAACGTGTGTAATGTAAACAAAGCTCTCCAGTCCATTCTCTGTTTATGGGTATTAAAAATTTATAAAGTGGCGGAGTCTCCTTTACTGTCTGTCTGTTTCCCTCATGATCAGTCTCTCTGTCTCAGGTCTGCCCTTTTTTGTCTGTCTGTCTTTCTTCATGTCAGCTTCCTACTGCTCTCTTCTCTCCACTGTCCTGTATCTGTCACTTTCTCATTCCTCCTTTCAAGGATGTGATTTGAATAGATTGTAAGATTGTGTCTCTTTTACATGCAGCGTACAGTTTCCAGCGAATTTCACTTTCGACACGTCGCCTCTTTGTTCACGATTCCTCGCTCTCTCCCTCTTCTCCTCAGATTGAGACTCATGTTGACGGACAGCGTGTGCGCTACTTCCAGGATGATGACAGTGTGGGTCTGAAGGAGATGGTGAGGAGGGAGAAGATGAGCTCTTCACAGGATCAGAATGCCCTCTACTCTCGCATGGCTGCCAAGGTAAGAAAAAAAACCTCACTGCATCAAGGCAGCTGCTGAACACATCTTGGCAACAATGGCGACAACCTAGGATGTTGATAATTATAACCAGAATGAACAGTGTTACAAGGAATTAAAGGTGCTCTGTGGAGATTTCTTGTAAACAAGCACAAATATGTTTACATTTAGTGTCCAACATACATCCCAGTCCAGGGTGTAAAGAGGTCTCTGCACCTCGTGTCTGTAGCTCAGTTGTCTTCAGCCTCTTAAGCCTCTTAAGCCTAAAATAAGGTAGCTGGCTAGCTGTAATGAGGAAGCTAAGCTAAAGAAAAGAAGTCTTGAATTTGGCTAACTTGGAAGGTTTAATAAGAACAGAAACGGGACATGGAGATGTAACATTAGTCAGGGTTCTTACCGGAGCTGGAAATTCTTGAAAATGCTTAAATTTTAGTGTAATGTTTCAAGGTTTGAAAAGTGCTTGGATTTTAGATAGAGTGCTTGAAACTGCTTGAAACTGTAAATGCATTAACTTCGTAATAAATCACTCTCTTACTGAATAGTTTGCTTTTTAGATTAAGAAATAAAATAAGTCAGAGAGAGCCTCAGTGATTTTGCCTTTTGCACAAAGTGAAGACGGTTCCGTTTGAGCCTGGCTTGCAGCTCTGCTCTTAGCGTGATCTGTCCGTCTTTTAATAAACACAATGCAGGGAGGTAGCTTTTTCAATGAGCGTTGGCTTAAAAACAAAAAATAAAGAAAAGCTTAAAAGTATTTTATTGAAATGGAAGTTATTTGTCTAGTAATAGAGTGATTGTTTTAGATTGGCTCAGCCAGAGCCAGAGGACTCTTAAGTCTATTTATAGACAGGTGACTCATTTTGAAACATGAAACGTTGTGTTTTCCTTTAGTTTGTCACACTTCTGTAGAGTGCTGTCATGACACATAAATTAGAGCATATCATTATGGAAAAGTGTAGGAACTGATTAGTGCAATGACCAGCAGTAACAGCTTATTTTTTGTCAAAAACAAAACTTTGCCAACAAGTCCTGCATCACAGGCAACTCTGAGGGGACACTACGTCAAATACAGAAAGCTTTTAAATCACAACGTTAAGACGATAGAGGGCTCAGTGGTTCATGACCTTCAGCCACCGTGGCCCAAACCTACTGACAACATAAGGGCAATGTTCTTCAAAATCTTACAAACTTAGACCTGATGTTATCACGAGAATGCAGCTTTAAACTGCATCAAAGACACTTTGCTAATAACACTTAACTATAATTATCAAACATAATCAAAGGAGCCAGATTGCATTCGTTTACAAAATGAAAGCTGTTTGATTATTTCAAATGTTCTTTCATTATTTGATTTTCTTTATCATTTAATCCTCAAAGCACACCTGTGGTTCCTTTACAGCACACTGGAGTACCATTGCTCTGGCCCTGCTGGGTTTTCTTATTTTCATAGAGCCAGTGCTGCTGGTTTCCCCTCTCTTCTCTATTTGTTTCTTCTCTGACTTGTCAGATCGGACGCCAGCTCAGAGTTAGTCAGAGAATTGCGTGTACTCAACAAGTGGCAGCTTATTCAACTTATGAAGCGAAAAGAAAAGAGATGTTAAATTTATTGTGGACACGGTGGTTTAGATGTGTTGAAAATAATGAATCAGTACACAACAGATCAGTTTGTTTTTATCAGTTGTTGTAGGCTACAGAGGTCTATTTATCAGCTGATATATTAATTTTTAATAAAGTTAAATGAAGTGGGGAAAATACAATAGATAGAAGTAGATTGTGGATTGGTGTAGCTGGTTGAGTAGGAAAAATATTTTGTTGCAGAATTTGTCAGAATAAGTAAATTTCCATTGCAGTGGGTATTCATTTATATAGAAGACTTTGTGAAGCGATTGATGGGCGGGAGGTAAATTGATTCTAAAATAAAAAAATAAGCTATAAAATACTGTAAGTATTTAAAATTGCTTGAAAGTGTGCATTATGTTAGCTTTATGCGTTTTCAAAATGACTGAATTGTGGGTCATCACAGTTGGTAGAACTTCTTATACTTTTAATTAAAGCTGTCCCTGACTATTTTTTTTATATATATAAAATCAGATTTTGCCATCTAATATGAAGATTCAATGATTCCTTCTTTTTTCAGTTCAGTGCTTAAATACTTCATCCTATATGAGCCTACATTAGTATGTTTTACCAGCAAAACTTGTGTTTTAATGGGTTTCTTTGTCGTCTGTGATGTGAAAACATGGGATTTTAACACAGTCAGAGAAAGTAAAAGTGTGCATCCTCTTATAGTTAAGTTATAAAATCAGCACACCTGCAGAGCCTCTCTCTGCAGTGGAGCCGCAGTTCATCATCACCTGCCCTGCACGCTGTGAATTAAGGGTTTATTTCAACAAAACCAGAGTTGTTGATTGTTGGAACAGCGAAAAGACAAACCCAGATGTTTGAATGAAGCTGACAATTAATGTCTGTAAATAACTAAATCTGTCAATAGACAACTGTTGAATTAAGCTGGGCTGCGATTTATTCAGAGAGAGTCTGATGCTGCTGTACTGTAACATTATGACTGAACTCCAGCAGCCTCACACTCAAGCTAACAGTAGCTTTCCATTAGTAGTAACAATTACTGTTCTCTGGAGGCCCATGAATTCTTGCAGCCCTCATTTTGCTCTCCTTTTCCTTTGCAGGAAGGATGAGGAACCAGAGATTGAGATGGATTTGTATGTTAATTGTTTTACAACATGCTACACAGCAGCTTTTCGGCCCTTTCTTATCTCTCTCATTATATGAAACTGAGTTTTCCCCCAGAAGGGGACATGGCCTTGCTGTCTTGGGCTGGATGACGTATTGCCAGTCTGATAGGGATTTTTTTTTTCCAATGGTCTGTTCCATTTTGGATCCAGTTTCTGGTCGGCAGAATACTCCGATTTGTTAAGCTCTGGCGATAATGAATCTCTTATCAAACCTTTTATCTTTCCTCACTCCTGTTTTATTTGCAAAAAGCAATGGGAAACACAAGTACCAGATATCACCAGAGGCCGTATAGATAACCTGTAATTGAAAACTTGATAAAAACAACATGGAGGCCGATGACCCACAGTTCCAAAAATAAATTTTCTCCAACATCTTTGTTTGATCAGTCATATTTAGTTAGTGGATCACCCATCCCTGCTGCAGTGATATGAGCAGATAGACGTTTAGGTTTTGTTCTGTCAAATGGGTGTGCGTTCAGGTCTGTGTCATTATCCATTCTTCTCCACTAGTACTCTTGCATCTACTTGTCTCTATGTGCGACTCTCTGCTCCACTGTGTGCTTGAAATAGATGCGCAGCAGCAGATGGGTACTGGCAGGTTGTGGTGCGCCTGTCAGTCTATCAGCAATTTTACAGACTGCACTTTTCAACGAGCCGAGACACATTTTTCTTCTTCTCTTCTCTTCTTGTTTACTTCTCCTCTCTCTGTAAAGTAGCTATATGACAACAAATAGTGTGAAAATCCTACTGACGGGTGTGTATGTGTGAGAGAGAGAGAGGAAAGGAAGCATTAATAAACAAAAGGGATGGAGGAGTTGCCATGGCACTAAAAAAGACAAATGCTTCAGCTCGTCCATGTTTTTCCTTTCTCCGACTTTCTCTGCCCTCAATCGCACACTTTCCCTCACACACACGCTCACACACGCACACAGACAATCACTCACCCTCACTCATATATTCATTACACATGCATGCGTATAAAAATACACACACGTTCTGCACCTACAAAGAGTGACACTAAAAATACATCTACAGTTACCATGGCAGGGCTTCTATAAATACCACTTTTATCCATTGGTCAGAGACGGAGTCTGTTAAAATAGCAGATTAGCATTGTCTGCAGATTTAACGTGGTGTATTTTTAATAAAACATGAGTGGTGTGCCAGACATATGTTAATCCCTTCCACGCTCCATCTATAATTTAAATTGCATCAACAATGTGTCCATTTCTCATTAGCTAAGGCTTATGGGAAGACACAATCATCAGCACTGGACGTTGATTTATTACTAGCATATTACAGCCTAATTAGTCTTTATGTAAGTATGTGAGAGTGATGGCATTTATGTGTGTGTGTTTGTAGGAAAATAAAACTGTACACACACTTAGATGCAGTCCATTGCACACACTCACTCCTACACACACACACACACACGCACACATTCCCTCCCACACTGTCACTAAACTAATCCAATTTTCATTCTCACTCACTCACACACTCCTCACTCCCACACAGCGAGTCATGCACACACACACTTCAGCCATGCTTGCCTCTCGCTCCCTCACATACACACAGATTCCCAACCTGTTGCCTGGTCGCCATGGTGACAAGACTCAGACGTAGAAAACACCAGAGTCCATAGTCGCCATCCTGCCTCACACTCTTAACGCGCACAGGCCAACTTGCATACGGGCAGCACAGGCCCATGGCGCGCACAGAATATGGCGTGGAAACGGCACAGGCGGTAATATTGCGTCAGCACCTACATACACTAATAAGTGGAGCCACCAGCCAGTTTATAAGGACAGTCGGTATCATTTTTGAAGGATTACCATGACTTTCTTTCCTGTTTCAAGTAGTGCCAATGTTTTTTAAGCCTGAAATGCAAAGTTACAGCTACATTTAGTCTCCTTATAAAAAAAATGCATAATTTACTTGAAAGGATATATGGATTGTTTGAGATGGGGTTGTACGAGGTACTTGTGGATTGTCAGTGTATTTTCTACAGTAGATGGCAGTCACAATGCCCCCACTTTGGAAAAGTAGCAGGAATACTGTTGTAGGAAGCTGATCAGTGTACTGCTGTGGACAGGCTCAAGAAGAGAAGATATTATAGCCACTAATAAAAGGTGCACCTAAAAAATATCAATATCAGTATAAGTATCAGTATAGTATAGTAATATATTTTCACCAATTTACTTTGCTGTCAGATGGCCTTTTCTGATGGGAAACTGCCATCATATAAGCCAAATATCGCTTTCTCCAAACCAACCAAACTCCGTAGGAGAAATCATTAATTTTACTATGCAGAACACAGAAGTTGCTGGTCTAATACTGCCTCGATCGGTTAGTTTGTTTGTGTTATTTTGTGACTTCTGTGTTTTTAAAGGTTTGATTGGATTCACCAAAGTCGCACAGTAACATAAACAAATGAACAGATTGAGTCTGTGTTAGACCACCTACTTTTGAGTTCTGCTAAGTAAAATGAGTGATTTTGTCTTTGGAGTTTGGTTGGTTTGAAGAGAGTGATATTTGGCTCATATAGTGGCAGATGTCCATCAGATAAGCCTGTGTGACAGCAAAGTAAAGCTGCAAAATATTCTAAATATAGCTTACACTTAGACTGATGTTGATTTATTTTAGGTGGAGCCTTTTTAAGCGGCTAAAATATGTTTTGCTACTGACCCTGTCCACAGCAGTACATTGCTGGGCTTCCATTCCAGTACTCCTTCATACTTCTTCAAAGTGGGGTTGTGCTGACTGGCATCTACTACACTGACTATCAATACATTTCTCATACAACCCTATTTCAAATAATCCAAACAATCCCTATTAATACACCGTAAAAAGATTTACTTACTTTTCACTTCATCAGGTTTCCAGATTTGGCAAAGAATGATCACACCCCTGTTAAACATTGCTCACCATTTCTATCTTCTCCTCTCCATCTCCTTGGTTGTCCCCGTCTTCTCCATCCCCACCACTTCCGCTCCACTCCTCTGTCCAGATGATGGGGAAGACAGACGGTGACAACTACACGCTGGATGACATGTTTGTGTCGGGTGCAGCGCAACGGGAGGGTGAGGGCAGGGAGGAGGAGCGGATGAGGAACAAAGCCATTGGGGAGAGTAGGAGGCTGGCTGCCTCCATGGAGAAGTGCCAACACTGCTTCAGCAGCCAAGAGCTCCAGAAGCACCTCATCGTGGCAATAGGGAGCAAGGTAAGGGGTCTATGATCTATAATCTATTCATTGTTTAAGTCATCCAGCAAGCAAAAATGTGAATCATTTACTGGTTCCCAAATTTGATGATTTTCAGATTTCCTCCTGAAATAGGGTTGCAACATGATTATTTTCATTGTCAATGAATCTGTTGTTGTTTTTCTCAATCAATTCATTGTTTGGGCTTTAAAGCGATAGATGCAAATATTTTTAGGCACTGTACTATATTAGTACTTTTTTGTTGGCTTAAATATAAACTAAAACAATACAGAAAAGGTATTTTAACACAATTTAACACAGCCTTCCTTACCTGTGTTGTCCACTGTTCCCATGAAAACTGATGTGGTGTTTCCTGGAGGCATGTTTCACCTGAGGAACAAGCTAGACTTCTTGGCTAGTTGAGGAAACTGACGGCACACATTACGTTGTGTGTTATATTCTAGCCACTTCAACTGCTGCTTCTATTCACTCCTAAATTCTGTTGGTGTTTTGTTTTTTCATAGTCCACCTTTTGGGTTTCTGTTTTAGGCTAGCGCGCAATCTCTTTTTTAATACCTTCATACTTTCCTGACATTTGGCTGTGCTCCCTTAATGTAAGTGAAGATGATTGTCATAGCAGTGCACTTCTTGCAGCTGGAAATCAACACACACTCAGGAGCTTTGTTTGGGTCTTGAGAAGCTGCAGCCTTTAATCACTGACAAACTCAAACCAGGGCAATGTTTGTTAGCTTACCTTTATCGGGACTCAGTCCAAAATAGTCCCAAACAGGGGCAGTGGCATTTTTCTTTTTTTTTTTTTACGAGTTAGTCCTAACTTTATCCCCCAGACACCATGTTTCTTAGCACAGCTGCACGACTTGTCCACCAGAAGAGTGACTGACCTGGTGGCATGCGCTGTGCACTAGAATACATCACTTTACAATTTACAATCATAAAAGAATAAGGAAACCAGAAATATTTACATTTCTGAAAGAGATGAATCCATGATCAAAATTGCACCCAAGTAATTATCTGATTGACAGATTTTGGACTGAATAAACAATATATAAAAATCTACAGTTTAATTAATGCATTTCTAAATTTTGTCGTGTGTGTGTGTGTCTTTGTGATCTTGTGTCCAGGCGTACCTGAGCCTGCCTGCGGGGGTGTCGATGACAGAGGGCCACTGTCTCATCTGTCCTCTCCAGCATCACTGCTCTGCCACCGGATTGGATGAGGATGTCTGGTCTGAAATGCAGGTAAGCCAGTCCGTGCTCCAAACCAGTCCTGCCTAAAGTGACAACTTCTATGACTGACAGCAGTTTTACAGATGTTGCTTATATTTTCATTGTTTACTGTAAAATTGAATTCAGTTCACCTTTGTGCTGCTTTGCTGTCCTCAGCTGTTCCGGCGTACTTTGGTGCGTATGTTTGAGTCCCAGGACCTGGACTGCGTGTTCATGGAAACACACATGAACCCACGTAGACGACAACACATGGTCCTTGAGTGTATCCCGCTACCCCGAGAACTGGGCGATATGGCTCCCATATACTTTAAGGTCTGTGTGTGACTCATCATCATTCTGATTAAGTTCATTGTGTCACGATTCACAGTCAAATGAAGGGCAACAATTTATATTACGGTGTCTGTAATAAGCATTTTATGCAATAAAAGGTAATAAGTCCCTTATATGATACTTATTAAGCTAAATATGTTCTAATAGGACAATAGAAGTGTTAATAATA
Source organism: Lutjanus argentimaculatus (assembly GCA_034769285.1). Classification (NCBI taxonomy): domain Eukaryota; kingdom Metazoa; phylum Chordata; class Actinopteri; order Lutjaniformes; family Lutjanidae; genus Lutjanus; species Lutjanus argentimaculatus. Next base: position 5,481,773 of record JAWZSL010000001.1, read on the forward strand.
GCATAATAAACACATTTATTGTTAGATTATAAGGCATAAGCATCTATAAGAAACATGTTAACAATTTATAGACTACATAGTTAACTGTTAGTAAGTGCATAATAAAGGTTTTATTAACCTTAATAAGCATTGTTCACACTTCAGATCCAGTAGCCACAAAATGCATTGTTAACTGTTTCTAAATACTAAGTTCTAATGCTAATAAATGCAAAATAAAGTATGTAGAAATCTTAAAAAAAAGCTTACACAGGTTGTAATATAACAGTTTCTATGTGCCTTCAGAAAGCTATCATGGAGTGTGATGAGGAATGGGCCATGAACAAGAAGGTCGTCGACCTCTCTTCGAAAGACATCCGCCAAGCTGTATGCTCACCCATGTCGTTTTCCTCACTTTTTCAAGTTCCTACCTTCTGTCTTGCCTGACTTGTTTCCTTCTTAACCTATTCTCTTTCATCCTTGTGAATCTGTTTGTTTGATGCTTCTTAGGTTCCTCGAGGTCTGCCCTACTTTGCTGTAGACTTTGGACTCCAGGGAGGGTTTGCTCATGTCATTGAAAATGAACAGAAGTTCCCCCATTACTTCGGCAAGGTCAGTGTGCACATTAAGGCTGTAATATTTGGTACATCATTATGTGTTCCTCTTTTTTTTAGCTAGTAGAAGTCACCCTCATTTGATTCCATTAATGTCATAAAACTTTACTGTGCATTTGCAACTGTACGGCGAGCTATTTCCAGTTAATTTTACAGCAGTATTTCTGTATGATCAATCCCTCTGTCCCTCATAGGAGGTGGTCGGAGGCATGATGGACTTGGAGCCGAGACGTTGGAGGAAGTTAATTAGAGAAAACTTTGACGATCAGAGGAAAAAAGTCCTGCAGTTTGCACAATGGTGGAAACCTTACGACTGCACCAAGACTGAGGGCTAGCTAGAGAAGACTACACACTCACACACACACGCACATGTACACATGCACACACAAATATAAAGACATTGTGGTTCCAAGTTCAGAACGACATTTAGTGAATACAGTGCAGACATTGTTGCACTTACCAATTCAGAATTTGCTGTAAAATTTCTTTCATTTATAATGTGAAAACATTTTTACATAAATAAAAAAATAAATAAAATGACTGTGATTGATGTATTGTTATTATTTTTGTGTTACATGTTACAAATTGTTTCATATCACAATTTCTTTACACTGAAAAGATCATGCATTAAAGTTTCCATGAAACAGCTATCAGAGTACTTATTTCTTACATGTTTCCTGTAAAACAGGCAGATAGGGAGGGACTTGTTGTAGACATTGATTGGCATTTATAATAGCCAATAGTGCTAAAGCGGTCCATGGATGTAGCAAGGAGAGTGGCCTTATTAGCTGACTCTTCCTAGACTGAGAGCTTCCAGTGAACACGGCTAGACCAAAACAGCCTCAGAGACCAATGGAGGCCAGGTTGACAACAGCGAATAGACTGCAAACACCCTGGGGCTGAGGGTGTTCGCCTGGTGACTGGCCATGTTCACTGGGAGGCTGCTGGACCCAGTTCTGTTTCCTGCTACAGACAACTAACAATTACTGTTAGATACTTTAGCAATAAATAATCTGCTGAAGCTATCTGGAAAACTAATTAAATAGCAGAGTTGAGGACATCAGAGAGGAAATATTTTCATCCAGAAACCAGAAAATATGACCCAGTTTCACCCAAATCGGTGACAAAAGGCATAAAGATGTGCTTCAGTATCATCTTCACTCAGCCCGTTAGGGTTATCTCCAAGATAGAGAGGTGTGGATGTTGGACTAAAATCCAGGGTTAGTTTCTTTGAACAAACATGTAAGAATGGCTTAATTCATAAATTCTTACACTTTATGCCACATTGCAGCTAGATTTCGTGGATACTTTAACATTTACAGAATGAAGCGATTCCTAGCAGTCAAGGAATGAATTTGAGCCGTGTCTGTGTGTCATGCCCTCTATTTTTCAGGCTTCTCTTGCCTGTGCTGCCCTTCTCTCCTCTCCAGCCCTGGGGAATTTAATTTCTTACTCTGTGGCCCCATGATCCTCTACAGCTGTCGCTTAATTCTAAGAGGTTTCAGTGTCAACGCAGCCACACGTGTGAGTGGATACGTGAGCGTTCATGAGCAATCAGCCACCTTGCCCCCTGGCATGCGACCTCATCATTTTTTTCAGTTATGCTATTGGCTCTTTGATGAGCTCATCACTTCAGGGACTCACCTTATTTCCAGGTGTCGTCTCAGACGGCATGTGCTGCGTGGGTGCAGATGGTTAGTGCTGAATTTGTGTGAATCACTGCAGACAATTCACTTTTTATTGTAGTATTTGTACATGTGGTCACAGGGGGAAAAAAGCTTCAGAGGCAGGATTTTCTCACTCTCCAGTCTGGCTGACAGTGCTGTCCTTAATGAATCAACCTCTCTCATCAAAAACCAAACGAGACACTATCTGACAGATACAGGAATAAATCCCACAGGTAGACTCTGTGTTCAATGAGTTGTTAATATACAGAACATCTAGGGTAAACTATCTATAATCATTTTTGGTGCATTCAAAATCCCCCGTGAGCAACTATCTCTTAGTACAGTTTCATTACTTTCTGAGATTTGTGATTTGAATATACATCTTAAAGTATTCAGACTTTCATGACTTTCACAAATGCTTTATTTTAACCATTATGTTTTCAAGGTTAGAAATGTGTCTGAATTTGGTGTCTGGTGTTTCATTTTCACAATCACTTATGTGAACCAAAAATATTTTAATATTTGAAATGAAATTGTACCATCGCACATTTGTCATTCATAGCTAGATATGTCCTCTGTTGATCCCTTACTCTGGAAACTGGCAAGCATTAAATTATTATCCAAACACACAAAGTTAATATTAACAGCTGGTAAAATAAAGTGACATTATTATATATTGTTTGGTGTGTGTAGAATTACTTTGCGAGGCAGCTGAATCCGCAAGATCGTGCAAGAGTCCATCTTGCCAGTATTCAAGTTATCCGTATGTGTCCGCACCAAAAGTGGTGCAACCGGTCAGCATCCTCGATGGGACCACTGGCAGCGACATTTGTGGTTTTAGGTGTGACGACAGCAAGAGGTATCCATGAAAACGACTCGTCTCAAACAAACAATGGCAGCTCCTGTAGAGGTTGGCATAGATTTTGTGATAGCATCAGTTATATCAGAACTGGAGAGTATTCCCTCACTCAAAGAAGAGCAAAGAACGGCACTGAAGGGTTTTCTCGATGGAAAAGATGTTTTCACTTTTATCCTGACCAGCCTCTGCAAGAATTTGATCTGATTGGTTGAAGTTAGACGCGATAGACAGATGGTTCATCCACTCACCTGCCAAGTGTTTTTCAAAGTGCCTGCCCTTTTCCAAACAGTTTCTAAGGATGACTTCCCAGATGGCTCTGTGTAACAAACCGTTGCTATCAAAAGGAAAAAAAAAAATCTTTGTGGAGATGGAATTATTAAATTCTCTTATTTTCCTCTACGACTTTTCTTTTTTGGAGGGATTTAGCCATCCATAGCTAGCCTGTATGCCGACTCAAGATTTAAGATGAATTTAGTGTAAAAAGCGGTGAGCCATTGATGTAGGCGATAACACAAATTTTAGTTAATAAAGTATTAAAACTTTTTTTTAGTGTACAGGCTACACATTTTTAAAGAGAATGTAAGAATTACTGAAGTCCTACAACAATGATACATGAAAATTACAATGTTAAACAACTTTTTTAAATTATTTCCATAGGATTTGTTTGTCAAAGCCACTGGGAGCCACTGCAGAGGGGCAACATGCCCCATTTTTTTTTCAGTCCACAGGTGTGAAATGTTTCTTTCATTTCTGATATAATTATTATCATTTCCTCAGCTTGCATTTATTTCACATCACATTGAAAATTACTGTTTATTAAAAGTAGGGAGGGAGCAGGGACAGTATGAGAGCAGGAAGATTGTCCTTTACTTTCAGGCTCCAGTCCCTGTTCAGAGAAAATGTAATTCCCTGAGGAGGAAGCACTATGTTTTGTTATGATATATCATTATTATGACATCACCTTGGTAAGACCTGTCACATTGTTAGGATCAGAAAGCTAATGATGCCCATAGTGTCCCTGCAGCTAGGCGGTCAATGGACTGTGGATTATTTATTGTTTATATGTGCATCAGAGGGCCGGTTCCGCCACAAATCAGCAGTAATTCAATCTCTCAGCCACCTCTGTTGTCCAACACTTGAATATGATGTAACTGCCAAGACAAAAATCCCACAATCAAACTGTTTACTCAAAGGTCAGATCGTAATGTGATCAATTTCAGGAAATGCGGCTGAATCTGTAATGCAGTTTTTAGTGTAACCACAACATGCAATTTGCTTCTCTTTAACCCGATTTGTGCCTTTGAAAGCGTCCCTTGGGACAGTGCAGCAGGTTATTTATATTGCGCAAGTGACAGAGAGGCCCGGGTTCATGGTTAATAGCAGCAGAGTGGCGTGGAGTGATGTATGGTTATGGGCAATTAGATTGGCTTGGGGCAGATTTATGACTGAGACGGCCATTTCTCTCCCCGTCTCTGCCTCACACACACACGCACACATGTCCTTTCTAGAGCTATTTTGCAAACCCCTACACAGCTGTGTTTCATTCACTTATTTGCTTTAAGTTCTATTTATTCAAGTTAAAATTAAATTGGTATTTTTTCAGAACACTTAAGAATTTATAGACATAAGTTCTTCTAACTTGAAGTCTTTTATTTTGAAATGATGAGTTGAATGAATGTACTGCGCAGAGCTTGATACACTCATTAAATTAAGTTTACGAAGAAACATAATCAGCATATTAGCAGACTTCCCAACATGCATTGCGAGAGAGCTGAAACTCTCCTCAGACTGCTTGTTTTTATAAGCTAGTTTGTGTCTCTAATACACTTTAAGATAAGTCATGGCTGCTTTTTTTACCCAATGAAAACCTCGAAAAATGACAAATTGACTTCTTAAAATTTAATAAATTCACTTGGAGCAGTTTCACATCTTTTCCTTGTGTTTATACTGGAACAAAGCAGCTCCAACCAGAGCACCTACAGCTGGAGGTTCTCTGTGTGAAATGAAGAACTGACTCTTCAAACTGAGAAAATGTGAAAGAAAATCAAATTCTGTTTGTCGGTGTGACTGAAGAGTTGCTGGCTCAACTTGATATATTGAACTTATTTAACATGTTTTCTCCAGTACAACTGAATTAATATCAAGTTTATTTGACTGGAAAAGTTAATTTATTTTGAATCATTACAAAATCACCTCAACTTGTCTTTTCAAATTCCATCAACTTCCGTCAACGTCAAATTCTGCCAAGACACTAGTTTGTTTTTTTAAGTTAAAATATATAGTTTCTTTTTGCAGTGAGAACTACATTATCTCAAAGCTCTAGTGAGTGGCACACAGCAACAAAATCTTCAAGCCGTGTGTGTTTGTGTCTCGTACGATTGTGTTTTCTGTTTGAGCGACTGTTGGCTTATCTCTGTGGAACGGCACCTGGTTTTTGACTCACTGGTGTGTGTCACAGGGCTGAACCTTCTCTTATCTTCCTGCATTCCACAACCACACATATTTCAGATTAAACGCAATACGTGCATCTGTTTTTTGGCTATATATGGTTTTAAAACTTTTTTTTAAGCATTTTATTCAAATATCTGTGTTTGTCTCAGTGCATGTTTTAGTATGTGTGCGTTTGTGTGTGTGTGTTGTGTGTTGTGTGTTCTCCAGCAGAATCCAGGCTTTCAGTCTCCATGTAAATATGCAGGGTTGTACCTGAGGTGACACTGTAAATCTGTCTGATAAACATGCTAGTTATTTCCTCCTTCTCTTCTCATGTACTTAGACTTCATGGCAGGGATACTCAACTTGCTTTTCCAATAAAACCATAACTCGCCTTGCTTTGAAATTCTTTCTTTTCAAGTTAAGAGACTTATTAACTACAATAACTTGGTACAAAGATTGACACTAGGACTATTTGACAGACAAATAAGGTATTTTACTGCAATTAATAGCTGCAGCTGCATTTTAGTTCTAAATGCTTTGGTTACATTTATATTGTATGTACATTTATACAATAATAACCACAGTTGAACCCTCATTTACACTGTATTTACACTAATAAGACAGAAAAAGCTGTATTTTGTATTAAATTAGACAAATACTAGAAATAATGTGTTCTTCATTAGACAGCACACACACACGGCTACACCCTAATTAAACGTCATATAAAAGTAAACTAGTAAGATTTAACAAGCCATACTTCATACCAAATTTTAGACAAAAACCATTATAAGACTTTATTACAGAGTAATTAGAGACACATTTCACTCTAGTTTACAGTACAGTTCTGTTGTAATGTATCCTAAATTACCCTCTAATAAAATCCAATAAGAGTTTAATAAAGGGTCTAATTCTATCTGTCTACTGTTATTTCTAGTTTTTGTCTAATTTAGTACAAAATACACTTGTTACATCTGTCTACTGTCTAATAATAATAGTACGGCTTGTTACCTCTTTTCCATCATGCAATCACTCAAACTTTGGAATCATTCATAAACATGAATCATAAACATGCTGCTGCTACCAGGGACAGAATGAAAAGCTGTTGCAGTGTGTTTAGGCTAATATGCCAATTTCCCAGGAACAGCTAAGAGACATTATTAAACATTTATTTTCATTACGAATTAGGAAATGGTTGGCGGGCCACCCAGCATGGGGTATCACTGCTTTATGGGCCAATTTACTGCACTCCTGTAAAATTTATTTAGAATATAAGTCTGGCTAAAAGGTCACTAGTGTTGCTTTGGACTGGAAGAGTCTGATTTATTTTAATGTTGATAATTTGATAATTCAACCATCCAGCTAAACAGAACATTCCTGAACCATTACATCACTTATATGATTTCAGATTTTTGTTTTTGATCAGACATTGCTTGGGAGACTTTCACAATACCATATAAAGCTGTCAAATACAGGCTGGCAATGTGCATAAAATGTTAAAAATTTCATATTATTATATATATATACACACACAGAGATGGGCATAAATACATTTCAGTCAGACAACTCACATTTAGAATCTTTATTCAGCAGCAGAACATTATTTGAGTGTGGCGTCTAGGCTCCAACTTCATCACTCCCTGCAGCTTAAGTTACATAGAGATAAGGGGAGTGATGAGCAAATTCTTGAACCCCCCTGACAGAGCCTACAGGTGGATGCTGGGGTGGTGGTGGGGTTAAAAGAGCAGGCAGCAACGCTAGTGCAGGGCAGCAATGCATTGGCAGGCAGAGGGAGATATTGGAGGTTTAGCAGTTTAAATAGACTGCAAGATTGGAAGTGTGTGTTTGGTATGTAGCATTGAGAATGAGTGGGTATGGGACAGCTCCATACTTTATTTCCATGGTAATGTTATTCAAATTTGATGTCATCCATGTTAGATGAACCTATTGGATGCGATTACCGTACCCCAAGAGTTGCCCTAATTCCATGATAGCACAGTTCCTGAGCTGTTGGCCTGTCTGCACTCAGCTATAGATGTCTGGCTGCTGGAAGGCTTATCTCCTCTGGAACATTATTTATTCCATTGTCGTGTTGGCTTTATTAAATGCCTACATTATTACTGATGGATAGCAGACTGATTGCTAAGAGCAAGCGACCAGATAAGGAAAACGAGACAGAGACTGTGCGTTAGAGTGTGTGTAGTGTGTTAGTGCAGGCTATGTTTGAGAGAAAGAGAGTGTCTCTTTGTGTGTGTAAGACAGACAGAAGGAGCAAAATTCTATGCAATGTATTGGGGTCATGCTGCTCCAGAAAGTCAAATGAATTAGTAGGCACCTCCAGGAAATTAGACTGTGGTGTGCGTTTGTGTGCACATGCATGCACTTGCATGATGCATCATGTCTGTCTCAGTGTCTCTCTGCTTGTCCCTTTGGGGCCCTTAATGAACAGACATGCTCTGCCAATCGAGGTCAAGGTCATGGCTGTGATTAGTGCCAGACATGAGCATCATTCTGTTCTCTGATGGGAGGCAACAAGCATGTACCACTGCTGCCAGCTCCATTATCTGCCTGTGGAGCCATGTCTGTGCTTGTATACCCATGTTGAGCATGTTTGGCACGTTGCCATAAACTTGGCTCATTGGCCATGACTGTTGGTTGATTACAATCACGTGTCGCTTGATTGCCATCTCCACTTAGTTAATTGAGGAACAATCGGCTGTTTGTTGGTAGGAAACTGTAAATAACACTATGTTGAAATTAAGAGGAACATTCAGTCCCTCCAGGATTTTGCAGGCTGTTTTGGGGATTGTTGCACACGGTGGCCAACAAGGGCAAACATGCTGCACATACAAAAACAAGTTACGTACACAGAAATGAGTTGCATGTACAGAAACGCACTGCATATAAGAAAACAAATGCAAAAGCAAAACGCTGCATATACAGACATGTGCTGCAAATACAGAAATATGCTGCATACAAGAAAACAAATGCAAAAGGAAATCTATGCATATCCAGTCATCCAACGGAAGTGCTCCAGGCCTCTAGGGGCAGTGCTGAGCTTCCACCCGAGAGACAGACAATGTACGTATCAACCATAGACTGTATAAAACATGGACATAGCACCCGTGATGTCACCCATTGGTTTCGGGGAGTCGGTTTTGTGACCAAATCATGGGCATTTGGGCTGCGCCATCTTGGATTTTAGTGGGAGTGTACTTTCCATATTTGGCGGAGAGGCGGTTACTCTACGGGTCAGCCGGCCGAGAACCCGCCCACTTAGCTTGGAGCAACCGAGCTAGCCTAAGGCTAATCAGCTAGGCTAATAAGCTAAGCGGCAGCTACACGCAGCTACATCCACCACACAACAGTCCCCGAGTCCGACCCGACTAGCTCGACCCCGTGCGACCGCGACACACAGCGAGCGCTCGTACCCTATTATTTAACTGTGAAACAATTATTATTTCATATTAATAAAATATATTAAAACGTTAAAAAACATTATTATTATTGTCATTATTATTAATGATAACAATAAAAATAATGATAATAATAATATATTAAAATGTTTAATATTTAATATTTACCAGCTTTCACCGCTGCCTCCATCCACTTACAGTTACAGCAGCGCACAAACAACAGCAGCCGCTCACTGACGGAGCTGCTCTGTCCATGCAATGTCGGACTTTTTTAAACAGAAAAATAAACGCAATAAACGGACTCTGAGAGCACGAAACACACCGCAACAGCGGTCCTACCATTAGCTGCTCCGGTCCTCTATCTGTATCAGCAGCGACCATAAATCGGCAATTAAGTTAAGTCATAAGCCAGCGGCAAAATATGATAATACATGTTGATTAGTGCAAACATCCAGGTAAAATAGTGAGAAATTTACTTACCAAAAAAACTGCAACACAGACTCCTTCGACGGTCGGTTAGTACAGTCTACACCACAACAAGCCATATTATCACAAAACCTATCCGAACATTGGCAAACAAACACGGACACTGCAGCCCCTGTCAACCGCTGGAGGTAGCCGGAGGCCTCTGGATGTAGCCGCCTAGTCCAGCCGATGCTTTAGCAAAGAGCTAACTGCCAGTGCCTGTCTAACGTAACCACGCCCTAATTTATGCAAGAATTTTAAGCCTAAATAAGACTAAAACGGTTGTGGTACAAAAAAATTCACGCCCCTCACAGTGTTCACGGAGGTGGAAACTATCAATAGAGACCAAAAACAAAAAATGTACCAGGCTGTAAATATGTTTTTTTTAGGCTGTAAAGTTGGCTATTTTAACATGGGGGTCTATGGAGAATTGCTCACTTCTGGAGCCAGCCCCAGCGGCAGCCGAGGAACTGCAGCTTTTTGAACGCGGAAGTGATCCTCACTGCTGAAACCTACAACTCCCCCCTTGGTATCAACGTGTGGTACGGAGCAGATGAGGCAGTGAGTGAGAAGAAGGAAGTTATGGTTGGAGGAAAGTTGGAGTCGGGAGAAACCACATAAAAAGAATAGGCCTCTCCTGACTCCAGCTTTTATTGATGATTAGTTAAATTTGCGGGAAAGGTTGCAGGCATTGAAAAAATTGTACGGTTGTTCAAAATTCATGGAAATTGATTGAATTTGCTATGATTTGTTATGACTGGAAGATTGCAACTTTCTGGAGGGACTGAATATTAACTCAACATTGTACCAAACAACAATAATTAAGTTTCTTTTATTTTGAATTACACTTTTGCAACAAACCCCATCTATCCCCACAGACATGATCGGCCTCTTCTGAAACTTTTGAATTCTTATACACTAATGAAAACATATTTATGATTATTTATGATTTTTACTTTCATTTCAGGCATATTCTACCAATAAATCCTCATAAATCTTATGCATTGGACCTTTAAAGTGAGATGAGACTCCACAAATAAGTCTGTGACCCACCTTATGTTATACTTAAATGATAAACAGTTCTCCATAACCAATTGACACACAGTGAATGTGGGATTATTTTGGGTCCCTGGGGTGAGTCTTCAGTATTGTCTTGGAATTTACCAACATGTGTAGCAGTTTGCATTACGGTTTTAGGGAGAAATATTACGATAAATCAAAATATATGAAAGGGATTCCATATGTCTCCACCTAAATAAGCTTTTAATCAGGTGGGTTTCCAGTGGGATAGTTTGTAATTAAGACAGCATGTCTTTCTACAATTGAGGCTACAGCTGGAGATAATGCTCCTTTTGTGCCCATGTGGCTGTAGCCTATAGTGTAACTTCCACCTATTATATAATTATGTTGTAACTACACTGGTCCAATGAAATAATGGCCACGCATTATACAGATGTCTTTTGAAGATTTAATTTCTCTATCTCTGTCTCAACTTATTACACTCCACTAAAAACCTTACATAAAAATAATTACATTTTTAAACAAACATTGTTTTAAAGGAAAAAAGAACATGATTTTCATGTGGATGTCCATTCAGTGATGACAGTAAATATAGTCAATTGAAGCAATAAATTCCTCAGTGTGGGCTATATTGACCCTGAGAAGAGTTTTTGTAGAGCATGGCAGTGATGGATGTTTACTCCTGCTTCAAACGTGAATATCATTTTATCATCAACACTGACTGGACATCCACATGAAAAGTGGAAGACAGTATTTAGACACTCTACTTGCTTTGCCCAAGGGCCACTTTTGCAAAATCATAGGAAGCCAGGGGCCAGTTAATAAAGAAACGTCAGCGTTATTTATCAGATAAAATGAATTAATGTTAAAAGGCTTTAGATTCTTTATTTTCAAATTAACTTATTACTTATTATTATTATTATTATTATTATTATTTAAGAAAAAGATTAATTGATCTGAAACATCGCAAAGACAAAAACAAAAACAGGACGGAATCAACACTCCATTAAACAGACAAACCAAAGAAATTGTCATTTGTCGTCTGGTGTTGTGCTGGTCGTGCGTGACTTATTAATTTAACGGATTAAGCTGGTACAAATATTGACAGATAGCCTAAATCAGATATTTCGTTGCATTTAATAACAGCAACCGCATTTAAAATAAGATGTAAACGCTCGAATGGAACCTCGAATGACTAGTCTGAATCAATTTTCATTTTGAATTAGAAAATGGGCCATCTGGCACTCTATTGGGGGCCAGATTTGGCCCACGAGCCACGAATTTTAGTATCACTGATTAAAAAAAAATCAGTCACCCTTTTAACATCTTATTTATTACATTTTGATCAAGTTTTAATGACAGCATGAACTCAAATATTCACGAATCTATCTATGTATCTGTCTATCCATCTATCCATCTATCTATCCATCACATTATCTATCTGCATCTATCCTATCTATTTGCACTATCATCTATTTCTATTATCATCTATCTAAAATCAATCCAGTCCATCCATCCATCCATCCATTCCATCCATCCAATTCCATCCATCCATGCATCCATCAATATTCGATCTATCTATTATCATCTATCTATCTATCTATCTATCATCCATCCATCATCCATCCATCATCATCCATCCATCCATCCATCTATCTATCTATCTATTTATCTATCTATCTATCCTCTGATTGGTTGCGTTTTTTTCCAACTAAAACACAGAATTGCGCGCGGCTGATAGGTAGTTCACAGCGCGAGCTCTAATCTGCACATCACCGGCGCGTGCTGCTGCTGTCGGCTCACCGCGCGCGCTCTCTCTCTCTCTCTCCCTGTTCCCCACATCTCTCTCGCGCACCTCCACTCCAGCGGCAGCAGCACCTCTCTCCGCGCAGAGCCGCACCGACTCCTCCGAGCGATGAGCAACAGAGACGAGGAGCAACAACGGTGAAGGAATATAAGTCAAAGATGGTCGAATGATGAGCGGACCGTTAGCTGGCAGACAGACAGGAGAACCGCTGTCGCAGAGGACGACGAGGGGGACAGGGAGAAGCGCTCGCATCTGCCGTGACTTTGGGGGATTTCTCTCCGGCAAAGTGGGGAGAAAAAGGGGAGATTCACCCGTGTGTGATGAGAGGAATGATTAACATGTGTGGGAGTTACCGTGGGGGACAAAAATGTCGATTCTGGCGACCGTTTGTCATTTTTCTGTTCTGCAATTTCGTCAGTTAAGGTAACGGTTGCTTACGTGCGCGAGAGTCAACGTTCCACCGGTGACTCCACGTTCCACCGTAACGTTTAAACACGGCGTTTTAGAATTCTTTTTTTTAGAACTCTAGCACTGTTGCTAAGGGTTACCTGTGTTTTTATATTATTTTTTTTAATTTGAGGCATTGGAGAGTGTTTGGCCTCTCAGGGAGCAGGGTGGATTTATTTTGGGGGCAAAGGAGGACGGTTTTTAAGAGGCGATACCCCCACTTCCTCCTCCCCCCTTACATAAATGTTTGCGTGCCGTTAGTGCTCTCCTTCTCGGTCGACCCCCCCCCCCTTCTCTCCCTCTGAATAAGTCTCACACGCAGACAGACGCATCTCATATACACACATAGACACACACACACACACACACACACACACACAATCTCATATGCATACATAATTATACAGACAGACCTTACCCCCCTCTCACCCACCCAACCCTCCTCTCACCCCCCCCCACTATCTGATGACTCCCCGGCGTAGAGGTGGACGTGGTACGGAACCGACTGTAGCATCATCACCATCCTCAACACTACCATCATCACCATCCTCCTCCTCCTCCTCTTCCTCCTCGCCACCACCACCACCACCACCACCATGTCCTCGTCGTCGCGCAAGATCTCCTCCGAGTCGTTCAGCAGCTCGGTGGGCTCGGACTGCGGGCTCGAAAGCCCCGGGGGGGACGGAGGGGACGGCGGTTTGGAGACGGCGGAGGAGAGCCGAGGCTGCCCCTTCTCCTCCTTCCACTCCGCGCACAGAGCGGCGCTGTGGAACGGCCGCAGCCCCGCCGAAAGGTCGGCGTGCCCGGCGGGCGAGGAGCAGCAGCAGCAGCAGCAGCAGCAGCAGCAGCAAGGACCCCACAAGAGGGTCACCAGGAGGAGACGGGTGAACCTGGACTCTCTGGGGGAGAGCCTGAAGCGACTGACCTCACCCATGGTAGGCCTCCAGCTTGTGCCTCAAAGATATATCTTTGAATATTCCAATATAAAGTTGCAGTGCCATTTTCATAAAGGTATCTAGTGTCCTACATAACTATTTTAAAGGGACAGTTCACACCAAAATAAGAAATACATCTTTTCCCCCTAGCCATAATTTTATCCATCTAAATAGTTATGGTGACAGTTGCCTGGTTTTGGAAATATTGGCTGTAGAGTAGGGGTATAAGAAAATGTCAAAACACTCGAGTATTACAATATTATGTGATACTGTATTGGTTCTCAAAAACAATGTATTGTGATATTGTGATACATGAAAGATACATGCGGTGGTTCATTTTGTGTCGTGTTGAAACTCCTGCTAGATAGCAGTGTTGGTACTATCTTCACTTTTCTGATTGAATAAAAAAGTAAACTTTAAAGGCTCACTTTAAACTTTAAATATGGTGGTGTGTTTTTTTTTTACTGTATGTTTTGCTAAAATTAGATTTAAAAAGCAATATATCACCTGTTTGCAGTATTGTAATATATTGCAATATATTGAATTGGAACTCTTGTATTGTGATTTGTATCATATCACCAGATTCTTGCCAATAAACAGCCCTGCCATGAAAACGTCTGTCAAATGTAAAGGAACTAGAAGACACTCACTTGGTCAAGGCACCAAAAAATACATTTGAAAATGTCTCCTTCCAGAAATCATGACCCACTTACTCAAGATGAACTACAACTACCTATCACCGTGCATACTAAGGTTGTCAAAAGTAGCTATTTTGATACCACATTATCATGAATCATGCAATTCTAGTGTTTGTTGAAAGTCCAAAAGCTATACAAAAGAAAAGATCTAAGTGCTCATTCAAGCCCCCCTTTTGTTAATAAAAAAAAATAGAGATGATCCTATTCTGTGTGCCTAAGACTTTTTTTTCTTTTTGTTGTGGTATTAAAAGAGGTCTCAAGTAAAGTTTTTTTTAATACTAGTTAGGGTTTGGCCAAGGGTCGGTGCCATCGTCCATTGCCGATGGCTGACAGTCATCAACCGCTGAGCCCTCTACCACTGTAACATCGTGATCTAAAAGCCCTGTGTATTTGACGTAGTGTGTCCCCTCAGAGTTCCCGTGAGGCAGGAGTTTCATTCAGGTTTTGACTTATGGGTGGGTGAAAAAAGAAGCTGTTGGTTGTTGCATTAATTTTAAGTGTCCATGTCCTGTTTATTATTTTCTTTAAACCTGCCCAGTTAGGTGAACCCAAGATATTCGGTTACATTGGTGACAGTGGTATTTCTTTTCTGTTCATGCCACTATTGTTTTCATAGCTTAGCTTTTCCAGTAAAGTTAGCCGGCTAAATTTGTTTCAGGCTGAACAAACTAAGTTATGGACTTGCAGTGCCAACACCAAGGCCCTTTAAAACAGGGCACAGGGATGTATGTTTGATGCTTGCATCCCAGAGATATGAAAGTTAATTTGCCTGCTCCCTTCACTGGAGAGTTTTCTCGCCTGAGTGAGACAGCTGGAGGTTACAGTCTGAATGACAGTGGGAAGTGGCAGTGACTACAATGTTGAGCTTTCAGCTTTTAGTCAGCTTTTCTGTTATGGGACAGCTAAGTCCCCACCCTTCCCCCCAAAAAAACAACAATGCCGTTGTTCATCGTTGATGTTTCACTGTGGATATCAACATGTAGACATCACCCAAACGTAATACTAGTGTTGTTTACAATTCTGGTATTCTGTCAACCCTAGTGCAGAAGGAAGTGTGCATCTACTCATGGACGACAGGTTACAGCTCAGCCCAGGTGGACACTATTGATGTTTACATCCTGCAGTGTCACAAGCAGGTAGAAATATAACAGTTCCCACATAAAACTGCTCACAACACGGACAGTGGATTATCTTAAGTAACCAGGTCATGATTTCTAGAAAGAGACATTACTGTTGAGATTTCAAATGTATTTTGCTGCTTCGAGCACCATAAGCCTAGTGCCATCTAGTTCTATTATATTTGAGAGAAGGCAGACATTTTGACAGCCGATACCTCCAAAACTTGGCAACTCACACCAAAACTGTCTAAATGGATATATAGTACTACAGACCAGAGGAAAAATATGTCTGCCCCTTTACTGTTCACTAAGGACTTAGCTGGGGTTAGGCTGCTCATCAGTGAAATCTATAACAGCTGTCCCCAAAATTTGTTGAACACTCAAATGTAAACCTGTTAAAATGTATTAGGTCTAGTTTGTTTGTTATACTGTGTACAGTTGGAGCTGGGCATTATTGACTAAATCAATGACTGTTGGTCTTCAGAAGATACAGAGATTTTTATGGGAAACTCACTATGGTGACAGCCAGAGGCATTTATCCCATTCCATACAACTGTGTCCAAAGTTCAGAAGCAAAATAGCCTTAAAAACCAGGAAAAGACAACATTCAAGCTATTCCACCACAGTATGATTGTCCAAAATCCCAGACGATGTCCTTTCTCAGATCATGATGTGACGTGTGCTTTGCTGTCTATGAAAAAAGCCTCTTTTCATCCTTCACTTCTGATAGCCTGAATCATTTGGCAGATTATATAATAAATATGTTGTTGTGAGGGAGAGATAGAGAGAGATGGAGAGAGAGAGAGAGAGAGAGAGAGATGCCCATGCTCTGTCTGTGTATATGTAATGATGTGAGGAGTGTGACGAATGAGCCTGTTTCTCTGTGTCTCAGTTGTACTACAGGCTGTAATGTAATAAAGCAGTTATTAGAACCGAGTACAATTGTGATAGATGGCGTGTGATTAGGGCATTTGCTACTGCACAGTCTTTTGTGATGGTACATCAGTTTGAGATTTAATTGCATCCCGTGTAATGTGGCCCCTGTTATGTAGTTGGTCAACAATAAAATCAGTTAAGTAGTAGACAGACAGAAACAGAAATGCCATATGAGAGAGCATTTTACATGAATAAATCATATCAAAATCTCACAGGCTGGATAACATATCCAGATACAGATCCATTTTAATACCAAGTGTAAATGGGATGTATGTGACTGCTTCATACTCCCAAAGATACCAAAGATGGAACAGAGGCTAAAGATCAGACCTAGTTTAGGCTAAATGTCTTTCTGGCCACAACAGAGATTTTTATTGCCAATATCAATACATACCAGAATTCAATCAAATATGGCACCTTTTGTCTATTGTAACAAGCATTAAAACTCAGTATTAGTAAGAAAAAAAAGAAACATCCTAAGAACAGTGACAAATAGAAAGACACTTGTGTTACGGGAGTTTTGGCTGTCTGGTAAATACAACGTGGTTTTCTCTACAAGAGTTATGATCTCAACAATTAAAGCTGCTATAGGCTATTTTTTACCACTAGTTTCTAAAACACACTTACTACACTGAGCATTTTCCTCATCAAGCTTTTGATCAACATTTAAACTAACTTTGCTTTCTGACACAACAGACAACATGAGCACCTTAATACAATCTGCTTCTGGCCACCTGTAGAACCGCATGTTTGGTATATCTACATCTCTCTCATATCATTAGCTAGAGTCAGCTGTGATAGGTTGGCTACAGTTTAATACACGGTGGCACCGTTTTGATTTTGTCAGTCCAGATAACCGAGACAAGAGCTGGAAGTATCTGAAATTACAGAGCTGCAAAATATGGTGTTGATTCTCAGTGGTGCCAGCAGTACTAGCAAACAGTTTACTTTACTGTGAGCCATTTGATTCAATGTTGATATAATGTTGATATATGTAGTGTTGTTCAAAGAAAAGCAATAGCTGCCACATGATCAATGAGATGAAATCAAAAATAAATCCATAAAGCGGAAGGGATCCACAGTCAATGTGCAGTGCTCCATCACCCCAACAGTCACATCTTGATTGAGTCTACATAGTCTACATTTTCTGCATTTTATTTACCTCAGACATCAGAGCTGGGAATAACACTTGAGTTGACCATGTACAGTACAAAAAGTTGGTAAACAAAGATGAATGTCTCCATGAAACCCTTTGTTGTACAAGAAACAAATGACAGTATATTACTACAGCTTACACTACTGTGGAACAGCCATCTTGGATTTTGAGATCTGGCTTGGTGAGGTTCCTCCGTCTTTCCAAGCTGGAAATCTGACTCCAGGGGGCACTGCATTTGAAATTTCCAACTTGGAGCTCTGAAATTCTGACTTCCCAGTTCAACTGGAACCCACCATTAGTATCACTGACAGAGAAAGAAATGGGTTAATAATAGATGGATAAACAGATTTTGTGCTCCAGTCATTGCTTCAAATGTAAGAGTTTTGAGTGCAAATGGGTTCCAGTTCTATTTATGGTTCCCCACATAATAAGAGCACTGCTGTGTTGTCATCAGACTACAGGAGGTCGTGGGAATAGGTTTCTCTAAATTGCAAATGCTCAGCCACTGTGGTCCCATTCCTGGAAGAAATAGATGTTGCACAGAAATCTATACAGGAGAGCAGTGTTCATCAGGCTTTTTTGCACAGTGTCACAAAATAATGAAATTCAGCAGCACAGCTAAAAATCTGAAGTTGGTTTATATTGGAGAGCATCACTGAGAGCCAACTTCAGCACTCTACAGCTCTTACTGGCCCTGATCTTTAATAGATGTGTGAAAAAAATAGGGCAGATGGAACACTTAAAGACAGGTTTGTATAGCACTCAATAAGGATAATTTCCAGCATTTACGTGTGGGCAACATTGTAGTACCGTGTGTTTCTATGCGTATGTGTCTGCATGCAAGCATGTGTTTGTCTGCCTGTGAGTGCAATTAGCTTCCATTGGCCATCAATAGAGGCTTTTGAAATCTAAATATGTAAGGGTCATTGTGGTATTGTGCTTTGGTCACAGGGACAGGGAAAGGGTAAATGTCCAAGGTCTTTTTTCAGTGTCTGAAGGGTGTGTGTGTTTGTGTGTCTGTGTGTGTTTTGCTGGACCATGAAGAGCAGCTTAAACTATCTCTGCCAAACAGCCAGATAGTGGGTTTCTCCTAAAGCATGTTTGATGTTTTCCCACTTTTAAAATACATTAATATTGCATCCTCATCAAAATGTTTAATCGCTGCCATTAGTAGGAACATACACTTAACATATATGTATGTATACTTACTCACTCACTCGTGCAGGCTACATTCACACTGCTGCATTTTAAATTGTATACATTTTGCTGCACTGCTGTTGTACAACACCTACAACACCTACAACACCTACAGCGGAGACATTTGGAAATGCTGCTTGCCCTGTTCCGGGGTTGCGTTTCAGTGTGGACGAGCAGAAACAGAGACATTTGGAAATGATGATGCAGACACCCAAGTGTGCTTCCTGCTTGGGTATTATCAGTAACTACGTGTCATTCCCTGATTTGTCACACTGTGACCCTTTCAGATGCTGTGTGGCTGGCTGTTGCTTGATCGCTTCAGTTTTAATGATTTTTTTATTTAGTGATGATTCAACTGATGATGCATCTGGACTATCCCAACAAGTTGTTTCATAAATGTGCATGTGTGTGTGTAAATAATGAATTCGTTTTGATGTGCCAGTGTTTTGAAGTTTGCTAGCCTGTTGCTAGTGTTACACAAATGGGCATTAAAAACAAAATGATGGGAAAGAGAGACAAAAAACACAATGCCATTGATAATCTTTTAATAGAAATAGCATTATCCAGGAGGATTATGTGAAGAGCAGGCATGTTTCCTTGCCTGAACAGTTTCGTTATCTGAAAATGTTAATCAATCAATCAGGCTTTATTTATATAGCACTTTTCATACAAACGAGTGCAACACGAAGTGCTTCACACAATAAAAACAATAAAACACACAAACACACACATACACCCCCCACCCCCCCACCTCACACACACACACACGTGTAAAGCAAAGACTTTGTAAACTGAGAGGGGTGGGAACTGAGGAAACTGAGGAAATGTTACCGTTTCCTGTTTACAGCCGCACGCACATGCCAAGAGTATGTGAATGTTCATGTGTTGTGTTTTCGGGCATGCTAATATCAGAGATGGGACTGATCCCATACTAATGTAACACATTTATCGTGTATGGGATTGATGTCACCAATCAGCATTCCGATTTAAATTCCACAATGCCTTTGTGTTTCCTATTTCTATTTGTAAATATTGTGCTAGGCAGTGTGAATTTTCCACTTAGAGTCAGCATGACAAACACATTATAAACACTAACAAAAAGCAACTTTTGCAATTTGGAACATAAAATAGCACACTTAAACTTGCAGCAACGCATCATGGGAAATTATGGAACCTGCAGCCCATCAGCTCAGATGTGAATGGCACAAGCCATAATCCTACAATGCTCCACAAGTTACATTACACAAACTACACAAGCTTTCCAGACTGTTAAAGTTCAGTTTCAGCCTCAGGTAATCTTACTACTACTACTTACTATTACTACTACTACTACTAATGATGATGACGATAAGTAACAGTAATAATGATAAATACTCATCATCATAGGTATCTGCAGATATCCAAATTCAGATATCGTAATCGGATGGGACCTGAAAAACAGTGGATCTGCACATCTAGCTAGTATGGACAGAGGTTGTCCCTGACACAGTACTAAAACGCTTGTCTGGACAGAGTAGTAGTGTGGATGTATACTCACTCACTCACTAGCTCACTCAGTCACGCACTCACTCAATCACTAGCTCACTCTCACACTCAACACACTGTTTATCATCTTTTTTGTTCTCTCTCACACACACAGTGGCTGCGTGCAGTGGCAGTGTCTGTTGTTGACTGCAATGGACCGTGACAGAGAGAACAGAGCATGCTCTCTCTGTGGTTGTCTTCACCCTGACCACCCTGACCCAGAAGCAACAACACACACACACACACTCACATTTACATGTGTGCAAACATTCATTTTCTGTCTCCCTCTCTCTCCCTCTCTCAGTTTTGTGTATA
Organism: Lutjanus argentimaculatus; assembly: GCA_034769285.1. NCBI lineage: Eukaryota > Metazoa > Chordata > Actinopteri > Lutjaniformes > Lutjanidae > Lutjanus > Lutjanus argentimaculatus. Next base: position 5,502,353 of record JAWZSL010000001.1, read on the forward strand.
CACATGGAAGGTGGCCATTAGCTTAGTGACCCATGGCGCTGATCAAAAGGCCCTGAGTGTTGGCCACAAATATGAAAAGTGTGAGACAAGTGTGAGTGTACTGTGTGTATATGTGTGTATTCTAAATGGTCTTCACTATCAGGACCTTATCTGCCCCCAACCAAAGAGTTTCCTGTCGACTAGTAGTTGTTAGTTTAAGCCATTAGTTGACTAGTCATCACATGTTTATGATATTGATTTAATTATTTAAATATACATTGTCAAGGCACTTAGCAAACTGCCTCTTAAATGCTAACGGTAAACATGATAATGATTCTGAATGTGTCAGAACAACCAGAAACAAGACTAAACATTTTGTTTTTATCTATAACAACACTCATCATTCATCGTCACCAGAGTCAGAGTCCTGGTTAAAGCCGCTGTGCCACCTTGGTACTGTGTTCCTGGTCGACAAGCTGGCCTCCATTGGTCTCAGAGGCTGTATCCCAATCTAATAGGACTGCTAAGTGAGCTTACTAGCTAACGACAGCACAGTTAGCAGCAGTGCACTGGTGTCTACAGTGTTACAAGAGAAAAGGTCTGTGTTGCAACAACCCCCAGGGCCTAACGACAAGATACAGCTCCCAAATGGAGTTTTATTTTTTCCTGCGAGTAACGTATAAATGAAAACTTGGTCAATTAAGACTCTTCTCACCAATTAACAGTTTAGTAGACTATTAGGGGGCAGCCCTACAGGAACCAATTTTATTAAGAAGTAGCCTAGATCTATCCTGGCAGACTTTGCAGTTTGGTCATTGTGCTGTAAGTGTGTATTTTTGCTCAGTGCTTCTTATGAGTTTACCTTGAAGTTGGCTGTATGTTGTGATCAGCCTTTACAAATGGGGCGATCTTTTCTTAAAATCTAGACACCCTCTAGTGATTTACTTCCTATTGCTCCATTGGCCATTTCTCTGGTAGTAGTTCTCTGTAGTAAGAACTAACTGTTTAGATATACACGACTAATGGGCTTGTAACCAATGCTTAAGGTTGTTATCAGTCTGCTGAAAGGCTCACAACTTGCGTATTTTGCTCCTTATTGAGTTTAAAAATGCAGTTAACCTCCCCCGAGTGGCCAGAATTCACTTAATTAAACTGGAATTATATTTCTCCAAAGACATAAGTAAACAGCTCTGTGAATCAAAACTCTTATGAGTAACTGGTCATGGAGGTTTGCAGAGGAGTTAATGTCCACACCACCCAAATTACAACTCTGTGTGTGGACGTGCGCATTATGCAAGTTGACTTGTTCTTTCAACTTCTGTTTGCATCCGAGTAACCCCTGTGGGGAGCATAGTTCCAGCTTTATAGTGACAAATAGCACACCAGAATGTTTAGGTCAGGGGAAAATATTCACCCCTGCAATGTCCGAACGCTGACACCGCAGTGCTTCATAATCAAATTAATTGCTGTGCTCAGAGACAGCCTCAAAAATCCTGATATAAAAGCAGATTGCAACAGAATTGTTTTCTTTGCGCTTTGTTACTTGTCTCCTCCCTGACAGAGATGCCTGATGCGTCTCATGCTGGGATTTATCTGGTGGGGTCTCATCTGGTGCGTGAGTTTCTGTTTTCTTTAGTGGCGGTGGCAGCTTTCCAACTGTGCTGAAGCACCAGTACCCACTGCTCTGTGTCCGTAGACCGCACCAGTGCAAGTTAATGGAAATTTGGAGGAGGAACACGCAATAATAGGGGACAAGGAGGAGCTGGTCCACTGTATGTGTGGGTGTGTTTGGAGGGAGTGGGGGGGAATCAGTCACACATACACACAGGGAAGGCAGGTTCACATACAGTAGAGAAGAGTACGAGTGAAGCTCACAGGGAAAGAAAGCAATGCAGAGCAACAGAGCAAGAGGAATGGAGTGAGTATTGGTGAGATTCAGCTGCCCTCCCAAGGTAAAGAAACAGAGCAAACAAAAGAGACAGAGTGGTTTGGATAATTCTTATCAAGGAGACAGGGAGCTGGAAAAAGAGAAGGGTGACATAAAAGAGGAAAGTGTGTGTCAGAGTGTGTCTTAAAAGAGAGAGAAACACAAAATTCTATTGCACACTCTTTTTTATTAATGCAGGGTTCAACAGAAATGTTTTTTTCCACTAGCCTCACAGGTCAGAAATCTACTTCCTCTGGCACAAACTGTTTTATTTATTAGTAGTTATCAATGACAACCCAGCTACTAGTGGAACAGGTAACAAGTGTTAGCTTGTCATATTTGTTATCATGTTGGTTAAACGGCAACACAGATATGCTCTATAACAATAACAAGCATATAAAGCTAGCAGATAAAAACGAGCAAAATAAGGTGCAAACAATAAATTTGTACTGTATCTAGTATTTTAATATCTGCTTTCATCCATGCACACATTTACAACACGTCTGACCATGCCCATTTAGGAGACACATAGCATGCTTTATCTTCTTACATAGACCATCTTTGCCTCAGCATTCGTGTTTTGTACAAGCACCAGCAAGGCCTCAGAGGAGGACTTGTCAGCACCCCTCTTAGCTGTCATGCAAGTGAGATGCTGTCAACTTTTATATGGCGCTCCAGCAACATATTTTGGAAACTTGATGTGCCTTTGAAAAATGACCCTGTTTTATCAGCTTAACTTTTTTACTACTTGCACAATTAGGCAAGTGAGTTTCTAGATTTAGCAGACGTGGCATATTACTTGCCCCATGCTATCCTTATTGTTGAACCCTGTATGGAACATTTTTGTTTTAATCTCCTCTTACATGCCATATTCTAAAATGTTTATCCAGTTACAGTCAGTTTCTTACCATAATTTTGTTTTACCCTGTTGTGTTTATATTCTCCTGATCAAATCCTCTCAGTGTAAATGTTGTAGTTAGTGATGTAACTATACATTGAATACTGTGATGTTGCAATAAAAAAATGTCTCAATACCATACCGTATTGTGGCAATATATACTGTAATATTACATGGTTAATTATATTATTTCATCATTTTTATTTTGTTTTATAAAAGGACTGCTTCTGACTCTACATTGGTTTTATTTTTCAACATTTATTGCCAAAGACAATTCTTTTGTGTATGCTTAGGTCCTGGCTGTTACTTTTAATACATTTTATTAGAAGAAGGAAAGCATAAACAAGTTAAGTTAAAAGTATGGTTGCACATTTTGTGCATTTACCTCAACCAGTGGTTACAACACTAACAATCAATTAATTGAATAACCATTAAGATACAAAATACACATTTTGTCTAATTTTTCATTTTAAGTTTAAGTTTTCTTATTCATCAAAGGGCTCTGCCATACAAAACGTCAAATAAGGCACAATTACTGCCATTTCTATATTATTGATTAATACATTTGTAATTGGTTGAATTCTTAATGGTGATTAATCAATTAATGATTAATGATTAACATATAGTGAAGAGGAAAAGCAAATTTTATACCATCAATAAATGCTTTTCAGGTGAGATTTATTATTCAATAACACATTTTTTCAAGTTGTAATTTTTTTGTTTTTTTAATATTGTGATTAATAACCTATCATGCACTATTTAATCATGGTATTATCGTATGGTGGTGTTTTTGGTATTGTTACATCCCTAGTTGTTGTGTGTTTTATCATCTATCCTAAGAAACAGGTGACCTAAAATTGGTCTACTACCTGTTAGCCAAATCTTCCCATCTAAACATGTTTATGTGTGTGACTGAGTGAGATTAATGTGTGTACAGTAAACATGCCAGTGACTGTAACAATGCAGACTAATGGTGATGTATGTGTACAGTATATTTGCTCATGTGTGCATGCGTATTTGGCTGATAACAGTTAGCGCCGGTGTGTTTGGTCATGTTGTAGAATCTTGTGTACACAGAGTATAATGTGCATGTTCTGTGGTAAATGAGTAGCTGAATCAAGGGCGCAGTAAGAAAAGTTTGTCATGAGAAAACACCATTTCTGTTCTGCACACACAAATGCACATATACTGTAGACATTCACACAACATGTAAGTGGGGAATAGAGAGGCGAATGGGGAGTAAAAGCATGTTTTTTCTCACAAATAGACTGTGAAAATAAATGTGGCCCACTGGGCATTTTTAAGCCGCACAGTTGCTTGTATAAAGTGCCCATCTTGCTCCTGTTGTTGCTAAGGCACACTGTAGCTGAAAGTGAAAATATTTTTGTATCAGCAGGCCTTGTTTCAAGTGGCTCTGGCTGCTGCAGTCAGTTGGTAGTGTTGTTGAGGATATGGACATAAATTCAGCATAAAGAAAAACGAGTCAGCACTGAGGAGAGACGATCCAAGCATTTGTCATACTTTGTCCAATTGTTTGCTTCAGTATGACATCTATCTCTTATTTAACCTGATAGTGAAAGACCTACAGTGTATTCACCTTTCAAAACACCTGCTGACTGACTGATTTTTCCCTGTCTTACGTTTTTTACTCTACAACCTCACAACTCGCTAGTCTCTATCTCTCTTGCTCTCTGGGCGGAGGCCTCAGAGTGACCTCTCCAGCTGGCACACTGTGTTCTAGTATTGTCACTACAGCCTTGCATTTGAGCTGTATCACAGATAATCACATTGGACCCGCCTTCTCAAGCTTAGGCTGTCAGTAACGCAAATAACGCCAACTTCACACACATTCACACAGACAGTCTAGGAATGTATTATGGGCAACTTGAAGTTTTTATTATTGCCAACCTTTCAATGTTTTTACAGCTCTTTGAATTAAGAAAATATAAATGGGGCCATTTTTTCCACAGACTTTTAGCTATAAATAGAATTCTTCATTATGACAATCACAAATATAATGTAAAATTAAATTAATTACATTTAAGCGTAGTTTTTCTCAATAACTACACTGTGAAAGCTACTTAGACCCAAGCAAAATTCAAAAAAGAATTTACAGGGCTGCACACTTAATTGAAATATTATTGAAATTGTAATACATTTGCAATATCCAAGAGCTGCAATTTTTTGATGAAGGAAAAATGTGTGAAAAACAAATTAGAGTACTGTAGTTCTGCAGAGATGTCCTGGCTTACAAATCTTGTTCTCCAGATGTAAGAAAATATGACTTTGTTAACCTGTTGTGCAGCCCTATTTCTTCCCAAAGATAATACAAATTTGCAGAAATTGGTAGTATTACACCACTTTTAGTTTTCATCAGAAGTCTGTAGGCTTACAGATAGAGAACTTTTTGGTGGCAGTCATTTTCATAGTAGGACAAGCAAAGGCGTAACTCATAAAATTAACAATGTCTCTGTTCTATTTAAGTGTCCCAGTAAGCTATGACAGTGTGACAATGAGCCAGCATGAATAATGCCAGGACACTGAAACTAAAGCAGCTAAATGGAATTCAGCTATCATTCAGTTTATTATTTGCACCTGCGCTTTTCCTACTGCAATGTGTCAAAAAGCCTTTTAAAGGGACAGTTCAGCCCAAAATCAAAAAAGACATTTTTTCCTCTGCCCTGTTGGGCTATTTATCCATCTAGATTGTTTTTGTGCAAGTCCTGAGTTTTGGAGATATCGACAATAAAGATATCTGCTTTTTCCTCAGTATAATGGGACAAGATGGCACTTGGCTCGTGGTGCTTAAAGCGCAAAAAAATACATTTGTAACTCAACACAAATCCTGGTTAATTAAGATAATATACAGACCTTTTTGTGAGCAGTTTCATGCAGGAACTATTTTCTTCCTGTACAGACAAACGCATTTAAGTTCTGCCCACTTGGGGGTTGGGGGGGTGGGGGGCAATTCATGGCTCTCCATTCACTTGTATTGCCTTGTAATACCTCTTATCACTTTCTGTCTGCTAGCCAATGTTTTTCATCCTGGTGGGCGTGGCTTTCAGAGTATGACGTGCAGCGCTCTGTCTCTATGGTAGAAAGAATTCTTTCTTTCATCTCTATGTCCGATTTCTCCAAAACCTGGCAACTGACACCAAAACAATCTAGATGGATAAATAACACCACAAGCCAGAGGAAAAATATGTATGTCTGATTTTGCGGTGACCTGTCCCTTTGAATATGAATGTGTCCTTGGTGCAGTAACACTTCAGGTCATACTCTGGCGGGGTTGTTGGTCTGCTCAGGTGGTCCAGGATTCAACACCAAGAACAAAAGCCACCAATTTATTAGAGTTGGGCAATATGTGAAAATTTTCCAAACAACCATCATCGAGCCATCAATCGGTGACTGGGGATATCCTCGTCCCCCCTCCCATCCTCCAAGGTCTCTGCTAGGAGATGTGCGCAAGCGGCGAATTCACTACATTACACACACTGTGTACATTCACTGTGTCCAATAAACAAAATAAACTTACAAAGTGTCAAGAAATTAAATATTCTCACAGTTATTTTCCTAAACAGAGAAATACAACCGCACACCTTCTAAATTCAAGTTTCTCGCTTTTACCAAACCAGGACGAGCTTAACTGGGTCGTCAAATCCTCGGAAAATGTAAAACATGTAAAACTCACCAAAACCATCTTTGTTAGTCCGCTCACTCTTCCAGCAACCACCAACACTGGTTTGGTTGAATTAAATCCTTAATTCACTGAGTGAAAAGAGTGCAAAGAGTCTAATTCTGCAGGCTGTTTATCTCTCACTCCACACCCAGCTCAGAGCACTCATGGTCCGGTGAGTGGGTGTGTACTGAGCCGCTGGATGAGAGCACATCGTGGAGCAGCAGCTGTCACTCTACAGACCATTACATTAGCAAAATAAAATGACGAATGATATGATATTACCACGCAAATCGGCCCAAAAAAGCGACCGGCGATGGATTCAGCCTATTATCAATAGACAATATATTCGTCCCATCGCCCAACCCTACAATTTATGTATATTTCAGTGAATACTGAATATGTTCAGTATTTATGCTTTGAGGTGCAATGGATGCACATATAAAAGCATGCGTAAATGCACACACACAAATACCTATCTAATATTTTTGCTTCTTCTTGCAGAAACAGACTGTTCAGGAGGCTCTACAGCGAACTCTACAATTCTATAGACAACAAGAGATCAGGTAAGACTGTCTCTCTCGTCCACTTTCAGCCTCTCTTGCTGGTTCTCTTTCTCACTCCCGTCCTCTTTTATCAATCTCCACACTCACTTGCTGTCTACCTGCTGTCTTGTCTCTGTGTCCCTATCACTCACATTCTCCCCTTTGCCTTTATTTTGTCTGTCTGTCTGTCACACATGTTCACACACACACACACACACACACCTGTTCAGTTCTGGGAGCCATTCACTGTCTTTGCTACCCCTCGTCCTGCCTGCCTCCCTGTCTTTTTCTGGCACACAGACGTACAGAAAGACAGACAGACACACACATATAAAGACACACTCCTTCAACTCTTGTCTCTGCCTCATTGTCCTTCACTGTCAAAACTGTAAAACTCAGTGGAGAGGATTCAGCCTGGCACAACACATGCACCACTGTCCATGAAGCACATACTGCAGACATAATATAGTTACTGGGTTGGGACCTCTCTGGATTTCTTTTTTTCTTTGGTGATTTTCTTGTCCATTTCATTTCATTGTCCATCCTTCACATCTTGCCCTTACTTTTTGTCAATCAATTTGTTATCTGCTTGAAACAAATCACATGATTACACACCAATCTGTCCTGTGTGAAGGCATTTTTCTGGGCATTCAGAATTGTAATTTCTGCTATATTGGTTCCTGCGTGTCTCTCTTTGTGGATGTGTTTTAAGTGACTTTGGACTCAATGATCATGAGCATTCCCAGAAGTAATACTTTTCACTGGGTCTGTTTGTTTTTAGACATATGAGGATATAAAGATTTTATAGTGTGATTATCTTGGCCAAAATTATAGTGATGCACAATATCTCAATAATTTTTAATCCAAAAAGCAAATCAACTCGAAAGCAAATGATATTCCGTCTATTGGACAGGACATGTATTAGTGGCATGTAGGTTAAGGAAAGAAGCTTGTGGCCAGAGGGTTTTTAGTATAATTCTGACATTCTGACAAAATAAATCTGTGTGAGGAAGTTAAAGAGCATCATTTGCTCTGCCCTCATTACCATTGTTGAGCACATTTCCCTGTCTTTCTGTCGTCCAGCTGCTTCAGTGGATCAGCTCAGTGACCAGCAAAATGTAAACCCACATAAGCTAATAGAGTGCTGCAGGAATGAGTCCTAAAACACAGAATATATATCATATATCATAGAATATAATCCCTCTGACTCTTGGAGTCAGAGGGATTTTTGAATAGGTTTTTGGTTAGGTGCCATAAATAAGGTGTGTAGTTAACACATGCTTTAGAAATGTGCATGTTTTCTTCTATGACATAAAATCACATCCATAAATATTGAGGCTTTCACATGCCTTGAAAAAGGCGTTTGCTAACAAGTCGCCGAATGAGACTATAGATGTTATCGTGAACATTTGTTTGTGGAACTCACTGCACTGAAAAATGGCTTGAAAATCTCAGCAGCAATGTGTCTTTGAAGAAACAAATTCCCTGTCATTCAAAGTAACCCACAACAGTGAAGAGTTTTTAAAGGATCTACTTTCTTATGTAAGAAATAGTCCTGAAGAACTGGTGACAGCAGGGTTTGTAGTGAAGTATGATATACTTTTATGGCTTTTGGCACAAAAAGTGAGGGGATGAGATGGAGGTGCCTTATTAGACTTATATTTTCATTCCCATGGCTAATCATGGCTTAACCTGTGTGTGTCTGTATTTTGTTTGTGTCTTTGACAGGTGTCAGGAAGTTGGCAGTGAGGAGCGGCAAAGAGAAAAGAGAGAGGATAAATGCCCATTTCTAGAAAATTCTGGTTCAGAGGAAGACATCCTACAAATCCTTCAGTACATGGCCACCATACTGGGTAAGTATGTGAAGTAAGGGAAGCAGTGGTGGACTCAAAAAAATCAACACAAGTGCCCTCTTGGATCCCCCTGTGATAGATATAACGTGATAATATGCCCTCTAGAGTGGCCCAATGTCTAAGACAATGTGATCTAGTTCAAGACAACATGACCTTGGATGCCTGAAGAAAATGTGGAAAAATGTCCTCTAGACTGCCCTTCCAGTGGACAAAACGTGATGAAGTGCCTTCTAGAGTGTCTTTCCAGTGGGGAAAATGTGAAGTGCCTTCTAGAGTGTCCTTCCAGTGGCCAAACCGTGATGAAGTGCCCTCTGGAGTGCCCTTCCAGTGGACAAAACATGATAAAGTTCCCTCTGGAGTGTCCTTCCAGTGGAGAAAACGGAAAATGCCCTCTAGAGTGTCCTTCTAGTGAACATAATGTGATAAAGTGCCCTCTAGAGTGCCCTTCCAGTGGACATAACATGATAAAGTGCCCTCCAGAGTGCCCTTCCAGTGCAAAAAACGTGACATGCCCTCTGGAGTGCCCTTCAGTGCAGAAAATGTGATAAGGTGCATTGTGACTTTTGCCATGCTGGTGCCCCACCACATACAGCTACCCTTTTTATTTTTTCACCCTTGCCCCTCAGACAGCCTGAGTCTGCCACTGAAAGTAAGATGTGTGTGCTTGTGTTATTTTGTGTCCAACGTGGGAAAGGGAGGGAAGTCACACACGCATCTGTGTGGTCTCCTGTGTATATGAGCTGATGTGTGTACGTATTTAGTTTTCAGCTCTTTTGTTTCCGGCAGTGTTCTTTATATGATGTTGCTCTGGATCGATTGTACTGTACTGTCTTATTTTTATTACGCACTCAGACACATGTAGGCACTGCTCCTCGTTTTTCTCCCTATGCATGTCCTTTGGTATCAGTATTGTTTGTTTATGTGTGTGTGGACAATCAAATGAAGCCATCCCCCAGAGGCTAGACCTCTTAAGACCTGCAGACACTTTTAATAAAAAAGGGAAATACAGTATCATGGCCTAGGTACACACATACAGAAACAAATATAATATTTACACATGCAAGAACACACATGCACGCGCACACACACACACAGGCACTGCATGACTCACTCTCGAGGCTCACATTGTCTCTATGGCCTAACATGAAAAAACACACACACATAAACACAGTGTCCTGGTGAGTCACTCAGTACAGCTTTGTCCTCCGTCTGTACCATCTGAGATCTCTTCCTGCCTCTTTCTGCAGTCTTTTCCTCCCTCTAGTCCTCCTTCTTCATCCTGTCTTTCTCTTGTGCAGAGCTACCACCACTGTATGTATTAACTGTACACTACTATGGTATTTGTTAACTCCTCATCTTCTTATCTGTCTTTTTATCTCCATCACTCTCCTTTTCAGCCTTTTGCCTCAGCTCTCTGCAAATCATATCCATATCTCTTCTCCCCCTCTTAATCTCTCAGAGTTTATCCATTCATCCATCCATTTTATGCTGCTTATCTGGGTGCGAGTCAGTGGCAGCAGGCTAAACATGTCGCCCAGACATCCCTTCTCCCCGGCCACGTCCTCCAGCTTTTCCTGGGGGATCCCACAGTGTTCCCTGGCCAGATGGGATATATAATCCCTGCAGCATGTTCTGGATCTGCCCAGGGATCTCCTCCCTGTTGTATGTGACTGGAATACATCCACAGGGAGGAGTCCAGGAGGCCTCACTGCCAATGAAGGCGCCTGTGCCCAAAGCACTTCAGCTCACTCTTTTCAATTAGAATGAGCGACGGTTCTACTCTAAGCTCCTTCTTCATGTCCAAGATTGAGTCTTGCCATCCTGTGAAGAAAACCCCCATCGGCCACTTGTATCTGTGATTTTTTTTTAACCCAGAGTTCATAACCGTAGTTGAACATTAAAGTGTAAATCAACTGATGAATTGCAAGCTTCACCTTATTGAGGTATTATTGATATAGGTATTAGGGGTGTAAATCCCAAGTTTCATCACAATACAATATTATATATTTTTGGAATACCATATGATATTTACTGATATCAAAAAATCTGCCACAATATGATTGTGATTTGATTCAATTCAGGGGTCTACGTTTGATATCAGATAATATATGTCCATTTAACACATTCAGTCACATTTATTTCAGCTCACTAAAAGCAACTAAATTATGATTTGAGAAATTTATGACTGAACTCTTCCAGACATTAGTGACACAGATGTGTCACTAATTTCAAAATAAAGGTATATCTTAAAGATGGCGATACAGATCAATATTGTCAATTAGCATTGTTATATTGGATTGTTGATTGACAAATTGATTCAGATTGATGTATTGTTACACCCCTAATAGATATTTTTGAGGTGAAACAGACTGAGCAGAGAGATATTTTCTTCACCACAGAGTTGGCTTAAGTTGTTTGATACTGCAGTGTGTCATGCAGCTGCTCTCATTTGTTACAGCTGATCGCTAACGTCTTAACGTTACTGTCTGAGTGATGGCATAGAAAGTATTCAAAATACACTCCATGGCCCAATCTAATGCTAATCTAAAGCGCAAGTGGAAAGCGCAAGCCGCAGTGGTTTTAATTTATTCGAGGTGTTTCCAAATCTACCTTTGCCAGCTCCCATCAGGGGCACAGGGGTATCCTGTCCTGTCCCGCCCCTTGTGCCACAGCACACAGTGGGATACGGCTTTCAGCTGCCAAGTACCTTGATTAATTCACAGGCGAGTTTGGGCTGAACATGCGATGAAGAAGCTGGAAGCAGGTTAAGGAGCAGGTGCGCCAGGAGCGCAAGTCGTGTGGCTGCTTAATGAGACACTCAACTTTGATATCATGTGTGCATTTTTACTTTCCAGAGGCTTTAAATGTGTATTTGAATATATCTGTCTAGTAATACTAATTTTACAGGTGTTTTCAGCAACTGCATTTCTGAAACATGTCTTAAGAACTAGTGTCACTTTTTAGTGCATTATTTCTATTTTTCTCTTCCTGTAAGTCAGTGTACTTGGGCCATTATTAATACATTAATTATTAATACATTCCAGATTTGTTTATTTTCTTGTACTTGTTCTGATTTTGTTTCTATTATGTGGTATCAGGTTTTATTTATATTAAATAGCAATTTTAATTTTGCCATAATCCTTTAATCCTATTTTTTCTCAGTTATTATTCAGTCAGTAGCAGGCATGTGACATGATTATTTTATCTTATCAATATTCATTATTTTGGAAGGCTTTGATGTGAAACACTGATCCTCTGTGGTTGATACCCTTAAAATTATTTTTTGATGAATTTAAATCTTGGCCAAAACCTATCATGGGGGAGAGATAATGTTTTATGTTAAAGGAAGATGTAACAGGAACTTATTATACACACTTCTGCACATAAATGTTCAAGTGCAGAATTCTGCAGATACAAGTCTGCAGAATGCTTAATGCCATGTCTCCTCGATCATACTACTAATATCCACATGAAGACTTTGTCAGTGTAGGTATTTGATTGTGTGCATGTGAGCGGGTTAGATTTATTGTTGTGTATCACGGTCTGTGATGTTAATAATTTGTGTGTGTCCTCATAAGAGTGCAATTCTACATAGCTGACACTGGTGTTTTGCATCCCCTCTCTCCCAGGAGTACCATTCTGCGAGCTGCGAGAGCATTTTGGAGAGGAGTTCTTCGGCCTTTGCTTTGAAGAAAATGAACGAGTGCTTCGAGCTGTAGGCGGCAACCTCCAGGACTTCTTCAATGGCTTTGACGCCATTTTGGAACACATTCGCACCTCCACGGGGCGCCGTGCCTCATCTGAGAGCCCCTCCTTCCAGTGCAAGGATCCCCACGAGGAGGAGAAAGGGAGAAGAAAATTGGACAAAGTTGGAGAGCGAGGAGAAGGAGATGGAAGGGGGAAGGTGTTGCTTCTTCATTGTTTCAATCCAGCTCCTGTTGTAGGATTGGTCATGCCAGGGTTGATCCGAGCTGTTGCCAGGCGGATCTTTCATTCTGAAGTTGAGGTGGAAGAGGTGCCCCCCCTTACTCCCTTATTGCCCAATGAAGACACAGAACACACAGATGGTGACTCCGCAACCCCTACCCCGACTGCGTCCCCCAATGCCTCACCCTCCTCGTCCCCGTCCCCTCCCTCTCCTTTCCCAACCTCAGTTCCCACCGTTTGCTTGTCCTTCCAAATCCAGGAGACGCGACCTCCTTCCCTCTCCTCCTTCCCAAATGCTGCCTCGGCGAGCACGAAACGTCCTCCCCTCTCACTCTCCACCAACCCCAGTGATCTGCGCATTGGCCTGGCCACATTTTGCCGTGCCTTTCCGTTTCACCTTGTCCTGGGGCCTCGCATGGAGCTACTGCAGCTTGGAGAAGGACTGAGGAGACAGGCTCGCATTGAACCTCACCGGAGCCTCTCGTTCAGGGACTGTTTTGAGATTGTCTCACCCAAGATGGAGCCTTCGTTCCAGGGCATCCTTCTGAGGCTTGCATCCCCATTTACCATCCGTACAAGACCTGATACCACACAGGCTGGCACCAAGGAGAAGGTAAAAATATCATAAATAACAGACGACACTAATGCTCAAATCCTACTCATCACCACATATTATAGAGAATAATAGTAACTCCCTAGTAAACTGAAATCCAGTTCCCAATTTTAAATAATAAGGCTACCCCTATGTTTTCTTTTTTAATCAATAAATCCCCTGAGGAGACTAAAATCAGTATGAATTTATCCTAGAAATAAGTGTTGTCTGTGTGGCCACAGTTTCTGCACCACTGCCATCCAGAAATGATTAAAACACAGTTATGTTGTTGCATCGGGTGACATATTCCATTATGAAAGTGAACATAGCCACAGTAGTTTATTTAAAAACTGGCTCTACCATTCAGTTTGATCACTGGAGAGCAGCTCCATGTTGGACAGACAAGGATTGGAATTGTTCATATAATGTAATAAAAAGATAACATCCTTACCCTTTGAGTAATAAGAATGTAATTTACAGTACCACAATAAGCTTCATGATAAAATCCACCCATTCTAGAAGCACATGTACTGATAGTTAATATGGGTTATAACTGCACTTTGTTTCATTGTGATGTCTTCACTCTATGTCACGGTCAAGTACAGAACTTTCTGTACAGGGAAGAAAAAAGTACAAAAATCAGCATCCCTTTGCAGTCTTATTATCAAATGGCATTTTAATTTGAAACACTGGATACATGTGCAACAAAGTCACGATTTTATTAATTTCCCAGTTTGTTACAAATGTCTCCAAAGATTACTAACATACTTGTTTCCAGAGCGTTCCCTGCAGTAGGTTGTACAGTATGTCAGTACTGTGTACTGAGTGTACTGTCTGTGTTTGCAATAGGTGAATATATCAATTATTCAGTAGAACTTAGTCTAAAGTTTGTCTCAACATTTCACCACAAGTTGCACCATAGCCGCAATCCTGTAATGTTTTTGCATGGGATGTATGAGGTTTGAATTGGTTCCAATTTGCCAGAAACAATGAATCAATCCGAGCTGTATGCTATATCAAGTTCTTTATTGATTGGATGGTCTCCGCAGGCTGTCAGTGTCAGCACCAAACACCCTGATGCTAAACAGAACTGACAGAGGAGATTGATCAATCCAGCCACAGTGATGTGTTGTGTGTGAATGTTTGTGTATATGGGTGGGTGAGTTAGCCAAGTCTTAAGCCACAAACTCAAAAATAGGAGAATATTTTTACTGAAAAGTACTGGCACACAATGGGCCCCCATGAGAGCAGATGATCCTTTGAGCCACCTCAGAGGTATAAACTATTTTCTGATATAGTTTTGGTAACAAATTTGTACTGGTTCATGCTGAAATACAGTAGAGTTATTGTGGAAACACAATGATTGATCCAGCGGTACAGGAGAAAAGTTTGCGGAACACAGGTGGCACCGTTGGTGGGTGGGAATCTGTTGAGGGATCTTGTCCCTGCCACGAGCATCTCTTACACAGCTTGCTCAGGCCAAGAGACAGAGAAAATTAAAACAAACACAAAAGATACATTTTGGTCACTTGGGGCACATGATTGTAATTTTGAGGGTACAAAGCATAGGAATACAAAAACGGACTTTCAACAAAATATACTCTAAGGCCACACTCAGGGAGAATGCAGTTTTGGCAGCGAGAGGTTTCCAGTTGTTTTCTATAGGCAGGAAACATTTTGCATGCTGCTCATGCTCCACAGGCAGCTTGAGTTTTGGATGCTGCATTTTTACAGGAGTGCCCCTGAATGTTATGAGTTGCTTTACAGATACTTGGAAATAACAATCACGGAGGACAAATTAGTGGTGGCTGCTGCTGAATTGCCATGATTTGAACAGAAAACAGCAGTCAGGGGGTACTTACTTGAGATTTCAGGTAAGTTGTGACATCACGTGCATACCCTCTATATTGTTAATGCCAGTGATTCTGAGGCAGCTCTCAGCACTTAGTTGAACACAATTCCTCTCAGTTGTATTTACTGGTTGTTGATGCATTTGAAGTTTTGTTTTTACATTGTTGAGTCTTTTCTCTTCTTGTGCTGTGCTTCTTAGTGGTGTCTTGGTCTTGACAAGGGTTTCTTTGGGTAGTGCTAGGTCTTATATGCAGGGATTTCTCACCTACTAATTTTGCTCATGTAGGCAAGCATCACTATGCACCAAAGGGTGGATAAATACATGGTCTATAAATTTGAGGGAATATGGAAGGTAAATCATTATCCATTAGTTACTTCATTCGTCTCATACTTTTACAGCTCATACAGCCGTGCCAATTCACAATGGTGCATTACAAAAATAGCTCACAGAATGGAGAGATCATGTCCAAAGAGGAAAATGATATGATTTCATGTATATACAGAGTGGCAAGATGTGAATAAACAGCACCACGATCTGCAGCCAAAGGCAGATGGTGCGGTTAAAAGTCCCGTTATGTCATGTTTTCCCTCCTTGTCATCGCGCTGTTTGCACTAGTCTTTGCCCCGGCACGTAATCTTTACACAGCACTAGAACCTGTTAAAATGCATTTCTAAACAAACCTAATACAATTAGAATTATAGATTATGTCAAGTAATTTGTTCTAGTTTACTGCAAGATGACTGGGGTGTACTACTGTCCATCCATCCATCTATTGTCCTGATGGGTCACGGGGGGGCTGGAGCCTATCCCAGGTAACACTGGGCGAGAGGCAGGGTACACCCTGGACAAGTTGCCAGTTCATCACAGAGGGTGTATTACTGCTTTATTTTAAATTAATTTCATATCAAAGCCATAGAGAATGTGTTAGAGGATTACAGTTTGTAATACATCTTTTATAAATCTACATATTGTATTTAAGCATGTGTTGTAAGGCATTTAGTGACATGTTTAAAAATGTCATTGCCCATGGTTGTTTGGAAATATGATTCAATTCAGTAGTTAGTACGCTACAACTTGTGAACTTGGATATGAGAAAGTTTCTGTTTGAGTGAAGACCACAAAAGTGAATCATTCATATGGGCCTCTGTCATGGAAGTTGTTTGAACTACAGTGGCTAGGATAGTGTTTCAGTGTTGTGTACACAGAGCTCTAATTGGGTCATTTTGGTCTCGCATTGGCCAAATAAACCAATATCAGGGATTTAGTTAATTATTCTAAACAGATGACAAGAAAACACAGCTCCTTAGGTTCACAGATCGTCCATACATACATGCAGATGCACGTAATAACACACTACATTGCCCACATTCCACATAACCCCAGGAGTAGCAGCAGGATTCCCCTCTTCACAGTTAGACCTCGAGTACCACTAGAGTACATCTCCTCTCTAGCTTTCATCTACTCTCTGACAGTGTCTCTCATAAATTCTCTATCATTCTCTCTCCCTCTCTGCTGCTTCTATTTTTTCTTTCCTGTTTTTCCTCTCACATATTCCCAGCTTTTTCTTTTTTCTCCCTCTTATGCAATCAGACAGACAGGGTTCATAGCTATCAGAAATGGAAAAACAACAATTGCTCAAAAAGTGTGTTCTCTTTCATAATTCGACCCCTTTTCCTGTTTCCATTTCTCAATTAGAGTTGCCTGAAGACTGACTTCACTTTGATTTCTCAGTTTTCACCTTGTGCAACTGGCTAGATTACATTTTATGGAAGTTGCACTCATTCACAATAGTATCTTTACAATGTTTTTATGATAAAATATATGTTGATAATGGCAAAATTACTACTTGTAATAACTTTGACAAAATGTCGTAAAACTGTTGCAAGAAGGGGCATTACAACAAACGAATTTCACTTTTAAGAAGAAGCACCTGGTTGAGTACGAGGATAGCAGGAAGATGAATGTATAGTGAATGTATCGTAAAGTTATGGTTTGTTTTTAGGGGTGTCAAGATTCTTCAGACCAACAATTCAATTTGACTTTTGATTTTAAGGTCAGAGTATGGTTTGATTCAATTCAATTTTTGATTTTTTTTTTTTTTTTTTTCCAGTGGTGGCAGCTATGCCATTGTTAGGCTGAATCTTGATTTGTAATGATTTTGAAAAAAAAAGAAGAAAAAAAAATTAAAAAGGCAAAAATTTGCAGCAACATGTTACTGGGAAGCTATGCTGTATTGTCTTTGAAGTGTTGTTTTTTTCTTTCAGACACATATCACATGGACACAAGTGGGCGGGGTGGAGAGAAAAAAATTGTGGGAGAATTGCTGATCCTACTTTTGATTTTGATCCATTTTTAAATCAGCTCATTTTGATTGATTTAGAATTGAAATTGTGGCACCTCTGTTTATTTTCCTCCTTAGTACAACATTCTAAGCTGTGTCCAAAATTAACTTTTTTGGCTAGTGAGTGATGAGATTTTACAAGCCACTCAAAAGATTACCATTGCTTTTTTTTGGCTGGCGAGTGAAGCAAATCTACCAGCCACTTGAATATTTTAGCAGTAAGGTATAATTACAGCTCAAAATTAGCACCAGCCACCAGCTGCCTGCTGGCTGGTGCTAATTTTAAGCCTAATTCCAAGACACAATAATGACTTTTGTTTGCTTTTGCAAATCTTTTTTTGCTTCTAGATCTATCAGTCATATTGATCAGATTTGTATATTGCTGTTGCCTCACTGATCACAATAGTATGTGTGCATACATAAATTACTGACAGGAAGTTCAGTGACAGGATTGCATTTGAGTTCAGAATCAGCTGAAGTATTGGGGGTCTGGTTCTGTGTGGTGCCCCTATAATCATGTGTCTTTCTTATCTCTCTCATATACAGACCGCTGGTTGACAAGGTACTTGAGCACATTCATGCTGGTTTCACCGAGTCAGTGTAGCTGCCTTTTGTAGTCCCTTTAGTGTGTGTCACCAGTGATGAGAATGTGGCAGCACTGAAGTTTAAGTCAGACACTGCCTGCCAGCTCCAAACACCTTTAACTAGACACTTGAAGGATTTGTGTTGCAGTGTGTGTTTGTGTTTCTTTATTTTTGTCATATGAATCTTGTGTCACCTGGGCAGAGAAGCAGAACAAAGAGAAAGAGAAGGATGGGCTGACATTTTCACCAGAAAGGGCAGCGAGAGAAGGCGACAGGCCAAGGTAAAGAGGCCACAAAAGAGCACTCCCCTGTGCTGCACTGTGTATGTGTGTGTTTGAGTGGCCTGTAGTGGATTTTCAGTTTGACTTCTTTCCTGTCTTCGCCCAGGGACATGGGCTGTGCAAGAGACATCCAAAGACCTACTGAAAAGGTCAAATTGCATCTCTGTCTGTCTGCTTAGTGTGAGCACTGTGGTCAGCACACAGGGGAGTGTACACAGGTTGTACTGTCAAAAGCTCTTCTCTAACCTGTACATCATCTTGTTCATCATGTTTCCCTCTCAGCATAGTTTCCTATATCGTTAATATGGATACTCCTTTCCTAGTATTGCTTTCTCCTTTAACAGAAGTGCTGCAGGTTTTAAGATAATGCATCAGAGTAGAATATTAACTTATTAATAATAATGATAATTATTGTATAGTAATATTAATAAAATTTAAACAGCAATTTTCAAACCAAAGTAACAATGTGCTTGACATGGTTGGCCCAGGATTAAACCATTTCAAGAATGAGACAAGTAAAATCAGACAGTTAAAACAATACAAAAATGAATAAAACCCCAACACAATAAAGATACATAGTAATAATCAAACAAACAATAATAAAAAGATTCTGCCAGCCTCAAATCCTCAGGTAGGGAGTTCATGAGCTAAGGGACCTTGAGTGCAAAAGCCCATTTACCTTTAGTCTTGAGGCAAGACTCAGGAAAAGCAAGCTGAGCCCTGGCCAAAGATCTGAGGCTGCGTCCTGGAAAGCATGAATTCAGCAATGTAACTGGGAGCTAAACTATAAAGTGTTTTAAAGGCAATCAGTAAAAATCTCAAAATCTTTTCTAAAACTAATGGGTGTGATCTTGTCTTCTGGTGTTGGTTAAAAGCCGGGCAGCTGTGTTTTGTTTCAACTGAAGACATGAGATAGCATTCTTACTCAACCCTGAATACAACAAACTAAATTAATCCAACCAAGGAGGACAGGGATCAAAGATGTTCTCTGCAATAGTGGTAGACTTGAAGGGACCAAAGAGAATTATTTCTGATTTATTTTCATTTAGTTGGAGAAGGCTTTGAGACATCCAGCATTTAATTTCTGACAGATAGATTTAAAGATGACTTGCCTTCTTCACTGGTTTTTAAATATCATCTACATAAGAATGGTGTTGGATTTTGTGTTTGTTTGTGTGTATTTTACCAGTGGAAGTATGTATATGCAGAACAACAAGGGGCCAAGGATGGAGCCTTGGGGAACACCACAAGTTAGACAGACCACTGAAGAGGCACTGCCCATGGCTACTGAGAAAGTTCTACTTAATAAATAGTTTCAGTGGCAGAGCAGTGTCCCAGATGCCAGCTCACTTTTCAAAGCAGACATAGAACCTGCAGCAAATGCATTCAAAAGTGGTTTCATCATGACATGTTGAAGTGAGTAATTGATTGATTGACTGATTGATTTAACCTCTTCCTGCTCCACTGACCTGTTGGAGGTCAATTATTGGTAGGACAGTTTTGTTGGCAGTTGTTTATGAAGGGTGATGCTTTTGAAGCCAGAAACAGAGCTGAACTAACTTTAGAAAAAAGCAAACACTTAGCTTTTGTGTGTTTTATTGTGTGTGGAATTGAAGTATAACACTGAAAAAAATAAATGTCAATGCCAATTGTTTGCGCCAAGCTGTGGATGTAGATGTACTTGGATGCTGATTTTTTTTTTCTTTATCTTAAAAATAACAGGATGAATAAGACAGAGGATCCATGAATCACAACACCTACCTCCACAGTAGTGATGCCATCCCTGTAAACAGCCAAAAGTTCCCAGACTCTTTGGGTCATAGAGTCAAAATTCTGGTTAGGATTAGTCAGTGCTTTTTTTATGGTCCTGAAAGTCTAAGGGAGCAATATGTGTGGATGTTATAACAAAAATATAGCAAGTGCTGGAGCCTAGACCTGCGGTTGTCTTCAGCTGATTTTGAGCAGTTGTTGACAAAATGGCATGTTTTGCATATTCAGGTACAAATCCTTCTCTTTTCCATGACATTTGTACCCATGTAAAAGGCTAGTTAAAAGTGAGGTGGAGGACAAAGAAGATGTTTGAAGGCCAAGGAATAGTTGCTTGAGGAGCAATCAGGATGTTCAAATCTGCAGCATCATACTTGTTATTTAACAAATGCTACTATATTGCACTGAAGCGGTTTCTGAATGGCATTTGTTCATGTTTGCATGTATGCACCTGCGTGTCTGAGTACAAAGAGAATCTTGACATTAGCACCACCTTTGATCTGTTTCTAGATAAATCACTGCTGTGGTGGTTTGTTTGTTCAGTGGAGAGTGCTTTGAAAATCACTGCCCTCTCTTTGTCTGTCTACTCGATACATTTACAAAACAGGGTGAATGAAAATACAGCGGTGGAGGAAAAAGAAGGCATAGAGACAAGGAGAAAACACCAAACAAACACCATGACACAGACATTTTTAGTCTTGTTGAAATAAAGATGAAGAGAATATAGATGTGATTGTTGGCTTGACACAGTAATAACTTGGTCATTAATGGTCATTTTGATCAAATATTTGAGAACAATGTATGTAATTTCTCTATTCTGGTTTCTACCACTAAGTGTGTATGAACAGCATTTACTCATGTAGATGAGTCCCTTAACTCTGCTTAACATCAAGTTGTTTTTCACTGAGAATTTCTAGTGACCTTTAAATTCCCTGGAGCTTTCCAACAGTGTGAAGCCAAAAAGGTGTGCATCAGGTGGTGGCATGTCCTTGCTGTTGCTGTCATGAAACTGACTTGGCACCCTGCAAGCTGAATGTGCATCTTGTAGCGCCCATGGCTAGCACTGTTCCCAGTACTGTTAGCTTAGTTGATACTGGGCTGTGCATGAGTCTGTCTTTATATTTAGGGAGGCAAATTATTAAAATGAGTTTATGATGGTTGATCTTGACCTAAATGTCGTTGTAATAGCCTCAATTCCTTTATTTTGTTACATTTCTGCACCATAGGTTTAATCAATACTTTTCTCCTTTTAATCGTTTAAAGAAATTGTGCTCTAAAACTGGACCAATATATCTCACTATGTTCAAGCTGAAAAACATGGTTCAGAGATTCACTATTGATTATCTCTGCATGAAAGGGTCATCGAACTACATGACCAAACTTCAAAGTGTGTAAAAGACATATATGCAGCCAAGCTGTCTGCAAACATAGTGGAATATGTTTTACTACATGGCAATGTCTGTCTCAAACAAACAAAAATAATGATAACATGCTCAAGATAAGGATAACAAAGAGAACACTTTAGATTCGTTGTTAATGTAACGTTAACATGAATTGAAACTCACGCTAAATCTTTCCTCCTTTCATCTGAAAAGTTCAATGGCACCGTTTGCATACTGGGCACTGAGAATTTATCATTAATTCCTGGTAATCCGTAGATTTGGACACAGCTGAATTAAATCCATTGCGCCCTGTGCTTTCCACTTGTGCTTTAGATCAGCGTCAGATCCCAAGATTCACACAATTTGTTCTATTCATGTGCTAGTAGTGCAATTTAACAACAATGTAGATTAAATGAGAATAACGCTAGACTTGCAGTTTAATAAGACAAATGCATCAGGAGACAGGAAGACATGCATGCATTCAACTTGCATGTCTATAGGCGCAGACAGTCAGCCAGCTTAATACGGTAGGTGTTTGTGGTACACAGTTTAATTTGAAACTAGCGTGAGCGGAATTGCAATAAAAAATTCTTAGTGGTTCCATTGGAATCAAATTTTGGGTTCCTTATTTGGAATCAGTTCTCAAAGCACAACCCTAATTCTGACTGAAGGATTTCATTCAATGCAGCTCAATCAATCCTATCAACTGATTACCTATAGCCAGTAGCATTTAAATATTATAGTTTTATTTTTCTCCTTCCATGCTTAGATTCTTCAATATGCTTTTTGCTTATTTCACAAAGAATCATATCAACCTCTGATTCAAGTTTAAAATGAATTTACCTCACAAGTGTGATTGTATTTATAAACATGTGACATCAGCATTATAAAGCTTCTGCTGACTGTTTGATCTGAAACAGCAAGGTGCAACGTTGTAATATAGTGTTTATGTATCTTCTAGGATACATGCTGTGTGTGAGGTGTGTGTGTGTGTCTGGTTGTGTTGGTTGTGTACGTGTTTTAGTGTGAGAGTGGGATGTAAGAGTACTGCACAATATAGCCAGGGTCTGACAAGATAAGAGCATTGCAGCATTGTGTGTGTGTGTGTGTGTGTGTGTGTGTGTGTGTGTGAGAGAGAGAGGGATGAGAGAGGCTGACTCATTGACTCTTTGCTGCTCAGTGCTTGTTCATGCAAATGAGAGTCTGTTGACATGCCAGAGTCTGCTTACAAAAGACAGTCCATTAGCTGTCCGTTCTACCTCCCGTTATCCTTCTCTCCATCTTTCTCCCTCTCATACCTGGTTTCCATTTTTCAAGCCCAATGCGTCTCCACGTGTTCTCCCTCTCGTCTCCCTCTCTCCTCACCGCTCTTGCTTTCTGCCTCGATTTCCACCTCTGGCCCTTTCTGCTGTTTTTTTTTCCTCCCTCTTTTCCCCTCCCCTCACTCCTTTTCATCTACCTTCAGCTCCCCGTTGCCTATGGCGATAGGAACCTGAATCTGTACATTTTGATAATCTTAATACATGCATCACAGTGTGTGCGGCTCAGGCCTTACTATTATAAGGAACAACAATATTTGCATAATCTTGTGCGGTATAATACAAGCCTCAATCATGCATAAACAGAAAATACACAAATAAAGTAGCAATATTTCTATAAAGAATGACAACAAGGAGTCAGATGGCAGAAAGGTAATTATCAATGGTAAGTCACAAAGCTTCAGGACAGCAATTAATAATACTTAGATTTATAGATGTCACAATACCAGAAATTTATTAGTCAATACCAATACCACTGAAGTTCCACAATTCTCAGTACTCAATTCAATACCACATTAAAAAACAAAAGACAATAATAAAATTCATCCAAAGCTATTTTTCTTTGCCACCTGAAATAAAAACTTTTCTGAGCTTCTGGGGCAAAAACCGAAGGGGAATCTTTACGAAGACTACCCAAATCACTGTCAGAAAGTTATTTGTGCTGCTGAACTCTGAATATAAGTTAAACTTAAGAGTGTAAAGTTGCCTAGTTTGAACTTCCTGACATGATGACAAACCATTATGCTGGAAACATTTCTTTTAAACATTAACTTTATATTTTGATGACAGATGACTGAATGGTAAAAACTCAGGACAGTAGCTGACTATTATAGGCTATGGTTACATTGTGTTAGTCTAAACACAGCAGCCTTTAATATTTAGCCATTGCAAAAATAGTGGAATATGATTTGCTACACGGCAATGTCAGTCTCAACCAAAAATAATGGTAATATGCTCAAGTTAAAGATAACAAGGAGAACACTTTAGATACGATCTTCTGTGTCTTTTCTTCTTCTTTTGGCATTTAATGGCGTACAAGAACAGTTGTAGGTGTGTATGCTTTCCTTGTCAGGTCCGTTCTCGGTTCCACGGTACAGTGACTACTGTCACATTTTTAAAATTATGGTATTAACTTGGTATCCGTCAGTTCTCATAACATGCCCATTTAGGTTTTATCAAAATACAAATTTTGTAATTTGATAAAAGAGAAAAAAGTTTGTCATTGGATTCCTGACAAATCAAAGAATTGTTTGGTTAGTTTCTTGCTGAAATATTTGGAATAGAATGGTGCTTGCTTATGTTGAAGTAGCTGCATAAGCAGGGGGCCCTGTGTGCTCACTTGGTAGAGCATGCACCCCACCACTGTCCTCATTCCTGACCGCCTTCAGCCGTACTCTGTAATAAAAAGATTTCAAAGACCCCAAAATATCGAAGTAGCTACATAAGCCACTGATAGCTTCACCATCCCATAGCGGGTGCAGATGTTCAGTTGCCTTGTTTAAGTGGATGCATATTATACATGACTCATATTTGTGTAAACATAGTTTTGGTCTTAAATGTGCATTTGATTATATGTGCATCTAGTTATTATGTGCAGGAAATTCAAGAAGCAATTTTATCTCACAAGTCTTTTGTAAAATCATGTCAAAGGGGAGACATAATTCTGCCATTAATGCATCTTTTAGAGGAAGTAATCCCAGAGTAGGTTATTAACCAGGCCATTAAAAACATACCAAATACAATGGTTCTCTTTTTATTGCACAAGACCTCCATAGCAGCTGTTTTAATGCTTTGATATATATCATACAAACATTCTAACAAGCATAGTTTATCTGTGAAAAATTCTCAGAGTTACAAGTGCAGAACTACCTTGAAATGTAATTTCCTTGAGGTGACAATGCAGTGACCTTGAACAAGGGCTCAGAGTAAATGTGTAACAACGTGCTACAAAGAAGAATGACTACTGTACATAATGGATTAGGACACAACATAATAGCCTAACCTTACTGTTTGCATTGTCTATAAAAATACATTTTACATACCTTCTCTACTCTCTGCCTCCTCTCATACCTTCTTATTGTACTGTTGCCTCTTTCTGACTGACTTATTGTATTTTTACTGTCTCACCATGCTTTCATCACGTTCTTTTTCTTTTGTCTGTATTTGTACCCTCTGTCCATCCAACTATTCCTGCAGTGCTTTCTGTCCATTCCTTTACCTTTTTCATTAAGCCTTCCTGCTCCCCACTCTCCCTGCATCCCATCTGCCCTGCACATCTCCTTGTTCTGTATTGTTTTCTTTCCTAACCACTATGTTCATTTTGTTCTTCCTTCCTCCTTCGTTCACTCACCTCCTCTGTCTCTGCGCTGTGATGACAGATATGCAGGCAGAAGGAGAGGAGAGTGCTGAGTTAAACAGAGACGCACATCTAGGCCAACACAACTGCCTCCAGGGATGTGTGCATGTGTGTGTCCATGTATGTTTGTATCTGTGCATTAGTGTGTGAGTTTGTGACAGAGTAAGACAGAAAACGAGAGTGACAAAGAACCAGAGACAGACGCTCAGAGTAAGGCGGTGAGACACTGGTATAATTATACCTACTGTACATGATTTAAAAAGCAACCACAACGTTGTTAGATGGAAATTTCAACCTTCATTGTGTAACAGGAAGAAGCAGTGACACAGTTACAGAAAAACAAAATAGCACAACATTAAAAACAACTGTGAACACTAACAGCAGTCATCTTGCAGTCCTTGCAGGACGGCTTGGGCCAGACTCTCCTCCTGATGCAGTGATGCAAGGAAACCCATACTTGAGGCATTACAGAGCACACAGGAAAATGACCTTAGGCTTAACTTGGGGGTTTTTTAAGGTAAACCTAGCACCTAGCATTTTTTTTTTATGTGAATGGCAAATTGCAAGGTCCAGCTGCTCATAGTCTCATGCCACAAAATGGCACATTTATTTTTCCATCAGAGATACATACTAAATGTACAAAATATCAGCGACACCCTCCTGATACAGAGTTGCAACCCATTTTTACATTTTTAGTCCACATGTCAGTTATCTCAAAGCAGGGGAATAAAACTCGGATTGGCTTGGGACCACGGCTGGTATTGTCCTCTCACGAGGGCCACTTCAACTATACCACAAGAAACCACAGTATTTTTGAAAATTTACTTTTTTATTTCAATTACTAACATATTTTCAACAAGCAACTCTTTTCTCACTTCAAATTGGTCTTTAATACCTCTGATGGCTAGCTGAACACTGTCGGTTTTGTCTGTGCCCTTGTCAAGCACAGAATTGTGTTTTTATATGAACTGTATGAAGAAGTAGTTCAAATTGGTAGCAAAATCATTTTGTGGGTTGGATTATATTATATTTTGGACATCATGTCATGGGCCGGAGAGAGGGGGAGCCCTGCCTCAAAGCATTTGCTCCTTTGTAACTGATAGAGATTTAAATTATAACTTCAGATGAAAGCTTTATGACTTGGTCTCAGGCATAATTCCTGTTATTAATAATAACGTATACTAGCGTTAGTTGAGCGATGTCTGCCAAATTGGTGTATGGAGATGTCCATATGTCCGTAGTGAAACATTGCAATGAATGATGGTATTGTTGTTATATTTCTGTTATGTGCTTTAGCCATGAAGTGAAAAAAATTAGTAGCTTTAAAAATATGTTTTTTATGTTTGCGCATAAATTAAGAAAGTGCTTTCACTGGGCAGTAAATAATGTGATTATATAAGATGTTTCCCCTTAATAAACCAGGTGCAAGAAGCTATTGCCTATAATAATTACAACAATAAGCCCATTCTTCATTTTTGTTCTCACTGGCTGACAGTCCTTATTCATGTGATCTAAAGTGCAAATTTTTTTTGACAATTTACTTTTATTGGCTTGGCTTTTTACTTATGAAGCTTTTGTTGCATTTTCAGTAACAAGATTTGCTTGGCAAGTAGAAAATATATCCAAATTTGGCTTTTGCCAGGTCCTAATTGTGGACCTTGTCCCTCCTGAGGGCTAAGTGGTTGATAACTGTTAGACATCTCAGTGGACGGTGGCATTGTCCATTAGGTCAACCCTAACTGCTATTATGTTAATACATATTATGTATATGCTATTATTTAGACATATGTATATAGATACATAAACTCTTATATGACACTATGACTGTTGCTGTATTGGTGTGGCAGCATGTGACTTTGAGCTCAGTGACTGAGCCAGCTGAACTACTGAATGAATCTGTGTGTATGTGTGTTTGTGTATGTTCTCTTTGTCAATAAAATAGTTCATACTAACTGAATCACACCAAGCTGTGTTTCAGGGGATGCTTGTGCCTTGAACTCGGACCTGTGGGTCGTAGGCTGCATATGTGCATATATGTTTGCATGTGTGTTTATATGTATGTATGTCAGTGTTTCTGAGAAACAGAGTCAGAGGCAGTATGTGTGTCTCCCTGTTGGATGTAATCAGTGTGTTTGTGTGTAGGGAAATACTGTGTGTGTGTGTGTGTGTGTGTAGATGTAGACTGTATGTATTATGCAGACCTAGGAGAGCCTTGTGCTATAAATAAAACAGGGCTGCAGTGTGCTCGCTGGCGGAATAATCTATCTGACACTATGGAGAAAGAGAGAGAGAAGTAATGGAAGAGACAGAGAGAAGAGCATAGAGAGAGAGACAGCAAGAGACAGAGGCAGGAAAGAAAGATGAGGATGGAGAGAGGAGCAAAAAGAGAAACAAAAGAAAAGGAAGGAGCAGGGCAAGGACTGAGCAGTAGAGAGAGAGAAATTGTATTGAAGGAGAATGAGACGAGTGGTTTATCCACAGGGCCTCTAGCAGAGGTAGTTAGTTAGCACCGTGAAACAGCCAAGAGTTATGTTCAAAAGGGCAGTAATGTCTTTCCTCAACATCTTCTTGGGTAATCAGCCACCCATGTCTGTTTCAATCTCCCTCTTCTAGAGTTTGTGCTCGTCACGCCTCTGTTAGGGACATTCTACAGGCCTTACACATATTTATTTGTTATTTTCCACAGCTTTATTGCTGTAACATGCATCACCTATGACAGAAATTCACTCATAGGCATGGGAAAAGGAAGCATGGGGTTTGGATTAAAGAGCAGCTGACCCTGAAATGATCAACAAATGCGGTCGACATCTTTCAAACATGCAGTCAGATCAGCTGGATGCACTGCTGCCCAGGAGGTGACAAGGTGAGCAGAGACAAAAGCCATGCTACAGGTGGGACTTAAGGCTGCTCCTGGCTAATATCCACTGGGACTCAGAATGGCCAAGCAACGGAAATCAGAGACTGTTGTGCGCACACACAGAGACCTACTCCACAGCATCCTGGATCCTGACAGGATGCAACACGCAAGACTCCATCAAGACAAGGGCAGGAGGACTCTGTTGATGATGCTTGGTGCTCAAACTCAGTCAAAGATGATGGACCATCTTTCTCAGATGCTGAACTTTTAATCTAATGATGTCGACAACATTATCATCATCATCTCATTGCTTCTGTTTACATTCAACCTGATCCAAATTCAAAAAGTGCAATACAGAGTTATTTCCTCGGTCTATATGTTAATGTTCATATGTACTTATTTTGTTTTGTATTTTTACCCTATTCCATTCTGACCTTAATTAATTATCTATATATGCGGTATTTGATGTGTAGTATGAAGGAACTACGACTCTAATTTTGTTGCACAACCTGTGTTATATAATGACAATAAATGACCTTGAATCCTTGAGTATTTGATGTCATGTGTACTGTGAGTGCTTGTGAGCATAAAGTCAGGAAGCTAGTGGAACTAATTCTTATTCATTCTTTGCAAATACGGATGGCAATAATATTGCAGTTATTTGTCGATTTGTGTTTATTCAAAATGAACACATCCTCTGACAGAAATATCAGTCTTTTACTGACGAGTTTGATTCTCAGTTTGTCTTATACTGACTTAAATGCTTCATCTTCAAATGTATACAATCATAAAGCTCAAGTATTTGTTGTTTATGGACATATGGATGGACTGTGTGGGTCAAACCAGTGACATTATGATGATGACAGGATTGTGTCTTTAATAGCTAGGCCACCAGATTACCTACTTGTTACAGGCTCTTTCCATACAGGTCAGCATGCATTATACATTAGACCTGGCCTTGCTGAATGGAATTCAGAGTGTTTACTAAATCACAGTAATCTGCTGTTGCTCTAATTATAATCTGTGTTGTATGCATGTATGTAACATTGAGCGCAAGTGATTCCGCGTGCGTGCGTGCGTGCGTGTGTGCGTGTGTGTGCGTGCGTGCGTGTGTGTGTGTGTTGCATATGTCCTTATAGGTGTGCAGGCATGTAAGCACAGAAAGGCATGGTTGTATTCAATATGTTAATTATTTCTACACTTGTATGTTTTTGTTGAATACAAACTGTATACAGTAGGAATGGGGTTAAATATGATCATAGGCCTACTGTGTATTCTGAACACTATGTAACCTATGTAATCATGTTGATAACTTTAAAAAAGCTTTATTTCATTTGTTAATGCATTTCTAAGGTGAAATGGCCAAATATACAGCTGTTGCCATGCCATTAAAATGATAAAATCTGCAGTTAATGGAAGAGTACAAAAACAGTGAATCATTATTTGAATTGTTGATGTCCCACATTGAAGCAAGAAAAGCAAGTATCAGGGGCACATGACATCCAGAGTAACAAGAGGCTATTAATGAACATAAACCACGATGCACGACTTTAAAAATCTCACATTATATTTCTGAAATATGCATATAACCAGGATTGTTTGTTTCTTGTCACTTTTAGTGAATGATTCTAAAAAAAATAATATTTTCATTCCCATTTGATTGCTCTGCCTGCCAGGTCATGGAGTTGAAGGGTCAGATGATCCATGTGCCCGAGTCCTGCTCCCTGATGTTTCTGGGCTCGCCTCGTGTTGATAAGTTGGAGGAGCTGATGGGCAGGGGCCTTCACCTCTCAGATATCCCCATCCATGATGCCACGCGGGACGTTATCCTGGTCGGGGAGCAGGCCAAAGCCCAGGATGGCCTGAAGAAGAGAATGGATAAACTTAAGGTAGAATCATTGCTAGTTAGTTTTATTTGTGCTTACAGAGCAGGACAACTGAGGACACTTCAGTTTACAAGAGCAGTTTGTCATTTGGAAAATACAGGCTCTTCAGATGACACTTTCAATAGTCAGAATACACAGAAATATTCAAGTTTGTTTGGTAACTCTTTATATTTGACTTCCATAATGTGAGTTGTGAGATGAATCTTGGAACAAGCATGTTAAATGCAATGCATCAGCTGTACTGACTAGTTAAATCTCAGTGTTGCCTGTTTAAATCAATACTGGCTGGAAGAATGTGGCTCCCGGGACTTGCTCTTATAATTTGCTTTCAAAGTACCTTTGAGCAAGTCACTGAGTCTTGACCCAATCCCATGCATCTGCTCACTGCATCACTCTCTCACTGCAACTACTCCCTGCGGCCATTGT
Organism: Lutjanus argentimaculatus; assembly: GCA_034769285.1. Lineage (NCBI taxonomy): Eukaryota > Metazoa > Chordata > Actinopteri > Lutjaniformes > Lutjanidae > Lutjanus > Lutjanus argentimaculatus. Next base: position 5,532,801 of record JAWZSL010000001.1, read on the forward strand.
TATAAATAGCTGTAGCTTAGTTGACTTGCCTGCATGAACAATGATATAACACTGCATCAGACGGATTTTGGCATTAAGAAGCACGCCCACAGACACCAATAAGCACATACACACAATCAGAAATAAATCAAATTAATACACAAACACATTTACATGCACTAGCAGTTTTAATTTGGTGCAGTTCTCCCACATCTCAGCGTCACTGTCATCAGTGCCTTCATCAAAGCAAAACACAAAGCACAACAAAGCATCTCAATATCCTCCTCTTCTCTCCTCTCCCCCCCCAGGCCACCTTAGAGCGGACTCACCAGGCACTGGAGGAGGAAAAGAGAAGAACCGTGGATCTCCTTTACTCCATATTTCCGGGCGACGTGGCACAGAAACTGTGGCAGGGTCAGCCAGTGCCTGCTCGCAAATTTGACGACGTGACCATGCTGTTCTCGGACATTGTGGGTTTTACTGCTGTGTGTGCCCAGTGCACACCCATGCAGGTTATCTCCATGCTGAACGAGCTTTACACGCGGTTCGACTACCAGTGTGGCATTCTGGATGTTTATAAGGTCAGTGGACAGAAAGATGCACACGTCTTCTATATAATCGTGACCAAGTTGCATTAGATTCGCTGTCACTTGGCCAGTGTAAAATTCCAATCTATTCCTGCATGATTTGTAATTATGAACATAGCTATTTATATAGTTTTGAACAACATTATCACCCATAATAAATTCATATTTTTTTGCCTGTAACACAATTTATCATCTAGATTTTTTAGTGTGTGTTTTAGAGATATTAGCTTAGAGATGTCTGCCTTCTCTCCAGTATATGGGACTAATGGCACTTCAGCTTGTGGTGCTCAAAGCACCAAAAAATACATTTGAGAAATTCAAAATCAGTGTAATTTTTCAAAAATCATGAACCGATTACTCAACGTAATCCACAGACCTTATTGTGAGCAGTTTCATGTAGGAACTACTTTCTTTCCACTAGAAAGAAAATAGGTCAGATAGATTGTAGAGTAGTTCCGGTAGATTCTAATGCAAATAGAAAGTAGTTCCTACATGAAAATGTTCACATCGAGGTGTGTGGATCTGTCATTGTAAAAAAGAAATTAAGTCAATGTTGGAAGATATTTGTTTAACATGATCTCTGGGGACGTTGGGATGAGGTATTGCTTGGAAATCGGAAAAGCTTTATTGATTTATGCACACACTTGTGCAGAATAAGGTCAGCATAAAAAATAAATCATATTCCAGGAAGTAACAGTTTCCTAGGAAGGTAGAGCCTCCTTTCATGGGGTCTGTAAAATGTTACCAGTTGTGTCAGATCAACTAAATCTTTAGTGTGTGTCACTGTGTTTACTGGATATGCTTGTGTGCGTGTGTGTACTCTATGTGTATTTGCTGTGTGTGTGTGTGTGTGTGTGTGTGTGTGTGTGTGTGTGTGTGTGTGTGTGTGTGTGTGTGTGTGTGTGTGTGCTTGTGTGTGCTTGTGTGTTGTGGAAAAAGTAACTGATTAATGGCCAGCCTGTGAGAGCTTAACAAAGATGTGTCAATATTGCCCATGTGACAGTGTGGCTTTGGATCTAGTCACAGTCTTTACTGCAGTCTGCTGTTTTTCCCTCTTTTCATCATTACTTTCTATCATCAGATCAGTATTTCTCAGCATTTTTCAGCATTTCTCTTCATTTTTTACTCTTTCCATCTTTGCTTCTCACCACCATTGCCGTCATCTTTTCTCTCTATTTCATTACCTCAGTCCCTGTGACAACATATACTTGTCACTTTCCCATAAGAAACATATCTTTCCTCTGTTATTTCTCAGAAATGTCATGTCACAGATGGAGAAATTGGAGAAGAGATACAGAGAGAAAGGCAGAGAGATTTAGAGTATGTAAGAGGGTTTATGTGTGAAGCAGTTGAAGCGTGTGTGTGTGTGTGTAAAAGACAAAGCATGAGCAGGAGGACATGGTGAGGAGATTGAGGCACCCATATGTTGCCATTGTCATGGTTACTGTCGAAATGATTTAGCCGGTGGCAGGCCTAAATGGGAGCAGTTTGTCTCCTAGTTTTCCTTTCCCCTCCTTTTTCTCCTCTTGTGCTATCTTTTTTTCTTATACTGTGTCAACTGTCATGACAATATGGCGACACATCCCTGAAAGCAGCACTGCCTCTTTGCTTTGTTCACATGTGCTTATTTTGAATTTGGCTTTGTGGAGTAATTCTTAAACAAGAAAGACTTGTTACTACTGCAATCACTGGCGTACTAAGCCCAAACAGGGTCTAGGAATGGCTTGGTTTCATGGCTTAAACCTTCGTTCATCTGTATATGCAGCTGATGTTTAAGGGTAAGGGTGATAAAGGAAGAGCGCTGTAGCTGGCAGAAGCGAAACTAAGCTGCAACGTAATCTGTCTGGGCAATTGCGCACCGTCAACCTACCTCCATGAAAACTGCTTCTTTTTGCCACTGACAGGCTCAGATTGTTATTTTACATGTCTGACAACTTTATGGACAGGATCACTACAGAGATAGACCTTTTTTTTTAAACAAGATACTTTCTGTTAAACCAGTAACTGCTGTTTTATCGCTCTCTAACAAAACTCACCAGACTTACTTTACAGAAACAGTAATTTTACCATCAACACACGTCAACTCTTTTCACATCTACCCTGGTAAATAAAAGGTTATTTCAACCAAACAACCAGAGTTGGTGATTTGAATGAAGTGTGTTTTCCAGTGACAAAATTACCGTTTCTTTAAAGGGAGTTTGCTTCTGCTGGCTGCAGCGCTCTCACTCAACACTAGACCAGTTTCAAAAATTGTTGTTCCCATTAGTCACTTAGACACAGAACCATAAAATTTTTTAACAGCACCGTAACATTTTGCCCTATAAATTGTATTTCCACTGAGATGTTTGAAAGGAACAAATGATAAATACAAAGTAATCTCTTCCGCTGTAATTAAATGGGTGGGTAAGCTGCCAAAATCAGTTGCTTACTATATGTGGGAAACACTACACTGTCATGAATTCCAGCTGATGAAGATGCCATTGGATTGATCCAAGCATCTCTACATACCAATCATTTAACCTTTCACACCCGTTGATGCAGACCAGCTCTCTGGTGTTCTATGGTATATTAGCCTCAAGATGTCCTATTATACATTATTGTTCAAGTTAAAAAAATCTATATCACAATGGTAGGCCTGTCTCAATAATAATGCTATTGACTTAGCATACAATGTATGGACATGACCTCAATAATTTTACATGAGAATATTAACCAGCATTTAATCAACATGATGCCTGAATAAACAGCAGGTTTTTCCCTCCTGTTAAAAGACAGCATGTTTTCACAGTGCAGAATGAACAGAAAAAAAGACATTTGTGAGTCACTTTTTGCTACATATTCTAAGAATCATTAGATTATTGCTCTTTGAAAGGGTGCACTTGCATTATTATGCTATCATTATTATTATTAACTTTGTATTATCAACAGCATAAGATGGTCTTAAAATATAGCAATTATTTCTGGGACAATATGTCATGCAACAAAAGTAGTTATCAAGACAGGCCTACAATATCGGTTGCATTATTTTTACCACATAGCAGACACTAATTAGTTTTAAGCTAACTCTGGTATTGTATTATTCATGATTCCTTACAAAAAAAAATAAACCTACTTGCCATGCTTTTTAAAACTTATGTAAAACTTAGAACTGACTCTAAAGACATTTAATTAGATGAAAGCTTTTGTCTTATGACAATATACTGGTGGCATTTCAGTGATGGGTGCCGGAGGGAGTGTGTGTCGACAAAATGACAAGAATGAATTGAAATGCTTATATTTTTAGCCTGTTTTTTAAAAAGGTGCTGTAAGTGGCTTTACTGAGATCCTCTCCAAATACTCACCAACTCTTATTGTGAATGATGTAGGCCAAGAGAGGGAAGCAGACAGATACTGTAGTTCTTATATTACAAGAGGAATGAAGGAGTGCTTTTAATTTCCACTACTCAGTGGAGATGATATGAGTTATTGAATGGCTACTTAGTTTCACAGCATGCACTCACAGCCACACTTATTCATTTCAGTTTCTGCCCCTCCTCCTCCATTTCTCATACAGATCGAGACAATAGGTGATGCCTACTGTGTGGCAGGAGGACTTCACAAGAAGGTTGATAGTCACGCGAAGCCAATAGCGCACATGGCCCTAAAGATGATGGAACTTTCTGAGGAAGTGCTGACACCTGATGGGAAACCTATCAAGGTGAGTTTTCATTCACTCTTCACCATGTAGATGTCTTGAAGTGTTTTTGAAGCATTTGAGGAAATTAGCCCTTTTTATATGAATACAATTTAACAATTTCCTCTACTGAGTACATGAGGGGTGGGTACATGAGTCACTTACCTTTCAAGGTGTTAACAGCCCCACAGAGGTTAAATACCTGAAAGTCCCCCCTAGTCAGTTAGAACTGAAGAAGCCTCTTGGATGAAAGGCGAAATGTCTTCAAGAACCTAAGCAAGTCCAGTTGCCTACGATAAACATTATAAGAATTCCATGACCTGGACTCGCATGACAACATCCATAAAAGACACACATTACCTCTAGTTTTAAGGGCTAAGGTTGGAGAATACAGAAAAACAAGAGTTAAGAGATGCTGTGTAACAAAATAGTTCTTTTGCTTTTGTATTCTCATAAAATGAGGCTGTGTTTCTGTGTTTGAGTTTTACATATTCTCTCCCAATCAGCTACATGTGTCATTCAGCCAACAACACTGCAGAATCAACAGTAGGACTACACACAGTCTACCTCCCAACCTGGGTATCAGAACAGAGTCAGTCACCGACACAACCCAATCATTTTTCACATTCACACAGTTTTTATTCTTATATGAAGTGAAATGCTGCACTGTAGAGCCTGGCTTTGGCTGTAAGAGTGTAGCACTGCAACATTAGCAGGCTGGTCTGGACAAGACGGATCAAAATACTGTAAAGCACCTATCAGATTTTGATTAAAACCCGTACATTAGAGGCATTAGATTATGAGGCCTGTTTGTGTTTACAAACATGTGTGTCTTTGTGTGCTGTGTGGGTGATTTTTGTTCTATTTATGTACAGTACCATACGCTTCTTAGTTGTGTGTGTGTGTGTGTCTAAGCTTTGTTAGTCTACTCTTCCATTGCCTTTTCTTACTTCTGTCCTCTTTTCCTTTTTATTTTCTCCATTTTGTGTTATGTCCGAATGAAATATGGTGAGATGGTTCAGCTGTGCTTACAGTGTATTCATGTAAGACAACCTCCCAAAGGTTTCCTGAGGGACATTATTGAAGAATTTCAAATGGGTTACTTTTTTCTACAACTTACATGTGGTCTTAGACATAACATTGCTCTATTTTGCCCTAGCCCTGAACAGTGTTTAACATAGAAATTTCCTTTTGGTTAATTTTTTTTACCCTCATGGTTTATTTTTGCATTTTGGCAATGGGATATTTACAGTCATATTTCTAGAGTGCTTTTTAGTGCTTGTGAATTTTATTTTGTCTCCCTGTGTGTCTTTGTCTGCAACTTTGTGTTTTTGCTGCTGACCGTCTTGGCCAGGTTTCCCTTGAAAAAGAGATTCTTAATCTCAATGGGACTAACCTGGCTAAATAGAGGTTAAATAAAAAAAATAGAGGGAAACCAAACACTGCCTCCAGATAGGACCTTAAGCATTTTTCATGACTTTCACAGCCACTGTAGGTTCTCCTACACATTTGGAAAGGGAGGGTGAGATGAGATGTCTGCATTCTGTAAGCTCAACAGTAAATGCCACTAAATCCTACACACTGGTCCTTAAATTAGAAAATGATGTAGAAGTAAGAGTGACAAGTGCACTGTGGCAATTCATTCTTGAAGTATTGCACACTGGGCATGTAATGTAGCACTCCTTTTTTGCAGATAGATGAAATATAACACTACATAAATACATTTAAATGAGGATTGTGTGTCCATGTGTCATGTGTCCTTGTGGCACTGCATTTAACAGTATTTTATGTACTTATGGAGTTACTGTAGATGAAGAAGGGCAAGCGGCTCTTCTGCAGGAAAAAAAACATGAATATATTAAGTAGGGAGGGAAAGAAAAAGACACAACTGTGTGAACTGAATTTAAACCTCTCATGTTAATTCAGTAGAATGTAACGGGAACACAGGATATGATTTATTTATGTTCCTCTTCAGTCCAGTCTCTGTCAAGGTCACCCATTACTATTAGGTTGCCTTGGTAGCTTTGTGGGCCAGGGTGCTTACCTGCAATGTCAGAAATATGAGTCAGAGTCATTACCTACAGTAAGTTGCATTTTATCTCTGGTTTGGAACAGGTCATCAGTGAAACAGACCCTACAAGTGTGGCATAGCAGTAGAGAAAGATGCTTATAACAATGTCATTTTTGTCACATTTTGTCTTAATTGCACTCTATTTAGTCACATTACAGGACAAGACTGGTGAGATTCTATATTTTTCTTATTGTAAACATCTCTCATGATATAGAAAGTAGTTTGTATGTGCACTATTTACTTCTGCTCGAGTTACATTTGCTGCAAGCTGTAAGACTCCACAAGACCTGTTTTAGGAAATGACTGATCACTTTTTAAAATGGAATGACATATTTATGACTTGTTTTTATTTATATTATTTATAACAGTTAGTTCTGACCAAGTAATTTGATTGGACAAGAGGTATTCAGTGTGTGCTGATAAGGAGTATAACACCACTGGGACTTTTAACTACATGTATTACTCCACTTTACAGGTGTTCTAATAACCATTACTTTAGCGTCAGTGCCTAACAGGAAGACACAGGACAAAAAGAAGGAGTAATGATCCAGGGCCTTATTAATGCTGTCACACACTTTTTAATCTGACAAAATACACAGACTAGGGTATAAGGACAACAATTTTAAGAGCTTTTGACCTCTAAATCAGGGAAAATGCCCATGATTATGTGCGTACATGTTTTAATGGTTAAGACATGATTTTCATAAATATATATGTACATGGCTCATACAGATTCATTATAAGATCACTTCCTGGACAGATTTCAAGATGCAAATGGATTTATTAGTAGTTTAGCTTTTTAAATCATACCAAAATTAAATATCTGCTATCAAGAAAATCCTGTGATTGGTTTGTTTGTTTTCAGACCACAAATGAATCACATCAGAGTTTCCTTGGAAGTGGACGGAAACCAGCCTTTTCCAGCACTCTTGGTCCGGTCAAAAATCTAAATATGGACATTCAGTCCATTAAGAAGACTGAGGTGAATACAGTCTTGAGGCAGTTTTATGGATCCATCCAGACAACTACAGGGGACCTTATTGCAGTAACATGTAGACCTAACCTTACCTGCCAGATGGTTTGTTACACAGAACCATCTGAAAAGTCGTCAGTAGAAACAGTTTGGAAGAGGGCAGGCGCTTAAAAAAAACACACACAAGGCAGGTGATTGGATTAACTATTTGTCTGTCATGTCTAGCACAATCTAACTTCAACCAATCAGATCAGCGCTTCCATGGACGCTTCTTACTGCCAGTAGTCCCTCCTAGGACGCTGACAGGCTGCACCACTTTTGGTGCAGACACAAACGGTCAACCTAGCAAGATGCATTCTCGTGTGATCTTGTGATTTGGCGATCTTGTGAATCCAGCTGTCTCACAAGGCAAATGTAGACCCACAAAATAGCAAGCAAGCTAATGTTAGTGTGCTGGAAAATGTGTACGTGCTGCTTGTCAGCAGTCCGGTAGTTGTCGTTATTACCGAAATGACGTTCGTAGAACTGTTAACTAAAAAAGCAATCTCATACTCAATATCAGTCATGCTGATATTCAGTACAAAACTCCCTCTCGTATGATATTGTTTTAATATTCAAAGCTTTAAATGAGCCACAAACGTGTGTAATTCAGAAAGAATTGAGACTAATACATTGTTGATTTTGAGCTTTTCAAAATGTGTTTTTATGTTTGAGAAGAATATTTTGAATTCTTTTTTGTTGATGCCGTTTCCCTAAGTACATTTGGTTTTGACTGGTTTAAAAATACATATAGAGAATGACACAGATAGGAACAAAGCATGCTATGTGAAAGAGAAGCTAAGACACAGCTGCTGAATAACAGACAGGACACTGTTCTGTGTAATGCTGTGCTCCTAACATTGTCCATTTGTCTCAAAATAGAAAGGCCTTGCCAAGCATTTTTGGCCTGCTCTCTTGCTCTTCCACTTTCTCTCTCTCTGTCTTTCCTCTTCCCCTCTTTATCTTCCTCACCCCCCCCCCCCCCCCCCCCCCCCCCACCCACTCTTTCCCTCACCCTCTCCTCTGCAGCCTCTCTCTAACTCGCTCCTTTCATTTTACTCTTCAGTTTCTTACTTGCTTTTCTTCTCCGTTTTTATTTTGTGTTCTGCTTTTCTATATTTTGCACTCTCTGTTATGCCCCCCCTTTCTTATCTCTCCTCTCTTCATGTTGGTATAAAGGGGAGTTATAGAGATATTCAACACTCCAGCGTGATAAATGCTGTTCAGTGAGTGCACTCAAACTCCAGCCAATGTTGCACTGTTATGCAAACTAGCATGAGAGCTGTGAGGGAGAACTGAGAGAAAGTGTTTGGTGAGAGTGAAATAGAGAGAGTGAGCTGGGGACACAGAGAGAAATGTACAGAGGAGTGAGATGTCAAGAGAGAAACACATATAGAAACCACACATTGTAAGATGTTACTGCTTCCATTTCAGCCCTGCAGCATGATCTTTGTGGATGTGTGTGCTTGTGTGTATGAGTGGGTGTATGAGTATGTGAGTGGGTGTGGATACCAGGGATGTAGTGCTTATCTTGTTACAGCGAGTATGAATTGTACCCAAACTACCATGGTTTTGTAACCATACTCATTTTTAGAAACTAGTATCTACTATACATGCTCAGATCTCATGCTTAGATTGTATTCACATGAAATTGTTGTCTCTGTATTTATGTCATCTTACATAAGGGCTGAAGAATTTATCTAAATATTATTGAAACTGCAATATGGCCAGTATCCAAATTACATGATGCACTTTTTTGATGAAGTTAAAATATCTCACAATATATCATTATAATCATCATTTTTTTATTTTCTTCAGTGAAAATGAAACACAAATATTACCATTACCACTACAATTTTGACTCATGTCTCGATCACAATAACTCATAAAATAATCGCAATATGATTTTTTTTTTTTGTATGTTGTTCAGCCCTACCTTATATCAACTAGAGCTCTATTGATTAGTCAGTGGAAGGAAAATCAGTTTTTCACATTTTTCTTTTTTTTTTTTACATTTTATAGACTTAACAATTAATCGATTAATTGTAAAAAATAATCTGCAGATTAATGGATAATGAAAATAATGGTTAGTTGCAGCCCTAATATCCACTAACATGCAACCAAAGCTGGCTGCTTTTTTCTGGCTACATGTTAATCTTGCATTTGCCAGCACATCCAGCTCTGCAGTACACACTGTGTGCAAAGCTATCATGAATCATCAAGAAATCTGCTCTATCATACTATCAGATTGTTCAATAAATACACTGTAACTATTAATTAAGTAATTAGCAATTAAACATCAACAAACATCAAACAACAGCAAGAAGTAATGTTGCCTCTATCAATTACTGCGTTTTTTTATGTAATGCATAAACCCTCAGGGCTGTAACAAACAGTCACTTACATTATAAATTAATCATCTAAATCTGATTTTTTTTTTTTTTTTCAATTCATAAGTCTATAAAATGTGTATCATATTTTCCCAGATCACTTGGTAACATGTCTGGATTACTTGTTTTGGCCGACCTACAAAAACCAAATTGATTGATTTTCAACTTACAGTGACACAAAACAAAGAATCCTCACAAAATCCTCACATTTAGTGGTGTGAACCAGTATGTGTTTTATATTTTTCCTTGGTAAAGTTTCGGATGTTCCATTAATCAACTGACTGTTTCATCACTAAAAACCATAAAACAACTTTTTCCTTTGACAAAAGTCTACCATTGTGTTATGGATTGTTTCCAACACCTAAGTTTACTGAGATGCCAGTTTATTAGGTACAACTGGCTAAAATTAACCTCCTGATGATTGATTTAATTGTACGATCATTTTGGTGGCAGCATTTTGTGGTCCAGCCCATTTATATCAATGAGGGTAATCTAAATAACAATGCTACCTCCCTCTACTGTTAAACATCACTACAAACTAGATCCTCCAAAATGACCATCACGTTATAACCTTCATATTTTAGGTGTACCTAATAAACTGGCAACTGATTGTATATGAAACAACACTGACTCTGTAACAACTCCCTCCTCTCTCTGTTTCCGTCTATCTCCATCGCTGTATCCTTCTGTCAACTTGTCCAGAGGCTAGAATGTGATTGGTTGTCCGTGCTGCTGCACCGTTTGCTCATTGGCTCACCGAGGGCCATGTGCTGCGGGATGCTGACTCATATCGAAAAGGAGGGGAAGAGTGCATGAGTGTTACTGTGTCTGTGTTTCGAGACTAAGAAATAAAGAGGAGAGTGGGCACTGGATGCAGATTTGTTTGTGTGTCTGTGAGTGGTTGTCTGTTGTAGAGACAGACAGACAAGTGCATGGCCATCTGTAAGCAGTTTAGCTGAAAATAGGTCACACTAGTGCACCTACAGCCCTTTCTCTGTCTCACTTTCTCTCTCTCTCGTTTTCTTCATCTCTCCTCCTCTACTGTCAACGTTTCACCTTCTAATTATAAGTTTATTTTTGCCTTTCTCTCTCCATTGTCTTTCTTTCTGTCTTTTTGTCTGTCTGTGCTCTTTCTACCTCACTACCCCCATCGTCTGTTGTTGCCATGACTACCTTGCAGTGTGCTGGCATGCACATAGTGGCGTTGGATACCTAGGTGATGAGATGCTCAAGTAGATCATTAGACATCTACCGGGTTCCACTGTTTTTTTGTTTTTTGTTTTTTTTTGTTGTTGTTGTTGTTTTTCCTGTTTTTGTGTGTTTGTGTGTGTGATGACTTGTTCCCAAGTGGAGGAAATCAATAGTTGGTCGAGTGGCCATGAAGTGGAATGGTCCAGTTGGAATGATGGCTGGATAGCTTTCACTCCCTCCAGCCATTTATAGATTCATACTTAAGCCAGATTATTATATGAGCACCATGTTGCTGCCCTATATCACTTACCAAAAGCCGATGGAAGCAGTTATTTATTTAATTAATTTGCCTCTCTCACTCTTTCTATTTTAAGATTTTCATCACTCTAAAAAAAATCTGATGCCACAGGATATTAGATTAAATCAGATTAGATTAATAACAGTTACACTAATATGCAAGTATGATTGCTACAGTACAGCGGCTCAATGCACACGCAGCCCCTCCGGTTCAAAACAAGATCGCCTTTGTGCTGCAGGATAGGCAGCGCATGAATGAATGGCATCAGTTCTAAGTTATGAACATTCAGAGCAGTGTCTGGTGTGTTGTGGTGGTGCAGCTCAGGATCTGACAGGTTAGTAATTTTAGATGCCAGGTGCCGGTGTGTTTGTTCACATTGCCAAATTTGAATTACCATCTTCAAAGCCAGACATGACATAGGTCACAGTGGGTGAACAAATCAGGACTGCAAATGACTATCATTTTTCTTTATTTTTATTCATTATTTCCTAATTGTTTTCTCTATTAATTAATATTAATGTATATTGAAAAGTCAGAAAATAATAAACTTCCCAGAACCCAAAGTGATGTTTTCAAATAGTTTGTTTTATCACACCAACTACCCAAAATCCAGAAATAACTAACTATATCCTTGTGTTGTAAAATGGTCTGTAAAGTTAAATTAACTGGTAAAAATTAAAAGTCGGCCATGTAGAAAAAGAAAACAATGCTGATTTAAAAATACTCATCAAACAGCTGTTTCAAACTAAGGTGCCTCTTCTCCCTGGCAAGATAGCCAGTCACATTTGTGGATAATGGGGGGGCACTTGGGGTGGTCATTTCATGGGTGGCCAGTGAACCCCCAGGCCCCACCTCTACAAATGCCCCTGAAGCTTGGAAGGGGAGGGTACACCTCTAGCAAAGACTTTGCTGATGAGCAGCTATGTTGAAATCTTGTACTGTACAGTGTAAAGAAGTTAATATTTGGCAAGCGGGGAAAGTAATGTGGACACAGCCGCGGCATTACGTCCATTTCCGGGCGAATTGCATGTGCCTTGTCAGGGAACGTACATGAAATACTATTTAAACTGTTTGTACATTTAAAAATCCTGCTGATTGTGTTATTGCTCTAATCACTCTCCCCTTCTTCCCCCCTTTTCTTCTTTTCTTCTTCCACCATCTTCATCATCCTCCCTTTCTCTCTCAGCTGAGGATAGGTATCCACACAGGTTCGGTACTGGCAGGAGTGGTCGGGGTTAAAATGCCACGTTATTGCCTGTTCGGGAACAATGTTACACTAGCCAGCAAGTTTGAATCTGGCAGCCATCCGAGGTGTATCAATGTTAGTCCCACAACTTACCAGTAAGTGACAGCACACAAAACATATCCATGTTCTTTTTTTTTTGACCATGTCACTATGACAAGACATGTTTTTTAATGGCTTTTCTCTTGCTCAACAGGTTGCTGAAGGATGACCGCTCTTTTTCATTTGTCCCTCGTTCCACGCCTGGAGCTCCCAGAGAATTTTCCCAAGGAGATCCCAGGGACCTGTTACTTCCTGGAGGCGGGGACATCTCACAGCCACGCCTCGCTGACCAGCTCTCGCTCCGCTCCCCCGGCCTCTATGAGGAAAGTCTCCTACAGCATTGGGACCATGTTTCTAAGAGAAACAAGTTTGTAGGTCCCACACACAGACTGGGATACGCAGATATTCGTGATGTGAGAGGCCGGATTTGAACCTGTGGGGACACGCAGTAAACAGATCACACGGATCTTTAGATATGCAAATGCATTATGTGAGAAAACTTGGATTCAGACCTGTGGGATGGCCTCTATGAATGAAACTTACTCTCATCAAAGGTGAAAAAGAACAACACGCCCTCATCTCCCCTGAGCAAGGGAGATATGGTTCAAAAGACTTGAGGAACAGCAACTATGCTCATCTCACATGGACCCTTCCCCAAGGACGTGTACTGATGGGGTAAATTAGCAGAGAAACCTTAATATTAAACTTAATGATCTAGCTGGATTTTTCAGCTCCATGCCTGGTTTCTAGCTCTCTCCAATGGCCCTGACCTGGGTCTAGAGGTAATGATGCTGGGAGAAAACCTGGAGAGAGACCATTTACATGACCAGTGTTGCACTCGTTAGCAATGGAATTGCGCAAATAGAACAAATCCACTTTCTATTAACAGAGCGGATGCTGAGGAACGAATCTGTACAAACTTTTAGAAGATGGCAACATTTCCACAGATGTTTGCTGTGCATCATGGCCTCTTGTACAAGGAAGACCACTACTGAAGAACAATACAACTCCCCTTCCAACTGTCCCTAAATCATGTCATGCTTTACCAAACCTACTTCTAACATCTGCTGCTTGTTACATCTGTCCGTCAACCTAGGACCAGTTGGTTGGTTGGGGAGGGACGAGTGAGAGGCACAAATAACAGAGATAGGTTTGAGAAGGGGTCATCAAGATACAAATGCCAAAAACGCTAGTATTAAGCTGATCTTAGAGCTTTTCTGCTTCTAACCCACAGCAAACTATAACCAACAACAATCCAGCCATTTCATTGCAGGTAATAAGTTTAGGACTGAAAATTATTCCCAGCTCAGTGCCTTTTTACTGCTCAAATCAGGACAAATACAAGATGGATTAATTCAAAATATTTGGATAGCAATAAGGAGCGATTCATTGTTTTTATGACAGTTCTGTGTCATTTAAGGGTAACTTTGGTATTTTTCAACCTGGACCCTCTTTTCCCATGTTTTTGTGTCTAAGTGGCTAATGAGGACAACAAGTTTTTGAAATCGGTCCAATATTGATGGAGACCACTGCAGGCATGTGCACTGTCAAACTAAGTCCACTAAAAGTGCTTGTTTTTGCCACTGACTGGCTCAGATTTTTAATAAAAGTGTCTGACAATATTATGAAAATGATCACCACAGAGAAAGACCTTTTTTTAAAGCATAGGATACATTTTCTTTAACCAGAAACAGAAACCAAACTAACCAGACTCCCGTTGCAAAACTGTAATTTTAACATCATTGTTGTCATCTTCATTCAGACTCGACAGAAACAAAATAAAACTCACCAAAAACATCTTGGTTTGTCTTTCCACTGTTCCAACAATCACCAACTCTGGTTGTTTGGTTGAAATAAACCCTTAATTCACTGAGGCAGATGTGAAAATATTCTGGCAGTACACGCTGTTTTCTCCCTGCTGCTTCTCTCTCACTCCTTTCCTGATATTTTCACATTTAACACCATCAACAAAGGTTTCAGGTTGAAAAATACCAAAGTGACCCTTTAACTACACTGGAGAGTGAGGTAAATTTGAGTGAGGTAATGACATGTGCCAAAGGTTAATGAACCTGTGATGATGCACGTCAAGGCAGGCGCCTTATCCCACTGAGCCACCAGGAGTCCCAACAAGTTGTGTCTTTCATGAGTGGCAGGCAGGCGCTCCTCAAAGAATTCAAATATTTGAAATTTTATTCATCTGTTTTTTGTCCAGATCAACCAATAATACAGACAATATAGTACTAATAATATAGTACTATAGTAACTTGTACACATAGTCATAGTATGCATGCTTGACACGGTTCACATTTACATACATAATCATTTTTAACTGCATTTTTTTACCACATGGATATAAAAATATTTCCAAGCCCCGTGCAAATGTAACCAACAAGATTGGAATTAAAGTCTGCTAGTTTGCTGGTGGACTGTTTATGATTTACTCAGTGGAAATCTCAGGCCTTCCAAATACTTCAGCGTAGCTCAGTAACCCAGACGCGGGGGAATAACCGTCAGATGTTTTTGTCTAAGAGAATCTTCATAAACTGTCATCATAAAGCGGGAAAATTGAAGGGTTGAAGTTGGATATTTGAGTATTTTACAGACACATTTTGCTATGTACGTAACTCACATACAATGTACAGTTGTACGTTGCTGCCATTGTTTTCTTTGGTTGTTGACATCACATAGATATGACATCAGTGAAGTACAAATCATAAATCAAGTTTATATGAGATTGAGCTGGCTGCCAGAGGCCGACAGAGGAAAAATATATTTGTAGAAGGCATTAGTTTCCATAAAAAAAATAGAAATGTTTTTATTATCTAGAGAAGTACAGGGATTTGTCACATTTATCACATTATAAATCTAATTTATTATTGATGACAAAAAGTCCAGAAATAA
This sequence comes from Lutjanus argentimaculatus, assembly GCA_034769285.1. Taxonomy (NCBI): domain Eukaryota; kingdom Metazoa; phylum Chordata; class Actinopteri; order Lutjaniformes; family Lutjanidae; genus Lutjanus; species Lutjanus argentimaculatus. Next base: position 5,548,188 of record JAWZSL010000001.1, read on the forward strand.
TCTAGTTAGTTTAAATTTGAATAAGTGGTCCTACCTGTGCGTGTTTACCTTCTTACTATATATTTTTTTTTCAATTGTGCAAGAACATTACAATATGGCTTAACTTACTGCCAAATAACTAAACTGTTAAGAATTGTTCTAAATGGCAGAATACATTTTTGACAAGGAAGACTCCAGCACAGGTTTTAATTCACTTTTAAATCACTCAACTCCACCAGGGATTGAAAGGGAATAGCTCACTGCTATTTCACGACATCTTGCTAATTGACTGCTGGTTGCTGAACCTCTAAAAGATCAAATAAAATGTGCCAAATGAATTCCGAGACACCATCAGCACAGGCTATTCTTGCCTTGTAAGCAAAAGGTTCGGTTCCTGCTCTCTGTTGTGTAGGTTCAGTTGTCAAAGGGCCAGACCAGCACACTTTGTCAGCTCACTGGCAGAGATTCAACTGCAACATGTGCTGGCTATGCTATGTAAAACACAGCTTGTAAGTAAACATCAGAAGGGTAATTTACTTCAGACTTGAAAACTAATGCCCATCTGGCCAAAATTCTCACCCACTGAAGGGCATGGTGCCCTCTAACTGAGATTAACACCAGCAACGAAGAAATGTGCCATATTCGAGGAAAGGATGAGAAGAAGAGGACACAGAAAAAGATTTCCTTTTGACCTGCCAGTGTTTGAATCAGAGAAGGGTTAGAAGTGCTAGAGACTTTAATCATAGGTCATTATTGCCATAAATAATTCTTACAACTGTCATCAGATTCTCTGACAGGAGTAGCATCAGAAAGCTTGAAACGCCTGCACATTTACAGAATGTTCCGTCAAGGTACTGATCAGTTTTGGTAAAGAAAATAGACATATTTGAGAATATTTTTCCATACACCCCATAGTCTTATCTATATTTACTGTAAATGAAACTATAACCTATTTTCAAAATTATTTCCTGTCTCTTTAAGTATACTATGCAGTATAGAACTAACAACAATAACACCTGAAAGATAAATCCAATCAGTCAAACACATGGAGCATAGTTTTTAGCTTAATTAATAACAGGACTTGTAACACAAAGAAAATATGTATATTAACTTTGAATTAGGAGCCATTGTTTAGTGGGGCAAACTTATAATCTTAAACATAGAGATTTTTTCTACAGTATAAATTGATTTAAAGACAAGTGGCAACTTAAAATTTAAGTCGGTAGATACATTTTTGTGGGGGCTTGCTAGAAAGCAGCGTAACGTTCACATTCTATCGGTTTGTGGCAACAAAGACACTGTTCTGTGAGACCAAAAGGTCTCTAACATTCATGCTTTTAATGATGTTATAGAGAATCAGAATCTGCAGCACCCATCTGGAACTCACATCCTGTATCTGTATACACTAGTGGCTCAGAAGATTAGCACTTTGACATCTCTTTATAGTAACGTTGACAAGCCTGCCAAAGCCAACCCTGGTTCAGTGGAAATTGCCAATACACTCAAGAATGGTTCACCAAATTTTGCAAGAGCCTGAAGGAAATGATGATGATGAAGTATAATTTTACAAATGTTTAGAGGACACATGGGACATTTTATTCAAAACAGCAGTTTTCAGAGAGATACTTAGGGCCCTATCATATAGCTGGTGCAAAGCCGTTGTGCTGGTGGGACAGGTGGATTCGCTATCTTAACCCAGTTGCCATTTTTGCCACATCTGCAAGATAGCAAATGAACCTGTGCCTGGTCCGTGCAGCCATGGGTGGGAGGTCTAAAATGAAGGCAAAACGAAGGCGTGAGCAGTCGCATCTGCTATCTTGTGCTCATTGGAGTGCGTCTTAGACCGGCTAAAACCTGGTCGAAGCGCAAAGTCTGTGGCGCAATCAGTCTGCCCGCACAAGATAGCACCCGGCGCGTTTGGCCGAGGCGCACACGTCTCCACAATCACAAAACACCTTCATTTATGTTAAGTCTTTTCCCCCCACAGGAGTGTTGGTTAGTTAAGTGTCCTCTGAACATATTTTAAATCAGCAATAAAGTGTAAATATTGAAGTTAACAGCATGCGGGTGAGTCTCGCGCTTGGCTGAAGCACGCACACACGTCTCCTGCAAAGTGCGCGCGAGATGGGATCGCAGCTGTCAGATCATCTTTTAACAGATCAGTCACATGACAGCTGGAGCAGCTGGAGTGTTTGTGTCTGCATGTTTACTGGGATCAAGAAAAAAGAAGGATTGAACAGTTATGATTTTATATCATTATATGTGACCATGAGACCAGTCCAACCTGGGGAGAAAACAGCGTTCGTCAGATGATGCTGGGTGGATAACCTGTGTGTAATTCTGGGCACAGGTTGAAGCTGCACCTGGAGACGTCCTGCCGTCTCCATATAGTGTGCTCTCACGCTTTTACTTCTTGAAACAGGAGATCTGACTTTGCTTAAAAATTGCTTCCCTTTGTTTCCTCCTGGTAAATCCAGCCATCATGCTGACACCGCTTGCACTTCTGGTGCACCTGCTTATTAAAGGTGATGAGATCTGACATTCTGTGTTCCCTGCTGCGCTAAGCTGGTCCAATATTGGTGTTGACTTTTGGAACAAGGGATCCCCCTTGAATAAATTAAATCCATTGCGTCTCACACCTTCCACTCGCGCTTTTGATCAGGTTAAGATAGGGCCCTTAAGTGTCTTTAGCTCTATTTTAGCTCAATTAAAAATGCCATATGGATAAATGAGCCCATAAGCAGTCTCTTGTGCATAAGCTTATTTTAGTGGGTTAACCAGAAACAGAGGACAAGCAGGAATTTGATGTTACTCGTGGAAAAAGATGTCTGGCAACTCAGCCAGCCAGTGTACTCTTACTGTGCTGGAATATCCACATTAACTCTTCTAAGGTACCAAGTAGACAGCTATTGTGATAATCAGTTAATTGATTCAGTCATTTTTCAAGCAAAAATTTGTTGGTTCCAGCATCTTAATTATGAGGATTTGCTGCTTTTCTCTTTGACATTTATGATAGATATGAGAGTCTTTGTTTTTCTTTTCCACACTTTCTTCACATTTCATAGATGATTAATTGATTAAAGAGAGAAATCTGTAATATATTTACTGTAATAAATCATAAAATGACCATGACAGGTCATTAGAGATTAAGGAAACATGCTAAGTTGAAATACTTGTTTCCCTGACAGCAAGGCTACAGACAGTGTCCTGCTTTGAAACTTTTTAGTTGTGATATTATTTGCCTGTTTGACATTATATAAAAACCGTAATGTTGACTGTTCACCGAATGATTAAGTGTCAGTTTATTAGTTGTAAGAAATCATTAATAATCTTTTAGAGGCAGTAGATGTTTACAACAACTCAAACTCCAAGTGTGTATTTTCGTAGCAGTGGGCTTTAGTTTTCAGGACAACAGGCTTGGTTTTACGCTGATAGACATTTGACAGTTTTAAACAGCTGTTCAGTGGATAATGAAAATGATCATTAGTTGCACCCCCAAATGAGCTGTATAGCTGCCATTGTAAACTTAGTGTACGTTGTTTATTTTTGGACATTTTAAAAGAAGAAAACGGCTCAAACCCTGTTTTTCTCTGACTTTATGTATTACTCCTACTTCAAGGAGATGATGACCAATGCAGAATCAAAAAAGCACACAAAATAACACAATTTGACTATAAGAGTACATAAACAAATGCAAACAAATCCACTATATGGAAAAATAAGTGCATAGACACCACTATTGAAAAGACTGAATTCCCTCAGGGTCCTTGTGAGGTAGGTGAACCATTCTTAAGTGTATTTGACAGTTGGGTTATTGAGCCTGAGGTGAGGTTTTTCGAAGGAAGGCTCTCTGACTGCAGTCCTGGCGATATTCTATAATACATACATGCATTAAAGCGTACAAAATCTCCTGTAGCATAAATGTAGTGCAGGTGCCATTTACACTCAACTTCAGCCGCGCCTGAATTCTGCATCCAGGCTAAATAAAGCACATTACATCAACGCTACACCCACGCAACTTGTGTCCAACGCTCATGTCTCCAAGTCTGTGAATTCTTGGCACAATATGAAACGTTTGGTCAGATCTCGCAAGTCTTGCTGTTATGATGCGGAGGTGTTGCAGCAGGTACTGGTTCTCTACAGTGTTGTTGTCAGTCGTGGACCATTACACCGCAGTGCAGACTGTACTGTAGGTCACTTACTCACACACGGGCGTACATCGCAGTTACAGTGGCAATACAACTGAGCTGTACTGTATCAGCTGTGTCAAACCATGAACATGAACAAATGTTGTCATGAGCCTGAGGTTTGTGTGGGAGGGTCCAGGGAGACGAAGCCAAATACATCCAGCAACTGTTGTCTGTGTGTGCGTGTATGTGTGCGTGAGAACATCTTGAGTTTGCCAGTGTACAAACAATAATTTTTGTTAACAAAGGCCTATTGTACCTGTAACAATTCTGTACAATTTAGACCTATTTAATATATTCAAACTGAAAAATGGAAATTGTAATAAAATTATATAGCAGATTTTTTTTTTTAATTTGGTATAATTCACAAAATGATTTGACGTTATCACATTTTCCACTGCTTTGTTATCTGTTTTCTATTTCAGCCAGATATTTTATGTCAGTATGTGTGCCATATAAAGCCAGGCTGGTTTTCCCAACATGCCAGTGTCCCACCGTCAAGAACTGCCTGTTTTAGTTCTTTCAAGAATTAAGAAAAAAACTGGTAGATTTTTTTTTTCTTTCATTTCATTTTTTTCACTCCATATCAAATGTTGAACGATTTCCGAAAATGATGGATTTATGAAACTTTTTCTTCAACTGGATGAGCATGACACTGTCATTTTTATTAAAAAATAAAGTTAATAACATGTTTTTTTTTTTCTTCCAGGACATTGTTAGAAGCTGTCTTGTTGCCAAGATCAACTTCATCCCCACCAGTGGGTCTGAGCTGATGGGAAACTGGTCCCTATTTGTTTAACATTATTAGTCTGGTTTTAACAGCAGAAACAAACATGGTTGGATGCTTGTCGTCATCCATGTCCAGGGTCCTCACATTACCCCACAGTCTTTAAAAGCTTCACCCACATGAGAATAGTAGCTTCCATAACATTTGTTCACCAGCTTAGTTTAAAACGAATAAAACATTTTTGACATTTAACAAGTCATTATTTGATCTCTCTCAGACTTTGGTCGAAGTCACGTGTCAAAAATCTGGTTTTGTACTTTGATGTCATGTTGTAAACATACAGAGCTGACCCTGGGCATGAACCCTGTTTGACCTGTCTGTGGTTGGAATCAGGTGTGTGTGTGTGTGGAAGAGGCTTGATGACAGCTGTTGGTTTCTGACTGACATTAAGGGCACATCTGTCTTATATGATGTAAATAAAAAACACCACGTATCTTTAATAAGGAAGAAAGACTGTGGCTGTTACTGTGTTTACATGTATTTACACATTTGACTGATCCGAGCGTGTGAGTCTGTGAAGTATGCATTTGATTGTGTGAGCATAAAGTATGAAAATCATAGTTATATTGATCTTTAAATTAATATTAAATGTATGTAGGTCACATACTGTACGTACTGAAGCAGGACGACTTTTGCAGGACAAAGTTTGAAGTATATCCTTCAAACAGACTAGTTATTAATGCACCTCCAGATAACAACAGTTTTGAGCAGTAATTAGCTAATAATTATGGATTTACAAAACACACTGCCAGATTGTTCCAGATGGATCATGATCACTAGGCAGGATGAATCAGAAGATCATAATTTGTTGGACCAGGCAATATTTTTCTCTCTTTTGTGGTCCAAGATTGTCACTCTTCGGCTTCATCTTCCTCTCTCATTGTTGATGCGTGTTTGTCAGTTGGACTCAAACCATTTACAGGAAACTTCAGACACTGGAGCTGATATCTCTGGCACTGATGAACTATCAGCTTAAAATTGTGTCCAAGCTGTATCAGCATGCTTTTAAGTTTTTCTTTTTGGCTACTAAGGTGAGGATTAAACCTGGAATAACAAGTTGTTAACACAACACTGATGCATTATCACCTTAAACTTGGAGTCTCAAACTGCTGGCCAAGGGGGCCATTTCTGGCCCACATCCCCCTCCTTCTGGCCTGCAGCATGATATCAAAATATAATATAATTCATTTCACTTAAAAAAAAAGTAAGTATTTTTTCAAATTTTTTCATACCAATTTAAACTCTCCTTCAGCTGAATACAATTGAAATCAAACAAGTCTGTTTTAAAAATATATATAATGTGCGTATGTATTGCATGACGCATTTAATTCTACATCCAGAAAAGAATAGTCTTTTCAACAATATTTTTCCTATCAGCAAACACAGTTGCAGAGCGGATCAGCAAGTTGTTAGGTGACATTTATAATCACTTAGTGACAAAGCTCGAGCTTTCACCACATACTCGTATAATGTTTGACAAAAGCACAGACAAAACTGACAATATTCAGATAGTCATTTTCATCAGGGGTATTAATGAGCAATTCAAAGTGACAGAAGAGTTGCTGATTTTGTGTCGAATGCAGGATAAGTAATAAATAAAAATGTATAGAAACTGCTGTTTGCATTTTTTTAAGTATGACAAAAACATGGTATGCTAACAAAAAAGTAAAATTTCAGAAATATTGTGCTTACTTACAGTACTTGAACTCTGCAGTGGTCCCCCTGTGAGACGAGCATATCATCAGTGGCCCCAAGCCAATTTGATTTTGAGACCTCGGCCTTAAACTGGTACGTCAAACTTGTTATCTTGAAACTTTTGCCAATCACAGGTTGGTAAGACAGTTGACTGTTGTTGGGATTGAACTCCCAGTATCTTCCCAGTAGCTATCTTCCTCCAGAATCAGTCACTGCACCTTTAACTTCTTAGTTTCTTTGTACTCAAAAGTCAAGATGTAACTTGACAATATGCAAAATTAAATTGGTTGCCATGTAAACTAAAGCTCTTTTCTTTTTTTTTTCTCCTGTTATTTTTGTCCTCTCAGACAGAACACCTCCACTGCTAAACTGGTAATCACCTTGGTTGTAACAATGAAGAAACACTTGAAACAGAAGCCTGTAAAAGGCTTGGTGACAATTTCACTATATTCATTTATCTCCCATGTATTCTCATACTTCACCCCTCTTCTCTGTTTAGTTTTATCTTCTCCTCTCGTCATTTCTCTAACCCTCCAGCCCTCCATCCGTCCTCCCTCCCTTTATCTTTTACCCCCCCGACACACATACACACCCTCCGTGTATGCAAATACATCCCCATTACACTAATTGGCTCTGGGAGGTTTGAATATTTCACGTGGACCATCTTCGCCGCACTGTGGCGTAACATCACACGAGCCACATGCTAATGGAAATCACACACACTCAAAGTATGAATGAGTGAACAAAGGTCATGTAATTTACACACTGTGCCTGTCATATTAGCCAAATGAAGCAGGGCTGAATTATGGGGTGGTGTTGCGGGGTTAGGGCGTGTGTGAGTGTGTGTCTGTGTGTATGTGTCAGACCACTCTGCATCAGAATGAATTATGGAGTCATTATTCATGGATGCATCTGTAGAGGAGATGCTCCCTGGTCTTTGTGTGTGTGTGTGTAGTCTGTGTTGAAGAACATGTTTGGTATGTTCCCCTTTCAGCTTGACCTCTTAGGAGCATTTGTGTTGTTACAATGATGATGCAAATGGCACACAATTGACCCACAGCCTCTTTGTGACTCTTGTTTTACCTCTAATGTTGAGTTACGTTACCCTTTAACTAATGTAATGTGCTTCTAGGACCCAACACATGCTAAGACATTTTGTATTTTTCCTGATCTATTACCATGACTTTAACAAAATTATTTAATCTGGTTTCATATCCAATGTTGGGAAAGTTACTCAGGAAGCGTAATAACTTACTTTTTTTTTATTACTCCTTTGAAAATGAGTAATATCACTTTCATTATTACTTGGCATCACAAATAATTAGTTAAATTACTTGTTTTATTACTATATTACTTTTGTACCTTGTTGGCGGCCTTGTTGCTCTCCAAAGTTGAACTGCTAATCCAGAAAGCTTTGGTTGTGAGCTGTCCATATGTTGGCTGTGGTGGTAACAAAACTCTACTTCTTTGTGATACTTGGACAGCAGATACAACTGCAGAGCGGGTCATAAGAATGAACATTCTGATTAACAGCAGATGGGAAAGAGGGTGTGTCTCCTCAGACAGAGAGACAGACTGTGTGCGCCTTCACGCACGAGACAGCAGCATAACTTGATTATTTGATTCAGTTTCCTGTGGAGAGTTTCCTCTGTCCTGTCAAATTTATCACTATAGTTTTTAGTTTGGCTGCTTGAATGTCCCACATATTTGCTGCAGTGACATTACTGCAAAGCATTAAAGTAAATCATTAAAAAAAACACTCAGACATCAATACAACACACACAATGAAGAAATCACCTGGAAACCTAAAAGGTAACATAGCCAAGAGGCAGGTAGAGGTGCAGGCGCAGATCTCTGAATTCAAGATCTCAGCCTTCACTGACCTTCATCAGATTAATACCTGTAGGCAGTAAACATGTAGATGAAGATATATGAAGGAAGGACTGACCTTCATCTTCCTTGTGGTTCTTGTTGGGTAATAAACTGTCAAACACTCCAGCTTACAGGGCGTGTCCACTCACACCCACTACACCGCCCTTCCAGCCTCCCTGTGTGTATATCTGTGCATTTCCATAGTTTGGTGGAGGGGCGTGTTCCACAATAATGAATCACTGCTGCCCTCTCACTTCTTTCTCTTCCTTCATCTTTCTCTCATCCATCACTTACTACATTTCTAAATCTGGTTCCCGCACATCACTCTCTCTTTCTCTTTTTTCAATCAAAGTCCCCCTCTAATCAGCCTGCCCATGAATTTCTGTTTGTTGCTGTCCTCTGATATCTTTTTTCACACCTTTAGCTGAATGGCAATAAGACATTTTAACATTTTAATAAACTAAAGTATTCATCCAGCTTCTTTACTCAAATAAAAGTGAAAAGCACAGGCTCTGAAGTGTACTGTAGTATAAAAGTAAAAAGTCGCCCTCAGATGGACCTTTCTATCTGCTTTTTCTGTGCAAGGCTAACTGAACCTCATCTTTTCCCTGTGGTCAAGTCTCACTCTGTTTCATCTTGTTACATCTTTTTTTTTGTCTTGATATGTCTTTTGTCTTATGTTGTTTTTCATTTTCATCTTGTTACATCTTTTACTTTGTTTTTTTTTGTGTGTGTCTTGTGTCTTTTCTATCATTTTACATCTTTCATGTTGTTTTTGGCTGATGTCTTTTTTGTCTTGTTACCTTTTTTACATTGTTTTTGTCACTGTCTTCTTCATCTTGTTCTGTTTTTTATATTGTTTTTGTTTTAGTCTTGTTACATCTTTTATGTTGCTATTTGTCTTGTGTCTTTTACATCTTTTTCCTCTTGTGCTATCATTTTTGTCTTGTGTCATTTTAAATCTTGATATGTCTTTATTACATCTTTTTGTCCTGTTACATCTTTACTCTTTTTTGCCGTGTTACGTCTTATTTGTCTTGTCTTTTATGTTATTTTTCGTTTTCGTCTCGTTACATCTTTTACTTTGTTTTTACTATGCCTTGTTTTGTATTTGTTTTTATGTCATGTTTCATCTTGTTACATCTCTTTGCCTTGTTACATTATGTTGTTTTTCGTCTTGTTATGTCTTTTTTGTCTTGTTATGTATTGTTTTTTGTCATTACATCTTTTTTGTCTTTTCTGTTGTTTTTGTTTTAGTCTTGTTACATCTTTTACGTCTTTTTTTGTGTCTTGTTGCATAATTTTTTGTCTTGTTATATAGTTTTTTTGTCTTGTTACATTTTTGCATCTTGTTTGCATCGTTTTGGGGGGGTATCTTGTGCAGTAACTAAGTATTTGTACTTAATTACTTCCCACATCTGCTTAATTCAGACCGTAGCTCATTACTTCCTTAAATCCAATCTTTATGCACTGCTGCTGTGCATCAGATTCTTTCATGTTTGACCATACATTATTGACTGTATTTGTGCTTTGAGGCAGGGTTTCAAGTGTAACATTTTTCAAACCACTGATTTTCTTTTTTTTTTCTAGTGGAGCTCCACCATGCCAAATATGTCAGGCTGAACTTTGGGCGAAATGTGTCTAAAATGATGTTTGATGGAATGATGCAGCCATAAATCATATATCATCGTTGGTTTCAATATTTAAATCAATGTAAACATTATAAAGCTTTAATGACAAGTTGAAACAAGCTGATACAGAATATATGTGACAAAACAGTGTGGAATAAGATGGTTTTGACAACCCTAAACCTGCATAAGGGGAAACAACTGTTAAAGAATCTATAAACGGTGGCAGAGATGACAGACGAGCTGAAACCTCACATGACTTTATCCCAAACAAGCAATAATCCACATGTCCTGCCTCGCTCTGATATTTTCCACCAGGGTCACCAGAGTGGAAAAGAGATGAGCAGGATTGGAGGATTAGTGTTGATCCATGCAAATTAAAAGATCATAGAGGCAACCTCACAAGGCTGTGTGAGTAGGCTGCCCTTTGCGCAAATCTGCATGTGTTTTTGTGTGCGTGCTTGTGTGTATTTACAAGTGTTTGTGTGTGTGAGAGCTTGTGAGTGCCCCCCAACACTTCCGTCTCCCCGCACATGTGGCTTTTTACTGTGTTGTATGCATTTGTGTGGATATTCAGCTCCCATTAATCTTCACAGGATAAACAAAGTGATGCATATTTTGTCGACAGGACCGTGAATGTACATTTTTCCTCGAAAAATCTCTGTGGTCATCCATATATGAGATCCTGCTTAATCTCAGAGATCAGTGTATAATATCTTTGGGACAGCGTTTTTACCTACAGGATTTACTGGAAAACCCCATAGCACCAATGTCGCAGCAAACATAATGTCCGCTGACCTAGAAAGCCTGGATTTTCTGTTATGTGGCCTAACAGACTGAAATCATTCTGTCAGAGGTCAAGTAACACAACATGAATCGACTGTGTGGAGTTAATTAATTACTTCCAATAGCATCAATGGAAACAAGAACGTCTCTATTGCAGCTATAATCAATATTTTTATAATGACGGTGTGTAAACAATGTGACAACGCTAAAGAGGTCACTCGTAGTGATGAACCTGTAGAATCTGTACCTCCCCTTTACTTGTTTCACACTCACTGCTCTTATTATGTGTTTTACTCTGTGCACAGCACCAAACAGCAGACAGACTCAGTTAGTGACTGGCTAGTAAACAACAGTTGGTGGAGTTGGTTCATCAGGTGGACAGAAATGCGACACATAATGAATGATAATGTTGTTCCATAATTGTGTAAATAATCAGGTGTCACTAGTTTTTCCCCTGTTTTCCCTTTTCTTCTTTGTGTCTTTTGTCCTCTCCCTGTCTGTCCTCTTGTGTCTGTCTTGTGGGTGCGGCGCCTCCCTCACTCCTCTGGTGTCCCGACTGCTTCTCATTCAACTCATCTGCTCCCTGCTGTGTACCTGAGACCCATCACCCAGAGACATACATATGTAGATTGACCACTTTGGCTTGTTACGTCTCAACGTGGCCCCCATTTTCATTATAGGTCAAGACTGACCTGTGAACTAATACAGGGAAATAATTATATTCAAGGATCTATGATCTACATGGAGTAAGATTTTTTTTTCAAACTTCATCCATGTAAATTATAAATCCTTGAATAAAGCACTACTCATTGAAATAGATAGATGAATAGATATAATGTATAATAGGACTTTTTATCCAGAAAAAAACCAGCTCTCCCATTTACATATACTTGATCACAGGTCAGTCTTGACCCAACAAAAATGGCAGCAAAGTTGACGAGTGATCCAAGGGCCAATGTGGCACTCCATATATGTGTGTATGCTATCAACTCATCAACTCCTGCAGCATAAGATACCAGCTCTGTGCCCATCTTCACCAGATCATTACTTCAGCCAAGCGGTAGAGTCAAATGCTTCAGGCCCCCTGAACTGTGCATTCAAGATAATCTTTTGCTCTCATGTTTTTTTCTGAAATTCACTAACCCTGCTTTTCTTGTGCCTTAGGACCCCAACCTGCCAACCTGCCTGCCTCCTCGCTTCCAGCTATGACCCCCAATCATACCTCGCTTCCCTGCCATCAGCTCATTTCCCTCCGCCTTCCCCATCGTTTATTACATTACACAGGAAATGCAGCTATTACCATCTGGAAAATTTGGTAATGTAGTTTTTTTTTTAAAGTAATTAAGGAGAATGGCTTATTTGTCTTTCTGAACTGCACTGATAAATATTTTTCATATTACAATGTGTTATATATAATATACTGACAAACCTGCAGAGCTCTGGCTCCGTCCAGAATGTTTAAGCCTCTTTCAGCCTCCAGAGAATATTGAATTTTCATTTTCACACTTAATCTTTTAATAAAAGAGATATAACATGTTAATCATTGAGCTGTAGAGGTTCCTCTGGTAGGTGGATTTTGTTACCGTTAAACAGATCCAGGTTTGCTGTTTCCCTCTGTATCTATGCTAAACTAAGTTAGGATGCTACTTATTGTAGCTTCATATTTACTGTATTAGGGATGTGCGCCATCAGATGACTATATGATTAAATGTGCCACCCTCACTAGTTGGCACCAAAAATACTAGTTGGTTAAACTATTTATCAATATTTTATTCATGTATAATGGCAGTTAACTGTTGCCTCTAAGCTGTTATGCAGCCACCTGATTCTAGCCGATGCTGTATCTCTGGCAGACAGCAGCTCCTCTCGACCAGTGCGAATGCCCCAATGGCCTGGATGTTGTTATAAACTGCACAGTATTTTTGTGTAGAAAATGAAAATAAAGTTGAATGATGGCTGTGTCAGAATAAACTGGTGTATAACCTCTCGACTGGAGCAATGTGTAACCACATTAAGCACAGGCATGGCCATAAACCTGCAGAGCAGATGCTCTGCTAGCACTGTTAAGTTAGCCACACTGTGTAGCAGGCTGGCAGCTAACGTCACCTGCAAGTAACGGTTTTTACCCATAGACACTGTGGTTTGGTCTGAAAAGCTGAAGCATTTAGTGAGTTGTCGTCATGTTTTGAAGGATAATGTACAATGTGTATAGTGGTACACATTTCGGTGGTATTTATAATATGATTTGGTCATTGATGAATGTTATTAACCATTTCAAATGACTCTTTAATATCGAAAAACATTTTTAACCTTGTTAATGTGTCCATGTGGTGTTTCTCATGTGTTTCAAAGCAAGAAATGCCATGTCTGAGCATTTCATGCTTTGAAACTGCAGCGAGCAAGGGCAGTCTCAAAAAAAAAACAAAAAAACAGATTCAATCAAACTGGGTATATGGACGTCATAAACCTAAGGAACCAATGCCATTAATCGAGGGGGTGGCACTATACATATCATTAGCGACAATGCCCAACCCAGCCGGATGTAGCTAGTTAGCTAGCAAAACAGAGGAGATTTGTTACTTCTTGCAGAGCATTTTATATTGTTGAAAATTTGACTGGAAGTGGACTTCAATAAACCAGTATTTCTTCGGATGAGGTTTAACATTATCAGTTGACAAGTCTAAATTAAAATTTGTGTTTCATCAACAGGGAAATTGGTCACCAGGAACATCTCTGCACCGTACAGACATAAGACTGTCAGTCCACTCATCTAACTCTCCACCAGACAGCAAGTTAGAATATTTCCCAAAATGTTGAATTATTTCTTTAATATGTGAGTCGTGTTTAAAATGTAAATTTCTACTGGTCAGTTTGGATGCCTGAGGTTTCAAAAATGCTGTTTTGTAGCTGAGAGAGGAGATACACAATGGCCTCATTTAGCACTCCAGACACTAACTGTATCTAATTGTGTGATGTGTGTGTGTGTGTGTGTGTGTTGTGAGTCTTTGAAGTCAGTTGATGGCTGTTCAAAGCACGTAGCAAGACACAGATACACAGCTGTTGAAACAAACTGTACATAACTCTGTGTGTGTGTGTGTGTGTGTGTTGTGTGTGTGTGTTGTGTGTGTGTGTTGTTATTGGTGTGATTTAAGGATACACTCTCAGTAGCCTCCTACTTCCTGGAACATCCTGTAACTTCATTACCATGCTCTCATTAGAAACTCATTTAGACCAATCAGATTGCTCGTGTAATCTAATCTTCCCGAATAATTATGAGGAGAAATCATTATTACTGCAACATCAGTTAATTAGAACTGGGGCGCACCACCTGGTGTATTTGTGTCCTTGTACATTGTCGGGATTCACAGAACTTGTAGGAAGATTCAGCTCTCACTGAGCTAATTTTGGTACAGTCTGAGAAAGAGAAAGTATTACAGATGTTTCCTATGTTATGGTTGATTGAGAGAGCAGAGTGTGAGAAGAGAGTGTTGGTCTATTCAATTCCCAGCTCTGTAAAGTGAAGCTATGACGACGTTGTCACCTTGACCCATCCTCAGCTTCCTGCGCCAGTTGTGTTTGTGTAGGGAGTATTTAATTGGTTTGAGCATTTTGACTCAGCAGTGGTGTGTTGGGTTGTGTCCTCAATCCATCCAGTCGAGTTTTCTGTTTTTTAGATTATTACATTGTCTTGTTGAGACTGACAGGAATTCTAACTCCTAACGAGAGGACAGGAGGAAGGGGTGATTGTGAGAGCAGAAATGGATTTGCAGAAGCTTGTTTGAGGAGGATTTACCGTAGGAGGGTAAATTGATTAGGTGAATTTAGGAACAGTGGAGTGGACAAGGGAGAGGAAAGCAAAAAAGAATCAGGTCAAAAATAAAGGTCATGGATAGAGGACAAAGAAAAATGAGAGAGTGAAAAGGTCTTGAGGTATCATACCTGAATTATTGAGCCTAGTAATACACTGCATAGCTGCACTCTTGTTTTCCTTGGAAATACATTCTTGGAGTTAAATAAAAAACATTCCAGACAGCTGACAAATGATCTTAGAGAGTATTACTCATCAGGATTGAGCAATCACAGAGGTAGCTATAAGTTCTCCAGAGATGATGTGGAGATGAATCTAATAAATTTTTTAAAGCGCAGGTAGCATTTGTTAAAAGTGGGGGAGGTTCATTTTATCATCTTTAACATTTCCTGTATTTTAGCCTACAACTGCCATTTTCCATCTTTATATTTGTTAATGTAAAGTACATATAGGTCAAAGGCCGAAAACATGTGACACTGCAGTTTTACTACGCAAGAGTAATAAAGGTATTTCAACTCAGGTGAATAGTGCTTTAAAACCATCCCAACATCATCACTGCATGCCAGTTGAAGACAAACAACTGTAAATAACAATGGATTACAGTAGTAGGCTTGGGGAGATTTGTCAATTGAGCAGCGTCATTGACATGAAAATACATCGTTAGCATGATGTGATTGACAATTGATGATCTCCTGTGAAGCAGGATTCGCCTGGAGAGAAAACTGCACAGATCTCACCGGATCATCTAAAACTGTAGGGAATATTTTAGGACAGGCAACACTATGACTCTGTCACTCACAAACTTATTACTGCGAACCTGCTCCGCAGAGTGACTGAAGTGAAGCACGAGGACCTGTCCCCCTCTGCTGCAGCAGCATCGTCCTGTATACTTTCATCACACAAAGCACAAATATACACTAATGAAACTGCCGTATTTTGCCATAAGTTACCCAAAATCGTACACAAAATCATCTGACTGAATCTTAAATATTTCGAAGCCTTGGAAAGTGATGATGAAATCGTATCTGCAGTGACTAAGTTCATAACATTATGTCAAAATATGTTGCATCTTAGTTTGTGTCTAATTGTAGATACTTGATTGTTGTGGAATTTATTCCAAATACCTAAGCCAAGGAAGAAGTACTCAGGAGTGCAATATGCCTTACACTGAAATGGTTAATAATACTTGGCCAATGGAGAATGAAATAACCAGTACAACAGGTTGGCATTGATGTTCCCTTCAATCTGGCATTTCTTCCTCGGATAGTCTTAAGCATTCAAGTAATGTCAGATAACCCTGCCCAAATAAGGTCAACCACACATAAAGTTAGCTATGGTCTGAATATGAAACACGGGAATTATGATACACAAAGTCCTGAACTTTGTTCAGCACTTGGCCTACAGCTCAGGGTCAGTGTATAACCAAACAGATTACAGTTTACGTCTTCTCATCAATAGACAGACAAACCCTCTCGACGTCAGCTGCCTAGAACACTATAGGTTGTTCACTTCGTTATCTAAAGGAAAGACACTGCATCCACTGTCTAGAGAGACACAGTAAGTCTGTCAAAGGTTAAAACCTTAATGTATGGCTCGAAGGCCTTAGCTAACCACTAGAAGATGGAAAATTCCTTACACTTGTCATCATGGTATTTTTTTCTAACTTGTACTACTGTTTAATATCTTTGTAAATAAATAATATAAATATTCATATTGTAAGAAAACCAATCATTTCATGTAAAGAGACCTGGCCTTATTTTCTCTTATATTTGCCATATCACCATATTAGGTAACACAATGGTGATTGAGCCTTAAGTCCACGGATGAAAATACTACAATATTTACATATTTGCAGTATTATGAACTGGTTGTCTGCGATTAAATTCCCAGAAAAAAATGCTGTTTAACTTGGTTGCATGCAAACTGATAACTTGCTACTGCTGCAGCCTCACATTAGAAGCATGTAAGTCGGGCGCCCTGGTAGCTCAGTTGGTAGAAAGTTTGCCTCATGTACTGAGGCTATAAGTCCTCTACAGTGGGCCAATATGAGGCCCTTTGCTGCGTGTCATCCCCCACTGAACTGACTTTCATTATGAAGTAGTCACAGGAAATGCAACGTGTTTGTCAGTGAGCTCAGAACTTATTGCTATCATTCATCAAATGCATCTACAAAACAAGACAAAAGTCATTTTCATAATTTTTTTTTGGCTGGATTTGGATCAGTTTGAAATATTGCAGGGAGTAATGGAACAGTCTGGAGCAGCCACAGTGAGCTGTTGGATGAAGGAGACGGGCTGCATGCCTCCAACTTCTCAGCCAGGTAACCAACTCCTTTCACTGTGCCGCGCTGTTCACAGACTCATGTCGAGTGCAGCATAAAAATCAGACCACGGTTGCTCACATAATGACTAAAAAAGGTCAATTATTGCCTGACATCTTCATTCAAATAAACAGTAGTCTGTTTTGCTGGGCACAGAACTCTGTGGCCTGTAATATTAAACCACATAATCAACTGGGACTGAAATCTTAAGGATTGAAACTTTAAATCATAAAGATAACATGACACAGTATTAAATAATCTATCCAGTGAGAAGTCACATGCATCCTTTTCCTAACACTGCACTGTAAATACTGTGTACATGGATGCAATTCAAGTGTGAAATCTGGCTGCATTTTCTGCATCATACAAACTTTAGCAGCCATGTAGGGCGTAAATAACATTTTTCCGCAGTGCCAAAATGACACATCTCTTTAGAATTCAAACTCTCTTCCAACAAGCCTAATTTATGTACAGTATTACTCAGACAACAGTAATGTGACAGTGCTGGATATTAATTTTCTCTCCCATGGATAGTTTGATGGAAGCATAAATTTACCACATAAGAAAACCAACACAAGACTCATAAATCATAAGAGGATTAAAGTGAAACAGTGGACTGGAATGTTTCTTCTTCTCCATATTTTTCTTATAGCTCCCTCTTCTTCTCTTCTGCATCTTGTCAAGTTCACATGAAGCAGGCATGCACTACATGTAGCCACACACACACACAAGCATAAACACACTGCGCTGTTCTGCATATAGTGCGATGGTTAGAAACATTCATGCTTGTGCGCTCACAAGCACGCACAGAGTTTAATCACAGTTTAACAGTAAACATCCCCCCCGGCCTGTTTGACATTTGACTTTTGCGAACTTGTTCTATTCATCTTCTGTCCTCAGCTGGAACAACAGTCCACACTGAGTGTGTGTGAGTGTGTGCAACACGTGTGTGTACGTGCATTAATCCACATGAAGACACTGATGGGAATTTATTGATGTTTTGATAATTTTTCAACCTTTAGTGGTCAGAACAAAGGAGGGGAAGGTATGTTTTATGTGTGTGTGTGTGTTTTGGCCAAAGATACTGGTGACCTCTTCAAGCAACTACGTGTTGTTAATCATGTTTTCAAGGCCTTTGACCTGACGCGAGAATGGAAAAAAGGCAAACAGTGCTCAGCTTGGACAAAAAAATTATTATCTCAATTATTTACGACATTTTTTTTTTTGCATCTGTTTGTGTCACATGACCAGTATAAAATGTGGAGAGTAGGGTTGGATTTGACGGTTTAATGTGACATATCATCTTAGACTCCTTATTTTTCTATTAAAGGTAAAATATTTGGACACTGGAATGCAGCGTGTGTGGTCTGACGTGTTTTCATTTGTGAAATATTTTTCGTCTAGTGGTGGCGGCTGAGTAGAAGCTTGTTTTTTCTGAAAAGCTCTGCTGAACTTTTCCGGTCATTGAACAGCATAGCCAGTAAAATTAATGGTAAAGGCTTTGCTCAAGGGCAGCCTGGTGATAGCTGCTGTATTTTTGTCTTTATTAACATAAAGACTCTCTTCCCCTGTGATGTGCAGCATTTGTCACTGTCAGAAGCTGCTGTCTGTTTTCGTGCGGGTTTGGTGGAGCTCCTGAAGGTCACAAGCTCCTGTTGTTTTGTAAAAACCCACTGAAACATTTCACAGGGATACGCTAACGTCTAGATGATCCATCACATACTCACTGTAATGTTTAGATTAAGCAGCTGCTGAATGGTGTGTTTTTCTGAATATGGATTTACTAAATGATGCTGGACTGATGTCGGCTATATTGTAGTCATACATATACGTATACATACACATACATAGTCACATTTGAACCAAACTTCTGTACAAAAAGCTGCCAGTTGTAAGAGGTGAAGCGCTAATAATGGTAATGATGGTATCTAGTCATTCCATCACATGTAATCGCAGGGATCTCCCGTAAGAGACTGCATGTATGAACACATGCAACACACACACAGGCTGAATACGGAACTGCCTACTACATACTACTGACAAACGCAATATGCAGTACGCACTGGTGGATTCGGGGCCTACGCGTGTGTAAAATAATTAATAATAGAATGAAAAAAAATCGAATTTCCCCCAAGGGGATTAATAAAGTATGTTCTTCTCCAGGGTGCCGCTGTAGTGGAGAAAACGTGATGTAGTGCCATACAGACTGCCCTACATTTCAGAAAATTAGTTGGCCTCTACGTTTAAATAGGTCTGTGTGTGTTTATTACAGTGGTGTGGTAGTTGTTACACCTTAAGTCATATAATAGCATAATACAGTTTTAATAAAACCAGGGTTTGGAACTGTTTCACCATAAATGTATCATAACTTTCGCCATGCAGGTTCACCACTGGCACAATGTAATACATATTGCATGCTGCTTTTCATAGTAGTATGCAGTATGAAGGCCAGGCTTAGCTGGTTTCCAGTTTTGGAAGTAAATAATAGCACACCTACAAGAAAACAACTGCTACTGTGAGGCATCCCCTTTTGCTTAAAATCCATTGTCATATTAATGGCCTTGTTTTATGTATTGTTAAATAAAAATCAAAAAATTTTATGCACTCAAAGTTGAGCCAATCTTCACCTGTGTTATCACATCGAATATAGATATTTTTCAAGGTATTGTCTCAAAAGTAGAAATTTCAGTATCGTGACAACACTTTTATTTACAATCAGTGCAACATCCATGTATTTTTGGCATTCTGCAGAGTTTGCTTTTGTTGCACATTGCATACTACATTTTGGCCAAATCAGTGCAGACTGTTAATACAGTAGGCAGACACACACACACACACACACTGTACATACTGTATAATGAAACACTTAAAACGCAGAGCCACTCCATACACTGACACACACACTTTTTACACTCTCCCTCCTCTTGAGTGTGTTGGTGTGTGTATGCACAAGTTCGTGTGTGTGTGTGTGTGCATTTGAATGCTCGCATGTGTGTTTGTGTGTGATGTCCATGCCCTTTGTCTCCTACCCTGCAGTGAGGTTTATTTTTGGGGTGATGCCTGATGGTTTGCTCCCACAGGACACTCAAACTGTCAAAACAAATCACTCTGCGTGTGTGTGTGTGTGTGTGTTGGTGTGTGTGTGTGTGTGTGGTGTGCGTGCAGGTGTGGGTGTGGCTATTTTATTTGTATTTTTGTGTGCATCAGCACGTATTACTGCTTACAGTGCATGGATGTGGCTGTGGATGGATTGCTTTGTTATTGTGTGTGTGTGCAGATTTTGAAGTGCGTGGTGAAATGCAGCTGTACGACCCGCTGCCCAGTGAGTTCAGACTCTGTAAACTGAAAAATTCCTGAAGTACTTTGGTGATTCAAACCTCTGACAGTCGAGCAGCTACAGAGCTGGAGTTTTAAACAAGTGTTTAACACTCTGAAAGCCGATTTAATGTGGCACACAAAAGATCTCAGTCAATCACAGAAGCATACTGGTGACGGTCTGACCCAAACCAGCTTTGATAGAAGGAACCATCTCTGTTGTTATATTAATATTTTTGTTGAATCAAAGCAAACTCCCTGTAATGAGAGAGGCCTGCAAGTAGTGCTGACCCACAGAGAAACACTGCCTGACTCTGCAGCTCTAGAGAGTCCGGTGTCAGCTCTCAGATGCTTTTGGCTCATTGTTTCAGTTTGCAGGTCCATATGGTCAAGTCCCAACGGCTCAAGACTACGGTATGCTACGTGTGCAGTGTGAAATCGCAAGAAAATAAGATTTGAACACCTAGCAAGCCAAGAAACTCAAATGCCTTTAATAAGAATTGAACAAGATGAAACAGAAATGAACACTGGACCTGCCACTGGATGGTTGGTGGAAAAAAGGACTCCAGTGGGATACCCAACTTGCTTTTTTGCTAAAACAAACAAAAGACTGTAGGAAACTACAGTATGCATTAGGGCTCTGCCTGACTCAGAATTTTGTCAGTCAGATTGGATTTGGGTGTTCAAGTGACGCTTTATTGAACTGACAGAGTTCAGTTCGGAGTGACAGCGACATTCACACACTAAAGAAAGGAGTCAAAGTAAGCCCCCCAAGCTAATGTGTGCTAACTGTGCTAACGGATGATCGCTAATGTGCAGCAGCATGTCTTTGCCGACATTAAATATCAAACAAAAGCCAGAGACTACACTGTATGAAGTTCCTGTGGGCTGCAAATTCACCACTTCTAGCAGAAGGCAGGAGATCTAATTATCTCTGAGTCTGACCAGGCAAGGCCTCTCTTTCTCCAGGAAGCTGCCTCATCTCAAAACTACTACGTGTATGTGGTGTCTGAAGTTGTCCGTGTAGGTACCTGTTTGGAAGTATAAGGCCCTGTGTCTACATGGCATTTTTTTTCCTTTTGTCAGTTGTTCCTAATGCAGAGAATGCAAACATGGCTGGTGTTGTCACTATTGCTTTTTTTCAACTGAAAAAGTTGAAGGGTGCCCTGGTATCTCAGTTTGTAGTGTGCACGCCCCATATACAGATGCTGGGAGTCCTCGACAGTTGCCATGGGTGGATCCTCCCCCCAAAGCCGCTGAAAAACAATCTTAAAAGAAAAGTTGAAGCCCTGAGAAGCTTGTTCCTTTCCATGTCAGGCAAAAACTATTACAAGAGAGGCAGAAAAGCCTGTTTATGGGAGCAGATCGGCCGAACAGTGAAGGTTGGTGGTTGTGATTTTATCACTCTATGAGTTGCAAGCTTGTGTTTAACATAGCATTAAGTTAGCTTGTAGCTAATGCCAGTCATGTCTAACGCAGTGGGTTTTTCTTTTTATCTCACCACACATGCACATTCATCCCAGTGCTCCCCATCGCCATGCCAGCAGTTTTCAGCCAGAAAAAAACAAAACAAACAAACATAAAAACATGTGGACACGGACCCTAATCCAGGCTTCACTCAGACTCACAGTGGGTTCGGCCAGGACGGCAGCCGCCTCTACCTGTCGAAGATATCCTCGAGTCTTATGGGACAACCTGACACACACGGAGAGCTGAATGAAAGTGAGGAAGGCTCACTCTGCAGCTACTTCTGTGGACCAAAAGTCCACAGACACTAACACTAACAAAAAAACAAAACAAACCAACAACATCTGCTCGACTTGAAGAATCTAAGCTGACTGAGGGGTCTCCGACTGAAGATCTGAATCTTTGTCTGTTAGGGGGTAGCCCTAAATTGCATCATACAAAAGCTCTTTTGCTATAATTTTGGCTTGAAGGTTTTTGTTTTTACACCTTGGGGTCAAAGGTCATTTTAATGCATTTTTAAGAAGAATATCTGGCTACAAATATTGCAAATTCTGGGCTAAAAAAAAGGACAATGAAGTTGAATAAACTCAATCACAGCTTCCCCTCGTGCTATCATACTGTACAGTTACAGTAGCTGTCTTAAAGAAACAACATATCCCCCCGGGGGACAGGTGAAGGGCAAAGCACCAACACTGAGCTCTAATCCACTGTGGCATTTGTGCTGTTACTCTGACGTTAACGCTGTGTGAGGTGAATTGATTTTGTGCACCCATGACGACAGCCGTAGCACTCACACTCACTGATCACTTTCATGGGCTTATGTACCTGTCTGTGAGTGTTAATGAATCATTTTTTATCCAGCCACTGTTCCTATCAGTTTGATTAACTTAACTGAGGGTTGTTTGCGTTATCGTCAGCAGGTTGTCATGCCCCCTTTCATGCTCTCAGTTTCAATTCTCCTTTAATTTCACTAAAATTCTCCATAAATTGATTTTTTTTTTCCCATCCAGCCTCCATTGCCTGAGCATCAATTTCTGTCCTCATCTCCCCTCTCCAAACCAGCTACTCCTGCACGACTAGCAGCTCCACATCACCATTCTGAGAGTCTGAAAATATGTCTGAAACATAATGAAACTATTTCAGAAATAATTTTTCTATTAACGGACGACAGAGTGAGTCTGGCAGCCTGAAATGTGACATTACTGTGTGGTCAGACTAGTAAATTTTGGGAATATGAGCACCTCAGCTCCAAATTTGGCGTCATGAAGGTAATTTCTTGCACATTTAATCAGGTCCAAGCTGGTCATTTTTTTCTGATCTCCATTTAATCTGCATCATTTTCTCAAGATCCTGGCCATTTATTTAAATTTTAGTTATCTCACCTGTTTAGTTCCTCCTTTCATGAGGACCTCTCCTCATCTTTTTTGTATTTTGTTCTCTTCATCTTTACTTTTCCTCTGTTTAACCTCCTTCTGCTCCCTCCTTTTCTCTTTTCTTCCATGTCTCTCGTGAAGGAAACTGGAGTAACTCTCCTGTTGCCCTCTCCCTCCGCCTGCTCCTCTACATCATGCCCCTGTGACTGATGCTCGAGTTCTGCCTGCAGCTTACATTTGTGCAGATGGCTGGGAACACACACACACACACACACACACACACACACACACACGCACACACAGGTTTGCGTTAACACAGCTGGCTGGATGTAGGTGCCCCAGTTACATATGGAAAATAGGGCAGCGACAGTGGTTGTGATTAAGTTGTGTGAATGTGTGTATGTGTGTCTTGAGGCCGCTTGTTCTGCTCATGTAAGAGATGGGTGAGCAAAGGTCATAACCTGAAAACTGGTAGGTGAGTGTGTGTGTGTGTGTGTATGTGTGTGTCCAGTGATACAAAGATAAGTAAAATCCTCCACAGTGTATGTCAGTTCTCACTTCTCGAAGGATCTGATTTACGGTCAGGTAATGTTTTTAGGTTGTAGGTAAGCATTAGGATTATTAGTTTGGCATAACGCATAATTCAGATTCAGAGTAGAGTGTGTGCTGCTGTGTGGAGGGAAATCGGGGAAAACTTGCTGCCAACTGAAAACCTGACTCTTATAAAAAAGATCAGTTTGACAAAGATGAAGGCCTTTTTTTAGTAGAAATAAAAAAATAACAGGACACAAGGAGACTTAAGGCCCCAACACATGATCAGTGGTAAAATGCTTTGCGCTGGTTGTCCCATTGCTTTCCTATGGAGAGAGCGGAGGCCCCGACCAAGCGGCACCACTACCCTTGGCGTGGCGCACCGCTCGGATCTGCTGCTTACCGCTGTGCGCAAATTATTTGAACTTTGACCTCATTTGCCGCTGACCTTTCTTCATTTTAACACCACAATGAAGGAACAACACACAAAAATCACGCGAGAATTTTGCACATCAAGGGTTCCCTTCAAGACACGACCGAAGAAAAGTGTTTCAGGGTTCTACAAACTCCATAACACAACATTAAAAACAGACTACAAGCTCGCCAGTAAACATAGTGCCTGGGGAAATGTAATCAGTCAGGTCGGGTTTAAAGATTTGTGAATCATATAGTTCATGAACTTAGCTACATCCAGAGCTAAAGGTACTTCAGCCGTTTGTATACCAGGCGGGCAGGATGTAGCGGTCGTAGCGCTGTGCTGTGCCTCTCTGCGCCCTACCTCGCAGTGAGTCCAGGACAAATTTCTTATCATGTGAAGGCCCCTTTAGGAGGCCTTTTCTTTAGTGCTACGGGGGGCAAACCATTGTAGAAATATAATTCTTAACTCTGGTTCCCCTAGCAATTATCATTAAGGAATCTGTGTTGCTGCTCCTGTTTGCATGTCATTGCTATTCTAAACAGCAGACTGAAAAGGTAATTCCTGGGTAAACAAAACAAATACTTTCAACTACAATCTGAAATCCTGTATGATTAACTTGAGAGGAAAAGAACTTAGTATTCAGCAACTTTATACTATCCTCTGTAATTCCCTGTAAACCTCAACCCCATTTTAAACAAACACACATACACACAAGGAGCTCACACAAGCACCCGATTATTTAAGCATGCAGCGACAGTCACAATGGATGCGTATGTAATCAGAACAAGCCAACAAGTGTAAACATGTGCTAATATTTCTGATTGGGTTGTGGAGGGATTACATATCTGGGCTGTGTCTGATGCTGTGCACGCGTGTGCAAGTGCTGATTGTGTCAAATGTGCCGTAACTTTCTAATCATACGTTGGGCTGCACAGAGCATGTTTCAAAGCTGGGGGAAAAATAAACAAAGCGATGACTGATGACACACATGTGCAAACACACACATGCACGAACATGAAACAACCCGATCCGACCGGATTTTAGAAGTAACTCACGTTCAGGTAAAACTGGTCTGGAAACAGAGATGAGAGATGATCGGAGCGTGGTGTTTCTCATAAATCGAATAAAGCCGGATCTAAATGGTCTCCTGTTTTCACTAGACGCTCATTTGGCCTGATTAATGAAGCAGAGATGCATGACGAGGCGTCATTAATGGTGCCAACATGATTTTATTGACGTGTTTCATGTGTTGAGTTTGTCTGTCTGACACTGATTTATGACACTCACCTTTACCAAACTCTCACCCGTTATTTCATCTTAGTAATCTGGTCGGATCGACGTCCTCCTGATGGATGCTTCTTCTAATCACTGCTCTTTTATGGCTCCTTCACAGCACTTTGTACGGGCTAGGAATAGGGGGGCAAAATGGCAAAAGTGAAACGTTATAGATCAAATTCCAATTTCATGGTCAAAGTGTAAACAGCCAGAGTGACAGAGCATTAATTCCAGTGGCATGAGGAATCCAGTCTTCTCATCAGTTGCAGTGACACTGTTTCATATCTGAGCAAACATGAACCTCAAAGCTTGGGCTGAAAAAAGGAAAGCTTCACTCAGGGCAACGTCAGCTGCCAGCTACATCAAAGTAGCATCCCACTCTCTTAGAAGCGCCAAAGAATCAAGTATCCATGAGAAAATAAAGAAGAAAAAAACCCTTTGAGTATGTTTTCCAGCCGGCCAGACAGACATAACAAAGTCTGGTCTCTGACACTATAGTAAATCACTTTAAGCTTCGGCTTAAAACTTGCTCTTCAGCTGTAATGGTTAATGAATAAATTGTTTTTTAAACCTGATGAACCTGCATATTTAACGACCTCCCTCTTCTAAATAAGAGTTCAAGAGAAATCAAATGTAACCGACAGCCTCCTGCTCTTCTTACTTAAGTAGTCATCATCCTAAAATCAGTCTTGACTGAAAATGAAAAAAGACTAAGAGACCACAGCAATGCTAGCAGCTCTGTGAGGCTGTACTTAAGCAAGGCAATGCTTTGAGCTAAATGCTAAAATCAGGATGCAAATATGTTCCGATACAGTTCAACATATTGGGAAATGTGCTCAAGCAACACTGCCTGCATGTACCTGTGCATGACATATTTTACAGATGTAGATATGGAAACTGTCATGTTTTACTCCATCTTGTTAACCAAAACCAAAACCATACGGTTTGTCACGTAGCCAGCTGGCTTGTGAACAGCAGGTCATGTTGCATGGTCACCAATGAACATGTTAGCACACTAAGGTTTTCTAATTAGCTCTAAACGTAAAGTTCAGCTGAGGCTGATGGGAATACCATTAGTCTTGCAGATATTTGGTTATATGCGAATTTTACATATGGTGGGTGAGGTTAATGGGTAACACTATTTGAGGGGCAAAAGACTGTCATTACACTGTCATAACCATGTCATGAACATTAAGGAGTCTTTATGAACGTTTGACTGTTGTCATTAAGTGGCATTAGGTCAATTATGCAATTTTTAATGCAAAGTTGACGATGTTTGAGATGCCTTTCTTATGACAACTTGACATTAATCATCAGACATGTACTAAGGTCAGTTCCAAGTGATTTAGTTTACAGTTACCTGATGGACAGATACCGGGTAGCTAGTTTACTTGTTGCTAAAGCAGGCTAACTGCTGTCTGCTGTTATCTGTCGTTGGTGTTAGCTAGTTAGCTCGGATAGCCGTGGAGCTATACGAGCTAACTAGCTGAACCCAGCAGGTAAACCACCTTGGTACTGTATTCCCTGTCAAACCGGCCACGGTTGGTCTCGGAGGCTGTGTTCGTCGGGTGTGTTCAATGAGATATCCTGGTCTAGCCACAGTCAGCCATTGCTAGAGGCATGGCGGTGATCAAGTGAAAGTCATAAACATTGATAAAGACTCCTTCATGTTCATGACAGGTGCCATGACATGGTTATGACAGTGTAATGGCTGTCATATGTAAACCCCTTCAAATAAAGTATAACCAGTTTTATATGTTCTATTCATGTTTTTCAATGGGCATTTTGGGATAACAGGCAGTTGGACAAATGGGGCTTTGGTCCAATGTAACTTTTTTTACTTACTATTTTTTTTTTTTTTTTACTATTGGGGTTTTGAAATAATGAGCTGTTGGAACAAATGAATGGCACCATCTCTAGAGCCATGATGCTAGCATGGTAAACAAGTTCTAATATGTCCCTACTCAGCTAATAGTTTATTGTGATCATACAGTCTATAATTATACAGTCAAATTAATTCTCCGCATTTACTCCATCCTATTATTAGGAGCAGTGGGCAGCCACTGTACAGCGGGGACCAGCTCCAGCTTTAAGCCGGCACCTAGGTCAGGGGTACTGATTGGAGGATTGACCCAGCATGCATGTTTTGGATGGTGGGGGAAACAGGGGCGCCTGGAGGAAACCCATGCAAAAACAGGGGAGAACATGCAAACTCCTCATAGAAAGGCCGTGTCACAACCAGGATGCGAAGCCACAACCTCCTTCGTTGTGAAGCAAAAGTGCTAACAACTGCACCACCGTGCTCCTGCTGAGCTCATTGCAAAAGTCAGGTTTTTTCACTTTAACAGAGCATTTATTAGGGCTGTAACTGTCACTCTACAAAAATGGTGTTACTATTGATTGTAAAGCAAACATTTATGCAACTGTATACCTGAAACTCATTTTGAAAATGTGCCAGTGAAAGTCCAATTGTGGAACAAAATGTCCTCCTCCTTCTCCTCCAGGAGAAACTTTGCTCTTATCCTCAACAGCAGGCTGAGCTGGGTCTCATCTCTTACCTAAGGGTAAACTCTCAGTCTGACACCCAAAGCACTCTTGCCTCCATCCCACGTTGGAAAAAAAAAAAAAAAAAAAAAAAACTATTTCTGTGGTCTCCTCTCTGACACGCCAGTAAACCTGAGGCAACTAAAAATGGCCTCTCTCTGAGGAAAGCCTGTGTGACTCCAGTCTGACCCCGCTGCCTCCTCACTCCTCCTTCACCGCTGCACAGATTTAAGACGACGAGGAGGCAAACTAATTCACTCCAGCTGGAGGCGATGACTGCATGTCTGCGTGTGTGTTTTCAAGCTCTATTTCTTTCACTCAAAGCGGACACACGTGCACGCACATGCTCACAAACACTTGAATGGCTGCACTTTTTCTCTGACATGCTGTCTGTAACTGTGAGTCTCGCATATAAACAGACAAAGGACCTCCATGAAGCCATCTGGACAGCGGGTTGCCGTTTCATCAATAACCATGATTCCCCTCTATTCTCCGGAAAGGCTAAGGTTACAAAATCAAATCAAATAGAGAAAATTCCTGGGTGTGGAAGCGGGAATAGAGAGAGGGATATCTGACATGAAGGTGAGGAGCAGGTGTACAGGTCGTGGTGTCAAACCGCAGGTCCAGGTCGTCCCGTGTCCATGTCACGCAGCTCGGATGAGGGTCAGGGTGTCGTGTGTGTGTGAGGTCATGGCAGTTCAAACAATTGTGAATTCCTCAGTCAGAAATATATTTGCCGATATTGTCATTCTCCTGCTCTTTAGACGTGGTCTGTTCCTGTATTTGTTTCTGATTCAAACTCAACTTCCCATTAGTTCTGGCCAGAGGTTGGAAATATTGAAGTACATACACTTTGTTACTGTACTTAAAACTACTACAAGGAGTTTTTTACCTGATTATGAAACAGTCTCAATTTAATACTCATGCTTGTATAGCAACAACATAAAAGCAAACTTAATGAAATAACAGAGCAGTATCGAAACTTCTCCTGTAAAATGATACCTGCATTTGATCATTTTTGTACCCAGATCTAGAAAAAAATAACAATTTGTATTGTTTTGTATTTGTACTTCATATTCTTCATATGAAGGCAGAGAAAAGAAGACAGCACTGTAGAAAGGTGCTCCAACAGTTCCTTGAACTCTGGAAAAGCTCCTCCGGTCCGAAAACATCTTTTGTTTCTTGAATTTAATTTGCAGTTTAACAGTCTTTGAATTATATTAATACGACTTAAGGTTCAATTAGTTTTACACCGAAACAGAAATGTCCTTCAGGGGCCTACTTTTTACTTTTATACTCTACATCTCGGAGCCTGTAGTTTTTCACTTTTACTTGAATAAAGAAGTTAAATCCGTCCTTCTGCTTTTACCAGAATCTCTTTTTTACACACAAGTATCTGCAGTTCTACTTGGGTAAATAATGTGTGTACTTTTGCCACTTTTGGCATTTACATAGCTCATTGATCTTGGCGTCATTATCTTGTCTTTTTTCTCAAATAATTACGGTAACAAGTTGAACACTGCAGCAGCCACCAAGTGTTTATGTATCTGTTCGCCTCAGAGGCGAGAAGGGGAGGTGGGGTGTGTAATGTCACATACATGGTGCAACACACGACTGCACGTACATATCACTTGACCTCTAACTTCCTAGCCAGTCATTTCCTTCCGTGTGCGCTGGGGAGAAAGCTTATGATTACAGGTTGTGATTAAAGTAATGTGATGCAGACAGAAGGGTTAAACGAGCGGACTGACGCGACATCGACGAGCTGTCCTCAAGAGACGGGGAGGATGGAGCGGAGATGAACTGCAAAGAAAAAGAGAGAGGATGAATGCAATGGTCAACTAAATAAATAGATTAAAATAGATACTACCACATAAAGAGACAAGATAGAGACAGAGAAAAGGAAAGAAAAAGACAAAATGGCAGAGATAACATGGAGGAGGACAGGACAGAGAAAATTCTTGCAAGAAAAGATGAAGGGGAATTAAAAAGAGAGGAGAGAAGAGAGGGATTTATACAGAAGAAGTGAGAAAGACAACAAATAACAAGCATCACATACAACACATACATGCACAATGCACAGAGTTGGGCAATGTGGTGGGAATCAATATATTGATGTTATAAAGAAAGTCGTTCCAACCTGTGACCTATGTCACAATACACATGTAAAGTATGATTGTGCATTAAAGGAGAAATCTGTAATATATGCCCTGTAATAAATCATAAAATGACCATGATATGTCCTCAGAGACTGAAGAAACATAAAGTTTAAATACAAGCTTTAATACACTTGAAATACTTGCTTCTCTGACAGCAACGCTACAGCCGTGGTGTCCTCCTTTGAGACGTATATTCTGGCCCATAACTTGTGTTATTATTTTCCTGTTTCACATTAATTAAGAGATCTAATGAATGCAGAATTTTCTCTAAATGAGTGAGTGTCTGTTTATGAGTCATAAGAAATCATTAATAATCTTTTAGAAAAAAAGTGAATTGACTAAGACTCTTCTCACCGACTAACAGTTTAGTCAGCTGCTGGGGGTCAGCCTTACAGAACTGTTGTACAACTTAATGTCACCACACGTAAAAGCTTCTGAATTCAAGAGTGGGGTATTTTTTATATCATAGAACAAAAAAATGAAAATCTCTTAATAATATGCTAACTATTTTCTGGGTTTTAGGAGTCGTTCTTGTAGCACTGCTTATCAAGATGTACTGAAATACCAATAAATATTAATAAATAACAATAATGAACTATAAATACATTATTATCCAACTCAATGCACACGTGAGACAGGAAAAAATGACAGGACACCCAGAGGAAAGTAAGAGCACGACTGAAAAGATCAAAAACCTACAAGAGAATGTTACAGCAGAACTTATCCGATACTTTGTACGTGCTGCTTTGCATTGAACTCACAATATCTGCTGGAAAAGCTGGACTAAAGGAAGAAAAGATAAACGACAGAGCCCTTGAGAGGAAAAATTAATCTGTGAAGACACACAGATCAATCTCAAATACAGACACTTATCCACAGACATCGCCACTTGGTGCAACTCTTTATTTGATCCTTGCATCAGTCTTGATTAAATATAGTCCTTTAATCAGCAACTGTGATTTATTCATCACCTACCCTACATATTATACATTATATACAACCTGATGTACAGATTTCTTCCAGTCAATGTACTGTTTGCAAGAATATTAGACATTGCGTCCTGAAATTATGTAATCTGTTTTTATTTGTAAAAGAGAGCTTCATCTTACTTTAAGAAGTTAATCAAATTCACAGAATATCAATCTATCGATTAATATAAAATGTTCGGATGAACTCTGCAGTTTCTGTATGTGTGTAAAGTTTTTTTTGTGAAGTTTTTTTTCTTTTTCTGAACTGAGGATGAAAAGACAGAAGGTGTCAGATGCTGTACGGATTCTGACGTCCTCTGAGACAAACCTGTGATTTTTGGCTTTATAAATAAACTTGACTTGACTTGACTGATTGTGTTGAATGAGAAAGCAGCTTTAGTGTCAGAGTGTGTGTGTGTGTGTTTCTTTTTTGGCACTTCTGAAAGGTGTGTGTGTGTGTGTATTTGTGTGTGTATGGCAGGTGAGTCTCAGCGTGGGACAGGCCATTATTCGGACGTGTGTGTATCTCTCTGTCTCTGTGGGGCTTCAGCCTTCATCTTGAAGCTGTCCCAGTAGGCGGAGTCTTCGTCTGTCAGAGGTGAGGCCGAGGCGATGAGGTCACTGAACGACAGCAGCGTGAATGTGGTGGGAGGAGGAAGAGACTGAGAGGAAGAGACAAGAAGACAGTCTTTTCTCACTGACATAGACAGAGTGTAGTGTTCAAAAATGCTGCAACGGATGATTCATTTCATTATTAAGTTATTAAAATGTTTTCTCTTCTTTTCTTTTTTTTTTCATTTATCAGCTCGTTATTGTCATGGCTTGTTCCTAGCAAAAAAAAAAAAAAACTGCTGCAACAACTTTGGAAATGTGAGAAGCCCCAGTGCCGTAGGTGGATGCAGGAATTAGGAAATCTAAAGAAAATTAGATTCACTATGTCAAACAGAGAGTTACTCTGAAAAAATCTGTCATTATTGATTTGAAACATTAAAGTGAAGGGTTAAAGATCTAACCGTTTAACTGTGACATAGTGTCAAAAGTTTACACCTTGTAAATTATATGATAAGCCATGTAACTTCTCCCTTTTTGTCACCCTTTTGTTCTTGCGCATTTGTTGTTTGCGTAGTTGCTCTCCTGTATTTCTGCACCGTTTTTCAAAATCAAGAAACAGGTGTGTGAGCTGGACAGCTAAACACGACAATGAGCTTGAACTCGCTATAAAAGCAGAGGGGAGCTGCAGAACCTTTCACACTGTCACATTTTTTTTTCACATATGATACATTGTTATTATAAAAATATCAACTACAGTGACTTTAAAGAATAACATAATGCACCCTGAAAAACACTGTTTTTCTGACCTCCAGTGGTTTGAACTGTCACTGTGATGTGCAGGTGTACTCCAGGATGTGTCAGCACACCTTCACATCACTGTTGATTGTGGTTACAGGTGCAACAGACAGCTGCAAATACTGTTATTCAGCTCGGTTTAACTCTTTCAGCACATCATCTGCTGGGGTTTAGAGAAACACGGGAGGCAGATGCGCCGTGAAGCGCTGTGATACGTCAATTCTCGTGCGTATTTTTCCACGCCGGTCAGCAAGTGATTCTGCTTCCTCTGCTCTTTTCCAATCACGAGTAGAGCTGATCTTTCTAATAACCTCATTAATGAATGTCTGCTCCAAACATCTCTCTCACTTTCTGTTTGGACACAACTGACAAATCTGTGAAATAAGTATGTCATTTAAAAACAACAACCACAAACAGCAGGGATGTGGTGGTTGAGCAGATTTTGATATTTCATCACGTGAGCAGAAAAAAATCAGGCAAATTGAAACTCAAGGAGACCAGCAGGGAGAGAGGCAGAAAAATGAAAAGAGTTGGAAAGCGTGGTATGCTCATTTCATCATTTATCAGAACTGGATCATTTATAGCAAATGAAATTTATATTGTTTGCTGTATATTTCAGCGTGTTTCCTGTCAGATTTGCTTGTGGAGCGTGGAAAAAAGAAAAAGAACAGACGCTCCAGCTGTCACTGCTATTGTGAGCCGGCTGCGGAGCTCAGCACGCTCAGTCTGAACAGCCCACTTGACCTTTCCAAAGTCCCACCCCTTTTTGGCTCTGTGCCCTGCTAACAGTTGAGCAAGCTTGGTACCTTGGCCAACGTTCTCCTTTTCCTGTAAAAACGATATAGAGTGTTACATCTTACTGAAAGTTAGCTAATGTTGACAAGTAGGGGTGTAAATCACAACACGATATTATGTCGACTCTTTGGACAAGGATATGATATTTGTTGATATCACAAAATCTGTCACGGATATGGTCACAAATAGCAACTAAACTATAATTTGAAAATGTTATGACTGAACTCTTCCAGACATTTGTGACACAGGCATGCCATGGGAATTTCAAAATAAAGGCGTGTCTTTAAAAATGAAGATATTGATCAATAATTTCACTTTGCATCCATCATCGATTTTGCATGTATACTGAATCGATATATTGATCAAGATCGATGCATCATGACACCCCTACTAACTAACTAGCTAATGTTAGCAAAACACTAGCTAACTGCTAGCTAAGGATTCATGTAAATTAGCTGGCTGGTTTGCTAGCACTTAATTAACTTATGATTGTGAATATCTGTTGCTTTTACAGGTCCCCCAGCCACATCTTTTAACCATATTCAGAATCTGGTTTTCTTTCCAGCATAGTCGAGCCAAGCACATAGCACATGTAAGTACAGGAAACAGAAAAGGAGAAAGTTGACTGAGGTACCAAACTTGGTCAACTGTCATTGGAGTACAGACTGAAAAGGGGGAGGACACTCTTGCGGTGCTGCCACCTCCTGTGTGTCCTCTACATTTTGGCTGCAAATGAAACATTATTTGTATAACTTTTGAAATCTACCCTTTAAATCATTCATCCTGAGATAAATGGTTAGTCATTCCAAATGAGAGCAACATATGAATGTTAGGAGTCCTTACTGAAGAGCGTGGTTTGTCTGCTGGTCCCAGTGCTACAGCAACGTGATGGTCGGCATCCAGCAAGCTCTCCTGCAAACACACACACAGCACATGGAAACATATCAGCCTGCATGTCATACTGAATAAAAAAAATCACCTTCACCCTCATTCACATTCAGAGCAAATACTTACAAATACTAAATAAGAGATCAAATACGATATGACAAATAATGCATATGTGCCTCCTTATCAGCATGCGTCCACTTTTGCGTTATCTGCACACATGCTCATGAACATCTAGTGTATGGTTGCATGGTTTTGAAGGAGTGGATGAAGGTTCAGTCAGATAACCGCTGCGTTTTGAAGTCACGTGCCGTTTTCCCGAGCAGAAACGGTGCCTGTGATACCAGAAAACATCAGACATTCAAGTATGAAAAATGTCAGTGACTAGCTTGAAGATATAAATGCATTCTGTGGCATATATGATTAATACATGTGGCAAAATCAGATTTAAATCCAGTTTTCCAGCCATGTGTATGTGAATCTTTGCAGGTTTTTTTTTTCTACTGGTGGCCTCACTTAAACACTAGGCCTATATATGCAGTATTATTGCATCCTATATTCACAATCCTGTCCTACAGTATTTGAATCTGAAAATTTTGTCACTTTGCTTTTATCAAAAAAATAAAAGCACTGGCTTCGTTGCAGTCTGTTTTTTTAATGTGTTATTGTGTCCCTCAGTGTCTGTGCCAGGAAGCTGCAGGGGTGACATCACCAGAGGTCAGCAGGAAGCAATAAGTCTCATAGTTGCTCACTGATCTAGCCAATCAGCGCGCAGCAAGCCAGAGGACACACAATTGACAGCACTGCTGCTCATCTCGTCTGCCTGAGCTCCGAGCGTGTCCTTTTGTATTTAAGACAAATCCAGGAAATTGATTCAGTTCGAGATCATTCGACCTCCCGAGGTCACTGCAATCATTCACTGATCACAAATAATAATGTGTGTCGCTGTTGTTAAGGACATCCAAAGAGACGACCAGCTTCACTGAGGCGAGCTGGTGCGGAGTGAAGCGACAGTCTGCACATTATGGAGCACATGCCTTTGGGTAATTACGATTTACTTAAACTTCTAAAATGTTTTATTTTATCCTCGAAAACTTCAGCTCCTGCTTAATGTGATGTTATAATCCATTTTAGCCTCATTATATCCTTCATTTTATAGTCTAATACAGTGGCTTCCAAATCTTTAAGGCCATGATATCATGGGTTAATATTAGCTGACTTTTCCTAGTCTTTCATTTTATTTCCTGCAACAGGATGAAATATTTAATCTGAACTTCTAATTGATTTCTCACGTAATACTAGGGGTTATGTATACGATGTATAAATGTGTTATGTTCATTATAGATTTATGGTTATTATTTGTTTGTAAAGCAAGATATTCTTTCTATTTATTTTGTGTTCCAATAAAAAAGAGCACCATAGCCTATTTATAGCTGTTGCCATGGCGAAGGCGGAGCATTCAGATGCTATTAAAGATACTGCAAGCATGAATCAAATTGAAATAAAGTTACACACAATCTGCCACGTGAAGAGCAAAGAGAATTACACATGCAAAGGCTCAGAGACAGATTCAGTGGGCTCTCCTACTGACTGAAGACAAAGAGACAGAGAGCTGCCCGTAACCTCGTAGTAATAATAAGTCTGCCAAAAATTACACCATTACACTGCTATTACATTCTTCATCTCATGCGCCTCCTGCTGAGGCAGCTGTATACCCACAAGGAGTGCACGCATCCTTTTTTATTGTAAATGTTATGATTTTCTTTTATGTGAAACACAGAGCTTATTATTACTGATCTTTGTGAAGTTGTTGTTATTATTCAGAGCTGAGAACTTGGTGTATTTGTCATTATCAATCATACTTAACAACACCAGCTGGGACATTCTGCTGTCCATTATTATTCAATGTTTTCTAACCAGACATGCATACTTTGGTATACAGACAGTATTATACCCCGATCTACTTTTTATTCCATCAGTGTTTGAGTGTTTATTCCATAGATAATAAAAGTACATTCATTAAATATACTGTAAAGCAACAATAAATGAGTGTTCTGAGTTTGTCACACCACAGAAACATGTTATTAACAAACCAGCCAAATTTGAATGATTACAAAAAAATCCCATCAAGTGTGTACACATATATGTACACGTACAGTATATGTGTTTTCTCTGCTCTGAAACGCTGGGAGGGTGTCTGCTCCGCTGTCTCAGTGTCAAACACCACTATGACATGAAAACGACCTGAGAGATGGACAATCCGTCTAGCAGCTTTATTGGACATGTCCAGACATGTTTGAGCCACCAGAGCCAGAGGATGGTGACAGGATGGTATTTTGTTTCCTTCTTTGTCTTGTTGTTGGAAATGAAGTGAGCTGAAGTGAACTGCTGAGCTGATCTGGACCGAGAGAATCACTCAAGGTACGTTTCAAACTGACTGTTAAGGAGGGCGAGGGGAGGGGAAGGTGGTGTTGTTCGTGTGTTGGTTTGTGGAGCTTGTATAGCATTGGGGAACCATGGCTCCGACATGACAGTCCGCCAAAAAAAAAAATCCTGAACACAGAAATCGCGAACAACTGTCTGTTGGCCTAACTCCACAATTCAGTGCTTCATAGTTTTCAGTCTTTTCACATGTTTTCAGCAACTATATTGTAACATGAAAAACTCCCTTTTTCATTTAGAAAGACATTAAATTAATTTGACTTTTTGTATGGTTGTTATATGGATGCTGTTGAAGTAAAAGCTTTATGTATAATAAAATAAGATTTCTATTAATGATGAATATTCGCATTAGTGCTCCGACTAATGGTCGATTTTACTGTAAATTAAAGTGATCACTATTTTCTTGATTTATCGATTAATTATTTTGTGTATAAAATGTTAGAAAACACCCAAGCCCAAGGTAACATCCTCATGTCTTTTTTTGTCCAACAAACAGTTCAAAACCAGAGGGTCTGCAAATACAATGATATAAAACACAGAAAAGATCAGAAATTAAGAATTTTTTGCAATTATTTGATAATCAGAACAGTTACAGATTAACATTTTACCGAACAGTTAATTTTTTAAATCTAATTATATTTTGTTTGTTTTTTTATGTTGGTCATTTGTGCATTTTCTAAAGCGGTTTCATCCAACAACTGAGCTATTAAGGTTGTAATTTGTTGGACAATCTGTCCAGCACCTACAGAATGCATTAATATGGACCTGTTGTGATGCTTGTTCATATACCAGATGAAGGTCATTTTAAATACAAGTAAATGAGACAGTGTGGGGAAGTTTTTCTCATTTCACATATGAAAATAATAACATCCACTTTTCTTTCCATAACTCTTTGCTTCACTGATTCTTGCTTCACCTCTCTACATGCTACATATCGCTCTTACTGCACTTATAATCTATAGTTAAAAAAAGGACACATGCATTACTTTCTACCTGCGATCGATATGAGTGAACTGTTATTCTCTGGTGTGAAAACACAGACACTAAAACAGCATTAAGCCTCCATGACCCCGAGAGGGAGGAGAGGAGAGGAGACATCAGGCTTTTCAAACCAGCAGTAACCTTTTAGCAGTCACTTGTTAATCCTCTCTGCCACTGGGCATGGAGGAAGAGAACGAGAGCAGGAAGAGGAGACGGAGGAGGTGGGGATAGAGAGAAAACACACAGAGGAGGCGAAAGAAGAGAGCGCGTAACAGTAAAACGAAGGAAGAGAGCGAAGAGAGGGGATGCTGGAGAAAACATCAAAGGGAGAAGTGGAGAGAAGGAGGAATGGAGGTGATGAGAGAAGATGAGAAGAGGAGGAGAGGAGCAGTAAAGAGGAGATGAAATGGGAAATGGAAGGGGAGTGAGAGGAGTGATGGCAGTAGATGATTCTTCTGCTCTGACACTCCTCTAATCTCTTGTCATGGTGTTAGGAGGGCTGGAGGGCCACTTGAGAGCCCCCCTATTGCCATCTCTGTGTATTTCTCTGTGAGACCACCTGTGATTCACTTTGCAGATGCTTTCAAGGGGGCAGCCACTGGGGAGCGGAGGACCCCTCAGCAGAGCTGCTGGGTCCTTTGAAGCACTGCTTTTAAGCTCATTGAGTCCCTAAATGCTGAGTCAAACTGCTTATACTCAGGTTACTATTCTAAAACTATGCCACAAGACCGACTAATAAGAAATAACCAAGTCGTGGTTACCAAACTATTCTAAATTAGGGCTGCCCTCTGACAGCTGCAGATTCAAATCATTAGTCTGCGACCTTTCCAGTCAAATGCCAAATATTTTTTTCATCTTTGTCAGTCAGTGTACAGGATAAACAGATAGATCCTCTCAAAAATGCACAGGAATATAATTAGCTGGCGCATTTACTACAAAATCCTTGGGACAACATATGCTGGTGGTTAATTGGTGAGAGAGGGAGAAATGAGTGGCTGGTAAATGAGTTTCATCTCGTTTTGTATCTGCAAGAGCAATGCAACAGCATGACTGGCTGCAACCTTTACAAACATAGTTTCAAAATCACCGCTAACAACAAAACTAACCGTGATGGAAGCAGAGAAGAGTGATAGAAACGGAGCGCAGCTGACCTGCAGCAGCAGTCACCGCACCAGAACAAACTAGTTCTTTCTCGGACTGTGTGAAAATCTGATCTTTTGACATCAGAAATGACGAAGGCTTTAAAACATGATTCTCACTGTTAAAACACACTCATGTAGGCTGAAAGAGGAAAATAATGTGGTGCACTGAACAGGAAAAAAGAAAGAATTGTCAAATATTAATATTTCATATTGGATGGCCAAATGTGATTCAACTAGAAGGGAAATCTTATCCGTGGACTTATTCACAATGTAACTATGTAGAAAAAAAAACCTAAATAACTACAGTATTCAACCTGAAAATATTCCTTATATTCAGACTCAGATTACAATAAAGTACAGGAGTGATGACTCTCAATATCTGTAACATTGGAGCTCTTAATGTTAGATCTTCAGATCTTCCTTTTACTTTAAACTAAACAAATGTTTAGATTTAGGGCCCAACCAATGCTGGAGTTTTGGGGCCGATACCGTTAGAGATATCAGGGAGTAACTAGCCTTGCAGTTGTATGCCTCCACCAACCAGTCAAGGTCTATACTGATACAGGCCAACAACCAATATAGCTGTGATTAGCCAATACTGGTGGATAGACATATCTGTCTGGCTCTACTTAGAAGGTTAAGCTTTGAGTTGCCACGTCCATCAAACATACTCCATGCTGATGACCAGAGACTACGTAATGTTAGCTTCTTGTCAAGGCTACTTTGGTTTTGCCAAATTAGCACCAATTAATGCCTTCATGGTTGAGTAATGAACAGCAGAATAATCACTCTGGTGTTTGTGTGCATTCCACAACCGTTTGGCGATGCTGGGGCGCCCTATAATTGCCGTTCCAGCGGATTTCAACCTGTGCAATCACATGTAATTGGTGTGTACACCGTGTGACACCGTGTAACACCTACTACCGCTGCAAGCTGTGTGTGGGACTATTTCCTGGCTGGGTGCAGTGGCTTCCTGGAGGCTTTGTCATTGCTGGGAGGTTGCCAAGCAACCGGTGGGCACCAGCTGAGATTACACATAATAGAGATACGATTTGTCAATTAGTGAGATTTGAGGTGCCGGTAGGTGGATTCTGTTACCTTCAGACGGAGCCACGCAAGCTGTTTCCCCTCGTTTCCAGCCTTCATTTGAAGCTAAGCTAACCGTCTACTCGCTGTAGCTTCATATTCAAGAGACACATGAGAGGAGGGCTGCATGATTATGGTAAAAATTATACTCACTTATACTATTTTGGATACACCTGTGATTACATGCTCTTTGACATTTACTGTAAAGCACTGCTTTTACTTCCATGTTGTGTTACATTCCTGCTAATGAACAAAACTATGCATTAAAATAAGACTCGCCCTTATTCTCCTAGGAGAAAAAAATATATAAATGAGATTGTACCAAAATTTACACAGAATTAAATAAACAGCACTGCTTTCATTTTCATGCTTTGACACGCTGTACGGTGTATTCTTCTTGGCCTTCATGCAGTCATTGTACTGCAGTTTGTGGCATTTTTTCAGGTGGTTGAACAAGTTAGTGCAGACACAAGTCTGATGGACCCTTTACATATGATCTGTTCTTGCTTAACTTAACTTGTCCTAAACCTGAAATATTTCCAAATAGTGCTCTCGATATAATATCAATATTATATCAATACTGTGATATGAGACTAGATATTAACTTAGATTTTGGACCATGATATGGCATAAGAGTTGTCTGTTTTAAAGGCTGGTGTACAGTAAAGTGATGTAATTTTCTGAACTTATTAGACTGTTCTAGCAGTTTTATTACTTTTTATTCTTTATATTTTGTGAAGGCACCAATAATCATCCCTACATCACTGTCGCAAAATATTTTGATTTTGTCCATATTCCTCAGGCCTAACTACACTACAATAAAAGTTCTGCATTCTAAAACATAAATAAAAGCATTTGTTACAGCAAAATTAACTTAAAGTAGTCATTCTGTCAGTGTTTTACTATGATATGTCATGTTTTGGATTAATATTACTGCTGCTTTAATGTGTATGTTGCCCTTCACTGCTGCAGATGTTTGGTTGAGCTCATTTAACTACTTCATATACTTCTGGATAGTTTATTCAACACCAGCATTTTAGAGAAAATGTGTATATTGAGATGTATATTGTATATCATAGAACAGCCTAAAAATATTGAGATATTATTTAGATGCCATGTTGCCCAGCTTACAAACAATGGATGATGATATCTTGCGGGGTACTGGTGCTTCACCTTCTGCTCCAGACATTTGATTTTTGTCTGCCTGTCTGCTCTCTGTTGTATATTTCTCTTCTAGTCTGGACCGTTTGATTTAATATGCAGCAGAGTTTTCTACATTGTAGTCGATCATGTTCATTGAATTGTGGGAGGCCAAAGTCGTGATTGAGATTAATATGCAATTGATCGTGCAGCGCAATATGACATTCTCGTATATCTCTCAGCGAGAAAGCAAATAAGATTGTTTTCTCAAAATGTTGAACTATTCCTTTAATTTGTGCGCAAAACAAGGTCTGATATAGCGTGCAGCTCCTCTATGACAACATAAAACCAACAGGGACAATACAGCTGATGTACAAAAAACATGAATAAAACTCACAACATCTACAAGAAGCTACGACATTAGTAGAGCTCGCAGAAAATAAAACGGTGTGGCTGATTGCCAATGTAGCAATCGATCACTGGCAGAAAACAATGCAGCAACCTTTTCAGAGCATGGGAGTTGTAGGTTAACTGCACAGTGCCGTCGGTGACCTGTTTGGCATGTTTTCACATCTAATGCTTTTAAATCTGGAAATTGAACCAGCTCTGAATCTGTCATGAAGAAGAAAGATAAACATTTGGCTTTTTTGGAATCTTGGTAGCTATTTTTTCTTGTCCATCTTATTCTTCACACCTCTCTTCAAACAGACTCACTTCAAATATCCAGTCCTCTTCTTCTTCCTCATCTAGATGCATCTTCGTCTGGCGCAGCGCCCGGCCCTGTGCGAGCGGTTCGGAGGACAGGTGAAACTCCACCCTCTGCAGGTTGAAGCCCAGACCCGTGCCGATGGCTTTGATGAAGCTCTCCTTCAGGGCCTGGGTGGAAAGGGAGGAAACACAGTCGACCAAGAGTTACATGCAGAAAATGATCACAGGCACATAAGGAATAAAATGACTTCTGTGTGTCTCACAAAGCTGAGAAGGACAGTGTGTGTGTGTGTGTGTGTGTGTGTGTGTGTGTGTGTGTATTTTGGCTCGGCAGCACAATAACTTAAAACCACAACAGATGGGAATCAATGCACACATGTAGAACAGTGTGTATACAAAAGAGCGACTTTGTGTGTGCATGTGTGAATGTGTGTGTGCTGCGTGTGTGTTGAGCCAAAACCAAGCCTGCTCGGCAGCCAATGAGCCACAATAACAGTATTACAAGGCTAATCACTATGGCAACCGTCGAACTCTGCCATTAGTCAACAGTGTGGTGATGATATCAGAGCTTGACGTCTCTGTGCCACCCTCTCAATCTCACAACATCTTTACTTAGCACCACCGATGCTGTCGCTGTCCATCTGTGTGTGTGTGTGTGTGTGTGAGTCTGCAAGAAGGAAAATACATGAGAGAAAGGAAAAAAGGACAAAAACTGAGAAAGGGAAAGGAAAAAAAGGATGTGGTGTAGCTGTGTGAATGAAATGCAAAGATAGAGGAGGACAGGACATGAGAAAAGAGAAAAAATGGAGAAAAACACACGTATGTTCCAAATGTACAAATGTGTGTGTGTCTTAAAGGACATCAGCAATGTTATATTCTTCCCATGTTTCCTTCCCCACACACGTGCACAAAAAAAAACACTGCCCGTGGGGCCCAGCAGCAATGCAAAGTGACGACAGGGTAGTATGGTTGCCATGGTTACCCAGTGGCGGTAGAACGCGGCGAGCTGCTGCTGCTCCGAGCCGACTGATTGGATGATGCTCCACTCGTACGCTGTAAACTGACGAGTCATGATGCGGAAAAACTCCGGCACAGAGCTGCTACCTGGAGGGAAAGACGGGGTGGGGGTGGGAAGGAGGAGAGGGAGGAGAGGTGTTGAGGGAAGGGAAGAAGACAGAGAAAGATGGATGGAGGACGACAAAGAGATAAGGGAAAGGGAAGGAGGGAGACGAAGGGAGAAAGAAATGAGGGGAGAAGAAGGTGGAGGCAGGCGTCAGATGTAAGACGGAGATAGAAAACAAGCGCTCCCAAGATTATCCAAACACACTTAGTTTTTGAGATTAGCGTGGACTGTTTCCTCTCAGAGAAACATCTCATAACACCACAGATTTTAATGAGACTGTCACACACACACACACACACATCCAAACATTTGCACACACATGCAGCCTTGGCTGACAACTTTTACATATACAATGCAACAGTGTCCCCTTGTGGTGGAGTTGGAGAATACATAAGGAATACCATTTCTGCCCTGTGATTGGGCTGATTATACTGACACATTTGGCTGTTAAGGAATAATTATCATTAGTGTGAGATGATGGAAATGGACAGCTGACAGATTTTTGTAGTATGATATTTGAGCTTTTGCAGTGATCCAGATAGCAGCATGATCAATTCAAATATGTTAGAGTTTTTTTTATGGCTCAAAGTCTCACATTACAGGGTACATCAGCAACCACAGTTAGACTAGGTGCCGCAATTTCAGTTCTAATCAAAAATTTATTGAACTGCATATATGTTGCATGCACGTTGTCCAATATTTGCTTATATAAAAGCTTCTTTTTAACATAACATAGTGCAGATTGGTTTTAATTGTTTAGCTTTGTAGGCAGAATCCTGTGTATATTGATCCCTTTTCTTAATTTAGGTTTAATATATTCATATATTTTGCTCTATTTAAGTTTTTTATTTATAGTTTTAGCTTTATTTATAGTGTTTATAGTTTATAATAATAATACAAATGATAAAAGTTTACTGTTTTGGTGCCCTGATATAATTTTGAACAATAAAGTTTATTATTATTAAA
Organism: Lutjanus argentimaculatus; assembly: GCA_034769285.1. Lineage (NCBI taxonomy): Eukaryota > Metazoa > Chordata > Actinopteri > Lutjaniformes > Lutjanidae > Lutjanus > Lutjanus argentimaculatus. The sequence continues at coordinate 5,591,915 of JAWZSL010000001.1, forward strand.
CTGTGAAATATTCTTCCTCCATTACATATCTTTGTCACCCATGTTCACTACTTTTGAGGGATCATTGCAAAAAATATGTTTACGTATCAATTCTATATTCTATATATTATATTCAGCATAAAGAATATAGGCTGATATATTGATGTATATTTTTTTAACTCCCTGTTATCTGTTATCGGCATTAGCCCCAGAAATTCAGTTTCAGTCGGGCCCTAAAAAGCACGATCTGCGATTCTCGCACTATTTTTTTCACTCCACTCCCACCTACTTGCGTACAATTGGTGCACATCTGGGGAAAAGAGAAAAACAAAACAAAACTTCAAAGAAGACACTGCTTAATGTGATCTAACTGCAGTAACTGACAGTTATCAGGAGAAAAAAACAATGAATTGATCATCTTTACAAATCAACACTCAGTAGCCTAACAATGACACAGCCGTCAGTGCTAAAGTCTAAATTGAAAATCGAATTGAAAGATGACCTTATAATTGTCAAATAGAATCATGGATTTGAAGAATCGGCAAAACCTCTAATAGAAAATCATCCTTTTTAAGTTCTTCCACTCCACCCCTATTTTGGAGCAAAATGCCTAAAATAACCTCCCCAAGTTAATGTTAATTAACTGTGCAGCCTGTCCAGGCATGCAGTCCATTGAAAGCATAGCTGAGCGGGACTTTATTTAACTTGGGCCGTGCTGTTGTTCAGGTAAGAGGAAGAGAATTAATGTGGTTGATATTATCAGTGTTGCTTTAACTGTTAACCTCAGTATTTACCTGGCATGGTGGTCTTCATTATGTCCACTCCGACCTGCAGCCCCTGTTCTGCAGCGAGCACAGCGTAGTCCCCCTGGTGGGACAGGTTGAAACTCCAGGCCGGGGGCTCAGGGTCTGAATCTGAACTGACCTGCACGCAGACAGCGGGGCAGTGATCAAACAGTAGATATTTTCAATTAATAATGAAAATAATTGTTAGCTGCAGCCCTACTATCAAGGGGGAACTAGTTGTCATGTACTGTAGTGCACTATCAGGAAACAGCAGAGCAGAAGACAGCACTATACAATGAGGCAAGCTGCTAATTTAATACTAATCTGTTATATAGAAAGACTCATGTGAACCTTCACTGGTGTTGCCAGGTAAGGTTTCCCTCTGGGTGATCGCTCCAGTCTGACCTCTGACCAGGGGATCCCCATCCTCTCGCCACAAATCTCCTCAGCAACAACCTGCCAGCCTGGAGGAGCAACAGACAGTCAGTCAGTGTCTTACAGCGTTTAAGATTCACTGTGAGGGAAAATATTTAAGCTAGGTGATAAGTAGCATGGAGAAGGAGCCTGAAACAAAAAGTTGTCACACTTTATTTTACAGAATAACATAAGACGTAACAAGCATCGTACTTTGCATCAAGTTACACAAAAACTGACAATAACATGTTCTTTACTAGATAGTATCAACCTTTATTAGACCCTTATTAGACAATATTAGACACAAGAACTGTACTGTAAATTAGAGTGTATTATTTGCCACTGTTACACCCTAATGAAACTAATTAGAAAAGTTTAGCTTTTGTCTAATTTGATACAAAGTAGCCTCGCTGCGTCTTGTTAGTGTACTGTAAAATAAAGTGTGACCCATATAGTTAGCAGTCAGTCTCACCATGGCTGATTTAGCGTCCTGGCAAACACAAACTGTCCGATCCTGTCCTTCTCCTCTCGCTGAATGCAGCGAGCAGCAAACAGCCAGTCGGACCTGCTCGGCGTCCACGACCCACAGCGAAAAGCCCAGCGGACAGAGCCCATAGTGTCCCCTCGTCTCTGTCTGTCAGCTGGACTCCTCCTGAACTTGTCAGTGAGCTAACGTTAGCATCGCGCGTTAGCATGTAGCTGGGCTCTGACCGACAAAAACCGTCGGCAAATATAACATGTCAGACATTCAGGTTCATACCGCAGCGGGTAACTGGAAGCGGTAATAAATATACAACACAAAACTTCTGCTCCTTGTTTACACTCTCGGTTTGACAGCATGCTGCACATGCCCGGAAGAGCCCGGCGACATTGACTGTCGTCATTAGTGGGCGCGGTGGAGGATTGACCAATAGGAGCGACTGAAACAGTGCGCAACAAACGATACCTTCAGGTGCTCTATTGAACATTGTAAATACAATTAAAGCGCGTTGGGGTTTCAATAAATATCACACTTTTCTGATACCTGTGAATAGATATTGTTGAAAAAAAAAATCACGGAAGCCAGCTGATTATAAATGTAGTGTATCTTAATTGTTCTACTTCAAAAACAGACAGACAGACTAAACAGACAGACAAATAGACTAAAACCTTGAAAATCAATTAAACTTCTCCCTTCTGCATGAGAATGGCAAAAGTTTGCGATATGCTCTTCAGAAAAAAAGAAAAGCAAATGCCTCTATTACAGGGCACAATTTTCTATTCTTAATTTTCTATTATTAGAACCCACTAAGTCGTGCTGACAGCTTGAACTCTGAGAATACCCCATTTTCCGAGGCATCCCTGAACGCTGCAATAAAATTGTACCTCTACGATGTTGTTTTGATTGCGGTACATCTGTGTGCGTAAGGTGAGTTCTCTTTACAATATATTACACATAATGTCTCATTGGAGGCGGTGGTGAGACAGGCAACACATAAGACAACATTACATTTATGATTATGGTGATGAAATTGTGTTGCACACGTCTAATTAGAAAAAATCTATATCGTAGCGTAATATTCGTCGGAAAAACGTTATTTTAACTAGAAATATTTGCGAGACATAGGAGGGCATGACCTAGAATTTTGTCTACATGTCGTTTAAAGAAGAAACGTATATGTAAACCTATCTATATACACTTATATTGTATTTTTTTGTATTTTCTCCTTTTAGTAGCCAAGGAAAGATGATCTAGGGCTGCACAATTAACTGAAATATTATGAAAATTGCAATATGGCCAAGTGCTATATCGCAGAAGCTTCTGTTTTTGATAAAGGAAAATGCTGTGGGGAAAAAAAAACAGCATTATAATGAAGTATTGTGGATAATGCACTGGCCAACAAATTTTGATCTCTAGATGAAAAAAAAAACATGTTTGTTTGGTGCAGACCCCAACAAATGTCACATTAGGCCTATCGTTTTTGTTTTTTTTTCAGTGAAAATGAAAATTGTGATGCAAAAATTCTAATTTCTACTGATCGCGAATTATATCAAAATCAAAATATCTGTCAGAATAACAGCATTATGATTTTTTTTTTTTTTTTAACAATATCTATATGCAGTCCTGATAACCATTGTTATCATCAGAGAACATCAGCAGTGTTTCGCAGGGGACAGCATATTCACCATACTTACTTAAAACATCACATCTACATTTATTTTCATTGACAGGTGTTTTGGTTAATGAGAGATCCCTTCCTCAAAACGTCATCAATCCATTTTAAAAATCCATGAAAAAACACCACTTCACAAGACAAATAACAGAAATGCTTAACATGTCCGCACTTTTAATTAAAAAAAGAGAGACTAACCTATTGCACATAATATTTATCTAATATAATATTTTATGCTTTATTTACTTAATATTCTAATTCTGTTTCTCCATATTGTAAACCTACCTTATCTACCTGTCATTTTTCTGTCGATACTGGACGAGTGAGCTGCGAGGCCAGTCACATGTCCATTCTCAAAGACATTTCCCTCGATTCTGGATTATATACCAAAACTGACCTAAACTGACACTCTATTACAATAGTAGGCCTTATTAACAACACTCTGTTTTACTGCAGAGCCCTTCCAGCTTGTGATGTTTGTCCACCTGTGCAAGCTCACCTGGCAGCAGTCCAGACCAGGAAATAAAGGTGGAAAACCCTGTAAGTCATGCTGCAATATTTCTCTGTGGCCTTAGCTACATCAAATCAGGGCTTCATCAAGGCAAAAAGCAAACCCCCCACTCAGAAAAAGAAGGCTTTTGATGATATACTCCTCCAGCCAACCAGCTGTGACCTCTGCAACTTCTTGTTCTTTTTTCCACCTGATATTTCCACAGCTTCAAGTCTCACATGTCCTTAACACAGAGGCAACAGCGAATGTGACAGCCTGGACCAGTCTCCCAGGTGGGACACTTCACAGAGACTGCTGGAGCCACTGAGGGATTCCTCCCCTGATGAAAACTGCTGCGCTTTTGAAGGGAAACTACTCGGCTGGACAGGGACTAACCTTGACAACAAACATCCACACTTCTGTCCATCTTAGGACTGAGTCCCCTGTTACTCTGATCTGTGATCCCTATCTGTCTTTGTACCCGTTTCCATCGTCCCTCTCTCTTCTCATTCTTTGTTTTTCATACCTACACCTTTCTCTTCCACTTTATCCTCTTGCTTATTCCCCCCAGCTGTCTCTACTTGTCTCTATTTCTCTGTGTGTGTGTGTTGTGTGTGTGTTTCTGGGGTTTCTGTCCCCTCCTTGCTGCCAAGCTGGATTTCCTGCAGGTGAAGCATCTGAAGAGGAAGAGGAAGAGCAACTACAGCGTGAGAGAAACACAGACTCTCATCAGGGAGATCCACAAGAGGAGGGACGTGTTGTTCTCCAGACAGCAGGTGTAGATTTCCTTCCCCTCCTCCTCCTCCTCTTCTTCCTCTTCTTCTTTTTCTTATGTAAAGTAATAGATTGGGACATCTATGGTGAGAGCTAATATTGCATAGTAATAATGATATGGCCCAGTGCCCAGTTGCATAAACTACCATAAGTTTCAACTCAGGTTTGTTTCTCAAGCAAAATATTTCCCTCAGCTAAGGCCTTCACTTAGGAGAGTTGCATAAATCCTCTTAGGCTGTCTCCTTACTTAAGAGTGGAGACCAATGCTGGAGATACTATATTTGGTTTCAACTGCGTGCTAACATACACATTAATTCGCATCATGGCTGACTCACGTATCTGTCATCTCTTTGGAGTCATTGCTGTGCATGTGCTCAAAAATGACACACTACGCATGTGTGAACATAATGTGTGGTTAAACAGCACATGGGCATTCCAGTTACCATGGTGACGCTTCACTCAGCATTCTTTAAATTCACCAGTTAGCATTATTGTCAGTTGTTAGCTCGCTCAGGTAGAATAACGTTAAGTGTTAGCTTGTTTTTCCAAAATGCACAACTTAGAAAAAACAAGAAGAAAAAAACAAAGGTAAGAATGTTGTTTTCCTTGAAGAACATGGAAAGAACAACCACATAACCCAAATTATATTGAAGAGAACTCAAGGGATTGGGACTAAACAGCTGTGTAGCCTTATGAAAACCACTTATCAGTGAGGCTAATCAGAAAAAAAGGCCTAAATTTGCTAGGGAGCATAAAGATTGGACTCTGGAGCAATGGAGAAAGGTCATGTTGTCTGATGAGTCCAGATTCACCCTGTTCCAGAGTGATGGGAGCATCAGGGTAAGAAGAGAGGCGGATGAAGTGATGTACCCATCATGCCTAGTGCCTACTGTACAAGCCTGTGGGGGCAGTGCTATGATCTGGGGTTGCTTCAGTTGGTCAGGTCGAGGTTCAGCAAAGTTATGTGGCCAAAAAATGAGGTCAGCTCACTACCTGAATATACTGAATGACCAGGTTTTCCCATCAATGGATTTTTTTCTTCTCTGATGATACGAGATGATCCAGGATTCATCGAGCTCAAATTGGGAAAGAGTGGTTCAGGGAGCATGAGACATCATTTTCACACATGGATTGGCCACCACAGAGTCCAGACCTTAACCCCATTGAGAATCTTTGGGGTGTGCTGGAAAAGACTTTACGCAGCTGTCCGACTCTCCCATCATCAATACAAGATCTTGGTGAAAAATGAAGGCAACTCTGGACAGAAATAACTGTTGTAACATTGCATAACCTTATTGAAACAATGCCATGGTGAATGGTCAAAGCTAAAGGAAGTCCAAAGAAATATTAGAGTATGTGACTATTTTGGCCTGGCAGTGTATGAGACAGAGTTATGTTAATGTTTGGCTAACTAGCTGCAAAGTTGTTTGTGCAAATGTCAAACCTATCCTTGATCCTTGATTTAAAGCAACTCAAATTTAAGGGAGGCCTTAAGGGGAAATGGTTTTATGCAGATGGGCACAGAATAGTACCACCATGTCAACCAATGATACATAACCAGTGGTGTGGTGCAGAATACTCTTTATGTATGTATATGGATGTATAGGCTGATCTTGATTCATATACTACACCTACTGCTCATTCACACACTAAATTGTGTAACATTGTCCCTGTTATCTCTCTGTCCTCTGAAGTATGAGATGAGTTGAACAGATCATAAACAGCACCAACAACAGCAGTAAGAACCAATTAGCAAACTTTCCTGTCTTATCCAATTAGCAACTTTTTCTAAGTCTTTTGTAAGCTCTTGTTCAATGTGTGAAATGAGTTTTTCTCAGATGTATAATGTCTACAGTGTTTGACAGATTTGTCTTAGGGGGTTTTTGACACAGTTAACTGATAAATTCATCAACAAAAAAAATGTCCTAGAGAATAATGTGACATAGTCTATTGTTTTTACACTTTACACTACACTACAGAAAAATGTATTACTATAATATCAGACGTGTTAGAAATATTTGCACATGGCAATGCAATACCCATAACATACATACACACACATCAAGAGAGTGTGTTTCACTCTTTGTGCATACATAAAATAAAATGCAGATTATTGATTATTCTGAATAATACACAATAAAAAAAATCTAAAATCTTAGTAATATAAAATATAAAATAGGCCTAATAAAGAACATACAAAGAACAATAATTGGCCTAGCCTTGAACTGGAGTATGATAGAGAGAGCTGTTTTCCACCATTAATGGTGATGATATGTGCTTGAACGCTGGGAGGAAGATAACGTAGGCATAATGTACAGTTAGCAGGTCATTATTGTGAAATAAACCCTGATTGATGCAGGTCTTGAATCATCCTGAAAGGATTTAAGTCACAATAATGACCTGCTTACTGTATGTTATCCTGCTCATTACATGATAATATACAAAAAAAAAACAACCAATAATTTCATACAAAATATTGATTTTAAAATGATTTTGTTAATTTAAAGATGATTTTGTTGATTTAAAAATCATTTTAAAGCTGCAGAGCTTATGATCAGAACTGCATTCGACTATGAACCCTTTTGTAATAAATGAATAAATAAATATTATTAAATTATGTATTATTTTTATATCAGGATAAATCAATTTATATGAACGAATATGAACCTCCTGGCAGAGGCTATGGACACCTGGGGGGTCCCCAAGGGTCTCTGTGAGAGCCACTGATTTTGATCTTGTTGATATATTGGCTGATATTAGTAGACTGATATCAGCATACTGTATACATCAGCTGATAAATAAAACAAAAGAGCAGTACAGAAAAAAAAATTATGAAATATGTTTAAAATATTTTTGAAGAACTATATCCATTATCTATATTGTCCACCAGAGAGCACTGACACACTTTATCTTTCCACTGCAATGTACACATCTCAACACAGTTCACAATTCTTTAAAAGCAAAACAGTTTCAAGCAGGTTCTTGTTAAATGTTTCTTTTTATCATGTGTTTTTTAATGCTGTCAGCTGATATATCATTATCAGATTTTTAAAACTCTCAAATATTTTATAAAATTGGTATTGGCCTCAAAAAGTACCCCACAGACGAGAGGATTTTTTTTTTTTTACAGACATGGTTGCTTTGTTATGTTTTATGGAAAACTGGCATTTTCATGATCATGACAGGAACCTGCATTGCTCACACTGTCAGCGCAATTCACTTACCACAATACATCACCGTGGTCACACAAACATATTAGAATAGCTAGAATGGAAACTAAAGGTCGTTTCTTTTTCTCTTTCCTTTGTGTATGAACAGAACACAGCCATTAATGAGCTGAAGAGACAGGCATGGGAGGAAGTGGCACGAGGTGTCAACTCACTGGGGGAGGGAGAGCTGCGCACTGCTGCTGAGGTGAGTGTATTTCCAAATTAGGACTCAGCAATATGGACAAAGTCTAATATCACAATGTTTTTGACCAAATATCCCAATATTGGTATACACCAATACTGGGACAGTATTGTAGGGATGACTATTGGTTCTTTCCCAAAATATTAACACAATGAGATTTTTTTTAATCATTAGTAATGTGGATATAAGTAGTAGATAAGTATAGTATAGTAATGTGGACTAAGTGGATCATACGCAGTATAGACATTTCATGACACGATCCTACACAATTTGCATGAGAAACCTTAGTCCTAATAAATCCAAGTAGAGGAAAGACACTGAAAATGGTGATGATTAAAGATCAATTAAAAATTGATTAATGCATGTTGTCTTGTCTGATGTCCACACAGAGGGTTCAGTGCTGTTTGCAATCAATCTAAAACTGTGTTTTACATGAGACATGGAGTTGGATACAGTGTAGTGAATGTGCAAAAGGAAATTCTGTCTTTCTCTCAGGTGCATAAGCAGGTCAAAATGATGTATGGGTTTGTTTTCTTGCAATACCTTTGTAATGAAAACAGATATTACTTAAAAGCATGTTTATGATAAGTTTATATTCATCATTGCCAACATTTATGTTGATTTGTGCCAGTTTATCAGTCGCAAATATTTTGAAAGCAATACAAAAGTGCTGTTTTAAGTAACATTTATCATCATCATCATGTTAATTAATCCCACATTCATAAGGAGTATTGCCAGTTTATGTTTCTAGTATACATGTAGCCTAAAACTACATGATTAATTTTGAAAGCAAAAAAATTGGTACCAGGGTGTGGTTAAGAAACACCTTTGAACCACCACTTGGACCTCGTGGGACCTTTTTGGAGGAAACCTAAATATTAATAAATATTAATCAGATTTTCTGTTGCACTTTGTGTGAGATTCACCATTTTTTTCTCACAAAATGCCTGCATTTATAAAAGGCATATTTGGTAGCATCATATTTAGGAGATTGTGAAAACTTTCTCTCTAGACTTTTTCCTCTCATTCAGAACATATTGAGAACAAAAAATCAATTGAGTTTGTTCATGTTGCAGTTTGTGTGAGGTCGACCGCACTTCTAGGTAAAATGCCTGGACTGTAAGGGCTAATAATAGAACAGTGTGGTAAATTCAGAAAATTTGACAAATTAGTTACCTTTAAGACAGGAAAAGACAACGTTTATGCCATGTAACAATGTCCAAATCCTAAGATGATGTCTAGTTTCATATCACGACATTGTTGTCCACCTGATCTCCTGCACAGGTGAAGCGTCGTTACCTTGACTGGCGCGCACTGATGAAGAGAAAACAGCTTCAGGCTGAGCTTTCTCTCTCCTCCTCCTCATCCTCTCCCTGGCCCTGAAGACCGAGTACGATCAGTCGTCCCCGGAGCACGAGGCAGCTTCTCTGGGGTCAGGATGCGACCAGCTGCTCGACCTCTCGGGCCTCCCGAAGGACTGTCACTGCGACTGGCCGGAGCTGGCCGCTCTCGGTGAGCCGAGCGGCCAGGCCGTGATGGCACCGCCAGGAGTAAGATGGAAGACGCCATGAGTGAATACAGGGTGAGAAACATCTATATCCTGGTGCCGCAATAACAGAAGAAGATTTAGGTTTTGCTCTGACACCACAGGTTCCTTATATAGATGAGATATTCTGATTAAACCTTTGAGTCTATTAATTAAATTTGCAGATAAATAAGGACAAAATGATGCTCTCAAACACCTTCATGCTTTTTGATACAGAGCTCATATTAGCACTGTTCATGTTATGTGAAGACAAGTAGCCTATCTTGACATGCAAGTATTTGCTAATGTGTTAATTAGCTTCATTAATGTGCTCATCAGCAGAGGCAGCTATGTTTAACATATCACAGTGATTATGTTGGCACATTATGGAGCTCAAGTGGCTCTTGTTAATCCGGCCTTGTGATTGGGCTCGTGTGGGTTCACAAGGTAGAGATGAAATTAAATTAAGGTTGTGCTAATGAATTAGGATTTAATTTAAACTGGATATTTAAATGTTGCCTTTTTTTCTGATTGCATTAAGATCTGTTTTTAGATCAAATCACAGAACTGTTCACGCTGTGGTATCTGTCCGTTTATTACGATCTTACAAAACGATTCCCTAATCTAATCTTCCGCCCCGTTTCTTAACAGTGTTATTAAACTGTATCCAGTCGATTAAAAATCTTCATATTTATCAGCCAGAGAATCAGCAGCAGGAATAGAGGTGATGGGTTTTTTTTGTGTCAAGCCGCAACACGATCACATGAAAGCATCAGTGGAGTTTTGGAATTTTGGTGTGTAAATTATTTAGGGAAAAGATTTCTTATCTGAAACCAATCTGAGATATAGGATACCACCTATATACCAAGGGATAGTTTGGATTATTTGCAGTGGGGCTGTATGAGATACTAGCCAGTGTATTAACTACATTAGATGAAGGTCTGCACGAGGAGTACCAGCACTGGGTCCACCCAGAAAAGGTTCAACCAAAAAATCAATATCATTTTAAGTGTATTTTCACTGCTTAACCTTGCCATTAGACAGCCTTTTTTGATTGGAAATGGCTGTTATTGAGCCAAATATTGCTGTCTCCAAAGTTTAATGATGTCACTCTCTCCCTCTAGCTGGATGGACGATGGTGATGGTGATGTTGGAGATGGAGAAATAGATGAAGATGATATTCCCTCCCTCCTCAGCGACATTGAGTCTCGCGGTGAGGGTCATGTAGGTGATGTTTACTCTCACGACGACCTGGCCGTGCTCAGCTCCTTCCTCCAAGGCTCCGACCTCCACCTTCACCAGAGACCTGCCACTCGCCGGCGGTCTGACGGGGATGCCAGTCCACGCTCTGGGTGGACTAACCAATCATGAAAACATGGGAGCGGGGTTTCTGGTCGCTGTTGAGAAGCAGCGGCTGGAGCTGGAAAAACAGCGTCTGGCCGTGGAAAGTGAACGCCTGGTGGTGGAGAAGGAGCGGCTGGTGGTGGAGAAGGAGCGGCTCCGTCAGATGGAGGTAGAGAGGGAGAGACTGCAGCTGGACAGAGAGAGGCTGCATGTGGAGAGGGAGAAGCTGCGGCTTCTGCTCCTCAGCCAATCAGAGCAGGTTGACTCCTCCTTTAACCTGCCGCCACAACAAGGCCCGCCCTCGTCCTCCACGTCCTCTTTATCCTCCACCCAGGATGGACAGAGAGGGGAGAGAGAGAAAGATAACAAAGGCTGGATGTCAGCGGTAGATCTGGAGACAGAAAGGCTAAAACTGGAGAAGGAACGGCTGCAGCTGGAAAAAGAGAGACTGCAGTTCTTCAAATTTGAAGCACGGCAGGCTGCAGATTGAGAGAGAACGCCTCCAAGTGGAGAAAGAGAGAATGCAGCTGCACAAAGATCATCAAGGCCACTGAGAAAAAGACTCAAGTGACAAATACATCATATTTTCACCGTCTGGGGTACTTTTAACACAGCCCCAATTCCAATAAGATTTGGGATATTCATTTGAATACAGTACAAAGACAAGATATTTAATGTTCTAATGTCTTGCAAAGATACATTCTGAATTTGATGTCTGCAGCATGTTCCAAAAGAGCATTCCAGTTTTGAAAGTGAAATTCTTTCCTATTCTTGCTTGGTATATGACTTCAGTTGCTCACAGTGTGGGTCTCGGTTGACATATTTTGTGCATCATAATGCACCAACATTTCCAATAGGAGACACACCGGATTCGCGGGTTGCAGGCAGGTCAGTCTAGTACCTGAACTCTTGTACTATGAAGCCACGCTGTTGTAACACATGCAGAATGTGTCTCGACATCGTCTTGCTGAAATAAGCGGGGAGGTTTCTGGAAAAGAGGTTGTCTGGATGGCAGCATACTGTATGCTGCTCCAAAACCTGTGTGTACCTTTCAGCATCAATGGTGCCTTCACAGAAGTGACAGTTACCCATGATGCCATGGGCACTAACACACTCCCATACCGTCACAGATGCTCCTTTTGAACTTTGCACTGATAACAGTCTGGATGGTCCTTTTCCTCTTTAGCCTGGAGGTCATGATCTGAAATGTGGAGTCAGACCACAGCACACTTTTTCACTTGACATCACTGCATCTCAGATGAACTCAGAGACATCTGCAGTGTTTAATCCATCTGAACATTACATATCTTGTTTTTGTACAGTATTAAATCGAATATAGGTTGAAAGGTTTTTGCAAATCATTGCATTCTGTTTTTATTTATGTTTTACCCAACGTCCCAGCTTTTTTGGACTGTAAAACAACTCAGATGTGGATTTGCGTCAGCAGCTTCTCCCTTACCAAGTTTCACACTCACATGTCCTTCAGGAAAGTGTGAGGCACTTTAATGATCACTGGGATTTAGCCAAGGAGAAGACTAAAATGGAGGGCAGGCATATTTATGACCATCATGATAAAGCAGCAGTGCCTTATGATGTCTTCATAAAAATGGGCGACGGGACGGACAACGCGCCCGTGATAATAAAATCTAGGATATGTTTGGCACACACAGCTGGTTAGCCCTGAACATATCTGATTTATAAAATGCAACAAGTTTTAACATGCGTTCAGGGCTTCATCTAAACACACTAATGCACAAAACGTGCAGTGTAAAACATTACTAAATGCTGGAGTGTCAGTGCAACATATCCTTACTGGTGTAGAAATGTGGAAAGAAAGAATGGAATCGTGATGTCTTATTCTGCATTTATGCACCATATCAGTGCCAATTAATCTGCTGCATGGGTGCTTACTGACACTGAGAAAAAAAAAATAAAAGGCACAACTGTTACTTTTATAAAAAGATTTTTATGTTTATCTCAGTTTTGCTGTCAAGTGCTTGTGTCAAAATATCGTTTACATGGTAATGCTTGTGACTTTGTACATTTTTTCACCAATTTTCAACTGATAATTCATGTTTTGACCCTTTTTAAGATGTTTTGACTTGTCATAGCAACAAAAGCACAAGTGTGTTACTAATAACATTAATGGTTGATCGTTCTGTTTTACTCACATGTTCCAGTAATTCATGACAGAGTGACAGTGAGCCAGTATGTATATTACCAGATAGACATGCGTAGATGCCGCAATGGCCAACATCACTGCTATAGTATCTGACCTGGCAAGACTGGCCTGTTAACAAATCCATGTAAACAGGGGGGCTGCAGTTTTTGGATAAAAAGCACTCTAACGTTTACATTTCTCAACCAATTTTCAATGAGTCGTTTTTATATTCAAGAATTCATATTCTACATGGATTAAGTTAGAAAATGTACCTTTTTACCCACCCCATGTTAAACATAAACCCTTAAATATAAAATCGATCACTTTTTCATTTGTTCATAGGTCGGTCTCGCCCGGCCCGATATGGCAGCACCGTTGATGTGTCACAGCAACGGCTGACGCTACCAGGACCCTGAAACCGATGTAGCTCAATGGAATTCAGCTATCATTAATTTTATCATTGATTTATTTGCTTTTACAGAAGCCCAGAAGCCTCCTGTGTTTAGGGGAAAAAAAATGGTTTTGTCAGGAAAATCTTTTAAAGTTATTTTTTAAATCTGTAAAACAGGTAAAACAATGTTTTTTGCTGGTGAAAAAAAAGTTTTGCCAAAATATTTTTCTAATTACCTTTTTTTTAAAAATGAAAACAGGAGTTTTTAAACTTTGGCCACAAGAGGCTGATGTGCATTACTACCCCATGCTTTAAATAGGACTAAAAGCATTTGACCTGATTCACCAATATCTTTTTTTCTTAAATTTGCCTTTATGAAAGGTCCTAAGAAAAAATTAAGTGGTATTCATGAAGGTGACTTGTTAGTATCTGTGTTCTTATAATTAAGAATCCCATTGTCATTGTAATAATAATAATAATAATAATGCATTATACTTGTATAGCGCTTTTCAAGACACTCAAAGACGCTTTACAAAAAGGAGAAAGATAAAACAAAAACAGAAGTAAGTTGCCAGTTGTTCATAATTAGCACAGGTAAAAGCCCCACCAATGCCCATATAAGGGCATGAGACCACTGATATTTTTAACTGATGTGTTTCTTTACTGAGGATATTTGTAAACTATAAATAATCTAAAGTCAAACTAATTATTTATTTTAAAAGACAATGTTTTGTAAAATATTGATAATGAATGATAAAAATATTTTTGTAATTTAAATCCTATAATATTACACAACTGCAGAATTACAGTAAATAACATTACAGCCGGGCGGCACGATGGCACAGTGGTTAGCGCTGCCGCCGCACAGCAAGAAGGTCCTGTGTTCGAATCCCCGAGCCAGCAGGGCCTTTCTGTGTGGAGTTTGCATGTTCTCCTCATGTCCGCGTGGGTTCTCTCCGGGTACTCCGGCTTCCTCCCACAGTCCAAAGACATGCAGCAGGTTAATTGGTGACTCTAAATTGCCCGTAGGTGTGAATGTGAGAGTGAGTGGTTGTTTGTCTCTATGTGTCGGCCCTGCGATGAACTGGCGGCTTGTCCAGGGTGTACCCCGCCTCTCGCCCAATGTCTGCTGGGATAGGCTCCAGCCACCCGCGACCCTCACGGATAAGCGGTTACAGAAAATGAATGAATGAACATTTCTTTTGGCAGGAAATGTATTTTAATAGTCACTAAAAAAAAAAGTCCAAACGGTGAAATATCAGTTTAAAATTGGTTGACAAATGCAGAGAGTCACAAGCATTACCATGTAAAAGCTATTTTGCGTCATGGAAAATATTTTGTTATGAATTGATGTTTTAGCGATGTAAGATCTGTGGACTCAAAGAAGAGCCTGGACGTCTGTGATGAGCAGCTTCTGGAGGTTTGGTGTGCATGCTAGGAAATTAAAAATCTAAATATTTCTTTGATTGCTTTGTTCTATTTAAAAGGACCAGTGTGTGGGATTTAGTGGCGTTTAGCAGTGAGCTTGCAGATTGCAAACACTTTGTCCGCTCCCCCCTTCCAAGCCTGTAGGAGAACTGTGAGAACTCTTTGGAGATATAAACGGCTCATTCTAAGGTAATGAAAACATGACTCTCATTCTCAGGTGATTATACATAAATGAAAACATACTTGTGAATATTATATTCCGTTTCTGCCATATTCTACCAATAGATCCCTCTAAATCTTACACACTGGCCCTTGAATTTCTGTTGTACTCTGAATATACTGTGAAGTGTTACTGGCTACTAAACATTAGGTTCTGCTGTGTTTTGTCATCCAACAAACTGAAACATATCAAACACAAATACACTTCTGTATGCCTTTTGGTTAAATTGTAAACAATTAACCTTTTTTAAATTTTAACACCAGTTCGTCTCTTTCTATAACTTAATATCAGGTCTTGTGAGCCGGTCATCAGCCCTATTTTATTATTTTCTTGTGTCGTAATCAGAGGTGGGAAGTAACTACGTACAAATACTTCGTCACAGTACTTAAGTCGATTTTTCAGGTATCTGTACTTTACTTGAGTATTTATTTTTCTGACAATGTTTTACTTTTACTCCCCACATTTTAGCACTATTAGTGATTATTTTCATTTTGTGTCGCTGCATGCCACCTCCCCAACATCAAGACTGATTTCAAACTCAGTGGATATAACAAGACTAAAACAACATAACAAGATGAAAAATGACATAAACAGACGTAACGAGAGAAAAAACGACGTAAAAAGATGAAAAAGATGTAACAAGATGAAAAGCAACGTAAAAAACGTAACAAGACAAAAAAAGACATGACAATTCAAAAACAACTGTAAAAGATGCGACAAGACAAAAAAAGACATAAGACAAAAAGCAACATAAAAAAACTTGCAACAAAAAAGACTTAACATGACGAAAAACAATGCAAAAGACGTAACGACCAAAAAGATGAAATAAGACAAAAAACAACACATAACAAGATAAAAGCAATGAAAAAAATGTAACAAAGAAGACACAAGACAAAAAACTACATATAAGACGTAATAAGATGAAAAAGTCATAAAAAACACTAAAAACTATGTAAAAGTAAGAACAGAAACTACTTGCAAAAATGTCCCTCGGAGGGCTAATTTTTACTTTTATACTTAAAGTACATTTCAGAGCCTGTACTTTTCACTTTTACTTGAGTAAAGAAGTTGAATTTGTACTTTTACCATTTTTTTTTTTACACATACAAGTGTCTGTGCTTCTACTTGAGTATACAGAATGTGTGAACTTTTTCCACCTCTGATTATAATTCTATTCCCCTGTATATGCATAATATACATATATATGTACACACACACATATGTGTGTGTGTGTCTATATATATATATATATTTATGCTTTCTTACTGAGTTCCTGTACCTCTGTGGTAATAAGTTTGTAAATAAAGTTTACTGAGGAAAAGAAATATGACTTCCAGACAAATTTTGCAATGATCACAGTTGAATAAAATCTATGTTACAACATTTAAGCCCCAAAGTACTGCTTCTGAGGAGCAGTCTCTGTGGTCTCTCTCATGCCTTTGTGTTCACAGCGTTGCCTTTGAAGAATAATGGTAAAAGAGAATAAGAAGATGATTCAATTTTTTTGTCTCCTCTGTATTGATGCTCCTTAGGAAGCCCATCAGGGGTTCCCTGGATCAATGCCGGCTAATGAGAAGAGACGAGCGAAAAAAACATCACTTTGAGAGCACAACACTGCATCTCTAAAGAGTCAATTTTTGAGGATTTCAGTAAAGCTGATGTAACCCAGTGACACTCGTGCGAGTCTTTGCGTTTCATATTTAAATTGTTTATCTGTGTCGTAGAGGCGTTAAAGCGTGGACAAAGTTTTCACTGCACAACTGGAACCACAAACTCCCGACTGAACAGAGACAATAAAGCTGGCCAGTTTGAGGTAACAGTGAAACATCTATGTCCATAAATGAGACGTCTCCTACCTGAGCTCCCACAGATCCTCACACACACACACAGGCAGGGACTCAAAGCAGGCAGATCGAATCACAAAGACTAGTTTATTTTTCCGTTGAAGGGTTTGTTGTGTGCCTGTGAGATGAAAGCTATATATAAAAGGGCCCTTCTTTAGCTCTGTCTGGATTTAGAACTGGTGTGAAAATCCACTGTATTGTTATGAAAAGGGTCCCTCAGCACTGGAGGCCTGCAGTGGCTCGATCGACTGCTGTGTGGACTGTCTGAGACATGACAGCTGAGGCCAGAGGTGAAGACGAGAAATACTACAATATTTCCTTTCAGTTACTTTCAGCGTTGACATTTTAAATCCACATTAATTATGGTCTGCTTTAGCTATTATTGTAAGGCAGTGAAATTAGGAGAATCAAATCAAAAAAGTTCAGGGCCCTGTTTCCCAGAGCCTCCTCAGCACTGTGTGCATCGTAAGCTGCACCTTAAGGTCTCTCTTTAGCTTACGGGCTGTTTCCCAGAGTCTGCTCAGGTAAGATATACCCTCTGAAAGGTTTACCTTTAGAAAGGCGGTCTGAAGCACTCGTAAGCTGTCCCTTAGTGATGGGTTGCGTTCATTCTGTCAGTTTTTGCTTTTTTAGGCCAGTATTTTGCTTTTCAAATGGACAGTTGCAGTATAGTTCACATAGACGACTTGTGCAAATTACATCATTAGTTTAAAATTAACTTCATGAAAATTAATTATGACGTTTATGTCCATAATGCATCATGAGAATGTTGTCATTTGACCTGTCTTTTATTGTCATGATGGTAGCAAAAACAGAATATAGAACAAATATAGATCAATAATACTTTTCCAATTTGTATGTAATGGAACTAACTGAGTATAGGAGGAGATGAGGTACAATTAGTTGTGTGTCCACCGATTACTACTAAAATGTTTCAGTGATACCTCATTTATCTATAATTCACTGATCAATAATTAGAAATATTTCTTCTTTTTATTTTATTGCAAATAAGTATTACATTTACAGCATGGCATCCCTTATTTTAAATAGCATATTATGCATTGGTATGAATTTAATTTAAAGACATATCAGACCGATGTATGCTTTCAACAATTTTACAACTTCCTTGAATCTGTGGAACATGTAAATAATTTTGTTTGTATAATTATCGACTTAATTCTCTTTAGTATTTAAAGAAATTATTATTATTATTATTTTTAAACATATCTTTTGCATTTTTATGTTGTGGTTCAGTGCAGGGGGTTCCTGGCTGCAATAGTCATATATCTTCATTAAGCTACATATTATTATTATCAAGCTAACATATTATTCTCTGTCATGCCATGTGTTAAATGGTAGCTTATTGTTTGGATGACAAAACCTGAAAAATCCTGCAGTTGTGCTGATCTGTCCATTTGTTTGACAGTGAAGTGAGATTTTGGTCATATTTATGACTTATTGTGTGTTGGATTCTAATACACTGTGTTGGCACTGACATCATATGTGATTACTGTTACTCTCAAAATGTGTAGGCTCATACTATAGCCTTCCGAATTTTCTCAGGGGGCATGCCCCCGATTCCTCCCGTAGCGGGGATGCAACTTATGACCTCAGTATTTCTACAATCCTGGCTATAGCCCTGGTCAAGGATTCTTAGGGAGTCACCAGAGGAGAAAAAGCTGTAAAGAATATGCTGTAACATTGTCCACAGACTGAGATGCCCTCAGGTCTTCTGGCAGACTGTTCCACAGGTGGCGATGATAAAAACTAAAAGCCGCCTGCCCATAGGTCACAGAGCTCACTCTTGGTACAGCAAAAAGGTCTCTGCCCATGGATTTAAGGGGTCTAACACCTTAAAAGCATGTCTGACATTCAGTAGGCCTATACCCAGGTGTTGTGAGATTTGAAAAACAGGGGATGGACCTCAGAGATGATCTTGGGGTCTTTGTGAGCAGACTTGCTGCAGAATTTTGAACATAACAAAGATTTACTTGAGCACCGCCAAGAGGAGAGAAATACAGTTTTAAAGCCAAGCCTGCTGGGAACAAAATCAGGCATTTTCTGCATCAATGTATTTGTGCAGTGTTGCTCTGGACTACATGACGTGATCAGGTCCACAAGCAAGACCGAAAGTGACTTGAACTAGCTGCTGATTGCAGCTTTAAATAGGTGTAATATCTAGTAATAGCATTACAATGACTGGTTGTATAATATTCAAGTAAACAAGACAGAGTTAGATGATGATGTGGCCTCCCAATGCAGGCTTTTGCTGTAGATATAAGAAGTTATTAGGTGCGTAGTATGTGAATGAAGTGAGCCTGCACACATTACTAAATCTATTTTACTTGGATATTACTTGTTATTTCCAGTAATTACTGGTCGTAATTAATGGTCTAAAATAAAGGGTTACCAGAAAGACTAGTGATAAATCGGAGATGATTCTGATTTTAAATACTATTTTTGTTATAATGCAGGTGGATAATGCAAGTGGACCATCCATTATTTAGGACAATGATGCAAATGGTCCGTCTGTGACTGTGGACAATGATGCAGGTGGACCGTCTGTGACTGAGGACAATGACAGTTCAGAGTAGTGAAAATGTGGGAGCACTCACTGCTCACAGAGGTGAGCAGAAGCCCCACGTTGTTGTCAGAGGACTTGGATTTGGATTTTGCCAAAAAGTAAATGTAAAAAGGTTTTGCCAGTTTTCACAGGCTTTCCCAGGTTTTTGTAGCGGCACAATGTTGAGTTTGAACAGTGAAGTCAGAAAATTGTACAAGTGCACTTGTTCAGAGGCTTTGCCAGTGTTCGGGGACTTTGCCAGTTTTTTTTTTTTTGTTTTTGTTTGTTTGTTTGTTTGTTGGTGAAAATGGAAGTGAATAGTGTTGTTTTAAATAAATGAATGGAAATTCTGTTGAAAAACTTTTGAATATTGATGTTATCAAACTTTCACATGTGTTAATAGTCCAGTTATAAGTCAATAATCAATTATCAGTGATCCTAGTGACCAGTGCTCAGTCAGGAGATTTTAGTCTTAAGATGGAGCGGGAATGTTGTCATAATATTTTATGTTTAAATATTTTAATTAAATGTTACTACAAAACATTTAAAGGTTTTTTTTCAAAGCACATTATCCACTAAAATAGTGTAATTCTGGGAAAGTTCTACCAATGTGGTCACTTAAGTTTTTAAGGAGGTCATCAGAAAACATTTTTAGAATGTTTTTAGAGAACATTATGCTAGAACATTCTGGAAGCTTAAAGAAAACTTCCCCCTGACAATGTTTTCAAGAATTGTATTACAGCGTCCTCCAGCTTTGCCATGTTTGTTCTCTAGTGGATGTATTGTTTAACATCGTGCCAACATGAAGGACGCCTGAAAGTACATGGGCAGTGATGTTTACATCATTTAAAATGGTCAGACTATTTTTGTATATAAAGGGAGCATAAATGAGCCTGAAGCCACTCTGAACTGGGCCGTGTTAGCTGTATATTCTGATACAGAGTGGATGGGCATGAGATATTTCAGACTTTGAGATTAATATACAACCTAAATGTTGTTACTAAGTCTTCGAAATATTCAGTAAACTCATCACATTTAGGAGAGAACATGATATTGTTGTGGCCACTGGGCATTGGATTTAAGAGGCTGTCAGTAGATTTAAAAAGCACTCTGGGGATATGCTGCTTTTTGCACCCAGCTTCAAAAAGTGAACTTGATGTGCATTTATAATAGCATTCCTGAAGTTTTTTTCTCTCTCTATCAGCCTCTCTCCTCTCAGAAAAATAATGATTCTTAAACGGTTCTTCAAAAGGGAATAACATAATTTAGCAGGTGGTTCTTTGTGCACTTCATGTGGTTCTTTAAAATACTAAAACTTCTTCATTTTATCAGTTATTTGGTGGACTTTCTGTGTTCTTCTGAGAGTGTTATTTGTTTTTAATTTAATGAAGTAAACTGTGGTGTATTAGTTCGACCTTTTGCCTCTCAGCAAGAAGGCTGTGGGTTCAAATCCAGCTGCTTGTCTGGGTGTGCTCTGGGTGCTCCGGTTTCCTGAATGCAGAGACTGAATCTGCAGGTATGATGTAATAATAATAAATGGGCAATAACTATGTTCATGTACTTGTTTTTCAATCTACCCCTAATAATTTTATTTAAGATTAAGATTAATATTTTCTTTAAACAAAATGAGTTAAATAACTTTCATAAAAATGGTTCCTTAAGGAACCTATTTTTGCTGTATTTCCTTGGAGCACCATATATATATATATATATATATATGTACATATACATATATATACAGTATACACTCACTGGCCACATTAGGTACACCTGTTTAACTACTTGTTAATGCAAATAACTAATCAGCCAATCACATGGCAGCAACTCAATGTATTTAGACATGTAGAACTGGTCAAGACAACCTGCTGAAGTTCAAACTGAGCATCAAAATGGGGAAGAAAGGTGATTTAAGTGACTTTGAACGTGGCATGGTTGTTGGTGCCAGACGGGCTGGTCTCAGTGTTTTAGAAACTGCTGATCCACTGGGATTTTCACAGACAACCATCTCTAGGGTTTACAGAGAATAGTCCAAAAAAGAGAAAATATTGACTGAGTGGCAGTTCTCTGGGCGGAAATGCCTTGTTGATCCCAGAGGTCAGAGGAGAATGGCCAGACTGGTTCGAGATGATAGAAAGGCAACAGTAACTCAAGTAACCACTCATTACAACCAAGGTCTGCAGAAGACCACCTCTGAACACACAACACGTCGAACCTTGAAGCAGATGGGCTACAGCAGCAGGAGACCACACCAGGTGCTGCTCCTGTCAGCTAATCAGACAACAGAAGATTGGAGAAGTGTTGCCTGGTCTGATGAGTCTCGATTTCTGCTGCGACATTCAGATGGTAGGGTCAGAATTTGGCATAAACAACATGAAAGCATGGATCCATTCTGCCTTGTATCAATGGTTCAGGCTGGTGGTGGTGTAATGGTGTGGGGGATATTTTCTTGGCACACTTTGAGCCCCATAGTACCACCTGAGCCTCGTTTAAATGCCAAAGCCTACTTGAGTGTTGTTGCTGACCATCTCCCTTCATCAGCCCTTTATGACCACAGTGTACCAATCTTCTGTCGGCTACTTCCAGTAGGATAACATGCCATGTCACAAATCTCAAATCATCTCAAACTGGTTTCTCGAACATGACAATGAGTTCACTGTACTCCAATGGCCTCCACAGTCACCAGATCTCAATCCAATAGAGCACCTTTGGGATGTGGTGGAACGGGAGATCCACATCATAGAAGTGCAGCTGACAAATCTGCAGCAACTGCGTGATGCTATCATGTCAAAATGGACCAAAGTCTCTGAAGACTGTTTCCAGCACCTTGTTAAATCTATGTCAGAAAGAATTAAGGCAGTTCTGAAGGCAAAAGGGGGGGTCCAATGTGGTATTAGCAAGGTGAACCTAATGAAGTGGCCGGTGAGTGTATGTATATAGGTCCAAACCACTGTCTCTTTCCAAAAATCATGACCTGGTACCTAGTTACTCGAGATAATCCACAGACCTTGTTGCAAGCAGTTTCATGCAGGAACTATGTTCCTTCTGCAGTAGAACCTACTGGAACTACCTTCTTTTCCACTATAAATGTATTTTTGATTTTGGGGTGAACAGTCAATGTAAACAACGTCTTGGTACAAGGTTCTTTGTGGAATTAAACATGGTTCTTCTATGACATCTCTCCGAAGAAAACCATTTTTGGTTTCAGTTACCCCCTTTACTTCTCTGTGCGTAAAATTTCCTCTGAGATTTGCAGATGAAGAGAGTGGGAGTTACATTTGTTTGCAATTGTATTTGAGGGTCAGTGATCACCCCAACTCCTAGTTTACATATTAACATTGTCAAATATAGTATATTTATCACAGGATTAGGGATACTTGGAGACAAAGCAAACAGCAAGCAAATATTTATTTTTCACTGTGCGTGAAAAGATCTGAAACAAATCCTTTGTTTTTTAATAAACTTGTAATCAGTTGATTCACTCTTTAATCTAAACTGAAAATATTTTAGTCACACTTCTCGGATGGCGTTAAAATGAATAAAAATCAGATTTGTTCCACATTAAGTCAGAAAACATTTTTATTAATGCAACACTGTAGAGTCAAAGTTTGTGCGCTCATTTGTTGTCATCTTATGTCTTGTCTTAATGATAAGCCTGTATACATTACAAGTAAGAGTGTGCTGCATGTTGTAAGCACGCTTCTCAACTGTCTTGAAAGAAATAGACCACAACACCACCAGCAGCAATAACAACACAACAGCGTATGTGCTGCCTGTGTGCGCTGAGAGTGTTGGTGGAATTCAATTTCCTCTCCGATCATGAGAGACGCCTGAAAGAAAAAGTGAGAGCAGGGGAGGTGGTCATGATGGGAGAGGAGCTGTGGATGACAAATCAGGGTTTGAGATGGATTCCTCTGAGAGAGGCATGCAAAAAAAAATGGAGAAATGAAGTATGACAGGGGGAGGGAGCATAAAAAGGACGAGCAGAGGAGAAATGAGGAGGGGCTGAACAGAACGGGGAGATAATGCGGAGCGTAGAGAGGAGAAGACAGACTGAGAAAGGCAAGATGAAATGAGCCAATGAAAATAAAAAGGTGAAAAGGCTGCTGTCTCTGCAGTGGCGATAAAAGAGGCAGATTGAAGGTGTTGTGTGTGTGTGCATGTGTGCATTTTCACATGAAGGTGCAAGGTTAAAAGGGTGGTAGACCCGCCTCAAAATTGTTATTTTGCTTCATCTTCGGGTAAATGGGAAATACTTGTCAGTAATAACCCAGCATGGTATGTGAGAGTGTGTGTCTGTGAGAGTGTGAGTGAGATGGGAAATAATGGGAAATGCTTGTCAGTGATGGCTCTGCATTAGGAGTGTTAGGTCCCCATGGACTGAAAAAAGGAGCCCAAATGACAAAATCGCAGCGGGGGATTTAACCCCGTAACTGCTGCTCTACAACAGAGACGGATAAGCGTGAGGCTTCGCATTCACACAGAACAGCTGTGGTGAGGCTAAAAATTTCAGCTGTATTTGAAGACATCTCTGTTCTGGAGCTAAGTACCTAAGAATTTCACTATACGTTGTAATGTGTATAGCGTGATTGTGTATGTGACAATAAAATTTTATTTTCTATGTATGAATATTCATTTTTCATATTTGTACTGTTATTTAAGTCTACTGTGATATCATTGTTGTTAAAAGACTTCAGTTTGTCAGTGGTCTTCTTGCAAGACAGACTTTTTTGCTTTTTAAATAAATTTCACAACAGTCAGTCCTGGGACTCCCACTGCCAGAGGTGTCCAGAGCAACTATCTTGGCTCCAAATAACATTTGAAAAAAATCAATGGTGAGTGTTTCATGAGCTGATGTTTTAGCAGTAATTTATAATTATTTATGCTATCAAGGTCATGCCGTAGATTTCGAATGGCTGCAGGGTATTTTGTTCTCCAACAAAATGGAACATTCATGAAGTTTGTTTATAAGATATGCCTCAGTTTATCGCAATTCCAATTTCTTTCTTTAATAAATGTACAGCAGTCAGAGTACTTGTCACCAACACCTATGATCATATTAATACATTATGATTATTCAAGTTTCATATCTGCTAGTTCTATAGTAAGTGACCCTTCCTAAGTCCCACCCATTTTTGCTCTGTGCTCCAATAACAGTTGATCACAGAGTTAGCTAATGCAAAACATTAGCTGCCGTTGGGGAAAAACTATGCCATCAGATGTAACTATACTGTAGCTATCTAACTATTGACGTATAGCTAGATAGCCAGCATCTTGCTAGCATACACTGTCAAACTGAAAAAGTTGAAAAAACTCAAAATTTCAAGGCAGCTTACTGCAATAGATTTTTGAGTTTTGGGCCCAACTCAAGTTAAGTTTTGGAAGGAAGAAAAGCAAGTTATCTCAACTAAAGATTATCAGTGAGTAAAACCTTTTAAAGTTTAAAACTTAAGAGTTTGACTTGGGCTAAAAACTCAAAAATCTATTGCAGCAAGTTGACTTGAACTTTTTTTTTTTTTTTTTTTACAGTGTATCTATGTATCACAGGAAAGGAAGAAGTTGAGTCATTGCTCCAAAAGGTGTGGGACTTAGGATGGGTCAACTAGCATTCTTTATATATCTTGACTACTTTTATGTGTAATTTAACACTGGTTATTACTTTACTATTACTATTACTGATTTACCCTCTGTGGGCTCCAAAATAAAATTTGTCTTTCTAGTACATTTCATCTGAAAAAATAGTGTGCATTCTGCAGTTTTTTAACAATTAAAACAAGGAGTCAATCTAATAATGTGAATAACAACACTTCTACAATCCTGCTTTAAACAAGGGCCGCAGGCTGGTTGCAGTATACAGTACAGGAACAGGATGAGAGGATAAATAACCACACAGAGAGAGCGGGTTCAGCATTGATGTTTTACTAGAAAAAGAAACCAAATGGAAAGACAAAACAAAGGAAGAAAGAGACCGTGTTAAAGCCAGAGTGTTGACAGCCCAGCAGTCAGCTTTTTGCCGTCTATGCATGAAATTGTGTGTGGTGGAGGCGGCAAAGAAATAAACACAACAGTATCATGTGTGGTTGAACTGCCTGGGGTGTCTGGTGTGGTGATAGCTAGATCAGTGTTAACTGTCTCTTTGCAAACGTAGAAACCCACTATTTCTCTCATGCTGGATTGCTGCAGTGCTGCTGCACTGATCCCCTGGGCTGAGAGGAGGTGATTGGAAACTGTCTACTTTGTTTGTTTCAACTACAATAAGGTCGGCTGTTTGAGATTCTTTTGTTTTAAGATACTATTTTCTAATTATGCTTTTCAAGTTGAGTTTGACTTGAATACATATTTTCTCAGGACTGATGCATGATGAGATACGTGTGTGAGTTTTACATAAAAGTGTAAGTTCTTCTGTTTTTTGTTTTGTTTTTTTCTTTTTGCAAAAATGTTACAACATAAAAGCAATGAAAAGTTCAGAGCAAAGGGCCATAAGAAACTCAGATTGTCAATTGGTGTCTCAAGGTCTCAATCCATCTTTATCCCATTATTTTGTAGTGTATCAGGGCAGAAAATTAAGCCATTTGTCATTGCTAAGATGCACTCAGCACAGAGAATTCTGTCTTAGAGTGGGACAGGAGGAGAAATGAAAGCTGAAAGTGGGGGGACAAAAGAAGAGAAGGAATAAGGAAAAGAAGACAAAGGAAAAAAGTAGAATGAAAGACAAAGATGAATAGAAGATTTGAGCAGGGCAAAAACACAATATTTCATTCTCACATACAGGTTCACTGGCTATGTTTACATGCACAACATATTCTGTTTTTTTTCCCTAATTCTGAAAAAGACAATATTCCTACTAAGCTGTTTATATGGCTAATGAAAATGGATATTCCACTAATATTCCTGCAGCCATGCATGTTTCCATCATGGAAAAGTGGAACTTCTGGAGCCATTTTGCATCTTTGTGTCAACATAGCATTTCCTCAAAGCTTTCCAACGGTGGTGGACTTTCCTCATCAGCGTTGTGATATTCGCACATGTCCAAAAACCTCTTGATATCCATGTCTTGACTCATAATATTTAAATGTAAACCTTCCGACTAGAAATGTGGCATTTTCTTTTGTGCATGCATCTCTACTCCAGCCTTGCAAACTGGGGAAAAAAACTAAATTAGATGCATTTTCTGAATGCGTGGAATACATGTCCAATGAATGCTCCTAAAATCTGAATAATACGATCATATCCCACATTTCTTCATTCAGAATATCCAAACTGAATATGCTGTCTACTTGTACCAAATTCAGAATATTGGGAATAATGTAAAATTAGTGCGCATGTAAACATAGTCAATGTGTTCTGACACAATCTCTATTCAAGTATCACCATCATGCTAAGTTGTACTACAACAAAAGTAAAGTATGAATGTAAATCCCTAAAAAATATATTTGTTCTTTTCCTAATTGTTCCTCAGATATTAACGTATATTTTCCTCTTGCCAAAGGCTGTTAGTAAGTGGATGCACCCAAATTAAACATTTTCTAGGATTGATTGCTCTTGCCCAGCGTGATGGATCCAATCTTGTCCCCCCCAAAAGTGCAAACCTTGCTCAGTTTGAACTTTCAATCTGTGGCTGACTCACATCTGGTGAGAAGACAAATAACCAAAAGCACTGAGGCGATGTGAAATGCAACACAAATGCTACACTCTCTAAAATGTCAGACAGCATTGTTTCCCCGCAGTACAGCAATCACAGTGGCCCATCCTCTCTAGAGGCCAGGCAAAAATGGGCTTCAGTGTTCAATACTGGCATCTGCTTGCCGTTTCGGTGGGCCTCTGCGGCCCACCAACAGAAGATGTCGGAGTAAAAACGCTGCGGGACAATGGAAAACAGTGAATAACTACTCGTGAGACAAACAGACAGGCAGAAATGAAAATCGTCCGAACCTCTCATGGTGCTGGAGTGATCACTCTGAGCTGACCCTGTGTATGCAACAATGTGTCTGTGCGTGCGTTTCTACGTGTGTGTGTGTGTGTGTGTGTGTGTCGTGTGAGTGCCATATGTGATGGACATTCAGTGTTGAGTAGGACACACAAAGACTGTGGCATATTAATATTCTCAAGTTATCAAAAAACAGCCATATAACAGAATGTATGCCATGGCCTCTGACAATCTGTGATCAATGTTTTCTATAGCTCTCTATAGACGTATAGATATATATTTATTTGTATTATATATAATATGTAGATTTATAAAAAAGATTTGATCTTAATTACAAGTAGTGGCATTTTCTTTTATATTCATTATTGCAATGAATTGTTATCTAAGATGATTAAAAAAGACAAGTGACTTCTGTTTTGCTACGCAGTTATTTACAACAGTTTTAAAAAGCAAGCTTTCTGATATGATACCTTTTCCCCCGGCCACTGGAAAAGACTGAGGATCTCAAATGACGACCAAACTGCCCATTAGAGTGAAAACTGCACCTATAGGTCTCTATATTTCAAGTCAAATGAAGCGCACACAGCATAGACCAGTGGTTCTCAACCTTATTACGGCCCTTGAAACAAATGGCGCACTGCTCTAGTCACCCCACTGTGGGGGAACGTGCAAGAAATGATGAGCTTTGATCTGCTTCTTTCATTGTCCGGCTGTTTGGATTAATTAAGAGGACATAGAGGTTGAATTTGTTTCCACAACTGAAAGGTTTTTTATCACAGATGTTTTAAAAAAACCATAGTTCCGCTTCTACGCGTCATTTTTCTGACTTCTATAAGATCCCAGCATTCAGGCTGAGAAGCACCTCCATCCTTCATTTTGCAAAACGTCTCTAAGGTCCCAGTGTTGAGGTTGAGAAGCACTTTGTAAGGTAGCCATATGAGATCTGCCCATGTGTTTTATTTTTTCTTTCCATCACTAAATGTACAGTTTAAACCTGGCCTTTGCCACTTGGCAAAAAAAAAAAAAAAAAAAAAGTAATCATCAGTTTGCTATTTAGCATTTCTACTGTCATGATGATGCTGTTGATGAAGGACTTTGTTAATTACTACTGTTTATGTTTTTTTTTTTTCTTTTACAAACCCCTGTGAATTCTGTGGCCGAGATCAGCCACGCATGTGTTTGGAGGTTACTTCTGTTCTATATTGGCTGATTATCTCGCCAGTTTTGGGGGGCGAGAAATCATTCTATATGCGTAGTAAGAAAGCATTTTCATTCAGTTTGAACAGTCCATGGCAAAGTAGCGGGTTTGCACAGTCCATACGTTCAAGGTTACAGTTTTCTGGTCTTCTAAGGGTGATAATACCTGGCACTCAGTCTCTGCAGGCAAGTTTAAGATGTCGATGACCATGATGATGATGATGATGAAAACAATGTTTGTAGTCTTAGTAAGGCGTTGTCAAGGGGTGCGGCCCATCGGCCGACATTGTCCAATGACGACAGAGCAGGAACAGAGTTGTTTGGTTGTTGTTGTTGTTTTTTCTCTTTTCTGTCAGCTGCGATCATCATCTTTATCACTATCATCATCATGATCAGTTTCGTGTTTCATGTTCACAGCTCATAGTTCATTTCATGTAAGTCTGTGCTGGCTTTCCTGTCGGTTTTGTCGATAATCAGGATGGTTTCCTCCCAAAAAACAATAAAACGATGCTGCAGGCAAGTGTGATAGAGTCGTCTCTTGTTTTTTTTTTCTCCGCTGTTCGCTCCAGTTGTATTTCACTTGTCTCTTGTAAAAGAAGTCAATGGCAGCAGGAAAGTGAGATGATGATGCTGAGTGTGTGTTTGTGTATTCAAGTGTGTAAAAATGTGTGTTCAGTGTTTTTGTATCTGAGTATTTGCATTGGAGTATCTGTAATTATATGCATGTTTTGTTGTGTGCGTGTTATGCATGAAAATGATATGTGTGTGTGTGTGTGTCCTCGTCCAAGTCTGTATGTTCGTGTGTCGTTAAGGCACGGCAGGTGTTTTTGGTTTTCAGGGCAGTCCGGAGGAGACCACTGCAAGGCCGGGGTGTCGGAGGGAGGCGTGGCCAGCATGCACGGCTTTGGGGCAGTCTGGCGTCAAGACGCGGCCATTCTCCCCCACACTTCCTGTGATGGACAGACGGGCCTTGTTCCGCATGGCTTCAGAAAAAGACAGCTAATGAGAGGAGAGATGGAGGGGAGGACGGAGAGGAGGGTGGAGGTGGCAGAGTGGAGATTTTGTTTGAAAAAAAAAAAAAAACATCTCATAGCCGTAGAAACTGTACAACAACCGCTCGTGTAAAGACACAGAAACTTCTATACAAACACATGCAGAAAAACGCTCATACATGCATGTGCCTGTACACATCGTACACACGAGGACTAACAGTTAGGTCTGAGGGTGCAATCACACATTTAAGTGAAACAATACTGTCAAAATTTTGCTTTTTGCATTCTAGTCTATGGTGACTTTGAGAGGTCAATGCACTGCAACTTAAAGGGACAGTTTGGAGTTCTTCAAGTGGGGTTGTAGGATGAACTTATCCATAGTCAGTGCGTTACCAACAGCAGATGGCAGTCAACATGCCCCCTCGCAGAACTCCCAGAGGAGGAAGCTAAACAATGCACTGCTGTGGACAGGGTCAGCAGCAAATCATATTTTAGCCACCAGAAAAAGGCCCACCTATAGAAATAATTTAGACTTTGCCATCAGATGCTTTATATAAGTGAAACTTTGCTCTTTCAAAGGCTAAACATAGCAAACTAATATTGTTTTTTTGCAGGGGCCTCTTTTTAGGTGCCTAAAATATTTTTTGCTGCTGACCCTGTCCACAGCAGTTCATTGCTTAGCTTC
This sequence comes from Lutjanus argentimaculatus, assembly GCA_034769285.1. NCBI lineage: Eukaryota > Metazoa > Chordata > Actinopteri > Lutjaniformes > Lutjanidae > Lutjanus > Lutjanus argentimaculatus. The sequence continues at coordinate 5,622,195 of JAWZSL010000001.1, forward strand.
TGAGCTGGTACTCCTCTCTGCTTCTCCAAACTGGTGGTGTGTCAACAGCCATCTGCTGCTGGTTTCTTAATTTTCTGGTTTGTATTCACGTGTTTTCTTAAGTTGCAGTGCGATGAGCTCTCAGGGCGACCATGCAAACTACTTCTGAAACACTTCGTTGATAAGTCATTGTCAAATTAATCAACAATAATTTTGATAATCTATTAATCGTTGAAGCCATTTTTCAAGCAGAATGTGCCAAACATTTGTTGGTTCCAGCTGGTGGACTCGGGCTGTCTGAAGAGCAGGGGCGACAAAATAAAACCACCACCTGCATGCAGTGGGGCACCAGCATGGCGAAAAATGTTAATTATAATAAAAACACGCTGGGAACTGTTTAACTATTTAAAGGCATGTAGAGGCTATATGAATTTCTAGTATGTAGGGCAGACTATATGGCACTGTATTGTGTTTTCACCACTGGAAGGGCATTTTAGAGGGTACTTTACGTTTTGTCCACTACAAGGGCACTTTAGAGGGCACTTTACCACATTTCATCCTCTAATAGGGCACTTTAGAGGGCATTTTACTACGTTTTGTCTACTAGGATGGCCCTTTAGAGGGCACTTTACCATATTGTGTCCTCTACAAGGGCACTTTAAAGGGCTTTTTACCACATTTTGTCCACTAGATGGGCACCCTAAGGACAGTTTACCATGTTTTGTCCACTAGTAGGGGAGTTTAGAGGACACTTTACCACATTTCATCCTCTAATAGGGCACTTTAGAGGGCATTTTCATTATGTTTTCTCTACTAGGAGGGCCCTTTAGAGGGCACTTTACCATGTTGTGTCCAATACAAGGGCCCTTTAGAGGGCATTTTATCATGTTTTGTCCACTAGAAGGGCGCCCTAAGGACAGTTTACCATGTTTTGTCCACTAGTAGAGACTTTAGAAGGCCCTTTACCGTGTTGTGTCCATTACAAGGGCACCCTAAAGACAGTTTACCATGTTTTGTCCACTAAAGCGGAACCTCAGAGGACACTTTATCACATTTTCATCAAGAGGGCACTTTTGCGTTGCTTTTTCAAACGTGGGAGCTTCAAAGGGCCAGTTGCCCCCTTTGCACTCCCCCTAAGTCTGCCAGTGGGTTCCACTTCCTCAATGTAAAGATTTGCTGCTTCTATCTGATTCTTATATATTATATTCTAAACTGAAAAGGTTTTTAAAATGTTGGTTGGACAAAACAAGCAACTTGAAGAGATTACCTTGAGTTTCAGGAAAATGTCATTTCTCACAGTTTTTCAGAGACTGTTGGAGAATTTTAACTGTTGTTTTTCTGAGCATCATTATGCACCACAAGTTGCTTGGAAAAGAACTGAGAGTAGCATTTTCAGATATTCTCTGTACCCTTTTTTGTCGTACATCAAAGTTTAAATGGCATTTTTCTCCCTGTTCAAGCAAACTGAACTACAGGAAGACATGAGCAAGACTTCATTAGAATCACTTCAAACAGGCGTGGTGTGAATGCACCCCAAACCACGCATTCAAATCTCACTAAAAGGCTGTCACACTGCAAATGCTACAGTAACACAGTTTTACTGAAGGCAAAAGGAACTGTAGAAGCAGGCAACAATCAACAAACATATACATAGTACAAAAGAGGATTTGGGTTGTAGACATCTGCATTTCATAGGTGACCATGCATTTCTGGGTTCTGGGTTTCACTAATCTGAAAAAAGTTCAGGTGAGGATTTGAGAGGATAGGATTTGGAAGGTGAGGACTTTGAAAAGACAAAAGGGAAACATGAAGGAGTGATTTTTCTTTCAAGGTTTCAGATTTATAGAGAGGGAGTGACTGTCTATACTGCTCAGAGTAGGGTGACACTTCACACAGATGGGCCACTCTGTGATGTTTCAGTAGAGCTTGTGCTGCTGCTGCCGGATGAAAACCTCACATCTCTGACAGCCGAAAAGCTTCATTTTCCAATTGACCGTGCTTTCTTTGAGAATGAGTTAATTGGGTGTTGCTGTGATTGGGAAACTTTTTAAAATGTCTCTGCTGTAACTGGTGCTTTCTATAAAAATAATTGGCAATCCGGAGAGAATAACATCTATAAACGATGCTGGGAAAGAAAACATGGTCTTTAATTTTGGAAATATAGCGAATTGATGTCCTGCGTAGAAAATAATGGAGGTTATATAGCAGCTAGTGTAGTCATAAAAGCCAGTTTCGGACACATGAATTAGAGGAATGTCTGGAAACAGGCGTTTAGAACAGTTTACTCTGCAACTACAAGCAGCCAGCTGTGTTTGGTGATATACTGCCAGAGAAACATGGACAGAAATTTACCCATCTCCTCTTTTAATGAGCGCTGTCATGCTGATGTACAGCTCAATTAAAAAACTAAAGAGAAAACATGGAATAGACTACACTTAAGGAACATCTAAGAACATTTTCAAAGAACCTATAATTTTTTAAGATGTTTTGGCTGGTATTATTGCAACTTGGAACTTGTTTGGATGATTCAAGTTAGAAAAATATGGCATGTGTCCAGACTAAAATCTGAGAGGGAGTGCTTTAAGCTGTGGTAAACTTTCCACTTTATTTAAAGTTGGCACCATTACCTTTGTACAGATAAAAGCCAATACCTTGTGTGCTGCATTTTAGATGTCTTTATGTTTGCATCCTGGGAATTGATCCTGCCAATAATTTCAAGGTGATCATCAAATATGACCTTATTATGCCTCTGAGAGGTTTGTTAAGCAGAACATCAAATTGAAGTCCAGTGTTTTCTTTCATTTGACTTAATTGCTCCTTTAAATCAATAAATGTGAGTCCTGTTTTTACAACAACAACATCACTAAGTAGCCGTTCTATATGAAGTGTTTGCTTCATCAATTATTCCTCGGCATTAAGACTGAGTAACTGGGCTGTTTTGAAATTGTCGGGGCTGGAATAAGTCAGAGTGCCTTTTTGGACCGTCTACAACAGGGATGCACAACTCCACTTTATGGATGACACTTTAACAACAGCACAGTCTATGGAGCGGAAACAGGACTCCATAACAACTTGGTATTCCCATGTCACACTGAGGGTTGTGTGCCCGCTGCACAGTCTCGCCGGCTCTCATTGGCTCGTCTTGGGACTTTTTGGATAAGCCAGCAAAACCACCACTACAAAAGTTGTTCATTAAAGCTACTACAAGGAGTTTTTAACTGATTATGAAACAGTCTCAGTTTAATACAGATGCCTCTACATGACCTGTGTAAGCAAATGAAACCATCAGCGAGAAGATTGATATTCTTTATGGCTGCCACTGGGTTGGATCCCCGGTGAGATCAGATGAAACGAGCCTGTGTTACATTTTCCCAGGCAAAGTTACTGTGAGTAGTACATTAGCCATTTAAAATGTAGCAAGTTAAAATGGCTATTTCCATGATTTTGCTTTTGATTATATATTTTGTGGTTGTTACGGTGAAAACACTACCATTTTTGTCCACAGGGGCCTCCAAAATCAACAAAATATAAAAGTTCTTTATTCTAGCTTTAACCCCATGATTAAACATATTAGAGACCTCACGACTAATTCTAACTTAAAAACAGAGATTTGATTTTGGCACAGTTGCAACCATGATGCATTCTCTGCAGATTTTTTGCAGAACTAAATAGTGCTAAAATATACTGACATTTAGATGACTAAATTGTATCCAACAACAAAAATCTATAGTTAGAACAGTATATTCTGTGTGCCTTCATACAGACTAAAGAGTATACAGACTTTAGCCATCGAGCACAGAAAATTTTGTACCCTGGCTTATTGTTTGTTATTGTTTGTAAATTAAATTCACATTAATATACTAAATACTTACAGTCCTGGTCAGGCAAATTTATATTTGAAATAAAATACCTATGAATCCACATCTATGAGTGATATTAGGTAATCAAAATAAAACCACCACTACTGTTTTGATTGGCTGCTTTGCTTGGCTATATTAACTAGTTATAGGACTAGTAAACTAGATAAGACTGTAGATGAGATTTGTAAATATTTTCCTCATAAAGGATTACATTATTATAAAGGGTGATTATTAAGGAGTATTTTAGACAAACGGACAATAGAACAGCTAGAACAGTTCAGAAACTTTACCAGCCTTTAAAACAAGGACAAACCAACACTTAGCCACATCACGATATAACAATATCCAAAATCTAGTCTTATATCAAGATATCAATATACCATAATGACATATTGCCCAGCCCTACTGTGAAGGCATTTAGAATTAAAAAAAAAACAACTCCATAGCACTATATCACTTATGGCTGCAGGTTGACTAATATCTATGGGTAAAAGTTCAAAGCAATTAAAAACTGTTGCTGGGTTAAAATTCATCCTACTATTTAATTTGTCCCATTAATAAACTATAACTTCCCTTATACATGCCATCTGAATGGACAAGATCAGATCAGTGTTTTAAGGGAATGTTTGAAACTTTGCTCAAGCCGTCAAAAGTCTCTGTCTCAGCCTAAATTGGTCTGAATTGGCTTGGTGTGAACTGGATTTAAAAGGCTCGTAACAAAAAGGGCATTCCATGTACGTCCCAGCTCGCACACTGTTTCACCCTCTTTCTGACATTGCAGTGGCGCTTTGAGGAATTACTAGTCTAGTTATGAAAATTATGTGGGCATTCACTGACATAAAGACAAATTAAAAGTTATTTTTATTCCCGAGATATCCATCACATTATGGCTGAAAAGTTTTAATCAGACCCGAATCAGTGATAATTGGTGTCCACACTTTAGCTAATTAATTTGTAGCTAGAAGCAGTCACAGATTTTAATGAGACACACCACAGTTTTTGCTCTCAGGATGGTGAAGCACCAATGTAGACAATTGCTACAACTTTAGAATAGTTTATGCAAGGTAACACTGGAGGAGTATTAGTATCAATCAACTTGAAACCTCTATAATTATCCTGCCCTCGCCAGATACTGAAATTTAGTAATTCCACTTACTCACACTGACTAGTTACTTCTCTAAAAAGTAAGTGAATTACTTTACCAATTACTGCATAAAAAAGCAATTAGTTAACAGGGAAAGAAACATTTCCCTTACTTTTAAATGTCTGCTTTAAGTCTTTTATTAATGTACCTATAGCACATAGCTATATTATTTTAGCAACAACTGTCACATTTTTATATATCATTGTACACATTACTAAGGGGACTTACTAAAGGGACAGTCCACACAAAATCAAAAATGCATATTTTCCCCTGGTCTGCAGTGCTATTTATCCAGACTACTTTAAAGTACAACTACTTTCTGCCTGCAGTACATATGACTTTCTTTCTCCTAGAAAGAACATAGCTGCTACATGAAACTGCTCACAACAATATCTGTGAATTATCTTATTTGGTGCTTTGAGCACCAAAAGCTGAGTGCCATCTAGTCCCATTATACTATAGAGAAGGCAGACATCCCTGCGGACAATATCTGCAAAATTCTGCAACTCACACCAAGGAAATCTAGATGGACAAATAGTACTACAGGCCATGGGAAAATATGATAGAATATTTTGATTCTGGGTGGACTGTCTCTTTAATATCTCCTATCTGTGATAATGGGTACAATGACAGATAGAAATGTGACAGTTGTCGCTTTATTTTACATAAAATAAAAATTTATTGATGCCAAAAAAAGGGTAAAAAGTGCAGCATTCGTTCTAAAATGATTAGCCCATTGAAAGTAACATAATCATGTAATTTTATAAACAAAAATGCTAAATATTACTTACTGTAGTTTCATCTTCTCGATTAATACAATGCTAGGCCCCGAGAGAGGAGTTGTGCATCCCTGTTACATCGTGATTTTGTTAACTGACAGCTAAAATTATAATGCAGGTGCCTAGTCATCAGCCAAGAGCATCACCATCAATGTCATCATCACCATCACCATCATCATCATCATCTGCAGCCAAAGACGATGGAACCAAATCTGTAGTCACACAAATCTAACCCCAATCTAGCCAGGGGTGAAGTGCTAAAGAATGAAAAATAACAACCGTGACAAAACAAAAAATAAATTTAAACCCAAAAAGTCTAAGAAGATATTGTGCCAATAAAGAAACAAAAGAGCCAAAGTAAGATTTCAAGGAACATAAAAAGCTACATTGGTTCCACAATGCTTGACCGCATCCTCATCACCACATGAAGAACAACACGGTTGCGTGGGGCTGCTGCTTCAGCCGCTACATGGACAATACAATAATCTACAGCACCACCACCATGATCAACACCACCATTACCCCACCTATATGGGAGCCTCTAAATCCTACCCCTATATCTTGACCCCCTCGGAGCCGTACACGTTGTACCCCTCCCTATAAGTGGCTAGATTCTGGGTGCTGGGGGAGGGGCTGGGGCAGTGGGGGGGGCTAAGGTCCACCTTCATGCGCTTGGCTTCGGCCCGTGACTTGTAGCAGAACTCAACCAGGGCCACCAGCATGGCCAGGCCCAGGCCGCCCACAAGGATGTAGAAGACCCCGGCCACGTTGGACAGGCTCAGAGCCTGGGACGACTTGTCCTGGAGAGAGGGAGCGGGATGGGGGTTTGGGGAAGAGCGGGAGACGAAGAGAGGATGGATGCGGAGGTAAAGGAAGCAGCAGAGGGGAGGAGTTAAAGAAGAAGGGGTTGATGGAAGAGGAAAGGAGAAAAGGTGAAAAATGGAAAACAAAGGGAGGAAAGAGGGATGGTGATGGATGATTAAAAAGAAGGTGTGTCATTGACGAGAGGAGAAAGTCAGGTGGGATGGTAGGTGGAGGGAAAATTTGAAAGATCAGAGAAGAGGAGAATCATTGGCGTAAGGATGTGATGAAGGAGAGAAGCAAGGGGGTAAGAGGTGAGAGGATGGGAAAAGAGGAGGGGAAAAAGCAGACAGAAAATAGGAGACAGTGGGTTAGACACAGAAATGGAGGCTGTCAGAGAAAAAGACAAATTCTAGTGTTGCTATACTATACAACTGAAATTATTATTATTATACAATTACATTCTACTTCTACAACTACAATTAGTACTACTATCACCACAACAGCTACTACATACAGTACTACACATCTGTAACAGTAACTACATTCTACAACTTTAACATAGTGATCTCAAAAATCTAACTTAAGTCAATAAGAGAAAAACAATCACAGGGCAGGCTGTAATCTGAGCGGTGATGACATTTCACTGTAGATTTAATGGAATTTAAAGGCTGCAATGGTCTAAACATCTACAGCATGGCAGCTCCCATGTTCTATATAAATGTTTCTTGTCTAAGGACTTATTTTCTGCTCTGAAAAATAACAAGAATGAATGTTCTAGCTGTGGTAAGATAAGGGTAAAAATGAGCTTTATCTCTTGGCATTAATAGCAAATGCTAACAAAAAAGTATGGTAACACTTTATCTCACAGGCTAATAGTTTTGTATTAATTTTGTAAGAAATTTCCTGAAAAGAACGATCTAATTTGGTTCTAAATAAAGGGAGGGGAAATGGAGGACTGGAGTGAGTTGTGAACTTATACGCAGTTGTTGCTTTCCAGAGGAAAGCGTGGATGACTTGAACTCATGACAGACTTGAGTTTGATGTCTTTAGACTCGACATGACAAAATTTAAGAAAGACTTGCCACTCTACTTGGCTTTAACACTTTCCCCCAAAGCACAAAGAGTTGAAAAAATCTGAAAAGTGTGCTACAAGTCAATTATTTCCCCCTTCATTTCATGAACCAAGTAAAGTTAATGTTATTCATTCTCAGCAAGTCACCACTCGGTTCCCCACAATCCTCACTTTGTTTTGAGTCAATTCAACAACATCCTGTCAAGTTACACGAGAGAACCGTGTATACCATGAGCGCCATTTAGAAAAATAATACCAAAGATAATTTTGTTCACGTAAAAAAAACTACAAGCAGTTTCCAGCTTTGTTCAGCTTTGGACAAGTTGCCCAAAGAACAGTAAGTCGAGGCCAACACAGTATTAAGATAGTTAGCAGGCTAATGCTTAGCTAATGTTAGCTTAACAGTAACTTTGTACATCAATGAGGCTAGAAACTCACATTTTGAATTGATTAACACTTGACACTCAAATGTAGGACTTGGGACTTGAGTGTAAAGACTTGAGACTTACTTAGGGCTCGCAAAACAATGACTAAAACAATGGCATTATAAATATTTAATCATGAGAGTACAAACAACACTTTATTTGAACTATAATTAGTACCAAATAACAGAGTTCTTCCTGAAAAATGCCTAGGATATTATTTTAAAACAACTACACCTGTTAAAATAAAGCGTTACCATACATTGCTCCAAGTTACGGGAATACATAGATAGTCTAGTCTGATTAAATCTGAAATATAAAGGCAAAAGCTAATAGTTGCTAACAAGTTGCTAATGCTAAAGCTAAAAAAACAGTGGTATCCTCATTTGGTGGATGGGGTTCAGGCTACCAAAAATAGGCTCGTGTATGAGATCAAAACAAAAACATGAAAGTGAAAATTGGCTGATGACAATCAAACTCTATGTTGTATTTCTGATGCTAACTGTAATGAAAATGAGATTGCCACAGATTGCTACAGAAACTGAACAAGAATTTGTTTAATCTGATGCATCTTTAGTAAATGTGGTCCACCATCAAAATAGAGGAAGGGAAAATGTTTGAAAAATCACTAAATTTACATCAAGATAATGTTTCAGGCTAATTGAGAACATTGCTATTGATAAAACAGTAGTTGCAGTAATCTGGAGCGTATTCAGGATGAGAGTTTCAGGCTAGCGTTTTGTGGGCCGCAGCAGCGTGAGACTGACCTTACTTCCAGAGTCCTTGGGTCCACACTCTCCCTTGTCATACCACCATTTGTTTTTCAGTTTGTCTAAGACGCCTGCTTCGCTCAGTTTCAAAACTGCAAGGTTTACCGGGGTTCTTCGCGTGTAAAAATAACATAAATAACATCATAGGTCATGTTATTTTATGTTATTAGGGTATTTCACATTTGCATTGCACAGCTCAGTCACATAGAAAAGGTACTTTTGTTCACATCAAGTGACCTAGCATGGATCCCACTGAGTACATGTGTGTATGCTCGTTGAGGAGGGGCCGGGGGGAGCAAGGAGCTAAGGCGAGCTACAGACATATGAGTGGGACCCACCTTTGTCACTTCAGGTAACACACCCATACTGCCCCAGCTGGTCCTGCACTAAACACTGAAGAGGCAAGTGCTGTTAAGCCAGGACTATTGGCGTCAGGCGAGCGCTGTGCTATGACTGGGAGAGGGAGCTACAGCGAGGAGGTCATAAACTCTACAGACTTTGAAACTCCAGGTATGATCTTTACTTGTTACTTAGTTGGACACTTCCCTGATACATATTTTCACTGCAAGCAACTTTCAGTTCGGGCAGTTGGCTGTTCGGTCCACTGGTTTGGTCCAGACTGAAATATCTCAACAATTTATGGACTGATTGGCATTACATCACTCACGGAGGGCGAATCCTTATGACTTTTGCTATCATCAGCATCTAAAATCTTTCACTTATCCAGTAAAATACGTCATAGCATACGTCAGCACATGTCAGCGCCAAATCATAACAAAGTTATCTCAGGACACTTTTCAAATAGAGCAGGTCTAGACTGCACTCCTTACAATGCCAATCGTTCCTGCCAAGAGCAAGCACTGAGGCGACTGTGGTGAAGAAAAATTTCCTTTTAAGAGGCAGAAACCCCAAGCTACCTGGTTCCGTGATGATTAATCCTTGGGCACAGATCCCGGTGGGGTTGGAGACACTGTTAAGACATATTTTTATTATATATATTTTGGTGTCTAAATGACTAATATCAATAAAATGTTTCAGATTTGGGCCAGTAAATCATCAGAGCTGGTAGCCGCAGAACAGGCTGCAATGGCTGCAAAGTAATCCTCATCCGTGAAAGTATGTCCACTAAAAGTGCTTCTTTTTGCTACTGAGAGGCTCAGATTCTTATTTTAAGCATGTGACAAAATCATGGAATGGATTTATACAGAGACAGACCTTTTGTTAAAAAAGTAGGATCCCTTATCTTTAACCAAAAACAGCTGTTTCGTCGCTCTCTTCAAAGCCAACCAAACAGTAATTTTAGTTGCTGGTCTACTGCTGTCCTCATTGATTAGTTTGTGTGTTATTGAGTGACTTTTGTGTTTTAAACGGTCCCAGTGGATAAGTCCAGGGGTGAATTTCTTTCCCAGTACACCACTATCCTCCCCTAAGTTGAAATGAGATCTGCGCCCTTGGATTAGTCCAAATGACTTTGGTGATCCCCTGATATTTCCTCTAACATCACCATATGATTGACATCTGTGGTTTTGAATGAAAGAAAAAGAAAAGGAAATTCTAGTAAAGGTTGAAAATTCAGCTGTTCTTGAAGACATCACAAAGCCATTGATATGATGACTTGAATTCTTGCTGTTCTGTAATAGCTACTCTGGTGTCTTGGACCTAAAGGTGGAAAGTCTGTCGGTTGGTCGGTCGGTCGGTCGGTCGGTCGGTCCACCACTTTTGTTCAGAATGAAATATCTCTGAAATAACTACTGGATGGACTGTAATGAAATTTGGATGAGAGTGATTTGGTACTGACATTCATGTTCCCCTCAAGAGTGATTTTAATACTTGTGATGAACCTCAGGTCTAAATGATAATTTACAAAACACTGAGATTTCCATGAGCCTCTGCTGTACTTTATGTTTAGTGCTAAGAGGCCCAGGAAAGATGAAGTAAAGATTAAGTAAGTGGCATATAAAAGTTCTATAAAAAGTAGAACTATGTACAAACAATATGTACAAATACATATTGTGGAACTACTTGTATATACTTAAACTTCTGCACAAAAGGAATGACAGGAATCAAAGTGTTAATTAGTGATTTTGCTGTGTTATAATTTTTCCCTGTATTGGAAGGAATCAAATTACAACCTTGCTAAATTATACAGAAGAAAACAAGGGTAATTTCAGGACCTTAAAGTAGCAAACGAGGAGCACGAACCCAAGCAGAATTGTTGAAATGTTCTTGTCGAATGAACATGGGATGCAGGAAACTTTATCCTGCAATTGCATTCTGCCTCTATCAATTATTCATCCTCCCCTCTGCCTCAAGTCAACCTGAGCCTAAAAGAATCCGAGAGCTACAATTACACTTGGGTCTCGTTTTTCCATTAAACGTTTTAAAACCCGTTTCAACTGCCATGTACTCGAGCAACAGATTCTTTGTTGAAGGAGTGATAAGGTTCGGTTTGGTGTTCTCTGTCCTTGCTATTTGACCCCTCACTTGAGCCTCCCTTCTCTCCCCAGAGCTGCCACTAGGGGGCGAATATTCCTGTCTTGACAGTAATTGCTCTCTTTTGTTTTTTCGACCTATCCATCACTGAACCCTCTTCCCATTACCTCAGATTCCTTTCAGAGGGGCATTACCAGATCAGTGGCAAAATGGTTATTATCATGAGGTGTGCTTGATTTATCCTGCCAGGCACTCAACTGCAAAGGAGACATACTTTCCCTGCATGATACTGAAAATGAACAAATTTGGTACTGATGATCCAATGTAAAATGATACTGTATAACATATTGATCTTTTAAAAAAGCATTTTTTAATTTCTCTAAAAGGTACGGCAAATTTATTTCTTTCAAGAATGCCTTTCTTTTTTGAGTTTTTTCTTCACCAATAACTGTGTCTCAATAAGCTCAAGTGTTGCACCTTTGTCACTGTGTCTGAACCTTTTGTATAAAAAGGCACACACCACTGACAACAGATGCAACATTGTGCCTATTTTCGTGGCTGCAGGGCGTCTCAGGAGATTTTCGGGTGTCACTTTTGCCCTCCCTGTTTGCTGCTGGACTCGGTGCCAGGGCAGATGCATGTGTTACGCTCCCAGGACGGGGGCCGTCGCGGGCCGCCTAGGGAGCCTGGTGAGCGGCCCCCGTCCCCCTAGTGGTGGGGTGGGCAGACAGAGAGGGCTAACCTTGGAATCCCCTCCCCCGCTGCCACATTCGCCTTTGTCATACCACCACTTGTTTTTCAATTTGTCCAACAGGCCCTGCTCGTTGAGCTTTAGAACGGCCAGGTTGACCGCGTTTCTTTAAGTAAAAAAGGAGGGACAGATAAGATAGTTTGGTCAGAGCAGAGGATGGGGGGTGGGGGTCAGACAAGACAAGATGGACCACAGCCAGGAGGAAGACAGGGAGGAGGAAGGGGAGCAGAAGGGGGGAGAAATCAGAGGGGTTGAAGGGACAACGGTGGGTTAGTGGGGGAGGATGCACCCCAGACAACGCTCTCTCTTGCTCTTTCTCTTTCGGATTCTTTCTTTAAATGTATTTCTATTTGTTTCACCTTTTCTTCTTTAATAAAAAGAGTTTTCTGTATCTCTCCTCTGTCGCTCTCCTGTATCAGGCTGCACTAACAGAGGATGCTCCACAGTGAGTGTCAGATTGCTGGTATAAAGTGTGTTAACCAGGTCTCTGCAGCCTGCTGATGGTGCTCTTGTCTCCTCCTGCTACTCCCCTACCTTTCTACTACACTGTATCTGTGTGTGTGTGTGTGTGTGTGTGTGTGTGTGTGTGTGTTGTGTGTGTGTTGGCTCCAGTTTCCTACAGCACTACTGCTCACACCCCTGAAGGGATTGACCTCCAAACAAAATTCAGGGACACAGGGCTAAATATCAGGCGTTCATGCTGTGTGTGCACATGTATTCAGTTAAGCTTTTTACATCTGGCAAGAGAGGAGCTCTAACTTATTATTTTAATATACAGTATCATACTCAACTTGCTAATATTTGAAACCCTTATCACTTGTCTGTTGAAACAGTTATGATCATGCCTTCCAGTGCAATTGAAAGCATGGATTTCTTTTTAAGGTTTTAATAGTTGCTGCTCTGGGGAACGTCTTTAAGGTGTCTGCTTCTTAAAGGAGTAATATGTAACAATTCCACGTCCAAAAATGAGTACAGCAGTCCAAAACAGCGAACTGGAGTCATAGATGGTATATTAAATAAGTTCAAATCCTATCTAATATACTACTATAGCGAGACGAGGGCAACATTATAATATAATATCAATTGTCAATCAATGTAAAGCTAAGACCATTATCCTGAAAGCAAAAGCCCACTGCTCCAAAAATACACGCTCCGGAGTTTGAGTTCAGTGACTACCTGCCTCCTGCCTACCAAACTCCATTAAAATGTTACTCAATTTAACTGTTATAAACACCCAGTTCTTCTGAAAGATCATCAATGATTTCTTACAACTCATAAACAGACACTAACTCGTTCAGTGAACAATTCGGCATTAATTTTTAACTCTAATTACCATGAAAAAGGCAAACATTAACACACGTTACTGGCCAAAACAGAAATTTTAAGGGAGGACACCGCGGCTGTAGCGTTACAGAAGAAAGTCTTTCAACTTAGCATGTTTCCTTAATCTTCGATGAGATATCGATGACATATCCAGGATTGCTTGGTTGTCATAAAATTTGATTTTTTAACAGCAAAGCATACCTTGGTGAATGCTATGCAGCTAAGCAGCCAACTCTTAGATCCCAGATGTTACTGTGCTTCTCTGTTGCACTTCAGTACATCAGAGGACTTCAAAGAATCGATTATTTCAACTGCGTTACCATGCAACAATAACACTACTGTAAAGGAAAACTAACGATGACAAAATGGGTTAGACATCTTGAGAAATGTTCAAATCTCTTCAAGTTGAGTTTGGTACTGAACTGAGCTAAAGTGATCAAATTATTTGAAGCAGGGTTGGAGAAAAGCAAGAGGAGTACCGGGCGCTATCAGTTTAAGTGTACATTATATTTAGAATATTTTCATCACTTTATTTAGCTGTCAGACAGCCTTTCTGATAGGAAACCACATTATGTAAGCCAAATATCGCTCTCTTCAAGCAGGGCAAGGTAAAGTAGTGAAAATATTCTAAATATAGTGTACAACTAAATTTTCAGGGTGACAGTTTCTTTTAAAGGCTAAAATACCTTTTGCTGCTGTCCTCAGCAGTATATTAGCTTCCGTGCTGGTACTCCTCTCTGCTTCTCCAAACTAGGGGTGTGTCTACCACCATCTGCTGTAGTTAATATACTGACATTGATAAGTACCTTGTATGATGATACTGTAAATAATTTATTATTTAACTATTCCATCAAGCTTTAGAACTGGGTTGGCAGTCATAAAGAATATGCATATGCATATTAGATTATATTTAGCTGAAACATGCAAAAGAAATGCTCCTGATAAGACAGGCAGTCCAACAGCATTTTGATGAGACACACAGAAGCAACCACTTTCAGTTTCACTGTTCCTGCAAATGTCTCTCGATTGCCACAGTGTGTGCCCTGTTCCCTTACTGTGATGTCCAGATTGTCTACAAAACGAGTCTGTCGGAATTGAATTATTTTTGTCAATTTATTCTCCGCATGCCCTTTATAAATTCATTTTGTTCCGTCTGTCCTCCTTTGGCACATCTCTGCTTTTTACAGCGACCTGTAAAAGACTTTCCTGTCGTTCTTTTCTCCTGCGAACACCCTCTGCTGACCACTCTTTTGTTTGCGAGATGCTGTAATCAGGCAGGCTAATCTCTACAAAAAGGGCACTGCAGTCACTGCCGGCTTGTTTTCTAGTCTGCCCCTATTGTCCGTACACCTGCGTATCTGCAAGTCCTATCTCGTCTCTGGCTTGTGATTGAAAGGTTGTCAGCTTGGGACCAAGAAGGAAAGTACGAGTATGTTTATATGTTTGGATCTCTGACTAAAGATATACCCCTTTCTATACACATGTGCTGGCCTTGTTTGACTGGGTTTGACTCGGCACGTCAGCCCAACACAGCAGGGATGTGCATCTCCATTACAACAGGGCTACTCATTTGAGGTTGTGTCCTTAAGCTAAAGACGAGTTTAGCTTGAGCCCAGTGGCTGTAAATTTTGAAAATAAACATTTAATTTCCTATAAATTCTTCACAACAAAAGTCCTGTGTTATTTTGTTACTCAAACACTTTTATTCTGAAGCAGCAAAATCAGGAAATGTTGGGTTTTCATCTGCTGTAACTTAAAAGGAAGATGAAGTCACACCCCTTCCAGTGGACCGCCATGGGACCTAACTTGTAGTCTAAAGTGAAGACAAATTATTTACATTTTAAATTAAGTCAAGAAAGTTGCTGTTTGTCACGAAACTGTTGAAGCATAAGACTGTGAAGATGGGTAATCTGAAAGACAACACACTCAATGGTTGCATAAGTGATGTCATGACTTTCTTCCTCCAAAAGCTAAAGTTAGCCACTGAAGCTATAATGCCTGTGTGTTTTCATACAGGGATATAGTTCTCAAGCAAGGGATCTTGTTCTTTTGCTTCCTGACTGATAAAGTCTATGATAGAATTGCTGGATAAAAATACTTCAGTTAAGATGAGGCTACAAGCGATATATATGCATATTGCGCGAGACAAGTTGTAATTCACTGAGCGGTTTCATACAAAACTAAACTAAACTACAACAAACCTACTACAAACTGCAACTTTCTTGTAAGATTATGTTTTAAATTGACGAACACCATATGTCTAATTCATGTCATGACTACTTCATATTTTTCACGAGGTAAGATTGGAAGGGGCATAACTTTGCCTGTCTATACAGCTAAAAAGTCAACATGAAACGGTAAAATAAAACATATCTGAAGGTACAAACAGCGACGCTAGAAAGAAACTAAACTTCAAGCCACAGAGATTCAGTTAGAAGTTACAAAAGTCCTGAGAGCAGCACAGAGACTTTTAAAAACGTCTTCCTTGTGTGTTAGGAGTGGTAATGGAAATGCAAATCAGTGCAGCATGGTTTGACTTGGCGTGGCCAAAAGTCCCAATAGAACAGCCCCATTAGCCAAGAGATTTAGAGAGAGACAGTGTTCTCCAGGGTGATCTACTCTACAAGCCATGATTATCTCATTAAGAGGTATGGATGAAAACAGTTCAAACATATCTTTGTCAGTCATGATAACAACAGTCACATATTAATAATCATGTAAAAAGCAGTTATACATCGTAAAGCAAACACTCCTAGCATTCATTCTAATCATCAGGGCATTCATTCTCTTCCTCCTCATCATCATCATCATCAAGTTAAAAATAGAGCTGTGATTAGAGCACCGAGAGGAGAGGCAGGCTCACATGACATGCACACTCCCAGCCACATGTGTGTGCATTTGGTAGATCTCCGCTGACTGGGAGAAGCCAGAGACAACCGTGGATAGTCCCAGGAATGTGTTTCTGGGGATGGGGGGCTTGAAAAGGGACCTATCCACCCGCTGTCTGTCACTTTTCCCTCATAAACGGAAAAACCTTCGTGTAAATAACAAGAGATGAACTACAGTGACTGGGGTTTTTCAGGGACTTGTTTGCACCACACACACAGAGGAAAGTTATAGGACAGGATGTGAGGCTGATGTGCTTGTTTGTGTTTTGCCTTTCATAAAGCAAATCTGAAACGCTGACAGAGAGAGAGAGAGAGAGACGGAGGAAGAGAAGAGAGAGAAAGTGGTCCAACTTTGCTGAATTTGGTCAATTATTTTCCCTCAGCAGACAAAGTCTCTATACTGCTGTCACAGTCGCCTGGAAAATCAATTATCTGCATTGTTAGCATACCTGAGTTAAACACATTGAGACTGTTACTGTAGGCTAGTGTTTCACCCCCCCAGTGCAAACCCCCACTGTGGGTGTTCATTCAGAAGTGGAGATTGAGGTGTTCTTGGGGGACCAAAGACAAAAGATTCATGAGATGAGTCAAGACTTGATGGATGAACGACACCTGCACAATCACTCCCCACTGAACAAAACTGAAGCCAAAATATCCTGGGTACGAGTGCTGCCATCTTGCGCCGGTGACATCATTTGGAAGCCAGTTTTTTGCACAGTAATGATCAGTGTTGGAGCCGTGCTTTTGAGTTCCTGTCCACACAGCCGGCTGACTTAATCACCTGCAGAGCTCAGCTGTCAGTCATGGCATGACACCATGTTTTTATATCACCAAATAACTTAGAAAACCCAAACTGATCCAAAAAAATGAACGCTTGATCAATCATCAGTGTGATAAGAGCTACCTCAATGACGTGCACTTTTATGTTTTGGTTTGGCTCATCTCCTACCTATTAACACTGGGGAGGCAGGATGACCTGTACTGAAAGACTACCATCAGGGGGCGATCTAGATGCTTTCGCTTCACTTTTGGGGAGGTCTCATGTTGTCCATTTGTAATATACAGTGTCTGGTTTATATCATCGCTATAACAACTTTGTACTTCTGCTCTAAATGCCTCTGTTCTGGCTTTTTTGTAGCTGGATATAATTTGCAGCAACTTTTCCCTTCAAGGTTCTAAAACGATTTTTGTCTCATTGTGAATCTTCTTTCTTTCCCAAGAACATATCTCACTGAGCAGCGATTCAGCCAGATTCTCCACACGTAGTCCTAGTTCTGCAATCACTTGGACTGGGCTGCCAACTTCACACCTAGCCAGAGACTATGGAAGAAAACTAGCCTTTTGGCTAATTCTGGCATATTTACAGTAATGTAATTGATATGCACTGTCCCTGAGAAACAAATGAGCAAAGTAAACTGGAAAACTCAGACTTCCTTGGTAGGCTGCTCTCATTCTCCATTGGAACAGGGCTTCTTGCTTCTTGTTTGACATTTCTGATCGGCTGCTGTTTGCGAGGAATCAAGACCTTAAGTTTACATTTGACATTCCCATTGCATTTTCCATAGCTTTTTTGCTCCCTATGAAACAACATTTGAAAGAGCTTTTCACACTTAGCCCAAGACTAAGAGAGCTTTAGCCTTAGGTTAAGAAAGCTTTCACACAGGCACAATCCTGGCACAAGCATGCGAATGCCGACTTTAGCCCACAGACTTGCTGGATGACCTCCCAGTCTAACCTGAAACTGTGACTGTGTCAACTAAACCCTGGGCTAAAAGGTGCAATTGTGAAATGGGGCTAAAACAACAAAGGAGTGGTCACGGAACATTCTAAAATGTTACGTTTAACTCAGGACTAGTCGAAGCCCAGTTTGAATCATAAAGCCTTGGGCTTAGCTTAACCCTGGGTTAACAATGTGTGTGTGAAACAAGGCTATGCTATCCAGGGTTAGCTCTTAGCCCAGGGCTATAGATGGCCCTGAGTAGCTGATGGTACATGGATAATGGATAGGGGAGCGCTGGCCTAAAAAACAGTTGAAAACCCCTGCTGTAGGCTCAAGTTA
The DNA here is from genome assembly GCA_034769285.1 of Lutjanus argentimaculatus. NCBI lineage: Eukaryota > Metazoa > Chordata > Actinopteri > Lutjaniformes > Lutjanidae > Lutjanus > Lutjanus argentimaculatus. Next base: position 5,640,479 of record JAWZSL010000001.1, read on the forward strand.
ACAAGGCAGATGAACATGTGTCTGCTGAGGAGAAATCAAAACAAAAAGGACCAACTTTAGATACTTTCTCATTCATTTTCTCCAGCTTGTGCTCTCTTCATTAAGACCTGTTGTGAGCTCTTTAAATTAGACTACTGATTACACCTTTATCTGGGTTTAATTTGGTGTTGTCCAATTACTTTTCTCTTTTTAGAGAGTAGAATTGAGGGACTATTTTCTTGTCTCTCATTTGTGACTCAGTATTTTTGGTGTGGAATCCTGTATTATGTTTAGTTTCTAGTCCCCCCATTGGCCAAGCCCCTCTACGTGCTGTTTCTCACTCTTTTGGTCTCCTGTTCCTCTATAAATTCCCCTCGTGGCTCTGGATGTAGCGGCAGCAGTCTGAGGTTCTGCCCCTCCTCGCGGTCATATTCAGTTAATAAATCTCTCCTATAATAATCATAATAATCATCATCATCATCATCATTATCACCATCATGACTACCATCTCTGAGGATGAAAGGGAACAAAGAGACGAGACGACAGACAAATGGACAGAGTTACCTGTAAGGTGGCCCTGTGGAGAAACAAGGGTGATTGAAAAGAGGGGACAGAAAGAGGGGATGTGGGTGTAAAGGGACGGACGGACGACAGCGACACGGGACTCAGAAATGGAGCTAACGGGCCCTAAATTAACAGAGAGATGGAAAAAAAAAGGAGGAAAAGTACGGCTGAGAAAGACGGACAGAAAAAAAAGAGGCCAGAATGAGAAAGATAAAGAAAAGTATGATGAAACACATAATCTGCATTCAACATATACTCATCTGTATCGCTGCTGCTGGGTGAAAAACTTTCTGCTTCGTTCCTTTTGGAGTTTATAATAATAAATACATAACTTCTATTGGTGCCATAACCAATTAATATCCAAAAATGAGTCATCTATGACTCGATTCTTAAATTTTCATGGGTCAGACATTTTCACCTGACAGCAGTGACAGGTTAATGTAGGTGTGGTAAAAAAGGCACAGCAGGGTAGGTGGAATATCGTAGCAATAGCACAGTATCAGCTTTGTTACTGTCTCCTATTGTTACACTATTCCACCCACCTTAACTGTGAGCCTTTCGGTGTTGCAATCCCATATCCTTTGGAGTCCAGGTTCCCCCCGACTTTCATGGTGTCACAGGGCTTGCGCTGCTCCGTGTACTCGTTCATGGTGGACTCCAGGAGGAAGGCGTACTTCCCCTTGGACTTGCGGACCCTCGCCACGCCCTCCGCCGTGGTTTTGGTGAAGACGGTCGGCTCGGCAGACTTCATGTACGACCACATCTTCTCGTATACGGCTATTTTGGACCTCTGGGGTGGAGGGAAGAGGAGGGGTGGGGGCAGCAAAGGAGAGAGCGGAGGTTAATTAGGAATGATTTGGCATCGTTTTGCTAACGTACGAGGCCGTATTTTCCAAACAGATGATGGTTTTTATCGTCCAGTGAGGAGAAGGCTGCCAAGGGAAGAGAGACCATTTAGGCCGGGCTGCTTACAAATTATTACACTTGAGGAGAAGAGATGAGAAAGATCGCCACATCCCGCCACTAGCTAAATCTTTGACAGGTGTTGATAAGGAAGAACAGTGTGGGTAGGTAAGGTCTCACACTCAGAGAACAAATAGTGACATTTTCAGCTGTTTGTGCAATTTGACTGAACCTCTGTAGCTAACACTTTGTTTTCAAGTGACCCTGTGAAACAGGATTCAGGCAATTTGACAAAACTGTCACTGTAGCAGCTCAGTGAGGGTAGTCAGCCTTTTGTACTTTCTTTTATATTGAACTGTACATTTAACTCTTTACATGATCATTTTGGTGATATTCTGTATTCACACCATCGTCCATGGACAAGAGAAGGGCAGTAATATCAGGTGAGGCTGGCAGAGGATTCTGTCGACGGTAATGGTAGACAACATTGCCGTCAAAACTTAAAATATTTCACCTTTTTACCATCTTCCGCATTGGGATTTACAACCGTTTGTGACCTTGCTCCCTCACACAAGGAGAAAACATTGCCGATCTGGACAACAGAAAGCTAATCATTTTGGTGCAACATCATCTGGAATTAGAGTGTATGACCAGAGCCTAAAATCATACCAAGATGTTACAAGAAAGGCTGACATATCCAAACATGAAGACAGGATATACAAAGTGCAGAGTGCAAAACTCTTTCACTGCCCATGTTGGAAATAAATGAATAGTTTTTGAGTTAATTGAACATTAAATCTAAGTTTGCAATGCAATATTAAGAGAAAGCAGCATTTTATAGCCATACACATTGCTAAAACAATAGCATAAAATTAATGCGTTTTTTTTCCCATTTGTTTTAAACAATATGACATCACCATAGCAACATATCATCACATGACCCTTTTGACATCCTGCAGTTCTTGACAACACTGTCTGTGTCTTCAATAGGAATGAATGAGCCACAAACAGGGTGGGGAAACTCGAAAGTATTGAGAAACAAATAATTAGTTAAAATCTAAGGTAAACACCGAACAATACCAGCATCATAATTTAATAAAGGACCAGCTCTTATTTGAAATATACATTCTTATTTCGCTTTTAATTACAAAGGCTATGTTATGGTTGAGACCCATCTGATAGGAATATTACTTAATGAATATGTCAACAAATATAAAGCTCACCAATGTTTAAATGGTATTCTTGCCTTTTTAAGACCAAGAAGTGGGTCAGGAGAACTAAGGGTATAACATAAAAAAGCTTTTTATGTAAGGGATAATGTACAGTGAGCAGGTCATTATTGTGAAATAAATCACGACAGGGTGATGAATCATCCTGACGGAGTTTATAATGACCTGCTCACTGTACATTATCCTGCTTGTTATATGGTTATGTACCAAACAATATTGATAATTTGACACAAAATATTCATTTTAAAATGATTCTAGTCATTTAACGATGATTTTATTGTTCTTCTAGTCTATGTTGGAATTATGTCCATCGCAACGGTCTGTTCTTCATATCAATCAATCATATCTTCATATTTAACAAAGCCATGTAATAAACTAGATTAAATCATGTTTTTGCAAAACTCTGGCGGAGTTGATGGAAATCTCATACACAACATTTTCACTAAAATTGCTTTTAAAACAAAGATGATTATAATAGCACATTTTTATACCTATGTTATCAGTAGGCATTGTTTCTTTTACATTTTGAAGGCTTTTAATACATTTTTAAATTGTCTGAAGTTGTGCATTCTTAACTGGGACATGGGTGTTTTCTGGCACAGGGCAAATTTAGAAATAAAAACCTAAAACATTTCATAAATTATATGTATTTCATATATAAAATCCTTAAAGAGTACATTTTCTCAACAAAGGAATTAGAGTATTGGTATTAATCATTTTTAAAGTTTTTTTTGTTTGTTTGTTTGTTAGTAGGACATGATTTTTCCTGATTCTCATGAATGGCTGTTAGGCATGTTATTGTTAACACATCCATGCTCTGTGTCTGCTGCTGGATGGCTGTTCGCACCTCACTGATGCCCACAGCGTTAACAGCTTCTCCAGCCACAGATTTGATTATTCAAATCAACGTGTTATTCTTACTGAGACAAATTGGATGAATCTGAGATGTAAATGTGAGAGGTGGGGAGGTGAAAACAGTGCGCTCTATTCATTATGTTGACAGTGATACTCAGCGCTGTTTATTGATTCGGCACAAATGTTTTTTCTACGCGTCTACAATAGAAACAGCAGCGCCGTGCTGAGATTAGACTTGTACAAAGTGTATTAGCGCTATGTGTTATATGTTTTTACCGCCTTTCATTTATTGCTCCGGTTTCTTATGAAGTAGAACAAACTGCTGAGGCTGATTTTCACTCTTACAGCCCTCGAATGAAATTACACCGCTGATGGAGGGCTGTGTCTTCCATCTTCCATTTTGATCCTCTGGCATATAATGACATTTATATCCACATTTAAAATGTAACACTACATCTCCCCTGACAAGTCAAGCATCAATCTTATTTTAAATGAGTTTATGACTGAAATAGTGGCATACTGATCCGGTTGTGCCGTTATGAATTCAGTCACTTGCTGTAACAGACGAGGTTTTCAGAGGACATCTGTCGGGCATGATGCAATAGATTGTATTTATTGTGTGTATACCATGCATATGTGTGTACGTGCACCAGTCTATATGTGTGTGTGTGTGTGTGTGTGGAATTTATGTGTTTTCATGTGTGTGCGTGGACTGCATGTACTCGAGGGTGAAAATAACAAGCAGAGGAGTCAAACTGTCATCCTCCACAAGCGCCCTGCTTCTTTCTTCTCTTTCTCTCCCGGTGATAAAGTGTTATTCTGTCTCTCTGCGAGCGACTATGGCCGCAGCCACCAAAACCAGCGCCCGGGGAGATGGTGTGTGTGTGTGTGTGGTCTGTGTGTGTGAGTGTGTTACCAGTGCGTGACGGACACCTATCCCATAATAATGTCACTCACATCCAAAAGGACCAGTAAGCCCTTCTTCTCTCTCCATTCTTTCTCTTCTATTATTTCTCACTCTGTCTGCCAAAGTCCATCACAAGAAAACCCGTCTCACTATCTTTACAACTCCAGCCTCATGGTCTGGGTGGACACTCAATTCTGATTGCCTGCAGGGTGTCCATAAAATAAAAAAAAAGTTTTGCCAACCTATAATCTTTAGAAATAATTAAGTTAATTTAGTTTTCTTCTTCATATAAACTTGAATCTTAGTTTTAGAAACTAAATTGTATTTCAAAAATTGGTCACAGTGAGCTTGAACCTGATTTGTTATTATTTAGGTGCCTGAAAATTAAATGGTTTTAATTTCAAATGTAAAAATTAACCATTATTCACTTCATTGAGTTTACTTAACAATTTCTGAAATAAATTTTTTTTATTTAAAAAAACTCAAAGATTCAAGTTTATCTAAAGAAGAAAAGTAAATTATATCGACAAAAAATTAGTAGTTGGGGAAAACTTTTCAGAACTTAAGAGTTTGTTTGTAAATTGCCTTGAAAGTTTGAGTTTTTTCAACTGTTTTGTTTTAGGGACGCAGTCAAAACCTCAGTTTAGCCAACAATATATTGCTACACTTAAACAAGCTGACATCTAATTATAACAATGAGCGACTTCAATATTTCTCTTAATAGGACAACTTTAATGACTGGGATGCAGCTGAAGAAAGAGAAATTGAAAACGAAAAGGGAGAAATGGCGCAGGGAGTTAATACTGGGGGATTAAGTGCCTCATCTTGTGAACACGGCTGTAACACACAAGCTGCAAGAAGCACACTGCCACTCTGAACTTACTGATACTTTGGTTCACATAAGCGCTGTCCAACCTCCCGTTCACTATTCAAATTGCTGCTTCAGGCTGCGGGCAATAGTACATGTGGCCAATCAAACTAGTCTTGTTGTTAAACATACTGTCAAATTATATTTACTGTTCCGCAATGGTACGCAACATTATTGACTCTGAATCTTGCTAGCATAATGTTGCCAAAAGATTCTATGAACTGAGTACTCCGACCTTGTTTTGATTTTGGAGCGCCAAAAGACGACCACATCTTTTTTGTTCGGTTATAGCGACAGACAGACCAACACCCGTCTCCTCCATGAAATGGCTGTCACTGCACTGCATTATTGTAAACCATGATGAACTGAACTGTCCGGACGCCGTCTCTCCCTCTTCATCTCCTCAGTGCATGTTGGTGTTCTAGCTTTCTGCTGTGAAACGTCCTCACTGATGTAAACTGTCCTGGCTGCCTTAATACAGAAACATGAATATCGCGTGCCATTTAGTCATTATAGAGACTGAGCTGAAAAAAGGTGAGGATTTTCCGCCCAAAGGACAAAATTTTAGAAATAAACTATTTATAAATAGCAACCTTTTCTCAAAATACTGCTGGTTCTGTGGTGTTGGCATTTCAAATATGATGACTGCAGTGCCCCATAGGATCATCAGTTGACACGCATGAAATGAGGCGCGTTCAGTGTGTTTGGGTCTTTGGTCAAACCATTAAGGAAACGTTATGGCTTATGAAAAATGCATGAAAATATAATTTAATGGTTGTATTTTTTTCTTGAAGCTGTGATATATTATAAACTGGAAATGTTTACGGTCCATTATAGAATTAATGGATTCCATGAGCCAACTGCCACTGCCACAATCGTCCATTAAAGTCTTTTAAGGAATAGGGATTTCTCTAGACATATATACGTGTTGAAAAGATAGAATAAACTATGTAGTACTGAATTGTGGAGTTAGACCGGTAGACAGTTGTTCGCGATTTCTGTGTTCAGGGTTTTTTGGCTCGGTGACATGTCATGGTCCCCCAACACTATATAAGCGCCACAAACCGACACACAATGACACCGCCTCCCCCTCCCCTCACCTTCCCTAATGGTCAGTCACGAATGTACCTCTCTCAGTCGAAATCAACCCAGCAGTTCACTTCAGCTCACTTCAGTTCCAACAACCCAACACAGAAGAAATAAAAAATACCGCTCTGTCACCGTCCTCAGTCTCTGGTGGCTCAAACATGTCTGGACATGTCAAATAAAGCTGTTAGACAGAGTGTCCATGTTTCAGGTCATTTTCAGGTGGTGGTGGTGTTTGACACTGAGACAGTGCAGTGGACACACCCCCAGCATTACAGAACAGAGAAAACTGCTCATTTTTCATGATTTTGAGACCTAATTTTATATACTTGAGTCATTCAAATTTGGCTGAGTTGTTTATGACATGTGTCTGTGGTGTGACAAACTCAGAAGACACATTTATTGTTGATTTACTGTCCTCTTTGGCCTTAAGCCTTACTTAACATGTCCCTCGATCCATCTCTCCAACCAACCCACCCACCCATCCATCCATCTTTCACCAGTTTTCACTTATTTTTCAAATTTTTTCTATCCATGACTTCTCTGTCTGGCTGCTGCAAAAGTGATATGCCCTTGTGTGTGTTGCCTTTGTGCACCCTGTGTATATATTTGTATCTGTGTGTGTGTGTGTGTGTGTGTGTTGGAGAGAGACAGTGATGATGATGACTGTGCATGTATAAAGCAGCGTCTGGCCTTGGAGGGATGGATGTGTGACAATACGGTGAGACTCTTTCCAGATTCTTTAACAATGAGTGAGGCTGTGATGGAGGAAATGGATGCTGCAAGTCACCTTCAGGCATCCACACACTATGGAAAACACTTTTAAATACACACACACACACACACACACACACACACACACAAATCTGCTGTGTGGGAGAAGCGTCACACACCCTCATGTGCACACATACACACGTGCATAATGTGGCTGAATATGCATACAAGCATACTTACATTCACGCAAATCTGTCCACACACATGCTCACAGAAAACAAACACACACACACACACACACACACACACAGATAATTAATGGTGGTGGCGAATCCCCCTCAGCTGTGGGAGAGTAAATTGCTTTTTCACCCTCCACAGATTTCAGCCCGCTCGTTATGTTGATGATGCCAGAGCCGCTCACAGAAGCACAAACTGTCTGCTACAACCTCCACCTCCCCCTCCTCCACAGCAGCCCCGAATACACACGCTGGTGCACACATCTTTACAAAGCATAACTGTAAATTGGTATGCACACACACAATGCATGAGCTCACAAACAATTCTGAGCATCCCCACGGAGCATGACGACGTGACGGAGCAGATTTGTTTCTGTGCATGCGATGACACTGGTGTTTTGCCCGTGTCTGCAGAAAAAAATTCTGTCTTCATCAGCACTGTGTGTCTATATTTGTATGTGTTTATGGGTACTTATGTAATTGCAGTCCTCTTGGGTGAACAGGTCAATGGGTGAAGCCACTACAGGTCTCCTCTGGGCCACTTCTCTCCATTCTGCTGTAATTTCCTGCTGACTATTTCACCTTAACAGCTCCCTGTAGTATATCCTGCTCTGTGCACCGCTTCTGTCCATCTAGTCCACCTCTACTTCACCGCTCTTTATTATTATAATTATTACAGCTTTATTTGATAGCATAGGGGAGCGATTAAATTCAACATAAGTGTGGCAAACAAACATTGAATTTTAATCAAAAGGTATGAAATCCCACGCTGCTCCTTTTTCTTCTTTTACCTTCCTTCAAAAAACCACAGTGTGAATTTTTCATGAAGGAATCAAGTTTTATACACAAATTAGCCGAAAAGTGAAAGCCAGACATTTCAGCTTAGCGTCATTTCCAAAATTTAAGTCTCTCTCAATTCAAGATCAGGAGAAAGTCATCCATTTTCTCCTCTCCTCCCACCTGGGCTATTGTAAATCGGTTTACACTGTCATTAGTCACTCGTCCTTGTCCCACCTACAGTCAGAGCGGATTTCTGCTGCTTGGCTTTTGTCTGGCTTCAATAAAGCTGACAACACCTCCCTCATACAGTATATGCCTCCTCTTCCCGACTACCAGTCTATTGAAGAAGTGACTTCAAGATTAGGTTGCTTGTTTTTCAAAGCTGAGGTCATCTCACATTACTCCCCCCCCCGCATCCTGTACGCTTCCCTTTTCTATACTGAGCCACAAGTGAGCAATAATGCAATAATGGATGGAAGTGGAAGTGATGAATGTTGCAAAGCGTAGTAGAATGGCATTTTTCACCTCCAAGGGACACCATCGCATTTATATAATGGCCATTTAGAAAGAAAAAAAAGAACACAAGATGGAAATTGTCATCCATTTCTTCGAACTGCCCCGTGGCCAACACACAAAGTCATGTTTACGTTCACATTCTCTCACCAAAACACACTGTGTTTATCTTCAAAATCTAACAAACATGTTAAATGCACTCATGAAACATTTACAAAGTCAATTTTTTAATAGATTTTGAAACCTGCATTTTTCTTACATCCATGTTTTCTAGCTTGCAGTTTTCTTCTTCCTCCTCACTTTTTGCTAGCACCTAGAATCTCAAACTGTGGTACATGTACCACCGCTGGTATGCAAGCTCCCTCTAGTGGTACGTGGAAGAATGTCAGAAATGTAATTTTTAAATGGAATAAATGAATTAAAAACATATAGTATTATCAAAATACTACAAAATTTCAAATGAAAACATAAGATCACTGAAATATAATTTAAAATAAGTTTTGTCTTTCCTGTATTTTTGTTTCTGTTTCAGCCTGCTGTGTAGTAATGATCATGTCACCCATGATAACTGGTAGCTACGAGCTAACTGTGATGCAACATAGTTAGTGGAAGTAAAATGAAGAGACTGAAAATGAATGCTCCCAGAACACCTGTGACTACTAATTTCAAATTGCACTTTTGTAATTTATTTATGTATTATGCTGCTGTGCAGTGTGTACCTTCACCCTTTTAGGTAATGGGCACCTGTGACTACCACATTTCAATTGCACTTTGTAATTTACGTATTATGCTCTGTGCAGTGTGTACCTTCCGCTTTTAGGTAATGGCACCTGTGACTACCACATTTCAAATTGCACTTTGTAATTTGTTATGTATATGCTCTGTGCAGTGTGTACCTCTCCTGTACTTTATTAGTGTAAACGGTGTGCAACCTGTGAAACTACCATATTCAAACTGCACTTTGTAATTTAATCGTGATGATTGTTATTATTTTTATTCTTAGTCTGATGATGTTGTTATCAACGTACCTTGTACCGTGTATCTTAACTTGCACTGATGATTTATTTATGACGTCTGTCTTTTATGTCAAGGACTACAAATGGAAATTAGCTTTCCTGCTAAATCTGGTGCAGCCATCTTTTATTTCCCTGGAATAATTAATGCCACTGCACACTGTCCTGTTATAAATTAAATAAACTAAACTAAACTAAATAGTGCCTCCAAATGAGAACTATTACAAAGAGAAGTGCAGATCAGTTAGAGAATAGATCGAGCAGCCGCGTTAAATGTTTCACCAAATGGCGCAAAACAGTAAGGTGGTACTTGGTGGTCGTATTTTCTGAGTGGTGCACAGCATAAAAAGTCTGAGAAACACTGTGCTAGTTTCTTGACTGTTAATTGTTAACACCTGTCAACAAGTGGAACAGTGAGAACCATTAGCAGGGTTCAACATTAATGTCTTTTTTTTTAACTTGCTCGGTTAGGCTATGGTCCAGAAATCTACTTGCCTAAAGTCAATTTTTACTTGCCCATAATCAAGTAAGGGATAATGTACAGCGAGGGGGACATTATTGTAAAATAAACCCCGGGTGGTGCAATAATGACCTGCTCACCACCCACTCACTTTATCCTGCTTATTACACGGCTACTTACTTAAAGGTAGAATGTATCTGAGCTGTTTGTAAATGCACCAGAAAGATTTTTTTGAAGAGTTTATTGTTGTGTCTCTTTCCCAGGACATCAGATACTGATGTTTCGGGTTGGTGAGGCATCCAGAGCACAGCAAAATAATGAGAAATACAGAGAAAGAGTCTCTGCAGATACACCCACCACCACATACTTCTAGTTGGTCATGACTGATGATTGAAAGGGATTATGTTTCTGAATCTATCCATTGTTTTCTTTTCTTTTTTTTAAGGAAAATGTTGCATATTATGACTTTAAATCAAAATATCAATTTCTAAATAATTTTATTCATTTAAAAATGATTTCATTGCTGCTCCAGAGTCTATGATCAGAACTGTGTCCATAGCAACAGTCTTCATAAGCAATAGTCTGTTATTATGTTATGTAACTGACCAGTCAGAATTAAGTATTTAAACAAAACCGGGTAATAAATTGTTTTATTTGTTAGCAGTTATAAAATAATGCCTTTGACGAGCCCTCTTAGCTGCCATGCAAGTGAGATGCTGTCAGCTCTTTCGTGGCACTCAAGGGACATTTTTCAGAAACCTGATGAAAAATGACTGTTTTATTTGCCTCACTCTCAAACTTGCAGCAAACTGTGCGCTACATAATTAGAGTTTCGTCCACACCTTCAGCACCAACAAACTTGAGTCCTGTTCCCAGGATAATTGAGATGTTCACTCGCACTTCAGCTCATAAACTTTGTCTTTACCTGCCGCCATCTTCTTGCAAGCACCTGATCAGCAGGCGACTGCGCATGTGCAACTCTTAACAGAGATGAGACGGAAGCGAGGTGGTTTACCTCTTAGCTACGTCCATCATGAGCATGGAAAAAACAATGTGTTTACATCTATTTTATGATTGATTGATTAAGACTGGTCAATCATTGGGCAGTGTTTTATGAACATTTCTCTGTAAATTATCAGGACATGTATAGTATCTTTAAAACCTTGACATTTTGACTAGAATTTCTAGAAGTTCTGTATGTATGAGCACAGCTGCTTGTGCAATAGTGGTTGAGTTTTTAATAATAGTATTAACAGTGAGACCAGCTGGGTGGAAATAGTCCTCCTCAGGCCGTCTGAGACTTTATGGCTTTTCCGCAGCCTGAGCTCAGTCGCAAATTGACTTGACTTAACACAGAAAAGACCTGAAGCCCCTGAAGGAATTAAATAAATGAGAAGAGTGTGTTGAGTCCATACCCTGAAGAACTCCTTGGTAGAGCCAGAGTCCAGCGTCCCGTAGGCTATCTCTGTCTGTTTGGCCAAGTCCTCTGCGCTCTCTATGGGCGACACCATCCTCTCCACAGTGAGGAAAGCAGCCAGGTTGGCCGTGTAAGAGGAGATGATGATAAGGGTGAAGAACCACCACACGCCGCCGACAATACGTCCAGACAGAGACCTGGGCAGGAGACAGACGGAGGCGAGGTCGGGACAAAACAAGGAAGAGGGGAGCAGGAGAGATGGCAAGATAAAGGAATTGTAGATGAGAAATTAGCAGGAGGACAAGTAGAAAATGATGGAGGACGAGACGAGGGTGAAAGTTAAAGGGATGAAAAGAACATAAAAGACAGACAGAGGGGAAAAACAGACAAGGAAACATAATTAAGGTTAGCTCCTCAGAGATATGCAAAACAACACACTGTAGTTTTTTTTCCCGACACCACTGTGTGCATGACTGTGAAAATGACAGTGCCGCCAAAGTAATTGTCTTTCAACCCTCGAACCAATTCGGCACGAACAATAACAAAGGCAACATGAAACTGATTGTAATCTGGGCGCTCCTCCATCTCCTCATCCCTCTCTTCTCTTTCTCCATGTTTATGCTCTTTATCTACCAATCGTGAGCAGGAGCATCAAAGTAAGTGGTGATTCATTTTGTTTGCGTGAACTTGTTTGTTTGCACTGAGTAAAGGGGAGGAGAAAGAGAAAGACGGGAGACGGTGGCAAAATGTAAAGTTTTCTTTTAAGCGCTGCAGTGAATAAAAGACCCTGAAATCCTAATGTGCACAAACAGCCACTAAAATATCCATGTTTTAGAAAGAACCTGAAGAAGCATATTGGGTGAGGCATATAATTACAGTTCCTCTACAGATTTCTTAAAAGTATAAAATTATAATAAAGTCATTGCTCTCACAGAGAATGAAGAGGAACATCTCTCCTTCAGGTCTTACTGAATCTAAAAACAAAATGTAGTTCAAGGGAACTTTCACAGTAAATATGAAAACCTCCATGTTATTTGTGTTCCTCAGCAAATTAATGATTCGAGAACGTGTCAAAGAAAACTCTGTGTGCGTACATCCCTAAGTAATTTCAACTTTTCTCTAATGAGTGAATCGAACTAGTGTTTTTCATTTACTTTAATTTATTTATCAAACTTTGTTTATGCAATTAAACCCGCCGTAACTGGGTTTTTGGCCACATGAGGGAAGAGGAAACAAGCTGTGAACACAACACAGACACATTATCACCTTTAGAGCTGATATGCCGTGTTACCAAATAGTTGCTTATTTACACGTCTAACAACATCATCATTCATTTGGAGTCGTGTCTCCGGCCACCCGGGAAATCTAAGTCCAATATTCATTCCGAAGTTGTGAAAACAACATTGACATATCATCACCTTTTGTGTTAATGTTGCAGACTTATTAGCAAACTGTTGCTGCTTATTCCTCAGCAATCACCTCAACATTATCATTCATATGGAGTCATGTTTTGTGGTCTCATTGTCACTTTTCTTTTAGCTCTGTTTTTGGTCTCCACCGCCTCCTGAGGGAAATATCTGGCTCTTTAGCTGGTAAACGTTCCACTGTGTTCACCAGCAGGTCTCTAACTGATGCCCGCCTTTTGGTGCTGGGTAGGAGGTGCTGCCCACAGCGGGTGTTAAGAGCTTTTTCACTGACAACAGCTCTCTGCTGCTGCTGGAAACGACACCCAGATGAACCGAAGGAGTAAAGTTATGAGCTGAAAAACAAAACCTAGCTGAAGGATGCCCCAAGAAGCTAAACTGCAGAACAGGGTGATACCTGACCCATCCTAAGTCCCGCCCCCTTTCAATCTGTACACCAATAACCTTTCTCATTTCCTGTTACCTGTACATGCACTAGGCTAAACTGTGTTAAAAAGAAGACCAAATTTTTAGGATGATTGAAAGATGTTAGTGGGGGGCCTGTAAAAGTGATATATACATACATACATTATGTTAGCAAAATGCTAGCTATAGATAGTTACTTTACATTAATTGTTACCGAGCTAGCGAGCTAGCATTGAGCTAACTTAAGCCACTTTGTCTAAGTACAGGAAAGGAAAACATTGACTGAGGTTCTGTTGGTTTGTCTCTATGAGTGACCTCTTTCACATTACACACAGTCATTTATCCCTTGTTATTATAAAGCATATTTATTGTTGCTGTTTTAACAAAATTTGGGCCAGTACATTCTTCAGTCATAAAATAAAGGCCTTACATTTCTTGGACAGGTAGCTGTTTGGTGCTACCTGCACTCTGATGTGAAAGCAGTGATATATGAGTTATTTTTAGGATGGGTTGGCTTTTAAGGAGTGTGTGCTGGAGAGAGAAAAGAGCAGTGAGAGACCTGAGAGGTGCAGTGACGCCTGACTCGGCATAAATTGTCACCTTTTGGAGCGACTCCGCATTCTGCTGCTGTTCAAAAGCTAGTACACCTCTTAATCCTCATGCACACACGCACACACCACACACACACACACACACACACACACACACACACACACACACACACCACACACAAATATGAATTGATAGCATGTGTCCTTGACTCATTGATCTGTTTGCCTGACTTAATGAAGCTGCCAGGATTCTCCAGAGAAAGAGCTGTTAGATTTTAGTTTATACTAGAAAGATAGAGGTGGTTTTTTATGGAAAATGTTGACTTTCAAAAGCATGGACATGAGAGGTGCAGGTGCTGAAATGCAAACTAAAAACACTGATTTGACAAGATAAAACATTCTTACTTGTGTTGATGTAACTGCAGGCAATGACCATAATGATGTGATAATGATAATATAAATGTATAATATAAATGTATTAATATAAGACAATGATTTATAATAATCGTGCTGCTGGAATTTGTCTTGTTGCTCAGAATAACAAACAAGATGTTGTTAATAATCACGTGAAGGAGAAAGAGGAAGAGGAGCATGGATGATGCATATTTAGAAACTCATTTTACAATAATAGGTTATACGGGGTGTCCTACAGAGGCCAACAGGGGCGTTTGATCTGATTGGTTAGCTGGTAAACGAGCTGTGACAGCATTTTACTGTAATCTGACCTGATGGAGCGACTGCGTGATTTGAGTGGACATCCAAACAGAAAGAGACGGGGGAACAGAAGCGAAGCAAAATAAAGAAGATGACAAGAATACCTTTGTTCGGTCGCTTGTACGACAAGACAAGGTGCAGGACAAAACGTGTGTTCATGTTTGTAAGTTAGACAAAGACATAAGGTCTCCATCTATATAGATGGATACTGGAATGGTATTCCATTGAATTAATGTAAAATTAGGAGGCGTGATCATGAAACCCCCAAAAATATAGAATATAAATTTCTCCCTTTTGGATTAAATGTTTTTTTTCTCAAAGATGAACAAAGGACAAGTGATTAGATGTGTTGCAACAGATAAAAAATGCACTTTGCCTGGACTTTAATTATGCCTTATTGATCACTTGAGGAAAATTTGTCCTCTGCATTTCAAATACTAGGAGCACTGGCCAGCATACTTGCCACCCACCCCGATTTTCCTGAGAGACTCCTGTTTCTCATTTCCCTCTCTAGGTTACCTTCTGAGGTCACAATTATTCTTTTCACAACTTTTTTTTCTCCTACATTATCAGAAAATTTCAGGCAGCTGAGGAAGAAGAATTCTTGTTTCTTCCGGGAAGTTTTAAAGAGAAGGAACATATTTTTTTCTGTGAGCAGCATAACAGACCTTTAGAAAATTTGTAAAATAGCCATTTTATGTGTTATTTTACTCAATTTTTTTTTCACACGAAGTTGTTTTCAAGCTAATCAGTGTTGCTTCTTCAAATCACCACAATGCAAGAAACAAAGTCTATTGAACTTAGTTTTTTAGGGGAAGGACCCACAGACCCACTGCTTTGATTTCGAAATCCTCACTGTAAAAATGAAAAAAGTTGAGAAAATTCCATATTTTAAAGCAGCTTACTGCAACAGAGTTTTATGTTTTTGTGTCTCATTCAATTTTGGAAAAGTATTAAGAACTACTAATCTTTTGTTGAGATAGTTTCCTTTTCTTATTTAGATAAATGTGAATCTTTGAGTTTAGAAACCCCCAAAAATTGTATTTAAAATTTTATTGAGCAAACTTTAAAGTAAACATTAAAGTGAATAATGGTTAATGTCGTAATATTTTCAATCAAAACTTTTTGGATTTCAGGAACCCAAATAATGTCAAATAAGGTTCACAGCTCACTGTGAACAATGTGTAAAATACATTTTTTGAGTAACTAAAACTCAAAGATTTTAGTTTATCTAAAGAAGAAATATAAATTAACTAATTTATCTCTCAGATTATAGATCGCAAAACTTTTTAAGTTTATTTCAAAACTTTGACTTGGGCTCAAAAATTAAAAATCAATTGCAGTAAGTTGCCTTGAAATTTTGAGTTGTCTTAACTTTTTTTTTTCACAGTGTATTTTTGATGTCTCAAGGTTGACATGTACGTTTTATTTTAACCCCCTCCTATTTAGCATTTGTAAGCAGTATATAAGCATTTAATAAACTATTTTGTAGTTGTAAGCAGATGTATTGGAAGTGTTTATGAGCGTAATTTTAATAACAATAACTGCTCCTGTAGGCATCATAAGCAGCAGCTGCAATAAACAGATAATGAGGATAATATAGTAAAACACATTAATAATCTAAAATATGTCTTCACAGGAGAAGTTATAATAGTTGAAAAATACTGTTGCTTACTTCAATAAAATTAAAAAAGCTTCATTATCTGTGCAAGTTATACTGTGTTGTAAAACATTTATTTAATGTTTATATACTGCTTATAAATGCTATCTGGGGAGGGTTAAAGTTAAGTGTTACTAATATTCCCAATACCTAAAATGCATGTGTTATGATGTGGGAGAGAACTGACTCACCGTGAGGAAGCCCACACAAACACAGCGAGAATGTACACACAATATTTTCATAAGCTTCTGGACTGCTCCCGTGAGACGACAGACTCTGTAGTGGCAAAGCACAGAGAGTTTTACAAACAGCCAACTGTTCAGCTGTGAAAATGAACTTATTTAGTGCCCCTAATTCTGAGCTGGCAGAGTGGAGTTTGGCTACAGCAACACAAAGCTACAAGTAGGTTTTTTCAGTTAGACAAAAACCCTATAATGAATAACAAGTGGGTGCATTTACATAATGCAATTCACGTTTTTTTTTTTCAGACCTGTAACTGTAAACGGATCGATCCCTTATGGAGGAGATCAGGTCGGTTGTTTTCATGATTTTTCAGAAATCGGACTCCTGCTGAAACCTGGGAGTAACCAGAATCCTTTAGGGCATGTAAACACATCATTTTAAGTTGTTCATCATCTGATAATACAACAGGTAGTTCAAACCAATAATCTGAGTGGTCAACAAGATATTTAGAATGTGCTCAAATCAACATCAACATCCCTAAAAATATTACTGAACCCAGAGAGGGAAATGTTTTTATTTATGAAAATAAATCACGAACCACAGTGGGCCTGTAGACTGTATGATTGACCTGTTAGGCTGTTTCTTGTAACAGTTTAAGTAACATATATAGAATAATTAATCAACTTTCTTTAATGAATATAATTGATGGTTGTGTTAAATTGTTGCTACACCCCCCAGATAATATAGGTGCAGCAAAGAGAGAACAAAAGAGAAGAGAGCAAACAGATTTGTGACCATAGTGAACATGATGGTTTTCAAAGGATGTCAACAAATATCTCATATGGGAATTTTGGAAACCTTTTTATTGTTCAATACATTTTGACTTTACAACACTATGAAGTTATTAGAGTGTTTGGATCCCACAGTAACTTGTTTAGCAGCCTCCATCAGCTGTGCAGGTGAGACTGTGACAGGCACTTCTAGCTTAAAAATACATGTGAAGTAATGGCTAAATCTGTCCGTGTAAATTTTTTTTTTCAACAAATACCTTAGTTACAACAAGACTGAGCCAGCAAAGCAGTTTTGTGTTTGCTGGCTGTAGCTTCACATTTACTGCACAGACAGACGTGAGAGTGTCAAGTCATCTTATTCTCTGATACAAAGTGAATAAGAGTATTTCCCAAAATGTCAAACTATTGCTTTAAGACTGCTGCCACATAACAAAAAGGGACCATGAATTAATTCTCAGACTCTGTGTGGACTTGCAGCCCGGTATCATGTCAAATTGTGTAATACACATGCCAGTCCACTATGTCAGTGCCATATTTTGTGTGAAAACGTGTGCTCATTCTGCAGTCAAGTTATTATACAGAAGTAATGCCTGATTACACTTTCAAAATAAACATTGCTAAGAAAATAAAATCAGGTGATGGCAGTTTGGTTACGTTTTTTAGCTAAACTATGTAAAAATGGGTTAAAATTAGTTACGTAAACTATGCAAGTACGTTAACATATGTATGTCACGTAAGTTAAGTACATTATATAACTCAGCTTATGTAAATACGTTAAAATAAGTCAACGTTGACTTTTGGTTTTGACCAATGAAATATAAAAAATAGACAGAATCACAGCTCCCCAAAAGTGAAGCCAAAGCATCTTGGCGACCCCCTGGTGGCTGGCTGCAGTACAAGTCATGAATCCTGCCTCTCAGTGTTAAGACATAGGACATGGGCCAAAGTTAAACATCAAAATACACATCAAACCTCGTCCACATGTAGACAGTTGGTCTTCACTGTAACATCTAATAGATTGTTACGTCTATTAAACGTTTGTTTGTTGTGCTACTGTGTGTTGCCATGCTTTCATCTGCAGGTCAGGCGTGCTGTTTGAGAGATCCCACTATCTCGAGAAAGCATTAACGTTAGCTCAAGTTGGCTGGCTGACTCAACAAGAACCAGAAATTGTGTCTCTGCTCCTCGTTACTAAGGGTTGGACTATTTGCTAGAATAGTAAACTAGGCTTCATTACATAGGAGTTCTAATGATGTAACTTATGATTGTTTTCCAGTTATTAGTCAGACCCTGTGTGTTTCCAGGGAAATGGAGATGACCCTAACCAGTGCCACAGCCCTGACTGACGTTGCCTTATTCCATCCCAAACCAAACAAATGCTGCATTTGTCAATGACAAAGCGCTTTTCTTGCTGAATTTTGTTAAGAGTCATTTGCTTGACAGATTAATTGTATAGCTCCATAAATTTACTTGAGGCAGTGAATGCATACACTGCATTTTTATATCTAATTTATTTATAACAGTGACAAGATTACATTAGACTCACACAGTCACCTGACATGAATCACCCTCCAAAGGCTTGAAAAATGAATCTATCCTTCTGATCCTGTCAGTTTACGTTCAGGTACAGGTTTCAGAGCCACAGCTGATGGTGATGCAACTGATGCTGACTGAATAAATCACAGTGTAAACAAAGCCAGTAGATCATCTCATAATATGGGATGGTAATACAAGCCAGTGGTTCTCAACCTGGGGAGTGGGACACCCACAGGGGTTGCGAGATAATTTCTAAGGGTCACCAGATGGTTTAGATTGAAGAAAAAAATAAAATAAAATATTGTTGCAATGAGACAGGACACAGCTCTTCAGTGACATCAGCCCCTTAAAGGTACAGTTCACCCCAAAATCAAAAATACATATCTTTCCACTGGCCTGTAGTGCTATATATCTATCTAGTGTATTTTTGTGTGAATTGCAGAGTTTTGGAGATATTGGCTGTAGAGATGTCTACCTTCTCTCCAATGTAATGTGACTAAACCAGAGTCTCTTTCCATTATGACACGGTTGCTCAAAAATAACCCACAGACCTTGATGTGAGCAGTTTCATGTAGGAACTACTTTCTTTCTGCAGTAGAATCTACTTGAACTACTATAGAATCTATTGAAAGAAAGTAGCTCCTACATTCAACTGCTAACAACAAGGTCTGTGGATTAACTTCAGTACACTGGTTTTAGTCTCATTATATTGGAGAACAGGCAGATATCTCTAAAACACAATTTCTCATCTCCAAATCTCTGCAAAATCTAGATGGATAAACAGCACTACAAGCCAGGGAAAAAAAACTGATAAAGTCCAAGCGTTCAGAAATATACAAAATACAGCTGGCAAGCACAAGAAGACAATTACCAACATAAACCTCCATGTTTTTAACAGTCTCAAACACTGACAAATGCAACATTTGCATTTTGTAACATAAAATATTCATTTTTATGTTATAACTACTCAGTCCAGCACTTGGGATTATGGGAAATGAGGCCATATTAGACTGAGAAATGGTTTTTACATTACATCGCCTGTACTAGTGATATAATTTTCCTAAGAATAGGTTTTATAGTGTGTTTGAGGGAGCCAAAGTAATGATGTTACGAGCCACTCAGGCAGATGGAGGCACGGGGTAGGGCGCGCGTCACCATCCTGATTATTCTGGGGGGTTCTCGAGACATGAAAAGGTTGAGAACCACTGATCTAAGACAGAACATCTAAAATGGTTCTGTATCCTAGGAGGCATGAGAGGCAACCATGCAAGAGTGGAAATAAAATAGATTGGTTGAAGGCAACATGATTAACAACATGTCTTTTTCTAAATGTGCTGCCCTTGATATATTTCTGTGTGCGTGTGTGTGAATGAAGAAAAGAGAGGGAGGTATTCATCGGTGTTTGGCCTTGGAGCCAAGTTGAAGAACATGTTTACGTACCAGAGGGAGGTCGACAGGGCACGCTTGAATCAAATGAGATCATGTGTGAGAACGTGCGCTCATGCACGTGGGCAGGAATGTGTGTGTTCGTGTATTTCGTCGCCGTACGAGCGTGTTTCGGCGTTCGTGGGTGGGCTCTGGGAGTGACGTCCTTGATTCTTCAAGTGACATGTCAGCGTGCGAGTGTGGGAAGTGCGTTCGTAGCGGTGTGAATGTGTGCGTGTGTGTGCGTCGCCTGCGCGCGCAGTTGTGTTGTGTGTGTTGGTATGCAACAGGCGAATCATTCTATAGCGGCTCATGTATCATCTATGATAGCCAACAGATTGCCTCCCCAATCCTCTGTGTGAAAGATTAATGGCATGCTGTTACTCTTTCCTCTCTCTCTCTCTCTCTCTCTCACACACACACACACACACTCACATTTCTGAGCTACAGTTTCTTTTCACCCAATGCATCTGAATTTTCTCGCCTAACATAAGGAAATTGTAATTTTAGCCTGCGTGTGCACGTATATTTGATCTTGCATGTGTGTTATTTTCATTCTTATAAGGACTAATGGAAGAGAAACACTTTTCTTCTACTTCTACTTCCAGTAGTTCAATCATCAACCTATTTCGTCTTTGGCTGCTTACAAGTATGACAGTTATCGCAAGCATCTGGGCAGAAAAAAAACTGTTAATGCAATTGCCACAACAGCACACAAACACACAAACACACACACATAAAAGCACTAAAGTAGATTGATGCCGACACATATCACGGATGCCAGATATACTGTACAAACTGAGCCGGTGCTGGATACTTGCTGACCATAAGTACTATGTATGAGTCTTTGAGTTGTTGCGTACGTAGAGTCAGTGTACTTGTGTCGTTGAATTTGATGGCACTCTGAATAATTTAGTTTTTATCTGGATCCTAAAGCATTTTCTGGAGTGCATCTTAAAACAACAGTCAGCCGCCCATATGGACCGTGAAACAGTTCTTGCTCGCTGTAATTGTTCCTCCTGTTCGTTCTGGCCTCAACAGTCCAATTAAGTGGGTATTTTCCAAAGTCACTGTCTTTTTAATACAAAATTCCCTCTTTATGTTTCTGCAGACAGTGTTCGTGTGCAGAGCTGCAGCGGAACAACAGAAACACAAAAAGGAAAGGAATTCAGAACTAAAAAGACTAATTTTGGAAGACTCCCACTTGATTTTTCTAGACTGTTGAAGCCTTTTGTTAGCATCAGATAAATTTGGGATTATGTATGTATACACAGAACAAAGACTGTAGATTTTATTGCCTATCACTAACTTTGGAACTTTGGAAATAAATATAAAAACTAATTATATCATTTATTATTTTATCAAATATTTTTATTGATGAAGCAGTACTTACTTTCATTCAAAACTTGGTTGACATCACTCAAAACACATGACATGAACATGCTCACATGTCATGAATGTGACATAAGGAAGCAGTTCTAGGTCTTTGAGACAAATGCTGGACTCTACACACTGAATCCTTCACTCCTGGACCATTGTTGAATGAAATACATACTGTGACAGTATTTATATGTACTACTTTTCCCTACACATACTGTAGTTTTACTATTGATGTTCTGTTACTACTGTTCTCTCTGCCTCTGTTCTTTTCTCTCTCTCTTCCACCCCTCCCACCTCCCCTCTTTCTTACCTTTCTCCTCTTTCCCTCTCAACCCGACCGTGCCGTCAGATCACCGCCCACCATGAGTCATGGATCTGTCCGAGGTTTCTGCCTGTTAAAAGGAAGTTTTTCCTCGCCGCTGTCGCCAAAGTGCTTGCTTATGGGGGAATTGTTTCAATTGTCGGATATAAAAAAATTATTGAGTGTGGTCTAGACCTACTCTATATGTAAAAGTGTTTTTGAGACAACTTGTTGCCTATATAAATAAATTTGATTGATTGACTGATTGACTTTTCATTTCTTCTTTTTCTGATGATCATTTAACCCTTACTGTAAAAAAAACAAAAAACTCCATTTGAAATGACAGAAGTGTGCTCTGTTGCCCACACCCACATGTGTGTCAGCCACTGGAAAGCCCAGGATGTGCTTTTAGAGGACTTTAGGACTCAAAGAAACTTCATGCATGGTGTTCTTGTTAACTGTTTTTTGTTGTTTTCGCCTCATTACAACTGACTACATCTTGTTTACGTCTGTTTGTGTTGTTTCATCTGTCATGTATGGGGTGGTGGCACCCATGGTGCAAAATAAAATAACAAAAAACAAAAAAACAATTCCCCTCACATGCATTAAAACTAAAATAACAGGCCCAATATTTGTGTTAAAATGTAGGGAGTAAAATTAAAAAGTCGTCAGAAAAATAAAACTCAAGTAAAGTACAGACACCTGAAAACTCTACTTAAGTACAGCAACTAAGTATTTGTACTTAGTTACTTCCCACCTCTGGGAAACTGTGAAGTTATCCATTGACAACTAATTTTTCTGAATAATACCAAATATTAAAAAGCTGTTTTCCATGTTTTGTAAATGAACAAAACACAAAAATGATACATGACACAATTTAATTGGCATTTTTTCCTCTCGTTCCAAGAAACATTATGAAATCAGATTTTCAAACTACTTTGGACACACCACATATCACGGCTGACGTGCGTTCCATTTGATTATGCAAATGTGGAGCTTGTTAAAAACTCATTTCCTTGTTTGTTAAGACATGCCGACAGGGGAAAATCCAATACTTTTCACTGTTATCCGATTGGGCAAAACAAACAAGACATGTTTGATGAAGTGATGGTGACAGACATGCTAACAAATGTGGAGTCTGACAGTTATTAGCACGTGTGATGTTTTGGGAAAGTGATGTATGAATGTTTGATGCACAATAAATGACAGAGAGAGAGTTAAAAGTGCAGATGGAAATGCAGACAAACATCCTTTTCTTCTCGTTGTTGTCTTTTATCTCTTTTATCTTTCTCGTTACAGGTGTGAAATAAAGTGGATCGACTGACTGATTGAAAGACGCAGAAAGACTCCACAGCAGACGGAGGCAGAATAAAGGGCGTGAAGGCAAACAGACACACATGAAAGCAAATCAGATTAATAGATTAAAGATTAGGTGCAGCAGGCAGATAATGAAAGGCGTAATGAAATGAAATAATAACAGGGATCATGAAAGTGAAGCAGGAAAGATATGAAACACCCAGAGAGAGAGATTATTCACAAGATTTATAAAAACTATTAAACTCAGAACACTGCAGTCAGTCAGTCAGCATGAACGGCTTCTAATCAGTGACCTTGAGCCCGATCATTAATTAGTCAGTGAGTCTCGGCGCTGCGCTGTAGTTAGTTAGTCAAACCATTAGCTGGATCTGTTGCTACCATTAACTTTTCAACACACCCACGGCCATTTACTCGATACTTACACATGACGCTCACAAACACACACATGCACACACACACTCGGAGCCAGGCGTGCCCTCACCCAGCAGCACACACGCACACACACAAGTGAAGAGAGCTGTAATTTCAGATGTTTATTGACAGAGACAGATCCAATCCCCCTGAGATGTCCACTGGTGATCAGTTTACCTCCCTTTCTTTCTCTCCTGCACTTGCTCTTTCTCCGTGTGTCACTTTTCGGCCATTTATTCATTTCCGCTTAAAAAAAAAAAAAAAAAAAAATTCTGGTCCAATCACCAAACTGTCCGTCACCGTTTTTGTGCGGTGACCAGGCCGATCGTCCATATTACCAAGGCAAAAAAAAAAAAAAAAAAGAGCCCAGGTTGAGAGATGACAGGTGTGTGTGGCGCAAATGCCATTTCAAGGTCACTCTGACGACGCACGTGTGTGTGTGTGTGTGAACACTTTTGTGTCTGCTGCCAGCAATTACCTCCTGTTTGATCGGAAAGGTGAGGGGAACACAAGTTGGTGTGTTTGCAAAGAACAGAGAGAAAAGTCAAGTGTTTTCTATCATGAGAGTGCAGCCATGCAACTACATGTGTGCTTGTAGTTTCTAGGTATGAAAATGTCGATAGATAGATAGATAGATAGATAGATAGATAGATAGATAGATAGATAGAAGATAGATAGATAGATCGAGACGGAGGAGAGGAAAGAGAAAGTGTGGAGAGTTGAATAGGAGTGTGTGTTATACTGTGTCTCCCAGACTGCAGAGATGACTGCAGCAGGAAGAGAGGGACCCACACTGAATACCAATGGACCTACTATGGCAGCTCAATACACAATACACAACACACACAGTCTCAACAACACACACACACACACACACACACACACACACACACACACATCACACACACACACAGTATAAAGTCAAAAATCAGTGTGTAAGAGAAGGACCAGTTGGTGAAAGGTTCTCATAAAGGTTGGAGGACACATATAAAACAGGACAGACAGGATGTTTGCTCTAGTAAGAAAAGCACAAACACTGCTACACTATAAACAGCCGACCAGGCATTTATTTGCAAAAAGAGATCTCCGTTTTGATTTATTTTCCTCAATCATGTGCTTTTGTGCACTCCAGATTTTCTTGATAAGATATCGGGCTTGATAAGATATCTAAATTTTTTCAATTTTCCTACTGAACTTTCCAATTTTCCTTCCTCTAGCCTGTAAAAAATCTCTCCCTGCAGAGGCTACATCCTTCCCTTTATTTCAAGCTCCTCAGTAAATATCAACATCAATACTATGATCCCTACAACTGGCTGGTTGATATCATGGATAAAACCAAAACAAGCACCCCATAGTGCAGGCAGACGTATGGAAGATGGTGCTGCTTTTTTCCCTGGATTTAAATGAAAGAAATGTTTATCAACTGGTATAAAGAAGTTTCTTGCTTTAGTTCTCACTGTAGAAAGTAAAGTAG
This sequence comes from Lutjanus argentimaculatus, assembly GCA_034769285.1. Lineage (NCBI taxonomy): Eukaryota > Metazoa > Chordata > Actinopteri > Lutjaniformes > Lutjanidae > Lutjanus > Lutjanus argentimaculatus. The sequence continues at coordinate 5,665,575 of JAWZSL010000001.1, forward strand.
TTTTGTTAGATTCTACTGCAGAAAGAAAGTAGTTCTACATGAAACTGCTCACAACAACTGTGGATTATTTTGAGCAACTGAGTCATGATGTTTGGAAAGAGACACTGGTTTTGAATTTTTCAATTGTCTTTTTTTGTGCTTTGAGCACCACAAGCTGAGTGACATTTAATTTCCATTATATTGGAGAGAAGGCAGACGTCTTTACGGCTGAATTCTCCAAAAGTCTGCAACTCACAACAAAAAAATCTAGATGGATAAATAGCACTATAGACCAGGGGAAAAATATTTTGTTTGATTTTGGGGTGAAGTGTCCCTTTAAAGGGATGGGAAAGCTCGGTTGTCAAGTCGATATGGTGTTGTATCATGATATTTTGTGTAGCAATATCGTGTCATTACACAGATGCAAAGTATCGATCTTTTATTATATAAATTATTTGTATTATATCTTAAACTTTTTGGTGCTAGAATTATAAAATCAATTGCTTTTTTTTTTCAGTCCACTAGATGGTGCTGAGTTTTCCTCTGCTGAGGTTAGCAGAGGTCACAATCAGCTGCAGTGGTAGGTTTTTATGTCAGCGTTGGTCAGTTTGTCTGCTTGACACATCTCATTTTGATGCAGTTTAACGGACTGAAGTGAGATGAACAGACTGACACTTTATCTTATAAGATAAAACAGATGTTGACAAAGTTTTCTTTTGGGCATAATTGGAAATATATCAGCATATCGCAAAATATGTAAAATCACATGTATTGTGATATTATGAGGCCTCTGGTTTTTTGAATAGTTGTTGTATTGATATACTATGAACAGTCAGTTTAAAACACTGAAGTCAACAAACTAATTGAAGTCAATCGAAGCAGCAGTAGACGAGCAACTCCTGTGTTCTGTGAGGTAAAATCATTGGTTTTCCCAAAGGAGTCTGGTGGCTTTGGAGAGAGCAATATCTGACTTACGTATATAATGTCGGTTTCCTGCAGGAAGATGTAGATTTTTCCTGTGATTTTTTTAGTGGACCTTTTTTTTAGTGGGTAACATCCGTTTTGCTGCTGACCCTGTCCACAACAGTTCAGTGCTTAGCTTCCTACACTGGTATTCCTGTTGCTTCTCCAAAATGAGGTATGTGCCAACTGCAACCTACTGTAAATAAAACATTCACCATGGATAAGCACATCATACAAGACAACTCCATAAAATCTGAACTATCCCTTTAAGACCATTTTCAGATATTTATTTTCAGATACTTCCAGATAAAGAGCTGTAAATAGCATTTGTAATAGCAGGTCTATTGCAAGACTAACCTAATAAGATAAAATAAAGCTAGTTGTGGTTAATTTGTAACTTGAATGTTTCACCGCATTCAAACTCATAATCAGTTCAAGTTGTTCATTTTGCGTCATGACACACTGACTTACTTCTACCATCAACTGCATTCAGTTCTTCACCGTCTTGTGTCGTACTTTTGAGGCATTTACTTGATCACTGATGCATGCAGAAACTAAATATTTTTTTCTGTGTTAAATTACACCTGTCTCATTGGCCTAAATCAACACATCACACAAAATAGCGTGATGCTCGGTAATTGAGACCCCGTGGATTTGAATTTAGTAAGTATCGCACTGTGTTGTTTGTAGATTTTGCTGCGCAGCTCATAGAGAGAAGATAAAAGGAGAAATTGAATAAGTGAACATGTCATCCCGTATCCTTAGTGCAGTGGTAAGAGTAAGAGTTACATATTGTATATTTCAGTCAGAAGGACGTGTGAAGGAGTTGCATGGGCAGCAGGGATACATCTTGTCTTTGTTGCGTCTGTACCGCATTTCTGCTGTCAGTTGTGACTGAACTTAACATTATGACTTTGTCTGCCTGCAAAGGTGAACAAGGGAATGGAAGATTAAAGGACATGCGCTGAGGGGATAGAAAAATCATATGACATGATGGTATGCATGACACGTCTCCTTTCTAAGGACATGAGCTAGTGTTTCTGCAGCGCACTGTCACAGTGAACGCTCATACATCACATGGTTTTATGGCTGAAAGCCTGATCTGTGGCATTATTTCATATCTAATGAACAAGTTAACTTTTTGCTGCATATTTTTCTGTCTCTTCTTGCATAATCATAAATTGCGTCATTACTAACTAAGAGAATAAAAGGTGTAGTAAATGTCTGACATCTAAGCACATCAGACAGACCTCGTCACTCCCTGCAGCGTAAACTTAAGCCCACACGTAGAGGGATTAGGGAGTGACTCACTACAATCAGCAGCTACAGGTGAATGCAGGGGCGGAGGTGAGGTTGATTTAATCCTAAACGTAACGGCATGGTGACGATGATGATGATGCAGTGATCCTCGCAGTGAGTGGTGTAGCAGTCGCAGCTTATGCAGAACAAAAGAGTGAGCGGAGCATGACGGATTAAACAGACGAGTTTGCAGGGTTTGCGTTGCAAAGAGTGGAGTGTGTATTATGCGAGAGTAGCAGCACGGCTCAGCTACGGCGATGCTTCACTCCATTTGTGTTCACGTTCACGCCAGCGCCATTGAGAAAGACTGACAAGTGTTCGGGCAGGATGTTTTTAGTCATGTCAATTGAAATGGATGGTTCTTAATGGTGACAGTGAGGATCCAAAATTAAAAATACATGTTTTTCTGTCTGCAGAAAGTAGAAATAAAGTAGATCTGGTGCATTCTACTGCAAAAAGAAAGTAGTTCCTACATGAAACTGCTCATAACAAGGTCTGTGGATTATCTTGAGTAACCAGGCCATGATTCCTGGAAAGAGAAACTGGTGTTGAATTTTTCAAATGCATTTTTTTTTTTTTTGTGCTTTGAGCATCACAAGCTGAGTGGCATTTATGCCCACTATATTTGAGAAAAGGCAGACATCTCCACAGCTGATATCTCTAAATCTCTACAACTCATAACAAAACTCTCTGGATGGATGAATAGCACTACAGGTTGGTGAAAATCTATGTATTTTTAGTTTTGGCTGTTCCTTTAAGGCCTATGTACGCTTTAAACAAAGTACTTATAGATCATCTCAGTGTCTGAAGCCCTCTCCTCTCACACCTCCCTGACATCATAAATGAGGAGGCTGCATCTGACAACTTTTGTAACTTTGAAAACTGACAATCCAGCTGTAATTCATTGCATTTTGTCGCTACAACGGCACGCCTTTCAAATGTGCTTTTGCTTTTAGATGTGGTTGAATGGCATCTTCTGCAAACTCGCTCCATTCAAGCATACTAAGCCGTTCACTGTACGCTGCTGCTCGATGCTGCCTCTGCTACAACCATCGAGGACGGAGTGCAATTAAACCTGCAACTAGAGGAGCGCACTCAGTAGAGTGCAGATCAGCCAACAGATGGTGAAGGATCTTCTGCAATGCCATCACGACTGCCAGATGCAACCAACAGCAATTTGCAAAGTTTTTAATGAAGTGTTTTTGTATTGTATGGTCTCAGTTTCCTTTGAGATGCATAGAATAGTGTAATGGGATTGTAACTGAGCATCCTGGGCTCATATAACTGTATAAACTTTATAAGACAACAATAAATGGGAAATGGGTCCAAACTTCTTCATTTAAAATTGTTATTAATTTAGAACTTTCTGATATCTGTTTAGAACATTACAAGTACTGAATAATTTACACTTGATGTTGCCTATTCATAGGTCAGAGCCTGTTATGTCCCAGTAGAAGTTGTGGATATTAAGGTGTTAATGTTTCGCCAAAGAGCTGACTAGATCACTGCCATTAACTGAATTTAATTCCAATGAGTAATTAGCATGATTTTCAATTTCTCAAGTTGATAACAAACTAAATTTCATGAAAATTAGTTTGCAATTAAGTGAGTTACAGTCGATTTTGTAGTGAAGTCTGCGTCTCTCATTTGTTTACTTGCAGACTTTGAATACTTGGATACAGAGCGGTGATGGCAGCGAGGCTAACAAAACATGGCTTTATTCATCTCTTAGCCTAACTTGAGTGGATGTTGACACATCAGGTATGGAATGACTCGTCAGTTTTTGAGCCACGGCAATTTCTAAAAGTGAGGTCTTGTTTTTAGCCTGGCAGTTGTTGATGACTTGCAGCCCCTACTGGCTGGTTAAGAGGAGCGAGGAGTCAGCAGTAAGTATAAATATACTTTTTACGTAGACTCAGAGGACCAGAGGATTATGTTTTTATTCTATCAGGCTGTATTGGAAAGTGTGGTCAGATATGGCATGTCAGCATGGTTTGGGAACCTTACTGTACAACTAAAAACTAAGCTTGCCCGTCTGGTACACACAGCCATGAAGGTGATGGGGAGGAACGAATACCAGCCCCTCCAGTCAGTTTATGAGCAGTCTGTTCATCGGCAAGCTCAGAGGATATTGACCGACCCATCACATATCCTGCACATAGAATATGAGCTCTTGCCTTCTGGCAGACCATACAGAATCCCCCATTGTAAACTTAACCGATTTAAAAACTCATTTGTTCCTACCTCCATTAAACTTTTAAATAGTGCTGTTTGAGGCTGCAGGGATTGTGTAATAGTTTCATGGTGGGTTTTTTTTTTTTTTTTTTTTTTAGCACAGGGCATGTGCAATATGTGTTATGTACTTGTATGTGCAATATCTTGTAATGTGCAATGTGGATTATTTGCAATTTATTATGTTGTTTGTTTTTTCACACTGTGGAGGCATGTTCTGCGCAGCATATAAGTCCAAAACAAATTTCCCTGTGGGGACAATAAAGTATATCGTATCGTATCGTATCGTATAAAACAGATCAGTCAATATAATAGGTTTTTCAAAGTTTTCAGTACACGGCAATGGAGCTTGTCGCTGTGCCAAGCAAAGTGGTGCCTGATTAAGTTCAACCTAGTTAAACTTTCGATTTGGTTAAACTCTGGGTGCAAGCTTGCTCTGAACCCAGCAGCGAGTGCAGCTCAAATTGGATTGTGTCTGAAAGATACTGAAGATAATAATGACTGATTTCTTGGGCCTCTTGGGGGCAGTGGAAACAAGTTGTGAGCACAATATTGACATATTGCCTTTAAAGTTGATATGGTGAATGCAATGACCGCAACATTATCATTAATTTGGTGTCGTGTTTGTAACATAAATCCAATATTCATTCCCTTTCTAGCTCTATTTTTGGTCACTACCAGCTCCTGAGGGAAATATCTGGCTCTTTAGCTGCTAAATGCTACGCTATGTTCACCAGCTAGTCGATAAGTGTGCCTCTCTGCTGTTCGGTGCTGAGCAGGTCCTTGTATGTCCTCACATTGTCAATATTCCAATTAAGAGCTGCTCCAAAGCTCTTTTCTGAGCACACCGGGGGTTTGCATACTCCGATCCAAATCAGTAGCATGCTTCCATCAGTTTTCTCTCCCTCATCATCCTGGGAGCAGAGCCACACCACTAAATACAGCTGTCGCACCAGTTGTCACAATATGGCTTATATCATGAGACTGACATTGTGATAAATTAGACATCATGTTGAATTTGAATGATTAATTATTTTTGTATGGGCTGCTGGGTTTATGAGATACACATCTCAGATTAAAGAGTAATATGTAACAACTGCACATCCAAAAATGAGTACTGGAGTCCAAGTAATGAGCTGGAGGTTGAATCCCTATTCATAATTATCTTTTATTAGAGATCGGCATAAAAATGAGCAGATATTATTAGAGATGTTTTGCCTCTCCCCCTTTTTTTCCCCTCTTTTTCTGACCTATGACCCAAACTGCATGTACAAATTTAGAGCAGTTAGGTGCATCGTAACCTGGTTGTTAAGGTTACAAAAGAATTGGGAGAATTGGGAGAAGAAAATGAATAAATTCAATGCACACAATTTTGACTGGGGTATACATGAGGAAAAAACAAAACACTGTTTTTTTCTATAAAATGTTCGAACTGGCAAAAATATCCATCATATCTCCCAAGAGAGAAACCAGAAAGCATTCACATCCAAAATGCTGGGATCAGAAAACTTTTTTGTTCCTTTTACTCGAAGCAGCCCATCAGTTGTTGAAGTAGTTGGCAGTCAATTCAAAAGTTAGCAACCAATCGATCTGAATCCCTGAATTTAATTTACAATCTATGGTTGAAGCGAGCTGCTTCCCCTCATCCCTCCTCCCCAGACGTGAGGAAACTTGGCCAGGCTGCAGGAACACTGCAGGAGCGCAACATTATAATTTGACAATAAAAAGCAACGATAAGTCCTCCACTGAAAGTTGATTAGCTGTTTATAACTGTCAATTGTCTGTCAATATGAAGTTAAGCATGTTTTCCTGAAAATAAAAGCCCACTGCTCTGAAAATACACACTCTGGAGTTTGAGTTCAGTGGCTGCCTGTCTCACTGTCTGCCAGACTCCATTAACATTTCGCTCAGTTTAACTGTTATAAACAAATCTCCACCTTCTACAAGATTAGTAATGATTTCTTACGAGTCATAAACAGACACTTACTACTTTGGTGAGCATTCGGCATTAATTTGAACTCTAATTAACGTGAAATGGCCAAACTAAAACATTCCAGCCTGCAATAGAAATTTCAAAGAGGACAATTATGTTTAATCAGAGTAAATATATTACAGATTCCTCCTTTAAGTTTGCATTAAAAGCTCACCTCCCATGTTCTCTCTCAAGTCCAGCAAATAAAATTAAACTAAGGAGAAAACGAAAAAGTAAATAAGTGACAGATTTGACATTATAAGAATATAATCTGGCATTTAGGCCTGTAGTAATCTGGGCTTGTAGAGGAGCTGTCCTGTGTGGAGGTGACAGGCAAAGGTGATTTATATGACGAACACTGTTAAGTATCACATTATTGCTATGACAGCTGTAGCTTATGCACATACAATCGATAACAAGTTGGCAAGCGACGGAGAGGTCTGCATGTGTGTGTTTGGATTGTTGTGAAACTGCAACAGCGGGTTTTTTTTTTTCCTGCATGTGTGTGTAAGCAATGTCAAGTGTGTGAAGCGTCTGATCCTGTGTGTGTGCGTGCAGCTGGTGAGTGTTTTTTTTTTTTTTTTTTCCATTTTGTGTGTTGGAGCTAGAATTGGCCTGTCAGTCACAGTAAAGAGAGGAGGAGTAGGAGACGACAGGTGTCGGGGAGCGGGGGAGAGAGGAAAAGAGAGAGCGTGAAAGAGATGGATGAAAGAGCCAAAGAGAAGGGCAGAGGAGCAAAAGAGGAGGAGGAAGAAAGTGAAGTTTGGGCAGCCGATGTAGAACTTTTGTTCTTTTCCCAAAAGTGAAATGCTAATGAGAATGCAGAAGAAACGTTTGAGAGATAGTCGGTTTGAAACTAGGTTTAGCAGCAGCAGATAAAGTCCTTGAGATGACAAAAATGTTGTCAAAGATTATATATATGTCAGAGATATCTGGTTTTAGAGCCTGGGCATGAATTAATGTTAATACTGAAAAGGGACTCTTGAGGTTGAAGAAATTAACAACCTTTTCATACATCCATAATACTGAACATTTATTCATCTGAACGCCTACGAGATAAACGGCATTTCCTGTGAATAATCTTCTGCTGCACAGCCTGTGATACGTTTTAGCCTTAAAGCTGTTGGTATATAAGAGAGCAGTAACAACACTTTGTTCGGAAGAAATAATAAGTTAAAGCTACCAAAAGGAACTTTCATATTTTCTTGATTTTGGAGGCCCCTGTGGACAACTTCCACTGTAAAATATAATGTCAAAAATATAATTATCTACAACCCCAATTCCAGAAAAAGTTGGGCAGCTGGGTAAGAATTAAATAAAAACAGAATGCAATGATTTGCAAAAAACTTTGTGACCTATATCCAATTGAATACAGTACAAAGACAAGATATTTAATATTCAAAGTGATTAACTTTGTTTTTTCTGAATACACACTTATCACAAATTTGATGCCTGCAACATGTTCCCAAAAAGATGGGACAGGACCACGTTTACCACCGTGATACATCATCCCGTTCTTGCTTGATATTCCACTTCAAGTGCTCAAACAGTCTGAGGCTTCCTTTGTCGTATTTTATCATAATGAACCACACATTTTTAATGGGAGACAAGTTTGCTGTAACACCTGCAGAATGTGTCTTGGCATTGTCCTGTTGAAATAATCAGGAACTTTCCTGTCAACATATGTTGCTCCAAAACCTGTACCTTTTAGCATTAATGGTGCCTTCAAAGATGCTATGTTAGCCATTACATGGGAAAAATAAGTTGAAAAGAATTTGCAAATCATTGTCTTCTCTTTTTATTTATATTTTACACAGCATCCAAACTTTTTTTGGTATTGGTCTTTGTAAACGAAAATCTCCCCATGCTTCTTGCTAATGTGATACTCATTGTAATTTTGTCTGGGAAAATGTGAACACAGGTTTGTTTAATCAGATTTCAATGAGATTCCTCCAGTGGCAGGTATTAGAAACAACTATATAGAAAGCAACTCTTCTCTCTGATGGTGTTGCTAGCTCGTGTAGGTCATAAAGAGACATCGGTAATTTATTGAGACAGTTCCCTGAACAGCTAAAAATGCCTTGTAGTAGCTTTACAAAATGTAGGAAGCTGTGTGCGAGTGTGTTGATCATTATGTGATCAACATGTTGAAGCATTGTGGGCAAAACATCGCATTAATAACTGCTTCTCATTAAAGTCAAGACAAACAAGAATCTGGCACATTATCATGTATCATGTCATCTACAGAGAAACTTCACACTCTAGTTGGTTGAAACCTACATGTAGGTGAAACTTAATTGCAATTGAGTTGCATGGTGTATGTCCTGCAACGCACTTGAAAACTCAGTAGAAAAAAAAAAAAGAAAGAAGACTCATCAACACCCGTTGCAAAACTCAACTTGTGAGACACTCATGAAACAGCCAATCAAAATCCTGTTAGCGTGACAGATGATGACATTAAACTATAACAACGTATCATTCCAACTGTTTTTAACTGAGTGAGTTCGCCAAAATGAACAAAATAATAAGACTAATAATGAGAATAGACTTCATGTCAGGTGGGTAACAAAGTCAACGAGACAAAGTTTGTTCGCACTGCAGTTACTGCAGCAGGTGAGCTAGCTTAGTCATAGCTGTGCTTTACCAGAGGCTCACTGGATCAAACTCCTTGAATAGAGGGTGAAATGACCCACTGGTCTCGCTTTTGAGGAGCCAGTAAGTCCCCCCCCCATCATATCAATAAGCATCACTGCACCAGTAGTTCTCTTCATGTTCTGTGGGACAGTCATTACGAAACAAAGAAGTCAGCCAGTGCCAGAAGAGAAGGAAGGGGTCGAAATTGATATTATCATGCAGGAAAATGATACGAAATAAGATACAGAGTTGCAAATATAGTTACGATGACACTTGCCACTTGATATAATCTAGCGAGAAAACAATAACACAGAGGGAAGATTACCTATCTAGCCAGCTAATTCTAGTGAAAAAAACAATTAAAGTGTGTTGCGTGAGACTTTTGATTATTTTTCAATTGCTTTGTGTAACTGTCAAGTTGCATGGAAATTATGTTTCATGCAATTTGCAACCTGCAGCTAGCTGTGTGAAAGTTTCAGTGCAAATCCAGCCATAGATACAGAATCTACCAGGTCTTATTAAGCACACACACACACACACATTTTGCTTAAGTCCTCACACCTTTCCTTCTTTCAGCTCCTCGTCTCTCACTCTTTCCTATCCGCTGCTCCTTCTCTCCTTAGATTTGCTCCCTAAAGGTCTTGAGGATGATGGCCATGAATATTTCACTAAACTGCATTCTCAGGTTATCAATAATAAAATGCCATATTCTTATAAATATTCTAAAAATACAGCCGGACTGCCTCTTCAGTGGTGCATTAAAGATTCATTCACATCTAGCAAACTGCTAAATCTCCCACCATAGCATGGACATGACCGCTCGACTATGTGCAGGTGTTTTCTTCTCACTTTTGTGTTTTTTTTTGTGCATGTTTGTGTGTATTTCTTGCACATCTTAAACGTCTGTAACACGCTGTCTTGGGGAAGCAGTCCAGTTCACTGAAAGCCAGAATAAGTGCTAAGAGAGGTGATTCACATTGTCAACAGTCTGAATCATCACAGCCAAATACTACAAGCACTCGAACATTACAGGCAGTTAAACAGACACGCACACGCTGTGCCCAGACACACTCTTATGAACACATCCTGTATACAGACTGGAATACTATCTCTTACTCTCTCAGCCTGACACACACACACACACACACACCCCACACCTGCACAAATGCACTCTGTTTGTCTCTCTCACACACACCCTCCCTCACCGTGGCGAGATGTCGCAGCCCTGTTGCATGAATGCTCCCAGTGAGAACCACAGGGAGTTGAAGATGCCGAATTCGTTGGGAGGTTGGTCAGTGGGGCCGAGCTCTGTTGTGCCCTCCTCTGGCTCCTCTGCGTGCCACTCATAAGGGCTGAAGCGACTAACCTGAGACAGTGATGAAAAAGTAAGTGTTATTTAGAGGTCCATAGAGGAGGAGTGCAGGTACAGCAAGACAATAAGTAAACACGCATTTAGGGTCTTATTCTCTGCTACCTATAAGATTATAAATGATTTATACATTGTTTATAATACAATTATTAATAAGCCTAGGTTTCAACACTTTATAAATAATTAATAAACAATTATAAACAAGTTATAGCACAGTTTTCACGCATGTGGGCTCACTATTTGGCAAGATCCAGCTACTGCTTACTTCTAATTAATCTTAACTCTTTAGCTGGCACACCGAGAAATATATTTGCAAAAAAAAAAAAAAAAAAATTATTGGTAAAATTGTGTTCCTGGATTAAGATTTAACAACTTTTCAGTGTTTTTTAAACTCAGATGACCCAATCAGGAGGCGAATGATGTGCCCAGTTAGGATAATTCTAGGTGTGACCTGACAAGCATTAGGCTTCCATGGAATTCAAGGTTTTTTTTTTTATCTTATAAAAACATTACAGAGATTAGAGTATGCTAACAATATTTAATATTCAATCAATTTATTTAAAAAAATATTGTTTTTTATGAAACACGTAATAAATACATTGTAAAAAAATCAAAAAAGTAATGGGATAAATAAACAAAATCACAAAATTAACTGTATACAAATAATGATAATAAATCTTGAATGTCAGAATTTTCCTTCACTGTCCAAATACAAAAAAGAGAATCTACACATTTTTTTTATTACATTGACGCTATTCTACTCATTATTTAGGGTTGCTGCCGTAATAGTGCACATGTATTGAAAGGGGAATGGGGAAAAATCATATATTACTCAACTGCACAAAGAGGAAACAAAATATGGAAAAGTTCATGTTCAGTTTATCCTCAAGGTCAAAGGTCAGGTCACTGTTGCTCTTTTTTTATATAATGTCTTGGAAGAGTTTATTAATGATTTATATGGCTTACAACCTAATTAATAAACTAATAATAAACCATTTCTAAATCATTTACAAGGGTAATCTTATAGCTCATAATAAATAGTTTAATGCATTAATTATACCATATAAGGCTATACTTCCTGTCTCATATGCTGGGAAGTGTTCATTCATGAAAATGGCATCAAAGAGCATAACCCTAACTACTAAAACCAAAGAATGGGAAAAACAAGTGCTGCTAATGCCATGTTACTTGATGGTGGGACTATAAAGTAGAAATGTCTTGATATGAAAATGTCTTCAAAAAAAAAGTCTTGCCACAGCAAGAGGTGGTCGATGACTGCAACAGGAGGAGGGGATCAAGGGGAAGTTTCCATCACAGAGACAGAGGACAGAATAATTGAAGGTGTTCTCAGGTAATAACACCTCATTAAACTGATGATGATCGCCTTTATATGTAAATTTACAGCTATATTACAATTTGAAATGCAGTCAAACAGGACAATGTCGACATAATTATGAAGTGTAATTTATTCTTCAAGCTCAAAATGCCCTCAAACTAATGAAATATACAGTCATTAGTGAAAAACTTTTGGATAACAGCAGACTGACTCAACATGTCTGGATCACTCGTCACTGTATTTATATCTGGAAGAAAATTTGAAATATGAGAAAACTGATGAATGCAATGAGTCTCCTAAATCACTTCTATACAGCACTTAAGAACAAATCTGTAATGAATGGTTATTGCTTGAGGCCTATTGTGTTGGTGAAAGATAAAACTTGGGGCAACCTGCATGAAATAATCTGGTGGGCCACAGAGTCACTTTTTATGGCCACGGGCTTGAATTTATTGCTTCAATTGACTACATCTGACATTAACACTGACTGGACATCCACATGAATAGTTGCAAATTGTCCCTTTTATTTAATGAAGGTTTTAATAATCCTCAAAACATTCACACTGCGAACTCTCAGCAAAATGAATATGCAAGATTACTACAAGTTATAATATATATTGTTAGAATTGACCAAACCGCCTTCTGATCAGCAGGACACTGCATGCTGTAGCCCACAAGTTGAGAAATATTTTTAGCCTGTGAGCCAAATAAAGAGATTCTATTCTTCATCTCTTAACCCCCTAAAGACTCCTCAAACTCCCTGCAATCCAACTCAAGTGCTGACTTCTAGTGTTGAACAGTCACTCACCAAAAACAACACAACGCTGACTCCAATGTAAGCGAACACTATGCACATCCAGATCTCGTAGGCCAGCGGGTCCAGGAAGGAGAAAACGCCCGGTTTGGACTTTGGGGCTTCTTGATCATGATGGAGATTCCCAGAGACATGAAGGGCTTCGAGAAGTCGATCACCTCCTCCCTCACCAGGGTGATGGTGAGTGGAGCCACAGCAATTTCTGCTTTCTGGGGGAGAAAAGTGCATGTTAAGTTATGTCACATAGTAAATTTGCGGCAACCTCATGTAAAACAGGTGAGTGATGGCGAACGGGAACTGTCTGTGAACTCGTTGTCTGCAGAAAGGGAAAGTCTGAGGACAAAGATAAAGGACGGAGGAATAAAAGTTGAAACACAAGGGGCTGTGAGGTAAAGGATCAGCGGAGTTTGAAGCAGGAGCAACATAAGGAAGGGCATGAAGGAAATAAGTGAGGCAAGGAGAGGGAACTGCTACAGCGGGGGAGAAGAAGAAGGTTTGAAAGAGACAGAGGAGGTAGAGGGAAAACCAGCAGAATGACAGAGAGGTAATTCATACGTGGGCATGAAAGTGACACTGCTGGAATATAAATTAGTCTGCAAGGTCTCTCGCACACACACAAGCACAATCTGTAGAAGAGTCAAAAACATCATTCATTCAGCACACTGACTATCTGTTTCTGAGTAGCGGCGTGTGTCTAAACAACGTCTGCAGTCTTAACTGGAGACGAAGCTACAATAACAGCATATCAAATGACAAGTGTTTCTTTGCTACAAGGAGCGAGGATGTTACAATGCGAGGAGAATAAACAGCAAAGGGAAGACAAGGAAGTGAGAAGCGATATGGAAAGAAAACAGAGGAGGAGAGGGCAGAGGAATATCAAAACCCACAGAAAGAGAGAGGAAATAAATTGGAGACAGACAGTCGGAGACAAAAGTACACGACATGAAAGAAAAAGGAGAAGAAAGCCGCCAAGATAAACAGCAAGTAAAGGACGCGCGGATATAAAACAAAGCAGGACAAAGTGCTGAAATTTTAGAAACGTGTTTTCTCTGTGTGGCGCAGGCGTCATCAGAAAGGAGCGCAAGTGTTTGGAACAAATCAGACCTGATTAGTCAATGCAGCCGTTCTGCTGTGTCACCTTCCACTACACGCGTCCCAGAGGCTAATTAATTCTGTCGCTGTTCCGCAGCGACGTCTCCTCTTTCACTCTTCCGCAAAGTGACGACTGACATTGTCTCCTGCATGTTGATAAAGTTTGCGTCGGGAGCAGGCGATGTGGGATCTCAGACAGTGCACGGGCGTTGGCGGCGTAATTAGCCCGCGTGGCAAAATTCTCAAGAAATAAGTGAAGCCTTCAGACGCAGCATGTCCGCAGGAGACTCACATGGAGGAGAAGCAGTGCTCATGTGCTCCATAGGAGTTATTTTGAGCTTTTCTTGAGCTATTTGCGTGATGGCTTCTGGTGGGGTCACAATGGCAGGAGCACACAGAATGCAATGTAATAACCCTGCGGTACATAGTGTATCATCTGTATAGGAAGATTAAAATGTTCACGTAAGGTTGAGGCTGTGCCAGAGAAGTGTTGATTCAACACAATTTTTCTGTGGACATAATTTGTCATGTTGTTGTACTGAAGTGCTTGATATTAAATTGTTGAACCAAGGGCGCTGGATTTATCCCATGAGTGAGGGGGCCAAAAAGTGTGTGGAAAAAGTGCGGCCAGATGGAAAATAGAGCAATTTCGTACTGCAACTTTAAAGGGACAGTTCCCCCCAAAATAAAATTAGAAAAAAAAAAAAAAAAAAAACCCCAACAACATATTTTTCCTCTGGCCTGTAGTGGCATTTATACAGCTACATTGTTTTGGTGTGAGTTGTCGAGTTTTGGAGATATTGGCCTGATATGGGTGCCTTCTCTCCAATATAATTGGACTAAATGGCAAACACCGCTATTGTAGAATATACCCTCTTTCTACCAGAAAGAAAAAAAGTCATGAAACTGTTCACAGTAAGGTCTGTGGATTATCTTGAGTAACTGGGTCATGATTGCTGAAAGAAGACACTGGTGTTCAATTTTTCAAATGTATATTTTTGGTGGTTTGAAGCCGAGTGCCATTTAGTTCCATTATACTGGAGAGAGGGCAGACATGTCTAATATCAAAAATATCTAATGAATAGACAGCACCACGGGTAAAAGGAAAACAGGAAACTGTTGCATATGTTGATACAACCTGGGAAGGGCCCAGGCCCAATGGCAAAACGATGCCATGGGCACCATATTACACAGAGGCTCCGACGTGTGAACAACTGTGTGTCGCTTTACAAAGTGGGATGTGGAGTCTGCTGATGCTATTGTGTTGATCTTTATTGCACTAAAATTCAAAATTTCAACTTGGATCTTTTTGTAAGTTGTGACTGATTTTAAAAAGTGGTGTGTGGGGCGTGAACTTTTTTCAGCTTCTGAAGTAAAGCATGCCAGGAAATCTCTGAGAACATTATACTATCACTCTTTTTATTCTTACCCTTCAAAACAAAAGCCCCAGATTAACATACCGTGTAACTTCTTTACCAGCTGCATAATCACTGTGGTGCTGATATGATGGTGTGATTAGTAGTGCTGGTGTGTTTTGGTTGCTGTCAAATCAAAACAAGCTTTTGCTGTGGGTTAATGGAAATGAAAAAAATATTGCACCTTTGGCTTTTTTCAGTTACAAAAAATTACAGCTGGTGTCAAGAAATAAAACAGTCTCCTCGCTCATGGTTAAAACTATAAACCAGCACTAAAATAACAGTCAACACAAACCGCCATGTTCTGAAAAGACAAATGATTAATAACACTAACAAAAGACTAAGACACCAACAAAAAGTAACATTTGCATTTTGGAACATAAAACAGCAAACTAAATCTAGCATTGCATGATGGGAAATGTGGGCCATTGCTATATTTTAATCTACATTACAAACCAGAGCAGAGAGCCAGAAAGCAGCACACTCTGCTCCACCTAGGTTGCAAAATGTGGATAAATATATTATTCATTGCCTTTTTATTGAGCATCAACCTTGTGTTTACGCGCGTATTGCTGGAAAAATTGACTTGAAGCATAAATAACCCCTTCAGGTCACAGTTAGAGCCATGAGAGCTGGTGCAGATGGACGCATAGATTAACATGAGAGCGTGTCTGTTGTGTAAGTGTGAGAAAAAGAAAATGCTTTTGACACACTTGTGGCCTCAACATGCAAGGGATGGATGGGAATGATTGAAAGGTCTTTGCAACAGGGGGATTTGTGAGGATACAGTGATTTGCGTCTCACTACTCCTGACACTGGGCTGAACATGCTATATTCTCCTACAGTGTACTGCATACAGAACACAATTGAAACTATGGGTTATTGTGTACAGATTATTGAGAAAAACTAGATTTAAATCCTTTTCAATGCTGAATAAATGACTTGAATTAATTGTGTTGAAATGCTTGATGTATTAGTGAAATTACAGAAAATTAATTGAAAACTATTTCGGTTATATGGATCAAGGTGTAAAACTCTGTGCTGTGCTGCCTTATACTTTCACTGGCTGAGTAAACATTCAACTGATTTCTGCAACATCAGTTCTCTGAATTGTTGTATAAGCTTTATTTATTTACCTCAGTGTATTAACATTCTTGGGATTCTGCATGTGTGTTCTCATGCATGCGAGGTCTCTTATGTTTCTAAGGTTTTCAGTGTATTTTAACCTGTAAGGTGTCAGTTGTCTGAGTGATGTAAAGTGTAAATAAACTGAAGTTGAAGCTGAACTGAACCAAACTGAACAAAAATGAATGCAAATTTCACAATAGCTGTGACCAGCTATTGTAATTGATGAACACACGTGCATGTGCATACATTCACACAGATGCAAATGCTGTTGATTGTTAATATTTATAATTATAATCATAATGTATTTGTTCAGAACATGGCGGTTCATGGTGGTTTATGTTGGTGATTGTCATTTTTGTGCTGGCTTATTGTTACACTGTGAGTGACGTGGCTAGGACATTTCATCATTCTAGCTGTATCGCAGATTAGAAAATTGGAATAAAATTCCCATATGTCATATGTCAATGCTGAATATAAATGAAACATGCTATTCAGTAGGGGTGGGTATTGATTCAGATTTCCCAAACTGATTCAATTTGATTCACACAGTCCAGATTCGATTCAATATCAATATTGATTTGATTGGGGATATTTCAGGTACAATACCAATTTTGCTTGGATATGAAAAAGATCCTCAGAGAAATGTACAAGGAACTCTCTAACCTGCTGCATAATTCAAAATATTCATCTTTACATTAGGAGTTAACCCCAAAGCAGCTACTTTAATAGTGTTTCCCCAGCCTGCCCCTCTTAAACACAGCAAAATATTTTTTATGTGTGAATTCTTATTTTTTAATTTTGCACTTGTTACCTTCCTTTGTGTTGCTCCACTGTCTGTTATGTTTCTGGCTTCGTCTTGGACTAAAAGGCACAGACGATGTGCTGTCAGGCTCATGTTGGCCCAAGATGTTGCTCTATCAAGTCAGTGTGTATTTGTTGGACTACTGTAATGTCTGCAAAGACTAGTTTCAGTAATTAGCTTTGCCTTGCCAAGTGTCAAGTTAACTGGCTAGCCCAGGTAGCTAGCCCTATATTACTGTGAACACAACTACTGTGGTCACTGCAACAGTTGTTAAGTATTCACACAGTCACACAGGGAACACGCTAACCTAATTTTACAGTATCAGTATCAGTAATCGAGTGACAGATATGCAGCAAAGAGCTGAAATATAACTGATGACACTGTTCTCTGACTGGAGTTGTGTAGTGGTCAACCCCTCCAACTATGTTGCAGCGCATCAGCAAGATGTCACGCCACAAACTCTCGCACCTAAGACTGGTCACGCAAGACCAAAGGGTTAAATCTGCAGGCTGTACCACACATCCATGGGAGAAAAAACATATACAAAAAGATCAATTTTGGGATTTTATGCATTGATATCAGACCATGCAAAGGAAAATCAATGGAATTGATTAATTAATCTTTTTTTTTTTAAAACCAAGCACGTTTACAAGTAGAACACCATGACAGTCCTGAGGCACTGTGGAATTCAGGTAGGAGCCTGGATCAGTGTTGCGAGCATGATACCCAATGAATGCCTTGCGTTTATATTGGGCCCAGATATCTATCTTGAACCATATCGGCCAATCTCTAATATGGAGGACTGGCTTTGGAGGGACTCTTGCTGGTTTCTCTGACGCTACCAAGCTTTGCTTTAATCCTAAAAACAACTGGCAAAATAATCAATAAAGTCCAAATATTTCCGATCCAAACTTACCCCGTACACAAGCTCTCCAACCATGCCGTTCCATATTTTCGTCTCTGGATCTCTGGCTCCGTACTTCCCATCCGGTACAATGGAGATCTTGTATTTGATTCCAATGTGTTTGGCGATCTCCGAGGCCAAGTCCACGCAGTATCCCTCAAACTGGTCGTTGCCTTCATAAAGTTCCCAGTTCTTCTTCAGCATCACATAGGGACCCTCCTACAAAACCAGCATAAGGGAGAAAGACACAACTGTTTGGAGGAACATGACAGCAGGGATTATTAAAAGAAGGAAAATGAAAACTTATCAAGAGGAGCCAGCAGTTTGTTTAGAAACAGGAGAAACCAGGAGAAAACACACACTGTACTGTACAAAGAGAAATGATAGCAATGGAAATTATTCCAGGGGAAAATATAGGTATATACATTTCCAAAAGAAACTTATATTACTTTTTTATCATACACAAAGGGGCACAGCTGCATAAAACATATCAATATATTGTTGCAGACAGAATTCAATTCTGCTTTCTGCTGAAATAAACTGGACACCAGCATAGATGAAAGTAAATATTTGATCACAACATTAAGATTCTTGATACAGACTGGTTTAACCATATATGTAAGACAAAGAAGGTAAACTGAAAATAGATATACATTTGTTTTAGTCAAGCTAAAATAATAAAAATGCCTTTTAAACAATTTTTGATCACATTACAAGTCACATTGTGCATCTATTTAACAATATATTCCCACCTAAAACCAAACAAACAAACAAAAAAAACCCAATGGCTTTGTATTTTTTATATCAAATCAGAGAAAATCTGTAATTTTTTTCACTAATTTCAAACAAACATATCATATCATCCAACTGTCTTCGCGTGTCAGTGGTGCAGAGCACCAAAGCTGACTGATTGGTTAGCTTGAATGGTACAGAATGGCACATCTGTGTGTCTTCCAAGATGTTCGCAACCTCAAACCTTTTTTTCTGTTTGACCAAAATAATGTGGTTATAACTGATTAACTTACAAAGATTAACATACAAAAGTACAACTTGATGAATTTATTCACTGATTCTGGTAAAACTGGATCATATTTTATGGAGAAAATGCTTTGTGATTTTAACTCTGATGTCCTCTGACTGCTCAGCTTCAACTCTGGGTCAAAGTTTCCGCTAACTTAGCTGCCATTAGCGGGGAACAGAATGGAGCTCAGCAGCCCCTCTGAGAACAGGACCAGACTGAAGCCTCCGAGGCCGACGGTGAATACAGTACCGTACTCAATATTTACTGAGTTTCCTAATGCTTTCCAGAGCATCCCGGTTAGCTTTACTTCTTGCTAAAGTAGCTCACTGCTAACTGGCATTAGCTTGGTCAGCCGCGCAGTTAACCCTAAGTTATTTGACTCAGTCCTGCAGGAGCCAAACCTGGCGAGACAACTACAGCTGTACTGTATTCCCTGTCGTCAAACTTATGAACCACTGTGCTGAAGCTGTATGACTAGGGGAGGCGCGTTGCGTTAATGAACATGCAGCACTATTGACTAGTGTGACAAGTCCCTCCCTAACTGCCTATTTTACAGGAAACTCGCCAATCTGCAGAAACAAATAGCACTCTGATTTCCATTTCATGACAACTTTAAATTTTAAAAGAGATAAACACCTCACAGACAAACCATCTTGTCAGCAGCCACCCAAAATCTGATAGAAGGCTGCACAGTTTATAAAATGGGGAAAAAAAATATTAGAGCTGTTTTTTGAAAGGCCAAGTCTGAGGTAGATGTTTTATATCTTGTGGTTCTGACTTCTAGTGCCTTGTTTTATGCCTTCGTCTGACTCTACACGCCTCCACTGGGACCCGTACCTGACTCAGTACAACGCTGATGCTGAGAGGAGAGAAATGAGAGGAAAAACACAGAGGGGAAGCAGAAAAAGAGAGGAAGACTGCTGCTTTGGTAATGTGTCGTATGAGGTAGAACGGTTTCTGCGCATGCAGTTAACAAAGATGAACGCAAACAGAGAGTTTAATGTCGGTGGGTGAATTAGGAATGGCACACAAACACAAGCATGGTCACAAAGAAGCATGCACACACACCTTTGTAGGATATCCATAGAGAAAAGAAAAGCACACACACACACACACACAGCTGTTTGAGTGACAGCCATCCATCAGGAGCATGTGAGTTGTGGTATTATGCCTGAGGCTGCTCTCACCCTGTAATCCAACTGAAACCAAGCCTATTAAAATGCTATCAAACCCTTTTTAATCAAAGACTAATCTCATCTAATTAATCAAACAGGCTTTTATAATATCCCACACTCCCAAGCTATGAAACGTTTATGAAGATCATAAAACACAATACAAAATGATAACGTATTTCGGATTGAATTCTGCATTCAGGAAATTGACTCGGATCGAAAACAAGTACAGTTTAATCAAAGAGGACCGCAGACAGACATGTTTTAAAAGGGGTCAAACGAGCAGTAAAATCACACACACAGATTTGGAGGGACTCAATAGAACAATCTTCAGTCCAGGAAATTGAATTACATTGAAAGCAAGTCGAGATCAGAAGCAAAGCAGGAAGAGGGATTTAAAAAAGATCTCACAATGGAAACTGAAGTATACAAACATATCCTACAAAAAGAAGCTGGATTTACAAATTGATCCTCTTTCTCTTCAGCAAACAAAGAACTGGAAATAAAACCATTCTTCTGTGTGCTTGCATATGAGTGAAAGGTGAGATGTTTTTGTTTGGTTATTCAATGAGCTTTAATGTATTCAGATGTCAAAATGGTTCATTCTTGTAAAAGAACTCTTACTTTTATTATTAAGTATTTGTCCAATACAGTTTATGACTAAATACCTTCAAAATGAATGACATGTCCATCAGGTTCAGCTGTACTTTATGCAAACACACTTAACTAATAAGGTGAAAATAGCAAACAATATGTGTTATGTTTTCTCCCGGGACTGTTCCCCTAGTCCTGCAATACTGTGCTGTGATTGGCTAGTAGTTGTCGCCTCCACGATGTGTGCTTCTGACCAACAGAAAGCTGATTCTAATGTTGTGAAAGGGTCTATTTTAATTATAAACCATGATCTTTTCCTAAATTTATCCAAGTAGATTTTGTTCCTAAACCGACCCAAACGACTGAAAACTGAAAACAAGTCAACTAAGTCTAAAAAAAAGCAAGTACAGCCTCAGTGAGCCGCTAGCAAGGCTGCAGCCTCTTCCTGTTTCTAAAGGGATTTAAACGACCAGTGTTTAGGATTTAGTGGCATCTAGCAGTGAGATTGCAGATTGCAAACATCTCATCCCACCCTCCCCTTCCAAGGAAAGTTTGGTTTGTCTATTCTGACCTACTGTGCAAACATGGCGCACAACGTGGTGGCCTCTGTGGAGGAAGACCTGGGCCCTCTGTAGATATAAATGGCCCATTCTAAAATAATAATAATCTTATTTTCTGGTAAATGAAAACATACCAATAGATCCCCATAAATCTTACACATTGGACCTTTAATTTGAGTTCACCGTCAATTTCTACCTAGCAAGTTTTCTTTCTGTTAAATGGTTTGTAACATTTAAAATGTACTGTTAAGTCTTAAGCCACAATTCCAGCAGTTACCAAAAAAAAAAATCTTTGGGATGTTCATGTTGATTCTTTTGTGCACAAACAAATAACAACTACGAAATAATAAGAATAATATTAAATTGACAATTCACATATGAAAGATTGAGAAACACATTTCAAGACAAACAAAAAACACCCCAAAGCATTGCATTATCACATTTCTTACAAACCATCATTCAGTCATCAGAAAAAGATTTGTTCAAACAAAACACATTTCTTCCAAAACCAACCACTTAAGTAAGAACTCAGCTCTTAATTTATGCTGAACACTTTTCTCCTTAATGCTTTTATCACCAACATCATCATCATCATCATCAATACAAAAAATGTCCCTGTTACGTTCAATGTCAGAACATACAAAAACATTTCTCCTAAAATGTCATTATCTGGGACATTAGCAGGTCCCGGGGCTCTCATTCCATTGACTCAACATGAATCATAATGTTAATGAACAGCAAAACAGTTTCAAGTAAATTCCCTCTAATAGATCAACACAGCCACGAGGACTGCTCTGTAGCAGGGATAAAAGCTAGAGGAAATGAAGATGTGAGCTGAAAATCATGTTTTAAATGACAGTACCAGCACTGTTTACATCTACTAATTTACATTTTCACAATCATCCTGCTGTGCATACCATAAACTGTATGATTATATCTTTTTTCAATTCAGTTTTGATTGTTTTGCAATCATAAACTTGATGGTTTCCAGCCTGGTGTGATATTAACTGCCCAAAGACCCACCAAACAGCACTGATAAAAAATGTGACTTTGCAGTTTGTTAGGAAACATGTTTGAAGGATTAGTCTGTGGCAGAGATTATCCTGTGCATTTCTTCAGGTGAATGACACTAAGCTGTGCATTTGGTGCACACTATAAATAACTCAATTTGAACACAAAGACAAAGATAAAACAGAAACTTTCTACAAAATTTAAGTGAAGTGTACTTGGCAGTGACAATGAGGGAATATTTGGATATTTTTAAGCAAGCTGAAAAGAACAAATGAGGAATGCTGTAACCAGATGGACATGATTATATTCATTAAAAATCGTTAAAACGCTGGGCAGACTTGTGTGGACGCGATGAAACACAAATTCTACAATCTGGAACCATTGGAATGGAAAACTTTTGGGCCAACTTTGTACAAAGATTATTATTTACCAGGCTAAGGGATAGAGAGGATTAGCACCACATACAGTAATCTTATTCACTGTTAATTAATTTAGCAATCTCATTCAAGGACATTAAGTTAAGTTTTAAAGGAACAGTTTGACTTTCTTGGTGAGAGTTAGATGAGAATCTTGATACAACGCTAATATTTGTCCGTTAAATATAGAGCTTCAGTGAGGACACAGTTAGCTTAGCTTAGCACCGTGACTGGAGTCTTGTTGCTGTGAGGCTGGAGGCAACCGGCAGAGACTTCAGGATGGCAATGCTCCCACCCAAGAACCACCCCAGTTTTTTTTTTGTTTTTTTTTAAACTTAAAGAGATAGTTTGGATTATTGGATGTGGTGCTGTATAGGGTACTAATCGATAGTCAGTGTATTTCCTACAGTAGATGCAGGTTGGTATGCCCCCAGTTTGGAGAAACTGAGAGGAGTACCAGCAAAGAGGCTAAGCAATGATTTGCTGTGGACAGGATCAGCAACAAAATATATTTTAGCTATTAAAAAAAATACCGAAAAAATATCAGTATTTTTGCTTTACCTTTCTTACAGGAAACCATCGTTATAAATGCAAAATTTCTCGTTATAAATATCGCTCAACCAAACTCCTTTCACAAATTCAATAATTTTACTTTGCATGACACGAGAGCTGCTGGTCTACAGCTGCCTCAATCTGACTTTGGTGACTCTCAAATAACCTTCTAAAGTACACCTGTCATACATCAACACAAACAAAGTAACTGATCGAGGCATCAGTAGACCAGCAACTTCTGTGTTCTGCAGCGTTAAGTTACTGATTTTGGCTCTGGAGTTTGGTTGGTTTGGAGAGAGTGATATTGGCTTATATAATTGCAGTTTCCTGTCTGAAAAGGCTGTCTGACAGCAAAGTAAAGTGGTGAAAATATTCAAAAAAAAACGTTAACTCATGGTGTAGACAGATATTAATTTGTTTAAAATACATTTTGTGGCTGACCACATCCACGGTGGTACATTGCTCAGCTTCCTACTAGAGCATGACACGGGAGCGGATTTTCACTCCTGTCCCGTCCCACTCCCAGAGAAAAAATCCTGTCCCGTTCCAATCCCGGGCCGGAGTAAAAAAATTAATCCTGTCCTGTCCCACTCCCGTAGAATGACTCCCACTCCCATCCCACTCCCACTCAAAATTACTCCCACTCCTGTCCCGCTCCCGTTTGAATGTCCCCGACTCGCTGGAGTATTTCACGAGCACTGCGCAAGTTTTACACGCTGCAAATACGGTGTTTTTTCCGTCACGTTCCACTCTCATAAAACTCTTCAGTACATCCAGCTTCCCAACAAGATCTCTAAGCTTCACCGACGGATCATTATTTTTAACTTTGTGCTGTAGCTCTACTTTCGACGCATCGTCTCCCTCCATGTTGTTTTGTTATGTGTGTCGCCGGCAGCCGCTCCGAGTCGCTTTTCACTTCTGGAGGTGACAGGAAGTCAAACCACTGTTGTAGTTCTTTTGTGTTGCTAGCGCGGTCAAAAGAGTGTTGGCTCTCACTGAAAGATGACTACAAAAATGGATGCATCTGTTCATCTGGTTGCTTAACACGGCTGAAAATGATCATCTATTAATGTCGTTCCCGCTCCTGCCCGCTCCCGTTGCTTTTTTTCCCGTCCCGTCCCGATCATAGGATTAATTAAAAAATGACTCCCATCCCGTGGGATTCCCGCGGGAATCACGTGACCCACGGGAATTCCCGAAAAATGTCATCCTCTACTTCCTACACTGGTACTCCAACTGCTTCACCAAACTGCCTTGATCTACTGTCAGTAATATGCTCACGAAGCGTAAGTACAAACCTACTTCCAATAGTTCAAACTACCCCTTTAGGACATAGCAATAACTCTTTCCCCCTGCTTTCTGCTGTCTTTATTGTAAGCTAAGCTAACTGGCTGCTGGCTCCAGCCACTTTATAATGAGAGTACAGTTTACATGAGAGTAGAAACAGTCTCACTGAACATTCGAGTATTCTTATAACTATTCCTTTAAACAAATTTATTTAGAGCTATATTTTGTGCATGTGCTAAAATGTAAGAGATGCCTTTATGCTGACTTCTTCTGATGAGATCTTGTCAAAGTCCAGCGGGTCACAAGCACAAAGAGGTGGCTGAGTTTCTCGTCCGGAGATTATCTTATTAGTGACCCTCCCATCAGAAATGTAAGAAGGCTGTTTTGCTTCACTTTTCCTCTTAAATTATTAAATCTTGAGTGGAATCATTCACTTAATTTGTGTTAACAAGGGGAATACAACCATCTAAGCTGCCTCCATCAAATTATCCTCATGTTCGAAGGTCAAGTGTTTGAAATCAGAGCAGGCTACTTAATTTTAGTTAAGAGTTAATTTAGTATTATGTAAGCAACTACACACAAACAGACACACACACACACACATACCAGTAGGAGCTCTGCCAACCGTGGCACTGTTTCGCTTTAAAGCCTCTTTAAGGTTTGTTATCAGTTTGCCCCAGACGCCTTTGTCTCGGTGTGAAGGTGGTAACGCCAATGCTGTGTGTGCGCGAGCGTGTTTGTGTGTGTACTGTATGCTAGTGCGTGTATTTACTACTGGGATGAAGGCATCATGGTTGCAGTGCTGCATGTGCCATCGTGCAACACAAGGACTGTCAAGAAATGGAGGTTAAAAGAAGAAGAAAAGAAGGGCATGGTATAGAAATCAGGGGAAATGCAGATGGAGAGAGGGATGCGGGGCTTGATGGCTGCATGAAACTACAGAAGAAAGATGAAGGAGCAGATCAGAATACAAACAGAGATAGCTACAGGGAGAATAGAGGATAGATAGGAATGGAAAAAGGGAGAGCATGAAGGAGAGATAAAGAGGGAATATGGCAAAGTGAAAAATGAAGAGGAAAAGAGGCAGAAAGCGAGAGAGAGGAGGAGGGGATGAAAAGACAGACATGAAGAGCTAAAATGGATGGGGCGAAAGAGGGGGAACAGCTTTGTAGAAGCAAATGGTTGGGGCTGATAAGACATGAAACACTTCATGCTGGAGCCAAAAGAGGCAGACAGGACTTGCAATGTAAGCCAGTTAGCCAGCCAGTGAAAACAGGCACCCAACTGGACAGTCACCTAACTGTCCAGTCATTCATCCAGGCTGCCAACCAGACACTCAATCAGTTCAGCATTTAAAAAGCCAGACTGTCACATAACGAGTTAGCCAACCACCAAGACATTTAATCAGCCTGCGAGCAGTCCGTTCAGATGGCCGGAGAGGCAAGCCAGGCGGGCGGTTAGTCACAGCCTGCTTCAGTCAGTCAGTTGGTCAATCAGTTCATTCATTCATTAATTAGTGCAATTACACTACATAATCATCGACCCAGTCTCATGTTAGGCCAGTGAGTCAGCACAGCTATTCAGCCACAAACAGAGCAAGGCAGTTCAGCAGTCGGTCAGCCAGTAAACGAGTGACCAAGTGGCATCCAGTCAGCCAGTACCCTTTTATTACACCCATGTACACCTGGTATAAAATGGAATCTCTGTCTGGACGATCTTGCTTTACACCTGGTATTTTTATTGTGTTCTTGTAATCCTAATTGTGATCGTATCTCTGTCTTCCTTAGCAAAACCTGCGCAAAAGGGCAGAAATTACGGGCCCTCAACATATCATTGTAAACATAACTGTATAATTTTATACGTAATATGCTCTGGAAGCACTTGTACTAATTATAAATGAAAACAATGCGTTTGTGACGGCTTGATTCCACCAGGTCTGGCTGTGTCACGTAACAGCTGCGCCACATCAGCTGGAGCTGATCGTGGCCATTCAACACAATGCTTGTGATTCCACCAGCAGCACCTCGGCGTGTCCCAGAAACGGCTCTCCGCTCCAATCTGCTTCAAACACGCGTGAGTCTATTTTTGACAGATGCCACATTAATTAACACAGAGCAGATCGAGCGGGCAGGAAGACACACAAAAATCAGAGAGAATCCAGTCAGGTTTTTCAAAATTAAAGAACTTGTGCAGACAAAGACAGGCAGAGAAGAAACTATTGAACTATGCAACCTTCATGGTAGAAGCACAAAAAGCAAGGTAAGAGGACCAAATCAACAAAATCTGAGCAAGTCAACATAATCAGGCAGGCAAAATGCTCTGTTCCTGAAACACTTCTGAAATGCTGTTGGTGTAGCCATGTGGGGGCCAGATCAAAACTGTTGGACATGTCTGGTGGAATCAACCGGTCAGTTTAGAAAGACTGCATATGCTACACATTGGTTTGGTCTCCTGACTGCCTTCCCCACACAAATTAGGCCTTGGTACAAGACAAGTGTCTGTGGAGCAACCTCTAGAAGTTTGTGGTGTCTACTTTGCAAAGATTAACTTAAAACAAAGGACATGTCAAACGTTTTTCTTTACTGCTACCACTCAATAGAATAAAACACGTTCACAGGCTGCATCTGGTTCGCTTCTTTACTTTGCAGTTAATTCTTGTGCGCCAACATGAACCCCTGTATTGGTACGGGCCACCTTGGCAAATCAGCCCCAGACTCCCTTAAAAAAATCATGGAGTTTTGTGAGTTGTTAAGTTGGGGGAAACTTTCATAAAATTTGTGAGAAGCTGTCCACGACATATTCTTAATAAACGATCAATTTCAAAATGGTGTATACTATCCAAGATCCTTGAAGGCTTGATACATTTTCATTTTCAAATTATATTTTATACCCCTTTCAGTCTGAGTTTATGAAAAATCAGAGTACCATCTCAGCAGTTTTGAAAATGCTAAATGACATTTCCTTGACACCTCACTTTTTATTGATTTAGCCCAGGCCTTTGGCATGGTTGACTATATTATTCTTAAGCAGAAGCTTTTTAATATAGGGCTGTCAGAGCAAGCAGGTGGTTGGTTTTTCAACTATCTCACTGACAGGTCTCACTGTGTCAGATATGATGATAATTGCTCTCAAGTTCTGTCTAATTGCAAGGGTGTTCCACGGGGCTCTGTGCTTGGCCCACTCCTTTTAACATTTATATATATATAGGACTTCTGTCGAGATGTGACAGATGCTCATTTTCATTTGTATGCTGATGAAAGAGTTATTTATTGTTGTGCTTCAACTGTTGCTGAAACCTTTTACAACAAAGTACTTTTAATGTCACAGAGTTGGTCTTCCTCCACGGAGTCCACCATGTTTCTACTGTAGCCCAGAACAGACAAACCAAACGCTGAATACAGATACAGTCTTTCATGTTTTGTGTGAGTTTTGTGGCCACCGTGGGGCCTCCTTCACACTCGGAAGGGGAGGGTGTCCAGACAGAGATCACATTTCAATACCGGGTGTAAATGAGGTGTAAGTAACCTGCAAGAAAACAGCTTTTCACAGCAGGCCCACCAGCAATAAAGACAGTTACAAACCAGTCATCTGCTACATCAGCCAGTCCACCACATAACTAACCAGTCAGCTGAACACATGCTATGTTGTCAGTCTAGCCAATAATTCAGCCACATCACACTCAACCAGCACCCACACTACTTTTCATTAGTCACTATGTTGGCTGAACTAGTTACATATCTCGCCAAAGCCAACATTTTCAGATGCTTGCATATTTTGTCTTCTGTTTATGAAATTTGACCCACTTTATATGATCACATAAATAATGTACCCCCCTAATATCAATACCCCATCTTCAACTCCGTGTGTGAGAGCCCTGCATCCTGCATGAGGAGCCTTGTGATAGAAACATTGACCATTTATTCATGAACACACAGTGGGAAAGAAGTCTAATAGTGAGTGAACGGTACAGTGTTTGCCGCACCTGAGTACGTTCATAATCTATCCATCATAAAATACATTTAAAGGCAGATTTCATTTTTAAAATATATTGTAATATTACATAAAAGCCAATTAAACATGTCTCGCTTAGGGAGCTTTTTATATGCTGCAGTTAACTAAGGCCAAAGCAAAGACATAAACAAGAGATTGTCATATCCTCAGGGGCTTTGTTAACAAGTAAAGCAAGTACTTAAAGGCAAATGACAACAGGCTTAACAATCAATTAATGCATGTTGCTAAAACAGGTTGTGTTTCTGTACATATATTACATATTTTTTATAGTGTTAGGACTTACATACTTTCATGTATGAATGGTTTTCAGGGTGGCTGCGAGGTTTGGTGTCTGTGTCAGAGGTGGGAGTAAGTCACACATGTGCAAGCCTCAAGTTTTAACCTTCAAGTGTCTAGCAAGTCCCAAGTTACTGTAGAGAGAACCAAGTCCAATCCCTGCTATAAGCCAATGAAGTCACAAATCAAGTTAGCTAGTTATGTGCCTGCAAAGTTTAACTGTTTATATGGGCCCAAATCAGTCCCTGATTGTCCTTTACATCAATGATATGCAATTTCTCATTAAAATGTATAATTAATTTGAAGCCATGTCTCACATAGCTTAAAGGTATAATATGCAACTTTTTCCTAATCAACAGTTTAGACTTTGCCTGCACTTTGTTTTTCCCTCATTATTTTGCCATGTTCAGTATGCGTTACCAACCCAAAACATCTGTATATGGCATCCCTGGAACGAGACTCAACAACAAACTGTCTTCCTGGTTCGTTTAAAAATACCTTTAAACTTAACATTAACTTTCTAGCTAACATTTGAACAGCCAACGAATTAGCTAAAAAGATACATTAATGTAGGGCGGCATGATGGCGCAGTGGTTAGCGCTGCCGCCGCACAGCAAGAAGGTCCTGGATTCGAATCCCCGAGCCGGCAGGGCCTTTCTGTGTGGAGTTTGCATGTTCTCCTCGTGTCCGCGTGGGTTCTCTCCGGGTACTCCGGCTTCCTCCCACAGTCCAAAGACATGCAGCATAATAGGTTAATTGGTGACTCTAAATTGCCCGTAGGTGTGAATGTGAGTGTGAGTGGTTGTTTGTCTCTATGTGTCAGCCCTGCGATGAACTGGCGACTTGTCCAGGGTGTACCCTGCCCACGCCAATGTCAGCTGGGATATGCTCCAGCCCCCCGCGACCCTCACGGATGAGCGGTTACAGAAAATGGATGGATGGATACATTAATGTACTTTTCTTTGTGGGTTTTGTAGTGATAAAGTTGGATGCTGTGACGGTTGTGTCACTGATTTTTGAGCTGCAGACCTCGCATATCACTGTTCTCTTCTTACTACAATCATATCCTCAGATGATCCTTCAATCCAAGTGTTATTATTTTTGGGCAAGCCCCTCCATGATAGCTGGCCTCTGTTCTTCCACGTCCTAGTGGGTTGTTTGCACACACTGGACTAGAATCTTGAACCAAAAACAAAATGTAACTTATTAGTAGTAAAATGCAAATATTAGTTAATTTGATTAATCTGTATCAAGTCTCAAGTCATGAGTCCCAAGGCAAAATCAAGTTGAGTCAATCCTTTTCGTGCAAGTACACAAATTTGTGACTTGAGTCTGACTTGCGTCAAGTCATGTAACTCAAGTCCCCCACCTCTGGTGTATGTGAGTGTATGAACTGTACATATCCCTCCTCATATGTCAGATGGATGGCGATAATGCCAGTATTAGCGTCTGTATTAATTAGGCTAGAGTTTTGAACATCCTTTACTCTCACACTTTTACTCTTGAAAAAAATGTTAATAATGCAATTGTGAAAATTACATTATAAACAAGATTAAACATTTTTAATTGTGCCATTTCAGTGTGAAATGTGTGGATCACTTGCCCCATGTGTTGGTACCTTTACATTCAGGTACAGAGCTCTCAGAGGAGCTGAAATACAGTAGAGGAAAGTTGACCAAGTAAGCATGACTGAGTAGATTTAAAGAGTGACAGAGCAGAAAGATGAGGATGGAAGGAGAGCAGTATCAAGAGGACTGACATGAAGGCCTGTCTGTGTAACACTTTCCTCCCACACTTTCTCTTAACAAAAAAAAAGAACACACACCGTAAAAATGTGAAAATACCGAAAAATTATCCATTTTTATGAGGTCATTTTTCCTGCAGAAAAACAGAGAAGAAGGAAGTGGTGGAGACTGCAGTGCACTCAAAAAAGAGTGGAAAGAATCTGAATTAACAGGGCTGTCTGATGGTCTGGTGATTTCGTGTGGCCAAATGTCAAATCTTGACAGAATCCCTCGCAGAGCTCTCGTCCAACTGTGGCTTTTTGTCATGAGAGGAAGACGGGAGCACAGTGAGAAAAGCCTCCCAAAACATGGCAGCCGTGAATCTCCTTTTCATCTGTTCAGTCCCTCTTAGTTATTGTTGCTGTGTTAATGCACTGCAAACCACTTCAGAACCAAAAAAAAAAAACTTTTTAAACAAAATATGCATAAAGAAAAAAGGCATCACAAGAAATAAAATAAAGGGAGTCTTTGCACAGAGCTTTAGAGACACTCAGTCTATCAGTGTGTCTGTCCTCTGGCGAGTTTCAGTCTGTTGCTCTGTCTGCAGACCCGGCGTCAGTGTCGCAGCAGAGGCTTCCTCATCATCAGAGGCTGCAAAGAGGAGGAGGTGGCTGAGCTAACGTTAGCCAAGGCCTGCTTAGGTCACCATCCACAGAGAAATATGCAGAGCATGAGGGGTAAAAACGAGGAGGGACGCGGGGGGGTGAAGAGATGAGTGGAGTTTAACCAAGACACAGAGAGAGACAGACATGGGAGGGAAGAAACGGGGGAAGGAACAGACATCGAGAAGATGTATGCAGTGATGCCAAACTCTGTTTTGCCTCT
This sequence comes from Lutjanus argentimaculatus, assembly GCA_034769285.1. Taxonomy (NCBI): domain Eukaryota; kingdom Metazoa; phylum Chordata; class Actinopteri; order Lutjaniformes; family Lutjanidae; genus Lutjanus; species Lutjanus argentimaculatus. Next base: position 5,697,023 of record JAWZSL010000001.1, read on the forward strand.
CTTTTTTTTTTTTTACAAGCAAGCAAAATGAACGTAATTAAAAACACAGGCCAAAAACCAAAAACAAACAGCAACAGATTGTGATATATTCTAACAGTAATGATACATTAATATTAAATACACATATTAAAAACAGGATTTTTGTCACAGAATAACAACCTGCCCTTTAATCAGTCTGATCGTGTTGGTGTGTTTGTCTTTGGCCAACACGCTGCACTGAAGTTGAATACACTGCCAGTGAAGTGTGCATGTCTGCAGGCAGGGCTGTCACTGGGGACATTTAGTCCAGCTGAATTCATTTTTCTCAACTCTTTCCTGCAGCATGTGTGGTTGTTTTTTTCCCTCTGTGTACAGACCTGACTGCTCACTACCATTTCTGGCCAGTGGAGGCACTGTAGGCTTCCGCTGTATGATAAAATTTTTTGAAATGTTGTCCATTTATAGGTGTCTGCGTGAGCACTACAGTCCTGTAAGCGCAACTACAGATATTTCGGTCATGCTTAGGAGTTTGCTGGATGAAGCCCGAAACAAAATGCTGAATTGCCAAAGCTCCAGCATCTGTGGTTTGTTTTATCTGTGGGCTGAAATTAGTCTTTCGAGTTGCTTTCACTTGCATCATTTTGCATGCCCAATTGAATTAGACTGATTGCATTTACAGGAAGGGGATGGCCACCATAAAAAGGCTGCAGATGGGTGAAGTGAAAGCAAATGTAAGCAGAGGATGTGCACAAATCCAACGAATGGCTTTCCTTTATCCATGCTTGTAGAAGAAAGAGGAATAATTACGCCGGCTACAGACCGGTGTCTATGTGAAAGCCATTAGAAGACACTGGACTGAGGTCACTTCTAAATGCTGATCCGAGGTCACTTTTAGATTTGCCTACTAATGAGACATTAGTGTAATCTTCCAGCTGGACAAGTGCCACTCCCTCCTGGCTGCGCTCTGAGTGCCCACTACGGCTCGTTCAGCTCTTCCAGCTCCAACCTGATTTCTCTTTGACACTAACAAAACTCTGACACATGACACCCCTGTTGTACTTCATCCCCTGGATTTCTGACACTGAATAAAGCCACTAAGGGAAGTAAAGTCCTGCCTCCAGCTCATGGTTCAACCCTAAATTCTATCTACGACTTGTACAGTGTTGTGATCACTTAATATTCGGCATTGCCTACTTGCAAATCCTGTTTATGACTAAGAGTGAATGTTATACCATGTTTTATTTGAATAATGCAAAAGATGATAGACCAAGTAATTGGTTGGCTGATTAAAGGCCAATTATCTGGCATTTTGAGATAATTGGCATCAGCCAGTGAAAAAGAAATTCCATCTAAAACAACATGTTACATGGCTGATATAGCCATGTATATTAGATTGTAATGTGCTGGGAATAATAGGATTATAAATTACTTTTCTCTTATTAAAATATTGGCATTATATATCAGCCATCAGCCATCCCGCTCCCTAAATACCAGCATCGGCCACTGAAAAACCCATACTGATTGAAAATTATAGCAAAAAAGCAAATTAATTAAAGAAAAAAGCAAAACAATTGGCTCCTTCTCTATACTGTGACCCCTTACACGTCTTGCAACCCCTGTGGGGGTCCTAAACTCCATGCTGGAGTGGGATGAAGCCCTGTACTACAGTAGAAAAGCCATGCCTGTAATACATTGGTCATTATGTGTCTACTGCTGTCTAAGAACCTCAGTGCTATAGCCAGTCAAGACTGCAACACTATTTTTCTTTGTGAAAACTGAGCTTATGCTTCCTCCCTCACTGTACATGTCCTGATCCTCTTGGAAAATATAGAAAAAATGTTGTTTTTTATTTCGCACGTTACGTGTGGTTTTCTACACCTGATTTATTATTTGCATTTGCATCTCCCTAAACATCGAGTCTGTACAAGAGGTAGATGTGAGCTGTAAAATCCGGTTGGATCAAGGTCTTGGTGAAATAAGGTTGTGGAATTGGAAAGACTGACTGTCAATGTTGAAGGACAGCTTCGCCCGATTCTCAAACAACAGCATCCAAACTATGCAGGAATGAAAGCAGACTGAGGGTACATTACCATGATGGTTGTCACGACGACTGTGCGGTTCTCCATCGCCGAGCTGTCATTGGACAGAGCATTTTCATTCTGGACCAACACAAGTTTGTCTATGTCGTTCCAGTAGCCAATCTGAAAGGAGCGGAGCAGGAAGAAGAGAAGGATCAATAAATCAGACTTTATTGTGTGATTCATGAAAAATTAAATTTTAAATGCTTACAGTAAAATCAAGATGGACCAAAAGACAAATAAATTGACATAAAGAACAAATAAAACCTATGTGAAATGAAGAGAAAGGAATGGAAAGTAAAAAAAGTGAGTCAACAGAATGAGCTCATTCCAGCAGATTTCCCATTGGAACTGTAGAAGATATTGAGAGATATTGAGTGTGAGCCAAGAACTTTCAATAAACACACATTGCTGTCGAAGGAACACTTGAAAAGCGGGAACATGGTGTTATTTCTTTATTATAGGTGCTACATGTATGCTTTTTTCCCAGTAAAGAGAAATTATGAGTACTTCCAACCTGAGCCTCATCCTCCTACTTTTCCTATTATGAAGAAGGATTATGTTCAAACTTTACTTATTCACGTCACTGCAGAGTTTTATGTACCCCCAGGTTGTCTGAGTGCCGCTCTCCAATGAACACTACAAAAAGCTATTAACACACAAGCTGCGATGGTTCAGTTGCAGTTATCTGGAGATATTTATAACTGCAGTAACACAGTTATTAATTAAGAAATATGGAAATGATTATGCAGTAAATGAATAAATTTTTCAACAATTAGACATCATGAGGGATAAAACAAGAACAATGCAGCACTACAGGAGTTATCCTTGAAGAGTAGCAGCGAGCTCACGTCCTTTCAGTGGTGATTAAAAGTAACTTTCCTGCTGACGAGCCACATTTGCTGGAAGGATAAAAAACATTTAAGGAAAGTTCAAAATAATTTGAAGTTGGGTTATATGAAGCGCTTTTCCATAGTCAGTGTATTACTTACAGTAGATGGCAGTCAGCGGGAACTAAGCACTGTGCTGCTGTAATAAGGTCAGCAGCAAAACATGTTTTACCCACTTAAAGCTACAGTGTGGAAGATTTATAGGGCTTCATATTATTCATAAGTATGTTTTAGTGTATAATCACCTGCATATCTGCAGATGGTGTGGGTCCTCCTTCACAGAAGTCGCCATTTTGCACCATCATGTTTCTACAGTAGCCCAGAATGGACAAACCAAACACCGGACCAGACACTTTGCCAAATTTCATGGCCATCGTAGCTTCTCCTGTATGCTTAGAAAATGAGAGTGATATTTGGTGCTTGTAATCTACAAGCTCACAGCTGAATGCCACTCAATCTTACACACTGGTCCTTTAAAAAAGGCCCAGCAAAAAAAAATAAATAAATAAATAAATAAAAAAAAATAATAAAAATAAAAATATTGCTCTTTTTCACCCAACCAGACTCCCTTTGCAAAACCTGTAATTTTACCTTATTGAACACAGGAATAGATGGTCCACTGGTGCCTCAATCTGTTAGTTTGCGTTATTGTGTGACTTTGTTGAATCTGAACTAACGTCTAACACTAAAGACACTCAATAACACAAGCAAATCAAAAAAAAATGAAATCAATTGAGGCAGCAGTAGACCAGCATGGCCTGTGTTCTGTGGGGAAAATTACCGTTTTTGCCAAAGGAGTCTCGTGGCTCTAGAAAGAGAGATATTTGTCTCATATAAGAACAGTTTCCTGTCAGAAGGGGCTGTCTGATGGCGAGGTAAAGAAAAGAGGTTGAAAAAATTCTAAATACATTGTACACTTACACTGATACAGAATTTTTTTAGGTGGCTAAAATATGTGGATGCCCTTGTCCACAGCTTCCTACACTGGTCCTCGAGCTTATTATTCAAACTGGGTGCGTGTTGACTGCCATCCACTCTAGGTAATACACTGACTGCGATATGTATCTCATACAAACCTACTTCAAAAACAGCACCACAGCCTGAAGATATATCACAAAAACTGTGTGGAATAACTTGGCTGTAATGTGTTCTTGATGTGCTCCAACTCAGAAATTCAAAGTGTTGCTTATCTTCATTTCTAAGCCATGAGGAGAGCTTACCTTGCGTGGTCCGTTGCTCTTCAGTTCAAACACGTCCATGGTATAGTTCACCCTCCGACCGTAGTGATCAAACTGAATGTTCCCAGTCAGGCCCTGAATGCGCACCTGGTTTAAAGCAACAGTGATAGTTAGGACTGGAGAAAACTAAAAACAAAGCACTCTTTAAAGCTATAAAACTTAAGATTTCAGTCTAGGTTGATTTGGCAGCACCCATAGATATTGGTTGTAAAAGCAAAAGGGATTTAAAACTACTGGTGCAGCCAAAGAAGCTATGTTTTCACAAATAGTTCAGTGGCTTTAGTGCAAAGCAGCAGCAGAAGAAATATTGGGTTTGCATTAATAGTAAATTAGTGAACAATAAACACTGAGGTTCATGTCAATGAGGTAATGTTACAAACAGTGATGCTGAAATACATGTATGAATTGTTCCCTGTGAATCCCTCGTGTTTAGGCAGGAAACCTCCAGCGAGGAAACAGCTGGTTTTTATTCCCAGGTCATCGAATACCAACATTTTGTCACACCCAATGCAAGGTGCCCTTTAGCATCTGCATGAGATGCACCAGGCTTTCAAGTAACTTCATGTAAACCCAGATCACATAATATAAAGAGTGAGGAAGTCTGCTATTGGGGAGGTGGGGTTGATGGATGGGTCACACAGGACTTTCCCCAGGAGGCCGGTGTTCTGTCCTGTGTCAAACCACAAGTCAATGTTACTTGTGCCAGTACCTTGTGCATCTATATGAGATACTGAGGGGAGTGACAAAGTAGTGTTGATATTTTAAGATCTGGGATGAGAATGGCTTGGCAGGAATGGCTGAATATAAATTCACTGAAGGGCTATTGCAGAAAAAAATGTTGACCATAAATAGTACCATAAACATGGTCCGATTTTGTGAAATTTTATGTTAAAGATGATTTTTTTAAAAGTTCGTTTAATACAAATAAATTCCGTTCCCACAATTTTAAAGGTATTTTAGAGTTAAGACTAGGTTTTAGAGTTAAGGTTAGAATTATGTCTAGGTTAAGGTTTGAGTTAAAGTAAGGTTTGGAATAAGAGATGTAGTTCTTATTGTTTGAGGGACAGTTCACCCCAAAATCAAAAATACATATTTTTCCTCTTATCTGTAGTGCTATTTATTCATCTAGATACTTTTGGTTGAGCTGCAGAGTTTTGGAGAGTAGAGATATCTGCCTTCCCCCAAATATAGTGTACCTAGATGGCATTCAGCAAGTGGAGCTTAAAGCTCTGTAAGGAAAAAATTACACTTAGAAAAAAATCAAACACTGTTCCCAATCTAGGAATTCATGAGACCGGTCATGAATTTTGAAACAGAATATGTGTTGATTTTTAAAATATTTTTTGCTTTGAAAAAAGAATGAACTAGTTCCACAACACGGCTCAACCGGGGATTGTTTTGAGTAACTGGGTCATGATTTCTGTAAAGAGATACTAGTGTTGAATTTTTCAAATGTATTTTTTGGTGCTTTGAACATCACAAGATGAGTGCATCTAGTTCCATTATACTACTCGGCAACTCACAACCAATCTAGATGAATAAATAGCACTACAGTAAGATGACCAGCATGTATTTTTGATTTTGGGGTGAACTGTCCCTTTAATGTTAAAGGCAGGTCCATGAGAAGTGAATGGAAATAAGTAAAATGTCCCCGTAAGTATAGCAGTCCTAGCTTGAGTGCAACAGTTGTGTGTGGACTCTGGTGGGTAGTCCATCAAAGTCCCAACAAGAATTTAGAAAACATAATGTTGGCATGGATTCCTGGACCACTTTTTCATGCCAGCTGTTCTAGCGACTGTGTTTATGCACGTGTTGTGTTGTTGTGTGTGTGTGTGTGTGTTTGTGAACATCTGTTTAAACATTTGCCAATCTGGCTATAGTAAACTACACAACATGAAGCTCGTGCTAACCTGTTTGAGTGCACGCTCCATGTCTATTCCTTGGTTCCAGGGAGCAGCTGGATTGGCCAGGCAGTCGCCAGCGTTGCCACGGCGACTGATATCAATTTTCTGACGGCGAAGGGTGCGGAAGGCCTCGGCCATGACAAGGACACCATCATACGTTAGAGATGAGGTATACTGAAAAAGAGAGAAAGAAAAGAAATGTTACTATTCAAGTTTTTACACTTTCTTTGGACAGGCGAACAAATACAGTACTTCCTCTTTGTCAGACCAAGTACACAGTAGGGCAGAAATTAATCCTCACGTAATGCAAAAATCTGAAAAGAGAAAGAGCCATTAAAAGTTTGCTGTAAAAAAATAATAAACTCATTGATGAGTCCCTTTTTGGAAACTGTCACTGACTTCCAGCAGGGTGAATCCTGGGCTTAAAACAGCTGGAGGCCCAATCTGTTATTTTTTGACTAAATTAAGCTCAGGTGTATCTACATACAGTAAAAGCTGAAATTATAGACTGAAAATCAGTATTTAGTGTTTTTTCTTCTTTACTGATATAAACAAACTGTAACATCATATTTAGCCATTAGCCTGTTTTGAGTTTTGCTGGTGGGTGTTAAGTCCTCACCCCTTTTTCCTCTGTGTTTCAGTGAGAGTTGAGCATGGTACCTGATGGAACCTTGGCCAGCTCTCTCCTTTCCAAGTTCCTGTTTGTAGATACAGTATATGCCAGGCTAATCTATGTTGAAAAGAAAACCAAATTTTGAAGATGGGTGAAAAATGTGCTGGAGAACCTGTGAGAATGACACACATATAATCACATCTTAATTTCAGCCAATGTGAAAAAAAATGGTAGCTAACCAGCTAGCTCATCTACAGCATCATCATTAACAACACTGTTAGCTAGCTAGTTCGATAGTGTTTTGCTGACATTAATTAACCTAAATGGCAAGTCTGTATTAGGCTGTATTTAGTGTAATAAATCATAAATATGTCATTAGAAATCAAGAAAACATGTTACAATGAAATACTCTCATCTATGGCGACAATGCTACAGCTGTGGCGTCTCCTTTGAAAAATCTATTCCGCCCGCAATAAAAGTTGCTGTATGCCCATTTCATGAGTAGATGTTTACAACAAATATATATGCGGTTAAATTCAGAAATTTGTTAATGGAGTCAGGCAGGCAGTAAGGCAGGCAGTCGCTCGCTTGTTATTGTTAATGTTGCACTTGTCTTGCACTCCTGCAGCGTTCCTGCTGCCTGCCCGAGCTTCCCTGAGTCTGTGGGGGGGGGGGGCGCAGGGATACAATTAGCTTCAAATAGGATTTCAACCTTTTTATAATATACAGTCCATGGTTCAAAATTTGGTTTTCTTTTCAACATCCATGAGCCAAGCACATAAGTACAAGACACAGAAAAGGAGACAGTTGGCTCCGACAGTTGGCAACTTGCTCAACTGTTATTGGAGCAGGGGTAAAAAGGGGCGGGACTTAGAAACAGTGAATTGCGCCCTCTAAAGTGATATTTCCAAATCAGTATTCCAGTACTGTCACTTCAACGTTGTAAACCCAAAGACATTGTAAAGCAAAATCACCACTGAATTTTTCTGATGTGTCTAGTCTCTAGTAAAAACAGAACCAGACAACTAAATTGTCTTTTTTAATGACCCCAGCTTACTCTGCACGGCTGCATGAGTTTAGATACACAACAAACAGTGCTTGAATAAATGCTTCCTGTGATTTACAAAGCCAAAGAAGAGCCTGTTAATGTTGCAAGGTTACACTGTAGGCCTGTATGATTTATTACAATGAAAATAATGAGAAATAATAAAAAATGGAAAATAACGAAAACCAATATAATCTCAGACGACTGTATCACTGCATCAGACCTCAGAGCATTTAACTCCATATGAACTAAATCTCACCGGTATGCAAACATGCTGACCTGTGCCTCAATCTGTCTCACCGCTCTGACTTTTATTTGACTCCCACTGTTAACACCAGGGAACATTAATCAACACCACTGTAAATGTAACGTCACTGTAAACGTGCCAGCTTTAGACGGGATTATAGTTTTCAAATACAGTCAGAGGGCCATTAAAGCGACATTGAAACGTGTTTAAATCATACTGTAAATCCGTTCATTAAACCCAGTCTGCTAAGGGAATTCCCTTTGATGGTGAAATTTTAGATTTACAGGATTTATAAATGTGGTTCCACTGGGTTTAGTGAGTTGGAGTTAATAAAAAAATTAAATGTTTTCACCTTCAGAAACACAACAGCGAGCAAGACAAAGAGGAATGGCGTGTGATTATCAGAATCTGTGCTCTAATGAAACTCTTAAAAGTGGTGCTGATCTTGACAGATTGTTGGACAAATTCATTACAGGTAAGACGCAGCGCAGCGGGGAGCGGCACCACACACTCAGCAGCAGCAAGCCCACCCACACACAGACACACACAGCGCCACAGACAGAGGCAGTCAAACACACAGCGGGGCTGCCTTCGCATCACGGCGGAGACAAGTGGTGAGATGAAAACGGGAGGGAAGAGGGGGGAAGTCGGCTGAGAGACTCGACGCCGGTGCTCTCCACGCCTCTGCAGGTAGTTTTCACTCTTACTGACATCCCTTGATTTGTATCCCAAAAGGCGTGTTTTGGAAGGCTGCACAACCATGTCATCCCCCTTTCATCTCTCCCCTTTGAAACTAAAGAAGCCTTTGGGCGTGCGAGTGACAGATGACGACTATAGAATCCAAATCAAGGAGAAAACAACAACAAAACTGAGCCAACTAGCATACTGTTTTCTGTTTCTGTCAGAGGTAGGACAGAAACACCTTCGGGACACAAATGAAACAGTACTGGCTTCTAAAAGCGCCAAATTCTACACAGTATTTCTAGGATCGGTTCAAATCCACCAAATAGAAAAAGATTTTCTCTGTAAATGTGGATTCTTAAATAGAATAAAACATACAGCCTAATACGAGTTTCCTCGATCAGACCAAGGAGCAGATTCATAAATGATGTATGCAATAAAAGAAAGCATGTGCCACTTTTCACACGGAAACTAGTGCTTATAAAAATTGTATGCAGTGCATTTAGAATGTATGTATCTGCATTCATGCTTTACACCAAAGACTCTTATGTGTGAACTGACCTGAGTGAGATGAAGCAACGCTGCAAGCGTAAGGAGTTGCAGTCCCGATCTTTTAATTCATTTATTCATGATTCATGTATTTTAGCCACACTCTGCGGCTGTCAGCTGGTTGGTCGGACCACCACTTTGGTCCAGACTGAAATATTTAAACAACTATTGGATGAACTGTTACACTGCAACTTTTAATTTTACGTTTAATTGTCAGGAAAGGATACAGAATAATTTGCCCCTCTGGGATGAACATAAATCTCTGGTATAAATTAATATTCACACTTGTCTTTCATTTATTTATTTTTTGCTCTTTCCCTTAAAAGAAAAACCGCCACAGAAGATTTATAAAATGCATACATTTTTCCTTTAAAGCCTTTCTTAAGAAATGGAAATTTTCTTTGCATGAAGTTTGGTTTGATGTAGCTGTGCTGCATATGCACGCTGTACAGTGTCAGAACAAGGTTGTGATAATGAAAGGAAAAAAAGGGGTGGAAAATTGTCAGAAACAACAGGAAAAAACAGGAGTCTCCTGGGAAAATCGTGAGGGTTGACAAGTACGCATTAATGTCCTCCTCAGGATGAATTGTGAATCTCTTTAGTGATCACACAACTTTTTATCTACGGCAGGGGCTCCAAGAGTAGAACCATTTTGCGCAGACCCCGACATGAAATGCATGTGAAATGTAACATTTTATTCATCGCTCAATGGTCAACTTTAATACACCACTTGGCAACTGCATCAAACTGCATCCCCTTAACAAACGTCTGTCCGGTTAAGAATGACAACTATTGATAAAGTCAGTCTAACATTTGATCATGTGGTCACTTACGGTTGACTAAGGTATGTAAACTTGCCACTGTGGTTACTTAACCTCGAATGAGCCACAATTTAAGCATGCATGTGCATGCATGCATACTTAATGTGAGTAATGGGAATTTCACTCTGTCATCAATGCTAGTGCTGTTTTTTAATGGACGACTCAGCAGTTTGGTGAAATGGAAAAGCCACCACAGTAACAAAAAAACAAACAAAAACAAACAAACAAAAAAAAAGCTGTATGGTTGAGGAGAAAACAAGGTTTCAGCAAAAATGGATCAACTCTAACCTTGTCGGACCTCTGGGGAAAGATAAAGTGATCTGCATTATCTACAAACAGGTGAATTTTTAATGCTTACCCTCCGTGATGTGATCGATCACCCATCCTACAACAAGTTCCTGGGATTTCCTGTGTGGCCCTCAATAATATGCTTGCTCCCTAAATTGGCAATCAAGTCGTCAAAACTTTGAGAACCCCGATCTAGCGCCATTATGAGGTCAACATTTGACAAATACTTTGGTTTGTGACCAAATATCTACATAGCTAAAACCAGCTGCAGCCGTACTTTGTGTTTGGTGTTAATTAGCAAATGTTAGCATGCTAACATGTCAGAATAAGATGACAAATATGGTGATGATTATACCTGCAAAACATCAGCATGTTAGCATTGCAATTTTGAGCATATTACTGTGATGTTAGCGTTTAGCTCAAAGCACTGCTGAAGTGCTCTTTGTCTTGTTTTATTTCAAACTACACAGTACGGGGCCCTAAGAGTTCAATCAGGAAGACCACATTTATGCTTTATTCATTCACATTCATTCTCAATCTTCTGATCAATCAGCTGATTATGGCCATTCTCTTTTTGTCTGTTAAAGGCATTATGTGCAACACTTTCCTAACAAATAATGTATAGACTCACATAAACCTAATAATATATAATCATCCCTTTCAATTATTACTTATTGCCCACAAGAAGTGTGTGGTGGTGTGTGCATCTGCAGAGATCCTGTCCTCTGTCTGTATTTCCTTATGTTCTCATTACTTTGCCATTCTTGGGACTAACCCAAAACGTCGGTATTTGATGTCCCAGCATCTTTTTGGTGCCTTTATGAACGGCTCGATCAAATCCTACTGATTCAACCTTTAAACCACTAAGATTTTGACACGATGTCCATCAGCAAATCATACTGCTGCTGTCAAATTTTAAAATCTCTTCTCCTCTCTGCTGTCAGCTGTCATTTTAGACAGCTCCACCCCAATCACCTGCAGTGCATCTCATCCTGTGCCAGTCTAAGCTCATCGAGTCCACTCCTCAACATCGTCCTCATCTCATCACCACCAGTGTCTAGACTCCAGGGGTTTCCTATTCTACTACAGCTTCATCGCCATTTTAAAATATACTATATATGTGCCTGTGATTTATACTGCAATGGGGTCTAATCACAACACTATTCACATTTCTCACCATTTTGTGCACATGCAGAATAACAACAAAGTCTCTCCTGATTGAAATTATATTGTCATCCATGCTATAAAGTAACACTGGAATACAGATAATGCAAATCAGGTGACAGATTTTAATCCTCAGGCTGTTATGACTCATAACTTCTGCAGATGGACACAAAAGTTAATGCGGCACCATTACAGGACAATGCCAGTGTTAGGACAGCACGTCTGGTTTGTGTCTAAAACTTTAACTTTGTTTTATGAATGAATGTGAAGTTCATTTGTCTCATGCACATGTGCTGCATAACAGGACAATATACATACGCAGTGATTTATAAATCCAGTACAAACACTACGTACACACTTATGCTTTTTAATGACATTGAATAATCTCAGCATACACCGTACTGCAGGGAACATAACATAACAGAGGCGGGGTTAATGAAACTGTAAAAACACAAAGCCCTTTCATTAATTTTTCTTGTCAAATGAGATGAGAAATTGAAATGAAAAATGAAGACAGTAGCTTTAAAACCATTTGGACACGCATATTTAATTTATAAAATGAGCTCTGCACCGGTGTCTGGCAAACATTAAATGCTTTACACATGGACAAATATTGATAAAAGCAGCCCCATTATCTGTTAAATATGCTAACACAGATGTCGCAAACCTATTCATATTCTGATCAAGCTATTAGGGGAAGTGTGTGAAAAAAAAAAAAACGAGATGGAAAAAGACCAAAAAAGGCTGTGACTCGGAGAAGATATGTGTGATCATGAGCACTGTGGCTGAATTTTGATGAAGTTAATATATTGCTTTGCCAGGTCACTGATCATTTTCATTACATTTCAACAAAATCTCCAGGCACACCAGCTGAGAACCACTGGTTTAAGAGATTTTGATTGATGGCTATAGCAGCCAACTGAAAATCCCGTCTCCAGTGCAAAAAGTCCCAGTAGTGCCTTACACACTGCACATTATTAGACCAGAGTTCTACTTGGCCTGGGGCTATGAGTTGGCCCAAGGCTAACCGAGCTCAGTTTTTTTACACGGCACCAATTAGCCTAGAGCAATTTGGAGGCATCTGTTGTCACTAGAGATATCTGGCTTGTGTTGTTGTGTTAAATCATTAAAATCGTGTCGCCCTGTATGCAAAAAGCAGAGGTAAAACATCATTTCTGTGGTTGCATTGGGACGAGAATATTCAAATGCGCCTCATTAAAGATGCTCATAAAGTTCTGAAAGTTAAGAACACAAGCAGTTGTGTTTTTAACTCTGTTTTGTATATCTATGCATGTTCACTGAGTCCATCAGTCACAAAGGTGCATAATAAGTTTACCTCTATTGACACATTAGCTTGCATGTGAACGGTGACGGTCGATTGGTGTAGCCAACACCGACTAATGAGAATTCATCAGGTCAATCTGACAACGACGATTAGCCAATTAATACGGTCCCTGGGTGAAAAATGACATTCTAATGATTACAGATTATGACCATTAATATGTATTTGCAACCTTGAAAGACTCATACATAGCATCATCACCTTTTTAGAGTTACTACCGTGTGTGTGTGTGTTCCTCTAGGAGTGACTGCATGCAAGGGACAGAGAGCTGCAGTATGATGTATTTTTAATAGGTAGGTGGACATATTCCCACTTAATATATGCACAAATCAAACGCAATTGGCTGCAGGTCAGTACCTGGTCAATAGAGGTGTGCTGAGGGAGGAGGGACGGACGCAGACAGAGACAAGAGGGGAAAGGGGCAGCGTTAAAGACTACCTACAGGGACAATAATGTGACAGAGGAAGGGGCATGGGCAATGAGAGAATGGCAAACAGAGTGAAAATAAATTATATACAAGGGATATAATTGACTCTTTGCTAGGCCCCTCCTGTGAACAACAACTGTCCAATCACAGATTAACAATTGTAACTTGGCAACACAGGCCTGTCAAGCTTTGCATTTCTCTAAATGTTGAAGCGGTGTGCATGGGGCTCTAAGAAGAACAACTCTCTGTGTTTCATAAGTTTGAAGGGTGTCTTTTTTGTAGTATTCAAAACACAAGAGCACAAATGTGAGGAATGGATTAAACTTTGTCTTTATCTGCTCTAACGTAAGCTGCGAATGTTAGCATGTCCGCATAACTAATCCTAGCTCACTGGCTGCAGTTACGTTACCTCCAGCCAAACTTGCATTAGATACCACTGCATTTGTCAAACTCATGGCTTACTCCCAGGGGTCACATTGGGATATGTTATGTGAAGGGTTTGAGGAGGAGGATGTAGGCTGGTGCAGAATCAAAGTGGCTGGTCTGGCTGGGTGACTCGAGGTCTGCTGCACTGATCTAGTCCTAGCGATTCTTCTTCTGACCTTAATGAGCGTATTTCTGTCCATCATATACATATAAGTGTTGTATTTCACCATCCAAGCAATTTTTGCTGGGACGTAGCTTCAGCCTCAGTCTTTTAGCATCAACTTTATAACATGTACGCGGCTGTTAAGTAACTTTACATATTTCAGACCCTTTTACAGGGTTCTTGTTTAAAAATGTGTCAAAACGTGAAAACATTAAAAAGTCAGCTGGAGACGGACTTCTCAGCTGCCTCAAGAAGTTCAAGCATTAGCAATAGCTTACATTAGCCACCTACACTTATGAAATCTGCTAGTGAGAGTCGCCATTTTAACCGAGAAAACCCATGGTCGTCAGCTAGAAATAAGGAACTGCTTTTGTTTACTTCTCTGCGGAATTTAAGACCCAATTTTGATGTTAAATTTTGATGTTAAATCTGCCACCATTGTCACAGAAAGGAAAGCTTGACAAGCATAGCAACAGTAACTAAGGAGGGCGGGACCTTGCAAATGGTCAGCTGTCACCTGGAGACAAAGGGAGCGTAGCAAATGTTGTAGTTAGTAATGTTTTACATTACTACATAATCAAACATTGAAAATATTGCACCTTAAATCAAAGAATGGACACTACAAATTATTAATCAACAAATTATATATATATATTTAATATATATATATGTATATATATGTTATATATATATGTATATATATATATATATATATATAATATATATTATATAATATAGTATATATATATACACACACAACTATATATATAAATATATATATGTGTCGACTAATTGTGCGCATCCCTAATCCGAGTAGAGCAAAACATGAGAAAATAAGAATATAAATGCAGAGGGCAGGGTCTGTGCAGATGCAGACACCACCACACACTTCTAGTTGGTGATAATTTTGACATATTATGTCTATATGAGTCTATACATTGTTTTTTTGTTTGTTTTTTTTTTAGGAAAATGTTGCATATTATGCCTTTAAAGATGCAGTCAAAAATGTAATCAATATAATCAAATATAATCAGATTACACAAATCAAATGTAATCTGGGATGATTATTGGCTTATTACTTCCCTAGTACTTAAAACTTATTAATTACTTATTATTTACTTATATTTATCGTATTCTAATTACATAATCCTGATCATATGTAATATGTTACCACGCCAACCATTCTGTCATCCACGACAGATGTGTCAAAGGAGTCTTCAGCCTGAAAAATCTGCATGCATCACATTAACCCCGACACTAAATCACTGAGTCATAGAGGAATTTATGTATTCAATCACAGTAGGATCAGCCATTTCACCTCTCCGACATCCTGAGGTCACACTCCGACTGGCTAAGAAGCTGAACCAAACGCACCATATCACAGTCTGAATGGTTCAAATGCAGCACATCAGCCTGTGACCGGTTACCTGTTTGAAGAAGCTGTAGATTTGGCCTCTGTGTTGAATTTCAGGTGCGAAGAACAATTTGCACACCAATTTCCACAACGATTTGCACACGGCTGCAAATATTTGTGTGTATCTGTGCACAGCCCTCTGGTGTATACAGTGTGTGGGTGTACTGACCATGTGTTATGGTGGAAAAACAGCTTTAGCTAAATTTCTCAAGTATTTCTGCATTTTTGTAGAATCAGGGCTGCTGAAAAGAATATTTTGCAAACAAGACCCACTATTGCAGCTACTTCAGACTACATTTTGGCAGTTCTGTCAGACAGAAGGAGGAGTTTCCAAGCTGTATATTTAAAGGGATAGTTCAAATATTTGAGGTACTTATCGATAGAAAGTGTATAACGTACAGTAGATGGCAGTCGATAGGCCTTCAGTTAGGAGAAGCAGAGAGGAATACAGCACGAAAGCTAAGCAATGAATTACTGTGGATGGTGTCAGCAACAAAATATATTTTAGACACTCAAAAATGCTCCATCTGAAAAAAATGAACAATATCAGTACAAGTGTATGCTATATTTAGATTATTTTTACTGCTTTACTTTGTCGACAGACAGCCTTTTCCAAGTATCACTCTCTCCAAAGCAACCACAACTCCATAAGAAAAATCTGAAATTTGACTTCAGCGTTTTAAAAGTATAGTTCAGATTCACCAAAATCACATTATAACACAAACAAACTAACAGATCAAAGCAGTGGTAAAATGACTGATTTTGTCTATGGAGTTTGGTTGTTTTGGAGAGAGAAATATTTGGCTCATATAATTTGGGTTTCTCATAAGAAAAGGCTGGCTGATGGGAAGGTAAAGCAGTGAAAATATTCTAAATATAGCGCACATTCACTTTTTAAACTACATTGCCTAGCTTCTGTGCTGGTGAGGTAAAATGTCTGATTTCCCCCATGGAGTTTGGTTGCTTTGGAGAGAGCGATATTTGAGAAAGGCGGCAAAAGTTAAGCAGTAGAAAATAATCTAAACATAGTGTACACTTAAAATGATATTGCTTTTTTTTCTTACTTACCGTGCTTGTACTCTTCTGTGCTTTCCAAAGTGCGGGCGTGCTACTGTAGCTAATACACTGACTATAAATGAGTACCACATACAACTTCAAATAATCCAAACCATCCCTATAAGGATGGGACAGCATATTTATATTACCTTAGGTGGGCTCTCAGATCCAGGGTACTCTCTCTGATCCAGTTTGTTCCAGCGCTGCATCAGTTTAATAACAATAGGCCTGCTGAAGTCCACCAGCTGGAAACCAGTCACATTGGCCCCGCCGTGCATGAACCTCTCCAGAGAAATGTCCTTAAAACCCTGAGGAAGAGACAGGAAGATGGAAAGATGAGGGATGATGCAAGTACAGAGAAAACATAACATAACCAGTCACAGGAGAGTGAAAAGTGGACTATTATGCCCTGTGCTGACATATCATAATCCACAAACTCCAACAGTTTATCTGATTATTTATACCCCTACTTAATATGGAGTGGCCTCCGCAGCTGCAAGATATTTTCGCGCAGAGTGACACTTCACAGTAAAGTGGTCGTGGAGAGGGATCCATTTGGGAATGGGCCGCAGACGGAGGTAGAGAGCAAAGACATGTGAGGGTTATCCTGGGTTGATGGATGCTAATTGCTAAAAGCTCTGAGAACTGATCGAGCTTGACCTGAGATCACCGGCCTCCTTTTCACCATCCCTGAGAGGAATGCTGTGGAACAGATTTTAGGAATTAAGGTTGAAGCAATACTTCATTTACTGATGTGAATTTCAGCAGAGACCTGCAGCTCTGACTGGGTTGAACAGAGACAAATTAGAATATATTAATTCTGAAGAATATGGGGAAAAGGAGCCGCAGTGGGGACAGTGATTGTTCACCCCAAAATAAAATATTTTTGCCCTGGCCTATAGTGATGTTTATCTATCTATAATTTTTTGGTGTGAGTTGCAGAGTTTTGGAGATATTGGTGCAGAGATGTCTGCGTTTTCGCCTATAAAATGGGACTAAATGGCACACATTTTTGATTTTGGGGTGAACTGTCCATTTAAAATATCTACAAGGAGCTGTCAAATGTAGCCTGTTTCTTTCTGTTAAAACTGCACAACAGACAACAACCTTGGGACACGCTGATCGTGGTTCTTTTAACACCGTTTCGAGGGACTTTTTGAGCTCCTACTCCGTGATTGATGTGAGCATACAGAGAGTTTCTGAACACGAGCCAATGCAGCACGGGCAACCACCATTTTTTAAAAAACATGTGTAAAACATTAGCTGTGCAAACAACAGCTTGTAACAGTAACCTTCAAAAATGGAACAAAACACAGAAAAATGGGCCCACAGGTAACGATGATGTAACTGACATTGCTATACCAACAACCAGCCAGCTTACGTCACTTCAGTGTTACTTCGGGCAGCGCAAATGCACACAGGACAAAAAGCTCTTGAAGGTGTGTAGTTCTCCTGGGAGCTCCCAAATGGGCTGTTCCTCTCACAGGCCTTTTCCACCAACATGGAACTGGCCCTGTTTTGTTTTAAGCATCTAAATTTGAACCATTCTGAGCTGGTTCTGAATCTGAAAAGTGTATGTGTGTGTATGTGCATGTGTGTATACGTGTGTGTGTGTCATTTCTGAGAACCCCGTCCCCCGACACTTCCTTGTTTTGGTGTTCCTAAGAATATGTTACGCAACAGCACTGTTTTTAAATCAATAACCTCTTGAGGTCACAGAACGTTCATGGCATACACAGAAAGAATTACACTTATTTGTGATAGAATATGAAAGCATTGCACAATATATTTATGTGACATACGTTGGCTCCACCACACCTTGGTAACAAAATTGGGCATGTCAGATTCTACAGGATGGTGTGCATTGTGCAACTTCCTCTGCTGATGACATCCTTGATTGATGGTTCTGCTCAAAACTCGTAGAAACATTGGATGGTTCACTAGATAGCACCAAAGTTCCAAGGATCTTGAACAGAACCGGCTCAATTTTGTGGAAAAGGGCCCTCAGGGAGTCCCCAGAACTGTTTGGTCTGAAAACGCAGTGTTGGCTTAAAAGAAGTAGACACATCCTATTTTTAAAACCATATATAATAATTTGTCTTGTCTTATCTTGTCTTTTTAGTATATTAAAAAGGATTTTTTCCTGATAAGGGCAATTAAAACACCAGCACTCTACTATGTAAACATGTCTCCAAATAACAGAACACTAGAGAACTAGAACCATTGAGAGTTCTTACCAGGTTTGCTATGATGTAATGGTAGCCTTTTACATGCTTCCCCACACTGACAGCCTGGAAGAAAAAAGAACACAAAAAGAGAAAACATCATTTCTTTGCTATCTCCTGGCAACACATGCAGTATGTGGCAAACATGTAGGACGCACAATTAGCTTATGAGCCATTAAGTTAATTGACAAGAGAACTTAATGTTGTTGTAATTTAGTTTTAAGGAGCAGGGCAGGGGAGTCAAACTACAAACAAAGGAGCCTCCCTCCCATCTGTAGCTCTCTCGCCTCACCCAACTGTGGCTCCTCTCTTATGCTGATTAAAAGCAGAGGGAGTGATGAGCCTGTGAGGACTTCACTTGTTCTCTGCACCATGCTGGCTCACACTCTGCAGCCTCTCAGAACATTTAAAGGGCTTCAGTAATGTCTGGGTCAGGGCTGTGTTAAACTGTCTGGTCCAAGTTGAATTAAAAAAAAACTCTGCATCTTGTAAAAGGGATGATTTAACTTGTTTTGGTAATAGCCTTAATGAGGTGGCGAGATCCAATAGTGACAAGCTGCCAGCTTCTTCTTCTTTTTTTTTTTTTTTTTTTTTTTTTTTTTTACAAGACTTACAATCACATTTTGTATTAGCAAAACACAGTTTGGGAAAGTGTAATGATAACTTAGATATAGAAGTGAGAACATTTGCACAAAAACATATTTTACAGCTCTACCAACAACATTCATTGCTCATAAAATATAGATTAAAGGGATAGTTTGGATTATTTGACATGAGGTTGTCAGTCTTTTACCTGCAGCAGATGCTGACTGACACACCCCCAGTTTGGAGAAGCAGCAGGAGCACCAGCACAGAAGCTACTGTAAGTTGTGTACTGCTGTAGACGGGGTTAGTAATAAAACATTATAAAATAAAAAATCTGTATCGATTTAAGTTTAGGGTATATTTAGAATATTTTACTGCTTTACTTTGCCGTTGCTCTCGACAAACCAACCAAACTCCAACAGCAAAATCAGTCATTGTGTTTATTGATTATTATTGTAAATGTGAAGTAAACTTTGAAAAAACTGAAACCACACAATAACACGGACAAACTAACAGATCAAGGCAGTGTTAGACGAGCAACTCTTGTTGAGTTTGGTTGGTTTGGAGAGAGTGATATCTGTCTTACATAATGTAGGTTTCCGATCAGAGAAGGCTGTCTAATGGAAATGCAAAGTGGTAAAAATATTGTAAATATAGCGCACACTTAAACTAATATGGATTTTTTTTTTTTTTTTTTTAGCTAAGCCTGTTTTTAGGTGGCTAAAATATGTTTTGCTGCTGACCCCGTCCGCAGCAGGTCGTTGCTTAGCTTCCTACACCGGTACTTCTGCTGCTTCTCCACGCCGACTGGCATTTACCAAAGGTAAATCTAAATACCTCATTCAACCCACTTCGAATAATCCAAACAGAGCCTTTAAGTTAAGTTCAGGCAAGCAAAACAATGAAACCTAGTTAAATACATTGTACACCACCTTGACCTCAACACCTTTTTTTTCTCCACTTCATGAACTGTCAATACATGTTTGCATTAAACAGAAATTGATTATCTGTCTGGTGTGTTTGTTTGAGATTGCGTGGGTGATGGTTTGACACAGTAGCGAAATAAAAACTCAAATCTGTAATGTTTTTTGTCATTGTTATATCTGTACAGTGAAATGTGGCACATTGTGAGAATTTTTGACAAAAGAGGAATAACCATCTTCATATAAACATTATTAACCTAATTAACAAATTGTTCACATTTTTTCTATCTGTGCCTCTCACACACACAACAGCTATGTAGTGACACAGACAGATGCACGCACATACTCACACACACACGCACACACACTCAGATCGCAGCTGGCAGGGGTAGACAAACAGAGCAGTCTCTGTCTCAGAGCAGGGATGCTAGCCAATGCCAGCACTGCAGAGCCCACTGTGACGGGAGTGTGTGTTTGCGTCTGTACGCCTGTCTCGGCATACACTTGTGTGTGTGTGCATGTGTGTCTCCGTCTGTCTGTTCACACACCACAGAAGCCAATTAAGAAACTGTCTGTCTGTCTATCTGTCTGGGATGCGGCTGCTGGTGTGTGTTTTGTGCGTGTAGCTGTGCAAGTGTGTGCATTTTTAAAGCTGGTGTGTACATTTGTTTGTAGTTTGCACTATGCACTGGTATGTGTTCTACAGGTAAGCGTCCGTGTGTGTGAGTAAGGGGTGTATGTGTGTGTGTGTTTAGCTGCATGTGTCATTGAGTTTGTCAGATGTGCAGACAGAGGATCAGATGTGATGACAGGTGGCAGAACCAATGGGATGTTACACTGAAACCCGAGTCAAAGGGCACGCACACACACACACACACATGCACACACATACATGCTCACACATCCGCACCACCTGTCAGAGCTCAACCATCAAGAAAGACAGATAATGTAATGAACTCGGACAAGCGTAAGGTGTCAGAGCGTGCGCCTTCATATACTGTACGTGCTTGTGTGAGTGTAATGGAAATCTGTATGAGTGGACAGTATGGTGTGTTTACTGCAATCACACACTGATGTAGCTGTTGGGGAAGTCACATTTTCCTCTCCACATTATGAACTCCAGGGAAAATCTCGAATCTTGTTTTCTTTCCAGATGTCAGAAAGCATAAGGAGGGCTGTTGCAACAAGCTGAGTGAAGCAGACAGCAGGCAGAAAGACACCACGAATACACTGAGCAAGTAAACCCTGGCATGCTATAATTTGTAACGTTATACTTATTTGAATTGTTGTAAAGGTTCTGCGTTTGAAGGGTTGGTTCAGATTATTTGATGTGAGGTGTATTAGCTACATGCATGCCCCTAATTTGGAGAAGCAGAGAGGAGTACCCGCACAGAAACTAAGCAATGAACTCCTCTGGTCAGCAACAAAAGGTATTTTAGCCATTTAAAAAGGCCCACCTAAAAAAAATCAGCATTAGATTAAGTGTACACTATATTTAGAATATTTTCACCACTTTACCTTGTCATAAGACAACCTTTTCTGCCAGGAAACAGATGTTACATAAACCAAATATTGCTCTCTCCAAACCAATCAAACTCAATAGGCGAAATCAATCATTTTCACCTCATAGAACACAGGAGTTGTGTATCTACCACTGCCTCTATCTGTTAGTTTGTTTGTGTTGTCTATGACTTTGATGAATCCGAACTATCCTTTTACAACACAGAGGTGGCACAATAACATTAACAAACTAACAAAACGAAGCAGCAGTATATGCGTTCTGCGAAGTAAAATGACTGATTTTGCCTATGGAGTTTGGTTGGTTTGGAGAGAGCGATATGTGGCCTGTATAGCAGTGGTTCTGTGTCAGAAAAGGTTGTCTGACAGCAAGATAAAGCAGTGAAAATAATATAGTGCATCCCAAAATCACACCCACAGACGTTATTGTGAGCAGTTTCATGTACAGAGATTTTAAAGTGGTTCTGGTACATTCTAGTAGTAGTTACAACATGAAAACGCTTACAGCAGCTTGAGTAACCAGGTCTTGATTTGTGGAAAGAAACGCTGGTTTTGACTGATTTTGTGTGTGTGTGTGTGTGTGTGTGTGTGTGTGTGTGTGTGTGTGTGTGTGTGTGGCATTACATTGGAAAGAAGGCGGACATCTCTAACGCCAATCTCTCCAAAACTCTGCAACTCACACTAAGACTGTCTAGACTGATAAATAGCACTACAGTTCAGTGGAAAAATATGTATTTTTGTTTTGAGGATGAACTGTCCCTTTAAGCACAGTTCATTGCTTAGGTTCCATGCTGGTGCCCCACTTTGCTTCTCCAAACTCGGGGCATGTCGACCGCCATCTGCTGTAGGTAATACACTGACAACTGATGAGTACCTCAAAGGACCACACTTCAAATAATCTGAACTATCCACTTAAAAAAAAAAGCTCACTCTGAACTCTACTGATGTGGTTTAAGGTGGTTATAATGTGTCATTGTGGTGCCTCATTATTAAATGTTAAGTGCTGTTAAATCCAGGTCAGTGAAAGCATCTTTGGCCTGTCTGTAGTCATCTCAGTGATAGTAAAACTATAGCGCGGCCTCCATTAAAGCTGGATCTCATGATCTAAAAAGCTGCAGGGTCCTTCAGGTTCCAGATCAGTGTCAAATATCATCCTGTGCCTGCAGTAAGATAATAGGGAATTGTTGTTTTTCATCTTGTGATGTACTGTAGCTAGGGACTATTGTGTTCAGTAATGCTTCATGTGTGCAGTAGTAAATACCCACCAATAAAATCTCACATGTTGTTAATTAGTTGGGTTTTTTTTTTATTTTTCCATCTTACTAATTAGGCCGTATGCAATAAATTCTGAGCATCTTGAAAATAGTGCCATATTGAAGCAAGGTGGGTGTACATGCTTGATCACTTTGCTGACTACAGTACCAGTGTGCGCCTATAAGGTAGCACTTTACTATAGAACTACCTTGGCTGTAGGTTTTAAACACTTTATTAATCATTAATTTTGTGCCAAATGACACTTTTTGACTATTAAGATATGCTGACGGTGGTTGGTGATGAAGCTGTCAGGTATAAATGTTGCTGATGAAGAAGACAAAGGAAGGCAGGTAAGCAATGATATCTGAGTCTCAACAGTACAGATAAATGTGGGCTCAGTATTTGGCAAGGAACTTACTCTTTTTATTTAATGTGTTATTAATGATTTACAAAGTGTTTGCAACCAATTAATAAGCTAATTATAAACTATTTACATATCATTCATAAGGGTATTATAGTCTTAGAATTAAACATACTAACTAGAACCATTTAGGTTTTTTTTGTCTCCATAGGAAAACTTTTTTTGGTTCCTGCTTGAATCATTTATAAAAGTTCCACTTGGAACCATATCAGAGTTCTACCTAGAACCCACCATAAAGGGTTATACATAGAACCATCTGTAAAAGGTTTCACCCAGAACCCCTTATTAAAGGTTCCACCCAGAACCCTCTCTAGGGGTGCTACCCAGAACCATTCCACCTTCTAAGGGTGCTAACAAGAATCCACACAGGAGCTACCAAGAACCTTTTTATATTTGAAGGGTTTTATTCTGAACTCACCAGGGGGTTCTACTGAAATTTGTTTATATTCCAAGGGTTTTATCAAGAACCCACCAAGGGGGTCCTACAGAGAACCCTTTCGTAATACAGTACAAAGAACCCTTGATGAAAGAATTTTTAAAGGATTTCAAAAATCCTTGAAGAACTTTTCCTTCCAAAAAGGGTTCATAGGATGAAAAGGGTTCTTAATTGAACTTTTGGTCTTACACAGAACCCTTGACAAACCCTTTCTTTAAAAAAAAAAAGGGGGGTTCTTCAGAAGCACTTGGTTTTGGGTGGAACCCCAGTCGTTCAGGAAGACGCCTGATTTCTAAAACTTATAATGCTCTCTATCCCAGCATGGTTAGTGTCATGTACAAAGTAACTTTGGTTTATCAGTATAATAAAATGACCTGTTCAAGGATGCTCTGTAGTCTCTCGGGCTCCAGGTCAATGACGTATTTCCTCTCCTGACGTCGGTCCAGGTCCTCTAAGAGCCGGCGGTATGCTGCCTCATTGAAACTCTCCACGCAGATAGCGCTCACCTGAGTTAACACACACAGCATGTATTCATAGGACATACTGTATGTGTATGTAGACGAACACAAATATCATGAACAGTCGGAATAAGGTCATGCGTCCAAACCACAGGCAAGTTAACAATTGTGTTTGAATAATTAACTGCAAAAACAAGAGTGTACGTATGTGTGTGCACTGTTTGTGTGTGTTTCTTTGGCCCGTTTCCAAGAACGTGCGTGTTTGTGTGTGGTCTGACCTGCCATCCGTTCTGCCCTGCTCTCTCCATAATTGCCTGCAGTATTGCATAACCTAGACAACAGAGAGAAAGGGAAGGAAAAAAAGAAAGAGAGAATTAACGCTGTATAAGGTAGAAGCCATACTCGGGATGTGGAGTAATTATATTTTTCAGGTAAAGCCACAAAAATCACACCAGTATTTGCAAAATCTTTTATTTGATTTCAATTAAAATGACGTCTTTGCACAAAATGCTAATGTCTTGCCTTCAATCTTCGAAATAAAACTCTAAGTACCTCAAGCAACAGTCCTCTCTCGAACGCCACTTTATCAACCAACCCACAGAGCTTATCAGCACAAAGAGTTATGTGCCAAAACAATACAGCCTGTCAGTTTCATTGATAGGGACATTTCATCGAAATTAAACTTCTCACTGCTTCTTGTTCAGTAGTGAACTTTGATTTAAATGCGACTCGTCTGAGAACACAGCGCCACTTATCAATTTTATAGCCCGGAACAAAACATCGAGTTCTTTTTTCTGCAAAAACAATGTAGTATACAGCTTTGAACGGGGCGAGGATGCCTCTTGGCGTAATATCAGATGAGTTTCAAAGTTAATACGATGCCATGAGCAGCTGCAGGTGGTAACATCAACGACAATGAATTACGGTATATTACACTGAACGGCTGTCAAGATGCGTCAAAACAAGTGGGAAAAAATAACGAGAGACAACTCAGTATCATAATAATAATCCTTTATAATACTGGCAGTCAGCTAATGTACTTTTATCATGATCGTTGTTATCGCTATCAGACATTCAAATTTGTTGTTAGCTCTGCTCTGAGCTAGAATGAGAATTTGGTATAAATAAAACATGCTTGGAATTTTTTGAAGGCTTGATATTATGCATCTAATGCTGTGTATTGTATTAAGTATTGTCTAAATTTATTGTTGATGTTGACTTTTTTTCTTTTTGCTACGTTAGGTTCATCCGAATCAAATGTTGAAACCTGTTGAATATGTGCAATGTTTTTGCTGCAATCATCTCTTGGTGCCTGTAGGGTTTATTCACAGGGACCTGCTTGGTTTTAATGTATGCAGCCAGGTTAGGGTAAGAGGCATTATATGTTGGGTTTTATTTATTTATTCATTGATGCCGTCTTTCACTTGCATGTTGTATCCGTACAGGTTCATTTACAAATGTAACCAGCAAATTTTGGTAATCTATCAGCCCCATTTATTTATTTTTTTTCAAGAATGCATTTTGGGCTTTTTGGGATACATTTATGATTGTTGTTGTATTGTTACATTGAGTGCTTTATCATTATTTTCCCAGCTCTGTTTTGGATATAGTTTGTCTAATAGTAAATAGTTATTTATGTCTTTGGTAACAGGTTATAATAACCATCATTATACATGGTAAATTCACGGCTAATGATTTTGTTTTACTGTTAAACATTTAAATAATGTTTGCATATGGTTAGAAACAATTTTTTAAAAGCATTTTTTATTCATTGAAACATAATTTGCAACTAAGGCTGCAATAATTGTTTTCATTTCATTAGGAAGTTTTGGACTTTTTTTCCTTAAAAAAAATATTCTAACTGGTTAATTAATTACCAAAATAGTTTTAAGTTAAAGTTTTAGTTTTTAAAGTTTAGTTTAATGACCTATTGATGAATCATTGCAGCTTTACATAGACTCACCACACAACATTTATTAACAATTTACAAAGCATGATAGACATCAGTTGTAACTTTGTAACAACCACTCAGATGTTGTTTACAGACAACATGTTCTTCTCACCCCTCTAGCATCAGTTTTGCACATGCTGGGCTCCGCAGTCAAGCAATAATAAATATGTCCAGACGCAATTTCAAACTACAAACACAAAACGTACTTGACTTGGTTTAAAAAAAGATCATGGTTTGGGTTGAAATAAGTATGTTACTTACATACGTTCACAAATCTAACAACATATGTAAGTTATATACATATGACATAAGGTGCTACAGTACATAAGTGTAAAGTGCTTAAGTCTGTAAGGTTAATTACTTCTTAATCATTAAAAAATGTTACAACTATCTGGTCCATTTATCAGTTTTCTGTAATTATGTCTTAAAGGTTTTCATATCATTTGGTAAATAATAAATAATGTAATATAGTACACAAAATGTTATAAATGGTTAGTTTACTATACTTTAAACACAATGTACTGGTGATCAGCTCTCATCAGCTATGATACAATATATAATTTCTAAACTAATAATTTTCAAAACACAAATTAATAATAAAATAACAAATTATCGCATTAATAGTAATAGTAAACATAATTGTCATCTCATTGTTTATTAACAATAAAATAACTATTAACTAAGGTTTAATTGACTTTCAGTTGACCATTTATTAATGATGGTTGTTATAAAGTGTTACTGTTGTCTTCTTATTGCATGGACATGTGTCTGGCTGCAGACTAACAACCACTCCCTGTCTAAGATGGCTTTTCATTGCCACAAACTGTTTGCCTGTTTGTTTCATTTGCAACTTTTCGGTCCACTTGTCCCTCTCCTGTACGCTCCAGTCTCATTGAATAGATGTGCGAAGTGCTCTTTTGTTATAAATAAAACAAGAAAATGTCTCGATTCACTCATAGTGAAATGCGTGCACGCATTAAAAAACAAGCAGCACATGTCTACAACAACACAAAATGACACACACACTGCGGTGCAACAGTGCCAACTGTTACCCTGCTTTTTTTCTCTACTTTTGTGGAGGCAGCTATTTACTGCTTGAGTTGAAACAAAAAGCACATGTGAAGCCTCAGTAATCACAGCGTGTATGTGTAGTGTGGAGTGTGTGTGTGTGTGTGTGTGTGTGTGTGTGTGTTTTTGTGGTTTACATCGCAAAGAAGGGGAGTTTGTCTTTACGTGTAGCGTGAGATTGTGTTTTCACCTTTCCAGCCTCACAAATGATATTAAATGCGTGTTTCTGTGCCCTAAATCAACGTATTTGTGTTTAAGGTTACACTTGTGTGTGAGTTGTTTATGTGTATGTGTTTTGTTTGTTCCGTCTAACTTGTATTAATGCAATGTAACGCACAGTTGCACATACATTCATCTACTGTATGTGAATTTATGCACGTCTTGGTGTGTGTGTGTGTGTGTGTGTCTGTGTGTGTGTGCGTGTGTGTGTGTGTGTGTGTGTCTGCAGGCTGTCTGTGGAGCAGAGCAGAGCAGGGAGCATAAAACAGATCACAGCGTTACTGCCCATTTTCCAGCACATTACCGGCAGCAGGGCCTGATGGGAGCCTATAATGAAGGGCCCTGCCTTGGCCTAGTCAAGGGTGAGCACAGCCCAAACTCAACGCATCCATCCTCCGCTCCATTTCTCCCTCCTTTTCCTTCTTTCGCTGCCTCCTCTTGTTATATGCTACTGTATATCCCCAGAGGCTTGTGATCCTGCCTGTCCTCTTACTCCTCCTCCCTCATCTCCCTCCACCGCCTCCCATCTACCTCTCCTCTTCCTCTGTCACCTTGTTTGCCTCCGCCTTCTCCCTTCTCTCACACCTGTCTCTCCTACTTCCTCCCTTTCCGGCTGCTCCACCAGCTCACCTCACCTCACCTGTCTCTCCTGCTTCCCCTCTTCCCTTCCCCTTCCTTCCTCTGCTCAACCCCCCCACGGGTACTAACTCAGACAACCTGGACCAGAGGGAGGCTGGCAGAGGCACAGACAGAGAACACACATACTCACTCACACACACACACACACACACTGAGCAGCTCACTGATTCCCTAACACGCCACTATACCGCAGTCTGGGGACTCTGCGTCATGTTTGACCTGTGTTTCTCTCCCTGTGGCAGGGAATTAGTCTGTGTGTGTTTGTGGGTGTGTGTGAGATAACGTGCCAAGCATTCCCATGACAGTGGTTAGGGGCCGAGGGCGTCAGCTGTGCCCGCTTCACTAACTTATGTGCACTGCATGATGGGATGGTTAAATTAAAGGCAGGTGAACGCTGCGAGAGTCGATGCCAAACGGCAGTTTCAGGATGGAAAGCGCCAAACTCCCCTCTTGTCTCTGCAGCTGTATCCTCTCATCAGGAAAGTGCACATCCAGTAGCTCAGCCTTTGTTCTTTCTCCACAAGAAAACAAAGCTAAATTTGGGAAATAAATTAAGGCCAAATAATCTCAGGCAAAGACTTTTAGAAATATCATTATGACTTGATATTGCAATATTGTGTTCCGTGTGCCATGCCAAACTGAACTCAAATTAATGGGTATTTCTTCATGCACAAAAGTGTGTTTTGAAAATCAGACTAATTTGTAAATCTATTTTAATCTTCCATAGCGGAGTTTTTAATTTGAACCCAGATAAAGAAGACAGCAGCAGATCTACCCAGTTAGCTCTTGTTATCACTGCGGAACATTTGAATCTCTGCCGCACCATAAGGACACAATGCAGCTCAAGTCATGGTCACTTAGGGCGCGTTCACACAAGCCTTGTTCAGTCTGACTGAACCGAACTCTGGTGCGGACTAAAAAAAAAGCTCTCCCTTTATCTTCTGTTTTGGTTACTGGTGAACTGGTAGTGTTTTTGCTACCAAAATGTGGACTGGCAGGGGACAAATTGACAAAGTGCGAAATGCCTGCTTTATTAAATTATTTAACCCCAAGAACTCTGCAATAGAAATTATTTGCCAGTGCACACATACAATAAAGAACAATGATTGATTAAAGTATTGAATTTAATAAACTGAGTTATGAATTAAAAAAACAAACAAACATCAAATGTGTTTTTTTCAATTTTACTAAATAAACTAGGGATGTTAATGATTAAGTAATTCATCAACTGTCTAAAAATGGCAGTAAATGCACCTCATTTGACGTTGTTTTGTCTGGCACAGGGATTTGTTGAATAAGAAAAGTTAAACTTAAAATGAGAAAAAACATGATTGTTAGCATTTTCAACTATAGGTTAAACAAAATGCACAGAATTTGCAACCTAAAAATATACAAGATTTCTAAATGTAGACACATGAACAAAATATTTCTTAACACTCCAGGTAGTTGTTTAAGCTATTTTCATTTTTTTCTTTTTTTTAAAGAGATATCCTTGTTTTGATGAGCAGAGTAGAAAGGTGTTTTGATAGTTTCATCTGCATAGAAATATTTCCTACATTTGTATTTTTTTTTCTTACTGTGACATAATTTCCTAGATAATTTAAAAAAATGCTATATATCTATCATATATCGTATTTCTGTTACGTTTTTTATTTCAAATTGATTACAGGATCATGATTTCCCATGGCCAGTAGGGGCCACCTGCAAGAGGTCGGTTTCCATAGAGTCAATACCCGCTGCCTTATGAGACATTCATATGCTCTAAAGTCTGCTGATGGTCAGATCAACATCAACATGGAAAGAACTCGATGGTGCTCCATGATGAACAACATCCAGGTGGGCCATTTGTTGTCTTTTACCCACTGACCTTATGACCAATAATTGAGCAACATTTCCACCAAAGGACTTGTATTCACATTTTTTGGTCCATTTGAGTTGTGCCTTTGTGAATACAAACTGGACTGGCTAGAGAGTTAAAAGCAATGCAGCATTCTCACTTGGGTTCGATTCAGGAACCGGGCCTTGAGGTGCGAATGCGCCCTTAGACAGTTGTGGTTTACAGGAATATGAACCATAATACTGCATTACAGCCCCTTTTGCATACTTTCCCCAAATCCCTCTCTGACCTTTCTTTTTAAAACCAGCAAGGGAAGAAAACGGAGAAGAAAACAGATGAGAGAGTGTAAGGCAAAGTCTTACAGTGTTGCTGTACTGCAGCACTTTGAGGGTGGAATTTTAAAAAAATTAACATATCCTTTAACTCACTCCAGTGATGCAAGTACCTCCCTCAATCCCTGAACCCAGTGACTAATGATGACTAATGCACTTTTTATGTTGCACTCTTGCATTATAAAAGGAACAATCAACTTCAAGGTCCAACAATAATACTGAGTGAATCACTGATTTCCCTGGGCGTTTCTATTTGTTTGTATGGAAAACCCTGCACAAAATCAGATATTTTTTTAAAGTTAGTAACTTCTCTAAAAATTAAGTTTTGTCATATTTGCTGAAACTGTCACTATATCCTGATAGTAATACACAAGAGAGTTAATGTATGAAAAAATCAGGTTCCTCATTGAGCTCCTCATGGCATTTGAAAGAATCCACCGCGCTTGAATGCAAACAACCAGAACCAGATTCCCACCCAAAATGCTGTTATTTGAAGACTCGAGAGTCAGCTGAGGCTTAAATGGTTTGTGGTCGACCACTTATCCTCAACTCAAGTAACTTCACCTGTCTTTCCTCTGCTCCGCTCCGCATGGGTGGAGCCCATACATGTAAGCACACAGAGCAGAGCAGAGAAAGGAGGGGAGAGAAAGCCAGCAGCAAAACGCGGTAGCGGCTCTCACACTGAGCTGAAATGAAACGAGTGAATATAAATTAGGTAAGTATACAAAAATATAATCATTTGTTTAGCTCCAGTGGGTTGTTTTCATTCAGGCACGGTGGATTCTTGCAAATGCCATTAGGAGCTCTAGGAGGAACCAGAGGTACCGGATTTTTTTTTCACATATTTATCTGTCTCATGTTCTACTGTCAGGATATAGTGACAGTTTCAGCAAATATGACAAAAGCATTTTTATTTTAAAAGCAAAAAAGAAAAGGCCAACTTTATTGTCATCATACAATCTTACAGAACACAATTCATTCAGTCAAATTCATTCTCTTTTGAGTCAAATAGATGGTATAGTAAATAGTTTAAAATCCTATTAATTATCTATGGTTGAAGTGAACTGTTTCTCCTCCCCAGACTCGAGGAAGCTCGGGCAGGCTGCAGGAACACTGCAGGAGTGCAAGACGAGCCCAAGATTGTAATTTAACAATAACTGTCAGTTGTCTGTCAATGTGATGTGAAGCCTGTTATCCTGAAAACAAAAGCCCAGTGCTCACTTGTAGTTAAGTGACGTAGTTACTTAATCACTGCCTGCCAGACTCCATTATCATATTGCTCAATTTAACGGTTATGAACATCTGCTCCTTCTACAAGTTTATTAATGATTTCTTATGACTCATAAAAAGACGATCACTCATTCGGCGAACATTCGGCATTAATCTGAAATCTAATTAATGTGATATGGGCATACAAAAAACATTTTTTCCAGCCCAAATAGAAATTTCAAAGGGGGGTGCTGAGGCTGCTGTGTTGTTATTCAATTCAACATGTTTGCTTAATCTCTGATGACATATCATGGACATGTTATAATTTATTACAATTTCTCCTTTAACCAGTCCGAGAATTAGCTACCGTACAGCACCCAGGGACCAACTCCAGTTGTAAGCCAGCACCTTGGTGAGAGGTACTGACAGAAGAATTGACATATACACGTTTTTGATGGTGGGGGAAACACAAAAGGGGAGTCAAACCCACAACCTTCTTGCCTCCGCCTGCTTAAGAAGTTACCAACTGTAGCTTTGTTAGTGTATTTGTGACCGTGCATTTACCTCTGTCTGTGTCGTAGAGGAAGACAAATCGGCTCCAGTCGTAGTGGTCCAGCAGTGACAGCAAAGCCCCTCTGATGGACGGCCGGAGCTGCAGGGTGAACTGGCCCTCTCCTTCAGTGGGGAAACTGGGCGTCACTAGGCTGATGTGCAGGGCCCCACAGAACGATGTCAGCGTGTTCACCGAGCGCTTGTCATAAAGGCCGAAGATGGCGAAGACCCCTCTCGAATACTGAGAACAGACTGATGTGAGGAGGGAAGAGGACGGGGTTGCGTTGGGGAGAGAGGGACCCAGATGGAAGAAGGAGAAAAAAAGAGAGCAAATGGAGGAAAAATTAGCAGACCCAAACACAAAGTATACTCAGTGACGCTGTTTTTAAGATCTTTGCTGTGATTTTACAAACGAACGGAGCTGACAGGACGGAGAAAGACACATGGCCCTTAATTAAATTCACACTGTGAAATCTGGTTGCACATGTCAAACGTTTTAATGAGTGACAACTTCAGCTTGTATCAGCTATACCTTCTCACTCCTAATTAGACCCACAAACTGCACTCTGTGAGTGGTGTGTGTGTGTGAGCATCCATAAATGTGAGTGGTTTACCAAAAATGTCTGACTGAAAATGCATCAGCAGTTTAACAAAGGTCTTGTTGAGTTTCCTCATAAATAAAGAAAAGAACTTTTATTTTATCTAGAACGACATGAGACAGATTCATGGCACTAAAAGCAAAATCCCTCACTGCCACATTAATAGGGCTATAACGGATTTTTCTTATTGCAGTAACAAAGCAACATAACCTTACGGGATGGCGGTTTACCGCAACTGCGTTAATAATCATGTTTCATTGGGCTATATTTAAGCATTCTGTCATTAGAGTAGCATAAGGCAGTACATAAGTGCAAGACTGAGTGAGCAGAAAGTTCTATTTACTATTGTCTTGTTATCTTTTATATTTTAACGTGTGCTTTTTTAGATTTTATATTTTTATGTTTCTATATGTCTTGTTAGCACCCTGGGCTGTGAGAAACACAATTTTGTTCCCGTATACTCTGCATGTTGAAATGTCCATAAACAACATGAACTTGAACTGAATGTACAGTAAATATTACAGTGTGTCAGTTAATGAACACTGCAGCTTCTCAAGACCAAGAAAAGTCTTATCTGTTATTTCCCAACTGTTTGAAAAGTGAAGGGGGTTATCCCCGAAGTAAGCTGAGCAGTAAAGGCTTTAACGTTTAGCTAATGCTAATGCTCACATTGTACCTTTACAACATCAGCTCCTGTGCAATCGTATATCCCTTCCAGAAGCTTTGTAATACAGTCTTGAACTTCTGTGTCTTTTCGGAGATTCCATTTTTTTCAACTCTGCAGTAGGAGTCACACGACCGTGGTATTGCTGTAATGCAGTTATCGTAACAGCTCTATTATACACTATGGTACACTCCCACCACGTCAAATTTGGCAGCTTGGTCAGTGGCCCACACTTCAAATTATGATGTTGTACGTACCCCTCTAGCATGGGTTTTGCACATGCAGGGCTCTGCAGTCAAGTTATTAATAATAAATATGCAACATCCTGGTAGACTTTAAAAATAAAGACACAAGACTACCTGGGCAGGTTTTGGAAAAGCTCATGATTTAAGTTACTCACGTAAGTTCACAAATGTAAGTTATGTTGTTTGTTATGTAAGTACGTAACATACAGTTATGTAACTAGGTACCATATTTAAAAGAAGTTAACCTCAATGTTGCCTTTTGGTTTGACACAGTTCGCAAACCCCGGCCTCCTGGGTAAAAGTCCTGATTGTTTGACCCATCCATCCACTCCACCTTCTCCTCTTTCTCTTTATAGTACATCACCTGACTTCCACAGCACATCTAAGCATGATGCTAGAGCACAGATGTATAATAGAACTAGACAGAGTTGGTGCTCAGCCGTGCTTCCAATTATTCCCAGTGGCCACATATGGTATTGCTGTGTAAGGAAACACCTGTAAAACTGTTGACAGGTCACGTCCAAATAAACTAAGTCATGACTTGAATTTTTGATCTATGTAGGTTTTATTTTTGTGAAACTTTTCTAAAGCCAAGAAAAACTAAAAATCTTTGTCCCCGGTATCCAGTTTTTAATAGTACATCCTTGGGCGCCTCCAGAAATATCACTACAGGATTACCTGCAGCGTCTATAGTCTGAAGCATAGTGGCACTGACCGAGCTGCTGTATTTGACACAGTGGGAGTGAGAACAGGCTGAGTATATACATGTAATTATAAAGTTTAAGCACACATTTCAAAGTACATGGGTGGAAATCAGACTACCCTACAAGCCCCCAGCAAGCAATTTTCAAATTTTCTGACTGGCACAAAATCATTCCCACTAGCCAAAACTGGCATGGCTGCTTATACAGTTGTTAAGGAAATTACAGTCAAATAATCCCATCTGCTTAAAGCTTAACATCCTTAAGATCCATCCACGCACGCACACACACACACGCAGATACAAAACCCTTGACCGAGCCGCGAGCTCACTTCAAATGTGAAGTCATTTTCCACTACAACACTGCAACTCAGTCTTCAAAACCCCCCGAAGCTTTCAACCATGACAGAGAGGAGAGTGAAAAGCACTGACGTCCTCCGCTATCTCGCTTCCGCAAGAATCTCTCCTCTGCTTCAGTTTGTCGTTCATCCGTGCGGCTCGACCGAAAGCGTTTGAACAACAACAAAAATAAAGCTCTCGGGTGTGTGAGTCCTGCATATTCTGACAAATGCGCACACAAACACGTGCTTCACTTTCTAAGGACTCTGCGAGTGAAGTGACTCAAAGTGTGTGTCAACTCATTTTTCTTTTTTTACACTCTTTAATGTT
The DNA here is from genome assembly GCA_034769285.1 of Lutjanus argentimaculatus. Lineage (NCBI taxonomy): Eukaryota > Metazoa > Chordata > Actinopteri > Lutjaniformes > Lutjanidae > Lutjanus > Lutjanus argentimaculatus. Next base: position 5,731,852 of record JAWZSL010000001.1, read on the forward strand.
TCTCTTTGTCTGCCCCTTTTTCTCTTTCATCCTCTTCCCCTCATCCCCTTTTTAGCCCCCATTCATCCTTTCAGCTAGATTCTTTCAGGCTGGCATGTTTTGAGCTCGAGCTCCATCCTGCGTCATAATTCACTCTCAGCCCTGTAATACGTCACACTGGAGTAAACAGTAAGACGGGTGGGGGACTGCAGACTTTGCTTTTGGCAACAGCCGGCCATCACTCTGTAACCTTTTCTCTCTTCCTCCTCTTTTGATCTCCTCGTGCATCACTTCACCTCATACCTTTTCCTCTCAGACGCTGCATCAATCCTCTCTCTTCCAGCTTCCACCATCCACTTTCCTTCATCCTTCCTCTCCCTCTCTTCCTCGATGACTGCCTCCTCTTTCTGTTCCTCCCGCTCTCCCTCCTCCTGGGACTCAGAGTAATTCCATTATCAGCTATAAGCCTCAGTGGGGGTAAACACTGAGGGAGATGCAGCTTTGACGGCTCGGCTTGTGGCAATTAAACAAAGCCGAGGCCCCTGCACCCAGGCGGCGATAAGGCAGGGATTTAGTCTCCGATTATGACAGGAGCTAAATGTCTTCAATTCAGAGAACTAGCATACTACGTACTTAGCATGCGTCATTCACCAGGAGCTGAGTCATGGCATCCTCAAAGTCAACAGACTTAGGTTCTTCCAAGATGATTTTTATGGCATTTCCATGTTTTATTTGATACTTCAGAGTGCATAAGAACATGAGCGATGGTTATCGAGATGAGACTTTATGTGATAAACTACAAAATGGCATGGTGTATGTTACTGAGAATAGTCTTCTGCTAAATCGCTGAAGTTGACTCCATATTTAAGTGCCCATAAGATAAGAACAAATGTTCATCTAAATGAAGGGAATGTAGGGCTGCCCGCTACTCGTCGATTCACTAGCAAAGACCATCAACAATATGCGTTTAAGTGATTAACATAGAACTAAAGCTGGCTCTTCTTCACACGTTGGCTGCGTTTTGGGGAAGCTTGGAGGGGAATCCGTCATAGCGCCTGGGCATGATGTACTGCCCCTCAGGACCCTACGGAGAGGAGGAGGAAGGAAAATGAAGCAGAGAGATGGGGTGGCAAGGAGGTTACGGAATACGAGAGCAAAAGAGGAAAAGGCTAGGTGAGTATTTATACCAGAAGAGGCGCGGTTGAGATGTGGTCCTGCTACTGAAACTCTGCTAGACAGCTTCAATTAAACTGTGTCGGTGAGAAGACTCCTAGGGCAGGTTTACATCCTAATACCTCATTTACAACTGGTATTAAAATACGAAATGTATCCAGGTAAGTTATCTAGATAAGGAAAAACACCTTAATGCAAATTGTAAATGCTACATGGTCAGAATGTGAACAGATCTGTGGAGGTAGTCTTGTAGGCTTGCATTGCGTTCTGATCAGTGTAAACGCAATCCGGACAACAATCTGGATAACGTATGCAAACACAGTTCACATTTTAATACCAGGTGCAAATGGGGCGTAAAGGTCCGGTTCCTGAATCGAACCAATTTGAGATACGTTGTTTCAGTTTTCTAGCTGGTGCGCTTTGCATTCACAAATGCAAAACTCAGACAGTCCATAAAATTGCAATTGACCAACCCAGAGAAATATGTAATTTATTCAAGGTAACAGCATGTTTCCTAGCTAGCTAGCACGGGATAGGTCAGACGATGTGGAAGGAAGTCACGTAAAATGTCACACACATTTTCATCAGCATTCGTGGTTGTTTTACAATGAAGAAAACAACTCCCATAATTCCATGCTACTTCAGATATCAACAAACTATGACTTTTGTTTTTGTTTTTTTAATGTGACAGAACTTAGATATTGTGTGTTTAACAGGAAGCTCACTTTGTGTCCCAAAAATATATATGTAAAGAATTAAATTAATATCACAAGGATGAGATGACTAGTTGAGGAGTGGCTTGAACTAATGACCACTAGCAGACAAGGAAAATATTTGGCTGGGGTCATCCTTAGCGCATATTCAGATTGAAACATGTGGCTAAAGCGTCACTCGGCGTTCATTCATGATGGCAGCTCACTGATGAAAAATGGCTCTTGGCTGAGAAAAAAGATGTCCTTACACTGTCTAGGGACAAAGCGAGCCAAACACACAATTGAATTTCTTTGACAGCAGTGTCACGGCAAATGCCATTCCCTTGATTTTAAATGAATTTGTGTCTTTGGGATCAGCTGTTTTTGAGGAACACAGCAAAAATAGAAAGGCAGCAAAACAAAAAGAAAGCACTGCACATGTGAACTGACATTCTGGGTAACAAACTGGAGCACCGCTCTAATGCCAACTGATAAATCTTTGTAGAAAGTTAACTAAAACTACCGGCCTAGTCGCACTTTATGACATCACTGTCTGAAGATTTTATTTTCCTCCCACCTCCCGGGTCTCCATCAAAACTAAAGGAAATATTGATAGCCGTAATCCCAAACCGCTCTATTTTTAAACAATACCAAGACATCCGCACGCACGGGCCCAGAGCACATAACAAAAACCTCTATGTATGTCTCATTTTTCATTCATCCACTCTCTCTTTATCTGTTTTTCTCTTCTATCTTTCACCTCCCCACTCCCTTATTCCCTCATTCTCTATCTATTCCCTCTGATCCCGGCGCTGCCTCTCTGACTCGCTCATCCTTTCTTTCTCCAATGTTTCCCTTTCTGATGTGCGTCTCCATGGGCTTGTTTCTCTGCAACCCCCTCCACCACCACCTCCGCCGCAAGGCTGGAATGTGCCAGACAGTGGCGTCATTGTAATAAAATGTGTGCTAAGCTTGCTTCATAAAGCTTTAATGAGAGGAGGGGACCGGCAGCACGGTGCATCATCACCACCAGTAAAAGCATCGGACACAATAGGTCTCCCGGGACTTCCTCTACCTCTACCTCTCGTTGCCTCCCACTCGCTTGTTTTCTCAGCATCTCCATATGTTTGATTTTTTTTCTGTGTACAATCTCTTGTCTTTTTCGAGTTCTTAATTGCTCACCCTGTCTGTCAAACCTCTCTCCTCCTCTGTGCAGACTTCTCCATAAATCTCTTTAAAACGTTCCTCCTTTATCTGCATTACTCAATGCCATATATCAAGCCTCAGCATCCTTGCATCTTCCTCTGCAGCTCTCGCTGCCTCTCTCTGATTCATTTCATTTGTGTCTGTGCATTTAGAAAACCCTCTCAATCATGTGCAAACTCTGCACATCACTTTATATCTGGTTTTTCACAGTCAAATTTGTCCAGCTCGCATAACAGGGAGGAAAATATATTGTTTGAGCAGTGGAATAGTCAGAGTTGGGGAGGGTTACTTTACTTTTTTCCCCAGTACTATTACAAATTACCTGTTCAAAAATGTGGCCAGTAACCTAATCCAGGTATCACAATATAGTTAGTAATGTGATTATTTTCCAGTGCTTTTGGATTATCTCAGTTGCAAATGGTGAAACTGTTTTGCCTAATATAATATTTCATGTTTGTTGATAGGTTTATAATTTTTTATACAGATATTCCCTTTCTTTTTTATGAGTAAATAGGCGTTTGGATTAATAGCTGTACTTATGAACATTTAAATGCACTATTAAATGCAATGTTAAGTATGCTATTCCCACAAATCATCCTGGTCATCAGAATCATCACCCACAGCTAACAAAAAACTTCCAGTTAATGATGTCATGACCATGACATGAGGGGGCCGTTCAAATGAGCTAATCTTGAACAGTTAGCAGTTGGTCTGTGTAGCTCACGTTAGCGGTAATGTTGGTCTGTGTAGCTAATATTAGCCATTGGTGAATTCAACTAATGTTAGCAATTGTCTGTGTAGCTACAGTTAGTGGGTGGTTTGTGAAGCTAACATCAGCAGTTCATCTTACCTGTAAATGTTTCTTAAAATCAGATATCAAGTTATTGAATGATGGCAGCATTTTACAGCTAAAGGCAGAATTTCCACTGTACTGTGACGTTTTGTCTCTTTTCTGATTTAAAGACAAAATATTGGCTAAATTTCCACCCAGTGAAACTATGTTTTTCACTAGAGGTCATGATAATGATGTGACTGCAAGATTAACTGGTTTCACTGAGACCAGAGTGGTGTTGTGAGACGTATGAAGTGTAATGTGTGTGCACTGTGCATGATAGTATATTATTCTTTATTTTAAATTTTACTTTAAAATTGTAATCCTGCTAATAATCCCCATGTATCTGTAATCTGATTACATCTCTTTTAATCGGTAATTGTAATGTTTTTTTTTTAATCCTAATTATGTAATCCTGTTATATGTAATTGATCACTCCCCAAGCCTGACAATACTTTAAAGTCTTTTTGCTTCTCTGGTATTGTTTTCTATGTGTTTGTTCTCTTCTGTATTTCTCCCTCCCTCCCTTTTTATTTACCTCTCTCAGCACACTGTTTATGTCTCTGGACTGGCCGCTTGTTTGTATTTCGCATGACAGCAAGAACAGATGCTCACAGATAAAGCTGCTACTGATTTAACTGTCACTGCACCACAGCACAACATAAAAAGTAACACACACACTCACTCACACATAGTCACCAATATTGAACAGACTAAAGCACAAACCCCCGTGCTCCAACACACACGCACAACTTTTCCGACTTTCTGCCCTGATACTGCGGCTGTTTCTCACCTATTAGTCTGAATAACAACCCTCTAGCTGCAGAGACATTCTCCAGACAGCCACAGAAACACTGCAAAAATACTGTGAGCTCTCATTACCCGCAGGTAAAGGCCAAGATAAAGGAAGCACCTGAGTAAATGAGGAATACACACTAGTTTAAAAGCCATACTGTGTATTTTTCCTGGCAGTGCCCGGAGTTACCTACAGTGCAGCACAGTGATACCTACAGGGTGAGGGGAAGTAAATGCCAATAATAAGCTTTTATGAGCTATATAATTAGAAAGAAATCTACCACCCAATGCCTTACACTGACATTTCACGTCTGAGCCATCTATAGTGGTATCCTCGAGAGAGGTAAGCTCCTGTTTCTCTTCTGTTCTGTTTCTTCTGTGCGAGTTCTTCTTCCAGAGGAAAACAAAGAGCGGAGCATCCTGCAGCAAGTGGTGGAGTTTCTACAGTGACTGAAGCTGTAATCCAGACTGACGCAGCTAGATCATAGTGAAGAATTAATTAACAATCCTGATCAATTAACATACTGAAAAATGGGTAAGTGTGAAGTGCTAAAAATAAGATAAAGCTAAAAAAAAAAGGGTTTTTGAAGCCGTAAAAGTGGTTAAGTGAGAGGGGTTACCTTGCATTAAGATATCTAGTGTTGTGTAAAATTCACTTTTAAATTCAGGTTTGGTTCTAAAGATTCTATAAGTATGTTGATAATCCTTTTTTTTTATCACTAACACAGTTTTAGGGCTGCCCCCTGAAAGTGATGAAATCATCATCATTATCTAGGGTCGGCAAAAAATGTTGTTGGACATTTCATATTCATTGTTAGCATAGTTAGCACACATTAACTCTGAGGGCTAACTTGGTTTGTTTACTATATGTAACATAAACATCACTGTGACCCTGAGCATACTGCTGAACTTCATTCAATATGGCAGTTCAATAAAACATCGCTTGATAGTCAGTTAGAAAGGGAACAAATAGTCAAATATTCTTATTAAACAGCCAAATCTGGTTTGTCTGACAAATTTTTAAGTCAGTAACTGCACTAGAGACTATGTTGTTTTTATTGGTTAGCTAGTAGCCTAGTTATTCCATTGCCAAAAAAAAAATCATATCAACACTAACACTATTATACCATCTTTGCAATGAATTGTCCTTAAGCTAACGTAAACAGCTAACAAGCCTCCAATGAACATAACTTTTCTGGATATTTAAAAAAAAAAATCATGACCAGAAAAGTGCAATAAAATCACAAATTGCAAACAGAAATAAGGAGCAAATCAGTGCATATTATACTAATACAATATAAGGTTCCAACTTTTACAAACAGAAAATGCTGAGTCACATTAGCTTAAGCAGTGCTAATTACCAGCTTCCAGCCATGCTTGCAAACAATTAATTTAATCTGAGACTCCATTTGCAGCAAAACAACATTATAGCTACAATATAAAATTTGATTTAAAAAAAATCCCTAAATATTCACAGTAAAAAGTCTAAGGCAACAAAGAAGACAGCAGGACAAACAGTCACACTGTGTTCTCTAATTTGCCTCATTAACAATATGGGAAATTAAGAGTAATATCACTGCAGAATGACCAGGAGGAGGAAGTGAGGTACACAAACTTTTATTAAATATGAAACACTGTTTTAAATGAACTAAAACAGAGAAAAGAACAAATGAAATTTGCTAATTGCTGACTGTGGTCAGCAAGGCTTTACTATTAAAATGAAACCACAGACTTGTTGCATGTTTTTCATGACCCTGTTTCCTAGATATTATTAGGTTTATATACTACTAATTTGTTTTCCCAATAACATTGTAGTGAGAAACATAATTGCTGCCTGGATTATGTTCACAGAAAACATTTTTGAGCTACATATCACACAGGAACCAGGAAGTTGGTCGGGGTGGATGGTGGGCTTAAATAGTGCAGAACTTTGACATCAGGTTTAGTCAACAAAAACACTGGATAATATTAATAAGAGGCCATAGTTTTGGTTAAAGGAGCAATATGTAACAAGTGCACATCCAAAAATGGGTACTATAGTCCAAATAGTGAGTTGGAGCCACTGGACCTGAAGTTCAGTGACTATCTGCCTTCTGCCTGCCAAACTCCATTAACATATTGCTCAAGTTAACTGTTATAGTCATTATTAATAATTTTCTGGAAGTCATAAACAGACACTGACTCGTTTGGCAAACATTCGGCATTAATGTGAATTCTTGATCTTTCTCTAACCTTAACCAAGTGGTTTGAGGGCCTAAACATGATCATAAAAAAGTTTAAGAATGCTTTAGTTGCTATGAGCTGATATTATACTGCAAGATATGTTGGCTAAAAACAAATTAAATATATTGTTAACATTTTACTTAAAAGTAATATTTTGCCACTTGCCATGAAGGTAATTTCTGGGATTGTCACAGAGAAGTGATAGAAGTGAAGTGAATTATTATGCTAAAACATCTCACAGCTCTTACACACTTGTAACTAGTTGCTTTTGTGTTTGCATCTTTCCATAAAGTTTGGGGGGGGGGCATTTGTTGAATCGAGCCACTGCCTCTCAAATGCCTGTGCATGCCCCTGGCTTTCTGGGTAGCATTAGTGCATCGAACATTCAATGAAGAAGGATGGGGAGATCTCTGTGCCTCAGTGATTACAATGGCATAGCTCTCACTAGGTGAATGGGACTTGCATGCTGGGTAACACTTGCTATTTTTCTCTAGTGTTCGATAGCTGCTCTCGGCTCTCCAAAGCAACGGCATTGTAAAGACAGACAAAAAACAGGAAAGACATTCACGCACAATAAAAATATTGGATAATGACTTACAACACAGGTGCATCATAAATGGCATTTATAATTAGGATGTTTTGTACATGTTTTGTGCAGAATATAAATGCCACTTTTAAGGACTGTATTAATGCCGAAATGCTGCTTCCTTTATCTATTTTCAGCATTGATTGAATAATCGTGCTGTGTGGGAGCCAACAATATGATACAAAACTCTCTAGAAAACATGACATGTACAGATACAATGAAACACCACTTTTATACTGTCAGTGGCACCACAGCTTTGTAAAAGAGGAGCTTTATAGAGACAAGGCAGAAGACAAAGTCTGGGGATCAATAGCATCTGGCAGAGAGTACAGTCACTGTATAGATTTCATATTTGTTCTTCTGCACTATAACATAGATTATGGCACAATGGAGCAACATCTCAGCAAGAAAAAAAACAAAAAAAACACTTGCAACTCAGAATCAAATATAATGCTTATAAAGAAGTATTACTGCACATGATGTTTTAGCACAAAAAACATGACATAATTGAAATAACTCTTTATTTACTATTGTTTTTCAATACTGCTTTTCATGCCTGAAATAGTCTAATCCAACAGGCAAGCTTCCATTAGGTCCATCCCCAGATAAACACGGACTGATTATTTTTAACCCAGACAACAACTTCTCATCTGTCCTGAGCAGCAATGTTATGATGACAAGCTAAAAGCCTGAGGATCAATATTCTTCGAGAGAGCATGTTCAGTTATTTTATAACATAGACAAAAATAAGATGGCAAACAGGAGAGCTGTTTAAACACTGACAGCCAGTTTTAACCCAGGGGACCAAACCGATGAATGACCAGTGCTGGGGAAACTATTTTGACAGCATAGTCACCAATTATTTCACGCTGGGACAAGTTTAACTACAGCAAAGCTACCCTATAGGGAGAGATCGAGTTTGAGGAACTGCAGCTACTACGAGAAAGTAGTTCAAACTACTTTAAAAACATAAATAAAATGAAATAAATTGATAATGTACATATGAAATTATAACAAATAATACAAAAAAGTCACATGCCAGCAAACAATGCCCCTCAGTTGGGTTTATTGCAAAAAGTACCCACTTGTTCACAGGTTGTACATAAACTACAAAAATAAAATACCCCATTATTCATGGGTGCTAAAAAAGCAAAGCATTCCAGCTTTCCTATACAATGTCCATCAGAGAAGCAATGATAAAATAACAATGAAAAAATCCTTCCTTTCCTTTTATCATCCAATCTAATTTGTAGTGGCAAAACAAGTCATTTACAGTATCTGCTTGAATCACGATGCAAATATGAATGTAGCTGAACTACCACAACTTTGCCACATTGCAAAGTTACTGCAACATTACAGTTACAATGACACCATTAGTGACCTTGCTGCTGCGCTGTTGAAACATTACATAACAGGTATTCTGTGGTGTTTTTATTTTTGCAATGTCTCTTCAACACCCTCTGCATGACGTTTCCTGTACTTAGTGTAATGACACTGCTACATTGCTAAAATGTCAAAAAAAACAAACAAAAAAAAATGGTGGAAATGGTGGAAACATTGAGACAACATTCCTGCGATGTTAAAAATAACATGTTGGCGGTGACATGCTGGACTTTCACTTTGTAGGTTGCTTCAAGGTCACATGTCGTAAAAGTTACGTTGCAACTCGGTTCCTGCAACAACTTTGTAGGGAGCAAGCTACTGCAAAATGCAGATAGCTTTGTTAAGCCACATTTTCACCAAAAGGACCTGGAACTTTTAGCTCAAAGAGCTACTTTTCAAGCAGACAAAGGGTTCCTCCAGCCCATTACAGTCACACATTTACACTGTGGTCTAAAGATGCTTGATGATCTGGTATATTAGTCTGCTGCTGTATAAAAAGCAACATGTTTTTACAAGCTATTTTTGTGCCTGACTAGATAACAAGACTAGGTGGCCTGGTAGCTCAGCTGGTACAGTGTTTGCCCCATGTACTGGGGCTGTGAGTCCTCTGCAGTGGCCATGGGTTTGACTCCTGCCTGTGGCCCTTTGCTGGATCATTAAAGGCCCCCCCTCAAAATATTTAAAAACACATTCCAATCCAATCCACGTTGGCCTGTCTAAGCACAAAATAACAAATAACAAACTGGTTTGTCATTGCAGATTTTACTAAATGGTGTGCTCAACCAATCACAAGTGTTCAGCGCTGCAAACCCCACTCCCAAAGTTCCTGTACATTTGAAAAGGACTACCTCCTGAGACTTTTTGGGGTAAAATAATGTTTCTGGAACTTAATTTAGACCAACGGTCCCTGCATTGGAAATGTACTGGGTTCCTCCAGAGCTTCCTAGTCCCTGGGGAAAGTTCCAGCAGTGGAAACGCAGCTTTACGTGTAGTTCACTTCTTCCTTGGGATGCACAATACTGATACCAGTATCTCAGTCTGGATCTGTGTTCATATACTCGTATGCATATTCATAAAAACTAATCCGCTACCACCACACCCAATACCACTTGAGGAAAAGTAGCCCCTTCAACACAAGCAATCTGATTTAAAAAATCTAAAGAACCAGAACCGCAGAGTTTATTAATGCTAGCAGCAGGAAACAGCAAAAAAGAATTTGTTACATTAAGAAAGTGAGGAACATCTGATGAACTGTAATGAACTGAACTGTAATGACATTAGTGGGTACTCTGAACTGAATAAGTGGTATCAGTGTATCCCAACTACTCTCCAACATTGTGAATCTTTTCTGGAGAATCAAATGATTCTGTAGTTTCCTTCCCAGAGACAGGCTAATTATAACAAAAAGTCTAATTGTCTATCTGGTCTAATAAAACACATTTATAATGTAAAAAATGCCAACATTGTTCAGCAGTGAGAGGTAAACACTGACATCAGGCCTCAAGTGTGCTCATCAGCAGCATTATGAAGACAAGATAACGGATAAAGCTCGGCGATCAATAGTCTGGCGGGGGAGTTCTGCCACCTTATGGATTTCATATCTGATCCTCTCCACTAGAACATAGTTTACAAGATAACTGAGCTGCAATAGCTTCATAAACAGGGCGGTGATTATTGAGAGTGATAGTCTATTGTGTGCTGTGCAGTATCTGTGGTTGTGTATGTGGCTCGCTGTGCTTGTGAATGAGGCCATTCATCCCTCTGTCTCCCTCCTTCTCCTGTCTGTCTATCGTCCCTCTTTCACAAAACTGCCTCAAGCAGAGAGGAGAAGGGGGCTTCATTTGTTCACAGCGAGGGAGGGAGAGGAGAAACTGGGAGGGAGAAAGAGCACGAGAGGAAGAGAGCAGTTCCAAAACCCACAAGGGGGCTCTGACAGTGACGAGAGAGCAAGAGTACGTCTGCCAAGCTGACACTGCAGAGAGAAGGTGGAGATGCGGAGGGAAAGAAAGCAGAAAAAACTGGATACTTAAGGTGGATATACAGGAAAAAAGTGAGAAAATGCTGCCCCACAAGCCAGACGAGGAAAAGAAAAGACAGGAAATTAGCCCTTAAATGCTCTCACAGCTCTTTGTGTGTGTGTGTGTGTGTGTGCCTGTGTTGGACTCAAATCAACACACGCAGTCAGGTACAAACACACACACACGTGCATGCGGCTGCCTCAAAGGCCGTCCAGAATGCGTCTTCTCTTTTCTATCTGGGCACGCGTGTCTGAATAAAGCACTGAATATGGGGTCAGAGGTGAGCGACAGCAGGAGAAAAGGCTCTTGGGTAAAACTGACACACTCCACTGTTACTTCTTTATTCCCTTTGATTACATCTTTCCACTTCTCTGCACCTGTTCTTCCTCCCCTCCTCCTCATCCTCCCCCGACTGCCCCTCCGGGCCCTGTCCCTCAGGCTGCATGAATAAAGCTTCTAAGAATAAGAGGACTGATTGGGGGAAAATGAGGGCAGGTACCCAAGAGGGGGACAGCTATCTCTGTGGCCTTTGGTGCCGTCGCAGTTAGAGGATATGCTAATAGTTGCTGACACATGCTTCCTCCCCTGTGCTGTCAAATAAAAAGAAAGGAAATCACTGACAATCAACCAGCCAACTGTGTGATGACTCAGTTTTCACTTGAGGATAATTTTGAAAATTAACATTTTTATCATTGGCTGTGGTGATTTGAAGATTTCAATAACAGTCACAAAGTGGAGTAAACGAGGGAAGTGGTGGGACTGAAATGGCTTCCAAATTCTATTGTTCACAAGGGTAAATGTTTAGTATACAAAAGGGATGACGCAGGCTTTGATTCTCACTCTAATTTCCAACCGGCGGACACATTATTTTGTTTTTCCTTAGCGTAGTATTCTTTGACAGCTCATTTACTCCTGTTTCTCAGGCTACATCCAGGCTACCCTACCTTATTAGTGAGGTTTGTTTGGAGCTATGCACATATTATTCAATTCATCTGGAAAGTCGTCCTTAGACAATGTTTGGAAAAGGGTAGGCACTTTCAAAAAAACATGGGGCAAGTGACCGGATGAACCATCTGTCTATCACGGGCTAACCTCAACCAATCAGAACTCTGAAGCCGGTCGGGAGAAGAGTAAAAACATATTTTCCATCAGGAAAAGCCTTCAGTGCCATTCTTTGCTCTTCTTTCAATGCAGAAATACTGTTGAGATCTGTTATAACTCATGCTATTGCAGTATCTACATTAACATCTTTGAGTCGCTTCCATGGCTTCTTGTTGTCATCACAGCTAAAACCTGCACCGCTTTTGCTGTGAACACTAAGGGATAACTTGAATCATGATCCAGCTGCCTTGCAAGGTAAATTTCCCCTCCCCTCCTTATAGAAAGCACAATAACCAGTTTCATCCTCATACATACACTTATACATGTGATTATTTTTATGGGTTAACCTTTTGTATGCTGGAAAATCATAAAGGCAACCTGTTGAATGTATGCTGGGAAAGACTTCATCCCTCTCACAACAGGACAAGTCACATAAAAATGACTGATGCAGAATTTACTGTCTTTTATTTTCTGCTTGAATGAACAGCAATAACTGTAAGACACACATAACCTCGTAAATTAGAATGTAATTTAAGGAGAAGTAATGTTGAAAAAAAAAAACTATTCTTTATAAATACCAAATGGGTGGTAAGACTGTTAAACTGACATTTCATAAATAACCATTTTTGGATTTCCCTGTATATTTTTTAATATCCTGTTGTGACTTATTGTGAAGCCCTACACATTAGGGAAATCATGGGCCTCAAAAATGACTTCTTAATTTGAAGTTTGTTGCATTTTTCTGCATTAGTCAGCAGCGAAAATGTTACTGGAAGATGGGGAGCGAGAAAATTACATGCAAAGGCAATTGAACATAGATGTTGGTTGTAACCGGTACTATCTCAGCTCAATGAGCCATGGATATGACCAATCAGCACTTCTGTTTCACATCCCATAAAGTCATGCGGAAATGAACACATTTTGGTGACATCTCATTAGTGTCTCAAGTTCATATCTCTTAGCTCAGCACATTATTTGGGACATCAGGCTCGTCTGGCTCAGACAATCACACACACAGTGACAGAGTCGGGACCCGGTTGTTGCTCTCCTGTCAAAACGACCAAGAAGCATTACCCTCAAAACTGCTGAAGTCAAGTATTCCAGATATTTCCTGGAATTGGAGCCAACTACTGTATAACCTGTGGTGGTCCTACAACATACAGTAGATAATTGCCCTGAGCGGCAAGTGAAGTGTGATTCCTCCACCAAGGATCAGCCGCACGTTAGGCACATACATCTGTCTAGAACTGCAATGACTGGTCAATTAGTTCACAACTATTGAATTAATTACCATTTACTTTGATAATCGATTAATCGTTTTGAGTGATTTTTTAAGGAAAACGCCCCAATTCTCTGATTTCAGCTTATCAAATGTGAATATTCTTTCTGGTATCTTTACTTCTCTGACAGTGAACTGAATATCTTTGGGTTGTGGACAAAGCAAGACGTCACCTTGGGCTTTGGGGAACACTGATCAATATTTTTCACCATTTTGTGACATTTTATGGACCAAGCAACTAAGCGATTAACTGTGAAAATGCACAGTTTGCACTATTTATTTAGTTGGCATGATGAGGACTGCCTTGAAATACTAATTTCATAAGCTGTAAAAGTAAACAGAAATATTAATCTAAAATCAAACTAAGTATATAAATCAGGAGCTCGGTTGGAGCTGGAGCTGTAGTGCTCCATGTTGCACGCACCATGATGTACCAGAACAGCACTTAATAACACCAGGATTATCTGTCGCCTTTTAAGCACGTTCAAATCAGAAAAGATAAGAAAAGCCATCCCTAATCAGGATCCTTGAATGCTGTATCATCTGCTGAGCGGACGATGGCTTCCATACACATCTGGTCCGTGACATCCAGAAAAATCGATGTGTCACCACAGCGAAGGATCATCTTTGTCAAAAATTCGAGTACCATTTGCAATAAGCATTCCACCCGTCTCCATCTCATGCCCTTTAAGGAATGAAACAATCCTCGTTATCATGGCAACATTATCAAAAAATGTCCCGGGGACCTGTGCTCGCTGAGCCGTGTTATAAATCTTGTAATACTGAACCTGGCAAAAAAGAAGGCTCACGGCAAAACTGTGGCTGGAAGCATGTCTACTCGCTGCATGATACCACCAGTAAAACATGCATTCACGCATGGATACACACACAGAGACTGTCATGTTTCCATCACTTCAGAGGACATTACAGTGACTTACATACATTTCCTGGAGACTTACCCTAACCCTCCCCAACCCTGAAACCCTGAAATTTATGATTTATATTATAGGGACTTGCATGTTGTCCCCATAAGGAAAACCAGTCCCCACATGAGTGTATAAACAGATTTATGTCCTCACAGCAAGCAATACATGTCAACACATATGATATTGACAATGTGTTGTGGAAACGTTGCCTCATCAATGAGGTCTGCGTCTACAGATATAAAAGATAGAGGGAGAGAGGGAGAGGCAGGAAAAAGATAAGAGAGAAAGAGAGAAGGAAACGACATGTCACCTGTCGTAGTGCTGTGCTGTGCTGTGTACCCCGAGGACACAATCCCTTAAACAGGGCTAATCTGTGTGTGCATATATGTGTGTGTGTGTGTGTGTGTGTGTGTGTGAGAGAGAGAGAGAGAGAGAGAGAGAGAGGAGAGAGAGAGATGTGACAGAGAGCCTTTTTACTCCAGTCATCTTTAAGCACTACTAACAGTAGCTAAAGCCCTGCGGGCCTGTCCGGCACGAACACAGTCATTCATCACATGCACACACACACACGCACACGCACACGCACACGCACACACACAACCACACAACACACACACCACACACACGCTGATATCAAAACCATTCATCACAGCAGACAGGGGGAGAAGGAGGAGAGGAGAAGAAAGTGAGGAGGGGAGGAGAAACTCACTCACTATGCTAGCCTCATACTGTATGTAAGTACCGTGCTTTCATCTCCCTCTGTGGGAGCGATCACACAGAGAAACCCGCAAAAAAAAAAAACCCCACTGATTTCTTATGGTATGGCGCACTTGGCATGCACTCCTCACTTGTGATGTGCTTTTTTTGATTTTCTTTGCAGTTCTGTAGCCATGCATAAACCTTCAAATATTCTCATCTTGTCAATTTCACACACGGCCAGGCAGCCCCGGGTGCACGGAGACATGTTTTTGTTTTGTTTTTTTTAACAACATGGTTTACCTATAGGGGTTTTTTGAAGCGGATGCCTCTGTTGTTGTGACACTTCTCTTTGTGATCGCTCCTTCAGAGTGTCAAAACATGATGAGCGTTCTGTACTGCAGTCCCACAGAGAGCTAACTAGGGCGTAAGTAGATACATTATTACAGAAGTGTGCATGTAACAGGAGACCTGGGACTATAAAAATATCAGTTAACACCAAATATCAAAAGGTCTCTTTATTCTTATTCACATTCACAATATGCTGTTTGTAACTTCAGAATGACACATTTTCTGATCTAACATCCCCATTGGCAGGAAGACATCATTTGCCTTTGCTTTATAAAACCATTTCAAATTGCCAGAGGTGTGGACTTGAATCACATGACTTGAACTCGAGTCAGACTTGAGTCAAAAATCTGATGACTTTGGACTAGACTTGACAAAATGAAGAAAAAAAAAAAGCTTTCAACTCAACTTTAACATCAATGACTTGGACTTGATGCTACTGACTTGAAAATACAGAGCCCAAAGTTTAAAAAGTTTATTTGAAGCCAAAAATCAATTAATTTCCCTTCTGAGTCAACTAACTGAATTAACACTATTCACTCTCGGCAAGCAAGTCGACACTTTATTTGTAGATGATGAAGTTTCAGAAGACAACCACGAAGCACGGACGTTATGTTCCAGAGTGCCACTTGGGAAAAAAAATGATACCAACGATCATTTTGTCTGCATACAAAAACTGTGTGGTGGGTGCGTTGGAAACTACAGAGATGCAAGAATATCCCACATTGTTGGACATTTGAAGTTGCACACAGAACGGCATGTCAAGGCTCTGTTGTTAAAATGGCCTTAAAGTTGATGAATAGCACTGTGTGACTTGTTCAGGACTCGTTTAGAAACTCAACTTTTACGCCTCAGGACTTGATTTAGTTGTCAGTCTTGACTTGGGACTTGAGTGAAAATACTTGAGACTGACTTGTGACTTTCAAAACATTGAGTTGACAACGCCATGCTTAACGTTTGGTTGAGTTTAGACAAAAGCATGACTTGATTAGGTTGAGGATTGTTTTGGTTGCAATCACTGTTGGGAACAATGCATTATAATAAGCAAAGTAACACATTTGTTTTTACAAATTAAGTTCTCCTTTATTTAGTTATGTTTTCAAATAGTCCATTACTGTTACAATTGGTGGCTTTTTGCATTTGGGACAGATATTCTACAGTCTTGGGCATCTTGAGATGGATGTATTGAACAAATTCCTCATGATACAAACTCTCTTTGAGCCACTTCTCCAACACCATCCACACTAGCGCGCCCGTGGGGAGTCTTTTTAGCCTTTAAAGTCTCATCAGAGGAACCGACCATCTGACTTCTTCTGCACTGGTTTTGAAAAGTCTGTACACTTTTGCAGTGTGTATACAGGCATGTGTACAAGCTGGTGTTTTATTGTTTTTAGCATTGCAGTGTTTTGCCTCTGCCAAGTTTGCTATTAGATCATCAGGACAATATGACCAACCTACGCAAGGAATCACAGGAATCTATTTTTGGTCCATCCATCCATCCATCTTCAACTGGTTATCCATCCTACATTAGCCAGCTCTGACTGGGGGATCCCGAGGCGTTCCCAGGCCAGGGTGGAGATATAATCCCTCCACTTAGTCCTCAGTCTGCTCCAGCTGGACGTGCCTGGAACATCTCTCTAAGGAGGCGACCAGGTGACATCCTTATGAGATGCCCGAACCACCTCAGCTGGCTCCTGTCTATGCAAAGGAGCAGCGACTCTACTCTAAGTTCCTCACGGATGACTGAACTTCTCACCCTATCCCTAAGGGAGATGCCAGCCACTCTCCCGAGAGAACCCAGTTTGGCCGCTTATATCCGCAATCTCGTTCTTTTGGTCACGACCCATTCTTCATAACCATAGGTGAGAGTAGGAACACAGATTGACTGGTAGATCGAGAGCTTTGCCTTCTGGCTAAGCTCCCTTTTTTGTCACAATGGTGCAGTAAAGCAAACGCAATACCGCTCCTGCTGCTCTGATTCTCTGGCCCATCTCACGCTCCATTGTCCCCTCATTCGGGAACAAGACCCCGAGATACTTGAACTCCCTCACTTGGGGTAAGGACTCATTCCCTACTCGGAGTAGACAATCTACCAGTTTCCTGCTGAGAACCATAACCCTAACCCTCTGTGCAAACAATCTATTTTTGGCACTGCAAAGTATTCTAACAAGTTACTATTTAATAGCAGTAATCTTGTCATGTAATGAGTTACTTTTCAAAGTTAATGTTCCCCAACCCTGGTTACAATAAGTTCTTTGTTAAGGTCCTTCTCATTTCATGTCCTCTGTGGCTCTATAATAACGTCAACTGACTGACTGCTGACCGGACTGCTTCCGATGGGCACGAGTTATAAGTCCTCCAGGTGCTAGAGGATTTTGTCACTTAAATATAAACAAATTTCATTTTTGGCCATTCCCTGAAACTACTGTTTCTGTTGTTTTTCTGGGAGGACAGATTTGAGCTGCAACCAATTTGTTGTGATTTCAATTTTGGATTCATCAGTGAGGATTTGGATTAGCATCCAAAGCCAAAGGTAGCGCTGCATCTGGTGCGCTTTGCACAATAGAACAATGGCTCAGTTTTCTTAACACACAGCAAGTCAAAGAAGTAACTCTGAAACAATGAAGGTTTCTAGTCTGATTTTCTGTGTTGGCTGGGAAATTGTAGTCTTATCTGAAAAGTTTTTCTTGCAGTGCCACTGAACAAAACCACTGACCGCTGACTGATGCATTATGATGCAGACTGTGCGACAGATTGAGAAGCTGTCAGGGATAAATTTGTATAACCTTCTCTCATAGTGCAACTACTGTTACCTGCTGTTGCTGTAAAAAATGCAGAATGTCTCCCTGCCTCTATCACTTTCATTTTATCATCGAGCTTGTCTCGACTGCCTTGACGATAAAATTTATGAGTATATGATGGTCAGAAATGGGACAGAGGGAGGGAGAGATATCGAGTGTTAACTGAGTGTGAATGTGGTTTCTCAGGGGGCCAGAGAAATGAGCAAAAGACATATTCTAGCCAAAAACTGCATCTGGGCGCCGCAGTGTGTATTTATATCTGTGTGTCCTTTTCCATCCTTATAACCACCAGGAATGGCAGAATATTACTTGATGGAATATCCCAAAAAGTAATAAAAATATGTCACACACACACACACGCACATAGACAGGTGTTTGTTTGTGTATGCCCTTCCAGCTGAGTACGCCCACAGTGATTGAGTGTGCTCACTAGATAAACACAGCAGTAATTTAACAGAGGAAATGACATCCCACCACCCATTTCTCCCGCTGTCTCACTCCTCACCTCGCTATCCCTCATTCTTCCTTCAGTCCATCCATCCAGCTCACCCTCCTGCTCGTCTCCCCTGTCTCCTTCTTCTCCATGTATCTGTCTCCCCTGGCCTCCCATCTCTGCCCCTCTTTACTCAATACCATTAAACTGAACTGGACTTGTTTTGATATGATCTGGTCAATATAAGTCAATTCAAGTCAATTCTAGTCAGGTCAATTTCAGCTGACTCATCGGAACACAGCGCACGCTCAGGTGGCTCAGGAGGCAGAACCAGTTGTCCATTGATTGTATGATTGCTGGTTCGATCCCCGGTTCCAGATGTCGAAGTGTCCTCAAGCAAGACCCCAAAGCTCAAATCGCTTCTGATGGCCGGGTTCGACTCGGAGTGCCATCTGTGTGTAATGTGCTTTGTCTGCTAAGATAGAAAAGTGCTATATACCAGCCTGTAGACAATGTGTTGTAAGATGGTCTCTAGAATCAGTCTGATTGAAAGATCAATAGCAGGGTTTCTTTAAAGTATTCAACAAAGATTGATTTAAAGAAACTGAACAGTCTCTGATGTTATTTCAGTGTTTCCCCCAAGCAGACGGCTTAGCTGTTAAGTGACTGTGTAAACTTGCTCTGTACAGTGACCAGACAGCCTGATAAACTCAGGACAGTCATGAATTACAAGCAGTTGTCCCAAATCCAGACTCTTGTCCTGCTTGTCCCCAAAATTAACCTAATCAAGCCATTCTCAAACTTAAGAATGCCATGGCCCAATTTGAAATCTGTAAATCTTCTAAGGCCCACCCAAACATTTGATCACAATTCTGATCAACACAATACATTTTTGTGTTAATGTGAGTGATGTAAGTCCCCAAATATGGTGTAACAACTGTTAATAACACTATTAACACTTACACAATTTAAATCCCATGGCTTTGTTTTACTAGTTCTAAATACTTCTAAAAAAATCATAAATATTTTATGGTAATTTCAAACTTATGAATCAAGGAATTACTGCGCTAATAGATAATATGAACAACATATAATTCCTTCTTTTGCTTAATAAAAATGTCTTTTATTTGTTTTTGTAAAACATGTAAGAGTATTATTGATGTGTTTTCACTTGTCTGTTGAACTACGCTATCAAAAATACTGGATTGTTGATGTCATTGGACCTGTTTTAAACCACATGATGGAGAGTGCAAAGGGCCACTACGGAGGAATCTGTGATGAGTGTAAGATCCTACAGCTTAATGACAATCCAACATTTAACACACCTGTCAACTTTCCTACTCGTTCATGTGTCTGTAAACAGCCAGGACACTGTGCTTCAAATCATCCTCACAATCTGTAAGTGATCTTTGTAATAATAAGAACAAACTATCAGAGTTACGGGCTGATTTTAGCCAGTCTGGTCCTAGCTCCATATGAACCATAGACGTACAGAAAAGCTAGATGCTAACTCTAGCATCACAGCAACTGGTGCAACACGCAGGACAAACAGCTTGGAGCTAACTCACTAGCTGGCTAGCTTTGTTGACTGATTTGGTGTCGACGTCTGTCTATCTTTCGTTTTCCCCAAGGGGATGGGGGGGGTCACAGGACTGGTAGGGGATAACAGTGTATCCCAATCAGATCTTCAAGGTGAGTTCTGGCACAAATGAATCCAGAAGCATTGCCATACACGCACTACACTGAGGAATCCACTGATGAGGTGCAGTATAGCTTACAAACTGCTTTAATTTAATTTACAGCACAACCTTCATAGTCTCTGTCTCTCAACAATCATGTCAGCCAACTTGTACATTCATGTGTTTTTTTCTCCAGTTGAGGAACATTGCTAAATTAAGATCTGTGGTGACCAAAGAAGAAATGGAGATGATTATTCACACTTTTATTTCTTCTCTTTTAATGCTTCTTTGAATCAAACCTCTGTGCACCACCTTCAAACTGTCCAAAATGTAGCTCCTCACATATCAGACCAGTTTCATCCTCTCTTCACCAGCTCCCAATTAACTTCTGCATCCATTTTAAAATACTGGTGCTAACCTTCAGAGCCTTACATGTTCAAACACCTCAGTGCACTGCTCCTCCACTCTTATACGGCCAATCGGCCTCTTTAATCTTGTGACCAAAACTTACTGACTGTCCCTCGAACTCGCTATAAAAACCCGAGGTGACTTTGCCTTTCAAGCCGCTGCACCCGAATTATGGAACGCTCTCCCCTTCCCACTATGATCCATAGAGTCCTGTGAGAGTCCATTTTATTTATTGCACTCTGTCCCCAGTTGTTTGTTGTTGTGTTGTTGCTGTGTATTTTTAACTCTCAATCTATATGCTGTTTTTCGTTTTCCTATTTTTATATTGTTTCTAAATAGTCTATTTCTCTCGACGTAAAGCCCTTGGTGTTTGCACTATCTGTGACAGGTGCGACACAAATAAACTTCACGACTTATTCAATCACTTAATTCACATTAGATAAATTAGAGGATGACGCCATGCTACCATCTGACATTGATATCAAGTGAGATCAATGCTGAATGCATAAGTGGATAATCTGGCAAACCAAATGGACAAAATTAATAATACTATTGATTAATTTATTCTGAGGGAGACTGTGGAGCACATGCCATGTATTTATGAGTGAATAAGAGTGTAAACTCATGTATATCACCTCTGTTTAAGTTTTGAAAGCTTTTATTTTACATCAGGTTTATAAATCCTTTAACTATACAGTCAAGTTACAAAACATCAACTGGTTTATTATTTGAATTAAAAAGTTTGAATTAAAAATGTATTTTTGAAAGTTTCCTTCTAGATTTCAACGTAACTGCTTTGAGCGACAAGAAATTTATCTCTCTTTTTTATGGAAAGTTAGTCTCCCTTAACTCTGTTAATACCGATAGAGCCAGGGAACTATGGGAAAAGGACTTAGAGGTTGAAATTTCTGCAGAGGAGTGGTCGGATGCCTTTGTATCTGCTAAGAAAGTATTTGTATGCAATCGACTGCGGGAGAGTCAATTTAGAATTTTACACAGGGTGCAGCGCACTCCTGAATTTCTGCATAAAATCAATCCTCAGCTTTCACCCCTTTGTGTGAAGTGTAAAAAAGACATAGGAACCTACTACCATTGTATTTGGCAATGTCCAAAAATATCCAGATATTGGAAAAATATTGCTAAGGAGCTTAGTTCAATTTTCCATAAAACAGTTAGATTAGACCCAATGTTGTTTCTTCTTAGTATATCTACGGGACAGCTCTCTCTACCCACTGGACAGCTGACTTTAATGTGTAAACTTTTGCTTCTAGCAAGACGTTGTATTCTGTTCCAGTGGATTCAGGAGAAGCCTCCCTCGATTACACAATGGTTTAGAGAAGCATTTAAGGTTTTTCCTATGGAACATCTCAGTGCTGCTTTAAAAGGTAACAGCAACTTTTTTTATGATATATGGCAGCCTTTTCTCGATTATCTCCCCACTGATCTTGTTGATTTATTGCAGAGGGGGCGCCCGCACCTTGTCTTTACAAATGGGGTATAAGCTGTTAAATCTTTTCCTCTGTCATGGCTAATGCAAACAGTGATGTATATGATATGGACCAGGTGTATATTGATGTGACCCTTGTATATAACGTCTCTTTTGTAATTTGGCAAAATCTGTGCTGTCTGGTTTGTTTGTGTATTTGTGTTTGTTAATATGAAATTAATAAAATATTATTGAAAAAAAAAAAAAAAAAAAGTATTTTTGAATCAACTTTAGCTATTGTATAACATAATTGCAATGCTATCAGAGCAACTCAACTTCACTTTAATTGATATAATATAGTATTCACACTAAATAAGAGTACAGGGTGGGGTCGTCTTTTCTTTTTGCACTTTTCTGTTTGCGTGTCAGCTGCAGATGTGTGCATGTACACAGTCGAGCTGTGTGTGACGAAGCCTTCCTCTCTGGCCTCTTTACCTCCTTGTTTGCAGTGAAAAAGATGCTTGCTTCTTAAAGCGCTAAGAGCTGAGCATATTTTTACTCAATGTGCCAGTGTGATTAAAGTTAAAAACCAATTTTACTCAAAGAGCTTAGTGCTTCCAGTAGTCTCATATCGTCTCATAGCAACAGTAGGAACCATGACTCGCGCTTTCCCCGAGCATCTGCTAAGTGTTGCTGCTAGCTAAAAAAAGAGGTGCTGGGTGGACACAGGCCCTAAGTGCCTCATATCTCTCCTAGAATGAGCAAAGACAGCCATTTAATTAGAAGTACCAAATCTTATTTGTTTGTATTTATTCCAATTCAGTGATATGCCTCCTGCTCCTGCAGACACTGACGCACTCTCCGGAGTGCGGTTGACCCTGCAGTCTCTGACCTGCCGATGGAGGCGAAGATAACATGCTGGCACAGGGATCAGTTAAGGATTACAAGCTTGTATATATTTGGATCTAATCCACAGGTTTCTGTTTGGTTTCTTACCCAAATTTACAAGACAACAATATAAGCCCCCGTAAATCTTGGGAATTAAATGGCAGCGTGTCAGCAAACAGTTTTACTTGACTTTTTTACTTAATGAATTCAATTATATGAATTATCTAATGCAATTAGGGTATTAGCTGAATATATTGTACAGTGTAAGCACCAGCTAAAAGTGCAAGTTGACTCACTGCCTACTTTATAGTAAAATAAGGAAATAAAACTTTAAGTAGTACATACTTTTATAGCCAGGGATGTGGGCTGACGTGATCTGGACTTGCTGGTTAAGTCCACATTTTTGCACCTCTCTCTGTATAACAAATTTAATATTCACTGTATAAGTAAGTAAGTATGTGAAAATGTATCAGTATAGCACCTTTTAAAATGATGTTACAAAATGCTGCATGGTACATACATAAAAGCATACAAAACAGCATTTTATGTAACGAAATACCAAAAGTACATAAATATACATGCACATAAACATAGACTAACCATATATGCGCACACATGAATACATATACACATATATACGCACCCACATACCAACATATGCATGCTCAACACGTACCCTTTCATGTGATAGTCAATTGAAAGATTATTGAACATCAAAATCCACCACATCCAGGTTATAACCCAGGGAAAGCCAAGCAGTTGTCATGAGTTTGGAGAAGTTTTTTAAAGCTGTTAATGGAGTCAGCTGATCTAACGGGGATGGGGGTGGGGGGACTCCTCCAAAGAGATGGGGCCCAGACGGCACAAGCACAATTGCCCTTAGATTTGCAGAGAGTGCGGGGTACAGTATGACCAGCCATACTGTATGTTTCTTGTTGAAATCAAAACTCAAAAGAGCATATGTAACTACTGTAGAAGAGTGCAGTCAGTAGAGTGCACATCTCTGCCAGGCAACCCGAAAAGAATATTTGAATGCAGCCCCTTTGTGATCACCAACATTTTGATTAGGAACTGTAGTTCAATTTTGTCCATAACTCAAGTGTAACTCTAACACTGTGAGGACACAGTGACCCTTCACCACCAAAATCTAGTCAATTCATTCAAGTGGTCATTTGTTCCAAATTTGAAGAAATTCCCTCAAGGCCTTGCTAAGATATCGTGTTCAAGAGAGTGGGATGGACGTTTGGTGGCAGCGACCTTTGAACTTTGACCACCAAAAGTTAATTAGTTAACTCTTGAACCCAACTGGTCATTTGTGCCAACTTTTTTTTAAATACTTTGCTCATAAGAATGGGGTGAACCAAAAACATAATACCTCTGGCCACAGCTGTCATCAGCGTGGAGGCACAATTAAAGGTTTTTAGAGGTTTTTCAAAAATTGTGAATCGCAGAGGTTCTTCAGCAGACAGTCATGAATGTGCACAAAAAAATTAGGCTGATTGGTGCAGTAATATGCAACATGCAGACAAGCTCCAGTCCAGTTGGTCACACACGCGCACGTGCGCACACACAAACATGGTTGCATGATCCCTTCAAGGCTTATACCTGGCAGAGATAATGAGCACATGAGCACTTGAAGTAAGAGTGAGGACAATGTTGCAGCCACCATGGGTGCAGTCACTCTGTTCTATTCATTCATGGACAAACCCTTTTTTTAAATGTGACTGTGAAATATGAAAAACCAAATGTCAAACAATGGGACCAAAACTGCATTCAAACTAACCAGACAGACCAGACTGTGGCCACTGTTTGTGTGTCTGCTCAGCTCCCAGCCTGGGTAAACACAGATTGTCTTAGACAGAAGGTTTGGGAATCCAAAACCAACACATTAATCATTAAAGGAAACTTGTGAACAAACTTGTCTGGTAATTACATGTTACTTCTAATGCTAATTTAGTTGTCAAGGACTAAAATGAGCCCCACACATGGGGGAATAAATCGGGTAGTTGGTTTATAAAACGTTGATTAACATGACAGCTGAAGCTAATTAGTAAGTGAACACTGAATAATCTTGCATAATCCACTGAATAATAAACGTGGCTAGTAGATACTGTAGAATAGTGAATAGCCTGCCTGTAAAACTATTCCAGGTTGATTCTACCAGTAAATTTTGATGCAAGGAATTAGGGCTGCACAATATACCTATATTATATAGATGTTGTGATATGAGACAAGATATTTTCTTAGATTTTGGATATCGTTATATTGTGATATGGCATAGGTATTGTCTTTTCTTGGTTTTAAAAGCTGTGTTATGGTAAAGTGATGCATTACTGAACTTACCAGACTGTTCTAGCTGTTCTATTATCAACTTTTACCCACATAGTCATCATATCCACATTATTCATGATTTTTTCGTTAAAGCAACAATAGCCATCCCTACAATATTGTCACAATAGCTATACATAAATAAAATAATTGTGATATTTCATTTCGTCCATATTGCCTAACCCTAAAAGGAATGCACCAGTCAGGTCCAGTCTGTAGAGACTAGAAACGTTTTGTCCTCTGAAATTATAAAACAGACACTTGTGATATTCCAGGCTTAGAGAGGAATGATGGACACTCAAGTGGTCAGTACCTTCAGCTTCAGATAAAAAAAAAAAAAAAACTAACATTTTACAGGAGTGGAAACCAATATTAAATCTTTTTGGGGAGCTCTGATATTCAATCCCCATATTCAAAATGCAGTCAGTAGTGGCTGTGCACAGTACTGACTTAAGTGCTTGTTTGGTGTTTGTAATATCACTTGTGAGCAAAGGCAGTAGAATAAGTGGACGGAGCTTCCAGGTCTGAAAAGTGAAGCCAATGCAGATGTGCCTTAAAACCTGCATTATTTCTAATGGCCTGCAGGGGGCAACTCCCCGGCATAATCTGCAAAAAGAAGTCAGATTATATGAAGTCTTATGAGAACGTGACCCTGTTCTCACTTGTTTTATGACCTCAGTAAACAGTTTCCTGATGGGTTTATGGTCTCAATCACTAGTTTAAGGTCTTCTTCTATACAGCATAATGTTCATTTTCTAAATCATGTACGACTGTGTGATTGATTGAAATCATTCTCAGTGAGTCCATCTCATGCAACACACAGGGCTAATGACACTAAAATCAAATTGCCAAGTTAGACTGTCAAGACTGTGTTACTGCATTGTGTATTTCTCACTTAAAATGTTTTCAGTAACATGTTTTAGTGCACTGTAATACGAGAAAGACCCCCGACAGGCGGCTCCCAGTGCACGTAGTTTCCAAACTCATCCGCATAGCAATGAAATTGGATGCTAAATTTCCTGAAAATATGACCAAGGAGTGAAAGGTAGATAATAATTAGTAGAGGGCCAAACACAGAGCTCTGAGGAATGCCACCTAGTAATAAGGAAAGGATTGAGAACTGAAAGTTTTAAGCTGGACAAAGTGAGCGTAAGTAAGATAGGTGCCAGTGATGCCAATAGAAGCAAATCTTTTCAGCGTCGGCAGCCATCACCAGGTACTTATGGACGTATTGTTTTATCTGCTTATATACTGTTGATTATTTGTGTTACTGCGTTGTTGTTGCGTTTACTGTGTTTTACATTTAAATGCAAATCAAATTAAATTAAATGTAAATGTGGTTAGACCGTGAATGATTGGCGACATTCTCCCCAGCTGTGTTTAGATTGGCCTGTCTGTCACAGTGCTGATGGTATACCTTACTACAATACCAATGCTGATCACGGTAATATTTGCACAATATCTACATTATGTGAGAAAGACAGAGTTTGGATTACTGGCTTAAAAGTATAATTGATCCCTGAAAACTGGAGCCTTCATTTTACGTCAGTACTGTTGGCAGTAATACTGTTTAGACTGACATTTTATCTTTCTCCTTTCTGTTTACCAAACATTGTGATTGCCTTGATTTTTAATTGGTATGCACCTACACAAAACACACTGATTGATTAATACTTAGCATGATGTAATCAGCAATATCCCCAATTAAAATTGTCTGAGGCAAAGCTGCCAGATGTGTCTGTTGCTGCATTTATCTCCAGGACCATTTGGCTCAGCGAAGCACACCTGAATAACAAAAAGCCAAACCAGAGAAGCAGGATGAGGAGACAGAGGGAGTGTGTCAGAGAACGGGACCTTTCCCTCTCCTTGTTCCTGTGAGTGTCCACAGTTCTGCCCTGAGTGTAACTACACTTTCAGTCCCCCTGGGTGTCTCCACACACAGACACACTGCAGGGTAGCAGCAGCACACTGAAC
The DNA here is from genome assembly GCA_034769285.1 of Lutjanus argentimaculatus. NCBI lineage: Eukaryota > Metazoa > Chordata > Actinopteri > Lutjaniformes > Lutjanidae > Lutjanus > Lutjanus argentimaculatus. The sequence continues at coordinate 5,759,026 of JAWZSL010000001.1, forward strand.
AGTACTTGTCCTCAAGCAAAAAGTCAACCTCCACACAGATCACACACAATACATACATCACACACTTATTCGCCATCTCTGTATGCTCATAAATTTCCCTCTCCCCTCAGGACAGTCTACCACAACCTTAGATGAACTTACTAACGCTTCACAGCGTCAGTGATATATATTGTGCAAACGCACACATAAAAATCCTGATTAAATAAACACATTCTCTGTGGACTTGACCACACGTGATCTTAGTTTAAAAAGTCACACCCTGACCAAACCATAGGGGAGACCAGAGCCAACTGTAACTGGGGGTGACTGTAACACACTCAATTCCCCCAGTCAGAAAAAAGCTAGAGACGACACTAACTCTGAAGAAATTTCTGACAAAAAATGATTTTGAGGTATTAAAGTTACTAAGTGAGTTGAGATGATACATCAATCTTATCTCCAGGTTATTGCTTAAAAACTAAAATAAACAAATTATGCTAATATAGATGTTGCTAGCTAGCTTACAAGGCTGCAGGATTGTAATCACTGTGTTATAATGGCACATTGCTGTCTGTGCTGACATACTTTTCTGTTAGAAACTAAATACATATATCACTAAATTTAAATGTAATATTACTTAACTCAATTCTAATATTTAAAATCTAGTTAGCATGAGAATAGCTACCCAGTCTTCTGCAACAAAAAGAAAAGAAAAGAAAAAAATCACTGGATACTACAGCATTACTTGTCATTACTTTGAGGTGTGTGCATTTCTTATTTGAGAGGCACGGGTTAATATGACTTATTTTTTCAATGTTAAGACTTCACCACTGTTATTTATTGTAACACTGATTTTTTGGATAAAATTTAATATTTGTGTCTTGTCCTTATTAGTTAAAATATATCAATTGTATTATTAATTATAGCACATATTGAATATGTTTCTTATATAAAAAAAATGACAGATGTACTTCAAGTAGTCTGAGAGTTATGAAGGAAAATATATAAAAATGTTACAAATGCCCCTGGTCTCCCCCATGAAGGACCATTTCACTGTTAAAATTCTCGGGCTGCCCACATAAGCATTTAAAGTGACCTCTAAAGCATAACTGTGAACCTAATCTATTTTGCACGTTGTCCTTGGTTTATGAGTGCAGTTTTATATTGCCCTTTCTCACTGAGGGGATAATGAATTGGCTCCAAAAGTCTTCCGTCCCTAAAGGTTGCTGCATGCTCTTCAACCCCCTTTTCTTTTACAAAATATCTCAATTTACATTTTAGCCTTTCGCTGGCGCTTCCATCAGGAGAATTACAATGAGTTAGCAGGTGGAGTTTCAATGTGACGGTCAAGCACTTCAGCAACAAGAGACCAGGAACCCAAGGCTGTTATTATAGAATAATGGCCAAATTGCTGGGGACTGGTGAATTAATCACACAAAACATGTTTAAATGTCAAAATAAACCAGGTTAGGTAGGTGGCAGGTTTTAAGGTAGAGAGCGTGGTTAGGGGAATGCAATGAGCAGTGCTCTAACTTTTCTCATCAACCACTGTTGAGGTGCCCTTGAACAAGGCACTCAATATGTGTTGCGTCAGTGGAGCTGTTCAGCGGTCAGTGACAAAAGACAGATAAGGTTGTACAGAGAAGCATCCAATGAATGAATAAACAGGACATCATAGCTGAAAATAAGGGCATTAATACGGCAGTTAACTTTCTCAGGACAAAAAGAAATAAACAATCCAAAGATCTGCAGTTTAGTGTGAACTACTTCAATGCTTCCCATAGAATGACAGGCCCATCTCAGACCTGGTGTAACACTATGCAATAAAGAGCTGAAGCACAGCTATCTTTTGAAGCTGGCTCCTGGTCCACCTTTATGTATTTTTCAATTAGAGGTTTCTTCAGCTCATGATAAATAAGTATCTGCTGGGCTGGACAACAGCGTGCATGTAGCTCCTTCAAATTTTGCTACATTTCTGTTTTTATTTTTTGGCTTTGTTCCTGAAACATGTATCACCTATGACAGAGATACACTTGTAGGCATTGGAAAAGGAAGCACAGACCTTGAGATGTTCAACAATTGATGCGGCATCTTTCAGCCTCAGCTGGACGCACCGTGTGACCACCGGAAGAGGACTGGAGGTGATGTCGACTTTAGGCTGCTCCTGGCTAATGTCAGGGACGCAGGCTGATCAAGCTACAGGAATCAGAGACTGTTGTGCCCACACAGAAAGAACTGCCCCACAAAATCCCAGATTAAGCTGTTGCACTTGACTGGCAGACTGTACTCCGACCTGACAGGACGGTGTTTTTACACCGATGATGTGACATGCACAATAGAGTTGGGTGATATGCTAAAATTTTCCAAACGATCATCGTCAGCCCATCCATCGGCGATTGGCGATACCATCGTCCCCCTCCCACCTCCTCCCATCCTCTCGGGCCACAGCTGGGAGATTTTTACATTAGCAAAATAAAATGACAAATATCACCCTAAAAATCGTCCAAAAAAGCAATCGGCGAACGATTCAGGCCATCGTCGATAGACGATATAGTCGTCCAATCGCCCAAACACAGTCACAGTTGGTGGGCAGTGTTTCCTCGATGCTGAACTTTGAATATGACGATGTTGCCCATATATCATATTATCTTGTTGTTGCTCTTTAGATTCTGACATAACTTTAAAAAATGCACTACAGAAAGAATTTCCTGGGTACATATGTGTATACTGTATATATACTATATATATGTATATAAAAATGTATATATCATTTTGTTTTATTTTATCATATATTTCATCCTATTTTATTCTGATTTTTGTATATATCATGTGCATGTGGCATGAAGGGACTAAAACTTTTAGTTCAACAACCCCTGTGTTGTATCATAAGAAACAACCTTGATAACTTGATAAATCTGATAAGCTTGTCATTTTTATCCATTTGAAAAACATATTTTTCTTAGCATTTAATAGCTACATAGTGGCTGCAGCTGAAGCTCTTATTACATCTTAAAAAAGAATGGACTGACAACCCCAGTTATCTAATTTCAGCTTTTCAAAAAGTGTGATAATAGAAACCCTCTGAACCCTGAGAACTGACAGCTACTGTAGTGTAACAGAAGCTTGCTCACAAGAGAACTTAAGCTATGATCTCCTAGAAATAAAAAAAATTATTTTTAACATTCTCTTGCCTATATGTGAATGATATAATTTTAGGTAAAGTTATCTATCAGTTATATGAACAAAAAATACTCTATGAGGTGTTCTACAAAGACAGATGAGGAAAATGGAAATAAATAACAGTGAATAGCAGTAATGAACACAGTTCACATTGTAGAAGCAGCTCATCTAGTGTTCATGAGGTCATGCAAGGATGCAAAAAAAACTTGTCTTAAAGGTAGAATATGCAGATTTGTCGGTTGCAGTTTGTAAACGCGCAGTTTAAAGTTGGCCCCTCATTCCCAGCTCAACAAACAAGACTGAACGAAGAGAAGGGTTGGCGTTCGTGCCTACAGTACGTCCTAAAGCACAAATAAACACGCCCATACCTCTGTAAGATGTTGGATTTTGTATGAATACAGCAGAAGAGATCCTCAGTCTCCTCTGCCTGTTGTGTGTGTGTGTAGCTCTTAGCAGCTCTCACAGAGAGCAAAGGACAAAGATAGAGTCCTGACCTCATAACCTGCACGCTGTTATTGGCTGGGGGCAACACACCACTGCCAAACATGCTGAAGCCCAGTAACATCCCGAACACAGCCAAAATGTGAGAAAATAAGAAGATACAGGCAGAGGGCAGGGTCTCTGCAGATACAAATGTCGCCCACACTTGCAGGTCATACGTGATGATTTTGATGGATTATATGTTTTTTTTAGGAAAACACTGGATAGTGTGCCTTTAATTGCTGCACTTCCCCAGTTTCGCCAGAGATTGATACCCAGGACACTGAAGCTTTTGCAGCATTTCAATGACCACAGCCATGACAACCAGGGCGCTGTCTGTCGAGTGATCAAATGCTAAGGGCTGCAAGACGTATAAACACACTGCAGCTATTGTGCAGGTCTTGTGTTTACAGTGCGAGTCGCAATCCACAGCTGTGGACACAGTGTCCTCTTTTGAAATTTTCTTCACAGTGTTTTTCAGTGATTTTTTTTTTTCTTCCTTGGGTAGGGAATCTAATGCTGAGGATTTATCCAATGAATACAATGAAAAAAGTTTATCAGAGAAGCACAGAAGCAGAATGTCCTAGTTAGAAAGCTGTCTGAAACAGATTTCTCCTTGACAGAGAAACTGTGTGAAAAGAAATGTTAAGCAGGTTTCTTTTTTTTTTTTTTTTTTTTTTCAGATTAGACATCGCAGAAGTTAATACTACAGTTTTTAATGAGTAGTTCAGCCCCAGCGAACATTGCATGTGAAATAAACACAGAAAAGTCCAAGCAAGGACATAAATAGGTGCCGTTTAGCCCTGCGAGCTCAGTAAACATTATCAATTTACTGGTAATTGGCTTGGGAACTGGGGCCAAACCATTTACAAGGACTAGTGGAAGAATGCTGTATGTCAGCAGAATGTTTCTCACTATTGACCAAGTCTGTTAAACAAGAGATTTGTCATTATAAGCCTGGTTTACACGCTAGGGGTTACTCTGTATCTTTACATAACAAATCATACGCAAACCAGCGTTAAAGAAGCAATGTGTAGCAACTGCACAAACAAAAATGAGTACAGCAATCCAAACAGCGAGTTAGAGACATAGACTATATATAAAATAGGTTGACAGTCTATTTAATATACGATCTATGGTTGAGTTGTTTCCCTCCATCCCCTCCTCCCCAGACTCAAGGAAGCTCAGGCAGGCTACAGGAGTGTAAGACACATGCAACATCAAACACTGGCAATAACAAGGGAGTCTTACACTGTAAGTTGATCAACTGTTTATAACTGTCAGCTGTCTGTCAATGTAAAGATAAGCCCATTACCCTGAAAATAAAAGCCCCTACTTGAAAATACACACTCTGGAGCAGTACAGTGACCACCTGTCTTACTGCCTGCCAACTCCATTAACATTTTGTTCAATTTAACCATTATAAACATCTACTCCTAAAAGATTATTAATGATTTCTTACAACTCATAAACAGCATTCATTTGAACTCTAATTTACTTGGAAGAGACAAACAATAACAGTTATTCTGGCTCAGAATAGAAACTTCAAGGAGGACACAATGGCTGGTTTTTGTCAGAGAAGTGAGTACAGTACTTCAACTTGCTTCCTTAATCTCTGATGACATATCATGGTCATTTTAAGATTTATAGCAGTAAATCTATTACAGATTCTCCTTTTGCAACTTCCTTTTTGCATTTTGTTGTACAGCAGGACCTCTCTTTTTCCTATTTGCAGGGTTAAATTAATTAATCTGTCCCAGATAAACAGTTCTTCAGTAAACATCCATGGACAAGCTTTAGGTCAGCCACACAATTTTCCATGTAATACAAAACCCTGCTATTTACACACACCCCTGGGCTTATAGACTATACACATATCACCACACGTGTTCAGAACAACATTCAGAGCCTTATCTGCACATCAAGCTTTCAGGAACTCTGTCTGATAATGACTCATTCTCTCTGTTTCTTCAGGCTAAGCTGTTTGCATGCAGATAACCAAACAAACAGGGCAGATAATTGCACACACAAAGTGAAATATGAAGAAGAATGTGCAAGGATGTGCAGGATATGAACAACTGCTTAGATGGATGGTTGGATGAGCACAAATGCGGGAATGCACATTCACAGGTTCAGTGAATACTGTAGTTTGCCGCCTGCAATGCGCCTTAGAGAAAATAATGTCCCAATTAATAACGAAAGACATGTTTCCTAGTTAGTGTCATGTGTGTCTTTCCTGTATCTCTTCCTCCCATCTCTCATTTTCTCGCGGTTGGCAGCATTGTGTGTACTGTAGCATCCAGAGCAGGCAAACACTCAAAAAGTCCAGGGAGCTCAAAATGCAGAAGTCATCTCATGAAAAATAGATTTGCTCTATAAAAAGAAGCTACAATCTATACCCTCCAGTCTGTTCGAGTTGTTTCTATAAAACTGGAAGTGATTTGGAGGAGTATGCAGAGTAAATGACATTCAGTACCTCTTATGAGGGGAAATTATGTTGTTACTTTTTTTTACACACGGTGTCCTGATTGTTTCAGTGGGAAAAAGTGAGATTGTGTCATCATCGTACCATTGCTCTTTTGCTCTGTCCAATTCCAAAAAAAGCTGTAACATTGTGTAAAACGAAAATAAAAACCAGATGTAATCAGTTAATTATTTTTAACCTGTATTGTGTTGGTGCCCATAGCATGGGTAACTTTCTCATCTGTGAAGGCCCCATTAATGCTATAAGTTACATACAGGTTTTGGAGCAACATATACTGCCATCCAGAAGGTGTCTTTTTCAGAGACGTGCCTGCTATTTTGGCAAGAGTTTGGGTACTTAGCTGGCCTACCTGCAGTCCAGACCTGTCTCCCACTGAAACTGTGGGTGCATTATGAAGCACAAACTATAACAATGGAGATCGCAGACTGTTGAGCACCTGAAATTGTGCATCAAGAAAGAACGAGAAAGAATTTCACTTTCAGAAATTTAACAATGTCCTCAGTTCCCAAACACTTACTGATTTTTGTTAAAAGAAAAGGTGATATAGCACAGTAATAAACATGCTTCTGTCCACACTTTTTTGGAACATGTTGCAGGATTCAAATTCAAAATGAGTGTATATTTCCAAAAAACAATAAAGTTTATCAGTGTGACGATTACATATTTTGCTTTGTTCTGTATTTAATTGAATGGGGCAGAAATGGTTTTGCAAATCATTGCATTCTGTTTTTATTTACTTTTTTCACAAGGTCCCAATTTTTTTTAAATGGGGTAATAAACATGGTGTCAAAAACACAAAGAAGACACGTGCAGTGAAGTACTCATTTGCCATGATAACAGGAGGTGAAACAGCAATTAACCCAATTAAAGTAACCTTATTTTGATTCAAACATATCAGTGGAGATAATCTACATTACAGTAATTAATGGAAACAAGAAGCATTCATGACCACTACAATATACGTATGAATCCAAAACATGAAGTCATTAAATGAACCAATTAGGATTTTCAGTACATTAGTATGAGTCATTTCACATAACACTGTAGACCTAATTAAAGTAATTAGCAATTTTGTAACATGCAACTGGATGTAGTTTTTTCTCTGTGTACTGCATTTATCTGTGTTGGACAAGTAGTTGGAGAAAATGCTTGCAATGTTTGTTTTTTTTTCTGCATTTTTTACTTGGATATGGACAGACAGTGATTTATCAATTTTTGACAGAGAAGGATGGCCCAAACCCTACTTAACTTAAGCCCAACCCCTAATCCTATAGTAAAATCTAGCTGCAGAAGAACAGGACCGAGGAAAAAAAGGCACAATAACAAATCTGTCTGCTACTTCAGCACCACGGACAGCGCCATGGATTTATCAATGCACAGAACAGTTTGGCTACTCATATTTTTATTCTAACTTGCACAAACCTCAGTCAGGTAAAGGATTGCTGAGTCAGGGAGACTAGACTAACATATTCAACAAACCCTATGACCCTGCACTCTCTCTGCTATTAGGGGATTGAGAGGAGGGAAGTCAAGGGATGGCATCCCCACCTTAAAATCGCCTATTGTATATGGATTTGTCTTAGCTTTGCAAAGGGTGATGCAAATGTTACTATGAAATAAAACTGTGTGGATATATTAACCATTCCAATACTCAAATCAAATATTCGTTCTAGTTTAAACAGTTATTATTTTTACAGTGCAATAACCAAATGGCTTGACAATTTTGGGCAATAACAAACCAAGCTCAGTTTTTGTTATTAATTTTCTAATAAGTGGTTTAGATAGGAGTACACACATGCCTGTGCAGAGGAACCAACCAACCAATCACCGCTCTAACTGAAACCATCAGCTTCATCCTATTCACCCGTGTGCATTTAATGACTACTAAGTGCAGTGCCCGTTCACAACATGCCTGTTCTGAATGGGCTGGTTGCAGCTTTCTCAAGAACTGCTCATCCAAACACTGCATACTCTACACTGACTGTATAAGGTTATCAAAATGTTACCATTAAAATAACAGCGCATTGAGAGAAAGGGTTAACCCAGGCCCTCTCTCTACATGGCTCTGGGTATAGGTCTTTTTTGTGTCTTTTTTGATTAATCTAACAACTCTCTCTGTTTTACAAGTCGATTAGTCCTATCAAGAAAGAGAGAGGGGACGACACGCTCTACCGAGTGAGCTACCAGGACGCTAGACACACGTATGGATTTAATCACTTTAATGTATGTCAGAGCAACCCTTTCCCTGAATATTAAACTTAAACTGGTTATGACATGGATTTATTCATTACTGGATTAATATGCAGTTCAAATAGTCACTGGCAAATATACAGTATTTTTGCAGAAGTGTGGAGCAAGGACGAAAAATGATTTGTAGATTATAACAATCTGTAATATAATATTACAGACTGTTGTTTGTTAGTTTTTCAATTTCTCTTTCATACTTGGTCTTTTAAGTAAAAAAACAAACAAACTCATTATTTTGATGAAGTTTTTCATTATTTTGAGATACTAACTGATAATTCTGAGATACTAAAGATGAGATAGTAAGTCATTATTTTAAGATACTAGCTCATAATTTTTAGATACTAACTCATTATTCTAAGATACTAACTTATTTTAAAATAATAACTCATTATTTTGAGATACAAGGTCATTATTTTGATAAAGTTTGTCATTATAATAGCTCAAAAGATTTTTCTGCATTACATTGGCGGTAATAAGACAACACATGGACAAGAGTATAGGGAAAATACAGACATTTCATGGCGTCTATAATGTGGGTCGAGCTGTTTGTCAGAATCCAGTCTGCAGTTTAAACCACAGGACTGTAGAGTGACACCAGGCACCAGAAAGTTTATGTCACATCAACACTTCTGCCCATATTCACAAGCTGCCTCTTTTGTCCAAGTGCTTTCATTTCATTATCTCTGCTGCTGCACCAAATTCAACAATGTGCCTCCTTTGGTCCCCAGAAACACACATGCCAAGTTTGAAGTGGACAGACACAGATTCCTTGCTTTATGTTTTTGGATAGGGACAACATCAGTGAATGTAAGAGAAAGTCTCTCTTTGAGTTTAAACTAACAGCAGTTGAGTTTATTAAGTTGGTGTTTTAGCTCTAAATGACCTTAATTAAACACTTCAAGGCATAATGAGTTTTGGTCTTTCTGTCCTCATCTATAGCTACACAGTGTCCCTCCAGTGTTATCATAACTAAAGGTGGGTATGACGGCAAAAACTCCAACATAATGTCTCATTCATCATATGAAAACATATACAACTACATGCTATGTCTCAGAGGGGACATTCAAATCTGATCGGATATGGACTCAAGATGAAAAAAAAAATAAACCCCAATGGACACCTTAAGCTGTGCAATCGTTCTTTTTATAACTACATCTACTTACTATAATACAAACAGCGATTATTCTGCATTACCAAATTCAGTCGTGTACAATCCTGTGGCCATGTAGACAGAGAGTCAGCCTCTCTCTCCCTCACTGTCTCTCTGCAGATCTAATCTGCCTCTCTCTCTCTCCTTCTCCCCAGACGACTGCTCTGACGATATTACCTTCCCATATGGAGAATATTACTCTAGTATGCCATCTGTACTATCATCCTATCATCCCCTCGAGCGTGTGACTGTTTGTGTGTGTGTGTGTGTGTGTGTGTGTGTGAGAGAGAGAGGGAGAGAGAGAGAGAGAGAAATAGAGCCAGTGGGAGAATGAGCGAAGGGGGAGCAGGACATTTGTGTGTGTGCATGTCTACAGTCGTGTGAATGAGTGAGATGGAGAGAGGGTTTAAGTTGGTTCAATGCGATTCACAATCTGTGTAATACTGCTGTGATGTATGCATTTCTGTAGTTGTCTTACTTGAATGCATACTCATACAAATAACAATATGTTTTATATCTCACAGAAGATAGAGCATCCATCTCATTGCTTGTCACCAAGGAGGGAGATGTGATCTGATAAAAATGGCAACATATACAGAAATACAAACATATCATAAAGTGTATCTCTTAGTGAGCTGAAGACCAGAGCTGCTTTTCTCTTCATTTCTTCCCCCTCTCTCCCCCTCCTCCCCTTCTCTAGCCCCTCCCCAGCAGACACCAAACACATTCCTGACCCAAATCTTTCCTTTCTAGTCTCACCTACTGCCTTACAAACACTAAAACCTGTCTGAGGTAATTAGAGAAAGAAAGAAAGAAAGAGATGGGGTGCTGTACACGTTAAGGCCTTGTTCAAATCTGTTTGTTTTTTTTTGGCACATTCACATTGGATCCAGATTGATTTTAGAAAGTCCGGACAGCACTGACATACATGACTACGTGAAAAGGACAGTGACTACAGACGCGTCTCAGTTCAGATGCCATGCAAACTGCATTTCAAAGTGTCTTTTGCATCACTAGAACTGCAACACACAACAACAATGTCAAATCCAGCATGACAAAAGTACACTGAAAAGAAAAAGAGTCACTGGATGGACACTGAAATAAATTGTCGGCTGGAATTTTGGGGGAATTTGTTTCTGCCTGTCACCACTGTACATAGTTTCTGATACCTACATTGTTACCACAGCAACCACAGCAAAGCTGGTGTGCCTGCAGTCTGAACAAAGTGTTCAAGCTTAGCATTTGCTTTGAGCTAAATGCTTATTCACCATATTAGTTTAGCATGTTAGCATGCAAACATTTGTTAATCAGCATCAAACATGAAGTATAGCTGAAGCAGACGGGAATGTCATTATTTTTGCAGCAATTTGGTCACTAACTAGCCTTGCATCGCCAGACTAATCCACAAATATGAATTTGTTTTGATTTCCAAGTGAGCAGACCAAAATGAATCTGGACGCAAACGTTTCAACCTACAACCAATTTGAGGAACAAAATGTTACCTACAATCAGAGCAACGACACGGGTGACATTGCTCTGAGTGACACACGCAAGTTGGGTGGTGCTTGGTCTCATTTCAAGCAGGAAAAACTTTCTCAAATTACAGTACACCGAAATGTTCCTGAAAACATTTAAGGCGAGAAATAGGCAACAAAATCATGATTCATAATCAGTGCTGGGCAAGTTGCTCAGGAAATACATTAGTTACTTGTAACTTCCTTTAAAAAGAAATAATGTTACTTTCATTATTACTTGGTATCAAAAGTAATTAGTTACATTGCTTGTTATATTACTTTTGTACTTTGTTGGCGCCTTTGTTGCGTTCCAAAGTTGAACTCCTCATCCAGTGGACTGTTACACCCAGAAAGCTTTTGTTGTTAGCTGTCCACATGTTGGTTTGGACGGAAACAAAATCAACCTCTCTGAATGTGGCCCTCAGATTATATTCCATCATCACATAATCTCTATACTACATTAATTAATATGAAACAAGCAGACAGTAACACACATTCCAGATCAGAATGGAAATTTCAAAGGAGGACAGACTGACTGTAGTGTCATTGTCAGATAAGCATGTTTTCTTAATGTCTGATGGTATATCATGGTCATTTTATGATTTATTACAGTAAAAGTATTACAGAGTTCTACTTTAAAAAGAATATGCCATCTTGTCTATATAAATAAATAGAAAAAAAAGAATAAAATGGTACAGGAGATAACATTACATAAAAGGAAGTCTATAAAAAATGGTTTCTGAGTGGTAGAACAGCTGATATCACCAGACAGACACAAGAAACCAGACAGCTTAAAAGCTTAATTTAACAAGAGAAAAGTAATGGGCTCAAAAACACACTCCCGCACACAGTTTGTCACTTACCTATGGGAGTTCTATACGTGTAATTACTAAATGTACTTTGACAGCTATTGCAATCAACAGTTTCAAAGTGGAGTGTTTTCCTCCAGCTGCTCAGTCGCCAGGCAATAATAGCTGCTAATGAAAAGTATTTAGCTACTTGAGTTAAAATGACGTATGCACCGCAGACAGATAGACAGACGGACACAAAAAAGGAATTATAAATCTTTTCACGATGATCTGGGTACTCACAAAGGCAGTCTAGACACTGTTAGATAAATGTGGAACGGAGAATGAGCGGTGCCCTCTACCTTGAGAAAATTAGAGAGGGGAAAAAAACACAACAGCAGTGGGGTCCTCCGGGCGGTTGGTGATCCCATTTATAAGCCCCCTCTGGTGACTCCTCCAACTAAACGGGCCCCAGATGGGAAGGGTTTGACCTTGTTTTGAACTTTTTCCACACTGCCAAGAGGTAATGTGGACGCTCAGCTAGTTTATTTTTCCCCAACTCGATGCCTCTCTAAATGGAGTCATCACAGAAACGACGACTGAGAATGTGTCACCACGATTATCGCACAGACTGAACCTGTTCCACGCACACATCTTTACGAGTGTGTTTTTATAATGAAGGTGGGGAGGAGGGGGGGTTCAAGAGGGAGCATACTCCACTTACATGAATTTCATTTGAATTAGTCTCCAATCAAGATTTATTGTCTGGGTGCTGTTTTGTCTGGCCTTACAATGAGAGGAAACATAGTGGGTTGTCAGTGAAATAATAAAGAGCTGTAGTGTCCTTGAGTATAACACTGCTGCCAATGTCACAGCCTGCGGAGAAATATTTCTAATAATATTGGACATGATTCCAGTGAGGGCCAAAGGAGGAAATATGGTGATCATTAACTACAGCTTGTCCCTTTGTCTCAAATTCATCTTTGCAAATCTTTCATGGATAGGTCAGCAGAAAAAAAAATGAAATAAAACTTTAGTTCACTGTGCCCCGCTTTATGATAGCAGTAGCAGTTTAACAGCTGAAGTACTCTTTATTCAGAGTGTCATATTTGTATATATTAATGATTTGTTACTCCTGATGTATTAGGCAGGCAGAGCAAATTCCAGTCAGTTATTATAGTGTTTGCAGTGTAATTTATAATAATGCATATTTTACATATATTTTGCAAAATCTTCAGACTTCTGCATACCCATGGTGCACTGTTTTCACTTATGTGTGGGTGTTTAGAAACTTCAGTTGATATTCTTTTTATTAAAGTCTATTTTGGGGGGATTTTAAATATGGGAGAGAAAGGGGGGAAGCCATGCAGCAAAGGCCCACAGGCTAGAATCAAAGCCATGGCTGCTGCTGAGGACTCTTAACCTACTGTATGTATATGGGACCTGCACTCTACCAGTGATGTTGCTAGGTACGCGTCCTGCGTCCCTGACGCATTAAAATCTGAAAGGACGCAGTAAATTCACTATCCATGCATCCCAGGCACGCACCTCATTTTTCCCATGAAAAACGATACATTGTGAACAACAACTTGTGTTTAAAATCACAGTAACTAGCAAAAGAAACCTTGCCGTCAGCGGACCTGACGAGCGCTGTTTCAACCCTCTGTGCATTAACTCAGTGCAGACATGATCTCCTTTGAGTACAGTATCGCAACATGCTAGTTTAGCCACTACAACAACAACTAGGCAGTTACCGTGGATTTAATTTCAACAGTTAAAGATACGAACTTCTTAGTAGTAAATAAACGCACGTTTCCACTGCTCTATGCTGTGTTCACTCATGTCGACGATGTTTTAACGTCTAGGGGACGTGCTGTAATGAAATAAATAAAACATATTCCGGTGGTGGCTGTGTGGCAATAGGTGCGTTTGAGACAAACTGCGCCTCGCCTAGCGAGTAGACGAGATCAGGCGGCCGCAGCACGAGGTGGAGACAAAAAGCTGCAGTCAACGTCGGACAGTTTCCAGCAAACTTAAGAGAACATACAGGAAGAGACACTAACATCCTGTTAGATCACCTGTAGGTTACCTGTAGTCCTGTTAGACCACCGGTTCCATGCAGACAGGTCAAGAGAGATAAAGTGTGTCCTCGATCGCTAATTGAAGTTAAAATAAAAGTGATCCACCTTCTCTTACATGGAATATCTGTTCTTTTATCTGCCTTGTAAAGCACTTTTTATTATAACTTTAATTTATTACTATCAGACACAAAATATCTGCTTGTTGACAGATTAAAACTTCATCGCACAACATAAGACTAATATAGGCTATCAAGCGTTAAATATTACGATTACGCAGATAATTGGTATTTTATACAACATGTGGTTGTTTGTTGTCAAAATTAAGAGCCAATCAGAGCCTGTCAGTTTGTCGATCAGGTGACAGCCAGGCACTCGCAGTCGGTGGAGAGCAACTGCGGAACCTGACTCTGAAAACTGCGCCGCCGCGATCTCGTGAGGTTATCGTTGCCCACGTGTGCATGACGTCAGAGCAAGTCGGGATCAAGTCGGACACAAATCTAACCGGCATGCATTGTGCGGCGATCGCCGGTGATCGATTCTGCGCAGGCCTGCCCCATCTCGAACGTACCTAATGCCACCTAAGAAAAAGATGAAACCTGTTGCTGGTCAGAAGACTATGCAGCTGTATTTTCTGCTTCCTCTACCTCTGCACCCCTCCCTGACTCTGATCAGCCTCCTGAGAGTACCTCAACATCGCTTATAACTAATTATAATAGGCCTATAAATATAAATAATATAAATATAAATATAAAATTTTAAAATTTCTAATTATAGCCATATCATACCATACCACCATTAAGAGAGTTTAACACTACAATTTAAGAAATAGAAGAGTATAAGAAATAGAAAGAAATACATTTTTTTATTGGGGACCCATTGAATTTCCCAGGGACCCACTCAAATCACCACCTGTGGGTCCCGGGGACTCACTACATTGAAAACCTATCAACATCACTGCTCTACTAACTGAGACACCAGGGTACCCACAAACTCCACTGGACTGACAGCTATTTCACCCTTCTGTCAGTTTTGTTGGAAGTGTTAGGACAGAACAACCGACCTTATTACACCACGGTCACACATACACAAATTCGGAGGAGTGGCCATCCTCTGCCAAGGCAAACTACACACACACATCTTTGATATTAGTTGAGGCTGTGATTTTGCTGGTCAAATTTCAACAAAGTTGAACTTCACGCAAAAAACATGAATTTACACATGCCTTTAGAGTATGGAGACATCATGTATACATACTTCAGCTTGTGGTTAAGTTTTTTCTTGTTATTGATAAGGTTAATATGGTGTTTTTATTTTAACTATCAAGGAAACTCTGAAAATATTGATTGATGAAAATGAATGAGTGTAATGACCAGTAGGGGGAGCTATTATTGAAATCTCATAGGCTATAGTGGATTAAACCTCAGAAATAAGCCATTTTAATAAAACGTTCTGAAAACAATGGTGTCAAATTCCTGGAGCTGAGACTTTCTAGTCAGTGTCCTTTCTGTCTGAACCACCTCTTGGTTTGCTGTATCTGTCTATGGTTATAGTAAATCTCTATTCTCACTGAATTCTGATGGACTCTTCTTCTTTATTTTTCTATTAAAAAAAAAAGAAAAGTGAAAAATTAATCTATGTTTTAGAGGACCTGATGACTTTTGCCCCATCTGCAGTTTGTTTTTTTTTAACTACTGTAACTTCATTTTTTCAACTACTGTTCTTAAGTACAAATTTGAGGTAGTTGTACTTGACTTTATTCCAATTTAAATTGAACTTAATGTTACAACTTCAGCATCTTGGAGGCAAATATTGTACTCTTTACTTCACTATGTTTCTCTCACTGCTTTACTTTTCACACCCTGTTACTTTTCAGACTACAACAGACCTTTTCACAGCAGCCATATTGATATGAAATGATAAGGCAAACACAGGTGTTGCCAGTGACACTAACTAAGGTAAAATGCATTATCACCAAGCTTAAAAAATGCAGGTCTGTTTTTCTGAGCTCTTGGAAAATTTACTTCTTAAAGATACGTGGTTCTCACGGAGCAGCCGAGCAACAGCCATATGATGATCTTATTCTGCAGAATATGATGCATTGTTGTAGATTAAACTGCCCAACAGTATATGAAGCTGTTAAATGAGCTCAACCATAAACTACTTCTACCACAGTAAAATCTACATACACATTAAAGCAGCTGTAATATTATTCCAAAAACATCATATATAATGGTGAAACACTGACCATTTTACTGTAGAATGAATGCTTTCACTTGTGCTTTTGACACTTTAATTAGCTAATAATAATTTACTTCTGTAAAGTTTGGAGTGCAGGACTTTTTCAAAGTGTGGTAAGGACCTGAATATTTCCTCCATGACTGTCTATGATATGATGGTTGTTTTAAATGACCCGCTGATCAATATGATGAGGCAACAGTCAGTTGTGTAATGAGTCAGCACCAGGCCCTAATGCAAGGTAATCCAACTGGGCCCTGCCCATCACACTCAGACATAATATAACGTAATGTCAGCGAATGAAAGAAGTGATAGTATGCAGCTTTAAAATGACCATCAACAGCGAAATGCACCGCAGTGATACACAGGAGGAGTCATAATAGCAAAGGTCAATATAGTGATGAACCAGCCTCCCTGACAAAACCTGGTGTTGGAGCATCATAACAGATTAAAGCATCATCACTGTGAGAGCAACTTCTCACATATAAAAACTAACTGCTGACAGCGCACCTTCACATGGGTGAAAAACGTATAAGTTAACAGGTGACGGCGCACCTGCGCACAAAATACAGTGAACTAGCAGGTGACAATGCACATTAACAGATGAAAGTGCGGTAAACTGTAACAGGTGACAGCGCACCTTAACGCGGATTAAAATACGGTAAACTATAAAAGGGGACGATGCACCTGATAACAAATGAAAATACAGTAAACTTGGTGACGGCGCACCTTCACATTGATAACATTCCTCATGTCTACACGTTGGCATGAGCAAATAAACACAAACATAAGTGTGTCGGTTGATCATCACTCAAATAAAATAAGTTCTACTCCATCATAGGCGCACTCTCCTTAATCCATCCATTGGAACAACCTGTGTTGCTCGTCATTCTGAATCTTTCTGACAGAAAACTATTTTTGGAAGCTGCTCTTTCTTTCTCCGCTGCTTCTTTCATCTCTGGATTCATGAACTTGCATTTCTGTCTGTATATTGCTCGTTTCTCACTTACTTCTTGTTAGTTCATTTCACTAGCTAGCTTTCTGTTGATTTTCCCTCGCGGTACTATTGCGCATGTCGATAACTGCAATAACCCACGGACACGAAATCGCCCATTAATTCTTATTTAGACTTAATTTAGAAACTTGACATACTCTAAGCTTGTATATGTAAAACGTAGTTTGTGTTATTATAATATTTATTGGAGTATTTATTTTGTGAATGATATCAAGTATGTGACACCATGAACTAAGTGTTTAGACTGAATAAGCACTATAAATATCATATGTATCTCCTTTTTTTATTATGGTGGTTCTGCTTCTAATAATAATGTCCAGACATTATTTATAAATTTAAAGGAAAAATCTGTAATATCTTGATTGTACTAAATCATAAAATGACTACAATGTGTCACAGAGATGAAGGAAACATTCTCAGGTTGCTACTCTGACAACAGTGGTGCTGCTACAGTGTTCTCCATTTCCATTTCCATGCCGGCCGAGACTTTTTTTTGTTTGCCCGTTTCACATTAATTACAGTTCAAATGTACATATATTTTTATATACATATATTTCCAAGAACGTTCACTGAATGTTCACTGAATTAGTTAGTGTCTGTGTATAAGTTGTAAAAATTCATTAATCTTTTAGAAGGTGTAAATGTTTATAATGGTTAAATTTATCAATATGTTTGATGGAGTCTGGTAGGCAGTCACTGAACTCTTAGTCCAGAGTGTGTATTCTCAGAGCAGTGGGCTTTTGCTTTCGGATAACAGACTTAGCTTTACATCAACAACAATGACAGTTATAAACACTTGATCAACTTACAGTGGAGGAGCCACTGTCTCTTGTCAGTGTCAAATTACAATGGTTCACTTGTCTCACACTTCCGCAGCGTTCCTGGAGCCTGCCTGAGCCTCCTCAATCTGGGGAGGAGGGGGTGGTGGGAACAACTTGCTTCAACCATACAATAGGATTTCAACTATCTAATATACCATCTATGCCTCTAACTCGCTATTTGGACTGCAGGTGTGAGTGAGATTGTTTCAAATCACTCCTTTAAATACAGTTAATATGTTTCTGTATGACTGGGGAAACTCTTCAGGTTCCTCCTTGTGAGGCAGCAAGTGGCGGCAAGAGTTCTACCTCACTGCTCGGAAGTAAGAGAGTTAGGAGGCTGAATGAAGAAGAGGTATCTCAGCCAGGGGATAGAAACCTGTTGGGCTGCTACCAGAGCAAAAAACACCCACTAGTCATAGAAATGTAGACACAAACATCCTCCCAGCTCTCATACAGACTCGTCTGTGGTTTATATTATTATACAGGGGATTTTCTTCTTGTTTCTATACTTGTGAAGATAAGAAGGCAGACACTCTGGGGTAAAAATAGAAGCAAGGGAGTATCCATCCATCACTGTGACTGTCTGAAGGGCCAGATCGATCGTGTGTGTGCGCATATATGTGTGTGTGTTGTGTGTGTGTGTGTGTGTGTGTGTGTGTGTGTGATTTGATGCACTCCACTACCTCAGCAAGAAGAGCCAGAATGTGAGTGGGCAAACCGTGAGGTGACTTTTGAAGACACGGACACACACACACTCTCTTGCTCTGTCCATCTCACACACACACACACACACACACTAACGAACACATGACCACACACAGGTAAACCGGTGAGCTTAACGAGATAAATACCACTGCTGTCAGATAGAAATTGACCTCTAAGGCCAGCAAACACACAAACACGTCCAAACATACACAGCCGCCATCTTTCTGTCTTGCGTAAAGGTTGGACGGCTTGATGCAGCCGCATTACAGAGTGTGTGAGCGTATGTCCATATGTGCCGGCCTTGCCTGCCTCTTTACGTGTATCTGCCCCAATGATAATCGCTGCAGAGCGCATAATTAATTATATTCCTCTATTTCCATGAGAGCCTTTCTCTGTCCTCAGATGAAGGCAGCTCTGGCTCTGATCGGTTTAATAGCCTTTTTGCTTCCTACTCTGTCTCTTCCTATTTGTAAGTGTGATGAATTACCTGCTGGTTACCTAGGAATCTATTACTCTTGCTGAATACCAATGGGCCATTAGGGATGAATTGGTTCAAGGCATATATCGGCTCTGAGGTGCGGGAGAATCTCCATGTTCCTGATGAGCAAACAGGCTTTAGCCAACATGCACACACACACACACACGAGTTAAAGGCACAGAGTGTTCAACTTAAATAATACAACAATGAATGTGCTGAGCTTTGTAGGGTTTTTCTTGTGTGCATTTGTGAGTCTAAGTGTGTGTATGTGTGGGGGGAGTGCACACATCAGTGTGTGTGTGTGTGTGTGTGTGTGTGTGTAAAGGTCATGCCTCTCATCTCTAAGTGAGCCTCGGTGAGAAGGACTGAGTGGCAGCACTCATCAATATTAACTAATGCCCTTCCTTTCATCCACATCATAAATCCATGGAAACAAAACACACACTCACATGAGGGTTTGAGGACGGGTTCTTGGTGTGTGTGTGTGTGTGTGTGTGTGTGTGTGTGTGTGTGTGTGTGTGTGTGTGTGTGTGTGATGTGTGAGATTGCATGGGGACCCTCATGATTAAGAAGAAATGCCCGAATCAACAGTGCTGCAGTAAAACAGTGCTGTTTATACAGGCACTTCAGATTATTTTATGTGGGGTTGTATGAGGCACTTATCAATAATCAGTGTGTTAGCTACAGAAGATGGCTGTTAGCATGATGCTTAAAAAGGTCCACCTACAAAAAAATCAATACCAGTTTAAGTTTTACACTATATTAAGAATATTTTCAGTGCTTTACTTTACTGTCAAACAGCCTTTTCTGTCAGAGAACTGCTGTTATATAATCTAAATATCACTTTCTCTAAATCTACCAAACTCCATAAGAAAAATTTGTAATTTTACCTCACAGAACATCGAAGTTACTGGTCTACCTCTGGTTTGATCTTTTAGTTTGTTTGTGTTATTGTTTGACTTCTGGGGATCCAAAATATCCTTTTAAAACACCAAAGTCAAACAAGAACACAAACAAACTGACAGATTGAGGCAGTGGTAGACCAGCAACTATCGTTTTCTGTGAAGTAAAATTGCTCATTTTGCCTGTGGAGTTTGGTTGATTTGGAGAGATCGATGTCTGGCTTTTAAAAGGGGAGTTTCCCATCAGAAAAGCCTTTCTAACAACAAAGTGAAGCAGCGAAAATATTCAAAATATAGCATACACTTAAACTGATATTGAGTTTTTTAGGTGAACCTTATTCAGTACTGTAGATTCTTCTTTAAGCCATTTTTGTACTAATTTGTATAGATACATATATTTCAAAGAACTTCTTATGTAATTTTTGTGTTTTTTTTAATCTCATTTTTGGCAATGTACTATTTTGTTGTTTTGTTTTTTGTTTTTCTCACACTTGCTGAATTGAATTGAGACACACTGACTATTCATAAGTACCTCATACAACTCGACTTCAAATAATCCAAACTATCCCTTTAAATATATAAAATTTACATATTACATATTTTTTGAGAATGAAGTTCCGGTTTGTTGCAGAGATGGAGAAATAAAGCGCACAGGAGAGATAAGCAGAGAGAGAAAAGAGAAATCAAAAAAACACGGGGACAGATAAATACTGTCGGTGACAGATGTGACGCGTAGGTGTAGGTGCAGCCTGTGCCGCAGCAGCTAATGTGTCAGTTTGGGCTCTAAGAAACCCACTACGCACACATCACAGCTTTTGTCCCACAGCAAAAGCCACTTAACAGCTAATGAGTAATGAGACAGAGCAATGACAGACAGAGGTGGGTGTGCGGGAGAGACACAGGGAGGAAGGAAATACTGTAAGTGCTGCGAAAACAAAAGACGAATGGCGAGCGTGACTCAAGGAAATCGGAGGTGAGAAATAAAGAAAGGAGGAGAAGCAGGAAATTAAACAACAGAGAGGCAGCGTGTTTGTGTTTTGCGATTATGCGTGAGTGCACGCTCGTGCTTATAAGCGTAAAAAAAAAAAGCAAAGTGAGAGGAGAATGAAAAAGAAAGAGAGGAGAAGAAAGACCGGGGATGGAAATCCTTTGATCAGAACATGAAAACAGCAGCAGCTAAGCCGAGAGAGTGAAGAACAACAAAAAGACGTCACAGACAATTACTGCGTACATGGCTCCATTCAGTATAAACACCCCTGTGTTTTGCTAAGGCGACGGGTAACACTTAAAATCCGCTGTCATCTCTTCTCATGCTTTTCATCTTCCAAACGCCAGAGCGTGAAAAACAAACACAGAGGAAACAGACATTTTTTTTGTGTGTGTGTGTTTACAGCACTGCTATCATGCCCAGTGGGAAAATAGAGGCCTTAATGAAACACATTAGACAGACAGAAGAAGCCAAAGCTCTTATGGTGTGTGTCTGCGCGAGTACGAGTGGGTCAGTGTGTGGGTTAAAGAGACGCAGTCTGCCTTTTATCCCAGCGAAGACGGATTACCTGGAGGGAACGTGGCTATTCACTGAGACACTGCACGGTCTAATAATATTATTCACTGTTCATTACTGCCGAGGCTTGAACAAACAGGCGAGAGAATACAGCGCTGACCTCGAATTCATAAAAAAAAAACAAAAAAAAAAAACCTACATCCTTCTGATTGACGTTCCCCATAGCAAGTTAATTAAAACATTTTCATGATTGTTGCTTTAATATCACTTGGCTGAACCAGACAAAACACTGCAGCAAGTTGTGGGAGGATTTTTTTTACTCGACCAGCTTCAGGCTTGGTAGTCTGTAAAAACCTGCAACGAGACTGTCTCACTCTGCCTCATCTCGCCTTGAGGAGCTGCAGACCCACAAAAAAGGAATTTCATTAATATGTGTTCCAGTGCAGCTTTAGTATCAGTGCCATTCCCTAAATGCTGTTTTATTAGTTTTTTTTTTTCACCCTAATGACTAAAACTTGTTGTGCGCCGACCATCAGATGGACCGCAAATGAATATCAGCGCAAAATACTGCCAACTGACGTCTTTAGTCTGAACATATTTCTGATGTTATTGGTCTTTAAAAACTCATTCACATTTTGAGCACCATAGCTGCCTCTGCTGGCTTCACCGCAGAGTCAGTTTTTTTTATTTCACAGCCTTTCCTTTTTAAAATCAAAATCAGATTCTTTGAGATAGTTCTAACAATCGCACAGAGCTCTCACCATGCCTTGAGAAACTTCAGCGACAGATCCTTAGACGTGTTAAGACACTCATGATGATACTTTCTTAATAAAACCTAATACCTTGGTGAAAAATGCTATATCAGGGGGGCATGAACTATTCTGCCAAATGGTCCATTCTGACTTTGACTTTGCAAAGTAATTCCAGACCAGAATAGAGCCCTCTAAAAAACAATGAATACTTGTTTTGTGGTTTTATTTAAAAATTTTGAACAAAATATTGTCAATCAGCATCTTCAGTACAAAAGAATCAGTGTCAAACTTATCTTAAAACACTGAAGCACCGCCAGAACTTTTGACTGGTAAATGGTTGGTAAGGCAGCAGATAACCTGACCTTCCTTTTCACGAGCTTCCACTGCAGCTGTGTTGTGATGCCAGCGTTACTACACTGGAGTGGAAATGTAAAATGTCTAGTTCTCAACAAGTTATTAGTTCAAGTCATTGGTTCACCTCTAAAATACATAAATGTTTTGTGCGTTTGTAGAATTGTGATCTGGCTGAATGTGTTCAAATTGAGACATTGTTGAAATATCACATTTTTCATTAAGACATCTCAGAGCTCCATGTCTTTGTAAATGCATGGTTCATAAATTTTGGCTGTACTATATGTGACCCATAAACAAAAATGAGTTTGACAGCCCTGTGCTACATCCTACTGCTTCTGAGTTTTCTTGCAAAAGCCACTGACTGTATTTACATTCAGTATTATCACTCTACTGGTCAAAATGCTTGTAATTTTATCTCGCTGATAAGTCTCACTGTGTACTTTTCACTCTCTTTACACTGTATCAGGACCGTTTTAAAACTCGAGTAGGCGGTATATTTTTTGGCTTCGCTGAGCAAAAGTTCCACACTAACCTTTAGGCACAATGTAAATCAAGTGAGAGAAAACTAGATTTCTGCTCCTACTCCTGGCTCTGTTTTGAGGCTTTAGAAAATCTAGCCTGCGACGGGAGACTTTGGCTACTCACAGGTCAGTGAGATTGTCAGCTGCTGAAATTATTTTTGACTGTCTTCTTTATTATTAGCGTGGCACGGCGGTGCAGTGGTTAACACCTCGCAGCAAGGTTTCTGGGTTCAATATCGCCAGCTGGCTGGGGCCTTTCTGTGCAGAGTTTGCATGTTCTCCCTGTGTCTGTGTCAGTTTCTCCAGCTTCCTCCCACAGTCTAAAGACATGCAAGCTAATAGGTTAACTGGGGACTCTAAATTGCCCGTAGGCGTCAATGTGTGCGTGAATGGTTGTTTGTCTCTATTTGTCAGCCCAGTGATAAACTGCTGATCTGCCTAAAGTGTACCAAGCCTCAGTGTCAGCTGGGATAGGATCATTTGTACTCCGCAACCCTCCACAGGATAAACGGTTATAGGTAATGGATGGATTTATTATTAAAACAATATGAGTTTGTTTGTGTGCACTGTGAACAGCAGTGCTCTTTTGTTTTAATTCAGTAGTATCAAACTGCATTGTTGTCACCACCATGGGTGTGACCAGATCAACCAGGTATGAAATCTTAAAGTGATATTCCACCCAAAAATGAAAATTCACTCAATATGTACTCACCCCTATGCCGATGTGAGGATGGGTGAAGATCTTCAGTTCACAAAACAACCATGGAGTTTCAGCAGAAAACAGGGTTGCAGCCAATGGCAGTGAATGGAGACCACGGACAAAATGTTAAAAAAAAAAAAAAAAAAGAACACAAAACAAATACAAAATGTCTCCATCCTGCTCGTGTGGTGTAATCCAAGTGTCCGTGAGCTGCAACATTAAAATTTAACCACAAAAGACACCATTTACACCATGTTTTTAGCCGAAATGTCAACTGTAGCCTCCCAGGTAGCATGTAAACATGGCGTCGATGTATCGCGAGACTTCGTATATCTCTTAATGGATGCACGTGTGAAAATATTGCAAGATCTCTTGTGCATCTGGCTCGAGTCTGAGAGGCTACAGTTGAATTTTGGCTAAAAACATGGTGTAAATGGTGTCTTTTGGGGTCAAATTTTAACGTCACGGCTCACGGACACTTGGACATTTTGTGTTTGTTTTTGTGTTCTTTTTTTTTTTTACATTTTATCTGTGGTCACCATTCACTGCCATTGTACTGGATTTGGCTGGAACCCTGTTTTCTGCTGAAACTCCAGGATTGTTTTGTGAACTGAAGATCTTCACCCATCCTCACATCGGCATAAGGATGAGTACATACTGAGTGAATTTTCATTTTGGGGTGGAATATCACTTTAATGATTACAACCTTAAAGGAGCAATATGCAACAAAACTGAGTACTGCAATCCAAAAAGCTAAGCCTGTCATCCTGAAACAAAAGTCCACTGCTCTGAAAAAACTCACTCTGGAGTTGGAGCGCAATGACTGTGAGCTTAATGGCTGCCAAATTTCATTAACATATTGCTCAATTTAAGCATTATGACATTACATCTAGTCCCTCTAAAAGATTTCTAATCATTTCTTATGACTCATAAACAGACTCTAACAGAAACTAACTCATTCAGCGAACATTCAGCATTAATTTGAGCTCTAATTAATATGAAACCGCCAAACACAGTTACACATGGACTAAAATTGAGATTTCAGAGGAGGACAAAAAGTCAGAGAAGTGAGTGTTTCAACTTTCAACAGGTTTTCTTCATCTCATATGACTTTTAATGGTCATGTTATGATTTATTAAATATAAATATTAAATATATTAAGATTTCTCCTCAAAGATGATGCTGTAGGATTCAAAATCAAGTGAAGATGGGGATCCCTGCTCTCAGCATGGACCTGGTCTTAAAACTTGTGAAAAGGCACACTATGTCTATTGTACAATTGGCAATAAAGGACAAAAAAAAATACTAAAAATAGTCTGTCATAATTGTTGACAGATACTGAGCCTAACATTACTGCTGTATCATAGCTGTCAGCACTATCTGTGAGAGAAAGAACATTTACTGCCCTGAAAAAAAAAAAAAACCCTCACTATTGCTCGTGGGGTGGGTTATCAGTTTTGCTCCCTGGCTGTGGACTTTTTAATGAAAGAAGTGAGACACACTGAGAAACAGTCTGTTTTATTGTACCACTAAATGAAATCGGATTACCTGGAGCAAATGTGCGGATGCATTGCGACATGCTGCATGGTCTAATAATACTGCTGCTGTCTGGTCATTACTGCTGATCCTAGAATAAAATGATGCAACAGAGCGATTCTTCAGGGAGCACTTACAGCGCTCCACATGAGCCACCATGCACATATGTGCACACACACACACACACACGTACATACACATGAACACATGGAATACTGTTCAGCATTCGGTTTGGTTTGGTCACTGGCAATTAAAGGGAAATTAGAAAATGTGAAAACTAAAACTATGGCGAGGTGATCGACCACATGTGTGCACAAAGCTGCCAATATGTGAAGTAACAGTTAGTGTCTGATGAGCTGACTGACCTAAACAGAACAGAATGAAGGACCAATAAGATGGTAAAAACCACCTCACTGATGACTTTGCCAGTTAAGCTAAGTCTAATTCAACATTGAGTACTGTGTGTACACTAAGGCTGCAACTAACAATTATTTTCATAGGTGATTAATCGGTTAATTAATTTCTCGATAAATCGATTAATTGTTTGGTCTATAAAAAGTCAGAAAATGGTGAAAAGGGTTGATCAGTGTTTCCCAAAGTTCAAGATAATGCCCTCATATGTCTTGTTTCGTCCACAACCCGAAGACATTCATGTTTACTGTCAAAGAGGAGTAAAGAAATTCACATTTAAAAAGCTGAAATCAGAGAATTTTGCCTTTTTTTCTTAAATAATGACTCAAACTGATCATTTGTTTGTCACAATAGTTGTCTTAAACTTTGCAGCTCTAGTGTATACTGTACCTACTTGGACAATTTTATTGATCTTGTCTCAAGTGAAGGGTTGCAAGCTCCTTAGTCCCCAGTGTGGCTGAAATACACTGAAAATATCAACTCAATTCAATTCAATTCAATAGGGCACAAACAGAGGAACCGTGTTTCACTAGCTGAATGAATGAAATTCACTGAAATGTCAATAAATAAAGCATCAGTGAATCAGTATTCTAGGGATGTACCATATTGTATCGTTTCTGAAATATCTTTATAATTTGCTCTCTCTTTTTGGCTTTTATTCCTTTAATTTGAAAGGACAGCTGAAGTGAGGAAAGGAAATGGGGGAGAGAGAGTCACAGTAGGGAATCTAAACCACAGCCTTGTTAGGTGGGGGCTACCAGGGTGACCCACAGTTTTTTAATGATTAAAAAAATTCATATTGTGATAATTGCGATATTACAACTTGTTGACTGAATGATGCTGTATCTAATTCACAACGAGCGCAGCCGAAAGCAAAAGTAATATTGATACTGGCTCCACAGTGGAGGAGCTAGCTCCAAAACAGGGAAGCGACTTCAGAATTGTGGAAGTGGTTTGGTTACAAAAGATCAGATGTACAATAAACCACGGTAATATGTAAGAAGTGTAAGAAGGCTATAACTGCAAAAGGGAACAATACAACAAACTAATCTCACCATCTCAAGCCGAAGCCCCCAGATGAGTACAAAGAGAGCCAAAAATGCAGAGAGAGGAGCTCAACAGCTACTGTGAGTTCTAAACCAAAAATATGTTTCAGCATTTGTCATATTATCAAGAATATCATTAACATCCAATACTCTGAAATCTCTTGATATTATTTTAGGGCCATATCGCCCACCCCTAGAACATTCACAAAGTGGGGTTCTCTAACATGGTTAAGATCTACACTACAAACACTATAAGATGTTCCTCAGCAGTCATTCCCTTTTATTGTTGCTATGCTGACGATACAGAACTCTATCCACTAGGCCTGGTGACCTCTCAAATTAAGTTCTGGTTTTCACCATCAGATCAGGTCTCTACTAACATCCCTCAGCACTATCTTTGACCACTGATAGAAAATCTTTTGCCAAACACTGTGGCGTCATTTTCACCTACAAGCTGAAACTTGATAAACTTGATAAACTTCATGTTCAGTCCTGCTATACATGCCCACAGTTATCCTTCCAGCAGTTGGAAATGGTTTCCATGCTTTTGTGTCCTCCAGCTTATGCTCTTTATTTCCTACCTAAACCAAGATGTGACTGCCTGGTTACAGCTAATCCAAAACTCTGCAGTTACACTACACACTTAGACCTCATATCATCCCCTTTTGATGGAGAGTACACCTCTGGTAGGTGCTTGAGGTTCTCTGAATGAGGCCTGCTATTGGGATTGAAAACATGAGGAGGGGACTGCTTTTGCTGTCTCGGGTCCCAGGCTGTGGAACAGAGTCCCTCTGGGAATCAGGACAGCCTCCCTCTGCGAGTCAGGTCAGCCGACTCTCTTGGGTGTTTTAAGTCACAGCTGAAGACCTTTTTTTGCTTGATTCATATACACTATTTAGATTTGTGATACCACTAAATGTTTGTTTGTTTGTCATATTTTTTCACCCTTTTATCCTGTTGAAAGGCACTTTGTAACCTAAGTTTTGAAAGGTGCCATAAAAATAAAATAAGATCAAATTTTCCCTTTTCAGTTTCACCTTGTTACTCCAAAAACTCTGTTACTGTGTGCTTTGTATTTTTGGTTATGAGAAAATTCTGAACAGCAACAGCTGTGTCAGCCATAACAATAAACTGCTATGAAGTTTTTAGTGCGCAAGTAATTTATGAGGCAGTTGAGCATGAAAAGCAGCACCTAAATATTATTTAAAAAAAAGAGAGATAGTAACAAGGCTGAACTACAGTTAGTCCTTTACTCTACCTCCTCTTTTTGTCCTTTTCCCATTTTTTTTTTTTTTTTTTTACTACTGATTAGTTTCACCTGTCCCTGAATAGCCTGTCCTGTGTATTTAGTCTGTGTCTTTCCCCCTTTCTTCGCCAGTTCATCTTCATCTCTGCATCAAGTGCCTAAGCTCTGTATTCTCCCCGTGTGTTTTGGATTTCTCTTTGGTTTTGAACACGGACTTTCTCCCTGATTTACTGGACTCCGGATTTTTTGCCTGCCCTTCAGGATTTCGTTGAGCGTTTTGACCTGTGCCTGCCCTCCAAAAGCTTTTTGTATTTTTGATTTTTTTGTATTGACTTAAAGTTTATTAAATCATTTAAACTGCACTAGCGCTGCCTGGTCTGCATTTGATCCCACCTCTTATTTCTGCTACCCTGCACAACAGCACAGACATTTGCTTTATCTATGAATCTACAGTAACAAAAATTAACCACCTTTATGACTGTGCGTGTGACGAAAACTAACTTCAAACTTCCAAGGAATTGCAGTAGTTCGTTTTTGTAATTTCTTCCCAGAAACCATCATTTTTGCAGCGAAATAAGACGTTATGCTCATACACCTACTGTGTATGATGATGTGAGTTATATTTACTTGACTGGATGAAACAGGAGCCACATAACTTGAGAGCTTTGAACCTCTTGATCAGTACAGCTGCCATCTGTAAAGCTTGCAGGCTCAGGGCTCCTAACATTACGGATGGCAAAGAAAAATAACAGAGCTGCAATGCATCTCCGTGCGTATTGTCGCTCTTTAAAACTTTGAATATCACCATTCCAGCGACAAAAAAGGACTTTAACTCAGCACTAAACGTGAACATGCAAAGCATTTAAATCATGCGCTACTAACCGGTGACTAACAAAATAATGCTCCAGTAAATGTAGCTGAAAATGGGGGAAGTTTGAATTAAATAAATCCATTATTGCCGTGCTATTAGCACTGAACCTGATAATGTGTCTTGATGCCAGGAAAAGCATTTAGGGCCCGTCAGAGTCACCCGGCACTTTCAGTATGCCAGAAACATGAATAAACGAAGGCTCGCTGCAAAATAAATCTCCTCGCCTTGCCAGGGTTTCAGATATCATTCCACTCTATTTCCCCCAGTGTGGCCATTAAGAAGACATATAACCATGCAAAACGTCACCAATAAAGATGATGGTACAGTGCTATTATTGAGCGTCTCAAATCATCTACAAGACGACTGAGCCACTTAATGAAAGGAGCAAGCAAGGAGAAGGCAACGCCGGACGTGAGGAAGTTGGAAATATACGGACAGGCTGGCAAATTAATGTGTATATGTATGTGTCGGAGGGAGACTGTAAAAAAATGTGTTTGTGTTCGTGTGTGTGTGCGTGTGTGTGTGTGTGCATGGGAGGGTGGGTGTTCCAGGAATCTACTTAATCAAAGCTCCGAGCCTGGACATGAATGTAAAACACTGATGAACTCTTTGAAAGTGTGTGTTCGTGTGTGTATATACATGTGTGTCTTTATGGTCATCACTGTATCAACACGCTTTCAATTAACAACAAAATCACAGCAGAAGCAGTTATTTTCCTGTCAGTCGTTAATGAAGACTTGTACGGGTGTGTTTCCACTTTGCATCTTTAATGAGCAGGAATGTGCAAAGACGCCGGGAAGAAAAAAAAAAAAAACGGCACAAAGAGGTGTTGAGAAAAATTACGTCAGTCAACCATGAACTGTGATTTATCAGTTCGTGAAGGGAACTGAAGTCAGCTGAGGTGAAGCTTTTAGAGCCACTGTCTAAACAATGAGATGTTTCTTTATCTGGATTTTTAGTGGATGCAAGTGGTTAATGGTCGTCCCACCATATATTCCAGTGGTATAGCATTTGTTTTAATTTAAAACCTCATTATTTAAATTCAAACAAATTCAAACAATTCTTGTGAATTCTGCTCAACCTTGCAATTTTGTCCAATCATGCAACGTTTCTGCAAATTTGAGTAATCATTTTAGCTTTTAGCAAGTCCCACCAATCACAGCAGCCCCCCGTGCAAACGTCATACATGTACGTCTCAATGAATGTTTTATTTATTTACTACTTTTCTGTACTGAAGAGAACACAAGGTTTGCTCTTTTGTTCCTGACATTTATAAATACTCTGTGCAGTCTAATATTTTAGAATTTTGTGCTGTTTTGACTACATTTGAACTCCAAAAAAGATTTTGTTTTATTGTGGAATAACCCCAGGTGCCGCTCTTCATTTACAAATAAAGCATGTTTTGTTAGAATTTTTTATAATCCTCAGCCTTTTTGACAAGGTTTCACTCACAACCAAGAGCAGTTTCATTTTTAACGAAGCAACTCTCTTTGACTTTTGAAGAACTGTAAAAAAAGAAAAAAAACAATTGTAACTTTTTTGTACGTCATCAAGACATATCAGTCGTTCGTTTATAAAGACCTGCAGACAAAATAAGAGGGTTGTCTGCACATAGAATTGGAGTTACTCCAGATATCTTAACACCGTTTTGCTTTGTTTCATACATTCATATAAAGCAGCAAAGAGGGTTGGTGGTGGACAGTGGTGAAGCTTTGCTGAGTGTCACTTAAAGGGACATGACTACTGAGTCTTTCTTCAACTACCTTAATGTTGTCTTCATGTCCACCAGTCTCACCCTGTATCAGAAACTTGTAGGAGAAAACACAAGCTGACCAATCACAGTTCTTGCAGTCCCTGTGGTAGATGATGTTACTCAAAAGTGGTATGGTTTTGGGTTTCAGTTCTATTTTTATTTTTTTTTGTTAAATCTTCCCTTGAGTGTCTTTATCAGCTTTCCTTGATGTCTTTGCCTTTTTACTCTGTTTTCTAAGTCACTGCCTGTAGTGTCACCTGTGTTTTGTTAATTTGTTCCCTCTGTATTCACTCTGTGCATGTCCTCCTGTCATTGCTAGTTTGTCTTTGTCTCTGCATTAAACTTCTTATCTTTAGCATTTTCCTTGTGTTTTGGATTTATGTCTCCCTTTTTTGGACTGATTTATTGGACTTTGATGCCTGCCTCTTTGGATTTTGTTTGCCTTTGGTCTGTGTTGACCTGTGCCTGCCAACCCTCTGTAAGCCTTTTGTATTATTGAGTTTGTATTTAGACCTTGAGTTTATTAATCATTTAAACTGTACCAGCTCTGCCTGCCTGAGTCTGCATTTTGGTCTGTCCTCTTGTTTCTGCAACACTGCTTGACACATTGTAGGCACTATTTTATGCTTATTTGAAGCGCAAGTGGAAAGCATGAGGTGCAATGGAATTAATTTATTCAAGGTGTGTCCAAATCCACCTTTGGTGGCTTGCGCCAGGGGGGCAGGGGTGTTCTGTCCTGTCCTGCCCCTTGCTCCAGCAGCACACATCGAGTTTAGGCCGAGCATGAAATAAACCAATCAGACCATCACCTTTAAGAAGCAGGTGCACCAGGAGTGCAAGTGGTGGCAGCATGATGGCAGATTTACTTTAACAAAGAGAAAAGATTTTTAAGCGAGGTGACAGAGCTCCTGGTGAAATTGCGAGAGCGCACGATATATGGAGACAGCAGGACGTCTCCAAAGCAGCTTCGTGTGTAGATATTTACATGAACGCCAGCAAAAAGTAACACAATACATGAACCATAAATGTCATGCAAATATGTAGCTGGTAATGTTATGCACTAAAGCACCCTGTAATTATGTTATATATTATAGAATTCATTATTCTCATCATCATTATCATGCAGCTCCGCTGGCTGAGCGAAGCTGCTGCTCCAGCTGTCATGTGACTGATCTGTTAAAGACGATCTGACAGCTATGATCCAGTCCCGTGTGCACTTTGCAGGTTTATTGAGATTTATCGGGCTTTATAATTATAGTAATAATTCCTAATTCCTTATTAGTGAGAATAATTTTACACACATACGTGCGCATGCATGCGTTTAACATTAATGAAAGGATGTTTTATGATTGTGGAGATGCGCATACTTCAGCTTAACTTCAATATTTATACTTCATTGCTGATAGAACATTTGTTCAAAGGACACTTTACTAATCCACACTCCTGTGTGGGAAAAAGACTTCACATAAATTAAGGTGTTTTGTGATTTTGGAGACGTGTGTGTGCCTCGGCCAAACTTCAACCAGGTTTAGCCAGTCGAAGCCGCAAGTGGTTTTTGCTCCAATGCGCTGAGCACAAGATACCAAATGCACCTGGCCACACCTTTGTTTTGCCTTCATTTTTAGACCCCCCCCATGGCTGCACAGCCAGGTTCAAGTTCATTTGCTATCTTGCAGACATGGCTCAAAAGGCCACTGCATTGGGGAAAGCCACCTGTGCCACCTGTGCAACTGCTTTGTGCCAGGTATAAGATACTGTAGGGCCCTAAGACAAAGATGCATAGTTACATTTTTGAGGAGGCATGTGTGTTACAGCTACAGCATAGTCTATGGCGGCTTTGTGTGTAGACTGCTTAGCCGCGTCATAAACAAACTCAACACAAAAACATATATCAAGTATTAGTATATTATTACCTTTTTTACTCCCGTGATTATAGATCTTACTGATTCCATCAATCCTTTAACATCATCAGAAAACAGCAATACCATAAAATGCTGTGGTAGCAGGTAGGAATGTAAATTGAGAACCGGTTCTAGTTGAGAACTGTTTCCTGCAGACATGCTGACATCACCCTCATGCATCTTCACTGCTGGAAACTTGCAGCATGGGTGGGAAGAAATGGTCCAAAGCATGGCTTCATTTCATTGAAGAATGATGACAACAGTGTTAGATGTAACATCTAAAAGTGATTATTTCAAGTAGAGGTGGTAATATCTGCAATATTCTGAAACATCTTTCTATGCGACATGGGTTTAAATTCCAGGAATGCCATATATTTGACACATGCTTGAGTGCCGCTGCTTTCCAACTGGGCAGTGATGGTAAACTAAAGGTTTGAGAAGCAAGCTTGTGACCGGGAGATTGGCAGTTCAAGACCCCAAAATCTGGGTGGGGTCTGTAGTCTGTAGGCCTGCTCTCAGACCCTCTCTCTTATAAAAGGATCTTACTTGTCTAGTTTCACTCAAGTCCTGGATGCCTATTGGATCATGATTATGATGATTGAGCCATGATAGCCTAATGTTGCTGCTTGACATAATGACGGCACCAAATGCACAAAAGAGGTCTGTTCAAAGGCATTTATTAGTTTCTGATGCTGGGAAAGTGGGAAAAATAGTAAAAAAACAAACAAACTACAGTATCTCTGAACTGTCACTGTAACCACATCACACATATTTACACTATTTTATGTGATTTTTTTTTGATAACATGCAATATTTTTCCATTTCCATTCACAGAGGCTCCCCTGAAACTGTTTGAACCCCCCTGGGCATTTTTTCTTTGACTAAGAAAATCAAAATGAAAACACATGCTGTACAAATATTCTCTCATTTTGTCCACAGCTAGCCCTTAACTCCAGGTAAAATAAACAGCAGCACACCTGAGTCACATGCATGTCTTTTTTCTACTCTGCTTCTGCGCTGTGTTCAGATTAAAACAGTTGTTTTGACATGTAAAACCTGTGTAGAGCCTACTTTTTTCACACAGAGAGATTGATCAAGAATCAATAAGGGAAATTGATAAAGAATTTGACTGATAAGCAGAATTGATAATGGCATTTGTACCAACAAATTCTTATCAATACCCATCTCCCAGTAGCAGGTTAAAGCCCAGTGCTTTGATTTTACCATATTTTGACTGTACAGAGCTGAGTTTACAGATTCAATCAAGTTTCCCAAACCTTTTCCTGGGGACCCACTTTCGAAGAATGACAAACCATCACGACCCAATTCACAAAAGACCTTATTAATAAATCTTAATAAGACTTAAGACTTAATTTTTTCAAATGAATATTCCTCACCATTTTTGACTTCCATTTCTGCATCACCTTTTATTATTCTGACTGGTGCTGCAACATTTAACTGAATATTAAATTAAAAGCCAACTATTTTCATAATCAGTCTGAGTAATTTTTAAAGAAAAAAAAATCTAAATTCTCTGATTTCAGCTTCTTAAATATTAATATTTTCTGGTTTCTTTCCTAAAACAAGAAACACTGATCAATATTTTCTGATATTTTATGGAACAAACAACTAATCAATTAGTGGAAAAATTATCACCAGATTGATCACTAGTTGAAAAATAGGTCCAAACATGTGAAAACAGGTGGAGGCACGGACAATTAATTAATCGATTTTCATTATTTTTTGACATTTTATGGACCAACAAGTAACCACTAAGTAGAAATTATTGCCAGATCGATATTTTTCACCATTATTCACCAACAACTGATCGATCAGTCATGAATATAATGGACAGATTGATCAGCAATAAATTATTTGCAGCCCAACATTTTAGACTACTGAATTATAAGAATATAATTTAGATACTACTAAATTTCTTCCATCATCTTTTTATTCATTTTGCGACCCATATAAGATTTCCTGTGATCCACCTGTGGGTCGCGGACAGTGTTTGGGAATGACTGATCTAAACCACCCTGACTGACCCATTCACACCCTATCAACAGTGTTTTATGATATGACCCAGGTCCTGGTCCTGAAGTGTGTGAAGATCACAGATTTATTCGGAGAGTGGTGAGAGCCAACAGCCAGCATGAGCCAAGGTTACACTGAAGTGAAGTGTAAATATTTCATTAGAATATTATATTAATGCAAATACAGTAATTAATGATGTGAGGACTGATAAGATGGGAACTTTTGCTTGTCATGAGTGTGGGACTAACTACAAATCCTAATTCAGAAGCCTAATCGACCTGCACATCTCTGCATTAATTAATTCTGCCCTTAACTCCTAACAACAAAACCAGAGTGACACCTCAAGGAGATTCTGACTGCGACAGTTTGACTCAGTCAGCCTGCAAAGATAATCAGGTGCAGCCGGCATGCAAATGCAATCTGTGGCAGTATTGATTTGTGAATGATTCACTATAGGCACAATCTATATTAACTCTAGATGACAAATGAGGTTATGCTCCACCGCAATAATCAACCATCCAAAACCACCGCACCGCACTATACATGATCATCATTATCATCACTGCTGTACAGTACAGTAGGTACTGGAGCTTTCTCCGACTAAAGATTTTCCTAATTGACTCGTAGTCATCAATTCAAGCCATTAGCTAATATGATTAATTAAATGATTTAAATATATATATATTAATACATTTACATATATTTGGAGTATTAGAAAATGGTTTGAGCTCCAGGGCTGAGAAAGAAAGTTCTTACTAACAATATTAGATGGCTTTGTCAATTGTGATTGCAACATTTTAATATTAATTCATATTAGCAGGCCGTTGCTGTGAATAACAGACCACTGCTATGGTCAAACTGTCCTCTGTCAGTCTCTGAAGCTGTGTCCCACTCTAACAGGACCACTAACTAAGCTTACTAGCTAATGCCAACTTGAGATGGGACCAGTCTGATTCAGTATTGGTAGTAGGGCTCTATATCAGACTCGCAATACTACTGATCCACATAACATTCCAGTTTCCATATTTTGATCCATTTTTCACACGTTTGCAATGTGTTTTCTATTTATAAATGCTTGACCCTGAACAGTACGTATTGGGAACTGGTAATACTTTTCACTTATACTCAAACTTGTATACAATATAGGAGAAATGTGTGCCAAATTTTAACTGTAATGATACAGCTGTAGTGAAGAAATGTATTAGCCACCTCACTTATAGTGTAACAATAAACCAGCACAAAAATGACATTTACCAACGTAAACGACCATAAACCACCATGTCCTTACAAACACATTACAAATGCATAGCAAACACATTACAAACACTGACAAATATTTGCATTTTGGAACATAACATATCAAACCTAAACTCTCAATAATATATCATGGGGAAATTATGTAAATGAGAGCCGTCGTTCACATTTGCACACTTGAATGATAGAAGCCAGAATCCTGCAGCACCCCACAATGGTTACACAAACTACACAATCTTTCCAGAATGAAGTTCAGTTTCATCTTCATGTAATCTTCCTACTACTACAACTACTACTAATACTACAAATATTAATCATAACAATAATAATAATAATAATACAAATAATAATAATGATAAACATCAAGTAAAAAGAGCATTGGTATTGGTATGGTATTGGTATGGTATTGGTATCTCCAGAAATCCCAATTTAGATGTCGGAATTGGATCGGAACAGAAAAAAAGTGAATTGGTACATCTCTAATGTCAGCTACAGCACAGCCAGCAGCCATGGTAAAGTAAGTGACTTCCTTGTTACATGAGAAAAGGTTCATGGTGCAACAGTCTAATGATACTTTGGTCCCGGGCCTAACGGACTAATAAAATCATAGTCGACTAAAACTAACGGTTAAGTGCATTATTAGCAGGCAGTCCAGGTAGGTACAGCATAGATTAGAATAAAATCACTTATCTTTTGTCTTAGTTTTGGACATGAAATGGATTAAAATAGAAGTATCAGTATGACAGCACACCAGCTCAGGCACCACAAACCAGCCATAACCACCTCTTTGTTACAAATCCTTTCCTCTCCATTTCTTTCTCCTCCGTCCCTAATTCACCTTATCACTTTCTGTCTATCTTCATCACGCTCTGTCTCAGCTGGCTTTTTATCCTCACTGCACGCGCGCGCGCACACACACACACACACACACACACACACACACACACAGTCACATTCATATGTGTCTGTGCACACACAGGTTCGCACACATGCATTCAGGACAGAAATGCCACCCCACACACACATACACATTCACTGCAGCTTCTGGTCATGCTAATCCATGTGCATTATTTTCTATAAGCCAGTGAATAGAGACACGGTGGTGAGCCCAGTGGAATAGCGAGGCACATCAAAAAGACACGCACACATGCACACAGACCCAAACACAGTGAGGAGGAAGCCAGACATAAATACACACCTACACATATACACGTGTCTATATACCACAAAAGAGACAGAAACACAGGCATGCATGTGCACGCAGGAAACAACAAAGAAAGATTGACGGCAGCAGAGGATATATGGTGTGTGACCCTGGACAAGAAAATGGGTTGTATTCCTCGGTGTATAGGGAAAACGATGGGGACCAGGGATTTTTATGATCCGTTCACGCTTCCTGAATACGAGAATAGAGAGGAACTAGCCAAGGTCAGAGGCAGAATTCCCTATTCTAATGCGGAGCGTTGCTCACCACCCGGAGCAAGAGTCAGGGATTAATTTAGAGATCCATTCACCATGCCTGTGCGGAGGGGAGAGACGGCAAAACATGACGAAGAATAGAGAAGCAGAGGTGGAGAGGGAGAATCTAGGGAGATGGGGAGACAAGGGGGACAGTGATGGGAGAGGAGAACGAGAGAGAAGTGAGGAAGCAAGTGGGCAAGACAGAGAGACGGAAAGAGGGAGAGAAGTGGTTACGCTTGTTATGTGCAGCCTGCAGAGAGAGAGCAGACGGTTCACATAGAAGAGGTTCATTTTCCAAACACTCCTCCTCTTATGGCCCAACGCCTTCAACAGTATGTGTGTGTGTGTGTGTGGGTGTGTGTGTGTGTACACCTATAACAGAAAGGTAGACAGACAGAGAGGTCAGGTCTGGAAAGGGAAATGAGAAGAGACAAACAGGTGAAGAGATGAAGACAGCTGGTAGCTGTGCAGAAAGTAAAAATAAAGAAAATCTTAAAGTAAAACACAGTGGAGAGAAGATATACAAACACTCTTAAAGGATAAGGCTGGTGTTATTCTACTGTATGCTTTTCTTATTGTCAGCAAGTCCCAGGAAAAGGCCAAAACCAACAATATATTAGTCCATCTCTCTAAACTGTCCGACTTTCCTCTCCTGTTTGCGTCTCAGAGCCCTAAGCCCATTCGTTTCGACTGGAGACATAAATCTTTAAAACTGGGTCATAAATATAGAGTTTCATTTTTAAATAGACTGATTAATTTTCTCAAACAGCTGGGCACTGTGGCTGTTAGCAAACTTTACTCAAATAGGAATGAATTATGCATTTGTCAGGGACTATTTTCAGCCATGGATGAATACACATTTGGTGTATTAAGCCATTTTTCCTCTGCATGGTACAGCTAAACTCGACTCGACTCACTTTAGGTACAAGGTATTTTTCTCTACTTTGTTTTCCACTGCAGATAGTATGGAAGGATGGACGGAGGGTAGGATTCCTGGCTGATCATCATGGCGATATTGTGTGAAACTGCTTGACATCATGTTCAAAACGATAACTAACTTCTCTTTTGCACCAGTTGGGAAACAACACACAGGCAGAGAGCGGGACTTACCATTAAGCAACAAAGGTTGACAATTGTCCTCGGTTAGCAAACTAGCCAAGCTGGCAAGCGCCTCACAAAATGCCTCACATAAGAATTTTCATTTTTTAACTTTTTGCTAATTAAATATGTCTTTAAGGTCCTCCCCATTAACTATCCCATGATCCATGATATGTGGAAATTATGAAGAAAGACATTAGCCAACTTGCGTAAATAATCGGCTCAACAGTTCACCTCACTGCTGTCTGAAAAGAGATATAGAAGCATCCAATACCACTAGACTTCAGAACAGCTTCTTTCCTGAGGCTGCAAGACTCTTAAATTCATCCTCAGCACCCCACCACAAATAAATGTCTATGATTATGACTTTTTCTTTATTTGTTGATAGAAAAAGGGGTAGAACAAGGGATGTGGAGGGCCTTAGGCCC
Source organism: Lutjanus argentimaculatus (assembly GCA_034769285.1). Lineage (NCBI taxonomy): Eukaryota > Metazoa > Chordata > Actinopteri > Lutjaniformes > Lutjanidae > Lutjanus > Lutjanus argentimaculatus. The sequence goes on from JAWZSL010000001.1 coordinate 5,797,956, forward strand.
CAAAATAACTAAGTTCACCCCTGCACAGGAGCTTTACTTTGGTCTTGAGAAGCTGCAGCGTTTATTCACTGACAAACTGTAACATACACTCTACTCTTATGGCAAAGTTGATGACTTCACGGCTCACCTTTTCCTTTTTTCCTCACACACTCACTACACGCACACTCGAATGCTACTCTTATAACAGAAGATATTGATGCGATGATGTTCTTGATACACCTGCACTTTGTCAGTCGACCACAGCGTAGTTTTGCGTGCTGCCATTTTAAAAAATCTAAATCAAGTCAACAACAACAACAACAAAAATCAATCGGTGGTCTGCAGTGTTTTCACGTCACCCTTTCGTAACGGTTCAGCTCACTTGGAAACTTGACAAAGGTGATATTAAAAATTGTACCAGGTACTATCCACAATGGAAACCAAGAACGAGTCAGCAGAACCAAGTCAAGCTGACCTGTGCCATGCAGTGGAAATGTGGCTTCAAAACAAACTTCAGTAGCAACATGTCAGCCAGTTTAACAGTGTGGCTTGTGTTTGAAGATGGACTTCTTGAAACAGATATCATAGTAATCCACTGGCTTTTCCTCTAGCACCACTTTGAAGTTCACATTTTTTGTTCAGGGTGGAAATTTAACCTTTAACAGTTGGATGATGGATTGTTACTAAATTTGATTTAAAAAACCAAACAAAAAAACATTAATATCTTCCTCAGAATAAATCGTGTTAACTTTTTGATTACATGGTTTTTGGTCAGACAAATGGAAATTAGTAGGATCAATTTATTATTGGTTTTAGTCTTTTAATGGGATTTGTTTGACAATAATAAAACTATTTCTGGCCAATTTTAATATCCCTGAAGTAGATTGGAAAAAATCCACTTACATCCCCTACTATCTGACACAATTATGGCTTCACCATTCAATATTCTATATGTCTTGTGCATCATTTTACACACATTTCCCCAAAATGTAATGGCAACTTGGAGATATCTACTAGAATTTAAAATTAACTTCTCTGGGTTTTAACAACGTTTGGCTGCACAGCATAAATTTGTTATAACTAAACCACTGGCAGGTCATTGGGGTTTAAGTGGATGGAGCAGAAATCGGAGTAAGAGTGCAAAGAGAGAATGAGGTTTCTGGCGCCCGTTGTAACATATCTCAGCTGGTCGGGCTCCGGGCTGCATGCATACATATTGTAAAACACCTGCTGTTTTGTACATTCGGAACTGATTGTGTCCAGTCTTTTCCCCTCAGGACACCCTTTTACTCATAACTAATACAATTCATACCCTCTCCCTTTACATTATAAGCAAGCTACCTGTGCCTGATGTATATTCAATATGTACCTTCCACTCACACAGCTCAACAGAGGGCAGAAATAGACACAACATTTGATGATATTTGCGGGTGGGAGGTAGTAGAGGAGATGGACTATTAATTTTCCAATCATTGTATTAACCAATCTATTCATTCATGTGGGGCTACAATGCAGGGGGGCAGGAAATTGCATTACACAGTTTTGATTTATGATTCTGTGTGACTTGCATTCAGCTGCAGCTAAATCCTATAACAATAATTTCCAAGGATATAAAATGTCTAAACTTATTTTACTTGCGCGTAACACAACACAAATCAATTGCTAGGTGATATTCAAGATCTTTCAGACTTTGAAGCACAATTTTGAGAACAATTTCTTTGCCATTGTCAGTAGCCTTGTTTGACAATGGAGCTGCTTGTGTGTGCTTTCATTTACAACCTGCAGAGATATGTAAAGAATCTTGTTAAACACAGTGATGTAATATCAAGAGGACCAGTGCTCTATTGTGATATTATACTGTATCGATTTTGTTTTTTTTCTGCCTATCGTTAACGGCCCCAGCAGTCAATTTGTTCAAGTTTAACAAGATAGGAAGGTGAAACATTACAGTACGATAACTTGAAAATTTCCTTAAAATGAGATGGATGCACCATATGAGGGGAAAGGATATGATACCCTTGAGGGAAATTGAGCTTGTAAGGACAGAGCAAAAAGATGTGAACTCCTTCACATTTTACAGCAAGGGCAATCTCGGAACCCATCGGTTATCATCTCACAATGATTCAGCCACTGGGGGCAGTGGCTAATGGATCAGTCATTGTTTACAGTCCGATTAAGAGTTGAAGGCTAATTTCTGTGAACAGATATCTGTATATGGAGGCAGATTTATTTATTTTATTTTTTTTTAGAAAAAGCTATATAGTCATTAGACAATAGCCGATGGGTTCTGAGATTGTATTTTCACAAATGTGTTCCATGTCTTTTACTCTCTAATAGGACTGCGAACCTGCGTGCAAACAAAGGCTGCTCAGACATGATTGGTCGATACTACCTGGACTACAAACGGAAACCAGAAAGCTTCCGATCAGGCTTGACAATTAGCGTACAGCAGTGTTTCCCAAACTTTTTTTTCTGGGGAGCCACTTTTTAAAAATGACAAACAATCGTGACCCAGTTTGCAATAGACCTTATCAATAAATTCTAGGAAGAGTTCCTTTGTGCATAAATGAATGTTCCTAACTATTTTTACTGCCATTCCTGCATCACCATAAATTATCTTGACACATTTTTTTGAAAACATATACAGATGTCAAAGCTTAAGAAATGAGTAACAGACCATCTCATTGCTTTTATTTCCTCTCATCAGGAAAACAATACAGGATGTTTTTGCCTACTTCATAAATGAGAAAGAATAAGTGCATTTAGGCAGAATTAACAGGAATTAACATTTTTTTTCTCTCATCAGTAAAACAATATACACATTTTAAATGCTTTATAAAGGGTTTACTGCAGATATAAATCTTAAATTTGCAGAATTTTGTCCATAGTCTTTTTTTATTTGGGGATCCAAATAAAATCTCCTGTGGGTCATGACCCAGTCTTTGGGAATGACTGGTGTACAGTTTAGGTTTGAGTTTGTCAGTGTATAAAGGCTGCAGCTTCTGAAGACCGAGACAGAGCTCCTGTGTGTGTGTGCTGTTCAATAAGCTCCACCTACGTTAAGGGAGAACTGCGGTTACAGTTGGTGCAGTCGAGTCAAGTTTTACACAATACCGACATAATACCTTATACCCTGACAACAAAATCCTGTGCGCATAAGCCTATAAATTCTGCATTATATGCAGAGTCAGTTTTAAACAGATTAATATGCTATGACGATGAAACAATCTTTCATATATATCTGCTTTTGAGATATCAGTAATAGCAGATTATGCAAGAAACAGATTTCATATTATCATGTATTCTGAAGTATCAGTTAAAAATCATGTGCTCTTCAAGGAAATATCTAGTAGTCAAGTAAAACAAAAGTCAAATCAAAGATCAACCTGACCACCACAAACTGCACGGCCCCACTACTCTAATTTTTAACGTTGTGTTGTCAAAGTTCAAGTGAATAATCTAAAGTTATTCAAAAACTAAATGACATGTTCAAGGTAATAATAGAGCCTCAGTCCCTTCTCATGCACTGACATGAATAGGTCTCACCAGGAGGCAGATGAGCAAGAGAATTGCACAACAGGTATTCCTTCAGAGATTTGCTCCCACCTCAAAGGGGCAAACACTCGCAAGCACACGCAGAGACACACCTAACAACATCAAAGGCATTTAGATTAGCGCGGCATAAACCAGTGTCACTCAGCAGATGCCAGAAAGCAAATAACCAAACTTCTTAAGTCATGCGAACACACACAGAGAGCCACAGCAAGGCTCCACCACCATGAGCAAGAAGCTAAAGTAAGCAAACCCAACAAGTAAGTACATCTCACAGTCCTGGCAGATGAAAAACTAGCAATAATTAAGTCAATAATTACATTGTAAAAAAAAGTTGAGAAAACTCTTAATCAAGACTCAAATTTCTAAAAACTAAACATTTTTCCCATTCTTTAATCTTTTGTTAATTTACTTTTCTTCTTTAGATAAACTTGAATCTTTCAGTTTTAGAAACAAAAAAAAAAAAAAAAAGCATTTCAAATATTGTTCACAGAAAATATGAAATTATTAACCATTATTCACTTTCAATTCTATGAGTTTACTCAACAATTTTTGAAATATAAGTTTGAGGGGTTTCTAAAACTCAGTGATTCAAGTTTATCTAAAGAAGAACAGCAAATTATCTCAGCAATACATTATTAGTTGGTAAAACTTTTATTGAACTTAAGAGTTGGGCTCAAAACTAAAAATCTATTGAAGTAAGCTACTTTGAAACTTTGAGTTTTGTCAGCTTTTTTGTTTTTACTGTGGACTTTTTGGCGATGACAAAATATGATCAGATCATAAAGGAGGCTTTCACATCAGGAACCCGGGTCAGGTACACTTGACCCCAAAACATACCATGCCGCAACGGTTTGTAGATGCTGCCCGGGTCAGATCTCGATCTCGGATCTCGGATCTCGGATCTCAGATCTTGGATCTCGGGTATGGTTTGTTATCAGCTGTAAAAACGACCATACCAAGCAAGGAAGTGGACTGCTATTGTGATCTTGTGATTGGCAGGCTTTTCAACAAGCACTGGGCCACTGGCAACCCAACAGTCAGATTGAAGAAATTAAATTAAACTTTTTCTATCAGCCAACTATATATTTGCATGGAAATGAAATGTCAAAACACTGTGAAGACATGCGCACTGAAATACAGTGAAGAGCAGAAAAACAGAGCAAAAGTGAGGTGTTAGATAATTAGACATTATTATTTCAACATTATTTATTATAATTCCAACCAAAAACACACGTATATTCATTGTAATACATGCCAAAGACATGTCCCAAAAGCTTTTGCCATTATTAACAGCAGCTATGTGGGAAAAATTGCATAAAAGGACCAGAACCAAAGAATCCTCCTCATTAGTCTTTGAAAAGGTTTTAGAACACTGTGAGCAATTTTTATATAGGTTTGTATGATGTGACATTGTTTTTCCAAAAATTAAGTATTTGATGATCCTGTGTTTTAGATTTACGGCGATTTATTAGCAGGACATGACAGAAATGGAAAATAATATTCATGTATGTTTTCACTAGTGTATAATCACCTGAAAATAAGTTTGTAAGTTGTTTTTGTAATTCTCAGAATAAGCTGTTTATATCTACAGGGGAGTCTACTTCCATGGAGGCTGCCATGTTGGTCGCCATGTTTCTGCAGAAGCTCAGAACAGACAAACCAAACACTGGCTCTAGATGCGGCCTTTTGCATTTATTTGACCACCGTAGGTTCTTGGAAGGTTTAGAGTGAGGTGAGGTGTTTGCAATCTCCAAGCTCACCACTATATGCCACCAAATCCCTGACACTGGTCCTTTAACAAATGGAAATTTTTTTCATCACGATCATATTTTTTAATATTCAAGACACGCACACAGACACCTGTAGCATGCTGAGCAGTTCTGAACTGTTGGCAACCACCGGCTGCCCACACAGCCTTGTTAACATTCACTTGCCAGTACAAACATCACAAACACTCTCTTGCAGGCTTCCAGGTCAAGAGGGAGTGTGAAGGATTAGATCTCAACTCCCAGCGAGTAGACAGGGATGGTGAAAGATTAGCTGTCATCCTTCAAAAGATCAGAGAGGACACAAGTACCAACTGTTCCCCTCTGTTCTGAACACAAAGGACCCAGTTTTACCACTGTCTGCAACTGTTCCAAGATTAATTTTATAGTAGCAATAAGCTGTAATCGTGATGGGTAATATTACCTTTTTTTGCAGATGGGATGGTGGGAATAGATGCGAATATGGATAAGCAAAAGTATGATTTAAAAATGTTATTGGCCATTATTGTTGGCAGAATTAACCACTGGCATTGCCTCAAAATGCCTTGCAGTAAGGACTTTTCTATGTGTGATCATTAAAATGTGCTTCAGTGTCTAAAATCAACATTTCACAATGGCAATTTGTGCAGCAACTGGTGCAGAAAAGCAAAGTTTTTCAAACCCCAGTCCACCAAAGACCACTCAGCCACTGTATTGTACTTGCCAAAGATGATGATCCTTTAAAGCAACTTCCATGATCCTGATTAAACCCGTCTTCATCCAACAGTATGGTGAAAAGATAGAGACAGGCAAACTAACAAGAAGAAGAGGAAATGAGGGAGAGAAAATACTCACATGCATTGGTGACAGCAAAGCTGTTGGCGGTCTCTATATTGTCGACATGTGGGACCAGGTTAAAGGGAGCTTCCGTAGCATTAGGGCTGGTGTTGTGAAGGAAGATAGCTAGTCGAAATGCTGTATACTCCTGATCAGTATTCCTAATGAACAACCCACCTGGAGAGAGCGACAAAGAGAGGGGGCAGAGAGGAGACGGCCATGATGGAGAGGAGAGGAAGTGAGTTATTGTAGGGCGGAGAGGGGTCGGGTGGGAGCGTGAGAGGAGAGAGAGGGAGAGAGACAGGAAGAAGGAGAGTAATGTGGGGAAGGAAAGATAGATAGGGAGGGAGGGCAGAGAAAACAGAGGAGGGGTGAGAGAGAAGAAAGCCAAGATCTTCATTAGCTTCGTAACAAAAGGTAATTTGTCTTTCAGCACATCCTCGCTCGCAAACACACATAAACACGAGTGAAAGCGCACTTATGGATACCCACACTGCGCATTCCGTTGATGAAATCAGAGAAGGAAAGAGAGGGACAGAGGGGAGGAAAAGAAAAGAGAGACAACTAAGCCGACAGGAAGGCAGTCAAAGAGATAATGAGTTGGAGGGGACATGAAAGAAAACCGGATCAGAAAGTGTCAGCGAAATAAAGGAGGAGCACGGGCCATGCAAAAAGAAAGGGAGAGGGAGGCGAGCGCTAAGTGTCAGTTGGCCTTTAAAGATGAGAGCATCCCTCAATATGGCCCGTCTGACAAAATGAAGAATTAGAGGGGAGAGAAAAGATGATGAGAAACGGTGAAGCTGCATTTTTAGAGTCGAAAAAATTAAATAGGGTCCGACTGCCACACCTCAGACTTCTCTCCTCAGATCTCTGTCCTCAGGCCCCTCTCATGCAGGTATAATCACTCCCCTGCTGGTCGAGGAGTAACGGTATTGTATTTTTTTTTTTTTAGAAGTCAGGTCATAGCCAGGTCACGGTTCACAAAATACTCACAACACTTTTGCCTTTGTTCCCATTTCTCATGAGTTGAAGTAAAAGATCTAAGACTTCTTGTGTGGACGCTTATCTCAAATTTTGTTCACAAATCCATGTGAGTGAGCTCTTCTCCTTTGCCAAGACAACCCATCCACCTGACAGTTGCAGCACGTAAAGATGCTGATTAAACAGCATGATTATCGCACAGGTGAGCCTTGGAGTGGTCGCAATAAAAGGCCACTCTAACCCACTGATTCCACGGCCCACCTGATTATGCTGACTTGTTCAGATTTTGCTGATTTGGTCCGTTCCCTGCTTTGTTTCTACTATGGATAAATAGGCCATGTAGTTAAATAGTTTCTTTTTGTCTGTTTTTATGATCGCAAGTCTGTAAGGGTGTTTTATTTTGAAATGTGGCCGGATTCTCTACGCCATTTCTGTGTCTGACTTCCTGCCTGCTTGATCTGCTCTGTGCTGATTGACGTGGCATCAGTCTAAATTAGATTCGGTGCATATTTGAAGTGGAGCAGACCAGAGAGCAGCTTCTGTGACACGCTGCTGGTGGGATCACAAGCACTGTGTAGAATGGCCTCAATCAGCTCTGGGGCAACACAGCCAGACTGACTCAACGCAGATGTGTCTGGTGAATTCAAGCAGTAAAATTCGCAGTTTTAAATTGAAAAAAGACATTTATCAGGTACTGATCTGTGGCTACTTAACATAAGCTAGACACCAATTCTTCATGCCTAAACCTACTCAAGCCAACCAATAAGTACTAGCCAATCAGAGGCAGAGTCAAGTGGGTTATGACTTTCGCCTCCTGGGAAGAAAAAAATTGGTACTATATTCCTCAGTGAAATAGCCACATTTCAGTGCCTAGTAAATGCTTTTTTTCAAGATAAAATGCACATTTTAGAGTGGCCTTTTATTGTGACCAGTCTGAGGCACATCTGTGTCATAATCCTGCTGTTTAATCAGCATCTCTATATGCCACATCTGTCAGGTGGATGGATTATTTTGGCAAAAAAGAAGTGCTGACTAACACACATTTTAACAAATTTGCGAACAGTATATGAGAGAAATAAACCTTTTGTGTGAACAGAAGAAGTCTTAGATCTTTTAATTCAACTGATGAAAAATAAGAGCAAAACAAGTGTGTTGCGTTAATATATTCGTTGTGTGCATTACATGACTGGTGACTTTCAGCTTGATAATAGCGACAGTTCCTCATCAGATGCTAGCTGCTCTACTAACACTGGCAGTGCCCTTACCTTACAAAGGCTGGACAAACTTTTAAATTAGGCCTTCTAGATCCAACGTGAGTGAAGATTCAGCAGCTGGATTGCTCTTTCCTTGCCTAAAATTTCGGAAACAGATTTAAGTGGATTGCCACTGGCTCATTTATGCCTACTTTACATCTGAAACTAGATATGTTTGTTTCAAACGATGCAACCGTCACTGCCGCATACTTCCATACATCCTTCACGTTGGCATAGATATTAAGCAATACATCCACATGAGGGTGCCGCTCAGAATCTAAAGTTACCCTACAGAAGAAGCTTTAAAGTTTCTAACACCAAAAACTTGGCAAACGCTAGAGGAGGTTAAATGATGTACCTCTTCAGAAAGAAGCAAAAGCAGAGGCAGCGTTGTAGACTGTGGCGGTTTGTGTGTCCAATAAATACATCGCAACATGCGGGGATTTTTCACTCATTGGACGGTCATTTACGTGGATTTTTAAATCTTCATTTAATGTCCTGTGATGGTGTCTTGTTTGAACTATTGGCTACACTTAGGGATGCATGATAAATATTGGCCAAAACCCGGGCTTTGGACTAGGAATCTGGCAGAGCCAAAAAACGTGGACATTTGTGTCCACACCTGCAGCTCATCTGGGTAGTTTCTAGATAATTACAGGTGAGTTGTAGGCAGATTGCGTCAGAGCTGTGAAATATTAAATCATCCATCTTTGCTCACTACATTGTTGCCTTTCTAACACTTACATGTGCATAAACTACAGTTTACAAGAACTTTGTTTTAAAATACAAAAATGTGAATCGACTGGTTATCTTACTGGGATCGGCCACGAGAAGCAAGTAATCATCGGTTATCGGTATCAGTTGGAAAAAATCCATATTGTGCATCCCTGGCTACACTGACCTCACAACTTCCAGTAGTACACAAATATGGAAAAAAATGAGCGCAGGCTCCGTATGCATATCTAAAGTTTAGCATCATTGAGCTTTAAGTTGAAAGGTGAAAGTTTATGTAGACTTCTTCACATTACTGAACCCCGCTTCTCATGCTCAAGCCCCACTGGCTCACAGAACTGGGGCCTCAGGGCTCAGACACACTTGTGCGAAGTTTAACTTTGGTGAACTTTGACCGGTGAAGTCAAATAGCTAAGACGTGGGTCATCGGCAGGTGATGGTCACTCCCTCGCATTCGCGCATGTGTGACCATGCAATCAGGAGGGAGGTCATCATCGGCCCCCACTGGCTCAGAGAACTTAGGCCCTTAGGAGGGGCAGTTGGACCATTCTCAAAAAATTAGAGATGGAGTTACATAAAACAGAACAGACAAATATGTGGGAAAGAAAGGGAGACAAGGGTCATCTGATCTATCAGACATGTTCATTATCTGAACAGAACTTGCTATTTCATTGCATTGCTGTGGATATCACAGATGTAAATGTGCTATTTATGTTCATTCTATGATCATTCCTGCGCTGCTTCACACAGTACGTTGAACTGCACTGAAATAAACTGATGTGACTTAAGTTTAACTGAATCAGACTCAACTCAACTGAATTGGATTACACTGGCAGACTGTGCAGCCTTGACATCGCATCCGGAGAGAGAGAAAGAGAGAGAGAGAGAGAGAGAGGGGAGAGAAAAGGGAGGGTGGGAGAAAAGATGACAGGGGAGGAGTCGGGAGGCAGAGCATATTGAACGGAGCAATCGTCACTATATAACATGCCACTTATGTTCGTGTCTGTGTGTGTGTGTGTGTGTTATGTGTCTCGTTCGTGTTCAAAGTTTGTATTTTATTCCCTTTCTAATTCTCTGTGGTTCTCAGATTTTCCCATGATGCCCCTCAGAAGACCAGTAACCAAAGCCAGACAGAAAACACACACATGCAAACACCAAGACATCACATCTTGAGTGTATATGTGAGGCATATTCCTGCATTAACAGAATAATTCATCTGGTTTTGTGCGGTTTGTGTTTTAAGGCACACGCACATATTCATACACATGCACTTCAACCAGATGAGGGGTCTCGGTATGTCCCAACCTGACACGTTATTGCACCAGTTTCTCGAAGAAATTCCACAAACACTCTCATCCGTCTCACATGCAAAAAGAGTAACTGTGTGTTTCCACTGACATTACACTTGTGTGCAATGCAGAGATATGCAAATGACTCCTCAAGTGAACTGGAGAGCCCGCTGAACGATCCTGTATGTATGTTTGAGTGTTGATGGAGGACGGTCGGTGCACTGGTGCGCTTCTGCATGATCACCTACGCTTTACACTGTATGTGCGTGCATGCGTGCGTGTTCGCATGTATGCTTCCCTGGGTAAAAGTGTGCACCTGCATGCTGCTGCATATGTATTTGAATGCATATTTGCAGCAGTTTGCACATTATGTTTGCATTTTTATGACTCAATATCCATACTCTGCATGCTTGAAAACCAAATATATGTGTGCTTCTGTGTGTGTGTGTGTGTGTGTGTGTGGCCAAGCAGAAAATATTTAGCGTATTAAGTTTATTGGCAGCTGTGGGGAGACAGAGTCAAGGAGCCGAATCTCATTATAGGACCTCCCAGCTGCCCCCCACAAGGAGTGATGCAGTGCATTCATTATCACACACACACATGCCTGTAGGAATGTTGTGTTGTGTGTGTGTGTGTGTGTGTGTGTGTGTGTAAGAGAGAAAGAGACCAGAGGGATTCCATGCATGTGTGGTCTGTATGCACTGATCAAACCCGTGATGATTTAGGTTTTAGTTAACTTTATCTCTGATGTACAAAGGTAGGTTTAAAGAAGACACCCCCCCTCCCCTAGCCACCCCCTCGCACTGACACGGGGGTAACTGGGAAAGGGCAGAGAGAGGGAGAATACTGCAGTGTCTAAACAGTGAGGAAGACTAGAAGGGAACAAAGCTCGCTGAAACATTCATGAGCCCAGAACAGCCTTTAAAATACACGCAAATATAGCGAAAGGACAAATAAGAGTGCAAGAGTTGGTGTGCGTTTATAAACCATATGAGTCACAGCGGAGAAGACGCACCAATCTGCCCTAAACGCAACATATCTTGGAGGAAAAGATGCACCAGAGGGGAAATTTGTTTCTCTACTTGTTCCATCATTCCTGCGTGTGGATTTCTAGAGTTTTTTTTTATTTATTTATTTTTTTTTACAGTGATTTAGTGTTTTGGAGGGTCCCAGTGCGCCCTCCCACAGCAAGGATGCTGTCCGCTAAAATCCACTGATATTCAGTGTAGTGTGTCAGATGTGAGTGTCCGTGCGTAAAATCAGCAATCCTCCAACTCACCTATCTGCACTGAGCTGGGGAAAGCCCCTGTCGCCAGCCCCCACAGGGCGGAATACACCCCGAGAAAGTGCCAAGAAAAAATAATAATCCTCATTTTTTTCTTTCCTTCAATCCCTTCAGAAACTGTTGAGAGACATCGAGAGAGAAGAAGAGGGGAGAGATGCGAGAGAGGGAAAAAGGCGTCAGAAAAAAAAAAGGAAGGGGAAAAAGAAGAAAGATGAAAAGAGAGGTTCTTTCCCCCGTTTCGTCCGGCGGTATTCCTTATTCCATGTTGGGCTCGTTCGTTTCTTCTTCCCCTGCAGTGTCCGCTCGGGAGAGAGCTGCGAGTCCGGTGCACATGTACAGGCGGGGAGGGAGAGAGAGAAAGAGTGGGGAAACTCGCTCGAATGATTGGCGAGCTGGGAGAACAGTCTGCATGGAGGAACTGGACATGCGCGCCCCGTCTCTCCCTCTCTTTCTCACCCACACACCCTCTGTTTCTTTCTCTCCTCCTCTCCTCCTCTCCATCTCACACTTTTCCCTTCCCTGTCTGCCGACTTTAACTTGCTGTAACACCGAATCTCATAGCTGTAGACTATTGATAAGGCTGGGTCGGGTTCATGTCAGGAAAAGCCAAAAAATAAGCGCACAAGGGGAGAGCGGGGACTAAAGTCACTTTTTTTTCATTTAGAGTAACCACATTTACAACGTCCTTTACCAATAAAATTATCTCAAATTTTGGGGAAATGAGTTGCATACAGTCAGACTGGAAACTGATGTTGCACATTGTTACTTTTGCCCCTCTCTGCCAGGACGAAAGAACTTAATATTTATGGAACACAACACTCATTAATGTTTAAGTTATTTTTCCAAGCAAATGAACACATTACTGTCAAATCCCCTGCTAACATAAAGTCGTTGCAATGTAATTTTTGCAACGTTATACCTTGCTGGAACACCACATGCAACTTTGTAGAACCCTACTAAATGAAATTCCAGTGTCATCACCAGCACAATGTTGCCAGAATGCTGTCCCAATGTTTCCACCACTTTTTGGAGATGTTGTAAATAATGTCATATAATGCAAGGATTTAGCATGCAACATCCCTAAGACAGGGTCGTTGCTGAAACGTTGCTACAGTATACCACTGTGAGTGTAATGTTGCAGGAAACGTCATGCAGAGGATGTCAGACAGACATAAAATACCACAGAACATCTGTTACATTGTAATATTTCAGCAACGTAAGTAATAGTAACATTGTAACTGTAATGTTGCTGTAACATCACAAATGAAACGCCACAATCACAACATTGCAGGGGCATACTGTGTTTGTAGGGTTTTTTTATCATGCCAGATGTTGCAGTTGTATGAACTTGGTCCAGTTCATCAAAATCACCTCAGTGCACAACACATCTTAGATAAAACAGCCTGCCATGCTCTAACATACACATCTTGACCTTTGTTGGTCTTCCTCACCCTAACTCTATATTATAAACCGATATTTCTTGTGAATACAATGAGTGGAGAAATGTATCAATAGCAGGACAGAAGTAACACCATGTAACTTACATCCCTCCCCTGGCTCTGTCAACTTTACATTGGCAAGCACCAAAAATAGGCTAGTATGATAAATTAAACCTTCAATGATTCATAGCCCACGGATTGACTAGGTCTAACAGATGATATACAGTTACAATCTTCAACAACTAAACATTACCTTAAAAACAGAAAACCCTTCCGTTTTGTATTTTCTCTTTCAATGTGAAAAGTCAAATTTTCTGTAACTCTGGTGAAACTGATCAGATTGGGATGATTTTTGCCCGTGGGCTCAATGATGGGGTGCGCTTTGCGTGGCCATGTTTGTGACTTCCTTGTTACAAGTTGCAACTGCCCCCACGGTACTTTCATCCCGACTCTCCCCTACTTCGTGGTCGCGATCCACCTAAGTTTTAAGCTTGACAGCATTTAGCCAACCAGGAGTCATCACAACTCTGGCAGATAATTAATGTTTAACATAAATAAGAATATAAGCTAGAGAGAAAGCAAAAAGACTGTTTGAAGTAAAAAGAGGGGCCGATGAAGATCGCTGCTGTGTTGTGATTTTGATTCTTTCTTTATGTGAAGCGAGACAGGGGTTCTGCCTCTGCCTAAGTAATTGGATTACAAACCCAATCCATCCTGACGCATTGGTCCGAGCGTCCTCGGTGCGTCCCACCAAGGGCAGCAGCAGCAGCAGCAGCAGCGTGCGGGTCAGCTGACAGAGGGAAACCTCGGGCCGCCTACAGCTGCGGGACGCTGATGGCGCCCTGGGGACCCGCTAACATCAACGTTGTGTATGTTAAACGTCACGACCTCATGAGCGCAAACATCTGGCCGCGGAAAGAGGAAAAACAGCGATGATCACTCAGCGACACAGAACCATAAAAGCCAGAAATAATGTTTTGTGCGGCTTGAAATAAGAAAATAAAACGGTGGAGAAGAATCACAGCCTGGAGTACATTCTGTTAGAGAGCATTATGTCATGGCCGTGTCCCATTCAGGGTCGTTTTATCTCAGCCTGCCGCCGGTAGCAGGTCGGTAAAACTGACAGACGGTCTGGGATCGCGTAGTTACACGGTGCAGAGCACAGTTTCATTTTTCCAGATGGCAAAACGAAAGGGATGCTTCACGGCTTGTCCCAGTGAAAGATGCGGTCTGTCCATCTCTGAGGGGCTTTCCCGCTCGGCTGCAGAGAACACACGAGTAAATCAAACAACCTGGGAAACGAAAAAACATGCGAATTCAACATATCTCACACTTCATATTACACGTTTCTAACATATTGTTCTTACTAATAGAGAGGCATATATTTCTATAACAGTTAAAGGGTGCCAACCTCTAAAAGAGTTTCATATATGGTGAACAAATGTTGATAGATCTGTTACAACTCATTTATTCTTACAACTCATTCATAGGACCAGGTTTTGGGTTGCCACGTTGTGAAAATTGCTTAGGTGTTGTTTATATCTGCTTTTTTTGGTAATAATGAAATCCCTCCCAGTGGCGGACTCAGGCTCTTTTAGGGGCAGGGGCAAAAAAATAGAAAAGGGCACCAACTGGTTGATGGGCACCAGTCCACTGAAAGTTGTGATGCATTTATGGTGAAACAGTTCCTGTCCTGGTTTGGATTAAAATGATTTTATTATCTGACTTAAAGTACAACAACTGCTACACGTCTGTGATAAAATCTCACTGGGAACTATTAACTTTTTAACCATTTACAAGAATATCGAGGCCAATTTTCTAGCATGTAGGGTAACCTATGGCACTGCATTGCATTTTATTCTCTGAAAGGGTGCCCTGGAAGGCAATTTAGCAAGTTTTGTCTGCTGGATGGGCACCCTAGGGCTGTTTATCAAGTTTTTATCTATCTTGGGGGCAACCAAGAGGGCACTTTTGCAGCAGCTTTTTAACTCAGGGCCACCGGGTGGGGTGGAGGGTGGGACTTGTACCATGACAGCTCTATGTAACACTCAGGGATGCCCCTACCTTAAATTTAAAAGAACAATATGTAACAAATGAGCCTCCAAAATGAGCACTGCAGTCCATATAGCGAGTTGGAACCACAGACTGTATATTATTTTACTATTTAATATAACGTCTATGGTTGAAGCAGTTACCTCTTCCCCAGGCTTGAGGAAGCTCAGGGGGCTGCAGGAACACTGTAGGCGTGCAAGACACATGCAGTAACAAGTGACAGTGAGTCCTGCACTGTAAGCTGATCAGCTCTTTATAACTTTGAATTTTCTGTCAGTGTAAAGCTAAACTGTCATCCTGAAAACAAAAGCCCACTGCTCTGAAAATACACACTCTGGAGTTTGAGTTCAGTGACTGCCTGACTCACTGTCTGCCAGACTCTATTAACATATTGTTCAATTTAACAGCAATAAACATCTACTCCCCCTAAAATATTATTAATGTTTTTTTTCATAAACAGATACGTATTCATTCAGCAAACATTTGGGATTAATTTAAACTTAAATTAATATGACATGGGCAGACAAAAACAAAGTTACAGCCAGAATAAAAATTTCAACGAGGACACTGCAGCTGTAGTGTAGAGAAGCGAGTAATTCAACTTAATGTTTCCTTAATCTCTGGTGACATATCACGGTCATTTTATGATTTTATTATAATAAATTTATGTTATTATGTGTTGAGGCAGGTTTCAGATGCGCTAAAACAACACAGCAGCACCCAATCTTTTCCAGCTTCATGCTGCCAGAGTTCAGTTCCCCCATCAGGCTGCCGGACTCTGTCCATGGTGCTGAAATCAAACTGCGCTCCATGCAGGCAGCAGGGTGAAGAGGGAGAACTGGCTCTCCTTTCTTCACTGCTTTCTCACCATGTGCCGCTGAGAGCAGAGAGTCAGCAGGCACGGCTGAAAACAAACACCACGCCGGGAGATGACACTGATTAGTTGCTTCTCTCAGGATAAAGGTGTGTTAATTAGGAAAATCACCTCGTGCTGCAGACCGTGACTCTTTCACCTGGCCTCCAGTTCACACTAATGTGTATGTTACACATCAGTATTGTATAGCATGTTTGTATAGCATGTATATTTTATGATATGCCATTCTTCAAACTCAACTTTAGCCAAGTAATAAAGTTTTAAAGGTGTCTTGTTCATAATAATCCCCATAATGAAAATTGTGCATATAATGCTTAAAGGGGAAATTCACCACTTTTTCTGTGGATATCCATCTGTTTTAAAACACCAAATTTTTTGAGCCTCACATCCCCTACTAAATGACTTGTTTCACTATCAGGATTTGATTCATTCGGTCCAACAACATTTGGAAAGTCTTGAAGAGCCACTCGATTAAATCACTTTATTCCCATTCATGTCAGCGGAGGAATAAACTAGAAGTTAGTCGCTTGGCTGCTGGGAGTCTCTAATGTGTTTGCTCTATGGGCCACACTGTGCCAAAGCAAGATCCGGCACGGAAGTCAGCTGAGCAGCTTTCATAATAATGACCGGAGGCCTGTCTCCAACGCTGTATCCAGTTCTCCTTAATACATCCACGGTGGGCAGCATGGGCGAGGGTGTCAGATGCTTATGCACAATAAATCCTGGTTGATGTAGGCACGGCTCCACAAGCAGGAAAACTCTGGTCAATATAGCTCAGCGTGAGGAATTTATTGCTTCAACTATCAACACTGACTGAACATCCAAATAAAAAGTGGTGAATTTTCCCTTTAATGTAGACTGAACTATATCTGACTGCTTCAGAAATACAGTATCATTGCTTGTATATTGGCAATATATTGCCAATATACAGGCAGAGAGCCAAGATTTACTCACTATTCAATGTCTCATAAAAATGTTGGCTATCACTGCAGCTCTTTTTCTGTTTGTCTTGCCAATAGAAATGATAAGTCAAATCAGCATCATTTTGTACTATACAACCTAAATGATGCTTCTAGTGTAAGTTTTAGTGTTGAAATATGGGCTTAG
The DNA here is from genome assembly GCA_034769285.1 of Lutjanus argentimaculatus. Taxonomy (NCBI): domain Eukaryota; kingdom Metazoa; phylum Chordata; class Actinopteri; order Lutjaniformes; family Lutjanidae; genus Lutjanus; species Lutjanus argentimaculatus. The sequence goes on from JAWZSL010000001.1 coordinate 5,815,084, forward strand.
TCCAACATAGTTCCAGGTAGAAACATGAGCATAATATTGTAGGGACAGTTTCACCTGATTCTAACTTATATAAAACAATTTCATTGCTGGAATATAAGGAGGTCTGCAGCCATACATCTATTGTACTTTGTACAACAGCCAGCTTACCAGAGTGAGAAGGTTGCAGTGCAGGGAAACTGATTTAAAGTCATTTTCCCAAACTTCTCTTGGTAGACCGGGGTTAAACCATCTGTACAGTGATTTGTTTGTTTGTTTGTTTGATGGCGACGGTGATTTATTGTGGTTTACTTTTAGGCCGCAATCACTGCAGATGTAAAATTCAGAGGAAAATGTCTCATAAAGAGAGTTCATTGACTCACTTCTCTTACTTATTTATGAACGCTCGCTGAATGTGATAATGACTTCTACTGCTGGCTCTTAGCAGTGTGTTTTCATGCCTGTTCAGTCCAACTTGGGACCTCAGGTTCTACTGTGAGTGGGTTACAGTATGTAAATGGCGCTGAAGGCTGTGGCACAGTTGTACATTTTCCCACTGAATAATCCTGATGCATTTCCAATTCTGCTTGCAACATGGCACACATACAAACACACACATGCAGCTACAGTTCTGTGGAACTAAAAGTGTGGATAAATACACAGTGCACAATTAAGTTTAATTGCTTCATTTTCTCTATGTTGCAATTCATTTAGATGTTTTTGCTTTGACATATTTTATACGCGGTGACAGCATAAGTTAAGTGTTATCAATTCCAAGAATCTGATTTTCTACACTTATGTTGAGCATCAAATATCAGAAGTTTCCTTTGTTTGTCAAATCAAATGTCTGTGAGAACAAATAAAAATGGTATCATCTACAAAGAAATAGATTTTGGAAACCTTACAATATGTATTTATACTAAATATATTTATGTACAAAATAAACATTAATGGGCCCAGAATAGTGTTAGCACCTCTGTGCTTTTGGCCTCCCCATGGGAATATTTTGTTTGTGCAATGACACCATTAGGGTCAACCTCTGACATCAGTGACTCTTAGAAAACATATTCATTATGAGCATCTAGCTTTTGCTCCTCATCAGTAATCAATATCACTAATAATAAAAAGAAATCTTGAATACGATGTGTATTAAAAGAAACAACGCACCCTAAAGCAAGCAACAGGACAGAGTAGATGCTTCAAGTGCTGCCAATATTAAAACTCTCATATGTTCTTCAGATCAACAATGCAAGTGAATGTGTACATTCTTATCCTAGTATTTCAAGGCCAATGTTTGGTGAGTAAATGTTCTAGTCATTTTTAAAAATTATTGTCAAAGAGAAGGGAATAATGATGAATTTATGCATTAAAACAATAATATGGAGGCATCACTTTCAATACCAATAATGTAGAAAATGGCTTTACCTCGGCAGGGCTGCAATGAATGATTATTTTCATCATCGATTAATCTGTTGATTATTTTCTTTTCAATTGTATGGTCCATAAAATGTTAGAAAATGTTGGTTTCCCAAAGTCCAAGGTGATGTCCTCAAATGTCTTGTTTTTGTCCACAACCCAAAGATATTCAGTTTACACTGAAAATATTCACATTTGGAAGCTGAAAACAGAGAATTTTGACTTTTTTTTTTTTTACTTTAAAAAAATGACTCAAAATGATTAATCAGTTATCAAAGAAGTTTTAATTATTGTTGCAGCTCTATACCTCAGTATACCTCAAAGGAAGAAGACAATAATTGTGAATCTTGTCCCTGGTCCTTTGTGGGTCTCCTTCATCCAGGAGAGTTATGGTTTGGACATTTTCGTGGTCATTTCCTGTTTTATTTTGTAGTATTGGTTTCCCTTGTGTGTCCTTGTTGCTTTTACTTCCTGTCTTTGTCCTTTTCCCGCCCTTGGTTGATTACTGATTTGGTTCACCTGTTGTTGTCCACCCACCTGTGTTTGATTACCTCCCTGTCTATTTAGTCCCTGTGTTTCTCTTTGTCTTTGTCAGTTTGTCGTGTTGTTTTTTGGTGTTTCTGTCTGCCTGCTGTGCTCCCTGTGTGTTCCCTTTCCATTTGGATTTATTGGTTTTCCTGTTGGATTTATTTTCCCCTTTTGGTGTTTTTTGGTTCCTGTTTTCACCTGGATTTTGCCATTTTCAGTTTTTGGATCCCTTTGTTTCAATAAGCCTGGTTTTGATGTTTCTTTCTGTTTTTTTATATAAATATTTTAAGTCTGCTCCAGTGCCTCAGTCTGCATTTTGGGTCCAACACCTTTGTATTTTTTTTAGTGACTTTACACATACCCTAACCTTAACAAGGAGTGCACTGAGGTCTTCCAGGTGCTTAAGATTCTAGAGTCCAGAGACGTTTGGCCCAGGTAAAAGTAAGAATCCAAATGATCAGAATGAGTGTAAACCTAGCCGTAGACCGATCAGCTGAATCTTCATACAGGAAGTCTATTTAACATGAAATGAAGCTTTGAATCCTTACTTGTCCTTGAAAGGATTTTCTCAAAGACTTGGATTCTGAGGAATTAAAGGAAGGATTCAAGAAGTCAATCAAGCAGGCAACAACCAAGCAATCTTTGTTTTACACACCAACAAACAACAACCTCCTGTTGATGCACGGGGGGTATTGCATTTGTCTGTCTCCTGCCGAAACCTCATATCTCTGGTATTTCCCATTTTGTGCAGATGACATTTTCTGGTGCCTGGAAAATGCAGAAAATGGATCATGACCCTGGGACACATTATTAATGCAGTGCATTATAAAATGTTAAGAATCAACTACTTTTATTTAACCCAGCAGACATTTTTGTAAAAACAAGTCTTTTGTAGGATTCAGTGAGGGCATGGATTCAACGCACCCACGGTGCTGCCAAAAACAAATACTGCTAATGCATGACCTACATCATCTCATTACACAGTTTTAATGCACACATGGAATTAATGGCTGCAACACTAACCGTTACACACATATAGTAGCACACACATTTCTGCTCTGCTTGTTGCAAGCCAATATAGATGATTTCACAATAGAAAAATATTGCTCATTATCCAATATCTCACAGTCTGACTAATCTTATATCTAAATCCATTCATCCATATACCCATCGCCTCCGAGGCTATACTGCTGGATTGACCAAAGTCAGTTACTTAGTTCACAGTCAATAAACCACCTTCGGATAATGACATGTGGTAATTGACACTCTGATGTTAGCTTTGTACTCTGGCTCAAAGCATATTGAGTGAAAACTGACATGATGATGGTGATGTTAACGAAGAAATCTTAACCTCTCATTGAAATTTTTCTCAATTTTTCCCATTTTTTACACTGATCACCCATTTTCTGGAGCAAAATGTGTTTGATCAGATTACAATTATAGTCAGTATGACATAACAGCAGTACATGTTTGGAGAACAAATTAACAAGTCTAATGCCAAGTCTCCACTGGCCTGAGTTCAAGTGTAACATGGTCTGTCTGGCACAGTGTCAACATCTCAAGTGACTTTAAGAGCTCCACCAGATCTGGCTGGATCATGTCTGAAACAACCATGTTTCACCACCCGCTCATGAAAAAATGGAAAGATCCGTAGTTATCGAGTCACAAACCCAACAATTGTTTTCTTTGTTATCCAGACCAAAATCACAAACTTTGTAATATCTTAAACCACATTAGCAGCATGACTCTAGGGCTGGTAATGTTGGTCTGACTGTTGGATGGTCCAGCACTTTGATCCAGACTGAAATATCTTTATTTCTATATAATATTATATATATATATATATATATATATATATATATTATTAGTAGTATATGTGTGTATATTCTATGCTGTTGTTGAAAATGTCTATGTTGTGTTGATTGCCATGAAATTTGTACAGACACTCATGTTCCCCTCAGGGAACTGACTTCATCTACATAGCACATGGCAGCGAGTCACCATGAAAAGTATCCAACCATCTGGAGTGTTTCAGGGTTCAGTCTTATGCCCATTTGCATTTAGTTCAAAGTACAGCCTCAAACAATGGCTAGCATGGTTTAAGACTACTCAAAATGTCACCCACAGGCCAGATCGCCCTCTGACCAATTTCTAATTCACAACGAAAATAAATGTGGCCCGTTAGATTTGCTGTTTAGCAATGTTGCATGAGCACAGCAAACATAGAAAGGTCAACAATTAAAACAGACAGTTCAATGAAAAATGGATGGATGAATTGGTTTTATTTTGCCACCTATACCAATTCTGGGTTTAATTTGCCAAATGACAACTTCTGTATGCAAAGCTGCTATTATCAGGCTCCATCACAAGTTAAAGCATGCTAGCTTCAGTGCAGAGTTCCCGCCTGATAGCACTGCAAGAAAATTGGATTTATCATTTTATCTGATAAATAATGTTATATTAATGTTTGTTTATTAACTTGACACTGGCCTCCTGTCATTTTGCAAAAATGGCCCGTGGGCAAAGCTAGGTGAGCATCCCTGCTGTAGAGTCTTAGTCTATATTAGGAGGTGGGCAATTATTTTTCACAGGGGGCACATTTCTCACATGAGAAACTGATCAGGCTGCCATGGGCCAGGCACATATAATATGATATAAAGTTCTAGTAATGGCTGAATCTCGAATATTGGAATAGTAAGAAGTGTTCTATATAGGGCACACTGACATGTGGATGTCTATGAGATAATAGCTGGCTAACACAGTAATGCACCTCTACTGTTGGTGTGGTTTTCTGAATTTCCATGTGAGGAAATTAGTTGCTAATTATTTTTGTTTGCAGGGACCAAAACCAACGCACCAATGCCAGAAGAGGAACGATGTAAACACTGTGAATGTTACAGTTTAATATAAAAGATACAGTTCATTATCATTACCAATGAACACAGCACTGACCCCTTTTTAGAATATGGACCTAATAACACTAAGCAAAATTATATCAACTACCTATGTTAGATTTTAAGTGCAATATTTCTGGCCTTGTGGGTCACATGGAACCTTTCAGTTGGCTGTATCCAGCCCCCGGGTGTATTTTGCCCAGGTCTGGTCTATATGTTCAAGAATCTGACTGATTCCACCTCATGCAGCTCAACTCCTGTTCAGCTGTTATTATCTAGGAAGTGCTATAAATCTCTGTACAAGGCAGACAGTATCAAAAACATTTTTTCTCCCCACTGCAATACAACCTTGTCTCCTTGGCTCCATAGCCATATTACCTCCTCGTCAGTCTGTATGTAGTTGTTGCTATGTAGTTGCTATGATGTGATATCTGATGTGATTCCTGTCCTTGCAATGATTTCGATGAAATATGCTATTACACGGTGTACCAGAATCAAATTCCACGAGCCTTGCTGTGTGTTCATTAAAGTGAATTGAATTAAATGAATTGATTCTTTTATTCTTTCCCCATTTCCAAATTTTTAGTTGGCTTTTTCAGACTAAATAAAGTACCCAATCGGCCCAAAAGTGAGCTGATTGATTTCTTTTCACATTTAGTAGCTCCTTGAAAAAAGAAATATGAAGATTTTAAGATCAAATTCAAAAGAACTGAAGATCACACAGTCTGCGCTTCTTTCCAAGACATTAAAAATGTGTTGATCCACCACTGGCAGACAATTTAATACCCTAACACTTACACTTCGCTCTCTGTAAGTCAATACACAACATTACTAATACTACCTATCTGTATCTGTCATCTCCATCTGACCCTTGAGGTTGACCTTGTGGCACCCATAGACAACAGCGTGAGACCTTAGAGTCAAGATGAAGAGACACTCTGCGTGTGCATTTTTAAAAAAGACACATTAGGACAAATAAACCTCTTGAGATTTAGTGCAAGATTTGTATAGGGATGTAAGGATTACATTTTTGAGTTGTGAGTGTGAGAGAAATAAGTAAAAGCTTTAAAATGCTTGTATCATGTGGTGTGTGTGTGTGTGGTGTGTGTGTGTGTGTGTGTTGTGTATGTGTGTATCTCTCTGTGTGTATACCCCTTCCCCCATGCTCCCGTGACCTAACTCTATCTATTTTTGCTGTCATCATGCAGAGCAAGTGGTCATTATGGAAAGACCTCCCATAGATTGCACTTTACACACTAATGAACACCACACTAGTACCCACCTTTAAAATAATTCTCTTAACATCTATCTACACTCTTCGAACTAGAACCATAAATAAAGGTCCCCAGAGGAGAACCCTTTTTTGGTTCCTGGTAGAACCTTCTATAAAGGCTCCACTTCAGATAACATAAAGGGTTACATCAAGAACCATCTGTAACAGGGTCCTACCAGAACCGTCTATGAACATTTTAAAGGAGGATCTTTTTATGGTACAATGGTTCCACCCAGAACCCTCTCCAGGGTTCTATCCAGAATCTTTCCACCGTATAAGGGCACTTACAAGAGCCTGCCCAGAGGGTTCTATCATAAACCTTCTTATATTCCAATGGCTTTATTTAGAGCCCACTCATGGGTTTTTGCTGAGATTCATTTAGAACCCACCCGGGGTCCTATCAAGAACCCATTTACATTCTAAGGGTTCTATCTAGAAACCACCCTTGAGATCCTACTGAGAACCCTTTTATTTTGTGGTATAAAGAATCCTTGACGAAAGAGACAGTCCATGACGAAATCTTTCTTCCAAAAAAATCAGTTTTTTAGATGAGATGGGTTCTTCATGGAACCTTTGGTCTTGGTACCACAAACCCCTTTTATTCCAAGGGCTGTATCTAGAACCCATCCTGGGGGTTCTACTAAAAAAACCCTTTTGTATTCAAACAAAGAACCCTTGACAGAAGAGTTATTGAATGATTTCAACAGTCTTTGAAGAACTCTTTCTTCCAAAAAGGGGTTATTTGGATGAAAAGGGTTCTTAATGGAACCCTTGACAAACCCTTTCTTCAAAAAAACAGTTCTTCAAAGCAAATAGTTCTGGGTAGAACCTCAGCCCTTCAGCCCTTTTGGAAGCCTTCTTTCAAATTGTCTGTTTACCTATCTATCTATCTATCTATCTATCTATTCTATCTATTTATCTATCTATCTGTGTCATTAAAGATTGCGTCACACGTGTCATGTTATGTTATGTTGTGCTGTACCAGCAGTCTTTCAGTCAACTTGTCACCACTGCTGCTTGAAAGGTTACAAGAATAACCCTCCTCCCCTCCACTTTCATCTCTGGTTATTCATCCATCCATCCTTCTCCTTCTCTTTCTCCATCCCATGCGTGTGATGACTCATCAATCTAAATGTCCCTCTCCTCCTCCCAGTCACCTCCTCCTTCTCCACCCTCCCCGTGCTCGTCTTCCGTGCGCCGCTCCTCCGCCTTATCCTCCACCTTCGCCATGTGACCTATGACTCATCCCCTTAACTTTCCATCCCTCCTTTAACCCTCCTGCATTTCCTGCAGCACATCATTAGGGTAATATCAGTATCCGCCAGCCCTCTCTGTATCCTTCCTTCACCTTTATCTCCTTTAATCTCCTTTTGGCCCCTTTCTTTTATCAACTCAACCTACTCTGCTAAGCAAAATCGTTTTTTTTCCCCTCATTATTTCTGGTAAAGAACATCTCTTTTTTTTTGTCTTCCTCTCTCATTTCTTTCCTTCCCTATATTTCTCTCTCCCCCCCCAGCAGCTATCTTGTATCTTATTGGAAACAGACAAAAAGAACATTAGCAGATACAAATCAATTGATGGTGTTACATTGTGAGGTTGCAGCTGGGGACTCGTCGCATTACTCTAAGTAAGGTGAGGATCAATGCAAGTCAATGGCGGCTGGTGAACAGTGCATTTATTACATGCAGCAGCAATCGTTCAGCCCCTGTGACTCGCGGCTGATTTCTTCATTGAAAGGATGGATGGAATATTTCAACACTAATGAACAGGAGGCAGCGAGCATGCAACGTAGTCAGGGGTGTTGTTTTTCTCATTGTCATGCAAATCCATGCTCCTCCGTGTTGAGAATCTTTTTTTTTTTTTTTATTCGCAACTTTCCAGGAATTAGGTAAAAAGACTTTATTTCCAGAAAACAAGCATCTCTCTCAAAAGTGGGCGTTGATGGCTCTCATGTGTTTGAAAGTCAATTAAAAATTACAGCGTAAATAAAAGGGTAACAAAGTGTCATAACAACTCAGTGCGGCTTGTTCTCGAGCGGTGCGAGGCTGAAGCAAAAGAACCCACGCATCCTGCAGCTTCACAAACCTTTGAAGAGCTTTGAAGGTCTTTGCAGAGCGCACTGATGATTGACTGAACTAGCATGCTCATTACGGTTACAGACTCCACTCAGTCTCTCCTGGACCTGTCAAATTAGGGCCCTCTGTGCCGATAAACCGTGACTTGTAAATAAATGGTATTATGGTTTGATTCAGTGACAGAGTGGCAGCGTGCCGCATCAATATGACTACCGGCAAGAATTAACGTCAGGCTAAATTACAGGCAGCTGGAACTGTGAGGTAGCTAGTAATTCACAGATTAAGCCAGCACAGTTGTGCTCATCATTGTCTTGACAAAAACACAGCCTATTGTTATTTTTAAAGACTGACATTGTCTAATGTGTGAAGAGTGCACACTCTAATTAACACATGCACATAACAACGACAATATTCATGCACATGTAGAGTGGATTCTCCTGATGGATTGTGTTTGTTTTGACTTTGATCAACATCTCTGCACTAAATTAGGGGGTAAATAATCTTTATAGTGGCTTTTACCGTCGCAAATAAAACAAATATATTGACGTTCTCTCTAGCCTTAATATTAGTGCACACAGGGTTTAGGATTATATTGCCTACAAAACTGTACACTCTTAAAAATGAAGGTGCTAATTACAACCAAAGGGTTCTTCAGCTTCTTCCCACAGGAGAATCGTTTTTAGTTCCTGCTAACACCTTTTGTAATGGTTCCACTTGGAAACCTGCACTGAGTTTTACCTAGAATCCAACATTGAGGGTTAACCCTAGAACCATCTGTGAAAGATTTCAACAAAAATGCTGTATGAGAGGTTCTACGAAGAACCCTTACTGTATATGGTGTAAGGATTACATCCTGAACCCTGCTTGGGGTTCTATACAGAACATGTCCATTGCTAACAAGAACACACCCAAAGAGATAAAGACCAAGTCAAGAGACCAAGAACCCTTTTATATTCCAAGGGTTTTATCTAAAAACCATCCAGGGCGTCTTACTAAGAACTTCTTTCTATTCCAAGGGTTTTATCTAGAACCCACCCAGGAGGTTCTCCCAAAAACCCTTTCATTTTCCAAGGGATTTATCTAGAACCCACCCTAGGGGTTTTACTGACAACCTTTTTTATATTCCAAGGATTTTATCTTGAACCCACCAAGAAGTTTCTACCAAGAACCCCTTTTATATGCCAAATAGTTCTTCAGGTTCTGATTTTGTGCGGATACAGACAGACTGACCCCCAGTCTGCTCTGCCTGTGTGTGTGTGTATGTGTGTGTAGCTCTCCCTGCTGCTCTCACATACAGAAAGCAGAGAAAAGACACACAACATGCAATGTGACCGTTAGTCACTACGTTTTTCAGAGTCCTGCATGGGTTCTGTGGGGCCACCTGGAACCTTAGTCCCCTGACGTGACCCTCACCTGTGAATCAAGCACACATACACATACACTTATTTGTCACTCACTTGTGTTCTCATTTGGCGCAGCACATGTGTTACTGCAGCTGCCAGTGTGCTTCCTCAGCAACAATGCACGTACCTAGCTTGTGGCATTTGATTATTCTCACAGTCTCTGAGACTCCTAAACATCTGCAGTGATGTATTGTCCACAATTTGGTAGTCTTCATTGGCTATTTTTGCCTTTATGTCATCCATTTAAGCCAGCTGCTAGCCTACATCGCTGTCAGATCAGCAACAGTGATGTCACATTGTTTGACAGGATGTGAAGTCAAAGGTTGAATCTTAGGCTTTCACAATAAAATCCCGGCAACTTATTAGGATTTAAATGTCTGCAAAGTCATTTTCTTTTCTGATTTCTCCAGAAAAAAACTCCATATGATTGTACTGTATGCGTTATATTACGGTTCTCACCTGCGGCTCACCTGCAATTAGTTCATCTTTACCCACAAATTTATATAAGTTTATTCTTTACCTGTTACACAACTTTTTTATGGGTTACCCTGCAGGTATGCATTCCCCCCTGACCCGGTGCAGGAGTCTATCTCACAACCTGCATGCTGAGTTGGCTGGGAGCTACACACCACTACCAAACATGGTGAAGCCAAAAAATGCCCTGAGTACAGCAAAGCAGGAGAAAATGCGAAAATACAGGCAAAGGGCAGAGTCTCTGTACATACGGCCACCACCACACTCTTCTAGTGGGTCATGAGATATTATTTAGAGGGATTATTTTTGTGTGAGTCCATACATTGTTTTTTAAAGAAAATCCTGCATAATATATTTTTAAGAAGAAAATAAAATAGAAATAATGACAAGATTCAAATAATCAGTCTAGTAGAGGAGCAGCGCTGTTTTTTTTTTTGTTTGTTTTTTTATTGCTTATCCTCTGCAGATGGAAGGCAGTTCTGCCTGTGAGAACTGTGTGTTCCTCCGTAGAATTTGCACAGAAATAATCTGTTAGGCAATAAACTCATTTCTTTTTATTAAAATTATGATTTCAACACTGAAAAAGGAGTACATACACACAATTACACACATACAGTACACAATACCGAACGCTCCCGATGTCCTTCACTGGTAAAGTGTTTCGATTATGAACTACAATAAATAGGTAAACAAATGTTTATCTCTTTTACCTCTAATAATGTAATTCTGCACACAAAGAGTTTTTTTTCTGCCAGTGATAAATATGTACAAGAGTTCACAAAAGAGATTCAGCAAGATGCACTGAAGTGCTGATGTTACCACTATAATTACACTTACATTATAATACTGAGATTTTATATTTATGCAGTAACACTGTCCAGTCCATCTAAGTGACGCCGCTTTGGGTTAGTATCGATGAATCTGGGGAAGTACCAGAAGCTGCTATTGCTACGGTGGCATCTCCTCACAGTATGCATGCCCCAGACCCACAAAGGATCTCTCAAGAGTGATAATTTTAACCAAAAACATGAGATCTTGGGTTCACTTCTGTACACAACCAGCAGACACCACTACGATGTGCCACCCCAGTGATGGCTGCGCTGCTAAATGACAAAACGTAAAAAGTGGTTAGCGGGTTCTTGTATACATAAAACTACTCCATTTTTTGTTTTTTTCACAGATTTCTATGTTTCAAAATAACACTGCATCAGGTAATGAGCTGTGCTGGTTGGACTGCTCTGTTCAGTCTTGTGAACAAAATGGAATGACAATATCAGTTTGAACAGCTGGTTTGGTCGCTGCCCCAGACATTTTACCCAGAGCGCCTCTCATCATCATTTTTGAATTTAAAGGCCGATGTGATAGAGTTGTCTTGATGCCAAAATTTTGACTTTGATACCAATACCAGTTTGGTAACATGATACTTAATACCAAACAGATACTTGAGACTGAACTGATACTGGTTTGGTACACAAACATAATTGATCAGAAACACAATGTCCACAAGGGACATTAACCCTGGACATACAGTACACTGCTGCAAAACCATAAAGTGTACAAAATAATGTACTATTTTGTGTGTGTGTGTGTACATATATACATATATATATATATATATATAAAGTATTTTTCAATCAATAGTTCCAAAACTACAAACCATCACTCTACCAACAGGCTGTTTCCACTTAAACCTTAAACATCACTCCAGCAACCTGATGGATTTTGGTTTTTGCCATTATGTTCACTATGGGCACTGTTATGTTCACTAAATTTACTGTGGGAGTCAGTGTGCTTTTTTACTGGCCATTCTGTCTGACACTTTATAACCACCATAATTTAGAAGTGACTTAGCTAGTGCTAGTAGCCCTGTGCTCCTCAGCTGTTTAAAAAGCACCAAAATGACACCCCAAATCACTGTAGCTTAAAGGAAAAATCTGTAATATATTTACTGTAATTTATCATAAAATGACTATGATGTGTCCTCAGAGATGGAAGGAAACATGCTAAGTTGAAATACTTGCTGTCCTCCTGAAAATTTCTATTCCGGCCTGTAACTTGTGTTATCATTTGCCTGTTTCATGTTAATAAGAGTTCAAATTAATGCCGAATGTTCACTGAATGAGTAAGTGTGTGTTTATGAGTCATAACAAATGATTTATAATTATGTAGGAGGAGTAGATGTTTATAATAGTTACATTGAGCAATATGTTAACAGAGTCTGGCAGGCAGTCACTGAACTCAGACTCCAGAGTGTATTTTTCAAGCAGTGGGGCCTTTGATTTCAGGATAACGTTCATTTACAGAAAACTGACAGTTATAAACAGTTGATCAACTTACAGTTAAAGACTTGTTGTCGCTTTTCATTGTCAAATTACAAAGTTGTACTTGTCTTTAACCACAGATCATACATAAAATAGGATTTCAACCTATTTAATTTGTCGTCTATGGCTTCAACTCCACTCCAACTCATTTTTGGACGTGCATATTGCTCCTTTTATATAATGTCCCCGGGCGAGAGGGAGAAAAAAAGAGAGAGGAGGGAAAGAGCGAACCTGAGTCTCTTGAGTGCACAGTTCAGTCAGAGGCTGAACTGAATACAAACACAGTATGCTTCACTCTCTATTTGAACACATCGTTGAAATATTCAAACACCAAACTGTTTTTTGACAAAAAAAGTATTGAAAAAGTACCCACATTTTCTGTGCAACACTAATACCTGAAATTTCGTTTGCTACAACTTCCAGAATCCTCCTCTTGTGCTCTGAAGAAGTAACCTGGAGTGCTTTAGCAAGTTTTGTCAGCATACTGCATGCAGAGTACAAATATTTTCAAATAAGTTTTGAAATAGTTTTATGTTGTCTATAAAATTATCATATGCACTGTGGGACTTTACAGAATCCACACTTGCTGTATTCAAGTTGTCCTCATCGCCTCATCGTTTTTTTTTGATGTATCCTTGTGGAGATGGTATGGAGCCGGCAGGCAAATGACTTAGCCGGGCCAGTTGCCAAAACCATTAAACGCCATCCCTGGGTGCCTGTCAGATAATGATTACCCTCTTGTGCGATGGTCCTGGATCTTCACACACCTTGTCTAAATGCTCTGCCCGGGTTCTGGCAAGGCAGACCAAACGCAGACTGTTTGACAGATCATAGACAGCACTGTCCCCACAGGCTGGCAGATGGCTATAAACAGCCTTGATAATATGGGTGTATGAACACACACACACACACACACACACACACACACACACACACATTCACACACAAACGTGCACCGATGCCAATGCATGCTTATCTATATAGGTACAAATACAGATCTGAATGCACAAATGCACACATACAAAGCATTAAAATTAGCAGACTTTGGCATGTGTTGTTGGGTCTGCAGGTTCATCTTTTAATATTTTGTACCCTAATACGCTTTTACTGAATGAATGCACACAGAATATCTCTCTGTCAGATCTCTTAGTCAGATCTGTGCCAGCTCCTTTCTCCTCTTCTCTGATCCTGCCACGGGCCAACATAAAACATCTGGGAGTTCACACTGTGTGTATGTGTCTGTGTGTGTGTGTGTGTTCACTGTGAGAGTGCACTAGATTTGCAGTGAGCCTGTTTTGCGCGTGTGTTAGTGTGTGTGTTGGCTTCTCAGCAAGCCTGCCAGGCTAAGAGTCCAACATCTGTGGGTTCAGATGTTTTCTAATGATATGCTAATGGTGCTGGAGGGAGACAAGCACAGAGGCTAATGTAGCGGTCACAAACCTCTGCCTCCATCTCTTTTTCTCTCTTCCTCCCTACTAGTCTGATGATCTACCCATCTCCTGCTCTTTTCTCTTCTGTATAAGGCTCATCATCTTTTCTTTTTACTTCTTTGTGTCACTTAAATGCTTAAAACTTTCTTTTCCAACTTAATATCATAATCATCTGCGTGATTCAGTGTTGTTGGAGGTCACAGTGGCAGATTTACTGTAAAACTGGCTGTCTGTGCGCTGCTTTTCTGACTCACAATGCCAACAAATGCTATTTAAACCAGAAGCGTCAAATATATAAATGCAAGTTACTGTCAGTCCAACTTGTTTTGTGTATTAATCACTTCAGCAGTTATAGAAAACACACATTGTGGAAGCCCCCGCTGGTCAAGGACATTTACATGTGGGTAGCTGTGCACACGCAACGATGAGGTGAGACGCTGTGGATGACTCTTTGTTGTAGTCTGAACATCACTTCAATTACCTCTCTCCACTGTTGGCACCAACAATGTGTGGAAGGATTTCAGCTTTGAGTAGCTCTCACTCTTTTGTAGGTTATAATTAGTGCCTGTGTGGCTAATTAGCTGTTACAGTATGTAATCACCTTTACAGCAACACTGAACTTAATCTCAAACACACTGTGATATTAATTCATATGGGAGACTACGGTCACATTAGAATATTGTATTAAATAATATGAAGACAAATGATTATTTATTACCATGCAAACTGATATGCTGGCTACAGCAGGAACCGTCAATTATTTCTAACAGAGGGGCACGTGAGAAATTGATCAGGCAGCTGTGAGCCACACACAAATGTGAGATAAGGTTCAAATAATGGCTGACTCTGTAATAATGGAACCATCTGAAGTGTTCCATATAGGGCACACCAGCACATAGATGTAGGTGAGCTAATAGCTAGTTAATATAGTAATGAACTTCTGCTGTTGGTCACTTTTTCTGAATTGCCATGTGGTGAATTGTGGGCTAATTATTTTTGTTGGCAGAGTTCAAAAAAAGTTTTACAGTATGCAATGCATGCTGGATACAGGCTGCAGTAATAATAGCAGCAACAGTAGAATAAGAACAATGTAACATGTGGATTTACAGCATTGAGTGAGATAAAATGTGCTAAAGTGCCCTCTAGAGGGCCCTTCCAGTGGAGAAAATGTGATAAAGTGCCCTCTAGAGTAGAATTTCCCAAACTGTTTTTCTGGACACCCACTTTTTAAAAATGACAAACCATCATGACCCATTGTACAATAGGCCCAATCAGTAAATCTTGGGACGAGTTCATTTGTGCATAAATGAACGTTTCTGATCATTTTTACTGCCAGTTCTATATCGCCTTGCATTATGTTTGTGCATGTTATTGAAATCATGCACATTTTAAATACTTTAGAAAGGACTTCGGCTGAGGTAACAGCCATCTTATTGTTTTTTTTTATTTCCTCCCATCAGGAAAGTGATATGGGACATTTCATAAATAAGATAAAATTTTATTTTAGTTTTATTCTTTACTCGGCTACATTGCAAATGAGGTTTCTACCTCAATGTATTTCCGAGTTAAAATAAAGGTTGAATGAAAGTGCATTCTAGCGGAATTAACAGGCTCTAGTTCTTTCCTCTCATCAGTACAGCAGTAAACACATTTTAAATCTTAAATTTGCAGATTTTCTTCCAGAGTCTTTTATTTATTTGGGGACCCAAGTAAAATCTCCTGTGACCCACCTGTGGGTCCCGACCCAGTCTCTGGGAATAACTGCTCTAGAGTGTCCTTCCAGTGGAGAAAATGTGGTAAAGTGCCCTCTTGAGTGCCCTTGCGATGGAGAAAATGTGGTGAAGTGCCCTGTAGCTTGCACTTCCATGTGTGATAAAGTGCCCAAAAACATGATAAAGCCCCCCTTTTAAAAAAAGATGCATTAGACTTTCATCGCTCCTGCTCCTCACCTTGAGTCCATCACTGGTACTGTAAGTTGCATTTTTGAATTTAGGTCTGCCTGATTCTGTGTGTGGCCTTATGTAGGCATGTTTTCCTCGCTGTGATAAAAAATTTCCCCAGATGCTGTGTCTAATCATCTAAATAAAAAGCATGTGAGAATCTTACGAACGGTAGAGAATCACTTGCTGTGTACGGCTCAGCGAGGTGTTGTTATTATTCACTGTATGATGACAGTTTGTGAAGACCTCTGTTGTTTCACAGCAATAGAGGTATAACCTCAGATTACTTAGATTAGACACTGTCTAATGTTTGAATATTTGCACTCTCTGCACAACAATTATGGTTTTAATTAAATTTTCATGTCTTTTCTTATTGCTTGTTTGTTGTTGTGTGAGATCCTGGCTCTGACCTTCTCAGCAGACACCGAAATGGATCTTTATGCAGTCTCTATTTAAAGAGCAGATTTTAAATGAAAATCTCTCACTCCTCTTTTTCACACGCACACATGAACACACAAACAATATCTGACTGTCTCCATGTTCCATTCGTCCCCACCTTCCTCAATAATAACCCGAGGCTTAACCCCAATCATGGCATACAACTGTGTGTGTGTTTTTGTGTGTGTGTGTGTGTGTGTGTGTGTGTGAGAGAGAGTGTGTGTGTGAGTGAACGAGAGAGGAAAGATTTTGCTGTGATGTGAATGTGCCTGCAGAGAATAAGATTGGAAGGGGAAGGTGGGGGTCTGCATCAAGGCTTATATGTCAGCTGAATATGACTTGTGATCCGCAGGTGTGTGTGTTTGTGTGTGCAAAAATCATATGACATGTCCTCACCACAAGGTTGTTGGTTACTTGTAAACATCGATGTCAGTGTGTGACAGTTTGAGGGATGGAGTGGGTCATGAGTATCAACACGAACTTTACCAGCTTGCATTGTTTAGAGATGAAATGAAAATGCCTTTTTAATCCTTTTAGATAACATCCCCAGTCATGTTGTGTACATATTTAACAATATATATCAAAAAATACAAAACAAACAACTGCTTTGTATTTTTATCAAAATGACAGGTGCTTACATACGCTAGAACTAACCGATTTCGACCAGTAATATCATGACACCCACCTGTCAATCAATCTCTAAGATTCACTAGTTAGCTTGATAGCAACAGTGTAATGTGTTGGTGTGTTTTCTAAGATGTCGACCACCTCAAACCTTGTTCTGTTGCCACAATAAACCATAGTTCTGGCCCGGTGACTAGAACTTATTCACTTTGGGGAAAGTAGTGTCTGTGGCAGCAGATTTTGCACGAGGCATTACCATGGACTGCTTCACCAACTAACTTTAGCTAAGTAGCATACAGGTTGGGGGCCGGTGGTTTGTTACATAGAACCATCTGGGAAGTCATCCTTCGAAACCATTTGGAAAAGGGCAGGTACTTTCCAAAAAAAAAAAAAAAACACTTGGCAGGGGATTAGATGAACCATCTGTCTATCATGTTTAACATGGGCTAACTTCAACCAATCAGATCAACGCTTCCATAGACGTTTAAAATGTTGTTGTGACACCTAAACCCACGCTCATAGCTGCCAGTAGTCCCTCCTAGGATGCTGAATGGCTGCACCACCTTCGGTGCGGACACAAACAGATAACTCGAGCCTGACAGGATGGATTCTCGCGCAATCTCGCAAATCCAGTCTTGCAGATCTCACTGCCTTGCAAGTTAAGGGGACTGGGCCTCACTGATTAACAAACCGGAAAAAAAGCACAACATAATGACTTTATTCACTGATCTGGGTGGCACTGGATCATATTTTATAAAGCACATTGTTGTGGTGGATATTATTCACTCGTTCACTACTCACTTTATGCACTGGGACTATATAGTGAGCTCACTAATGAAAAAGCAACGCTTTCAGACACTATTCTCTGCTCTGTTACTTACTGTAGGTCTGTGTCATCGTTTTTCTTACAGCACAATTCATTATGGTATATAGGGTTTGGCTAGTTGTACACTCCTTTTCATGATGCACTGTGGGATACTTTCAGACAGCACAACCAAATGGCAAACTCGCTACTGTATATAGTTGACGATATAGTGAGTAGTGAGTGATTTCAGACACAGTGTTCTGATTTCCAACTAATGTCCTTTGGCTGCTCAGCTTCAAGTCTGGGTCAGAGTTTCTGTTAACTTAGCTGCCTGTGAGCGGGCAACGGAGGCAGGCTCAGCACCCTCCCAGCGAGCATGGCGAGACCAGGTCAAACACAGCCTCAGAGCCTGACAGGGAGGAGAGTATCAAGGTCATTTAACGAGTTTCTGATGCTTTCCTGAAGATCCTGATAGCTAACCACTAACTGCTGTTAGCTTGGTTAGCTAACTGCCTCTTTTTACAGGAAACACATCAATATGCAGACACAAACAGTACAATAATTTCTGTTTCATGACGTGTTTTTCAACAAGCTTAGAAACTATAATATTGAGACTCTCATCACTGACACTGCTGACCCGAACTGTGTTAAAATTCAGCTCCTGGAACTGTTCTTCAGTACAATCAATCTTCATTGTTCCCAAAGGTCAGCACACAGGCCTCGCTAAACGATTAGAAAACACCGCTAAAATCCCAAACAAAGCCAGTTTTAATGATAATCATTATGTCATCAGAAATACTCATATAGCTCACAGACCCCGCCGTAATATTTCTTCATAATGTTGAGAGGTGGAGCCCTCAGAGAATTAATTCATCACACAAACGGCGATGTGTAATGGCCCCTTCAAGCGATGGTGCCAATATTTTAGGATTTAAAAAAAAACGTGCCTTGTAAGCAAACCATTCGGCAGCTGAACCCTGATAACTG
Source organism: Lutjanus argentimaculatus (assembly GCA_034769285.1). Lineage (NCBI taxonomy): Eukaryota > Metazoa > Chordata > Actinopteri > Lutjaniformes > Lutjanidae > Lutjanus > Lutjanus argentimaculatus. The sequence goes on from JAWZSL010000001.1 coordinate 5,833,668, forward strand.
ACAGAGGCAGAGCCGTGCACCCCTTCCTCTAATACTGCTGCACACAGATAAACCACATTTGGAAAGTGTTTGTGACTGCTGGGGCAAAAACATCCACAACTTTGCGAATATGACCAGGAGTCTAAACATTTGAAGTGATAATGTAACCTACAGGGCTGAGGGGATGCCCGTTCATGTCTCAGTGTATTACTCAAAGCCCCCATTTTTATGGTATTTCATACTTTTCTGAGTCATTTCCTGACAATGTTGATTAACCACCAGGCTTGGGGATTAACGGATTATATGTAATGGGATTAGGATACAAAAAAAGGTAACTGTATTCCATCACAGATACAGAAAAAAAAGACCAAGATCAGATTACAGTTACATTTAGTAAAAATCTGGATTTTTTTTTTTTTTTTTAGCAAGATTACAATTTCAAAACACATTTTAACATAAAGAATGATATACTACCACATGCAGTGTGCACACATTACAACACTTCTCACAGCACCACTCTGGTCTCAGTGAAACGAGCTAATGTTACAGTCAGTTCATTATCACGGCCTCTAGTGAAAAAATGCTTAAGTGGAAATTTCAAGATTTTGTTTTTAAATCAGAAAAGAGGAACAACATCACAGTTTGCAAACAGTTCTGCCTTAAGCTGTGAAATTACTGTCATCATCCAAGGACTCAACATCTAACTTAAAGAAACATTTACAGCACCAATAATAATAATGAAAATAAATTTGAAAAATTCAAAAACCAGTGTCTCTTTCCAGAAATCATGTCCCAATTACTCAAGATAACCCACAGACCCTGTTGTGAGCAGTTTCATGTAGGAACTAGTTTCCTTCTAGCAGAAATCAAGTAGTTCAGGTAGATTTTAACGTAGCTTTGGTAGATTCTATGGCAGAAAGAAAGTAGTTCCTGCATGAAACTCCTAACAACAAGGTCTGCAGATAATCTTGAGTAACTGGGTCATGATTTTGAATTTTTTTGTACTTTGTGCACCACTAGCCGAGTGCCATTTAGTCCCACTATATCGAAGAGAAAGCAGACATCTCTATGGCCGATATCTCCAAAATTCTGAAGCTCACACTGAAAAAATCTGGATGGATAAATAGCACAGCAAGTAAGAGGAAAATATATATTTTTGACGTGGGGTGAACGGTCCCTTTAAGCTGCTTTCTCTCCATCAGGGTAACTGGAGAGTGAGTGCTATGCTTTGGTGACAGCGTCATCCGGGCCCACGGTGGCAGGACGGCATTGTTGGAAAGAATCCTCCACCTCATAATTTATGTTAGAGTGACTGCTGTCGCTATCCATGCTAATATTCATGCTATCACTCTCTGTGCTAATGACGCTGACCAACCTAGATGCCATGGGAACCATTATGTCTCTGTTTGAGAAAGAACATTATCCAAAAAACATTAACATTGGCTGGAATGGGACTTTAACTATAGGTAAATAAAAGATACACAAATAATAATAAATTTGATGTGAGTTAGTTGCACCATGTTTTATTTTATTTTCCTTGATGTACAGTGTAATTGTTTTATAGAAGACCGATAAAAGTAGGTGTTACAGGCATAAATGAACACTTATAGTATTAAGAATGAACTCCACATTTTTACATTTTAACTCTTTCCCCTCCATTACTGTGCACTAATCCTCATAGTGCATATGCATCCATTTCCACATACATAGCTACAAAAAAGTGCTATCTTTTTGCAATAACACACTAAAAAATGATTTTAAAAAATCATCGAAAACACAGAAGGAGGAAAGAAAAAAAAGGGTAGTGGACTGTTAGTGTTACAATTTAGATATTAGACAATTATGGCTCCTGGCATTAAGTAGATTAAGCAATTTCCAGAAAACTAATAAAGCTCCCCCATAATTTACTAAATTATCTTGGCTTTTGTCATAGATTATACAGAGGCATATCGTATTATGCATTATGAACTCGAGTAGCCATTTCTGCTACCCACTTTTTATAGTGACAAGGTTGTTCCTCTCCTCCAGCACATAATGAAGCATTTACAGTATTAGAAGCTGAAAAGGAAATGTTATTGTTCTGTCGCAGACTGCTTTAATTATGGCATAGATAACACAAAAAAGACACAAAAAAGTGTTTTCCATCAATATAATGTATAATGTAATAATATACTGTTACTGTGATTAAGTTTAGATAAGAACGTATGGAAAGTTTTGCCCACTGCTTCAATACTTTTGCCAGTTCCTACATTCTTTGGATCATTTGAGCCTCAAATCAAATAATCTGGCAAATGACTGAATATGCATATAAAAAAAATATGTCTGTATTTATTATAAAACCATTTATCTAGGACAGGTGTTCCATCTTTTCAGGTTTGAATGGTCTTCTCCACTCCAACAACTCTTACTCCAAACAAACTTTCTCTCTCTCTCTCTCACACACACACACACACACGCACAAACACGCTGCCAACCCTAACTGAGGCACATATACATGCCTGTGGCAATGTTGTGTTGGTGATCTCATGAGTTTTTGGTAGAAAGCAGGTGCTCATGAATATGCAAAAGAAGGAGAGTGGTCCAAATGTCTGCTTTTCGACCTAATGAACATTACCCGTGTGCATGCAGGCATGTGTGGGTGGGTGGGTGGAGGTACTTAGGGTATAGAGTTGTGAGAATATGAAGTACATGTACGCGGTTTCTTATGTTAATGTTTCAGCAATTCTGACGGCATCAAAACGGCCTCGTCTCCACTAGCGTCTTGTCTCTCATCAGTATGCACAGCCGGGTTCATCACGGGAAACGCAATTTAGCAGGAATCTAACCATTTTCTGCCAGAATGCAGGAAACTGAAAGAGTTTTCTTTGTGCCAGCAACATCGCATTCATTCAAATATCACAAGATTATTTCCCTCCGTTATGCCTCCAAGAAATGGCATTAATTATGTTGAGATGGCCAGGTATGAATTCCCGTGAACTGCAATCACGCCCTGTCCTTCTCTTTGTTAATTTGATTTCATCTGCATGTTGTGGACAGAGGTCTCCTTGAGATCCTTTTCCCCCACCCCCCACATTAAAAAAATCATGCACTAGAACTTTGTTTTTAAATTTTGCACTGTAATAACTTTGTTGAAATAAAACCCTCCAGGACACTGAGCTTTCCTAAATGTGCGTAAATTGTATTCTAACATTGTTATTTAATTAACATTACTAAAGATAAAATAGAGCATTTCTAACTCAAATGGCCATAGCGGTCATTTTGGCCTGCTGTTGAACATGCATGTCACCGTTGCCTAGCAACTTTTTTTTCTAGTTGTTTTCTTACACTTTTGCAAAGCTAAAATCTGGCTTTGACTTTGAGCTAAAACCAAGGAGAAAAGAAGTCTTTAAGGAATATCAGAACGAAATGTCAGCAAGAAGGATAAAGACTGCCACAGAGGCTTTGGCCATGTTTCAGAGCCTTGATGATACTGAGTCTGATGTACTGTAGGGGCATGTTCATATCCTCATAGATTTGAATACTGAGCTGTGTTTTTTAGTATTTGTTTTAAATTATACTATGTGTAGAATTACATTCAGTGGTGGCTGCATAGGATTTGTTTCCGACTCATGGGATCAAAACATATCCAAAAGCTCCTGAGTGTCCAAAAGTCAAAAACAATTGAAAAAAAATGTAATTGTTTCCAAATTTCACAACATATTTTTTATCTAATGAACCGTGTTCATGATTTTGTTGTTGAATCACATTGGATTAAATTAGGCATTTTTTTTTTTTTTTTTTTACAGAAATGAACAGAAAAAGTGAAATTAGAAAAATACATGTTTGCATAATTATCTTCAGTGATCACTGGTGCAGTCAGATGTTTTAGAAGCCACATAATGAGTTAAATGGAGCTCACCTGTGTGATCAGTGTAGTATGAATACACCTGTATCTGGAGGATCCAACTTTTTGTGAATCAGTATCGTGGAGAAACCTCCACCGTGAGGACAAGGAGTCCTCCAGGCAACTCAACACAACAATAACCTGAGCTATCTGTCTTTTTACGGATGACAAGCAATTAGCTGAATGTGTCTCAGTGTGTTTTGTGTGTGTGTGTGCGTGCGTTTGTTTGAATGTGCTGATGGGAATGAAGACAACTGCCGTTTTCCCACTCTCTTCCGGGCCTCTTGTTTGGCTTGTTAGCGGAACACAGAAACAGAGCTGTTCCCTTAATCAACATGAATAATGGATCGCTTGTTTGTTTTCACTGTAAACTGCAGAAAGTCATGTCTGCCTCGACATGTACTGTACGTGTGTATGTGCGAGACACAAAGAGAGTGTGTGTGTTAAGTCTTGCGTGGCAATACTTTATGCATGGGAGTCACTACGCAAATAAAATCGTGATTAATTATTTAATTTCAGACCGGTCTGTGATTTATGTGTACAGATGTGTATAAAAAACCACAACAAAATGAAGTGTGGGATATCTTTTTTAAATTACAATGCTGTCAAGTGCCTGTGTTGAAAAACTTGTGTAAATGTGTGTGTGTGTAGATTTAACACCAGCAGATCCATATATAGGCTACTGAAGGTAGACTTGTAGTTCTCGAGACCGGTCTTGGTCTCAAGACCGGTCTCAAGACCACTTTTTTGTGGTCTTGGTCTTGTCACGGCCTCGACAGTCTTTGGTCTCGGTCTTGTCTCGGTCTCGGGTCTCTCGGTCTCGCAATGTCTCGGACTGGCCGAGTGGTCTCGAAGGGATTTGTACAATTTGAAGTACAGTTTTTTATTTGTATTTTGCATTTGATTTAATGCATTTTTTGGTGCACCTGCATGTGTGTCTATGTATTTAATTACAGTATTGTGCTTATAATGGCCTTGTTTGAATAAATATATGGCATCATTGGCCTTTGAATAATATTTGCATATCGTTGTGATTGATTAAGCATTAGGCCTATGCCATTTCAGTGATGCTGATATTATACAGTGTAATTTGGCTACTATAATGGTAAATAATGCAATTTCAAGTTGATAATTGTGTGTATCTTTAATATTTAAAATTCACGTTTCATCTACAAATTAAGTTCAATTTAAATCAGTGACATATTTACCATTCATTAGACTTTTTTTGAGGTGCAGGGTGGTGTTGGAGGCTTGTTATTTTGTTAGATGACTTTGGGACTAGTTAATAGTCATGTCAGTCCTTAATAGCACACTAAGCAGCTGAACCCAGTATGGTGCTTATGTTCTACAACTCATGCAAGATGACAAAAAACTAGGTTTTTTTTTTTTGTCTCGGTCTCGGTCTCGGTCTTGAGCTGAACTAGTCTTGGTCTTGACTTGGTCTGTCTTGGTCTTGGTCTTGGTCTTGTCTTGGTCTTGATACTCTCTGGTCTTGGTAGTGTCTTGGTCTCGGTTTAGGCGGTCTTGACTACAAGTCTAACTGAAGGTGCAAGCATGTTGTGTCTAATCCCCTAAACTAAGGTGTGAATGCAGCTCAGGTGCAATTTATCTTTACATCCTCCTCAACACACAGCAGTGTGTGAATGTGTGTTTGTTTTGTGAGTGTTTGCTGGTAGCTTAAGATGCTTGAAGGGCACTTTGTTTCTCAGGGTGGGGTTTAGTAAGAAAGCAGTATCTGTCTCTTTTCTGTGTTGAACTTTTTTCTTCTTTCTCAAAACCACTTTGTCACTTTACTATTCGCCATATAAGCTCTCTGTCTGTGTGTCCCCTCTCATCTCTTCATTTTTGTCAATTGTCCTGGTGTCTCTTCCTCTTTCCTCGCCTCTTGTTCCCACATCCTTCCTCTGCCTCTGCCTCTCCTCTGACTGCTAAAGCTGCACCTCTCAACCAACTCGAGCACATGTTTTTTCATGGTTTACCTGCACAGCTTCTCCGCTCTGGGGGTCCATTAACTTGCCCACTTAGCTCCACATCTCTGTGCACACAAATTTGCATGTACGAGAAAAGCTGTTCAGGATGAGCTTATTCCACCTGAAGTAGCTGCTCGAGATTTAAAAGGAGCTGCAACATCGGTTGTCATCTTTTCATCATCATCCAAAATGTTTATCTATTTTAGTGGCATCCAGCAGTGAGCTTGCAGATTGCAAACACTTTCCTCACTTTCCCATCCCAAGCGTGTAGGAAAAACTACTGTGGCCACAAAACTCACAAAAAAACGCCAAAGGCCAAATCAGCCAGTGTTTAGTTTGTCCTTTCTGGGCTACTAGAAACATGGCAGTGTAACATGGTGGCCTACATGGAAGAGGACCTGCACTCTTGGTCTCTTTTTCACATTTCTTTATTTTCACATGATCATCCACTAAGTAAAACATACTTATGAATATTATATCATATATATTACATAGATCACTGTAAATCTTACTGTGCCTTCACTGTACATGCATGAAAATTTTGAATTGTAATGTTTATTTCAATTATTCTTAACCAGTGTTCGGGTACCACATTATAAAATAACTTGTTAGAGTACTCAGATTACTTTTTTAGTTGTAATTCAAGTACTCAGTTATTTAGTTATGTTTTCAAATAAGCAATCTGTTACAATTTTACCGTATTTCCACCACTGCAAGAACTACCACTGTCTGCTTCTGTTACCTGAAGAGATTCTGAAGAGACTTTTTTTGCATTTTACACAGCCTGGGTCTCTGAGGACACTGAATCCTGGAGTATCTCAAGTCAGGTCTCAAGATGGACATTTGAACAACTTCCTCATGATGAAATCTTTCTTCGAATCAATACTCCAACACCATCCAGACTAATTTGCCTGTGGAGGTTTTTTTTTTAGCCTTGGAGTCTTCTCAAACTTTTTCAAAAAAACTTTTCCAGTGTTTTCCTGTGAGTCTACAGGATTTGAAATTCCTGCGCACTTTTATAGTTTGTAAGGAGGCATGTGTTTTAAAAAAAACTATCTGGTTCATTAGTTGCAGATGATGTACTGTAGCAGTCCGTCCAGGAAGTTGCGATTGCAACAGTCAAGGCAAACTCAGCCAATCCCTGTCAATTCTGCATGACCTTGTAATTTTGTTCGAACACTCAAATTTTTCCACTAATTGGACCAATCGTCATAGCTTCCACCAATCACAGCAGTCTCTAGCACAAATGTCATGAATGTACATTTCAGTTATTTATTTCTATTTGATCTACCACATTATTTTATTATATTTTTATTATTTTATTTTGTCACAGGTACTAAAAAAAACAAGGTTTGTCATTGTGATTGGCATTAATCAATACTTATATATACAATATAATTTTGTACTTGCTGTTTTGACTGAGTTTGAGTGCCAAAGAGATTTTTCTTCTTTGTGAAATACCCCCCAGGTGCACTTCTTTACAAATTAAGCATAATTTGTTGTAATTTATGTAATCCTGAGCCCTTTTGGTAAGGTTACTTCGAACGCTCAGAACCGTGGGGCCTTATTATCCCTGGAACAAGTTGCTTTTGAATGATCGATATAAAAATAAAGAAGAAAAAAACTTTCCCAATTTCATTGCACCCGAAAACATTTCAACATGACTCAACATTTTTTTTTAGAAAAGCTTCGACCATTTTAGGCTGCAGCAATCCCCAAAAGAAGCCTGAGATATTCTGGAGGGACTGTTGTAGGCTACAGTATGTGAGTCTGTGTGTTGTCATGGAGGCAGCTGTGCCTCTTCCCCAACCAACATGCGAGGGAATCGCAAAGATTTTTGGTAACACAAAGTACTCTAACAAGATACTTTTCTCACTGGGTAACACTCACATTACAAGGTATTTTTTAATAGCAGTAATCTTGCAAAGTTATAAATTATGCTACGTAACACTGCTGTTGACTGACTAGACTACTAGCATTTATCACATTGTGCACATTATTTAACTTTATTTGGAAAGGTGAAAGTCTGCACAACAACTGACACAAGGAGCTAAAAACAGAACAAAACAGCTAGTTTTACACTGTCCGAATTTTGTACTTTCAATAAACTCAAACTGTGCAACCGACCCGCCTCTGATTATGAACACGAAATCTGTCTGAGGACAAGTCTTTGTTGGCTCACTGGCAACCCTCCATATAATCAACAGGATAAATGAGCTGCAGAGAAAGACACCAGATGGGCGGAAGACAAAAGATCTGAGAAGAAAGCCTGTGGTTAAACTCTACAAACTTGACAAAGATGATGTACAACAGTAACACTGGCAACAATAAGCAGTTCTATATATTCAGTCAATGGGCTCTTCCTGTCAAAGATATTGCACCTAATGCTTTCTGTTACTTTAATGTGACTCTTTGAGAAGCACTATGCTGCATTTACTCAGAAAACAGTGGGTCTTTCTTAGTATGCAATCTAGTGTGTTTATCAGTCTTTTGCTTTTATATCTAATGACTAAAATATAGATGTTGAATAAAACTAGGAAAGGAAGGAGGACAGATTCATTAACACACTGTGGTTAATATGGTCATATGGTGTCGTGACTAGCAGGAGAAATTGAAAGGATGATGTATACAGTATAAGTACACATAGTTGAAAGTGTGATCTCTAAATGCCTGTCTCTAACAGTAAACCGCAAGTGCAGATGGTGTCCCAAGATAGCTCATATAGCTATCTTTTTAATGATAATAAAAGCATTAATTAAACATATTTGAATTTCATAATTACTCCGTGTTTTTGTTTTCTTTAATTTCCTCTCTCGAATGCCAGTGCTGCTGAAATAATGCCGTTTGTCAAGTGGGATCTTTATAACTGAGTGTTGAGCAACCTTGTTCATTCAAATTCAGCAAAAAGGCCCTTATGGATACACTGACATGGGCATTTAAACACAAAATGGTGAATTTTAAAGTAATCTAGATGTGTAAATATTAATTACAGAGGTGTTTTTATATGGTTGTGCATGTTACATTTTTCTCTCTGTAGATCCTGATCTTTGGAGCTAATGTCGGATGAGCAGAAATGTAGCACTCTGGCTGGGGTGTGAGATGGAAAGGGGTGAAAATATGAAAATACCCTTCCAAAATCATCTTGCGACTTGCCAGCAGGTCATATACCCCTGGCTCACCGCAACTGTGTTGGACCACTTCCACGAAAGCAATCCCACTGCTCTCAGACTCAGCGGCATTAGAGAAACTATGTGGGGTGCATGCAAAGAGGGCAAAAAACATGGAAATTTATTCCAGGAGAGGAGAGTCCGACAATATAAAAAGATGGACGGGACAGGACGGGAGAAGGTAATCAAAACAAAAGCTTGTGTGTCAGGACCTGCTAGTGTTTGTCAAAATTTAAACCCTCTCTTGTGTCAGTCTGGTTTAAAATCATTCGAGGCCCAGGATGAACGCTAATGGAGGTGCCGCTCTTCAAACTGCCTGCTGTCATTTGTGCAGTTTTTGATCATCTCAAACTTCACAACATCAATCCGGGGCTCAAAATTAACTTTTTTTCCTCAGTGTCCCACAAAGGAAATTAAATTTTACCTTCAGCTGTACCAGACTCATTAAACTTTTCCTTAGCGCACATACAACAGATGGCACAATTAATCAATTACATTAATTTCAACAGTGCAATTACACACATATATTGGCCATAACCAATATGGTGCAGCTCAGTTCTTCTGGCACAGATATTATAACAATGCAACCTTGAATAACACTCAACATTTTTACAGTGTCAGAATTTCATGCATTTGCACACAGTTTACCGAGGGTGCAAAATGTATATTTATCACTGTGATATTTGCATATGAATGCAGAATCTGTAGGCATATGTGAATACATATGAATGCTAAACTGTCAGGCAATAGCCAGTTGGGAAAATACAGACTCTAGCGTGATGGATACACCTTCTGTGACCTACAAGATACAAACATAACATAATATTGCATTTTTAAAAAAAATTACTATTAATGTAAACATATACAAATGCAGCGTTAATGAATAACTACACTCTAAAAATAAAAAAGTTGACAAAACTCAAAATGTTACGGCAGCTTCAATAGATTTTTGAGTTTTAAGCCCAACTCAAACTCATAAGTTTTGAAAGGTTTACCAACAAATAATGTTTCGTTGAGATAATTTACTTCTTTTCTTGAGATAAACTTGAGTCCCCAAAATATCCATTTCAAATGCTGTTGAGTAAAGTCATTAATGTGAAAGTGAATAATGGTTAATAATTCAATCAACCATTTGATTTTGAATAGCTTTTGAAATACAATTTTGGGGGGTTTCTAAGACTCAACGATTCAAGTTTATCTAAATTAGAAAAGTAAATTATGTGAACAAAAGTTTATGGGTCAGCAAAACTTTACTTAAGGTATTTCAAAACTTAATCGGTTGATTCCACCAAGGTTCTGATCCATCATCCACACGGCTGCAGTGCCCACCAGCAGCGTTTCTGAGGCGTTTTGCCCGCCTGATTATGTTTACTTACTCAGATTTTGTTGATAAAGTCCTCTTTCCGTGCTCTTTGTGCTTCTACCATGGATAAGCAGGTTACATATCTAAATAGTTTCTTTTCTGTCTGTCTTTATGATCATGAGTCTGCACGAGGTCTTTTATTTTGAAAATTAACCGGATTCTCCCTGCCTTTTCTGTGTTTTGACTTTCTGCCCGTTCGATCTGCTCTGTGCTAAGTGACGCGGCATCTGTCAAAAATAGACTCGGTGCATCGCCACAGATCGCTCCGACTGCTGTGATGTGGCCGTAACGCGGTGCAGCCATGCCTGGTGGAAATTGCGCGGAGGAGTTTGAATTTGATCAAAACTCAAAAATCAAGTGAAGGCAGTTTCCTTGAAATGATGAGTTTTCCAAATATGTTGTCACTTTATCTAAACAACACCAATTTTGAAATACTGTCCCTGACTCTTTTTTATCCCAGGTGTTATTTTTATTGTCCTCTACAACTAAACATCCGCAATTTCAAGAGCTGCATCAGTCAGAGAACTTGTGTGTGTTCAGCTTGGACAGTAGGATGTAAAACCTTGAAATGAGAGCATTATTCTTACAGTATAGCTGAATATAGCACTGTTTGTATTTATAAAGCATCATAAAAGAGCCAAATCTATCCGTGAAGCTCCTGTAAGACCAGACATAGAGTGCACTGTGAAAATGATGTTTTTACCAAATAAATAAAATGTGTTTTAATAGAATTACAAATATTTATGATTCAAATAAAATTATTCTATTCTCCTGTCACAGTTCCCAGCTCTATCCTTGTGGACAAACATGTCAACTGATGCACACACACACAGATACACACACACACCAGACCATGCTTAATTAGTTATTTCCGGAGGTAGTGGGGAGCTAAATGCCAACCATCCGTCAGTGGTCTTCTGTGTGAAACCCACTCTCCCTCTCTTAACCTTCTCTCATCCCTAGTCTCCTCTCGTTTTTATTCTCTTTCAGCTTTGCGTCTCCCGCTCCCTGTCTCAGGTCGCCTCTCCTGCTCCTCATTTATTCTCTCCGTTCTCCCTTTTTCCTTTTCTCTAATCCATCCTCATGTCCACATCATTCAGATTCTCCTCTCTGTTATAGTCAACTCGACCTCCATCCCACTTTCTCCATATTCCTCCCTCACCGCTTCCACGTCTCTCGTCGGTTCTCTCCCCCTCCCTCCTCTCTCACTGAGCACTGACTGTGAGCAGTGGGAGGAGTCGCTAACCTTTCATGACCTTTATCTGCAGTGCAATGAGGTTTCTTTCTCTCTGTTCAGGTATTTATCCTGATAAATAAATAATAACATAATTATGTATGAGAAGGAAATAGCCCTTACTGTTTTAAAGCCTATTCTAATGGCTGTACAGGAGCAAAATCCAAGCACAATTATGTCACAAGTTAAGAAGAATAAAGAGAACAAGCACAAATTTGCAATAGCTGCGACCAAGTATGACATAGGTACATGCATACATCCATACATGAATGGATTTACACATACACAACCACATGACATACGTGGTAAGAGCAAAAGGAAAGGAGGCGTGGATAAAGTATAGGCTAACCTTCACTAATGAAAAGGGAATTCTTCTGACCCCAGTAATGCCTCGCCTAAGTGTCTATGACAAAAAGCTCATGAGTTATGAAAGGGGGCGTGGTTAAAGTGCAGCACCAATGAAAAATTAGCTCTGTTTAATCCAATTATAACTCACACAGGTACATAAAACAAACAGTCAGGCCGGAGATGTGCTTGATTTTTAAACGCTCGTCTGCTTTTGCATACACGTAGGCTAGGGTTAATTTGTGAGGATGTGGACAACCATCGCTCCAGTCAGACTCTTTTATCTCTGACATTAATGGGTTCTGAAAGGGGTGTGGCTAAAGTGTAGGGGGTGGGACTAATTTGAACCACTGAAATTAGAACTCTCCACTGAGACCACTCACGCCTCCTCAAGAGTCTGTGACAGAAGGTTCACGAGTCATGAAAGTAGTTGTGGCTAATATTACGCATAAGTCATGAATGAAAGAGGAACTCTGCTGACACCAACTCTGCTAAGACCTCATGAGCCTGTGAAAAAATGGTTGATTAGCACTTGATTTATAAAGCACCTTTTAAAACAGGTTACAAAGTTCTTTACACCAGCATCAATACAGGTAAATAAAACACAAAGCACACAGCGCATACAAGGTAATACAAGAAATACAAACAACATAATGCACATATGACCAACAGAAAGCATAGAGTGTAAGTCCCATCCAAAGCAGACTTGAATCTAATAACGTAACCTAAAACCTACCTAAAAAACTGTTGTTTCAAACAGTTGGCAGACCTAGCTGATCTAACAGGAAGGGCGATACTGTTCCTGAGTCCAGGTGCAAGGGCAGCAAAAGAGCAATCGCCTTTAGAATTACACTTTGTATGCAGCATAACCAACTGCTTTTGATTTGCTGACCGAAGTGGTGGCCTCGGTGGCGTAACGGGTCAGAAGCTCGGGAATATAAGCAGGAGTTTGGCCGTGAAGTGCCTCGTAAGTAATTAAAAGAATCTTAAAATCAATCCTGAACTTCACAGGTAACCAGTGCGGCAAAGCTAAGATAATGGGCCTAATAGCCTGGCCGCAGCTTTTTGAACAAGCTGGAGATGTACTCGACCTCTATGCCGAAGTCAGCCTACTAGGGTGAAAACTGTGTCTGCCTAAGGGTAGAAAATTTTTATGGACAGACCCACTGACTGACAGAGGGACCGATAATGTGCTGGTCACAGCTAAAAATAGAGAAATATACCAACTTGATTTCTAGTCATTTATCCTCCTTAGCATTTCATGCATTGAAGCTCCTATTTCACCGAGTTTTTGCCCCTTTCAAAGAGTCAACAGGCTTTACCACTCTCCGCTAAGAATTTGCATGTACCATCTCTGGCAATCAGGAGAATAATTTCCCGTATTGTGATCATGTGTGACCTCCAACCTGCATCCATTTTCATTCACTGTGCTAAATGACAGAACATTGGCATTAACATACAGAGATGTGACAAGTTAAATGACAAACTGGAATAAATGAGTGGAGAAGCATAACAAATGCAAATGCTTCTGTACAAGGCATGAAGGTCACTGAATGGTATGATGTGTATGAAAATGATGTGAATTATATGGTATGGCCTTCACTGTCACCAGCTCACCAGTTGCCACCTATGAGAGATCTGGTGCCGACAAGATAGACAATCCTCTCCACCACTATCAACGGGAAAGCAAATGAGGGACTCTTTTGGGAAAATATCCTTGGTGCCTTCAGTGGAGATCAGAGAGTTGTATAATCTATGCAGAGATGCACTGAAGCTGTTTTTGGTGCCTAGCGGTGACCCAACTCCAACTAAAGCTGCTACACACAACTCTGAAGGAAGAGAGTTGATTCTTGTCTCATTCCCAGGTTGTCAAATGCTGATGCTTTGGGCTGGTGGCTCAACCTGAACCATCGAGCATCTGTATTTGATGACCTGGGAAAGAGACTCAACAATCAACTATCTTTCTCCAGAGTTTCCAGAAGGAGCTTTAATTTGTCACCCATCTGTAACTACTGAAGCTTAAAATTACTTTCTGTCCACCTACCTTCCTTTCTTTCTCCTCCTATGTCAGCATGCATCCTGCATGGCCACAGCAGGTCTCATCAGCTGCTGTGATGAGAATTGGGCTATGGTGTGAATGTCCAGGCCCGAACCAGAAACACCACAAATACTAACAGCAAACTGTTTCTACAGCAGTCAGTGTGTCTCCCCAGGACCCAAACTTACAAAAACACAACCTCAATTCCAAAAGACAAGACAAAGACAACATATTTAATGTTCAAATTGATACATTTTATAGTTTTTTTGTAAATATACAGTAATTCTGAATCTGATGCCTGAAACATGTTCCAAAAATGTCGGGACAGGGTTATGTTTACTATGTTACGTCACCTTTTCACTAATTGCTGAAGTCGTCTCCATTCTTTCCCATTCTTGCTTGATATATAACTTACAGTAAGTGGCCTGACAGTCTGCGGTGTCCATTGTCATATTTTTTGCTACATAATGCACCACACATTTTCAATAGGAGACAGGTCTAGCCTGCAGGCAGGCCAGTCTAGCACCCGAAAAAGATGGCGTCTGGATGGTAGCATATGTTGCTCCAAAACCTGTACTTTTCAGCATTAATGGTGCCTTCACAGATGTGACACTTAGCCATACCCCCATACCATCACAGATGCTGGCCTTTGAAGTTAGCGCCAGTCTGGATGGTCCTTTTCCTCTTAGGTCCAGAAGACACGACATCCATGATTTGCAAAAACAATCTGAAATGTGGGCTCGTCAGACCACAGCCAGTGTTGCAGAACCTGTGTAGCAAAATTTTTTGTAGATAGATAGATAGATAGTACTTTATTGATCCCAAACTGGGAAATTCTTGATACAGTTACAGTTACAGAAACAGTTGAAACAGTACAGTCATGTTCATTTTCAATGCAGTGCTGCCTGAGGGGTCAAAGATCACAGTGTTGGCTTTTGGCTTTGCCCCCTATGTGCAGAGATCTCTCGAGATTCTCTGAACCTTTTAATGATATTCTGGATTGTAGATGGTGCTATTTTTAAGTGGGGTGGCTGTTACATTTCTTGATGGCAGTTGTATTTTGTGACTGTTTCAGAGTTATTGCTCCCTGTGTTGAATGTAATTAAAATATTGTCGTCTCTGAGAACTGCATCTGTCACTCCGTGCTGCCTGTCATTACTTGATGAAACGCTGTATGCATTTTACTTTGCCAATGTGCGACCCAATAGAAACAGGTCTGCTACCCATTTTTGGTCCCAACCCTAAATTTGGGAAATGTTCTACACACATCCATGAGGGGGCTGAAAGGAGACAAACATAGGACTTGCCACATCAACCTACTACAGATGGATATGATGGATGGGATGCTCTATGTCCTCTTCATTATCAGGTCACACCTTTGCTACAAGGATGTGTTGGCAAGGAAATGAGCCATATAGAGAATATTTGCTCCTTGACAGCTCTCCATTTTCTCGGGCATCCCCAACCTCAGTGCTGACGTCATATCTTGATGCGGGCAACCACAAGACAAATGCTGTGTTGTCAGCATCCTCACATCATGAGACTCGGCTCATGTGGATGGCGCCCGTAGTCCATTTTCCCCCCGTGGTTTTCCTTGAATCAACACGACAAGCCATTCTTGGGGGTGGCTGCGTTTGCAGAGAGCGTTACCCCTGTCACATCTAATATGCCCCCTGTTGGTGAGGATCAGGCAGGAGCAGTTGGTCAGAAGAACACACATAACCAAGTAGTGACTCAAGTAATGACGCTGTCACCCTGGCGAGTCCCCTGACTCTGGAGACCGTTTTCTCAGATGACAGTTGGGGGCAGCCACTTATGGTTTGTGTGTGCCGATCTGGTGAATTTAGGGTTTTAGGGTTTGTTGGATGATCTAAAGTGCACTTGTTTTGTCCACCATTTATGCCTAAAAAAATCTAGACAAATGTACTTTAAAGTCTTATGGTTAGACGAGGATTTTCTCACTGTCCTGTTCAATTAGTTCCACATTGTTTTACTCCTACCTCTACCGGACAGAGGCTTGTCGCATCCTACTATCAGGTGTTTGTGTAATTTATTTCCTCTTGTCAATTTAAGTCTGGCAAGAGGGCTGTGTTCAGTCACTTTATCTTAATATGCTTCCTGCAGGGAGTGAGGCGGAGGACACAGTGTGTTTAAATCCCCTCAGTGGGAGCTTCCGGTGGAGCACACAGCTCTCTGGAGTCCTCTTTGAGCAAATCGAGTAGATTTCATTTAAGGTCCTCTCTCTCCCAAGACAGCTTTTCCACTGGCTTTGACTTCAGCCCAATGGGTGAGTAATTTTAAGACCAGTCTACCATTAGGCCACCCAAGTTACTTGTCAGGTTGAGGAAAACCAACTTGTTTGTTTGCCAGACAGTAAAACCTAACCATGAAGAGCCACCAGAAGAAAAATACAACCCCAGAAGTCCACTTCATGCTTGACTGACAGTCTTTTGCAAGCACTGCGTGAACAAGCGTCACATTTTTGTGACTTTGTGGCAAGGGACAAATCATTTTTTGTACAAAAGATGGATTTCAGAAACTGCAAATATAATCTTCACCTCCGAGACAAAACTTTCCGCTCCACTTCTGCGTCACAGTTTCTTTTTTTTTTTAGCTTTATTGGTGGATTATTACGAACAGTTTCCCCTCTCTTGGGGCAAATCCTATGCTGCCTGCTACCCCACAATGTCTTGAGAAGCAACTTATCCCATGTCTTATCAGCCTATAAAAAAATGAATCACGACAGTTCAGCATTGTGTCTTTTTTCCCTCCACTCACACTAAAAAGATAATGGGGAAATTGCATTGAATGTTTGCAGGGGAGAGCGGCACATGAAAAAGAGTCTTCAATGCCTCTGCTGAGAAGGGGTCTCAACTTGGGTGTTGCGTTCAGTGCCGATCGGAGCTGGTACTGCATACCAATTGCACCCTCTCTAACTGAAGAAAAAGTGGGTGTTGGTGGGCTTTTTATGGCCACTGTAAAAGGGGCTTTAGTGGTGATCTCTGATTGTCTGGCATCGTGTGGCTAGCGGTTACATATCCTTCAAAAGGAGTCAAAACTTAATTGTGTGCATGCATGCATGCATGTGCGCATAATAGGTGTGCTCAAGTGCTTAAACAAATAGTACTACAGCTCTGGAAGTGATGTGATCTTGAACGTCTCCTGAGACTTTCTTGGCCTGTTAGAGCACCTTTTTGTCTGCTCTGCAAAGGGCGTGGATCAAACCCATTGAACAAGAGTTAAAACCAAATCATGTAGGTAAATTATCATATGTAAATTAATATATATATTTGTGCAACCACTGTCCCTTTAAAGGTCTTATTTAGCATTTTTGGAACATGTTTCAACAAGGGGCCAAGGGAAAGAGACAGTGCACAGGTGAGGTGAGCTGAGGTGACGTTTACATGGCATCATTACTGTGTGTATCTAAAGGTTGGTTTTGAGTACATGCATGCACGTTGGCATTTAGCTAATAACTGCTGCATATGACATGAAATGAGAGTTTAAAAAAACAACAGTAACATTATGTGCTCAGTTCACAGTGTGCTGGTCCTCCAAGGCAAATTCACAAAGGTGTGTTTGGGTGTGTGTGTGTGTGTGAGAGAGAGAGAGAGAGAGAGACAGAGAGACGAAGAGTGCACGTAGCCAAATTGGCAGGTGCACAAGAATGCTTAATGTTATATAATTTAGCATGGTTTCTTGTGACCTGGAAAGAAACAATGCTCATGTTACACCTCTTCAAAGAAAATGAGCCGCAGCACACTGCAGTGTGTTTGTGTGTGTGTGTGTGTGTTTGTGTGTGTCTGGGTTGTTCTCTGCCACAGAGTAACTAAGCCAACTCAGAGAGGGAGAAACGAGGAGCAGGGGAATGCAGTGAAGGAGATAAATGTTTTTTATTCAGAGGAGCCCAGCCTGTGGCGCCGCGCTCCTTCTCTTTTTTCCTCTCGTTTAATTAAGAAAGCAATCCCTCCTTCCCCTGAGCTCCCTCACTCTTAGTCTCACTCATTCTGGCGGAAGCCACGTTTAATAAATGATCATGATGATAATGGGGGGTGACAGGGAGTGGTGTGTGGGTGTGCATGCATGTGTGTGCATGTGCGGCTGTCAACACCATTTCGACACATATAGCAGCCTTGCTCCAGTAACACAGAATTAAGATTTTACATGTGACACAGTGAATTAATTGTGCCAACGTGCAGCAGAGGAGCAGAAAATTAACTTTACAATAACAAGCAAGGCTCCAGTTCAATCATTTTTATGGCATCGACAACAGTTATTTTTTCATCTTTTCCATTTATTTTCTGGCTCTGCTTGGAGCCACCCAGCAAATACCACTAAAGCAGTATTTTGTCATAATTTATCATTCTGCAGTTGAGTGTGTGGGATGTTCCCATATGGAGTACAATGGTTTTTACACCTGAATTGGCTTTACTGAAATTGAATTTGAATATTTTTGTCATTACATCGAAAGAATCTATTCCATCATAACAGGACAGGGTGTGTTCATACCAGCAGTTCGGTTCCCTCATGGCTCCCTGGTTTTAGTTCATTGAGGTATCAAGAAATGCTTCATGTCTTCCTGATGTCTGTCATTACCATTTCACATCCAGGAAGACGTGAACTGTTAACAGCATTAAATTTTAAAAAAGTTTTGTCCTGGAAAAAAAAATGTCTTGGTTTACAGCTTGTTCTCCAAATTGAACAACAAAATACTTTTGCCAATGCCCTCCAGACCAAAAAAAATATTTTTTTTCTGATCTGGCACCTTTATCGGTAGGACAACCTTAATTTTCTGTGCCTTCAAAGGCTGATACAAATCACTGTGCCGTGGTTAAGGGTTGGTTAGGTTTAGGCAGATAAAATGTAGACAGGCTCAGGGAAAGATCAGGATTTTGGTGAAAATTACTGCTGGAAACAAGAAATCAAGTTAAGGCTTTTTGCACAGAAACGTGTTTTGATCCTGTATCCACTCAATGCAAGCTTTGACATCAACAACAAAATTGTGGCTTTCTTTTTCTTTCAGACCAATGTCAAATTTTCAAAGGCTTTCTTGCTACATGCACACATCTGACCAATCAAACTGCATGCGGCTGACAATGTTTCATTCGAAACATTCATTGCGGCCGATCGCTTGTTTCACAGAACATTTTATGTGACAAAAGGGACAAGAACTACAGAGACAACAATTTTGAAGACAAGAGGAGAGGAATAGCAAAGTTTCGTATGAAGTCAGCAGTTTATGGAAAAAGTCTGTTTAAACATCCAACTAACCTAGGTGACCCCATGGAAGAATTTGAATGAGCAAAATGCACACCACGCACAGCTGGAACTGTTTACAAATCATACAGTATAATACGTATGTCAGCTGGTGGTGACAGATGTTGCAGCAGTGTTTCAAGTTGAAGTTGAAGTATATGTCCTAAAGTGGCTGTGGTGGAGTTTCAGGTCCTGAATCAAGCAGTGAAACACTCAGCCAAATTCTATTTTCATATTGGTTGTACCCAGGTACATTGTTTTTCTTTTTACTAAGTGAAAGGAGCACTTGGTCATCATCAGTTGATGTTGATTCCATCTTTTTTTTTTTTTTTGCCATGATGCGAGTTTTTAAGAGGCTTAACAATTTATTTGCAAAACTGCAAAGAACTTGACATGAATTATCAGGCACGTCAAAATTTGCCTCTGAATTATTCACAATTTCATGCTGGTTTTTTTTTTTTTGTGTCGCTGTTTATTTCTTTGGCCTCTTGTGGGGTTTCTGACTTCAATGTAACTATATGTTGTTTGGGGGAACTTGCTGAAATGGCTGATTGTGTCGCTCTTCTTGGGGCAGTCCACAGCATGAAGCTCAAATGAAGCTAAAATCTGAGAATATAATGTTATTAAAATGTCATTTCTTTCATGTAATAAAACAGTGAGAGGGATAATTGTCGGATGAAAGTAAAAGTCATTGCACAAACTAAACTAAACAGTGACTCCTTTAAATTACACAAGAGTTTATTAAACTAGCTTTAAAAAGCTTTTAAAGGTACAGTGTATACGATTTCCGGTGATCTACTGGCAGGCAGAAGAATCGCTGTGTTTTCGTAACCTTATAACCACTTTTCTAACAGGGCCAGATATGAAAAATGTAAATTCCCAAGAGGACGGATATTTACATTTCTTTCGTCTGACCTGTAAAGTTAGGAATTTAAATATGCAAACCAATGCACCTTTTATTTTTTTCTCCACTTAATTAATTTTCACAACTGGAAAAAACTGAAAAACAAAACAGCTTTGGAATCCTAGATTAACTTGTTGTTTTAATCAGAATAATGTTGCATTTTACTTTTTTTTTTTTTTTTTAATTCAGTTTGACTCCTAAATTCCCTCTGGCTAAACAACTTGAGTTAAAACTTTTTAAAATATGTCTCTCTGTGCTTAACAACATATATAACCAATGACCAACCAATAACCTACTAATAAAATGATGATCTTCAACATAAACAATGTAATCACCCATAAATTTAAAATGTTAGCAGGTTATTTAAATAAAATCACAACAATATTCTTTTTTTCCTAATTTATAAGTGACCTAAGGGCTGGACTAAGGTCCTGCAGGCTGCCATTTGAATAGTCCTGCCTTAGAATGAGCTGTTTATATCTAATAAGGGAGCTGATCCTCCATCAAGGCCGCCATGTTGCACCACCATGTTTCTAAAGTAACCCAGAACGGACAAACCAAACACTGGCCCAACACAGGGCCTTTCAGGTTTTTCCCTGAGTTTGGCGGCCACTGTAGATTTTCCTACACCTTTGAAAGGGGACAGTGAGAAGATGTGCAATCTGCAAGCTCACCACTAGATACCATAAATCCTACACACTGGTCCTTTAAAAATGGTGTCTACTCTGCACTCACCTGCATAACAACACATTGAACCACATTTTATTTTAGCGTGTAACTGGTCACGTTTTGTGTAGGTCAGCACTGTAATCCCCTGCTGTGAATGAATGTGAACACCAGAAAATGGCTGCAGATGGGAGCTGTTCCATCAAGTGAAAGAAAAACACGAGCAGAGGAAACCCTGCACTTAGGCTGTTATGGTGCAACATATTAATACACAGCGGGGCCTGTGCCTTAAGTAGCTAGCAGCTAGTTAGAATTAGTGTTTAAGAATGTTCTGTTGTGCGCCCGAGGAGTTTTTATTCTAAAATTAGCATCCATGTGTGAAAAAGTCACAGTTGTGGTTAGTGTGGCCCAGCATTACTGTAGTGTAAAGGCGTTGGGGTGAATGGGCAGAGTATGGCTACCCTACAACTGATCCATGCTGACATTTGTTGGGGGTGGAGCAGTGGTAGCAGTGGTTCATGACAGGGGAGGAGGGGGAGAAAAGATGAAAGAAGAAGCTAAGAATGGGGAGGGTAATGAGTGGAGTAAATGGAAACGCAAGAAGCATAGGACGCATAGGCAAGAGAGGAGCAGAGTGGCAGAAATGAGGGGAGAACACAGGAGCAAGAAATTGGAATGGGACAAGTTATGAGATGGGAGAATGGGAACACGGAAAGACAAGATGAAAGGGAAGGGTGGCTTAAAAAGGGGGCGCAAGAGAGATGAAGACAAAAGTGGAGGACGGGACAGAATGAGAAGAACAAAACAGGGTAGAAGAGGGAGCAGGGATAATGGAGAGAAAAGTGGACTTGGGAGTTGGGAAGTAGAAATGGTAGGAACAAGGACAAGAATGGGAAAGGAAAAGATAAAGAAGGGTAGAAGAAAGAAAAAAGTAGAAAAGCATAGGAGCAGGAACAAATATGAACAAAAGGACAATAAACAATGTTGACATGAATGTCTTTAATATACTGTGTGTGACAGTCATGACGCAGGTGATGACGTCATGGAAACAGCTAAATCCACCAAAACTAAAACCATGGCTCAAAACAATGGAGCTGAACATATACAACTAGAATTGACAAACACAAAAAAAGAAAGCCCTGTTCTCTATTATCTTTTAATTTATCTTTTTTTTTTTGTTTCCTTTCTTTCCGCGGTTAGAACAAAGGCAACCTGCCAGACAAGAATACTGATATGGACCATTCTACAAAACCCCAAATTATGTTCATGCACTAGGGCTTGGTATTGGTACTCAGTTACTTTAAGGTATTGATTGAAATAACCAGGACCAAGTATTATCAAAACTTCTCCATCAAATGATATCTTCAACCAATACTTTTTATACCCAGCTTGCAACCAATCAAATGTTCTTCATAAAGTAGAACCTTAGAAAAAAAGTACTGAATGAAGTAGAATGAATTGGTATCATATCACTTCAAGGGTACTGGTATCGATGCTAGTATCGTAATTTTTCAAATGATAGCCAGTCCTATCAATGACTATCATTTTTTACACCCAATGCCAACATATTTTTCTGCATATAGCATCTAGGGTGTGGTTAAGCAAGGGTGTAGAACTGGGCGTGTTCCTACCAATACCCAGGGATGGCTGGTTTGTCCCTAGCCATAATTTTGAGCAAAAAAGTTAAATATAACTACTGTTGTCTGTCAGTGTGTAGTCAATGTCAGTGAGATTTAGTTTTGTGACAACACATCTGTGCTAATTATAGACCCAAAACAATGCATTTTCAAGTTTTGAAAGATTGCATGCTCCCCCTCATTATGCCTCACATTTGTTTGGTACACTACTTACCTACTACAATGGGTCTCTTTTTAGTGCCAAAATATTCAATATGAATTAAGTGACTACTGACAAATTTTGTGGATTATTCAGACCATCAGGGGGAAAGAAAGAAAAACACAAATCTATTGTTTTGTAATTTATTCCCATGCATGCTGTAATCTTAGTCAGTGCTCCTCTGGCAGCAGCACAGCGTGTCTCCGTCTGCGCCTGCACTGTGCACCTCAGGCAGGCGACTGAGAGCTTTTAGCAAGCTTATGGAAACAGTGTGTCAACAGAAGGCAACAGAAGAACAGGCAGACAAAACAAGGTAGGATGGGGGAAGAACATAGCAGCAGACTTTGTAATGATGAGAAGAAGAAACCTGGGTCGTTTCGTTCACTCCCCGCGAGCGCCCTTGTATTAAGGTGAGAGAAAGATTGTGTTTACGGTTAATAAAAAGGTGGATCATGACTGCAGGCAGCCATCCACCATCCTAACCCATCCTACTTATTGCATCCACACTTAATATTGGCACTGGGCAAAATTAATCATCTGTAGAATCATCATATATATAATTTTATAAGAGTACTAGGCTGAAAATAGTTGGATAAATCTAAGAGAAGGATAAAAATAAGTAAACACGGAAACATTAAAGATGTAAATTTAATTGTAAGTGAAAAGGAGAAGACAGGAGAGAAGAAAAGGTTAAAAAAAAGTCACAAGATGGTAGGAAAGGAGAAGAGAGGATAGGGAAGAGCAGACGGAGAGATGCCAAAACCTGCAAAAACAGACAGATAAATGGTCACTGTGACACGGGAAAAGAAATTAGGGCAGGACAGACTGAAGGTGCAAGAGGGAGGCCAAAAAAGACAGAGGGATATCCCTAGATCTCTGCGCTCCCTTCTGATGAGTGTTCTTTGCAGAAACATATTTTATTCATCCACTGCTTCGCTTCCTCCCTCACATCCTTTCTCCCTCTACTTGCTTATCATCTCCTTTTCTTTCCATGGTTGCTCCCAGGCTCAGGGACTGTTGCTTGCTTCTTTTGCACGTTTTTTTCTTTTATCTCTGTTTTTTTTTTTTTTTTTTTTTTTTTTTTGCATCTCTTGCTCTTTTTGCCCCCTCTTGGCTTCTTCTTCTGCCTTTTTTTTCCTGCCCCTTCACCATCAAACATTGCATTGCAACCAATTACTGTAATTTCTGGAGTCATGTCACGGCTGTGACATATATCAAACTACCCCTCATATGGAAATCAAGACGCACATGCAGTAAATGGAGCAGGACAGATGTGCTATTGCACTGAGGAGTAGGCTGCTGAGTGCAGTCATGTACAGTAAACATGCGGGCGTAAACATGTATAAACACATCAACAAATAAACAGATGCAAAGCTCACTTTTTTCTGCTGCTGCTGCTGTCTATTATTCCTTCTCACAGAAACAAAACCAATGAAAATAATTTGTTTTGACTTAAAAAAGTTAGCTTCCAGGCTTCCTTCAAATTTTTAGTTAAATGTGAAAAGACAAGCTGAGGTAATTTTATAATGATTCAGAACAAATAAACTATTCTAATCAAATAAATATACAATAGGCTTAAGATATTAAGTTAAACCAATAACTCTTCAGTTGCACTGACAAACATTACAAACAAATTTGATTTCCTTTACATTTTCTCTGTTTGAAAAGTCAGTTTATCCTTTCTGACTCAGAACTTAGAGCAGCAGCTGCTCCTGTTGGAGCTATTTAGTTGCAGCCTTGGCAGAGAGGCAATATGTGAAAATGCTCCCAGTGAATTTATTAAATTTTAAGAATTCAGTACTAACCTTCATTATTTTTTTCTTCTTTTTTCTTTTTTTCTTTTCATCTTAAAGTGTATTAGAGCCACACAGCAAGAAATAATGGTCCCAGGACAGTTTTAAATGTCACACAATGCATGCTGGGAACTCTGCTAATAAGCTGATCTTGTTTCCTTAGAAATGTAATGTAATGAGTTGATTGAACTCTGTACAGTGCATTCATTCGATCATTGCTAAAAGACTAAAGTTAGAGGAACTTATGTTCATACATTCTGAAGTATTCTGCAAATAAAATAGAAATTTGAAGTCTAACTTAAAGAAATACATAAAACTTGTATATTTAGGCTAAGTTCATAAGAAAAGATTAGCTGATTCCACTAAATTACAGTATGATTTTTACAGTGCACTCTGCTATGGTAGACAGAGTGCAGTGACAGTCAGTTGAATGGGGTCTTTACAGGGTTGTACTGTATGGGGACATACTCTACTGGAAACTTCACGCTGTGTGAAACTGGTCTCAAAAGCAATATGTAGCAGCTACACTGGTCAAGCTGGAGTAATGGAATTGTTCTTTTTACCAAACCTATTACATTAAACCTATAGGGCCATGTCCTACACTGATCTAAAGCGCAGATGGAAAGTATGAGGTGCAGTGGATTTACTTCATTCAAGGTGTGTCCCAGTCCACTTTTGCCAGCTTGCTTCAGGAGCACAGGGGTATCCTGTCCCGTCCCGCCCCTTGTAGCAACAGTAAACAGTGAGATACACCTATCAGCTGCGCTCAAGTACCTTCATTAATTTACAGGCGAGCTTAGGCAGAACATGCAATGAATCAATCAGAGAGTCGGCTCTCACCACCTTTAAGAAACAGGTGCACCTGGAGACAAAGACAAGTGAAAGCGCGAGAGTGTGCAATATATGAACAGCAGGACGTCTCCAAAGCAGCTTCGCGTGTAAATTTATTTCACATGAAACCTGCAAGAAGTAATATATCATATTAAAATTCCAGATTCCTATTAGTGAGAATAATTTTACACACGTGCTGTTTTGAGATTAATCAAGGTGTTTTTGAGTGTGAGACGTGTGCGCTCCTCGGCCAAATGCGCTGGGTGCTATCTAGTGCAGGCAGACCAATTGCGCCATAGACTTAGCCCTTCAACCAGGTTTTAGCCAATCTATGGCACAAGTCACTCCAATGCACCGAGCACAAGATAAGAAATGCGCCTGGCTACGCTTTCGTTTTGCCTTCATTTTTAGACCTTCCGGTCCAAAGTGCATTTGCTATCTTGCAGACGTAGTAAAAAGTGGCAACTGCGCTGGTGTAAGATAGCAGATCCACCTGCGCCACTGGCACAATGGCTTTGTGCCGGGTGTAAGACAGGGCCCACAGTCTGCTTAGAGACCAAATCATAAAAAAGAAAAAGCAGGGCTTGGTGATATAGCTAAAAAAAAAAGAAAAAAAAAAAAAACACAATAAAATCTTTAATTTCTATCAATATCAAAAATTATTAATAATTTTGAATGACCTACTTTTAATAAAGACCAAAACTACTTATTTACTTTACTACTTAATTTGAATTTAACAACTTTATTTGGCACAAAGGTAATAGACTTGCCACCAAACTGGCAAGCTTACCTGTTCTTTTTTTATTCACAATTTCCTCACCATCTGCTCTCATTTTCTCACTCCACGCTGACCAGACTCAAATACGTAGATAGGACTTTAAAGGGACTTAATAAAAGGTATTAAGTCTATTTTTTGATTATGATTCCTGGAAATAATTTCTGGTTACAAATATTCTCATATCTTCACTTAGTGACTATTTTTAGAGTACAGAGGACTGATAGAGATCTGAACGTTATGATGTCACAGTGAAGTTGACCTTTGACCTTTTGGATATAAAATCACTTCATCACTTCATTATTTTAACCTGTTATTAGATATTTGTGTGAAATTTTGTCGTAATTAGCTTTGAAATTCTTGAGTTATGGCCAAAAACATTCATTTGTGAGGTCACACTGACCTTAACCTTTGATCACCAAAATCTAATAAGTTATTTCTTGAGTCAAATGGGCTGATTTGTGCCAAATTTGAAGAACTGCTGTCCAGGTGTTCTTGAGATATCACATTCACGAGAATGGTGCAGATGTGAGGTCACAGTGACCTTAACCTTTGACCACCAAAATTCAATCAGTTCATCCTCGAGTCCCAGTGTATGCCAAAAGGCTTGAGATATCGTATTCGCAAGAATGTGACGGATGCACAGATGTACAGTCGTATGAATGAACACATACGGGCTCTGGCCGAGGTCGTTGCAAGTGCAGAGGTATAAAAAGAGGCAAAAATGAAAAAAAAAAAAAAAAAAAAAATTATCACAGAGACAATAGAAAGCCAGAGTGATTTCTGTCACTGGGTAAAAGCTTACTTGTATAATGAAAACCAAAACAACAAAAGGGTGAAGGATTGTCTGTCATGTACTGTAATCTTGTGATCTGCAATTTGAGTGTTTGAATGAGTCAGGAGGAATGACTCACATTTTTGTACCAGTGCACACACAGCTGTGTGCCACTATTTGTAGCCAGCTCTTCTGAGTATGTGACTTGCTCAATTACTTTACAAAAACAAGTGAAATGAAATGAAAGATTTTCTCATTTCACTGAAAGAGCCTGAAAGAGCCATCTCCCTGGAGGAGAACCAATCACCGCTGCAGACTCTTGGCAACTAATCTCTGACTGGCATTAGGGCCAATTGAGACCAAAAAAAAAAAAAAAAAAAAAGAGGACAATAGACTGTCTGTGAAACAGTGGTAAAATTTCACCATAATTCAATTTATTGGTAAATATAGGCACAGAAGAGGGGAGGGCAGCTGTGGGTTTTAGGCCTTAGCTTGACTGTGGCGACTGTCATGGTTGAAGGCAGCCTCATTCTTGTCTCTGCTGTGATTTGGACCGAATCAATCAAGCACACACAAATCAGCCTCTTGATAAGACTCGCCTCGGTCGGCCATGCAGATATCCTACAGCCAAATCGAGAGTAAGGCGGTATAAGGCAAACCAGCGTGACTTGAATAACAACTAACGCTTAACCTTCAGAAACTTAAATTCATCAATAATTCTGCTAAATTATTCAAACCTCTGTCCGTCGCGCTCTCTGTCCCCATCTCTCCCTCTGAGTCTGGCACAATGGCGCCCTGTGGGCTTCCTGCGCTGACAGGAAGAGAGCTGCTTTTCACAGCCGGCCAAGACACACAGCTGAGCGGAAGACGAGCCCCCTTTCTGAGCTTGACTCTGCCCGCCGCGCTCCCACCCCCTTCGCCCCTTTCTCCATCGCTCTCTGGATCACACTTGTACTCTCATTTTTTTTTCCCCTTCCCCTCTGTCTTGACCGTCCTCACAACTGTCTCCCTCCCGATTCCTCTCTCTGAATGAACTCGCCCCCGCTCACTATCTGAGCGAGGGCGAGTATCTGCTTAATAGCTCCTGTTCTGCTCATTTTCATTTGCCTCTTTCCAGTCTGGACATTAAATCTTCTCTGCTCCCTCAATCACACGCCGCACATTGACTACAATTCTTTTTCTCTGTCTGTCCCTTCAAGGAAACCTCCCTGTAAAATTCCCTGTCATTCTTTAGTGGACCATCATTACGTTACATTTTGGATGCCTGTCTTTGTTTATCTCTCAAATCTCTTCCCTCCTCATCCCTGCGCCTGTGCCTTC
Organism: Lutjanus argentimaculatus; assembly: GCA_034769285.1. Classification (NCBI taxonomy): domain Eukaryota; kingdom Metazoa; phylum Chordata; class Actinopteri; order Lutjaniformes; family Lutjanidae; genus Lutjanus; species Lutjanus argentimaculatus. Next base: position 5,861,803 of record JAWZSL010000001.1, read on the forward strand.
CTCGCCTCTGTCGTCTATGTGCCCAACCCATTCTCATCCCAAGCAGAGGTATGAAGTAACTAAGTACAAATACTTCGCTAGTGTACTTAAGTAGATTTTTCAGGTATTTGTACTTTGAGTATGTATTTTTCTGACAACTTTTTACCTTTACTCCCTACATTTGAACACAAATATCTGTACTTTCTACTCCTTACATTTTCAAAGCGGGCTTGTTACTTTAGTTTTTATGCATTATAGTGGGATTATTGATTATCTTTATTTTGCATCATTGTGCACCACCTTCCCAACATCAAAACTGATTTCAACCTAAATTAAAGGGATAACAACACATGTACCATCAGTGGTTAGTATATCAGCCATGACAGACATAACAAAACAAAAACAATATAACGATGAAAATGTAACAAGATGAAGATGGAAAAGATGTACAAAGACAAAAAAGACGTAACTAGACAAAAAAACAAGATAAAAGACATAAAAAAATGTAAAAAATGTAACAAGACAAAAAAGATGTAACAAAACGTAGAGATTCTAAAAACAACATAACAAAATGTAACAACATAAAAGACTTTCAAGATCAAAAACTAACAAGATGAAAGTGATGTAACAATACAAAAAACTATGTAAAAGTCATAAACAGACTACAACAATATAACACAATGAAATTGACATGACAAGATGAAACAGACGAGATGGAGGCTTGACCGGAGAGAAAATGAGGTTCAGTTAGCTTTGCACAGAAACAGCCAGTAGAAATGTCCTCCAGAGGACATCTTTTGATATTTATATTTTGAGTACATTTCAGAGCCTGTATTTTTTTGTCTCTTATACTTGAGTAAAGAAATTGAATTTGTACTTCTACTTTTACCAGAGACTTTTTTTACTTTTCTACTGAAGGACAGAATTTGAGTGCTTTTGCCGCCTCTGATCCTCAGGCTGTTTTGTCAACACCCGGACGGACATCGGACACGTCAGAGAGTAAGGAAGGAAGCTGGCGAACGTGACCAAACATCGTGTGAATTAAACATGATTTCTGCCTGAGTCATATCATAGATTTTCATCAGCTGTTGTTTAACAGAGAAGGTAACAACTCCCATGATTCCACGCTACTTCACAATGTTATCAAACTACGTCTTTTGCTATTGTTTTAATGTGGTGACAGAACTTACATATTGTGATTTAAAGTTTTTGCGTCTATCATTAGTTGCAGATGTTCTCATTTTTTTATTCAAATGCCCAATGTTCTACAAGAGGTGTTTGAACTTTTATATTAAACAAGTGAGAAAAAAAGCAAACAAAAAATCTCATTTGCTGCACTGTGTCTCATTAGTTTATATTTAGATCTGAAAATGTCCTTAGAAACTACAGGTTCTGTTATCTGTCATGCATTTTTCAAACGGTTAAACTATTATGTGTTAACGAGCCATGCAATTTTTGTTCAGCTCGGTCACTGGCATTTTGCTGTTTGTGTGTTGTGTAGATCAGACCTCGGTTCTCTAATAATGTGAAATGTGAAGCAGCAGGTTCTGTTCTCCATAGAGTCACACTCATTGACAATGAAAAAAAAAGTAAACTTTAATTGGTGTCTTTTCAAAAGATTCTTATATTGAGAAGATGTGGAGATGGTCTTACTCTTAAAATGAGAAAACAACAACCTCATTCCTCTGCTGGGATATTATGCAAACCATTGCTGAAGCTTGTAATTGGTTAAATATGGCTCGATATTAGCTGTAACACCTAATTAAGACAAAGTTAGATATATTTTCTTAAAACGAGACTACGTTTCGAATGCAAAACAAGAATATTTTTCCTTTCAGACAAAAAATACGACATATTTCCCAGAAACAAAGTTTTACTTTCTTGAAATTCCTTTTTTTTTTTGCAGTGTGTACCTTGCTCCTAAGAACAGGGTATTCAGACAATTTTAGGACATGTTGGTTTTGAGTGAGTGGCCCTCCAGAGCACTACTTTTCTCACAGGTCTTTTTCTCTGTCTGTCTGCTGACAAGAGTCAATAGGCCCAGCTGGGATGCCACAGCTTGACAGTCGTGAGGTCTGGCCTTATGATCGAGTGCTCTTACCTCACTATGACAATTGCTTGCCTGACACCATAAGATATAAAAAATAAAGACAGAGAGACAGCTCCATCTGTTGCAGACGCAGTGCCAAGTCTGAATAAAGGTGCTCCCTGTCGAGGCAGGTGCGGCAGTTTTCTGTCATTCTCGCGGTGCGGAGGGAATTTGTGGCTATTGTGTGGCGGCTCTCGCTGAACAAAGCTTTGATGTCTGTTTCAAGGAGGCGCCGTGAGCTCCAGCGCTTCATTTAAACAGCGTAATGTCTTCTTGTTTGTGGCAACAGTCTAAACAGTTTGTGAACTGATCTGTTTCACCTCCCGATGAGCTCCTTCAATGACCCTCGTCGTCACGCTCCTTCGCTCACTTTTAGGCATCGAGCGAGTCCGTTACTGTATCTGTTTCTCAGCTCTCAGACCCATTGATTGTCCATTACTCTGTCTCTGGTTAGTTAAGAAGTGTTTCGCAGCTCATGTGACTCATCCCTCATGTTAGGTGATGTGGAACAGACAGCTGGGAGAGCTGATGGGTTTTCCTCCTTTTCAGCGCTCTGAAAGCGAGCTTCAGTGATCAGCGTAGGTGCTGATGTCAGCAGCGGTGAGCGGGGCTCAACCTGGTTGGACATCTCTTTTTGCTGATTGTTGTTTCAGCTGGAAAAGTGGCCCATTGTAGACTTAACAGTTTGACAGTGAATTTTCTCCTCCAGCAGTCAAATGGAAAATAAGGGAGACATGCACAGAGTTTTTTGAGAGCTTCTGAAAGGTTAGGATTTGCTCACATTTCTCCATTTTGTATAATTTCCAACTGAACATCTTTAGAATTTAAGTTTTGGCCAAGAAAGAAAGAAAAAAAAAAAAAACAACTTTAAAGGTCCTGAAAACTTTTTATGTCATCTGTTAGATTCTCATGATCCTAAATTTTCAGCCAAAGTTTATACAGTTTTTGGTAACTGCATGTTATAGAGTCTGTTTATGTCCTTGCTTTTTGCCACCGGTGTGAGGTGGGTGGGGCTCAGTCGGAAAAAAAGTTATGTCAGGTATTGCTATGCTCCAATTAGCAATATTTAATAAGGTGACAAGTGCAGGGTTTGCTTATGTTGCCAGAGTATCTAAGTGGCAAACTTCTATTAAATAATAATTAAAGGTCTAACATTCAATTTATCTGCTCACATAGTGTATATTGTATACCTTGTTACATGGGCGTAGCGGACGCGGGGTACGCGGGGGACATGTCCCCTGCACTTCCCATATCTGTGCCCTCTGTCCCCCGCACTTTTTACAGCCATTACAACCGCTCAATTCATTTTTAACATGTGGAAACGCGTTTTTCCGAGCCGCCTTTAAATGCATCATGAGCAAGCGGAGCTAAGGCGGCAAACAAACACCGCTGTCAGTTATGTTGGTATAAACATGTTCAGCAAACCAGCCAAGAGGCAAAAAACTTTACACAGTTTTTGTCAAACAAACCATCTAAGTTGAGTAATGCTGTTGAATGTAGATAATGTTTAGCTAAAAGATGACAAATAGATGTCAATTTAGTTAGTTAAGATAGCTAGTTAAGGTAGAGGTGGTAGTAACTAGTTAGGCTACATTTACTCCTTACATTTACTTGAGTAACGTTACTATTTTGACTACTCTAAGATTACTCACTTCTGGGTAGAAAATAAGAATATAAATGTACTTGTGTTCCTTTGACTGTTATTTTTGTAAAGATTTAATGTATTTTTGTGGTAGTTATGTACATGTTTCTGCTTGGGTCTAAAAGAAACCTAGAACTGATGATATTATTTTGTAATATAGTTAATCAGGAGAGCCTGTAGCTTTGATTCCCTTAGTTCAAAAGGGAAATACTGACACGGGATGTTTAAAGATGTAGTTTATATGTAACTTCAAGGAGACCTTTTGTTTATTTGTTTATTATTTATTTATTTGCAGATATTATTTGACTACTGTATTAGGCAGCAGGCATAGGTCATACCAATTGATTAATTTTGCACATTTTGCTGTCATAGTTGATAAAATAAATGATAAAATAGCTACATCTTAATGTTGAATGACTTTTATTGTTGTGTCACTTTCACCTGTCACTTCTTGCCATTAAATTAAATTATGTGGCTTATTACCCTGTTACCCCTGTTACCTGTCGCTTCCATTCAGTTTTGGTGCTGATAATTTTAAACAGGAATGGTGTTTTACAAAACTTTTGGTGTTCAGTGTTGTCATTTGGCACTTAATTTTTGGCTACTCACCCTGTAGATGCTCCAGGGTCATTCTATGTCAACTGGCAGCTTTAGATTTTAGATTTTGACTTTAGATTTTGATAGTATATCATTTTAAAGAACTAAAGTCGGTTCCCTGGTGCTGTGCTGTTTGTGGTTATGTGGTTCTTTAGCTGCTAAGGGGAGGTGCAATTGAATGCGGGAGGATGATAAATCACTCAATAGACCTCTGAACAATTTGTCCCCCTCACTTCTGAAATGATGGCTACGCCCCTGCCTTGTTATCCCAGATGTTTCCACCAATGCTCAAATGCAGAGAAATCCATAATTTATTCAAGGTTATGATGCGCTTACTGCTACCCTTGCTAGCTACTTGCTATAACTTCTGGGAAAACGTCATCAGAGAGCGAGGAAGAAAGTCAGTACATGTGACCAAACATAACGTGAATAAAACCTAAATATTTATTTTGTCCAGTGGCGCAACAATGACTATTTAAACAGAGATTTCAGCTCAGCCAAGTTAGCCAGACACACCACAAAAGCAGCAACGATTTTGCTAAGAATAAGTGTCAGGCAGACAGGTAGCCATTTACTCTGTTATGATGCATTTGGTTATATTATAATTAAGTTTGTTTTTGATATTAAGAGCTTTAACAGCTAACATGAATCACTTTGAGTTTCTTTTTATCCTTATTTCTCTGTTTCAGTACCACACAAACACACCATTACATTTACCACATGCCTCCACCATTTCTGTCGTCCAACATATCTCTGTCTACTCTGCTACACTATTGGAAGTAGCTATATTACAGAAAATGCAAGTGTCAGAAAATTGTTTTCTGTTGTACTCTGGAACAAATGCAATTTCAGTCTCAAAAATAATACAGTCCTTTGCAGATCTTCCGCTACGCTGCAAAAGCCCGCCTTGAAAAAGGCGGCGCTATCACATTAGCCACAGCACCAGTGTCCTCTGCTTCGTCTAACCTACAAGCAAGGCCTAAGGAGATGATTTTGGATTATTTTTCTGGATAATGCACCTGTCACTTTCTTAACAAACACACACAGCTATGGCCTTCTGTTCTGCCTAATGAATCCTAACCAATGAATGAGCCAGCTCTAACCTTTTCTTTACATAGAGACAAGAACAAAAAAATCTGATTAGGTAACTTAATTTAAATGTTTTCAGGACAGAAACCTTTTCATTTATATAGCAAAGTTGATAGAAAATGAGGCCAAAATTAGAAGAGAATAATTATTATTGACAGAAATTACTTTTAAGCTTATGATTGGCATTCCTCAATATGTGTGACCTTCTCTGACCTAGATGATTGACATTTACTTGAAAATAATAAAATAATGCAACTGCTAACTCAGATAAGTCTTAGTTGTCTATGTGTTTGCAGTATGTACCAGGCTCACTGATGTTTCTTGCTTTGCAGTGTTTCTCTTCATACTCATTTCAGACAACTAGACTTCACACATGAGCACACTTTTGAACCCACCACAACCACACCCACAAAGACTCTCAGTCAAATGCACTCTGACAGCCTCAACCTCATCCTATGTCTTCCTTATCCCTCCCAGGGACCATCAAAGGCAGTCATTTTTCTTGAACTCACACACCACACACAGCTGGGATTCTGTCTTGACATAAAAACTTAGCGCGCATGTGTGTGTGTGTGTATGTGTGAGAATGGGGGAGTAAATGTGTGATTAAATGTGAGCCAGTGCTATGTATAGAGTCACTGCAAAATGTGTGAGTGTAAGTCTGCATGGATTCTATACATCACCCTGAATACACATTCCAGCAATGTTTTCTGAAACAATCCCTCACCCTTCTTTTAAACACTATGTCTCACACATTTCTAGTGTCTTTGGTTGTGAAGTATCTCGAGGGATTTGCTCACTCATTCACACACTCTCAGACTTACTTCTAGCCAGCAGACTGTCCTCAAGGAGAAGCTATTCGGTCACTGTCAGATCAGTTTCACACATGCCAACCGACCTGCGTCACCTACAGCCTATGAAAGTAGCCACTGAAGTTTGTTATACATACATAAAAAATAAATAAATCATTCATTTGAATTTATTTTAAAAGATCAAACTCTTGGCTATTAAACCTTATAACAGGCCTCCTATTACAATTTTTACTCTGTCAGACAAAAAGTCATAGTATTATAAAATAAAACATGTAGGAAATGTTTAGTGGTATTAGTTACATTATATACAAGAAAATTTAATAAGATGTCTTATCAAGAAGTTTGATGTATTTTTATTAAAGAAATAAATACCTTTATAATGTTGCCCACTTACAATATCTGTTGATAATGTAAATTGTCTTTGTGATTGTTACATGCCCCCCCTCTTGCTGATAATCCTGATCCTTGCTCATTCTGTGTCTGCCTCCTTCCCAACAGGTGTGGCTGCTCAGCGATCAGAGTGCCTGTAAAGAGGGGGAGGGGACTGTAGCTCGATTTCTTCCTCATTCTGACCTGGCAGCAGCAGCAGCAGGAGCTGCTGGTGTACCATGACATTTCTTGTTGACATAAACTCATTTTTATAAAATCCTTACGAACATATATTTAATGAATATGACAGAAATAACTTGACTTCTCTATGAAAAGTTGACCGCACATGTAGCCTGCTTTGGTAGCGTCCTGCCGTCTCCATATTGTGTGCTGTCATGCTTTCATTTTTTGTGCCAGGAGATCTGTCTCCTCCCTTGCAAATCTTTTCTCTTTGTTTCCTCCCTGTGATTCCACCATCTGATTAGTTTCTGATTGGTTTATTGCATGTTCGGCCGCAAAACACACCCATGAATTAATCAAGGCACTTGCGCACAGCTGATAGGTGTATCCTGCTGTGCACCATGGGTGCATAAGGGGCAGGACAGGGTGGAATACCCCTGCACCACAGGTGAAAGATGGCAAAGGTGGATTTGGACAGGCCTTGAATAAATTAAAACCTTTGCACCTTGCACTTTGAACCATGCACTTTAGAACAATATAAGATAAGGCCCTCAGTATTCACAGACGTTGGAAGTAGCGGTGCTATCATTAGCTTCCCTTTACTGTACTAAATCGTAGTGGCTCACTTGATGTTAGAACAGCCCATCTGATTCAGAGTTAAAATACTTACACTGTAAGGCACGTGCAGGAAGTGGCACCATCACCTCAACCCACCCTTTCAAGTAGATCCGTCCAGTCATGTCAAGAATTAAATCAAGACAGAAAGAGCGGAATTAGAGTTGAAAACACAAAGGAAATGGATAAAGGACTGAAAATTGAAAATGTGGAACTGAAAAGGTCAAAGAGAAAACGAAAAAAATCTCAAGGCTGATTCTGCAAAAGTTAATACATTTTAACACATCTTTTCTATTACCACAAAGTTATGTATATCTGCACATCATGACGGTCTGATCCAGATAATAGCAGCTGTCGACATACTATATAAACCAGGTGATACAATCAGCTTTTGTCAGACGAATTTGGTTCATATTTAAAGCATCCACTCCCACAAATTAGTTCCAACATCCCTTGGATAAGTAAGCCATAGTGTTAATGTTAGCAGAGAACTCGTCAGATCCATAGTTTTGTAATTTATGTAAAATGTAAATTTCCTCATTTGTGACTGAATCTTCTTTCTTTCCTCTACCTCTCTCCCTTCCTGTTATGGTATCACTGGGGCTCTGTAGTGGGAGGGGCCAGAATTAAAGATGGCTGAATAAGCAAACAGGTGTCATGCCAGTCTCTGACTAGTTAGTGTTGCAGTAAGCTAGTTTGGGGAAAGACAGACCGACCACCAACCCAAAGCACTGGTATCGGATGACGAGGGAACGACACTCAAGAATCAACTATCTTTCTCCAGAGTCACTTTCTGCACATTTATTAGTCAGGACATCAATTCAAACTACATTCAGAGACAAGAACTGACAGTTGTTTTATTGCTTTTGTTCATGTTAATTGTTACTCCCCGCTGATGTTTATCTTGATGCAAATATGCGTCACTTGTGCAATTCTTTTATAGAGACGAGGTGTAATAATATTGTTGGGCCACTTGTGCAGAGAGAGGCCAATATTAAAGATGGCTGAATAACTAATTAATAGCGTGGATATAGTAATTACTTTCTGTAACTACAGGTGGCACAGCTTGGGTTGAAACTGCAGGTACAGGACTGCAGGCTTTCAAATTAATGACACCGTGTTTCCTCGTTTTGTCCATCCTCCCCTGTTTCCGTGTGTCCACCTGCGGCTCTTTCTTCTCTGTTCCCAAGGTTTAACCAGAACGCAGGTAGAAATCAATTGCAACAGAGGTTTGAGACACCAATTTCTCTACCAACAGTAGCCTCAATAGACCTTAATACAATTTTGCCAGAAGGCAGAGTATGACTGAAGACACAGTCAAAAAAAACAACAAAAGATACATCTCTGTGTTCACAGATTACATGGCCAGGGTTATGCTTCTTCTCCAGGGGGTGTTGAAATATTAATAAATATAGGAAATAACCAATTGAAGTAGAAGTAGCCAGGTTTAGAGCAAAGACACCAGAAAACAATTCAAAAGTTTCATAAAATAGGTTGAAAGTCACTGTGCGTAAAAATGGTTGTTAACTATGCAACATCATACTTGAAAATATGGTTGTTGTCTCAAATTTAGCCATTAAATTTCTAATTATAATGCATTGTGTGTGATACGTAACATGACCTGTGTCAGTTTTATGATTTTGTTGGGCTCGGTTTAACAATGCTCACTAGAAAAATTCTGTTTAAAAATAGATAAGAAACTGTCTGAAACATATTGTTTGCATTTGGCTGCTGACATGACAGACAGGTTGATGAAAATAACGGTCTGGCGGCTGTTAACAAAAAACTGGCTCAGCTTCAGGAAAGGCTCAGTGAACAGCTGACTAACATCAGTGTATGGCTTTCTGATGATAAACTCTCACACACTTTGGGGGGGAAAAAAAGGAACAGAATCAATTCTGGTTGGCTCCAAACCCAGATTAAACAAAGATAAGGATTTCAAAATACATTTTACAGGGAATGACATCTCTGTTAAAACGTGTGTCAGCTACTTGGGCTGTGCATTTGGCAGCAACGCAGTGCAGCGTTCTCGGCCTCAGGTTGGCGAAATTATCTGGCGATCCCCAGACAATTTCTGCAGGTCGCCAGATGGTTGCAGAGAATTAACAACATCAACCAAAATGTTCTGACAGGACGCAGACACTAACAAAAAAAAGTATTATTTTGTAACACAGACTGGCTAATTTAACCAACTACTCAGTCCAGCATTAGGCATGATGGGAAATAAGAGCTGTATTATAGACTGGGGAATGGTTTTTACATTAGATTGGCTGTATGCCTGAGAATGGAATTCTTTTAGTGAGTTTGTGAGAGTCAAAGAGTGTGTGCGTATGAGTTCTTATTGGGCACACACACACAACACACACAACCCCACACCACACACACAAAAAAGCCCTTTTTCATTTTGGTGTCTTTGTGCCACAGTATCATGCAGCTATAGCCAGTTTTGCTCACTATCACAGGGAAAGAGCAGCATGGAGCGACGGCTTCTGAGAAAAAGTATTCCAGCTCAAGACTCAGGCCAATAGGACAGGACATGGAGAGTGTGTCTCAAGGTGAGTCACCTGAATGTTTGACAGCAGCACCATCAATTATTGGGCTGGAAAAAACATCACACCAATCTGCCAACACTGGATAGAGGAATAAATTGTCTATGATGACTGCACAGACTTACTAGATGATGTGATTTGATCAAAGACGTAGGCGTCGGTCTTGGCTATTCTGCCAGTTCTCTGAGACCAGCCGAAGAAAGTGCTTCTCAAGTTGCAGATGATTTCAATTAAGTATACAGTACAGTTCTGTTGTAGTCTGTCACTAATTACCCTCTGATAAAGTCTAATGAGGGTCTAACAATGGGAAACAATACACTCTTATTTACAGTACAGTTCTGATAAAAATGTGCCTAAAATTGCACAAGAATAAGTTTGATAAGGGTCTAATAAAGGGTCTCGTTACATCTTATTCATGCACAGCAAAATGACCATAAGTCCTGTGACCTCCTTGTGTTTTACTTGATGCTCTTTTAATTGAACGTGCACTAGTGTTGCGACCATGTATCAGTCCTTTTAAATGAACCGTCAAACAAACAAACAAACCAATCCCAACATACCCATGTAGGTGTATATTGTCGTCAACACTGCAGAAGGTTGGCACATAAATATCATTTCTATTTAAAGAACAGTGACGCAGAAAAAGCCTTTCCAGTATGAGTTGTTTTTGACGGGTGAAATGGAGGGCGAGTGCAGAACATGTTTGTTAGGATTTTCCCCATTTGGCCCTTATAGCGTGTAGCCTTCAGACAGCAACACAGATACACAATAAGTTATTACTGTCTCGCAAAATATTGTTTGGAGTGACAGATGTAACAGGGGACACATGGGCATAAAAAAGAACAGATATGAAAGACCATAAAAAAACATGAGCAGGGCCCGAGAGACATGGTAGCTATTAGGAGCAAGTGTGAATGGGAGGAGCACAAATTACAGTGATTGAGTGGACAAGTGTGTGGGATGACAGGGGCGCGATGGAAGTGAGAGATGGGGACAGAGGAGACAAGAGACATTAAGGGAAAAGGGGAGAAGTGAGCCAGCTGGAGAGGAGGTGGGGAGAGGTAGAGGATGAGGGACAGTATTGGTGATTGACAGGACGTGAGAGATTGAGAGTCAAATTTGGGGAGTGATGGAGGTAGATGGATGGAAGGAGAGTGAGCCGAAAAGGAGAGATAAAGGGAGAGAGAGGGGGAGAAGGAAGGTGAAAAACAGAAATGGAATGAGCATAAAAAGGAAGAGAAGATGAAAGGAGATGAAGGGAGGTCACCCATTTTTTTTTCATTCAGACAGAAGTGTCTCTGGGTGAGTCTCTTGAGGCTTACACGCATACAGTATATACACAAACAAACACACACGCACACACACACACACTCTGAATGTTTCATGGCTTCCATTTGCAAGATTACATCTTTCAATTAAGACTGAGATGGTTGTCTCTCGGTCTCTGTGAGTGTGTGTGTGTGGGTGTGGATCAAGGGTACTAAAGATGAAATTCTCTAAGAATATTCATTTATCCAACGCCTCTACAACAACAAATTAAAGAATGTTACTAAGTAAAAAAATAAAAAATGAAAACAAAACAGTTATCAACTAAAGGCTGAGAAGTCTAGTTCGTCACCATGCAACTCAAAAACATTTGGATGTAACCTCTTTGTGATTATCAACATTTTGATTAGTAACTGTACTTTTTCAAAAACTAATCTAAACTAGTAATGGAGTACAACAACTAGTTACATGTAAGTAGTAACTCTCCAGCATTGCAAGTATCCTATTAGATATATGAGTAAAAATTTGTCATAACTAGCAGAATTATTGTGTTATAGCCAAAAACAGTTTTGTGACGTCACAGTGACCACCGACCAACACAATGTAAGCAGTTCATATTTGAGTCCAAGTGGACATTGGTACCAAATTTCAGGAAGTTCCCTCAAAGTGTCCCTGAGATATTGTGTTCACAAGAGTGGGATTGATGTGAGGTTACAGCGACCTTTGACCTTTTTATTTAAGTTTGAAGAAATTTCCTCTAGAGATATCAGATTCACAAGAATGGAATGGACCAATCCATTTCAAAGTTGTGAATCACAGAGGTTCTCAGGTATACAGTCATGAATGTGCACAAAAACATAGGCTGATGGGTCAGATAGTATGCAAGATTAGCTGTGGACAAGCTCCAAGTACACAAACACATGCAAGTGTGACGCACACAAAATGTTTGGTCACATTGTTTTGTGTTTAATTATTAATTTATTTGATTTTGGCCATATTTTTATCCTTTAAAATGTACTGTCTTATTTGAAGGAACAGCCAAAACACATTACTTGAGATAAATCTCAAAATACTAACTTCCAAAGAAGTGTAATGTAACCTATGGACAGTAGGTGGCAGTGCAGCGCTGTGGTTTCACTTTTGGACTGTGTGTACGTGCGCCGCCTTCGTCTTCTCAGAGCTGGAGAAGACTCTGAATGAGAAAGCTGCGCGTCTGCCTGCCTCATTGTTTGTCCTGTTTTCTCAGGTCAGTGACATGTTAAGTACACAAAACACCTTATGAGCAACTTGGAGATGAATATTTACTTGTCTGCCATGGTTAAAGTTGTTCTAGTTTCAAGCTGTGTTTCTGGTAATGTGAGTTTTGAGTGATTGCCGAGTGCTAGCTTAGCGTACGGTAGCATAACAGTGCGTTGCCTCGTGTTACAGAGTGATTTTCTGGCTCCTGCACATCGTATTATTTTCTCATGAAGAAGCAAATCCAACCAGTATGTGTCAAAGGGTCATTCCGTGTAAATATTGTTCATTTTCTGTGTGTTGATGAAAATTAGAGGTGTTTAAATATAATGTTAAGTGTCAACACGTTCATTAGCCTATTTTAGCTTATGTCCGCTGCGGTAGGGATTGTTTTATTTTGTTTTAGCATCGCAGCATGTGCACTGGTCCTGTCTTTATGTACACACACACAGTAAGTGTGAATTTAAATTGTAAGAGTACAAAACCGCTAGAATGGTCGAGATACCAATTTGTAGAGTCAGTTATGTTGATGCTGATGTGAATGAGAAGGTGTGAGCTGTTGGTGTCATTTTTGATACTTGTAATGTAATTTTATTCAGACATCCTTCATAGGAGATATATAAAAAAGGCAATTCCTTTTTTTAATTTATTTAAAGGGTAGTTTTGGGTTTTATTTATTTTACTATTGGACATGTTTTATACCCTTTGTCATGTTGAAAACATGGATAGGAGCAAAAAAAACATTGTGAATATATCTGAACACAAGAAAATACATAAGACAGTGACGCTGCATTAAAAAAAAGTGTTTAATAAATGAGAGCTGGAGAAGACTCTGAACGAGAAAGCTGCGCGTCTGCCTGCCTCATTGTTTGTCCTGTTTTCTCAGGCACACGCATGCACCTACCAGCAGGCTCTTATCAACTGAGACCTGTAACAAATCTTTGGGGGCTCGTCCGGGATCAGCGGTGCCAAGGGGTCCTACAACTGCTGATCCAGTGATCCATGAACCTTGGGCCAGAGTGATGACACGTTGCCAGAGCGAGGGGTACTACGAGGGTGCCACTGCCAGGGCGTAGGAACCAGTGAAAGGGGATCCAAGCCAAGAGAGTGCAACTCAACGTTCCCAGGGTGTCGACAGCGTGCAGTATGGCTGACAACGAGAGAAAGAAGCTTGTTTGGACCATTAAGAAAGGACTTCACAACTTGACAGCGGAAGAGATCTTCGGGCTTATCCAAACCATCGGACCAGTTGATGAGCTTGACCCGGATACGCTGGACGAAAAGGATGAGGAAAGTTGTATTGATTATCTGTGTGCATACATGTCTAGCAGTTCCTTATTGATGTTAGAAGATGAAGGTATTTCATGGTTACTGTACCTGAAAGATAAAATAGAGCGGATAATTGAAAGCCATAGTGAGAGTCCAGTGACTCAGCAGGTACTCAATACTGAGGTAGAGACTGCCCCCCCTGTCTTGTTGCATTCCTTACCCACTGACAGAGCTACTGCTAGTATTAATACTGGGTCATTGCTAACTGAAGTGACAAATGTGAGCACAGAAGCTTATGGGGCACACACACAAACTAATACAGCCATTGCTAATACTGATACTCGTGAACCTGAGCTGCAGAGGCTGCTTTCCAGTTATGAGGAGCTTTATAACAAACTCCGCCAGTTTAATGTCCCACTCACCACCCACACTACAGGCAAGCAGCTGCCTAGCCCAGGGGACTGTAACCAGCCCAGTATGCCAAACACTGTCCGCTCACCTCAATACTTACCTCACCCTAACACTGGGACACAGCCCACTCAGCCTAATAGGCAAAACACTGACAGCCTACCCTACTACTTACCTCACTCCAGTGTCGAGCAAGTGCCCACCCAAACCAGCAGGCCACATGCTAATCACCTACCTCACTACTTACCTCAGTCCAACGCAGAACAGTCCATCCATGCAGGTGAAAACTATGATAGCCCTAAGAGATCTTCCACTGCTACAGCGTAGAGAGTTTTAAAATCCATGGAGGGCAGATGGGAGACACTGCAACAGATATCAGCTACAACAGCATCTGCAAGCAAGTGGATGAGGGTCTGAGAGAAAAGTACACAGAGAACGAAATCATCAGAGGGGTCCTACGCATAATAAAACCTGGAAACTTCAGGGATATGCTGACTAACAAAGAGGAAATGACTGTTGCAGAACTGAAAAGTTTCCTCCAATCTCACCTTGGTGAAAAGAGCAGCACAGAACTATTTCAAGAACTGATGTGTGCGAAACAACAAGAAAATGAGACACCCCAGCAGTACTTGTACAAGATGATTGGACTAAAGCAGAAAATAACTTTTGCATCCAGACAGACCAGCTCTGTAGTTAAGTATGATGCATCCACAGTACAGTGTGTGTTCCTGAACACCATCTACCAAGGTCTAAGTGAGAAACATGAGGATGTGAGACGAGAACTAAAACCTCTCCTATCTGACCCCAATGTGTCTGATGAATCACTGCTAAGGCAAGTAATCAAGACTACCAGTGAAGAAAGTGAAAGAAAGCGCAGACTGGGTCGCACTTCCATCCGTAAAGTCATTCATGCTCACAGTACTCAAGCTGAACCTGAAAAGACAAATCAAGGCAACAAGGACGCTGAAACTGAAAGGAAAGACGAGACAATCCAGAAGCTGACTGCCCAAGTCGAGGCCTTAACCCAGACCATCGACTCATTGAAACAACTAAGAAAACAAACTCAGGCACCTGAACAGCTATACTCACCTGTATGTAAGTACCCCGGTGACAAAGCCAGGTCACAGAGGAAGCAAAAATCCTATGGATGCCCTCAGTGTGTGGAACAAGGTCTGCCTAACTGTAACCACTGTTTCGTTTGTGGTGAAGAAGGTCACCGTGCAGTGGGTTGCCTAAAAAAGTCAAAGCAGTCGGGAAACGGGCTTCGGTCGCGGCAGAGGGACAACCCGTGACCACATTCAAGACCAAGTCCCAACGTAGTGATGTTTTGGTGTCCCAGCCTGCTGAAGTGGGCTCAGTCATTCATCCCCACGTGTCCACCAAAACTATGCCAGTCACAGACAAAGTTGCTCCACTCATTGGGCGCAAATCCTTGCTCAAATGCAGCATTGCAGGCTATGCTGTCACAGTTCTGCTAGACACTGGGGCCAATGTGAGTATCCTTGATCGTACCTGGAAAGAAAAATACTTACCCTACCAAGACATCCGGCCCCTCAGTGAGCTCATTGACAAGGAGTTGGATATCCTGGCCATCACTGGAGACGAAATACCCTACGATGGATGGGTCGAGGCTATAGTTAACCTACAAGGCAATAATGATCCAGATCTGTCTATTCGAGTGCCATTCCTGGTGAGCCATCTACAGCTAGAAAGGCCATTGATTGGGTTCAATGTGATTCAAGAGCTCATCATGGGCCACCAGAGTAGACCCAAAGTCCTGTCCATCCTCGTTGATCTCCTCGCTGGGGCCATGGAAATTGACAATGTCAAAGCTGAGGCTGTAGTGAGCTTTGTGCAGACCCAGAGACCCCTAGAAGAACATAGCACAGTAAAGATTGGTCGGAAAGGAGCCATCATCCGCCCTGGTGAAGTTGCCTACATTAAATGTCAAGTCTCAGATGATTTTTGCTCCCCCAACTCATTGGTGTTATTTGAACCAAAGTTCAACAGCCTACCTTTGGAGAAGCTAGACATCGGTGAGGGGGCTAATGGAGATCCATAAAGCTGATGGATCCTATGTTGAGGTGCCCATAGGAAACCACACAAAGCAGGATGTTATACTACCCAGCAGGACGTCATAGGCAGCATCGAGCCTATTGAGAAAATAATGGAAGTAGACAAGCCAGAGAATCACAAAAAACATCAGACTCCAGCACTGATGCTGACTCTGCCCCTGCGCTAAGTCAAGCAGTGGCCACTCAACCACACTGTGGCACCCCCTGTTGACCTAAGCCACCTAACAGAGGAACAGCAGAGAGAGGTCAAACAAATGCTGTATGAGGAATGTGGAGCTTTTGCTCAGAATGATGATGACATAGGGTGCATCCCCAGTCTCCAAATGAGCATCAACCTTAAAGATGATATCCCTGTCCAGCGAACCTATGCATCCGTCCCGAAGCCGCTCTACAAGGAGGTCAAGGAATACATCCAGGATCTGCTTGCTAAGGGATGGATCGTAAAATCAAAATCACCATTTGCTGCTCCCGTGGTCTGTGTGAGAAAGAAAGATGGAACCCTTCGACTGTGTATTGACTACAGGCTACTCAACCAAAAGACTGTACCAGATCGACACCCCTTACCTCGCATTCAAGACCTAATAGACACCCTTGGAGGTCACAGCTGGTTCACCATTTTGGATCAAGGAAAGGCTTACCACCAGGGCTACATTGCTGAGGGATCTCGTCACATGACAGCATTTGTCACACCCTGGGGCCTGTATGAATGGGTGAGGATACCATTCGGCCTCTCCAATGCTCCTGCTGCCTTTCAGAGGAGCATGGAGGAAATGCTGGACAGCCTGCGGGATGAATGCTGCATTCCCTACCTGGATGATGTCCTTTGTTACGGCAAATCCTTTGTAGATCACCTTGAGGGGGTAAGACAGGTCCTGAGAGCTCTGCAGCGGCATGGTGTGAAGCTAAGGCCAACCAAATGTGAGCTTTTCAAGCATGAAGTGAGGTATGTAGGAAGGCTGGTTTCGGCCGAGGGAGTGAGGATTGATCCAAGAGACCTAGATGCCGTTCTAGCATTAAAGGAGAAGACACCCAACACAGTGGGGGATGTTAGGAAGCTACTGGGATTTCTCAGTTACTACAGAACATACATCCAAGACTTCTCCCGCATCGCCAAACCCATCTATGAGTTGCTGCAGACAAAAGGGAGCACAGCCGAAAAACTACAAGGGAAAATAAAAAAGGGGAAAAGTGTGCAGTTGTCATCGAGGACACCAGTCCATTGGACAACGGAGCACCAGGGTGTCCTCTGCCAGCTCATCAACATGCTGACCAACCCACCTGTACTCGCGTACCCTGACTTTGACCTGCCCTTTGTAGTACACACTGATGCCTCAGAGCAAGGCCTAGGTGCAGTGCTGTACCAGCGCCAAAATGGAAAATTAAAAGTTATTGCCTTTGGTTCAAGAACCTTGTCACCCGCTGAGAAGAACTACCGGTTTCACTCCGGAAAACTGGAGTTCCTTGCCTTAAAATGGGCTGTCTGTGAAAAGTTCAGGGACTATTTGTTCTATGCGCCCCATTTCACAATCTACACAGACAATAACCCACTAACCTACATCATGAGCACGGCCAAAACTGAAACGCCGTTGGTCACAGATGGGTGGGTGAACTCGCAGACTTCCGATTTGACATCAGATACCGGCCAGGAAAGAGCAATGCAGATGCTGACACCCTCTCCCGCCTACCACTGGACATCAACCAGTATGTGGCCGAATGCACTGAAGAACTGTCCAAGGAAGCTGTTTGTGCAACGTGGGAAGGTAGTCAGGGCTGCACAGAAACAGGATGTTGCTTATGTGGCAGCTCTCAATCTGACACAAGACGAAGAACCAGGTGGGATGGGACTGCTGCCCTCTATTGACCATGGTGAATTGGTCAAAGCTCAGAGAGAGGACCCAGCGATTGGGGCACTAATAAAGCTGAAAGAGACAAAGGAGGTCCTGTCAAATGGAGACAGACAGGGTGCAAATGGTCCCCTGCGAAAGCTGATGCATGAATGGGGGAAACTCCACATCAGGAACGAACTGCTGTACAGACAGACTTCACAACGACAGCAACTTGTCCTACCAACAAAGTACCGAGCTGTGGCTCTAAAACACCTCCACGATGACATGGGCCACGTAGGAACTGAGAGGGTCCTTACACTGGCGAGAGACAGGTTCTATTGGCCCTTTATGAAAAATGACATCGAAGCCCACGTGACCAGAAGATGCCCCTGCATCAAGAAAAAAAAAAGCCAGTCACCCACATCAGAGCACCAATGGGCCAGATCACCAGTACTTCACCACTTGAATTTGTCTCAATTGACTATATGCACCTAGAGACCAGCAAGGGTGGCTACGAATACATTTTGGTCATCTTAGACCATTTCACGAGATTTGCTCAGGCGTATCCCACAAAAAACAAGTCAGGACGAAACCGCTGCTGAAAAAATTTTTAATGACTTCATTCCCCGCTTTGGGTATCCAGCTAAGTTACCCATGATCAGGGCAGAGAGTTCGAAAACGAACTGTTCAAAACACTACAACAACTAGCTGGAGTAGGCCACTCCAGGACAACACCTTACCACCCTCAGGGCAATCCAGCAGAACGCCTCAATCGGACCCTACTTCAGATGCTGAGAACCCTAGAAGAGAAAAGAGAAGGACAACTGGAAAGAACATCTACCCCAGATAGTGCATGCCTATAATTGCACCAAACATGAGGCTACAGGCTTCTCACCACACTACTTAATGTTTGGACGCCACCCTCGCCTACCTGTCGACCTGTTGTTTGGCCTGTCCATGGATAAGGAGGCAGACTGTCCCAGGAGTTATGCTGACAAATGGGCAAAGCGAATGAGAGAAGCGTATCAAGTTGCCTCCAAGAGCAGCCAACAATCCAGTGCCAGGGGCAAGAAATACTATGACCGTCACCTAAAAGGGGTCGTCCTCCAGCCTGGGGATAGGGTCTTGGTCCGCAACCTGGGTGATAGGGGAGGTCCAGGGAAGTTAAAGTCCTACTGGGAACAAGCAGTTTACGTGGTCCAAGAACAGGTGAATGATACCCTGTCTACAAGGTGTCCCCAGAGAATGGTGGGAGTAGAGTGAGGACTCTTCACAGGAACCTGTTGCACATTGTCAATGACCTACCTGTCAACCCACCTCCACAGACAAAGACCATTCAACCTAGAGAGAGGAGAGGGAAAAACAGACATGTGAGAACACAGAACCACAGGGGGCTGTCTGAAAACAGCAATTCGACAGACACAGATGAGGAGACTCCCAGGATGCAGTACTGGGTGAGAGCTCCAGTACAGACAGAGATGGAAATTGCAAGGCCTACCTGTCAGCCAGTTCACATTCCAACTCCAGGAGGACCTGAACAGACTCTAATCAACTTACCTGCAAAGGAAGCAAGACAGCTGCGGCCCAGAGTCATCTCACCTGGAAGAGAGGTGAGACATGAGCAGCCTGGAGCGGCTCGACCTGTGAGAGTGGACAGACAAGAGAACCCCAATGTTGTGATACCTGAAAGAGAATCTAGACACGACAAACCAGCAATACAAATGAATGAGGAGTACTTACCTGCAGACCAAGAGCTGCTGGAAGAGTATGAGCATGAGGAAACACAGCCCAGCAGAGATGGAGGTGAACAACCCGCCACCCCTGAAGTAGCTGACACACAGAGTGAGCCGGTCAGGAGATCCACACGAGACAGACGGCCCACAAGAATGTTGACGTATCAGTCCTTGGGTCAGCCTTCATACCAGCCACACGGCCATGTAAATACTGTGAGGGTACAGCCAATGCCAATCTGGGGGATACAGCCATACCCCATGTCACCACAGGAACATTATCCAACATTTTACCAGGTACCTTACCAGACACTGGCAATGCCTCACACCACTGTAATGCCTTATCCAATTCCTGTTTACCTGCACTGAAGACTATACGCATACTTACCTTTACCTACCTGACACATCTAACTCATACTTACCTTCACTTACCTAACATATACTTACCTTGTAGATGCAGACACTAGTATAATGTTCACTGGGTTGGAGGAACTTTAAAGGTTTTGTGGAAATGTTTGAATAAGTTTACTGAGATGTCAGGAGCCAATTTTATTTTTGTCCGGGAGTGTGTGACGCACACAAAATGTTTGGTCACATTGTTTTGTGTTTAATTATTAATTTATTTGATTTTGGCCATATTTTTATCCTTTAAAATGTACTGTCTTATTTGAAGGAACAGCCAAAACACATTACTTGAGATAAATCTCAAAATACTAACTTCCAAAGAAGTGTAATGTAACCTATGGACAGTAGGTGGCAGTGCAGCGCTGTGGTTTCACTTTTGGACTGTGTGTACGTGCGCCGCCTTCGTCTTCTCAGAGCTGGAGAAGACTCTGAATGAGAAAGCTGCGCGTCTGCCTGCCTCATTGTTTGTCCTGTTTTCTCAGGTCAGTGACATGTTAAGTACACAAAACACCTTATGAGCAACTTGGAGATGAATATTTACTTGTCTGCCATGGTTAAAGTTGTTCTAGTTTCAAGCTGTGTTTCTGGTAATGTGAGTTTTGAGTGATTGCCGAGTGCTAGCTTAGCGTACGGTAGCATAACAGTGCGTTGCCTCGTGTTACAGAGTGATTTTCTGGCTCCTGCACATCGTATTATTTTCTCATGAAGAAGCAAATCCAACCAGTATGTGTCAAAGGGTCATTCCGTGTAAATATTGTTCATTTTTCTGTGTGTTGATGAAAATTAGAGGTGTTTAAATATAATGTTAAGTGTCAACACGTTCATTAGCCTATTTTAGCTTATGTCCGCTGCGGTAGGGATTGTTTTATTTTGTTTTAGCATCGCAGCATGTGCACTGGTCCTGTCTTTATGTACACACACACAGTAAGTGTGAATTTAAATTGTAAGAGTACAAAACCGCTAGAATGGTCGAGATACCAATTTGTAGAGTCAGTTATGTTGATGCTGATGTGAATGAGAAGGTGTGAGCTGTTGGTGTCATTTTTGATACTTGTAATGTAATTTTATTCAGACATCCTTCATAGGAGATATATAAAAAAGGCAATTCCTTTTTTTAATTTATTTAAAGGGTAGTTTTGGGTTTTATTTATTTTACTATTGGACATGTTTTATACCCTTTGTCATGTTGAAAACATGGATAGGAGCAAAAAAAACATTGTGAATATATCTGAACACAAGAAAATACATAAGACAGTGACGCTGCATTAAAAAAAAGTGTTTAATAAATGAGAGCTGGAGAAGACTCTGAACGAGAAAGCTGCGCGTCTGCCTGCCTCATTGTTTGTCCTGTTTTCTCAGGCACACGCATGCACCTACCAGCAGGCTCTTATCAACTGAGACCTGTAACACAAGCAATTTTATGCTCCCCTTCAGGTTTACACCTGGAGGATCTAATAAACAGCTACTAGTGGGTTACATTAAATATGAATAACAAACTACAATTTCCAGACAGTTGGAAGGAAAGATGGAAAGTTATTTAAACTTCATTTCCTTGAGACTCTGACACACCCTCAACCTCAGAAACCAGCCCCAGAGGGTGATGCTAACACAGCTAATATTAGCGAGGCCATGAAAATAGAGAGGACACAAAAATATTCAGTACAGTGCAAGAGGTCCCTGCTCCATCTCTATCAGTCAAGGGGTCCTTGGCCTGAAACACGTTGAAGACCCTTTAAGTTAGGGGTGAAAGAAAATATCAAAAATAATGATAATTATTAAATAATACAAATAGTCATATATTATGTTTTGTGATACTGTATCAATTCTTAAAACACTACGATATTTTGATTATGCAAAGAATAGCAGCAGTCCATTTTGTGTTGCTTTTAAACCCATGACTGCTTAATAGCAGAGTTCTTATCCAACTTCCCTGTTCTGATGGCATAAAAAAGTAAACATTTTTTAACTCACGTTATGCTCATGGTGGTTTGTTATCTATACTATGACAGCTTTTTCTTAAAATTTGATTTTAAAAGATAGCAATGTATCACCTTGCTTACAATAATGCAAAATATCGCAGTGTGTTGAATCATAACCCCTGTATCATGGTACATATAGTATCACCAGATTCTTGCCAATACACAGCCGTACCTGGTGTAACTTCATACCTCACTCACTCAGTAAGTCAGGGACAGACTTTGTTTATAGGGCTGACCTCACTTTGCTGCTGTCAAGCCAAAAACTACTGTGTTATTATAACTCAAAAACAAGCCTAAGTCTACAGCCATGGTAGTGGCTCTGTGAGGTTGTGTTTTGAGACAAATACTAATTTTAGCATGCTAAAGCTCTAATGGGTACTGGTAGGACCCACTAGCAGTGCACAGGAAGACATTTGGTAATGACCTTTATTAAAACACAGGCTGAACAGGAACTTGAGTAGGTGAAGCAACACAGATAACAGTTGGTAACTCGGGCAATAAGTTGAAACACAGTCTCTGAGATTCAGGCTTGAAAGACAAATTAAGCCGAACCCGGAAGTGGGACCAAGAGCGGTGACGTGGGCCCATGGACCCGAACAGTTCTCTTCAGTGGCAGGAGATGGTACTAGGAGGAAGCAGGCAAGAGACGAGGTTGATGAGGCAGAGGGTCTGGAACCAGACGAGGGACGAGCGGGAGGATGGTCGAGGCCAGGTGAGGGATCGCTGAGCCGACAGGTAGGTACACAAAGGATGCTCACACAGGGACACATGCGGCAACACAATGACAGTCTCTGAGCCACAGCCGACTACAGGTAAGCAGGTGGAAACACTCATACTGCAGCATCGTTGAATGGAAATGCTGAGCAGCCACAGAAGAACAGGAACCACGGATGCTAAGATAGATCTCGAGGTTGGGGAAAGAAAGTTGGTGCATTTACCGGGAGACAAACAAAGCAGGCAGGTCAGAGGCAGTCAGAGTGAGCAAAAGGAAATCAATCTGGGGATGAATGCTGGAAAGTCCTGCATGGGGACAAAGAACAATCTGCGATGAGTGGAGTGAACTGGAGAGGCAGGTGAGTGGAGTGGGGTGATCAGGTGGGAGTGAGGCAGAGGTGGCATGAGTGGAAATCTACTAGGACAGCAGAGGAGCAGAATGCAGACGGCGACAAAAGTTCTTACAGTGACAAACCTAAAATGTTGATATTTAGCGTGTTAGCATATCTTGTGATATTTCACTAAACATCAAAAATGTCTATCTCACGGTGGTGCTACAAGTAAAAGTCAGGGCATCACCACGTTCAGCAGACTTCATCCTCTGGAGAACATGAAGGTCTGTACAAAACTGCACGGCATGAGATATTTCAGTTTGGACCAAAGTGGTGGATTGACCAATACGCCAAAATTAACATCAACTGAGCTACACCATGAGCGTGTCTAAAATCGGCTACAATTCACAATCAGTAACAATATTAGACGAAGCAGTGAGTGACCTCTCAGAATATTTCAGTGTTGGAAATCTATGCAGCCAATTATCACAATAACAAGTAAGTCGTGAAGGATATTTATGTGTTATTTCTAATTAGTGAAAATGGAATTAGTTATTTATAGAGAGACGGCAGAGAAAAGTTTTGAAACAAAGTGCTTGGGGAGGTTATAATTGTAGGAAGCACGGCTGTACCCAGAAATGTAGAAATCCTGAGGTCATGACTGCAAATTGCCACAACACACACACAACACTTATTTTGTTAATTCAGTTAACCATTATATTGTTATGCTGTTGTGTTTTCTGTATTTTCTTCATACATGAGGATCTGAACTCAGTCTCAAAGCCTGCCAGGAATTAAATTCTGGCAATAAATGCTGAATTCTTTCTTTATTTCTTTATTTTACTTGGCCCGAGGCAGTCAAATTTAAATATATTAAGTCTAAAAACGCTGGAAATAGCCTGTTAAATATCCAACTGGTGAAAGTTTTAATTACAGATTTTAACTTCTTCCAGGACCCTGAAAACACCCAAATTCTCAGACAAAATGCATGTCATGACCTCAATATTTTCAGTGTAGTCTGGAAGACAGAGAATAAAAATAAGAGAAAGAGGAACAAAACAAAGAAATGTCTCATTTTCCACATAACTAAGTGAATCATTCCAGTGTTATTCAACTTATTATATCACTTGCATGATTTCGTTATGCTCATTGTGTATCATGATGGGTATTTTGCAGCAACTTCACAGCTTGCTGCTGAAACATGTTTGATCTGAAATTCCTCTGACAGAATACATTCTCCATTTGGAAGTCTTAATCCATCAAAGAAAACACAGTGGTTCTCATTTCACCTGTAGCTCTGTTGGTCCTCTCAGGCAATAACCTTGATAACTGCCGGTGAGCAGCGTTACAGTCAAAGCAAAGGAATAATTTTGGTTATTCTGGTGCTGATACTGTAGCTGTAAACTGGATTTGACTTGGGTTTGATACTAGTGTTTTTCTTTAAAACTAGTGTTGACTTGTGTCAGGCAGATATGGGAGATTTTTATTATTATGTTACTCCTCCAGGTGGAAGTATTAAGATCCTTTACTGATTAAAAGTACAAACATCAAACTGTAAAAATACTTATCATATCAGATATATTATCAGATAAATGTACTTTAAGTAAAAGTATTCATGCTGTCGTAAAATGTTCCCTGTCAATGTTTTTATGTCTGATGATTTTGGATAAATATTATTGCTTTAATGTCACTGCTGTTTACTGCTGTAGATGTTTACGGTTGAGCTCACTCTAAAGGGATAGTTCACCCAAATATTAAAATTCAGTTATCATCTTCTCACCCTCATGTCGATTGTCGCTTCAGATGGTGTGCGTGTGCATGTGAACATGGCTCCAAGCTAAGGATCTACATTGAAGATTCAGGCTAAAAACATGCTGTAAATAACATTTTCAAGTCGACTTGGCATGTTGGGGCTTTAGAAGACTTGGATTACACCAGACAAGTATAGAGGAGGCATTTTATTTATTTATTTATTTTGCTGTTGTGTTTTTTATGTGTGAAAACTGGTCACCATTGTCTTCAATTGTTTGGGAGATTCTCCAACACTGTTTTCCTGTGGCATGAGGGTGAGTAGATAATGACTGAATTTTCATTTTTGGATGAACTGTCATAAAAACTTTATAGGCCACTGCTGGCTAGTTTAATCTACAGCAATGCATCATGGTCTATCAGATCATCAAATGTCTGTAGTGTCACTGTCCTGTGAGAACCATGTATCTCTAAAAAGTCAGAAAACAGCCTTTTTTTTCAGCTTTGTGGATTGAAAAGTACAGTATTTGCCTTTGGGATGTAGTGTAGAAGCATAAATTTGAATAAAATGGAACTTGGAGTTAAGTATAAAATAAGCACAGTACTTAAATAAATGTGCTTAGTTACAGTCCACCACTGATTACAACACTGGACTAACACAAGATGGAAATTAGTGGACTGACAGTGACCGATGATTGATTAAATATTTTATTGATTTTATTTTAATGTCAACATTCACTTATCTTAAGATTCTACACAAAAAATATTTTATTCAGTAAATATTGTTTTTTTTTGTACCTGATACTATTCTATATAGGTCTACTTATTCTTTGACAAACAGATGGAGCAAATTGTTTGAAAGGAAGGGGGACTGTAGTGGAAGCACTGGTGTGTGACTGTGTGGTAAATGGTTTACGTGGCTCTCCAGTCAGTTCGGAGGGCCCCGTAGCAGAATTTTGCTTAGGGCCCCATGGAGGTCTGGACCGGCTCTGCTGCATCTTCACCACTTCGTGATTATATTATTTCAACATCCGTCCAAGTATTTTTCTGTCTATGTCAAACCATTATTTTTTTTTAGAAATATTTAGCAGTGCTGATTCATACCAAGTGTGTCAAATTGTAACTAACCTTACTGACTAAAATTTTTAATTTTTACACCTGAAGACACCTGCAGATGTAGTACTGTTCAGCTGTGAACAGTGAGAGAACACTGTGGTATTTTTCTTAGCTATCAACTCAGTACGTTTTCTACATAAAAAATACACAAGTAAACACAAAAAAAAATTATTAATAATAATAATTCCAACTATAAACCAAACCAGCTTTAACTTACTGATACACCAGAGTCTTGCCACCCAAACACTCAGAGGAGGGTAGCTTTAGGCCTTCTTTAAACATGTATCAAACAATACGTTCTGTTACTACCTTTAAATGTCAGTAATACTCAAAATGTTGTGATTATTTGAGTTTTCCAAAAATAATCCAAAAAATCTTGTATGGAATGCACTTCAATGTATTCACTTATCTAAACCAATAACAATTCAGCAGTCATTCAAGTGAATGAAAAATAAATGCAAGCCCACACTTTAAGAAAACAAAACCAAAAAAGCAGACAGTTCATATATAATAACCCGCATGGCAGGCCAGATTGTGGCTTGGGTACATTGGAACACAAATATGATGAAGACGGCTTGTTGTCTGATTTGTCTGATTGTTAACAGTCCTTTACTGCTGACAACAGCTAGGTCCTTCACAAACTGCCTGGTGATGGATGAAGAAAGTCTGTCCTCCCTCTGTGATATCCTCAAAGGTGCTAGCTATGCAGCTAGCAAAGCTAAAGCAGTCCAATGTCCAACACATGCTAGATTAACATTAGCTTGGTTGTTAGCTTAGCTGACACTATAACTCTGACCAGCCTGAAATTACTCAAATTAATTAAATTTTTGATAGACTGCAACTCACAGAATTCACGACCCTTATAACTCGCTTATACAGACAAGTGGACTGCCACAGGGTTCTTATTGGTACATCAGTTCACCCTTCACGCTTTTCTTCATCCTCCTACTGAGAGATGACAAGCAGCTGAACACCTCTCATAATCTCCCTCCCCCAACCAATCAATAACTAAGAAACCTCTCAACTTTCCAATTAAAAGTAGAATTATAAAAAAACAGTGTGTTAAAATATAGACAGAGTGCAATTAAGTCCCGCCCATTCCACAGTCCATCACTCTCCATTGACTTGTATTGCATGAAAGTACTTGTAGTCACTTTCTGTCTGCTACAGATTCGGCCACCTCAAGCTTCCAGCAAGTCTATGACAGAGCCCACACAGATCCAGAGCAGACCCCTGCTGGTTCCTAGCCTGGTCCTTGGATGTAATGAAATACCACTGCTTTTTATCATTGTATCTTAAGGTTATGAACATATTATTCTGAAACTTATTTGAAAAATTTAAAAAGTATTGTAAGACACTGAACATTGATAACATCAAAATCAGCTGCCCTCATATCTGCAGTGGTACTGCAAAATGCCAGGACACAATGTTTTTCACAGGGGGACTCCCAGTGGCTGGAAATTGACTGAGAACTGGCCGGCAGCCAGCTGGCAGCTGAGAGGCCTTTGGTCAGGAGGGCAAATTTGTCGTAGTTGCATCTTTAGCAAACAACAGAAAATGCCTAAAACCTGATGTGTGGTGGGATGCACTACCAACAGGGTAAAGAACTCGGAAGTAAGTTTTTATAAGCTGCTGTAGTGTGCAGCGAATAATTTTTAAACTCTAGAGGCTGAAGCAAACTAATCAAGGGGCCTGGTTTTGATCTTACTTCGGAATTTGATCAAATACGTATTTGTGAATATCAAAGTATTTCACTTCTGGCCATTCAGTAGGATTATGTCTCCAAGAAAAGCAACTCAAAGAGAAGGTACACTGAGATATACAGGCAAAGCTGAGTTTGTCAATATACTTTTTCCTCTCTGGTAGACATAGGATGCTAGAATAATCCTGTGACATGTTGAAATCTAATGTTTTTAGCTAGCTACAGTCACTTTATTAGTGTAAGATGAGATTTATTTTGTGAGGATGTATTCAGTAGATTACTTTATTTTTCTCTGTTCATTATTTGGAGTCTACATAATTTAATGTTTACTACATTT
The DNA here is from genome assembly GCA_034769285.1 of Lutjanus argentimaculatus. Taxonomy (NCBI): domain Eukaryota; kingdom Metazoa; phylum Chordata; class Actinopteri; order Lutjaniformes; family Lutjanidae; genus Lutjanus; species Lutjanus argentimaculatus. Next base: position 5,889,868 of record JAWZSL010000001.1, read on the forward strand.
ATACATATTGTATTCTGCTCTTTAATTTAAATCTAGACCTATATAATATGGTGCACCTTACGTGCAAGTAATGTGAGTTATGATTAAGACTGGCAGACTGATGTGAAAGCTGTGATGCCACTTTTGTTGTCGGTGTTCAGTTTTCTTTCGGATATTAAAGTGGATCAAGTTACGCAGACGACGCTGTCCCCGTGCTCTTGCTTTATCCACAGCCCTAAAGTAGTTTAATTCAGTAACAAGTAAGTTTACAGTTAAGACAGAGAGACTCTGTCTTACATTAGTTTTTCAGCCCTTGGTTGCATATTGTGGTGCCAATCGATTTCCCCTTTGGCGTGTGTGGTTTTCAGAGTATGACTCATTGTGCTCTGTCTTTATGTGATGTACCTTTCATGCAAACAAATTATGCTGCACTCACTTCAATTACAGTAGACAGTGCAAACAGTCACAGCCCCTTAACACTGCAGTACATCTCAAATAACTAAAATGTGGAATGTAAATAAAAAACCCAAGGGATGTTTATAAAAATAACCCAAGGAGTTACATACAACTAATACTAATTGCTCTCATTTTAAAGTGTAATTAACTGTGAGCTCTTTGGATGTGGAAATGTAGCTCATTCAAAACAGTCTGACAACAGACAAACTGTCAAGTCCTGGACAATTACGACCACTCTCTGCTAACTGATGTCTTGGTGCCTCTAACTGAGCAATATTTTCCCCATTTCCAAACAAAAAAATAATTGATTATATGCACAAACATAATTTCTTTACCTTGTTATTTTGTGACATAGCGCATGCGGTACAAAGCTTTTAGTTACACTAGCAGTATCACAACAGTAAGCCAGCTTATTTTGATATATGCATGCTTAGGGGGACTGCAATATAATATCCCAGCAAAAAAACAGAAAATAAAATTTTCTGCTGATAGCGTGCTTTAATACTACTCTGTTGGATTTTGAGGCTTATGTAAAAATGTTAGTTACTGTAGTTTTAGTCCTGGGTCTTTTGGTTTACTTTTTTATCTTGCTGAATTCAGTGACAGTCAAAAGAAATTTTGTGTTGTTCATCTAAATCTGTGGAAGGGATTTGATTTCCTGAGTAAATGTTGCTGCGCAGCTTAGGAGAAATACAATGGCACCCAAAGTTCAACTGGAGGTTCCCTGACATTATGTATGAATGCTCCCTGCTTTGTTAAAAAGCAAACAAAAACAACTTTAAAACGCTGACAAAGCGTACCTTATACTAATATTAAAAAATACATTATGGAAACTTTACTTATATAATTATAAATGCATTTTGTTTCTACATCTCAAAAACACCTTGAGGGAATTTCTTCAAACTTAGCACAAAAGACCACTTGGACTCAAGGATGAACTAATTTTGATTCTGGTGGTCAAAAGTCAAAGGTTAAGGTCAATGTGAGCTCATGTCCATCTTGTTCTTGTGAAGGCAATATCTCAAGAACACTTGGAGGGATACTAGAACTAGATTCTGGTGGTCAGACATCAAGGCCATGGCTCCAGTGACCACACTGAAAAGATTTTTGGCCATAACCAAGAATTCATATGGTAATTATGAAAAAAATGCACACAAATATCTTCTAGGTTAAAATGATGATATGACGACATTTTATATCAAAATGGTCAAAGGTCAACTTCAGTGTGACATCATAATGTTCAGCTCTCTATCAGTCCTCTGTACTCCTCTGTAAAAATAGTATACCAGGCGCGGCGTTACAATCTATTTAAAGAGTAATCCAGCCAGACCAAACGAAAATGCATTAAAAGGAATTAAAATTAAAAAATTAAAAAGATTTTCTAATGAATTGATGTACTGATCTACTTTACCCATAGTGAAAATATAGATAAGGAGATATCCTGCACCCCTTGAAATAAATACAAACTGCCGCGGTGAAATAATAAGCTTTGTCGGCACTGAACTGTCTTTAAAAAGATTTGAAAAGTGTCATAATCAACTGGAAGTGCTAGTTGCTCTCCACAGCATGATGTCAGTTAGTTTTGTTAAAGTAAGATTACCAGTTGGAAACAGTGTTAACTTTTGTAATTAAAAGGCCCACCCAAAGTTACTGTGGCCCACCTAAAATTGAAATCCTGGCGCCGTGCCTGTAGTATACACTTAAAACCTGTTTTTAAATTCCTCCAAGGTTAATGGTTAATATTGGGGTTAATGAGTTTGGACAGACATGGGTATAAACTGCAACTTGACTGTTTGGAGACATACAACTGCGAGGCAGTAATTCTATTTTTTTAACTGTTCTGTTTTATACGATCATAAACAGCTGACCTCTCACTCTTCTTAACCGGCCGCTAGGGGCTGCAAGTGATCATCACTGCTTCAGTTTGGAATCTTGTTTCTTCCAGAGACAGCGGTATGTGGGGGGCATGTTAAACTTGGCAGGACTTTACAAATCTCAGCTGGTTGCAATTGGCAGTTAATGATGACATTGCAGTAGGTGCTTCACCATCTGTTGCCTGGAGGGGATCTGCACTCTACTGAGTGATCTCTTCTAGTTTTATGAATTTATTAATGCATCATACACTCCCGTCAATAAGCAATTTCCCGTAAGTAACGTATATCAAAGACGCTTTCATCGATTTTGTTAAATTCTTTAATGGGTTTTGAAATTGCAAATTTGCATCAGAGCAAAATCTTTACAGAGTGCCACCTCGCCAATACTGCACACGACTCATTTAGCCGTTTCTCTAACAAAACGGGATAGAAACAAATTAGGGAATGCATTCACAATCATTTCGTGACATTGATCCTCCTGCACTGTTTCTCTCTGTCAAATAGCCGCAGGGTGGGTTTTAAAAAGCTCCTTTTGTTCAATCAATAGGAAAAACAATTTTGTTGTAACACAAATTGTACAACATTGTCCTCTGATTTTTCTACTGACTGTGTCTTCATTAACTGTAATCATTTGGGACTTGCCCTTACACTCTTTCTATCTCTCTTCACTATTAATAAATTATCATCTCACAGTGGGTGGGACCTCCTGCTGTCTGCTGAAAAGCTGAGATAGAGCCTGTAGACAGAGATAACACCTCTTGTGAATATGTTTGTACTCTTTGTAAGGAATGGCTACTCTGACCTCAAAACATTACACTCGGTATAAAGGAGGTGTTATCTGCTATCATCACACACCCTCTCAGCTGAACATATTGTATGCACTCATACCGGTGTATACACATCTGCGCACATCACACAAACACAAGGACAGCCCTTCCAGATCACTATGAAACCTGGTGGTTATATTGCACATTATCGTTATGTCACAGTAACATACAGCGTGACAGAGTGTGGGTAGATAATTGCCCAAGTCAGAAAGCCTAACATATCTACAGCAACAAACACCTATTATCAGCTGTCAGCTTGTTTTCCAAATATCTAATTACAGGTTGTCATGTTATTGTGTGCGAACCAGTGACATGACATGCTCCCACACACACATGCTTGTGGTTGACACATGTCACCTAGACCTAGACATGGGCCTTCATTTATTCTGCCATCACACAAACCACTAAACCACTCCAAACCAGGGTAAATGTAGCTAAGTGTTGTAAGAATGTTTAAAATCTCGTCTCATTAAACCTCCATGTAATGTCAGACCTATATTTGGCTACTTACTGATAGAAATACTGTTTTATGCATTATGCATCATTAATTGACCCTTCCTAAGTCCTGCCCCTTTTGGGGCCCCTTTTGATAGAGAATGCAAAGATGGCACCCATTCAGTCTAACCAGAGTTGCTCACCTGGCTCATATGCAGGAAAAGTTTTCAGGCTTATGGATTTACTTCCTGGTTAAATGGCTCATGGAATATGCACAGTAGTGTTTCCCCCCCGCCAAGGAGTCAACAGTTTTTTATAATAGGATCTCTTTTATAATGGTGGCTTATGAGGGAAAACGCTATTTGGCCCAGTGAGTAATTTTTCCGCTGCAACGCCGCAACTGGCCACTGGGGAAAAATTGAAGGCAAGGCTGAGTGACACGTGCTCTATCTAGTTCATTATAACACATCTATAGATGTACTGTAACTGAACAGCTAACACTTGCCTTTTGCTAACATTAGCTACCATGTGTAACTAGCTAACATTTGATTTATATTACATTACATTGAGAGTTGAGGTTATAGCAATCTTGCTCAACTGGTATTGGAGCACAAAGCAAAAAGGGATCAATTGACTGGAATTGAATTGGGATCAATTAATCAAAAGGGTAATTTGTAATGAGCGCAGACATTTCCACAGTGTTTAGTAGTTGTTGTTTTTTTTCACCCCCAAATCAAAAATACATATTTTCCCATGGCCTGTAGTGCTATTTATCCATCTAGATTTTTTGGTGTGAGTTGCAGAGTTTTGGAGATATATTTCTGCAGATTCTACTTCTACAGAGCTACTTCATGATTTCTGGAAAGAGACACAGGCTGAATTTTTCAAATGTATTATTTTGGTACTATGAGCACCACAAGCCGAGTGGCATTTAGTCCCATCATACATCCCATCAGAGAAGGCAGAAGACATGTCTACGGCCGATATCTCTAAAGCTCTGCAACTCACACCAAAACAATAAAGATGGATAAATAGCAATACTGGCCAGGGGAAAATATGTATTTTTTATTATGGTCTGGACTGTCCCTTTAAGGGAAAATATTTTCTCATAAATAAAGTCAGTTTTAGAATAAAATAAGTGCTTATTTCCTCTACAAAGGGACAGATGCTATCACATTTGTGTCATTTACACTTTGATCTGATTGCTGCACTGTGCCCCCTTTCTCTGAAATTGTTCTCTAGCTTTGTTTTTGTTTTGTATTCAGTGGGATTCAGCTTGCACAGTAGCTGAGGCAGGCAGTGAGTACTTGCAAGCCCCAGACCTTGAAAACAAACCAAATAGCTTGTGTATGCCAGTTAGTGTTGGCTGTCAAAAAAGTGTTGATTCCACAGGAAGCCCCTCTCAGATGAAAAATTCAATAATTTGCTTTCTACAATGAAGATATTACGTAACCATGTGTCCTGACATCCTCTCAGGAGGCGAAAAGACCTTCTGTTGCTCCGTGGAACAAATGTGTTGCTGTAATTCCTCCTTCAGCCAAGAACCCTGCTCTTAACAGTGATTGCAGATTGAGGGGCTTAACCCATTATTTGCCAGACAAATCACTTAATCATCACATAACAGCGTCGGAGCACTCAAACAAACTTGCGGAGTCGGGGGCTGGGGACAGGCAGTTGGCCCCCCTTGTGCCACCAGGTTCAAAGAAAACCTGCCCTCTTGGATGCCCCTATGGTAGATTAGACATGATACAGTGTCCTCTTGGTTGCCCTTTTAGTGGAGAAAATGCCCTTCCAGTGGAGAAAACATGGTGAATGCACTAATGCGTGCCCTTAAAATGGAGAGGATATGATGCTATAGGCTGCACTACATGTTAGAGAAGGGTTTGGAAATGTTTTACATGATGGCTTTCTGCACATTGGTGCATGTCTCTTTCATTTCTTTTTTTTGCTCTTTGCCCCTTAGAGCCTTCGTCCACTAGTGCTCAACAATTTCTTTTATAATATTTTCTTGTTTTTTTCGGTCCCTTTTCTCACAGTAAGCCTTTTCAGTCTGTGCTCACTTTGGCATTTTTCTGGTCTCTCATGTGGTGCTGGCTCCCATCGCCGTAGGTGGTCCGGTCATGTCATTCATAATAAATGATCCCAGGTTTACTTCCCCCTTAACCTGCGTGACTTCCACTCTATTTATATCTGAACTGTCACTTCACAATCACACACTATATAACCCCCCACTTCAGCTTGCCTGCAGTTGTGCCGGGTGCTAGTCAGAGACGCACAATGACTAACGTTCAGCAGATCTGAGTGGTTCTGTAACTGTCTTCTTATGCTGTTACAATAAAATCAACACACCACACATATTCATCAAGCCCTTTTACTGTTATCAACACACCAGAGTAATCATTCAATATGTGCAAAAGCTTTCTCTGTGTTTCTCAGATTCTTCATAATTGCTGACAATTTGACTTGAGAGACTCTGAGGAACAAAAGAAAACACCAAAAATCTCTTGAACTGATCACACATGGGTGTCATAAGCCCTTGACAAATCAAAACATCGCTTGCCTTCTCTGTAAATTAATATGCTTTGTGTGTCAGTACAGTAAGACCCCTTCTCTCCTTTTAGCCATCAGTGGGATTTAAAAAAAAAATAGTCAAAGCAGCAGAACACTGGAATAAGAAATAAAGATGGGAGAAATACTCCATATTGCTTATTCCTCAGCTCCCTGTGCGTTTTTGTCCGCTCACTAGATAAGAAACAGCACAACTAGAAACAGCAAATACCAGAGCCTGGAGTATTTAAAAAGAATAAATTGATTAGTTGTGGTGTGTATATTGTTATCTCAGACTGAGCTAATATTCTATTTTCCCCTCTCTTCATTAGTGCAGTGGATAAAAACAACATAAACTGTTCAAAGTAACAAAGAAGTCTGTTAAGTCTCTCACTGGTATTTCTAAGACCGCCTCTTTAATTGCTCCTTTATCTGACTCTCACTGACTCTTTGAGTGTAGTGAAAATGGCAAAAGTAACAACAAAAACAAAACAAACAAAAAAAAACCTTAAAATACTTCTTTTTAACTTTCCAATAATCAGATTTTGATAAAAGCACTTTTATTGTTAATCTCAATGATTTATCATGCAACATTTTATTATTAATATCAATTTTTCTCTGTTATGATATACAGTACACTGCCTTTTCTAATGACAGGCTGTAAAGTAATGCTGGACAATAATTCCAAAATAATTCCCATTTATTCCTTATTTATTTTATTATTTTCTGTTTTATTGGCCAATGACCATGCCCATGAGACTTAACTGATGTCAATCTGTAACCTAACCTGAGACTGTGATAAAGTAATTTTATTTCAGGGCTGCTATCTGTTGTTCTGTCTGCTTTGTTGGTTTTGTTTGGCTTTATTTGAAAATATGAAACATGGAGAAATTTGTACATTTTGGATACTGTATTTTTTATCATCTGCAGTAATAAAAATACTTAGGAGAAGAAAAAAGGCTACAGAATATATTCATTGTTTATGGTGTGTTGAGGCAGGTTTACATGAATCTGCATGTCGCTCGTGTAGATACATGTGTCTCCGTTGCGGTTCGAGCTGTGTGTGCAGTATGTGCATGACATGGCAGATTAATGTGTTGAAACATTTATATCCCCTCCCTATTGTTTCTTTGGAAAACAACACACACACACATATTCATGACCTGACATACATTTAACAGGCACAGACATACACACACTCGTGCAAAGGTCTAACCTACATGACAGTTATAAGTACAGCACACTGTGTTTACAGCTGTAAGGAACGGACTCATTAATTATTCATGATGAGGAGGGTTTGTTATGTTGAATCGTGTTTTTGTTTTTAGCGCAACTGCTTAACTGGACTTAAAAGAGCATTCAGAGGACAAAACGCCTTACAGGATGACTGTGTGTGTGCTGCAGTGTGTGGAATAGCTATATTTAAGATATGTGTGACTTGCCTTTTATTTAAAGTTAAAAACAAGACTATAGTCCACAGAGGGTTTGATGTAGCTCCCGTGGGAGCCAGTGGTTCTCAGCCTTGGTCAAAGCAGAAACAGCTACAAGAAGACATACGCTCACTTTTGAATTTATAAGGTACGCTTTGCCTATAACTATTACCCTCTAATACAACAGACAATAAATCATATCTTAATGAAGGTTATAATGTTCAGTTTTTGTTGAAATTGTTGTAAAGACACTGATTCAACTTTATGGTCATTTTGAAGGCTGATGTCACATTGAAATTGACCTTTGACCAATAGGATATATATGTGTGTATATATATATGTCATCACCTCATCATTTTTAACCTGTTTTTTGTGTTAATTTTGTCAGAATTAGCATAGTTATGGCCAAAAATGTGTTTAGTGAGATCAGTGACTTTGACCTTTGACCCATGATCACCAAAACGTAATCAGTTCATCTCTGACTCCAAGTGATCATTTGTGTCAAGTTTGAAAAAATTCCTTCAACGTGCTCTTGAAATATCATGTTAACAAGAGTGGGGTGACCTGAAAACATAAAGTCATTGTTGTGGACCAAGCGAAGCACAAGGAACACAGGTTTAAATTTCAAAAAAGATGGGTTTATTTTCCCAACAAAAATCAATTTCACAAAGCAAATAACTGTAGATGATGAAATTAGAGTTAAAGGGCCCTTAACAGAGGTCAACAAAATATAACTCAGACAAGATGTAATAGAATTGTATCCTCATCCAGACGCCGTTTGCTGCTATCACCCATAGTCGGACACTTCCGCCTCAAAACGTTGCTGCTTGTTTATAGCGAGGAAACACGGGCGTCCGGCCCCCTTTTACCTGGTGAAAACAAGGCTAAAATAAATTGTCAAAATGTCATACTGCTAGAAAGGCCAGAAGTTAGACTTTACTTTAACAGCCTTATATTGGCTGAAAACATTACATGATCATTTATATTTGTAGTCAAATGGAAACCAGTTACATTAATTTCAGATCTCACACGCACATGCACACACACGAAAGCAATAACATGATCCTGCCAAGAGTACAGGTGTATTTTATTTTTGTTTTTATTTTTGTTCCCTTCTGAATTGAATTATCTGTATGTTGTATTTTGTGTGTAGTATTAAGGAACTACAATTCTAATTTCGTCGTACAACCCTGTGTTGTGCGATGATAATGAATGACCTTGATTCCCTGATTGATTCTTTGATATGCTGATATGATATCCTAATAGCTTTGTTATGTTATAACACACCTGAGGGCTTCAAATGTGATAACACAAACAGTAATATCCCAAGTTTGTGACGCTCAGTAAAATTTCTTCGTCTTCATTTCTTCAACAATTCATTTTGCTCTGGTGGATTAAGTATCAGAGACACATTTTGATACAATACAATCCAGAAACCATCTCCAGTCAAACCACATCCAGTGAGTCTGATCTTTTTTTAGTACAGCAGTCTGAGGAACAATTGAATCTTCACACATGTATTTGCAGAGCTGTTCTGTTGGATAAACTTGGATAGACTTTATATTATTTTGCACAATGTCTTTTTTTAATCCTCTGTTTTCTTCCTGATTTAACTTTTAAGCCCCATTTAAGCAAATAGATGGTTTTCGCTGTCTCGCTCATGTGACTTGCACGGCCTTGGTAATTAAAAGCAATCAAGCTGCCACAAAACTGCCAAGAGCCCGACTCTCTCCTTCCCTGCCTTGAGATTCTTCTCCGCGTTGTTTCTGTTACCCCTAATCTTTGTTATCACTCACTTTCACTATACCTGCACAGGTTTGCATCATCGTGCAGCCAGGTTCGATGTAAAACTGGATGCAAACCCTATTAAAATCATTATTAAGGGTCTGGTTTTCTTGTGTGGAATCAGAAATACAGTGAGTCTGTCTTGAGAACATGTCTCAAAGTATAGACCCTGACCTGTTCTGCTAAACATAGAGACTGTCATACGTTCCGAACACGCTCACGCTAATGCATTAACCATGTTCTTTGTATTTGAAGCTAATTCCTGCATATTTAATCCTAAAATAGCGGTCAGATAAAAGCGTTTCCACTGAAAATCCATCTGCTGTGGCAAACTCCTGAGCGCATTTGTATGTTCAAGAATAACGTGTGTGAGTGTTAAAGAATGTGTGTGTTTGCGTGTCAAATGGCCGTAAAAAAAAAAGTGATCATCTGACACAATCTCCTAGATTCTTTTAAAGATTTTAAGTCATGACATATCAATATTGTTTCAGGATTGTTACAACACTACACTTCTGGAAAATTACTGGTGCTTCTGAGCAGGTGAGCTGAGTGGCAACAAGGTTACACGTGTTTATTTTTTAGTTGGAAATGCATCGAACAGAAACTTTTTCTAAGTGTTGAAGAGGTCAAAAGTCCTGCAACACTGGAGGAATTTATTTGCAGAAGCAGATAAACACCAACTCTAAAATAAAGAAACCAAAACCAGTTTTACTGATATTTCCCCGAGTGCACCAGAAAAACATGATTTAGGATGAAAAAAAAAAGAGATTTTTGGCAAATGAAAACTTCACTTGTAGTATAAAGAACGACTATATTGTCAGACCTTCAAAGGTTAAGAAATATATTGTATTGCACAAAAGCACACACTGATGCGCAATAAGCCAGTATTGGCACCACACAAAAGTGAAAAAAAACCCAGCAAGGTCTCATTTCCAACTCATCGAATACCCATGTTTTCTCACTGGGGCTGAAAGAGATGCACCAGGCTGTTGCTGCAGTATGAAGAGGGAGAAGTCTGCATACGGAGACAGTGACATGGATGGATGGCTGAAACAAACACAGGACTTTCAAACAGGAGACCAGGGTTTGTGTCCAACGTGAAACCAAAATATTACAAAAAAATCTACATACATAACATGCGTCATGTGACAGTTGCTGAATGGCAGAAATGATGTGTTGTTAAATCCACAGCCTCTGAGAAGTTCCACTCCAGAGTGCAATGCTGGTACTCACAGCTGCTCATTGTGTTTACCTTCATTAAAATACCTGAAAACAACACCAGTCTGCTGCAGTACAACAGCACACACCTCCACACACTCCAGACTGCTTTATTCTGCTTTTTATGAAGGAGACTTCTGGTTACCAGGGCTCATCATAACCTTTCCGACTTTCTTTTCAGCAAAAGTTCTTCATGTTTTATCCTTGAAACACATCACAGTATAAACACTGTTACTTACTAACTAAGTAAGTTAATTACTGAACAATGTGACCATGTATGAGGTGAGATAGATGAGCACGGGCGGGTCTGCCTGACGGACCTCTGACAGTGCCATTGTGCCGGCGGAGCCACCAGTCACTTCTTTATTTTTTTATTTCTATTATTATCATAAGTACCTGATACTCCATCGGTCTTTGGGTGCAGACTTGAGGTGATGTGTGTTTAACTAACTGGCATAGCTGTTTCAGAGCTGTGAGTCCAGTGATGTGACTGGCACGGAGACTACATGTATTTGATAATAACCACACCTGCTGATCTATATTCACCTGCACCCAGCCCTTTTGCAGATTGTGCTGCTGCACATGCGTGAACCGAAATAGAAGGAGAGCATATGGCAGTGGTGGAGCCACTGCAGGGGGTGTGTGGATGACATGGTGAGAAATATAAAGTGAAAAAGTTTGGGAAGCACTGGCATATGCAGACAGTCTGTGCGCCCTGAATATATTCCCAAATTGATGCATAAATAAAGCTGCGCACACCACAGATGTGTGACCCACCGCCTAACGCTTTTCATTTATTATTCAAAGTACAACTGAAGGTGCAAATGATTAAACCAAGGGTGCAATGCATGCTTTCGCACCCTCATAGATCAGGGCCTGGGTGCCAAAACTTCGGTGTGTGACAAACTGGAATAAGAACAGCACATTTACAGTAAGTGATACTCCGCACAAAATGTTTTGAGTGTCAAATGATAGAGCACAATGCTAAATGACTTCTAACATTTTGATTTGACTGTTGTTAAAAAAGCCTTTACTCAGTATGCCCCAAGTCAGGTCAGTTCTTTTCCAGACTGTCAGTGGGCCTGTGTGGTGGTATGAGCAGCTACAGTACCTTCTGCTCTTCCATTGGTTAGTAGAGCAGTTCTGGTTGTTCAAAGATGGGTTTCAAAATTATTAATTCAAATTATAATACCTTGTTCTCAATACTAATTATTCAAATTGTCCATTCACTTTGTTTTCTAAGTAACAAATAATTATAGTTCTGTATAATTCATAATAATTTCAGCACTGTATGTTGTATAATTGGTTCAGTTTGTATAATATATATATTTTGAAGTACAACTATAAATATCCTCTCAGACACATATGACCTGTCTGTTTGGCCATGCAGTTAAAACCAATGTAATGAGACCTTACAGGCTGTAATGTAGAATTATACTCAAGTCATCCACTGCCATATCAGACGAAATTAGCCTTTCCTTTCATGCATGCAGCCCTACTTTATCCATTCTCTGTCAAAACAAGGCTCAAAGGGTTGCTCCACACTCCTTCATTAGACAACTGTGTACACATACACACACACACACACACACACACACACTTTTTACTGCTGCAGGGAGCTTGATTATAGCCATTACCAGTGTGACAGCAGTGCCACACTTAATGATATCTGTGTTATATACGGAGGAGAGCTTTGTGGTGAGTTATTAATACTAAGATGCCTCGCCTTTTATGGCCTTATCAATAAAGGCTGTTCCGCCAGTCGATACAGATGCTTCACACCAATGACTATTCATCCACAACGCAAATCGACCCAGCATGATATGTGTGTATGTATGTGAGTGAATATGTGTGTGTGTGTGTGTGTGTGTAGCAGACTGTAAAAGCATGTAAGTTCTTTGCAACACTTCACAAAATGCATTTTTCTTTTAAAGCTGACAAGGTGGCTCACTGGATCCTGTACTGTTGCGTACTGCCAACCTGGTCTCATTCCAGTTCGCTGAATACGAACGCTGCTTTGTCACACCCCTGTGCGTCTCAAGCTGATGCACAAGGTACCCTGTTTGAGACACTGCCTTTTTAACACATGGTTAATGCTGTGAAACTCTCATAGTTAGGTAGGTAGGTAGGTTGAGGCAAAAAACTCCTTTGGGTAGGTTTAGGAAAAGACCATGTTTTGGGTTGAAATAAGATGTTGCGTTACGCTGCATCGTATGACGCAGGTGATGCAACTTACAAAACAAAAGTCACATGATGCAAGTCAGGTTACTCATGTGCCTTGTACCTTAAGACTTTACAAAATGTTTTGGTTTCACTTGGGAGACAAACCTCAGTCTCCTGGGTGAGAGTCGTGTGTTTGTTTGACCCATCCACCCGACATTAGCTCACCTCTTCCATGTGCAAACTTTCTTAATATTCATACTACGTCTAAAGCCCGGTGCCTCTCATACAGCTGCTGATCGGTTAACAGTGGAGTAACTTGAAAGCTCAAAAAGAAAATGTCTTAGATGAACAGTGTGAAATTCGCTCCATGCTTTACATACAACTATGTTTTACCCAATCTGTCTGTCATAAGCACTGATTCTGCAGACTGACTTCCTGGTTTAAGATACACATACTGTGATAATAATTATTGAGATAATGATAAAAACTGGGTATCATTTAAGAAACCTGGTGCCAAATAGAGATAATTGTTCCGAGGGAATGTTTGCAGCAGGGTTTCCACAGGAAGTGAGTTAAAAAAAAAAGGGGGAGAACAGAGGTGAACAGTGCAGATATGACAGAAGGCAAAACAAACAGAAAGGGTCATAATGGGTAAACTTCAAATTTTAGTCTAGATATTTTACAGGTGAGAGAGGGCACACTCTAACCTAACCTTTAAAAAAGAAAAGTGAGCAGAAGGTAGCAAACAAAGTAGGTATCAATATGTAATAAAAAGGTAGAAAGAAAGAGAGGAAACAGAAAAAAATGTAGAAGACAAATGGAATCATAACTTGGGTGCCACCACGGTGGTTAACGTGGATTAGATGGGCTAAACCACTGAACCATGAGGGATTCATTCTCACTGAGCAGTAATCCAAACCCACCGGTCTGTCAGTGCTGGCATTGCATCCAAGAAAAACACAACTTGTGTCTTAGACAACTCAAGATCAATGCTATAACCAAATTACATCACATACTCATCTTATCATCGGTGTGCACAGGGAGTTGACCACCCCTGCCTGTTTTGTCTCGAGTGCTGAAGTTCCCACTTCTTTTCCACACATTATTGCCTTTATCTATCATCTGGCCAAAGACCACAAGTGCACAACTTTAGCCATAAAAGACATTACTGCTGTTTCCCAGTTCTCGGCACTCTGTGTACCAGCATGGGCTCTGCTCTGGACCACAGTTACCGTCTCTAAGCCGGTGTCTTCTATTACCATTTGAGCTGTTTTTTCTTTTTCACTCTGCCTATGAAAGTTTATCGCACATTATGCAAGTGACTCTGTCTAGAAAAATATTTATCCCAGCCAGGGGATCATGTGATTACTTCCGTGACTCACGATGTTGGAAAAACCTTGAAAAACTACATGCTGGTCACTGCCGTGGCCAGAGGCATTATGTTTTCAGGTCACCCCATTCTTGTGAATGCAATATCTCAGGAAGCCTTGAGGGAATTTATTCGAACTTGGTACAAATGACCACTTGGACTCAAGGATGAACTGATTACATCAAGATCAAGATTATTTGTCCCACAGAGTGGGAAATTCTTCTTGGGCTTACCTGCCATGCTGCAGACATAAAATACAACATACATACAGCGATGCTCGGTGTCTCATTAGTTTAGATGGTGGCGTCTTTTTTTGTAGTCTTCCAAAAACCTAAAACACAAGACTAAACATGAAGAATGTATTAAATTTAGTAAGCTGGTGCTGGTGCAGAAAAAGTGGATCAATGATGAGGTATCTCACTCTGACCTCCTCTCTTAGGTCTAAGATGGGTTAGCTTACCTCTTATTGTGGCTGTCTTCTTAGGGCGATTGCCTGGTAGGGTAACCATTTCAAGGCCAGCTGCAGTTAATCTAGTCCCTGTGCTTCTTTTTCCGACCTTAATGACCACATTTTTATGGCTATCAAATATGTTGTGTTTCACCACCAATGTTTACTGAGATATAGCTTTAGCCTCAGTATGTTAGCATTAATGTTATATCATGCATGCAGCTGTTAAGTAACTTTGTATATTTTAGATCCTAAAATGTGTCAGATGAGAAGTCAGCTGGAGATAGACTCCTTAGCTGATTCAAGGAGTTTAAGTATTAGCATTAGCTTAAAGTAGCTACCTATGCCTCTGCTAGCGAGGGTTAGCATTTTAGTCAACAAAATACACAGTCGTAAGCTAGAAATGAGAGGTCTGATTTTGTTTATTTTTCAGTGGAAGGGAAGACCTCATGTTTAAAAAATTACTTCCACTTTCAATATTATATCTGCCTCGTTATCACTGTATACTGCATGTGTGCAGTGCATGAATGGAAAGCTTGACAGACATAGCAACAGTAACTAGGGAGGGTAGGGCTTAGCAAGGGCTCAATTACAATTTTAATTAGTTCCTAAATGTCCTGGTTGTAAAGCCGGCTGCTCTTGAGTTCCTTACATAACTTGTGAGCTAAATCATCACTTGCAGCTTTTCAGTCTCTTGATGATGCTGTGGGAGCGGTTTAGTAAGTTTCAATGGATGTTTTGATTTATGTTTTCTGAAGTCTCAAGGTCACAACATGGATTTATCGTAACTGTTGTGAGTCTGCGGCTGTCCTCCACAGAGACAGAGCTATTAACTTTAAGTTACCTTTATAGCCTGCAGGGCATGAGTGCAGAAAGGTGTTTAGTGGTATATTCCTTTAAAGCCCAGATCTCCAAGGACAGTCTCTCTCAAATGCAGCCCCCTTCGTCCATTTTTCCCTGTCCAGCCTCACCCTCCCACCCTACTCTACTGAATCGTCTCTGGTTCTGTAGGTGTTGAATATTGTAATGTACAAGATAAGATTGTTTCCTGACTTTCCCCAGTGCTTATTGTGTCCTAGCTTGCATGTGTTTTTGTGTATACTTTCTATCTACATGCAGGATTGTTCATGTTTTCCCTCCCCGCAGCTTATGCCGATATAAATATCTCAGCTAATTAATAACTGCGAAGACCTTAGAATCTCATATGGGATTTCCACTGGGCTCATTCACTCTCATTCAATTTTCACCTCCCAGCGCAGGGGAGAGCAGAGGAGACGAGGCATGGGAGGGGAGTGATGGAGGAGGAGGGAAACAAAGAGGAGTTGGTAGAGGACAGCGAGGCAAGAGAAGAGAGTGAAATAAGACGAGAGTGAAGAGGAGATTAGTGACAAAACAATGCAGGGAGAGGCAGAGGAGACAAGGAGAAATGAGAGTCAGGAGGTAAAGGAAAGGAGCTCTTGTCGTGCTCACTCTTAGAAATAAGGGTTCCAAATGGGTTCTTCCTGAAGAGCTGAGGTTCTACCCAGAACTATTTGCTCCTGAAGAACCCTTTTTTGAAGAATCATTCATCAAGGGTTCTTTGTAAGACTAATGGTTCCCCATTTTTCTTCAATCCCAAATAATTCCAACTTTTGTGAAGACAGAGTGTCTTCAAGAAGAAGACTCTTTTGTCAAGGGATCTTCTTATACAAAGGGGATTTGGTAGAAGGATGGGGGTGCTCCAGAAAAACTCCTGGAATATAAAAGGTGGTCTCGGTAGAATCCCCTTGGGTGGGTACTAATAAACCCTTTGGGTATTAAAAGTGCTCTCTGTAAAACGCGGGTGGTTCTAGAAGACCTTTGGATATAAAGAATTGTTTGGTATTAGCCCTGAATGGGATCTAGTGTAAACCCTTTGGGATATAGTGGTTTCACAGTCGAAGGGTTTGATAGATTCTGGATAACCCCCATATGTTCTGGCGGACTACAACATAGAAGGGTTCTCCTTTAGAAACCTCTCAATAGGAGGTGCTAGGTGAAACCTTTCACAGATGGTATAGAGTACCCAACTTTCGTTGTTCCCCTTTGAAAGGTCCGGTTGTGTACCTTTATAAAAGATTCTAACAGAAACCAAAAAAGGTACCACTACTATGACAACCAAAGAACCTTTTTTATGGTTCTGGTCAACACCTTTATTTCAAAGACTGTGGTATATTGCAAGTGAGAGAATATAAAAGGGTTCTAAGTAGAATCCCCCTGGGTTCTAGATAAAACCCATGGACTATGAAGAGTTCTTGCTTCCGCTGGTTGGGTTCTTGTTAGGACCCTTACAAAGTGGGACGATTCTGAAAGGGTTCTGGGTGGAACCATTACACCACAGAACGGTTCTCTATAGAACCTAATAGAGGGCTCTGGATGACCTTTCACAGATGGTTCTAGGTATAACCCTTTACACTGTGGTCTGGACAAAACTCTTGGGAAGGGTATCAAGACAACCTTTATAAAAGGTTCTACCAATAACCAAAGCATCCTCCTAAAGAACACTTTATGGTTCTAGCTCCTTTATTTCTAAGAGTGTAGTCATGTTGAGAAAAAAGCACCACAGGAGAGTGGATGAGAACAAAAGAGCACACTATGCATTTTTAGTGAGGTTAGTGATTCATCCAGGAAAGACAGAAGGGAAAGGCAGTTTCATTTTGACTACATGGAGATATACTAAGTAGGAGGTCTACCTGAGTGGCGAAATTGTTTTGCACAACATTTTGTGTCTGTGTTTTTGAAATTCAACTGACTCCACATGTTTTTATGCCTTAAAACCACACAAAACATGTCTGTACCACTGTGGAGAAAGGACTGGGTTCAACTTCAATAAGCTGCATTGCAGACTGTAGCATTCCCAACACTTGTAAAAAAAAGACTGCTGTTTACGTTGAAAATGTGCAGTGGCAGTACCACCACCCCCAGCTCAGCTCGTCAGAGTGATCGCTGCCTGAGATGGAGACGAAGATAGAGAGAAGATAGAGACTGTTAAGCTGACTTCAGCCGGGGCTTCAAACAGACTGCAGAACTATTCAGCGTGTGGAAAAGCAGCCCCAACACACTGAAAAGAGGAAGGCTTCAATTACTGTGGCATTCTGGAGAAGATCATGAAAAGAGACAGCAGAGTGACTGTCGGTTTGTGTGTCCTGCGCATCTGTGTCTTTTTACATGTTGCTTGCGTGAACGTGTGTTTAGATGTCCAGGTGTTTACATACACAGAACAGCATCTTTATGTGTGCTTTCAAAAGTGTCAGCATTCCTTCTGACACATATGTATGACTGCGTGTGCGAGTTTTACTGTGTGCATGTGTGTGTGTGTGTGTGTGTGTGTGTGTTGCGTGTGGTGTGTGTGTGTGTGTGTGTGTGTGTGTGCTCTGTGAGTGTCAGATACTACTGGCCACCTCAAGCTCTGTATCTATATAGTGGTTAGCAGTTAACATGGCAGAAATGTCACTGAGCTTTCAAAGATCTTCACTGCACAGAACAGACAGCCCTGGGCGCAGATTCTTCCCAAGCAGCCTGGCACTGCAACCCACACACACACACAAGCGCACGCACACACATTTACTTGTGTCATTTTTGGGGACATCTCATAGACTTACATTCATTTCCTGGAGGTTTGCCCTAACCCAACCCATAACCACTACTTGACACTGCTGTGCGGTAACCATCCTGACAACTGCATTACCTGCAAGAGTGTTTCCCCAAAAAGCAAAGCATTTTTAAAAGTGTGATCCAAGGCTGTGATTACAAGCAGATACTTTGGTGAACATCATAGTGTTTGTACAAGCCACCCAAAAGTCCACAACATGTATACTAGCTTACAAATCTCTGTATATGAATATTTGAACGGGCACTGTCCAGCCCTGAATCTAATTGACCACCCAAAGTGCTATCCCATTGTTCTCAAGTATGATTGATTATCTGATAGCCTACTTATAAATTAATATTTAAAAAAAAAAAAGAATCATCATCAAGTATTTTTCATCATGGAGTGTGGAGGGTGAATTTATGAGTCTCACTTGGGTCACCACTGTCGAAAAAGTCTGGAAACACCCCTCAATGTGTGTGCAATAAAGTTAGGAGAAAAAAAAAAAACAACTTCCCGTCATGTAAATAATTCCACAAGAAAGTAGGCTTCAATCATTGGTTCCACAGTTTAATATTCAAGTAGTGGGCAGGGTTAAAGGTTAAAGAAACAAGCTTGTGACTGAGAGGATAAATCTGGGTGGGGAAAGTGAAAGAGCAGCGCTTGCCCCACTGGGGTGCCCTTGAGCGAGGCCCTTAACCCCATCTGTTGCTCAGTTGTACTGGGTAGCTTCCAGGTATGAAGGTATAACTGTATGAATGTGATCAGGGTCTTCCTAAAAAAAAAAAAGAACATTGCTCTTAGTGAATAAATAAAGATTTAAAAAGAAAAAAAGTAGAATGTATTGTTCTTGACTAGCACCATGTTGTACAACTCTGGGTTCTTAGACACCATATGCCTCCAATTCCTGCCCGCTTTTATTTGATTGGCCAACACCAGCTGAAGTTGCACACAGGGGGGCAGAGCAAAATCTTTGCGTGTTCATGTGGGCGGCAACCGCTTCTAACGGCTGATCAAAACCATTTCCCTCTACTGCCTTCCCCTTATTGAAATGACTGGAGGCGGTGAGTTACCATGCAGTGGTGTGAAAGGCCTGAAAGGTAGAATCAGTTGGATCTGTCTGAGTTGTTCATAAACACACCAGAAAGACAGCTGATTGATGACTCTCATTTCCAGGACGTAAAATACTGACATTTTGATTTGGTAAACAATCCCAAGCAACAAATAATGAGAAAATAAGGAAATTCAGGCAGAGGACAGGGTCTAGGCAGATACAGCCCCCACCAGAGACTTTAAAAGTGATGATTGAAAGGGATTCTTTTTATATGAGTCTACACATTTATTTTTTTTAGGAATATATTGCATGTTGTGCCTTTACCAATGGATATTGTTTGTTCTTTCACAGTGTCGCATATACATCCACATTTTTTACCTCTTTCAATGACTTTGTTGACTACCTTCAACTGATTATCTCTGATTAACTAAAGTGTAATGTACATGTGAAAGCTGGTATGCAGCACCTCAATGCAGAGACAGCGATGGTTCATTTTTTTCTGTCTGAGCTGTCTACTTTGATTTATTTCCATTCTGACTTTTTCTGGTCTTTATTACTGCTCATGCTGGTCACCGCACAGAAACTCAGATGTTCCAGACTGGCAGAGTGCAGCATAGTAATGAACAATAATCTGATTTTGGTGAGTTCATGTAAAGCGGGCTATTAGAGAAATCTAGTTTGGATATTAGAGTGTGAAAGAGAGCAGCTATCTGATTGGGCCAATCAAGTGGGCGCATTCCCTCACAGCTGTTTAACTGAATTAAAAGAAGAAATGAATAAATGCATTAGTACAGCAGATGTTTGATCAGACTCCTGAGGACCCACAAGTAGAAGATCAACGTCCTCATTGCCGACTCTGACTCTTCAGCTACACTGGTTGTTTGGACTCTTTTTTTTTTTTGCAAAATGATCTGTTCGGATCAGATTAATCACGCCCGTCACACTGCGGGCATGAAATGAAATTGAAATTGTATTTTTGTGGTACCGTGGCAACTGCCGGAAAAATGGCTCTGTTATTGTACCCAGCGGCCTCAGCCTGCCTTGTCTTTGTGGAGGAGAATCAGGTAGTTTACTATGCTACACTACAGATTGTTCCACAACTGCTGCAGTCAAGTCTGTTGTCAGCCTCGAGGCGCATACACCCCAGACATTTTAATGTGCTACAACTGTAGAATGTAGATTACATCAAAGTGCCTTTGTTTTTTCCCATCACTTCTGCTGATGAGCTTATTTTGAACAATGGCTACAGCAGTAAATACATCTGTTATATCTGGTCAGTCATCAGAGTAATGGTCTGCTTACAGATTTATAGGGATTTACTGGCAGAATATGGCAGAAATTGAATATAATATTCATAAGTATGTTTTTATTAGTGTGTAGTGTGTAACACATACCAAATCAAAAAGTACAGGACACAAGAGTGGAGAAAGCTGACAAGAGGTACCAAGCTTAGTCAACTGTCATTGGAGCACAGAATGAAGAGAAGCAGGACTAAGGAAGGGTCAGTTGTTGTGTTTCAGTTTCCTTAGAATGAGCCTTTTGATCGTAGGGAGGTTGGCCGTACAACTGACTAGAGTAGATTAGATTACCACCATTTGGCAGGACAGGGGGAGGTAGTGGGTGACAAAAGCTGCCACCATACGGTATTCATCACCTGCACACCTTCAGATTATCCATCCATCCATCTTCAACTGCTTATCCAAAGTTTGGTCACAGAGGTAACAGTTCCAGCAGGGGACCCCAGACATCACTTAGCCCGGCTACATTAGCCAGCTCTGACTGGGGGATCCCGAGGCGTTCCCAGGCCAGGGTGGAGATAAAATCCCTCCACCTAGCCCTCCTAGCTGGACGTGCCTGGAACACCTCCCTAGGGAGGTGACCAGGTGGCATCCTTACGAGATGCCCGAACCACCACAACTGACTCCTCTCTACACAAAGGAGCAGCGGCTCTACTCCAAGTCCCTCACGGATGACTGAACTTCTCACCCTATTCCAAAGGAAGATGCTAGCCACCCTCCTGAGAAAACCCAGTTCGGCCGCTTGTATCCGTGATCTCGTTCTCTCCATCGTGACCCACCCTTCATGACCATAGGTGAGAGTCACAACAGTGCAGTAAAGCAAACGCAATACCGGTCCCGCTGCTCCAACTCTCCAGCCCATCTCACGCTCCATTATCCCCTCACTTGAGAACAAGACCCCAAGATACTTGAACTCCCACACCTGAGGTAAGGAGTCATTCCCTACTCGGAGTAGACAATCCACCGGTTTCCTGCAGAGAACCATGTCCTCAGACTCGGAGGTGCTGATCCTCATCCCAGCCGCTTCACACTCAGATCCAAAAATTGCAATAGGTGCGTTTCAACAAATAGAGGCAGTCCCTATGCATGTTTATAACACTATTTGTAGAATTTAAATACATTGCTCTTAAATGTCAAGATTTGAGCCTGAATCAATCAATACTACTAAAAGCTCAAGCACATTGTTTTTTTTCAGCTGGAAAAAGTGGTTTTGGGGTTTAGTTACTTTTTAACTGTGAATCATCTCAAAGGTGCATGTTGTTTCCTGCAGGCTTTAAAGATTTAACTTTCTGAAAGATTTGATTTGTTCCATTTTTCACTCTCAGGATGAGACAGATCCTTTTTTCTTAATTTTCCAACCACCTTGAACCTCAGCATTCTCTATTCACCTCCTCTTCACGTTCCATGGCTCATCTTTCATTCATCTCTCCCTTTCTTTAGCTCCCCTTTCACACCTCTCACTAGTTTGCAACTTTTTTCTTTGATCTCGGCAATGTCATTTCCTCTTCTTGTTGGCCACAACTGCACGTCTTCGTGAATCGTTTAGTCTTATCTGTAACTTGTGATTTGAGCGAGGATAGTCGTGAGCTTTCGCTTGATGTCACAGCTCCCTGCTGCAGCTGTTTTGGGCGATCACGCCCTGCCGTGAAAGCACAGAATTTAATTAAACTAACATTACCGCACAGTGGAAATTACCATACAAGCATCAGTGACATTATTTCCTGAATATATTGAATTTCTTTTCATCTTATCTTCTCTTCTGCCCCATAAACCTCCTCTCTGTTACATGAGCCTCTGTTTAACATGACACTGCTCTGTGTCACCCTGTCATCATCTTAGTTTTTAATCCTCCCGCCTGTGCCATTGTTTCTTTCATTTCTGATATTAGCCGCTGACTCTGTGAGTGAAACAGTTGAATTCAATTCACTCTGTTATTAAAGCAGTCAATAGTGAGGCCAGAGGGCCTAAAACAATATCCTGCAAACATTCTTATCCCTGGAATATTTATTGACGATAATGAAAGTATTAATAAAAACCGAGAGCACAAGATTAATTAACCCTTTGACTTCACCTGCTGTTCCAATAAACAGGATTTCAGTACGACTTCATCTGAAATCCAAAATAACAGAACAAAAAAAAAAAAAAAACTCCCAAAGCAACTGTCACCTGATTACACCCTCTGCTTCACTGGTCGATTTCATACACCTCTGACACAGCCGAGGTGCTGCTGGGTGTTGGCATCAACATAAGGAAGCATTTCAAACATTTCTGTCTTGTTATTGTTTTGATCATCGCATTCAATGGTTTTGTCACCCACTCTTTCTCTCTGTGTCGTCTTCCATCTTGTCTCACTGAAAATGAAATTTTCAGCGGTTCCCTTTTTTTTTTTTTTTTTGCCTCTGGCATTGTTGTCTCCACAGAGCATCTTCCCTCACTCTTTGTTGTCCTTTGTTCATTCTGCTAATGTCTTCGTCTGTGCAAATAATAACATTGGAAAAAAAATGGAAAAAACAATGTTGTTTCAGTTTTTACCAGGCTTTTTTCTATCTTCCTTTCACATTAATGATAATAATTATTCCTTCCAGTTGTAACTTGTGTGAGTGAGTGAGTGAGTGAGTGAGTGAGTGATCACTGGCACCAGCAACTTGTCTGCAGCTTATCTTGAATACTACTGGGCCACTCAGCTTTTTTGTGCACATTCATGACTGTTTGCTGAAGGACCTCAGTGATTCAGAATTCTTGGAAATCCTTGCAAAACTTTTTTAAAAAAATGACTTTTTTTAAGGGTCAGCCCATTATTGTGAACGCAATGTCTCAAGAACACCTTGAGGGAATTTTTTCAAGCTTGATACAAATTATCACTTGGATACAAAGATGAACTGATCAGATTTTGGTGGTCAAAGGTCAAAAGTCATGGTGACCTCACACATTTTTGGTCATAACTCAAGATTTCACAAGCTAAACATTCACACAAATGTCTAATAGCATAAAAAGATGAGGTGATGACATTATATATCCAAAAGGTCAGAGGTCAACTTTACTATCACATCTCTATCGGTCCTCTGTACTAAAAATAGCCCTTAAGTGAAGACAGAATCTTTGTCACTAGAAATAATTAACTGGAATCATACTTGTATTGTGATTACTTCTTTTTTTTCAAAGATATACACTCAGTTACAAAGTTACAGGTCAGTTTAGTGGCAAGTTCCATATTAAATTCCTTCAAAGTCTTCACTACATACATTATATGAGTATGAGCAGACATGAGCAGACATGGGTGTAAATTGTAACTAAACTGGTTGGTGGAAACATATAACTGTGAGGCAGTGATTCTATTTTTTGACTGTTTTATATGATCACTGACAGCTTACTTCTCACTCCTCTTAACCGTCCACGAGGGGCCACAAGTGATCATCACCTGCTTCAGACTCAAATCTTGTTTCAGACTGGGACAACATATGTGGGGGTCATGTTAATGTTGGCAGAACTTTGCGAATCTCATCTGGTTGCATCTGACAGTTGTGGTGGCATTGCAGTAGGTGCTTCACCATGTGTTGCCTGGTGGGGATCTGCACTCTACTAAGTGCACTCAAGTGAGTTGTTTGTTAAAACAGCAAGAGCAAATATCCAGAAAACCACTCTTGATGCTCCATTATGTTTTTTTTTTCTGTTTCTTTATTTATATGAGTGTATGCCATCTTCCTCACTCTTCCTCCTTAAATGTCAGTCACTCTCTCATCTTTAGAATACTATCTGTCGTGTCCCTTCTTCATCTTTGTCTATTGCAGCATCTCTTTATAAAACCTCCTTTTATGTCACTGGATCATTCTCTCCCTCTCTCTCTAAGATGTTCACCCTGAGGGGCTCGAGGATTTCAGCACGATGGCCATATAGCAGCATGGATACACTTAGAGTATGCACACTTTAACATGCATGCATGCATATTCAATTCTCCAAGCACATGCATACACACACATGAAAAATAACAACAGCATGTACATAAAAGCAGAATAAATAGGCCGTCTTGAAATATGGAACATGCACACACACACACACACAGAAACACATTTACACACACAAGAGAATAGTGGACAGCCTGAGAGTAAATTAAATAGACACATGCAGTGTAATACTAGAATGCACTTAGTAGAGCACAAACCTTCATCATCACTGAACAATTCTTCAGTTCATAGAGCAGCAGCATTTGTAACAGTATACAATGTGTTACCAGTTTATTGGAAGCACTTATAGCTTAATCTAATGTGATTCACTAGAACAGTCCTGTAATAAAGCTTATTTCAGTTCCACTTACAATTTGAGACTGTCCTCCCAAAAAGAATGACAGCATCATTCGTTTCAGGAAGTGCTCCAAAACAACACATGTTTACGTTCATGTGACAAAGCTCTCGAGCAGCTGTAGCAATTATGAAGGGAACAAAAGAGGAGGGTGATGGTACACACCAAAAATCACTGGGTTAAAACCTAACATAGACAAGAAATTGTTTTGATCCAATAACCCATAATAACACCAAAAGCCACATTCAGACAGAATCAGGTGTTGTGGCTATGAGACGCAGGTTTGTCGTCGGTCGTTTTTTGCTTAGAATATAACCAATATGAAACAATCAGGAAATAAAGTTTAATTTCTCAGAATAATCAGCTTTCTCACTACCAGTGCTCCCTCGCCTTGTTCAGTCTCAGTCTTGCACAACACAGCTGTACTCTCTCTCTCTCTCTCTCAAAAACTGGACACAAACCAAAAGAAACTTCTTGGTGACACAGCATAAATTGCAAGCCAGACCCAGACGTCGAAGCTGGGTACATGAAATAAACAAAGCGAGGACACAACTGGGATATTATCATTATTTGGTGCATGAATTCCGCCCGGAAAGCAGCTGATTCAGAAATATTTCAGGCTGACTGTGGAGCACTCTCATCACCAGCTCATAATTGACCACTGCAGCGTGACACCGGGTTGAGTTTCTTCAAAAGTCGACTCTGTTTCAACTTTTCCACTGCGCACTGCACTCCGTTTGGCCTCGAACGCCACATCTTAAACGCTCTACCTCATCCAAAATTAATGAGATCACTGGCATTTTCACCGCAACACTTGATTCTGTCTTAACTTGGTCTTATACTGGGTCAAAACAACCAATTCTTTCTGGGTAAAGTTAATCTACTATTGCATTGCTGCTATTGATCCATGCCCGGTCAATTCTGGGGAGGAGGTTGAGGTGGGTGGAGGTGTCAACGACATGCAGACCCAAGATGCAAACTGCAATGTTTAGTGATCTGATTTGGATCACAGAGACAAATCATATCAGAAAACACTAATGACTAATTATGTATTTTGTCGTTTAATTTGGAGGGCTTGTATAATCAGTTTTTGTTGAGACTGTGTAGTTCGTGGTGCTGTTGAATCGGTTTCACTTTTCACTTGTTTACTGTTTGTTCTGTGACCTACCTACTTTCTTCTTTCTCTCAAAAATCTTCCCCCCTCATTTACAGTCTCTCTCTTCCCAAGTGTCACTTTCGATCTTTTTCACTCTCTCATTTTTCTTTTCTCTCGCACACTAATTGCCTCCCTCTGCGTCAGCCGCTCCCCTGCCACTTAGCCACCTTTCTCTTCTCCTTCTCACTCAGACGAGGCTGACGGAGAGATAACGTATGTGTGCCATCACGTGTTGTACGTGTCATATTCTGTGTTTTTGTGTGCCAGCAACTATCTTCTCGTGCTCCCCTCTGATTCTTTTCTCACACACTCCTCACTCTTGTTGTAAGAGTTTGTGACAGTTGGAGCAGGTTTGGGAATAGCTTTGTCATCTTCTCTGCCTACTGTACTCTTCATTCTTTCCAATCATCATGGATGCCAACTTTCTCTTCTTCTCTTTTTCCTCAAAGTACGTCTTTGTATGTCCAGTTTGTTTTGTACCCTTTGGTCAACCCTGAATGTTGGTGTTTAGTTCGGCAGACAGGTAAACATCTGTCATTTGGAGTGTGTAAACACACTCCAAATGACAGACAAAGGTTTTCAGGTTCAGGCTGTTATTTGTTGCCTCCCAAATGAAGGTGCTGTAAAACTAAAATCCACAGAGAAAAACAGTTAAAGTTACAAAAGCCTTTTCAATCAAATAAAGTATGGCATAATGCTTAAAAACTCCCAATACAGCTAGCATAAGTACCTCTATAGCTAGCATAACTGGTACAACCATGCTGAAAACAACTTGTTTCGCATGTAGCTTCTTCAGGGTGTCCAGGCTTTATGCAGAGTGAATTTGATGAAGCTACAAGCCAAACGTGTTGTTCCCTCCTAATAAACATTGTAAAGTCATTTCTTTACCTTATGTTTAAAACCGCTCCTGAGAAAGCACCTGTCACCTGCAAACTGCCAAAATGGGTTGCCAAAGCAAGACTGCTCTCACCAAAATATGTTGAAGTAGGCAAAATGTTTGCAGTTTTGATAAACCAAGGACATATTTGAAATCAAAATGGTTAATATGTTAGCTGAATACATATCAAAACTTCACTACAGCTGGTTGATGAAAAATGCACTGGTCTACTCCAAATCTACTCTTGTTAGCTCCCAAATTTTTACATAGAAGTGATAGCGAGCATGTTGACTGGAAACATTACAAACTGGCATGGTTTGTGCATTGCACAGGACAGGATGGCTCTGCAGTGACACCCATATATCAAGCATCAGTGATACTAGTGAGGTGAGGTGCCTGCACAGAGGCTGAAGGATGCTAAAAACAATAGCCACGCCAGCTTGTTTATCCTGCAACCATTTGGCAAGAGATACAGAAGTATCTCCTACCACCAGACCACAGAGCAGCTTCTTTCTTTAGGTTGAGAGAACTCAACCTCCACACACCACCATCTTCTCTTGTGTAGCAGGTCACAAGAGGTGGTACAGTACAGAAGTACATTTGAAAAGGCCTAAAAACACAGTCATTGCAAGCAAACTATTCTTAAACTTAATTACAAAACTTACTTGAAACTAGACTCATGTTCCTCTTTTCTTATTGTTGTTTTCAGTTTGTAATGAAAATGTCCCGAAAACATCGGAGATCAAATGGCTTTGTGTTCGACAATCTATTAGCTTTTTGATTCTCTAGATACCAAAACAGCTAAACTCAGTCCCTATGCTGAACAAAATTAATTGTGTTCTATCGAGTTGCATTCTATTGTATTGCTCTATTCAGAGTTTAATTTACAAGTGTGTATGTTAACAGATCAGTAGTGGTGAAAAGAGTACTGAAATCAAGAAGAAGTACTGTTACATTTTCAAAATATTACTCAGCTACAAGTAAAACTACCGGTTTAAAAAATTCTTAGAAGTATTCTTCTCAAAATCTACTCAGAATATTAGCTACTTTTAATCATTGTTGTTTAATTCATTTTCAACAGCAGGAGTTCAATCAAAGGGGTTTCTGTTTATCCAAATCTTCTGTATGTTTGTATGTTCTGGTTTTTATTGGCCCATTTGCTATCGGCTCGCCTCATAGGCTACAAAAATGCAGGTGAAAGGTTTGGATATTAACTATTGCCCTACTCAGCTGCAAATTATTATTTAAAAATTACATAGTGTAATGCATACTTAAATTTACTGACTTGACAAAACTCATAAAAGTGTCGCACCCAAAAAAGACTTAATTACAGTAATGTAGTAACGTAGTTGTAATTTGTTACTTCCACATCTGCACACCAAAAGATATATTTTCTGTGATGAATTTGTCACTATGCACAAAGTTCAAATCAAATATGATACAATGCAATGTGACAAATGGATATGAATCAATATTATACAATACAAATGTATTGTCAGTAAACACTTACATCCTTGGGCAGCTCCATTCAAGAGGTTACACACAGATTAAACATACAGTACACGTATGACATTTTCCACAAACTTACAAAACACTGCATAAAGTCAAGACAGCTATATAGTGCATATCACTATTGAATCAATATTGAATCAAATAAGTAGGAAGGAAAGATTCATGTGACTGCCACTGACAGTTCACTGGCTGGGCCTCTGTCCACATGTCCTGTTTTTCAATAGCTTCTAACTGAATCTGTGGGTCGGTGTTTGTACTTTAAGGTGTTGCTGATCAAAACACGTTTCCAAATTTTGCTGCTTCATAATAAAAGCTTTTAGAAAATAAAATATCAGGGGACTTATGAAGAAATCATAGGAAATGACATGCAGGTAACCAGCATTTTAGAGATGCTTGACTCAAAACAAAGCCGTATCAAGACACACCTTCAAGTGGGTAGTCCAGATGCAAATACCCAAATTGCTGGGCTGATACGCTGAGTCAAACCAAAGTGGGGATGCTTGATTGTGCAACAATGGTGGTCACAGGAATTTTTTTTTTTCTTTTTTAACAGCAGGGGCATGCACCACAGTGCCATGCCAGTGCCTTGCAACCAAAAAAAGCTATGAGCCCTGATTGGCTGCTCTAAGTCCTCACATGCAGAAATGAACACATGTAGAATAAGACAAAGTGCAGACACATTTGTTCACTGCAATATTCCTTCTTCGTTGGTCGTCTCTGCTCTGTATTCCTGGTTGTGTAAGCTTCCTTCCAGTCTTGATCTTGGGGGTGTGCTTACGATTTTCATGAATGTTATTATTTTGGCCTGTATGCTTGTTTTTTTTTTTATTATTTCATATCAAAGATTGTGAGGTATCTGTGTCTCTCATCTTATTTCTTTCACTTCCCTTCACTGCAGAGGAAGACCTCAGAGGGAATTCACATTTCAGCCGTTTCTCTCACCTCCTCCCTCTCTCCTCTCATTTCTCCTCTCATCTTCTGTCCCCTCCTCTCAGAGCTGAGGAACCACAATGCTTGTTATTAACTTTCTCATACCATTTATCTCCCTTTCACCACCAGCACCACCTCCCTCTGCTTTCTGTCATCTACTCCCGGCTCCCCATCTCTCCCCTCCTCTCTCTACTTCTCGCACACCATTTGTCTGTTTCAGTCTCATCAGTATTCTCCCTCTCTTGCAGACAGCAGGTGAGTTCAGCACCCCCAACCCACCTTCATACTTCCCTATCCCGATACATCATTCTATCTCCTGTTCGTTACTGCGGCATGATTCCTGTTACGCCTGTCAGCGCAGTCATTTGATCTTCATGAGATCACAGCATTGCCGGAAAACATTTGACCACAGAACATGAAGGCACTATTATTCAAAGTGAAGCTGTGGAATGAAGCCTGCAAGTCATAAGGATGGGCATAGTAGGATTTTATTGATTGAGATTTCACTAACATGGCCCTCATCAGTCTGATTCTTTAGTGATTCCTTTATAGGTGTGTTGGTGATTAATCCTTGGAGACAGAAATTTACTACCACACCTAATATTTAGATAATAAAAGAATAAAAACTAAAAATGTTAAAATTTGTGACAATATATGAAAATAGGTCAGTAGGAGATTGTGAGATTGTGAGGATTGGGGGGGGGCAAATCATCACCACATTTTCTGGAGCTCCCCCAAGATAAAAATATTTTGGGAAAGTATTTGGAGAATCATGCAGCATATTCTTCCCGATGACATGCATGTCACTTTATTTGGGTGATCTACCAGAAGAAATAACAAATACCTCCTGAAAATATTAACTGTAGCAGCAAAAAAAAAAAAAAAAAAAAAAAAAAAAAAAGCAATCACTCGTAAATGGTAACAAACGAACCCACCTGCGGTAGATAATTGGAAGAAAATTATTAAGGAAATTCATGAGATGGAAAGACCGATTTCCTTCTGAGACTAAGAAAAGATACATGCATTGCAATGTGGTTGGTGACTCCCCCTCATCTTCATGGTTTAAAATGTGTTTTTTGTTTTAAATGTCATTCACCTTCCTCCTTTGGTATCCTTTACCAATCTCACAGAGTTAGGTACAAGTTATGAAGTGACTGTATAAATATGCCCTTGTACATATTCTCCTATATATGCCCGTTAGATAGAAATTTATGGATAATATAGTGCCTGGCAACTTTTGTCATTGTACTGTATATTTGTTTTGTTTGTTTGTTTTTGTTTTGTTTGTGTTTGTTTGTTTTTGTTCTTTCTTACCAAAAAATAATTTAGTAGAATCTAAGTATCAAAAAAAAGAAAAAAGGTCAGTAGGGTTTAATAACAGCAAAGCCTCAGTCTGATGAATGTTATCTAACACGGATGAAATGGAAATAAATACTCACACACCACTGCAGAAACCTGGGGCCTCATTTATAAAACTGAGCGTAGGATTTACCTTAAAACATGGCATACAGATGAAACACAAAAAGTGCTTACACACAAATATTCTGATTTATAAAACAGAGCGTAGGCTCGTCCTCCACCAGTTTCTGTTTTCCCTCTGTGGACATCCAATAGTTGCCTATGAATGGTCAGTGAAATGCTTCAGATTAATATTGATTTATACTGACTGCATGAAGACGATTGTTGCAAACATGGACAGAAACGCTAAAAAAAAGGAATTTCACACACTGTGCAACAAAGTTTTTGTTGTGGTGGTTGAGACAACAATATGTTGTTTGGTGAACACAATGTGAAGACTGAACGGCAAAATAGTGCCAGAATGGCAACATTTGGCAGATGCTGTGAATGCTGCCACCTCACAGTGTCAGACTGTTTAATAATTACAGAACATATTTGGGTTTTTTTTCCTACATACATCCCTGTTTAAATTTATTATTCTAAAGCATGTTTTCTGTGTATGTGTTCATGCCAGAGAATATCATGTCAATGTTTGTTTAATCGTAGTAAGAATGGCATTCATCTCTTTATGTAAATTAACTCTTCATATATGATATGTGTAGGGTAATATTTCAATTTATTTCACACAGTAGTGTCAGTTTCACTCTCTGTCTTGTGTTTTACCCTCCTGCCATGGGAGTTGGAGCTTTCTCCAGTTGATGTGCGTACACCCCAAGCTTGTTTTTTTATAAATCCCAAATTTTGCTTAGAAAAGTGGCGTATGCCTTCTTTTGTGCACACGGCACATTCTTAATTGAGGCCACTGAGTTTAATTCCTGGCAGCAGTGCCCGCACCTTGGGTAGGCATTACTGCTCTAGCAGGTGGGAAGCCAGTGAGGGATCAACTATTATATATTACATAATTTGGCACAATATTTTGTGATACAAAAACAATATAAATTGTGAAACTAGAGGATGATTGCTGCATAACTGTTTCTTTTCTATGTGAGCAGTGTAGCAAGAGCAAGATGCCTCGGAGTACCTGTTTTAAAGTTAGAGCAGTCTGACTCACTCGATGTACTCTGTTACAATGAGCTTGCCATTGTTCGCTTGTTTCAATCGGCATCATGGCATCCATTATCTGCGTTTTCAGAGTCCCGGGGAGTTAACAACTTCCCAGCTAGCAACCTGCACTCTAAAAATAGCAAATTAGCGCCTGGGATGCTAATGGTGCAAATATAAACAAGCTAGTAGCTCTCACCTTTTCCTTAGCAGGTATTTAGCCATTTTAATGCCAGAACTCGCCTCCTGACGTGCAAATGTTCCACCAAAACAAGTTCCCCACCGACACTTTTTGGCAGGGGCACTGTCGCTGCATCCTGGGCTTAGCTCCCCTCAAGATGATTGTGGATTTGAATTTTGAATACAAACAAGCCAGAGCGTTTTTTTCCCCCCTCTATAGCAGAATGATAATGTGTGGAACCAGACCTATCTCCACAGCACTGAGCTAAAGTCAGCGTATTGGGTTTTCTCCCTTGCCAAGATACCACCAAGCTGAATTTAGTTTCAAGATGAAGTGAAGCTTGTTTATCTTTTAACACAAACAGTTAACCAGCTAATGGACTAGCTCTGTAACCGCTGTGATGGGGAACCACTGTTAAATAAGCCAAACATCACTCACTCAACCAGACTCTATTGGTGAAATCTTTTTACCTTAAATCATTTTTATGTCATTTTACCTTGTAGAACACAGGCGTTGTTGATCTAACACTACCTCAATAGGTTAGTTTGTTATTGTGTGACTTAGTCTGACCTCATAACTAACCGTTAAAACACAAAACTCGCCTATCAAGGCAACAGTAGACCAGCAGCTC
Organism: Lutjanus argentimaculatus; assembly: GCA_034769285.1. Classification (NCBI taxonomy): domain Eukaryota; kingdom Metazoa; phylum Chordata; class Actinopteri; order Lutjaniformes; family Lutjanidae; genus Lutjanus; species Lutjanus argentimaculatus. Next base: position 5,922,440 of record JAWZSL010000001.1, read on the forward strand.
CCGTGTTCTGCGAGATAAAATAAGCTGATTTTGCCAAAGAGTCTGTTGAGTGAGAGAGAGCAATATTTAGCTTATATAACAGGAGTTGCAGTTGCTTAGCTTCTGTGCTGGTACTCCTCCCTGCTTCTCCAAACTGGGGTGGTTAGTGTGTGTCGGTCGGCATCCACTATCGCTAAGTACTGTACCTCAAACAACCCCACTTCAAATAATGCAGACAATTCCTTTAACCAAAAAGCTTTCTAGTAATTTCTTCCAGATTCCATTCTAACATTTTCACAGACATTTTTAATTCAATTCCTGTGCTAGAACTGAATCTGCTTTTGCCTCTGAATGCAGCTTGCATTGAAAATTCAACTGTATTCACCACAGTTGCTTTGGAAATTGGGTTTGTAGCAAATTAAGAACTTTGATGTTGATTCACTTTATGTATTTGTTCATGTTCATGCATCTGGCTTCAAAAGTTAAAATTGTTGTTCTACTTTTATGATTAACTTTGCATTGGGAGTTTTGATGTTTCTACTGTGCGAAACATTTTGGGGAAAAACAAATGTTGCACTTCAGCAACCAAAAAAGCAAAATTATGAAGAGTTCCTTCTGAAAACCAACCAGCTGTGCATGCATAAGTACTTGATTTGTGTTTGAATGTGCACATGTGCGTGCATTCAAACTCCTGAATGTATTTGTTGTGTTTTTGCACATTCCTGCTGCTGCTCTCTCCATGCCCTGAGGAATTTCCTGGAGTTCCCTGTTTCCTGATCACCTGTTATCGTCCTCCATCACATGCTTACACACAGGAATACACATGTGCATACCCACAATGTTACCCACATCATGCAGACCCACACAACACACACACACACACACACACACAGCCATGCAACATGATGAAAAAAAAAAAAAGGAACCATCCCTTTCCTGATTAAAGGTGTGTGTGTGTGTGTGCATGTGCGTGTGTAGATTGTGTTCATGCTGCAGCCAAGAGGTCAGAGTCTGTCCTCGGTGGACTCAACCAGAACAAAAAATAAGAAAGAAAGAGACATGACAGCAAAAAAAGTAAGTACAGATTCTAACAAAGGAAAGAAAAGTGGGCACATAATGAATGCTATTGAATGTAATTGAATTATATGGGAGATTAGATTTAGATCACTACAGTGAGCTGAATGGTGGAAAAACTGTTATTAGTCAGGAGACTAGCAGGCTAATTTTCCTCACATATATTTAATAAAAATGTTAATGTCTTTAGTTTACAATTCAAATTAGAAAGGCTTCCTGAGTAACAGTCCGTGGGTTTGATTCTTGTTTTGATTCTGATTTTTCACATACAGCACATTCTGTATCTATGTTAATTATTCTTATTGTATTACTATTATTATCATAATTTTTAGAAGTAAATTACTGGTAGCATAGGATATGTTTTGCAAAATGTGGGAATTTAAACACAAGACAATGTATGATAATGAAATACATGAGAGGAAAGGTAAAATCCTTGAGTCAAAGTGAACATTTGTAGCAGGTTTGAAGTAATTCCTTCAAGGCATTCTTGAGATATTGGATTCACAAGAATGAGATGACCTGAAGACATAAAGGCCTGTGGCTAAGGTCATCAGCATTGAGCCATAAACATTTGTTTTTCAAGATTTTTCAAAAATTCAGAATCACAGAGATCCTTCAGCATACCGTCATGAATGTGCACAAAAGAGAGATTAGCTGTGAACAAGATACAGGTGCAATGATCATGCACACACACAAGCGATGGCGCCTAATAACAACAGTTCATGCTTTTGATTTTACTGCATTATACTACACATATCCACACTGAAGAGATGAAATATTGAGAGAGTCACAGAATCTGAACATCTAGGTATTATGAATAGGCTTTATAAATCATTTACATTTAAACATCATATTGAAAATCTCATCACCAAACCGCAGCAAAAACTCACATTTGTACAGAAACAGCTTTGAATGATAGGAAAAGTACAGTTAAGGCAGTCTTTCTATCAGTCCTTGAATATAGTGATATAATCTGCAGACGTGCTGCTGCCTCCACTCTCAAACTCCCTACACTCAGTTTATCATCCATAGATTCATTACCCAGAGTTTGTTGGTCCTTTTTGGCGCAGAGGTGTGATAGACATTTGTATCTTTTAATCCATAAATCCCTTATTGGACATTCACTACCCTGTATAACATCTATGCTGAACTGGGCCACCCTACCAAACTCACTCCACAAACTGTTCTATGCTTCAAGGCCTGCAGGTTTATTCTGAACTTGGAAAATCTGCCTTCAGGTTTTGTCAAGATCAACATTCTCACTAGCCATGGACCACTGACCCTTTGCTAAGCCCCTCCTCTGAGCAGCAATTGTACAGTTATAGAGTGGCACCGCAGGCCTGTCAAGCTTTCTATATTGATGCGATGTGCATGAGACTCTAAGAAGAGCGATACTCTGTGTCTAATGAGTTTGGGGGATGGTTGGTTTTTTTGTAGTCTTTCAAAAACATAAAACACAAGAGCAATCGAGGAATGTTTTAAACAGTTTTTATCAGCTCTAACATAAGCTGCGAACGTCAGCAAGTCCGGCTAACTAATACTAGCGTACTATCTACCATCCCATTACTTAAAGCCAGATACCTCTGCATTTGCCACACTCATGGCTTATTCCCTGGGGTTACACTGGGATTTGTTATGTGGGGGGTTTGAAAAGGAGGATGTTGGCTGTTGCAGAATCAAAGTGGGCTGACAACACATCATTTGCTGTCTTAGGTCTAAGCCAGGTTAGCTTAGCTTATGGCTCTATTCCTGAGGTGGTCCGGCTGATCTTGCTAGGTGACCATCTCATGGCCCACTGTGCTTAATCCGATCCCTGCACCTCCTTTTCTCACTTTAATAATAGTGTATCTATTGTATTCATACATGTGTTTGAATAGACATGTTTTTGTCATTTTTGTCATGCATATAATTTGCATGTTAATAATATTTTACAATCCTATATGTATTCAGTGGAAGCTTTCACATCAATGGTGGAATTTCTCTAAGCTTTTGGTTTCTTTGGTTTTTTGTTTTACTTTTTGTTTTTTCACTTCCGACATGTACACATCTGACCAATCAAACTGTGTGTTGTTAATGACATCACACTCAAAACATTCAACATGGTGGGTCACTTGTTTCATACATGTTTCACTGAATTCATTTTACATGATAAAAGGAGGAAAACAAAACTACAGACCCAAATGCACACCACACACAGCTGGAACTGCTCACAGTTTTATGTGTTATTGGTGTGTAAAGGCCTTAACATATTTCAGACCTTTTTACGGGGTTCTTGTTTCAAAAAAAGTCAGCTGGAAATGAGCTTCTCAGGTGACCCAAGGAGTTTAAACATGAGCATTAGCTCACGTTAGCTAGCTGAACTTATGAAAACCGCTAAAATCCATGCTTGTCAGGTAGAAACGAGAAGCTGCTTTTGCTTACTTCTCTGTGGAATCAAAGACCATGTGTTTCAACAATTAGCCTACTGCCAATTTCAATGTTAAATTTGCAGTGCGAGAATGCAAACCTGGACAGACGTAGCAACAGTAACTAAGGAAGGCCTGGTCAAACCACTTCACCTTCGCTTTACATTTACAAACATTTAGAAAACCCTTTTCAGAAACAGTGAAACATACTGCACAGAAACCATCTTGCAGGTCAGCGCTCCTGTTGTCACAAGCAGGCATCTAAAGGAGGTGAGGAAGGGAGAGGTGAAGTTGAGGTGAAAAGGGGGAAGTAAAAGAGCTGAGAGGAACGAGGAAGAAGAGCTGTGGAGGAAAGAGAAGATGGTCGGATGTGAAGTAGATGTGTTCATGTAGTATCCAAAGGTGATAAAAGAACTGTTTCCTGACAGCAAGCTCTGCTTAAAGTTTAATGGCACAGCACTGATCCCCACCAGCTCTGGATAACAGTTTTAACAGCTGAGAAAAGCCCTGTGCGTGTGTGTGTGTGTTTGCATTTGTGTTGTGTCTTTTCCTACCTCAGCATGTTTGTTCTCTCTCGAGCATTTATGTATCTACCATTCTTTTTCCACAGCTTCGTTAGAGTGTGCATGTGTGTGTGTGTTTCCTGGTATTGTTTCTTCTGCGTCCACCCAGCACTAATTTGTCTGGATGTGTGTGTGCCAGAGGAACCTGTGTACCTTAAGTGGTAACAGTTTCCATGGCGGGGTCATGACTTTTTGTGACGGGGCAATGCAGGCGTGTCCAGGGGGTCTTGTTTTTTTGTTTGTTGTTTTTTCCTTTCTTTTGTAAGAATATTGTGTTTTTTTGCATTTAATTAGTATAATAATCATTTCCAGTCTTAATACCTGAATAAAGTAGATCATGCAATGTATTATCTAACTTAAAAAGGAAGATTAAAGAAAGAAGTGCTTCTACTGCCTGCTCTACTTTGTGCTATAAAATAAAATTTCCAAAAAATCAATTTAAACCATATAAACTGCTGCCTCAGTTATTTTAAGGCAGATGCTATTTTCACCTGGGTCAGAATAGCCAGTGTGACTATTTGCAATAGCCAGTGTAGCTATTTACACCTGGGTGTTTATAGCCTAGCATGGCAGAGACAAGCACCCAGGTGCCCATAGCCAACAATGCTATTTGTACCCAGGGTGTAAATAGCCAATATAGCTATTTACACCCACACGGCATTGATGGGCCACAATCTTTCCCTAAACCTAACCAAGTAGTTTTGTTGCGTGAACCTAACCAAACTGTGACTGAAAATAATAATTAAAATAAGTTTTTTTTGTTTTTTTTTTAATGTATCAGGTACCATTGCTCTGTAATTTCACACAAATAAATATTAGTCCAGAACAGGATTCAAACAGTGTTGTCCTACAGGAAAACCTTGCTCTTGACCTACTTTTCCACAGCAGCCATTTCTTAACAGTGAATTTGTTGCTCTTTATAGCTAAAATAAGGCAGTCTGGTGTGAATAGCCAAATATCTGCCATGTGCCTTTTCATATCTTGGTCCAAATACTTTAAATAACATATAATTCAACTGCAGTTCAACTCCAAGAGTCCTTGATCGGCTTGAGAAAATCAAACTAGCTGCTGCAGCTAGTGTTGCTTTCAGCTGTCACCTTGCCTTTTCACTGCCATCACAAGAGTCCAGGAGTGCTGGATGAAGGAAAAGTAGTCCTCTTAGAAGTGAAAATTAACCAAGCATTTAAGTCATCTTAGGAAGATCTAGTGGGATCTAGCGGGGAGCTTGCAGATTGCAATGACCCTATCTCACTCTAACTTTCAAAGTGTGTAGGAGAACCTTGGCTGTGAAACTTGCACATGAAAACCCTATTTAAAGCCAGCATTCGGTTTGTCCATTCTGGGCCACTGTAGAAACATGGCGGTGCAACATGGCGGCCTCCTTGTAAGAGGACCTGCACCCACATATCTCATTCTGAGATACTAAAATTCAACAATTCTTATTTTCAGGTGATTCCACACTAATGAAGACATACTTAAGAATATTATACTCCATTTCTGCCATATTTTGGCAATAAAAGCCTTTAATGGACCTTTAATGGCAATACCAGGAAAGTACTATGCACACAAATTCAATACAAAGATGTCAAATGCAAATATGAGTTGCAGACATGTATGACTGAGATCAGAGACAAAGGAGGGGTGGAGGGAAAATAAAGATTCTTGCTTGGAAATCAGACTGACTTAGCTGTCACACATAATCCTTGCTTCATTGAAAAAATGTCTACTCTGATTGGCCATGGATTGTGTATTCCCTGGATATGGCATATCAGGGTCAGCCAATGCTGCCAATTTTATGCTGTGGCCATCAGTGGTACTACAATTAAAACATCCCCAGAAGTCCAGAGAGTCTTTTCCTCATAGGCAGTCATCATATACAGTAAGACCCTCTTCAAGTTGAAAGAGGACCTCAAACACCACCACTAAATTAATAGTTGGGTTCAGCAAAGCATTGTTATTTGACAAAATGTGAATGATACTCAACAATCAACTCGCTTTTTCCAGAATCACTCAATGCACCTTCAAATTCTGAATGTTTAAAGTTCTTAAAACTTAGTCACAGCTCAAAAAAAAATTATTTTTGTTCTGCATGTGTGTGAGATATTTTAGTGTCCAATACATGGCACAGTTTTTGTTTTTTGTTTTTCGGAAAACACAGCCAACAAATTTCCCCAAGGCCCCATAATATTTTCTTTAATCCTCTATGGTACGCATTATGATGCCAGTTAGTTAAAAAAAAGAAAAGAAAGGCAAATAAACATAATTGAAAGATATTTTCAAAAAACATTACTTTTACAAACTTTAGGGTACATTACCTTGAAGCATCACCGTACCATAATAGTAAGCAATGAAAAAAGAGTAATTGCTTAAAATATGAGTACATTTTATTACAATACTAATAGAAATTTTAATTTGCCTTTTAATTTCACCAGTGAAATGTATTCCATTTGAAAGAGAAAACTATTGAAAATGAACTTTTTTCATAAGTTTGTTTGTCTTAATGTTATTGTCAGGCAACATTGTATCATTGTGGAACAGCCTTTAGGAATTAATGTGTTAAAGAGTGTAAGCATATTTCAGCAAACTTCACAGCAATAATCTCTGAAACAAAACCACCATAAACGTCCTCAAAACAAGGTAGTGAGTCACATTTCAGAGTTTGATTATTTGTGTTTGTGTTGTATTTAAATTCTTCACTGTGTTCATTTTATTCTATTAATGTGAATACAATTGTTTCATAGTATAAAATGATAGAAAAAGACAACTTCAGACCATTTTTGTGGCGAGAGATAATGGTGGACCATGTGAGGGAGGCTGCAAAAAAGGGATTCAGTGACCTCCAGAGAGTCATGTGACAAATTAAAACACTACTATGAGTTTCCTTAGGGTCCTTGCTCCATAAATGAGGGTGTGTTGTGTGAGTGTAAAAGGCCAAAAATGGGTATGTTATCCAGAGGCAACACCATACCAAAGAGGGATAAGCTGTAACATTTGGGGAATACTTCACTGCAGAGGATGGATGAAAAATATTTTCAAGAGTTGGACCACCACTCTTCGCTTGGGAGAGGCTTTCAAACATCACTGTGCAGTCTGGTGGTCTTTTTTAGGGATGGTAAGAATGTGTTGGACATTTAAAATATGGATGATGGCATTTTATGCAGGCAGACATACACACAAATACACCCACAAAACATGAGAGCAGGAACGGGTTCCTAATGGAAAAAACAGGTTGTTATTTGGATACAAGCATACTTGGCTCCCATTTCCTCGACTAATGCATCTAATATGTCATAATGAATCTCATGGAGGGAAAGATAGATGGGTGGAGGGGTGGTACAAGGTACGGATAAGACATAAAGGTAATGTGGCAGATGGGGAAAAATGTCCAAGGTGACAGGAGAAATGCTCTTCAGGGTAAAATGCTTCAGAAACATTCCCCCTATCCAAGCAAGGCTAAATATAGGCTCATTAAAAATCTAAAGAGCCCATCGAGGGGGAGGGTGTAGATGGGAAAAGAGTTTGTCAGAAACACAGAGATAGTGAGATTAGAGGGAGAGATGGACAGGTAAAAAAGATTCAAGAGGGGGTAGCTGTGATGAGAGACAGAAAGTAGTGTTAGATATAATGAAAAATGGAGGGACGCGAAGAGAATGAGCAATGGGGCGTTTCTGTTCCGTACCACACAGGAGAGGAGAGTGTGTCACTTCCATCTCATAGCAGCCACTAGCTTGCTTGGTTCTCTGCTTTATTCTCCCCTCTCATCCAGTATTCAATAGCCTGCTCCTACTCGGCCAGCAGAAATAGAAAAATGCCTCATTGTCATGTTTCACTTTCATTCCGTCTCTAATTGAAAAGTAATGTGGAGGACTAAAGGGCAGCGGGGGTAAAACTGAAACAGAGAGAGATAACAGAGATAAAGAACTAACTGGAAATGTGGAAAATGTCCTCTGACATGTTACAGTAAAATGTTTGCAAAATGTGAGATTAAAAAATGCAGCATACACCCACAAGGACTAAAACTGTGGTCATACAGAGAGCAAAAGAGAGTGATTGCCTTGCGTCATTCACGCACATTTGACCACTCGACTGTTTGTGCAATCTGAGTTGATTTGCTCAAAACAGCTAATGTACAGATGGGGTGTATATCTATGTTCTCGCAGTATGTGCCTGAGGTAATATGTTCCTAAGTTCTCAAGGTCCTATGTTCCTAGGGTTGTGTGTTCCCAGGATCCGAAGTTCCCAAGGTCTTGTGTTCCAAGTTCCTAAGATCCCAGGGTCCTTTGTTTCCAAGGATCTATGTTCCCAGGGTCCTAGGTTCCAAGGGTTGTATGTTCCGTGGGTTCTTTGTTGCCAGGGTCCTATGCTCCCAAGGTCTCAGTTCCTAAGGTCCTGTATTCCCAGTGTCATATGTTCTGAGGGTCCTATGCTCCAAGGACCCTATGTTCCCAGGGTCCTAAGTTCCCACAGTCCTATGCTCACAGGGCCATAAGTTCCCAGGGTCCTTTTTTCCTAATGTCCAATGTTTCCAGGGTCTTATGTTCCAAAGGTCTTGTGTTTCCAGGGTCCTAAGTTCTCAAGGCCCTATTTTCCCAGGGTTATATGTTCCCCTGGTTCCCAAGTTCCCAAGTGTCTGTGTTCCCAGGGCCCTATGTTTCTAATGTTCTGTGTTCCCAGAATCATATGTTCACAAGGTCATAAGTTTCCAAGATCCCAAGTTCCTAGGGTCCTAATTTCCCAAGGTCCTATGTTCCCAGGGTCCTATGCCTACAGGACCATAGTTTCCCAGGGCCCTATTTTCCTAATGTCCAATGTTTTCAGGGTCTAATGATCCAAAAGTCTAATGTTCTCAGGGTCCTAAGTTCTCAAGGCCCTATTCCCAGGGCCATATCTTCTCATATGTCCCCAGGGTTCTAAGGTCCAAGTGCCCAAGTTACGAAGTTTCCAAGATCCTATGTTCCCATGGTCCTAAGTTTCTAATGTCCTGTGTTTCCAGGGCCCTATCAGGGTCCTATGTTCCCAGAATCCTAAGTTTTCAAGCTCCTATTTTCCCTATATTCCTGTGGTCCTAAATTCCCAAGATCTTATGTACTATGCTAACCCCTAACCCGAAGAATATAGGACTCATGGAGTGCACATAACTGGGGAATATAGGACCATATTCCCATGACGTGCCATATAAATTTGGGGAACACAGGCATGACCTCCTCCGACGTTAGTTGTAAGATAGCTAGAAACATTTGCATGGGTGTGTGCGTGTGTGTGTTTGTGTGGCAGCTCTACTTCTGACTGATCTCAGAACTCACAAGAAACTCCAATTCTTTATGTTATTTCTCTCCAGTCTTTCTCCTTTTCCCTCTCATCTCTGTATGTTTATAAAGTAGATTCATTAAGCCCCAGGGTAAGCATCTTTTTTTTTTTTTTTTTTTTTCATTTTGCTCTCAAGTTGAAACTATTTCAGCTTGCACAGATGTGGTTTCTTCTCTTTGCTTTCTGTGTGAACACACAGCAAGATGACTGTTCTCAGTTTGTAACCAACTGACTACTTGATCACGTTTGTGTCTTACTGACCAGAAGTTGGTACTGTACATTTGTGGACAAAAGGGGTTCGGAAAATGGTTTTTGGAACAGCAGTAACATTTGGCCACTGCTTGTGCGTCTATCACAGATGACAATAACATAAAATTTGAATGTTGACTAGCTTCATCAAGTTATTTCAAGTCCAGAGGCTGTCTAATTGGAGTCACAAGTCATTGATCTGTCTGAAATTCTTCATTTCTTCTTTTTCGTGTAACTTTAACCCACATCGGTTTGTACATGAGATGGAAATGGACAAAGAATGGAAAATGTCCACATACAGGCTGGGAATAGATAAGTAACAGGAATCTAGAGAACGTAGACTGTGTGAGGGTTTGCAGGGCGTAATGAGGTCTGAGAGGTGCAGCCAGGTGCAAGTCCATGTATATTCCCTTATGAAATAGAAGGAAGTACATGAGCACGAACCAACGAATGACACCAAATGAGATCCAAAGAGAGAAACAGACAGAAACAGAGAGATTGGTCTTGAGAGGAATGGGAGCAGAAGACGAGAGAGAGCCTTTGAGGAGAGAGCAGCTGTTCAGTAGAACAGCCGCGGGGCAAATTTCAGAATGCATGACAAGGGGAACCTCCGAGGCCTGGGTACATTCACTTACACACAAACACACACACACGCGCGTGTCCGAGATGAGAGATGATTCGTACCATGATGTATGCATGCACACGCGTGGGAACACATGCGTATCTCGTTTGGGTGTGTACTGTATATGTACAACCACGCACAAATATACACGTATATAACACTTCTACATGCTTCGTTCTCACACATGCATGTGTGTCTGGATGTTTCAGCTGTGAGAGCTGCTGCCACTGTCTATCACTGCGAGATGAATACAGCCTGCGCCCAGACTATTAATTATGTTATTCAGTGATATATAAATAGGCAAAACTGGCATTTTGAGTGATACTGCAGCTACACAGAAATAACATATGGAAGATGAAATATCATTTGCAATCTTGTGGAGAAATGTGCAACAACTTAAGAGTCTCTAAGGTCATGGAGGCTTTGCTCCATGTGTTCATATTAAGCCCTATCCACAATTATCTCGGGATCGCTAGCAATTTGTAATAATTGCAGAGATGTTTGTGATCTTAATCCATGGCTCATAATACAGTGTACTAAACAGCTGTCAGCAGTGTGCTGTGAGATCGGCTGTACTGACGTTGACAGAGAAGTGTAAGAATAATGTGGCATATTGAAATATGCCCACACTATCCACCAATAATGCAGGAAAATTTAGACACATTTAATTATATTATCTTCCACCACCCTGTTAACCCGGGAATCTTACTAGTAGAATCAGTGGAAAGAGAAAGAATGGAGGAACACAAAATTATATTTGCAGCATCATTTAACAACTGAGAAGGTAGTGCTTTACATTTCTTTGTTATTAGAGACTGAATTTAACTCTTATTTATTACGGAATATTCTAAATTAGACTAACAATAATCAGATCATCAACCCTGAGTTGTGGTAGGAGTGAAGAGGAGATGCTGCGTTGGTTCTTCATCTTTGGACACTCAACACATTAAATTAAGTTTGATAAACATATTACACAGTTTGACTGGAAAAGTTCATTTGTTTTAAATTGTTGCAACTTGTCAAATTCAAACAAATTAAATTTTTAAGGTGGCCCGGACACTAACTTAGCTAAAACAACTTTTTTTTTTTTTTTTTTTTTACAGTGAGGATTTTGTAGGCCTTATCAATTTCCAGCATAGATGCATCAAACATGAACCTAATTTAATGAGACTGATTAGTCAAAATGAATGAAAACACTTGTGAGAATGAGCAGAACAATTAAAGTGAAATGTCTGATGAAGACATCAATTAAAGAACAACAAAAGCATGTGTATGTTATGCAACTTAAGTAAACTCTCGCCTTTTTTCATCTCATCTTCCTTTCTTTTAGTTGTCTTTAATGAATATTTTGAAAAAGTCCTGCTCCATCCAATCTAAAACAAGCATCTCTCTAGTACCTAATTGGCCTACTTTCATTCATTCTTTCCTCCATCCTTCTTTCATTCACTCCATCCCGTCTTACCTTCTGTCCCGCTCTATCTCAAGGGGCTGCGAGGGCAATTAGGTTGTTTTACTGCTGCTCTAGTTTTACTGGCTGGGGAGCAACACTATAAACACTAATTAACACACACACACATATTCAGACACACACAAGCAGAGGCAATAGTGGTCCCTATCTGATTTCTTTTACTGTACACACACTGCTGGAGTGTGTTGCTACCAAACCAGCACACACCTGCTGAAAACATAGGCATTCTTATCAATAAAACGGACAATAAAACACCAGATATTATACTGCAGTACTCAGTCAAAAATTCACAAACCCAATCAAGTTATTGCACTATTAATTGTCTTAACAACCCCCACCCCCCAAAAAAATATTAATGATAAACTTCATTTGTACGCATTCCTATACAAACAACAAAGAAATTACATGTTCCAAGTGCTTCACATTAAAAAGACATAGAATGAACATAAAAACTAAAATAGTGCCATAGTTAATGTAAAATAAGAACCGGCATGTAAAAATAAGATAAGATGACAACAGAATATATAGAATGTGTCTTCACATGGATAAAACCTACTTGATAATACTAGTAAAAGTGTATGCATAACATAAGATGGAAAACAAAACCAACTGAGATAATAATGTATTTTTTAAAAAGGTAGATAATTGATAATTGATACATTTAAAAGAGACATTTTACACTTTTCCAAGACCAGACTGAACAGAATCTTTCCATTTGTCTCTGCTACTTTTGATAAGTCGGGCAATGGGACCCTCTGCCAGATTTTTGGGTTTTCCCCGAGCTCAGCAGTTTCTGGCATGACATTTTTCACTTGTACTGCAGCATATACAACATATAGCTAATTCCTGATGGTCCTATTGTGATATTGGGCTGCTCCAACTAGAGATGGGACGGATCTGATCCAATACGGGCATCAGGGCCCAGTATTGACATTATCTGATATGGGACTCAAGTCACCAATCTGCATTCTGATTGAAATTCCACATCACTACATGGTGTTTACCATGTGTTTTCTACTTGTAAACACTATGCTAAGCGGTGTGAACTGAGAGCCAACTTGCATGTAATATAAGGGAAAAGCATGCCAAATAACTATGAAACCATAAAGCTAGAGTGAAGAAATGTAACAGCTGCCTCCCTCATGATATAACAATAAAACAGCACAAAAATGACAATTACCAACATAAGCCACCATAAACCATCATGTTCTGAACGAGCACATTACAGACGCTAACAAACAGTAACATTTCCTCTTTAAAACATAAAATAGCAGACCTCAGCCTATCAGCTGCACATGTGAATGTCACAAGCCAGAATCCAGTTACATTACACAAACTACACAAGCTTTACAGACTAAAGTTCAATTTCAGCCTCATGTAATATTACTACAACTACTACTACTACTACTACTAATAATAATATAATAATAATAAGAAGAAGAAGAAGAAGAAGAAGACGAAGAAACAGAATTAGAATAAATAATCATAAACATCATCCACACCATGTATTGCACTGTACAGTTGTGCTTTGATCTGCCAGGTTTTCTTTTTCTTCTTTTTCTTTTTTTTTTTTTTTTTTTGGCCCTCATCTTGGCCATTCCTCGACATAGGTCTTAGCAGTATGGACATTTCATTCTACTTTGTCATGTCTGTTTGTTCATGTTTGTTCTCAGTGTTGAACTATGTTGGACAACTTGAAAAGATCCTGAATAAAATACAAAGACATTTTACCTGATCAAATAAAGTGATGTATTCAAATACTGTGCTTTTTGAATAATACATGTGAATACTCTTTCAGCGTAGGCTGTTCCTTTTCACTTATTCACTTCAAAATAGTCTATTTAAAAATAAAGAGTTCAAGTGAAATAGGTGGTTTCAGCAATGAAATTAAGTTCTGAATTGTTATTTGCTTAAAACTGCACACACACACACACACACACACATGCAATTTCTATCCTGAGATAAATAAATATTTCTAAAATCACAGATATACATAACAACAATACACAAAACATTAATGTGCATCCTTCATTCTCTTGCACACAGGAGAGGTTTTGTAGGTAATCAAGTTCACTCTAGCTTGATGTGGCCTATTGAGCTTGAATAATGAGTGGCAGACCTACCAGCGTGGCCTGTGTTATTTCTAATGCAGCAGCTAATTAGCATTAGCCATATCAGCAGCGTAGAGCTCTGCCACCAGCAATTCAACACAGGTGGTGAGGAAGCAGAGCAAAGCCACACCTGGGTACTGTATGTCAGTGTGTGTGTGTGTGTGTGTGTGTGCGGGTTTGATTGGCAGGTGCAGTACTGATCCACTGGGGTGTCTCGTTATGATGACTGGTGCTCACAAACATGCATTATAGATTAACATGAGTGCAAGTCAGAGGCCTGCAGAGACATTTACAGTTAAAAGCAGAGGCTGCAGACACATAACACCAGATCATCCCCTGTCTCTCATGAAGACACAAAACTGACACACAGATATTCACAAGATTCAGTCAGCTTTCTCCTTTCTTGTTTCCTGTGTTTAGATATGCTATGTGCTCAGCTCGTCTATGTCAAAAAGTCAAAAAGAAAAACAGATTTTGAAGATGGTTAAAAGACGTCGCTGGAGGACCTGTAAAAGATAAATATAGTTATAAGTTAGCTAATGTAAATAAAAACATTAGCTAACTCGCTATCTAGCTACCTAACATTAATCAATCTAGAGGGACAGTTCACCCCAAAATCAAAACCACATGTATTTCCCCTGCCCGTAGTGCTATTTATCCATCTAGAAAATGTTGGTGTGAGTTACAGAGTTTTGGAGATATCGCCAAAAATACATTTGAACAATTCAAAATCAGTGTCTCCTTCAAGAAATCATGACCCGATTACTCAAAATAATCCACAGACCTTGTTGTTTTTTGGTTACCACAAGCTGAGTGCAATTTAGCTCCATCACTTTGGAGAGAAGGCAGACATCTCTGTGGCCGATATCTCCCAAAATCGTGCTTGTCCCCCCAGCAATATCTCTTCACCATGTTCAGAATTCTGTTTACTTTTCAACATAGACAAATCTAGCACATAGCATATCAAGTTGACCGAGGTTTCCGCCAGGTTCCAAGCTTGCTGAACTTACAGGAGCACAGACTGAAAAGAAGCGGGACTTAGGAAAGGTCAGTTGTGTAACTGCATGAGAATGTGCGCGATGATGACTAATGTGCTCTGATAGAGCTAAAGCGAAAACCTTGACAGTTTTCATGGTAAAGGTAACGCTGACCTTCTGGAGGAATTGAAGGCAAGAAGACTGACATTCACAGACAGGACGGCACCATAGAGGCGCCACATTCTTGCTTCATAAGAGAAGAAGAGAAGGAGTAGAGATAGAATACTGTATATGTGTGTGCACATGTTAGTTAGTATCTCTGGTATCATTAGTGGCAGTAACATTTGAATATTAATGAAGTCTGTGTGCATCTTTACACACTTTGTTTAAAATTGCATGACAACATGAAAGTAAAGGATTTGAATGTTTGTGTGTTGGAGTGTGTTTGCGTGTGCGTGTGTGTAGAGAGAGACAGACTGACTGACTGAGGCTGAAGGTAAGTGCTTGATGAAGGCAGTGTTGTAGCTGATGGAGAGATAGAGATGAAGAGACAGGGAGGAGTGTTCGTCTCAGCTTTGGAGTGAACTGTAGCTTATGAGCTTCTTCGACTCACCTTCCTCTTCCTTCCTCTTCCTCTTCCTCTGTTGCTGCTCCAAAACCTGCTTTTCTCAGACTTAACTGTACACACACCAAAGGTGGACATATGCAAAATAGGAAACAATGAAACAGACTGAGCAGATGCAACCAGCTGAAAACTCTGATAGCAATTTCAGCTGGTTTTTATGTCAAAAAGATGAAAATAAAAATGAAATTACTGTGTAAATGGTAAGTTGTTTTTTTTTAAGACAAATAAACTAGAACCATAAAGGATTCTTCTGCATGTCTCCATACAGTAGGAGAACCCTTTTTGGTTACAAAGGTTCCACTTGGAACCATTCCAGAGAGTTCTACCTAGAACCATCTGTGGAAGCTTTCAGCAAGAACCTCTTATGAGAGGTTCTAAGGGAAAAGCCTTCCATGATATAACGGTTCCACCCAGAACCCTCTCGAGAATCATTCCTTTTGAAGATGCTAACAAGAACCCATCAGGGGTTCTACTGAGAACCTTTGTATATTCTGGTTCAAAAAACCCTCGATGAAAGAATTTCATCAATCTTGAAGAACTTTTTCCTTCAAAAAGCATTCTTTGGATAAAAAGGTTTTTTTTAAGGAACGTTTAGTTTTACAAAGAACCCTTGAAACCCTTTCTTCAGAAGCAAATGGGCAGAACCTCGCCTCTCTGGAAGAACTGCCTTGGAACCCTTATTTCCAAGTGTGTATATTCTAAGCTTTTCACGAGGAGATGTGTGCAGTGATGTGTGTGTGTGTGTGTGTGTGTCTGATGAAGTCAGTTTTGCTCCTCTCATCATGGCTTGTGGAGGTCATGGATGAATTTAAGACAGATGTCATTTAAAGCTCGTACAACAGAGTCCTGACAGCTCTCTCCATTGCCGAGACATTAAACTGAGACCTTTCTACACCTGACTGGATAAATGCACCACTTGCTGGACTCTCACCAGTCTTTACTTATGATTTTCGAAAAATAATAGAAAAAAATGCCAACTCTTGGAGAAATTTAAAAAATTAGTGTCCTTGTTAGCCTGGATAATCCACACATTTAACAGGAACTCCTTTCTTCATATAGACACTGATAGAATATTGAAGGTACCAGCAGTTAAAGTTGTATCTCCAAACCTAATATATAAATAAAACCCAAACTATCTGCATGGCTAGATAACCACGAGAGTGTTTTTGTCCAGAGCCAAGCATATTTTTACATTTTTTTGTAATGGGAGTGCCACATATTCCCACTACACAACAAACGCGAGCAGTTTGATGAGGCGCTGAGCATATTTTCTGCTCTCTTAAGGGTTCTGAAGTGTTCAGCTTTGGATAAAATGCTGCACTCGTCACTGTCATTTTTCTTGCTGTCCAGTCACAGAGGACATCTACATCAGCTGCAACATAATGTGTCCTGCTCATATGAATGTACTTACTTGAATCAGGCTCCATCCAGCTTCAGCTGTTGAACCAAATGATGGTAGGCCTGCTTGTTGTAATGTTTCCTCACCTTCACAGACCGGCAAGCCCATCGTCTCTTCATACTTGTTTCAGCCTGCCTTCAGCGCAAGGACCAGAGCAAGTACTGTACCTTGTGCTGACATTTTTGTGACATTTTTACATTCAATATTTGTTTAGGACACAAATTATCTGTGAAATTATCATAACAGCTGGGCATTTTTTAAAGACAGTCTGCTGTTTTCAGTTGGAAACAAAACGACCTTGGGAGACACGTCCCTTTAAAACATGTGATCTGGCTTTTTGAGGCTACCACTCTAAAGCTAATGTTGAAGATCATTTCTTTGCATTAAATGCGGGGTTTCTCCATCTTTTCCAAAGTCAAGTTCATGCACTTTTCAAGAATTTACAGCATGCATTTTCAAGCTTTTCCAGCATCTTACAGCTGTGGTAAATTACATATTCATATATATATATATTTCGCTTCTTTGTCACATTAAATCAGGTGTTATTGTGTAATAATTAATCAAACTTAACGTATGTTTCATGATCGCGTTCTACAGTTTCAAGTTTCAAAACGTGTCACCTGTCTGTAATCAGACATTGCATCCTATATAAATATAGAAAACTACTCAGGTAGCAATTACTTATGAAAATGTAATGCATTTACAATTTCAAGCAGTTTCAAGTACTTTATCCAAAATCCAAGCACTTTTCAAAACTTGAAAACACTTGATTTCCAGCACTTGTACGAACCCTGTGGAAACAGGGAGAGTACTGTGGAGGATTTTGAGGTCATTTCACTGGCATGCTCTCAGAATTGTTAGAATTTGTAGCGAGGAGCAGACTTCACCAAATTACTGGAAGTTTATTTTGACAGCAGAATTACATAATTAGACTATTTAACTGTGCTCATTAAAGGGACACTGAATTTGAATAAGTACAAAAGTACACACGCGCTCACAAACACGGAGGGGTAGCCTGCTCCTCAATGATACGCCGCGCCTGGCTTCAAGGCTGTGAGAAAGATGTGAGGAAAGAGAGAAGAGCCCTGGAGAGAATTACTTCAGTTTGGACAGAACCAGTGCAGCTGGAATTAATATCTGGGACTGTGTTTGTGTGTATGTGAAAACAGGGATGATCCACTCCTGATCAAGCAATAGCTGCTCTCTTATTCAGAGGACATATCGGCAGACATGGAAATACATACATGTACACTGACTGAAATGTATGCATACGCTCTCAGAAAGCGCTGACACCTACAAGCCAGAAGCCAGATAAACCCTTTCTCTCAGACTCATATTAACACGTCACTAACTCTGTGGGACCACTTAGTTAGCTGCAAATGAACAGAGAAAGGCGAAGAGGGAGAGGAGGAAGGTGAATTTAATATGTTGCTGCAGAGAGGGACGGATATTATGTCCAGTCAGTACTCATGAACAAGAAAATGGCAATGTTCTCGTACCACACTTAACAAAAAAAGTTATCTCGTCTTGACATGTAAGTTAATTACACCATTTTCTCTATCAAAGAAAGAAGCAATTATGGTTTTTTTTTCTCTGAT
This sequence comes from Lutjanus argentimaculatus, assembly GCA_034769285.1. Lineage (NCBI taxonomy): Eukaryota > Metazoa > Chordata > Actinopteri > Lutjaniformes > Lutjanidae > Lutjanus > Lutjanus argentimaculatus. The sequence continues at coordinate 5,940,817 of JAWZSL010000001.1, forward strand.
TTTACCACCAAGTAACCTTTAAGAATCATGAAGTGTAACTCAAGTGGAGGAAAATGACTCACGGCCAGCTTAGTGCTGAAGGATGAGGCACATCGTGTGGTATTATTGGCATCACTAGGTCATCATTTAATGAGCCAACCTACAAAACTGATGTTTCTTATGTATTGTTAAAATGCCAGCAACTCACTCAGCGTGAATCACAGTCTTTGTTATGATAAACTGTAGCACTGATTTAGCATTTGGAGGTGTGCGTGGGTGTTCTCAGGGAACAGAAGGAAAGGTTAGAAGACGAGACGACGATTGATATGAGAAAAGTGCGAAGTGCAACTCAAGTAAACTTGAGTGTAAGTAAGTGTTGGAAACAACTGGTTAGTCCAGAAATAATGAAAAAACTCAAGCTGTTGGAGCTTTCACACATTATGCAGGCAAACACTCTTGGGAATAAAAGTGCTAACAGGAACCATAAATGGTTCTTTGGCTTGTCCCCCATGGGAAAACCCTTTTTGCTTCCTGGTAGAGCCTTTTATAAGGTTCAACTTGTAACCCTTTCAGAGAGTTCTACCTAGAACCTGCACCTACAACACAGGGGAGACGTGATGTTCCACACAACTTTTTACAAGTTGAAGCAATCATGCCAGGTGTGCAAAACCAGAACATTTTTACCTGTTTAAACTTAAAACGCTTACAAAAGTCAAAAATCTTGGAGATAAAATTCTGGGAAAAAAATCAGCACATCATTCTGCTGTTTTCATTTTGGTGACATTGAATCAAATGTTGAGTGAAAAAGAAAATGTTGAATGATATTTAATATCACTGCAGACTCACCATTTGACCCATCTGAACAGAATTCTAACCACTTGATATTTACCATCTAAAGAATATTTGGGTGGATTTTGGTGACATAAAAATATAGCGTGATGAACTTTGAATTGACCACAGGTTGCAGTGAGACAAACTTTTGTCACAATTCAGCAGAGATGCTGAAGAAATTTAAACTCTGTAGGACATATTGCTGATTTGTAGAAGTTTGGATTGTGAAATGTCTATAACTTTTTGATTTGTTGTAATAAGTCACGCCCACTTTAAACAATCATAACCAAAATCACAGATATAATAATTTGGTACTCAGAATGTTTTTGGAACTCATGGACATCGTGTCCTCCGGGCTAAAGAGGAGATGGACCATCGAGACTGTTAGCAACACTAACTTTAAAAGCCAGCATCTCTGATAATACAGTATCGGGGTGTATTAGTGCCCATGGCATCATGGTTAACTCTCACCTCTGTGAAGGCCCCTTAATGCTCAAAGGTACATGTAGGTTTTGGAGCAACATATGCAAGATGATGTCTTTTTCAGAGACATTGCTGCTTATTTCAGCAAGACAATGCCAAGACACATTCTATATTCAAAAGAACAAAAAAAAAAAAAAAAATCACATTAATCACAATTAAAATTAAAGTTAACCATTTTAAACAATAAATACATTATTTTTGTGCTTTATTCAATTGAATATACAGTAGGTTGAAAGGTTTTTGAAAATGATTACATTCTGATTTTATTTTTTCATTTAATACAACTTCCTAACATTTTTATGATGGGGGTTGTAGAATCATCTGTGAGAAGTTTCAGCCAGAACCCCCTGTGAGAGCTTCTAAAGGAGAATCCTTCTATGGTGTAATGGTTCCACCAAACTCTCTCCACCTGGGGAGGTTCTACCAAGAACCCTTTTATTTCTCAGGGTTTTATCTAGAACTATTCCTGAAAACTCATTTACATTAAGGTACAAAGAACACTTTGATGAAAGAGTTCTTCATGGACTCCTTGAAGACACAAAGAAAATGGTTCTTTGGATGAAAATGGTTCTTAATAGAACTCCTAGTCTTGGAATCCTTGACTAACCCCTTCCCTCAAACGATTCTACCAAAGCCCTTCAGGAAGAACCCTTTTTGGAAGCCTTATTTCCAAGAGTGTACTGTCTAGACTAGAGCATTTACCACTTTTCAGAAAGAAGTTAGTAATTGTCTCACATAGTAGAAAGTCACAACATGATGCATGTCACGATCAAGTCTGGCTTTGTTGTCCTATTGCAGAAAGAACAGCTGTTGATGTTGTGTACCACAGTTGCTGCCTGCTGGGCAGGAAACAAGAAAGGACAAATTCTTGTTTATTCACTCCACCGTTAGGAGGAATAACACACACAGACATAATGCGCATGAATTTAATGTTTGCACATGTGCGCTGAATACATATACACACAGAAAGCACTTAATATGCTTAAGGCATTCTAATTTGGCCCACGCAAACAGTACGACACATGCACTCTGCTGGAAAACTAGAAGATAAGAGTTTGATGACCAACTCAGGATGTTAAAAGGCTCACTCTCACGCACACAGTTATACACAAACATTTCCTCCCCGGAGAGCTGTGTTTGTGTTCTGTCAGGTGCTGGGAAGGAGCAACGCACATTTCATCTAATCTAAATAAGGTTTTATCGCTAATCTTCAGTAGCTGCAGCACAAATGCAGAGTTAGATTGGATAGAGAGTGAACTTTCTTGTCAGCGAGGATAATCTCCTTTAGTACAAGGTGGATTAAATGTATTTTGAGTTTGGTAACTGCACAGTGGGAATGTGGATGTGACCAGTCGTGTCTGCCTGATTGAAACTATATATGTAAGAATGCATTCTTATTCATGTTTGTTTTGTTTTGTTTTTTTTTTGCTGTATGGCACTTTGAACCTCCGAAGGTGAGAGGATTGATTTCTTTTCTCCTTTTCAAACTGTGAGAATGAACTCTGAATACCACAAGTTCAAGTGTGGGCAGTAACAAGTTACAAGTAACACAAAAGTAAAACTTAAGTTGTTTTTTTTTAAAGGAACAAGTACCTTTCATTTTCTTTTTTTAAAACTGTACTTCTACTTTTTACTTGTTTTGTTGTGCCTCCCAACACACGTGAAATCTGCACATGTGAAAATGTAGTTAGCTAGCTAATGTTAGCGATGATAATTTTTCATGTGTAACTGATCTGATGGGGTTTTAATCTGTTGTGCTTAGAAAGGACTTTCATACTTGCAGTAGGCCTAAATACTATTAAAATTGAACGTAACTTCTACTTTAGGTAATTTATTAATTGGGTACTTTTTTACCCTTACTTGAGTAGGTTCTCAAATTGTAATATTCACCTTTATTTCAGTCATTTTGTTAATGAGACTGTGGGGTAAAATGAGGCTGTAAGTTGACCCACCCCCTGTTTCTAGGCAACTGTGCACATTTGTTGTCTTGTGACAATAAATTCAGGAAGCATCCTTCATTTCCATCTGGCTCTGTTAATTTTCTGCATATCAGGTAATCATTTTCTGCATATCAGGTATAATTTCTGTTATTCCAGGACTACAAAATGTGTGTTGTACGTGTTGGTGGTATTGTATAAATGTAATGTTTATAACCATGTTAATCATTTAGTTAAAAAATTACCATGAATTGCTAAGCTAGGCTTTTTTTTTTTCACAAAATGGTGGCTATGGGACAAAGTGAACCAAAGGCTGTGCGGTAAATTGAGCCAGTGGGTCAACTTACCCTACCATAAAGCATGTGAGCGGGCAACATAACCTCAGCCTCTATGCACCTCATGGCAGAGGCAAAGACACCAAAGAGGACAATGACGGTGGTTGTGTTAGCAAAGCTGTCGACTCGGTAGTTTTTGAGCATAAGTAACATAATTATAACAAATGCGCATGGGCAGTTGTCCATTTTATGACAGTTGTTTTTAAATTAAGTGCACATGAACTGCAGTTCTTAAATAATGTTGCTTTAAACTTTACTTGTTGTTTTTAAGTCTTTTAAATTTGACAAACATTGAGAAAAAAATATGACTATTTGGAAAGGGCAAACATATTATTATTATTATTTTTTTAAGGAATAAATTATTTTCTAAATTATACTCAGGTTTATACTCAGGTTTAAACTTTAAACGTCGTGAAGTCGGGCGGCGCGATGGCGCAGTGGTTAGCGCTGCCGCCGCACAGCAAGAAGGTCCTGGGTTCGAATCCCCGAGCCGGCAAGGGCCTTTCTGTGTGGAGTTTGCATGTTCTCCTCGTGTCCGCGTGGGTTCTCTCCGGGTACTCCGGCTTCCTCCCACAGTCCAAAGACATGCAGCAGGTTAATTGGTGACTCTAAATTGCCCGTAGGTGTGAATGTGAGTGTGAGTGGTTGTTTGTCTCTGTGTGTCAGCCCTGCGATGAACTGGCGACTTGTCCAGGGTATACCCCGCCTCTCGCCCAAAGTCAGCTGGGATAGGCTCCAGCTCCCCGCGACCCTCACGGATAAGCGGTTACAGAAAATGGATGGATGGATGGACGTCGTGAAGTCATTGCACCCCCAGATGGCCCAACCCTTGTATCAGTGCCCCTAACCTGGGACAAGTTGACCCACGGGAACACTTTTCATTTCCAAAGTCATATTTTCAAGGCCCTTTGTCATGCATTCATATAATATACAATATATTATAGGAGACAGATGTTTTCACTGGACTTCTATCTCATTTTCCCTCTTTGCCTAAAGGACAACATAAGTAAAAATTGGCTCATCTTACCCCACTCTCCCCTATAGTTTTTTAGTACTCTGCCCACCACTGCATTATAGTAGTCTACATTTTGTTCACACTTAAGCTATGCATATTGGTTTCATTTAAATGTGGAGGCTATAGCCCAACAGCTGTGATTGGCCGTGTTCCTCCCACACACCAATAAAGATCACTTTCCATGAGTCATAATTCCTTCTTTTCACTCCTGTCTTTCTACCTGATCAAGTAGGATTACTTTAAGCCTCCACTTGAAAACGATACTGTAATGGGAATAACTGTTGTTGTTGTTATTCCTCTTGTCAATCTGCCATAATGCAGCTCTCTAAAGACTACTTAAACTAGATCATGCGGACTTTGTTATAAATCATCCAAAGCCCCTGAATGACTCAACAGCTGTGTCAGGAGAGGCTCAGATGGGTCCGACCTGCTGCTATAGAAACAGCTGAGGGACCTGCATTTGCATAAGTTATTCAGATGACATCATAAAGGAAACAGATATATTTACACATAAAAACATTTTTTTTTTAAAAACTCACTGACACCCACACTAATATGGTTTCTCACAACAGCTTCAACAACACAACAACAACAGGGAGGTAAGGGCAGTTCAAATATTAATTACATGACATTACTCTAGCCAGCAATGTTTCCCACAGGAATAGTCACAACAGTGCGTTCCCTACAGCCACTGTTTGACAAAGCACATGTGTGGGGGTATATTAATATTTCAAAACAATACAATCACCTTTCCAATGCACTGATTTACTTCTGTTAGGTGCCAGCATATGTGCATAAATGTGTTTGTTCACATAAAATGAGCGAGAAACATGAATCCATGAAATGGCATTTCAGAATGAATAATACTGGCCTTACGTTTCTGTGCGTGAGCATAGGTGGCCGTGTGTGTATGTGTGTGCGTGTGTGTGTGCATGTACACCATTAGCAGGGTAGAGAGTGGCCTTCCTAATCTGCTTTCTCCTAATTAAAAGCCTGTGACTAAATGGACCAGCACTGGAGCTGTCTGCCGGGGAAATTAAAAAACGAGAGATGATTAGGGGACAGAAGAAAGAGGGTGGTGGCGGAGCACAGAGGGATGAAAGGCACCGAGGATGGAGTGTAACAATGGGAGGGGAGGGGGGCGGAAGGTAAAGGATGGTGAGAGGTAGAGGGTGAGAGAGAGGAGAGACAGATAGGAGGAGGCGTAAAGGGACAAAAGGCAAGGAGGAGGAAACGGGGATGGATGCAGGAGGGAAAAAGGAATGGAAGGAAAGGGTAGAGATGAAAAGATGTTGTGGAATTAGGTAATAGGATAAATTAAAAATACATGTGAGGAAAAAGAAATAATATAATATTAATAATTTAATAAGAAAGCATATAATATTAACCATGTTCACCATTTTAGAGTTAGCATGCTAACATTTGCTAATTATCAGTAGGTAGGTATTTGGTTGTCAGTCAAAATATTGGACAAATTGAAAATTTCACCCGATGATGCACTAGATAAAAAGTCAGAAGGATAGAGGTGTCTAGAAACATAAAGTCTTCAAAGTGAACTGACTGAAAACAATCAGAACTACCAACCAGGTGGTGACACAAGAAGAAAAGTCAGAGGATCACCGAAGTCATCATGGTGACTGACAGTAATCAGTAGGTTTTATGCACTGAAGGACAGTTGAGGAGCGTAGCAGCAATGTGGTTCATAATTCATGCTTTTACAGTAAGATCCACCCTCCAGGGATCTTCAATATTTGCAGAAAATTTGACAGAAATGCACTCATTAGTGATCAATTGACACGGGCCTATTAATGGCAAATGCTAATATTTAAGCCCCTTTTAAACTGGAAAAAAAAAAAAACCAGTTACATAACACTTTTCTTCAAAAGGAAAAGGCCCAGTCGTCATTCAGTCCCTGGTCAAATGACTCTGCAGTAGACACGGGTGTTTATCGTCTCCAGCTCTGATCAGCTGTGATGTAAACCCAACACCCCTGTGGACACGTTATTTTTTTTAATCTCTTTTCAGCAGAAGCAATGAAAGCTTGTTGTCTCGTTTGCTCCTTTTTCATCCACATGTGCTGCTTGACTCAGTTTGACTTCGTTCCGCAGACCCAGCACAGCGAAGTTTGTACCCACTTTACTGATGAAGCGCCTGTCTTTAGTCAAGCAGCTGAATGATGTATAAACATTTCACTTCCTATAAATTCTTTAGAATAAAAGCCCCCCCTCATTTTGCTACCTAAAAGCTTTTATTATGAAGCAGCAAAATGAGGAAAAGTGGGATTTTCATCGGCAGTCACATAACACAATTCCTATTAGGTAAAATTAAACAGTAAAATAAGGCAGATTCCTGATGGAACATACGGAAACACAGGATGAAACTAAACCTTAAACCACAGAGATTCACTTGGAAGCTACAAAGTACTGAGAGCTGAACACAGACACTTTTTTTTTTGCACTTTTCGTGCACAGACATGAATTGATTCTTGATTTTCCATTGCACATCAGCAAAAAACCAGTAAGGGCAGTGGGTTTAGCCGTGTTTGAAAAACCCGCACTTATACGTTAATTTTGGTGTAAAAACGGTATTAGAGAGCAGGGTGGTCAATGACTAATGATGCCAATATCACAACAAAGAAGCACATTATTTTATTACATTATATACGACTGATTTTTTTTTTATTGATTCATGAATGAAATAGAAAAATAAATTGGTTTATGCTGCAGATTTCATTTGTTGACCGGTATTTAAGGGAGAGCAGGGTACAGTAACTGTAAGTAACAGTAAGGAAGCAACATAATTCAACTGCAGTATTGTGTACATTATGTTATAATTTTAGAGCTGTCCCCAACTAAAGATTTTCCTAGTCGACATTATATATATATATATATATGTATATAAATCGGTCTATCATTACTACTGATTATTTGTTGAGACACACTCTGAAAGAAAAATGTCAACCTGCCATTTTGCGAGGCTGATACATCAAAACATCATAAATCAGTGAATCAGTGAAAGAGACGTGGATGATATATAGATATAGTTTTGTTATAAAGGAGAAAAAAAGGCTATTGGATCAAAAGCGAGTCAAGCCTTTCTATCTTCCATTTTAATACACTTCCACATCCAAAACAGTTAGGCTCGAACAAGACAGATGATTAGATAAAGCACTTGAATTCTGATTGGATCAAAGACACAGAATATGTGCATAAGGCCTCTACAGAGTTTCTACAGAGAACTTTTGCATTGCAGCAAATAAATCTGATTCCTGAAGGATTCTGTTTTATGTCCTATAATAAGCTTTGCAAACATAAAAAAAAAAAAAAAACAGGGATAGAGAGGATAAGAAGAAGGGGAGAGGGAACGAAAGAGGAAAGGGGTGATTGGGGAGAGCTAGAGATGAAAAGACAAAGGAGATAACGACAGAGAGACTGTGCATGCGAGACAAGACAAGAGCGTTTGATCATCCCAGCTGAATCAGCAGTGTACTTTGGCTGAATGTAGATATAGGCCTACTCGATGCTTTGCAAATCATTTATATGTATCACTCCCTCCGTCTCTCTCTCTCTCACTCACACATAACTTGTCTCTTTCTACCCCTCATCCCGTCGCTACACACCCGACAGTCTCTTTCCCTCTCCGTCACTAACACATGCCCATCTCCTCCTTTTTGCCTCCACACAAAGGAACCCACCAAGATATGATTACTTATTCCCCTCAGTGGGAAAATTTGCCAAAAAATTCTTTACCCCGAGGCCTTGACTGTAAGAATGAAAAAAAATTACTGTAAAATGTAATACACACTAAGTGAGTGTAAGTGGGCGCTTTCATTCCGAGTGCCTGAAGCTGCTGCGAGCAACAGCCTGACACCAGCGTTTGGACTGGCAAGCAATACATCTCTTTTAGCTGAGTGTGACTGCTTGCAAGAAGGATTTCACCATCTTTATTTACAGTATGTATTTATTTTGTGCCAATCATATTGCACTATAAGCTGGAGGGGAGTGAATAATTAGCGGCTAAATAATTGGAATGTGAACACGAGCAGTTGTTGCCCGGTTTGTTTGTCTCGGGGGTGGGACACAACAAAACAATATCAATCTTTCCTGTTATGCAGCACCAGCTTGGGCTTGGGCCAAGGGAAAAAAAGTCATTCATATTACTCTCAAAGTAAAATAAATGACATTATTCTCTTTAAAGTACACTGTAAAAAAAAAACATACAGGAATTTCAGTGGAATCAACTAATCTTTTCTCTTAGGATAAATATGCAAGTTTTTTTTTTTTTAATTTAAGTTAATTAAGCTAAAAGGGACAGTTCACCCCAAAATCAAAACATTTCCCCCTGGCCTGTCATTCTATTTATCCATCTAGACTTTTTGGGGTGTGAGTTGCAGAGTCTTGAAGATATCGACCATAGAGATGTCGCCCTCTCTCAGGTATAATCAAACTAAACGGAATGAAATTGCTCCAAGCACCAAAAATACATCTGAAAAATACTGTCTCTTTCCACAAATCATGACCTGGTTACTCAAGATAATTCACAGACTTTGTTGTGAGCAGTTTCACTGGGAACTACTTTCTTTCTAATAGAATGAAAGCGATGATTCTAAAGCAGTTTCACGAGTAGATTCTACTGCAGAGAGATATCTCTACAGCCAAATCTGCAAAACTAGCCAGCTCACATCAAAACAATATAGATGAATAAATGGCACTACAGGAAAAATATGTATCTTTGATTTTGGGGTGAACTGTCCCTTTAAAATTTCTAGTATTTACTTCAAACTTGAAGTGTTTTGACTTGAAATGATGAGCTGAATGAAGTGTACTCTTCAGAGAAAGAGAGTTCAGAGAACTCATTAAATAAAGTTTCTGAGTTAAATCCCTCCTGAGATCACTCTTTTTCATAGTTTAAAGAAAAGGTAAATTATGAAAATGTGCTGTTTATCTCTAGTACATTTTAAGGTAAGTCATGGTTGCTAGTTTTCATGAGAATGAAAACAGTTTGAACATGTTTATTTGTTTTGAATTATTACAAAATTACTTCAGCTTTTTTCAAATTCAGTCAATTTAAAACTTTAAAAAAGCCCAGACAGTTTTTTTTTTTAAAGTTAAAACAAATAATTAATTTTCACAGTGATATCCATCCCTTCTTGTTTCTTTTATGTATTCAGTATATAGCTGCATCTGGAAGAAAAACAACTTTATTCTTTGATTGCCTCTAAGAGAATGTATTGTGTGAACTGTAATTTGATAATACAATAGAAATCATCTGTCATAAAACTGAAGGATGCCAGCTTGTCCAAAGCACTATCTGCTGTGCTAATTTAAAATATGACAGTATGTTTGTCTTACTTTCCTTGGCAGAAATTTAAGATTTTCTCTACAATAAATGCAATCCTTTCAACATTTTTGATTTGCATGTGTTTTTTTCAGGGTTTCACAGTGGCCACAGAGTTGCCAATGCTGGTAGACAGAAAGACTGCAGAGTTTCTCTTACTTTGGCCCAGAGACATGTATAATCTATCAGGTGGATGGGAGACTTTAGTTTGTCCACAGGTGAAGTCTGAGAATGTAGTTTAACAAAGTTATCATTCTGCTGGAGTCATCTGTCCATGGTATGTCCCTAATTAGGAAAATAATCACTCAATATTCATTGCCCAGTGTGTTGGTGCTCTGTTTGAGCACTGTCTGTCTGACAATTTGAATCAGAAACATTCATATACAAATATATCAAATGCATCCGTGCGATAATGGTGCAATAATGGTGCAATGTGGGCAAAATAGAGTTCAAGGCATATGGAGGGCATGACACTAATACATCACTCCATTAACTATCAACTTACTTCTTAAATCACAGTGTACCATGTGGTTGCATCTGTATAATCAGTTTTAAGGGCGATGCCGAGCGCCCCAGAGGACTGGGTGCTGTAAGCATTGACTGAAACTGTTCTAATCAGGACAATTTCACACTCTGAGAGAAGCCAAACAGCCATTATCAGAATCTGAAACACTTTCTTGTGATGGTGAACCCCAGAAAGTTCAATATTGATTCTCAAAGAGGGTTCGATGTCAGCTACTGCTCCTATCACAGCCTCAACAGCTCTGAGCTCACAGCCGACGGCTGATAATCTTGGGGTTGTTGAGCTGACAAGTTTCTTTTGAAGTCAGAATTCACCTGCAGTTTTAAAGATCCTCTCCACTTAAAAATGTGCTTTTCTTAAGTTTTTGGCCTCTAAAATGTCCGACCTTGACTATAGTGACTTGTATCTGAGCAAAGTTTATCACTAGAGGGCTGTTTTAACATTCCTCTACTGCAGTGCTTCTCAATCCTGGTCCTCAAGTACCTCTCTCCTGCATGTTTTAGGTGTTTCCCTGCTCCAACACACCTGATTCAAATGATCAGGTCATTATCAGGCTTCTGTGGAGGCTTGATGATGAGCTGATCATCTATCTATCTATCTGTTCAAAGATAGTGTGTTTCCAGCTAGCTGTTGGAAGCGAGGTGCTAGTTGCTATAACTTCAAGAAAAACATGTGATATGTTGGATACATCAGAGAGTGAGAAAGGAAGGCGGTGAACATGACTAAACTTAACGCAAAACTTTCATATTACCTCAAATAGACTGTCATCAGCTGTAGTGGTTGTTGAACAATGAATACAACCATTCCCATGATCCCACACCACTTCACAACATCATCAAACAACAGCAACCCTAGCAGCAGGATTTACATGTTGTGTGCTAAAGGGGGAGATGTGTGTGCTCTTCTTTAACATCTGGAATTCAAACTGTGGGCAAGCTAGATTTTGTATGCAACACATTCAAAAGACAATCATTGTCTGAAACCTCCAGCACTGAATGGAATTCTCAGTACAGAGAGCATGAGTTAGCATTAGCTGTGCCAGCCACTGCCAGTCAAAAGCTAACAGGCTAACAAACTGTAATATTCTCATAGAATATACAAGTAAGACTGTAACGCTGAAACTATGAGATAGTAACGAGTATCCCTGTTGGTTTCTGAAAGATGTTTGATTGTGATTGCTCTAGAGCTTAACCTCTGTATACCCTGTCAATGCGGTCACAGTGTGTGTGAGGTTCACCTTCCTGCATAAACAGTCAGCCTGTATGTCACCAGCATGATAATAAAAGCCTAAAAGTTACAGCATGTCATCGCCCAGAGTAATTTTGTACATATTGTGCAAAACAAAACACAAACCACGTAAAAATGCCAGCCACACTTAACATTACATTCATGCAGAACATGCTACATTCTGCTACTCGCTGATTTTGGTGCATAACAGACTCTCATCTGAGTCTGAGTCTGACTAAGACTCAAATATATGTAACTGAATCTCTCCGATATTTCCCCTAATGCTAACTCTAGCCACCTTGAAGCATGTTGCTCTTGAGCAGTGGTTTTTATGTGGGCCAAAGCTCATCTGAGATGGACTGATGCAAAGTGGAAAAGTGTGCTGTTGTCTAACAAGTCCACATTTCAGATTGTTTACTGAAATCATGGACATTGTGTCCTAGAGGAGAAGGACAATCCACACTATTGCCAGCTGCGAACTAGTGCCCATGGCATCATGGGTAACTGTCACATCTTTGAAGGCCCCATTAATGCTGGAAGGTACGTACAGGTTTTGGCAACATATGCTGCCATCCAGATGTCTTTTTTTTTGACATCTTATTATTCATGTCTTATTTCAGCAAGACAATGCCAAGACAGATTCTGCTTGTGTTACAATAGTGTGGCTTTGTAGTAAAAGAGCTTAGGTACTGGACTAGCCTGCCTGCAGTCCAGACCTGTCTCCTAAGGAAAATGTGAGGCACAAAATATGACAACAAGGGCCCTGAACTGTTGAGCACCTGAAGTCTATATCAAGCAAGAATGGGAAAGAATTTCTTTTTCAGAACTTAAAACAACAATTAGTGTCCTTAGTTCTGTTACTGAGTGTTGTTAAAAGAAAAGGTGATGTAACACAGTCGTAAACATGCCCCTGTCACAACTTTTTTGAACATATTGCACCATCAACTTCAAAATGAGGGTATAATTACAAAAAAACTATAAAGTTTATCATTTTTTATAAACTTTTTTGTAACTTTGGTTGTTTACCTACTCCCTCACTATCATAATCATCAGTGCAGCAGTGTTAACTTTTTAAAAAATCAATTTGGGTAGCTCTGACCTATATGTGAGCGAGGAGGGCCTTTGAGAAGAGGATCATTGGTTTGATCCTTTGAATTGGCAAAAAAGTAGCACAAAAACAAGGCACTTAAACCCCGACCGCTTCAACGGAGCCGCTCAGTGGTCAACAGTAGCTCCCTGTTGTGAATTTACAAAAAGTAAGTTGAATGTGAAGTAGGGCAGTGTCAAAGAAGACTTTCCCTTGATAGATGAAGTTTAAAGAAATGTTAAACTGAATGCAAAATAGGTCAGTGACCTGTTTCTACTTAGCCCCCAAAGAAGAAAGAAGGATTTAAGAATTAATATTTTTAGAATAATTAGAGTGCATGAAGAGATGGTGCAGTGTAGTCACTTTTCCTTGGCATATTTTTGCTTTTAGTTTAGTGTGTCAACCCAATTGCCTTTATACCTTTATTATACATACACCTTGTCTCATTACTTATAACCATGTATACGATGCACTGTAAAAATCTTATTTATTACATTACATTTTCTTTTACCCCCATCTTTGTGCTTCACAAATATCTTTAATGCCAGTAAACCACAATGAATTGAATAAGCTATTTGTTGTTCGGTTAGTCAATCATTCCCACAAAAGTTTGTCACTGTGGGACATAAAAACTTTGTGGCCACATAAACTATGAATTTCAGCTGCTCCGCTGAACTGATGTCGCAAAAATACTGCAGTCAACTGAGCCTGCATTGCTAACAGTAAAACTGATTTAAAAGGTGGAGAGAATGTAGCACTGCTGTCAGTGGCAGGTGATTATCATCTTTTGCACGTCCACTCTTGTCATAAATTTGTTCTCTACACTCTAAAAGATAATATAAGTCAATGCATATCTTTTTGTAACATTTCTTTATTTGTGATTTTTGATTTTTTTTTTTTTGGGGCTTCTTTGGTATATGAGAGTGATGACTGCTCACTTGTGTTTTACGCTACCTTTTTTTCAGTTGCTGTGAACCATTTTTATCAGTTATCTGCCCATAAATGAATAAAGTACATTCAACATTTAAAGTATGTTTGCAGGGAATTTCCTTGTTGTAGGTGTTGGACTGAAAGGAAAAATAGGGCAACACAAAAATGTGAGTAGTTACTAAGGAACGAATGAGGAATGAACCTAATATTTAATGAATTTTTAAAGGTACAATATCAGCATTCAGCCTCACTAGATGTCAATAAACAAGTATGGCTTCCTGAGCAAATAATGAAGGCACACTTCTTCTGTGTGTGTCGTAATCCGAGCTTCTCTGTTTGTCCGGTCGGGCCCCCGTGTGCATGTTAGTGTGTCTGTGTCCTTCATTTTCAGCATGGTGGCCTTGTGAGAAAGTTTCTCATATTACAGCTCGGCAGTATGTCTCTGAAAAAAAAAAAATGAGGGAAGAAATATGTAAAGCAGTGACAAAATCTTTATCCATATTTTATCAACACTGCCTAGTTTTACAGTTTGATCTGATTTTCAGCAGCCTCCGTCGCAAACCACACCTTTGATGGCAACCGCCTGGCTACTGTGTGTCTCATATTACTGCTAAACAGTACACTAAAATATGTTTATGAAAACATTTTAGTCTAGAAATAAGAAATGCAATAACAGAATCTTGATTCATATTTCATCAACACTGTCTAGTTTAACAGTTTGATTGGAGATTCAGGAGCCTCTGTTGGAAACCAGACCCAAAATGGTAGCCAGCAGGTCGCAATATTTCCCATATTACAGATAAATAGTCCAATAAAAAATGTTTCTGAAAAGATTTTAGGCGAGAAATAAGCAGTGCAGCGACAGAATCTTTTATCCAAATTTTAGCAACACTGCCTTGTTTTACAGTTTGATCTGATTTTTGGGAGCTTCTGTTGGAAACCAGATTCATAATGGCGGTCACCTGGCCACAATATGTCTCATATTACAGCTAATGAGTACACTAAAATATGTTTATAGAAACATTTTGGTGTAGGAATGGGCAATGCAGCAATCAATACTGCCTAGTTTGATAGTTTGATTTGATATTTGAGAGCCTCTGCTGGAAACCGGACCCAAAATAGCAGCCAGTTGGTCACAATATTTAAAATATTATAGCTAAACAGCTCGCTAAAGTCTGTTTCTGAAAATACTATAAATAAGAAATAGGCAATGCAGTAACAAAATTTTGATCCACATTTGATCAGCACTTTTTTTAATCTTATCACTAGTGCTGTCCCGAATACCATATTTTGGGCTTGGAAACTTCAGAAATACACAAATATCCTAAGCTTCTGCTGCATGTCAAATTTTTACATGCACTTTTTACAGTGCAGTTAAGAAGTGTTCACTTGTATCATGGGAAAATATCATGAGTTTGGGCAAGTAGGCAGCATGAACAGCCAGCGGGGAAAATATTACCTATGAATAGCCCAGTGCTGATTTAGCCGTCTGTTACCGTGGCAACAAACAAAGCTTCAAATCACTGGTGGGCCCTTCTTTTCACACGCCAGCCTGATTTGCAGTCAGTCTCTTGCAGGCCATAGAAAAATTCAAAAGGATCGCACCCGGTTGAATAGGCCTGGAATAAACAAGGTCCACATTATTTTGGTCTGAGATGCTGGTAGTCTACTGCAACCTCTAGTGGGAGTGAATGTCGTTTACAGCATCTTTAATGAATACTTCCTGACTAACTATGATTTAAGGACTATAAAGTGGTCAATGATGAGTTAGAAAACAGACTGAGAGATACTTATGAATCATTAGGTAATGATTAGTTCATAAGTATCTGTGGATCACAGTAATGACCTCTTTCTTCATAAGTCGCTCCTTGTTTACCTCTGAATCAGCCGCTGAGCAGCACACATTAGTAAAGACCCTTTGATAACTAAGTACTAAATGATTACTCACCCTTTTTGTGCCCCCATAGTAAACACATCATGATTATTCATACAATCTCCCAATTTGTTCTCTAGTTACTCACTATTACAGTCATCAAGTTGTTCAGAAACTTATTGTTAACAATATCCCAAATTATCAGGTTGTTCATGATTTGTTCTGTAGTAATCAATCGCATTTTTTACCAACAATAGTGTAATGAAAACTCCTTTGCAGAGCAGGTGACGACAGTGCAGTATATCCCCTTCCTAAACACTAGCTTAAAGGAGAAATCTGTAATATATTTACCACCATATATCATGGAAATATGTTAAGTTGAAATAGTCGCAACAGTGGTGTCATCATTTGAAATTTCCCAGAATAACTGATTTGTTTGCCCGTTTCACATTTATTAGAGTTCAAATTAATGCTGAATGTTCGGTGAATGAGTTTATGAGTCATAAGAAATCATTGCTAATCTTGTAAAAGATGTTTATAACAGTTAAATTGAGCAATATATTAATGGCTGGTAGTGAGACAGGCAGCCACTTAACAGTGTTTAATTTAAGAGCAGTGGGTTTTTGTTTTGAGGATAATGGGCTAAACTTTACACTGACAGACAACTGACAGTTATTAACAGCTGATCAACTAACAGTGGAGGACCTGTCTTCGGTTGTTATTGGCAGTGTATGATGGTGCACGTGTCCTGTGCTTCTGCAGAGCTCCTGCAGCCTGCAGAGCTTTTCCTGCATCTGGGGAGGAGGGGGTGAGGGGAAACCACTCACTTAAACCCTCTTGTATATTAAATAGGATTTCAACCTTTTAAATGTACAGTCTATGGCTGCAGCCTGCTATTTGGACTGCTGTAGTTTTTGCGCATGTAATTGCTGCATATTGCTCCTTCAAATTCTTTGAGAATGAAATAAAGACAAAAGAAGTTTGGACAGCCAGTGGCACGTTTCCGTCAAAGGCCACATGGTTATACTGAATGGAGTGGATGCCCTTCAGGCTTGGCTGGGTTTTGAAAACATTTACATCAGGGAATCCCACGCTCCATATAATCCTGACTCCTCAGATACATTTACAGTAAACAGAACTGTACACAGCTTTATAGAGACCAAGAAAGCCAGATAAAAGAGAGAGAAGTTGATAAGGAGTCCTTGTCTGGATGCACGTCCTTGTCTGAGCTGCCTGAGTGTGTGTGTGTGTGGTGTGTGTGTGTGTGTGTGTGTGTGTGTGCAAGCATCAGGCTATCCTGTCACGTAACATGCTAAATATCTCTGCAGACCACCACCAGTGAAGCACAGGGATTAATGGGCCATTCGAGGCCACTTGACATTTCTGATGCCTATTTCTTCTGCAGGGAATAAGAAACAAAACCCTGGACGCCCACACACACACACACACACACACACACACACACATACTCATACACACACACGGGAAAACAGTGCAGGAATCCTAAAAAATGCACATAGATAATATGCTGCAGGTGTGTAAACATAAAAATGTCTTAGAGACAAGCAGAAATACACAGAGACAGAAGCATGTGTAAATGAAGTTGACTGATGGATTTAACAGTGGCCTAATTATTTAAACCTCTCAGCCACTTATCTTAACAGTTTCTTAGACACACACACACATACATACATACATACCCTCCCATTTATCAATATACTGTAGAAGAACGATAGACTATTAGTTATAATGTCAATAGCAGTTAGACACTCTTTCTATTCAGCTAAATTATGCACAGCGTGAGCACTTTATAAATCACGATGATACACTGGCCAAGTTAAAGCAGACAAGTTAAACCTACAGGGTCATGCATACACAGGCCTCCTCCGGCTTACTTATGCCTGGTGTGCAAAATTACCGGCCATTTATCTCTGCCTTGACTCTCTAATGTAAGTTGAATTCAACCTTGAGCTCCTTTAAACAGAAAAATACATATAATTTAAATAATGTGTCCTGTGACTGCGGTGGTTTGAACATCGGAGCATCTATCAAACGGAGGAAGAGGAGCCACTTCATCAATACTGCATCCTGGACAAGTGGAGCCACTTTAAAAGTAAAGGTTGCATTGCATTTTCATCATTTTTCGGTTTCAATTTTGAGTTTCCAATGAGAGGAAAGAACATTTTCAGTGCCATAGCCTCTGGTGCCACATGAATCAGTGCAAATGGCTACATACAACTCCATAATGGGGAAAAATGCAATAAAACTCAATATGGAGAGAAAAGGCTAATTTCCACATGTCAAAATGGTGATATTGGTGTTTGCTTTTGCCAGATAAGCCATCATATTGCTATTAAAACATTCTTTGTGAGTTTTTCACCATCGCCACTTTAATAGTTATGTTTCAAGATATTGTTATGATCACAATTGTAGACTATGACAGAATTTGACAGTTTGTCCAAAAAGTATGATATGACTGATATGTGTAGAGACAGAGGCACTGTGTGTTTTCACCTATAGGGGAGTTTTATAGTCAATGTGTTACCTACAGTAGATGCTGGTTGACACACCACCAATTTGGAGAAGAAGAGTAGTAGTAGAGAGTCCTTTAATTGTAACATGTTACAGTTGTAACATGCACATTCTCTCTTGCTACGTAAATGTCATCATGGCATCATCACATCAGCATGTGGCCAGTGTAGTACTGAACATCACTGAGAAACATCAGTTTGGATGAATGAAGTAAAATTAAGCTCAATGGCTATTTTTTAAATATATTTGTATGTTGTGGAGCTAAAAATCCACACATTGGTCTGCATCAATCTGCCCTTCATCAGTTAGCATAGTTTGGACATGTCATGCATGCTAGTTCTGGTCTGTAAGGAATGGCAAATCATGTGCACGACCAGCAGCTCATTAGTAACACATTATTACACAGGGCATCCACAAAATGCATGCGTTGTATTGGCCGATAAGCTGTTTTATGCTTAGTCAGATGTCATTCAATTATATACTACATCAAATTAGGATGAGATAGTATTTTATAACTTCTGTAGTATCAATGTATCACTGTTTTTCACTGATCTAATCACATCCTTGGTATGAAATCAAAGTAAAAACGGTTGCTTGACTGGAATATTGTTGATTTGCCATGAAAACTGTTCGTTTAATGCTGTTTTTTAGCTGTGTTACATCTGTGGCTTACAATTGAGACTCCCATGTGGTTTAGTTATAACATTGCACAGCGTCCACTTTCAATTTAACTCCTCACAACGTGTTTTCTCTTTAAGTGCTGAATGATAGCAGATATGTGGGTAATTTGACTGGAAATATTACAAATGAAAGCAAAGAAAAATCTCAGAGTAAAAAGGGTGAAAAGTGAAAATTCTTACAATTGTGGCGATCGTGCCCTACCGGCACGGGAACTAAACAATGAACTGCCGTTGATGGGGTCAAAACACATTTTAGCCACTTAAAAAGTCCCACCTAAAAAATCATTATCAGTTTAAGTGTTTGCTTTATTTTGATATTTTCACCACTTTTCTTTGCCATCAGACAGCCTTTTCAGGTGGGAAACCATCAAGCCAAATATTGCTTAAACTCCATGGATGAAATCAGTAATTGTACCTTGCAGAACACTGGACTTGCTGGTCTACCGCTGCCTTGATTGGTTAGTTTGTGTTTTTGTGTGTTTGTGTTATTTTGACTTCAGTGAATTCAAACTATCCTTTGACAACTACGATGCCATACAATAACACAAACAAACTAACCAATCAAAGTGGTGGTACACCAGCAAGTCCCTTGTTCTGCAAGGTAAAATGACTGATTTCGCCAATGAAATCTGGTTGGCTTGGAAAGAGCAATATTTGGCTTATGTAACAGCAGATTCCCATCATAAAAAGCTGCCTGTGAAAATTTAATATTCTAAATATAGCATGCATACTTTTATAGGTAGGTAGGTAGGTATTATTTTTGTAGGCACATTGCTGAGCTTCCAACATCGGTACTCCTGCTGCTTCTCCACACTAGTGGCCTGCTGACTACTGACTATCGATCGAAGTATCTCTTACAACCGCACTTCATATAATCCACACTATCCCTTTAAGCACCCAACAGCCTCCAAATCCCTTGATACTCTTGGCATCCAAAACATTCAGTGTATTCACCTCTGAAATCTTTTAAAACTGTACAAATCGTTTCTTTCTCAGTCATCCTGTTTGAAGGCGCTTAACAAAAATTCAGTCAGGAAAATTACTCCTTTCTTTCTCTCCTTTTCGTTCATTAATGAATTCCTGCTTGCCTAAGTTTAAAATTAAAACTAGAATGGCCTGAACTTCCTGTTTCAACCCTAAAACTACTGTTCCCTTCTCAGAAACCATTTTCTCATCAGCCTGATTTTAATGAACTCAAACAGCTGCACCTGTGAGTGCTGCCTGCCACTCGTGCTGCCAACATCCAACCTCCACCTCCTCCACTGCCGCCACCTGATCCCCACAGACTCTGAGTCATGATGACCATGCTGAAGGAGGATTAATTTGAGGGTTTCGTCACAATAAACTGGCAGTATGCACAGGTGAACGTTTATCCACTTGTCATCAGCGGTTTCTGAACTTCTAGCTGAACTACATTTGGTTTAAAATATCTGCACTGTGATTTGATGTCTGACACTGGTTGTTGTTCTGTGGTGCATTTATGTGCTATTGGAACCTCTGACTTCCAGCACATGAGTCAGCTGCTCATCAACAAGGTTTTTAATGAAAGAAGCAACCTAATTTGCTCACTGTGTGTTTTGATTGACATTCATATTCATTCATTTCTTAGTAACATGGCTCGGCCATTGAATATATGTGGATCTGAGTGTTGTTTCTTGGCTCGTGGTTGTTCACTTGTATTTGTATTTAATATTGACAGTGAGTGCTCCAATAGGCCTGCTTAATCAATTGAAATCACAGCAGTGAAATCGCAATATGGCCAAGTGGAGTATCCAAATCTCATAAGGTGCAATTTTTTGATAAAAGAAAATTGAATGTCTACTCCTACCTGGGTACATATAGGCACATGACAGCTAACTGGCTACTCACAACCTACCCAACCCTCTTATTTTAGCTTGAAAGAGCGACAAATTTAGTGCTGATAAGAGACTGGCTTTCCTGTGGGAGAGTGGGCTTTGAGGCCTGCTCTTGACAAGTACAATTTGGCAATGATGTGAAATTACTCATCAAACTGGTACCTGTTAATTACAGTTTTTTAATTATTTTTAGTTTTCAGTTGCACTTTGGTTAGGTTTAGGCAACAAAACTACTTGGTGAGTGTTAGGCAACAAAACTACTTGGTTAGATTTAGGCGACAAAAGTATTTGGTTAGGTTTAGGCAACAAAACATCTTGGTTAGTTATTAGGCAAACATATTTCTTGGTTAGGTATAGGCAACAAATCTACTTGGAGAGTGTTAGGCAACAAAACTACTTGGTTAGGTTTAGGGACAGATCAGCGTCTGTCTCTGCCATGAAGGTTTAAATAGACAATGTAGCCATTTAGTACAAATAGCATTGTTGGTTTCGGACACCCGGGTGCTTGTCTTTGTCATTGTAGGCTAGATGCATGAGGGTGTAAATAGTCTATTCCATTGTCTATTCCAACCTGGGTGCAAATAGCATCTGCTGGAAAACTGTACTATGGTAGAGTACTGTGGTGCTACAGAGATGCCCCAGCCTCCAAATCTTGTTCTCCAGACATAAGAAAACATATTTGTTTGGTACAGACTGCCAACATCATTATTTTAATTGGTTTTTCAGTGATCATTCCCACTACTGTGAATCATATCACAACCGCAGTATCTGTCAAAACAAACATTTTTTTTGATACCATATCGTGCAGCCCTAGTTACCACATGCTGAACAAATTTCATGTTAACACATGCTTATGATGAAGTTTATTAAACACAGGTGCAGAATAATTGCATTAGATCAAGGATTTTCGGATTAGATTATATTCTTTTCTCAGACTTTTTAGTTGCAAATGAAAAATAGACTCTTATTGGATCTTTAAGTATGTTAAGACCATTATGTTGTGTGGCAGGAAAGTATAATAGATATAGGCATAAACCCAAGACGTTTAACGGATAGAATTGGAAATATTACCTTTAAATCCAACCTAAATTGTATCTAGATCATGGTGGGCACACTGTGTCTGTGTTTTATTCTGGTATTTAATGCTCAGGCACTAAGTGAAAGTGTTTTATATTCTTGTAATGACCGTAAAGGATTTAATTTCACATTTTATGACTCTACTGTGTGCTTGATAATAAGGAGCTAAGGCAATTAAGCCTTATCAGCCCTGTCGGGGGGCGTTGTGTATGCTCAGTATTTTGTTTGTGCGTGGAAGTGGTGTATTAAACCATGTTTTTGTCTACATACACCGCTTTGTGTGTGTGAGAGAGTGTGCGAGTACATGTGCATGCTCTGTTGTGTTGAATGTGCTTCGCTTTGATTTATGTGAAACATCTGTGTGTACGTTCCTGCAAGTGTATCCATGTTTATTATGTGTGTGTATGAGTGTCTGTGTACTCATGCACCAAGTCGTTATTTTTAAGTACATATACTCATTATGCCACCTACACAGCCTGTTATGTGCTTATGTGCACTACTGTAGTTGTCTATATCTGTTGATGGAGACTGTGCTTGTCCTGTGTGTGTGTGTTTGGTCCAATTCACAAAAAAAAAATAATAAAAAATACTGTGTGTATGTACTTTTACATGTGTATGCACATCTCTGTGTGTCTCTGCATTACTAGTTGACTTTATACACAGTACTTGCATGTGTGCGTTAATAAGTTGCAGAGAAGAGAAGCTTGTCAGTGGCGCGTAGAGAATCAGAGGACAGATAAGCTTGTCATAATAATCCTCCCTTCGCCTCTATCAAGCCAGCTTAATACACCTACCTCCTTATAATCTGCTGCAAACACATCAGACAACAGACAAGCATACACAAAACACACATATGCACAAGCGCACAGACGTCTAACTGCAAAAAAACAACAACAAACAATAACACAGTTGCCAAATAAGACTGGTACCGTATTGCAAAGTAATACAATGTAACAGCTGACAAGAATCCACACACACACACACGCACAAAAATAATAATAAATAAATGAACAAATATATTGATGTAATTTGGACCCTTCACAGAAAAAATTCTTTCACTGACAAAAATTATTAAGGGGTTCTGAACACCCTCAGGCTGCTTTAACAAGAGTTTTGATTGCTCTACAGTTTGTATTTGTCTCATTTTGACAAAAAAACAAACAAAAAAAAATATATATAACACCACAAAAAAGCCCTCTTCGACACCCCAAGGTAGACATAGCATGATAAAGTACCCTAAATAGTGAGAGTGTTGTTATGCCCAAGACACTGTGATCAAGTGCCCTCTAGTGCCCCTCCAGTGGACAAAATGCAATAAGTGCCCCTTAGAATGCCTTCAAGTGGAAAAAACACGACAAAGTGCCCTCTAGAGTGCCCTAATGTCCAAGACAAAGTGATCAAGGTAGTGGTGGTGTTTCCACCTTGACAACCACAGAATATAACGTCAAAAATAAAATTAACTAAATAAAAATCTCCTCCTGCTTCTCTTTAGCTGGCCAATGTGTACTCAGTGTAACTGCCAGCAAAAATGTAAACACAGGCGTGGTTCATCTGATTTCGCTGAATCCGACCCAGTGGCAAACATTAAGAACAACAATAAAGCTGATCGTCTTGCAGTTCACTAATAAACTGAGACTGTTTCATAACCACTTACAAAAATGTGAAAATACCAACAAGTAGAACAAAATGAGGATATGATTGGACAATGAAGAAGTGATCTAAGCCTGGATGGTCATAATATCTTTTTATACTTTGAAAAGTTGTCGCCATTAGGGTCCATTGGACATTAAATCAAATTTACCACAATCTCCCCTCTCAGTGATATATCAAGTGAATAGAATTTGGGTCTATTATGACTTTGAATGCATAGTTTGGATTTGAAGTGGATTTATATGAGATACTTATGTAAAGTCAGTCTATTACCGACAGCAGATGCCAGTTGGCATAGCCCCAGTTAGGAGAAGCAGCAGGAGTACCCGAGTAGGAGGCAAAGCAATGTACTGCTGTGGACGGGGTCAGTAGCAAAATGTATTTTAGACACTAAAATAGGCAAACTTAAAAAAAGAATCTGTATCAGTTTATAGTGTATGCTATATTTGAATATTTTCACTGGTAAACTTTGACATCAGACAGCCTTTTCTGTCAAGAAACTGCAGATAAATAACGCTCTCTTCAAACCAACCAGACTCCTCCTCCAAAATGAGTAATTTTACCTTGTAGAAAAGGGGAGTTGCTGGTCTACCGCTGCCTTGATCGGTTAGTTTGTTTGTGTTAGTGTCTGACTTTGGTGAAGCCAAACTCACCTGTCAAAAGACCAAAGTCGCACAATAACACAAACTAACTAATGGTGGTAGACCAGCAACTCCTATGCTCTGTGAGGTAAAATTATTGTTTTTGCCAAAGGAGTCTGGTGGCTTTGGAGAGAGTGATATTTGGCTTATATGAGAGCTTTTTCCTGTCAGAAAATACTGTCGGATGGCAAGGTAAAGCAGTGAAAATATTCAAAATATAGTATACACTTAAACTAATATTATTTGTTTTGGCGGGCTTTTTTTAGGTAGCTTTTGTTGCTGTCCTGTCCCTGTCCACAGCAGTGCTAATCCATGCTCTGTACTCCTCTCCGCTTCTCCAAACTGGGGGCGTGTCGACAGCATCTACTGTGGGTACTACACTGACTATCTAAACCCAATCAAAAAAATCCAAACTACCCCTTTAACTCTGTGTACCTTATTAGAGAGATCCACAAAAAAAAAAAAAATCTGAAAAACTTTCAAGAGCCTAAATGTCATGTTGCATTTTATATTTGTTGAAAACACATTTCATCATAAGTCTTGATTACAAAGGTTAACTTTTATTTAGTAACTGTTTCATTTTCAAAAGGTCATCAATCAATATGACATCATACGTCTAGTTGCCAAATTGAGAGCTGATTTACATGTGAATATAACGTGTGACTATTGTGTGTGAGTGTGTGTGTGTGTGTGTGTGTGTGGTGTGTGTGTGTGTGTGTGTGTTCCTGTGAATATGCGTCACACACAGATGGTCACAGGGTCACATCCCTCTGACTGCAGGATGCCATAACTCAGCCTGGAGTTACAGAATCTCTAATTACTGAATACTGGGAGTGGAGCGCAGCTGAACGGAGCATGTCAGAACACACACACACACACACACACACACACACACACACTTACCTAAACATACACACCCACATCCTCCGTAGACGTGCACTCACCTCTCTCCCCTCCTACACTCTCACACAACACTAACACGGCACATGAAACCAGCCTTTCAAGAACTTCATGCCCCATTGCTCATATTGTGACGCACACACACATACATGGGGAGGCACAAACTTGCGTGTTCATACACACACAGATGTTGAGCTCATTAGGAGATTCCCAGAGGGTAGCCAAGAAAGGCAGGCTACTGTGGGAACCTGGAGGAATCTGCCACTCTGACCTGAACAGACATATCCAAGACATCTAGGAAATGAAACAATAGATGAAGGTAATATGTTGCTTTACTCTGACAACCTGAATCTATATAGAATTAAATAAATGATGGGTAGATCAGAATTAGTCCTTACAGTGTCTACTCGAACATTTTTTTACTTTTCCAGTTCCAAAAAAGTCTCATCTATTCCTATCACTGGGCATCAACATGAAAGTGCACACAAAATCTAAAGGTATTTGGAATATTCTGGGGAAAAAGACCAAACAGTTTCAGGGAATTTAAATTATACCTGCAGTGGGAGCAGAAATGTGGGAGTTTAAGGCAGCGCTAGCCCCAAAAAGTATCATTTTAGTATCAAAGAGTAACCCCCTGCAGGCTTCAAAGTGGCTGTTAAAAGCTGTTAAGTTTCTTCCTTCAAAGAGAATAGCTGCTGTGGTCAGCTTGAATTTGTGTCACTTGCAAAGTTTGGCAAGAGTAACAAGCACTCACAGCAGAAAATAAGTATCGAAACCACCGTAGAAAATCTCAGAACACCTCTTCTATATGTCTGCATGTTCAATATGTTCCAAACACACAGTTTTAACACAATGTGGATGTATACCTGCACAAATTCTGTCTGAATCCACATGCACAAGCTGAACTTGAAACATGCTATAACAGTTTTATTATGCTAAAAAGGCCACAGCAAAATGCAGAGATGAGATCTCACATAATTTTATTTTCTCTTTGCTTAAAGGGACAGTTCACCCAAAAAAAAACCAAAAATACATATTCTCCCCCTGACCATCTACACTGTTTTGGTGTGAGTTGCAGAGTTTTGGAGATATCAGCTACCTTCCCTCAAACATAATGGGACTAAATGGCACAAGTCCTGTACTGATCCAAGCACCAAAAAATACAAAAACCAGTGTCTCTTTCCAAAAACCTTGTTGGGAGCGATTTCATGTAGGAACTACTTTCTCTCTATAGAAAAGAAAGTACTTCTGATAGATTCTACTGCAGAAAGAAAGTAGTTCATACATGAATCTAGATGAGTATATAGCACTACAGGTCAAGGGAAAATATGTATTTTTGATTTTGGGGCGAGCTGTCCCTTTAAAAACTGATCATCATAGATCTCAGTTTAACATTTCATTGATTGCTTTTTCGACTTAAAGAGTAAAGGCTGCTGCAGTTTTTATGTCATGGCTCCCTGGCTTTTGGTCCATACACTCAAAGCCAACGCACACACACGCCTACATACACACACACACACACACACACACTAAAACACTGGTCACGTCTCCCTCTGCCAAAGCTAATCCCCCTTCATCTGACATTAAGCCAACGGATGGAGGGATGAAAAGGTAAGCATGAGATGAGACAAGGAGGACAAAAGAGGAAATGGGCAGAGAAAAGGAAAAGAGAAAAAAGAGAACAATGCTCTTTGCCCTACACACCTCTGACTTGTGATGTCTGGGCTATCAGTGGTGGAGCACATCTGATGTCAAGTGTCTTGCAGAGACGTTGGCATTTTGAGCCAAGACGTTTCTACATTTCAAAAGTAACATTTTTCGCACAGAGTTCCATATTTTTTTCTACACCTACAGTAAATTATATTTACTAATAAATAAATAAATATATAAACTGAGTGCGCTCTTCTAGTTACATATGGTTTAAGTATCTCATGATGACTCACTGACACAATCTGACACCATCTGTCTTTCTAAATCAAGCCCTTAATTTCAGTTTCTTTCCTTCTCTGTCCTCTCTGTCTGCAAAGAGATCAGTTTGGCCTCATTTTGATTCTGGTATGTGGATTTAATTACCAAATGTGACAATAGTTCTCTATCTCTTCTCTGTCTGTCCCGTCCTTCTCCTTATTTCCATATACCTCTGACTTTTCATCTTGTCCTTCTCTTTTTACACTTTCGCATCTCTTCTTCCACTTTATTGCCAAAGTCTTCATATCACGATAGATCAGATGCTGGTCCCAAAAACACCTCCTGAGGAGCTCCGTTATTCATAGAATAAATACGGCTTTTATCAGACCACATGCACGCACACGCACACACACACACACACACACACACACTGACATTCATGGATATATTATCAGGACCACACCAATTCTGGGAAATCAGCCCGCTTGGACTAAAACCAGAACCTCTATTATAACAACGTGTGTGTGTGTGTGTGTGAGGGTGTGTGTGTGCATAAAAAAAGAGAAATGAATAGCACCTATGTCTCTGAAATGAGCCTCGTTTGTCTTAAGTTTATAAAGTACATTTGAAAGGTACTTGTGAGGTACTTTGTGCACCTTACATTCAGAAATGTACTAACGTTATCTTCATACATTCCTTAATGCAACGACAATACATTAAAGGAACAATTTAGCAAAATTCAGGTCATGATATTGTGATACTAATGTTGGTTTTATTTTTCCTGATTTGACGTGTCTGTTTTTAGTTATTTCTACCACAGATACAGAAAAAGGTGGAAATATGTTTCAAGAAATCAACTTTAATGTCACTTTCCAGAAATAATGTTCAAGTTACTCTGAAAACACCTCACTGTGAGACAATTTTCTACAGAAGAAATGGTCATATATTGTTGAAAGTAATTCCTACAGCAGTTATGTTTACACTCAAAGAAACCCTTTTTAAATTTACCTCAGTTTTAAATAACTTTGACAGGTTGTAACTTTGCACTGTCTTGGTAATTTTGCACGGTTTGTACATGATTGCACACGTGCACTTTATGTAGTCTAGTCTTGTGTAGGTTTATGTGCGTTTACGTAGTCTTGTGTAGTCTTTGTTGGTTCTGTGTAGTCAAATGTGACATAACAGGTAACAGGGACAGAGAAATGTTACTTTTGAGTCTTTTAAATGTACATTTTTTGATATGATGAAAAAAAAAATACAATTAAATTCCTTTTGCCGTCTCTGTAACTGTGTCCCCCTCTGATGTATTGAGATTGTGTGAGAAATCTCAGCTCTGGTCATTCAGTCAAAGCTGTCTGCTAAATACTACCTGGGCTGTTTTGTAATTTTGGTGACTATACCCATTAGTCATTATAATAATTGAGGCATTTATATCATCATGATTGCTGAGTAATTAAACATGTTCATGTCTCATCCACGGCTATCTGCAGTCAAATTGTGAAACAAAAAATCGGACAACAAGGCTAGGAACACGGAGTTCTGCATGGGAGGGACCTTTGTTAAATGAGCAGAGTAAGAAACTGAAGATGAGGCAGTCGTGAACCAGCTGGCTCTAGAAGACGCCTGTTCTAAGTGAACAGTGGGAGCCAGCGTTTTGCTTTCTTTCTTTCTTTTTGTGAAGTAATACTAACCACAATTCCAAAAAGGTTAGGATGTTGTGTAAAATGTAACTAAAAGCACAATGCAATTGGGAGCAACATATGCTGCCATCCAGACGACGTCTTTGTCAGAGACGTCCCTGCTTATTACTGCAAGACAATTCAAAACATATTCTGCACATGTTACAGCAGTGTGGCTTTGTAGTAAAAGAGTTCAGGTACTAGACTGACCTGCCTGCAGTCCAGGCCTGTCTCCCACTGAAAATGCAGGGTGCATTATGAAGCACAAAATACTGTACTGTAGTTTTAGAGTGTTAGTTAAAAGAAAATGTGATGTATCATAGTAAATAATCATGTCCCTGTCCAAACTTTTTTGGACGATGTTGCAGGCATCAAATTCAGAGTGTCATGTACAAAATTACTCAGTTTTAACATTCAATGTCTTGTCTTTATACGTTTTGCAAATCATTGCAATCTGTTTTTATTCACACTTTACACAAAGTCCCAACTTTTTTGGAATTGGGGATTGTATAAGCAGAATAATAGGATGATCATTGCATTAATTGCATACAAAGCAAGACAAGTTTACATAACACATTTCAAACAGATGGTAAATTCAGGGATATGTCATCACCCTGTGTGATGTTTAAAATGCAGATCTTTGACAGCGGGTCTGACAATACGAGTCATTTAGTGCTGTTAAATCTATTCACATGCAAATCTTACCCCATCATTGTCCTAGCGATTATTTCCAAGATAAACCTAGTGACCCCGGCCCCATAAAAAAAGGAAAAGAACGACGAGCCATTCTTTTGAGCGGCTCTGGGAAAAGAACAAGAGCCTGTGATCTGGCTCCCTTCAAAGAGCCGTAATTCCCATCACTACAAGAAACCCCAGCAGCCTCCCTGGCCTTTAAGGCCTGCCCACATTCTGTAAGGAAATTATCTAACTCATCTACATGTGTCTGTGCTGGTGGGCTCCAGAACCAGACCGCTACAGATTAAACAAAGATTAATAATAGGACCGGTGGATAAGAAAGGATTTACACACCTGTTGCACTATTTTGCACTATTCTTTCATTTAGTTTTACAATGATGGTCAGAAATATTTCCTGAGACGCCATGCAACTATTTCTAAAAGCAATAACATTTTGAAACATGCAAGTAATGTAAATAAAAATGCATCTATATACAAGCATTATTGTAGTTGCAATGATCAGGTTAAAACAAAGGATGAAAATACTTTTCAGCAGCATGGATCACCTGTCACAACAGAAAACCAGTGAGTCACAGTGGATGCAGGAAAACCAGTCTCCTCCTTTGGCTTACTTACCACCAAATTAGGCATTAAAGGTGAAATTTGGCTTGCTATACTGACCGAGAAAGCTGAGTTCTCCTGCTGTAAAGTCTGTTGTTATCCCTGCCAGGCATAAACGTGTGAGTGTGTGTGTGCATGAAAGGCCCTACAGCTTGTCCGCTGCTAATCTCAAATACTGCTGGACCTGTCCGCCTTATTTGTTTGTGCACATTCATGACTGTATGCTGAAGGACCTCTGTGATTCTGAAAAACCTTGATAAACCTTTTTTTTATGGCTTGACACCTGCGGCAACCTCAGCCAGGGGCATTATGTTTTCAGGTCATCCCATTCTTGTGAATGCGATAGCTCAAGAATGAATGGATGGAATTTCTTCAAACTTGTGGTCAAACATCATAGTGACCTCACTAAACAAATTTTTGGCCATAACTCAAGAATTCATAAGCTAATTGTGACAAAATTACACACAAATATCTAATGAGATAATGATGATATTTTATATCCAAAAGGTCAAAGGTCAACTTCACTGTGACATCTCTAAGTGAGGGCAGCATGTTTCTCACTGGAAGACTGAGGCTGCAAGTGATCTACAACTGCTTCAGTTTGAAATCTTGTTTCAGCTCGGGACAATGTACGCGGAGGTCATCTTTATGTGGGTGGAACTTTGCAAATCTCAGCTGGTTGCATCTGGCATTGCAGTAGGTGCTTCACATCTGTTTGCATGCCAGGGATCCACTCTTCTGAGTGTATTCTTCTAGTTCTTTCTGCATCCAGTGATGTCACTTCATGTAAGGAAAAACCACAGGTTATTTCTGGTTGGATGTCTAATCTCCATATTTTGGCCAGCATCATATGGGTAAACTTACAGTGAAATCTCTTACAGGACAAAGCACAACCTCAGAAAACTTGAGTTACAACCAGATATAAAAGCTTAACGTACTTATTATGGAGTCGTGACTGCTCATATCATATAGAATTATGTTTGAAATATTCAGAATGAATACTCGCCTTAATGCGTCAGACACAGCACAGTGCAGAGCTTTGCTCAAGGGCAATTACGACAGGTCTATCAGTGATGGGGATTAAACCAGCACCTTTTAATTTAGTGGTTGACAAATCTGCCTCCGAGCATGCCTGTCGCCCCCATATACACAGACACACATTAGACATTGAGGTTACTTTACAGTATGTCTGGGTACTGTGAGGTCGCTTTAGGGAAGACAAGACTAATGCCAGATAATTCCAGCAGACACATGCTGCAGACCACACACACACACACACAGAAATAGAGAAAGAGTGAAAAATACACTATGGGTTGCACCAACAAGGATTCACGTTTAAAGCCGATTAAATGATGGTTTAACTTTAAATTATGTTGCACCAAACTTTTAAACTATCTTCAAATTCAGAAAGATTCAATTTAAACCTCTCTTTAACACTCAATTTAGTTTTTTATCTTAACTGAGATTTAATTTAATTCTGTTGCACCAAAACTTTAAACTCTAATTTAAAATGTGATCCAGTATTAACTTTAAACTTACACTTCAGTACGCTCAAATTTGAACATAACTGCCTTTTTGAGACGGATTGAGAACAATAATCAAGTTTCTCAAAGAAAGGTGAGGGACAAATTCAACCCCACTGAATTTTATGATGCGTCTCCTCAATCTTTCACTTCAGTTGGGACATCACCAGCAAGTTTTTCTAAAGGAGGAGAAATTAGCACTAACCTAACTGGGCTAACTAACATTTTAGATAGCTAGCGTTAACTTTTTGACAAACGCTAGCTAGCAAACAATATAATGGCTGCTTCCAAAATCACTCAATACTCACTATATAGTCCAGTACATAGTGAGTTAACCATTTTGTAGCGCTGTCTGAATATATAATGATAATTATTATACCCTGTATGATGGACTCAAAGTATACCACACAGTGAAAAGTGGTGTAGAACCGATGGTCACTAACCAAGAATTATATACCATAATGCATTGTGCTTAAAGAAAAACAATGTCAGTGACGTAATTAACTATGCAGAGTGCAAAAGTTTTATTTTTTCTCTATATAGTGAGTGACTAAACCTTCTGTTAGCTAGCAAACAATTAATGTTTTGTTAAGGAATACAGGGGAGACAATGTTAACTTTCCCCTTTTTATACTTACTATGTCTGGCAGAAGTCAAATTTATATTTTATTTATTCACTTATTTTAATTTGTGTAACCAAGCATCTCTGTAATGATTACACTCTAGGTTATTTCATTTCCCTTGAACTCACTAAACTTGGATTTGCTAAACAGGGATTAGTTTTGAACTGTTAAACAGAGCTCTGCTTAATTTTAAATCTGTATTTTCTCATTTTTAAACCTAGTTTTCCTCAGCTCTGATGAGCCCTAATCTTAGATTAAATTAATCTTTATTGGTGCAACCTAGTCTAAGTGAAGGATTATATCTGGTACTGAAGCTGCACTGTAATCCACTGGATAATAATAAAAATGATAATGCTCTAACTCCATATTCAAGCAGTATCACTAAACATCCTACTGTTAAAATTAATAGAATATTTTTAACAGTGTGTGTTTTTACAATTTGTGTGATTTATTATCTTCATGTGTGAAATTATTGTCTATGTTGCTGTCCATATGCTGTGTTCCCTATCTTTACAGCTATGGCAGGCTGCGTTTAAATGAGGTAAAAGAAGATTCAAATGAAGCTGTGTGTGGGGGTGAAACAGAGGTGTGTGTGCATCATGAGCACGCATGGTGTATGATACATTTGTGCCTGCCGGCGATCCTTATGTGTACTTACAGATTCAGTCCCCGGGTGCGCATGCCTTTGAAGCTCGGCAGGGTAGTCTAATAGCTTTTAATTTTAATTAATTCCCTCTCTCTAT
This sequence comes from Lutjanus argentimaculatus, assembly GCA_034769285.1. Lineage (NCBI taxonomy): Eukaryota > Metazoa > Chordata > Actinopteri > Lutjaniformes > Lutjanidae > Lutjanus > Lutjanus argentimaculatus. Next base: position 5,973,481 of record JAWZSL010000001.1, read on the forward strand.
TAATAACCTATATCATTCCCTAAGTGGTTCTAAGTTTTAAAGGTGCTGCATTACTCATTAGCCAATTGCTGCGGTAATGGGAAGGGCTTTGCGCTGAGTCAGCAGAAACCTCAAGTTGGCAAGTTCATCCCGTAAAGTCTAAATAACTCTTAAAAATGAGACGCTGTGGTACGCTCGGACATGGGTGACAAGAAACGAGAGTGAGGCGGAGACGCTGATGGTAAGTGTGTGATGAGAAAAACAGAAAGTGAAAGGGGGCCAAGAAGTACATGAGTATGCCTTGAGGGGAATTAGTCTGGACGGAAAACATTTATAAACACAGTGGAAGTGTTGATGGCACCGCTTTGTTTTGCTGCAAAATAAAGCATGTAACACCTTGATATTTTACAAGGGTGGATAAATCACTCTGAAATGTACTTACTAAAATTACTTCAAACATTATGCCGGCCTGAAATGGGCTGACTTCGGCTTGCACAAAGCTGCCTGGTGAATAATTCCTGGCAATCCATTTGCAGGCTTTACTTATTAGAATCCTCAACAAGTGCAATCATGTCATCAGTGTTGTGTTAGACAGGGAGTGAAAGCTTATTTTAAACACTGAGGAAGACAACATCACAGAGTGAGGGTACAGAGAGGGCGGACGGTGTCATTTACAGTGATTTTTATTTATTAAAATGTTTTATTCCAGAAAAATAAAATGCCTTAATCAGTATAATCCTAACATGACTTTGTTTGAGCATCAGTAACTCAGTGGTGGTTAGTGCCAGATCTACAACCTACCCCGACACCCTAATTTAAGTTCTGCACTATCCAATTTATGAAAGAACTTTAATGAGGAGTAAAAAATAAACAGTTTTGAATGAAGGGAACGATTCAAAGTGACAGAAAAAAAACAAAAACATTTTGTGTGTGTGGACTGTAGTCCTAAATGTCCATGTGACACATATGGGTTCAGTCAGGGTCACAATTGTGCCAAATGTATATGGCTGCCCCTGGGTCCAAGCTTTGTGTTCCCTGCACACAGTGTCAAATGAGTCTGGAGAAACTGTAAGTCAAACCACTGCACACTGTAAAAAAGAGCCTACTGTCTTCACTAAATGTTTAAGTTTTAAATAAAACTCAAAACTCTTGCATTTTCAAATAAACTAAAAAATGTTTTTGAGTTTTAGAAACAAAAAAAAATATTTTTAAGTAAATTGTTAATTGAGAATATCAGTCAGTTTAATATTTAATATTTTCAACTGTAAGCATTTAATTTTTAAGCACCCAAATATTGACAGTTCAGGTTCACAACTCACTGTGAACATTTTTTCAAATACAGCACTGCTTGGGTTTCTAAAACTCAAAGATTGAAGTTTATCTCAAGAAGGAAAGCAAATTATCTCAACCAAAGATTTTAGATTGGCAAAAATTGTTTTGTTTATTTCAAAACAAGTTTTAATTTTACTTAGAGCTCTCAAACTTTTTGTGAAGCCAGTTGCCTTGGAATTATGAGTTTTCTCAACTTTTTTTTAAGTGTTTGTACCAAACAATAAACACAAGGAACAAAAATAATTGGGATAAAAATATTTACTTTCTTAAGTAAATAAACTTAAGTCTTATAAGTTTTATGATCATTGCTCACAGAGACATGATATTTTCCTGTGAGCTCAAAAAGGAAATGGAGGAGTATGATATTGATGATCACCGCACCTCTTTTCTGATTGGTGAAACTGACAATGTTACAACTAACCTGGTGTTGCAGCACTCCCCAGTCTCCCCTACTTGAATGCCACTGGCTTTTACCAAACTTCAGCGAATTTTAAACATGCAGTGTCTAATAAATGGTATGTAATGGCTTCCCTTCTGTCATCAGAATTCAAGTGAGCTCATGTCAGCTGTTTCCTTACCTCTCTGTGTAATACCTACCACTCAGGATCTAACTCAAGAGACTTCCCCTCTCTTGAGTTAACTATGTTTCCTCTCCTGTGCCTGGCTTTAGTGACCCTCCCTCTGAGGGTTTCCTACAAAAAAATGTTCTCTCTTTGGCTCATTTCCTCAGTCCACTTTGAAGGAGAAGCATGCCAACACTAATATAAATCCCCAAGGTTACGGTCAGATGCAAATTAAAAAAGATTAATAAAATACTAAAGATAAAAATAAATAATAATAAATAAATAACTGCCCCGAGACCCCCCTGTGAATATGAAACAATAATAACAAAAAGACAGAAGATAGATAGATAGATAGATAAGATAGATAGATAATAGATAGATGATAGATAGATAGATAAAAGCCGCATTTTAAAGTGTATTTTTTCTCTCTCCTCTCTGACCTTCTGTCCCAGCATCTCGTTCAGTTACACACCCACATTACACACACACACACACACACTCTCTCACACACACACACACACCGTGAGCGCGCACCACAGTTGGCAAAGTTTGACGCGCCGCTCACTTTCAAGGCGCTGACGCGTCAGATATAAACTAGTAAACTATGCGGAATATTTCTCAGTGACTGAGCGGAATTTATTTACTCCACGGCGATAAGAGGTTCGGCGCCTATAAGCTCATGTCTGACCGTGAACAGAGCTATATCACCCTCCACCTGCACTTCATAGTTTGGGAGTTTTGCTCTCGGTGTCTGTGGGCGCGTAACTTTCGGGAGAAGACGAACAGTTTGGATTTTGGAGCTCTTACTTTGGCACAAGACGGGACACCGTGCGCGCCAGGCGTCAGGCAGAGGGAGAGATTATGAAAGCTCAATTTGAGAAGTTGCTCAATTGAAAGTTTTGACAGAAACTTCGTCGGTCGCAGGATATTTTTTTAAAGTCTTTTATTAGAGCCGATGCAACCTGGAGAAAACATTTAGTCAGCTCTTTAAAGCGTACATTATAAAGTTTGTTATCGCGATGAGTGGATCGGTGGTTCTCCAGATGTGGATGGTTTTATTGTTGGGGACTGTGACCGGGCTCGGGAGGGCTCAGGTCTCCACCGCCAGAGTGATGAGGGGCAACATCAGGAGAGACGGTGAGATGACTTTATCACTTCATTCTGCCGCTGCTGTGCTTGTTGCTTGTGTGTTTACTGCTGAAACTGTGTCTCTGAGGGATGTAGTGGCCGTCTTGTAGGAAAGTATCCTTAATTAGTTTAATTTCATTTTAAGTGGTGCTATTCATGTAGTTATGAAGCTGCAGACATTTCCATTCTGAAGTTTTGGATAAGTGCATGATGCATGCGTGCATCATTTGACCTATTTTCTGTCCTTTTATGTAATTTCTTATCTGTAATAATGATTTGAGAGGAACAAACGAGATATTTGAATACTTTTCATACAATGACTGACTGTCTGGTTGTCAAACTGGGGTCCGGGGACCAACTGGGGTCCTTGAGTGGCTTTTAGTGGTTAACCAGCAAAAGAAGCATTAGAAAATATTTTTAACCTTTTTGGAAGTTGCAGCAACAAGGCTAGAAATAGGGTTGGCCTTTTTTTTTTTTATTGTAATAAGCAAGTCTCATGTAACCATTAATTTACTATAAAGACTTTTCCTTTTTAATAAAACCTAAAAATAAAAGTAAAAAATAATTAGAAGGGATTCTTGAGACACCAGTCAAATTGGGGGTCTGTGGTCTAATGTGCATATATTCTGGGGGTCCTTGACATGATAAAGTTTGGGAACCCCTGCTGTAGACCCTTCCATCAGAAAGTCTGACTAAGTGCTTTTTAAATGACGTGGCATTAAGTGTTTAGTCTACTTAAAATAGACATCAGTAAGTGTTGCAGATGACTGACATGGTTTTGTTGTAGTGAATGACCTGTTGACACAATGATTAGAAAGAACTTTGTTGGGAGAGAGAGATGGCAGCAGGGAGATTAGGGTTGAGTATTGTTTGAGATTTTAAGTACTGCGATTCTGCTTATCGGTTTCAGTTCTTAATGAGTCTCAATTGCGATTCTTGAAAATTTTCCAGGATTCTTCAGAGCAGAGTTGCGTGAAATGCTAACTCCCACAGCTGGATTACTGTAACGATGGTGGCCTCTTCTCTGGCTTCTTGAATGTTTTGTAGTTTACTGAGGCTACTTCGCTGTAACATTAGAGAGTATCTGGTCCTTGTTGAGTGTTTTGTGGCGTATCATTTGTTAAATTGAGGTCAGTAGTACAAGGTTCACTCAGTTTGTGCTTTTCATCTGCAGTGCATTCATCAAGCAAGTTAGCAATGACTGAGCAGGTTAACTGAGAATAGTGCTAGACTCATGATTTAATAAAACAAATACATCAGAAAATTGGAATCCATGTATGCATTCAACTGGCATGTATGTATATAGATATATATGGATAGTCAGGTTGATACAACAAAAATTTCTTAATGATTCCTTCAGAATTGGAATTTTAGTATCAATTCACTGGTTCTCAACAGAGATATGACCAATCTAATTCAACATTGGTTTTAGGGCCTGACATTTTGGGACTCCCATCCCTAACCTGCATACTGGACTATATTTTTGTTTTTTACTTAGAAAAACAACATTTCGCAGGTGCTTCCCATGTCTATTTTACATGTGAATGTATTGTAAGAGAAATGCTTTTTGCATCTCACTGTCACTATACAGCTGGAGTGGTGTGATGATAAACCAGCACAAAAATGACAATTACCAACATAATCTATCAAAATCCACCATTATCTGAACAAACACATTACCCAACCCTAAAAAAACAAAACAAAACAAAAAACAGTAACATTTGCAAACTTTAACTCTCTGCAATGTATAATGGGAAATAATGCAAGGGGTATCAGCTGCATATGTGAATGTCACAAGCCAGAATACTACAGCTCCCCACAAAGGTTAAAGTCATGCCATTACAGAAATTAAGATACAAAAACTACACAATCTTTCCAGACTGATGTTCAGTTTCAGCCTCATGTAATCTTACTACTACTACTACTACTACTACTATTAATAATAATAATAATAATAATGATCAAGAAAAAAGATTGGTATAGTATCGGTATCCACATAGACCCAAATTCAGATATCGAATGGGATCAGAGCTGAAAAAAAGAGGATCTGTACATCTCTAGTTCTCAACGCACAGCCCTAGTGGCTGCAAAAGATGCAAGGCGGGTGCAAAAGAAGCTCTGGGGAAAGAGGAAGAGAAAAGTCTGATCGAAAGCAAGCTGTTCCACCTTTTTCACATTTTGAAAACTTATTAAGGAGCATGCATGTGTCAGACAGCTGTGTGCTAGTAGCCAGTTAAGAGTGGCACTTCTACCATTGTTACGCTGCACCTCTCCCTCACTGAAGCTCAAGTCTTCAGAGTCTGTGAGCCTCTTGCCTATCTAACTTCCTGCAGGTGCGCCATGCTTACTTTTCACTCGGCCCTGAGGCTAAAGTCACGGCGCTACAGTTCCTTTGATTACACACACACACACACACTGCACACACAGCTGCAGGGTTGCTTTTGGCAGGGAGACATGAAAATACCACTGTATTAGGTTCTAACCTGGACGACTGCCCCTGAGGCCTGTTTCACCTTTCACTCCTCTTGTGTGTGTGTGTTTATAACAAAAAAATAACACGGAGGGGTAAGTCGTGACTTCAAATCTGACTGTTCACACATTAAGTAGCCTACATTGCAAGGACCCTTGCCCCCCATCAAATACCTCTGAAACGTTTCGCAGCTCAGATTATATATTTTTTTTGTTTCTGCGCGGAACTGCTCATGAACCGAACCTCCCGTGCGCGTGCTGAGCGCGGAGTCTAAACACACTTTGTTAAGTCAATATCGGAGTCGTGTTATTTTAACTCTGGTGCGTAGCATCCACAGATGTTTGACTGACGGATCACAACCTGTCAGAGGCAAAACAGTTGCTGGGTCTTGTCCAGTCACAAGTGTGTGTATAAATGCCATGAGACGGGGCAGACAGACAGGAGGGAAAACAAAGACACGGCTTGTTACAAAATAAAAGTTGATACTGTAAGAAGACGACAGCTGCACCAACTCTTTTTGGTCAAGATTCAAAATACCAGCGGGATAAAAAGTGTCTCTGTTCTCTCCCTGAATAAGAGAAGGAAAAGTATTAACCAAGAAAGATCAGAAGAAGGCATCGTTAAAGCTATAACGTGCTTTTGTGATTCTTTAGAAATAGGAGTTTTTATTAATTTTTTATCAGATCTGCATCTTAGCTCTGCGGAAAATCGTCTCTGTAGTTGTTATTCTTTAATTTTATTATGAAAGTGTCACTCTTAGACTTGAGTAAAATATGCACTTACTTCTTATTTGTTCTAATTCACCTGTGACATTTTCAGAAACTGTGGTTGTGTTTTTGCTTGCTTTCCTCCTACAGTTAAACACTTCACTTCAGCACATTTACCACGCAGGGAACATTTACAATGCCACAGTTCTTGTTCAGATTCTCATTAAAATACACTTTGCCTCATCTTTTCCTTTAAAAAGAAAAAGAACTCTTTGTGCTTAAGCAGGGATGCTTCTCAGTATGTGTTTCAAACCCACACTAGGCCTTGAATAAATACTTTTACAAGAAACACACACTTAAGGTTTGTGTGTGGTTTGGTAAAGTTTAAATCAAAAGAAACATCTGCCTCATTGTTGCACACATCCCCGAGCTGTCTACACTTGCCGTCTGTCAAAGTAATCTCAAATTTGGGAACTCCCTGTAATGATGTTGTCAGGAAATGATGGTTTGGTGCACTTAGTGAAGGAAAGGATGGTTAGTAACATTAAGGAGATAGTTGTCCTCCAAGTTTCTGCCCTAAATCACTGCTTTATCTTCAGCGTAACTTCAAATGGGAGACTTAAAGATTCCCCAGAGCTCTATTAAGGCATATAAAAATCCATACTTGGAATAATAATGTGTGTCTGATATGTTTTTTTTTAAGTATAACTTCCATAGCAGATTCAACATTGAAATCAGGAGTAACTGTTGAAATACTGCAATTAATGCAAACTAATGCAATTCTACGGAGAAACTGACAAAAGCAGCTTCTTATTTCTAGCTGACAGCTGTGGATTTTGTAAGCTAAAATGACGACTCTCGGTAGCAGAAGCATAGTTAGCTACTTAGAGCTAATGCTAATGGTAAAACTCTTTGAGTCAGCTGAGAAGTCCATCTCCAACAGACTTTTTAATGTTTCCATCTGGCACATTTTAAAATAAGAACGCTGTGAAAGTGTGTTAAATATGTAAAGTTTCTCAACGACTGTGTTGATGATATAATATTAATGCTAAAAGACTGAGGCTAAAGCTACATCCCAGCGAACATTGGTTGCATGGTGAAATACGACACGTATATGTGTACTACATTGACTACAGAAATACACTTATTAATGTCAGAAAAGGAAGGGCAGGGACTAGATTAAGCACATCAGACTTTTAGACTGTCACGTCACAGAATACGAGCTACCCAGTTCTTTGATTATGCACCAGCCCCATTGTTTCAAGTGTATCATTACAACTTCTTGATTGGACAGTAACTGTTAGGAGGAGGGACTTAGCGAAGGGTCAATTGGACCAGCATTGTCTTCCAAACTAGTTGTGATGTCACAAATCATGCTCATCGGCCCGCCCCTTAAAATCTGGTTTTCAATGAGTACTGAGAAACTTTCTACTTTCAGCAGATGAACATGAAAACAGACGTCTAGTTACAAACTCTGCATACATTATCCTGCACAGTGAAGCTCCAACATCCAACTGTAGGAACAAATTATAAAACATATTTTTGAGTGGAGGAGGACTTTAATAGTGTTGCACAGTTTCAGAGGGTCATTGTTTCAATCACAACTCTGCCAGCAACTCTTAAAACAATGGAGCATTTAATCATTCTATCACAGGAGTTTAAAAGATGGGATAGCATAATTATTTCTGAACACTGCCACTCAGGGGCAGCCACTCACTAAAGGTATCTTTATGTTCTGTTAATATCACATCAGACTGACTTTATCAAAGTGAAATCTTTCATCTTTTCTTGCACAAAGACTATGAGTTCCTGTGATAGCTGCATTAGACACAGACTGGTTGTTAGATGCTGCACAGGCTTTTAAGAGCTCTTTAATCCACTGTATGCTGTCTTACAAAAATACACAGTGCCCACAAGTTATCTTTTCGTGTGCGTGTTTGTGTGTGTGTTCCTGTATTTATGCATTTACAGTCGGCTTATGTGGAATATGAGAGCTTAGTTCCATTATTTGACTGACTGCTGCTGATTAGCTGTGTTTCCATGTGCAGGAGTGAACCTCGAGCTGATAGGGGCTCTGCAGCTTTCTCTCATCCATTTACCATTGTGAATGTGCCCGCGTGTGTGTAACTTTGTGCATTTGAATGTGTGTGTGTGTGAGTGTTCTGACAGAATGTCCTAGCTCACGTCAAGGAATTCCCCCCAAGGTTTTTTCTCTGGTGTTTGTTCAGCGTTTTGCTCGTTCTTTTTTGCCTGCCATTGAAGTGCGCCTGTGTGTGCATTAAAAAGGTAGGAGGGGGTCAGATGGGGGGACAGAGCGTATTTGTAGAAAAGGAAGCACACAAATGCACATGTAAACACACAGAAAAAGTAAACACTATTTGGCCTTACTGCCCCGAACAACTTATTATCTCTGCTGAAGAAACCACATGACCCAGATAGGATAAAACCTATTACACACTACTCTGTGTGTGTGTGTGTGTGTGTGTGTGTGTGTGCAAGCGGCACTTGCGGGCAGGGAAATATGTTCTTGTGTATGCAGGCACAGACAGAAGAATACAGTAGTCAAACACTGTCACCCAGACACAAGCAGCACAGTCTCAGGTTAAACTATCGTCCCCTTTACTACTAAAAGAACACACATGATGTTTTTAACTGCGTTCATGTGGCTTGTTATGCAGTATCATACGTGAAAATGTTTGGCATTGGCTTTAATGTTCAAATCCATAGTGCTCCTGAGCCACTACGGATGTGCAAAATCACTGTTGTACAAACACACGAACATATGCGCACACTCAGGTGTTGCATAACGTTGTCAGTACGAGGGAATGTGCGAAATTCTTTGGGGATTTAAGTGAACTGTTATCTTTATTAACCCTGTTGACTTTAAGATAAACTACAGTTATGCAACTATTAGGCGTACTTACACACTTAACTCAAGTGTGAAAGTACACGCACACATTTGCATGCATTGCACTGCATGCGCTTTCATGCTTAAAGTAGAAATAGCTTATCAACTTACAGTGTAGGACTCATTGTCGCTTGTTATTGTCAATTACGATGTTGCGCTCATCTTGCATTCCTGAAGTGTTCCTGCAGCCTGCCTGAGCTTCCTTTAATCTTGAAAAGGGAGGGGAAACAAGTAGCTCCAGCGATAGATAAGGATTTCAACCTATTTAATACGAGGGATGTGCGCGATTATTTGACTACACGATAAAATGTCGCCACCGTTGCTCGTGGGCACCAGAAATACTAGTCGTTTGAACTATGTACTATATCAATATTTCATTCATGCACAATGTCAGTTAACTGTTGCCTCCAAGGTGTTATGCACTAGCCTGCCACTAGTCGGGGCTGCGGCGCCATCAGACAGCAGCCCCTCTTGCCATAAGCGCATATGCCCCAATGGCCCAGGCAACCCTGGGCAAACCTTTATCAACAAAGTCGGACAGATGACAGTTTGTAAAACCAGCACAGTTTGATGGTGTTTTAATCTAAAAAATGGAAATAATGTTGAATGTAAATTGCAACAGAATAAACTACTATATAATCACTTGACTGGAGCAACATGTGACCACATTCAGCACAGACACGGACATTAACCTGCAAGCAGAGCAGCTGCTGCTGTTAGCACTGCTAACGTTAGCTACACTGTGTAACAGGCTGGCAGTTAACATCAGCTCCGGGTCATTTACCTGCCGACACTGTGATCCTCTTCGGTCTGAAAAGCATTTAGTGAGTTGTTGTCATGTTTTGTAGGCTAATGTGTACTGTTTGTATTGCACAGCGCAGAGTGGCGAGCGTTTCAGCAGCATTCAAAGTACAATTTGGTGATTTTAGACTGTGATCAACAGCTTCAAGTGTCTCCTTATACACGCAGAATTTTTCGGACAGTGTTTGTCATATAAATGAATAAATTATGCTAAATTTTAACTGCTTTCTGAGTGTTTTCTTACTGTTAGACTAGTCCAAATTAAATTTTGCGTTTAATCGGCAGGGAAATTAATCACCAGGAACATCCCCATTTAATACAGTCTCAGTCATGTTTTGGGCGCACAATTGCTATATATTGCTCCTTTAAAAGTAGGGCTATACAATATGGTTAAAACAAAACAAACAAACAAAAAACATGTAGTGATTATTAGTGGAAATTATCATTTTTGCATCATAATTTTCATTTTCACAGAAAAAAAAAAAACCCTTTTAAAATCATGATGATGTGACATGGGTTAGGGTTGACAAACATGTTTTTTTAAATCTGGAGAATAATGTTTGTAGGACAGGGCATTACAGTACTAATTGTGGTTTATACTATATTTATAATAATACTGTTCTGTCACCCCTTTTTTCCCCATTACCAAAAAACTCAGTTTTGGCGATCTGGATATTGCACGTGGTCATATTGCAGTTTCAGTAATATTTTTGATTAATTGTGCAGCCCTATTAAAAGTATGAAAAAAGAGAGATTCCTTGTAGAAACCGACCCTGCAAACATTCTGTGTTTGTATCACACAGTCATTATGCTCACTATGTGAAACAGAGAATATAACTTCTATTCAGTGACAGTTTATAAAGGCTCCTCTTTCTGATTCCTCCTCTTCTTTCTTCCAATAGCTCTCCTCTTATCTGTCGCCTTCCTCTCTCAGTGCTGTCTTATCAGTCTGTGCCTCGCCACGTATCACTCCATCTCTCCAGATCCTCCTCTTTCAATCTCTCCCTTTCTCATTTCTCTCTTTATCTTCCCATCTCCCTCCATCTGTTTCAGCCCTTTTTAATCAAAAGCTATTTCAACCTGTTGGCTCTGTGAGCAAATATAATGTGGCAAACTGTGTCACAGACACACACACACCAACACACTCGCACAAAATAAAGCTACCTGCACAAGGAAAATACATTTAGTCCACCTTTGTAAACCAGCAGACATTTTAACATCCATTGTGTTACACTTACAAGATCTGCATTCACGCTGTAAAAAAGGGGCACTGACACAGAAATTAACAAAAAAAGAACAAGTTACACGGTAGTGCACACATTATGCAGACAAGCAACACACGAGTGTTTCTGCTCACAAAAGCACGTGTGCTCTCATACTCTTGAGCTATAGGCGTTGATGATATCAGCGAGTGTGATGTCATGGTCCTTGACTGTGTCTGAGAACTCAAAGTGGCCTTGCCTCTGATAACACACACACACACGCTCACACACACACTCAAAGAACGTACAGGCATTCAAAACATGCTTGAGCATCGAAACACAAAATGAGCAGCAAATGAGACAAATGTCCTTTGAGATACTTCAGTAGAGGCTGTGACGCGGTTTTACAAGTAGAGAGGGACATTTGACAGAGAAACAGTCTCACCTCAAGGTCAGTGTAGCAGTTCTGGAGCTATCTGTTCATTCATTCATTCATTCATTTTCTGTAACCGCTTATCCGTGAGGGTCGCGGGTGCTGGAGCCTAGCCCAGCTGACATTGGGCGAGAGGCGGGGTACACCCTGGACAAGCCGCCAGTTCATCGCAGGCCGACACATAGAGACAAACAACCACTCACTCTCACATTCACACCTACGGGCAATTTAGAGTCACCAATTAACCTGCTGCATGTCTTTGGACTGTGGGAGGAAGCCGGAGTACCCGGAGAGAACCCACGCAGACACGAGGAGAACATGCAAACTCCACACAGAAAGGCCCTGCCGGCTCGGGGATTCGAACCCAGGACCTTCTTGCTCTGCGGCGGCTATCTATTCTATCATTGTAATTTTTCTGAAGACTTTAGAGGAGCAATACGTAAGAATCGGCCACCATACTCCTGCACAGTCCCTCCCAGGGGTCTTTCCTTCTTCAAAAACTGTCTCAGACTGTCATTGTGATAGAATTCTCCCTGCAGTTATTTAGGTTGGCTCAACAGGACAGTATGCAGTATTACTGCCATTCTTTTGTTTGTTTTTGCAAATTACTTGTCTCGTCTCACTGCCCAGCGAGCAAATTCACGATCTGAGCAAGCTAGCTGCTGGGTGCTAGTCATAGCTACACAATGTTGCAAAAGAATTCTTCCAGTTTGACCATTTCTGTTTCACACATCTCACATATTGTTACCTACAGCAGCAAAACACATGTACTGGTGCAGAGCAGAACGGGCTTCCACATAACAACTAAGCTAATGCTACCTGAGCTAACTTTAATGCCACAGTGTAAAGTTCTACTGTATAAAATACAACATGAAAACCAGCAGCATCAAACCAGCACTCTTGTTTATTAAGTTGGCTTCAAATGAGGCTTAACGTTCACAGATTCTCTTTACTGTCCGCTCAATATTTTAAAGTCTGTGTAAGCAGCCACATTAGCCATACAATGCCAATTTTAAAACTTTGTTTTCCTTCTACTTTTCTTTCTCCTTGACTACTTCGTCATCCTCTTATGTTAGACTGGGGGCAGACTGGACTCACTATCACCTCTTGAGTTACAAAGTAGTATTAGACAGAGACTTGTTGGTTAGCATGCTAACTTCCCTTGATACTGTATCTCTGCAACACAACATAGATATCTTTGACATAACATCATAATTATTTCCTCACATTTTGTTGAAAATTTTCATTAATTTTAATTCCATTAATAAATTTTGTTCTTGTCCATGTTGACTTAAAAGTTGAGATTCATTCTTAGAGGGGCGGGTACACCCCAAAATCAAAAATACATACTTTATTTCTGGTATGTTGTCTATGCATTCATCTGTGAGGTGTCTAGTTTTTGGAGATATCAGCTGTAGAGATTTCTAGCTTTTCTCCAATATAACAACTAGATGGCACGAGTCCTGTGATGCTCAAAGCGCCAAACAAAGACATTTGAAAAAATCAACAGCAATGTCTCTTTCCAGAAATCACGATCCAGCTTTCTCAAAATAATCCACACACCTTGTTGTGAGCAGTTTTCTTCTTTCTGCAGTAGAATCTATCAGAACTACTTTCTTTCTACTAGTTAGAAAGAAAATAGTTCACAACAAGGTGTGTGGATTATCTTGAGTAACTTGGGTCATTATTCAAGGAAAGAGACACTGGTTTTTAATTTTTCAGATGTATTTTTTGGTGCTTTGAGCTCCACAGCCGGACTGCTTTAAGGTGCAGGAGACGTAGATTGCTTGTGATTGATTCAACGGGTTCATTGGGTTCCAAATGTCTTTGTGTCTCCATATTAAGCACGAGGGCGACAGCAGGGAGGAGTGTCGTTGAGCTTATTGGAACTCATGAGTCACACTTAGGACACCCGACATAAAACTGCTCCCCACCCGCCCACCCAGGCCGACACACACGCCAACACAATTACAGGATCTCCCTTTCAAGGGAATCCCCCAATAAACACTTGTCATTACACACACACACACACTTTTTATGTAACAGCTGCATGAGCCAAAGTTACCCCACCCCTAAATGTTTGGCAGACAGTCCTTTCCTTCTCTACACAGAGAAAATAGGGTGGTGACCACTTGGACAGAGAGTGTGCAACAAGAAAGAGTGAGATGATGCCGTGGAAATTGAACGGAGATAGGTGTGGGCTCGTGTGTGTGGTGGTGCTCAGATTTTAGGAGGAGAGGGCAGCAGGGGAGAAGTGAAAATTTAGAAGGGAGCTTAGAAGAGTTAGAGGGCACAGAGGAGGAGCAGAGGGAAAAGGTGTGTAGAGAGAGATATGCCAAGTTAAAAGACCTGTCCCTCCACTTTTCTGCCCTGTCAGCTTGGAAAGAGAGATAGTAAGACCAACGGCAAGCCAAAACAGAGTATAAAAGAGGAGATGGCAGGAAGCAGGACTGAGTGCAGGAGGGGAGAGATAAGGTATTTCTGGAGTGTACAGAGTATAGTGCCAAACATCAGCAGATTATCTGATCCTGGTATCTGATCGAAACTTAAAGCATAAAGAAAAAAGTTAGACAGCATGGCCATGACTCTGTCAACATGATGAAGGCTACAGACAAATCCAGCTTCCCTGATTTGGAGGGTCAGGCTACATTTGTGTACGCTCAGTGAAGTGGAAACATAATTACGCTTCTTCACCTCTAGCCCCAAATGTGATTGTTTTTTTTTTTTAAAAAGCAATGAATTCCTCAAGCTTGTCCAAATATACAGTATATATCCTCTTATAGAAAAACATGAATTTCATCAGTCCAGGTAGCAGCCATCCTCACTTCTTATCTCCTATTTAGATTAAAGCCCGTTTATAATGAGGCGCTGTAGATAAAAAAGACCTGAGTGGACTTACAGAAAGGCTAAAGCTTCTAAAGTTTTGTGCCTTAGCTGGATTTAAAAGCAAAAGTATTTGCAACGTGACCACAACATCTCACAGAAGTAACAAAATGTGGTGTGGTAGCAGCTAAATCAAGTGTTCACATTGTGCGGCAGCAACATGGGCGCTTACCTCTCTTAAAAAAGACGTGGAGATGTGTCCTTTGTGTATTTTAACTGTGAGCTGTTTCCATGTGGTTTTGTTGTATGTATATATGACTATGAGTAAACTGGATATGATGTCTGACACAGTAGATAACGATGGCGGTTAATGTTGGCTGATGTTAGCAAACTTTAAGCAATAGTTTGACATTCACGACTATTTGCCTTCATTCTCAAAGACAGATGAGAAGACTGATAGCCACTCTTTAAAATCCACCTACCAGAACCTCCGGTAGAATAAAGGTAGAGTCAGTAGGATTTGTCCACGCTGCATGCTTCATAAATGCATCGGGATGTCAGATACCAACAAAACATCCAAAGCACAGCAAAACAAAGAGGAAAAAATAAGGAAATACAGGCAGGGGCAGGGTGTCAGCCACCACCACACATTTCTAGTGGATCATAAGTGATGACTGAAAGGAATAATGAAATATGAGTCCTTATTTTTGTTTTTGGAAGATGATTCAGATTATAACTTAAATATCTCATTTATTATAATCTAAAACAGAGCATCTTAACGTTTTGATGACTGAATGCCAGTTTATGGAGCCGGCAAATGATTTAGGGCTTCTTGAGCACTGAGCTCACTGGTTTGCAGATAAGGCAGATCACTTTATCTGTTCCCTGAGGTCAGACGAAGTAAAAGTTGATCAGATTATTTTCTGAAGCTTTCTCCTCATTTACATTTCACTATAGCCTAGCATTGATGACTGAGTGTAATCCCGGCCACAAGCAGCACTGCCGCTATGTATACACACATCACAAGCTGTGTGTAGGGCACCAAATGGCGTAGGGGTGGTATAAACCATCAGTTGGTGAAGAAAAAATGTGATGCAGACTTGCAGCAGAGTGAGACAGAGAGTGAGAGAGCTCAGGATGAGTGGAAGAGAGGGAGTGTGTGAATATGGACAGAGGATGTGACATAAAAACTTTCTTTGATCACAAATCCTGATGTTTGCTCAAACTGCAAAGCAGTGGCACAGTGACACTTCTACATGTTGTCATTCCTGACCTGACAGAGGCTTGTTTGGTGGTGCAGTTTGACGCAGTAAGCGAGTAGTGTAACAAATGTGGGCTATTGAAAGTAAAAGTCTTGAAATGAAATGATTAAGATATAATGCATGCATTTCATGTCACGTTCAGGGGCCACACAAAATGTTTGTTTTTGTCACCATTGGCCCGCAGGCAGCACTTAGAGAACCCCTGTAATGTAAGTCCCAGTTTCATTGGAGGTTATGTGCTATGTGGCCTATTTAGTAACTAATGATCTTTAGAGTTGCTGGCAGTCATGTTTCGTTACCTTCGTACAGAGCCAGGCTGGCTGTTTTCTCCTGTTTACAGTCATTATGCTAAACTAAGCTAACAGGCTGCAGGCTGTAGCCTCATGTGGACAGATATGAGAGTGGTATTGATTAGAACCTCAACGATTAATCAATTATTAATCGACAACTATTTTTGATCATCAGTTAATTGGTTTGAGTAATTTATTTAGAAAAAAATGTCAAAATGCTCTGATTCCAGCTTCTTAAATAAGAATATGTTCTGGTTTCCTTAATCTTCTGTGACAGTAAACTGAATATCTGTGGGTTGTGAGGAAAATAATTTGAGAAAGTCATCCAAGGCTTTGGGAAACATGGATTGACAGGTTTTTTTGTTTTGTTTTGTTTTGTTTTGTTTTGTTTTTTTTGTTTTTTTTTGGTACCATTTTTGGACACTTTATCAGTATCATACCGTGGGGGTTTCAGTCAGGGTCTTCAGTAACGAACAGAACACACCCCTGAGCTCTGCATGCACAAGTGCAACATGCTCAAAAGTGCACACACAAAGTTGTTGTATGGGTGCTGATATGGCCAAATCAGCCACTACTGCACAAACACCATCAAGACAGTCGATCTTTAATAAAGACAGCACAGGTGCACACTACAGTGCATTTGCAGCATCACCATCAGATCTTCATTTATGTCATTCAGCAACCAGACTGCAACCACATGGCACAGAGACATGCTACCACGGTCAATGTAACAGTTTTCCCCAGTTGCTCGCTGAACTTCAACTGATAAAGTAAAACCACAATAGTGCACTGCCCTCAGTTCAATAACAAAAATCAAACATGTAAATTAGGCCTATATGCCAAATATTTTACCACAGCTATTCAAGACAGAATATTAAGCAGGTGTCCTGTAGTTGAGAGTGACCTCACATAATATGCTTCATATACATTAAGCGGCATCAGACACTGTCAACGTGCGTCATCAACACTGAAACACAGCATCACCATCTACTGCCCAAACTCTAGCAATACCAAGTTGCAAACTCTGTTGATGACAACACCGGGGGGTAGTACCGACACACTGCAGGGCCCTTAGGGTGTTCTGCCACTACACATCAACATCTGATTGGCTGATGATACGGTCAGTCAATGTTGTAATCAAATGGCAGCTTCGGGCTAGTGATACCGCTAGTGCTGGTCCACGCAGCTGTGATGCGTTTAGATGGCATTCAGATATACAGGAAATCCCAGCTCTGCAGAGAAGCAGAGAAGGCCCTGGTGACCCTGACAGCCCACCACTGCATATTATAGACCAAACAACTAACTGATTAATCGACTATGAAGATAGTCGTTAGTTGCAGCTCCACTACTGATCCTCTAATCTAACTCTCTGCAAAGAAGCAAATAAGATAGATATTGTTGTATGATGTGTGCAGTTTGTGATGTGTATTTACTTGCGTTACACAGCCTGACAGCTTTTCCACTTATTTATGCAAACTTGTTGTCACTTATTCAGACTTATTATCTCCATTGATGTGCACTGTCCTCTTTTTGCTATAATAACTCAATTTATAAGCCAATTATGTTCTTGCTCTGAAATTGAGCCGAGCTGAGGACACAGTATATTGGGGAGGAGAATTAGAGCGCAGGCCTGGACGAAAGACAGAGGGAGTCAGATGTTTAGTCCTTGTAGAGGGATAGTCATTCTTGTAGCTGAGATATCTGACTGGCACAGTGGATCCTGATAACAGAGGAGCAAGAAAATGAGATGGAGGGAGAGAAGGAGGTGGAAAGAGAAGCAGAGAGCAACAAAGAAAGAAAGTGATTAGGCCAGTGGATGGAAGAGAAAAGATGAAATGAGAAAGAGGGACTTCTAGGGAGGGAGGGCAGGGAGAGACGGAGACATTAATGAACAGAACTGTGCTGTACGAATAGAAAAAAGTGGGAGAATAAACAAGTGGAAAGTTATAATTGAAGGAGAGATGAGAGGTTGAACAGGGTAATGCAGAAAGGAAGAACTGAAGGAGGGGAGGAAAGAGATGGTGTACCCTGCCAATATGCAAGTTTCACAAAAATAGCTGACAAGCAGGTGAGAGAAAGCGAGAGAGGGGAGAGGAGGATAAAATGAGGCAAACTGAATGAGCAAGTGATGGATATGAGAAGAGACAGAGTAGAGGTGTGAAAAGAGTGACAGAGAGTGCATGGCATAACAACAGAGAGATAGTGTGGAGTGGGAGGGAGTGTGCTGAATAAGCAATTAAAATGAAGAAACAAGAGATTTAGGGCTAAGACCATTAGGGTTGGCTGCCATTTACATTTGAACCGGTACGGCATAAAAATGTAATTTTTATTCTTAAAAATAAGTTTAAACATCTCAGTTTCAACATTGTTATATTTTAGAGCATTTTGTCAATAATTTTAAACATCACACAAAATAAAAGAACACAAAACCTGTGTAGTATTGGACTATAAAAAATACAAAAGACTGTCAAAAGGAATGATTGGTTGACGTATGTGGTTCTGAGGAATACTGGCAGAGTGAGACCTCTCACCATTGCTGTGCTAAAGAGGAGCTAGCCCAGGTCTGAAAACCATCCACAGCGTCAGCTTCTCTGTTTTTACCTGTTACCTAGCAGCAAACAGGTTAGCTGTACTGCCTAACTAGCAAGTTAGTGTTTTTCTTGTTTGACGTGTAACGTTAGACAGCCAATCACCAGCACTATTAGATCTTTGTACAGGCATGCTACACACTTAATGGCGCACTGATGCTGATCAGATTTACTCAGCAGCTATCTATGTTTGCATCTCGTATTAACACATTTGCGACAAGTGTTGTCTGCATCAAGTTTAGAGAAGTTTAACCACACTTGCTATGACTTTCAGCTTGTTGTTGCCATACCTCACTGTCACTGAGAGGCTGTTCACTGCAGAGTCAATGGGTGGACCTAGTTCAGCTCCACCTCTAGGTCCAGTGGCACCCCAAGACCAACAGGATGTCATTTGAAAACAGGGATTGGCTTACCCTGATATTGTAACCTAACCCTATCCAGTGTCTCTCCTTGGATGGAGCCTCACTCGATCCAGAGAGGCAGAGCTGGACAATGTCAACTTTGGCTCTGCAGTAAGCACTGCTTGCCCTGATGCACTCCAAGGTACCGAAATTTGTCAGTGATTGATTTAACGTGGCTCGTACTCAGTAGTACTGACGTAATTTGGTCTTAAAAGTATTGATGCCCAACCCTTAAGAGCATATAAGGAGAGAAAAGTTTGGAAAGACGGAGGGAGTTCGTGAACACACAGGAAGGCACCCCCGGTAGTGAGAGAAACACTGATGAATAACAGCGAAGGATAATAAGAAGAGCAGAATAGAGTGCGCAAAAAGAGAGTGTGAAGTTTTAAAAGGATGTAGATTAGCCGGATGGTGAGCTTCTCCCACAGCGTTCTTTCTGTCTCAGTCCTTGACAAACAAAGCTAATGTGACTCAACGGTAAATGCATGAGAAAACTGCTGATCCAACTGGCTGCGTGTGTTAGAGACAGAGACAGACAGTGAGAAGGATGGTGTTTGTTTGTGTGTTCGGGGATGGATGGTGGTGCAGAAACTGTGTGTACTTGAGTGCGCAAAACTAAATTCAGTAACATCCTCTGACCTACCTACAGCAAAGATCTGTGCTCATACAAATACTCACCCCTGAAACTTCACTTACATAAACAGTAAAAAGCGTATTGAGGAAAGTCATTCACTTTTGTACATTTGCTTAAAATATGCAATTTAGTTTAATTTGCAAATGCACAGTTTAACACAGGCCCCTTGCAAATGGGCTCTGCGTGACTCCTTCACAAACATACATTTTGGTGACAAATTAAAGGCAATAGCAATATTGAGTGTTTTATAGTAAGGTGTTGGACCGCCTGAGCTGCCAGAGCAGCATCCTGCAAAATATCACATCACACTCGTTATTCACACAAATAACTCCAGTGTATAACAATGTCTGTGTAGCTGCAGCTGGCCTGTTAATTACATTGATGTCCCCTTAGGCAGGTGTTGCATTGAAACAGGCACTCTGAGGGGACTGTGAGGGAAATTAAAAGGATCTGTAGTGCAGCTATTTGGCAGTTCTTCAGATTTAAGGCAGATAATAACAAAAACCAGTTGATTTGTTTCAATTGATTTACCAAAAGGCAGGTTGTTCATTTACAAGGGCTTATCGCCCAATTCGATACTACAACAACGTGCCTTCACGTTCAGGTTTATGCAAGTCATTGTCCTGGAGAACATCCTCTGTTGCTCTGCCTTTACAGTGCAACATCACCTGTTATTACATGTATTTTTTAGTCCATCTCCGTGACCACCTCCTTGTTGCAGTCATTGATCACCTTGGAACAATTTCTTCTTTATTTCAGTGACCGTACAATGCTCAAATACCATAATAATATATAAAGAGACCGCATGACAGCTCCCAAAAGTGCATTTTGATTGCCCCCCTGGTGGTTGGCTGCAGTATAGGTCATAAATTCTACCCTCTTCCATTTTAGTAAATGGGACATGGACCAAACTAAGCATCATGTAAAGTACATGTCAGATACTTTTTTCTCTAACATGGTTTCTCTTATTTTAAATAGTTCATATCATACAGTGTATGTTCAAGTTTTCATCTTTCAGATCAATTTTATTTAAATGAGTTATTTAAATAAATTTAATTGTCCAGGAATATTTTGGCTTCACTTTTGTACGGTGGCAGATGTCCATCTTTATTAACGTCAATGTCAATAAGTATTAGCTGAATTTCTGTTGTGTGGCACACTCATACAAGCCCAAAAGTAAGAGAAAGTTAAGATAAGTCCAAAAATATTCTTGCATCAGTATCTTTTTTTGTTTTTGTTTCTTTACTCACACAAAATCCCTTTGGACTCAGGTCCTCTCACGCAGCGCGAATGCCCCTATGGTCCACCCAACCCCCGGATGTTGTTATCAGTCATACAGATGCGAGCTTGTGAAACCAGTGTGGTTTGGAAGTCTTTAATCTAGATGAAAACAAGGATGACTGTACAGTGTGCCAGAACAAACTGGTATATAAACTCTCAGCTGGAATGTGTAACCACATTCGGCACAGGCACAGACATAACCTGCAAGTAGAACAGGCTGCTGCTGCTAACACTGCTAATATGAGTCATACTGTGTGCAGTGTGCAATGTTCATGATGCACGGTGCAAAGTGCAGCACATTTCAGCAGCATTTATACGATTTTGGTGATTGAAGACTGTGATTAACAGCTTCAAATGACTCTTAATACTACAGTGTTAAACATCAGTTAATAAATTGTGTTCAATTTTAACTGCTTCCTGAGTGTTCTCTTACTGTTAGACTAGTCAACTAGTCTAAATTAAAATTTGCATTTTAATCACAGGGAAATAAGTCATCAGGAAGACCTGGATAGTTATAGAACAGGTAAAAGAAGACCTGACAGATGACGGACACAATCATGAACCCCTGGAGGCAGTTGAGGCAGACAACACAAGTACACTGCTCCAGTCACCTGACACACTCAACCTACTGTAACATAAACTCAATGAACTCTTGGATTTATGACTGAGTCTTCTATTCACTGTTTTGTTGCACTGCTCACCTGAAAACTCTGCTGTAACTGCTGTCTCCACTGTCCAATATGACATTTTATGAGCCAACAATACTGCAACTTGTGCAGAATTTAACAATTGACCTTTCGCCAAGCCCCTCCCTCCTTAATTACTTTTGCTACGCCTGTCAAGCTTTCCATTGTCGCACTGCACACATGCTGTTTACAGTGATAACGGTGACAGCTTTAAATTTGAAATTGGGATTATTTGTCAAAAGGCGAGGTCTTGAGGCTAGCATTCTCATTTCTAATTTGATGCCTAAAATGATGACTCTCGCTAGCAGTTTTCATGTTGTAGCTGGCTAATGTAAGTTAATGCTAATGCTTGAACTGTGTGGGCCCTATCTTACGCTGATTCTGAAAATGCCCAACTTCATGATAGAAAATGCAAGTGGAAAGTGTGAGGCGCAATGGATTTAATTTATTCACAGGTGTGTCTAAATCCACCTTTGCCATCTTGCACCAGGGGCGCAGGGGTATCTTCTTTCCCGCCCCTTGCACCATCAGCGGGGCAGGTGTATGTGACTGTGGAGATGGGTGCGCGTGCCTCAGCCAAGCGCGAGACACACACAATGCATGCTGTTCACTTAAATACTTTCACTTTATTTCTGATAGAAAATATGTTACAAGAACACAATAGACATTTTTGTGTGGAGAGAAGACTTAACATAAAAGATGAAGGTATTTTGTGATTGTGGAGGCGTGTGTGTGTGTGTGCTCCCACCAGCTGAGAAACACCAGCTGACCTGAAAAACACCCTTATGACCTGAAAATGGCCTGAAATGTGGATGCTCTGTCTAGCAGCCTTACTGACCATGTCCAGACATGTTTGAGCCACCAGAGACAGAGAACGATGACAGGATGGTGGCTGCTGGGCTGATTTGGACCGAGAGTCACTTGAGGTACGTTCGTAACTGATCGTTTGGGAGTGTGAGGGGAGGGGGAGGAGGTGTCATTCATGTGTCGGTTCGTGGGGCTCATATAGTGTTTGGGGACCATGGCTCCAGTAGGGTTGTGCAATATATTAAAAACTTTCCAATCGGCCATCATCAGCGCATCAACTGATGACTGGCGATATCTTCATCCCCTGTACTACATAGTTCTCAATGTTTTCACGTTTTCAGCAACTATTTTCTGACATGTATGGGAAGAAAATCTAATTTTTTCCTTTACACAGACTTAAACCGTTGGGAATAAGCCATAAGTTTGGAAAATGTAGAGGTATCTAACAAAAAACTTTGGCTGGAGGTAGCATTACTGCAGCTAGTATGCTAGCATCAGTTCGCCGGACATGCTAATGTTCGCAGCTTATGTTAGAGCAGATAAAGACAAAGTTTGTTGCAGTCCTCATATTGGCTCTTGTGTTCTACATTTTTGAAAGGTTACAAAAAAAGACTCCACCTTGCAAACTCATGAGACACTTGAGTATCGCTCACCTAAGAGCCCCATGCACACCACTTCAACATGTAAGGAAACACAAAGCTTGACATGCTTAGTTGCTAAACTATGACTGGAAAGTTGCCGTTTGCAGGAGGGTCAGTTAAGTTATTCACTGTGTATGAAGGATTATTTGTGGCTCTTGTTTGAGTGTGAAACCTCTGTGAAATGGTACATGAAGTATAAAAGACACCAATGAATGAAATGCAAAATGTTTTCAATACCTGCTGAAAACGTACAAGATACAGAGCCTGAAAGAAATGGTAAGATGCCAGTGGGTTTCTGCTACCAGGGCTAAGTGAGGGTGAGAACATGACAAATGTCAGAAGTGACACTGCAGAAAGATGAGAGCGGGCGCTTCTTTCACCCCAGGAGATTCATCCCTGCTGAAGGAAAGAGATAAACACTCTGTGTATTTATGCTGTGTGTTTTCATATGTGTGTGTGTCTGTGAGAGGGGGAGAGAGAAATCCTCTAGTGCACTGTGAGAGCTATGTCTTTGTTACTCTGACAATGGTGCTCTGACACAAATGAAAAAGATTCTTTTTTTCCCTCCTCTGTCAAACACTTTTATCTTTCCCACTCCGACTGTCAGCGCTTCTCCCCATATTTCCCCCTCACCCGCTCTGATTCTCCATTTGTGTACTTCAGCATTTCTCTCGCTGTCTCTCTCTCCCTCTTTCTCTGTCTCCTCTTGTCTTCATTAGCTTCCCCTCTCCTGCTTCCATTTCATCATTGACTCTCTGAATTTGGTATCTGAGCAGCAGAGAGTGAGGAAGGGAAGAGCCGCGAGTGTGGAGAATACAAATACCGAGGAGAGAGAAAGAGGGAGAAACGGGGATAGGGGACATGGATAGGAGCGGAGAAGAAAAGGGAGAAGGCATTGTTAGCGGGAAATCAGAGAGAGAGGCAGAAAAGAAAAGTTAACAGGCAGAAAAAGGAGCAAAAGGGAGACAGAATATAAAAAGGAGAAGGGGAGAGAAATGGCAGGAGGATGGTGTTGTGCGCTACTGCAGAGCCTGCAGCAGGATAAGTGATCCCAGTGGTAGATAGAAGGTCAGATACACACTGACAGGCAGACCACTGCTTAACCCTGCGCTCTGACCACACAGACACACACACACACACGCTTCCTGACACACACACACACACACACACACACATATGCATATACAGAAACGCACACTCACACACAGCTGATGTGAGGCAGACAGACTGGGAGCAGGATGGCTGTCAAAACATCAGCATCTGCTCAGCATCACACACAACGCTCAGAGCAAACACACACACACACACACACACACACACACACACACACACACTCACACACACAAACATACATCTAGCAAACAGCGTCCAAGCAGCCCTTAGAGGGATCAAGACTGATATTTGATAAACTTGTGCTACCACAGCTGGGGCTTAGCTAAAACACACACACACATACACACTAACACACACAGCAAAGCAACAGAAAAAAAAAAATCACATAGTTTTTCATAAAGTGAAATGCCAAAACATAAAGTCATGGAAACTGAATTTGTGTGCTGTTGGTACGTTTGAACTGGGTTGCACCAACAAGGATTACTTTAAAGCTATTATATGTAACATTTCCTCATCAAAATGCATAAAAACAATACACACGTTACATGTTTTGTGTTGTGAGTTGTGTACTTACATTATCCCAAATGTTTCCAACACATTAAATATCTAATTTATT
Organism: Lutjanus argentimaculatus; assembly: GCA_034769285.1. Classification (NCBI taxonomy): domain Eukaryota; kingdom Metazoa; phylum Chordata; class Actinopteri; order Lutjaniformes; family Lutjanidae; genus Lutjanus; species Lutjanus argentimaculatus. The sequence goes on from JAWZSL010000001.1 coordinate 5,998,146, forward strand.
CAACAGTGCGTTTCCTGCTCGTCATTGCTAGCTAGTTGCTACAACTTATGGGAAAACATGGGATACGTCAGAGAGTGAGAAGGTAGTCAGTGAATGACTCAGCAGAATGTGAATAAAACTGAAATATTACCTCATCATTTAAATGATTTCTGAGTATATTTACATCAGCTATGGTGGTTGTTTAATCGTGAAGATGACAGCTCCCATTATTCCACGCCACTTCACGACGTCATCAAACTACATCTTCTGTTATTGTTTTAATGTGCAAGAGACCCCTACTGGTAGAATTCACATATTGTGTGTTCAGGTCTAATCAGAGTTTAGCAAAACTAGGTTTAAAATGATAAATCCAGGTTTAAAATTAAGCAGAGCTCTCTTGCACAACTGAAAACTCATCTCTGTTTAGTAAATTTAACTTTACTGATGTAACCATAGTTACTTGTAATGAGTTGATTCAATCTGGAGACGTTTGCTTACCTTAAAATAAATGAATGAAAACTAAATTTGCGTGTAGTCAGGATCTAGTAAATGTAAGTTTGCTAGCTAACTAAAAAGCAGAAAAGTTACATGACTTACTAGCTTGCTATAAAGTTAATGAAAAGTTACACATTATTAGAACGTTACATTGTTTGCTAGCTGGCTTTGCTTAGTTAGCCCAGTTAGCCTACACATGATAGCTTGGCAGAGAAACTCTTAATTTCTCCTCCTTTAAGAAAACTTGTCAGCTGAATTATTCAAGCAATATGACCAAATAAAGATCTAAAAAAAGTGACAGAAAGAAGAGAACCATCATAAAACTCAAATGGGGTTTAGCTTTTCCTCTAATTTTCTTCTTGATTATTTTTGCTCGACCCATCTCAAAAATGCAGCTAATTTAAAAATAAAACCTCCTCAAGTCTAAGTATAAAGTTAATCTGGATCATATTCAATTTAATGCGGGTTAGAGTAAAACTTAGAGCAAAAGTTTTAAGAGGTTCAAATTCAATCTTTCTTCATTTTAAGCTGGTTTTTAAGTTTGGTGCAACATATTTTAAAACCATGATTTAATTGGGTTTACATTTTAATCCTTGTTGGTACAACTTAGCCTATGTTTTTATTATACTGCATATGCTGTATATGGCCTTGGATGTGTGATTTATTCCATGCACATATTTACGTGAATATCACTGTGTGTGTGTGTTTGTGTGTGTGTGTGTGTGTGTGTGTTTGTGTGTGTGTGTGTGCGTGTGAATGCAGGACTAATTGATTGTCCTCGTCAGCCCTGCTGTTCAGACTGCAGTAGCTGTCAGCAGGAGCCAACTGCTACTCTAACAAGCCTTACACACACACACACACACACATTTTCATACTCTCTCACAAGCACACACGCACACACACGTTATCGCATTAGCCCTTAATGCAGAAACAGACGCACACCAGACAAGTTAAATCTGCAGCCACATGCACACATAGAGGCAAGAAATCCATAAAATGCATGTGGTGTGATTGTGCCTAAGCCGGTATTCTTGACATTTGCCAGTTTGAATGACAGGCGTTAGAAATATCTGAAGAATCCCCTGGCATTTCTCAGTACGTGACAAGTGTTACAAAGGCCCGGTCCTTAATCCAACCTTAAGCCAAACATAAAGTCACCCTCTGTTTGATTTTTAGGAATGGTGATCCGTGCTTCGGACCATTCACATTCTTTAATAGTACAGATCGAACAAACAGATAACGTAGAAGGTAATGCACACGCCAGGCAACACTCTGCATCAAGCCACACATCCTGCACAGACACACACACACACACACTCACATAGGGAGGATATTGCTGATGAAGTGCTGGTAAATACACTCTATCACAGTGTAGGAGGTTACACAGGGACAAGCCCCTCTCATCCCTCATCCTTTGCTTCTCTCTATCCTGCCCCTCCCTCAAACCCTCCTCACAATCTGTCGTTACAACTTGAGCTGGCTTCTCACACCCACCTGCTTTCATGGATTTCCGTCTTATCTATCACTCCTTCACACCCCCCACACCCCCACCCCACACCCCCACCCACAAACACACACCTTCTTCTCCTCCTTTCTCGTCCGCTTCTGTCCTCAATTTTTGTCTCAGAATTTTTCTCACATCCTCCACATTCGGTGATATGGAGCTCTCCATCAGATGTTGTCCATTGACTCCCCCTCCATCCTTCCATTCGTGCAACACTTAACTGTGAGCTGTAGGCATATCCTTATGAGTAACCTGTCTTATGCATATGTGAGATCTTTGATCAGCCTATATGTTAACATTTGGATAGAACCATGCAAAATGATTTTCTCTAAAGGAAATATTCACATAATTAATTTATGTTCTTATATAAATTTATATAAAGTCATATATTTTTAAAAATAAAAAAATAAAACTTACACTTGTCACACTTGCTAGCTAGAGCTAAAAATAAAACCTTACAGTGTTTGCTAGCTAGCTAAAAAGATGTCTCCATCAAAGGCATATTTTGGATTATTTGAGGTGGGGTTGTATGAGGTAGTTATTCATAGTCAGCGAATTACCTAGAGTAATTCCCCAGTTTTGGGGAAGCAGCAGGAGTCCCAGTGTAAGAAGCTAAGTAACGTATTGACGAGGGCAGGGTCATTAGCAAAATGTATTTTGCTCACCTAAAAAAGGGGATGGGGTGAAAATATTCTAAATACAACATAAACTTAAAGTGATACTGACTTTTTTTTAGATGGGCCCTTTTTAAGCGCCTAAAATACATTTTTCCTCTGACATTGCTTGGCTTCCTACACCAGCACTCTTGCTGCTTCTCCAGAGTGGGAGTGTGCGATTGCCATCTACTGTTCTGATAATAAACTGATTATGGATAAGCAGCTCATACAACTCCATTTCAAATAATTCAAATGATCCTTATGATGTTGCTCTATTTTGCTTATTAAAGCTGATTAGTAAAGCAGGCAAATACATTTAAAGAGACTCATATAAATTAGGGTCTTTTGTACGTAATTGGTATCCCATAATGAATTGTTATAAAGGCAAATGTGTTGACTATGAAACGTGCTTTAATCTGCATTGATTGTGCATTTCATTCCCATCTCTCTCCCTGAGAGCTCAATGCTGTTTCTGCACAGATGGGCCTTCTTCTACCTTTATGAGCTCCAGGCTCTCTCTCCATCCCTCTTTTTCTTCTTTCCACACTGTGTCTGTATAAAGTGCTTTTGTTTGCGCACCTCCACGTGCGCATGCGTCCATGAATATGTATGTTTTGGTGTCCGAGCGCCAGTGCCTCCGCGTGCCAGTGCGTGCACCTCTGCATTTGTGTGTTGCGGCTGCTGGAGCCGTTCAGCCACAGCGTCTCCGCTGACCTGTCCTCCGTGCTGACTCAGCAAGTGTTGGTCCTCTCTGCATTATTCAGCAAGCTTAGCCAAGGTGTTAAACAGGAGCACATCACCGCAGAGGACGGGAGCATGCTAAGTGGACTGGCACAAGACAAGGAGGATGTAGAGATGTTAGCTTAGTGTGATACAGAGATTAGCTTGTAGAAACAAGGCTGAAGTGGTGTCCCATTTCCATTCAAGTTTCAACTTGGATTTAAGGATGTAGAGTGTTCACAGATACCTAATTTTTTAATGTTGAATGTGTTAATGAACACTATTGTCCCACAATGCAACACATAAGGAATATATGATATTGGTAACAGTTAAAACACACAAATTATTACCACAAATGTTATTTTGTAGTGTCAATCTCACGTTTTTCCAGTCACACATGACAACTCAGGAACACAATCTTGATTGACAAGTCAGGAACAAAACCTCTGATTGGTCGACAGATTTAATTCAAGGCATCATGTGATTGCTGATGGATGTCTAACAGCATGCTAACAATAACTGTTTTCATGTTGGATTTATCATTATGGATTTATTTTATAATATCAAAAAGACACTGAAGTTCAAGGCTGGATTACAGAGTTTCTGAAAGGGATACTGGAGCGAATGTCGTAGGCACAAAAATACTGCTGTTATTAGCCTTTGCTGTACAGCTTACATAGACGCTAACCCTCTTCACTTTCCCAGCAGTTGGGAAACAACAGTCGAGACATTTCTTGGTCTTTAGAAGCTGCAGCGTTTGTTAACTGACACATTGTAACCTGCACTGTGCATTTACTGCCAGACTGACAGTTTACTGTTAACCTTTTCCTCCCCTCCACTAACAGCACCATCACTCTCAGTCTGCCACTCACTCTCCCTCACTTGCACACGGCACGCATATTATAGACTGCCCTATTCCTTAAAGGAGCTATGTTTCACTTGTAACAGTATCCTTCAGTAAGTCCAATAAAACCAGAGTATTTGGGCAGTCATGGTTAACTGCCATCCGTGGGAGAAGGTTGACTTTTCACCATGGTAAGAGAAAACCCATAGTATCACAGCCCTACTGCAGATTAGAGTTTTACACTGGGCCTGTTACATGTGGGTACTGGGCGGGTGATCCACAAAAATGTTGTGTAACAATAAAAAATACATTAATATAAATCCATGGGTGCTGGCATGGGTAAAAATTAACTAAATGCTGATGAGAGGCAGGTGAGAACAACGTATCACATCACACATACAATACAGCAAAAGGGCAAAATTAGCTTAATTAACCAGCGGAGGATACCAAATTGTGACCAACACATCATTTAAGGCCAAATCAGGCATTTGGGAGGATTTTGGTACAAAGACTGTGAGAATAACAATTTCAGAGGCTTTGCTGCTGGTAAAAAGTTTCAAAAAGTATTAGCATTTGATAGCCACAAGCGAGGCTTGGGGTCACTATGGAAACACATCAACAGCTGCTGGAGCACAGGTGCTGCAACTCCAACACAAGTGAGCAACTGGTTGCCTAATTAGGAGTGTGGGTCATGTCGCAGGGCTTATGGCCAAATTCTACCAGGCAAGGCTGCGTCGCATTAGGGCTGCGCCACGTCAGCCGGAGCTGGTCGCAGCCATTCTAGACAATGCTTGTGATTCCACCAGCGGCGCATCGGCGTGTCTCAGAAGCAGCTCTCTGCTTCAAATACACGCCAAGTCTATTTTTTTGACGGATGCTGTGTCAGTTAGCACAGAGCAGGTCGGACGGGCAGGAAGTCACGCACCGAAGGGAGAATGTGGTTAATTCTCAACGTAAAAGACCCCGTGCAGACTCACGACTTTAAAGACAGACAGAAAAGAAACTATTCAACCACGTAGCCTGCTTTATCCATGGCAGAAGCACAAAGAGAAAGGGAGGAGGCTGAAATGCTTCTGAAACACTGCTGGTGGGGCTTGTAGCCGTGCAGAGGACGGATCAGAACACAGCGCAGTGTTTTGTGCCGTGATTTGTGGAATCAACCGGTCATATTCACAGTTCCAGCCGGGTACAGGTTTGACTTAGCGATAATTGCGGTATCGGCTTGGTTCTGGTTCTCAGCTTTCTTCGCACAGGACTCTGCTTCAGATACATCATGGAATATAAAAGTACTGGTATTTATTGAAAACATGTCAGTAATGTGAGGTTGAATTAATGTGGCTAAATTTGCAAACCCTTGACATGGCTCTTTAATTGCAGTTCAGAAGAGTGTGAAAACAGTCATGTCATCTCTAAGGTCCAGCAAAAATAGCATTCTTGTGCTGCTGGTGTAATAATAGCATTATTAAAGTATTTTCACCTTTTCTCCAGTTGTTTACAGCACATACCATCACAGTTACATATCAATGTTCTGAAAAAAAGCTTCACGTTATCTTTTGAACTTTTCAAACAGATTTTCCACCCTAGTTGGCTGAGTGCAGCTCATCCCTCTTCTTTGTACCCATTAGGCTAATTTGTCCCCATCAACAGGTGATGAGTCATAGATGCCTGAGAGGCACTAGTGGATGCTAATGCTAATCAAAGGCCCAAAAGGACCATTGAGACTCGCTGGTGAAGATGTAAGGACTGGCTAAAAAGCTCCAGTAGCAAAGAAAAAAAAAATTCAGATGCGGAGTGAGTCACAGCTTTCCAGTGATGTCTCTCATCTTTGTTTTTTGCCTTTGAAAAAGATGACAAAAGCAAAATAATGATGAGTTTGCACAAATAGGCGCTCATCACAACAAAGCAAGTGACACCCCTACACAAACATGCATATAACTTCACAGATGCACACAAAGCAGTTATTATCTTTGCTTATTTATGAGTGGAACTCAGACATGCTCTTTGGTGTAGCCAGTGTTTGAAGTGTGGAGGTATCTTGGGGCTTTGTGGACTTTCCCTGTCCTTTTCACAGTACAGTAGCTTCGGCAATGTTTGCCGCTCTATCTTTCCACTGCTGCTGCTCCCTCTTTTCTTTATCTGTTCTCTCTTTATATTTATTTTCTCCCCATGTTTCCTTTTCTTCTCTCTCCTCTCTCCTTCTCCACCACACTCAATCACTGTCTCCCCCTGTTTGTCTCTCATCCATCCCACCGTCCTTCATCTCTGCTCTGTCTCATTCTTGATTCTCCACCTTTCTTCACCTTCATTTTGTCCTTCTCTGGATTTTTTTTTTTTTTTTTGTCCATCTGCTTCCACTCTTTCTTGTCCACTCAGAGTTGTGTGTAGTCTTTTTGAAGAGAGGAGTGATCCCAGCGAGCAGTGTTTTGGCCGTTTATCTAACCTCTGTCCGTGTCACAGAGCACGCCTTTGTGTTGGCTTCAAAGGCATGTACACTCTCCCTTGCACACACATATAGACACAACGGGTGTCACGATTCTCCAACTCCATCATTCGATTTTACTTTGATTTTATGGTCATGATTCAATTTGATTTCATGCGATTTTCCAGTACATAGCAAGGTTATTAAAAGAATGCTCTCACTTTTGTTAGACCCTCCTCAAAATTCAATTCGGGAGCGACATTAGTATTTGCAAAAAACAGGTGGCTAAAAAAAAAGTAAGCAAATTATAGTAGTTGTGTTAAGTTTGCTTGTGTGTTCCAGCAGTAGAGGGCATCAAGGGAAATGTGGGCGGTCTCTGTCGCAGTGTGCGCATCACAGCTGAGCAGATTGTGGTGCAGAGCTAAGCTGCTCACTAGCTTGTGAAATACATCGCTTGGTAGTTTATAAAGAATGTACCCATCATGTTTTCCTTTCATTACATCTCTCAGATGATCATGTCACTGGCTGTCTGCTATTTTAGCGATGTAGCTTAAAGTCAGCTATATATCGTAGCAGATGGAAATGAAAGCACAAAGCAGAGAAAGCCTTGTTTTGATCTGTTTGCCCTGTAGAAGTTACTGCATTATGCTGTGAATACAAACCACTGACATAAATAAAAGATCTATTCTGGTGAGGAAAATAAACACTTCAACAAATATCGGTGTGGTAAGTACTACCTAAAAGGAAATACATCTTTGGGAAATACTTTTGGGAAAATTTACTTGACGTGTGCTTTGATGTTTTAGTTTGGCTCAGGTCACACCTATAAACTTTGGGGAGGCAGGATTTATGGCCTGCACTGCAGTCAGCCACCAGGGGGCGATCAAGATGCTTTTGCTTCATTTTAGGGAGCTGTCATGTTGTCCATTTCTATACTGTGTATACAGACTATGCTAAACACTTCCTGTTGCCCTTTCAAATTAAAAGCTCTGTACATTTTAGTGGATAGAATGCCTACATTCTTAACAAGTCTTTTATTGATATAATAGGAACGTGTTGTGGTAAACTTGCTGACTTACAACTCCTCTCAAACCAGCTTTGCCATGGGGCTGAGTCACATGCAACACCTAGTGGTAAACGCTGGTATTACAGATCATTGGTTTTATGCACTGATAACCGTGATTTACACTTTCTTTAAAAAGATCATTTCTGAGGTGTTGTTTTTTTCCTTTGGACTTGCACTGAGAGAAAAAAAAATGCTATTTCTGCCTTTGATTTCAATTATTTAAATTGACAGCTCATTTAAATCAAATTTCAGTTTGATAAATGAAATTGTTACAACCATTAATAAACACACCACAAATGTACTCACACTGATGGAGAGTGGAGCAAGCTGTACACCCCACAGTGTCCATAAGATGAGGAGTGACAGAAAATGAGATTTAAAACCAGAGAAACAGAGAGAAAAGGAGAAATGAGCGGATGGACGTCAGCGTCATATGTTCTGTATGAGTGTGTACATACTGCCTCCATATACTGCACACCTGCTTTTATTTACCTTTGTGCGTGTGGAAAGTCAGATGTGTGTTTGAAGGCGTTTGTTTGTGGGGGATTTTAGTCGAGAGTGTGAGTCATCAGTATCTTTACAGTCTTGTCACTGAGGTCACGAGGCACCAATATTTTCCAAAAGCTTTGAAATAGAAAGTTCTATATGACAATGTTGCCAGGCAACCGAGACATTTCCAAGTAGATGTTTCAAACCTTAATAGCCCATAATGTACAGTTAGACAAGTGTGATAATTGGAAGTGGATGGAAGAAAATGATAGATAGATTAATTGATACAGAAGAAAAATCATTAGTTGCAGCCCTATTGTCAACTTTTGTGATGCATTACTGACAGGAACACATCACAGGCATGTATAGCCTATTTTGTTACAAGACGTTTTTACCAAGCACACAGCTTTTGTAATGCATCATTAGCAATTTCAACCATCTTCATGTCAGTTTACAACATTGAACACCTATTTGTATGGTTAAGTTTGTATTTTACTTTGGAAATAGGAGCTAGCCTATCTCGCTATTGTTAGTGCTGCCTCACACAAGAGGGCACTTTTTGGTCTTTTTATACCGACATTTGCTGAATCACTGGCGTAAGTTGGCCTCTTTTCATACGAACATTGTTAACTCAGGGTTGTAAGAACAGGGCTATACAATTCATGCTACACTTCTACTAGCTCTGGCTTAAAAGTGTGTTAGCACGTGACTAGTGTTTACATTTTAGAATGACATGTGATTTCTTTGTGGTCTTGTTTCACACCAGCACCTTTCAGCTCTGTGTTTAGTCCATATTTTCAGGACTAAACACCCTGCAACTTGGGGTGTAGCCTGCTCCAGAGCAGGGCCAGAAAGCCCTAGGCTAAAGTTGGGGTTAGCCAAACTAGGAATGCACCAGGATTGTTCCTAGTTTTTTAGCATGGGGCTAAGATAGTCCTTAGAATGCTCTTTTTCCCTGGGCTAAGGGCAGTGTGAAAAGCCACTCAGACTAATTCTAGATTAATAAAACCCTGTATGTTATCCTGTGATATGAATTATGCAAATGAGAAGCATACAGAGTCAGAGTGACATAGGGAGTTCTCAATTCACAGGTGGGACTAAGCAGGTTTATAACTGCCTGTGTGTGTGTGTGTGTGTGTGTGTGTGTGTGTGTGTGTGTGTGTGTGTGTGTGTGTGTGTTGGAATTGACGTCATATTACAATTTTTCATAATTTGTAGTGCCTGTCCACACCAGTCAAATTACTAGTACACTATAAAAACAATAAAGTTGAGAAAACTCAAAATTTCAAGGCAGCGCACTGCAATAGATTTTTGAGTTTTGAGCCCAACTCAAACTTAAGTTTTAAGTTTTAGCTACAATTAATCTTTTGTTGAGATAACTTACTTTTCCTCTTTAGTTAAACTTGAATGTTTGAGTTTTACAAACCCAAAAAACATTGTATACCAAAAATTATTTAATAAACTCAATCAAAGTTAAAGTGAATAATGGTTCATAATTTAATATTTTCAATTAAAACCATTTAACCATTTAGTTTAGTTTCTAAAACTCAAACATTCAAGTTGTTATTAGTTATTATGTTAACTAAAGTTTATTGGTCAGCAAAACTATTTTAGTTGGTTCTATTAGAGGAGAAAAATAAACACATAAAATTCATGGCTTTATTTATTTATTTATTTTAGCACAAATGACTTTTAATTTCTTTTTCTATTGTTTGACACCCATCCATTATTTAGAAGAGGACTTGAATGGTGTTAATATTTTCTATGTATCTGTATACGTAGAATCGGTAGAATTTGTCCGAGCTGTTAGTAAATGCACCAGAGAGATAGTTTATTGTTGAGTCTCATTCCCGGGATGTCAAATACAGATGTTTTTGGTTGGTATAGTGTCCTGAGCACAGCAAGGTAAAGAGAAATACAGGCGGAGGACAGGTGTCTGCAGATACAACCACCACCACACACTTCTTGTGGATCATGAGTGATGGTTGTAAGAGATTATGTTCCCGAGTCTATGCATTGTGCTTTTTTAGGAAAGTTTCACATATAATGCCTTTAAACTAATTCACTCTGACCACAACTCTGTGGCCATCAAGCTAATGCAGCAGCTCTGTTGTGTCCAGCTGAAGGGACATAATGCAGTGGAGTGTGTTCTTTTCTATAATTATATACGGGTCCTGCTGTCCTCTATAATTCATGGATATGTACACCCCAGCTGCCTCGGCACGTATGCATCTCTCAGATGAATGGCCATGTGGACTGTCTAATGCACCGGACACTCCCACATTCTTTAAACATGTATTTTCCTTCTCGATCATCACTTTGTTAGTTAGAGAGGACTGAACTGAAAGGTCCCTCCTGTCCTCCTGTCCTCTCTATATTCTACCTTCCCGCTCCACTTCAGCCTCCCAATTCCCCACACTTTTACGCTGACTTTAAAAAAAACATGCAGTCTCTTTGCATAAAAGAAAGTGATGGAAGTTAATTGGTTTTAGCAGCAAAGGTGGGGCTGCACCGAAATGATAATCTGGATGGAAAAGAGTGAGATATCAGACGGTAGAAGAGGAAGAGAGATACAGTAGTGACGCACTATATGTTTTTTGAACACTTTTTCAATGTATTAATATTTCACGCCTCAGGGACCAAGTCAAACCTTGGTCACGCCTCAGGGACCGGGGTCTGACTTGGTCCTTGAGGCGTGAAATATTTTGAAAATGTGAGAATGTATATCGAGTGTCCGTTTGCGTAACCCAAAAATAAAGAAAAATTAGAGCCTCTGTGTTTCTGTCGCGGTCAGAGAGAGAGAGAGGGAGACGGAGGTGGAGAAGATGCTGCAGGATGGAGGGAGCAGAGGAAGTGAAGAGGAGAGAGGAGGAGAAGTGCGGGTCGAGAGTCGATGCTGACCAAAGCTGACACCCCTCGGCATGCGGCGTTCACCTCCAGGGTGTGCATGTGTGGTGTGTGTGAGTCTGTGTTTTCATGCCTCTATGCTCATGTGGGCGTGACTGAGAAACAAGGGAGAATATTTAAAGCTGATTTGTCATGAGAGAGTGGCAAAACAGTGGAGCCAGCACAGGCTTTGACAAGCAGCAGCCACACACACCACACACACACACACACCAACACGCAGGCCTTGAGCTAACATTTAGCCAGATGGAAAAGGCTTTGGTTATTTCTCATGGGTGGAAATATTTTGAGGGTGCGAGTATGGCTTCCCGCATCAACAACTATTACGCACATACGTGCACACCAACATGGAGCCATATATAGTGACGAACAGATGTGCACACACAAACGCATTGTTATCACATAAACAACCAATGGCATAAACACAAATCGCGCATTTATACACAAACACACACAAGGACACACATGCTCGCACAGTGTTTACCAGCAGTTTTCGCTCCTAATGGGCAATGTTTTACACTCTGTTGTCAAACACAGATGAATAAACAATTCTGCAGATTAACAGGGCATGGCACAAATGAGTCTGTAATAATAATAATTACAATAATAATAATAATAATAATGAAGGAAATTTGTTTTTGAGTCAGTTCACTGGAAGGGCTTTTGTCCAGGATTTCTTGATGCCAAACCCAAAGTGGCTCGTAATATCCTCACTAAAATTCAACCCGTATTTACTAGACCTTGTGGTTGAGCCAGTAACTGCCTCACAATATGAATGAAGTTGGCCAAAGTCATCAAATGCTGCATACAAATTACTATGTGGCCTGCCATCTGCTTTATTAAACAGTCTCTCCGCTTCCCTTGTTTTTCAGATGTCTGTTTTCAACATTCAGACGGACTGATTGTTCTTTTTTACACCACGGTCCTGTCATTGAGATGTCCACGCACCCTCTGTGTACTTAAAAGTGATTTTGTTCACTGAGCAATAGTTTATAATTTTTTGGGGGGAATTCATTTATTTGATTTCAGTTGCCAGGCAACCAGCGGAGATTCCAGGCAGTTACTGCTACCTACCAAGAAACAGTCAGGCACATATCTCAAACAGTAGGGCTAAACAGTTTTGATCAAAACTGTAATGTGGCCCAGTGCAGTTTTCAAATTTCAAGAATCGCAATATTTGTTAAAGGCAAAAGCCATCAAAATACCATTTGCAGAGATCTCCTGGAATACATATTATACTCTACAGACTTAAAGTGCATAGGATTTTACAGGCGTATGGCAGAGATCTTGCAAATTGCATATTGATGGCCACGAAACTCATGCAAACACAAAAGGCTGTATCTAGAGCCAGTGTTTGGTTTGTCCGTTCTGAGCTACTGTAGAAACTTGGCATTGTATCGTGGTGGCCTTCAGGGAACAGGACTTTTGCACTGTGTAACATAAACAGCTCATTCTAAGGTAACGGTTCTTATTTTCAGCTTATTATGCACTGATGGAAACATACTTGTAAATATTTTATTCCATTTCTGCCATATTGTGACAGTAAATCCCAGTAAATCTTCCACACTAGAGCCGTAGGAAAACATCTTTGTTTGGTGCAGATCCCTGCAAAATTCACACCATAATCATTTTTAATATGCTTTTCAATGAAAATGAGAAAAGTGGAAAAACTGTAAAAAAAAAATTTATCATTCCCCCTAATATCGTGAATAGAGATGAAACAAATTTCATATCACGATTACACTGAACAAAATTGTCAGTATTATTGTGGTATTACTTAAATATGCTGAAAATGTTCAAAAAGTGCTGATACAGCAATAATTTCAGTTTTAATTTCAGTTGTATATTGCATGAGTGCATCGTGTTCTTTACAATATTAATATTCCACTGATGCAAATCAAACCCACGTGTCTGCGTCTGGGAGACTGTTGCTAACTTCGGTTGATGCTGGATAGTATTTACTGTGATTTTTTCAAGGAACAGTAATCAAACATGGTTATTATGATGAATAAAAATTTGAAATGATAATATGTATCAGTCAGGAATCTTATCACCATTTATTTAGAAAATGATTTTTGTTTCGTTCTTAACGGTGTATTGATATATTGATAAATATTAATACTTAATGACTGATTTGCTTTCAGTGTTCATTTTCTGCATGATCGATAGTTCAGTGCCAGCTGCACTTTCTCGCTTTTTCTTCACACACACTGCTGCGGTGCATATATAGTCCTGCCTCCTCTCAGTTAGTGTTGTCATCTTCTCCTCACTCATATCATTTGCTCCGGCTGAATATCCTTTGTCATGTTAAAGCCTTGTTGTATTTCAATCAGGAGAGACTTCATTCTGAGTGTATGAAATATATTTATTTGACATGAGCACAATCTGGATGAGAAATTTGGAAAGTCTTTGCTAATTAGACCCCATCGTGATGTTATCATGTATGAGGGGGTAGTGAAGCCGCAATTAAAGAAGGAATCCCCCGATGGAGTCTAGACGCTGGTGGTGGTGAAGGGATGGCTGAAGATCAGGATGTTATGATGAGGAGTGGACTTCTGATGAGCTCAACCTGGGCTCTGGTGAACTGGAGGTAAATGGTGTGGAGGAGGGTCGCAATGATTCTGCACTGGAATGACAGCTGACAAGCAGCAGAGTGGAGAACAAATTTAAAGTTTGCCAAAAACGACATGATTGGCTGATGGAGACAGCGGCTACATCTGATTGAATAACTGACAAGGGAGCGCCCATAGTCAGCTGATTGAGAATAAGCAGGAAGAAGAGTGAGAGAGAGCTGTGAATGAATGAGGTGTAAAGGTGGTCTTCCTCATTAAACTTACACCAGGCTTCATTTATCTTTTAATAAAAATCAAAAAATTTATACCCTCAATGCTGAATACATTTTTCCATGGTATTGAATATTGATATTTTTCAAGGTTTCGGGTTGAAATAGGAAATTCCTGTATTGCTAATCCCTAATAAATTTTTTCGTAATCCTCCACCAGAAAACAAATAAACACATATCCCAAAAATGTTGAACCATTCTTGCGAACAGGAAATGATTTCCATTTTAAAATAATTTCATAATCTCAAAGCACATCAGATCCTGACTCCTAACAGTTTACAAGAGCTATTTTTTCGACAGAAACTGGGAATGCCACCAAGAATGAGAACAGCAACATCGCATTTCTCTGGGGACTTTTTCACAGCTGAAAGTGAATGTATTATGTGTGTCCTAGTGTTGGGGCTTATGAGAATTCATTTTGAGAGGATGAAAGTCAGACAGGATATGTTAGACAGGGGGGTGGCAGATGTAGGAAATGGGGTTGCCTTGTTATAGGTAATGTCCTGTGGGAGTGTGTCTCTGAGTGAGAGTGTATCATATGCAAACTGTCACTCAAGAAAAATAGTTTGGTTGGCACAAAACAGAGACTCGGATTAAAGAGAGGTGGCTATAATATTAGGTGAGTGTTTGCACACCTGTGACTCAAAAATCAACTTTTAATTAAGACAGAAACATGAACTTTAATATATTGTCTCCATCATCGGTTCTCTTCAGTACTTTCTCCACTGATTTTTTTTCTTTTTTTTTGGTCTCTGATGCACACTGGTTGCTGGGTGATCAGAGTGTGATTGGCACTTGGATCAGAAATAGATCTCAGAGGCATGAAGAACATCACACCCTGGCACTGGAGGTGGGAGAGCTGAGTTTAATTAGTGAGAATTTGCATCCATGCAAATACGCACATACAATCGAGAACTTTTTTTTTGCTTTTCTTTTTTTTTTCTTGGAACCTGGCACATCCACGAACACTCTTTAACAGATCCCACGCACACGCATCACACAGTCACGCAGCATCATTGTCACGGTTATTTAAGTGTCAGATCGCGAGACTGAAAGCTTAATTGCCAGTGTCAGACATTACGTGTACGTGTGTGTGTGTGTGTGTGCCTGTGAGTTTAACTCTAGGGGTGTGAGTCAGACTGTCAGCGATATTATCAGCACTTTTGACATCATCTTATTTCCTGAGATTGGAGAACTTTAACTTTCTGACAAGTTCAGAAGAGATAAGTGTTATATGACAGGCACGGGTTCTGCTATAAAACACATTATTAAAGAGAGCAGTTATCTAGTTTGTGGCTTTGATGAGGAGCATTATTTTGCCTTATGTTACGATGTTATGTTGCTCAGGTTTGTGCAAAATAACCGAGAATACAACTGTACTGTAGCAAATATGCTACATTAGAGGGCCATTAAAGGAGACATCTGTAATGTATTTACTGTAATAAATCATGAAATGACCACAATATGTCATGAAATCAAGAATCAAGGAAACATGTTAAATTGAAATACTCAGGTCTCTGACAACACCGCCTGCAGCCACAGTGTCCTCCCTTTGAAATTTATATTCTGGAATGACTGTATTTATTGGCCCGTTTCACATTAATTTGAGTTTAAATTAATGCTGAATGTTCAATGAATGAGTTAGTGTCTGATTTATAAGTCATATGAAATAATTAATAATCTTGTAGAGGGCTTAGATGTTTATAACGGTTAACTTGAGCAATATGTTAATGGAGTTTGGCAGGCAGAAAGACAGGCAGTCACTGAACTTAAAGTCCAGAGTGTGTGCTGTACTTTCAGAGCAGCGGCCTTTTGTTGTCAGAATAACTGGCTTAACAGTCAAACTTTACATTGACAGACAACTGACAGTTATAGACAGCTGATCAACTTACAGTGTCAAACTTGTTATTGTCAATTTCCACACGTCCTGCAGAGCTCCTGCAGAGCTCCTGCAGCCTGCAGAGCTTTCCCTTAATCTTGTGGGGAGGGGAGTGGGGAGGGTTAAACAATATGGTTCTACCATAGATAATATAAATGTGAATAAATATGATTTCAACCTACTTAATATACAGAACAGTCTGTAGCTCCAGCTCTCTATTTGCTCACTTTTGCACATGTAATTGCTTCATATTTCTCCTTTAAAACTAAAATTAGTTGCAGTTCATGTACAGTAGTAGCAGCTGTGTTTAAGAGAGGAAATACATGGGACTGTTTATTCAGTCCTTCACAGGATTATTGAGTATTACCATCACACTGCTGAAAAAATGTAATCATTCCCACCTGCAATCATTTTTTCTGTTGAAGACACATTTACTCAGCCCATATGGATGTTTTTTTTCCCACAGAAATGGCACAACTATTTTATAAAATACCTAAGAAATACATTTTTAAAAAAGTCTGGATCCACTTGAGGTTTCTGCCTGTTCAGAGGAAGGTTTTTTTTTCATGTCACAGTCACCTTAGAGGTTGCTCTTGGTGAGAACTGCTGGGTTCATAGACAGTACGGTCTAGACCTTGGGCTGCATTTACAAAACTGACTTAAGTAGTGAGTAAGTATGACTTAAGCAGGAAACCATGTAACATGTAACATGAAAATGATCTTATGTCTTAGCAAAGTCTAGACTTGACCTAAGTGGTTTTTCCTGCTGGATTTGGAGGGGTATGATTGGGATGTACCCAATCCTGTGGTGAACTTTGCCATATGTTTATGAACAGTGTCATAGGAATGATCAGTTAAAGGTGTTAGTTATTACTTACTGTAATGCATCTTTTAAAAACAGAGAAAGACAACACTTAAACCCATATCACGATACAACGCAGAGATACAAAGCAGATGCTGGAACATTGGGCATGGCAATGGCAAATTCATTTAATGTTTTAATAAAACATTTTGTGTGTAACTGACATCATTAGCTGTTTTAAAGAGATGAAAAGAGAGACAAGAAGTGAGTGGGTGAGAGGGAGTGACAAATTGAACTGGAACTTTATTTGGTACCATATTTGGAGGGAATTTACTGGAAGAACATATCTTAACATGCATGGTTGAGCCCAGTAATAACAGCCTCTCGTAATTTCATATATTTCATTCATCCTGTGCCCGTCCTGCAGCGATATAATTTGGACAGCGACACACTCTTTTTTGTGTGTGTGTTGGCCATGTACTCCAGTAAATTGGACGATGTAGTTGAAGTGCTGACTTTGCTGACTTGATGTTGGTCCACATCAGATAAACAGTGCAGCATTTGAAGCCCTTTTTATATAAACGCTCCCAATTTCAAGGAAACAAAATAAGTTGGACACAGAAATATCCATGTAAATAAAGTCATATATTTAAAATGTCTATTCAGTTAGTGACTGTATTGTAAGTACCCACAAACATGTGCACCACCATCTTCACTGCTTGCTTGTTTATTAAGCGGCTTTTTGCCTTCAGCCTGGTTCTCAGGTGTGACACATGCTCAGGTGGATTGAGGAGACTGATACGACCAGTTTGGTACATTATACTGTTTAACCATAATTGTGGGTGACTTGCCTGTATGTTAAGAACAATTTCCCCATTGTATTGTCAGATGCCATCTACGGAGGGGCACTGAGTTGTAGATGGATTTGCAGCACCCCCCAGTCCTGAGGCAAAGCAGGAAAAGATGCAGTTGTAAAATTGGCATAGGCTAATAAATTTCATTGGCATTTGAAGGGATCACAAATGAACTCATAGCATATGCCATATTATTCTCTGTTGTTATTATTTTATATTATTATATTATTATGATTGAAGTGTAGTGTGTCTTTTCTTGCTCTTTTGTGTTACACCCCAAGCACTTTAATTAATTGTTTGACAAGCACAAAGCACCGTGTATTCAAACACTTCTGACCTTTAATGCAGTTAGTAACTACCGTAACTTGTGGCTCTACCACCTAAATTAGACTAACACAACATGATTTCTGCCTCCAGGCTTTGTGTGAAAATATACTTCAAAAGATCAAACAATGAAGGTGAAAAGTGTGCGCTGCGCTGTAACAAGGGATCAATTGTACTGGATGGAGATTTGTGCCACATTTAGAATCTCAGACAAAACTCCAAAGTGCGTGAGAACACTGGATTCATACTTTGTCCAAAATACTTTTAGGTGAAATACTGGCAGATATTGCAGCATATGACAGATTTACCTTCAACAGTTGACTGTGGCAAAGAATGTCCCTCACTCCAGAAAGACAGCCAAAACTTTGAGTGATCATTAACTTTATTAGGCCGTCTATATCTAGCATTGCAGCGAGCATGGTGCCAGTCCTCTGCTGGCGTAGCAGCAGCAGCATCTGAACGCGAACAGAATATGGAATGTGTCTCAGCTTAATATAATGACTTTGAAAACACCAAATGACACGCCTTAAAAAATTTTGTTAGTTTATAATATGAAGAGCTGTAAAATATCACTTCAGTGAGACTGCTCAGACAGACAGTGACAGATCACAGGCAATAAACTTGGTATTTCATCCTTGCAGTTGTAGCAAAGGTCAAGCTGCATGTAGCATGCGCTGCTCACATTATGTTCATTAGAATGTTGATTAATGCAGAAATGGCATTCTTTTGGCTCAATAATTATTAATATCCCCAGATAACACACTAAAGCAGTCAGGTTTGGAACCCACATACATCAGGATAGTATGCATCTGTTCACAGGACAGAAAATATCCAATCTTCTGGAAAAATATTAATCACTATTCCTGACCACCATCTAACATTACAAAGGCTGACATATTTTTTGCCCCCTAATGTTTAACCAAAGTCGACACCCAAGGTGTTGTCCCAAATATTGGTGACGACGTAAAGAAAGTCTATGAATCCTGCATTATTTATTAAATAAAGATGTGAAACCACTTATTTAAACTAAAAGTTAGCATTATCAAGTCTAACTTGGTTTAGTACAAAGCTAAAAAAAAACAAAACGTGTCACCGTCCTAATATTCCCCAGACTGCACTGCATGCCGGCAACATATGTGTCGGTTTCCTTGGAATTCTGCTCAGCCCTGATTCCAGTTCAGCCTTTTACGCGAAATCATATCTGTCTGCTCATTTGTAAAGCAGACAGACGAAATGTGAAATGTGGCTGCCACTTTCCAGCACTGTCAATTCTCTGGACTGGATATTTAACAGAAACCTCTTTTCTTATCATTGTATCATTTGCATGAATTTGCAATGGTGTCATTGACATCACTGCATGATTTATAGTCAGGTCAATGGTGTGACTGAGAAACTGCATCCAAAAGAGCAGAGTGCTGCTTGAGCAAATTTACATATTTTTCCATTTTAGTGTCTTCATTCTTCTTAATGCTTTCTGTCTCTAGAACAGTCTCCTCTGTCTCACACACACACACTTATACACACTCCTGTGTGGATGGATGGACATACATTATATCATATATGCCTGCACCTGCTGTACATACAAAATGACTGGTAATAGAGCGTGAGTAGTAGTTGTGCACAATAGATACTTGTTTTTTAGAAAATGTGCAGGAAATTATAAGTCTACATAACCAATCAGCAACCACATCCAGAGACAACTTGTAAAGATTTAACATACAATCTGTGTGTTGTATGTAGTATGGCTGTCTGACAAGAGATACAGAAGTGTCCGCTGCCATACAACCAGACCAAAGAGCAGCTTCTTCCTTCAGGCTGTTAGGCTTCTAACTTCATCCTCAGCACTCCTCCACGTACAAGCCAACCACAGTTAATGGCAGGCAACTGCAAAAAAATGCTATCTTCAAGTTTTTGGGGTTTTTTTTCCTTCTTGATTTGCACTTCAGTCAGTTTTAAATGAATGAATAAATGCTTCAAAAAATTGACAAGCATACGAGGGCCATAAACAGCTCAAGCTTGAGGACATCGGCTGTCTCTGACTTGACTTCAATCTAGGAAGCTGTGAACTTTATGTTGTTTTACTGTTTATTTTGTAGGTTAACCTGTTGAAGTTGGCATTAGCAATGCTAATGCTATTTCCACAGTCTAGGGCGATACTGGGCTAACGTTGTAATCTTGAGGGACAGTCAAGAGAAACTGTGGAATGTCTCGTGGCTGGCTCCAAATCCACTCTGAGTTCCTCCAACAGCTCCAAGATGGCAATGCTGGATAGGCGATATGTTTTAATGATTGTTTCCTCGTTCATTCCAAAAATGTTCACACGAGGGTGAAAAATGCGTTCTCTGCGTCTCCTTTCATCGTTTCGATGTCTCCTTCTTGCAACAATAACTGCAGCCATGTGTGCGCAATTACGCATACAAACCGTTTGCACCTCCCTTTGACACATGTTAAATATAGACGCAATTTCTATGAGCAAAATTGCTTTCAAGTTTGATAAATCACTTTGCGGGTGCTAAATTAATATATTTACATATTCTCCTCCCAACATATGCACAATTGCATGTAAACGCCCCATATTGCATATTCATTGCAGCAGACGTACTACTGGATGCAGATGCGCTATTTTGCACTGCGCACTGTTAGTAAATCAGTTTGTACATTTTTTTGCATGTGCAATGAGTTTGCACACGTTTTTATACACGCAAAACTTTAGTAAATCCGGCCCTGAGAATAACTGCACTAAATTACTTCATCTATCATAAATGAAGTAATTTGCGAAAACAAACAAAAGATTGGTGCTAATACCACATACCAGGCTGTTGAGCCAACTGAAATAATCCTGTGGGAAATTTCATCACTGCGACAGCCCCAGTGTGTAGCATCATTAAAAAGAATAATAAAAACTATAAATCTCAAAAAAGAAGGATTAAACCTACATAGCAACAAAACTTCCCCTGGACAAACAGAAATGTTGGCTGTGTCTCTTCCCAGATGGATAGATGATCTTTTCGTGTCCAGAAAAAACAATAAAATAGACACAAACATGGACATAAAGAGATCAAACCAAATTAAATAGAGACATGTGATGAGCCAGCAATGGTTGAATTTTGGCAGCTAAGCCAGTGCTGGCATCCACAAGACACTCTTAGTCCAGCTTCCCTGTCCATTGGAAAACACAATACATGCAAAAACCAGACAAACAAACATGTCTGCTTTGCTGCAGTTACACTTTACAATACAAGAGCAGGAGGTAGCAAAATTGTAAACAGCTGAATATTAGAAAGCTAGTTACAGAAGGTTATATATTATCTTTTTGCAGAGCAGAAGTCCTTTATGAAGATGCAAAGAATTTTGTATCTTTGTCAAATATTAGATTGAATGCTGAAACAAAGAAGGAATTCAGATCATCCCAACACCTTGAAACTCTGCTGCCCTCTCATAATATATGTTTATAATTTTTCCAAGTACCTGTCTCTACAGTACCAAGTACCACTCATTCTTGCTGCCTGTGCAGAGTCCAGAGAACACTAAAGACAACACACACCCCAGCCACAGCCTGCTCCTCCTGCTGCTGTCTGACAAGAGATACAGAAGTGTCCACTGCCATACAACCAGACTGAGGAGCAGCTTCTTCCTTCAGGCTGTTAGGCTCCTAAATTCATCCTCAGCACTCCTGCATGATTTTTTTTATTTTTATGACCTATTGTTTATTCATCTATTTACTGTATATGCAGTAGTGTTTGTATACACTCTTTGTTTTTGTGAGGAACATAAAGGGAACTACTTAAAAATGTCAAATGTAAAATGATCAATAAATTAAGCCTGTCCCTTAAATGCCATGCAAACTTCAAGCACAGGATGATATCATATGACCTTTTAATGGATAGAAAGAAAGTCATTAGCTCACTTACTAACTTCGCCAGCCAGTTGAAAGGCAGACAGGCTGCAATATTGGGGAGAAGGGCAACAGAGTTCAGAAAAACAAAGCCAGATTAATGCATATGACACATGTCCTTAGCTTTTCCCCCTTTTTCTAATGATTTGAAGTTAGCTAACTCCTCTAGCATTGGCATCACGTCCCTTTTCATTTTTGCTGTTGGCCTGGAGAAGGTTGAAGACAGTCCTCCATTGTCCTTCGATACATGTGTTGCACCAGCCACTTCTGTTTACCTGACGCCAAGGATCTTTGCATTGCTGGCAAAAACTAGACAGAGGTTCAATATATTTACCCCCAGGTTCACAGTGCCTCCACACAAGCACCCAAAACCTGTTAGCAGAGGCCATTAATGTTGGAACGACACTGCCAGGGAACCATGTCTGTAGTTTCTGATTGGGTACCAGGCATATCTCAACTTTAGATCTCTGCTAGGCAAAGAGCTTTTGCCCACCAAAGCATACTAAGTCCATTGTGGTTTCAGTGGCTGCCTGTAACATGATTTTTCACTAGGTGTTCTGGCTATAACATTTTGTGTATTCATCTATGACTGTCAGGGTCCGATGCACACAGACAACACGGTCTGTAGACTGATGCGTGGAATGCAGAACTAAAGTTTATAAGCGCAAGTTCCACCTAGAAACTTTTTCTTTGCCAATAGCAACATGTGCTGAGGTTAGCACAGCAAACTGATTACCATGTGAGTCAGTCACAAAATGTCACAAATGAAAGGTTGGAGCTGGTAGATCTGCCTGTCTTCTTTAAATCAGTTGTCTGGGAGCAGTTTGGGTTGCCGGTCAGCTATCACACCAATGGAGAGAGGGTTGAGGTTCAGACATGGGCGGTGTGATGGCGCTGCTTTGTTGTTGGGTATGTGAATGGAAATATATTTGATAACATCAACCTGATGAAAAGAAACTCATCCTTATGCATTTGTTGTTTTGTCTGGTTGTACTGAACTCTGGTATTCCCTGGTAGGGATTGATTAATCTAACATTTGACTGACTACATGACGGAAGAGGTTCAAAGCTATGTTTAATGTTGTTAGAACCAGACAGACATATCAGCCAATATTATGGGCCTGATATTGGCCTAGCACAGGTATATTGGTCTATATTGATATTGGTGTATTGGTGTTGTCCAGTACTTTTTTTTTTGAGAAAATAATGCAAATTCCTCTCATTCTTTATTTCGGATTTTTATAAGCAGCATTTTTTTAATCCCTTTTTTTGATTCAAGTTCTCTTTATGTTTTTATTTATAGTTATTTATAATTATTAAAAGAATCAGTGAAAGTTTGCTGTTTTAGTGCCCACATGGATTTCATTTATATAAATAAAGAATATCAGCTAATATATCAATTTCTGAACTTTTTTACAACCTCATTCTGGCATTGGCCCCCAAAATCCAATACTTCTGGGTAATCCAAATATGGGCAAAGAGGTGGAGTGTGGGTGGAGCTGAGTCAGTTGAAAAAGTGGCTACCTAGCTACCTGTGACGGTAGCCACCCATCACTCACCAATTATGCATAACTTTAAGCCTTAATACAATTTAAATGGGTGAGTTATATAAAAGTTCACCCCCTGTATAGTTGTCATGAACAGGAAAATTAGCTACAGAGACCACAACTGTTTTTGGTCTGGCTGTTACCATGTTTATTTCTGCTGTAAAGTTTGGTATTTCAATATGAGGGTCTATAGGGATTGACTTGCTTTTGGAGCCAGGCCCAAGTGGCTGTTGAGGAACTGCAGTTTTTGGCAGTTGTGCGTTTGGCCTCATTTTTCAGCCCAGGAGGTTGCCTCTTGGCAGGCAGTTGCTTTAGATCCTTGTGTGTGGATGTTAGTTTGGAGTTACAAAGTTAAACTCAGATCTAAAAGCTATCTATCTACCTTAGAATAAAAGAATGCAAACACTTCATGTATGCTTTACAAAGTGGTGCAGTGCATTTTCCTCTATGTGCACAAATGTAAATGTCAGTGAGGAACACACACATGCAATGTTGGCTTGAGACAAATGATTCACTCTATTAAATGACCATTCCAGATACAGAGAAATGATAATGGTCACATACACATAAACATAAATTTCCCCATGAACATATGCAAACACACACACACACACACACACACACACACACACACACACACACACACACAGAGCTTTGTTCCCCAGTGACCTTAGTGGGTTAAAGTTCCTGACACATAAGCACTTTTATGACTGAGTGGACCCACACAGTCAGGCTTCTGATCAGCAGAGTGGAAGAATTCCATTACAAACAAACTCTGCCCCAACACACACACACACACACACACACACACACACACACACACACTCACAAATGCTCATGATGCACGCACATTGACATATTCACACAAGCATAAATTATGGCTGCCCTGGGAGCTCAATATGCTGCAGTTTAAGAAAACACAAGCAAGTAGACAAAAACTCAAGCAAAGTGAGAAAAACATCCTTACCAATTTGACAACACGTGTAATAGTAGCAAATACAGAAAACATCACCAAATACAGACTCACTGCAGGAAGTACAGACAGCAGTGGAAACCCTTTCCGAGACGCTTTGTGTCCCACTAAAAACATGTATATTTTAGATCACTTTTCACCACCACTTACCATCAGCTGACTTCAATATCTTCATGGGTCACAAGCCATGGCAACAACAAGCACACACACACACACACACACACAAATGCATGTATACACACTCTTGGATACAGTGTTAATTGCTGGAGTCAGAATTGGCAGAAGGTGCAACTCCTGAATAGCGCTGAATGACCGATGAGACAGAATTACTGACTGAAGCAAAGAGGAGCGATGTAAAGAGAGGAAGAGAGGGAAGGACGGGATGGGACGGGAGGAGGAATTAAGAGAAGTTTGCAGTGAAGAGGTGGAGGAGAAGGCCAAAGCTTCATCATCATCTCCCAGGGGTGCAGGCTTGTGGTGCCTTGATTATGCATTCAGCTCTCTTTCTCTCTTGCAAAAAAAAAAAAAAAAAACCACACACCCCTCAAAAATACAGCCCTGTCAGCCTACTTCAGCACACAGCTTGACCTTAGAGCGTGTGTGTGTGTTTCTGCGTAAGGAATTTCTTTCTAATTTTCAGGAAGTCAGCAATAAAGTGATGGGGACAATTAATGAGTTTTGTTGTGGAAATATGAAAATTAGATTTATGATTGAGTTGATTAATCAGGATTAGACATTCAGTGGGTGTGATTATGATGTTCATCAGCACTGATGAGCAATTATTATACACTAAACATGACTTTAGAAAGCATTATAGTTTATAGAAGTCAGTAAAGCAATACAGCTAATAAACAGAGCCCATTGCAGATCATAGCCACCATATTATTCTTTATCATTTTATATCGTTATTGTGAATATCTAATTTTAGGAAAAGATGTTTGTTGATTTATATAAATCAAGCATCATAGATGCACTATTTTTGCTATTTTGTTGCAGCAGTGCAGTGACCTTCACTGGCATTTACACACACTTCAATGCTGACTTAAACAAAATGTAACATGTTTTACGTGCTACTAGTTTTGTCACAAAAACAAAATTTTGACTTTGATACTAGTACCAGGTTTAGTATCACAATACCAGATGTCAAAACAATACTTGAAACTGAAACGATACTAGTTCGATACTCGATGCTAACAGATCAGAGACAGAACTTCCACAAGGGACCCTGGACCAGAGCATGTGAGTTGAGTGGGGTGACCGCACCAGGCCATTCAAAAATCTGCATTGTAATTCAGCTTTAGTTTAAACTGTAGCCTGTCGGCTTCAACATACTCCACCAGTTGAAGATTCTGGCGCACCAGCAGTATTTTAGAAAAGGTACTATTTTTATGTATCTATTTATTTCTTCACTATTATTATTGTTAATAATAGTTTATTGTTTCCATAAAATAAAAATCCTCATCTTTTTCAGGTCAGTCTATATACCGACTAAACAGTGTGCGATATTCACGTTTACATCAGTTTAACTCACTTTACATCAGCGAGGGTGTTTTAGACAACAGCAGACAGCAAACTGGACACCGACACACACTGGGGAGGTGAAGAGGGAGAGACAGCTCTGGACAGTTCATCAACAGGACAGTTCAAAATAGCGTGGGTGTCTGTGCAATGGGCACTTGGGCACACGTCAGACTCGTGGTGTGAGCAATATCTGAGCGAAACTGGAGCGGGACGGAGCAGGAGATAAGGCGACGCTCAATCCTTTTAAAACAGCCACTCCTTGCTCCATCCAACCCTCCCCTGCTCGCACTCCCGACTTGCTC
This sequence comes from Lutjanus argentimaculatus, assembly GCA_034769285.1. Taxonomy (NCBI): domain Eukaryota; kingdom Metazoa; phylum Chordata; class Actinopteri; order Lutjaniformes; family Lutjanidae; genus Lutjanus; species Lutjanus argentimaculatus. Next base: position 6,024,160 of record JAWZSL010000001.1, read on the forward strand.
CTGCTCCGCTCCGGATATACAGTATCCTGTTGCAAAACCATAAGACCCACAGAGTGTACAAAATACATTTACAATTTGAACTATTATATATATGTACAGTACACATTGCTAATCTATCATTATATTTATTGGGTCAAATATTAATATTAATATATTATGTATTATAGACCTGCCCTGCACTAAGCCTGCCCATATATTATCCTATGAATAGTTCTACAAACTATGATTTTAACAGCCACTAAAACATTACTCCAGCAACATAGTCATGTTTTCTTAAACTCAGAGGCATTATGTTCAATAAAAGTTACTGGGGGAGTCAGTGTTGCTTTCTATCTGACACTACCACCATAGTTTAGAAGTGACATGCAGCCGGTGCCAGTAGCCCTGCGCTGGCGTGTGTAGGGAGGACTGAGCAGAACGCTCGCCTGCAGACAGCTGTTGAGCTCCGGGGAGTTTTGACGGAGAGAGCTCGCAAGAGCCGGAGCTTTTGGAGGAATAAACACTGCAAGTCACATCAGATTCTGTTCTGATCCAATCTACTTTACTTCATGAACGTACATACATGTAGAGAGGGGAGGGTAAAAAAGACTGATATACAGACTAAATAACAGAGACGAGTGTCCTTAGTGCACAGTCTGGATTCGTGTCAGAGGCTGACACGCATGCAGACACACACCCTCAGTGCTGGGCGAGGTGAAAATTCACTTCACCTTCTGTGGAACACGCCAACATTGTCCCACAACAATTACCAGATGTTGAGAGATTCTAAGACCAGACACTTTTTAATTAAAAAAGCACAGAAAAAATACAAAAATGTTGCTATACTGTGCAACACTACATGCTACAACACCATACACACTTTGTTCCCTGTGTTGACAAGTATTTGCTTACCTCAACAGTTCTTATTCCAGACTGAGTGATGTCACTTTGTTCATCTGTTCTTCTCAAGAGCTGCTATAAAACAGGGTGTGAATTTTGGTCACCAGAGAATTATTCCTAATGCTTTTGCTGGATCTCTAATTCCCTTTGAGCATCATGTTGGTTCATGGCCAGTTTTCTTCTCGCATTTGCTGTCGGTATTCATGATGGCCAGAGCATTATTCTGAATATTTTTGTGGCCAGATTTCCATTTGTGCGCCAGAAAAATCAAAATATAATGGGTGTGAGAAGGTCAGACTTACACTTTGAAACAAGGGCAGATACTCAGACATATCCATGAATGTCTTCACAAACACAATGTTCAACAGATCCACAAACAATCACTTTAAAATTTGAATCTCACCCTCACAGAATCATGAGAGATGAGGCGTGTTATTCTTTTCTCAGTTGTCCTGTACTTCCGATGTTTTCTTTTCACACTACAAATGCTAAACCACACCAGGACTTACTTATTCACTTACTGGCTGATAGTTAGATAAGAAGATTGACTCCACTCTTATATTTGTATGTAAATATAAAGCTACCACCAGCGGCTGGTTAGTTTAGCTTAGCATAAAGACTGGTAACAGGTGGTGACAGCTAGCCTGGCTCTGCCTGAATGTTAAGAATCTAGAAGTGTGCAGATGTCTGCCAGGCAACACATGGTCAAGCACCTACTGCAGTGCCACCACAACTTCCTGATGCCACCAGCAGAGATTTGCACAGTTCTGAATAAAGTGGTTTTGTATACTATGTTCTATAATTTTCTTTAAGATGTATCAAATAGCATAATGGTATTGTAACAGAGCATCCTGGGTTCAACTGTATTAAAGAAGCAATACTGTAAATGAGCCAATATGTCCAAACTTAAAGATTGATAAACAATATAAACATTGCAAGCAACCTCGCGACAACTATACATGTAGAAAATCCACATTTTTGAGACTCACAAAAATGAAATTCCAAATAATTTACCCTTGATGTTGTCTATTAAGAGGTCAAAGCCTGCACATCCCACTAGAAATCATGGCTATTCAAAAGGTTAATGTTTTTGCACCAAGCTCATTAGATCACCCCCAGTAACTCAATTTAATTTCAGCAAATTTCAACAAATAATCAGCATCGTGTTCAAGTTTCAGAAAATGGTCTTACTACAACAAAATAGCTGTAATGGGCACTAACATCATCACACATGAATGACAACTGAGCATGTTTAGGGATCCCAGTATATATGAGTAGTCAAACACACCATGAACATGTTTATAGTGCATTATTATGACAGTTGGTACTTATTATGGTCATGCCAGTTTTTCCCTCGACAAAATTTAGGCTAACTTTGGAGACTTATTTAGCCCTCTTCCCGACAAGTTGCCAGCTACAGTCTTTGGACAATAACGCTTATGTTAGATGGGTTAGCTTTTGCGCCCTGTTGCAAAGGTCTCCAACTAAGCTAACCAGCTGCTGGCTTTAAGTTCATATTGAAGGGACAGATATGAGAATATTAGGATTAGTGTTCTCTAATTTAATACTTGGCAAGAAAGTGAATCAGCATTTTTAAAGGACCTTCAGTGAGATCATGCCACCACTTGGCTGAAATGTCAAATTTGTTGTAATGTTTGTCTGTATTTGTTTTTCGCTTCTGTATGTGCCTTCCTGCTGAAATCCCTAAAAATCTATTTTTTGCATGCAGATTTGCATTTTGTGTCTCTGTGAACAAGCTGCTTTGTGTGTTTATTTTACAACTGGACTAACTAACTGATTAGCTGTAACCACTAACAGACAGCAATCGCCTCACCACAGACTTTTACCGCAAAGAGGAAAACATCACAGTAACGCCGGTGGGTGGAGTCATCCACAGCCCACGCTACCCCAACGCGTACCCCCGCAATCTGCTGTTGTCATGGAAACTGCTGTCACCGCCTGGGAGCCGCATACACCTGGAGTTTGACGGACACTTCGGCCTGGAGGAGGCTGAGAACGGAGTGTGCAGGTAAGACAATGAGATTCAGAAAGAAAAACAGATGGAGAGGGGAGTACAATACCTGAGTGGAGGAAAGACGGATGGAGTTACGGAGCACAAAGAGGAGGAAGCATTGATGAATTACAAGTGGCTGAAAAGGGAAAAAAAGTCAGATGAAAGTAACAGTGATTAAAGAATCCGAATGTGTGAGAAGGAATGATGGAGAGGAGTGAGGAGGAGGAGGGGAGAAGTTTATGGAGCAAAAGTCTCAAGTTGAAAGGATGTACAACTGCAACAGTAAAGCATGTGAAAATGATTTGTTAATGTATTCATATTAGCACATCAACAATAAACTGTGATTGAAAGGGTGTGAGGGAAAAGAATATAAAAAGGTGGAGGGGATGGAATCACTATGAGTGAGATGGATAGTTGAAGTTTACTTCCTTGGCAAGAAGTATAAGAAGTTTGTCCTTGAGGGTTGAGGGGAGAAAATAGACTTTTTAATCCCCATATGCAACTCAGCCGTCTTTGTAAGCACTTTGCTGAAAAGACAATGGGGGGCAGGAGAGGGGAGAAGAGGAGGGAGGAGGGATTTGGAAAGGTAAGAACAGGGAGAAAGTAGCTTTTCCTTGTTTTTTCACTTCTGTTTTGTCACATTTACTGTGTGCGTGTTTGTGTGTGTTTGATTGATGGACTCTCTAATTGACTGGGGCATTGATTGCGGGAATGTTTTTCCAAGTTACCCGGAAACTTTTTCTGCAAAATACTTGCTGTTTGTGAAGTGCTGCTCTGGCAGGGTGGCGACCCGAGAATACATAATAAATTTTGTCTCATCATTCGAGCTGAAGTATCTTAAAGGGGATATTTGGCACTTTTTCTGTGAATATCCAATCAGTGTTGATGGCAAATGATGTCAGTTGAAGCAATAAATTTGTAAGTGCATGCTGTTTTGACCAAAAAAGCTGAGTTTTAATGCTGCAGAATCTGCTTTTCTTCCTGTGTCCAGTGATGTCACTGGAGACAAGGAAGAAGTACAAGCTATTTCAGCTTGGACTTTGGTCTCTGAGCAGCCAGAGGACATGCTAGATCAGTATTTTTGCAGCGTTAGCCTATTGCTCAAGTTAGATTGGGCCAAAAATGCCAGCAGTCAGGCGAGAAGAAAGGCATGAAATGATGACAGATTTCACAATAAACCATGGTAAAATTTCAGGCTGTACGTTTTCAGTCTAATGATAATTAATAATTCATTAATTAATAATAAATTAATAAGAATAATAATAGTTGATTACTACACTTAGAAGAACTCACAATAAATGCTGTCCATCATGCATCAATGAAAACACTGACATTGCAAAGAACATTATTCCATTTCTAATCATTTAGAGGTTTTTGATATAAAACTTGGTTAAATAATTTCAGCGTTTGAAGTACTTTTTGAACATTTTCAGCACATTTTAACAATACCACAATAATACCAGTCGGGGAGCTAGAAAAATCTTCCAAGCCCATGTTTTCATTTCCTTTGGCAGCTAATTAAATAATAAATAAAATAATAATTAATGTATGTAAGAATTTGTTAATGAAGTAACAATTTAGCCAGATTATTTAAAGCATTTTTGAAAACAGGCTTATTGAATTTCTTCTCAAGAGTTAGATGAGCAGATTGATATCTCTTCTATATGAAGCTGGAGTCCACAGCTGGTTAGCTTAACCTAGCCTAAAAACTGGAAACAGCCAGCTACAGCTAGCCTGGTTCCACCCAAAGGTAACAAAATTCTCCGCCCAGCACCTCTAAAGCTCACTTATTAGCACATTTTATTTTGTTTGTTTTTTTACCAAAACCAAACTGCAATGAAGGCTAGCTGTTTCCCTCTAGTCCTTATGCTAAGGTAAGCTAACTGGCTACTGGCATCAACTTAATATTAAGCCTAGGGACATGACAGTGGTACTGATCTTCTCATGTAACTCTCAGCAAAGAAAGTGACTTGGCATATTTCATAAAATACCAATCTCTTGTCTTGAAGGACCAGTGTGTAGGATTTAGTGGCATCTAGTGGTGAGCTTGCAGATTGTGAACAATTCATCTCACCCTCCCCTTCCAAGTGTGTAGGACGACCTATGGTGGCTGCAAAACTTGAGCAAAATGTGAACAGCCATAGCAAGTGTCTGGCTCGTCCATTTTGGGCTACTGTAGAAACGTGGTGACCTCCATGGATGAGGATCCATGATTTTTTTTGTAAACAATACAACGATTCTTTTATTTTCACCAATGAAAACATATTTATGAATATTATATTCCATTTCTGTCATATTCTGCTAATAGATCCCTATAAATCTTACACACGGAACCTTTAATGTAGACATAAAAAGAAAACACAGCTAAAGTAAGTGTAATAATCCCTAACTGCAAAGAAAAACTATTGTACATACAGTCTGTAATTTATGTTTTCTTTTTGTGTCACTGAATTCCCAGATGTCAGCAATTAAAGTAGTGAGCGAGTTGTTATCGCCAAAAACGTTTCAGTTCCAGAGTCTCACCATTTCTCTTTTCTTGACATCATTTTTATTCTTATCTTCCCCTCTTCCCTCCCACTCATTCATCTACCTCTCCATCTCTCTCACACCAGGTATGACTTTGTTGAAGTGGAGGACCAATCAGAGACGAGCACTATAATTTGGGGTCGCTGGTGTGGGCAGAAGGCGCCGCCTAGTCTCAACTCCAAAACCAACATGCTCAGAGTCACCTTCAAGTCTGATGATTACTTTGTTGCAAAGCCGGATTCAAAGTCTACTACTCACAGCTGGTGAGACACACACATTCACTCTGACAAAAAGACACGCACACTGTAACACACACATGCACAGGTGATGATGAATCATGAGCTGTTATTTGGGACGCAGCTTAAAGTTTTCAGTATTTTTGTGTCATGTCGGGTTCGGCCCGAGAACCACTGCAGTGCTCCAGGTAAAATGCCTCTCTCACTTTTTTTACCTCCACTTGGCAATAAAAGAGAGGGATGGGATGATGGGGGAGATTAAAGGAAGGAAGAGAGGTAGGATCTAGTAACACTGCTGGGTAAAATGCCAAAATGTATTAGCCAACTGTTCTTTTCTCGCACGTCCACTCGACAGCAGGGGAGAGACGGAGGGATAGGGGGAGGAGGGCATGAGGGATGACGAGAAAGGGTTCTCTTAAAGGCTGTCAAAGGAACGGATAAGGAGATTAGCTTTGTCATTCTGTCAGGAGGAGGGAAGAAGAAAGAAAGGGACTCTGATTTGAAGATGTTCTCCCACCCTATAATCAGAGGGGAAAGGGGAAGAGAAAGAGCAGCGCACAGACAGAGAGGCATTTAAAGATGTCCCCTGGCTTCCCCTTTTTATGAGTGCAGAGGAGAGAGGGGGAAGAGACGCGGCATCACAGGCAGGGTCGCACTGGTGGCATCGCTTATTATCTGAGAGAAAAAAAAGTGGTGTGAGCACAGATGGAGTAAAGGGCAAGACTGTGACAGAGAGGGAGGGAGAGAGATACTGTATTTGCAGATGATCCTTCACTTTCTACACTCATTTTGATATTACAGCTCCTGTGAAAACATTTACTCTGGCTCTCATCACAGGTTGTACTAAAAGGTCTGCACGTCATCAGCAAAAGCTTTTCATCACTGAAAAATATAACAAGTACTGAGATTGTTTTTTAACTTCAAGGATAAGGCTGTCATTACTCTACGTGTTCTTTATTTGTACAATAATCCTAGACCAAAGACTAATGTGTCTAACTTTCCCTCTACCTGTCTGTGGCACTCAGCCCATATAACCTTAAATATAGTTTCATTTTTTCAAGACCAGTTTTAGTTTATATTTTTATCAAGTGTCACTTAGACTGGACTTCATTATTATACATTATCCATAACTGCTTATCCTTAGGGTTGCGGGGGGTGGCCAAACCCAGTTTACATTGGGCCTGGACAAGGTGATCAGTTCATCTCAGGGATGAGACATAGAGACAAACAACCATTCACGCTCACAATTACACCTATTGGCAATTTTAGAGTCACTAATTAATTTAATTAACTAATGCCTTGGACTATGGGAGGAAGCTGGAGTACCGGGAGAGAACCCACACAAGCGCGGAGAGAACAACCCCCCAGCAGGCTAGGGCATTCAAACTCAGAACCATCTTGCTGTGAGGCAACAGAGCTAACCACTGCACCACTGTGCTGCCCAAAACTCCATAGTGAAATAAATGATGACCGCATAGTTTTTTGGGGTTTTTTTTTTGCCTATCTACACAGCATCAGTGATATCAGGGACTTGTGCCTGTGTAGAGCCCAAAAGATACTAAAAGATAAAACCCACCCCAGCCACAGCCTGTTCACCCTTCTGCCATCTGGCAAGAGATACAGAAGTATCCGCAGCCATGCAGAGCAGCTTCTTCCTTCAGGCTGTGAAACTGCTAAATTCATCCTCAGCACTCTTATATATTGGCATATGTTCTATATTTTTACTTACTTCTCCAACCAATTCCAATCAATAAATCAAAGAGGGAACTGCATTGAAATCTCATTATACAACTTTGTTTTAAATGATGACTAAATTGCCTTGTATCCTTTTATCCTATCCTTGTATCCTCGTTTTTGTGCACAAATGAAATGATCTTTGGTATCATTTTTTCCAACTCAGTTGGTAACATTAGGTCTTTATAGTTCTCTCCTTCAACTTGATTTGATGCTGTCAGATTGGTTCAAAGAAAGTGGAACTGGAGAATTAAATGTCAAGGTATCAAGTATTCATTTTCAAATCAAAAGGCTGAAGTCCAAGTGAAGTCACAAGTCATTGCTGTCAAGTTGCAAGTCTTTTTTGATTTTGTCAAGTCGAGTTAAATGCCGTCAAATCTGCCACTCAAGTCTGACTCTAGTCCACCTTGTCATGCTTTATCCTGTAAGTAGAAGTAACAGTATCACAATGTGACAATACTAAATTGTAAGTCTTTCTAAAAGCTAAAGAAGTATTATCAGCAAAAGAAAAAGTACAGTGCCGGTGATCAGTGTCAGAGACATTATATCATTGGATTATTGTTATTGATACCTGCACGTTTGTTCCATATGTAGGTGTACACGTGATATACTGTGCAAAGCTTTTGAAGTCACATAAAACATCAAATAAGAGCTGAAACAGTTTCTTCAGATTCTTCCTAACTGAAGTTCAGATACCAGGACTGAAGTGCCATGTCTATTAAATGCTAATAAAATCAAGACTATCTTAGGAACGCACATGACCTCAAAGACCAACACCACAACAAATCCATGTGTTCGAGGTTGCTTATGGCAACACTGCAGACATGACACACAGGGTAAGGGAAACAGAGGAATCTCGCAGCCATAAACTGTATATTTGAGCCAGATGAGCCCAAAAATACTCGAGAGCAACCTTCACCTCGTTCAACCCAACATAATGACAACAAAGTAAAAGTACCTCAAAATATAACTCTCTTATCTCTCTCCCCCAGACTCTCACTGCTTCTCCCCATCTCCCCTCCCTCCTCAACCCTTTGTTATTTCTCCTCTGGTCAAACAATCACACTTCTGTACATTTAAAACTGAATCCAGCTCTTGGGGCTTATCTCATTTGATCCATTTTACCCATTTTTCAAAGAGCTCCTGTGTTTGGAGTGTGTGATTTTGTCTTTCCATCTTTCACACACACACACACACACACACACACACACACATATCACAGCCTCCCGTCAGCTAGACTGGAGCTGTGTGTGTGGCTTAATTTAGCAGGTCTAATTTGTTCTCTCCAGACCTGTCGAACAGATAAGAGAGAGGAGGCAGAGGAGGCAGGGAGAGGAAAGGAGGCAGAGGGAGAGAATGAGGAGAAGCAGCATTGGAAGGAGAGAACAGGTGTCTGAGATGGTATCAGCATGTCAGCTAATGACTAAAACAACCTGAACTGAGAGAGGCAGAGTGAGGGGAGAGGCAGAATCAGGCATTTGTGAGGTAGTGAGATATGGAGTGGACTGAGGTTGACTAGATAAAAGAAAAACCAAGAGGGAAAGTCAAAACAGTGTGAGTGTGAAAGAGACAAAAGGCAGAGTGGAGTCAGATGCAAGCATACAGGGAAAAGAGAGGGAATAAAGACCAAAATGAAACCCAATCTCACTATTAAACCCCTGCCATGTTTTACGCCTATCCTCACTTTCTCCTGTCTGAGTAGCGCTCTTTACAGGGCACATGGGTTCATAGCAACCAAAACCCATGACCGAACTTGAGCCAGGTCCAGATTATGTTTAGTCTTATCAGGTCTGGATAGGGTTTCGTTCTATTGCTGCATGTCTTGGGTCTATGCAGGTCTAATACCCGAGTGGCTCAGTATCAGCCCTGATTACGTGTGCTTCACAGTGATCGCCAGAGAAAGGGTGTTCTTTGAGGTGAAACGGAGCGTGTGAGCTGTGATATGCAGGAAAAATGACATGTATTGCTGATCTTTGTGAACTTTTTTGGCTTAAAGGGACGGTTCACCCCGAGGAGTTTTGGAAATATCGGCCGTAGAGATTTCTGCACTGGACTAGATGGCGCTCGGCTTGTGGTGCTCAAAGCACCAAAAAGACATATTTGAAAAATTCAAAACCAGTGTCTCTTTCCAGAATCATGACCCAGTTACTCATGATAATCCACAGACCTTGTTTTAAGCAGTTTCATGTGCGCTGCCTGTCACACACTCTAATATTTCGTTGGGCTTTAGCTTTGATTACCCCATGGCATCGTTTCAATAAGATTATGCAATGTCACAACAGTTATTTCTGTCCAGAGCTGCATTAATTTTTCACCAAGATCTTGTATTGATGATGGGAGAATCGGACCACTGCGTAAAGTCTTCTCCAGCACATCCCAAAGATTCCCAGTGGGGTTAAGGTCAATCCATGTGTGAAAATTATGTCTTATGCTCCCTGAACCACTCTTTCACTATTTGAGCCCTGGAATATGCCCATGCCATCAGAAAAGAAAAAAATCCGATGGGAAAACCTGGTCATTCAGTATATTCAGGTAGTGAGCTGACCTCATTTTTTGGCACATAATGTTGCTGAACCACAACCTGAGCAACTGAAGCAACCCCAGATCATAACACTGCCCCCACAGGCTTGTATAGTAGCACTAGGCATGATGGGTGCATCACTTCATCCGCCTCTCTTCTTACCCTGATGCTCCCATCACTCTGGAACAGGGTAAATCTGGACTCATCAGACCACATGGCCTTTTACCATGGCCTAGCAAACTGAAGCCTTTTTTTCTAATTAGCCTCACTGATAACGGTTTTCTTAAGGCTACACAGGTGTTTAGTCTCAATCCCTTGAGTTTTCTTCACACTGTGCATGTTGAAATGCTCTTACTTCACAATTAAACATAGCCATGAGTTCTACTGTTGATTTTTTTATTATATGATTTCACCAAATGTGATCATCATCATTACGATCATTAGATTTTTTCTTCCTGGAAGATGATGGTTCACCACTATCCTTCCAGGTTTTAATAATGTGTTGGACAGTACTTAACCCAATTTTAATAGTTCCATCAATCTCCTTAGTTGTTTTCTTTGCTTATGCAGGCCAATAATGTGACCCTTCTTAAACAGAGTAACATCTTTTCCATGACCACAGGATATGTCTTCTGACATGGTTGCTTAAGAAATGAGAAGCTACTCACTGCATCATTAAATCATCATTAAATAACTTGTTGCCAACTGAAACACATAATCATGCAGTAATTATCCAATGGAAGCCTCTTCCCTTAGTTAAATCCAGGTGGTGACTTTTTTGGCCAGGCAGTTTAAGAACTTCTTTCTTTCTATAATCAATCATATTTATCAATCAAATTGTATTTATGTAGCCCAAAATCACAAATTACAATTTGCCTCAGGGGGCTTTACAAATGTACAATGTATAACACCCCCTCTCCTGTAGACCCTCTAAAGAGTAAGGAACCCCCCCCTTTTTTTTTTTTATTTGGACATGCTTTGAGTCAACCAACACTTGGAAGACCAGCGCCGTTTTGTCCCATTAAGCTGGAGATAGGCCAGACATCTCTATGGCAAATACCCCCAAAACTCTGCAGCTCACACCAAAACAGTCTAAATGGATAAACAGGAGGCCAGAGGAAAAATATGTAGTAAATATGTTAAATATGTATGTTTGGAGTGAACTGACCCTTTAATCAGGGGAGCTATGTGCCACTGCAGTATTGGTCTCTCTTTAGACTTAAAGCTATAATATGTAATATTTCCGCATTAAAATGTCAAAAAACGCTAGACCTATGTTGTATATTTTGTTGAGTTGTGTACTTTCTTTATCCTGAATTATCCCAACAATGGTTTGCTATAACTTCTGGGAAAACACAGGATATGTCAGATACATGAGAGAGTGACGAAGGAAGTCAGCAAATGTAACTAAAGTAACTTGAATAAAAATTTAATACGTGAACCCATCCATGAGCATGATTTCTTCCTGAGTCATGTTGAATAAAAATATAAATACGAATATGAATATGAACATTTTATTGTCCACAATGTGGAAATTTGCCTTAGTTTCACCATAAAACATGTGATAACAATACAATACACAATACCTGCAACAGTGCATTGTTTCAGCATACATAATCATGAAAGATTTTCATCTGCAATGGTGGTTGTTTGACAACAGCTCCCGTGATCCCACGCTACCTCGACATCATCAAACTACATCTTTTGTTCTTTCTTATATCTCAAGAACTCCTTGGGGGAATTTCTTCAAAATTGGCACAAACATCCACTTGGACTCAAGGATGAACTGATTAAAATTTAGTGGTCAAAGGTCTCTGTGATCTCACAAATATGTTTTTGGCCATAATTCAAGAATTCATTAAATAGTCACTAAGTGAAGAGAGCCTGTTTCTCACTGGAAATTATTCACTGGAATCATACGTGTACATGGGCTATTATTGATGTTAGTTATGTGGATGTCCAGTCAGTGTTGATGGTAAATGTAGTCCACTAAAGCTATTACTTGGCTAACGTTGGCTAAAATATGGAGTTAGGTGACAAAAGTGCAGCACTCATTGAGCATGCCCCTGGCTGCCCAGGGGTAGAGACTGAAATCCAAGCAATAGTTCTTTCTTAACACCAGCAACATCACTGTGACATCACTGGATGCAGGAAGAGCAATACTTTTTACAGAAGAAGAGCCTCTCGATCAATATAGCACACACTGAGCAACTTATTGCTTCAATTGACTGCATTTACCATCAACACTGACTGGACATCCACATGAAATTTTCTCTTTAAGTGCCCATCTACTGTCCTACTGGTGATTTTTAGTCAAGACCAAACAGCTTTATGAGCTTTACAACTACTCACTCACTGTGCTGCAGTGAGGTTTATGCAGATTTGCACGTCGCCAAGCAAAACCGAGACAGATTGCAATCAGATTTGTTATCCGGCTAATGGAGATGTGTAGAGTATATCATGTGGCTAAGTATAAACAAGACTGTATTAAAACCCGTCTGGATTTCATATATGAGACACTTGAAACAAGAAGTGCAAATGTGGTCTAATGAGGTCGACCATATTTCAGATTCCATCTCATTTAACTTGGTTCTACTTTGAATTGGGCCTCTTTTTTTCAAAACGAGTTTTTGTAGGATTCCGCAGATCGAGACCTGAACTGACCTTTATCTCTGATGTAAGAATACAAACTACTCCCCCTCCAATGAAACAAAAGCCCACCATCTGCAGTCAAACAGAGGCCTTGCTCATTATTCATGTCACTGTTTTCTTCCCCAAATCATTATTCTTTGATCCCTTTCAAATCTTGTTTTCAGCGGGTGTGATTCGTCATCTGCAGTGCAGGCTCACATGAAGTAATGAGTGCTTTTGATTGCATAAGATAAACATTTTAGGAGCTATTTGGTTATAAAGGCTCAAAGAAAGGCTCTCTGAGTGCACAAAGCAGCCTCATTATGTTTACTGTGAACAGAAGCAGCTCTGAGTTGATCTTTGTAAGACTTCAGAACCTTATAGATCCCTGTTTGTGTTTGTTTGTTTCCAACATTGATTTTACTGTCTGAGATCATACAAGTAACAGTAATGTACTTTGGGTGGGTATTCCTGGGAAGCGTTGCTAAGCCAGGTGCACCGGGAAAAGACCATTGATCAAGGAATGTGATCCAAGTTAGTTCCCAGAATCCCTTTCTGAGTCATCCGACGTGTGTGCTGTCCATACAGACCAGACTCATGGAATATGACTGAAAATGAAACCAACAACTCATTTGTGTGTGTGTGTGTGTGTGTGTATAATGATAAACAGCACCAAATGGATGTTTTCAAAGCCATTTGCATTCACTATGACTAAAAGAGGATCATGTTATATCATAATCTTCTAAATTATTGTCTTAATTAGGGCCTCTTGCCACGTAGTGTTTTTTTCCTGGTTGAAAGGGGTTGGCAGGGCACTGTGGAGCGCTGTGATGAAGAGTCTGCGTGGTTTAAAAACATGGGTTTTGTTTCTATGACAACAATATCTTTAAAGGGACAGTTCAACCCAAAATCAAAAATACATACTTTTCCTCTGGCCTGTAGTGCTATTTATCCATCTATACTCTTTTGACTTTGACAGTATTTACTGTCAGCTTGCTACATTAGGCATCCGCCACATAGTGAAGCAGTGCAGGGAGAAGATCAAGTAACTGAAACAGGTTCATAAGAAAATAAAAGACCACAATAAACAAAGTGGATCTAATAGAAACACAAGCAAGTGGTATGCAGTGGACACTATCCTCGGCCACAGACCGGCATGTACCGGTAATGCAGGCAGGGAGGATTCAGCAGTCGGTTTTTAGAGGCTGTCGACAGTGGCACAACTGGGAGCTGCAGTCCACCAGTGTAAGCTTCTGCAGACAGTAAGAGGCTACTTGTACACTTAACAACGTAACGTTATGTCCTAATGTTAAATATAATTACCCATCTGCAGTGCTGTCCCAGTATGAAGACTATGAAGTGCTGCCATTTGCCAAATGAGTTTTGGCCTTTTCGCTCTCTGTCTTCTCGCTCCTTCAACCACATCATCGAAACTTGTTTGTCTCCTTTCAAACTCTGTTATAAGCATAAATCCCATGACACATAGCTCTGACCATAGCATCTTCCATCTTGTTTAGTTGTTGTCATGGTAATGGTTGTTGTATGTCATGCTGAAGTGACATTACTCAACCAACCGCCAACCGGCTTACGTCACTTTACATTTCACTGATTTCGACTTGAACATTAGCTCAGACTCAGACACAGATGAGACAGCATACATGTGGCTGGTGTGATTTATCTACAAACTTGAACATCCTCCGGCTGTGAGCGAGATAACTGGTCATGTGGAGTAAATGTTGACAGGGAAACACTCTGGCCTTCCTCACCATCTACCACACACTTAATCCTCAGCTGCTTCAGTGTCCAACTGTACAAAATGGAGGTTGAAAAGGGCAGCTCCCTGGTGTCCTCTCCACTAGACTGCTACTGTAAATAAGAATCTGTTCCCTCAGCACCGGTCAACACGGCCACATTTCCTGAAATATTACTTTTAACTTCTGTAACAAATATTGCATCATAAATCAAACAAGAAAATATTTAAAAAACAATTCACCTACAAAATGAGCTTCTTTTAGCAACTTGCACCCTCCTAAAATCTTCAGGGTCCTGTAGACTACATTTTATACTGGAAGCTGTATTTGCAGATGTATCACCATGTTTTTACATGCTAACATTACATAGGTTTTTATGTACACCATCTGCAAATTATCCAGAATGTAGCAATGCTACAGAGTGGCCCCAGAGCCAGTCCTGACCTCTATGGGGCCCTAAGCAAAATTCTGCTAAAATCCTAACTGGCATGTGAGCCATATAAACCATATGCTACACAGTCACACCTGACACTCCAGTGATCCTGCTACAATCCTCCTCCTTTAAAACGGTTTGCTCCGTCTGTCATCCTAAGAATAAGTAGACTTGTACAGAACAGAATGAGGTTAAAATAACAACATATATCAAACAGAATATTTTGTGTAGAATTTTAAGATAAGAAAATATTAAAATTAACTTAACAGCTGAACTTAACAGTAAATAAGGCATCTTGTGTACTGTGCATGTAGGGCCAACCAGCTCTGCTCACACCTAACCTCTTTGTATGACTCAGACAGACGCTGGTGCAATTGCCTGTTGGGTTTGGTACATTTAGATTTTTGTAAAAGCTGTCATTTTTACTCTGGTGCTCTCAAACTAAACAACATGACTAAGACCTTTTTAAAAAAATGGGTCGCAGTCTGGTTGCTGGTGTGGTTAATTTGTGACAGCAAAGCAGACCAACCACAGGCTTGCATGATAGAAAACATCATGATTTTAGAATGAAGGTACAGATACAGACATATACTATTATTAAATCCATCTGTTGACTATGACCTGTCAAGTAAGTGATCTGTATATCTATATATGTAATTATTCATTTAATTTTTTTTATTTGTACCACACATGTAACTCCAGAAGAAAGAAAAAATACAATTCATTTATAATCAAAACACAATTTTTACATGTCATGGAAAAAAAGGAAGAAGAAAAAACCCTTACTTGGTAACAATGGTAAAATGTCACATGTGCACAGCATCAGTGTAATGTCTCACACAATGTACCTTTGTAGTTCCCCAATAAAAAAATTGTGAAACATACATATAATACATTATATTACAGTACAAGATGCCCTTTTTCCTTTTTTTCTACTGGTTGATTTTTCTAAGTTTAAGTTTTGTGCAGCATGTGCAGCATGACTTGCTATCATTCACCAGGATCTAATTTCCCTGCACAGATGCAGGATGACTTATAAATGAAGGAGCTACTAGTCAGTCCATGTGTTTTATTATTTATTTATTTATGTTTTATGTGGCAATTAATCACGTTTTCTGCTCCAGAATAAGTAAACCTAACTATTATGACATTGGTTTTTAATCAGTTCAGACAGTTTTAAAGGAGAAATCTGTAATATATTTACTTTAACAAATCATAAAATGACCATGATGTGTCATCAAGAGATCAATGAAACATGTTAACTTACTTCACTTGACATGAACGCAACAGATGCAGTGTTCCCTGTTGAAATTTCTACTCCGGACTGGAACAATTGTTTTGTGTGTTCATTTCACACTAATCAGAGCTAAAATTAATGCAGAATTTTCACCGAATGAGTAAGTGTCTGTTTATGACACGTAAGAAATCATTACTAATCTTGTAGAAGCCGTAGATCTTTATAACTGCTAAATTGATCAAAATGTTAATGGAGTTTGGCAGGCAGTGAGACGGGCCACCACTTAACTCATCCTCCAGCCTGTGTATTTTCAGAGCGGTAGGATTTTGTTTTCAGAATAATGGGCTTAACTTTAGATTGACAAGACAATTGACGGTTATAAACAGCTGATTAACTTACAGTGGAGGACTCGTCATCGCTTGTTATTGTGAATTTATGCACCCTGTGCTCCTACGGTGCTCCTGCAACCTGCCTGTCTCTGTCGCGTCTGGGGAGGAGGGGGTGGGGAACAACTCGCTTCAACCATTGATTATATATTAAGCAGGGTTACAACCTATTTAATATACAGTCTATGGCTCCAACTCACTACGTGGACTGCTGTACTTATTTTTGCACGTGCTATGACTACACATTGCTCCTATCCCCCGAGCTAAATTTTCAACAAATGCATACATTTGCATATCAGATTTCCGTCCAACGAGAGCCTGTTTTATAAAGGGGAGATGAGTATGTAAGAGAGTAAAAGTTTGGTGCTGTAGCTGCCAGGTGACTTCAGTCTGTATGCTCAGAGGGTCTCAGTCCTCCCTTTACATGTTCTGATCCCTGTCTCTTCAACTTTTTTTGTATTAAGTGGCCCAGATGTGCTTGAAATGAAGCATTTAACCTTAAAAGGAAATGAGACCAGGAATCCGTAAACATGCATTTACTTGGACACACACTCACACACTTACAGGAAACCTCCTGACCTAATTCACAGCTGGTTTGGGTGTGCGTTTATTATGTGCATGAGCACATTTATCCAAAGGCCACATGCGAGAATCTGTTAAACAAAAACCTTTGCACACTGACAGGCTTTGATGTCAACTCTATTACATTAGCAGACACACTCGCGCTCTCTCTCTCTCTCTCTCACACACACACACACACACACACACTCGGAGACAAAGTGAGGGCACTGTGTCTTTGAAGTGTGGTTGAGACAGATTAACTGTTCCATATTGACCGGAGATGGTATTTAAGACTCTTCAAGGAGAGGGATTCGATAGCCAGAGAGATTTTATGTGTGTGTAGTCAAGAGGGTGATGCCAGATACTGTGCATTTGTGTGTTTGTGTGTGAGAGAGAGATAGAGAGAGAAAGATAAAGAATGTGTGCATGTGTGCCAAATATGTCAGTCTGATGAGTGTTTATCACCTAAACGTGCCTTGACCATTTCTTACACACACACACACACAACACACACACACACACACACAACACACACACACACACACACAGAGGCATGCTGTGACCGGCTTCATAGGAAAATTCTTTGAGGATTTTCCTGACTTACTGACAGTCCATCAGTTGACAGGCAGACACCTGAAGGTCTTGGAAAACCTTAGATTACATGTTAAGCTCCGCCCGTCTCCAAGAAGCTGTGTTTAAAGCAAAAACCGTGACGGAAGTGCAGTGATAGATGTAAGCATTTACTGTTATGATGATTATGATCCTTTCCAACCCCTTACACATGGATTTACTGTAGTTGCCAACCCCCAAACATCACTTACAGTAACTGTGAGTAAATGTAGAAATATGGCTGAGAAAATAACCACACGTGTGTCCATGTCCACATGTCCACATGGTTTTGGATCATGTAGCTATCTAACAGAATAGATTTCACTGAATATACACAAATCCACACTGACCAAGATTTTGTTGTGTTAATTCAGAAGATGCATGAGGCAACAAGTCAAATAGATCATGCATAAGACCATGATTTCTTTAAAGCTGGGGTATGCAGTTTAGTTTTGCCATAATTGGGCAAAAGTTCCATAATAACCCTTAAGCATAATGTAATTCAGGAGTTCTGAGAAAAGACCTTTGCTCGTCCTCTTAGCTCTGTTTTCAGGATTTAGAAATCTCGTCTGTGACGGGAGATTTTTTCCAATCACAGGCCAGTAAGGTAGTTGATTGTTGAGTCTCATTCCCAAAACATCAGTATTTGGCAATCTGGGAATGAGACTCAGTGTTTCCCCCCAGTTATTAATTTAGTTTTCTAAAGACATAGTTGAGAGGAACAATATGCCTTTGAACAGACCTTTTCTATGTAGCTTGTGTAGTCTGAAGTTATGTAACAGCAATATCAGGTTATCTTGGCTCAACTGATGAGTGTCTATGGGATTAGATAACATACTCATGATCCCATTGACATCCAGGAATTCTGGCAGAAAGGTTTGTCTGAAGAGTCTGAGGAGACTTTGAAAAGCCCTGCACTAAACCAGCTTCATAAGATTCACATTTTTCCTCATTCATTCAATACTCATCTTTCTTTTTCTTCTCTTCTGTGTCATTTCTTGTCCATTTTCTGCTCAGCTGATCAGTTGCTGATTGGTCATTTCTGCTGTCTGTTCTTGCAGTATGACTCTCCTCTGCCTGCATCCAACACTAACTGGGAGGCTGTCACTATGCCCATGTCGGTGAGTCATGCACGCACATAACACAATTAATTAATTCCTTAAATTAATTAAAATAAGATAGGAATGCTTGAGAATTATTAAAATAAGGGATATTTTTGGCAGAAACAGAGCTCACACATCAACAATTACATAAATAAATACATATTACAAAATAAAAAGAAATTTCCAGGTAGGAAAATGTCTACCTGGATAGGATTGGGTATTGGTACTTGATAACTTTAAGGTATCACCTGAAATAACGCTGTACCAAGTAGTAGCTTCTCCAGTCAAACAATACCTTTGTTCAGTCCTTTTTGTACTGAGATCTAGAAAAATGACTATTTGTATGGTGCTGCTCACAGTCAATTACCACAAGTGCTATTTGATTTAATGCAACATGTGATTGGCCCACTATCACAGCAGCTACAGCCTATACAGGTGTGGTGAAGAATGTCAATGTCAGTGTTTCCCAAAACCCAAGATGACATCATCTAATGTCTGGTGTTACTCACAACCTAAAGATATTCAGTGTACTGTCACAGAGGAGTTAGAAAAAAAAAAAAAAATCACATTTAAGAATCTGAAATCAGACAATTTTGACTTTTTTTTTTTCTTAGAAAATTACTCAAACTCATGTTGACTTAATCTCATTTGAAACAGCTTTGGGATACTGCTTGGTAATAATGATCGATATCAAATAAAGTAGTAATAGAAAGGTATCAAATAACTGATTCTATTGGTATCAGCAGTGTCACTTTAAGGGTTCTGGTATTGGTCATTTTTTAAGTGATACCCAGCCCTATTCGTCACCATCATCGTGAATATACAATATTATTTCAAAATAATATCAGTGTTTTAAAAAATGTTTCCAACCTACCTTTTAATAACTATTTGTAGATGGATGATTTGTTGATGTGATATTAACAGCTACCCACCTACCTATCTGCCCTCCAACCCCTGTCGCTCCACATACAAGCGTCTTCTTAAGCAACAATAGCTACAGTAATACATTTAACATATGGTCCATTTGCATAGGCTAACACACACCCACACGCAGAATATACTCATGCATGTATGTACTGTATTTATTATGCATGAAACTTGAGATGTAAAACGACATGCTTACTCAGACTAATGTCTAACTAACTAAGTACATCAGTGTAATTTCTGTGTGTCTGTGTGTAAGAGCAGTGGGGTTCAGTGACATATGTGACCATAATAATTAGTGTGCGTTGGGGTGTGCGGCAGTTTTTCTGCATGGATTGATAATGGTTATACGTGTGTACATGTGGGTGTATGTTTTTGCGGCATGTGTGCGTGTGTATGGATATGTCACTGACAGTGCAGATGGGTTGCACATGGACGGTTTGTTGGCCTCTACTTTATATTCAAATGGCACTCTGAAACGTTATCTGCTTCTGTGGGTTTTCCCAGTGATTTATGGTCAATTTACATTAAGTTCATGTCGCTAACTGCTTCACACTATTGAGCAAATACAAAATGTGATGCATTCATTAGAAATGTGAGCCCCTCACTTATATGTTAATTTTGAGCATTTTGACATCCTTACTCTAAATGGGGAAAAAAAACACTATTTATAGTGAAATTAAATACAAATTGTATTAAATGGCTGTATGTAGTTATTTGAAAAGTAATCTAATGGAGCTCTTGGTTCAACATTTAGTTGAGCTTTAACATCAGCCAGAGTCACATTTTTATTGCATGGTAGAGCGACACTAAAATGATCATATTTCATTTATACTTATTAAGTCAATGTATTTAAGCTCTTACGATAAATGTAAAGTCTCAGAAGTGTACTTCAGTTCTCATGTTAGCTTTGATGAATCTCTCCAACCATGAGCTCCAGACAGCTTCTCATCACCTACTGTACCCTTGTCCTTGTCCTTTGACCCATATGGAAGTCAGTGCTGATTGTGGCAGTTAAAGTCACAGACATAATGGTCCTATATGCTGTACGATTTTCATTGCACTTGCCTCCTAGCTGAGCCTGCAAGAGGGAGAAAGGGGCATCTATAATATGCTCCTTCCGTTATCCCATGTTGCAGACAATACAATACAATACAATCATTACAGTGGAAAACTAAACTAACTAACAAAATCTCTTCATTTTTAGGCTACTAAAAACTAAAAAGGCTTAGTTTTTCAAGCATGTAATGATTTCTAGCATTTCTAGCAAGCTCAGCCTCACACCCAGGTTTCTTCTCAACTGCTGTCACTTGCATGCAAGCATATATATGTGGTGAAACACTGTATTTCCATCACAGTGTGCTGTACTACATTCTGTGGGTTATTTTTTTAATTTACAGTAAATGTCACAGACACACTGTACACACTATTTCCACCACAGTGTGCTCCACCACAGGCTGTAGGCTATTTTCATAACTTACAGTAAATGTCAGCTCTACATGTTGTGCATATATGGGGAGAGTCTTTATAACCACAGTAAATGCACCATTTTTAGTGTTTTAATCACAGTCCACAATACATAAATATACATAACAACAGTATATTACTGTAATTGAAATGCATCACACATGTTGAGACAAAGCTAAATATAGAGAAGAGATACACTGCAGAGGAAGACACTGACATCAGGTCAAGATGTCTCCTTGAAAATCTGTTTTCCATTTCACTAAAAGCTCTGTCTGAAATGTTTAGTAGGGATCTCTTAAATGACTGGACGTGTTAGAGGAGTCTGAGTCAGTATGACCAACACTGACTTTGGCCTTTACGTTCATTGTTCCCAGCCTCTTTGTGTCAGTGTGGAGGTTATCAGTCGATATCTCCAATTCTTTCCATGAATAATTGGATATTTTTTTCAGTTTTTGAAAAGAAACAGCGCTGACCTCCCCACCGCAGCACAGTCTGTTGCTATAACTTGAACAATAAAATATGCAGCTTCTGAAGAACCCAGAACACTGTCAAGGATTCATAAAGTTCAGAAAGCTGCCTCTGCCAACCAGTCACTACCAGACACTGCATCATCATCATGACTTGGCCATTGGCTCTCCAATAAGCCTTTGAATGGGGTTGTGTAATAGGTCTCCGCTGCATAATAATGGTGAGAGAAATAATAAAGCCAACCACAGATTTCCAAGAAGGTTTTGGCACATGGCTACCTGTGATTTCCCTAATGTGCTGTAGGTAATAACGCTTTAAATGAACGATCGCTAAAGTTAGAATTAGCTTAAATTTCTAATAGAATTAGTAATTTTGTCGTTACCCTTTGACCTCTGCTCTTTGCAGGACAGTGGTGGATTACAGATGCCAGCAGCGGTCACAGAGGTTCCTTTCTCATTGGAGGATTTGGACCAGACCATAGCCGCCTTCGACACCGTAGAACAGCTCCTCAGATCCCTCAGCCCAGACACCTGGAGGCAAGACCTGGACAGCATCTACACCCAAACACACATACACTATAGATCCAGGGCCTATCATCTGGCAGGCAGACATAATAAAGGTAAGATCTCCAAGTTTTATGAGCCATCCATGAATCTGTTCACAAAACATATGTATATTATCTTAAACACATGTATTATTGTCTCACATGCTTTCAGGATCGCAGAGCACTAAATCCAAACAGATACGTCCTTGCATGATGATAATCACTTTCCTTTGGCTTCAATATAAATAATGCATTGGAATATGGTGACACATTACAAGACAGTTTTACAATAGAGGACTGAAACTTAACACTATGAGTAGATATGCAACCCGTTCTCATCCCTACTTATTGAATACAGACGCACAAGGTACCCTTGAGCTATATGAGGCGCATCAGGGCATCCATTCACTACAATATTAACCCATTCACGGCACTATAAGCGCACCTTATAGTCCAGCCAGTTCTCATCCCAGCTTGACACTCCTCAGCGTCTCATACTAATGCACAAGGTAACCTTTAGCAGCTGTATGACACCTATGTATGCTTAGACAACAAAATTACTTGGGTAGGTTTACTTGAAGACACTGTTTGCAGTTACAAATAAGTATGTTATGACCGTCATGTGTCACCGAAATGACTCACAAAACAAAAGTAACATGACGCAAGTCACATGGCTCATGTAAGATTTTGTACCTTAAAATCAGGTCTGGAGGGCTACGTTAAAAATGTATTCCAATACAGTTACTAATTATTACCTTCTTACTTTCTGTTACTTTTGGATAACCACATCATAAATTATGGTGAAATTGTTTATCCTTATATAGTGTTTTTAGGGCTGGAAGTAATGACTATTTTTATCATCAATTTATTGGTCAGTTATTTTCTCAGTTAATTGATTAATTGTTTGGTCCATGAAATGTCAAAAAATGGTGAAAAATGTGATCAAAGCTCAAGGTGATGTCGTCAAATGTCATGTTTTGCCTACAACTAGATATTCAGTTTATTGTTAGAGAGAAGTAAAGGAACCAGAAAGTATTCACATTTAAGAAGCTAAAATCAGAGAATTTTGACTTCTTTTAAATTAAAAAAAACAATTAATCAATGATCAAAATAGATGCAGATCAGTTTAATAATTGATTAACAATAGGTTAATCATTGCAGCTCTAAGTGTTTTATGTTTGTTGTTAGGTTTGTTAGTTTGTCAAGCTGTTCTTTCCATTGGTGTGTGCAATTTATTGATCGATTGATTGATTTAAAGACAAAAAATGGCAAAACTTCCACCCAGTGAAGCATTTATTCACTAGAGGCCATGATAATGAACTGACAACTGCATGTGCACCGTGCATGGTAGTATATCATTTTGTAATCCTACAAATAATCCCCATTTTTATTAAATGTATTTGTAATGTAATTGTCTTTTTTTAATGTGTAACTATAATGGAATACAGTTACTTTTTTTTTGGTATCCAGATTACTAGCTCCCGTTACATGTAATCTGTTGTTCCCCAAGCCTGTGTGCAATTTTTAGTAACCTTTTGGTTTCACATGGGACACGAATCCTGATCGCTTGGGTTAACAGTCCTGTTTGTTTGAGTCATCCATCCACCCCACCTCCTCCATATGCAGACTTCCAGCTCTTCATACTACGTAGAAAGCCTGGTGCATCTCCAGCTGACAGGCGCTGTGCATGTCTGTATGAGGGGCCGTGACAAAACATTGGTGTTTGGAATGGGAATGGGCTAAGGTATGAGTAGAGACAATGTTAACTGTTATTGATCAAACTGTAAATGAGAGTTGACAAGTAAAGAAAGCTCCAGTTTTGCAACATTAAAATAGTCACAAACATACAAAGTAGCCCTACAATTTGATCTCCAGCTGACAAGAAATGCATATAAAACCCAATAAACCCAGGCTGCCGTCGGTGGGTAAATGCTGTGCTGTGTGTAGTATATGCATAAGAAGACTGTATCAAAAAGCTGTCTAGAGCTGCAGAGCTGTTAGTTCATCAACAGCGCTAACAACCCTTCATGTCACACAAAGACATTGGAGTGTATGAATATAGAACATAATGCTAAATGAGGCTTTAAACTCGAGCTTCCAGAGATGAAGAATTATATCAGGCTTAATTACAGGGAGAAAACTGTGCAGCCATAAAAATAACATCTTTGGTTTTAATATTTCTCTTGGTATAAGGATCTTATGGATTAAGCAGACACTCCGTGAGCATTTTGTACAGTAATCTTATGCAGTGTGGAAATAATGTTTCTTTTCTTTGAGTGTATAAAGAGACACTGAATAGAAATACTGATCATTCCTGTGTTTCACAATGTAAGGACGACATGGGAAAAGATCTTAGATTTAAGTATAATGATGAGGCATAGTGACATGCTGAGTTCGTAAAGTTGATGCAGGAAGATGAGAGCAGCGATGTCCTCATCTCATTTTATTGTGCTGCAGATGGTGATCCTCAGCAACTCTGCTGCGTTCACAGTATTCCGCTGCAGATTGTTGCAGTCGGTGGTAGCGGGGAGGGGAGAGCGTGCTGCCTTGTGCTGACCAAGAAAGACCCACACAGCAGGAGGCCCATTCTCACTTATTTGGCTATATTGTACATAAACTCAGCGGTACAGCATTGCGGTATAGGTCTATGACCTGGTAATCTGAAGGAAATTATTAGTCATGGCTGTAATGGAGCCACATTGCTGCCTTATGATCAAATATAGCACAGGTGACAGCCAGTTAAAACATGATAATGAAGTGTTGCGTATGCTGTGGAAACTGCCATCCAGTCTGAGTCAAGTCAGGTAGAGTCTGGTGGTTGAGTGTATCTCTACGCACTTAATCTGGCATGAAGGAAGGAATATATGAAGGTAGAAGAAACATCTGTGCACGCAACTCCCCTGTGCTGAACATAGAAATGGGGGAGAAAAAAAAGATTAAAAGAACATTCTGACAAATTTCGGTGTGAAAATACTTTTTGAACTTGAAATAGGTGTGTATAGAAATGGAAATATGTTTTCCTTTTTTTCCAGTTTTCTGTAAATATAAAAGCTCATCATGGAAAAATGAAACCAGCTGCTGCTCCTATTATGACGCAACAGCGTACCGTAGCCTGACTAAGCTGTTGCATCATCAAAAAATGAGCAATTTGCCCTGTAGTGGGTCTAAAAGTGAGTCAGTGACAGATTTAAGGTGACACAGGACCAGCAGTTCAAGGCAATTCTTTACTGTGGAGTCAGTGCCAACGACCCGCAGTCACTGAGGCAGTAGATTTTGTCCTTAAGAGCAGGTATGAAATTTTGGCACGCAATGCTTATTACACACACGTCACATGATCATGGGAGCGTGTGTTCAGGTATGTGTGTATCTCCTGTACAGAAGCATTGAAGCTCGCTACACTCAACCCTATCTCCCTCACCTGCACCTCTCTCTATCTCTCTGCCTTTTGTACCAGAGGGCTCTCCTGTTCCTCAGTAAACATTTGGGCTTGACAGCAAATCTATCTCTATTTATCAGTGCATGTGTGCGCCTGGCTGGCATGAGAAGGCTCTGTATATTGGGGGAATTTGTGCATGTTGCAGCACCACAGAGAGGTGCATAGGTGCTGCAGGTCTTTGATATACTGTACCGGCGAAGCTCTCTCTAATTGGAAATTCAACCTGTGCAGCGGAGCAGAAATGTGCCACAGTCAGCAGCTTAGCTTTGTTTTCATTAAGACACACACACTGTGTGGCTCACACCCACCTTTGTTCACATGAAGGACAGAAAGTCTGATCCTAATATTAATTGGGACACTTTTAAGCCGAAGTATCTCACACACATGCTGACTCACACATTGATAAGTTCACATTAAAAACAAAGTAATACTGCAAACAAATCCTTGTATACAACAGGGATGTGTGCAATTAGTTGACAAAACGATTAAACATTGCTACCCTCGCTAGTCAGCACCAGAAATACTAGTTGGCATGGCACGTTCGGTTAAATATTGGGGCAAACATGTATTTGAGGTGGGCAAATGTATTCATGCGGTGAGGAAACTCTGCATGCTCCACCTGAGTTTGAGCAATTATCTATCCTGCAGGCGCAGGGAAGGTTCCAGTGTCTGTGATCAATCATTCGTTTACTTATCTGCATTCAAATGAGGTCGTGTTCACAAGAAGAGTCCAGATGAACGCCCCCCGCATGTGGTATTCACGACATTGTAAAATTGAAGTTTTCTGAAAGCTCCAGTCTTACAATGTTGTGTACATGACTTTCCATGTCATAAATAGGTTTTAAATGGCAGCAATACGCTACACACTTGTTGTTGTTGCCGGGCAACACAATTGTTTCTCTCCCTGTGAAGCCAATCAGTTAATCAGGGATTAACATAGTTGCATGGTACCTTCCCAGATCCGCAGCTCTGAACCGTGCTCGGGAGACTTCTGGTCTTGGGCTATTTTAATTGCCAGGCTCACAACTGCTAACTAGCTATCTTTTCACAGTTTAGACAAGCTCTGCTGTGAAGAACACGGGAACTCATCATAGATTTTTTCCTCTTCTGTAAGTTTCACTAATATACTGCAACTTGAGCTTATACACTTTACAGCTGACTGCAGTAACTTAACTACTCCTAAGTATATCATAAAGCATGACTATGCTAGTCAGTTAAACCATTTATTAATATTTCATTATTGTACCACACCAGTTAGCCCGCTACTAGTCGGTGCTGCAGCCCCAGCTTGCTATGCTATGGCCAGATGGCCCAGATGTTGTCATCAGCAAAGTGAGACAAATGATGTCTCATAAAACCAGTTCAGTTTGATAGTGTTTTGCTCTAGAGAGAGAGAGAGAAAAAAAAAGAATGTATTTATGCTGTGTCAGAATAAACTGCCATATAACCACTCAACTGCAGCACAGGCATGTGGACATTAACCTGTAAGGAGAGCGGCTGCTGGTGCTAGCATGGCTAACGTTAGCCACACTGTGTGGCAGCTGACATTAGGTCACGCGGTGCAAAATGTAAAATGTCCATAATGCACAGCACAAAGTGGCACACATATCAACATTGAAATATGATTTGGTAATTGAAGAATGTGATTAATGGCTGGCTAATGGAGTGTTTTCTTACTTTCAAACTAATCAACTAATCTGAATTAAAATTTCCAGGTCGGCAGGGAGATTAGTCACCAGGAACATATACAGCTCCTATAATTGTTGCACAAGAAAACACACAGACACTATCATTTTTTTTCTTGTTGGTGGCTCTGTGATTGACACAGTCATTCTCGCAGTCTTGCTTGCTCTCAGTCTTTCTGTCTTTTTCTCCCACGCACTCCCTGACAGG
This sequence comes from Lutjanus argentimaculatus, assembly GCA_034769285.1. Classification (NCBI taxonomy): domain Eukaryota; kingdom Metazoa; phylum Chordata; class Actinopteri; order Lutjaniformes; family Lutjanidae; genus Lutjanus; species Lutjanus argentimaculatus. Next base: position 6,051,513 of record JAWZSL010000001.1, read on the forward strand.
GTTCTACACCACTGCTTTTTTGAGATTACACTTATTCCCCTTAAAAAGACACAAGCTCAACACCGCAACCACACATATATATACACACACACTCAGAGTATACACGCCTACACACTCACACATGACCTGTGCCTTCATAAGTATAAACATGCACCTTACCCCAGCGCACACAAACACACATACCTCGTGTCCCCTGCATTTGGTGTTACAAGGCAGCACTGAATGTGAACATCAGAGCTGCAGAGGCAGGTGACTCAGTGGGTTCTGTACCAGCTCCTTTACACCAAGCCTTGCATCACTCTTGAAAGTGTAAACAAAATTACAAATGTTAGAGACACCTGTCGTGACTTCACTTAAAAGTCTACTATTTTGCTTTTCAGTAAAATCACAAGAACTGGATTGACAGATTCTCTGTCACCTGTGCCTTTCACAACAAAAGGGATGCAGGAAAAGGGGTTTCTGCGATTTGGTCGTGAGCTGTGAATTGTGTTATTGTCGCAGAATGTCTGCACTATACTCCTACATGAAGAGGTGAATTCATAATGCGTAACACGCCCTCCATGTTACACCTTAGTAAGTTAGCTGAAGGTGCAATATGTAAGAATATGTAAGAAACTGAGCTTGGATTCATTTTCCAAACAAACAGAGGGAAGCATATCACCTGAGTCACCACTAACTGCTGCTATATATAGCTGCCATTATTTAGCTGTGCAACTAGCATTCGGAGCAAGTATTGGAATCTATACTGCTAGCACAGGAGCTTTGGACCGGTGAGTGTGGATTTTCAGGTCCAGGGTGGATGGACCAGCAGGGAAGCCTGGCGTGTAGCAGCACCAGAATGGGCACCAGAACCGGAACTGGACGAGTAGGAGACTAAACCGGGCTCAGCAGCCTCAGTCAGGCCCTTTTCACCAGCTGTTCTGTTCTGATTCGTGCACCTAATTTGGAACTGTTTGCCTCATTCCCACCAAAAATAAACTGTTGCAACCCAAAAAGTTGGTTCCCAGCTGGAACTAAAAGTACCGGGTTTTCCGTGACGACATCCTTGATCACAATGGCTCTGCTCAAAACTGGAGGAAGCGCATGCTGGTGTGCAAGGTAGCACCAACGTTGAATAAACAGACACTAACTCATTGGCGAATGAGTTAGTGACTGTTTGTGAGTCGTAAAAGATAATGAATAATCGTGTAGAAGGCACAGATGTTCATAACTTTTAAATTGCGCAGAATGTTAATGGAGTCTGGCAGGCAGTGAGATGGTTTCAAAACCAGTTAAAAACTCCTTGTAGTAAGTAGTTTAAACACTTACATGATTCAGTGAAAAAACCTTTTAGAAGTTTAGAACTTTAAACCAGGTTGTACAGTTATTTATTATTAGGAACAAACTGAGTAGATTAACTCCTTTAGCAAATTATCATCATTTTCAGTTTCTTACAGTTTCTACAGAGAAATACTCTGATTTATTCAAATGAGCAGATCGGTGTGACCTGGCACCTAAATGTTAGGTCTCCAGTCATCGGAAATACACACTAATAAATCCTCAGTTTTTTTAAACATGACACAAACACACAGTTTGAATCAGTTGTCCTCATTTAGCCTCTTAATACTCACACAAAGGCAGACATAATCCACTTTTCATTTAGCCTCCTGTATAGCGGATGTGCACCCAGCAGGGATTTTTTGAGGAGCGTGCAAACACATCTGACACCTCACACACAGACGCATACGCATAAAAATGTGCACACAGTAGCTTTCATTTCCTGCATTTCTTTTTTTTTTTTTTATTCCTCTTGTATCTAATCATAAGGAGAAAGTCTGGAAATATGTGCTATTTTACCATTTAGATGGAACTGCAATCAAGGTTGTCAATATAAATAGTGCACTTTCTTCCTTCATCTCTTTTCTATGAAAGTAAATGATCACATCTCCGGTTCTTTTCTCCGTCTCTTCATTGTTGTTCATTGTTCACTGGGCTTCCCACATGCTTTATGTCATGAATGGAAACCCCCACGGCAAAGATTTCTTTTTGTGAACAATTGCTTATTGATTATCAATGCCATTAGGCTTCTCCTGACCCCTCTGCACTTCTCTTCAGATTCTCTCACTCACACACAATATTGCACGTCAAGCAAATTTGTCATTGTTATACTAATATGGAGGATGTACGATTTCTAGGCAGTTTCTATTGCCTGACTGATCTTTATTGTTGCATTGCTGCAGCAAGCCAAATGAAAGCCAATCTCACAGAGCCATACTGTTGTACTTACAAGTATCGATCTTGACAACCCCTTTATTCTTGTATCAGGTACTAGAAGCCCATTGTATTTCAATGAGGTGAAAAGCTAGTCGTGACCCAAGAAAATTTTATTCATCTTCGCTGCAAATGGACTTGTTTAAAGAATATTTTGCTGGTTCCAAGAAAAGGATTATCACATTCCACTCAGGCTAACCCGCTGTGGTAATGGCCCCGCTTCTGCTTTCTGTCAGTCTCATAATGGTGGAAGATCTCCACACTGCTGGCTCTGAGTTTTTTTTATTATTTTTTTTGTCTGGAAACAGAACCCTTGAGTAGGGTTAGGGTACAGTCATAGGGCGCTTTTCTTCACTCACATCCCCTCCATCTTATCTCCTCCAAGTGAGGATATGAGAGAGACAGAAGGACGGAGGGGCTGAAATTGCAAAATGAGAAATCATTGGTTCCTCAGTTCAGTCTGAAGTGACATCAGTTACTTATGACGAGCTGCACAGCTTTATCAACATCAAATAGACTGGTATGAATGCCCACAGAACCCCTTATTAAAGGGGCAGTTCACCCCAAAATCAAAAATGCATATTTTTCCCCTGGCATGTGGTGCTATTCATTCATCTAGATTTTTCTGGTGTGCGTTGCAGAGTTTTGAAGATATCAGATGTCTGCCTTCTCTCCAATATAATGCATCTAAATGGCACAAATACTGCGGTGCTCAAAGCACCAAAAATACATTTGAAAAATTCAACAGCATGTTGTGCACAGTTTCATGCAGGAACTACTTTCTTTCTTGGGAAGGAAAGTAGTTCAACTACTTTCTTACTTAGAAAGAAAGTAGTTCTTACTTAGTAAGAAAGTAGTTCTGGTAGATTCTACTGCAAAACCTCACAGTCATCATTTAGATCTGAAAACTGTTGAACATAGCTGATCATTAGTGGTATTACTGATGGCAATTTTAATCACCATTTCCTTTTAAATCTTATAATTTACATACCAATCAGTGTTATTTTAAATGATTACTTGAGACTGTTTATTTGCTTGCATTATTTTTATCTGCACAATAATACATCACACAGCTGTGGAAGAATGTGTGCATGTCAATTGTATTGTGAAATAAAAAACTAACAAAAAAAAAACAAACAGCTGTTTTGTGTGATGCCACAGCTCTTTGCAATTAAATGTTCTTGTATATTATAAAGTGTTACAAGGTGACGGTGCATTTTTATTGTGTTATCTGTAAATCCCTGTGCATGACACTACAAAGTAAGCACGTCAGTGGATGTATTCCGCTGATTAGTCCATTAAAAGGTGTGTGACAGTGATCCCACAGTAATAAGCTCTGAATCATTACTGTATAAGACGCCTCTTCTTCATCCTGTCTCTACCTGCCTGTGTCATTATTCACAATACTGTGATTTGCAGTTTTATAATAATAATGATGCTTATGATCACTTATTGCTTTGAGAGCAGTGTGACACCAAAGAAATTTACACATTAGAAGCGTTAAAGTGCTGCATAAACGTCTGTTAGTCAGAATCTGATTTCCCCCGGTGGGTCCTGATGATGCAGGATGGCAAACGCCAAACTGTCCAATCAGCATCACGCCTCTTGATAAAAGACTTCCGCGCAGGATACACTGGTGTATCCTCGCTCTGGCCTCCTCTAGAAGCCTCCTCTCTTTTCGCTTTCTGTCTCCTGCAGGTGCATTTAAGGAATTGGAAGATCTTTGCATGATGACAGACGGCGAACGACTTCGGGGCGAGGGAGGAGGAGTTTTATGATAACAGGCTAACGACCGGAGGAGCGATGTCTGTGTTGATGACATTGCAGGGTGTTCCCAATGATGGAATTTTGCCAAGGGAAGTTCCCTTAACTCACATTCCTGAGCGGGGTAGCAGAGAGCAGGGAGTGGGGGTCTAAGAACACTCTGGATCGGAACGTAGCTCCGCTCCTGTTTGAACAAATTAGTGCTTTTTTTTTTTTTTTTTACCTCTTTCAGTTGAACAGAGGACAGTTGCATTCTACCATAAAGTTAAATGCATCAGCTATTTCTTCTTGCCATGTCGCTTTTGCTGGGGGGTTGTTTAGTCACCCTCTCCTAAAGTGGTTTTCTGCAGGTAGTGAAGCACCAAACTGTAGTTCAGTGGGTGCCTCCCATGGTGCTCAAGACGGTCTCTTCTGAACCTTAAGATACCATTAAGGGAATGTCCTTAAACCTTTTACAGCCCCTTTTATTAGTGCAGTATATAAATCAAACTAGCGTGCACACATTTCTTATACACACATTGATGGCTGTTTCTAAAAAATGTGTAATTAGGAGTTAAATATTCAACAGTTCGTGTTGATTGATGGATCTTTCCTCACAATCCTCAAATTTAGACATTTTCTTAAACATCAACATTAATCCAGTTTACTGTGGCGTACATAATGTGGAATACGCCTGCTCTGGTACTGTGTAATAATGTCAATCACGCTGCTTTGACTGAGGTCTTGCCTTCCCATCCCCAGAGCGGAGGTGTCCCTGAGGGCTTCCCCGAGGCCAAGTTTATAGTGCCTATTTATAGATTTTAAAGGCTTCTGAAATACCTATTTTCCCTCCATGCTGTGAACATGCAGAAAAATGCAATGGCAGCGTGCTGAACAATGGTGTGTTTTTTTCATATAAGTGGTGACTTATTATTGGAACTTATACAAAAGTCACAATTTAATAATTACATAATGTGTTTTCCTCTTCAGAGACAGGGAAGTGGCAACCAGTAGTTTCAGGCAGGTATTAGAGAGAAAGACAAGGGCACAAACATGGCTTTAATAGAGCTGGAAAGGGCTCCATTTGTACCCTTATTCCATGCCCTGCACACAAGTATAAATTAACTCATTCTGTTGAGATTTTCTCCTCTTTAAAGGAAAAAGGTTTAAAGCCGCAGGGTTTTTCAAATCTTGTGTAAAGTGTTGAGAGAGAGTTGTGTGTAACTAGTATTAAAGTAAAGGCCATGGCTCAGTGGTCTGGTGTAATCACCATCCATGGTATGGACAGTGTGCTGATGATTATCCTGCTGATGACATCAGTGAAGAGAGCAGTCAGTCTGCTGCTGATTGTCGCTCTTCTTTCTTCCCTTCTCGCTCTATTCCACAGAGGACTGGCTGGAGATTATTATGGCTCTCTCCAGTACAGATATATCTTTGCCTTACAAATATGAGCAGCCAAGATCAATTAGACAGGCGGATATTCATAAAAATGTGATTGGGAGATCGGGATAATTGCTTTCTTGTCACTAGACGTAAAAACTGATGACGCAAAAGAAACTAAAGGCAATTCTCAGTTTAGTTGGTGGCGTTGTTGCATGCCGTGTTGCCTTGTGTTGCCACTGCATGAACGTAGAATGGAACCAGTCTGACCTTGGTGAAGTTGATGGCATTTCTGTTTTTAAAATAGCAAAAACTATATCAAAACATCTGTCTAAAAACAACTTGTGCAGTATAATCCAAGCCTGAGTTATCTCGTTGGGGGGTTGGCAACCTTTTGGTTAAAAAAAAAAAAAAAAAAAAAAGACAAAAACAAAAGAAAATCTGTCTGGAGCCACAAAACACATTTGAGCATTGTAATGAAGGTAACACAGCCTATTAAGTCTAAATTAGCTTAACAACATGACTAATAGGTCTAAATGAACATTCACTAATATGTTTTACCACATGTGGCTGCTCTGCAGTTAGCTGGAATTATTTGGTATTTTAATTTTGCATTTCCGTTACAATAGCACCATGTTTTGTTGCATTTATGAAATAATAGAACCACAATAAAGAAAACTGTTTGCATTTTTGCTGTAGTTATCGGGGATGCTAGTGCTAAAAAGCCCACAAAACTGAACATTTGTGGAGAAGGAAATCCACTGGCATGTGTAGGTACACATTGAAATAGAGCAGATAGAAAGAGCTATGCAAGCATACTTTGAACTACTACTTTTATAATTAATAAAACATTGTAAAAAAAAAAGTCAAAGCCAAAGGGAGCCACTGGAGAGGGGCAAAAGATCCACATGTTGACCCCTGATCTAGTCATATGTTCAATACTTACAAAAAGCCTTGCTGATGAAATAATTTCTGCCGAAAAGGCAAACTAGTACTACACATGTACACCACACACACTCATCTATCCGGCTGAGAGCGACAACCGTGAGTTGTTGGACTCAAGCAGTGTCTTTGTGTTGCTGGAAAGTCACATCACTTTCCCTTTTCAGTATAACTCCAATATAACCCTATGCCTGATACCTGTTTGCCGCGTTAGTGAGGCAATTAGTCATCTATAGTTTTTATTAGCAGAATTACAAGGCCTTGTCTTGTTTGTTCCACTCCCATTTGCCCTGTTAAATCTACTACAGGGGCTATTTAACTGGTTATGAAACAGTCTCAATTTTTACTGATGACTTTTTATGACCTACATAAGTTAATGAGACCATTGCAAGAACGTTGGCTATTTCTGTGTAGTTGTTCTTAATTCCTGTCACTAGATCAGATTCTCTGTGAAATCAGATAAAGCGAGGCTGTGTTTACATTTTCTCAGGCAAAGTTACAGTGAGCAGTACATTAGCTAGTTAAAAAGAAGCTGTCGGAGATTTTTATTTAAATAATTTTATTTTTGACGTTACATTTTGTGGTTATTACGATGAAAAAACTGCCTGCTTTTGTCCACAGGGGCCTCCAAAATCGACAAAATATTAAAGTTGCTGATAGTAGCTTTAAAATTACTGCATATGCTGTTAATACAAACTCAACACTTCCAGCATCCATTTCAAATTAAAAGCCTTCTAACATTTCAGTGGTAAAAAAAAACAAACTTCATTTCTTAGCAAGGTTTTTGTTGCTGTTGTCTACCTAGTGATAAAATTCAGTATTGCTGGCCCACTGTGGTTTAATATCAAAATACAGCTATTCCAGCTGCATTAACAAATAAGAAAATGAACAACATCACCGTGTATTGGCCAATATGGCTTATAGATGATCAGCAAAAAAAAAAAAAAGAAAAAAGATTGCATAATCCCTACTTAGAAACATTTAACAGCCTCCAAATAAATGCACAGCCTCAGGCTCTCCTTATGTAGCAACCTGGTTCTGGCCTTCCCAGTTTTCCCCTCTGGACCAGTGCTCTGATCCCTTATATCCCATCAGCTTGTCCCATGGTCTCTTTGATTATCCTGAAATTAGTTTGGAATCATTGCAGCAGGACAATGAACAAGGATCCCATGTGCACAAACGAGATCATTTCCTTCAAAGTGATGACATGAAGAAAGACCGCAGTCAATACTTTCAATCTAGAATCAATTAATGGGCCCTGCTTCCTCTTCTGGCCCGTGTTATCTGTGTCTGCATCTTCATGTCTCTCTTTCCTCCACTCATCTCTCCATCTGTTCCTTTACAGTCAATTGTTGTTGCAATTGTACTCACATCTAATAGTCTCTCTCCGTCTTTCAACCATTTTCATTCAATCGATACTGGGCATATTTTTAGTGTGAATTACAGCCACTTTGCCTTATTTGCCTCCCTCCCCCGCTTTATTCTTCCCTCTCTGTCTCCCACATGCCACATATTTCTGTTAATGAATATAAGAAGCAACAGACTAGCTATAATAAATTTTAGATGGTTTTGTGTTTTTGTCTCTCTCAACCTTCCTTATTTAAATAGCTGTTCGTATTATTGCAGACCACACATATGGTAGAAAAACATTTGTTTGTTATTGATTATTTCATACCACATGACACCAGAGCTGCAACAATTAATTGATTATTAACTGATCATTAAATGCATCACCAACTTTTTTGATTTTCGATTGATCGGTTTGAGTAATTTTTTAAGTCCAAATTCTCTGGTTCCAGCTTCTTAAATGTGAATATCTTTGGGTTGTGGGTGAAACAAAACAACTATGAATCGATTAATCGAGAAAATAATGGCCCGAACTGAGAATAATTGTTAGTTGTAGACCTATATAACACAACAGTAATTTTAACATTATTAGCAGTAGTAGTATCATAGAATTATTTCCGGGTGTATACATGTATTTTGTTTCATATGTGTGTATTATGAAGGAACGATAACTCTAATTTTGTTGTATAACCCTGTGATGTATAATGATAATAAATGTAGTATAAATGAATCTTTGAATCCTTGAAGTGAGTGTGAAAATAAAGAACGAGTACATTGCCATGATAACACATGCAAATGAAGAAAGAAAAGGCCAAATGTGGATGTTCAACAACATGAAATACAAGGAAGAACGTGTCACACTGCAGGCCAAACACAACATGACCTTGCAGAGTAACCTCTGTAAAGTGTGCAGTGCAGAAACACCACAGTAAAGAGGAAACAAACTTAAACCGATGAGTTATTTTTCTGTTTTTCTCTCCCTCTGTCCAGTTGATCTGAACCGTCTCTATGACGACGTCAAGCGGTACAGCTGTACTCCTCGCAACTACTCCGTGAACCTGCGCGAGGAGCTGAGGGCCACCAACGCTGTCTTCTTCCCTCGATGTCTGCTGGTCAAACGCTGTGGAGGCAACTGCGGCTGTGGAACCGACAACTGGAACAGCGGCTGCACCTGTCAGGCCTCCAAGACCACACTCAAACTACACGAGGTAGGTCTTATAAAACATTAAGACACACTGCTGGACCGTGACTCTTTTTCCCTTTCTCTTTGTTTTTCCCCTTTTTCTTACTTTTTTCTGTTCTTCTTTCCTTTTGTATTTTGTTTTCCTTTCTTCCTTCCTTTCTTCCTTCCTTCCTTCCTTCCTTCCTTCCTTCCTTTTAACTCTCAGGGACACACATACACAGACAGACATATAGACAATTTTCTGTAATGGCTCATGTAATATTTGGTACCTGATGCAAGAGGAATATATGAAGAATGTAAGAAATTTCTCTCAGTAGAACTTTTTCAGACTTGATATGAAATAGTCGGGTAAACACAAATGTTGCCAGTGATACTAATGCCGTTCCATTCCACCGTTCCATTTCATTCAGCAGTCTTCCCAGTGAGTCAACATACAAAATAGCAGCATCCTGACTCTGTCTGACCTGAATTTAACAGGACCTTAATTAGTATTATTGGTAACATCTGTGTTTACCCGAGGAAACTAAAAAAAGAATGAAGGATCATTATACAACAGGTAGTTCTGGCCAACATTTAGAACATGCTCAAATCAGCATGACAGCACACTGTGCTCATCACTAAAAATATAACTCTAGACATTTATAGATTAATTAAATCAACTTTCTTTAATGAATATAATTCATGGTGCTGTTAGATTGCTGCAGATGGGCCTGTTAATGCAGATGCAGCCTCCCTGTATGTGTGGGAGGCTGGAGAACAGTTTTATGGCCAGTGAACAGTAGTTTTTGAAAGGTGAAATACCATCAGATGTGGAATATGGGAATTTTGGAAATCTACCCTTTTAAAAAAAATAAATAAATAAAAAGTATTGCTTTTTTGATTTTACAATGCTCTGGAATTATTGGAAATGTTTGGATCACACTGAAACTCTGTTCAGCACCTTCCATCAGCTGTGCTGGTGGGTCTGTGACAGGCGCTACTAGCTTAACCCTCAGTGCATCCTTTTAAAAAAAAATCCTTAATTTACTCCTTTAGCCCATTTTTGGGCCTTTATGATTAATATGAATATAAATATGATATTACCTTATCATTACAATTAAAAAAGAAAGTCAACTTAAGTGTTGATCATAAAAATATTCATCTTCATTTTCAGGATTTTAACCCTTTAAATGCCAGCTTGTTAACATGATGGCACTGTTGTTGTTGTTTTTGACTGAAAAAAACACAATAACTGAAGTAAAAGCATTATACTAAGTGCCAAGTGGATTTTTTTTAGGGGGATTATAACAGTGTGGTATATGTCAATGATTAGCAACAACATTGATTTTAATGCATATTTATTTTTTGCGCAGGGTCAGATTTAAAATTTGGTACACTAATTCACTCCTTTAGCCCATTTTTGGGTATTTATGATTAATATGACTAAACATATTATATTAATTTATTGTTTCAATTTTTTTTTTTTTCCAGTTGAAGTGTTGATCATAAAAACTATATTCATCTTCATTTTCAGGCTTTTACCCATGAAGGAGGTGGGAGGTGGGCTATTGACCCTCAGTACCATTTCTATCTCTGTAGCTGCACACATACGCGCACCACAAACCCACACTAATCTCAGTACATACACAGTCCTTTACCATCCTTGGCATCCATACCAATACAGATTCACCATTTTTTACTTTCTATTTTTGCTACAATGGTCCGGAAAACTAATAACCATGAAATAATGACAAGAATGCATCAAATTCCCCTGGTTTCTCCTTGGGGTGTGTTTATGCTTCAGGGCGAGCAGGATAAAAACTCACCAAACATCTGAAAAATAGTAAATATTACCATTTTCAAGGCATAAGGGCAGGATGAGCATCTAATATTATCAAATTCATGAATTTATGCTTGATTGGCCGTGGGATCAAAAAATACATTTTTTATGGATTTATGGATTTACATTCTCTAGATGGATTTCAGTGTCTATGTTTTGGATACACACACTTATTTGTCAAAACACGCATATACGCCATACTATACCATCACTAAGAACACAGACAGAGCATATTTTTTGTTGAAATTATATATACAGGTGGTCTGCAGCAGCATTAGTAGCACAGGAGCTCTGTAGCCTCTCATTGAAACTGATGGCAGAGGTGAGAAAATAGTGAATAGCCATCCAGTGAAAAAATAAATTACAGTTTTCAAGTCAGAAGTGCAGGGAAGCAAAAGAATATTTGAAAAATCTTGCTTCAATGGTCTGTTGGCAGGGGGGTCAAAAAGTGTGGTTTTAATGGAAGTCAGTGGTCCAAAAATGGGCCCAAGGTTTATATAGGAGGTGAGGTTGAAATTCCAAAACTGGTCAAAAAAAAAAACAAAAAAAACAGTAGCCCCTGCCAAGAGTGATGCCATATGCATGAGCACAGCCTAAATAGTCGTACAATGAAAACTCAAATGACCCAAAAATGAGCCCAAGATGCGCTGAGGGTTAAAAATAAAAAGTTTGAAGACATAGAAGCTACATTTGTTATTTTTTTGGCTTTTTTTTTTTTTTTTGCCTTTATTTGATAGGACAGCCAGAGAGTAGACAGGAAAGGGGGCAGAGAGAGAGGGGACGACACACAGCAAAGGGCCGAAGGCAGGAGTCAAACCAGCGGCCGTTGCAGAGGACCAACAGCCTCCATATATGGGTGGGACGCTCTACCAACTGAGCTAAATGTCCACCCTAGAAGCTACATTTGTGCATGGAAATGTATTTTTTTCAGCAGATATCTTAATTAGAGCAAGACTGAGCTGGCAAAGCAGTTGTGTTTATATGTGTGGTATTTATTCAGTTGGGAAAAAGTTTTTAGGCTGATTCAACGGGGACTACAAATTGTCTCTGCTGCTAGGTCGTTGCTAGGGGTCTACCTACCTGCTGGAGTAGTAAATTATGTTATAATACATGGGAGGTCTACTGACGTGTTTTCCAGTTATTAGTCAGACTGTGTGTGTTTCCAGGAAAACAGAAATAACACTTTGATTATATCTTTTATTTTGTTGGTAACCTGTTGTATAATCGCAATATCACACTCAGTGGTGAGCTTTAACATCATTATTAGCGCTTCAGTGATGCTGACAGACTGATGCTAATCACAGCACTTTCACGCTAAGAATGACGTTTTAAAGCGGCACACCCTCTCGTGTAATGTTGCTTAATTCCATCACTACAGAACATTCTATGCTCCGGAGCTTATGTGAGATTCAATGCCAGTCATGCTATTTGGAGACAAACAACAAATACACACTACACAGTAGTTTATATCCAGATAAATTTTGTCATCAGTTACATCATTTATTAGATAAATAATTCTGATTTGAATTTTATAGTCTGACTGTGCTGAAACATTAAAAAAAATCTCAAGATGTTAGACTGTGACCTTGGCTAATTCTTGTTTGCTCACATATGTGTCCAAAGGATTTGTTGGATATTCATACTGTGAGCATAAGGATGAAAGGGTGACTGATGCCTGATGATTATTGTGGATTTTCTTCCTTTTTTTTCATCCTACACCACAAGAGAATGAAGAAAATTAACTAAGATGCCGTTTTATAGACTGGTTTGACATGAGAAGAATCTCCTTTACAACTTAAGTATCCAGTATAATCTGTTTTACACTTATTAAACCGATTTTATTTCCTCGTGCATAAGAATGATAATAGATCTCATGCTTTTAAGAGGCGGAAAGAAAATGGGCTTTTAAGATATCACTGCATATTCTTTTGCATGCTGTGGCCTTCCAATTAATGTGACAGCATTCAATTTAGGCTTGAGCTGTGCTGGCAGCGTTACAGAAAAGCGATGTGGGTGCTTATTTAAACACAAGACTGACATGTAAAATGTCCAGTAGATTTTAGTACCTGAGAGGGGGGTAGAAAGATGGTGCGCAAGTAAGTGAGTGAGTGCGTGAGCCGGGAGAGAGAAATTGGGTGTGCAGAGGCAGGCGCTGCATCAACAATAAAGCAGCAATGCAGCAGCAGCCTCACACTTTCTCCCTGCTTCTCTCCTCCGTTCGTTTCCATGTCAGCCCCCTCTTCCTCTTTCCAATCTCTCCATATCTCTCTCAATGCATTGTTAGCATTCTATCACTCTCTCTGTGGGCTCCCATCATCCTTTCATTCTTCCCAATTCCCATTTTCAATTTATCCCTTTGCAATGCGCCATTCTCGTTCTTTAAGCCTGTCATTCATTCTTTTCTCTCTCTTCCCTCCATCTCTTTGTGGCTTTGTTCTCATACAGCTTCATTATTGAAACTTGGTCCGCAGGGCTCTCCCTTCTCTGTTAAAAATCATACAATGGAAATTTAGACAAAAGTGGGATTTGGGTTGTAATTGTGCTATGTGGATGTGAGCGTTGCGTGTAAGTCACTGTATATGAGAGCATTACAAAAGGTGTCTGTATATACCGTACATACGTTAAGCTGCTACCATTCTAGCGTGTGGTTGTGTTCCGGTGTGTGTTTGTGCGCATATGTTTCTTCATCTTCCCTCCTTGCAGGCAGTGTGAGTGCTTCCTTTACTGACTGAACTTCTAAAGAAACACATTATTACTCCCACTATTGTTTCAGTGCTAGGAAGTCCTGACATAAATCATGGGCAGCCTTGCTTTCACTGAGCTTTGGAGAACAAATTCACTGCATCGCTTGTGGAACAATTTGTACTTCCACTCTATTTTCACATTAGAAATGGCACCTGCGAACAATGTGGCCATCTGCAACAATGTCACTCATAGTGAAACGCTGTCTAAATCTAACTATAACATCACTTCTATAGTCATTGGAGCTGTAACACATTTGTTACATTTGTAAACAAGTTCCAACTTTGGTTTAAAACCACAATATGCAAACTTTTTGACATAGTACAACTGTTAACAGCACACTGTCTGTGTATACAGGATGTGTATCTGTGTGTACAGTCATTTGCTTTAAAGGGATAGTTCAGATTATATTATATGGGATTGTATGAGGATCTTATCCAAAGTCAGTGAATTACCTACAGTAGATGCCAGTTGACACGCCCCCAGTTTGGAGAAGCAGAGAGAAGTTCCAGCAAGGAAGCTGAGTAATGTAGCACTGTGGACAGGGTCTGCAGCAGAAGGTATTTTAGTGACTCTAAAAAGGTACATCTAAAAAAAAAAATCAGTGTATGATATGTTTAGAATATTTTCACCACTTTACCTTGCCATCAGACAGCCTTTTCCAACAGGAAACCACCGTTATATTAAGGGTGGAGGAAATAATCGATTCTTAGATGCATCGTTCTTCTGCCTTGAAAGATTATGAATCGATGCAGAAAAGTCAATAACCAGAAATGTAAAACCTAATTCTCAACATTATGTTTGCTTGTAACAATTTTGTAAGATGGGCTGTGTCTTCCTTAAGACTGAAACCAGCTGGATGGTGAAACGTAACAGTTTCATGTTTACGTTCTAAACAAGGCCATTGCTTGAGTTTTGGTGGAGATGGCTGAGCGTGAAACTGCAGATTGGTACAGTTCAACTGGAACCCCCCGGCTTAAATTTTGATGTATCACTAATCATTTCACAATTGCATCATAGCTCTCTGAATTGCAATCTGAATCGTGAGGTTCCAAGAGATTCCCACCCCTACATTATATATACTGTATGCCAAATATCACTCTGTCCAAAGATACCAAACTCCATGAGTGAAATCAGTAAGTTGGAACTTGCGAGTCCACTGCTGCCTTGAACTGTTAGTTTGCATTATGTGACCTATGTGAATATGAACTATTCTTTTAAAACACCAGAATCACATGAGGCAGTGGTAGACCAGCAAATCTTGTGTTCTGCGAGGTAAAATGACTGTTTTAACTGATATCGCTCTCTTGGTTTGGAACTGTATTTAGCTTATGTAATGGCAGTTTCCTGTTGAAAAAAAGCTGTCTAACAGAAAAGTGAAGCAGTGAAAATATTCTAAATATACCACACACTTATACTGTCATTGATTTTAGGTTTGCCAACTGGTATACACTGACTATCAATAAATACCTCAACTCAACATTAAGTAATCCAAACTATCCCTTTAAGTACCTGATGTCATGTTTTTGCACTGTTCTCTCTTTGAATAGAATAAAACAGGAATTCCAGTGTAGCCAGTTATGATTAACAAAGGGAAGGGAGGGCATGTAATTGTTTTCTCATGGCCCTTAGCCTTTCACAGTACACTACTGCATTCTTAGAAACCTTGCCTTTGCTTTCTAATCTATATTTTGACATCCCTCACTTGTTTCAATGTCAGACACTTGCAGATACTCTCAGGGAGCTGTATTTCTCTTTTCTGTTCAGCTCCTGCAGTGAGTCATGATTGATGCTCTTAAAAACAGACTTTACATCAGCCTCTCATTATTTTCTCGACATTTCTCATGTCTCTCCCTCTTTCAGATACATATTGAATTTATTGGCATCAACTACAATGAAATGACAAAGTATTTTCAACACCTACCAGCAACTCGAACAGCGAATCCACTTTCTCTCCACTCTCTTCATCCTTTGTCTCGTTCTCTGACTCCTTTAGGTGCTGAAGTACGCCCCAGAGGTCACTCAGCGCCATCGGAGGCCGCGGGTGCGCTGGATCATAGACGAGATCTTCCTCACGCATCATGAGAAGTGCGAGTGTGCGTGTCCCTCCCAGCCCCCTCGCTGAGACACTCAGACTGGCACGTGCACCTGGAACTGTTGGACGAGTTCTTCTTTTATCTATTTTGCAACAGACTTAATATAATAACAGCAACGCAGACACACATGCAGCAAAGAAGAAAGCAACGATTTGACTGACAGACTGACACAGCCGCATCATACACAATGACATTTGTTATTGAAAGTAAACAACCTACATTCTTCTGTAAAAGTTTCCCAGGCAAATGTGTTCGTTATCTAACTTTTCTGCAACTCGAAGACTAAATCTTCCCTATATAGACCACATTAGGGATGGTGTGGATTATTTGATATAGGGTTTTATGTGGTACTAATAGTCAGTGTATTACCTGCAGTAGATGCCAGTCAACACGTCCCCAGTTAAGGGAAGCAAAGAGGGGAACCAACATAGAAGCTAAACAATGAACTGCTGTGGACAGGGTCAGCAACAAAGGGTATTTTAGCCACTTAAAAAAAGTCTACCTAAAAAGTCAGCATCACTTTATGTTCATTCATTCATTGTCCATAACTGCTTATCCTTGACGAATCGCAGGGGGGGCTGGAGCCTATCCCAGCTGACAGTGGGCGAGAGGCGGGGTACACCCTGGACAAGTCACCAGTTCATCGCAGGGCTGCCACATAGCGACAGACAGCCATTCACACTTACATTCACACCTACGGACAATTTGGAGTTACCAATTAACCTGCATGTCTTTGGACTGTGGGAGGAAGCCACAGTACCTGGAGAGAACCCATGTGGACTCAAGGAGAACATGCAAACTGTGCACAGAAAGGCCCAGGGGATTCAAACTCAGGGCCTTCTTGCTGTGAGGCAGCAGTGCTAACCACTACACCACCGTGCCGCCCTATATCACTTTATGTGTACGATATATTTTGAACTTTTTTTCATGAGCCAGCCTTTTCTGACTGAAAACTGCTGTTATACAAGCCAAATATTGCTCTCTCCAAAGAAACCAGACTCCATTGGCAAAAATTAGTCATTTTACCTTGCAGAACACAGGAGTTGCTGGTCTACTGCCGCCTCAATCTGTTAGTTTGTTTGTGGACTTAAGTGTTTTAAAAGCATAGTTTGGATTCACCACATCACACGATAACACAAACAAACTAACAGATCAAGGCAACAATAAACCAGCAACTCCTGTTTTCTGGGAGCTAAAATGACTCATTTCGCAAATTGAGTTTGGTTGGCTTGGAAAGAGCCACATTTCCCATCGGAAGAGGCTGAAGCCAAAGTAAAGACGTTAAAAATATATATAAATATTTTGTTGCTGACCCTGTCCTCAGCAGTTCATTGCCAAGCTTCCATGCTGGTGCTCCTCTTTGCTTCTCCAAACTGGGGGCCTGCCGACTAGCATCTACTGTTGATATGTACCTCATAGAACCCCAGGTCAAATAGTCCACAGTATCCCCTTAAACATCACTTTCGCGCAATAAAGTGTTAAAACGATAGTGGACCTCCAGAGGTATTAACTTTCAATTCAATCAAAGATTTTTCCTCCAATACTGAAAAACTTGTGGAATACAAAAAACATAGCACACCACATTATGAGTAAACAACACCCATATTGAACTGAACTTTCATTTTGATTAAAGGAGTTCACTGGGTGCCAACTTGACTGAATTGAAACTGACTCCAACTGCTGTGTAAACTGTTTTCTTTCCTATTTCATGTGCATGTATTTGCATTTCTTCGTGTTATAATAAGACTTTTTCGAGAAACTTCAGGCACTTCTCCTGCCAGGAGCACGCTGAGATGAGTGAGCGTGAGACAGACGGTGGGAGGGAGAGGGGTTGGAGGAAGTGTAAACCAAAATAACACTTTATCTTGATGTGAAATTAGGCTAACCACAACCCTCCAGATCTGAATTGCACACTAATACACAAACACATTCAACTCTAGGCTTCCACGCCTACCTAAAGATAAAAACTAGTTATTTATACTGAATTCTGCTCTATTTTTTCAGTGCAGCCTTCCTTTGTTGGGAAAATATTCCTGTCTGCGTATATAAACGCTTCCTTTTCTGTCCTTCCATCCACATATGCGTCCTTCTCCTTTTCTTTCTTTCACACTCCCTCACTAATGTGCACACACACAACACACCTTTCCCCTCCATGACTCACTCTCTAACACATCAAAGGGGATGTCAGATGAGGCCGCCGCACTCTGCCCAGTTTTCTGAGCGTTCCTGGCATTCCAACTGCTAACCGGAATTCTGCTAACGCGGATAAAACTGTGATCCTTAGACCCCCAAACGCTAAAGAGGAAAAAGAGACGGCCCCTCAGGAAGACAGTCAGAATTTTTTTTTTTTTTTTTTTTTTCTTTTAGAAGAGGGGACTGACAGAAAAGGGACAATCAAGCAAGCCGCCTATTTGTAGATTACCAGCGCTCCTGGATGAGAGCTGAGAGAGGAGCCACTTTCGAGATACAGCACATAAAAGATTGCAGCTACTTCAGCAGGTTCAATCAGCATGTTCATGTATTCAGCTTGCCTGATTTTTACTTTTTTTTTTTTTTTGGCACGCTGCTTTTTTCCTCATGTAGATGCTCGTATGTATCACAATATGACCCACTGCTCTGCAGCAGCAGCACAGTGTAAAAAGAGATCTGTGGGAATTAGAGTGATGTTGTTGGTCTCTTCTGAAAATACAACTGATACTTAAGTGTGTGTGTGTTGTGTACATGGAGTACTTACATTGTAGGGACATAAATGTGTTAACACACTCACATAGTGGGGACTCACTTTCCTTATGGGGACCAAAGGCAAGTCCCCATAACATAAATCATGAATGTCAGGGTGAAGACTTGGTTTATGATTAGAGCAAGGTTAAATTTAGGTTAAAGGGACAGTTCACCCCAAAATCAAATCAATCTTGTAGTGCTATTTATCCATCTAGATTGTTTTGGTGTGAGTTCTTGAGTTTTGCTTATATCAGTCATGGAGATGTCGACCTTCTCTTGAAAATAATGTTGATTTGAGGGCACTTGGCTTCTGGTGCTCAAAGCACCAAAAAAAAGTACATTTGAAAAATTCTACACCAGTGTCTTTGTTTCTGGAAAGTAAGACCCAGTTACTCAAAATATTCCACAGACTTTGTTGTGAGCAGTTTTATGTCAGAACAGTTTTCTTTCTTGATGAAAGAAAGTAATGCTGGTAGATTCTACCATAGAAAGAAAGTAGTTCTTACATGAAACTGCTCAGAACAAGGTCTATGGAATATCTTAAGTAATTGGGTCATGATTTCTAGAAAGACAAAATTCCTGTCGAGTTTTTTAAATGTATTTGTATGCTGCCTTGAGCAACACAAGCCAAATGCCAGTTAGTCATATTATCATATTATATATTATATAGAAAAAGTCGACATCTCTACAGCTGATATCTCCAAATTTGGCAACTCACGCCAAAACAGTCTAGATTGATAAATAGCACTTCAAGCCAGAGGAAAAATAGCTATTTTTGATTTTGGGGTGAATTGTCCCCTTAGGATAAGGGGTTAAGTTTAGCCAAGTAGTGGTTATTGGTAGAATTTGGGCAAGTCTCCAGGAAATGAATGGAAGTCAAATAATGTCCTCTAAAGTGATGGAAACATGACTATGTGTGCGTAGATGTGTGTATGTGTGTGTGAGTCTGCCTGTAACACATCAGGAAGAGGTTCTTTTGTTTAAGGGGTGGAGGGTTACCAACAGTCTGTGAGAGCTGGCAGCAAATACAAGCATGTGAATGGTCAGCATGTGACTGTGCATGTGTGAGTACATCCGTGTGTGTGTGTGTGTGTGTGTAGGTAGCTAGAGTATCAAAGCCCGAGAGCAAGAATTCAAACTGCTTATCATTTCCATACATATGACCCAGCTGTGAGAAATAAAAGACACCGTCATCTGTCATCTCTCCATCATCACCTCCCGTGTGTCCCACCATTGCACGCTAAGACTCGCTTACACGCTGGATTTACACAGAGAAAATGGGATTTTACGCACTACTTTTGTTCTAAAGAGAGACAAAAAAGACTAACTGGACACTGAGACGATTCCTCTGTCACAGTGAAACCCGATCAGCTGTCTGCCGGCAGCACTTTCATGTGCATGTGTGTACTGTAAGTCACGGGTGTTATTCAGCAGGCGTGGGACACAAAACACTCTTAAATATTCCAAAGTTGTGTCAGCTTGTGCAGTAGTGATATTCCAGTAATTTATCCAAGACACCCTGCGCACACACATATATGGACTTGTGTTACTATATTTGCAGGGACCTGTCATTGATATAATGCATTCTCTAGCCCCTCACCCTAACCTAAAACTAATTCTAACCCTAAAACCAAAGACCTCATTTATAAAAATGATCTTAGATTTGTGCTTGAACTTCGTCTTAAGATAATTTCCGATGGTGTGCTTAAGGATGATCTATAAAAGATACCAAGTTTTGGAGATATCGTCCATAGAGATGTTGGCCTTTTCTTGAATATATAATATGACTAAATGGCACTCAGCTTATACTGCTCAAAGCAGCATAAAAATGCATTTGAACAACTCAACAAAGGAATTTCTCTTTCCAGAAATCATCACCCAGTTATTAAAGATATTCCACCAACCATGTTCTGAACAGTTTCATGTAAGAACTACTTTCTTTCTACAGTAGAATCTACCAGAATTGCTTTCTTTCTACTAGAAAGAAAAAAAAACTCCTACATGAAACTGCTCACATCAAAGTCTATATTATTTTGAGTAACTGGGTCATGATTTCCAGAAAGAGACACTGGTGTTAAATTTTTCAGGTTTTCATTTTTTTCTTTTTTTTTCTTTTTTTTTTTTTTTTTGTTTTTTTGTATTTTTGCATTGTTTGAGCAACAGAAGCTAAGTGCCATCTAGCCCATTATATTCAAGAGAAGGCAGACATTTCTACAACTGACACATCCAAAACTCAATGAGGATATAGTTAGAAGTAGCCATGGACCAAAAGAGAAAGCAAACCTTTTGGGAAGTTGAGATCATGACGATGGTAGAGGAGATGGAAGCAAGGCAACATGTCAAAGTAAGATTTTTATAAGTATACTTAATTTTTGATCTCTGTTTAAGTCATACTTAAGATCAAAATTAGTTGTTAGTCCATTTTATGAATGAGGCCTCTTGTCTTAACACTCAAACAGGCCTTTAAACTTGTGGGGTCGAGCATTTTGGTTCCCACAAGGCTGGTTGGACCCCATGGTGAGCTACCAGTTTTAAGACCCCTTAGATGTACTTAAACAAGCCCAGACAGTTGTTTTTGGCTGCAGTTCACCTAAAAAATCATCCTCACTTTGCTGTAAAGCTTGTTGTCTTCTGATCTCTTGCAAAAGTTTGCTTTTATTCCTGCGTTTTGCATTTTGAAACACACAGATGAACACAAAGCTCATACAGAGCAGGTGATTTGTTCAAATTTCACATGGGATCGTTAGCAGGAAAATTACCCTGTTATAACTTCAGCCACTAACGAGCCAAATGGTGATTAGGTAACATGTCATTTTCCAAGATGCTTTGCTACAAAATGTTTAGTTACTGTACCAATGACTAGATTGTGCATAAAACTGTCATTACACTGTCATAATCATGTCATGAGCCCTGCCATGAATATGAAGGGGTCTATTTGAATGTTTATAAATATATGTTGTCATTAAGTGTCATTTAGTCAATTATGTTATTTCATTGTTTGAGGTGCCTTTGTTATGAAAATGACATAAACTAAGACAAAAATGTCATGACAATTTGACATTATCAGACTTAATGAAACTGTTCAGCTTCATGTTTTAACATTACATTCAGTCGTATGTGGTTGGTTTTGACACTGACCATCATGAGACCATTATGAGCGAGTCATTAATATTTTCCTTGACCTCAAGTAAAGTGGTACATTTTGGACTTGTCATAAAGATGTCATTAAGTTTTATTATATTGTCAAATAGTTTTGTAACGGTGTCATGAATAGTCTCCTGGACTTTAACCAAAGTGGTATGACAAAGTACAGTACCAAGGTGATTTTCTCACAGAGTTAATGCCAGCTGATGGACAGACAGCAGTTATGAATGACACTTAATGACAACAGTCATCAAGGTTGATAAACAACATGACATTACAACAGGTGTAATGACATGATTATAATGACAGACTTACGCACACGCCTTAAAATAAAAGTTGTGAGGGATGTGTGTGTGTTGTGTGTGTATGTGTGTGTGTGTGTGTGTGTGTGTGTGTGTGTGTGTGTGTGTACATCCTGTGTCTGCCAGTTTTCTGGTGTTATCAGCACATTCCATTGTTGTATGCTCCAAAGTGACATTCCTCTTTTTCCTCATAACCATTTTTTTTTCACTTCCACTTCTTTACAATAGAACCACATGTACTTCAATATCAGACATTTAAACCTGCTTGTGTAACTGCTTGTGTTTTCCATTTATTCATATCAGTTAACAGCACTGAAACCACCTACATTACACCTTTAAGGGAAATTTCCGATTATCATGCTTTCAATAAGATTTTGTCCAGAGTTTCAGCTTCAGGATTGTGGAGATGTACTGTCATATTTCCAGCTCAGAGAAGAGTTGTTGGTGTTAGTTTTGGCAAAAAAAAAGTCAACCTGCTTTGTTGCATTTGGAAAAATATTCATGACAAAAATGTATGCTTTACTTAAATAATTTATTGTGTTTTTCTCTGTTGTTTTATTAAAAATATCAGCTGGTTGTCTTGATAAATAAAGTGTTTCTAGCATCACCGCCTACAGTGCTTTGATTTTTTTCCTCACCAAAAAATGCTTTCATCAGATATTTGACTGTGCAGTGCTTTTATATGATACTGTAGAAGGATTGTGTTTGATCAACTGTGGAGTGTATTTGGAAATGTGTTATGTTACAGTGGGTACCTCACATTGAAAAAAGAGAGCTGTGAGAGAGAAGTAACAAAGAATGAAAACAACTACGGAGAGAACAAGAAGAAGAGTAAAAGAAAGAGTTTGCTGTCGGATACATTCTTGCACACAGCACACGTGGGGCAAACAGGTCACCATGGAAACTAGAGATGTGATGTATCAGACCAATGTATCAGTTTTAAGTTAAGTTAAGGTGAGTTCATTTAATTGTGCCAGTCAGATACCAATTATAGTCTTTGCTGTGATCCAATGAGTCAACAGCAGTTCAGGCACATGGGAAAGGTTTAGGTAGCCTGATAATCACACTGAAGTGTCATTCAATCTGAGTTTGTTTCCACATTACTGGGTTTCTGCTTGGGAGCAGTTATTTTTCCCTAACCAATCAGTAGTGAGTGGCCAATTACTAGTCAACACAGAGTTGCATTAGCAGTTGCTTGGAGCAGACAGCTCACATCAGTGGACAGCTGAACATAGTTGTCCGTGAATGTTCTCATTCGTCCAGGTCATTGTAATCTCAGGAAAAGATTAAATCGAAAGCAACTGGACTTGTTTAAAAGTCTTATTGAAGACGTTTCGCTTCTCATCCAAGAAGCTTCATCAGTTCATGCCTGTCAGACTAGTCAGAGCTAGTCTAACTAAATGGTGGGAACCCCAGGTATTTAACCTCTGTGGATGTGTTCAAATTCATGAGTGCTCCAATCAGATTGACAACAGTCGTTGGAGTCATTGATCACTGGTTGTGACCCGAAACCAGGTATGAGTGTCAGTCGTTAGAGACAAAGGACTGTGGACCACAGTCGTTGGAGTTACATGAATGTGAAACACTGTTGTTTTTGGAGGTCAAGTTGTTGAATTTCCTGGGCAAAGATGAGATAAGATCGTTGCATAACAACGAGGATTGCAAGGATTTATACATTGGTGAAACCAAACAACCACTAAACAGACGCATGGCTCAACACAGGAGACCTAACTCTTCAGGTCTAGACTCAGCTGTCTATCTACACCTTAAGGAGAAGGCACACTCCTTTGAAGACAGCAACGTCCACATTCTAGACAGAGAGGACAGATGGTTTGAGAGAGGAGTTAAGGAAGCCATCTACGTCAAAATGGAGAAACCCACTCTAAACAGAGGAGGAGGCCTAAGACACAACCTCTCTCCTATTTACAATGCTGTTATTTCATCTTTGCCCAGGAAATTCAACAACTTGACCTCCAAAAACAACAGTGTTTCACATTCATGTAACTCCAATGACTGTGGTCCACAGTCCTTTGTCTCTAACGACTGACACTCATACCTGGTTTCGGGTCACACCCAGTGATCAACGACTCCAACGACTGTTGTCAATCTGATTGGAGCACTCATGAATTTGAACACATCCACAGAGGTTAAATACCTGGGGTTCCCACCATTTAGTTAGACTAGCTCTGACTAGTCTGACAGGCATGAACTGATGAAGCTTCTTGGATGAGAAGCGAAACGTCTTCAATAAGACTTTTAAACAAGTCCAGTTGCTTTCGATTTAATCTTTTCCTGAGACTGAACATAGTTGTATGATTGCAGAGTCTGACATATGCAAGTTAAGAAGACTAAAACTACTTTATATTCATGTTAACAGCTGTGTGAAGCTGCACTTCAAGACAGTGATGCTTTAAGCTAAATGCTAATGCCAGCATGCTAACATGCTCACAATGGCATTATCATGGGTGCCATCTGCTGGAGTAGCATTGCATTTTGCCAATGCCCCATGATACTGAGGCAATCCTGCTGCAGTCCTGCAGCTAAGCAGGAAAAAACAGTTGGAAAATTGTCACATATTAATAGATTTCACTGGCATTCGAAAGGACCACAAATAAAGTTGTGGCATAAATTAAATTAATTTTAATATTGAATTTACTCGGATGAAGCGTAGTGTGTGTTCTGTTGCATTTTTTTTATCCTTTGAAGATTATTTTCATACATATCAAGACAGAAAAAAGAAAAGATAAAGAAAGAAAAATAAAACAAAAACAGCCAAGAAAACAACAGCAACAACATCAGAAAATAAGTAATAATATAATAATACAATAAAAATAATACAAATAAAAAAAGTAGATAATTACTTGTGTATTATTTCACAGGATATAATTAAATAAACTAGATTTAGGTTTAGGTTGGAGGATACATTATACAACAACTGGGTATACTGCATATACATGATACCTACATGCCTATTTGTATGTATACACATGCATGAGTGTGTGTGTACCCAAACATGAACACATAACAACACACACATTCACGTGAATAAAAAAAAAACAAACAAAGAAAACACATCAATATCTCATTACGTTAGCCATCATCATCGTGTTTTATGTGTTAGCGGCCACCCTTTTTTGATCTGCCAGTCAGCCCTACCCCCACCCACCTTAAGGAAGATGTAGGAAGCCTGTGTATGTGATGATGTCTAGCAGGTTTGTTGTGGGAGGTGTCAGTGACAGAAGTGTCAGCACACAGCCACATAAAAGTGCTTCATGCTATAGTTAGGGGTAATTAAGTTTAACTTTCAGCTGTTAAATCACCTGTTCACTGTGTCCAGCATTATAGCAACTAAAAGGCCTTGCATTGAGTTCACTGCCACAGAAGAGAAAAAAAAAAACACACACACTACGGCGTCTTCCTGCATCCTTCACAGTAGAGTTGGTCCTGACTGAAAAGCACACACTTTGTGGCTGACTAAAGTAACATAACCACCCCTCACATTCTCTCTCCCAAAAAACCACAGACTAAGAGGGCCAAAACAAAGTGTGTTGGCAAGATGATGATCGAAAAGGACAGAAAAGGAGTCATCACTTAAAATGAAAATATTATCTCGCCCGCCTTTTCGTTCAAGTCCTTTTCTATATCTCCCAAGGCTGTTTCCTGTCTCAAACGTTGCTGTGGCAACCCTTCCTGGGCTGTTATCATTACACAGCAGTGTCCCTCATACAGCCATCCAGTCACATCTCATAGGCCGCCAACAAGTCAGTCATGTGTCCATCCATACATCCATCCGTCCGTCCGTCTGTCTGTCTGTCCGTCCACGGACTAGCTTTTGAGTTATTCTACGAGAAAGAGACGCAACAAAACAAAGTGGCCTCCTCTCAGTCCCCAAGGAGATGAGAAAGATTGAATAAGAAACATACAGCGAAATAAACAAGAGTGAGCAGAATTAAGATTAAGGTTAAAGAAGAGAGGTAAATAGAGAGAGACTATAGGGAAAGGCAGATCAATCAGAAGAGAGAGAGAAGGTCAGAGAGACGGAGAGGGTTTGAGCCCATCATTCCTACAAGGCTGTTTTTGTGTCTGTCAGCAGCTTCTTATCTTTTCCTTTAGGGCAAACGCACAAGCACACACGCACATACACAAAATGTCAACTCGCTTTGTCTTACAGATTATGCTGTTCTCAGGCCATGTATTTTTTTCCTTAAACATACAGAACTCTAAATGCCACTACACTTCCTCGTGCGACTATCCCACTTTCCTTTTGATCCGGACATGTTTCACATGAATTTCTCGTTTCCATCATTATTTTTATTTTATTTTTTCTCATTGATTTCTCCTTGTTTCATCCTCTCTGTCCCATGATGCTTTCTTTGTATTTCTTATCAGGACAAATCGCCACCATGCTGTTACCCAGGAAACCAGGAAATTAAACCATAAAAGATGGAAGGAAACATCTGAGGACTTTTATTCCAACCCCTGTTTTGATATCTCCACCTCTATCTTCTTATATTTTTTATATCCCATTTGTCATTTCCCACATTTCCCCTTCTCTGACGGTTACTTTAAGTGCAATTCTGGAAGTAATGTTCAAGGGACTGTCGATTTTCAATCTCACCATCATGTATTAGTCATGGGCGGTGGTCTTTAACATACATAATACCTTCCAGCACTTACTGTGCTTCTCAAACCCATTTTCATATCTCTTTGGTTGGTGGTTGTGGGAAAGGCTTGAGAATTTACTCGGGGGACACGAGCTGCACTTTAGAGGAGACTGTGCTACAGCGAGGCCTTTTTTGAGGAATATGAAGACTAACATGTTAGGCTGCTTTAGACTTCACTGATTGTGTATTATTACCACTGGACTGGCATCTTCAAAGTTTTGCACTAATTAATATTTTTATATGAACAATATATCAAATGACTACATGTAATGAGAAAGGTGTCTCTCATTGTGATGAACCCACGGAGAATTTTCACCAGACTCTGCAGTTCCCCTCACCTCTACAGAGCTTTAAGGCATTTTTCAGCTCATTGTTTTGGTTTTCAGGCCACTTCGTTTTAGCTCACTTTCACTGCTCTTATTAGTGCTGTTTCCAGACACATCTGGGAGCAGTTTCCAGCACAAATTGATCAGATAAACCCACTTAACACTCTCTGCCCAGCCTCAACGGCACATGGGCAAAGTTAGCATCTACTTGGTGAACATAATATAGCATTTAGCTGCTATGGAGCCAGGGGTTGGTAGAGACCAAAAGAGAAATAAAAGGAGAATGAATATTGGACTTGCACTCACAAGGAAAAGTGTGCTGAGGTCTGAGAGTCCACATTTCAGATAGTTCTTGAACGTTGTGTCCTCCAGGCTAAAGAGGAAAGGACCTTCGCTAACTTCAAGCCCGGCAGCTGTGATGGTATGGGAGTGTGCTAGGGCCCATGAAATGGCTAACTGTTACATCTTTGAAAGCCCCATTAATGCTGAAAGGTCCATGCAGGTTTTGGAGCAACATATGCTGCCATCCAGAGGACATCTTTTTCAGAGACATCCCTGCTTATTTCAGCAAGACAATGCCAAGACACATTCTGCATGTGTTACAACAGTGTGGCTTCGTAGCTTTGTGGCTTTCTTTAGACCCCTCTGCCTCCTAGATGTCCAGTTATTTTACCCCACCAATTCCAGGTTGTGACGTGCTATATTTTAAAAACTGTTAAGTCTCAAGCCCAAGCCGAGAAAACATCATCAAGGTTACAGACTGACTATTACTTCTCATGAAGAGTAAACAGATCTTAAAAGCCCTTTTAAGGGTATTACACTGTACCCTTCATCTACTGGGTAGTTTTAGTATGGATTGTCAGGAGGACAGCACCTTTCAAAGAGACTGTTTGTATGGAGACAGCAAAGGAAGGGAGGAAGCTACATTAAATGGGAAAAAGCTTTTTGTAATTTGGGTGACCTGACCCTTTAACCACAGCTTAGCTCACCACCAAGAGTTCAATTTAGATAAAGGTCAGAAAAAGGAACCCTCAAGAGAAATCAATTTTCCTTCTCCTCCTTCCTCAGGCTGTCCACAGTCTCTGCAGCTGTTGTAATATGAATTTTATCATGCATTATTATCAAATTGTTTGTGCCCATATGAGCTGAGGTTGACTTTGGCCACCCGCAGCATGTTGTCATCCATCAAAAGTTAAAGCTCGTTTATTTTCATAGTGAAAAACGGGCAAAAGAAAAAAGTTAAGCGCAAAACATGATCTAATTTAGGGTGGAGGCTCATCACAGTTAACCAGTCTGGACAATGTTTAGGATGGAAAAGGCTGGATGAACTGACTAAAAGACAAACAGGCACAATGAGGACGAGGTTATACTTGACGCGAAACAAGACGGTCCTGGACAGGAAGAGTTTGGGGAATTGATGGAGAGAAGCAGACACAAACAGACAAGCCTTGAGACAGAAAGAAGGTTTTAGCAAGACAGACAGATGCAGAAAATGCGACACACAGACAGATGATGAGGAGGTGGAGGAGAGCTGATGAAGTCATTGAGGCGTGTAGGAAAGAATTGTGAGAATATGACCCATAACTGAGACACGATGTAGCAAGACAGCGCTGTCCCTGCATCACACACGCTGAGCCGACATGCAGCAGGAATGAATGGGAGGAGCGCTGTCAATCTGTACTTTATTTTGAAAAACAAAGGCCCCGTCTCTTTTTCTCTGGTCACCGTCTAACAGAAGGAAAAAAAAAACAAAACATGTGTCACCATGTCAGTTTTTTTTTTCTGCGGTGCTCCAAACACCACATGACATCTTGTTTCCAAGGACGAGAGGTGTGTGAAGTTAGTTTCGATATGTGTGGGTGATCTGACGTTACCACTTCAACTTTACTTATCTCTTTGTCTTTCACTTTGGTTGATTCTTCTCAAGTTTTTCTTTCAAAATTCACTCAAACACAGACATAAGCAGTCGCCCATCCACAACGCACGCACACACACACACACACCACACACACACACACACACACACACCATCATTTCTCCGTCCTTCTAGACCTCCAGTCCCATCCGTCCTCCTTGTCCCTTGCTCCCATCTTCCCCTCTCTTTCACACTACATTATAGAACAGCTTTCATTTAGGTATGAATATTAGATATTTCTTTTGAATAATGGAGAAAGACCGTATGTGAGGAATCTGCAGACATAAGGAGAAAAAGGACAGTCGTACTTGTGGGTCCTCACTCGCACATTTAAAATAGTCCAATAAAAATGACATTCTCGGATCCAAACTGTTCCATTAAATAAATGATTAACTTAAAGTGCAAGTCAAGAAGTGAGGTGTGTGTGTGTGTGCGTGTGTGTCTTGTCTGTCTGTGTGTGGCTACTGCAGGCTTCTCCATATTATGATTCAAGGAGCAAGTGAAATTCTTTGTGAAATACTGCAGAGACAGGGTGCTGTTTATTCCTACTGATATGTTACAACTGCTTTTGAAGGGGAATGGGATGCTTTATTGTGCTTTGCGCTCTATTTTATGGCCCTTGGATTCATGAAACACCATCTAAGGTTTGTTTTTTGTTTTTTTAATTTTTACACATGACTTCTAAAAAGGATGGAGTCAAGCACACAAGATTTTTTTTTTTTTTTTTTTTTTTTTAGTTCCTGAAAAGTCAAGCTTGGGAAATTTAATTTGTAGCAGCATCATATTGGCAGAGAACAGGGCAAAAGGGATCGGCGAGAGAAAGGAAGACGGAGAGGGGTACAGGAAGAAACAAATAACACAAGCCCTGAGGCGCCGGAGTCACTTTAATTTGATGGAAGTGATTCACTGCTGTGTCTGCATGCGTGCGTGTGTGTGTGTGTGTGTTGTGTGTGTGCCTGTGTGTAGGTATTAGCTGTAAAAGAGTTTGTTCTGGCAGCACAGGAACCTCATGGCGCACTTTATTCTTACAGACTATTCAATTACTTGAATTACCTGGCGCACAAGCTTAAAGAGCTTACCCAAGCACGCGCACACACACACACACATACACACACACACACTCCTGTAACAAACAAAACATGCCTAAATAAACACATAAAACTCACATACAGACATACAACACGCCAAACCCTGCATAAAGAAAACTGCAAACATCAACAAGACAGAGGAAAACACAGATTTGAGCCGCATTTAAATGAGATTAAGAGCTTTGCCTCCCAAGTGACATATTCTAGTCGGGTTTTCTTTGTGAAACTACTGGATCTTCTGTCGCATACACAAAAACACACACAGACAGACACGCACACACATAATTGGATGGCAGTTTTGTGGATGTTGAGTCACAGCTATGAGCGAGAATGCAGGCATGATTCCTGCTTATTCCATGTGGTTTCATTCCACATTGTACCAACAGGAAATTCAAATCATTCTCTAGACTGACCTTACTTGCTTTTTCCTGAACCACCCACCACTGTCTGCTATATCAATAACACACGATTGCACCATAGGTCCACGTAACTGCAGCCCGCCAATAAAACATTAGCATGCCAATCGTGCACTTTTCCTGATAGATGAAATATTCCATGTATTGTTACATTTTGTGTGTGCTAACAGCATGCACAAGCAAAGAAGAACAAACTTATACAAATGAAAATGACAAAATAGGGTCCCTCCATTCTCAATTGCTGATCATCTATGAGCCATATCCAGGGAAGGTTTTTGCTATGGGCAATGTGGGCGACCGCCTAGGGCGCAATCTATTTGGGGGCGCACAAGCGCCCTCAAAAAAAAAAAAAAAAAAAAAAAAAAAAAAATCGCCAGTTTTCTAGACTAATACCGCTCATTTCCACGTCAAGTTAGTGGAGTAGGCGTTGGGGCGCCCCTACTATCATGTCAACTTGCTGCTGAGAGTCATGTATACAGGTTGTGTGTGTCAGAAGAAAAGGCAGGGGGGAGACGGGAGGGGGATCAACTCGCAACTGCAGAGGTTGTGAGCAGGTTGAGTCTCACTCTCAGAGGAAAAGCAAGGAGGGGGGCGAGGGATAGACTGACCTCTTATGATTCCAGGCCACACAACACAAACTGCTGCTTCCAAATAAATTGTATTTCATTCATAAAATTAACATAGATATTATTAAATTTATTGGGTTATATGAAAATGTAAAAAAAAAACAAAAAAAACACAAATCTGTGCCTGCATCAACGTGAATTTGTTTACATCACGTCAATCTTGACTCTGGGTGTTTGACAGACGGAAAAGGTGATGATGTTAAGTCGAGTCAAGGGTGTATCATGGACAAAAGACCAAAGAAACCATCAGGTGCCCAGTTCAGAAAGCGAAAGAAAGAAGAAGAGGAGAAACGCTCAAAAGATAAAGGTATGCAGGTCTCTATGAGTGACGTTAATTGTGCATGTAATGAAACAGTAGCCTATACGCTATATATTATCCTCTTGCTAATATGTTGCTACTTAGCCACAGAAGACGACTGTATTTGGTTTTTAACTTTGCTGAACTAGCAACTATTAAAATTTGAGGCATGAAGTCATGCAATTAATTTCACCAATAGGCAGTTTGTGTTTGCAACACAACAAGTGCAAGTTCACAAGGGCCTATTAGTCTGGGAATTTGGTAAACAATAGTACGTCCTGACTGTGGAATTTTTAATGCTATACGTGGGTCTATGCTAACTTAAATAACTTATATAACATTCATGTCAATATACATTGACATGACATTTTGTAAGCTTTATGTGATATAGCTTTTTGAATAATTTGTAGTGTGTTATGCTTAGTTAATAGGATGTTAACAAATGATAATAATTTGTGCATTATTATGGTTTATTTTAATTGGGTAACTGATGCATGTTAAGTGTGATCTAACTTACATATTGTATCTTAATTGTAAATTCAAGGGCACTTCTGAAATATTTTGGAGTAGCTCCCACTGGCCAAAATGAGGAGCCATCTCCCTCTGCAGCCACACAGGCCTCTGAGATGCTCCTGGAGTCTGATGAGGAGGAGCCATCTACCTCTGCAGCCACATCTTTGCAGGACTTGTCAGATGCGTGTGTTGTGCGTGCGCGCGCGTGCATGGAGGGGGGTGTATGTGTGCATTCTTGCATAACTTTTTACTTTTGTAAACACTATAAATGCTGTCAATAACAAATGTATACTAATGACAATACCATATGCTCTTTATTAGAAATGCTTCAACCAGAATCCCCACCAAATCCTGTGCCTGAGGATGAGCCTCTGTCTACTGACCCTGCTAATTGGCCTTCAGTTCTGACTGACAGAATTCGGACACAGCTGGTTTGCAGAGGACCAAGTGAGGTACCGGCTGACTTTGTTTTCCTCAGGAATGAGGTGGATGGAAGAAGTTGCCATCACCAGTATTTCAAGAAGACATTAGTTAATGGTGAAAAGATTCCCAGAAGTTGGTTAGTGTATTCAGAGAATATTAACAGCCTTTTCTGCTTCTGCTGCAAACTATTTTCTAAGAAGACAATTAACTTAACAAGCTCAGGCCTGACAGACTGGAAACATACAAGCTATTTGCTCCCCTCTAATGACAACAGTCCAGAACACCTCAACTCCATGAAAGTATGGAAAGAACTGGCAGTCAGGATAAAAAAGGGGGAAACAATTGATAACCAGGAGATGGCACTTCTAGAGGCTGAGAAGATGAGATGAGAGCAGTGTTGGCACGTTTGACTGCGATCGTACAGTCTCTGGCAGTGAGAAATTTGGCACTAAGGGGGCGTACAGAAACGTTGTACACGCCATCTAATGGCAATTTCCTCAAAGAGGTTGAACTGATGGCACAATTTGACCCAATAATGAAAGAGCACCTTAACCGTGTACAAAAAAGCACCTCTGGTCACACCAGCTACCTCAGTCACAGTATACAAAACGAACTAGTTGATTTGTTGAGCGGCAAGATAATATCAGAAATGGTGAGAGACATCAAGCAGGCAAAATATTTCTCCGTTATTCTCGATTGCACGCCAGACATCAGCCACACTGAACAGCTGTCAGTTGTAATTCGTGTGGTGTCACTGACAGAGCCCTGCATAAAGGAACATTTCATGGGGTTTTTGGAGGCAGAGGAATCAACGGGTCTGCATTTGGCATCTCTCATTCTAAAGAGACTAGAGGAGCTAAAAGTTTCTTTTGAGGACTGCAGAGGACAAGCTTACGACAATGGGGCAAACATGAAGGGGAAAAACAAAGGTGTTCAAGCCAGGCTTCTCCAAATGAATCCGAGAGCTCTTTTTGTGCCATGTGGGGCTCATACCCTGAATTTGGTTGTGGCCGATGCTGCTAAGGCTTCCACTGATGCCATGAATTACTTTGGCATCCTACACAAGCTTTTCACCCTGTTTTCAGCCTCCACTCAGAGATGGGCCATACTGAAAAAACATGTGGGCATCACTTTGAAGATGTGGACTGACACAAGGTGGGAGAGTAAAGTGAAGAGTGTTGAGCCCCTGAGATATCAGGCAGCTGCTGTGAGAGAGGCACTGATTGAGGTGAGAGATCATACCAAAGACCCCATCATCAAGGTCGAGGCCCAGTCCTTGTCGGAGGAGGTGGGATCATACCGCTTCAGCATCTGCACAGTGGTGTGGTACGACATCTTGAGCCAGACACACCATGTGAGCAAGTTGATGCAGTCTCCCAGCATGCAAGTTTGATGTGGCGGTCAGTCTTCTCAAAAAGATTGAGAAATGTCTTCAAAGCTACAGGGCAACAGGCTTTGTGACAGTACAAATGTCAGCCAAGGCTATCTGTGAAGACATGAATGTTGAGGCTGTTCTGCAACAGAAGAGACTGAGGTCCACAAAGCGTCACTCCTATGAGGCAACTGATGAGCCTTTGAGTGATGCTCTGAAGAAGCTGGAGGTCACATTTTTCAATGTTGTTGTTGATGCTGCAACTTCAGCCATTCAGGAACAATTTTCTACATTGGAGAATGTGAGAGAGAAGTTTGGAGTGCTCTCTAATTTCCAAAACCTCTCAGACAATGAGCTGCAAAAATAATGTGAGACCCTGCAAACTACACTGCACTTTAAGGGACACTCAGATGTGGATGGCAGAGAGCTTGTGCAGGAGCTGAAGAACTTGCCTGACCTCCCATCAAAGTCCATGACTCTGCTTGAGCTGCTGACCTTCATCCATGAGAAAGAGCTCGCAGAAATCTACCCTAATCTGTGGACTGCACTCAGAATTCGCAGACCCTTCCGGTGACAGTAGCTGAAGCAGAGAGTAGTTTTTCTAAGCTGAAGCTTATAAATACGTACTTGAGGTCCACTATGTCACAGGAGCATCTCTCTGGACTTGCCATCATCAGCATCAATCATACAATTGCACAACAGATTTCGTATGATGATGTAATTGATGATTTTGCATCAAAGAAGGCCAGAAAAGTCAGGTTTTAGATTACACTTTACACCTGCACTTTCATGTGGTCAAGCACTACCTGATAGCAATCCAATCACCTAGAACACATTTTAATGCCAGGTGTAAACAGGGTGCCAGGGTGCAAAACTAGCCAGGATTGCCTCTGGCCATATCAACTGATAGCAAATGTTTTTTTGTTTTGCTATAGCAGCAGGTATAGCTGTATTGTAGATTAGTTGGATATTAAGTCAAACCTGACCAGTAATACCAATTTTTACCACTAGGTGTCAGGGGTTACTCAGCTGCACCTAATTAAGAGTCCATGAATTAGAGTTTTTCATGTCATTGTTTTGGTTTTTGGGCCACTTTGTTTTAGTTCACTTTCACTGCTCACACTAGACATATTTGGGAGCAGTTTTGAGCACAAAGTGATCAGATAAATGTAATACTCTCTGCACATGGACAAAGTTAACAACTACCTGGTGAACATAATACAGCATTTAGCTGCTATGAAGCCAGGGGTTGGTAGAGACCAAAAAAGAAATAAAAGGGAAGTGAATATTGGAGTTGCACTCACAAGGAAAAGGGTGCTGAAGTCTGATGAGTCCACATTTTCGATTGTTTTTGAAAATCTTGGACGTTTTGTCCTCCAGGCTAAAGCAGAAAGGACCATCCAGATTGTTACTAGCACTAACTTCTAGCACCAGCAGCTGTGATGGCATGGGAGTGGGCTAGTATCCATGACATGGCTAACTTGTCACATCTTAGAAGGCCTCATTAATGCTGAAAGATACATTCAGGTTTTCAAGCAACACATGCTGTCATCCAGAGGACATCTTTTTCAGAGACACCCCTGCTTATTTCAGCAAGACAATGCCAAGACACATTTTGTACATGGAGTTGCAAGTCACTCAAGTCAAGAGTTTTTACAACATGTTCCTTCAAATGTTTTACAATAAAAGCCTTGATAGAAAATAAGGTGTTGTAGTGGACTTTTAATCTGAAATGGATACAGGAAGTGTTGAGTTTGTATTAACAGCATATGAACTAACTTTAACAGGGCAAACAGGAGCGGATCAAAACAAGGCTTCATTCTTCTGCTACTGAAACTATAGCTGACTAACTAACTCACTAAAATTGCGAACAGATATGATACGCATGAGTTACAATGAGGAACAGTGTTATATTAGAGTTATATTTCATGTAAATTAGTGTAAATTGATGTGTTTATTGTTTATTATTACTATCCAGCAACACAAACCAGCTGTTCAAATTTTTGCGTCATATTCAGTTTTTGTTTTCGGCATCTAAAAGGCATTAATCTCTATCTTCTAGTTGTATATTTTTACTGAATATATATATGTATATATATATATGTATACATATAAATAATTGGCGTCCAATCAGTGTGGACATCCCTACAAAATTGACATGTTTACCATCTGAAACAACTGATCTCTTGAATTTCTCAAGAAACACTTGCAGAACAAACAACTGTCATCCAACAGCTAGACCAATTTTAGTCTTTGGCATCAATAACATGTTTTCATACAGAAGAGCCCCAGAGACTAAGGGTTTCATGTGTATCAGAAGTGGGCGACCCTATTTTACAAGGTTTTATCAGAACATCATGTTGTAAACTGGGAACATGGAGAGAACACAAAACCTACATTTGCACCCTGGTCCTCCATGCTGTGAGGGAATAGTGTTAAAATAATCACCTGCTTTCACCAAGCTTCAGTTCCTGGCAGCAGTGTGTCTGGATCAGCTGTGCCACAAACAGAGTTGGCAGAGCTCACAGGTGGAAACACTGCCAATCACGCACCAGTGCCGGCATGACTCCTACAGGTTGTTCAGGACATGTGTTTTGCAGGGACGGGGCAATCTGCAGGAAACAGCATGAAACTCCCAAGGTGAAACTCCTCACTGTGTATCAATGGAAGGCAACTAGTGTTCCCCCTGGACAGGAGACAGGTTGGGCACACAGACTGCATTCATAATTTAAATAGCCTACCCTGTCTTGCATGCTTATATCAGTAGCTGCTGAATTCTTATCTGTATGTACCATTTTAGGATGGCTACGTATGTACAGCCAATTCAGGGACAGATTTATTATTTATTTTGACCAAACCAGAGTTGGTGATTGTTATAACAGTGGAAAAACTCACCAGGTTTAGGTGACTTTTGTTTTTGTCCATTATATCTGAATGAAGTGTGTTTCACAGAGTAGAAGTCATTAAGTAGAGTAAAGCTTCCCACCAGGCAACAGTTTTGAAGCACCTACTGCAATGCCTCCACAACTGCCAGATGCAACCAACAGAGAGTTGCAAAATTCCGCCCACATGAATATGACCTCTACATGCATCGTTCCAAGCTGAAACAAGATTCCAAACTGAAGCAGTTGTTGATGACTTGCAGTCTCTAGTGGCCAGTTAAGAAGAGTGAGAGGTCAGCTGTCAGTGGTTGTACTGCCTTACAGTTGTATGTCTCCACAAACCAGTCAAGTTACAGTTTGCATCATGTCTGTCCACGCTCATACAATGTATGTAGTCGAAGCTGAACACAGTGAAGTTGACTTTTGACCTGTGCAAACATATCAGCAATTATTGGTTGCAGGGCCAGTGGTGGCTGGTTGGAAAATTATCGACCCAACTCTGTGTACTCAGTACTCATGGTTGGACCACATCCATCTTTACATCGGTCTTCATTTTTATCTCAGTTATACACCAGCCAGGTTTAGTGGCTGCATCTTGCACCGTCCACAGACCACAGGACCACATTTTACCATGATGACACACACACACACATGGACTAAGGTGGAAAGCTGAAAACAATACCAGCCACAGCCTCCTGTTTCATGCTGAATAATGCTCCATTATGGTTACATAATTTTGATGAAAACTGACATGCTTCTGCCACAATTTTAATCATTTTGAACACCTACTCAAAATTGCCTTCTGTGGTACTTCTTGCTATAATAGATGTCTCAAGGACCACATTTTGCCATGATCACACACACACGCACAGATTCAGGTGAAGGGTTAAAACAAAACTAGCCACTCTGCCACGGTTGGTATAACCTACATTTATTATTAACACACTTATCACACACACATATTGACGTCCTTTCCTACTCCTCCCTACATATCATGCTGGTGATAAAATCGACAGGTTACCCTGCTCACTCTTTTCTTGCTTACCCAACTCCTGACTCTAACCTCTAGAAATAAAAAAAAACACCTGATCTTACCCAGACCCAACGTCACTCCGGACAACAAGAAAGAAAGCATAGCAAGTAAGACATCACACAAATAAAAAGACATGCACGCAGCCTGTCCACCTCTTGAAATAGATGGAGGGAACACAGTGAATTCAAAAACAACATGAAAGAAGGAAATAACAGCTCCTAGAAAACAACATCACACAGTGACAGATTTCACCTGGTGACCGCTCCGAGCAGGAAACTGTGTGTGTGGTCTGTGGTTTGTCTGTAAATTATAAATTATTTTGTGCCTCGTGTGAGTGTGTCTGTGTGTGTGCATGTGCAAGAAACCCGTCTGGGAGATGTGGGGTTGGTCAGACCAAAAAAGGTGCAAAAAACAGGAAACATATGGTAGTGAAGGCTACAGAGAGCATCTGACACACACGCAGACACACACACACACACACACACACACACACACACACACACACACACACACACACACAGAGTCACTGTAATAGATGTTTTCTGGGGATGTTTCAGTAGCTGTGGGGTTGTTGTATTCCTTATCACATTATTTGAATACAGATGCTGTCAAATGCTTCACTGGAACAGGCTATATATTTACTTTGTGTAGATATGCTCACATGATAAAACACTTTTACAGTAGCTATAGAATCTCATATTAGATCAAAGCACAGACAAGCTAAAAAATGAGAAATACTGCACTTCATCGGTTCAGTACGAAAGAAAATGTATAAATGTGTCCCGCCGCAAGTAACAGACACATTGATATGCAGCAGAACAGATCGGTTCTGGTCTATAACAACTAAAAAAGATAAGATTCCACAGTCTGTAAATAATGACAATGTAGAATTAGTAATTTCAGAAGTCATCCCTTTACGTGTATTGTGTCATCTGCTGTCTAGACAGTGAATTAGAACAGGGCATAGTCTACAGTCATGTCTGCAGCTTTGTCAAGCTAGACCCAGAGCTTCAAGGTAAACGCTAATATGATTACAATGCCAGCATGAAGATGTTTATCAGGTATAATCTTTAACAGTTTAGTGTACAACAAACAGAAAGTACAGCTGAGACTGGTGGGAATGGTAATAGTTCTGGTCATAAACCAAGTTGGACAAATTAAAGTTTTGACCTGATGGCACAAGATGAAAAGTCATAGGATCATCAAAGTTATTATAATTTATCCTGCAGGGAACATGAGAGTGTGTAACTAATTTAATTGCATCCGATACTTGCTGAGACATTTCACTCCAAGCCACAAATGTCTCTAAACACTTCACTCAGTAGAGACTAAGGATAATCTCCCAGCTTTCATTTCATTGCCAAAACTGGGTTAAAAACGCTACATTACAGAACCAGTCCAAAGTTTCAAGGGCAGCTCTTCATACTGTAATAGGCAGTGATATCGTGAAGCCATGTGCTTACTACTGGGGAGAATCAGGTATCTTTTTAGGTAAAATGTGTTCTTGAGAAAATGTAGGCTAAGGAGTGTAGGTCTGTTAGCAACCATTTGAGCAGCTACCTTGCATTTAGAAATCCCTGGATGTTTGGTAGATGGAAAAATCTAAGATTCTCTGGTATCGTGAGTCTGACCTCATGATAGCACCTAGAGGAAATGTGAGGGAATCT
Source organism: Lutjanus argentimaculatus (assembly GCA_034769285.1). Classification (NCBI taxonomy): domain Eukaryota; kingdom Metazoa; phylum Chordata; class Actinopteri; order Lutjaniformes; family Lutjanidae; genus Lutjanus; species Lutjanus argentimaculatus. The sequence continues at coordinate 6,090,405 of JAWZSL010000001.1, forward strand.
CCAAAGTCAGTGGAATTCATCCCCGTTTTCTCCGAGCCATCCAGTGGTTGTTGAGATATTTCACTGGAAATGTCAAAGCTTTTGCCTGCTGATGGCGCTAGATGAAAAGTCACAAATCACAAAAGTTATAAGGATTCATCCTCTGGGAACCATGAATGTCTAAATGAAATAATGGTGCTGAGGCATCCAATAGTTGTTGAGATATTTCAGTCTGGACCAAAGTAATGGACCAACCAAACACACATTGCCATCACTAGTGCCATCCCTTGCTAAAAACTTCAATCCAGCATCATCATGCATGAAGACACATACCTGAACACTCACTGCACTTCAATTTCTGGTTGTTCACTGGTGTCAAATCATTACTTGACTACTCTTCTACTTAAAGCGATATTCCACCCCAGAATGATAGTCCGCTCGATATGTACTCACCCCTATGCCAATGTGAAGATGGGTGAAGATCTTCAGTTCACAAAACAATCCTAGAGTTTCAGCAGAAAACAGGGTTGCAGCCAAATCCAGTACAATGGCAGTGAATGGAGACCACAAATAAAATGTAAAAAAAAAAGAACACAAAACAAACACAAAATGTCTCCACCCTGCTCTTGTGGTGTAATCCAAGTGTCCGTGAGCCGCGACATTAAAATTTAACCACAAAAGACACTATTTACACCATGTTTTTGGCCGAAATGTCAACTGTAGCCTTCCAGGTAGCATGTAAACATGGCATTGATGTATCGTGAGACTTCGTATATCTTGCAGTATTTCCACACGTGCATCCATTAAGAGATATACAAAGTCTCGCGATCCATTTCACGAGATATACGAAGGCCGAACTAACCAAACTAACCCCCATGATTTTGCTGATCAGTTGCATGTGACAGCGCAGGAGGGGAAGTGAATGAGGCAGGGCGAGCAATGACAAATGAAATGGGGTCTTCTTTCGATCATAAACCTGCCATTTTGCCTATGAGAGCATGCTAAATTTCTTCGTTGATGAGATTTTACTGTTGGTGTAAATTAACATGAGTGCCTAACAAGTGTCTGACATTGGACAGTCAAATAAATCCTGACATGTCTCCGATTGGACCATCAATCACAAGAAAACTACAGTTACAATAAATCTCAACTTACAGGATCACTTATGTCTCAGTAGTAAGACATTTAATTTAGGAGAAATATGCTGTCTCTGTTTGAGACAAATGATGGGAAGGAATAACAGCAAAGTTTTAGCTGTATCCTTGAATCCAAAGGCGTCTAGTCAGAAATACCCGTTTATTCAGAGGCTGTTTTGCTGCCTCTGAGTAGGACTCATAAGACCCAATGAGTGTGCAGTTTCTCATATAAAACCTCTAAGCACATAAATAAACAATAAATAAAAACTCTACCTAAACCACAGCTGGGGAGGGATGTCTGTGGTCTTTACACAAGCACTCTCACGTACACACAGCATCACACTTTATCCCCGGCTACTTTATAAAACCTTAGCATTCCAAGGTTGTTCCCTGAATTGGTTGATAAACACACAGCCACTTATGTTACGGGAAAGTGAACCGCACTAAACACCCTGTTTAGCTGTAACTTCCCACTGTTGGTATTTAAACAGCTGCTGTGAGTGAAAACATGCACTGGAGTTTACATGCTCAATAATAATGGTCATATTAAGTTTCAGTGTAAAGGTATAATGTCACAGATTGTTTCACATTTGCTGACAGACTCTGTTTTATTAAGACCAGTGACAAAATAATATATGAAAGTACTGCAAAGAAGACAGGCTTAAATATGACTGCTGTAAATTAAATGTAGTAAAATTCTACATTTCTAGTTGCTTTACATGTACTATACTGTAGTGGATAAAAGCTCAGTTCCTATTCAGGTTATTTGCCTTCATCTTTGTAATCTGTGTGTGTGTGTGTGTGTGTGTGTGTGTGTGTGTGTGTAGGCTGTATGTTTCTACTATAACGCTGAGGTTAATCTGATAATCAGATAATAAAACATCTAACCAGTTGATCACTTAATACATGCTGCAGTCCTATAATAAAGTCATACTTTTTAAAGTCTGTTCCTGGGAAACTAATGTGCCCATTTGATTAAAAATCTCAACTCAAGGTCCATTCACCCAGTTGTCATGGAAAAGTGGATGTAAGGCTACATTCAGACCAACTTGAGGTGTCTGTGAAAAAACACGTCATTCATTTGAAATGTGACAATTCACCAGCGCAATAATGTTGCCATTGACAGGGTGTCTGGCAAAGAAGTTTAACCTTGCGCAACTTTTGGTACAATGCAGATGCCAACTATTAAATTAACTGTCAACTTTTTTGATAATTGATAAATTGGTTTGAGTCATTTTTTGAGAAAAAAAAAAGTCTGAATTCTCTGATTCCAGCTTCTTAAATGTGAATATTTTTTGGCTTCTTTAGTTCTCTATGTCAGTAGCCTGAATATTTTTTAAGCTTTTGACAAACCAGACATTTGAGGACGTCATCTTAAATGGAACTGGAAATACTGATCAATATTTTTTCACCATTTCCCAAACAACTAATCAAAGAAAATAATCGACTGTGGAAATAACCATTAGTTTAGTTACAAGCAAAGCAGTTGTTGTCTAATTACCTCCCTGAAGTGCACTACTTTGTAATGTATTATAAGTATTTCAATGCTTACTTCATGATTGTTGTGATGAAAGATAAAGCTGTTGCCGCTGTCATAACTTTCAACACAGCCTGTGAGTATTACAAACTTTTGTAAGGCATTTTAGCACCTGACAAGCCTTTAAATGCCTTAATCTGCTGCTCCAGCTGGACTTTCTGGATTGTATTTCGTGTCTCACTGGTACCTTAAACATGCCTACACCAACGCAAACCCATATTTTCCTTCTGAATAATGTAAATGCGATGTTTTACACAATGTGGGGGATGGTCATTTAAAGTTGCGTTAGTTGGTCAGTCGAGGAAATTGTCATTCACCAAGCTGTTTACACACAGTAATGACAAAAAATGATATCATCACATTGCAAGTATAAATACCTGTCACCACTGTAGAGCCTGCAAATACACAGTTAGGTTTCACTTTAATTGATTCAACATGAATATAAAAATAATGCTGCCATTGAATAAGTTAGTGTATTCTGACATTTAGTTTTCATATTTAATATTTTAATACCAACAAAATCAAAGCAAGTAAAGTTTGCAGAATCACTTGGCCAAACATAGCACCCCTCCAGAAAATCAGAAGCATCTTCAAGGCCAAACAAATCAGACATGACTTCACCCACTGAGTAAACAACCAGCATGAACTGCTAACCTCTGAGCAACACTCCCCTCTGCAAAACACACTGGTCATGCAGATTATGCTTCACCATCAGTATCGGCTTCTTTTGACGAGGTCTCCAAAAATGAAACTACTTCATTGTGGTCTGGACAGTATCCAGACAGGAGAGGACAGAGAAATCACCTTATGTTCTATGTTCTGTCATCGTGACAAAAAATGTTTCCGGCACTAGTCTGGTAAACAGGCCATTAACTGTTGTTTTTACAGGAACAAAGTCAGACTGAAAGACTGACTAACTTTGGGAAAATACTCTTTGATGACAAGGACAGACAGTGGAGCGACAGAGGACTTAAGTTATTAATCTTCTCAGGGTTCAGCTGTTCAGTTGGAAAGACACACTTAACAGAGAAGGCATTCAACACCCAAAATAGAGTCTGAAAAAGCTTGATTACTTTATGTTATGTAATCATCACTTGAGGATAGTTTCCTGGGCTGGTCTGGAAAACACACGTCAGTAATCACAAATGTTACGAGAAGCTCTGCACTGACACACTGCAGCATGAGTGTGACCTTTTTGTGAGTTTGTAAGTTTGCAAGTACCTGAATGTGTGTAATTTTATGAGTGTTATAATCAGTCTGTAATCACATGGTAGCAGAAAGGCTTTCTGTTTATATCTGTGTGTGTGTGTGTGTGTGTGTGTGTGTGTGTGTGTGTGTGTAGATGTGTATTACTCATGTTGTGGGGAAAGAAATCTGTTTACACACTCACATTGTGGGGGACTTGCCTACCTCGGGCTGGGAGGGTTACTTTAAAAATGTATTCCGATACAGTAACTAATTATCTGTTTAAAAAATGTGGCCTGCGAAGTAATCTACTTCAATGCAAAATATGATGAAATTGTCTCTCAATTAGGGTTAGAATGTGGGTTTGTTTAACTGTATTTGTGTGGTCCAAACACCTGAAGAACACTCTATTTGTGGGGACCAACAACTTTACGGGGACCAAAATGTTGAACCACATAATATGGGGCTCACACTACAGGAGTTTTGAGAAGATTTACCTCAGATTCACCCCTCCTGAGAATCAGAAAAATCTGGCCTGGACCACTGGTGGTACCAAAGTTTGGCCCAATATATCCAGCAGGAGGAGTTTATAGATCCAATCTTAACCCTCCAAGCTGGTCCTACACTCATCCTATGCTTTTTAAACATTTGATATTTCCAAGTTAAAATCTGAATGATTACATCAGTACAGAGGTGAAAGAGAGGTGTTGCCAAGCAACAGTAAACATTCCAGCGCTTCACGCTAATGTAAGCTAGCATGCTACTGTTACTACTGTTTTAAAATTCTTGTAGTGTGGGGCCAGCTTAAGTTTAAAGGGCTGTTTGATGGTCAAGACTTGGGTTTAGGTTTTTGGTTAGAATTAGGCGTAGGTTAGGGTTAGGGATAGGCACTTAGTGGTAATGGGTAGGATTAGGAGTTTGGAAATACATAATGTCAATTACACCCCCACGAATATAGCAGTACAAGTCTGTGTGTGTGCGCGTGTGTGATTATGTGTGTGTTAGAGCACAGACACCCACAGGCTCAGTGCTATCTGCAGAATGAAAGGAAGTCTGTTCTCTGACACCTCAGTCTGACATCCATAACTCATAACTCAACACACAGATACATACCCACACAATAGATAATGATGCGTGCAATCACAGATAGACACACCAAAATGAAGATACAAGTGCAAACAGATAGGCACACACATAGACACACGCAATGTCACTAAATAAAGTCCAGACTGGCTGCCCTGGATGCCCCTCAGCTACATAATTTATAGTGAGTGTCTATGAGCATCTGACCTGTTTTTGATGATGTTGGTGGAAACTTCCAGACCATTATTCATGTCTGTGCAAAATCCTGACTCAGGGATACACTTTTTTTATATATATATATTAGTGCAGTAGAATGTGCTGGAGGGGAAAAAAGTCACTTTGGCTTTTGGGTGCTTATTTGTTGCTTCTAATCTACATTTTGTTTTTCCAAGATATTAAATAAAAAAAAAATTGCACAACCGACCCTGTCTCCGAGAAATTCCGTTTGTATATTTACTAAATTGTTCTAATAATTACACAATATAATTGACAATATGATTCATACCTGGTTCATAGAAAATGTTTCTTTGAAACACTACATTTACATCCTGCAACAAAAGCACTTTGGTTAAGATTAGGAAAAGATTGCCATTCCAGTTAAGAATTAAGAGAGAAGTTTCAAGTCAATGCTGACTTTTGAATAATGCTGTAACCACTATGACTAGATAGTGTATTGCAAGATTGCCAGTTTTGGTGGAAAACAAATGGCATACTTTTTCAGTGAACATTTTAAGGCTAATTTATGCTAAACAGTAGATACACATACTGATACAGATGGAGCCCTCTGTCCATACTCTGTGTTCATTATCATGCAGTTGCTTATGTGTGTGCATGCATGCATAATCAATGGACCTGAAGCTTGTCTGCAGTTCATCTTGAATACTACTGGACTGATCAGCCTAATTTTTTGTGCACATGACTCATGATTCTACGCTAAAGGACCTCTGTGATTCACAATTTTTGAAAAATCTTGAAAAACTTTTTTTTAATCTCACTAACCTCACTAAAAACATTTTTGGCCATGATTCAAAAATTCATATGCTAATTATGACAAAATCTCACATAAATATCTAATAGGGTAAAACGATGAAGTATGTTTTGCACTAGAAATTATTCACTGAATCATACATTTTGCCAAAAAATACACCTAATAGCTTTTATTAAATTCCCTCAAAGTTACAGGTCAATATTGTTGTAAGTTCCGCATTAAATCCCTTCAAAGTCTTAACTACAGAAATTTTATGAGTCTGAATAGACATAGATGTAAACTGTAACTTGACTGGTTGGTGGAAACAACTGTGAAGCAGTAATTCTGTGTGTTGGCACCTCTGTTTTTACAACCACTGACAGCCAGAGGAGGTCACGTTAATGTTGGTGGAACTTTGCAAATGTCCGCTTGTTGCATCTGACAGTTGTGGTGACATTGCAGTAGGTGCTTCACTATCTGTTACCTGGCATGGATCTGCACTCTACTGACTGCACTCTTCTACTTTGTCTGTATTTGTGTATTTATTCATTTTTTGAAAGCATACAGATATGGATGAAACAGCGCAGTGCCAAAGTAAGCAGTGGTAAGTAGTCATGGAGGCACTGTAGCAGTACAACTAATGGTCAAAGCAAGACACATCCGCAGGACATGACAAAGAAGTTTTAAAAATCCGAAAGTATTGGAAATGACAATCGTCGTTAAATTGTTACAGCCTCTGCTTTTGGCTCGTTCTCAAGAGGTACATTATTAGAACCTCCTGCACTGTTTGTTGTTGTTAACCTCACATGATTCTTCTTCTTCTTCTTCTTCTTCTTCTTCTTCTTCTTCGGGGTAACTTTTGACTCTGAGCAGTGCCCTCTAGTGGATGTATTGCATAACATCGAAGCAAACATGAAAGGATGCATGGAGGCTTGTGGGCAGTGGCAGTTACTTAGTTTGAGATGGACGTATCTATTTTCCTGTGTAGTGCAAAGGTGCATGAATGAGCCTTTACTGATGAGTTCAGTATCAACATTTTTGCAGCTTGCCAGTGCATTTATTAATAGGATTTCCTCATTATGTTAATAGAAAATTTGTTGTATATGAAAGTAATTTCGAGGAGACAGGGCTGGCCCAACATATGACTCATGTGCAGGGAGTCAATAATATGGACTGTCAAAAAGAACTGTAGACATGGGTGTTGATTCTCAGTCACATGGGCAGAACTAACAACCATTTTACCTTACAAGGAGGGCAGTTGATTAAAAGTTAACATTGAAAATGTAATTTAATGGTGCTTTAAGACATTCTAGCAGTAAATATATCATGCTTGATGTATAATGCATGCATCTCTTGGGCAGTAGTGCCAAGATGCATCATTGATCCATATTTTATGAAAATTGCAATTATGGTGAAGCTGATGAAAAATATAAATTACAGCATCCCCAGCACACCAGCCTGTGTAATATTCCACACAAGGACACAGTGTCAAAATGTGTCAAAACTTCTGTCAAGTCAGTGGTGTCAGAGACTTCACATCTTCATTCTGACTTTTAATGAATTACACAGTCAGGATATTGATGGATAAATTAATAAAACTGACAACATTTATTCAACGCTTACTAAAAATTTTCTCTCTGCACGGTTCACAGAGGGCCTGACATTAGCCCACAGTAATCAATCATTTCACTGGCTTTCACTGGAATTGACATTCTTCTTCTGCTTGTCCATAAAGCACCGAGTGGCCTTGCTCTGTAATATAAGTTTGACATGCTGAAAGAACCACCCACACTTCTGTGGTCATGTGGCGCTCAACTAAGGGTCAGTTTAGGTCTTTTTTTTCAGTTACTTCTCAGAAAATAATGATTTTAGCAATAGAACAATAGAACAATCACTGTGTGATTTCTTGTCAGCTTGTTATGACTAAGCACGGGGGGGGCATTTTTAAATTTTTAATTTTAGCAATTCATTTATTTATGCATCTATCTATCCATCCAACCCATCCAAGCGCTGTGGTCGGGGCTGGGAAAGATGCTCTCATTTAGGTTAGCACCCACTGTAGAGTTAGCTGTGCTCCCCGCCTCGCCACGTACGGTTCGTTTAAAAAATGCAGAGATTTTTGCCTGGGGGGCGACATTTGGGGAACCTCCGGTCGTCCATTAATAATTTGTTTGTTTGTTGTTGATTTTTTTTTTTTTTTTACCGTAGGTAATGTTGGCAACACTCCCTCTCCTCTGCTCTCTGAGTGTGGGTGGGTGTGTCTGTACCGGTGTGAGTGCACGTGTGTATGTTGTGAGAGAGGAGCGAGGGGGGAGCCCCTCCTGTCGCAGAGGAGAGAAGAAATGCTTTTTAATGAATGTAATGAAATGATAGCGACGCATTAGACTCTGAAATTGCGCAAATTAGAGTTAGCTTTTTTTATTTGATAAAAAGAACGCCTGTTATAGGCCCTTTTGATTAAAATAAAAATTAAATTATGGAATTTTTTTTTAAATCTATGACTTGAATTTCTGGGTGGGGATCCTGTTGGCAGGGCAGGGGTGTCTGTTGGGGGGGCGGGGCGCCCTCCCAAATAAACTATAGGGGAAACACTGATGTGGTTGCCTTTACTATAAGTTCTTAATTGTAATATACACGGTCTTTCATTTTTCTGTCTTTCTTACACTGTAGAAACCAACTCAAGAATATTGATTGATTGATTTATTGATTGACTGATTGATTGATTGATTGATACTTTTATTGTCAGAACAAAATTTGTCTTGCGCCATAGTAGCTCCATTTGCAAAATATAACACATATAACAACGGATATATTTAAGAAATTAAGACAAGAGACAAACAATTCACTAAAGTTAACAATATAAACACAGAAGATGACATTCAAAGCCCTTTAACATACATTTGATCTGGGATTGAGCTCCATAATTTTAACATTGACTGATGCACAACAGAGTTTTTCAGTTTAACCTTATTAAACTGGGAGACTTTGTATGTCCAATTCGATGGTAACAATCTGTACTCACTGTTCAGGACATGGCTGGGCTTGGAAACAATGTTGATGGCCAGTCTTAGTATGTTATTATGGTAGGCTGATTCATAGACTTTTTTCCAAAGATTGGCCTGCAATATTTGAGCAGATTTTCTTTTGGTGGAGCAGTTTTGACGTCAGAGCAGTGGCCAACCACTTGTACCATGTAGTATTACAGTACTCTAGAACACTCAAAATCACAGAAGTAAAAAACACAGCAAGTATTTCTCTACTCACCCCAAAAGACCTAAGGCGGTGGAGAGAATAATCCTTTGTTTTGTCTTTTTGCAGTAAGTTCAACATGATCTTTCCATGACAGCATAGAGCACAACATAGAGCATTACTATCACTGTACTCGACCACTTTGTCCACGCAATTATGAAGACGCAACAAGAAGCATTATTAATCCTAACCAATCCCCCATTTAAGAATGTAGGTTTAAGACTGATTATGGCAAGATATAAAGGACCACATTATGCTAGGAAAGAAGTGGCCTGTAGGACACATTGTACGACCACATCAGAAATCAAAAGTATTTAAAGCTGTTTTGAATGGCTACAGGGAAAAGCCGACCGCCATACAACGGGGAGACGTGATATTGTTTAAATATGGGAATAACAGATCACCAGTCTCTCCAGGAAATCATTCAGTAATAGGGTCAAACGTGTGAATTTGCATCTTCACTTCATGTGGAGTTCCACTTGTGTGTTGGAGCATCAGCCAAAAACAAAGAAACCTGCGTGGCGTTCACCTCAACAGCCAAATGTTACTCCCCTGCATTCACGCATGTGTGACAGTGTCCTTACCTTCAATTGTGAGAGAGATAGTTGTGGCAAGAATGAAAAAAAAAGACAGCTAAAGGGAGCAGTTCAAACCCCGGCTCCTTTCTCGTCTCCACACAGCTGACCAATCACAGTGTGCTGATGTGATTGTTGCATTGTCTGGTTTGGAAAGCTACAGAAATTGTTGTGTGCATGGAGGGGTTTTCCTATTCAAACATCCAAAAAGCAGTTCTAGTGAAGCATAATGACAATTCAACTATTGGCCATTAAAGCTGAATTCAGATTAACAAAGACTGAGAACTTTGAGAAAAGTAGATTCACAAATTAACTTATAAAATAGGTGGTTTTGGGCAAGCTGCTTGGAAAGTGTAGTGAACTAAGCGGCCAGTTACTCCGTGATCAATAACAGCGTCAAATCTGTAAATAGGATTTTTTCCACAGATGATCTTTTAACTTGTTATAGCAGGAAAATCACAGGTGTGGCTCATAACATTAACAATGGCTCTGTTCCATTAAGCAATGCAAGTGAGTCAGCATGGACAATAGCAGGACCCTAGCAGTAGCCCTCCTGGGGGAATGTGGTCATTATTAATGTGGTTGATCACAGATGTGCTTTTCCTACGATGACAAACCAAAATGTCTGCAGTGGAGAAGTCTCCTAAAGGTCAGTCATCGGACTGCCTGCTTGGCAGAGTTCACTGTTAATAATGGAGCACAGATGACAACAGAAACTGTTTCCTTTGTCATCAATGCTACTGGCAGCGTTTCTGTATTTGCTTTGTGGGTTATTGTTTTTTTTTCTAAATACTGTGCATGCTTTCTCAAATTCATTAAGATGTTTTCTTAAAGGGCCAGTGTTTAAGATTTAGTGGCATCTAGCAGTAATGTCACTTGCCTCACACTCCCCTTCCAAGCATGTAGGAGAACCTAACGTGGCTGTGAAAGTCGCAAAAAACATGAAAGGAAGTGAGTGTTTGGTTTTTCTGTTCTGGCCTGCTACAGAAACACAGCGGTTTAAGATGGCAGCCTCCTTGGAATAGGACCTGCTCCCTCTGCAGATAAAAATGGGTCATTTTAAGGTATTGACAACACAGTTTTTATTTTCAGGTGATTTTCTACCCCTAAATCTTAGCTAAATATTCCAGATTTCTATAGCAATCTTGATTTAAGTATCTGTTACACCACTGTTTGTTTCCTGCTCATTCTGTCTCCATTTGATGGCACTGCCACACTTTGTGGCAACCATTTCGTGTCACCCTAAATTTCAAACAGGGGCCTCATACTGTAATTGCACCAGTGAAAGCAGTGATGGAGAAGGCAGGAGTCTGACTTGTGTGGATAGGAGTGTTAAAAGCATTTTGGAGCCATTAACACCATTTTCTCTCCCTTCACAGCCTTTCAAAAGCAATGCAGTCTGACACTGTGTCTGTTTCAGTGTTGTGTGCTTTGACTGTGTATCTGTCTCTAATAGAAACAGTGAAATCATGCTGGATGAAGATGAGTCAACCTCACACTCCTCCCTTGAAGAAGTTGTCCGTGCCTCTCTCTGTCTTTGTTTTTCCACCTCCATCTCCTCTTCATCTTCATCTCTCTGAAGCAGATGTGAACATGCTCCCCATTTTTCTTCTTTATGCATTAGAGGAGCACTCTCTCAGATCTATCTGTCTTACATTCATTTGCTGTCTCTATTTTTTTGCCCATCATTTCTTTTCTCAGTCAGAGCTTCCATCGAGCTCTCTCTCTTCTTTGTCCTCCTTAAAACATTTTCACTCTTCAATTGTTTCCTTTCTTTTACTCAGCACGTCTTTACCCTTTTACTCCATCATATTACCATTATTTTTTTACTTTTCATCTTTTGGTGCTTTTTTATCTGCACCTGTAATATTTTATTTTCTCTTTGTTCTTTTCATGCAATGAATAGTCAGAGTGAAACCTTAAGTTCCCGATGTAGTGGATACAGGATCGTAAATTCATTTGTTTTACATTTCCTTCCCTCCACCTCTGATCTATTTTCTTCTAACAAAAGCCTAGATGCAACATTTTGCCTGTTTCATGTTACTTTTTTATTTGAATGACACTCCTAGTTTTCCTCCCCATCCATCTTTCCTTTTCCTTACAGTAGGTTTGCTAAATTCTGCCAAAAGGAACCCCCTCTGCATCTTATCTTCTTCTCTTTTCACATTCTTGGTGTCCTATATTTTCCCCTCTCCTTTTCTCCATCTCTACCTAAGCCTCTTTCTCTGCCTTTCTAATTTTACTTTTCCCTATATTTCCCTTTCTCTGTCCTGTCTTGAAGGCCCAGACCCCAGCTGCAATACTGTCAGCTTTGCTTCTGAATTTATTCCTGTTTTTCCACCCAATAGATAAAACTGACTAAGATTAACATACAGCAGCACATACTGCAAATAGGGTATTTTAAGGGTAGGTCAGTTATTGTTTGTTTTTTTGAGGTGTTAATATTATTCTGTAGCTTCCCAGTAGTATTCATTATGTATTCATATCCAAACATTCAAATTTTGGTCTAAGTATGAATGTTTTGGCATCAAAACACTATTTTTCTGAGACCCTCTAACAACATTTTCCCACATGTCCTGATGTATTTTTCTGCATGATGACACTGTTACACATAAACTCTCGAAACGGATGGCAAAACAAGTAAAATATGGCCACTTGTCAGAGTTAACTCCAAACAAACAGGAGGCAACATATCACCACAGTAATCGCTACTGCTACTTACTATCTAGCTGTAGCTAGTCAACTAGCTGCCGTTAGCTGTGTAGCCAGCCAATGTGTAGCTAATGTGGGTCCATATTGCCCACCTCCACCTCATCCTGAGTTTCAGCTGGGAGATAGGTGCAAGCAGCAAGTTTTCTATGGTATGCACACTATGTATGTTTGCTACATCCAGTAAACAAACAAAATAAACTGTAAAAAAAAAAAAAAAATTTATCCAAAAAGTAACTAAAAAGTTAATGCCCAGGCTGTTAAAATTTAAGTTGACTGAATTTGAAAACACAAGTTGAGGTAATTTTGTAATCATTCAGAACATTTTTTTCTGGTTGAATTAGCTTAATATTAATTCAGTTGTACTTGAGAAAACATGTTCAATAAGTTTAAGATATTAAATTGAACCAACAACTCTTCGGTCACACTGACAAACACAGAAGGGTCTCAAGAAGGTTTTAACTCAAACATAATGCATACTGGGAAGTCTGTGAATATCCTGATCATGTTTTTCAAGTTAGAAGAACTAATGTTTATAAGTTCTTAAGTTTTCTGTAATAATAAATACTAGAATTTTTAAGTTTACTTAAATTAATTAAGTAAAACTTGTATGTTTACATCAAGTTAATGAGTAGAAGATTAGTTGGTTCCGCTAAATTCATGTAAGATTTTCTACAGTACATGATTCCAAGGCTGTTTTCCTCTTACTTGTCCTCCAACCTAGAGTGTACTGCACTTCTCACTCTGCAAGCAATTAAATCAGCTAATTAAAATGACAAAAATTGCCCCCCCCCCCAAATCACCCATCCACCCCAAAAAAAAAACAAAAAAAAAACAACTGATGATGGAAACAGCCAATCGCTAATTGCTGATATACTGTAGTTGCCCAACTGCCAAACGTTATTAGCAAACTAGTAAATCTTAGCTCTGTGCCGCTCAAAGTTGCACATTGATTGATGGGTGGATATCAAGTTACTATTGGTTAGTTCAAGTGTATTTAAGCACACATCATGTTTTGTTTTAAAGGAAGAAAACATGACTGATAAAAGAATAAAAAGAAATAGATTTTTTGTAATCTTTTGTTAAAAAGGCGTACAATATGTCTGGGAATGTGATCTAAAAGGATTAAAAAGGCATTTCATCTCGACTTTAATCAGTGTTTGATTTAACAAATGAAACGGGCCATCACTGCTGAAGACGCCATGACCTTATCCGACCCTACATTCACCACCTGTCTCTACTCCCATTTTTACACACACTCCCCATTTGTTCAGCTGTTTTGTCAGACCGTGTCTGTCTGTCTGCTTGGCTGAGTTTGGCTGAGTTCATCTTTACTAATGAAGCATGTTAGTGACAGAAACGCTCAGCTAATCCTGCCCAGGCTACAACGCTTAGCAGAATTAAACACACACAAATGAGCAGACAGACTCCCCAACAGGCCGATAAACACACGCTGTAGAGTAGACACACTTTGTTGCGTGGACACTTGGAGCCACATGAGCACTGGTCTGAATTTGGAAAAAGTGTGTGTCCAATTGGGAAACTTGGGAGGTAATGTGTTGCATATGATAGAGAAGAATATTGGCACATTTTATTGGCACAAGTTAGTGAAGGCACATTCCATCAAAGCTGTCCATCTTTTCGAGACGTGATCAAAATTCTAATGCAAAGTATTTACAAAATTTCAAAGATTTCTGAGGCATGTGGACGCCGCAGCAACAGCTTTGTGTTCCTCAAGACTGAGGACTGAGAGGAGCTACGGTGGGACGAGTCTCCATAACACTGCACTGCTCTGCTGATGCAATGCTGATGATAAACGCGAAAGTCAAAGATAACAGTCTTTCTCGTACACAAACACTTTGGAGCACGCACACAGAGAAAAGCAGATGTGAGAACACTCACAAACCCACACACATAATAATTTTCAACATAAACAAACGCTTGCACGCACAGGGACACACTTCTATTTGCCTATTTTGATTAGTGAAGATTTGAGAGGCACACACACACAAAGACACAAATGGAATGTTAAAATCTAAAGCAATTCAGTCGGGAGCTGGTCAAGTGCAGGCAATGCGAAAGAATCAAAAATGAAAAAGGGTTTTGTTGAAAAGAGTCGAGCTTCTTGGTGTGCAGCAAGGCCCTTTTTCATTTCTGACACAAATAGATTGTATTCAGAAATAATCTACAGTATGTGACTGCAGAAAACCTCTTCTTCTGAACGCACTGACACCACTGACAAACAACATTTACAAATAATAGTTTCACGTATGTTCGAATCTAAAAGGAAGCCCCCCATCTTCAGCCGACTCCTGAGACTATTTTCATGACGACAGTTCTAGCTATTTTTTGGGTATCGACCCAAATCTGCAGAGAGCACTTTAAGGGCGGATGAAACATGGTAGGTTTAAAAGGAACATATCTATCTGTCATTAAAGTTAGAGTCAGTAAGATTTGTCTGAGCTGTTTGTAAACGCATCAGGATGTCAAATACCAACTTTTGGGTTGGTTAAAAAATCCCAAGCACAGCAAAACAATAAGAAAAGATAAGGAAATACAGACCTGCAGATACAGCCACCACTACACACTTTTAGTGGGTCATAAGTAATGACTGAAAGTATGAGTCCACGTATTGTTTATTTAGGAAAATGTTGCTGAATATACCTTTAATAATAGCTGATCAAACAACTCCTTTTGCTTCCGTTCAGAAGTAATAAGAAGAGGAAGAAGAAGAGCAGAGAAGAGTATCAGCATGGAAGCTAAGCAATGAGCTGCTGTGGACAGGGTCAGCAGCAAAATGTATTTTGGCCACAAGGCTAAAAAGAATCTAAAATCTACATCAGTCAACATCAGTTTAAGGGTACGCTATATGTAGAATATTTTCACCATTTCACCTTGCTCGCAGACAGCCTTTTCTGATGGGAAACCGCTGTTATTTGAGCCAAATATCGCTCTCTTTTACTCAACCAGCAATTTAGCCTCAAAGAACATGAGAGCGGCTGGTCTATCGCTTCCTCCATCAGTTAGTTTGTTTGAATAATTGTGTGACTTCAGTAGGGCTGACTTTCAATAGTCGAATATTCGACGATTCGATTCGGAGAGGTCTGATTCGACTATGAACCTCACAGTCGAATCGTCGGAAAATGTTGTTATGTAACTAGACCATACCATTCTGACTAGGCGGGGGTGCCCACGACTGCTGAGCAGAAATTGATACATAGAATGTCTTTTTTTCAATATATAAAAGCCTATTTTTGATACAAAATCATTTCCATGTCTCCCTCACTAGTCGTTTATACTATTAATCAATATTTCAATCATGCACGATGTCAGTTATCTGTCGCCGCATGCAGCCGCCCGCCACTAGTCGGGGCCGCGGCCCTCAGACGGCAGCCTCTCGCCCAGCGTGTACGCCCTGATCACCTAGGCAACCCCGGATGTTTATCAAAGTCGGACAGATGAAAACCAGCGCGGTTTGGCAGTGTTTTAATCTAGAAAATGGAAATAATGTTGAATGTAGACTGTGACAGAATAAGCTGATATATAATCACTCGACTGGAGAAACGTGCACACATTAAACACAGACACGGAAATCTGCAGGCGGAGCTGCTGCTGTCAGCTGCAAACGTCAGGTCTAGTTTACCTGCAGACTCCGTGATCCTCTTCGGTCTGAAAAGTTGAAGCATTTTGTGAGCTGCTCTAATGTTTTGTACGTTAATGTGTTTGGTTGAATTGCATATTTAGCGTGCATAGCGCACATTTCAGCGGCATTTAAAGTACGATTTGGCGATTGTTGACTGTGATTAACGGCTTCAAATGGCTCTTAATACGCACAGTATTTTTTCCGACAGTGTTTAACATTATAAATTAATAAATTCTGCTCAATTTTAACTGCTTTCTGACTGTTTTCTTAGTGTTAGACTAGTCGGGGGGGGTCGACCATTCGTTGACTACGGCAAAATCTGACGAATCAGATTCGACTATGAAAATCCTTAGTCGAAAACAGCCCTAGACTTCGGATTCACTGACACCATAATAACACAAACAATCTTGACAGATTGAGGCAGTCATAGACCAGCAACTCATGTGTTTTGCCATGTAAAATTATGGATTTTGTCAATGGAGTTTGATTGAGTGAGAGCAAGCACTATTTCGCTTATATAACAGATGGTTTTGTGTGGGGAAAGGATTTCTAATGGCAAGGTAAAATGGTAAATATATTCCAAATATAGCATTCATTTAAACCAGTATCGATTTTTAAGGTGGGCCTTTTTTAAGTGGCTAAGACATGTTTTGCTCTCAACCCTGTCCACAGCAGTACACTGCTTAGTTTCCGAGCTGGTAGCCGTCTCTGCCTCTCCAAACTGGGGGTGTGCCAACAACCATCTACTGAAGCTAATATACTGACCATCACTAACTACGTCACACAGCCCCACTTCAGATGATCCAAACTATCCCCTTAAGGTGAATAAATGTGTGAGACTGAAATAACTGAGGAAATTACACACTTGGTGCCGCCCTATGAGAAAGGTTACCTGATGTAAAAAACAGTTCAACTATATTACAACCAGCAGCAGATCATAAAGATCATTTTAGGTCACAGGAGGTGGGCATCCACTAAAAAACTGCCTGATATTTCTAAGAAAACTCTGAGTCTCATGCTGCATACTGATGGTTCTATAGGATAATAATGCACACTGCAATTACAATTACATGGAGTTAAATGGTGGATTTTCTTCTTCTTAGGAATTCATGTGAGCCAAATTGGCAAGTGTCAACCCACACGTGGCCTGAATCGGCAGGCATTCACTGCTTGATTGTTACTGACACTTTCCCGACTGTGCCTCTCCTCCCACATAAGTGCAGTCAAGGTCATGATGAGTCATCAAAAAACAAAATGGATACAGGTGAGAAAAAAAAAATGATGAAAAACACCGCACAGCATGCACTGTCACGAACATAGATCCCCTTTAAACTCGCAATTTCTCGCAAAGCCTTACACTTTTACCACACATCATCAAAATGATTGAGTTGTCCATTTTTCACAAGACCCGCTGGAAACGGACCCTTTTTGGCTGCACAAATGACAAAATAAACTGCACAATCCAGGAAGGATCTCCACCTTCATCTCTGTATTTTACACCTTAAAGCCTCTGGTGCTGCAGAGGCTGGTTATAATGAAGGCTCGGCTCAGCGATGAGACATCCTGCTGTCAGATCCAACAGTCCCCCTCCTTGTAAAAGGCAATTCTGCAGAGATTCATTTGCCTAAAAAAAGCTGCATATTTATCAGCTTTAAATCTGACACTGTGAATGATTTACTGCTTTTTTTCACTGCCTTTGGGGCGCTGAGGTTAGATTGGATGCTAAACTGTAATAGCAAGGTAGCCATGACACATCTGCTCTGACACACACACACACACACACACACACACACATTGGGTCACTTTACATAGTGAGCCACAAAACACAACAAAGAACCTTTATGCTGTCTGAGCATGTGTATCATCCTCAATATAGAGAGAGAGTGTGTGTGTTGTATATGACTGTGTGTGTGGGTGATCCATGGTTTGTCTAAGGGCCGGTAGACAGGGCCGTGGTCATAAATCCGCCTAGCCGTAACCACGGTGATTTGCAGGTTCAGAGAAACCATAAACATCGGCACTGAGCGGCCCGCTGCCCTCCGAGGAGGCTGAATTAAGTGGTGAGTGTGTGGCTGTGTGTGTTTGTGAGTGCCAAGTGTGTGTGTATCCCTGCTTGAATGTGTGTGTGTGTGTGTGTGTGTGTGTGTGTGTATGAGTTTGCTCAAGGGCATCCCTTGCCGGAGATGAGAGCTGGGTTCGGTGATTGGCCGAGGGTCTGAGGTCATTAATCTACGCTGCTCCATTGGCTGTGACGGCGGAGGGGAGGGGTTAGTGCAGCTGGTCAGTTAGCTGCTGTCAGCTTTCTAATCTGGAACATTCTTCAATATTAGATGGAGTGCGCAGAGGATCACTGGGGCCAAACTGGATTCACTAAAACACTAGATTTCTCTGTCCTGTCCCTTTAGTTTCTCACTGTTTTTTGATTAAGCAGCACAGTCTCCTGATTATTTATTTATTTACTGAGTTTAGAGGCAATGATCTAAGCAGAAAAGTGCCTTTAACCTTGTTTTTTGTCTCTTGAGAATCCTGTTCACACCTGCCTCCCTATCAGTACGACAGCGACAATAAACTAGTGTGAATCAGTAGGAAACAGCATGTTAATGGTACCTTAAAGGCATTTGAAATGATCCAAGGTAGTATACTGTATGGGTTTTTTTTTGTTTTTTTTTTTTTTTTTTAGCTTAACAGCACTTAACAGTTATGATAATAATAATTAAATATGCCCCCCGACAGGGTGCCGGGTGGCCTTCCAATCATTTTCAATTCACAATGAAAATACACTGATTCATGCTTGGATTTTTTTTTTTTTGGTTTGTTTCTTTATACATTAGTTAATGTTCAATAATGTTAGTTGAGACACTACATATTAGCCTACACACACTAAAAGAGCATAAATATGTTATTGTCCTGTGTGTATCTAAATAAGGCCAAAGATCAAATTAACTGTGAAATCATAATGTTCAGCTCTCTATCAGTCCTCTCTGTAGTCCCCTGTAAAAATATTCTCTCAAGTGAAGACAGCATGTTTTTCACTGGAAATTATTTACTGGAATCGTATGTCCTGCCCACGGGAGGGCTTTGCCAAAAGTGTCTGGTGCCTCAGTCCTCCTCTTCTGCCAGCAAATTTTTTTCTGCACAGCAGCATCATGCTATTAAAACTGGCACAGATATTCTCTAGATGATAGATATCAAGTGTATCGAATAGTATTCCAATTGGTCAAACGGTGATAGTGGAATTTAAAGTTACAGTAGGTAGAAAGCCTAAAAACGGTTGAATTTTTTTTCTCATCTCCAGGATGTGAATTAGGTTTTGTTTTCTCCGTCCTGAGCCCCTCCTACCAGACGAGCAGCACACGCTTCATGTGGACATGCTACAGTTTAGGTAGGTGAGGTAATCGTAAACAAGCGTGGACTGGGACATGTCAGTTCTGGTCAATAGTCAACGTGGACAGGGAGACTAATTATCTTACTGTAAACAGTATGGTCAGTGCCTCCATGGTCGCTGCTGCACACAGGTTTACAAGCAAACGTGTGTGTCTTCCTCCTGAAGCTTCAGTCTGCCACCGACCCTCTCATCCAGATCTCCTCGGCTCTGAGCAGCTGTCTGTCGGCCAGGTGTCTCAGGTCCACCCGGTCCTCTCGGCCCTTGACAAAAACCCTGCAATAGATGTTAAGGAACATAACTGAAGGTAAAGTCGAAAACATGTTGCTCATCAGCTGAACTCTTTAAGATTCTCTCTCTTTTGATGACCTGTGATTGGTTTCAGTTTAAAGTTTAAATAGACAAATAGACAAATCCAACCTATGAGAAAGTGTGCGGACATGGTGGTGCAATCTGTAAGTCCCTTTCTCTGAGGACCCAGAGGTCAAGGGTTCAAATCCCCATATGGCCCCTTCCTACTTTCTTCTAAGGAAGTGCTTTGTGTGTGTGGTATGCTTCTTTCTTGTACGCATTCAAATGTTTGCAATCTGCTTGGTCCCTGCTTATTGCCACATGTGACCTCTATTGTTTTTGCTCTGATTATTCTTTATTTCTTCTTTCTTATTTTGCTCCACTAAAAGTGTTCATGTTGCAAAAACTGTAAGATGGAAACACACAAAAATTGGCAGGTGGGTTCTAAATTCCACTCACTACTTAGGGAAAAAAAATAACACTTATTGACCTCAAGGTGGTGCTGTGACAAACAAGTTTATGTTTTTACAGTTATCTTGAAAAAAGCTTGATGTAGACTAACAACAGTGGGCACTGACCCAGTCTTTGGGAATGACTGCTCTAGATGGTATATATCAAGTGTTTCAAATTGTAGAAAGGGTTGTCATAGGCAACTGGACTTGCGTGGGTTCCTGAAGATGTTTCACCTCTCATCTCATCGCTTCTTCAGTTCTAACTGACTAGTTGGGAGTTTCAGGCATTCAACCTCTGTGGGTTCGTTAACACCTTGAGAGGCATGTAACTGATGTACCCACCCCTCCATCGAGTGAACCGTTAGGGTCACCTGAGTGAAGGTGTGAATGAGAGCCGTTAAGGTCACCTGTGAGTCGTTAACTCATCCTGTCATCATGTGAGTCGTTAAGAGTCACCAGCGTAGGTGGGTGTTAAACTGCCCGGGGAGTGGTCTTAAGACTGCATTATATGTGGCAGATAGATTGTGTTGTAGACTTCCTCCTCTGTTGAGCGATGGTTGTTCCAGCTTAACAAAAATGGCTTCTTTTCTCCTCTCTCAAACATGTTCAGATTGGTCAAACAGTGAGTCCACAGTGATATTTAATATATTGCTTAACAGTACACTCGAGAAAAACAAGTTGGTGTGACTTTGTTTTAGAATTGTGATTTTTTTTTCAAGTTTTGTGACATCCCTCTCTCTGCATTTTCTCTTTCTGGCTCCGCAGCCAGTGGACGGAGCTGGACAGGGCGTCAGGGAAGTACATGCACCTGGTTAATTTAGGCCTCAGCCTGTTAGTTCTCCATGTTATACTCTCATCTCCGAAAGGCATCAGAGGAGGCTGTAACAACTCACCATTTTCCAAAATCATTATGATGATACTGATAAGCAAAATATTTCATCATGGTTAAGTGTTGGAGATCATTACGTTATTCACTGCTTGACTTCAATCAATCAGTCATTTATTAATGACCATACGAACAAGGTCGGAGAAATTTGCTTTCAGTTCAGCATTGTAGTTGAGCTCAATACACCATTGCCATGAACATCAAACACAGGCAGACAGCAACATCACAATGGACACGATGTAGCACAACTGACAATATTCACAAATTACCAATGCAATTACTGGATTTAATTAGATGGCACATTCAAGCTGTCAGAAACAGCAACAAACAGAGAATAAACTATAATACATATAACTTAATAAAGTCATATTGAGAAAGCAGGAAGAGAAGTAAGATGGAAAAAAAACTGAATAAAATTGATAATGAAAATGTAATAAAAATAAAGGATAAATGTGTGACAAAAGATCATTATAATGAAGTATTGTAGTGCTGCAGAGATTCCCTCAAAATCTCCAGATGTAAGAAAACATGTTTGTTTGGTACAGACCCCAACAAGTGTCACATCATCATGATTTAAACATTTTTTTTAATTTAATTTAATTGGAATTGTGATGCAAATAAGATAATTCCCATAATTTGTGAATTATATCGCAATATCTGTCAAAATAATCTCAATATGATTTTTTTACTCTTCTGTGCAGCCTTAATGACAACAAGATTAGAAATAAAACAAAACCAACAGAAGGGTGTCAAATTATTTATTTTAAAAGTTATTTTAAAAGGTTGCACAAGCTGTTTGCACATATGTGGCAGTGTCAGTTTGTGTGCATATTTCTGCCATTTGTGCTAAGGCGAGCTTTGACATGAGGAAGAAATCGTGGGCTGCTGGTTTGGGTCTCGTTTCACTTTAATTAATATTTTTTTATCTTCCTTCTCCCTCCTCTCATCTCCTTCTCTTAATCATTTTTATTTTCGCCCCTCCTCCATCTTTCTCCCCAACCCCTTCCTCTTTTATAGGAGGATGGATGGACAGTCCAATCTCCTGCAAGATTGTTTTTCATTCCAGCTGAA
This sequence comes from Lutjanus argentimaculatus, assembly GCA_034769285.1. NCBI lineage: Eukaryota > Metazoa > Chordata > Actinopteri > Lutjaniformes > Lutjanidae > Lutjanus > Lutjanus argentimaculatus. The sequence continues at coordinate 6,112,550 of JAWZSL010000001.1, forward strand.
TCCTGCAGTAACTATAGGGGACCAGTTTACCGCTGCTGCATTCGTGTTGCAGTGAAAGAATAATTTAATTTGTATTACAGCTCAACATTTGCTGGACAGTGAGCTATACAGTAGATACTTTAGGATTGAGTCAATAAGAAAGCATGTTAAAGAACAGAAAAGGCACGCAAGAGTTTCTTGTATGGCTGGACCACAAAGTCGCTCTAAATCTGCCCAGTGTAGCAGTGTAACACTGAACACTGATACTGTATCAGTGGACAGACACAATTTGTGGCCAGAAGTTGAAATCTGATTGATTCAGACTGAAGGCCTCATGTAAAATCAATCCAGAGAACAGCTTTTGGATGGTGTGTGTGGCCAGTGATGGTGACATCGATCCAGCATGGGGAAAAACACTGAAAATAGCTCGCTGAACCCTCAGTATCTGAAATAAAAGTCTCTGTCGCCTTCAAATGGATTTCTAAACAGCACAAGATTATAGAAAGAGCAACTGAGTAGAGAGAAACAGTTCCTCTCAAAAAGCATTTAGCTGATGTGCCTCTAAAACTCCTCACTGAGGCTATTAAAAATAAAAATCTTATTGGCTCAGTACGCTGGCCACTTTGAAACTGAAAGGGCACACTTTTAGAAATAAGGGTTCCAAAGGGGTTCTTCCTGAAAGGTTGAGGTTCTACCCAGAACCATTTGCTTCTGAAGAACCCTTTTTTGAAGAAAGGGTGTATCAGGGGTACTTTGTAAGACTAAGGGTTCCGTTAAGAACCTTCTTCGTCCAAAGAATTCTTTTTAGAAGAGAGTTCTTCAAGGATTGTCCTTGAATCCTTGAAAAACTCTTTCGTAAAGGGTTTGTCAAGGGTTCTTTGGACCATAATGAAGATTGGTCAGTAGAACCCCATGAATGGGTTCTGGATAAAATCCCTAGAGTACAAGGTTCTCCATAGAACCCCTTTGTTGAGTTCTCGTTAAAACCCTTGGAATATTAAAAAGATTCTCCATAGAATCCCTTGAGGGTGTCCTTGATAAAACCTTTGGAACATAAAAAAGGTTCTTGGTAGAACCCCCTGGGTGTGTTCTTGATAAAACCCTTAAAATATTAAAAGAAAACCTGGGTGGTTCTTGCTGGCACCTTATGAAGGTGGAAAGGTTCTGGATACAAAAAGTTTTACCAGGAACCAAAAAGGGTTCTCTGAGGAATCCTTTATGGTTCTAATTAGTACCTTTATTCCTAAGGGTATATGTTAAGTTCTTGTAGAACATCAAACACATATTAACAGGTCATTGTGTCTGCAGGTTCATTTTATCATCTTGTCTTTGAAAACAAAACTCTACGCAAACAATAGGCAGAATTCACAGCAGGATGAGATTCCTACATCCATCTGCAGTTGTTCTATTGGAACTGCTGGGTACAAAATGGTACCCTGGTGCTAAGTGATCTTTGAAACAGCCCGAGCCATCTGTTGAGCATCTGTACTGAATGAAAATGCTTTTGCAAAGACAGCAATTCTGGCTGTACTGACAACTACAAAAACTGCTGAAGCCAACTTTGAAAGGATGCTGGGAAAAGTGCAGTAACCTCTAACCAAATATTTTCAAACTGCTGCACAAGGCACCAATGGAGCCAAGGTTTTATTCTCCGTCACTGGAGATGATGTGCTCTTGTGCTCTGCGCATTATTTGGGAAACTGACATGAGTTTTTCCTTTTCAGAGGAGAAGCTGGCTAACATCCTGTACAAAACTCGATGATGAGGTAAATCACAACAGTTAATTTGATGGATCTTGAACGGGGATCACTGAGTGCTTTCCAGTCAAACCTCAGCATCTAAAGTGCTTAGAGAACATAAAATTCGTCTTTGAGCACTGCCAATGACAGAATACAAAATCCATTTCTGCCCTCCCTGTGTCATTGGGGGCAGCCTCCCCTTAATTCACAGAAATAGATATGAAAATGAGAACAGCAAAAGGGAGGGTGGTGGGGAGAAATGGCGTGCACAGCCAGAATATTTTCACATGAGCCTCACTGAATCAAAGATTTTTTTTATCTCAACCAAAAAACAAAATTGGTGATTGTTGGAGCAGTGGCATGCCAAGACATTTTTGTTGAGTTTTATTTGTTTCTTTAGAGTGTTTTAACAATGATAAAAATGACTGTCTCTGTAAACAGAGTCTGGTCACTATGAACAGGGGGATAAATCAGCTGTTTCTGGTTAAACCAAAAAAGCTTTATCTCTGTAGTGATCTTCTCCACAATGTTGTCAGACACTTATAATAACAATCTGTTAGTGGCAAAACAAGCACTTTTTTGGATATACTTCGACGGTGCGCAGTTGCCCGAAGGGATTCTGATGTAGCTCGGTCTCACTTTCACTCAATACTCTAAATAGCAACTTCAAAAATTGTTGTCCCCATTAGTCACAAAATAAAAAAGGAAAATAGGGTCTAGGTCGAAAAATACAGAGGTTGCCCTTTAATGGATGCAGTTCTCTCACAATGCACTGAACAGTCCTGAAATGCAGCCAAACTTAGTCATCACATGCGTTATTATTGTTTATACTGCGCAAAATAACAGCATATAAGAGGCTGTTCATGTGATTTGTTAAGGAAAGAATCAGGCATTGCAATGTCACCATTCAGCGTGCAAAAATGTACTTTTATGTGTATTTTAGTGATGATGTGTCAAAGCAAGCACAGTTCTAGTTCTTTGCCTTGTTTTACACTTCTTTTTGATGAAACATATGTACTCAATAAATCCTTCATTGACTTGCACAAGCTCTACAGTATGCTGACAAATTCTGTAAATATCCTGAGCTTATGACACGCAATGAGAGCTGATTAAAAAGGCAGACTAAAAACTACATTTTCTTTCAAACAACAGTCTACATCCCCAACACACTTTCCTGTTATGCAATGATTTCTCTAGATTTACATTATACATCCATGTAGAACATGACACATAACACAATCGTCACTGTCTTACTTTATTTACATTAAAGCTTAAGTAGGCAACATTGTTTTGGTATAATTGAGAAAAAAATTCATAAAAACCTTTAAGCATATTGTAAATCAGGTGTTCTGAGAGAGAGCTACACTTCTGCACCTCCTCTATGGCTCTGTTTTCAGCATTTAGAGAATCTGCCCGTGACGGTAGACTTAAACCAATCACAGGTCTTCTAGGACCTGGGGGACTCCTCCTACTAGAGCAGCTGCGCGTTCACGTTGATTTGGTCAGACCCTGAATCGATGACCGAAACTACTGCAGGAAAAGTCGCTATAAAACGGCATTATAATAAAGAGAAAAGAGCCTAATGAGCAACATGCTCAACCCAGGAGTATGTCAGCTCACTCTGTTACTTTTGAGTTCACCTTCAGTTGTGTTCATTCACTTGTATCGCAGAGCTTTGCCGAGTGCGAGAGGACCGGGCGGTGCTGAGACACAGAGCTGACACACAGATGCTCAGAGCCGGGGAACTCTTCAGAGGAGGGTCTGCAGCAAACTGATGCTTTTGGAGGAAAAAAAACAGGAGTTGCTGTGATGCCGGCTATTTTACTGTCAGGAGAGGAGCTCAGAGTGTATATTTCAAACTTTTGGGATTAAAAAGAGGATTAATCTTCACTCCTGCTTCAACCTTTCTGCAGCAACAACGAAGAAATCATGGAGCTGCGGACCGGCCAGACGAGAGCTCAGCGTTTGTTTTTGAAACTTTTGGGATTAAAAAGTGAATTTATCTTCATGTTTGCTTGTAAACCTGTGTGCAGCAGCACCATGGAGGAGCCCACCGCGCTGTTTACAGGCTAAGTAAATGACACCGTGCTTTTGTACTGACATTTTTGACAACGCGAGTCAAACCGTGCTGCCGCTGAGCTGCATTTTCATGACCGCTTATATCGTGGAGAGCCGCGCCCGACATGAACCGCGAGCCTGACTCGCCTCCAAACGGGCTGCAGTCATGTCGCGCTGACCGTGGCCCAAAGGTGGTGAGCCTCCTTTCTGTCCCCCTCCAACAAGCGAGTGTTGTGATACTGAGCTCATGTGTGCAGGAGAGCAGAGAGAAAGACGCTTTTAAAAGTCTCTTAACGTTCAGCTCTCTGTACTTTTATATCTTCACACTGAATCTTCATGTTTTTAAATGCAGTTTCTCTCCTCTGTTGGCATTTTTTACTGTCAGGTGTCTGTTTTATTACACACAGTTGATGTCTGTCGGTCTGTTCTCGCTCACGATAGCCTCCGTTAACTGTTGCTTGCGCTCATGAAGGGCGTGCTGCTCGTCTAGTGGGAGGGGCTGAGGACGCAGAAAACGAAACCTAACTCAGATGAGATTCAAAAATAAAATGTTTTCAGGATTTCTACCTACTGCAGCTTTAAGTTTCATTTTATAATCACCAAGCTTGTTTTTTTGCAGGCTACAATGTTAATTATAATGTGACAGTAACACACTATGGCGCAGGGCAGTTTTCAACCATTTTAACCAGGCAGAAGTCTCAAATTCTGCATTTGAGACGACAAGAAGTCCTGAAGGAATACTGTCTAACATCTAGAAATAATACAATAATCCCCTTAGTCTGCAGGGAGATCATGGATTACAGTAGGAAAGATATAGAGTCAGACACAGCGACGCAGGGAGAGATCATTTGAGAAGCAAAAGACACAGAAGACAGAAAGACGAATGAGAAGTTGTAAAGAGAGCCGGAGAGGAGAGGAGAAAGGGTGAGGAAAGTAGGCGGAGAAAAAGGTGCAAGGGAACAAAAAGAAGCACTGAGAGGAGATAAGAGTTTAAGACAAATAGAAAACCACAGAGGAGAGTAAAGGAGGACAGAACAGAAGTGAGAGCAGGCAAAGAGAGAAAAAGAGCAGGAAATTCCCCCGAAGTGTGTTTGCGTCTCCGGAGAGGATCACAGATCAGAGAGACGAGTGACCTTGTGGTCATCTGTCAGCCCCTCCGACTCTGCTGGAGGCAGGATATCTCTCCAGGGACAGAACACACTCACATTCACACTCACACTCTCACACACTCATACACACTCATACACACACACACACACACTATTGTACAGTACACTGAGGAGAACATATGTGTCTTCCCACATTCCCACTCACATTTCTAAACAAAGGAAAGGCATGAAATAACTTGCCACATACAAAAGCTACGTTTTCAACTACTGAAGGGAGTCTGTGTGTTGTTTTCAATCAATAAACTATATATAACAATTTTCAACTTTCTCGTCTTCTGTCTCCCGTGCCTTTTTCACATTGTCACATGTGACACTCACATAATACAGTAAGTATACCGTCTTAAAGATTCAATAGGTAACTTCTATAACCATAACCTTTTGTCATTTTGCTGAAACTAACACTATATCCAGACAGGGGTCGGTATGAATAATGTGCATGTGAAGAAAATCATTTGGCATTTGCAAGAATTCACCGTGCCTGAGTGAAAATAACCAATCGGAGCCAGGAGTAGTCTGCAACATGGGCGGCTTGGCCTCAGCTTCCAACCCAAAATGTCAATATTTGACAACCTGGTAAAGAGGCTCAACAATCAACTGCCTTTATCCAGAATCGCCAACCTCAACTTTAAAGGGATAGTTTGGATTATTTGAAGTGGGCTTGTATGAGATACTCATCGATAGTCAGTGTATTAACTACACAGATGCCATTCAACACACCAGTTTGGAAAAGCAGAGAGAGCCAGCATGGAAACAAAACAATGTACTGCTCTACTGTGGACAGGGTTGGCAGCGAAATGTTTTTTAGCCACTTAAAAAAAGACCCATCTAAAAGAAAATCAATATCAGTTAAGTGTACACTATATTTAGAATATTTTCATTGCTTTACCTTGCTGTCAGACAGCTTTTTCCAGCAGGAAAATGCTGTTACATAAGCCAAATGTCACTCTCTCTTACTCAACCAGAGTCCATTGGTGAAATCATTCATTTCCTCATGAAGAAAACTGGAGTTGCCCAAATTCCGCTATCTCGATCTGTTATTTAGCTTGTGTCACTGTGACACCTGTGTTTTTAAGGGTTAGTTTGGATTTACCAAAGTCACACAATAATGTACAAACAAACTAACAAATCGGGGCAGCAGTAGACAAGCAACTCCCATATTGTGTATGGTTAAATTACTGATTTGGCCAACAGTCTAGTTGATTGAGAAAGAGCAATATTTGGCTTTTATATGGGCAATTTCTCATCCAAAAAAGCTGTCTGATGGCAAGGTGAAGCAATGAAAATATTCTGAGTATAATTTATATGTTAAGTACCTCATACAACCCCACTTCAAATAATCCAAACTATGCAGTGAACCATATACTGTTCAGTATATCATCCAGATTACTCCCAGCTTTCAGTGAATTGGTTCACCCAAATTATAAAAAATTTAGCTTAAGGGCTACTTTCTGGAAAAATTTTACAGAGCTTTCAGCCACATCTCCAGGCCCTCATCCACAGACAGGATTATGAAAACTCTGTTTGTACTCATCAGTCAAAAATTATGTTTAAAAAAATAAACAACAACAACAAAAAACAAACAAAAAACAAAAACAAAAAACAAACAAACAAAAAAAACAGTGTGAACAGTTTTCATTGAAAAAACTTACTTTCTGACATGCTGAAAATGCTGACATGGTGTCCTTCATTTTAATCTCTCCAGCAGCCACTTCGGCCTTTCAAACAGCTCTGCATGGTATCACAGGAAGCAGCTACAATACTGGAAAGATTTTCCTCTGCCATGATTACACTGTATTTATTCTCAGAGCATGAGGCTGGTGCTTCTCACGCAAAATGATGTAAGATCATTTGGACCTTTCATCTTTCCAATGTGGGTGAAAATGCTGTGCAATTATTTTAATGTTCATGGGGATCATACATTGTTACAAGCAGGCACAAGACGTTTTCATGCTGGCTGAAGCAGTGGCTGACCACTCGTACAGTGCCTCATTTGCCTCGTTTTCAAAGAATATGTTTAAGTGTACCATGGAAACATGGAAATGTAAGAATTACTCAAGGATAAGGACAAAAAAAAACCTTTAAACTGTACAGTATGCAATGTATAATAGACAGAGTGTTCACAGCTATTCATAGCAAATATGCAGGATGAGCAAATATGCAAAAGGTATATTAAGTGTTATGTGTCCTTGTGTAATGAAAACAGTTCTCCAAATCAGCAGTTTTATAGGAAAAGGCTGGCAATACTTTCAACTTTCTTCAATGTCATTAAATCCCTCGAAAAGACCAAAACCAGCAGTTTGTTCGTCCATCGCCAGTAGTTGGCTCTCTGCCACAAGCCCATTGTTCCTATTGAAAAAGTAAATCTTTAATGGGTCAGAAAAGGACAAATGATTTCTTGAAACAGCTGGACAGTCATTGTAATTTTTAGCAAACTAAGAAAGGAGGAAATGGTGCTGGTTGAAGTAAATGATTTCAGGCTCTATTGTGAGAAAATTGAAAGAGGACAGTGTATGTTTGTTTGACTAGAAAGACATTTCATTGCAATGAAGGAACATGCCACTTACTCTAAGGCTACAGCTCACTGATGAGTTTTAATAGTTTTTGTACAAAAATGGAAGTATGTGGTACAAATGAATATCATGATTTGTCTGCAAAGTACTTGTTAGCAAGATCCAAGGATGGACAGAGTACTAAAATATATTTTTTCAATTATTTAATTCTGTAGCACTACGCCATTGACGTAAACTTGTCTGTTAACTTGAAGGTGTTTCTTGTCAAGCAGGACTTTACACCAGTCTATGCCACATTGTCCCTTTTATGACACCAGAGTGCTCAATGGCCTTGACTAGTCTGATACCACATGAAACTGTAGGGCTGAACAATTTTGTTTAATTTGTTTTTGTGATTTGACGTTGTTATGAGTATTGTTTGGTAGAGATCCTGTTTTCAAATTCCAACAGTGCTTATTGATAGTTCTTTTATGACGCTATGCCATTCAGCCAAACTTATCTGTCCACCTTCCAGTGCCTTCTTTGAGTTTTCTAGGTGGCGTAGTGGCGATCCATCATCTCAACCTCTTAACAGATCAGGGCATGTCCGTGTGGCGCAATCAGTCAGCGCCCTCGGCACTTAGCTGGGAGGCTGTTGGTGCACGCCTGCCGGGGGATGTTTCCTCCCAAACACACCCAAGGGCCATGCATTCTAATTTGACTTTGCCGGCTTCGGATTTTTTGGTACGATACGCCATTCCAGAAAACGTGTCTCACCGCCTTGAGGTCCCACCTGTCAAGCAGGAATTTAGACCAGTCAGTGCAAATTTGTCCTTTGACCTCGGTAGTGTGGCAGATCCAACCCCCTTTTGTGGCTTCGGAGTCCTCAAAGGGGTTGGCTTCTCTGCTACTGGGCCACTGTTGAGTTCATTCGAATGTTCAGAAAGGGTTTTGAGGGCCAGTGGTTTAAGGCGCCGTGGCTTAGTTGGTCAAAGTGCCTGTCTAGTAAACAGGAGATCCTGGGTTCGAATCCCAGCGGTGCCTGTTGTTAGCCTTTTATTGGCGCTAAGCCGTTGAGCCAAACTTGTCTGTCCACCTTCAGGTCCAGACATCACCGACCTATCCTATCCTAACTGCATGGATTGCTGTAGTAAACACGTAGGCTTTCCAATGGGAAGAATGAGATTTGGAGATCCACCATCTCGCCCCCCTCAAAACACGAAACGCGTGTCTCTGTGGCGCAATCGGCCAGCGCGCTCGGCTGTTAACCGAGAGGTTGGTGGTTCGAGCCCACCCAGGGAGATGATTCTTGTCTCACAAGCCCCGTGCGCTCTCTTTGAACATGTCTGTCTACCCTGAGGTCAAGGCTTAGTAGGTCAAAATGCTGGCTGCGAGTCCCACCACTTCCCGGTCTGGGTTCTTCTGCGGCATTACGCCGTTCAACCAAACTCGTCTGTCTGCTTTGAGGTCTTGCTTGTCGATCAGGACTTTGGACCAGTTGGCGCCGCTTTGTCCCTTGACCTGGTTGAACTGCCAGATCTCTCTCCCTTTATGGCTCCAGGGTCCTCGATGGCCTTGACTTTTCTGCTACCGCATGCCATTGTGGAGCTGAAGAGTGAGTCTGTCTGCTTTTGCTACGTGACTTTGCAATCACTGCTTTTCGGCCATTTCAAAGGGCATGAAGGGGGGCAATTAGCTGATTGAGCTCATCGAAATTCGTCCAAAACTCTTTAAAAGGACCAAAGGTGAAGGCGCTGTGGCTTAGTTGGTCAAAGTGCCTGTCTTGTAAACAGAGATCCTGGGTTCAAATCCCAGCAGCGCCTTGTTTGAGTTCTCTAGGTGGCGTAGTGGCGTTCCAACGGGACGCATGAGAGACGGAGATCCATCATCTCAACCTCTTAACAAGTCAGGGCATGTCCATGTGGCGCAATCAGTCAGCGCCCTCGCACTTAGCCGGGAGGCTGTTGGTGCACGCCTGCCGTGGGGCGTTTCCTCCCAATCACACCCAAGGGCCATGCATTCTAATTTGACTTTGCCGGCTTCGGATTTTTTTGTACGATACGCCATTCCAGAAAACGCGTCTCACCGCCTTGAGGTCCCACCTGTCAAGCAGGAAATTTAGACCAGTCAGTGCAAATTTGTCCTTTGACCTCGGTAGTGTGGCAGATCCAACCCCCTTTTCCTTTTGTGGCTTCGGAGTCCTCAAAGGGGTTGGCTTCTCTGCTACTGTGCCGCTGTTGAGTTCATTCGAATGTTCAGAAAGGGTTTTGAGGGCCAGTGGTTTAAGGCGCCGTGGCTTAGTTGGTCAAAGTGCCTGTCTAGTAAACAGGAGATCCTGGGTTCGAATCCCAGCGGTGCCTGTTGTTAGCCTTTTATTGGCGCTAAGCCGTTGAGCCAAACTTGTCTGTCCACCTTCAGGTCCAGACATCACCGACCTATCCTATCCTAACTGCATGGATTGCTGTAGTAAACACGTAGGCTTTCCATTGGGAAGAATGAGATTTGGAGATCCACCATCTCGCCCCCCTCAAAACACAAACGCGTGTCTCTGTGGCGCAATCGGCCAGCGCGCTCGGCTGTTAACCGAGAGGTTGGTGGTTCAGAGCCCACCCAGGGACGATGATTCTTGTCTCACAAGCCCCGTGCGCTCTCTTTGAACATGTCTGTCTACCCTGAGGTCAAGGCTTAGTAGGTCAAAATGCCGGCTGCGAGTCCCACCACTTCCCGGTCTGGGTTCTTCTGCGGCATTACGCCGTTCAACCAAACTCGTCTGTCTGCTTTGAGGTCTTGCTTGTCGATCAGGACTTTGGACCAGTTGGCGCCGCTTTGTCCCTTGACCTGGTTGAACTGCCAGATCTCTCTCCCTTTATGGCTCCAGGGGTCCTCGATGGCCTTGACTTTTCTGCTACCGCATGCCATTGTAGAGCTGAAGAGTGAGTCTGTCTGCTTTTGCTACGTGACTTTGCAATCACTGCTTTTCGGCCCATTTCAAAAGGCATGAAGGGGGGCAATTAGCTGATTTGAGCTCATCGAAAAGTTCGTCCAAAACTCTTTAAAAGGACCAAAGGTGAAGGCGCTGTGGCTTAGTTGGTCAAAGTGCCTGTCTTGTAAACAGGAGATCCTGGTTTCGAATCCCAGCAGCGTCTTGTTTGAGTTCTCTAGGTGGCGTAGTGGCGTTCCAACGGGACGCATGAGAGACGGAGATCCATCATCTCAACCTCTTAACAAGTCAGGGCATGTCCGTGTGGCGCAATCAGTCAGCGCCCTCGGCACTTAGCCGGGAGGCCGTTGGTGCACGCCTGCCGTGGGGCGTTTCCTCCCAATCACACCCAAGGGCCATGCATTCTAATTTGACTTTGCCGGCTTCGGATTTTTTTGTACGATACGCCATTCCAGAAAACGCGTCTCACCGCCTTGAGGTCCCACCTGTCAAGCAGGAATTTAGACCAGTCAGTGCAAATTTGTCCTTTGACCTCGGTAGTGTGGCAGATCCAACCCCCTTTTCCTTTTGTGGTTTCGGAGTCCTCAAAGGGGTTGGCTTCTCTGCTACTGTGCCGCTGTTGAGTTCATTCGAATGTTCAGAAAGGGTTTTGAGGGCCAGTGGTTTAAGGCGCCGTGGCTTAGTTGGTCAAAGTGCCTGTCTAGTAAACAGGAGATCCTGGGTTCGAATCCCAGCGGTGCCTGTTGTTAGCCTTTTATTGGCGCTAAGCCGTTGAGCCAAACTTGTCTGTCCACCTTCAGGTCCAGACATCACCGACCTATCCTATCCTAACTGCATGGATTGCTGTAGTAAACACGTAGGCTTTCCAATGGGAAGAATGAGATTTGGAGATCCACCATCTCGCCCCCCTCAAAACACAATCGCGTGTCTCTGTGGCGCAATCGGCCAGCGCGCTCGGCTGTTAACCGAGAGGTTGGTGGTTCGAGCCCACCCAGGGACGATGATTCTTGTCTCACAAGCCCCGTGCGCTCTCTTTGAACATGTCTGTCTACCCTGAGGTCAAGGCTTAGTAGGTCAAAATGCCGGCTGCGAGTCCCACCACTTCCCGGTCTGGGTTCTTCTGCGGCATTACGCCGTTCAACCAAACTCGTCTGTCTGCTTTGAGGTCTTGCTTGTCGATCAGGACTTTGGACCAGTTGGCGCCGCTTTGTCCCTTGACCTGGTTGAACTGCCAGATCTCTCTCCCTTTATGGCTCCAGGGGTCCTCGATGGCCTTGACTTTTCTGCTACCGCATGCCATTGTAGAGCTGAAGAGTGAGTCTGTCTGCTTTTGCTACGTGACTTTGCAATCACTGCTTTTCGGCCCATTTCAAAAGGCATGAAGGGGGGCAATTAGCTGATTTGAGCTCATCGAAAAGTTCGTCCAAAACTCTTTAAAAGGACCAAAGGTGAAGGCGCTGTGGCTTAGTTGATCAAAGTGCCTGTCTTGTAAACAGGAGATCCTGGGTTCGAATCCCAGCAGCGTCTTGTTTGAGTTCTCTAGGTGGCGTAGTGGCGTTCCAACGGGACGCATGAGAGACGGAGATCCATCATCTCAACCTCTTAACAAGTCAGGGCATGTCCGTGTGGCGCAATCAGTCAGCGCCCTCGGCACTTAGCCGGGAGGCGTTGGTGCACGCCTGCCGTGGGGCGTTTCCTCCCAATCACACCCAAGGGCCATGCATTCTAATTTGACTTTGCCGGCTTCGGATTTTTTTGTACGATACGCCATTCCAGAAAACGCGTCTCACCGCCTTGAGGTCCCACCTGTCAAGCAGGAATTTAGACCAGTCAGTGCAAATTTGTCCTTTGACCTCGGTAGTGTGGCAGATCCAACCCCCTTTTCCTTTTGTGGTTTCGGAGTCCTCAAAGGGGTTGGCTTCTCTGCTACTGTGCCGCTGTTGAGTTCATTCGAATGTTCAGAAAGGGTTTTGAGGGCCAGTGGTTTAAGGCGCCGTGGCTTAGTTGGTCAAAGTGCCTGTCTAGTAAACAGGAGATCCTGGGTTCGAATCCCAGCGGTGCCTGCTGTTAGCCTTTTATTGGCGCTAAGCCGTTGAGCCAAACTTGTCTGTCCACCTTCAAGTCCAGACATCACCAACCTATCCTATTGCTGTAGTAAACACGTAGGCTTTCCAATGGGAAGAATGAGATTTGGAGATCCACCATCTCGCCCCCCTCGAAACACAAACGCGTGTCTCTGTGGCGCAATCGGCCAGCGCGCTCGGCTGTTAACCGAGAGGTTGGTGGTTCGAGCCCACCCAGGGACGATGATTCTTGTCTCACGAGCCCCGTGCGCTCTCTTGAACATGTCTGTCTACCCTGAGGTCAAGGCTTAGTAGGTCAAAATGCCTGCTGCGAGTCCCACCACCTCCCGGTCTGGGTTCTTCTGCGGCATTACGCCGTTCAACCAAACTCGTCTGTCTGCTTTGAGGTCTTGCTTGTCGATCAGCACTTTGGACCAGTTGGCGCCGCTTTGTCCCTTGACCTGGTTGAACTGCCAGATCTCTCTCCCTTTATGGCTCCAGGGTCCTCGATGGCCTTGACTTTTCTGCTACCGCATGCCATTGTAGAGCTGAAGAGTGAGTCTGTCTGCTTTTGCTACGTGACTTTGCAATCACTGCTTTTCGGTCCATTTCAAAAGGCATGAAGGGGGGCAATTAGCTGATTCCAAAACTCTTTAAAAGGCCAAAGGCGAAGGCGCTGTGGCTTAGTTGGTCAAAGTGCCTGTTTTGTAAACAGAAGATCCTGGGTTCGAATCCCAGCAGCGCCTTGTTTGAGTTCTCTAGGTGGCGTAGTGGCGTTCCAACGGGACGCATGAGAGACGGAGATCCATCATCTCAACCTCTTAACAAGTCAGGGCATGTCCGTGTGGCGCAATCAGTCAGCGCCCTCAGCACTTAGCCGGGAGGCCATTGGTGCACACCTGCCGTGGGATGTTTCCTCCCAAACACACCCAAGGGCCATGCGTTCTAATTTGACTTTGCCGGCTTCGGATTTTTTGGTACGATACGCCATTCCAGAAAACGTGTCTCACCACCTTGAGGTCCCACCTGTCAAGCAGGAATTTAGACCAGTCAGTGCAAATTTGTCCTTTGACCTTGGTAGTGTGGCAGATCCAACCCCCTTTTCCTTTTGTGGCTTCGGAGTCCTCAAAGGGGTTGGCTTCTCTGCTACTGTGCCGCTGTTGAGTTCATTCGAATGTTCAGAAAGGGTTTTGAGGGCCAGTGGTTTAAGGCGCCGTGGCTTAGTTGGTCAAAGTGCCTGTCTAGTAAACAGGAGATCCTGGGTTCGAATCCCAGCGGTGCCTGTTGTTAGCCTTTTATTGGCGCTAAGCCGTTGAGCCAAACTTGTCTGTCCACCTTCAGGTCCAGACATCACCAACCTATCCTATCCTATCCTATCTGCATGGTTTGCTGTAGTAAACACGTAGGCTTTCCAATGGGAAGAATGAGATTTGGAGATCCACCATCTCGCCCCCCTCGAAACATAAACGCGTGTCTCTGTGGCGCAATCGGCCAGCGCGCTCGGCTGTTAACCGAGAGGTTGGTGGTTCGAGCCCACCCAGGGACGATGATTCTTGTCTCACGAGCCCCGTGCGCTCTCTTGAACATGTCTGTCTACCCTGAGGTCAAGGCTTAGTAGGTCAAAATGCCGGCTGCGAGTCCCACCACTTCCCGGTCTGGGTTCTTCTGTGGCATTACGCCGTTCAACCAAACTTGTCTGTCTGCCTTGAGGTTTTGCTTGTCGATCAGGGCCCCGTTTCCCTGTTTTGATGTATCTTAGCGCTCTACGAAGGTCTCTAAGATATACCTTAGCAAACAAACTTCTTTCCCTGCGAGTGTTTCCCAAACTGTCTCTTAGCGGGTGCTCATAAGGAGAGCTGCTAAGGTACATCGTAAGTGTATTAATCGATGCTGCACACATCCATTGATCTCTTCAAGGTAAATAAATGATGTAACAAGTGTTGCAATAATAATTTTATCACCATCAAATATTATATTATAAACGAGGCTATGCCAGATCCAAACATCACCAACCTATCCTATCCTATCTGCATGGATTGCTGTAGTAAACATGTAGGTGTCAGTAACCACGGAGGCTGGTAATCTGGCTTTCCAGCGGAGTGCCAGCTCTCTCTCCCCCTTTGTAGGTACAATCCTAAGTCCTCAATGGCCTTGACTTTTCTGCTATCACATACCATTATAGAACTGGGTCCCGTTTCCCAGAGCCTTCATAGTACTATGTGCCTTGTAAGTTGTATCTTAAGGTCTCCATTAAGCTTACGGGCTGTTTCCCAGAGTCTTCTTAGCTAAGATATATCTTCTGAAAGGTATATCTTAACCCTCAGAACCTGTTGGGCCCATTTTTGGACAATTTAAAATTAATTTGGTTGTCATTTTGTCTGTGATCATGCTACAATGTTTGTAGGTTGCAGAGGGGTGGCTTTTGCAAGGTACATCATGCTCCTAAAAGATCTCCTGTCTGCACCTTACAATACTCCTTTTATGGCATTGGGACCTTCTCTCCTGATATGGCCAAAAATGGGCCCAATAGACTTCCACTGAAAATAGCAAAAACCACACATTTTCACCTATGGGTTATTTTTTCCCAGAAATATAATTTCTATATTTTCAAGGTTCAAATCATTACAGGGGAAGTCAAAATGCATGTTTATGAACATTTTTTGAAAATCACTACACAATAACATTGTGGGGCCTTTGCAGAAAGACAGACAGTGATTTGGGCCAAAAACCCCATTATAATTTCCCATTGACTGCACACTGCAAGTCAAGCCTTTGAAATAAAGGCTTAATGGTTTTATATTTCAACTTATGCCCACAAAATGGATAAATAAACATTTTTCTGTGTCTGTGCACATACTTTCATCTTTCCATGGTCATGCAAACACTGTATTACAGGTGCACAAATCACAGACGAATCTACGAAAATGAAAAAAAAGCCATTTTCACCTATGGGTTATTTTTCCCCAGAAACATAATTTTTATATTTTCATGGTTCAAATCATTACAGGAGAAGTCAAAATATATGTTTATAAACAATTTTTGAAAATCACTACACAAAAACATTGTGAGGCCTTTGCAGAAATGCAGGCAGTGATTTGGGCCAAAACTCCATTCTAATCTGCCATTGCTCCAGACATCAAACTCTCCCGAGTCACCGAGCGCCTCCGCCCCGCTGAGCAGGCGTCCCAGAGCGGCCACCTCGGACAGCGACTCCGGCTCTGATGACGGCCCCACCCCCCTGCAGCAGCAGCAGCGAGGGCGAGGCTCCTCGGGCTGCCGCGGCTGGTCCGTGTTGGAGGTGACCGAACTGCGTGCTTTCCTCGGGCTGTGCTGCACGCCACCTCTGTCGGCGACAGGGCAAGCTGGCACCAATTACCATTTATCAATTATATTTTATCTCTCTGTGTGTCATGGTGCACATGCGACTTGAAGGGACTTGAATTATTATCAATATCTGCGAGCAGTAGCTTTTAGTCGCAGTAGCTCCGGTTGTCAGCGGGTCCTCCCAGAGAGCTCCCCGGGGAACGTGCGTTGCGAGCCGGGTAAAATGCGGGGGGAGACCGCTGTGAGATTTGACACTTTTTTTCAAAACTCTGATCTAAAATATCAGTTTTTACCACTTTCCCTTGTGTTACGTGCAGTGGCCTGCTCTCTCTCTCTCTGTCAGGTTTGTCCCCCTCCTCCCTCTGCCTGTTGCACACCTGAGTGCAATTGCCACTCAGGTAGAGAGAGGAGGAGGGGATAAGAGGGACAGGGAGAGTAGAGACAGGGCACGGCACATGGCACAGACACCAGCGCAGGTGGTGAGGTGGTTTTTCCCTTTCCTCCTTGTTTTTCTTTCCCCCAAGCAGGTTTTTTCCCCATGCTCGTTTAGGTGCTGGGGTTTTGTTGTGTTAGTTTGTTGTTTTAGTTTGGGCTGGAGATTTCCAGTAGTTGCTTTATTCGTCTCTTTGTTTATTCTAGGTTTAGTTTCTCTTTTAGGTAGTTTAGGGGGAGACGCTGGGAGCGACGGCCCACTGCGTGGTTGGCTCAGCATCTTCCCTCCTTTTTGTTCTTTTCAGCCAGGGTCTCCAGCCCCTTTTGTTTCCTCTTTGGTTGTTTGTGTTTTTGTTTAATACTTTTTGGTTACACAAATAAAGCTTGTGGGTAAACTGTTACCTCTTAGTGTGGCGTCCTCTTTATATGTTGCAGCCTCCTGCCCTGTTGGAGCCGTGATTTCTTTGTTTGTATGGAGGCCGTAACACCTTGGTCGATTGAGGTCCAGTAAAAAGTATTATGATCTTTCAACTCTTCTCTAACTATGTGAGATTTATTGTGGATGACATCACACAGAAAGTCACATGATCATTCCATATATTCAGCATGCTGACATAAATTTAAGGTGCATGTCCAGATAAAATGGAAAAAAATGCTCCAGCAAACTATGAGCAAACAAAACAATCTTGACACTGTTCAAAGGCAGACATGTGCATGTTCTTATAATAACAGGAGAAAATAAAATCATTTTTAAAATTTTTGATTTATTGCAGTTTTTCAACATTTTTTATGACGGATATTAACGGTCCACCACTAAAACAGGCCTTGAAAGGGTTAATTTTTAAATTTATTGATGAAATAATATATCATTCAAGAGAAGACAACTTAAGTTAAACAGCAAAAAAAAAAAAAAACAAAAAAAGTAATACCTATTTTTACTTTAATGTGGTAGGCTGTTGAAAATATGGCCCAAAATGGGCACTATCAGGAGAACGTTAGTCAAAGTTAACAGGTTCTGAGGGTTAAGAAGGGCGGTCTGAACCACTCAAAGGTGTACATTAGTAATGCGCTCTGTTCATCCTGTCACAGTTTTAGCTTTTTTAGGCCAAAATTATTCTTTTCAAATCGACAGTTTTAGTACAGCACAGATCAAGGCTACTTGCACAAATTCCATCATTAGGTTATAATTAACTTAATGAAAAACAATAATTAATATTGTATATTGTGATTATGATTTATTTATGTATTTATTTGAGCTAAATAACTGAAGATGTTTTTTTTTGAGTAGGCTATGTTGCTATATTATTCATAAGGTTTCATTTTCATGCAGGTTGGTGTGTGTTTTGTTGCTCTTATGTGTTTTCCGTCAAGCACATCGAGGCTTTAATTAATTGGTTAACAAGCACAAAGTGCCATGAAGTCAAACGCCTGTGATCATTAATGCATTTAATACAGTAAATTGTGTCTCTGCCATCTAAATGAGACACACAACACGATGTCTGCCACCTGCTTTGTGTGGAAATACTTCAAAATTTTAAACAATGAAGATGCAAATTGTGCACTGCACTGGAGGGATAAAATCCACTGGACTGATTTTTGCTGCGACATTTCCAGGTGAAAGCCTAAAGTTTCAAAAACACTGAATTCATACTTTATCCAAAACACATCTGTGTGAAATACTGCAGCATCTGATGGATTTACCTTTAGAAGTTGGCTGTGACAAAAAGAGCCGCTCACTGAAGAAAGACACCAAATTCTCCTGAATAATCCATCCAAAGCCTCACACAAAGTGAGTGAGAACTTGTTGTTAGATTTTTACTTTTTAACTTTGAGTGATCATAAACTTTATTAAACCGACTATGTTGAACAGTGAAGTGTGCACAGTGGGAGCTGTCTGCTGCGCTCAGCAGCCGCATCTGAACGCAAACGGAATGTGGAATCTGTTTTGGCTCAATATC
Source organism: Lutjanus argentimaculatus (assembly GCA_034769285.1). Taxonomy (NCBI): domain Eukaryota; kingdom Metazoa; phylum Chordata; class Actinopteri; order Lutjaniformes; family Lutjanidae; genus Lutjanus; species Lutjanus argentimaculatus. The sequence continues at coordinate 6,130,702 of JAWZSL010000001.1, forward strand.
ATGACTTTAAAAACACCAAATGACTTGATTTAACGAATTTCGTTTAGTTTAAAATGTGATGAACTGTAAAATATTACTTCCATGAGGCTGTTCAGTCAGACAATAACAGATCACTGGCAGTGAATTTGGATTTCATCCTTACATGCGGCCGCAACGAAGGTCAAGCTGTGGGCAGCATGCACAGTTTATATTACGTTCATTATAATGTTAATTAATGTTGAAATTGTGTTCTGGAGCCTCAGAAATAATTAGTAATATCACCAGATAATAGACTAAAGTGGTCATGTCTGAAATGTGTCATTTTCAGGAAAATATTAATCCCTACCCCTCACCTCATACATTATGTGCCAATATCTTAATTCAAAGATAGCCCAACTGGTAGAGTATGAGCGTGTATGGTGATATGTGTTTTGTGTTTTGACATTGTGGAGTATCTGAGTCTGTACATTGACAAAAATGGGCATTGAAAGTACAATGATGGAAAAAGAGAGACAAAGAGGTATGCTATTGTAAATGTTTCAATAACAAAAACATTATCGATGAGCAGCAATCACGTTTCTCTGCTTCATCATTAGTCTACTTGTTTGTAAAGGGATGCGCATGTAAGTCATTTTTTTATTGTGATATGCTTCAGGCATATTAGGACGGGGATTTTTCCTGAAACGGTGCCAAAACACTCGTCTGGACGGACTTTGGTTTTAAAGCGCTGCTTTTAAAAATACCCGTGTATGTGGACCAGGCTACAAATAGTTTAGCAGATGATCTTTAGGAGGTGTAAAGTAGCCTCATTTATGATATAATATCTGATGGCGGTAAAATTATTATGGCAATGCTTGTTATATTACAACGTCATTTATTTTCCTTTATAAGTGATCAATCGATGCATGTAGCACCGATTAATACACTTTCAGCACCTTGGTGAAGGACAGCTCCAACTTACGATGTACCTTAGCAGCTCTTCGTAAGAGCACCCGCTAAGGGACAGTTTGGGAAACACTCGCAGGAAAAGAAGTTCCTTTGCCAAGGTATATCTTAGAGACCTTCGTAGAGCGCTAAGGTACATCGAAACTGGGAAATGCGGCCCTGAACAGTGAGTTTGTTTGTAACACTTCCTTGCTTATTCATTCTCAGTTTATTATACAATCAGTCCAAGCCTACAAAACATTTTGAGCTCAAAGAGTCTCTAAGAGGATTCTCTTAGAGTCTAAAAAGTGCCCAAGAGACCACTGAAGTCCTTGTTAGAAGATCCAGTATGAGTGTCTTAGCATTTTTCCAGACCCCAGCATAGCCCTGTTGTTCACATTCTTGGTGTGCCTGATTTGTGATACTTAGCGTGCTCACCGAGTCATGCATCAAACCAGTGATTTTATCATCCAGGAGCAAAATATTATCACTCATTTTGAATGTACAGATGTTGCTCACTCAAAGAAATATTTAGAAAAAAATCATATCTATAAAACTACATTTCAGAATTTAAACCCCATGTTTCAAGTATTTTCTCACTGAATCTTAATGTTATTTTGAGTCTCTTAAATGCAATGGCTACAAATTACTGTTTACCTGTTGTAGCTATTATTTCTGCTTTCTTTTGTCTTTTTTTGTCAATTGAACTGGTATGACTGAGTGTTTGTACATACTGTATATTCAACATATACCCATGAGGGGCCATACAAGACTTAATTCATTCTGGCTCTCTCACACACATACATTCTTCTTTCACGTACATATATTTTCATTTTCACGCATACATACATTCTCCTTTCACATGCATACATTCTCCTAAATAAATAGGCATATACGTATATGTACAAAGAAAATATATGCATGTAAGAGAAGAATGTGTGTATGTAAGAGAAGAATGTATGCATGTGTGAGAGAGTATAGTGGGAGAGTGAGAGAGTGAAAATATATGTATGTGAAAGGAGAATGTATGTGTGCGTGAGGGTGAAAATAGGAGTGTGTGAAAGGAAAATGTATATCTGTGAAAGGAGAATGTGTGTGAGTATGAGAGAAAATATATGTATGTGAGAGGACCAGAATGAATTATGGCTTGTATGGCCCCTCATACTTCAACCAATGATTAATTAAAATAGAACCAACTTAATTTATATATTTATATAGTTTGCTTTAACATGCCATAGTACAATAATGCTAATTTTAAACCATCATGGCATCATGATTCATTTTATTGTATTGTTGTGCAAATGCTCAGCTTGAGATGTAGTGGCGTACAATATTTGAGCTAAAGAATACTTCTGAAAAAAATACTTAAAAAAGCGTGAATGTAATTTGTTACTTCCACCCCTGACAGGATCGAGGTTTTTGGCTTTTTTGTTCACAACAAGAAGCATCACCAGACTCATCTTATCTGTAGATAATTTTACATATAAACATGTTAAACAACTATCCCAGTGTGGCACTGGTCCCTGTGTCAATAAAACCTGCTGGAAACCAGGTTTCCGATCATCCTCTCCAACATTTTGCCATCCTACCAGTGATGTTCCTCATATCACTCCACACTTCCTCCCCTGCAGTGTATTTTCAGCACTTTTCCATCCATCCTCCTCCTCCTCCTCCTGAGCATCCTGCCGACTGTGTTAGCTTTTCCTCTCACTTCCCACCCCTGAAAACCCTCTGCTGAGGTGGGACATACTGTGACATCTTCTGTAATCCAGGGTGTTTATTGGGGAAACAGCACGGTGAAATGTGGGAATCAGAGAGTGTCTGCGGTGAAACTGGTGGAAGTGATGGGAGAGACCAGAGGTGTCATCACCTGGTGCACCAGAGACTTAAAACGGCTCCCAAAACCATCTCAAAATCCTGACGGTGTGACAGTGGAAAAAAAAAAAGAAAAAAAAAGAATAAAATGTTGCCGCTGACATTTGTTGGAGTGCATTCTTATGCTCATTTCTGACTAATGCGTTCCATTCCTAGTTTGAACACTGTTATGATGTGAACAGTGGTGATATTAACTGTTTGGCTGCATTATAAGTGAATTCTGCTGCACACATTGCAGCTGGCTGCGGCTCATCTGAAGTTTCTGTGGTTCCCTCACTGAAATGTGGCTGAAGTCTGATGCAGCCATGATTAACATTTTAAATCCGAAAACCCAAGTGAGAAAACAAGCCTCGTGCAGGAACCCAAAACATTTTACCATTTGTGTTTTATGGGGATCTACCAGATGTTGGCCCAGTTAGCATGCTGGGTAAAAAGTAAAAAAAAACCAAAAAAAAACAGGGTCAGATGCATTAGACAAGCCGTGTAAGGACAGACTAAATGAACGAATCCGACTCCACTCTGAGATGGAATGATTACATACCTACAGGATAAGAAAACAAATGAAAAGGTCTTGTTCTCTTCTGTTTATATCCTCATGTTTGGAGTAAATGTTACAAATATGTGTTTCAGAAAGATTATCAGATAGAAAATTAAATGTTTATGTTTTACATAGGCAAGCTTTACATAAGCATTGTATTGTATTGTTGGTTAAACACACAGAAAAGCCACAAACACTGCGAACGGTGGACGTCATAGAAGAATGAATGGAAGAAGTTGTTGAAGAACTGAAGGGGGGGGGTCCCAAAAGTGAAAAAGCAAAGAGCATAGCAAGGAAATAGAGGAGAATGATTTGAATATAGAACACAGAAAGACACTCTTTTTTGTGAACTTCACGAGGGAGACCAAGCGTTAAAATTATATTCTTATTATGTATGAGGCTCCATTTCCATGTGGGCTCTGTGGTTGTTTTGATTTCAACACTAATTTCAGAGAAATCAGAGTTTTCTGTCAGTTGTAGCAATGTGACGTGTGCTGCATTTAAATCACCGCTCTGAAATGACTCATATTGTGTGGGTTTGTGATCAAAAATCCAAATAAACAAACATCTCACTAAAGCAGTGACTGAACACCATCGGAGTCAGAATTTTATCACAATAGTTTCTCAAACCTGGCATGCTAATTTGTGATAAAGACAAACTCTGTAAACACATTACCTTGGAAACAAGCCCTCAGCAAAAGCGTTCTGTTTGCTGCGATGCAGATGTTAATTTCCCACCTCTGCCTGCAGGATTAGTAGTCATCAAAAACTTATGGAAGAGTTGAGCAACAACATTTGCTGTTTTGAATCCAATTTCTTCAATGTAGACGTTTTGACATGCCTTTTAGTAGACTGCTGAAACAAGTCAGTAAAAATCAGGATTATACTTATTGCAGCAACATTTAACCAATATGCCAAGTGTGCATTAAAGCGTAACTTCAATATTTTTCAACCTGGAGCCTATTTTTTCTAGATTTTTTTCCAAGTGATTAATGGGGACTATGGGTTTTTGAAACTGGTCCAGTCTTGAGGGAGAGCGCTGCAGCACCAGAGGCAGAACTGAGTTTCAATATAATCCCACATGACAACTGCGAACCGTCAAATTACATTCACCAAAGTGCTCGTTTTTGGTACTGACAGGCTCACATTGTTATTTTAAGTGTCTGACAACATAAGGAAAGGATCTCTACACAGAGAGACCTTTTTTTTAAGTGAGATACTTTTTGTTTAAACAGAAACAGCTGTTTTATTCCTTTCGCCAAAGCCACCACTCCCATTGCAGAACTGTGATTTTAATTGTTATGTTCATTCAAACTTGACAGAAAAAAAAATATAAACTCACCAAAAACACTGTGGCTCGTCCGTGCACCGTCCAATTGCCAGCTGTGGTTTGGTGAAAATGAACACTTTATGGGGAGCTCCGATAGCCCGGTTGGTAGAGTGTGCGGCCCACGGACGGAGGCTGACTCACTTTTGCCCATGCCGAGTCAAACCGTGCTTCACTGATTGCCATTTCCATAACCACTTTTAACGAGCCAAGCTATGCGGAGTCGCGCCAAAGATGGACCTTCTCCGGAGTGGGGCCAAAGAGTGTCTGACCCAAGCAGATTCCAAGCAGGCTGCCCGTGACAACTCCACTTTCTCCTGTTCACACGAGCGAGTGTTGTGAGAGTGACTGGTGTGTGCAAGAAAGCAGAGAGAAAGGTGTTTTTTAAAGTCTGTGTCTTCACCTCTATTTACTTTTGTAGCTTCTGACTGCATCTCTGAGGTTTGAAGTTTAGCTGCTTGTCTGCTTTATTTTATTGTTTCACGTTCGCTTTCAGCTCTATAGGAGTCATGTTAAGTTACCGCCAATGAAAACTCAACATTTCCTGATTTTGCTGCATCATAATAAAAAAAATACTGAATGCCAAATTAACACGGGACCTTTATTGTAAAGAATTTATTATTATTAAAAAAAAAAAAAAAACAGTCGGTGATTGATAGAGCAGTTGACCGACTTGATGACTTTTATTTTGGTTCTGTAGAGTCTGAATGAAGATGACAAATGAGGATAAAATCACAGTTTTACAAATGTAGTCTGATTAGTTTGGCGAGAGCACTATAAAAAGCTGTCATTGGTAAAAACGAGCACTTTTAGTGGAGTTCCTTCAAATGTGCACGGTTACCGGGAGGGATTACGTTGCAGCTTAGTTTCACTTCTGTCACTAAAACGTGAAAATAGGATCCAGGTTAAAAAAAAAAAGCCAAAGTTAGACTTTAAAGGTGAAGGACAAAATGTTTTTTGGGCTTTTTTTGTTGTAGGAAAGGTGAAGCACAAATCAAGTGTCAGTCCAGTGTTGAAGTAGCTATAAACACAGTGTAGTATCACTTGAATGAATTTTTATCTGTTTGCTCCCACTCTTTCACACTCTGCCCTTCAGTTCATTCTCCATAACTCACTCTCAACTTGTCCTAACCCTCTCCATCCATCTCTTTCCCTCTGACCCTCCCAACCTCTCTCCTCTCTGTGCTGTACTCATTTTCCTGTTTCTCTACAATTTTCTCAAACAGGTTTTATAGCCTTTTTTTTTTTTTTTGCTCTCCCCCGCTCCCTGCATCATCTCTCCCTCTCTGCCTCCATCCCTCTGTCTCTCTTTCACTCTCTGACCCACAGGGCCGTGTTTCGCCGAAATCCAATCCCCTCTCTTTTTTAAACCTGCTGTTCCATTTCACTCCCATTTTGTCACACTGCAGTGCACACACAATACCCGCTCCTCCCTCATTCCAGCCCTTTTCTCTGTCTCCACAAACACACACACACACATTTACAGGAGAGCGCACACACGGACACGCTCACAAACATTTGCACAACTGCACAAACACAAATGAAAAACAGGAGGATATGGGGGAAAGAAAGACTTAATTAAACGATCAATCAAATTTGATGCTCTTGGTTGGATTCATACACAAACTACACACACACACACACACATACACACCTCACACCCCCCCCCCCCCCCTCGTAGTTGTGTGACCATCCATCACGGCTTCACTGGCTCTGCTCAACCTCAGCTCACAACCAATCACACAGAGGTTAGGGACTGAGTGCTTGTGAATGTGTGTGCGTTTGTGTGTGAGAGAGAGACAGACACCATTTGCTTTGGGAACAGACACTGAAGCGTTTCATGCCTGTTTCAGCAGATTTGAGTGAGAGGCAGAGCGAACAGAGTGAACTGTGATCTGTATTGTTTACTGTCCAACAGTTGTGGCTACTGATAGTGTGATGGAGGCTCAGCCAGGCTCTGAAACACACACACACACACACACACACACACACACGTCTGTGTTCATGCTTTGTCAATATCATTCTCAAGTTCTGCACTAATAATACAGGCTGAACTGAAATTAAAATAAGGAGGCGAGTGTCCAAAGTGTCTAAGTTATTTATTAAAAATAATGTCATTTTCTTAAGTGACCTTGTTTCTATATATAGCTGGAGGACAGTTTGCTGACTCGTAACTCCCAACAGCTCCCTGTTTTCCTTCCAAATCTTAAGGACATTCCCATAAAAAGGCTGCTGCGGCTCATATAAAAGGCGCTGCTCCTCAACCTTGTAAATCAGTCTCTCGTCCTTTCCTGCTGACTGCTTTGATGAAGGGAAACAGAGAAGTCAAGGACGTCATCATCAATTTTGACAAAAGAAGACAGGTTGGAGGTGGAGCAAGTATGTGAAACTTCACTAAAACAGAGCCAGGGTTTTTCGTTGCTGAGTCGTTGCATTTGTATGTGGTGGTGCAGCGGCGACCAGACAGTTGTGATGCTGGAAAGGCACCTTAGAGAGAAATGTTATCATGTTGTCTTGGTGGTCCACTCAAGAGGACACTTTTTCACATTTTGTCCACTGGAAAGGCAACTTAGAGATATTATATGGATACTGTTATTGCTGTTTTTATAGTTGTTGCAATCAAACATATTTTGTTACTGGTAGTTTGCTATCACTTGTATAATTTTATGTATTCTGTATTTTTCTGTACTTTTGAGTTCTTAATAACTTTGTGAAAATTTTATTAGGTGGAGCTTCAAATAAGCCTCTGGGTTTTTTTTTTTTTTTTTTTGCCTCTTTTCATTTTTCTTGCCTTTTTTGTGTGTTTCAATTGTGCAAAAAAAATAAACTATAACTAAACTATAACTTTATCATGTTGTGCTGGAGGATGGTCCACCCTACAGGGCACTTGGATTATCGTGTTTTATCTACCATGGGGGCATTCAAGAGTGCACTTTGCAGCTTTTTTTTTTTTAACAATTGTGTCTTCCAGTGTCAGCCACCACACTGGAACATGTTAGTGATGACGACTACTAAAAATCATAGCAATAATAAACATTTATTTCATCTTTATTTTGAATAAATAAGGTCCAAAAATACACTTCAGCAACAGAATAACTGGAACAAAAACATTCAAGGCAAAACTTTTAACAAAATGTAACATGAAATGTGTGTAATGATTCTTTCTTCACAAGCTCTTTAAACAAAATAACAAAAATAAGTGACGTACAGTTTTACTCCACTTAATGAAATGTATAAGATGAGTTGTGTAGTGTTTTATAAGACAAACAGGAAGCATCAAAGCTTGTTCTAATTGATCCATCTCATTAAAGATGTTTGTGCCCGTCCTTTTTGCTGCCTGGTCCATGAAAGGAAAAGACTTTCATTCAAGTCTTGGTGGTGTTGTTAAATGAAAAGGCAGACCGCTGAAAAGTCAAAACTGTTTCTTCCCCTCTGGTGCTTTCCCGTTTACTATACTATGCAAATGAAAGTGACATAAAGTAACAGCGTGTTTCAGTTTTTGTCTCCAAGCTAAGGTGCTTAATTGGAAAATGGTGGTGTCAGTATCAGAGACTGACATTTTGGAGTGTTAATAATTCCTCTTGTTCTTTGTTGCTCCGGTCAAATCTACCTTTCATAACAATATTATCTCCACCTAAGGTTTACACCGTGTCCTAACTGAATGTGTTGCATCATGTAACATCAGACACTCTCTGTCCACACTGAATCCATTAGTCATAAACTTATGTTATATAATCAAACCACACAGTCAGGGTGAGCCGAATGCTGGTAAAATATTAAAGCGGCCGGCAGATTTCAGACAAAATAATGATGACGATGACTGGGGAATCTGAACATTCATGTAGACGTTCACATTTTAAAAAGTTAATCTCACATCCCACATGTAACTATCAGCTGTGCACTCGAGACCAGGCTGGATCCGTAACCACTCAAATAAAAGGGGGGATGAGTAGCTGCTATCTTCCTACGTTTGTACTTTTTAAAAATACACTTTAAAAAAATGTTTTATATTGTGATATTTAGATGTTTCTTTACTGGAAATAACACAATATAGCCAACAGCAAGTATGCTGCTGTTAGTGATGGTCAGTAACCTTGATAAGTGATCTATCCAGCCACCTTTAGGTTTTTCTAGTTAAATGAGGAGGTATCGTACGGATATCTCCTCATTTTAACATAAAGCATCGACCGTTTTGCAGTGCTTCCAAAGCGCTTGGCAAGAATAAATAGAAACAGGGCGGCCGACAAAAGTTCAGCTCAAAACGACAAGCCGCGTCGCGCTGCGTCACTCGCGGCCAGTTAGGTTATCGGCGCATTTTGTCACTCACGCTTGCTCGCGCTGCATTCAGTTAGGACAAAGTGTTACGGCGCTCAACAAAGGCCCCTGTCATTACTGTCTCGCCCTCGCCGAGATGACATCTTATCACTGCTGTTTGAGAAAGAGAGCGGCCCCGGTCTGTATCCACTGGTTGGGGGTCGCTCCACAGGGCAGGCAGATGTGCGTGACCACCTTCACCCTCTCTGAGCTCGTGTACAGGGGCAGCCAGATACTCTCCTCTGACGCAGCAGAGTCAGCAGCAGAGTTCTAGGATCAAACACAGACATCAATGAACGCATCGCAAAATGATTGTGTATTTATGTAGAGTACATGTATTAGAAAGTTTAAATAATGATGCGTGTTTCTCAGCTACAAATAAAAACTAATCAGTGATCAAATTCCAAAAGATCTCCTTATAAGTGAAAGTGTTTAGCATTCTGTCAGTGTTAGGTAACCGCTTACCCTGATATGTCAGTCTATTTGTTACATTTCAGACTGAATAAACACCCCCTTAGGATTTACAACAAGTTTATCGCTGTTAGTTTCATGAATACATCAGAAAATATGAAGAAAAAAAAAAATCAAACAGAGCCGTATCTGTTGCTATTTTAAACACAAAAACCAACCTGTGGAACCCAGGCCATGTAGCAGGGAGGGACCGCTGACACACTGGGGGAGTCATGCTGATTCTCACAAAGATGAACACCATCAAAACTACAACCTTCTAACTGGAGACCTCCAACCTTGGAAGAAGTTATTGTGAAGTGAGGAGAAGGAGAAAGACGAAAGGAGAGATTATAAGTAGCAGATTAAACTGAAGGATGGGATAATGACAAAGCCATGAAGTGTGTGTGTACGAAGCCAAAACAAAGAAAAATGACGACACAAATTCCTGTCACCAGATTTACTAGCATGTTATACACATTGTACATGAGAGAGTGTTTACATGAGCGCATTCAGTCCAGTGACTCAGGGATTTTCCACAGTAGGCCAGACAATAAAGGGAACTCTGGCGTCAAGTCAAACATACACAGACAACTACTAAATCACCATAATCTGGGCAAGAAAAAGCAGGAGAGTCAGCGAGAGACAAATCCAGAAAAGGCTACAGTGTGTCTTTGTGTGTGTGTATGTGTGTGTAAGAGAGCTCACTGCTTCACAACAATTATCCCCTTTCTCTTTCTCTGTCAGATGTCTGAATATTTCCCTTCCCTCCCTGCAGCTGCAGCCTCTTTTTAAGCACCCACACCCTTCTCCTCTCTCTTTGTATATTTCAACTAAGTGCAAGTCAAGCCGGGCCAGTTTTTGTTGGCATGACAGAAAAGAAACAAATGCCTAAAAGTATTTAAAGTGAAGACAATGCAATTATATCACCCTTAAATCAGAGCATGAAAGGAAAAGAAAGAAGACTGAGAGTGGTATTATACAGAACATGAGCTCCCAGTCCTTTAATTGTACGAATCTGTGTCCGTCAAATGTGCGACAACAGCACAGACGATTGGAGGTGACTAAGCGCCAGCAGATTAGTCTCTAATGGATATGCAGCAAACTCTTTCTAACTTTCTTCTCTCTTTTTCAGGTCCTGCCTTCTTATCTACATCTGTATTCTATTCTTGCAGTCTTTTACTCCATTATTTTCCAATTATCACTCAGCCAGAGTCTGCCTCGCTCATAGCTCCGGCATTCTGCAGCTGAGAGGGAGCAGTGTGTGTCTACATGCATGATCAGTAAGTTAATGTGTGCTTGTTGTGACTCTACCTTGACTTGCAGCTTGGCCTGCGTAATGGGACTCCTCCATGATGAGACAAACACCAAACTGTCCATAGAACAACCATGGACCTACAACCAGGAAAAGATATTATGAGTTATTTAGACTTATTTTAAGTACGGTTGTATGAGGTACTCATCGATAGTGTATTACCTACAGTACATGCAGCTCGGCACGTCAGCAGTTAGGAGAAGCAGCAGGGGAGCTAAGCAGTGTATTGCTGTGGACGGGGTCAGCAACAAAATGTATTTTAGCCACTTAAAAAAGGTCCAGCTAAAAAAAAATCAATGTCAGTTTTAGCGTACGCTATATTAAGAATATCTTCACTGCATTACTTTGCCATCAGACAGTCTAGAAATATCTTGATACATGTTCAACGATATGATTGTTCCTTGAAATTTTTAAATAGCTAACAATTCGGTACAATACAATTCAGCCCTGTCATGACACAATTTGATACAACGCAATATGAGATGATGCAGTGTGTTAATCTTTACATTTTGATTTTTTAATGCTATATTTGCAGGGTGTTATTAGTCTTCCTGATAAAATCCTGAAAGTTTTTCTAAATCCAGTAACAGAGAGACAGAGAGAAGGGGGCATTATAGTGGTGTTAACATCTTATTAGGAATCTCATTTGTAAATGAGATACTGTAGCCTAGCCCTGTGAACTTTAAAACTGTTTAAAATGCCTTTTTGCAGTAAGATGATATTCTACTCTGTTTCATATGAAAAGTGCTGTGGTTTTCATTGGTGTGGGGCAACAGTGATTATTCCACATTTGCGGGTTATCAGAGTTTGGTGGCGCGACATCAGTTCTCTGACTGTCTGTTTAGAGGAGAATGAAGAGGAGAGCGCTTGTTCTGTGTGAGTGAGGCAGCAGGCGTCCAATGAGGGCGGTGCAGGCAGAGGCAGGGGGAGAGAGGAAACGGTGGAAAAGTTACAACGGCGGGTTCTTGATGTCAAAAATGAAACATATGCGCGTCCTAATGAGATGTATCAATACCCTGGTGCTGCATCAATTTTTTTCAGATTCACGTTCAGCCTTCTAATGATACAGGCCTTCTGAAACGATGCACTCGTATCTTATACATTAAAGCCAGATGCATCGGATGCATGAGTCAATCGTCACATCCCTATAAACTTCCATTATATAAGCCAAATATCACTCTCTCCAAACCAACCAAACTCCATAGGGGAAATCAGTAATTTTACCTCGAGAACGCAGGAGTTCCTGATGTGCTGCTGCCGTGGTTGTTTAGCTTGTTTGTGTTATTGTGCGACTGCTGTGAATCTGAACTACCCTTTTAAAACACTGATATCACAGTAACACAAACAAAATGCAAGGAAAGACCAACAACTCCTGCGTTCTGCTAAGTAAAATGAGTGATTTCTCCTATGGAGTTTGGTTGGTTTGGAGAGCGTGATATTTAGCTAATATAACAGCAATTTCATGTCAGAGCAGTGAAAGTATTCTAAATATAGGGTACGTTTAAACTGATACTGACTTTCTTTTCAAGCGGCTAAATACCTTTTGCTGCTGACCCTGTCCACAGCAGTTCATTGCTTAGTTTCTATTGTGGTACTCCACTCTGCTTCTCCAAACTGGGGCTTGCCCACCACCATCTACTGAGGGTACATCAAACAATCCACACTATCTCTATCATGCACACTCGTTCTGTCTCACATGAACCCACAAGCACTCAGTGTTACCTGGCAGTTTCCTGTCTCAGAGCGTTGAGGAAGGTGTCGGGGTGGAAGAGTTCAGCGAGATCTAAGGTGTCTGATAGGAGAGCTTGTCTGCCTGCACGCTCCACCCAGCTCTGGATACACACACACACACACACATCACATAAAAGAAAGACATACACAGAGAGACACACACACATGCACAAACACACACACAGATTAATGAACCACAAACCTAGCAAATAAGAAATAAACACTCGAAGTTAGCACATAATTCAGGCATTAAATCAGTTTCATACAGGAGTCAGGCAGAACATTTAGTGGATCAATGAGAGATAATGAGAATGCAATTTTTTTTTTCAGTTCAAGTGGAGAAATTTGACACAAATAGAGCAGAGGCTCTGAATACTTAAAATATTTGCTGTAAATATTCACCCTCTCACCATGGATAGTTTGGCTAAAAAGAACACAAATAGTCAGTGTTTGTGTTGTACTTGGCTCTTTAAATTTTCATAGAGGACATCGATCTGTGAGTGGAATGATCATAATTTCTATCTGAGTCGGTGTGTATTTGTTAATGAGAGATAAAGAGGGTTACAGAGGGAGAGGGCAAAACATAAAGTCAATAAAAATGTGTGGCCAATAGAGTATTTAATGTCCCCTTGTCCTTTATCACCACATCAACAAGCTGATAACACTGGAACCCCAATTACCTGCTAATGGGAATACAGTGAGTGCACACACACACACACACACACACACACACACACAGAGAGAAAGGGCATAAACATACAGATTCACATTGAGTGTGAGTATATACAGTCTAATAGGCCCATTCAATTGCCTTTTTAAAAGGCCAGATTTGAAAAAAAAGTGCCAGGGGGCAGGACACAGACCTTTCCTATGTCTGAGCTGTAAAGTTAGGAATTTACAGCTATAATATGTAATATTTCCACATTAAAATGTCTAAAAACCCTACACATATGTTATATAATTTGTTGAGTTGAGTACTCACATGATCCCAAATGCTTCCAACAACATTCAAATGCAGAGAAATCCATTTATTCAAGGTGATGATGCATTTCCTGCTAGCTGTTGTGAGCTAGGTGCTAGTTTCTATAACTTCCAGGAAACACAGGATACTTTGGGTATGTTAGAGAGTGAGGAAGGCAGTCAGTGTGTGTCACTTGATGTAGCATGAATAAATTTTAATGTTACCTTCTCCATGAACATGATTTCTGCTTCAGTCATGTCAGATAGATTTTCATCAGCTATATGTGAAGTAAAGACAACAACCCCCATGATGCCACACTATTTTATGGCATCATAAACTACTTATTGAGTTATTGTTTTAATGTGAAAAAGAGAGCCTTTGCGGTGGAATTTACATATTGTGCGTTTAGATGTGTAAAACAATGCACCTTTTTATTTTTTTCACTTCATTAGTTTTCCCAGCTGGAAAAGAAACATCATGTAGAAAAGTACAGGAAAAATCAACGTACCTTTGTAATCCAAGACTAGAAGTCGCTTGTTATTTTGATAAATGCAATGTTACATTTAAAATCTTTTATCATTCATTTTGACTCTTCTAAATTCAGTCTCATTAAACAGCCTGAATTAAAACTTTTAAAATAATAAGTGTCTCTGTGCAGACATCACCAATTATTGGGCTAATTAGTCTCTTTCTCATTTGAGGAAATTATTTATTTATACTTATTTTCATATTTATAAATGATCAAAGGGCCAGATTGAGGTTGTTAAGAGGCTGCCAATTGAATAGACCTGCTGTATACTTAAACAAACACAGGAACACACATACAGAGACAACAATGTTTGTGCGTGTGTGTGTGTAGATATTAACATTAACAACATTAAGACAACAAATTCTGTATTCAGATGCAAGTACACATTGTGGATATGAGTGCCTGGAGATAGAGCACTCTAAGCCTCGCCTTATTCAGCAACATCTGCTTTATTCAGGTAAACAGCCTACTTTTTTTGTCACTGCAAAAACTTGTTATTTTTGTCAAAGGCACAGCTCTGGACTTAACATGATATGATATCTCACAACGCAATCAGAGTTCTCAGTCTGAATGTCTTTCCTTTCTTTTCGGGCAATGTTGCTGAGTGACACAACACCTGATTTCACTGCCCTGTTTACATTTACAGCCAAGTTTATCATGACATGAGCCCGTATGGCTGTAGTGGCCAGATTGAAGCCTTGGGAGCTGACCAGAGATTGAAGTCTCGATCTATTCTGAGCCCCTTTTGCCTTTCTATTTTTAACAGGTAGGCAGTTTTCTCTAAATCACCATAGAAACTAGTGGATTTGGAGGTCAGCTGAGGAAAATTTGCTGACAAAATAGAGGCAGAACAAGCAAACATCTGATCCAATCTCTATTATAAATGGATTCCTTTTTAGCACAGCATCAGTCTGCACTGGCTTTAGAGATAAATTGGGATGAGCATTATGCCAAGAAAAAAGATGCTCAAATGCAGGACCATGCCCACGTTCACACAGGCACATACTTGCAGATGCATGTGCACACAAACACAAATACACACAGTGAGGAGGATATGTGCACTAAGAATTTTGGTTATTAATAATACAGTGAGCCAGTGTATGCTGGGATGCATAGTATTTGCATTTGTGTGTATATGCATGTGTGTGTGAGCATTTGGGTGTTTTCAAGGTCGTCCTGCACGTCTGGGGTGCACTGCTGTGCTGTTAGCTCTTTATTCTTCAGTGGCTCCACACAGCAGCAGCTCTGACTGTCTCCGCCTTTATTAGACTGATTAGCTAACAGGACACAGACACGCTGCTAACAGAGATATCACTCAGTACTGATGGGCAGAAATAGACAGTTAAGGACAGTGCAGCCTCCAGAAAGACACACATGAAGACAGATGGAGTGCGGAAAGAGACAGGCAGACAGGGAGACACTCACACACACAAACAGATGGGTAGGCAGGCAGGCAGGCCAGCAGACAGACAGACAGATACAGGCAGTGAGGCTCACCCACACGAATAATCAAACACATCAAATTCACATGGAAATAAATAATTTCTGAGCATGTGCATATGTGTGTATTCTAGTCTGCCAGAGCATATTGAGGTAGGCGTACGGTCAAACACAGTCGAGAGGAGACAGAGAGGACTTTCAGCAAGAACCTTTATTTCCTGGCACCAACCTAGGGCAAACACTTCTCAGAACTTCATGCTTTTATAGAATAATCCTCTTTTGTTTATGAAGTGCTTTTGAAAGCAACATTAGAATTTTTCTGGCATGGTTTTAGTTAACACATTGCCAAGATCAGTCATAAATAATTTTGGTTTGAGCCATGGCCGAAAAGAGGACTCCCTAAAATCTTGTTATTCCACCCGGATGGGTGTGGTTTTGCAGGACGTGGCAGTGTGCGCTTTGGGGGGCTCTGGGACCCCCCTCAGCCTGTACGAGCATACAATAAGACATTAGTTTATTTAATGCATTTCAAGTATGAAATGCATTAAATAAAACATTTGTATATTTGGTCTCTCAAAGCCTATGCGGGCTGGGCATCTATTGATGCAAGATACTAACTTACACTGACATCAGAATTGGACAGAACAATAATGAAACTTCATATTGGGTGTGAGTCACCAGTCTTGCAGAGTGGTGCACATAAAACAACCTACTGCTCAACATCAGCCAACTGTCACCCCTGTCTACATCAGTGGAGCTGAGGTGGAGCAGGTGAACAGTTTGAGGTTCATGGGAATCAACATCACAGAGAACCTGTCCAGGACATCACACATCTCCATCCTGTTTAAGAAGGCTTAAAAAACATCTGTGTTTCTTTTGGAAACTTAAAAAGGCAAAAGTCCAGTGTCATGTTCTTGTTAACTTCTACAGAGGAGAAACAGAAAGCATCATCCTGACTGGAAACATGACAAGCTGGCATCATCTGATGTGCACGGCCCAGGACAGGAGTACTCAACAGCGGGTCATTAAAACTACAAAGAACATCATTGGTACTCATCTAACGAGCATCAGTGATATTGGGGAGTTGAGGTACCTGCGCAGAGCCCAGAGGACACTAAAACACAACACCCACCACAACCACAGCCTGTTCAAAATACAAAAGTATCCACTGCCATACCACCAGACTGAAGAGGAGCTTCTTCCTTCAGGCTGAGAGACTGCTGAATTCATCATCATCAATTCATCATTCTTCATTTTCTTTTTTTTGTTGTTGTTAATGTTTGACATAATTTATCCCATCTAAATGTCAATATACTTTAGCACTATTTAGTTGTACATATTTCCAGAATAATGTTATAATAAAAGCCATTTGAAAATCTGCAGGGAGGTCTAATCACAATTGCAGCCAAGCCAGCTGTACAAGGAGTAAAAATAAAAAGTGTATCTACATAAACTGATGATCACAAAAAAATCTTTTGTATGTTTAATCTTGGGAATGGGGCAAAGATTAGGTTCATAAACAACTTTTTAGGTTTTGCTAACTTCATCAGGAACACAACACACAGGACATAAAACACCACCCCTGGGTGAAATAACAAGTTTTTAGGGGGTCCCAAACTTAAGTACTTAGTTCTGGTCCTTTGACTCGGACTCAGGACTCCTCTCATGTGGGAGAACACCAGAAAAAGGACTGGAGCTATTGTGGGATATCTGAAGTACAAGGGCTATTTTCAAATCGTCGAAACCAAAGAAATCCAAAAGTGTCCCCCGGTAATATTCGTCACAACTGGAGGACAAGACTCCCAGTAGGATATAAATGCACCATGGATTAAAATGGATCCCTCAATCATTATGCTAATGTTGATTAGAAAACTCTTAGGCCTCTTAAAAGTCTCATTCCCATGAGAGAAGTACCACAGAGGACTCCCAGGGGCGTCTGGGTTTTTTAATAACCAGTGAGGTCGTCAGTAAATGCCTTTACAACCAGTTCTTCCACAGAGAACTGGTTGTGTTTTTTGTTGAAGACAAAGGTCCTCGGATAGTAACAGGCTTGTGTGAATTTCAGTCCCTAGGATGTACTGTCAAAGCTAAAGATAGTTGTATGTGTGTTTTTCTTACTGACAGAGAGAGAGAGTAGAGGATGTCTCTTTATGTATACATATGCGTGTGTTACCTGTATGGCGAGAGCCCGTGTTACTACAGCTCTGAGGTACTGCATTGGCTCTTCTGGTCCCTCCCATTTATTCTGCCATGTTAAAGGGCACTGAGACAGAGGGAAACAAACACAGAGAGGATGAGAAGTTATTTAGAGCCATAAAAACAACAACAACAACAAAAAACCCCCCCAAAAAACTCCACAATAAATGACAAGTATACCATGCTATTTTCGCTGTGGACATTTTGCAATCAGTAAGGTACGTGCTCCAGTCAGGCTGCTGTGTGGTCGACTGAACGCAGCTGTCAGCCCAGAAAGCCAGAGCCACAGCATGCAGGAGGACTGCAGATTCACTGAGCTGTGTTGAAGACATTCTTCAAGGGAAAGTAACTAATGTCCTGCCCAAGAAGTCACTAGATTTGTCCCACAGCTATTTTTAAAATAAAGTTGCTAAAGCAGTCCAAAAAGTCATGTCTCCTGTCCCCTCTGCTATCACAGTCACTTATTCATGCAACACAGACAGACCTGATGACACTGGATCCTGCTGGGCCACCTTGAAACTAAACATACAATTACACATTGAGTTTCAGTCACTAAAAGCCAAACGCTCTCCTAGGAAGCACCGGCACTGCGGTCTGACTAAAACACAATCCATGTCCGTGTTTTCTGTGATGTCAGAGGTCCTTCTAAACTTTTGATGTCAAAGGTTTCAAGTTTGAAGATATGCAGAATCTGCGAAATGCTTGTCTTACTGTATCCTAGGCGTGGGATGATATGAAAATTTCATGTTAAGATGATCTTGGCCAAAACAATTGCAATTCACAATATTATCCCAAAAATCATCAATTAAATCAGTAGTGTTCCCACAGAAATAACCACAAAATATAACACAAAAAATAAAATTTGCTACATAAAAATCTCTTCCTGCTTCGTTTTTAACTCCAAAATGTGAACAAAGGCTTGTTTCTTCTGATTTCACAGAGAATCTGCCTGAGTGGCAGGCATTAAGCATGACCATAAAGAAAGAACCAATCTTTTCACAGATGATCTTGTTAAAATTAGTAATAAATTCAGAGTTTCATAACCATTTAATAACCATCTAAAACTCTATCTAGTATCTTTAAAACTCTTAAAATGACACTAAAACATACTGGAGTCACTTTACCTTACATTTTGTTAAGAAACAAATATTTTAGGATTTAGACTGAATTTTGGAATGACTGGAAAGCTGTAGACTCCCCCTGGCGGCAAGTGAAAATAAATCAGGAATAAATCATGATATAATTGTATATCATCCTATCTGTATGGTATACTATATAAATGCTATCTAGATATTTGACGTGTTGCAGTAAAGTGAAATGCTACCACAAGCACCACAGTGACATAAGAACCACAGTGGCATAAGACTCTTGCTTGCACAAGTATGACAGTCTGTGTGGCTCCTCGTGTAAGCACATGGTACAGTTCTTTTGACTCATTCTCTCTGTTTATCCATCAGCCCATGCCCTCTGCCTCATGTTGAAACTGTAGCAAAAGCACATTTAACTCTTCTGGGTTGCACTGCCCCCGTGGTTTGGCAAATAACGACAAATGTTGCTGTTTTTCTGTGGACAAAATAGTTCTTAAAAAAAAAAAAAAAAAAGATTCCAAAGCACGAAGCAGTGTGGTGTTTTTTTTATAGCGTAGCAAAAAGTTTGGGTGAGAAGGGGTGGATGAATGCACAAAAGTACAGCCAACGTTGGTTTCCTTTAACAATGACAAGAATCTTTCCAGATGCTAACTACGTAGTTTTAGTTGCTTAACCTTTACCACACCTTAAACGTGGAGGTGGCTGATTACAAACCGCTCATGCGTGTAGTGTTTAAATGGTTCCTTTTGGAAGCCACTGACAAATGCAATATTCATGTGTAGGTGGCAAAAGAAAGCTCCCCTCAGGAGACAGCTGTTAACTCTGGAACAGGTTAGGCAGTCTGTGTTGCTTGAACTGTTCAGCAGAGATCAAAGAACCGCCTCACACAAATACGCACACGCACAAATACGCACAGCGGGAGATTGGGGACTAAGAATCAGATGTTATTCAAGCTTAAAAGTCATAATGGAACTAAAAGGGACCTTGTGTGTCACTTAGCTGCAAGTCAACCATCCAGTCGCTCTCCTGCTGTGTGTGTGTGTCACACTCAAGTGTGCGAGGAGATAAACCTGCAGGCTTGAGTCATGTCACTGAAATGAGCAAATATTTGTTAAGATTTTATTATCAGTGTTGATGCTGCCAGAAAAGAAATATACTTTCAGGGCTGTTGGCACTCACTGAAAGCATACCAGAGCACAGATTAAATTAGATTTCTTAATTATTTTCAGCTGCATTTAGCGAAAACTAAAAAACTAAAGGACATTTTCAGACCACACATTTACATACGTAGCAAAAAACAGAAAGAACTCGTGTGATCTCTTTTTAACAAATCAGCGAATACTCCCTCCACAAAAGTCTTTGTGTTTGTTTGATTCCTCCTCAACCACTGCTTATACTTACACATATTATCTAATAAGGAACTCACATGTCATTTTTGCATTGCAGTTTGTTGCCAGAACATTTAATTGGTGCAAATTCAGTCTCCAAGGTAACTTTGGATTTTTCAAGTAGCCAGTGGAGCTTGTTAGCAAACGAGCGTTTTGAATAAGAAGCTTCCTTTGATCACTTCTTGCTTGTGACCCTCAGTTTGTCTGAAAGTAAACGTCAGGACAAAATAAAATAACAGTCGGTATCGAGATGCTAATTACCACAACTGGCGCTGAAAACTTGAGTGATGCTAGAGATTGTTTAACCTTTAATCAAAATGCCATCTCTGCATCAGTCCTCATGTCTTGATATTAATGATCTTTCCACTGACTAAAGGCAGTGGTGATAGTTATTTGTTTTGCAGTTGCTGCTTACCACTCTCTTCTGATGCTTGGGCAGTTTCCAAGTATCTAATTATTTTTTACTGCACAGCTGAGGAGAGAGGCAATGGAGCAGATACCTCCAGAGTTGTGCCTGCCACACTTTTACAATATTACAACCCTCAAATGATCCATTTTCCAAATATATAAATCACATCAACAGTTCTTTCTGTTCCTCATCTCTGGTTGAAACTGGGCTAATCAGTTATGGAAGCCTAAACACATAATGGCACATCTCTGCAGTGCTGTATCTAATGTTATTTGCTGCTAGGACTGTATTGTCACGCTGTTTTTTAGTAGCAACAACCACCTGTTAATATTACATGTAATTATGCCTTTTTTAAGTATTGGTTGAGTAAGAGGTAAAGTTAAAGGAAAGAAGTCAAATGGGTAACGTTTAATCTGACAGATAGCTGCATGGGATTGAATGATATATTAAAATGCTGGGATTCAACTCTATCACACAAACTTTACTTCCATTTTCTTCTGTCTAGCATTTCTTTTGTTTGAGGTGGTGGTATGGGCTATAATTTACTGTCATTACCTCCCCAGAGTCATTCTACACTTAACTACAATATAACCTCAAACAATGGAGGGCTGTCAAATTAATTCTGCCATATTCTGAGAAAAATAAGTCTTTGCCAAGAGAGCAAGAAGACATCACCAGCTGGGTTTTTTTTTTTTTTTTTCGGAGGGTGATTTTTAGATTTAGGTAATTTAATGGTCTGCCTTCAAAGAAAAGAAAGAGCGAGAGCCGCTGCTCAGCAACAGACTCTATTCAGCGGCACAGTGTGCACCCACTGAGCAGGAGAACGAGTGGGAGGAAAACAGGCTGTAGAGCCAGAATATATTCACATCTAACATGGTGAAATAAGGATTTATTTTGACCAAACCAGAGTTGGTGATTGTTGGAATACTACAAAGACTAAACAGGATGGTTTTGGAGTTTTATTTTGTTTTCTGTCCATTTTGAATGAACTGTGTTTTACGATGCGTTAACAAGGTAATTAAGCTCGTCTTTGTTTGATAAAAGAGGGAAAATTGGATTCAGAAGGTGTACGGTTGTATTTTTGTGTTTAACAAGGAAAATGGGTTTTAAGAATGATTTCGTTGTTGACATATTCTTCTACACACGGTGCCATGCCAATACAATGACAAGTTGAAGTCAATACATTTATGAAGAACCACAGAGACAAGACAACTTAAAGGTGCAGTAAGTGTTTCCTGAGAAAGAAAATTGATTTTTGAGTCTCTTTCCCAGGTTGTCAAATTAATAACACTTTGGATTGATGGCTTGAAGATGGCTGATTGTTCAGTCTTTTTCTCAGGCTGTCAAATACTGATGTTTTGGAAAGGAGACTTAACAATCAACTATCTTACCAACCTGTGTTTGGCAAAAGTCTCCCATCACAGGCAAGAAGACAGAGCCAAGAGGAGCCACAGAAATCCGCTTTTTTTTCCAACCACTTGAATTACACTAATAAACTGCCTACCCAGCTTGAATGTAAATAAGAAAATAATCAATTCACATTTCATTTTGTTTTCACTTTGCAAATGTTCCAATTGTGGGACTAATAAAGGATTATCTTATCTTTAACAGTTATGTAAAACATTGCCAGTTGGGGTCACCAAAGTCATCAGGTGTTACATAAGTCATATATTCACAAAAATTCACATATTTTTTCTGAGGTTCCAAAGCCTTTTTCGACCAAGGATACTCTAGGCAGTTTTTGTTCAGTACACTGTGATCTGGGCCTGTAGAGACACTTTCCCTCTTGAAGAAGATTAGCTTAGAAGCAGGACTGTGCCAGTATTTTGGGTCATCATCTTAATTTACAAAACAGGCTTTGGTAAAACTCTACAAAGTTGCGCTGCCCTACAAAACTAACTAAATGAATCTGTTTGACTTTCAAACAATCTCATTCAAATGCTGAATTTTAATTAAGCACAACACAAGCAGAGAAAATGTCTTAAACTGGGTCTTAGAAATGATCATCAAGGCAAAAAAAAAAAAAAAAAAGCTATGCTCACTACTTTGGGCCATTCATTTTAAAGGAGGGGAAACAGTTATAAATTTTGTAAAATAAGAATGAGAGCTCCCTTGTTTTACATACTGAGTAGTTACTGTGAAAACTCCTACCAGATGGACAAAAAAAATTGCAAAAATCACAGTTTTAAAGGGAGCGGAAGATGGGAGGACAACATGCAGCAAAGGCCTGCAGGCTGGATTCAAACCTGCAGCCGATGCAGAGGACTCAGCCCCAATACATGGGACGCATGCTGCATCAACCGTGCAAGCAAGGCGACAGGGGAAGCAAACAGTTCAGTGAAACTATGTTCAGTAGGGGAATGTAACTAAGTTCATTAACACAAGTACTGTACTTAAGCACAAATTCAAGGTACTTGAACTTAACTTATTAATATTTTCATTTGTCAACCTTTATACCCCTACTCCACTACATTTCAAAGGCAAATATTGTACTTTTTTCTCCAATAGATTTATCTCACAGCTTTAGTTACTTATTAAGACGAATAAACTACTTAAAAACCTCCTTTAATTGGCTGGAAAATGCACTGTCACAAAGCTGAAAATAAGGCTATTTCATTGTCTTCTTAGAGATTCGAGGTTCTCAGAGGGTACGGATGCAACAAATACATGATGAGCTTATGGAATATGATGCATGGCTGTTAAACTACCCAACAGTATATAAAGTAGTTAAAATGAGCTCAACCGGCAATAAAATGCAACATACACGTTAATGCAGCGGTAATATGAATCCAAACACATCATATATAATAGTAAAACACACAAGGACCTTTTTACTGAGAATGAGCACTTTACTTTTACTAGTATTTTCTTTGCTGTATTAGTACTCTGACAAATTTAAGGATCTAACTTCAACCCACCACTGCTTATATCAGGGGTGTAGTAACGTACAATTAATGGACACCTAGTTTTTACACATTTGAATTTTTTTGTCTCATATATGTATTACAATGGAATTCTGTTAAATGCATTTAATATCACTTTGATAATCTTATTTCTGATCGTGCAAACATTTTCTATAATCAAGTATATATTGTTATTATACCTTTCATGAAGTAGCTAACTCATAGTCTTGGTGCTGTATTAGCACTAATTTAGCAAAGGAGTTAGTCAGAGGAGAGCGAAATCAGGAAACAGAGATGATAACAGAAGAGACAAAAAGTGCAGACAGTTAATTGGGAGAGAAATGGTGATGAGACTAAAGACCTGCTGATTAATGTAAAGTGAGGAGGAAAGCAGTGAAAAAGGGATTATGCCTAAGGCTTCTCTCAGGAGATTACAAACATAGAAGGAGTAAAAGGTTGACTGTGCATCTCCCCCCTCTACCTCATCATTTCCCCTTTGTCCTCATCTCATCTTGCAGACGCACAGGGATACATGCCTTGTATGCTAGATGTCTACAAGTTAGCTTTGTATACGGTATATGTGCCTGCCCCTGTGGCCACAACTTCATCACAGTATAGAAACATTTTACACTTCATCCCCAAAACAATGTAATGAAGAGAAAAGATTTGCTTCATACTGTTAGTGGAAAGAGACAGACTTAATATTTCATGATGAGATGAATCAAAGATCCAAACAATGTGCAGATCTGTCTGTGGAGAAAATCTAACTAGCAGTGTGTTGTGTGAAAATTTGCAAAGTAAGGTGATTTAACTACTGAATTTTCATCTTTTGCTTTTGATTGATGACAAATTATAATTCATCTTAAAAATGCACACACAACACAGCACTTATGTACTCACAAACTAGTGTTTGCAGGATGTTAAAGCTACTACAACAAGTCTCTAACTGGTTATAAAACAGTCTCAGTTTGTACCTACATAAATTAAGCAGACCATCCCAGAGAGGATCGGCTATTTCTAAATAATTATTTGTAATATCTGCCACTGTGTCAGATTCTCTGTGAAATCAAACGAAAACAGGGCTGCGTCTGCATTTTCCCAAACAGAGTTACAGTGACTAGAACATTAGCCAGCTGAAAAGAGGAGATTTTTATTTAGATAATTTTATTTTTGACATTATTTTTGTGGTTTATAGTGGAAACACTACTCCTTTTTTCTTTCCTTTCCTTTTTTCCAAAATCAACAAAATATGAAAGTTCCTGGTAGTAGCTTTAACTTCCTTTTTTACTTAATCATGCAAACCCAGTGTATCTCAATTTCTTTCTTTCTGTATTTCTTTCTTTCTTACCTCTTGATTGAGCAGGGCAGTGGCCAGTTTTTGGACTTCGGGAGTTAGCAGCTGGGTCCCTCTGATGACCTTGCTCAATGCAGCCAGGGACTGGTGAATACTCTGTGACAATAATTACAGTTTAGTGTACACACTGTGCCAAAGTTACAGAGCATTTGTACCTTAGATGTCATTTGATATCTTGGCATTTGACTGCTGTGACCTGGTTCATTATGACAGGCTGTGTGAGTGACTGACTGGGCTCACAGGTGTGCTCATTAACCAAAGATGTAGTTAGAGGTCATTTTTATTTTCATCTATTTTAAAAAATCTAAAAGAAAAAAAAAAAAAAAAAAAAAAACGAAAAAAAACTATTACTAAACTAATACTAATAAAAGTGTCTTGGATTAAGGTAAGTATTCAGTACACATTTACTAACACAACAGTATTAAGATGTGGAACCAATTATAATGTAATGCAGAAATAATGTTAATTAAATAAATAAATAAAAAAGTTTTCTTTAGTAAGAGGTCTGGTTATCTCACACACCTGGACCAAGCGGATGGCGTTGAACTGCTCCAAAGCGATGAATGACAGGACCGGTGATCCCTGACCTTCTGTAGGTGGGGCCACCTTCTGGTGGATCAGAGTGGAGCCCTGATAGATAGCAGACAGACAGACACACAGACAGACATGTTCATATGTTGACAGGATAGACCAGACTTGGGCAAAATACGGCCCAAGGGTGGTGCCATGTGACCCACAACGCCATCATGAGCACTTTGGAAATATTGCAATTAAAATCAAAAAGACAGTCATTTTTCTTATAGTTAAACTGTTATCAGGCCTTTATTCTCAAAGAGGTCAGTGCTGTGTTCACTGGTAATAATAATGAACGGCATCTTTTACACACTATTGCAACCTGTATCCAGCATGCATGGCACATTGTAAAGCTTCACGTTTTAGACTCTGCCAACAAAAATAATTAGGCCACAATTCATCACATGGCAATTCAGAAAGGATGACCAATAGCAGAAGTTCATTACTGTGTTAGCCAGATATTAGCTCACAGACATTTACGTACCGCTGTGCCCTGCATAGAACACTTCTGACTGTTCTATTATTAGAGATTCAGCCATTATTAGAACCTTTTATCACATTTGTGTCTGGTCCATGGCTGCCCGGTCAATTTATCATGTGGCCCCCCCATGAAAAATAATTGCCCACCCGTAGGATAGACAGATAGATTGCCAGAGTCATGGTAAAAAACATAATTTTTGATGACTGAGACAAAAGAGAAAGAGAGGATAAAGGGGATGGCAGGAGGGAAGGAGAAAGATTATTTTTTCCTACATTCAGGGAAGCGAAATAATGAGACAATAATCATTCTAAAGACCTCAGAGCGATGGATATTTTTTTTACCTTGGGCTGCAGTGGGTCAAGGCCTGCTGTATAATATTGTACAGTTGTCCTAGCGTTGCTTCATATCCCTCTTTCCAATAGAACACTATTGGCAATACATCAACTAATCAGTCTCATCAAACTGACTACACAGCAGCATGGATGTAACATTATTTAAAATAAGATGCATAATGCATTTTGTAGCTGCTGCTGTGCAACAGCATGCTATCTTTTTTCTTTCAAATTATTTCTTTCATTACTACAGTGTATCTTCCTACTGTTCCCTGTGGGTTTCCGTATTGCAACACACATAAACTAAATTGTCCAGCTCTTGGTTCTTCCACGAGAACAAGCTGTAACCAAATAGGAAACTGTTTCTCTCTGCAGTGCAAACCAAGAGGACAATTTGTTTACATTAGTTAACACAGAGATCTATTTTAAGTACACTAAATGTTTGTGTCTGTATTTGTGTACAAACACAAACACATACAGGGAAAAAAAAAACAAATGTGCACCAGCACTGACACTGTGTTGTATTCTGTTGCAGATATCACACTCTGTACCTGTAGCCTATTTTGTTTTCCTTGCATCTACTCAGTAAGAGGCAGGGGAGGAAAGAGGGGGAGAGAGGATAGTGTGACTGCAGGACGGAGGAATGGAGACAATGGAGAGCAGGAGATAAATGAGACAATGAGCAAAAATTCAGCTTGACTACAGCTCTGCTATTGTCTCTATTCAAAAATGTGACTTAACAGCCAAATAAACAGTATCTGCTGTCTCGTGCTTCTCCCCTCGATCCAGACTACAGAAAGATTTGTCGGAATAAATACATAAATATCTCCGCACACAGTCATCCCCACTCGCAGTTTTTACAGACACACACACATAATGTGCATGCATAAGGGTGCGCATTCAAGCTAAACTTCAGGGAACACACCACCGATGGTCAAACACAGGGGGTTAGCTGACGACAAAGGGCCAGTTAATTGAAAGTGGTCAGAGGTAGATTGTGATCTATGGGAAGCAGGGCTGGTGATACAATTTTCAACAATTACACAGTCAATCAGTCTCCTCTCAGTCAGTACGAAACAGCCCTGCCTGCAAAGAGAGGGAGCCATATGTGCAAATGAGACAAAAGGAGAGGGAGCTCATGTGTGATTTACAGCGTGTGAGTGAATAAAACAGAGAGGGGGAGTATGGTGGCTAAATTATTTAATGTAGAGGTAGATGTCCTTTTGATTTGAAAAGGTGCCAGTCTCCAAGCAACCACACACAGGAGAGCTGCCTGACTAGAGGAGCCAGTGGCTATCAACACGCAGCGCTCAATTAGACCAGACTAATTTCCAACAAGCTTTCACAGTTTTTAATTTAGACTAGTTGCTGCTGTGTGGGAAATGTGAAAACATGATTTTGCATACAAATAAAGTCTAGTATGGAACTGTCAAAGCTTGAAAAGAACTTCACAGATTTAGACAGTGTTCCCAAAACTTATCTATTAGTAAATACTTACCAGGTGCTTTGAATTGAACGATAAAATGGTCTAAAATATGTAAGTATTTAGCAATTATGAATGAGAGAATTGGGGTTGGGCAGTTAGATGAATACATCGGTTATTGATCACTGAGTAAGTCGCTGGTTATTTTTTGGAGTTTTGTCATTTTATTTACCTAATTTAATGAAAGGAAAACAGCCTGTAGAGCCAGAATATTTTCATATGTGAATTAAGGATTTAAATCAACAAAGCAGGGTTGGTGATTGTTGGAACAGTGGAACAACTAACCCAAGATGGTGAGTTTTATTATGTTTCACTGTCAAGTTTAAAAGAGGTGTGTTTTAGAAAAGAGTTAACAAGGCAGCTAAGCTCTTCTTAGCTCAGTAGAATAATATGTATTTTTTCTTTTAATAAGGAAATAAGTGTAGGTCTGAAAATAAAGATTATTTTCATTATTGATTCATTTGCTAATCATTTTCAGGATTATTCAATTAATCATTTAATCTATAAAATGTCCAAAAGTAATGAAAAACACTCATCATAATTTCCCAGAGCCATTTTGTCCAACCAACAGTTCAAAACCCAAAGACTCTTCATTTGCTGTCATAAATGACAAAGAAAAGCCACAACTCCTCACATTCACGAAGCTGCAACCAGCAAATATTTGACATTTTTGTGTGAAAAATAACTGAAACGACTAATAAATTATCAATATAGTTGCAACTAATTTTCTCTTTATTGACTCATCTATTATCGACTGACTGTTGCAGCTCTAAATCGGTCTAAGAATATTTCCTTTTCTGACACTGTGTGAGTTTATTTTGATTATTTATACATAGCCTAGAGAACATAGCAAACTCACTGCTCACATACATCAAGTTGATAAAGATGAAATAATGGAGCCAGCTTTACAGTTTGTTTTGCAGAAAAAAGGGCAACATAAAAGAAAGATCTCATTCAGTAGTTTGAGTTTTCAGGTTACAGAAAACGGATAGGAGGAGAAAAACCGACCTGGTTGAGTTTCTTCCACAAGTGGAGGACGGGTGAGAGTCCATTCGACCAGAGCTCCCTGTCAAACTTTGAACCTGTTGCTTCTGAGCGGCTCAGGACTCGCAGCTGGGAAATCACCTGCGAATAAATCAATTATAAAAACAAACAAATTCATCAGTTTAGCAAAGGTGTTGTAGAAGTGCAGCAGAGGTGCCTGTTTCCTGAATTAGTCATTTGTTTATGAGACAGGTCCTGTGGCAGTAAAAAGGTCGTCCAAAAATAAATGGCCACGCAACTGCAACTTCCCTCATATAATTATACACTGAGGTGTGACTGATGATAAAAAAAAAAACATCACAAAAAAGGTATGTGTGGTGTTTACTAAATCACAACTGCCTCTGAAAAATGTGAAAAAGAGGGGATATAATAAATATGCACTTTTGCTTGTTCCACCCAAAAGCAATGCATGAATAAAAAACAAGTATTTTAAAATGCTGTAATAAAAAAGTCGTTGACATCTCTGGTGGCTACACTCTGCAGTGACAGTCAACACTGTTTCATGTCCTGGAATATTACAAGTGAAAAAAGGGCAAACCCCAAACACATCTCCTAACAGCTCCTTACACACCTAATCAAGCATGCTTAGCTTCAGGCTTAAAGTCCTGGATAGTGCTTTTATCTTGACTCGAGTGTGTGTCTGTGTGGTTGTGTGAGTTTCTATGTATATGTGTGTGTTGTGCGGAAGGCAAAGCGTCTGATAAATGGCTTTCATTTGGGCCAGGAGAACTCTTTACTAACACCTGCTTTATCTTCTCTGCTCAGGAGGGGAAGTGTGAGTATGTGCATGTGTACGTGCATGCATGTGTGTGTTTGTAAGGGAGAGGGAGAGAGAGAGAGAGGGAGAGAGACAGAGAGAGAGTGAGAGAGAGGAAGAAGGAAAGGAAGGATAAAAAAGCAGATAGCTAATCTAGAACTTCACCCTGACAGCAGTAAAAATGAGGGCAGCTGAGGATGGAGATTTGAAATATATTGGGGTTCAAATATATAGGGATTTAAATATATTAAGATTTATTCTTATCTGAACCAATGACTACCAGGCAGCAACTGCATTTACGGTCATAACCATCTGGGGGAAAAAAAAAAAACCTTACTAGACAATGTCTATGTGCAAAATTCAGTTTTAATTTCACCGGGGGTAAAGCTTTCACTTTAATTCAGTGTAATCCAGGATTGTGGTTCACAGTTTTTAATCAGGGGACTATTTTTCATGGTCTTAGTAAAGATGACGTCCAATAAAGACATCTACCGAGCAGAACTCTGGGAAAAAAAGACACAAGCACATATGCTATTTAATCAGATATATAAAGGCACTATCACTGAAGTGAATATAAGCACAGAGACAGCTCATTTATTCAAACAAGATGGAGGAAAAGATACTTTCTTGATACTCAGCTTTTTGTATTCTATTAATTGTGATAACAACCCAATGATACATTTTCACTTGCTAGCTAAGTACTCATCTTTTGCATTGCACATAAAACATATTATGCACACTAGCACTGTACCCAACTCAGAACTCTTGAAACAGATTTGGCTGTTCAATACAAAGATTTAACGATTCGCTCTTTTGTTTTTTTTTTTTACGTTACTATGACCCTAAACTCCCATAACAACCTTACACAGTATGAGTATGTTTTACCAGTGAGACTCATGTTTTCTTTCTTTTCTTTCTTTGTCATCTGCTCAATGTTCAGCTATAAAATCCTAGTGCATCACAAAGCGTCTCTCCTCTCCCACTGCAGCGCGTCACTTGCCCTGCACATGCTGCAGTGTACTGGGGTGGCTGAAGTGGCTGACAGCGCATCACCTGCCCTTCGTTTTATCGCTCTTCTTCACTTCCATTGCAGTTAGTTTTGTCGTTTGTGGTGATTTTTGGACTTTTATGATGTTTTCAGTCTGCCATGCTGTTGCGTTGCTCTGTGTACATTGACACAGCTAAAAAAAAAAAAGACTTGATTTCCAAGCATTCGTTTCACCCTCTCGCATCTGTCTCAACAATTTATGTTTGATTATGTATCTTTCTTTTTTTCTTTATCTGTTTTACTCTATTATTGTAATGCACATTGACTGAGAAAAAAAAATAAAAGCAAAAATAGACTTCTCAGCTTGAGGAATCTCAGTTGGCTGAGGGCTCTCCAAATCTTTGACTTTCAGAGGCAATGTACACTAAAATCAGATGTTCACTGCACGATTATTGTGACCAAAAGAATGCAAATAAAGATAATATTGTGATATCTACAGAAAATTTGAAGAGCAAAAAATGCTACCGGCCAAATCGTTTTTAAGTTGTGTTTTGTGCATTTTGTCCCTTTTTTTGGGTCATAACTATAACTCTACAAAAGCCTACAAGAAGTACCACTACACTTGAAAATGGAAATGATTTAAGAGTATACAGTATGTTTAAGAGGCGCTGGATTATTTACACCACTGGTTCCCAACCTTGTTTCTTTGGAGCCCCCTTACTCCTGTCTAAGAAAGTCTAACACCCCCCAGCCCACAAATATGCACACACACCAAAAGAATACGTGATTCATTCCAAAGGTTTAGTGACAACATTTTTTAAATTTTTTTCATTCTTAGGAACTTATGGTAAATGGTAAATGTCTCCTTTTTAGTATTTGTCTTTTAACAACCCAACAGAGTAGGCTTATACACATTCATCCTGACGAAAAGAAGAAGAATGATTCATTATCACAGAGCTTGAGAGGTCACAGAGGTCTGGCCTTCTAAGTAGCCTGCTACAGTATTTTTGAGTGAGGACAAAAAATGTATCTTTTTGAATTCTTTCATATACACAGACTTCTGTATAAATTGTGACTTTTTTAAAATGTCATGATTTACACAATATTCTCATATGTGTATTATTATCATGGTATCAATATATAATTTTTAAATATCATGGTTATCTTCAGCACTGGTATTTGGCGATGCCCCTAATGCACACACATCAACATCATACATTGTGTCTGTAAGTCCAAAGCAATGCTCACTAGACATTTAGGACCATTCTGACCCATTTCAGGTCATTCACACTAAGATTAAGCATTTATTTAAAATGGCATCCACCAAAACCACTGACTGTCCCCTGGGCTCTGTTTGGTATGTGTGCGTGTGGTCAAGTGCCCAACCCACAGAAAGTGACAAAGGTCTTTAGGGAGAAGAGAAGCCATGAATTAAGGTTAAAAAAGACTGAGGAGAGGAGAGACACAGAGAGAGAGCATGAACATGACAGTGACAAATGACAGCAGGAGGGGAGACAATCACAAGTAGGGGAAATAGGTGGAGAGAGACACAGTAACACACACACACAAGCGGCCTTGTGGGATTTGTGTGAATTAAACTAGGTTGGTGGTTGCAG
The DNA here is from genome assembly GCA_034769285.1 of Lutjanus argentimaculatus. Classification (NCBI taxonomy): domain Eukaryota; kingdom Metazoa; phylum Chordata; class Actinopteri; order Lutjaniformes; family Lutjanidae; genus Lutjanus; species Lutjanus argentimaculatus. The sequence continues at coordinate 6,162,694 of JAWZSL010000001.1, forward strand.
CGATCAGCAGACCACACTGACAGTATGAATGGACTTAAAAGCATTAACACCCACATAGGGACCGCACACACAAGCTGCGATGGTTTTGCGTAGTTTAAGTGTGTTTGCTGAGGATAATTGCACACAGACACATACAAACACAAAAATGTCGCCTCACTCTGTCCATCCTATCACCTCCTTTCATTTTTGCTCTTTTTCCACGAACAGGTGTATGTAGTTATGCAATGAAAGTAGTGATTTTGCTCTTAAAACAAGGACTAGAAGGAATTGATTTGACATGTTCTGTTCTGTTTGAGTCATACAAGAAACAAATAAAAAGTTGGTCACAAAAAGAGAGCAGCGCAGCAATGCACCCTTCACTCTACATCCTGTTGCTCTTCTATCTTCCATGATTGTATCACACACACACACAGACACAACAGTTAAAGAGCACGTTCTGTGTATGTGTGAGACTGTTGCGTTGAGTTACATCAGAATCTGCAGTGACCATCAATCCTCCTACACACACACACACACACACACACACTTCCACATACTGACACGTCTCAGTATCTTTGTGTTGATCCTCCGTTACTTCAATCCTTGAATCTGGGATCTAACTTTTTTGTTAATGATCCCACTTTTGTGTCCCAGGATCCTAATTACAGAGATGTAACGTTTATAAAGGGCATGTTTATTTTTTTAAAAGAGCAATATGTAGCATTTGCTGTCCAAAAATAAGCAGTGCGGTCCAAATAACCATTTGGATAAACAGGTTGATTCCCTCTTTAATATACAATCTATGGTTGAAGTGAGTTGTTTTCTGCTGCCCCTCCTGTCCAGATGCAAAGAAGCAGGCAGACTGCAGGAATGCTACAGGACCGCAAGACAATCACAACATTATACTATATTGACAATAACAAGCGAGACGAATCTTACACTGTAAGTTGATCAGCTGTCTATAACCGTCAGTTGTCTGTCAATGTAAAAGTAAGCCTGTTATCCTGAAAATAAAAGCCCACTGCTCTGAAAAATACACATCTGAGTTGGAGTTCAGTGACTGTCTGTCTTACTGCCTGCCAGACTCCATTAGCATATTGCTCATTTTAACTGTTATAAACATCTTCTCCTTCTTAAAGATTATTAATGATTTATTATGACTCATAAACACACACTTACTCATTCAGTGAACATTCTACATTCATTTTAACCTTAATTAATGGCCATCAACAAAATATTCCGACCTGAAATAGAAATTTCCACGGAGGACACTGCGACTGTAGTGTTGTTGTCAAAGAAGCATGTTTCCTTAATCTCTGATGTCATATCATGGCCATTTCATGATAAATTATATAAATATATTACATATTTCTCCTTTAAATAATTTTCTATATCAAAAATATCCAAATATATCAGCCTGAGCAATCTTTGGTGTGCTGCATGTTATGCAAGATCGAGGTTGAGAAACTCTTCCCTCACTCACACCTACCCACCTCAACCTTTTGGTCAGTAATATACTAATAAATCATTGTTTCCCTGTTTGCAGACTCTCGAGCTCTATTTGTTTAAGGGACATTATTGCTGCAGTGTAGATTTTATAAAATCAGCTTACACTTAAAAACGCAATGACAACATAACCTTGACGCTGATAAAAGCAGACATGATATTCCCTGTGATGGATTACCCATCTAAACCTGGTTTCATGTCTCTGCAAGGTGAATTTTATTCGGTAGTGAAATAAATGGAAACGGATGGCTGCCTGGTATAATACCTTAACCTTAAATTGAAGTCCTGACCCTAAAATAAACCGCCTTTATGCCTCCTGAATAGAGGTGGTCCCCCATAACATGACTGAGGTTGTGGGATTGTTTGAAGGATGTAAACACACATACATATATATTTATCAACTCACACTCTCAAACAAACACACACACACACACACACACACACCACAGACTGTTAAAACAGAATCAACTACAATGTCATACAATGCACCTGCACAGTTTCCCCCTATAATTTGGTAGAGTAATCACCTGTGTAATTTGAACAGTAATTGGCTTTCTATACAAAGAGTGCAGTGGCAAGACAAAAAAAAAATGCCTGGCAAAGTGAAAAAGAGAGTTTCTTTTGGCAGGAAGTACTTGTTTGTTTGCTTTGTATTAAGCTCCAGAAGATGGAAAACATCAGTATCTGTACTGACCAGAAGGGATTTATATCGAGAGTACTAAATTGGAACCGGTTTCTGATTGATAAGAACCAAAATATCAATTAGCTCCTGGACAAATGGTGCTGCGATTGTTATTTATGTAACGTTAATTCGCTCCAACGTAGCTGGCATTTTGAAATCAAAACTGCCACCTAATGATGACGAAGCTGCCACCGCCAGTCAGTTAGGTTTGATGTTGGGTGACTGCATGGTTACATTTTGTGTTCTCCACTCATGGACAATAGGGTTAAATGCTCAGAAATGTGGACTCACTGTACTGAATCTAACAAAACTGTTAGCTGAGATTGGCAAAACTTAACTGTCCCAACCTTGTCAAGTCAAGGTAACATTCGCTATCGTTACAAAAATAATTCTGCATTGTTTTTAACGATTCTAATTTATGTTTATGCCGCAACCACAGTTTTGACAGTGGACAGCAGAAGTCAGATACCCAAGTCCAACTCATTCCCCATCGCTACAAGGGAAAATGACAGACAGAATGACAGGTCTGTAGTCAAATTTATTGTGACCTCACAATTCAATGCGATTCTGATTCAGAGGATGCATTATTGACGCATCTGATATTTTACATCTTGATATTTAGACAATAAATCAAAATATGCTTGCAACTGCTGTCTTTTGTGAATATGCAGTACATCTCTCTCTTACAAGAGAACTATGGTGTGTGTGCACTGTAGACTGTCCGGTTGCTGCATTGCCCTCGTAGCAGAGTTTGCTCTGTCAACATTTCATTGTCATGGAACATTTAGAAATTTGATTTTTGACATTTGTGAATCGACTGAGAACCTTCTGCATCACGATGCACCTAAGAATTGAGTTTTTCCCCAAACCATAGTTTCCTTAATTATTCTAGGTAATCAATAGCTACAGTAGCATGGTTTGGTAGCCTATGTTTGAACTTGGTGTGAGCTGTTCCAAAACCAGAGAACACTCTTTTTGTATTGATTAAGGCTGTTTTTTCAGATGACCACAGCCCTTAACCACAGTTACCAGTTACCCCAGTTAAAATAATGTTGAATCTTTTCAGGTCTTTATTTTTTGCATCAAATTATGGAAAATAGTAACAATAAGAGCATCGGTGAATATCGTTATTGATAAGCTGTATCGATATTGATAAAATATGGCTGGTTGCTACTTTTTATGCTTTTGTGTAGTTCACTGTCCTGCAACACTGTGTGGAAAGAATAACTACCTATTGATAAAATAAAATATGCTTTGACTGATTGGTTCTCATTACTAATTCTGCTAATCTGAAAGGGACATTCCTGATACACACTATGAACATGCAGAGTGTTTGTTTATGTGTATACAGGCATGTATGTGATTGCATGTGCTTCTGTGAGCATGAACATGTGCACTGATGAATGTGCTTGTGGGCTTTCCTGGTGAGTTAGAGAGAGCGCACATCTACATATTTGTGTGAGTGTACGTTGTGTGTGCCCTTGTGTGTGTATTTTTTCATGTGTGTCGTGGAGATAGGGGGTTGCGGTGGTGGCGGTGCTGGTGTGTGTTTGTGTGTGTAAGCAGGTGGCTGTGTGCGTGGGTGCACCTGGGAGCTGATGATTCTCTGGGAGGATCTCTCTATGTTGGCAGGCAGACCAAAGAATGCAGGTCTGTCATCCTCAGGGAGATTCTCTATTACGCTGCGGTAGTCCTGGGAAGACACACAGACACACACAGGTCACACACAGAAATGCTAAACAGAGAGAGAGTGTCAGCATGGTGCCTATTTTTATCATGGCTCTAAGACACAAGACAACATTTTAGCATTTCCGAGCAACACGTGCGACTAAATTGAAAAAATAAACTCTGGCAGCACGCTTGTTAGACTGCTTTGTGGGAGTATTGGATAAATAATACTGTATTGTCCTTAATTAGGTGTGTGTGTACGGTCTGATGCAGTATCTATTTGGCACTACCGCTTACTACGACTTAAATTGTAGAGGCTGCCAATTCAAAGTATATATTTCCATATTGACTTCTTTTGTATAGCAAATGGCTCTGCGTTTTACTAACTGATTCTAGTCAAGGACCTGAAATGAACAGACACCTAATGAACAATTTTGGGCATGTACGCCCACTTGTTTGTTGTGTATACTAAGCTGAATCAACAGAATACAAAGCAATAGAAAGAACACAACCACTTGTGTAAACATGAGGCCAACTAATTGGATGAATTTGTAGTGGCTACTTTATAAACCAACTTAAAATGGAGCTAACACAACATGGACTAATGAAACTTCGATACTGACCAAACCACAAACAGTAAATTGAGTCAGTGAAAAACTTGGGAGCATTAATTCAGTACCCTTTCTTTGAATTGTTTTTGCTTCTCTGCCAGTGCACCTGGGACCATTAGAAAGAGCAGAGGAGGACATTGCAGCTTAAGTTTTAAAGTACAGAAAAAAACAGAAGCGCCCCTTTTTCTCTGTAGCAAGAAATCATTTCTTGAACATTTTTTAAGGGAAAATTCAGTAGTTTAATTTGGAGGTCCAGTCAGTGTTAATGGGAATATTAGTCAACTGCAGCAATAAATTCTTCTGTGTATGTTATATGGACCAAGAAACCTGAGTTCATCTGTGCCAGTTGTGCCTCCATATACCAGGATGCACTGCATGCAAGCTTCTGATGCCCACGCCCATGTTGCCGTATATTACCACCCTAGCCTATAGCTATTACTTTGTTAGCAAAAACATAGCGGTAGGTGACAAAAATATTCATCTAGCACGCCCCTAGCTGCCCAGAGGCAGAGACTAGAAATCCAAGCTGAAAGTAGCCTGTAGTTCCTCATTAACATCAATGACATCACCGTGACATCACTGTGAATTCCAGGCTGGAATGTATTGCTTTAAATGACTACATTTGACATCAACACTGACTGGACATCTGCATGAAAAGTACCAGATTTGCCTTTAAGAGCCCTACATACAGTACGCACACCTTCAACTGTGAATTCAAACGTGTGCCTGCCAACCGCATGTGGTTCACCACTGTGTTGCCCTGACAACATACCATAATGGAGCAAGAGTTCGGGAGGCTGATCTGAGGTGGAAAGAAGCGCGTTCCTGTTCTGCTCCTTCTTTGACCAGCTGAGAGGGAGGACGAGAGGAGATGTGCAGAGAAGAACTGCTCCAGGTAGGAGCGTAAGATGCGGAGATCAGAGGGGTTGTCGATGCGTCCGCCATAGATGGCACTCTCCAAAAGGCCATGGACAAACTCCCACTGGAAATGTTTACCATCTTGAGAGATAAGAAGACACACAGACACAAAAAAAAAGCTTTAAAAAATGTTCACTGAGCAAACACACCAGGAATCTGCACCTGCAGAATTCTGACAAAACCTCTGCAGATCTTAAACGCATAAAGATGCTGTAGAACTTGTCATCATGCACCTCAGGAGTTACTTATTAATGTACTTGTTTGTATATGTGTTGAAGTGGTAAATGTTGGAAGATTAAAGGGAAACTTTGGTCCGTTCACGTGGATTTCCAGATGGTGAATGTAGTCAACTGATGCAATAAATTCCTAATGTGGGATATATTGACCAAGAAAGCTGCGCTGTCCTGCTGCAAAATCTGTTGTTCTTCCTGCATCCAGTGATGTCACTGGATGCAAGAAGAACAACAGGCTATTTCAGCCTATATTTATAGTATCTGCCTCTGGGTAGCCAGAGGGCATACTAGATAAGTATTTTTGTATATTCCTGGTACACGTCGGGACTGCTGCACAGCTCTCTCTGTAAATATAACACACACTGAGGAAATTATTGCTTCAGCTGACTGTTTACCATCAAAAATGACTGGATATCCACATGAAAAGTGTCGAATTTAATGGATGATGGTTTTGCTAATCGATTTTTACTCTCTCCGCTCCACAATGAACCTTGCATTTTAGCAGTCGTGTGTGACATTTTATGGTAGTTGACAAATTTTCACACTATGTTTTGAAAACCTCAAATTCAAGGACTCTACCAAAATCTACTAAATGTCTCTGTCAGCCCTGCTTGAGGTAATTTTAACTTATTTTAATGTATGGTGTGATTATTTTTGCTCAAATCAATCCTTATTATCTGAAATGAATATTGTCTGTGGCATTACAAACAACAACAAAGAAACATTCTGCTAAATTCTGCAGATTTTCATTCTGGATCACTGTTGAAAACTGTAAAAATAAATCCACAGATTCCATTTGGACCTGGTAATGAGTATGCACAGAACAAAAGAACACACATAGAGAAAGGCAGAGGGATACAACAAAGGCCAAATGCTCACACGCTGCATAGAAATGCAAATGCTGAGTTGTCCAGGTCAGGCTTTATCAGGGGTAGTGTAAATTAAAGAGGTAATTGATCAAAGAACCCATAGATTCCACTTCTCATTACCATATGTGCAGCAGAGCAGAGCTCTCCGCTGCATTGTGATATTTGTTGCCAGCCCCCTACCTTCAAAAAGCCTGTCGATGATCTCAAAGCCAGCACGGAGGTCCGACAAAGAGAACTCATAGAACTTTGTCCAACCCTGGGTAAAGCACAGAGGAGAGGGAATAAGTACAAAAATGAAAATGCATTTATTTTACTACCAATATTTATCTTACTATTATAGTACTGATGGGATACTTTCAGAATTTGTCAACCAAGCAGGAACAGATGGTCTGAAAAATCTCAGATCACACATAATGTTTGAGGATTTAAGTATCACCCCTTACATATATCCTCTCCTCTTCTTAATCTTATAACAACTGTGTGCAAGTGATGTCTTAATTACCATGACTGCCATATTTTTACATCCTAGAGATGGAATACACAAACCTGAGAAAGTAAATACAGCTGAATGCTAATCAGTAAAGAGTGTGTTGTACACAAGCTGATATATCTTTCAATTGAATATGATTTCTTTTTCAGGGTATCCATCCATCTGGTGAAGCAGCAATAGTTGTACCTGTTCCACATTGATTTACTTGCCTCTTTATTGACAGCTTAAATTTTACACTGATATACTCGGAAACAAGGCCCAAACAAGGTTTAATAACACTACAGATCTGATATGAATAGCCGTAAAATCTTGCTGAAGGGAAAATCTCCAGTAGTTACTGAATAAAGGCAACTGACTAAGGCTGGGCGATATGGCTTAAAAATAATATCTCAACATTTTAAGGGTATGCTGCAATATAGATATATATCTTGATCATTACAATAGGGATCCACCGGAGCTGATATATCTTTGGGGAACACAGATAATGCAATGGAAACAGACATTTTTTCTATCACGAAGTTGCTCAGTCAGCATAATTAAAGGAGCATATGTAGTAATTGCCTGTGTAAAAATGAGTATTGCAGTCCCAATAGTGAGTTGGAGTTATAGACTGTATATTAACTAGGTTTAAATCCCTAATCCCTAACTCACTGGGCATACATCGGGCATTAATTTGAACTCTGATTAAAATGAAATGGGCAAACTAAACAGTTATTCCGCCTGGAATGGAAATTTAAAAGGGGGACGCCGTGGCGGCAGCGTTGATGTAATGAAAGCCAGCATTCCTTGATGTCTGATAACATATCATCGCCATCTCATAATTTATTACAGTAAATATATTACAGTTTTCTACTTAAAAAAAAGTTGCATCCACCTTAATTAATTACTGCTATAATACGCCAAGATTATTCCCTTCAAGGTTGGGAAATTTTTATATACTTGTATATCTGATTTTTCAATATCCTGCAGTCAAAGGGGAGGTGATGGTGGGCTTTAGACAGTTCATAAATCTTAGTTTAGTTAGAAATGAAAAGACAGAAAGAGATAGTGTAGAAAAAATAGAGTATGAGGATGTGGAAATATAATTCATAATTAATTATGCCATTATTAAATCATTTTGATGCTTTGAAGGCATAACAACTGCACTGCTAATGAATATTAGGTTAGAAAACCTTTAATACACATTTCCTCTAAAATAACATATTGTAACTTCTCAGATTATGCAATATAATTAGGGCAGGGTGATCAAAAAAAAAATCAAACATCAAAATATTTCTTACTTAATACTTTGATATTGATATTTATGGATATTGTGAGAATGTCGTAGGGATGACAGTCTACAATTCACTTCCCACAGAAATCCCTTACATTTAGTGGGTTGATCACAAAAAGAGGATTCATTTTCTGCATTCATTTTAACACATACAAAGCCATGTTACAGTCACGACATTAGCACCCTGGAGGAGAAAAAAAAAAAAACAAGCCTGCTGCTGTCAGACAATACATATACACACACACGCAGAGAAACACACACACAGTGTAACACACGCACACACAGTATCACAGCATTGACCCTCTTGGAAAAAAAAAGAATCACAGAAGTGTTAAAACATAATTGAGCACGAGGGCAGTCTCAGTTTGTGGGTGTGTGTTTGTTGCACTTGGCTGCTATTCAATCAGCAGTATCTGCCCACTGATGCTGTGGGTGGATGAGGTGAGGGGTGGAGGAAAACTGTGTGGGCATGTTCGGTAATTCCTTGAATGATTAAGTGTTTGTGCCATTTTTTTCAGTCAGTTTGTGTTTGAGTGTGTATTCACAGACTGTGCGTGGAGGTACATTTTTACTGCATTTGATAAAAGGGAAGACGTGTATGAGGGAGACCACTGAGTATTTCATATTATGAGTATAGTGACAAATGGTTACATGGTTATCACTATTATCGTGGTATTGTACTGATAAAAAGTACCGATAAACACATTGAAATCATTTCACCAAGTTGTATATTGAACACCTCTTACTGATTTGAAATGGCTTCATGTCCTTTATGATGTCAGTATTTTCACTGTAACTGCTGAACCTGCATCTGAGAGACTGTTGCTGGACAGTATTCACTGCGAGTCTTCCAAAGCATGGTAATCAAACACGCTTATTAGGATAATTAGAATTTAAATGTTAATGCTAATCATGCTGTCGTGAAAACCGACATCATGTTGCTGAAACAAATAACTGCAACTGTTTTAACTGCGACTGAAACAAATGCAGTCACTAAAACAAATACCAATCATGGTATTTTATGTTGCTATGGGATGTAACCCTCTGACAAAACAACTGGCCCCAGTTTGGCCCCCCACTGGTCTAGAACTGCCACTGCGTGTGTGTGTTTCTTGAATGTGTGTGTGTAGATGTACATGCTATTTTGCAAGCACTTCAGAAAGTGTGCTACCTAGCTGCTTGTTCACTAGTTATCCAGTAATTGGTCACTCTACTGTTATAGGCATCAAACAAAACCATAATCTTTTTTCTGCTGCAGCGCTGTGATCACACACACTTACATGTTATCTTCTAGAAAGGGTGTATACCACCTGCATGTGAAAACCTGTCTCTGTCTGTCTGTTTTCATCTCTGTCTGTCTTTTCCTCTCTCGATGTCTATTCCTGTCTTTTGAAATGATCTGTGCGCAGACATGTAAAAAGGATGAAATGAGGGAGAGAATAAATGAGAAAAGGAGGGTGGACGGTAGATGAAGCGAGAAGGGAGTAAGTGATGGTGGAGTGGATGAAAGGAGCTGTGACTGTTTCAATAATTGGGCGATCATGTTCTTGGATGAGGAACAACATTACCATCTCAAATGAAAACACTTACCAGGGGCTCAATGATTGAGAGAGAGAAAAAAAAAAGAAAAATAGAGACAAGGCGACAGTAGCTGGGAAGAGAGGCCAGTAAAAAGACAATTAGGGAAAACAACAAGTACGCAGAGAGGAGAGAGGAGGAACAGAAAGACAGATCCTCAATAGGCTTGCACGTTAGTTATGTAGGTTTACATGGTCCTGTTGGCAATCAATACTTCTTTTTCCAAACAACTCCACAATGAAGGGAATGGCTAAGGGGGAGTATTGGGACCAAGCCTGTGGGAATATGAGATACAGAAAGAGGAAAAACAAGTGCACAAATGTTGTGGAAGTTTAATTACAAAAACATGTTCTTTGCTACAGTTCTCCTCAGAGTTTGGGTTTACTGGGAGCGTGTCGATTGCCTGTTGGTTTAGCAGACAAAAAGAGATGCCCTCCTGCTGTAACTGCAGACATGTTGTATTATTCAATTAGACAGACACACCACTCTGAGGTATCTGTAATACACACAGAGACAAATGAGTCCCAGTGCATGTTAACACTCTCAGGCTACCAAATTGTAAAAGTGGTTAAGTTGAGAAGTGGAAACATGACACAGCAAACTGCAGCAAGTATCAAGTAATTACAGGCGCAAATACATCTTCTTGTTGCTTGTGTTAAAATGTCTCTGCCTCTTTGGATCTCATTAGTTTGGAATCACAAGCAACCCAGCACTTATGACCAAAAACCACAGACTCAAGAAGCTTTATTTTTTGGACTTTAAAGTTTTCCTTCCCATTAGTTATCATATAAGAACACAGGAGGAAACAGCAAAATGTGATAATTAGTCAAGACTGATTTTCACTGAATCACTGTTAGGTTTTGAAAGCACAAGGAACTTCTGGCTATCGGATGTTAAAGTTTTCCTGAAGAAAACGCTGTTTGACTGAACCACAGTAAATATGGTATATTATAGGGATGTACAATATACTGTATATTTTTCAACACTGATAGCCAATAATTACCTGCTTTTTATGGCCAATACCAATAAGATAACCTATAATTTCACATTTTTTTAAAAGACGTTCATATAACCTGTAGTTTATTCACCTGGGTTTTAAGAAAGACAAAGATGTAGTGAGCAAGTATGGATAACTTAAAGGGACAATTCAGCCCAAAATCAAAAATACATATTTTTCCTCTGGCCTGTTGTGCTATTTATCTATCTATGTTGTTTTGCTGTGAGTTGTCTAGTTCTAGAGATATTGGCCATAGAGATTTCTGCCTTCTCTCAAATATAATGGGACAAAATGGCAAAAGTCCTGTGAAAGAAAGTAGTTCCTCCATGAAACTGCTCATAACAAGGTCTGTGAATTGTCTTGAGTAACTGGATCATGATTATTGGAATGAAACACTGGTGCTGAATTTTTCAAATGTATTTTTTTTTTTTTTTTTGGTGCTTGGAACAACACAAGACTTGTGCCAATTAGTCCCTTTATCATGGAGAGAAGGCAGACATCTCTCCAAAACCCTGCAGCTCACACCAAAAATATCTCAGTGGACAAATAACACTACAGGCCAGGGCAGAAACATGCATTTTTGAATTTGGGGTGACCTGTCCCCTTAATATTCCACAGCTCTGATTGAACCAAATCAAACTGACATCACTGTTATAATAAAACCAAAGAACAGTTCAGACCCCTCAAACCTTTTTCCTAGTAAAGTTCTTTTAAAAAAACTTCACAAACATACTTTTTATAGAGCATTCATTTGCTTAAGAACTTAAATGAAAGGCTTTGACATAATCTGTCAAATCAGATACTATTATAGTTGATATTTATTGGCAAATTTTATTAAAAATATAATAATAAATAATAATATTATTTCCTCATTATCAGCGAATAATATATCTGTCCCAATATTTATTGTGCAGTAGCAACTAAATGAGCAGTAGACATCAGATATCAAAGCACTTGTGTAAAGATCCACTTGAGCTGAAGACGTTTAAACCAGCCAATACATGCTTCTATTACTCACTAACAATATCAAGGCAACCCTTACTTGCCAAGACAGAAATATGCATGGTGATTGCAGGCTTATAGCCTACTAAAAACAAACTAGTTTGTGCAAAGTGTTCCAATCATGATGGAAAGTGTTTATAGTTCTTCTGGACATTGACAGTCCCAAGGTAGGGTGAAAATACTGCTGTCATACAGAGAGACAAGCCATGATAATCATTTATCATTTAGGATCATTTATAATCATCATCATCATTTATAAACAGTGCACAAATTCAGACATCTTTACTGAAAAGCATTCATAGTATTAAATTTGGATGTACGTATGGAAAGTGATGGAATTATTGTGTAAAAACAGAACACCCGGCCAAACACTGTGAAGTCTGTGTGAATGCTGGACTGTCACTTTTGGAAAGTTACAGAAATCATCTGACGCTTTGGGAGTCAACAAAAAAAACTACAGTATGTGAAATGTAGAAGAAGCAGAGAACCATCCGATGTAACAATGCACAAGGGATATCTGTTTTCATGGGTCACAGCTGCTGCATCGGGCATCATCTCTGGAATCCATTTATTTAGTGATTAATTATGTGTCAGTGATGAGGTTAATCAAAATCTTCCGTTTGGATTAATTTTCTGATTAACTTACAACAGCGACTAAACAGATAGAGATTTTGATACATGAATTATGCAATTTATTTTGTAAATCAGATCTGAGTATTTATAAAACCTGTTTCTTTATTCTTTGGACGTAAGGGCCCCAGTACCATAATAACTCAGGCTATTGTTCAGCATCATTTGCCTCAATCCTTTTTGATTTGCTATCTATTTTGTGCTGATTCATCTCTGCCTGGGGGTTCAGCTGAGAAAATAAATAGCCTAGTTTTCTCTATAGGGATGCAAATTATGTCAATCTTTACACCCCCTATCTTGTTATGATTTATCACCGGAGCTGTAGTTCAAATGAGGAAAAACTATTCTCAGTCTCCAAACATTTTGAGTTAATTCTGGTACATGTAGAATACACCATTTTCATTTGTTTATAGCTGCTGTGAGTCTGCAGATAACAGAGTTTAGATAACAGAGTAATAATATCATCACATGCAGTAGGTCAAGCTTCCACTGACTTGACACCAGTGTCTCGTCGTGTTGTGTACATTGTGAGCATGTTGACCAGCAGGCACGTTTACAACAAAAGTTTATATTCATAGTTGCAGACACAAACACATAGCCGTACACACACATAAACACACACAAAGATACTGCTGAAGGCACAGCAGAAATAGCAGACAGGTTTGCTATCTCTGCTGGTCAGTAACGACAAAGAAAACTGATCTCTAGGGGTTTTTTTTTGTTTTTTTTTACCTTTTGTGTGGGTGTTCGTGTGTAGACTCTGACTTTTTGTGTCAATGTAACTTCCTCCCTGTGGATATCAATACGTAGGGTATTTGTACTTGTTATTAATGGCTAGAGATGGTGAGGAAATAAATAAATCATGCGTTTGTACAGCTGTGTTGTTTATAGACGTGTGCTGTGAACATGAACTGCACCTGAAGTAAAACTGCCAAAAAGCTTGTGATCTCTAGGGCAATGACACGTGTTATTATGTTGTGAATAACAAAGTTAAGTATGCAAAAGCAGGTATTGCTAGAAGCATTCATAAAAAGCTTAGTTTGTCTGTTTGTGCCATTGTCTCACTTAAAGCATCAAATGTACCATTGTGAATGGAAAAATTAGTACAGCAGTCCAAATAGCGAGTTGGAGCCATAGACCGTATATTAAATAGGTTTAAATCTCGTTTAATATACGGTCTGTGGTTGAAGCAAGTTGTTCCCCCTTGCCCCCTGCTCCCCAGACATGGAAGAGACAGGCACTGAACATGTGTCCTTGATCTCTGATGACATATCACGGCTATTTTATAATGTATTAAAGTAAACATATGACAGATTTCTCCTTTAAGTGTCTACGACTGTTACAACATTTGAGGAAGTAGCTTTATTTCTGCTCTTTTAAAAAGCTTTGTAGTGTTAAAATAGTTAACTGTTCTGATATTAAATTGTAGACCCCCGACCACTCAGGTCTATATTGGGGTGTTTGTGTTTGTGTTACCTGCGGTATGTAGTTGCGTCTCTCTTGGCAGACAGCGTGAAACCAAGCCAGACAGAACAGAGACTGGGCTCTGGCCAGGATGCCTCCTACACACAATCAACAGCATGTTACAACCAAAATATCTACAATAATGAATCATTATTGCAGTGTCTGTGTTCTATAAACTTTGGGGGCAGTTATTTTTTTATTATTCATCAAACAAAATACAACAGAGGACCAAGAGGCGAGTCATGCAGCTTTTTTATCCGCTATGGATGGTTTAAACTTTTTTTCAGTGCTGTGTTGTAGCCTCATTTGTTGCTGTTCTTTTTCTGTGCAAGAACCTGCAAGCATAGGGGTTTCTTTGTTCACAGGACTCATAGATTGTGCTAATAATCATCATTTCCAGTGATTCCTGGAACAACTACAACACCTGTTTTACTGTAAATAAAAACAGAGCACACATTCCTAAAGCATATGGCCAGCTCATTAGTTGTATCTGGTTGTTAGCTTCAGATGGAAGATACACTGCAAGATATTCACTCTTTAAAAAAAGCTGAGACATGGCAACTAGTTTATATAATGGCATCTTTCAAAAGGTTTGCATTATTTAGAAAAGGAGATGACTGGTCGCTCTGAATACTCAACTGTAGATGAATAATGTGTTGGGTGCTTTTAGAAAATAGGGGAAAAAAAACAAGATAAACAAGAAGGCAATCCAGTCATTTAAGTAGTAACAATGGGGAGGGAAAATCTGAAAACCCTTATTGTAGTGGTTAAATTATTTAAAATACCAAAGGCCTTGAGCATTCAAAGAGCAAGATTTGAAGCAACAACAAACTGACTTCAGAAAATTATTCAAGACAAAAGAAAAGAGCCAACCTTTACTGATCTGCTCTGGAGTCCACGACTCATACGTTCTTAGCAGATTCTTCTTCAATCCAGGAGGAGCCTGAGGATGGGAAATGGAAGGGAGAACAGACAGACAAGGGAGGGACAGGGTACAGAAGGACAGGGGAGAAAGGGAAGAAAGAAAAGCTGTTGTTACGATGGAATCTACTGCAACATTCAAATGTTCAACACAGGTACAAAGTGCAAGGTCCAAACATTGCACTGTCATAAATCAACAGAAACATGATATGGCATAGAGGGACATCAGTCATGTGTGAGACTCAAGTACAGCTCGGTAAGAAGATATGGGACGTGCTGGGGAGCGCCAAGAAAAGGCACCGCTGGGATTTGAACCCAGGATCTCCTGTTTACTAGACAGGCGCTTTAACCAACTAAGCCACGGCGCCGGTGGGTGCCCCTTCCAGTAAATGTAAACAGCTACAGTGAGGTGCGCCTTATACGTTTCCTACACATTTATAATCAAGGTTGTAGAGCGAATGAGTGCATTTTTATGTCCTGCTGAACATTCAGCAAGACATATCAGAATGAAAATTGTAGGGGATTACATTACATTACAGATCTAGAGTCCAAGTTTTAGCATGTTGGTAACATCTCAAAACATGAAAGTATACACAAACAATCTCTCTCTCTAACTTGTCAGTTTCTTTTATTGTCAGACTGGCGGATTGAATTGTGAGAGGTGGATAGCGTTTGATGTGGACATCCCCATGACTGTGGTTCCCAAATCCACTTTATCAAATATGCGTGCCTGGGAAGACCAAAAGGAAGCTATTTGAGAAGTGCGTCATGTGTTTTTCTTCAAAGTCTGTTTTACCACTTGAAAAAAGCCTTTCTCTCATTATAAAATTCTCATGTTACATACTGTAGTTAAAAAAAAAAACACCCACTGGACTGGTCTAACAACACAATGACACTAAAAAAGCCAAGGGCCGAGAAAATGGATCAATAGATTTTAAGTCTAGCCCAGTGTTTTCCCAAACATTTTTCCTGGTGACCCACTTTTTAAAAATGACAAACCATCGTAACCCAAATCACAATAGTGGAAAGAGTTCATTTATGCATAAATGAACGTTCCTGACCATTTTTACGGCCATTTCTGCATCACCATGTACACATGTTACAACTTTAGAAATGAGAAATAAATTCATACAGGCTGAGTTAACAAGCCATCTACTTGTTTTTATTTCCTCTTATCAGGAAAACAATCAAGGACATTTTAATCTACTTCATAAATGAGACAAGAATTAACAGGCTCTTCTTTTTACCTCTCATCAGTAAAACAGTTTTTAAATGCTTTATAAAAGGTGTACCGCAGATATAAATCTTGCAGAATTTCCTCCAGTGTTTTATTTATTTATTCTAAATAAAATCTCGAGTGACCCACCTTTGGGTCTCAACCCAGTATTTGGGAATTGCTGGTCTAGCCTAGAGTAAGTCTTTTTGTGTCCCACCATCAGTGTCTCCATGTTACTTAACTTTAGCAGTTCCCAAACATTTTCATTTTGTGGAAATTTGTCTTAATCCCCTTTAAGTATTGTTTTTTTTTTTTTTTAGGTTTGAAGATAAAGTTTTCAGAGTCAATCAGTGACCAAATTAGTTTCACAATAAATTACAATCAATCAAAACAGACAACCCAGTTTCTTCTCTTGTTGTTCCAACTTCCATAAAATGTGATAAAAGATAAAAGATTATTTTACTCCCTTTGCTGAGGACCACTTACAACCTACTCAAGGACCCCTGTTGGTCCCCAGAGCCCAGTTTGAAAACCGCTGCTGTAGTTCAGGACGTTTTCTTCATGAGTCAGCACATATTGTATCTCTGAACCGTTCTCTGTACATTTGACTCCTCTGGCAACAATATGCTGCGTTTGTAACAGAATCAATGCGCATACATTTAAATCAGTTCACATATTATGAGACTGCTGAACATTTGGTACCTCCATCTGGAGGTTTTTATAGTACACACAGCCAGCAATGCATAGGAACTAAATTTGCCAAAATTGGCAAAATCACTACATATGTTACCAACTTAAGTAGATTAAGTGTATTAGCAAGGTGCTGTGCCTACTCGTTTCCGCTGCATAACTGTTTCTCCACGGTTCATCTTATGCTTTTATACACCCTTAAATAAGCCTATTTTGAAACACCAACAATTCAATAACCGTTTTTGTCACTTCTTATTCTCATATGCAGCTACTGCTTACTGGTTCTGTGTATTTTACAATGCAAATACATTTGTAGAATTTAATATTTACCCTATAAGAAGTATGAGCCCTTGGTTTACATTTAAAGTCTAATACACTGCTGTGCCAATAAAGCACTAAACATATTTACTTATTGAAGCTCCATCACTAAACTGCAAAAGTCAAGGATGGGTTGAGGATCTATAGTAGCTGGGATACAACTGTTTGGACCGTAGCTTAGTAACAATGATGACATTTATTTATTTCAGCCATTTTTGAAACGTGGTGTTGTAGATGAGAGGTTCATTGTAACATACTGGTTCTCAACTTGGGGTCTGGGCCACCTTAGGGTGGCACCAGAAATCAAAGGGGTCCCTAAGACTTTGTCTGCTCTGAGGTCATCAAAATTAGATTTGCACATGTTAACAAAAAAATTACAATTTATACGAAACTATTTAAAAGATATATTTGTTTATCCTCAGTTAAAAATAGGAGTCTACTTTGAACACCAGTTAGTAGGCTGTGATCTGAGATCTGTGCCCAAACCTAGCGAGACCCGATGGGCTCGGGCCTCATTTCTCACATATTTCATGGGCTCATGTCGGGTTTGGGCTGTACTTTATTTATTTATTTATTTATTTACATTTTTCTCCCCAATTTAATTAAATTCCCTGCATGTATTGTCCCTGTCACTGAAAACTCCTACTGTCTGGTGCATAGAGAGAAGCTTGCTATGAAAAATGTCGGGCTATAATCGGGTTTGGGCTGAAATAGGATAATGAGGGTCGAGTTCGGTCAGTTTCGGACAGAACTTTTTTGGCATCGGGCCTCAACGGGCTCACCTTTTCAGGCACGATTAAAGCGCTATTCTGTGACAAAGAATGAATTGGTAAGGCTGAGTGTGTATAAGCCTACTCTGTTGGGCTGTTAAAAGATAAATGTTAGGCTTTTACTTGATAACAGGCATTTACCAAAATTAAATGTTCTAAGAAAAGGAACAATTTAATTGATGTTTATTTTGGACAGTAAAGCTTTGGGATGAATCACTTTTGGTGTCTGCACGTGTGTGTGTGGGCTTGGAGGGCTCAGCTTTCCTTAGATACAAGTAGGGGGTCTCCAAGAAAAAAAGGTTGGGAACTGGTGTTGTAGAGGATCCGTCATGGTGTATGTGTGTCTGGTTGTGGCATGTAATGTCATGTACTGCGAGTTTACATTTATTAAGTTTATACTGTTTATACTTTTACACTGCTTATCTTAGGGTTGAAATATTGGCAACACGTACTTGTCCTGCAGTCTAGAAGTAATACAGTAACTTTGTTGTCACTGGGGATGTGTGCGCATAAAGCATGTCAATAAGTTTGAGTGTGTGTGTGTCCGAGAGAGAGTAAAAAAAAAAGAAAGAAGACAGACAGACAGACAGAGAGAGAGGCTGTTTGTCCAGCATGCTTGGCTGCTGAAGCAGCTAACCCCTTGAGCAGGACTCCCATCAGAAACACACTGAGCACTAAAGCACGCATCACTAACACACAAGCTGCAGGCCTCTGCGTCTCCTGACAAATGTACAGTGTATGTGGCTGCACTGCAAATGTGACCATTATATAGAGGACCAAAGACATACAGTCATGAATTCATATGACATTTCAAAAGTCCTTATACACCCTAAAGTCTTGTGAGTATGCCACAACCTAGTAACATGGCCCACATTGATGAGCATTTATGCGCAGTGTGCCTACAAGAGTGTGTGTGTAAATTTGTGCAATATGAGTTAGGTGAACACTACCTAATATTAAACTTCATCATAGGCAACTGTAGGAGTGTGATGGTGTTATTGTTTCTATATGTGTGTGAGTACCTCGTAAGTGATCTTGAGGCTGGACTGCAGCAGTATGGGAGGAAATCTGGGGTGAACTTCTGCTGTCAGCCACAGACGGAAGCCTGCTTTGGGATGTAGCACATTTAGCTCCTGTGGAAGAAGGACAGTTAACACATTAAACACATTATACACACGAAGAGATCACCACTTGACTACTTGTGTAGTAGTATCAGGCTGTATTTCAGAACACAAACATAAAGCTCATTAATTGAAGCAGTTAAAGTAGACTTGAGTCTTCTATTGCGCACATTGTTAAGACACTGCATCACACAGGTCAATCAATTTTCTACTGCTTATTTTCTTTAAAGTTGCAAAGAGCTGGACTTTATCCCAGTATGTCCACAAAGGCAGATCCCAACAGGCTGGATCTGACTTAAACACATGAATTTTGCTGTGAGTTTGATTTGCAAACCACAAAGTTCTATGGGTGTAAGAAAATACTGATACACTAGAGTATCACAATGTTATGTTTTCCGATACTGTATTGATTCCCAAAAAACGTATCATGATATTGTGACACATACAAAGCGTGGCAGTGTTCTTTATACAATGACAGTTTTCCTAAAATCTGATTTTAAAAATAGCAATATATCACCTTGCTTATAGTAACGCAATGCAGTGCAATTTATTGAATCATAACCCCTGTATCATGATACGTATTGTATCAATACACAGCCTTACAAAGTTCACACAAGAGTACATTAATAACTTTAAACTGCACATAATGCAATTTCTGCTGTACTTTTTTATACCCATAACAGTCCACAGACTTCCATAGATTGCCTAAAAGCAAATTTTTAATCTGTTAACTGAAATGTAATGATAACAATATCTTTTTCCCCTGAGAAAACCTTTCTTCCTAGTTTCTCTCTTTGTAAAGATATGTGGATATATTCAATATTTATTTATAAAGTGCGGTCAAATGAGAACTGCTAACTCTTCTTCATGGGTACCTGCGTACAGAGGAAATAAAGTAAACACTAAAAACTATAAGGAGGATAACCATTATATCTAAGAAATAAATAAATGAACACATTTGAAATGTAATTTTTTGCCCATTAGAATGATCACAGTGACAAGATTCTCCAGAATGACAAACCATTCACCTCACTTCTATATATTTGTTATATGTCTGTCTTTCTCTCTTTCTGCATCTCTTATTTTCACCTTCTCCTTCACTGTCTCTTCATCTCATTTCCAGCTTTCCTTCTCTCATTTCTCTTCTTACATCCTCCCTCCTCTTTCTTTAAGACTTGTGGCTAAAAATAGCACGCTGGCACCTTTAGGTCTTGTGTCATCTGATTGGGTACTCACACACAACCGCACGTACACATGCACACTGAATTATAATCAATGTGTTTATGCATCATTTGAAACAGAATTCACTCTTATGGAAGCGCACATGATCACAGAAAATCAAAGAACACAGAAACTGACGTCCCTTGAAGAAAATACCTCTGCCTCTCATTGAGTATTTATATATAGTACGTGTGTGTGTGTGTCTGATGCGTTTTCAACCAGAATCCCAATGGAAGACAGAGACACTGACAAAGTGAAGGAGGAAAACAGAGAATTGTAGTGTTAGCACATCAAAACCTATCTTTGTTTCACTACAGTATAGCATATAGTATAGTACAGTACAGGGCTGCAACTAACGATTTATTTCATCGTCAATTAATCTGTTGATTATTTTCCTGATTAACTGGTTAGTTGTTTGGTCTATGAAACAGTGAAAAATGTTGATTAGCCTTTCCCAAAGACCCAAATGATGTACTCAAATGTCTCCTGTTGTCCACAATGCAAAATCATTCAGCTTACTGTCATAAAGGACCAAAGAAACCAGGAAATATTCACCATTAAAAAGCTGGAATCAGAGAATTTGTGCTTTTTAAAAAAAATACTCAAACCAATTAATCGATTACCAAACTAGTTGGCCATTAATTTAATAACCCATTAATCACTGATTAATTGTTGCATCTCTAGTACAGTACAGTATATACTTCAGATACACAGAGTGTGAAACTGTAACTCGGACAGCTGTATCTGACACATTATCACAGTGTTTTGATCAATGATAATTACAGCTGCAACAATTTGATAAATCAATTAGTTTTCAACCATTAAATGAATCGTCAACTATTTTGATAATTGATTAATCAGTCCAAGACATTTTTTTGAGACAAGAAAGTAAAAATTCTCTGATTTCATCTTCTTGAACGTGAATATTTTCTTGTTTCCTCACTCCTCTGTGACTGTAAACTTATTTGTGTAGTGAACAAAACAAGACATTTGAGGACGTCGCCTTGGACACTGGGAAACAAAAAACATCAACATTTATCTTTATTTTTTATAAACCAAATAAATTATCAATTAATTGACAAAATATTTGACGGATTAATTGATAATGGCAGCGCCAATAATAATGATTACATTATAGATGTGATTCTGTAAGATGTGATATATATCACTTTCATTTATTGTAATACAAAACTAATAATACATCAGTCATTTAATGTTACAGGATTGGTGGATGGAGAGACTTTTAGATTGGGAGAGAGATCAAAAGATAGATAAGTAAAGGGATGGAGTGGCTGATGTGAAAAATGAGAGACAGAAAGCAGTGCAAGTGGAAGAATGTGAGTAGACAGGGATGAGAGGACATCTGCACTGCCAACTTCAATTATGAACACTGACCGCTCTCCTTCTTTCCTCTCTTCCCTCATTCCTCCCCTCTCTAACTGACCAACTGGTTTATTGAAGGAGGGAAGGACTGGAGAGACAGATGGCAAAAAGAAGCTGGAAAATTTATACACTACATTGAGAGATATAGTCAGACAGAGCAGATGGACACAGCAGCAGAAATGGAGGCAGATACTAAAACAAAGCCCACTTTTCCAGAATTTCCACCTGCCTGCTGAGGCTCAGTTCATCTTTGCCTACTTCCACTCTTTTACATTCATTGTGTCTTCATTCTTTATTCCTATGTTCCCTGTCTCCCTCGTTCCCCTTGTTGCATCAGTTTTTCATTTCAGGCTCTACTGCCGAGACCCCAACCTCAACGGTTTCTGGGCAAAGAGCGAGACAAAGAAACAGTGAGAGAAAGAGGGACAGACAGATGGAAAGAGAGTTTGAAACATACAATATAAGGAAGGGGGGTGTTAAGAAAAACTGGTGAGAAGGTAGAGGTGGAAACAAATGGGAGACAAACAGGGAGAAAAATGCAAAATGAAATAGTCAGGAGGAGAGAAAAGAGAGAGGTGAGGGGAGTGGAACAGAGGAGGACAAAAGTAGAAGAGGAGAGCAGTAATAATCTGTGGTTTAAGTCACACTGGGAGCACAGACAACTGTGGACAGGAGCGATCTCTGGCTAACCCCAGGACACACACTCACACAACACACACACAAGTGCACACACAGGCACACACACATGCATATATACACAGACACAGACACACACACACACACTGTGGCCAATCACTGCCAACAGCTGTGCCTCCCAGCGAGATGTGACCTGCTACAGTGACACAGCACTAAACAGAACCCCAGGAAAAGCTCATGGACACAAATAAACACAAAGAAAGTGGAAGACAAACACTAACCCACTTACAGTGTTTTACAATTGGTAACACACAATTCTTTATACCAAATTCACTTTTTATGTCCAGACGGTATTCTTTAACAAAAAGGCACAAATGCTACCAAAACACTTCATAAACATCCAAGAACAACTTTTGTCTACAAACAGTAATGCGTTGACATTATTACACAATAATGTAATATAATAATGTGTAATACTACTTGACCAATCAGCCATTTTTTGTGCATATTCATGACTGTATCCTGAGGGACCTCTGTGATTCTGAATTTTTGAAAAACCTTGGAAATCGTTTTTTTAAACGTTTTCAGGTCATTCCATACTTGCGAATATGATATCTCAAGAACGCCTTGAGGGATTTTTTTCCAAACTTGGCACAAAGACCACTTGGACTAAGGGATGAATGATTAAATTTTGGTGGTCAAAGGTCAAGGTCACAGTGACCTCTTATCCATCCTCTTCTCATGAAGGCAATAGCTCAGGAACACATGGAGAGAGTTTCTTCAAATTTGGTTCAAGCATCCAGTTGGATTCAAGGATGAACTCATTAGATTTTGGAGGTCAGTGGTATCTAATAGGATAAAACAATGAGGTGATGACACTTTGTATCCATAAGGTCAACTTCACTGTGACATCATAATGATCAGCTCTCTATCAGTCCTCTCTCCTCTGTAAAAATATTCTCAGTGAAGACATGTTTGTCACTGGAAATTATTCAGTGAAATCATACATGTGTAGTGAGAACTTCCATTCTGTCAAAAAATATTCTTAATACCTATTATTAAATTCCATCAAATTATATAGTTACTCTCCTTAACAGGCCATTGGGGGCCACAAGTGATCAACAACTGCCTCAGTTTGGAATCTTGTTTCAGCTCAGGACAACATGTGTGGAGGTCATGTTAATGTTGCCTGAACTTTGCAAATTTCTGCAAGTTGCATCTGGCAGTTGTGGTGGCATTGCAGTAGGTGCTTCACCATCTGTTGTCTGGCAGGGATCTGCACTCTACTGAGTGACCTCTTTTAGTTTATTTATTGATTTAGCATAAACAAGATACCATTACAACAAAAAGAAGGTGACTTCTATTATTGCATGGAGTGCTTTACCTTACAGTACATGTCACAGAGGAATCAGAAAAGCTGCAATATGCTTCAATAGGCTTTTTGCTATTTTTGTTAAAAGTAATTTCAAGTGCACAAAATGAAGCTAAAGTAATTCCAGTAATGCAATGCAAAACTATACATTCACTATGCAAGTTTGTAATATAGCTACAGATACAAATACAACAGTGCAAGTCAACCCTGGTCAAGTTCCAATCAAATAAGCTTCTGCCCTCGCTTGTGCCCAGGCAGTGAAAGATTCATTCTACACCTGTAAAACTATCTTTCTGCATGCCTGATCCATCCCTGATAATCTCTCCCTCTACAGATATGTGAGGCATCCAGCATTCATTGCGTCCAAGAGGCATATCTGATCATGAGGAAAAAATATTACTTTTACTTTCCATTCCATGACAGCATCCTGTAATGGGCTGCAAACTATTCTGTGACTGGAAGAAAACAGTGAAACATCACATTGTCTCATACATCCATTTGGGAGTCAGCCTCATATGACCCCTTTCCTCCTTTTTGCAGTCTGGTGTTGAGTAATTTTGGATTATGTTAGGTTTTCAACATTAATTTAACAGTTTTGACAATATTACTTACTGTAACGTGCAAAATGTGGTGTAATTACACAGAGTTATGGTGATGGTTGAGTCTGAGGGAGAAAACAGTTCATGAATTTTGAAAGATGTGGTCACTGAATGCATTTTGTTTCAAAGCAATGGAAAGTGATCCACAGTCTACTCCACATTAAATTAATTTACAGTTGATCATTTCATGGGCGATTGTGGGGAACATGGCTGATTTTGTTTTCCTAGAACAAATTAAGCTATAGGCCTATTTGGAACTGTGACACCTCTACTCATTGCCAAGGTCTTGTTGGTGGACTGGAAGGTTGTCAGTTGAAGCCTTATGTAGGGCTGCTTTTAAAGTCAAGTCTTGACAAAAAAAAGTTTTCAAAATGTAAAAAGCAAACTGTGTTGTGAGAATTTTGTCAACTTTTGCTTCCGAAGTCAAGAATGAACTGTCAAGTTGAATGGTTGTTTCTCGCCTTTTATGTAATATGTGACAAGAGCTCTAATAGAGCTCTTGTTAGCAGATTTGGCAGACATTTAAAAAAAAAAAACTCCATTGTCTAAACTGTGACAAATACTTTTTGTCACAGTTTTGTAGGCCTCGTTGGCGCAGTAGGCAGCGCGTCAGTCTCATAATCTGAAGGTCGTGAGTTCAAGCCTCACACGGGGCAGCTGTTTTAAAGTCAGATGACAATACAATGGAGGAAGCACATGATCCACACTGTGAAATGTTTAGTGCTAGTAGATTAGCATAAATGAAGTGACAGCATTAAAGTATAGGCTACTACTCTACAACTGGAAGACAACGGTGAAATGCCACTGTCCCATCCTCCATCCTGGAGTCTGCCTCACCTGACCCCTTTCCTTCTTTGTAAATGTAGTGGGTGTAGTAGATGAACCCTCCAATATCTTTCATGGGATAAACAGTCACCATTAAAATGACAACACTTCCAAAAATAAATGATCAATTTACAATAATTCCAACTCAACCCACCCTCACCAGTTTCAAATCCCTAGACTCAGTATTCAATAAGTGCTACTGGAAAAAAACAAGACACCACAAATCAAACTGGCCACCCTACAAAAACCAAAACTCCAAGAAGGACCACATTTCTACCACTATTCCGTGGCAAATCAACTTCAGTACATATTCAAATGGACCCAACCCAATCACTCAGATAGCACTTGGTTATACATAGAACAAACAGTTTGTAAAGATAATCAGATTTCAGATTCACCATTTCTCAATCAGTCTATCAAATCCCATGTCTCTTTCAAAACACCAACAATAGCAGCAGCCCTTACAGCCTAGTGGAAATTCAAAAAAATTACAAATACCACTGTTGCACCACCTCATTTTCTGGATCTGGAACAATCTTTATTTTCTAAGTAACAATAAACCAGTTTTTTCATGTGTTTTCACACATGGACCGAAAAAGGCATCACACACCTAAAACAATAGTCTGGTCTCATTTCACCACCTGGTCCAGAAGTACAGCATCAGGAGCAATGCATTTCTGGAGTATTTGCAGCTTAAATCATTCCCATCTCATACCCGGTTATGGTGGTGGTTGAGTTTAAATGAGAGAATGTTAATGAATTTCGAAAGCTGTCAAAATTCAAAAAATTGTCATCAAAACTGGAAAAGAGGTTTTAAAAAGTGAAAACTGTTGAGATAATTTGTTTGTCAATTGTTGTTTCCAAGGTAAAGAATGAACTGTTGAGTTGAATAGTTATTGCTCACCTTTCACATAATATATGATAAGACATCTGTTACACCACAGTTGCAACTGTAACGACCATGCAAGGTATCAATCCAGTTACTCTTTTTTTTAGGTCTAGTTGGTGCAGCGTGTCACTCTCATAATCTGAAGGTCGTGAGTTTGAGCCTCACATGTGGCAGATGTTTTGAAATCAAATGACCACACACCAAAATGGGGAAGATACATGGTATTGTTACATGAACAGTGCGAGCAGATTTGCATAAAAATGAATGAAAAGGGACCGGAGTCCAGAAGTACGGCATCAATGCAGCATTACAATCGCTAACCTAGATCTTCCATCCTCAACCTCAGAGTTAATTCACATCCCTTCCAATAAAAAACTTCTCTCTAAAATATACAGAATAATATCACAGTCTGCCAAAACACTATCCATACCAACAAAAAAAATCCATGATCCATATCTCCAAAAACATCTACCTCATAACACAAAATGCCAACTTCCAACTCATTCTTCACAGAACTCACCTCACTAAGCAACAAGTGTTTAAAATGGGTCTCTCATCCAAAATCTTTTCACATTGCCCTCAAAATAGCCAGGATAGCTACATTCACGCCACCTGGTACTGCACACCAATCAACCTCAACTTCAACTATATTTGTCCTCGTAGGGCAATCGGTTATGCAGCAAGGCACAAGAAAAACATCTAATAGGCACAGGTGGACACATAAAGGAGAATATACACACAGAGCAATCAGGTAGAGGGGGTGCAAAATACAGTGAGGTGAAATAACAGACACTGGGATACAGCCATTTCAATGTGAAAAAAAATACATCTAGAAAAATTTAACTGTGCAAGTTGAAATCAACACTTCTGGAAAGATATCACAGATACACTATCCCTCTTCTTGGGCCGCCACATACCATTATCCCTTCTGCATGTCTACAACATGTCTATACCTGAACCAAATAAACAGTAGATTACTCCTCATGGCCCTAATTGTCACCAAGAAAAACTATCCTTATGAACTTGAAATCAAGGAACACCACCCACACTGCACACTTGAAAAATTAACTCATGGATTACATTGCAACAGAAAACATATCCTTCTCTGCCAAAAACACAGCCACAGATCCTGATCTCATCTGGTTATCCCTCATAGACTTTTTACAAACCTCACTTTTGCAGGATCTGAAAGTTGTGAGTTGAAGCCTCAAGCGGGACAGCAGTCAAAACTAGACAAAAAGTTTTAAAAATGTGAAAAGCAAACAAGTTGATATTGTGTTAAGATCATTTTGTCAATTGCTGTTTCTGAGGTCAAGTATGAACTGTCATAGCGAATGGTTATTGCTCCCCTTTTATGTAATAGATGACAAAAGATCTTACACCACAGTTGCAACAATTCCTCTCAATTACATTGGTGGCTCCTGTGGCTCATTTTTTTAGCTGTACATGTATCAGAATGGAGCAATTTTGCATTTTGATAGGTTTTGAACAAAAAATTGACAATTACATTTGAACAAAAATGGAGTGCAAATACACAGAGTTATGGTGGTGGCTGAGTTTAAGTGAGAAAATATTTATGAATTTTGATTTTTTGAAAGATGTCAAAATACAAAAACTGTCATCAAAACAGGCTTTTCCAGGCCTCGTTGGCGCAGTAGGCAGCGCGTCAGTCTCATAATCTGAAGGTCGTGAGTTCGAGCCTCACACGGGGCAGCTGTTTTAAGGTCAGATGACAACACAATGGGTGAGACACATTGTTACATGTTCTGTGCTGGTAGATTTGCATAAAAATGAAAAAAATGACAGCATCACAGGATGGGTTGTAAACTGCTCTGTGACTGGAGGACAACATTGCAGTGGCACATCATACCATATGTCCATCATGGAATTTGCCTCACCTAACCCCTTTCCTTCCTTGTTAATATAGATGTAACAGAATGTAGCAAATTGCAGTCTGGTATACAGTAATTTAGTTATTAAGCATGTGCCAAACAGGGTGTAAATACACAGAGATAAGGTGGTGGTTTATTTTGAGAGAGGCAACAGTTCATGAATTTGGAAGTTGTGGTCACTGAATGTATTTTGTGTCATAGCAATGAAAAGTGATCCACAGTCAACTCCACACTAAACTACAGCCAATTATTTCAAAGAACATGGGTGATTTGGTTTTAAAACAACAAGTTAAGCTATAGGCCTATGTGGAACTGTGACATCTCATTTTCTACGTCTCGTTGGTGGACAACGAGTGACTCAGTCGTGTGATTTTAGCCTTATGTGGGGAAGTTTCTTAAGTGAAATATAGACAAAAAGTTTTAAAAATGTAAAAAGCAGTGTATGTTGTGCTGAGGTTGTCACAAGCTGAATGGTTATTAGTCACCTTTTACGTAATATGAGGAGCTTTGCCTCATTGGTACAGTATGCAAATATTTCAACCAGGTGATTCCACAGTTGCAAATGTGACCACTGGTCTCAATCACGACATCAGGCTTTTCAGGCCTCGTTGGCGCAGTAGGCAGCGCGTCAGTCTCATAATCTGAAGGTCGTGAGTTCGAGCCTCACACGGGGCAGCTGTTTTAAGGTCAGATGACAACACAATGGGTGAGACACATTGTTACATGTTCTGTGCTGGTAGATTTGCATAAAAATGAAAAAAATGACAGCATCACAGGATGGGTTGAAAAACTGCTCTGTGACTGGAGGACAACATTGCAGTGTTACATCATACCATATGTCCATTGTGGAATTTGCCTCACCTAACCCCTTTCCTTCCTTGTTAATATAGATATAACAGGCTGTAGCAAATTGCAGTCTGGTATACAGTAATTTAGTTATTAAGCATGTGCCAAACAGGGTGTAAATACACAGAGATAAGGTGGTGGTTTATTTTGAGAGAGGCAACAGTTCATGAATTTGGAAGTTGTGGTCACTGAATGTATTTTGTGTCATAGCAATGAAAAGTGATCCACAGTCAACTCCACACTAAATTACAGCCAGTTATTTCAAAGAACATGGGTAATTTGGTTTTAAAACAACAAGTTAAGCTATAGGCCTATGTGGAACTGTGACATCTCATTTTCTACGTCTCGTTGGTGGACAACGAGTGACTCAGTCATGTGATTTTAGCCTTATGTGGGGAAGTTTCTTAAGTGAAATATAGACAAAAAGTTTTAAAAATGTAAAAAGCAGTGTATGTTGTGCTGAGGTTGTCACAAGCTGAATGGTTATTAGTCACCTTTTACGTAATATGAGGAGATTTGCCTCATTGGTACAGTATGCAAATATTTCAACCAGGTTATTCCACAGTTGCAAATGTGACCACTGGTCTCAATCACGATATCAAGCTTTTCAGGCCTCGTTGGCGCAGTAGGCAGCGCGTCAGTCTCATAATCTGAAGGTCGTGAGTTCGAGCCTCACACGGGGCAGGAGTTTTAAAATCAGAGATGAACACAATGGGAGAGCCACAGAGTCCACATTGTTGAATGAACAGTGCCAGTAGATTTACATAAATATGAAAGAAGTGACTGCATCATGGGATGGTCTTAAAACTATGTAGAATATTACATGCTCTCATACATCCATCGTGGAGTCTGAGATACATAGGTGTAGCAGAATTTAGTATATTGCAGTCTGATGTACAGTGATTTTGTGTTATGTTAGGTTTTGAATGTAAACTCAACAGTTTTGACAAGAGTACTTGGCAAAAAAGATGTTAACACAAAGAGTTATGGTGGTGGTAAAGTTTGAGGGAGAAAACAGTTCATGAATTTTGAAAAATGTGGTCACTGAATGCATTTTGTATCAAAGCAATGAAAAATGCTCTACAGTACATTCTACGCTAAATTATAGCCAATCATTTCAAAGAATGTGGGTGATTTTGTTGTAAGAAAACAAGTCCAGCTATAGATAAGAACAACTCAGTCACATGATACGAAGGTTGTGAATTGAAGCCTCATGCTGGGTAGCTTTTTAAGTCAAATCTGGACAAAAAATTTTAAATGTAAAAAGCAAACAAGTGGACGTCGTGTTGAGATCAACTGTTTGTCAATTGTTTCCGAGGTCAAGTATGAACTGTCAAGGTGAATGGTTATTGCTACCTTTTACGTAATATGTAACAAGACCTCTAACTGCCTAGTTGGCACTGTAAACAGACATTGAAAAAAATCAAATTAGGCCACATTTGCAACTCTGACAATTCTTTTCAGTCACAAAGATTGCATTTTTAGGCCTCGTTGGCGCAGTAGGCAGCGGTCAGTCTCATAATCTGAAGGTCGTGAGTTCGAGCCTCACACGGGGCAGGTGTTTTAAAGTCGTAACTCAACACGATGGATAAGATATGCTCTTACATTGTTGTACAGTGCCAATAGATTTGTACAAAAATAAAAAAAATGTGATAGCATCATGGTATGGACTGTAAACTACTCTGACTGAAAGGAAAGGGTGAAATTCCTCCAGTGTGGAGTCTCCACCTGGCTTCTGTCTTTAACTGCAGATGTATTGTGATGTAGCAAATTCCAGTCTGATGTACAGTAATTTTGCTTTATGTTTTGAACAAAAATTGACAATTATATTTGAACAAAAATTTAATGCAAATACACAGAGTTATGGTGGTGGCTGAGTTTAAGTGAGAAAATATTTATGAATTTTGATTTTTTGAAAGATGTCAAAATTCAAAAATTGTCATCAAAACAGGCTTTTCCAGGCCTCGTTGGCGCAGTAGGCAGCGCGTCAGTCTCATAATCTGAAGGTCGTGAGTTCGAGCCTCACACGGGGCAGTGTTTTAAAGTCAGATGACAACACAACAAAACAGGGAAGAGATATGGTACATATTGTATAATGTACAGTGGCAGTAGATTTGCATAAAAATGGAAAAAAGAAAACAAAAACGTGACAGCATCATGGGATGGGCTGTTAACTACTCTCGACTACTGGAAGAGAACAGTGAAATGCCACATCATTCCATACATACATTTTTGAAGTCTGCCTCATCTGACCCCTTTCCTTCTTTTTCCTTTCTTTACTTTTAGATGTAAATGTAGCAGGAAGTAACATTAATAGTAATTGCAGTCTGATGTACAGTAATTTTGTGTTATATTAGGTTTTGCAAACGTAACTTTCTGTAAACTTGTGCAAAACGCGGTGTAAGTACAGTTATGGTGGTCGAGATTGAGGAAGAAAACAGTTCTTTGTTTTTGTTTTTTGAAAGACGTGGCCATTGAATGCATTTTGTGTCATAGCAATGAAAAATGATCCATAGTCAAGTCCACACTAACTTCTGGTGTCTGGACTTTGTCAGAAGTTTGGAAAAAATTAACTCAGTATTGAAAAATGTGTGTACTGTCACAGAAAAGCACACAATAATAGAAAATACAGAGACAGCAACATGAGCACTCTCAGATATGCACTTGCTAATGCAAAACAAGCATGATACAAGCCACATATACACAAACGTATGCTCCAAGATAGACCACAATCAGCACACACAAAACACACACAACACAAAAACCAAACACAGATAATAAACACAAGGGTCCACATAAACAACAGCAGGGTGACTAATATGGGCTGACAGGTAGATAGCAAAATGTGTGTGTGCAGGCAAAGGACAGACGGTAATTTTAGATATGGAAATTTGGGCAGCCAGCAGAATGTGTTCTTGTGTTCGTGTGTGTGCATGTGTGTGTTGCAGTCTTGTAATATTATAGATAAAGACTGACAAGCAGGGTGAAACAAGAAATTACAGAAACACAACATTCGTCACGCTCCCCCTTTCCACTGACCTTTCCCCCTAAACCCAGCTCTTCTGTGGGTGTCACTACAGGTCTGAAAGTGAGGAACTGCTTGATGATTGGACCTTTTTCTTGGACTTGCTTTGGATGTCTTATTATGGATTTATTATAATAGTTTTGGACTTGTCATAGTCACATTGCCAGATCATTGCATCATGTATTGGAACTACATGGTAAACATTTTCTGTTTATCTTTTGTAATTTGCAGTTTCCCAGCTACAGCTTCTGAAGCATCGGGTTTTGTACAAATGTGGCTGCAGTATAATATAATTTTACAATGTGTCAATACAATGCTATCTAGTGCAATGACACACATCTATATCTAAACATACATAATCCCTGTAGGGTAACAGAGTCGATTTGATCAACAAGGCCCTCGTCAGTGCTATTCTCCAATAATTACACATTGCAGTATATTAGAAACAACCCCTGTCAACCAAAAGCCCTTACCTCACACAAAGACTCGTATACACATGCACACAGAATACCTACTTTTTCCAGGAGGGGTAGCCATGTAGTGACAAGGTGAAGGTTTTTCAGGCAAAGCCAGTCTCCGTTTCGGGAACATTCTCTGAGCGTAGCTAAGGCCACATCAGCCTGTCCCTGACCCATGGAGATCTAGACAGGCAGAGAGAGTGGAGGAGGCAGGAGGGGGCGAGAAACAGGAGCAGTGGGATGGAAAATGTGATTCTACATTGTAATTTCTCAGAAGTTAGGGGCAGATAATCTGATTCAATATTTTAATTCGTTTCTCTCCGCAGTGGGAGAAACTAAGAAAGACTTGCAAGACGAGAACCCCAATGTGATTTTTTTTTTTATCAATGGAATTCCCACACAGAGGCCAGTGGCTCATGACTAATCTCATTTATATTTATATGCAGCACCTGTATGAGTGAGCTGCAGCGTGTGCATCTTTAGCACAATGGAAAAAGTGTATTTTCTATGAACTGCCAGAATATTCTTAAATAAAACACATATTAGCCATCTAGCAAATATATTTAAGCTCTAACCTCAACAGGACCCCCTGCCCCCTGAAAGGAACAAAATATTTATTTATGTTTATTTACCTAATTTATGTGTACCTAATTTATATTTATCTATGTTGGTCAGTCATGTTTGTCTTTCTCCTCCTTTTTCTTCTCTCCTCTGTGTGCTTCACCAATGTGCACGCACACAGAGCAGAGCAGTGGAGAGACAGGTGACATTACTCAAGTTGACGACAGCTCATTAGTTACTGTAGTGTAATAAAAGCTTAACAGAAGAGTCTGTCATTAATGTAATCCATCTTAAACCAAAGATAAACATATATGTCAACACCAAAGCAGTCATGCCAAAGCAAGTTAGCTCCTCCCCCTCAAACAAGCCTGTGTTCCGAGACTTGACAGAAATTTGTTTTTAAAAGTCTTTTGTAGCTTCTAACTGAATGTCTGTGTTTTGAAGTTCAGTTTCTCTCCTGCATCTGTTTGCTTATTCAGGTATGTGCTTTATTTTATTGTTTCACATTGATTTCAGCTGCATAGGAGTTAAGTTACTGCTGATGAAAACCCAACATTTCCCGATCTTTCTGCTTCATGATAAAAGCTTTCAAATACCAAAGTGACAGGGGATTTTTATTGTGAAGAATGTCTAATGAAATCATAAATTCCGCCCCGCCAAAGCAGTTAACCTAGAGGGAACACTGAAAACTGTGAGCTGATTTTGGGTAGGTTTGCATGCTTAAAAAGGAAAGAAAAAGATACTGAAACAGAGACAAAAAAAAGTATATCTTTTTAAAAGTTGTTGTTCTTTGCTGACCCTTTTTTCACAAGAGGTCTTGTCACAGCCATTTAAAACTGAAGGATGATCCAAAAATAGAACTCTAACTGTAATGAGGGAACAGGTCACCCACGGCAATGGCATGGCTCT
The DNA here is from genome assembly GCA_034769285.1 of Lutjanus argentimaculatus. Lineage (NCBI taxonomy): Eukaryota > Metazoa > Chordata > Actinopteri > Lutjaniformes > Lutjanidae > Lutjanus > Lutjanus argentimaculatus. The sequence goes on from JAWZSL010000001.1 coordinate 6,196,246, forward strand.
TTTATGTGTAGTTTAATGAAGAGAGTTGAGCTGTATGGGCCAGATATGCAGATGCAGTTTTCTCAGACTTCTTGCTGTCTTGAAATTTATTACAATTGATTAACTCAATTGGCAGAACATTATCAAGAGCTATGCCTCAAAACTGTTTCAATACAACATTCAACAAGCTGTAGCAATTTTATTTTCCCCATTTATGTGCACAATAGACTATTGTGGTGATCTGATCTTGGTATTCGAGTTGAAAAAAAAATTCCCCTTGCACTTGCTAATCTGTTATGACTTGTCCATTTAATCCTGTTATTCTCTACCTCATGATAGTTGTCCCTGCCCACGGTTTCAGCTGCTAGTTCCGCAAGCTCCTGGGACGGGTCTGCCCCTGGAGAGATGATGATCAACACCGGCTCCCATTCCAGTGTCTCCGTGTAGAGACGCCGCAGGTTCAGAGGAGGAGGAGAGAGCTCTTTCATACCTGCAGAGAAAAGAGGAGACAGGAAGATAATGAAGGGTGGGAAAGAGGGATCTGTAAAGAAGTGTTGCAACATTTCAATTTCAAGTTGATATGCTGCTCAAAGTCAAAGCAACTCGATATACTGCACAGAGAGGGCTAGGGCTGAGTCATAGCAGGAATCTGGTGATATATATCATGATACAGGAGTTATGATTCAATATATTATGAATAGGGATGTTGATGATTAATCATCAATAAATTAATAACCATTAAAAATTTAAAAGATTAAAAATTGATTAACTTATAATGTTTTATTTCTCCAAAGCTCACATGTTTTCTCATGGTTTGGTTTGGTATACCTTGTTGGTCTATAAATGACAGTAATTTGGGTCTGGGTCTACGCCAAGGCCCCTGGCACTGGCTCTACTCCCGTGGGCAGGCCTGTAGGTGGCTCTCAATGCCCAGGGACAGCTCTCAAACCCCCTGGGTCTACCCCAAACACCCTGGCACTGACCCCTCACTCACACGGACAGCTCCATGACCATTGAAAAGCCTGCAGCAGGACCTCCATGCATTCGCCATCATTTTGTTTGGCTGTGTCATTTGTTGAATAAGGACAGGTGGACAGCAGCTGTTGCTTGTGTTTCATGAAGTAATGTTTCACATAACTAAAGTGACACTAGAAGTCTTTATATAAAGCTTAAACTGAACAAAAGACACTTGTTATTAATGATTAATTGATTGATTGATTATCGTTTCCAACTATTGGTTAAGGACAATGCATCAAATTTAGCAGGGATGCATGATACAGATTTTTTTCAGCTGATAACCAATAACCGAAAATTTCACCTGCTTCTCATGGCGAATACCGATAAGCTAACCAATAGTTCACATGGTAAGAGAGGCTCAGATGCAGTGATCAAACATGGATGATTTAACACTTTAAATCTATTTGATATATGACAACAAAAACAAGCAACAATTCTCTTCAAATGTTCATTTTTTGTCCTAGTAAAGTCCATTAAAAAAGTAGCATTCAAATTAAATGCTTTGACAAAATGTAAAAATGAGATTTAAGTATAGCCAGTATTTATTGGCTAATATATGCTGATACAGACTGATATAGCTGGATAAGCTGATTTCTTCCTATAATTTATTGGCCCCAATATCTATCATGCATCCCTAAAATTTACCACCCTATTGCTTTATATTGCGATTCTTTAAGCAAGGTGATACAGTATATTAATATAGTTTTAATCTAATTTTGTTCTGTCATACTGTCAACACACCACCATATGTGAAAAATCTGAGTTAAAACAGTTTATTTTTTATGCAATGAAACCAGTTAAGATAGACAACACTGTTATCTAGCGGTCAGGGTTTTAAACACAACATGTATCACAATATCACAATACAGTGTTCTTGAGAATTAATACAGTATCACAAAACATAACATTGCAATACTTCAGTGTATCAGTATTTCCTTACACTCCTAGAGAGGGTACACCAGGAGGGGAGAAGAAAAGGCGAAAAAGAGCAGGAAAAAAAAGTGCTATTAAGTAACAGCAAAGGGGCATTTGGTGAGGGGAAATGGAGAGAGAAGGAGACACAGGTGGGGTAGACAAATCAAGTGGGAAAAGATGACAGGGAGACAGAGGGAGGGCATGAATGGGGAGGGGTAGACAGCGGCTAAAGGAGGATGATGAGGAAAAGAAAAGTAGAAGAGGGAGAGCAGAGGGGAGGCGATGATGGAGAGAGGGAGAGAGGGCATAAGAGGAAGACACTGAGAGAGACAGAGTGAGAGAGATTAGGAGGGTGATGTGCTATGCATACTGAGTGCTAGGTATGCAGCAGTATTCACCACGCATAGCATAAGAATACCTTGTCAGCCCCCTGGTGTTGAGAAGCCGGGCTCTTTGTGTGTGTGTCTGCATGTGTGCGTTTCCTCGCTGAGCATTAGGCTCTAATCCTGCTGTAATATATTGAATCGCGTATCAGATATGAGTTAATAGTGACACACATGCGGCAATACTGGCACACACAGCGTGAGTGGCTGTGTTAGAAATTCCACTGTGACGTTATTTGCGCATGTATCAGCAGATATATCTCTTTCAGACGCGCACACACACACACACACACACACAAAGCGCTGTCTTCTCTGGTTGGGACGACCGCCCCGGCCTGAACATCCTTTTGGTGTCTGCTGCCAAATGCAATCTGCTGCACCCAAGTACACACACATGCACGCGCACACAAGGTCTTGGTAGAGAACATCTCAGAGCGACCTTTTGCTGCATTGCCATGGCAACACTAAGAAAAACAGTCATCTGACCACATGGCTTGTGATGTCTGACTGCAAAAAAAAGGGGAGCATTTACAGAACATGCGCGTGCACAAATAGAAACACAACTACCTTTGACACGGGCAGGTAATCAGTATTCGTGGTGCAGACCAGCATCCACTGTCTGTGAATAGCAAAGTTCACCTTGGCTTTTATGACACACAATCAGGGCAAAGAGGAGCCTAGAAAAAGTCAGCACCACAATCTCCCTATGGTTCAAAAACACTGTTAAGTGGAGGACGTGCTGAATGGCTTGGAATTAATGAGCAGCACACAACACTTGACATAGGCATTGAGGTTTTTCTATTAACATCTTTTTATCTTTCTATTAAAATCACATAAATTGAGGGGATACACTTGCATTTAAATGCTGATTGATGGCTTAAACTGGAAAGAGTGTCCTCTTGTCTGGACGATGAATGATAAGACAAAGGGAGAGATGTTTTTATGTGTATGTGAAAGAGTGTATTTTTGAGAAACAGAGTGAGCAATCCAGTGAGCGAGCACAAGTGTGTGTGTGTGTGTGTGTGTGTGTGTGTGTGTGTGTTGTGTGTGTGTGTGTGTGTGTGTGTGTGTGTGTGTTCACCCAGGCATGCCTGTGTGCGTGAGCAGTGCCCAGGCCTGGACTGGGGGGATTGAGTGAGATTAGCTGTAAGAGGATTACAGACCATGCCTCATTAGCATACTGATTTACAGCCAAAAACACATACACACAAAATCTTCTTCTCTCCTGTTTCTTTTTTTTTTTTTAATCTGTCTGTCTCTCCCTCACTCTCTCATTCAGACACACACACACTCTCACCCACATGATGCACTTGTACACACACTGCACCTTCGTCAATGGAACCCATTCAAGGAGTGTGAGGACTCTCTTGTCGGGGAAAGAGGTACACGTGTGTGTTTTATTATAGCTGCCAACAGACGAACAAGAAGGGAGACAAAGATTTGCTTTCGGGAATCATACAAGCTCACGTAGAAACACCGAGACGTTCGAAGAATGAGAGTGCTAAGAGCACAGGAGTACAGATAGCCACAGAAAACTTTTTTCAATCATTTCAATCACAATAACCACTTTTTCAGGCCTCTTGGCGCAGTAGGCAGCGCGTCAGTCTCATAATCTGAAGGTCGTGAGTTCGAGCCTCACACGGGGCAGGTGTTTTTAAAAAATGAAGTAGGAGGAAAGCACAATGTTACAACACGGTCAAATATGCTAATACTACATAATACACATCTTCAAAGATAGACACATTGGCTGATGGACACCCTTACACCCTTGCGCGCACTCATGCACAAAAAGGCTGTCCCCCTCAATGAGCCAGTATTATTATTAGCACTCTGGAGCAGCTGCACAACAGCTGACACTGAGTTTCAGTCAATAGAGCTTTTGCTATCAGTAGGAAGCAAGGCAGTCATGGTACTCTGGCTCACCAAAGTGCTCTCTCCCTCTCTGTCTACATTTTCTGCCTTCCATCCTTATTTGCAACCACTTTTTTTTTTTTTTTTTTTTTTTTGGCTGGGCTGTCGGCTGTCCTACTAACAACATTTGTGAAACTATTTCAGGGTTGAGAAAAACTACCTCACTAAAATTACAGCCCATGATTTCAAAGAACGTGGGTGATTTTGATTTAAGAAAACAAGTTAAGCTATATTTGCAACTGTGACATCTCTAACCATTTTCCAAGTCTTGTTGCTGGAGTAGGGGCGACTCAGTCCCGTGATCTGAAGGTTGAAAGTTGAAACCTCATGCAGGATGGAAATTTAAGTCAAATGTGGACAACAAGTTTTAAAAATGTAAAAAGCAGTCAAGTTGGTGTTGTGTTGAGATCATCGTGTCAATTGCTGTCAACAAGAACGGTTATTGCTCACTTTTTAATGTGTCAGGAACCCAAACTGCTTTGTGGTCACATTAGGCAGACCAGGACCAGGAGAAACTAAGTCACATGATCTTACGTTTGTGAGCTGAACCCTTGAGCTTTTTAAGTAAAATCTAGACAAAAAGTTTTAAGGTGGACATTGTGCTGAGATCATCTCAAGTTGAATGGTTATTGGTCACCTTTTTATGTAATATGTGACGAGCTCTACCTCATTGGTCCAGTAAGCAGATATTTCAACAAAGTTTCTTGACTGTTGAAAGCGTGACAACTATCGTCCATCGCTATGCACAATTTTTCAGGCCTCGTTGGCGCAGTAGGCAGCGCGTCAGTCTCATAATCTGAAGGTCGTGAGTTCGAGCCTCACACGGGGCAGCTGTTTTAAAGTCAGATGACAAGACAATAGGGCGGACACATGGTATATGTTGTTTAAAGTAGAATGACAAACATGCTACTGATGCTGTAAATTAAAGAATCTACAGAAGTCACACCAGGAGCAGCTTTCCCATAAAAAATATATCACCTCACAGCGATAAAGACTAGTGGAGACATACGGTCAAAAGTAATGTACCAATTATGTGGTGTAAGAAATCATAATTTGCCTTTCAATGGCCGAACTTGTTTTTGGAAACATCACAAAAAATAATAAATCATCATTCTTTAGGCACTGTTTCATTATTTGCTATGAATCTGTGATATTCCTGCAGCTGCTCTTATTCCAGCATCTTTTCCGCTCATATTTAGCTGTTTGACACCATACCTCAAATCCAGTCACGCATTCACATTCACCACTGACCAAACCGACTACCACACGCACTGTTATTATTTCTTTGTTGTAGTTGTATTCTTAGTCTTGTGTTTCCTTCAACCTGCGCTCCCCCTCTTCTGTCATGGCTTTAGTGCTGGTACGTGACCAGAGTTGGAAATGAAGTTTTTAAAATGTGACCATCTACCAGCCACTGACAGAAAAAGGTTCAAATTCACCAGCCATTCGATTGTAAGTCATTAATTTGTGTCTCAAATCTACCAGACACTTTCATATTTTACCAGCATTTGGCTGGTGTCTGGTGCAAGTTTCCAACCCTGGTCAAGACACAAAGCATCCAAGGTTGATCACAGCCTTTGCGTGAATTTTGATGTACAAATTCATTGTTCTTATTGAGCAGAGAGACTGAATTGTTGTTCTCTGACTTTCTTCCAAAATTGCAGAAGCTTTGGTAATCTCACTAGTGCAGCAGGCAGTGTGTCCACCACCTCGAGGAGGACTGTGAACAGTCAAGTCTTAAGCTAACAAGGGCAAGAGTTTTTAAAAATGGCTGGGATAACTGAAAGTTTAAAGATCTTCAGTTTCGTGCCCTGTGATGAAGACTGTGTGCTATGGTTGAAAGCTGCAGAACAAGCAAAAAAGCGGACACTGTGTTGAGATTGTTTTACTGTCTATTGTTGTTTCCCTGGTCAACAATGAGCAGTCAAATCCAATCAACTTTTTAATACGCGTCACGAGCAATAACTGCCTTGTTGCCAAGTAAGCAGATGTTTCAAAAAAATCAAGTTACTCCACAGTTTCGACTGTCACAACTCATCTCAATCATGATGACTGTTTTTTCAGGCCTCGTTGGCGCAGTAGGCAGCGCGTCAGTCTCATAATCTGAAGGTCGTGAGTTCGAGCCTCACACGGGGCAGGTGTTTTAAAGTCAGATGACAACACAACGCAATGGGACATAGGCATGGTATGTTGTTAAAACAGAGAATGACAAACATGAGACTAATGCACATGTAGGGCAGTTTTCTCGCACCTCATAATGGTATAGAAGAGTGAAGACAAACTGTATACTGTCAAAACTTATGTACCAATTAAGGGATGTAAGAATTCCTAATTTGTCTTTTGATGGTTGAACTTGTTTATGGAAACACCACCATTATTCAAGCACTGTTTCATTATTCATTGTGAATCTGTGATATTGCTGAGTTGCTCTCAGTCCAGCACCTCTCCTGCTCTTCTTTGGCTGCTTTATGCTACGCAGCATAAATCTCTGCCCCCATACCTCACAGTCACCCATGCACACACAGTCACAACTGACTGAACTGAGAACAACATGCACTGTATTATCATTTCTTTGTTGTAGTTTTAATCTCAGTCTTTTGTTTCCCTCAACCTGCGCTCCCCTCTTTTTTTGTCATGGCTTTAGTGCTGGGTCATGACACAAAGCATCTAAGGTTGATCACCGCCTTTGTGTGAATTTTGGTGTCCAGATTTGTTACTGAGCATGGAGGCTGAAGTGTTATTTCTGACTTATTTCCATAATTGCGGAAGCTTTTGCAGCCTTGTTGGTGCAGCAGGCAGTGTGTCAGTCACCTTGATCAAGACTGTGAAAGGCCAAGTATAAGCTAAGAGTAGTAGCCAATACAAAATTGACCGCCACATGCACTGTATTATTATTTCTTGGCTGTAGTCTCTTGTTTCATTCAACATGCGCTTGCCCTCTTTTGTTCTTTTGGTCAGCTCTTAAACTAATGTTTTAAAAATGTAAAAGGCAAACAAGTGGATGTTGTCAATTTTTTCCAAGATCAAGAATGAACTGTCAAGTTGAATAGTTATTGCACAGTTTTTAATCTGTGAAAAGAGCTGCCTTGTTGGAACAGTAAGCTGACATCCCCACAGTTGCAACTGTGACAGCTTCACTAAAATACAAGTTTTTAAGCCTCATTGTTGCAGTAGGCAGCGCGTCAGCCTTGTAATTTGAAGGCTGTGGGTTCAAGCCTCACACAGACAGATAGAAGAATTCCACAGAACATACTGCATCCATCCATCGTCTATAACCGTTTATCCTTACAGGTCACGGGGGGGCTGGAGCCTATCCTAGCTGACATTGGGCGAGAGGCAGGGTACACCCTGGACAAGTCGCCAGTTCATCGCAGGGCTGACTCATAGAGACAAACAACCACTCATGCTCACATTCACACCTACAGGCAATTTAGAGTCACCAATTAACCTATTATGCTGCATGTCTTTGGACTGTGGGAGGAAGCCGGAGTACCCGGAGAGAACCCACGCGGATGCGAGGAAAACATGCCAACGGCGCACAGAAAGGTCCTGCCCCAGCCACAGTACATACTGTCAAATCATAAATATGGTTGTTTTGCACAGAAATTGAAATGCGCATTAAACAATGATTGTCTGTAGTGTTCCTGCATAAGGTTTTTGAGAATGATTTCATATTCTATAGAACAGAGATGAGATCCATCTGCATCCTATTTTTAGAAAATATTCATTGAACCTTACAGCAAGATGCTTCTGCTGGTTGTACATTTCTCTTTATACTAAGTCTGTTTTTATTTTTTCCTTCTTTCTTTTTCCTTTGCTACTGTTTATGTTTGATTGTGTGTTTTGTAAATATGGATAGTTTATGCCATGTGCTCTTGTTTGTGGTTTGTATCTTTTGTCTTGTTTTTGATGAGCAATAATGTTATTTTTTATTTGTTTAAATGGTGGAGAATTCTGAGTGAGCCTTTCTGGCTTCTTTCCTCCCCTGCACTGCATTTCTATAATTTTTGTGCACATGAACCTAAAAGAGGTAATAAATATAAATTCCTTAGATTAGAACCTGCATGTTATTTTGTAATATGCAGCTCAGCTTTAACTTGAAGACGTAAATTTGTGCTCTCCTCATGTAAATGAGCAGAATAAATAATATAGTGAAAAAGTTTACTAGAGGCTTCCATAAAAAAAAGTATTAATGGAACCAGTGGTAATTTTACTGGATACAGTATCTTAAACTAATCTGTCTGTATTTGACTCAGTATCAGTATCAATAGGGCCACTGTTTCCTGATGACATCATAAACTCATGAGATTCCTTTGCTGTCAAAAAACCATTGGAACAGCGCCATGTAAATTCTACTTAGGGGTGGGTTTTCTCATTAAAATAAAGAATGTTTGGCCTTGAGTTATTGTTTATTCATTCATGAATATTCATATGATAAAGATGCTGACGTCCAGAGCCCATAGATTTCCCCAAGGTTAAAACACCCAGAAAGGCTTTTTAAAATGCAGGCTTGTATTCGGTGTACTGTTTGACTGACAAAGGCAGAGACAGAGTGTAAAGGAAATGGTTTGTATTTAAAACACAAAACTGAACCAACTTACAGCAAAGAGAAATTGTGTTAGAAATGTTGCGTTATGTAAGCTCTGACAAAAGTCAAAATTTAAGGAGAAATATGTCATATTTTTACTTTAATGAATCATAAAATGACTATGATACGTCATGAGAAATTAAGCAAACATTCTAAGTTGAAATACCGGCTTCTCCAACAGCAGCACTACAGCCAGTATGTTCTCCTTTGAAATTTCCATTCTGGGTCGGAACAACAGTTTTTTATTCTCAGTTATGTGTTTATTAGAGTTAAAATGAATTCATTCAACCTATTTAGTATTCTGTTTATGGCCTCACATCACTATTTGGACAGCGGTTATCATTTTTGAACACTAGGGACTTGCGTATTTCTTATTTAACCTTCATAACAGTATATTAGGAAAGCCACTGAAGAGTTACATTGGTACTACAGAGTTCCAATTCACTTTATTAGTGAATTTATCAATGACAAATCGTGGTACCTGGGAGCACTTCTAGGTGAGAGGGTAACAGAGAGTATAGAGAAAGAGGAGAAAGAGAGTAACATAACTCGTGCAGCTTGTTCAAGTCGAGCTAAAAGCAGTTGCAAGTGTGGTGTAACTTTTCAAAACAAGATGCAGACAATACTCACTGCAATATTTGTAATGTGAGATGCAAAGCTGGTGAAGACAACACGTCTAGTATATTTAAAAGCTGCACTGTTTTTGCACTGGTGGCAGCGGTGTTTTCTTCGTCATCTGATTAATCAGCTGAGACAATCAACTAGTTTACGGCCGCTAGGACTTAATGGACAGTTGCTGGCTGTGCATTTACTTCAGTTTTACAAGGACTTACATGACATTTTATGGATAGTTTCCAAAGTGGCTGCGGTCATTAGTGGATGATGTTGAGGATAGCGAGTCCCTCGCTGATGATGACGATGCAACCAAAAAAAGAGGGTAAGCATCAGCAAACGCCTTGAACTCTGCGTCGTGGCGATTCTTTAGATGTTTGCTTGTGTCGAGCGGCATTTTTCGAGACGTGGTATTAGGTGTGGGATATTGGAGTAGTTTTATGAGTATGAGTACAAGTACATGAGGACATTATCGGACCAATACCCGATGCTGGTATCGGTGTATCCCTAGTTAGCACACCTGCAGCTGGCATCTAAACACTGTAAATTAACCCTTTACAGACAATAGAACTTAGTATGCTTGAAACCTTAGTAGGCTACCTATATTTCTGAACTGCATATGATTTACAGGAAGTGACTACAGTATGCAGGTAAAAACTAACAACTAACTAAGGTAGTAACAGCAACAATAACATAACAGTAGGGATATCGCATGTGCTTCCTGCGAGATACAAACCGCAGAGTTGAATGCCATGCTGACAGACTGACAGGCTGGAGGTTGTAGGGATGTGGAGAGGGAGGGAGGGACAAGCTTTGTGTCATGTGGTGTTAAAAATGCTCTTAATAAATAATAAAACATTCTAAATTAATAACAATGTTGAAATTGAAAAGTCTGGACTTAAATGACTGAATGACATTTTTGTTATTATGGAGAGAGTAAAGCACTGCCGGGACAGAATTCCAGGTATTCAGGTATTGGTATTACTATGCAAGGTAAGCTTCATGATGGTCAACTGGGGTTATTAGTTGCAAATTTGTTTCACATGGATACATTTTGTAAATATTCTAAATGTAAACTGAAAGTACAAACGTTCAACTTGCGAACTAAACTGTCTGGAAAATTACCTTTGGCATCAGTTATTCACTGGATTGTGAGCAGCTCAAAAACAGCCAGAAACACAAACAAACGCCACATATTGATGGACAGACGAATGTGCGTGCTCTCGTTCATACAAACAAAACCACCCTACACGAGCAAACACAGGCAGTACCTATAAACGTAAAAACCATCAAAAGTCAATTAGCATGTCTTGTCACACAGCACACACAACTGAAAATTAGTTTTATACCCATATATTAACACCTGCATATTAGTTTCACCTGACACCAATTAGTGGCGTCCCAGATAGTGCAGTCAGAAGCCAACACACCATTAGGATTATCTGGACTGAATGAATGGGCTCATTAGGCACAATAAACTAACCACTCTCTAACAACATCATAACTCTGTGTGTGTGTGTGTGTGTGTGTGTGTGAGAGAGAGAGCAAGTACATGGTGGGATGTGTGTTTGTGTCAGTGTGGGAGACAGCGAGAGACAATGAGAGACGAGAACAGGCAGAGAGAAGTGTGTGTTTGTGTTTATGTGGCATTTACTCAAGGACAGTGGCATTCTCACAGTGATGAAAGACACATAAAGAGAAAGGATGTACAGGACTATCACAGGAAAAAAAAAATTTAAAAAAATCACACCATTGATGACTGAAGTATTGCTCAGAAATCCAGAATAAAAGCCCTGCCTGAGAATATTTTGCTTGAGTGGAGTGTGAAGGCAGAAGGTGCTTGTGAGAAACAAAGCATCTTTCCATACCAAAAGGATCTAGTCATTCACGATGTTTACAGCTCATTATTCAGAGCAATCACACTCAAATTCAGAAGGGCGAAGGTTTACTGCAACCTTCATGAGAACAAACACAAACATTTTTCAACAGCTCATCATACTTGTCTTCATTTGTACAAAAAACAGCTTCCGTTTTTCAGTTCACCAAAGATTTTCTGTTGGTTTGTTAAACTTCAAAATCTGCAGCACACTTTAAAGGTGTGCAGAGGAAGTGTTACTACACTGACACTATCTTTCAGGGAGCACTGGGTTCTCCCCCAAAGTTTAAGATGGGGGGCGATGCTCTCCCAGTCGTGATGCAAAGCAGGAAAAAACGCAGTTCCAAGATTGCCATAGATTAATAAATTCCATTGGAGCTTGAAAGCACCACAAATAAAGTCGTATCATATGCATATATTACTCTTAACATTGAATTAAAATGATGAGGCGCAGTGGGTACTATGATCCAGGCTAAAGTAAATTAAAGTAGTCTTAAACCAGAGGTCTCCCTGTCATGGCTCAAACCGTGGATCTGGAATGGCAACATGCAATCACGTTAATCACTTGGGCTGAAACCTGAATAACTCAAAAACATAAAAGGAAAATCATGCATCGAAGCTTCTTTTAATCCATGTACGCAGGCCAGTAGTGGTGCAAAGGAACGTGGCTGGTCCGTGATTGCAGACTAATTTTTTTAGTGGCGTAACTAAGAAACTGGTCATGCTTGTCATCATAGAAACAGATCCTAAGATTGTGACGTTGATTGTAGCTTCAGCCATATCTGCTGCTGCTGCTGCTTCCCCTCCAACACACAGCTCTCACTCAGCAGAGCAGCCTGCAGTGCCTGTCTGTGTTGAGGCTTCAGTGTTGATTGGCTATTATGTGTGAAATTACTTGTGAAAATCAGATAGTAAGTGTCGTATTACTATCCTGTATCGTGTATAATTATATATTAAATGTGTTGTGGTGTACTATAATGCAGTAGATTACTAGTGGTATACTGTATAGTAATATAAAAATATTGATATTTCTAAAAATTTAAAAATATTAGCTGTTCATTCTAAGAGACTTGTCTTATTTTCTCTTTTGTATATTTTACTATTACACTTTAATAAAACAAAAGTATTTCTTATCCGATTACTCGATTAATTGATGGAATAATTGGTTTAATATTCGACTACTAAAATAAATGATATGTGCAGTCCTGTTAATCATTGAATCTGGCTTCATGTGTGGAGCAACAACAACAACCGCATAGTCTTTGTATTGAGGAAGCGGATCAGATGATTTATCGCATATTTTTTGTTTTCTTTTGTAATTTTATTTTATTTTATTTATCATACTGGAATCCTTCCCACACCTGTACGCTATAACAGCACTAACTACCTGAAACAGCCCAAACTCAGGTGGAGCACACAGAGATTCTGCTCAACACATGTCGTCATCCTAACATTACATACATGTTTTGTCCCACCGATGTTTAATCTAGGTCAGCTCACATGGATATGTATACATTAATTTATGTGATGCTTGTCTTGGTCTGACCAAGTGAGAGAAAGAAGAGAAACCTGAGAAAAATCAATAAAGATGAGACCCACTTTCAGAGCAGCTTGGTGCCCAGAGGGCAGCATGAATATGTTGTGAATGTGATTTGTTTTTGTTGTTTTACAGTGAGAAATTGTGAATAATAAATGCTTTTTACATGTATTTTGGTCCACCACAGTAAAACGGTTCTGAGCTCAACTCCAGCTCATTTAGGAAGTACTGATTGAAATAATAATAATAAAAAAAATAATAACCCAAACATGAAAAACTTACCAAGGGCCTGGGTGGCAAATGCTGCCATGGCACTCTGCAGTCGGTCCGGTCTGACTGCCTGAACCAGTAACAGCTGGGGAGAACAAAGAGAAAAAGATAAAGTGAGGATTCAATAAACTTGTAAAACAGAAGGTCAGTCCTACTCATATCAAACATAAATGTTAAATATACAAAAAGTCTGCTTTTAAGAGAGAAAAAAACTCATTTGGACTAATTCACACTGTTAAATTCACAGGAGCTTTGAGGCATTTTTTCCAAAATATTTTTGAGAACACTTTACACAAAGTAAATCAGTAAGTCCACTGATCTGACAGTCAAGTGTGCATACTTGACTTCAGTGTTAAGTGGCTTCTGTATTACTCATGCTTTGACATGAAATCAGCTAAAACTTTTTTTTCAGTGAAAGCCGGTGTGGAGGGGTGCGCTCAACGACACAGCCAAGTTTTTTAAGTGTGAGAACTTTTGATATACTCTGTAAATAATGATAAGTTGTTCCATTTGGCTGATGAAATGACTGGGTTTTGATTGAAAGCTTACCTGTTGGAAGAGAGTAATCTTCTTGGCAGTGGAGGACGGGATTTCCTGTTCACACTGTGAGCTCTGAGAGAAGGACAGCCAAAGGTCTGAGTCACTCAAACACAGGGTCTGGTAGAGGGCTGGGAATGTAGCCTGTGAAAGACGGATGGCTAAAGTTAAAAGGGTGAAGGACAGGTCAAGAAAATAATGGCAGAGAAATAGATCCTATATTAAGCTCAACATGGACTGTTTTACTGACATTCTTTTTTAAAAAACATCAAACTATTGTTTTGATGTCTACTGGCTGGAGAAAATGTCCACATTCCAAAATGATTGCTTACATTATTATTACATTATTATACATTATTATTTAGTATTAATGACATTCTTTTCTCACGTTACAAATGTTGCAGGAGGTATAATGTACATATTTTATGTTGACTGTGTATGTTTGTGTGTGTCAGTGTCTATCATTGTATTTACTTTAAAAATGGCCACTGCTCCATGCCTCTCCTGATCAATCCAAGAAGGGAACTCCTGAAGGAAGAGCAGAGGTATGAGGCAAAGACAGAAATAGAATGGTGTTTTCTCATTCTCAGAAAAACAAAGATGCACTCTTACCTCTTTCTTAAACATCTCTCCTACGATGGATCCAGTGAAGACATCCCACTCCTACAGCAAAGATTTGTGTTAATGTCTGGCAGGACCAACGCTTAGATTTCTATATTTGAATTTAAGTACTTTGGATTATTTGAAGTGGGGTTACATGAGGTACTTATGGATGGTCAGTGTCTACCTACAGTAGATGTTGGTCTGCATGCCCAAAGTTTGGAAAAGCAGAAGGAGTTTGCAACAAAAAGTTTTTTAGCCCCTTAAAAAAAAATAAGGGGATTAAAAATTTCAATCAATTTAAGTGTAGGCTATATTTACAATATTTTCACCACTTTGCTGTCAACAGCCTTTGCTGATAGGAAACTGTTGTTACATAAAGCAAATATGACTCTCTCCAGACCAACCAGACTCTACAGGCAAAATCAGTCATTTTACCTCACAGAACATTGGAGTTGCTCATCTACCGCTGCCTTGATCTGTTAGTTAGTTTGTGTTATTGTGTGATTTGGGTGAATCCGATCTCTTCTTTTAAAACACTGAAATCACACCATGACACAAACAAACTAACAGATCAAGGCAGCAGTAGACCAGCGACTCCCATGTTCTGTGAGGTAAAATTTACCATTTTCACAAATGGAGTTTGGTTGTTTTGGAGAGAGAGCGATATTTTTGGCTAAAGCAGTGAAAATATTCTAAATAGAGCGCTGTGGCTAAAATACCCCTGCTGCTGACCCTGTCCAGAGCAGTACATTATCTAGCTTCCATGTTGGTGCCCCTCTCTGCTTCTCCAAACTGGGCCGTGCCATCCACCATCTACTGTAGGTAACACACCGATCATCGACAAGGACCTCATGCAACCCCACTTCAAATAATCTCAGTAATCCCCTTAATTTGTCACTGAAATCAGTATGGATGAATTCCTCATAATTCAGATACTAAATCTACAAAGATACTCACACTCTCCTGGAAGAGTTCAGGGTGCATGCCCTTGACAAAGTGCATTGCAAACATCAACTGGTCAGCCTGAAACAGAGAGAAGGAAGGACAGATAGATTTAGACACACATGAGAACCTGCTATTTTGTCCTACTCACAACCCAACCACAAACAAAGAAAGTCAAGGCAGAGTACAAAATGTTCACATTTCTTCCAGACAGAGGGCAAACACACTCATATTCCCATTGCATGATATGCAGCTCAGCCTGCCTAACCGAAGGGCTTGTAAAGGGGCTGCTTCACACTGACAAAAAAGCCCCAGGGACTTCAAGAAGTACACTGGCTGTTCTATCATCCCTGCACACTCTCTCTGGCTCTCTTTGTGCCTGTCTCTCCCCCTTTCTCATCCGCCGGTGGAGTTTGAGAGAGATAACAGAAAGCCACTAATCAAGATGCTTATCCCACTCCCACCCACAGAGAGACACAGAAAGACAGTGACCAAGAGACTCCAGTGGACACAGGGAATATGGTAGAAAGAGATGGGGAAACAGAGAAAAGGCAGTGGTAAAGAAAGCAGGAAGCAAATACACACACACACACACACACACACACTAGATGATGATGCAGGAAGGTTTTGTTCAATCAATCATTTTTTCCTCACATGTTTAAACCCTTTTCTAATGCCATAATTTGTAACAAACTCATGAACACGAAAAACTTGCTAACAATCAAACACATGCTATAAAACGACTTTGCAGGCAGACAAAAGATTAATTGACAGGAAGACAGATTCATATAGGGCACAGGATGGCATATACAATAGGATAGGACAGGAAAGGACGAGATACAACTTTATTAACACTGACGAAAAAACACTGAAATTCATTTGCGTCCTTGGGCAGCTCCGTTCAAGAGATTAGACATTAGGGATGCATGAAAAATACTGGGCAGCTGATGCCGACCTATCATCGCTATATCAGTGTACATTAGTATTGGCATATATTAGTCGATAAATATCGGCTATCCTTATATCTGATTTGACAGATTATATCAACACATTTAATTTGAATTCTTTGGCAAAATGATCTGTAAAAGCTTAAGTATGTTTGTGAAGTTTTTTTTTTGAGAACTTTACTGGAAAAAACTCAATGAACAATTGAAGAGTCAGAACTGTTCTTTGCTGCTGCAATAGCGATGTCAGTTAGATTTGGTTCGGTCAGAACTGTGGAACATTAAATCTTCTATCTTTGTTCACTGCATCTGAGCCTTCTCTACGCTCAACTGTGCATAAACTACAGCTTATATGGACCTTTTTTTTAAAGGCATAATATGCAACATTTTCCTGAAAACAATGTATAGACTTATAAACAAAATCACTTGTGACCCACTGGAGGTGTGTGGTGGTGTCTGTATATGCAGAGATTCTGCCCTCTGCCTGTATTTCCTTTTGTTGTCATCATTTTGCTGAGCCCAGGGCATCAGTATTTGATGTCGTGGGAACAAGACTCAACAATCAGTTCTCTTTATGGTGCATTTACGAACAGCTCGGACCACTCGTCTTGATTCTACCTTTAAAATATAAAAATATGAAATTATCGGTTATTGCTTCTTATTTATTTTCTCCCGAGTTTTCCCCTCCTTACACAACTGACTTATTAATTAACTTGTGTGGTGTGATGAGCCTCCAAAAAGCATTATATTAACGTCTAATTTCTCTCTACAGTTACAGTATGCACCATAACTGATTCTGATATTTTTGCATCAACACCACAATACTTACTAATAACAGACAGCTGACTTATGACATTCACACTGAAATACAGCCACACTGCTCCTGTAATGGTTATGTATATTTATGTAAATTTCACTTTATGCACTTAACGACTGCCTGGCGAGGACAACCAATTTAGAAGTAGCACGCAATTCAATAATACTTCTCAATGTTGTATTTTGTGAAGTGGCCATAAGTCAAATGACTGTGTTAATCTAATCAGCCCGGGTATTCACTGTGGCTGCTATCTCTGCTACCAGATGTAGGCATTGTTGCTGAAAAATCAGGTACATGAGAGATATGGTAGTCTATCTGCTAAAACTTCTTTTGTAGCCACTGCGGCTACAATTTGAATAGTCATTAAATTACAGCATCACTGGATGAGATTAAACAATATTAGCAGCATGCAAAATAATGTAGTGGACATAAGAGATGATTTGGGCTTCCATTGGTCTTTTACATCCACCTTAAGTGCATTCTAAACTAGGTACTACTAGCAACAATTGCACTTGCACTTGAACCTCCTGTGTTTCAATCTATGTTTCCAAACATAGGATCAAGACATGTGGGACCCGTGTACAGCAAACCACATGACCCACAATATTCCTGTGTCAAGCTGTTTACACGAGGCGTGAGCACGCGACATGGGTCAAGTAGCGTGTCACATAAAAATTCAGTCAGCGCCAACACCTACACCCACACACTGACACACAATATTTTTTTTTTTTTTCCTCAAGGTACACGATGGATTTCAATCTCCTGCACCAATTATGCTCCGGGTTTCCTTCTTTGTTACTTTTCCCTCCCAGCATTTGTTGGTCTCAGCTCGATGTGATTTGATCTCACAGCCGATGTTTAGTTGTGATGAAGGTTTAAGACTATAACTGAAAGTGTAAGAGAATTATGGCTGCAACGATTATTTTCATTATTAAATAATCTGCAGATTATTTTCTCTTTCTCAGAGCCCAAAGTGACGTCTTCAAATTGCTTCTTTTGTCCAACCAACAATCCAAAACCCAAAGACTCTTAATTTGCTGACATAAATAACAAAAAGCAGCAAAACTGATTGTACATTTAAGAAGCTGGAACCAGCAAATGTTTGATATTTTTGCTAGAAAAACGACAATTAATTGATTATCAAAATAAATGGCAACTAATTTTCTTTTGTTCGTCTAATTGATCAATTGACTAATTGTCACAGATCTAAAGAGTATTGTTTAACAAACTAAAAGTACGGTTAGGTTGTAGAGTTTTAAAAAATAAGTCCTTGTTTATGACTGAACAAATGCAAAATAATACAGTATTTTATTTCCATTTAAAATGGTGAGATAACCCCCTCGCTATTCCAAAACATAAACAGACAAATAAACCAAACAAAATAAACAAACAAGGTCTAAGGACTTCTGAAATTTCCACATCTTTAAAACCCTTCATAACACATCTCTCTTTCTGTGACAGCTAATATTATATTCTGTACATTCACCAACAGCTGTAGAACCAGCTTGAGCTGCGGTGAGGCTAACCTTCAGGCTACATTTGGACTAGAGCTCTTCACCACCATGCCCTCTTTCCGACCCTCTCCACGGTTCGTCTCTTGATCCGATGTCTGGATGATTTACACCAGGCTGCCAAGTTCAACTCCATCTACCAAAGTGACAGCGCACACACAGAGAGCCTGGCAATATGATATGACTGATCAAACAAGAATGGACAATGTCTGGTTTCGAGATGTCGGTGTTTGTGTGTTTTTTTTTTTTTATGAGCGTGTGTGTATCTGTGTCAGAGAGAAATGAAGCAAACGCAGTGCAATGAGGATAAAAGTGCGTGAATGTTTGTGTGAACTGCTGTCATGCTGACACTCTGACAGGACAGGAACCTCAGTAGACAGTACAACCTGGAATGTGTCACACTTCAGCACATCACTCCAACTCAAACTACTGCATGAATCAAGAGATGCAATCACACACACACACACACACGCACACACCGACGGTTAACTTCCTGAATGCTTATACTGGCCACCCCACAAACACAAAGACCTAAATAAACAAGTGTTTGCACATATACATCCATGTATATTAAATACACAGAACAAAAAATCTTATCGTTTTCCATCTTTGATGATTTACTGCTTTTAATGCTCTAAAAATACAATTTCCTCAGTGTACAACCCTCCAGTGTGCACCACTGTGTTGAAAAGAAAAATTTTCAAGTTGTTATTGTCACACGTTCTCTACGGACAAACATTTCCAAAAACAGGACGATATGTGAAGATGCTCTGCGTGGATCAGACAAGTGACACAGCCTGCATATATTGTCACATCTGAAACACTTATTTTGTCACAGCAAGTTACAACTTCAGGTCACTGCAGGGGTAGAGTATATACATGCAGCACCAGTGGTGGGACTAAGTCACTGTTGCAAGTCATAAGTAAGTCTAAAGTCTTTGCACTCGAGTCCCAAGTCAAGACTGACGATACTGGCCTGTCAAAGCTATAGCGGTTCATGTCGGTTTCAGCATATGTGTTGACCGATTTGTTTTTTCAAAGACCATAATGCAAATTGTTTGGTTTTTAGATTGTTGTGTTTTTATTTATGGTTATTTATAATTACTAAAATACTGTTTTTTGTTTATTGTTTCATTGTCCTGATGTCATTTTGGACAATAAAGTTTACTGTTAAACTGTAAAATATCCTGTCCCATTGCATATCTTTTGAAGTGTTTGATAACCACATTTGAGGCATCATTGCCATAACGACCAATACATTGATATTGGAATCAGTATTGGCACCACCCCCAAAAATCCAGTATCAGTCGGGCCTTGACTCTTAAACTTAGAGTTTCATAGTGTTCTCTTCACCAAAAGTAATTCCATTTTAACAACACAGCCTCTACTTGCTGGTTTTCAAACGGTGAACAATGCTGGAAGTTCTTGCTTCTCTGTCTGTGATTTTTGACCTCCGCATTATGCAAACTGCAATTTGTTTTATGTGGACCCCATTTCATTTTAATTTCAAATTCTCACTCGGCTTATTTATCTGGAGAAAATGAAAGCTGTTCAAAATATAAAACATCTCATTTCAATTCAAATCATTTTAGCTTAGCACGTTTATAATGACAAATAAAAAAAAAACAATCTTTGCTCATGAGAGGTTCAGCAATCAATATTTGGTAGAGAGATTCTTTATCACAGCTTTGATGTGTCCAGCCATGCTCAGTCAATACCTTATTAAACTGAATCACTTGTGTTTGTGGTGGAATTTAACACAAACACAGAGTAAGTACCTACTACTGACACAGAAAATAAAGATGTTTGAAAAATATGGGGTGGTTTGTTTCTTTTTTTCCAAAGATGTGAATATCATGATGTTTTTCTAATCTTGATTCCATCCTATCAAATTATCTGCGTTTTCTTTTCTCTAATTATGCTATCTGCATTTTTTCTCGCTCATTATCGACCTTTATCTTTTCGTTGGACCCCTTCTCCCACCTCTCTCCCCTCCCGCTTGGAGTTATCTCTTCTGTAGCAGAGATGTTGACAGGAGCACTGATAATGTAGTCCAGTGTTTCCTCTGTGCTAATGACTGGGCTGCGACTGACTATATGCGTGTGTGTTTGTGTGGAAGTGTTGCGTTGATGGCCTATAGACATGATCAGCAGTCAACAGCCACCCTGACTCTGCCTGAAACTTCCAGTACCACAGACACAACACGCATGCACGCACGCACACAAATGCACACTCACACACACACACACCACAGTCACAGAAATTACATTTACCATTTACTGCCTGATCGATGCAATGATTGCTCTGTTGATCAATATTTGACACTTCATTACTGTGTTAGTTGCAGAGTTTGATTGTATAAGTGTGTAAATGTATGTGTTTACCTGATTGTGCATTCTGTCTAAACAGTCAATAAGAATACTGCTATACTACAACTACTACAAAGATTTCAGTCTCTGCTGGAGAAAAAACAACCTTGTTAGTAGTAAAAATAGAACCAAATGTTTTTAGCCTGCCAGCCTAACCTTTGCATCATGACTGGCTGGAAGGCCGGACATAACAAATTGTGATAGTAGTAAGGGAGAAAGAATTGGGGGATTGAAGCAGGAGCATTCAAGTGAAGAAATCAACACGTCATAATAATAATAGTTAGATATCTGAAAGGATGCACTAGCCCCATATTTTTGTTTGTGGTGCTAAAACCAGACAAATATATTTCCAACACTGAATACCCAAAGATGAAGAGGTAGCACACACACACAGATCTTCAGGACAAAGATCAGTTTCACCAGTTTATTCTGGCCACGTCAACAAACATGCTAACATTTCAGCCTAGAGGCCTTCATCAGAGCAAGAAGGAAAATGGAAGTCATGTAATATATAAACAGGAGTGAGCTGGTGATTGGCTTTAACGCGTGAACAGAATGTATACTGTAAGAGAACCTGTAACCTCAGTTAGAACTGCTTAACTCATCTGTTTTCACCTGTAATTGTCATACTGTCAATAAAGGATGAACATAAGTTTGAGTTTATCAGTGAATAAGAGCTGCAGCTTCTCGAGACCGAAGCAGAACTCCTAAGCGTGTTGTTTCCCAGCTGCGGGAATAGTCTTGCTACGACAGACAGCCCTGCCTATTTTAAAGGAGTACGCAAACACCGCCATAATACCATATACCCCAGTAAAATGTCAGGAAAGTATGAAGGTATGAAAAAATACAGATACCACCCAAGTCTAGTGTACTGCTTCTTTAACTTTGGGTATGATAATACTGACTTGTTTTGTTGAATAAATCTTTATAGTTGTTGGAGATACATATTTTATTTTAGTTATTCAGCCCATATTTCAGTTTAGACTGTGCTCTGCCAAATTGCCTGTTAAGCTTTGTTTGCAGAATAAACCTTTTTTTGCCAGTTAGTGTCATCTCTGTAGCTGTGAACAGAAAAAAGTGGAGACGTTTCTTTGGCTCATGATGAGCGACGTGTTTATGATAAATTGTTTTCACATTCACATCCCATCGTTTGAATCAACTCAACAAGGACCAACAAGGCAGAAATAAAACTGTTGAGGGTCTTGTTTAAAAATGTTTACTTCAAAACAGGGTCATCCTGTTCGCAGTTCAAACCCTGCTGTCACCACCCACGTATCACCTGCAGTATACAAATCATCCAAGGAATGACAGGATTTTTTTATAGATACTAAAAACCACATTTGTTCTTTTTTCATTTGTATGTGTACCTTGAAAAGCGACCGGCAGACGTATTCGTACACCATATTCTTCAAGCTGGCCTCCAACGCAGCTATCCTGGCTTCGGTATTCTCCGCTTCCTAAAATGCACACACATACAGACACACACACAGGCACACAATGAGAGAGGGAAAAGGACGAAAAGACAAGGGGCACAAACAAGGATTAATTTTTAAACCTGACCAAATC
This sequence comes from Lutjanus argentimaculatus, assembly GCA_034769285.1. Classification (NCBI taxonomy): domain Eukaryota; kingdom Metazoa; phylum Chordata; class Actinopteri; order Lutjaniformes; family Lutjanidae; genus Lutjanus; species Lutjanus argentimaculatus. The sequence goes on from JAWZSL010000001.1 coordinate 6,218,623, forward strand.
ATGGTTTAACTTTAAATTATGTTGCACCAAACTTTTAAACTATCTCATAATTAAGAAAGATTAAGAAAAATTAAGAAAAAGATGTTAAACCTGGATTAAATGATTCTGTTGCACCAAGAATCAGTGGGATTTGTCCACACTGTTTCTAAACACAGAAAATAGTGGACCGTAGAGTCTCAGTCCCAGGACATCAATTGCAGGTGTTTTGGTTTGATAAAGCATTCCGAGCACAGCTAAATAATGAGAAAATAAGGAAATTCAATGCAGATACAGCCACCACACACTTCTAGGGGGTCATAAGTGATAATTGAAAGGGATTATATGAGTATATAAGTCTATACAAATGGAAAGGAAGGAAAATGTTGCATGCATCTCTTCTATCTTTCACTCTAGTTGATAGGCTGGAGTTGAAAGTTAGAGGTTCACCCCTCTTTTATATGGGACAGCATTTGAATTTATTTATTTTTTTCAAAGTAAATTTTTTCACAGTAAATTCAGAGTAAAATCAGTTCAGCGTGCAGTGGTTTATGTTGGTATTTTCATTTGAGATGTTCCTGCAACTGACCAGCACCTGATCCCTTATGTTGGCTGTGCAGAGGGAGATTTGTTTATTGGCTGCTGATTTTTTTAAATATTTATTTTAATTTTAATTTTTAAGTATGCATCTCCCTATTTTATTAAACTCTTAAATTTATCTATTTATTTAATTTCAGTTTACATCACTAAACTGGGATTTACTAAACTGATTAGTTTTTAATTGACAGAGCTTTGCTTAATTATAAATCTGGATAGTTTATCATTTTAAACCTAGTTTTGCTAAAATCTGATCAGAAGTCATCTTAGACTTATTTATTGTTGTTGGTGAAACCCAGTCTTGTTTTTTTTTTTTTCTCAGCCTTCATTGGTATGATCCGGTACATGTGTCTGGTTGTTATGCGCTTTTGAGTCTAGCTAAATATGCGCAAAGTGTGTGAGCAGCAAGTAAATTAAAAAAAAGTTTGCAGTGATATTTTTATTTAGAAGTGTTCTTAAAGCATAAGTTCGGTTTTTTGACACCTGGACCTTATTGTTAGGATTAAATATGCTCGTAGACTCACCCAGACAATTTTGGTGGAGCTCGGAGCCGTTTTCGAGCAATTTAGATCCAGCCGACGGCGTTTTTTCTCATGCCATAGTAGCGGACGGGGCCAGAAATCGAAGCCCCTAAATTAGACATTATCTGCTGCGAAACTCGCTCATTTCACCTACATGTTATAAATGAATGGCCAGTGTTATCACCATGTCAGCTCAACTTCGTTGTTATGGTCATCCGGGACTTTACGAGGATGGGTAACTTTTGGTGACATAGACGTGCGCCGCAGGACTGCAGCTGAGTAGAGACGCTGTTGTTGCTAGGCTACACGGCAACACGGCTATTTCTGTGCAGCATGGCGGAATATTTATCCGATGTAGAAGTGTCTGACGACGACTTTGAGTATAATGGATGCCCGTATCATTTTGAGCCAGAATACACCGACGAGGAGCTATTTGAAAGGAGGATGCAGAGTAGGGTGACCAGGTCCCAATAAACCAAAAGAGGGACAAGGGGTATGTTTGTGAGGGACAAAGTGGGACACCGCCTGTAGCTGCATCGTCTCTTCTTGTTTGGCGTCTCCCCCTCCTCCATTTCCAAAGAAGAACGCGCGATGCGAGTGTCATTCACTAGCTGTCACCTCAGCTGTTGGTAGCGCGGAGAAAATTAGGGGCGGGCCTAAACGCCGTACGTGCGGTGCTACTATGACAACAACAAACAGCCCAGAGTGCAGTAACATCACCGGCTTCTCATTGCTGGGGCCTGAGGGGGATGTTGTGCGGGACATGGTCTCAATTTGCGTGATGCGTGAAAAGAGACAGAAAATGCGTGAAATCACGCGCAAAGCGGGACATCTGGTCACCCTAATGCAGAGGGAAAGAGCCGAACAGCTGGCCAGAGAACGAGCAACCACTGCACGTCCACGAATGGGGGCTAACTGGTGGTGTTGTTGTGGACATTGCATGAGTTTCGCAGCATATAAAGTCTAATTTAGGAGCTTCGATTTCTGGCCCCGTCCGCTACTATGGCATGAGAAAAAACGCCGTCGGATGGATCTAAATTGCTCGAAAACGGCTCCGAGCTCCACCAAAATTGTCTGGGTGAGTCTACGAGCATATTTAATCCTAACAATAAGGTCCAGGTGTAAAAAAACCGAACTTATCCTTTAAGACCTGTATCTTTTTTCATCTCTTTCGTATGCTTCCATTCTTTTTGCTTCTGACACAGAATTGACCACAGCGAGATCAGACACCAATTTCCACCAAAATGTTGGGGTTGGTCTGATCTTTAGGGTGGGGACAGCAGTAAAACTGTCAGCAGATGTATGGAACAGAAAGATCCCGTCGATACACAAGGGAGAAATAGGAAGAGGAAGAGGAAGAAAATCTGATAGCAATGGTGAAACAGAAGAATTAGAGCATGAGAATCAGACTTATAAAGAAAATACCAGAGAACTGAAGGGAAATGGTGAAAAACAAAGGTATTCCAGATGGATTTCCCTCTTTCAGTTCCACATTCCCAGTTCAGCATGTCTGTCCTTCTGTTTCTCCTGTCTAAATCTCTGTTTGAGGTTTTCTGCGAGCATGTATTTCCTGTAAACGCCTGTGTTTAGTGAGCGCAAGTTAGCACTTTGTCTAAGGCTTAAGTGTCTGTGTGTATATGTGTGAGCAAATAAGAGTGTTGTGTCAGACATGAGAGGTTAAAATTCTCTTTCACATCTTGGGAACCATCTGCAACTCATGGCAAATTGCACTTGCTCATTCAATACAATAAAACAAAAGATAGAAAGGGAGAGAGAGTCCATGAATCAATGCTGTATTCTGACCACACTCACTGAATGTGTCCACAAGCCTACCTACCACACACACACACACACACACACACACACACACACACATACAGTGGTGACCAGCTGCTGCCTGGTGACATTCTTGGATGACAGCACTGGCTCTAACAACCCACACAGGATTTGGGGAATTAGTGCTCAATCTCTCAACCCAATGTCTGTGTGCCTGTGTGTGTGTGTGTGTGTGTGTGTGTGTGTGTGTGTGTGTGCGCGCACTCTGGTTATCAGACAGTGTTTAGGGCTCAGATGGAGAACAGCAGTGCGATAGACAGTCCATGATGCTCTGCAGCTGCACAGGTTAGACTGAGATAAACTCACAAAAGAGAACTGAAATACATCAAGCTTAACTCAAATAAATATAATCATGTTAAATAATCTGAATAAAGTAAATGAAATTAAGCTTGGTGCACCCACATATATTTGTACCAATTGTAAAAAAAAAAAACTGCTACTTGTACAACTGATACAAACAACACTGGGACTAACAATACCATATGATTTTATGCCCTACATCTCGGGGAAAGTAAAATAAATGAATAATAATTTTCACTTAATGCACAATTTAAGGATACAAGCATGGATGCGTAAAGCTACATAAAGTCAATTTCTTGCGTTGCTGCATCTTCAAACACTGTAAGGGTGGCTGAACTGTCATGCATAACGGTGAAGCAGATTAACTGCAAGCAACAACAGGATGAACAGTGATGCACAGACTGCAGCTACAACAGCTGGCACAGCATTTTATTTGTAGTCCGGGCTGGCCAGGTGATTAACAGCGGATGGGTTGCAAGTGGGAAATAAGGTGTTTCCCCGGAGAGAGAGAAAGACCCTGAGTGTGCATTTATGCATGAGGCACAGCACCACAACTTCACTGATGAATTAATTCTGTTTCCTCTGTTCTGTCAAATTTATGATTACAGCTTTTAGTTTTGCAGCTTAAATGTCAAAACAATATTTGTTGTAGTGACATTACTGTGCACATGGGAAAAATGCTGAAAGCAGCCTTTCTAATCATTAATGAAAACACTCATACATCAAGACAACTCACAATAAAGAAATCACCCAGGAAAGCTTTCATTGCTCGATGTAATTTAAAAGGCAATATAGCCTACAGGGACTGGCAGACGTGCAGGTGGGAAATAGGGTGCATCTCCCCATTGTGAGACGCTGTGTGCATTTACATGACCGCAGGCACAAAGAAATTTAAAATTACACAATAACGAAATCACCTGGAAAGCTTGCCCTGCTCAACATAATTTAATAGGTAATACAGCCTACAGGAATCGGTAGAGGTGCAGTCTCTATATTGGAAAAAACAACATGTTTGGGTGGGCGGCAGGAAGATAATTTATGCATACATGCTGCCCGGATGAACTTAGAGCCCATTTGCGCATCACTAAGGATGAAGATGTTATATGTTATTTGCATGTAGTTCCACCATCATGGATGGATTTTCTTTTTTGTCCAGCCAATCCTAGAAAGAATTTTAAGTAACTCATGACTTGGTGCCAACCTAAAGCACACAGCCCTTTAAAGGATTAGTTTGACATTTTGTGAAATATGTTGGGAAGTACATCATTGGGAACTATTTCTTTCCTTTGAGCAGTTGCCAGGCAACCAGCAGAGACTCTACCAAGTTGCTGTGCCTGGCCAAAAAATGGTACAGCACATAAACCCCTGAAAAATGGCGAACTGTTGTTTTCACACTTTGGTATTTGTATGCATTGAACAGACAAGATATAATGGATTGATTGGTGATGTTGGTTTTTTTTTTACTGTTAGACGCATAGCTTTACACTTCCACCTAAATTTAGAGGAGCATTACTCTTCAGACAAATTCCTATAAAATCTGAAGAACCAGCTTTCACAGTTAACAACCACTACTGTGGAACCAGGTAAAATATGGTCTCACCAAAGCTGTGCTGGGTGAAAATGTAAGTACTATAAGAGTTATGTGGCATCCAGTCACCTTCTTGGCCTGAAGAGCCCTTTGGAAGAGGCGCAGAAAAGAAGCAAGGCTGAAGCGGTACATGTTGTTGATCTTTGACAGGTCGGTGATGACAAAGTACATCTTGCTGGCACTCTCTGCAAGAGGCAGGTAGGCATCCCGCTCCTAAAATTTAAAGAAGGAGAAAGAGAAAAAGAAAAGACAGAGATAAATGGAAAAACCAAGAAGCAGCAGAAATATAACCACAGATGTTTCAGAGTTGCAGAAAATACAACAGACGGATGCAAGGCAGGAAAAGGGATTTGTATGGGTATGGATATCAGGAAAGTAGAATAGAAAATGTTTATTACAATCAAGAAAGATGGAGGGAGACAGACAGTGAAATGAGGATAGACAGCATGAGGTGTGATAAAAGAGGAAAAGTGAGAAAAAACAGGGAGGTACATATGAGAAAGGCAGAAACAGGAGAGAGATAAATAAATATTACAAAAAACAACTGAGAGAAAAGTACAAACACAGTTCTGGTGTAACACTGCACCCTAGAGGATGATTATGTAATGCATCTACAATAGCTCCTTAGTTGTGCACCTGTACAATCTGATGTTTGTAGCAGTTTGTGCAGTGCGTGGCTATGAGTTTGTTTATTTGTAGAACACTCAAATGGGCTGAGATGTTTGCACCCAAATACTAGATAATACTGCCTCGTTGTGGATAATAGCCTAAACCTTTTCATTTTAGTACAGAGTATAAGATGATGCTTTGTTCCAAAAATTACACAAAAGTACAAAAGTGGAGTCATTTTACATTTGCAGATTAGACATAAATGTCATTGTACATTCAACACATCTTGTCCCTGTCTGTATCTCTGACTGTTGTTATCTGTGTCTTTCTCTCTCATATGCCTCTCTGTTGTTTGCACTCGCTCTCTGTCTTTCTCGCTCCGTCACAGCCCTCAATCTCCAGCCCCCTCCCCTCTTATCAGTGAGTTAGAGGTGTATAGCAGATATGAAGATGAAAGGAAAACCAGCTACTTCCAAGTGGTTATTACACTACAGTAATCTAATGATTAATACTGATTCTGTTTGAAATGGTCATATTAAATTTATACTACTAGGATATAGCTTGAATAAAATATAACAAACATGATAAAATCCTTGGTTAAAAATGTGATTCTTTCCATGCATTCCAATTGTGGCTGCTCATTAGACCTAAGCAATGAGGATTTATTTTAAATGTATTTTTGAGATGTTTTTGTAAACCTGTTATACAACCAGCAAAGTCTTTTAAGGAACATTATAACTGTGAACACAGCGGTACAGAGAGTGTACAGTTTAGGCTTTTTCATACAACTAAGTCAAGTTACTACTAGGAACTTTTATACAGTATTTTGTTGATTTTGGAGGCCCCTGTGGACAAAAGTGGTAGTGTTTCCTGACCAATAACCACAAAATATAACGTCAAAAATAAAATTATCAAAATAAAAATCTTCCCCTGCTTCTTTTTAACTTGCTAACGTCCCAGCCACTAACCCACTAACTCTGCCTGGGAAAATGTAACACAGGCTCCTTTTATCTGATTTCACTGAAAATCCGACCCAGTGGCACCTGTCAAGAATAACTATACAGAAATGGCCGATCTTCTCGCTGATGGTCTTGTTAACTTATATGAGTCATATCAAGTATCAGTATTAAACTGAGACTTTTTCACAGCCAGTTAATAACTTGTAGAAGCTTTAAGGTGGACTGACCTTTAAGGTGGACCAGACCAACTGTTACTATCAACTTGCTTTTCATGGTTTGTCTGTAAGCAATTTCCAACAATTACACCATCTCGATTCATACCTGTAAGTGTGAGCCAACAAACTATACTGGCATCACTTTTCTATTCTTTTTTTTTTTTTTTTTGTTAATGACCAACACCGTTTTTAAAAATTAGTTAAACTATATAAAAAAAAAGTGGTGCAGTTAAGTCCATAAAACAGTTTTCATGGCATTTCTTCAGATTTTGTGAGTGTGTGTGTGTGTGTATCTTGAAGTACGGTACCTGATCGAGCGATGCCTGCAGCCTGTGTGATTCCAGCAGTGACTCCTGGATCAGGGCACTGCTGGCCTTGGTCTGGTTCAGACTGTCTATCAGCTCCCTGTTCTCCAGAATGTTACCCTGAGCTGTAGCCAGGGTCTGACACAGAGAGAACAGACAGATGGATGAGCAGACAGGTACAAACAAAAGACATTGTATGGATTAGACAGAAGAGAGAAGGAGAAGAGAGGGATTGGGGGGATACACATGATGTAGGCAACAGTTTGTTGTGTAATTGACAGATGTCAATTAGCAGAAATCTGGGATCTGATAAAAGTCGCAAAAGTGACGAGTTGTCATTTTTCAAATGGCTTTTTTTAAACTTTCATAGAGCGCCATGACTCGCCGACTTCATCCCGTGGAATCTATTCTCTGAAACAAACCGATAAAATTTATTCAAATAAATTCAAATAAAATAGATGAGAAAGCGTTGGAGCATGGAAATGTCAAGTCAAATATGCTCTTACAATTCTAGAATAATTACATGTCTAGTACCACTGAAGCACTGACATCCTGCTTTTGGCACTATCTATAAGGGTGTGTGTGTGTGTGTGTCCTATAGACTGCGCGCACAAAAACATCATTAGGTCGAGTGTCTGTGTGGCACAATGTCCATCAACTGTGTGTGTATGTGTGTGTGTTTATTGTGAAAGTTCATATGCATTCAGCTTTGTTTTTGCAGAGAAGTACAAGAAACACCATCAAGTCTTTGGACAGTAACAATCGTTTTGTTGTTTTGGCTCCATATTCTTGTTATCGTGGATGAAAACTGTCATAACACCTGCCTACAAATTCTCTTGAAGTCAAGTTTGAATTGCATGAATAAGTGATAAGAAATGCAAGAAAGTTTGTCATTTTATTCCATACTAATATTACTATTCACATCCTACGGCTTCCAGAATATTTAATAGGATGTTTGCAGGGAGGCAATTTTGCTACAGTTGTGTTTGCCACCTGTTTTTCAGGTACAAAAGAGACCTAGTTCTCAAACTAGAAATACTGAATATTCATTGGCACAACCTAAAATTAAAGTTAAGTTAGCACAAAGTTCTAAAATAGTTTTAGACTGTTTAAGGTACAAGTTTCCACCCTGAACTAAAAGTTATTATTAAAGGTGGGTGGTGCAAAGGAAAAAGCAGTTCTCTACCGCCGCAGAGACATGAGTTCAATACCCAGCAGGTCTCGCTTCTGAGTCTCATAACACATTTGGCAGTGTTCATGGGAGGGAAGCTGGTGACAGATCACATCCTTGTTGCAGCACTAGCAACTCCTCCTGCTTGGTCTCGTCTGAACACTTTGTTTCATTTTGTCTACAACAACCTCCTCAGACCGACAGTGGGAGTTAACAACAAGATCTGCAGTGCAGGGGCAACCAGAATTCCAAAGTGAGGTGCACGCTGATTTTCTCAACATTATCAAATGATTATACCTTAATTAAAGATATATTTTTATCACTGAGGTGTGTAATTGTGCTTCTGTAGGTACAAATGATTGGGGTATTGTAATGTACATTATACAGTATACAGTAAAAAAGAATTAAACACCTTGTTTTCTCCAGAGCTGATGACGGAAGTAGTGATGAAGATGAAGGCGTGAGCCCTTCCTAATCTGTTGAGAGTTGCACATGCACAGTACCGATCACAAACTCGCAAGAAAATGACGGCAGGTAAGACGACGTTTACCAGCTGAAGCACAAGTGAGTGTTTAAATTATCCTGGAAAATATAGTTTAGTTGGGTTGCATTAGAGGATGTGGGTGAAACTCCGACTATGTACCGCACAGCAGCCACAAGTTTGAGAACAAGGCAGATGAAACGGACATTTTTCAAAGGCATGTCAAGTTTACGAAAACCGTTGCTGGAGTGCTGCAGTAACAGCCGACATTAGGGCTGCAACTAATGATTATTTTCATTATAAATTGATTTGTCGATTAATTCCTTGATTAACTGATTTGTTGGTTGGTCTTTAAAATGTCAGAAAATTGAAAAAAATGTCAGTGTGTCCCAAAGCCCACAATGACATCCTCAGATGTCTTGTTTTGTCCACAGCCCACAGATATTTAGTTTACTGTCTATAAAGGAGAAAAGAGACCAGAAGATATTCACAATTACTACTGAAAACATTATTTGATAGCTGCAAATAAATAAAACAATCTGTACATAGGCAAGCAAAAATGGACCCTTTAGGCAAGCAGATTTCTGACCCACTTGCTCAACCAGGCAAGTGAAAAAAAGAAACCATAAACGCTGAACCCTGAACAAGCTCTCCAAGTACTCTTTTGTTCTCAGTGTGTATGCTGCATGTCTGCATTGTACCTCTAGCAGTGACTCTTCCAGCTGAGCCAGCTGTATCTTCTTGTCTTCCTCTTGTTGTAGTAGTCTTGTTTTTTCAGTCTCCAGCTCTGGCTTCTCCTGCTGAATGGTCAAGGCTAGCAGCTAATGCACAGACACGCACAGACAAACAAATGGTAAAACAGATATACAATGTGACTACAGAAACACACACGGTATGGCTACAACATAAGTACATACGTCTATATTAGGGTGCAAATTGTTAGCATTTTCCTTAATCAGTCACTTACATATATGATCAATGACTCGATTTATTGTAATTTTAAAAAAACTTGAGAATTTTGCTTATGCCAAACACTGCCAAATGCGTTTTTTCCTCAATCAAAGCTTTGGATCCACAGCAACATATTTCATATTCTCTCACAGCATCACAGCCTATGAAGATGATGAACACACATATTAAACACATATAAATGATATCAGATAATATGTGGAGCACACTCATAAAAATAATATATTTCTGATCTTTATTTGATAGTAGATTGACTAAATTTTATGTGATGATCAAATTATTAACAACCACTTACTCGATTAATGAATTATTGTTATCACCCCCACTCTATCTATACATTGCATTATTCCACTACAAAAACACTTGGTGCATGTATTTTGCTCATGAAGCACTCAGTGCTAAACTGAAAAACAGAAAGGCTGCAGAATATTTGAATCTATGGTCACAATAGGAGGAGCCCTGGCCTTTAGTACATTCATAGTATTGTTTAATATTACAAAACACCGCCACAGACCATGGCCTCACACACATGTTTAATCAACACTGCCAACAAAAAATGCACCCAGATTCACAAAGGTACCATTTACTGCAGGGCTATTATAGCAGATCGTTGGGCTGTTATAACAGACTGTATACTGCACGTGTTTGAGTTTGAGTGTGGGTTACGTAGGTTACCTGTCCCCGCAAGCCTGCCCTGGTGGTGTGAAGTTGACCTCTGTAACCACGGAAACAGCATCAGGGGGGATGAAGGGGGTGGGATTCCTTGTTGCCATGAAGAGACGGAAGTCCTCGTTGTAATCTATAACTTTGTCTCCTATCTGAACCACATATCTAGGACCTGCGTGGGTGTGTGTGTGTCAAGGTTGGACAGAAAGAAAGAGAGTCTGTTAACAACATGTGCTGTATCATACAGGCTGGCTTGTGGCCAGTATAAAATCTATCTTCTATCTATCTTCCCTTTTACTTTCTCCTCTGCTCTCTGTCTTCCAGATGTCTGCAATGCAGCACTGCCATGCCGTTGTCTCGACTCTTTTTTTTCCATCCTGTTCAACATCACTTTTAAGTGGATAACTTGCCCTTTCTCACACTGCCCCCACTCTTTCTAATTCAGTTTCAAATAGACAACCGCCTCTCCCTCGATGATTCACAGCCTTATGAATCACCCTCATTTTCACAGGTGTGTTTTCAACTTCTGCTTGCACATATACCTACATGATTAAAAGTGGCTGTTTGCAACTGTGATTGGTATGTGATTCTATAAGCCATGAAACTAACATATCTCAGGTAAAATCAGAAGGACAGACGCAAAGGCAGCCATGCATGAACATATGATGTACTGTATGTTTATGAACCTCTCTCTCTTTAAACTTTATTAATACTGATTTTATATAATACATATTTCAAATAACTGTTGCTTTTAGATGTCTGAATTCTTTAGTGGCTCAAACAACCACTATCGGTATTAATTTAGACAAACCTAGAAATATTATGTTCTTTATTAGGCAGTAAACAAACACAGCTATACCCTAATTAGACACCATACATCTAACAGTACACTAATAAGACCTAAACAAGCTGTACTTTGTATCAAATTGTAATATGTTCTTTATCAGACAGTTGTTGTAACCTTTTGGCACACTAACAAGCCTTACTTTGCAACAAACTAAGACAAAAACAAGAAATATGTTCTCATATGTCTTTATTAGCTAGTATTAGATAATTTCTTAGAAATTCATTAGACTTTATTAGACAGTAATTAGAGACTCATTACAACTGTAAACAGTACAGTTTTGCTGTAATGTGTCCCTAATTACCCTCTAATAAAGTATCATATAAGGGTCTAACAGTGGGCAACAATGCACTTTTGTTAACAGTGTAGTTCTACTGTAGCATGTCCCTCATTACCCTCTAATCAAGATGAATAAAGGGTCTAATAAAAAACATAAACTCTGTATTTTGTCTAATTTGATACATTCATATTATTATGTGTTCCTTTAAGTGTATGGTGTCTAATTAGGGTATAGTTGTGTGTGCTTACTGTCTAATAAAGAACAAATAATTTGTAGTTTTTGTAGTACAGCTTGTTACATCTTATTAGTGGACTGTAGAATAATGTTTGACCCGCCCTCTCTCTGAGGACTTTGGATTAGCAAGATTATATTATTAAAATGACCAAGAAAGGAGTGTTTGAAGATTCACAAAAGCACTCGTCTTTCATCTTTTGTATGCAGTTTGATAAAATCCACATATATAAATAATACATGTGTGAAGAGCCACGTTTTAAATAATGGAATCACATATCCGAGTTACATCCTTTGCCCAAGACGTATTTTTATGTACAAAAGTGTCTTATTTGCTCTGTATTCTCAGAATTTTCTTTCTAAAAGCTCTCTGACTCCAGAGTGAGAGGAACAAAGACTTTCAGGGAGACTCGATAAAATGAGTTCCAACTGAGAAACTCAAACCCGTCTCAGAGGGGTCTACTCACAGGCTTATACAACTAATGGAAACTGACACACAAAAAACAATTACCAATTTATGCACCAGAAAAGTGATACTAAATGATACCACTGATAGTGTGACAAACTTGATTTTCGTTTTTAATTATTTGTATTTATTAACCCTCTTCTTTGTTCGCGCTTTTAATCCTGAGTCATCTGTAATGCTCCTCCACAGTATGCTCATTACCGCTTCAAAAATCTCCCTCATGGGTGTCTTGGTTCACTGCACAGTTTGTCATTTGCCTCTCTGTTTCTATAGACCCTGTGGCGTCAGACTTGCCCAAATATGGAGTCACAGCTAATTCTTTTTGGAAAAAAAATAAGTGGGGCTTGATTATAATTGTCTGTTTATAGGGCAGGCTTTTCAAACTGATTCATTTGCTGACAGTGAGAATTCTTAACTTTTATCTTAACATCAAACTAGCTGATGAAAAGTTGATATATTAACTCTCTGACATTATGACACGCTAAAGGAAACGTCAACCGCCATAAAACTCCACAATAAGGGCTCACTGACCTTCACCCATCGCTGCATTTTGTTTGACAGTAACAGAAAAATGACAGTAACATCATCAATGATTAAGAATTAATTTACTGTGACATTTTACAAATCACAAGCAGAATTAAAGCATATCTATAACCTGAATGTTCTTCTTAGTACACAGAGTGAAGCTTTCAGGAGACGGCTCCATACAGTGGTCAGAAGAGCTCAATTAAAGGTTTAGTGTGTAAGATTTACAGGGATTATTTGAAATGTGGCAGAAATAGAAAATAATAATTCTATGTATGTTTTCAATGGTGTATAATCGCCTAAAAATAAGAATCATTGTGTTTCTGTTACCTTAGAATGAGTTGTTTATATTTACAGCGGGCACGGGTCCTCTTCCACGGAGGCAGCCATGTTGAACCGCCTTGTTTCTACATTAGCCCAGAATGGACAAACCAAACACTGGCTCTAGTTTCACAGCATGTTCTCCTACACACTTGGAAGGGGGGAGTGCGACAAGGTGTTCGCAATTAGCAAGCTCACTGCTAGATGCCACTAAATCCTACACATCGTCCTTTAAAATTGTGCTAATAACGTCAAGGCACAAATTCATTCACAACAGGATTATTGTTTATATCGTTCAGGCAATATCCCTAAAAATGGGATTTCACTACAATGGAGAAGAGCAGCCGTAAGAGAGAGGCGAATAGTCAGCTTTTTAGTTGGCAACCAGTGGTTGGTGAACCCTCTGAATTACACTCAAAATACTCGTTATGCAGCATCAATTATTTTTCCCTCACCCACTTTGCACGAAAAGGGTGCTTGTGTGAGCGTGCGTACCCTGAGCTATGAGGTCCCTCCTCAGCAGTGGGTAGAGCACAGGTTCAACTCCATCCATCTCTTGAATGATAAGTGTTTTTCCAAATCTGACCGCCAGCTCCAGGGATGTCATGAAGTTATTATCCTATAGAAGAGCAGGCACACAGACACACAAGTGTAAGGATACCTTGAATTCCAGTAATGGTTGTTGACACGGAATGCTTTAACACATCATAGCAATTTCATTACTATTACTTTCACAACATTAGAAGGCCTTTCTGACAATTACAAAGACCTTCGAAGCAAAAAGTACTGCCAAGCACAGCACAATAGGGCGGAACTAGGCAGAACAGTCTTGGGGAAAAAAGTGACGCATATATCCGATCTGTGGTGGTCAGGTCAGGTTCAGGCCGGCTATGTGATGAACAAGTTACCAAAATCACCAACTACTAAAAACAGCATTTACAACTAAAACACATGCGTATATTTTTAATACATATTTACAATTCAGATAAACATTTTCAAATACAAAAGATATCTATCAACATAGCAAAACAGGCGAGATGAAAATGGTGTACAGCTCATGTCCAACACCTACTGTATCCTGTGCCTGGCTGACAGGGCAGTGATTACAGTAGTGATTACAGTGGTTTTATAAAATAGTAGACACACTGAAGACAAAAGAGATGTTCAATCTTTTTAACAGAACCAAAATTTAAATTACTGCTTTAAGGGTATAATAAGTAATGGCACTAATTTTGTAGTTATTAACTAGTAATTAGTAAGGAATGAGTAATAGAGTCCAACATTGATCAATATAATCATATCACTTGTTCAAATCAACAACTGAGCAGATCAAGGAGGAAGATGAAGGTGTTTTAATCATATACTTTAAAAACATAGTGGCAACTAAATGATGAGGGTATAATAATGGACTTAAAACAGACTTGCATTCATCAGACAAGAAGAAAAAGATCAATCAAGAACATCTAAGGAAGCATTTCAAATAAATGTTCGACAGGAATTCCTTTACAGGTTCCTGCACACATAAAAGATCCCTCATTGGTAGGTTTAAGGTTGACTGAATCTGAACACACAGCATATCACCAGAGTACATGTGTGAAAATGAATCAAAGTTTTCAAATGCAATAGAATAATTAATGACCTCAGCTGTGTGTTCTTAAAGATATGTGTGTGTGAGAGTGTGTGTGATTACCTGCTGGTTGATAACCTCCAGTCTATGCTGTTTGAGATGTGTGCGTAGCCACTCTGTAGCTCGGGATGATGGGTCGATCAGGAACGGACAGGCAACACTCTGAGTACAGAACAATGATAAAGAGCTGTGTTTCAGGTTAGGCTCTTATAGAAAAGTTTTACTTAGGAGGAGGCTCAGTTAGTGAGGAAAAGGAGGAGTGTGTGTAAATGTAGTTCAGTCCTGTCTCACCGCTGTCATGCTTATCGACCAGCGTCACTCCTGTGTCAGGCAAAGGAATGAAGTCCACCACCCTCCTTTGATCCCGTGCTCTTCTATTTCAAGGTGTCTTGCTGAAGGATTCTCTTTCTTAAACCCATCTCAGACCTGTTTATTTGTCTCTTTATTCTCAACAGCCTCATCCTACTCTGCAACTGACAGAAGGAACCCTTCTCTTTGTTCTTACCTCTTTTGTGTGGTTGTACATGTGTCATGGATGTCCACACTTTTATTCCATGTGTCTTTTTAACATTCACCAACTAGTACATTACATTTAACTACTTTTACTGAAGTGATTGCTCAAGATGATGCAATCTCCTACACACACACACACACATAAACTTAAACTTGTAATGGAGATATATACACACACACAGAAAGTGAAAGAAAAAGAGAGACTACACTAAATTGAGTGGGGGCTATAAGGATGAATTGTGGAACAATTTCTTACCCGTAACTTGAGTTCATTGATCTGAAGGCAGCAATGGTAAAAACAACACACAAACTCAATACAGACGAATGGAGGACAAATGAATGGCAACAAGGACAGAATTCTTGACATGACTGTTCCTATGGAGACTGGTTGTTACAAGTAAATGCTGTAGTTATACTGCACTTTAATATCCGTTTACAAAAAGTACATTTAACACATAAGACAAAGACTTATTGTAAGCTTATATAAAATATTTTTAATAACTTCAGCCAAACAAAAACATAAAGAACTCAGTAGAGAGAGAGAGAGAGAGACATAAATTGCCGATTAAATTGACCCTTCCTCAGTCCCGCCTCTTTTGGAACCTTGGTCAACTTTCCCCTTTCTTGCTTTCTGTACTTAATTATACTATGTGCTGGGCTTGTCTATGTTGAGAATAAAAACAAATTTTGAAGACAGACTGTTGCTGGGGTACCAGTAAAAGTGACATATAGTCACATCTTAAGCTAGGTAATGTTAGAAAATCGCCAGCTAACTGGCTAGCTATTCTACATCAATCGTTAGCTAGCAAGTCACATCTGACAGCTCAGTGGTTCCCAAACTGGGGGACACAGAGCCACTGCAGGGGGGGCTGGATGACTGGGGAGAAATATAGAATGAAAGTTAAATTAATATGATTTATGTGGGGAAATATTAGCTATAATGATAACATTTATTTTACTAGTTTTTTTTCGCATGACTCCTCACTTTTTTCCCCCACTGTACAAACTGAAGCCAAAATGTCCCAAATCCAAGCACTGCCTTCTTGGGCTGGAAATGTCATTTGGAGGCTGAGTCTGTGCAGTAGCGACCAGTATTGGAGGCGTGTTTCAAGTTCCCGCCCACACAGCCGGCCAAATCAATCGCAAGTAAAACTCAGCTGTCAATCCTGACGTGAAATCCCCTTCTTATAGCATCCACCAACTGTTGAAAACCATGTTAGAGAAACATTTATTTGACATGTACTTCGATGTTTTAGTTTTAGCAGGATTGATGACCTATACTGCAGCCAGCCACCAGGGGGCAATCAAGCTGTTCTAGCTTCACCTTTGGGGAGCTGCCATGTAGTCCATTTCTATATCAAAAATATCAAAACATATATTTTACAGGTCCCCCAGCAACATCTTCAAAATTCAGTCATCCTTTTAACATGATGAGCCTTGCACATAGCATATCTAAGTACAGGGGACAGGAAAGGAGAAATTAGATTGTGGTTCTGCAAGGTACCAAGTTTGCTCAACCATTACTGAAGCACAGAACAAAAGGGGTGGGACTTAGGAAGACACTGTTTTAATAACATCGATCTGTCTGTGTCAATGCAGGTTTGTAATCAAGGGAATCAAAACAAAGTAGAGAGAGCAACAAGATTGACAGACAGGCAAATAAATGTCCAACCTGTAGTATGACAAGTGCATTCTCCATGGAGAGGTCATCAGAGGGCAGCCCTTGACTCTTCCAGATCAACTGCTCACTCTCCGAGCACAGGAATGACCGCAAGTCAAACTCTGATACAAACACACACAACACAAAAGCTTATATTTACTCAGAAAAGCTTATACATACTCACTAATAAAAAGAGCATTACTAATTTTAATCAAACCTCAGACACTGGATACTCCAACAGCCACCTGGAAACAAATCCCACTTCAACAAAAACATTATATTATACTACACACCGGGTCAATGAGTAATCTTGACATCCAACTTGTGGAGAAGCCATTCAATGGACGTGTATTCAGAAACGATAGCTGGTCAAGTGCATGACTCAGCTATTTGAGATTTACATGCACATCTGAAACCCCGTGAGAAAGAGCCAAGCAGAATTATATGGTCAGATTTATTAATGAGACAACAATTAGAGCTGAGAGAGACTTTGTACATATTTTACAGGTTCGTTTGTGTGGCTGGAATATTAATATTTGAATAGAAGAGCTGGTGAATTAAGATGATTATGCTTGGCATTTGAGAGGAAAAATTCAGAGAGTGTACTGCATTCCTGAGTGAATGTGTGAGATTTTGTTTTTATGTGAGTACAGGATAGAAAATGAAGATGCTTTTTGAGTGAGGGATTAAAAACAAAACACCAACACAATTTGTTAGTCAGTTAGTTACTTTGATGGAGGAGTGGTTACTCATAAAGCAATTTTAACGCAATTTATTCAGTCAGCACTAATAATTAGCACAACCACGAGCTTGCAAGTGCTGTATACACACCATATGTACCAACACAGTGCATTGTGCCTTGTGTATGTTATGTTTAGAACAAGAGTTATGGTATAGGTATATGCTGGTGCTAGCGTGTTGGCCTTAAGTATAAGTAGCAGTATATTTACTCTGTAGTCCAGATTGAGCCATCCATGTCTCCAGACATTGTCTTCTACGGTCTTCAGGAGCTGCAGACAGATAAGTAATGAAGGCTGCAGCCAGCATGGTCCTCATAGGGAGCGTGTCCAACTCATTCTTAATCTCAGACATCTGATGAGAGAGACACAGAGAGTAAAGAAACAGACAGGACAGGGGAGAGGGGGGGTTTAGACAGACAGGTAATTAAAGTGAAAAAAAAAAGTATGAAAAGAGAAAGACAAGAGAGGGAAGGGCACCCCGAGGATTGAGGGAGGAATCAGAGAGAGGAATTTAAAGAAAGGTAGGGATAAAAGAAGAGAAAGATTGAGGAAAAAGAGAACATGTAAGTAACTTT
This sequence comes from Lutjanus argentimaculatus, assembly GCA_034769285.1. Lineage (NCBI taxonomy): Eukaryota > Metazoa > Chordata > Actinopteri > Lutjaniformes > Lutjanidae > Lutjanus > Lutjanus argentimaculatus. Next base: position 6,236,598 of record JAWZSL010000001.1, read on the forward strand.
CCTTCCTCCAAACTGATGACCTGTAAACCCAACTTGTAGCCCCAAACAATCCAAAAATGCCAACACTAATCCTGACATAAACACAAGATAAAAGTAACCCACAACTGCAGGAACACATACACACTTGCACAATATGAGCTGATTTGACATTATTGCTGTAATTTCTAAAGTTGATCAGGATTCCTTTGAGGCAGTCTAGGAGTGGAGTGGATGTCAGGTGGAACATAAATGCATACACACGTGTTTGGTGAATGTTATATATTTACATTTTTGTCTACATTTAAAGCAGTTATGTTTACATCTACAGCAGTCATGTTTACATTTACAGCAGCTTACGTTTACAACTACAGCGGTTTATAAGTATATATTATTCTACCTCTTGTAATTTTACACAGAGTTGCAATGTTTGTACAGCAGTTTATGTTTACATTCACAGCACTTCAACAACATTTTTTAACATTTTCTTAAAGGGACAATTCACCCCAAAGTCGAACTTCCATATCTGTGCACTTTCTAACTAGCTCAGTGTGTGACCCAGAGGGGTCGAGGGAATGTTCCATGTATGTATGTAGTATGTATGTTGTTCTATGTAACACCATGGTCCTGGAGGAACGTGGTTGAAATGATAATAAAAGACAGACTGCAGTCTATTATGCATCAGTCTTAATTGTGAAGCCTTATGACCCCTGGATGCCCACACCTCTGAGGCTGTGGGTTCTCTTTTTTAATCATTTTTGTATTTACATTCAGCAAACACATTACCATGAAGTGAGTCTCAAATATTGTATCCATTTGTTTGACTGAAATGTCCTGTTTTGAAATTTTCTGTAATCTGTAGGTTTAAGGGAGTCTCAGAGTGAGTGGATATCAGAGGATCACAAATACACACATATGTGTTTGGCAAATGTATATTTTGTGTTTGTTTACATTTTTTAATTCACAAGCCTTATGACCCCTACATGCCCACATCTCTGAGGCTGCAGGTTCTCATTTTTAGTATTTTTTTAATTGACATTCAGCCAACAGAAAGTGAGTTTCAAATATTGTATGCATGCATCATCCATTTGTTTGTCTGAAATTCCCTATTTAAGATGTGTAACAAACACAAGGGAAAATAAAAACAAAAACAGAGAAAACTATGTAAAGTAACGGAGTGATCTGTTCCTTACCATACAGTAAAAACATAGATTTCTGGCCTGCAGGGTGTTACATAACTAAACCAGTTTTTCCCCCAATGTGACACATATAATTTCAAATTCATGGTAATGGAACAGTTCACCCTCAAAATCAAAATTAAATATTTTTCCCCTGCCAGTAGTGCTTTTATCCATCTAGATCTTTTGGTGTGAGTTTTGGAGATAACTTCTGTAGCAATATCTGCCTTCTCTCCAATATTAAGGGACTAAATGGCACCCAAAGCACCAAAAAATACATTTGGAAATTTAAAACCAGTGTCTCTTTACAAAAATCAGACCTGCTTACTCAAGATAATCCACAGACCTTGTTGTAAATAGTTTGATGTAGGAACTACTTTCTTTCCAATTGAAAGAAAGTAGTTCCATAGATTCTAGTGTAGAAAGAAAGAAGTTCCTACATGAAACTTCTTACAGCAATTTTTTTTAAAATCACATTATTTTTTGGTGCTTTGAGCACCACACGCCGAGTGGCATTTAGTCCAATTACACTGGAGAGAAGGCAGATATCACTTACTGCTGATACCTCAAAAACTCTGCATTCACACCAAAACAATCTAGATGGATTAAAGACACTACAGGTCAGAGGTAAAATATATACTTTTGATTTTGGGGCAAACTGTCCCTTTAACATGTGCTGTTATCTTCTCCCTTGTAATGTCCATCCATGCATTTAAAGTTGGACTCTCCTGCGATAACCATTTCCTCATAGGGACCTTTTTTTTTAGCATTTATTCAACAACTATTTATCTCTTTTCATTCGTTCTTGAAGTAGCAGTGCAAAAAATACAGTGTTAATCTCCATGGGCACATGGAATCTGAAAATATCCTGTAAGGCGCCATGCGTACCTGTCTGGTCTACTTTTAAAACCGTCAAACACCCTGTCACAGTCTACAGTTCAGCTCAAAACATGTGTCTTATCCTGCACCACTTACTCTGTAGGTGTGCCCCTCTCTTATGTGGTTCTCCTTCGTCTGAAACACTTAAACAACTTTAACACATTTGCATGTAGGGAACCACAGTTACTGCATAGTGTGCACAAGAGTTAGGGATGAAGTGTGCGTATGAGTGAGTATATGAAAATACGTGAGTAGAGAGTAAACTGGCTCTTTGGCGCGGGCCTTGGGGGAGGCAGTGAGTGTGAGGGTGTGTGAGTGGTGTGTGTGTGTCAGGAAGAGATTGAGTGTTTTAATTAAGGTGCAGACAGATGCTGTAGAGAGGAGTAAAAACAGCCAGAAGGGACTCAAGACAGCAGGATACATCCCCCTGTCTCTCTCTCTCCCTCTCTCTCTCTCACACACACACACACCTCCTGTTGCTCCTACATGGGAAAGGAACCCCTTTCTTAGTAAATGTGTATAACCTCCCACACAAATACACATATCAAGCACACCCATATATCAAACTACCTGTGCGTTCCACCGTGTGTGTTCTCCATCCAGTTGTCGATATGAGCTTCTGGGCCGCAGTGATCGTGTCCTGAGCTTTGGTCACCTCAGCCTCCAACTTAGCCGCCTCTGTCGTATGACACTGGAACCTGAAGAAGTAGTAAGTAAAAGATCAGGAAGTAGATAAATTTGCAGACTGAAATTCTGATATTTTTTAAATTTACATAAGACCGAGTGATAGATTGTAATTTTTCATTTTTCTGATGTATAATTCATGTGTAGCTCCTTTCATGTTATTAAAATCAGTATACAATTCTGTATATATGCCCTGGAATTTATCATACAGTGAAGTGGGAGGTGAGCATGGTTTGAATTATGAAGGAGTTCAGGGGAGCTCACTTGAAAGCCTACTTTGAGATATTTAGGAGTTCTAATACATCATTCATTTTAAGTTTAATTTTATTTTCTGTTTTTGTAAGTTCCTAAAATAAACAAGAATCATAATAATATGTCATATGTGTGTTTTTTCACACATTACATTCCAATTCTCGAACATTTTTCTCCACTAAGATACATAATGCTGTGCGTGCTGTTTGTTGTGTGTGCCGCTACTGCAGTCGCACTGTCATCGTTCTGAAACCGAGATCAATTCCATTTCCCTCCTACTGTATCAGCCCTCAAACAAAACGGAAATGACTGGGAAGTAAAGGGAATAATCAACAAGAAGACACAGAGAGAGAGAGCTGCAAGCAACAAACAGCTGTTCTACGTGCCTATGATAGGTAATGTAAAGTCCTCTCATGTAAAAACAAATGTTTCAGTGGCTAAATTGTGATTCAAGAACTTTTTGCATTAGTTCAGATTCACAAAGATCAAATAATAATGTTCATACCTGATACCAGCCTCTCTAAAAGCAGTTTCTTCATTTCTCTGTAGTTAAAAAACGCAAGTTTGCTGAACAATATGTAACAGATGTTCAGCTTTATTGTTTTAGACTCTTGAAAAACTGAATATGAGAAGCTGAAAAAAAATTGCCTGCTGATTTAGTAGCAGTAGTAGAAAGTTTTTTGCACTAAACCTGCAATTGACCGTACACTTCCATGCATTCCATGTATGCGCATGCAGGTGATATGTTTAGTAATGGTGCGCACCAGAAAATAGGGCTCCCCAGAAAGTCACTGTGTAATTGGAACCCTGGAGGTGAAGCAAGGCGAGGTGAGGTGAGTTGAGATGAGGTGAGACGTTAAAGGATAAGTTCGGTTTTTTGACACCTGGACCTTATTGTTAGGATTAAATACGCTCGTAGACTCACCCAGACAATTTTGGTGGAGGTCGGAGCCGTTTTCGAGCAATTTAGATCCAGCCGATGGCGTTTTTTCTCATGCCATAGTAGCGGACGGGGCCAGAAATCGAAGCCCCTAAATTAGACATTATCTGCTGCGAAACTCATGCAATGTCCACAACAACACCACCAGTTAGCCCCCATTCCTGGACGTGCAGTGGTTGCTCGTTCTCTGGCCAGCTGTTCGGCTCTTTCCCTCTGCATTAGGGTGACCAGATGTCCCGCTTTGCGCGTGATTTCACGCATTTTCTGTCTCTTTTCACGCATCACGCAAATTGAGACCATGTCCCGCACAACATCCCCCTCAGGCCCCAGCAATGAGAAGCCGGTGATGTTACTGCACTCTGGGCTGTTTGTTGTTGTCATAGTAGCACCGCACGTACGGCGCTTAGGCCCGCCCCTAATTTTCTCCGCGCTACCAACAGCTGAGGTGACAGCTAGTGAATGACACTCACACCGCGCGTTCTTCTTTGGAAATGGAGGAGGGGGAGACGCCAAACAAGAAGAGACGATGCAGCTACAGGCGGTGTCCCACTTTGTCCCTCACAAACATACCCCTTGTCCCTCTTTTGGTTTATTGGGACCTGGTCACCCTACTCTGCATCCTCCTTTCAAATAGCTCCTCGTCGGTGTATTCTGGCTCAAAACGATACGAGCATCCATTATACTCAAAGTCGTCGTCAGACACTTCTACATCGGATAAATATTCCGCCATGCTGCACAAAAATAGCCGTGTTGCCGTGTAGCCTAGCAACAACAGCGTCTCTACTCAGCTGCGGTCCTGCGGCGCACGTCTATGACGTCACCAAAAGTTACCCATTCTTGTAAAGCCCCGGATGACCATAACAACGAAGTTGAGCTGACATGGTGATAACACTGGCCATTCATTTATAAAATGTAGGTGAAATGAGCGAGTTTCGCAGCAGATAATGTCTAATTTAGGGGCTTCGATTTCTGGCCCCGTCCGCTACTATGGCATGAGAATAAACGCCGTCGGATGGATCTAAATTGCTCGAAAACGGCTCCGAGCTCCACCAAAATTGTTCTGGGTGAGTCTACGAGTGTATTTAATCCTAACAATAAGGTCCAGGTGTCAAAAAACCGAACTTATGCTTTAAGAGAGTAAGCAAGTAGAGGAGAGGAGATGTCTGGTGCGAGTAAGTAATCCTTCAGTTCAACTCACACAGTTTAAAAAAAATGATTGTAGGAACAGGGATGGATCAGAAGATAAATAGAACGACAGACGGTTTGAAGAGAACAAAGGTTGAAGGTGTTGGAGAGGAGAGCAACACAGAGAGCGAATAAGCTAAGCCGCACTTTCAGTATGAAGTTCATCTCTGTTGAACGATGACCTGGGTGGAAAAGATTGTCTTTATCTCTGTTTATGTAACTACACAGTGAGAACGAGGGATGCTGCATGGCTTTGAAGGCAACTATAAAACAGTGTTTAATTTCTTTCTTGTAGAACGCTACTGTTAGCCTGCTAGCCGAGTTAGCTCCAGAAGCTTATTAAAAGCTGCATTATTTCCAGTCATGCCTGCTTTTGACCTTAGAAGGAACATGAATTTTTTTTTCCCAGTTCTGGTTTGGCTACATCATACGACACAGTGAGCAAGTTGTTGTAATGCCCCTGAGTGCATTTTGTTTGCTTTTTGTTTTGTTTTGTTTTTTATCTAAATAATCTTCAAGTCAGGGTTAATCATGAGGGGATGATGGTCAATGTGAGGTTACAGAAATAGAATTTTGGTGTATTACAAAAACATAAGTGTTATTTGTGACAATGTAACAGCAATGTAATATTTTTCTACATTTGAAATACAGTAAAAATGGAAGATTCAAAAGTTGGAAGAAGTCAGACGGAGGCATACTTCTCTTTCAACTCGTTGACTTTGGCTCCAACAGAGTTCAGCTGGTCCTCCAGTTTATTCTTCCGACTCTCTGTTTTCCGCAGGTTTCTGGAACACACGGACACACACAACAAATCCAGAAAGTTATCTCGTGTGAGTGCATGTTTATCATGAAAAGTATGTGTCTATGTGTATCTTTAATTGTATTTTATGTGTGGTTGTGTTGAAGAAATCAATCACTATCATTCTTAGGCGATTTCTTCTGTGGCCTTTGTGCGTTTGTGCGTATTCCTACTCCAATAGTCCCGCTTGCTCTCTCTCCAGGGGCTCTATCCTCTCCAGGACGTGGGAGTATTGGACGTTGGCTTTGACCCAGGCAGCCAGAGGAGCAGCTGCAGCACTCGCACGCTTTGCATTCTGACCATAAAAACAACAGCGTCAGAAAACAACTCAATTGTCACAACAGCTGCAAAAACCATCCTTGGACAACAACAAGAAAAAAAATCAAGGGGTTAATAACTTTCACCAGCCATACATCTCATTTTTATTCTGCTATTGTGACTGGCTGACCTTGGGATCGAAAGAGGCCTTGTTCCTGTTGAGCAGCTCTTCCACACTCTGGCGAATCTCAGGGGTGATGTTCCTGGCCTCAAATGTAGCTATGTCCTCCCTCACACCGCGCTTAGCCAGAAAGCTACAGAGACAAAGAGGGAAAAAAAACAATAAGGGAGAGGTTTGGACATGAATAGGTGAGAAATAAAGCAGTGAAAAAAGAGCGACAGAAAAGATGCTGTTTGTGAGAGAGTCTGATGTTACATGTCATGGCAAAGTAAAGAAGTGACAGAAAGACAGATCATGAAAGAGTGACTGAATAATGTGACCTTTAATCCAGAAATGATTATGATAATGTTAATTCAAGCCTAAAATTATGAGACTTAACGTTATTTCATCTCTAATTAAGCACAAACAGTAGAAACTTATTCTCTTTGTTACTCATATTTGGCAAATCCATCTCTACCAGCCCTCTCTCTCTCTGTCTGTCTCTCTCTCTCTCTCACACACACACACACACACACTCGCTCTCTTTGTTACTCGAGCAGTGCTCAGAGTGGAGTTTGCTCACCCAATTAACACGAGTCATTAGCAGGGCAGAATGTTTTTTTTTTTTTGTCTGTCTGATCCCCTCTAAAGGTGCCCATGGTCAGATGAGTGATTTGTACCAAAAGTTAATTTAGATCAACACTGGGACATAAAGGAACTGCATAGACACAGTCACGCAGTAAATGCACAAGTACATGAGAGACACACAAAGATATGTAACTGTGACATTTATTCATTATTTAAACATACGACAAAGGTTTTTTTTTAACTGGTATGAAACAGTATTAATACTGTTGCCTCCATGTGACCCACATAAACAAAAAAGACCATCGGCAAGAAGATTGGTGATTTCTATATAGCTATCCTTAATCTGTCCCTCCAGGAAGCTGTGATGTTGTGATCACAACAATTAAGGTAATTTGTCATTGTAAATTGACATTTATCAGTGCTCTGTCTGCATAGATACAAGACTATACTTGTGGTTTTGTGCTTGCTTTTTTGACTGATTTTGTGTTCCAAAAAGAGTTTGCTTCTTTGTGGAATATCCTCCAGGTACACTTCTAATTTACAAATAATTCATAATTTTAAAAAATAAATTCTGATTTTTTGATCTTCAATGAAAAAAAAAATCACAACTTTTTTTTGCAATTTTCACTTGCAAATGCATAAAAATTTAAAAATGAAATCAGGTCGTTTAAGCCAAAATAATCACAAAAAAAGCAAGAAAAACCTAGTGGAACTGACTAACGCCTGCCACCTTGTCGATTCTCCTTGAAATCAGATGAAACTATTTGAATCATGCCGACCAGAAGACTCTATGTTTACATTTTCACAGTCGAAGTTACAGTGAGTAATACTGTGGCGAGATTTTTCTTCAGATAATTTTAATTTTGACTTATATTTTGCGGCTATGGTGGTGGAAACACTAGTGATTTTGTCCAAAGGGGCCTCCAAAATCATCACAAAATAGAAGTTCCTTATAGCTGCTTTCATATATTTTAAATGTATCACAACTTCTTATTTGACACAAGGTTGAATTTCTCTTGTAAATAAGTGGTGGAAGAATATTCATTCATGCCCTGGTCAAGAACAATAGTGTTGGTAATATACAAGCAAAGAATAAAAAACTACAATGTTTGAATGATATGAAAAAATAGAATATTCTAGCTTGAATACAGCTCTGATGGTTTGGGTGATTTCCCATTTTGAAACCATTTTAAAAATAGTAGTAAAATTATCTGCATTTCTTCACGTTAACTCAGGTATAAAGATTTCTCCTCTACATCCTTTCCTTGCATGTCAATCCTTCTCTTCTCTTCTTCCTCTGTCTCCATCAATCCCTTAACACCCCATCATCTCTTTTTGATAACCCAAAAGGTGCTGAAGATCCTCGTCAGTTTAATTGCTCTCAACAGGGTAACTTTCTCCTCATCTATCGATCTATCCTTCTTTTTCGCTGCTCGCCTCTCCATTCTTTTACACATTCTTCCCATGTCTTCATCCTCTCACCTCTTCATGCTGACCCAGGAGGTGTCGAAGATGCCCATCAGTCTCAGCACGCCCTCCAGGATGTCTCTGATGACATCAGGGGGCATGCGGAGGGAGCGGATCTCAGACAGAGCCTCAGGCTTGATGTTTCCAACTGCACGCTTTGCTTCATCTACCAAAGGCTGGAGGGCAGCAGCGATAAGAAGAGGGAGGGATACAGAGGTAAAGAAGGGACAAGTACATCTGTAGGGGCAGCTGTATGTATGCGCATTTCTAGTAATTGACAGAATCATACTGGCTGCACAAGTCAGCCCGACAACTTACCTGCACTTCCTTCAGCTCATCATCTATTTTGGACTTTCTCTCTTCAATCTTGGACACCTCTTGAGCCATTTTCCCTTTTATTTTCTCCATCTCTGTCTTCTGGTCACTGGCATTCTGGACAACCAAAAAGATCATGTGATGTTATAGTTTTAATCAATGGACCCATCCTAAGTCCCGCCTCTTTTTGCTGTTGATCAAGCTTAGTACCTCGGTCAACTTTCTCCTTTCCTGTTTTGAAATTGCAGAATTTGCAAAATTTGATGTTTTAAAGATGCAGCTGGGGGGCACATAAAAGTGACATATAGTCACATCTTAGCTATTGTTAGCAAAACACGAGCTAATCAGCTAGCTAATCTACATCAATCATTAGCTAGCTACTTGGCCAGTGTTTTCTAACATTAGCTACCTTATTGTGTGACCCTACATGTCGCTTTTACAGGAAAAAGACGCTGACCAAGGTATCAACTTTACTCTCATGTAACTGGAGCAAAAGGGGGCGGGACTTAGGAAGTGTCAGTTGCTAAAACTATGAACCCCATTCTCAGAACCGACCGCTCAGTTCATCGAAACACTGAACAGATTCTTATTTGCTAAAACACATTTTGCACTCTGATACAACTGTTTTGCAAAATAGTAAACACAAGCAGTAGAAGCTGAGCACAACAACCACAAAACCGTCATCGTTTTAACCCAATAACTCAAAACTGTTCACACTTTTTTTGTAATGATGATATGATTAAACCAATTGCTTAGAGCAGAATCCGAATATGAGAGTGATTCAACATCAACCAATAAATTTTTCTTCCAGCATATCCAATTCCTCAACTCAACAGAATATTTTTTGCCAACATGGCAGTGGAACATCTGTGGCTGAAACCCCTACACCCAGAAAAAAATTTCACAGCCAATAGACTTGGCTCATGGTGACAGGCATGCAGTCTTGTCAAGACTTGATTCGGGCTATTCTGTACTAAACTGTGCGTATACATTTTTATCATTTTTTTGAAAATACAGAATGTGTTTACACCGTGATAAAACGTTTTTTGTAGCATCATGCCCTGAACACTGTGTTTTCCATTGTTTTATGTAGTGTGTAGTGTTTATACACTGACGGGATGATGTGGATGATCTGACAGCAGTGTTTGATTTTGCCAGATTTTGTGAATGTAGTTTGAAGATTTGGAACAGTTTTGAGAAGAGGGTGAAAGGTTTCAAAAATGCGTCTTCGCTATTGTGGGAAAACTGTTTTTGTGTTGGACTGAAAATACAGCCTTCAAACGTTTCACATTCTGAAACAGAAGAATATTATATACACAATACTCCCTTCAACTTGCTATTCACCAAGAAAACTTGACCCCAGACCTGGAGGTATCCTACCTCAACTCTCTCTACTTTTACAGATTTCTCCAATTGCTTACACACTAAAAGTGAGCACTTAAAACATCTAAACTTTAAACTTTTGTAACCAGGCCTTGAACAAAGGCACCAACAAAGTACCGACACATTTTCTGTTTCACGCTTTGTTTGCAATTCTGCAACACAGATCTTGCAAAAATACGCACTGTTTCTGACATTAGACACTTTGTTCGAGAATGAAACGCCTTGCAATCGTTGGGAAAGCACTTCTGTTCAAAATCCAAAACACACCTGAAATTGGGAACACACACACACAACCAAGGAGCAAGGAAGAGGAAGACTGAAATGAGGGTGAGAACAAAAAGATGGGTACCAGGCATTAGACAGAGACATACTTCCGCTGACATTAGGGCCACTTTGGTGGACACTGTCATTCAGTATCATGGCTTGATGATGAGGGACATACTGAATTTATTACTGTACTCTAATTCTACTTTTCTTTGTGTCTTTTTTGTTGTCGACATAGATGTTTCTCTCCGAGTGTTGTGACTTTTTGGGTTTATGTGTAGAGTTTTGACCCAACAAGTGTGTAAGCAATGGGGAAAAAAAACTGCAAAATGTAAAAGACTTCCCCTTGTTCAGTGCTTCAACTCTGAGATGAGTCAGACATATGATACAGCTTCCGTCCTCCTCTGAGTGAAGATGAAAGATTTGGTTTAGGAACAGTCAGAATACGACACAGTCATCGAGGATGAAAGAAGAGAGAGAGGATGAACATTTGGCAGCATCATTTTCCAACACTTTCTCTCTCTCACCTCTGTATCCCCACAATCTATCCGTCTTACACATCTCATCCTCATCCAAAGCTAATCTCTTCATCCACTATCTGCACAGCCTTCACATTCCCCCCTTGTCGAGCCTTGACCCCTTCCAACATACCACATATTTACTCACTTAGTCCCTCTTCAAATCTTATTTTCCTTCCTTCTCTGCTGCTTCTTATACTGTTTCCATCTTCCCCAAACCTCTATCACTTTCACACCTAGTTTGTTTCACTCTTCATCTCTCTGTCCCAGTCTTCACCCTTTTCTCCTCCCCTGCTGTCTCCATCTCTACAGGAGAAATGGCTGCAACAGCCCAAACAGATGAGTCTAGTCGTTAATTATCACTCTGCACACTGACAAACTGACGCTGACAGTTTTTCCATCTCTTGTTTCTTCTGTCTCCCTCTTTGCCTCCATCTCACACAAAAAGCAGATTCCCCACAGATAGAAAGACAGAAGAATATCATAGCTAATGAACAGGGTTCAGCTTCCTTTTTCTCTCTGTACATCTATCCATCCATCCATCCTCCAGACAGAGCCAGCGGGAGGAAATGGAGACATGCATATCAGGAGACAGAAAACAATGGATGAGAAGTCGCAGAACAAACAAGTGCACATACGCACACAAACTAAACAAACTGTGTCTTCACAGCAGGGGACACGCAGCCATGGGAAATCTAGAAAAAAGTTTGTATAATACAATGGAGATGAGGAGAAGAGGGCTGAAAGAGAGAGGCAAAAAGAGAAGAAGAAGAAGAAAGAGAAAGAAGAGAAGGAAGAGAAGAGAAGAGAAGAGAAGAGAAGAGAAGAGAAGAGATAATGGCCAGCAGGGAGGAGGGCCGCAGTGAGAGTTGAGAGGAGGAGAGATGCAACTTGGAGGAGACATGAAACCCTGCAGGACCTCTGTCCTCCCTGCCACTGAGTGTCAAAGATACACACACGGACATACACACAGTCACAGACACACCTTTATACATGCACAAACTCACACACACACAGCACACACATACCTGCATGGAGGTTGTGATTTCCTGCAGGGCAGAATCCGCCTCCTGTTGTTTAGTCTTCAGCAGTGCACTCTGCTCCGCAGCCCGCCTCTTCAGCTCATCGACCAATGCCTTGGCTTCGTTCAGTTTTGATACTCCTGCCTGCAGACACAAGTTCCACAGTGCTCTTACTGTAATTCTGCCCACTTGCAGACACTGCATTTGCAATCAGAAATGATAAATAATTAATGATAAAGACAGACTGTTTTGCACAGAAATCAGATTTTATCAGTGCTCAACATTATCTGCTATTGTTAAACTGCCAGTGTATGGGTTTTAGTTGTCAATATACGTCATGACTGGGGATGTAACGATAATGAAAACTCAAGGTACAATAATATCATGATAAAAAGTTCATGATATGATATTTTAAAAAAACTAAAAAAAATCATGCCATCAAGTGCCTTTGCCTTTCCTCTATAATAAAATAAAGTAAAATAAATAATATAAAAATAATTGGCATGAATTGTATTTGACAATGAATGTTTGAATTATGCATGTATAACTGCAAAATAAAAACAATACAGCACTTAGCAACAGTTGTTATATAAAATAACATAAAAATAATTAACCATCAGGGTTCCTACTTGTTTTCCAAGTCAAAATCAGGAACTTTCAAGTAATTTCAAGGTGCATTTTCAAGTTTTTCCAGCACATTTCAGCAGTGGAAACATTGCATATTTATATACCCATCTAAGCTCAAAATGATTAGGTCCTCTCATTTTTTCATTAAATCAGACCTTATTGTGCTATAAACAACCAAAGTTATGTTTCCTAATAGAATAGTACAGGATGATAAATTGAAGGAAAACACAACAAAGTTTCATGTTTCAAAATGTGTTACCTGTCTGTAAGTAGACTTGGCATTTGACATAACCTGGCTGAGCCAGTAAATAATTACTCAAACAATCACAAGACAAATAACTTCAATTTCAATAAAATCCATTTGTTTTTAATTTCTTCATTTTCAAGCCATTTTCAACAGTCACTGAAACAGCAACCCCTCGGCATGTTGTCTTCTGTTAGCCTCCCACTCACTGTTCTATCAGTGGCCACAAATTAAAAAAGACTGACAGGTTACACTAAGTGTAGCCACACATACAGAGTGAAAAGCGAGACTCAAGCTGAGTCGTCCTCATTTTATGTGAAAGGCAAAAGCAATTATCCAATATTATCAATATCATATCAATATCCATACAATGTCTGTTCTTCAGACCAATAGATTATTCTTAACCGGCTTAGTAACCAACATACCTACTTCATGAACTTATGGGAAATAATCTAATAATCAAACAAGCACATGTTGTGAGTACTCTTCCATGCATCTCAGCTCTTTGTGCATATTGACCTTGTATAACACAAAGTCCGTATTGTAACACTGCTGATATTGTACCTGCAGATGCTGTTGTCTTGTAGTGAGCTGGCTCTGCTTCCGGCTGTATACTGCAGTGTAAACATGCAGGAAGGCCATGTACTGGCTTGGTGTCGCACCATGTTCTCTGCATGACTCATGGACCATCAGGAACAAACGGCACAGGTCTCCCTGCGCAGACCCTGCTGGGAGCAGAGGGTGACGAGGCTTGGGAGCACAAACTGGCTTAAATTCAGGAGGTCAAGTTCATAACATGACACACAGCCAAACACAGCTGGAAACAATGTTAATAAGCTTCTGAAATCATTTCAAAGGTCTTTAAAGGCGCACAATTTATGGTTAAAGATACAATTCACCTTAAAATCAAAAATCTATATTTTTCCTCTTACCTGTCTTGCTATTTATCCCTTTAGATTGTTTTGGAGATATCGGCCGTGAAGATGTCTGCCTTCTTTTGAATATAACAGAAACTAGATGGCACTTGGTTCTAAAACCACCAAAAATGCATTTGAAAAACTCAACAACGATGGCACTCTCCTTTAGCTAGCCCAGTGGTGCTAATGGTACATCTCAGCCAAGGAGGAATACATTAATGTTTATATCCCCCGCTGTCACAAGCACAAACCTCTCGTCCATGAGTAGATGTACACACACGTCTGCACCGTGATGCTGTTGGTGCGTCTGGTGTGGCAGAACAAAAAAGTTCCTACATGTAACTGCTCACAACAAATTCTGTAGATTAGACCTGAGTAACTGGGTCATGCTTTCTGGAAAAAAATCATTAAAATACATTTGAGTTTTTCAAATGTGTATTTTTGGTGATTTGAACACCACAAACCAAGTGCCAGTTAGTTCCATTACATTTGAGGGAAGGCGGACATCTCACACTAAAATTATCTAGATGGATAAATAGCACTACAAGTAAGAGCAAAAATCTGTATTTTTTTAATTGGGCATGACATGGATGAACTACAAAAATAACATCATCATCATTAATAAAATAAATAACATACACATAGAATTCAAAAAAGTGATTTATTCAAAGTAGGTAATTTTCTACATAATTATAGACCTTTGCTATGAGAACACAGCTCTTACCTGAGCTTCTCCCCTTTGTGGCTTTTTCTCTATCGTTCTCCTCTGCTCCACCTTCTGTCTTTGTCAGCAGCAGCTCAGGAATCTGACAAGGTGACAAGGTACCCACACCACACACACACACACACACACACAATCAGATGTGAAATTTAGATAGAAAGCACTGATGCATGTATTAAAAACTTTCTTCTCTAACCTGCATTTTAAAAATAATGTGTCAAGTTTTCCAACTTTAAATTTCAGATGCCGCAGGTAAGTAAATTTACTTCTTAAGCCTCACGGTGGTAGGGTCAATATTGTATCTGGAGCCACTGGATACTGGTAAAGCATAAAAGTACATATTATCTATTCTGCAGCAGATTTGGCAGTATAGCAGAGCATCTGTTAGCTTGCCAGAAATATTATAAGTCTGGGCTACACAAGTCTGTCTTTTCAATCTTTCAGGCATGTGTAAATCTCCATACTCAACACTTTTAGCGGATTTAATGACCTCAAATACAAGGGATGGGGGGAGAAAATCAATACAGCATTGTATTATGATATTTTGCATTGCAACTTTGTATCAATACACGGAAGCCAAGTATTGATCTTTTTACTATATAAAATTATCAATTTTGCCAAATGTGAATTGAGAACTTTTTGCTACTAGAATTATAAAATCAATTGCTCTTTCAGCCCACTAGGTGGTGCTGACATTTTTCTGGTGAGGTCAGCAGAAGTGTCAGTGGCATTTTATGTCAGTGTTGGTCAGTCTGTGTGCTTGACAATCCCATTTTGCTAAAATAAAAATAACTGAAGTGAGATAAACAGACTGAAAACATACAAACAAACAGATGTTGACAAAGTTCTCCTTTGGGAACATTTTTTTCAGATGAAAATGGCAATAAATTATATCGCAATACTCAGCATATCATCATATTATTATCATAATATCGTATTGTAGGACCTCTGGTGATTCCCACCCCCATTACGTACTAATGTGAACTTTATCAACAACTGCTCATTTAAAGTCACTACATGGAACTTCTATATTTTGTTGATTTTGGAGGCTCCAGTGGACAAAAGCGGTTGTGTTTCCTCAAAAATAACGTCAAAAATAAAATTATCTGAAAAAAATATTTTTAACTGGCTAATGTACAACTCAAAGTAACTTTGCCTGGGAAAATGTAAGCACAGGCTTATTTCATCTGATTTCACAGAGGATCCAACTTGGTGGCAGGCATTAACAGCAGTTATACAGAAACAACCAATCTTCTCATGGATGATGCTGTTAACTTATGTAGGTATCAGTAATAAATTGAGCCTGTTTCATAGCCAGTTAAAAACTCATTGTAGTAGCTTTAATATCTGTTTCTGATCTTGTTGCTGTACTTGTTGTCCTCCTCCTCTTCCTCCTCCTCCACTAACCTTCTTCATGCTGCTTTCAGACCATCCTTCCATCCACTGGACAGAACACTTGCGGTAGAAAGCTGGGTTGCTCTCACAGTTGATGGTGAAGTTAGAGTTGGAGCAGTCCATGATGAGAACAATGTGGAGGTTCTGCTGGATTCCTGAGTGGGGTGTGATACACAAAGAGCAACAGAATAGTTGGGGAATAAAAACCAGTGGAGGATTTCATTACAAAATGTTGTTTGAGACAAAGGGAATCAAAAACAGTAAGGGACCATGTGAAGACAGACTAGTTTTTGTGTTGCTGATATTGTCCCTTTTAGGTTGTACGTCCCTGACAGAGTTAGATAGCGAAGGTGAGCAGGGAGCTCTTTAGTGGGTTTACTTTGACAATAATAGAGCTATTGATTTGATTCTCTAGCGGAAAACTCAACCTCAGTGACACTATTTCAACAGTACACACACCACTGCACAGCAGGGAGGCAGAGGAACAGAGTCAGATACAATCACAGAGGAGAACAGATAGAACAATCAGCGAGAAGAAATGACACGTGTAGTTGACTTTTACACTGACAAGAGGACAAGAGAACCACGTACAGTACATCACATAGATGGGAGCAGACAAAATAACGTATAGCATATAGCAGACAGACAGAGGGACTGCGCTGTCGATAAAGATTCAGCACTGACTGTAGGAGAAGTAGTTGTAGAGCGGTCCGGTGAATCCATCCTGGGAAGCAGCATCTTTGAGAGGGGATAGGAGAGGCTCCAGTTCTTCAGGGGTGTACAGACCTGGAACCTCACCTGAACCAAAGCACACACAAAGAAATGATCAGTGTTTCCTTACACACTAGCAACTTTAAGAAGAACCTAAATAAAAGATAGCAGGGCCAAAAAACTACGGCTGGTTTACAGCCTAGTTGTTGCTTAAATTATACACGTTGTAACTGTGGCCATTCTAGTGCATAGCTCTTATTCAAATGCAGACCATGTATACTCCAAAACAAAGGGTTGCAATGTGTTGAATATTTAAAAGAGTCAGTGCACACATATAGTATCCCAACATCATCATTTATTTTGCTGAAATTTGACCAAGGAATAAGGAATGGTAGAATAGAAAAAGGAATAATTTGGCATTTTGGTAGATACACTTGCTCACTGGAGAATTGTCATCACCTTTAGGCTGCCTAGAAATGAAGTAGTAGCATAGGTGTGATATACCAGTACTGACAATAACTGTGATTCTCACAAACTGAAATACTGAAATCGTGTTAATAATACACATATGCTAATATTGTGTTTATAATCCAGCACCTCTTCAATATACTGAATGCTCTTTTATCAGTTCATCTGGTTGCCCTTTCACAATTCAACAACTGTAATTACAGTTTTTGTACACTTTTTCACAGTTAGGATTACAGACTCTGTAACTCTCAACCTCCCTACACTCATATTCTGAGTGTAATTAATTTGCTGGAAAAAAAAGCGAAAACGCACGATAAAAAATAAAGTGAAAGATGAATTTGACTGATATTTGTTTAATTTTCCATAGATATTGCAAACCTATCATTATTGTGATTTTTTTATCCACAAGAAAGCAATACATTCCTCAGTGCATGCTAGGTTGACCGTTAAAACTGAGCTCTCCTACAAAATCTGTTGTTTCAGCATGTACTTCTAGTCTCCTCAACTGGGTAGCCAGGAGGCATGTTTAATGCATGTTTTTTTGTCACCTAATGCTATGTTCTGACCAACAAAGTAATAGCTTAGCTGTAGGCTAAGGTGATGATAACATGGCAACATGGGCATGGGTATCAGAAGTTCACCCACAAAGCATCCCGGTACATGCAGTCACTGCTGCACAGATGTGTGAGCAGGAGAACTTGTATTTATTTTATTTTATTTGTTTATTTCACAGGGACTACAGGCAGTCAGAATGCCCTAGAGAACAAAATTTCATCAACTCAGTTTTCTTGGACAATATAGCACGTATTGAGGAATTTATTTTATCAGTTGACTACATTTACCATCAACACTTTTTTTCCTTAAACCCTAAAAAGAAGTTGTAACCTTATGGTCCAAACAGTCTAATCTGTTCTAATAAAAATATAAGCACAATACACACCTGATGACAGCAGGCTGTTGACCATCTCTAAGAAAGCTGGGTGAACAAACTGATAGTCTTCCAACAGCAGAACCACCTGTTGGCCCTCCAGACCTGCCAGCTGCATAACCTGCACACACAGTTCACACACACACACACACACACACACACACACACACACACACACACACACACACGTGTGTGATACACATATACATCTATCTGTACATTTACAGACATGCTTTAACTGCTACGTACAGGTGCCATTTAACGATCAGTTTGAAAAACAAGAATTAAAGAGCTTGCCAGCACACCGCAATTATCTCTAAGTGCATCCCGGAAAAAGTGGTTAGCTTGGCACAGTGTGAACCAATAAAGACGATCCCCTCTTACCGTCTTGAGGTCATTGCTGAAATGCTTAAGCACATAGCCACGGGAGATTTTGGGCGTGAACAACGTGTATCCATGCATGTGTGACACCAGGCACGTGGCTGTGTGCCGACCCACTCCACTGCGGCCCGCCAGAAGCAGAGAGCCACCGGGTCTGCTCAGGACACGATCCACCCTGGACACAAAGTCACACACTTCCCAGAACAGGAGGAGATCCAGCTCCCTGTTATCACGACTGTACAGCACTACTCCCTAGAGCAAGAAAACAGAGGAACACACACACAGGTGAGGAGGTGCACCACACACACTCACACACAAAGACAAACAAAATCCAACAATGCTTCATTAAATAGCATAAAAGTCCTGCATTAAAAATATTGGTTTTTTAAACACATCAACGTTTTTATCAGTGAAAATATCAAAAGCAATAGTTCTCATTATGTAGATTAGTATTATTATCTTATAAGTATTGTACTGATGTATTAACATTTAACCAGCATTTCAACCTAACTGTACTTAAGTTACTATTCTACTGTGCATATACACATGCATGTGTGCATATTTAATCCAACAGGCCTGACCACACATACAATACACTATATTGATGTTTTTTTTTTTTACTATCAAAGCTTCTATTGAGGTTTTCAAATTAAGCTTCAAATGTCACTAGCCTTTGACATAAATAATGATGCACTCTTAGTAGATAAACTAGCCTCCACTGGCCTCGATCAGAACGCCTGCCAGTGGTTCGCGAGCTATCTTGCAGACAGAATCCAATGCACTGTTGCTGAGTCTACTTACTCACCCATTTTAAAGGCTACTAAAGGTGTGCCACAGGGTTCAATTTTAGGCCCATTACTTTTCACCTTGTATATCAATATAGCCTCTTTTAATAATGTCTGCAAGGTGCATTTCTATGCTGACGACACTGTGCTTTATTCATCTGCTTCTACATTAAGAGGAGCGTTATCTATTTTGAAGACATAGTGTTTGACCTACGCCAGCGCTAACTTCAAGAGCTTAACCTTGTGTTAAATGGAGAAAAAAACAAAATACATGCAGTCCTGCTCTTTGGAAGACACTGACTACAACATTTGCGATTTGGATGGCTCTTAAATTGAAAGAGCGTCCTCATACAAGTACCTTGGGGTATTTATTGATGAAAAATTGTCTTTCAAACCACATGTTGATAAGCTAGCTAAAAAGTTAAGGCTGAATCTTGGGTTTTTTTAAGATACTGATCATGTTTTTCAACTGAAATTAGAAAGCAACTAGTACAATTTACTTTCCTGCCTGTACTACGGTGTATTTATATGCATGCTGCCTCTACCACCTTGAAACACACTGAGACTGTTTATCACTCAGCATTTTGTTTTATTACTGGTGATAATTTTAAAACATATTATTGCAATCTTTATCAGGAAGCTGGCTGGCCATCTCTGGTCGCTAGGAGGAGGCAGCACCATCAAAAATGAGATCTTGGCCTAAATGGGTTTTCCTTCGCTAAATGAAAGTTAAATAAAGTATGATGCAATCGGCCTGAGAAAAAATAAAAAATCCTTAAAGAAACTTCAGTTTGAATAAGGTGATTCTTTGGATTAAATGTGTTAGTCTGTTTTTATTAAATCAACTTTCTTTGACGACTATAACAGTTTCATCAACAGAAATGTAATTTATGGTGCTGTTAGATCACTGCTAGACAGCTCTGTTACAACAAGAGTGTGTCTCCGTTTGTGTGTGGCAAGTGGGAGAGCAAACAGTTTTTGACTGCAGTGAAAATATTGTTTCTGAAAGGCTACACGGGAAGAAATATGAATTGAAGCAGAATATTTCATCAGATAAAAATATGTTGCAAATTTTAGAAATGATTACATCAGTCTTTTTCAATACAGTTTGACTTCTGGACTTTCAAACGCTCTGGAGTTATTGGAAATAACCACTGGAGTCTAACTCTATAAATAGTGTAATACTAATAATAATAAACTGTGTAGAAATACATGGTGTGAACAGAATGAACAGACATGCCAAAAAGAAAAGCTGTGCAGGATTCAATTGTTGATTTAGAATTTGAATGTCAAGGTTCTTAACAAAGCTCCGAAAAACATCTGTAGAGCCCTACAACACATCAACAACAGTTCCCCGCCGCGTACCTTCTGTATAACTTGTTTTAGGTCAGCTGAATCCAAACGACCGAGTTGTTTACCATGAGGAGGTAGAGACTGGCCTGGAGCCATTATAGCCCCTTCAGACGCTCCCCAGGTCACATAGAAACCATCTGCATGCAGGGGAAATATTACACACTGTTAGTAACACGCCTGTATATGTGCACATCAAATGACACGCCGTAGAGGCTGATTAGAGAGGAGAGCTAAAACACACAAAAAAATTAGCACTGCGAAGGCAGCACTGTCACAAAATGAACCACTACCAGGCAAATGCATGTAAAAACAAAATCAAATGTGCATCTGAATGTTTAATATGAGCGTTCTGAATTGTAATCCCACAGCTGTCATCCCAGATGTTGCAGAGAAGCAGGCGTTTGTTATGCAGGTAGACTGCACTTTCTGCCACACTTTGGAATAGGAATTTTCTCACTAAATCTACAAAGTGCCAGCGTTTCGCTGAGATTCTCACACAGCTTAAAAAGAAATGCAGACTGCTTATGTTTATATTCAGCAGTCTAGACATTACCAGTAAGGGAAAAGCTATTGCACTTCCAAGGCATTGCTGTGTCTCTGCAATCATTGCCAGGTGCCACATTCTGGGATACTGCAGCTTCGTGTCTGTTAGTCACTGAGCTCTGGTGTTATGCCCCACCACTGATGTTGAGTTTAAACCGCTGGTGAATTTGGTTCTTGGTATGACACTGTAGCTAGAAGCACACTTTAGACGTGTTGGTGTGATGACAATAATTTATCCTTTAGGCCTCTGTCTCTCTGGTGTCTTTAGTGTAACTGCCAGTACTGAAAGCCTTTGTTTGGCAGTTTCAACGGCCTTGATTATAGATTTGTCACTGTGTTTATTCAGCAGCCAGGACCTGTTCTTGATCATTGCACCTCTCTGAGCTGAGCCAGCTTTTCATAGAATATTTTATTAATAATCTTTTTTCTTAATTTGAGCAGTGTAAAAACAACATAATGACAATCACAGGAATATGAACAATCAACTGTGCCCTTTATGTTCCCTGACCCACTCCCCACTCCATCCTATCTTGTATAGTAAACATAAGATAATTTAGGTTAAACAAATAAATAGTAATAAAAACAAGAATTAAGATGAAGAAGATACAATTACACTAATGATAATAATAACAATATTAAAAAAAAATTATAGAAAATACAAGTAGCATCAAGGCCAGGGGCAGCAATTGTGGGAATGATAATTAAAATAATATATAATAATGGTTACAGCCAAAGAGGTAAAACTACAGTGAGTACATTTATATTTAAGGAGGGCCGGATCTTTATTTTTTACTCTTGTTCCTCTTTGAGCACTAAAGATACCTCCTGTACAGTGTGCACAACACTAGACATTTCTGGTATGACTCTTGGGTCTTGTGTGACTTTGTTCTTATTTATGTCACACTTGGAGTTGGCAGGCAAGTACAGCACTGGAATCTAGCCAGCTCCATCCAGGATTTAAAACCAGTTGGCAACATCTTAGCCCTGCTATAACCAAGAGATTCTAACGTTATTACCTGTGAGTGACACTATGTTCCCGATCAGTGAATGAGAAACATTGTTAAGCGCAAGGAGTTTTGTTTACAATTTTAAGTGGTTGTGAGCAGTCAAACCAATTGAAAAAGGGAAACATTTTATTAATGTCATGCTGGTTTAGAATAAGCAAACCATTAGCTGAGAAGCTGCCATAAACACAGAGCTGCCAAAGAACAGAGCCAAACAAAAATTGCTTTCATTTAGGAATAAGTAGCAACCTGAAAATGTTGGCATGACTTGCATTAAGTAGTCAATCGGGAATGGAGTTTTTCCTGCTTTGCATCAATGCTGGGCTGCTGAATCCATCTGAGAATGAAAACAATTGTTTTGTACGTGTATGTATGATTTGAACATGTCAGAGAATAAAGTTATCTCATACCAGTCATGTTGTCGAGAGCGTCAGAGCTCCAGTCTCCCCGTATGATGGATGAGAGGATGTTATCGAATGTGTGAAGGTCTTTGGAGGAAACTAGCCGGTCTCTGAACAGCCTCCTGGCCTCGTATGCTACCACCTCCAACACGCTGTCTGTCACATTAGATTGAGCTAAAAGAGAATATATGATACACACACACACACACACATTTGATTAATACCCAGCAGGATATGCTGAGACATGCATGCCTGCATTTATATTGCAGAGATTTGTTGATTTTGTTTGAAATTCGTTTCTGATCAGAACTTTGATACAGCAGAAAAACTAAAGAACTGAAGTGGTTACAAACCAGAATTCAATGATTCATCTGCAAAAGAACATGTGTCTGCTTCTCACTTACACCATAACACACACAATGAGTGTTTTGTAATCTGTCCATATTGGTCAGAGTTGTTTAAGTTTCAGAAAGTACAGACACAGACACTAGCGCAGCAGTCACACTATGACTCAGGCTTCGGCATGAGTCAAAGAGCTGTTTTTGGCGGGATGGGGCATGACAAAAGCACCTCCCGGGGTGAGACTAAATTTACTCAATTCCCCCAAGAATCAGAACAGTGCTGCTGGCTAAAAAGAGTGCGCTGTGGGGACAAGCCAAAATCGTGGTCTCATAGGCCGCTGGCTTCAGCAGTGTCTGTCACATTATATTGAAAGAGCTGAGGAAGACAGTCAAACTGAGACGCAGTTGACACTCCGGGGTTTTCCTGGCATATTAAGTTTTAAAGACCACTAAGGAAAAGAAAACACTTAAAGTGCCAAGTTGTCATGCTAAACATTTTCTATGCCTATGGCTTTCAAATGATTTCCCTGCACAAAAGCCACATCAGTGGTGATTCTACCACCAGAGCCAATAACCACAGTAACCCGGGATTTTTAAGACAGGTACTGATATTTTTATTTGAGAGTTTAAAACAAAATTTGTGTTTTATTAAAACACTCATAACATAAATAAAAACCTTTGGAAGAATTCCTTAAATTTGGTTATTAGAGGATTGTAATCAAGTGTTAAAAAAAAAAATGTCCATGCTTTGGTGGTCAACCTACGTAAAGGCAACATCTTAATGACCCTTAAATATGTCTTTATCTGTGGCATTTTTTAACTGTAATTTTGAATCACTTATTTGCTGATACATATACTGACTATGGGTGTCACCCGTGGGAAATATCTGGCTCTTTAGCTCGTCATTAACTGCATCTGTCTGCTCTTTGGTGGTGGGAAGGTAATGTACAGTGGGTTTTTAGAGCTTTTCCACTAAAAAGAGCCACCTGCTGCAGATGAAAATGGCACTATGTGAGTGGTGAGAGTGAACCAAAGCAGTAAATTTATGGACCAAACAGCTAAACAACGAGCTGAAACAAGCTATAGAACTCCATTATGCTGAACAGAGCTACAAATTGATGTGATAATTCTTTGTAGTTTCATGACTACACAGTGATTCCTTTCACACTCTCACATTGTTTTTAAATTGTCATTTGATACATTCTTCTTATAAAAGTTATGGAAGTTAGACATGTTGTTAATATATTCATTGTGATCACATGCACACTCAAACTCACCAGGAACATCAACACAGTCACAGAATAAAAGATGAAGAGAAGGGATTTTTACATACCAGGAAGAAGGTATGCAGCAAGAAGAGAAACATGGAGGAAAGGAAGAAAGTGTAAGTTAAAAAATGATGAGCACAGGAAAAGAGAAGTTTGTCCGCTGACGTGTTTAATTAAAATAAATGATTGGACTCACTATCACAGCAGGAACACATTGCAGAAGGAGAGAAAGAGTGACAGAGGGAGAGATGAAAGGACAGCAAAGGGAGAGGATGATAAAAGAGGGGGAGACAGACAAGTGACAGAAAGTGGAAGTGAGGAAAGAGAGGAGAGAGGATGGAGGGAAGGAGAGAGAGATCGAATGAAGAGAAAGGTGAGAGTTGCAGACAGTAGCTCTGAGCTAAAAGAATACTGACAAGAAACTTAGCCATCTGGTGCTGTCTTTTTGATTCTGGCATCAAAACTGACAGAGTTATTAATGCTTTATGTTCCTCAGCGGCAGCAAAGTTATTCTATGTGCGGACTCCAAGGAATTAGTAGACAACCAGTGGGTCATTAAATCCACTTTTCTGTTTTTGTTTGCATACAGCAGTGCCTCCTGAAACACAAAAAAGCCTGTTACGTGCCATGGGTCTGATTCTTGAGATTTCCCACATTACAAAAATAAGAAAAGTGATTTCTTCTGAGTCAGGGCCTCAATGGAGGCTGAAAGTTTTTACTTGTTCCCTAACTTAGAAAAGGTCTGAGTGTCCCTGGTTACTACATCAATCTTACTCCTGTGGAAAAAGTCTTCCAACACACACATATTAATATGTGTGCATTCTTGCATGCGTGCTTGGTTACCTGCAGTGAGGTCATACCGCAGCAGGCTGAGGACCCATTCTGTGAGGATACAGGGGGTAAATAGGTAGTGGCTGTGGTCATCCACTGTAAACTTTGCTTTCACCTGAGAGTAAAGATACACAAAGAAATAAGCCACACAAATATATATATAGGACAAAGATAAGAGGCAGTTGACAATATGCTGACTTTATGGACAAACTTACAGTAATCCATGAAAAAAATAATTATAAAAGGAATCAAACATGACACATATTTTACCTCTAAAAGCAAAATAAGTGTGTCAACCATTGTGGCAATTTGAAAACACATGTAGCTTCATTCACTGCTTATTCTTGCACAATGTCCTAGACACAATAAAAAACTCAAAACAGGGTTTCTGCAGGTTTCAACGAGTTTAATTTAAGACTTTTTTGGCCCAATTTATGACCTATTTCACAACAATTCTAGCATGAACAGTATGATGGTTTTAGCAGGCTAAGAATCCAGCAACATGGTTTAAAATACACATCTTTCCAGTGGCCTGTAGTGCTATTTATCCATCTAGATTGTTTTGGACTGAGTTGCTGAGTTTTGGAGGTATCGGCGTAAAGATGTCTGGCTTCTCTCAAATATAATGAGAATAAATGGCACTCAGCTGATGCCTAAAGCACCAAAAAATACATTTGAAAAATTCAACAGTAATGTCCCTTTCCATAAACCCCGACCCGGTTATTCAAGATAATCTATACACCTTGTTTTGTTTGTTTTTTTAAGTTATTTTTTTGGCATTTTTGCCTTTATTGGACAGGACAGCCAGAGAGTAGACAGGAAGCGGGGCAGAGAGAGAGGGGATGACACGCAGCAAAGGAGTCGAACTAGCGGCCGCTGCAGAGGACTAACAGCCTCCATACATGGGTCGGACGCTCTATCAACTGAGCTAAACGTCTGCTCCTTAATCTATACACCTTGCTGAATGAGCAGTTACATGCAGAAAGAAACTTCAACACTTTAATTTTTGGAACTGTCCAAAAGACGATTTAAGGCCTAAAATTCTAAGTATAAGAATTTAGACTTTTTAAGATTTTTAAGGTCTGAAGTGAACACATCATATTGGTACAATACAGGTTCTGTTAATAATCTTTGTAATTAAGTGGCAGATGGCAGCTTTGTTTAAATACTGCAATATCTGTTACATTATATATATGTTTGTCTTGACCTTGAGATGGCAACACAACCGTGAGAGACAATAAGTGCATCCAATTATTACTCGAAAATGTCGCACAATTTATTATGTGACATTTGTGGCGTTGATTAAATGTTACACACAATAAGACGCTGGAAAAAAAAAATCATGAGGTTAATAAAGGAGCCAGATGTACTTATGGAATTGATTTCCATCAACTGTAAATGTACAACGTTTAGCCTGACATTTTCACCACCAACAGAAAATTGTAACATCTACTGCATTATATATATATATATATATATATATATATATATATATATATATGTATGTATATATATACACATATATATATACATACATACATATATATATATATAATATATATATGAATCTCTGCAATATAATGTTTTTCATGACTTGCAATAGTTATCTAAAGAATTGTGGTGAGCTTTCCCCACACACTGGTTGGCACTCAACCAAAACCCATGAATTCAAAGCATACGAGGGCCTGGGCAGTGTTATTGCGATGCAGATGGATGTAGTGATTTCTTCCTGATCACATTCATCAGTCCATGTCCAGCCTGTGTGCGCTTTTCCTCTGCTGCAACCATGGATTCAGTGTGCAATCACTCAAACGCCAATCAGAGTCTCCAATGACTTGTTTATGCTTTCAATGTCTCCGGCAAGGCTATGTTGCTACAAATACAAATGTGAACATGAATGAACACCCTGTTCAAGTCAATACCTGTTCGTAGAGCTGCACAAGAGAGCCAGCCAGCTGGTGTGTTTTCCCTGTGCTGGCCCAGGATGCCTGACTGCCTAGGCTATGCTGGAGAACTGGCTGCAGGTATGCCGAGTAGATAGTCTGCAGCTGCTCCCTGTCTGGATAGCTGAAGGCAGAGGCAAAGAGGCAGAGAAACAGATGGATGCAGGAAAGTGAAAAGAGAGGGGTCAGAGCGAGAGGGAGGTCAAGAGTGCAGGAGAGAAACGGAGAGAAGGTGGGTGATGTTGGGAAACAAAATTTAGGGTGCATGTATGCAAATACATGTGTAATAGCAGGCTGTTTGGCAATGTGTGAACTACATTTACATCATACTTACTCTATAGTGCAGATGCGAACTATAGATGAGAAGCGGGAGGTGAGCGAATGGCTTCCTACAGCTCCCCCTGTTGACATGGAGGCCACCACCTGGATGTTCTCAAGACTCACCCACTCCAGATTTTCATCGTAAAATCCCTTATACGTCAAAGCCTGGAGGAGTGACAGAAAGAGATGGGAGAGTTAGAGTTAAGGATGTGGGAGATATAGCAGAGTTGAGAGCAATATGTAGCCCTTCATGTTTCACAGTTTATGTAATGCTGTGAGAGAATGTGCAATATATTGCTGTGGAAATAAAGCTTTGATAAAGCTTTCATATTGTTTTCTTTATTTGTTTATTTATTTATTTATTTTTTTTCTTATTTGTCTAATTTTTTTCTTGTTTTGGCCTCTTGTCTTGGTCTTACTCTGTATTATCTTGCTTGGTTGTTTATGTACTTGTCCTCACTCATTCTGCAATTGTTTCATTGCACAATAAAAACAAAACATGTTTTAAAAAAAAGATTTTGTCTGTATGATTAATTTACTGATTAATCGTTTTTACCAATTTTACCAATGATCGATTGAGAAAAGAGTTTACAATTTGCGACCGTATTCGCCACTAGCCTGTCTTTCAGCAGAACTACATGTTTGCAGGTGTGGTAATCTTTTCCATGGCAAGAGCAGGCTCCACCAATCAGAAGCTGTTACACTTACACGTGGGTAGTGTAGTACCTCTCCATGACATCGCAAATAAAACATGTTTTTCTTGAAACAAGTTTCATCTCACATGGGCTTGTGGCTTCCCAAAGAGCACAAACCATTGTTTCCCAATCTTAAAGCTTGTGGTAAATCTACCCTGGATGGTTATGACATTGTGGCTAATAATCTAAATCCTTTATCCACATTATGAATGGGTTTTCACTTGTGGAACCTAACTGTTGAGTGCTATAAACCCGAACAATAAAGAAAACATAAACCATCACGTTCTGAACAAGCACAAAAACACTAACAACTACTACTTCTACTACCATTTGCATTTTGTAACATAAAATACCAAATTTAAACTATTTGATTCAGTAAGCATGATGGGAAGGGCTGTATTTTAGACCGTGGAATGTTTTTTTACATTATATCACCTGTAGCAGTGGTGTTATTTTCCTTAGAATAGATTTTACTGAGTGTGTTTGTGAGAGTCAAAGAAATTGTCTTTCTGTGTGATTTTAATAGCTTTCATGTGTTATAAGGTAATCCTGAACAGTCTCACGCAGACCTGATGATTCTGGGGGGTTCTGACTTTAAAATGTTGACATTAAGTGTATTAAAGGACTCAAAAAGTCTGTAGGAGAAACTATACTGTAAGTACTTTCCAGTTTGGACACTGGAATTGGAATACCACATCATCAATTCACTAATTTATCTGCCTATCTGTCTTTTGTTTATGTATCCTCATTACCTGTTGCAGGAAGGCAATGAGGTTGCTGGTCCCCCACTTGTCAGGTTTGGGCAGGTTGATGTCTTTTAGGTAGAGCACCAGGTTCTCACAGTCTTTGGGTCTGAAGACTCGGCCGGTGTTGGAGCTGAGCAACAGGCAGGTCTGACCGAGCTTCTGTAGGACATGACGAGACGAGGTCTGGGCACTGCAGTGAACCACGGCAACTTGTGTGGACCGCAGACGAGAGAAGGCGTAGCGCAGGAGCATGCTAGACAGACAACAACACATAGATAAAAGATCATGAAACACACACTCACTTATATTTAGAAGGTGTGGAGAGACCTGGTCTAATAGCTTCAGACAAATGAATAAATGCTGTGACTCTTAGTGTTCTTGTGTTTAGGACGGGACCGATATCACAGGAAAGGATCAGAGGAAGTGTGTGTTAGCGCTGTATTTACCACCACTTTGGTTCTAGAGAGCAATGTTTGTCAGAACAGACCCAAAGGCAAAGAGAGACATTTTGAGAGGGCACAAAACAGAGAGAGAAATAATTGAAAAGTAAATGATGTGCACGCATATGCATGTACGCTCATTCCAGCGTATGTGTGTGAAAATTAATTAGAAATCAAAAGAGTAAGCTGACAAACCCAGCGCCTCATTGGCACGGTGACCTTTCAGACAAAGTGAGGGAAGACAAAAGGACAGGAAAAGGAGACATTGAGTGAGACTCAACTGGAGTGTGAAAGGCGAACTGAGTGACCCTTGTTCTTCAACCCCCCGAGGAGGGAAGCAATTACTTTTGAGGCAACGACTCTCTGTGTACACATTCACATGCCCGAGCACATACACCACACACACATGCACACGCAGTTCTGAGCCTTACTCTGACTCGTCTGTGCTTTTACATGAAAGGTCAAGTCTTGAATAAAACAAGCTTTGATGTCAGTGTTGATTGTGTGCTTGTGTCATTTTGAGTGTCCACGTTTGAGTGCCTCTGCATCACAATCCATAATGCACACTCTTCCACTGTGAACTCCCTAACCCTTTTTCTACATGCAAACCAATGTGGATATTTTGGATTATTTCATGCATTGTTGCATGAGGTACTTATCAATAGTTAGTGTATCACCCTCAGGAAATGCTGGTCAGCACACCCCCAATTTAGAGAAGCAGAGAGGGGCACCAGCACAGAAGCTACGCAATGTACTGCTGTGGACAGGGTCATCAGCAAAACGTGTTTTAGCCACTTAAAAAAAATCACCTAAAAAAAAAAAAATAGTGTCAGTTTAAGTTTACGCTATGTTTAGAATTTTTGCACCACTTTACCTTTGCTGTCAGACAGCCTTTTCCGCTATGAAACCGCTGTTATATAAGTCAAACATTGCTATCTCCAAATTAACCCAACTCCACAGGTGTAATCAGTAATTTTACCTGGCAGAACACAGGAGTTGCTGGTCTACCGCTGCCTCGATCTGTTAGTATCTTTGTATTATTGTGTGATACTGGTGAATCTGAACTGTCCTTTTGAAACACCTAAGTCACACAAAAACACAAACTAACTAACAGACTGAGGCAGCAGTAGACCTGCAACTCCTGTGATCTGTGAGGTAAAAATGACTGACTTTGCGCCTATGACAAAGAGGTGAAGATATTCTAAATATAGCATACATTTGAACTGATATGGTATCTTTTTTTTAATCTGCTTCAATACATTTTGTTGCTGACCCTGTCCACAGCAGTTCACGGATGAGCTTCTGTGCTGGTGGTCCTGTCTGCTTCCCCAAACTGAAAGCATACTGACCAGCATCTACTGTAGGTAATAAACTGACTATCGTACTTCATACAACATCAAACTATCCTTTTAAAAGCTTTACACAGACTGCTATTTAATAAAAGATATGAAACAATCATGGCAATGTTGCAAATGTAAGATAATGTAACAGTAACACAAAAACGCAATCAATGTTTTCAAAATGCATCCTGAGTTTGGGCTTGTGTGTAATTTTGTGAATATGTGTATAAATACAGTACACTATGTCTGTGTACATACTGCCAATGTGTATGCAAATGCCTCCTCTTTTTATGACGATGCAAACAGGTTTGTCCTCTGTGTGTGAATGCGTTTCTACACGTGTGTAATTACCCCTTTCCGCAGCCCTCTGGCCCGACCACCATGAAGGGCTGCCTGTGCTGAGCAGTGAGCCATGGCGAGAAGCAGTGCAGACCTCTCTGCATGTCCGGAGTCTCAATAACAGGCAGTGTGTGTGTGTGAGGAGAGCTGCTCCAGCGTAAGACCCTCGGGACGCTGGAATGTATAGGCTGCTAGATGGCCTCTGTCAGAGTCGTAGTAGGTATCCAGTGGTTTTTTGGTGTCTGGTGGGCTTTCTCTGGCCCAGCTCAGCAGCTACAGAGGTGCAAAGAAATAAGAGCACACAGTTAGCACTAAGAAAGGGCTGAAATCTTTGTCCGAAGTGGCACCGTAGAAGTTTCCCACCAGGCGCATATCCTGCATTAATACCTGTATCATGACTCATCCTTTTATTTTAGAGACATGAGGTATAAATAAAATTTCAATCCTATAGCTAAACTGTGCTTGTAGTCGCCCTCTGTCCATACAAAAAACACAGGGGTCCTCACCTCTTTGGCGAACTCCTGTCGTGTTTTAAGGTTGAGGTTTCCTCCCAAACCTCGGAGAAGACCAACAAGGAACTGGCCTCTCTCTGTCACAGCGTTGAGGTGCGACAGACCGTTAAACACTGTACCCACCAGACTAGTCTCCACCACAAAGTCATTCTGAAGAAAGGAGAGAGGAAGAGAATTAAAAATCTACAAAGAGTTTGAATAAACAGGGTGAAAACAAGAGAACCCCAGCATGTTAGTGTTACTTCAGTAAGGAGGATATTATAACTGGATCTATTTACTGAGCCTGCTAATTTGTCAGAAGTGATTCTTGTCACATTCTCATAATGTCAGCCATTAAATTCATTATAACAAACGCTGGTCAGTATATGTGGAGGTCATTTATCCATAAGGTCCTATGCTGCCATTATGTGCAAAATCATGTCAGCACTGTGTTCAAAATCCAGCACCGTGAAGCAGTTTGTTTTTGAGCCAGTGTGCAGAAGTACGAGAGGGCAAAGGTTACCTGTTTGAAGACCCAGTCCAGGGCTTGTTGGAAGTAGTCTCCCAGCCAGTTTTCAAGATTACTGCAACACTCCTCCGGCTGACTCCTCAACCATGACTTCAACAAGGCACCCACATCAATGTCCTCATCGCTAAACATATAAGTAGAAAAAAGGGGAGGTTACAAAAGAAGCATGTGAGACAAACTAGCTGGGAAAAAAACTGCCTGCATGCAAGGTGTCTGCTACCTGTATCAGGAAATTAAATGTAATAAATTTAATGCCACTATTAATTAAATTTAATTTTGAAATAAAACTTAACATCACATGTGAAAATATAAGCATACTTTTCTGAATAAATACATATTTTGTCAGTTTAAAATTATAAGTAAGGGAAAATGACAATAACTGGTTGAGTTAAAGAACATTTGTCATGATGTATTTATTCGTGTGAGAAAAATATATTTGTCATTAATGATATTAATCACTAAAACTGTCCTACAGCCAGTCTGAAATCAGACTATATCAAGGTATAATGTCAGACTATTAAGACTATTTAATACTTTTAAGGCATTTTATTATGTTGCAAATATGAAATTAAGACCTTATAAGACTTTTTAAAGACCTGTACCCACCCTGTACAGGTTGACTGACCTGAGAAAAATCATGCCCATGCGGGATATGGTGGCTGGTGAGGCACAGCTAAGGTCGTGAGTCTCAAACAGGAAGTTAACATTGGGTCCAAACTGGATGCGCTCTCCACTGGGCATGGTTAAAAGACGATTATCATCAAGTACAGAGTTCAGACTCTCAATCCACTCTGGGTCGATGTCGCCGTCGCACACAATCCATGAGCTCACCTCTAGAAGACGTAAAAATATGTAAACATATATTCCTTGTCCTTGTACAGTGTGCTGGATGCAGTGCAAGACTTCTTACCCTGTGGTTCTCTGACCACATTCCTGGCACTATGTGTGAGGACACCATCAGCCCATTCTCTGGTGTCCATGTCTATATGTCCCAGCAGCTGTTGTCTGGGCATGGCCTTAGGATTCATTGTGTACTGCTTCACCTACAAAAATACAGCATTCGATCAAAGACTGGGGAAGGCTTTATTTTAATTGACTCATAAATAAATGATTTCATACTCTTTTGTAAGCTAAACAATATTGGAACCCAAGCTTTACACAAGGTAGATTTACAACGCTTTTAATATGTATTTACAAGTTTCACATTTAATGAAATGTTATGTACAGTATGAGCCTACGAATGAAAATCAAGGTAGGCGGTTTGTCTCTTACTCACCACTTTGCCTGTCTTGCTGAGGGCAGCTCTTAACATCCTCCAGAGTGTAGACTTGCCTGCTCCACTTGGCCCTACGATGACTACTCCCATGCGTTGTCTCAGCTGTTCATTCAGCTCCATGCCTTCTTCAGCTACGCAGAGATGGAAAAACACCCACGTTTCATCTATGTTTTTCCACCGTTTTTCAAACTTCCAAATCTTGTCTTGGTGTTTAGACTTTTTGCAGTGTACAGTGATCCCCAGTGTACAGTGAATACCAGCTGCATCATGCGTCATTATAATAACATGCATATTCACCTTATATATAAATGTTTTCATACACACCTGGCTGGGTATAAGTTCAAATCGTGCCTCCTTGTAGACTTGCTCCAGTGCACGCGTTAGTATCTGGTCCTCCACATCGGTGAAATTAACCCCAGAGAAGACATCTCGGACCAGAGCATCAAACCGGGTGAGCTATCGGCAAAACGTCAGCTTGGACATGGTGTTCAGTCTCAGTGCCTGCACCACCAGACTACTCTCCTGAACTGCATGCAGATGAAAAACATTGATTTAATTCCCATTCCAACTAGAAATACAATAAGGCATGTAAAAAAAATCTTCAATAAGAATATGATTAATTAAACATTAAATTGTTGATACCACTTATGCATGATTTATGAACAGTTTATAATTAGGTTATTAATTAGGTTGTAAGAAGTGATTTACTAACATTTATAACTGGCAAAAGGGAGCCTTATCGTAAAGTATAAAAATACATGAGACTTATCAATAACTTACAACCATTTATAATTTGCCAAAAGGAAGCCTTATTGCAGTGTGTGGACTGAAAATATTACAGTAAACAATACTGCCAAAGCCTCATTGTTTGAATCTGGTCTGTTGATATGTTAATTGATGTCAAATGAAACTTTTTGACTAATAAGATATTCTGAAGGTAGTTAAAAGTAAGAGCTGCATGATTAATTGTTTAATCAATTATTAAATTAATTGCAAACTGTTTTGATAATTGCTTAATTGGCTTGAGTCATTTTTTAAGAAGAAAAATCAAAATTCTCTGATTTCAGCTTCTTAAATGTGAATATTCTTTTGGTTTCTTTACTCCTCTATGACAGTAAACTGAACATCTTTGAGTTGTGAGTAAAACAAGACATTTGAGGACGTCATCTTAGGCATTGGGGATCACTGATTGACATTTTTTCACCATTTTCTGACACTTTAAAACAAACAACTAATCAAGAAAATAATCAATAGATTAACTGACTATGAAAATAGTTGTTGCAGCTCTAGTTAAATGCAGTGACTTATTAACAAATGTCTGATGGAGCTGACAGGTATAAATGCTGCTGATGGAGAGGACAAAGTCAGCTTAGTAAGCAAGATCTGAGGCTCAACTACAGATAAATGTGGGCTCACTGGCAAGTAACAGGTCACTGATTGTCCTTTTTATCTTATGTGTTTATTATTGATTTATAATGTTTTACAACACAATTAATAACCAAATTATAAATCATTTTTTATAAATCATTGATAAGGGTAGACTTGTAAAGTATTATCTTGTTTTATGCTGGTGAAGAAAGATGCAGAGAGAGAAGCAAAGAAATAAATACAGGACTGATGGAGAAAAACACAGGGGTTTGAAACTTAACTTGTCCCGCTATTATTGCTTTGCTCTTGCACATGCCCTCTGCTATAAAAGTGCTAATTACCAAAGCCTGTCATGATTTAAGAGTTTGTCAATACTTTTGTTCTCTTTTCCAGAGATGCTGGCCTTCCCCTCAGGCACAAATGTGTGTTTTTTTCACAGCAGGGAGGAACACTTGGCCAGACTACACACAGAGATAAACACAAGAAAACCTCGGGGACTCATCGCCAGACAGGAGGTGCATGCGGCGTGTGTGTGTAGATGCGTGTGTTGGACAGATAAAGGGCGCGTGGTGGAACAGAGAGACGGAGATGGGTTCAAGAAAAGGCAGAGGAGGAAAATGAAGAGAGAGAAGGGGGGGTATCGAAAAGCAGAGACATGAAGGGGAGATGGAGTTGAGAAACGGAGGGCAGCGAGTGGGAACGAGTGGGACGAGAGCGGCATCGACAGCCAGGTATCAGAGAGAGAGCTAACAAGAGGTCAGAAGAAGGGGGAAAGAGGTGCTGAAGAGGTAAACAAGAGAACTCTGGCAAAGTGTTTAGGAACGAGAGAATGGAGAAGGACAAAAGTACAAAAAAGCCCAAGGGAAGAAAAGTTTTAAGGGGAGCATTTGGGCTAAATGTCAATTGATGGTGTGTCTGTATTAGAGGATTCAGAGAGCAAGGACAACAGCAGGTGTACACAGAGAGTGCTGGTCAATAGAGCCTTTTGATGTTCAAGTACACTCATGCGTAGTGTGTCTCAAACTGCATTTAAGAGATGTCCACACACAGGGACACAGATTATCAAAACATTTTGTAGTGTGACCCTGTTGGGGACAGGATAAGCATCTCCAAACCAGCCAAATTTTCACCTTATCCTCTAATCCTTTCAATCAGCTCAACAGCTTTTCATCTCTCAGGTCAGATGCTCACTATCAGTGCAACAGTTCCAGCACTTCTCAGGGGACAATTTTTTTTTTTTAGAGACGCTAAAATATGTCTTAAAATTATTGACTTTTTGTGGAACAATAGACCTTTTCCGCAGCAACCATTTTTGACATGAAAGAGTCAGGTAAACACATTGATTGTAATATATAAACCTAGAGAGGGCACTGCGGATCAGCCTTGCCTCCATGTTTTTTCCCCGTGGCCAGTCTTGCATTGCAGCAAGAAAATCCCTGCAGCACAAAAAGCATTTACCCCCATAAGCCACCATTACAAAAGAGATGTCTGTAAAACTGATGACAGGACAACTCAAAATGCAAACAAGGTCAATTAAGACTCTTTCTATTAAGAATTTTTGATCCATGGAGGTTTTAGATTTGTAACTGTAAGCGATTTAAAAATCTGCAGCATCATCAAAATGTAAAGTCTATGGGCAGAACTCGCAGGTGGGGGAAAGGGTGGGGGGGTGGCACTACTGCACATATTCAGAGGGTCATATATCCAGGAGGTAAATCTGGGAGCTAGAACACTTTTTTTTTTTTGGCTTATGCACCA
Organism: Lutjanus argentimaculatus; assembly: GCA_034769285.1. NCBI lineage: Eukaryota > Metazoa > Chordata > Actinopteri > Lutjaniformes > Lutjanidae > Lutjanus > Lutjanus argentimaculatus. The sequence continues at coordinate 6,272,630 of JAWZSL010000001.1, forward strand.
GGCGAGCAATTCTAATTGGACTTAATGCACATCATCTTTGTGTACTGTTTTTATTACATTACATCTATGGGTAAACACTGCTGTTGCTATGATACTAATTAAGGTTCCATTCCATTCAGATCAAACAAAGTCAGGGTGCTAATACTCTGCAGATATATCAATATGACTGCTGAGAAAAAGGTCTACTGGAACATTTTACTCAATTCCATTCACAGCATAAACATTAAAAGCTATGTAAATATAGTACAGTCAGTCTGACGTTGCGGACTAATGAATATGTGAATATGAGTTATTAATTAAAAAATCTTACGTAGACGTTAAATGTTGATAAACTTCAATTAGCGTTTGGCCGTCTGCTTGTGCGTTATGTGATATGACAGTATAGTAATGACTGTTCAGGCTTTGTGGTACATTTATGTCTGATTTGTTGAGCGGCTGTCACCAGCCAGAGGAATCAGGATTATTTGACTGACTACTGATTTAATAATTTGAATTTCTGAACCACTGAGCAGGGTGTTCAAAGATTTGCTCATCTCATCAGGTAGCTCATGTTGAAACAATGATTTTGGGAGTTATCACGAAAAATACTACTTTATTACCACGGAGCTTTCTGGAGGTGTTTTTGGAACTAATTCAATCTAACAGATTTGATGGCTGATGTCCTGAAGTCAGCTCTTAACATATAAATGAAGTATCTGGTAATTGAATGGTCCTGCTTTTCTGATGGGGATCATTTTCTGTGAGGCGGCAGACTGGTATCAGTTACAGTCACCACTGCTGGGTTAGTACATCAGGACTTTAGACATCCTCTGATACAGTGAAATAGAACACAATGACAAATTCATATGATTTAATCATTTCTATATGTAAAATGCACGTTTAGTCCTTTTGTCTATTTGTGTTACCTGGTGGATTTCTACTCTATTACTGTGTTATTTTTTCCACCTATCAAGCATGAATACATTCTCCTATTGAGTACTGAAGACATATTAAATCGACCTGTAATTTTTAGAAGCTCTTATTATCAGTTGTCACTACTAAGACTAGATGACTCTTGGGAGATAGTTACAGTGACACTTGTTACACAAACATTGAGTAAATTGTCTGGAATGATTGCTCAAATATGTATTGATTGTGTGTATTGTCCTGCTGTGTGTTTTGTGTTGAGGATTAACTAACTGAAAACATTACAGATTTTAGTAGGGGCCACTATATTAACTTGTGCAGTTATATCACTATCAGTTTTTTTTAATTTCCAAATATAAATAGTAGGGCTTCCCCCTGAAAATCAATCAGTGGAAACATCAGTTGGGGACCTTTAAATCAACTGTGATCCTTGTTTTTTTTTTGTTTTTTTTATCAATGTGTATAACGATAACAGGATAAAACAGAAGCTTACAAAAATACACAGGGATACAATGAGGAATTACAAATAAGGGGAAATTATTTTTTATATTAGCTCATTATAAAGAATCCCTGTAACAACATGTACTGGTTAACTGATGAGAGAAGGTCAAATAGGTTGTTGGCAAACAAGTTTCGGCTCTTGCATGTGTGCATGGCAGGCTGTAAACTTTATAATCAAGTCTTAAAATCACCACACACAACAAAATTAGCTGTGAGGGAAGCAGAGATGGCTGATAGAAATGGAGGGCAGCTGATGTCGGACAGCGCTGTAGTCTGGCAAGAGAGATGCTCCATGGACATAAGATTTTAAAACCAAACTATGAACAGGAGGAAGCACACTTTTACTTTCTCTGACTGTGTAGAAATATTGTTCTTACATCACAGATGATGAAGAGAGGCATTAAAACACGAGTCTTACTCGTAAAACATGCTCATGTAGGCTGATATAAGAGTTTAGTATGCCCTAAAAGAGTTGGATACAGTCCTAATCACTGTAAGCGTCGGGCTCAAAAATCCAGTATCCGTCATGCTATAGTATTTAGATCTTACCTACACTACACCTTGACGTCACTGAAAAAGATTGCTCCCTGCCTAAAACAGCAAAACCGTCTGCAAGTGTTTGACTACGGCAGCATGATGCGGTAAATAAGTCAGATTGAAATTATTTTGACTGGATTGCAATTGCAATATGCAATACGATTAGTGGGGATGATCATTTTTGCATTACAATGTTCATTTTCACTGATAAAACCTATTAAAGTCATGATGATGTGACATTTGTTGAGGGTCTGCACCAAACAGACATGTTTTCTTACATCTGGAGAACAAGATTTTTCAGTCAGGGCATCTCTGCAGCACTACAGCATTTCATTATAATGATGTTTTGTCACACATTTTTCATTTATCAAATTCAAATTAGAGGGTTCTGCGATTTGGATATTGCACCTGGCCACATTGCAATTTTGATAATATTATGATTAATTCTGCAGCCCGACTTTTGACCAGATGCAACATCTGTGGCAGGCTCACTGAAGTATGTCATCGACGGATGACAGCAAATATTTTTTTTTTTCTTTTTTTATGTTTGAAAAATATTTGTATTCACCCATAATCCGCACCAAATGATTTTTCTGATTAGCACAACGTCACACAGGTCATCAGTGAAATCACTGGTGTTGTGTTTGGATGGGATGAAAGCACGCCGCTTTTTCAACCCTTGATGGGTATGATTGTAGATCACGACATGTTGCAGTTTATTTCAATCAATAAATCCTGTTGCTCGCCGCATTAGTCCCATTTGTCAAATGTGCTACACGTGCTGTGCTGTGCAGTTGTGTTTCCCCAGCACAACAAGTTATGGTACTATGTAATTTTAGCAGCAATGAATGTGACTCGAGGTGATGGTCAAAGAAGCACCCACTCTCTCCTAACTTTCCTGTCACGCTCCACTATTGGAAAAGTAAAAATGCCTCACAGAAATATTGTACCTTAAAATAAAAAAATAGCTAGAGGGGGTCTTACTCTTGTCCTTCTCATGACTCCTCCTCTGTTGCTGCAGGAGACTGCCACAGGCCTTCAGCACCGTCTTCAGAGCACGCAAACCCCAGTCATAGTGCTGCTGGGGAGTCAACAGCTCCCTGGACGCACAAATAAAGGCACATTTTCACACATACTCGCACACTCTGAATTGACTGGTACTGGATGTAGTGCTAATGGGTGGGAGGTAGAGGATAACTTATGCACAAAATCAATATTTTGCAATAGACTGTAGCGGCGGTGTAGATAATTTAAGATAAATTCAACACCACACACAAAACACAGGTCACACAAATATTGCACAAATAGTAGTTTGCTGGTAAGTAATGTTTTTGGATGATGTAATAAATCTCATATTCCTACTCCTTCCAAAAAAAAAAAAGGTAACCACACAATTTTTACCTAGCCAGGTTGAAGATTGCCACCAGCTTGCGGCCCAACATTTCTCCATTTTTGAAGCCCTCAGAGTAGAGGATGACCTCAGCAATGAGCTCATTGTCTGGCCTGCTCATGGCCACGGGCCTGAACAGCTGCTTCAGGTTGTCTGGAAGCTTCTGTCTGCCTCCGTAGCCTTTTCCTGCCGGGTTCAGTGTGATGAACACCCCAGAGTTTGGGTCCAATTCCACCTGGAGGATGAAGAGAGCAAGGAAACGTTAGTCTCATTAATAATATATGTGTTATACCAGCAGGAATATGGTTTGATTGATTGCTTGATGATTAATGACCCAGCCAGCTCTAAACACAATGGATGAATAAATAACTTAGCAATTTATTGACTGCTTTGACAGAAAGGCAACATCTCAAGCCTGAAGGTAAAAACTTACGCTCTGTGAGTTTCACAGGGATAGTTTAGATTCTTTAATGTGGGGTAGATTGGAGAAACAGAGAGGGGCACCGGCACAGAAGCTAAGCAATGAAGTGCTGTGGACAGGGTCAGCAGCAAAATGTATTTTAGCCTTAAAAAAGAAAAAAATCAATATCAGTTTAAGTGTATGATATATTAGGTATTTTCACCACTTACTTTGCTGTCGGGCAGCCTTTCCTGGCAGGAAACTGTTGTCATACGAGCCAAATATTGCTCTCTCCAGACCAACCAAATTCCATGGGTGAGATCGTGGATTTTACCTCACAGGAGTCACTGGTCTTCTGCTGCCTGGATCTGTTAATTTGTTTGGAGCATTGTGTGACTTTGGTGTTTTAAAAGGATAGTTTGGATTCACACAATAACAAACACATTGAGGCAGCAGAGGACCAGCAACTCCCGTGTTCTGCAAGGTAAAATTACTGATTTCACCCATGGAGTATGGCTGGTTTGTAGAGAGCGATATTTGGCTTATATAACGACTGCTTCCCATTGAAAAAGAATGTCTCACAATAAGGTTAAGCAGTGAATTCTAAATATAGCATACGCTTAAACTGATACTGATTTTTTTAGATGAGTTCTTCTTTAAATAGCTAAAATATGTTTTGCTGCTGACCCTGTCCACAGCAGTTCATTGCTTAGCTTCCACGCTGGTGCCCCTCTCTGCTCTTCTAAACTGGAGTTGTGCTGACAACTATTGATAAGTACCTCATACAACCCCAGACTAGATTAAGTGTGTGTATACAAAAAAGTGCATTAAACAGAAAGATATAACTGAAAAAGATCTGCAAGAAGACAGAACGTTGGCTTGGAAACATTAATGTGTGCATCTATTCTTATTTTCTTACCTCTTTCCCCAGCAGATCACACGTGTTCTTGTGATGTTTAAGGGAATCTTGAATGGCCTGAATCTGCATGGAAACTGCAGACAACACCGCCTCCTCTAAGCGGTTAAACTCGTCAAAGCAGCCCCATGCTCCGCACTTCACCAAGCCCACAAAGATTCGTCCCATTGATTTCACATCAATGCCCTGAAAAACAGACAGGGAGTGCAGACAGACGCAAACCAGAGAGATCTTCTTGTGTGTTCTCATCGTCTAAGTGCTTGTGTGTGCAGTCAAAAGTTGAATGATCAGAAATATGCATACCAGGTATATGTTCATTGCATGTGTGTTGCTCTCAAAAAATGATCACTAATATAAAGTTTCAGGTATGTTAAAACCTACTCATATCAATACTCTGGGAGCATCTTTATACCTCATCACAGTTGAACACCAGCACTTGGCGTCCGAACAGCCCCCCCAGGGCTTTGACCGATTCAGTCTTGCCTGTCCAGCAGGCCCGTAGGGGTTCCCCCAAGCCCCATTTTCATGGCCTGGGTCAGAGTCAGGTAGCACTTATCAGTCAGCGGAGTGTGTACCAGCTTAGCCGCATTCCCCTGGGAGACAGCAGAGAAGAAAGTGAGCGATAAAGTGAGAAGGGAACAGACAGAAACCAGAGAGATGGCCAGACAGAAATAAAGATACGAGGGAGAGAGGGAAAGGGTGGTGGGGCACGAGAGAGGGGAAAAGAAGCCAGCAGAGGATAAAGGCAAACAGACAGATGATGGATTAAGAAAAGGAGGAATGAAAAACAAATGAAGGACAGGGAAAATGAAAATGAGTGAGACCGAGTCCAGCTTGTGTTTTTAAAGGAACTGCAGAGAGGACATAAAGTAGCAATCTTCACTGCTCCTCATCAATGCATAAACAGTGCCCCCAAAAGGTAAAAAGTAAGAACTTCAAGTATATCTGGGAGCATAAAAATCTTCTTGTGAGCTCTGAATGAATAAGAACATGGCAATTTCTAACAGCATTCAAGATCCTCTACCAAAAGATTTTCTATTGAAACGAGTGCATTTTAGTATATTTGAGAGATTATGGTAGCATCACTAGATGTTCCTGTTTAAAATACCAGACTGATGCACAAATAAACTATAACTCAAATGTTATTGTGGATTAAGCTAAGTAAAGCATGTATGACTATATATGGGTGCCTGAGTACATTGTGTGACACTACAAGTGGCTTTGCTATGTATGCATGTAGGTCTGTGTTCTGCTGTGTTCATGTATGAGAATTTCTAGCCTAATACATATTCGTTGACAAATTGCAGTAAGAAAATATGAAGCGCATGCACAGTATTCAATTATATGACAAATGCTACAGGTCATTGAAATGTATGGCTGCATGATCACGAAATAACATTAGAATAATGATTATGTGACATTTGTTGGTGTCTGTACCAAACAAACATTTTTTACAACTGCAGAGCACGATTTGTAGACCAGTGCATCTGCAGCAGTACAGTACTTCATTATAACGCTGTTTAGTCACACCTTTTTCCTTTTATCAAAAAAATTGAAGCTTCTGCAATTTGGATATTGCATAGTTTGATAATAATAATAAAATAATAAAAATAATAAACATAAATAATAAAAATTGTGCAGCCTTAATGAAATGTGAATCATGAATGTGAGTCAGCTAACTAGCAGGGGTGAAAATCACAAGTTTCATCACAATATGATATTATATCAGTTCTGATATTCCATTACATTTATGCCAACTCACAAAAAGCCACTTAATTATGAATCAACAATTTTATGGCTGGTCTCTTCCAGACATTTGTGACACAGACATGCCATGGGAATTTCAAAGTAAAGTCGTATCTAGATGATGATATACATCCATATTTTCATTTAGCCTTGATCATATTGGATTGTTGAACACTGAATCAATATACTGCGCCTGATCGATGTATTGTCACACCCCTACTAACTACCACAACAATCTACAAAGAGCAAAATGATAATTTTATAGTAATTAGATAGATAATTTTAGTCATTTATCAAGTAAAAATATACATTTTCTCAATCACAGACGAGGAATGCATTCAACTTATATCTACAGTAAATGCTAACACACCTGGTATTCATATGTATAGTTGAATTGTGCGTCCACCATATGTATGATGCAACATTTGTCTGCTCCCATGTAGAAGCGAAGCTGCTTCTTCCAGAGCCAGGCACTAGGGCTGGTAACTCCTGCCTGGTGAAGCTGCTTCACCACACTGATGTTGTGAATAATATCCAGGATCAAGGCCTTCAGCTTCAGCTGCAGGACGCTGGACTCTGTACAGGAAGACACGCATCAGTATCAGCATGGCAGAATTTCTAAAGTTACGCAAACAACAGGCTTGATCATAAAAGGGGATCATTTGTAATAAAAAAGACAAAAATACACAGGAGTAAACACTAACTTTTGTATCACCAAATATTATACACCATGCTGTATAAGCATCTTTACGGCCCTGTTTGTTCAAAACTTGTATATTTTCCATTCAAGGGTCTCTGTAATACACTTTACTATGGTCTCAAACAATTAAATAAAATATGTAATATTCTAATTAAAAATTACTTTGAAAATTTCCAAACTACTTACTACTGTACTTGGTGTTAATATTAACCCAGGTTATTAGATAACCCCACCAGGCGTCATTTTTGCTGTTTAGATGGGAGGCTTTACTTTTAGGCAGACAGAATGGCAATAGTTTTTATGTTACCAAAAAATCACAGATTTTGTCAGATGTAAGAAAAACAGTTTAAAGTAAAAACGCTGAATTGTATTGATCGGTGAGAAGAATATATGGGACCCCCCTCACTGTGTAAATAAACATCTCAGGTGTCATTTTTTTTAACAATTAATAAAGAGAAACTGCCAGATATCAATACAGCCACACTGATACTGAACTGATGCACTTGAGGCAATTTAGAAACAGTGTCATTATTACTGACTTGTCTGCCAGCACTAATTATTTAGTATCCTCTGCAGTTTGAGAAGAGATTGATGCCACAACTGAGCAAAAAAATTAAAGAGAAAATACAAAGGAATAAAAATATAGTAGGAATAATACATTAGTTTTTACTGTTTGAAAAATTCCCTGTCTCCATGCATATCTTGTTCACAACAACTTCAACAAGTATTTGATGACTCCAGACTTGAATATGTTTATTCATGTATAAATATGCATATATAAAATGAGTAGTCTAATGGCCTGTATATAATAAACAGAATTTCCTTTTACTTCCAAACTCAAGCAACTACCACAAAATTGCAGTAAGGCTTTAGCGAGGGAGAACTTTTCATAGAGAAATTTTAGGCTTAGATCTTTGAGTCATACACATTCTGTGTGGATTCCTTTTCTGAGCTGGAATTTCATATTTTAAATTACAGTGGGTCCAACTGTTATGTGCTAGGTCGATGCTTTGAATGCTGTGTGTGTAGGAGTGCATCAGTGATGTCAGCCTCGCCGCAGGAGCACAAAAAAATACCTTGCCAAATGTACACCATCCTGTCTTGTCGCTGTGCCAAAGGGGAGATCACTCCCACTCCCCCGCCCGGGTTTATGACCCATTAATGTAGACTGGGTAATTAGATTATCCTTCTTGCCATTACTTCAGCTACTTTAATCAGTACTACAACTCCAAGGCCTCTTCAGCCTACCTGGTTGTTTTAAGGGAGGCAGTAATTTAATGAGATGTTATCATGGAGATGAGCGCTATTTCAGGTGTGGATGGTGGAGCTTTCAATGCAAGATGGTCACAAATTGAGCTATATTATCTGCAAATACAACAGCCTGCATAACAGTGATGAGCTGAAATAAAGATCTGGTATTCATGTCAAAAAAGTACAAAATCTAAGTAACTGATGAAGAAAATTTGGCCCCAGTAATTCTTTCCTTCCATAGATACATTATCATACGACACAGAAATTTGGAATTTGCCAGCAATGTCCCGTGAAATTATGCAACTAGCAGGGTTATGAGGGAGCTTTTCATCTCATGCATGAATAAGAAACCTTGATTTAAATTTAAAAGTCCTTTTTACAAATTTAAGTCCTGTGAAAAAACTCAGCTGTCATGCTTTATATAGGCATATATTCCGCCCCAAGTTATTAAATTAGCCTGCCGGCTACTGCATCTGCAGCTTTGAAGGGAACTGCCCCTCTGCTGCGGCCTCTTGTGTCTTACTGGCTATCAAGAGATTCACACAAGAGCAGTCATTCAGCATTAATCTCTCAGTCCTCGGTAACAGCCCAAGATTTTGATCAGAGCTCAATCATTAATAACACAAGAGGGAGTCTGATGGAGGAACAAAATTAAGTGTCAAATAGCAGTTGTTTATAAGGCCGGCGAGGCAATTTGGAGAGGTTAATATTATCAGGGATGTGATCAGCAACCAAAAAAGCAGAAAAACGCTGCCACAGAAAAAATAGTAGTAAAAGAGGAGGACAACATCCTGTGCATCTTTAAGCAAATTGTCTAAACAATGACCTCTGGTCAAAAAACATCACGCAGAGTATGGTACTGTCTCTCTCAGCCTCTCACATCAGAAGTTGTTTTATCTTCTCAGTCTAAAATGACATGACCAGAGTTTAATCATTACCAGCACAGGCAGATACAGTGTATGGCTGAATATATTTATGAATGAGGTCAGAGGGTTTTGCATGTACTGAAACAAAACTATAAATATATACTGAGAAACAGAGGGAGACTGATACTAAGCATATGACCGAAAGAACTCGGCGTGTATATATTTAACCTACACAAACACACATTACTTTCTAAAAGGACAAATGACTACAGCAGTCCAAATAGTGCACAGGAGCCATAGACGGCGTATTAAATAGGTTGAATCCCTTTTTAATGCACCATCTATGGTTGAAGTGAGTTGTTTCCTCCCCAGAAACAAAGCTCAGGTTTGCCTGAAGACTGCAGGGACAATGAACAGGAGCGCAAGATGGGCACAGTGTTATATTTTGACACTGACAAGCAAAAACAAGTCCTCCATTGTCATCTGATCAGCTGTTTGATACTGTCAGTTGTCTGTTAATGTAAAGCTATACCCGTTACCCTGAAAACAAAAGCCCCCTGCTCTGAAAATACACACTCTGGAGTTGGAGTTCAGTAACTGTCTGCCCTACTGCTGCCGGACTCCACTGAAATATTGCTCAATTGCTCAACTACTTCTTTCAACACTTATGACATAACACGGTCAATTTATGATTTCCTGCAGTAAAATATATATCACATTTCTCCTTTAATGCCATCCCTATTTCCATTCAGCTATTTTTATTTAACATACATGGAATGTTTCCAGGCCATCAGCACCCTGTACTGGTTTAAAAAGGCAATGATTTATTTTGGCCACTAGTGGTCAGAAAAACTCCAAAACAAGCTGACAGTCACACAGACCTGACATATGGTTAACATATCAGTGAACAACTGCCTGCTTTTAGGGTTCAGAGTCAGACTGAACATAAAGCAAATTTCAGAAGTAGCATTGTTGTGTACAAAGTCACTGAAAAGATGGGAGATGGCACAAACATGCAGATTCTCTCTGGGTGAAACTGAGGTGAAAGCAAATCCATATAAGTTCAAAATGCTTCAACTTGAAAAACAACGCATAACCCTGAAGCTGTGTGACTGCACTTTTTGAACATACAGAGATAGGAGGAGACAGGTCTACAGGAAAGTTTCACAAAAAAACAAAGATCCTCGTAAGTTTTGACACAACATACACCCAGTCAGTGCGCATGCTGCCAGTTAGCTAATAGCTACAGTCAGTTTGAAGTCAGTACACTAGCTGCTTTCTGCAAATGATCACAGACTGCAAAAATACCTTAGAGGTCAAATTTCAAATGAGATAAGTGGGAGTGGAGCTTTGAGTTAAAAAAAAACAAAAAACAACCACGTTTTGTTTATTTCAGCAACATTTTTCAGGTGAACCTTGTCCATGAATAGCTATGGTTGGCTGAGAATTGCATTTTAGCAAATTTACTCACGCTGGAATTAAGAGACTGTGGCCAACTTTCTCTTTCTAGAAGCATTACCTACCTAAAGGAAGTAAAAATTACAGTAAAGTCCATAAAACTGGTATTTGGTGGAGTTCTGGGAGAAGTTACAACAGTGTGAAAGAGCACTCATATACATATATACTGACCAATACATACACAAACACACACACACAGAGAATTACCTGTGTTAGCGTTATCGTCTGAGCTGGTGTCCACTGTGGTGTAGTGTTCTAATTTGGCGTTGAGCTCCAGCTCCAGCTGCTGCAAATTTTGCTCTTGCAGAGCTCTCTCCACATCCTCAGTGAACTGGATTTGTTCAGCGAGGCACAGAATCTGCAACAAAAATAAGAAAGTTCAGACACTTCACAGCAATTAAGAAGATGTTCTTGCTGCAAAATTCTGTGGCATATGTGGTCTTGGATCTTAACTTGAACAAAGTATTGCTCAAGTTGAACTGCCATTGAAGAAACAATCTGCTACATCAAAAGCCTTTGGGAATATTCAGAAAAAAAAGATAGTGTACATGTATCTTCAAAAACAAATGGATTGTATAGAAAGTGTGTGTGTGTGTGTACCTGTGATGGGTAACGTGAGGGGTCCACCGACCCTTTCTTCCCCGCTGACACACATTCATACAGCAGGTGCCTCAGAGTCCCCTTCATTTCCACAGACAGCTCACTCAGCCACTCCTAGAAAGAAAAACAGTTGAAGCACAGTCACAAATAAATATACAAATAAAATGAGTGTATAAAACTCTTAGATTAGCACAGTGTTTCTGTGGGTTATAACAACTTAAATTTAAGAGTTTTTAAGACATTTTTAAGGCCATTTTGAAAGTAATTTAAGTTTGCATTAGTGTCTTTTGGTTCAATGTTGGTTTTGTTTTGTAGTTGTTACAATGTGATCTGCACATTTCAAATCTATTACCAGCTATCTACTCGAGTGTGACATCGCTGTGATTCAGTCTATACATTCGTACAAAACTTCGCACAACATATTTACCTCCACGAGGCTGGAGATGCGTATGAGGTTTCTGAGAGGCACTGTCTCTCCCTCCAAAGAACACATGGCGACGATGTGCTGGCACTGCTCATCAAACACAACGCTGTGGATGCCTGCACAGATAAGACACACACAGATTACCTTCATTGTCCAGCAGAATGTGCTGTGATAGGCTACAAAGGATACAAGGAAGAGAGAAGACAACAGAGCAAAAGACAATAGAACAAAACAAAACAAAGGTTTTTGACCTGCAAAGAGTTTCTTGAGGTGTGACTGGATAACAGTTGGGTTGGTTGCCTGGCCAAGAATCTCTAACAGATCATCATCTCCTATGAAATAGAAGCGCGGGAAGGCAGAGCGCTTCTCCTGCGACAACCACACACTACAAAAAGCACGTTGAGATGCTTTCCCATGTTATAGAGATGTAGTCTTTGCACACAAATAATTCAAACGTGTGTATACCTCCAGGAACTCATTGAGTGACTTTTGACAGCGCTGCAGCTGATCCAGTATGGTGACCAGAGAGTTCCTGATGCCTGCCCTCGAGCTCAGGGACACAACTCTGTTGTCTCTCTGAATGTCTGACATTATAGACCTGTTACAAATAAAGAGGAAGTGTTTTGTTACTGTATGTGCAGTTTTTTCCCACAGAATTACAGTGTAACTGTGACGGGACGGTCCCTGCGTTGGGGGGTGGCAGTTCTCTGCTGGGTTTCAATGAATACATTATCCTATTTCTAGTAAATTATTTCTTAATTTACCATCTTACTTCTCCTTAATTCTCCACCTTATATTACTGTTTAGTCACAAACAATTTTAATCTGCTCGCTTTGCTCTTCTCACTTCTCCCCTGACACACAATCTGTCTGGTTCTTTCTCCCTGTCAGGGTCTGATCTGTTGATTTTCTCGAACAGCAGGATGTTTTATAAAGTTGACCACAAACACAACACCATTTTTGGATTTTTGTCACCCACAATTCAGTTTCACAGCAGCCGCTGAGCTGCAAGCTCCATCGTTAATGAGCCTACGAACACCAACCAGCTGCACTTACAAACTTTTACAAAACAACTGCATAACAAAGCTTATTTGCGGAAAGTTTTGCAAATCAAAGGTTCCTTTCTAGACATAACCATGAGTCAGGTACGCATGGCTCCAAAATTAGAAAATCAATTTGTCACGGCCGATGTTCTTATTGTGGCAGACCACACAAATAAAATAATAAATAATAAATTCTACTTGTCCATTTCTCCCATCACACTATCCTTGTGTCATACTAAATATCGGCTATAAAAAAACCTAAACTTACACAGAAAATGAACAGGACACCAAAACATATGTGCTGTGCCAAAAAATAATTTACCATCATTCCAGGATATAGGCAGTCACATGCAGTCAGAGACAAACACACATACAGTACCTGAAGTCTTCATCCACCCGTTTGAAGCGGGCCTCCTCCCGGGGCAATGCCCCTCGTCCAAAAATCGGCTCCAGATAAACCCAGCGCCTCTGGATGGCGTTCAGACTCAGCAGGTACTCGTCTAAGTCTGACAGACGAACCTCCCACAGACTGACCTGAATATACATGAAACGTTAGTCAGTGCGGCATCATCAAGGATTTGTAAATCACGATACATGAGTGAACCATGAATAACAAAAAACATGCAGCAATTGATTAATTGAACGCACGTTGTGTTTTTAATAGACAGGAAGTCTGGGAGAGATTTTCTTCTCTAGGAAAATAAAAATGAAGCACAAAGAGATTATAAAAGTCTATTCATAGATTGACCTGACCTTGTCTTGGAAGCTGCGGTAGTAGGGAGAATCTTTGAGAGACTGCAGCAGACAGCGGTTATCTCCCACCTGGATGGACACAGAGAGTTGATAAAGCCAATGTTTGCTAATCCTAAAGATTTCATTTAATGGTGCCAGTAGATATGCTTGCATTTTCCTGATGACGTTTTTGTGTTTTCCAAGTCCATCTGTAGAGGTTAGCTCCTTTAATTGATCTGCCTGACATAATGACTATCAAAAATAAAGACACAAGGAGAAATTCTGACCGTATAAAAAGTGATAACAAGCCTTTCCAAATAATTACATATACTATCTAGTCAAACAGCATTATGCCAAGTCAAAGCCCAGCATCTCTGGCCCATTATATTTATCATTTATATACAAATATATAATTAAATATATACATACACATCCTATATGAAAATGACATAATTCAGTAATCAGGCTATCATATCTGTATTATCTGTATCACTACCTTTATTTACATTTTGGCATTTCAGAACATCTTGTGGTCCACAAAATACCCTCACACGCACACCTGTTAAGTAAGGGGAAGAAAAGTGCCAGGAACCAGGCAGAGATGTGCTTTGGAGGTGTTCAGTCGCATCTTAAAATCAATTCTACAGCTCAATGGTAGCCAGTTTAAAGATCAGCATGACGACTTCCCTCATCCAAAAGAACTAAAAGCAAGTATTGATCAGTGTCAACTGCCAGCAGTGAATTATTAATGACGCTGTGAAAAGTCATCTCTGAACCACGAGCAGCTCTGAAACATCAGTAACATGTCTCACAAAGTACATGCAGGAGTTGCTAATGTGCCGAACAGGACAGCTGATTCAGGACTGTCGAGGTCAAGAGAGTGTTCCTTCAAAATGGGTTAAGAGACTGCATATTTAAATTGAACCAGAACAGAAAGTATTTTTGCAAAGAACGTCTGGAGGTATGTCGCTGAGAGATTGAAACGAAGTGCCTCCCCTTGGCTGTGGTCTCCATCAAGCACCGGGGGTTTTCTTGTTGCACCTCGTGACTCATATGAGTCAGTGGTGTGATGAGTCGCAACGTCCATCACAGCACTTACAACTGACAATAAACTTGTGAAAATATTGAGCCCTCACACTTTAACTGCTATGTCAAACTGCTTAATAAATCTTCTAGTGCATCAAAGGGAACATAAAATATGAAATATTATAAAATAAAATAAATTAGCCATTTAAATTACAGCTCTCTTTAGTTGACCGAGGCTAAGACACCTTTTCCACCTTCCTGATCCTATGGAGGAACAACTGAGCTAGAACAGACATTGAAGCACATCCGGGTCACACTATTCCAGAATGAAATGTACTTTAATTAGAGGTGTTTGTTGTCAAAAGCCAAAAGATAGTGTTTGGAAGTTATTCAAAAAAGGCAGGTTTTGAGCAATCTCTGGGTCTGCATGAGAGCAGTTAGTGGGGATGCAGAATTAATAAAAGCGTGAGTAAGAAAACTATCAACTCTAATAATTAATCAATTTACTAAGAGTAAATAAGACTAACCCTGTGTGACATTATGCATCAAGTGTGTGTTTTGAGTTAATATACAGTCTATATCTGTTAGTTTTTGTGTGTCTACCTGGTTGACTATATCCTTCCAGTCCTTGATGAGGGTGAGAGTGCGCCTGCTGCTGTCTGTGTATTCGGTGAGGTTGAAGGTAGATGCGGCTCCCCACAAATCCAGCTCCCTCAGCGCTTCTCTGATTGTCACTTCAGCCTGAGCACGACTGTTAAGGTCCTAAATGCAAGCACACACACACACACACACACACAGACACACAGCTAGATAAATTATATTCATTCACCACGTTAAATACATTTTATAAAAACCACTACAAGACATCCTGTAATATCCTCTGGGTTAGGGAGCCAGAACTTTCACCTCTGCCTCTCCCGACTGACCTGTTGAGTTAAATTTTCAATAAATTATAAACTGTAAAGATGTAGATATTGTATGTGGTTGTGATTAAACAGGTGAGCACTTGACTGGCATTTGTAGGTGTAGCAGTAAAAAAGTTTTTAAATAAGGATTAAATAAATAAGGATAAAAATGCTTATACTTCATCAACATGCCAAACACAATCATAGACCATTTGTGAATAAAACCTATATGGTCCAAAAAACACAGACTAGGCAAAATATGAGCAATCCTGTATCAATACATGTGCAATTTGTTACTTGCTGCTGCCCCCTAGTGTCCATGCTCACTTACTGTGGTAATGTCGGTAACCACAATGATTTTACACATTTTTACACCATGCCATACCTAAAAAGACCAAAAATGATCTGAACAGTTTAAAGAGGTGTGTGTCCCTACAAACAAGAACAAGAACAGAAACTGTTTTGTAAAGAATCTCTCAATCCCTGAAAGAATGTCTAGAGAGCAGAAGAAGTGCTTCACCTTGGCCACGCTCTCCATCAGGGACAGGGGGTTTTCTTGTTGTGTGCACCTCATCAGTAAAACAATTTAGAAATGACTCAGTGGCCTCACTAACCTCTGTCACAGCATTTAAAACTGAAATGCACTTCAGATTTGTGTTTTTCACATTAAACTTCAAAATATTAAGCCCTCACATCTAAGTCCCTATACACATGTGTGCTTCCACCGAGCATGTATACGTATTTGCGTGCGTTGTGTGTGTGTGTGTACCTTGAGCTCTAAGGCCTTTTCTATGATGGTATTTGCCACACCGAGGAGGTCGTTAAAGGTGAGTCTCTCTAAAGTCGTCCCTCTCGGAAGGCCAAGCAAACGAAACATGTCCAACCAGTGGTCCTGGGACAGGTGCTCCCCACGCACATACTTCAGCACAGGGATCATGTTCTAGAAATGCAGATGGAAAAGTGTGAAAATCAAAGTGCAAACAAATACTAAAAACTGACAAAAGACAAAATGAGATCCATGATCAAATCAATTCTTGCTTAAAAGATAATGCTTTAACCAGTGCCATTCACCTACAGAAAGCTAGTCAAGTTTTTCCAACACTGATGCTCTCTTTTTATTTTGTAAATGTATAAAATTTTGATACTGAGAGTCATGAAACTTGCTGTACATATAATGGTCCTGAGAAAATAGATCCTTTTGATTTAAATGCTTATGTGACCTTACATCTAGTGTCAAAATTATACAAAGGTCTTCACTTGCATAAAATGTATTCTGTTTAGGTGATTCCCATGACATTCTCTGAACAAATGATGCTCCCCAAAAGAAGAACCATTTTCATTCAAACAATTCCATGACTAACTCCTGGCCACTGCAGGGGGGGATGCGAGGCCTTGCTCACATGCATGTGCATGACTCAGGAATACCCACGCATATTCTAGTATTTATTCAGAGCTGGTGTAATTTTCTTGTGTCAGTACTTTTTTCCATACACTTAACTTACTTGTGACTCCCAATAGCACCCTGTTTTCTTTTCAAACCTCATCATTTTTGGGGATATTCCCATACAAGCACTGCTGTGGCTTATATAAAAGGTGCTGGATCTCAAACTTGTTAATTAGTCTCTTGTCCTCCCTGCTGACTGCTTTGATGACGGGAAACAGAAACTTCAAGGATGACAGAAATAATTTTGAGCTTTGAACTTTTTTCTGCTTTTGAAGGGGGGCGGTGCCAGAAAAAGTTAGGGAACCTCTGGACTTACCTAACATTTTTATACCCTATACTGAGCTGTGCAAAACTTTTGCACTGTGGTGTCTAAGCTCTGCTCGAGGGTCTTGCTTGAGACATGTAGCCTTGTTCCTCTATAACAAATATACACAAACTGAAAAAAAGACAATCATATGTTACTCCATCAACTGTACTACTGTCTACCTTGTATTTGTCCACTTCTCCTTGCAGTTTAACAGACATGGCAGTAGGCTGATCCAGTTTCCTAAGTCTGTCCTGCCACGTAAACAGAAACTCCTCAAACAGGTACGTCTTACTCCTGTAAACCAACACAAATACACATATTAACACACAACTCACAACCGAACAGTTCTAAATGAAGAAAATTGAGATCCATCAACAGCAGGCCAAAATATAAACCTCTACCTGAATGTGATCCAGTCCTCCTGGGCCTTTTCTGTGAAGCCTTGCTGCCACTCCTCATACAGACCCCACATCTGGCTGTACTCCTCCATGTCTCTTTTTGTCTCCTCTGCCAGAGAGAAATCTGGAGCCTCCAGGTTGAAATAGGTACAGTCCTCACTGAGGAGAGTAGTAGCAGCATTGGTAAGATTGCATGAGGCTGAAATGTCAGCTTGGAAAACTTGTGTAGTTTGCTTAATGTAACTTGTGTAATGGCAGCCTTCAACCATTTTCAATTGCTGTAGGATTCTGGCTTGTGACAGTCACATGTGCAGCTGATTGAGAGACAGCCCTCACTTGTATAATTTCCCATGATGCATTGCTGAGGGCTTGTTATTTTATGTACCAAAATGCAAATGTTACTGTATGTTAGTGTTTGTAATGTGTTTGTCATGTGGCTGCAATCTGTTTGTAATGTGTTTGTCCAGAGCACAGTGGTTTATTGTCGTTTATGTTGGTAACTGTCATTTTTGTGCTGGTTTACTGTCACATTATGAGTGAGGTGGCTGTTCAATTTCTTCACTCTAGCTGTATCGTAACAGAGTAATTTGGAATGTGTTTCCCTGATATTACATACAGAGTGAAAGGGAAAAACACTAATTAGTGCTCAGTTTGCACTGCGTAACGTAGTGTTCACAAGTAGAGCACGTGGCAAACACATGGTACTGTGGCATTTAGATCGGAATGCAGATCCATGTTGCCTCTGATGTCCAGTGAATGCCTTACGTCAATTTCAAGCCCAAATACCGCTATTGAATCATAATAGTGGCATCTCTATTTTCAGGTTAGGGGTGTAGATAAAAATGCATCAGTAATAATACTGAGTAGCTTTAAATATGAAAAATATTGATAGATAACAGAAGCAGGAACCACAGAGAGAGAAAACTTCACAGAACATCTCTGACTATAATCATGTTACATCAGATTTAGTAAAGTACAAACAATCCCATCACAAGAAAAAGGACTGTTATAAGCTATTCTCTGACCACAGCACAACCACACTTTATCTAACTAGAATTTTCTGAAAAGATGAAAGCAATAAACAATCTTCTCAGATGTCCTGAGTCTGAAGAAAAATCTATAATTCAGCACGTTAAAAAAGAACTTACAGCAGTTTACTGCGCACAAGCTCTAGCTCCTGGAACTCCTGCTGCTTGTCCCTGATGGTCTGGAGGCACGCAAGAAGGGCAGCATGATCACCAGTCTCAAGCATCTCATCTTTAGGCTTCAGCTGGTCCCAGCGGGCCTTAAACCGCTCTAGATCCGCCCTGTAGGCGTCAAGACGGCCAGCGGCATTACTTCGCATCACCTCCACCTGAGGGGGGTCAGGGCAGGAGAAAGCAAGCAGCAAAGGACCACAGCCGGGGAGAGTTAGAAGGAGAAAAAAAAGAGTTGAAAGACTTTAAACAAATAAGGTTTGATAATAATAATCACAGCTGCAACAATTAAGTGAATAATAATACAATTATTAAATTAATCACCAACTATTTTGACTATTATTAACTGGTTTGAGTAGCTTTTAGAGAAAAAAGTCTAAATTCTTTGCCTTAAATTTGAATATTTTCTGGTTTCTTTATTCATCAATGACATTAAACTGAATATCTTTGGGTTATGGACTAAAAAAAGACAGCTGAGGACATCATCTTGGCCTTTGGGAAACAGTGATCAACATTTAATAATCAAGAAAATAATCAGTAGATTAATCAACAATGAAAATAATCGTTAGTTGCAGCCCTAATAATAATAATAATAATAACTTAATTTGTATCACACATTTCAAAACACACAGAACAAGATTAAAGTCAGTTTATGAACAAAAAAAAGATAAACAATTTAAAATATAGGACCCAACAAAACAGAATTTAACTTCCTCAATAGTAGTACAAGTTGCTGTTGCAGAAAATTTGTGATAAGTTTTAAAACCATGATCCAACATGTGTGGATTTGTGAGTTTAGGTCACCTGTTCTTTGATCATGAGCTGGTGGCTCTCCATGACAAGCTCCAGTTTGTCCCACCTGGCCCTCAGTGAGGACAGTGAGTCCATGCCGGCCCCAGCCACTGCTCGCAGCAAGCGGTTCTTCTCCTCAGCACACTGGAACTGTGGCAGGATCTGTACACAGTATAATTAGTTAGTTTATTTCCATGTGGTGTCAAACAACCATCCCACCCCCATTACAAGACAGTGTTATACATCAAACGTCAGAAATATAACAAGACATACAGCATAAAAGCACGTGCACTTATGAATCAGTGCATTCATTTTATTGACAGTTGTGGCTTTATTTAATAATTTACATACTGATATGAAATCATTTAAGAAGTCAAAAATGTCAAAAACCTTATTTAAATTTCATTGCCAGATAGCAAAAAGATTAGACCAAATGTAGAAAAATGAACCATTATTTTGAAAATCACCATGCTGAATGACGAGGTAGGAGAAACCTATTTGCACAAACCTCAAGTATCAGTACTATCATTCAAAAAAGAGTGGCCAGAGTTTACAACCGTGTTTGTCTTACTTCAGGTTTGCGAGCTAGTATCTGGCTATATTTGCCGCTGGCCGCACCGATCTCCTCCATGCTCTCTGGTCGATTGGACAAGGCCTCCATTGACTCTGAAACAAAACTGTCTATGGCTTGTGTGTGGCCTGCAACAAAGAGAGAAGGAGACATGCGCAAAGTAAAACAAGCAGAAAAGGAAAGAGAAAGTAAGAGTGAAGGGGATGTTGTGTGGCCAAGAGAATGGAAAACAAAAATCAGATGAACAAGAACAGAAAAAGGAAAGGAAAAGGGGAAGGATCTGACATGTGATTGGTGTAATTTACACTGACGACTTTAATACAAAATGCATTTTTAATGTTGTAAAGGAGAAAGAAAAATCATGGGAATACAGTCAGAATAAACAGGGACAGATACACATAACACGCACAGGCAGGAAAAAACTGAAAGTAAAAACAGAAAAGATTTCTCTTAAAGATTTGTCTTAAACCTTGTATGGACTTCCTGAGTGATAAAAGCAGCAGGTCAAACAGCCTCTGGATGAGATCATCGATGACAGCTTTCACTGGCTCGCAGTTGACTGTAATACAGTCAACCTTCTCCTGACTGAGAGAGGAGGAAGGAACAGAAGGGTGGAAGAGGGTGTAAATTTCCTGTATTTGTGGTGTCAATTAACAGTTGAACTGTTACCATCAGAAACAAAGAAGAAATCTGAGACATCTGCTAAAACTGAATCACAGCAGAAAAATAAAGGGGAGTTTTCCGGATCAAGATTAAGGTCTTGTAAGCAGAGAGTGACACTTAAAAGTAAGAAGTTCATGTCTGGGGCAGCTCCACTGCACATGGGCTGCATGCACTACCCTGGGCTGTAGTATAACTGTGAGGAGACCGTGAATTATACAGTTTTTCTTGTCATTTCAAGTTAGTCAAGTAATAATACTCAGTAGCTTTAAACACAAAACTAGAATCATCGCCTCGTAGTTGTACGCCTCCACCAGCCAGTCAAGTTTTACATCTATGTCTGTTCAGACTCATATAATGTTATGTAGTGACAACTTTGGAGGAATTTAATAAAAGGTATTAAGTGTTTTTTTGTTTTTGTTTGCAGAATTGAAGGGTTGAGGTTATGATTATCAGATTATCATATTTAGTGACATGCATGACTCCACTGAATAATTTCCAGCGAGAACATGCTATCTTCACTTTGAGATGTTTTTTTACAGAGGAGTGATGGAGAGCTTTGACACATGGTGCACCTGAAGCGCAACATCAACAAAATCCATGATCGTATGGCGGATTACAAATATGAATGTTGCTGCAAAGAAGCTACAAATTCTTAAATGTGCTTCACGCGCATCTTGAATCCGGCAGCACAGAAGATCTACACTGTTGCCACATTTTGCAGGTGGGCACCCAAGATTAGTGTCATCAAATTCAGTATCCCACCAAATGCTAAATACAGTCACAATCTCCTACTGTTCCTGAGTTCTGGCAATAATTAATAGCCAGAAAAATCTTTTTTCACAGCACTGTTATGTGACAGTGCATAATAAGTTGACCTTTAACCTTATAGATATAAAATGTCATCACACCACATAGTTTTATCCTATTGGACATTTTTGTAAAATTGTGTCATAACTACTGTATGAATTATTTAATTATGGCCAAAAAAGTGTTTTGTGATCAGTTCATCCTTGAATCCATGGGCACTTCTGCTCCAAATTTGAAGAAATTCCCTCAAAAACCTCCTGAGATGGCCACTGCTGTCACCGGCACACAAAGGCAGACATGCAAATTTATCCACAGATAACAGAGGCAGGACCTACGCGGCCATTACAGTGATAAATTAAATCACGATGCTGTTTCCTGTTGAGCGTCAATCTGTCATACTGGCTTTCACTGACTAACAGTTGACTGAGATAGTCTACTTTCTCCAGACAGTCAGAAGAGGGAGGAGGGGATCGGTGTCCGTAACTCAGTTGTTGGGGAGTAAATTTCCTGTATTTGTTGTTCAATCAATTGACATGTGACCCTTCACCTTAAGAAGTGAACCGATGAAGTGAATTTAATCCTGCTAGGGGGGAAATTAAATGTCGACTATAAATGGCTAAAGAAGAACCCGGAGTTTCAAGATTAAGACGAGACTTGACAAAAAACGGGGATGTGCAAAGGATAACAAATTATTGGAAGTGATCTGTGAGCTTGGAAATTTTTTTTTATTCCATTTTGAGTGTGATTTCTGGTTTTCAGTGCTATGATTAAACAAACCTTCCCATGTTGTTGGACTGTCACCGGTTTCCACAGACCCAGTGACCAGGCTTTGTTAATCATTCACTCATTCATGTAAAATAGATGATAATGTAACGTAATGACAGTTTACATCTAAGGCATCATGATGCTGTGTGTTTTCTCCTAATGTATAGTTAATAAAAGTATAATACATTTAATATTGCTTTTGAATAAGTGTTATACTTAGGCTGTGTTAACTTTGTTATATTTACTGGTGTCTATTATGTGTGATATGTACCTGGGCAGACGTTCTGACTCCTTCCCTCTGGCTTTCAGGGCCTTGAAGTTTCTCTCCCAGTCTTGCACAGAGTTCAGATGCTTCTCGACTAACTTCTCTAAATCAACTTGGCCCAGCACCACCCACTCCTACAACACACACATATGCTCAGAATCACAGTGGTTCAGTGCACATTTCCTAATTTTAAATGTGTCCGTGTCAAAAGTAACAGAGAAGCTACATGAAACAACAAGATGACTAAATAAAAACAGAAGTAAAGGGGGGGATAAAAGAGAACTTCAGTCTTGGCCGAGGGCTTCCCCCTACAATTTTATTTATGCATGGCTGCAGACTGAGGGGAAAGGATGATATACTGTGGTCACTGTTCTATCAGGGTAGTATAAAGGGGAAAATGCTGACAATGACAACAAACAGCTTCAGTACGGAAATAGAGAAGCATGACTAATCCAAGTAGCATGCGTTCATAGACAACAGCACAGCAATGGATCAGTATAATACGTCAATGAACAAAAGGTAGAAAATTGTGTCAATCAATTGTGTAATTGTGTGTCATACTGTATGTGTAAAATTCATGGTCAGATGTTGCAATAAAGCATCACAGTGGACCATAAGAGGTTAAATGAAAAAAAAACAAAAATCCTTAACAACCAGAAGATACTATTGCCCAATTTAAATTCTACAACAATAAGGTTCTACTAAATTTGACCTCTGTAGCAAGGCTCAAACAAAAGCTGGTTTGCCACAGAATCAAACACTTTACTTTTCCTAACATTACATAAATGCTTTTTCAAAGGATGCTTGACTAATAATCGAATTATAATCATTATTCATGTCAAAATCATCTTCTATTCAGGCACCTTGAACTTGGATTGTACAGCCTGCAGGCGACTGAAGAGGTCCTCGGCCTTGCTGAAGATGGTGAGGAACCCAGAGGCATTCCTGTCGATCATGACGCTGAAGATAAGCTCCTCCCCCTGGACACTGACCCCTTTGAACTGGTTTGGGATAGAGATGAACCGCTTCATCTCCCTGAAATAGCGTGCTCGCACCTCCTCAAAAGGAGGACGGAACTGCAGACGGCCCTGCCTTTTCACAAGAAGGACAGGAAAAATGATCAGGGTACTTTTTTTCTTTAATTGACAGTAATCAATAATGTCTTTGTAAGAAGAAGAAAGAAAGAGAAAGATAGACAGGCAAAGGGAGAACTGGTGACGTGGCCAAGTATGACAATTAGGGGCTGGGGAAAGAAAATCAGAACTGCTTGTGGCTTAAGATAAGTGGAAACTAATGTGTAGGTGGAAGAGAAAATGATGACAACCCACGCAGAAAGAGAGTTACACGGCACGAGAAGAGAGACTGAGAGTGAGACAGAAAGTTGGACAACTGAAAGTGTGTGCACTGACTTGAAAGTGAGGTCTATGTGTATTTCAGGCAGGTTCTTGTTCAAAGCTTCAAGTCCTGTCTGGTACTGGTGTTCAAGGGCCTTGTACAGCTGATGGTTCCAGTGCTGACGCCAGGCTCGCATGTCATCAGACCTGAAGCCCTAAACACACACACACACACACACAGGTACAAGCTGTGTAAAGTCCAATGAAAGCTTAGTGATGAACATTAAAATCTTTCTGAATCATTCTTATTGTCAATGATCACACAAGAGCTCCCTGGTGAACTTCCTTTTTGCTCTTCAAATCTCTAAAACATCTCCAAAACTCTGCAACTCACACCAAAACAGTATAGATGGATAAATCGCACTACAGACCAGAGCAAAAATATGTATTTTTGATTTTGTTTTGAACCGTTCCTTGAACTTAGAAATTATTTATTCAGTACACATGGGAAAGCAGCAAAGACCTGTATACTTCTGACTGTAATCAATACCTGAGCCTCCAGAGTGGCAAAGCCGGTGCGGAGGTCCTGAAGGCCATCCTTCCATCGCTGCTGATGTCTCAGCAGGTCCACATTCATCAGTGTCACCACCTGAGAAATGTACACATAAGTGTGCAGACACAGAAGATTAAGTCATTAGTCTCTATTCACAGATAATGGTTACAAAGAAATGGGTATGCAAATAATAATTCAAATGAGCACACCTGTATTCAACCATTTAGTAAAACAACTAAGGTCAAATAAAATAGCATTCTACAACCTTGTCGATGAAGTCAGTGTGCCATTTGCGTAACTTCCTGTTCTCGGTGGAGAGTTTCTCAGCAGCAGACTGCAGCTTGGTAATGTAAACTTCCAACTCCCTGGGGTTGTCCCAAGTGATCTGCAGTTTACCACCTGATTCCCTTGACTGAGAACGAGGATTCTGAAATAGAAAAGCAGAAAGTCCAGTCCAAACCCAAATATATTGCTGTGTTCTAGAAAATTCATGTTCCAGCACTTTTCCACAAACAATATAAAAGTTGTATGCCTCCACCAACTAGTCAAGTTGCAGTTTACATCCATGTCTGTCCAGACTCATATACATAGTGAAGATTTTGAAGGAATTTATTAAAGGTAATAAGTGTATTTTTTTGGAAAATGGAACTTATCACTATATTGACATGTGTGTTTCCAGTGAATAATTCCCAGTAAGAAACATGCTCTTCACTTAGCGACTATTTTTACAGAGGAGTACGGAGGACTGATAGAGAGCTGAACATTATGATGTTACACTGAAGCTGACCTTTGACCTTTTGGATATAAACTCATCATCATTTTATCCAATTACATATTTGTGTGTAATTTTGGCACGAGTAGTGAATGAATTCTTAACCAAAAATGTGTTTTGTAAGGTCACATTGACCCTGACCTTTGATCTCTAACCACCAAAATCTAATCATCTTTGAGTCCAAATGGACATTTGTGTCAACTTTGAGGACAGTCCTCCCCCTTTCTTGAGATATCCTGTTCACGAGAACAGGACAGATGGCATAAAAAATAGGCACCGTCAAGTCGTAATTCCTTTTTTTATGACATTATACTTATAAAGAATAATTAGTACAGCAATATTTTTTACAATATTTAACATCCAAAGACCAGAACATAAAAAACAATCATTTCCAGCTGTAAGCAGTACCTTGATGACCTGTTCGAAGGCCAGGGCAAGACCAAGCATCATAGGTCTCTGAGAGGGAATCATCTGCTGGTCAATGGTGTTGTAGAAATGGGCCACCTACAACACAGTTACACAGCTACAATATGAGCTTGAGACAAGCTAAAACACAAAGAACGAGACAGAAATTAACAAATAAATATAAAATATAAAACTGTGTTTGTGTGTATGTGTGTGTGTGTGTGTTTGTGTTTCTGTGTGTTCTGTTGACCTACACTCACCTGTTTTAGAACAATGGCTTGTCTGTAGAATTTGTCTGCAGTATTAGCAGCCTGCTGTATCTTGGCTGGGATGGGAAAGCCCAGAGCAGAGAGCTGCCTGACCTCCCTGAGCAGACTGACTAGTCTATCTGAATACTGGATCTTCAGCCTGCCGTCCACGTGGTCCAGATCCATCACACGGTTACTGGCCTGGAGACTACACAGAGGGAGAGACTTAGATTAGAGAAATACAGAATGTAAAACCCATCCAACTGCAGTGCCCTTGATCAATGAGCAGAATGAGGTGATGACGAATTTAAGATGAAATTCAGAGCTGTTCTGAACTCTTCTCGTTTGTCTTGCTGGTTGAGGTTAGTGTGCAGTGCTTCCAACCTGATCCCTGACTTTGGGTCAGCCAGTCCGGACAGTATATCTCTTGACCAGTCTTCGAAATGTTCCTGTTCATATGCCCTCAGAACTTCCAGCAGGTCATCGCAGAAATGCAGAAACCCTTTGAACCCAGACAGGTCTGACAGCAGTGCCTCAGCTATGCGGACAGAGTCCTCAACCTAACATAAGGACGCAACCACAGGAAAATAAAGAGAAAGGAGTCATTACACACTACTTTTTCCATCATCAACAGAATTATTTGTGTTTGTTAGGCTTGGTAAAAAGCTGCAGTGTATCATCATTTTCATATCTTTATCATTCTATCTCTCTAATTATCTGATGAAAGTTCATTCTCGTACACGTGGAAATCAGTACAAGGCTACTATTTGGCACACACACACAACCACTCAGTTACCTTGTGTATGAGCTGTCGGACCCAGACAATTTTGTTGACCACCTCAGGGAGGTTCCTGCCAATGAGTGGCCCAGACTTGTCTCCAGGGCCTCCATGGCAACGATTCTCAAAGTCAGTCTTCAGACCTAAAAAAAAATCAATAGAGTAAAGAGGGGTCAAAGATGAGGAACAACAGTGTGCCACCATGGATTTTCCTTGCATCATTCATGCACATCATTTTGACATTTAGCATTCAGGTAACACTTTAATTACAAATCATTTATCATGAGTGAGCAGCTAGTGCTTCAGCTATAGAATATATTTAAGGCAGAGGGTCTTTTCATGACAGGACATTTACTTTTAAAGAGCCCCTCCACTCTCCATGTGGAGTTTTTCATGTGTTACAAGTCAAGTCAGGAGTGAAATAAGCAGTAAAACACCATGTCTGAGCATTTCTTGCCTTGAAACCGCATTGCGCAAGGTTAGTCTCAAAAAAGGATTCAGTCAGGCTGGGTATATGACATCATAAACCTAAGGAACTGAGTCGAGGGGCCGGCACCGTACATATCATCAGCAGCGATGCCCAGCCCACAGGAGAAGCCACATGTAGCTAGTGACTGTGATTAGCTAGCAAAACAGAGGAAAAGCAAAGTGCAGCTCCTTAGGGTTAGGGGTAGGGGTGGGTGTGTGGGGTGCAAAGTCTGGCAGTTTGGGCACCTCCTCAGACAAAATTAGGACAATTGTGTCAACAAATAAAATCGAAAAATATCTCTGTTATGACTGTGATTTATTACTCACATTACAACATTCAAGACACAGGGCCATTAAAGACCTTACTTACCTCAAAGACCTGTGTGTAACTGTGCCGCTACTGTGATAACCGTGTTGATAAAAAACTACAATAAATAGCTTGTTGTTAGAACACCTGCCTCAGATCTCTTCCATCATGCCCCCTCTCAACTCTTCCCACACTGTTTGAAACCTGAATTCAGGATTAACACAGATCATGAACTAGATTTTATGAATTTTGCTCATTGTGGACGCAATAACTGTCAGTCAAGCATCTGCCCCACTCATCTTTGTCTGTTTTACGCTATGCAGCATAACCTAGCACCATAACCTCACACTCATCCATGCAAACACATGCAACAATGACTACACTGACTACCACATGCACTGTGTTATTATTTCTTTGTTGTAATTGTATTTTTAGTCCTGCGTGTTTCCTTCAACCTGCTCCAGTGAATATAAACATGATATAGATATATAGCCCAGCCCTACTTTTCATATATATCAAGAATACTAACTGCACTGTTGGCACAATAAGCAAACATTAAAAAAAAAAAAATCATGCTGCACCAGAGTTACAACTACTCTCAATGACAAAACACAGTTTTTCAGGCCTCGTTGGCGCAGTAGGCAGCGCGTCAGTCTCATAATCTGAAGGTCGTGAGTTCAAGCCTCACACGGGGCAGCTGTTTTAGCGTCAGATGACACCACAACACAATGGGGAAGAGACATGGTACATGTTGTTACATGTACAGAGGCAGCAGATTTACATAAAAGGGGCAGGTGCTATAAAGTCAGATGATGGCAAGGCACATGGTACATATTTATATGGTGCTGAAAAGAAGACAATCTTACAGAAGCCACAAATGAAAATGCATCACTTCACAACAACACAGCATAGTGGAGACCAGAGACACAAACTACACACTGTCAAAACTAATGTCTCAATCATGTGGTGTAGGAATGTATGATTTGTCTTTCTATGGCTGAATTTGTGTCTGGAAACATTACCAATAAATGACCACTGATTCAGTAACATTTCATCAGTGGTTGTACAGTGTGTGATAGTCAAAAAGCTGCTCTCAGTGCAGTATCTCTCTAGCTTATTATTTGGTTATTTTGCCCTGTCCAGTGTAAATCTGCATACACGTCCACTGACTCACGACTGACTACCACACGCACTGTGTTATTATTTCTTTGTTGCAGTTGTATTCTTTGTCTTGTGTTTCTCCCTCTGTTGTCATGACTTTAGTGCCGGGTTATGACACAAAGCCTTTGTGTCAATACTGTGGTGCGCAAGTTCACTGTTGTTATTGGCAGACACAAATCATCGGCAGAGGCAGACATAAATCAAGTTACTCCACAGACAATATAAGTTGTCACATAATTGCGACAACTCGTCAAAATCACAAACACTAGTTTTTCAAGCCACACTGGTGCAGTAGGCAGCACGTCAGCGAGTTCAAGGCTCACACAGGGCAGGTGTTTTACCGTCGTATGAAAACACAACACAATGGGGGCATTGTTAAACATAGAATGAAATACAGCCAACTGATGCCAAAACAACCAAAGATGTCCAGCATCTTTCCTGCTCATCTTTCTTTGTTTTACGCAAAAGTGACGTAACAAATTATGTTGCATAAGAATGCATAACTTGACTTTTTACGAATGAACTTGTATTTGGAAACATTATCAATACATCACCATTCATTTAGTGATGTTTTATTGTTTGAGCAACTATAATAGCTCTACAGCTTCTTGCAATCAAGCATTTCTCCTCCTCATCTTGTTTATTTTATGCTATGTGGCATAAATCTGACACCATACCTCACACTCATCCATTCACACACATTTAATACTGATTAAACTGACTACCACATGCACTGTATTATTTATTTGTTGTAGTTGTATTCTTCAACTTGCGTTTCCTTCAATTTGTGTTCCACCTCTTTTTCAATGGCCAACTCTCAAAGGTAGAATCAGTAAGATTTGTCCAAGCTGTTTGTAAATGTACCGGAAAGACAGTTCATTGTTGTGTCTCATTCCCAACATGTCAAACACTAATGTTTTGGACTGGTAAAGTGTCCCAAGACCAACAATGTAATGAAAAACACAGGGTAAGGGCAGGGTCTCAGCAGATTAACTCTAACCCTAACTGTAATGTTACATATAATGCCTTTAAGCTAACATGGATGAGAAGTTTTAAAACTGTTTGGCAGGGCCCGACCGATATGGATTTTTTGGGGCCGATGCCGATGCCGATTATTAGGGAAGAAAATTTCCGATAACTGATTAATCGGCCGATTAAATTTTTACATTCATTTTTTTTTGTTAACAAATGGCTGCTTTTGAGCCTTTCAGACATTTCTTTCTTACAAAGATGTAAATTGAAGGCAGAAAATTAACTGCAAATACTTTTGTTGTTTTGAGGCAAGCAGCACATAACACAAACCTTACCATCCTTAACATTACCATTAGGGTTTTTTTTTTTTAAATAAAGTGCAAAACGGTAAATCTTACCTACAGTAACGTACAAATGTTTTACTCAACATCTTTGGTAAACAAACAATAAAAAAACAACTGCAAAAGAATGAGGTATTTTGTGTGGGGCAAGGAGCATAAGAACAATATTAACAAATTCACAAGCCCCAACAACTTGGAGTCCCTCTTAATACTCCCAATTCTTATGATGTTTAAGTTCTGTGATTTCTGACTGACTGTGAATGTGTATGGTACGGGCAGGTAGGCTATGTGGTTGGATGAGAAACTGAGGGGGCGGGGTGAGAGTGAGGAAAACAGGGTCCTGTGTGTGTGTGTTGTTGTAGTTACGTCGGGTCGGACGCTACAATATCAATAAAAACGTGTGCTTAATATAGACGTCGGAACCCCCCCCCAAACCGGACGCGAAATATCCGGGACAGAGATGAACCACGGTCTCACTCCCAATGTGTCAACAGCCTGACGAATGGTCAGGGTCCCTCATCGTCACATACCGACTCATTAGGTACCCGTTTCTCGTCGTTTTTCGATGAGTTGGGTGAGCCGACAGATTTACATAGAAATCCTACACATACACATACCCACAGACACACAGCTGAGGGGCTGAGGGGCAGAGGCGCTTGCCGACTGGCACGGAGAAATGCACGTCTGCGTGCCCCCCAGTGGGTGCTCAACTGGTCAGTGGGTGGTCGAGGGGTAAAGGCCGTGGGCTCGCGGTGTGTGGGGGGCTTTACTGACACGGCTAATGTGTGTAGCTAGGCTAATAGCTGATGGCTTATTCTCACTTTGGCTTGCATGTGTAGGTAGTGCTTACATGCAACATAAACAGATAACTCGGCATGACCGAGACCACAGCGAGGCACATCGTGACGGGGAACTTATTGACTTATTGTTTATTTCACAAACTAGTTATATTTACCTTTGATGCAGACCGCTCGGCTCCAGGTCACTCTGCTGTGAGGTGGTTAGTGGAGTGTGTCATGAAGTCGGTGCGCTCTCTACCGGTCGGATAAATAATATTGGGGAATCTTTGGGAAATCAAGTCTTTTACCTATTATATATACCCAGTTATAATTGGCCATAATCTGCGAATTTTGGCCGATTACCGATTATTCTCAAATGGGCTATAATCGGCCGATTTAATCGGCCGACCGATAAATCGGTCGGGCCCTACTGTTTGGAGTAACTGAAAGTTTTAACATCTTCAGTTCCTGAAGAGCAATTAAATTTGATGATGAAGACTGTGAGATACGGTCGACAGCTGTGGGAAAAGCACATAGTTGGATGTTGTGTTAGATCGTTTATCACCAGTTGTTGTTTTCTTATTTTTTTATAGATATTAAGAGCTTCAACTTCTTTGTTGGCACAGTAACCAGATGTTTCAAAAAAGTTAATTTCAACTGTGACAACTCTTCTAAATCACAAAAAACAGTTTTTCAGGCCTCGTTGGCGCAGTAGGCAGGCGCGTCAGTCTCATAATCTGAAGGTCGTGAGTTCGAGCCTCACACGGGGCAGCTGTTTTAGCGTCAGATGACACCTCAACACAATGGGGAAGAGACATGGTACATGTTGTTACATGTACAGTGGCAGCAGATTTACATAAAAGGGGCAGGTGCTTTAAAGTCAGATGATGGCAAGGCACATGGTACATATTTATATGGTGCTGAAAAGAAGACAATCTTACAGAAGCCACAAATGAAAATGCCTCACTTCACAATAACACAGCATAGTGGAGACCAGAGACACAAACTACACACTGTCAAAACTAATGTCTCAATCATGTGGTGTAGGAATGTATGATTTGTCTTTCTATGGCTGAATTTATGCTTGGAAACATTACCAATAAATGACCACTGATTCAGTAACATTTCATCAGTGGTTGTACAGTGTGTGATAGTCAAAAAGCTGCTCTCAGTGCAGTATCTCTCTAGCTTATTATTTGGTTATTTTGCCCTGTCCAGTGTAAATCTCTGACACCATACCTCAGACTCATCCATGCATACATGACTGACTACCACGTGCACTGTGTTCTTATTTCTTTTTTGTAGTTATATCCTCTGTCTTGTGTTTCCTTCAACCTGTGCTCCCCCTCTTTTGTCATGACTTTAGTGCTGGGTTATAACACATAGCCTATGTATATATAAAGAGCTTTAACTTCCTTGTTGGCACAGTAACCAGACCAGTTAGTTTAGACAACTGTGATGATATCTAAATGACAAAAAAAACAAGTTTCAGGCCTCGTTGGCGCAGTAGGCAGCGCGTCAGTCTCATAATCTGAAGGTCGTGAGTTCGAGCCTCACACGGGGCAGTTGTTTTAAACCCAGATGACAACACAATGAGGCAGGCACATGGGGCAGTTTTCTCATTAAAATGTATAACCTCACAATATAAACTATTGGAGACACAAACTGCATGCTGTCAAATTATCTATGTCCTAAGAATTCACAATCTGTCTTTCTATTTCTATATACATTACCAATATATCAGAATCCTTTCAGTAGTATTTTATTATTTGTTGCATTTCTACAAAAGTCCTAGAACTGTTCTCAGTCAAGCATCTCTCCCGCTCATCTTTGTTTGCTTTATACATTCCAGTGTAAATATCTGACATCATACCTGACACTCATCCATTCACGCACATTTTGGGTTTCCTTCAACTTGTGCTGCACCTCTTTGTCAGTGATCAACCTCTCTAGCTAGCAGGTACAAATGTTGTAAAGAATGTACAACGCAAATAAGTGTTATCAGTGTTGCTATTTCTGGGGTAAAGAATAAAGTCTTGTTGGTGCAGCAAGAGGTGCATTAAACACCTTGAGTGAGACCATGAATGGTCAGTTCATGACCTATCATGGACTGGAAGGGTTGAAACATCTTCATTTCTATGCCAACAGAGCAATTCAATCATGTATTATTAAAACTTGCTGTTTCCAAGGTTCACAATGAACTGTCAAGTTGAATCATTGTTGCTCACCTTTTAATATGTATCAAGAGCTCTAAATGCCTCATTGGCACAGTAAGCAGGCATTAAAAAAATAATCAAGTTAATCCACAGATACAACTGTGAGAGATCATCTTGATCACAAAGGACGGCTTTTAAAGCCTCACTGGTGCAATAGGAGTGTGTCAGTGTCATAATCTGAAGGTTGTGAGTCTAAGCCTCACACGGGCCAGGTGTTTTAAAGTCAGATGAAAACACAACACAATGGGGGGGTCACATTACTAAACATAAAATGAAAAACATTCAACTAACAGGCAAAAGAATTACAGATGTCCAGCATCTAACAAATTATGTGGCATAAGAATGCATATCTTGTGTCTCTATGGATGAACTTGTATTTGAAAACATTATCAATACATGACCACTGATTCAGTAGTGTTTTATTATTGGTTTGCGCATCTGTAATAGCTCTACAGCTGTTTGCAGTACTGCTCATCTTCTTTGTTTTATGCTATGCAGCATAAATCTCAGACAGAATACGTCACACTCATCCATTCACTCACATTTAACACTAACAAAACTGACTAACATAGACACTACATTACTATTCATTTGTTGTAGTTATGTTCTTAGACTTGTGTTTCCTTCAGTTTGTGTTCTGCCTCATTTTTTCAACAGTCAGCTCTCAATTGTAGAATCAGTAGGATTTGTCCAAGCTGTCCATAATGCTCTATAAGGACGCTATTCTTGTGTCTCACTCCCATACTATCAAATTACAGCTTTTTGGGTTGGTAAAGCATCCTGACTCCAACAAAATAATGTTTCAAGATGTTTCAAAAAAGTTCATTTCAACTGTCACAAGTCGTCTAAATCACAAAAATCAGTTTTCAGGCCTCGTTGGCGCAGTAGGCAGCGCGTCAGTCTCATAATCTGAAGGTCGTGAGTTCGAGCCTCACACGGGGCAGCTGTTTTAAAGCCAGATGACACCTCAACACAATGGGAAACCAGGAGATTTGCTTCAAAATGAAAACCATAGTCATGACTTAAATAAATCATGTGTTGTTTTACACTAGCCAGCTGACCCCATACCTCAAATTCATCAGTGTAAAGAAAAGAGTAGCAATGTATTTTGCTAATAAACAAAAACAAACATGGTATCCACAGCTTGGTGTCAAAGGACAAATAACCAAAAATGTCAGTGAGGTTAAATATTTAGGTATGATCTTAGATTCCAATCTGACTTTTGAAAGCCATATTAAAGAGGTGAGTAAAACATTGAAGTGCAATCTTGTTAAATTTCGACATATTCAGAATTCACTACCCAAAAACTATCAAAAACATTTTTGCATGCTATGATTTTTTGAACATCTTAATTACTGTTGGTAATGAAGAAGTAAAAAGGCCAATAAGACTATTCTGAAACCACCTGAGATTCTTTTCAAACAAGCCTTAAAGCCTCCTATGAAGTTTTTTATAGGAAATCATTAAATCATCATTGCGGCATTTGTCCGAATATAATCTTATAAGTTTTGAAAATCTCATTGTGTTTTCAGCAGTCTGATTTTTTTTTTTTTTTTAAACATCATTTACAAAGCTCCTGCTCCACTGTTGAAGAGCTTTTTTCAGCTCTGCTCTGAGCAAATGAGCTGTCTGTGGCGGACTGCCTGCTTTTTCATATACGACTATCAAACAGTGGAACACGCTCACATCTCAGTTTAAAACCTGCACAAATCTTCATGTTGTTCCCATGGTGTAAAACAATGGCTTCTGAGCAACCAATCATTCATTCATTCATTTCAGCTGATATGTGCTTGGAGATTTGTTTTGTGTGACAGAAACTATCTAATGTTTTATATGTAAATGAGTGTTTTTAGATTCTGGTGATTGTTCTGCGTGCCCTGGAACTGCAGATGGAAAATAGCTAATGGCTAATAGCTAAATCTGGCATAAATTTATGTTTTTGTGCATGATCCCTGTTTAACAAAGACTAATAATAATAATAATGATAATAACGATGATCCATGCACACATATTCCCCACAAACTAAACAGACTGCCACATGCACTGTATTATTATATCTTTGTTGTAGTTGTATTCTTAGTGTTGTCGTGGATTTAGTGATGCGCCATGACACAAGCATCTGAGGTTGATCAGCCAGATTCATTGTTGTTATTGAGCGTAGGACTGCACTGTTATTTTCTGACTTTTTTCTATAATTGCAGAAACTTGAATCTGGCCCTCTGCCAGTTTTGGGGCACGGCTGGAGCTGGACTGGGTTAAACACCCATCGCTCCTGACCTTTCGACCTCAAGCATAACCATGAACAGTCATATCTTAAACTTACATGGACAAGAAGTTTTAAAAATGACTGTCTCTGTTTCAGTCTTTGAAGCAGATACAGACAGAGGTGCATTGAACTGAACTGGGTACCTTTGTTGTAGTCCAGCAGTCTGGCCAGTAGGGTCTCTCTCTCAGACTGAAGCTCTTTGCTGACGGTGGGACGTCTGATCAGTTCCTTGTGCTTTTCAAAAACCTGCAACAGCTAAACAGGCACATACACACGCCCACAGGCACATGTGTTAAGTTCCTATATCAACACACACCCACACCAAGTATTTTACAACCTAAACTTAAGTAGTTTCACTACCTGTTGTGGATTGTCCTGTACGTCAGCAATGTAGCTCTTTAGTCTGCCAGCAACTTCCTGCTCTGACGGAGCCACGAGGCGCTCAAACTGAGCCACTGCTGCTCTCCAAAGTGGCTACAAAAAAAGACAACAAACAGTTGTACCATAAGTTTAAGATGGATGTTTCAGCTTTGCCTACACTGAGTGAGTTAAGGATGCAACTTAAAACCAAAATAACATTACATGTACGGTATATCACCCATTCTGGGACAAATCATGTCCTACCAATCATTTATATATATGAAATATATGTAATTTATGAAATGTTTTGGTTTGCTTTAATTTTCCTAATTTCTAAACTTGCACTGTGCAGGACACTCCCTGCCCATGTCCCAGATGAGAATTCACACTTCAAACTATTTAAAAATGTGTTAAAAGCCTTAAAAACTACCAACACCTACTGATAAAATAGATGTAAAATGTGCTATTCTAATCATCTTTGGTCTAAAATATTTATTTTCTATGAAAATTTTGGCTCTTTAAAGTTGTATTTCAGATTTCCTTCAATCTTGTCAGATTTCGTCAAAAACATGATTTAATTGGGTATAAAAAGGTTTAGCTACACCCTAAGCTCCCCTGTCTCACTTCCTGGTTCAAAAACAGCAGGAGTACTGCTCAAGCACTTGTAAGCTTTCAATTTTTCATCAAATTGATAAAATGTCAACTTCATAACCCTTCTAAATCAAGCCAAACAAGAATTATGGTTTGAAAAAGTGTATTTTAATTATCGTTAAGAGAATTCTTAGTAACTGTCATATTTTCCATCTGACATTGACATTTTATAAATAAATGTAAACACTTGGAGGCTGACCCATTACAAAGTTTAATAACCAATTTTCCCAGCATAATTGAAGTTTAAAAATCAAAACTCTCACAAAATAAGGTCCCAGTTCACAAGTATAAGTGATATACGATGTTTACATAAGGCATCAAAGTCAAATCTGGATGAGCTGGGTGGAAAATTTACTGTAGTTCACCTTCCAAATGCATACAAACAAGTGCTAGCATGATTGGAGGTTCCCTCTGTCTGATGGAAGTGAAATCAAGCAGCCACACAATGAAGAACCTGCACATGCACAAACACAGTCCCAGTTTCCCACAACTGACCTCAGTGTAAGGGTTGTAATGCAGAGGGTTGAGTCCAGAGAAAGGTTCAAAAACACGGTCTGATGTCAGAGCCTGCTGTCTCCCTCCTGGTAGCAGACGCAGAAGTTTCTCATGAACCATGCGGGAGAGTCACCACCTGGTAGACATAAACAGAGACATGAGCATGTATTCATACGAGTGTATTAGCAGTGCTATGTCCATGGTTTTATTTATGTGTTTGGTTATCAGGCTCACAGGCGTCAACAACATGACTTACAACTTGTTACTTATCTGACTGCAGGACTAATTTTAAGAAGCTGTGTATACGGGTATGATAGACAAACCACAAACGCTCAATGGAAAATGCCAACAGGACAGATATTAGATAGTTCCCACCCTTAATATTCCATCTAGAAGGGAAATGATACAATTTATTGTAAAGAGGAAAGAGGCATCTGTGTGTTTGTGATTGGGTACATGTCTCTGGATCAATGTAGCCACTTTCTCAAGTCTGTGGTAAAGAAAAAAAAAACTTTGGCAGGTCATGTGAGGCTTTAACAGTATCATAGATCAGTGAAGCAGTAGTCTTGAGAGGTGACAAAGGAATGATCCTGTTCTGCAAACGCTGCCATGCATGCAAACAGCATAGTCTCAGTCCTTCATGGTTTGCATTTTGAGATAAAACTTATCACATCAGTTTGATAAAGCAGTCCTATTCCAAAGGTTCCCCTGACCACACAAAAGTTCAAAAGAGGGTAAATATAGGCATTGATACTATGATACCATGATACTAATAAAGGTTCCAAAACATAACAAAAGTTAGGATCAGATCTGTACATATGAACGTTTCATACATTTCCAATAAGGTGCTTTTAAGGAGCACGTATTTCGGGACTCTTTAAAAACTCATAAAAAGGTGCGTCTCTTTATCAGTCCATTTATGATGCACTGGCCTTCCTTGTTCTAGACTAGTAAACATCAGGTGGGAATTCCACTTGAGTGTTACATCTCCTTTACAAATAAGCAGAAACAAGGAAAAGAACAACTAAAAGGATACTTGCAAGTTCATTTTAAGCACAAAATGTGATCCAGCTATTGTTGTATCACAATGGTACGTGGAAAAGGGGAAATATGCACTATTAAATCATGTTTGTTCCAAAGAAAATGTTTCCTTGACCCTGAATTAGAACCATATCTCACCTCATTCAATCTCTTTGCAAGACAATGAAGGGTTTCCGGGCAGTGCTTGTTTCCCTTCCAGGGCTGGGGGGCATGTCTTTTCCACACCTGGGAAAACAAGGGAATTAAACATGTTTTCTGTGTTAAACAAAAGGAAACTGATGACCTCTTCCAGCCAAATTTTATGTTAAACTGCATTCTTTCCAACTGAGTTGAGGAGTGTTTGTGAAACCATTTTGTGCATGCTTTTCCCACGTTCTGAAATCTCCCTTACCTGTCCAGTCAGATGCTCACAGGCTGCTACCCACTGTTCACAGATGGCAACACCTGTTCTCAGGTTCTCTCTCACCGAAACAAACGGCTCTTCAAAAATTTTAAGACCACTCAGCTTCCTCTGCACATATCTTCCCAGGGCTCCACCTTGTACATTTGAATATTAACAAACATGATGATACACATTCAATCACTCACGAGCCATGTTCTGTAGAAACAATTGATAATTTATAATTAGGAGTTCCTAGGAAAACAAAATCAGTTTCATTTCTCAAAACATGAGCATTTCTTTCATCTTTGTGACACAGGCGGCTTGACTCACGCCGTATCTTAAAAACAACATCAGCAAATATTTGTTTTCATTTCCTGGTTTTGGTTTGTTGTGAGTGTGAGTGTGTGTGTGTGTGCGTGTATGCAAGACAGTCTCACCGATAACATCCATGAGTCTGACCATGCGTGTTTCGGGATAAGGCTCAAAATCAGTCTGCCTCCAAACATCATCCAGAGTCTCTCTGC
Organism: Lutjanus argentimaculatus; assembly: GCA_034769285.1. Lineage (NCBI taxonomy): Eukaryota > Metazoa > Chordata > Actinopteri > Lutjaniformes > Lutjanidae > Lutjanus > Lutjanus argentimaculatus. Next base: position 6,311,291 of record JAWZSL010000001.1, read on the forward strand.
TCTGTTCCACCAGATCCACAACGTCAGGCATGGACATGCCATCGAGACCACCATAACCCTAGTGGAAACAAAAAGAGACACATAGTTTACGCTGCAGTCTCAGTTCATCACTGGTGCTTCTGTATCACCTACATGAGCAAACAAGACCTTTACAGACAAGATTGGCTTTTTTCAGATAGTTGTTCTTAATGCCTGCCACTGGGTCAGATTCTCCAAGATATCAGATGAAACAAGTCTTTGTTTACATTTTCCCAGACAAAGTTACAGTGAATAGTACCTTAGCCAGTTAACAAGAAACAGGAGGGGCTTTTTATTTGGATAACTTTATTATTATGAAATATTTTGTGGATATTTTATCCTCAGGGGCCTTTAAAAATTAACAAAATGTTTAATTTTCCTTGTAGTAGCTTTTACTTTTTTGTTTAGCCTTAGTTTCCCAGTGAGTTCACTGCTAATTGACATATCAGCTTCCACAACAATCATTAAACACTGTTCAAAACAGTATTTTAAATTATGTTAATGTTAAAGAATAACTTCTGTATTTTTCAACCTGGGCCCTATTTCCCCATGTGTATGTGTGTGTATGATTGATAGGTACAACTCGTTTTAAAATTGGTTCAGTATTGAGGGAGACGGATGCAGCCAGCAGCCACAAAACAAGTTATTACGGTAGATATGAGGGCAAATACGTCCCGTAAAAGTTTGTGCAATAAAAGTGCTTTTTTTTCCCCACAGTCCGGCTCAGATCACCAGTATAATCTCTGTCAACAGCATGCTTCACTTACTGCTTGCTGTGTGTGACGACATCTCACGGGATCTTTGTTTGTTGCAGAAAGAAAACAGAGGAGCCATGCTGAGAGCCGGTCAGAGCGGAGTTAGCTGTCCCGGAGTTCAGTTGAAAGTTTTACTGCAACTATTGAAAACAATGGTTCATGTTTGTGCTTAGCCGAATTGCAAGAACAGGATGTCACGCAACACCCCGTACAGCTTTCATAGGCTGCCTTTGTTGGACAGCGAGATGCTGAAGTTGTGGCTAATTGTGCCACAATTGGATGCTAACACTCCCGTCCAGACACTGCGCCTTGCAGACCTTTGGGTCTGCAGTGCACACTTTTCCCAAGATGACTACTGCCAGCCCAAGAAGAGAAGACATCCAATCCCGAAACACTTCACCAAACACACCTCAAGAAAACAGCTGTCCCACTCACTGCAACGAAGACATTCTTCAACAAGCAAAGATCCCGCGAGATGTCGTCACAAAGTGAACAGTAAGAGAGACGCTTTGCATGCTGTTGGCGATCTGAGCCGGACTGTGGCGAAAAAAAGCACTTTTAATGCACAAACTATTACGGGACGTATTTGCCCTCATATCGTTATAACTCGTTTCGCGCCTGCCAGCTGCATCCGCCTCCCTCAATACTGAACCAATTTTAAAACGAGTTGTACCTATCAATCATACACACACATACACATGGGGAAATAGGGCCCAGGTTGAAAAATACCGAAGTTATTCTTTAAGACTATGCGTCTCTTTGTATCTATGGAATCATTCCTTGATACTTTTACAGACTTAACTCTCATCTCAATAATTGTCATTCAGTTAGAAACCATGCTGTATATTTTTTTAAAAAACTATGTAGTACATGTAATAACTTAAATTTTGTTTTTATCCTGTAGCCAGTTCTGATATATAAATGTTTTCAATCATACCTTTTGTAAGTCTTTAAATTGCTCAGTGAAATGTGCAGCCCTTTCTCTCACACTGTTCTTCTCCGCAGACTCAGAGAGATCGGCCCAGTATTGGAACTCATCACTGGGAGTCAGGATGCCTGCAGAGAAAATAATCTGAGTACATCTTGTAAAAATAAGAAAGTAACTTGGTTCATATCAGATTCAGTTAAGAGTTGTTGTTATTGATGTTTTAACTAGGGGACTTCATTTAGTGAAGTTAACCAATGCAAATCATGCAAACAAATTAGAATTCAGTGCATATATTAACCTCAAGTTCACAAATAAATTTATAAATTTACACTATAAATAGTGTAACTGTCCTTACAGGTTTAGCTGATAGCATTCATCTAAAACATCTGCAAAATATATAAGTATGATAAATACTTTCCTTTTACACATACTAGTGAGGTGTTTCATCAAATGGCATGCGTAATGTTATGTTCCTCCAAAATCCAAATATTCGAAAAAAACATCTACAGCCCTGACCTGAGTATTTCTTTCTGCAAAAATACATGTATGCATACCAAGGACATCCTCGTCTGTACGGCCCCTCTTAGCTGAGGGTTGTGCTCCAGACTGGCGAACCACTGAACCCAGGCCAAGCTCCAGCTCAGTCAGCAGGCCTGCCAGCTTAGGGTCAAATGCTGAACGCCACCGCTCATCCTTGAGAGAAGTGAAAGAGAGGCACAACCTGTAGAATATTTTGTCTAAAAAGTTCATAAAGATTGTTTTCTGCTCCTGATTCATTTGGGCACCCAAATTCCTATTAAAAGCCTAATTTGCTCTCAGTTCTCACAGGTTTTTCTTCATTTTCAGTTTTAATAGTCTATCTACATATATAGGAAATGTTTTGATTAATTCTATGGGATGAGTCTATTGGATTCTTTAATACACAAAGACAAGCTCACCTTCAGCAGTACAGGCGCAAACACTTGTTTTACAGCCTGGTACAGGGTGTTGATGGGAGACTCCAGCATGGACGACACAAGGAGACTCTGGTGGAGGTTGTCTTCTGTGATCACTGTGGGATGCAACTTGAAGAACACCAACACCTTCTCTCTGCTGTCCCCTGATGCTTCAATCTGACAAAGGAAGATGAAACGTTTAAAAAGAGAAAGTCAACAGTTGTCAAGTCAACATATGATGGTTAATTGTGTTGTTTTTTTTAATTATGATGGATGCATAAAGTTGCATGACCAGTACAAGTGCATACTGCCAAGCTATTAATTTGACATGTACAGTAAAAAACTTTTAAGGTCCAGATTTAACACTTTAAATTTCATTTTATGCCCTTACCACAGATTATTTCCAGGAGTAACATCTGCTTTCTATGGTGTTTGATTAAATTGCCTTTTTTTCATAAATTCTGATTTATTTAGTCTATTTAACCAATTAACAAACATAAATTTAAGATTAGGATTTTTGCCTCAAAAGCACATACATGTTGCTCTACATTAGAGCACCTTAAAATGACAGGAATAATGCTTTAAAAGTTTGTGCTACCTTATTTGACAAGTGAAGGTCATTGTCATGTCTGCTGACAGATAGGACGAATTCATTTCCATCGTCCAAGAAGTTATTGAGCTCTGGGCTGTCAGCCAGGGATGACGAAGGCTTGATCCCATAGAAGTTTCCAGTTGTGGTCAGGATAAACTTTTTGCGAGCATCATCTGAACCGTGGGGCATCTTTCAGCTGCAATAATGTGCCGATGTTGAGAAAGCTGTAATATACAAAAATAACTTTGTAAAAGGACCACACAATGGAAGAGATATGGCTTAATGACAGCTGCTGTGTAAAACAGATTAGGGATGCACAATAATATTGACACACCATTGGTATCGTCTGATTAAGACTTTAAAATGAATTATATGTATCAGTATCTGCCTGAAAGGAACATTTTTGCTCACACTACATAGGATGGCACTTTAATTATGCACCTAAATCCCCGCGGTGTGGAGTTTTTTAAAGTGATTAATAAAGGGGTGGACGTTTAGCTCAGTTGGTAGAGCGTCCAACCCATGTATGGAGGCTGTTAGTCCTCTGCAGCAGGCCGCTGGTTCGACTCCCACCTTCGGCTCTTTGCTGCATGTCATTCCCTCTCTCTCTCTGCCCCCTTTCCTGTCTACTCTCTGGATGTCCTATCAAATAAAGGCAAAAAAAACGTTAAAAATGATTAAATAAAAATTCATTCAATAATGCAAAAAAAAAAAAACCCGCCAGCTGTAGTTTTCTTATTTTGTACAGTGAATTTGAATATTTTGAGAAGTAGGGTGGTTGATACCAGTATTGGAAATGCCTCAGTTACAGCCTAAAATGCACCATGAGGTATTGGTGAGTATGTTAGTCTATGCACTGATCCGATACCACATAATTTATTAACCCTGAAACGGGACACTGTTATTTCTCAGCAGAATCTAGTAAACTTTTCTCATCCCAGGATGGCACAGTCATGTTCTATGGCTTTTTTATTCTCTGTATGCATTTGTTCACATTTACAAACGGTATAACGAGTCAGCCATATAACAATGAAACCATTTTCACGCACTGGTATCACCTCAGGCTCATTATTAGCCAATGCACAAAGTTCAGGTATCAGGGAGGAAAAAATGGTATCGAAACATGTGTGTTGAAAAGCACTGTATTTTATGTCTGCAAGTGTGAGTGGGCCATTAAAAAGACATAATAAAATGTTAATTCTACTAAAGAGATGATTTGATGTTCTCTGCCATTAGGCAGGAAAAAAATATGTGCATATATCAGCATCAGCCAAAATACGTTGGAAAATACTGGCAGACATTCAATATTGTGCATCCCTACAATAGTCTCAATGTTAATAGTACAGATTCTGCAGACTTTTGAACTTCCTGTTTTTCTAACCTTTCTCATTTTACTTACAGTTAACAACTTAGAACCAGGCAACAACTTGCTGTGGCATCAGAGCCTGTCTCAGTTTGTGCCTGAAAAGAGGCACAAACTATGTCCACCTCGAACTTCAGACGCGTTGGATGCGCTTTCATCTATCACGTCACGAAACTTTGTGTGCCCACGCAGAAATGAGGCAACTGTTACCAGCGTTTAAAACGACAGCTCACGTTTCACGGTTATATCCAAATGTATCATGGTTACTCTGCCGTACAGGTCGTTGGTTAACATTTAGCATCTTTGAAGTGATGCGTTCGAGCAGTGCTATCTGTGCTGGCTGTCGCCACCAAACTGTGAAGTTAGCTAACGTTTCTGTCCTAAATGTGCTCGCACTGAAACAACGTTAGCTTATACAACCAGCTTGCATTTAGCAGATCCTCTTTGTTTAATACACGTCTTCTTTTTGCACGGGAAGGGCTCAAATAATGCTTGCAAAGTTGCAGTGCAGTATTATAACTAAGCAACGGCTATAGGAGGGCTAATATCATTAGCTAGCTAACGCTAGCTACTGTTAGCTCACCGCCCCTGCTTAAAGTTAAGCATTTAGCTAGCGGGCTAGACTCGTTCTCAGGCTAATAGAGATCTTGGTTTCATACCGTTTTGCCACCAAAGGCTTTACTTTCGGAGCTTTTTGGTAACTTCATTCATGGAGTGAAGCTGCAATCTGTTGCTCGTGTCCGTGTTCTCCAGGATTATGCTTGCGTGGTTACCAGGTAGCAACTACGATCCCTTGCACCACATGACGACCCTACGCAGTTTACTTACGTCATTTACGTAGAATAGGCGCGGAGCCACGCTGCGTCTGCCGTAGTTTCGGTTCAGTCGTATTTAAATGGGTTTGTCCCCATATTTTCCCACACAGGTCTTTCTGGAAGCGAGGTGTTCAAGATAAAAAGGTACACTGTCTTGCCTCGTGAATCAATAGCCTTTTTTCACAGCAGTTGCACTGACATGAAATAGGTGCTGCTTTTATGCATGTTGGCCCACTGGAAAAGCTGTGTTATTACACTAAACGGAATGGAGCCTTGATCATTATCACTTGTGACGCCTGTTATTTCATATCAATGTGGCTGCTGAGAAAAAGATCTATTTGTAAGCATTCATCAACCACAGCTTCCATTTCAACATCATGCCAGGTGCTCACAGCAGATTATATGTGACAAATTTATGTGACAAATCTTGCAACTTACACGCGGTTAGCATTACCAAACTAAGCCAGTTTTAGATCCAGTGTGGCTAAGAGAGACACCTGTTTCCTTTTCTGTGGTCTAGTGGCTTCTAAAGAGATTATGTCATCTCATGCTTTTTTAATTCATAAACAATCGACAATTAAATGGACTATTTTTATGTATGAGTGTTTATAAACTGTACAGGCTATATACACAAAATGAGCTGCACAATCCCTACTAACCCACTGTTCGTTACAGTTGAAGCAAATGCGAGTCTTGATTTTAATAGCATGAGCAACAGATGTACAATGGTTAAAAAACAGTGTTAAAAATCATTTCATGGCAAATCAAGAATAGCAAAATAAATCAACTGTTTATGTTGATTTCATACCGAGGATATGATCAGATAACGTATAAAACATAATAATATTATTAAGACTTACCTGATATATCAGCTGGCACATTTGTGTCCTGTCTTGTTGGCAAGTACATTGATCACACCTAAATAGTGAATTTGATTGATGGAAGTTTAAAAGTGTACAACCCTAATCTGATTTAGAATTGAAATATACAATGCATATAATGTTTGGGTTTCAATGCAGTACCGTCTCGTAGATGCGCTCGCAACATGGCGGCAGAGAGCAGTGCTTGGTCAGATAGTACAGGCAGTGTTGGCAACAGATTCAGCCCCATTTAGACCCTTTTAGTGACTTTACTTATAAAAACCCGAAAAACAGTATATAGATCTCTGTCTTCCTCGCCTCCGGCGGTCGTGTCTAGAGGGGAGCCCCAGCCCTACGAAAAATCTTGCAACGTTGATCATTCTAGCCGAAACCATGATCTTGAGAGTTTTGCAAATCAAGGGTTTCCTTCTAAACATGACACAGGGTGCTACAGGAAATTAACTTAAGTTGTTGTGTGCTTCTATGACTGCATCTGAATTTGCATACTTCTATACTTATACTTCCTGTTTTGAGTGCATAAGTGTGTTCATGTTGATGTTTAGGGCAAAACAAAGTGCACTGTGAGTACCAAGATGTTGTGCTCAAAACATCTAAAAACTTGTGAGAGGAATGCTGGACACTTCTTGGCCTCAAGGGCCACTAACTTGCCTACATAGCAGAAGAGGCGGGGCTACCAAACTCTGCACTGAGACAAAGCATATGAGTTTCTCCAGTCACGTTCTAATGTAATCAGTGCCAGCCATCTTATGTCTTGTACAGCATGTTTACAGAATCTGTAAAATTTCTTTCAAATGTGGCAGGTCGTGAAGTAACCGTGTTTTAAAGATTAGCTTATGACACTAATGTTATGACCATGCTCATGATATCGTCACATAAGGAGAGGATAAACAGGCTCAATAACCAACAAAACCAGGTAACATGAGCAAAATTAACAGGACATGTCAGCAACCCATAAAGTTTTTGTGATTCAGCTCCTTTTAGCTAAGCATGTATTTGAATAACAAATTTAGTGTGGCGATTTCATTCAGAGACCTGATGGTCAACTACTGTTCACTAACATTTTACATAATATATTAATATGATATGAAAGACAAACAAACAGATCCAACTCTGAAATGGCATTTTATTATTAAGTCAACAAAGATTTACAAACCATGCAAAATGTATGTTGATTACAACTGCTGACTATAATCTTTTGACCAGCTACCAAAACCGTTTTGCCCCCTGAATGCACACACACACCAGATAACATTTGTAAGCGAGAAACACATCTATATAGAGCCACTGTAGGGGGCACATGGATGACCAAAGAAAAAATACAGGAATTTTCTGATCCTATTGTGCTGACTTTTTATTTTTTATTTTTTTAAGGTTCAACTTAGATCTTTTTTTTATTAGTTAAAGAGCGATATCCCATCACTACCTTATGTTAAGCTGCACAGAATGGAGTTAGGTCAGGATCTTCAAGATCACAAACTGATTGTTGTCCATATCAACCAAAGCCTATGGCTATTTATCAAAATACTTAAAAAATAGATAGTCTAGGATCTTAAAGTATGCACAGTAATTAAGTATTCATATTCAGCCTCACACAAAAAAAACACTCAGGGATTCCCTTGACATTTAACTGAAGTTTCATTCTGTGACTGACCTTATATAGATAGAAGGGACACTGTTGTTACACAGTGTCCTCAACCCAACTGCCCGCTTACAGAACAGCTAAAACTCTGGGAGATTAGTGGAGTCATTTGTGTGCAGTGCACAGTCTCCCGATCTACAAAAGCAGTGATATCCTGTACTTAGACCTTGAGTGTGAATAACTTTCCCAGACTCATGCACAGCCTTCTTGGTAAAAACCTGTAAATCATAATAAGACAAGCAGATAGCTGGCAGACAGGCACCAGCTGCAGACTTTGCAGCACCAGTGCAGTGCATTTGTTTCGGTTTGAATTAACAAATGAATGTTACTAAAGAAAGCTTGTAGTAATTAAAATGGTCCTGGGGTTAAAAATTCCCCCGATTGATGAGAACTGATTTGTTTATGAACTCTTTTAGGGATGTGGTTGTGATCTCAGAGCCTCTCCACCCACATACTGCACACTGGCCAAGACGTAGTTCAGCACCTAAGGGAAGATGTACTGTACTGGAGCCTGTGGGTAGAGGGAGACTTCAGTATTAAAGAAAGTGTTGAGACAGGCTAAATGGAAACAATACGGGTGAGTCATGTAAAAGAGCAAGTGGGTAGGAGGGGAGGGGGAGGCTCTACTTTCTCTATAATTTTATAAGGGATACACTTGGAAAATCCCAGGAATCTTGCTGTTGTATCACCCGAAATTTTGCTGCTGTGACTAAATTCAGGAATGTTTCCCAGAAATTAGTATTTCACCTCAAAAGCAACATTATGTCATTTATGCTTCCTTTATGCTCTTACACGTTGTTTTGTTTCATAAGCACTTTTTCTTCATTTCAGTGGAAAGTATGATGACGTCAGTGAAAGTAAAGGACAACTTACAAGAAACAATTACAAGCGCAAAGAGAATCTCACTGAACTAACACTGTGTGATGTGGGTGGACATGTGCTGTGGGTCCGAAACACTTTATTATTTTTTATTAAAATCAAAGTTAATACATTAGAGATTCTGTCCAGTTCCTGCATTGAGGCTTGTTCAGTTGGCTGGGAGCCTTACAGACTATAAACTTTGAATAGTGATTAAAGGTACAGTGTGTAAGATTTTAGGGGGCAGACTATGGCAAAAGTGGAATATAATATTCCAAAGTATGTTTTCATTCATGTATAATCAGGGTTCGAATTGCACTGTGGCTTTCGGGGGAGCCCTGTTTTCCAGTGCACACCGCTACTAAAAATGTCACATGCAAGCGCGTACATGGAAGTGTGCAGCAGTGCTGTCAGTTGCAGAGTTACTGCAAAAAGCATTCTGCTGCTACCACTACAGACAATTATTAATGTCAGTGTCATTTTGGAGAGTCTGAATAAGGCTACTGTTTCAAAATTAAAGAATACATTAGATCATCAGAGGGGACACAGCAACGTTTTTCTTCTGGGTTGTGGCTCTGTCCTTCCCCAGAGGGGCCTGCCCCTCAGTTTGGGAACCACTGCCTTAGAAGGTTCATATCTCAAGAGGCCAAGGTTCCACTTCCACAGAGGCTGCCATGTTAGACCACCATGTTTCTACAGTAGCCCAGAACGGACAAACCAAACTCTGACTTTGGATACGGCCATGTGAGTTTCATGGTCTCTGAAGGTTCTCCTGCCATGCTTGGAAGGGAAGGGTAAAGTGAGTTGTTTTCAGCCCACTCAATCCTACACACTGGTCCTTTCACAGGAATGAAGTAGGTACTGAACATTTATAATTTCAGAGCTTTTTCCAGTATTTATCATTAGACACAACAAAGGGAGTGAGAAACAGAAGTGAAAAGTTGTACTACCACCGAATGTGGGAAAAGAACAAAGAACAAACCTGAATGTGAAACATTGTGGTTAGCTTAGCAGAGGTGTTATGAGCCAACCAGCTGTGGGAGTGTACTGTCTGGTTTTGAGAAAATAGCACAACACCTGTGTTGAAGAGACAAAATGTCAAACATAGGCCACTTTGACCCACAAGCTACAGTTCACAGTACTCCTTTGTATGCTCAAACAAAAAAAAGACGATATCGATCTTCGTGGATAAACCATAATTGGTAAGATGTCTACTCCTGCAGTTCGAGGAAAAATGTGTGGTGTAAATAGTAGTGTCAAGTTTGGTGCCACAGTGGAGCAATGCTGTTTTGTGAGAATCTGATGAGAGAGATATTGTGTGGCAGTTATTCTGTTGGAAAAGGCTGTAAAGTGGTGAAAATAAGGTAAAAAAAAAACATATATATATAAACACAAAATGTGAGTGTTTCTCATAACAGTATTATAAACAAATCCTCAAATGTTACAGCACAATAATTACTCTTGCACACACATATACAACATGCTAACTGACTTAATTAACTCAAAAACACGTGCCCAGAAAATTAGTATATAAGTGCTGCTCAAATTAGCACATCCTGCTTTACTGATACCAGAGAATAACACTACAATAAATTAAAACAAACATTAACATACAATCCATACTTTGAGTGTTAACGTACCTCCTCCGTCTACCTGGGGTGCAAAAACTCCTCAGACTTGGCTAACTTCTCTTGAAACATTCACATTACCCATTAATGGACACTTTTTTGCCAAACCAAACTCCTGACTGATGCGCTGAACAAAACAAAACACGTTCACGAAACAGTGTGTATTAATCTCATATTATGTATAAACTATGTAATTAGTGACCAACAGCAAACCTTCAACATACCATGTTGATCCTGTGAGGAGACTAGAAAAACCTGGCTGGAGAGATACTTCACTTTCTACCTTTGTTTTCTACGCAGGTTTGTGTACACACAGATTCAACCCCACCATGACATGCCGTGACGTGCCTGACATAATGTACTTACTGCAACCCCAAACATGGTCTTATCCTAAACTTACTCAAGTACTTTCTGTGCGTAATCCAACCCAAACTGCAACCACTGTCTTACAATGTTAACCACATGTGATGCCGCAGTCACATATGTGTGAATTTTCACCTTTGCTTCATGTGGAGTTCAACTTTGGTGGGCTCTGACAGGCGGAGTGAAAACACGTGTGTCGTTTGCCTCGGCAGGCGATGGCCACTCCAATGCATTCACGTGCGTGTGACAGCAACTTTAAAAAGGTTTTCTGGCAGATACAGCTACTAAAGGGTACCTTGTGCTTCAATATGAGATGCCGCGGGACTTTGACAAAATGTCAGAATGTAATTTGGGATGAGAATGATTGCTGCACTCATTGCATTTCTTGGGTGGACCTTTTTTACGTGGCTCAAATACATTTTGCTGCTGACCCTGCCCCCAGAAGAACGTTAAATTCTTACACTGGTGCTCCTGCTGCTTCTCCAAACTAGGGAAACATTTGCCCTCTTCAAGCTGCCTCTTATATCTGAGCTTTTTGTCAAATTTTAACCCACAAAGTCAATTTTACCTCTAGGAACGTTTCTTTGCATGTGGCATATTTTATAGAGTTAAGTCATGTCCAGCACAAGACTGGGTCATAACTGCTTGGGTCATAAACCTTGCGTTAACTCTGATCTTTAGCTTCCTCTTCCCCCTGCAGAGCAGTCTTTGTGGATTAAGCATTTCTTAGTCGTAGTAATTGTAGTATTTGTGACAAGTGTGAAAACAAATAGCAACAGAATATTATGGATACAACACGGTTGTTTAGTGATGCTTAATGACAGTGGTCTGTTCCAGAGAATTCATGTCACATTGGATAGGTCAGACCGAGTTGGTAAGCAAACAAGGAAGTCCGTCAAGCTTTCTAATGTCTTCTGTGACGTCACCACAGATGTAGTGATACACACACATGCACACAGTCCTCACACCCACACGATTCAATGGAAGCCTTTTTAAAGTTGCTCAACAGTAAATCATATTTCAGTTAAATGTCAGGAAAACAAACATCAGTTACGTACAGTATTATATTTGCTACTCTTTTGTTGTATTCAAAGTTGCAAGTTTAGTAGAAATAACTGAGGACTGTATTACTACGGTACTCGGGTTGACACCAGATTGTTCTCATACACTGCTGACTGTGGTTAAAATGAAGGCAACAAGCCCTCAACTACTCTTATTGAATGACTCAGTCAGCTCCACCCACCAGAGGCTCATTCCTATCTATGTAGAAGGAAGTGGCTGCTCAGTCTGACATACGCAGGGAGAAAAGCAAAACGCAAGACAGCTATGAAGGTAAGAGCCTGTTTTTTCTGTGGCTTTTTAAGACAATAACTTTTATTGTTGTGAACATGGTGATTATCTTATTAATGTCAGAGAGGAAGACTGTCTTTTATGTATTAACATAGTTTTCTGAATGAAAATAATACTTGAAATGTCATTGAGCAGCAGCCCGTGAATGCTCTATGTGTGTGTGTGTGTGTGTGTGTGTGTGTGTGTGTGTGTGTGTATGTAGGATCGTAGCTTCTCAAAATCTAAATCTTCATAGGAAGAGCTTGGTTTCACATACACTACAGCCGTTTTAGTCGCTTGATCGTAAGCATGTGGCAGAAGTAGTAAACACAATAATTCACTGAGTTTTAGCCACAGTTAAACTATCATCTGTATCATCTGTATGCATAACAGTATCAGACTGTCTTTTTTGGGCATCTGGCAAAGAATCGATTCATGACTAAGACAAACCGAAGAGTGTGTTAACAGCATAAATCACCGCTACTAGTGTAAATACATGTGTTTGCTGATGACATACATGACTGCTTTAGTTAAAGGATAAACTGGCCGAGTGACTGGAGTTAACAATACATGTGCTGGGAATGGGAATTGACTATCCAAACCGTTATCCAGTGTTCATGACATTGTGAACTGTGTGAACTAGCATTGTATGAACGAATGAGAAATGAATGAAAATGAGAGGGGAAATAGAAACTCTGCCCGTGTTCTCGGCGAAAGAAAAAGTGTGTAGCAACTGCAGCTAAACAAATAAACCTCTCCTGCCACAAGTCTCTCACCTCAAGTTAAACAGTTTCAACCTGAAGTCGCTTACAGTTCTTTCTATTAGTGTGAGCGTGCTGAAGTATCACTCAGCTACCACATTAAAAGATAATATGAGATGTGTTAAACTGTGTGGGACTGGTGTTGGACTATCTGACAGCCAAAGGCGGATGGCATGTGCTTGTTTCCTCGAAACAATTTGGGAGGGCAACTCGTGCTCTGTAAAAACATGTTACCTCATGTGGGAATCCCCATTCGTCACTGATTTAAGAAACCTACATCAACTAATACCAACGCGGTCTTTCTCCAAAACTCATCTCTCACCCCCTATTACATGGACCCAAAAAAAATAGGAGTAACTTTCAATAAATAGCAGTATAACACATTAAAGGACTAGTGCGTAGATTTAGTGGCATCTAGCGGTGAATTTGCAACCATCCAACTGCAACCACCTCGTCTCACCCTCCCCCTCCAAGCATGTAGGGAACCTATGGTTGCTGTGAAGATGACGAGAAAGGGCCTATCTAGATCGAGGGCTCCATGATTCTTGCTAAAATGTGAAAGAACTGAGAACACAATTCTCTCACATGATTCTTTTTTTTTTTTTTTCAACAAAAGCATGAACTGCAATCTTAGACACTCTAGTGAATGCTGGAGACTCTCTAGACAGGGCTTTAAACACACAGCATATATCAAAGTGCAAAAAAACTACAACTAGAAAAAAAACTGGAACACTTAATTAAAGCAGTTAACCTAAATGTTATTGATGTTTATGTGGTCTGGCGGCTGAGATTTTATGATGCGATGTGTTTGTCCAAAAGAGCAAGTGAATCGTCACTTAGAAATTAGCTTGCATAGATGTATGAATTTGAGATCACTATTTTTTACGATCAGTCGTGCAGCCCTATCTCTAGCCATTGTTTGGTTTGTCCGTTCTGGGCTACTGTAGAAACATGGCGGTACAGCCTGGCAGACTACAGAGGGAGAACCTGCTCCCTTTGTAGATATAATCATCATAATTCTTATTTTCAGGTGATTATACACTAATGAAAATATATATGTTATATTCTGCCAGTAAATCCCTTTAAATCGTACACACTGGACCTTTAAAACCCCAAACTGCAGCCCCAGAAAGTTACCATAGAGCTGACTCTCTCACACAGTCTCAGAAAGTACTACTAAATACAGCGCTGTTCCGTTAGATTGGATAATTACTATGTTGAAGGTGCTGACGTAACAAACAGACACGAGCCAAGTATTGCTATAAATCAGAATTACCACAGTCAGTTAATAGTTGAAGACAAAATGCCTGTGGTTTTATGTGAGCACCTTAATAAATCAAGAATTCCATAGTTATTAATATCATTTTCACAGTCCATCTGGTATCACTCTTCCTGAAACTAACACTGTACTCCACAGTAACTTTGGGTAATTATATAGCCCATGGGAATTTCCTTGATGTGGTTTCTGGTGTGGACAGAGGCACTGCTGCAATGAGGCCACTGAGAATGAATCACAGTGTGTTTCCCCGGAAGTCCTCTTTTGTCTTAAAGTTATTTTTATATATTAAATTCTGTTCATTTGCGTTTTAAGTTCAACATTTCAATACAGAGAACTTCTCTCAGAAGAGTGAAAGTAGCCAATGTCATTTCTAGATTGTTTATGAGTAATGTGAGACCAGGTGTCTCAGAAGACAAGGTGTTTGATACATTTTGATTGGCAGAAAGCTTTCACAGTCCCTTTCCTGTCACACCAAACCCTTCAACACAAACAATTGAGATACTGTTTACCACCTGGGAATTTCCTAAGAGTTTAGGTGTAGCTGGCTACTAGCTTATGAAGGAAATTGTTTGTTTTTTTTCACACCAAAACAAGTATGAACTAACTGACACGACGTATAGTTGTAGCAGATACTTTCAGTTGGTCTTTAGAATACACCACATACAAAATGATAATAATAAGAAGATAAAACTCAAAGGCAGTCTGAAGTGTGATGCCAGATTCCCCCAGCAGGTACAGGAATACACCCCTCAACACAAACAGTCTTTTACTGATAATACTCATTGGGACTTTCCTCTAACTTGGTGACTGTTGAAAGCTCTTTTTTGGATGTGTTTTTTCCGATGACAAAAATCAAATTTTTTCCTTCTTAACACTGATTATCAGATACTTTTGTTTGTGTCCAAATCTATCCATATATCTATATATCTATAATCTATCTATATGTATGCATGTATGTATGTATGCATGTATGTATGTGTGCGTGTATATGTATATATATTATATATATATAATATATATATATATATATATATACATGTTCTATCTACGATCTATCTATATGTACATACATATATGGTGTGCATATGTGCATATGTGTAGATAGATAGATAGATAGATAGATAGATAGATAGATCGATCATACAAGGGACTAGCCCTCATTTACAATGATGTTCAGTAACAGTTTAAATGATTGAAAAGATAGAATGTAACAATAATAAAAGATACCCGTTAAAAAAAAAACAAGCGTACAAATATAGTTAGTATAGTAAAGTCCAAATACTTTATATACAATTCAAGTAAAAAAAGGTACAAAACAAAAGCTGAGTGTTTTCTAATGAATTTAAACTCACCAAGAGTACTGATTTTTAGGGTGTTTTTTTTTTTTTTTTGAGTTTCAGGGAGTTGGAGTACAGAACATGCTCAGAAAAACTCAAGGGACTCTCAGTGAAAGCCAGTCATTGAACCAGGTTACATGTGTTCCACAGGACCAAACTAACAAAGATGAGACGTAGAGTGGAAACTTCCCAATGAGAGCCTCGTAAATATACAAATATATGCTTATCCTGTGTCTCAGACAGAGAAGACCACCCACCCTTATACAGAATGCAAAGATGAGTACTGTAACCATCACCAGTAAACCTAGAGCAGAAGCAGAGGCATACCTATAAATAACATCACCATAATCACCATAATTACACAAACAAGATTTAATAATTCTTTTCCTACAAATCATAAGAATGCTAGTTTATCTATATAGGAAAACCATTTTTGTCGTAAATTGTCGTCAAGTGAGTTTGTCATCACTTCAAGTTCTGTGGTTTTAATATTCTGTAAGTCTCTCAATATTAGATACCAATAGAAGTGGAAATACAGGAGTTACCATTATCTCTGTAGAACAACATAAACTTATGTGCATTCAATACATGTTTAAGATCTATAAGTGCAGTTGGGAGGGTGTTTAAGTTCTCCCCAGCTAACTGAGCAGAGTCAGTATACAATAATATATTTGCGTATTAATGTATGTCAATTTAAAAGTCAAATACCTGACTAAGGTTTAGATTTCTAACAAATATCCCCCTGTCCTGATCTGATACACAAAGACAAATCATCTCAACCTCACAGGCCATTTTTCATTCTTGCTTGAGTGCTCTACTATGAACTTGCCGCTCCAGTAGATTCCTACAGGATTAATGATCCAGTGCAATGATTTAAAACATTAAATGAAGAGAAAAAAAATCCTAACACAAGTGATTAACTGGTTTGTCTTTTCAACAGGCGTCACCGTGCACCCCACAGTGTTTTCTGTAAGTACATCTGTTATTACCTACGTCATTAGTTTTGGTATCACATCATTATGATTTTGAAATGTCAGCAGTGGGCATTACAATGCTGTGACTCACATGCTTTTACATTGCTTGCACCTACGGAATGATATTGTCAGCAAATAACGTTAGCTCAATTCCAACTGCCAGCAGCACCTTTTTTGGGTGGGGCGTCTAAGATGCTTTCAATGTCCTCTTCATTCTTACTGCAAGTCGCCCACAAAAGATTACCAGGAAACAACTATAAATAGTGAGCTGAGAACTGACTGCAACATATAGGTTTCATCGTTGCACAGATAACTAGTTTCTATGACCATGGAGGTATGTCTGCCTGTGTCATGGGTTATTAACTGAAGCTCCAGTGCCATAAAGGTATGACAGCAACATGAATCCAAATTATCTGATAGGGTAACTTTTTTAATACCTTCACCGAGTTAAATTTATTTCCTGTAATATGAATCTCTATCCATAACTCGGTAACACTTTGCAATACGGTGCACAAAAATGTGAGTGGTTACTCAGGAACAAGTGATGAATTATTCAAGTAGGACATGATAATGATCTGTGATTTGAGGACTATGGTGGATAGTAGATTACTGAGACACTATAAATGAATCATGAGGTAATCACTGTTAAAAATAAATGTCTGTGAAGCAACATACTGTCTGAACCAGCCCAAGTTGCACAAACTAGTGACAACTCATTAATTACTAGTTACTTAATCATTAGTCTTTTTTTGCCCTGTCAAGTGAGGTGATGCATGATACTGAGTGGTTAAAAGTAGTCCCTCATTACTTCATGATATGGGATTTCTGAAGTTTTCTGAGGTGATTTTTGAAGAAAAGTGGAATTACACATTAAAGATCTTGTAGAGCAACAATAAATGTGTGTTCTGAGCTTGTCACACCACAGACACACGTGTTATCAACCACACAGCCAAGTTGGAATTATCAAATATATAAAATTAGGCCTCAAAGTCCTGAAAAAATTAGCAGTTTTCTCTGCTGTGAAACGCTGGGGGTGTGTCCGTTCTGCTATCTCAGTGTCAAACACCGCCGTGACCTGAAATATGGATGTTCCATGTTGTAACTTTATTGGACATGTCCAGACATGTTTAAGCCACCAGAGCCAGAGGACGCTGACAGGATGGTATTTTTTTCCCTCTGTGCTGGGCTGTTGTAACTGAAGTTAGCTGAAGTGCACTGTCGTTCATGGGGCTCATATAGTGTTGGGGGACCATGGCTCCAGCATGGCATGTCCAGGTATGTCCAAAAATCATGAGCAACAGTCTACCAGTTTAACTTTACAATTCAGTATTAAATAGTTCTCAGTCTTTTGACATTTTTACAGCAATTTTGTTCTAACTACTCACATTTTGGCATGAAAGGTCACAGGAACAGTAACCAGAGTGGGAGGGGTTGCCACAGCAGCATATTGTAAAGTGTTACCCATAACACTGCTGACTCTTAAACTTAGTTTCGAGGTCAACAAGGAAAGGAACTTTTGATATGACTCACCTTATGGATTCAGAAAGAAACTTATTCACACTGACGAACTCTGCAAAGTGTAATTGTTTTTTATTAAAGAGGAGTGGCACAGTTTCATTTCACTTTATGAATGATGGTTGGTGACAGACGGCGAGTTCGGTCAGGTTTGATCCGTCAATATGAGCACATGTGCGGCTCCAGAGGCAGTCAACCAAACCACCTGTGTACGGTTTCTTTGGGCACAAGGCCAGTGAGAAGAATCATTTGTGCTGTGAGGAGGCAGTTTTTTTTTATGGCTGTGTGTTGATGTAATCCCACAGTCGTACATGGGTAACCACCTAAACAATTAATTACCCCTCCCCCCCTCCTCTGTCTTTCAAAAAGCCAAAGGATTTCCCTCCCGTTGCTGGCTCTGGTTTTCATGATGACATGGCACTTTGCAGTCACAGGTAAGCTATTGCATCATAACACTGCGTCAACAACACACCTTCATCTTTGTTTTACGGTGAAACCAGTTGTTTAACTAAACAGCTACGCATGAGAACTGTGGTATCACAGCAGGATGCTTGGTTGCACATGAATAAAGCAACAGCAGTGTTAAAGCTCCAGATAAATCAGATAACTACATATAATGTGTGAGAATAAGAAATACTAGGTCTTCATCATTCCTTTGTGAGTGGCTATAATATGTGAGGTCTGGAAGGGTTACTTTAAAAATATATTCTAATAAAATTACTAATTACCTGTTAAAATATGTAGTCTGTAACCAAATCCAAGTATCACAATATTAAAGTAATGTGAGTTGATTGCTCTTTGTTACTTTTGGAAACCAAATATGCAGAAATTAATCATTTATGTTCATTGTTAGATTTATTAATTGTTTGTACAGCTTTTTTTCCCCCTTTGTTATGCACATTTAGATTAATATCGGTAATTATGCACATTTATATGTAGCCTACTTTGTTAAGCATGTTTATTCACTTCACACTCCAACTTCAAGCAAGTTACCTTAGCTTACCATGATAGCTGGAAACCAGTTTTTGTGCTATGCTAAGCTAACCTAACTGGCAGCAGGCTGTAGTCTTCTTGTAACCTTGTTTTCATACAGAAATGCGAGTGTATCAGTCTAACTCTTGGCAAGAAAGCAAGCAAGCATATTTAACTATTCTAAGGCCCATAAATTTTACTTTCACAGTCCCACAACCCTCATCAAACCTATTTATGTCTTCAGCAACAACTATAAAACAATTAAAAGCTACCTGTCCACTACAAAACTCCAAACAGACAGTTAGTGAGTAGCTGGTGAAAAAAAGCTGAATATCTGAATATACACAAGTCATTTTCCGCAGGAATTGATGGGAAAATCAAACAGAGCAAAAACATTCATGAAATGACCAGAAACACCCACACACAAGGTGATAACGAAACCTTTAGCTCACTGTAACACCACTTTTGATATTGTGACCTTTACATCATGTAAAACAAGAAAGGGACACCACTAGTAATGTACTTCATAAAAGGGTAAACAGGGTGAAGAGGAACTGAGATCATTCTACTACGTCATTAAGCGGAGCTCTCAAAACCATAAACTCCTGACCTTCAGACCCACCCTCAGCCTATTTTTTACCCAAAATGTATTGCCTATGTTAATTTCAAGAAATCTGTCACATTTTTACTGCAATGAATAAGAAAATGTCCAAAGTTTGTCATCAGACATTAAGGAAACATATTAAGTTGAAATACTTGCTTCTTTGACATCAGCGCTACAGCTGCGGTGTCCCCCTTTCAAATTTCTATTCCCAGCCAGTATAATGGTTTTTGTTTGTCCGTTTCTTGTTAATTAGAGTTCAAATTAATGCCAAATGTTCGCTGAATGAGTAAATGTCTGTTCATGAGTAGTGAGAAAACATTAAAAATCTTTTAGAAGCTGTAGATGTTTATATCAGTTAAATTCATCAATATGTTAATGGAGTTTGGCAGGCAGTGAGACAGGCAGCCACTTTACTCAAAGCCCAGAGTGAGTATTTTCAAAGCAGTGTGCTTTTGTTTTCAGGATGACGGGCTTAATTTTACATTGACAGACAATTGACAGTTATAAACAGCTGATCAGCTTACAGAGTAGGATTCCCCCATCGCTTGTTATTGTCAAACTACGATGTTGCGCGTGTCCTGCGGAGCTCCTGCATCCTGCACTGATTTTAGAAATCAGTGTTTTGGCTTGACTCAGAATAAGTGCAAACAACTTTGATCCCCCTCTTAAATTTTTTGTTTTTCCCATTCACTACACAGATGAGTCTGTCAATCCACACTTTCCCTTTTATAAACATGTAATGTCATTTATAAAAAATGCTACCAACTCAGACAGTTTCAGAGCTGACGATATCCATTGCTGGAAATAGGCTTCCTATGTCACACAATTAGAGATGACACATTTTTTTTATTTTGAATAGCTCAAAATTATTTCTGATTGTGCTCTTGCTTACTTTTCTTTTGCAGAAAGTGCTACTCCGATCCAGTTCAGAGGGGAGGTTGGAGGAAATGTAACTATTGACTGCCCCTTTGACAAATACAGGAACATCACATTCTTCTACTTTCAGAAGAAACAAACTGGAGGAGAAGACATTTTTGTGAATGGCTACCATACATCAAGAAATATATCAAACCGCCAAAAGAACACCAGAGTGGATCACAGCAAGCCAACTGTGCACATGCACAATTTGAACATCTTAGACAGTGGTGACTATTGCTGCGTTATCTCGTACAGTGGCAGCAAAATTGTTAAAACTGACATACACCTCAGTATCACAGGTACGAGTCTATCAAATTTAACATATAAAAATGTATTTGATTGTTGAGGTTTTGGTTTCTAACACTTTACAACACCATGATGGAATAGCATCGTACTGGTGACCTACGTCATCCATCCGTGTCCTCTCCATGAGCATTCAGGGTCGGAGCAGTCTGGACTCAAGTTGATTAAAAACAAGGAAACTTTCTAAAGGTTGTGTACAGGACTAGCACAGAAAAACACTCTTACAGTAATGGGCAACAACATTTTAATCTCCTCTCATCTTATGAAGTCGATGTTTATACCCAGTGAGCATTTTTCAGATGAAAAGATGTTGAAAAGACCCTGTGGTCACCAGGGAAAAGATGTTGAGAATTGGTTCAAGTTTATTTTGAAGATGTTGATATTTTAGTTGTATGAATTTTTTCATGCTCTACAATGTGTAAATGAAAGCCTATTGCACTTTGGACGCAATTAGGCAAATACATTGAAATTTCTCAGTTGAAAGCCAATAAAAGTTATTTGGTCCAGATAGGTCTCTAACCTGAGTCACTTGGGGTGTAAGTGCTGTCACTTAAACAGTCAACCACAACCACTTCCTGTCTGCTCAAAGTTTGTGTAAAGGCAAATTGGAGTTTGTAGTTCTGAATAGTAGAGTTAGACTGTTAAACTGATGTTTACAATTTCTGCGTTCAGGATTTTTTGGGTGGACCTGAAATATGGCTCGGTGACATGCCGGAGCCATGGTCAACTCATACTATATAAGCTCCGCTCCTCCACCCCCCACCCACCCTCCCCAACAGTCAGTTATGAACGTACCTCGCGCAACTCTCTCAGTCCAAATTAGTACAGCAATTCACTTCAGCTCGCTCATTAATCATTCAAATGTGGCTGGGTGGTTAATAACACGTCTGTGTGTCGGTGTGTGACAAACTCAGAACATGCATGTATTGTTCTTCATACAAACTTTAAGTGTCTTTGTCGGTCTTTGTAGTACGTCCCAGTGCATATACCTTTGGAATGGTCGAAGTGGTAACCAAAATGCCTAAGTAGTTGTGCATGCATGTTAGGCTACAACGAGAAGCACCATTTTTTTATTTTATTATGATAGTCTAGGGGCTACTTGTTGATAGCACACAGCCTGCACACTTCATATTTATGACATTTTAAATGAAAAATTAAATTCGAAATTACGTCTTCATGCTGACCAGATTTCAGGTTTCAGTTTAACAGTGTTATTAAAGAGATTTTTGTTTTGTGACACGTTGCTGTTGTAACCACGTTTTAGCAGGTTGAAAAGAGGGTGAAAAGTAGAAATGAATTCAAATAGAAATTAACGTTGAAAGACAGTCTACTATCTGACAGTGCTCTCTTTTTATTCTTTCTCTTTCGTCCAGCAAACTACAGTAAACCCAAAGTCACGCAGACGTGTAGTGATGATTTATTTTGCCAAGTGACGTGTGCCTCATATGGCGGCTATCCGCAGACCAAGATCACGTGGAGCGAAGAGAGTGCGATGATGAGGGTCGTGAACAGCAGTGAAAGGCCCGATTCAGACACCACGCTGTTCAACAGTTTCAGCACCGCGTACTTCAACTGCTCCAGTGGAGAACTGAAGCACCTCAGCTGCTCCGTGGGCGAAGTCACCTCGGACCTGTTTTCAGTCTGTGAGTATTAATCTCTAGAAATATCAGTCCTAACAGTTTCTGTACCAAAATGTGTTTTATGCTGGGTAAGTTTTGGGAAGTGTGAAAGGCAACGGAAAGCCCTCGACATAGATCCCCTTTGATGGCTACTTTTTCAGGAATGTGTGAGGGAAATTTTTCAACCTTTTATATCCCATCAATGATGGACTGTTTGACTTTCACATTAGAGTTTAGACCTTCTGGGAAGATACTTAAAAAGGTCAAAGGATTATTATCCAGGATTTGTTGGTTGCTGTTTTCTAAATCAAAGTCGATTGTTTCACGTTGGTTAGTGTGTGTGTAGCACACAGACTTGCATCCCTTTATACACACATAACATAGAGCAGAGGCGAGAGACAGATGATGCGATGTACCCTGGTCCCCACGCTTTTATAGTCCCCACCTTACACCTTATGTGCTGTTTTTGGCTGTGGGATGCACACCTCTGCCCAAAGGGTGATGCCCACAAACATCCAGAACACAATAAATAAATGATTATTATTCTTTATGAGTCTATACATTGTACTTTTTTTTTTTTCATAAAATTCTACGTAGTGTGCCTATAAACAAGCCAGCTGCTCTGTGAGGATGTAATTAGAAAATTTTCATCTAAAGATGGTTCTAGAGGAAAAGCCACCAAAGTTATTAAAGTTGCAACCCTGCCAGCATGACTCAAAATCTGCCAAAATGCTGCTGGATCACATGTATTTGACTGATGCTAAATAGGCGTTGTCCAGTACAACAAAATCCCTAAGAAACATTTCTCATCATCCATTTTTAGCACATTGCCCTTTGCCAAATATAAAACTATAGGAACGGCTCACCCAAGCTTCAAAAGTGTTTTCTCACTTTAACTCAGATGCAAATGATTTTTGTTTGGTCCAAGTTTTGAGATCCTTTAATGTGATTCCTAATTTTTTCTAATGGTTACACCGATTCTGACAATGATAAAATAATGTTGCTGTTCATTTTTCTTTTTTGAATTATGTTGTTACTGTTGCTATGCAACTTTGTGAATATATTTTTTATAATACTGTCAGCATCACAAAGAAAAGTTACATTCATTGTACACTAATTTGAAGGAATTTATTTGAAGGATTTGAAGGAAGAAATCTCAAAACCAGGGCAAATAAAAGCAACACTAGTAACAGACAGTACCAAACTTAAGAATGCCACAACCCAATATGAAATCTGAAAATCAGCTCTTTTAGCAAATTATTAAGGCTTTAAAAAAAAAAAAGAATCTGTATATTTGTGACTTGTTGATTTACATCTGCAGAAATAGGTTTGGGGCTGAGACCACAGACATTGTAGTGAAAATATCGACTAACAGACACTCTTAATTTTGGTCTTTTAATGGGATTTGTTGACAGTAAGAAAAATATTAAATGTTGCCATCCTTGTGCTTTAAACTGAACCGACCCTTTTCATCTATTTCTGACTATGATAAACATTCGTTCTCCACTGTAGGTACACCCAAGGATCCACCTGACCTTACAGTGATAATAGCAGCTGCCTGTACAGTGCTGTTTTTCTTAATCATTGTGGTGATGGCGCTGTGCTGGAAATGCAAGAAAGGTAAGGACAGATGTTGGGTTTGACATAATGTAGCTGTTCTACACATGCTTGCATGTACAAAGACGCCAGTATGAATGAGACAAACAACTCACAGCACTTTCTACGCTGGTTTCCAGGAGAAGCGTCGAGAAATGTGCCACTCGAGTGGGGACCGAATACATCTGAGGGGTAAGTGGATGTTTACCCTGCACAGCTGCCCACATTTAAAAGGTGACAATATCAGTGTTGTAGTCGAGAGACCAAGACTAGAGTGTATTGAGACAGAGACGAGACCAAGACAGGGCGAGGCCGAGTCAAGACCAAGTGCTGCCACATCAGTTTCAATTCAATATGCTTTACTGGTGTGAATGTTTTATAAACAATATTAGCAAAGCATTAATGATACAATTACAAAGGGCAGTACAAATTAATTCAATTAAATATATATTAATTCATAGCCCTGTCACCAAACTGATGTAACATATCTTTATATATTTATTTGTCACGAGCAAAATACTTAGGAACAGCAATTTGTCCACACTGTCCCCTCAATCTCAGTCATCCCTCAGTCTCTCAATATGTTAACTAAATTAGGTAGCTTGCACACATAGCTTGTTTGCAAATATGGCAAACAACTGAAACAAACGCCCTGAAACAAACAGTACACGTAGGTAATATATGCAGTATATAGCAAGAGGTTTCTGAAGGGTTTCAGCGCAGAGGCAGATTGCTAATGATACCTAGTCAGTTTTTCCTCACTTACATTTAGCTTATCTTTCTTTGTGCTTCCTTTCTGAGTGCTGACATGGTCCCAGCTGTCTCAGTGAGCATTGCATTGCAGAATTTACACACTGCTGTGTGTTTTATTATACGTAGTTTTTTTTTAGTTGTTTTGCAGACGAGCTCTTTGCGGTTTATTTAGCTATATTTTATTATAACAGAAGATTTGGCCGACATCTTCTTCCTCTGTCTCCCGCAGTTATTTCCTTGGAGTGAAGGGGAGCGGGCAGGGATGCCAGCCATGAGCAGTAACAAAAATTTCAAATTACAAAGCAGAACGTTTTATATTCAATCACTGTAATAATGTCAACAAATCAATCAGACTATGCATTGAAAATGTAGTGATATCCCAGCTATCGTGGTCTTGACCGGTCTTGAAATAAAGCCCTCTTTGTCTGAGACCGAGTAAAGTTTGCGATAAAGTCCGAGATGAGACTGAGATTGTCAAAAAGTGTCAAGACAAGCGAGGTCTTGATTAGAAAAACACCACGCAGCACTTTGATTTCATTCGAAAGTAATGTAAAATATAAGCTGATAAGGAGTTGCTATGATTGTGATATGATTGTGTGCAGTCCTATTTGTCTCAAAATGTTCTTTGTAACTTATAATGTACATTATATATTATGCGTCTCTCATCTTTTATTACTACAGTCTTGTAACCACTGACTCAATCATTCCCTTTCCCTTTATTTCCTTTTTGTTTTTCATTTTCTCCAGGGAGGGAGTGAACCTCACTGACAGAAATGTACACGAAGAAGCACCTTGACTGCTGTAGGATCTAAGATCCAGAACTATGACTGTATGTCACTCAGGTCTACGTTACATTTGTGACTAGCTGGCTTCATACAATTCAGGAATGGCCAGTGACCGCAGGAGTCAGTGACTGACTGCTGCTGACGTTTCACTGACACTTGTGACTTCTGAGTGTTTGAGGAAGTGTTCACTATTAGTATCATGCTACTGATGAAGAACAGAACGTCACTATACTGAGAACAGCCTTCTTTCCAAAAAAAAGGACTTTTCCAGTGGCTTGTGGCAAGATTGTTCTTGTATAATGGAAAACAGTCTCTGAGGGAAACACTTCCCAGCACTGTG
Source organism: Lutjanus argentimaculatus (assembly GCA_034769285.1). Taxonomy (NCBI): domain Eukaryota; kingdom Metazoa; phylum Chordata; class Actinopteri; order Lutjaniformes; family Lutjanidae; genus Lutjanus; species Lutjanus argentimaculatus. The sequence continues at coordinate 6,337,151 of JAWZSL010000001.1, forward strand.
ACAGTGAAATCAAAAGCACATAAGACTGTTTGGAAAGTTTGTTGAAGTCTGTGTTTTATTGTTGACAGTGGGGAGACGTGGAATCTGTTACTCAGGCTATATACATTTAACAGTATACTGTTGTTGTTGTTGCACTTTAGAATTCCAATGTATATTTTGTCTACGATATCATGTTGTCTTTTGCTTTGTATATATTTTTTTTTTTCAATTTTATTTAAGGCACATAGTCAATGTTAGTTTGAAAGCAATCGAAAGGTACAATAGTTCCCTAATTTGTGTCCAGGGCTTTGTGCTTTATTTAGTTTTGTCCATTAGACATGAACAGTAACTGTGAAAAACTATGGATGTTAAAATCCTGTTTGCACATGAATTTGTTTTATGCATTTTACCGTTCCAGTGATGTCTTCCACTGAAGATTCCAGTATTCCCTTGTAAGGTGCAATATTGGCTACAAAGGGAAAAGGCCTTATTTTTCTTAAAGCTACTAGATGGAACTCTATTATTTCATTGATTTTGGGGTCCCTTTTGGACAAAAGAAGTCGTGTTTCCTGCTGTATTAACCCACCCATTTTTGAGAATTGGGACAAATCATGTTCTACCAAACAAATAATAATAATAATAATAAACTTTAAAAATGATTAAATACCAACATTCTAATTCATTTTTTAAAAACGTATTCTTTAAGGATTTCTATATATGAAATGTATGTGATTTATGAAATGTTTTGGTTTGTTTTGGTTTAATTTCTAAACTCTCTCTGAGCCAGAAACACAATTCACAACTTCAGACAGTTTAAAAAAAATATAGAACTAACATGGGTATAAAAATGTGCCGTTACAATCATCTTTGTTGTATAATCTTTTTCTTTTCTTTTTTTTTTTTAATGAAAATCTTGGCATTTTAAAGTTGTGTAATAGATTTCCATTAACTCCATCAGATTGTTACAAAAACAGGATTTAATCAGGCATTAAAAGGGTTAGCTGTACTCTAAGGTTCCCTGTCTCACTTCCTGGTTTCTAAAAATACTGCTCAAGCACTGGTAAACTTTCTATTTTTCAATAAATTGATTAAAGAATATTGCCATCAGATGTGTCTCAACCACAACTTGCCAGCTAAGTAGCCCTTCTAAATCAAACCTAAATAAGAACTCTGGGTGTATTTTGATTAGCATTAAGAGAACTCTGAGCAACTTTAAAAAATAAAATGGTCACTCACTACAACTGTGCTCTGAATTAAAAAAAAAAATCCCATTTTGTCAACTCTGTTACATCAAAAATAATAATAAAAATAATTGCTAGGAGTTTGGTCCATTATAGGGATTAATACCCAAGGGTTTCGGTTTTTAAAATATATTTTTCCAGTATAACTGAAGAGTAAAATCAAAACCCCCTAAAAATACAGTTTTGTCCCAATTCTCAAGAATGAACATAATATAAACATAATAAAATTATCTAAATAAAAATCTCCTCTACTTCTTTTTAACTGGCTAAAGTACTGCTAAAGTATCTGATGGGCATCAGTATTAAATTGACACTGTTTCATAACTGGTTGAAACTCCTTGTAGTAGCTTTAAATTAAATTTATTACATTAAATTAATGTTGCCCTCACGATTCAGATTTTGGACTTAATTCTGCCATTTTTTCTCAGGTGACTGTTCTCATGTGAAATAAACGTTTTGTATGCTGTTTTTCTATATATTTATTCTACATACGTGTTATTTTTCTTTCTTAATATTTAACTGTATACCGTTTACCCTGTTTACATTACTGTGAAGGAGACCTCGATTCTTCCTCCTTCCTCAGAATTTCCAAACAGTCTTAAAAGGCTGCTTTCATTTCCTAAATCTGTACAGAACACTCCGCAGTGACGGCTTTACTAACTTTGTCATGTTTGTTTGACATTTAAATAACTTTACTTTGCTTTCTGTCTCTTGTTTCTCTTTGGTGATGTTGTGTGATTAAATTTTATTGTGTTGTCAGACGAAATTTCACTCACTTCCCTATATGGTCAGAATATGTCATTTGAATTGCTGCAGTATATTGTATTTAGACATTTTAACACTGTTTTAAAAGAAACTTGATGAGGGCTTTTAGTTACAGAAAAAGCTATAAATACAGTACAACTTCACCCACCATCTTTTCAGTTGCAATGCAGTTTTATTGCCACTAGATGTGGTAGTAGCACCACGGAGTCGAGACAAATCTCCTGCTGTCATGGCTGATCGGTGTGGTTGGTGTTGTGTCTACTGTAACATCAGAATATTATTGTGAAGAACCACATCCATGAGCCTGATCACATTTGTCAGCTGGCCTGCAAAAGTTCAAAAACGTCATTTCTGCCTGCCCGGGGGAATGGAACGGTGTTTATGCATTCAGCACATGATGTTTAATCAGAGCAATGTGAACACAATCCTTTTAAAAAAGGGATACATAGAAGAAGTCTCCCTCTGACCTCAGTTTGTGGTCACCTGCCAGGAAAAGGATGAGTGGCCCTGTGTTGTTGTGTTTTTTTTTGTTTTTTTTTTTGAAAGAAAAGGGAAGTGTGAGGTGAGATGACATCAAAGGAGGGAGGAGAACAGAATGCACGGCCATTTGCTCACATGACACAATGAGAGAGGAGGCAAGAGCAGGTGGGGGCAATTATTTTTCATAGGGGGGAGGATGATCATGATCAGACTGCCGTGGGCCACGACACAAATGTGATGTGAGGTTCTGATAATGGAATAGTCAGAGATGTTCTTACGTACCAGTTCAGAATAAGCATAAATTTACAACAATCACTGAAGTCGACAAGGTAAAACATCTAATATATTGTATGAATTGTGGTTGTAAGATATCAACATTATATACTCAACAAAAATATCAGTGCAACACTTCTGCTTTTGCTCCCATTTTTCATGAGCTGAAATAAAAGATCTCACTTCTCTGTGCATGTGGAAGGTTTGTTTTTCTCAAAACTTATTCACAAGCTTTTGCCAAGATAATCCAGATGCTAATTAAACAGCAGGATGATTGCACAGGTGTGTCTTGGTCGCAATAAAAAACTTCACTTCAAAATGTGCTCACTAAGCTCACTAAGTCCAGGTCATGGTATTCTCTAGGACAGGGATACTCAACTTGCAGCCCGCAGGCAAAGTCTGGCCCCCGATAGTGTGTCGGGTGGCCCTCCGACCATTTTCTAATTCACAATGAAAATAAATTGATATTTTTCCCAGGAGGACGGTTCATGCTCCGCAACTTCTGCCTGTAGTGACACTTGATTTCTCAAGGATGCTCCATTTAGACACGTCCAAACATGTTTGAGCCACCAGAGCATGAGGACAGTGACAGGATGGTTTTTTTTTTCTTCTGTGTCGGGTTGTTGGAACTGAAGTGAGCTGAAGTGAACTGCTGAGCTGATTTGGACTGAGAGAGTCACTGAAAGTGCGTTTCTAACTGACCGTTGGGGAGGGAGACGGAGCGTCATTTGGCTCTGACGTGTCACCAAGTCATCTTTCAGGTCTGCCAAAAAAATCCTGAATACAAAAATTGTGAAAAACAGTTTAACTAACTCCACAATTCAGTACTCCATAGTTCTCAGTCTTTCACGTTTTCATCAACTATTTCCTAACATGATTTGAAAACCCTTTTTCCTTTACACAGGCTTTAACTGGCACTGACTCCAAAAACGGCCCCTGGGTAAAAGCAAGTTGAGCATCCCTGCTCTGGTCCAATTAGTTTAGTTTCCTACATACTGCTGCTAGAGAAGAGCTTCAAACACTGATTTTAGTGAAACAAAATTTGAGAGAAATAAACTTTCTGTGTGCATAAAGAGTCAGATCTTTTGGGAGCAAAAACAAAAGCGTTGCTTTTATATTTTTATACACATCACAGCAAACTGTGAACAAATTATTTCCACCACTTCTACTTCCTCTTCTTTATTTCTCTCCTGTAACCCATTCTCTTCCTCCTTCCTCATACAGTTTATTCTTTCTGAACACACCTCCACCTCTCCTCCTCGCTTGCTTTCTCTCGCTCTCGTGAGTCACTGTGACAGGCTGTCAGTCCCCTCTCTGCCCCGTGTTTACATTGGGCAGCAGAGCAGCACCAGGCTGGTTGCACTTCAGGAATGTAACCCCAAGGTCCCTGCCCTCTCCTCCTCCTCCCTCTCTCTTTTCCCTTCTCCCCACCTCTTTTCTTTCCCTCCTTCATTCTTTTATTCCCTCGTTGCACAGATTCACTCCTTCTCCTCACTTTCCTTCTGTTCCTTCTTCCGTCATTTCCCTTCCGCTCCTCTCCTCCTTCTAATTATCCTCCCATCTGCCCCATCACCCCCCCCCCTTCTGCCACCTTTCTCTCCTCCTTCCTCACCCCACCCTTTCTCCTTTCTCTCCTCCGACCCTCCACTCCCTTCTCCCTCGCCTTTTTCTGTCCCCTCTTTAAAATTCACTGTGCATTGTCCAAACTCACCACACACACACACCCCGATTCCCCTGTCATCATCCCCTCACCTCCCACTTTTCTCCCCATCTCCCTGTCCTCCCTCCCTCATTCCTCTGCTGTCTAACCCAAACAAACCAGGGAGGACTTTCCTCTGTGGTGGCTGTGGAAGAAACACACCACATGTCAGACTGGGTTTAAACATAAACATTAGTCAATTTGAGGGACTGGAAAAGGATATGAGGCGCTTAAGTTCAACATGAGATAGAGCTACTATTATGATATCTTAACGCTAAAACTCACCGCTGGATACACAAAAATCAGACCAGAGAAACTATATTTTGGTGTATATTGGCAAAACTTGGAATGGGACAACTGTATCAAAGAAACACTAAAACTGATGGATTCTGTAGAAAAAAAACAATTAAATAAAAAAAACATTTTTACATTGGTTTGTTCAATGAAGACGTTCAGAGTTAAAAGAACTACAAACAACAGGCCAAGAAAGGATGCCAGAAATGGATAATTATGATATTTTATTTTGATTCAGTGTACAAAACATACAAATGAGTTCTATGACCCTTTTTTCCCTCTTTAAATAATCTGTTTTCTTTTTTTTCTTTCATTTTCTTACCCCCTCTTAAAGGAGAATTCTGCAATATACTTCCTGTAACTTATAAAATGACCATGATATGCTAACGTTACAGCCATGGTGCTACTGAAATTTCTATTTAGGTACTTTGTACATATCTGTACATGTTTGGGTGTAAGTATTTGTATGTACTGTATGTGTTCAAATAGACAATAAATGTAATTTTAAAAAAGTACAAATGCACAAAATTTGTTTGGGCCACAGAGAATCCAGATTTTCCTTCATTCCAGCCATTTGATATTAATTCATTTGATCACTTTTACAATGAGGACTGCTTCAATCTATATTCTTTGTTGAATATCATTGATAATGTAAACTTATTTCATATATGAATAAAATCCATTGTGAGATTAAAAAAATACACACTCTAGAGCAGGGGTGGACAATGATTTTTCATGGGTGGCCGCATGAGATATTGATTAGACTGCTGTGAGCCAGCCAAAATGATACCAGGTCCTAATAATGGCCAAATCTCTAATAATGTTCTATATAGAGCACTTCTACTGTTGGTCACCCTTTCTGAATTGCCACGTGATGAATTGTGGCTAATATTTTGTTGGCAATATCAAAATTTGATGTTTTACAGTGTACCATGCATGCTGCATACAGGTTGCAAAGATAGTAGCAGCAAAAGTAGAAGAAGAATATGGATGTACAGCACTGAGTGAATAAAGTTACAGTAATAGTAAGCAAAATGTTATTGACTGTCTTTGCTAGATTTTTAATTTTTGGTATTTCCATCATGGCCTTGTGGGCCACATGAAACCTTTCGGTGGGCTCCAAAAAAACAAAACAAACAAACAAAAACAATAAAAAGCCAGTTTTCCACTGGTTTGTTCAATGACAAGTTATCTACAAGTTATCTACAAAGGCACAAAATTTGTTTTCACCACAGAAAATCCAAGTTTTCTTTTTTAAATCATGCCTTTGAAATAAGTTAAAAAAAAAACAAAAAACTTTTATAATGAGGAATGTCTTGGATTTCATTTATATTCTTTGAAGATCACTAATAGTGTAAACTAACTTTAAATATGAACTATTGTGAGATTAAAAATATTTTAGATGGATAGTAAGGATTTGACATACTGAGCTCTTAACTTCAGCTCATAATTTAGTTTCCAAATGGAATTAAACATGTAAGAATGAAAGTCTTTATAGAGACATTACCATAGTAGTCAAGGCAAAAAAAGCAGACCTAATAATTATGAACAGTCTAAGCAGCCTGTTCTGTTTTCCAGTGATGCAGCAGAGTGTGTAATCTCCTGCTTAATGAAGAACCTTTTCAGTCGGGACACAGTCCTTTGGCATTTCTCAGCGAGAGGCGTGTGACCTCTGCCACACTGTTCTGTGTGGAGTCCATACCCGGGGATTTATAATCTGATTACTCTAGTTATGAAAGTCAACTAGATTAGTTTTAGTGCAGGGAGCCGGAGCACAAGGCATCAATTCACAAAGGGAGAGGGGAGCTGATCAGCATGAGGGAGATTGGCCTGTTAACGTTCTCAAAATAACACCAGGCGCTTCACTGTCTCTGTATCCGATAAGCGCGTGTCTATGTGTGTGTGTGTGTGTGTGTGTGTCCGTGTGTGTGTGTAAAAATGTAAACAATGCAGAGTAAAGTCTCAAAGAAAAAAAAAAATCAAATTACATAGCATTTAACTTTTTTTATTTTGTATGTGTGAATTTTGTATTGAATTACACATTTTTAGTATTTTGCTTTTGTCACCCAATTGTGAACATTAGATCAACTACAGTTCATACAAACAGTTAATATAAATGGTGACAAAAAAGACAAATTAGGTGTTTGTTAACTGGTTATAATTGATCCTTCACAAAGCCCCACCTTCTTTACTTACTGTTGCAATGTTTGCACATAATAATAACGGCTGCAGATTTAACATTGAAATTGGGAGTCATTTTTTAGACCTTTCAGTTCCACAGAGAACTAAACAAAAGCAGCTTCTCATTTCTGCTGATGACCGTGGATTTTGTTGGCTAAAATGGCGACTCTTGTTAGCAGATTTCATAAGTGTAGCTAGATCATGTAAGCTAATGCTAATGCTTAAACTCTTTGAGTCTGCTGAGGGGGCCGTCTCCAGCTGACTTTTGAATGTTTCCAACTGACACATTTTACAACAATAACCTGTAAAAAGGTCTGAAATATGTACAGTTACTTAAAGGCTGTGTATATGACATACCATTAAAGCTACTAGACTGAGGCTGAAGCTACAGCACACATCAGCCGGATGGTGAAATACAACACGTATACGATAAACAACAGAAATACACTCATTAGTGTTGGACAAGAAAGCGCTGGGATTACATGAAGTGCGGTGGACCTTGAGACGGTCACCCAGCAAGACCAGCCAGACTGTGATTGCCCCAGATGCTGGATAAGAGCTAAGCTAACCTAATTGAGCCGGGGAAAGAGAGATGTGTCGGCCCACTTTGATTCTGTACCAATCTCCTCCTCACCTCCCAGACATAATAAATCCCAAAGTAAATTCTGGGAATAAGTCGTGAGTTTGGCAAATATCTAACGCAAGTTTGGCAGGAGGAAAGGTTACTGCAGCTGGTAAAATAGTATTAGTTAGCTGGACTTGCTAACATTCACAGTTTACATTAAATTGGATTTAATCCATTCCTTACACATGTGCATTGAAGTTTTTTGGTTTTTGAACAACTACAAGAAAGACACCACTGTCCAGACTCATGAGACACTTGAGTGTCACTCTTTGTAGAGCCCCATGAACACCATTTCAGTATGTAGAGAAGTGCAAAGCTTGACAAGTCTGTGATGCCTAGTTACGGTTGCTAATGTATGAGTGTACAGTTACTGTTCTGAGGAGGGGCTGAGCAAAGGGTAAAAACTACCAGCATAATCAAAAAACATTAATAACGTAGATTTAGTTGTTGTCTAAAGTTTCTTCCTGTATTCTAAGACTTGCTGGTAGGTTCCAGTCTTGTGCTTTGAGTTTTGGTGGTGCGTGCCCTTTTTGTGCAAATTCTGGAAGATACCTTTTGTAGATGTAGTCGGAGGAGAAAGAATGAAGCTGATGGAGCAGAGACTGTGGGGAACTGAGTAGGTCAGGGGTTTCAGCTCTGGTGCTTCAGCTGAGTGATCATGTTGTTGCTGTCACAGCAGAAACCCTCTCCCTGACCCCCAGAGACAGGAGAGGTGACCTGGAAGCATTTATCACCTCGGTGCTTTCTGACCTTTGACCTGAAGCCTCAGATAGGGAAAAGACACGCCTGAGGGAAGAACAGAGAAGATAAAGAAAGACATGGGGAATGGGGTGACCAGTGCAACAATATACAGGTTTCTGGACAAACCTTTTTCACTACTGTCCCGAAAAACAATTTGAGTCTTCCGGAGATAAATGTAAACAGTGCCAAAATCAAAATGTTGTTACAAATGTTGTCTTACTTAAAATAAGTAAATTGCCTGTAACTCCAACCTCAAAGTAAAGTTACTTTTACCCCCAACATGCGCTCAGCCAAGTTACGTTATGTGTTACGTTTAAAAAGCAGTTCACTGTGTAACACCTCATGCTCCTCTAAACAGAAACTCTCAGTCCTGTTGCGTCCTATGCTCCATTAGCTGTCAACTCTAAGCTCTAGCACTGTTAGCCAAACACATTGCAGGACTCTGCTGCCCACTGGCGGCTAACAGTTAACTATCTGCCAATTTCAACACAGATCTGTTGTTCACGATGCAGCAGAAAAAAAATAGTGTGTTCCCCATCAATCATGAGTTTATCATCCATACCAAAACATCCCACAATCAACCATCATGTTTTACATATATCTATGTTTTACATCACTCACACGTAGTCAGGGTAGCGTCTGGCTAAAGATGGCTAACTGTTAGCAAGCAGATGCTAGACTGTTTGTAGCTAGCAATGATACAAACAGTCTAGCAGTGATAGGACCTTAGGGTGGCTTTATTTCCAAACCCCCAAAACTTTGATTTCATTTGATCATGCACACACCACATGTATTTTCATCGGGATAAATTTAAATTATGTTTATATATAATTATACTATTATAAATAAATTGATCAATCAGTTAGAATTATTTCAGTGTGTAGCAAACCAGCAGGCCCGGTACCAGAACAAAATGACTTAGGCTGCATCTGAAAGTAGTGGGGTGAAAATACGATTTAATGAATGATCTATGAATGAATGTAGGTGATTCTTATAGCTGTTTTATTCTGTATCAAAGACTCACAAAATCCCTGCAGCACCTGAAAGCAGCAGCACCAGAGCGCAGGGCTGTTACGTGCGACTGCTCACCGTTTACCTTCATTAAATCACATGAAAACATCACCAGGCTGACACAGTACAACGTACAAGGTGAGGTTATATTAGAATTATTGGTGTCCAATGGTCCAATGTAATCATTACCACATCAGTTTCTTTATTTTGCTGAGCTATTGTTATCACGTTTAAGTGTGACTGGCACAACTGTGTCAGAGCGATGAAACCAGTGATGTGACTGGTCAGAGGCAATTTAATCATCACCACACCTGCTGATCCATATTCAGCTTCACATTGGCATTTATAATTCAAAGTTTAACTGAGACAGCAAAATACAAACCTGAGGGTGCAGCTTGTACTTTTGCACCCTCTTTAGCCTCTTTAATTGCTATGAGAACTTGGGAGTGAATGTTGAAAACTGGAGCATTTTAGTGTTTTACAGATTCACAGTCAGCTTGAAACCGGGGTGTCTAGTTACCTTGAAACCAGGATGTCTAGTTACCTTTTAGTAACTATAGTAACAGCATGTGAAGACATGTTCTGTTGTCCTGTTCATCCCAAACACACTTTCTCCTGTTCCCGGGGCAACAGGATGCGATGAATAGTTATCCGTTATACAAAATTTGTAGAATAGAGCTGTTTTTTACATTGCTCATGAGAGGATTTTGCGCGTTTATGGAAGAAGAGTTGCTTTCTGTTTTCCACGGTTATAGCGGCAGGTTTATGAAACAGTTGGAAAGCAACGTGGACTTTATGAGTGTGCATCATTCGCAATATTTCTCTTGGTCAGAGCATGAAAACATTGCCGGTGGTCCTGGTTTGTGTTGAGCCAAAAACCATCAGCAGAAACTTGAAAGAGCTTGAAAAAAGTTGGGACAGTCGGAGATGTTTGCTGGCTTGGAGCCCAATATAACTATTAACACCTCTGTGTAATGGTGATACACCAATGGAGTTCTTGGCCAAGGCCTTTTCAACTCAGGCTTTGACCTGATATCTAAAGTTGTGTGTGCATGTGTGTGTAGATGAGCGAAATCTGAGCAGACATTGAGTGGAGTCACATCTCCTTTGAATATTTTTAGAACTGCTTAAGATGTGACCTTTACTTTTGCACAAACAAACACACTCAGAGAACTACATACAGTGTTCATCTATCTATCTATCTATGAAGCTGTACAGTAGACATTGTTCTGCTGCCTGAAACACTCAGACAGGTGATCATACTGAAGCTGACTGTCCCATGGGAGGATTGTATGAGGGGAGCCAATGAGAAGAACAGAGGCTGGTATGTATGAAGGATCGGTGGGTAAGATGCCCAGTTGGCTGCAGACGGTTGGCAGCCTCATGTTTCCGCAGAGGCTGACATCAAAATCAGAAGTGTTTGTAATGCCTGTTGTGAAAGACTGTAAGTGACATCATAATATACATACACAGTGTTTGTTACATTATACTACTCGCTGTAAGATTTTATGTCTGTTCCGCAGTACATGTCTACTGTGCGATAACCAAGAATGGATGTTTACATTTTACAGCCCACAGCTGCGACCTTATTTGGTTACAGTGACATTTTCTGTCTGGCAATTGCACAGCAATAAATTGCAGAGTCTTGTTTGCTTTTCTTCTCTTGCACGAATAAAAAGCCAGTGCAGATTAAAGGGAGGCCAGTATAATAATGGGCCATTAATAAATCCTGGCTAATTTTGGGTGCCTGTTTTCTTCCTCCAGAATATCAGAGTCAAAACATTACATTGATTGATTTATTAATGATCAAGTCAACAAGTGTAATTTCATCAAATCTCTTCAAACGAAAAATCAAACTGAAGATCACTGTATCAATCAAGGAACCAAGGACTCAAGGACATTTATTATCATTATACATCACAGGGTTGTACAACAAAATTAGAGTTTGTAGTTCCATCATGCTACACACAAAATACAGCACATATGCAGATAATTAATTCAGAATGAAAAAACAACATATAACAATATGGAGGCCTAAAGTTATTTAATGTGGTTGACACCCTGACAAACACCTACCTGTCAGAGTAATTCACCAAAAAGCAAAGCATTTTTAAAAGCTGTGTTCCAAAGCTTGGTGAATGTCATAGCGCTGGGACAACCCACCCAAAACACAGCTCCATTGTGTAAATCATTCCCTGAGAAAACAGGTTCTACAGTTAATTAAGTTACGGGCTAGAGCCGTGTACAGCTCTGGGGTGTTCAGACAGCAGCGTTATCAACTCCTCCATGATGGCTTCTTTCTGAGGCGCGATGCCTGCTATATCTGCGATGCTCAGCCCCTTCTATTTGATTGGCCAACGCAAGGCGGTTACCCCCAGAAGTTCAGTACGGTGAGCTCTGAGCAACAGAGCAAAATGTGTGTTCATTCAGTGGGCGTCCCCTCCTTGACATGACTAGAGGCGGCCAGTTACCGCTGCTGGTGGTGGTGTTAAAAGGCCTTACTTACAATGGTGAAAGACGAAACAAACTGTTTGGTGCATGCATATGTGTCTGTGTGGTTTGTGGATGCATGGAAACTATCACCTCTGGCGTTTGTTACAGCTGTTTGACATTTATCCAATTATTTTCTACATACAACAGTGTATCTTCTGCATATCAACTGCCGGAAAAAGAGGTGCAGAGACAGGAAGTGAAAACAATGTTTCAGTATGTTTCCGTGTGCTTTAGCTGCCGTAGCTGTAGATGAAGGAGGCGCAAGTGAAACTGAGAAAAGATGTGAAGAAAAATGGCTGACATGCTGTGCAAGCTTTGGATACTTGACACCAACAGGTCCCTACAGCACCCTCCACTTAAATTTATCTCTACACCCCCAGACGTGGTGAGGGATTTGAGGAGGGACAGGGTGTACAGACACTAATGAGGCTGTAATATAAGGCAGATTATGTAGAGACACTGATGACATTTTTGTGAATATGTTTTCCCCTGTATTTATCAGAGCAATGGTTTGCGTACAGGTTTCCATGTGTAGGAGTTTGACTGTGTAAATGAAGTTGTGTGTTTGCGTGTGTGTAATAAGAGACACCTGAGACAGTTAGAAGGTCATTCCTGGAGTCTGGTCACATAGCTTTGATCATTTTCTCGTCGCCTCAGAAATAGACCAGAGAGGACGGGACGACGGGCACAAACTCTCCCTCTCAGTGTGTGTGTGTCCAAGGCAGAGTGCTAGCCCAGCAGACTGACTGTGGAAATCCACGCTTGTTTGTAGTGCACAAGCCTATGTTTGCATGACTGCACTAATGCATTAGCACCCGTACCTTTGTTTGGTCCTGCTCACATTCGCTGTGTGAATGTGTTCATGCACACACATGCAAATGCGTGCGAGGACAGTGTGTGTGTGCACTCATGCGAGCGTTAAGAGGTGTGATCGTGGTTTAAATTCTTAAGTTGTCAAAACAATAAATTCTAGCTGGAGTCTCAGATCGGATTCTGAGAGGTGCCTCACTGCAGACTGCATTGTTGCACACCGTTTACATGCAAATTTGCCACCACAAAGACCACCACAAAGTCCTTCTCAACAGGTGTGAGCCCCAAAATAATACGCAATACAGTGTGTATATGGCTTTAGGGAGAGGGATACAGAGACAGAGACAAATGTTTTTGTGTTTATGACTGTGCATGCCCTAGATGAAAACTGAGTGTGGATTGAAACGAATAATACCCAAATTCTTAATTTTTTAACATCCTGCAAACATCACCATTATCTTAGAGTGCATGGTTACATTATTGCATGCAACATCAGCAGCATGCAGTCTCATTTTGACAAGTTTGATGTCATTAGATTTGAAGTAACAACTATTGTTGTTACTCCGCACATAATTAGGAATGAGTATCTAGGACCGGTACTAGACTGGTACCAGTTCCTGATTGGTCATTACCGAAGTATTGATAAGCTCCTGGACAAACAGTGCTGCTATCAGTATTTATGTAGCATTAATTCACTCTCAAGTCCACATTCAGGCATTGTGGCCATTACCCATGAGAACTGACACCTTCTGGTCCGTCGGTCGATTGGTTGGTTGATGCACTTTTGACCGACCAAGTTGCTAGCGTTACTTTAATAAGGAGAAAACACTTTTTAATCAATTACTCTGGGGGAAGGGCCATATGCAGACCTGATGTATTTTATTTTTTAATGGCAGATATTTATATATAATATAATATTTACTTGGCTCCAAGGTAACTGACACCATGTTAAAGAAGCAGCACAAATCATTTAACTCCCCCCAGCCTCAGAAAACAGAAGAGCTGAGTGGATTTAAAGTATATTTTTGATTGTGAAATAACGTCTTATTTTCCTGATTCACCGATTTTCCCATTATTAGTGGTCTCTCTCCATACTCAGTCTATACCCTGCCCGCTGCATGTCCCCTCTCAAACAAATAGACACAAACCAAAGGAAGCTTCTCGTTTTTGCTATTTTGCTGAACAAACTGCAGCCAGATGCAGAAATCAAAGCTGGGTACACAAAATAAACCAAGCAAGGACACCACTGGGAGAGATTAGGTTGAGTTTCTCCAGAAGTCGTGTTTGTTTTTTGTTTTTCCGGCATCCCCTCCTGCTAATGCCACCATGTGATTGTGTGGTCGAGTAGAAAGAGAGAGTGGAAGTAGCAGTTAGTCGGTGAATAAATGCGACAACTCCTCAAGATCCCCTATCTTGAATGCTGCTGGAGCGTGTTAGCTCAGACGTAGCAACAACTTCAACACAGGCTCACTTAAGGTGGACTGGGCTTTAAGGTCGACTAGGCCAGCTATTCTCATTTTAGTGACAAGCTGCTCCTTCTTTGCTCAGGACACGACCACAGCACTTAAACACAGTTACCACTGATCCAAGTTAAAAGACTGTTCTTAAAAGACTGTTGCATCTTTGCACGTGATGTTTTTAGTTTTTGCATCAATCTGTAGAAAGGAGTATTGATAAGTATCTGTATCCGCAGGACTAGATGTTGTGGAAAGAGATGCCCTGCTCTGTGTTTGGTTTATTGAATTATGGCTTCAGCAACCCTCATAAGGCAAGGGTTTATTCTGTGCAGAGCTTGAAGAAGGCCTGAAAGTATTTAATTTGCCTATAAAGCAGCACACATGTCGATGAGGGATGACTCACCATGCGGGGCACCAATCATAGTGAAAGAAAACCACCCAGCAGGCAAAGCTTTTTGTAACAAAAATGATTTGTCTTCTTTGTCAACAAGCAGACACTGACAAAAGAGAATTGATGTGAAGGAAAACAGTAAAAGTGAAAGTTTATTCAGATTTTGAAATACTAATGAAATGACTCTTTTTGCCCTCTGAAATCTACTGGAAATTTCCACGTGCTCACACAAAGGCAGAAAACAGTCAGACAACTTATACTTGACCATTGTATTTAAAGATTTTTTTTTATTCCTCAAGTTATTCTAGCATTTAGCCTAAGCACCTCTGGTTGGCCTTCAAATGTTGAAAGTAACATGGTATAATTAACTCCTGTGATGAATCTAGTTAAGGTGCAGACATTACAGACATCTGGTTCTAAGAAAATTAAAAACTCCTTCCAGCTTCTTGCTTCTTCCCATCTCCAAATACTTGATAACATGCGTGTAAACATTTCTAACTGTGGTATGTGAACATGCCAAAGTCAGCATGTTACCAGCTCAGCCTAAAGCACAGCTGAGGCCCCCAGAGTACAGTTTAGACAGTTGATTCCACAGGGCCACAGACTTGATCCGTCTTCCACATGGGCTGCATGTTGCACCAGCACATTTTCTGAAGTGTCAGCATTTGAACATTTTGCTTGCCTGATTCTGCTGACTTGCTCAGATTTTGTTGATTTGTTCCTCTTTCCTTGATTTTTGTGGTTCTACCATGGTAAGCTACATAGTAAAATAGTTTCTTCTTTTTTTTGTTTCTATGACCATCAGCCTGCACGGGGTGTTTTATTTTGAAAATTGACTGGATTCTCAATACTGTTTCTGTGTCTGACTTCCTGCCTGCTTGATCTGCTCTGTGCAACTTGACTCGTCATCTGTCAAAAGTATATCTATCCGTATTTGAAGCGGATCGGAGCGTTGCATGTGGGACGCACTGCAGTGCTGCTGGTGGAATCACAAGCCCTGTGCAGAACGGCGGCGATCAACACCAGCAGGCGTCGCACTGCCCTAACGCTATGCAGCCATACCTGCTGGAATCATGGCGTTAGATCAGGGTGCAAACTACAGGGGATCTTGGTTCCTCTTAATAATACATGAGCTCCCCTGAAAACAAGATGCTATTTTTTATGTATTTCTATTTTTTATGTATCTTCATCATCATGGATCATGTGTAAAATTAGGATGTTTCTGATGTATGACTCAAGCATGAGGGTAACATTTGTGTGTTTCTCTGCTGTTATCACTTTTTGAACTCATGTTATAGAATATAGTATATCTGATGCCTGTTTTGAGGGTTAATGTGGTTATGGTAAAGCCCTGGTACAGTTCGCACACTGTCTTACAATTTCCCAAAATGGCGATTGTACAGAGAATAAACTCCTTTAATTTAGATGTGTGTGCAAAGTTGCCTCTCCACTTTTTCATTTCAGTGGTACGGTACAATTCAAACAAAAAGACAAATGACCTCCTGACTTCTGAGCAGACCTTGTTGTCACTGGCATACACAAGCGGAGATTGTTGAAATGGACTGTAAATTTGTCTGACGTGCAATCATGGGAATCTTTTCAGTGCTGGCAGCCCCCTGCTTAAAATGATGCTATTGGGCAGCTTCCTAATCTGTGCAAAGCAAACGGCAGTAAATTATGCACAGCAACAAGTCACCAGGTGTTACACCAGATATGAGGTCCAGGCAGGGCAAAGAAAAGAACAAGCTCTCATTAGATTGATGCTCCCTTTGTGGGTGTTCTGCACAGGACTTCGACCAAATATGGTATTTGTCAGAGTTAACCTTTGTTTGATGACAACTTTGGTCTTCTTTGGAGCCGTTGCACAAAAAAGCCGTTGCTCGTTTGAATAAATGCCCAGAACAAAAGGAGTATCTTTGTTTGAATCTTTGCACAGAGACCATGTTTGGTTGCATTTCAAAACGCCGTGAGGCCCACAGGCACCATCAATCCATTATAAAGGTATTGCAGCATCTCATCTTTCTCAGAGCAGAACAGAGCATCAGGGGGGATGCAACCCATGCTTGGCGCCGCTCCCAACAGTTCCAGTGAGACACATCTCTGGAAGCAGAATAGACATTATTAAAGCACGTCACCGTGGGACATGGTCGGACTCACCTTCCTGTTTCACAACCCAGAAAATGGCTGAGAAACATCCACGTTCGTGGAGACAAATGCAACCAAACATGCAGGCATTTTACTCTGAGGCCTGAGGAAAAAACAAACACTGAACACACGCACTCACGGGGGACTGGGTGTAAATCAAAAGCATGTTACATATGCAAACAGACCAGGGGAAGTCAGAAGCCCTGAGGATGGGGAGGAAGATTGTGATCGAAACAGAGAATTTATAACGAGAGAGTGGGGAATATCTACAATTTGTGCCTCCTCTAAATCAGAATTTTTTGTTTTTCCTGTGAGACATTTTCATCCACGTCTGTGAACACGAACAAGTCAAAGGGTAGAAACTAAATATTCAACATGACATCTTTAGATCCCAGTGAATGTAGCGGGATGCAATAAAGCGCACAGCATCTTCCTATTGACTTACAGTCATCTTTCCTCCCACGAGCTGTAGTTAGAATCTGGGGTGCCTTGGACAGTCAGATGAAGGAAACAGCCGCTGGCTTTTCGATTCATGGATCCATATTGTGAATATGTAATATGCAAGCTGGAAAGCAATATATCAGGAAGCCAGAGCTGGGAATAAAATACATTTGCAATTGAGGAGATTCTATTAATAATGCTGGGTTTCAATACTGGTCAAAAGTTTTTGATATAACAGCTAAACTTTGGCGGTATCTAGTTTTTCATACCCTCCTGAAATTTCACCAGGGCATATTGTATATGACAGTATAAGTGTGACAACAACAACAACAAAACATCAAGCCCTCTACAATGTAACATTGTGATTTAAAAGCCCTTTGTTTAGCCCCTTTCACACTGGAAAAACCCCCTCCTAACCTCTGAATTTCCTTTTCAGTGGGAAAGAGCGCAATCGACATTCACTGGAGCTGGAGCCAATAAATACCAGCGGTGACAGGTACTTATCGGCTCCAGCTCTGATCAACAATGATGGAAACATGTCTCTGAGTGGACACGCTATTTATCGCCCCCTTTCGGCGGAGGCAAGAAAGGGTTGTTGGTAACTTTTGCGTTTCTTTTGCTCCTTTTTCGTACATGGGCTGCTTGCCTGGCTCAGTTTGTCTCAGTGCATCAGCCCAGCACAGCACAGTTTGCACCCTCTCAAAGGTGTGTATTTATGACATGTTTGTCTTTAGTCAAGCATCTGAACGGTGGATAAAAATTGTATTTCATCTAAATTCTTCACAACAGAAGTCCTGTTATTTTGTTATTTAAAAGCTTTTATTATGAAGCAGCAAACTCAGGAAATGTTGCGTTTTCATCAGCAGTGACTTAACACAACTCCTGAACACCTGTAAACGAACATGAATGCAGCAGAGATACTAAACTTCAAACCACAGAGATTCAGTTAGAAGCTGACAAAATTACAGAGTTGAATAAAAAATGTCTTTTCTGCTCCACTTGCTAAAATAAAATACAAACAAACCAAACAAAACATAAAAACATGCATCATGTTAGTGGCCTCATACAGATTCGTGAGTTATAACTAGCTGGCTAACATTGTTTCAAATTTCAGAGGATGAACACGTAGTTACAGACATGTGTTGCAGAGACAGAGACTCTTTGAAACCCAGCACAGGGATGTAAGAGTTGATTTACCGGTATCCTTTGCTCGTGAAAGGGTCGTTTACTTGGCTAGATAGTTGAACGTTGCAATTGGAGCAACAGTGGGAAGCAGCAGTGACTGCAGTGGTGAGCTGGTGAAGACATCATCATGTGCCAATTTGATAAAGATCACCCAAGCCTGGTGGAGGCTGACCTCTAGTGGCTCGTGCTGGTACATCATACAGCACAACGAATATCTTACACCAAAAGCCTTATAACCATGCCTAACACCCTGTTCACATTAGGTATGCCATGCGTCTGCTATTACTACCTGCACTATGATCCTCAGCAAACAATCAACATTATTAGGGGTGTAAATCACAAGTTTCATCACAATAGAATATTAGTAATATAATATTGTTCATCCATCCTCCATCTTCAACTGCTTATCCGAAATCAGGTCGCAGAGGTAACAGTTCCAGCAGGGGACCCCAGACATCCCTTTCCCCGGCTACATTAGCCAGCTCTGACTGGGGGATCCCGAGGCATTCCCAGGCCAGGGTGGAGATATAATCTCTCCACCTAGTCCTTGGTCTTCCCCATGGCCTCCTCCCAGCTGGACGTGTCTGGAACACCTCCCTAGGGAGGCGACCAGGTGGCATCCTTACGAGATGTCTGAACCACATCAACTGGCTCCTTTCTAGCGCAAAGAAGCAGTGGCTCTACTCCGAGTCCCTCATTGATGACTGAGCTTCTCACCCTATCCCTAAGGAAGATGCCAGCCACCCTCCTGAGAAAACCCAGTTTGGCCGCTTGTATCCGCGATCTTGTTCTTTCCGTCATGACCCACCCTTCATGACTGTAGGTGAGAGTAGGAACTAAGATTGACAGGTAGATCGAGAGCTTTGCCTTCTGGCTAAGCTCTCTTTTTCGTCACAACGGTGCGGTAAAGTGAGTGTAATACCACTCCCACTGCCAGTTCTCTGGCCCATCTCACGCTCCATTGTCCCCTCACTCAAGAACAAGACCCCAAGATACTTGAAATCCCTCACTTGGGGTAAGGACTCATTCCCTACTTGAAGCAGACAATCCACCAATTTCCTGCTGAGAATCATGGCCTCAGACTTAGAGGTGCTGATCCATCATCCCAGCCGCTTCACACTCAGATACAAACCGATCCAGTAGAGTGCTTGAAGGTCACAGACTGATGATGCCATCAGAACCACATTGTATTGTACATATACAGTATATATATCAGTTATTTGGACAATGATACAATATTTGCCAATATACAATTTCACTTTGATTATATTCAGGGATCTGTGATCAATATCAATCAATATATGTCCATTTAACACATTCAGTTGCATTTATGTTACTTGCAAAAGACATAAATTATGATTCAACAGTTTTATGACTGAACTATTCCAATATTTGTGACGCAGACATGCCATGGGAATTACAAATAAGCATATCTTAAATGTGGTAATATAATCTATATTTTGACTTGCATTGATCATACTGATCATTGAATACTGAATTGTATATCACCTGGACTAAGTATATAATCAATTTAGACATTATTATCTATATTATTAAACTGAATTTTTTAATTATTAAAAAACTCTTAATAATTTCAGTTTTGGCATCGGAGGTTGTGGCATCTCCAACAAGAAAGTTTGCATAGTTTGTACTGCAGTAAATTTGTCTAACATATAGATTTTTAAGTCTGCTTAAACTCATATTGGCTGCTTTTGTGAGATTTTTCTGTCTTATTGTGTCCTCTCCTTTACCACATTTTTCTCTGTATTATTTTACTGTATTTTCCCTCCTTTACCCAACTTTCCCCCTTTGTTTTCATTCTTTTCATGTGTGAGGGGAGGTTGGGGAAATGAAAAATATGAACTGCATACCTTTCCACCAAATCAAATGTTGAGTGATTATGGGGCTAACGTCTCTATTGGCCTCAGTAAGTTCAGGTTGGCCAAAAACTCTTTTTTCCCCCTTACAGACCGACCACTGCATGCTGTTAATAGGTAAAAATGACAAAAACATTATACATGTTGTTTAGATTTTACATTTTTGCTGTCATCTACTGTAGTATCCCTTTACTGTAAGTTATGACTGCCTATTGTTCTTGAATTTTTCTTTTTCCTGCTCCCCACACTCACACACACACACTAGAGGCACCTCTCTCTCCCTGAGGCCATCAATTTGTTGTCAGCTATTGATCCTTTATTGTCAGAAGGAATAACAATAGAGATGTCTTGACATTTGGATATTGAGATACATCAAATATACATCAAAGAGCTGCATTGATTTGAAGACTTGCACAGGAGACAGGGTGGAGCAGAAAAGAAATAAACAAGCGTGAGCCTTTTTTTTTTTTTTGCATGATCCACATATAGCTTCTAGCAAAACAGCTACTGCTGCTGCAATAAATTGAAACTTTATTCACAAACACATGTATAATTGACCAGAAAAGCAGCCTTGAAAACATCATAGTGCAAATGCCAGAATTTTGCCATAGTGTTTTGTTGTGATATGTTGTCTTGGTGTTCTGGCTGGCATTTTTGAAGGACTGCTTTCTTCAAAAAATGCCCAGCATAAGAGAAAGTCTGTAAACGGTGCAATTTTTACAAGCACATGCTTATATTGTGGACAGGGGAGCTCTGTTTGGCAAACAGAGGTGCCCGAAGAGCCAGAATGTGAACTAACAGTGTGAAATCTAATAGATAAGAACACACGATTAAGATAAATAGGAACAAGCACAGAATAGATGGTTGAGTAGTTCAGTTTGTCTGAAGGGCAGGGACTAAAAGAAAAGGGCGCCAGAGTGTCGAAAGTTGTGATGCATTTATGGTGAAACAGTTCCAATCACTGGGTTAGACTAGTACAACTATATTGCAGCCTATATGGCCCTGCATCAGGTTTTCTCCACTAGAAGGGCACCGAAAAGGGCACTTTTTCACATTTTGTACAGTGGAAGGGCACCTTAGAGGGCACTTCTTCATGTTTTATCCACTGGAAGGCACCATAGAGGGCACTTTTCACATTTGTCCACTGCAGGGTACCCTAGAAGACACCTCTTCACGTTTTGTCCACTGGAAGGGCTCCCTAGAGGAAACTTGTTCACATTTTATTCACTGGATGGCTTTCTAGAGGGCACTTTTTCACTTTTTGTCCCCTGGAAAGGCACCCTAAAAGGCACTTTTCACATTTTGTCCACTGGAAGGCATCTAGAGGACCCTTTCTCACGTTTTGTCCACTGGACGGGCACCCTATGAAGCACTTTTTCATGTTTTGTCCACTGAGAGGCACACTAGAAGACACTTTTTTACATTTTGGTCCACTGGAAGGCACCCTAAGGACATTTTTTTCACGTTTTGTCCACTGGAAGTGCACCCAACAGGACATGTTTTCACATTTTGTGCACTGGAATGCACCCTAGAGAACACTTTCATGTTTTGTCCACTTTAGGGGTATCCAAGAAGGCACTTCAAACACGGGGTAACAAGACCAACACCCCCCTGAGTCTAACAATGTGTGAAGAAGCAAGTTTGTCTATTCATTTGCTACTATGTCTTGTGCAGCACATCCCCATTTTACACTCCAGTCCAGCCAGTCTTACCCAGAAGCTTTATAAATCCACAAAATGACCGGCATACTGCTGGGCCAGGAAAAATCTGCTCAAAATACTGCAACAGCCAAGACACATTTTTACACATTCAAAAATATTACAGAAGGCTGCCAAATTACATTCGTAAGAACAAAGCGCCTGTCCAGAATTTTGATAGAAACCAAAGGCTGTCATGCTGTTTTGCAAAAACCATTTATACCATTTCTTTAAACTGCACGTCGGGGCATAATGAGCATGTTGCATGACCTGCGGGCCGAGCCAAACCACTGAAAATGCATTGTCAAATATCAAAAATACATTGTCGTCAATCAGAAAACAAACCTGCTTTTCCCAAACTCTGCAAAGTCAACGTGAGGTTTCTGTGGGTTACCGCTGTGTTTCTACAAGTCATTTCACAAAACCAAAAAGGAGCACAGAGCTGGAAAGCCAAACTGATGAAACCCTGATCTCACAATCTGAATGATAATCGGTCATTCATGTTGTTTTTGGCAGTGCTGCTTAATAATAAGGAATAAATTGACTTGGAATCAGACCCGATTCGTCAGTCTGTCCACCCCCCTGTCTATCCAAACCGCCCTCCTCCCCATCGCCTCCTACAATTACCCCCTCCTTCCCAGCTCCCCCGCCCAGGCAACCCCTTTGCCCTCTTGTATCCGGCCATTTAGCGTGACAATCCATTATTTTGACGGCTCCCAGAGAAAGAAAGAGAGAGAGACAAAGAGACAGAAAGACGGGGGTTACTTTGACTTTCAGACGTGCATGGGCCCCAGTTTTTTTCCTATCTCCCTCTTTCCTTCTTCCTCGCTTTCCTCTTCTGACTTCCTCCCTTTATCTCTTCTTCATCTACCTCTCTATAACCCTTTCCTCTTCTTTTTCTACTTTATCTTTATCTCCCTCTATTTAGAGTTCCTCCCTCCTCACTTATTTTCCTCTCACCCCTTCTTACTCCCCATGCCTTTTCTTTCTTCCCCCCTCTTCTCTTCCCCTCTCACCCTCTTTACCCCCCTCCTTTACTCTTACCCCTGCAACCACTCTACACCCCTCCGACTTTTTGGCTCTGTATTGCTTCATTGCTGGCAGCCTTTAGGAAACCTGATAAGGCCTATAGAAAGAGAGGAGCCAGGGTTTAAAATGTCTCAAGTCCACCCCCTCCAAACAGCCTCCACTTATATCAACTGTACACTCACCCCGCCCAAACACACTCACTTGGGGGAAATGTCCCTAGACAGCCTTCCAGCACCCTGACAGCCAGAAGCACCCTGCACCTCTGGGATTACAGAAACATGCAGATTCGCTCTTAACTGTTTGGTGACCGTGGTAATTAGGGTTAGGACCTGATTTAGGGGGGAAAAAACAGATGAACATTTTCAAACACTTCCTTCAAATGGAACTTGTGAAGTTGGACATATGGATTCCTCTTGTGAATACGATAACAACAAACCCATTTGAAGGCAATAGGTCAATGTTCCTATTCTAGCTTAAGCCAGGGAAAGTGTAACACAACTATCCTAACTTCCCAAAATCTTCAATAAACTCTCTTAACTTTAGACTTTAGAATAACTGTTAAGCTGTCCCAACTGTCCTTTTTTCAGTAGTAATAGGTAATTTATTAACTAACTAACAATAGCTAGTGTTAGCTAACAGTAGCAAACGTAGTGTTAGCTAACAGTACCTGAAGGTAGCTTTAGCAAACAGGGTCTAACGGTAGTGTTTAATCTTAATGGCTGCTCTGATATTGCTTTTACACAATGAAAGACGGAATTAGTGGAGATTGTTATCTTAGCCCACTCTCTTCCTTTTAGCTCCCAAGTTAGCATTGTTGTAAACTTACCAAAAGTAACTTCTTTGAACCTCTGTGTTTTTGCTATAATTTTGTATGCTTGTAGGTTTAGTAAGTTTAAAATACAATGACCAGATGTCTCTGTTTTCCCGGGGACAGACTGTTTTTTTTGTGGCCTGTCTCTGGAAATGTTCCTGTTTTAACTCTTTGTTAGAAACAGACCTCAAAGTGAAATACTATTTTACATGACAAGAAAGACCAGGCAGAAGTTTGTGCTAGTTTTGGCCAACAGATGGGGCTGCTCGCTATGGCAGCTTCATGTCACTCTTCTTCTGCTACTAACTTAAAAAAAAAATAAAAAAAAAAAAATATATATATATATATATGTATATATATATATATATATATATCTCGTCAACGCCATGATTACAAACAGGTTGATAATATATAGCACATATATATGAATTAGTAACGATGAATGCATAGGCCTATGTAAAATATATAAGCACAAGTTTTAGAGAAATGCTGTGGGAAAACTCAACCAATCCACAACAAATGATTCACTACACTGCACTGGACAATTGTAGTTTACCAGAGCTCAGCTCACTGTAAACTATGATTTTTGAAGTTCCTTATTTTGTATTCTGTCAGTTGGTCTGCACCATAGTTTATTATCATACAATAGTTACAATGGTCGAAATAAATGATACAAGATTTGTTGGATATTTTAATGATATATTGACTGCCAAAGTAGAAATGTTCCCTTATGATGTATAGTTCAAATCAACATACAAAGTTCAGCTCACTGAGATGAGAAAAGTAGTGTTGGTTGCTAGGCAACAGACATAAAAGTTGATAGCCAATGTTAGATTGAGTATTTAGGATTTTCTAACCTGATGAAGAAAGATTTCAGATTCCTTAAGTAAATCAGATTTGCTGGGAAATTCATATCTATACCTCTTTCTAACGCATGAGCTGGTCTGGCTTGACTCAGTTTGACTCAGTACGTCAGCCCAGCATGTCAGGGTTTGCATTTCATACAACGGGCCTCTGTCTGAAGGTGTGTCTTTAACTGAAGATGAGCTTGATGAAGCTCAAGTTGAGCGGGTATAAAACGGTGGATAAACCATTCATATACGTTCGTCTCCGGGATAAACACGCTGTTTCCTTAAATTCTTCACAACAAAAGCTCCCTGTGTTTTTTGTTATTTAGACACTTGATGCTTTCATTTGGAGTTTCGCCAGCAGTAACTTAACATGACTCCTTCACAGCTAAAAGTGAATATGAAACGGTAAAATATTGCAGATACCTGAAAGTACAAACACAGGTGAGAAACAAAATTTCAAAGCACAGACATTCAATTAGAAGCTACAAAAGTACTGAGAGCTGAACATAAAGTGACTTAAAACATGCCTTTCTCTCTGCTGTCCTGCACAGACATGATCTGAGTCTCAGCTCCACAGTTGCAGGTGGGTTGGGCTCGCTTTGGCCCCACTCCATCGTAGGTTCATCTGGGCACAACTCTGGTGCGGTAAAACTGGTAATGGAAATGCAAATTAGCACAGCAAGGTTTGACTCGGCGCGACCAAAAGCGCAAAAAGACAAGCCTTAAGATAGAAAATTTCTGTAATGCAGTCCCTGGAGAACTTTGAAAGCAGTTCTGCCACAACTACACCAGGGTGTTTTCCAAATACTGTTCCCACCTCCAGACTCCATCCCCACAGACATACACCCTGCATGTGTGCTCCAAACTGCTATTTAATACCATTAACGTGACTTTCAAAACAACCCGCTTTCCCTTTCTTCTACATTCAGGCATTTAGCTGTCACTCTTATCCAGAGTGAATCACAGTTGGTGTGTTTAAAGATTGTGTAATAATTTCATTATAATTTGAGTAAGGCAATACTCTGCTTATTGTAACTACACTGATTAATGTCATGTAAACACCCTAACCAAGTTATCTTACTTGCTTCATGGTCATAATGACAGTGAGCG
Source organism: Lutjanus argentimaculatus (assembly GCA_034769285.1). Classification (NCBI taxonomy): domain Eukaryota; kingdom Metazoa; phylum Chordata; class Actinopteri; order Lutjaniformes; family Lutjanidae; genus Lutjanus; species Lutjanus argentimaculatus. The sequence continues at coordinate 6,362,737 of JAWZSL010000001.1, forward strand.
TAACTTGATTAAGCAAACTGGGTTACGTGTCAGTGTTTTGAATTACTCCTGTCGTGCATGCAGTGTGCTCTGGTTACTGCTGTTTGGATTCTGTGCATGTGTCACAAAGGGCACAGAGTCAATCAGATGCGAAGCTGAACCACAGAGACAAGTAGCGCTACAATAAATCATGTATGTGGTAATAAAACACGCAAGTAAGATGGTTTCCACATTACAGATTGCTGCCCTTAAAGCGTTGGTTCACCCAAATTATACAAAAACATGTTTTCTCACTAACCCCTCGTGGAGCCCGCTGGCAAAAAATGTTTTACAGGGACTATTTCTTTGGTAGGAAGTAGTTCCAATGAAAGCAGGTCAAAGCAAGGTTTGTTAATTTTCAGTGGAAGAGTGACATTGTTTTTGGATGTTGCTATTGTATGTAAGCTGTCATTGCTATGAGTATTAAAAAGTGATTTCCACTGACTCCATCTGCGTGGGAAAGGATGTAGAAATGCTATGATGATAAAATTATGAGATGATATCTCAAAATCTGGGCATACAAAACCAAAGAAATCTGCATGACTAGGTACCACTGGGGTAAGCAGGAAAGAAAACATTTTTTTTGTAATCTGGGTGAACGATCAAATACCCTGTGTGACTTTCTGAACCTTAATGGTTCAGTGTGTAAGATTTATGAGGACTGATTGGCAGAATATGGCAGAAATCATTGCGTTTTCGTTACCTTAGAATGACCTGTCTATATCTACAGAGGACGTGGGTCCTCTTCCACAGAGTTCGCTGTGTTGCATCATCATGTCTCTGCAGTGGTCCAAACACTGGCTCTAGATGTGGACTTCTGCATTTTACGTGAGTTCCTGCAGCCACCGTGGGTTCTTCATGAGATGAGGTGTTTGCAATCTGCAAGCTCACAGCTAAATTCCACTAAATCCTAATCTCACACACTGTTCCTTTAAAAGCAATGATGTCAAAAAACAAAAAAACAAACAAAACAACAAACCAAATGAAAATCAAACCAAAACAATCAAATGAAAAACACCCAAAGACTCTTTAATTTCCAACAATATTACAAACATGCAAACAACTTTGACATGTTCCCCCCGTTTAGCATTTATGTGCAACTAAACATTTAACACATGATTTATGACACACTGTACTGTAGCTGTTGGCAGATATTAGTGTTTTTTTTGTTTGTTTGTTTGTTTTTTGATATACATGGGAAATCTGTTTCTAGTGATCAACTGCCGATATGGATCAGATATCTTGGTACAGAATCTTTCTTTACAAATGCTGCTTCATTTTTGGTCTTTTCATACCTAACAACATATGGAAAACAATTCTAAATGACAGTAATTCTACTTCTTCTCTCAACTCCCATGATATTTTGCCTCACGATAACTCGTCTGCTTCCAGCCAGCTACCTGCGACTGGTCATTGAAGTCATGATGGGAAAAAGAAAGTAATTTTCTTCTTTCTTTTCATCTTAATCTCCTTAAAACTTATGACAAACTCCCAGAAAGGAGCCAATGAGATGCAGCAGTGAAACTTAGTGTTCCTCTGGTTACCTTAGTCTACTCAAACAAAAAACAGTCCGCTAGTGACAGAAGGCGAAAACTCACCTAATGCCCTGCTTGGTGACGGAAAAAAGAGAGGCTCTCTGTTTAATTACTTTAAAATGACTGTTGAATGACTTTATATTCATGTGATTAACACACTTCAGGAGATGTTGTCATCCTTCTTCCCTGAGAGCTGCATTTCACCATAGCCAACTGCTGACGGTAAATCTCATCATGTGCTTCTAACTTTCAGTATTTCACTCAGAAGTGTTTTGGAGAAAGAGTGAAACCAGTGTTCTTAAGCTTGGAGTTTTGTCTGAGATTTTATATGTCACAGTGAACTGCCTGTTGAACCTCAATCCAGCACATTTGATCCCTCACTCAGACAGTGCAAAGCACACCTTGCATCCTCGTTGTTTAATATTTTGAAGTATTTCCACACAAAGCTGGTGGCAGAAATTGTGTTGTTAGTTAGTTGTTAGTCTAATTTAGATGGTCAAGAGCCAAAAGTTACTGTACCAACAGTGTTAATGGTCAGAAGTGTCTGAATTCATGGTGCTTCGTGCCCGCTAATCAATTACTTGAAGTGCTCGCTGTTCTCCACCAGCACACCTGACAGTTGTTGAATATGTTTTAAGGAGAATGTAGAATGGCCCACATATTCCCGTATCTTCTGAGTATTTTAGAAATGTTTTTTTTCCCGGTTTCCCATTTCTGTTTCCTGGCAAACAAGAAATGCTTTGGAGGTCATGTCCTGGGAATCCCGTTTCCCAGAATTAAACCCTGGTAATCAATTTGACCTGGACAGATGTGATCATGATAAGAGGTGTCCACTGTATATCCCAACAATTACAACTCCTCAGCAGTTGCCATAAGTGTCTTCATAGGAGGAGAGGTTATAATTATTAACAAATACTGTTCACTTATAGATCTTTATATTTGTTTACAACTAGTAATGATAATGAGTGCAAAAGGAGTGCAAAATCAGGGCCTTAGCACAGGCTTCATAACATGTGAGAGTGAAGCACAAGAAAAAGAAAAAAAAGAGAGTTAAGAATAAGTTCCCTTCCTTTAAACTGTTCTCACTCCTCATACAAAACACACAACCCCCCAAACTCTTACACTATTTCCCCACGGACTCTGTAAAATGTGTGTCAGGGTCTTAGAAGTGTGGCCAAGGCAAACACCTGGCACAGCGCAGTGATCTGCTACATTTCACCTCCTACCACAGAAATATGCACGCGGGGAGTTCATACACACAGACGTAAACTCAAACTACAGTACAGCCTCAGTTCCAGACGGTGTGTGTGAGTGCGTGTGCACATTAACACATACAGCAGATGCTGATAAATGCAGAAACGTTCACACACACACTGTGCAGACACACACACAGGCAAACAGTCACGGAGGGAGAGACAAGTGAAATGTGGGCTCCACCCCCGCTTCTTTTCTCTCTTTCTACCTCCCTCCCTGGTGGTGTGTCATGTTTCGGGGGGGATAATAGGTGTCACGGTGAGACCCCTTTGGTCTCAGCGCTCTGGGGGACTCTAATGACACGCACACACACACACACACACACACACATAAATGCACACGCATACACACATTCATCCATGTGAGTACAAGCAGCTCTTTCTCTGGACCATGGGAACCGCAGATGACTCTCCGCTCCTCTCACCTTTCTCTACCTCCATCAGTTTCTTTCTTTTTCTCCTTCATTTTCTCCATCCTCCTCTCTGCTTTTATCCCATACTCACATTCATCTGCCTCATTTTTGAGCCACTGTTCCCTTGGGTGATCAAACAAGTAGCTCACTATTGAAGTCTCTCTATCTGTTTCTTTTTGTGTCTCTTTGGTTCAACATTGAGTCCAGATGTTAAATTTAGCCTTATTGGGTTACTGCGCAGCCACGGTTGCAATAAATCTGAATAACACATTATCCAGTTTTTGTTTCATAATGTGATCCATACAAGTTTGGAAAATCGCCCGGGATGCTGTCACAGTATCTAGAGAGTCAGACTTTTGTTGCCTCTCAACTTGTGATGTCATTGTCACCACAGAATCAAAATTCCAGTTGATCATAAGTTGTATCTTAAATTGTAATTTTGGATCTAATTTCTATCAGTTATGATAATATTCTAGAAACAGAAGTTACTTGCCAAGAGCTCTGACAGGGAAAGAAGTCAGACAGGTTTTAAACAACCCCCACAAACCTGTAAGAAAAAATAACAGTGAAAAGTGATTACCTGAATTGTTGTATACATCATCGCAGCTTACAGATCAGCTTTCTGAATCAACTTTAGTGCAACAGCTCAACATTGATCATAGATGATATGATCAGTAGCACTCTCATATCTTTCCATTGAAAATAAATTACAGCAACGGCCCAGCATAAAGACTGGTGCAAGGGAAGGAGTGTCGTATGGTTTTATGCACTGGACTGTTTGCCAGGTACACTGACTTTCTCTAGTCTCTGCTGGTTATTCACTGAAGAGGTCATTATTGCAAAATAAACCGACAGGTGAGGCAGGAATCATCCTGAAGGCGTTACCCTGCTTATTACAAGGTCACTTTCCATGAAAAAAAAAAAAAAATATAAATTGACACAAAATATTAATTTTAAAATGATTTATGGATTTTAAAATCCTCCAGAGTGTATGACCAGAGCTGTGTCAATAACAATCGTTTGTGCTTCATAGCAATGGTCTTTTATAAATAGTAGTGGTCCGTTATAGAGAAATGACAGACCTTAGGATGCTGTAGTTAACCAATCAGAATTGAATATTTCACAAAGCCATGCAATAACAAGATCCCAAGAAGTCGCTACAAGCAGCAGAGAAATTCCTGCACATAACCCCAAACAAAACTAATGAATTAAATGAGATATAACATGTTAATTAGTGAGTTTTAGGTGTTTCCGTTGATAGATTTGTGTTTGGACGGAGCCAGACCAGATGTTGCCCCTTGTTTCCAGTCTTTAAGCTAAGCTAAGTTAATCAGCTGCGAGCTGGAGCTTCATGCTTAATTTTCAATATTTCCAAAATTGTTGAACTATTTGTTTAACCAGCAATAGTGGTTTGCACACACCTGTGCAATGAGGGATTATTACGGATATTATCGGTGCACTCACTTTCAAATTTACTGCCAAATAAAGTTGTTTGGATAATCTGGCTAAACTGCTGGTTTATTTACAACCTGTCTGATTGTTTCTTTTTACTGTAGACTTAGTTAGCAAAGTTAGTCACCAATAGAAATAACTGACAAAGCTAAAAACAAAATGTGACCCATGTTGTAATAAATTGGAATTATTCTTTAAACGCACAATGTTTAATGTGGGATCATGGAGTTGTTTCTTCCAGGGACAAGATAATGTATTAAAGAGTTTTATTGACATTACATTTAGTCATGTTCACAGCTTCCTCATCACTCTTGACATTCTGACACATCCAGTGTTGCTGGTTTACCATCATCGGAAACATTTGGGATGATGCACAACTCATCAAAATAAATAACATATGGCTAGTGTTTTTAGACATTTTAATGTGTCACTTTAATACTTTCTTTCTTTCGGTGCAACACTGCCGCAAATCAAGACATATACTGATTTTTATCTAAAAATGTACGCATTTATTTAAACTTTTGCGATCTGTTTTGTGATTGTACATCATACAGTGAGAGAGGCAGAGTTACATACAAACATGTATAACCTGAAGGTTTTCATTTAATATCATAATGAAACTTTTATTGCTGAATTTATGTGTCTCCAGCAGCCCCCATTCAGGATGACAGACACATGATAAACTACCATGACCTACACCTGTATTAACTTTCATGTATTATATTACTTATCCTCTTTCTCTTCTTTTCTAATATGACTGGCAGAACGACAACTGCTCACAGCCACAAGGCAGAGAGACGGGGAGGGATGAAATGAGAGGAGGGGGAGTATACCTGCAGGTATCGTGTGGGAGGCTCCTGTCTTCTCCTCCTCCATGTCCTCCACCCTCCTCTTCTCCCTCAGGCTCCGGAGGGTAAATATGTGTGTGTGTATTCAGTGTGTGCACAGTATAAACATGTTTTTATAGCATTCTGTTTATCTCCACTGCTGTTAGTAATTACTGACATTTTTTCTGGATGTGAGTGAAATGTAAGCCATTAAAAGCTTCTCGTCTTTCACACCTCCCAGACACCTTGGCCAGGTGAGCCTCTTACCTCAGCCAATCACAGGGTGGAATTACAACAGTCTCCACTAATCCATCCCTTCTGACTGCAACTGTCGCCAGGTGAAGTCATCCCCATGACGCCGGGCGAGAGGACTTCTTCCATGCTTTCTCGACAGTGCTTTCTTCTCTCTGTTGCTTTTTCCATAAATCTTTCCACCACTGATTTAACCGTCTGCAGGACTAATTGGATTGTACAAATTTGAGCGTTTCAGATAATGTTGAATCCCTTGTAGTGTTGCCTGTGCTTTGAGGCGCAGTGGCGAAGTTGTCATGTTGGAAGTAACACTTATAAAAAAGAGTTTGAAGGGGCTAAGTATTTCTATAGAGTTCATTTAACACTTTGTAATATGGTACACAAGAACAAGTGAGTGAGGAACGTGAGCAACGACCTCATGTCAAGTTGCAGTTTACATCCATGTCTGTCCAAACTCATATATGTAGTGAAGTTATCACTATATTAAAATGTATGATTCCAGTGAATAATCTCCATTGAGAAACATGCTGTCTTCACTTGGAGACTATTTTTACGAAGGAGTACAGAGGGCCGATAGAGAGCTGAGCATTATGATGCCACAGTGAAGTTAACCTTTGACCTGCTGGGTATGAAATGTCATCACCTCGTCATTTTGTCCTATTGGATTGTTGTGTGAAATTCTGTCATAATTAGCGCATGAATTCTTGAGTGAAATTCCTTCAAGGCGTTCCTGAGATATCGAGTTCAGAAGACTGGGACAGACAGATGTACAGACTCCACTGAGTCAGCCACGGCTGTCGGCAGCGCAGAGGCAAAAAAGAAAAGAAAAGAATAAATAAGCACCAAAGCAGCTGCTGAATTTTCCCTGTACATTTTTGCTTCTCTTTGGACATCACTATTTTGTTTCTCTCTCAGAGAGAGGCTGAATACCACGTAGAGACAAAAAAGAGGCAGTGGAGTAACAGAGACCGGGAGTTAAATGTGATTGAGAGAAAAAAAAAGGCAACAAGTAGGAGGTCAAGGAGGCAAGGAAATATAAATAATATAATAAATAAAACCAAGAATAAATGTAAAAAAAAAAAAGGTGCATCATCCAGTAAAATGTACCTCAAACTAAAGTTAGTATTCTGGATGTTTAAAAACTAGTCGCTTCACCTTTCACAGAGAACAGAAAATGTGGTCACTTTGATTTCATGTCAGTTACAATAGATTTCAAGGGTGATCAGTTTCCACAGCAGAAGAAAAAAGTACTGAAACTTCCAAAGAAACCTTTCAAATGTCTCTTGTGTTATAATTCATTTGTCTACAGTTGATCTGCATGCTCAGCATTTTGCAAACAATAATTTGAAAGTTTCACCAAATCAAACACACTAAAATGTTTTAAGACTAATATTGTGTATCTGCATGCTCAGTGTGTTCTAAAGGCTTGTATTTTTATAGTGACAGTGTGACTCATTCTGTGTTGCAGCTCCACATTCTGAGAGAAGCAGTTTATTAATGGAATAATCGACCCACAGTCCGCCTTCAAGCCCACAGGGGGTAAGTATCTGATACTAAAAATGTTTTTGGCAGACTTTCACTGTAAGATGTAATTTCCAAGTAAACAAGAAGTTTATTGAATCCTTTTGTCCTTCCATGTTCCATTTTTCAACCAAGAAAACTTCTGACACACACAATTGTGTACATAAGTAATTATTACACAGGTATTATATCTTAACAGTGTTTATAACATAGTCTACTATGTGTCTGACTGCTCTGCCTGTGTCTATGTGCGTATGCTGTATCTGTGTGCATGGATCTGTATGTGTGTGTGTTCATCCTAGCAACGGTTGTTTCGTGGTCTAAACAAACCAAGTTGTTATTTTATAGCCCTCTCCCTTTGAATCTAACCACTGGTGTGTGACTGGACATGTTCACACTTCTCCCCTTAAATGCTCTCACTCCACGGTCACATCATTATGACTTAACCGTGGAAACTCATCCAAAAGTTGCTTGGAGATGCAAGACGCTAAATATTTGGCACGGCAACGCAGGTTTCAAATTCAGACTTCCAGTTCAACTGGAAACAGAATGGTTTAATAAACAGTGCAAACACAGTTATGATCCTGGGGCTTTATTACAAACAAAAAAAAAATCTGTTTTAACAATTAAGTTAAGATAAGACGAGTCTAAGACAGGATTTTTGTTTGGCATTACAGAAGCAAATCCAATCCTAATTTTAGGAATCCGGCCTTCTCTTGATTCATTCCAATACCATATCTGACATCCAGCGGGTCAAAGGAATTAAAGAGCACATGCACATATTCTAGTTTTACTGCATTACTGCACGCACAATCTTGCGACAAGCGATGTTGCAGCAGCGGAGCTTGTGCTTTCGCCCTCGGTAAATGACTCAGCATAATTCTTTATTCATAACTAACATAATTTTCTTAAGTCAGTCTTGTTTCTACATAGTTGGAAGATGGTTTAATTACTTGTGACCCCCAACAGCTCCCTGTTTCCCTTCCAACCTTCACCCTTTTTTTTTTTTTTTCAGGATATTCCCATAAAAAAAGCTGTTGTGTATCAGAGAAAACGCGCCACTTCTCAACCTTGTTAATTAGCTTCTCGTCCTCCCTGTTGACCTCACTGGTGACAGGAGAAAGACATTTCAAGGGTGTCAGCAATGATTTTGGCCAGATAAAATACATTGGAGGTGAAGCAAAAGCACAAATCTTTGCTAAAATAGAACCACAGCGAGTATTTTTTCAAACAAGACATATTGCTCAGTGTTTTCACACACAAAGCAGTTTGGGACAGCCCCATTAAAGAAAAAAGCCCTAAAGCAATCAGCTGTTTGCATGCTCACTCGCATCACTTCCAGTTAGGAAGGTCCACTATGTCCAGTATGCCTGCTCTGGGGCTGGGGTATGTCCACTTTGATTTTCATCCTATTTGCATCAGGCGTGAGGCCCTGTAGAACATACTTTGCTGCAGCCCATGCAACAGTTCTGTCCAGACAGGGATCAAGATTTATTCTAGTCCTGCCCTTATGTGCTGTGACTGGCTACTACTACTGTACTGTGGTTGGCTAGTGCTTGTTGCTATGACAACACATCCTTGTGATGGGGCTATTTAAACCACAAACCATGATCTCTTCTCAAGTAGTTTTGTGCCTAAACCTCAACTAAGTCTAAAAAAAGTGACATTGAGCACTATTGTGCTGAATCAAGTGTGCAGGCACAAAAAGTTTTGCAAATCTAGGGTTCCCTTCTAAACCCGACCCATTAGCCACTGTTAACTAACACTACCATTAGCTAGTTCACTGGCTCCCAAACTTTTTCTGGCATGCCCCCCTTCCAAAAGTTTGTTTATTTTCTCTTCATAAATCATATTCATTCAACTTTGTTTCACTCTAGATTGCTGCCCTGGTCATCCGTGACCTCCTGCAGTGCCTCTGCACCGCGCTAGGGGGGCTGAACTAGTTGGTAGGTGAGCTATTAATGCATGTGTAAGTTAGGAAAGTTTATTTAATATTCTGGGGATTGAGAAGCTGTATATCTAGGGGCTTTTTACCCTTAATCAGGTCCTAACTCTAATTACTTTGGTTACCAAACAGTCAAGATGTACTCCTGGGATCAGGAAGTTAGGAAGTTTCTGTAATAAGGCTGTTTAGAACACGTCACAAGACACTCACACATGATGCAGACACTGTAATCTGTTGACAGAGAAGCAACAGAAACTGAAATGTTCACAGAGGGTAAGGGGAGTACCGTTCTCACACAGAACGAAACCTAAGCAGACTTCTCTGCACAGCTTTTCGCTCAGAATTTCTCCATTAAATTGTCACCAGGATGTTTCTGTTAACTGATGAGCCTGTCTTCATCACCCTGCTCTGCCTTGAGGTCAACAGGCAGACTAACCGTGGTGTCACGTCTACAAGATAGGGCAGCCGTACATCATCAACACCTGGAGGAAGCGAGCGTCACTGTCAAACATTTGACAGACGTGAGTTATGCGAACAGACGCTCTGTTTAAAGTGGATATAATTTACAGCTTGACACATTGTGTTTGAGCACAGAATGATGCTGTTGCTCCGTAGTTCTTAGTCAACAATGATTTTATTTTTTACTCGTCTCCATAGAAGCCAAGGTCATTTTTTTTTAACCTTTGTTTTCTTTGATTGTTCCTGATAGCCTTGAGATTAGAGGACAAAACTCTTTTAAGTGCTTTCTAACGTCAGCAGGCAAACTCAACACCACTCGCAATGTAACCGTGACATCAGCCATGACAACCATGACTTCACCTTTTTTTTTTTTTTTTTCGGCTTAAACACAGACACACACACACACACCTGCACTTGTGTAACCGGCATAAGTTTGGGACACAAGCAGTGTTGTAAAAAGTACCCTAAAGTAAAACTATCAGTACACTATCAGTATCACTTCAGTAAAAGTGAAAGTCGCCCACATGAATGGTATTAGAGTAAAGGTCATGAAGGTAGAGTCAGTAGGATTTGTCTGAGCTGTTCCTAAACGCATCAGGATGTCAAATACTAATGTTCTGGGTTAATGAAACATCCTAAGCATGGCAAAACAATGAGAAAAAATAAGGAAATGCAGGCAGAGAGCAGGATTTCTGCAGATACAGACACCACCACACACTTTTAGAGGGTCATAACTGATGACTGAAAGGATTATGTAATTGTTCTCTTTAGGAAAATGTTGCTGATTATACCTTTAAAGCATCTGATATTAAATGTACTTAAGTATCAAAAGTAATTTTCCAGTAATAAATGTAATTAAAGCTACTACACAGAACTTTTATATTTTGCTGATTTTTGATGCCCCTGTGGATAAAAGCAGTAGTGTTTCCACTGTAATAACCACAAAATATAATGTAAAAAAGCTTATGTAGGTCATATAGAGGCATCAGTATTAAAATGAGACTATTTCATAACCAGCTGAAAACCCTTGGTAGTAGCTTTAAGTATCAAAAGTACAAGTAAAAGTAAATTACACATATATTTACTGAACATGTAATACCTTCAGGTTATCACAAACATTCAAAATCAACACATTTGGAGTTACACAATTTTAAATGTACAGGAGCGTATGAAAAAAATGTAATCTGAAATGTAACTAGTAACTAAAGCTGTCAGACAAATGTAATGAGTAAACAGTACAATATTTGCTTCTGAGATGTAGTCCAGAAGAAGTATAAAGTAGCATTAAACAGAAATACTCAAGTTAAGTGCAAGTACCATAGATCTGTACTTGTACAGTACTTGAGTAAATTTACTCAGTTACAGTCCGCACCAGGACACAAGTATATAAACTTGTGTTAGTCCTTCTTTCTTATTTCAACCACTGCTTCATCACATTCTGACATTATGGCCTAATTGGCAGGTACTGATCAGTGTGTGAATAAACTGGTTTCCTGTGTGTTGTGTGTGTGTGTGTGTGTGGTTGTGTGTGTGTGTGTGTTGGGGTGTTGTGAATAACCTTTGCTAATCAAGCTATTGACTTTTTTGAGAGGGGAAAGCCAAAGTAAGTAAAGTAAAGAAATTAAATTCACATAATGATGAAGGTCAAACAAATCGGCTCAGGATGCCAGCATCCCATCCCAGTACAAAGGAGATGCTCTAGTTCACCCTTTCTCTTCTTCTTCTACTCTTTCCTTTGTCTCTCCTTGTTGTTTAGTCATTCATCACATCCCTCTCATCCATTTAAACCTCTCTTTGAGTCTTATTGCCCTCACCTCCTTTCCTTTCTCCCCATCTTATCCCACAGTAAGTATTTTGTCTTCACTACAGGAGGTACAGTGAGGGACATTAAATTGTAAAGGTGCCCCCGTCACTTCTGTCTTCCCTCCCCTCATGTCAATCCTTCAATCATCTCTCTCACAGCCTCACCTCAAACAGGACCAGGACCTGCTGACCTGCCCACTGACCCCTGTGCTGATCTCCTCCCCCCACTGTATGTTGCCACGGCGAGGGATGAGGATTAGTCGCTATGGAAACAGTAGCCACTCTCGTCCTTTTTGCTTTTGTTTTTCTTCGATCTTGAGAGTAGCAACGAGTATTTGACTTTTTTAGTTTGAGAGACAAAACTTTGAGTTATTGGGGAAAGGAATGTTTGCATAAGTGTGTGTGTGCGTGTGTGTGTGTGCAGTTTAGGGGAATATGGAGAGCTAAGCTATGACCCCTGGATTCCTGTAGTCTCACTGGCAGCCTAATCATTCCCAGTGGAAATAATTGGAACACTAATACTCCCTACACACACACACACACACACACACACACATCAAGGGAGCCATTTCTGCTCTGTAATTTAATGTTTTTCATTAGGACCTGCACTCCCACCTTCATTCACCAAATTCCTGCCATAGCCTACATCCACACACTCCCACACACACACTCACACAAACATAGTACAAATAAGATAAGGACACATTGACCCTGTACACTTGGGTGATTTTTTATCTTTTGGAGGGGAGGGTTGATTGGTTTCTCTGACAAACGGGGATGAACTTTTCAACCTTTTTCAAGGAATTGGCCGATTGATGCTGCGGTCTGGGTTGAAGTGAGAGTAATTTGTTCTAAAATTAGGTGTGTCTACACAGGAGCTGCTTCAGCCACGTTTTTCAGTCGTCCGTCTCACGCACGTCTAATGGAACAGAGACGCTTCTAATTTAATTAATCCAGCTGTCTACACAAAGCTACATAACAGCTCTTAGTCCTGCTACACAGACGTAGACGCAACTTGAAGCACATTTGAAGGCTTTAAGTCTGTTTTCTCTTCCAGACACTTTTATTAATATTGTGAATCACTTACATCAAATGGAGTATCTGAACTATAATCTGAGGATACAAAAGGAAAAAGGGGAAAAACTCTGAGGAAAATTTGTTTAGTAACTTGTTTAGCACATAATGAATAATTTTTGCACACGCCTTACTCTATTGGTAAAGTATGGTGTAAGTTAAAGGAGAAATATGTAATACATTTGATGTACTAAATCATAAAATGACCATGATAGTTTATGAGTTGTAACAAATGATTAATAATGTTTTAGAGGGAGTTAGATGTTCAGAATGGTTAAATTGAGCAATTTGTTGGAGTCTGGCAGGTAGTCACTGAACTCCACAGTGGGCTTTTGTGTTCAGGATAACAGTTTTAACTTTAAACTGACAGACAACTGACAGTTATAAACAGCTGATCAACTTACAGTGTAGGACTCACTGATGCTTGTCATTGTCAAAGTATAACTGTTCAGTTGTTCCTGCAGCCTGTAGGCAGCCTGCCTGAGCTTTGAGCCTGGCGAGAAGGTGGTGGGGACAAAACAACTCGCTTCATACATAGATTAATATAACGTCAATGGCTCCAACTTGCTACTTGGGCTGCTCTACTCATTTGGTCTTACATATTGTTCCTTTGCTGTGCTGTACTTAAGTACTGTATGTACAGTGAAAAGCACATAATTACAGTGATTGTGTATTAGGTTCTGAGCTCTGTGAGCCACACTCAGTACTGTGCAGTAGACACAGATGGAGCACTAAAGCTGATGCTGCTGCTCTGGAAGCTACACCTTCTGTTTAGACACAACGTTAGCCTAAAAAAAACACTGAAGAAATCCACTTGTGGCAGGGGGGAAAGCAAAGTGTGTTTGAAACGTTTACCTGAGGGAAAAAAAAAAAGTTTTCCATTAGTGAGTAAGTCTGCATGGTGGGGGTCACAACCACGGTGTCACTTAACCAAAGCTGGCAGAACAATCCGTCACTGAGGTCAGAGTTCAGCTCCAAGATGTCTAAATATGAGCCGAACACTGCAACGCCACCGCGTTCCCTCACAAACACTCACTCACACTCACATGTGTCCATGCCTGCACTTAACAAAGGTAACACACAGGGGCCAGGCAGTTTCTATATGAACTGAGTGCAGACTAAGTGGAGTCAGAGCCTTTTATAACACACACACACACACACGCAGAAATATAACCAACAGCCCACAAATCATCCAAATCGCCCTGTTTTAAGCTACTAATAAGGCGTGAGGGGAGGGGATGTGACTGTAGGCAAACAAAGGGCTTTAAGTGCAGGTGAGATTCAAAGAGAACTTAGATTAAGGAACTCATGTGCTTGTACCGCCCACACTTACCTTGGAACATACACTACAACCATATGGAGGTCATACATTGTGTGTGAAGAAACTTCTGGATGTTTTATGGTAGTTGACACCATTACAAGACATTTATGTCAAGCAACTATCAATCCTCTTTGACAGAACAAGCACCGGGTGGGGATCACACGTTGACAATTACACCAGAAACTGATTAATAGCTTGAAAAATCGAAGTGAAAACAGAAAGAGGGGAAAAGAACAAAGGTTTACAACTTAAAGAGAGCTGCAGTGTTGTATGCACAGACTCTGAGGAGTGACGATGGATGGCTGCCGGGAACAGTGTGGAATTTTTAGCCAAAACGGACTCATGGTACGTAGCAGAGGAGTAAAATATACATAATATAATTCTCCTGTCACCATCTGGGAAAGCTTTCTCACTTTGTCCAAACAAGGGGGAAGAGGAAGAAGAAAGAGAAGAAAAATAACAAAGCATGAGGTCAAAAGGTTACAGGTGGCCACTGGCAGGAGTCAGAGGTTAAAGTTAGACTGCATCCTGTCAACAAATAGCAATGGGGGGGCTGTGTTATCTGCCCATCTTGCAGGCAGTGTAGGATAACTGTCCTCCTTATCCTATTGTACTGTGTGGAAAATTATGTTGTATTCCTTCTGTGCAGGGCTCTCTGTCCATTATATACAAAAAGTACTGCATTTAAACAGATCCGATCACTTAGAAACTCTGTTATGTTAAAAAAATCACTGTTGTCTCATAGATTTTTTTGTACTGTTGATGTAAATGGATCAACACACGCTGTATGACACTGCTGTGCAAATCTGCTTCCTTGCCCAGTGTAACTCAGGTCTGAATGTACTGAGCTGGGGTATGTGAGGGTAAATACAGGTTATTCTAGTAACTATAGGCTGAGTAATAGGGTCACTATAGATATATAAATAGATATAGTTCACTCCAAAATCAAAAATACATATTTTTCCTCTGCCGTGTAGTGCTATTTATTTATCTAGATTGTTTTGGTGTGAGCTGCCGCATTTGAGATAGCAGCTGTGGTTGTCTGCATTTTCTTGACTAAAATTGAAATGCTGTTGCTGCTGCTTTGAATATTTGCTATGAAAATAATATTGCAGCAGGTTTTGCCCATATGTAGAATTACGGGAGGTTTGATAACATTCAGTAGTTTAGTGATGATTTAGGTGACTACACTTGTGAAGCTGGATCCTGTGTGAATGACACTAACATAGTATTCGTTCCCTAGTCCCACATGGACAGCCAAATGTAGGCTGAACACGTGTTCAACTATCCCGTGTTGTGCGCAGGGTTTTTGAAATTTGAACTGTCCCTTTAAAAGGGACAAAAAATGAAAACGTCTTTATATCCTGCAAACATGGAGTATTGTTTCGTTTTAAATGGTTTGAATGTGTCTGTAACTAGATCTGCCTTCTTTTCTTCTCACCCATAAAAACACAACAAATAGATTCTCATGAAATGAATTAGTGGACAACAGCGGGGGTTTTAGGAGGAAGTGTCTGATTTGTTCACAGGGAACTGAGGTTTTGACAAGAGCTGTCAAAGAAATGGGAGAGATGGAGAGAGACATGAGAAGACAGGATACACAGTGTTGATGATGGACAAAAGACATCGAGAGAGGTAAAGCTTTTTCCTCTCCCTTCCAGATGCTTACTTCTCATGCTGTCCCTTTTTGTAATAGGTTAGAAAAAACGTTATTTAAAAGGTTTGCCACAAGTCAATTCATTTCTCTTAATTTCCTGAATCAACTAACTTTGACACTATTCATTCACAGCAAGTTGACACTTAATTACCCAAAACCACTTTCTTAGAACCAACCTGACAGCATCAAATCAAGTTGCAGATTATATTGCTGAGCTCCAGCTGGAAGAAATGAGACCAGATACAGACGGAGATGCAACAACTTCCAACTTAGTTTGACATTTGAAGTTGCACAAAGTTTGGGCTCTGTTTTAGAGGTGAAATTACATTTGGTGAAGATCGCTTTATGGCTTGTTAATGACTTGAAACTCAAAGTTTAGGACTTGTGACTTGCTTGTCTTGACTTGGTACGTGAGTGCAAAGATTTGAAACTTACTTGTGACTTGCTACGACATCTGCTACTGCTAAACGGGACATCGTGAGAAGAAGAGGACGACATAGATGTATAAAGGCAAACTGACTTGCATAGATAGATCACTTTTCAAATCTATCGACTACTCAAAGATCTTTTTAAATTATGTGTCACAATCACCTGTTCTGGCACTGGAGGCAGCTTGGGGTTCAGTATCTTGACTTGAGAAGATGGATATTGCATTTCCATAATGCACAAAATGGTAGATGATCCAGTACTTTAGAAAAATGGCAGACAAGGAACTCCAGAGGCAGGGTGATAAAGTCAACAGAAAAAAATAGTCCCTTGTACACAAATGTTTCTCCGAAGTAACATGATCTGTGTGAACTGTGTCATGCCAAAGTGTGTCACTCGTTTATTGTGAAGCATATCAAGAAAGCATTATGTAACAGACTGTAAACTTGGCCTAAAAATGTTATGACTTCTGCTTTTGCAGAGTCACTGAGGAAGATTCAGGGAAATTTTCACCACATTTTCATTGACACATGACATCGCAGAACAAAAAATCAGTGAGAATTGATGAGAAGTGTGAAACGAGTTGGAGGCACACAGGAGAGAAAGGCAGCGATGTCTGTACCACAAGAGGGCTCTGTGTCCGTCACAGATAGAGGACACACACACTGAGGTCTCTCCACGATGCAGGAGCTTTTCTCATCAAACACATGTAATGCCATCTGAACAAGAGGCCCGACTAATCAACTCGGAGGTAGGTGTTCCCTGTGTGCAAGGCCTGATCCGGGCCTGCTAATGGAGTGTCAGGAATCACTGGATTAACATGACAAAGACCTCCTCTGACCCTCAAAGAGAGACCAGATAGGAAAGTGGTAATCCTCAGACAGCTCACATTAAACCGGGCTGTGTTTTGAAAGAGATGTTTTGTGTTACCCATGTAGCTGCAACATTTGGGGTTTAAATGAGGGCACCTTCTCTTTACCTGTCATAGTCTAGAGTTTACTAGGGACTGAAAATGTCCCTCCATTTTTTAATAATTATCTTTGTTAAATCTTTTACAGGGACAGTGCACCTGTTGTTTCCTGGCCAGATAATACATTATCCATTAAATAGGACTGAAGCGGACAACATATCAAGTCAGAGGTGTGAAGGCAGGTGAAAACATACAGCAGCAAAACGAAGGATGAAATGCTAAATGAAGTACAAGCACTATACATACCAGGAAATAAATTCTAAGTACATTAAGTGTAAACCTGTTATTTTTTGGCGCTATAATAACTGGTTTTATGATTTTGTCGATCTTAAAGAACCCCAGTTTTCACTGGGAGAGATGTTCCCCAGTGCAAACAGAAGGATCACACAAGGCTGTGATGATACGGACTGCAGTTTAGCATATTTCACTGAACTTTACTGAAGGATATAAGTGTAGCATAGCATCTTTAAACAGTGCAGTGCATAATGGATGTGTGCTTTGCAAGTGAGTAAAAGAGTGATGGTGCTGCTGGTGGAACAGAGGAAAAAGTTAGCTGTAAGTTGTCACTCTGGCAGTAAATGTACAGTTTAAGTTCTGGTGTGTCAGCTAATAAAACACTGAAGCTTCTCAAGACAAAGAAAAGTCTCATCTGTTGTCTCCCAACTGTTGGAAAAGAGAAGAGGGTTAGCCTGAAGTAAGCAGAGCTGGAAAGGCTGACAATAGCGGTAGCTTTGTGCTTACAATGTTAGCTCCGGTGCAATCGTATCCCTTTCAGAAGCTTTGTGATCCAGCCTTGAACTGCAGTGTCTTTTTGCTGATGTGGTAAACAAAATCCATAGTGATTAATCCAATAGTGAATGTCTTCTGTGATTGTTTATCCAATTTTCCATGCTGAAAACAGTTCTTGTTGCAAGCATGTTATTAGCTGTCTACTGACAACGCCATGCCCTGGTGTGAGTCTGTCAACCAATCAGAGGCTGTGTTCCCGACTTATCTGTGTGCAACATTGGATATTACCATTTTGTAATATGAGGCAGAATGATCAGCCTTGTTGAAAGTGATGACAGGCTGAAAAAGCAATAGAGGGGCAGAAAGCAGACAGACAGAGAGAGAGAGAGATTGGGAGGGAAGAGGGGAGCGAGAGAGCAAAAGCAAGAGATGACAGAAAGCGAGGCAGAGGTCTGTTTTTATTGGACTGTTTCTGGAAGCAACAAATGTTCCCTTAACTTTACAGGGGAAAATTCTCCCACAAAGATTTTTACAGACTATAGCACAGAAGACTCAGAGGAGAGGAGAGGAGAGGAGAGGAGAGGAGAGGAGAGGAGAGGAGAAGGAGAGGAGACCTCTAACCTCTGTATGAGTTGGCATTTGTAGAACCAAAACATTTTCAAAAATTTCCCCTCAATAAGCTCCGTCAATAGGCCATTTAGGTGGTTTACTCCTGAAAACTGACACAGAATGTTTCATAGTTATGTCATGGAAATTAGCAGGAGTCCACTGTTGGACTCTACAAGCACTGATTTGTTACCATAACAATGGACTCATTTGGCTAAACATTTCGTTGTGTAAAAGCTCTCCATGTTTTGTAGCTGGGTGGCCTGATGATGACAGGGGCCATCTTGTAATTGGTGCAGGTCGAGACATCACACAGCACCAGCCGGTCAGGAGGATCGACTCTGGCAAAAAGATGATGTCTCCCCCTCAGGACTGTTCAGAACAATTTTCACAGGAATGATTGCTCATAGCAATGTCTTGCAAGAAATTTCCCATGACACATCAGTTTTGTGGTCTGCCACCTGGACCGTGCTCTGCTTCTCTTTATATCCACCATCGCAAAAAGATACTCATGATACCCAGCGGTGGGCTCAGGCTGTCTGCGAGGCAGGGGTGAAAAAAAAAAAAAATGCTGCACGTAATGTTGCACCAGAGTTGCGAAAATCACGATGCATTTATGGTGAAACAGTTCCAAACTCTTGTATAACTACTATGCCACATAATATACACAGAAAACTATTAAACCTCCCATGAAATGGCTAGTAGAGTACCTTACATACATGATGTGTTTCCTGTATAATAGGCAGCTAGGGAGAGACCTGATGGGAGTTTACAGCGTTAGTGGCCCATGGAGAATGGACTTATTAGCTGACTTCACCTGGATCAGTTTGATGACAGAGAATAAACTACAGTACCGAGGTGGTTTTCTTGCTGGGTTTGGCTCCTGGCACCCAAGGGTTAGAGTTATGGCTAGCCAAGTTAATGACACTTAGGCCTAGCTACGTTACTTTAGCAACATGTAAAGCTATCTTTCCATCAGGATGTATTCCCTGTTCGTCTCTGAGACTGTGTTTCGTCCTGGTCTGACCACTGGCTCACTGGGAAGCTGCTTAACCTGGTACTGTTGCATTCTCATGGCAGCTAACCATCACAATTAGGTACATTAGCAACAAGTAAGCTAAAACTATCTGTCCATCAGGAAACTCTGGAATTAAATAACCAAGAGTTGAAACTGAGAACCTGGAGGGCATGAGAGGGAAAATCAGAAGATATCTTCTCCATAAAAATATGACCCTGTTCTGCCCAAGTCAGTGAATGAAGTCATTAAGTTGTGCTTTTCTACAGTCATTAATGTGAAAGCATTTCATTGAAAGCAAATTTAGTAGACGCCCCCGGGTGCAAAATGAATTACCAACATTTTTTGTTGTTTTCTATGAAAGGACAAACTGAAAAACAACTTAAAGTGCCATTAATACCACTAACTTACATGCCATAGTGTTATTTTATTTATTATTATTGGTCTTGTTGGTTTTATTCCTTTGTGGAAACTATGTGCTGTCACGTAAGGAATGGTGGGATTGGGAGGTGTGTCAGGGATCCTCTTTTTAGGGGGAACAATGTCTCTGTTATTCCTGTATTATCAAAAATTCAAAAAATACCATTAAGAATATCTACAAATCAACTTTTTTGTCATTGTTGGGCCATTGTTGGCATGTAGGTGCTATACAGTGCAATACATATCTGATTAAGACATTCACACAGATTTTGACTTCATGGGAATTTTAATTATTTTACTATGTAGGGCACCTGGAGACCAGCTGATTCTCTGTCATAGGGCAGTTTATATGGCACAGTGTCATGTTTTGTCCACTGGAAAGGCACCCTGGAGGGCACTTAAACACTTTCTTGCTCATTGAGCCACCATAGAGGGCATTACATCATCTTTTATCTGCTATAGGTAACCGCCCCCTCTGAGCCCACTAGTGCACATACCCTTCCCCATCTCTTAAAGGTCAGGGGGCAAGTGTGCTTCTCTACCATCTTTCCTTCTCTCTTTTCAGCTCGTCCCTCATTCCTTCAATGGCGACTTCCCCAGGGGACAGGTGTGTCGCTCCCCCCTTTCCTTTCTATCCACCCCTGGCGCCACGGGACAGGTGTGGGGTGTACTGGCCTTGCAGTGACCTCCTTACCTGGGGGGTAGTCAGGGGTCTCCTCCTCCTCCTCCTCCTCCCGCCGTTCTTCATTCTTTTCTTCCTGCACCTATAGGCCTGCCTTCCACCTGCTCTGACCCCACCTGCCTTTGTGGGGGGAGTTTGGATCTGGAGGGGGTAAATAAGGGATGTAGTAGGAGGGGATGACTCGGGTAAAAGATCAAGACTGACCAAGAAAGGGGGCGGGGGTTGGGAGGAGATGGGACAAATGCAAAGCAGCCACACATTTCCCAGAGTGAACATACTGAGTATGTGAGTGAATAACAGAGCAAAGAGGAGAGTGAGACAGACATGTGATACTCCACAGCCCACCAGTTTTCTTTGTTCTTCCCCTCCAGCAGCTGACAGACAGGACAATAGCACCTGGCACTGCTCCTTCTCTCTCTCTATCGCTCCTCCTCTCCTTTTCTCTGCACTCTCCTCATCTCTCGCTCTGCGGCTCCATTCATCTCCATGTCGCACCCTTGCACACGGTGGAAGCTTTTAAATAGAGCCAACAAAACCTCACAATCATGTGTTTTGCCAATTACGTGCCAGCATAACTCTTGCCCCAAGTTTCCAGCTTTATCTCGGTGCCTCGAGCGAACACAGGGCCAAACTGTGCACCATGGGAAAAAATGCAGCATGTGGAGCATTGTGACTGCAGAGTAAAAATACATTTTGAGGGAGAAAAAAAGGGAGAATTGAACTCTTATCACACTCTCATAAACGACTCCTGCTTGTGTGTGAAAGTCCATCACATGCCCTTTCATTCCCTGCGCTCTTCCCACTCTCTTCCCACCCAAATATCCTCAGATGCCAGCTGGTCATTCTTAAGGCTGCTGCATGCTGCAAAAGAAGTGCTCTTTCAGATATCAGAAGGGTCTTTTCTGGCTGCCAGAGTTGGAGGAGGGGCATGAGCAAAGTATTTCTTTCTAAATCTAACAAACCAGCATTTAAATCAACACCCACTAGCCAGGTGCGCCATGTGTAAAGCAGGTTTTATCAGTGATTGTTCCCTCAGCTTCTTCCATCACCTTGTTTACTGTTCAAACTCTTTGATTTGAGAAAAAAACCTCTGTGATGGCATCCTGTCTGCATTAAATAGCTCCAGTTTTGTCATGTTTTTATGTTCCAATTCTTGCTGATATTATTGAAGGAGAAATCCATAATAAATTTACTGTAATTTATCATAAAATGACAATGATAGAGATAGAGATGATCGAGATTAAAGAAACATGTGTTAAGTGACAACAAGTGTCAACAAAACAACATCTGCTGTGTCGTCCTGCTGGAATAACTGTTTTAGTTTGCTTGTTTCATGATAATTAGAATTCAAATTATTGCTGAATGTTTGCCAAATAAGTAAGTGTCTGTTTATGAGTCGTAAGAAATCATCAGTCATTATTAATCTTTTAGTATGGTTAGATGTTTGTAACAGTTAAATTGAGCAACAAATGGAGTCTGGCAGACAGTTACTGAACTCCAACTCCAACAGAGCAGTGGGCTTTTGTTTTCATAGATAACGGGCTTAGCTTTGCATTGACAGACAACTGACAGTTATAAACAGCTGATGAGCTTACAGTATTGGGCTCGTCGTCGCTTGTTATTGTCCAATTACACTTTTGTGCTCGTCTTGTGCTCCTGCAGTGTTCCTGCAACCTGCCTGAGCTTCCTCAAGTCTTGGGCGGAGGGGGCGGAGGGGAAAACAACTCACTTCAACCATAAATTGTGTTGAAAAGGGATTCAACCAATTTAATAGACCATCTACTATGGCTCCAACACACTATTTGGATGGTAGTGCTTATTTTTGGATGCGCAATAGCTACATATTGCTCCATTAAGTTGTGAGCCCAAAATAACACATTGTTTGTTCTGCCTGAAAACTCAAGCGTATTTCATCTATTAGCCTCAATGTCAATCATCAATCAACTTATCAATTAATCGACTACTTGTTGCAGCTCTAGTTCAGTTATATGAGCCTAAGTGTTCCCTGATGTGTTTTGTCAATAGTGAAGCGAAGTCCCTCCCCTTTCGTTGTGCCACATGGAACCTTACTTCAAAGACAGGAGACAGGTGGGTTTTTGCTTCTGTGTGAATTGTTCCATGAATTACATGTGTGATGTTAAAAAGATAATTTTGCAAGTCAAGAAAGTTGCAGTTCAACAAAGTACCATTTAGTTTTGTATGAAACCGGTCATTGAACTGTACCTCTTGTCTTGCACAACATACATCATCAACACTAACATCCCTGACTGACCCTGTAACATTATCTTACCAGAAGTCTTTTAGTGACTCCAGGTCCTTTTACCAAAATACGGTCCCATGATGGTCCAGCATGAGTCGGCACAGCTTGGCGTGGCACTTTGCACAGCTAAAAGTGACAATGGAAATAGAAATGCTAGGGGCCTGTTGCTAAATATGTACTTTGTATTCAGGACTTTTAGTTGAACTTTCTTGGTGGTGGATCAGTTTTAAATATTGTGGAGGGAAAATAAACGGCAGCTGCTGCAAATCCAAGCAGATAAAAAGGCAATATAGGATCCAAAGAAGAAATGACCACTAAATCAATTGCATAATCTTTTTCCTGCACTTCTGTCTTTACAGTTCCTAAAAATATGTGAAGGACTTGGTTGAAGTACCTGATATGGATGAACAATGCGTTGTACAAACAGATTAATTTGAAATATTCAGAAGCATTTCTTCTGTCTCTCTCTATTTTTCTGACCCTCTTTGCTTTTCTCTCATTCTCTCTCTGAACTGAACTCTTCACCCCAGGGTTGCACTTCTGACTCTGTCTCTGCTTTGCTTCCCCACGCAGAGCGCACAAAGACTCATTCACACACTCACACACCTGCCCTGTATTCAAACGCACATGCTCACATATTAATGTGTATAAGAAATCTGCTTCTCTGTTGCATTTAATTGAGGTCAGACAGCCCTTAAGGCGCGTTACAGTCATTTAAATATATCATCGAGTGGAATAGATGTTATCAGAATTCTACACGTGTTATAAAACTAGATATACTGCAGGCTGGAAAGAAACGCTTTAACAACTGAACAGGGAATATTGTGCAGGGAGTGGAAAGCAAGGTATGGAAGGGCCCCTTTCCACACTAACACTCCTGAGACCTATCCATTGTCCAGCCAACATCCTCTTTGTGTGTGTGTCTCTGTGTGTGTGTAACAGGATGTCCCTGACATCTCTGAAAAGCAACTTTACCTCCCTCCACACCCCGCACACCCATTCCTGTGCATTGTTTCCTACAGAGAAGCAAGAGGGAGAGAGAAGGAGTTTATGTGTGTGTGTGCGTAAGCGAGAGGAAGAAACAAAGCAAGGTAGTAAATAGGTGCGCGTATAAAGGAGACAGAGAAGGAGTGCACATGGGAGATACTGTTGTGCAGCAGAATGTGAGAGTTTTTCTAAGACGGGGAGTCAGACGGGCAGACAGAAGGCGGGAGCGGGCCAGAGATGACAAAGGGACTGAAAGGAGGAGAGGAGAGATGGAGGGATAATGGATGATAATGTGAGAAACAGGAGAGGAGCCAGTGAAAGAGATTATCTGATCTGACTGCTCTCCATACAGCGTAGACACAGTGGACACACACACACACACACATAGAAAGACACAAGCCAAACAGGAGTGGAGAGAGAAAACACTCAAACAGCTGCCCTTTTCTCTCCTCTCGTCCACCAACACTTTTGCTTCATTTTACTTTGCTGCTACATTTCAGCTCAGATCATTAAGCAGGTGAGAAGCCAATTTCTTGTCAGCATGTTGTCAAGAACACCAGCACGTGTACATTAACCTCATTTTCATGGCATGAACCACATTCCTCAAATTCAAAGTCTTGGGTTATAAAGTCTGTTTACATTTTTTGAATACGACCACAAAAAACACTGTAGTTAATAAATGTTGAGTAATGTGAGGACATATGGTATCAACGCCAGGATGGGGCAAACCGTTAAAGATGCTGAAACAATCTCAACTTTGGTGGCCATTTTCTTTACATTTTTTCAACAATAATCCTCACAGAAACAGTGCAGTGAGGTAAAAGATGTGTTTCAGCATTTGTCTAAAACAGCTAAATGTTTTTCAAAGTTTGCAAGTACTTGCTTGGCCAATCGGGTCTACGTTTTCAGCATGGCAGGACTTCACAAGACAGAGATGGGGGATTCAAGTCACATGAGCTGACTCAAGACAGACTTAAATTGCAATTTTGAGGACTTGAGACTTGCATGACTTTGATAAAAGACTCGACTTTGACTTGTTATTCATGCAGTGAGACTCGGATTAGACTTGATGAAACTTTTTTTAATCAAACATTAGCATTTTTCAAGAGACTAAGAAGTCACATTTTGTTTTTGAAACATGATTAGTGCAATACGCACAAATCTGGCAAATCACTAGGAGGGGCAGACCAGGAAAGAGCAATGCACAAGGCAGCTATCATGGAGGGGGTTAGTCCAAAAATAATAACATTTGGATTCAAGGATTATGTTGTCAATGACTGTGAGCTCAAAAATCGGTGTCACGACCACCAGAACATCCAACTTCATCAGTCACTACAAGAACCCACAAAGAAAGGTGAATGTGTCTATTAAGCTGTCTCTGGCTTGTCAAATATTAGCTATGAAGCTAACATTAAGTTTAGTCAATGTTATACTTGGCTTCTGTTTTCACTATAGAGCCATTTTGAGCTACGAGGCTTTATATAATTTCAGGGCCCTACTCTCTATTGCTGTTCATTTAGGACGATTGTTATTGATGTCACAAAACGTCAGATATCTGTAAGATGTATAAAGTGTAAGCAGGCTGCAACAGTTGTCATTAATGTTGCAAATAAAACTTAAGCGTCCATGACCACTGCCTGATTTAAATGTGGGAACTGGGGTAGATCAGCAGAATTTCATATGACTTGTGACATGCTTAACTTAAAGCATGGACTCGACTTGACTTGCTTGAGTCTCACCACAGTAACTCGGGACTTGGTTTAGACATGGAAGTTAAGACTTGAGACCCGTTACCTCAGCACAAAAGTATGAAGGGTATACTTTCAACCCACTATTATCCAAAGATACAATCTGTAAATTGTCAATAGTGTCACACTCCAACAATCATGCTAAAAGCAAAGTAGTTGTTTGGCAGGCTTCCCTTTTCACCCCACTGCACACTCCCACATTTCTTTAGAGGAATAGTCCAACATTGTGGGAAATCCACTCTTGTGTGTATAAGGCACCTGTAATGCCCTTTTAATGTACAAAAATAGATACTTCTGATTCAAATGCTGTAACCATCACTGCCCATATGCGTCCTTTACGTTGGCATGGGTGTCAAGCAATATATCCAGGGGGCATGCTCAGAGTCAAAAGTTACGCAGAAGAAGAGTCAGAATTTTCTGACAACAACAAATGTGGCAGCATTGGAGGTGGTTATGATAATATACCTCTTGTGAAAGAGGCAAAAGTGGTGGCAGCGTTGGACACTGGGATATTGTAACATGTGGATGGGGAATTCTTTTCACTAACTGGTGAAAAACATCATTTCCAATACTTTTTAAAAACTTTTTGTCGTGTGCTGTGGTCATGTCTCACTCAAACTATGGCTACACTGCTATACTGCCCTCTGACTTCTGGTGATACCGTTCAGTTTCATCTGTATTCATAAATTTTCAGAAAATGTGCAAAAATACAGACAAAATGAAAGCAGACTACAGACATAGACTCCGCCCATATTTGCATGCATCTCTAACATTTAGCAGAAATAAACCTTAAAACACATTAATTAACATGCTGTATCTTCTTTGTTTAATCCATACAAAAACTAAAGTGTGAATGGCTTAATATTGGGATATCATGGTTCATAGTATTTGGTCTAAGAAGGGCCGTGTGTTGGGATGATCCAGCTCTTTTCTTAAAAAAATGCAGATAACCTCAAAGCGTAAAACAGAAACTAAATTAAAAGGAATCACACACTCCAACAACCGACAAACCCTGTAATGTAGCTGAAGCTGAGGAGGCAGTGACATCAAAAAGCTCTGTCTGTCTGCTGCTCTGTCTAGTCCTGTGGGATTCTGGGTACTTGCCCAACTATTTGTCTGCCTGACTGTGTTTTGACTGACTGTGTGTGCATGTGTGTTTGAATTTAGAGGCTGAATGAAGTGCATCTCTCTGCAGGAGTCACAGCTGAGATAGTAACATCTCACACATAGCGCTACGTTTCCGATGACAGGCCCCTGGCTTCAACAAGCAACGACATGAATAAGTCATGATCAGATTCAGAAATCTTGACTGTTTAAAGGAATAGTTCAGATTATTTGATGGAGGGTTGTACAGTATGATGTGCTTATCGAGTCAGTGTAGTACCTACATTAGGTTTGCCATTAAGCCAATTATCGCTCTGTCTAAACCAACCAAACTCCATAGACAAATCAGTCATTTTACCTCACAAAAGAAGGGAGTTGCTGGTCTACCACTATATCAATCTGTTAGTTAGTTATTGTCATTGTGTGACTTCAGTGTTTCAAAAAGGACACTTCTGAGTCACACAATAACAGGTTGCAGCAGTAGTAGACCAGCAACTCCCGATTTTGCCTATGGAGTTTGGTTGGAAAGCAGTATTTGGTAATCCTGACCCTGTTCACAGCAGTACATGGCTAATATACTCTATCCCTTTAAGATTAGAGGAGTACACTTCATATTTTCTTGTTTACCATAATTCTGCGGGCTAAGTTGACCAGGGAACTTTTTGGAAAACATGCCTCGGAGGCGGAGGGGGCAGAGGTTGGCTAAAAGAGGGACATACCATCGTAATTTGACCATGAGAACTTTTCCATCTGCGCCGCAGTGTGCACTTGACTGTTTGGGTTGCTGAGCACATTTTTTTGTGTGCGTATATGAGCGTAGACGTGTGTGTGTCCATACGTGTGTGGGCTATGTGTGTGTGCGTGCATGTGTCTGTCTGTGCTTAATCCACAGACAATGAGGGATGTGTATGATATTTCTTGGGCTTTAGCCTTGATGACAGAGGTGCTTTTCCATTAAACTACCCTGCCTCTTTGTCTCTTTTCTTTCCTCCATCCTTTCTTTCTCTCCCTCCATCTCCCTTTACCACCTGTCTCTTTCTCTCTGCTTCCACCTCCCTCCATCTTCCTCTGCTGTCTCTCAGCCATCCATCTCACCTCTCCATCATTTTTCGACCTTGGTCCCTGTATACCACTTTTCCTCACACTGTACCCATCTAATTTTCCTCCCCTCCTGCTTCTCCCCCTCCTCTCCTCTTCGTGTGTACGTTTTCATGCCTTGTATGTGCTGACAGCCCCAATGAGGTGGTCCACTGGCAGACATCTGAAAAATGTACCTGTGCAATTACTCCTATGTAGACACAGACACACAGAGCAATGGAGGAAGAAAAAAAAAATCAAATTCCACAATGGAAAAAAACATGTATTTAGAGTTTCAACACGAAACACTTAGGTGCACTAAAAATCAGACCCAGCGCAGACTGTGTGTTTTTATGCTGTCAAAAAGATTACCTGTCAGTCTGAAATTGATCTGCGTCTGGAAACACACAAACCTATCAAAATAACACATACACAAGTAATGTTACACATACACTTTAAGTGGGATGATGACTGACTGTCTGGTGTGTTGCAACAAGACAAGAAAAAACTAATCCAACTCCATATAATTTGTGTCTTTAGTTATTATATGATTGGTAGCACACCTGGAAAATGCCTGCGGCCCATTTAAAAGCAGATAATGCTCAGAAGAAATTACAGCCCCAAGTTGGGACGTTTTGTAAAATGTAATTAAAAACAGAATGCAATGATTTGGAAATCCATTTTGAACTATAATTCAATATAGTGCAAAGACAAGATATTTAATGTTAAAACTGATAAACTGTATTGTTTTTTGTAAATATACACTCATTCTGAATTTGATGCCTGCAACACCTTCCTCAAAATTTGTACAGAGGCAAGGTGGTCCAACTTCCCTGGGCCTAAGCTCATCTTGAGATGGACTTATTCAAAGTGAAATCATGGTTGCTGCGTCTTTTGGTCAAAAGAGGAAAAGGGCCATCAAGATTGTTTCCAGCGCAAAGTTCAAAAGCCAGCATCTGTGATGGTATGGGGGTGCGTTAGTGCCCATGGCATGGCTAACTTGCACATTTGTGAAGGCCTCATTAACGCTGAAGCGTAGGTACATACAGGTTTTGGAGCAAAATATGCTGCCATCCAGACAACATCTTTTTCAGGGACGTCCCTGCTTATTTGAGCAAGATAATACCAAGACACATTCTGCAACAGCCTGGCTTTATAGTAAAAGAGTTTGGGTACTAGACTGGCCTGCCTGCAGTCCAGACCTGTCTACTCCTGTGTACTCCAACTGAAGTCTCAGTGTCCTCAGTTCCCAAACACTTCCTGAGTGTTGTTGAAAGAAAAGGTGATATCACAGTGGGATCCCACCAACATTTTTGGAACGTGTGGCATGCATAATATTCATTTGTTTAAAAAAACAATTAAGTTTATCAGTTTGAACATTAAATATCTTGTCTTTGCACTGTGTTCAATTGAATACAAGTCGAAAAAGATTGACAAATCATTGCATTCTGTTTTTATCTGCGTTTTACAAAGCAATTCCCCCAATTTTTGGGGAATTGAGGTTGTAGATAAACATGGAGAAAATCAAGCACAAGCAGTGAAAGTAAAATCAGTACCAATGTATG
Source organism: Lutjanus argentimaculatus (assembly GCA_034769285.1). NCBI lineage: Eukaryota > Metazoa > Chordata > Actinopteri > Lutjaniformes > Lutjanidae > Lutjanus > Lutjanus argentimaculatus. The sequence continues at coordinate 6,391,856 of JAWZSL010000001.1, forward strand.
TGACATTGTCAGGAATAACACGATTAAGTCCAAGACTTATTTCCACTGTGGTCCCTGATGTTCCATCAAACTGTCGAATGCTGTAAGTTGTTGAACTATTACCTGCCTGTGCGTGCAACCGTGTGTGTTTGTGTGTCATAATGACGTAATGTCCAGCCTTTAAGCAATTGTCTCTTAGCAAGGTTTGTAGTGTCAACTGTCACAAAACAAAGGAAAAGACGGCATCCCAGCGGAAACGAATGTGTGTGTGTCTATGCAAGAGTGTCTGTGTGTGAGAGTGTATGGGAGTGAAACAGAGACAGAGGATATCATATACAGCCTTTCAGGAAGAGCCATTGTCTGTCAGGAAGGTTTATATTGTCAACCGTGCCAAAATAACAGAATAGCTAGGGACATCCCAACGGAAGTGTGTGTGTGTGTGTGTGTGTGTGTGTGTGGGGTATTTGTCTGCCTGTCTGTAGGCAGCTTATTGTGACAGGAACATATACAAGCAACATTGTGAGATTTGATGGAACCTTGAGAATAAATATAAATCTTGCATTCCAAATCTATGTATATGTGGGCCTGGATATTAGGATTGGATCAGTGTAATCTACTGTGCGTAATATGTGTAAGCCTCATCACGTCAAATGGTAAAATATTGTTGGAAAATCAGTTATTTAAAGGGAAAAGCTCATCATCAAAGTAGTGTAGATATGTGCATTTTGAGTTGAACTTTGACTTTGGATAAATTTGCACCACTTCTAACTGTTTGAGCCAATAAACCCCCTTTCTGTTGGTAAACATTATGACATTATTTGTGGGCGGAGCTTAGGTGGAGGCAGAAAATTCCATAAACACATTCATCTGCACAAGCTTGTGAGCTTTAGCGAGGCTCCAGTTTTTCCCTTGTTTTTCCTCCAGCTAACACTGTAGCATAATCATGTCATCACCCAAAAAGGGTCTATAGAGAGTCCAAAATGGAAGAAGCTATTGTAGTTTATTAGCGTAGCTGCACCATCAACTTCCATTCAGCCTCTGGTGTCGCAGTCAGTATAAACTGCTTCACAAAAGAAGACTTATATAGACGGTTATAAGATAGGAGTTGATGGTAAATACATCATTGTGTGATTAGCAACCCAGTTATGGCTTGCTAGCTGACAGTGATGAATGAATGCTAACTAACAGTTAGCAAACATGCTAAGTCAGGGAGCTTTACTTTTAGATTTTTTTCTATTTTTCCCACTTTTCCCAAAGCCAGAAACTAATAAATGCCCCCGGCCAGGCTTATTTGAAATATATTTGTTGTAGTCTAAAGTAATGCCACACAACAACTGAGTCAAAATAGCCTAATACTGCTGAGTGTCGAAGGGATGAAAGGGCATAATCTTGATGCCATATACAGGAATTGAGCAAAGGAACTAAGCAAAGATTTTGGCTAATTGCCACCCTATTTGAATTAAGCATCAAACTAAGGGTGGCATCTTTTACCAAGCTTTGACTGAAGGCCCACAGTCTCAGACTTTGAAAACATCCGAACTAGCGCTAGGATGTTTCCGGTTGGCTAGCAGCTGCTGTCATTAACCATCCAGCACGTGAGAAGCTGTTCACTGCGTCTCCAAGCTTCAAGCAGACTTAATGCACAGTAGCATAAAATCGGTTAGATACACAAAAATTATATGGGACTTGTATTGTTAAGAATTTATAGGATGTTTATCCACCATTCAGATTCTCAACTAAAGATGAGCATGTATCAGTTAAAGACACATTTAAGCAGGTCCAAATTCTGCTGTGCTGAAAAGTGAAAAGGGGTGAAAATTAGCGTGTCCACCTGTGTGTTGTGTTTCCATTACTGCCAGTCAGAACTGGAGCTGATGAATACCCGTAACTACTGCAGAGTCATTTGGCCCAGGAGTGAATGCCGATTGTACCCTTTTCCACTTCAAACTAAAGCCAGATGTTAGTGGGTTTTTTTGTCCAGTGTGAAAGGGGCTTCAGTTTAACTGTAAGTCAAAGAGCTTGATTCAAAAGCTGTGTAGTCACTTGACCTGTCCTTTAAATCCATCATATTATTTTAGCTCTGACATGTTACAACTACAAGAGGTTCCCCGTTAATAATTTGCCACAGAGCTTTCAGGGTGAAACGCTTGCTTTGGTCACAGTGAAAGTGAGCCCCGTGGAGTCACAGAAAACATCGTTAGAACTTTGAGGTATGCAAAAGCCCTCCACCCATGACAATAGGACCAGAGGAGCAGCGAGCCGTTTTAATTGCCTGAAGCACTCCGTCTATGCTCTAAGCCTTTAGACGGCCATATCCACCATTTCAATCGGCACTCCCATTCACTCTTTTCACTCTTCCTCTCGTTCACTCCGTGCTTCTCCCTTCTCTCTGACTCCCCCTCTTCTTTCTGTCGTTCTCCCTCACTCTTAACTAGCTCTCTAATTCTTTGGCTTTTAGGCCTTTATTCCATTCAGCGTCTCCTGTGAAACCAGCTAACTAATTCATCTCCAGACAAATTGCCAATCAGCTGCGGACAAAGAGAAGAGGAGAAAAGAGACTGGTCCTCAATAGAGCCGATCGCTGTTTTACTAAACGCTCCTTCAGAGGAGGAGGGGAGGAGGACGAAATGGGGGAGGGAAAGGGGAGAGGTGCCTTTAAATGTGTGCGTGTTTGTCTGGTGTCTGTGGGGTGTGTATAATTTTGGTTTGCGGGGGTATTTGTGAGTGTCAGTGGGGGTGTATGTATGTATGTGTGTGTTGTGTGTGTGTGTGTGTTCATTAAGACGGTGTGTGTCCTCATCACCCCCTCCCGCCAGGGTTCAACGCTTTCTGTATGCGGAGGTTAACGACCTTGCCGTCCAATCACATTCTCCTGTCAGGGCCCCGTCGCCAACAGCAACAGGTGGTCTGGCCAATTGGTATCCTGCAGAGCGGAAAAGTAGTGGGAGAAAGAGAAGGGAGGATGAAGGATGGAGAAAGAAGACTGGATCATGAGAGCGTAGTTTCCCCCAAATAATTTACTCTTAAATCACTTTTATTCTCCAGCTTGTTGTCCAGTGCCCAGTAGCATAAAACTGGTGAGGCTAAAGTTTTCCCTTAAATTTTCATCCAAGGATGCCCTAGGAAATAATGAGTTGCATAAAATCACTCTAAAGAGGATGTTTTAAAGCAAAACCCTTTCATCTCTAAATGTTTGCCTTTAGATACTCAAGTATTCCCTTATACATTGCTAGAAGGTCCTTCGCAACAGTCCCTTAAAAGTGAAATAATTTGTGGAGTCGCTGATTTTCTGATGATTGGAGACATAGAGGAGACCCCAGGACAGTTTTCAGGACAGAGAAAACTAACTGGACACTGAGACATGTGTAACTTGTTAAAGAGGATAGATTTGACGTTAGCACTAGCAGCTTTGTAGCTAGCTAGCCAAACATAAACAGCACTCACATATTATCTCGTTTGTCAACTCCTGTCAAAGTTTGGCTCGCTTCTGTCTTACTGTCACAGTAGTATCTTTCTAACTATTCATGACTTCATCCATGGCTTGTTTCACAGCACATTTCTCACATTTTCTCACATATTTTGTCAGTTAGCTTACTTCTTGCCACACCCTCTGCTTGTGTGTATTTGTTTTGGCTGCGTTAAATTTACTTTGGATTGTGTGCGCTTTTATTTGAGGGGAACAACATTCTTATCTTCTTTTTCTTCCTTTTACTGTCCATTTTGTAGAGCTGGCTAACACAGGCTAACTAAGTGTGTTAGGTAAACTAGCTCAAAACTGACAGTAAAAAAGCAACATTAAAGGATGACATGAGTGAAGCGTAACCATGGTAACATGTGACATATTACAGTAACTGCTGTGAAAGATGATTTATGCAACGCTCCTAAGTGAACCCCTTAGCTTAGGGAAATATTTAGCTTTAAGGACAAATTAAGTTTAAAACTTGAGGTGGTTCATGCCACCAGGCACAGATTCTTATACTCTGACCACAGACCCAGATGACATTCCTTATTATGCTCATCAGCACTAATGTGGACCCACCTGCAGCCGACACACACTCCCCCTTGTGCCTGTGTTTCTAAGAGGACCCACCTCATGTGAAAAACTCAGCCAATACCATGCTGCAGCTATCCATTCACAAGCTAACTTGTGAGGAATGACATGCCAGAATTAGCATGGAGTCCTGTCTCTGTACACTGATCTGATTTGAAATGTCAAGACTGCACCCAAAGCAAGAATGAGTGCTGCTAACCTGACACAATTCTCAACCCAGATTTCTTCAATTCCACATCCCAAAACCCTACCCCTCCCCTCCCAGATCTGGCTGGCATATATGAGTCAAAACGGCTCGAGTTTCACTCTCCGGTGCCAGAATACAGTCAAGTGCCCTGACACTCCCCAGAACTCAGCCATAATCGGGCTGACTCAGATGGATACCCATGGAGCCCAATTATAATCATGTCGAGCTGTCATATGACTCAGTGATTCCATGTGCTGTCCAGCAACATAACAGGACAAATTAAGTGCTATTAAATGAAAAACGGGCATTTGTTGTTTTTTTTTTTACTCTTTCAAAGCATTCTTATAGGTTGAACTATGATACATTTATCACAGAGGGAATTTATAGGTTTAAAAATGAGTGTGGGCTACTATATTTGATCTATCTGCACATGTGTTTGGGACACAATATACTATGAATTTCTGTATGTCTGAATGAATAAAAGAAGCTGAGAGGGCACAAGAAATACATTTATAAACACTTAAGTGAATAAATTATTGATGGCCACTTATGAAACATCATGTAAAAAAGAGACCAATTTATTAATTAGATGTATTATTATATAATTATATATTATGTAATTATTATATAAATTATTATATTGCACTACATTTGTGCAGGAGAAACCTGATGCTTTGTCTGTACAGTATGCACCAGATGTCTAGACTTGAGTCACATGACTGAAGCTCGAGTCAGTCACAAATTTGATGACTTCAGAGTTGGCACAATCAAAAAAGACTTAGAACTCGACTTGGACTTTAACCCCAATGACTTGTGTCTTCACTTGGACTTTAGGACTTTAGGACTTGAGCTTTTTGACCTCAAGATACTTGGTACCTTACCCCAAGCCCAAAGTTTAAAGAGCATGTTATTTAAAAAGTGTGAATCCACGAATCAATTAATTTCCTTTCATTTCCTGAATCAATTAACATCAACACTATTAATTTTCCAGCAAGTTGGCACTTAATTCCCCAATCCACCAATCCGACTGCAGCCAGTCAATGTGACTGGACTCCACTCGTAAAAAATTATACCAAAAATAATTTTGTTTGTGTACAAAATCTATGCAGTTACTGAGCTGATGAATACCTAACTTAGCGTAACAGTTAGGTAATTCTGTAAATCAATGAGGCTGTAAACTCATAATTACGTTTTGAATTGTTTAGGACACAACACTCAAAATTTAGGACTAACCTGTCTTGATTTGGGATTTGAGTGCAAGGAGCGGAGACATACTCAACTTGCAAAACAATGACTTGGTCCCACCTATGCTTTATACTGCTTAGGTCTCTACCAAGGCTTATTCAAGTGTACAGGTGCACAACAAGGCCTTTAAACAGGGAAAGTGTCACTGTGACAGCATTTAACAATTCTACAAATAAGTACTGCAGTCCATATGGAGCCATAGATAGTGTATTAAATAGACTGAAACCCTAATTAGTATAGAGTCTATAGTTTGAACAAGTTGTTTCCCCCCGCCCCCTCCTCCTCAGACTCGAGGAAGCTCAGGCAGGCTGCAGGTAAACTGCAGGAGTGCAAGACGAGTACAACATTGTAATTTGACAATAACAAGTATCGACGAGTCCTACACTGTAAGCTGATCAGCTGTTTATAACTGTCAATTGTCTATCAATCTAAAGCAAAGCCTGTTATTCTGAAAACAAATGCCCACAGCTTTGAAAATAGACTGCCTGTCTCACTGACTGCCAGACTCAACATATTTGCTCAGTTTAACGTTATAAACATCTACGCCTTCCAAAAGATTATTTATGATGCCTTACGACTCATAAACAGACACTTATTCATCCAGTGAACATTCAGCATTAATTTGAGCTCTAATAAATGTGAAACAGGCACGACAACACAACACAAATTACAGGCTGGAATAGAAATTTCAAAGGAGGACGCTGCAGCTATAGTGTTAGCATTGAGAAGACAGTATTTCCACTTAGCATGTTTCCTTAATCTCTGATGACATATTGCAGCCGTTTTTTGATTTATTACAATAAATACATTACAGATTTTTCCCTTAAATTTTCCAGTTTCCATTTGTGGTTGTAAACATAGTGAATGTCGCAGAGACGCACAGGAAGAACACGTGAGAAAGGATGGACCAAGGGAGGTGGGGCAGAAAATAAAAGGGTGGAGAAGCGACAAGTTTAATAGCTGTAGTCAGTTAATGATCGCAGTGATCCCTCTCTCTTTCTTGTCCTCCCTCCCTCAAACTCTCTTTCTCTTTAGCCACTAATTAAGCAGCTAACCGACTCGTAAAAAGAAGAAGAGAAGACAAAAGAGGAAGGAGAAAGGCGGCATTAGTCTAGGCTGAGTGCCCCTGTCTCGTTAGATAGAGACAGAGACTGGGAGGGAGTGAGACTCTGCTCCAGCGTCTGTTTGATCATTAACTCACTCCGACAGACGTGGCTATAAAACCTGTCACCCCTCCTCTCCTCCAACCCTTTTTTTGTGTACTCACTCACAATTATTGAGCTCTGTCATATCTGTCAGTGTTTGTTTCGCCTGTGAACTTGACTATCTTGTCGGTCTTCGGTCTATAATTTATATCAGTTTCTGGTTTCTGTTCCCACACATAAAAACACAAAGATACACACACACACACACACACCATCTCCCTCCTCCCTCTATACAGGCACAAGAGGGCTATAGGAGGAAGCAGGGTTAGGTATCACTGTTATGAGTTTAGCTTTGTGTTTAATACAACAGACTGTCCAAAGGGGAGGTGATGTGGAGCACATTACACACAAACGCTAACTTGCACACATGCAAAGTTTCTTTTTTTCTTCTTCTTCTTCTCACAAGCCAGATGAGACAAACCAGACTGTAGAGAGAGAAAGGGTAAGTGAAAATTCGATTAGGCAGATGAGGCAGAAAATGAAGCAATTCAAAGAAAAAGAGGAGGAAAGAATGGCAGCAAGTGGTTAAGGTGAGGAAAGACAGTGGTGGAAAGTAGAAAGAAAGGGGTAAAGTAGGGACGAGAGAGAGGAGAAATTCAGAAAACTGAGATTTTAACCAGCTTTTCAAGATAGAGCGCAGTATATTTGCCAAAACAGAGGGAAGTGAGGGAGGAAAGAGGGACTGAGATAAAGAGGAAGGAAAGAAGGATTTCGGCCTGTTTCCCAAATGTGATTAAATGTAGGAAACCAGGCAGACTGTAGACCCCAGAGCTTCTGCTCTCACCATTAACCCCCTACTAACTGTGTGTGTAGGATTGTCTGTATGGGACCCTCAAAGGAGCGATTTAGTGCTTTCTTTCCCCTCAACCCCTTTACTGTGTCTGCGATACATATCCTATTGTTACAACCCATCCCAATGAGATCAATACTCACATGTGCTTTTCCCATCATCCTCAAATAGTTGGTTCTACATTTCTGAACTAAAATCAGTGGAATGGAAATGGGAGTTTTGCCAGTGTAACGGTTAAATTTGTCAGACAATGTCTGTGGGACACAACTGGAGAGGAACGTAATGCAAAGAGAAAAAGAAAAAATCAGGACTTTGTATTTGATGACATGTGCTCCCCCATGCGCAGGCAGATACTAAGCAGCTTCATGGAAACAATGAAACGTGCAAACCTGTCCAACATGTGGAAATTATATCAATATTTGATCAAAGTCTCTCAATACAGCAGCATTGCACTCTTGTACATACATTCTGAGGAGCAGCAAAGACTGAGAAATCCTGACTTATCGTTCTTTTTTTGGATCAAGGAATTAGATTCAACATTTCCCCTAACTGAGCTAATAGGATCTTTTTGTACGACCCTCCCGGACTTGTGAAAGCCCACGTTTATCGAAGTACGCATCTTCATCTGTTGTAAAAGTGTAGCTGCCCAGGCCAAGTTAAGATAACCCTGATGATATCAGTAGAGTTATTTTGTCAGACTGGACAAAGCTCCCTCCCAAATCAAAGGGGCATTATAGCCTACAACTATACTGACCTCTATGTGTAAAATCAATGGGTTGCCCCTCTAAGTACCGAATACCTGAAGAAAAGATTGTTGCTGTGTGAAAGTAGCTCAGTGCTGCTGATACAAATGTATACCATTATGTTAGGTTTAAGTTCCCAGTTTAGGTTGCTGTCATGCACAAAACAGCTTATTTTCCAACCTTTCTTGTACGGAGCATGTCAAGTGAATGAAGAGAGGTAGTTCAAACAGTGAAGTAAGCAATGTTCATGTTAGCATGCAACTATCCTTTACTAACTGCTGCTCAAATTAAAACTGCCTTCACATGAAAAGGAATTTGCTCTTTGCTCGCTGCGAGGTAGGCTGCAGTGACCTGCAGTGGCATAGCGCAATATGGCGTGTCTGCCTGCTATAGAAACAGCTAACTTAAGCACAGGATTTAGCAAAGTTCAAAAATTACATGTCAAGTCACAAATCTCGTAACTCCACCTGACTGCTGACATTTTGCCATGTATTACTTGTGATAGCAAGATTGTGGTATGTTGTGTCACAGACTTTGGAGTCATCTTGCTATGGCTATGGCTGTGCATGTAGATGTAATGGCCGGTAGCTCCTTCAAACTCCTTCAAACTTAATAACTTTGCTCTGTTAAACTTTTTTTTGGCTCTGTTGCTGAAATATGCATCACCTATGGCACTTATACTTAATACACTTGTAGGCATTGGAAAATGAACTTATGATGAAATAATAAGAATAAAAGCAGCAGACCCTGAGAGAATTAACAATGCAGTCAGCATCTATCAAGTATGCAGTTGGATCAGCTGGCCGCAACTCCGCAGACTACCCCAGGAGGAGTGGAGGTGAGCAGGGATAAGAGCCATGCTACAGCTTGGATTTAAGGCTGCACCTGGATAATGTCTGGTCAGAAAAATTAAGCGGACAAAATGGGACTGGCCAAGCAACGGGACACCAGGGACTGTTGTGCCCACATAGAGAGACCTGCTCAGAACATGGTGGATCAAGGTGTGTTACACTTGACAGGAGAACTGTGCTCCAATCTGACAAGACACACAAGACTCTGTCAAGAGGAGAGAGGGGAAGAAGACTGTGTTTTTGCATCAATGATGCTTCGTGCTCAAACTCAGTCAAAGTTGTTGGATGGTTTCCCAGATGTCAGACACAACCAGGGTTTAGGACATTTTCTTAGATGTCACAAAATATGTTCCTGATATCAGCAAACTTAGTTTTAGAGTAGATTATCTCCATATACAGGTTCAGGATGGATGGAATGAAATAAAAATCAGTGTAACAAACAACAGGATCATTTATACACTAGCTGAAACCTTTCACTTATCCAGTCCTAACTTTCTTTTGTCTGCCCGTATTTTTCTCTCTTTTGGTTAGTCTCCATCTTTTTCTGATTCTGTCTCTATTGTTTTGCATCTCATTCTCACATTCAGTCTCTGCGTGCAGCAGGTTCAACCTGTTAGCTTTGTACGCTTCACTTAACAACAACAACACCATCGTAATCAGCACTTTCTTGTTTTATTCACTGAGTATCAGTTCACTTTTTAATCACCGCTCTTGCTCTGGGCCAGATCCCAAAGTTGATCTTTCCATTTTCTTTGATTAATCTTCATTTTTTTCTGTCTCCATTAATATGTCATAAAAAATTAGATTCTCCGATTTCAAGTTGGAACTGTGACATTTCCACTGTGTGCAGACTTAAACCGCCGTTTCTGATGTTTATATCTACCAGCTGTTCATTTTCCTGTGAAGCCTGTAGTTTCCCTTTAATGGGTCAGTTTAGTCATCATATTCATACTATATCAATTAACTTGAAAAAACCCTCCCCCAACATGTTTCTGATAGAGACTGTGACCAAACATCCGTGAAACTTCCTAAAACTGACAACCTGACATTCAGACCCACCTCATGTCATGATTGGCCGGCTCTGTGGAGGTGAGAAAGGAGTCATTTGTGAATGTGAGCAACTCAGCGTGTCTTCCAGGAGAGACTGTCTGACCATATGGTTGTTACCATTATCTTCCCCTCTTTCTATGACGGTTTTTCACCCAAGTGTAGCCATTAGGAACAACTTTTTTCTCTTCCTCTTCAAAGCCCCCCTAAAAACTGGAAAGACACAAGACCTTTAGTCATTTAATCTGTCATTTATCTTTTTTGTCTTTCTGCAGTAGCAGCTCTGGCCAAGATTACATCTCACCCTGATCACAGACATACTTACAAAAACACCCTGCCAGACACACACACAGCACACAGTCCACCCAAGCTCACAGCTATCACTATTATTCACAAAGTGTCCAAACAAACATCCCTCACACTCAGTAGGTCAGAACCAGGATCAACAGTGAATGTGACAGGAGCAGCAGTGAGTAAGTGAGTGTGTGTGTGTGTTTTGTGGTTGGGGGGGGGGGTTGAGCTGGTGCCAGGTTTCTTGGTATGAAAGCACATATATGGTATGTGTGCGACTACCACTGACAAATCTGCCAAAATACCTACATTTTATGTGAAAACCATAAAACAGTCCCATACCGCCAATGTTTAACAAGTGTCACTAGATTCTTGCCTTTATAAACAGGTAATAAAAACATAAATCATGACACACACTTGCTCTATCTCTCTCTCACACACACACGCATTCACAAACTAATATAATTTGTACTAGGGGCTGTGATCAACCAAAGAAAATCTTGGTTGGCCAGTCTTCAACCAATAGATTGGTTGATGGGCAAGAACTGTATGTTATCTGCAGATAAATTAAAGGAAAACCAGCCACAGTGTGAGTGACTCTACCTAGTAAACTGTACAGGTGCTAATCAAAGTCACAGTGTTGCCAAGCGAATTAATTGTTGCAGTTTGACCATTTCTTTTTTACACACAGCTAATTGTTAGGGGCATGTCTGTCTAGTAAATTTACATACAGCAATAACATACCAACTACGAGGGTCACACTAGTTTCCATGCATAAACAAAGCTCACCGCTAACGCAGTATAAACTTTCACAAAAAGCAACATTGAAAAACAATTACTGGCATTTGAGCGACTGTTGACCATCACTCACTATTACAACATTAGTCCAACATCACCTCAGCTTGTGTAGCCACATTAAGAACACAGTAGTGCCAAATCCAACAGGGTAACCCACAAAATTAACACTAAAACAGCATAAGACATAGCAAAACTTAAAGCTTTCCAGTTTGAAGTCGGGATACGAACAGCTGGTATTATCCATCATTGAGCTTGAAACGTTACTGGCCAGCGCTCATTAAGAAAGCAGTTAGCTGGAGTAAAATCCACACAGATTTTGTCAACAAAGATAAACTTTTTATCCACTAAGCTCTTGTGCCCTCAGACATCAGGTCTGCACATGTCCATGATGGATGAAGAGGTGCATCTATCCTTATTATAGTAACACCAGCGACTGTCCTGCCAATGAGAATTTAGTTGGACAAGAGCTTAATGACCAACCAACTGACCACAAGGTGTCAGCCCTAAATTTTATCCAGTTAGCATGTATAGCCATGTTTTGTTTTGTTTTGTTGTAAGTGGGAAAACCAGCTAAAAATAGATGTTTTACCCTTTTCCCATTTTTGTTTTTACTAATGTGTGCTGGAAAGTCTTCCATCTGTACAGGAAAGAGTTGTTTTTTTTTGGGGGGGGGGCATTTTAGCCTTCATTGACAGGACAGCTAGAGAGTAGACAGGAAACGGGGCAGAGAGAGAGGGGATGACACGCAGCAAAGGGCCGCAGGCGGGAGTCGAGCCAGCGGCCGCTGCAGAGGACTAACAGCCTCCATACATGGGTTGGACGCTCTACCAACTGAGCTAAACGTCCGCCCCTCAGGGGAGGAAGAGGTTTTTAAAAGTGTCTGTGTGTTCTCAATACTTTTGTAGCTTCTAACTGAATCTCTGTGGTTCTAAGTTTAGTTTCGCTCCAGCGGTCACATTAAGTTGCTACTGATGAAAAATCAAAATTTCCTTAAAAAAATTTGAGTAAGAAATTAATGGGGGACTTTTATTGTGATGTATAGTAAGTAAATATCAGTTAATACAAACCTGCAAACGGGAAACTCCAAGCCAAGCAGCACATGTGTATGAAAAGGAGCAAACGAGTAGCAGAAGTTACCGACGGATCATCGCCTCCGCCGAAAAATTTGTGTGTCCACCCAGGTGACAATGTTTCCTGCTGGAGCTGATAAATACCCATGACTACTGCAGAGTCATTTGACTCAGGAGTGAATGATGATTGTAGCCTTTCCTACTCAAGACAAAAGCCTTGTTAGAGGGTGTTAATATGTTTTTTTGGTTTTTTTTTGTCCAGTGTAAAAGGGGCTTTACACACAGAAATTCACACACTACTTTCAGTCCGTAAAAGTACAAATCATGTGATGTTTATTAGCAGGTTTATGAAGGAGAAGTGTGACAACAGTGAATGAGACTGAGACTAGAGGGGGTTTTCCTGAGACTTTGTCCAATCAGGACGCCGGAAGCCGAACCCTTCCGTTTAAATACACACACACAGACATACACACACACATACACATTCATGCACACACCCAGCAGGGAAATGAGCAAAGCTGAAGCAGTGTGATTCTCCTAATCTTTCTTACACCAAGTCCTCTGTGCCTGGCTCTGCGTGACCCCACTCTCAAGCACACACATGCTCACAAACACCCACACTCACATGCATGCAACAAACATCTACGTAATATGCTGCACATTCCTACACATTCAGTCACACATTTCTGCAGCCTTGCTTCATTAATTTGTTTGCTGTAGGAAAAAGTAAACACCAGTTAAAATGGTGATTATTTAGCTTTCTTTTTTGCAGTGTGCATGCTCGTAAAAACGTGCATGTGCTGACATGTGTTTTGGTGCAAGAATGTGTGTATGTGCGCTTGAAACTGTGTGTGAGTGTGTGTTTAAGTGTGCGCGTTAGGGGAAATGGGCTAATTTGTCTGTGTATCCTGACCATGTTCATACGCACTGCTGCCGCTCCTTTAATGAGGAACACATTTAGGCTGATATTACTTCCACATGCCATAGAGACGGGAGGGGGCCTTTCAGAATACAAAACACTGCTTATTCAGCACACACTTGGACAAACACTTACACTGGTCTTTTTTCCATCTTTATTAATTGTACTTGATCTTTTGTTGAGCATGTTATGGAGGTAATTGGGCTGCAGTAGCAATATAACGAAAAGAGAGCTCTAATACATAATCCAGAGTTTACTGCTTTGTAACATAATAAATGTGCTTTAAACAATGTAGACACAGTTGTTAACGCTGAAAATGGTCCGTAAATCGAGAATGACCACTTTATTTAGCATATAGCATGAAGCATATGTTCGGACCAGTTTATTCATGTAGAAGATGAAGAACTTGGCACACAATTGCTGAAACTTGCTGTTTACTGACATCCATTATGTGATAAACTTGCCCTGTAAGGCAATTCCCACATATTCCCATCCTACTTTTAAAGGTTTTCATTAGTATAATCATATAATTATCAAATAATTAAGAACTGTTGTGTTTTTGTTGCCTTAAAATGAGCTGTTCATATCTCTAGATGACTAGGATCTTCTTTCATGGTGGCTGTTATGTTGAGCCGTCATGGTGCTACAGTAGCCCTGAATGGACAAACCAATAACCGGTTCTAGAGAGGGCCTTTTGCATTTTTATCTAGTTTTGTGGCCCCCGTAGTTTCTCCTACATGCTTGGAAGGTGAGGATGAGGCAAGCATTATTCACTCTCACCATTCATTCACTGGTATTGTTATACCTTAACAGCCAACCTATTCCTTTTGGGTAGTTCTTATCGCACAGGTGTTTCTCCAAGTGTACATTTTTCTGATCAGTCTGGTTTTAATTAATTATTTGAGGCTATAAAAAGGGGATTTCATGGCATGATTGACAGCTGAGCTCTGCTCGTGGTTGAGTCCGCTGATTGTGTGAGCAGGACCTCCGATGCAGGTCAAAAACTGTCTCTCAGTGATGTCACCAGTGCAAGATGGCAGCACTCGTATCTGTATCTCTGATTTTCAGTCACACACACGTTAAGACTGTGATCTTCCAGTCTCCCTCACAAAAGTCCATCCACCTTGACCTCCACACCTTTAATTCTGCCTGGCTACATAAAGAGCAAACTGCTTTCTGCTCTGGCACTGAACAGTGGCACTGGATATAATTTGTGAGGTGTTCAATATGAACATAATTCCCTGCAACCCTGCTCTGTACCAACAGGTGCAACAAAAAGAGAAAACTGGAGGAGCGATTAAGTATATTTGAGACCACCAGCAGCAGAAAACAATGTTAAACTGGTGTAGCATTTTCAATATGGAAATTTCGACAAACTACAAATGCACACAAGAAACGAGGTTATTTGGAGAATCAAATTAAGGCAACATCAAGGGAACATGTTTTCCAAGCACCACAATCCTCTCAAGCTTGTGGCAAGTTAGTTTGTGTGCATTAGATCACCCACTTCCTGACAACCAATCATTCATAATAAAGTAGACATTTAGAACAGCCTTCATTCAAACCAGTTAAATCGAGAAAATAAAAGGCAAAAGACAAATCAGATTCATTACAAGCTGCTAAATTGAGTTTTCTGGACGTCACTTGGTGTGTAATGTCATTTGACAAATGATAAAGACTTCTCAGCTTGACACACAGATAATGGATGGATCTGCTGACAAATCATTCATTGTCAAAGAGGAATGATGGAGTGAGGTATGGAGGAAGGAAAGTATTATGAGGTCATGAGGATTAGAAAAAAATGGAGTAGGGAGAAGGAAAGGAGAGAGGAAGAGAGTGAGGAAGTCAGAAGGAAGGAAGAAAAACAGAGAAGCTACGAAGGATAAAAAAGACTGCAGGGCTTTTTTGTTATCTGAGGGAATGCAGAGAATCGAACCACGGGACATGTGAAATAGTGCAGACATACACCCCGAGGCAGTTCACTTCCCTTGGAGGAGATATGGAAACAGGGGGAGGAGAAGAAATAAGTAGGAAAAAGAGAGACAGACGAAATGTGGGAGAGAAGATATGCGGACTAACTGTTAGAGAGAAGATGGAGAATAAAATAAGAGATGAATCAAACGGGGCACTTTAGAGTATGAGGAGGAGGAGGAGGAGGAGGAGGGGAGGAAAACGGGAAAGTTAGGAGGATATCATGCAGCGAGGGGACGGAGAGATGAGGGGGGAGAGGAAAGGAGAGGAGAAAATGAAGGAGAGGAGGAGGAGGGGGTCATTAAAGAGCTCTAATGACCTGGTGATTGACGAGGGGCCCAAACTCTGACCCCAAATTGCTACAGAGCCTGAGAACCAGTCCTGTGTTCTCTGAGTGTGTGTGTAGGTGGGCATCTGTGTAGAGGTGAAAGAGAAATTAGCAGTTTCTCCCTATGTTCAAACTTCTGAATTCCATGAAACCCATTGAAATATTCACAGGCACACACATTTTTGCTCCATCTGAACCCACCAACTACTTCCAAGCATATAAGATCCAAATATGCGTTTTTCGCTTATGGGAAAGGAAAACACAGAATGTACGACCCCACCAGGCAACCTGTTATAGCTGAGATGGAACCAGTCTAAATTCCAGTACAGGATTACTTGGGGTGCATCAGAAATTAGTGCGGGTGCACTAGTATCTACAGCGCAGACCGGCAACAGCAAGGGTCCAAGTGTGATCCCCAATGAACAGATTATGCTGGAACTCAACTGGGGAAAAAAAGTTGTAAACAGTCTTAAGTAAAAACAGTGTGTCATTCCTTGTCAGCAACAGTTTGCTTAAAGAGCAAAACAGCACCAGTGATCTGTTGGTAAATCCACAGCTGCTGAGAAGTGCTGCGCCAGAGCGCAGCGCTGTCACGCATGTTCATTCACTGTGTTCAGTAAATCACCAGACAATGACACCAGGCTGCCACAGTATAACCATACAAACCTCTAAACACATCGGACTGGTCAGTTATAACACCATATTCTGCTTTATTATGAAGGAGAGGTCCAGTTACCAGAGCTCATCATAACCTCCTCAACTTTATTTTTAGCTAAAGTAGCTCATGTGTGACCATACAAAAGGTGGTTAGCATTATTGCTCAAAAAGCATTGGCCCACCAAATCTATTTCTTTATTTCTATTTCCACACATTTCTTGAGGTAAAGATTTTCATTTGCTGTTGTCGTTATTTGCTTAACTGTGACTGGCACAGCTATTTCAGAGCTATGAGACCAGTGATGAGACTGCCTGACAGATTATTTAATAATCACCACAACTGCTGATCTATATTCACCTTCACCAGTGGACACATACATGGACAGCTGCAGGCAAGCATGACCTTCCACCTTGCGCTTGGCATGTGTTATTCAAATTTCAACTAAGGGTGCAAAATATTAAACTTAGGGTTCAATGCATGCTTTTGCATCCTTGTAGAATCAGGCCTGGATGGAGCTCTTTTTTGGTAAGCCTGCAAATCATAAACAACTAACAGTCAGTTTGTGAATGTACCCAAAGCTGCCAACTATCAGCATCACTAATCTACATTTAAATCCTGGCTTCAATATTTGCTGTTTGTTACTGGAGTTCTTTGTCCCGTTACAGAAGAAACATCATTCATGTCTAGGTAAAAAACACAGCATCTCTAGGATATAAACTTTAGCATTTATCTACTAAAACAACATGTGTCCAAAGTGGCTGTTTGTAGACTCAGTTACAAATTAATTACCTTGCGAAGTAGCATGATGTCCCATCTTGTCCCATCACGCAATATCACTAGATGGTATAAGATCATGTGAGAATTAATTTTGCCAGGATTCAAGTTATGCACTTCTGTCCAAACCACAGTGGTTCGGACCAAACGGAGTCCTAGGAGAAACCACTGGCAGCTATGGCTGTGGTTTAGGTGTGACGACAGCAAGAGGCGTTTTTCAAAAACAACAATGGTGGCTCCTAGGAGGTTAGCCGAGACGCCGCAATAGTTACATCAGAACTGGGGAGTATTTCTTCGTTGAAAGAAGAGATGGTACTGACAGCTTTTCTCGATGAAGAAGATGTTTACGCTCTTCTCCTGACTGGCTTCAGGAAGATCCAGTCAGAGCATAGCCAGATCTGTCTTCACAGTGCTGTGCCAACATTATTATTCTGGAATAGGGAAGAAAACGCTCTGGCTTGTTTGTATTCCTTTAAAACCAATCATAATCGTCTTGGGTGGCGTTTAGCTCAGTACGCAGCAACGGTGCCCCTGCACAATAGTGACATGGTGGTAACTTGTTTTGGTGGAACATTTGCATGTGGAGAGGCGAGCCCTGGCATTAAAATGGTTAAATCCACGCAAAAGAAAAAGTACCAGCTGCTAGCTATTTAAGTTTGTATCATTAAAGTAGCTTCCCATTTTTGGTTGTTTCACGCAACGACAGGGACTTTGAAAACAGTAATACGCAGATAGCTAAAGGAGGAGAATGCAGACTGACATGGTCAGCCAATTGCAGGCTCATTATAATAGCTTACTTCCTGTGAGTCAGACCAGACAGTTGGTTCATCCAACTACCTGCCAAATATTTTTGTTTAAAGTGTCTGCCCTTTTCCAAACAGTTAAGTTTTTATATTAACAATGGATCTTATGACAACTGCCTCTGCAGCTCCCCTCAGAGGGTTTTTAGCATTTTTCAGCTCTTTGTTTCGCTTATCCAGTCTACGATTCTACTGTTTTGGGTTTACTCTTAACACTCCCATCAGCATTGGCAGCAGACAGCTATTCTCAGCGAAAAAGCAATGAAATACTGACAACATGCTAGTGACAAGCTGCTAAAGGCTTCAGCTGGTGGAGACCAAAAACAGAACTAAAAGGAAGGCGAATATTGAACTCAAACACAGCCCCAAATAACTGTGAACGTTGCTCCATATCTGCTGGATAGATAGGCAACTGTTTGCTAACAAGTTTGCCATCTCAGCTGCATTAACGTGGACCAGATTTTGTTAAATCAGCAGCAGGATGTGCGTTGTATCTCCCTGCGTGGCCTTGAGGCACACACAGATACGTAGATCTACATAATTCATATCTGTGCGCTCCCCTGACTCGACAGAATTCCATATTTTCTCATGAGTGAAAACTGCACATTCATATTATGTTCTCACACATACACATACTCACACAATCTCACACACATGCAGACAGTAAGATACAGAAGCAGCCAAACATTTGTAGCCAAATGAAGACCAGATGAAGCGGCCATGAGATACTGCTGAAACACATGTTCACACACACAAACACACACACACACAGCTCTTAAGCCCATGCCCATGCTTCATCTGAAAGCTGTAACCACAGCTTTATTTCTCTTCTCATTCTCTATAATCCTCGTCCTTCTTTCTTGCACACAAACAGTCACACACAGGCAGACACAGCAGGAGCAGCAGCACTGCTCCTTCATTACAGGGCTGTAAACTGCAGCAATCTGTTTGGGCCTGGTTAACATGCAATAAAACTCTCTCTGTTTTTCCATTCACCCCGCCTCCCCTCCTCATCTCTCTTTATGAGTAAACAAACAAAGTCGCTCTTGTTGACAGATAAAATCACTCACACACTTCTCAATAAATGCCACACACACACTCACAGAATGACAGGCATGTAAAAGTATTTCTGGATGCAGTGATGAATGAGGCTCATTATATTTGGTTTGTATTTTTAGAATCGCTCATAAGAAGAGTTTACTGAGAATATTAAAAATCTGGTGAAAATCTGTTGAGAAGAATCATTGATGCATTAGCCCCTAAATATAATACATAGAGAAAAACTTTCTATTGATGTCTGCATTACTTCAATGGACTATTTAGCAGTTCATTTGCAATTTCTTACCATTTTTCTCTTTACTGTCCATTACTGAAAGCAGTTCTTGACTTAAGAGGGGATGAAGGTAAATGGCATACTGATTGTTAGCAGAATGACCAAAGGAATCCTCCTTGTGAACCTGCCATCCCCCCTCTCCATCCCTTGGAGAGGGGGGAGAAGGCCTTTATCTGACCGGCTGAGTAGTGCAAGTTAGAATATATCCCTATAAACACAAAGTTGTTGCAGCAACATAGTTGCAACATAAGTTTTGCAACACGTGACACTAGAGCTTGCAACTAACAATTATTTTCATAGTCGATTAATTGGTCGATTACTTTCTCAATTAATCGATTAATAGTTCTTTAAAATATCCAAAAATGGTGAAAAAGTCAATCATTGTTTCCAAAAGCCTAAGATGACGTTCTCAAATGTCTTTTAAAAAAAATACTTAAACCAATTTAGTTGGGGATTAATGTAATAATCAATCAATAATTGATTAGTCATTGCAACTCTACAACCTACCAAGAGAAATTTCATCGCCAGCACGTTATTTTAAACTTTGCCAGTATGTTGCACTAACATAGTTGCAACATAACCTCTGCAACATACGGAGTTTCGTTGGCAGCACATTATTTTAAACGTCACCGGTATGTTATCTCAACGTTTCAACCACATTTTTGAGATGCTGTGACTGCTTAGCAATGTTGCAGCAAGTCATTATGTATAGTACAGGAAACGTCATGCAGAGGATGTTAGACAGATGTTGCAAAAACACTGCACCTGTTACGTTGTAACGTTTCAACAATGCAGCATGTTGCAGTAACAAATGATAAGTGACAAGTCACTTCCGTCACAGGTCATGTCATAGGTCCATCTTCCCTGTTCAAAATGAACGAAATGCCTGCTGCCTGGAAGCATATTGTGAGCGGCCCTTATTGTGAAAGGACCCTGTTTACTGTAAAATTCAACAGATCTGTTCTTTTCAGAGATGACAAAAGTAAACACATTATTTTCTACTACTACTTTCTAGTAGAAGTACAGATATAAAAGACTTATCATCTTTACCCTAAAGATAAAACAAGATGAAGTAGAAGTACTAACTACACTTCTTTACTGAAAAAGTGTAATATATATATATATAATATATATATAAATATATATATATATATATACACATATACATATACATATATATATATATATATATATATATATACATATATATGTATACATATACAGGCTTTGATATGTACTCAAAGTATAAAAGTTAAAACTAGCCTTCTGAAGGTAATTTCTACAGGCTGTCTCTGTGCAAAGCTAACTGAACTCATGTCATATTAATATAATTTGAAGACAAACTTAAACCACTGTAACTTCAAATAAAATAAATAAAACTATATATTGAACGTAATAAACAATTTGCAAATCTGTTTTAAATGTGAGCAACAGAAACTGAAACAGAAACTTCAGGTGTATGTAAGCCTTTTTTCTTTTGTTAGAAATTCTCTAATCTCTACTCAACTACCAAAATCTTTTGTTCAGCTTCACCAGAAGCTTGTTCTCAAAGTTTTTTGAATCATGGGGTGCCCTTTTGGGTCTAAAAATCAGCCTGTCGGGCTCAGATAGATTCACTAGACCCTTCCACGGTTTAGTCCTCCTCCATCTTGAAGTCTTACAATTTCATTTGACAGATGCTTTTATCCAAAGCGACATACATCTGAGAGCTGATTCAACACAAGCAAGGATCTAGTTAGAAGAGAACAACATGAATAAGTGCATGAAACAAAGATTAAGTCTGACAGGATGAGGTGCAGGTCTTGTGCAGTCAGTCAAGTACAGGTTGGGTGTTCAGGCTTTTATTAATCGACTCTGTCGATCGAACATGGTTTGGTAGCTCGTTCCACCATCAGGGCGCTACAGACTGGAAGAGTCTAGCTAGCAACTTTGGGCCCTGTTGTGGTGGTTGAATTCAGACGTCTTTCTCACTCAAGTAAAGCACAGATACCTGAAAACTTAAGTACAGTATTTGTACTTTGTTACCTTCCACCTCTGGTTCTTTTACAAATTTGTTTTACAGTTTTTCAGTCACAATCCAAAAACAATAAACCTTAAACATAAAATAAGAAACAAACGGCAAGAGGAGAGTGAAAGAGTGCAAACGGGGAGAAAGACTGTGTGTGTTTGTGTGTGTGTGTGTGTACATGTTTGTGTGTGAGTAATTGATAGGAGAATTTGGCCCAAAGCACAGTATGACCTCATTGCTTGCCTGATTTCCCAGTGTTCACAGTTTTACACAAGCGCAGGATCAGGTTAACATTGAAGCTAGCTACAGGCAACACATACACACACACACACACAACACACACACACCACACACACACACACACACACACACACGCACATACTCAGTCTTCACCATTCCACCACATCTTTCAACTGCTTAAGAAAGCTATTTTCCGAAGCTCAGACAAACCACAGACTAATTTGGGAGTACAATTCTGTGGCTGTTGACACATAAACACACACTTCCAGAGCAGAAAAACATACATACGCACACACACACACACACAACACACTCTGCTGCAGAAATACACAGGCTAAGTGCACCCAGATAACATCTTAAAACAACTATTACTTGTGGTGTGTGGTGTGGGATAAGTGCTGAGAAGCGATGACTTTTAGCTAAAACAAACACCAGACAGTGAAACAACAAGCAGGAAGTGGAACAGGCAGAGACTGACACAAGAGGGGCAAGAAGAGGAGGAAGAGGAAAAAGAGGAGCGATGAAAACCAGGACTTTACTTTGCAGCTTCCTCCTTTGTAATACAGAAATAGATGGCCTCCCGTCCTCAAGGTCTCCTTCTAGAAAGCTCATTCTGAGGATATTACAGTGTATTCTGTCAAGAAATATCTTTAACGCTACACTGATTAATGCAAGAATACACAACTCACCCAGCTATCTTCTATGAAGCCTGATTTAAATTTAGACAACAGGAGCAAAACTCAGATTTCTCAGACTCGGAATCAACTTAAGGAAAGTCAATGTAGGGAAAAAAACAAGCTTGAATTGAAGTTCAGTATTGATCATTGGAAGCTATGCAGCAAATTGAGTGTCTCCAGAGTGGGGCCAAAGTGCGTCTGACCCGCCTCCAAGCGGGTTTTAGTTATGTCTCACTCAGCCAACCTGTGATGATCCCTTCAAACAAGTGTATGTTGCTGGACTCGACTCATGTTATGCTGGAGAGCACAGCGAAAGATGTCTTTTAAAGTAAAATTATGTAGTATTGGGTTTGTCCACTGGGACTTTGGGTGTCAACAAGTCAAACCGTGCAGAGCTGATTTACATTTCCGTTACCACTCTTAATGTGCCAGGCTGTGCAAGATGGACCAAGTCAAGTCCATCTTATTTGTACCGTCAACGATCTGCTTTATTTTAATTTATTCCACCATTTTACAGTTGCTTGACTCATGACAAGGTTGTCATCAGTTTGCAGACACACCTTTGAGTGGGTAGCCCTGCTGTGCCTTGATGCGCTGAGTCAAACTGAGTCAAGACCAAACCAAACCAAGCCAGAACATGTGTTTGGAAGAGGGATTGTAGTGCGGCCAAATGAACTGGCTAACTGAGCATTCTATATTTACAAAAGTAATTTTGACCACAGGAACTCAAAGAAAACAACTCTGGTGATAACATTAGCATGTGAAAGAAAGAAGGAAAGAAAGAAAGAAAGAAAGACCCAACACACCGTCAGAGCTTGGCCGCCCACAACAAACATTTTGTTTTGAGTTCACTTTTTCTAAGGGCACAGATGCAAGAAGAAAAGCAAAAGCAGCGACAACACACATAAAATAAGAATTACAACAACTTGGAATCTACTACAGAAACAGAAACAAGGGAATAAAAGAGTCTGGAATAAATGAGAGTGAAAAACAGGAGAGATGGGGAGATGGAGGCACGTAGCCAAAGACCTGCAGGGTTTGAGGGGCCCTGTAATGCTGCCTTTGGCTCTAAAGGTGAGAACAAGAAACCCACATCATCCTGACACGACTATATACGTGAACGCACGCAGTCTGAGCAGATGGTGGGATGGCGGTAGGGCCTGGCACTCCGTTTACTGTCTGTTCATTGTGATTTTTTTCTTGCGTTTAGACGTTGGATGTAATTGCTCTCCTGGTAGAAAGCTGGCAGTGTTTGGTAGTGGAGTTTGTGTGTGCAAGTCAGACATCACGTTTTTATGTGCACTGTGTGTGTGAGTACATCTTATAATGCTAAAACGATGCGCAAGATGAGCGTGAAGACAAAGGAAAGGACACGTTTTTATCAGGGAGCAAGTCTGAGTGACGGACAAAGAGACAAAGATAAAGAGAGACAGAGAAGAAAAAGTCTCAGAGGGTCATTATGAAACAAATAACCCATCCCATCTACAGAAGGAGGCAGAGCCAGCTGGACAGCTTCCCAGCCTGTAGATTTATGGCAGCGTACTGAGGTGAGACTGAGTAGAGAAAGTCAGTACAACTCAGGGGGAGCAGCAAATATAAGAGCCATTACTACTATATTGTTAACTCATCATGGGAGGATAAATAACAAGTGAGTTTTAGATTTTCAGTAGTGGAAAGATGATTTTAGAGGGAAAACAGAAGACCTTTTTAGGCAATAGAGGGAGAGCTACTTCTACTGCACTGTTTTTCAAACACTTTAGGCTGTATCAGAAATGTAAAATCAAATATAGGTACAGATAAATGTGCTTCTTGTATTTGCACTTGTTAGACAGATTTGCCGCCATTGCCGCCATAGATACCATTATGATTGAGGTCTTGTGTATAACACAACATAATCGATGTTATCAATTACGAAAATACGTCAGTTTACATATTGTAAGGCCGCGTGTCGTGATGAAGTGCTGGGCCTGGTCAGAGCATGGTTTCACCTGGAGAAGAAACTGCAGAGAGCAAGCCTTTCTGCAATCATCTGAAGTGTGGGAGTATTTTATACAGAGATGCAACACTTCTCTCTCTCTTTGGCTCCACAAACTGGACATGACTTATCACAGCAGGACAAACTCGTCTGCACGAGCGCTGGAATTGAAGCAAAGAGCGACCTGCCCCCCTCCTGCAGCAGCAGCAGCATCGCCCTGTTTACTTTCTGTCAGCACCCAAGCACGATTTACGTGGATTATCAACACGTAGAACACGTTTCTGTCGGTAGAAGTCACTGAAGATAGATTTTCTAGAAGTTTCGTCATCACCCCCATGTTAAAAGTGATGTCTGCACCACTGCTCTTAACTTTACAGTATGCATCATCTGACGGTGTTATTTTACTGCCTTGTACTTTCTGTTCACTTTATCAGCCACATTTGAGTCAGAAATGGCTAAAACTAACATTACAGGCTGACTGTGATTCATTTCAGTTGCCAGAAAAACGAGAAAAAGTATTTTCTTTGGCTCTTGCTGATGCAAAAATACACCAGTGCCAGTGATCATCTTACCTGCTTATGACTCCAGTAATTAAATAACTCCATGTCATAACCAGTTTAAGTTTTAAGTCAAGATGCTGATTTTTCAGTTCAGTGAAGGGTCGACAGTGATTAGTTATTAAATAAATATGCGTCATAGCTCCTTTTGATTTGCGGTTCAGTATTTCTGATCAGGCATCTGACACAAAGTCTATTAAATAAGGAGGAAATTAGACTAACTTTAAAATATGCTGCTATTATCATTATTCTAATGTGCTTTATGTGTCTATTTTTCAGGATTATGATTGAATAAAATATTGAAATATTAATGAGACAAGTTTTTTGATATTTATTTTAGGTAAATTAATTGTTATGTCATTGAATAATATGGATAAATTAATCGATTGTTTAATTGATTAATAGAAAAAACTCAACAGATTAATTGTTTAAAAAATAATAATTAGGGCAGCCCTAATTGTGTAATAACCTACACAAACATGATTAATTATGCTTCCACCGAAAGTACCCATAAGTTTCAGTCTCAGGAACTTTCCAAGAAAGTAAAAGGCCCCTTCAGCCTGTTGTTGTCTGTGTTTACACTGTGGTCTAAAGACCCATGAAAATTAGTGCTGACCTGAAAAAGCAACAGCCATGTTTTTACTTAACATTTTTGTACGCAACTATACACTGCAACAACATGATAGTTTATTACACAGAACCATCAGGGAAATTGTCCTCAGAAACTGTTCGGAAAAGGGCAGGCACTTTAAAAAAAAAAAAAAAACTTCACAGGTGAGTGGATGAATTATCTGTCTATTACATCAAACACGGGCTAACTTCAACCAATCAGATTACGCTCTTGCCGAAGCCGATCAGGAGAAGAGCAAAAACATCTTTTTCATGGAAGAAATACTTTGCAGTTCTGATATAACTGATGCTATCACAGTATCTACGCTAACCTCTTCAGGAACCGCCATTGTTTGTTTGAGATGAGTCGCTTCCACGGATGCTTCTCGCTGCCGTCACACCTAAAACTACACCTGTAGCCACCAGTAGTCCCTCCTAGGACGCTGACTGGCACTTCAACGATGGTCCATCTGTCACATGTTTTCTTCTGTAACTCCATGTTAATGTCTCAGAGCACAAAAAATCAAGCTGGTTGATGGCTGCAAAGAAAAAAAATTAGGGAGAAAAGAGTTCCTGCACTTTTGATTGACTTGGGATCTCTTTGTTAACAGCCTCCAAAGATTCTAAAAAAATCTTTAACAAATATGGATAAGGTAATTAAGATTTTCAGTCCTGTCAAACACCTACCTTTCTATCATTCTTGATTCATTGGTTTTGATGTCTTTGTTTCTGTTGCGATTATGAAATATTCACATGACTGCAAATATCAGAGCCCAGGAGAGCCCAGCCTTTATGACTCATAATCAAATCACTGCCTCATACTATCTTGCACATTCCAGAGTAGAACACAGACTTATAGGTATAAATTAAAAGAAACTAAATGTGCACAAAAAAAATTCAAATGTGTCTGCATTAGCTCTGGACACGCCACAGAAATGGACAGGGAGAAAGTGAGAAACAAAGAGATGTAAAACAATTGGAAGAAGAAAAAAGACAAAGAAAGGAACAAGAGAATGAAAGCCTGAAAAAGAGAGAGTTGTTTCCATTTTTTGGCGCTGGCACAGCTGGTAGTACAGTACATTTTCTCTCTGTGGGTAAAGAGAAGGTAGGAGGCCTCCTTCCCTCTCCACTAATCACACTTAATGATTCAAATGGGCCTAAGACATACCTTTGAAATCAAATCCACTTATAACCACACAAAAACGCACACGTACACACACACTAACAGCCAGACAAAGACTAAGCACACTTTTACCCACTCACAGACACACACACATTTGTCTGAGAGCACAGCCAGAGATTTACATGGAGAGGAGAGGAGAGGAGAGGAGAGGAGAGGAGAGGAGAGGAGAGGATGTAACTGAAGACGTGTGAAGAAGTGTGTTTGCCTGGATGTTTCCAATCCATCAGCAGGCCCCTAACTAGCTCTGCAGTGCCACAGCTAATTGCTCCTAATGACCTCATAGATGCACGCACACACACACACACACACACACACCCATGTAAAGGAAAAAGTAAAAAAAAAAATGCTGCACACACACAGATTTACAAGTGGCACATGTAAAGGAAAAAGAAGTTGAGCCAACTGGTGACCATAAAACACTGGCCTGTCAAACTGCGTGTGTGTGTGTGTGTGTGTGTGTGTGTGTGTGTGTGTGTGTGGGTGTGTGTGTGTGTCTGTGTGGACTAAGTAATACCCTACAGCTACATCAGGCTCCTATAGCGGCATTTCCTGAAACCTCTACGCAGCAAAAAGATATCCTCTTTCACCCCCACCCCCAAACACACACACACACACACACATTGTGGGCTGTAGGCTTAGCCCCTCGCAGGCTTCAAAGTAATTTGCCGTTGGATAAAATAAAGCTTTACTTTCCATATTTCAAAGAATTACTGTAAGTACAGAAAATGTGTTATTGTGTTCTCAGAGAGCTTACGCACGCAGAGAAAGGCAGTGTTTGTTTCTTAAAATCTTTCGCAGCAAGGTGTGAGAGAGAACAGGATTTTAAAAAATACTGATAAAAGATGTAACCAGAGAACAGACTCACTGTTCTGTCACTACACTATAAGGAATAATGGGAATCCCCCGTTTGCTCTGGAGGGAACTGGCCCTCCTGGGTCCACATGAGTCTGAAAAGTTATTTGGAGCCGGACGCCATCAACATAGGCCCTGTTCTGACCTGGAATTAACACGCACTGGGTAATCCAGTCACAAGTGGACGGCTCTGAGTGCAGGCGTGAACACACCGAGGACGCATTGAGATCTGATCACTCAGACCATATTCGGTGATGTTCTGAGCAGCAAGTGACCACATTCTTTTAGCAGTGTGTGCGCAAATGTGTCCTGGGCTGCACTGAAAGACCGCCTACTCAACTGACGTCCTGTAGGTACATCATTTGGTTGGTTGCAATGCAAATGACGTGTTTGGGCTGTCTTATCCGCAGCGAATGTTTGTGAGCAACACTAACACTATATCCCCAGACGGCAGTAAAAAAATTGCTATTCTGAGAGTGAAAACAATACTGTAAACATTGTGAAAAGCTGTCCATGAGAAGTTCTAATCTATCTGGGCCTTCTTGTAAATTCAGCATTAAGTGCAGTACATTATGTTGTTTCTCTGTTTCTCTTGTGTCTGTTCGTCCCAGTGTCTTAATGGCTACTACAACACAAGTTATGTGTTATTTTGCATACAGAGCAGGGAAATGAAACCGCTAAAGTGAATTCTGAATCATTTGTGCCTTTTTGCAAGGTAGCATTAAGTGCAATACATGAGGTTGTTCCTTTCCTTGTAAACAAACAAACAAAAAAAGGCTCCATGGTGCGCTGGGACACACGTTTACTTTCTCTTTGTCATGTGTGATGTGAAAACATCAGATTTTCACAGTAAAAAAACTATGTGCGTGTCATTATGTGCATAGCATTATAAAATCTAAAAATATAAAAATAATAGAGGCGTTTGGTGCTAAATGTTGGAAGTAATAGTTCTAGTAATAGTAATCTGCATACTGAGAGGCAAAATGGACAACAAAAAAGTCCTAGCATTTATTTGTATATAGAGCAGGGGAGTGAAATAACCTTACAAGTGGTCTCTCAAGATTCATCTGGAAATAATGTCATGTGTAAAGTCACGTACTCAGAGCTGTCCACTTGTGATTGGATCACCTAGGATGCATGTTAATAGCAGGTCTGAGAAGGCTCATAGAAACAATCACATCAGGGTTGAATTTGTCCCCATTAAAACATAAACATGCCTTCATAAACATATAAGCAAAATCACACAATAATCACACATTTTCCAGAGAGTAGTGAAGTTATTCCCATCAGCCTTACAAAGTAATGCAGCTGTTAACTAATCAGTGGAACAAAAAGACAAAATACTCTCACACTAAAGTAAGTGCATGTGTTTGTTTGCAAACCTAGAAAACAAAGAATTTATTCCTCTGGATTCACCCCCCACCTACCCAAACACACACACACACACACACACACACACACATATGCATGCACACTCTGGCTTGCATTGCTTCTGGGTGGTTTTACAACTGAGTGGGCATGTGCACAGAACTAACACCACAACACTGGCATCTACGGCTTTCTTTCCCTCTCCCTCACTAATCACTTCATTATGGATTTTTATGGATACCGATATTAGGCGGTACACAGAAATGTGTTTCATCAAAACAGGCCTTCAAGTAAACATAAACACCCTCACAAAGAAATGCAGTGGTTGGACGGCATTATTTTCATTCCTGATGCAAATGCTGGAACACATTTGACCATTTTGGATGAAATAATTCTTTCGACTACAAAACTACAAACCATGAGCGTGTTATAAATAATTTGAACATTTTTATAGATGTGATTTAGTAGGTGACTGCAAAATTGTGAGACATTATAAGGAGTTCTGCTTGATGCTAACCAGACTCTTTGGCTCTTCGGCCTTATGTTTTACCAGCAGCGATAGCATCACAATGGAGGAAGATATGCTGCTGAGTATTTTCTTTCTTCTGTCCCTGAATGACTTGCATCCTCCAAAACTCCTCCATGCTTTGCGAGTGTGGACATTGCCACACAGTTATGTTAAAGTGGCAAACCCCTCTCGCGTCCGTATAAGGCCTTTGTTCAGACTGCAGGCAAATCAGATGTGTTTCTCAAATCCGATCTTTAACACAGACTCAGCACTGTTATTTGGAAGTGATCAGATCTAAGGAATATTTTCATCGTGAACTAATCTGTTGATTATTTCCTTGATTAATTGATTAATTAATCCTATCGCAATCTTGTCAGTTTCGACCTATTTTTCAAGTCTTTCCTGTAGTGATTACAGGATCATGATCATGAAATGTCAGAAAACGGTGAAAAATATCAATCAGTGTTTCACAAAGTCCAAGATGACATCCTCAAATGTCTTATTTTGTCCACAACCCTATTTTTTAATTATTTCCTGTTAGGATTATTTTCACTTTCGATTAATCTGTCGATCATATTCTCTATTAATCAATGAGTTGTTTGGTAAAATGTCATAAAATGGTGAAAAATGTCAATCAGTATTTCCCAAAGTCCAACACGTCTTATTTTGTCTGCAACCCAAAGATTTTATTGAAAAAAAAAAGATTCAAACGATTAATCAATTATTAAAATAGTTGGTGACTAATTTAGTAATTGATAAATAATTGATTAACTGATTGCAGCTCTAATCAGATCAGATTTTTCTGTCAAGACATCACCAATATATCTGCATGGATTGCTGTGGTAGCAAAGTAGGTGTCAGTAATTACATACGCTGGGGACGTAGGGAAGCATAAGAAATGGAGAGAGCTTGTACAGAAACCTACTCCGAAAGTGCCAGCAGACAATTTATTTCAGCGTCTGTCCACAAACTGTTGTTCTCTGTGTCTGAATCACTCTGCTGATGCAGCATGGATTCTCCTCAGCTACTCTGATGCACTCCTGACACTTTGGAGTTGACCTTGTTGTTTGTCTCGCTGTGAGTGACGCAAAAGACACATCTGTAAGATTCTGATTAGAATCCCATTTCAAACCACCTCCAAGTGTGGCTTGGATTAGATTTGCAAAAATATGGATACATATGGATACGCATGGACTTGGGCTGGCAGTCTGACCTGAACCCGGGTCTATGACTCTTGTCCACTGGGCAGAGACAGTGTGATGTTGTTATGGAGCCAAGTCCGCAGAGGGAGGAGGTCCGGGTGGTTGGATGGCTCAACAAATGTCAGACATTAACACAGCAGACTGCTGTATATTTGCCGTTCGTTTCCTGTTTCCTACCAAAATCAACACTGGTTTCTGACCACAGTCGTTTCCCAACCTTAACTGAGTGGTTATTAGACTAATCATGATGACGAAAGTCCCCTAACTTTTATAAAGCTGTAATTTTAACCCAAACCACATTGTTTCCCTAACTTTGACCAAGAAGTTATTTTAACCCAAACAGTGATGAGTCTCCAACTTTACTGTGTCATTTTGTGCCTAAACCTAACCAAACCTGACAAATTATTTCATCCTGCTGATAGAGGCGTGAGATCAGATTTTATGGTTTAATAGGGAGGACTTGTTGAACTCTAGCTTGCTAACAGCTCTGTCCATATGATGGTAGAAATTATGGGTTTCAATAATTACAGTCCCCATTCTGTTACACATCTTGTAAAGCATCTTGGACAGCCTGTCTTCCTTCAGTTGAGTGTTGTGAAGGAATTTTCCTCCTTAAAGCCAAAGGGAATATCACCAAGGCACGTTTGGGGACAGTTACAGATCTTAAAAGCCTATTTCAAATATCTCTGCCTCCCCTCTGTGTCTGGCCCGGCCAGAGCAGTCATCCTGATAAGGCTGTCTCAGTCTCCAAGAGAGACCAAGGCCGTTGGAGGATATGTTTGTCCTTTACTTTGGACCAAACAGACTGATACAGAATTGAAGTAGAAGGCACAGCATGTGACATGCAAACGTGACTTAGGTTAACTCAGGAAAAGCATAGATGCCACTGCTGAGGTTAAATACTCCTCGACAGAAGGTTGTCTTCAGAGAAGGGTGGCAGTTACACAGTGTTTCACTTTTAGGGTTTCTCTGTTGTCACTTTCGGCCACGCCAAGTCAAACCATGCCGCATTAATGTGCTTCTTATCACCAGTTATAATGCGCCAAGCTGTACCGAGCCATGCCAACTGAGGCCTTAAAAACCCACCTTGCCCCCCCCAAACAAGTGCATGATGTCTGAATAGGAGACCAGAGAGAGAGAGGTTTTTAAAAGTCTCTGTATGTTCAGCTTTCAGTACTTTTGCAGCTTCCAACTGAATCTCTGTGGTTTAAAGTTTAGTTTTGTTTTTACGTTCAGGCATCTGCTTTATTTTATTGTTTTCTGTTCACTTTCAGCTGTACAGGTGTCGTCTAAGAAGTTACTGCTGATAAAGAAAAACATTTCCTGATTTTGTTGCTTCATAATAAAAGCCTTCAAATAACAGAGCAACTAAGGACTTTTATTGTGAAGAATTTATTGTAAATAAAATGTTAAATAAAACTTAAAAGACACATCTTCAAGCTGGTAGACTTGTTGTTATGGAGATACAAAAAGGGGTATTATGTGATGTTCATATAGAAAGCAAATGAAAATTTTCACATAAGTAGATTACATACAAAGTTAATGTAAAGATATGAATAAATGCTAAATTCACGTCATTTGCATCACCCAGTGCAAGTTGAAAATATTCAACTTGAATGAAAAACTTGCATTTATTGCAGGGTTTTTGCTGAGTGCTGTGTGGAGAGGACCGGGGAGCTCTGGATAAGACGGATGGGGACAGACCGGCATTTCTGGATAAATAAACACCAAAGTCACTCTGATTTTGCTCTGATGCATATTCCCGCACTGGCAGGAGAAGCTTATACTTCAAACTTTTGGGATTAAAGGGTGGATTTATCTTCACTCTAGCTTCATAACATGTCTGCAGCAGCGACCCACGGAGAAACCAACCTCACTCGACTGTTTACTGTACGCTAATGGGTCTCTCTGTGCATGCTGACTGTTGACCAGAAGAGTAATGTATTTTAAAATTACTTCATGAACATACAGAGAGAGGAGGGGAAATGAAAGAGACAGGAAGGACAAAACAAAAAACAAAAAACGGCTTCTCTGGTGAGTGCTGTCAGAGGCTGACACACAAACACACACACACAGCTTGCTGACCAGTGCTCACTAGCTGTTAGCATGTTGCTTATTAGCTCATGGCTGCCTGTTTGGGGTGAATAAACAAACTCTAGTGTAAAGTTAATAACTGCAAATGTTCCCAAAATGATCTGGTGATAAAATTCACTCAAGTAACTCAAGACAAATACAGTATTCGATTTGCTTTTGGTGTGCACACAGCATTAGGGTGTTGTTCCTCTATTCTCCTCGATCAAGCTTCAATAAATGCTTCTACGTGAACATCTTCAATCACGAGTTAACCACATCATAAGATTTTGTTCACAAGTGTCGTCTTGTCTTTTTGCCACATACTGTATCTCACAAAATGTTTGAGTACTTTCCTATTTATCCTCATTCTCCAGCTCAGTGAGGTCTAGTTCACCAGGCCACTTGGAAATGGACCAATATCAACATTTGGCAAGTGCCATTTGGAAACTTTGCATATAAAACCACAGTTAGAGAACACTCATTATGGGGATACTATATTTCTGAAATTTTTTTAATATTAAAACTCATGTTACAGTGATAAAAACAAGGTTAAAGTAACACAACGTGACATTTATATTTGTGTGCTGACATAATGGCATGGAGCTTGCTGTGGAGCAGAATAAAACAAAAAAGGAGCAGCAGTAGCAGCCTTGAATCGAGACAGATTCATGGGTCTAAACCGACATATATAAATCAAGGCATGGTGTATCGGAAGCACTCTTACAATTAACAATACCTTGTTCCATTTAATCAGCTTGTTGTTTGGGTGTGGAGTTCCTTTGGAAGCTTAGCTTATGGCCCTACGCTATGGGAACCAGGCTAATGGAACACACACATACGCACACGCACACATACATCTCCTTGTGTTGAGAATCACAGGCCGTCTGCCAAATTGCAGTCAGACAAAATGGCTATAGCTTTGCTAAACTGTGGTCTGTGGTAGCAGTAGCACTCAGTAAGACAAACAAACATACCAGCCCACAACCACCACCACGCTCAAAGAGTGTGTGGCGTGTGTGTGTATATATACACCCAAGTCTTTGCATCTCTGTATGTATTCATACACCTTAGTGTTTGTACAGTATTAATGCATAAGCATTTGTCAATGTTGCTCTGTGTTTAGAAGTCTGTGTGTGTTCAGTCACAACTATCAGAGCCAAAACTAAACTCCACTGCCAGGATGGAAAGAAAAGAAAAAAGAAAGAGGAGAGGGAAAATAATAGCTGTTCACAGTTTAAAAAAAACAAACTATTCCAATAAATTTGCCCCCAATCCCCATTTGCCGCCCCTTTTTTCTTGTTCCGAGCAGCTTTTATGGGTGAAATTAGTCGTCCCCAACCCCCTGACAGCGCAATAAAACACGCTGCCAGGTACATATACTTATACTAGGCCTTGGAGAGCGTAGAGCGGAGAAGAAAGAGAGAAAACAGAGATGGAGGGAGAAAGAGGGCCACAGGGAAATGAAAAGGAAAAATGAAGGAAAAAGAAAAGGAAAGCAAGAGGACAGTGAGAAGAATAAGAAGAGTGTTGGAAATGGAGAGAAATAAGCAAATTGGTGGGGGTGGTAATGGATATACGAGAGGTAAAAAATGTCAAATACGCATAGGGAGAGAAAAATGGTGAGAAAAAGAGAGAAATGAAGGCAAATGAGAATGAGAAGTACAGAGTCAAGCTAAAGAAAGAAGCATTAAGTTGCAAGGAGAGAAACAGCACATGAATGACTTTTACATCTGTGGCTGTAAATCCCTTTGGACCTTTACACACACAGAAAACACACACATGCATACAAACACACACACACACGTGCTCATACCCACACACACAGACACACACACACACACACACACACACACACACATACCGATCCATCCTTGACCGTCTCCTGGGAATTTTTAAAATGAAAACTTTACATCCTGAAATGCACATAGTCGAAAACGCTTTCCCCCCTTGGAAGGAAAAGGAGGGACATGGAATAACATAAATTTAGGGGGGCTGTTGACAGCAGCCAGGAAAACAAGATGATGACTTGCCACAAGTGACTTCATCAAGGTCAAGGGTCACACACCCTGAGAAAAATGGCAAAAAAAAAAGGAGAACAGAGAAGAGGAAAGGTTGAATACTTCCTGATGAATTTGTCACTACTTTGGAGCCATATAATATACAAGCTTTTAAAATGTGTTTTTATAAAAGTGTATTCATATATTTCACTCAAATATTTTCCATTAGCCTCATTTTTTTATCTTGTACAAACAAGATGTCAGCTTTTGGGAACATTAGTTATAAATATGTGGGAAGCAGATATATTTATAGAAATAGGCGGACATCTTGACATACACATCTTCATCATAATAATTTGTTGTCACAGGTTAATATTTTATCCTCATCATCCTTTGGGACATTAGAGACTATATATTTTTGACAACAGATATGCAGCTACCTTAAATGGAAAAGTATGTTAAAGACGGGTTAGAGGATGAAACACTGAACTCTCTCCCAGGTTCATTGAATGAAGCAACATCTTATAAATCCTGCATGAATTATCAGACCTTATTTGCTCATACAATCGTAGAGGTGTGGACTTGTATCCAAGTAATCAAACTTGAGTCATTAATTTGTTGATTTTATACTCAACTTGACAAAAAAAAAAAGACTTGCAACATGGACTTAAACACCAATGACTTGTCACTTCACTTGGACTTGAGACTTGAAAATACTTGATGCCTTTCCCCAAAGACCAAAGATAAAAATTGTTATTTTAAAAGTGTGAATCCACAAATCAATTAACTCCCCTTCATTTTCAGAATCAACTAATGTTAACCTTTCCCGTTCTCAGCAAGTCGACACTTAAGTCCCCACGTCCACTATATTTGAATAAATCTCACAGCATCCAATCAAGCTGCAGGAGAGAAGCATGAAGAACTAACGTCATGTTACTGAGCTCCAGTCGCAAAAATGTTACCAAAAGATAATTTGGTCAACATACAAAAACTGTCAAAAGGTCAACAAAAAAAACAAATTGCAGTATGAAAAATGTGCAGGTCAAAAATTACAGATGCCAACAACTTCCAGCTTCATCTGACCTTTGAAATTGTGCAGTAAGTCAAGACCAATATTAGCATAGTTTCTGAGTTAATGCTTAGCTAGGAACTCATGCCTCTTGTTTCATCAGTCATTCAACATGCCCTCTTTCACTTCCCCCCTTTTTTTCTCCCAGGATAGTGAAGTCATGACCTGCCCTACTCTCATTCTGACTGGCTAGTACTCATTGTTGTCATTGGTTGGGGTCATTTGAGTTGAGTTTAGGTATGAGAGGTGCGATTGGTTGGGTTGGGGTAAGAATATCAGGGTACAGGCAATCAGAGGCAGAGTAGAGGGGGTCATGCTATTGCCATCCTAGGAAAAAAATATCACAATATATTTGTTTAAAAAACTGAAGTGAACTTGGTGAGATCGACCCCTGGAGGGCTGAGGGAGTGAGTTAACAATGATGGTCACTCCGAGGTGTACAGTATATCACCCAAAATGTATTGCAGTCATGCATTTGGTGCAAAACATATATATTTATTTATCTATTTACCAGTGACAATGCATATTAACCAATACTTCACGCCTGTCATAACATCCTGTTTGGAAGGTATCACAAACCCGCAGCAATAAAAGTTCTGATAATCACGATACAGGTCCCAGACAGAAACTGATGCAGCTCATTACCAAGTGCAAAAGACGCTTTTGCCTCATTGAAATAAGTCTGTAGGTATTTCTTCGACTTATAAAAAGACGTATAGTTTTAACCAAGGGCTACGGGTCAATCTATGATAGTTTGGGCTCAATGTCAACAAGGGGGAGTGCTTTTTCCAAGTGTCCTCCGTGTGACATATGCTGTTGCGTCATACCAAAGGCTGAGGGGAAGTGAATGAGGGGAAGTGAAATGCAGCGATTAAAGCTGCAGTAGGTAGGAAGCCTAGGAAAGCAGTTTATTATTGAGTCTCATCTTCATGACGAGACTTGGGTTTCGTTTTTTCCTTCCTGAGCCCCTCCTTCCAGAACTGTTTAGCGAGGCAATCATAGCAAGTGACATCATCTGTGTGTCTGTGGTTGTGTGGCAGCCTCTGACAGTATTCACCAAAGAAGTCCATTATTTCCTTTATAACACCCCCAGCCCTGCCAGGTCCTCTCAGCCCTCGGCAAAAAGCCCCACGATAGACGTGAATGACAGCAACTGAAGGTGAAGTCAAAAGTAACCCAGTGCGCTTACAAACTCCTGGGCTGAGCATGTTGCTCATTAGCTGGACTCTTTTTAAGATTCTCTTTCTGATAATTAAGTTTTATAGCGACTTTTCCTGCAGGAGATTCCGCTATTGTTTCAGGGTTTCACCGAAGGAACGTGTATGCGCAGCTGCACTGGCAGAACAGCCAACAGGAACGCCTGGTTTCTGAGATGACCTGTGATTAGTTTAACCATCACAGGCCAGATTTCTCAAAGCCTGAAAACCGAGCCAAGAGGAGGTACAGAAGTCTAGTTCTCTCTCAAACCATTTGATTTACAATATTCTGAAAGGTTATTATGGAATTATTGCTCATTGATGCCAAAAAATGTTGCCTGCCACAGCTTTAAAATTACATTATGACTTGTTTTGAACCCAAAACTCAAAGTAGGATTTGTCAGTCTTGACTTGGGACTTGACTTGGGACTTCGGTGCCAAGACTTGATATTTACTTCACTTACAAAACAATAGTCCTACTAATCTACTTGAGAAATTCTTTTGTAAATTAGCAACACAATTTTTTATCTCTCCATGTAACACTCCTTTGCACCTGTGTTAGGTTCCAGTAAAAAGAAGATGTTTGCAATCAGTTGCAGGAAACGCTGGTAGGCGTCAACAGCACTATAAACCATGTCTGTGAAAAATGCCTCACAACACATTCCACAGAGCCTCCTCGCTGTGTCATGCAGGCTTATGTGGGAAATAAAGGAAAAATGTCGGAATGCTGCGGTACAAGGTTTTATTTAATCACTTTGCCCTATACTGTATGTTGTATCAAATAAGTGATAGAATGATATGTTTCTGTAAAGTATGTCAGCGCCAGAAGCAACACACGGAACTTACCTGAGGCAGACGCTTAGTTAAAACAACGTAAAATACTAACAAAACTTCCTTGTATCCTGAGTCAACTGTTTAAGCATACAATGAGTTTTAGAGAATAGCATGCAAATGCAAAACTACAGTGTCACACCCCTGCTGTCGCACATCCTCATCCTGCAGCTCACAGCGCAGTGAATACTCAGCGCTCTATCTCTGCTGCAGTCAAACAGACAGGGACAAGTGTAATTGTGGCTTGCGGTTTGGCTGAGCATTCAAACGGAAAAGCAGCTTGTCCACATCTCTGTCTGTGTGTCAGCAAGGTCCATTTGTCTTCCAGTCTGTGCGTCTTGTGTGTGTGTGTCTGTGGAGAGAAGGATTCAGTGTGCATGTACATTATATCTGTCAGCCGCTGTCTGTGGTAAATCTAGTAGTCGTGAGACAAAGATGGGACACATGGACATAAACACACACACACACACACAGACAGTCAAAAGTCAAACCACAATCGGGCTGAGTGGACTTGGTATGGTGAGAATGCTACGCTGGGCGCCCACTGCTGCAACAAACGTGAATAAGCCATTTGTATAAAGCATTTTCCCAGCACACACTCACACACACACCATATGCTGGATGACGAATGACTGTTAACCCACATCGGGTATCAAAACTAAACACCCACATAAGCTTATACTGTACACAAAGGCATTACACGCTCAGTCAAGCATATTAACCAAAAACAAACAACACACACAGACGCACCCTTCTGAAAAGCTTCCGTTAAAATCTAATTTATTTTATTTCAGTTTTATCATCTATGATCTTCTCAATACTTCAGACAAGTCATGTAGGATAAAAACAGAATGTGTGTAACCTCTAAATGTGAAATAAATTTAGTAGGATTATTTGAAATGGGGTTGGAGTTTTGAGAAGCAGCGAGGGGCACAAACAAGCTGCTGTGGGTGAGGTCAGCAACAAAAAGTATTTTAGTCACTTAAAAAAAAAGTCCACCTAAAAGATAACTGTCAGTTTAAGTGCAAGCTATAGTTAAAATATTTTCACCGCTTTACTTTCATCAGACAGCCTTTTCTGTTATAATGGAAGTTATATCATTATATAAGCCAAATGTTGCTCTCTCCAAACCAACCAAACTCCATTAGCAAAATTAGTAATTTTACCTCACAGAACGCCATAGTTGCTGGTCCACCACTGCCTTGATTAGTGATTTGTTAGTGTTATTGTGTGACTTCAGTGTTTTTAAAGGATAGTTTGGATTCACTGAAGTCACACAATAACACAAACTAACTCAATGATCGAGGTAAAATTAATTGAGTAAAATTACTGATCTCGCCTATGGAGTCTGGTTGCTTTGGAGAGAGCAATATTTGGATTATATAATATCAGTTTCCCATCAGAAATTGCTGTCTGACTGTAAAGTAAACTGGTTAAATATTCTTAATATAACATACACTTAAAGTGATACAGACTTTTTTTTAGTTTAACTTTTTAAAACAGCTAAAACACCTTTTGTCGCTGATCCCGTCCACAGCAGTACATTGCTTACCTTCTGTGCTGGTATTCCTTTCTACTTCTCCAAACTGAGACTGTGCTGATCTGCATCTACTGTAGGTATTACACTAGCTATGGATCTGATTTGATGTTTCCTTGACACATCAATTTATCTGAACTATCCCTTTAAAAGTATTGAAAGGTGAAATCATAGGTATTGGGATTATTTCGGACGTGTGTGTGCTTCCATGTGCATTGTTTTGTGGTTATTCTTGTCAGGACTCTGAATGAGCGGCAAGAAAACAGGAATCTGACTGTTGTTGAATGAAAAGTGTTTTGTGTGTGTGTGTGTGGGTGTGTGTGTGTGTGTGTGTGTAAGAGCGGCAAACTGAGGGAGGGGACCACCAGTCCACCGGACAGACCACATATCAAACAGTGTGTGTGTGTGTGTGTGTGTGTATTGATGTGTTTGATTTTGTCATGCATATAAAAGCCAACACCCACTCCCTACACTCCTTGTGTACACTTAATTTTAACAGTTTTATGAAGACAGTACACACTACACACACACAAACAGTAGTGTGTATCAACACTCACCCTGATGGAAAAAATTATTTTAAAAACCACTTTAAATATTTGGACTGGTTCCTCTTGTGGTTTTATGTTTCAACTTCACAGTATTTCTCTCTCTCCATCACACACACACACACACACACACACACACACACACACACACACACACACACAGTTTCTGTGTGTTTTCAGTGATTAAGTCACAGGACACCATGCAGGCTGCCAGTCCAGTTTTCAGGAGCACTCAGCAGCTCGTGCTACTGGGCTCTGCAGGCTAGTCCAGGCTGGCATGACCCGAGGGGCTGAACGCAAACCAGGTTAAAATTTGATGCATTACACTCATGCATATTCCTTACTCATATTTTCTTTATAATTACATAATCATCTAATTCTACCTTGTAGATAATAAATATACTTCCATATCACGCTGTGATTGGTTCAGTGCAACTCGTTTCAGCTGAATTCACTGATGGCCTTGTTTTCCCAATTGCCCCTTGATGATGCGTCTTCGGTTCTGAGTTGCATTGGGTGCTTGAACCCGAGTTTACTAGGTCTATTTTTTCGTTTTTTTTTGTTTTAGGTAGTGACACAGCTCAGTGATAACACCACTAATTTTGCAATATTTGATAAGAAAACTTCAAGGGATGGTTTCAATTTTTTTAAGTACTTTAATCATAGTCAGTGGTCCATGAAGCCAACTTCTGTGCTGGATCTTCCACATTCTGTGGCCCATAGAGGAGGTGCCGTAGAGACCTCCTTCAGCCAAACAGCTCATTTCTGGTTTAGCCTCTGTTAACTTGCGGAACGTGCGGCGCTTCAAGACTTTCCAAACGTTATTGGACTGAACTGATCAAGTCTTGGCCTTTGACTGTTGAATTTGTGGGTTGATGGTTATGGTAGAGTACATAGCAGACTAAAGAAGATCTCATCAGTCATCTCACCAGTGGTTATAATCAGAGCAGGAAATTTAAACCAGCCACCAGCTAAATTACGGTCTTATTTTGGATGCATTTGGTAAATAAATGATGATACTTCTTCCAGCTGGTGTAGCTTTACGTTATAACCAGATCACCCAACATTGCATGTAGCTTAAACTATACCCATGTATTAAATCCATGGTCTTTGGTATTTCGTAAGGCCACTTCTTTCACAATGTAGGTATATGGGAAAAAGTCTTTTTGAGCTGTAGACGTGACATGGTCATTATTAGTTTGACCACTATGTCAAATTGGCCTCAAAGCCCAGGACCGCGTACAACCCCACTTCAAAAACTTCAAAATATCCCTTTAAGATGAAGGCTACTTTTAAGTGCCTTTTCTTTAACTTCTCCACTGCAGGATTAGTCACATGGGGCATGAGCTTACTTTGTGTTGATTTAACCAGTTTAGCTGAAAATCAGCAATTTTTTGACTTGCACAGCATATGTGAATATTAACTAGTTCCAAAGCTTGATACCATTCACAACATTGGCTTCAGACAGGCCACAGACTCGCCTTCTGTGTGGTCAGAAGTGAACTGTCATGTGTATACTACTAAAGAGATATGGTTGTGTGTGTGTGTGTGTGTGTGTGTGTGTGTGTGTGTGTTCAGTGTGTGTTGGTCTGTGTTCCCACGGCAGGGCCAATGTTTACTCTTCCTCTGAAGACATGAGTTCTATTTAAGGGAGTGGAGCAACAAGATGGGGAAGAGACAGGTGCCAAGGAAGTCAGCGCAGAGGTCTATGAATAACAAACTGGAGGATGATGGCGTGTTTGCAGAAGAAAGCAGCTCGCTAACAGTGTAGACAACTAGAAAAACAATGATTCATTCTTTACTTTTTGACGGCTACAGCTACTCTCAGTCAAACTGCATTAGGAAGAAGATTTAATGAATCTCTTCTTTCTCCTTTTCTCTCGGCGAGTGCGCAGTTCCATCTCCTTCCAACTTAATATCTGAAGTAGCCGCTCCCTCTTTCCTCTCTACATATCTCTTACTGTGTCGGAAAAACAGAGCGCCCGTCTCCCTCCTCTGCAGTAAATCATTCACTCCTTTTCTCTCCGTCTCTCCCTCCAAAAGCACAGCTGCATGTTGGATGTCGGCCCTTCACCTTGTCAACACAGCAGTTGACAGGACATTCCCACTTCATTGTCGGAAAACGCACACACATATACACATTCTTATCACATACTCAGCCCCCCGACTGCTTCCTCAATCCACTTTGCCTCAATATTCAAGCCAGCACGACCCGTATTCTCCCCTAATACATGCATAATACTATATTATATTATATATTATATGTTCTCCATTCTCATCTGATGTTGTCACGGTGACCATGGATGAATTACGTTCCAAGGACACACACACACTCAGGCTAGAGTGGTTCCCAGAAGTTGTCTGTCAAGTGGTAATCCTACTAGTCAATTATACATGCTTTCATGAAAAGGTTCAGTATCTTGGCTTTGTGTGGTGTGCAGTGAAAACACAGATCATGGAAACACACTTGAGTTAAACATGCAAACTGGAACAGCCACTCAGACTTACCAGAAAATACCTACCATGAATATGATGTATTTCTGCTACTCTAAAAACAGGTTTTGAGCACAGATATCTTTTCTGTACTGATATCTTTACCTGGAATCAGTACTTTTATTCGGTACTTACTTTCTCTGCTATAACAACAATGTTATTTCTGCTGTAAAAGATAATTCCAAACTCTTCAATTTCAACATTTTAATTTGTTCAGAACATTTTACGCACCTCATAAAATAAAATCCCCCCCTTATCTTCCGCTTCCCTCCCATGCCCATCCCTACAACCTCCAGCCTGTCAGTCTGTCACCAGGGCACTTAACACTGTTGTTTTTGTCTCAGAGGAAGCACATGTGATATCCTTATTGTTTTGTTGTTGTAGTTACTACTGTAGTGTTTGCATACTGTAATATTTCCCTGTTCTTAGTATGCAATCCACAAATATTGGTTTCATATTAAGGTTTTGGACATAGCTGTACTAATAAATCTCACACACTGTTGTAGCGTATTAAATAGCATGCTGGTAAGGAATTTCAGACGCAGGCAGTAGCTGGGTGTTGGCCTGCACTAGTACAGGCAACAAGTTATCCAGTTAAATAATTAATGACCCAAAGACGTCGATGCCTCACTTAAGGTTTGGTTGTCCATGGAGGGTTAAGTTACACTGTTTAGATGCTGGTTGCAGGCATGCTAATGTTAGCTGCAGCTGCTGTGGAGGACTTCTTTTCCAGGCTATGAAAAACAGTACACTCTTTAGCTTTTAGTTACACAGTATTTTGTCTTTGGTACTGCCTTGACTCAGTGTGACTTGAACAAGCCTGCAGAGTTGAGGTTGCTATCTCTCTTTTCTCTATATGCTATTATTTCTTCATGCAGATGTGCTCCCAGGGGCTGAAATTTTAGTCAGAACCCTTAAAAGTACAGAGTTTGGTACCCAGCACCACTCACAGGTGAAGTGAAAGAGAGGAAGGCAGCACCCAGTGCCCGCTTGTCTCCTGCCTCCTGCTTCACATGTTCCTGTAAGGGAGCCAAGCTGCCAAGCTGGATGTTACACCCCTGGCTGTGGGGATGCTCTGGTGATGGCACATACTCAAGTCGAGTCAAATTTTATTTATATAAGGTTAGCCCAAAGTCATGAAACACAATTTGTCTATGTCTGCTTTACACTCTGGTTCATGTCACTACCCTTCCATACCAGTGAGGGAGCTGCTGAAGAGTCAAAGGTGTCAGTAACCCCTTTTCTATACACATGTGCTGGCCTGGCTTGACTTGGTTTGGCAGCTGTAAAATGGTGAAGAAACACTTAATTTCCTATAAGTTCTCCTAAATAAAAGTTATGTGTTATTCATAAGCTTTTATTATGAAGCAGCAAAGTCAGGAAAATGAAGCAGATACCTGAAAGTACAAACAATGAGGCAGAAGAAATCTACACTTCAAACAGCAGAGATTCAGTTAGAAGCTACAAAAATACTGAGAGCTGAACACACAGAGACTTTTAAAAACATGTTTTTCTCTGCTCTCCTGCACACATACAAGTTCACTCCTGCAACACAGCTTGTTTGAGAAGAAGGGGACATCATCACTGATTGGCTGCAGTCAGCGAGACATCACTGTAGCCTGTTTGGAAGCAGGTTTGCCGTGCTGTGGCCCTGGTCCAGAGATGGTCCATGTTGGGTGTTAGTCAGCACGGTATGGTTTGACTGGGCACAGCCAAAAGTGCCAGTGGAAAAGCCCCAAAAAAAGCATGATAGTGTGCCTGCACAAGCGTATGAAGTCATACTTCCATTTTAGCAACAGCTTTTTTTTTTTACATCGAGTAAATGATTATGTTATTTGTCCAAAAATATTTGGCGAACTATGTAGATAATCAACATTGTCAGGAAATAACTCATATGTTTTTAAGTTAAACTTGCAAATTGGAACAGCTACACAAACTTGCCAGAAAATACCATACTGTGAATATGATGTATTTCTTCCACTCTAAAACAGGTACCCAATAGGTGTCTGTCCCTTTCTTTGCCAAAAATGTATGTTTGGTGACGTAATTCATTAATCCCTCTTAGACAACGCTGAAGGCTCCACTATGATTGAGTAATTCGCTGCAGCAACAAAACCACACTGCATTAGCGCATTAAAAAGGCATGTATTCATATGTGTTCGGACATATAGTGAATGCATATACACCCACAAACGCAGCGAGCAGGGAGATAAATCAGGCTGTGAGCAGGGCTACAGAGATCCATATTATGTGGTTACTTAGTTACAGCACATTAATAAAAGTCGTCCCAGTCACCAGTCAGAGGAGAGGAGAAACAGCTGTGTCTGCAGAAGGTCAGGAGGAGGAGGAGAGCTACTCCCTAATGCTCTGTAAGTAAGAATGTGTGTGTATATGTGCACACTTTATAGTAATTGAGCTTTTACATGATATATTTCCCTTCTGATTAATTCTGAAATAATGACTACGAAAGAACACAGTCACAGAACAAAGGAACACATTCAGCTGCCCCAACAGCCACCTAATTAGTTTGCCCAGCCTA
This sequence comes from Lutjanus argentimaculatus, assembly GCA_034769285.1. Taxonomy (NCBI): domain Eukaryota; kingdom Metazoa; phylum Chordata; class Actinopteri; order Lutjaniformes; family Lutjanidae; genus Lutjanus; species Lutjanus argentimaculatus. Next base: position 6,436,354 of record JAWZSL010000001.1, read on the forward strand.
CTTAGCTGACCTCTGTGTGGATTTTTTTTTTCACGTGCTAAACCTTAACGTGACATGTCGATAATCACAGGAAGCTGCCTTCAGCTGGCGGTGCAGATGTCCAATGGATGGGAGTTGTTTTTATTTTTGCTATATTTTTTTTCCTTTTGTGAGCCAAATTCTCACCCACGCGGGCGTATGCAGCGATGGGGACAATTTTTTCGAGGCAAGCATGTCCGTCCGCTTCCCAACTGGGCCGCTACCACCTGCTCCAGTTTCTGGGAAAAGCTCATCAGCTGCCCTGGGCTGTGAGAGGGGAGTCTGCCGTTACAGACGAGCAGGGTTACAGGGGTTAACTCTCCAACAAGAGGCCGATTTACAGCCATGGACAGGAGCCATCTATCAGCACTCTGTTGCCTGTCACCAAACAGGCCACACAGAGCAGCCTTGGGCCAAAGTCACCGCTCAAAAAAGCATCTTATAGAATTAAACATGAATAGTTGAGACACTTCCCGGTGCATGGTAGTATCCTGCCAGTGATGCTCATCTCATTATGCTGAAGGCATTCTTATGTGGGATATTATTATCCATGCGGACATGTCATTTTAAGAGATTTTTTCCATTAGCCTGTGGTTAAAAAAACAGACAGACTCAATTTCAAGACATTAAGATGCTCCTTAAAAGGGCCTCCATCTGAGACCATTCATAAATATACTTTTAAAGTGCACAAGTGGTGTACAACCACAAGCAAACGAGCCAATAAAATAAAACAAGTAGTCCAGATGATTTTTATTACCTGGTTATCCACTTTTTAGTGCGCATGATGAACTACGATCCCTTGTTTGTGGTTTAGAGAGAAAGAGAGTGAGAGACAAAAGCAAAACACAATCAGAGCCAGGCCTGAACTTAACAGGAAGGCTTTTCTTTTTATTCCTCTGTGGTATCCCTAAAGGCCTCAAAGTGATAATTTTCTATGAAATAAACTAAAGTGTCAAATCTAATGCAATTTATTGGTAATGCAATAAAAAAATGTGACAACAACAGTGTTTAAAACACATAAGAGAGCCATGTAGTTTCACTGGTCGACGTATTTCAATCTCTGAAGAGTAGCTCCGTGTTACTGCATATGATTGGGAATGTAGGGAGCTATAAACCACACTTGCTGTGTTCATTGTAATTAAGAGGTTTAAAATTGTGGTTAATTAATTAAGGGGATTATGGGCTTTTAAGGGATTAAGGCTTGATAATAAAAGAATATAAAATAATGCACACTGTATCAGTTATAGTACCTATGACTTGATCTGATACCATTATTAGTCTAACACTGACTTGTCGAGCATGTCGAGAACTTACCATTTACCATTCGCTAAGTCCCTCCTCTGAATAGCAACTGTCCAATCATAGATTAGCAACTGTAACTAAGGCACAGTAGGCCTTTCAACCAAACTTATGCCTTATCCACAAGGGTTAAATTGGGATTAGTTATATGGGGGGGTTGAGAAGAAGAATATGGCGCACTCTCTTAAGTCTAAGTGGTTAGTTTAGCTCTCATCCCCGTTTCTTTTCCTGAGGCAATCATGGTCCGGCAGGTCTGGCTTGGTGACTGCCTCAAGGTCTGCTGCACTAATCTAGTCCGAGCACTTTCTTTTCCGATGTTAATGAGTGCATTTCTTTAATTTATCATAGACATATATGTATCATATTTCACTTACCAGTGATTGCTGAGATGTAAGCTAGCTTTAGCCTCAGTCTTTCAGTTCTAATGTTATATCATTTACACAGCCGTTAAGCAGCTTACATATTTAAGACCCTTTTACAGGGTTATTTATTTTAGAATGTATCGGATGGAAACATTAAAAAGATGGACTTCACAGCTAGCGCCAAGGAGTTTAAGCATTACCATTAGCTTACATTAACCTGCTTATGAAATCTGCTTTTGAGAATCATCATTTTAGCCGACAAGATCCATAGTTGGCAACTAGAAATGAGAAGCTGCTTCCGATTGCTTCTCTCTGGAATCAAAGCACTTATATTTCAGCAATTGCCCCCCAAAAACTGCCACCATTATCACTGCTGTAACTGGCATATTTGCAGAATGAAAAGCTTCACAGGCGCAGCAGAACTAGCTACGGTGGGTGGGACTCGGCGAGGGGCCAATCGAGGTTCTGGAGAATCATCTCCCTGTGGAAACTCTTAGGAAACTCAGAGGCCCACTGAGTACCACTATAGTGACTACTATGAATTCTTACAAACCCCATGATGACAGAGCTTATTTCTGGTGAACACGCATTAGTAACAGATTCACTGAAACAACTCATGATGCATTGTGCTGAGAAAGCCTAAAATATGTTTTCAAAAAGGAGCAGAAGTCAGAGCAGAAGTTCAGGAAATGCTAACGGGGGCTAAAAAGGAGTAAAAAGGCCAGAGGTCACAGAAAATCAGAACAGGACATCAGCACTTGAATTACTGATGAAATGGATTTCCTATCACAAGAAACTTTAGGCTTACATGTGTAATCAATTTCTAGGCCTTAAACTTTAAATTTAATTGCTTTTGTTAATTTGTGTTGCTAAAGGATAACTGCACTACAGATCATCTTCCTCCACCTCATCTCTCAGCTAGATCTTGATCTGCTGACTGCTTTGTACATTCAGATGATTATACAGCAAGATTGTGTTGGACTAAATAGTTTATTTGCAAGTTTTCACAAAAATCTAGCCTGGCATTGCCAGACCAATTCACAAATGGAAATGCATCTCGAGTGTCTCATTTCCCTTCACTTTCAATGCCTTATTTTCGATTTCCAAGGGGCGATATCAGCAGGTGCAGACAAAAAAAATTGTGGATATAAGTGGATGGACCTACAAACAATCAGAGCAACGAACACATCTTTCTTATCAACAAAAGCAGTTTGTTGTTCATTTAGAGAAAATATACCATTCCAGTTCATGTAATAGTGACGCAATGACGGATTCAGCAGAAACAGTCCCGCATCCGCGCCAGCTGTTTGGTTGTTTACAAAAATTCCTAAACGGCCAATAAGGTTGCGCTCCTCTACAGTCAAACTTGCCCCAATATTAGATAAATGGTTGTGACCAGATCAGGGCCGAGTGGAAATCTGGGAGGGGAGCCAGACGTATCTGCCAGAGCAAATAAAACATGAGCTTGCAGATTCGTCTGGTTCCCAGGCTATAAAGGATTAGCATCTCATCAGCAACAATTTATTCCAAAAGTAGAGACTGAAAATTCTCAGGGGTGAGTTTTAAAAATCGTTGTCCTTTTGCACAGTGCCCCATATCCAATGAGCCTTTACCACTGCTGTCAAAATCACATGGGAGTTGTAGTTGCAGCTGTAAAAATACTCATCTATCTTAGAACATGGGCATGGAGAAATCCTGAAACATATTCCAGCATGTCTTTCAGACAAACTGAAACTTGAAAGAAACCCTCTACGAAAGATCAAATTAGTTGTCTTTTAGAAATCTTCTAGAAAGAAGGTAAATGCAGTAGACTCTGCCACAGAAAGAAACTGCTTCCATTATATTAAAGAGAAGGAAGACATCTCTAAGGCCAAAATCTCCAAAACTTGGCAACAAGCAGGAAAAACAATGTAGATGAATAAACAGCACTGCCAGAAGAAAAATATGTCTTTTTGATTTGGGGGTGAACTGTCCCTTTAATGTGGATGAAGAGTAATCATTCGATGCTGATGTACATGAAAACAACCTCAGCTGCACCACCTTGTTCATGTCAGCACAATTAGTTTGAGAGAATTATGGAAAATATAAATGAAAAGTGTCTAAAAATGCAAAAAATTGTACCTGTATATGAAACCGAACCCTCAGAATGGCTCGTAGGTGGATAAGAGATGGAGTGAGAGCAGGACAGTGATGGAGGAGAGTTAAAGAGAGTGTGTGCTTTTGTGTGTGCGGGACTCTACAGCGGGGTAATGTGAGCCTGCGGACTCAGATGGGACAGATCACCTGTAGAAACCCCCCACCTCTTTTCTATCAAACCCCCGTAATGGCATAAGAACCCACGCAGGCTGCCCCCTACCTTCCCAAACACCTGCATTCACGTACACAGAAGCTTAAAAATACCAAATTCATGGAAGTGAAGCCACACAGTTTCAGACACACACACTCCTGCATGCAGAACATTTGCAGTTATGCACACTCACACCATTCCAAGGAGTTGGCAGGCCTATTAATACCACACTTCAAGGACTAAGGGATTGGGCATCGAGCCATAAGATGCTATCTGGTGACTGATACACACTTGTGTCTCTCTTTCTGTCCTCGGGGTACTGCCTTTCACTCTGCCTGCCAAGCTGAAAGGTTAGAATGGTTACATTCCCACAGTGAGACCAAGCTGGCCTTAACAGGGCTGTGGTCAACCTAACATGTTTATGTGTTCATTTAACCCTCTGTGGTATGCATTATCAGATTGAAAAACATTAAAAAATAACTCTTCATTAGTTTATTTGTCTGATGCGTTAAAGAGGGTAGGCATATTTCAACAAACTTTGCATCAACAGTCCATTAAACCAAACTATCATAAACCTCCTCAAAAAACAGAACGAGTCACATTTCAGTGTTTGATCATTTGTGTTACATTTAAATTCTTGTTTTCAGTTCCCTGGTATGTGTCTTTTCTGACATACACCACAATCCGCCATTTGTTGTGTTGCAGTTTTTCATTACTTAAAGCTGCAGTAGGTAGAAAGCCTAAAAACAGTTGATTGTTGAGTCTCATCTGAGTTAGGTTTTGTTTTCTCTGTCCTGAGCCCCTCCTACCAGACGAGCAGCATGCAGTTTGGCCGCAGTCGGCAAGATGTCACTGCAGCCTGCTTGGAGGCGAGTCAGGCTCACTCGGGCGCGGCTTGGCGCGATAAAAGTGGTTATGGAAATGCAACTCAGCGTAACACGGTTTGACTCAGCACAGCCAAAAATCACACCGTGACTTTAAAATACATTTCTCCTCCAGTCAATAGTCAACATTGACAGAGAGACTAATTATCTTACTATAAACAGCGAGGTCAGATCCTCCTTGGTCGCTGCTCCACACAGGTTTACAAGCAAATGTGAAAATAAATCAACTTTTTGATCCCAAACATTTAAAAAACAAACACTGAGCTCTTGTCTGTTTGGTCTACGGCTTCACGATTTCTTTGTGGGTCGCTGCTGCAGAGGTCTGAGAAGCAGAAGAGTGAAAATAAATCTGCTTTTTAATCCCAAAAGTTTGAAAAATTCACTCTGAGCTTCTCTCCTGCCAATAAAGGAGCCGGCATCAGAGTGACTCCAGTGTTTCTTCCTCCAGAAGGTCCAGTCTGCCACCGACCCTCTCCTGCACAGCTCCCCAGTGCCAAAAGGATATTATGAAATGATTTCTCAATGATACCAAAGCAATATTAAGCTTATTGAACATGTTTTCTCAAGTATAACTGAAATAATATACTTAGTAATTAATTAATTAATATCAAGTTTATTTGAGAAAGGTTTCATTGTTTTTGAATCATTACAAAATTGCCTCAATTTGTCTTTTCAAATTCAGTGAACTTACAATTTCAAGGCAGTCTGGACACTAACTTTTTAAGTTAAAACAAATGGTTTATTTTTACAGTGATGAGACGGGGCAGTGTCTTACAACTGCATACTTTGAATAAAGTGTTGCACTTTGACTCTTTCTCTTCAAAATTTTGAACGGTGACTTTATTTTGTGCGGCTTCAGAAGAGTTTCATATGATTCCAGAATGATTGATTTTATAACCAGAGGATGTTTATTATGTGACAAAAACAATTTGCCTTGTACTTTGTTTTTATTTCATTAAACAAATGAGTCAAACAAAGTGGATATGTCAAAGTGCTGCCAAAAATAGACGATGTTAGGAAGAAAATCTAAATTAATTTTGAGCAGCTGGTATTAAATCATTATAGACAGATGCAGTCCCTGCCCATATCAGCCCTGTAGCTGATTTTAGCATCACTGAGCAATACAGCTGTCTGCTCAAGTGAGACTACATTATTAATAATCATAAATCAATGCCTCAGCAGAGATACCAACCAAGACTGTGTGTTTTTGAGCCAAGGATTGATTCCAAAACTCTGTCAAGGCATAAATATTTCTTTTACTCTCCTCTTCTCCCCAAACCCCACCTTTATAACTGAAGACTAAGGCCAAATAAAACAATAAAGATGGTGTTCACTCATTATATTTTCCCAGCCATGTCTACCTCATGTGGTACCTATAATTCTGCACATGTACTTTGTGTTATTGTAGGAGTAACAAAGGTGGCAGTGATGCAGAGGAGGGATTAGGGAAGTTCAGACTTTGGGGAGGGTTTGATCCATGGCCAGCCAGGGCACATGTCCTTCCAAAGGCAGGGCTCTTAAGCATTTAACCATCAAAATGTTAACAAGGGTGGGTAATTTGGGAAGGAAAACCACACCGTTGAGTCCTTTCTGCTGGCATCAACTTGCAGAAAGAATCACATGAATGTTGTGTTTGAGGAAACCGTGTGGCACAGATAATTAGAAAGCCCTGACTTTTTTTTTTTTTTTGCTTGGCCTACGGCAGAGGAAATCAGCATCACTGGACTGCAAAACAAACTCTCACACAGACGTCACACTGCGTGTCTTGTGTTAGGTTTTATAATTTAGTTTAATAATCTGAATGAGCATCAGTCCCTCGATGTTCTGAGCAGGGGCGTTTTTAGACTTTTTTGACAGGGGCACTGACTTATGCAGGGGTGACATAAGGCGTACACACACACACGCACTCATATGCACACATCAGTGTACCGTTTCTCATATCTGCTTTGCATTCCAGTACCTTGCAGTTTCTTATTCCTGTTTTAAATTTGTATTTCAAAGCTAAATAGTCCTACTAATCACAGCACAAGAGAGTGACGCTACACAAATATAATATAGAGTTTCCATACTTTATTCTGTAAGTCCTAAAAAGGAAATTGAACCTCCATTGTACATGTATCCTCAGACTGTAAGATCCTAAATTCATCCCCTACACTCCATCATGAAAAATACTTTATATATTTACAATGTATTATTTAAATATTTATTAACTTATTAAGTAACTTAATCTTGTAAAATAAAAGTGAGCTATATACAAAGGAAAATAATGCACGATGGGGCGGGGCACTTGGGATGGCCAATCAGATTTCAGCCCCACCCCCCCCCAGAAATGCTGCTGATTCTAAGACCAATCTATAAGAAAAGGAAATGTTTTAAAATACTGTACACATGAACATATTACCATTGTGATTGGTCCAATCACTGCCATCAGTGACAAGCACAGCTGAAATCCCTGAACCCTCCTCCACCTCCCACTTCCCCTGTCCACATCATGTTTTTAATAGGTTCTGAATGGATATTTACTGCGTCCAGGGCCCACCGCTGCAGCCTGCAGAGACGGTTTTGCATACAGTCACCATCAATTAACTAGTCAACATAAATGTTTATGTTAGGCTTGCCAATAACCCAAATATTGGCAGCCTGACTTCCTACTGCAGCTCATTGCTGGTTTGGTGAGAAAGGGGATTTGTGCATAGAAATGAGATGGCCAGAAAATGCGCTCCTTGTGGAGTCATGAAAACCAAAACTCTCAAATAATGTATTACGAACATCCAAATACATTTAAGTCTTTTGCACTGTACCAGCTTTATCCATAGCTTTCAAAGGTGCAATATACAACATTCAGCCTCCCTAGATGCTGCTATGTTAGATATAGTGAAGTAGGACATATATACACGTATGACCTTAAAGGTGGAGCAGTTTATTTTTGGCATAACTTTTTGGCACCTTTAAAGGGAGAAAAAAAACCATGTCCATAGTCAGTGTTGTCGTCTCAGAGAAAACTGGACTTCTGCTCCTCTTCTTGGCTCTGGTTTCAGGCTTTAGGAAAATCTAGCCAGTGATGGAGGACTTGACCAACCACAGGTCCATAGATAGTTTATTGTTGTCTCATTGTCATCTCATTAACAAAACTTAAATGTTTAACGTCCTGGGAATGAGACTCAATAATCAGCCATCTTCAAGCCACCAACCGCCACCAATAGGTAATTTGATAACGGGGGAATGAGACTAAACAATTAACTATTTTTCTCAAGAATTGCTTACTGAATCTTTAAATGTATCTTACCCGTAACTAAAAATTATTTAAAAGGTAAATCCAGTATTTTTTTTAATAAAAACAAAAAAAAAAACCTGCATCCTGTTTTTACACATTTTGAGGTCTAAATGACTAATGGGTATTAAAAACTTTGGAACTGGTCAAGTAGATCTCCTCAGCCATTAGCTACAAAACAGGCAGCAATGGCTGCAATATAATCTGTGGGGGCAAATGTGCCTGTCAGAATGCTTCCAGAAAAAGCCTGACACTGACAGGCTCAGATTGTTATCCTAAGTGTCTGCCAACATTATGAAAAGAATCCCCTGCAGATAGACATTTTCAGACAGGCCTTTCCGATGGGGAACTGAAGCCGTTGTATACTGTCTTCAAATCCACCAGACTCCATGACAAAAAAATGTAATTTTATCTCACAAAACATGGCAGTTGCTCCTCTAATGAACTAATGTGTTAAAACACCAAAATCCCACAATAACACAGACTAACTAACCAATTGAGGTACACCAGCAACTCCCGCCTTCCGTGAGGTAAAATGACAAATGTTTTTGTCAAAGGAGTCTGGTGGCTTTGAGGAGTATAATATACAGTAACTGCTTCAGTTACCCAGCAGAAAGGGCTGCCTGTTGCAGTGCTGTTAGACATTTAAGCCGTTTCCATGTATGCACTCTGAACAATGTCATGAGAATCAGGACTGGGACTGGGACATTATCTGAATGTGCCTTTTCACACATGTGGCACACAAGAGGAAATTGTCCGCGTCAGACATGTTCTCACATGTTGGAAATACTCCATATGGTTTAGGCGAGGGGGGGTCCTGTGCAGAGTGTGCAGAAGGAGCAGGAGAACTCATAATGATGACTGTTTTTGTGTTGATATGAATTGTGATGGAAGCGGAGAAGGGTAGCTTAGCTCCAGTCTGCCTGCACAGGAGGACAAATGCTTTTTTCTCTATATGTATGTATGTAAAAATGCAACTCATGTGGGCTCATACTGCGACAAAACAATCAATGAAAGACAGGAAAGCAATACACAGGCAAGCAGAAAAGAGTTGAAGCAGCTACATCATCATTGTGCCCACTCGCTCACTCCAGACACTGACCTGCTCCATTCAAACATGTGGCTCACCCGGATTTTAGAGTAAGGAGCTAGCGGGGTTAAATCCAGGGCAATTAATGCGGACATTTGCGTTCACACATACAGCTCCTCTTGGGTAATGTCTAGACAAGTCCAGAGTTACAGTGCTTGTGTGAAAGAGGCTTTAGAATAACAATCTGAAGCCTGTCAGTGGTAAAAACGAGTGCTTTTAATGGACGTAATTTGATGGGCACATTTGCCCCAAGGATTATATTGCAGCCATTGCTGCCCATTTGGTGGCTATCATCTAAAAGCAATCAACTTAACCAATTCCTTTTTTTTGTTCCTATTAGTCATTTAGACCCCCCAAATATGTAAAAAATACCAGAGATGCCCTTGAAAGCCCGCAGTCCCCTCTTCTCCACTTACCAGCCAAATGTCAGTTTTAATGGGGAAGCCTGTTTGATTATTAACTCAGTGGTTTTATGGCTTAAAGAGTAAGTGTGGTCATTATCCACTCAGTGTGATGGTCATTAGTCTGTCAATTCCAACACGTTGTCTGCTCAGCCCGGCTATTCACACTCTACTGTCAAAGTAAACAGAGGGGACGGAGCGAGCTGGTGGCTGGGCCTGATAATGTGTTGCTGTAGCCCCTAACCTCACACTTCTTTTTCTCTCTGCCTGTCTCACCCTTCTTTTTTCCTAATTAATTAATTGACTTGATAAGTACTGTCTCTGTGATGCCTAAAAAAGTATCCCAGGTCAGTTTTTCCCCCTTTGTTCTTGGCTCAAATGTACCCAAGTCCTTGAAATTGAGCTTTGTTTTGTCTCCCAGGTTTTCTCCATTTCTAGTTCCCATCCATTCACTTTTTCCTTTTGCATGCCTGTGCACACACACACACACACACACACACACACACACACACTCACCACGCCTCTGATAACCATCAGCTTCAGGGCACACTCTATTGTTTCAGCTCAGTGCTAATTACTTCAGGTCCTGACCTCAGGTTCAGCCAAGGAGCAGCAGAGGGGGATGGTATGTATGCGAATGTGTGTGTGTGAGCTGAGAGAAGTGTGTGTGTGTTGAGGGTTGGGGGTAGGGGTGGGGTTAGCTGGGTGGAGAGGTCATTGCTGCTGCCAATCAATTGTCACAGTGGATTCGGCTAAACATCACAGTATAATCCAGGAGGGAAAACACAGCAGCACAATGAGAGCAGCCAACCAGACTGCTGCTGATGTTTCCACGTTTTAAGCATTTATGTGAGTCCGTTTTCAAACAGCGGACACAAACATGACAGGTTAAGAAGGAGAGGAGTAATACTGATGCACCAAATTGTTTGTTAACTGCAACCCTGCTACATTTCTCTTGTTTGTTGTGTTAATTCCTTCTGTGTTGGGTCCTCGTGTCTCTACCAAATTCAGTTGTTTCAAAGGGTCAACACTTGAAACTTACTTACTACTTTTTCAATCTGGACCCTGTTTTACCAGTGACAGGCTCTGACAATATTATGGAAAGGATTGCTACAGAGAAAGGTCTTGTTTTAAAGAGTAAGATACATTTTGTTTAACCAGATACAGCAGTTTTATTGCTCTCGCCGAACTCACCAGACTCCCTTTGCAAAACTGTAATTTCATCATTGCCATTTGTATTCAGTATTGACAGGAACAAAATAAAACTCACCTAAAAAACTCTTGGCTGATCTTTCCACTCTTCTAACAATCGCTAGCTCTGGTTTAGTTGAAATAATCCTTTAATTCACTGCGCTGAATGTTAAAATATCTGGAGAGTAGTGACAGGGAGGTCGGACATCAGAGATGCAGAGGGTAGAAGCAACATGTGGAGGCCGAATATTTTCACTTCTAACAGTAAATTAAGGTTTATTTTGACCAAACCAGAGCTGATGATTGTTGGAACAGTGGAAAGAAAAACTAAGATGATTTTGGTGAGTTTTATCTGGTTTCTGTCGTGTTTGAATGAAGGTAACAATTATAAAATAACCATTTTGTCAAGGGAGTCTGGTTAGTTTGGCAAGAGTGATACAACAGCTGTGTCTGGTTAAACTAAATATATCTTACTTTTTATGAAGGGTCTATCTCTGTAGGGATCCTTTTCCATAATGCTAGACACTTAGAATATCAATCTGAGTCTCTTACTAGCAAAAACAAGCACCTTTAGTGGATGTACTTTGACAGCTGTAGTTTAGTTTCACTTCTGCCGGCTGCAGCGCTCTCCTTCAATACTGAACCAAGTTCAAAAATTGTTGTGCCCCTTGGTCACTTAGACACAAACACATGGAAAACAGGATTCAGGTTGAAAAATACAAAAGTTGCTTTTTAAGTTACCAATGCTGACGTGCAGTTGAACTCTAGATATTAAGAATTCTCATTCTATCTTGGGATACGTGTAGATTGAGTATATAGTATATATATATAGTATATAGTATATCTCTCTTATTCCAAAATCAAATCCAATTTGAATCTTTCTTCATTTTAACTCCAGAAAAAGTAACAGCAGAATGGGAGTTCAGGTATTTGTTGTATTGAAAAAAGTCTGCAGAGCTCTTAAGTTGAGTTTGATTACACCTGGCAGATGTATCAACAGTCTAAGAATTGTGCAAATCAGTTGGAAGAAAACACAAATCAAGCATTTGCTGAGCTCTTCTCCTTCCGAAATATTTGCAACAAATCCAAGCTTTTTCTTTCTCACCCAAGTCCACTTTTACAAGACAGAAAAGCCAAAACAACACTCTTCACTGCTAGTTTCATGCTGTAAAAGAGAAGTCTTCTCCCGGGGTGCCACGAGCAAACAAAACCTGTCCAGTAGGCCTTATATGTGCATTCATTGCAATGCAAAACAGATTTCCAATGCTTCAGCATCACTTAAGGCCCTACTTTCAATTACAATGTCACGAGCACTTAGAGCTGACGGGCCTTTAGAGGAGGAGAGTGGAACCTGTGGTGAAGTTCCAGACGGGCTCAAAAAGAGACCATTAGGGACTTTAAATATAAAATAAAAACACTCAAATTGAAAAATCTACTTGTCAGATGCTTATTTTCTAAAAATACAGCCAATAAAAACATATGTGAGCCACACCAGCCAGCATAAATACAGGCTCTGGATATTGTCAGAATTAGCTGGAGAATGCATGCTGATTTTCTTTGCAGGAGGAGAGGAGAGGAGAGGAGAGGAGAGAGAGAGAATGTGAAAGGAATATGCATTATACTACAATATATGACAATAATAGAAAACTAAAAATATGAATAAAAACTTTAAAAGAGAGTGTAGACATAAACAATAATGCTGAAGATGGGGTATATAAATAAGGGAGTAAAGATGTAGTCTTATAAATAAGAATATAGGTTGGCTAAAATGTACAATAAATTCAGTATTGAAATTGCTCCAGTTCAAGAACAGAAATAAATAAGCACAGAGAAATTATAAGAAAAATAGAAATAGAAACAAAAGTATGTAAAAATATGTGAAAATGTGCATTATACTATAATATATGAAAATATGTAGAAAATAAGTAAAGAAAATAAATGATATTACTGCGCTGCTGCTACTACTACAATATACAGTATATATAAATAATTAAAAATGTAAAATAATAAAATAAAAATAAATGATTAAAAATACATTAAATAAATAAATAAAAAATAATTAAAGTAAATAATAATAATAATAATAATAATAATAATAATAATAATAATAATAACAAAGAAAAGTGTAAAAGTATGTATACAACAATTCAACAATAGTGTAAACCAGTATGTTGCATATTATTGCACAGAGTATTGCACAGTTGAATTATTGCTCTAAATGACTGTACCGTTAGATCAGTATTGCCCTGCCAGATATATAAATGATAAATAAATCAAAATTTTCTCTGGCAGTGGTAAAATAAGGAGGAGACATGAGAGGAGAAAACGCTGAAGTAAATGAGAAGAGAGAGGAGGAGATGGGACAGTGCGGGGATAGAGGGGAGGTGAGGAGACTCGCTCTTCTATTTTTCTCCTGGATCCCGCCCTCCTGGTCAGGGGTTGGTCAGGGAAACCCTACTCCCGCGCATGGATTGGTCGGCTCTCCTCCGGACGGGCAAAATAGTCTCTCTTCACAGACACAATAAAGTTTAGAGCTGGACGCTTGCAGGCAGTGTAGGCGCAAAACCAGACCGCCGTATGCGCTGCTGCGCTCCTCCACACGGAGTTAACTAACGGGAAACAACACGAGAAGGACGCGGGATTTATCTTCTAAAACTGCAGATGCACCGATTGTTTTAACTCAAAACACTTAACTGGGTCTCGCAATGATTCTGTGCCTCCTTCTGGATATTTTAATCTACTGAATGGGTCGGAGTTGGATATTATAGCCCCCAAAACGCACGGACTACATGCGCTCCACTCTTGCAGGACTATAAACACGCGTCTCCAAGGTGACCAAACGTAACTTTGCGCGTTTTGAAGAGAGGACATATTAACTGTGTCAACGTTTAAAGAGGGGGCAGCGTTGCTGTGATCATATGCCCGGGATGATGGTGTCGCTCAGCGGGACAGCTCTGCTCCTCCTGTCCGGGCTTGTCGCTCCGCTCTGCGTGGTGCAGGCTTTCGGCGACGAGGTGGAGGAGATGACCTGCGACCCCATCAGGATCAGCATGTGCCAGGGTCTCGGCTACAACGTCACCAAGATGCCCAACCTGGTCGGCAACGTGCTGCAGTCTGACGCTGAGCTGCAGCTGACCACGTTCACACCGCTCATACAGTACGGCTGCTCCAGTCAACTCAAGGTACTGACAAGCCACTGAGGAGAATAGGAATAGAATAGAATAGAATAGAATAGACAGGATTGGGCCAGATTACGTTGAAACGTAGCCAGTAACTGAACACAGATTACCTTTTTTGTAGGCTAATTAAGAACATTATCCATTGCATCACAAAAAGTAATCTAATCTGATTACTTATGAATGCTTAAACCATCAAAAATTGAAATATTGCACTAATCTACTAAAAAAAATGGTCACAGCCTCAAAAAATTGAGTTCCACAAATATATTTTTTTTTTTTTAAACATCTCTAAACTTTTTCAAGGCAATAAAATTGTTTACCATGAGAAAAAGTGTAGTTTTTTAAAAAGCCGCATTTCGAAGATGTAGTCAAAAATGTAATCAGGTAATCATGACAATGTAACTAAAGTCTAATTACACTGTTTTCAAATGTAATCTAGGATGAATATAGTTACTTTTTTTGTAATCTAATAACACAATCCCAATTAAATGTAATCATTGCTACCCAACCCCGAGAATAGAATAAAATTTCTTTATTTTCAGGGTACAGAGTATAACAAGATTGAGTAGCAGTCCTTTTTTGGTGCAAACACACATATCAAACAAAATTCAAAAATAAACAGTACAAAAATAAGATATATAGATATATATCACAATATTATTCTGTGATATGGCATTGATTCTTAACAACACTATTGTTGCGTAAAAGTAAACTTTTAGCTCAGATTTTTGCACATGGTGGTGTGTTCTTTATATGACAGTTTTCCCAATATTAAATGTATTTCGCAATACATTTGAATCGTAACCCTTGTATCATGATTCGTATCGGATCGCCAAATTTTTTCCAATACACAGCTCTAATATATATGTATTTGCTGTAACCGTGACAACAGTAGATACTGAGATATCGCACTTCTGGGTGAATTTTTTGTGGCTCTATTTACAATCTTTCTGTGTAAAAGTAGTGTGGTTGGAATAAATACAGGAATATGTACATATGGGTTTATATTATGTATACATGTTACATGTGGAATATACACATATACAAATGCAGTATAAACATCTGTGCAGTGTTCTTTGTATAGATATGAGGGTGCAGTTGGAGTTTAAGTATGTAAACATCATGTAAAGAAGGTGCTGTTTGAATTTTGACATTTTGTGCAGTGTTTTAAGAATGTAAACAGTAAATTATTGTGGTGGTGACAGTCACATGTCCCAGACAGTCGGTGTCAGTGTTTGACAGAGTTCTGATGACACTGATACTGACGATATGAGAATAGACAGTGTGATATTAAAAGCACGCTCTGAAGCTGCACAAATTTAGGAACACTCATCCTGGACTCTAAAAAGGCATGGCTGAGAGGAGATAGTCTGCTAATTATGGTTGTGTTGTGTTTTTGTGTGTGTGTGTGTGTGTGCAAAGAGAGAGAGAGAGAGGAACACAGTGCGGTCCCAGAGCACATGACAGGCTACAAGCAATAGTTGACTATTCAGTGAACTGTTGAGACTGATGGTGCCAGTGATAATGAGCAGCATAATATAATATAGATTGACCCCCATAGAGTTAAAATAAGCAGGAGGGGTCCCCTTCCTCCTTCCTGTTGTGCCAGGCTGTCATGCTAATTTCAATGAAAATGCCCCCTCTGTCTGTTGACATTCTGAGTTCATGCCCCACACAGCAACAGCTGAGTCTTCAACTGCGATATACTGTACTGTCTGCTTCTCAACAATGGTGCCCTCAGTGTCCTGAGACAAATGCTGCTTGTTTGCCTCATGCACCATGTAAGAGAAAAATTAGTTTGGTCCCATTCCATGTCCTTAAGATTTTACTTTAGATTATAATTGGAAACACTGGTGACACAACAAGAGATGTGTCACTGAACGGAGTTTAGTGTTTCTGAAATGGAATATTTCTATTTAGAGACACACACATATCTCATAGCTGATCATCCTGAGACATCTGCATAGTAGGGCTGCAAATAACAATTTTTTGCATTGTCAATTATATACTATTGATTATTTTCTTGATTAATCAATTAGTTGTTTGGTTTTTAAAATGTCAGAAAATGGTGATAAAGATTGATCAGTGTTTCCCGAAGTCAAAGATGACCTCCGCAAATGTCTTGTTTTGTCCATAACCAGGGCTGGCTTTTATGATATCTTGATATTTTTCGGCTATTATATCTGATATACACGTTCTCTCTAAAGTAACGCACTGTTATGGCTGGGTGAGAGAAAATCAAATATCATTATACTTTTGATACTGTGACAATATTGTTGGGATGACTAATGATACTTTCACAAAATATTAACACAATATATTTTTTGATAAATAACAATCTGTAATATGAATAGAATGACTAAGTTGGTAAAAACAAAAGATTGACAAATTCAGAAAATGACGTCACTTTGCTGTAATGCAGCCTTTAAAACCAGGAAAAGACAACACTGCTAAATACATGAAATTTATCCAAATTCTAAGATTATATCAAGTCTCACAGTATGGATATAATATCAGTATATCTGCCAGCTCTATCCACAACCCAAAGATATCCACATATAAAAAGGTGGAATCAGAGAATTTTTCGGCTAATTTAATAGATGATCACTAACTGATTAATCGACTCGAAAACAAACATTTTGCTCTAGTGTGTCACTGTTTTCTGGAGTCGTATTTGTAAGTCTGGAGATGTGTGTACATTTTCTTTGTGTTTTTCTGTGATTTTTTTTTTTGTGCACAGATGTGTGATTTTGACATTCTGAATTATTCGCTGCTGCAACTATAGGTCATATTCTCAGTTTAACCATCAGTTTAGTCCATAAAATGAGGAAAATCATGAAAAATGTTGACACAGTTACCCAAAGCCCTGAAGTCCTTAAATATCCTGGTCCACAACCCAAACATATTCAGTTTACTGTCATAAGGGACTAAAGAAGAGAGCATTCACGTCAGAGAGGCTGAAATCAGAGAATTTGGACTTCTTCTACTTCTTTTTTTTTTTTAACTGACTGAAAACAATTAATTGACTATCGCAATCGTTGGCAAATAATTTAATAGTTGACAGCTTAATCAACTAATCGTTGCATCTTGAAATTAATACCCTGCTTAAGAGATTATTTGTGTGCGTGTGTGTGAGACAGCCAGACAGAACAAGGAGCAACTGCAGCATGAAACCAAACTGTCCCCCTCCAGCTGAAAATTGGCCTGTAAGATTAGCTGACACCCCCCACCCCCCACACACGCACCCACCCCTCTCTCTTTCTCTCTGTCTCTCTCTCTCACACACACACACACACAAACACACACATGCTAAAGAGGGAGGAAAGGGGAAAGGGAAACCGTATCCCCCAACATTTGCTCTAATGGGAGGCTTCCTGACTGGTAACCAGAGCAGCTTTTAGCAGAGAAGTGACAGCACTCAGGTTACCAACAGTCGGGGAAAACACCCAGAACGTGTTACATTACTGTCACTGGTACAGAATGCATAAGTTACTGTGGGAAACATCAGAAATGCTGCTGCATCTAATCTAATCTAATATTGCACTCTTTCCTACTTGCACTAATGCTGCTGAGAATTTCCCCCTGGACAGATCCAGTTCTATCTTCCCCAATCTTCCTTTGCCTTTATAAACTGTGAGAATTGAATCATGTGCAAACACACAAACAAAGCCTCCACTCACCCACACAGAGGGCAACTAATTTGTTAACTTTTTTAATTCCATCTAATCAAGCAGTAAATTACTCTGGACAACTCCAGTATGTGTGGTTCAGTTTGGGAACTAAGATTGTCTATTTGTGGTGAGAAACTTAAACTGTCTCCAGATTGGCCAGTCTGCTCCATTTGCTGCGCTACAACCCAGATACTCATCAGAGAGCACTGTAACAAACTGGCTTTAAAGGAAGTTCCCTTTGACTCAGATAACTGATCTTGACATCCCGTACTTCCCATACATAGTCAGTAACAAAGTAAGGAGATACTGTATCACGCTGTAGACTCACAATCATAGAGACATGTCTGTTTCTGTGCTAATATACAAACATTATTAGGTATGTAACAGAAAATTAGCTCCCTGATTCTGTATCTTTTACACCATAAAAAATCCCACAGGAACATAGTGGCATCAGCTAACCTTTTCTCAATAACTGAATGCAAATATACATGTTTTATCAAGTTAGTGTTATCTTTTAACTTAAAATATTTTTAAATGAGTTGAATGTACACTGTAAAAAAAAGAAAAGTTGAGATGTTGAAGATGTTTTCTCAAGTACAACTGAATAAAAATCCATTTTATTTGACTAGAAAAGTTTGTTTTGAATTATTACAAAATTACCTCATCCCCTCTTTTCAAATTCAGTCAACCTAAAATTAAAAGGCAGCCCGAACATTTTTATAACTTAAAACCAGAAATTTAAAACAAATAGTCTGTTTTTTACAGTGCATTTTACACAATTTATTTATCATGGTTGTAATTTTTATATCCCTCCATACACAGATGAACATTTTCTATGTTTACTTAGCTCAGTTCTCACAGAAAATAAGAGTTATATAATGTTTCTGTGTCTGTTTATTTCCCAACCTTGACACCCTTCTTGGATTCATGTTTCATTTGGGCTACGTTCAAGGGCTGATTTCAAGCTGGGTTTTCTCTATCACTGGATCAAGGCTGCAAGCCCAAAACATTTTGTTCTTATTATGGCCCATTAAGTATTTTGGTATTTTCGAAATGAAAAATGGCAGCAGACCCTCCACTCTGACACGCTTCAGCATTTATAGTGGGCCATCACCTTGTCCAAAGCTCCCGGGGCGCATGTTTGTTTCCTTTACTTGAAGGTAGCCGAGTGAAATGTACTTTCTGCTTCTGTGTATTTTCATATCATGAGCCTGGCACAATTTTACACTCTGGCTTCAAACAGATTTCACCGTAAAGGCATGAAATCACTTAAAATTGCAACCTTTTGTAACCCCAGAGTACTTCTTCTTCCCTCACATCACCACCACCTCAAACAGTCAGATGTGACTTCAGACTGCTCACTATCTTTATAACCCTGACTTAGATATCTATTTCAAAACCAGTGCCATGGGACAGAGACAACTGAGCCTTGGATTAGGGGGGATTATGGTGCATTACAGGGCACATGCCCTCAGTGTTGTTAAATTCACAGATTGTTTTTAAAGATGCAGAGTTGGATGTGTAACCTTGGAAGCAGGTTAGTGTTGGCAGCACTGTTTTGACTCAAGTTGTGGAGTTTCTTATTAGAAGTGACAGTAGAGACTCACCACTAAAAGAGGTGATGCAATGTGTTGAAAGTAAAGAGCAGCAGGATAGTGAGCGGTATAATATGCAAGTACATGGAGGATCTGCATGTGGGTGTACAGGGTGCAGCCGCCCACCAGCTGTAATCCTGTTGTAATATACAGAAAGATTGGCCCACGGGGGAAGACGCAGCACTGTTTCCACTTCTTTAACAGGCTGACACGATTTACCTCCTGCTTCACAGTTCGCTTTAACTTAGCTGGAACAAAGCCCACAAATCAGTGCACATGACATATGACATAACATTGGAAAGCTGTTACACTCTTACTGCACTTTCTAAGTGTCTAAGTTGAAATTGGTGTGTGTACTGTCATTTTCATTCCTGAATGTGCTTTTCACTTGAGAAAATGGAATAAAATCTTATTTGAGTACACATACAACACATAATTCTAATGGTAACTCAACACATTTGCAGTGTCAGTCTAAGCTCATTTTGACTTTTGTGTCCTTTATTTGTCTTTAAACTTGCTCTTCTGTCACTTTTCACTGGAGGTTATGAATTTTCACTACAGAATGCATACAAAATGTTCAACTTGCAATCTTGTATCTCCATTTTCCCGCAGTTCTTCCTGTGCTCAGTCTATGTGCCGATGTGCACAGACAAGGTTCCTATCCCCATTGGTCCATGTGGTAGCATGTGTCTCTCCGTCAAGAAAAAGTGCCTCCCAGTGCTCCACGAGTTTGGCTTCATATGGCCTGAGGTAAGTCACATCATCACATGATCATCCTGCATATACTGGCAAATATAACTTTAGGATGTGGCTGAAAAAATAGGATATAAGAAACCAAATATTAAAGGGATAGTTTGGATTATTTGAAGTGGGGTTGTATAAGGTACTTGTATTACCTGGCGGTAACCCCAGTCTCAGGAAGCAGGAAGGAGTACCGGCACGGAAGTGAAACAATGTACTGCTGTGGACAGGGTCAGCGGCAAAAAGTACACTATGTTTAGAATATTTTCACAGCTTTACTTTGTAATTAGACAGCCTTTCCTGACATGACATTGCTGTTATATAAGCCAATATAACTCTCTCCAAACCAACCAAACTCCATGGGCAAAATCAGTAATTTTACCTCGCATCACACGGGAATTCTTGGTCTAATGCTGCGTCGATCTGTGTTTGTGTTATTGTGTGACCTGTGTTTTAAACGGTTAGTTTGGATTCACCAAAGTCACACAATAACACAAACAAACTAACAAATAGAGGCAACAGTGGACTAGCAACTTCCATGTTCTGTGGGAGTTTGGTTGGTTTGGAAAGAGCGATATTTGGCTTATTAAATGGGATTTTCCAGTGAGAAAAGACAGTCTGAGGGTAAGGCAAATTAGCAAAAATATTCTAAATGTAGTGTACGCTTAAACTGACATTTTTTTTTTTAAGGTGGAACTTTTTAAGTGGCTAAAATACCTTTTTTACTGACCTTGTCCACAGCAGTACATTGGTAAGCGTACATGCTGGTACTTCCTCTTTCTCAAAACGGGGTGTGCAAACTGGCACCTACCCTACCTACCTACTGTAGGTAATAAACTGACCATTGATAAGTACTTTATACACCCCGGCATCAAATAATCCAAACTATCCCTTGGAAATAAAATGCTTTCTTTTAGAACAAAAAATTTTTTTTACACAAATCAGTTCAAGAAGCATGCATCCCAGCCAATGTGACCAATATGTCTCCTCTCCAGGTGCTCAACTGCAGCCTCTTCCCACCTCAAAACGACCACAACCACATGTGTATGGAGGGTCCGGGGGACGAGGACCCGCCCTATCAGCCTGTCCGTATTCCTCACCACCAGGAGGAGTGTCAGGCGTTGGGATCTGCACCTGATCAGTACACCTGGTTGAAACAGACGGAGAGCTGCACTCTCCAGTGCGGCTACGACAGCGGGCTCTACCGACGAGGGGCCAAAGTCTTCACGGACGCATGGATGGCGGTGTGGGCTGTGCTGTGCTTCCTGTCGACCACCCTGACAGTCCTGACCTTTCTGTTGGATTCACAGCGCTTCTCCTACCCTGAACGACCCATCATCTTCCTCTCTATGTGCTGTAATTTGTACAGTGTTGCCTACCTGGTAAGTAGGAGATTGTTGCATTTATGTTCATGTGTGAAGGGAGAATGAATAAAAAAAATTTAAAATGTGACATAAAATATATAAAACTTATTTTATAGTAGAACAAGACAGATCTGATTTTCAGTCTAGTTGAAATAATAACAGATTATGAGACTTTGTGTCTTTTTCTTACAGTAATAAAAATGTCACTTTCTATGCTTTCCTGCAGGTGCGGTTGACTCTGGGAAGGGAGCGCGTTTCCTGTGACTTGGATGCTGCAGCCGTACCAATTCTAGTCCAAGAAGGGTTAAAGAGCACCGGGTGTGCCATAGTCTTCCTACTGCTCTATTTCTTTGGCATGGCGTCCTCACTCTGGTTAGTACAAACAAATTCACACACACACACACACTTTTTATCATATCAATCCCTTGTCTCTTTGTCCCATTGTCGTGAACTGTTGTGAAAGGACTTTAGGGGGAACAATTGGAACACGAGACTTGCATCCTGTTTTCTTTAAGGTCTATCTATCCTGTCTCATAACCTCTGTGCTACATGGATTAATTTCCACATACAAAGGCAGTCTTTGTTAAAAAAAAAAAAAGCCACTTTTTGACTGCGTGCTGCACTACAGTTGCAGTGGAAACACTCTGCTGCCGCAGCTCTTTTTTCTTCCGTTTCACTTTGCCCTCGTTTTCCTGTTTGTCTTCGCTCTTCCCTTTTGGAAGAGCAACAGACTGAAAAGCCCAAGGACTTCACTCTCTCCTGAAATACGATCACAATCCTCTGTCGTATAACTCATAACTCGCTGTTGTCACGATGAGCGGATTACAATAGAGGAATAGATGTGTCTGTGATTTTTTTTTTTATGGAAAAGTTACGATCCTGTTTCTTTTTCAGGTGGGTGATCCTGACCCTCACTTGGTTCTTGGCTGCTGGACTCAAGTGGGGCCACGAGGCCATTGAAATGCATAGCTCCTACTTCCACATAGCAGCCTGGGCCATCCCAGCCGTCAAAACCATCGTCATCCTCATAATGAGACTGGTGGACGCGGACGACCTGACGGGACTCTGCTACGTCGGCAACCAGCAGCAGGAGGCGCTCACAGGCTTTGTGGTGGCACCGCTGGCCACGTACCTTCTAATAGGTAATTACAACATGATAGTACAATTAACTTGTCTATTTGTATGGCAATTTTCTATTACAAAAGAGTACATATATCTATATTTTATATATTCAGACCCTGCAATAATTCCTAAAAGGTGCTGCAATCACCAGGGATGGGTTGCACCAATTGGTCCTTACCGAGCCTGGTCTTAAATTAAGACCAGGCAGGTTAAGACCTAGCAGTTAAGTTTAAGAATGGACCTTATGTCAGCTGCACTAACCACACTTAACAATGCATGCCACGCTATTGCCTAGCAGCATCTGTTTCTTGGATACGTTGTTAACAATCTTGCTAGTTTGTAGCTACTCTAATTTGCAGCAACTTTATAGAGGATCCAATAAAATAAGAGGCTATTTTACTGGTGTTGAGATAAGAAAATGAATAGAGCTGTACAGTCAGCACATGAAAACACTGACTGCCATCCAGTCCAATGTAATAACAAATAAGAAGAAGCTGTCAGCTTAGAGAGAAATAAATGATTGTTCAGACGCGCAGCTTTCGTTCAGAAAATAATGTACGGGGGAAAAAAAGGACCTAGATTTTGACTTTACAACTGCTCCTCCTGACTACATGCAAGATCTATGTCAGGTCTTAGCAAGAAGAAGGCTTAAGCCTAGATGGTGCAGCTTGTGTAAGTGTTACACAACCAACATAGTTTAAGTACAGGCGTGAGCTCTGTTGGTGCACCCAGCCACGTGGTTGTCAAATACAGACATTTTGGCGGCACAACCTACGACCTGAGTATGAGACTCAACAATCAAGTCATTCCTCAGAATCGCATGTACAAACCCTCAGTTCTTTTATCGCTTTATGTGCTTGTCATTACGTTTTTTCTGGCGTGACTTTAGTTTTCCTTTCTGTATCTCAGGAACTCTGTTCATCTGCGCTGGCCTGGTGGCCCTTTTCAAGATCCGCTCCAATCTGCAGAAGGACGGCGCCAAAACAGACAAGCTAGAACGTTTAATGGTGAAGATCGGAGTGTTTTCTGTTCTCTACACCGTGCCAGCGTCCACCGTCATTGGCTGTTACCTCTACCAGCTCTCCCACTGGGGGGAGTTCAGGGCCAGCCCTCGGGACTCATATGTGGCATCGGAGATGCTTAGAATCTTCATGTCGCTGCTCGTAGGCATTACGTCGGGCATGTGGATCTGGTCGGCGAAAACCCTCCACACCTGGCAGCGCTGCTCCGCCCGCCTGCTCAGGGACAGCAGGGCGAGCCGGGGGGGCAAGAGGGCACCGGGTGAGGGGTGGATCAAACCGGGAAAAGGCAACGAGACCGTGGTGTGAGGAGAAAAGGACAGGAATGGACGTCTACCTGCTTCTGTCTCACTTACAGAAACTCACTCTGCCAATTGTAAGAGGGAGAGGGCAGAGAAGAGAGATGAGAGGGAGATGTGACACAGAAGTTTCTCAAGGAAGCCACTGGATGTAATGGCATCATAAAAGCTGCAGAGAGTGTAAGCATGCCTCACCCCGCCTCTAACTGACCCTGTGCCTCTCAAGGAGGAGAAAAGTGGAGGACCGGGTCGAACACAAGTAGCAACAGTAGCCTCTCTACCTCTGTTAGACTTCCTTTGCCCAGAGGACTGAGAAAGCAACAAATGAAGGAGAAAGAGAGACGGGAAAGGCAGAACAGAAGCATCGACATGCAGACCAGATACACCAATAAGCTGTGTAGCACCACGTCTACCTCTCTGTCTCTCTTTCCTCCAGAGCCCTCAGCAGAAAAGACTGAGCTCTGCTGGATACAGTAACCCTTATACCGTTGTGTCTTTTTAGGGTCTTTTGAAGTTTTGAATTTTACACTGGACGGTCCTGGTGCAGACATTATACAGATGGTTTCCCAAAAGCATCTGACAGCTTGACTTCCTGTGGGAGTTTATGTCCACAGGAGCAATTTTGAACTCTTAGACCAAAAGGAATTCAAAACTGATGGAAACATATCAAATGTGGCCTTAAATCTGTGATGTGTTTACATCTGAACATTATCATACATTTTTGTAAATTATTGACTTTTGTACAATATAAAAGAGCAGGTGATTTGATTGCTCAGAATTATTTTTGGGAAACCAGCTCTAAGCTGTATTAATGCACTATAATTATATACGATATGTTAAGTGTCTGTGCTTGTCACAAGTGCATTACCAGGGATGGCAGTGATTGGACTAATAACAAATCATCAGAAAGTATGTTAAAGGGAAAATTTGGCACTTTTCATGGGGATCTCCAGTCAAGTGTAGTCAACTGAAGCAATAAACTCTTCAGTGCTGCTATATTGACCAAGAAAACTGAGTCCTGCTGCTTGCATAATCGGGCTGGCACTGCCTACATGTACCAGGATGCACTGTGTGCGAGCTTCTTATGCCCACACCCATGTTGCTGTGCATCACCACCCTTGGATTATAGCTTTTACTTTGTTGGCCAAAACAGCGTTAGGTGACAGAAATACTCATCTACCATGCTCACTGGCCAGCCGGAGGTGGAGACTAGGCGCTGAAATAGGTTGCAGTTCTTCCAGCATCACTGGATGCAGGAAAAATGATTTTGCGGCAGGAGCACTCAGCTTTCTCTGTAAAATAGCATGCATTGAGGAATTTATTGCTTCAGTTGACTCCATTTACCGTCAGCACTGACTGGATGTGCAGAATTTTCCCTTTAATATGCAGAAAGCCTTCAAACAGGGAGAGTTTGGTCAGTTTTCAGAATGAACGCTGCAGAAAAAAAAAAAAACTAATGTGGTTTATTCCTCACTTTTCTTACAAATACTGTAAAGGTAAAGGCAGAAACATAACACCGCAATGAATGCTGGGAGCACCCCGGCTGTGCTTTTTATTCCTAGACGTATATACATAGCTGCTGCATTAAGCATTTCAGCCCATTGCTGTGATATTGCTGTACTGGTCAAGACTGGCCTGTGAATAAATACAGGTAAACAGGAGTGCTGCTGTTTTCTGGATTAAAAGTACTAAAACTATACATTAAGTAGGGAAAAAAAAAAGTTTTTGTCTTTCAAACATAGATTATCATTGAATCGTTTGAAAAATGTGAATGTTTAGTGCAGAAAAAACAGTTTCCCTGTTAATTTATATGTGTTTACAGGCCAGACTTGTAATATGGCACCAATATGGCGTACAATCCAATGTGGCATCTATGTATATATATCTATACTTTCATTGAGCCCACATATGTGGAAGCGGTAAGGCATCTGGGAAATGTAGGCCTGTGTGTTTTACCTCAGCGATCTATGAGAAGCTCAGCTAACTTCCAATGATGTGTGCAGTCTTCTTGGAAACCCTGTACTGTATATGCTCTCAAGTTACCATGAAATCCAGGAAATGAAATTATTCCCTCTGCCCTCTTTTCCAAACATCGTGCCCGAGGCAGGTTAAGGAATTAAGAGGTTATTAGGACAATCACTTGCCAAAAGACACATGTTGCAATAACAAGGAGCTGTCGCATACACATGCACATATATGCAGATAAACTCACGTAAGAATCAGTTCTCACTCATTCTCATCCACCAGTTTTTATACGAACACGTTACATCAATAATAAGAGACCATATCTGCCTAATCCTGTCTCCTTTGCACACAACCCTGTGTGATCTTGAATCTCTTCAGTTCAATGAAGCCATCACAGAAGCACAATTAAACTGGCACTATTAATTGGCGTGTCTGTCCAGCCTGCATATCTGTACGTCTGTCTGTGTGTCTGATCCTCTCATTGGCCCACTGCCTGCCTGTTTCTCTTTAACCTTGTCTACTGCATCATGGCTCATTTCCCAGACAATCAAGTCGTCCCTGGAAAAGATGATTGCACACTGCATTTCAGAATTTCGTGGACGATAGCGACGAGACTTCTGTTCATCGTCTCCGCCGGTGCATTTTGTTGATAACAGGCATCTTCCGCCGTTTTAATCCCTCTCAATAATTGCTCACAGGATGTGCTATAACTTTTAATTACAGTAAGTTATTCACGATCCATCGCATGTCACTGCTGCATTCACCAAATTCTGCAACCGCCGTATTTGCCTGACAATCTATCTAGCAAAGCTCTTGCGTTTCAGTGAGTCTTTGAATGTATAAAAGCTGAGGTGTGTGTCACATTACGCCTTCTACATTTAAGTAGAGTGAAGAAAATGTGGTAAATGTGTAAGGGTTGAAATAATCTGGGGCTCTGCCCTCCCTGTGTGTCATTTGAAACCACAGTGCCTCACACAGCCTGTCACAGGTATTTTTAACTTGATGTTTTGGGACAGAAAATAATTTTTACAGTGTGGGCTGCCTTTTCCCCCAAATATGTTAAATGTAACAGCACCCTTATTACATTTGACGATACTTCTGTAGGTTCTGCTGAAACAGAACCCTGAAAAACCAGCGTTTCTCAAACCAGCATACCTTGGCACACTTATTAAATTTCCAAAGTCAAACAAACATTACATTGAGTTAAAGTGAATTAAATTAACCTCTGACCACCTCCCCTCTGAGCTAATGCAGTTTCCCTCTTAAAATGCCTTGGCCGTCTGTCTCGTATGACCACACCGAGCTTCAGGTGACATGTCCAAACAATCACTGAATAGTTTTGCCTCGAAACATGGCGAGCGTGTGCCACGGCCTAATGAAGATTGAGAACCACTGGTGACACAGATTTCGTAAATGCTTTTTGAGAAGCCAGCCCAGACATGAATCAATGTTGGAGTCGGTTCACCAGCGCTGATCGTAAGCCTTTAAGGTCGAGACTGTTCCTTTGTGTAAAAAAACTTGTTGTCTTGATGATGTCATCAATGTATTATAAAGAAACTGCTAATTTATCCTTGTAAAAAGTGACAAATTTTAAAACTTGTTTGTTATTTAAAAACACTTTTGTATCAGAAGAAGATGATGAATAAAAACTTTTTGGTTTCCAATATCTTGATGTAATTTTACTTGTGCGTTTTTTGTATGTATGTGTGTGTCCATATGTGTGCGTGTGTGTTTATGGCATAGTGTACTGTCAGGGACACAGTTTGTCTGACTGGGGACAAAAGGTGTAACTCCAGCTGAAAAAAAAAAAGCTTATTTTGGGGGTAGTGGTTAAGATTGGGATTAGGCCAGTAGTTGGTATGGTATAGAGTTAGGGCAGGGGTCTGAAACTTTTAACTCTTAAAAGAGACATTTTTAGCCAAAAAAGAAAAAGCCTACTGGCAAAATTTTGAGAAGTTGCAGTATGACACACAAAATATTGTTGTAAATATTGCAAGAATCTCTTGAAGCCTACAATGATAATAAATGAAAAATCAAGTTTAAGAAAAGTTATTAATGTTCATATATTTTTTGTGAAAGCCACAGGGAGCCACTGGAGTGGGGCAAAAGAGCTGCATGCGGCTCTGGAGCTGCAGGTTGCAGACTCCCAGGTTTGGGTAATAAGTCTCCAGGAAATGAATGTAAGTCTATAAATGTAATGTGCCCAAAAGTGACCTGTGTCAGGGGTCCAGGGACCCCCAGAGGTCCCTGAGGGGGTTCCAGGGGGAAAGAAAGGGGAATAATGTATTTTCACTGTAATTCCATAAATTACACAATGACAGAACGACTTTTTTGGTCACAGGTTTCATACACATTCTGTATCGAAACATCTAAAAGCAAGTTTTTCTTGAAAGGGTACTTTGTTTGAAAGTAAACTGTGAATTTGTATTTGTCATGTTTATATATCATGTTGCATTTTGATGTGTTGTGATTTTCGTACAGCTGCTACTGTGACCAGGTCTCTCTTGCAAAACTCTTACTGGTAAAATAAAGGTAAATTAAATTAAAAGACCTTGGAACAAAATCTTATTAAACGGGCATCAGTGGTCTAATTTGTGTCAGTTTCGGACTCCTTGACATTAAAACTTTGAGAACCACAGTCTAAGTAACCTAAGTGACCAAAGTGTAGGTGTGTGTGTGCTCAAATCAGGCTGCAACTAATTATCATTTTCCATTTAGATTAAGCTGATGATTCTTTCACAATAAACTGATTAATCTTTTGGTCTATACAATGTCAGAAAATAATGAAAAATACCCAA
This sequence comes from Lutjanus argentimaculatus, assembly GCA_034769285.1. NCBI lineage: Eukaryota > Metazoa > Chordata > Actinopteri > Lutjaniformes > Lutjanidae > Lutjanus > Lutjanus argentimaculatus. The sequence goes on from JAWZSL010000001.1 coordinate 6,464,910, forward strand.
TGAAACATTTGAATGTTTGTTTTCGTCTGTGCAATGTTTCAAAACCCAAATATATTCTATGTATCTATTATTCTATTCTCACCTTAGACAAAGAAAAGCAGCAAATTCTCACATTTGTTTGGCATTTTTGTCTGCAATATGGTCGATTAGCAAAATAGATGCCAATTGATGCACCGTCTGATTAAATGACTAATCATTTCAGCTTTAAATAAAATTATCATCTCGACAGCGTCATAGATTCAGATTATCTTTAATCATGAATTAAAGAGCAGGCTTCAGTGTGTCATGTATAGACATTTCCATGCCTTCTAAAAGCCACTACTTAGTGAAGAGTAACTACAAATCCTTTGCACGTTCTCTCACTTTTGTTCCCTTATTGGGTTGAACAATGCTGCCACCTCTTGTCTGATGAGACAAATGAAGTGTTGCTGCTTCATGAAGCACTAACACCCCTGAACATTTGTTTGCAGCCTTTTAACCTCATTAACTCTACACATCCATACAGCAGCGACTCTGTTTAGATGTCTTTTTAAGTTTCTTTTTAACCGTTACTTTGGGTTAGGATAAGAAATGCTCCATGACCACTTAATTTGTTTTGAATCCACAGTGGAAACACAGTGATTATACTGTGTAAACAGCACTGTACCGTCAATCACATCTCATCAGCTATGAACTTCCAACCTCCCCAACACAGACACACACACACCACACACACACACACACACACACAGGCGCTCACTAACAGTACACTGCAGAAACACACACCTCCTCTCACTTCAAAATTTGTTGTAATTTAGTTTTACAATTACACTTAATGCACGCTAGGCTGTAATTTACCAGCGCAGGGGTAAAATTGCATTGGGAGAAACTGATTAATGCCGGGCATGCTCTAGTGTGTGTGTGTGTGTGTGTGTGTGTGTGTGTGTGTGTCGGCAAAAGAAAGAGAGTCCAAATATCTAAGTCTGCAGCTCAGATTGCCTTCCTGTAATTTACTGTGAGTGAATTGAGTGTTTGTTTAAGAATTCACTCAAAAGCCTGAGGTAAAGGGAAAGTGACAGCATCTACCGCTCTATTGTTTCCAGATGTGGCTCCAGTGTACTAACACACACACACACACAGTACATACACAAGCAAGCATGTTCACAAACTGACATGCACATTCACACAAAACACGGGTAGAAAGAGGAGGAGTTAAATGAGTTCAATGCTGAAATTCTTACCCTAAATGGTGGTTTCTGTATAGAGGAGTGTGTATGTGGATGTAGAAGTGTGTGTCAAAGCGCACAACATACTGTAAGTTGTTCTTTCCAGGCTGTTACAAACTCCACATTCGCATTTTTCACTGTGTGCCACAGGTCAATTTATCGACAGGCTTCTCCTCAGGCGGCGGTTTCCACGTTTCTGTGGTTCTTCTGAGATTCAGTAACTTTTCACACGTAGAAATCTTTAACAGCTAACAGCTCACCCTAAATACTGATTTTCCAGCTTTAAAAATAACAGAAAATTACTTGAAACTTGAATTCTTACTCACAAATGACAGCCGACACTTTAAAAAGTTTGTGTCCAGACTGCTTTAAAATTTTAAGTTGACTGAATTTGAAAAAAAAAAAAAGACGAGGTAATTTTGTAATGATTTAAAACAAATAACCTTTTCTAGTCAAACAAACTTGATATTAATTCAGTTGTACTTAAGAAAACATGTTCAATAAGCTCAAGTTATTAAGTTGAACCAAAAACCTTCAGCCACACTGACAAACATTACAAACAAGTTGATGTAATTTTGTAAAGATTCAAAACAAATAAAATTTTCTAATCAAATAAACTTGATAGAATACAAAACAAGTAAGTACATCAGTGTGGTCATGAAACGTCAGAGTACAATTTGTTTCAGCATATTGACATGTTTCCTGTAAAAACAGTTAGGGAAGGACTTTCCGCAGTAGCCAATAGCGCCGAATGTTAATGCAACCCCCTCCCAGAAATACAGCGTCTGGACTGGGAACTCTCAGTCACTAGTACCAAAGGAACGTTAGCATTAGCTACTTTAACAACAACTAGAGCTATCAGGATGCTCAAGAAAGTATTAGGAAACTAAATGACCTTGGTACTGTATCCTGGTCCTGTCGGTCGGTTCTGTGTTCACTGGGAGGCTGCTGAGCCCTGTTTTGTTACCCACTAACAGCAGCTAAGAGAGTTAAAGCTGAGCAGCCATCAGACATTGGAAGAAAACCAGAAAGCATTTTCTCCACAAAACATGACCCAATTTTATCCAAATTAGTGAATAAAGTCATTAAGTTGTGTTTTTGTACAAGTTATAAAATTGTGGGGGTTTTTTTTGTACAAACACATTAATCAGACAGGCCCAGCTCCCAGCTCATTGTATGCTCCATGTAGCTAACATTAGCTGCTCAAACGGGTCACTGTAAAATGCCTCACACACCTTTTCCCAAGTGAATAAATTCTAGCCAGAACAAGCTTTGCGGTGGAAGTTTCACCTACGCACCATATTGTTGCTGGCGGTTAACTAATGAATCGGCTTTGGACTGCTGAAAGCTGAAGATGTGGATGTCATGATGACTGGTTGAAACTGCTAGTTCAGATTTTGTTTTACAGGAATAAAAAGTAATTTTCCATCAGTTTTAATAAATGTAAAAAAAAAATGAAAAGCACTGGATTTTTCTTGGTACGTATTATTAAAAAGGGGCACAGTGTAACTAGGGATGTGATCTAAAAAGATTAAAAAGGCATTTTTATTTAATCTCAACTTTAAATTTTCAGTGTAAGGGTTAGGGAATGTTCAATACATTATGGTTTATTCATCATATATGTTTTCTTCAAACAAAGAAAGCTCTCAAAAGAGTTTTACCTGTCGAACTATGCATGCTGGGAAGCATGCCAATCATGTTTCTGTAAAAACTTAATTTAATGAATTGACTGAACTCAGTACTCAATGTACAGCGCTGTTCATTCAACTCATTGTTTCAAGTCAAAAGACTTTAAGTTACAAGAACTCATGTTAATAAGTCCTGAAGTGTTCTGAAAATAAAAACTAGAAATTTTAAGTTTAATTAACTTGAATAAATAAAACGTGTATCAGTGTTGAGTTAATGAGAAAGGATAAGTGGACTCCACTAAATTCCTGTGTGGTTTTTTTCACAGTGTAACCTTTGGATATCCACTCTTGCGGGTGACATTTCGACACAATTCTGAAAAAAAAACACACACACACACACAATGCACACAGTAACGCACACATTTTGTTCCACTCTGTTAGCGAACAGCATGTTAGTGTTTTTTTTTTTTTTTTACAAAGCTGAAATGTGAAAGGGTCCTATTAAAATTCCTTGGACTAATATTCCTGGGAATGTATTTCCAGAGCTGGGTTCCCGTGTGTGTAATTGTGTGTATACATCGGCGTGTGTGTGTGTGTGTGCTTGGTTGTTGAGGGGAATGGGGAGAAAGGGATTTGTAATAAAAAGTGAGTGAGAAAAAGCAGCAGATAGGCTGAAATAATGACAACGAGACAGACAAAATGAAGAAAAAGAAGAAGTGAAAGAAAACAGACAAAAATAGAGAGGAGAGAGTGAGTGAAAGGAAGAGTGGAAAGGAAATCTGTCATCGTCCAACAGCAGAGCGCTGCAGCTGTTCCCTCTCAGCAATGTTGAAATCATTTTCCCATTCTGCTCAGAGTCTATGGCTTGTATGAATAGTTTTGAGTAATGGCCACCACTAGGGATTCTGGGTGACGTAGCTGTCTTGGCCCGAGAGCCAATTTGGTGCAAGAAGGATTTGTAAATCGCGGTTCTCGGGGCCAAACAAGCTAACGAGTTGAGACTGAAATCCAAAAGCCCGGCCAACAGAGAGATTGGAGAATTATTCACCATCAAGCAGAAACAGAGAGCTCTTTATACATGGCAGGGGGTGTGAAAGATCGAGTTTATTTTATGCCAGACAAAGATGTATTGTATGTTTAAGGTCAGGTCAGATTTTGAAAACCTATTAAAGCACGTTAAGTATTATGCTTTGATAGGGGAGAGCAATATTAGTACATCAAATAAGCAATGAAACTCTCATTTAAACCAATTTAGTAGTCCTCTGGCTTTACAAAAAAAGCCTGTGTGCACGCTTTTAATGTGTGTTGGCTTGTAGTAAAAACTAAATGTGGATCTCTTCATAGTGGATTTCTGCCTAAATAACCCCATTTATTCCTCACAAAGTCATAATATCTCATAATATAGCAAATATCAGGCCCTGAAACAATCAACCCCAGACTGAGCCTCATAAAACCTGCACTTTACACATGGCAATTTGATGCTAATGTGTGAACTACTGTCTGTGTTACACCACAATATAACAGTGTCCCTTTGTCACCACTAGATGTCACTCTTTATCCAAACCAACCCATCATGTCACGTCCCCATCTGAGGCAGCTATTTCTTGTTTCTCTACTTGACTGAAGGACATGTTTCCATTTATCCTAATTTTATGCTCATTTTTGGGTGAATCAGAAATGAATCTTAGAAATATCAACTGACCACAGACGTTGCTCAAATAATACTTAATACTTAATACTGTTTTTGAGTTCAAATAATCTCAACTGAACATGAATTTAAAATAAAAGGTAAAATCACTGTTTAGCAATTGGAATGCAGCCTTTTATTTTTACTCAAGTACTGTAGTCAAGTACAATTTTAAGGTACCGATGTTTGGAACTTATGCAGTATTTTTATTTTACCCCATTTTAAACTTCTACTTCACCACATTTTAGATGTACCTATACAAACTCTCAAAGTGCACAGGCTTTATAAATAACACATTTTCACTCATCCAATGTTCTCTGTAGTTTACTCTTTTATAACACAGGAGAAGAAGAGGAGTATTGACCTGAAACAAGATTTGATCATGGGGAATTTGTTCAATACATCTCGAGACCCAGTTTGAGATACTCTGCAGGCTGTGTCTGTCCTCTGTCTCAAATGTAAAAAGAATCTCCTCCGGTCCAGGCATAGCTAAGCTAGTCAAGTGCAGATCCCCACCAGGCAACAGATGGTGAAGCACCTACTGCAATGCCACCTCAATCAGCTGAGATTTGTAAAGTTCCGCCAACATTAACATGACCCTCACATACATTGTCTGTGGCTGAAACAAGATTTCAAACTGAAGCAGTTGTTGATCACTAGCGACCCCTAGTGGCTGGTTAAGAAGAGTGAGAAATCAGCTGCCAGTGGTCGTATAAAACAGAGCAGTCAAAAAACAGAATTACTGCCTCACAGTTGTTCGTCTCCACCAATCAGTCAAGCTGCAGTTTACATCCATGTCTGTCCAGTGTCATATAATGTACAAAGCGATGAAATATTCACAGAGGAGTACAGAGGACTGATATAGAGCTGGATATAATGATGTCACAGTGAAGTTGACCTTTGACCTTTTGGATATAAAACATCATCACCTCATCATATTATCCTTTTAGAAATTTGTGAGTAATTTTGTCATAATTAGTATGAATGCTTGAGTTATGGCCAAAAATGTGTTTATTAAGGTTGCAGTGACCTTGACCACCCAAAATCTAATCAGTTCATCTTATTGCGGGGATAAGAGCCGAGTACTTGAATCGCAAAACTAACCAGTTACAGAGCTGATTACAACAAATAAGTAATCCAAGTACTCTAACATGTGACTTCGCAGCATGCTGCCCCCAACACTGCTAATAACAATGACAGAAGTTGTCCTTCCTCAATCAAACGCAAACACTGAGGAGAGCTCTGATCCTACACTTGCACAATGCAGTGTGACATATATCTGCTTTATGGACCGTCTGTCTCTTAGCTCCTGGTGTCAAATCTGCAGTATACCTCTGTGGTCACCCACGTGCATTTTCATCCCAAAGTCATTAAAACATTTTTATAGTTTGATTTGTACAAGTACTGCAGATTTGATGCTGGAAGCAAAATGCAAGCATTGTGCAAGTGGAGAATTAGGCAACATAAGTGAAAACACCTGTGTGGGTGTGCAGGGGCTTTAAGTGTTTATATACAAATTATATGATTGCTTTGTAAAATATGATGAATATTGGTTAAACTACAGTATAATATGTAGTTAGAATTTGCTCTACTTCAGCCATCCACAACATTTAAATGCAGCTTATACTTTAATGTATCAGTAACAAAAAGTACTTTTACACTGTGGTACTACTAGTTTTACTTAAGCATCAAATTACTGCACCCACCACTGCTGGATCTAAAAAAATCATATATATATATAATATATAAGATATTCTTCAACAACAACAACATATTAAGATATTATATAAAGATTGTCATTAAAATGGTGAGCTAGTGAGCAACCAAGGGGATAATGACTAGATACACACAAAATGACAGCTGGGTTCTAACTTTTGATTATAGCATTTTGATTGATAACCACATATCACAGATACATGGAGTTTGACAACAACCACGTTCATCTATCTCATAGAAGAGCACTCAGGGTGCTGTTTATTGTGTATAGAAGCCGTACTGTCAGAGGCAAATGTGTTACAATGAATAAATGTGGAACCATGTGTGAGACAGGCTGAGTGATTCCATGTTATTTCAGCAGGACATTTGTCAACTTTAGAAATGCCAACCGGTCAATACAGTCGCTTCATCTGTCTCGCTCTCTCACACACACAGGGACACAGAGAGAGGAGGGGGGCGTAGAGACAGCAGGCTATATTTGGAAGAAAAAAGGGGTATAAAGAAAAAGAATGAGGGGGGAAACAGGGGTAGCGGGGGAGGAAAGGGAAGAGAATGGAAAGAAGGGCAAATGAGAAAGAAAATGAGAGTGGCGGTGTTGTGTGGTTATGGAGAAAAGTCGGAGAAAAGGATGGAGGGATGAGTCTAACAAGCGGAACGTAAATGATTCCATTGTTTTCCTCAATCAGAAAGCCAGTTTGGCATGCCAAATGACTGGAAATGACTCATACAAACACAATCTATCTCCAACAGCCTGTCTGAGTTGGTTTCCTATTAGTTTCTTCCTGTGCGTCTGCAAGTACAGAAATAGAAAGCATAGAAAAACCTGGCTCTGGTAGGTCAGTTTGTTATTTTCTCTGCTGGTTTGCGGTTTTAACACAGACAATTCAGCTTATCACTGCTCCAAACTGCCTGTCATCTAACCCTGAGCCCCCACAGGAAAGCTGTTACTTTTCATTGTTGTTACTGAGTCATTATACACTTAGCTAGCTTCACTATTTTTATTAATTGTAGTGCTGTTTTCAATATTTTCCAAATTAATTTTTACTCATCATACGCTGTTGCTTTTTTTCTGTCATGTTTCTATAGTGATACTGAATGTATTCTATGTGGGGCCTAACTTTTCCAGAAAAAAACTCACACAACTTTTTTGTGCCCCCAAAACTTTTGGGGGCACAAAAAAGTTAATTTTGAACAACTTGAGGAGACTGAAATAGCAGAAATTCTATATCAGTCGGGACAAATGAAGATGCTACTTTGACGAGTGGCAAAATAAGCCTTAAGCCTTAACCCATGCTAGCGACTCTCCACCATCCAGGAACCAGCACGGTTCTGGTTCAACACCATTCTGGCTTTGAGCTAAGAGCTAATGTAGCTTTTAGCTCAAAGCATGCTAACGTTTTCACAATGACACTTTATCATGTTTAGCAAGTAAATCTTTAGCAGAGAAGTTAAGTGTGTTGGAAGGGTAACTTTTTTGACTTAGCACAACACAAAAAGTTGAGGGTCATTAGTTTCACAGGTATTTAGTTATGAAAGTATTCAACAAATTAATTTTTTTTTTTTTTTTTTTAACTTTACTTGCTTATTTTGCTCAATTCCTGGATATCTATGGGATCATGATTATGTTATTTGATCCCATAAACACTCATCAGCTAAGTCAAGATAGCCTAATATTTCTGTTTTACAAAGCTTCAGACTACACTAAATACATAAAAAATGGTCTATCCAAAGGTATTTATTAGTGTCTGACTGGAATGTAATGTAATATTGTCCAAAACTCCTGTATCTCCAGCTCTTTAAAGGTAAATTTCCTATTTTTTTGTTGTGTTGTGTTGTGTGTTGTGTGTTGTGTTGTGCTGTCTTGTAGTACTTGGGACGTTTGACCAACCCAAAATGGTATTGGGTTGGTATTTGATGTCCTGATGTGTTTAGGAAAAGTAACAGAACAACATTACAGTTCATGGCAATCCTTCCATTAGCTGTTGAGATATTTCACTAAAAACACAGATGTTAACCTACTGGTGGTGCTACAGGAAAAGTCACAGGATCACCAATGGCATTAGTGTAAACCTAGTAGTCATTAACCTATTTTGCTGGATACAGTGGGCATTAGTGAAAACATGATGAGGAAATATCAGGAATGAGTCAATACAATTCATCCTCAAGGGGCCATGACTTTGTGAACAAAATTAAATCTCAAAATTAGATTTACTAATAATATAAATCCAGTTGCTTTTACCTAAAGTGGCCATAATATGCTAATTTCAAGCTCATACTTTTATTTTAGGTTTCTACTAGTGAAGGTTTACATGCTTTCATGTAAAAAATAAACATTTTTTTCTCATGTTAGCTGCAGCACCTCTGTTCCCCGTCTGTCTAAACCACTCAGTTTTTTTCTCCTGTCTCTTTAAGGCCCCGAGCCCTTTCCAAATTTCAGTCCAAACTAGCTGCACATTATGCAAATGAGCTACAAAGTGATGTCACCAAGTAACAGAACAAAGGGATTACACACAAGGCCTATCAGGCGCTTCAAGAGCAGTGCTTTCTGTAGGATTGACTCCCTTTGGCATGGACTTTGGTCTTTGTGACTTACATGCACAAAAAGGCAATTTAACACATTAAAGAAAAGGGAAAAACCCCAAAAGCATAAGATAGCCACTTTGAATGTTAAAAAAAACTTCTAGATATCCTATTACTTAGATGTCTGAGTCTTCGTAGATAAGCATATAAAAGTAGAGCAGCAAACTTTAAAGCCCAGATTTTAATTAGACAGTCACTGTCTCCTCCATGACAGTCCACATTTTCTAATTCCGAAATGGATTTGTGTGTAAGTTGTGTGCTTTTGTTGTGCGACTGTAAGCCTTCATTCCTCCTGCTTGGATGGCTTGTGTGTCTGCATGTTGTGTTGTGTTGGCATGTTTTGTGCCATCTCATGTTTGACAGTATGTGTGTGTGTGTTTTTTTGTTTACTCTTGGGTCAGTGACTTTGTGCTGCCACTTTTAAACTTTATTGGACGCCTGAATAGCAATGAGACAATTATCTAAAGCCTATGATCCAGGACTCACTGTGCCCCGCTTATTAGAACTGGTCCAACACACCGCAGCAGCATCCTTGTCACACCGATATGGAAATTAAGTGGCACACACATGTTGTGCACACTTGCACGTATAAACGCACAAAAACACACACACACAGTAACAAATCAAAAGTCATCAGATAAGAAATAGAAATGCGGGCAGAATATGAGGTAAGCAGCAGAGAGCAGGAGAGGAAAGAGGCCTGGAGGGTCAAAGATACTATCTATTTTTCTTTAATGTTTTATCAGCCACATGACTAATAAACATATGACCTGTTTCCAAGAGTTTGTGCTCCAGGAAAAAGAAAAAATCAGAGAATTAATACTCTACAGAATCCATCACAGATTACTGATAACGTACTTGAAACTATCACTGGGAACTTTATCTACTGCTCCACAGGGCCGGGGGGGTTACTTTAATAATGTATTCTGCTACAATCACTACAACCCCAATCCCACCTAAATACATAAATAAAAACAAAATACAATACTTTGCAAAACTTACCAAGCTATATTCAGCTGAATACAGCACAAAGACAAGATATTCAGAGTTCAAACTGATAAACTTTGTAGTTTTTTGTAAATATACAATAGTGAATCTGATGCCTGCAGCACGCTCCAAAAAAAGTTGGGACAGGGGATCATATTTTCTTTTAACAACACTCAGTAAGTGTTTGGGGACTGAGGACACCGATTGTTGTTTTGAATGTTTTGAAAGAAAAAAGAAGAAAAAAAACCCAAAACTTTATCATTTTTAAATCCAGCAATTAACAAATCCCCTTTTGACATTGTCAGCCTCAACACACGAATGCAAAGTCAAACATAAGTTTAGGATTGGGGACATTAGTTAGACTTATTTTTAACCTGTGGCACATATCCAAGAGGCCATTTATGATAAGTATGTCACAAAAACTGCCGCGGGGAAAAGCAGCTTTCATTTGAAACGGCTATAGAACTGGGTAATATGAAGAAAAAGAATAGTTTAATTGAACTGCTGTAAAGAACTCTTTAGTGTAGGAATTAAACATTGCTTTATTTTACCACCAGTATAAGCTTGAATTTTGATTTTATAATACTATATAAAAAAAAAATGGATGTCAGACATGTTCACCATGACACACTGGTTGTTACCTGTAACACACAAGGAAAGAAAAGCCTTAAAGGAGATGTAAGAAGAAGATCTATTCAGTGTACAAAATCATAAAATGACCATGGTTTTTTTCACTAGAGATTAAGTTGATAAATTGAAATACTGGCTTCTCTGACAACAAGAGCCAGCATTTTGTCTTTTTCCATTCTGGTGCAGAAGATCTCTGCACACTGTCCAAACAAGTTTATTCACTTTACATGGAGCTAAAAATTAATACAGAACGTTCTCTAAATGAGTTAGTGTCTGCGTATGAGTTATAAGTAGTCATTAGAAGGAGTAGCAGTTTATAACATTTAAATTGAGCAATATGTTAATGGAGTCTGGCAGGCAGTCACTTAACTCCAACTCCAGCAGTGGGCTTTTGTCTTCAGGATAACAGGCTTTTCTATACATTGACAGACAATTGACAGTAATAAGCAACTAAACAACTGACAGTGTTGAACTCGTCCTCACTTGTCATTGTCATTGTGCTCATCTTTTGTAGGTTAAAAGTCCCTGCAGCCTGCGGGCCTTATCTATTTAATACTGTCTATGGTTCCACCCAGTATTTGGACTGCAGTGCTCATTTTTGAATGGTAGGGAGTTACATATTTCAGCTATAGCTATAGGAAGCTTCATCTAAAATCATGCCATAATAAGATTCATATATATATTATGTGCAAAACATCAAATGTTTCAATGAAATTACATGTTTTAGTACACATTTTCTGATGCAACTCTAGACACATGTTATGTAGGTGTTCTTTAATATGCAAACGTTTCTGAAAATGACATCACACATAGGTAAGGGCTGCACACTGTATGTGTGAAGCAGAAAAAGAACACCTGAGCAGCTGGACGTGGTGCAGAAAAAATTATGGAGGGAAGTCCTCCACCGCAGCCAGCAAGAGAAATGTGCGGATTTATTGTGAATGCTGGAGAAACATAAATACATGTGAGAAATGTGCAGCAGTTCTATTAGACTGTGCACATAGTTTGTGGGACTGACAGGTGTTTAAGACCATCAGAGAGACAGCATTGCACAATTTAATGATGCCAACAAGTATGTATTTTTTGGCACTTTGAGCACCACAAGCCAATATATTGAAGAGGAGGCAGACATTTCTATGTCTCAAAAACTCACACCAAAACAATCTATAAGGATAAATAGCACTACAGGCCAGAGAAAAATATGTATTTTTGATTGGGGGAAGTGTAAAATTACTGAATTGTGGGGCTGTAGTTGTATAGCTGCTTCAAACTTCAGTATAACCAATTAACAAGTCTTTTTGACAGATTTTATGAAACTCTGCTACATTTTCATCAGTCATCAAAAGAAAAAAAAAACTTTTTTGTCAAAATTTTATGACCCAGGAGGAACACACAGGTGTAAATAAAGATCTCATTAATTATGTCTGAATTCCATTTAGCTCCTTCAGTTTCAGGGTCCTGGTAATGTGCCTGCTGCTTCACTGTCAGACAGTCATGACTTATTGGGACCCTTGAATAGAACAGAGCCCTCGTTCATGTTAGTAAATCACTAACACCTGTGCTTTTCCTGCCATGACAGGTCGAAATGTCTGCTGTGAAATCAATTGAAAGGCTCATGTTGAAATTAAAGTTTGTGGATTCACATACAAATTATTTAAGGTTTTGCATTCAAAGTAAGAAATTTTATGAATTTTTAGCCTACAAGTTCATTTAAAAAAAATTAAGTTGTTACGGAGTTAACACCCTAAAATTAATGTCCTCTGTGTGACTGGCAGAATAATGTTCACTAACCCTAAAAGTCCTAAAAGTTAAATGACGCATTGCTAACGACTGACACCAGCTGCAAGTCAGTGTACTTAGAAAATGTGAGCCATCTATGGACTGTGATAGGTTTAAGTGAAATAGACTGAGAAAAACTATTTTTTTTTTGTGGCTATGGTGTAATTGGAGCTACAGTGGGTGACAGTATATGACTTTAAGTTACAGATTCTCATCTGGTTATAAAATGCTCAGGGTACCGCAGAGAGGGGGGGGGGGGGCCGAAGAGAACGAGGGGAGCGGAGGAAAAGTGCCAGAGACTGATGAGGCCTATCATTTTACATTAGTGAGGCCTAGATCATATTTCTCATCCCTAATGAGACAAATATTAGCCACAAACGCCACTCCCCAAGGGTTTTTGGAAGCAAATGGCTCGAGGTAGAACCTAAGCCCTTCAGGAAGAACCCTTTTGGAACCCTTATTTCTACCATTGTGTAGTTGTTGTGATAATATAATCGCAGCCGGAATCGTAAAACTGAGATTTTAAAAAAAACCTATGACACAGATTTCATAAGGACCAACAAAAGAAATTTAATTGTGACTTTCCTGACTTTATTATCTTTTAAAAAGACCTGTGTGTAATTCATGGCACAATTCAATCACCATCAAAAAATTATTTGTCTCTCGCCGTTCACACAACAGACTCTGTCTCTGGTGAGCTTTCCAACCACCACATCTATGTTTCCAAACGAGCCACCCCACTGTAACTGTTAAAAAAAAAAGGTCTTAATAATACATTTCCTGAAAATAAAATTCCTGTCGCTTGGTGGGATATCGACTCTGAATGCTTGAAATGGGGGAGAGAGGCAAGGTGTTTGCAATCTGCAAGCTCGATCTGCTAGATGCCACTAAATCCTTCACACTGGTCCTGTAAGATACCTCTCTATCTAAAAAGTGTCACCTGTGCACTGTTTTCAGTCATAATGACTAATGACTAATCTGTCCATCTATCTATCTGTACCAGCATTACAGCTGCTGATGTTACATTTATAATAATACAGTTTACACAAAAGCAGCTAACAGGCGATTACAGTAGCTCCCCAAAGAGTATATTTATGCAGCCTATCTAGATAGAAACATTCATCATTGAAACCTGTTTGGGCTTCTCCCTCCTCCTCACTGTTTGGTTACAGCTTTGTGCGCCCTTTCTTGTGATTATGTTTGATCAAATTTGTGGTATTATGGCCGCAGCAAACAGCTTTTCTGCAAATATCACAGCTGGCAACATTCTTATTAGCACGCTAGAAAAATACAAAAAAATATGCTAGATTTTGAGCCAGAACCCAGCTGGGCCGCTGTGGCCAGGTGATGGCTAATCTCCTCGTTTACTGTCAGCGGTGATAACGCCGCAGTACGGTCACATTTCTGCAGCAAATGGAAGAATAATGGATTTGTTCTGGGCAAACACAAAGGGAAGGGACTGCTGTGTTTACATTCAGCTGCAGACCTACAGTTGTAAAAGATGAGAGGTTTAGGCAGCTTCTGCACAAACTGGACTCTAATTATGTTACCCCCAAAAGGTTTATGTATGTGTCCTCGGCTGAAGTAGACAAAACATTTTAATTGGACAATCAACCATTTTCTCCTTTTCAGGCTGTAATGGGGACCGCCGCTTTCAGCGTGGATGCATACCTGCTGTTTTGCTGTTGACCATAATTTCAAGACTTTTGTTTTGGAAGTGGGAAAATTGCCAAAGAGCCACAGCAGAGTCAGAGCATCTCTCATGAGGAGCGGGTCATCAGGGAAAACATCACATGCACGGTAACAGATGCTGCTGCAAATATGAAACTCATGAACTCGTGCTCTGACTTGGGTCATTAAAAATGCTCCTAACCAGACTCACAAGCAGCAAAGATATTGGAATATGGTATTTACTGTATGATCATTACAACCACAAGTTTTGGTCAGTTAAAAAAGTGAAAAATGTCAGAAGTTAACATATTTAGAGCTGCAACAATTAAAGGAGCAATATGCAGCAACTGCACATGCAAAACTTAAGTACTTAAAAGTACAGCAGTCCGAATAGTGAGATGGAGCCATAGACTGTATATTATATAAGTTACAATTCTATTTAATATACGATCTATGATTGAAACTATTTGTTTCCTGCACACCTGCCTCCCCAGACTAGGAGAAGCTCTGCAGGCTGCAGGACACACACCAACATTGTAAACTGACAATAACAAGCAAAAACCTTTATAAACAACTTAACCTTTGTGAACAACTTTGGCTTCGACAAGATTATTTATGATTTCTTACAACTCATAAACAGACACTGACTCATGCGACAAACATTTGGCATTAATCTGAATTCTAATTCATGTGAAACAGGCAAACAAAAGCAGTCATTCCAGCCCCGAATAGAAATTTCAGCAGGACACACCACAGCTAGCATTTCTGTCAGAGAAGCTGGTATTTCAATTTTACATGTTTCCTTGCTCTCTGATCACATATCATGGTCATTTAATGATTTATTACAGTAAATATATTACAGATTTCTCCTTTAATCGCCCAGTTTTGATAATTTATTTATTGCTTTGAGTCATTTTTTAAGAAAAATGTTTGATTTTACCATTTCAAATATGAGTATTTTCTGTTTTCTTTACTCCCCTCTAACAGTAAACTGAGTATCTTTGGGTTATGGAAAAAAGACGTTTGAAGACATCACCGTGGGCAATTGGAAACTGATCAACATTTTTCAACCTTTTCTGACATCTTACTGACCAAACAACTAATCAATAAATGGAGAAAATGATCGACCTAGACATTTAAATGCTGCTTTGTTCAACTACAATCCAAAAACCCCAAAAGATTCACTTTACTATCACAGGATACCACAAAACCAGCAAATATTCACATATTAGAAGCTGGAGAAAGTTGCTTAGAAAGTTACTCAAATTATTACTTTGTTTGAGAGATATTCCTCCCCTGGGATAAATATCATATCCAACACAGTCCCAAGATTTATACCTGCTAGAAATGCAGGCAGGAGAACAAGTCGGATGACAACCACCTACACTCATCATGGATGTGGAAACCTGTTGGAATAATTCCTTCCACAAACTGCGGCGCCTGTTCATGCCAAGAAAGCTGGTGGCTCAGCGCTGGTGTGACAACAAACTGTCTCCCCCAGAGACTGCAGAGAAATATAACAGTACAGGTGAGTGCTTCAGTGCGCTGTCATCCTTCAGTGATGCCGCCACGGAGCTGTCAGGTGGAGAGAGGGTCCTCAGGCTCCAAGGCAATTCGACTATTAAAAATGATTGAAGACTCTGTCCTAGAAAGAAATTCCTACTGTGACCACTCATCGCAGTCCACCTTGGAGAAAACCTGAGGTCGCTCAATCTAAAATCACTGAGTACAAACGTCAACAGCAACAACGCTGGACAGAAGATTTAAGACCTAAAGGGTTTTTTTTCCAGCTAACACACGACAATTATCATTTCTATCTAGGGTTGCAACTAACAATTATTTTTACAGTTGATTAACTGGTTGAATACTCTCTCGATTAATTGATTAATAGTTACCTGGTCTATAAAATGTAAGAAAATGGTGAAAAATGTAAAACAGTGTTTCTCAAAGCCTAAGGTGACGTCCTCAAATGTCTTGTTTTGTTCACAACCCAAAGAAATTGAGTTTACTGTCATAACGGAGTAAAGAAACCAAAAAATATGCTGATTTTTTGAAGCAGAAATCAGAGAATTCTGACCTTTTCCTTAAGAAATTACTCAAACTAATCAATCAATTATCAAAATATTTGATTATTAATAATAACCTCCTCAGGTGATCCAGTATAATAGATATATAGCTGGTGATAATGTTCGTAATTATATGAACATTATCACTGTTAACAAAACAGATCAGCAGCTCCACAGCTTCACCAACAGTCTGTCAACATTTCTTGAGTTTAAAAAAAAAAAAAAAATGTGGTGCCATCTGGGCGAATGTGTGGAGCGTAGCAGGAGCAGTGTGACTGCTGATGCAATAATACACAAAGAGAGAAGAGAATATAGAAGCTACACAAAAAGAGCAAATTATCTTCAAAGACAAACATCTCTATAGTTTTGTTCCATTTGGTTTGTTGGGTGCACAGTCATTGTGTTGTTGTCATTCTCTTGACTCCCCTCCATATTTCCGGGGGACACATAAGCACTTATGACTCACTTGTGTTGGCTGCATGCACACTGAGCACATTAAGCCTTAATGCATTTACGTGTTTGCTACTTGAGCAATTAAATGTGACTGGGTTCCTGCATTTCTTGTGTTCATGTGATGTGAGTCACTCACAAAGGTTAAGCACCGCAGAGCTCCACTCCACCCCTCCACTTAGTTGAAATGTTGACGACACTCCGACTAATGGCATCCTCAAGACTACGCAGCAAGTCCAACTGCCTTTGACCAGCGTGGAAGCTGAGATCACATCCTCGGTATTGTTTCAGGGAATTATGGGGTTTTGACAACCAGCGGAGGAGTATATTTTCTATATTTACACACAAATTATGCATGGTTAGTCCATCTTGCCATGCAACTTAATGGCCATGCCACAGCGAGTCACAATCAGCATCCTTTAAAGGAACTATAGCAGCTTCGTGGTTTAGCTGTCACAAACAGCTAAAAAAAATGGCGGCTCCTAAAAAAAGGTTAACATAGATGCTGCTCTAGCGACAGTTATATCAAAACTGGCTTTGGCACTTAGTTTCAGGATGGCAGACAAGTTCTTTTCAGTGTGAAATAATGTTCAATAACTTGTTGACACACAGCGAAACATGAGTTGTGTGTTGTATCTGCCAGTCTCTTGCCCTGCTCTGCCTCTCAGTTCTCCTCCTCTCAGTCAGGTAATGTTGCTCTGGCCCACTGACAATGTGATAACACCTAAATAAAATGCCCTTGAAGTTGACAGCTCTCTGGTTCAGAGAGTAATCAAAACCGACACTGATACATCTGTGGTACTTGTAAGGTGTTGCTTTAGGGAAGGTACAGAATAATCAGTCAAGGCATACATTAATATTAAACTGATGTACTGTATGAGTATTGCATTACGTGTTGTAACAGCTGGCTGTGTGCGATTCACAAATCAAAAGGTAACGCCTGCTCTAGGGTCTGGTGATGTCTACCAAATGGGCATATAACGATGTCCACAGTGAAACATCACAGATGCCAGGTCCCTGTGCCAGATTTTAAAGGCTCTTCATCTCCAGCACCTTCAGCCTTTGAAGCTAGAAACAAAGTTAGCCAGCTGGCTTTACAGAAAAGAAAGTGAATCTGATGTAACTGAACATCTTGAGTTTGCTAAATGCCTGGGCTGCAATACTTTTTCCCCCCCAGGATGGTGAAGGCATCACATGCCCTACTCTGCCTCTGATTGGTGTATTCTGATATCCTTAGCCTAACCCTAATCAATCCCCATGCCTGAACCTAATTAACCCAAACAACCCAAACCAACAAAGACGATAAGCACTAGCCAATCAGAGAGAGAGTACGGTAGGTCATGACTTCACCATCCTGGAAAAATTGCATCACAGACCCTCTGTCTTTTCATCTCAGCACACAACAGGTTAGAGAGGTCACAAAGCCTGCATGAGCAGCGTGGCTGCAGCCATGCTTCATCTAGAGATTCAGCATATTTTCTCCATTTAACACACGCAGGTCTCAGCAAAAATAGACAGTGCAAATCATCTGCTGATATCAACATAATACCAATGAAATGACTTTTCATTATAGTCTCACGGTTTAATCTGTAGAATACGTCACAAACATGAAATAACCAGGTGAACGGTAGCCCTCACACACAGGCACATGCAGCCAGTGTAGCCCGGGCATAACTTGGCAGGTTTAATAAGAAAATAATAAAGAGGACATTGTAAAACTAACAGTTGTACACAAAAGCCATCACAACATGGAGATGTAACGTTACTGCACTGTCTGGCAGCAACAGTTTTTTTATTTTTCTCCCACATGTCAGCTTTACAGCGACTATGAGTTGACACACTACAACAGATACAAGGGGCATTTAAATCACGATGCTACGATGGAAAAGGCCTCTGTGGTCACTGACTATCAGCATTTGGACCAACCACAGCCTGCACACTCATTAAATGCCACTGTGACATGGAGTAAGTGAGCAGGCATTAAGTTTTTTCCTTGACACTGCGTCTTATATCCTTGCATCTACATGATATTGCTATAATTACTCTCTGTCTCTATGTGCGTGCAATCTACAGCCTCTGATTTAGTGATGTAGTCTGCTACTCTAAGGACATGTTTTTGTTTTGCTCTTGTTTTTGTTAGGCTTTTGCAGCACATCTGATAATCCTGGTGAGCACTGTTAGCATCTGAAAGGTGCAAACTTTTTTTAATAACTTCCAGATTGCATATAGATTAATGGCTCTTATAGGATCAGGCATTAAGATGCTCATTACTTCTAAGATTGAGGCTCGGCCCTGGTAGGCGGCCTCCCTGCTGTCTGATCCGACTCCCCACCAGAGGGTGATCAGTGAGCAGCGCTGTACATTTTTTCCAATGATCCATGCCGATGTCCAAAACATATGGCCCCAGGTCTCGTTAAACAAGCACAGAGTTAATCACCAGCCCAAGCAGTTCTGGCACTAATTGCACTCATAAACCACCACGCGTGTGAACAACAGATGTGTTCTGGACAGTCCCGGAGAGCACATTGAGACCGGCTACTGTATATCAGTACTTAATATCCCACTCCACCTCTGGCTGTCTTTTTCCCCCCAAGAGAAATGAAGCACCAAATTCCCTGAGCCGGTTCATGTTGTCACATTCAACATCATGTTGTGCTTCATCTAAAGGGCTGCTCTGCCCCGTTCCCTGTAGACACCATCCTCATCCCTCACCCCGCAGATGTTGAGCAAATATTATCTCTTCTCTCCCTGCGCTAGGATAGTCCTGGATGAAACTGGGGAATTTGGGGAGTCTTTGCAGGATCCTGCAGAGCACGCAGATAGTGTGAATATCAGTTCATCGCTGGTATGTTCTCCACACAGAGATTTGCAATGATTGAAACCACACAGCTGAGTCTGAGAGAGATTATTGTAACAGAAAAAGAAACGAACATAGTCACACACACAGACTGCTGAATGTAAAACCACACACATAAGCACACTCATGCATTTCAATGGGGTGCTCTCAAGGAATACAGCTCGCCTCTCTTCATGCATGAGCAGCCAAACACACTGAGGAGGGTGATCAGTCTTATTTTACAGCGACGTCAGGGAGCAGTCTGCAAAAATCTGTGGCAAATTTAAATGTCAGACGAAGCTTTAATGTCAGTATAACTAAAATGTCAAGAAAATCCACAGCCGCTCTCGTTTCACAGGTCGGTCCACAGAGACGCACACCTGGATACTCGCACACACAATGACACATAGACCTATTTGCAGCCACACCATGTACTGTAAGTGCTTCTCTGAATTTCCATTTCTTTTCACTTCTCGTCTCTCTTTTACATTTCCATTGTCTCAGATTTCATAGTGAGGACAAAGATGGCAATGCCAGCGGATTAGTCCTCTATCTCTCCAACACATCAGTATCCTGAAGATTATTTTCTCGATTAATAGTTTGGTCCACATAGTGTCAGAATACCCATCAGATTTCCCTTAAAGTCAAGGTGAACACTTCAAAACCCAAAGATGTTCAGATTAGAATGAAATAAAGCAGCAAGTCCTCACATTTCAGAAGCTGAAACAACAGATTTTTTGGCATTTCTGCTTCAAAAATTCATTAAAGGAGCAATATGCAACACCTTAGCTTTCAGAAGTTGGACCCATATACAGTATATTAAATAGGTCAAATCCCTGTTTAATATACATTCTATGGTTAAAGTGCTTTGTTCCCCCTGGCCCCCTCCTCCTCAGACACGACGCTAAGGCAGGTCACAATGAACCTACAAGAGCGCAACATCATACTTTGCTGATGACAAGTGACGCGAAGTACTAAGCTGATCAGCGATTTATAGCAATCAGTTGTCTGCCAACGTAAAGCTACGCACACTCTGTCTGCCAGACTCCATTAACATATTGCTCAATTTAACCATCTACTCCTTGTATTAGATTAGATTAGATTATTAATAATTTCTTACAAATCATAAACAGACACTTACTCATTTGTTGAACATTCGGCATTAATTTTAGTTCTGTGCATTGCAAATAAATGTGAAATGGGCAGTGTGTCAACACCAGAATGGACATTTCTAAGGAGGACATACTGGCTGTAGCATTGTCAGAGAAGCCAGTATTTCAGCTTAGCATGTTTCTTAAATCACTGATGACATATATAATGTTATTTTATGATTTACCACAGTAAATATATTACAGATTTCTACTTTAATTGATTATGAAAACAGATGCCATCTAATTTTCTCTTGATCAACTAATCTATTAAATGTTTCAACACTAATCTCAATAACTTTTTGTAGACCTCAGAGGATGGTTTCTAATGGTTTTGGTGATTGTCTGACCCTTCTCAGCATAACCATTTGTGTCCCAAATTTCTACTAAAGGGGAAGCACACTTGAAAGATCAAATTTATAGGCCACTTTGTGAATTTTGCTTTAGTCTCACCCTCATGTCCAACTGTCAGATTTGGGCAGATGATAAACTTATAATAGGGCAGCAGGATATATATTTTAAAAAAAAAAACATTGTGATTTTTTTGACAGATATTGTGATTGCGATGCGAGTCATGATGAATTGGAATGATCATTTTTGCATCACAATTTTCATATTTTTCCACTGAAAAAACTATATAAAATCACGATTTGACATTTGTTGATGTCTGTACCGAACAAACATGTTTTCCTACATCTGGAGAACAGGATTTGTAGGAAAGAGCATCTCTTCTTACAGGCCACTCTCCTCTCCTTTACCATCGCTTCCTATTTCCTATAACCTCTTGTTCCGCATTTGTAATCCCCAGATGTGTTCATCTTCTCTTTCCACCTTAGCCTCATTCCCAGACACCCTCTCCACACCCCACCCCTCTGCATCCCTTTCGTCTTCCTATTGAGCACTGCTTACGGCCATAATCTGTCTTCCAGTGCTCACCACTGATTGGATCCACAGGGAAACGGCAGCAGGAGACAGGTGGAGCGACAGGGCAAAGGGTAGCTGTGACAGAGAGATAGACTGTGTGTGTATGCATTTGTGTGTGTGAGTAAGGGAAAGAGAGAGCGAGAATAAGAAGAAGAACATCTGAACATAGGAAAGTTTCGTTTATATGAAACTTTTCTCTTCTTGCTGTGCTCTCACTCTTTCCAATAACCATACAAGGGTTTCATGCATTATGTATGAATGTGGATGAAGGGAGGGAATAGACAGGATAGGTGTGTGCTCTGTGTGTGTGTAGGTGACTGTGCTGGGCACTGCAGTGTGACCGATTGGTTGTAGGCTCCCAGTCTAAATCCCCTTTTAGACAGGTACATGGCTTAGTAGATCGATACCTGAGATATAGAAGAGATGTGTGTGCTCAAGCACATCTGTGGCTCTCTCTTCATCTGTGTGTCTGTTGCTCTGAATCCTGTATGTTTGTGCTGCAATTTATTCAAACAACCTTTACAGCATGAGAGCTCATTTAAGTCCAGCAAAGTAAAAAGCTCCTTTAAGCATATTAAACTAACTTGTACTGCACCAACTTTAAATGAAGTGTGCACCAACTGCACAAACTTTACAACTTAAACCTTATGTCCCTTATATCCAGGCCAAAGTGTAATTCCTTTATGTAACTTTCCAACCAATATGCATACACGATCATTAATCACAGGGGGAGACTGGGGATAGTACTAACACATTTTTTGAGCACCTCAGTGGTTCTTCATGCTAGATCTCTAAAAGTTTTGATACGCAGTACCCATATTTGTCTGCTACAACTAAAACTCACTTGGACATCTACTACACAATCACAAATTGTGTGAGTTAGTTACAACCTACCCTGCTACAGGGATGAATATGTGTGTTGACTGTATTCCTGGATGTGCAAGAGACACATAAGGGTTTAGTCACTGTCACAGTCAAATGTAGATGGCTGCTCCTGGGATGCAGGCTTTCTGGGCACAGAACCGACTAAGGATGCACGATATGGATTTTTTTCAGCCAATACAGAAAACCGATAATTATCTGCTTCTCATGGCCGATACAGATAATATAACCAATAATTTCACATTTTTGTATTTTAAACAGAAGTTGATATAACCTGTAGTATATGCACACCCTGAGTGTGAGAACGGCTCAGGCAAAGATGTGTAATTTAATATTCCACAGCTCTGACTGAACCAAATCTAACTGACATCACCATGACAACAAAAAAAACAAAACAAAAAAACAAACAAACAATAGTTCTGACACCTCAAATTTTCATTTAGTTTTTACAATAAAGTTCATCAAAACACTTCACAAATATATTTTAGCTTTAAAAGACAATTTTAGCAAAGATTCAAATGAAATGCTTTGTCATAATTTGACAAATCAGATATTAATATAGTTGATATTTATTGGCTAATATATGCCGATATCAATATGGCTGTGATAGGCAATATTGGCCGATACAGATATTTATTATGCATCCCTAGAACTGACAACATACACGCTTGACCCAGACTGCTACTTTAGGTTATGTAAGTCAAACCATTGTTACAATCCAATGAATGGCAGACTAAAAATATCTGGATGCAAAATTTTACTTTCTTAGCAGAAAAGCAGTTTTTTGTCTTAAAATCCACAGTGTTGCTCACGGAGTGCGGCAAATTTTCCTCTGTCACATGCAACTTTTTTTTAACCAGGGGTGGAGAAAGTTCTAAAAATCTGCACTTTAGTAGAAGTAACCCACTGTTACATTATTGAAATGTTACTCAAATACAAATCAAACTACTCAAATGTACTATATGCAATTAAGTAAAAGTACAAAAGTATTCTTCTCAAAAACTACTCAAAATCTTGCACCTAATTACTCAGAGCTCCTCTGCTGACATCACAGTCAGCTCTCCAAACCTGTGCTTGCAAAGCTGAGGTACTGTGGTTCTGTGGTACTCTTCAGAAACTGACGGTGTAATGGACCACAGCATGTGTTCACCTGTTCAACCTGCAGACTGCCTGAGGAGAAAACTAGTTGAACAGCTTCCCCAACAAAACCACTAACTATTTAACTTCCCTCCATCTGCCACCAACTTTAAAGTTTAGGAGCTTTATGTCGACAGTGTGTAAATTTGTCTTTGAAACTCTGAGAATAAAATAAAAAACAAAACTGAAGACATACATAACAGTTACATATTTAGTTATGTTAATTATATTTCTTCAGCTTTGTAATGTGACCTGATTACTTTCCATTACTTTTGGATTACCTCAGTACCAAATACGTTCAAATTGCTTTGCCTTATATGTTTTATGTTTCATGTTAAGTTTATTAATTGTTTGCTCAGATAATGCACGTATAGATCAGTAATTGTAATTACTAGTGTTGTTAACAATTCATCGATCCGGGAATGCATCACGATGGGTCATGTGACGATTTGGCATCGAGGCGAATTAATCGATTAATCGGAACCATAAAAAAGTAAAAGGAACCAAAAATATGTGACGCGCACGCCGGCCGGACAGTTTAGCGAGTGGGACAACAGGAAACAGCTGCATTTTTCAAACAGCATGGGTGGGAACAACAATGGCTACCGTGACGCAGCTCAGTGCTCCGGCTAAAGAGCGCACAATAGTTTCGCCACCTGGATTTGCTTCACACGTTTGGAAGTCGTTCGGGTTTTACGAAAACGCTAACAAACAAATGTCATTCAGCCGTCGCAGTTCCTCAGATTCAGACGAAGCAACATATAACGTGAAATGTTTAGTCTTACAGACTATTTTTCTAAGCTTTCTAGTAAACAAAATGGATGTTTGGCGAACCGCCATCTGCAATGGGAAGATGAGGTAACAACTTAGCTGTTTTCTCCATTCTGATAAGTTACGTGGTCATTTGCTTATTTTGTAGTCATAACATTAAATACTTTGTGTCTTTGAAACTTAAGATTATATGACTATGACTAGTCAAATGTTCAACAAACCTTGGTATTTATTTTATGAGTGAAGGTTCAGAGCAACGCTGAGTTAATTGGTAGGCCATTTATTTACAAATGTAGCATCAGATGATCAATCTTAGATGGAAAAAAGCATTAAAAATCGCCATAATCGAGAAATCATGGCAGCAATTATCGAATCGAATCGACAAACATTATAATCGCTATAATCGAAGAATCGAGGCTCCCATAATCGAAATCAAATCGAATCGTGAAATACCCTCAATGGGGCAACACTTGTAATTACGTGTATTTAACTAAAAAAAATTTCAAGTAAAACTGCCATGAACTTATTCTGGGGCTTCTGTTTTTACCCACGCAACATCATAGTAACCAGCATCACCACTTATAGTCCCAAGGTATTTTTTTGTAGTAGTAGCATTTACAGGTTACTGTAGCTAGCTAACTGGATTTCTGTGTAGCTAACATTAGCGATTAGTCCTACCTGTAACATGAAATATTTATCTAAATCACATATCCAGTCTTGAATGATGACAGAATTTTCACAGATGAGGACAAAGCTGTCACTGCACTGTGATGTTGTTCCTATTTTCTGATTTTAAGACAGTGAAACAGTGAAACATCCACCCAGAGAAGCATTTTTTCACTAGAGGTCATGATAATAAATTAGCAAGATCAATAAAAATGGCTCTGCCATCAAGCTCTGTTGTAACTGTGCTGAAAATGAATTGATTTGACGTCTTCTATATTCAGGTAGTTAACCACAAGATTGAGAAGAGACTGTCAAAAGATGGATGTTCACTTTAAGAATGATGGTCTTTATGCCTCTGGGAATGGTGAAGAGATTCTGGCCTACATCAGTGTCATATTGATCTGTACTGTGAGTTGATATTCAGACATTTATGCCCATTCCTACATCTGTGGCTGAGGCCATAACAACAGTTATTCTATTTGCAGATCTAAAGGAATCATTATATTTTCATGCAAATCTGAACTCTGCAATGTCAGCCATAGGCAAATTCAACTTTGCTATTTCATGACAGC
The DNA here is from genome assembly GCA_034769285.1 of Lutjanus argentimaculatus. NCBI lineage: Eukaryota > Metazoa > Chordata > Actinopteri > Lutjaniformes > Lutjanidae > Lutjanus > Lutjanus argentimaculatus. Next base: position 6,490,245 of record JAWZSL010000001.1, read on the forward strand.
AAATCTATCTCTTCTTGATGTGCATGTGTGTGTAGGTGGGAGTTAGTTTGTAAAGGACAGCTGCAGAAGGAGACAGTGCGTCCGTGAAGACGTGCAGCAGGAGCTTCTGCCAGCCCCTGGCACTGCATCAAAGACAACAAGAGGGGGACAGAAAGAGAAAAAGACATGAAAGCGAGACGGGGGGGGGATGGAGACGAGAGAGGGCTTGTGTTAGGAGGCATATGGCCTGTGTGAGCAGACAGATGTTAACTTGCGCGGAGGGGAGAGGTGAGCGCACGCGCGCCCTGTTGCGTCTGCTATTGCAATCCCCCCATGGGACAAACAAACAGATGTGCGGAGAAGCTGCACAGGCATGCTGGGACTCTCAGAGCTCATCCAACCTTTCTCTAATGATTTTCTCTCTGCGGCTCTCCACCTATCACTATCATCATCTCCTCTTCTTCTGCTCATCGCGCCTCACTTTCACTATTCCTCCAGAGCTGCTCTTACTCTCTCAGACTCCCCTTTCGCTGCTTGCTTTTTCAGTTACTTGTTTTCTTACTTTTCCTGCAGTATGTTTGTTGGCCTTTCAAGAAGTAAAATGATAATCTGCGTGTTTGTATACGGGGTCTTTTTACGTGATTCTTTTTGTTTCTGTCAGTAGATGAACCCCCAGTGCTCCCAGTGCCAGCTTTTTCTATAAATCTAAATCTGTCTGATCCCTGATTGAATTACTACTGTTTATTCAACGGAGAGTGGGAGTTGATGCTCAGTGAAAGATTTTGCAAATTAGAGTGAGACACACAATGATACTGAAAATGTACAGTAATTTAAGTGCAATAGATAGAATACAACCAATTATTCCCTTCACTGCTTGAAAATTTAAGACAAATAAGTATGATTAGTTGTAAAATGTGAATGCAGCATAATTCAAATAACTTTGATTGGGTTTGTTTATCAAAAAAAAGAGACAATCTGGTTACAAATGCACATTTGTCTTCTTGCTGAGAGTTAGGTGAGAAGAGCAAGACCCACAGATGCTGGGGAGCAGTCGGAGTTGGGGGTGCTGAGGGTCTGTTTAATGACGTCATACAAAATGCTGCATAGGATTCATAATTTTTGCATTTATTTGAATGGCCAGGATCAGTGTTTATATAGGAGCCCCTTTTCTGTTGGTAAAAATTATGCTGTGGGCGGGGCTTAGGTGGAGGCAGGAAAATTCCCTAAACACGTTAGCCAACACTAGCTCGCAAGTTTTGTTGGCTTGTTTTTTATTGGCTGAAGAGAGTTTTATTGAATATGTACGCTCACTCACTCACCAGGACCACAAGTGAAAAAGTCAGCATTAACCAAACAGGATCAACCAGTCCATTGCTGGTTATTTTTTTTTTGCGGGGAGCGTGATTTTTGCTGTATTATTTTGCTAGATTCAAATTTAAATGAAGTGTGTTCTACAATCTCATCATAGTTCAGTAAAAGAGAGAAATTTGAATTCAGAAGGGGATTGGTTGTATTTGTCTGTTTAATTAGGCAAAAAAGTGTGACAATAGTTATTTTCTTGACATTCTGTCGCTGGTATGTGATAAAACTTCAGTACTTCGATTTGGGCACCCAACGACACAGCAAAGAAGACATTTTAGCTTGGTTATGTGGCCTGCTAATTTGTGTTTGTCTCCAGTTTTTCATCCCTTTCGCCTCCAGCTAACACCATGATGTAAGCATGACGTCGGCACAAAAGTGTTTTAAAGGAGAGGAAGAGGGAGGGAGACAGCACATGAACGTGCATCTACTAATGCCTATTCAACCAGTGGTGGACTCTGCTTGCTGTTAACAGAGTGACGGAGTGAAGCGGAGCTGGAGTACCTGGAGAGAACCCACATGGACATGAGAACATGCAAACTCCACACAGAAAGGTCCTGCCACAGCCACAAAGTCTCCAGCCCCCCAGCCTGCTGGAAGATTCGAACTCAGAACCTTCTTGCTGTGAGGTGACAGTGCTGACAACTGCAGACCACTCAAACTTAAGAGTTTGAGTTTGATTCAAAACTCAAAAATCTAGTGGAGGTAGTTGCCTTGAAATTATGAGTTTTTTTTTTAACTTTTTTACTGTGTGGTGTTGAAAATAGAGTGAAATAAAGTGAGGTGCCCCATAGAGTTTTCAACCATCAGCTACTCCAGTGGTCCCAGTACTGCTAGAGTATGGCTTCCAAAGAGTAAATTAACTGTACGCAGGCCTGTGCACAGACAGACCCAAGGTGGTGCTCATGCCATTTTGGCCTCTGACAAAGTGGTCTTTCTGCAAGACATTTTTTCCTGTGTCTTCTTCCCCAGATATCCCCAGACGTTTTTGGTTTACATATCACGTTTTAACAAAGACTCCATCATTTCTTTCCGTCATCATGTTTACCTACAGTACATTCTGATGATTGTAAGTCTTGGAGAACGTATTCATCATCACAGTAGACCTCATCTTATTTTCAGAGATTCTACATTTGTCTCTTCTCCTCATGTGTCTGTGACTTCTGTCTTTTATCTCCTTCCTGTCTGTAAATGCGGACAGATGAGCTCACTGTCAGGTCTCAGGTGGTCTCATGTGTTTGTCCTGTTTTTTCCTCTTATCTGCTCTCTCAGGGATAGAGGTTGCTACTAATACAGCTATAAATCACATTGCATGTTGTTTGTCTGAGCATGTGTCCGTGTGTGTGTGTGTGTGTGTGTGTGTGTTGTGTGTGTGTGTGTGTGTATGACAGAGAGAGAGAGACAGAAAGAGAGAGAGAGAGAGAGAGCCTTGATTAAGGAGCAGAGAGTAAAGGAATGGCTGAGGCGCACAGGGAGGGTAAAGGTGAGACCAACAGAGGCAGAACACTGTCTGGCTTTCAGAAGATAGGATGTAATTGGCTTCTGCATTATGACTTGATTTACAGTTTTGACATTCAGAGAGACGAATTAAATTAAACTCAGTCCCATTGTTGAGAAAAATGGAAATTTATGGCTCTGGGGTCAAATTACTTCTTTAAATGTTTTTTTTTTAAATGTTCTAGCAATTTTAAATAATGAAATGCTGACAATATCCAAAGATAATCAGCCACGACAGTGTACTAATGTGCGAACGTAGCATGTCTTATTTCATTTAAACTTCGATAAGTTGAACAACTACAAATAGTTGTACAAACTGAACACGTGTTTTCGGCCTCAAAGAGCAAAAGTTAGAAATCAGCGCTCATCTTGAATCCATGACACTTTTCACATTTTAAGACTCTGGTAAAAGTAGAAGTTACCTTACACTGTTACAAGCTGTATAATTTACAGTAACTTACTGACAGCAATTAGCTGGTAAGTTGCTCTAAATACATTTCACAGTATGGTTACTGTAAATCACAGTACCACAGTGATGTAACTGTTATTACAGTAATAATCTGCTTGCTGTATTTTTTAATCACAATGCAGTTCAACGACAGAGGGATGAACTGTTTCTTCTTCACCTCTCGACTCTGAAGACTGAACTGAGTGGCACTTCAAACCTACTTCAGTTTTTTATCACAAACTGTTCTTTTCTTGACTAATTAGACTGAATTTAAATTTCTGTTTGTGTGTTCATTATTATAGTAATAGTAATAATAGTAATAGTAATAGTACAAAAGGCCTGAGGAAAAATATGTATTATTCATTTTGGGATGAACAGTCCCTTTAAAGGAAGAGCTCAGATTTTTTGAAGTGGGGTTGTGTGATGTATGTTATTCATAGTGTATTACCTACTGCAGTAGAGGGCAGGTGGTACGTCTACAGTTTGCAGAAGCAGCAGGAGTCCCGGTGTAGAACATTAAGCAATGTACTGTCCCACTGACAAGAGATGAAACAGAACAAAACATTATTATGATTATTATGTCACCATGAAGTTGACTTTTGACCTTTGACCTTTTTGGATACCACACACCCCAAATATGCTGCGACAGTCGCAGCGAGGTCAGGCGCCCACCAGATGCCTGCTGGCCCCAGGAGGCACCGGCCAAGCTGCAATGGTCATTTAAGCATTTAAAAAGCTGCAAGCAGCATTGTACAGGCCCTCGCGCCCCTGTGCCTGTCTCCACTAGGTGGCGCTATAACCATGTCCTGATTGTCATGTAGCTGTGTTCACATGTGAAGTTTGGTGTACATTGCATCATTTCATCAAAACTTATAGCAATTTCGTGTTCTATGGCAAGACATCAAAATCCCACGCCCTTCGACGTCATTGCAGCAAGGTTGGGCACCCGGCAGAGGCCAGCCGGTCCACAGGAGGTGCCAGCTGAGCTGCGATGATCACAGCAAGGTCGGGCACCCAACAGCCAGTTAGTTATTGTGTTGATTGTAATTTTTTTTTTTTTTTTTTTTTTTTTCTATGAAAATTCCAAAAATACAAAGCTGCAAGCAGCATTATATGGGCCCTCACACCCCCACACCCACTGGGGTCTGCTGCAACCGTGACATGTCACCAGACACCAACTGGTCTACAAGGTGCTGAATTTGCACGCACTTCAGACACCTAAGGGAGGAATTCGATGTTACTGCCTGTCTCCACTAGGTGGTGCTATGACTACGACCTGATTGGCATGTATATGTGGTCAGGGTCAGACGCTTATTAAATATGTGAAGTTTGGTGTACATTGTGTCATTTAATCCAAAGTTATAGCAATTTCGTGTTTCATGGTGAGACATCAAAACTTGACATTACACCGCAGCCACACTGTTCAGTGCTAACCAAATCTTTGAATAAATTTTGATCACAATGTATTCTAAATAGCGCAAACTGATTTTGAAGTCAATCAGATTATTTCTGTAGGAGGAGTTAATTAAAATACATGCATGTGAAACGCCAAAATTGAAAGGCCGACTTCCCATTTGGTTTAGAATATGTGTCCAGAAGACTGTTTGGTGTAACTGATCATGATACATGTGCATCTTGATTTTCGTTCATGTCAGTTAAATGTGCCATCGGGGCTGCATTTTGAAGGGCGTGACCCAGCAATTTGGCCACTCCCATCGACAAAGCTCACGTCATATGTTCAGGCCTGGACTACTATTGAACATGTTTCAGGCACATTTGACCATGTAAATGGAAGTTAATGCCACTTCCTGTGTTTTGGCGAAAAAGCGACCTCGACACTGTGCCATCATGGCAACGCCATTTGACGATATGTCAAGATCTTCACAATTTAGCATTACCAAGGTCTTGATGCCAGAAATGAGTTGTATATGGTCAACCTGAGTTGAGGAGCATGTCAAAGCCTAAAACGCATCATTTCCTGGTTAAGGCAACTTCAACACAACACATCGAGAATTTCATCTTAAGGCCTTTCTGACCAGATCTGAGTTTGATATGTTCAATCTGCTTGGAGGAGCACATAAAATTCCAAAACATGTCATTTCCTCTCACCAGTAGGTGGCGCTATGACTATTACAGAATATTGTCATGTAGATGTGTTTCAGGGCGGGACTGTTATCAAACATGTGAAGTTTGATTCAGATTGGATCACTTATACTAAAGTTATAGCAACGTCATGTTTCATGGCGAAACATCAAAATTCTACGCCATGCCACTGCCACACCCCCTCAGAAATCCGTCGCTGTGAGGTCGGGCGCCCGTCAGACGCCAGCCGGACACAGGAGGCGAAAGCAGAATTGCCATTATGAAAACAATGACACATGACTCTATTAAAATACTTTATTTGTGAGAAGGGCTAAAATAAAGTGCATTAACAAGTCAGAGATAATGGACGTACACCCAGTAATACAAAACAATGACGTATGTAATGATATGGTAAAAGGCAGCAGGCTCTACTCTCAGGGCACCTCCACTGTCAGGACAGGAAACAAACACCTTTTGTACGTCTCCGAGAGGACAGAACTTGGCATTCTTGGCCAAGTTAAATTCAGGGTCAGTTACCATGGTAACTGATGCCAGTGTGAAAACCTGACAGGTTGAAATAAAACATTGAATGAAACAAAAATTGATACGTTACAAAACTTGTTCTATTGAAATGTAAATAAATATTTGATTATTTTACAAGATGTACAGTGTCATTCCTCAAGAGATTAATATGCAAATTTACAGATTTTCATGTAACATAATGTTGATCATTTACAGCCTATTGTGTTTTTATATATGTTGTCCTTGATAATTATGACTGGTAACATTTGTTACAATGACAGTTACAGACAAAAAGTTACATATAAAAAAATATAAAATAATAAATTATGATTAATCACTGAAATTAATTATATTATTAAATTTGATTAAACAAATTAAGGATTTTAAAGGGAAACATTAATTTAATAAATAGAAGATGATATTTTTGTGAAGAAATTACACATACTTGAGGGTATTTGCTGCATTATGAATGCTAAATGAACAACAGCTGATGACTTTTGCTGAATAAAGTACAACAGAATCTTTGATAATTTTGTCAGTTTGTGTATTTTCTTTTTGTTTATGAAGTACTAAAGGGATAGTTCACCCAAAAATGAAAATTCATTCAGTATCTACTCACCCTTGTGCCAATTTAGGGTCAGATTTATTTTGTTAGTCTGCAAAACACTGCTGGAGTTTCACAGGAAAAAAAAAAAAAAAACAGTAACAGAATCTCCCAAAGAATGTAAGTGAATGGTGACCAGCTTTCAAATGTTAAAAAACAACAGAATAAAAACATAAAACACGGAAACTAAACCCAACCTTCAATCAGCATGAGGGTGAGTACATAATGACTGAATTTTCATGTTTGGGTGGACTATCCCTTTAATAATTCACTTTGATTAACTCCAACATGAAGAACCCAGAACTAAATTAGTGTATATTAAGAGAAACTTTAAAATTTACAGCTATTCAGGTAAAATTTAAAAGTCAAGCAATATAGATAAATTCATTCAATAGTGCAGTACAGTCTAAAAGTTAAATGATAAAAAAGTTGCAGCAAATATATATATACATCTACTGTAATAGTATACAACATGATGAATATTAAAAATGCAAACAGAACAAAACACATGTATAGAATAAACACAAATTAAGAAATAAGGACTGACTATATACAGAACACACATAAGGGTTTGAAAATAATGCCACAACAATAATAGTAATTATTTTCAGAAATGTCTCATAACCCTGTGTTTCATACTATTAAAAATCACCTACCTGTGACAACTGCTGAAAAAAAGAAGAAACCTCAAAGATTCTGGAGTGATGAACTGAGCCGCTCCATGTTAGTAACGACAGTCTGCAGCACAAGATCAACTGAAAGAACAGAAAATGTAGGTCAGTAGACTGGAATGATATCAGAAAACATGTCTAAAAAGATGGATGTGGGTAACTACATGTCAAATTGTGACAAAAACGGGCCTCGTCTATGAAAAGATGTTTAGATGATGGTAGTTTGAGTAGTTGTCATTCATTACGTCACCCCTGCTCAACATTTTACAAAATCACTATGATCCACTGATTGTCAGCAAAATAGTTCAGCGTTTTTATGGTGCCAGTCAGAGTTCATCTGACAATTTCCTGTTTGAGATTTTAAAGGTCATTTTTTCAACAGCCACAGAAAGACAATAACAAAGTCAGCGTACTACTACTTTAAAACATAGCAAGAATTGAAGGACTTCTGTCTAAACAAGATACAGAAAAACTTGTTAATGTATTGTAATGGTGTCTCTTCACAGGTCTTACTGAAAAAGCAATCAGGCAGCTGCAGTTTGCCCAGTTTGCTGCTGACAGAAACACTAAGAAAGTGGAAATTAGACCAGTTCTTAAACCACTGCACTGGCTTCCTGTGTGTCAAAGGATAGATTTTAAAATCCCATTACTAGTCTGTAAAGCACTTAGATGGCTTCAGGCCTAAATCTCTGATTTACTTGTATGTTATGAAGCACTTAGACCCCTCAGGTCATCTGTGACAGATTTACTCAGTGTTCCCAGGATCAAAACCAGGGAGGTGAAGCAGCTATTAGTTTCTCCCCACCTGTGGACCAGGCTTCCTGATTACCCGTGGTCTGCTGAACACTGTCAGCTGTGTCCTGTGGCGATACAATGATGTAGATTCATGACTTCTTGTTAAAGTAGTCTGCAACTATTTATCTGTTTTCACTTTTTGTTTTTATTGTATTTCAAATGAAATTTTAATGTTTTTTTAATGCGGTATTAATGCATTTCTGGGCCCCTGTAAAATACATTGGATTGCCGTGTGTCTTAATAGTGCTATATACAGTGGTGGACAATAACGAAATACATTTACTTGAGTACTGTACTCAAATACATTTTTTGAGTATCTGTACTTTACTTGAGTATTCATGAGCCGTTTGAGTATTCGTTTTTTGTTTTTTTTTTTTTCGAAACATATGACTTTCACTCCACTACATTTCTAAGAAGTTTGTCGTTATATAGCTTTGAAGTCAGCTGTTGCCGTTTTTTTCTTTTCTAACATGCAATTGGCCACACGCCGTGTGGAAACCAATCACAGTACCCGCTCTCAACTGGGATTGATGTAAAAGCAGAAATTCGTCATTGAGGCGCGCTCTGTAACAAGTACAATCAAGCTCTCCCTTTTTTATTCAAACAAGACTCAGTAATGAGTGACAGCAGGAGAAACACAAAATTAAATCTCAAGATCTGTTATCATTAGAAAAAGAGAAATAATTCCAGGCAGGCTTTTAATGTTGGATTGTTTTTAATCAGGATATAAAAAAAACACATAATTAATGTACATACTGCCCCTGAAGCCAGAAAGAAATCTCAGTTATTTAACAGACTTGGAGAACTCCTTACAGTTGTCTTCAATCTGATTTTATGTGGTGATTTTAATACAGTTACAGTTACAGTACAGTTTTTATAGGTGTTCCTATAGACTTTGTGTAGCATCGTGGTTCTACAAGCAAGTCAGTGCTTCATCAGGTGGTTCCAGAGAGTCACAAGCTTCTGTAAATGCATCGTGAAAACAATACAGCAATGTACTGATATTAGAAAATGTACTTAGTAATGTGTACTTTGAATACTGAAGTATTTCTAAAAGCAAGTACTCTAGTACCTTAACTCAACTTTCACTTGTAGTTGAGTAATATTTGACCAGGAGTATCTGTACTTTAACTCAAGTACTGGGGTTGAGTATTTTGTCCACCACTGGCTATATAAATAACTGCCTTGCCTGCATTAGTATTTGTAGCTCATGTGGTGGACCAGGTGGTCTGTTGATGGTAGGATTGGTGATGTTTCCACTGAAACCCAAAACTGCTCCCAACATATGGGTGAGGACAAAAAAGGAAAGTCACTTTGGGCAAAAGTTTAACCAATCACTCATTTACTTTTTAAGTATCACCTCGTCCCAGGAGACATTCAGTATGCACAGTAACACTTGTGCGACAGTACACAGGTATAATTAAATATATACATTATACCAACCTCCCTGTGTGCAATGAACTCCTTTAATATATCACTCTAAACAGCTTGTGTAGATCATCAGCACCCTGCTTGGAAAGTACTGCTGTGCATAAAGCATTGTTAGCATTATATTATTATAGGATGTATGGACATGCTGCGTCGTCTCATTCAGTCAATCAAACAGTAATTTGTCTTCGGTCCAATAACTTCCCCTGGCGTGTGATGTGGATAAGAGCATCAGCTGACTGGATGTAAACGTAAACATGGCGCCAGGCTGTTATTACAGAACCTTGAACCTTGGAAACAGATTAGATGTTTTGGCTGATGCAGGTCACATTCCTCGACCTCGCATGTGATAATAATGCCCTAATCTGCTCTCAGTGCTGCTGGTGCTACTATGAGCAGGAGCAGTGGGTCAAGGTTACACACTGGTTTGAGTCCTGGGCAGAAAAACACATCACATGCATCAACATTCAAACAACTACAGTTGCGAGGTTTGGTTTATTTTTTGTTTGTTTCTTTTTATCTATTTTATTTTCATTTAGTTTTTATATTGTTCTGTATTTTCCCAGTAGCATCCCCTGTGTATTCAAATACAAACAATCAAATTTTGGCTGAAGTATGCATGATTAAGCATCAAAATGTTACGTTCCCAAGCCCTTTTTAAAAAATGTTCCCACAGAAGTTTCCACATGATGACATTTCTACATGTAAACACCCAAGATTGAGGGAGAGGAGAGTATCAGCACTATATGTTACCACTTTTTGCCAGTGGTTGAGTGGGAGTTTCCGTTTGACAAACCCAGACAAGAACGCAGATGGAGCAGTATTAAATACGTTTTTTGGCCACTAAAAACAGCATTGATATGTTATATTCTTATAAAGAATATGTTGGCAAACGGTTGGCAACATTAGCATTCATTTGGAGTCGTGTTTTTGTCGACCTGATGAATATGAGATCAATATTCACTCTCCTTTTAGCTCTGTTTTGCTCTCTACCGACTCCTGAGGCAAATATCTGCCTCTTTAGCTGCTAAGCTAACTGCTGGAAATGACAGCACCAAACTGAACCAAAACAATGAGTTGAGACACACTAAAATGATTTTCTGTAGGTTCATTGTCATTACAAACATCCACATTCACTCAAACACTGGCTCTAGATACAGTCTTAAGCGTTTTGTCTAAGTTTTGTGCTTGCAATCTGCAAGCTCACCACTAGATGCCACTAAATCCTACACACTGTAATCGGAAATCTGATTTCAAAAATATCAGTGTTATCCTCTTACAAAAATGTTTGGCTTTTAAAATGTATTTGCTGCCAAAACATATAAATCAGAGAGATTTGCTACAGTATTTTGCTGCTCAGTTGCTTTTTACAAGGTTGCCAATATCTTCATCTTAGATGATCATTTTCTGTGAGCTTTGCAACAACCTCGACAGCCGGTGGGAAACTAGAAATGCCTGAGGGTCACAAGCCTGACAGAGTTAAGCGGCCTCTTTGTTTTGATGCTCATGCAGTAGGGCTGTGAATTAATGGGCCGTGTGTGTGTACCATTTAAGGTAGAGAGTGGAGGGGGATGGAGGAGGGAGGGAGGTGTGGTGAATTACAGCTCCCTGTGTAGGGATATCCCACCCAGAGCCTATACAGGTCATTAGAGCGAAAATCCAAACACACATACACACACATAAATGGAGACCCTGGCAGCCTCACTGCAATTTATTACCTCTATTTATATCTGTTACAGCTGTGGAGGAAAGAGGAGGACTGGGGATTGGAGAATGGAGGGAAATGGGCAGGAGGTAGAGAGAGAAGGGAGAGGTAGAAAGAGGAGTGAGCAGGTGTTTTGAAACAAACAAACAAAAAAAAGCAGATTAAGAGACAGGAGAAATAGACCAAGAAAAAGACCAAGACAGAGGAGAGAGGTCTGTAGGATTCTGGGACAGCTGAGATCTTGCGGAACGAGACGACATCCTCTGTTGCCATGACAACTGCCTCCACGTGAGCGATCACTCGGTCCCATGCTTGCTCGCCCCCACACAGAGAGGAGGCACAGTCACACACACACACACATGCGCTCATAGACACAACTCTTGAACATGCCCTCAAACTCCCACGCTGCCTGGCAACATACTTCTCATCCGCCCACCTCCTTCCTCTCCATCCACCCACTCTCCAGCCATCCATCCATCCATGCAGTCTACCTCCCAACACATCAACATCAGTGCATCTTTGTGCTCTGTCTGCCACCTTCATGTCCACAGAGTCAGTGTCATCCTTCAGGAATTTCTCCTTTCAGAGTTATCAGACACAAAATTCCAGTGTTAAAAGTGGTCACACTTTATTTTACAGTACACTAATAAGACATAACAATTAGACAAATGCTAAAAATAATTTGTTTTTCTTTAGACAGTAGAAGATCCTTTATGAGACTCTTATTAGATTTTTTGCAGGGTAAGGGACACATAACAGCAGAACTTTACACAGCACTGAAGGTATTATTTTTGTTTTTAATTGCGTACAGTGTAATTAGTCCAGAGTTATGGTGTAATCTTTTGAACTTTTTACCATTACAGTATAAATACACATATATGTATTTGTAGGTACTGGGGAACAAGATGTGAAGTCATGGAATAAGGAGGTAACAATTGGGGATTTTACAAAGAAATTCTACTGTAATTATTTTTAACTACTGAGTACTAATTCAATTATTACAGGGTACATGATCAATTGAGCAATAATGTGAAACAAAGAGAGAATTTAGACTGTAGTTATGATGTAACTGGTACCTTTTTTATTACTTCTACAGGATATTTTTTGCATACTTAACGCTCAAAGTTTAGCTGGGTTCCATGAATAAAGATCAATTTTTAAACCTGATTAGAAGTTACATTCAGACCTGTCTTAAACCTCTGAACCTTAATTCTGTTGTACCAAATGTTGGTCTGAGCAAAATGATTTCTCTGCTGAGCCATCATGAGTAGCCAAAGTAACTTTTTAGTTAGCTAGCAAATAATGTGATGTTTTCTTTCTTCTTCTTTTTCTTTTAGTTAGCTAGCAAACAACATAACTTACAAGAAAAAAATAGCAAACAATATGTAGCAGGGGAAAGTTAACAGTTTTTTTTACTTTGGCTACTAGGTCCCAACAGCACTCAAATTTTCTTTTTTGTGTATTTTATGTATTTATTTATTTATCTTATGTAGGTAAGCAAGCATCTCCATATTGCTTAAACTGTATGTTATTTAAAATCTGGATTTACTCTTTTTGAACCTTTTGCCAAATTCTGTGTAGAACTAATCTTAGACTTATTCCTTTTTACTTACTTCTTTCTCACTTCTTACTTCTTTTGGGCTACCCTGTACTAATTTTAGAGAAAAGTTGTTTTTTTCATGTCAAAATATCAAATTACTGTTGCAACAGCAGATCCGTTGAGGTTAAGCTGAACTCTCTGTCCACCCTCTCTCAAAGTCAACCCAAAGTTAACAACATGGGCAAACAATGTCACTCGAAACTGACATCTGATAAATTTGGTCCTCGTCTTCTTTGTTCACTTCCTCCATTTGTGTTGAAGACAGGAACACTCACCTGTTGCCCTTTTACAGTTCTAATGCCTGATTGGTGACTTTACAATGAAGTAGCTAAGTGTCTGAACACCCGACGGCCATATTAGATTTCTGTGTCTAATGTCGAGAAGCGTGTTTAGTAATGTGAAAAACACAGTGTTTAGTGTTTTGCAAAAAGTGTGAGGCTGAAAAGGTTTTGCTCCTTGAGTGTCAGGTTTCACTAAATGTGTGTTATTTTTAATTTTAGTGTGCAAGCAATTGTAAAAAAAAAAAAAAAAAAAAAAAAAAAAATGCAAAATACTCTTTGTTGGTGAAACCCAGTGTTAGGGTTCAAGGGTTAAACTTGAAAGAGGTTAAAACATTTATGAAAGGGTAAACAGGGTTACGTCTAAAGTCTCTCCTTGCTCCTCCCAGACGTCCACATTATCACTCAGTAGATCAAACATGATCTGTAATAATAAATAGGTACCCAGCTGAAATAGTATAGCAGTATAATTCCTTTGTAAGCCCTTATTCCACAACTTCACATCTTGTTCCACATACTGCACTGGTACATCATAACTCAGACTACAAGCTAAAGGAGTTACCAACAAAAGTTTTTGGGTATTAAGTCTTGGATCACATTGTTATTTTGTTTGTTTGTTTTTTGCAGACTATTTTTATCTCCAGTTGAACTTGTTAACATGGTTTCTTAACACGTTTAATCGATCAAAGAGTGCAATGACGGCTGTGAGTGTGTTTGTTGGTGAGCAGTGTTTGTGTAATGCTACACATACGCTGCTAGATAGGCTGTAAGGCACCGCAGAGAGGACCACAGCCGCTGATCTGAATCCACAGACACTCCCAGAGTGCAAATTCATGCATGTGTGCATTGCATGTGTGTAAAAAAGACAATAAATATGATATCCAATAGACAAACACTCACAAAACACACTCTGACACACACACAGTAGAATTTATCAGGCTTTTAATAGGACAGAACACACTCAGCATAAGGTCACATTAACATGGATATTCTGTACACATGCTGTTCTGTACACATCCACTGGAGGAGAGACAGTTGGCACACAGGGGAAGGGCATTGCTGACCAATATTCCACATAGCCTTTTCTCTGCCAAGGCAAAGAGAGCCAGCAAATAGTCTTTCAACACACACACACACACACACACACACACATCTCACACACACACACACACATCACAACACACATGCAGTGGCCTTGGCCAAAAGACTCAACCCAGGGACAAACATGACGCAGCATCAATCAGCTTCCTGAGCAGAGGGACTCTTGTTATGGATTGGAAACCATTAAATCTATACTGAAATAAAGAGTGCACCTCCTTTTGCCACACCAGACAGAGGATTAACTGGACCGATTAGGTTTAATTGTATGATAATGTGACACAAATATAACCCTATTATTTTCTACACTGTGGCATCATGCACCGGTGCATGAGAAACAGCAAACAACAGCACAATCAAGTATGACAACAACAAACAATTTTTGACGTCCTGCACCCAAGTGTGTAACAATCGCTGTCCAAGGTGCTGATCCCGGGCTGGCAGGAATGCAGAGCTGTCCAGTTTATCCATCACTGATACACCATGTAGAAAAAGCTAAGCAGTGTATTTAATCATAAGCTCCGTTTAATTTTAATGTTGATAATACTTTTGTGAAAATGTTTTATTCTTGCTTCACTCAATCAGTCCTTATATGACCCGGTGATACTCAATGCACAATACCCAGAATAAACTGGAACCAGAGACTGCTGCATCAGAATCTATAGATTTTACTTACAATGCATGAAACAAAACACTTGAGGGCCATAATAAAGGAGGGATGGGGTAAATTGTACAGCAAGCAGAAAAATCTAATTAAACCTAAAAGGCATAATATGCAACATTTTCCCAAAAAACAATATAGAGACTCATAAACAAAATCCCTTTAAATCACCACTTATGAGCCACTAGAAGTGTGTGGTGGTGTGTGTATCTGCAGAGACGCTGCCCTTCTGCTTGTATTTCCTCATTTTCTGATTTGATGATCTGATTCGTTGTCCTGGAATGAGACTAAACAATCAACTATCTTTCTGGTGCATCTACCAACAGCTCGGACACATCCTACTGATTCTAACCTTTGAATTAACAAACCAAGTTGAAAAAATGAAAAATGTGAAATCGTCTCAAAATACGTGGCAGATTATGAATAAACCACCACTGCACACACCAGATTTACCATTCTCACTAAGCTAATGTGCAGGACTCAAACCACACACTGAAGCATACATGTAAGCTATAATAAATATTTCATGGTTCCATAGTTTCACTTTTAAAATCATGCTTGTAAACATGATTTTGAAAAGGGACCAAAGCTGGTCTCCGCTGCTCTCTCAGACAAATACAAATGATCTCAGAGAAGTAGACAACATATCCAAAGTAAAATGTAATCTTGCTGTGTTGTTGAGTGACAGAATCAAAGCAGTAATGACTCAAAATTGAAGTTTTATCACATACCAGCTGCCACTGCGAGTCAAAAAAAACCAAAAAGACAACTATGGTTTAAAACAATATGATGAAAGCTGGGAGATGTATGTGAGCGATGACAAAATAAACAAAGTGAACTCACAAAATGTCAAGAAAGGAAATATTCTGAGAGCGATTTTCCTTATTAAACGTAAAAATACGAGCAATAACATTCCATAAACACCGTAAAACACTTCATTTAAACTCGACAGACAAAAATAAAATACAAACTCACTAAAACCGTCTTGGTCAGTCTTTCTGTATTTCCAACAATCACAAACCCTGATTTGGTCGAAATGAATCCTCATTTCACCTTGTTAGATGTGAAAATAATCTTGATGTATGGGCTGTTTTCCTCTCAGTCTCCTCCCAGTTGTTGCACTGAATGAGAGCACATCCAGTAGAAGCAGCTGTTACTCGTGTGTATCATCAATTCTATTAGCAAAATAAAATTTTATTAGCAAAACAAAATGACAACCACCCCCCCAAAATCTATAAATATATTTGTCCAATTGCGGAACTTTATGGCAATTGTAGAATGACGTCCATCCACTGAGTGAGTGGCTGGGCCAACTTTACAAGTAACGCTTGTGATCCTGGAGAGTGAGTGACTGTATGCATATTCAGAAGAGCTTGTATTTTCTTCAGGCATTGTTAAGAAACAAGCCAACAAAGCTAGCTACTGTTAGCCAACGTGTTTAGGGGATTGTTTTGTCTCCACCTAAGCTCCGCCCACAGAAAACATGGTAATGTTTACCAACAGAAAATGGGATCTACAGACTCTGGCCCTTTGCCTGTGGTCCTAGTGCTATACCCCTTGTTACCTCCCCTTTCACACTTAAAAAGCAGACACAGCCTGCAAGGTATTGTCAAATTGTGCGGCAAAATTGCAGGTACGGCCTTGAATAACCTTTCTCATCTGCACAAGATTAGGTCTTGTAGGAGGCCCAGACAGTCCTGGCTGATTCTAGCCGCCCCCTGTCCAAGGAGATCAGATTGCTTCTGTCTCATTTGTCCCTGCTGCGCCTGGCCTTTCATATACCTCAGTGTGATTGAATATCATATTTATTGTTTATATTGTATTTATTGTCTGCTGTTTGTTATGTGGTTGTTACTGCTTGGCAGTACAACAGATTGCCTCTCAGGGACAATAAAGATATCCTTGATCCCTGACAGCAGTCTGAGCAGTAAATTCTGTTGAACCAAACTGACACACAACACGTGTAAGATCTGGGAAAAAAAATCTGTAGAGGAAGGGGTCTGAACCTTTTCTATTACTGTGCATTTCTGACATGAATGCAAAACAGTATATGCCGCAGCACAAGATACATCACACACGTCATCGCCCCACATGATGCATTGTAGGATGGGAAACAAATAGCCTTGAACGCTCAGAAGATATTTGTCTGTTTTGTTTTCTCACATACTTCTTGTTTTCTGCATGATGGAAGATTGGGGCTCTCCCAGCATGCACTGCATGAACGGCAGAGAAACCACAGACATACATTTTTGTGTTGTTACACTTTTTTTTTTTTTTTTTTTTTAATTTTCATCTTGTTATGTCTTTCTAATTGATATGCACTGACAGATAAACCAAGAAATCATCTCTTTTTTATATGTTATTGTCGTGTCTACTTAGGTTTAAATCAGTTTTGATATTGAGGGGGCGGCATGCAATGATGCAAAATAAAAATAATCAATAATTCCACTCAAATGCATTGAAACTAAAGTAGCAAGCCTGTTTTGAAAATATAATGAGTAGACAGTACACATCTGAAAAATCTACTTAAGCACACTAACAAAGTATTGTATTTAGTTACTTCCTGCCACTGCTTGACACAGAGTCCCTATTCTACCTGACTTTGATGTCCATGGAGTCCTGGAGGAAACAGGAAACAATGCAAACTCTGAACAGTAAGCGTCTCTGTTTTTCTTGTGGTGAGTTGGCAGAGCTAATCACGGAGGCACTCTGTCACCTCGTACACAGACAGTCTGCTAAAATAGAGAGCAGGCTCTGTCAGTCACTGATGATCTGTGTGGCAGTGTGGATAACAGAACAAATTTGCGGCTTAGGGGACGATGCCAAGTTTTCAAACCAGGCAGTGATCCAAATGCATACTAAGCTGACTCTGATGGGTCGGTAAAACTAGTATTTGATGTTTGTGCGTGCCAGCATGGCCCTTGAACTGCATGAACCTGAGAGCATTTGACTACTTGTTCTATGCTTGTATATGTGCATTGGCTGGAAATCACAGCCAATTTGCAGATAACATAAAGTCAAACGGTAGCATGGCTTGAAAGGAAACTGTACTGTAGCAATCCACTTGAACCCTTCAGGGATTTTTTAGTCTTTTATTGCAGTAAGAAATGTTGGCATTCATCTCTGTTTCCTTTCATACTGTAAAAAAGTAGTCTTGGAATGGCACTGAGATCTGAGAGCTTCATTTTCTCTCAAAGGTTCAAAAATGTGTTATATTGTGAGTTTCATATGTTTCTTTTGTCTGACAGTAATGTTAATCTGGTGAAACTATACTGTTTGTCATTCTTTAACAGCAATATAGGGATTTAAAGCTTACAAAGCTGCATAAAACACAAAACCACAGCTAAATTCTGCTTCATCACATGTATACAGAGGACTTGGCTCCACAGTTGTTTTCCATCTCGAAGAAATTACTTCCCGTTCTTTGGCTCATTTGGCACTGTGGGGTGACAGTGTGCACTGTCTGACTTTGGCAGAGACACACCTGTGTGCTCTTTAGCTCTCCCAGCACAGTTCTTTTTATTGTGATTTGAACAAAAAACCCCGGGTGGGCAGTTCTTTGCTCTCTGAACAACCTTTCCATGCAGTCAAGAGCTGGCCAGGGTACATTATGGTGTTTTTTGGCCCAGCAAGCAGTACATTACATCTTTAACAGCCTTTGCTTCTGGATTTCACCAGCAGCAGAATCAATCAGAGGGCAAAAAACAAATGATTACTGTACCTGGAACAACTCCATTTGTGATTTGTTTTGTGCACACTCCTTTTTGTTTCTATTGGATGGGCTGCACCAACAAGGATTCATTTTTAAACCAGATTAATTCATGATTTAACTTTAAATTATGTAGTGTCAGCCTTTAAACTAGATAAAGTTAAGAAAGATTACATTTAAATCTCTTAAAAAAACTTACACTTGACGAGGTTTAACTTTTAAAATGGCTGCCTTTTTGAGATGGAGCGAGCAAAATGATCAAGTTGCTCCATTAATTCGGCTGACAGGTTTTTCTCAAAGGAGAGAAATTAGAGCTTCTGGAGCCATCATGAGTAGGCTAACTAGGCTAATTAACTTTTTAGCAGCTCAATTTCCAAACCTAGTTTTGCTAAATTCTCATTAAAATTAATCTTACATTAAACTGAGCTAATAGTTCATCTGTTGTTGTTGATGTGACCACCTGACACCTGATCACGTGACAACCATAATTGGTGAAACAAATGAAACTCAAGCTTGAGATAACACACAAAAAGAGAGTACAATAATTATCATGCATCACTAGAGGAGGATAAATACCCATATATAAGTTTTAAACAGGGAGGCAGTTCAGAGGAAAATAACAAATCATTACAGGAAAAAAAATCTTTACAGAAAACATGTGAAGTCTCTGTCCTTCCTGAGACCAGAACAGTTCAAAGCATTCACTCGATGGATCCAAAAAGATTCGCTTCAGTTAAAGTTTCTGTATTCATTAGCATTATGGAATTGACTTAAGTGTTTTGCCACTGGGAAATGGTCATTACTAATTCTGATGGCATATTTGTGCTTGGCGAGGCGATTCCTTAGTTCTCTTTTAGTATGGCCTGTAGAAAAAGAGAAATGGTGCCATGTTACAATTAATGAAATAACCTTGTTTATAAGTTCTGTTGTGTTATCATCAGTAAAATATTTAGTTTGCAACAAATTATCACAGTGCGGGCAATGCATACATTTAAAAGGATCAGACAGTGCAGCTAGCCAAGTACCGTTTTGTCCACTGGAAGATACATCACCCATAAAAGACATGACGGTGTTCAGGGAAATTTCTACACAACTGAGTATGACTTAAACTAATAGACCAGTTACTCCTAATGATGTGTTTGATTTATTCAACATATCTGTGGTGATAAAAATGGACAAGACTGACGTGCAGGCTTGGATCTGATGTTTTCTGAAGAAGAAGAAGAGGAAGAAGAGTGTAAGTGACTGTGCTCTATCAAATGCCAGCTTACTCACCCAGGATATGTAAGGGTTAGTCTGCTCAGTAAAATCAGTCTCTTGATGACAAATAGGTCGCAGGCCTTGAAACTGTCCAAATGTTCCAATCTGCTCGGAAGATAGTGTTGTGTGAGATACTCTTCCTAAAGAGAGTGGTATGCAGCTTCAAAATAGTTAACGGAGTCTTATATTATATCTAATATCTTATGTAATATACTGCAACGTGTTCTCAGGATGCTGAGACGATGCAGTGATAGAGTTAGCCAATAGGTTGGCATGTTACATAGCAGTAACACTTTATAATAACCATCACTAATTAATGGTCAGTCAATTGATCGTCAAATACAGTAGCTCGGTCAGTGGCTTGTGCAGGGCTCTGCAGTTTTGCAGTTAACATGCGATGTTTGAGTAATCTTTCAAAATAAAGGCACAAAAACTACTTGGTCAGTTTTAGTTTTAAGATCATACTTTGGGTTCAAATAAGTACATCACTTACATAAGTTCACAAGGTATTATGATCATCAGTTTCAATAGACATCCAAATAATGTGTTTAGATGGTTTACAAACTAATTAATTATTAACTCAGTGTCACAAATAAATGGTCCATCTCTCTTTCTTTCTTTCTTTAAAGTTTGAAATTCATTTGGTAATCATTTTTAAATACTTAATATGGTATACAAAATGTCATAATGTGTGCAACAGTAAACTGTTAGTTTACTAATTTAATCAGAATGTAATTCTTGTCTTTTATCAGCTATGATACAATATAGAATTTATAAATTAATCATTTTATATCACACATAGTAATGATGAAAAATAACAAATTATAGCATTACTTATAATTAGCAGACATAATTATTTATCAGTTCATTGACTGTTAACACTAAAATAACTACTAACTAAAGTTTAATTAACTATCAACTTACCATTTATTGATGATGGTTATTATTTAGTGTTACTTACATAGCTACAGACCTGGAACTGGTTCTGCTCTGGGCAACCACTGTTTCACCCTCCTCAAATACTCGATTTATTTCACAGTTTCAGTCAAATCTTTTAATTACCACTTCAAATACTTGGCCTAATTGCTACACAAATTACCATTTTCTAAGGGAATATCCTCTAATTATATTATGTTTATTTATTTTCAGGAAAATGCACATTGATCATGTGCCAGTTAGTCAAAAGCCCTAATTCTGAACTGTTGTCCTTTGGTTAAATTAGCAATTAGAACAGCATTTTTGCAGTGACATATGAATGACTTTATGAAAAACACACAAAACACCCCTTTTGTACAACAAGCTTGTAATTGCCATCAAATCTAGAAGTGCAAAGGCTGCTACTGGTGGTGAAAATATCCAAACAATATCACGTCCTACACACCTGAGTCAAACAGTATCTGCTGCAAGTGTAAACAAATCCTCAAGTGTAATCAATAGTGCATTTGTTTGTGTGTGTGTGTGTGTGTGTGTGCGTGCGTGTGTGCATGCATGCGTGCGTGTGTGTGTGTGTGACCTGGGTCTGGTTTTGAAGCAGATTCTCTTACCGGCCGAGCTGGTTGTGAATGATGACTCATCCAGAGTAGGCCTTTGATATTCCACATAGCACTCCATTTAAAACTGAGACTGCTGCAGGGTCACACACACACACACACACACACACACACACACACACACGGATACACGCACAGACAAACACTCACACTTATCGATCAAAGTTGGAGGTGCAGCCGCTATTTCCATTCATCCCCTGGTCTCCCCTGGCTCCTGCTATCGATTCCATTTTACTGTGTGCTTAATTCACAGCCAGAGCCCGCCTGCCACAGCCTCCACCTCCAACACCTCTCTCAGTGTTCATCGACCGCATCGTACCTCTACAACTGAGATCAGTGCCTGTACTTTCACTGTGGCGTTTTATTGCCGCACTCATAGCATTTTATTATTTATGCTTGTGTGTATCATTGCTGCAAAATGAATGTCCTTTATCTTCAAAGGGTAATTTTTCATCTGAAAGAGGTTGGATTTACAGTGGTTGCTAATGCTCTTTTTTTGACCTCCACGGGATTATATGAATGTGTTTCGTCTTTCAAAGTTTATGAAATCCCTGAAATATTGCAAACATTTAAAGGTCCAGTGTGTAATGTGATGTTCTCCTCCTGTTGTTTAATGTTTTTACTCCTTACACTGAACTTACATTTTAACCAATTATATCTTATGTCTACTCCTTACTTTCTCAAAAGAGGCTTGTTACTTTAGTGTTAATCTATTCGCAGGGAATTACTGAATTTTTATTTTCGTCAACAATGTGCGCTCAACATCAAGACTGATTTCAACCTAAATGGACGGGACACTAACACATAGAAAAGATTGATTTCCTTAGTCCTCGTAGCAAGGTTTGTCATAGGCAACTGGACTTGATAGAGTTCTTGAAGACGTTTTCGCCTCTCATCCAAGAAGCTTCTTCAGTTCTGACTGACTGGTTTGGGAGTTCAGGTATTAAACCTCTGTGTGGTCGTTAACACCTAGAGGGGCATGTGGCTCATGTGCCCACCCTTCCATTGTGTGGACCTTGGGTGTCACCTGGGAGGAGGTGTGAATGAGAGTCGTTAAGGTCCCTGCCACCATGTGACTTGTTGGAGTCACATGATTTCAGGTGTGTATCCAACTGCCTGGGGAGTGATCTTAAAACTGCATTGTATGTGGCAGATAAATTGTGTCTTAGACCTCCTCCTCTGTTGAGGAGGTCTAAGAGGTCTAAGAAGAGTCATTAGTGTGTGCATCAGTGCAAATCACACATGACAGACAAAACATGATGAAAACAACGTGACAAGACATGAGACAAAAAACAACATAAAAAGCATAACAAGATGAAAACAACAAGACGTAAGACAAAAATGACGTAAAAGACGAATCACGATGATGAAACAAGATGTAATGAGAGGAAAACATGTAAAAGACGTATACAAAAACGACACAACAAGATGTAAGGAGAGGAAAACAGCGTTACAAGACACAACAAAACCAAAGCGACGAAAAAGATGTAACAAGACAAAAAAAAAACAAAACATAACAAAAACAATGAAGACAAAAACAATGGCATAAAGCAAAAACAAGACAAAAACACAACAAGACGTAATAAAACAAAAATGACGATAACAAGATGTAATAAGACAAAAATGACTAAAAGAAGTAGCAAAACAAAAAACACGTAATGACTCAAAAAAAAAACCCCTAAGAAAACGAAGCAGACAGACTCAACTGTGCAGACAAGGTGAGTTCAGTCGTCTTGAGCAGCCTTCAGAGGCCTGCTTTTTATTTTTACTCTATATTATAGTGTATATATTTCTTTCGTTCTGCTTGAATAAAAATTTGTGTACTTTTGCCACCTATACTGTGCAAATCTGGCACTCCTATATGAGTCAGTGCCCAGGCACTGTGTGTGTAGGTGTGTGTGTGTAGTCTGTGTGGTGTGTATTTTCTGCATGATTTCTTACACTGTAAGCTCATCACTGTAAGTGTGTGTTATTTTTAAGGACCATAATCATATAAGAAAACATGCAACAAAACTTTTTCATGAGGATGAAACACGCATTCCCACAGCTATGCTCTCACACACTTTGAAGGGTGTGAAGAGTGTGACAAGGTGTATGCAATCTGCAGGCTCACCGCTAGATGTCATTAAATCCAACACACTGGTCCTTTAATACAATGTACAACACAATAAATGTGAAAGCTTTGACAGGTAAAGCTTTGTGTGTATATATTGGTGTGTAAATGTCTGTGTGTGAGCGTTTGAGTCAGTGTGTGTGTGTGGTGTGTGTGTGTGTGTCGTGCGTGTGTGTGTGTGAGAAAGAGGGAGAGGGCCTTTAAGTCATCCTGAAATCACGTGCAGCTTATTTCCTCCTTATCCTGTATGACTAAGAAGTCTTGTGATTACAGTCCCTTGTTATGGTTCCTCTCTCTTTTCTTCTTCCATGGGAAAGGAATCAAGGAGAACAACAAGGACGGGGCCTGTAAGTAGAGAGAAACAAAACTATCACTCTCTCGGCTGCTTGTTGCCTTAGAGACCAGCAAGAGAGTGAGAGATAAATCTGTGAAATCTTCTGATCATCTGTGTTTGTGTGTGTGTTTTAGTGAGTGTGTGTGTGCGTGTGTGAGGAGGGTGCCCGTGTGGGTGTACAGAGAAGGGGGTCGGCTTCTGACACACGGCGGAGGAAAAATTCCCACATAACTGCACATAAGCTCTCTGCCCGCTCCCTCCTGCTCCGTGTTTTCTCTCACAAATTGTTACATCAATGCTGAGAATCAGATCCAATTATTACAAATTAGAGAGCGACACTGTCTTTCTCCAGCGCGTGCCCTCACCTCTAAACCAATATCCGGCAGAGACCGGGCTAAACAATAGATTGTGTCTTCGTCTCTCTGGAATAAAAAGAACCCACAGTGTTAAACAAGGCACTCAATGTTATCTTTGAAGAGCGATAATTAGGCAGACTGTCTGTCTGAGGCGGGAGAAAGGGGAGGAGGTGAAAGACTGGAAGGGGTTGGATAATAGTACAAACTTTTTTTTTTTTTTTTTAATCGAGCAACACCATACTTATATTTCTGACTGGATTTTAAAAGAATACAGGTAAATTTTAAAGGTCCGTGTGTAAAATTTAAGGGAATTTATTGGCACAATATGGCAGAAATTCCTTCATATTCTGAATAGAGGATTTACATAATTAGTCATAATTTCGTGACCATCCAAGTTAGACTCACCACGAGCTATGAGATTGTGAGACGATGGTATACACTCCAAGCAACAAGTCTGTATGATATCAATCTAGTTTTAAGAGAAATATGTTTTATTCACAGTGTCCTGGAGACTACCCACAATCCTAAAGTTCAATAGCAATGTCTCTCATTGGCAGAGCTTGCTGTTACCATGGTAACCACCCTGCGAATGAGTAGTTCTGCTAGCAGGTTGACTGTTAGGTAGCTACAGTGTAGTAACACGAATCATACTAATAATTATAATATAACAAAAAAGTTACATTTAAGTAGAAGCTGTATCATTCATTACAGGCAAAGTAATTATGTACACAGTCTTGACTTTTGGGTTTTTGTCTGTTTCCAATCTTGTTTTGCTCTAAATCAAATGTTTTATGGTCACGATTCATCTTGTAGTTGGGTGGCGTGCTTTAGAGTGAATGAATGGAAAATTCACCTCCAGAACCGGCTGAAAAAGTGTGTGGTCGCTGTCCACTCCGTGCTCCTTCATGCTGTGTCTTATGAGCTTATTTCAACCAAACCAGAGTTGGTTTTTGTTTAGTTTTGCCAAGTTTTATTTTGTTTCTGGTGAGTTTGTGTAAGGCTGACAATGATGATGATGTTAAAATGACAAAAGGTTTTTCAAAGAGAGTCTGGTTAGATTGGCAGGAGCAATAAAAACTAAAAAATTAGTTCTTATTTTGAAGTGATTATACACTAATGAAAACAAACTTATGAATATTATATTC
Source organism: Lutjanus argentimaculatus (assembly GCA_034769285.1). Classification (NCBI taxonomy): domain Eukaryota; kingdom Metazoa; phylum Chordata; class Actinopteri; order Lutjaniformes; family Lutjanidae; genus Lutjanus; species Lutjanus argentimaculatus. The sequence goes on from JAWZSL010000001.1 coordinate 6,515,439, forward strand.
CATTTCATTACATTTTGCAAATAGATCTCTCTTAACCCTACACACTGGACCTTTAAAGTATCAAAAGAAAAAATACTTATTATGCAAAATCTCCCATTTCAGGATAATTTTATTATACGCATTAATACATAAGAATCAATTTAATGTAGCAGCTGGTTAGCCAGGGCTAATTTTAACTACATCAGCTTAATCAATAATAAAACATCTGAATTTTTTTTTTTTTTTTTGGCTTTTTATGTCTTGAATTGATGGGACAGCTGAAGATATGACAGGAAAGGGACAGAGAGCGTGGAGGAACAAACAGGGCCACAGGTGGGATTGAGCCCGCGGCTGCTGCAGAGGACTCACAGCCCCCACACATGGGGCGAGCGCTCTACCACTTGAGCCACCCAGGCAGCCCTATAATAAAACATAATAATTTATTAGATTTATATTTTGTATAATAATAATCCAAGTAACTAGAGACCTGACTAATGTTGTCAAATTAATGTAGTGGAGTAAAAAGTACAATATTGGCTTCCAAAATGTTGTGAAGTAGAAGCATAATGTAGCATAAAATTGAAATACTAATCGATCTCAACATTGTACTTAAGTACTCTACTTGAGTAAATGTACTTAGTTACATTCCACCACTGGGTTTATCCTATCTCTTAAATTTCTGTAGTTAAGACGAAATATCTGAAATATCTTAATATACATACAAACATAAACACCAACTCCTTTATGTTAGAAAGTGTGGGTTTTTTTTTATGTTAGTTCAGTCCAGTGCAGAGTGAAACTAAAATGTTGAGGACACACCAATAGTCTTTCTTCCACAGGTGTTCTCACTTGTTGCCTGATTAGACCTCCTGTCAGGACTGTGTGGGTGTGCACAAACTGAGATTAACTGACAGCTTAGTTAGGGCGGGACAATTTACACCTTCATCATTGTCATTGATTATATTATTAGAGTGTGTGCGGAGCATTTTAAAAAACATAAAAATCATCCAGGCAGAGGTCAGTGAAGCTATGGTTTATTCATATGAACATCTTGAAAACTGGATAAATCTTTGGTTCTATAATCTTTCTCATTATACTGGATATAATATGTACATGTTTTTATAGATACATATATATGTATATATGCATTTATCCCATAATTACAAATATTACAAATATTGAACAGTGGAATATAAATTTAATATAAAACCATTTAATTAAGAGATATAAATGTGTTTTTTTGACCACTCATCAGCCCAGAAATACATGTGAAAAACTCCTCAAAGAGACAAACTCAGACAGAGAAGAAAAATGAGTGGGCAAGAGACAGAGAGAAAAGAGGGGAGATTAAGAGACGAAGAGAGGAGGAGAAGGAGAGGGTGGAAGGAGGGAAGAGAGACAACTAACATGGTTTGTAAATAGAGATCACCTCCACAGACCTTTAGCACAGATATACTGCGATTTGCTGCAATCTTTCTGTGCATGTGTTCATTAACTGTGTCTCCATGGTAACCGAAGTGGCAGTGTCATGGCTTGAAGTCGCCCAGAGGGTGACCTTGCCTTTGACAAGCCCGCACACAGCTGCATCCATCTCTCTTTCTGCCTCTATTTCAGTCCACACATTTCTTGAGCCAGATGCCTCTCTGTCACCCCCCCTCCCCACACACACACCACCCACACCCTACCCTCACCCAATGAGCTGGCACCCATACACGCTTCTTTTAAAAAACAAACAAACAGCCAAAGTCTTTCTCCCTCTGCCTCCTGCTCACAGACAAACTCGACTTTGTGTCGTAACGAGATACAAAAGGACATCCAACTATCTGACGAGCTGTTACTGCGATCTGAAGCAGGAGGAGCATGTCCCGCCTTTGTCCTTCTCTAGCTGGGGGGTGATGGTGTCGGGGACTTCTGACTGGAGCATGTCGTTCTCACTGGCAATGATGTGCTTCACCAAGCAGTTAGCTGCTTCATCGATGTTGATGTTCTCCTGAAAAAGAGAGGAAGAAGTGCAGGGGCAAATAGAAAGAGAGGCAGGAGTAAGAAAAGGTGGGGAGGGAAAGAGAAAAATCAATTAATTAACTTTTACAAATTTAACTTTATTTTTACCACTAAACTGAGTAGATGGATGATGCAGCAGCCAGAAGCCACAATGTGAATACAAATTGTGAAGGGTTTTACATAATACAACCTCATTTGACCTTTAAACACATAGCGAAAATGTGATCAAGTGATTGTAGTTAAATGTGTGAAATCTCTGAATTGATAAACTGAACAAACCAAAAGAATTGAAATACACTAAGAAACCAAAAAATATTTTAATATTTCTGGAGTATATCTACATTTACAATGCTAAATATTATCTTATGTTATCAAAGGTATAACTGTTTGTTTTAGGCAGCTCTGAGAGTCATCATTGGACTAAGCAGAGAGTTAACTTTTCATCGGTGACAGTTTGCCTCGCCCACTATACGTTAGTCACACTTTCAGAACTCATGAACTGTGGGCTTTTGTTTTTGGGCTTTTCGTGCCTTCAACTGAGATAGCTGGAGATATAACAGGAAAGGGGGGAGGGGGCAGAGTCGGGAGATGTCGTGCAGGCAAAGAGACGCAGGCTGTAATCGAACCCACGGCTTCTGTAGAGGACGCATAGCCTCAGAGCAAAGGCACACGCTCCGCCAACCAAGCCACCAGGGTGCCCCGACTTGGCAGAGATCTAATCCCACTGCTTATACTTTAGCCACAGAGGTCGATTGGTTGTGTGTGAATACATGCACGTACAGCTGGTCTCAGCTATTGCAACCCGTCTCTTTACACATTGGCAATATAAAGCATGTACACTGCTTCATATAGTACCTTTAAATCTTAGTGCCTTACATGCTCTTGCAGACAATACAATTAATGTCTCCTAGTTTTGGACGACTTTGATTACATTCTCAGAGTAGGACAAAAGGCTCCAGTCAAATATTAATATGTTCAGTCTATACAGACATTCGCATACAACAGAAAATAAAGCCTTAGGTAATGAATAATAGAAAAGAGAGCGTTTTCTGTGACAGCTGAGCAGCTTCGATTTGATGTTAACAGGAGGGAATGAAAGCTGTGTCAACAAAATCTCGTTAATATAATGTTTTGAATAAACAGCACTAACAACATTATTTTGACTAAGTAAGACAGAAATAAAAGCCTGAAGTGGCACTCAATCTATTTTATTCCCTTCGCATTGTAAATTCAAATTAGATACAACTATTTTTCCATCACTGCACTTGATTGTGCGATGAATGTCATTTTTTTTTTGTCTGTTTTTTATCTTTTTACCATGCCATTTTCAAAGGTTATTGTGAGGGCATTTTGCCTTAATTGGATGAAGACAGGTTGGATGACATGAACAAAGGTCTGGAACCACATGTGATCATATGGTGCTGTTTTACATAATTTGGTTATAAGATGCCTATTTTTGAAATTATTGCAGCCAACATTATAAAGATAATCCTGGGAAACTTCTCTTGCTCAATTCACAAACTTATTCTACTCATCAATATAAAACACAAATGCAAAATGTCAATGCATAACGGTACCTTCGTAAAGGATTTAGATCGCCTTGGACCAGAGCTGAAAGCTGAGTAAACTAGAGGAATGGCCCTGGGTGCTGAAGTGAGGTTCACATGAGGAGAGGATCAGCAGCGATTATTGATGAGAGAGACACACACATGCACACAGTTCTTTAATATGTGAAGCGTGATGCAGTAGCAGCACTGAATATTCATTAGATCTAACAGTGTGCTCAGTAGGATGTGACATATGATGCCTCTGTGTGTCGTGTCGTGATCTATCCTACTGTTAGATCTGGAACAAAACATTCTTCACCCATGATGGTTCCCTGAAGTGCTGAGGTTCCACTCAAATGGATATGCTTGCTTTTTCAAAGGTTCTTCGTAAGGGCTCTATAAAGAACTCTTTTCATATGAAGAACCCTTTCAGAAAAAAAGAGAAAGACGATTGTTGATTTGCTTGGAGAACTAGGAAACCGCTGAAAAATAAAAGGTTTCTCAGCAGAACTCCATGCATGGGGTCTAGATAAAATTCTTGGAATATAAAAGGGTTCTCAGTAGAACTCACTGAGTGGGTTCTAGATAAAATCATTGGAATATAGAAAAGGTTCTTGGTAGAATCCCCTGGGTGGGTTTTGGGTGGAACCATGGAACCATTACAGCATAGAAGGGTTTTCTGTAGAACCTGTCCGGGCCTTCTGGCTGAAACCTTTCACAGATGTTTCTAGGTTTAACTCTTTATATTGGGATCTAGGTAGAACTCTTTGAAAGGGCTGCATGTGGAACCTTTATAAAAGGTCATTCTATGGGAACAAGCTGAAAAAATCCTTTATGGTTCTAGTTAGCATCTTGATTTCTAAGAGTGTACAAAGGACACTTAAAGCATCAAGCATCAGAATTTGGCTGTTTTTTATGAAAACAAAGAGCTGTATGGGCTCGGACAGTTCCCACATACCTTGTATGATTTTACAGAACTGTCACATGACTGGCTGTGTCGCTTTTGAGTAAATCCTCTCAATTAATTTCTCTGGTTTACTGCCAATTTCAACAGATTAAACCTCGAACTGATCTTGTCTATCTTACTGTTCTTTCATTGCTGCAGTTATTGCTGGTTACGATTACTTCCAGTTACCTCCATCACCTGTTTGTTTTGTTTGTTATTCAGATGAATATCTCATAAACTAATTAGCAGATTTCAATTAAGTCTGGTGCAAAGTTGGTTATGAGCCAAATAACAAATGAAGAGGGTTTTTTTTCTGCGCAGATCCAAAGCAGTTTTAAAGGACTTGAATGAATAAACCTTGCGCATGTAACAACATGAATATCTTTCATTAATAAAAATACATTTAGAGAATAATGCTGCCTTAGTGAGGGCATGTTTTGAGTACTTTCCATTGTCACTTTTGCAGTTGTACACCTCCACCTAATTCCTGTGTGTGCATGCATGCATGCGTATGTGCACGTCTCAGTCTATTTCCTTCTCTTAGCATCCAGCTGTGAGATTCCTGCTCCACATTAGCTGCTATATTCAGGGTTTGTGTCGGTGTCTCAGTGTGCTAGTGTGGAGGTGGGTGAAACTGAACTGAACTCATCAGACTGTCAGAATTCACTCACCACATTCTTTCACTCTGCATCTAGTCTTGAATTTTACTGTACTTTAGTTTATTAAAGGAGCAACAATTGAACATTCAAAAATGAGTACAGCAGTCCAAATAGCAAGTTGGAGCCAAGGTATGTTAAATACCTTGAAATCCTATTTAATATATGATCTATGGTTGAATTTCCCCCTGCCCTCTCCTCCACACACTTGAGGAAGCTCAGGCAGGCTGCAGGAACACTGCAGGAGCACAAGACAAGTGCAACACTGTAATTTGACAATAACAAGCAACAACGAGTTCTACACTGTAAGCTGATCAACTGTTTTAACTGTTACTTTTGTGTTAATGTAAAGCTCAACCTGATATCCTGAAACAGGCAAACTAAAACACAACGTCCGGGTCAGAATTAAAATTTCCAAAAAGGACACCACGACTATACTTCAACAGCATGTTTCCTTGATGTCTGATGACATATCATGGTCCTTTTATGATTTATTACAGTAAATATTTTACAGATTTCTCCTTTAAAATTTTTAAAAAAGGTTTCATATGTTTCATATGTTTCATATTTCTTCTTTTTTTGTCTGTTTGTTTATCTGTGTCCAATTCAGACTGTAAAGGTCTGAGACAGAAATACAATTAAACTCAAACATGCGTACATTATACATAGTATCTCCAAAAAAAACAAGGTTCCTGTTACTTTAGTCAGTGTATCGATTCACATGGATTCATTGTTGTGGCTACATCTGCATCACATACCAATTATTATTTTTTACCTTTGATTAATACCAGACTAGATGTTTCTCCTGTTTCCAGTCTTTATGCTAAGCTAAGCTAACCATCGCTCCAGCTTGATATTTAAAGGACTACTGTGTAGGATTTAGTGGCACCGAGCAGTGAGCTTGCAGATTGCAAACACATTGCCTCACCCTCTCCTTCCAAGCATGTACAGTAAGAGAACCAATGGTGGCAGCAAAAGGCTTGTGTTTGATTTGTCCATTCTGGGCCATTGTAAAAACATGGCAGTGCAACATGGCGACCACCATGGAAGAAGACCTGGGCCCTCGGTAGATATTAACGGCTTCTTCTAAGGTATGAAAAACACAATGAAGAAGAGATAAGGGTTCTTACTGAAGGGCTCAGGTTCTACCCAGAGTCATTAGCTTCTGAAGAACCCTTTATTGAAGAAAGGGTTCATCAAGGGTTATTTGCAAGACAAAGGGTTCCATTAAGAACCCTTTTCATCCAAAGACCCTTTTTTGGGATAAGAGTCTCTCTCTTTTGTCAAGGGTGCTTCATACCATAATATAAAAGGTTTCTTGAGAGCACCCCCTGTGTGTGTTCTAGATCAAACCCTTGGAATCTATAAGGGTTCTTGGTAGAACCTCTGGGGTGGATTCTAGATAAAACCCTTGGAATATAAAAGTCTTTTTTGAACCCCCTGGGTAAGTTATTGTTAGCACCCTGTGAAGGTGTAAAGATTCTGGATAGAATCCCCAGAGAGGGTTCTGTGTGGAACCATTACACCATAGAGACCTGTAGTTATCACTTTTATTTCTAAGGGTGTACTTGAATATTATATTCCATTTCTGCCATATTCCACTTTAAATCACTGTAAATCTTAACACACTGGACTTTAACAAACAGACTGATATCTGTGTCAGTCAGTAGAAAGGTGGACTGTTCGCTTAAAATTCCTGGACATCCTGTCTGGATGACTGAACACCTGATGTAAGTGCAGCTGACCTGACAGTAGGAATGTCTGCTGTGAGACTCAGCTCTACTAGAAGCACCAGAGCTAATTTACTGAGGGTTTATTCATATGCAAATACTAAGTAGACTTAAACTCAGCACATTTAAAGGATTTCTGCACATCCTGAATGCCTCTGTGGTGGCATCCCCACAGGGTGATCAGGTGCTGGGTCTGACACGGCCGAGCTGACTGACTCAAGGACATCTGAACGGGAAGGACACGCCACTCTTTGTATTCACAGCATTGTCCTGCTACAGTATCTATGTTACCGTTTTGTACTCTTGTGTGTGTCCCATCTTTCTCACCTTGGCAGACGTCTCGTACCATCCCACAAAGCCGTTGTCCTGGCAGAACTGCTCCATCTTTATTCCATTATTGGTCAGAACGTCCCGGCCCTGGTCACATTTATTAGCCAAAAGTACAGTGGCTACATGTTTCCCATTGGCAAGTGTCAGTTTGGAATCCAAATCCTCCTTCCATTTGGTGACGGCCTCAAAAGAGGCGGGCCTTGTGACGTCGAACACAATGAAGGCGCCCATGGCCTCGCGGTAGTAAACACGGGTCATGTTGCCAAACCTCTCCTGACCTGGAAGACATACGTACAAGGACAGAAGTGTATAGATGCAAAGGAAATGATCAGTCATTGAGGTATTCAAGCATTCATTTATTAGAGAAATTTCTCTTTACATTTTGCACCAGTCGCATGATGGTACTGAAAAAGCTGAGGCTACATTTACATTTTAAAATGTACAAGTTTTGCTACATTTCCACCTAATGTCCACACTATACCCTGATGTTTTGGGACACCTAAAACAGAGACGTTTGGAAATACTGCTGACCTGGTTTCTGTTTTAAAATTCGGGCAGAAAAGGAGGCTTTTGGAAATAATGGAGCAGACACCCAAACTATATTTTTCCCCTGTTCCACTTTGTCCCGCCCTTCTGTGCTGTGATTGGCTACAACTACTGAGCTGTGATGGGCTAGTTCTTGTTGCCTCAACAACATGTGCATGTGATTGCCAAAGAGCCTTTCTAATGTTGTGGAAGTGCCACTGCCACTGTATTTCAACATTGCCAGTGTTTTAATAAAAATAGCATTATCTGGGAGGATTATGTGAAGAGCAGTCATGTTTCCCTATCTCATCATATTTGCCCTGTTATCCTGGTATCTACCTGCTTCCTGTTTACACTAACATGCACATGCCCAGTGTACGTGAACAGCCTAAGATAGGTTTTCAGGCTTGTTAGTATGGATGGAGATCGTTCCTGAAGCTGGGCCAAAATGTCCGTCTGGACAACGTATTTGTCTTAAAATGCTATTTTAGAACTAAAATGCAGTAGTGTGGATGTAGCCTGAAAGTGCAGTGTCACTTCAGCAGCCAGCAGACACTGTGTCTTGAATTTGAATCATCCGATTTACTCACTTTATCACACTCCTGTCTCATATCTGCTACCGTGCAAGCATTCCAGACACACCTCATCGCCCACTGTCTTAATACCCACACACACAGATACACAGACATAATTACATGCGCGTTTTTACGGTTAAAATGGCTGCAGAAAAAGAGAGATAAGATGCAGACACGGATAAAGGCAGGATGGGAGGAGGAAAGAGGTGTCTTTGGTGTGTGCGCCTGGCTGTGAACTTGCCTGTAAAAATTCCTGCGGGTAAAATTAATTCGATAAGCCCTGTTGGAATGTTGTATCCACACTGATTTTCCCATCCATGACTTCTGCTAGAGCACCGGCCTCACAATCAGCTTGTGGGTAAGAACATTTTCACACTAACCAAAAACCTCAAGTGGTTCTTCCAAAAGCAGTTTGCATCACGCTGAAGAGGAGAGGAGTTAGTGTGTTAAGACTCAGAAACAGTTTCTGTTCACCTGCTCTCCTGCACAGGTGGATCAGAGCTCAGCGTCAGCTGCAAAACAGCTGGCAGGAGGGGAGTCTCATCCAAGGACATACAGTATCAGAAGGGCAGAACCCTGTATTTTATTCAGGAGTGTTGTAGAGCAGTATTACTGTGTACCGTGATGTCTTTTCTGAGCACTTATACAGGTTGTTTAAAACCCTACGGGAAAATCAGTTTCAAAACTTAAAGTCCCCCTCCACTCAAAGAAATATGTTTTCCTTGTGTTCCTATAGTTGGACATTTGAGCTTCACTTTGCAGAATGATGTATGTGCAGAGTTTGTAACTAGAAGGCTGTTCTCACATTCATGTACTAAAAGTGGAAAGTCTCTATGTGCTTCTTGAAAATCTGATTTTAAGGGGCGGGTCTATGAACATGATTTGTGACATCACAAGTATTTTGGAGGACAATCCTGATCCAATTTGCAATTTAAGTGTAATGTAGACACTTGAAGCCGCCAGGGCTCATACACTGAGAGCGGACTACAGTAAAGTAGAGGACATTTAGTGTCCAGCAGGAAACGTTTAGGAATGAGGACAATTTGCATATTTATATTTTCTGGAATTTTTAATGAGATAGACAGAGCAGATGCCTGTCTGTCAGATTATGTCTTAATACATGTCTGGAGGGGATCTTGCAGTAATTATCTATAAGATTAAATATTCATGACTTGATAAACTATAAATTACATTCTTCTCTTAGATATTAATTATGAGTTTAACAGTTTAAAAATCTGTTAATCTGCTTTATCAGGACAGTGTGGATGAAGATTGATCAGAATTGACTGACAGTGATCTGATCTGATAGCAAACAACCTCATACAACTGTAATTACGTTTTTAATTTATATGTTCTTCAATCTTGATTGGTGTGCAGATGTACATTTTTTTTTAAATTTATTTATTTAGAGAGGACAGTGCACATTCATCATACATTTCTGTAAATGTGCCAGTGTTAGCCAAAGGCTAGTTTCCAACCGTAGTCCTCCGGCATGGCGTTAAAAGCCATTAAGACATGCAAGGGTCATAATACATTAAAAAAAAAACAAAAAAAAAAACATGATGTTATCTTTTAGAAATTGAATCTCTCCAACCTAAAACTGATTATACAGAACACAGACAAAAACAGAAATGTCTCAGATAAAATATCTGAAACTGATTAACTTTGGTAGAAAACCGTGTTAAAAGTCCAGTGCGTAAGATGTATGGGTATTTATTGGCAGAATATGTCAGAAAATGTTAAATAATATTCATAAATATATTTTCATTATGTATAATCACCAACGGAAGAATAAGAATTGTTTTCATTTCAATATTGCAACAGTATTGTAGGTATGACTATTGGTGCTTTCACCAAATATTAACACTTGGGTTGCACATTATGTGCATTTTCCTTAACCGATACTTAAAAAGACTAAGAGTCAGTTAACATTAATGTTCTCGGCCAACCAAAACAATGTCAAATTAGGCACAATTACTGCCATTTCTAGACTACTGATTAATTATCGATTAATACATTTTTAGTAGTTTAAATTCTTAACAGCAATTAATCAATTAATGATTAATCATTGTTTTATAAGTTGCATAAATGGAGTGTAACACTGTGCAAGCTGTTAGGTCACAGTGAGCCCTTGTAAACTGAACTATATAAGTTGTTCTGTGTACTGTAATCAGTTCCACATTGCTCCTTAAGTGTACAAATAAGAAACCTTTGTTCCTGTTTTTTTGTTATTTGTTCCATTGCAATATGCTTCACTATCAGAGCCACATACGAGGTGGCTGTGGCTGAAGAGAAGAGATCCCTGCTGGGCTCCTAAGTCACCATCTGGGAGCCAAACATAAGACACACACCTACATCTGCTCCTCCTTGAACCGCCACCTTATCGTGGTGGAGGAGTTTGAGTACTTGAATGATCCTAGGAGCTATGTTGTCTGGGGCTTATTGCCCCTGGTAGGGTCTCCCAAGGCAAACAGGTCCTAGGTGACGGGTCAGACTAAGAGCGGTTCCAAAGCCCCTGATGATAGATGAACACACGAGGAAGCTTACGTCGCCCGGATTGGCGTCACCGGGGCCCCACCCTGGAGCCAGGCCTGGGGTTGGGGCTCGCAGGCGAGCGCCTGGTGGCCGGGTCTGTGCCCACGGGACCCGGCCGGGCACAGCCCGAAGGAGCGACGTGGGCCCGCCTTCCCGTAGGCCCATCACCCGCGGGAGGGTTCAGAAGGGGCCGATGCATTGTGGTTTGGGTGGCGGTCGTGGGCGGGGGTCCCGACGGCCCAATCCCTGGACACAGAATCTGGCTATGGGGACATGGAATGTCACCTCACTGAGGGGAAAGGAGCCTGAGCTAGTGCAGGAGGTTGAGCGGTACCGGCTAGAGATAGTCGGGCTCACCTCCACGCACAGTCTGGGCTCTGGAACCCAACTCCTTGAGAGAGGTTGGACTCTCTTCCACTCTGGAGTTGCCCGCGGTGAGAGGCGGCAGGCTGGTGTGGGCTTGCTTATAGCTCCCCACCTTAGCCGCCATGTGTTGGAGTTTTCCCCGGTGAACGAGAGGGTCGTTGCCCTGCGCCTTCGGGTTGGGGGCAGGTGCCTCACTGTCATTTCGGCTTATGGGCCGAATGGCAGTGTAGAGTACCCGGCCTTCTTGGAGTCCTTGGGAGGGGTGCTGGAAAGTGCCCCGACTGGGGACTCCATCGTTCTACTGGGGGACTTCAACGCTCACGTGGGCAATGACAGTGTTACCTGGAGGGGCGTGATTGGGAGGAACGGCCTCCCCGATCTGAACCCGAGTGGTGTTTTGTTATTGGACTTCTGTGCTAGTCACGGTTTGTCCATAACAAACACCATGTTCAAGCATAAGGGTGTCCATCAGTGCACGTGGCACGAGGACACCCGAGGCCGGAGATCAATGATCGACTTTGTGGTCGTGTCATCTGATCTTCGGCCTTATGTCTTGGACACTCGGGTGAAGAGAGGGGCTGAGCTGTCAACTGATCACCACCTGGTGGTGAGTTGGATCCGCTGGCGGAGGAGGAAGCTGGACAGACTTGGCAGGCCCAAACGTGTTGTGAGGGTCTGCTGGGAACGTCTGGCGGAACCCTCTGTCAGAGGGGTTTTCAACTCCCACCTCCGGGAGAGCTTTGACCAGATCCCGAGGGAGGCTGGAGACATTGAGTCCGAATGGACCATGTTCTCCGCCTCCATTGTTGACGCGGCCGTTCGGAGCTGTGGCCGTAAGGTCTCCGGTGCCTGCCGCGGCGGCAATCCCCGAACCCGGTGGTGGACACCGGAAGTAAGGGATGCCGTCAAGCTGAAGAAGGAGTCCTATCGAGCTTGTTTGGCTCGTGGGACTCCTGAGGCAGCTGACAGGTACCGGCAGGCTAAGCGTGCTGCAGCCCGGGCGGTTGCGGAAGCAAAAACTCGGGTATGGGAAAAGTTCGGGGAGGCCATGGAGGAGGATTACCGGTCGGCCTTGAAGAGATTCTGGCAAACCGTCCGGCGCCTCAGAAGGGGGAAGCAGTACCCTGCCAACACTGTTTACAGTGGAGGTGGGGAGCTGTTGACTTCAACTGGGGATATTGTCGGGCGGTGGAAGGAATACTTCGAGGATCTCCTCAATCCCACTGTCACGCCTTCTGTAGAGGAAGCAGAGGCTGGGGACCCAGAGGTTGATTCATCCATCACTCAGGCTGAAGTCACCGAGGTAGTTCGGAAGCTCCTCGGTGGCAAGGCACCGGGGGTGGATGAGATCCGCCCTGAGTACCTTAAGTCTCTGGATGTTGCAGGGCTGTCTTGGTTGACACGCCTCTGCAACATCGCGTGGCAGTTGGGGACAGTGCCTCTGGACTGGCAGACCGGGGTGGTGGTCCCTCTATTTAAGAAGGGGGACCGAGAGGTGGTGCTCCAACTATAGGGGGATCACACTCCTCAGCCTCCCTGGTAAAGTCTATTCCAGGGTACTGGAGAGGAGAATTCGGCCGATAGTCGAACCTCGGATTCAGGAGGAACAATGCGGTTTTCGTCCTGGTCGTGGAACACTGGACCAGCTCTATACCCTCCGCAGGGTGCTTGAGGGTTCATGGGAGTTTGCCCAACCAGTTCACATGTGTTTTGTGGACTTGGAGAAGGCATTCGACCGTGTCCCTCGTGGCATTCTGTGGGAGGTGCTTCGGGAGTATGGAGTCCGGGGCCCTTTGCTAAGGGCTGTGCGGTCTCTGTATGACCGGAGCAGGAGCTTGGTTCGCATTGCCGGCAGTAAGTCAGACCTGTTCCCGGTGCATGTTGGACTCCGGCAGGGCTGCCCTTTGTCACCGGTTCTGTTCATTATTTTTATGGACAGAATTTCTAGGCGCAGCCAGGGGCCGGAGGGAGTCCGGTTTGGGGACCACGGGATCTCATCTCTGCTTTTTGCGGATGATGTTGTCCTGTTGGCTCCCTCGAATCAGGACCTTCAGCATGTGCTGGGGCGGTTTGCAGCCGAGTGCGAAGCGGCTGGGATGAGAATTAGCACCTCCAAGTCCGAGGCCATGGTGCTCGACCGGAAAAAGGTGGTTTGCTCCCTCCGGGTTGGAGGAGAGTTCTTGCCTCAAGTGGAGGAGTTCAAGTATCTTGGGGTCTTGTTCACGAGTGAGGGGAGGATGGAGCGTGAGATTGACAGGCGGATCGGTGCAGCGGCAGCAGTAATGCAGTCATTGTACCGGTCTGTCGTGGTGAAGAAGGAGCTGAGCCGAAAGGCGAAGCTCTCGATTTACCGGTCAATCTACGTTCCTACCCTCACCTATGGTCATGAACTCTGGGTCATGACCGAAAGAACGAGATCTCGGATACAAGCGGCCGAAATGAGTTTCCTCCGCAGGGTGGCGGGGCGCTCCCTTAGAGATAGGGTGAGGAGCTCTGTCACCCGGGAGGAGCTCAGAGTAGAGCCGCTGCTTCTCCACATCGAGAGGAGCCAGCTGAGGTGGCTCGGGCATCTATACCGGATGCCTCCTGGACGCCTTCCTGGGAGGGTGTTCCGGGCATGTCCCACCGGGAGGAGGCCCCGGGGAAGACCCAGGACACGCTGGAGGGACTATGTCACTCGGCTGGCCTGGGAACGCCTCGGGATTCCCCCGGAAGAGCTGGAGGAAGTGTCTGGGGAGAGGGAAGTCTGGGTATCCCTGCTTAGATGCTGCCCCTGCGACCCGGACCCGGATAAGCGGAAGAAGAAGATGGATGGACCTACATCTGAACATGGGTTGGGTCCAGTAATGTGAATATAATGACGAAATGGGTAAAGAGAGATAATACAACAGCTGAAAGAGTCTGGTAAGTTCAGAAAATTATCATCCACAGCTCAACATGTGTATACATCTGTGTGATTTCAAAAGGCTGAACAGGTATAAAACCCCTCCAATAAGCCCTACACCAGCCTCACTCACATCTTCATGCTGTATGTGCCTGTGCAGCTCGCCCTGTCACCCTGTCATCGCAGGTCATAGAAAAATGGCAGCCAAAAATAGACCAGTTGAAGTTGTTATTTGTCTTGGGAAATGCACAGAAACAGCATGTGATTTATAACATCTGTGGCATGAGAAAAAAACCCCAAAATAAACCCACGGCAGCAGTGCTGGAAGAGTTTTTTTAGATGAGACTTATGAATGCCAAACTCAAACATAATTATTTTAGTAAATCTGCATAATGTACCTTGTAATCACTGTGTTTATTTGACATGATTTCCAAGTGTCCTCACTATGATCCAAACTAAATGGATCCTAAAGTATGCAGAACTAAGATTAACAACAATTCGGGCTTTCCCACCTCAAGGCTTCCATAACTTAAGCCCTGCAGGGATCACATACAGTACAGGCCTATAGCAGTTCCCCCTGAGGGAGACACTCATCCTCGGTCCACAATAAAAGCTTTCTGTACACAAGAGCTCAGGCCTCAAATCTCACTCACATGAGTTTGAGACACATGACTGCTTGCGCCTACTGGAGGGAACGCACAGGAGGGGAGAGAGCAGCAGGTCAGAGGACTCTTCTAAACCTCAGCCGACACTCATGTGAGATGAGACTGCTGTAGCCTTTAGGTTAGTGATCTTACCCCTCAGCATCATACTAAAAAGCTTTTATTATTTCTGAGTCCTGCGCTCATCGAGGACAACCAAAGCATCAAATACTGACTGAGAAGAACACGTTAGATTTCCTCATTTTCATTATTTCATAACTGACAAAACTAACAGTCACATTCATTATCGATTTATCTGCAGATTATTTTCACAATTAATCAATTGATCCTTTAGTCTCAAATGTCAAAAAAAGTGAAAAATGCTCTTTGCATTTTCAAAGTGACTTCTTCAAATTGCTTACTTTGTCCAACAAACGGTCCAAAACCCAAAGACTCAACATTTAAGATCATAAATGACGAAGAAAAGCAACAAATTGTTACATTTAAGAAGCTCAAACCAGGACATTTTGGACATTTTTCCTTGAATCATTACTAAATTAATCGATTATCAAAATAGATGGCAATTAATTTTCTTTCAGTAATCAAAAGAATTAATTGAGTAATTGTTGAAGCTCTGCATAAAGGTGAGGAACCTCACACAGAGCAGCTGATTGGCCACAATGAGTGAGACAAAATTACTGTTATACATTGAATGCATGGATTCATGAATGTGTGAATTACTCATTTCGAAGAAGAATAATGATCAAACCTTAACAATGATTTCAGAAGAAATCAGAATTGGTTTAAAAAGCTGGAACCTGTGCTCCTATTCAGCTCTAAATTAATAGGAAAAATCATTTTGGGGCTCCAGCTCATATGAATGATGAATGAATAATCCTAATGGCTGACTGTCGCCATGCTTGCTTTCTGTTATGTCATGTGGTGTCATGATGCTCTTGCATAAAGTCACATGACACTCGGGATGAAAAGTGAGGCTTATTTTAAGTCTAAATGCTGACATGAATTTAAAGCTACTGCAAGGAGTTTTTAAGTGTTTATGAAAAAGTTTCAGTTTATTACTGATGCCCCTACATGACCTGCATAAGTAAATAAGACCATCCACCAGAATCAGCTATTTCTATACAATTATACTTAATGGCTGCCACAGGTTGGACTCTCCTTGAAATCAGCCTGTGTTTACATTTTCACAGGCAAAGTTACAGTAAGCAGTATGTTAGTCAGTTGGAGTTGGAGCAGGTGGAGGTTTTTCTTTGGATAATCTAATTTTTTGACATAATATTTTGTGGTTATTATGGTGGAAACACTGCCACTTTTGTCCACAGGGGCCTCTAAAATAAACAAAATATGACAGTTATAGTAGCTTTAATTTTAGACTTTTAAATTATAAAGATAACTTGGATGTCACCATGATACTGCCCTACTGAATTAAGCAGCTCCAGTTTATAAAAGGTTAAAAGTCACAAGTATGGGATTGATTGCAAATCGATTAAAAAAAAACAAAACAACTAATAATATTCATAACTCGTATGTGATCTTGGCACCTGGGAAGAAATCATTCTCATGACTTCTGTGGATTTATGTGTGTGTGTGTATGTGTGTGTGTGTGTGTGTTGTGTGTGTGTGTGTGTGTGTGTGCATGTGTTTGCTGCTCCTTGTGAATGTAAATAAAGTGAAACGTGTAATTGTAGAAATGCGTTGCCAAGTGATTTGAAGTGAAGGATGCCAACAGGTCAGCTGGTACACATGAGGGACATTAACCATGGATAACCATGGATAAACCAATATCATCCCTCTGTGGAAATGGTTAAATAACAACTGTGACGAAAGTGGTCTCATGCTCATTCTGTCTTTTTTAGCTCTAATCACAAACTACTGGTAAAATACACAAGACTTCGAAAAAGGCCTCAAGACTCTCTGACTTCAAATAGCTTGTTGCCTTTCCTGAAGGAAAAAGTCTTTAGTCTGAATTTGAGCTGCTGACTTCTGATAAGTGTTCAATTGATTATTTGAAGCTTTGTTTTCTAACTGAAAGTGGCATAAATTAAGGGGAAATTTGATTTTTACAATAACAACCTCATTGTGAAGCAGATTCATTCAATCATGTGATGTTTGAAAAACATAATTAACCTAATTTCCTTCAGGACTAAAGCTTCCCACCAACATTAATCAATTAACAAATGTAGCCTTAAGCTAATTCACTTACTTGACTGCATTTATTGAACTGTCTGTCAAAGCATCCAGTTTCAGCTTCATCTTAAAAAGCAAAACAAAAAACATTTTTCAAAAGAATTTTATTCAGAGACTAATATCCATTTATTTCTTGACCTACCGGAAAGACTACTTCTTTAAAAATACCTTCAAATGTCTAATACAAGCTATTTGCTCTTTTAAAAGTACTTCAAATAACATGTAAAGTTTGAGTCAAAGAAAAGTAAGTCACAGAAACCACCTTGTATTTGATTTTTCATCAAATATTTTCATTTTTTTTACCCCTTTTGTATATTTGTTTTTTCATATGAGCCGTGCGTAAAAGTTGGACAGTACCTGCAATGTCCCACAGCTGCAGACGCACCGTCTCCTGGTCCCAGTTGAGGACTTTGAGAGCGAAGTCCACCCCGATCGTGGCTCGGTAGTTGGGGCTGAAGTTGTGGTGGACATACCGCTTGATGATGCTGGTCTTGCCGACCCCGAGGTCCCCTATGACCAGGATCTTATAGAGATGCTCCTTCTGGTGGTTGTTCTGCATGGCGACCGAGGAGGGGGCGAGAGCTGAGCATGAATCCACCGTAATGGAGAGGACCGGAGGGATGAACGGGCAGAGGCTCAGGACAGCGCAGAGAGGAGAGGAAAAGACTACAGAGAGTCAGAGGGACGGAGAGAAGGGGAGGTGAGGTACGCCCTGGCCCTCACAGAGAAGTGCGGCAGAGACGCCTGGACCTTGTGACGCACGCAGGGGAGCTGCCTGCCTGGGAATGCCACAGGGATGTGTTCAAAACCTCCAAGAAGGGCAGGAAAAACACCGTTTGATATGAAGTAAACAGGGGTGGAAGTAACTAATCACAAACACTCAAGTTGCTGTCATTAAGTAGTTTTTTGGCACTTGTACTTTTATGAGTAGATGTTCAAGTCTGTGCTTGCGCACTTAGTTACTTTTAAAATTACACTTGAGTGAAATTTTAATTAATATCCAAATCTGTCATCCGCATTTTTTTGTAACCAATAAGGTTATTAGCTCACAAACAGGCCGGTGAAAACCAGAACATATGGACGAAAAACTAAATACTGCAGCAGCACAGGTTCGGAGTAAGAATGTTAATCATTAATCATTAATCAATTAATCGCCACTGAGAATTAAAAAATTAAACCTGTATTCATGGATATTTAATTAATATTCTAGAAATGGCACTAACTGCACCTCATTTGATTTTGTTTTGACAGGTGGAGCCAAAACAATACGGAAGAAATGGAAAAAGATAAAATAACAGAAACATGTGTAAATACATAAATTATTAATGATTAATCCATTCTTACCATTTTCAAATATTGGTTAAGGAAAATGCACAAAATTTGCAACCCAAGTTTGTAGTATTTTTCTACACCAGTACTTTTACTTGAGTAGAGACGTTCAGTGCTCTTTTCAAAACTGGAAGTAAGTCAGCAGTAGTGGGGAAAGTATTTATATTACTTAATGGCATGAAAAAAAAAAATTAGGTAAAAGTGTGAACACCAAGACTCATTTAGTATCAAAAGTAAAAGTACCCATCCTCATCATCATTACATTAGTAAACTATTTGATTTTGTTATTTTGTTGGATGCATTAAGAAAAGTTATTTAAACTATTTTATACAATATTAGGTAATCAATATTTTTTATGTATAAATGTATTTTATATATCATGATGTTTTGTATGTAAAAGCTGAACTACAAGTTAACGGGACATTTCACCCCAAAGTCAAAAATACATATTTTTCCTCTCATCTGTAGTATTATTTATCGACTAGATAGTTTTGGTGTGAGTTGCTGTAGAGTTATAGCACTGTTGACTTCTTTCTGATTCTGTTCACACACAAACTGTGCCCCTGTAAATGAACTCACTCACACACAGGTAGCTGCATGCAGGCTACAGCTGAAATTATTGGCTGATTAAGTCATTGTTCAGGCAAAAATGCCAAATGTGCTGTGGTTCTAGCAAATCAAAGGTGAGGATCTGCTGCTTTTCTCATGGTGTATTATTGTAAAGGTATTATCTTTGAGTGTTTGACCATTTCAGGAAAAACAAAAATCGAAAAAAAACATAATTTTCCCTCTGGCCTGTAGAGCTATTTATCCATTGAGATCATTTTGGTTTGAGTCACAGTTTTGGAGATCTCAACCATAGATGCGTCTGCCTTCTCTCGAGTATAATGGGACTAGATAGCACTTGGCCTGTGGTGCTCAAAACTCCCCAAAAATATATTTACTACTTTTTTAAATAAGAAAATAGTTATTACATGAAACATCTCACAACAAAACCTGTGGATTATCTTGAGTAAACAGTTTATGATGAAGTGGAAGATTGATTTCTTCTTGCACACAAAGAAAACACGCAGCAATTTTGAAAAGCTTTTATTGTCAGAAAACAGTGCAAATCTCACAACTCAATGGACACACTTGCTTATATTGAATGGGTGGCGGAATAAAAAGGCACAAGGAACAATAATCTAGATCTCCCTTTATTCATTGAGCAAGAAATCCCTTTAAAAATGCTCCACAGGGAAACACGGCAGTCATAGTTTCAATTGAATGCAAGGACAGAAGATATTACAGTTCTCCCTGAGACAAAGAATCAAGGTGACTTGACTGAGCAAACAAACACTGAGTTCCCTTTGAATGTTACAATTAGAAGTTACTAGCCATGATTTGTCACAGTATGTCCCAATCCATTGTGATTGTGTCGGCAGTTAAAACTTCATATAGAATCGATTGTATGCAGCTAAAACTGCAAAAAAGAAATAAAAGAGCATGGACCAACACTGAAATCAGGACACAGTAAAACAACATGGTAAGATGACAGACTTTGGATTCCCTTTTTGTGCTTTTAACTAATGTGAGATGGTGTCTGCCCTTTTTTACTGCATCTACAGTGGTGGAGTGATGAAACTTTTCACAGTAATTTTCAGCCAGCTCTTGTCCTGTAACTTCCAGAAAACAGGGCTTTCATGGACAAACTCAATATTCATCTAAATGTTGTGCTCACTGGATTATGGAGGAAGAAGACAGACGAGTGCTACCCATGTGAAAATCTGCTGATTTTGGCTTGTGAACAGCGAAGCTACATTGGGAATAAATCGAAGTTGCACGATTGAGATCATGATCATGAAGACGGCCGCTGCTCCCACCCCAGGTTCACAGCTCCTACAGTTTGGGGATGGGGTTGGCTGCGACCGCGATGCTCTCAATGGCACACTCGTCACTTCCCCGCCGGATTCGGAAGTAGCCGTCCTCGCCCCAGGTGCTGCCCCAGCTGTTCTTGACGATCCAGTACTTCTCTCCGGTCATGTGGCAGCGGCCGTACCCCACCAGCAGCACAGCTGGTTGGTCAGCTCAAAGGGATTGAAGGGGTCTGCGAGACCAGTGTGGTGGTAGATGCCCTCTTTGTAGTGCATGAAGTCAGGGTAGACCTATAGAAGGACAAGGACAATTTACTTTTAATGTTTCAATTTGTGTCAAATTCATGTTATACCTGTGAAGCAAGAAGGGACACTGAATTGTAAAGGAGGTACAGAATACATTTCATCAAGGAAGAAAAATGTTAAATTTGCAAATAAATTGCTTCCATTAATTAGCAAATTAATACAAAACACATGCCTTGGTCCTTGAGCCTTGGTCACTACATGACTTTCAAAGTTCGCTGAGCTGTTCACATTACACAACTCTCTGTCTTGTAGTTGTGAGTAGGGAAGCACCGATAGCACTTTTTGTCAGACAGAGTACCAGTACAAGTATTAACATTTTGGTCCTTACTGATAATGAGTGCCGATTGTCTTCGGATTAATGGCTGAGGCATTCAACTAGTTTATGCCTGTCGGGACTGGACAGCGGCTTCGGTCCACGGGTGCACTCTGGGAGTTTGTTTCAGTTTTAACAGGACTTGGATTTTACGTGGCAAAAGTCGTTGCAGTCATTAGTGGATGACATTGAGATAGTGAGTATCTCTAAGCATTAACAACCTCCTGCATCGTGTTGGTTCTTTGGATGTTTTATCAATTTGCTTTTGTTGAGCGGATACTTTTCATGGAGTGGTATTGGGTGTGAGGTATCTGAGTAGTTTTATGGGTACAAGTATGAGTACATAAGGACTGTACAGGACCAACACCCGATGCTGGTATCGGTGCACAATTGAGTCTTGAAGTTGTTGTGCTTTGCACACTATATGAGTGATCGGAGACAGGGAGTCGTTCATTGCAACATCTTTTAACAGGGATAATCCTCAAGTCTGTCTTATCTCCAAAATACATTTTGTCATAAAAACACTATGTAGAAGTGACATTAGATTATAAATACCGAAGCATCAAGCATCAGTCTGCATGTTACTGTTGTGGCCTCATATAGACGGACCTATATGAGGGTTTGTCGACAATATCGAAAATCTGTTGATGAGTGGAAAGTCATGGCCAAAATCCTGTAGTGTGGCCTCAGCTTTAGCAATTTGCTAGCTTTTGGTGACAAGTTAACTTCCAGTGAATAAGCAAATTTTACAGTAGAGATGTAGCATAATGATATCTTTCAGGTTTAGTTTTTACACATGTAACTTTAAGCCTAGAAGTGGTTGAAAATATTTAACCGAACTAGCTGCCAACTGTCTTATTATGAACACAGCATAAAGCCAGAATATTGAAATATTATCTTTTCTTTTGTGTTAATTCACATGCTATGTGAACATGTGAAAGTTTCAGAAAGGGATGTTTTTGCCTAAATATCTTTTGCTTTTTAGATTTACTCTGAAGATTCTTATGGAAAATAAGATTCAAGTGGCAAACTTTCCTAAAATCTCAGTTTGAAATGCCATTTCGAGTGAATCTAGCTTCCATATTGTGATGTTTTTGAAAGTGAAACAGGATAAGCAGGCGAGACGAATTTGATTTGAACGTTGGACATTGGCCATGACCTAACCTGTTGTACTATGTTGTAGCTAGCTAGCCAACTAAAAAAGTCTTAGCCCTGTGTGCTAAAGGTTGAAGATTGACTGATGCATGAATGCTGTGATATTATTGGTTGATATCTGGTTGGTTCAAGCCTACATAAGAGCATGTCATATTTTGTCTTATATGTATAGGAATACCAGTTATAACAGTTGTAACTGTGAGCAGCTGTTGTACCTCAAGGGCCACGCCCATGGGTCCATTCTTGACCAGTTCCAACATCATGGCCATCTCACTGCAGCCGCCGTAAAATCCACCGACGTAGTTGTACTGTGCTGTGTAAACGCGTCTGCAGTTCTGAGGAACACCACACGGGGAGTCCTTTCCCAAATATGGAAAGCATGACTCGTCCACAATGCCGAAATCCTGCGCATACTTCCCGATCAAGTATGGGAACCCACCATCACAACCTTAAAAGGGGAGAGATGGATGTTAAACGTGTATAAAATCCTAAACTATCATTATTAAGCAAATGTTTTTGAGAGGTTGTCTTGACTTCCTTACTCAGTGAAATCTCTTCTGAGGTCCAAGACAGAAACATTAAAAGAGGCTTTTTCCAGACCTCTTCAAAATAATTAGTAAAAATGCGCTAATCAGGGCAGTTATGAAACACTTAACTTTCTAATGGCAGTTAGGACACACTTTCTAAAAAAACACCTAAGTGCCACTTGTTCTGATTAGGAAAGAAGGTGGCCTGGAGTTTTCAATATCATGTCTGAATATTCTGCAACTTGTATATTCAGCCACAACATTTTTTAATATAAAATGAATAAGGTCAGGAAACGAATATGGATTTTAGACTGAGTGTTAGTTTACCTTGAGAATATTCAGAACAGGAGACCACTTGTTGCGGGCTGAGGATGGCAGCCTCTGTGTTGTTGGTGAGGATTCGAAGACGAGCTTCCAGCATTCCCATGGTGGCAAAGGAGTAACAGCTTCCACAAGATGCTGAAACAGAACATAAGAGGTTAACATGAGAGTTAAATCACACGTACTCACCTAACTTTTTGAAGCCTGTCATGTTCAGCTTTTATTGACTGTGAGCCAACTCTAATCCTTTCTGAGGCTGTAATTATTGGTGGTGTTGTACTAGATAGCATTAAATTAAGAGGTACTTCTAATATTCAGGCTAATTAGGGCTGCTTCCTGAAAGTCGAGGATTGGAGTCACCAATCGCAGATTTCTCAGTCGAGTGAAATTGTTCAAGTCTAGCAGTCTTCTTTAGTGCGCCGTTTACTTTTTTCAGTACCCAGTAAGAGTTTCACAAAATAGTAGACTAGTTGACATTGTGCATCACTGTGGACTAATCGTTCATCTGTGGTCAGTCATGTTAAATAAACAGTCTTAAGTTATTTAGAAACGGAAAGAAAAGACAAAACAGCATCTTCAATCAGTTTAGTCCAATCAGATTGTGGCCTCCAGACTAAAATCCTTCCACTACGTCAAATTGTCCCGTGTGCTCTGTAAAGATGTCTGCGACGGGTACAGACAGCTGCAGACCCAGTCGGGCCGGGTTGGATGGAGGCACTGCAGCTGCCTGTAGGAAGAGAGTCCTGTCTGGGTTAGGCTCTGAGATAACGTTATCTTCTGCTCTCTGCTGAGAAGTGGTGAATTTCTGGTTCCCTTGTCTTGAAGTCAATGGGATTTTGGTTAGATGCCTGAAGTTAGGTCTGTGGTTAGCACAAGCTTAAGAGATTTACACATTTTGTTCTACAACATAAAATACGTCAATAAATACCGTCTTTGTGAATTTTGAAGTTTTGCGTCTTAAAAAAGGCGACGCGAAGTCATGCAACAGTGCTGTAGTTCATTTATAGTCGAATGTTAGCTTTTTAATCCTGGTGACTGCTTCAAAGATCAAAAAAGTTGTTTTCATTTGTAAAGATCTTGCTGAACAAAGCATGTTAGTATCATACAGTTTTGTCTGCCACAGATCTAATTTCCTACACCAATCAAAAATCCAAATGGCTTTTGTTTAATATCTAGTGTCAGCAAAAAAAAAGTTACACATTTCCAATCTGTCATTAGCGCTGTTAGCACACATTGGCAGGAGAGCTAGGCTCGTTCTCCTACATTACTTAAACTTCGCTGCCGCACTTAACATTCAACCAGATTCAAAAATCTGGCAGTTCAATAAAGTAAAAAAAAGTTTACAGTATGAAAAGGAAACAAAAGTCTAATATTCGAATGCTACAGCCCAATCCGATCAAACTGACAAAACATCTGAGTCAGATGCAGCCTTGGTGCTAATGTATCTAAATAAAGTGGACAACGTGACACAGCAGCACCACTAGTAACGGCCTCAAAAGGTACACCTGCACAACCTGACGCAATGTGATACAACACCCCTGAAATAAAACCCTTATAAATTGGTAGCACTCTCCATTTAAATAGCACATTTGTTTAAGAATACATTACTTAAGTCAGTACTCCAGTTTCTGTTATGTTCCTGCCCCAGCATACTTATCTGCATTAGCTGCAATGCATTATAATGGAGCGAGGCACAGAGACAGATACACTGATTAAAGCCACTGGTTGCCTCCGTAGTGCGAGACACTGGGTTCTTAATAAAATGCTCTGCAGAAACAAATTAGGTCAGAGAACAGAGACTGCAGGGATCTGGAGGGTGGTTTAATTGTAGTAATGATTCAAGTCAGGCACTGACACTGAGAACAGTTTTTTATTAGGGTCCAACACCTTAAGCCTCTTACCAGTAATAAGTTGGAGGAACCATTCATTTAAATTAAGGGATCTACGCCGGTGGGAAAGTTATCCTGTGTCCTGTTTTTTAAAATATGATATAGTCAGTTCAAAGATGATTCTGGGGGAGATGATAGTAAATGATGTAGTGACAAAAGTTCAGGGCTGCAACTATCAATTATTTTCATTGTTGATTAATCTGCCAATTATTTTCTTCATTCATCAATTAATTAATCCCGTCACAATCTTGTCATTGAAAAATCAAAACACAAGGTGCACGCGGACATATGCTCCACGTTTGGACCTATTTTTCAAGTCTTTCCTGTAACGATTATTTCCATTATCAATTAATCATTTTCTTGATTAATCGATTAGTTGTTTGATCCATAAAATGTCAGAAAATGGTGAAAATATCAATCAGTGTTTCCCAAATCCAAATGATGTCCCCAGAAACCAGAAAGAAACCAGAAAAGAGTCACATTTAAAAAGCTAATAATAGGATAAATTAGATTTTTTTTTTCTTCAAAAAAAAAAAAAAAAAAAAAGTCAAACGGAGAAATCAGTTATCAATTTAATAATTGATTAATAATCGAGCATTTGATTAACTGTTGCAGCAAAAGTTTGACCACAGGACACAGACGTTAAAGCTCTTTCACAGGACTTACCAGAAAACTATGATTTGCTAAAATGCCAGTTACACTTGAAAACTCCCTTAACGTTTGGTGTGTGTGATGTTAAGAAACAGCGGACCAGCCGGATCAATTCATCCTCACTCCTGCCAATATTTGTGAACTGAAACGGAACCTACAAACATCCACCTGACTAGTAACACTGAGGCAAAATAAGCTCCACGGCCCTGCGCAGTGGCTTAGTGGGCTTCTATTGAAACACTCCAGCCCTCTCCAGATCCTTAAACCCAGCCCTACAGAGGCCCTCTCAGACACTCAAAATACTCAGCACGCATAATCTCTCCACTCACACACTAGGCTGCGCAGAAACACAGGAGGAGAGCAGAGAGCAGACCCAGGCCTGCCAAGAGGGAAGTAAAGTAGCCGGTGAGCTGCTGTATAGTGTCAGCTCTTACTGACAGCTCCTTAAGTGTAAAGGTGCGGCTCTGTCTGCCTCTGATCCTGCAAAACGTCTGACTGATACCGTTTGAATCTTTGTATTTAAATGTCTAATATCACCTGTGCAGAGGTAAAATAAACTTATCGCTCAGTCTGTTTTGAGATGATTTTTGTGATGTTAACTCGTTAACAACTGAAGGTCACCTTGGTTTCGCACGGGGCTGACAAAATTAACGCCATCAATGTTTCTCCAATCCCATTTCTCGGCAGAGCTGCTGCCATCTTGGCTACCTCAGCAGTCACAGGCCTGGGGCGGACACGCCTTTAAAAAAAAAAAGAAAAAGAAAATAAAGAATCACATTTGGATCACAAGAGCATTTACAAACAGTTTTACAGAAAACCTAATACACATTTTGCCTTTAACAAAGACTGTGCTCCTGCGATTTGAAAATTGCGTAATGATTTCCATAGTAGTATAAAAGCAGTTTCATACACCTGAGCCCAGCAGGATTCATGGAGAACTTTTTTAGTAATAATAATAATTGTGACAGCATTAGTTATTCATTTAGCAGCAGAAAAATTTTATGTCCATTCACTTTGTTTCCTCTTCCACTTGACGGGGGTCTGTGGTATTGTATGTGAAATGTGGATAAATACTCACATGGGGACACGGGAGGCGGGCCCTCCTGCTCGGTACTGCAGCTCCTGCAGAGTGTACATCTCATGGTCTGGATAGGGAACAGCCTTCCAGGATGTCTGCACCGAGTTGATGGAGTCAATGAAGTCCAGGTTGTGTTTGTACGGCTTGTGGAGCAGCCTGGAGAGGAGGTGAATAATATCACATGTGATGGTTTTTTTTGCTTTTTTTTTTAAGGGATGGAGATGATGGAACAGATGGAGAAAGTCATTGCAAGAAATTGTTGAGTTGAATCAGCAAATAACATTAGCTGGTTAACATGCACAGCTTTGACCACAATAAAACTTCAACTACACCTACAGCGACCAAACCATTCACCACAGAATCATGCGCAGACCAGTGACTCCAGCCTTAACAGGAGTGCTGCTGTTTTGAAATCCACCCAGTTGGAACAAAAGTGTAAATCACTACCATGGATGCAAAGTTTCACATTTCATGATGGGAGGGGGTGTTACCTATTTATTACAAGCTTCTTGTATTTGAGTTTGTGACTTTCCATGCAGCCTATCCCCATTTGCTTGGAAGTTGTGTAGAAAAAGTCTTTATCCAGTAGGATGTTGAGCATAATACACTAAATATTTGTCTGAAGGCAATGCACTATAAAACAAAGAGGGTTAACTTTCAAAGCTTTGTCTTCACAGAGAGACAGACCTCATATTCCACTGATCATCTCTGCATATTCTTAACAAAAGAGCTGGGATAATGTGCAGTCTTCTTAGTATGCAAAAACTTTTGTATCAGCGCTCAAGAGCAAGCTGGAGCTGAACACAAATAAAACATTTTGACTGAAAATATAAATCTTTTGTACTTTTATGATGCAATTCTGTTTAAGAAATACCTAAAATTGCATTAGTTTATCAATTTGTCAAGACACTGGTGGTTAATGCAGACAACACGGTGGATGCCAACAATTCTACTTTTATTTTGGGGGATGAACCACGTGATAATAACTTCTGTACCTGCTGCTGAAGAATGGTTTGTAATCTGTTCGGGGTGGTACTGGGTTCACTCTCTTCCCCACAAAACAGGCCCAGTTGTTTCCCAGGACATCATGGACCCACCCTGGCAGGGTCTGGTCACAGTAGCTGGTCACCTTAGAACCCTCTTGAGTGTACTGAAAGTGTGGCGTTACAAACGGAATATATTAAGAAAAAAAACAGAACATACAACTCAGTCATGTGATGTCATGATAATGCAAATACTAAGGTTTCAAAAAACCATTAAATTACCATTAGATTAATTCAGAAAGGGTATGATATTTTCAATATTTCATTGATTCATTCATTCATTCATTCATTCATTCAGACAATCACTGAGTGAAGAGTTTGAGAAGAAACTACAGCTAAAGCAAATCTCTCCATTCATCTCATATCAGACATTAACCTAAATCAAGTCCTGGCAATGAGGAAGTTGAACTAGACGTGCATAAATCATAATGTGGGCTTGAAGACAAGCAGACTATGACACTTCCCTCAACTCAGAGTCATGTGAGTGTGGAGAAATGACACATGACTGAAAGATAAACCTTGAATATAGCAGCTTTTAAATAGTACATATTTCCTTCAAATTTCAGCCTGGCCTCGGTGTGATGAAGATCTGCATATTTTTCAGATACCGTCTTGTCAGATGAGGGGTGAGGAAATCGAGTGATAGTGAAACTAAACCTTTAACATCAGGGAGCGTTTTAAAAATAACCTGGATGACTGTCTAGCCACAGTGCAACTTCCTTTCGTTGGAAATGTTAAGCACTAAATAAGCACTAAAGTTCTCAAAAAAAGAAGGGGGAGGAGGGAAAAAAAGCTTGTGATCAGCTGGATTAACACAAAGAAGATGACCGGTGCATAACACCAGCCGAGTTATAATTTAACAATGATATTAACTAGCTTGCAGCAAGTATTTTCGGTGCAACTTGAGCAGTCAGGAGAGAACAGGTGTTTGCTGGATTACCATGGAAAAATACTGAAATGATCGCTCAAATCGATGACTTGTGCTTCTGCATCTCTTTACCTTGAAGAAGCCGAACCATTTGTAGCCGTTAAGGAGCACTTCAAAGCCCTGGTTGTAGATGAGGGTGAAGAAGCCGGTGTGTGCCCAGCTCGTCTGTGGCTACAAACAGTTTCTCCAGGGTCACAGTCACCGTGCTCTCACTTGTAGCTGAAGAGAAAAACAACAACATACATTGTGTTTTAATTCTATTTTAATTGTTAGGTGTTCAAATTTGAAAAATGCCAGGTGACAGCAGAGGATTCTGAAAGGTGATGTGGGCAGACCTGTGGAACACTTTCCCACATGAAACTTATCATGTCTGTGTTCCCAATATCGACTTCTTGCTGTGAGCATATAAAAAAAAATAATATATAATACATATAATGAGGGACAATGGTTGTTAAGTCAGGGACAGTTTAAAGTAGAATTTGGCGCAGTTGTGGAAAATTTCATTTCAAGCCCTGTCATCGGTCCTCAACAACAAAGATTAACCCAATGCTCCTAAAACATTGAGAACGCTAATATTACAGCCTTAAATAATGTTAATATGACTGGTAGGCAATTTTTTAATTTCTAATTGCTAGTGCTATTTTTGAAAAAAAAAAAGGGGGGGGGGGGGTATTATTTTTATTAGAAGATAAGTAATATGGCCGTAAAATATCTGGTAATAATACCACAAACCTGAGAAGGCACAGATGTTACATTATGCAGGCTGTGTTGTGGACCATTCAACCTGTGTTTTTCATCAGATGATAAAATAAACCCTTAGATTAAATTAGTTTGACTAAAATTTAAAATTATTTGTTTTTGACTAGACTAGATATGAACTAATATGAACAATGTTACACAGTACTACTAACAAATAATAACAGTAATAATAATAGTACATAAATGTTTAACATTGATGTATGGTACCAGTACCACAGTTAGCCTAAAAACATTCATCTGCAGACCCTTGGTAGCTCATACTGAAACACACAGTGAACAGCACTAAAACAGAACATGTAGGCAACAAGAGTATGTTAGACAACTTAAAATCAATAAAGCTTTGTTTAAGGCATATGCAAGATCTCTTTCAAACCAGAATAACGTCACACAAAGAGGAAGTGATCAGTAAATCACCTGCTACAGTCTCTGTCTGGACTGAAAACCTCCAGTACAGGCCCAAACATGTCACATGATTCCAAATTGCGACACCAACAGTTACCGCCTCCGATCAGTCTCATGATGGTGTGGACAGATTGTCCTGTGGTGTTAGGGGTTTTTACCTTCAGCCGAGCAATTGACGGTCTTGTCGTGTCCTCCTTTGGACACCTGGAACACCCATGTCCCCAGCAGGTCCCCATAGGTGCAGTTGGCCGGTGTGTCACCCCGGGACCCCTCAACCCAAAGCAGGAAACACACACACTACCACACCGCTGAGCCTCATCTTCACACAAAGCTGGCTAACCTGTCCACACACACCTGAAGAACTACGCAGC
Organism: Lutjanus argentimaculatus; assembly: GCA_034769285.1. Taxonomy (NCBI): domain Eukaryota; kingdom Metazoa; phylum Chordata; class Actinopteri; order Lutjaniformes; family Lutjanidae; genus Lutjanus; species Lutjanus argentimaculatus. The sequence continues at coordinate 6,545,287 of JAWZSL010000001.1, forward strand.
CACGTCTGCGTCTTCTGAGAACAGTCTAAAAGTTTGACCCTGTGTGTGTTTTACACCACCTGTCTCACTCTGACTTCTCTGTCTCACCTCGGCTGTCCTCTGCCCGCTATTTATGCAAACTGAAACTTTTTACAAAGACCCGCATTTCTTTTTCTACGGTCAAGATATTTCCTGAAGCCCAGCAGTACAACGCGCATGCGTACGTTAGCAAGCATGTAGCCGCTTAGCTAGTGTTTTCGCCAGTTAAAACATCCCTGCTTGTAAATATTGGTACAATAACACGAGTAATTCCAAAACATTAGCGTGCTGATTATATGACATGTACGAGCTCTTAGCAAGCTACAATGGCTCATCTTGACTTTTACACTCTTCAACTTTTATTGTCTACCTTTATTTCAGCGAACAAGGAACCAAACACCAGCGTCTATCTCATCCTCGACTGTCCTTTGTCTCTTCTTTGCTTTTTGGTTTCGGTTTCCTTGTCATGTGACCCGCCAGCCGCGGACATGCGCAGTACAGCGGACTTGAGAAAGCGAGTACAGCTTTGGAGTACAGCCGGGGACGTATCGAAAAATCAAAAGAAAAAAAGGGCCTTACTTTTGTAACCCTTTATATTTATCTGTGACTAAAAAAATGTTTAAATTTACATTTTTTGTTGTAGAAAATTGTGTAAGTTTTTTAAATTCTGGCTGAGCATCAGCAAAAACAGAAATTAAATGTATTTGTAAGAATCTTTTACTGACTCTATACAGATTTTTTTTAAATATGCAAAAGAACAGAAAATAAATGTATTGCAGGAACATTTATTTATTTACTGATATGCATTTTTTAAAATCTATAGCCATATATGTTCTGTGGTTTCAGAACTTTTGTACAGGCAGTTGTGGTCATTATACTGTAGCCATTTTCAAATAGCACACTTTTTTTGTCACAGCAGAAACAGCACAGACAAGTGTAACTAATAACTGTGGCTGCATTCAGTTTAGTATGCCAGTTCCAAGGCCCACTGGTATGGATTATTTGTGTGTCAATTTATGCACTATAGCTCCCTTCAAAAATCCCACAATGGAACAAAAAAGTAGTGTCTATGTTCTATTCTCTTAACAATCCCACAATGTAGTGCATCACACTTTATAGATACAAAGGATAAGCATAGAACCTGTTTACACCTGGTATTAACATGCATCTTTGGTAACAAAATGTGATCTGAGCAATCACACCTCAAAGTATCTGGTGATGAGTTTTCCTGCTCACGGAGCAGTGTGTAGAACAGTGTGTATCACTGCCCGAGTTAGGTGACAAAAATACTAGCACGCCTCCCGGTTACACAGCGGTGGAGACTAGACATCTGGGTTGAAATAGCCTGTAGTTCTTTCTTACCTCCAGAGACATCACTGAATGCAGGAAGAACAACAGTTAGCATTAGAAGGATAAGTCAATTTTCTCAGTCAATATAGCACACACTGAGAAACTGAATTAAAACAAGTACACTTGCCATCAACACTGATGAGTCTTGGGGAGTAACGGATTACGTAATTGAGATACAGAAAAAAAAAAAAGACAACTGTATTTCTTGACAGTTGAGAAAAAAAAACTATCAGATTATAGATAAATAAAAATGGGCATGGGATTACAATTTTGAAGTAGATTTTAAAATAGAGGACATACACTACCATGCACAATGTGCACAGTGCAGCACTAATCGAGTCCCACAACATCACTCTGATCTCGAGTGAAACCAGCTAATCTGGCACTCAATTCCTTATCATTGTCTCTGGTGAAAAAAAATCTCCACTGGAAATTTTGCCATTATTTTGTCTTTAAATCAGAAAGGAGGAACAACATCCCAATAAAGTGACAGTTTTGCTTTCAGCTCTGAAAATACTGTTATCATCCAAGCACTCAACATCTAAGTTTAAGAAACATTTACAGGAAAGACCAACCAGTAACGTTAGCTATACAGACTAGCCACTAATGTTAGCTACACAGAGCAACCGCTAACATTAGCTAAGTTACGTTACATAAACATTGTGATAGTACTACTACAACTTGGATTAGGTTACTGACTATAATTTTTAGCAATTAATTAGTAATTGTACCACAAAAAAAATTTGAAAGTAACACTCCCCACCGTGAATACTAATTTACGAAGGATTGTAAACATAAAACAAGACAATATGATGATCAAACAGGTTTTAAGTAAATCCACATTTTACACGTTAAACTATTCATACAGTTCTATGTCATAATCAAACACTGCATTTTATGACTGCATATGGTTCAGCTACATCTAATGCAAAATCTAATAGTTGTTTTCAAAAGTCAGTTTATTGTAGAAGATCTGTATTAGTAAGTTGGTCATGTACCAAACATCAACATGTTCTGTAATGCCTTGTGTGATGAGCCAGAAAGACCAAATGACATCACATCAGGAGCTGGCGGCGAATGGAGCAGCGGCAAATTGCCCTACACGTAGAGAGGCTCACAGAGGTGATCTGAGGTTGATCCTGGAGGTGCTTTTGAGTTGTCTTATTGATCTCTGTTTCTTCCTTTGAGTCCGACGTTTAGCTTTCATATGTTGTGGCATTCTAATGATCCCTGTGGAGGAATTCTCTTTTCACTTGTTTCACGAGGGAGGTCACACAGTCAACTCGCCTGTTTGCAAGTGTGTGTGTGTGTGTATGTGCATGTGTCACTGTATCCTGATAGGTCTGTAGTTAAAGGGGTTAAAGAGCTTATTTTAGCCAACGGGCACTTAAGGGAAGTGCTGGTGGCTTTGATCACCATAGTAACCATGACATAGACTGACTCATCTCCTTGACAGACCATAATAAGCACTCATCTGAAGAAGGGACTGAAGAGGTATTAGTCATGCAGTCTCATTAGTGCCATTACAATGTGTTTGTGTGGAAGGTGTGTGTGTTTGTGTGTGTGCATTAGTGTGGGCACATGTGTACATTATTGCTTCAGTATGAGCATGTGTGCGTGCGTGTGCCTATGCAATAACGCAAACTAGAGGAGCCAGGGAGCAGAGAGACAGAGACGGAGGGATGATGTTATGAATGTTAACAGCCTGAGCCCACTGAGTTGCCTCTAAGAGTGACTCATTGAAACTCGTGTTTCAATCTTGATATTGTTCTCGCTTCCACTGGCAGGAAATTAAAACTCAAGTGACTTTCAGTTCTGTTATATTGGCACCAACAGATTCGTTCCCTGCTTGGTTTCCTCTCTCTCAGTTTCTCCATCACACTTTCTCTTCTACAGTTAGGCCTTTTTGCTTCCTCTCCACTCAGGCTGTCATACCCTCGCTATTGCTGTCCATACTCTGACTAGTGTAGTTACATTTCTTGTGCACGTGTTCCCAACACAAGAACAAACTCACAGGCTTGGGAACTGCTTCATGAACACACGAAAGACGGTGTACTTTATTCATGTGCAATTGTCCACCGGGATATCAGACCATATTTGAAGTGAAAATAACATTTGGTAACCTATTATACAATGTTAGCATTCAGCCACTTCCTAGCTAACGTTACGAACATCATTACTGCCACTCAAAACACATATTGCTAAAGTGTTTTTGTGTTGGGTGTAATCAGTGTGAACATTGTACAGTGAGTATAATGTGACATAAGGGTACTGACTGAACCAGAAAATGTCTTAGTTCAGGTGAAAAGACAGTAAGACAGTTAGCTTATGTATTATAAATTAATGACACCCACTATGTTTTACTTCCAGGCTTAAATAAATGTGACCAAGACGTGTGCTGATACTTCAGAATCAATTTACACCTTTCCTATTGTATCATTGAAAACTATCAAACGGTAGCGTTAACTAGGAATTAGCTGAATGCTAACATTACCTGTAGTACCTAATGGGATAACAAATATTTAATTTTAGGTTGAAATATGGTATGATATCCATCCAGTTTCCATCCAGTTGAGTTTCATTATCCAGTGCCTTTTCAGTTGCAGATCAGTCAGGAAGCAGTGAAATGATAATGATTTGTTAGATCCCCTACGTTTATGTGACTTGCAACCTGGAACGCCACAGTACGACGTTTAAGTCTCCCACCCTGATTGTGATGTCAGAGGTAAATGGCCATTGTGTGAATATGGTGAATTGGCGCTATTTATAGTCCAGAACAGACGTGTACACAGACAGATACGAACGCCTGTTAGTTTTGTTTATACTACTTTCTGGGGTCCGCGATCCACACATGCAGTAAAATGGCAACAGTAGGGGCCATGTGGACAAAACTGCAGACAAGTTCGCACAATCAGTTGGGGATACACAGATGTCCACCCACAGTCTACATGTACACCGTCTGATGACGAAATTTACGCCACACAGACCCCAGCGGACCCTTGCACACTTTCGGATGTGGTAAATATATTATCATCTAATTTGTTGTGACCTTGAGGACTCGTCCACGGACTTCACCATGTGACCACTACAGATAATGATTCACTGTACTTGTGTGAAACTAAGCGGATCTAGAAATTAAACTTAAGTAACGTTATGTGACAGAGAGCCTGGCTGTGAACCTGTATAAGCACCAGTTGTTTATATTTTGGTCTCAAAATGTTAATGACATTTTTCGTTTAGCCTGTAGTGTTATTTATCCGTCTAGATTGTTTTGATGTGAGTTGCTGAGTTTTGAAGATATCCCACTTTACTGTTATATCTTCAGCTGTCCTATACAATTAAAGGCATAAAGAACCACCCCACAAATACGTATTTTTTAAAAAGGCGTTCTCCTCGGTTGAGCTGTAACGTTAGCATTTTTTTTCTTTCTACCCACTGTACCTGCTAGCTAGCTCAGTGGTGCTAACGTGACAGCTACACCATTAATGTTTATCTTCCTGTCACAAGCCTTTCTTCCATGAGTACAAGCATGCTTCCTTCTATACGGTGATACAGTTGGTGGGTGTAGTTCGGTAGAAAGAAAACAGTTTCTACTGAAAACGCTCACAACAAGGTCTGTGGATTATCTTGAGTACCCGGGTCATTACTACTCAAAAGAAACGTTGCTGTTGAGGCGATATCTCCAAAACTTGGCAACTCACAGCAAAACTATCTTGATGAATAAATAGCACTACAGGCCAGAGGGAAAATATGTATTTTTGATTGTAGGGTGAACTGTCCCCTTGATAGCTTGCTCTGTCCAAAAACACAAAAAATTCAAATATAATGAATTCACAATGATATAACAAAGCAAAAAACAACAGTTCCTCATACTTCATAAGGTGGAACTACAAGATATTTGGTATTTTTGCCTGAATATCTAATCCTTTCAGCTCGTGCCTGCATGAAGGTGTGTGTGAGTGTGTGTTTACAGGCGTACACTATGTGTGTGAGCATAATGTCTCCATGTATATTTCCCTTCTTTGTATTCCCTGCACAGTTCTTCTCTCCCTGCCACATAACTCCTTTCCATCTGAGCCTCATGGTTCCTGTATTTTGTAGAGGTTAACACCACATTTATGCAAATTTAAACTCTGAATGAATTACTGAATTTAATATAAGTGCAATAATAAAAGTAATTAATGAGAGCGTTTGCCGGTCCTCAGTTCAGACTGGTTGAGTCATGTTTGAAGCTGTTAAATACGTCATGAACATCTGTGACTAAATTGCCTTTCATTTATACATTAACATGCAGTTCGAGAGCCATTTGGTGCCTCATGTTGCTTATGTATCACTTCCAAAAAAACACTTTGAGCCAGTGTGTTAAAAATATTTTAGTTCCACTTGATAGGAGCTATGCAATGATTTGAGGTGAGAGGGTTTAACTGTTCATATTGTGTCTGACAATATTGCCTTTTTCTGTGCTTCGTTACCCACAGAGGAGCCAGAGCAGCATCTCATTAAGTTGGAGGTGTGGGTGGAGCCACTCCATCGCAGAGTGGGGTTGGCCACTCCAGCCTTGTGGTGTTAATGTTACATCCTTCACATTTAAATTAAGTCCTCTGGAGTGGCTTCACGGTCAGTTACCTCAGCCATACGCATACACCTACACACAACAGAGCCGGCGCTGTGAAATGAGATGTTTTCACTTTCATCACACATATGTCCATGCCCACACAGGCGTACTATGTATATACACGCAGCAGATATGTATGACCGTGCACACACGCACGCACAGCCTGACACTCACTGTTAACCACATGCCTGATGACTCCCTTTGCCCACACAGACGTTATATATAGAGACAACATACCAGTTACATGGGAACAAACAACACTCAACATTGATTACTGTAGATGTATATTGTAGGTCGCTGAGATTACTCACTGTACTACATGGGTTTATTTCAGTGTATTTTTTTTTGAAACGTCACGCAAAAAGTTAGACTATCTGCTACAAACACATTTATTAATTTGCAAATGTAGGAAGTAAAACTCTAGTTTTCTAACAAGACCAAACACAGAGCACATTCACAGTAGTATATATGGGGGTGTATAGGAGAAAATATCAGTTTTCATTCACTTAAAACATGCTAGCTGAGGCATTTATAGATGGTATTATTATAATCTTTATGAGAGCTGTATGTGTTTGAACATGTGGCAGATCAGTGATTGCCGTTAACGGTGTTTCCAGCCCAGTCTTCTGCTTTAAGTTCGTTCGGCAGCCGTACGGGAAACCCGGTCTCGCTCATGTGCAGGAATAGAGAAGACATGTTAACTTAGATGCTACAAACGGTTAGTGATAATAGTCAAAAGCACGTGTCAAACTCAAATCCCATAGGCCATTTTACGTGCCTCGTGAGAGTTTACAAGAATTACTGGAGCAGTACAATTCTATGCTGCATTACGGAAGTACTGTATCCATAGACTACATGTCCTAGAATGCACCCTGATTTTGTTATCCGCACACGGGAGGCATCTAGACACTAGTTGTCAGTATATGTCAGATAGTGTCTCAGCATCATATGACTGTTTCCAGCAGTGACATTAAACCAAGTGGGAAGTAATGTTAATAGTAGCAGCCTAACAAAATACCATAATTTGAAACTTGGAACTGTTTTGTTGAGATAATTTGATTTTCTTCTGTAGATAAAATTGAAACTTTGAATTTTAGAATTTTAATTTTATCTTATACTATTTTTGTAATGTTTTGATATCTTTCCGTAACAAGAAATGTTGCTCTGAACAGATTATTTCTACCATTAATTTACCATTAATTAGTTAATTTATTGTTTTTCACTGATTTCTTCTCCAGTTTTTACATAGACACCAATCGTTTTTGATTAGTCACTGAAAAGCAAGTTAATGATGCACAGCCTAATTATGTTACCAAACAATGACATAAGAATGTAAACCAAGTTTAATATAGCAAGTGTAAAAGTGCTGCATTGTAATGATACTACTTATGATATTCATACAAACTGTTACACAACAAATTAATAATTCAAAGTGGTTATTCAAACCTGACATGCAGACAGTGGTTATCTGTGAGCAATAAATCAATAGTGATTCCTCCAGAGACAAACAGACCCACGTGAGCATCCCACAGGAGACGATGAAAGTAAATATTGATGCAGACTATTGATGCAAAATAAACCCATAAATGATTAACCAGAGCTGATGAATGCGTCTGTGAACACATTACATGTATGTATCCCTATCCAGTTGCCTACATTGTAATAACAAGCCACTTTCTACCTGCTAGTCCTGCTGTTTGCTTATTTTCTGTTCATCCTTTCCATTTACTTGAATAGCGGGTCATTTGTAACAATTTGGAGATTTCATTTTGTAGAGAGCAATTTCTGCACTGAGATTTAGAGAAAAAGAAAGAAAAAGAATGGTGGGGAGGAGTGACAGAGGTAAATAAAGAGCGGGTGAATTGGGAAGGAGACAGGGAGAGACAATGAAAGATGAAAGATTGCAGGGTAATTTCATTGTCTTGACCTGTATTTCATTCAGCTAAATGAGTGAAATGTTTTTGGGGCTGATTCATTGCGGAGCTGTGTCACTCTGTCATAGTGGCTGCCATGTTACTGTGAGAAGGATGCACATATCACAGGAGCTGTCAAGGTGCTGTCTAGCAGCTTCCACTGACTGGGTTCAACATGTAGGCCAGAGACTCAGACTGCTGAGTGCCGCCATCGTGGGCGATAAAACTGGGAGTTTGGCCAGCTACTGGATGAAATAAAACCAACGCATACTGGAAACGTAAGGTGTGAAAAGCCTTTTATTTCTGTAGACCTGAGCTATGAGTTCTGTGTTTCATTTCCACAAATTAATTTCTAACTTTTGCACGGTGATTGCTGCAATTGGTGTTTTTATATGCAATTTAATGATGCTGTGGGAAAATACTGTAAGTATCCCATGAATTCATAAAGGATCATGATGGCTTTAGGATGCTGATCAGTGGTGGAAAGTAACTAAGAAATGTACTTGAGTAGTTAAGGTATTTGGACTTGAGTATTTCCATGTTTTGCTGCTTTGTGTATCTGCAACATCCAAGCTTGGTTAACACTCACCCCCAAGAGCCAAAGAACGAATCGTGAAGATTGTGATTGGCACTGTGGACCTCTTGAAACACAGTCAGCTGCAGTATCCATTCAGCTAAAGAGCCAGGCCCTTTACCGGGGTCACGCAGCTGTTGATTAGTGTGTTACATACGTCCCACCCAACTAGAATCATATCCACGGCACAGGAAGTTCAACTGGGGGACTTCCACAACCAGAGACGTGGCATCGGAGAGACCCCACCGCTGCCAGCGCAGCAATGTAACATCGAAGCGTGGTTAATGCTCACCTTTAAGAGTCACAGCACAAAATGTGAAGATTGGGATGCGAAACAAGGACCTCCCGTAACACAGTCAACTGCAGTATTCATTCAGCTAAAAAACTACATGGCCCGTTTGTGAAGGGTCATGCAGTTGTTTTAGCGTGTTACACTATTCCACTATGTTTCAGAGGCAAATATTTTACTTTTTAGTCCAGATTATTATTTAAGATTAAATTTTTAAAAACCTCACAGGATAAGGACAAAGTGAGGACCTGAACACAAGCTATATTTACAGAGCCTTCACTCTCTGTTAAACAACCTCATCCTGCTTTAGAAAAGTACATAGTTAAAACAACAAAAGTGCTAATAGAACAACAGACAAGCCCCCCCCCCCCCCCCCCCCACCCACCACACACACACACACACACACACACACACACACACACACAAACCTGAGAAAAACCCATGAAAAATAAGCTAAAATAAAAGGTGATAGAGGGTGATTGGGGTTAGGTAGATGAAGGAGGATGGAGAGAAGATGGAAAGAGCAAGGGGTTAGTGGAGGTAAAGGTGAGGGAGGAAGGGTGGAGGAGGGATTGGAGGAAAGGTTGAAAGAGAGAGGGGGTACAAGAGACAGAGGGGAGGGGCAGAAGGAGGGTGGAAAAGGGGCAAGGAAGAGGGAGCTGTAATTAGACCTGAGCCAAACAACCACCAGCCTCCTTCATGTTACTGCCGCTATCACACTTTGATGACTTCTGGAAAGACCAAAAACTTCTTCTCCATCTCCACACAGGACTCCTCCAGATCCTTCTTCTGTTCCTCCACCTGTTTTACTTCTGACTCCAATATTTGGTCTTCTGCAGTCAGTTTTTTTCCCCAACTTGTTTGAGTTTGACTGGGAGCCAGTGAGCTGTTTTATCCCGACCAGCTCCTCTCTGGACCCCTCCGGCACAGCTTTGGATTTTGTCTCCTTAGCTTTGACGCTCTGGAGAGATTCAGCTTTGTTGCTGCACAGCTGGTTTGTGGCCTCCGTGAGCCCGTGAGAGGCACTGTCCGAGTCTCCTGAGTCTTTGAGAGACACTGTCTGTTTTATCCATGTTTTCAGCCAGGTCTTTCTTTTCTTCCTCCACTTCTTTTATTTGTGGTGTCCAACTATGTTCTTTCTTGGCGAGTTGATTTTAGAATTTCTCCTGCAGAGCTTTGTAATTTTCCTGATAATCTTGGTTCTCCAAGACTAACTTTCTTAGATAATTTTGGGCCGCCTGTTCTTTCTCAGCCATCTCTTTGGTGAACTTCTCCTGCAGAGCTTTGTGTTTTTCCTGCCAATTGTCGCTCTCCGAGAGTACCTCCACCAGATGGTTTTCAGACACAGTGAGCCAGCGTTTGAGATCGTCACTCTTCTTTATTAGATGCTGGATGTGATTGCTCTGTGGCTGGGTGGTATCCACCTGCTCCACTGGGAAATGGAGACGGTTCTTTAGGTCGGAGATCTGTGACTCATACGATGTAATGGACTGTTCTTACTTTGCCATCTCATCTCTGAACTTTTCCTCTAGAGCTTCATATTTTTTGGCCAATCTTGGCTCTCCAAGACTTTTTCTGTCTAATGGTTTTGGGCCACCAGTTCTTTCTTGGCCATCTCCTGCCTGAGCTTCTCCTCCAGAGCTATATATATAAACTGCAGACAGTTGCTGGAGGAGCAGACTGTTACTGTGGGTTGAAAGAATAGGTTGGATGTGTGGATGACTAGAAAAAGTGAGAAGAGGAGTGGTTTCAGGTGGAGTGTGGACTGGTTAGCAGAGGATGAAGGTAGAGGCCTGGCTTTCTGTCAGAAACTGAAGGTGGTGGCTGCAGATTGCTGGCAAAGGATGAAGGTGGAGGTCTTTACTTCAGTCTTTGGCCACAACCTGCAGGTGGAGGTGGTGGCTGCAGATTGTGGGCACAGGATGATGGTGGAGGTCTGGACCTTAGCTTTCCACCAGAAACTGCAGGTGGACGTGGCTGGCGCAGTCTGCTGACAGGGGATGAAGTTGGAGGCCTGGACTTTAGCTTTCTGTCAGAAAGTGCAGATAGCTGGTGCAGTTTGCTAGCAGGGGATGGAGGTGGAGGCCTGTACTTTTAGCCTTTCTGCCAGAAACTGCAGGTGGAAGTGGTAGATACAGATTGCTGGCTTAGGATGAAGATGGTGGTCTGGCCTCCATTTTTTGGCCACATTCTGCAGGTGGAGGTCTTGACTTAATTTTTTTGCCAGAATTTCTAGGTGGAGGAGGCGGCTGCAGTTTGCTGGCAGTGATGAAGGTGGATGTCTGGACTTCATTTTTTTGCCAGAATCTGCAGGTCAAGTTGGAGGCAGAAGTTTTCTGACAAAGAGTGAAGGTGGAGATTCAGGTTGCATCTCTCAGTTTGAATTTGTCGGTGGTGGTGACAGTAGCTGGTTAGTGGCAGAGAGTGAAGGTGGAGGTTTGGACTGTGTGTTTCTGCACAAATGTTTAGGTTGAGGGCAGTGTAGGTTGTTGCAGTCGTTTTAGGTGGAGCCTTATGCTGAGTTTGTACAAATCTGCAGGCGGAGGTAGAAGTGTAACTTTTGGCAGAAGATGGAGGTGGAGGAGGCTGCAGATTCCTGGCAGAGGGTGAAAGTGGAGCTTTTTGAGAATGTTTCAGAATCTCCTGGTTGAGGATTGTGCTGCGTCTCTCTGCACAAATGTTGAGGTGGAGGGCAGTGTAGGTTGTTGCAGAGGCTTTAGGTGGAGGTTTGGACTGCAGCATAATTGGTGGCAGAGGTCGTAGGTGGAGTGTGAAGCATCAACTATCTGCCAGAACACGCAGATGGAGGGCAGCAAATGGCTGATGTAGTATGAGGGCAGAGTTTAGATCTTTAAGTAGGTGGAGGAGACTAGCTAGAGGATGGAACATGTTACTCCAGCTGGCCCTCAGAGGTAATTTGTGTCCTGGCAGGTGGTGTAAGTGGAGCTTGGGGTGGAGGCTGGATTCAAGAGTTCACTGACAGATGCTGCATTGACAGATGTGGAAAAATCCCAGTTCATTTGAACTACTCTAATATTTACAGCTGTATTGGATGTAATACAGTGTTTGCAGTGGAACTGCTCCTTTCATTTTACTCGGAGGACTTAGTTCATTTATCTGGAGGCTGTTCAGGCTCTGCTTCTCCTAAAGTGTCGACATGATAAAGGGCAAGAAAGACTCCAACCCTGTGTGAGACCTCCACATGCACCAGTCCATCCTCAGTGACTGATGACGTGAACATGGGACGGTCCAGTCTCCCCTACAGCTTCTGCTTTGGTGTGTCACTCAGAACAGAAGTTAAATCATTATGATACATGGGATTAAAACGTTTATGTATTGAAAGACTGAGTGATAAATTTGATTGAAAAAATCTGACTGAAAGAGATGATTTTCAGCTGGTTGACAGGATCAGGGGTTGGGGGCACGTTGGAGACCACTGGCAGCTCAGCAGGTGGGATAGAGGCTGGAGGCCTTTGGGACCAAAGTAATCTGCCCTGGACGTTCAGTAGCAGGTTGGGAAGGACGGGGCACGGAGCTCCACTTCCTCTTCAGGGGAGGGTTGGCAGTAGTAGCAGAGTGCTATGGCGCTTGGGGAAGGTCAGCAACACAAGAGAGGATGTCAGGCTCTGGTCAGCTTCTTACTTATTACCACAATACTTTTATACAGAAGCTTATTGCTGCCACACCAAAAAAGAAAAATGGATCAGTGTCACATTATAACACGAAAAGTTTATTGTTCGAACAATTACATTATCACAACATGCAAAAGAAGAATCTACATGAGATGAACCACAGAGGTCTGCTTTGTCAAAATAAAAGATATATTTCTGACGTATTTCTGTCCATTTCAGTTCACAGCTGGCAGCAAGAGAAATGTCACTTCAATGACAATAAAAATTAACTTCAATAGTTTTCTGCATAGAATTCATGAGCAGTAAATGAGTGAAAGATTTGATCTGTTCCTTCTAAATGTTATAATCCTCCAGGTGTCTCACCTGCTTGTTCCTGCAGCACAGACACTTGCTGAGGGCTCGAGGCCTCTCTGCACCATCTGCCATGTCTACCGAGGTTCTCCTCCCAAGGTAGAGGGGAACGTCACACTGCAACCACATGCACACATGTTAGAATGAGGCTTTACAAGTGCAGTAACAGCTACACGTGGCAGTCAATAATGTGAGTTTCATTTCACCACAATCAAACTTTTCCCTAAGAAGTGACTTCTCAGAACAAAGGCCTGTTAACCCTTTCAGCACATGGGGCTCTGTTGGTCCCTAAAGTTTCGTCCAAAACAGGTCAGTATTAATCTGCTCTGATTGGCCCCATTAACTCATCTCACTCTCTGTACAGCTTTTCTGCATTTTGTGTTGGAAATGTTTTGAGATGTTTAAAGACAAAGACAGAATATTTGCGGAACTTGTGGAATATTTTCAGTGTTTGATTTTGAAGTAATCCAAAATATTCAGATTAGATTACATTTTTTGTAATCTAATAGATTATGTTACTAATTGCAAAAATACAAATTCATTATCGTATCAGATTTGAAGTCTGGTATCACCCATGCCTTACCTTGAAAGGCAGCTTGATTCGCAAAGATCACGCGATCACACGAGAATCCATCTTGCCAGGCTCCAAGTTAACTCTGCGTCCTTGGAGGGACCACTGGCAGCTATGGGTGTGGTTTCAGGTGCACCGACAGCAAGAAACAACGGAAGCGACTCGTCTCAAACAAACAACGGGGCTCCTGAAGAGGTTCGCGTAGATACTGTGATAGCATCAGTTTTGTCAGAACTACAGAGTATTTCTCTTTGTATGAAAATGTAAAGTCACCTTATTGTTGGGAATTTTATACGAGCTTTAAGTACTTCACAACTAAACTTACAGCTCCACTTAAATTTACAATTATCACTGTCCGTCTCAGCTGAGAACTGACAAAGGTTTGATTTTATTTATTTCATTGAATATCTTTAAAGATTATACTATTGTCATATAATTCTAATTATTTATGCACATTTTAGTATAATATTTTTGCTTTTATGAATAGATATTAATGGAGCTGGTACAGTAGTAGGCTGCTGACAGTTACACTACATTATCAGTCAGAGTAGTAGAAGAAGTGCTCAGATCTTTTACTTCAGTTTAAATAATTTCAGTTGTAATACCACAGTGGCAATACATTCTACTACAAGTAAACGTCCTGCATTGAAAATTTTGCTTGAGTAAAAGTACAAAAGTATTAGCATCAACATAAAGTATTAAAGCAAAAGTAATATATTATTGAATTATGATTATTGATGCATTCATGTGTTCATTACTTTAAGTATTCAAGGACATTTATTATCATTATACAACACAGGACAATAAAATTAGAGTTGTCGTAAATATTTGTAAACTACATATATATTAAATATATCAATGTTGCAGCTGGTAAACGAGGAGCTGATTTTAATACTTTATAACCAGCAGAATAGCTTGTTAATTTCAAAGTGGTCAAATCTCACATTTTCCATGATGGAAGTCAGTTGTTTGGCTCTGGTCAGTCTCAGTGGGTCTGTAGATGTTGTCAGAGTGGATCAAGTCTTCAGTAGAAGCTCCAACTTTGAACAAATCGTCGAGTGAAACTCTTGAAAACACTTTCCTTGACCGATAGAGGTTTTGTTTGTTTTCAAATGATGATGAGATAGAAATGATGCACCTGCAGAGAAACCATAGCAACCATGGAATCCTGCGACGAAGACGCGTGTTCTACACTCACATCTCACCTCTGTGACTTCAACTTTCACCCAATCAACCCGCAAAACAGCTGAGATCAAGTCCAGATGTGACTATGTAGAATCAAACTATCTACAGTTGTTCTCTTCACTCATTGCTCTACAATTTAACACTTATGATTAATGAAAATATTCATAAAGATACAGCTTTTAAATCGAGTAAGACTGAGTCTGTAACAGGTTAGATTAATGTCTTTTACCAATGATGTTGATCACGTCACTGAATATAATCCGTGTTTTTTGCAGAAGCGTCATTGCTGATGTTCAGGTTATATGAAGGTAAGTTTTCTCTCCTCTGACTTAAAACACTGGTCATCACACAGCAGCAGCATCCATACACGCAGTGCACATTTTATGCACGTGGCACAGCCACGGTAACTTCATTATTAAACACTGAAATGTTTCGTGGGTCTGGTCAGGATCTCAGGATCCAAGTGTAACTGACCTTCAGTTCTTTTGCTGTTCCTTACAAGTTCCATGTTTATCCTATAAAAACATCTGTAACATTGAAGCCGTTGTCCAGCCCATCTCTGTCCTGTCAGTTTTTTCTACCTTTTTTTTTTTTTTTAAATTAAAGTCCAAATTCAAATCCATCCATCCATCCATCCATCTTCTTCCGCTTTATCCGGGACCGGGTCCCCTGGGGCAGCAGTCTAGCAGGGATGCCCGACTTCCTCTCCCCAGACACTCCTCCAGCTCTTCCGGGGGATCCCGAGGCGTTCCAGGCCAGCGAGAGACAAGTTCCTTCCAGCGTGTCCTGGGTCTTCCCCGGGGCCTCCTCCCGGTGGGACATGCCCGGAACACCCTCCCAGGAAGGCGTCCAGGAGGCATCCGATATAGATGCCCGAGCCACCTCAGCTGGCTCCTCTCGATGTGGAGGAGCAGCGGCTCTACTCTGAGCTCCTCCCGGGTGACAGAGCTCCTCACCCTATCTCTAAGGGAGCGCCCCGCCACCCTGTGGAGGAAACTCATTTCGGCCGCTTGTATCCGAGATCTCGTTCTTTTGGTCATGACCCAGAGTTCATGACCATAGGTGAGGGTAGGAACATAGATTGACCGGTAAATCGAGAGCTTCGCCTTTCGGCTCAGCTCCTTCTTCACCACGACAGACCGGTACAACGACCACATTACTGCTGCCACTGCGCCGATCCGCCTGTCAATCTCTCGCTCCATCCTTCCCTCACTCGTGAACAAGACCCCAAGATACTTGAACTCCTCCACTTGAGGCAGGAGCTCTCCTCCAGCAGGAGCAAGCCACCTTTTTCCGGTCGAGAACCATGGCCTCGGACTTGGAGGTGCTAATTCTCATCCCAGCCGCTTCGCACTCGGCTGCAAACCGCCCCGCACATGCTGAAGGTCCTGGCTTGAAGGAGCCAACAGGACAACATCATCCGCAAAAAGCAGAGATGAGATCCTGTGGTCCCCAAACCGGACTCCCTCCGGCCCCTGGCTGCACCTAGAAATTCTGTCCATAAAAATAATGAACAGAACCGTGACAAAGGGCAGCCCTGCCGGAGTCCAACATGCACTGGGAACAGGTCTGACTTACTGCCAGCAATGCGAACCAAGCTCCTGCTCCGTTCATACAGAGACCGTACAGCCCTTAGTAGAGAATAGGCTCCCGAATGCCTTCTCCAAGTCCACAAAGCACATGTGAACTGGCTGGGCAAACTCCCATGAACCCTCAAGCACCCTGCAGAGGGTATAGAGCTGGTCCAGTGTTCCCCGACCAGGACGAAAACCCATTGTTCCTCCTGAATCCGAGGTTCGACTATCGGCCGAATTCTCCTCTCCAGTACCCTGGAATAGACTTTACCAGGGAGGCTGAGGAGTGTGATCCCCCTATAGTTGGAGCACACCCTCCAGTCCCCCCTTCTTAAATAGAGGGACCACCACCCCGGTCTGCCAGTCCAGAGGCACTGTCCCCAACTGCTACGCGATGTTGCAGAGGCGTGTCAACCAAGACAGCCCTACAACATCCAGAGACTTGAGGTACTCAGGGCGGATCTCATCCACCCCCGGTGCCTTGCCACCGAGGAGCTCCATTCAAATTAAACATATAAAAATAAACTAAAATAAAATAACAAATTACATTTCCTTCAGGTCCATGAGTGTCACGGATGGAATTTTGTAATATCAGTGTGTCATATCAGGCTATATATAGCCTGAAGAGAAGAGAAAGACTTTCACATGGAATCTACCAAAACAGGCTGAGGCCTAAATGAAGCAGGTGCAGACACTTTCCTGAACTAGAAGAGATTATTGTAACCATATAGATACTGACAGCTGCTTTTAGTCTTCTTCATCTCTCTGTCCCTCTCATTTCATTCTATGAATGTGATTGTAACATAAATACACCAGAAAAACAAAATAAATTCAAGTTTATGTCATCTGCACCTACAACCCTGCTGACTGTTTTTGACCAGGTGCCTAGTTAAAGATGGGCTGCCTGCATGTTCTGTATGCTGCATTAGTCGGTTGGACAAAATGTTTGGACCCGTCTTATATAATGAATGACTAAAAAGATGGAAAAGAGAAGGAGGTTAATCATAGTTTTTTTTAATAATGATTTCAATAATGATTCAAAGGTACTCTGTAGTACACTTACACAATGATTTCATCAATGGCAAAAAACAAAACAAAAAGCAAAACCCTTTCATTGTTTGTTAGCCCCCCATCCCACCCCCCACACCATATCCCATCAGACTCCTCAGCACTGCTGTATGCTGGTCACACCGACTGGAGCGTCCCAGAATTGTTGGTTACATCCCAGTAAGAAAAAACACGAAGAGAACCATGTCATCATGAAGAGCTGTAAAGTAGAGTTAATGAATGCCCTGTGACGTTTTGTTCCATTTTAAGAAGGCTACTCTAGCTCTGTCTCGGTGCTCAGTGGGTGGCTGTTCGGCTGCACTGAGTCAAGCTACAGTCCACCTGTTAATGCCAGAGTGCTGCGGTAGCACAGTGTTTCTGTAGAGGAGAGGTGCTCAACAAAAGGTTTAATGGGTCCCCTTACCCAACACAGTTACAAAATCACAGAGTTACGTGGATGTGAAGCAAGCTAAAGCTGCCTTATGCTTGTCTAACTTCTAGTGCGCACTGTTTTTCCTTTTGCACAGGCTTCTGGAGGCTCATGGTTCTTTCAGATCCCATTAATGAATCTACACTTCATTCTTCATTCATCAGCTCCTCCCACTCACAAAACAAAGGAAGAAAAGCAAAACAAAGGAATCAGAGCGACAAGAAAATCAAGAAAAGTTGTGTTGAAACGCACTTTCATGAAAGATAAATAAGTGGATTTATTGGATAGTGCTTTAAAGGCAGAATATGCAGCATTGGTTTTAAATGAATCAGTCAAAGTTGGCCCCTCCTCCCCAACTCAATGAATGAGGGAGAGGCAGAGAAAGTGAATTGTGAAGCGAGCGGCGTTAGCAAGAACAAAGCAGTGAATCAGAGAAACAAACTAAGCATTATCTCCTGATTGTTTTTCACAGCAGTTATTTTTTGTGTTTTTGCTCCTGCTTGTCATTAGTTCTAGTTTTCTACCTATTATTCGGCTGGGGATGGAGATGTTCCTGTGTAATTTTTGTATTTTTGTATATGTGTGTTTCTTATTGCACTGACGAGGAGTAGCACCCCTAATTCTGTTGTATTCTGTTAAATCACAATAAAGCAGTCCCTCCAGGATCACAACAGTTTACGCAAATTCAGCCAATCCCTGTGAATTTTGCATGAGCTTGCAATTTTGTCCAATCACTGCAACTTTTTCGCAAATTTGACCGTCGTGTTATCATAGTAGCTTCCTGCAAGTTCGACCAATTACAGCAGTCCCCCATCAAACAATTACACCATACATGTACTTTTCAATTAACTAACTCAGTGTTGAATTATACAAAAAAAGACCTATGACTTTTTTGCAATTGTCACTTGCTCCCACAATTTTATTGGGAAAAAACAAACAGAAAAAAAATGTTCTGTAATTTGCTTTTTTTTTTTTTTTTTGCACTGCATAGGATCAGACCCTATTTGTGTTTCTAAAATCCAAAAAAAAGCCAGTGCAAATCCTGGAGGGTTTTCTATCCTATTCCACGGCCCCGCAAAATGCCGGATTTTGTGTGAATACAGCCGAGGCGATCCTCAGTCTGCTCTGCCGGTGTGTCTGTGTGTGCGTACATCTCTTTCTGCAGCTCTCACACACACAGAGCAGAGAAAAGAGACGGATACAGCGATGTGAACCGTCAGTTCCTGACTTGTGATCCTCAAAACCTCTAAGAAAAGTTAAGAAAAGCAGAGGGCAGGGTCTGTGCAGAAACAGCCACACGCTTCTAGTGAGTCACAAGTGATGATTTAGGGGGATTATTTTTGAGTCTATACACTGTTTCTTTAGTAGGAAAATGCTGCATAATATGCCTTTAAACATACAATGTTGAATTTATTTTTATCGCTCCAAAACAACAGAAAAAGCTAGACAAAACGCATCCTCGCGGGATGTGAACCGTAGCTCTTTTAAAAAGCTCCCTCCTTGTTTCTCGTGTTCTCCTGATAAAAACACTATTTATACTAAAAGTACAGGGAGCCTCCTGTCAACACTGCCCACTCCCCTTTCTCTGTTCTGTTCCCAGTGGCCACAGATCAGCCCAGAGAGGTGCCTTCACAGGCATCACCGTGGGCCAATTTGGAATGAGTAGATAAAGATTCATTAATTGGGAGATGAGAAGAACCCTGTTTGGCAAAAACGGCTCTTGTACTTACTGCCAGGTCTGTTGGGAGCCTCTGCAAAAAGCCTGTGAACGAGGCCCCAGTGTCAGTGACAAACAATGTGGAATCCTTTAGATCCATTTATGTATCCGTCTGGGAATAAACTGTTTTATTAATAATGGCTGAGACTAGTCTTAAGCTAACTTTCTGGGCAAAAACAGTAATCGAACATTAAAATCTGCCTGAAGTAGACATCTACAATCCCCCCACCAACCTCCCCAATCATCAACCCCAACCCCCCAACCCCCACCTACCCCCGCTAAAAAGCCACTTAGAAACATAGTGTATTTTCCACACAGCTAGAGCCATACTGTATATTTTCACACTGCACATTTCACAAAGCTGAGTGAAAATATTAAATAGAGACTCAAATATCCAAATATAAAACCATCTTCCATTATCACACCAATATAAAGCGTCAAATTACATTCTACAGTTTTGAACATCAGAGGGAAAAAAAACAAAACAACAAAGCTTCAAAAGTTCATTTAAATTAATTCATTACCTATTTAATGTCCCTGAGGGTGGATAAACACTACCAGGCCTCCTTTAGAAAATGATTCATTTATGTGATCTTTATCATATTTACAAAATGTTGTAAGTGTTAAATAGTTTATGCAAAAAATATATAATTTGAATTTTTCGCCACAGATGTAGATTTCAGCTTCATTAAATTCCTGTAGTGTTTCTCCACCCGAGCATTAAAAAAAAAAAAAAAAAAAAAAGCAGTAGCACTTGAAAACAAAACGACGAGAGAAAGTTGGCACTGAGTGGAGGAGCTTATGTTAACATTGCAGTGATAAAACGCCACTGCAGTCTGGGGACGCACTGAAATTTAAGCCTTAGTTTGTTGTTGTTTTTTTAAAATAAATAACTAGTTTACATTTATCATACATTTTCATTTCCGTAATAGTCGTGTTCTGCCCGGAAGAGAATGCTTAAAAAATGAACATAGAAAAAATATATTACATTCTGCACACTCAGTATAGGGAATTCAGCTTATCCACTTCCTTTAATTACATTTATGCTAACCCATCATCGTTTTCTTTTTATCAAAATGAAGCCCGAACTAGCCGCTCCAATGAGTTCGAAATGAATTAAGGTTCTAATAAATCTGGCTTGTAAACAGATTGGAACACAACACAGCGCCTTCATTTGTATGGAGATGAGCTGCTTTTCTCGAGAATGAGTGAAATTTGTTAGCGGCCCAGATCATCTACCCCAGTGTTCCCGAAAAATGCCAAACACGCAGGTTTGCTAACAGGCTTGTTAAATGTCACAACAACTGAAGTCAGTGATTAAATGTGATTATCTTGATTATCTCAAGTGAGATTAGAATGTAAACATCACTTCTAGGCAACATTCATCTCCTTATTAATATCTGTACTGTCAAACACTCGACTGAAAATAGAATCTCATCAGAATTTAAAGCAGGGGCATTAATGGGGATTTCCTTTGTGTTTGTGTCCACACAGCAGCAATCCAAACAAAATGGTCTGAAGGATATAAAAAGCACACAGCGTAGAACCATGTTCTGACTTTTCAAAAGAAATCACATCAGGGTTTCTTTGATACCCATCATGCCCTGCAATGTGTTTAATGGTATAATATCACAGCTCAGTTTGGTTTAATTCTCTTATAAACAGAAACATGGGATGAGCTTGTTTTAACTAAATATATTTCACAAACCATTGACACACAATACTGTAGATTCTACAACTTGCCTGCTCTGTATGTAAAACAATAATGCCCTACAGACACACACAGACCTGCTTACTGCATTATTCCACTTCCTCATAAATCCCAAAACCAAATAAATAGAAACACAAACTCCTCTCTTACTTATAATCAGTATGATACAGAACCTAATTACGCAACCTCAACCTCATAATAAACTATATCGACTATTGTTTTACTCTATCGGCTGAGGAAACAACCACATATTAAAACACACATGCTCTTTACTCTGTTATAAAAAGCAACATTCAAATAAGCAGCTTCAGACAAACTTACAAAAATACTGTTGATGATTTTTAAGACATCTAGTTGTCACGCCCCCGGGCCTGGGTTTTATTACGCCAGCTGCAGCAGAAGTGGATTCGTCTGATATGCAAACATCTTGAAATGTTCTGTGCGATGTAGTTTAGGGTGTAAACGTCTTTAGTTTTTGCTGAAATCACAGGTACCGTCTATAGAGAGCATTTTACCTCAGGCTGCACACTAAAGGTAGAATATGCAGGATTTATCGGTTTCAAAGTTCAGTTTCAAAGTTGGTCCCTCCTTCCCGGCTCAACGAACAAGACAGAGAGAAAGAGCAGCAGTGGTCGAGTGAGCTGGAGAGTGACTGAGGAGAGGGAGTGATGTTAGCTTGAACAGAGCAGTGAATCAGAGAGATAAAATATTATTTTCTGATTGTTTTCCAGCAGTTGCATTTAAAGCACAAATAATCTTGCTCAAAATGCCAGATTTTGTCTTCTCTGTCTGTGTGTGTGTGTGTGTATGTGTGTGAAGTTGTGTGTTTTTATTGTGATCTCACAACTTGTGCGCTGTTATTGGCTGGGGGCTACACACCACTGCCCAAAGGTTGATGCCCAGAAACATCCAGAGCAAAATAATGAGAAAATGAGTAAAATGTGCAGAGGGCAGGGTCTCTGCAGACGCAGACACCACCACACACTTGATTGATTGATGATTGATTGGGAGTGATTTTTATGAGTCTAAACATTGTTTTTTGGGTGGAAAATCCTGTATAGTATGCCTTTAAGAATATCAGCTGATTTGTAAATACATATTTTAGTCCAATAAAGAATGTACCATTGTCAACAATAGGGCTGGGTAGTTGTTCCACAATTATCAATAACAGATTTCCCCAGCATTACTGTTTTTTTTTGCTATAAAATAATCTGCCTAACTCTTAAATAACTAATTTTTACAAAACTGCATGAGGCATTTACTCTAATAGATGGGTTAAGATTTATCCATACTGTGTATCAGTTTCTTTTGATTATAGTACAAGAAAAAGAAAAAAACTAAGAGCAGAATTAACAGAAATGTGAATGGACTGTGGTAGAGAGAAGAGGGTTAGGATTAATGGTTGCTTAATGTATACAAGAATCAACACCCAGCCCTACCAACACCTCTCTGTGTTTAGCCCAACAATCTTGTTATTTCTCACAAGCATCTTTTGATTTACTAATTTCTTTAACACTGTTAAAAGGTAAGAAATCATTTGTGACCAAATTAAGAAGACAAAGGTGTTCATCATCATGACACATCATTTATAATTATGTGAGAGCCTGTGACAGTGCCCTGAAAATCTGATAAACTTCTCCCAGCCTGCTTTGACTGTGTATACAACCATATGTCAGTGTGGTGTTTACACAGTAAAGCATAGTTCTGTTTTCTGTATCAAATCCAACAAACAGTCAGACAGGGCAGTGGGAGAAGCTGCTCCATCAACACAGCACTGACAGTCTGATTGATAAAGCCCTAAATTAACCGTTTTTTGTGTGGGCCACTCCTCCTCCCTCATCATCTCCAATCTGCCTACAGATGCAAATCAAAACTACATTATATTGTACCTTGAAAGCCAGGATTGTTTAAAGTACAGCTATAAATAACTTATATAAAGAAACATGTGAAACAGCCCCATGATTAAATATACTAAATATATATCAGGCTCTGGTTTTTATATTGTCATTCAAAATGTATAAAATAAATGACCTTGTGTCTTTTTTTCGTCCGATCAGCAGATGAGCACGTCTGGATTAAAAGTATTTTTAAGCGCAGGGATTATCAATCCAATTCTTTAGAGTGCATTTAGGAAAATAAGTCGGCCAACAGCATTTTGGGTAGACATCATCAGGAGATCATCTTCCTGGCGAGCATAAGATTTTACTTATCATCATCATGTTTTGGATAGAATACAAGGGGGAAATATCTACAACTGAGATCACCCCAGATTAATGTGAGTGGTAGCTTTTTGTGATCCTCGAGGTGGGGGTAAACTGTGGACCAATGGTATTACTGTGGAAAGCTCACAATTTGTCAACAAAATGTGTTCTCTCTGCTTTACCACTGTGCTTTAGCTTGACTTCTTTCATTTCCATACAGGGGTGATTACTGCAGACGTGTGTTTCTGCCATGCCAGAAGAAAAAACTGATCAGCATCACTTTATAACATGAAAAGTTTCTTGTTATGACAAGACGATTTTCATGTTATAACCAGATATTTTCACATTATTACTTTATCACATTATTTTGTTGATCCCTAAAAATAACACATATTTATTCAAGCTTACAATTCTACAAATACTAAAGGGATCATAGTGTGATCCCTGTATATGCATTATGAACTGTACCTGTGCCTTTTTTTTAAAGTTAAAAAAGGAAGATATTTTCATGTAACATACAAATACGAACTTATCATTATAACAAGAAACTTCTCTTGTTATAACGGTATACTATTTATTTTGTTATAATATGAAACATTTCATGTGTTCATGACAATTATTATAGCAAAAAATGTTTGTTATAACTTTGCTAAATAGTCTATTCTGATAGTTGCTATGTATAACAGACTGTTGCTATGGACACTGTTCTGATAATCGACTCTGGAGGAGTGATAAAATCATTTTTAAATCAATAAAATCATTTTCAAATTAATATTTTTGGGCAAGTTACAGAGTTTTTTAAAATCCATTTCTGTCTAGGCTTATTTTGCGATAATGACCCACTCACTGTACATCTGTCTCTGTATAACATTTTTTATAACATCACGTTTTAACAATATAACTTATCATGTTATAACGTGATAAGTTTGTCTGTTTTAATAAGATGAAATATCTTGTTATGATGTGAAAAATATCTTGTTTTAATGATAAACTTTTCACATTATAATGTGATAATGATCAGTTTTTCTTTTTCTGGTGTGGCAGCAACATTGTGTTGTGGAAAATTTATTAAATCTTACCAGGTGTAAAAATCCCCCGACAACTAAAATAGACTGGATTCCAACGCAAGAGGGCCGAAGACGTGTTTAATCAAAATGTTATAATAGATGTCAGATTAAATTTCATCTCCCTGTGACCTGCATTATTCTTTTATGAGGCAATTATTCTCTGCTTATTTAACTTTTCCTACAATTTCATGACAAGCCTGCTGCAACTTCTTAGCGGTCATGTGTGATTTTAATATAAGATGATGTCACAGACATGAGCCCTTAAAGAGAATAAGATAGCAGTGGATGTGAGCATTGATCTTGTCTTTTTCTGCAGAGGTAGCACACACAACTGTCGAGCCTCACCCAGGGGGCTGATAACACGCAGCTGAAGTGCTGAAGCAAGCTCCCGGTACTCTCTCAGCATGTTTTAAACCCTGTCACTGACAGCAGCTCTCCCCATCTCAACAAAAGCGCTGCTCCATTTCTTGACAACAGGTCAGCGCCCAGATTGTTTAAATTACACGAGGAGACGTAGAGGTAACGATGCACAGACAGCACTTTGAGACAGGAACCAATTATGTCAAGAGTTATGACCAACACGTTCTTGTTTCATGCTTTTTTTTCTGTGTAGATTTCTGAAGAAAAGCCCCAGTACAAATATCTTATATTGATTGTGCGTATCCTCTTCTTCATTTGGGACTCAAGAAAAAGTTCTTGCTCTGAGTAGTAGAGACGTACTGCAGCTACACCAGACCAGGTTGTACACTTACAAAAAAAGCTAAAAAAAAAAAAAAAAAAAAAGTACAAAACAATTAATGGCACACACAAATCATCTCCTTAACTACTTCAAACTGCAGCTATGTCATCAGACTGACTAAAAGTTCAAATCAGAGACTGAACCCGGAATACACGGTGGAAAACAAGGAACTAGGGTCCGAAGTGAAAAGAAAACACTGCAAAAATAGGGAATCTCAGCGTCTTTGTTACTAGAAATGACTAAATGTATCCCTAGAGAAAATACAAAAAAGAAAAATGACAAGTTATCTCCCCGCCATGTTCCTTGTCAAACTGTCCACCAGAAATTACAGGATGATGAAAAAGAACAACAATCTAAAACATTGTTCATGATTTAAGAAACCCCTCAGATGTGCACCTTGTATATGTATGAATAATATTGCTTTTACACTGGAAAATGTGGAATATTTATATAGAAAATATCTAAAACAATAGAAACAGTTTTACATTTACATTTTTTTTCTTTTTTTTATGAAACCACTTATTTACCCACAAGCTAGTAAGCTAGACCCTCCCGAACCCCTTTGGCACAATAATCATATTAATATTCATTATTATTATATTGTTGAATTACAAGACATTTGAATAGGAATGGTCACTCACACATTCAGAGTAGTAACACAGTTTCTGTAGTCGTAACACATATTGGTACTGTATGATGTTATAACATAGTTCAAAAACATCTCTTTTTTTCATTTTTTTTTTCACCTTTGTTGATATGTAAATAAAATTACTTTCATCTGAAACAAAACAGAACTGTCTTTGCATGCCCTTAGTATTTACAGAATCACTTTGTCTGAGTTTGTTCTTGCTGGCTACTGTAGAGCAGAAATACTACACTCACGAGAAGAAGTCAGACCATGGACCGCATCTGCACCAGTCACACCAATGCACATGCTGCAGAAATGATGGAGATCGTGATGGACAATAATACACAGGCAACATTTCTGAAGTTTTTGTTTGTGATAACAACGGCCCAGTTATCTTAAATGAAGTCATACCAATCCATGACTTTGCTGCGGGTGACATTCCTCATATAAAATGTCTAAAAATGTTTGTGGTGTGGATCGCAACCGTTTTTTTTTCTTGACTTTGCTGAGTGTTTTCCTCTTTGGAGGGAGCTGACACAAAGCCAAGGCCCCATTTCTCAAAAGCATCTTAGTGAATGCATTCATCGGCACATTTTATAACCCAGCGCTACTGTGGGTGCTGACAAATTCTGTTCAAGTGTTGGCACATGTACAGTACTCCATTAAAAAGCATACTTTTTTAAAACCCAGATCGTAAATAACCAAATGAGATATTTTGCATTTGCAAGTTCAGTTCTATTCACCAAACTACACAGACTTTTAGGATTGATCCATAAATATCTTGTGTTGAATTTTGCAAATGCAAAATGCAACCTGGGAACCCATCAGCTATCATCTGACAACAATTTAGCTTCTGGTAGCGACAGCCAATGCTTCAGGGCTTCCGGTGTAGCCAGGAAGTCTGGACCAAGACTTCCTTTTCCGTGCAAAGTTCAAGCTTCAGTCAATTAACGATTTGAGATGCGAGAACAGAGCTGGAGGCTAATCTCTAATAAAAAGCTAATTCATCATCAGATGATAGCTGATGGGTTCTGAGATTGCATTCTGGCCAATGCCTTCGGCCAGCCTCTGCATATTAATATGCAAATAACTTTTCATAGTGATTAGAGAATGTGTCATTTCCACCTGGATTATATTCACTTGCAACATTTTCCCCATACAGGAAGTTTGACATTTGAGATTAATCTCATTAGACCAGACCTTACTTTAAAGCTGCAGCCAGTGATTTTATTCACATTTCGGTTGAAATAACTAATTTTGACTATTGCATGTTACTAAGAATATTTAACTAAAGGGTTCCTTTCAAAATGTCTGCTCCCGGCCCTTTGTATTTAGCTTTTTAAAGAAACTGGACCCAGTCTGAAAGCTAACAACCAATCAGGGTTTGTTAGCATGTCATTAGCCGGCTTAGCGGCTCTGCTCAACAACTCCTTTATGCTTCTTGTCTAGTAAGAATCGTGACACTCCACTTCAAGCGTTCATGTGTGGTGTGTCATTTGGTGGGAGGGCTTATCAGAGTGACAGGAAGCATCAGAGAGAGAGGCCAAAGGTTCTGCATTGGGTACATTCAAATTGCCTACCGCAGCTTTGAAGCAATAGATTTACATTCTGGAAATTCACTGATTTGTTTTCTTTAGATGAGAAGATCGATACCACTCTCTTGTCTGCCAATTCAGTATGATCCACTTATGACTTTTTGCCTCTCTTTGTCTCAAGCGGAGATGTTCAAACATGTCTTAGCCCTGTGCAACAGATGACTCAGGTTGAAGCTGAGCGGGAGGAGGACGCTCACTCTCTATCAGTCTCTGCCCACAAACATCAGCGGTGATCATGACTCCAATTAATCCCATTCAAAGCAGCGTCTCTGATGAAACAGAGTGACACTTGTGTCCTGCTGACACATTGTAAAGAGAAAATGTCACGACTGGGATCCAGCTAAGCCTCACATAAAGCTCTGATAAATGTCACACACTAAAGATAAAGCTCTGCGGTCAGATTTCTGCCAACAATCCACCTGAACAAGATTTAAAGGGACAGTTCACACCAAAATAAAATATATATATTTATCCTCTTACCTGTAGTGCTATTTAGCCATCAAGACTTTTTTGGTGTGAATTACTGAGTTTTGGAAATATCTGTTTTCTCTCGAATTAGGGCTGGGTAATTTATCAATATTATATCAATGTCATGATAAGAGATTAGATATCATCTTAGATTTTGGGTAATGTTATATCATGATATGGCAAGTGATTTTTTTTTACTCGTTCAAAGGCTGCATTACAGTAAAGTGATGTAATTTTCTGAACTTACCAGACTGCTCTATTATTAGCCTTTAGCCACTTCATTTTATCCACATTACTGATGATTATCAAAAATGTCACGATGTTAATATTTTGTGAAAGCACCATCAATGTCATCAATGTTTAAACAACAAACAATGTTTTTTGTCATATTGAGGTATTTGGTTAAAAATATTGTGTTATTTGAGATATATATTGAAATAAATAATGTATATTGCAGACTAGCCTGAAAATATCAAGACTTTATTTATAAGAAATATTGCCCAGCCCTATCTTATCCATTGTGTAATGGAACAAATGGTCAGCTTATGGTGCTCAAAGTGCCAAAAAACGTCACAGCAATGTCTCATTCCAGAAATCATGACCCTGTTACTCAAGATAATCCATATTCTATAACTATTTTCTTTCTACAGAACTACACCTGCCAGCCGTATCACAGCGCAGAGGAGGCGTATATCTACTCATAGACAATGGTTTTGGGGTGAACTGTCCCTTTAATTACTAAGATGTTTATGGTAAAACAAGGCCCGGTCTTGTCAATCCCTCCGCTCCCTCTTTCTCGAGTCACTGACAGCGAGGTACAAAAAGTTTGGTCCCAACTGCTTCAGGAATCATGTAGAAAATATACATTCAAACTTCTGAAGAAAAAAAGAACTGGAAGAGTAGAAAATATTGAAAGACTGGCAGGTAAAAGAAAGCAGCAGGAGAAAGAGGGACTGAGGAAAAGAAAGCAATGAGTGTGGAACGGATTGGAGAGCTGGATGGATAAAAAGATGCTTTTGTGTGAGAAAGTTCTTCAGAGTAACATACAGCACAGGTATGTTAACACAATGCACTTTAGTCAGAAGCATGTTGGATTTTGTCACCACAGAAAAATCCATAACCTCTCGTATATTTACAGTGTTTTCCCTTACATTGTATTTGTTTGTGTGTGCTCACACCTACGTGTGTGTGTGTGTGTGTGTGTATATGAGCAAATATATATGTGCCCTTGATAGCCTCTGCTCAGTCCGTACAGGCTTTAGGAGTCTTACCTCATCAGTGATCTTTGCTGTCATGTAGCCATTACCTCTCATTAACTAAGATACAGCAAAAACACACTCACACACACATTCACAATCTAATTAGTTGATAGCCATGTTACCTTAAGGCCACTACCCAAACCTAAATGACATGTAGCTCTGGACCTTCGAGCGTAATTTCTGGCTTTTCACACACCAAAACACTGCAGAGTTACAGCGGCCATTTTTGCAGTTCTTCACACCCCACTTGTGAGAAACAGCACTAAGAAAATACGACGTGGGCAAGCTTCGAATACTTGCATCTCACTGCAAACATGTAAACACAAAACAGCAGACTGTCGCAGCTTGGTGTCTTCAGCAACCAGCCGTCCATGACTCCTCTACTTCAGGTTTTTACTCCACGAAGGGACGAATGGATTTCATCCTCTTTTCTCACCGTTGTTTTTGAGTGCTCCTCGTCACGTCTGCGTTTCCTTTCCCCGTCATCTCGGCCTCACAGTGAGGATGAACTCTGGCTGTAGTTTCTGAGTGTCAGTCTGCTGTACCTGGGGGAAGGGGGGGAGGGGGGAGGATGTGAGGGGACCGGGGGGAGACACAGACCTGTCTCTGAGATGGGCGAGCCACTGCTAGATGCCAGGGAATCGCGGAAAGGTGACGGCGGAGTCAAAGCAATGAGCTCCTCCTCCAACTCCGCCCTCCTCAGAGGGGAGTCAGTGAGGCAAGTCATCAGTCCTCCTCGCATGGGGGAGAGCGAAGGGGAGGTGTTGGGGTGAGGAGGCGGCAGGGGGTAAGGTGAATGAGGCATAGGGTGAGCCAGACAGCCGCCCCGGCCCCCCATGCTGGACTCGACGGGTGGAGGGGCTGCACATCAGCGTAGGTGGTGAGGGTCGGGGGCATCTGGATTTCGCGGGGGAGCAGGTAGGGGTCGGTGGGGTGAGGAGAAGGAGGCGTGTGTTTGTGTGTGGTGTGCGAGGTGTGTGAGTGCGTTGGAGAGGGAGCCAACATCATGCTGTTGAGCTCTGTGATGTTGGCGGTGAAACGGTTCACCACACAGCTGATCTGATCCATCAGTGAACTCTGCGGCTCTCCCGGGTGGTCGTCCACGGCGACCAAACGACCGTCGTTCCCAGTGACAACAGAGCCGCTGCTGGAGGGACCACAGCTGCTGTTGCTGCCACCGCTGCAGACGCTGCTTGGGTACTTTGGGACAGCCGTCTTCTGAGGCTCCTCCACGTAACCCGCCCCCAGCCTCTGGCTGACTGTGCTGATCGGCGACGGCGTCTGCGGCCGGTAGGTGATGGAGTAGCGCTCCTCTGCTTCAGACAGCTCATACAGGGTCTTGTCTGTGACTGAGTCTTGGTGACTGGGCAAGGAGGACATGGAGGGGAGGGAGGGCAGGGGGACGTGTGGGGGCAGGTCACCCCCTCCACAGTAACGCTCCTCAGAGGTTTTGGAGAAGGGCTTGATGACGGCAGTCTGATTGTTCTCCTTCTTCTTGATGTGGAAGGACAGCCGCTGCCACAGGTGGTTGCCACGTGAACCGCTGCGTTCCGTCTGTGCCCAAGACACTGATTTACCATTGGAGCTGGAGGACAGGAAGGAGGTGGGAGGAAAGAAAGAGAAGAAAGAATGAGTGTTTTTTAGAGCTTGGAGGTGGATTTTCCACTGTCACATAATTAGTAGTTTAT
Source organism: Lutjanus argentimaculatus (assembly GCA_034769285.1). Taxonomy (NCBI): domain Eukaryota; kingdom Metazoa; phylum Chordata; class Actinopteri; order Lutjaniformes; family Lutjanidae; genus Lutjanus; species Lutjanus argentimaculatus. The sequence continues at coordinate 6,575,909 of JAWZSL010000001.1, forward strand.
TACATTTTTGTCAGTCTGATGAGGTAAAACAAATTCTGATTATATGAATGGAAAGTACAAACATACCCAAACATAAAAAAGGGACAACACATACACACATCTTCAGGACGAATTTATTCTGGCTATGTCAACAAATATGTTAAAGTTTTGGCCTTGTAGTCTTCACCTTTCATCCATCACTTATGTATCTTTATTCTTAGTTTAGAAATAGCTAAAAGTGAGTTTCTGAATTGCACAATTATGTTTAAAGTTGTGATAGTTGTGTTACAACCTGAAGGTGTCCCCCTCCTGAACAATCCAAACATTGCAGACCACTCAGCAGGTTAAATAGTGCAATAGCGCAGGTGTATTTAAGGCATTTGAAGCTGTTTATCGTGTGGGTCATTTTATGTTGCTGCTAATTTCCCTAAAGGTGCTACAGTGTTTTATTTATGGCGTTCCCATGAATTGGATTTATTTTACCCAACCTATACCTATTAATGCTGGATGTTATCTGTTATTACACTATATTTAAAGGAGCAATATGTAAGACCCTAACATTCAAATAAGAGTACTACAGTCCAAATAGCAAGATGACTGTCATACTGTCTACCAGACTCCATTAACATATTGTTCAGTCTAACCTTTAGAAACATCTACTACTTCTAAAACATTATTGATGATTTCTCACGACTCATAAGCAGCCACTAACTCATTCGGCAATCATTCGGCATTAATTTGAACTCTAACAAACGAAAAACAGGCAAACAAAACCGGATGTTTTTTTGTTTTTTTTTTGTCAAATTCCATTCAGTCATGTTGATATGGAAATAAAGTATTGAATTGTGAATATTCTAAACATTTATTTCCCTTCTTATAACTACAGATTCTCTCTGACTGGCAGATGAATGTGGGCATTTTCAACATACAGAACATAATTCAGAACATATTTCCTCAAATAAACAGTTGCTTTTGTTTAATATTCTACTCAATGTTTTGTTTGCATATGACATTTCAAATGTGATGTCTTACTACATTAAGTGAATGTATTCTTATTAGGAACCTGTAGTGTGTAAAATTATACTTTCATACTTGTTTCTCTAATAAATGTTCATTTTTGTGCTGATGATCTCTCAACAGCAACATCTCCTTGTTTAAATATATATTAAATACAATTTTTCTACATGATTAAATACTAATGTTGCAAAGGAAACACAATTAAACTTATTTTGTGGAGCAAATCTAAAAGAACTTGTTAGTAGCCAATTAGCATAATGTGCCAAAACAGTGAAACAACATTACATTAACTGTGCCTGCTCTATATTAGTGTAGTTAAAGTGTATTATCCTTGATGACTAATGTCATTTAAGAGATACAAACATGTTCAGACTCAACCAAAGAAAATCAGTTGGATTTCATACACGTTTTAATTTCATTACAATTCATTTTCTGTTCTATTTTTTCCTGACAGTATATTCTTCATTTTTCTTTGTCAGGTTCTCTCTTCCTCTATTTCTTCCTCTATCTTGTAATTTTTTTCCACTTTTCTCTGCTTCACATCAGTCACAGCTCTCTGTCCCCTGCTCTCCCCCTCCCTCCCCCATTTCTTCCTCTCATCCCTTTGTCAGGTTAATTAGTGTGATTAATCTATAGTGGAACTTCTGATTAAACCTCACACCACTGTGGCTGGGGGTGAAAAGAACTCTAATCACCCTGGAGACACACAGTCACACATACATGGACTCTGTGATACTCACCCACGCATACGCACACACGCCGCATGTCCTCACACACACGTGCATATGCTGCACATCTTGACCTGCACAACACATACATAGCGCTGTGATCTACTCATTTGTTCCCACAGGAATAGTCACTTAGGGCGCATTCACACCTAAAGGTTCAGTTGCTGAACTGAAGCAATGTGAGAATGATTTTCCAACAGACCAGAAATTGTAAACACAAGTTGTGTGGTGGAAATGCCATTCAATTATTGGTCATACAGTTAACGGTTAAAAAGACAACAAACTATTATGTTGGTGTTGATCTAGAGCACATATCAACGTCTCATAAGATAAAGAGTATTAAATATTTTAATAATCAGGGCATTTTTCACTTCGTCGTGAGTCTAGGTTTGTCCTCTGCCAGTCACCCAAAAAGGAGGAGAAAACATTTTTAACCAATGAAATGAATGAAATATAATGGTACGCTTCTTTGATTGGCTCAAATGGTTCACTTGACAGAGGTCTGTGACCACCCCTTTAAGGATGACCAGAGAGTAGATGTTTCGTCCGCACTAGTCTCACAATACCAGACAATCACAGATCTTGCTGGCTACTGATCATCTGGGAATCTGTAAATGCAAAATAGATGCTTGAATGGTGGTGGGAAAGGCTGCTAACAAACCTGCACCCCTTATATTTTTTTCAAGAACATGCCTTACTGGAAATACGCACACAATGTCACCACCCTAATATGAGAGACTTTGGATTTTTAGGGCCCGAGCACGTCCGGTGCGAGGACCCTATTGAAACTGAAGGAATTATTATTTTTCTTCGCCATTATTCCTTGAAATGAATCACATTTTTGGAGGTTTAAACATACGCAAAACCTCACCAAATTTGGCACATGCGTCAGTCGTGGTGAAAATTTATGTGTTATATGGTCTTTAAACAGCAGCCCCAACTGCATGTTCAACCGACATGCACGAAAATCAGTACTGGTATCACAACCAGACGCACAAAAAAGCCTCTTGGACCCTTGGCCAAACCCAACAGGAAGTCAGCCATTTTGAATTTCGTGGTCATTTTCTTGGCGTTTTGGCGTTTGCGCTCAATGTTGAAGGGCGTGGCCGTGAGGTGGCGGTGAATTTTGATGTCTCGCCATGAAACACGAAATTGCTATAACTTTAGCATAAATGGTCCGATCTGCACCAAACTTCACATGATTGATAGTAGTCCCACCCAGAGCATACTACATGGCAATATTCCATAATTGTCATAGCACCCCCTGCTGGTGACAGGAAATGCCATGTTTTAGACTTTGAGGTGCTGCTCTGACCACATTGACAATATTCAACTCAAATTTGGTCAGAAAGGCCTTAAGATGTTGGCCTTAAGATGTTGGTCATAAATATTGTGAAGACCATGATGTCTCATCAAACGCTGCCACCCTGACGGCGCGGCGAAGGTCAATGTTTCGCCAAAACACAGGAAGTGGACATAACTTCAGTTTACTTGGTCGAATCTTTCTGAATCTTAATATGTTTGTCACTGGTCCTGCCCTGAGCATATGATAGTAATTTCATAAGTGGGCGTGGCTAAACAAACCCCAAACTGATCCGATTGACTTCAAAACTGGTGTGTACCATATAGACAAGTGTGTAATCAAAAGTTATCAACAGAATTGGTCAGCGTTGAATGTTGTGGCTGTGGCATGGCGTCAACTTTTGACGTCTCGCCATGAAACACGAAATTGCTATAACATGAGATTTAATGGTCCAATCTGCTCCAAACTTCACAAGTATGATAAAAGTCCTGGCCTGAACACATCTACATGACGCTCACGAGTCATAGTCATAGCGCCACCTAGTGGAGACAGGAAGTAACATCGGGTTGCTTCCTAGAGTGTCCAAAGGGGGTGAAAATTCAGCACCTCGTCTACCAGTCGGCCTCTGGCGACATGGTCTCGGCTGCAGCAGACCCCGAGTGGCGCGGGGGTGCGAGGGCCCGTTCAACGCTGCTTGCAGCTTTAATTACTATTGCTATTATTATTATTACTATTACTATCAGTATTTTTACTATTTTTTTTTTTTTTTATTATGACTATTTTTATATTACTATTATTACTATATAGAACCCACATGTATGTATGAGACATTATGTAATTTTTTTGTTTGTATGTAATATGTAATGAATATGTTAGAATTCTATGTAAATCTGTTTTGGCAACAACAGATTTTGTTCATGCTAATAAAGTTATTGAAATTGAAAAAAATTGACAGCTCAAAAGATCAAGGACACATTATAAGCCACTTCAGTGTGCAGAAACTCAAATCATTCCGGAACTTTCAGCAGGTGACACACCGTGAAAAAGAGAGAAAACCTTTTTTTACTAGCAAAAGATAATGAAACACGCAAGGTATTCAAGACGGCAAAGTATTTCTGGACCACGGATCACAGCCTTTAATCGGAGACAAGCAATGTTCAACAGGACTTTCCACGAGCGCCCAGGAAATATGGAGTGCGAACAACTTCATCAACAAGTTTCAGACCTGAATGACCAGTTGGGTTGGGAAAAGGCCAACGCTGTCAGTCAAGAGAACAGAAAGATCCAGTGTGAACAACAGCTGGATGAGACGAGGCAGCAGTTAGAACGACAGAAGACCCTGAAAGAGATGTTTATCAACAGGGGAAAGGAAACAAGAGCAGAGCTGGAGAGGCTAGAAAAGTACAGCGATCCAGAGACGCTCTCCACTGCAAGGATCGCCTCTATGGTGAGAAATAGGATCAAGAGAACAAAGAAGAAAGATCTGCAAAGGGATTTTGAGGAGCTTCAGGTGGCATACATAAAAAGCCAAGAAAAGTTCGAAGCTATCCTGCAGGCAGAGAAGGACGACAACAAGCTTCTCCAAGACGAATTGACAAGGATCAGATTAGACCACTTCAACAGCCAGGAGCAGTTAACAGCTGAGCTGCAGGCTGAGAGACTCAAGAACAGTCATCTCCAAGAAGAACTGGAAAAGTTCAAAGCTTCACAGCACGAGATTTGCCAAAGGTATGAAGCTGAAATCGTCAGTGTGAGGCAGCAGGCTGAAACTGTTCAGCAGAATTTTGAGAAGGAAATCGAGAAGAGGGCAGTCCTTCAGAAACAGCATGAGGAGCTGCACAAGGCGCATGCCCTCAGCCAGGAGCAGTTCACTGCTGAGCTGGAGGTGCATACCAACGAGAACAAACGTCTCCAAGAAGAATTGGAGAAGGTGACAATTTCAGGCCTCGAGATGAAAAATTATGAGGCTGATGTCAATATAGCCAGACAGCAGGCCAACGCCCTTCAGGAAGAGCTTGAGAAAGAAAGAGAGGCTCACAAAGCTACACTTGCGGAGGGCTGGATGATAATTAACAACATGAACTGCCACTGTCAAGAGCTGGAGCAAAAGATCAGCATCTTGCAGCAAAATGCTGTCGAGATGAAAAGATATTATGAAGAGCAGATCGAGGAGCTCACAGCTCGGCTCAACAGTCAGATCTTACTCAACTCTGATCTTTCTGCTGAGCTTGAGGCTGATCGGCCTCCCCGAAAAAGGGCCTGGCGTGAGGAGAGGAGCCGCGAGCCGTGCCAGCAGTCCAGTGTTAATGTACCGGACATCGAATGTCAGAGGACACTCAAATCTCAGAGGATGAGCCAATCAAGACAGAGGTACCCATACAAGCTGAACCGGCCATCACACCTGCGGAGCAGGCTGAGGCCCCAGAGGAGAGGCTTCCAGAGGCAACAAACACACCTTCACTCTGGAAAAGAACACGTCACTTCCTGGGGCTGAGAAAACCAGAAAGGTGGAAGAAAAGAAAAGATGAGAACACGGAGTAGGAGGACACAGATCAGTTCAAATCACTATATTACTATTTTACTATTATCATTATTATTATTATTATTATTATTATTATTATTACTACTACTACTATTACTATTTTACTATATTACTATTTTTACTATTATTATTATTATTATTACTATTTATTATTATTATTACTATTACTATTTTTTACTATCATTATTTTTACTATTATCATTATTATTATATTTTACTATTACTATACTATTATTACTATTATTATACTATATTATACTTACTATTATTATTATTATTATTATTATTATTTTTTACTATTCAATTATGTTTACTATTGCTATTTTTATTACTTATTATTATTATTATTATTATTATTATTATTATTATTATTATGTTTACTACTATTACTATTTTAAATATTACTATATTTTTACTATTACTATTATTATTATTATCATTATTATTATATTATTATTTTTACTATTATTTTTACTAATTGCTATTTTTACTATTATTATTACTACTATTACTATTTTTACTATTATCATTATTTTACTATTTTTTTTATTATTATATTTTTATTATTATTATTATTATTTTACTACTATTATTATTATTATTACTACTATACTATTTACTATTACTATTTTTACTATCTATTACTATTATTATTATTATTACTATATTATTTACTATTATCATTATTATTATTATTTTTATTATTATTATTATTATTATTATTATTATCATTTATTTATTTACTATTATTTATTATACTATTTTTTATTATTATTATTATTATTTATTATTATTATTTCATTTTTACTTATATTTTATTATTATTTTAACTATTAACTATTATTATTACTCTATTACTATTTTTACTATTTTATATTATTTTTATTATTATTATTATTATTATTATTATTATTATATTATTATTTTATTATTTTCATTTATATTATTATTATTTATATATTATTATTATTACTTATTAATTTTACTTATTATATTAATTACTACTATTACTATTTTACTATTATTATTTTTACTTTATCATTTTATTTTTACTATTATTATTATTATTATTATTTATTATTTTTATTATTAATTATTTTATTGTTATTATTATTATTATTACTATTAATATTTATATATTAATATATATTACTATTACTATTTTTACTTTATCATTATTATTATTATTACTATTTTATTATTATATTATTATTTATTATTATTATTATTATTATATTATATTATATTATTATATATTATATTATTATTTTTATTATTACTATTATCATTATTATTACTATTATTATTTATTATTATTATATTCTATTTATATTATTATTTTATATATTATTTTTATTTTATTTTTACTATTTTTTACTATTATTTTATTATTTTATTTTATTTTATTTTATTATTATTTTATTACTATTAATATTTTACTATTATTATTATTCTATTTATTTTACTATTATTATTTTTACTATTATATTATTATTACTATTTTTTTACTATTTTATTATTACTATTTTACTATTATTATATTTATTATTTTACTATTCTTTTTTTTTTCTTTTTTTTATTATTATTATTATTATTATTTATACTATTATTATTACTATTTTTACTATTATTATTATTACTATTACTATTTTACTATTATCTATTATTTATATATTATTTTTACTATTATATTATTAATTACTATTTTTTACTATTATTATTATTATTATTACTATTATTATTATTATATTACTATTTTACTATTATTATCATTATTATTATTATTATTATTATTATTATTATTATTTTACTATTGCTATTTTTACTATTATCATTATTATTACTGTTTTTACTATTATTATTATCTATTTTACTACTACTATATATTATTATTTTTACTATTACTATTTTTAATATTATTATTACTATTAATCTTTTTAATGATAATTACACAGCACACATTAGCCCCTCTGTGAAAAAATTGACCTGAAACATTTTTCCATTACAAATGCATCTGGATAAACTATATACAACTCAATTACAGAACATGTTTTCACCATAATAAAAACCTAAAAAAAAAACTCACATAATGCCTTAGTATTTTTACTACTCACTACACTTATTTTACATTACACACACAAAACCAACCACTACTCTGTTGAAGACACAACTTGCACACCACATCAATAAATCTCTTCCAACTTCATATCATGCCTGTGACACCACAATATCACTACTTTTAACATCTTTAGAACATTGCCACTGCACATTGATATGTTATCTGTATGAAATACTTACATAATAGACAGTAACAATATTCTGTTCAATATTTACATAACAAATCCACATAGTCCACCTTGTATGATCACCTTTCTGACAGTACGGGGCCAAAAACATCTTCACATGGCACGCTCGCACATTACCTGAACACACACAGATTTCTTATAACGCTCATGATGTGTATGACATACCACACATTCCAACTAAACACAACCAATTTATTTTGCATTGGTACAAGCGAATTGTTACAGAAAAACAGCCACACTTTAGCTAGTCTGTAAAACCTAACTTCAAATGTTTCTTAATCACACATTTCTCTTTGATCATGTCTGCCTCTGCAAATGTTCCAAGACACTGACATCTACTGCCACTATGTGACAAAATAAAAGGTAACCACGATACATTGTTTTCAAGATTCAATGGTCAGCACATATCACTAATTAAAAAAAATATATCATTATCTCCTTTCTCTAAATATTACATTATATTGTCAGAATAATCACACCATTCGGAAATTAAATAAAAACAATTCATACAATACTTGCTCATTATTTTCAAAATGATAATCATTTCTTGGTTTAAATAACATAAATTGCAACAAGTCCATTTTATGAGTCAGTCCCAACTTCTACTATAAGATTTTGTTGCATTTCTCCATCACAGACCATACACAAATCTCCATCTTATGCTCTGTGAGACAATGTGGGGGCTGCTAACCTGCTCAAAGGAACATTCATACATTGAATAACACAAAAAGAATCATCACAATGCTAATGTATGTCCAGCCGCACCCACATTCCAATGTAAACACAACCATTTACTTGTGCTGCAGTCTTTCTGAATAATAACGACACAAGACACATTATCCACTCTGTCAAAAACTCACCTGAAATACGTTTCCATTACAAATGCATCCTGAATAAAGCCTGTGCACCTCAATTACTGAGCATGTTTTCACCATAATACAAATCTAACAAATAAGTCACATAATGCTTTAGTATTTCTACTACTCACTCAAGTTATTTTACTTTACTTTGAAAATTTGCTCATTTTTACAATACAAACTTAATTCCTGACATAACAATATCAACATTATAAACAGGTCAAAGTACTAAAATAGCCAATTAAAAAAAACACACACACAAAGCCAACCCCTATTGTGTTGCAGCCTCAACATGCACACCATAACAATAAATCTTGTTCCAACTTCATATCATGACTTTAACACCACAATATCACTACTTTTAATATCTTTTGTAAATTCACACTGTTGCACTTGATATGTCACCTCTATGACATACTTAAACCATGGAAAATACCAATATTCTGTTCGCTATTTAATTAACAAATCCACATACTCATACTTTGTATGATCAACTTTGTGACAGTACAAGGGCAAAAAACATCTACACATGACATGCTCCCACATTACATCACACACAGGTTTCTTATAAGGTTCATGATGTGTATGACAGACCACACATTCCAACTAAACACAGCCTATTTATTTTGCATTGGTACTAATGAATTGTTACAAACACAGCCAAACTTTTGCTAGTCTGTAAAACCTAACTTCAGATGTTTCTTAATCACAAATTCATCTTGGATTATGTCTGCCTCTGCAAATGTACCAAGAAACTGCCAACAACTGTCAAAATGTGCCAATTATCAATTAACCATTATAAATTGTTTTCACTACTGCTAAGTAATAAAATGCACAATCAGTTTTTGCCACATTACCTCACTCTTTTAAAAATGTGACATCTTTACTTGACACAATATAATTAACTATCCTACAACATTAACTCTACACTATAATGCACCAATAACTTGCCATAACATATCTGTTTCACATTCATATCATGACTACAGAACAATAAAACCTTACTTTACCAAATTCAGTTACCTTCTGACACAAAAAATTATAGTGTTACTTACATAACACAGCTAAAGACATTCAACACTAACAAGTTTTGCAAATTGTTTGCATATCAAATCCACACTATCCACTGACATTCCACATAGTCCACCTGCCACCCTCAACACATCCACACAACAATCAAAAGTCACAATCATACCACTAGGTAGTGCAACCAGGAAGTACCTCTAATTCCTCCTAAAATGTCAGAACTAAGACTTAATCCTCTCAAACATAATTCCCTGGAAATCCTATCTAGACCATTTCACATTTCCCATGCAATGCTCTGCCAAAACATGACAAAGTTTTTTTTATTAATCTTATTTACACACAGAACATATTACATATATTCACATAAAGTTGCCTGACACTTTACTGTCATAAAACATGCAGCAAATATCCATACAAAAACCACCATCTATACATCCAAACAAAGCGCTGACTAAAAAGCACATGTATGCTCTCTGTCTGACCTTGTGGCTACACATACACTAAAGCACAGATGCTGCAGTGAATAAAAAAATGTCCTGTAACTTTAGGTGATCATTGATTTTCAAGCCTACTTGCTTTGTTATTACAGGAGAATCCTCTCGCAGCCTCAGCTCTAACAAATCAGCACTGATAGAATACGAGTTTAACTGTAACAAATCAGGCCCAACACCACAACCACTACCACCACGAGTGTTGCAGGGCCTACAATCGCCAACACCCCGACTTGACACCACCCTGAGTGGGGTGTTGCAGGGCCTGCGGTTGCCGCGCCCCAAGTTGCCAGCACCCGAGTTGCGTGGGGTGCGAGGGCCCGTTCAGCGCTGCTTGCAGCTTTAATTTAAAATTGTTTTCAGCTAATTTAAGCAATAAAGTTGAGAGATTTTCCCTAACTTGTGAGTCTAGGTCTGCACCAGAGTCCAATGGTCACACCAACACACCAAGGGAGTAAACTGTTAAAAGTTAGCACCGGACTTGACATGCTATTAGCTAAAAGCCATGTTGCACATGCTAAAGAAGTGCTTGATTGATCTTATCTTACATATATTGCATCCAGATCTGATATCTGGTGAAGGTAAACCATGCACCGTTCAGTCGTTCAAACATTTGGTTCAAACATCAGTCAAATATTTCTTTTAAACGTTTCTTCCTTTTCTCTCCATCTTTTTCTCTGCTGGTTTCATGTCTGTCGGCGTCTGTTCAGACTACACAATGACAGCATCTCAAAGGCAACAGCTTCCAGCCCTGCACAGAGGAGATAGACAGCCCTGCCAATTACCACCACCCACAGAGGAAGATAGGACCAAAAGAGATGGAGAGGGGAAGAAGGGAATAAAAGGAACGAAGATGGAAACACTCCTGACATTTCTCATAAGAGCGTGATTGAAATCTTGCTTGCCAAGCGGGGCGAGCTGGAGTAACCTGCTGACAAACGAAAATGTGTTCTTGTCTTTTTTTTTCCTCCTCTTTTCATTCTGGGCAAGTGGCTGTGCGTCACTCCCTTTGTGTCCTTTGATCGGTTCCTTGTCACTGTAGATGACTTGTGGATGGCTTTAAGCTGGGTGTGAAAGTTATTATGTTTCTCCTTTTCACACTATTCCATTAGCCTTTTCTTCTCTTTCCCCTACATCACCTCTGCTTCTCGTCATCCCTCCTCTTTCTGTGTTCAGATTCCTCCTTCCAAATTTCTCCCTTCCTCAGTTCACTCCTCCCTACCTCTCCTTCTCTGCCATGTCTCCATTAGGCAATTGTCTGCAGTTCATGTTAGGGTCAGAAGAACAGTCAAGCAGACTCAGGGGAGTTCAGAGAATCAATCTCTCAGAGAGCTCGAACACACACACACACGCACACACACGCACGCACACACTCACCATAAATAGTCTCAGAGTGGGGCCATTACAGAAATGGTGCCTTGGACTGTAACTGAGGAGTAACCTAGCGTTAACCTGGCCAACAAGCCTCTAGTGTACTCACACACACACACGCAGACAGATGTACCTGAGTGTCTCTCCAGTCGAGCCTCTGCGTTTCCACAGGTTAACCAGGCTAGAAGAACGGCTGGCAGCTGAGGACGATTTGCCATCACCCACGTGCATGCGCACCACCGTGCTCGTGGTAAAGGCACTGCGCACGTTTCGCTCTGGTTTGGCTAGAATGATGTACACCTGATATAAAATAAAACATGATATATGTTATTCAAACATAGCAGAACAGCTCTAAAACAAAAAAAAAAGACGTCTTAATAGACTTTTTCACAGCAGGCATTTTGACTTGAAATAGTAGGGTAAACACATGTTATCAATGGTACTAATTAAAGCAACAATGCTAAAGCCAGCATTCTCTCCTTTAAAATTTCTATTCCAGCCCGGAACAACTGTTATTATTTGCCTGTTTCACATTTTTTAGAGTTAAAATGAATGCTGAATATTTGCCAAATGGGATATGGGAGATAATGTCTGTTCCTGAATTGTAAGAAATCATATTTCAGAGGGAGCAGATGTTTATAACAGTTAAATTGAACAACACGTTAATGGAGTCTGGCAGGCAGTCACTGAACTCAAACTCCAGAGTGTGTATTTTTGGAGCAGAGGGCTTTTTTGTTTTTTGGAGAACAGGTTTAGCTTTACATCAACAGACGATTTACAGTTATAAACAGCTGATCAACTTACAATGTAGGAGTTGTTGCTTGTCACTGTCAGAGTATAGTGTTGTGCTTGTGTAGATGTCAGGGTCCCTGCAACCTGCCTGAGCTACAAGTCTGTGGTTCCAGGTCAAAGACAGATTGCTGCTAATGTACATGTTGGCTCACTGAAAAGGCTCTGCTACACTAAATGAAATGAGACTTTAATTAATATCACTGGTAACACCTGTGTTTACCATACTGTTTTAATCAATATGGCTGCTGTGAATAAGGTCTGTGCAATTACACACAGAAGGAGCAAAGACCTACATCACTGTGTTTGTTTTTACAAATAATGCGATGCTGTCTGTTTACACAAGAGTATCTTTTGATAAATGTTCTTTTTAGATGAGCGATGAAGGCCGACGCACACTTTTAATGTAAACCTGTACAAATAAACACAATTCTCAGAGAAGCAGCAGCTAATTGTTTTTATTGATTCCATTTCTGCTATTGTTTAAGCACAAGCTTTATCCTTGAAGCTCCACGGGAATATCTCGCCTTTATAAGTGAGAGAAAACATGATACGTGATCATATTTTAAATGAGCTTTTTCTCTTCTGTGCAGGCATTTGCTCAAAATGTAATTTCAGGTTTCTAATTATTTATTCAAAAACTTAACTTGTGCACTCACTTTCAATTACATGGTGTTTACTGGGAGTGCTGCCTGTGCATTACCTCTCTGATAACAGGGTTACTGTCAATGTGGTTGCAAGCCACCAATATCTTAGGGTGCTTTATCATCACATTTAAGTAGTCACACTCCAAACTAAATTGTGGTTTACTGCAAAATATGAGGCAGCGTCCATTTGGCAGGATGAGTATGAAAAACTAAAGTTATATAGCAGGAGTTGTACCTCGGGGTGTATTACAGAGGGTATAACTTGGAAACCACCAATAATACACATAGCTGCATTAAAACAAATCACACGGAAGCAGAAACTCATTAAATCACACATGGAAACTAACAGTCGAAGAGATTCAAGAAATGCAAAGGATCATTTATAGGTTGAGAAAAAGAAAAGAGGAATTCATAAGAAATGGAATAGTAATTTTTTTTTAATAAATCAAAATTAAGAGAGTACAGAGGTCTCTTTTCTTTATCCTTATTCCATTCCCTTTGTTCTGTCTGTAACAGAACTGTAGAAATGTGGCAGGATGAATGACACAAGTGATGAATTTGATGGCTTATAATGTGCAAAAAAAAGACAACTTGGACACCTACTGAAAGATTGTAATAAGTTTAAACCATGGTAAAGTCTGTTTCAACATGAAATATTATTACTGTTGCTACGATTACCTGCAGTTTCATATACACTGCACACTAATTTAGACTAATTACAATTACAGCATGTCTGAATTTTCCTAATATACACAATTTGGACACCTGAGGAGCGATCGTAAAATACTATTTTCAGAGGCTTAAAGCAGAAACTTAATATTAAGGAGATTTAAACCTGTGAAGAAAAACATACATGTATGTGGATCAAAACAGTGAACGAGTGTGATTTTAAGCTCCAGCCTTACCTTCGGTACGAACATGCAGCACAGAGCCACAGTGGCACTGAGGCTGACACTGAAGCACATGGTGATAATTTTGTAGTTGGAGCCAAAGTAGATGGGTACAAAGGCCAGCCAGATAATACAGGTGGTGTACATGGTGAAAGGCAATGTACTTCGCCTCGTTGAAATTAGCCGGGACGTTGCGGGTCTTGGTGGAGAAAAAAAAAAAAGAGTCAGATAGAAAGTGTGAGCAAACATTCATCTGTTTCTGTACTGTTGCTGAATCGTTCTGTGGATTCTTCCCTGAACAAGAACATCAAACAAAGAAAGACACTGTTGCTAACCTCACTATTATGTGCAATTAGGTGAGACGTGGAAACATAACAATTCACCACCAGAACTGTGTTGGTTTCTCTTTGCTTCTGTGTTCATAAACACAGTTAATTTATCTGCTTGACATGCAGTGTATTTTACCTTTTACCGTTCTGCTCTTACACTCTAGAGAAAATGGATGGCTGCAGGCCACCGATAATCAAACACTGACTTTATAATTTGTTTGGTGTAATAGAATTTCATTTACTGTTGTTGAAAGGTTGTAGAGCACCAAACACAAACAGTGGTTCAATCATTGCTTTTCACATTATCGCCCCATTTACACATGGTATTATTATGTAATGGGATCTGTGTCCAGATATGTTATCCCCATAATAAATGATACGATCTTGCCTTTGCATTTACTCCTCGTCTTTTAATTTTTGAGGTGGCAACAAATCAGCCCCAGACTCCCTTAAAAATCACAGACCTTTTGTGAGTTGTTAAGCTGAGGGAAATTTATAAACTTCGAGAAACGGCCAAAGTTATTCCTTTGTTTGTATGAAAACATTGTGTCGGTTTGTCCCATTTCATCCAATGCGAGCCAAACTAACTCAAGATGTGGTTCACATTCTGATGCCAATACATTTGCACCTTGCATTAAAGCTACTGCAAGGAGTTTCTAACTGGTTATGAACCAGTCTCAATTTATTACTGAAGCCTCTACATGAGTGACATAAGGAAATGAGATCATCAGAGAGAAGACTGGAAATCAGATGAAATGAGCCTGTGTTTACTGGGCAAAGTTACAGTGAGTTGTACATTGGCCAGTTAAAAAGAAGCAGGAGGAGATATATATTTAGGTAATTTTAGTTTTGACGTTATAGTTTGTGGTTATGGTGGTGGAAACACTACCACTTTTGTCCACAGGGGTCTCCAAAATCAACAAAATATGAAAGCTCCTTGTGATAGCTTTAATGTGTTTTTCCTGATCTGGATGACATGTCTGGATATAGATCACATTTTAATACCAGTTGTAAATGGGGTCTATGTCTGTGTGTCTTTTCACACATGTAAGAGCTTGAAGTAAGACATGTTCCTTATGTACATGTTGCTACACATAAGAACCTCTGGCTCCTACAACGTGTGTCCTCAAAATTCCAAGCCTTTTGGTTTTTACGAAACGTACAACAGTTACAGTACAAACACCTTAAACTGGTACCTTGAAGGCATAGAAGGTGCAGCTGAGGATGAGCAGGCAGTTGTATCCCAGCGGGGCAACCACGGCCAGGTTAGTGGTGTTGCAAATGAGGTTGACCTGGCGGATACTGGGGTAGTCATGGATCACCTTTAAAGACAGAGGAGGAAGCAAGATGCATAAGTGATAAACACAGTGACAAAGCTTTAGTTACAGGCATAACCTTTTCCTTTATAAAAACTAGGAATGGCATTTGCAAATATGTAACAGTGGCATTAAAAAAAGACTGGGGAAGCAGTACAATTTAACAAACTATCACGGCCATTCATTACACTGCCAAATTGAGATGCCCTATATTTTAAGCCTGGCAAAGAATTTCAACATTGACAACAAAGCCAGCCAAGTGCAGTATTTTTTCCCTGGCCTGTCATGCTATTTATTATCCATCTAGATAGTTTTGGTATGAGTTGCAGAGTTTTGGAGAAATCGGCCGTAGAGATGCCTGCCTTCTCTCCAATATAATGGGCCAGTGTCAAAGCCAGCGTCTCTTTCCAAAAATCATGAAAGGAAGTATTTCCTAGTAAATTTTCAACTGTTCTTAAGTTCATCTGTCAAGAAGCCACTCTCCCACTAAGACACACACCTACACACAACCACCACACACACACACATACAACACACACACACACACACACACTTACTTCAGGTGGCTCCATGAGGAAGAGAGCCACAATGATGCCCAGCTGCAGCAGTATGAGGAGGAAGGCAATGATGAGCTGAGCGCAGGCAGACATGAAGCGAGGTTTCTTTGTGCAGATCTTCTTCTTGCTGCCTGCCAGGATCCGAGCGATGCGGTTTGTCTGGGGTCAGACCGCAAACACCGTAGGCCTTTTTAATGAACTGTATTCTGAGCATACTGTATCTATAATCTGGCCATCTGCTTTCTGTATTTCCATTTTAGTGCAGACATATTAGAAAGAAACAGTTTGTTGGAGAAAAAAATTGCACACAGCAGTCAAAATCTAGTGTTTATAAGCTCAAGGTTATTTCTTATGGTGAGGCTATTACAGTTCCCTTCTGTCGTTAAGTCCAACCTTCCTGTTCTCTCAGACCTCATTCCAAAAACCTCATGAGACAGGGGTAGGAATGACCTTTGACTTTGTTATGGTACCCATATCCCCTCGCTCTGACCATTAAGGAATAGAAGGGAGAACAATCTGCAGTATCAAATAAATGTGGCCCTTGTTTTTTTCCTTGTTTCTTTCTGATTAGGTCCACAGTTCTGCTTCCACCCACAGACGGATCCCTGCTGCTGACTCTCCAGCATCTGCACCCTACATCTTGTACTTATTTCGCAAATCCTTAAACTCGGTCCTCACCTTGGTGACAAGCGCAGAGTAGCTCATGGCAGGTGACAGGCCTATTCCCAGTCGTTGGAGGTAGCAGTGGATGACGTGGGGTTTGGCTATGAGGCTGAAGGTGCACAGGTACCCCAGACAGATCCCTGCCAGGATTATGTAGCACAGCTCCCTACTGGAAGATTTCACTACTGGGGTGTCCCGGAACCTTGAACACAGACACATTCAGACGATAAATTATGTGTAGAAACACAACATGCAACATGTAAATGAAGATATACACAAATATATATCAAAAAAATAAACACTAATTAATTAAAATATTGATGTAAGGGATAGTTTGGATTATTTGAAGTGGAGTTATGTGAGGTACCATAGTCAGTGTATTATCTACATTGGATGGTGGTCTACATGGCCCTAATTTGGAGAAGCAGAGCACCAGTATGGAAGCTAAGCAATGTACTGCTGCTTTTAGCTACATAAAAAATCAATATCACTGTAAGTGTACAATATACAGTATTTAGAATATTTTCACTGCTTTACCTTGCCATCAGACAGCCTTTTCTGACAGGAAGCCACCAGTATATTAGCCAAATTTTGCTCACTCTCTCTCAACCAGACTCCTTAAGCAAAAACATTAATTTTACCTCACAGAACACTGGAGATACAGATCTGCTACTGCCTCGATCGGTTAGTTTGTTTGTGCTACTGCGTGACTTCAGTGAATCCAAACTAAACTTGATAAACATCAAAGTCACACTATAACACAAGCAAACTGACTGATCAAGGCAGCTGTAAACCAACAACTCCAGTGTTCTGCCAATTAAATGACTCATTTTGCCAATGGAGTTTGGTTGGTTGGATGGAGTGATATTTGGCTTACATAAAAATGCTGTCTCATGGCAAGTTAAAGTGATGAAAATATTTATCATGTACACAGCAGTGCATTGTTTAACCTTCCACACCAGTATTCCTGTCGCTTCTCCAAACTTAGGGCGTGCTGAGTGCCATCTACTGTAGGTAATACACTATGGCTATCACTATAACCCCACTTCAAAAAATCCAAAAGAGCAGAAAAGTCTCCTTATTTTGTATATATCCTGAGACGGATATGAGTTTCATTACCTGATGAAGACTGCAGTGACAAAGAATGTGGCCATTTGACCGAGGCAGGCAAAGACCACAGCAGCAATGGGTTCAGGGTCTCCCCACCGCAGGTACTCCACTGGGATTGAGTCACAGCCTGAGGATATAAGAACATGGAGATGCATTTCTTGAAACAATATAGGACTTTGATTTGGCCCAGCAACTGGATAAGAGCTTTAAGTAAGCACACACTTTTAGCAAACATTTCACTGTGTGTTTACTAGAGGTACTTTGGAGTACTGCAGGGGGTAACAGATTTTTAAAAACTTGTTGTAAAACCTCACAGAAGAAGAAAGCAAAGAATGCAAACACGTTCACGGGGGGCCAGTTTCCATATTGAATGACGGACAAAAATCACAAAAATTGATTTGCGGTTGAAACATAGTAGTTATGCAGGTGATACACAGAAAAGTAAGTGAGAAAGAAAGTGAAAAAAGAGCCAACCGAACACGGACACTAACAGGAGGAGTAGGTTTTAATGGGATTTACCTCAACAAGCTGACACTGATGGCACAGTGCGGTACTGTACCTCTTTATATAGGCTTTTTTTTTACCGAAAATGTTTTGTGCTGCTCAGGGGGTAGCTGAAAAAAACATTTCAAAGAGTGTACCTTAATGAAAAATGTTTGAAAACCACTGCTTTATGTTCAAAGTCAAGTGAATTAATTTTTTTATATGCAAATCACAATCACATCTACATCATGCAGCTTTACAATCTGTACAACGTACAACACTCTCTGTCCTTAGACCCTAAATTAGGATAAGGAAAAACTCTCTCCAAAAACCTTTTAACCGGGGGGGAAAAAAAAGGAATTTCTGATCCCTCTCACAGGACGTAAGACATGCAATAAATGTCGCCTGTGACGAACAGATGTGTTATGTTGACTCTTTCTTTTTCCTTTTGCTCTCTTTTACTCTTTTACATCAAGCTTTGTCCCACAGCTGACGCAGGCTGAGCATCAGTATGCAGAACTTGTTTTCTGGCCAACAATCTGCACAGGTCAGGGTTGGAGCCATGCATGTTGAACCAACAAGTGTCAACAAGTGGGAAAATTTCAACAATTAACTGACTGACCAGCGTTGCCTGCAGACAAAGCCTGCACCCCGTCTAAGCAGATTTCCATGGGAATGTTATGGGTCAGGTCTGGTGTGAAACACTCAATTATGAAACACAGGGCTCTCTTTGTAAAGGGTAATTCATGAATCCTTGTGTGTCCCTTTGGGTGTAAGTGTGAAAATTTGACACAACTGAATCATAATTCAGTTAATATCAATCCATAATATACCATTTTAAAAGACAAATATTGCACCCATTACCCAACATGCCTCCTCAATTATCTACCACTCAATACCTTACCACCTATTAAATTTGTCAAAAGTATCTATACTTGTCCGATATTATGTGTTTAAATATCCGTTCATAATAGTACAAAAGTATCAAAGCTATTCAAAAAATGAACTAAGTACTTCATTTCAGTTTTTATTGCCCTGCCTAAAATTTGTATGGCAGAAAAACCAGACAGTTTTCTGTGACTTTTTCTGTACAAACACTGTGTGCAGATTTAAATTTTAAAAAATACTATTTTGTGTGCCTCTGAATTTTTTTCTATTTGCTGTGTTTTGTTTTGTTTTGTTTTAATAGTACTATAGTATCGAAGTTTAAAATTCTGGTATTTTGACAACTACCACTTACATCCACCTGCATGCCTTCTGACAGTGCAATACATACATCTCTGTTGTCCACGCTCTCTTTCTTATCCTGCCATCAGTGTCCATCTTCTGTTCCCCTCTGAATCAATCTCTGTATCTGTTTCCTGTCTTTTTCTTTGTAATGCTCCATCCATCACTCTCTTTTCCCCCTTTTATCTCCCCTAATATCTCTTCATCCTCATCCCACCCACGTTTCTCCCTAATTCTCTCACTCCTTCCATCTCTGTCTTCCTCCTAGGCAAGGTAAAAAAGCGTCATTAATTAGAGGGACAGTTCTAATTACGATCTGTCTTAACGCTTGCTGAAATTATCCGGCTGGTTGGTCTCGACACACTGTAGCAGCAGGGACACACGCAGACTTTCTTAAACTTTCTGTCCCTATACAGCTTCACATTGTCCGTATTTCTTTCCATTTCCTCCGCCTTACTGTTCTTACTGTTCTTACTCTTTTCACACAAACACACAGACACACCTGTTTATACAGTACTGCAAGTTACAGTGGGAGAGGAAGAATCAGAACACTCATTAAAAAGACTTAAGTAATTTAATGACTTTGTCTTTAACATGGTCAATAAAGTTTATCAAATTAGCGATGTAGTTAGGTCTAGGGGCGTAAACAGCAGCCTAATTGCTGAATGGGAGCCAAGGGGACGGTAACAAACAGACAGAAAATAAATCAGGCAGCAGCATTCTGCAGAGGATGTGGCTCACTTGCATGTGCCACTTCAGTTAAAACGGATATAATCTATATATATCATACTCAGAAACAGAGTGAGGTATTGAACATCACGCAGTGTGACTGAAACAGAAAATAAAACAATCAGTTACACAACAAAATCACAGATGTGAATCTATTTTCTTCTCATCTTAGTAACTAATGGAAAACAAGCAACACAACTTGAAGTAACAATTCAAAAGTAGATAACTTTTAAGGGATTACTTAATTTGTAATTTTGCTCTAAAATTAATATGAGTGATGCATAAACACATTTTTTCGAAATGTGCAACAATTTGTGCGTGCAGTGCAGCTGTCACACTCGACAGGAAAGGAGACACACAGCCAGGACACTGTCACAAATGCATTTTTGGCATGGAAATACAGAGAACATTTTAACTACACACATGGTCACGGAGGTTGTAACGTTACAGTGCAGTGCCATCAACCATGCTGCTTTCTGCATCTACAGACATGTCTAATTTGAAGAAGCACATTGAGGTATCTTTAAGTTCTTTTTTGTCATGCTAATTTGCTCTGTCATGCTACTGAGGGTCTAACGTTAAGGACAAAGGGTGGGACTGTGATTTTGGGCTATAAGTGGTAAAAATTTAAGTGGTCTTGCTCGTCAGTTTGACTAAAAAGCTAATGCACTTGGTGAAATTGCCAACGTGTATCACTAATTAGTCACAATACAATCCATTTATTAAACGCGAGTCATGTTATATTCTCTGAATGCATGTAGCATGCGTAAGCTGCTCTACTGTTTGTGGCCACAGGATGGATGCACCTGTATTTAGTAATAGTAGGGCTCTATGTCAGTGGTTCTCAACCTTTTCCAGTTGCAACCCGCCAGAATAATCATGTTGGTGTTCAAAAGACCCCCCATCCCCCCTCTGGGTGATACTGTTCTGGAGGCCAGCTGTATTCTGCATATTTTTGAATGCTTGTCCCTTATGTTGAATGTCTGGGCTGATGTTGCTGAGAACTGCACCCTGGCTCTCATTTTGTGCTGCTTACCACAATATATTATTTTGTTTTATACATCTGGCGACTCCCAGAAATGAGCTCATGACCCCGTTAGGGATCCCAGCCCACTGGTTGAAAACGACTGCTCTATAAGACCTAATGGAGCAGTAAAGGTCTCTCAAGTGACGTGATTCCTAAAAGAAATTGTTAACTACCCTCAGAGTGACTTAGAAAACTGTGCTTAGCAAGAGGATTTTGAAGTATTGTAAAAGTAATCCAAAGTATTTAGAATAAGTTACTTTACTTGAGCTATTGGAATACATTAAACATTACATTTCAAGGCATATATTCAGTAATCTGTAGTGGAATATGTTTAAAAAGTAACCTTCCCAACACTGTATGTGAATATAACTGTTCAATATCAAGGAGGCTTTTTTTTAACTACTCTAACGTAGCGCCATTTAAAGAAACAACAACCTCGCCCTGCAATGAAGGCTGAGGACCACGCACCCGTGAAAATGTAAGGTGGGAGAGAACTAAAGAAGTAGCTCCAATTAATCCAGCCCACATACTTCTAGATGTTGGGGCTGAAAACCCAGATCAGTGTTTTTCTCATGGGTTTTGTCAGAGCATCCAAAAACATCGGCTATGTCTGCGCTTTAATATAACAGTCTTAATTAGTTCACAGAACCTGCAGGAAATCGTGTCATGTTTGACCCTAAGCCAAGCTGGTGCTTTAAGGGGAGGGGTGATGTTTGGAGGGGGGTTCAGTCAATATAAAGTTTTGAGGCAAACTCCTTCAAACATTGTCAGACTCAGACTGTGGAACTTTACCGATCAGTGGAGAGGCTCAAATCCCAAAGCTAATCCTCCCTTTTTCTGCTCCTTTCACTCTCCCTGGGTGCTGCTTCTGTCAGAGCCTCCATTCATCTCCATCTCTCTCTCTCCCTCTCTTTCAGACTCACTTTTTTCTTCTTTTTGTGTTTCAAGTCACTTTTCTCTCTTTCTCTTTTTCTCATTTTTCCCTCTATTGCTGTCTCTAAAACTCTCCTATTGCTTTCTATGGTTTTCACACTCGCTGCACCTCTGTCCCTGCCAGCTGAGACCTTGTTCTATCTCTTCTGCTGCCTCTGCCTCTTTGTCTCTCCCTCTCTTCATCTCTCACACTCGTTTCTCTCCTTTTTTTGGCCTTAGGGAGAGAGATCAAAATGTCTACTGGAGGAACAGGGCAAGCAGTTTGTTTACACCTCATTATTACTGTTCCATACAACCCCGCTGGGGGACATGCAGCACTTATTGTTGATGAAATGACTCATATACATGTACTTGCACACATGAACAACAACACAAAGTAATACATGGGTAACCCCAAGCACGCTTTCAATTCTTTACCTCCCTCCTTTTTTTCCACTGTCACGTTCTCTTTGTCATTTTTGCACTGGTTTGCTCACTGTTTTAGTTTAAGGAACGCTTCTGAGGCCGACACTGAAGCTCAATCTGAATTTTCAGCAGGCCTCCATTCATGTTTTAATCATTGAGCTTGGTGAGGAGCTGGCAAGCAGTATAATGAGCAGCTGAAAGCATAACAAGGCAATATCCAACCGCTTCGAACGCAATGGAGGGGAAATAAATTTTCATTGCAACTGAAATGTATTTGCATTGAAAGCTGCTCTTGATGCAGAATAATTAAAACATTGGTGACCATGTTGGTAACAAATTAAAGGGATGAGAGAGAGGGAGTGGAGAGGAAGGGAGGAGAGGGAAAGAGGAGGGGAGGGTAAAACAGAGGGATCATCCCTAATGTATCTGGTGCAGGACTTACTGTATAATAATATGCTGTAATGGCTCACTGTATACAGGACTCTCATTCTACTAAACATTTTATCCAATGACCCTACACGCAAACTGTACATGCACACACACACACACATAGAGTGAGTAGCATCATGCAGTGATCTAATACTGTAGTTTCATGTGCTTGTCCCAGTGTTTCTATTCAAGTATTTTCTTGGCAAAGTGGAAATGTCTCTGAGATTATTTTAGGTTGGCTTGTATAAGCTACTGTTTGATAGTCAGTGTATTAGCTACTGTAGTGCCAGTTGGCACACCCCCTGTTTAGAGAAGCAGAGAGGGTACTGCTGTGGACAGGGTCAGCAGCAAAAAAATATTTTAGCCACTTAAAAAAGGTCAATGTTAGCATGTTTGCACAGAAAGTGGAGTGAATTTTCACCTTGCACAGCGCCAAGGTTGTGTGTCAGTTCAGCCTCTGACTGAACTTTGCACTCAGAGACTCCTTCTGTTCTGTTATTTCCCTCCAGCCTTTCTTCTTCTCCCCTCTCCTCTCTGTACGTCTGTACATGCACGGAGTAAAGAACATCGGATCACAGCAGTCTCCGATGTGACTCGCGGTGTTTATTCCTTGAGAAGCTCTGGCTCTGCCCCCGGCTCTCTCCTCAAAGCTCCCTGGAGCTCAGCAGCTGTCTGTGGGCGAGCGGTGGCTCTGTGCCTCCGCTCCACGCTCTGCAAAGCGATACACGCAAAGTATTCACTCAAGCTGAATCTTTTCAACTTGCACTTAATACAATGTTAGCTGAAACACTGTATTAGGTGCAAGTTATTTGGGGGCCTTGTTTTGGTGTTAATGTTTAACCGATAAAGAACTAGCTACATGTCACTTATACACTACAGTGGCTCTGCAGTGTGAGACAGAACAGTCAGTAAAAAAAAGGCACATTCCAGCTGAAGATTTAGAGAACATAACAGTACCCATTATGGACATAATGTCACTGAATAAAAAATTTAATTGGGTTGATGGAATAACATTTAAGTGGAAATGGTCTGATAAAATCATTAGTTTTGGAAGTTTTCCTAAAATAATACATGGGCATTGTGCAGGGCAGGTCTATGAACCTTTTACCCAATAAGTATAACCATAGTTTATCAGTTTGTAATAAATGTATTTTGTACACTCTGTGGGACTCATGGTTTTGTCAAGGGTTATTGTGTCTTGTGGACTTTCTGTTTCTGATCTGTTAGGTGTTGAGTATCAAACCAGTATTGTTTCAGTAAGAATCATTTTGGTATCAAATATTGTGATATCAAACTTGATATTGGTATTGGCATCAAAGTCAAAATTTTGGCATTGTGACAACGCTAATGCTGTATTTAGAATATTATTTAGAATATTTTCACTACCTTACCTCGCCATCAGACAGCCTTTTCAGATGAGAAACTGCCCTTATATAAGCCAAATATTGCTTTCTCTTGCTCAACCAGACTCCTTTAGCAAAAACTTTACCTTGCAGAACACAGGCGTTTGTGGTCTACTGCTGCCTCAAGCTGTTAAGTTTGCTTGTGTCATTCAGTGACTTTGATGACTCCAAACTAACCTTATAAAACACTGAAATCCCACAATAACAAACTAACTGATCAAGGCAGTGGTAGACCAGTACTCCAATACGCTGCAAAAATGATTTGTTTTGACTTGAAATGTTTTTGCCAATGAAGTCTGGTTGGTTGGAGAAAGTGATATTTGGCTCATATAATGGTGGTTTCCCATCGGAAAAGGATATCTGATGGCAACATAAAGTGGTCAACATATTCTAAATATGGCGCACACTTAAACTGATATTGATTTATTTTAGGCCAACCTTTTTTCAGTGGCTAAAATGTTTTTTCTGCTGCCCTGTGTCAGCAGTACATTGCTTAGCTGCCTACACTGGAACTCCTGCTGCTTCTCCAAACTGTGGGTGTGCTGACCACCATCTACCTCACCATATCTCATAGAAACCACACTTCAAATAATCTGAACTATCCCTTTACATGCTGTAAATAAACATGCAGACACAAACACAAACACACAGAGACTAACCTGTGAGGTCATCATTCGGCCAGGAGCCCAGTTCACAGGCTCGGCAGGTGTACTCGTCGAACACAAACTCATTTTCTTTACAGGGAGTGCACGTCCAGCAGCAGCTCACCTCACCTTTACGGATGACCTGGAAAAGACAGAATGCACAGTGTCTCTGTGTACCTCGATCTTTGCGTAGTGCATAGCTGCAGTGATGTACTGTGCATGCCAACTCGTGTGCACCAGCCACTGTATTATGTGGAGCTTTTTATTCCAGTAAAAATCAGAAAGACAATGCCTCAAACACCCATTAAAAAGAGGGAGAAAGAATTGTGTATAATCTACTCAACACATCAAAATTGTCCTGTACAGGATGTTGGATTCACTATATTGCCTAACATGATCTTTTTAATTATTATTTACTACTAAGTACATAAACCAAACTTCATTAGTACTTCATGTACTTTATGGAGCATGTAAATACTTGAAAAACATCTCATGTAACTAGACATCAGTCATCCTACCTTAATCTGTCCTTTGTCACAGGGTTCACTGCAGACTGACTTGATGATAGCGTCTTTGCTGGGCCAAATTTCATCATCATCTATCTTCAAGCCGCTGTTGTCCCAACTGCCAACATTAATGTAGTCATAGTAGTCCTTCCCCATCTTTTTGAAGTTCATGATTTCATATCTGTGGATAAAAAGCTTGGTATAAGTGCATCAAAGCAGTTGCTGACAAAAGGCACACTAGTTTTTGCGTAAAGAAAAAACAGGCAAACTTCTCAACAAAAGTGGCCTGCCCTTGAGTTAGGTAGGCAGTGAAAAACCTGTCATATGACATGATTATGTGTACATGTGTTGGATGTGTACTGTAAGTTAAGTTACAAAAGTTAATAGGATATATAAGTGCAATCAAATGCATGGCAAAGGTGTGCGCCCAAACTG
The DNA here is from genome assembly GCA_034769285.1 of Lutjanus argentimaculatus. Classification (NCBI taxonomy): domain Eukaryota; kingdom Metazoa; phylum Chordata; class Actinopteri; order Lutjaniformes; family Lutjanidae; genus Lutjanus; species Lutjanus argentimaculatus. The sequence continues at coordinate 6,602,051 of JAWZSL010000001.1, forward strand.
TGTACACAGTGCATGCCATGCACGTTCTCCAGCTTTTGGCACCTTAATGTAAAAAAAGTCCTGGAGAAAGTCCTGATTCAAGCCAAAATGCCACTGTTTGTGAACTGGTGTGACAACAACCATCTTGTTTTGAATACTAACAAGACAGTAGAGATGGTGTTCAACCCTCGGGAAGTGGGTGACCACAAGCCTGTGGTGATACACAACCAAGTAATCACTCAGGTCCACTCCTATAAACAGTTTTCATTAATAACTCACTTACCTGGAGCGCACATGTTGATAACCTCTGTCGCAGATTACAACAACGTTTACATTTTTTACGTCGTCTGAGAGTTCATGGTGTTGACACCAAATTTATGCTAATATTTTATCAGGCAGTTTTAGAGAGCCTGATCAGATATGGCATCACAGTCTGGTTCGGTAACCTTTCTGTGCAGTTAAAGAATAAACTGTACCATTTAATTCACACTGCATGGAAGATTATTGGTGTTAAAGAGCACTCATCCCTGCAGAGCATTTATGAACAGGCTATGCTGCATCAGGCCATTAAGATTTCAAGCGACGCATCTCATGTTCTGTATACAGAGTACAAGCTGCTTCCCTCCGGTAGGCGGTTCAGAGTCCCTCGTTGCAGGTTAAATAGATTTAAAAATTCATTCATTCCTGCATCTATCAAGCTTTTAAACAAGAGCAGATAATGACCAGTTAAAGCTGGTGCTGATGAGAATTTGCGTCTTTGCACTGTGATTGAAAGTGAGCTGCTGCTGCTGGGTGTTTCTTTTTATCTATAGGAGCTGCTACTTAACAGTATTTTATTTGTTTTATTATCTTCTGTATTGCTCCATGTGTATACTGTTGTTGTTTTTATTTGTGTCATGATGTTTTGCATTCCACGTTGTTTCATTTATTTATTTATTTATTTTAATGGCTGCCGTATGGGTGGTTAGCCCAAGACAAATTTCCCATCTGGTGGGACAATAAAGTTTACCTTACCTTACCTTACCTTACAAAAAAGAAATTCATGACAGCTTTGTTCAGTTGTAGTGTGTACCTGCCAGGTGAGTCTCCGTTCTCATCAAATAAGATTCCCTCCCCTGACACGCCTGTGAAGTTGGTTTTCATCAGGAAGTCCAGCAGTGTAGCACCATCTATAGGTCGCATGGCATCACACAGGCCCTTAAAATACATGAACAGTCATGTCGTATACATCAAAAAAGCCTTGACCCACAGCTTAAGAGACATTGTTTCATATAAGTATGTTTGTAAATGGTAGTCATCCGTGTTGATAAAAAAATCAAAGAACTAACATAATACAAAGACCAACTTTTAAGGGACAGTTCACCCCCAAATCAAAAATACATATTTCTCCCCTGGCCTGTAGTGCTATTTATCCATCTGGATTTTTTTGGTGTGAGTTGCAGAGTTCTGGAGATTTTGGCAGCAGAGATCTGAGTCTGCCTTCTGCCTACAATGGGACTAAATGGCACTCAGCTTGAGGTTCTCAAGGCACCAAAAAAACACATTTAAAAAATTCAAAACCAGTTTTTCTTTACAAAAATCATAACGCAGTTACTAGACAATCCACAGTATAGTGAGCAGTTTCTTGCAGGAACTACTTTCTGTCCTCAGTACAATCTACCAGAACTACTTTATTTTTTACTAGAAAGACAGTAGTTCCTACATGAAAGCCATTTAGTCCCATTATACTAGAAAGAAGGCAGACATCTCTGTGGTCAATATCTCCAAAACTCAGAAACTCACACCAAAAAAAATGGACAAATAGCATTATAGATATATAGATAAATATGTATTTTTGGTTTTTGGGTGAATTGTCCCTTTAAGCAACCAAAACACCAGCAAACACCATGCATCATCCCTCTAAGTTTCATGAAAATTGAAATGTGGGGTGTCACAGGTATAGTTTTTCTATCCCATGACTGTCAGGCCAATCACTGCAACAGTGAACAGTGCCAGTTTAATCAGCTCATGCAGTTTAGTCCAAATTGAACCCCTGTGTCTGAAATATTACAATCCAGTTAGCACGTTGAAGTCATTTCCAGAAATTAGTTATGACTAATATGAGCCATTTTTTTAATGTACACCCTTGTAACTGCCGAAGTGTCCCCCTGAGGTTCACATACATGGAAATCACTGCTGCCAAATATGTCAAATACATTCACGCCACACATGCTCCTGCAAAATACATGACAGGTAAACACACCACACACACCTGATGACAGTTATTGTTGCACGCTACAACATATACAACAGTATGTGCAATGTTAACCTCTCCTACAGGGAAATGATAGACTGCAAAGCATATAATGTGGAGCACTCAGTACACTACATGGAGAGGGCAGTACCAGATACTAAGAAGGTGGTTAAATACAAGAGTAGGTAGGTTGAGTCATATACAGCCTCACAATGTCACATGTAAAAGTGAAAACATTAAGCAGCCCTGATGTATTTTCTTCTGTATTTTCTGTCCTACCTAAACTTGTTTCACTTTTGCACTTTTCTATCTAAATTCTTACATTAGCACATAATCAATTAGTAACGTTTACATATGCAATCATTTAAGTTCTCACCATGCACTGTATATGTAGTGTGACACTAACTAAAAAATGGCCACCAAGGAAACAAGGTCAAGTGTAATATGGCAGCAACACCCAGCTGGTACCTTCCCACCATCCCTACCTCCACCCCTTCATCCCCCTCTTTTATCTCCTTGATGTGTCCTATTGTGTCCCTCCATTCATCCATCAGAGCAGTACCTACCTGATAGCCTGGGCAGAGTGCCCGTTGCATGTTATGCAGGCCATATGCCATCGAGTAGATGGCATTAATGACAAACCCCATCTTAGTGTCCTGGGCATACTGCTGCCGAAGCGACTCCCGCTCTGCAGAGGGGAGGGCATGGAAAGAGAAAGGCAGGTATATCAGAGAAACTTAATTTCTCCTCTAGTTGTATGAAACACAAGTCTGCTTTTTTCCTGACATCAAAGGCCGCTCTCTTTCCTCTCATTTCTTCTCATCGGGCACTTCCCACCTCCACATCCTCATTTCTTTCTGCCTCTTTCTTTCCTGTTCATTTGTATTTCATGTCCCATTTCATTAGAATACATGAGACATGACTCCCTTTGATGCAGCTCTCACACACCGTTTTGTGTATGAATGGAGAGAATGAAGCAGAGAGGGAAAGATGGCGGGAGAGGAATACAAAGATATAAAGGGAGGGCGCACCCACAGCCACGAGGGATATCTCCAGATGAACCGGAAAGCTGCGTGTATCCATATGGTATGTGTGTGTAGGTGTGTGGCTGTGTGTTCAGGCAGTCTGTATGTTTTGTGCTGTATGTTATTTGCATTAATATTGGCCATTATGAAAGCCTGTCAGTAAAAATTCAGATTGGTGCTGTAGCCTGTTACTGTTGACCCAAAACAATGCAGCTTCTCTCCATCTCTGTACCCCAGATGCTCATTGTCCAAACAGAAATACAATACAGCTGTAACACCATGTCTTGTCTTTGTCACTGCTACAGGTGTTTAAGAAGTAAATTTCAGGTCTTATCCTAATGTGTCTCAAAGGAGGATTAATGTGAAAGATAATAATAATATTGTGAAACTACAAAATTTTTCATTTGTGTTGTCCTTGTCATTTTTGTGCATACTCACTGCTACAGGTGCGGTTGTATTTGGCGCTCTCCTGTGGGTGGCCTTTAAGCCGACAGTGGAAACGATGCTGCCAGAACTCTGGAAACCAGGGGTTCCTGTGGTTGTTCTCAGGGCGAAGTTTAAGGTAGTACTCATCAAACCACTTCACATCAGCCGACTGGAGCTTGATGGTAATACCACCGGCCGCCTCCCTAACATAGCCGTCTGTTACATCGTACCGGTCCGCCCATCCATCACTGCAAAGAAGAGCAAGGACAAGACAAGTGAAAAAGTTTAGCAAATTCCAAGACCCCATCAACTTATTTTTGGGGATGAAAATCTCACCAGAAATGCAGGAAACATTCTGGCGACTTTTAAAGACTGGAAATAAAATAATAAGTCCACATGTTTTGCAAACAGATGATTGGAGATGACCTATAACTGACATAGTAACTGTAAAACACAGTGGGACCACAGTATTTAGTCTTATCTGATGCAATTTCAAATTTGATTGTAAAAACACAAGAAAATGAATATTTTACTAATTTTTTTAAAGTTTATGTTAGTCAGCCTGCTCATAGAAAAAATGTGACACTTTCCTTTAAACTTTTCCGTAAGAAATTTAATTAAAAAATCTTTATTTCAGGTGTCTGATTGCTTGAGTATTTCTTTTTCTTGTTACTCTTGGGGTAAAAGTGGGAATTTGTGATCCCAGGAGAGAGCAGTAAAAAATGGGACTCTTCTGGGGAAATCAGGAGGGTTTGCAAGTAAGGATTCAGCTTTGTGGAGCTGCAGACCTTTTATAGAGCCAGCTCCTATAGGATTTAATGCAGGGAGTTAAAATAATCAACCTGATTAGCTGAAGATGTACAGTACCTGCAAATTATAATGTGCTGAGATGCAAAGCAGCCTTTAGAGCTCATTAAGAGTGCTGAGCTTTCTTCATCAAGCTGGAAAGGTGTGTGTGTGTGTGTGTGTGTGTGTGTGTGTGTGTGTGTGTGTGTGTGTGTGTGTGCGTGTGTGTGTGTGTGTGTGTGTGTGTGTGTGTCGTGTGTGCAGTGAACAGCTGACATGCCTGTTATTGTATGAAATTAAATGTTTTGGTTGAGAGGTAAAGCGCAGGGGCACCAATATGTCACCATAACAAATAAACTCTATTTCACACACACATACCTGCACACACACGTACACAGACAGACGAAGACATTCACTTGGTTGGTACTCCAGTTTCCCCAGAGGAAGGGACAAACAAAAGGAATGAGAAACAGAAAGACAAGGAAGATGGAGCAAGAGACGGAGAATCAGAAATAGCAAATCAGGGAGAAACACGGTGAAAGGAGGTGCAGACAGAATGATTAGCAGCCAGTCAGAGGACACGTGGGAGGGAGCTCTTACATCATTATGGGCAATGTCCAAAATTCATCATATCTCTGACAAATAGGCATAAACACTATGCACAGACACACACACACATACATACACCAGCCGGGCGCTGAGATGATCTAGGTCAAATGCAGTATTTTGGCTGCAGCTCAGCAGTCATGCCCCGTCAGACACCAGCAAGACGAATATAACTACCCCACAATACACACACACACATAAACTGCAGAGACATATTGCTGGAGCTTGCATTTTTTTGGGGGGGAGAATTTGGGTTTACTGCTCCTCAAGGAAGAACAGATGGCACAGTGAGTGAGTGAGTGAGTGATGGTGGTGTGTGTGTGTGTGTGTGTGTGTGTGTAGAGAGTGTGAGTGGGAGATAAAGGGAGGAAGGGACAGAGAGAGAAGTGGATGTGAATGACAAATCTTCTCTCCTCCTTTCACAACTACTGCCAACATGGCCTCAAGCAACACAATGATCCTCAGCTCTTCCAGTGGAGATCCTTCTCCCTTTCTTTTCTTTCTTTTTTCTCCTCTCTCTCTTTCCCCTTCTTCTTCTCCTCAGAGCCTCCAGAGAACAAAACTCATTTTCTCCTACAGCAGTCCTTCCAGCCTCAGTCTGATTGGAGGCCCACAGTGTTTGTGTGAGTGTGTGTGTGCATGCATGTGTGTAAACTGCCTCCTCTGTCTGCCACCATTTGTGCCTCTCTAACTGTCCCTCTTATTTTTCTTTCTATCATTCCTCTTGTCACCCTGTGCCTCTGAGCTGTGTTCATAAATCACTGTGGTGGAAGCATTTCTAGATGACTATCCATTACATGACAGTCCATGCCTGTAACCATCAAAATAAATGTGTGTTAGTATAGTATGTGGTGTGTGTGTGTGGATGTTTGGTGCCATGTTTGTGCGGTGGGTGAGCCCATGCTTGTTTGTCTTGTTGTGATGGATGAGTCAAGAAATCCTGCTTTAGTCGACAGACTGATTAAGGCGTGTGTTTTTGCAGCAAAATATTTGGTACCAGTATTTGAAGGGGTGTGCATAAGACTGTCATAACCATGTCATGACAAATGTCATGAACACGAATGAGTCTTCTTGAATGTTTATGATTGGTGTCATTAAGTGTCAGTTCTGTCATTTTTAATGTAAAGAAGACATTGACTGAGACGTCTTTGTGACAACTTGACATTAACCAAGACAAAAATGTCTTTGATATAACAACTTGTGTGGAAGAAGATATTAGAGCTGCAAAATTAATTGATTTATCGCTTATGAATCAATTATAAAAGAAATCGCTCACTATTTTAATAATCAATTAATGGGTTTGAGTAATTAAAAAAAATTTTCCAAATTCTCTGATTTCAGCTTCTTAAATGTGAATATTTTCACATTTAAGAAGCTCTTACAGTTTCTTTACTTCTCTCCACTGACCAGACTGTGACACCACAAGATTGTCAGTGCCATCAATAAAATGATCAACAGATTAATCGATAATGAAAATAATCATTAGTTGAAGCCCTAGAAGATAGTTGCACACTCATAGCCATGATGCAAAAAAAAAAAAAAAAAAAAAAAAAAAAATGTTAGCTTTATGTTTTAACATTACATTAGACTGTCAGTGTGGTTGGTTTTGACACTGGCAGTCATGAGACCATGAGACAAGTTGTCATGAATATATTTCTAAAGTGATTTATCACTACAGTGATACATTTTGGACATTTTGGACAAGGTAAGGTCAAGGAAATATTCATAACACATTTGACAACTATGACAATATAATGTCATGTTAGAACATAAAGCTTTTTTAATTTTGATAATGTCATGTTGTCATAACAAAGACACTGGGCCTCATGCAAGAACATTTTCTTTTTTTATTCTTACTCTCTCTGACTTTTTTTGTAAGATGTGCTCATGTGATGTATAAACATGCCACATCAAATTCAGCAAATGCTTGTAACTTCATGTAAATTAGTAAATGATCCACCTGTGTGCATTGAGTGCACACACGAGATGTGTAAATTAGCATTAACTTTATTAATTAACACCCCAATAAGACCATATAAGGCCACGCTTCCTGCACCACATGTCAGGAAGTGTTCATTCATGAAAATGGCAGCAGAGAATAAAAAGAAGACGATTTTGGAGATTGAAGTTCTGCTTTTCCAGAGATCTAAAAAGGAAAGTCTGTCATTTTTAACAGCGTCAGCAGTGGAATTAAGGCCCCTGCTTAAGCAAATGGGGGAAAAAATAAGTGCTGTTAATGCTGTGTCACCTGAGGGTTGTGCTGTCACTGAAAAAAAGAAAAGATGGTTTGATGTAGAAATGGCTTCAAAAAATGAGGTGTTGCCACAGTAAGGTGATCGATGACTGCAACAGGAGCAGGGAATCAAGGGGAAGTCACTGTCACAGAGACGGAGGACAGAATATGTGCCATAATAGATAATGTTGCTGCCAGGCATTGCAATAGAGGATGTTTCCCTGGACAGCAACTTCACAAACCTGCATGTGAAGATACGGCAAAGGTGCCTGACAATAGGTAATAATACATCATTAAATTAATGATTATAGACTCGATAGACTTTCTGTGTAAATTTAAGTTTTATTACTATTTGAAATGCTGTCAAGGAGGATAATGTTGGTATAATTATGAAGGTATCTCATTTTTCAAACTCAAAATGTCCTCAAACTAATAAACTATACAGTAATTCATGTAAAACATTGGTTTGGATGACAGCAAACTATGTGCACATGACTTCTACAACAGTTCTGGACCACTTGGAAACTGTGTTTGTGCCTGACAAATCACTTGTAGAAACCACTTAAAAACAAAGCTGTTATGACATATGACCAAAGGACACTTAATGACAAAAGTTCATAAAGGTTCATAAAGACAGTCTTATGCAAACCCCTTCAAATAAAGTGTTACTACCTATTTTTACTGACATGAAATATGTTTCAGAAAAACAAGATAATGAAAAATTACATTACATACATTACATACAAAAAATTTAAATTACGCAATCACTTATTGGTTGAGTTGGCCATAACTCATATGTAACCATGACCCACAATCACAATGGATCACAGGTAGACAATCCAAGACACTCAGTAGAATTTGTCCAAGCTGTTACTAAAAACATCAGGACATCAAATGCCAGGTTGTGGGTTGGTGAAATGCCCCGAGCACAGCCAAACAATGAGAAAAAATGAGAAAATACAAGCAGAGGGCAGGATCTCTGCAGATTTAGCCACCACCACACACTTCTACTGAATCATAAGTGATGATTGAAAGGGATTGTGTAACATGAGTCTACATTTTATTTTTTGGTAAAACATTGCAGATTATACCTTTAACTTCTGGTTTATCTAATACCAGAGTTAATATCAGATTCCAAAGAGTAACAGCGTTTCAAGAGAACAACTTGAATACAAGTCACAGACCCAATGTTACAACAAACGTATTCCTCTCATGTACTGTTGCTTAGAAATGGTGTCATATCTATTTCAATAACAGTACTGAATTTAGTACATTATGTTATTTCTAAGCATACCGTTCTACATTATATTCTGCCTTGACTTAAAGCCATCTCTCTGTGAAATGAGACTTGTAGATAAAAAGTAAATCAATGGAGATTGAAATGGTTTTGAGTGCAGACTGTTGTAACTTTTAGAGATCCACTACGCTGCTCAAACCATTGACCGCTTTTGTCTCTGGTGTCACGCAGAGGACACTGTTGTTATTGACATGTTGGTATTGACGTTATGAGACAGACAGCGTGTGGAACAAGAAAGAAGCTAAGACAAGGGAAAAAAAAGACAAAATCAAAGAGAGTGACGGGAAGAGGCAGTGAAAACAGATGCTGAAGTAAACAATCGATGATCATTAATCAGCACTCTCTCATCCTTGTCAATAGATTTCTTCTTTTTTTCCCCTCTCACAGTTTTCTCTTTCCATCTGTCTCTTTCGGCCTCTCTCATTAACACCTTCAGCTTTCCCTTGAGCCCCTTCACTGTGTTTCTCTATGCTCTTTTTCTTCCCCTTCTCTGTCACATTCCACTGCATCCATCTGTCAATATGTCCTTTTTTTTCCTCATTTCGTTCTTATGCAGGCAACACATACTTTCTATCATGATATCTCTGACAGGCACATACATACGCATGGTTTCTCTCTGATGCCTCATCTGGTTTTTCGCTTTCCTTTGGGGACCTTTTTGTTGTTTTTTGAACTTTTTGTCTCTCACTCACCCCTTTCTTTCTTGTTTTCACTTGTCACCTGTTTGGCGAGCTTCCCAGGTCACAGAGGCCAAAATGACAACATCAACACACAAACACATTTCACAACCACACTTGCATTACTCACCACATGAAAGTTAAAATATTTCTAGAAAGTTCTCCTTAATTCCAATAAGGGTTTTGACCTTGCAGCACGTTCATCTTCTCGCAGCCACACATCCACTGTATTATACTGTCTGTGATCAAATAACAGAATAAAACAAATAAAGACACTTATCACTACTGAAAAAATATGCAGTGTTTTATCAACAAATTTCTAATTGCCCCTTCAGGAAGTAATATGTTTCGTCGGCTCTCCAGCACAATCACAGAAAATCATATTTGCACTGTTCTCGGTCTTGCACAAATAGAATAAAAATTTGACTTTAATAATTTTCACGTTTGCACAATGGCTCCCACATGTCGGAACAACACAAACAACAACAATACATCTTCTTATGAACTCCACGTAGGCCTATTTATCATAACTGAAGTATTTCTGATGTTAACATGGCCTCAGGTTTGTACTTAATTGAACAATGTATCATAAAATGACACATTTGAATAATGTATATAATGTAATGACTTGTGTTTTCCTGAATTTTCTTGAATGGCTGAATGAAAGTAAAGTTCACTGACACGAGTCCGTTAAAGATGCATAAAAGAGACCATCTAAGACAATGCACAATGCACATGCCTTTTTTAACGCACCAGTGCTATATTTCTAACACACTGTGAAGTCTGTCTTCACCTGCGTCTGTTTGCTATCTTAGAGAGTCGACTTGCGTCAAAGTGGGCGGTGAGGCACAGTAGGGGATGAATGTTACTGTGTTTCAAACAGAAAACTGCAATTTTGGTGTCAGGGCTGAACACAATGCCCAAAATGGGTCTTTCTTTTAATAATTGTACCACAAAAAAACTTTTACAGTGACTGCACAAAACTCAAACCACTTGTGGTGGTTGTAAACATGGGGAGCTGTCTTTCTGTATCTCCAAATGGCAGATCGCAAACGCCTCGTCTCACTCTGCTCTTTCAAGCATGTAGGAGAACTCAAGGTGGGGGAAATACTCGATTATTAGATGCACTGCGATGGAAGATTCTGAATTGATTCATAAATGTCAAAAATCGACTTTCTAAATGTTAATTAACATGATGTAGATGGAGTGAAAAAGCGGAACTCAGCTGCGAAGGTAATGCATCACTTTGACAGTCTACAGCATGCGTAAGCTAGAGTTATCAGCAGTTAACAGGAAGATGTACTTCATCTTCTCAAAAGCCAGCAGTTGCAATCATGTTTTGATTTAGTGTCTAAATAATTGCATTTACGAGACAAATGTGAAGTGTATTGCGAATACTTTTTACCATCGTCCAGAGACGTTGAGACATTAATGGAGTGAGATAGTGATTAGCTGTAACAAACTTAACATGCCTGAGCAGCACACGCTGCGGTATGAAACAACTTAAACCACAGTTGTGGTGAAGAAAATTAATCAGTCTGCCCGCTCTGCGTCCTGGACACCAACGTCTTTCCTCAGAGCAAACGAGGCAGCAGAGAAGCTGCTCAAAAGTTTAATGCATCGAGATGAGAATCACTTTATCATCACATAATAGCCCTCTGAATTGGAATTGGATCGAATCGTTAGGCACAAAGAGATTCCCACCCCTAAGAAGAAACTACGGCTGTATGTGGAACCAGTTTATCCTAACTGGCTGACTGGCAGGCACTCTGTGAGCCGCATGGGGAGGACATTGATGGGCTCACAGAGTGCATCACAGACTACATCACTTTCTGTGTGGATCCACTGTCCCAGCCAGGACGGTCCATTGTTATCCAAATAACAAACCGTGGGTAACAAAGGACATCAAAGCCATCCTCAATGCAAAGAAGAGGGCTTTCAGAGCTGATAACGGAGGAGGTGAGAACGATACAGGGGGAACTAAAGGTGAAAATCAGGGAGGCTAAGGAGAAGTACAGGAGGAAGCTGGAGTGGAAACTCCAGCAGAACAACATGAGAGAGGTCTGGAGTGGAATGAGGACCATCACTGGCTTCAGGACCAACAACAACAGAGGAGTTGAAGGCAGCATTGACAGGGCCAATGAACTGAATCTGTTTTTTAACAGATTTGATAATGCTGGCCCTGCCCATCCCCCCCCGACTCTTCTGCTGTCTGTTTTGGACAGCCACCACCACCCACCCACCCGTCCACCCCTCCTCCTCCTTCTTCCCCTTCTTGCATTCCCCCACCATGCAGTGTGAGCCCTCCTCACACCTCCTCCCCCACTGGCCCAACTGACTGTACTCTCCAACTTGAGGACTACACCCCTCCCCCACCTGCCACCCCCACAGTGTGCCTCACTGCTGAGCAGGTGAGAAGACAGCTGTTGAAACTCCACTCAAGTAAGGCTGCAGGCCCTGATGGTGTCAGCCCCAGGGTGCTCAAAGCATGTGCCCCCCAGCTGTGTGGAGTTCTTCACCATGTCTTCAACATGAGCCTGAGTCTCCAGAGAGTCCCCGTGCTGTGGAAGACATCCTGCCTCGTTCCTGTTCCAAAGACGTCACGGCCCAGTGAAATCAAGGACTACAGACCCGTGGCATTGACCTCCCACATCATGAAGACCCTGGAGAGACTCGTCCTGGAGCAGCTCTGGCCCCTGGTCAAGCCACACTTGGACCCCCTCCAGTTCGCCTATCAGCCCCGACTTGGAGTGGAGGACGCCATCATCTACCTGCTCAACCGCGTCTAGGCCTCCTGGACAAGCCGGCAAGCACTGTGAGGGTCATGTTTTTTTACTTCTCCAGTGCATTCAACACCATCCGTCCAGCTCTACTGGGTGACAAGCTGACAGCAATGCAGGTGGATGCCCCCCTGGTGTCCTGGATTGTCGACTACCTGACTGGCCAACCACAGTACGTGCGCCCGCAGCACTGTGTGTCAGACAGAGTGGCCAGCAACACCGGGGCCCCGCAGGGGACTGTCCTCTCTCCGTTCCTCTTCACCCTCTACACCACGGACTTCAGCTATTGCACAGAGACCTGCCATCTTCAGAAGTTTTCTGACGACTCTGCCATAGTTGGATGTATCAGCAAGGGTGATGAGGATGAGTACAGGGCTACTGTGGACAACTTTGTCACATGGTGCGAGTGGAACCATCTGCAGCTCAACGTGGCAAAGACAAAGGAACTGGTTGTGGACCTGAGGAGAACCAAGGCACCGGTGACCCTGTTTCCATCCAGGGGGTCAGTGTGGACATTGTGGAGGATTACAAGTATCTGGGAGTACACATTGACAATAAACTGGACTGGGCAAAGAATACTGATGCTCTCTACAGGAAGGGCCAGAGCCGTCTCTATTTTCTGAGGCGACTGAGGTCCTTCAACATCTGCCGAACTATGCTCAGGATCTTCTATGAGTCTGTGGTGGCCAGTGCTATCCTCTATGCTGTTGCATGCTGGGGCAGCAGGCTGAGGGTGGCGGACGCCAACAGACTCAACAAACTGATCCGCAAGGCCAGTGATGTTGTTGGAACTGAGTGTGACTCTCTGATGGTGGTGTCAGAGAGGAGGATGCTGTCCAAGCTACGGACTATCCTGGATAATGTCTCACACCCACTCCACCCTCTGCTGACCAGGCACAGAGATACCTTCAGTGGGAGACTCATACCACCAAAATGCACCACTGAGCGCCACAGGAAATCATTCCTGCCTGTGGCCATCAAACTGCACAATTCCTCCCTCTGAGTGGCCCTTGGACTATTTACCCAGTAATTTATTACATATTTATACAGTTCTGGAGTTCACATAACTTTAATTATTACTCTGTGCAATAATGTAACTAGTGCAATAACTGTAAACTGTTGGATAAGCAATTTTTGTCAATTTTCGTACCACAATGTACATAATCCTTAATTTTCCACTATTTTTTTTTTCTTTTTCAAATTTGTTCTATTTTTTTAAGGAAGCATTGCACATACCTTACCATCACTGTATATAGTCTGTTTATTATCTATTTTTACCATCTGTGTATATTTGATAGGTTATATATATATTTTTAAACTTCTCGCTATATTTTTATTTTATATTTTTTATATTTCACTTCTAATTGCACTATACTATATCTTTCTTGATCTTGTAAGGAGCACCTGTAACGTCAACAATTTCTCCTCAGGGATAAATAAAGTATTTCTGATTCTGATTCTGATTCTGATTCTGATTCTAAATAGGCCGGTGCTACAATGGTAGCCTCAGTGGAAGAGGACCCTCACCTTCTATAGATATGAGGGTCTGATTCTAAGTATATTCTTATTTGAAAGTGATTATAGACTAATGAAAACATACTCATGAATAAACTCATGACTATTTTCCGTATTGATTAATCTGCCAATTATTTTCATGAGTAATCGATTAAACATTTTGTCTGTAAAATGTTAAAAAATTGTGAAAAATGCTCATAACAATTTCCCAGAGCCCAAAGTGATGTCTTCAAATGGTTTCTTTTGTCTTTTCAACCAACAGTTCAAAACCCAAAGACTCTTCATTTACTGTCATACGTACAGCAGATTAAAAAATAAGACTTAAAAGGTATTTTCTTGACTCGATTAATCAACTAATTGTTGTAGCTCTTACTTTACTATTATTCACTTATGAATAATATATTCCATTTCTGCCATATTCTGTCAGTAAATCTCCATAAACACACTGAACCTTCCCTTGCTTTTAGCAAAGTATGTGTGGTGTGCATGGTTTCCTAATGAGTTGCAGTATCAGCTGCAACTCTGCACCTCATGAAGAAGAATATTAGTATCCTCTCAGGAGACTGGACTCCCTGTTCAATTACAAAGTGTCAGTCCATCATGGCAGGGAGCACACTGCCCATTTTAAAGCACACTGCAGGTGTGCTATGTGCCTCCAACCATAAAAATACCAAAGGTGCACTGGCGAGGCATCTGCATACTGTGCATTTGAAGGAGCTTTGCAGTCTTTTGCATTCAACTCAAAAGACGACCGCCTGTGGGGTCAGGTGTGTTGTGTGAATTGTACACAATATACACTAGATCTGTTCAGCATTTAGAGTTACTGTGTGGGTGATGTTGCCATAAGAAGAAGAGTCTTCAGGGTAAATGTATGCATTTATGAGAGTGCAAAGAGTACGTGTGTGGGGGGGCTTGTTTAACGGTTACATATTTGTGGGGTCCAGTGTGTGGGGCGCAACCAGTCTTGTGGGGCCAAAATGCTGGAACCCACAAGTTTAAAGGACTATTTGAAGGTCAGGTTTGGGGTTAGAATTAGTTTTGGGTTATAGGCATGTGATGGGTAGGGCAGGGTATGCATTATATCAATGATGAATCCCTACAAATATAGTAATATATATAGTAAGTCTGTGTGTGTGTGTGTCATCATATAGTAGGCTGATCAATCACTGACTCTACTCTTGATCAAAATAACTGTTCTTAAAGACATCCTGGCTCTCTCTCTCTCCCTCTGTCTCTCTCTACATGTCTAGGAGCCCAAGGCCGTTGCCATGGTTTCCAGCCCACGCTCAACGTGCTGTCTGTACTTTGTGTCTCATTAGAGCACACTGGATTTTAAGTATATGCACACACACACCCCCACACACACATCCTCTCTCTCTCCCTCTCTCTCTCTCTCTCTCTCTCTCTCTCCACACACACACACACACACAACGCTCTATTCACTATTCAATTAACATTAGATGGCCTGTCTCTACCAATATTGGAAATGCTATTTGCATAATAGTACAGTATGCCAGTGTTGTAGGCCAGTGCACTACCTTAAGCAGAACTTTTACAAACCCATTCTACATACTGAGGCCTGGGGCAATTGCCTTTCCATTCTGTTCAAAGTATAAATAGAAACTGGGACTCATTTGCGAGTGATTATTAATTTTCAGTTGGTTCTTTCTTGGTTATGAAATCCATCTCATGTCACAAGTTTCTGACTCTTTGAATTCAAAGACAGTAAAGGTCTCTCAGGTGGATTTGGTTAAACAAACACGACACTAAACAAATGCATCTTTGATACAAGTCAAATATAACGTATTCTCTGATATCTACACCTCCTTTAAGATTACTTTATCTAAAGCCAGTTTCTGGTTTGTCCATTCTGGGCTTCTGTACCTGCTCCCTCTGTAAATATAAACAGCTCATTCTAAGGCATGCTTCCCAAATGGTGTGTCGTGGCACACTGGTGTGCCGATGGATTTTTGGGACAACCATACATTATTGCAACATAAAACTATACAAAAAGCTATAAATTAATTTTTAATTGACTATCAGTATTTTGTTTGCATTCATTTCCCAATATAGAGGCAATCCTTTAAAACCCTTCTGTCAACACAGATCCCAAACAGCCATTTGTGCAGTTGCCAGATGGTGTTGCATGGATATGAATGCAGGTGTGCCTTGAGATTCTGGCTTGCCCTTTGTTGTGCCTTGGGTGCAAAAAGATTGAAAATACTGCTCTAAGGTAATGAAAACACAATTATTGTCATTTTCAGACAATAATACTCTCATGACAACATTCTTAGGAATATTACATTAAATGTGTTTGATATTCTGCCAATAAATCCCTGTAAATCTTAACACCCCAGACCTTTAATTAGATATTATGGCACGATTTGTCACAATACAAAAATGTGACAATAGAGCTAAAAAAAAAAAATTGATCACACTCAGAGGCTTATGTGTGCAGTGGAAAATGGAAGCAGAGTGCTTCAGTGACACATTTTTCTGAGCATATCTCTCTTTCTCTCCAAGAAAAAAAGAAAGGTAAAACAATACAAAGCAGAGGAGATTTTAACTCAATTTGACTGCTGGAGTGATTTTTTGACAAAATCATTGAATGGACAAGTTCCATTGTGTGTGTTACAGTTCAGACTGATTTCTAAATTTACTAGAAACTCAGGTTTCTCTGATAGATCCTTTCCATCTTCTGTTGCAGGATGATGATGATGAACATTTTTTGAATCTGCCACATGCAGCTGGAACATTCTTCCCAGCCTGGTCATTCATGAGACCACCGTCTTGGGTCACAGAACAGGCCTGCACGACTCCTCAAGGACTTCAATCGAAGAGTAAAGAACGATACCATCCTTGGAGACAGCCAGTCAAGGTTCTTTAACCGGGAAATATGTAAAATGCTCTGAGTTTAGGAACAAAGCAACGAGGAAAGTCTTAAAGGACTAGTTCCCAGCTAAAGCCTTGGGATGTACAGTTCTCAATTTGAATGCACAATTAAAATTAAGCGACCGACTGTGACCAGGTGCAAAGTGAGTGGAGAATGAACAAGAGACACATGTAAAGATTACTCTGGCTAGTTTGCAGTACTGAGTTAGAACAGAAATGAAAGGCTAAGAACAGTTCCAGGTTAACTTCAGCCAACCATCTTGTACTGAATCACTGTACAAAACAACTAGAATGAGCTGCAAATTTTCAGTCAAGTTGGTAACATTTTTAACTTCAGCATTCATGACTTTGCTGTTCCTTGCATCTAGAGCAGATAAACTTTTATTTGCCTCCGTTCCACTAATTTTGCTCACATCTAAATATTTCTGTGCATTGTAAAATGCAGCCTTGAGCATATTTGCTCACATGAAAATGTGAGCTCTGCATTTTAGGATGAACTAAATCAAGAGCTGACTATCATTTAGGGCTGCCCCCTAACAGTCGACTGAACTGTCAGTCAATCAGAGGAGTCTTAGTTGACCACATTTTCATTTTTCAATAGTTGCAGAGAAAAAAAAACATCTTGAAGTCCATTTGGGAGCTGCACCTTGCTGTTAGGCCCAGGGGATTGTTGCAACACGGACCTTATGACCTTATCTCTTGTAACACTGTAGTCACTGGTGCACTTCTGCTAACTGTGCTGTAACTGCCATTAGCCACTTAGCTCAGTTAGCTGTCCTTTTAGACTGGATACAGCCTCTGAGACGCTGGATGCCAGTTTGACAATCGGGAATACAGCGCCTGAGCTGATTTAATGTTAGAGCAGCTCTCACTTCGGTGACGATGAAGACACGGTGGGTTTGGGCGGGGACAGGAGGTGTGAAGCAGTTGAGAAGCGAGTTTGTAGCTTAGCAAATTAATTTGTAAACGTACATCATCCATTGAGTGTATTTGTTTTTGTGACATTGGAGGTAATTTAATCCCACGTTTTGAACGAGGTTATACTGTGTTGAAATAAATTAACTAAATTTTCAGTCTCCTTGCTGGTTGTTCCAACACATTCAGAGTCAATACCTGTTCTGCTATTAGCATTTAACAAACAGTTTGCTTTGTGCCCCAAAAATATAAATTTAAATAATTAAATTAATTTCATAAACATGCAATGACTTGCCTACTAATGGCTTTAACTGATGACTATTGGTTGACTAGGAAAATCTTTAGTTGGGGTCAGCCCTCGTATCGTTATACACCTACAGCTAAACACGGACATCCTGATTGAACATTTCATCTGAATTAAAGTCAGCTGATAATATTTAATCAGTGAATGAACCTCAGTGTTTGGGGATCCACAGCTTAAAGTAAATTCATTTGTGTTATTGCTTCCCTTTGACCTCATGCTGTGGTTTCTCACGTTTGCCAGTGTTTGATGAGAGAGTAGAGAGTGGAGGCATGCGTTTTGATTTCAAAGTTGTTATATCAGGGAACAAATTTGGATTGTTCTGGGTTCATTGTAGTAAGACTGGTTTAGCTCTGGAAAACAAGGTCACAGATTTTGTATTGGCAAAATATTTGAATCTGATATGAAGTTGTGTTGCCAATGGGTCACTTAAGAAATTAATGTCTGGGTTCAATACCGTAATATCATGCCACCCGACCCCAACCCACCCACTCTCTAGCTGCCATGGCAACCTGGCAGAGATTCTAGATGAGCATCTGCTGCTTACAACCATACTGCACACATACACCAGCAGTCCACCAACCAAACCTGACAGCATTAATTAGCTGGACAGACACAAATAAGGAAAGTGAACTCAGAGCACACAGACAGACGGTTACAATCCAACAGAGCAGAAAAATGAAGGGGAAAAAGAATGTAAGTTGCTCTGCATGTATGTGAACATCCACAACTTAAGTGTCGGCAGCCCAGCAGCTGTACATGCACAGGCTGTGCTGTCAAAACCCAGAAAACAAACACAAAAAAATATAGACGTTCTCCAAAGGATCTTGTGACTTTGTTTTTTTTTTTTCTTTGTGCGTTTAAAATGCTGCTGTGCATAAGTTCAAATTTAAGTCATGATATTCAAAGGTTCCCAAGCACCACATCGCAGCAACACGTGTCAATTTGTGTCAACACACAAAGTAAGCTGCAGCAGACTATTTCAACAAATAGGATAATGCATGCCAAACACTGGCAGGGTGTGCTTTTAATCCTAAGCAGTCACAATTTGTGAGGGAGAAAGCTCAAAAGTTGGGATATATTACTTGAAAGAGTCAGCTCAGTCAGCTCCTCATCACTGATGGTTGGTGAAAAAGATCTGTTCAGTGCCCTTGATTTGAATGATGTAGTGGATGGTGCGCTGCGTGGCTCCAACCATAAAAATACCAAAGGTGCACTCGTCAATCCTCGTATACTGTGCATTTGAGGGAGCTTTGCACTCTTTTCCCCCTATTCAAAGTACTACTACCAATAGTGTTGTGTGTGTTGTATGGATTTCCAACCAAGACTGTGTGTTTTGCCCGGAGGAAAAGAAACACTTGATCTAAGCTAAGGGCAGGTTCACACCTTAACGTCCGGTTCCTGAATCAAACCAATGCAAGGATGATACATCGTTTCAATTTTCCAGCTGGTCCAGTTTACGTCCACAAAGGCAAAACTCAAACGGTGCACAACGCAAGTCATATGGTGGAAATATTTGATTATTGGTCATAGAGTCAGCAGGTAAAAAGACAACAAATATCTCCTAATTTCTCCCTGGATATTGTATATCACAGATCACCACCAGGTTCTGTTCATGTTGTTGTTGATCTGGAGCACATATCAACAGACTTTCAGCAGAGGATGGAGCATATGTACATCTCATAAAACAGCAGGTATTAAATAATTTAATAATGCAGGCATTACTCACTTCGTTCTGGGTGCAGTCCACATTTTGGCAGCAAACGCACTACTAGTTCAGCAAAACAGGACAAGAAAACTTTCCTAAACCAGTGAAATTACACATACAATGGTAAAGTTCTGTAATTGGCTCAAAGTGTGTTCACTCCAGAAATCTCCACAGTTCACTTTTTAGTGGTCCCAGACCACAACTTTTAGGCAGACCAGAGAGCGGCTGTTTGGTCCAGACCAGAATTCGAGTTTGGTGTTCACACCAACCCAAACGAACCAAACGACTCCAGGTTTTGGTTCAAATAGACTAAACAAGGCTGTTGTGAACCCGCCTGACAAAGTTTGAAGGTATAATGCAATGATGCATTTTACAGTTGTTGAGGATCTTTAATTAACAGCTTTATAAGCCCACAAAATAATCATTCTATTGCAGTTTCAGTGTGGGAAGGTATCAGACTTAAGTTCAGGTTTGACATGGGTGGCACATTTATGGTTTAGGATGGTAACTGCAGCATTTTTGTTACGACTGGGTGGAGAAAGCGGACATGAAGCATTGTTAAGTTGCATTGCTTCAATCAATCTGACCCTGAAGAGAATAAATGATTGTATCTGAGTAAATCCTGTACGAAAAAATTACTATTATTATTTCTGTACATTGCAGCTATTTAATACTATGTGTTAGTGAACTCAGAGTGGGAGGCCTCCACAGTGTAATTGGTAATGGATACTGTGATTTTCAAACTACTTAGCACACCCCTGGTTCAAGTCGTGCTTTACATTTTTCATTGTCTATTTGGTACATAGACAAATCAAATTAGTTACAAAGAGAAGCTTGAAAAAGTAATAATCCATCAATTCATGGAGAGCTTTAGAATAAAGCTTTGGGAGTATGAGGTCTGACATTTTTTTGCAAATTGCCTCTCGAACGGAAAGTATCAACCGGTCCTGATCCACGACACTTCATCTATCAAAAGCCTCGGCCAAACGGGGGTCAAAGTTCACCATGACAACAGCAAAACTCATTAAGCCAAATGTCAGAACTGTCTCACGCACAGACACAGTGGCGCTAAACAGAGAAAGAGAGGGAGATGGAGGGAAGGCTTGTGTCCATGTGTGTACTCAACTGTGTAATTATGTGAGTGATCGGACCACTTTACACGCCCGTCATTCAATAACACGCACACACACGCGGCAGAACAGCCCACGGCTGCTTACCTTGGCAGCAGGTTCACTTTTACTCATCTATCGATGTCACACTTCATTACCCTCTGTCTCTATTTTTTCTGACACTCTCTCGCCTCTCATCTTTTTCCTGTTTCTATTTAATCCACACATCTGGATCCTCTCTTGTTTTTCCCCCTCTTCATTTCTTCCACTTCATACCTCTCTCTTCACTTTCTGTCACGCTGACTTCCATCTATCTATCTATCTATCTATCTATCTATCTATCTATCTATCTATCTTCCACTTGCTGTCTGATCAATCTGTCTTTTTCTTCACTGATCACTGACTGACCGTCTCTCAGATTATTTTGTCCTTCTCCTTCCATTTTCTTCTTCTTCTTCATTGTTGCTGGCCTTTGCTATTTATTTTCCAGACTATTACTTTTTTCCACAGAACTGTAATTAAACTGGCAGATAATCACTGAAATTCGGTTACCTAACTGCCTGGGAAAAATAAAAATAAATCAAGGACTGTCTGACATGGCCAGACAAACACACAAACAAAATATTATCATTTACAAAGCATGCCGAATGTTTCAACAAAATGAGTGTTTAATCCTTGAAAAGATTACGTCACCACAATTGGAATTAAACATTTTCACCTTACAGCCATTTTGCATGAAAATATTCCATTCTCCTCAACCCCAGTCCCAACACTTTCCATAACCCTACAGTGACCCTTTCTCAAAGTGAAGATGAGCAACTTGCACTAACCTTAGAAATGCCCTCACTTCCTCGACTGTCTGTAAAGATAAGTCACACAGATAGACGTACACACCCCCCCTCATTCTCACACACTCACCCACACACACTTTGTTCAGACAAGTGTAGGCATACAGAGTGTATTTCAGATTTTGGCAACTTTGCTGATTTCCCCTGGGCTTCAGACAGCAGCCACTGATTTGATATGTGACAGGGGGACAGAAACAAAACTGTCAAGGCAGAAGAGAGAGAGACACGTAGACACAAAAAAGTTACAGATGCAGAGACAAAAATATTCAAGGGAGAGTGGCGGAGAGAGACGAGCAGGCGGGCGGGGAGGGGAGGAAGAGCAAAAAAGTAGGAAAAAGTAGATCAACTGCTAAAACAATTACTCTTAGATTACTGTTGTCCCCATTTTTATTATACACACAGCAAAAAGTGATGTTCAGACAACTCGCTTGATTCATTTTCACTCATTCTCTGGACTGACTCAAACTATAGTTCAGATAAGGTCACCTGGGGAGGGTAGGGAGGAGGAGAAAGAAGGTGCTGGAAACAAATAAAAAGCTCTGACCTTATGGAGACAAATGACAGTTCAAATCTCTTGCGGCAATATTTCATTTTCATATAACAGTTTCATTTTTTAGCGTGCTAACTTCAGCATCGTGTATTGACCTTGAGGGCCTGTTCAAACTCACTCCATCACTGTTTGTCATCGAGAAAATGTTCTTCTTGGGAAAATATAACAAAAGCAATGGAGAAGAATGGCTGCGTCACAGAAGTTGCTGCAAAAACATCACTGGGAGACATCACTGTGGTTTAAAGGTATAGTTTGGATTATTTGATGTAGGGTTGTATGAGGTATTTATCGACAGTCAGTGTATTAACTACAATAGAGGCCAGCCACTTAGGGCGAAGGAGCACCGGCACAGAAGCTAAGCAATGCACTGCTGTGGACAAGGTCAGCAACAAAAGGTATTTTAGCTAATTAAAAAGGGTCCACTTAAAAAAAAAAAAATAAAAGTTTGAGTGCAGGCTATATTTTAGTATATTTAGAATGTTTTCACCGTCGCTGTTAGACAGCTTTTTCCAACAGAAATCTTTGTTATACAAGTCAAATCTTGCTCTCTCCAAATCAACCAAACTCCACTGGCAAAATCATTCATTTCATTTTGCAGAACATGGGTTTGGTTGGTTTGGAGAGAGGGACATTTGGCTCATACAATGGCAGTTTCCCATTAATAAAGACTGTGTGATGTCACTGTAAAGTGGTGGGTACCCCCTACAACCTACTCAAGGACTCCTGTTTGTCCCCAGACCCCAGTCTGAAAACCACTGCTGTAGCTAATACACTGACTATCAATAAGCACCTTTTTCAACCACACATCAGATAATCCAAACTATCCCTTTTAAATTTTTACATTAATAGTTTTACATAAACTTTTGACTGATACTATGCATGATCCATTGCAGTGGTGGAGGCAACACATCAGGAAATATCCAATTCAATTTGTTTTGATTACTGAGCAAATTCTCTTTCAATCAGTGGGAGCGAGGAGTTGATAAAGATAGTAAGAGGGGGTTGAGGAGGACAGAAGAAAGTGGTAATTAGCCACGGCTAAGACAAAGACAGAGTGGGAAGACCAAAGAGAGAGACAGAGGGATAAATAAACACACAGCGATTTCACCAGGAATATATTCCAATAATTGGACATTTTTTTCCTAAGGCACATCATGTACTATGAGTGTGTGTATATTTTGATCTGCGTTTCCCCGCTGGAAACTGAAGCACAAAACCTCCCATGTTCCTCCTACTAAAGCATAATTGGAAACATTTTATGTCTCTCGTTGTGCGCACAAAGCGTGGTATTGAACTCCCATACAAATACAAAGTTTGCACTTTCTTGCTGACTTTGACGTTGTAAATGAATGACTTTGTAGACAGTGCATTCAGAAATCCAGAGGAGAGCTCACATTTGCATTTACATTATGGCAAAGCAGATGAATGATCACGCAAAAATGCCACCACTAACACCCTCTGCCACAAAAAACTGATAAATATATAATGTTAAAAGCAAACTGAAGAGTCTCCTTTGGAGTTTATTATATAATCCTGTGACTACAATAAATGGCAGTTCAATTATAATTTGTTTTGCATTTTCATTCACTGTATATTACAATATAACAGGATTGCGTTGTAGAGAGCATGAACACTTACTGTGAAGTGGGCCTTGAATTTCCATTTCAATATTGGCAGACAGACTTCACACCTACTAGGAGCTTTCACTGCGGCTTGAATTTAAGTTTAAACTATGTTATGACTTTCAAGCATGTTGAATGCGAACAAAACACAATGGTAAATTTGTATTTCCATTTGAATTACGGCAGAATCACCCATCTTTACGCCAGCAACAGAGGTGGCTAATGGAATATAAATTAGACAGAGAGAGAGCAGGAAATGCACTAAAATTAGGAGGATTAAAGAGGGAGATGAACAGTAGAAATAACTTAACATGGAGGGTATGGGTGGAGAATGAAACAGAAGGAGGGTACAAGGAAGAAAGATGGATGAATGTGGATAACAGACATTATTCCCCTCCAGCTGGGGTCTTTGTCTGGACGCAGTCAGCTGTGAGAGAAACACACACACACACACACACACATACGCATATATTGGTCCGCCCAAAAAATTTCATCTTCTGTTGAATGGTGTGTCTGCGTGTGCGTTTATGACCAAAGCTGCATAATGTCTGGTATGACTTTTGACAATTTTATATCTCAGTATTTTGGCCCAGCTAGGAGTGGATGGTATAAACAGAATGGGAAGTACACTGATATGAATTTTAACTACAACGTGCTGAGTTCTCATTTTGCTTGACCCAAAAAAATGTTGTCCCAAGGTTCGTCGTCATCAGCCTGCACCAGGCAGAAGTAGGAAGTAACTATGCACAAATACTTCGTTGCTGTATTTTAGCAGGTGTCTGTACTTTACTTGAGTATTTATTTTTCTGACAACCTTTTACTTTTACTCCTCACATTTGAACACAAATATCTGTACTTTCTACTCCTTACATTTCCAACAATCAAAACTGACAAAAAAGACAAAACAAGGCAAAAAAAAAAAGTAACAAGACCAAAAATGCCATAACAAGACGAAAAACAACGTAATAAGACGTTAAGTGATGTAACGTCAAAAATGATGAAAAACAAAGCTATGTGACAATGAAAAAGGCGAAAAATGTTATAAGCCAAAAAGCAATGTCACAAGATGAAAAACTACGTTTAGATTACTATTTGCACATAACAAAGAGGAGGAGTTGGTATAAAGACTGATGCAACTGCCACACAAAGAGCAGAAAACAATAAAAAAGACTGAAAAGATTTCATACTTTTTTGTATTTATTATTCCAGTTTTGCACATCAAATCTTCTTAAAATACCTCTGTGAAATATGTCCTTGCCATACAGTTGCCAGATTAGTGTTTTATCCCTCCAGAAGAATTTATATTGAATTTAAGAAAAAGGAGTATACCTTGATTATATACTGTTACCATGCTTTAAGTTGCAGCACGTAGGCCTGGTCAATGAAACAATAGCGCTAGTTATTGGTGGTAGACTTGCCATCAATAGCAATAAGACAGTATTTCAATAAAATGTTCGATAGTTTCACTTGAATGCATTAAATGCAAACTGCCATGAAATCAGATAACAAATTCGCCTCGCTCATAAACAGTCTGTCATATGGTTTGATAATGTACTGTGCTAAGAGTGACACATGAACAGCCAACCATGTAACAGGAAAAGGCCATATGTGTGGTCCCTCCCTGGCTCATAAACAGCCTCATCTCCCCAGGTGCTACGAGTGACACGCAAACAGCCAATCATATAACAGGTGTGCCCCATCAACACATGCGACAACAGCATGAAATGACACACGAGACAGAGTTTCACGTGAGACAACAGAGGCAGCATGCAAAATCAGTGCAGATAAAAAAAAGGACAGGTCGCTGACATACCCACCAAATGAGAGAAAACACCTAAAAGCCTGCTGCACATTGTTGTGCACTGTTTTGAGGAAACATGTTGTTCAAGGTGGAAAACGCAGCAAAGTGGTGCACACTGTTTTCAGATTAAGCATGCCCTTAGTCAGCCGGTCAGGATGGCAGTTTTGGAGGAGAGGGAGGTCATGCTCTGCCTGCTGCCACCACGACCTGACTGCTGATAAGCAGAAGAAACAGATGGATGGACCCACAACCATTAGAACAGTGTTGTGTGTAAACTGCAGGAACACAATCCCAACCAAGACTGGTAATACAACAAACTTATTTTATTAGCTTAGCCACTTCCACATTTTGGAGTACATACTGTTATCACCAGTCATGACTTAAAATCATTGAAATTTCACTATCATGATAGACTTTTCAACTATATCATCTAGACCCATGTGGTATGAATTTTAGGCCATACCACCCAGCCCTAGGGTCAGCTTTGATTTCATAGTAAGTCAGGCATTGCCATGCAAACCTTTAGTGGCTGTAGAGGAGAAAGAAAAACAGAGACACAAAACACAAAAAGAAATACAAGTCAACAAAGGAACGGGGAACTGAGTAGTGAAGATGATTAAAGAAAAGGAGCAAAGCAGCCAGCAATAGACAATGAAACACACGAGAGAGACACCAGAAGGAGTGGAGAGGTTAAAGACAACTAAATCCACAGAGATAAGGCAGGATTGAGAGAGAGAGGATAAAGTGACACAGATATGATCTCTGGGGGAGAGACAGAGTGACTGACTGGCAGAGGGAGAGCGAGGAGGATCAAAAAGGAGACGGCAGTGTTTTGTAAGGTTGGATAACTGTGTGTTTCTCTTGGTGGCGAGGTCGAGAAAGAGGAAGAGCAATAATGTACGAGGTGAAGAAGCGAGTTGAGCGGTGGAGGAAGAAACACAAAGAGAAAGAGATGGAGGAATGATGTCAGGGGGGGAAAAGAGTTAGAGAGAGACAGAGGCTGTATATTCTGCCTATTCCTCCAGGTCTGGCCTCATCACTTTTTATTGCTTCACACATAAAAGTGCCATCTCTCATATTCAGCACAGCAGACATTGTAATATCACCTGCTGAGGTAATACACCACCGATGTAACATTACTCTCTCTCTCTCCCGGTCTGTCTTATTTCTGCTTTATCTTTATCACCACGGTGGCCTTTTGGTCTCTTGCTTTCTGAGCTTGCTCTCTCGTTTTCTTTTTCTCTAAGCACTGCCTCACTTTCTCAGTTTCTGTATTCAAAGACCACTGTGCCAGAGCCAAGTCATTTAACTGACTTTCAAAGGCAATGTCCCGGCATGGGACCAGGCACAAAGGTAAGTTTGATGTGAAGTAGTGCCATTGTTTGGCAGAGGCATTTCCATTTCAAAACAACCAAATGAATCTACAATTAAAGAAGAGGTTATAGAGTCTATGTTAGTACTAGAGCTGTAACCGACTAAAATTTTCTTTAGTTACATCGGTTTTGGCCGTCCTATAGGAACATTCAATGATTCATCCTTTTTGTTTTTTTACAGTGCAGTGTGTCACACTAAATTCCTATGTGAGCCTACATGAGCATGTTTTACCTGTTAGACTTGCATTTTAATGCCTTTCTTTGTCATCTGTGATGTAAAAATATCAGATTTTCACACAGTCAGAGAAATTAAAAGTGTGCGTCGTCTATGCTACAGTTCAGTTGTAAAATCAGTGGGCTTCTCTCCCGAGGCTGCAGCTGCTGTCCAGCATCGCCTGCACTGCACGCTTCGCACTCCTTTACCCAATGAATTAAGGATTTATTTGGACCAAACCAGAGTCAGTGATCGTTGGAACAGGGGAGACACGGACCAAAATGTTTTTGACGAGTTTCTGTAAAATTTGAATGAAGCTGACGATGATGCATGAGTCTGGTGAGTTTTGCAAGAACAACTGAAACAGCTGTTTCTGGTTAAACAAAATGTATCTTAGTCTTTAAAATAAGGTCTCTCACTGTCGAGATCCTTTCCATAATGTTATCAGAGACTAACAATAACAATGTGAGCCTGTCAGTAGCAAAAACAAGCAAATGTCACCTCCCTGTGCACTCCACAGGTGCACCTGGATGAGGTATACCAATACCATTACCACCACTGCCATCATCATCATCATCACTACTACCATTATTATAATAATAATAATAATTATTATTATTATAATAACAATAGTAACAACAACAACAGAAAGTAGTCCGACCCTTAGAAGAAACCTAGAAACAGAGATGATTTCTAGTCCCTGTTGAGTCAGCCAGCCAGACATGCTGTCTAGAGATCGTGGGATTTACCAAACTGAATAAATACCTCACACACAAAACTACTTTGCAAGCTCAGTCTTCTTGTGACTATTATATCTGTGAAAAAAAATCCATGGATAGATTTAGCTACCAAATTTGCAAATGTCACTTTTATTTTTAAGCTAGTATCGCCCATCACAGACTCATCAAGGATGCTGAACAGAGTTTCCATGCGAGCCAAACATTTCCAATAACTAAAGAGCATTGTAAAGCCCAAAGGTCAACGTTTATTAAAAAAAAAATAATAACAATAAATGTAATCATTTTCAAATTTCAGCCCAATTTCAGTCCATATTTATTGGGGTTTCAAAAACAGCATTTTCACTGCACAAAACCGTTTGATCTCGGCTAGCTGCACATTAGGGAGCTGGTGTAGCAGCATTCTAACAGTGCCATTAATTATATTCATTAAAGAAAGTTTATTATAGTATATAAACTGCGATCGCCTAACAGGAGGTCATAGTCTATACAGACCCACTGTGTTTCATGATTTATTTTCATGAATAAAAATATTTAAAAAACATTCCACCCTATGATTTTTTCACAAATCACACCCTCTATAAATCAAAACTAATGATAAGGCAATTCAGTTACAGTTACGATGTTACTTTAGAACTGGCGGACTAACATTTTTGGAGTTGAGCATAGTGTGTGTCATTCTGATTTGATTATGTTCTTAACGTCTAGTTGACCAATCTAACTGCTTGATCGGAACTACCTTTTCGTATAATTATGATTTCACTACAGTAGAGTGAAAATATTATATTTGTGTCTGTAGCATTAAGTTCAGTTTAATTCGATTCACAGGCCATTAACATTTGAGAGGACATAAGCTCTAATGCCAAGTCACCATATGTACAAACACACACAAACCACACTCTCTTCTCTACACATGTAACCGCACAGCCATTAACCGACAATCTTGTGTAACCTAATGATGGGCCGGTGGCTTAGAAGCAGCAGTCAGAGCTGTTCCCCGCTTTACACGATGGCAATAATTATACTGGTTGGGCTGCACACACACACACACATGCACGCACACACACACACACACACGCACGCCACCAGCCTGTCTATTTGACAGCAGGGATTAGCAAGGAGAGGTGCAGCTAATGCCCAGTAACGAGACATCCAGCTTATCGCCCACAGAATCGTGTGTGTGTGTGTGTAGAGAGAGAGAGACGGAGAGAGAGAGAGAGAGACAGAGTACCAGACGGATCTACAGTAAATTAGCTGCATGTCATTTTGAACTTTAATGACTTTCCCACATCTCATTGGTACCACACGTCTCAACCAGCGCTCTCCTCTTTTCTCTCTCTCTAATTCTCTGTCTGTTTCCTAAATTCAAATTTAAAGGGACAGTTCACCCACAATTCCAAAAATACATTATTTTCCTCTGGCCAGTTGTGCTATTCTTTTTGTTTTGGTGTGAGCTGCTGAGTTTTTGAGTTACCAGCTGTAGAGATGTCTATCGTCTCTTGAATATAATGGAACAAGGCACTCGGCTTGTGGTGCTCAAAGCCCCAAAAAATACATTTGAAAAACTTAACACCAGTGTCTCTTTCCAGAAAGCATGACCCACTTATCCAAGATAATCAACAAAGCTGATTTAGGCAGTTTCATTCAGAAACTACATACTTTCTTTGGTAAAATCTGCCAGAACTACCTTCTTTCTACTAGAAAGGAAGTAGTTACGTCTGCGGATTATCTTGTGTAACAGGGTCATGATTCCTAGAAAGAGACACAGGTGTTGAATTTTTCAAATGTATTTTTGACACCAAACTATCTAGATGGATAAATAGCACTACAGGTAAGAGGAAAAATATATCTTTTTGATTTTGGGGTTGAATGGGTGTTAGCAACAACATATAAAACAACATGACAATGCTGATTAACCTCACAACTAATAATAAATAACAGTCAGATGGAAAATATATATACACATATCGCTGTAAATATACATATTGACATAATAATTCACATTTAAACCCATACAGTACCAGTCAAATGTTTGGACACATCTTCTCATTCAATGTTTTTTATTTCTATTATTTTTCTACACTGTAGATTAATATTGGAGACATCAAAACTATAAACCATGGAATTATGTGGAATTATGTAGTAAGGAAAAATGTAAAAGAAGGCAAAATATGTTTTATATTTCAGATTCTTAAAAAGCAAAAGACTCTCGCACACTCTCGTCTGCACTTGCAATCAAAGATTTAAACCATCTTTGTTATTAAATCTTTGATTGCAAGTGCAGAAGACAGCATGTCAGAGAAAAAACTGTGTCTGACAAGTGTATCCAAACCTTTGACTGGTACTGTACATACTCTGAATATGTCCATGTACACAGTGTACAGACACATTTATGTGGATTTACAGGGCTATCACTGGACAGATGTTTTCACTCTGATGGCAGGTGATGATGTAATCTGCAGATATTTGTGGTTTGGTCTGCATTTTCACCCAGACCACTGATCTGCTCCTCACAGCTTAACTCATATAATTCTGGTATTTTTCCAAGCCAATGTATTTCTCTGATCTGTTTATATTCTGAGCAGGAGGGTGAAAAAAACTGCTGCTTGTCCTCTGTGTGTCCGAATTAACAATGTTAGCATAGTCTGGTCTCTGGGTAGCAATGTTTTGTGCTCTAACAGCAAATCTCTGTGTCCCTGGAGTTTATGCATGCTTTGGGGTTTCTTTTGCTTAGAGTCAATGTCAGTAAGATGTTCAGGTGATTAAGTGTCTCTATTTAAGAATGGGTCACATTTCTTGTATAATGTCATTTGTTTGTTTTAATTTAATTTTGCATACATGTCGTCAAAGTGTTGATTCTGTCATTTGGAGTTGGTATAGATGGGTAGCTGGTGTGTGTGAGGCAGCGGTTGGATCTTTTTTTTTTTGGATTTAACAGTTCACATAAAAGGTTTATATTGTGTTGATAAGAGACTGGATCACTCAGGACAAGTGGATAAAGGATTTGATGGCACTCTTTTGTATTTGCAGCAACAACAGATATATTTCTGGTTCTTCGCTGGAGGAAATGTTTGTCGCCTCTGAGGATGTTTTCAGTTTTCTGAAATACCATCACTTTCATTTTGTTTGTATCTACTGATAATCCCTAAGCCTTGCAGTAATACTTGAGAAAATACAGGTTTTGCTGCAGTCCTTGTGCAGCTGAGATAGTAGAGACATCTGCATGGAGAGGAAACGTTTTTAATTAGACTCCAGTAGGGCTGCAACTAACTATTATTTTCATAGTCCATTAATTGGTCAATTATGTTCTCGATGAATCGATTAATAGTTGTTTGTTTTAAAATGTCAGAAAATGATGAAAAAATGTCAATCAGAGTTTCCCACATCCTAAGATGGCATGCTCAAATGTCTTGTTTTACTCACAACCAGTGGTGTAGTCTAGTTTATTGTAGTGGGTATACTCCAATTTTTCCCCTCCCAGCCTCGTACCCGTCCTGGCTGGGGCGACATCTGTCCCGCAACCATCCGCATCCACCCATAATTGAGATCATTCTGAAAGACTGGTTATGTATTATCTAAATGTAAATGTATTGTAAACACACATGTAGCATCCAGCTCCTAACACTACTGGTAGTAATTAATGATGAGCTATTAAAGGTTTTATTGATGTTGGACCAGAATCAGAAAACACCAGATTCAAGCAAGAGGCAGAAAAGGATATTTGCAATGTTAAATGGCCACACAAGACAAAGGGTTATAAACTGGTAACCCTGTATTTTCCCCACACAAATAACAAAATAAATATATAAAAATGAAATTAATCGTTCAGTGTACTGTCAATATCACACAGATATTGTATCACCTCAAATAAAACAACAGTATCAAATGACAGCTCTTTTCAATCTGTTCTTCAATCTCTTCCATCTGACTGATTCAATATTGTCACTTCACAACTCACTTCAATCTTAGAACAGCTCACTATTCACTGTCTCATCAATATCAAAATCACCATAACCACATCACAATAATACACCATACCCACAATAACGACAGGTTTCTGAGCTGAGCCTCTCTACAAACTTACAGCAAAGTATAGGCTGTTATTTTTTCTGTTTTGACAACTTATTTTTACAGTTTTATCTGTTATATTAACCGTTCACAGCAGCTTCTCTCTCCGCTTCACATAGCGTCTGACGTTACTTTCTAATCTGCCTGCGGAGCACACACGCGCACGACGCGCGCGTGCTTCGCTAACACAGCAAAGGCGAATTTATGAATGGGAAAGAGAAAGTTCTCTCACAAAATCATGTTGATACGTATCATTGCGCATTTTTAAATGGTTATACGGAAACTCGGGAACGTTTTCTAGTGGGTATACGGCGTATGCCTGCGTATCACGTAGACTACACCACTGCTCACAACCCAAGATATTCAGTTAACTGTCACAGAGGAGTAAAGTAACCAAATACACTGCCTGGCCAAAAAAAAGTCGCCACCAAAATAAAAGGTCATACACTCTAATATTTCGTTGGACCGCCTTTAGCTTTGATTACGGCACGCATTCGCTGTGGCATTGTTTCGATAAGCTTCTGCAATGTCACAAGATTTATTTCCATCCAGTGTTGCATTAATTTTTCACCAAGATCTTGCATTGATGATGGTAGAGTCTGACCACTACGCAAAGCATTATCCAGCACATCCCAAAGATTCTCAATGGGGTTAAGGTCTGGACTCTGTGGTGGCCAATCCATGTGTGAAAATGATGTCTCATGCTCCCTGAACCAGTCTTTCACAATTTGAACCCGATGAATCCTGGCATTGTCATCTTGGAATATGCCCGTGCCATCAGGGAAGAAAAAATCCATTGATGGAATAACCTGGTCATTCAGTATATTCAGGTAGTCAGCTGACCTCATTCTTTGAGCACATACTGTTGCTGAACCTAGACCTGACCAACTGCAGCAACCCCAGATCATAGCACTGCCCCCACAGGCTTGTACAGTAGGCACTAGGCATGATGGGTGCATCACTTCATCTGCCTCTCTTCTTACCCTGATGCGCCCATCACTCTGGAACAGGGTAAATCTGGACTCATCAGACCACATGACCTTCTTCCATTGCTCCAGAGTCCAATCTTTATGCTCCCTAGCAAATTGAAGCCTTTTTTTCTGGTTAGCTTCACTGATTAGTGGTTTTCTTAAGGCTACACAGCTGTTCAGTCCCAATCCCTTGAGTTCCCTTCGCATTGTGCGTGTGGAAATGCTCTTACTTTCACTATTAAACATAGCCCTGAGTTCTACTGTTGTTTTTCTTTGATTTGATCTCACCAAACGTTTAAGTGATCGCCGATCACGATCATTCAGGATTTTTTTTCCGGCCACATTTCTTCTTCGAAGACAATGGGTCCCCACTATCCTTCCAGTTTTTAATAATGCGTTGGACAGTTCTTAACCCAATTTTAGTAGTTCTGCAATCTCCTTAGATGTTTTCTCTGCTTGATGTATGCCAATGATTTGACCCTTCTCAAACAGACTAACATCTTTTCCACGACCACGGGATGTGTCTTTCGACATGGTTGTTTAGGAAATGAGAAGCAACTCACTGCACCAGTTGGGGTTAAATAACTTGTTGCCAGCTGAAAGATAATCGCCCATGCAGTAATTATCCAATAGGAGGCTCGTACCTATTTGCTTAGTTAAATCCAGGTGGCGACTTTTTTTTTTGGCCAGGCAGTGTAATATTCCCATCTAAAAGCTGGAATCTGAGAATTTTGACATTTTTTTCTTACTCAAATTGATTTATTGATTCATTTAATAATGAATTCATATTTGTTTAATCGTTGCAGCTCTAGTCTCCAGTGAGCCAAGGTAATATAGATGTTTCATTTATATATAGTGTTTGATTTTGATATAAATTTGTTGCTTCCCTTTAGTGTTCCTCATGTATTTACATCAGAACAGTCAAGTTTTGGTCAAAATATGTATGCTGTAGTGTCAAAATGCTATTTTCAAAAGCCCTTCTCTAAATATTTTCCCATGTGATGTGACATAGGTTTCTGCATGATGACATTACTACATAAAAAACCTACTAGTTTGAAGGTAGGGCATCAGCGATGCTACCTACGTTGTTGCTTTTTGCTAAAAGCCAAGAAAAAAAGAACATAACAGGAGTCGTCCTTTACTGCAGAATTGGTTTAGATTGCTTTGATGATTTCAACGACTTTCCCACTGACACTAGTTTGAAGTAATTTTAAGAGTCTTGCACCAAATATACATTTAAACTTTTCAAAATCAGTGAAATTAATGACTCTGTATTTCTACGTATCTTTTTACTTTGATGAGACATGACAAGGTTCTCTCACATCGTTCCAACAGTGTTTATTGTGTATTACACTGTCTCTGCGCCTCTTGAATTCGGACAGAAGGAAGCTGTAGATCATTGATGTTTAGGGCTCAGGGAGCAGATTCTGGAAGTGGAAGTGGCTAGAGTTTGCTTTAGCAATGATGTGACCATTTGCAGATATACCCAGACATTGTTGTTTAACGGCATCACTTCGCCTCCCAGCAGCCACCTGTGTCAGTTACATATATGTGTTGCCATGAATGCTGAATGTCTTTATCTGATTTAAAATAATGTTCCATCCTCCAAATCGTTAAACTTGACCAAAATGACCTGAAGTAAAGGATATGAGAGAAGCCTTTGGAAAGTGTCCTCATTATAGTAAGGGGACACAGATGGAGGCATGTGTATAGTACACAAGTAAACATCCTGATCTCTCTCTCTCGCAAACTTTATCTCTCTCACAAGCTCTCTCACTCTATCTCTGTCTTTCTATAATTTTCTTGCTCTCTGTCTCCTGTGTTGCTATGGTAACAAGCTGTGCGGGGGCTGTGATGCGGCACACATCACACCCGTCTCACTGAGCTCACCGGAAGAGGAGGAAAAGTGAGGGAGACAGAGACAAATGGGTGACGGGGTGTTTTTTGTATGTGTTTTCTGTATTCGGGGGAGGATATCTTTAACTGCCAACTTTAGGTGTTTGAAATCCAGTTGAAGACATTTTTACTAGTTGAAACAAACATTTTGATGTTGAATAGCTGTTAAAAAAAGACAAATTTAACAGCCTGCACAGATATGAGATGACATCTGCAGTCTTAAAGTTGTAACCTAACCGTCGGTTGTCAGGTTGATACGGTTGCAAAGGTAATGAAAAGTGAATTATCACTGCGTTGTAGTCTGATGCCTGCTTGAGCTGATGCAAACCTGGCCACCACCTGCAGATCGCTGTCTGTCAAAAGCTCGCTGGTGTTACAAATAATTACACATTGAATCCAATCACATTGTCTGACAGTTTCATGAAGTCACTCAACACAGGCTTAATTGTTGATTACAGAATAATAGCTCAGGAGTCTGAGTTCTACATTGCCTGATTATGGCAAGTTACCCTTGTTAACCATAGCTTAATCAGGTGAGGTGTATTTAGATGTGTGTTCCCGTGTTACCAACTGTTGCTCTCGCAAGAACATGGTAAGCAGTCCTGCTGTCTTGCCATGTGGCCTTGTAAGGCACCTGGATTCATGAGGACTCAAGCTGCAACAATTATTAATTGGACATACAACCATGTGCTCCACATGTTTAGACAGGGTTAATCAATCAATTAATCACGAAAACAACTGACAGATTAATTGACAGTGAAAATAATCCTTGGTTGCAGCATTAGTGAGATCTAAGAATCCCAAGATCTCAAGATCACAAGATCACACAAGAATCCAGCCCTTATTTGCTACATAGCCTGCCCCGAGACACCAAGGGCTTGATTTAACACCAAAACAAACGCGTATGCAGACAATATGGACACCTTTATTTCTGTTCATACTATTTTCCAAAGTCCACCTGGAGAACATGTTCCACACGTGGTAGTCAGTGTCTGTAGTGGCTATGTGGGAAATTCTGTGAACAGGTCCGTGCAGTCACAAAAGAACGGTACATGTATGTCCGCACAGACCCTAAGCATGCACCCTGTGATGCCGAAATTTATGTCACACAGACCGCTAGCGGACCCTCACACACTCACAGACGCAGGAAGTATAATACAGAGGGATAGTGGGGATAGTGTCTCTGTACAAACCTGACTGCCAAGTCTCTGTCAGTGAACATATTTCTACAGTACGTACCATCATATTGTCTCATCCTATTGGAGATCAGTTAAACATATGCAGCAGCAGTAGTACCATCAGTCAGCCAAGTTTCTGATAGGAAAATCAAACTCCTGATGCGAATTCACACATAGACATTGACAGCTCATCCATTTTGTTGACCAACAACTATCCCTGCAGGATCTGAATAATGTCCACATTTTCTGATTTCAGCTTCTTACGTTTGAATATTTATTATTAATATTCTAGTTTCCTCTCCAACAGAAAACTGAATATCTTAAGACATTTGTGAACATCATCTTGGGCTTTGGGAAACACTGATCAACGTTTTTCACCATTTTCTGACCTTTCATAGACAAAACAATTCATCGATTAATGGAGAAAAGAGTCGATAGATTAATCAATGATGAAAATAATTATTAGTTGCTGCCCTATCTAAAATATCAGTCTAGAGATGACATAAAACAAAAAAACAAGAAAGCTATGTTATCTTGCTTTTTTCTTTTTTGGGCTTCTATGCCTTTCATCGATAGGACAGCTGAAAATTTAATAGGAAAAGGGGAAAAGAGAGCGGGGGAAAGGGCCACAGGTGGGGATCAAACCCACAGTCACTGCAGAGGACTAACAGCCTCAGTATATGTATACTCTAAAAGATCCAATCTAATAGATCACCATCATGCTCAAAGTACAAAAAAACACTTGACCTGCTTGAGAAGCAAATCAATGATGAAATAGACAGACAAAAAGAAGAAAAACAGTTTAGAATGATATCTGTTGCAAAAGCTTCAATTATATGCTTAGTTTAATTTGTATAGGAGGCTACTTTAGTACAAGATAATACTGTATGTTTTTCAGTCATGTAAGTTGGTCCATTTCCTCAATATATTCTTGAGAATCAGCCAAGACAACCCATTTTCAGTGCTGACCCATTTTTTGCTGTAACCCATTAACACATTGGGCAATTGAACAAATTGCCTGATGTGATAAAATCAATACAAGCATCTGTCTTACTCAACATGCCAGGAAGAGCTGACATCTTAAAAACTCAATAATAAGACAAAGGAGAACAGTTAATGAAATACTGAGGATTAGTTGCATTCTTTCTCCCGGCCTGTGTCATGTAATCCCATTACCTCAATTGCTCCCATTTTTCTGTGCTGTTCACACAGAGGCAGAAAGAAACAATTTCAAAATATGGTATCTGACAAAACACTCAGCAGCTTCAATTTTTCCGTATTCTCATCTTGTGTTTCACTAGGGTTCTGCCATTTCTCAGAGGCATCACAGTTCATATTTCTCTTAATTACCTTTGCCTGGTTCAGAGTCAGAGCTAAATTAAGGGCCAATTCATTTCCTGTCCAGGCACTTCAGGAGATGGCAGTGCAATTCTTCACAGATAGCCTTTCAAATGTGTGATGGATGAAAAGCGAGTATATTTCGAAGAAAAGAAGGAAAGAGGCTGAAAGGCTGCTGCTGATTATTGAAATGAATTAGAGAGACAGGAAGTCAAGTGCAGAAATTAAAACAGTCAGAAGAAATGAAGAGTACTGAGAGCAAACATCAGAGGTTATCTGTGTCATGAGGAAATCACTGTCATTAATTCATGTCAAATTGATTACAGTGTAAGAAAAAGGACAGTTAAATGAATGTTCAAAACATCTGCACATCAAGTCAAAGGGGAGACCCTTTAGATTCCTGTGTGGATTAATATAACAACTATAAAAAGGATTTTTTTTTTTGTGCATCTGTGCGTGTGTGTGTGTGTGTATTTTTGAGCATGCGGAGCCACTAGGCTGACGTAACACTCGGTTTAATCCCACAGTGTAAATCTCAGAAAATGAGCAGCAAAATGCCGAACTGAGAACTCACAACAGACTAACGGCGCAAACAACACAGTTTGTTGTACCAACACACAGAGTCATGAACACACAAATTCACACAAGGACTGATATATGTTTACTCTGGGTAACCTTCTTTCTGCTTACTTTTCTTACTGTCTCTGTCTCCTCTGTCTGTCTGTGGTTCCATCTCGCTCCCCCTCCTATCCTCTCTAATTCCCAGCACTTTTCCCATTGGAGTGCTGTAAGAGGATAAGGCCATTCCCTGGGAGAGCAATAAGAGGATGAATATGTGTTTGTAGGTGTGTTTGTGTGTCAGCCCATGCCAAAATGTGTGAGTATATGCATACAGATGCATTTTTTGTATGTTGCATGCTAGTAAGCCAGTGTGCAACAGGATACAAGTGTATATACAGTATAGTAACATGTGTGAGTGTTTGGGTGTGGACGTGCATGTGTGTCTACAATATGTTGGCTGTGTGTGTGTGTGTGTGTGTGTGTGTGTATGTGTGCGTGTGTGCGTGTCTACATGCCCACAGGTCTGGCCTATATATGGAAAACCTCTTAATTCCCTGTCAAGAGACTCTGAGAGTTGGAATACCATTAGAAATTCCTGTGTATTCTTCTTTTGTTCTTGAATCTCTGAGTGTTTTCCTTCTCTCTAACTGCACAGAGATTACTAGCAGCCATTAATCAGCCTGTCTCTTACAGTGATAACAGAGAGAAAAAAAAAGATGAAGGGAATGTGCAGCAGCAGAGCTGCCTAATGATTTGATTTTTGGAAGACTTTTAAAGCAGTCACTCACATGTTGATGTACTCAAGGGACAGCTAGCATGGGACGAGACGGCATTGCTATCATCAACCTTCTTAAGGTCATATGATCGATAGAAATTTAAATTCACAGTCCTTATTCCTTAAAGTCTGTGTAAAGAAATAATAAATATGCATTTTGAGTTTGTCACACCACATGAAGATGTGTTATTAACCACCCAGCCAAATTTGAATGATCGCTCAGTATATTAAAATTAGGTCTCAAAATCAAGAAAAAATGAGCAGTCTTCTCTGTTCTGAAACGCTGGAGGCATGTCTGCTCTGCTGCCTCAGTGTCAAACCTCATTACAACATGTTTGAAGCCACCAGAACCGGAGAGGGACACCTATCAACTTTTCAGTCTGCAATAGGATGGTATTTTTTCTTCAGTAGTTGTTGGAAAGGAAGTGAGCTATAACTGCTAGCTGATTCAGACTGGAAAAGTCACTGAAGGTACATTTGTATCTGACCGGGTGGGGATGGTGAGGGGTGGTGGGGGATGGTGTCATTCGCGTGTTGGCTTATACAGTGTTAGGGGACTGTGGCTCCGTTGCGTCAGAGCCATATTTCAGGTCCACCCAGAAAATCCTGAACACAAAAATCGTGAACAGTTCAAAGGTCAAACTCCATCACTACATAGTTCTCAGTTTTTGCACGTTTTCAGCTACTGTTTCACCACATGTGTATGTTGTTGTTTTTTAACACAGACCTTAAATATGCCACCAGAACTACTGTTCGCTGAATCATGTAACACACCATTGAATTGTCACTTCTGTGTGACTTCAAGCTGTGACTTTACTAAACCTTCGAAACCACGAGGGAAAACTATTGCTTTTTTCCAAAAAGGAAGTTATTATAGCAAAGGTTCAAGAACAAGATGACGCCGCTCTTTCATAAACCCAGTCGCCAGTGTCTTGCAGATTCAACCAACCGGGGCTGCTAATCCAATCACCTGTACATACTTATATAAGCATGTCTAACCCTTTTCTCCCCATTTGCTCCAGGTTACTTACACCAGGAGTTCGCACGTCGCCCTGATGCTCAAGTTTCCTCACACCATCAAAAACATGCAAGTTAGGGTTAATATTTCCACCGAAGGTAATTCTTCTTTCCTTGCTCTACTATAGGAACCAGAGGGAGATGATGCACCAAAGCTCATCGAGACCAGTGACACAGCTAGAAAACTGTGGCCAGCTTCATTGTCGAGTTGCCGGTGAAGTGTGCTTTAAGCGCTCGTCAATGAGTGCTTGTGCGTAGAGTCAGAGAAGATGGGTCATCAAGCTGCATTTTTTTTTTTTTTTTTTTTTTGAGGTCGCAGTGAGAAGAAAAGAGTATAAAACTGAAAAATTGCTAATGGAAAGAATACGTTTTTCTTCCATAGTTTACACAGGAATTGTGGGGAGATGGGAAGCAGAAGTGGCAAAATGAAAACATAAATAGTCCAGCGTCACTGGAGCGCTGAAAAACACTTGAGGCAAGCTCAACTTCATGTGACTGGCTTCCATTGCAAAAACGCATCAGGTTACAAACCTGATGTGTTTTCGCTGGTAGTGTGAACATACCGTGAGTCTCAACCCCCAGACTCAACCCTCCTTCCCAAATCCTGTCAACAATCCAAATAAACTACCTTTTATAAAGCACATATGGCTTAGTCTTTGTTAATGAAGTGATTGTTAAAAACAGGAGGTGTGATTACTTCATTCTCTTTGAGAATATAAATCTGACATTTGTCAAATAAAACGATTTTAATTTAAAATGTATTATATTTTGTGAAGATGTAATCCTGACCCTCACTGTTCAGTAAATGAATGGGAAGTGGGAGGTCGAGTCAAACCTAAACAGTTTTCACAATGAAAAATGAAAACAAAAATGTTCCTGTTTGCCGCACTTGTTTGGAGTGTAGCATCGTCGGTAGATTGTTTGTCATTTTAACCACTCTAGTGTTAGTGGAGTTTACATTCTGTTGCTGAAAATAACCTACGCCTAATTTGCCATGTAGCAGCGGTACAAGGTCGATACAAGTGTTTTGGTGCTGTGTGATGTAACGCTGTTTCAGTGGGCTAAACATCCCATTAAAAAGAATTCACAGCTAAAATCCTACTGCAGGCACTGACCTAGAGGGAACGGACACAATAACAGCATTATACAACAGCACCAATACCTCTCCAAGAGTGTCATTAAAAATACATATTATAACATTGACATAGACAGTTAATATTGTGCAAGATTGGAAAGTCCTGCACAGTATATCATATCAGCTGCTTCTGTTATTGTATTAATCCCCAGTACAACCAAAGGGACACACACATACTTGAATGATGCTGCACCATCAGACACAAACACAAACTGCTATGAGGCACTGCTGTCAAAAAGCCCATTACAGACTCTTCTAATACGTCTTTTAAAGTAGTTAAGACTTGAGAGAGGATTGTGAGGAGGGTACACATTCTCTCTTGTGTGTTT
Organism: Lutjanus argentimaculatus; assembly: GCA_034769285.1. Lineage (NCBI taxonomy): Eukaryota > Metazoa > Chordata > Actinopteri > Lutjaniformes > Lutjanidae > Lutjanus > Lutjanus argentimaculatus. The sequence goes on from JAWZSL010000001.1 coordinate 6,642,946, forward strand.
GTTGCTGTTTTATGGAATATTTCCACTGGTTAAGATATTTTATTGTCAACCTGAGTCAGTTTCTTCTCACTGAGAAGAAAATAAGGGTGCAGTTTTAAAACAGCCAAACACTGAATGGACAAGAAAGAGTTCCTATGAAAAATGAAGCTGTCTGCTGTAAAGATGCCTGAAGTGAAAGCTATTCCAAAATTGTTTAGGAGCACAGTCTTTCAGAAGACGTTGAGCAACAGGAAAGCTGTTGCCCCGGAAAAAGAACTGTAAGATGTTCGGCTCAACTCTGGCAACCATTCATGAACAGACCTTCCTCTCAAGTTAAACACAGGGACCAGAAAGGGAACAATGAAAGGGATAGCAGGAAGAGAAAGAAGTAAAATGTCACAAAGGCAGGAGCAGGAGGCAAAGGAGGCAGAGGGGCTAAGAGACAGATACTGACAGAGAGACAGAGAAAGAGAGGAAAAGACCTGTGAGTTGAATAAAGAATTCTTTGATATGGGGTAGTTTCAGTTCAGCAGCCTTTTGATCGGCTGTCTTAGAGCACTTCACCCAAACTGACAACAGAAAATGAAAGTCAAGGTAGAGTTTCAATGGGTTTAAAATGTGAAGATATAAACCTGCTGACAGCATTCTTTGATATGTGGTTGACACTTCTGACACCAAGGAAGAAAGAGATCCAAGGCACTTTGCTTTATGAATTCCTTCCTTTGTCAGATTCACAGAACAGGGTTTGATGCAACACAGGAATGTCAATAACAGTGACAAAGACAGTTTTCAAAAAGAAATGTCTCAAATCAAATGAAAGGTGGCAGCCCTTTGCATATTTGTCAAAAAACAAAAAAAAAGTTACCAGAGTTTTTAGTGTTCTGTTGAGATTTTTTGTTCAGATCGGGATAAGGTTTTGGTCATGGTGGGCATTAATGTTAAAAACTGTCATGGTTGGGTTCTCTTGGAATGTGTAGAAATCATGAAAATAATAGGCATTCCTTTTTGTTCAAGCAAGTGTGAGTTTCTGCTAACAGACAAAGACAAAAAGCGAAGCTCTTGAAGTCAGAGATTTAACAAAATTCAGGTTAAACAAACTTGATTTTAAAGCATGCCCACAAGATGCAACATGACAAGATGCATCACAACTTCAAACTGATATAAACATAAACTTTCAAAGTCGTAACAAAGAGCTAAGGAAAATCATCCCACCAACTTTGGCCTGAATCAGACCGGTGGAGTCAACTATTAAAACTTGAGACTGACCTTAAAGCACCCCCAATGGGATAATCAATGTAACATTTTGCCGATGGAGTCAAAATATTGCCAGGAAGCCAAAGTGAAACCAGAACTTCAGGATTTTGTTGCACAAGTAAGGAAACCTCATTAAAAAGGCTTAATAATGAAAAATCCAGCCTTGGAAAATAGCAGAGAGGAACCCTGAGGGCCTTCTAGGCCTTCAGAGAAGCGCTAACATATCAGTATTTCAAATGTTATTTTTAAATATATTAGCTAATCTTAGCAGCTAATCCAAAAATGGGCAAAAATGTGGAGCGTGGGTGGAGCTGAGGCAGGCTGAATGAAATGGCTATTTAGTGGCTTAGTCTGACGGTGCCCACCTGTCAATCAAAGCGGACATTTCCTTAAATATGCATAACTTCAAGCCTTAATATAATTTAATCCGTTCGGTTATATAAAAATTCTTGTACAATCGCCATGAATGTTGTCATGTTTTTGAGCCCCAGGCTGTGAACATTATTTAATTCTGCTGTAAAGTTGGGCATTTCAATATGAGCGTCCATGGGGATTGTTCACTTTTGGAGCCAGCCTTAAGGGTCATTCAAGGAACTGCAGTTTTTGCCACTTCTGCACTGACTTCATTTTTCAACCCAGTGAGGTTGCCTCTTGTAATACCAGCAGGATAAAGCAGCAGTGTAGACATTTTTGGACAGCAGAGACTATAGCTACAAAGGAGGACAAATTCCTTTTCAAGAAAATGTTACAATGATCTCAGTCCTGCAATGCCACAACGGCATTTTTTATGGGAGTAAGTAAGTAATTGTACATGTGACTGCATTGAGTCACAGAAGATAGTGAAATAGATGCTAGCCAAGTTGTGGCATCATGGCTTTAGCCTTCTATAGATCAACCATCAGTATTTTAAACTATTCTAAAAATGAGTCATTAGACTTTTTTTTTTTTTTATTCTGTGTCTTTATTCTGTGTTGTTTAGTCCTTTATGCAATGTCTGTCTTTGAATTGATTCGATTGTTTTCTTTTTTATATGGACCTTGAGTCTGGAATAAAGCATATCTATCTATCTATCTATTTCTCTGCAGAATGATACCAGTGGCATCTGAGAATCCATCAAAGATATCACATTTGAAAGACAGATGGCTCATTGATTACCAGCAGGAATAGAAATCTTCTTGGGAAAATGTAAGTATTGGGTAGATTAGCGATTAGGCTTCCAAAAATCCAAACATTCCTTGAAAAGACAGAGATTAATTCAGTCCCAAAGCTGGGAACTAGGAACAAGATTTGAGTCATTAACACAGATTTCGAGTGTTACATTTTTAAACCCAGTTTAAACACTGTTTACTCACATTTCAGCAACAGTGTCAAGAACATGTAGTATATGTGTGTGTGTGTGCATGCATGTGTTTGTGTGTGCAGTTGAAGTGTCTCCCTCAGTGAGCCTCCAAAGAGAAGCCATAGAGCCACACACCATCTATTGATCTCACAATGTGACTGCACCAAAGGGAGATCACACACACACACACACACACACTTGCATACATGCACTATGGCTTACATCTGCATAAACTAAAATCCACAAACTCATCTGAAGTCAAATAAATATTGACAATGTATAATCACACGCATGTGCAAATACACATGTAAAACACATTTCTCTTAATCTCCTCCATCTCCCTCCTGTTTTATCCATCCATCATTCTTCCCCACATATTCCCCTGTGTTTAATTACAGCAGTCTTTTATTGCAAAGCTATGAAAAGAAAGAGCAGAATTAATTTCCATCATTTCACCAATTAAATGGCATGAAGCAGGCCTTGTTTTAATCAAAGGTAAATTAACATGATACTAGCAAGCATTACACAACTCCATGTCAACTCATGGACTGGATTAGACCTTGTTTGTGTGTGCATGTGCAGCCTGTGTGAGTGTGTGTACAACACCTGTGTGTGTCAATGTGTGCGAGTACAGATGCATCCCAAACCCAGCGGTGATGCGTGAATTACTCTCCTACTGCGTGGGATTTGCTTTTCATGTCTGACAAGAAATCTTTTATTACCATGATACTGAACACCACACACACACTCAAACTGTACCTGTCCTCTCTGCTCTCTGCTCTGCCCTCAACTGCTAATCTCTCCTCTCTTCAATCATCTTCTCCCTTTCTTTCCCCTTCCTTGCCTTTTTCTGCATCTGTCCCTCCCCTCCTCGCTCTGTTTCCCTGTTCTGCCCTCACCACTTCTTTGATCTCCTCTCACTACCATGCAGGTGTACAATCCACTAAAAATCAATTTTAAAGATGTGCCGCTTTGAAACGTCTCGAGCCGCTCAGATGTTCTGTCATGAGAGGCCGTTTAACCTCTCTACTTCCAGTTTTTCTCAATTTAAAACAACAAGGAAGTGCAGCCTTAACAGACAGCTGTGGTGTGAAGTGGGACACTGCAGGGGTCTGGACTCTGTTAAACGATCAGTTCAGGGTTTCTGTTCTCATGCATCACACTCGCTCTCTGACAAAACGCAAGCAGCTGGATTCAGAGAGGGACACAGTGACAGAGAACAAGAGACAATGGGATAAAGTCACAAGGAACAGACTGATACTGTAAAGAAGGTAAAGGAGCATTAAAATGTGGGACAGTCTGACAAAGATGTCAAATGTGACAGAACAAGAGAGTCTTGGGACATGAGAGGGCAGTGGGGTCATAAATTATCAGCTATTCAGGCTTGAAATGTCCACTAGCATTATCAATAAGCGCTTCCTCTCACAGTGATGAATGACACTCTAAATATGACAGAAATACCGGGCACACAGTACACATTTCCTGACAGTCACACATATATATAGATAGATGCACCCACGCATGCACATAGCCATTCACATAAACACATGCGCATGCGCCACATATCACCCCAGCTGCTATGCTGGATTCATCCAAATATGGTCGGGGATATTTCCATGGCAACAGCAGGCAGAAGGGGTGCAGACTTGTGCTGGATGATCTCCAGAGAGAGTCTGCTTTTTGACTTTTGATTCAAACTATTCTCTTTCAATTCATTCAACAGTACAGTTGTTTCTTCAGCTCCAGTTAAAATATCTGCCGCTTATGAAAACACAGAAAATCCAGCCTTGGTTCCATATTGGCTGCCATGGAAATGCAACTACGCTGCTTGGACTCTAAAGTCCTGTTCAGACCAAAGATAAACGAGACCTGCTGAAACTTGCAACTACTTGCAGTGTGCCGATCTGCAAGGTTCTAAAAACATACCAGTGAAGACCAGAGCGACCGGACAAGAGGGTGTATCATCTTCATCACAACAACTCTCTGAACTTCAGTTTTAACTGTCAGCTGTTTTTTTTTTTTTTTGTAGCTAAATATACTTTATAGCATCTTAAAATATAAATGAGCACAGTGATAGTGAGTTATTTCCTACAGCTGCATTTCTAGTATTAAAACTATAAAAACATAACAGGTTTGTGTGGAATGAGGGTCACTGAGGAGAAGGAGAGACAGAAAGAGACACAGTTGTTTCTAGAAGGAAACCGGAACTAGAGAAAGTTCTCATAAGAATGAACATTTGAACCCAAAATATGATCTTTCTTAACTATGTGTTTTTGTCCCTCAGCCTACCCAGATCCTAACCACAACGTTGTCACATTGTAAAACATCATTAGTTTGTACAACAAGCACAATGAGGAAACAATGCATACAAATCTCGCAAGGGTGTCACAAATCCAGAGTTCCCTTCTAGACACAACCAAGAGGCACAGCGAGCGCCGTGGGCGATCCGGCAAGTGAGCGCTGGTAGCAAGAAAGCAGGCGAATCAGAGGAAATAAAAGGTTATTTCCTGATTGTTTCACAGTGGTTATGATCTCAGCCAAAGAACCCCCCCCCCCCCCCCCCCCCCAAACGCCACTGCACAACACCTGATTCTGACTGAATGTGGCCTAAAGCCTTGTGTCATACAGACAAGGCTGCTCCTCAAACAAAGTGATGAGGTGATCCTCTCTCTCCTCGGTGGAAAACTCTAGTATTACTGACAGTTTACTGACTCTACTACCAGCTGATTGGCTGTTGAAACAGCGACATTCTAAAACCAGCTGCTTGCAATTTGACAAGCTGAGTAGCAGGCGATGCCATTAGCCTTCTTGAGTCGTTGTACAATTTGCATTTGTACCTTCTAACCAATGTTTGAGCTGTTTTTAACAACTCTGGTCTCCTCATCATGGACGTGCACAGTACAAAGAATGTTTCGCTGAAATCTGTTCAAAACAGCTGCAAGTGGCAAAATACAGCCATTTATAAATAGCCCTGATGGAGTGGACACACAGTAACAGGTAAAAGGCAGACAGTGCTTGTGAGGGAGGCTTATTTCAAACTGTGATGACTGACCATAAAATACAGAGATGTTGCTGCTGTGAAGTCAACCATATGATAAGCTGTAGCTATAATCACTGGCTGCCGTGCACAGCCAGAAGTTTATGGAGGGACAGTGCGTCAGTGCACTTTTGTGTGGGCATTTGTTTATGTGCGTATACAGGAAGGTAAATACCATCTTAAACTCCTGCTGCCAGACTCAATGAGCCATACATCCATACATTCACTCTACAAACTAACTTATACTATCAATTTGTCTACAGTTACATATGCAGTACACACAGACACATACACAAACACACAATCAGCATTCTTTCTGCAATATTTCATTTAGGGGATTTAGGATTTGGGCTTCCATTTCAACATATCTGCTACAGAGCAGAGCATCATCAAAAAAAATTGTGTTTGAACAAATACAATTTGTATTTCAGGGGGTGGTCCCCATGCATGGCTGTAAAATATGGGAGGACAGAATGAACATTTCACAAGTGAAACAGATTTATTTGTGTCTGTCACTGATAAGACATCATATGGATTTCAAAAAGGAGAGGCTGTTTCACTTGGAGACAGATAAAAGAGGATATTAAGTTGATTTAGGGAAAAACTAATGCCAGGAGAGCATGTGAATTTGTGTTGGTAAGTGCACGTGTGCAGATGTGTAAGTGTTTGTGTGTCCCATGTGGTTCTAGATATTTATCTCAGCCCAGCTATTCATTAATGGGACTGTAGCCTGCTGGCACCATGTGGAATTATAGGACAGAACCAATCAATACATTCAGGCTCCAAATCCAGACACTGTGTATGTACTGTAGTGTGTGTGTGTATGTGTGTGTGTGTGTGTGTGTGTGGTGTGTGTTAGAGTGACATAGTTTTCTTGTGATGTGGTAGTTAGCCCCAGGACTTGATGTGGGTTTTTAGGATTATTTCTATAAGAAGAACATTAAAGAAAATCTAAAACCAGAAACACACTGAAACAGAGCACCTGCTGGGGCTCTTCAAAATCATCAAAACGTAAAGGGCAATATCACGTAAATTACTGGCCCTGTCACTATTCCTGATATCACTCTAAAGTCCTCACTGTAGTAATATTTTACATAATGTATGTATTGTGTGCGTGTGTGTATTGTGTTAATATAGTATTATGTTAATAATAATAATATTATTATCAGTATTATTAAATAGTGGTAGAAGAATATCCATACACTTGAGTGTCGCAATATTATGTTTTGCGATACTGTATCAATTCTGAAGAAGACTTTTCAGTCATTAATTTAAATTATTTACATGACTCAAGGCCATGATTACATGGTAAGGAGCACAAACACAACATACAATAATTAAAGAGCTACTGGAGAATACAAGCATGAATCCCACTACCTGCTCTGCCATTTGAGCTAATTCCCCTGCCTGCTGCTACTATTGTTATATGCAAAGACTCGTGGCAGTGCTTCATTTTGTTTAAATCACTCCAGATTCACTGTTCTGACTACGTGAATAAAAACTCATTTGACTCACAATACAACCTTGTTCACACTGAATCGTAATCCCTGTATCGTGATACGTATCCCATCACCAAATTCTTGCCAAAACGCAGACTTTATCAACTGTGGATACATGTACATCTCTTGTAAATGACAAAATTGCAAAATACCTTGAAATATATATATATATACTGAACAAATATGTTGAACTGATCAGTTCATTAAAAGAGCAATGTCGTTGCAAATGTTTATTTCAAAATGGCAAATAGTGCAGGTACTTTAGACAGGAGCCTAGTCTGGAAATAAGGACAGACATGCCATACATATTCAGAGTTTAAGGTGAGTGGAGAGAGGTTGCTACCATATATAATAATGTTACTGATCATTAAACTTAAAAGAGCAGGGTAGTAGTTATTCAGAGAGGACACTTCAGACTAATAGCTGGAAGTTGATTATGTGTAGTCAGTGCTTCATTTTAAAGGTACAATCGGTAAGATTTGTCCGAGCTGTTAAAACGCACCAGAAAGATACCAGAACATCAAATACCAAGATTTTGGGTTGGTAAAGAGGTTGGCAGGGTCTCTGCTGATACAGACACCACCACAGACTTCTAGTCAGTCATAAGTGATGATATAAAGAGGTTATGTTTATAAGACTATGCACTAGTTTTAAAGAAAATGTTGCAAATTATACCTATAAAAGGCACAAGAGTTCCTAAAAATGAGTAATGGATTTGGAGGACGTATCAAGATCAAAGACATTTACTAACTAAACTGGGGATTCATCAGACAGTGACTTGACCAATTAAAAAAAAATGACGAGCTGCAAGATCAACTTCAAGACTGACCCAGACAATGTTAGATATGAGAATACAGACAGTCAGGATTCAATCCATTGGTCTTTTTGTATGGCATCCAGCACACCACAAAAATGCAGTAATCTGAAGATCTTGTGCTACTCTACTCTATTAATGACCACAGTTATCTGCCCTAGGTAACTGTATAATCGTGTGTGTGCTCATGTGGTAATGTAATTATCCTGGTGTTAAACGAGTGTCTGCCCAACTTGGCTAATCAGAGGTTCCTTCCACAGACCTCCAGTGAGCAGGGCGCCCACCCGTGACCATCTCCAATTTACATCCACCGTCCGTTTATGATGCTGACGCTAACGAAGGCTGATATTCAATTAACCCACCTAATCAAAACAGACTGGCTGCAGACAGAGGACTACAAGATGTACTCCAAAAAACATCAATTTTAACAAGCCATTAAGTGCTGTAGTCAGTTCAGAAAACTATTTTCTTCACACAAGTGGAAAGCCAAATGATGTGAGAGATTTAGTTGATGTAGCTGTGCAAGAAATTTTAATGTGACCATAGAAATGAGGGAGACTGTTCTACTGTTCATGATGGTGATAATTTAAGGAAAATGTTTGACTAACCATTAATTTAATTTTGCAAGGCTATGTCAAGAACTTCTTAGATTTAATATAAAACAGCACTTTATTAGGTTATACTGTATTTGTTAAAATGGAACAAATTGCTGCGCTGAATGTCGGAGCCAGTCTGGTGTACTGTAAGTGGTCTTTTCATCTTTCTTATCTTTTTTATTATTATCATTCACATTTATTTCTCCAAGAATTATTTCCCCTTTTCTCCCTAATTGGGAATGTCCCACTCCCTATGACTTGCAGTCATTGTCACTCTTAATTTAACTGTTGTCCTGGAGAGGAGTGAGACAGCCATGTGCTACGCCAGCTGTTTCTTTTTTACCTGACAGCAAAGAGCTTCACCAGAGGAGTGTAATGTATACCCCTGATCCCACTCTCCTCCATGCAGGTGCTTTGAATAACCAATTAAAATAAACACGACAAACCAGCGACAAGGATAAGAACCTGCCAAAACCGCAAATTGGGTTTATTGTAATGCATGGAGTCTCAGCTACCTCTGCGAAGAGACAAACCCCAGGTTTCTGAGCGGTGAATGACAATTCTGCACGCCTCTAACTCTGACTGAGAATGACATTTGTTTTCTTTCCAGCCTGAGTTTTATCCACTCCCACATGTTCACATTTAGGAGCCTCCATATATTTCTACTGCGCACCACTGAGCTGCTCCACTGGACCAGTTGGAGGTTAAGTGTTTTGCTCAAAGGCAAATTCACAGTAATTGTTGGAGGAGGGGAGAGCTGTTGTGGGCTTTTCCTCAGTTTTGTAGCTTCGGGCGAGCACTCAAAATAGATGGGTTTCTGTGTAATATTATTTGGACTGACGCTATGCGTCAAACCCTCTGTATTATAAATAGGCACAACTTAAAAACAACTTAACCCTTGACAGGACATCAAAGTTGACTTCAACTGATCCATCCCTTTTATCTAATTCTACTTAGCAAGATGTATAGCATATTTAGTATGGTTTAAGACTTTACCTGACTCTCAGCAGGATGATGACAATGATGATCATGATGATGTAGATGAAGGTGATGATGAGTTAGATGAGCATGAAGATAATGAGCATCATGGTGGCGGTGACAACAAAACCGCTATGATTTAGTTACACAGCGTAGATCACTGGGGGGGAAGAGTAGAATAGAATTGAATAGAATTATGTTTGTGGCATTTGAATGGTAATCACATGATAATGGCTCCAATCTATTCAAAGTCTAGTTTGTACTCTGCATATTGGCTGGCGTGAGTGCTTAAATCATTATTCATCTTATGTTTATTACACAGTTGGCATGGCAACCAGGAGCAATTTTCATATGCACACATGCATACATGCACAGACACAGATAAAAGCAGTTCATTTGGAAGGTTATTTTTGCAAGTGAATTGTAGGAGGAATTCATCTAACTGAGAACAAAGCTGAATGTGAAAACCACCTCCAAATTTTAAAACAGCGTGTGGGCCCGCGTGTGTCTTTATTTGTGAATGTACAAAGGGTAACAGTGTCTCTTCATGTACGGTTTGGATGAACAGTCTATTTGGGTGTTTAACACCATTCAGTAGGCTTCTCTGTGTTTGTGATACAAAGACTACAGCTCCACCATTTTACAGAGGCATGAAAAAAAAATCTGCAGCTTTCCGTCTAACAAGACACAAAGTTCAAAATAAACTGGTCAAATTAATGTCTTTGAAAAGCAGCTTTTACAGCGAAGCGGACTCATCTAACAAGAGTTAGAAACTACACAAAAATCACAAAAAACTCCAAGGTGCTCTCCTTAAAAATGCCAAATAACACAAAAAACTGTGATGCATTTCAGGGTTTGTTTTAAGGTCTAACATGATCGTTCGAAGTTTTTTGGGATTTTTGTGCACACATGTATCCTTATCCAAAGACCACTCCAAAGAAATTTAATTTGAGTCCAGAAAGTGTTCCTACCTAGACATTAGAGTTAGAAACTATCTGGCTTACCACAGAGTAAACATTACTTGTTGCTCAGTGGTAATGTCAAGCCCTGGCTGCTGCTTTATATAAAAGGTTTTCCTGCGACCGTCTGCAGCAGAAGCAGGCCACCTCCACTGAATTAATGACTTCCTCCACTAACATCAAAAGAAATGAAATGAAATAAACAGTGTACAAACTAAACTGATCACAAAAGAGAAATGTCTCTATCTGTCTAACTCGGCTCAGATAATTACACTGTTTGGTCTATTAGGCTTATCACTGATTTGCTTAATAGTTTATTAATTAAAAAAAATAATATGTCACAAAATCAGGAAATAACACTGGAGTTTTTTTTTTGTTTTTTTTTCAGTTGGGAAACGTTTGAGACAATTTGTTTAATCAGTCACAATCATCTGGGGATGTGTGCTGAATAAAACACCAGGTTCAAGTTACTTTAACGTCTGATAATCATCACCTGGATGCACATTTTATGCAAAGCAACTGTTTGAATTAGGAGATATTTACCAGTTGAGTTTGTGTTTTAACATTAACAGCTCTGTGTTTATAATCATCAATGTCTCTCATAAGAGGGTTATGTCAGTGCAGAGCCACAGCTTGGCCTCTCCATCTGCCCTCCAAAACATCCAGTGGCTCAAATCCCCAGTGGATCACACAGTTTGAATATAGCTGCCTGGCTTTATAACATGGAACAGACTCGGTACAGAACAGACACTGCTCCCTTATATCACTTCAATAAGCTGTAGGACACACAGGCAGCTTGAAACCCTGTAAATCGTGTATGTATAGCAACATATCACTGCTCAACAACACAGCAGACCTGAACTCTGTAGCTCCACTGACCTGCCGATGAGTAGGAACTCTCCCACCAGCCCCTGGCGTCTCATGGCCATGAGGATGTTGCGGACAGTCATGCCTTCGCAGAAACATGCCACCACCCTCGCCTTGGGCAGGTGGGCCCTCAGTCTCTCCAGCAGCCGGTCAAAGCTCTGCTCTCCAGCATTGCTCCAGATTTTGCCTGAGGGCAACATGTCAAACAAATGCAAACGTGGTCTGTGACAGCTGTGCTATGTTTGGATCTCTTTGGCTTCAGGTGTTGAGTTTCTTTTTTGTATGTGTGTGTGTGTGTGTGTGTGTCACAATTCCTCTATTTCATTATGCTTAAGTGTCAACCACCTGACACCCACAGTGTTAAATGTCTCCACAAGGTAATAAAACAACAGGCCGACCTTTATTGTAGAATACACTGTATGTCTTCTTTTTTTAGGGGACGTGTGTAACCTGAGACAGCTGTTAAATTCATTTTAACTGCGGACACCATGGTGTCTTTGTATATCTTAATGTAACAGGTATTTAGATGTAATTGCTGCTTATTGCTGTTTGTGTGAAAATGCTAGCAAACCCTTACACAAACTACAGTACACACCCACTAGAATTCAGTGTAGTTTTTATTTACTTACTTGATAACAAAGTTATGTAATGCTTGGTATTTAATGCTGCTTAGTTCACTGTGGTTGTCTTGACCTCAGTATCTTACCAGAGTGGGCGATGCAGATGCCCTCCTTGGCCGCCATGTCCTTGAACGCTTCCATCCCACTTTCACCATAGTTGCCTGGAAAACCACAGAAAGTAAAGATGAGGGTGATTTAATTAATTCAGTCTTGTTTTGAAATGACTGAAACTACTGCTTGAAAAGCAGGGGAACATGGATGGGTGTGTGTGTAGAAACTGCGGAAGTCAGTTTCGGTTATTTTGGTTTCGGCAATCCAACTCTGATTAACCAGTAGCTAACCAGTTAATTTTGAATTTAAAAAAATGTAAATGATGTGAAATACAAAAAGAAGAGCATACTGGACTGCATCTTCCAGTCAGTCATCTTCCAGTCAGCACTGATGAATTGACAGGTATTTAGATGTAGCTTTTGTTTATAAAAACAGTCCAGCAGTCAGAGGCCAGAGCGAGCTTGTCTGCCCTGGCTAGCTCGACTTTTAGCTCATCCTTCATCTCTTCAGAGCAATTTTCAGTGCATTTAGTCACAGTAGCTCTCAATGGCAATATGTGCTCAGTTTCGGGGTACCGTTGACTGAGCTAGTTTGCTCTCTGTATCCACTCCACGGCTCTACTACAGACAAGGTATAACTATAACCTCATTACTACAACTTACATAACTGTCAGTGAAGTATGTGTTTGTATGTGTGCTAACTAATTTAACCTAGAGACCAACAAGTGTAGCCAGTCAAAAACATTGTTGGTGGTCAGCCAATTAACCGATAAACATTGGCATCCCTAATAGAAACATACACACGTATGCATACACATAAGACGATGTGCATAACAATGATTATTGATACAATTCAAGTCACGACTTGTGCAAACTGAGAGAGGAAATGTGCTTTGATGAATTATCTAATTCCTCCTTAGAGACAGTGATTTATGGTGGAAAAAAATGACAGTTAAAGACCTGATCCCTACTGATTTTCAAAAACATGCCCGCTGCAGTAACTCGCCTTGCTACTGCACTGCTCGTAAAAGCTCAAATTTATGTCAGAGAAAACGTCTCCCCACTGTGGCACCCGTTTCTTTGCCAGAGAAAGTGGGTGACCTGGAATTTATGCTAATGACGGGTTGTACACACTGGCAAAGAATATGATAGGATTTCCCTCTTTAATTTTTCTTCCTTTCCCTTTTATCTATTTCCCCTTTCTGTGTTGATTGAAGAAAAGATCAAAAATCTCTGTTTCTACCCCTTTTCACCAGTGTTTCTCTCATTTCTCCATCAGTGAGGCTGTTACATCTTCTAATTCTTCCTCCTTTGATTGAGTGTGTTCTTAACAACACAGCGCAGTCTAATTAGGTATCATTGATCTGTGTTCTACTTAGATTGATGAGGAATACAAAGGGGTCAAAGGAGAAAAAGTGATAGAAACAGAGTGAGAAGGGATAGACATACGAGGGAAAAAAAGAGAAGAGAGATGGCAAATTATGGCGGGAAAGAAGAGCACGCAGAGAGAAAAGGGGAAAGAGAGGGAGAGAAGCTGCACACAGAAAGTAGAAGAGGTCCCACAATCCCTGACCGCTGCTGCATCTCAGTGTGTGTGCGTGTGTGTGTGTGTAGTCAGGCCAGTGATGAGCGTGGTGGAGCGAAGTGTAAAGTCCTGTAATTAGTGTCTCAGTGAGAGGAGTGGGAGACAGATGGCACAGACCGTCCTTCCCCTTGCTCACATTGACACACACACACAGACGCTCATGCACGCACACACACACACACACACATTCATACTGTTACCATCATCAAAATCGATAAAGCTTGTAACCTACTTCACTCCGGTCTCAACAGGGATTTATGCGCGAGACATCTCCCTCTCTCTCTCTCTTTCTCACTTTGTAAGCCTGTCATGTGTCTCTTCATCACTCTGTTTCTGTCTCTCATTTTCTCAGAGACACATGCACACTCTCCATGCTACTTTACATTACTAGCACACTCTAACACAAATAAAATTATGCTCTTATCTCTCCCAAACAAAAGCCAAAGCACCCTCACACATTCATCAGTTTTAGATTCACTAAGCTACGACCAAACGGAGTAGGAGTCCATCTCTGCACCCCAAATTAACTTGATTCTGATTAACTGTTATGATGTTGCACTGGTGCGAAGTACATCATCAAAAATCAACAAATAATCATCAGTTTGATCAAATATATAATACATACAAGTAGGAATGCACAGATCAATTGGACACTAATTGTTAATGGCCAACAGTCAATAAAAATACGTGACCAGGATATCAGGATTATTGCTTGGTAAACACTGATCACAAAAACTGATGATGACGCAGAAACATAAGCTAATTCTCAGCTGAATTGTTGTCATTGTCGCATGCTGATTAACAAAAAGGAGCATTTAACCCCCGACATGATTTGTACATCATTTACTCAGCCAGTGTTGCCTCCACATGCATGTAGAAAGAATTCAAAACATGCTATCCAGACCTGTTGAAGTTGGTGGCACTTCTGTTTTTGAAATAGCTAAACTATGTCAAAACATCCACTTAAAAACTTGAGTATAATGCAAGTCTCATTGATCTCTTCATATTCTCAATATTTCCATAAAAACTTGCTCATTAAATGGTTTTAAAACCCTGAAGGCAAACTAGTGAGCATATATGTGCATGTGTGGGAGTGTGCCGTCTTGGAGTCAAGTGGTGTCGTCATGCTAAGCTGCGAACTTGTTTCTGACACACAATACTGCTATACCAGCTACTATAACAAAACAAAAAAGTCCATTATGTCGACTAAATTGCCACCATCAGGATCAGTGGTTAAACAGCATGGTTGGTACATCACTATATACAGGCAAAGCCAAGTGAAAATGGACAAAAAAAAAATCTTACGCTCACGATTAATGGCCAGTTACTGTAGCATTCAAAGCCAAACAGCAGCAAATTTCCTTCTCTAAGTTCAGCTCTGCATTTGATGGTTACCTGCACCCTCTGCTTGCTGCAAATCATCTTACCCAACTACTTGCTTTTGCCTCAATCGGGGGGGTTACACATCACGAAAAGGTGTGTTTGATAAGGGAGACAAAGTAAGAAAGGAAAAAAAAACAATGGATATTTTATTCAGTATTATAATACGTGTATTATGAACATGAAATCAACATTTTATTTTTAAAAATCACAGTTATCACCAATACCAGTATATCACAGAACACCTAGTTCACACAACTAGGAGCCATTATCTCCTGTGCAGCTCCATGGTGACCATGACATTTTGGAGGAAAACACCTCATGGACAGTACATTTACCCCAAACTCCCTTTTCATAAGTGGTGACTGCCTTTGTTTCATCACCTCCCACTGAAAAAGCCAACTGGGACCTCCAGCACAGAGATCACACATTCACAGCTTCCCTCTGTTTTCTTTAAACCCCTTTACCCCTCTGTGCTTTTGTCCCTTTTACCTCTCGCTGCTATCCTCTACAAAGCTGTGCCTCTTTTAAATCCCTATATTTCAATGTATACTTTTAATGATAAATAAAAAAGAGAACCAAAATAGCTGCAGCAGTATGAATTTGCAAAGAACATGAAAGATAAAAAAGGACAAAATTCCCTTCTCGCTGTTTGCTCCGCACACTCATGCCCCCTCTACCCTCTTCTTCTTTGATCTCCCCTCCTCATCTCGTTATTCGTCTGATATATTGCAATACTTTACAACATGCAATCAAATGCAAAGCTGAAGGTCTTCTGCTTGCCCTCTGCGGAGCTCCCCTTCTCCCCCTCTAGTGACTTGCTTCTTCTACCCCCGCTTTCTCACAGCAGCAAATCAGGGAGTAAAATTTAAGATACAGAGACAGGTGGTTCTGTGTCTTCTCTTCCCTCCCTTTCCATCCCCCACTTCTCCCTCTCACCCTTCCTCCAATCTTCTCAATTGCCATCCTCATCCTCTTGTCACTCTTATCAGGTCTATTACATGCATTACATGTTCCCTCCCTTTCCCTTGCGTGTTTCCGCTTTTCAGCCCTCATTCCCTGCAGTCACAGCTTCACCCGCAGAAAAACAACAGTCAAAATTTAAACATTATTAAGAGAAGGGCATCTTCCTGCTCTCTCACCCTATTACTCATCATCCCTCTGGTTTTTTCTTCTCTCTCGGTTCTCCTCGATTCTCACCAGTGCTACCACTACCCAACATCACATCTGGGGTGCTACAACAATGTGCAGCTAAATGTCAAAAACAGTAATACCCTGGGGCAGACTGACACTCATACTGTGTCAAACACAGAGCTACGCAAGATTACAGAATTACATGGCTAATAGAACACACACATAAACACTAACACACAACAGCATGCACCAGCACACACACACACACACACAACACACACACACAAACACACACAGGCTTACAAACTCTATGATTTATTTGTGTCTGTATCAGTATATATCACATCACTGAGGATTTGAATAAGACTAAAGTTAGTAACAGACATATTACTCCTTATAATGTTGTGTGGAGCTACAACAATTCATCGATTAATCAATTATTAAATTAATAGGCAACTATTTTGATAATCAGTTTGACAAATTTTTTTTAAGGAAAAAAGTCTATGATTCCACTGAACACTGATCAATATTTTTCACTATTGTCTGACAACTCATTGATTAATCAAAAAATAATCAACAGATTAATCGACAATGAAAATAATCGTAAGTTGCGGCCCTAATATTGTTAAATAAAATTATGGCCACAATTAACACTTATTTTCATTAATCTGGCAAATAATTTCTTGATTAATTGGTCAATTGTTTGGCCTAAAAATGTCACTCAAGAAATGATTGTCTTCAAATTACTTGTTGTAGCATCTATAAACTCTATTATAATAAAGAAGAAAATTCCCACAATTGAGAAGCTGGAACCTTTAGCTAGAAAAAAAACATTATATTAGCAATAAATCAATTATCAGAATAGTTTCAGATTAATTTTCTGCTGGTCAACTAAGCGATTAGTTATTTCAGCTCTACTTAACATTAATTTGGAATGTAAATATAAACTGCAGCTTGGAGCTGCATGGAGGGAGAAACACTGACCCGCTCTGGACATAATGGCTAGATGTTTTGTTCAATAAAATCATTTAATGTGATTACTTTCTCAGTAAGTGATGCAAATCTATTCCGTAGCTTACGGATGGGAGGAACATTTAGCCCGCACTTCTCTCAGTCTGGTAAGACATGAACCGTCTCACTGGATCTTATATAAGCTCTTGGTTGTCATCACAATCGCTAATTTAGTTTATCCCTCTAACATGTGTATTCCTGGAGGATATTTCAGTTTCAGCTCTGCGAGTCATACCGTGGGGCTCAAATGTCAGTTAGTGGCTCAGCTCAAACCCTTCACTGAGTGTTACTGAGATTAAAAAAGAACCTTAAGGGGTCACTTGCCATTGAGACTCTTAGCATTATTAAAAACAGCTGCTGGATGTATTTTTATGTATTTCAGATAATATGTGCATGTCTTTTATGCCATTTTTTTCAATGGAAATAGCTCCAAGCTACAGCCAGGAAATACATCAGCAGTTTTCTGCACAGGTAGTTTTCACTCAGGCTCCAACTTGGCACCATGCTTTTATTCTCCTGAGCAAACTCTGGATCTAGAAATATACCATTTCTGTCTGTGGCCATGGTTCTCACTTTCTGGGCTTCAAACAGGCAAGTAGAAATCCTACATCACAGTTACTTTCAACAACCTACAGTAGGTCTACAATGAGTATTTTTCAATCCAGGTTAGCCTAAGACCCATGCTTTACTGTTTAAATCAGTAAATTTAAGTTAAGTTAGCTGTTTTGAAATTCAGGTGCATACTGTGTTGAGTTTAAGAGTGCAAAAAAATCCTTCTTCTTGTAAATGCACACACATACAGAGAAATAAACAAATAGACTTGTGCACTTTCGTCAGTGCACACTATTTGCCCTGAAGCACTCATATACCTGCAGGTCATTGCATATATTTATTTAAATATATTTCCGATTTATCCAACCTTTATTTTACCAGGAATATTCCTATTGAGACTCAGAATCCCTTTTTCAAGGAGGTCCTGGCCAAGAAAGCAGCATAAAAAGTTTCACATAAAAAAAACAAACAACTGACTTAAATCAAACAATGAATTAGCAGTACCCGACATATACATTCGGTGGTCGAACAGGGCTTCATCCTGTCATATAATAATCTATTTTAATGTGATTCTGTAGCTCCCACCAAGATGAGGGTGCAAGAAGACAGTGTCTATTGACAGTGTGGGTTTGAGGAATGACATACATAATTTGTCAGTGACTGGAAGTTACACTATTGATAGTTTTAGGAGCCAGTAGTTCAACAGTTTGTGTAATATGGCCTTTAAAAAATGTACCTGTACTCTATTCTACGGTTGTACAAGGAAGACAAAACCAATTTTCTCATGTAATAATATGTGCAGAAACCTAAATCAAAGACAAATCATAACGCAGAATGGTACAATGAAACTTTCAATGAAGACTAATTTGCATGCACATGTAAAATATCACCATAGACATAATACATAGTGATAATTAAATAATATTTTTCTTGCTCCAACAGAAAAAAATGTTCTTTATCCTGAGTTAGTTAAAGTGTAAAGTGTAATAAACAATTACCCCACACATATATCATCCAGTAAAATATTTTCAACTTGTGGCTACACCAATATGGCCACTCAAACATTTTCCCTCTTAATGACCTTACTAACATCTGTGCCAAAAGAAAATCTCTATTTAATACTCCCTCATAGATATCATGGATAGAGGCTGGGCAGCAGGAGGGCTGGCAAACCATCCATCTAACTTAACAGAAGCCATTAAATGGATTCCCAAAACATGAGTTCTGAAATCTGAGCCCGAGCCAATTTGGGTAGATGTAGTGTGACCCAGGCTCATTAAAACACAGAACAGCTCTTGTTATACGGCGACCCACCAGAAACTGGCCCACGACCCACTTTGAATTTTCACCCTTAGGCGACACTGCCAGAGACGACAGTAAAAACTGTGAGCAGATTCTGTCATTCTCCTCTTCCCCTGTTCATTATACCTTTCTCTACGCTGCCCTCCCCTCCCCAACCCATTCCCACCTTCATCTTCCTCAATCCTGCCAAGGCCATGACAGTTAAACAGGCACAGGGCATGTCATGCTCCAGAGGCAGAGAGAGAGAAGGGATGATGGAAAAAGAAAAGGAGAGAAAACAGAGAAGGTACAATCAGTGTTGGTGTTGTGATCAAAATCAGAAATATGTTGCAACAAATAGAGAGAAAGAAATGACAGAATGTGAGAAAGACAAAAAGAGAAGCAAGGGTAAAGAGGAAGAGGTGGAGAGAAGGTTGACATCTTGATTTATAGAGAGATTGATCAATTTCTGTTGGAGCGTGCTTGGGTGACACATGTCAAATTTCATGTCAATAAAACCAATTGAGCTGAATTGAATTGAACTGAACCAAGCAACTCAGAATAATGAGAGAGGGAGGCAGAGGAAGAGTGAAACAAAGGAATACTAAACACAGAGTCGTGGAGGATGTTGATTCTCTTCAGGGAAATACATACGAGCTAGAGCTGCAACGGTTAATCAGGTTAATCAATTATAAACTGACTATCAAATTAATCTGCAACAATTATGACAATCCAGTAATCATTCTGAGTTGTTTTTTAAGAAAAAAGTCCAAATTCTCTGATTTCAGTTTCAGATTACAATAAGTAAAGTGGGTTGTGGACAAAAAAAAACATTTAAGGACGTCATCATGGTCTTTGGGAAACGCTGATTGACATTTCTCACAATGATCTGACATTTTATGGATGAAAAAACTATTGATTAATTGTTGCAGCTCAATACTGAACACTGTAACAGACAACAGAGTGACAGCAGACTATGATCAAAAAGTGGGTATTACAACGTGCACACATACAGCAAATGAACATACAAGCAGTAACAGAAGTGGACGATGGTGGATTAAAGAAGATTGCTGACAGTGGACAACACCTCCCTTCTCCCTCTCAGCACCTAGTGAAGCAGACGAGCACCTTCAGCTACAAGCTGGTGTCCCCACGGTGCTCTACAAAGACTTAATTCCTGGAAATGTAAGACTTTACAACTTCTTCTCTGACTGTTAAAGCATAGAGGTCAGTGTGTTCCTGCTGCTGTTCCACCTATGAATAATGATGAGCTCCACAAACCTCAGCTCAGAATTCATTGATGTAGTATTGCATGTATACCTGTATGCCTGTGCACCGAGTTTTTACATGCTTGACCTTTCAGTTCCTTTGATACTGTTTTAATACATTTTTTTCATCATATTTTATGTAACACAGCTCTGATCTTTGTTGCCATGTTGCACTGCATGATGACTACAAATGTATCTATTTATGTATCTATTCAAATATCTTTTGTGCCTGATTTGTCTGATTTCTAATTTCTGAGGGGATTGCCCTTTTAACTTGGAAACAAAATAATGATGTGAAAATGACAAAAAGAACTAATAATAATTATATAATTATCCTATTTCTGGTGTACTGCAATTACTATAATCCTATATTACTTCTGCATTTATACTGTTAGGGCTTATTCTATGAATTTAAATCAGCATGGGAGAAGATACAGGCATGCATATACTCTGTTTTCCTGACTATAAGACAATGGCACTCATGCAAGAACATTTTTGTATTCCTATGTTAACTCTCTTATTTTTTTCATACAGGCTTGTACAAGTGTGCCACTTCAGATTCAGCAAACGCTCCCAACCTTGGGTAATTGTGTAAATCAGGGGTGGGCAATTATTTTTCATGGAGGGCCACAAGAGAAATTGATTAGGCTGCCGTGGGCCAGACACAAATGATATAATAATATCCTAATAGTGGCCAAATCTCTTATAATGCAGTGGTCACAAGTGTTCTCTATAGGACATTTCCACTGCTGGTCACCCTCTCGGAATTGCCATGTTGAATTGTGGGCAAATATTTTGTTGGCAATGTCCAAAACTTGATTTTTTACTTTGTACCATGCATGCTGCATACAAGTTGTAATGATAATCGCAGCAACAGTAGAAGAAGAATAACAACAAATAACAAATAATAACAACATGGATGTACAACACTGAGTGAATAAAGTTACAGTTAATATAAAAGATTATAGTTCATCATTAATACCAATGAACACAGCACTGACCCCTTTCAAAATAAAGGTCTGATAACACTTTAATGATAAACAAAATGCTATTGACTGTCTTTGCTAGATTTTTAAGTTTTGGTATTTCATGGTGGCCTTGAGGGCCACATGACACCTTTCAGTGGGCCACATCCAGCCCCTGGGCCACATTTTGCCCAGGTCTGGTGTAAATGATCCGCCTGTGCATATTTAAGTACAGTTTTGTAAATTAACATATTTTAACATCCCAATAATACCATGCAAGGCAATGTTCATTCATGAAAATTACATCAAAGAGTAAAAAGAAGAACTTGGAGATTGAAGTCCTGCCTTCAGAGATCCATAAAGGAAAAGTCTGTAATTTTAACAGTATCAGCAGTCAAATTAAGAGACCTTCTAAAGCCAAGATTTGGGAAAAAATGAGTGCTGTTAATGTAATGTCACCATATTGTCACTGAAATGAAGAAGAAATTGTTTGACATGAAAATGTCTTTAAAAAAAAAAAAGTCTCGCAACAGCAAGGCGATTGATGACTGCAACAGGAGGAGGGGGTCAAAGGGAAATCTTCTCAAAGAGATGGATGAAAAAATCTGTGCCACAATAGGTGGTGTTACACTGTTAGGCAATGCGACAGAGGATGTTCCTCTGCACAACGACTTGCAGAAACCTGCATGAAAAGATAGTCCCATAACCAATAAGCCCGTCAGTCCAAAGCCTAAAACTCATAAAACTCAAAATACAAGAAAAATGGTGAATGCGATAAGTTCTCCTTAATCATTCATACAAACCACTTGAGAACGAATCTGGTTATGTGAGTGGTTCTTGCCTGAGACCGAATGTTTCGCTCTGGAAGTTAGCATTGAAAAAACGGGCATCATCTGTTTAAGAACTGGACATTTAGTCACAAAACTAGATGCTCCTGTTACAGATTGACCTTTGTATTACAAATTGTAGGAAAATGCTTGGCATGTCCATCCCAAGAAAAACCACTGAGCTATGCATTAATTTCAGCTTTGCAGCCACATTTAGAAATAGACTTCTTTGAGTCCCACAGCCGCATGGAGAAGAAGCGGTGGTAAAATCAACATATTACGTGCAGATATTCACACATATATCTCCTGATGAGAAAGAAATACTCGGTGTTCCCCCCCCAATAATATTACTTCATTACTACAATGTAATTACTATGCTGATATTACATGTATTATTCAGTTTCTTCCGTATCAGTTTCTATCGTTCCTTGCCTCCAGATGCAAAATGTTAATGCAGAGAATTAATGAGTCTCTATAAACTTCACCCTCCCACCCCCCATCTCTCTCTGAATCTGCAGCTCCTGTATGCTCTCTTATCTATCCGAAGCACTCCACAGCCACACTGACAACACACCACACACACACACCCCACCTGTATTGTCTACTGTGGTTTCTGGCACTATTATCATTTTCCCTCCTCTTCCTTCCTTGTGCTCATCCCTTGGTTTTCTCTAATAAACCCTTCTTCCTTCCCTCTTCCTTCCTTGTCGCCCTCCTCCCCTGTTTCTTCCTCAATACCCCTTCATTTCCTCCCTTTCATTCCTCCGTGCCTTCCCTATCCTTTGTCTCCCTTCCTTTCATTCCTCATCCTTCCTATCCTTTGCCCTTCCTAATTTCCCTTTCCGTTCCTCCTCTGCCCCGTCTCCTCTCTGCACCTCCTTCTCTGGCTTGTGTTTCAGAGTGATTGTATTTGAGAAGGGAGCGGCCGACCTTGAGGACCAGTTCGAGGTCAAACCCGTCTGTCTGAAGAAATACAAAGACGGATACTTTCCTGACAAATCAGACACATTTGCACACAAAACCACAAGCGCTCTCTCAAACACAAACGCCTATAAACATACACGCAACCTGTCGTGCTGCTAAGATTAGCAGCAGCAAGCTCTGTATCATGAGAAGGCAAAAATAAACATAACACTCCAGACAAATGTTATTTCTGACACCATGTTGTTACAAATATGCAGGGAGATTTGTCTGTAATTCATCATGTACATATCAGTTTATCAGTTTCTTAGGATCCCCGTCAGCTAACACCATGATGCCAGCTAGTAAACAAATACAGGGTGCAAAATTAACTTTCTGTCCATCGGCCAAATGGCTAGTGAATGTTTAAATTTTACCAGACGCGCAACAGACAGCCATGATTTTTTCACTGGTGAGTAAAGAAAATCTGTCAGCCACTTGTATATTTTACCAGTATTTGGCTGATGCTAACTTCTGGCCCTGCAAACACATCATTTTGAATTTACAATTGGGAGCTAAAATAATTCCACAGGGTTTTAATAAATAGCAACTAAGTTGTTAGTAGTTTAGCATGTCATATTCCCAGTCATTTAAAAGTGCAAAATTTCCCCACCTCTCCCTCGGCCTGTCAGTGTCACTACTGTACTGCGTCACTATCACTGCCTGTTCTTTCAGCCCCACCAGCACCAGGGAAGATCAGATATTTGTTCATCACTCCCAAATATCTCCACAGATTGTAAACATAATCTCCAGTGAGTGATGAGGTCGGAGTCTGGGTGCCAAACTCTAACTATATTCCGCTGCTGTAATAAAAATTTTAAACGAGTTGTCTGATTGAAAGTTTTAAATAAACACATACCACTAGGGGTGTCACCATATTCTAAATCCATGATTCAATGTGATTTTCATGATTTGATTCGATTTTTCATTTGAAACATTTTCTTATTTTGCACTCGGTCGGTTATGCCATTGGAAATATCATTGGTTTTATGATGTCACAACTGTCATTTACATTTTCAAATTCTCCTTTAAAAAGATAGTCTATATGGTATCGAGTGTGATTTAACAGCCAGTGAGCTATGCTGTGAAAAACAAATACTGGTAGACCTGCATATTCTGCCTTTTTATTTGATTCTTGAAACTGAAAGCTCTTTTCAATCGACACACACCTTTGCATGCATGATCAGTAAATATATGAGTAAACACTCACATAAATGCACACCACTAACACTAACACACTGACCCTTCATGCCTCATTTGAAAAGCTGTTGTAATGCCCTTGTGAGGCCAAGTCCTCGATGTCTGTGTGTGTATGTTTATCGCTCTTTATCACACACTTTCAGGTTCAATAAGCCTTCTCTCGGTGGATAAATGAACACACACAGGCACAGTTACTGCATTGTCCTCCAGTCCCTGCAGCTGTCACACTATCTCCCACCAGTAAATCCACTGACTTAACTCACTACCATCTTACAATATAAGGATACAAGGATAACATCTACCATCTTCAGAGTGAGTTTGTCAAGTAAATCTACATGCCTGTGTCAAATAACTATCACTCAAAAATGCAATCCTTTCCTTCATCCTTAAATTATTTAATGTCTATAGCACATAATCCTCCCCAGGTCTGTGTTTCTCCAGTGTCATACTTCATTTGGGATTAAGGCACATATATTGAGACCTTATACTTTGAGGTCTATGGCACCTGATAGTCCATCTTCTTCTGACTATGCTTCCTGGCATAATGTCTGTCTCGCACATTTCTGGCAGTGTGGCAACCACCTGTTCTTGTGTGACGCCGTTCATTTCCCTGTCCTCCAGCAATTACCTACTGATCTACACTGCTGTTTTTGGACACTACTGCTTCATCGACTTCTTGGCTTCTAACTAGCTTCAACCTGGCTAAAACAATCCCATTTTTAACCACATTTGCCTTGCTAAGCTGAAAACACACCGTTTTAGAAAACACTGCACTGCACTGTTGCTACAACTGATCTCGTCAATTCTTTCTCTCCTCTCGCTCTTATCCTCCGCTTTCATCTTGTCCTTGCACTGAAAATGCTCTTGTCTTGCTTGAAAGACGATTTTTCTGCATTTTCTCGTTGGATCTAATTTCAGAAAAAGTTCCTTTACAGTTGGACATTTTAGAGCAATCAAGGACTTTCCACTTGGACTACTGTTCCATTTATTTTAAGTCACTCTGGATAAGATTCACGTAAATAAATGTAATGAGGAGCCAAGAACGCAGTATAATGAGGCAGCAGCCAAGCAAGGAAGAAAGAACAAGGAAAGAGAAAAGAACAGAGTCTGTGTCCATGTCTGAGCCTGGTAGAGGGAGTTTAAAAGTCAGAGACGAGAGTGTGTGGGTGGTTGTACCTTCGGTGTGTATAGCAGACACGTAGCTCCAGTTGTATCTCTTGACAATGTCCACCATAGCTCTTGCCTGCTGGGCATCTGAAGGCACCACCCGCATAAAGTACTTATACAGGCTCTGAAGCAGTAGAAATAAAATCAATGAGAAGCAGAGTTATCCAGTTTGGTAATGGGTAATTCTACATAATTAAATTAAAGTTACATTAAAGTAGCAGTAATACATTCTCTCTTGAATTGATTCCCTCTAATATTTATGACCCTCCATCTGTACAACTTCAATAACACAGAATTTTGTGGTCGCACCTTGTCGCTGAGGTCCATACTGGTGGCAGAGTAGGCAATCTGCGGTATGTTGAACAGCTGTAGAAGGTTCTGGACCTGGATGGCCACTGAGCTGGACCCCGGCCCAATTAAACCCACGATGGGTTTCTTCCCCCGCATTGGAGTGGCAGAGGGATCTGCACACTTCATTGTGGTTCCTCCGCCTCCTCCCCCTCCCCAGGAGACCCTCCGCCCCACTCCTCGGCCTCATCGGACGAGACCAGCGAATCCCGAATGAACTCGATGCTCTGCTCCAGAGCCACGGCTGTGTGCCAACAGGAGTCCCGGATCTCGCAGCCCAGGGTGATGTTGGGAAGGATGTGCGGGTCGATGTTGATGCGGTCCAGCGTGTGCATCATGGCCTCCACCCTCTGGATGCCGTACTGCTCCCGCACCGCGCCACACTTGCGCTCGTGTACCTGTGCACGGTGGACAGAGCGGAGGAAGAAATCAAATCTAGTCAAACTGAACTAACATTTAGATAATAATGTTGTCTGAATGTTCTCGTTACTGGTGATGGCTTTAATTATTCAGACTCATTTTCATTTTTTAGCAGACTGGATGAACAGTAAGTTACATTTTTCAAATTACGCTTTTAACACAGAGGTGCTTCACGGTTGGACTAATATTGGTTTCATGTTCACATAGCTGCCATGTTCAAAGAGTCATTTTTTCCAGTTTGCAATTATCCATAATGAGATGGAAAAAGCTTGAATGTCAATGGGTGACTGTAGGTTCCTGGGGCGGCTAATGGAGGTTGAAGGTTCACGGACTCACAGAGCTACCCATTCTACAAATTGAATGTAGTCTTTGGGTCTTAATGCGGAGCAACATTATGACCCTACAAAAGATTGGAAATTTGTCTAAAAATGATCTCCAATAATTTTTCTGATCATCATTTTATACATTTTCTGTTTTAACCTCTGCAACATTTTCAAGGTGCTTTTTTTAAAATCCAGGTAGGATTACAGATGAAGATCAGTGCAAGTGGGGTGTGAAAATTCAAAACAGCTGAATTAGAGCTGAAACTAATGATTATTTTCATCATCCATTAGTCTGGTGATTATTTTAACAATTAATCCATTAATTGTTTAGTTTCTAAAGCATCAAAAATTGTGAAAATGCTCATCACAGTTTTCCAGAGCTCAATGTGACATCTTCAAATAATTTTTTTTGTGCAACCAGCTATCCAGAACCCAAAGACTCTTCATTTCCTAGCATAAGTAACAAACAAAAGCAGCGAATCCTCACATCTAAGAAGCTAGAGCTAGTAAATGTTTAACATTTCTGCTTGAAAAGGGACCGAAATGATTAGCCGATAATCAAAATAGATGTCAACTAATTTTCTTTCAATAAAACCGAGAAATCCACTAATAGTTGCAGCTCTAAACCAAACTCTGACACACACAGACAAATAAACCCAAGATTACCTTGTCAGCAGGAGGCTGATGATGGACGGAGAACAACGCTCCAATGATGATGTCACCAGGTATGTGTGCTACAACTCGCCGTTCGCTGACTGGGAAGAGGCAGCTTGATCAGGCCCTGCCCAAATGGACAGAACTAGCAGCAGACAACGTATCATCTTGGTCCGTTAAGGTCACGAAGGAGAAACAGATCTCAAATTTGCAGCGTAGAGCCGTCACAGGAAACTACTTGTCCGAGAAACACTTCTCCTGGCCATGGCGAGAGCTTGCAGCACAGAGGAGTTTTTGAAAACAGCCGATTTCAGTATATTCCTTTCTTCGGACTTGTCTTTCTTTCCTTTGGATTTCAAGGTGGGACCATCGCTGCAACAGCTGAGACAGGTGCAGGAGTGCAACCTGGGAAATTCAAAAGAAAATCTCAATGGTTGACATAACTTCAGGCTCCCCAAATTTTAAGGTAGGGTTGGTCTCCACAGTAACAGGTGACAAGTCAGACATGTTCACATAAACCTGTCAGCAGAGAGGACATGGTTAGAATTTGAACATTTTAGGTGGTGCTGGAATTCACAAGCATGCTTGCCACACAGGCTTGTCCTTAGTTTAATTGCTTGATCACTTTACTTGTATATAGTCACAGTGTGTAGACACAATCTCATATCTTTACTTAAGTTTAACAGACTTTCAACATAGCATTCTTTTCATTTACAATCCTTGGTTAAATAAGCCTCAACTTATCAGCTTTTCATCAAAGGCATACCATGCAGCATTTGCTGAAAAAAAAAAATGCACAGACTCATATAAACATGTTCCCATAATCCTGTGTGGTGGTGTCTGTATCTGCAGAGACTCTGTCCTCCACCTGCATTTTCTTACTCATATTTTGCTGTGTTCAGGATGTTTCTGTGCTTCAGCCTGTGTGTAGCCCCCAGCCATTATTAGGACTGCACGATTTGGTAAAAAAGTCATATTGTGATTATTTTGACTGAAATTGTGATATACAGTACATCTTACATCTGGAGATCAAGAACTGTTGCCCAGAGCATCTCTGCAGGAATACAGTACTTCATTATAATGCAGTTTTCATACACATTTTTCCCTTTTCAAAAAATTGCAGTCAGGTTCTGTTTTGTGATTTGGATATTGGACTTATCCATATTGTGATTTCAATAATTTTTGTGATGAATTGTGAAGCCCTAGCCAATACAGCATGCAGATTTTGATTTTGAGCACACATAAAAACTTAGCGACCAGCAATCAGTTATTGTGATGTGCGTGATTAGTCGACTACACTAAATGCTAGTTGGCATCAGAATGACAGTTAACTATGCCTCTAAGTCATCATGCAGCCGCCCGCCTCTAGCTGGCACTGCATCTCTATGTAAGCCACACAGTGTGACAGGCTGGCAGCTAACATCACCA
The DNA here is from genome assembly GCA_034769285.1 of Lutjanus argentimaculatus. Classification (NCBI taxonomy): domain Eukaryota; kingdom Metazoa; phylum Chordata; class Actinopteri; order Lutjaniformes; family Lutjanidae; genus Lutjanus; species Lutjanus argentimaculatus. The sequence goes on from JAWZSL010000001.1 coordinate 6,671,441, forward strand.
CCGAGTGAATGATTTCGTTTACCCTCAGACACTGTGATCCTGCTCAGTCTGAAAAGATGAAGCATTTAATGAGTTGTTGTCATGTTTTGAAGTGTAATGTGTAATGTTCATAATGCACAGCGCAAAGTGGGACACACGGCATTTATAATATGATTTGGTCATTGAAGAATATGATAAGCTTTGAACGATCATGTGCAGCATTTTTCATGTTTAACATTATCAATTAATAAATTGATCTCAATTTAAACCGTTTTCTGAGTGTTTTTCTTACTGTTATACTAGTCGACTAATCTATAACTAAAATTTGCTTTTAATCGACCGCGAAATTAGTTGCCAGGAACATCCCTAGTCAGCTATATCATGTTCTCCGTTGCACTGCATTGCATTGTCCATCTTTATACTCTGCTCTCCGTCTGTGAGAGCTGCAGAGAGAGATACAGTCTACACACATACACACACACACACGGCCAGAGCTGACTGAGAATCGTTTCAGCTATATTCACACAAAATCCACTGCTGTACAGAGGTGTGACATGCTTACTTGTGCTCTAGCAAGTAACCACTGTGAAACAATCAGAAAATAACATTTTATTTCTCTGATTTACTGCTATGTGTGCTAATGGTGCTTGCTCTCTTAAGTCATTCTTGTCTCTTTCTCCATCTTTATCATTCGTTGAGCCACGGAGGAGGGGCCAATTTTGAATGGTGCATTTACAAACAATGCTACATATTTTACCTATATGCACTCCTAATGCTTTGATGGAGGTGTGAGTCACATTAATGGTTTAGTTTATTATATTGTACACTGCACTGCAAAATGGGGAAATACACTAAGAACTATAAGGTGAGGTTCTAAAGTCTAAAGACCTCACATGAACAGGCAAACATGTTGGCAGATCAGTGCACCCACTTTTTATAACACATTTCTGTAAACAATTTACACTCACACCTCATCTTTTCAGCTCCTTTTGAGTATGGAAAACCGTGTACATTAAAGCCTGAGCTCATATCTTTCACTCTCATTTAACACTGTGTCTGTGTGCACCCAGATGTACATCGCTGCATACTTGATGTCTAATTGAAATGGGGATGCAAAGTGTGAGAGTGAAATCAACATAATTACCACTGTGTTGGCCATTATAGTGACCAACATAATGAGCAGTTATTGTTTGTTCTTAATGAAGCTTAATGTGACGACTAGAGTGCTGGCTCCAGACAGCTCTAAATCACTCTGACTGTGCAGAGTCACCGCTGTGTCAACGCAATATCAATAACGCAACCGCAACATCGTATCACACCTGACAGCTGCTGTGGGGACTCTCTGGTCGTCTGGCATGTTTTATACGGCATTCACTCGTAAAAATGTGGCATCGATAAGGTCACATAAAACCACTGGCGGCCCCATTTTTCTCTTTTGTTTTGGTCCTTGAAGATTAACTCCTGCCGAAAAGCCATGAGGAGTACTAAAAAATCTATTAACATACCGCACGTCATCCCTCAGTTGTCTGCCCCTTGACTCTAACCAAATCAAACTTGGAATGTTACACAATATTCTCCCACTGCTTTAATGTTATTAGTTTAATACTAGCTTTTGGGTGTTCTCTTCAAATTGGGCCCTCATGCATCGTTCTCATTACACTTTAAATTGTTTTCAGGACTGAAACAAAGACTTCTATACATCCTTTGGCAAAACTTTGGCATTAAGAGGTATTTTATTATCCTATTGTTCTAGGAAAGAAGGTAGACTATTGCATGTGCCTTGTTATGATAAATTATAGAATGCAACCATTTAATGAAGTGCGAAAAGAGGTTAGATAACAGTGAAGAACCCCCTTTGCAAAATGTGGGTAAGTAAGCCACTAAGTGGATGATTCAAACAGACATACAGGACACATCTAGCTACATGAAATACGCCAAGCTACAGTGTTTAACAATCAGCCAAAGTGGGGGGACATTAGTTTCCTCCCCCGGGTAAACTTTCAAGAAGCCATGCCTGCATTAATGGGCAAGTCTTATAATTTGCTTAACCTCAGAGCTACGCAAATACTTTACTTCACTGCAATGGACCGATTTAATTGACCGTAAACAGCAGGGGAGCTGGGACAGTTTAGACAGCAGAAGATGGCATCCACTGCTTATGCAAAACCAGATCAAGGTCGTGACAGGGATGTTGGCGGTTAGCTAGGTGCGGGAAAAAGGGATAAATAGAAGGGGGGAGAGAAATGACGGTGAAGTGAAATATAGATAGAATATAGAGGATGAGAGGGACATGGAGGAAGGGAAAGGAAACAGAGAGCATCAGATGAAAAGGCAGAAGGAGGGAATATGAAGAGAGACGAAGGAAGAGGGAAAGGTGGGAGAAGAAAGAGAAAGGGGAAGTGATATGCAGAAAGAGGCAGAGAAAGAGAGATTGAGACAGAAGAAGAGATAAGAAAGCAAACAGAAGACAAGGGAGAGAGTGATAAAAAAAAGGCATCAAGGGACAGAGAGTCTCACTGAACGTAATTAACATGACAGTGTCAGGATGGCAACAGGGCTAACTGCTGCTCCAATAATGAACAAATCAAACATAACGCAGCTATCTCTCTCTCTCCCTCACTCTCACTCTCCTCTCTCTCTCTCCACACACACATATACACACTGTCTCTATCAGTGATGCAATTGTGTCTCTGCCTCCCATTCTCTCTATCTACGGGCAGGAGTAGATAAAGGGATAGTTCGGCTTATTTGAAGTGGGGTTATATGGGGTACTTATCAATAATAACTGTATTACCTACAGTAGATGGCAGTCTGCAGCCCCCCTGTTCGGAGATATTTAGAATATTTTCACTGCTTTACTTTGCCGTCAGCAAGTCTTTTTCGCTGTTATATATATATGACAAATATCGCTCTCTATAAACTAACCACACTCCATAGGCAAAATCAGAAAATTTACCTCACAGAGCACAGGAGTTGCTGGTCTACTTCTACCTCTATCTTTTAGTTTGTGTTTTTGTGTGACTTCAATATTCTAAATACAGTGTACACTCAATAGTGATTATTTTAAGTGGACCTTTTTCAGTTTGCTAGAATACCTTTGGTTGCTGACCCTGTCCACAGCAGTACATTGCTTACCTTCCAGCTGGTACTCCTCTCTGCTTCTCCAAACTCGCACGTGCCGAACAGCATCTACTGTAGATAATCACTGACTATCAATAAGTACCTCATATTACCCCACTTGAAATAATCTGAACTATCCCTTTAATGCAAAATTACACTTATCAGTAGCACATTCATACACATTCCCACTCACAAAAAATTATTTCACCACACATTTGTATCTCCCTGAGATAAGCCACCGTTTAATCTGCAGTCCTCCAGTATGTCTCTCCACACACTCAGTCACATACATGCTGTGTCTCTCTGTCACGCTCTCCCCGTGTCTCTCTCTCGTTGCGTAGGCCTAACTGTAGCTGAAAGGAAAAGAAAATCAAATCCTCATTCCCTAAACAAACATCTCACACACGCCATTAGGCATTTATATCTCAAGTTCTATCCAAACTACGCACAAGGGCGTTATAAAAACCTTCCAAATCAACTTTTACACAGACATAAACACACAGAGACATAGGCATAGACAAACAAACATTCTCCCTCCCCCTCTCTGTCTTATTTTAATTCAATGAGTTTCATTAGTGCTGACACACTGTTTGGTGTGTTGAGAAAGCATTTAATTTACGGCACATTAAAAAGGGACCATAACAATTACTATTTATCTAAAAGAATCCCTGCGACGCAAACACATTTGTTTTCTCTATCTTGCTCTGTATGACGCACAGACATTTGTGTTAGTAATTAATGACGGGGCAAGGGGCAGAGTCTGGAGTATTCAAAATAGATTGTAGCTGTTCTTCTCATCATCTGAACAGCTCAACTTTAACTGTCAAAACTACTGGTGCATATTTTGAGTGATTGAATGAGCTGAAAATAAAGTATCCTGAGAGAAATATATATCAGGACCAGGGCTAGGCAATATGGCCGAAAAATTTAGCACAATGAAATGTTTCAATTCAGTTTATATTAATAATTATTAATTAATTAATTATTATTCAATATTTTAAGGACCTTTTTTTAATGGGGCAATTTAATCACCTTACTTTAAACTTAACCACTTTATTTATTAAGGCACATGGGTAACAGACTTAACAGACCAAAAAAAAGCTGCCATACTGATGAGCTGACCTGACCTTTTTTATTAACAAATTTCCTCACCACCTGAACTCATTTTCTCACTGCACGCTGTTTCTCTTATTGTGTCACATGTCGATGGTGCAACTGAACAACTGAACTGTTTGCATGTCACTTGTAGCACTCCTTTATCAAGGGATATTATGGGCCGGGGCATAATCGTTATGTCCTTTCATGGCAGATTGCATTTATTGCATTTAGGTGAAACTAACTGAACATTATATTGTACAGTTTCCTTATTGAAATTGATTAAATGTCTATAGCAGATACATATGCCTATTGTTTTATTGCCCAGGCCTAATCAGGACACAAACTGACTCCAGTTATTCACCACACACACGTTCACAGAGACATACACATGCAAATGGTTAATGCAAGCATCTTGTATGCTCTAAAGTAATAGATGTACATTCACCCACATAAGAGCGCAGCTGTTTTTTCTATCATGCTCATTCACTTGTGCACCTCCCTCAGTGATATGCCAACCAGCAGACAATGTAAGGATAAATGGAGTACCACCACAGGAGCTGTGACTTTTATAACAGGCTCTATACATCTTTACATTAAAGAGAATGTCTTCCTTTTAATATTATACGTACCACCTCCTGGTCAATGTAGAAAACTCTGAGGGGTGCAGTGTTTTTTTATGCAAATAAAAAAATACTATATTAAAGGTAAAAATCCTCACCTTACATGGGGGAGTATAATCTAAACTGATCAATTAGCCTAACCGTAAATTGTTTGGCTAAACTTTGAATGACATGCTATAAAGACAAGTGTCACAAGTAACACAGATTAAATTTATTTTCATTTTAAATGTTTGAATGGTGCTTAACGTGCTGCTAAACATTCTGCAGCAGTATTGGCACATAACGGAGTCATGCCGTGGGCCATGTATTCCTTCCTTTAGGGGACTGGAATACTGTTAATATAGCTTAATATAGTTTAAGTATGATATTTAGATAGATGACTAAGCAAAGTGCATTCATTAACAGCTTAGTTGTTTAAGACAGGGAAAAAACAGTATTGAATTGATATCAGTAACGGCAGATACTCAAGTTTGCAGTATCGATATCAGACATGAAAAAGTGGTATCGAACCATCCCTACATGAGATTTTTTTTTTTTAATGTAAAAAGTAACTAGTGACTATGAATGAAAAATTAACAGTGGAGTAAAAAACTCTGCAATGTGGTGGACTTGAAGTACAAAGTAGCATGAAATGGAAATACTCGAGTGATGTACGTAAAAACTGTACTTAAGTACAGTACTTGAGTAAATGTACTTAGTTACTTTCCAACACTGGGGATGATGAATCTTCAACAGAAACACAGAGCAAACAGGCACCATCAAATGATACTATATCATAGTGTTTCTCAAATGATTTCCTGGCAACTAAAATGGGTCATACTGTGTTTTTTTTTTTGTGTGTTGTGTGCACAGTTTAAGGAAGCGCAATATTTTAGGAAGCTTCAGCTTTTGCTGAGTGGGCATGTGACAGTGTTTCTCCATATGCCTCATGTTCCCAAGTGGACAGAGGTACTGTTTTTTTGCACCTGAGCTCCCACAAAACATGTTTCAGCATGCTTTAGAATGTTTAAAGGTTTATTTTCATCATCACTAATTGGTACCTTGTTTCTAGAATTATCTGAGTACCACCAGGAGCTGTTTCTGGTACTCAGACAACAGACATCAGTATGGCTAAGAGACGCCAACCCTCACTACATTCAGATTTGTACTCCCATAGTTTTCCATAGTAAGCTCTTGTGGTGCATCCTCCCTGACAGCTGCAGCCAATTAGATTTTCCTCAGTCAGTCTAGTTTCAAGTCTCGATAAATAAATAAAGAAGGTCTGATACTAAACGACCTCATCAGACAGTTAAGGGCATGAAAATGTCAAACGCCATCAGAATCTCTCTGAACCCAATTCACTGCTGTGACACTGCCAAACCTCCATCGGATAGCCAACAAGTATGTCACTGCAAACGTGCTGTTGACTATAGCTGCCTCCTTATGGATTCTCAAACATGCAGGTATGATCATTGTCGTCAGGGAGTGCCGACACGGTAATGATGTTACCTGCTGCAGCGGCAGCACATCCGGCAAGGTGTGACAGAGCTGCGCCTGCATAACTCAACCAAACGAGCTCTGACCTTAAATCACTTCATTCTGCTGTGTTTCAACAGGGACTCGCAGCGGACCTCACTGTACTTTGATGTTTTGTTTGTTTGCTGGTTTGTTTTAATCTATGGTGGTTTCTTTGAGGTTTTCCCACAGCGTCCATACGAAGGGACTGATTGACTGCCGTGACATTCCGTACATCCTTTGATTCATCACTGACATGCACGTACACCGTCTGGTCAAACTGCCTCTTTCCAAGGAGAAATCGCATCCACAGACAACAACAACGACTGGCGCAGCGCTGCATCCGTCAACCGCAATGGGAGCTCGGAGTCCATCAATTTGCACCGAATCAGACCCACACGATTTTTATTACGAGCGACTTGTGCAAAGCATGACAGAGACACCGTCTGAAATGAACGTGGCTACAGCATGCAGCAGTGAAAAGCGGGTTTCTGATCCCTCTCTGTCTTATTGGCATGACTGTATCTCCTATACATCAGCGCAACTGGCTGCTCTCTTTAACTAGGTTACACCGTGACCACGGGATATAACCCTATAATAACATTCAAGGACAACTAGTCCAGATGGAACTGCAACTAAGTCCCTTTATGAATACTGCAAGAACAGTATGTAATAACAAAGTGCGACTAAATCACTCTGAGCAGAATACAGACTGGGGCAGACGGGGTAAGTCTCAGTAGAAATGCTGAATGAATTACAGTTTCATTGAGGACTATTTCTGCAGAATCTCAATCTTACCTTATGGGAACCTATATGTCTCCCTGACGTCACCGGCACGGTCCCGCGTGATAATTAGGTTGCAAGTTACGATCGGGGAAGACAAGCGACGCTGCCGATCGTGTGCAGTCCAATGTCAAACACACCGGAGACGTCTGTCTCTGAGAGCTGTGCAGCTGATCCCGAGCTCCCTCCGTTTTCCAGTCACGCACACCTGGAGCCTCTCTCCAAACACCTCTCTCCCTCATCATCCCACCCCCTTTTTCCTCTCCTCTGCTCCTCCTCCTCCTCTCAGCCCCTCACTCCCTGCTTTCCCTCCGCTCAGCTCTCTCCATCCCCCCCCCCCCTCCATCTCACCTATCCTCTCTGCTCTCTTATCCACTCACCTCCAACTCACCATCTTTATAAATGCATCCACCCTTCCCCCTTAATTTCCCCTCTAATTTTACCCCTCTTCCACATCTTACCCCCCCCTCTTGTCCTCTATTCTCTCCTCTTCTATTTGGCTCAATGTGCCTGTGGGTCATTCAGTTGTTTGCTGAACATTTCTTTCACCCCATCTGTCTTGCCTTGTCCTTTGTCTCATGTCTTCCCACCTGATGTACTGAGAAGTGAGGATAAGCTAGAAAAACCCTGTTGAAAGAACAGACAAGCTAGCAGCTGTTCTGCTGATTGCTAATTAAAAGAGAACAGGTGTCTGACAACACTGCTGTCATGTGTCTAATATTAGCTAGGCTTGCATTAGCTTAACCTATTTTTTTCCTGAAAGTTTATCTATAAACTTATTAACGTCATCTGTTTCACATTTCAACAAAATGCCAAATATGTTAATCTGATAAATTTACAGCTACTCTACTTTAATACATTTGCATTAGGCAAATAAATTCTTCTGCACTTAGCCTAATTAGCTATGGCATCATGTTGTATACGCGCATGCCTCTAAATGGTCTTGTGCTACAGGCTTGCCGCTCAGCACTGCCACCAATTTTTGCAGTGGCACTCGCGGTATTGCAGCAACGTTTTTATAACTGTTGACAGGACACCTCAAACTGCGAAGTGAGTTCAAGTATGACTGTTTCTTTTATGGATTTTTGATCCATGGAGGTTTTATATTTGTAAAACCTTTTCTCAAGACAAAAAAGCAATTTTAGAAATCTGTGACATTTCCACAATGTTAAGTCTATGGGCTGAGCAGGAACTTGCGAGCGGGGGAAGGCGGTAAACACTACTGCGCATAGTCATGGGGCTGTATAGGGGATACTGGAGTTAAAATTTGGCTTATGCGCCAGACGAGCAAGTCTCATTGGACTGAATTTGCACCATCCTTGGATTTGTCAAGAAAGATTTTGCAAGAGTGATTGTTTTAACACGAACCATGATCTTACTCTAGCTCTGACCAAGTATTTGTTGCATCTAAACCTAAGAAGATCTCCAGAGAGTTGTCACAATATACATAATTAGTTGGTACAACCTGCACCATTAAAAAACAAAATCTCGCGAGAATTTCGCAAATCTAGGATTTTAGACATGACTCAAATAGTAAAAAGCAACTAGCTAGCCATCGACTGAGCTTCAATTTGGACAGGTTATTTGTTCCTCTGAATCATTTACTTTATTCAATGTAAGTCGCGTTTTGCAATATATCGACCCAATCTTAATTTTTGAATATCCAGCATTATGACGCCTGTCTAACACAGCGGAGAGAAAAACTTGCCTACTATGACAGGTTACGGAAACACTATTTGAAGGGAAACAGATTTCGACACAACACCAGTAGGCTGCAGTTCGCGCGCGATTCAGCCAATCAGAGCTGAGCATCAGTCGCTTTTCAGTTATTCTACCGTTCTCTCTAAATCATTTACTTTTAATTCAAGTGTGACTTATTGCCGTGACCATGATTACATTAAGCACTGATAAAGCGTGTAGTATGTTCACAAAAGGCTACTTGAGCCTGGACATGATGAACAAACACGAGACTTACAAAGTGATGTTGTTTCTCTCTTGTCTCTCAACACGTTTTTCTTTACTGTCCCTTGTGGCACTGGTCTCTGGCTGAGCAGTTCTCCACTGCTCCCTGTGCCTTTTACTTAATGTAGCCTCCATTAAATCCTGCGTTTACAAACTCCTTTAATTTCCAATTTAAATATTTTTTTTAATGTTCGCAAAGCCTGTAAACAGAAATATGTATCAGTGAGTCTTCTTCGTGAGGTATGTGAGGGTGAACTGTGTCGCATCTCTCTCCCCTCTCTGATCAAATAGACATCAGAGGTGACACTGTGGGCTGGGATAACGATGCAGTGGGAAGATCGATAACATTTGAAGTTTCATAGCGGTCACAGGAGTAAAGAGCCATTAACCTATACAGCTTCGCCTGCCACAGCGTCCAACTTAAAGACCCACAGAGATCAAATCATTAAAGATAAAAAAAATCAATGCAAATCTAATGGAAACATCCTGCTCCTCCTACAAACGTCTCCTCAAGCCACATAACACTGACAGTGACGGGGAAATGACGGGCTGTTTTAGGTTTTGCACGAAAATAGACTTATTTGTGCATTTTTAATGGAATTGGATCTTTTCATTTAATATATATGTATTTTATAGCCTAATTATTTTTAATTGACTTTAATCAATGATACAATTAATCATTTCGTTTTATTTTATTATATTATTTTATCAGTATAGATGCCTGTCAGATATACAGTACAATAAAATACAAGAAATACAAGCTGCCTCGTGCTTTCTCTAAACTCTGGGGAATTTATTTGAAATTGTGCTTTACTGTCTGACAGCAAATGGAATGAACAATATTTCTTTGCATTTAAAAACGCCTTTAGCGATACAGCGCCACTAACGTTACATAAATCTTGCAGAAGAAGGAATTACAGGACATTGAAAACTGTCCCATAGGTCTCTATCAGCTGCTTATCGAAGACACATTTGGAATTTGTAAGTTTTGGGGTTTACTCCTATAATACATAAAGGGGGTTATCTGAGGAGGCCTGTCACTTTGAGATACATTCCCATACATGAACTTGGCTGATGTAGGAAAAATAAATGCATGAGGAATTGTCTCTACCCGGGCTTCATCTATTTCCCTCCACGAAGGTAAAAACAAGAGAAGTTAAGGGTCGCGCATACCTTTGCTTGCAGGGCAGGTGAATGCTCCTGGAGAAACACAGCATCCCTCACGCGTCCATCAGGGCATCATGCTGGCGGTGGGTAATCTACTTTTTCACTATGGCAACAAATAAACCCCCCCTGTCCTGTCCTCTCTCTCCGCTCCGCGCCATGCGCTCCAATGAGGAGGCTCCGCTCGCGTCACAGGTCATCCACCCTCTCCCTCTCTCTGTCTCTGTCTCCGTCTCACTCCCTCTGTCTGTCTGTCTGTCTGTCTGTCTCTCTCGATATCACACCTACCTCCAAGATACCATCTGGAGATAGATCCTGATAGAGAGAAGCCCGGGAAGCAGAACGGGAGACAGGGAGAGGGGGAGTATGGGATAGAAGAGGGGGTTTAGAGCTTGGCTATGACAAGGCTTGGATTAATTTGCCAGCCAAATGCATTTGGGATTAGTAGACCATTAAAAGAGCATAGACATACAAAACACACAACACACAACACACACACACACACCACACACACTACACAAATTCACACTGTCTTTCTCACACACACAGGCTTTAGCTGATGCAGTGATAGCCTTACTAACCCTGACCTCCATGTCTCTCACTCTCCCTGTTTCACTTGTTTTAGCTGCTTTTTGACACAAACAAATGAGCTAATAGGCAAATACACACACATTTCACATATGTGTACTTAAGTGTCTGTCTGCTGGTAGAAATAATGTGTTTTGTCATCATATTCTATTTTTTAGGTTTCCAAAAGCCATAAAAAAAGCTATTAGAGTGAATTAAAAAAATAGTTTTAATAACTTTAAAGGAGCTACATGTAAGACCCTAGTGTTAAAAAATGAGTACTGCAGCTCAAACGGCGAATTGGAGCTGGATAACAATCCTTTATTTATGATAGCCTAATTAGCACAATAAACAAGTGAAAACACAGTGACACTCTTACATATTTTTAATAACTGAAAGCAGGAATTACGCCCCAAATAAGTGATTTGATCAGAATATTTTTACGGATTTCAAGTAAAAAATAATTAATGTGGACTAATTGATAATTGACTTAAAGGGTTCCGTCATTTGAAGGATCTCCTCTACCACAGCAGCTAGTTGTGTGTTTTCATTATGTTATAGATTATTCATGACAAGTAAGTCACTCTCCAAAATGCACAACACATTCAGTGTAGTATTTTTCAATATGACTGCTAAACCAAGTCAGGTCTCCTTAAGACTTTTGCTCTCAAGTTTCAAGTCAAGTCTCACAGCATACAGACAGCTCTTGTTTTAGCTTGTTCATACTATCTGTTAATATAATGATTAATTTTTGGGACAAACAGGAGAGGGTTCGGATTTGCGACAAATCCTTGAAATTCGTGACTGTCCTGAATTTTTTCAGGATGTCTGGTCACTCTAGATGGTTTATGAAATAGACTAAATCCCTATTTGATACATAATCTGGTCGAGGTGAGGTGTTTCCTCCATCCCTTCCTCTCCAGACTCAAAGCTCAGGCAGGTTGCCTGCAGACTGCAGAGACATTGAACCTACAGGAGTGCAACATTATTGACAAGTCTTTCCCTGTAAGTCGATCAGCTCTTTATAACTGTCAGTCTGTCAATGTAAAGTTAAGTCCGTTATCTCAAAAACAAAAGCCTACTGGTCTGAAAATACACCCTCTGAAGTTGGAGTTCAATCACTGTCTGCCCTCCGACTGCGAGACCTATTAACATTAACATTTCAAAGGACACCACAGCTGTAGCATTGTTGTCAGAGAAGCCAGTATTTCAACTGTTTCCTGAGTCTCTGATGACATATCATAGTCATACTATGATTTGGTACAGTAAATATATTACATATTTCTCCTTTAATATCGCAGCTGAGATCATGCTTGCCTTGTTGTATATTCTTGATTAAATTAGCATTTAATGAACTTTTAAACAAACTAAGATGGAGAACATGAGGGACTCAGTCAGGGCCCACTGTTCACTTTATGTTTAAGGATCCATAAGCGCTAAATTGATCCTGAAAATGCCAAAACAAAAAGGTATATTCTTGTTATGATGAAAATCAAGGTGATTAATTTTTAGAAGAACACAAAGGATATGTTGAAACCATGCTGGCAAAGGGGTTCAGATGCAACTCAACACCCATGCATGGCAATCACCTGTAAATGAAGGACAGTAAAGTTGGCCCAAGACAAGAGCTGGATCCTCTGAAGGATACAGTCCACAAAGGTGGATGCTTCAGGGGACGTGGTGGATGACTGATTTCACAGTCACATTCAATCAAACAGCCAACAAAGTGGCACATATCAGCTAAAACAGGCAATTTACATGACACAGTACCTGAGCTTACAGTATGAGTTGTAACATTTCTATTTCCCACATTATTATTATCATGTACAATATAAAATACTACTTTTTCTATTTAGCTTACTTTTGTACTTACTAATTCTATTGTTATTCTATTAGACACTATTATTTTATCGTATCTTATCTTTCTATTTTCTATTTTTCTATTGAAAACTGATAAGCAATGTACCAGCTTTGTGAAAATATCTAAATTTCTGACATTAGTGAATGTAAAAAATACATAAATATGTCTATAACTACAACTTTGCTGTAAAGTTTTCTCGTTAACATCATGGTCGTAATCATATGACTGATTTCCAATATTTACGTCACGCGGTGATTTTTTCATTGATCCAGATTTGTTCATGTATATACCACATCACACCACAAATATGGTATATACAACATGATTGATGATCACTGAATGCACCATTAAAGAACTGACGGACTGGAAAGAATTATGGCGATTTATGCCATTTCTTGGATGGGACATCTTTGTTGATGTGTTGTGACACATTTGGTGTTCAAACGCAGACTTGGGAGGATCCATCCTCTGAATTTAGACGCAGCATAATCCTTCATCTGCTCTTGTGTCCCAGCTTTAAATCTAAATGAACACTTTGAGGATCAGACTTTACAGATCCTTATCTTGAATAGATAGATGTTACTTGGAAGTTGTCAATCAGAGAACCTCTCTCAATGTATAAAAACATTTTTAAGAATTTTCTTGATCGCTCGCACAGACTTCAACACGTGGGAAATTTCCATTTGCTGTCACATCACACTGTGTCCTTGATTTTCTAAACAGAGCTGTATAGGATGGATGAAAAGCAGGAATGATCTCAGGTCACATTTCCATGGCAACCCCTTCTCTGTTGTAGTAAAGCAGAAAATCAACAAGCAGCCAATGGATCAGCTCAGTTTGTCTCATTTGATTCCAGTCAAACTCTCTTTGACACAAACACATTGAACTCAATAATCTCTAAGATGGACACCTGAGACTTGATTGATGCAAATTTGGATCAATAAGTGAATTAATATTGAAAACATGCGATGGACCCAAGTGTGTCGAATTGTGGAGAATTGGATTGAAAGGTACGATGGATGAACATCATCCAGTTACCACTCTGTATGTGCGTAATCTGACACTGTTAAGCAGAGTGTGTGGGCTGCAGCGGAGTGCATCACATAGCGACAGGTCCCCTGGTTGGAAGAAAATAAGATTACAGTGACACAACAAACGATACAAGGACGCCGCATGAAACACACCTGCGCTTTTTGTGTATAACTGCCGTGTAACTGTGTATAAGAGTGCAGCACACACACATAAACATCTATAGGGTAAAATTTTCCTTTTTACAACACTCCTCCGCAAATCACAAGCACAACAGAGTCAGTGTCACAGTCGGCAAATCAATTATTCAATGGCATTTCAAAATAACAGTGGATGCCCATGGTTGCCATAGACACATAGCTGATTTACAGGGTTGTCACTTGACTGTGATATTCCTAGTCTAAGTAGGACAAATAGAGAAAAAAAACTACAACCACATAATGCCAACAGAGAAGCAAGATTGTCAGTTATGAAACATTCACTCTCGTGCAATGTGATTTCTGCTTCATTGAACATGTCAAGGTTGGAGTTTTAATGTCACTTATTTGTTTAAATTAAGTAAAGACTGTGACAAGTGGAGTTTCATTCCTAACTAGAAGAGTGCACCCAGTAGAGTGCAGGTCCCTGTCAGGCAACAGATGGTGAAGCACCTACTGCAATGCCACCACAACTGCCAAATGCAACCAGCGGAGATTTGCAAAGTTCCTCCAACATAAACATGACCCCCACATACGTTATCCTGAGCTGAAACAAGATTTCAGATTAAACCAGTTATTGATAACTTGCATTACCTAGCAATAAGATTAATAAGAGTGAGAAGGCAGCTGCCGATGGTCGTATGTCTACGTATGTTGTATGTCTCCACCAACCAGTCGAATTGCAGTTTACATCCATGTCAGTCCAGACTCATGTAGTGTATGTAGTGAAGACTTTGAAGGAAATTAATATAGGACTTACCACTTTATTGACCTGTGACTTATCACTATATATGCATGAATCCAGTGAATAATTTCCAGAGAGAAACATGCTGTCTTCATTTAGAGATTATTTTTAGAGTACTGATAGAGAGCTGAACATTATGATGTCCCAGTGAAGCTGACCTTTGATATATTGATATAAAATGTCATCATCTCATCATTTTATCCTATTCGATTTTTGTGTGTATTTTTGTCATAATTAGCATATGACTTCTTGAGTTATAGCCAAAAATGAAGCTCAGCATAAGTTCAATCAGGAAGACTATCTTTATGCCTCATTCATTCACAGCTCTCCATCACTCTCCTTCCTGCTTATTATCAATCAGCTGACTGTGGGTGTTGTCTTGTCCATTAACCAACCAGATGTAGCTGCTGTCTCCATCAGCCAATCACGTTGTTGCTGACAAACTTTGAATTTTGTTCTCCTCTCTGCTGCTGTCAGCTGTCATTCCAGAGCGGAATCGCTGTGACCCTCCTCCACCCTGTTCACCTCCAGTTCTTCATATCCAGAGCCCAGGCTGAGCTCATCAGAAGTCCACTCCTCATCACATCCTGATCTTCAGCCATCTCCTCACCACGACCAGCGTCTAGACTCCATCGGGGGATTCCTACTTTATTCACGGCTTTACTACCCCCTCACACATGATAACGTCACAATGGGGTCTAATTACCAAAGACTTTCCACATTTCCCATCCAGACTGTGCACATGTCAAATAAATATGTTTCATAGACTCAGAATGAAGTCTCTCCTGGTTGAAATGTGTTTAGTGAGCTCACTCTTTCCACTGTGAACATGTTTCTCTCTGGAAATCATTTACTGAAATCTTACATGACAATACAGAGATTACTTACATTTTGCAAAAGAAAATAAACACTCAATACTTATACTAATACCTATACTTATTAAATTCCTTCAAAGTTTCAGATCAGTACGATCTTACAATAATTTAGTTTACAGTTGTGTTTGTTCATCTCGAACAAACACAAATAGGATAATATAAAACTAATTCACAAAAGACAAAAAAAGATTATCTTGATTGTTTTGCTCATGTCATCATCAGATATTTACACCTGCTAAATATTTTCAAGATCTGCAATGAGCGCATGCCACAAATACAGTATTTACATCTGAAAATGACCAGCACATCTCAAATATATATGAAAGTCTGGACTAGTAGGGTGAAATAGTTTCTCTATCAGCCATAAAAACAATTTTCATGTGACATTTTGTCACAAAAAGCAGATCTGTCTACCAACTTGAACATAATGTAACTCAGTTCTGCAAAAATGTTGAAACGAGTTGAAACATACTGTAATCAAATGAAAAAGTCTCACTCATTGGCAGATTTATTTACTTAATCATAAAATTGTATGAAGATATGTCGACCTCAAAATAGAAGCCCGCTGGAACAGATGTGGGATTAGTATGTAATATAATGTAACACTGCGTTTATTTATCATATTTTAAGCAGGGAAATGCAAATTTAATCCACTTTAAAAAGAGGGTATGTCGTCAGATCACCCAGCAGGCTGTTCCAGAGTCTGGATGCATACAAACTAAAAGCAGCCTCAGTATCGATGTTAACTGTCAGCACAGGTTGACAAGCTGTCACAGTGTCTCTGACTACCAGGACGCCCTGATAACACAGACAGCACACAAACTGGGGATGATGCAGCAGTATCTGAATGTCGCCCTGCAGAGATGAAATGACAAAATTTGCGCAGTCCCGGTGAAATGGAAGCCACTCTTAAAATATCTGTATCATAGGGTTGTAACTGATGACTATTCTGCTTTTGTCATCAATTAATCTGATTATTTTCTCAATTAAAGGTGCCTTAAACTATTTTGCAGAAATCCAGTTGATTGTTCAGTCAAATACTGATGCTTTGGGTTGGTGGCTCAATCTGACTATTGTTCTCCAGAACTGCTGAATGAAGTAATCAGGCGTCCAAGCAGTGTCGCTCCCTGCGGACCCTTTTGATTTTTAGGGCCCGAGCCCTGACATCAGTGTCATCACCTTATTGAAACTGAAGGAATTTTTATAATGTTTCTCTGAAATTAATCACATTTTTTAGGGCCTAAACATGCTTACAGATGCATGAACCTTGGCACAATCATCAGTCGTGGTGAAAAATTTAGCCTGGTATAGGTTTTGGTGATAGGTGTGGCATAATGGTATGGTCACACCCTCCACACAGCAGCACCCAGGGCACGTTTCACTTGCGTGCACGAAAACTGAAGCCATAGTTTAAACCCAACCGGAAGGAAACAGGGAAACAAGGAAGGTTACAAGGTGGTAAACAAAGGAGGAAACGAGGAAGGAAACAAGTTAATGTAACTTGAGTGTAAATGCTCAAATTTACTCAAAACCTACATGTTTATAAGAGCACCCAGGCATGTTGAGCAAATTCAACTCAAATCTGGTCAGAAAAATCCTGTAAACAAGGAAGCAAGGAAGGACACAGGAAAGAAACACACAATTAAACTAGAAAGGAAATAAGGATACAGGGAAGGAAACAAAGAAGGACACAAGTAAACTCCCAGCAAGCTGACCAAATCCAGCCATGATGCAGTCAGAAAAATCCAGTAGACAAGGAAACAAGGAAGGACACAAGGACAAAAAAAAATGGAAACAAGGAAGGAAACAAAGAAGCAAACAAAGAAGGAAACAAGGAAGTAAATAAGGAAACAATGAAGGAAACATTGAAGGAAACAAGAAAGTAGTGCATAAAATTTTCACTGTGATATACTGGAACATAATGTATAATGACTGGGTGTTCTGTAGCGCCATCAAGTGGAGACAAGAACTGATACTGAACTCCTTCCTGCAGTGTCTAAAACACATGACGATTCAGAGCCTTGTTGATCCAGTTGGCATCCCATAAGGCTGCGCCACACGCCTGACACACACAATAGAGCAAGGGCCCATTCATCACTGCTTGCAGCTTTTCTCATTATTCTCTCTTTCTTTCTTTCTTTCTTTCATTCTATTTATCTTTATTTATTTATTTATTTTCTTACTTTTTTCACCACTAAAAGCGTTTGTGCAGCAAAAACTGTAAGATGAAAACCCACCAAAATTGGCAGGTGGGTTGCAAGTTCCACCCACAACTCATGCAAAAGAAAAGAAAACTAATTGACCTCAAGGTGGCACTGTAACAATAAAGGTTACGTTTTTGCAATTGAAAACAGCTTGGCGAAGACAAAAAATTCTTTCACCATTTTAATTGTTCAATTCACCTGCATCTTTTGTCAGTTTTTCCCCCGTGTTTACATGGGTCTCCACTGTGTGCTCCAGTTTTGTGACACCATCAAGGACATGCATGTTAGGCTTAATACTTCCACCTATAAGCAATTCTTCTTTCAGTCTTCTTTCAGGGAGATGATGAAGTACCGAAGCTCACTGAGATGTCCCCTACCCTGAGTCTCGACCCCAAAGTTCCGACCTGCTACACAAATCTAACCAGCCCCCATTTATCCCCAAACAATCGAACCTCTTCATCCCTCTGCTCATCCCCCCCACCATCCCTCCATACACAATCCTCATCTCATGCTTCCTGTGTCCAGTCACCAGTCTGAATAAACTACCTTTTATACTGAAAATATGGCATGGTCGTCATTAGTGAACTGCACATTCAGTTAAATAATGAATCAATCAAATGCCAATCACAGTATTTTCAGAGCGGGCGATGTCTTAAAGTGTCTTGTTTTTTTCTGATCAACAGTTGAAAACTCAAAAATAGACTACTCAGTTCACTGTGATAGAACAAAAAAAAAGAAAATATTCACATTTGAGAGGCTGGAATGAGTGATGTGTAGCCATTTTTGCTTTTAAAAAATTATTGTTTAAAAAAAAATAGCTGCAGATAGACTTTCTGTCTATTAATTTAATTTATATAGATCTATCTATCTGCCTCACTCTCTGTCTAGATGTAGATGGGTAGCCACAGGGTCACAGGTCAGGAGGTCATACCCTCTGAACCACAGACACACATCTAAAGCACATTTTATTTTCTCTTGAATGAACACACACTCATCCAGCATCAAGACTAACAAAAGCTCAGTAGACTATTTGAGGGAGAATGAGGAGGGACACTGAAAATGCATCCACCTTTTTAACCTGCCATCTCCCCTCCATGCGGTTCAGGCCGCTCCTTCCATCACTCCTGTCTTGTGAGCCAGCTGTTCACCTGTTACTGGACTTTTCATGGAGTACAAAACCAGTTCCACCTGTTTTCAAGATTAGACTGAAAGGCAATGTTCTGATTTCCAGGCACATTTTCAGATTCTCTATCTAAGAGACTAATTATCTCCTTGGGCAACAAGGTGCAAATTATGTCTCTCCCCTGTAGTAGAAATCAAGAAGATTTATCTTTCATCTGTGCAGGGCAGCGAGGTGGATTTTAATATGAATACGTTTTCTGAAATGAGGAAAAAGCAGTCAAATAACCATAAGAAACACCACCAGCTGGTCAGATCATCAGTATTCTCCCTCCTTTCCCGTCTCATTACAACTGATGAGAAGGAAACTCTAACTGCTTGCTGTGACAGGCAGTCACCCTGTGGTGCTCCTCTGTCTCAGCCAATAAACGGCTCCTGCTGCCCTCTTGTGTCTGGATGGGACAAAAGAAAAAAAGATGTAGGAGGAGTTATGGAATGCCATTTCAATCAATATCAAATAAATGAATACATAAATAAATATGGCAATATGACATTTAAAAAAAAAAAAAGTATCATTTGGAAATAAAAGTCCCCTGACATAAATAATTGTTTTAGTTTCATGAAACATATAAAAGCAGTTCTTTTTAAATAAAAAAAAAAAAAACTATTTATTTATTGAAAGATAATGAGTCATTTTGCCTGATTTATTATTTTATATTATTTAAAGTGCTTATTTATTTATTTAGAAACGGCATAGTCTCAGGTCACCCCGAAATCTTTACATGAGGTCACGTGGGTGTTGAACTATTAAGGAGTGAACTGCTGGAACTTGAGAGCTTCAAAGAAAGTGAAATTCTCAGTACGTTCAAAGCAAATGTCTCTCTCTCTCTCTCTCTCTCTCTCCCTCTCTCTCTCTCCCTCTCCCTCTCTCATACACACACACAAACACACACACACACACACACGGTGTGTCTGTGTCTCCCTGCGGGCAGGTTTATCCTGTGATGGTCATTCCTGTGCGCTCCGCTGCGTTCCTGCAGCGGGATAAGCTGCGTCCCGTGCCTGGCTGCGGCAGCATGTGACCGGCTTGTGATCCTGAAGTTGTGCGCAGATGACTGTCTGCACTGAGCCCGACTGTACCAGTGAGCAGAGCAACCTGTGGAGGAAAGTACGTCTCTCTCACTCACTCACTCACTTCCGCGCAGTTTCCACATATTGTACATTCTTGCGTGGTGCAGATGATCGTCACGCTGGACCATGTGGTGCAGCCGATGAGGACACTGTCAAAGACTCACTGTGATAAGTTATTTTGTGATACATAGGCTATGAAATGGCATGTTGCTTAAACCATTTTGTAAATTTGTTAAATTCATATTTGATATATAATCATTATTAATTGTATAAACTGTAGCTTAGGCTATTTATTAGGCTACACAAAACATCATTATTGCCACCATGATCCCGTGTAGGGGAGACCTGGGATGATAGTAACACTTTTTGTTTGACCTTCAGTAACTCGGTGGGTATTCATGCTAGACCTCTCAAACTTTATAATGAAACTCACTTGGACGTCTTCTACACAGTCACAGACTATGTGAGTTAATGTCAGATACAAAGAGTTCTGTTGTAACACTAGCTGGGGATCGGTGTAACAGTGAGAGGTAATTTGCAGATTTAAGAGCCACACCATTCAGTGAGGAATGAAGAATAAACAGTTTTGAATAAAGAAAGTAATTTAGATTGACAAAAAACACTGCAGGTTTTGAGAGCTCACATTGTACATTGGACATTGTACATGCTTGGCCCACACTTCTTTTTGCCATGAGTTTGCAAAGTGTTTCATGCACACAATGCAGAAATGTATTACCCTAAGCAACCATTAGATAGCAAACTGTTTTAACATGAGGGCCTGAAGTTAGCATGAATGCAAAGTATCAGCTTAAACGAGAGAAACCACTACTTTAGATTATGTAAATCAAGTCAAGTACTTTTGTGAATATTATGAACACTGGGCAAAAAATAATCTTGATAAAATATTTCACATTTTTACCATTTTTCTTGTCATAAAATCCACAATGTTTCTTGTAGACATGCCACTTTTCATTTGAGCTCAAAGGGGACATGGGAATGTCAAATACTGATGACATCATCCCATCGCTTTTCTAATTGTTCAAATTGACAAGGTTACAACCTTGTTTTATTTGTTTTATGCTACTTTTTACTTTAACTCTCTGAAACTTTAAATTTCAGAGAGCGTTTTATACCTTTTACTCCACTACATTTATTTGACAGCTACAGTTATTAGAATGATTTACTATTATACATATTAAACTTGATCAGTTTATAAAATATGCTGTATTTTTATTTTTTTTTAGATTACTAACAGTTTATGAAGTAGTTATTTGTAGCTTCACCTCCACCAGCCACAACTACATAAGTGATAATAATCCAATAATAATAGTGTCACGCTGACAGGGTGTTCTGCTGTTTAATAAGTAGTTTTTATCTTTTGTACTTTAAGACATTTTGCTGTTAATACTCAAGTACTTGTATTTAAGTAAGACTTTGAACACAGGATATTTTCATTGAATTTCACTGGAGCAAACAAACATGTTTTCTTACATCTGGAGGACAATATTTGTAGGCCAGGACATCTCTGCAGCACTACTGTACTTCATTATAGTGCAGTTCTGTCACACATTTTTCCTTTCTCTAAAAGTGGCAGCGTCTGAGATTTGGATATTTCACTTGGGTATATAGTGATTTTGGTGATATTTTGAATAATTGGATTTTTACATTGCGATATTGCTACTTTCACTTTTACTTTTTTTGATCACTGATAATCACCATGATATTTTAACCAATAATGCAACAAACTGATTAATGATCATATTGGCATTGTTGTCTTTGCTTAATGCCTTGGCGGCTTTGAAAATGAACTCTGTGACCATCTATTTTGTGATAATGACACAATGGCCTGAATAGTGCTTATTATGGCAGAAGTACATGAAAAAGCAGAACGATTGCCGTAACTTCCACTTGGAAAATCTCTACTTACTTGTGCACTTTGGAAAGTCAAAAGTACAGCAACACAGAGATAAAAAAACATTTCATCATAAAAAAAATTAACAACAAACTAAAAAAGAAAGCACTCAACAGTGTTAGAATTTTATCCTCAACTCTGTAAAACCCCAGCGGCTTTAAATGTTTGTTTGATGGAGCCGTCTGCGTGTCTTTCTGTTTTCAGTCTCAGTGATACATGTGCTATCTCTCTGAAACTGCCACCTCTTATTTTTATTTATGTGGCATGAAATGAGATTGAAACTCACATCAACATGCAAAACATGAAAGGTGATAAATCAAGTCTATATTGTGGATACGCTCTGAACAGTGAACTGGTCTGAGGGAAGGAAGAGGTGTCTTCTCTTCAATAAAAAGCAATTATGGCACAGACCCTTCATATGAAAGAATGAGAATGGAACTTATGCACCAAATGTAATGTTGAAAAATACTGTATAATGCATCGTCAAGTCGTAGTTGTTTTATACATTTTCCAAAACATTACTGGCTTAGAATTTTTATTCAGTTACTGTAAATGGTGCCTGCAACATATTTTTTATTATAAACTTTACCAGAAAATTTTGGAATAAGAGATATTTGGTCTAGATTAAACCGTACACAAGCTAGAACCAGGCTTTACTGAAATTTTAAATATTAAACTGTAAAAAGTCTTCCTCATGTCCATTATGTTTATTTTATGTCTTTGTTGTAGATGTTTTTTGGAGCTTTGTTATTCAGAGAGAGAGAAATCTTGAAACGTTATCATTCTGCCTGTCACATCCCTGAAAGAATTTGTTAACTGTTAAGCCAGCATAAATGACATTTAAGATTGTGTTTACCCCTCATCTCTCTTGCCCATTGTGATCAATCAATGAACGATAATATAATAATAATAAATATAATATTTTAGAAGAAAAACTATCCTTCCTAGGACTACATGGACAGTCAGGTTTTATGTTGATCATTCTAATGGAACTAATTCCATTTCTTCCAGATGATGTGCTCTTAAGGTTAGAGTTAGAGGGAGGGTTAGATAGATGGAGATAAAGTTCCTAACAAAAACTACAAATCCCATATACATTGCATCTTATCAATATGATTCTCCAAGATGTTTCCTTATTTAAACATTGACTTCTGTGTGAATTTAGTCAATAAAAGCAGTAAATTCTATGTTTTCATTGCTCTATATACCACTGTGGGTTTAAAGACTTCAGTGTTTGCAGTGAAAAACAGCTTCCTGTTGCTGGCCTGGTGATGTATGTATATGACTCTAAATTGTGTTTTAATTGACTGAACTAATGTGAGAGAGTCTTGGATTGTAAAATGGTACATGTTGAAAATAGAGATGCAGCAGTCATCCTGTCTTCAACTTTCAGCCAAGTTTGGTGACAGACAGTAATTCAATATATTTAAAGGGGCAGTTCACCCCAAATTCAAAAATACGTTTTTTTCCCCTGTAGTACTATTTTTTTAAATTTATCTATCTAGATTTTTTTGGTGTGAATTGCAGATTTTTAGAGAGATTGGCCATAAAGATGTCTGATGTCTTGGATGTCTCTTTCCAAAAATCATGACCCAGTTACTCAAGATAATCCACAGATCTTGTTGTGAGCAGTTTCATGTAGGAACTACTTTCTTTCTAGTAGACAGAAAGTAGTTCTGGTAGATTCTGCTGCAGAAGAAAGTACTCCTACTTGAAACTGCACACAACAAGGTCTATGGATTATGTTGAGTAATTTTTCAATCAACAGGCGAGTGCCATTTAGTTCCATTATGTTGGAGGGAAGGCAGACATTTCTATGGCCGATATCTCCAAAACACAGTAATTCAAGAAAAAAATTTTTTTTAGATGGATAAATAGCACTATGGGCCAGGGGAAAAATATGTATTTTTGATTTGGGGGTGAACTGTCCCTTTAACATGTTGCCCAGCCTAATATCTTCATTTTCAATGCACCCCAACACAGCCCATCTGCAATCTCACCTTCTAGTGTTTCATCATCAGCTGAAAGGGAGTCAACATAATGTCTGCTGTTAGCAGCCCAATTCAGTGGTTTTACCCACCATGGACCACTAGAGTTTGTCTGAACTGAAAATCTGCAGCCCTTAAGGTCACTGCGGCTCACCATGCACCACACCAGGTAATATCAATTTTCCACCTCCTCATCTTCTACTTCTTTTCCATTCCTCAATTTCTGTTTCAAAAGAACATCAACTGCTCACTTGATCATGCACGAATTCCAGGCTGGCCTGTGCCAAGGGGAGGGGGTGGTGCAAACACACACACACACACACACACACATACACACACACGTACATAATTCTGCCTGAGGTATAGTAGAGCAGGGGTCAGCTGGTCTCAAGACAAAATGAAAGGGGAATCAGGAATATTATCCTGAGCATGTGATGGTGTGTGAGTGCACATGCTTGTGTACATGTGTGTGGTGTGTGTGTGTGTGTCTTAATGAGTGTGTGAATTCACAATGAGATCACACACTTTTAGAGGACGGCCCCCTAAAACGGCTGAATGAGTAGGGAGAGAACAGGAGACTGCTGGCTGGGTGTGAGACAGAGAGAGGTGGAAGGAGGTTTGGCAGAGGGTTAGATGGGAGCATAGAGGGGTAGTTAAGTTTTAAGGACCTGCAAACTGGAATGTTTTTTAATAAATTAGTAATTGGTTGATTGTATACAGACAGGTACCTGAAGAGTGTGTAGTTTTACTCTTTAAGTCAAGGTAGAGGACATCTTTAGATCAAATTTGGTTGAATGTGCGATCCTGTTCTCTACGTGTAGCCTTCTAACAAGAAGTAACTTTTTGGCAGCGAATCTGTTCTGAGTCTGTGAGGGCATCAGCTTCTGTTGTGTCCAGCTTTTCAGCAGGAGTTTACATTCCCACTGTGGTTCAGGCTGGAGCTGCTCTGACTTTTCATCATGAGGAGCTTGTGTGTTTCTGTAGTTCTGCTGCAGCTCATTGGGACTTGTTTGTGCCAGTTCCCTCGCCCATGTGCCAACTCAGAGGGACTGCGGACTAAAGAGTGCTGCCCCGTGTGGGATGGTGACGGCTCAGCCTGCGGCGCCCTCTCAGGCCGTGGTTTTTGCACTGAGGTGGAGGTCTCAGATGAGCCCCACGGGCCGCAGTACCCACACAGCGGGATTGATGACAGAGAGCGTTGGCCTTTGGCTTTCTTCAACCGGACGTGCCGTTGTGCTGGAAACTACGGAGGTTTTAACTGTGGGGAATGCAGGTTTGGTTACTGGGGTTCAAACTGTGCAGAGTACAGGGAATCAGTGCGCAGGAACATCCTGACCATGTCAACTGCTGAGCAACAGAAGTTCGTCTCTTACCTGAACCTGGCCAAGAATACCATCAGCCGTGACTACGTCATATCCACGGCAACCAGAGCAGAGATGGGTGAAAATGGGGAGAACCCCATGTTCTCTGACATCAACACCTACGACCTGTTTGTCTGGATGCACTACTACGTGTCCCGGGACGCCTTCCTCGGAGGGCCAGGGAACGTCTGGAGAGACATCGACTTCGCCCACGAGTCTGCAGCCTTTCTGCCGTGGCACCGCGTCTTCCTGCTCCACTGGGAGAACGAGATCAGGAAGATGACGGGAGATTTCAACTTCACCATCCCTTACTGGGACTGGAGGGGTGCCCAGTCCTGTGAGGTGTGCACCGATGCTCTGATGGGCGGACGAAGCTCCTTAAATCCCAACCTCATCAGCCCTGCTTCAGTCTTCTCCTCGTGGAAGGTGAGAACATTTGATCTGTCTCTGATTGAGAGTGAAAGCATGCATGTTTGAGTTTGTGTAGATGCATGAACAAATCTTCCTTCTTCATTTTTAAGAGATTTTAAATTCCTGTCCCCAACAAACAAATAAAAACTTGTTTTATTTCCATTTCATTCATTGTGAGTCTATTGTTCTAAAGCTGGTTCAGCCTCATAATCCAGTGACATGAGAGATTTGGTCAGAAACACAACTTTTTCAGAATTCATCCTCAAGTGATTGAGCCAACATGAAAGATCAGATGTTGATTCAACCAAAATGTCGAAGCCCAACTTTTCGGTAGCATTTGTATTTCCACACAGCTTCCCAGAAAATAGTTAGTCCGAAGAAGACACAACACTTTAATTCTGAGGTTTTTTTAAGAATATGTTGTGTTAGTAATCTTTTGGGTTTCTGCACCATAAGATATTTAACGTACCAGGCCTTGAACACTGTCCAAAGGTGAACACCCATCAGGCTTTAGTTCGTGTGGGCTACATTCAATACAGAACGAATTGAAAGAGTTTAGAAATTTATACACTAACACATACCTAATGATAGAACTTTCAGTGCAGTTCCTAAATCATGAGCTATGGCTCTTAACTGTGATTGTGTTTTTGTTTGTGTAGGGGTGGGTCGTGTGTGGTTGTTGGTAGTGTAGGTAGATTCGCACCAATCAGAGGAGTATACCAACGCGAGAAAGATATATGTATTGTGCGTATACATGCTAGCCAAAGGAAAGGTAACCATGAAATTTGCCGTAAACCCCGGCATACCAATGATACTCAAAACCGCACGTGGACACTACTTCCCTCTAAAGCTGAATATGTTGTGAGTTCGTTGTGTGGTATCCCACGAATTACAATACTGACCCATGGACCGATTTGCCAAAATTATATTTGCAACCCTTATAGAGGGTCAACAACCACATCACAGCACACATAGGCATATGAGGGTATTAGTAACAGCTCTCACTACTATATTTGGATAGCACGACAAAATGGCGAAGTCACTAAATTGTAGATATATAGTGAGTAGTGATTGGAGGAAATATATGTATGCCCCCATGATACAAATTTTCAATCTTACTAAAACAAGCCAATTTAAATCTTTGTTTTCTTGGTTCACAAAAAAACACTTTTATTTTAGCAGTATCTTGTTGCTTGAGCCCGGTATTTTTTCATCCACGTTAGTGTCTAACTCAGTTACCTTGAAGCATTTTCCATGAGCATCACTCAAAAAGAATCAATTCCACCGTAAATGACTGCTTCCACAGTCAGTGGCCTTAAGCTGGTCTTAAGCTCAATAAGTCTCTTGCTTGTCAGTGTGCTCGAAGTCGTCCATCTTAATTATAGGAAAAATGTGACAAAGATATGAGAAAGAGTACTTGAAATGCTGGAAGTGAACACAACAGCCTATTCAACTCTATATAATATCCATAAGTATGTTTTGATTAGTGTATAATCACCTGAAAATAAGAATTTTGCTGTTTTTGTTACCTTAGAATGAGCCGTTTATATCTACAGAGGGTGCAGGTACTCTTTCACAGAGGCCGACATGTTGCACTGCCATGTTTCTACAGTAGCTCAGAATGGACAAACCAAACACTGGCTCTACATACGGCCTAAAAGCTAAACACTGGTCCTTTGAAAACAAAATTTAGTTTAAACAAAGCAACTTTTGAACTGATTTTGATGTTTCTGCAACAGAAAAATGTATCTCTTCTCTCAAGCTCCGTTTTTCACATTTCTTCCCTGCTGCAGGTTTTGCCAGTCCAGAGACAGGTTTGGCAGTGCTGGGCCAGAGCACCATGCACAACGCCTTGCACCTCTTCATGAACGGCTCCATGTCCTCAGTGCAGGGTTCAGCCAACGACCCCATATTCCTGCTGCACCATGCTTTCATTGACAGGTGCCATGATACACACAAACTTTACCACCAAGCACCAAATGTCATTTGAAGTATGTCTTTTGGGCTAAATCTGACCGGCCCAAAGAGAGCAGCTGAGAATTAAGCTGTGTTTAGGCTGTCTAGGGCTGCTGCTGGCTGTTTGGGTGTTTGTGCTTGGTATTTGTCTTCAAAAACGACCAAAATACCTCGCCAAAATTTAGCCCAGCTTTTAAGCATTATTCAGCCAACTTCATGGCAAGCTAGCATTACATGGTTGGTACCGGTAGATTTCTTAAGTCTTCTAGTTTCATATACAATATCACTCTACCTTAAAAACTCTGACAGCCAGTAATGTCAGCCTGTTTGTCTGTGTTTAGTCCGTCTGATTTGGTACAAATGAAGCCCAATGTTGGTTTTCTATATCAGCCCACATTTAGCCCAAATACAGTTATGTCTTCTAATGACATGAAGGAAAAAAGACTGACAATCACTTATTGTTCAATCATTTATGGTTACTGCGCAAACTTTTTTCTGTTTTGTTTTTTTTTTCAAGTGAAAACTGTTGAATGTTTGTGTTTCTCTTATGGTGGAGAACAACAGTCCCTCTGAAAGTATGTTGTTTTGATTTCATTTTCTAAATTTTTGTCTATTATGGAGTCGAGGGAATATGAATTAAACTGATGGTGGTTTATTTTGTTTTAAGAAAGGCTTTCATCTGTTTTTGCAAATTACTGCTTTTCAGCTTTATTTAATATTTTCCCTCACTCATTTTCCTTCCTGTATTTATTTGTCTACCTTTGTTATCTTCAACCCCTTTCTGTTTTCCTCTGTTCTTCAACTCCTCTTCATCTCTCGGTCTCGGTCTCATCTCTAGCATCTATGAGCGGTGGCTCAGGCTCCACCAGCCTCTCCGGTCCAGCTACCCACGTGCCAAATGCTCCCATCGGACACAATGATGGTTACTACATGGTTCCCTTCATGCCTCTATACAGAAACGGAGACTACTTCCTGTCCAATAAGGCTCTAGGATTTGAGTATGCCTACCTGTTGGACCCTGGTCAGTACAGAATAACAAACGTAAATGTCCACTAAATGCTTCCACAGCTTTTCCTTGATGTCAACCTGCCCCATCCTGTGTATCTCCTCTACAGGCCAGAGGTTTGTTCAGGAGTTCCTGACGCCCTACTCTCAGCAGGCCCAGCAGATCTGGCAGTGGCTCCTGGGAGCCGGCATCCTTGGGGCGCTGATCGCCACAATTATTGCTGCGCTAGTTGTTGTTGCAAGAAGGAGGTGGAAGCGTAGCCAGAAGAGGAAGAGGGCGTCAAGCTACGGAGAGAGACAGCCCCTACTGCAGAGCAGCTCAGAGGAAGGTTCATCTTCATATCAGACGACTCTGTAACACACGCAGATACTGTACATACAGCTTTATATGATTGCACAAACTATTAGGGACACTTTCAGAAGCAAATGAAGCAGATGAATCCTGGTACAAGGCTTCATCTGTTATTGACGTCCTGCAATAAATCTATTTAAACTTTAAAATAATAAGGTGCAATGAGTTAATGAAGCATCCTGTAAGGAGAAATATGTTACATATTTAAGAAACCTGCTAAGCTGAAATACTGGATTCTACAAGAACAACTCTCTCTGAAATTTCCATTCTGTTGTAGAAGGTTTGTTTTTTTGTTTGCCTGTTTCACATTTATTCACTTTACATAGAGTTCAAATTAATGCCGAATGTTCACCGAATGAGTAAGTGTCTGTTTATGAGTCCCAAGAAATCATTAATTATCTTTTAGAAGGAGTAGATGTTTGTAACAGTTAAACTGAGCAAAATGTTAATGGAGTTTGGTAGACAGTCACTTAACTCCAACTCCAGAGTGTGTATTTCCAGAGAAGCGGGCTTTTGTTTTCAGGATAAGAGGCTTAACTTTACATCGACAGACAATTGACAGTTACAAGCAGCTAATCATTTTACAGTGTAAGACTCATCGTTGCTTATTATTGTAAAAGGATAACACTGCGTTCATCTTTCATGTGGGTTTTAAACTGCGACTTGTGTCAGGTGAAAGCGCTACTGATCAGGCAGCTGTGTTTTTATCAGAAATAAACTGTGATGTTGATATTCCTTACTTGCCAACTTTTTCCTGATTTTCATCACTGACTTGAAACACAGATGCATATTAAATAATTTATTATTTCATTGTATTTAAATGTGATTCTGTTTACCAGACAGGTACTGTATATAAATACTGTGAGTTAAATAAAATCCAACTGAACTGATTATAGCTCAAGGAAAAGTTAGAAGGAAAGGAAATATTTTCAGTCTGCTGTACTGACTGTAGTGACTGCTCAGGTTGTAAAATACACATTATTTGCCCTTTCATGCTGTCAGAACAAAATTAAATTCTTTCCTCCCAAATAACCTCTTTATCTTCATTAGTAGAAGTGCATTATTTCAGAGTGTAATTTCAACATCAAGAAAAACCATTCTGAGATCTCCCTCATCTTTAAAAGGTTACATTTATGTGTCTTTGAAAGTGAAATCACAGACCACGTGTACAACAGAATGTCTTTTAGCACTGGTGCTACAGGACCACAGGGGTTTTATAATGGAAATGTAGCTGCTATCATGATAACAAAGATGAATCATGAGTTTGTACATTAAAATCAGACTTGATCCAAATTTTCTCTGTGATTTTTTTCTGATCTGTTGGTTTGACAGTATTACTGAGTAAATGCACTTACCCTGAGATAATTACACCTTTTAAACTAACCAGGAAATAATATATTTTACATGTATGGTTGCAGAAATTTGAATAAAATGTCTTTATAATATATTTGTGCTGTCAGTTTGTATATTAAGAGGCAACTGTCAAATTCATGGCTACTGTCATAGTAAACATCAACTCCATATTTTAGGTCTTATTTGAAATAATAAACAACTTTTCTCTTTTGCTCAGTTTCCCAAGTTTAGATTAAAGGATGTCTAGTTAATGCCACTAAGCAGTCAATGTTGTTTGTCAAAATAACATGGTTTTTTAGGTGTACGCTCATGACTATGAATTACATATTTGTAATGAATCATAAATTGTGACAAGATCAGAAATAGTAAACATTTTCCCACTTGTTACATGCAAGTAATCCAGATATAATAAATAGAAAATCTCTTTTATTTCAGATTTTGCCTTGTTCTTAAAAAAAAAGAGGGCAATCCTGAAAATAAACATACAATTTAACACTTAAATATATTTTTAATTTCAAATGCTAAATATATGGTAGCTAATTACAATTTGAGAGTATACCATTGTTTTAGTCACAAAATCAGAAATATCAAGATGTTGATTCTTTGCAGAAACCTGGTGTTTCCAGTTTCGGCATTTTTCAAAATACTAACCGACTCTAAAACACAACTGTGGAAGCCCGTATCCACCAATGTGGTAAAAAAAAAGATCCTGTAAACTTTCTTGAAATAGTATCTCAAAATAATACCTTACAGGATCTTCTTTTTATTCATCACATTGGTGGAAATGGGCTTCCATAGATAAACTAAAGTGTACCATCAAACTTACAAATTGCAGTTTAACTTGTATCATAATTTCTTTCAATCAGTAACTTTACTTTCTGGTGATATGTAAAAATGATGACAGTTTGTGAATAAATTGCCAAAGCCCTGCAGAAGTTTTTCACATAATATAAAATAACTTTAAACAATATAAATAAATTGAAAAACAACTAACTAAAATACTGGCTTGAGCTGTCGTGTAGGTTTGCTTTGCATAAAAACAGATCTTTGATACACTTAGATGAGCAGAGGACAGATGGTTAAACAACATCAAATGTCCATTTTGGTTCTCAGTTAAAAAACATCAATCTCAAATTGCCACAGATTCTGATGAGTGACAGTCTCACGGACCAGTCAGATGCTTTTTCTCCCAGCTTAGACACAGGTAGTGTTTGTCCTCTGCGGTGGGACTGTAAAGAAACATTTCCCTTCAGGCTGTCTACAAATCCTGCTTCCATGAGTGAGAATAGAGACCGAGTCCCGCCCCCTTCTACAGCCGCTTTCTGTTCCAACTGACTTGTCAGATGATTATTTTTCACATAGATGGTCTCTATTATTAGTCTTTCTAAAACCTGTTAACCTGAAACATGTTACATGGGTTTTGTATCTATTTTCTAAGATCAATACATCTGGACTAATATAAGGGGAACTCAATAGTAGGTAGGGTAAAGTAGAGTAGTAGGCTGTTCCGTCTAGTCTAGTTCCATCTTACTGTGATTGGCTAGTGGTCTTTGTGAAGCGTCCATGTGATTGCCAGAAAGCCTTTATAACATTGTGAAAACGTAACCCTAACCCTAACAGGTAAACACAATGATACTAATTAAGGTCCTGTCCCATTTATTGTAGCAGAGGCAGCACCCTGACTCTGTTTGACCTGAATGACAGGATGATCATTTTTTAATGCCCTGTGCAGTGGAAGATACGTCTTGGATATGGATGGAAAAGCTAGTGGAGCAAAAGCCGGAGGTGATTCTGGGTGGGGACTTCACTCTCTCTAACAGTTTTGGTCAGTAGAGCTTGTTAGGTGCCAGTTTGGTGTCAAGTAAAGGCTGAATGATGTTTGGCTTGGTTACCACAGTTGATTTTCACCTCTCCAGGTAAGTCAACTGTTTCTTTGTTTGTCTGGTTCCCGCAGGGAAAAGATGAAGTCCAACAGTAACTTTAGAAAAACAGAGCATCTGAGCAGTGAGCTGGTTGTTCCTCAGAGGTCAGTTGGATCAGATGCTGCAGCTGAAGCTGGCAGGGTCCTCAGACGGGGGGTCAGGCTGGTCTGTAGAGAGAAACAGGCCTCCTGCTGCGTGTTAAGGTCTTGTCCTTCTGGGCCTTTAGTGACCATGGGCAGGGACACGTGAAATGACAATATAGTCTATGAATATTCAAGTTCTTTTGGTCCGTTTCAGATTCATAGACGTGCACAAAATTTCAAGTAACCTAGATCAGCCGCAGGCATTCAGACATCGACTTCAAATAAACACCATTTGCCCCTAAATTTATTTAAAAAATCCATCTGTCGCAAAAGTTGCTGTTTTTTTCACTGAGGCTGAACTCAACGCGCAGAGCCGGGTCTGATGTCTGATCAGCTGAAGGACTCCTTGTTGAATTCAAAGGTTGTTCCAGAGGATCGGGCCGAGTTACACAGTCTGTGGAGAGTCCTGGAGATGCCCTTTGGTCCACAGCAGAAAACCCCGACTCTCTTACTGAAACCACAGACAGAGAAGAACATTGTGGGATGTTAACAGTTATGAATATTTTTTTTTATTATTTTGTCATGCATGTAAAAAACAGAGCATAAACAAATTGTCAAACAACAAATAAAATCCAGAAATAGAAAAACAGCTAAAACATCTTTCGCAATCAAATCTTCAGGTCACCAGAGTACAACAAAATTCATCCAGTTCACTGACAGAAACATTTAATATGTAGTACTCAAAAAATGAGTCCTAATTAAACAGTTTCTCTTGCCTTCTTTTCCAGGCTTTTGAGATAAAGTTGGCAAAATTAAACACATCAAAATTAAATAGCCATTCCCATTTTTGGTCATCTGTACACCAGAATATTTTAGGGTTTTGTCAAACCATTTAAAGGAATATTAACTCCCATAAAGGAACAATATGTAGCAATTCAGCATTCAAAAATGAGTACTGCAGTTGGAGCCACAGACTGCATATTAAAAAGGTTAAAATCCTATTTAATATATGATCTATGGTTAATGCAAGTTGTTTCCCCCCGCCCCCTGCTCTCCAAACGTGACAAAGATCAGGCAGGTTGCAGAACACAGCGGGCGCGCAAGAGGAGCAACATTTTAATTTGACAATAACAAGCAACGACGAGTCCTACACTGTAAGTTGATCAGCCGTTTAATGCTGTCAGTTGACTGTTAATGTGAAACTAAGTACGTTAATCCTGAAAACAAAAGCCCACTGCTCTGAAAATACACAATCTAGAGTTGGAGTTCAGTGACTGCCTGTCTACTGTCTGCAGAACTCTATTAACATATTGTTGAATTTACCCACAAGAAACATCTACTCCTTCTAAAAGATTATTATTTTTTTTTTTTTCAAATCTATTTATTGAATTTTTGCAGACACAACAACATAGCATATCAAATACAAGGTTTGGTATGATGTCTGTAGTGACAAGCACAACTTCATCCCTCCAACCCTCCCCTAGCCCACCCACCCCCCTTCCCTAGCGGTCACAATCAAAATCAGCATTAGTCAGAAAGGTACCTGGACTTCTTCTAAAAGATTATTAATGATTTCTTACAACTCATAAAAAGACATTTGCTCACTCGGCAAATATTCTGCATTAATTTGAACTCTAATTATTGTGAAATGGGTTGTAATCTGTCCTCCAGTCTGGAATAGAGATTTCAAGGAAGACAGTGTGTCTGTAGCCTTGTTGTCAGAGAAGCAAGTATTTTAATTTAGCATGTTTCCTTAATCTCCGATGGCAGATTATAATAATTTCATTATAAATTACAGTAAATGTATTACAGATTTCTCCTTTAAATCATCAATTTGTACAGTACAAAAGACAACGTATGTTATAAGACTGGAGTCTCTGCCCCTGGATTTTCCCTCTCTACTCACTGTTTATTGGTCCTCCCAATCTCATCAAACAGTAGCTTCCACCTGGGTCGACCGACCAGCAGCCTCGAGGTGAGCGGGCGGTACTTCTCCTCAGACATGCTCTGGAAAAGAGGATAGATAACAACATCGCAGTTTTTATTAAACCAATAAATAATCTTTTGGGGGGCCGTTTCAGGGCAGCAGAAACAAGCTGTGAACACAACACTGACATAGTATCACTTTTTAAGTCGCTGAGGCAAACTTGTTAGCAAACAGTTGGACATGTAAATCAAGCAGATAGTTCTACCAGCTCATGAGGAAAATGTCTGGCTCTTTAGCTGCTAAATGCTCCACTATGTTCACCAGCTAGTTGATAATTGCGTCTGTCTGCTATTTAATGATGGGCAGGTAGTGCACAGTGGGTTTTCAGAGCTTTTCCACAAAAATAAGCTGCTTACTGTTGCTGAAAACAATGCTGCTGTCAGTGAGAGTGAACCAGGGCAGTGAAGTTGTAGGCCAGACAACTGAACAATAAGCTGAAATTCACTATAAACCTGAGGGGAGTCAGCATCTGAGTGGTTTAAAAATGA
Organism: Lutjanus argentimaculatus; assembly: GCA_034769285.1. NCBI lineage: Eukaryota > Metazoa > Chordata > Actinopteri > Lutjaniformes > Lutjanidae > Lutjanus > Lutjanus argentimaculatus. The sequence goes on from JAWZSL010000001.1 coordinate 6,706,207, forward strand.
TCATGTTATCACTGCTACAGGATCCATGCTGTTTGCAATGTTTTCTGACGGAGGAATATATCAATATGATATTGAGATTGTGATTTTGGCTGTAGTTACATTGTGATATGACATAAGTGTTGTCTTTTCTTGTTTTAACAGATGCATTACAGTAAAATTGTGTAATTTTCTAAACTTACCAGACTGTTGTAGCTGTTCTATTAGTTGCTTTTACCCGATTAGTCTTTATATCCACATTACTTATGATTATTTATCAAAAATATTGTAGTAATATCTTGTGACAATACCAGCACTATTCACCCCTACTGTATGGTTGCAATTGATACTGAGGTACTTTGTATTTGGTCAAACATATCATGATATCTGATTTTGCCTGATGTCAGCGTCAGTGTACAAAGTACATTTCACATCTCCTTTACTACAGACAGCAGCAGACTCTTTTCAAAAATCTTCCCAGTCTGTCATGACAACAGGATCTGGATCCCACTCTGCCTCCAGTTTCTTCACTACTCTTGCTGTCTCCTGCTGACCTGTGCTCTGAAATAGCCTGTGCTCTCTAGGTTAAGGTCCACTAAATGTTATCTGTAGTTCAAGCCGCTGTGGGCACTTATCGACAAAGCAAAGCGAATTCAGGAGCTCATGAGGTGGGATCAAGTTAAAAAAAAAAAAAAACATAACGAGCTGAGCCAAGTAGAGAAAAAGAGTTTCAATTTGCCCACAAGAAACACTGGGTCCAATATATTTATAGTATTTATTTTATTAGTTATAGTAGGGCTACAGCTAACGATTATTTTCATAGCCGATCAATCTGTCAAAATTATTTTCTCAATTCATCAGTTAATAGTTGTTTGCCTATAAATGTCAGACAATGGTGAAAATTCTTGATCACAGTTTCCCAAAGCCCAAGATGACATCCTCACGTCTTGTTTTGTTCACAACCCAAAGATATTTAGTTTACTGTCATAGAGAAGTACAGAAATCAGAAAATAGTCTCATTTAAGAAGCTGCAATCATAGAATTTATACTTTTGTTTTTAATTACTCAAACCGACTAACTGATTATCAAAATAGTTGGTGAGTAATTTAATAATGAATTAATAATCAATTATTTGATTGTTGCAGCTCTAAATTATAGAATTATGTTTTTAAAGTTACTTATTTAGTCAATATTTTCATTTCCTTGTAATTGATAATCGATTAATTATAATAATATAATATAATATAATTATATTTGTTGTAAATTGTTATGTAATGTATTGTGTATGAGGCAAAAAAATTTTATAATCAACATTAGTAACACCACAGACTTCTAACTATAATATGTAACATTTCTGCATTAAAATGTCCAAAATGCCAGACATATATTGTATATTTTGTTGTGTACTTATATTATTCCACATGCTTCCAACAATGTTCAATATTCAAGGTAATGATACGTTTTCTGCTAGCTAGTTGCTACTTTCTATAACTTCCCAGAAAACACAGGATACGTTGGAAATGTCAGAAAGTGAGAGAGAAAGACAGTGAGCTAAACGTAACGTGAATAAAACTTAAATATTATCTCCTCTGTGAACATGATTTCTGCCTGAGTCATGTAGTTTTCATCAGATGTGGTGGTTATTTAAAAGTGAAGACAGCAGCTCTCATGATCCCACACTGATTCACAAAGTCATCAAACTATGTCTTTTGTAAATGTTCTCATGTGAGGGGGACCTCTAGCGGCAGAATTGACATGCTGTGTGTTTAAAGGCGTAGTGTGTGATTGTAATCCAATACACCTTTTTTTTTCAAATTCAGCGAATATCTCCCCATGGTCTGTGAGCTGATGTGTCTACACAGCCCTGGTTTTGTCAGTGTGGGAACAAAAAGTGTCTCGGCCCATGCTTGTGCACAGGGCAGAGGAAGGAGAGGGGGAGGGGAAATGGGGGGGGGGGGGATGGTAAATTTTCTGAAGGAGCACTGAAAGGAAGGGTGTGTTTGTTTGGCTGTTGAGTTAAAATATCAGCTTATACGTTTCTCCACGATCACATATCTTGAGCCATTTCCACATTGGTATGAGACAAAGGTCAGGCAAAGCGTCATGTTGCTGTGTTTTTGTGGTCAGTCAGGTCATAACCCATCCTGAGCTGATCGTTTTCCACAGAGCAGCTCTGATATGGCTCAGGATCTTTCTGTGGCGGGGTACAGTAACACCCAATAGTGTTATCTGGTTTCCTGCCTTTACCATCTTACAAACCAGGAACAATAAACCGTGACGTCTGCGCAGAGCAAGAGCTGGAGCATTTGCAGATCACATAAAAATGGACAAAAACAAATACGCTACATGTTGTGCTTAGCTTGGTTCACTCACAGCAGCTCTGCTTCCTCTGACAGGCCAGTGAATCATGACGGACCGGTTTTACGGCTTCTCGTAAACGCCACAGTGAATCAGTGAACCAGCGGCGTGCTTTTAAAAGTGTTAACTCTCCCCGTCGGGGAATCGAACCCCGGTCTCCCGCGTGACAGGCGGGGATACTCACCACTATACTAACGAGGAGTTATTCACTGTACATCACATGACTACTAAAGTAGGAAATAGTATCACAGGACACATTATTGAAAGGACAAGACATAGGCTGGTTTTTCTATATGATCCCTATATAGATCTGACATTTTAACAGTCTTATCAAGAGTTTGGCTTGATCTTAAGCACATTAATAATTTTATAAACTGGAAATATTAGCAGCTATTTACAGTATGATTAAAAAAAATTCCCCAATATAAAAAAAAAAATCTATGGTAAGCATTTCTCTCAACATGAGATAAATTACTTAATTCTTAATCAGTCTTTAATATTTGTTCTGATAAAATGTTTGTACGATGGTAGAAATAATAACTACTGTAATACATTCATTGTCTCTAACAGCTGTTTTCCACGAACAGAAAATGTGTGTGAGTTTGTGTTTGAAACAAGTGAATCATTATAGACGTTTACACACTGAAACAATGTGGCACAATAAATGCTTCTGAGTTCAGAGTGAGAACAGAGAACAACAGACCAAGAATCAAATGAAGAGTAGACTTCAGTGTGTCTCTCTTTGTCATATACTGCCCTCTAGTGGAGAAGGTGTTTAAAGACTGACAAACAATGGATCATGAAGAGATAAATGGGTGAGCAGACAATGAAATAAAAGAACATAAAATGTTAGGCTGTGTGTGTGTGTGTGTGTGTGTGTGGTGTGTGTGTGTGTGTGTGTGTGTGTGTGTGTGTGTGTACCTGCAGGTTGTCTGTCTGACTGACGTACAGTCTCAGATTGAAGTAGTCCGGTCTGTTTTCCTGCCAAAGCTAAATGACAAACACAGAAACGTCAGTGCTCAGTTGTGCTGTGATACATTTGTTTTAATTCAACAAACTGATATTTATGATAAAATGCAGCAGCAGTTATTCCTTTGGTTTCTTTGAAATAGGAGAGGCAAAATTTCTAGCCACCTCAAGATGGCGTTAGATACAATAAACCAGAAACTGATAAACTTTACTTTTGTTTTGTTTTTTTCATTTTACTCATATCACTGCAAAATGTGCGCCTTCAGGCATGCGTTTCTTGCTCTGCTGTCTGTTTCATAGATAAGATGCTCTCTACACTTTATGACAACCATCAATAATAAATTTATTGTTTGTTTTATTTTAAAGGGATTGTGCTTCAAACACAAATGTCATAATTTGATGCATGGTATATAGTCCCTCCACGGGTCAATGTAACAATAACAATATATAAAGTTCTATGAGGTGGAACACGCAACACAAGAAACAAGATATTCACTGTTCAAACTAATAAACTTCATTGCTTTTTGTAAATACACACTCATTCTGAATTTGATGTCTGCAACACATTGCACATTACAAGTTGGGACAGGAGCATGTTCACCACTGTGATGCATCACCTTTTCTTTTAACAACACTCAGTGTTTGGGAACTGAGGACGCTAATTTGAAAGTGAAATTATTTTCCATTCCTGCTTGATATATGAGTTCTGGTGCTCAGCACTCTGGGGTCTCCATTGTCATATTTTGTGCTTCATAATGCACCACACATTTTCAATAGGGGACAGGTCTGGACTGCAGGCAGGTCAGTCTTGTGGCCTACGAAATTATCCTATTGTAACACGAGCAGAACGTGGCTTGACATTGTCTCGCTGAAATAAGCAGGAATGTCTCAGAGAAAGACGTTATCTTCATGGCAGAATATGTTGCTTCAAAACCTGCATGTACTTTTCAGCATCAATGGGGCCTTCACAGATGTGACAGTTACACATGATGTCACGGGCACTAACACACCATACCATTTATACCATACCATCACAGATGCTGGCATTTGAACTTTGAGCTGGTAAGCCCAGAGGACATGATGTCCATGATTTCCAAAAATAATCTGAACTGTGGATTCGTCAGGTCACAGCACACTTTTCCACTTGGCATCAGTCCATCTTCTCATCTTCTCATGAGAAGTCTGCAGTGTTTCTGGATGATATTAATATTTGCCTTTCACTTTGCATCGCAGAGTCTTAACTTGCATTTGTAAATGCTGCATTAAAACTTGTTTATTGACACTGGTTTTCTTAAGTGTTCCCAAGCCCATGTAGTATCATATACAGAATTATGTAGGTTTTTAATGCAGCTCTTAATGCAGTGCCACCTAATGGATCAAAGGTCAAAGGCATTCAGTGTTGTCTGTCTTGACCCTTATGTGCAGAGATTTCTCCAGATTCTCTGAATCTTTTCATGATATTATGGATTGTAGACGGTGAAATCCCTAAATTCCTTGCAGTTTCGTGTTGAGAACAGTTTTTAACTGTTGGACTATTTGTCCACGCAGTTTTTCACAAACTAGTGAAGTTCACTCCATCCATGCTTGTGAATGACTGAGTCTTTTTAAGCCCAATCATGACACTATCACCTGTTACCAGTTAACCTGTTTACTGATTGAATGTTCCAAACAGGTGTTTTTTGAATATTTCACGACTTTCCAAGTCCCCTGCTCCAACTTTTTTGAAGTGTTGCAGGCATAAAATACAGAATTAGAGTATATTTACAAAAACAAACAAGTTTGAACATTCAGTATGTTAATATTGTAGTCAATTAAATACAAATTGAAATGTATTTGCCAATCATTGCATTTATGTTTTACACAACTTCTGAAAAAATGTATATTTTGTAATATGGTGGTGTCTTGTTCAAGATGGGCCAGTTTGGCATGAAAATAAAGAAATAAAAATAAACTATCTAGTAGAATTTGAAAGAAAATGTTGCAATTACTGAAGTTCATGTTTATGTAATTTTGCCCAAAAAAGATAAAGTTCAGAAAAAGATGGACTTCAATCAAATCATTAACAGTAAACAGACTTAGAGCTCGACAGAGGTTCATACCATGGCATAATGAGTGCTTTTATCCAATCGAACCACATTTGTACACAAACCTTGTTTTACTGTAATGAGACTTTAAAAGCACAGGTGCCACGGTAATGACTCCACTGCTCATCTGCAGTCTTTTACGCTTTTAACCTCTGACCTTCCTCTTCCCCTTAAAACCTTAAAACTGTCTTTGACCTGCCACCACACACACCACACACACACACACACACAGGGATGGAAGGTTGCTAACCTCAACAGCCTGTGGCAAGTGGATTATCTTTGCTGGTAAACTGGCTTGACTTACATTTTCTGAATGAACGGTAAAAACAAGGGCTGCACAGACATTTCGAGGGACAGTGGCTCAGTTCAAAAATGCCAAATAGCTACTGAAGTCTTTTCATAAAGTGAATTCACTGAAATAATGCTGACATTCAAGCAATCAAAAACACTGAATGTTGGTTGAACAATTTTCAAACTGTAATTATGAACGTCAGTTTTAATTCAGTTTCAATTCTAGCATGTTTTAAAGGGACAGTTCAGACTATTTGATGTCAGGTTGTATGAGGTACTTATGGATAGTCAGTGTATTTACCTACAATTGATGGAAGTCGGCTACGACCACAGTTTGGAGAAGCAGAGAGGGGCGCCAGCATGTAAGCTAAGCAATGAACTGCTGTGGACAAAAAAAAAGGTACCTTACAGGACATGGGAGCTGCTGGTCAACCACTGCCTCAATCTGTTAGTTTTTTTGTGTTACTGTTGTCTGAACTTGCTTTTAAAACACTTAAGTCACACAATAACACAAACTAACCGATCGAGGCAGCAGTAGACCTGCAACTCTCGTGTTCTGAGATGTAAAATGACTGATTTTGCCCGTGGAGTTTGGCAGGTTTGAAAAGAGCAATATTTGGCTTGTATAGCGACCATTTCCTGTCAGAAAAGGCTGTCTGACGACAAGGTAAAGCAATAAAAAATATTCTAAATAAAGCATACTCTTAAACTGACACCTTTTTAAGTGGCTTAAAATATGTTTTGCTGCAGATCCTGTCCACAGCAGGACATTGTTTAGCTTCCATGCTGGTATATGTCTCTGATTCTCCAAACCGGGGGCGTGCTGACTGGCATCTACTGTATGTAATACACTGACTATAACTGTGTAGGCAACAACATGCAGATTTTGTCCTGACCTTGTGATGCACGGCACACAACAGCTCAGCAAACCAGTAGAAGGACTGGAGCTCCCTGCAGACCCACACAAAATACAGCCTCTGCAACCTGAAACCTGTCCAGCCGTCACTGCGTGCACAGGAGGGAGGAAGAAAGGAAGAAGCAACATACAAATACTCAATACTCAAACTGCTCATTATTTGTCTGTATATGATTTTTTTTTTTCATAACTCACAGCAGAGCATGCAGCACGCAGGCGAAGGGCGTGACTCCTATTCCACCGGCAACACAAAGACTGACGTCGTAGTTGAACACTTCCTCTGATGGACTTCCAAAGGGGCCATCCACGTAAAGCCTGAACATAAAACGTGGCCAAAAACACAAAAGACAATTATCCAAAAAACACTGGACAAATACACACTTATATATTTATACTTTCCCCTCAGGGTCACAAACACATAAGCAGATCAGCATCCCGCATTTGAAATCCCCCAGTCTGGGTGTGTGAACAGACAGACAGTAAGCTATCCCCCAAACACACACACACACCCGTCATCTCTGTAACAGCTGCTCAAACACTTGTGTGATTGAGAAAACACACACACATACATACACACACACACACATACACAGATACAAAATGACTGAACATAGTCAACTCCAAACATTTCTTGGCATTATGAATGTATACTCAAATATGCTCAGATAATCCCAGGCTGCACATGAAAATTTTAAATTGAGCCCAGAAAACAGTTGGTAATGCAGCAGCAGCAGCCTTTACACACCCCAACACCCTCCACTGGGCCAAGTGAGGCTTGGCTCAGTATTACTGTCACATAATCACAGCACAGCGCTGTGATCTCAGTAACACTTGTGAGATTTTTTTTTTATTCATGGCCAAAAATGATGCATAAAAAAGTAAAATATCAGTTTGACAGCTTTGCAGTTATTGTAGTGTCCTTTTTTCATTTATGATGTGGCTTAGCTAGCGTTTCCCTGGTGGGGTGGCACAGTGTTTAGCCCTGGGTTCGACTCCCGGCTGCGGCAGGGCCTTTCTGTTCTCTCCATACTTGCGTGGGTTTCATCTGTGTGCTCCGTCCTCCTCCGCCACCAAAACATGTATGTTATGTCAATTTTCCTGTCAGTAAACCTGACATAGTTGCTAGCTTGGAACTGTTGTTGGTCCCCAGCTGCTGCACAGCAGCTGCCCACTGCTCCTACTGTAATATGGATGATTGAATGTGCAGATTGAGTCTCACTGTACATTGTTCTCTATATAACCTTTAACATTACCTTCCAGTCTTCGTGCTAAGCTTAGCCAAATATGTTTTGAACCTGTATGTATTGGACACACAGAATTTCTATTCCACACTGGAATAACTGTTTTAGTTTGCTCGTTTCACATTAATTAGAGCTCAAGTAAATGTTGAATGTTCGCTGAATGATAAGTGTCTGTTTATGAGTCATAAGAAATAATTTCTAATCTTTTAGAGTGGATTTTTGTTTTCAGGCTTAGCTTAACTTTAACAGACAACTGACCTTTTTACCATTATTTTTTATTTTTATTTCATTATCATTACTGTTACATTATAATCACTGTAATCTACTTAGTTACTTATTAAAATCATTATTCACTACTAGGTAGGATTACCATTTGAATTAATATCCAAACATTTCACATGAATTTTTGTGGCCAATTAGGCTGAACTGGCAAATGAAAGATTTGGATTTGGAGAAACCTACCCACTACTGATGATGCATGAAACATCAATGGTTAAAAAGCCACTAACATTTTGTGTAGTTTTACTTTGTATTTTTACTTAAATATTTTTAACACCAGCTGTTTTACTTGTAGTTGAGTAATGTGTCAGTAATAGTACTTCTACTTGAGTACAGATTTTCAGTACTCTTTCCACCGCTGTGAATTTGTGCTCCAGTACACCAGTAAATGGAAATTAACCCTAACACTTGTGGCCATAAGTGGACATTGTTGCGCACCTCACCTCATTTAACGGCGGGGGTGTAGAGTCTTTTTTTTTTTTGTTTTGTTTTTTTGGGTGGGGGGTGGGGGGGTTGGGGTTGATGGTGTGTTTAGCTCTGGTTTACTGTCACAAAACAAACTCTCAAACAAACATCTCCGTCTCTATCTCTGCCTATCTCTCTCTGTCAAACACAGAGCAGGAAGAGCACAGGGTCAGAGGTCAGGAGGTCAAAACCTCTGAGCCCTGTGTGATTCAGAGCCTTCATGAGAAATCATGTCAGCCACATCACACACACACACACACACACACACACACACACACGCACACACACACGCACACACACACACACACACACACACACACACACACACACACACACAGAAACGCACTTGGGGTATCTCCTCTGTTGCACCATGGGAAGGATCTCCAAGTCTATCCTTGGTTCAGGAAGTAACAGCTGTGTGAAGCGCTCTGAGGAGAGAGGAGGAGAGGTTTTAGCAATTTCACATTACATTATTCACTGATCTAACTCTCTTAAGAATGGACATGTCATGAAGATTTTAATGCATACATTAGGTCTGTACAATTACGGCCCTGTTTAGGGGTGTCTACACATTCCAATTCAGTGTTTCCCTTAAAACATGTGGTCACAGCAGATTAAGGGGCCAACACAAACAACCCGGCTTCCCTTCCTGTGTTCTGAAAGCATTTGTTCGTGGATATGTACAGTAGCTGGTGGACATGACTGTACACATTCTTGCATATGTCGCACGCTCTCAAAGGCCACAGCTTCCTCTAGCAGCAAGTCCCTTTTGATTGGCTGCATACCAATGCAACTGACACAGTCAAATAAAAAACTGCGAGACAAAAGAAAGCGATTTTGCTGGTGCAGTGACATAATTTCCTTTTCTCTGACATGCTGTATGTGCATTTAAAGTGTGAATGCCTGTGCCTTTAAAACAGAAGGCTTTGGGAGTCAAAAACAACCAAAAATAAAGCTACTGCAGTTTTTCAGCTCTTTACATGAAAGGGACCATTTACTCCAAAATCAAAAAGACATATTTTTCCAGTTTCATGTAGGAACTACTTTCTTTTTTTCCACAAAGAAAGTAGTTTATATATAAAACTGTTCACGACAAGGTCTGTGGATTATCTTGAGTAACCAGGTCATGATATTTGGAAACAGACACTTGTTTTTGAATAATTCACATGTATTTTTTTGGTGCTTTGCACACCATAAGTTGAGTGCCATTTAGTTCCATTATACTGGAAATAAAACAGACATCTCTACAGACAATATTTCCAAAAGTCTGGAACTCACAACAAAAAAATCCAGATGGATAAACAGCACTACATGCCAGGGGAAAAACATGTATTTTTGATTTTGGGGTGAACCGTCCCTTTAAGTGAAGTCCCATAAGCCCTGTAAATCAGTGTTTCTCAAACTTCTTCACGTCAAGGACCCCTAGAGTGACACAAATTAGTCCACGGAGCCCCATCTTATCCCAGGGTCCCACATTTGAGTTCTGCTTTTATATGTTTTATTGTAGAAACCCACGACCAAAATAATCATATATTCTGTCCCTGTGTTACTTATAACTGGATTTACAGTTAAAATAAATGATTCCCTTTTTTGCTGGAGGTCCCCGACCCCACTTTAAGAACCACTGCTGTAAATGTTGAGAAAATGTGTATTGTGTGAGTCCTCATTCATGTCATAGATAGTTTTCCACCCAGACAATAAAACTGTGGGAACCATGCTGGCCTCAAGGTAAAGAAGTCACACACACACATAAGAAGATAATAAAAGATACGCGTGAGACACACACACACATAAAAATGTAGTTTTTTTAGGAAATGCATCCTCCCCAGAGAGCAGGACAAAACTTCCATCCTGTCAAGTCTGATAGGCAGCAGAGAGTGTGTATATTTGTCTGTCCTTCTGTCTGTGTGTTTCTGCCTGTGTGTGTGTATGTGTGTGCGTGTGTGTGTGTGTGTGTGTGTGTCTACTCACCAGTCCAGTCTCCCACGACTCGGAGATGGATGCCAAAAGTTTCCTTGTTCTCTGTGGGACACTGCGAGAAGTTAGACAGCAGACAGTGAGTCACAACAAAATACACACACACACATACACACAAGTAAACACACACTCGTTGTTGGAAAGTACTCTCACATACACGTGCAACTACCACACACACACAGGCACACACACACAGTGGACACATACAGTACATAGCTACAACTCTTTTCATTACACTTGACAATGCACCACACACACACACACAACACACACACACACACACACACACACACACACTCACAAACACACACACGGACACACACAGCCTTCCTGTTGGCAGACAGGGTTACTAGCCTCAGGGGTCTGTCTGCTCTCTGTCAGTGTGATTCTCTGCCCTCCTCCTCAAAGCTCCATACACACCAGGCAAAGGCATGCACATACTGTGGTGTGTGTGTGTGTGTGTCTTTGTCAGCAAGTGTGTGTGAATCAGGGAGTTCCTCCCTGTATGCTGTCTAAGCAGAGAGTTTCTACATCTTCTGCTTTTGTCTCAAACAATCTGGACTAAATCTGAAAACATCAATAAACAATGTGAAATAGAACATGACTGGACAACCCAGCTGTCACTCAATCGCCAGTAGAGGGGGGCGGGATGTTTGACGGAGACAAAGAACTACATGTTCCTTGCCAGGGGGAACAAAGTTTAAGAAACTGTAAAAACATATGTGTGCGTGTGTGTATAGACTGTGTGTTTGCATCGTGTCATGAGTGAGGAATGTGTTGCATAAAGTCTTACTGTTGTTAGCGTGAAGGGATGGTTCTCAAATGAAGAGACACCTGGACAGTTAAGAACAATATACTAAGAGAGAGACAGAGGGGAAGAAGGAGAGGATTAGAAGGGTGGGGGGTGTGGAGAGAAAAAAGGGGGAGAAAAACAATGATGGACGCACAGAAGATGCAAACTACACTTAGTTACAGCACTGGAATTTATATTATCCTCAAACACATCATGCGATTAAATACCTGCCCAGGACGAGCTTTGAAGTTCTTCTTCAGCATGCGCAGCTCGATGACATTACAGGGATGCCTGATGACTGACACTATGGTAACAGGGTCACAGCTCCGGATGTAGCGGTAGAAACGCTCGGCACAATATAGACAGAGAGGACCGGACACCCAAAGCCAGGTCTACAAATACACACAGAGAAAATTACCACTGAGACTTTCTACATCATTATGTTAACAGTTAATCACACACAATGATGATGGAGATAGTTCAAATGGACGGTCAACTTTCTTCTTTCCTGTTTCCTGTACTGTACATTAAAAGAACACCAAATTTTGAAGGTGGCTAAAAGATGTTGTTTGCAGACCTGTAAAAACAACATATAAAGTCACATCTTCAATTAGCTAATGTTGGCAAAATGTCTGATGAAAACATTAAAACAAAACATAACCAACTTTACCGACATGCAAGCTAACTGGCTAGCTAATCTACATCAATCATTTGCTAGCTAATTAGCTTGCATTTTGCTAACATTAGTTAACTAGATGTGACTATATATGCCGCTTTTACGGGTCCCCCAGCAACATCCTTTGAAGAGCACAACTACGTTATCTTCTGCGTTTTTCAAAGCTGACGGCAAAAAGCAGTGATGCCTGTTAGAGTCCTGATGCCCTTTCCTGCCCTCCCCTCAACCTCCGTAACAGGTCATGTGTGAAAACATCTTCAGAAGGGCTTAGGATACTAAAACCTATGTACCAAAATTTGATTGTATTTTAATATATGTGTAACACTACTGTGAAGCTACAAATTGATGTAAGAAAAACTCAAGTAGTACAGCAAATAGGAAAGGAGAAAACTGACAGAGGTTCCGCTGCGTCCAGACTTGCTCAACTGCTACTGTGGCAGTTACAGTTACAGCAACTGATTGCCACAGCTTCAAAAATAAGTTTTAACAAAGTGTAGTCTGGAGTGTGCTTCTTTGTGGCACAACTGTGTCTTCAAGAGACATTCAGGTGGCATTTTTTCTTTAGTAGTTCAACAGATTTCTGGTATAACATTACAGTCTGTCAGGAGGTTGTACGGTGGGCTGCACGACACTGCACAGAGCTGGTGAGATTGGTACCCATAACACCTCTCTCTGCACAGACCTGCAGAGACGTTGCAGCTTTCATGGATCATATCCACTGAAGTAAAGATGGATTCTTCCTCGTCTTGTTCCAAGCAACTGAAGGCTGATAGTGATGAACATCTAGCATCAAATATTTCGGCACATCAGCTTTTGTAAACAGGCTTTAGCTTGCTAGAAATTATGCCGCCTTCACGCCATTTTGGAAGGCAAAACCTTCACTCTTCACCAAGTTTGTTACCCCCGTTGCTTGCCTTATAGACACAACAGATAAATGAAAATTAAGCATAAATTAACCACTGTTACTGTGCTACATATTTGAATACTGGCACAAAAGACAGCGCCCTTTTAAATTGGCTAAACTGATTGCATTAGCATTAAATTCGGATTTAATTTAGAGTAATTGCAAAGTGAACACAGTTAATTAGAAATTTCTACACAAAATTACAACTAGGAGGCTGACTTGAAGCTTTTTCCCACTAGGCTGCTCATAATTATAGTCTGTGCAATATGAAAAAAGTGCAGCGTTAGCCTTGATACAGGAAACTTCGGTTGTATCAGTTGTTGTTTATTGAAGCTTTGTAACTGCCCGAACTTGTTCCACAAAAACACGAGGGAGTTCAGCCAAAGAGAATACATTCATCATAATTTGAGATCTCCCTTTCTGTCTCAGTGTATGTAGTGTTTCTGTTTCTTCCTGGCAGTTACCTGTAGCAGACTAATTGCTCACAGCTCCCATAAAGCCTGCAGAGCACAATCAGGTTTAAAAGGGATTTTATGGAACCAGCTCGTTGCTTAACGACCATGTGCAAACACATAATCACACACGCAGGAAGAAACACACACAAACACAGGCCTTGATGTAGAAGAGAGGATGCCTGCCCCTCCCTTACGGCACTACACCTCTAATAAACGGGACCAACTCCCTCCAACACTTCCCAAATACTCAACACACACTTACACGCCCACTACAACACAGACACACACTTACAGGCACGAACAAACACGCACACAAAATAAATGTAAATGCCACGATACCCGTAATAAACATTCACCACCCACACACACCACACACAGACCTGGGGATAGTGGGGCTGGAAGTGAGCCTCCTCTCTGCATCTCCTCTCCTCATCCTCACCCTGCTCCAGCTCCTCACCCTGCTGTTCTGCGCTGCTCTGATTAGCTCTGAGGCAGCCGGGAGGGTGGGCCTCTATGTTGGTCTGAAACTTCAGAGCTCCACTGGTGGAAAATACAAGAAGAAAGGTGATGTTTGGTTATTTTAGTGTAAATTTTAAGATCGCCAAGGTACTATGGTTACCAAAAATTACCATAAAGTTACACCCAAGTATTGAATGTATCCAATAGGAATACTTTGATCAATTTTTACATCTTAAAAGAGAAAAAGGCCTGCCTAAAAAAATGTATATCCATTTAATTGTACGCTATATTTAGACTAGTTTCACTGTTTCAGTTTTCTGTCAGACAGCCTGTTCTAACGGGAAACTGCTGTTACATAAGCCAAATATTGCTCTCTTGTGCTCAACCAGACTCCATTGGCGAAATCAGTAATTTTACCTCACAGAACACAAGAGTTGCTGGTCTACCGCTGCATCGACCTGTCAAGCTGTTTGTGTTATTGTGTGACTTCAATGAATCCTAACCATCCTTTTAAAACACTGAGGTCACACAATAACATGAACAAACGAACAGATCAAGGCAGCACTAGACCAGCAACTCCTGTGTTCTGCAAGGTAAAATTACAGATTTTGCTAGTGGAGTTTGGTTGAGTGAAAGATAGTGATATTTGGCTTGTATAACGCTGGTTTCCCATCAGAAAGGGCTGTTTGACAGCAAGGTAATACAGTGAACATTTGCTAAATATAGCATACACTTAAACTGAAACTACTATTATGCTATTTTTTAAGTGGCTTAAATACATTTTGTTGCTGATCCTGTCCAAAGCAGTTCATTGGTTAGCTTCCATGCTGGTACTCCATTCTGCTTCACCAAACTGGGTAGGTAAATATGCTGACAATCCATAAGTATCTCAAACAACCCCACTTCAAGTAACCTGAACTATCCCTTTAATGTTATAATACACTTGGGAACTTGCCTTTGTATATTTCTGTGTGTTCAGAATGAAGACTTGCCATCAAGAAAATATGAAAACCAAATTCTGCCATTTGACAGGTTGTTAGTTGTTGAGACTCAGCCACACTAAATATAACACAACAAAACACTGCACAAAGAGAACAGGCATGTACAAGCAAACCCTGGTTCTGCAGTTGGCTGACTGTCAGTGAAGGTGAGTAAAGAAATTCCTGCACCCTAATTTCCCTGGAAAAACTTCACTTTCATTTTGTCTGAACAAGAAAATAAATTACATTTTATGTTGAATAGATCAATAACTTGACATAACATGTTTTTAGTGAAGTATATCAATAAAACATTGCATGGTTTCTTGAAACGAAGATGAAATTTGTGAAAGTTGTTTTGTCAGTGAGTCTGAAGTTGCTGATAAAAAGTCTCCAGCCATCAGTGGGAGTCTGCAATATTTGCTGACATTCATATGTGAAGCAGACTCTTATCTAGACTTCAGGAGGAGATGGAGACAAAATATAGCAACAGCGCAGAAAAACTCACTGAATCACACAGAAATAAACCCACATAGACACACACATAGATTCATGATGCCATCAATGGCCTGAGACCTACCCAACCATGTGCACCATGAGGATGATGTAGAAGACAATGAAGAGGTTGTGTGTGTACCAGAAGATCTCATAGTTTGACACCCTAAAAGAAGGATAGCAACCAAAAAAAGACAAAAATGGATGTAAATGTAATAATAATAACATTGTGACATGACATAAGGAAACAGGAGCCTGAGAGACACAAAAAGAGGAGAGACAACAAAAGAAGAAAGCGAGTTTGTTCAGGACCAGACGCACAGACTCCCAGCTCAGAGCCTGAGTAAGCAGGACATCAGAGGTCAATATTAAAGGGGTCATTACACACAACGACCCCCCCATAAACACGGCAAACAACGAACATCATCAAACCCTGTTATCATCCTCTTTGACTGCAACTTCTTTCATGTTTACTTCTTGATTCTGTACAGAGACATAACAGAAACTGAGCAACATAGTGCATTTTAAACCAAAATGTACGTGTTGACCCCAGTTTGGTGGGTACTGCCTCATAATCCAGTGACGTTAACCTCAGAAAAGTGACAGGGGATTTCGATTGGCTGCCATCTTGGTTTAGAGTGCAGTTTTTCATAGGCTGGTGTTGTAATACACAAAACAACAGATTTAGCTGAAAGTCATTTTTCACAAACCCAACATCAAGTGACCGATTATACAAGCAAAACAACAGGCCAGGCTGTTCTTTCTTCTTTTGTCAATAAAGAGTTCATACACTTCATTCAATGAAAACACATTTTATGACTGGCTTACATTTAAATCCCTTCAATTTATAACATGTCAGAATTAATGCCATGTTTTTTTCAGAGTTTTGGACAGACAGGAGTCACTATGATTAGGCTAGTTAGTGAGTGACAACAAATTATATATGAGTCATCTTAACAGTGTTCTTTGGGAAACCTTTCAAAATAAAATAAAGAAGTTAGAGAAACAAATATTTTGATTGAAATGAAGCATTATAACTTCCAAAGATACGTAGCTATTACACACAATATGCAAAGTCTGCCAGTTGAAGTCTCACTCACATCAAAATGATAACAAATAACGTAGTAGACTGGTGATTAAAATCTATCTGACATGGCAGGAATACAGGCAGAAATCATGTTCAAGGACAAAGGAATGTATTAAAGTTTTATTCAAGTTACGTTTAGCCTTGATCGCCAACTTCCCTCCTCTCTCTGATATAAACAATGTATCCCGAGTTTTTGGAAGTTATAGCAGCTAGCAGGAAATGCACTGTTATCTTGAATAAATGACTGATTTCTCTGGGTTTGACCATTGTTTGAAACATTTAGGATAATGTAAGTACACAGCTCAACAAAATATATAACTTAGGTCTAATGTTTTCAGACATTTTTTTCCAGACATTTTAATGCCAAAGTTTTACATAATGTTGCATTTCTGCTTTCTTTTGATAACATTATGATTGAAGGTAAGTAAACTTCCAGAATTATAAAGCTATTACTGCTAAGAAAGGACTGTGACATATTTTGTGCCAATTTTCACTGTATTTTAAAATAATAACATTTTATGTTAATTTACTTTTGTACTGTATTGAGGGTTCCCCAGTAGCTCATTTGGTAGAGGTTTAAGAGTCCTCAGCAGCAGACATGGGTTTGATTCTAGCTCGCAGCCCTGTCTATAAGCTGTGCTTCAAACAAAAGCTAACCCATAAAAGCAAACAAAAAAGTATGCAATTAGCAATGATGTTAAAGGGTGAAAATGTAAATTATTTAAACTCACAGAATATGTTAATAACACTGAGCATTAGTGTGTGTTAACATCACTGGATCATTGTGACTCATTATGTAGGTATTCTTGTGGTGGGCAGCAGCCTTCATCCCACCACTCCAACCACTCACCCAAACTCTTATCTAAAGCCTTGAGGGTCTGGAAAAGCCTCTTATCCTCTGTTCAATTACTGAAGAAAGCAAAGAGAGCACAGGCACGCACACACTTCAGGTCTCACACACCTGCACGAGTTAACATACACACACGGACACATGCAGAGTGGGTGACCCACTGTGACCTCAGTAATGACAGAGCTGTGAGTGGAACACTTAGTGTGGATTTGCTCTGTAACAGACCTCTGTTAGCATGTCTGCTCATGGCTTCAATCTTGTGTTTCTCTCTCTCACACAGACTTACTGCATATTTTTTTGTCTAAAAAGAAAAATAATCTTGTCAAACAAGTTTTGCATTAGAAAAGCAATCCAATTGTATGAAAATATATATTTAATTTGTCTTAATACGATATTACAAACTACAATAATGGTTTGCATCACATCCGAGCAAAGGAACAAGATGATTTTTCTTATTTTAAGAGTAAGTCCACTTCTTCTCAATTTAAGAATCTTATCATCATCTCTGCAGTTTGAATTCATCTATTTTTATTCATTGTCAACAAGTGTGAGAGCATGTGACTCTATGGAGTTTTATTACATATCTGACATTTCTTTCTAGTTTTAAGATCTATTACGGTCTTGATTTGCTAGATTTATCAGCTATTTTTCAGAATTCTAGCCAAGCAAGATTGGTTTACCCCATAGCCCACAGACATTACTTTGATGATTTTACATACAGAAAAATTGATTTTCCTTACTTTGAGAGCTTTTTTTTCAAATGGCTGTCTATGCAGCATTTGCCAAACTGTATCCACCTCTCTTAATACGTCCCTGACACAACAGATAACAAACATAAACAAACTAAGGTGGTTTGGTTTGACCTACCGTACGCAGTAGGAGGAGGAAGTGAACATCAGGAAGAGGATGAGAACCAACAGCACGCCTGTGACTCCAGGGACTAAAGAGAATCAGCCAATCAGAGAGCAGAGAGAAAGTCAAGTTAACATCACAGAACACCATCCAAAGAGATGTCTGCTCACTATGATATCCCAACATAAATTTAGAAAAACTCAAACAACTGATTTAACTTTAAAGGGATAGATCACCAAAATCAAAAATACATATTTTTGCCCTACCTTGTAGTGCTGTTTGTCCATCTATACCGAGTTTTGGAGTTTTTGGGTGTAACGTTAACTGCCATTTTTTTGGTGCTTTGAGCACCAAAAGTACCATTTAGTGGAACTGTATTGGAGAGAAGGCAGACACCTCTACAGCTGAACTCCAAAACACACAACAACACCCACACCAAAAATAATGTAGATGGATAAACAGCACTACAGGCCTGGGGGAAAAATATGTATTTTTGATTTTGGGGTGAACTGCCCCTTTAACTGACTTATTTTACCAACTAAAAAATAGAAATACAGGGATGGTGTTTAAAGAGAGAGCAAGAGAAGACTAATCACAGCAAAAACAGCGTGACTTCCTGCTCTCTTCTTGGAATAAAGCCACTCTAATCTGTAACACATTTACCACCTATACTGCTACACAAGTACTACACATGCACATTATACAGCACACAACACTAAGAAGTATAAGAAAGTGCAGTGCTTCTTACTTGTGGTTAAAATGATCAGCTTGGGGTCCTGGGAAGGAAACACAAAAAACAAAATAATTGTTTGTGTGTGTAATCCTCTATGTCTTTTTTTGTGAGGACTAATTTGAGTTTCAGATCTTGCAGCTGCAGTCTGGTACATACTATGGAGAGAAAACAGTCTGCAGGCTTCATTCCAACCAATCGCTTTAGCAGGTGATTTCATTCCTAATTTCCTCCTCCTTACCAACTGCTGCTTCAACATGAGGACATTTTTGGAAGGAGCACACACTTTCCTCACTCTACAAAGACGTGACTGGGGGTTGAAGGACCAGTGTGTAGGATTTAGTGGCATCTAATGGTAACCTTGCAGGTTGCCAACACCTTGTCTCATCCTCTGTGTAAGAGAAACTACAGAGGCCGTGAGTTTTGTGAAAAGGCTGTATCAAGAGCCAGTGTTTGGTTTGTCCGTTCTGTGCTATTGCAGAAACATGGCGGTCCAACATGGCGTCCTCCCTGAAAGAAGACTTGCTCCCTTTGTAGATACAAACAGCTCATTCTATGGTAACAAAAATACAACAATTCTTATTTTCAGGTCATCATACACTAATGAAAACATACTTACGAATAATAATCCTAAGTATTTATTCAGTGAATATTATATTCCATTTCTGCCATATTCTGCCAATAAATCCTAGTAAATCTTACACACTGGACACTTAAGGTTATCTGCATATGAATGAAGTATCTGGAGACAAGTGAAGATTTTGGTATTGGAAAGCTTCTGGTTCTTGTGTTAGTTAGCCAGACATGCTAATGTTTGCAGCTTACATTGGAACAGACAAAGACAGCATTTGATCCATCCCACCAAACATGTGCTTGTGTTTGACGTTTTTGAAAGATACAAAAAGACACCACCACCCAAACTCATGAGACACAGAGTTATCAAACATCTTAGAGCCCCATGGACACCGCTTCATCAAGGAGGGAAATGCAAAGCTTGACAGGCCTGCAATGCCCGAGTTACGGTTGCTAATCTATGATTGGACAGTTGCTTTTTGCAGGAGGGGCTTAGCAAAGGATCAATCAATCAATAAAGACTATTGCTTTCAGATGTGATCAGACAGCATGTTTCAAGCATGCCACAGCGTTGAAGTTAAGGAAAGATTTTGGGATTAGACACATCATCGCAATGGTTAAGGTCAAGTCAGCGAGGGCCCTCACAAGTATAAAGTAGAAATGTGGGTGTGCTTGTGTCTCACCTCTCCTCTGTAGCGAGCCAGATTGAGAGCAGGGAAGTCGTCTGAGTAGCTCACACTGAAGTTGACGACATTGACCAGGTGTGCAGACACGTGCACAACTACGGGAGAAGAGAAAGAGTTACGCAATGCTGATCTGAAACGCACATTTTTGAGCAGACACCAGCAGACACGGAGAACATCTCATCTGCTTCAAACACACTCAAACTTAATTATAAAGGTCAAAATGAACTGCTAGAGGACACTCGTACAAACATTTCTTTGTCAATTCAGCAGAAAGTCAGCAAAACATCCTCCTGACTCACCCACACATGCACACATACACACACTCACTCCTCACTGACATCACAGACGAACCATGCAGCCCTTCGACAGCTGATGGAATTAGAGGGCGTAATCATGAGACACAAGGGTCCTTTTTTTCTCACTCACATTCCTCTCCCACTCCCACTGCCTCCCACCCCTCTCTCCCCCCCTCTCTCTTTCTTCTCTCAGTCTATGTCTCTCTCGTATCCCTGCAATCTCTCTTTCTTCATTGTCATTTGTTGTCTCAGAACTTTGGAACTCGCGATTATAACATGAGAGCTCCACTTAAAGGGAGGAGGTGTGTGTGTGTATGTGTTTGTGTGTACGTGTGTGTACGTGGTGTTGACAAGTTAGACGAAAGGAGGCTTAAGCTTAGAGATGATGTAATAGTGGACAACAGATGCCAGCTTTTGCAGTTCTTATATTTCTATCGTCCTAATGGCTCTGTGTTTGGCAATGGTCCAGACTCAAATATCTCAACAGCTATTGAACAGAAACCTTTGTACAGACATTCATGGTCCCCAGACGATGAATCCATCTGACTTCCAGGCCTTGACATTTTTGGTATTAAGTGAAACTATTAACTATGGACTGTAATGACATCTGGCACAGATATCCATGTTGTTCACATGAATGAATAATTACTTTGGGTGGACTAGTACAAAATTTTCTACATGATAGACATTCCCATTCCCATCAGCCTCAGCTGTACTTTGTGTAGCAAATGTTAGCATGCTAAGTAGGAGTGTGCATGATTAGCCAACCAAACAATTAAACGTTACTACCCTTGCTAGGTGGCACCAGAAATACTGGTCAAATTTTTACAAATATTTTAATGTACAAGGCATCCCCCCTTTCCATGCACTAATGGCTGGATGTTGTAATCCAGCAAGGTGGGAAACAGAGGGACAGATGACATCTCCTAAAACCAGCACGGTGTGGCAATATTTTGATCTAGGAAATGAAATATGGTTGTATGTAGGCTGTGTCCAAATAAGCTAACCACTTGACTGGAGCAATGCATGACCACATTCATCACAGGCATATGGACATTAACCTGCAAGGAGAACAGGCTGGCGGTGCTTGGTTTGCCACACTCTGCAAACCAATATGACATTGTTTACACACAGACACTGTTATCCTGCTTGGTCTGAAAATCGACACGCAAATTGGTCGCGAGGAACATCCTTTTTTAAAATTTATTTTTACCTTTACTTAACCACACATTCAAGTGAAAACCAACTGTCATTTACAATAACGACCTTGCCAAGAAACAGCAACAGGAGGCCAGTCCATACAAAACAATCAAACATAGATACGACTAGAACAAGAAAACCATCTCTTAATGCTAACACTAACACTTTAAACCATTAGCTCCCAAACTTTTTCTGCCATTACGTTCTACAAAACATAATAGCAACAAATCCAGCTCATCATTCAATTTCTTAGTCAGTGCAATTACTGCTCAGTGAGTGAAAGCAATATCTTTATAAGAAATACATTTCTAACATAAAGCCTGTGTTACAAACTGGACAGATGGGGTTTAAAACACATGGGCATTCACCTTGTAGTAGACAGCATCTAATGAAAGACACTATTGAGGTGCATTATGGAAAATGTAGGATCTAGTGTTTTTGGAGTTTGACTGAAGACTTCTTAACCTATGTTGCTGAGATCATCTCTTTTGATTCCCTCAACTTTACGCAAGTATTAAATAGCTAAAGAATGCTTTCAAAATCAATTCTGTCACCATCTCCTTCATGCTTTGTGGTGGAGCAGAAATCCGTTAAGTCGTTGAACATTTGAATTCAGAGGTCCCTGGTGAATTGTTAAGCTTTTACATATCACAAAAATCTACTTGGTATGGGTAGACAACAAAATGTTGTCACTAGTCAACAGAACAGCACCTCTCTAAAATGACTGGATCACTGTGAGGAGAAGCACACAGCATGTAGCGCGTAGGTGGCTAGTACTGACTTAGCTCGTCTTTTTCGTGAGAAAAAGAGAGTCACGTGGTACTGGGCTGATATGAAGCCAAGCTGCTCAGACATGAATGAATAAGAGGAAGACACACAGCTGCTGGTAGCTCTCATGATGTCATGAGAAGAGACTCACAAAGGCAACAACACACACACACAAGTAGACACCAAAAACACACATGACCAGCTGGACGGACATCACAGCTGGTACGCCAGGAATGCTGAGCCAGCCTCAATCCATTTATCCACACTTAACAAACACACACTGGCACACACACACAGTGGTGATACATGAAGACATGAGCTGCAGTGATTAGTGACAGTTTTTACCAGAGAAGATGCAGATGGCAACTCCACAGGCCACATGAAAGGTCTTGCTCTTGTCAAGCAGTCTGCGAGTCTTTCTGCTCGATACCTGCAGGAGTGTGTGTGTTGTAACACAGACAGTAGTGTTAATCTTTGTGGCTCAGGATCTTTACCAATGATGCACCAGTTTTCTTGAAAGAATCCCTCATTCATTTGTCACTCATAAATCCTACCATTTAACATCCGACATGAGCGAAAACTTACTGTAGCTGCACATTTTTCAACCAAAAAAACTATTCTCTCTATCTAAAACAGCTTTTTGTGACTTAAATTTCTATATTTTGAAGAATATAAAATTAATAACAGCTGTTATATTATTATGTTATTTCTAACTTACAATCAACTTGCTGTTTTGAATTAAAATAGCAAATTCAAACCCTCATTCCTCTTTGATTGTGTTTCTCAGTGGTTGATCACCAATTAATCATTTAGTCTAAATAAATCTGTGAAAAATGCTCATCACAATTTCCCAGAGCCCCAAGTGAGGCCTTCGAACTGCAGTAAATGTTTTGACATTTTTGCTTGAAAAATTACTGAATCGATTAATCAATCACCCAAATAATTATGGTTAATAATTTCTTTCGATTGACTAGTTTATTAATCAGCTAATTCTTGCAGCCCTACCCAATCAATCACTCTGTTGTTCCTCCAGTCTTTCCTCCCTCTTTCCTCACCCCATGCCCCTCACTCTCTTACTTACCGTGTGTGTTCCTCGGACAAAGGTGAGCAGGGAGCGACACATGGGCAACAGCACCAAGCTGCAGTTCAGGTTCAGCACAGATGCAGACGCCCTGCTAATGCACAGCCCCAACTGGGAAAGAAAGACACACATACACACACACAATGTTAGGCGGGTTGCTGAAACGCAGATTCAGCGGATGGAAAGGGTCTGGCAGAATAAGATACACACTTTTGAGCTTTTCCTATTCGGATCTAGACTATTCAGTGTGTGCACTGAGCATTTGAGGCATGACTTCCCTGCCACACAGGGTTAGTTAAAACCATCTTTGTCCTTCTCAGTATGGAGAACTAAGAATGGTTCTCCTTTAGGTGTCTGTCTGCTGAGGCTTTGCCTTTAAATGGAGCACTTAAGTCTTGTTAGGATGAGGACACACAGAAACTTCTTTGGTAAATATTTATGGTTAATCTATTTTAAAAGCAAATCAATAAGAAAACTACTACTGCTACTCTTAAGTCCTAATTCACAGGGTGATCATAAATTGTGTCATTACAAGAGGAGTCCAAGCACTGATGTCTTTCCACTGGCGTACCACAAGGATCTGTGTTTGGTCCCCTCCTCTTCTCCATATACACAACCTCCCTTAGTCTGATTATCCACTCACATAGTTGATGCTACCATTGCTATGCTGATGACACCCAGATCTATCTTTCCACCAGATGCCTCTTATCATGCACAGTCTCCAATGGCTCCCAGTTGCTGCACATATTAAAGCTGAAGCACAGTGTAATGAATATAGGACAATGACACCATCCATGTTTAGACTGGTTCCCTTTAAGCCTCCAGTTTCTTCCGACTGCCTCTCAGCATAATTTTTCTTTGGAAAATGATGTCTCCATTATAGACTAAATTCATGAACACTTTTCCTCCTGTTTTCTTCTGACCTTACTACTCCATCCACACCAACACCAACCCCTGCAGTAGTTACTTGTGTATGCAAAGCAATAAGTTAACATTACTTAAACTATGTTATTACTATGCAGTGCAGGGTTGCAGTGGTAAATATAGAGGGTGGTAAACTGTGTGGACAAACTGTAGTTTACCCACCTTGCTGATACAGTTCATCTGAAAATAGGTGAGTAAACTCTACCTCATTTCAAAGAGATGGATAAATTGAGTTTTCTTGGGTTTAGCCCTCACAACACCCCTGTGAACATGCCTCTGTCATCTGCCTTATTTCCAAAATGCTGTTGATCATTTTTCCATGGAGCTAGGCTCTGAGGAAGCAGAAAGTGACCCTGTGTTGTGTGTTGGTGTCGTCTTTGTGACAGTGGTAGAAACAATAACACCACTTAGAAAAGCTAGGGGAGAGTTGCAAAGTGTATCTTTCCTCTCTGAGTTTAAGTCACTAATGCTTGCCAGCAGACTTACCACTAGCAGGACACCAACCTAACTACATTCCCTTAGAGAGGAGATCTCTTTCTGTCTCAAAAATCACTTTGAAAATCACTCATCTAATATGCTTTTTCTCCCTCTCTATCTCTCATTCTGCTTTGGCTCTTTCTAGAGATAAAATCTGTTATTTGCTAGGCACCTGTGTGTTACTTCATGCACCTGCACCTTGTGGCACCTGTTCCACATGTTAATGTAGAACAAGAAATTGAGTATTGAGGCACTTATTCTGAAGAGCTCCTCCTCAATGTACTGTGGCTTGAATTGCACCTCATTTGTACATCATTTTGTATAAAAGCATCCGTCAAATGAATGAACGTAAATGATACATTTCTACTACACCTCAGAGCATCCTCTCTGGCTGATACACACCTAACACCAGGATGAAAAGAGCGCAGTTTACCTGAAGTGACATGGGGGGATGTCGGCTATGTAATCTGGCTTTAGGCATCTCAAGCTACAGCTGAATAATCAAAGCTGTTTTCATGCGGAAACACTGGAGGTACTTAGGGGTCTAATAAACTCAGCACATTTAAACATTTTCTTGGCAGCGTCTGCGAGCACTGCTGGTGCCGTCTCTTCTGATTATCCCTAAGAAACTGAAATAACTGAGAGATGAAGGTGAGTGAGTGGATCAGAGAGAGAGCAAGAGACAGGTCATGTGTGAAACTATAGCCCAACATTTTAAGAGCTACTCCACCCCAAAACTCTCACCACTTGTAGACTGAAAAGGTGGCTAATGAAATTTGTGTGTTTTTGCTTCACAAAGAACTGTGGCTGTGGCCTGTTATTATGAATGACCCTTAAACTTTCCATACTATTACTGTAGCCTACAGTGTGTAAAGGATCAGTCATCAAAGTTGAATGTAGATGACAAATACATGTCCCCATGTCTTAATGCAGTGGTTGTGCTGTGTTTTACTTGAACTTAATTAGTTAAACCTGCCATAATTGCTTTTTGGGCACCCTGCAACTCCTTTATAACAGGGTTACCAGCGTGAAGGTCTGTCTTTTCACTGATGACGCTTAGCTCAAGTCAATGAGCTGTAAAACAACAAATAAACACTAAATGTCCATAAATTCTTTCCCTTAAGAAACATCTTTGTCTTTTCTCTCCTGCACAGACATAAGTTGAGTTTTTTCCACCCAACGGGAAAAAAGGGGGTTGTCACGGGTTGGCCACAGTCAGCGAGAGGTCACTGCGACCCCCTTGGAGGCGGATCAGGTCCACTTCAGTCCTACTAGGTAATTCATAATAGAAATGCATATTAGCGCAGCATAGTTCAACTCAGTGCAGCTAAAAGTGCCAATGGAAAAGCCCCTTTAGTCTTATATTCACTCTACTTTTAGCTCTGATTTTGGTCTCCACCACGTCCTGAGGGTCTTGCTCTTGAGCACCAAAATGTTCCACTATGTTCACAAGCTACTGGGGTTGTGTGTTGGCAAGAATCTGGCAATATGATACTAGAAAGAGTTATGATACTGTAAGCAAGGTGATTTTTTTTTTAATCTAATTTAGGAAAAACTGTCATGGTATAAAGAACAGTCTGATATCTGACATCCGAACAGTAAAGATAAACAACACTGCTATCTACACAACACAAAATGATCCACTGTAACAAATCTGAAAATGTATCACAATATCATGATAAACTGTTTCTGAGAATTGTGTGTACTTACCTCTATCAATATTTTCTTAAAGGCCATCCACACCAAAAAATAACCTTTTAAAAATTATTCTGACTCGAGAGAATGGCAGAATCCACACTACAACTACACAGTTACAACATGGACTCTGACATTAACTTGAACTAAAACAACATTTAAAACAATATTTTTATAGTTATAGTTGTAGTAGTTAGTTAGTTATAATAGTTATTGTTTTTGGTGTTGATGGCCCTTTAGACCCCTGCATGGTAATCACTGTCTCTGTCTGCTGTTTGGAAGCAAAACAGCTAAGTTGTGGACCGGACAGCAATGAGCTGAACAGCAGTATTAAGCTCAATTAAGCCAAGATGAGCTGCAGTTTCAGGTGATAACTCTCCGAAGGCTCATCACTACAAGCGAACCCTTTCACATTGTAATTTGATACATTACTAATATTTAAAAACTGATTACAGCTGCTCTAACTAGGAATTTAACTAAAAACATATCATTACCAAACACTGTCACCAGTGAGCTGACTAATTTGCATGTTACTATATCATACAACTGGTCAAGGATTAGTTGTAAGTGGTTAGACATGTAAAATGATAATCCAGCGACAGTCCACGATTTGCTGTATGACTGACTGAAAAAGACCTGTCTGAAAATTGAGAATCAAAGTGAGACTCTACATATAGTAAGTCAAGGTTAACACAAGGCTAACTACTTAAAAGTCTGATACCTTTACCCTTTAGAAACTTCCCACACACACATTCACTCAACACAGCTTCCCGTAGAAAAGCAGCTGACGGCAAAACCACAAGCAGGAGATCTGATATCCTCCGCTCTGTACATCCCCAACACCCCGGACACACACACAGACACACGCACAGACCCATGCAAACACAAATGCACACACACGTTAAGCCATACAGGTAAACGAGATAAGATGCTTTTTGAAGTCAAATCTAAATTCCCTTCAGCAGCATTAAAGCTTTGAAATACATCTCCACCTTGCATGTGCACACAGAAGCACACACACACGTGTGTAGATACGCACGCACTCATAAACTTAAGCCCTCTGGTAAGACATTCAGTCAAAGCCAGCGGCGTGCCCACACTTGCCCGTCTCTCTCTTGTGCCTCCCACTGTACAGGCTGTGCACGACCAGCTCACACATGCTGCTCACTGCCACATTTATTTCTCCTCTTATTTCTTACAACACATCAGTTTTCATATTGTGTGTCTTTTTCATTTATTCAGTATGTTTTAAGGCCTGCAATTTGTAATGTATTATATTTACTTAATTCTTCAATAATCATGTGACTTTATGTGCCCTTAACATGTTCCAATTAGCAGCTTGTGGTATGTCGTGCATACAATATATCCATATAGTTTTTGCACCTAAATCCACCCACAAGTTAGATGCTGTGTTATTGTATGTATCCACTGAGTCTTGATGACTGAGAAGGATGTATTACTGTTATCAACATGCTTTATATGTGCTGACAGCACTTATGTTCTGCAAAGTAATAACACACATAAGAATACAGATAGAGAGAAAACTGGGAGCAGGGCTAACTGTGTCCTTCCTTCCACTAAGTTGGCACCGCAACTAATAATCAACACAACTGGAGAGTATTTTTGTGTTCAAGCAAAAGGGGTTTTCAGCTTAAATGACCCAATGTGTAACTAGGGTTGACGCAATAACCACAATTTTGAAATACCGCACTATTGATGAGCCAAGTGCAGGGGGTGGTGAACAATCGCAAAAACCACTTTTTTTCTTTTTTTCAATTTTTTTTTTTACGCTTCAGTGCTTGTTAAATGAATGAATCAATGCTTCAAAAAATTTGACAAGCAATACTAGGGCCAGTATCCAGTATCGGTTCCAGCAGCAATAAAACCCAACTGTGACCAGACAAGTTTTGCCATTTTTTTAATGTTAATTCAGCTTTTATTTCTTGGTTAACCTGTTTAACTTGGTGTTAGCAACATCAAGTGGCTAATGTGGCTGCTAGCACAGTCTGGGACCATGGTGGATTCACGGTGTCACAGTTTCAATAAAAAGATCGAAGGCAGAATCAGTGATTTTCCCAGTAATTTTTTTCTTGCCATTCCCACCTACTATTGATTTTACAAAGATGCCACTGCCATCAGTGCATAAACTGAAAAACTGAATTGAACCGTGACCCAAAAATTTAAAGTCAAATCGAACTGTGGATTTGGAAAGTTGTGACACTGATATGTCAGACTAATGTTGTAATACTGAAGGACATTCAAAAGAAACTGTGTGAATATTAAGCTTCATTTGGAACCAACTACATAACGATAGTTGTAGAGACAGATCCTGAAGGTAATGATATGGCCATATGTTAAAAAGAAATGGCCAAACTGCATGAATTCATTTGCAGCGTAACTGTGACTAACACCCAGCAGCTAGCTTGCTCAGACCATAAAGTTGCCGGCTATGCAGTGAAGTGAGATCCACAGTTAACTTTGCATAACTGCACCAAATTACTTGATTTATCATAAATGAAGTAACTTGCAAAAACAAACAAATGCAGCTAATATTACATCCTGCACTACTGAACCAAACAAATTAACAGCAGGGGAATTTCCATATGTGTAACAGTAACAGTAAGCAGCCATCTACTGTTAATACAAACACGTCTTAAACGTTAGGGAGCAAATAGCTGGTGGAGCAACAGGCCGTGTCTGAGCTTAGAAATGTGACTGAACAGTAATGTCAGTGGCATTTGTGATTATCAAGGAGCATTTTCACTGGAACAAGTATGCATCCAACACACACTCAGAGAAACCAACATGAACTTGTGACAACAATTACACCAACGCTCACGAGTCAACAATCACCAAAATCAAATTCATGATTCTGTGTTTGTGTGTCGCTGGATGCCCCCGATCATGCCACTACTGGCCGTCACAGCCTGGCCAACCTGTGGCAGAGTTTAAAGTCACAACTCAGATTCATTAAACCTGCACGTGACGGTCGACCATCCATCACAAAGCCTGCTCCTGTGATATAAATAGAAGCTTCTGAGGCCAGAAGCAGCAGGTTTCTTCAACAACAGAGATTTAGTCCCTGCAGTGATGAAAACTTACAGTCTGATTCATCAGGAAAAGTCACTAGAATGTCTGACATGGCCAATTTTGAGGGCAATGCCACATCATTGTAGCAGGATGCAACCAGCAAAGACTTGGTGAATACTGAATGTTGCTTCTCTTTGAGTGATGCACTTATTACTCCTTATGACCTTTTTCTCCTGAAAAGTCGCTTTTAAAGAAGCTACAGGATGCTATTCATTGGTTTCCCTCCATCTGAACATCCAACTCCATGAGTTTTCAAACAGTTTTTGTCAACGACAGACCTTTCTCACTGCAACCACATTGATATGAAATAGTCAAGTAAACACAGGTGTTACTAATAATACTAATTGCAATCTTGTTCCATTTTTGTGTAGCAGAGCTTTTCCAGTGAGTCAACACGCACAACAGTAGCGCCCTGACTTGGTTTGACCTGAATGGAATGAAAACTTAATTAGTATCATTGGTAACACCTGTGTCAGTATTTCATGACAATATGGCTGCTGTTACGCTGTTAGACTCCATATGTATCTCTTCGTACACAATCAGAGCTTACAAGCACGGGTACTCTGATGAGTCAGTGCAGCACACACACTGCATACACACCCACGCAGTCCTGAGTATGGATCTGATCGAGCACAATAAGTGAAAACACCTGTATGAGTGGACCACAGGTGTGTAGGTGCATTAAGGAGCCTATAAAATTACATACAATCTCACAAATAATACTGTGTCCAAAATCACTGCCTTGCTCACCTACTCACTACCAACTATAAGAGACATTCATTAGTTTACTGACTCTCCTGAAGCACTGTCATTTCGTATCATCACTTAGAGGTATAGTTTCACACAAGTGTAATTTTTGTGTATTTAAATGTGTTAAATTGCACTGTATTACTGTTAGCAGAAAGCAGTGTGCATGCAGAAAAATAAGTGGTGGTGGTTAAATATAGTAACTATCCAGAAAAATTAGGTGATTTCAGGCCTTTTTCACAACAGACATGTTGACTTGTCACAGCAGAAAGTAAGCATTTCCTACTATGACATGCAGGGTTCAACGATTATGTTTTTTATGTGGTTTTGCCGTCATTTTTTCCATCCTTTTTATTAGCAGTTATAACATAACAACAAAGACTAGGCTAAACTTCATTATGTTTAATATGCAACGTCTATTATATGTCAGAAAATAGTGAAAAATGTTTATCCCAGTTTTTCAAAGTCTTTAAATGATAAGATAAACCCAAAGAGATGCAGTTAAATATCATAATAAATGAAGAAAAGCTGTAAATCTCCATATTTGAGAGGCCGAAAACAGACTTTCTGTTGTTTTTGCATGAAAAATTACTTAAACAATTAATCGATTATCAAAATAATTAATAGTTTAATTCTTTTTTTTTTTTTACCACTTGCCAGGTTGGGCAAGTGAGTTGCCAGATTTACTTGCCTGACTTGCCATTTTACTTGGCCCGGGCAAGTGGACAATCCTTATTGTTGAGCCCTGGACAAAATTACTATGACAACAGTCTGTTCTTAAGAGTCTCTTCTAGTGTCTTTGACAGTTGATCTTTAGGCAATTATTTATTAAGGAGCCTTTTTAATTCAGCACAGCATTAAACACTAAAAAAGAATTTTGACTTACAGATAAAAGATACATTCCAGTGATTGTAACTGAAAGTAGACTTGTTTTAGTTAATTAATTGATATGAAAATAGGCACTTCAGTATGTAACACTGAACATCACATTATGCATGAACTCAGCTGTGAATTAAAGGGAAAATTTGGTACTTTTCATGTTGATGTCAACTCTCTGATGTCAACTGTTGATGTTAAATGTAGTCAAGTAAAGCAATAAATTCCTCAGTGCAACTATATTGACCAAGAAAGCTGAGATCTCCTGCTCGTGGAGCTGTGCTAGCAGTGCCTACATGCTGGGATTCGCAGTGCAAGAGCTTCTGTTTCCATTGTTGCCATCCTAGCCTCTAGCTATTACTTTGTTGACCAAAACTTAGCGTTAGGTGACCAAAAAAAATCATCTAGCCTGCAAGACTGGGCAAGAAATCCATGCTAAAATAGCCTGTAGTTCTACCACAGATTAAGAAATGATACAACACTAACATTTCATAGTACTGAAGGTACCAAAGGTCTTAAGAAAAAATCCAAGTGCTCATTCAATGCCTCAGGTCAGTTCGGTCTTCACTGTCCTGGCTGACATTTAGCTTGCAGCAAAACCAGACAGTGCACAGTGACTTTTTCTGTACCAACACTGTGTGCAGGTTGTTAACGAAAGAAATCCTAGTCTGTGTGCCTAGGACTTTCTTTTCTCTTTGCTGTGGGGCTGAAAGAGGTATTGAGTATTGGTTTTTTTTTTAATGCTAGCATTGTATTGAAATTCTGGTGACAACAATAGCAGGAAGAACAACAACTTTTGCAGGAGGAGATCTCAGCCATGCCATCAACACTGACACAGAAGGAAAATAACCCATGTATGTGTGTGTATATGTAAATGCAGTGTGCAGCATGTGAATGTGTCTTACCCCAAGCATCTTGTAGAGGTAGTGGTACTGCTGTCCAGTGGAGTACAGCAGGTAGGTCTTCAGGAACAGCCAGGTGTTCAGTCCCAGCCACAGCATCTACACAGGCACAGGATGTACAGTAGTTAAAGCTACAGCTCTATGTCCATTATCAGGCTATTGTCAACAAATAAAAGTAAGATAAAAACAGCATCTAATGTTTTTGTTGGACTAATGGTAGTTGACTGACATACCATGTACATTTACATTTCATATATCAGGAATCTCTCGATTATTTTCTAGATTAAGTGATTACTAATCGACTAGTGGTTTGGTCCATAAAATGTCAAGAAAATGTGAAGAATGTTGACCACTGTTGTCCAAAGTCCAAGCTGATGTCCTCAAATGTCTTTTTTAGTCCAAAACACCATATTCTGCTCTATATTGTCATAGAGGACTACTGAAACCAGAAAATATTCACATTTGAGAAGCTGACATCAGAGAATTTTGACATTTTTTTTTAATTGAAAAATGACTCAAAATGATTATCAACTGATTCTCAAAATAGTTGGCGATTACTTTAATAATCAATTAATAATCGATTAATTGTCGCAATAGTTTACATTTACTCTTACAACAAAATGTACTTCCTTAGTATTTAATTGTTGTGCTAGGCTGTATGCATGCAACAAACTCTCTGTTGAGCACTGACAAACTGACTCAGTTCATTTAGTGGCTGTGTTAGTGATCTTCCTCAGGATGGAAGGTGGTACATAACTTAGTCAACAGAATTTGCAAGCTGTCTTTGGAAAAAAAATGTGTTAGAACAGCTCATCCACAGGTAAAACAAACAAATCCAGCAAACAGCCCCCCGATATGAGTGGAGCCAACAGCTTTCAAAAGTCTCTTGACAAAAGTTTCCCCACCAGGACCAAGTGCTTTCCTCCCTCGTTGGCGACCCAGCTCCGCACCGACACACCATGATGCCTTCACGGTCTCAGCAGCCGCCCAAACTTTTCAGCAACCGTAGCCTCGGTGTATCTGAGAGGTGAAGGGTTCGTCCTCCCGGCAGCTCTGCCTCTGTCTGTCTGTCTGTGTGCAGCAGACCGGCCGGTGTCTGCTCCTCTGCTCCGTCCTCCCTCCCCGCACTCCTGTCTGCTCTGAGCGCTTTTTGACTTTTCATCCCCCCACAAGTCTCCGTCTGAAACACGACCGCATCCCTCCCTCTATCTCCTCAGTTCATGACAGCTCACCTCACCGCCGGCCCGCACGTTAAATGAGCGGCCGAAACATCTGGAGTGAAAATGACACTGGGGCGAATAAAGTGAACCAACGGGCAGACAGGAGAACAATGAATAAACATCGCTCTCACCGCTCCGCACTGCTTATCTCTGCCACTAGAGGGCGCCACAGACTAACATGTGCCATTGAAGCGGATTGATGAAGCGCGCTGATATCTTTAACCCAGTGCTTCTCAATCCTGGTCCTCAGGCCCCCCTGCCCTGCATGTTTTAGGTGTTTCCCTGCTCCAACACACCTGATTCAAATGATCAGCTCATCATCAAGCCTCCACAGAAGCCTGATAATGACCTGATCATTTGAATCAGATGTGTTGTAGCAGGGAAACATCTAAAACATGCAGGGGGGGCTGAGGACCAGGATTGAGAAACACTGCTTTAACCTATGACTTGTATTAAGCATTGAGGGTGCACTAGTTGTAAGGCACCCTTTATAAAGGTGTTACAAATGGGCATTGTGCAACCACAACTTCAATGCGAAATATAGGCTATAACAATACAAGCTGTCTATCATTGATACTGTGCATACAATCAACAAAAGTTTGGTGTGTAATAACACTAAAATCCAGTCCTCATGGGTGTCGTATTTAAAGCCACTACAGGGAATGTTTAAACTGTCTCGATTTATCTATTCTTGTCGCCTGCCACCGGGTCGGATTCTCCCTGAAATTAGATGAACAGTCTGCGTTTACATTTTCACAGCCAAAGGTACAGTGAGTAGTACTAAAACTGAAGGAGCTTTTTCTTTGGATGATTTTATTTTTGGCGTTGTATTTTGCAGCTTTAATATTTACAAGTCCAGCAAGCCTTGCAGATCCTTGTGTGGTCACTCACGGCCCACAATAGTTTAGCACATTCAGGGTAATTTAACAAATCTATTTATACAAACTTATTGTGCATTGTGTTAAATTCTTCCGTAATTGTTACTACCAAAACCTGCTATGATTTAGAGGTAATTACACACTGAAACAGCGACCCTTCTTAATTTAAATTGGTCATTAACAACTCACCCCTCAATCTCTAATCAAAGACCATTACTTACATTTTCTCTGCACACACAACATACAGCACGCCAACAATTTAGGCAAATAAAGTCTCAAAGTTAAACTAAACTATTTAACATTACGTTTCTCTGGGTCCACCTTTCCTAACTCAATGCACCATCACGTTATCTCCATAGTTGTACATGATTGGTGGAAATGACAATGACAATCACTAAATCCAAGTTTAGTGATATAAACCGAGGATATAATTAGTACAAGTATGGAGTCAAAACCAAACTCTGGTTTAAAGAGAGGTTCATTTTAAGCTAGTTTTCAAGTGCAGTGCAACATAATTTAAAGTTCAACTCTGATTTAATCGGGTTTATGAATATTTATCACTGCAGATTTAAAAAGTGAAATCCTGATGAACACTTATTAATAGATGGCCAACATTTGTGACTGATGTCATTACCAAAATCAAAGATCAAACACCTGCCAAAAGGATTTTCACAACCTGCTGACCCAAATTCAACTCAAATCTGATCAACAGAGCTTTACTAAATTGTTTATTAACCATTAATAGATGTTTTATTTTCCATTAATTTATTACAACTCACTATTAAAACTCACATAAAAATTTAAATCGAATTAAAAAGGATACCTCATGGCGATGTAGCATTGAAGTGGGAAAAGCAGGACAATCAGTGTCTCAAAGGTGATAACATAGGTGTTTATAGCTGATATTGTTATAGAGTTTATGCATCTACAGACCTAATATTTGATCTTTGGAGAAATGAGCCGCAGGATTGTATGTCTAAGCATTTCACCTGTGCAACAAGTACAACTGTACTCACATCTCTCTGGGCCGTCGACGCCATCTTGTGTCTTTAATGGGAAATGCAGCCAAAGAGGTGTGAGAAAAGATTACTGCTGCACCAGAGACTTGATTTGAAATAAAGGGCACTACAAACAGATGTACATGCTGAGGAAAAAGAAACATAAAAAAAAAACTAATAAAATAAGCATGTGTCTATATGAAGCCTCAGTCCTCTGTCCAAATAAATCAAGACATCTAAATGACTAAAAGTATATAGGCGTCCACAAAATAATTCCTTTTCATGGTTCTTTTTCATGGTTTGGGCTAGGACACCTAGTCCTAAGTAAGTTTCAAAGTCCATTCTTGTCTAGAAACAACAGTTGACAAAGCAATCTCATTTTAAGGTCCATTTAGCTGTGTTTTTTAGCTTTTAGTAATATTAAATGATTTTTATTGCCAAATGAAAGAAGCTCCAGATCATCTAGGGTGAGACTGTTTTATCAGTTATAGCTTCCGACTTTGAAGCAACAGTTTGGGGAGGGCCTTTATTCCCAAAGCTTGGCCCCAAAACAAGTAGTTTTATGTTTTTGGTTCGGAATAATTTGATCTGGACTGCACAGAGCCATGACTTCGACTCTATCCTACACTCTGGGATGAAGTGGAAGGTCAGCTGTGGGCCACATCTTATTCCCCAACATCAGTGGTGAATACTCCTCAATACTCCTCTACCTCGGGCTAAACTAGAAGGAAATACCAGCTGCCAGGTTCCTAAATCTGGAAAGCCTTCAATCAACAGTGGAAGGTGTTAAATCAACATATAAATGCCCATAGTTTTTAAATTATACAGTGAACAAAGACTGCAAAATATGGAGGGAAAACGTATTAAAGATCATCATCAGAGTCCTTGGACTTTATCAGAATTCTTTCAACTCAGCAGGGTTTTCTTTGGGATTTTGGAATCGTAAACATTCATGTTCATCATCAAGATCAACATGTAGCCATAATATTTAATGCTTTTTGATTCCTGTAGATGCTGCTAAGTGCACTGGGTTTTTACAACAGGGAGCAGCATGTGTTTCTCCACTGGTCGTGATTGCCCTGTCCCCCAGAGAGCAGACTCAGATCAGGATTGCCCCAGCTCTGCTTGCATAGTTTCTGTGTTTCTGATGTGTGATGCTTTGTAGAGTAAAGGTAGGAGTATTGTTTTTGTGGAGATATTTTAAATATAATTACATGTTACTCTATTCATCTTGGACAAAAGTTTTGTAAACATGATGTAGCGTTGTTTTTTTCTTTCTCAGAGGAGCTATTTCTGGATTGTGGTAATACTCCTCTTGCCAGGAGCAAAATATGCTAAATAAATCAAGCATAAGAGGCCTGAACACACACAAGCACATTCACTCACACAGCTGGCATAACACCACCACTGAATATTTCTATGTTGTTGCACTTTATAATTAAATCATTAACCCAAGTCATGGCCATTTGATTGTGTAAAAGTAATAAAAGCCAGCATTTAGGGGAACTTACCCAAACAACCCTGTTCAAATGAACCTGAATGAACCTAACCATACCAGCTCAAAGCTGCAGGTTTAATTAAAGTTATCTCTCAAGATAAACAGCGTGTTGAGGATGTATGAGGCAAAGCTGTGGTCTGTGTCCTCCCCACATTCCTGAAGGCAGAGAGCCCCCTCCCCACTTTACGCTCCAGCCCACCGCATGAAAGAGCCGTCCTCCACCACACACAGCTGTTCACAGACCCAGGAGGGGTCGAGCTCAACCAGGGCCTGCATGTCCTATGTGTGAGAAAGTATGTCTGATTATTCGTGGCAATATACACCAGTGCTGTAACTTGAATTTGTTCCTGGACTGAAACAGAACTGACTGGAAGCAGTTTAGTCTGCCGATATACCACTGAGATGTTTGGATGTATGGTTATATTACACGCCTGTGGTGTCTCGTGAAAAGAAATGCAAAAGGATTTCTTGAGGAATGCTTCCATTTACATGATGGGTCTCAAAAAGGAGTATAAGTTACCAGATCAAGTACTCTATTGCTATCAGTTTTCTCTTTAGGGGTGGGCTTACTGGTATGGGCACAGGTAAGGTGATTTTCTAAACAATACCACGCCCTTAAGAGTCATAACTGACTCTTCCCACTGTTTTTCACTCTGTGCTTCAATAACAGCTGAGCAAACTTGTACCCGGTGGAGCCTCAGTCAACTTTTCCTTTCCTGTTTCCTGCACTTAGATATGCTGTGTGCTAAGCTCATCAATGTTGAAAAGAGCACTGAATTTTGAAATTGATTAAAAAATGTCGCTGGGGACCTGTAGTCTCATCTTAAGCGTGAGTTAGCTAAGCTAGCATTTCACTAACATTAGCTACCTAAGATGTGACTACAGGCCCCCAGCGACATTTTTTAATCAATTTAAAAATTCTGTGTTCTTTTCAACATTGATGAGCCAAAATGTCACTTTTACAGGTCCCCCAGCAAGATCTCATCACAATCTTCAAAATTTGGTTTTCTTTTCAACATAAGCTGTGTTTTACATGAACTTTAATTTTCCACAAGTGATTAGAATAAAAGCCCATTCAGAATATCTTTTTAATTTTCAATCTCAATGAGAGACGTGGTGTAAACCTTTTATAATCAATTCGAAAAGAAAGTAATGACCATGTAAATGCTTATTCCAGAAGTTTCTCTCTAACTGAAATTAATATATTCTTTCATCTGGTTGGCTGGTCAGATGTACAGAACACACATGTAATGCAGCTAATGTAAAGCTAATTGACTCAAAATGACTCACCAAAAATCCAGGGTTCAAAAAAGCCAGGGTAAAGAGAAAACAAGAAAGGAAAATAAAGTGTGAAGCTGAATGTGCTAACGTTTAGCTAACTTAACTTTAAGTAACGTTAGCAGGTGTACTTAACTAGACTTTTTTTTTTTAAAACACTGCTGCGCTGCCCTTACAAGGCTGTTATATTGCAACCTGCTCAAGCTGAGTGTGGATGAGTGGCCTGATGTGGACGTTTTTTCCTGCACCTGTGCATAATTCCTAATGGCTGGCCTGTCAACAGGATTTTCGGGATCGACAGGAAAAGGCCCTGCAGCTAGCTGTTGAGGAAACCACAGTTACACAAATTAAAAGATAAACAGTGAAGTGTTTTACTGAGGTGGGGGCCTCCAAGAAAGCTTCAGTGCTCTTTGGTATCAATTCCCTACGTCTCTGAAAGTCCACTGGAGGGATGAACATTATTCTTCCAACACATATCCTCTCATTTAATGTTTTGATGTTAGTGGTGGAGAGTGCTGTCTAACACACGGTTCAACATTTATGTTATGAGTCAGAAATGTATTCGACCAAAGTCAATTTTTACTTGCCCCTGTACAAACTGTTCTATTAGTGGTTATTAAACGAACCTCACCCCCATTGTCTAAAACTCACAGCTCTGCTTTGTCACACATGCAGCTTGTTGAGCTTTACCTCACGTGTATAAGATGATTCAGTCCTGATTCTACTCAGTAACTGTAAGACAACTTTTTGCTTTTACCCCCTACATTTTAACACACATATCTGTACTTTTTACTCCTCACATTTTCAAAACAGGGTAGTTATTTAATTTAAGTTTATTAATTATTTTAGTGTTAATGCATTTGAGGGGAATTA
This sequence comes from Lutjanus argentimaculatus, assembly GCA_034769285.1. Lineage (NCBI taxonomy): Eukaryota > Metazoa > Chordata > Actinopteri > Lutjaniformes > Lutjanidae > Lutjanus > Lutjanus argentimaculatus. The sequence continues at coordinate 6,745,101 of JAWZSL010000001.1, forward strand.
CTTACTATTTTTATTTTAGGTCATTGTGCACCCCCTTCCCAACATCAAGACTGATTTCTACCAAAATGGATGTGACAATAACACATAGAAAAAAACGATTCCTTGATGTGTCCATCACTGCACATGTCACCATCACATATCACACATGACAAACGTAAAGAGACGAAAATGACGTAAAAGACTAAAACAAGACAAAAACAACATTGAAGACATAATAAGACATAACAAGACGCAACAAGACGAAAACAACTTAACAAGATGAAAATGATGTAAAAAGACGTAACGAGACGAAAAAAACATAAGACATGACAAGACAAAAATGACGTAAACGACGTAACAAGATGAAAACTACATAACAAGACAAAAAAACATTAAAGATGTAACAAGATGTAACAGGACACAATGAGACAAAAACGACTTCACAGGATGAAATATGTTTAAAAAAAGTAACAAGACGAAAAACAATGTTAAAGATGTGTAAACAAGATGTACCAAGATGAAAATGACATAACAAGACGACAATGATGTAAAAGATGAAAACGACATAAAAGATGTAACAAGACAAAAGCAACATTAAAGATATCACAAGACACGACAAAACAAAAATGACTTAACAAGACAAAAATGATGTAAAAAAAAAAGTAACATGACAAAAACTATGTAACAAGACTAACATGATGAAAAAGACAAAACGATTGATGACAAAAATGATGTAACGAGACATAACAAGATGAAAATGACAGAAAAACTTAAAACGACAAAAAAGATGTAGCAAGACATAAAAGACCTGAGAAGACGAAACAGACAGACTCGACCATGGAGAAAAGGTGAGGTTCAGTTCAGTTGCACAGCAACAGATGGTAGAAATGTCCTTAAGAGGGCTACTTTTACTTGTATACTTGGAGTAGATTTCGGAGCCTGTACTTTTTCATGAAGATAATAGAGTGGAAGCGCTGCTGGGTCTTTCTGTTGGTCACATACAGGTGCTCTTTGGATACTTCAGGTATTTTTTCCTCATTCTTCCAGTGAAGGGCTCATTGCATGGGTGAAACATGTCTCAGTCTCAGTTAAAAAATAAAGTCTCCTTCAAAAACAACAAAACAAAAAAACAACAAAAACAGGTCTTCAAAATGAAATCATCATTTTAATGATGTATCACTTTCTTGGTACTTGCACCTTGACAGGGAACTACCCTCCCATTCAACTCATTTGTGTAACACAGTCTAGGTGTGCAAGTTACTCCTGACTGACCCTGATGAAGACATGTGTTGGTTGATACGCGCTTGGTCATTTTTAACCCTTTTTACCATGTAAAATAAAAGCATTTTAATGTTGTACAAAACTTACACTGTGCCATGGATTAATTTTGAGGGAGACTTGAATTTTTTAATTTTTTACTGAGACCCATGCAATACAATGAGTCCTGTACTTTTTCACTTTTTCTTGAGTATGTATGATCCTGACTCGAGCTTAACATGGTTGAGAACGCCTCAGAGTTGAATCTTGGCCCTCTAGCTTCAGGTTGGGTAATACTGAGTCAGCACTGGAATGAGCAAGGTGCACAGTGCACAGTCTTCAGTCGACTGGCCAAACATAGTACTAATGACAAGCTCCCTCATTGTGTTCCTCTCCAACTTCTCACTCACTGCCTCTTACTCTGCCTCTGACTGTCATCTACCCCCCTCCCCTCTCTCTCTGCCTCTGTCTCTCCCTCTCTCTCTCTCTCTGTCTTTGTCTCACTCTGTCTCTGCCCCCGCTGTGCACTGCTTAAACAAATTACTCTCTATCTCTATCTGTGCGAGCGTGCTCGGCAGAGTCAGACGTGTTGGTGTGTGGGAGCCTCTGGGACATACTGCTTTAAAATGAAGAAGAAGAACAGGTTGATTCGGTGGATCTGGTGGATGGTGGTTGTGACAGCTTTGTTCTTGATGGGCTTCATTATAGGTAAGATAAGATAACACAACAGACGCTCACGCTGGACAGAAATGCAAGTCAATAATTCACAAGCAGTATCAACTGTAGTGTTATATCAGTGAAAAGAATGGGACAGTTGATCATGGTGGGTGTATAAATGGAAGTGAAGGCAGTTTTACTTAAATTTCTAGTTTTTATTTTCACAACACTCATAAACATGAGTTCTTGAAGTGTTTTGACTTAAAATGATAAGTTGAATTAATGTACTGTACAGAGTTCAATCAGCTCATTAAATTAAAGGAAGAATCAGCAGGATTTGTTGGAGCTGTTCGTGAAGATGCACCAGAAAGAAGCCAGGACAAACACTGACACTCTGACTTGGTCCCGAGTGTCCTGAGCACAGCAAAGTCTGTCTTATCTTCAAAATCAGAAAATAAATACAGGCAGAGGGATTCAGCCACCACCACACACATTAGTGGGGCCTATGTGATGATTGAAAGGGAATATGTTAATGTCTAGACAATATTTTCTTTTTTTTTGTGACCAAATTTTTTATTTATTCAAAATAAGGAAGGGCAATACATGTCATACAATACAATGATAACAAGTATAACAAGGCACAATCATTAATAGGAAGAAAAAAAAATGTGCAAAATGACAAGAAGACAGCAGGGGCAAAAGGAAAAAGAAAGAAAGGAAAAAAAAAACAAACAAACAAAAAAAAAAACACCCTCATTCCCTCCCATCACCCCAGGGCACCTCATAACCAAGTGCAGTAAAACAGGTTGGATGGCTAGATTCGTTTCTTTAATTTTTCAGCCGCCGATATCCACAGACCAATCTATGTCTAGACGTTATTTTCTTGGGATATATTGCATATTATGCCTTTAAGTTTCTGAAGCAACATAATCAGCATATTTGCAGACTTCCTCCATGCATTGCTCGAGAGTTAAAACTCTCCTGTGAGCCTTCTTTTATACAATTTGAGGAAAACATATATGATGAAACTTGCTATGTATAACGGTTGCTTTATTTTGCAAAAATTGAAACACTGTTAATCATGTTGAATGTTAGAATTGAATTGAGTCCCTACCCTCTTACTCCATGTTTTCACATACTGAAAAAAGGAGCTCTTTTGTGCAGCTCTTTCTTTGTGTAAAATGAAAAACTGACTCTTAAAACTGAGAAAATATAAAAGGAAATCAAATTTATTTTTAATGTTTGTCATTGTGACTTAGGAGTTGTTGGTTCAACTTAATACCTGAAAGTCTGTGTAAAGTGAGTTTTTCTTCTAAACATATTCTAGATGTTAGGTCATGGTAGCTGAAAACTTGCAAAAAGACTAAAAACTAGGCTGGGCAGACCCGAAACATGACTCAGTGATGTGCTGGAGCCATAGTCCTCCCAATAGTACAGTACATAAGCCCCACAAACCAGCTCATAAATGACGCTGCTCCCTTCCCCTCACCCTCCCTAATGGTTAGTTAGAAATGCACCTCCAGCACCTCAGCTCACTTCAGTTCCAACAACCTGACACAGAAGAAAAAAAAAAAACATCCTGTCACCGTCCTCTGGCTCTAGGGGCTCAAACATGGTCTGGACATTGGACATGTCCGATAAAGCTGTGAGAGGGAGTGTCCATGTTTCAAGTCGTTTTTAGGTGGTAGTGGTGAAGCAGACTCACCCCCAGCATTTCAGAGCAGAGAAAAATCATTATTTTATGATTCTGAGGCCTAATTTTATATGCTTAATGATTTTTTTTCATCCTTCTAATTTGGTTGGATGGTTAATAAAATATTTCAGCAGTGTGACAAACTCAGAGCACACATTTATTGTTGCTTTAAAAGATCTTTAAGCTTACTGAACATGTTTCTCAAGTGCAACTGAATTAATATCAAGTTTGCTTGAATGGAAATGTTTATTTGTTTTCTTTTCAAATTCAATTAACTTAAAATGTAATAAGAATAAATAAATAAGACAGCCAATATATCAACTTTTTAAAGTTAAAACAAATATCTAATTTTTACAGTGTATCAAATCTACGCAGTGCTATTTTAGTTGAATCTTGAAGGGGTGTTGTTGTGAGCGCGAGCTTTAGTTTGTCACTACTCTGACACATTTCACGTCTGTCTGCTCACAGCAGGTTTACACCTGCCGCCCGTAACCACAACTACAGTACATTCAAAATATAATTTCTAACACAGCGGGAAGCTTTGGGAAGGTAGAACCTAACACAACTGGAGAGAGAGTGACACACAGATATTATGTATGTTTCATTCTGTTTTGTCTGACTTGTATTACAGTAATTTGTTCTTGGTGGAGAGGTCAGTTTAATCATATTGTGAGGTCATACAGTGGTGACTGTCTTAACACTGTTGTTGAAGTGACTGTCTGTATTGTGTGTGTGTGTGTGTGCGTGTGTGTGTGCTGTAGGCTGGTTTGCAAAGCCCACACATCCAAACACTGCAAACAACAGTGATTCCAGCGAGTATCTGAGGGAGTTTCTGGATGAAATGCAGCCACACCAGATCAGGGAGCATCTCAGGTAAAAAAAAAATCGCCACCAAAGCACTAAATCTGTCAAGTCTGTCAGTACAAGTTATCCAAAGCAAATGTCGAGATGCAGTGGTTTTCTTTCCCAGAGGTTTATGCAGAGAAGAAAAACTACTTCAGATCTCATGGGATACGTCCCTAGAGAGGAAGAAAGTTCAAGAGGACAGCTCAGAGAAAGGTCCAACAACAGGACAAACTTTTCACTTGCACAGAGATTCAATTTTTGACGGTACGACTCTAAAACTAATGACCATCAGTGAGTGAGTCATTACAAAATCATACTGCGCAGCCAAACGTTGTTCAAATCCACAGAACTTGATTATGAATTCTAGTGGAGATGCCAAAGTTTGCACAGATAACAAAGTGCAGCATCATATGGTTTAAAAGGATAAATCTGTAATATACAGTATTTACTTAATAAATCATAAAATGACCATCATATGTTGACATGTTATGCTAATCTAGCTGCTTTCACATATCCACTCTGAGCTTTGTCCTGAGAATCAGGTTGGGTCAAGGTGGCTATTCACATACTGTACGCAGTATGCATGAGGAGATTGTGTGTGTCAGATGTGTTCTTGGAAATACTCTGCATAGTTTGTGAGAGGTGGCGTCTGCAGTGCATGCAAGAGGAGGAGAACTCATCTGTAATGATGACTGTTTTTATGTTCATATCAATACAAACCCAGTCTCAAAATGAACAAATTGTGATGGAAGAGGAGAGGGATGACAGATGCAGAAATGTGGGCTCCAAAAATGTTAGTCTCATGTGGGCTGATACTGATCGGCAGATAGCCTGTATGAAAACAAAACACATGAGGTTCACCCGGACTTAGGAGTAGGGAGCCCGCAGGGTGGAGTCCGGGCCAAAAAATGCAGATGTGTTCACACATACAGCTCCTTCGGGTAGTTTCCAGATAATTGCAGAGTTGCAGTTCATGTGTGAAAGGGGTTTCAGACAAAAATGCTGAAACATAATACACACGATGCTCTCAGACACACTGGAATAAGGCAAGAATATTAAAGGTGGAATCAGCAGGATTTGTCCGAGATGTTCATAAATGCATCAGAAAGATGGATAATTGTTTTGTCTGTCTCTGCAGATACAGCCACCACCACACACTTATAGTGGTGCATAAGTGATTATTGAAAGTCTTTGGGTCTATACATTGTTTTGTATGGGGAGGGGGATGCATATTATGCCATTAAAGCTGCTTAAGGGGAAAAAAGTAGGTAACTGAAAACTTAACTGTAATTGTTTCCATAGTGTGCTATAGCAACACTTTACAATAAGGGTACAAATCATTTACTTAAAGTAACTACAAGTAACTTCCACATTGTGTTGAATTTGAAGGCACAGTGTAATTCTTTTAAATTCCTATTCCAGGTCATGTTTTTGTTTTCACATTCATTAGAGTTCAAATCGGTGTTGGGCAAGTTTCTCAGTTACTTTTTAATTAGTACTCATTTAAGAAGTAATAAGATTACTTTACTCATTACTTGGTATCAAAAGTAATTAGTTACATTACTGCTTATATTACCATATTGCTTTTTTACTTTGTCGGTGGCCTTGTTGTGCCCCAAAGTTGAACTGCTGGTTCACTGAACTGTTGACCCTCAGAAAGCTTTTCTTGTCAGCTGTCCAGATGTCGGCTAAGTTGGAAACAAAGTCGTCCTCTGTGCGTGTGGCCTTCAGATTAGATTTCATCACCACACAGGAGCCAAACAAACTCAAAATAATGACAATATTTACATCTGTGTAAAGTTTGACCCTCTCTCACGCTCATCCTCCATCCTTCGTTTAGCTTTTTGGTAACCAGCTGACGTGACCTGCTGCACATACATGTTATCGTAAGATAGCCTACAGAGGTCAAACAGTAACTGTAATATAATTACTGTTTTAGAAATTGTAATCCCTTACACTGCTCGTCAAAATACTATTACAGTACAGTATCAGTATCAAGGTGATTACAGTGCTCTGACCAGACTTGGTCAGAGCACTGTAAATCACCTTGGTACTACACCAAGCTTCAGGTGGGGACAGGAGAGGCATGAAGCAGGGGAGGAGCAAGAGGGAGGTCAGGCATCAGTAAGCACCCACCACCAACGGTCTGGCAGGGGTTACAGCAGGGGTCAGCCCTGCGGTGCCAGGAGCTAAACCTGGCAAAAACCACCTCAGTATAGTTAGACTGAGGGCAGACTGAATGCTGTAGTGACTCACTATCACCTCTTGAGGTGTGAAGTGGTATTAAGAAGCAGGATGGGCCAGAGCTAGCTGGTTAGCATGCCAACTTCAGGAGATATCTCTGCCAAAAAATACATAGATGTCATTGACATAACGTCAAAAGCATTATTTCTTCACTTTCTGTTATAGTGTCATGTTCTGTTAATACTTTCATTGATTTTTTTTTTTTAATGTTTTAAACTATTATTCTTACATATTGTACCTTTAACTAATTGTTGTCGCCCTCTCCATAGGAAATTTACACGACTCCCCCACCTGGCTGGCACAGAGCAGAACCTGAGATACGCAGAGCAGATCAAGGAAGAGTGGCTGGAGTTTGGACTGGACTCAGTGGAGATGGTGCCCTATGACGTCCTGTTGTCCTATCCTAACAAATCACAGCCCAATTACATCTCGATAGTTGATCAGCGTGGCAATGAGGTAAACTGCATACACAGAAGACAATGGTGAATGAAATGTGGACCGACACAGGCAAATTCACACATACTGAAAAAGATAAAGAACATAAAAACTTTTTTTTTTGCCTTGTTTTTATGCCTCTGTAAAATACATGTCAAAACCCACTGTACTCATTTCTGGTTATAAGTGGTCATTATTGTTTGTTCCCATCTATTATAGCACCATGGTGGCAGTCTGTGGAGAGCAGGTTATATTATTTAAAATGACCATTTGCATCCCTTGTGTTCACAGTGAGAAATTAATTTTAATGTCTAATGATTGCCAAACATTTTGTGATACTAGTCCATTTTACCACTTCAAGCACCCTCCATTCTCCACACTCACCCCCCTGCTGATTAAAATGTCAAAGGAACTGGGATTTTCACACGAATGTGAACAATAACACTAATTCAGTGCCGACCCCTGACTGCCTTTCAGTATGTTTTGGAAGATAACAAAGTTGTGGCGTGCATGTGGAGCTCACACAGATACATTAAAAACAAAGTCACCGGCACTCCTCTGTTCTACTGTTTTTCTTCTCCACATCACTGCAAGACAGCTCACTCAAGTCCAAGGTCCTTTTATGGCCTTGTTGTGAGATAAACCTCTTCATGTCGGTTGTACATTTAGATAATGGCACAGAGGCAAACAGGAGAAACAGACCAGAGTTGACTGCAAGGCCATGTTGCAGCATGCTGCCGCTACGATGCATTCAGGAACTTGAACACAGTCAGGATTTGACATGACAGCTAAATTGAGTAATACATTTCAGCTGAGAGCCATTCACTGAACAGCACACACAGATCCTGAGGTGATGGCCTGACACACGCAATAATACTGAAAGGCAGAACAGGATCAACTGGAAATAATTCACAGAATTTTGGTGTATAGAAGCACTGATGTCAATTTTTTTTATTATCTATTAATCTGTCAGTTATTTTCTCAATTAATTGATTAGTTGTTTGGTCCACAAGATGTAAGAAAATGGTGAAAAATGTTGATCAGTGTTTCCCACAGCCCGAGATGACATCCTCAAGTGCCCAAAACCCGATGGCATTCACTTTACTGTCATAAAGGAGTAAAGAAACCAGTTTATTTATTTATTTATTTATTTTTTTTTTTGCATTTTAGAAGTTGGAATCAGAGTATTCTGACTTTTTTTCTTAAAAAAATATTCAAACCAACTCATACTTGTAAATGTAGTTACATTCCATTGCTGCCAAGAGAGGTGACAGTTGGTACATTACAAATTTCAAAGCATTCACAATAGAGAATAAAAGTCTATCTCACCAAGTATTTCATGTGATTCGGTCTGACCTCATCCCGTCTTCCTTTTTCAGGTTTTTAAAACATCCTTGGCTGAGCCAGCTCCAGAGGGTTATGAAGATGTTTCTAACGTTGTGCCTCCATACAGTGCCTTCTCTGCCAAAGGACAACCCGAGGTAGCCTGCACAATGCACACACACAGACAACCTGATGATACTGTCAAGAAGACAGCGATGCTTAAAAACCTTTTCACTCGCAGTGAAAAGGTTAACATAAACGTTACCCATCTCATCGCAAACGATGTGATAGAACAAGTGCCTAAGACATGTCCTCTTTCTGTCTTTCTCTCCAGGGGGAATTGGTGTATGTCAACTATGGTCGCACAGAAGACTTCTTCCAGTTGCAGAGGGAGATGGGCATCAATGTTACTGGGAAGATTGTCATTGTCAGATATGGGAAAATATTCAGAGGCAATAAGGTAGGAAAAATCTTAGTCATAATTCCACATGTTAAAGGATTTATCAGTCTCTGAATAATTAAAAGGGCTACAACTGTGGTGTCTAAATGTACTGGAAACATATCAAAAGCCACTGAGAACAACTTAAATTGCTTTTTTGGGGGAGAAAATGGTTTACAGGAAGTGACAGGAAACCTTGATTTTCTCCAGTTTAGTTAGTCCTGTAGTGGTGGTGCATTATCATTAAAGCTACCTGGCCGCAGAAGTGTTTCCACTGCCCTAATCTTAAAGTAAAAAATAAAACTATCTAAATAAAACTATCCTCTGGCTTCTTTTTAACTGGCTGACATACTACTCAGGCAACAGACATCAGAGGCTATTTCATAACCAGTTACAAACTCTTTATAATGGCTTTAATTCGTCAAACGGTGGCATTTCAAAATATTTTCTCGCACATAATCTTTTGTACAAGATCAACATGACCCATTGCTCTCTCATGCTCTGTCTTGCTCCACCAGGTGAAGAATGCCATGTTAGCCGGAGCAAAGGGCATCATCATGTTCTCAGACCCTGCAGATTACTGTGCTGCTGGAGTCCAGGTAGAGTATTCTGCATGATTAAAAGCAGAGTATTTTGGCTTTGAAGAAGCTTTCGTCAATGGCAGAACGCAGTCTGTACATTCAAATGAATCATTTCTAACTGTATGTGTGTATATGTGTATGTGTGGTTACAGCCCTACCCTGAGGGCTGGAACCTCCCTGGTGGAGGAGCTCAGAGAGGAAATGTTCTTAACCTGAATGGAGCAGGAGATCCACTCACACCAGGGTACCCTGCTAAAGGTGTGTCCGTCTGTGTGTTTGTGTGTGTGAATGAGTGCATGTATACATGTGTGTGAATTTATCTAAACATGTGACATGTGTGCTGTCTCCTCTCTTCCAGAATATACCTACAGGTCGAGCCTTGAGGATGGAGTGGGACTTCCCAAGATTCCTGTACATCCGATTGGCTACAATGATGCCATAAACCTGCTGAAGTAAAACTTTTCTTTTCTTTTCTTTTCTTTTCTTTTCTTTCTAATGGTTCTGTGAAACTGACATGCTAACATACACCTTATAAAAGGTGCCATCTTTTGGTATCCAGTGTTCTTAAAAGCAAATCCATGGGCTAAAAGCATCCCTGACAAAACTATTTTTCTCCACCTGTTTCACAGATGGAAGAAAATTTAAGGAACATAAAAATATTATCCTTTTTTTCACCAGTTCTTAAGTCATTACCACATGAGAGAAAACAATTTATATAAGACTAAGAATTTTTTTTTTCATTTGCCTGTCAGGGCTTCACCAATAAAGCTGATAGGAAAGTCACTAGCTTAGAACGTGTGAAACTGAATATTGGAGAAATTTTAAAAACTGACATGATGATGCCACTGGATAAAAAATCTGCGAATTACTGTACCAGAGTTATTACAACTCAGTCTGTGGGGAATGTGAATGTCTTTGCAAAATTTAATGGCAATCCATACCATAGTTGTTGAGATATTTCACTCTGGACTAATATGATGGACAGACTGATGTTGCCATCCATGGAGCCACACATAGCATGGCTAAAAATGGCTTAATTTGAATCTTGTATTTAGGGCACAAAACTAAAATTTTTACTGGGATCCTTAAATGACACTAGCAGCTGATTTGTATTATTTACAGGAGGTTTAATTATTTATCGTTTAACAGGAACATGGGAGGACAGATTCCACCCAACAACTGGAAAGGAGCTCTGAATGTCTCCTACAGGATTGGTCCAGGCTTCACAGATGACTTCAAGAGCCAGTAAGTGCTTCCACTCAGCTTGTCTTTGTCCAGTGTCACTTGTCACTTGTGTCCACTTCACTCTATAAGAACATAATTCTCCCATCCACCTACTTTTTTCTTTTTTTTTACAATGAAACTCTTTCCTCTCCTGCTCGTTTGAGTCGTCTCTCCTCTTTTGTTGCTCTTTTTCTCTTGCTCAGCTTTAATGACCCAGTGGCAAGTAGCCAACTGAAGTACAATGGAGGCCCTTGTACCTCCTGTGTGTGAGAAACATACATGCACGTTCACACACATACAAGCTGCACAAATTAAGCATGTAGTGTGTACCCATATACAATAGCTAAGTGGGTCTTTTTGTGCTTTTGAACAGTGGTGAATGTTTTTGGAGGTTTCTGGAGAAAAAAAAACACATAACAACAAATTCCTTCTCTTTTGTTTGTGTGTGGCATGAAATTAAGACAACAAACATGCTTCTGAGGTTGCTGTGCATTCAGCTTAACAATAGAAAATCACTATTATTTTGTGAATTTTATATCTTTTCCTGCTTTTTTCTCCCAAATTCTGCTCATGTTAGTCATTCCTGACTCTACTGATCTTTTTCTCCTCTGTCCCTTCAAATGTCTCTGCGTCTCTTTCTTCCCTGTGTGTGTCACGCACTCGTGAACCTGTCTGTCTCAGGAAGGTGCGCATGAACATCCAGACTGACAACCAGGTAACCAGGATCTACAACGTGATTGGCAGGATTAGAGGAGCTCTGGAGCCAGGTACAACAGCCCAACATGCTCTAATCCTTCAGTAAAGCTTGATGATTTATGTCACAAAACACATGAGAGTAACACTAATAATACCAATTTATTACATGGTTTTGTCAAATACTTGATTCTGATTGATCACTTGAACTGTTATGTCATAGACCGTTGCTATGGACACAGTTCATTATTGAGTTCCCTGCACTTTACACACAGCCAGCATATGTGACACTAATAATGTCAGCATGGTCACCAATACTAATATAAAGATAATATGATGATAGGAGGACAAAATGGCTTTTGAGCAGAAAATATAACAAATCTTCGTGGAAGAAACATTCAGAAAAAGAGAAACATTATTTTGATCAAAACTGTCAGGAAAAAATCAGTCTGTTTCACTCTCTTAAGTGTGTGTGGTGTGTGCGCAGACAGATATGTGATCCTGGGAGGGCACCGGGACGCCTGGGTTTTCGGAGGAATTGATCCCATGTCTGGCGCTGCAGTGGTCCATGAAAGCGTCAGGAGCGCCGGCAGGCTGCTCAGTAAAGGTGTGTCTCTGCAAGTGTGTGAATGAGTGAATAATGGTGTCAATAGTACTCACCGAATACTATTTTTCAGTGAGAATTACCTGTGAATATTCAAAGCTTCAGTAAGGGCAACAACACAAACAGCCATACTTATTTCAAACTTGCGGCCATTATTTATTTTTTATTAATGTGTGAGTCTAATTAGAGATGAGGCTAGGAGGGGAGACATCAGCCACTGACTATTCCTCATCTCCAAAGTCTCTAAAGTCGTGATGAGCGACTGAGTAATGAGCAGTTGCGAATATGTCCACAGGTTTTGAGGTAGATTTAATGCCATATAGAGGAGCTCCATTTGTTGCTCATTATCTGTCTTTTGCCTGTTTTTCAGTGCAGCTGACGCAGTGTCTTCTTCCTCTCTTCAAAAAATAAACAACAAAAAAAGGCAGCATTCAAACGCTGGTTTGGATGTTGATTACCATGGCAACAGTAGAGGCTTCAAAGCATTTGGGTCAGCCCTAGTTAAATGACATCTCTGTTTGTGCCCACTCAAGGTCACTGTCTCTGTGTGTTATACAACCCTCAGAAAGAGAGGCTCCCAGAATGCATGTTGTGGTCTGCTGTCCTTACAATGCCATAAACACATGGCTGTGTGGTGTGTGTGTGTGTGTGTATAGGCTGGAGACCTAGGAGGACTATAATATTTGCCAGCTGGGATGCAGAGGAGTTTGGACTGCTGGGATCTACTGAATGGGCAGAGGTAAATATAGATCATCCTGTACACCCTCGCACACTTGCACGTGCACACTGTCATGTTTCCATCTCTTCAGTGGATATTTGAGTGACTAAGATTTATTTTGCACTTTTGAAGGAAGAACATAAAATTCTTGTTTTTGCGCCAACCCCATTTTTACAAAACAGCTTGGACTTTCTTTGGAGTTCTGATTGACAAAAACTGGTTTATTGGTTAATCGTTTAATTTAGAGTGGATGTTATTTTTGCATGATCTGTGCTACTGTTAAAATGCAAGAAACTGAATAAAAGAATGATAAGATACATCCCATGAGCCCCACATGTCTCTACATCCACCTTGAATCCAAGCTGAATCCACCTTCAGAGTGGGATCAGGATAATCCTGATTTTTAGCATCAAAACTATCCTAATTTTCATCGTAGAGTTTTGAAATCCCCCCACATAACATGTGATCTGGATTCTGGATGATAAAGAATTACAAAATCCATATCCATATCCCAGCTTTGTAGGATCAGGATCACATCTCCTGGTTTTGAAATAACCAAATCTGAGATCATTCTGTATCATTCTGATCTAGATGAAAGGTTTTGAAATACTGGTCCCTGGAGACTTATCCTAACTCGAACCATAACCACTACTTGACTAACCCTAAAATGTAGCGATTTACATTCGGACTTGTGTTATGTCCCCATGAGGAAAGCAGGGCCCAACAATGTGAGTGTGTTAAACAGATTTATGGCTCAACAAAATGTGTAATACATGTACACACACACAGACACATACTGACCACAGTTCACCCTTCTCAACAGGATAATGCCAAGCTGCTGCAGGAGAGAGCTGTGGCCTACATCAACGCAGACTCTGCCATTGAGGGTGAGTGCGTTTGTATACAGCTCAGTATTCTTAATAAATTGTATAAAGTGTTGAGGCTGAATTTTTAATTTGGCCTGCGTGTGTGTGCATGTATCTATTTGGATTCCAGGCATGTACACACTGAGGGTCGACTGCACTCCGTCTCTACACACCCTCGTGTACAACCTCACCAAGCAGGTGAGCAGGTTTATACACACACACAAATGAATGATATATGAAATTGATTTGACTAAACTGATATTTTTTTTCATGCTCACTCTTCTGCTTTATTCCTGTTTCCTGTCTGTCTCGTCTCTGTCTTTTTCTTTCTATGTTTGCATGCAGATAACCAGTCCAGAAGAAGGAGAGGAGGGAGTTTCTCTGTACGAGAGCTGGCATAAGAGGGACAACTGGACGAATGACCGCGATGCACCCAGGTACAAATCAGTTGCTCGTCTGGTTCAGAGCCAGAACGTGCACATAACCACATGAGCGCATAAAATACACAATGTTAAGGTGAAACAAAACACCAGTAAGCACAAGAGCAATGCAGCCAGGCCCAGCTGAGAATTAGTCATTTTTCAATGCAGCTGTATGAGAAATGTTGCACACTATGCAAAGATGGATACAGACTATTGAAAAATTGTGTTGGGTGTAAAACAAGTTTTGAATGTGAAATTTGTTGGTCAACCTTAGTTCATCAATTAAATGAGTTTAATGAATCACTAAATGACTCTGTCCTCCACTCTTGTTTATTGCAGGATCAGTAAACTGGGGTCAGGCAGTGATTTTGAAGCCTATTTTATCCGTCTCGGAATCGCTGCAGGCAGAGCCAGATACACCAAGAACAAGGTGAGAAACACTGCATTACACACTCATCTGCATTTAATATTAGGAGGAACTTCTTGGAGGAATTGTTTTGACTTGAATATATCCAGCTACACAATCTCGAACACTATATGTATAAAATATTATATATATATTAAATAATTATTTTTAACATATATATATAATGATAATGTAGATGTTTTCATGTGCAAAATGTTTTTGTACTCTCGTTTTCTCTTGAACGCAGGTTTGGAGTTCATAGCTTCAGTGTGATATCTACATTGCTATGTCTTTATGATTTAATTCAGGTCTGTGTGTCCATAAATCATTGTATCTATTTCTATGCTACAGTGTGATACAAATTCTGGACCTAATCAGGGACAAAGTTATTTCATTGTAGTTGCTCTTTGCATAATTTAAAGTTTCTGTCCCAACTTTAAGGTTGAGTTAAAGGGATAGTTCAGATTATTTGAAGTGTGCTCGTATGAGGTCCTTATCCATATTCAGTGTTGCGGTCGGCACGTCAGCAGTTTCGTGAAGCTGCAGGAGTACCGGTGTAGGAAGCTACGTAATGTACTGCTGCGGACAGGGTCAGCAGCGAAATGTATTTTAGCCAACACAAAAAAAAGGCCCTTCTAAACAGATTAATATCAGTTTACATGTACACTACACCACTGACAGGACACCACCATTACATAAGCCAAATATGGCTCTCTCCAAAGCCAACAGACTCCTTTGACAAAACTGTAACTTTACCTCTCAGAACACAGGAGTTGCTGGCTTACTGCTGCTGTGTTCATTTAGTTTTATCTGTATTATTGTGTGACTTAACTCATTCCAGGCTAACCCTTTAAAACACCAACGTCATACAATAATAGAAACAAACTAATATATCGAGGCAGTGGTAGACCAACAACTCCTGTATTCTTTACCTGCCTGGCAGCAAGATAAAGCCATGAAAATATTTTAAATATAGTGTACACTTAAACTGATTTTTTTAAGTAGTACTTTTTTTAAGTGGTTATGTACGTGTTGCTGTTGACCCTGTCCACAGCAGTACGTTACTTAGCTTCCCACACCTGCTGCTTCTCCAACTGCCATCTACTGTGGGTAACAGACCAAAGAGCATAAGTAGAAGGTGAGGAAAGTATCTTCATGGTAGATGTTACTGTGGATGTCCATGGACTTAATGTATCTCAGTGAAATGTCTGTGCATGTGTGTGTGTGTGTGTCTGTGTGTGTATGCATTTAGAAAACAGAGCGGTACAGCAGTTATCCAGTCTATCACAGCGTTTATGAAACATTCGAGATAGTGGAGAAGTTCTATGACCCTACATTCAAGAGGCTTCAGGCAGTGGCCCGGGTGAGAGGCGGCCTCATCTTCCTGTTGGCTGATTCCCAGCTCCTCCCTCTCGATGCCAACCAGTATGCCGACTCGCTGAGAAAGTATGCACAGAGCATCGCACAGCTGGCACAGAGGCACCCGGAGGAGATGAAGATGTATGGGGTGTCGTTTGGTGAGTTGATTTTGGTCGCCGTGTGCTCCATGTGCTGCCAACCTGCTGCTGACTTTTCCAAGAATGTCTCTGCATTTTTTTTTCCCCACGTTATTCTCAGATTCCTTGTTTTCTGCTGTGGTAAACTTCACTGTTGCAGCCAGAGACTTCCATGAGCGCCTGCAGACTCTCGATAGAGCAGAGTAAGAGTGTGTTAAACATTTCATACATTTAAAACAAATGCTGAAATATGTTTATGTGCTTGCTCCAGAGCTCCAGGTTTTTTGTTTTTTTTTTGCTGTTGAATTGTAAGTTTAAACTTCTGGTATTGTCACAACTCTAATATTGGATTGCATTAGATTGTGCACATGTACCTAATAAAGTAAATGTTCAGTCTAGTCAAGTATATTTAAAAGACAATTTGTGTGTATGTGTGTGGTGTGTGTGTGTGTGTGTGTGTGTGTGTGTGTGTGTGTGTACATCAGTCCCCTGCAGGTACGTGTCATGAATGATCAGCTCATGTATCTGGAGAGAGCCTTCATAGATCCACTGGGCTTACCTGGCAGACCCTTCTACAGGTTAGTTACACACACATACACACGCACACACACACACACGCACACACACAAATACACACACACTCAAAAAAAACAATTTCCATTTGGTTTACATGCTTTTACAGGAGTATCATCAACCAGTCAAGCACTTGCATACTATGACCACTACATGGTGCTGTGCTCTGAATTTGACTTTGACTGGACTGATTCATAAGTTAAACCATACTTGCATCACTTTGCATCTATAAATGTAGCTCTGCAAAATTCTCACAATTTGTTTTAGTTCACATACATGCAGTATTTTTCATACTTGGAAGCACTGGGTCATGCATCCATGATCCCTTACAACAGAAGCCTTTTTTGGCTTGCAACCTCATAAAATTTAACAACTTCCAGCAGCTGCATGATTTTGACAGCACCAGAGTGACTCTTTCCTATATTCGACTTTTTGAGGCCATAAGATGTAAAATTACTCACGATTTCACTGAGATAATTTAAATGCCTGTAACCTCTCTTACACTCTCTCACCCACTTTTAAATTTTTAAGGGACAGTTCACCCAAAAACATCAAAATTGCACAGAGCAGTGCTTCTCAACCCTGGTCCTCAAGTACCCCTGACCTGCATGTTTTAGATGTTTCCCTGCTCCAACACACCTGATTCAAATGATCAGCTCATCACAGAAGCCTGATAATGACCTGATCATCTGAATCAGGTGTGTTGGAGCAGGGAAACACCTAAAACATGCAGAGCAGGGGGCCTGAGGACCAGGATTGAGAAACACTGGCATAGAGGTTACAGCTCAGCCGAGAGGAACGCCATTAATTTTTAAATCTCGTGCTGTCACAACATGCATGAGACTCAAGCGTAGATTAACGCTTCCTTCTGAGCAGTGATACAGTAGGCAGGTGTAGTTTGGTGGAAAGAAAATAGTTCCTACATGAAAGGTCTGTGGATTTTTTTTTTCAGCAATCAGGTCATAATTTCTGGAGGCATTGCTGCTGAGTTTGTCCAAATTTATTGTTTGAGCGCCGTAAGTCAAGCCCCATGTAGTTCCATTACATTTGAAAGAAGGCAGACACCTCCACAGCCCCAAACTCGGCAACTCACAGTAAAGCAATCTAGATGGATAAATAGGCCAAAGGGAAAATATGAATATGAGCCGTCCCTTCCCATGAAGCATGGTCGAGTCATGTTTTCATTGGCAGACCTAGTTTTTGCAGCTGACTCAAAGCGGACTGTGGGACGGGATTGTTCATCATATGAGAGGTGAAGATAAAGACCCTGATTCACCGGAAAAAAAACCAAAACTGCTGTCTTGTCCGTGAATGTTCTCATTCGTCCAGGTCATTGTAATCTCAGGAAAAGATTAAATCGAAGGCAGCTGGACTTGTTTAAAAGTCTTATTGAAGACGTTTCGCTTCTCATCCAAGAAGCTTCATCAGTTCATGCCTGTCAGTTGCCTTCGATTTAATCTTTTCCTGAGATTACAATGACCTGGACGAATGAGAACATTCACGGACATGTTGCTCAGAATTTAGTTAGACTAGCTCTGACTAGTCTGACAGGCATGAACTGATGAAGCTTCTTGGATGAGAAGCGAAACGTCTTCAATAAGACTTTTAAACAAGTCCAGTTGCCTTCGATTTAATCTTTTCCTGAGAAAACTGCTGTCTTGTTTACCTCAGAGGGTATCATAAGATTGATTGTGTAATAAGCTTTGATACACATCAAACCTGATTTTCCAGGTTTGGATCCAGACATTTTTAAATGGACAAGAGTCACAACTGATACTGATGCTGCATGTATGACTGCTTCAATTCAAAATCTAAAACACCAGGTGACCATCATACTGGAGACCTGTGGAAAGCAGGGAAACAGATTTTTCCCCTTTACTCCTTGTTGTAAAAGCTTGTTGTAAAAATTTAGTTTTATCATTTTATTCCTGTTTTTATCCTTTTACTCTTGTTTTTTTAATCATTTCATTCTTGTTTTTATTCGTTTATTCTAGTTTTTTATTCTTTTCATTCTTGTTTTTATCCTTTAACCTTGTTTTCTGTTGCTGCTGGATTGGTCTGGTCATCGTTCGCCTACAATGACAGATAAAATGTTTTCTGTCTCATGTCAGAGATATTTAATCTGTAATACCTGCAGTACATTCCTTACCTGAACTCCCCCTCTCTTCTCTGTTTCAGGCATGTGATTTTTGCTCCCAGCAGCCATAATAAATATGCGGGGGAGTCCTTCCCTGGGATCTATGATGCATTGTTTGACATCGAGAACTCAGCTGACCCAGAGAAGGCCTGGGAGGAAGTCAAGCGTCAAATCAGCATCGCGGCGTTCACTGTTCATGCTGCCGCCATGACCCTGACTCCGCCTGCATGAAGCACACACGAACAGTCTAAAACCATGTGACTGAGATATCTATTGACAATTATGTTATAACTTCAGAGTCTGAAGAGAGGAAATACACCATCTGCTACATGAAATGGACAGAAGTGGATGATCCCTGTTGTCTGAACTAGCTGTGTTTCAAAAATATCAACAGCTCAGTGAATCTCCGAAACACACCTCCAGAAGTAAGTGCAGATGATAATGAGTAAGTTTGCTCTTCTATCTTTTTTGTTATGTTGTGACAGTAGAGAAAGAATTTGTGTTTTTAATGTTTTCTTGATGTTTGAGTTTTGTATCCATAAGGGAGCCAAATAAAATCAATCCACCCTTTCCTTAAATGTGAGCAGAAAACAGCTTGTCCATGTAACGTGACAGATCTACACTTAAGTTGATACTTTTGATTAATTACTCCCCTTAATTTTTGATTGGTCATTGATCCTTAATATACATGTGACCCTTTAGACAGAGATGCCCCAGATACAAAAACTATCAAAAGGATAGTGGTGGTGAATTGAATGGGGTGTAGGGGCGCTGAAGGAGCAACACAAAAAGGAAGCTAAAGGGCTGCTAGCAGCTTCTTAACATACATAATTTCATGTAAAAGAAAAGTGCAATCACAATACAATATACATCTAAATGAATCCATAAACAGTCAGGTCCCAAATTCATCAATTACATAAAAAAAGAAAACTAGAACATCATACCAACATATATTTCATTACAAATCATTCCAATAACAAAATACATTATACAATAAGAACAACATGTATTGAAGATAAAGTGCTATAGACCTACCTAGAACAACAACCTAATGTTGTTCCATGCTGCTTATTTAAGAGGGCAAACGGCCACTCAGCCATTTTTTCAATGTAGAATTAAAGTTTCCATTAACCTTCCTTAAAGGCACACAGTACTTTTGCACAGAACAAATATACAACAAATGTATAAACCTGAATTAAACCAGATCTTTTAATGGAAATACTAGGGATGTGATCCGATAAATAATTGGCCGATACTGGCCTTTCCATCTATACCAGTCTATATCGGTATCAGCATATATTAGCTGATAAAAATCAATTATACTAATAATGAGAGTTTATTTGAGAAGTTTTTTGATGAACTTTACAAGAAAAAATAAATGAACATGTGAAGAGTCGGAAATGTTCTTTGGTTTTGTTGTCATGGCGATGTCAGTTAGATTTGGTTCTGTCAGAACTAGAGTACTAAATCATCCATCTTCATTCACTACATCTCAGCCTTTCTTACCCTTAAGATGTGCACAAACTCCTTTTTAAAATACAAAAATGTGAAATTATCGGTTATCTTATCAGTATCAGCTATGAGAAGCAGGTACATCTCAGCTATCATATTGGCTGAATAAAATCCATATTGTGCATCCCAAAGAAATGCAGTTAAAGGTGCAATAACCGATTCTGAAGAAAAATGGTGAAATACTGACGTTTTTGGGAATGAGACTCAACTATCTCACTGACCTGTTATTGGCCAAAGTCTCCTGTCATGAGCTAGACTTTCTAAAGCCTGAAAACAGAGCTGAGAGGAGGAGCAGAAGTCAAGTTCTCTCTCAGACCACTTGAATTACATTATGCTTAAATGTTATTGTAACATTCAGTGTGACAAATAAGCACGTGAGTCATCATAAGACAATGAAGCTGAACAGTTTGATCATGAGTAACAAAGACTTTAAAATGAGCTTACTGTAAGATAAGGGATAAGAGACAGAATATATGGCAAAGTTATTTCAAAATAAGTGAAAATTATGTGACAAAACAGTCATCAGATGTCAATCTGTCTCACAGCATAGGAAAGATAACTACAGTGTATATAACAAAATAAAACTGGCAGTACATATCCTTCACAAACAATTGTGCCTGCATTTATTTTATTTATTTTATTTTCTGATCATTCACGTCTGACATTTGATGCTGAACGGCTCAGAAAAAGGCAGAGGAGGGACACAGGCAGGTGTCTCTGTGTGTTTGGCCTCTTCCTGATCCTGTGGGATTTTTAGGGCAGGTCCTGACATCTTCTTCAGGGACACCTCCATCTTTGCAGCCATTAGGTTCACTCGACTGCTGTTCACCTCCACAGTCTGACAGAATGCAGAAAAAAACTCATGTTCTGTCTGGCACACACCTCTACTTTTGTGATTTCTTTTGTTAGATGAGAAAGTTTTCTCTAACATCAATCAATTATACATAATCCATTATACAGACATGTCAAGACTGTCGTCTGAATACTGCAGCTCTGCTTTTTGTGCTTCTTCAATTATTACTTATTATTTTTGCTTAATATTTGGTTAATTTTTAGATTTCAGGATGATTTATAAAGAGAGGCAAGAACAGTGTGTAGAGCTGTTGTTGCAGTGTTCTGTTTTAATACTACCACAGGAGGGCGCCATAGCTGTAACTTTTGAAATTCTACACACAGTAACCCTACTTAGAGAACTTTTTTACCATAACTGTAAGTACAGATAATTCACTTACCCACCTAAAAAAAACTGATCTTCTGTTCAAATTATTTATCTCTCTTTTAAAAAAGCACACAAATGCTTCCCTGGATCAACAGTAGAGTTATATGGGCACATGAATGAGTGTATGCGAGAACATGTGAGAGAGACAGTGTATATGCATGTGATAATGTGTGTGAGTGTAAGTGTTTTTACCATGGTGCTGACAGCCTCTACATGGCTAAACCCTGGTAAGAAGTAATGGCGTAGATGGAGATGATGATGATGATGACCTGACTGTTGGTGCCAGATACCATCACTGTGGAGGCAGACAGAGGCTTAGAAAGAAAAGTAGAAAGTCTATCCAGGGACAGGAAATCCTACAAATGCTATATGCAAATCATATGTTTCATGATATTATCACCTGTTTTCTTTCTTGTTTTTTTTTTTGTTTGTTTTTTTTTTTGGTTTGTCTTTGTTTTTTGTTTGTTTGTATTTTGCTTTGTCCCTGACAAACAAATTAAATAAACAAGATATTTATAATATCTGATTTAAGACAGACATTTGATCACTGATCTATAGCATTGATAGAAAAACATTGTTGGCTACCGCATGGGAAAAACAGAAATGCAACAGAAACTTCTCTTGCATGTTTCATATTGTGTGTATATGTTGACCATCTTATCCAACCTAGATTTCTTTATTTATAGAGCACATTTAAACAACAGCTGACCAAAGTGCTGCCAAATCAAATGGCAAAAAACATAAAAACAACACAGTAAAACAAACATGAACATGAAACCATGAAAATGAATCCATAAGAACAGTGCAACTCTCATAGTAAGCTAAAAGCCAAAGAATAAAAATGAGTTTTAAAGGAATGTTAGTTTAGACCCCAAAGGGGGTCATGAGGTAATTTCTGGGGATCGTCAGATGGTTGCGGAGAATAAAATGAAATACAACATAGTTGCAAGCAGCATAGAATGAGAGCCAGGAAACTGCTGTCAGTGACTAGCCCTAAAAGACATTCAACAAAAGGGACAAAAAATCTAAGTTTGGTAGCTTTCATGTGTTATACAGTGGTCACTGAACAGTCTCAGGAACAGATGGGGGGGGGGGTTGCGAACACCAACCTGATTATTCTGGGGGGTCATGACTCAAAAAGGTTGAGAACCACTGGTTTCGACCATAACAACAATGTCCAGCGTTGGGGTAGAGGTGACTTCCTGTGGTGATTTTTCCTCCTGTAGCTGTTCCAGAACTTCAGCTGCATGCATACCACACAACACAACACACACACACACACCACACACACTTCATGAAGCAAATTCACGTCCAACTTTGCAATATGTAATGTTGGCTTAGAATGGGGGTCAGCAACCTGAGGCTCCGGAGCAGTCAAAAATGATATGGATATAAATAACAGTTTTGTTTTGTTTTTTTGTTTTTTAATTCTAATTTCAATCTGCCATTGTTGTAGGCCTAAAGTGATTCTTAACATTCTCCAATTGTAAAAATGTGTATCCTGTATAATGAATTTTAAAAAGTTTTAAGATTTGGTCAACTAATTTGTGCATCATAGCCTATATCCAGGTCTCAGCACCTTTTCCTCATTTGCAGGTGGCTACCTTGAGTCTCCCTAACCTCACAACGGATGAGAGAGAATTTAATAGTTGCAGCTACAGACAGATTTTTTTTTTTTCCTTTTTTTATTTTAGCCAAAATGGCTATTTTGAGCAACTACACACTCTCTTATCCCTCAAGGAAAACAGGAAGTCCACTTCCTTCTACGTTCTGTTATGGAGCCCCTAAAGGGACACATTTTTTAATATATATACAGTGGTAACTAAAATTATTAGAACACCTGACAGACCTGAAAATATTGACCTTTCTTTTGCCTCCAAAACATGATTTCATTTCATAATGTTCATGAAATATGCAGATGGTTGCTCTGAGCACAACAAATGTCCACCTTTTGCAGCAATTACAGCAGCACATCTCTCTGGCATAATCGTCAATATATTTCCTGAGAACTTCAACACTAATGTTATCCCATGCCTTCTGTAACTCAAGCCAAAGGCTTTCCTTTGAATGTACAAGAGATCTATCCAGTTCATTTTCCAACTGGCCCCAAATTTGCTTGACAGGGTTGAGGTCTGGACTTTTGAGGGGGCCAGTCCATCATTTTCAATGTTCCAGCAGATTCCTTCTGTCGCAGGTAGTTCCGGCAATAGTTAGAAGAATGTTTAGGGTCATTGTCCTCTTGGAAAATAAATCCAGGCCCAATAAGATGACTCCCAGATGGTACTCTGTGCCTCACCAGAATGTTGTGGTATACTTTCTTATCCATGATGCCATCAATTTTCACTAAGTCACCTGTTCTTGAGGCTGAAATGGCACCCCACACCATAATACTGCCCCCTCATGTGTTTATGTGAGAGACTCATTTTTATATCTCTCCCCCTCCCTCTGTCGAACATACACTCTTCGCGTGTTGCCAAACTGTTCAAACTTGGAGTTCAGTCCACAACACTTTATACCAGTCTTCCTTTGTCCATTTCTTGTGTTCTTTTGCAAATTTCAGGCGTTTCACTCTATTTTTCTCTTTCAGTAATGTTTTCTTTGCTGCTATTCTGCCAACAAGTCCTTCTCCCAGTTTCCGACATACAGTTCCTGAAGACACTGTTGCACCATTAGTCATTGTAGTGTTGATCTTGTCACGCAGTTCTCGTGAGGTCTTTCTTCGGTCCTTAGGACTGAGAATTTTGAGATGCTTCACTTGTCTATCTTAAAGTTTCTTTTTTCTACCTCTCCCCTTTCGGTTCTGGTGTGAATTGGTGGCATCATGGTGGTCTAAAGTGTACTTTACAGTGCTTGGACTGCATCTCAAGTCCTTGGCTATGCGGCGGTAACTCCAGCCAGCATCAAAAAGGGCCTTTATTCGAACCTGTTGCTCACTCGTTAGCTCCTTCTTCACCTTAGCCATGTTCAAAAAAGAGCAATATGTGCTCCAAGACTACTTCTAGAGGCTTTGAATTTATACCTCATTTAACCCTGATGTTACCAATCACTTAATGAGCAGGATAGGCCTTGTACATTCAAAAGAATCACACAGCTGTGCCCGAAGACTCTTGCATCACCATCAATTTAACCATGATCACACCTGACAATGATTACACAAGTAATTCGGCTTCTTCTGTGAAGGAACATGATTGTGTGTCATTGACAGTAAAATAGCCCTAGCTTGTTTTTTGTGAGGAAAATGACCTAAATCTCCTTATGATGGCTCTATTCTATGGTTTATAGAGCATAATGATGACTTTGTAGATATTTCATTCGTTTTATGGGTATTTTAATGGCCAATTCAACAAAAACAACTGAAACTTCTTAAATATGCCAAGTGTTTTGGCCACCACTGTATAATGAGCTTTACGTGAGCACGTGAAACTTTTACGACTTTATGTGCTCCCTTAAAGATTTTATGGGCGTGCGTAAAAGTTTCACAAGTATATATATATATATATATATATATATACATATGTGTGTGTATATATATATATATATATATATACATATGTGTGTGTATATTATATATATATATATATACATATGTGTGTGTGTGTATATATATATATATATATATATATATATATATGTGTGTATATATATATATATATATATATATATATATATATATATATATATATATATATAATTTGTGTCCCTTTAGGGGCTCTGTAGTTTTTCATTGCAGGCTATATTATTTAAAGTCACTACAATGAGTTCTTAACTTGTTATGACACCTGCATACTTATGAGACCTACATAAGTTAACCAGGTCATCAGATGATTGGCCATTTTCATGTACTGGTTCTTAATGGCTACCACCAGGTCAGATTTGCCATGAAATCAGATGACCTGTGTTTGCATTTTCCCTGACAAAGTTACAGTCAGTGGCACGTCAGACAGTTAAAATTAAGCAGGGGGAAATCTTTATTTAGATCATTTTACCTTTGACACTATATTTTGTGGTTATCACAGTGGAAACACTATGGCTTTTGTCCACAAGGGCCTCCAAAATCAACAGAATATGAAAGTTCCTTGTAGCTTGAAGTAAGAATAAATCTAGGTATATATTGTGTTAATTCTCTGCCTGTGACTTTGTAAAAAATGTTTTTTCAGCCACATCTCTACATTTGTGCAAACTACCATACGAATGATAGCATTTTAATTGAAACACTTTACATCAGATTCATACCTTATACCAGAGGTTTCAAGTTGTTGTTTTTTTTAATTCAAGTTATCATAAAATATTTAGGATTAACGTTAAAAAAGTAATCCGAACAGATGAAATAAATCCATGGGATTTAAATTATGTGTTATACTTCATATATCTGACCTAATTTAACATCAGTATACATCATATTTGGTGACCTGTCACATTAACACTTGAACGTATCTTGGAACGTGTCATTAATATGACAAGTCTCATGTGTTGATCAGAGTTGTGATTAAAGGTTTGGGGGGGCTGCAGACTATTTTCAGATTTCAAACTGGGTCATGGCATTCTTAAGTTTGGGAATGGCATTATACTGTCATGTCAGACCTCTCAGACATGTTTTAAATCACACTGACTCATCCATCAGAAGCATATAATCTACATTAGACAGCTACGTGAATAAGAGTACAACTGACGTTATGTAAATTGTACATGTCAGTGTCAGTCATACAGCTATACATAGACAAACTGTACATGGGTGACTGTATACCACCATGTTCCTATCTGGCCTACTGTGTAAATTAACTTTATTGATTCGTTAGCCAGCCGGTGATCGTCGCTGTTTGAAAGTATTTCTTTGTCATAATGTGTAGTGTTGTATGGGGCTGTAATGTAGTGGTCTATATGGCCGCAGCCTCGAGGATAAACCATTAATTAGCATGTTCAAGTTATTCTGTAAGATAAACTGAGGGGAACAAGGTGTTTTAGATCAACCAAAACAAAATGTTACCTCTTGCCTCTGTGGGCTTTGCTGCCCAGCAATCACACGGTGATGTTGTCGATCCACTCTTAACCACAAAGCACCGGCTTCAGAAGTTTTTTGCCGTGCCACTGCTTAGTTCTCACATCATAAGAAATGTGACTTTGTAAGGGCTCACAAGGCGTTTCAAGTTCATCTTCCTCAATTTTAACAGCTTTAACAGCTTTTAAAATCTGATTTTTGACAGGCTGGTTCTTCTAATATATATGAGCATTTAACTGTTCTAAACTGTATTGTGTTGTATCTACTTCTCTGTACGTCACCTTCAATCTACCTCTGTGTATGAAACATGCTTTATAAATCAATCTGCCTTGCTTTGCCATAACTTGTCATCTTTTTGATGTAAGCTGTTTTAGGCTACTCCACTCTATAATTTCATAGCTGCATTGGACTTTATCATGAAATCATATTTCATATCTGTCATGTTAACCAGTTCCCTGACTCGTCACTGCCCAGAGTCAAAAGGTCTCGAAACAATCATTAAAAATATTATAAGTATTTGTCTTTTAAGACTTTGGACTTAATTGTCCCCACTACATTACTGTGTACTGTAGACAACAGCAGCTCACAGTATCATGTAATGACAAACTGGGTGTGTGATGTCCTGTGCTAGTGTGGTTGCACTGCGTGTGGTCGCCTTATTGTCAAGTCCTGCGAGGTTGGGTGTGGGGAGGCCACATATCCTGGCAGCAGTGTCGGTTATACATGTTTTTCACTATTTTTGGAAATGTACACACATACATGTTATGCATATCAGATGGACATTATTTATACTGTTTTATTGTGTGTGACAGTTGTCTGCCTGCCAAAATTTGACTTTACCTGCTGAAATAGAGGAAAATGAAAAGAAAACATATGTACAAAGTGTTCCCCAAAAGCCAGCTGGGTAAAAGAAAGTCTTATATAAGTATCAATAATTAAATCTTGCTGCTGTGTTTGTATTGTTTTATTTTCCATCTCTGGTTGGAGGATGAATGAACTACTGAATTCTACAGCTTTCCTGTTTAACCAAATACCTACAACAAAAGAAGCATTTTCTCATGTAGGCTGCTTACATAACCCAACATATTTACATGCCTACATGCAGCTTCCAAAGAATAGGCATTTGCATCTTACAGGACTCAACTGTGAGGCTTCTGAACTTGGATTTGCATGTGGTCTGTGGAAACCAGAGTTGCTGTTTGTTGCTCTCGGATGGACATGAAGGCATCTTTCATATCATTTTAACATGGGCTGATTTTTCCTGGTTTGAACATGCAATGTGGTGAGAGAAAAAGACTACGACACGTGGCTTAAATGTTGATTTGTGTGCATCAGAAGCTTCAATAAACATTGTCCTTTATTGAAAATACAGGCAAAGTTCATGTTTTGCTCATTTTTCCTGGTGCATCACACTGAAAAATACTGAGAGAACAAAACTTAACATTAATCACAGCTCTGATCAACACACGAGACTAATCGTACCAATGATGAAATCTAAGATATGTTCCAGTTTTAATGTGACGGGCGACCAAATACAGCACAATGCCGGTTAAACTAGGGCTGATAAATGAAGAATAACACATTATTTAAATTCCAGTGGCTTTGTTTTGTTACTTTTTAAAAGTTCATCATAAATATTTTATGGTAATTTCAAATGTAGACTACTGAAACTTAAAAATGTTTTATGCATTTATTTTTCATGACCTCTCTAGGCCCACCTATAGAACCTTCAAAGGCCACCACTGGGCTGCAGCCCACGCTTTGGGAATCTCTGAGTGATTAGTTTTCAAAAGGAGATCACATAGAATGGCTGAAATCTGTGAGATTTGGTTACATACACTATTACCTTGTTCAAAGATACATGTTTTTACCTCAAATTTTACTGTGTACTGACAAACTATTTTATGTATTTGGTGTCGTCTGCTGGCTCAATTGTTTTCTATGGGATTAAATGACATAATCATGATCCCATAGACATCCAGGAACTGAGCAAAACTAATCAAGTAAATTAAGATGAGGTGAGGGCACCCTTTTCCAAGCTTTGTCTGAGAGGAGATCTCAGATATTTATTACCCAACACCATAACAGTATACCATTACAAGCTCAGTAGGTTAGGTTGTAGGTAGCTTGTATAATGAAATTTACACGTGGTCTCTTTATGTTACACACACACGCAGAGCAAAACATTAATTTTCATGGAGCGAGTTGGGTGAATTTAAAAGTCGTACAGCCTGGGGGGAAAAGTTGTTGTCATGGTGAACATGCTGTGGCTGAGGTACGTATTGTCTTTTAGTATCCTCTGGGCTCTGTGCTCTTATGTTACTGTGTGTACACGTTACACATCCACAGTGTCTCTAGACATTAAAAGTCTCAATCCCCTTTAAAACAAATGAGCAGCCTGGTGTGGGTGTGTTTCTTTGGTGGAAAGGTGGAGGAGGTCACCAGCACGATAAAGTGATGTACTATGAAGACTGCAGCTCACTTTTCCCTGCACACCCTCCTGACACATTAGAGACAGCGACAAGTCTTCATTTACTGGGTAAGTTTCTGACGGATTCAAACAGCATTGATATAAATTAAATACTGTAACCTGGATGTTTTTTCCTACATAATTACAAAACACAATGGTTAAAAAATCAGTCATATTGGTATTTTCATTCTGATGAGGAAAAGTTGTATGTAACAAGATGTTTAAAAAGTGTGTTGTTCTTTTTACACAGGCAGATCTGTGTTTAAACTAATGTGTGGGTGTGTGTTATGTTAAAAATCTAAAAAAATCAAGATACTTAAAATTTTACTTGAACAAATTGTTACATTCTCAACTAATGCACTGCTGCAAGTGGAAAATGAAAAGTAGGTCTGTGATACTTTTTTATGTAATTTTTTGGTAGAAGAAAACTACAAGACTCTGAAATAGGCAGCACAGAGACGCCCTCGTCACAGAGTCGTACATTGTATAGATATGTACCTGTCACAATCAGTTCTTTAAATCTTTGCAAAATACTACTGATTAACAGAAGGTTAAATGACACAGATCTGTGATTTCTGAGTGATTTCTGAGTAATCTGCCTCTAAGTCATTCTGTGCACTTCTCTCCTCAATCTGTAAACTTTTTTCTCTTTAGTTTTTGGCCATGGCACAGTTCATCCACTGTCACTGCTGCTGGGTATGTTATTTTGTCAGAAGCCTTAGTGGAGTTTTATTTTTCTTCATAATTAGTAACTTTTTATAACACTGCAGTGTTTTATTGTTGTCATTCATAAATAAATAAAGAGCTTATTACTATTTTTTATTTCTTTGCAGCTAGATTAATCTTGTCTTGTTCTTCACACTAGTTTCTGGTTTAGCTTGCTTTGTGATGCATTTAGGTTTATACAGAACAAACATTTACAATATTTTCTTCAAATATAAGCAAGAATAAATATGAGCAATCAAAACTGATTCTCTTTTATGATTTCCCACATAGCAGCAACAATCCAGCTGCCTTTGGGTTTGGTGACACGGATACAGCTCCGAGAGGGAACCATTGTCACTTTCAAAGTTCGAGGATGCAGACATCTACGCTGTTGCAGAGGTGATGAGTGTGGAACCAGCGGGTCATTGATATCCAACCACACCAGCATCAAAGTGAACGACTGTGACCTAACCAGTGCCTCCCTTAAATCCAGTGACAGTGGGAATTACACCTGCAATTATAGTAAATCTGGCAATCGTATCCTGACCCTGAATCTGATTGTGACAACAGGTGAGCACTTCAGTCTTTTGATAAGTGGTTCTGTGTTATCCCCCACAAAGAAATAATTACATTATTTACCTTGAGAAGATGTTTGTCTCTATTTTTAACTTTACATGCTTCCCAGTGCCCAGTTTTCCTTAGATGAAGCTTATGAGGAGGAGTGGGATCAGTTTTATTGTAACTGCAGAGGGAATTATTCCATGTTGAAAATATCTGTCTCCAGTGTGCCGCCAATTTGACAGACTAGAAAAATAAAAAGTAAAACTGATCAATCCTGGCACGAAGCCCAACAAGATGTGTACACTTCTTTCTGGCATTACAATTATTCCTGGTCAGCTGCAGTATATGTGCAGAGTACAAAGGGAGTACACCTAGAGGAAAGGAATGAGTGAGGAAGTTACTGAAATCTGCCTGCACTCCCACTCTAACTATTTTTTCTGGATTCTCTCTCGTCTTCCTTTATTAGGTTGTATAAACAACCGTCTTGACGGTTTTGACTTTTCAGGAAGTCAGCCACAAGAGCGAACAAATAAGAGAACTCCAGCTGATTGTAAGAGAAACTGTGCAGAAAGTCCTGCCTGCAAATACTTCACTTTTAATAAGAGGTAAATTATGTGACTACTGGCCACACAGAAATCACAGTGAGCCGATATGTTTGTGTCAACTATTTTATATATACAGAAATTACATTGTGTAGCACTGTGGGTGCATCTGACTAAAAAAAAATGTTTTAACATATTTTTTCAACAGAAGTATGCAATGTTTCCTGATATCATCAGAAAGTTTGGGTGATGATACAAGAAAACCCAAACTTTGTCTCAGGGTACCCTGATAGGGGCGTCTGCAATGGCAAGTGATTTCATTTTGTGTTTAAAATACTTAATATTTCTTTGTAGTATCTTTGCATACCCTACAATCCTGCCTTCAAATAATTGTAAAACAAAACAGAATTTGAAATATGACAGAGAAACGGGGAAAAGGCAACAAGATACTAAAAATAAAATAATAGAGAGAAGATGGATGTGGTGGTATGCAGTGTGTGTGTGTGTTTTGTTGTGACTTGCACAAACTTTCAGTGTCACCTTGTTTTTTGAAAGATACTGTAAGTCTCCAGTTCCACCAGGAAACCAAAAGCTGGTTTGATGCCCTGAAGCACTGCAAAGATGATTATTTGTCACTGGTTCAAATCACCAACTCAACAATGCAGCTTAAAGTGAAATCTCTCCTGCAAAGTGAGGCCAGCGGCATCCAGGCTGGGGTGTGGATCGGCCTGGAGCGGTCCATGTTTGGCACCAATCCCCTGGAGTGGATTTCAGGGTCAAAAGTCGGAAAAACTGATCAGTGGAACAGCAGCTTTCCTGTCGACAGCTTGAACAACCACTGTGGAAAGATCATCCGGGTTAACGAGACAGACTTCAAGTGGCTGGACGCCTGGTGCCATGAGGAGCTGCCGTTCATCTGCCAAGGTGAGCTGCTGCTTTTTTTGCCACAATGAAGTCAGCACTGGAGCTGAAGGTTTCTCACGTCTCACTCACAAATGTACTTTTCACTTTATGTGACTCAGCAGATCCCACATAAAGACTGGACGGCATTCTGGAAACCACACATCACTCCACTGCTCCTTTTGATCTTCATTGTCATCAAATATTGGTGTTTGGGTCTGACTTTTGTTTTCACTTTTGACTGACTAGAGCTCCCTCCCTGTAAAAAACAATATGCAAGTATCAGGTAGCACATTATTTTTCAGTGACTAATAAGATAATAAGCCAGACTTTGTATTTAAGTAAAAAATAGAAATAATATACACTTTATCAGACTGTTTTAAACCCTTTATTAGACTCTTATTAGACTTTATTAGACATAATTAGCAAGACATCACAACAGAACTGTAGCATGAAAGTGTATTATTTCCCACTGTTAGGCCCTTATTAGACCTTATTAGAGGGTAATAAAGGCAACATTACAACAGAACTGTTCTGTAAACTAAAGTGAAATTGCAGATCTGCTACGTCCCCATTTAAATATCACAAGCAAACCAGATCTACTGAGTAAGGGCCACAATTATAGAAGTAGAGGAGTATTTTGTCTATGGTTGACTGCACAGTCTAACATGAGTCTATTAGTGGGGAATAATACACTTTAGTTTACAGAACTAAAGTATCCGTAATTACCCTCGAAAAAGTCTAATAAAGGTCTAATAAAGGGTCTAATACTGTCTCATAAAGAACATATTATCTCTAGTTTTTGTCTAATAAAACATTTTACATTACTTATTACATAGATTACAGCTTATTAGTGGACTGTTGTACAGCCAAGTATTGTAAGTAATATAAAGCATTTCATGTTCATTATCATTCATCCAATAAACAGCTTCACCTGTTTCTCTTCTTATTTTGATTTACACATCTTTAATAATGATGCCAACAGTATAACCACCCAGTAAAACTTTAGAGCTGAGGATGATACGGCATAAAGATATTATTGAAACTGATTACAAACACTGTTGTTTTTAATCAGTTTGTGCAGGAGTGCAGGACCATGGGAAATGAAGAAATAAACTGAAAATTCAGTAACCACCAATATATAAAACCTGGAGATATATTATCCATTTCTACATGACCTGATTATTTTACATTATAATCAAATCACTTTCTCAGGGACACACACAAATACAAAAAAAAAAGCCTTAAAT
The DNA here is from genome assembly GCA_034769285.1 of Lutjanus argentimaculatus. Taxonomy (NCBI): domain Eukaryota; kingdom Metazoa; phylum Chordata; class Actinopteri; order Lutjaniformes; family Lutjanidae; genus Lutjanus; species Lutjanus argentimaculatus. The sequence goes on from JAWZSL010000001.1 coordinate 6,777,849, forward strand.
CTGCAGTGTGGGACTATTACATATAAATGAACATCCATTACATTCAAGCCTTCAATGAGTTCACATAAAGCTGATTAAACCTATTGCTGCCAGCTAAATATCTTTGTTTTGCAATATATTTTTAAATACTGGTGTGTGTCACAACATTCCCATGTTGGCACACTGGTCATTATGTGTTTTATGTTAAACAGAAATGATTGGTTTGCCAGTCAGCATTGGTCATAAGCACATGGACAGTGTTTATGTAATTCCTCTGACTGCCAGAAGGGGGAGACAAAAGCTCCACACTGCAGGTTTAAATATCCCTTTTTTCAGAGAAGACAGTTCACAGTGTCATTGTTTCACAGGAAAAACACAAGTTCACTGCTGTAATTCACCCTTTACTTGCTCTTATTATTTATGAGTAAACAAATATAAACACAAATGCTGAAAGATGTAGTATCACAAAATCTATTCTGAACTGATGATCTGTCACAGAAAAGGCAGAGAGATGAGCTGATTTATCAACAAAGAAAGTACAAAAGCATGTATGACACATAAACAGACACATCTGCACACACAAGATTTAAAGCTAAGCCCGCTATCAAATCAAATCATATTCATATCATATCATATCATATATCATAGATTTTTATCCAGATCTTACAGGCCTTACAGGTTGTTGTCCCCGACAACACAAATAATGCCTTACATGGTTTCACTTGCATGTATACAGACAGGCACATCGGTTTCATACTGCAAATACAATATGAAGTTTTCTATCAATAAAGCCACATTCCTTTAGTCCAGAGGTTTTCAAAGTGGGCTGAGGGCTCCAAAAGGTTTGAGGGGATGCTCAGTAAATGGAAGTGAAAAAAAATATTGCATTAGTTATATTAGGGGATACACAGAATAGCCCAAATATGTGTGATTTGGTTAGAGATGGTTCAGATGCAGCAGATTTGGAGAATTTTACTGTTTTTCCCAGAATCAGAAACTAATAAATGCCTTTGGAGAGACCTTTTTCATGTATTTGGTGTAGTCTGGAGTCGTGTCAAACTTATATTAGGGCATCTTGGGATCAAATAACAAAATCATGATACCACAGACATCCAGGACTCTTTCCAAGCTTCGCCTGAGAGGACGCCCACAGTCACAGACTTTGAAAACCCCTGCTCTAGTCTAAGTCTTATCACATCTTCTGATCTTTGATGCTTAGTTTTATTTCTCACATCTTTACATAGCTCATTTCTCACATTTGTAACTCCATGTATGTATGTGGTGAGGAGATAAAAATCCACATAGCTAAGTTTAAAAAAAGAAGACAGCTGGGTGAAGTAAAATCCAATGGGAGAATGAATTTTCATTCATTCACTCATTGTAAGACATGACAGACATAATGTAGCATTGCATTAACCTCTCTGTTTCAAAATGTATAGAGCAACATTTATTTTGCTGAGACAGACTCCTGTATGTCTTAATCAAAACTATGTCAATCTGCATGAAATTTAATGTTAACAACCAAAATGACACAGACTTGAACAAGTTACTTGGAGTGTTTTCAGCCTTTTGACTATCACAGTGATCACTCATGAAGTCTATTACCAGATTGAGGGCTAAAGTATCTTAAGTATCAATACTTTTTCAACGCCACGTGTTTAAAATGATTCAATATCCATTAACTATAGTACTGAAGCAATAAACACATGATCCCAGTGCTCATTCAAGTCCTCAGTCCTGCCTGAAATTTGGCTGCAGCAAAATCAGCCAGTGTTCAGTGACTTTTTCAGCACCGTCACTGTGTGCAGGCTGTTAATAAAAAATAGAAAGAAGAACTATCACATTTTGAGTCCTTGGGACTTTGCATTTGCTGTGGAATTGAAAGGTCGAGGATCATTTTGGTCATTCGCATTGCGTCAAAATGTATGATTCTGGTATTAGACAGTGCTAGACCAGTGATTCCCAAAGCGTGGGCCCTGAGGCCATGAAAAATAAATTTAGTTTTTAAGTTTCATTTTCATGAGTTTGAAATTACCACTGAATATTTAAGAAATTAATTAGAACTAATAAAACAATGCCATGCGATTTTTTACTTGCATGTTATTTTACATTCATTCGACCTAAATTAACTGGTGTTACACTGTATTCAGTGACCCGTCACATTAACATGCTAGTGTACTTTATATCTCATCATTGGTACGATTAGTCTTGTGTAATAGTTGATAGTTTAAGGTTTGGGTGACTTCAGATGATTTTCAGATCTCAAATTGGGCCGGGGCATTCTTAAGTTTGGGAATGGCTGCTCTAGACAAGATATATCAGTTACTACAGAGATGTTTGTCTTTTATCCATTAAATCCAAACGACACTGATGCAATCTAACCTGAATTCACTCATCTTCCTGGGTCATTTCTCTAAGGCACTCCTTTAAGTTTTCCACTCTGTCTCTATGTTGTTCTTGAGCAGTCTGTATCGTCTCCTCCAGCAGCCGCTGCGCCTCGTCCAGTCCACCCACCTTGGGCGATTTGTGTCGATAGAGATACCCACTCAGCATATTGTCGTGGCAGTCCGGGGACAGCATGCCGCACAGAAAGCGCAGGAACATTTCGTAGTGGCCCAGCGGGGCGCTGAGGGTTCGATCCAGGGCGCACTGGACCAGGCCTGCTGCTGATTTGGTGTGATCCTTGGACGTGAAGATCTTGGGCATATGCAGTCCCCCAGAGTCCAGAACGTTCTTCGACTCTGAGCGAAACATTGTGAAGACATACTGAGCGGCCATGAACTCCTGGAGGAGAGAAGACATGGGGTGATTTTTAGATGATTCCTTTCAGGTATCCTGATGGCCAGGCAGCCTTATTGCACGTTTCTGCTGGAGGGATTATACCAAGTGTCAGCATAGATCTTCAATGTTAGTAAATATATTATATAAAGTATATTATACAGTCTAATCCCATGTCCCTGCATTAATTTTTTTATTTCTTTGCATTTGGAAAATATTTGCCAAAAAATACTACATTTATATCAAAAGTCTCTCTTTTCTCCTCTTGTTCAAACGTTAAAACATTTTAAATCATATTTTTGTGTACGAATATATTTATCAAATCAAATTTGGTGCAACTAGTTAAACTCACCTATTATATAATATCTCTCTTAACGTCATGGTTCAAAGATGTGCAGCAGAAACTTCGATAGCAATTTTAATTCAGTCTGAAGGATGTGAATTAAATTCCTCTCAAAACTTTATTCTAGGGCTGAAAAATTAATCAAAATTTTATCATGGGCTATAACAACTGTCAAATTGCCAGAAAAGTGAATATGTTAAAGGTGAAATGTGTGTCAAAATGTCATTTTAAATTAAATAGTGCTGCAGAGACGTGGCCCACCTGTCATATTCTACAGATTTAAGAAAACATCCTTATTTGTTACACATCCCTGCAAAAATCACTCATAATCATTTTAAAATGTTTTTCAGTGAAAGAGAATAATGATGTAAAAATGATCATTCCCTCTGATATTACTAATCATTGTGCAATTACAATGTCAGTCAAATTAACTGCAATTTTCTCATAGTTGTTCTGACCTACTTTATTTCTGCCCACACATTCTGTTTTGCTCGTAAATAAACACCATATTATCAAGGATGACACTTTTTGAGTAGCAGCACCTGTTTTGTGGTTTTGTGCAGCTACCTCTGAGCACCTCAGGTTCAAAGTTAACTAGTGTGTGTGTTTCACACGTCTCATATTTCACTTGAGTTAAAAAAAACATTTTAAAAAATCACATCAGCAAAGAAAGAAACAGAGAAACACACCTCTGATAAATGATATCCAGCACCTCCAAGAGTTTTTTTTTTTATTCGTCTTAGTTTTTTTTGGAGCCTGTTAAAGTCTCTAGTGTTTTTTTTAGGGCAAAGTACAAGTTAAAGGTCCCGTCTGGACATGTTATAAGACATAATAGAAAGCTAGGCTTTAAATAATAACTTGTGTCTGATATGTTTTTTCTACAACAACAGTTAAATGGAAAAATCCAGAATCTATGAATATGCAAATTTTGTTGATTTAAAAAGTTTAACTGCTCGCTTGTGTAATAAGCCCATTCCAGGGTTATTAGCATTTTGTAATTTTCATTAGTTTTTATTTTTTAATTCACTTTTGTTTATAATTCAGTTTAGTTTCAGTTAGGTTTGCTTGTTGCATTTTATTTTAAACACTTAATTCATCTTAGTTTTTATTGGTTTCAGTATTTTAGTAGGTTTTTTTTAATTATTGTTATACTATGTAGATATTTCTCACTCACAGACATGTAGACCGGTCAAGTCAAGTTTTATTTCAGTTAACTAAAATGTTTTTCCACACCTGGTTTTAGTTTTAAGTTTAGTTTTCGTTAACTACAATGATCACGGTCCCAGGTTGCCAGGTCCGTATTTTTCATGCAGAATTGGGCTACTTTTGAAGTGCTGCCATGTTTCTTTCCGATGGTTGGGTGAACATGTTTTGCGTGCAAATTAAATTACTAATATCTATAATTAGACACCAGGATTTTAAATGAAATTATTTATTTCTATCTAAATCTAACCAAACTGACTTCCCATAAGCACGTACACACATTCTGGCACACATCACATGCACGCCCACATAATCACACAAAACAACACACGCCTCTGCTCTCCGCCTGCCGATGCCAGTTTTATTGGCCACTGAGCTGGACTGGGGCTGCTTTTGTCACACAGACCTAGCAACCGTGCTTGGTCCATTCTCTGTGTATTTCTGTGAGGTGGAAAGAGTTTTACCTGAACGGTGAAGTGTATAAAGCAGAACACCCTCCTCCCGTCTGAGGCAGCAGTGAGGAGCTCAGTGCACAAGCCGGACCACACCGTCACCTCCATCAGCTTCAGACCATACTCCTTCAGGTCCCCTTCGTAGAACACACTGACATTCCTCTCCAGCATCTTAAAGGCCATCTTCCCCATCTTCAGCAGCAGGTTCTTATCATCACTGGACCATTTCTGAAAGGAAAGAGGACATTGAAATCAGAAATTCTGATGCTGAAGTTAAAGGGACAGTTCAGCCCCAAATCAAAAATACATAGTTTTCCTCTACCCTGTAGTGTTAGTCATCTATCTAGACTGTTTTGGCGTGAGTTGCCAAGAAATCAGCCATAGGGATGTCTCCCTTCTCTCCAATATAATGGGACTAAATGGCACTTGGCTTGTGTTGCTCAAAGCACTCAAAAATACATTTAAACAGCGATGTCTCCTTCAAGAAACCATGTCCCAGTTATTCAAATAATCCACAGACTTTATTGTGAGCAGTTTAACATATTTTCTCTCTGGTAGAAAGAATGTAGTTCCAGTATTGACTAACACCATTTTGTACTGCAGAAAGAAAATAGTGGAGATACATACAGCTGATATCTCCAAAACTCTGTAACTCAGAACAAAACAATCTAGATGGATAAATAGCACTACAGGTAGGACGACAAATATGTATTTTTGATTTTTAGGTGAACTGTCCCTTTAAGCTATTCATTCATTCAAAAAGACAAAAGGAACATTTGTCAAGAAAATTAACATTTACATCAGTTAAGCTCCATTTTCATGTTTGTTGATGTTAATTTTTAAGGCAGCAGTATGTTAACAGGCATATTGTTGCACTAGAATGAATAATATTGCAATGAGAAGGGAGACAATCTCGACGAATCATAAGCTTAAAGGACACTTTCAGGTCAATGGTGTCTCCATCTGATGGTACATATGTTAGTAATACTGTATCCCCCAAATTGTGGGTAGTAAATATCTGCCCATAAAAAAACAGATCTGAATTGCATTCTAGCGTGCCATCAGTTTGGAGAAGGAGAGAGGAGCACCACCATGGAAGCTAAACAATGTACTGCTATGGACAGGGTTAGGAGCAAATGTATTTTAGCTACTTAAAAAAGGCAGATTTTGGCTATGGAGTTTGGTTGGTTTGGAGAGACCGTTATTTGGCTTACATAACGGCGGTTTCCCATTGGAAAAGGCTGTCTGACAGCAAGGTAAAGCCGTGAAAATATTTTAAATATAGCATACACTTTTTTAGGTGGACCTTTTTTTACGTGGCTAAAATACGTTTTGTTGCTGACCCTGTCCACAGCAGTTCATTGCTCAGGTTCCCTGCTGGTACTCCTCTCTGCTTCTCCATCTTCTCCAAAAAGCAAGCTGACCGCCATCTGCTGTGTGTAATATACCAACTATCGATAAGTACCTCATACAACCCCACATTACATCATCCAAACTACCCCATTAAAGACAATAAAAGACAAAAATTTTACCAGTTCATTATCTTGCTTGCTGTAGTAGGCCTGCAGCCTGCGATTGGTCTGGACAATCAAAATGCTGACGTAGAATGGCGTCAGCCTTGGTGGGTGCTCGCCATAGCCCCGATAACGGTAGCAGCGCTCGAACACTGTGGCCACCATCCAGCAGACAAAGGGTTGGCGGGCAAGAGCTCTGAGGCTCGGCAGGCGCTTGTAATGTGGTATTATCTTCTCTGCTAGCTCTGTCTCAAAGCGCTGGTTCAGGTAGTTATCTTTCATCTCATCACTGGAGAGAAGAGGGGAAAAAAAAAGAAGAAATGGGCGGGACTGAAACAAGTTAAAATTAATTTGACTCATTACCTTTACTGACGTATTACTGTACATAATTAAACAATTACAGGATGGCACAGACACTGACTAGACACAAAAATACAATAATAAGATAATACAACAACTAAAAATGAGACAGAAAGTACATCTACAGACACACACACACCTGAAGCCCTGTATTTCTGTGAAAACGTCTATGAAGTGAGATGGTATCTGTGAGACAGCCGCCCGTCTCCCCAGGATCCAGATGCAGGCACCACGAAGCACATTGCCACGGATGATATTTACAATCAGGACATCAAGATGTGCTTGGGTGTAATTGTCATTGATTACCGGAGCATTCTAGAGAGAAAAAAAAACAGGAAATATAGACAATATATCAGTTTCATATCATAATTTCTTAGATTAGAAGCCAGTTAATAAATTTTAAAATACGCCTGGATTGTTCACTTGACCTTACGTTCAAAGACTGGCTGTTTATATTTTGCACTTTGTAAAGTGTTACTCATATGAAAAAATGCCAGCTTTTTCTACATTAGTGGATATGGATTGTGGATACTGACATCTTTTAAAGCTTATACGGGAAGAACAAAATTTCTCTCTTTCTTAGAGTTAGAAGTTAGTTTCCATCATTATGGTTTGTTCAGTGATCAGTTAATTCAAAGTAGAGGTTGGTTGATTATCTTTATGGTTCGGATTTGAGACGCGTTTTACAGTTATGATAGCGAATGGGTCTGAGGTGTATGTGTGCAGATGGGATACCTCCCAGTCCAGAGACGCTTGGTAACAATCGAATGAGTCCATTACGATGAGAAATTTACAGTCCTCTTCCTCCAGGTATTTCATGCCCTTTAACTCAGGATAATAATGTTCGATCACCTCCATGATGGACATCTTCTTTGAAGGCGCAGGGCTATTCTCTTGCAGATACCAGAATTTTTTGAATGAAAGTTTGATGACAAACTGCAAATCCTGAGCAAAGGTGGAGGAGAAAATGCTGTCAGTCATGTCAAGAAATTCAAAAAACATAAACTATTTATAACAAAAATCCATTTGCATGTTTCATTTATAGTGTTTTACCAGAATTATGCACGGGTCTAGTTTTGCAAACCTGCAGCTGTGCACCTCTGTAGGTTCATTCATAAACTACAAGTCACAGTATGCATCACGATTTTGTTATCTGCACACTGATACTGATAATCAAAAGCAGAGACAGTTATAAGATACTAGATACTGGCCCTTTGAAGGCAACCATAATGCTGATGTGGCCCTGGATGACACTGAGTTTGACACCTCTGGACTAATCTTGAAAATAATCAGCAGATTAATGATAATGAAAATAACTGTTAGTTGCAGATTACATCACACACACACACATTTGCCATATTACAGCCATAAAAAGTTAATATGACTAATGTGTTACCAACAGTTGCCTATCAAGCAAACACTGAGCAACTTCTTTGTGTGGAATGCTATTACTGGTGACCTGATGAATTTTTCACCCTTCTCTTTAGCTCTGTGTTGGTCTCCACTAGCACTGGACAATTAATCCATATACTGTATAATTGAAAACGACGATGGCCTACTGCAGTTTCCGAATTGGCGCAATTTTTCTTAAGACAAAATACCATTTAAAGTTCAATACTGACGTGCTGCAGAGATACCCTGGCCTACACATCATATTCTACAGACTTAAGAAAACATCTTTTTTGTTTGATCTCCCCAAAAATCACACTGTAATCATTTTAATATATTTTTCCTATAAAATACTAATAAAATACTAATAATGATGATGATGAAAAAATCAGCATTCCCTTTAATATCGCAATTGCAAGATTGCAAGACTGCAATTTGATATTTTCTCCTGAGAGATAAACTGTCTGGCTGTTAAGATTGCTAGATGCTCCACTAACGGACTGCTGATTGGTGATGAGCAGGGATACTGTTGGTTTATAAGAATTTTTCAACTTTTTTTTTTTTGTTGACTCACCTTGTTGAAGCGTAATTCTGCCCAGTCCAGGCAGAATTTCCCCACACAGACAGACATGCCAATTCCTGCAATCCCAGTGGTCAGCACCGTCCTCACCGGCTGACCATCTTCCTTCCGCAGTCGGAACAGATTGTTCACGCCAACAAAGGTGTCGGGACTGGGGACCTGGAGCGGTGTCGGAGGTTGGCTTCGGAACTCGTGGACGGGGTCAACTCCTCCATAACCACAGGTGGAAATCTCGGGATCAACGTAGACGACATCAAGAAGACTCTGCCTTCCGGCTCGTACGACCCCTTCACGGATGACCTGGTGTCTCCTGATCATATGCTGCCTCAGATGATAATGGACCATTGCTGGCGGTGGAGAAAGACAAAGAGGAAAGTAAGAAATCTACAGCTGATTTAAGGCAGTCTCATGCTGCTGCACACATTCTCACCACAAAAAAATATACCACATTCAACTCAAAATTTTTAGCTACCTATTGACTAAACGTCCATGTACAATTCATCGGCTCCCTGTTCATGTCAGATCAGACTTCAGGGTGCTCCTGATGACTTACTAATCTGTAAATATGCTCGCCCCATCTTATTGCTTTGATCTCAGTAAACAATATGTCCAATCCCGTGCTCTCCACTCTCAGAATACGGGGCTCCTCTGTATCTCCAGAGTGAAAAAGACATCATCCGGCAGCAGGGCCTTTTCTTGCTGTGCCCCCCTTCTTCTGGAATAACCTCCCTGTCAACATCAGACAATCTGACTCTATGGAGGCCTTTAAATCCAAACTTAAAACTCAACTGTACACCTTAACATTTAACTAGTGCTTTATTTTATTAATTCAGGCCTCGCAACGGTTGGTCTCAGTCAAAATGAATCTCTTAACTCCTGTAAATATAATATATTTATAATATAATATATATAATCCATATTAATCTTTCCAAGAAGAATAAAACTACAACTTTTCAAACAACTGCTACATTTCTCTAACCCTCCGTTTTGTTTCTGCCCCCACATGTGTCTCTGTCTCTTTACTTTTTTTGGTGGAAAGGCTGACTCAGGGTTGACTAGTGTCACCAGAAATGATTCAATGTCCTCCTGCAACCACATTCTTTACACATAATTTATATTAAATACATCAGAAATTTTGCTCTTAAAATTTATAGTTAATGCAATTTAGTGGTCTGTCCTCTTCCAGGTCTGGTGCACCTCTCCTTAGGGAAAAAAAATATGAACTCAGCTATTTTGAGTAATTTTATCCACCTATCCATCCACAAAATCACAGAAAATCAATTCATGTTCCGATAAATAACTGTTTGTAACAATGTGTCCAAAACACAGCCACAATATTCAGATTTAACCAACAAACAGTTTCTCAGAACAAACAAATTTCACCAGTATAGCTGCTGTGTTGGGATAAAACCAGTGTTCTTCTTGCCTCTCTTGCACATATTGCGTAGTTCCTCTGCCTCTTCTTTCTTGTGAATGCCGTCTAGGGAACTTAATGTATGTATCAGGGAACGATCGTGGCCTGCAGAACAGAATTTTAGTAAAACATAAAGATAGTAAGCAATCACTGACAGTAATTCAACCCCTGTGCACTCAACAAAGCTGGACCCTTATGTTCAGAACAATGCATTTTACTGTTCCAGCTGCAAAATTACAATTAAACTGCATATTTTTTCAAATGATCAAGTTCACAAAGAGGTGACTTCACATCCATTATCCCAACAGTCAAAATTTGGTTCTCTAAACTAAATTTTCAGCTCCATCCAAACCACTCCCACTGTTATGTACTATAATTAAGATTTCTTACCCAGGACCTCCATGATCCGGTCCACAAAATCAAGAAGGTCTCCCTCCATCACCTGTTTCAGGGTTATGTCTTGTTCCCATTGGTAAAACCACATCTTAAATTTGGATAGCTCTTCCCTGGTGAGATGTGACAAAATAGTCTGGATACTCTGCAGACAGAAGAGAAAAAGGTAAAAGTCAACATGTGATCCTTCAGAAATGATGTAGGCACCCTTTGGGCCATATAAATGCAAAAATTACATTTTTAGAATTTGTTAACAAACTTGAGAAATTAGCAAAATGGCGCATTCACTGACTTTTAAAATCTTTTTTATAATATGATAAATGGAGAATGATGACTTTTTAGACAAATAAAATTTAGGCATGCATTGGAAAATGGGCTATTATTGGGATCTATAACATTAATATTATTATATACGTTTAATTGCAACATCAGGTCAAACAAAGTCCTGAGAACAAAAGAACAATTTTCGTGAAGTGAAGAACAGACTGGGCACTGTGGATAAATTGTGATGCACACACCTTGAATATGTGGGGCATATCCTGTTCTGGGTGCAGCCTGCCTGGTTGGCTGTTTTCATCAATCTGCATTGTGTCATCTGGTTCAACAGGCTCGGGCGGTTCCGGGGAATGAGTTACCAAAAGCTCATCCATGTCTTCCTCATCGTTTTCTGAAAATTCCTCCAGATCCGATGACCTGAGACACAACAGGACAGGAGGTAACATAGTGCACTGCAAATATCACCCAAGAATAAGAATGTCTTGTTGTATTTTGACTCGTGTCAAACAAAAAATGCATCCCCCTTTTGCAAAACACATTTTCATGTGTAGATATTTTTTAAATTGAGTTTTTAAGTAAAAAGCACATGAAAAATTACAGCCTGGCTGGTGGTCTAATTTAATTTACCTCTAAGAAACATAGCATTCTAAAGACAGAAAAAACCGTCATCTTTCAGTTGCATAACAGCTCTGTTAGCTTGCATTCTTTCTTTCATTACTTTTTACTTGTTTACTTTTGGCAAGTGGAAAATTTGGGACAACTGATAAGATTTCCACTGATATTAACGGATACATTAATGGCATATGTTATTATTATTAAGACTTAACATATAGTTACAATTATGAAATTAATGCATCAACAAAAAAGCACTACTTAAACATAGCTATTGTTTGCCTCATATTGTCCAGATTTGTGACAGACAATTAGTGTGTATGTGCATGTGCATGTGTGCATCCTCCACCTGGTGTCAATGACAACGGCCCCCGGGGGTTTGGTCTGCTGCGTGGTCATGGTGTAGAGCGTTTCTGGTGACTCTGAGCGAACCATCTGCACCCTGGCAAAGAATCAGGGAAAACATCCATCTGGTAAGAGCTGGTTAACCTCCTGTGAGCAGCTTTTTGTCACTGAAAGCAACGTTAAGCTTAAAATTATAAACACAGTGAATGATTCCATCCATTTGTTCTTAATAAAAAGAATGGATGCAGAATATTGGCATTTACAATCCTCTTCCTCCCCTTAACATGTTGGCTTAATCCCAAAAACATCAGCACTGAAGGCAGCTTTTCATCAAGCTGTCTGATGTGACACTTTCCCAGCAATGAAACCTGAGAAGCCCTGATATCCTTATGAACTGACTTGACATTTTCATTAAAGAAGACATTGGTCCTCTGAGCACAAACACACATGCTATGCAACTCTACTGTGCATATGGGAACTGTGTGTAGTTGATAAATCTTGTAATATAGGGCTGGGAGACATAGTTAAAAAAAATGCATCACAATAAAATGTTTCCTTTTAGTCAATATGAATAATTATTAATCTTTTCTGATTACTTCTTGTTAATAAAGACAAGGAGAAAAAGATTTGAATTTAACTACTTTTCTACTACTTTCTGAATTTGTCTTCCTGACTTTTTTTTTAAATCAAGGCCCATGGTTAATAGACTTAAAAGACTAAAAAAAAAGAAAAGCTGCATACTAGCAAGCTGTCCTGTCCTTTTTTATTAAGAATTTCCTCACCGTCTGCACTATTTTTCTCACTCTACACTGTTTCTGTTGTTGTGTCACTGTCACTGGTGCAACCAAACAAGACACCTATTTATTGATTAGTTGTTTATATGTCACTTCTAGCATGCTCAGTTATCAACGGATGTGATAGGCTGTTTATGAGTCAGGACATATTTGTTATGTGCTTTCATACCACTTTTATTTAACAGTTTTCTTATTGCTATCAGTAAAGTGTCTACTGACGATACGTCGCTATTGTTTTATTACCCAGACCTAGTATAATATTGGGTGTCCACATTTTACTGTTCAGTCAAAGTAGAAGATAATCTTGTAACTTTGAATATGGAAAAAAACTCCAGTGTCGTGTTTCAGCTGTAATGTGCCTATGTTCTCGGCAATGTTAAGTTTGTAAATTGATACAATCAGAAAATGAACTAAAATAAAAAAAAAGGACAGCCTAGAGGGTAGGAATCAAACTTGTGACCTTTTGTGACAAGGTTGTCATTGCTACCTAGAACCTGGAAAGGAGGAACAATGATTAAATTATAGTTTAGGAAGAAACTTTTAACAAGTCCAACACCGGCTCAGGTGCAGGGTTAAATGTCATCCGAGACCAAAACACACAGAAACATTGGAGAAAATGTTTCACAGTACCCCGTCCCATCCTGAGGAGTGATCCAGGGAGCACCACGGAAACGACGAGGGGCCGGCCACAGCCACCTCTTCTTCACATCCTTCCTCCTCCTCCTCCATCCCATCACTGTCACTCTTCATTGAGCCATAGCTGGAGGGAGGCCTCTTCCACTCTTCTTCTTCTCCCCCTCATCATCATCATCATCTCTGGCCTAAAGATTCTGGGGACAATGAAACGAGGGCGTTAGTGTGCAGTTCTCTGGTTTTAAATTAGTCCAAAAAGTAATTAATTAATGATTAATAATATACTGTTGCTGTACCATCTTTTTAGTTTGTTTGTTTTGTTTTGTCTGTGTGTTTGTCTGCAAACATATATATATATATATATGGGTGCATGCACATAAAAAGGGAAATGCATGTTTTACTGTATTTTGATTGATTTTATTATTTGTTTTTTTCTTTTTCAAATAATCTGCACTTACTTTAATCAGCACTTTAACCTCTGATATCTATGCATTCCTGCCATTACCTTTTTTTTTTTTACCTATTAGGATGCTGCTAAATTCTATTTTTTTCTTTTTCTAAGTATATATTACATGCAACTGTTAATTTATTATTTAATTTTATGTTATTCTATGTTTATATGTTTTTTGCCCTTTTTTTCTTGCCTACATTACACACCAATGGTGTTATTTATTTATTATTTTGGCTTTTCATTTGTTGTTTTTGTTGATTTTGTTCCTCTGTGGAAATGATGTACTGTGACGTAAGGCAGGGTGGGGATGAGGCGGTCAGGATCATCAACGACATGACTGAATGTATTTCCCTCTTTCTAAGAGGAACAATGTTACTGTGTTTCCCTGTATTATCAAAAAGAGAGAGAGAGATTTTAAGGATAATCAAAAAAAGAATAAACTACAGATAAGTCAGATAATCAAAGGCTGAACTTTTCAAAACGTTTGATAAGATGTACAACGTTTGTGTGTGTGTGATAAACGAGTATGAATACTTAAATGCACGAGTAGTTATTAAACCACTGAGTTAACTAATATAAAGTTATCAAACAAAACACAACAAACAATATGTATAATTTAGTTCAGTAACGAGTTTAAAAGATGTCAGGTAACAAAAGGCTCACCTTTGAACTTCAGTGTCCGGGTCCATGTCTGTTTGAAACACACTCACACACCGCAGCTGCACAAAGGATTTAAGTCCGACTTACTGCAATAATTTAACATCTAAAATAAAACATAAAAATGAATCCGCTTCGACATACAAGCCGTCACTCTCCACAGTTAGTTATGTTAGCATTATTAAGATAACATGACGGCCTTATGAACACATATACGCGTTAGGTATGAGCGTTAGTGTTCCCCAACAAATGACTTATACGGCTACAATAAACTGTAAGTGTGAGATTGTATCAGCAGGCGTCCATTTTAACTCCTTTCCGCTTCGTTGTTGCCTCTAACTTTCGGTTTCGAGCAGGTTTGTGGCAATACTGTCTGCGGGTGTGGTAAAAAAAAAAAAAAAGAACCCTAGGTTTGTGAATCTCTCGCGAGATTTGCACACGTTTCTTCGTTGTGCACGTGGTACAAAGCAATTGTGCTTTATAATGTAACGACGCTGTAGTTGTGATCTGAGTAGGTTTAGAGACGAAAAATACTTGGTAAGGAAAATGTCATGTTTGTGTTACATGGCCACTCTCGCGATATCTTTCGCGGGTCTGGGGTTCCCTTCTAGATCAGACAACCATGTTCCGCAACAGCTAACAAACAGTATAACTTCCGGACGACATCCTTCAGAATAAAAGCATGCTTTCCACAAACGTTAACGCAAACATTCTCACGCAGTCGGTACACAATGTATATATGTCTCAAAATACACATCCTGACAGTTACTTTACCTCCTTGTCATCATTCAGCATTATATGTACCTCATAACCGGCCGTAGTCTCAACAGTCACCGTAAAATCCTATTGGTCTTATCACTGTCCGCACATTGTCATTTTATTTAAGATTAAAAGAACTTTGAGAAGTCAGTTCTCGAAGTTAGCCACATTGTACAGCGGCAACACGTGCTTGATCGTAATGTCCCCCTTTTATTGTAATGCACAAAATCAGATATCAAACGGCTTATTCTTCTAACACTGTGTCATGCTTTACTTTGAGAGCCTTGTGTTTTTGTTTTCTTACCAGCTACAAATTAAATTCCAGCTGGAGGAAACGGATTAGGTCACACACGATGCACTGAATTTGGAATCTTAACCGTTTACACCAATCAGTATTCTGTGCTTTCATTTACACCGTATTTTAAAACTACAAAAACGAATATTCGAAATATCTGCTTTTATTCTGAAGGTGTGGCGCGCGTGTACGGGAAGTCGAATAGCTGCTTTTGAGTGACTCAGGTGACCTCAACATGTGCTTCAAGAGTCAACGCTGCTCTATGAAGCAGGTTCAAATGAACTGTAATATAATGGATTATTGACTAGTTTGAACTGACATGTTCTTGGACAACTTTGAGTCTGAATTACTGAATTATTTGGATTACAATTCCCAGCAGATCCTAGGATGCTCACAGCTTCAGTATTCTCCCTGTCATCTTTTATTATTCTCAAAAAGCAGGCATTTCACTGCTGATAATAAGTAACCAAATAAAGGGGCTTATGTGATTTTTCAGAAATTAGGTGGTGTTTAAGTTGATGCTCTGAACTTAAGGTGCCCAACGAGCAGGAAATGCTGTACATTTGATCTATCAAAATGGAAATTGACTAAAAACAAACTGATGAACTACCTCACTTTGAAACACTTTTATTCCATTGACAGTTGATCCTGAGAGCATATCATCAGAATTTATCAGATTATCTGAATATATTTAAACACACCGCAGCCCAAAGTGGCCTCGTCCTTAACCAACAGTATCATACATCTTTGATTCATAGAGCCAATTGTGGGATAGTACACAGTGTGGGAGGAACTGCTTTCAAATCCATCTGTTACAAACAATTGTGTTTTTATGGAGTCAAACAAAGGTCAAAGATTTTGAGCTTGTGAAATTTTGTTCTTGAATAATTTCAGCCTGCAGCTGTATATTACTTTTTGTCTGCATGTGCAAAAAAAAAACAACAAAATGCATATATCAGTTTGTGAATGTGTAATGTTGTAGAAATATTCTGTGCACGTGTACAAAAGTTTTCTTGCTGTAGAAATATTTTGTGTATGTGTGGAAAACTTTTGTGCACTGAGATGTTATTTGCACGTTTGTGCAAGCTTTTTGTAGTCAGAAATGTTTTGTGATGTATAATAACGCTGAACAGAAATATTTTCAACAGTGAGGTTTCACAAAGTCTGTGAGAGGGACACTAAAATTTCCTCTCTGTGTTCGCTAAAGTCTGAGCAAGCAACAGTTTTTTGACTAATTTTTATTGTGCCATTTAAACAAGTACAGATGATTCCTGACTGTAAATGACATTAATAACCCGTTGTTTTTCATGTCCTGTTAGTAATAATAATAAAGGCTGGTGCTTTTATTTTGAAAGACGGTGACAAAAAGCTGATTTGTTGCCTGGTGGGGATTTGCACTCCACAGAGTGCTCTCTTCTACTTGACTTTTTCCCTTTACATACATGGAGTAGCAGAGGGCTAATACATAATTTGATGCATTAAAAGCACAAACTGCTACCTAAAAATTCACCAGAATGCAGGATATTAAGTGTAGGACACTGAAAATCTCATGGAGGACCCCCAAAACCCTTGCTTGATTTGTAATTCATCCTCAAACATGAGGTGAAGCTCTGTCCCCAGAACGCAGACTCTGGAGACAACTGGATAGAGGCTCAACTAGGAGGCTTTCTCACAATGTGTCATTTACATCTTTATTGAAGAAAACATGTAAATATAATACAGAGAAAATAAAGAAATGAAGGTAGTTTAAGATAAGATTTTAAAAGGCCCTGATGGACAACGACAGAAATAAAAATGTGTTTAAGAAAAAAGAAAAAACAAAGTATCATCAAGTAAAACTGTAGATGATCAGAACCCCAACATGGGAACAGGTCCTCACACTTTCATCCTCCTCATCATCTGTGAAATAAAAACAAAAATGATTAAAACAAAGCTCACAGAAATACATTTCAATACAATAAGAATATGACATTTAATTAGTGAGAGCTGAGACCAAGTGCTGACAGCGTGTAGTGTTGTTTGACGTGAGACATGTGGACACCCCCTTGGTTGATATATGAAATGATCACACCATGAGTTATTATGGCATAACCTGAAACCCAACAACCAGCCAGTGTTAAGAAGCAAACCACCATCAACCAAATTAAGGATACTTTTTACTGAACAAAATTGACCTTTTAAGGCTTCCAGCGAGGTTTTCTTCATTTACAGCCACACGCGTCCTGAAAACAGTGTTCAGACTCAGCAGTTACTCAGACGTAACGACTAAACACATATTTCATGCTTCATTAGTTAAATCACTAGTGAGACGACTGCACATAATCCATCTCAAGTAGTTTACACAATATACACAAAGTTACAAGTTTATTAGGTACAATTGTGCAACCTAAGAAACCTGCAGTAAATTCCATCTTATGTTTTACTTTTTTAAGGGAGACCTGGAGGTGTTGATTCAACCCCACAATCATTTTTGAGGCTGTTGTTAGTGGTGTTGTGTAAACGAGGAAGGAAAATTATGGAACACGGAAAAGCCACACTACTGGGGAAGAGAGGTTTTTCATAGCAGCCATTTTTATATCTTGTAGTAGGGTAAACACAGGTGTCACCAATGACACTAATTCAAGGTCCCGTTACATTTGTGCACCGTAGCAGAGCCTCTCCAGTGAGCCAACAGGCACAACAGCAGCACCCTGACTCGTTCTGACATTAATACACATCATTGGCAACACCTGTGTTTACCCCTGTTTCATGTCAAAACGGCAGCTGTGAAAAAGGTCTATTGGTGCACCTAATTAAACCTATTTGACAAGTCAAAATGTGTACGCTTACAGAATCTACGAGTTCATTTTAAAAAGCAGATAAATGCCATTCTTAAAAAAGGAATAAACCAAAACCAGTTTTATTTTTGCGAACAAACCCTTCAGTGGATCTGCCTTCACCTTATCAGCACTAAATTGTGAAGGCAACCTTCAGCAACTACCAAGTGTCAGTGACACAAATCTGTTTGGTTTGGAATTGAATGTGAATCACTCTTCAAAGTATTCTGTGGAGTTTGGGACCATTAAGGCAGTTGTACAGCTGTATGTTGTTCTAACAATTAACTTTGTCAACAATATTCACAAATCGATACTGAATATTTGAAATGCTTTCAACAGTATCAATATTCCAGTATCAGCTGCACTTTGACGCTCTCTCTTCTTCAAAGAAGTGTGTGTTGACGCACTGCTGTGGCAGCCACATATTTCCGTCTCCTCTAACTTGCTCGCAGCACCGTCTTCTTCTCATCATTCGTTTAATTTTCTATGTCTGTTGTCATGTTATAGATTTGTTCTATTTATCTTTTAATAAAAATCTAAAATTTTATGCCATCAATGTTGAGTTAATTTCCCCCCATGTATCAAAACTAGTACTGCGTATTGATATTTTTCAAAGTATTGTATCAAAATGAGAAATTCCAGTATCAAGACATTACTACCAACTAAGGTTGTCAAAAGGTTGACAAGGTTGTTCTGTAATTTTTACTATAGCACAAGTGTGTGCAGGTTGTTCATTTACATTTTTTTTTAAAAGATTCTCCTACTATATGTGCCTAGGATTTTTGTTTTTTTTGGTGTAATATCGTTCTTTTATACTAGTAAACACACAACGCAGTATAAGATGGTGGTGACGTGATGTACATGTCTGCTGACAGCAGAGGGCAGTAATGTGTCACAATGAGCAGTGTGCCTCAGCAAACACTTGAAGCTACTACAAGAAACTTTCTTTACAGCCCATGTGGACAAAAGTGCTCTGTTTTCACCACCATAACCACAAAATATAACGTCAAAAATAAAATTATTTTAATAAAAGTCCTCTCCTGCTTCAATTTACCTGGCTATGGTACTACTCACTGTAATTTTTTTTTTTTAAAGTTATTTTTTTTGGCATTTTTGCCTTTATTTGATAGAACAGCTAGAGTAGACAGGAAAGGGGGCAGAGAGAGAGAGGGAACGACATGCAGCAAAGGGCCGAAGGCGGGAGTAGAACCAGCGGCCGCTCAGAGGACTAATAGCCTCCATACATGGGTCGGACGCTCTACCAACTGAGCTAAACGTCCACCCTACTCACTGTAATTTTGTCTGTAAAAATGTAAACAGCCTTGTTTCATCTGATTTCATGGGGAATCAGAGCCGGTGGCAGCCTTGAAGAACAACTTATATAGAAAGGACGATCATCTTGCAGATGGTCTTGTTTGCTTATGTAGGTCATAGAGACATTATTAAAATGACATTTCATTTTCATTGAAAAGATTAATTAAGTTTACCACATGCCCACTACCTGCTGCTGTTTAATTATCAACTGATAGAGATTCTACATTTCTCAAAGTACAGGTCAAGGTCAGGATGAGGACCAACCATCAAGTCAGTCTGGACCAACCCACACCTCATGTCCTCATGTGATGAGTATGCTGTATATTTGACTATCTTGACTGTTTTGACCAAATGTATGTTGCTTTAAAATTACATGCGAGTTTATTAAATGTCAAACGAACCCTGTTATCTGCCATATCTACATGCCTCAAACGCTGCCTGCACCCTAAACAACAAGCAGCATGCTTGCATGGGCAATTAAGTGCAGATGGAGAAAACTCCACAGGGCAACTTACAAATGATTATTGAAGAGTGCTTTGTTAAACCATGAATGGATTTGTCTGTGTGTGTTTACCTTGCGAGTACTGGCTGTGAGCCCAGGAGACTTTGCCGTCCTGCTGGTGGCTCGTGGAGAGTTCCTCTGCCCTTTGGTTGCCACCTGGGGTGACTTAAAGTTGCCAATTCTACCCGCTCGTCCCACCCCAGCGCGAGAATTTCCCGAAGGCATGTTTTCCTGGTACTTCCGGGCGGACGTCTGAGCGGGCGACTTCCTTGAGCTTTTGCCTGGGGATTTGCGGGCGAGCTGCGTAGTTTGTCCAGCCCTTTCTTTAGGTAGCTGCTCTTTTTAGGGGTGTTCTCAATAGTGAACACCATAGACTGCCTCCGATCAGCCTGAGAGGACAACACAACTGTTAGTGAAGCAACCAAAACATAATGTGTATGATTGTGCTCCATGACAATATGAACAAATATCTGTGTGTGTGAATGTATTACACTCACAGGACTGAGGGCAGGGTGAAGCTGAGAGCTGGAAGGTCCACTCATCACATTCTTGTTTTTGGGAGTGAGTGGACGGGGGAAGCAGCTGGCCTTCACCTTTTTCTGTAAGATTGAGACGAGGCAAGTTAGGAAAAAGACAAATAGGAAGTTTCAGGAAGTTACATTTATGATTCATGGTCATTTTTTAAATTACATTTGTGTAATTTTGTGTACAATGGCTATGATCCAAGAGTAAGTTCTAAGATAACCAATGAAATAAGCAACCAGCACAAAGGCCCGACCACTTTTAGTCTGAAGAATTATTTTTCAAAAATCAAGTCACCTGCTTGTCCTCTTTTTACATTCTACATTTTTAACTATGACTACCCAGTTTTTGTCTTTGTGTTAGTGACACAGCGGAATACTTCACAAACAAAGCTGATTGTTAAATATGGCAGTAGCAATAAGTGTCCATTCTGAACACTAAACTTCTCAATCAGTTAGATTATAAATAAAAAGCATCTGAGGAAAGCTGAAGTTGACGAAAAATAAAAAAGGTCAAATATATTTATAAAACTGTAGCCTATATATAAATATATATAAATTTTCTGCGCATCAGTCAGGCTCAAAAATTAAGTAACACAAGATTATTTTTGTGCATGATGCAAACTAACCTCAGGCGAAGGCTGATGTACAGACAACGTAGATGAAGACCGCTTTGTGCCTTTTGGGCTTCTCAGCTGAGAGGAGCTGACAGTTTTTGACGGCAGCTGGCCCGGCATCAACGACAGACGGTGGGAACGAGTATTGGCTGCGGCTCCTGATTGTCCCATCATGAGGGAGAGGCGATGGGAGGTGAGAGATTCTTGCAGCTGGCCAGGCATCGTGGACGCCCGACGGATTGTTTCAGATGGGTCGCCCATACGGAGCTCTTCGTCTGTGTGGAGGAACGCGCTGCAGGCAGTCTAGAGGAACAGACAAAGAGGGATTTTAATAAGAGTAGTGAAAAAAAGAACCAAGAGCAGACACTCAGAGCAACATAATCTAATATTAAAATCATGTTTTGAAGCTGCAGTCGTAACATTTCAGTATTGTGTAAAATGACTCAAACAAGGATCTTTAATCTGGATGTGAAACTGTGTGTGTGTGTCCCTCTCTACTAACATCAGACTCCACAGGGTAGCTGCTCTTTAGATGAGGAAGGCAGGCCTTGTTCCTGGCCTGGAGCTCAGCAATCCTCATCCAGTCTTCAGGTGCACCATCTGGCTCATTCTCTGCCCCCACACAGAATGTGCTAGTGGCTGAAGGAAAAACCGACATAGGGGAAAAAAAAAAAAAAAAAAAAAGAATTACATAAATCGAGTGGAATCACTGCAGTTTTGGATTCTTTGTTCAATTGAGAAAACAGTAAATGAAAATCCATGTGGGTCCTGGCCTTGCATGCTGTTTCACTTTTCCCAGACTGACCACTCACTTGACTTCACACTCTACAGTACAACCTCCTGTGAGTAGGCCAGGTGTCTACTTACGCTGTGAGTGGATTGTGCTCCGCCTGTACCCTGGAAGACCGATGAGCTGGTCGCTGGCTGTGCCTGTCGTTCTGGCCGGTCTGTCAAATAGCTCCGTAGACGCAGGCTGTGCAGAGTGGGCACTGGAGAGGTTTGGCTGGGAGCGAGCTGAGACCAGACTGTAGAAAGTCTCATCAAGGTCACCACCGGTGCCACCTGGGGTTTTCTACAGATCAGAGTTCAACAATCAATTAGGGATACAATAATACTGCAGTGGGAGTGTGGGGATGCTTTGGAAGGGCAAGTTCCAGCAATCTGAAAGGTATACAGAGCTCTAAAGTTAAAATTGTTTTAGTATCAAAGTTAAAAACTAGGACAACAATGTCCTAGGTAAAGGAACAATTCGCCCAAAACCCAAAAATACATATTTTCCCTCTGGCCTGTAGTGCTGTTTATCCATCTAGATAGTATGAGTTACAGGAGATGTCTGCCCTCTCTAGAATATAGCAGGACTAAATGGTACTCTGCTTGTGGCGCTCAAAGCGCCAAAAGATACATTTTAAGAACTCAGCAGCAATATCTCTTGTTGTGTGCAGTTTCATGAAATAACTATTTTACTTCTAGTAGAAAGTAAGTAGTTTGGGTGGCTTGTACTGTAGAAAGAAAGTAGTTCCTACATGAAACTGCTCACAACAAGGTCTATGGATTTTCTTGTCTAATTGGGTCATTATTTCTGGAAAGACACATTGCTGTTGAGTTTTTAAAATGTATTTTTTGGCAGTCCCATTTAGTCCTATTGTATCCAACGACAAACAGACGTCACTATGGCTGAGATCTCCAAAACTCTGCAACTCACACCAAAGCAATCTAGATGGATAAAAAGCACTACAGGCTGGTGGAAAAATATGCAGTTTTGATTTAGGGGTGAACTGTCCCTTTAAAGATAACAACTATTGTTAGAGATATTAAGAAGTGAGTTAAATAATCAGCTGAAACCATAAAATACACTTCATCATCATGAGGACTATATTTGATATAGAATGAAACAGAAACCATTGTGAATATTAAAGTGTGTGGTGATTATTCAACAGTGTGTGTTACTGTGAACATGCAAAACATGCAATAAGTGTGCAAGTGAGTTTCCTCCACCTTGGTCATGGTGATGTTAATAACCTGCGTAGTCCTGCGTCGTTTGACAGACGAAGTTGGGTTTTTACGGGTCGAATCCAGTGTACTGGTCCTGGTTGATGAGTATGAGAAAAACAGCAGCTATGGTTATACAACAACCAGGAAATTTTATTTATGTGGAAGGGAGACTTTACTTAGGCAATTAATAGAAAATATTTAAAACGGATAAATCAGTGGACTTCATAAACATCAAATAATGAGTGTTAGATGAGTTGCAGCTAAAGTAACTCAGTATCAGTATCAGGCAAGTACTGCCTCTTGCATTAATCATGTATTATTTGAATAAGCTGTACTGAAATTCATTTAAACAATAGTAAATTCTACATATAGAGTTTCATCTCTTATACCTCTATCTCCATACAAGTTCATAACTGTTGCCAGATGGTTCAACAAAAGCAAAAGAAATGCCATGTGTCGAGCAGGTTACTAGTGACTGATAACAGGGTCGGGCTGAACAAAGATTTTAAACTGGTCTCAATGAGCACTGCATGGCAGTACAGTCCACATACAATATAAAAGGGGACTTTATTGATTTTGACACCCCATCTTGCCAAAAATAAACTCTCGGATTCTCATACAACAAGAAATGATTAAATAAACCAAAATAAACATTATATGACGTATATTCACAATTTGATGCATAGAAGTTTGAGTAAAGCTAAGCAATTCAAAGTTGCTCACATCTACAGTTAGTAAACTAGATACTGAAACATTTAGGAGAACTCTACAACCCCCACCACTCTCACTCGCTCTTTGTAAAAAAAACCTAAATGCGGCTTATCCTGTGAAGTACGACTGTCACAACAGTGTGACGTACCTGTTGATCTGTCTGTTGTTTATAGGTGTAAAGTAAAGGGTTTCCAGTGACTCAGCCTGTAGACCCCGCCGTTTGGCTGCCAAGCGCTCTGAGCTGCGAACGAGCGGTGTGCTTGATTCATCAGGCAATGAGAGTTTCCTGCAAAGGCAAGAAACAGAGCGTTGTGCATGAGTACAGTCACTACAGATTTCCACTATGCCTCTGTGGCAAGATTTTATGGCTTTTCTGCTTTTCTCAAGTTTTATTTCTTCCTTGTTTACATTGTTGGAGAAGGGAAAAGGGCACCTTTCAGGGGTGACATCTGGACAATAGAAACTCCTGGGTTATTAGAGCTTTATTTAAAATTATTTATTTTCAAAATTATTAGCCCAAATGAGTTAAAAAACAGAAGTTGGCAGAAGCTTTTCTTAATTCAGTAAGATATTAAAAAAGGTTGTCAGTTCTCATTACATGCTCTAATTCTAGGTGAACATGTTTAAAGAAGCATATTTTGAGAAGTTTTAAACTCCAAAACTACACTTTTGAGTGTCAGGCAAAATGTGGCAGAAACTGACCCAAAATGACTCATGTCTGCATAAATTATTAGATGCTGTTATTTTGGTTAAGTGTGTCACATTTTTTGACAGCTGGCACACCCAAAGAGGAAAAGACAAATGATCAGAAAAGAACCTGCTTTCATATAGCCAGTACAGTACACTGCATCAGCCATCTTAGTTATCTTTCAAATATAAAAAAGAGAAAAACTAAAGTTTATATGGCAGGAACACAATTTTCTAGTCCTTTTAATCATATCAAGGGATATCTGCAGCCCTAAAGGATTTCCTGCTTCTTATCAGAAAGACAGTGTTTTACCTCGTGGTGTTCAGAGAGTCTTCCAGAGAGCTCTGGTCCAGGCTGTCAGAGCTCATAGTCCTCTTTACTTGTGCTTTAGTGTGAACACCTGGGTGTGCATTGGGAACATCAAAGTAACACGACTCTGTTGCACTTCTTTCATTACCATGAATCTTATTCTGTGCCCGCAGGTTATGGTCAGCAAAGGCCAGCTAAAAAAAACAAAAAACAGATGTGGTGGCAGAGATCAGGGTGAAATGCAGCAAAAACGTGCAAAGTCATTGAACAGTAACTACAGAGACAGCGTTTCAGTCTCATCTTAGTGAGCATGTGTGGTCATGCTCACTGTATTCGATTCTTCTCGTGTTTCAAAATTTAATACCAACCTGTGCCTTCAAACTGTCCACCATGCTCACAAGTTGCTTCTCGTTGGTTTGGGCCTTGTCCAAATCCAGTTGGAGCACCTTGTTCTGCATGGTAATAGTCTTAACGTCACGCTCTTTAACCTCCAAGGAATGCTTGAGTCCAGCCACCTCCTCCTGGCTTTCCTGGAGAAGCTGCTTCTTGCTATTGTAGTGACTCGCTGCCTTTTCCATCTGTGGCATTGTGGTAATAAAACATTACATAGCATTAATCTTAGTCCAGACTACTCATCTGACACCAAACAGATAGAACAAAGTAAGCATATGAAGCTGTAGTCAAGGAACAAGACCACTTGATGTGACATAATGAGTAACGAACAGAAATATACAGATCTAAATCGCTTTTACTGAAAACAAGTTTGATATGTACAGAGATACAAGTAGTGAAACTGAATTGTGTTATGTTCTGTGGGGATTATTTGTGACAACACCAACCTGTGCCTTGTAGTGTTCTGCAGCATCTGATTTAGCTGAAAGTTGTTCCTGCAGGTCTCTCATTGCGATCTCAGTTTCCTCAGCTTTTTCCCTCTCTTTCAAGAGTTTCTCTTTCTCCATTTTCAATATTTCCAACTCCTGCTGTAGCATGGATTCTAGTTTACGGGAGGCTATGTTCTCTCTCTCTATGGCCTGCTTGGTCTGAGCAAGTCTCTCCTTTTCAAAGATCACGGCTTCAAGTTCTTTCTCCAGAACTTTATGATCTGTTTCTGCCTGAAGTATCCTAGCCATCAGTACTTCATTTTCCTTAACAAGAGCCTCCTTTTCCCTAATAATGGCAAGCTGCAGCTCCTGTGCAGCCTGTGTCTCTGCATTTACCGAGACAAGCTGCTGCTTAAGGAGGTCGATCTGCTGAGCAGACTCCTGCTGAGTTTTAAGTAACATCTGCTCTTTAGCCAGAAGATTTTGAGAAACAGTTCCCGCCTCTGCTTTCAGATCCTGGATCTCATGTTTAAGAGCTTCTGTATGTTTGGAGCTCTCCTCCTTCATCTCAGCCAGAGTCTTCTCATTGGATTCAGCTTCATCTTTTGCTTTTTGAACCAAGTTAACCTGGGCAGCGACCTCTTCTCTGAGAGTTTTCAGATTTTGGTCTTTATCAGCTATGAGTGTTTTGACAGTAGACAACTCAGTCTGAAGGCTCTGAAGCTTCTCCTCAGCTTTCAGAAGGAGGCATTCCTTCTCACTCTGAGATTCAGTTAGCTTTTGAATCTTTTCTTTTTGTGAAGAATCTGTGTCTGCAGGATCTCCACTTGTTTGACTTCTCCTGTAGATTTTGGAGTGCCTCTCTCTGTTGAATATTTTCTTGTTGTTGTTGAGCCAACAGAACCTCCTTGGACTGCATATCCTCCTCTGCCTTCCTCAAAGAGGAGCCAAGAGTCTCCACCTGTGTCTTTAAACTTTGGATTTCTTACGTAGCAGATTGGACTGCTCTGAGCTGTCAGTCTTGAGCAGTGTCATCTGCTCCTCTTTAGCTTGGATCACCTCGTTCAGCTTCTTCACTTCTTCCTCAGAAGCTGTCAGTTGTTGCTGTAGGAGCTCCTGCTGATGAGTGCTCTCCTGTTCCTGTTTGTTGAGCAAAACTAGCTGGGTCTGAACCTTCTCCTCAGCCTTTGTGAGAGAGTCACTCATATTAGTTAGCTGGTCTTTTAGACACTTGATATCTTGCTGTAGCATGTCAGAATGTACAGAGCCCTCTTCTTTTAGTGTGACCAGCTGATCCTCTTTAGCCTGGATCTTCTCCTTAAGCTCTTTAATCTCATTTTCAGAGGTTGTCTTCAAGTTTTGAAAATGATCTTTTTCCTGAGAAATTTCCATTTCCTTCTGAGCTAGGAGATTTTCTTTAGCCTGAACCTGCTCAACTGTAGTCTTAAAGGATTCGTTCAAACTTTGACTTGGTCCTTGAGAGTTTGGATCTCATTCTGGAGCCCTTCTGACTCCTTACAATTCTCTACCTTTAGCATATTTATCTCACCCTCCTTTGTTTGAATCTTCTCCCTCAGCTGATTAACATCCTGCTCAAGAACTGAATTGTCCTTTCTAAGTGCTTCAATCTGCAAAGTGCTCTCCTGCTTCTGCTTGGCCATCAAATTCTCTTTGGCTTGAACTTGGTCCTTGGCAACATCAAGAGAATTGCTCAGACTTTCTATTTGTTTATTCAGACTTCCAATCTCCTGCTGTAGTAATTCAGAGTGTGTGGAGGCCTCAGTCTTGAGCTGAATCAACTGCTCCTCCTTTGAATGAATCTCTGCATTTAGCCTCTTCACCTCATCTTGCGATGCCACCATTTGTGTCTGGAGTGCCTCCATACCCTGAGTGCTCTGTTGATGCTGTTGAGCAAGCAGATTTTCCTTGGATTGCAAATTCTCCTCAGCATCCCTCAGTGAGGAATTAACACACTCGACCTCTGTCTTTAAACTTTGGATCTCTTGATGAAGTAGTTTTGACTGCTCTGAGCTGTCAGTCTTAAGCAGTGTCATCTGCTCCTCTTTAGCTTGGATCGCCTCTGTCAGCTTCCTCACTTCTTCCTCAGAAGCTGTCAGTTGTTGCTGTAGGAGCTCCTGCTGATGAGTGCTCTCCTGTTCCTGTTTGTTGAGCAAAACTAGCTGGGTCTGAACCTTCTCCTCAGCCTTTGTGAGAGAGTCACTCATATTAGTTAGCTGCTCTTTTAGACATTTGATATCTTGCTGTAGCATATCAGAATGCATGGAGGTCTCTTGTTTCAGAGTCAAAAGCTGATCTTCTTTAGCCTGGATTTGCCCCCGCAGTTCTTTTATCTCGTTTTCAGAGGTTGTCTTCAAGTTTTGAAAATGATCTTTTTCCTGAGAAATTTCCATTTCCTTCTGAGCTAGGAGATTTTCTTTAGCCTGAACCTGCTCAACTGTAGTCTTCAAGGATTTCGTTCAAACTTTGTACTTGGTCCTTGAGAGTTTGGATCTCATTCTGGAGCACTTCTGACTCCTTACAGTTCTCAGCTTTTAACATGTTTATCTCACCCTCCTTAGTCTGAATATCCTCCCTGAGTCGATTAACTTCGTCCTCAAGAGCTGCACTGTGCTTTCTAAATTCCTCAATCTGCAAAGTGCTCTCCTGCTTCTGCTTGGCCATCAAATCCTCTTTGGCTTGAACCTGATCCTTGGCAGCATCAAGAGAACTGCTCATACTTTCGATTTGTTCTTTCAGACTTTCAATCTCCTGCCGGAGCAATTCCGAGTGTGTGGAGGTCTCTGTCTTCAGCTGAATCAACTGCTCCTCCTTTGAATGAATCTCTGCATTTAGCTTCTTCACCTCATCCTGCGATGCCACCATCTGTGTCTGGAGTGCCTCCATATTCTGGTCGCTCTGTTGGCGCTGTTCAGCAAACAGATTTTCCTTGGATTGCAAATTCTCCTCAGCATCCCTCAGAGAAGCACCAAGACACTCAACTTGTTCCTTTAAGTCTTGGATCTCTTGATGTAATAGTTCTGACTGCTCTGAGCTCTGGTTTTTCAACATACTCATCTGTTCCTCTTTAGTCTGGATCTCTTCCTTCAAAATCCTTACCCTCTCTTCAGAAGCAGACAGTTGTTGCTTCAGGAGCTCTGCCTGATGAGCACTTTCCTGCTCTTGCTTTTTAAGCATAACCTCCTGAGCCTGAACTTGTTCCTCAGCCTTTCTGAGAGACTCAGTCAGACTTTCTAGTTGGGCTTTTAGACCCTTAATGTCTTGCTCCAACAATTCAGACTGTCGAGAACTGTCATTCTTTAATATAACAAGCTGCTCATTTTTCACTTTTATCTCGTTGTTTAACTTCTGAATCTCCTCTTCACAGGTCACAATCTGTTGTTGGAGTACCTCCCTTTGTTGGATGTTCTCTTGTTGGGTTTTGGCCAGTAGGTCTTGCTTGAGATGAATTTCCTGCTCAGCCTGTTTGAGAGATGCATGGAGGTCTTCCACGTGGACAGTTAAGGTCTGGATTTTATCATTAAACATTGCTTGCTCATTAGACTTCTCCAGAAGTAATTTGGCAAGCATTTCTTCTTTGGCCTGAATTTCATTTTTGTTACTTTTGGTTTCATCTGTAAGAATGTCAACTTCTTCTCTCAGAGTGTTAATTTCTTGGTCTTTATCAGCCAAGAGAGAACTGGCAGCAGATAACTTTGTCTCAAGCTCTTTCACCTTTTCTTCAGTCTGGTGGAGTAGGTCTTCCTTCTCTTTCTTAATTTCCTTAAGTTTTTCAACTTCTTGTTCACATGCAGCAATATGCTGTTGTAGTCTGGTCATCTGTTCGGCTTTCTGCTGCTCAAGTTGCTCAAGTTGAAGCTTTAGATCCTGGATCTCTTGCTGAAGGGCTGCTCTCTGCTCAGCAATCTCCTTTTGCAACTTGTCTAAAGTGTCATCTTTAGCTTGAATCATTTCTTCAGTTTGGGACTTCTGTTGCTTCAGGAGCTCTTTCTGTTGAGTAATTTCTTCCTGATACTCTGCCAACTGCTGTGCTTTTGCCTGAATGTCCACTTCAGCCTTTTTCAGGAAGCAAAATGTGCTCTCCAGCTTATTCTTCAAACCGTTGATTTCAGTCTCATACATTTCTCTCTGGCAATTTAAGAACAGAAGACAATTAGTAACCATTCAAACCAAACTATATTTTACTTTTTTTTTTTTTTTGAAATGCAGACTTGAAATTTGATTATCCAAATTCCTGAATTAATTTTCCTGATACAATTATCAGTCTTTACACAGAATTATGGACTTTACCTCCATAACAGGCCCCATATTCTCTCCTACTTCTTCCTTAGAGGCCCTGATTATTTCATTCTCCAAACAGGAAATCTTGCCCTGGAGAATCTGAATTTGTTCAGTCAGTAGCTCCTGTGAAAGAAGGGGAAGAATATCACGATAACACTCAATTGTGTAGAACCCAAAATGTAATCAGAGCCATGACAAAAAAAATAAATAAATAATAATGATTGATACCAAGCAATACAAACCAAACAGATGCTTTGGTTTATGAACAGCCGAATATTTTAGTGTTTGCTTTTCTTCCCATTATGTTTCTACTTTGTGTTTTTATCTTTTTGCCCACTGTCAGACTCATGAGTACCTGATTGACCAATCAAACAGTTAAGGGTACTGGGGTATTATTGCACATTCTTACATATTATTACATTTAATAGTGTTTAAATAACATTATTTTTAATTATGTTATTTCTAATGGGTACCACTTGAATCACTTAAAGAGTTAACAAACCAAAAGCAGTTGTTAATGTAACTTCTGTTGTGAGGACACTTTTACCTTTTGAGCAGTGGCTTGGCTGAGTTCAGACACGAGATGGTCTGTTTTGCTTTTCCACGCCTCCTGAGCAGATGCCTGGGTTTCTGTCAGCCTGCCAACTTCTGCCTCAAAGATGCTCAACTGTGAACACACTGCTCTCATCTGCAAAAAATATTCAAAGAAAACCTTTACAATCTGTCTTCAACATCGTATGATGACAGGTTTGCTATGACCACTGAACCCAATGAGACCTGACACCACCACAATATTAGCATTACTTGGTTTCAGAGGAAGTCTGCTCATGGTGAAACTTTCAAGGACATAAGAATTGCACATGACTGATATTGACTGTCATCTCACTTATGAGGGGATTAGCAAAGAGACTGCATTTAACAGAGGGAAACTTTGCACATCATTACCTGGGACGACAGTACACCATTTTCTTCAGTGAGCTCATCCACTTTGCGCTCCATAAGTGAGGAGTTACTCTTAAGGTCTTTGTTTTCCTTTAACATCTCATTAAAACGCATTTGTAACCTAAGGCAGAAAAAAAAATGTTAGGAATGCCATTTCTTAAATCACATTCAGACCAAATTCTTAACATTTTTTATGAAAAACTTTTTTGTGCAGATAATGTAAAACTCATTTAATTTGGAACTTTCCTTTGCCATTTGTAAGCCATAGGACCAAAATCTTGCTGCAGCCTAAATAAAATATTTTGTAACTTTTAGACAAATAGCATAGTCTGTTTAGATTCAATTTAGAACGGACAAGTGTTGCTAAGACTCAATAAGCAGAGGAGGTGCCACAGCCTGTGGACGTAAATATTATTCTAAAACTCAAGCTGAACAGACATCTTTAGCATAAAAGGTGTTATTACCACTGTTGTGCAAAAATAAATGGGTCTCACTTAAAGTAAAACAGAAAAGTTCTAAAATTTGTTGAGCTCTGTTCCTGGATACTTACGAGTTGTTCTTGTTCTCAAGCTCATTGATTTGCTCCCTCGTAACCTGCTCCTGATTCCCTTGCTCTTCTTTCAACTTATCCAGGCGGTACTGTAACTGGTTAATGAAGGTCTCTGAAAAAACAAAGTATAGCACAGAGTTTATTTTAAAGAAAACATAAATGAAACAGCAAACAATGTTATTATGCAGAGCATGTTAAGTCAAATATTGTTCACTTTCAGTCACACTTTGACAAAACAGTTTAACAGAACTTGTAAAAGAAACAGCAAAACAGAAGTAAATATAGTTTTGTCTATTTCTCTTATCAACCTAACTAGCAATGTTTTTACAAATGCAAACAAAAATGTTGTACCTCTCTGTGCAACGAGTGCAAGCTTGCTGGCCAGTTCCCTTTCCAACCCATCTCTGTAGTCTCTCTCCTTGATCATCTGTCGTTGCATCTTTCTCATCTGAAACTTAGGTGTGTTCATGATATCCTGCAGAGGAGACTTGCTGTGGGAATAAAAGCATATCAAGCAATGAATTAGAATCTAAATGATAATATCCCATGACACTGCAAACATAAGTGAATATGGAGGAACTTTAATATAGCATGCATATTACAAGTTTGAGTGTTTTCATGCAATGCAACTACAAAGTTAGTCATTTTGTCATGGTGTGATAACAAGTTGGTTATTGAAAGTTTAGTAAAGTATGGCAATTTATTTGCTTTAATGTTTATATAAATCCTAATTCAGGCCAAAGGTCTTCCAGCGGAGACATACATCTATCTGAGCTGAAAAACATCTAGTGAAGAGGTCCAATAGATGAATATCCATCCACATACACCACAATTGTGTACCACATTATTATCCCATAATGCCATAAGAAAATAAAACTGTCACTTAACTGCTTCTCAATTTTAGTTTATGCACGTTCATGAAACATTATTTGAAGAACCTTGGCTATGTTTGGATTAACATTGGCTGTAAAATGTCTTTGCCCACACTTGATGAATACGCTAAGTCCTGTGTTGGATAAATTCCACAATGATACCTGACAGAGGACGACGCCACAGTTTGTACGTCCACAAATGTGACTTTCTGAGTGCGGTGGAAGACGGGGGAGTCGTCGTCTGAGAGTGAAGAGATAGTCGACACATTGGAGGTAGAGGTGGTTTCTGATCGCTCAAATATTTCACGAGCAACAGTCAAATCTGAAAATTATGGACAGATGTGTTTTGTTAGATTTTACAGCTTACGTGGTAAATTCAAACCAGAAAGCCAGTGTTATACAGAAACAATGTGTGTGTGACACTACTTTCTGTTAACATGGCATATGTATGAGAAGATTTTAAAAAGCTGTGACTTACGTCTCCTTGACAAATAGGCATCCAGTCCATTGCTCAGATAAACACAGCCGTCGCTCTCCATCACAAAGGAGCCAGTTAGGTTTGCTATCTCTCGCTAGTAGATAAGAACAGGGATATATATAAATCGGCACAGAATTAAATGGCAGTAAATGTGATGTATCTCAGTGGTGGCCACAGGACACTTAGCAGCAAGCTCTGTGCTTACCTCCACATCGCATTCCAACATGTTCAGAGTGGAGCGTTCATTCATCATGTCATGGTATACAAGCAACAAAAGCACCTGGTGATATCACAAAGAATGATTCAGAATGGGTCCATGCCTGTGTTTGTCTTATCTTTTTTTATTCTTTGTTTTATACCTTTGCAATTTCTACGGTTAAGTTGATGCCATCTCTTATGTTGCCCCAAGACAATGAAGTGCCTTTGGTTGCATTGAATCTGCAATCCCCTAACAGACAAAATAGACAGAGGTTAATTCTGACAGGAGAGCAATATTCAACATTCGTCTGTATGTAAGACTTAAAGAGTAGCTTCACATAAACAGAAAAGTGGCAGTCAGGGCGTGTCCTTTACACCCTGGCATGTTTACAGGTGCAAAAGGGAATAGATCTACTTCAGACCACACCCAACAACAATGCAAGGTGTGGTCAACAGTGCAACATTTTGAAATGTACAAAACAGAGGATATCAGCAAAAACACCTTTATTCTATAAATTAACTTACTGAGCTACAAGTGTTACACTTTCAGAAATACAGCATACCTAATCTGTGTAGATGAGAAAATCAATATCACATTTATCTACATGCAGTCAGTACACTGATAAATCTGAGATATGGCAGGACTTTAACACAAAGAATGGAAGCAGTAGGAAAAAAGGGGCAAGCACTACGCCACTAATATATCAAAACTGGATGCTTAATCACATATTTTTAATAAACATATAGCCTGGATGAAAAACACACTTAAAACAAGTAATATCTGAAGATATTGTTAAAAGGTAAAGGGTAGGACAGAGTACAGAAGATCTTTCATACCAACTGCCATCAGACTCTATAATTCTTATACAAATAGATGAGACTAAAGACAAATGAGTTTCCCCTTGGGGATCAATAAAGTATTTCGTATTCGTAAAAGGTAAAGACACTCACTTTCTAGAAAGTCTGCAATGAGCCTGAATCGATCCTCAATGGAATTACTGAAACAGGGGATGGGTTCCTTTTTCCTGAGGTGACACAAAGGTGAAACAAGATATAAAATGTTACTACTACCAGGAGAAGCATTTTTTAAAATAGTTCCACTGTCACAGACCTGCCCTTGTTTCACAGACCAAACACTTCAACACATCGTTCCTACTTACAGCATGTAAACAAGTTTTAGCAAGAGTGTCCCATCTTGTAACTCGTCGATGGTTATTTCCCGGGCACACAGTTTTATACTGTTAACCTGTAAAGAGATCATTTGACAAGTAGGTCAACTATATTTTAGTGCAACGATCTAACAAGTCTCGCTGGATTCAGAACATTTGTGCTTTATAACAAACGTTATAATTAACTCACCCAGCCGAGAAGAGCCTTAACACCCAAGTTAATGGCCATCTTAGCTGACCCTTTATCCCAAAGGGATTTAACCTGGAAACAAAGAAACAAAAAGGTTTAAACAAACGTTTGTCAAACAAACGAATAAGCACAATAACTCTGCTCATTAACATTAACGCGATTTTCATCGACAACTATATAATATACTAATTAAATTATCGATAACGCATCCTAAATCACTCTTGATTTACTTACAGGATGCTAACTTTGTTCAAGGTTAGCTTTAGCTGCATTACTGCTAACCTGTATTCGTTGGCTAACAGTTACTGTAACACTAATTGTAACTTAGCGAGTGTTATTTAGCTTTAATCCTTAAAGACCAACGGTCATAAAGTGTTGCTTTCCGCCAGTGACTCACCGTAAATACCAAAGACTTTATCCACTTTCCTGTATTGAAGTTACTGATTCTCCGAAGAGATGTGCAGCTTTTTCGTCTAACTACATGGAGCTACAGCTACGAAATAAACAGTCCCCCACGCGAAAGTAGATGAAATTCAAAAGGACTGCTTGAAGATTGAACTAGCCAATCCGCTTTCACAAATCGACGCATCTGAAAATAGCCGAAGTTGATTGGTTTAAAAGCCGGAAGTGAGCTAATGGTTGCGTTCGTTGTCTACACCGGAGTGCTCGGGTTCGACGTGGGCGGGGGGAAGAGCAGCTAAAATAAAGTTGAAAATGCACGCCGTATTCACCAGTGTTCAACATTACATTTCTTTCTTTTGTTTATGTTTTTTTTTGCGGCAACGTCAGCAGGCTGCAGCGGGTCAAATCTGTTTTAATATTAGTACAGACTGCTAACTCCGCAAACCCGGATGAATTTCGGGCTACGCCGGAATAGAATGGTTGGTAGCAAGTAAGAGAAACGTCTTACACAGACACAGTCATACACACGATTTATTTTAATAAACAAATTATTTGTAACTGTGTTTATCAAGGCGACGGATTTTACTCACCAGATGTTCATATTTTACCAGAAGTCTGGGAACAAGCCCTGTTTAATTGTAGTCTAGATAATATAGCGTGACTACAAATCCCATAATGTACCTGTTCGTTTCCTTGGAGACCGTTTGTTGTTTGACAGGTAAATGTTCAGCGGCTACATCGAAACAGGGTTTGTTTTTTTTAATAACTTAACATAGGAAGTTGCTGTTATAGGTTGTCTTAGTTTGTTGGTAAGTGCATGTGCAACAATTATCTGAGTTAGATCAGTAATTAAAAACTGAGCCGAAATGGGCAGTTTGGACTTGTATGAAACATGTAGGTTATTGTTTATAGCCGCTGTGTATCATAACATCCTGAACTATGACGAGATTGATTGATGATCACCGGGTCAAACCATGACGTCAATGCAATGTCCTCCAACAGGTATAACAGGTGTGAATATGTATGGAGTTCCAGTGGATTTATCTTTTAAATGTATCAGCAGTTTGGCAGGTAATACACTCCATCTCTGTCATATCCTGTAAAGGTCCAGTGTGTAAGATTTATGAGGATTTATTGGCAGAATATGTCAGAAATGGAATATAATATTCATAAGTGTGTTTTCATCACCTGAAAATAAGAAGCATTGTGGTTTTTTTGTTACTTTATAATGAGGAATTTATATATAGAGAGGGACCAGGTCTTCCTCCACAGAGTCCACCATTTGGATCACCATATTTCTACAATAGCCCCAAATATTGGCTCTAGATGCAGCCCTTCATGTTTTTTTGTGGCCACTGTAGGTTCACTTAGAAGAGTGTGAGGTGAGGTGCAAGCTTGCCCTAGTTGCCACTAAATCCTACGCACTGGTCCTTTAAGGCTATTCAGTCTCTCCTTTTTATGCTTCACACTGTTTATTTCGTGTATTATATTATATACCATAACATAATTATTAGGGACTAATTGCACCTTTGCTGTAACGGCTGCAGATGACAGTAACTACAGCATGCTTAAAATTATTTTTAATTTGAATTATTCTCCCAAAATACAATTTTAAGCATTTGGTCTACTAAATCAATGTACAACCAAACAGCTCAATATATCAAATATATATCAAATATATCAATATAATATATCAAATTTCAGTGTTGCAAATTGCATCATAAGTTGGATGGAACTTTAATGACTGCAATGCATCATCTAAAGTAAGCTGATCAGTACATTTAGATGCATATGAAACACTGTGCACCATGAATAAAATGTTACAAAAAAATCAATCAAATCAAAAAGACAGTATTTAATATTCACTGTATTTATTTTATTTGGGGTATCAGATGCAAGGACAGAGGAACCAAGCAGCAGTCTGCGACCTTTAAAGAAAAATTCAGAAATGAAGTATATAAGCCGTTCCCTGCGTCTCAATAACAACAACATCACTGACCTTCATGACCTCCAGCGGCCTGTTACACACTTCCTGGCTGAGCCGTCACAGCTCGCCTGGCTGGACCTCTCCTTCAACAAAATCTCACACATAGATCAAGTAAGCTTCCTTTCTCCATGACTTGTTTACACATTTATCTTTCTTCTTTTTGTCACAGTAAACCTGCAGTATGCGTGTTCTTGTGTTCCAGGTTTTGTGCGAGCTGCGCGAACTGCGTGTGTTGTATCTTCATGGCAACAGCATTTTTATTCTGTCAGAGGTGGACAGGCTGGGAGTGCTGCCACATCTACACACCATCACTCTGCATGGAAATGTCATAGAAAGCAACAAGGCATACAGGTAGAACAAATTTGCACCCAGGGTTGGGAGGATTACTTTAAAAATGTATTCCAATACAGTTACTAATTATCTGTTGTCAAAATGTAGTTAATAACCTAATCCAAGTATAATAATATCAAAGTAACATAAGTGATTCATTTCCATAACTTTTTTTATGATTGTTGTCAGCTTTATAGTTTATCCAGCTATTCCTTCCTTTATTGTATTTAATATATTTATCTATGGATTGATTTAAAGACAAAACAATGCAAAATTTCCACCCAGTTTTTTACTTGAGGCCGTAAAAAAGAGTTCCCCATGAGACCATAGTGGTGTTGATACTTGCTAAGTGTTATAATTTGTGAGCACTGCACATGGTAGGATATCATTCTTCATTATATGTATTTTAAAATTGTAATCCTGCTAATAATCCCCATTTTTACTAAATGTATCTGTAATCTGTTCACATCTTTTTATCTGTAAGTAGTTACTTTTTTTGTATCCAGATGATGTAATCCTGTTACATGTAATCTATTACTTCCTAAGCTTGTTTACACCAAACACAATCACACACACATCCAAATTATCTGTAAAATGTTTGGATGTGAGACACTTTTATTTCTCAGTTCGGTACCATGCCAAAGTGTGTCAAAGTGCATGACACACTGGTCCACTGTGACACTAGCTACACTCCAAATCACAGAGTTTTTCCTTTTCCTTTTAGTATGTACTGCAGCTGATCCTTTCGAAGTACATACAGTATGTATACAATTAGGACACACTACTTTGTCTTCTTAACATCGCGTCCTGAACTTTGACCCTCATGCTCATACATACGTTGAACACCATAGTGTGAAATTTCTGCCATCTGTCTCCTGAGCTGTGATCTGTCTGTGCTCTCTTGGCGGTTCACTGGATGTGATGTGGAATTGTGGGTCAGAATAGCCAGAAAAAGTATGCTGGCTTCCATATTGCAAAATGCAGCCAAAGGCAGTAGGACATCCTGGTATTTTTTGGCATACTGCATTTGACATACTATGTGTTCAGTTCAGTTCAGCAAACTTTATTATCCCCCTGGGGGGCAGTTTGTTGTACAGCCAGCAGAGAAAGAAATAACAGAAATACAGACAGAAAAAACACATTCAGTCATACAATCAATACAGTCCTATGTGTTGGGACATACTTTTGTCTCATACTAAATATGCTTGTATGGGTAATGGAACACATTGACTGTCGTGTTTTGCCTGGCCTAGGCGTAAAATGTGCAAGCATTCTCATTCTTCAGTCAAGTTAGCAACAATACATATGTAATGTCAAGTTAGACTTCAAAATATTTCAGGTGGCGGTCACAGTTTGGGTTGTTTTAGGCAACAAAACAACTTGGTTAGATATAGGAAATCATGGTAGTTTGTGTTAAAATAAGTAATTCTTTATAACAATCAATTTGTTTATTTGCCACACAGAAATTGAACCCTGGTGTCCTGTGTGAAAGTCCTGTGTTCCGTCTAGGCGAGGCAAAACATGACCCTGACATCCTGATATCCCCTGGTGGATCACTGGGTCTATTACACACATATGTGTGAGACCGGCTGTCTCAGCGAAGTGATGAGCACGGCGACCATAAACACCCAGCAGGAATCCACAACTGCTGGTAGATCAATACAAATACAGACAGAGTCAGAGTAGAGTGAGGATTTACTCTTATGCTACAAGAGTGCAGTTACATTGTGAATGTGTGTGTTGATGTGAGTGAGACACGAATGCTTGGCAAGCATGTAGGTACATAACAGGTGCTTAAATGAAGGTCGAGCTCATATTACATATCCAAGTCTGCATAGCAACACCAGTTACACATACACAGAGGATATGCTGGTAAAACTCTACTCCAAAGAACTGATTTCTCATCAATACAGCTTTTAGATTATATTTGATCATTTAGTGTCTGAATTTATAGCATATATATAGCACCAATAAAATAGAGATAAGGTCTACTTCTCATTTAACTATAAACTTCTTCAAAATTCAGTTTGGCTTTTCTGTGTGGACACATACAAAATGTGTATAAACTATTTAGTGTGCATGCATGATTCTTTTTTGTGTGTGTGGCATTTAGGAATCGTGTGATTTCTGTGCTGCCTGGTTGAAGGCGATGGACTTCAGTGCTGTGACACGCCAGGATCGAGTCATGGCAAAGATTTGGCATCAAAACAACAACCGCAGCAGAAGCAGCAAGGGGACTCTCCAGTGACTGCTGGTTCATCTCAATCGTCGAGAGTTGAAATCATGGTTTCATCCAAATGTTCTGTGTTCCACATCCACTGCAGGAAAACCTTTGAAATACTGAATCTATTGAATGTTTGTCTGTATATCCGTGCTGAAACCAGCATTGTTTTAGCACCACTTCACTTTACAGCTCGGTAATAACATGGCAATAGTGCCGCAATAGATTATATAGAGGCACTGATTGAGTAATTAATCATGTAATTACCAAAGTAATAACCAGGTAATAGCCTGGTATTAACATGAAACATGAACATGAAATCTATGTAACAGGGGCATAAGGGGCCAGAACAAAAGTTATAATTGGGTTAACACATTTAAAGGCATAATACGCAACATCAACTATCTCTCTGGTGCATTTACAAACACCTCAGACAAATCCTACTGATTCTACTGTTAACATAGCAGTGAGGTAAAACTATACACTGATATAACTATTTTATTGCCAGCAGGTTACCATATTGTTGCAGAAATATTACTAAATAGTTTTGACTCTTTGCTATGTTTAAATGTAACCCTATTATTAGCCTTTGTTTTTGGCCCCTTAGTCACCTGTTGCATACATTTCTGTATATTACCCAGATATATCCATTGTTGCTAAGCTATTACCTGTTATTACAAGGCATTACTTATAACCTCTTTATTACCAAACTATTACTCTACTATTACCATGTGAGCTGTAATATAGAGTGCTGGCATTAGTTTTAACTTTTTTTTTGTTTTTTTTTTGTCTCCTGAAATTGATGTTTTTTTCATTGGATAGTCCAAAAAGAAGTCATCAACACTTTAGCCATCTAAAATTGCCACTCAGTTTTAATAACCATAAGAAAAATGTCACTGAATACTACATACTGATGGTACTGGCTCTGACACACTGTGCATTATATATGAATATAGTTATAGATGATCTTATGACAATTTTTCATACCAGTTATTAATCTTAGATAATGTCTCTGTGGCATTAATGAGCCAATTACCTCACAGATATGAGCATGTGAATGTTAAGATTTATTTAATAAAACACACAACTGCTTATGTTGAAAACTTTTAATGAATTAAACCAAAAAAAAAAAAAAAAAAAAAAAAACAAAAAAAAAACAAAAAACAAAAAAAATCTTAAAACTTTTTGGTACTAGCCTAAGATATTACAAACATATTTCAGGTAGTATAACACATTTAAGAAACAAACAAAAAAACAGAAAAAAATGCCAAGAACCCATTGCAAAAAGCTCAAATCAATTGCGTGGTTGAAATAATCACAGCCTTGCAGATCATCCCTTTAGAGACCCAAGAGCGGCTCACCGTGCTCTCTGTCCACGCATACAGTCGCGTGTTCTCCTCTGAAGAGCAAATATACATTTAAAAACACAAATAAATAATCACAAAAAGGTCTCGGATCATTTTTATCTGCGGTGGTACATAGATTGTTAACGCCCCCCCCCACACTGCTACAATGGTTAGTTTCTGATTAATATGAACAACTCAAATCATATTACAATCTGCAGCGAAAAGCTTTGTTTAAAAGCTAACAAACGCAAGCCTTAAAAGTGTTCTTGCATTTCATAAAAACGTTTGTTATCACCACAAGATCTTAGCCAATCCTGACCAATTAACTCTCTGCGAAAAGAGGAACTTCATACAATCCATCATCTGTTTTTTATATTCGATCAGAAAAATTCTGTACAAAAAGGCATGAATACACGACATCTGTCCCTGCACCCTCCACACACCCACACCCTTCATCTCTGTATGCTATTAAATACGTGAAGTTCTGGGATTTGATTTAAGAGACTTGTTAGTGCTAGAAAACTGCAGAGGACACATGACTGTCTGTAAACTCGAGAATTTGTGCCCCCAGAAAGCTCCATCATTCCCCGCCCCCCTGTGATATTAGTAGGTCCACCCTAAACATCCCCATGTGTATTTGCATCCTCACCCACCAAAGGACACCAGCCATGGACCGGCCACCCATGATTTGGCCTCAACTGGAATAACAGATTATAAACTGGGCAACAAATACCCAACCACACTTGCTTCCCTGTCAGATTTTAAACAGTGAAATGTCGATGAAATTTACTCGTCAGGTTGGTTTACTGTATCACGTTTAGGCTGTGAGATGATTTTTCTTGGTGGACGGTGCCACCAGATTACTATGGGATGTTTGATGCTCAAATTTTGTCAGCATACATCAAGACTGCAGTATTACAACCTTCTTAATTATAATAACATCTTAACCTTTAACATATTCCACTTTTAAAGCTCCAATTTTTTACTTTTTTTTTTGCTGTGAAATGAGAAATAGTGATGAATAGGCAGTATCATCCCAAGACAACAGAACAAAGTTAAAGCAACATTATGTACGACTTGATATTTTTTGTCATTTGGCGCCCCCAGTTTCAGAAATTCATTTATACGCCACTGTCGAAAATGTTGATGGCTGTACATGTGCACTTGTTATGATTAGATCACGCATTATTAGAAATCCCACTTCTTTTCTTGGCAATCACCTCTCCATTCCAACTCTGATTGCCTCCCTTCGTTAGTTAGGTTTAGGCATGAGGAGTGAGACTGGGAAGGGTTACGCTAAGGAAAGAATATCAGGGTAAGCTAAAAGAGGCAGAGGGGCAGGTCATGCCAAGAAAAGCAGAGGGATCCATGTTGCTTGAATGTTTTATGACCAAAAACTAGTGCGCCAACAATTTTGCTAATAGCCAAACATCAAGCAAGTGCAACAACACCAGACCTAGCAAGCTAGTTAATATTACTCAGTAGTCCAAGAGCAAGAAGGCTAGCTCAGTGTCTGTCTTGCAGCCTTTTATTTCGCAGACCTTTCACCAACACCTGTAAGCCAGCCCGACATTTACTCTTGTCTGATGGCCTCTTGCTTTGGTCTCTTAGCCTCTGCCATGAGGTCTGTAAAGGCTGCAGAGCCCAGTTACGTTGCCTGTGCGCCCGGCTCCAGTTCTGGCACAACCACTGGCAGCAACTCCCTGCCAGCATACCCCCACCCCACCCCAGGCCTAAATAACCTCCTTCCGACGGTCCTGAACTCCAAGCTCGGGCAGTACAGCTAACTGAACTAACTAGCTAGCTAGCAGCTACATTTAGCAGCAGTTTACTTCACTGTCAGGAAACTCTGCAAATCGCAGAGAGTGCAGCCAGAGCAGCCAAAGGACATCAGAGAGAAAACCAGAAAACATATTATCCATAAAATACGATCCAGTTTCACCAGAATCAGTGACACAGTTGGTGGTGTGTGACTTAAAGTGTTACATACTTGTCGTGATCCAGCCACCAAAGTTACAGTGTGAGAAAAACAGGTGTGCAGAGTTACATAATGTTGCTTTAAAGAAATATGAAGCGTGAACTCTAAGCCATGTTGAAAGTTTTTTATCTGGGTAAATGGCTAAAATATTCAACCATTGCACTCACGTCTATGGAACTGAGATAATTTCCATTTTTCCATGTCACAGATGTTCCTCGTTTCTCCTGCTCCAGTGGAGATTTTATCAACTATATATACTGTCCCATGTGAAGACACTCTACATTCTTCTATGCCTTTGGAGAACAGTCTGGCATATGGAGCTAGCCTTGCTTGCCTGAGTTTACAGGCCAAGCAAAATAAAAAAATATTAGTTACTGTAACGGCCCTGAAACCATTTAAAAAAGATAAGAGTTGAGTTAAGGATGAGTGATATTTTTTTCCACGGCTGGTTCTGACAAAGCCAGTGATCCACACATACATAGGAGGCATTCTTGTTAATATGAGATTACACCCCAATGGCCCATCTGCAGTCAGCCATCTTCCACAGCCCATGATGACAGCTACACTGACCCATAACTAAGAACACTACATGACAGCCATAGGGTGCAATCCTCTGTCTTTGTAGCAATTAGAGGCATAGCTAAGAAGCATAAGGACCAAGATGCTTTAATAAAGGGTGGGCTGGCGGGTGAGGATGCAGAAGTGACACAGAGAGAGCAGGATGGGAGGAACAATATGCGGGCCAGAGTCACTGAATCAGGGAATGGCAAACTGGACGACCAGTTCTTCTTTCGCATCCACTTTAATTTGAGAGATTGCACTGTAAGCATACGCCGCTATTTTGGACACCTGCAAAGAAAAAGGAAGACAGTTAGGAGTGCGTGCAAAATACCTAAAATCCACAGTTTCACAGCCCAGCTAAAAGATAAAAACAGCATCAACAGAAAAGCCTTAGATATCTACAAGATCTATTTTAAGCCACACATTCAATTACACCCCTCAGACTGAAATACCAGACAGCTGCATATATTGCATACTGTTTCCACAAGAGTATCTCTCTGATGTGGAATGTACCCAACAGGCAAACAACACATGTCAACATATGTTCCATGTGTGCTAGTGTTTGATTACCTGCTGAACATCTGAGTATGGCACCAGGTCACTAGCAAGCACTTGGTGGGGCTGGCTGGTGAGGGAGGGCAGAGCAAGGGCTTTCTTCTGGGGCAGACTGTTGCTCAACACAGCCAGCTTTGTACTGAAACAAAAAAAAACAAGACACAGGCTTACTTAGGCTGCTGCCCTGTTATTACCTAGACTGCAGTAGTTAGTTTGTCCACAACACATCACCTTAGGGTTGTACTACAAAGGCAGTTCAACATAACAGGCTGTCTTTGCATGAGCTGGCTTGACAAAACCTAAAACCGCAGTCAAAGATAATGGGTAATGACGACGGTGGATATCAACTTGCTTT
This sequence comes from Lutjanus argentimaculatus, assembly GCA_034769285.1. Taxonomy (NCBI): domain Eukaryota; kingdom Metazoa; phylum Chordata; class Actinopteri; order Lutjaniformes; family Lutjanidae; genus Lutjanus; species Lutjanus argentimaculatus. The sequence goes on from JAWZSL010000001.1 coordinate 6,821,800, forward strand.
GTTAACCCAGGCTTTCTTCCTCAGACTCCGCTGTCCGCTTTAGTCAAGGCAAGCTGTTATAATGAAGAGCCATTGAAATATTAAAAATACATTACAGCAAAAAGCAACATTGTTGCAGTCAGATAAGGCAAGAGAGGAATTCTGGAAGGAAATTACTAATCAACTTAATGCACTCTTAATGCCTGCTGTTTATTTCTTAACATGACAACCAAATTAATCTGAAACTCTGAGCATAACCTCCTTCCAGTCAGGTTATCAGTTCAGCTTGAGTTACCAAGGTGATCCAGCCAGGTTGAAAAAGTGACACCTTCATGATATTGAAAACTCTGGCTTTAGACTCATTATAACCTCGCTAACCCATTAATCTTGCTCCACAGGACACCTCTCTTGTCTCTTCTGTGTTTTAGCCTAAACATAGCTGCTGTGTTTTGTAGAAATCTAGCCACCAGGTGTAATTGTACCTGGAGGGTGTCTACATGTATCTGCAAGTTAAATGTATGACTTTCTAAGACTTCTTAATGCCATCATTTAATTAAATTTAAAGACAATTTTGCAATAAAACTTAACATCAAATGTGAAAATATAGGATACCTTGAGAAAAATATATTTGTCCTTGAATATATTAATGACTATAATTGTCACAGTTTGAGATGACGCTATATCACAAGATAGAATTCCTAATTTAAATGCGAAAAGTCATTTATACCCCTGTATTATTATTGTGGTTCTTGTTCTATAGTTAATAAATGAATAGATAGAAAGTAAACCCACAGAAACTGGAGTGTTTTTAGGTTAGCTTACTAGCTAGTTCCTCCACGCCATTCAGACAGACCATGGATGCAGGTCACCAGGGGTTTACAAAAATTAATAGCAAAAACCTAAAAGGCTGTATCAGGATACAGAGGGAATTCGAATTCAACTCTTGGTGATATCAAGAAAGATGGAATGTATAGGCGCTTGCGCTTTGGAGATGAACCATGTTTACAATATTCAGTAAATAAATGTCTGAGACTTTCCCAAACAGGATATAAAACTTTTTAAGGCTTTTTATTAGTAAACATTAATTTAAAGGAGAAACTGAATCTATTTACTGTAATAAATCATAAAATGACCATGACATGTCATAAGAAATGAAGGAAACATGTTCAGTTGAAATACTCACTTCTCTGACAGCAAATGATGGATTAGATGTTTATAACAGTTAAACTGAACAATATGTTGATGGAGTCTGGCAGGCAGTGAGACAGGAAGCAACTGAACTCAAAGTCCAGAGTGTGTATTTCCAGAGCACTGGGCTTTTGTTTTCAGGATAAACTTCTTAGCTTGACAGGCAAGTGACAGTCTCTTATTACTGTCAAATTATGATGTTGCACTTGTCTTGCACTCCTGCAGTGTTCCTGCAGTCTGCCTGAGCTTTCTTGAGTCTGGGGAAAAGGGGTAGAGGGGAAACAATTCGCTTCAACCATAGATCGTATATTAAATAGGATTTCAACCTGTTTAATGTACCATCTATGGCTCCAACTCGGTATTTGGACGATAGTGCTTATTTTGGAGGCAAATTTTTAGGGAGTAAAACTATGCTGTTGCATGTTTTTAGCTGAACCACTTCCCCATCACCTTCTCGAGTCACTGGGTTGGTGTTGAAATTTTAAACGGTGTTGACAGTTTCCTTTTCCCACCGACACTTAAGTCAGCACCACCTACAGATGTCCCGACCAACCAGTACATGCCTCTGGATATTCAGCTGGATCACTTTTAAGTAGTATTTATGTATTTATGCTGATTCCCAGAACCTAAAATTAGTGAGATACATCCACAACACAACACCGTAAAGCACCATACAGTAGCCTATTTAGAGCATGAAGTCAAGCTCAACATCTTATCAACTAAAAATGTTATCATTATATGGCCCTAGCAGCTAAAATAGCAAGGCTATCTTTACAGTTTATAGGCTACCTACATGTATGAGTCAGCTGATAAATGATTACCATCTTCAGATAAGTGCGATACAGAGTGATTCATTTCATTTTGAAAGCCAACTCTTGCCCAGACAGAGACCCACATCCAGCCCATATCCATACACACAAAGCAAAACAGAAAACTGCAGAAGAGAAACGACCCTCCACAACAAATACTACGCAACTGCTCACCCACATACCTGTATTGCCGAGCTTTGTCCATGTATTCATGCTGCTCCATCATAACAGAGTCAGCTGCTGAGACATCAATGATGTTCCTGATAGAGAGGAAATAATAGCAGGTTTATTAAAGGGCCACATGAATTACTGCTTTACTATCACATGCTGAAACTGGCTCCTCTATGCATGCATGACTTACTGTGCTGTCTTGGTGAGGATGGATGTAAGGAGGGCCTGTTCATCTGTCCGCGCTGAGGGGACATTGGTAGTGATCCAGTCAGTCCCATTTGGGGGTTTGATGACAGGGTTCGGGTGGGGGATCAGCGGCTTACGTTCATCAGGGTCCTAGAACAAGTTGATCAAAACATAAATGCATGCTAAGAAAGCTCATCACACTTTTTATGTGGATGTTCAGTCAGTGCTGATGGTAAATGTTGTCAACTGCAGCAATAAATCCTCAGTATGTGCTATATTGACAAAGAAATCAGTTCTCCTGCTGCAAAAATCTGATCATCTTCCTGCACCAGTGATGTCACAGTGATGTCACTGGTGGTAAGGAAGAACTGCAGGATATTTCAGTTTGGATTTCTAGTCTTCGTTGCTGGGTAGCCAGGGTGCGTGCTAGATCAAACATGTACATGGGCATCAGAAGCTTGCAAGCAATGCATCCTGGTATATATAGGCACTGCCAGCATGCTCTGCTAGCAAGAGAACTCTTTCTTGCACTGAAGAATTTATTGCTTCAATTGATTCAATTAACCCTCAACATAAAAGAATCTTCCCTTTAACAAATTACTGTATGTTAAAGTTGAGTAGCAATTCAATACAGTAGAAAGAAGTGCCAAAGAATGTGCCTTACTATTTTTTTTTTTTTAGTTCAGCATGACATGATAAAACATGATAATTAAGCCTATAAGATGAACCTATAAAGTGTGTGACGAAATCTTGAGGCATAAGCTCAACTCCCATAGGAATCCCATTTTCTTATGGTAACACATACTACTACCATATCATAGCCTATTATCTGTCACTTTGAGATGATCGACATCGGCCAACATCTGCTTCATGAAACCGATAAACAAAACATATCTGAGACACATCTGCAGCTGCCTTGTCAGTTTCTGGATGGTGTTGAGAAACACTGTACTGTAACTATCATGCATCATCACAGTTGTCTCTTGTCACAGCTGTCTACATGTTCACACATTCCTCACATCCTAAATGACAGTAAATCAAATCATCACTGGATAGGGCAAATATGTTATATTTATTTCATATCTATTTCATAATCAGTAAAAAAACAAAAAAAAAAAAAAAACTCTTAAACAACATGTTACTTGCTAAGCAAAAGCTAGACATAATAAAGTATATTAGCTTGTAATGTGCATGGAATTGTTTTGATATCGACATTATATATCAGTCATCGGTCGCCCCACCTTCTAAAACATTAACATCTACAATTGAAAAACCCATATCAGTGGACCACAGATTAAACTAATCACAGGCTCTGCTCTTGTCAGCTTTGCCATTTCCCCAACATTAAAATATTAAGGGAAGCATAAACGTTTGATTCCAACTACACACCCTAAAGAAATTTAACACCGGCTCTGGATGTTTTAATTCAATCAATCAAGGTCATACTGGTATCAACCAATTCGACAAACTTGATTGGGTTTATCCGATAATTATCATGCAAATAAAACAAAAAGTACATTTTCAGACTAATATATAACGTGTGGGTACAACACAGACAGAAATTCCTTAAGATCGGATCAACTGAATATGAGGAAACTATTCTGCATGAAGGAAGAACTGGCTTGTTTCCGTAAACTAAAAATACCAAGGAATACTGAGTCACATGATATAAAACACATCAAGTCCATGGACCAAAATATCAATCACTTCTCCTCTTAATGGGGATGTTTATGTCACAATTAAGTATTTAGTCATTTACAAGCAGTTTGCTTTAAAACAACTTGCCTTCAGAAGAAATATCTGAGTTAAGCCATAAAGGACAATGTCCTGGTCATTTTAAGAGCAGAAATACATTTCTAAATGTAAAGTAAATGCACACTTTTCTTCGCCCTCAAATCTGTGCAGCTCCTCTTTAACTGTGATCGTTTTTCATGTAAGAGCCAACTTCACAGGCCGGGCCTGTCCCGAAGGCTAAAGCTAGCAAGCTAAGCTGCTTTTCAGGTGTCACTTTCACTTTAACTACAACAAAAGACCACTTGGAAACGTCGTCACACATCGCTCGACTGCACGGCACGTGTAAAGCATCGTTAATAAATACATTAACATCCAATACTGTGTTTGTTACTAAAGAACAATGTATTTATCGGGACAGTTTTAGCAGCTAACAGCTAGCTACCTGCTCTGTGGGCTCGTTCTCGCTGCTGTAACAGCAACCCATGACAGCGTCCGAGGGGCCAAACTACACAACCCCAGCGTCCCTGTTCTCCGTCAGAAACCAGCCGTGTTTATCTTCTCCTACAAACATAAAACTCCTCTCCTGCGTGGTTTTACTTGAGCTTCATCTAAAGGTAGGAAGCTACTGTCAACAGCAGCTCCTCGGTCGAGCTATCACATGACAGCAGCTCTGGTGCAACAACACAAGCACCACTTCCGCTTTTTGAGAAGCGGCCATGACCTCCGTCACGTGACGGGGGAACTTTTAAACGTGAGTGTTGTAAAATAAATAGATAAATGCTACTAATAATACTAATTATTATTATTATATTTCTTAAACATTTAAAAAATTAAAATACATAAATAACAATGAAAGTGCTTTGTAAAAAAAAAATTAATAAATTCATAAAGCATGAGCAGCAGGAGGAGAAAAATATAAAAATACCCAAATAAAACTAAATACGAAATTAGATTAAAAGTTTTAGTGTCATCTATGTGTGAGGTTGTAGATTGCAGCCACCTGAATACCAGTTCCCTGACCCTCCCCTTCCCCACCAGGCAGGAGAAACTATGGTTTCACGAAAGTCCCAAAAGCTGCGGAAATGCAAAAGGCCCTTTCAGCAGCCAGTGTTTGGTTTATCCACTCTGAGATACTGTGGAAACATAGAGGTCCAACAAGCCACCATTATAAAAGAGATGTCTGAAAAACTTGACAGGACACCCCAAACTGCAAACAAGATCCAGTTATGACTCTTTCTATGATGAATTTTTGACCCATGGAGGTTTTTATATTTGTTAAACTTTACTTGAGCTGAAAAAAGCTATTTAAAAATATGTGATGTCACTACAATGTAAAGTCTATGGACCAAGTGAGAACTTCTGGTTGGGGTAAGGGGGAGAAACATTACTGCACATATTCAGTGATCCGCATATAATGTAAGAAGCTAAAAAAAACAGGCAAGCAATTCTCACTGGACTGAACGGTGCCATCTATGTATAATATGTATACAGTAAGTTGCTGTATACTTATAATTGGTGGGAGAATTTTACAGTAAATACATTATTACCGTAAATCTCAATACAGTCATTTTTAGCATGATTTAAAACGCAATCAGTTGCTAATTTTGCTATCAAGTAGGCAGAAGAGGACCTGACTTTCCTCCAGTCCAGGTAAGTATGACAAATGATGGGAATATACAGTTTTGTGTTGTTGACCAAGTGCTGAGGCAGGTCAGATCGCCACAGACCCCCAAAAAGTTAAGATGATGCAAGCTTTTACATCAATGGCAGACTTTCGCTGAGCAATATTGCAGTTTTTATTTTTTCGGACCAAGGTTAAATTTTATGGTAATGTCTAGAGGGGAACCCCAGACCTGCAAAAAAAAAAAAAAAAAAAATCTCAAACTTTAACAATGATCTATCAAGAGTTTAGCAAATCAAGGGTTCCCTTCTGGACATGAGCAGGAGGACAGGCTCGCTGCAGCAGAGGGAGGTCAGTTGTAGTGAGTTTTCTGTGGGTTTGATCTTCTCAAAGTGTTAGTGAGCTTCTCTCACTCTCTATGTCCGGATCTCCAGTTCGAGACGTTCATAAACAAATATGTAAACAGTTTGAGGTCCTCTCTCACTCTCTCTCCTGATCTCTGGCTCAGTGTGTTCATATACGGAGTCATAGGAGGCCATAAAAAATATAAATCTGTAAAACAATACGAAAAGAAATGTGGAAATCTGAATAGTTAGTTTGATCACGTAAATATTTCAGTAGTTTGAACTAATAGTTAATTTCTCCAAAAGCTGGATGATTAACACACAGATAAACTGATATGCTGTGATAAGCCAATATTAGTCAATAATTTATCAGTACTGATATTTATTGTGTGTCCTTAGTTACATTAACTTATTTTTCAAATACAAAAATGTGAAATTATTGGTTAACTTATCAATATCACCCATGAAAAGCAGGTAATTATTAGTTATCCGCATTGGATGAAAAAAAAATTCATATTGTGCATCACTAATATTATTTATTTATCTGCTGAACTGAAAATTCTGCTACCTGACGGCTCAGCTTGTCTCACAATAGCTGCAGCGTTCATCAGTGTCTCAGACGTAGCTGCCTGTCACACGTGTCTCATGCTTTGTACAGGATGTTTACAGCAGCTGTCAAATTTCTTCCAAATGTGGCCGTAAAGTAGCCTCGTCATAAACATTTTTAATTTGAGTTAATTAGCTTATTGACACTAATATTACAACAATGCTTCTAATATGAACAAATAAGGAGGATAAACAGAATCAATAACCAGCAAAACCTGATGAGTTAAGCAAAATTAACAGGACGTCAGCAACTCATAAAGTTTTTATATAATATATTAATATGATATGAAAGACAAACAAACAGATCCAACTCTGAAATGGCATTTTATCATTGAGTCAAGAAGGATTTACAAAACCATGTTAAACTTTGATTACATCTGTTGACTAGAATCTTTTGACCAGCTACCAAAGTTGTTTTGCCCCCTGAATGCATTTGCACCCCGTAATGTTTGTAAACCAGAAACCTGTCTATACATCATTATGTTTTACTGTACATATCTGATTATTTAGTAACTAATTCTTCTTTATTCCTCCACTGCAGGGAAGAAGACTCCAGTCCAGAAAGAGGATTTTTTTCAGCCCATGAAGAAAACTTGCTCTACAAGGTTCAAATTACATTTTTTTGTTTTTTTATTAATTTGCACTTTTAAAGGAGCGATATGCAGCGATGAACAAAGTGCTCAATCCCAGTTCTTGAGTCAGAGTGTTGTTACTCCTGGTCAAATATTACTCAACTACAAATGAAAGTTGCTCAGTCAAAATTTTACTCGAGTTTAAGTACTAGAGTACTTGCTTTTAGAAATACTGAAGTATTCAAAAGTACAAAGTACATTTTCTAATATCGGTACACTGCTGTATTGTTTTCACAATGCATTTACAGAACCTTGTACTTCTCTGAAACCTGAAACGGTGAGTTCTTGAAAACAGAGATGTAGTTTGTTCAAGGTAACAGACTGTACAGTAAAGTTAAGTAAGTAAGTTGGAGGGGGGGCTTTGTGTAGCAAGTCAGTGCATTCATTAGGAGGTTTCAGAGAGTTAGAAGTTAAAAGCTAGTACTCTAGAAGTTTAACTTTAAAGTAAAATTTTGACTGAACAACTTTCACTTGTAGTTGAGTGATCTATACTTATATATCTAGGGTTGAGTACTTTGTCCACGACTGCACATAAACAAACACTAACTCATTCAGAGAGCATTAATTTGAAGGCAAAAAAAGTTATTCTGGTACAGAATCTCTGATCTGATGATCTCTGATAATGTATCATGGTCATGTTGTGATTTATAACAGTAAACATATTACAGATTTCTCCTTTAAGCGAACAATTTAATTGCAAGCAATGAGTACATGAATGAATGAATGAGTTCTGATTGTAAAAATGCTTTAAAACATCTTATGTAACAGTTTTCCACAATGTGATGTTTTTAATTTTTTTTTCACTTTGAATAAAATGATCAGAAAGATTAACCTCTCCTCACTTTAAATGGCAACTTTGGCACTTTCCATGTGTTTATCTAGTCTGTATTGATGGTAAATGTAGTCAGTTAAAGCAATAAATTCCTTTGTGTGTGTTATATTGACAGAGAAAGAGTTCTAATGCTGCAAAATCTGTTGTTCTTGCTGCATCCAGTGTTGTCACAGTGATGTAGTTAGTGTTGATGAAGAACTACAGGCTTTTTCCAGCCAGGTGGTGTGCTAGATGAGTATTTTTGTCAACTTCCACCATGTTTTGTGAAAACAACAGCAGAGGCAGAAAGAATTTGTTCAAAAAACTTAAGTGAGAATGAAAAACACTTCTAAATCAAATTGTCTCAAACCATCCATTTAATGAAAGTAAAAAACAGACTCCTCTGGCCTCTGTGGTGCCTGTTGGTCTTTATTTAGATCAGGGCTGCCCAAAGTATGACGCTCAGACCGAAGCTGGCTGACCATAATGTTTGATTCAGCTCACCAGATGTTTCTTGCTTTAATTTAAAAAAAATTATAAATTCTTATTTATGCTGTTTTATTATTGTTTGTTGTCTCCTTTGTCTCTCTCACCTTTCCTGTCTACCATCACCTGTCTTGTCTGATAGAGGCAAAAGCCTTAAAATAATCTGAAAAACTCTTAATAGGATCCCTAATTATTAATTATTTTTCATAATCTGAGCAGACGGGTAGAGCGACTCTTTGCACAGATGATCAAATTCAGGCAGATTTCTTTAATGAATTTAATTAATTCTTAATGTTTATATCACAGACCCTCTGTTGAAGACCACTGCCTAAAATAAACAGCATATTCTGGTCGGATATTCTGATTAAGACATGTGGGATATGCTGGTATTATTCTGCTTTTAGGAGCATTCTTTGGACATATAAACAACAAATCCAGAATATCTCAGTTGGGGTTTTTACAACGTTTGTGACACACAACCTCATACGTGCACAAAAGTAAATCTCACATTTGTGATCAGAGGGAGAAACACCTACTTTCAAACATTATTTTAAACATTTGATATCAACATGTTTTTGGATATGCACAAATATTGCAGTTCTTTTCAAGAAGCTGATAAAATGAATGAAAGAGAGAGACTGAGTTCATATGCTCAAACATCTCTGCCACCAGTGTATCACTTATACTATTTTGAGAGAAAAAAGTGGCCATGATCAGAGGATACACAGCTGTATGACTCATAAACAGACACTAACCCCTTCAGAAAACATTCAGCATTAATTTGAATTCTAATCCATGTGAAACGGCCAAAACTAAAACACTTTAAAATGTTTTTTAAAATGTCTTTAAGTATTTAACAGTTGAATGAATTGATGAAATAAATTAATTTTTTGTGATTAAAAGCAGTTTTCAATTTATAGTATTAAAATGGACACAGTAATGCCTTTTACTGTGGTTGGATCAGTGTTCTGATAAAAATACAGCAAGCTGATTATTACTGTAATAAGTTACAGTACTGTGTATCACTGTGATGACAGTTACAGTCCTGTGGTACTGTGATTACATTCATGGTAATCATGCTGTGAAATGTATTTCCAGCAACTTACCAGCTAATTGCTGCCAGTAAGTTACTGAAAACTTAACAGCATTCTCGTTACAGTGTATATTATGATCTTGAAATAAACAAAAAATACATTATTTGCTCAGAAAAGTAGTCGCTAGTCTTTCATGTGACATGCAGTATTAATCCACTGCACTGTAACCTGCTCAAGTACAGTCAGTACCAATTCCACCAGCCCAAGTAGTGTTTTCTCTCTTTTTTCTGAAGGAGGTAAGCAGATAACGAAATTCATACATTCCAAATATTTAATCACTCAAGCTTTCTAAATACTTAACAGGCTGCTCCTGAGCAAGCAGCAGGAGAAGGGAGCAGGACGAGACATGTTTCTCCCGGGAAAGAGATGAAAGGGTCTCCAACACCCTCTGGCTGAGTGTGATGACAGAGAACCACACACACACTGAGTCTCTGACTCACAACAGTTACATTTTATTTCCAGTGCCTAATTTCACAATGCAGACAGCCGTGTTTTTCAAGTGTTCTTCATTCATCCATCACACAGCACCTTATTCTCACTGCTTATTCAAAAAACGGATGTGGAATTACTTCAAAGTTTCTTACAATCACAAACAAACTTAATAAGCAAGCTCTTTTCAACACTTTAAAACTGTTGATTGAAGTTATTATGGATCTACAAAGTATTTTAATTTTTGATTGTATTTTTTTATAATCTGTGCATTTTTAAATAAATATAGAAAGAAGCACACCCATACTTTTGGTGCAGAATTTCTGACTTGTAAAATTGCTTTAAATACTGGGTGAAATGAAATGAATTAGGCCCGATAATAAAAAAAATACATATAAAAGCAAAAAACAACACAAAATACAGTGCTGCTTCAAATGTAGACATTATGCGATGCCCTGGATTCAGATTTTTAAAAAAAGTTTAATTATTCAGGGGACAGAGATGCAACCTTGGTCTGATCTAATTCACCAAAAATCAAAACAAAAGTAAAAAGATGTGTCTGGACTGAGAAAGCATGCATCCTATAATTCAAAGTTGCACTGTTTACTGTAAAAAATCATTCAGAGATTTAGTGGAATCAAGCAGTTGTTTTTTTTTTATTAACAATGTAAACATACATAAGTTTGATATATTCCAGTTAATTAAATTTAATATTTCTAGTATTAATTTTCACAACACTTCTGCACTCAGTTCTTGTAAGTTGAAGTCTTTTGACTTTAAATGATGAGCTGAATTAATGCACTGTACAGAGTTCAATCAACTTGTTAAAGTAAGTTTTTAAATAAACATGATCAGCATATTTGCAGCATTGTCTGAGTTATAAGACCCTTTTATAATAGTTTGAAGAAAATATGAAAACTAGCTGTGCTGATACACTTCAAGATAAGTCATGTTTGCACTGCTAATCATGATGAAGGCAAGTATAAACTTCATACATCCTCACACTTAACATTGAATAAATTCACTGAGAGCAGTTTCACATATTGTCTTTGTGCTGACGCTGGAACAAAGTGGCTCCAACAGGAGCAGCTTCAGTTCTTAGTGTGAAATGAAGAACTGACTTTTAAACTGAGAAAATGTGAAAGGAAATCAGATTTATTTGTAATGCTTGTCGGTGTGAGTAAAGAGTCGCTGGTTCAACTTAATATCTTAAGCTTACTGGACATGTTTTCTGAAGTACAACTAAATTAATACCAAGTTTATTTGATTGGAAATGTTCCTTTGTTTTGAATCATTAAGAAAGTACGCCAACTTGTCTTTTCAAGTTCAGTTAACTTAAAATCTTAAGGCGGCCTGGACACTAACTTTTTAAGATAACACAAATAGTTTTTTTTTTTTTTTTTTTAGTATTTCTATACAATCCTTAAACAGTTTATTTTCTCAACATTAAAAAATATTAAAAAATAGCATTAAGAACAATTTTTAAAACTACACAAAAGCCAGGATTTGAAACTGTGTGCTGTAAGAATTACTTTTGAAATCCTTAAAGGTATGTATCAAATATGATTTACACATTACAAGGCAAAATTATGTTATGTCGGCTGACTGCATAATTTAAGTTTTTCTGCTGTGTCCACCCCAAAGTTTGCAGTTTATAACCTTAAAGCCAAACTGAGGAGACAAACATTATGGACCCTGTGGCACTGTGAGATGTGGAGACAGACAGACAAACAGCAGTCTGAGGGGGTGGGATGATGACTGGGAGGCGCCTGCCCTCTCATTAACCCCCCGTTTCCTCCACACCTCTTTGTTTACACCTACAGGCCGGTCAAGTCCAGGCAGAGGTGCGGCAGCAGCTTAACAAACTTCACTCTGCTCTTGTCGGAACAAAACATGTTAGTTTCTGTGCTCAGTTTTATTTTGCTGTTCGGAGCTTATGATGCCTCTGACTCTGTGGCTCCTGCCCAGCTCGGACCGCCGTCGCTCGGGTACAGTTCCTCGGTCCGCTCGGTGTGTAAACCCATCCCGAGCACCCTGTCTCTGTGCCACGGGATCGGCTACAGGCACATGCGGATCCCCAACCTGCTGGGCCACGACTCCCTGCGGGAGGCCCAGCAGCAGTCGGCGGCCTGGCTGCCCCTCGTCTCCAAGCTGTGCCACCGGGACACAAAGAAGTTCCTGTGCTCGCTGTTCGCTCCGGTGTGTCTGCCGGAGCTCAGCGGGCCCGTCAGCCCCTGCAGGAGCCTGTGCGAGGCCGTGCGGGACGGATGTGTGCCCGTCATGAGCGCGTTCGGGTTCCCCTGGCCCGAGATGTTCAACTGCACCCGGTTCCCGCGCGGGACAGACCTCTGTATCCCGGCAACCGGAGAGCACGAGGGCAGGACGGCAGAGGAGGTCAGGCACGAGGAGGCGCTGAAAGGTCAGTGGACACACAACTGTTTTACCCTTTAATTTTTACTTTTCACTAGAGTCCGACCGATGCTGGATTATGGAGGTCGTTAGGAGGTAAAAAATAATATTATGTATTCTGATTTGTCTAATATTCTTTATGTAAATCCAAAATGACATCACGGCAATGAAACAGTAAACTTTCACAGGGATTTTTCATAATTATACACAACTATAAATAAAAAAAACACAAATAATACCCTGAATTAAAATAGTGCCTAGCTGACATAAATAAAAACAATTGGCAAATAGCTGTGCTAGGCCAATATCAGGCTGATAATATTGCCCATCCAATATGTTGGGTTTTACTTTTCATTCATCACACTGCCTGTGTAAAGTGATACTAGACCCATAGGTAAACTGACAGATAGCCTACATTTTCAAACAACAGCATTGTCACCATCAAATAATTTTACCTTATTAGTGACACTCATTAATACATTTTAATGAGTGTCCCCCAGCCTTCCATTGGATAATTACTGCAGTGATAAGTATGTTTCAGTTGGCAACAAGTTATTTAACACTAACTGATGCAGTGAGTAGCTTCTCATTTCTTAAACAACCATGTCAGAAGACATCCTGTGGTCGTGGAAAAGATGTTACTCTGTTTAAAGAAGGGGCAAATTGTTGGCCTGCATCAAGCAAAGAAAACAACTAAGGAGACTGATGAACTACTAAAATGTATAGTGAAAGTAAGAGCATTTCCACACGCACAATACGAAGAGAACTCAAGGGATTGGGACTAAACAGCTGTGTAGCCTTAAGAAAACCGCTTATCAGTGAGGCTAATCAGAAAAAAAGCTTAAATTTGGTAGAGAGCATCAAGATTGGATTCTGGAGTGATGCAAAAAGGTCATGTGGTCTGATGAGTCCAGATTTACCCTGTTACAGAGTGATGGGTCCATTAGAGTAAGAAGAGAGGCGGATGAAGTGATGTACCCATCGTGCCTAGTGCCTACTGTACAAGCCTGTGGGGGCAGTGTTATGATCTGGGGTTGCTTCAGTTGCTCAGGTCGAGGTTCAGCAACGTTATGTGCCTAAAAAATGAGGTCAGTTCACTACCTGAATATACTGAATGACCAGGATTTTCCATCGATGGACTTTTTTCCTGCCCTGATGGCTCGGGCATATTCCAAGATGACAACGCCAGGATTCATCAGGCTCAAACGGTGAAAGAGTGGTTCAGGGGGCATGACACATCATTTTCACACATAGATTGGCCACGACAGAGTCCAGACCTCAACCCCACTGAGAATCTTTGGGATGTGCTGGAAAGACTTTACACAGATGTCCAACTCTCCCATCATTTATACAAGATCTTGGTGCAAATCTGGACAGAAATAACTGTTGTGACATTGCATAAGTTTATTGAAACGATGCCATAGTGAATACATGTCTGTAATCAAAGCTAAAGTTGGTCCAACTAAATATTACAGTGTGTGACTTTTTTTTTTTGGCCAGGCAGTGTATATTCATACAAGTATTTCCTGGGTGTACACCACTGACATCTAGGTGTATATGTATATAAATATCTGTAATCTTTCATTTTTATTTTATCCTATTATGCTTTGAATTTAATTATCTGTATATATGGGTCTACAACTTAGGGCTGGGTGATTATGGACAAAATTAAATATCATGACATTTTTGAGCAGATACCTTGATATTGATATTGTAACAATATTGCAGGGATGACTGCTGGTGCTTTAACAAAATATTAGCTGCAATTGTAACAAATTTTTATATTATTGATTAATTTGTCATTCATTTTCTTGATTGATCAATTCGTTGTTTGGTTCATAAAATGTCAGAAAATCGTGAAAAATGTTGATCACTGTTTCCCAAAGCCCAGTTTACTGTCATGGGGAGAAAATATTCACATTTAAGTTGCTGAAATCAAATTATTTAGACTTTCTTTCTCTTAGAAAATGACTACATATTATTTAATTGATCATCAAAATAGTTGGCAATTGATTCATTGACAACTAATCGATTAATCAGCTAATCATTGCAGCTCTAATTAACAGGGTAAAAGCAAATAAGAGAACAGTCTGGTAAGTTCAGAAAATGACATCACTTGACTGTAATGCGCCTTTAAAACCAGGAAAAGACAACACTTCATGCCATATCATTATATAACGATATCCAAAATCTAAGATGATATATTGCCCAGCCCTACTACTACTACAACTTTCATTTCATAGTGCAACCCTGTGTTGTACAATGGAAAAACTACCTTGATTCCTTGATTATGTTTTACATGCATTATGGATTCTTATCCCTTCTGCAGAATGCTCCAAGAAATGACAGTATTGCTTCAATCAGGCTCTCCAAGTGCACCACTATACTATTATCCCTGCATGCATATTTTTGCACAATGCACAAACAAGAGTTCAGCTGATATCAACATGCTGATATACTACCTAGTCACGACCATATCACTACCAGTGCTTATTTCTGCTAAAAAGTAACAAGAAATGTCAGTATGGTAAGGAAATGTTTGAGGTAATTCTAAAAGTGTCTCCATTACATAGTTTATCCAGCACAGCACTGGATGGACTATTGTTTTGTTTTATTTATTTAATTTAAAATGTCTCCTGCCAACTTGGTTGTTTTTTGTGATATGTTATCAACTGAATTTCCCCTCTGGAGATCAGTGAAGTTTTATTTTATCTAATCTTATCTTTAACTTCTTTTTCATGCTTTGATCCTGAGTTTCTGCTCAAAGACAACAGCCCCACCACCTCCTCCCCACTGCAGACACTCGCAGTCATCTAATCCTCTCTCTTTTCAATCCCCCAGGGAGTGTTATCTGTGATGCCTGTAGTCTGGCTGCTGAGGGAGAGACTGACATTCAGGAGAACTTCTGCCACAGTTCATATGGTGAGAACAAGATGATTCAGATAGCGTAGGCTACAAAATGCATCCTTTTTTTTCTTTTGAGAACAAAGCAGAATACAGCATAAATTTAGAGCAGATTATATAATTATAGTGCTAGTGAGGCTGTTTTACTATGTGTCTGAAATGGCACCTGTTAAAGAGTTTTCTCTCTGTCTCTGCCGCAGCATTCAAGATGCGTCTGGGCAGTGTGTCGACGGTGGGAGGGGACCGTCAGCTGGTGCCTACGGCCCGCAGCCGCATCCTGAGGTGGGCAGGGGGAGGTGCCGAGAGGGCCGAAGGGGTGGGAGGCGCAATGGCCCACAGCGCTTTGTGGCTGCTAGAAGGAGGCACCTGCACTTGCCCTGGCTTAGACTCTGCAGAGACAAATGGGGATGGGGGGTTAGAGGAGGAACACATGGATAAGGGACAAGCAAGAGATGGAAGAAAGGAGGGCAACTGGTACCTGGGCCTCGCGCAGGCTGAAGAGGGAAGACTGGTGCTGACTCGACTGGTGAGGTGGAGCAGAGGGGACAAAGAGCTGAAGAAGTTCATCAGAGCTCTTCTTAAACAGTCCTGTCCGAGCTGTAGACAGGGACTTATCCGCCAGCGCAGTCCTGCCCCATGGACGCTGCTTTGTGGTCATACGCAATCTGTAACTGTGTGCTGCAGATAGCAACACACAAATCCAGAGTAGTTACCAAAGTATAGGAAACTAACTGCGAAATAATGTTCCGTTAACAAAGTTACCAAATAAGTAAGGGATGAAGTAATGGATGATGTAACACAGAATTAACCCCAACAGGGTGAAGCAGCCTGAAGGGATTTATTCTGCAATAATGACCCACTCACTATCACATTATCCCACTAATTACTTACAAATATAAATTTAAAATGAGTTTATTGATTTAAAAATGATTTTATTGCTCCTGCAGAGTCTACAAGCAGAGCTGCATCCATAGCAACAGTCTGCTATTCATAGCAATAGTCTGTTATACAGACCTTATTACAAGGCTTTGTTAAATATTTGATTCTGATTGATCAATTACAGCATTTTTATTTCTGTATAGCAGACTGTTGCTATGAAGAACAGACTGTTGCAATGGACGCAGTTATGATTATAGACTTTGGAAGAGCAATAAAATCATTTTTAAATCCATAAAATCATTTCAAAATTCATATTTTGTGTCAAATTATTGATTTTTTAAATTAAGTAACCAGAGTAATAAATGGGATCATGTACGGTGAGTGTGTCATTATTGTGTAATAAACCTCTTCTGGATGATTCAATAACCCTCAGCTTCACGTTGGAGTCCTGCATGTTAGATACGAGGTAAATGAACCAGTTTTTAAACATTAGTTTGGATACTGTATGCATAAATCTGCATGCTAGTCCCTTTGTTGATGAATTTTTCTGATTAACTCTGGAAAAGGTGCTACATCTCTCACACTCAATAACCAATCAAGTCTTTTTTACTCAGTCTAAATTATTTAGTGTCCCATCAAGCGAAGCAATGCATCATGTTGAGTTCCTGTCATGATGTCATGATTATTTTATCATAACTCACCATGTTTGAGTCCCCTCATGTAAAATAGAACATTAGAGTTTTTACAGTGAATGACAGTGGACAGCAAGCTGGTGTTTGTGTTGGAATTACTGGTTACCCCATAATTCTGGAAATCTCACACAGGCAGTGATAGTAAGACATTTTTACAAAAGTTACTACTACACATGGTACGTAAAAGCTTATATAATTCTAACTGGGGCAATATTTGTGTATTTTCTTGTATTTCTTTGTATATTTGTGTATATAGAAGAGACAAAATGTTACCATTTAACCAAAGTTTTGAGTAGTTTTAATAATGGTTGGAGGGGTGTTGGCTGGTATCATAATTTTTTATTGCTACATTTTTTGGGTTGAAGCATTGTAATTTATGTTATTGCTGTAATGATGGAAATGTTTTTTTATATACTACCTATCCTATATCAACTTTGCAATACTTGTATATATATTAAGCATTCACCATAAAGTCAAGATTTAGATTGTCATTTTCTTGTGTACACGCATACATAAAAGAAACAAAATGCTGTTCCTCCCAGTGTAACAAGAAATATACAAATATATATCTACAAAATCCCTTAAAACATGTAATAGATGTGCAAGTTTCTGTTTGAAAAGCCAGCCAGCTAACATATGTAAGGATGCTATAATGTCAAGTAACATCAAAAGAGAAGCACTGGAAATGAAAGAAAGAAAATATGATGTTAATAAATCATTTTGATTTGAGTTTCATCTCTGTTCTTACATTTCATGACATTTATTTGTATCTTATACGATTCTGCTGCAAGGTTATTATAGTTAACTAAAAATTAAAACTAGGAGTGAAAAAAACATCTTATTGAAGTAAAACTAAAAACTAGACAAAAAAACCCCAAACTAACTGTAACAACATTTTGTACTTAAAAAATTAAGTAAAATGAAATGAAAATATACAGGACACATCTTTAGTTTTAGTCTTTGTCAATTAGGTCAAATAAGATGACACAACAGGCCTGAGGAGGCATTGGTGCAAATGTTTTTTTGAGTCTAGCACATGAAAATAGTGTTGTGTTTGTATTGTAATATCTATTTTGAACTTTGACAAATCTAATTTAAAAAACAAAACAAAACTATTACTAGAACTAATAAAAACTAAGCTAAAACTAAACATTTTTAGATAGTAAAAATAAAAACTAAAGTGAAATTAGCAAACTCAATCTGGAAACTAATTGAAACTTGAATTTAAAAATTGAAAACAAGATAGAAACTAATACAAAAAAAAAAAAGATTACAATAACTCTGTTCTGTTGTAGGTTTTTAAATATTGTATTGAGTTACATTAGATAATATTCCGTGCATCAGCTTAGGGTTTGTGTTTTTGTTATCTTTCCAACATGACTCAGTAAAAAAAAAAGAAATTTGATTCCACACACAGACACACACCTGTTGATGTTAACTTGATATATCAGATGTCCGCTTCACGCTGCCTCTCATTGTCTCTGCTCCTGTCCACAATGTCAGGCCTACTCTAAATATCTGGACCAGACCTTATCTGTGTGTCTGATCTAAAATGACTAAAAATGATGTTTAACAGCTGTAGAGTTAGATATGTGACTGTTAATGTCTGTTATTTGGAGATTATTACAGGACATATACTGTCATGCACGTGATACATAAATTATTCACACAGCCAGGTCTCTTACACTCGCACACACCTGTCTGTCTTTCTGCTCTCGTCTCAGCCACTTTCATCTTTGTTACCTTCAACGCTGCTGTTCTTTTTTAGAAAACAGGTGAGTGTGTCTGTTTTTCATGGGACAGTGAGAGAGACTTTATTTGGATGCAGGTATTTTGTGACAGCTTTGGTTCCGTGTGTGGAGTCTACAGTTATCTGAGGCAGTAGAAACATCTAGAGAGACACAGCAGTTTCTGTCACATGGAGCACAGGACTGAAGCATCAAAGATAGCTCCTGTTTAGATCTTTGCATAATTCAAAGCATGGAGAGTTTGTCTCAAAATGTGTTTGAAATTTTGTAATTTTACATAATGATCATTTCATTAATAAAATTATTGCTATTGTTGGACTCATACTTGTCTTATCATAGCCAGCTTTAGTATTTTCAAATGTATTTAACATTTGATCATGTACATTTTTCCTTAGAGATCTTTTGTCAATTGTGAGTGATCTTTCTGTAGTTTTGCCGTAAATTAATTGATGGCTTTGATCATTTGCCTTCAAATCTTTCTACCAGAAAGGGCTTTGTAACACAACAGTCTATTTTGACCCAAACCATGATTTTTCCTAAATAAAACCAAGTAGTTTTCGTGCCTAAACCCAACCAAACAGAGAAAAAAACTGAAGATACTAAGTCAACTAAGTCTAAAAATGATAGACAGCTTTCTGGTCTTTAAGAGAGAAAGATTTCTGACAGAAAGGGCTTTCTCACAGCATCTGAACATCTAGATATCAGACATAGAGCTGCAATGATTAGTCCATCAAAAGAATCATTTTTCAAGCAAAAATGTCAAACATTTGCTGGTTCCAGATTCTTTCTTTGTCATTTATGACAGTAAATAAAGAGTCTTTAGGTTTCGGACTATTGGTTGGACAAATAAAGCAACTTGAAGACGTCTCTTTGGGCCCAGGGAAATTGTTTGCTTTTCCATGATTTTTTGACATTTTATTAAACTAAATGATTCATCAGTTAATCCTGGAAATAATCAACAGAATGACTCATAATGAAAATAATGGGACTGAGGCGATGAGTAGAATGACACCTTCTTTGTTGAAACGCATGACAAAATGCACCCCCCTAAAAGAAAGACATCCACATTCAAGCACATGAAGATCAAGTTGTTCTTTATTATCACGTTACCTTCCTTTCTAATGCAAAAAGAAAATTACCCAATCCCAGTTTCAAACCAGACCGAACCTGTTGCAGGACAGCGCAGCTAGATTTTAAAAGTACTGTTCACCTCAAAATCAAAAATAAATATTTTCCCCCTGGCTTGTAGTGCTATTTATCCATCTAGATTTTTTGTTTGAGTTGCAGAGTTTTGGAGATTTCAGCTGTAGAGATGTCTGCCTTCTCTCCAGTGTGTTGGAACTTAATGATACTCGGTTTGTGGTCTTCAAGGAGGTCCTGTAGGAACTATTTTCTTTCTATGGTACAAAGAAAGTCCGTTAATGTAAAAACAGAAAGCAGAAAGACAGAATCACAAGTCCTTCAGTGAAACTCTGGTACCACAATCATGTAAAGGTTTATTCAAAGGGGCACGTGAAGACGTGGCATCCACCTCATTAAAACAAAGTACAAATACATCATTTTAGTTTATATAAAATAACTGGGTGACTTATGTGTGTGTTTTTTTTCACATGAGTTAGGATGGTGTCTCCAGCCATCGCTCTGGCCTTCCTTCCCCTCCTGCTGACACTGATCATCAGGTACCGCTACTACTTTGTGTTGTTCTATCGAGCGGTCGTGGTCAGGATGTGGAAGGACTGTGTGACTGGTCTAAGCAGAGAGGAGCGAGCCTACCAGTATGTTCTCACTCATGCCACCCCAGGAGACCCTGACAGCATCCTGGATGCTTTCGATGCCTGGTGCAGCAAGGTGGAGTTTATCAGTAACATTGGACCTAAAAAAGGTGAGGAGCTAAAGTAACCCTACCACAGCCATCTATCTGTTTATATAGCTTTATATGTTTGGCTCTTGAGCTGAAACGATTAGTTGATTAATCAATTGGTTGTGAACTATTAAATTAACTGCCAACTATTTTGATAATCCATTAATTGTTTCAGTCATTTTTTTTTAAGAAAAAACATCCAAATTCTCTGATTTCAGCTTCTTAAATGTGAATACTTTCAGGTTTCTTTACTCCTCTATGAGAGTAAACTGAATATCTTTGGGTTGTAGACGAAACAAGACATTTGAGGACGTCACCATGGGCTTTGGGGAAGAGTGATCAACATTTTTTGGACCAAACAACTAATCGATTAATCAAAAAAGTGATTGACAGATAAACTGATACTGAAAATAATCTTTAATTGCAGTTGCAATTTGGTTCGTCTGTGTGTAGGGAAGATCCTGGACCGGCTGCTGATGGAGCAGAGCCCTCTGACAGTGCTGGAGCTGGGTGCCCACTGCGGGTACAGCACCGTCCGGATCGCCCGGGCTCTGCCCCTGGGTGCCAGGCTCTACAGCGTCGAGATGGACCAGAGGAACGCTGCCATCGCTGAAAAAATCATCCGGCTGGCAGGGTTTGATGATGACACGGTGAGAGCAGAAATATGTAAACTCAATGCACTCGATGTGCTGTAGACCTTTAGATAAAAGCCCCAAATGATCTCCATACAGGCCATCATCATTATCTGTTTTAAAGGGATAGTTTGGATTTTTTGAAATGGGGTTATATGAAGTATTCAGTGTATAACCTATAAAAATGTGTGAATTGGGTTGGTTCGTCATTTTTAAAGAGCAGGTCCTCAGAAAAAAAAGTTTGTGAAACACAGCTTTTATGTATTGAATTTGAAAAATATTAAACCTTTGAGACATCCATGCTGTTTGTTCTTCAGGTGGAGCTAATTGTGAATCCATCTGATGAGGTGATTCCTCAGCTGAGGTCTGACTATGGTCTAGAAAGGCTGGATTTTGTCTTCATGGATCACTGGAAGAAATGCTACGCCCCCGATCTGCAGGTGGCCAGAATGAATCATTATAAAGGACATTTACACATGAATTTTTGTAGTTTATTATCCTGTCTGGGGGCCACCTGGAAGTAAAAATAATAATTTGTATATGTGCACTTTGTATTTAAGTAGATCTGTGAAGGTGGTTATGTACTCTGAGTCTGCAGAAGCCTGTTTCTTAAAAAAAAATGAAGTGCTTTTGTAACATATGTGCACCTGAAGTTGTACTTAAATGCTAAGTTAATTTGTGATTTTTCCCATTTTCCATTTTTACCTGGTTCACTCCTTCAGTTACATGATACTGCCTGTGTGTGTGTGTGTGTGTGTGTGTGTGGTGTGTGTGTACAGATGCTAGAGGGCTCAGGTCTTCTGGGAAAAGGGTCTATGATTGTGGCCGACAACGTGCTGTTCCCCGGGGCTCCAAAGTTCCTCAGACACGTTCGCAAGAGCGGCCTGTATGAGTGGAAGGTCCACCGGGCCACGCTGGAGTACAGCAAAGGCATCAGGGACGGCATGGCTGAGCTTGTGTACCAGGGAATCAAGTAGACGTCACGCAGACCAGGATATCACTCACAAGTGGCGAGGGATGGACTGATGGTGGTATATCCATGTTCAAACAAAAGTGAAAGAAAACTGTGACAGAAATGACAACTGTAAATTCACCTAAAAACTGCACCATCTCAGTGTCTAGTAAGAGATGCACTGTCTCAGCTCAAGAAAAATACATGAATATTTTTCAAAATACCTCACTGCAAGTACTCTATCCTGCAAAAAAAGGAGAAGTTTCAGGAAAATAATTTAAAGGAAAAATGTGTGACAAAACAGCATTATAATGAAGTACTGTAGTGTTGCAGAGATCCCCCGTCCTACAAATCTTGTTCTCCAGATGTGAGAAAAGCTGTTTGTTTGGTACAGACCCCAACAAATGTCACATCATCATGATTTTAATAGTTTTTGTAGTGAAAATGAAAATTGTGAGGCAAAAATAAGTAATTGTGAATCATATAGCAATTTGCAATATCTATCAAAATAATCATTACTCGATTTTTTTATTTTCTTTTAACCATTATGCAGCCCCAGCCTGCATACAAAAGCGACATCTACCTTTTTATTCCTGCTGGGGAGCTTTGTCACTGATCACTACCTGCTGTCATTCTGTCAGCTATCTAATGGAAGCAAAAACATGAGAAAATTCTTTAGAAAATAGCTTGTTTATTTAAATATAACCGATAAATTTAGAAAAGACCACATGAGAAAATGCATTACTGTAATTGTGATGCAAATGAACCCTCATGACATGCCATGTTTGGTTTATAATAACTGTCATTAATGCACAGGTTTAATACTGAAACCTGTATGAAAACATCTTAAACAGACAGTTCACAGCAAAATCCAAAATAAACATTTTTCCTCTGCCTGCGAGTTGCAGAGTTTTAAAGATATCGGTCGTAGAGGTGTCTGCCTTCTCTCAAAACCATGACCCAGTTACTCAAGACAATCTACAGACCTTGTTGTGAGCAGTTTCATGTGAGAAATTCCACCGCTAAAAAGAAGAAAGCACAACTGGCCAGAAGAAAAATATTATGTCTGATTTTGGGGTGAACTGTCCCTTTAAATGGTAAAGCCAACCTAAATTCAACACTCCCCTCACTACAATGTTACATTTTGTGTTTTTATTAATAACAAAATAAAATGTACAAAAACAGAAAAACAAAATTGTTTCATCAAAATTATTTAATTTAATACAAATAGTCAAGGCTTCTGTTCATTTCAGTACAAATAATCAAAGCCCTGGTGATCAACATGAGAGAAATTGGAAGTTTTTTTCCTGATTCGAGCTTTAATGTGAATATTTTCTGGTTTCTTTCCTCGTCTATGACAGTAAATTGGGTTGTGGACAAAACACAACATTTGATTGACAGTGATGACATTTTTCTCAATTTTCTGACATTTGACTGATTAACTGAGAAAACAATTGACAGATCAGTCGACAATAAAAATAATCGTTAGCTGCGGTCGCATCTGTAATAAAAGATTAGCAGCATGTGCAAAGCTGCTATGAAACATAATTGTAATTTATGAGAAAGTCTCCATAGGTCACAAATTATTCAGCTGACTGAACTGTTGTTCCTACTGTGTCAGCTGTTTGGAGAAGTGGCACATGACTGAACGTATGACAAGGTCAAAGTTTAAATGAGCCATCACCGGGCTCATGTCTACTTCTGCTACTGTGTGGGTGTGTGGGTGTCCCACTGCTCGTAAAACAGCAGGAGTGAGTGTGTGTGTGTGTGTGTGTGTGTGTGTGTGTGTGTGTGTGTGTGTGTGCGTGTGTGTGAGGTTGACAGGTTCATATATTTCCACTAAAAGGAAAGGATGACAGAATATGTGCAGTTGCTCAAACACACATCCACGTCAGTGTTTCAACAAGGTGAATGTGTGCCAGGTGACAACACTCACAGGCTGCGATGTCCAACAATGTCCAAAGCCTTCGAGGTCAACTGCAGCCTGACACGAGACACTTGTGCTGGATTTAGCCAACCTTCCTCTGAAGAATATCATGGTACAAGCTTTGATTCAACTACATTCTGTCCCTGTTTATACAAATAAAAAATATATCTGTCTCCCAGACCGAAGGGGCCGAAGTCATGACTTAAGTGGGGAGGAGGACTCCAGTGCCAGAAAGCTTGATGGAGACTAACATTGTCTTTTGTCTTAAATCATCCATTGGTCCTGGTCTTGATCTGGTCCCTCCATGTCCACCTGGCAGCAAGACACAGAACCAGAGGGTTAAGGTTAAGGTTTTGAAGTGCTGGTAGAAAATTAATTCCACTTCTTAACAGTTTTAAGCCATGTGTTTGGTCAGCTTAAAGGGATAGTTTGGATTATTTGAAGTGGGGCTGTATAGGGCACTAATGATAGTCGTTTTATTATTACATACAGTAGATGGCAGTCAGCACACCCCGAGTTTATAGAAGCAGCAGGAATGTAGGAAGCTAAGCAATGTAGGCTGCTGGTGTTTATGATGTCAGCACAGTGATTCCCCTACACACGTTTAGTAGCAGCAGCACACTGCTGAAATAGGACCACCACTGCTGGAACAAGATGAGGGAGGAGAGGAGACAGCTGCGTCTCATCTCTTTAGAAACTAATGTTTTGGTATTTTGTGCTACAAATGCCTCATATCCAGGTTAATTAACACACTTGTGAGTAAAGCATACAGGAGAGAGGAGGGCCATCTCATTTTAGAAACTGTTTTTATTTTTTAAGTATTTTGCAATATGGACACTTTATATCCAGGTTAATTCACACACCTAATTTAGGCAGTGGCAGGTAACACGGTCACTCTCAAAAGCCACTTTAGCAAGTGGCACTGTGTTTCAAATACCAATCATGATATTTAATGTTGTTTCCAACAGGAAACCGCCGTTATATAAACTAAAAATTGCTCTATCCACACAAACCAAACTCTACTGGCAAAATCTTTATTTTAGTCTCGTAGAACATGGGAGCTGCTGGTCTGCTCCTACCACAGACTCACATGTTCTGTGAGGTAAATTTACTGTTTTTGTAAAAGGAGTGTGGCTGAGTGAGAAAGGGCGATATTTGGCTTATATAAAAGGCAATTTCCATCAGATAAAGGCTGTTTGACAGCAAGATAAAGTAGTGAAAATATTCTAAATATAATGCACACTTTAACTGATATTGATTTTCTTAGGTGGACCTTTTTATGGCTAAAATATGTTTTGCTGCCAACCCTGTCCTCAGCAGTACATTGCTTAGCTTCCCACACAGGGACTCCTGCTGCTTCTCCAAACTGGGGGTGTGCCGTACCTCGTACAAACCCACTTCAAATAATCCAAACTGTCCTTTTACTGACATTAATCTTACAGTCTAGTTTGCCTCAGCCATTACAGTACTGCTGCACTGACTGCAGGGAAAACAGTTTCTACAAATCAAACGTTAAAGCACCTCATTGATCTCGCCGTCGTCAGGTGACTCATTGTAGTCATTCATCTCATCCATGTCCTGCATGTCTTCTTCATCTTCAGAGTCTTCCTCGCTGTCCTCCTCATCTTCGTCATCCTCGTCTTCCTCTTCTTCATATCCTGCCTGCGCCATGGTAGAGGGTGGATGACATAAAAGTATGGAACCATGTAAGCAGTGCATGTTTCACACTGCGGTATGATGTAACTCATCTTAAAATGCATCTGCTAATTATGCCTTAAAGGCTACACCAACACATTACCTCAAAAATAGGTTTCCCAATGGGCATCAGGTTGTTGTCTTTCTCGGCAATGCTCTGAAGCTGTAGTAGAGACAGAGTGCACGAATTAAGCTACAGTGCTGGGTAGTGATGGATTACATGTAATTGGAAATAAATAATCGGATTACAAATTATTTTACGTACACACTAAGAGAAAACACACTCTCTTGATGTGTGTGTAGTATGTTATGGGTACTCCATGTTGACACGGTACAAATATTATAAATACATGTCTAATATCTTTCCTAATATATTTCTCTTGTTGTTCTTTCACATAACCAGGTATAAATTAAAAAAAAAAAAAAAGCTGTGTCAAATTATTCCAAGGGACATACATTATTTTCTAACTTGAATAAGGTTCTTGGCTAAGAAAAAAAGAACTTGCGGCTGACCTGGCGGGAGAAAAAAGATCCCTGCGCAAAAGTGCATTTTATCTACTAAAAATGTTCTGAGATGTTTAAATAGGAAAAAAAAGATATTTGCAGAACTCAGATTTTGTGTCTATAAGGTGCAATATTTTCAGTGATTTCTTTTGAAGCAATCAAAAGAATTGAATCACAATTTTTTTTTTTAGTAATCCAAAGGATTATGTTACTGATTATAAAAATTTGCCATGTAATTTGTATTCAGTAACTGTGTACATTTCAGAGCAGTCTGGCCCAGTCCTGTCAATCATAAGGAGAATCTCAGCAGAGGTCTTTACCCAGGTTTGGTGCTGCTGCTCCTGCTGGTGCAGCTCGGTCTCGTCCACACACGGCCGGTCCAAGTTGAACCACAGAGACTCCGTTACCGGGGGAACAGAGAGGGGAACAGCGTGGACATGTCTGTCACACGGAGGGGGACAACAACAAGCACGATGTCAACCAGCAGCAGCCCTGTGTGTAGCCTGGACGAGACTGTGAATGTTCAGCGTTTACACAAAAAAAAATGAAGCGTTAAAACCACCGACTTAATGAAAGAAAACACAAACACAATTTAACACGACAAAAGATAACGTAACACATCGTTCAAATACGATTTAAGTCTTCCTGTTTTCTAACGTACAAACATTTAAATGTAAATCTAATACTTAACACATAACGTGCTGTAATATGACATTTCACCCGGAATCCACAGCGCATTTATAGATATTATACGTACCTGCCATCTCTTGCCCCAGCTCTGAAAAAAATTCAAAACAAATTTAACCGGAAGCCGCTGGTGTTCACCTACACATCGTCCTCCTGTCCAGTGTCACTTTACAAAGGTTCCGCTTGGGTGGCTTTGGCAGTGGTAGAGTCAGGAAAACGTAGCCAAAACAAATAATCCACTCTGTCAGTGATCTGTCTTATAGTAACACATATGTTCCCTGATGTATGTAGTGGAATATACTGTATATTGATAAACTCTTAAACAACACCAGATACCTGTTGAGAACGACAGAAAATGACTATTTCCTTTCGTGAATCTGACCATTGTGCTCAAAAGATAAGTTATTTTGTTCTGTATTAATTGCACTGTAAATGAATCTATATTATAATCATATACAGCATTGGAGAAAAATATATACTAGTTAACTAGTACATGTAGTTCAATCCCTAGTTTAAATACAATTTGCAGTGGTTGGATGGTGATTTAATTACTTTCAACCCTCGGTACCTTTTTCAGTAGCTCTGCTTTGAGCCACGTCGTTTAGATAGTAAATTACACCTAGATATTCATAGTATTCTCATGACTTTTTTGCCGTGCAGTATGGCACAATGCCACAGCTCATTGGCCCTGGTTGTCATTTTAATGACAAACACCTGCTATTTGATTAAAATCAACTGTGGTTTGCAACCAAGATATGTGTGCGATCAAATGCTGTATAAAGTCAACTTGCTGAATACACAACAGCTGCCCCCTATCCTCTCCTTAAATCAGATCCTTGGGTTGTATAATTGAGGATTGGCCTGCCCTTGTCCATAAATCAAACACACCTACACTTTACTCAGTGTCAGTTGTACTTCTGTGTAGCAATATGAGATCCCAGACCCAGTCTGTGGTAATAATAATGATATAGTTTGGATACAGATTAACTACTTTTTGAAAGTTTTAATTTGACATGTTTTTTGTTTGTTTGTTTGTTTGTTTGTTTGTTTTTTGTTTGTTTGTTTTGTTTTTTTCTTATCTACTCTTTTTTTGAGAGTAGATAAGTTGTAGTTTCACTACTTTACATTGTGAAGTGGTCTTTGGGAAATATAGTTTCCAAGTGGTTTTGGTCTTTAACATAACACTAATCCATTTCCATTCTTTTCACACAGTATAGGGAATGTTTTTCGTCACTTTGTGTCCCAAAGAAAGAATCAGCATTAAATTTACTCTAAAAACAACTAAATTTGTTATTTTAAAAATGTAACGGTGTCTTCTCCCCTTAATATAAAATCAAATTTAGTGAAAGAAATACCATTAAAATCAGTGAAATCACTTTTATGTTAAAGAGATTGAGGTATCTAGCCTGCCCTTCACGTTGATCTTTTTACTTGAGTTGGACTTATAATTCGTAAAATAAAGGCAGCGTATTCAGAATATTCTTTAAGTGTTATCTTATAAACTAAACTGTGTTTCTGTTATAAAAATTTTATTCTGAAAAATGTCTATAAATTTATAGGTGCTCCCTAGGTTTACATTAACCCTGTTCCCCTCCCAGATGCTCTTGCAAAATAATATCACATTCCACATGAGACAGGAAGTGAAAGAAAGTGGCATTGTATCGACGCCAGGGAGCTGACAGCTCAAAGACAAGTAGGTTTCTCTCATTTACATGTTATTTTTGATGTTCTAGAAAGACTGACAGAGGGAACAAGCATGTGGTCAACACGGTTACCTAAGCCTAAACAAGTGTTTACTTCACATTATGATCAATAATATTTATAAGAAATAACCTCTTAAATGAACTGGCATGTGGTCTCATGGCCTTGATCTGTTAGCTAGCATCAACGCTGGGACTTTTCATAGTGACAAAATTTGACATGTGGTAGGCTTGAGAGTAGCATATGACATTCAGCCACATTTTCAATATAATGGCACTATTTGTTTTACATGTATACTGGATGTATTTAATTTAATGCTAAGATGTAATGTTTTTGTTGATTTATCTGTATTTTAAAAAGTTTTTACAGAGATGAGTAGAATGCTAGGAAGTGCAGCTAAATAGCAAATGTGTTATTGTGCCTGCTGAGATGTGGATCCCAGAAGAAGGGTAAAACATCCCTAAATCAGAGGAAAAGAGATGGAGGAGAGTCCGAGAGCAATGATTTAACTGGTATAAATACATTCAAATCTTCTTGACATTTATAACTTATACACTTTATAACACATCTCAGTTGGTTTTTATGTTGATGATTAGTATCAAAATATCTTTCATGCCAAACGTGTGAACATTAACTAATGCAATCATCTCCATTAAGTACTTTGTATAGAACAATATTATGTAACTTTGGAGGTAAAACTACACTGTAAAATCAGTGTCGTCTCAACCCTGTTGCTCTGGTCAGTCCTGTTGCCATGGTGTCAACCGTGTTACCATCATCCATCAATATGTAAAAAAAGGACCTTTCATACATTTCCTGGGTAAAAAGAATAACATCAAGATTTTTCTTTAATTTTTTTTTTCCTAATTGACATGCGGCCACCATGTAAAAGTTGAATACCATGACATATTCTGTATAAAAAACGTCATACAAGTATTTAAAAATATGCCAAGGTTGAAAATAATCTAAAGTACTCTTCATATATATTCCACTACATATTTCCAATTAGAAATATATCCTATATGGATGTGTCTGTAACAGGGTATGCACAACAACTAGAACATTTAGAAGAAAAACATAGACTAGGAGAGTGCACTCAGTGGAGTGCAGATGATGAGGCACATACTGCAATGCCACCACCACTGCCAGATGCAGCCAGTGGAGATTTGAAAAAATGTTCTTACAACATTAACATGACCTCCACATATGTTGGCCTGAGCTGAAACAAGATTTCAAACAGAAGCAGTTGTTGATCACTTGTGGCCCCTAGCGGGCGGTCCAGAAATGTGAGAAGTCAACTGTCAACAGTCATATAAATCAGACCAGCAAAAAAAATAGAATTACTGCCTCACAGTTGTTTGTCTCGTCTCTACAGACTCATATAAAGTCTGTAGAGAACACTGGAATTCAATATGGTATTTACCACTATATTGACCTGTAACATTGCAGGAATTTAATCAAAGGTATTATGTGTATTTTTTGGCAAAAATTGAAGTTATCACTATATTGACATGTGTGATTCCAGTGAATAATTTCCAGTGATAAACACGCTGCCTTCATTTAGAGACTGTTTTCACAGAGGAGTACAGAGGACTGATAGAGAGCTGATCATTATAATGTCACCATGACCTTTACCTTTGACCACCAAAATCTAATCAGTTCATCTCAAGTCCAAGTTAATATTTGGTGTCAGATTTTAAGAAATTCCCCCAAGGCCTTCTTGAGATATCGCATTCACGAGGACAGGACAGACATGATAACATAATCTGACATAATCTGTTCATCTTGGAGTCCAAGTGGTCGTTTGTGTCAAGTCTGAAGAGATTCCGTTCTTGAGATATCACGTTCACAAGGATGGGACGACCTGAAAACATAAAGCTTCTGACCATAAAAACATAAAGACATAAAAGTCATAAAAGAGTTTCTTGAAGTTTTTTTTTTTTTTTTTTAATTTCTGAGTCACAGACGTCCTTCAGCATACAGTCAGAATATGCACCAAAAAAAAAAAAAAAAAAAAAATTAGGCTTATTGGTCCAGTAGTATTTGAGATTAGCGGTGGGTCCAGTGATCACTCACACACTCACTCACTCACTCACTCATGCACGCAACCCAACACTTACGCCTGGTGGGGAAAATGCTAAATTATAC
The DNA here is from genome assembly GCA_034769285.1 of Lutjanus argentimaculatus. NCBI lineage: Eukaryota > Metazoa > Chordata > Actinopteri > Lutjaniformes > Lutjanidae > Lutjanus > Lutjanus argentimaculatus. Next base: position 6,852,629 of record JAWZSL010000001.1, read on the forward strand.
AGCCTGAGATGGTGCAATACAAAAAGTGATGATTTTGATTATTTTATACTAGTGGACAAATCTAAATATACAAAGCTGCAAAAGGATTGATATATGCTTTTTTAAAGTTTCATCTGAAGACATCATGCTTGTACTCTAAATCAGCAACACACACACACACACACACACACACACACACACACACACACACACACACACACACTTAACACTTGTAATTAACTTCAACATGGTTGGTTAATGTTTAAAGTTTAAGTTGAATCAGGAGGCTACCAATACAGATGCAGCAGAAATTTATCTGAACTACCACCTTTTCACCCTTCTTATTGCCCTCCCAGGTCACACTGCCATTTTGCCACACCAGATGTCCATCATGTGTGTGTGAGGGAGTATGTGTGGGAAAGAGCAGGCTAGACCTTGAGATAAGACATAATAAAAGAGACTCTCTCATACACACTCCCTCTTATACCTTTCTCGTTCTTTTTCTCCTACACCACACACACACACACACACACACACACAACCACCTCTCTCTCTCTCTCTCTCTCTCTCACAAGGTAGACTTTAGACTTTGGAGACATACAGCAAGTTTCCACAGTTAACTGACATTAGGGACTACGTTATTATCGGTCACATTCCACTCATGCGCTCATACACACCAACCCACCCATTCACACACACACACACACATGCACAGATGTGTGTTTTCTAATTCTTGTTTGGTCTTGAGAGGTGTGTAAGAAGTGACAGGAGATACTGATTTGTGTGATCTTCTCTTCAGGAAGGAATCATCACAGAATCTAACAAGGTAAAGTGAATCTGCTCATCATTTTCTTATATAAATCTTCTCACTGGTCTTTGAGCTGAAACACATTTTTTTAGATTTCATGTTCAGGAGCACTGCTGTTTGTGTAACGGTGTTTCTTCAACTACAGGCATGTTTGACTCTCCAAAATGAGTAAAAATCAACCTCTGAATCTCAATTTTAAGCATCAGAGGCTGTCATATAGTATTAATACGTACACAAAACACGTTTATTTTTTCACCATTTGTTTTTATACATTTGTCAGAGGGCACAAAAGTTCATTTAATACTAAACTATAATACTATAATACTAAAAATTGTATTAAGACATTTAAATGTATATTCATCAACCTTTGTGCATCATTCTAAATACACAAATAATAAAAAATTGGAGATTTCATGATTTTCTCTTATCAGTGGAAAATTTAGACAGTAACTTTAGATGTCAACTGTGTTCATGCACTCAAAGAAAATGTGTTGCTTTTTTATGACAGATATTGCCATTCTAACCTCTAAATCATCTCTCCTGAGGTGTTAAAATGGTTAAAATGGTCTCACTCAATACTGGGTAAACAAAAAAGTATATTTTAAGCATTGAATTAAGTAATATTTATATGGAACAATTTCATTTGAAACAATGTCCGAATGTAATTTTATTAACTCATTTCACGTACCTGAACACAAGCTTGTTTTGGACCCACATTATTTAATTATTTAGTCTTTTTTGTCAAGATGTTTAATAACACCGTGTATTTATCAAGCAAAATTTGAGAAGTTTTAACATAAATCCAAAATTATACTGCTGGGACCTAAAAGTACCTGTAGTTGAATAAATGCCCGTAAATAGAATTTATTTCAACTGTCTTTGCTGTAGTTATCACATTTTTCTGATTTTGATCAAAAATAGAAGCTGAGAGAGAAAAAGTGTTAAAGAGAGGAAACAAATAGTTTCAGTATAAATTGAAAACCATCAGAAATGGTGGAATTCTTAATCAGACACAATTTTCATTTAGATGGGAATGACAGATATAACATATTGACTCTTTTGTCGAGTTTGTTACATTTCTTTATGTGAAGACTCTGTGGTCATCAATTTGATGAGTTCTTCCTAACTTTACCTTTCTGCCAGTTTTTAGTGTGTGTTCCGTTGTGTTGTTTATTTATTGTTTATAAAACATTCAGGCCAACAAAGTATATTGAATTGTGAAAATTGTTTAAATTTTTGTAAAGAAGGTAAGACTAGCCAACTAATCATAACCTCAGTGGAACCTCATGCCTCCATAGCATTTGTGGGGTCCAGGATCCCTTGGGGGGAGCAACAAACATTTCAGACAGTCCCCACGATTTGCCCCCCTGAGGTCATTGAAATCAAACATGTTGAATAAAATCACAATTTATACAAATGTATGCATACATAACAGTTTTAAAAGATACATTTTTGTCCTCACTCACTGTTGACAGTGCACAAACTTATCTCCAAAGTTTCCAATCAGTGATTATTATTACCAAACATTAATGGGTAATTATTACCTGTCACCTATATAAAAGTGACTGAGTGTGTACTGTGTTTGTGTGTCTCACTCATATTAGAGGTTACAGGAAATCCCCATGACAGACTTTACCTTTGGTTTAGTGCTGTATATTGACTGTCTGACTAAAATCCTGCCACTGATGTATGTTAATGCCTCCCTGCTGCAGAACCATGTGGGTCGTCCTCGCCATGCTGCTCGCCCTCTCCAGTGGCGCTCTGTCTCTGGACAAACTCAACATGTGTATGGACGCCAAACACCACAAAGTAGAGCCTGGGCCTGAGGGAAAACTTTACCTCCAGGTGAGGAATACAAATATCCCCAGACATGTGTGGGGAAATCAAATGTGCTGGGAGATTCAATAGTTAATACTTTTTTTTCCATTGTAAAAATAGACTATTTGTTCTAATTTTAAAAGCGTCCAGACTGCCTTAAAATTTGAAGTTGACTTATTTTTGTTGATCATGTCCTCCTTCCTTGCTCTTTGTGCTTCTACCATGGACAAGCAGGCTACGTGGTTAAATAGTTTATTTTCTCTGTCTCAATGATCGTGAGTCTGCATGGAGTCTTTTATTTTGAAAATTAACCGGATTCCCCCTCCCTTTTCTGTGTCTGACTTCCTGCCCGTTCGATCTGCTGCGTGCTAATTGACGCGGCATCCGTCAAAAATAGACTTGCATTGCTGCGTATTCGCTGCAGAGCGGAGCGCGGAGCCGCTTCTGGGACGCAGCTGAAACGTATCGTAGCGCATCTGGTGGAAACACGAGCATTGTGGAAATTAGGACTGAATTCAATACTAACCTTCATCATGGAGACACTCAAGTTGTCATCATATGTGTTTTCTTCAAACTATAAAAAAGAAGCATCTCAGGAGAGTTCTAACTCTCAAACAATACATACTGGGAAGTCTGATAAAACATCAATCTTTTATTTTAGAAACTACTTAATGACTTGATTTAAATCTCTACAGCAAATTAATTCAACTCATCATTTCAAGTCAAAAGACTTAAAGTTCAAGAGCTCATGTTTATAGGGTCTGACATGTTCTATAAATAGATACTAGGAGATTTAAGTTTAATCAGCTTGAATAAATAAAATGTTTATATTTACGTTACATTAATGAGAAAAGATTAGTTGTTTCCACTAAATTATTGTGTGATTTTTTACAGTGTAAAGATTCTGATCTGGACATTGGACTGAAACGAGAATGTTTTCGGTTCAATAACACAAAGTGACCCTACTTTCCTCTTCCTCTCCCCAGTGTAAGCCGTGGCGTGACAATGCATGTTGCACGGCCAACACCACCGAAGCAGCCCACGATGATAACTCCTACCTGTACAACTTCAACTGGAATCATTGTGGTGCCATGAGCCCAAAGTGCAAGAAACATTTCATCCAGGACACTTGCTTCTACGAGTGCTCACCACACTTGGGGCCCTGGATACAAGAAGTGTGTATTGTGCATTTGTGCTCTTAGTCTTTCTTGTATGTGTGTATTTGCAACACTAGATGGCAGCATAAGATGTTGAAACTACTGAAAGGGCATGTGAGGACAGTTAAATCCAGATACTATGTCACCATTATCCTATGTCATTATACTCATAAAAAGATAACCAGATCAAATTACATTCGGTAAAGAGAGACTTTGTAATGAATTTAATTCGTAGAGACCTTTATAATTCATAAACTCACGGCATTGCAACTTTGGGGACAAGAAGTTTAAAGGGACAGTTCACTCCAAAATCAAAATACATATATCCCTCTGTATCTAGTGCTCTTTATCCATCTAGAGTGTTTTGGTGTGAGTTTAAGAGTTTTGGAGATATCAGCCATAAATGTCTGCCTTCTCTCCAATAAAATGGAATTAGATGGTACTCAGCTTGTGATGCTCAAAGTGCCAAAAACTATGTTTAAAAAACTAGAAATCATGCCCTGGTTACTCAAGATGATCCACAGACTTTGTTGTGAGGACTTTCATCAAGGAACTTTCTACCACCTGCTAACTATATCACCGTGCAGAAGGAAGCACACGTCATAGATGAGAAGTTACTGTTCAGTTGAGGAGGACGCCATTAACGTTTACGTCCCATGTTGTCATTCCTGAGCAGATACACGCTTCCTTCTTCACAGTGATCGGGGTGGCGTGTGTAGTTCAGCAGAAAGACAATGGCTACATGAGACTGTTGGATAATCTTAGGTAATTGGGACACAACTATGGAAAAGACACATTGCTGTTTTTCAAATGTATTTCTCGCCACTTTGAGCACAACAAGAAAGTGAGACATCCTTATGGCTGATATCCAAAACTCACAACAGCAACACACACCAAAACAATCTACATGGATACATGGCACTACAGGTAGGAGTCAAAATATGTATTTTATTTCAGGGTGAACCATCCCTTTAATTCTAGAAATATATCAGTTGTGTTGTGAAATTATTGATCATACAATCTACTCAATTATGTGTGCCTAGGCCAGTGAGCAATGGCGTAAGGAGCGTATCTTGAATGTGCCGCTGTGTAAGGAGGACTGCCATGAGTGGTGGGAAGACTGCAAGAATGATTTCACTTGCAAGTCTAATTGGCATAAGGGATGGGACTGGAGCTCAGGTAAGTACAGAAACACACACAAGCACACACATGTGCATATGCACACTGGGTGCATACAGATTTCCTCTCATTTTTAACATAACAATGGAAATAAGTTCACAAAAATTAGTGGAATCAACTAATAGTTTCTCATTAACATAACATAAATGTACAAGTTTTATTTATTTTAGTTAGTTCAACTTATTAAATTTTGGTATTTATTGTCAGAGGACTTCAGAACTCATAAACATACGTTCTTCTAATTTGATGTCTTTTGATTTGAAATGATGAGTTGGATGAATGCACTGCACAGAGTTCAATCAACTCATTAAATTCAGTTTCTAAAGAAACATGATTAGCATATATAGTTTGAAGAAAATGCATATGAAAACTTGCTGTTTGTCTCTAAAACGCTTTGAGAGAAGTCATGGGAAACACTGCGAACCATGATGAAGGATAGTTATTCAGTCCCTATGTACTCACACATACAAGTTAATAAACTAATAATAAATGTTAAATTACATAAATGTTTGTCAGTGTGACTTAAAAGTTGTTGGTTCAATCTAATATATTAAGCTTATTGAACATGTTGTCTCAAGTACAACTGAATTAATATCGAGTTTATTTGTTAAGAAAAGTTTATTTGCTTTGAATCGTTACAAAATTACCTCAACCGGACATTAACTTGTTTAAGTCAAACATAATAGATTATTTTTACTGTGTCGCCCCATGTTTGAAAAAAAAGCACTGCAAAAGAGCCCCCTTGGATGCTTCTACGGTTGATTAAACATGATAAAGTTCCCTCTAGAGGCCTCTTCTAATGGGAAAAAGATGTGGCAGTGCCACATAGGCTGCCCTACATGCTAGCAAATTAGTTGGCCTCTATGTGCCTCTAAATAGTTAAAGCTACTACGGGGAGTTTTTTAACTGGTTTTGAAACGGTGTCACTGTTGCCTCTATAAGTTGACCTATATAAGTTAACAAGACATTGTTAACAGTGGCTATTTCTTTATAGTTGTTCTTATTGCCTGCCTCTGGGTTGTATTTTCTCCTTGAAATGAGATGAAACAAGGCTGTGTTTACTTTTTACACTGAGTAGTACATTAGCCAGTTAAAAGCCAGCAGAATGAGATTTTTATGTAGATAATTGTATTTTTAACGTTATATTTTGTGATTATGGCGGTGGAAACACTACAGGGGCCTCCAAAATCAACAAAATATGAAAGTTCCTTGTAAGGCTTTAAAAGGTTAACAGTTCCTTGTCTGTTTTTTATTACGGATGTGTTGTAGTTGTACTTAAAGACGCATAATAAAACTATTTTCATCTAAATCCTCACTGCATACAGCTGGTGCCCCTTTTTATTTTTTCACCCCTTCCGCTCAGACATCCTGAGTCTGACACTGACTATATCCACACAATACCACTCACTCACTAACTCACACATAAACAAATAGTGATCTTATACTTGAGAAATAGTTGTAGCTGCAATGATTTGGACTCTTTCTAATCCTCTGCTCCCCTACAGGTATGAACAAATGCCCTGCAGGCAGCAAGTGCAGAAAATGGACTGAAGTTTACCCCACACCCAAGTCCATGTGTGAACAAATCTGGTCCAGTTCCTACCTTTATACCACCCACTCCAAAACCTCAGGCCGCTGCATGCAGCTCTGGTTCAACGGGACAAACCCCAACAAGAAGGTGGCTGAGTATTACCTCAACAACGCACAGCAACGCCAAAGCTTTGCCTTGACAACGCTACTTTTCTTGGCTTTTGCAATTTTCTCTGTAATGATGTACTAAAATGATATTTTTGGCTTCACCTCTATCACCTTGGAGGTACCAATAAAACTTAATTCAAATGGTCTCCTGTCTTGCTTTCATGTCCTCTTTTTGGTCATTGAATGAACTGATTGTGAGATACGTTAAGGATTTCATGTCCATGTTGTCCAGTACAGTTGCGCATTTTTTTAAAATTTGTAAATACCCATAACATAGATACAAATACATCAAGAGAGTGTATTTCACTCTTATGCATACATAAAAAAAACATGAATTCTGATTATTTACTATACTATAAAAAATAACATATATACCATATAAATAATAAAAAATCTAAAATGAGCCTTCAAGAAACATAAAAAGATTAATAGGCCTAGCCTGGGACTTTTTAAATTGTTTGTGGAAAGGAATTTTTCGTATCATAAAATAAATGCAGTCTATAATGAAGCCTTTTGTAAAATAAATAAACTTTTATATCATTATAGTTTAAATGAATGAATCCGAAAACTTTTCATGGACCCACAGACCCCTGAGTGTCCCCGGACCACTATTTGAGAACCATAGTTGGCGACGCTAGTGGGAAAATGAAGGGGGAGGGAGGACTGCACATCATTGTTCTTAACATCTTTTTTTTTTACATTTCTGGACATGATAAACATGTACTTAGATCTTTTTACTTAACAAGAAGCAAAATCAGCCATTTCCACTTTACATCCAATTAATCATCTCATTATGCTAATTACTTATATCACCCAACATGCAACTCTTAGCAACCAAGTTAAATTTCATCCAGTAAGCCTGTAACTGGCATTCCATCATAAAAGTTCATAGGAAACAACATTGCTGGGTTTCATATAGCCCACATACGGGTTTCCAGTGGATTGTGATGGACTGTCAACTCTCCTTTTTGAGAACATGAAGTAGGCTGCACTGAAAACCACCAAAAAAAACAAACAAGATTACAGTTTCATCTAAATGTAAAAGTAACCCCCGATCAAGGCAGCACTGCAGTTTTGTGTCTAGAAAAGTATTGCAGATGTGAAAATCTGTGTGGGTGAAGAAAATAAAACAAAAATAAACTTGTGCATCTGGACAAGGCATGAAGGGACATGCCTCATTACTGTATTACTGCACAGCTCTGGCATGACATTTCTCTCAAGCGCAAACTATGGATGAGTTTAACAACCCCTTCATAACCTGATGAAACAGTAAAACTGACCCACTGATTCTGCACGGAGGGAAAATGTTTCTCTGCACTGGGCCCCAGTGATCACACCATCACATGACCACTCTGGGCCAGCTAGTGGTTAGTGGGCTCCACTGCTGGGTAATTATGGAGTTCCAGTCCCCTGAGTGTGTGTGTGTGCGTGTGTGTGTGTGTGTGACAGAATGAGTGAGAGAGTAAGGGTGTTTTAATCTGTCTCTTACTCCCTCTATGTTTAAGTGCCTTTTTGTGTCACACGATCTATGTGTGTATGTGAGGGACATGCGTTTACAGATGTGTCTCTCTCTCTCTCTCTCTCTCTGTGTGTGTGTGTGTGTCAATGCCACGTCTGAATATGTTCCATCAGGTCTTTTGATTGGTTAGTTGATGTGTTACAAGACATGATCAGGGAGGACCATGGCTGAACAGAGATAAGTCTGAGATATACTGTATATTTAGGAACTTTTGTGCACTGTGTATTTTTATAATCGAAGCCTGAGATATTAAATTTTATACATTTAAAAAAGACATAGCTGATGCAGTCAACAGTATTTTAATATTTTGAAAATGCGGCCCCATCCTCTGACAGAGATCAGATGTGTCAAAGTGCAGCTTGATCTCTGAGGCTGATAATGACATCCTTCCTGATTATGCCACTGCATAATTTAGTGGTGCAAGTTCAGCTGTGAACCCCGGGCCAGCCTTTCCTGTTTCTTTTCTCTGTATTAAGTGTATGCATAAAGATCCTATACAAAGAATGGGGTGGCATATGAGCATAACAATTATCTAATATTTTCTATTACAAGAACACCTCAAACAATACCTAATCTGGGTTTGAATAACAGAGGATTTCAATAACAGAGGTGTCAATCAACACTACAAGTCTGTCCCCACAGTTTACACAACGCAGTTCCCACTTACCTCTCGTAGACCTCTACCAGATGCTGACTCCAAATGCAAGGCCAGGGCAACATGTCGACATCACATGGATATTGTGATATGTTGAAGAAGTTTGTATCGCAATATGACAGAAGTTATCCTGGTTTTAAAGGCTGCATTACAATAAAATGATGTAATTTTCTGCACTTACCAGACTGTAATGTATATCTTATTTAAATTCTAATTATTATTATGGCATTAACAAAAATAAATATATATATATTCATAATTCACTTTTTTGTTTGTTTGTTTGTTTTTTGATGTAGTATTATCACTTTTTTTGAGGGATAGTTCACCCAAAAATGAAAATTCAGTCATTATCTACTCACCCTCATGCTGATTGAAAGTTGGGTTTAGTTATTTTAGTCCACAAAACACTGCTTCACAACACAGTTTCACAGGAAAAAAAAAAAGAAAACATAAAAAGCCTCCATACTGCTTGTCTGACGTAATCCAGTCTCCTAAAGCCCCAACATGCTGTTACCTGGTGAGTGCACACTGTCGCACCACACACACTCAGTTCAGACAGTGTGCACACACATATGTGAAAATGGCTCTACAGTGAAGGTTTAGGTTAAAAACATGGTGTAAATGACATCGACTTGGCAGCTTTAGGAGACTAAGACCAGATGAGCATTATGGAGGCAACTGGCACTCACAAACATTGTTTGGGAGATTCTGCAACACTGTTTTCCTGTAAAACTCCTGCAGTGTTTTTGTGGACTAAGAAACTAAACCCAACCTTCAATCGGTGTAAGGGTGAGTAGATAATGAAAAATTTTTAATTTTTGGGTGAACTATCCCTTTGAAGACTTGGGTGACCACAGGTTAATGCTATTCTGGAACTCCTGACCTAATATTTAGCACTTACATAATATTCTAATATGTCAGATATCATTTGAAATGTTCTTATTACTCCTTGGATATTGATAATAACAATATTTACTAGTCAGAAAAAAAACTGAAAAATGTTACTTCCATCCCATGCAAAAAGTTATGATAACATATTGCCTTAAAGGACCAGTGTGTGGGATTTAGTAGGTAGCTGAGAAACACGAAAGGCCCGCTTGAAAGGCCAGTGTTGGGTTTGTCCGCTCTGGGCTACTGTAAAAACATGGCGCTACAACGGGGCAACCTTAATGGAAAAGGACACCCATAAACACTGATGAAAACATAGTTATTAATATTATATTTAATTTATGCAATACTCTTCCCAGAAATCCCCAGAAATCTTACACACAGGACATTCAAGAATACTCTAAGTATAGTTGCATTTATAACTGGAAAAGCAAAGCTGAGCATGACAAAGAAAAGCTAGACTAATTAAAGTTGAACCAAGTCTAGCAATGCAAAGCTGGACTTGAAGCTGATTCTGAGATGTCCACACAGAATAGAGTGGCTCGTATCAATACAGTGGCTTAACGCTGATGGCTGCTGTGGCCACTGTATTGGGGAAGAAGATAAATAGGTTATGTACTGTTTAGTTAACACCATGGCCTGTTTTCAGTCTTACCCTCAGGCACAACTTTAAAACATTTGAAAAATAGCAAAGTTGTCTATCTGTCCATCCAAATATATCGTTTGTAATGAGCATTACAGCCTCACAGTTGTAGACAATTATGGTAAGATGCAAAAGGGGAAAAACTGCAAAATTAGTTTTTAAGATGAATTGATTACAGAGTAGGTTTATTATGATGTGACATTTCGTAGCACACTTTTACAATCTCCGCACGCAGACATATTGTCAAGCCACATACTTTTACAGTCTTTTACAGTCAACTCACACACACACAGACATACACAGTGTGATGCCATCGCCAGAAATAGCTTTGGGATGGCTGCTGTCCCTGTAGCTATTAATACTCAGCTTTTCTGAGGTCATTGGCAACACACACGACCCTGCCCAACGCTCACCCTCTCTCCCTAACTTTAACGCTACCTCTCTATTGCTTTGTGTATGAGTGTGTGTGTGTGTGTGTGTGTGTGTGTGTGTGTGTGTGTGTGTGTCCATACCACATTTTAAGAGTCAGACTTTTTGTGGGCAACTTGAGAAAGAAAAGGGAAGGCTAAAGTCAGAATAAAGTGCAATGATCTCTAAATGCTGGGTTGGCTGTTTCCTGTGTTTTGCCAGTCCGGTCCCAAGGTGGACAGTTACACCTTGTGGGAGTGTGTGTGGGTGTGTGTGTGTGTGTGTGTGTGTGTGTGTGTGTGTGTGTGTGTGTGTGTGGTCTGGAAAAGAAAAAGATTGCATAACTGGATTGGAGCTTGTGTTGAGAAATTACTGCCGACAGGCCTCCTTAGTGGCTGCAGGTTACACTCATATTCAAAGAGGAAAGCCCTCTGGCATTAGTGAAGGATTTGACCACGCAGGCGACTTCTTAGAGCTGTGATACAAGAGTAGAGAGGGAAAAAAACAAATCATTTTTTAATTTTAGAAATAATAGGATGAAATATCAGTAACTGAAATATCTTTTATGGTTTAAAACTAGATTTAATTTTTAGTTTATTCTCAATGGTGTAAGCCTTAAAATCACAGAAATTTAGGGCATTGAAGTGTTACCTTTGTAAAAGTACATAAGTATGTACTTAAAATGTACACTGCAGATTTCCCCACTGAGGGACTAACATAGGATTATCTTACTTTATCAAACATAAAAGTACACATAATGAGCAATGGCCTCTTTCAGAGTGTAATATTGCATGACACATTATTGGATTTTTATTAAAGCTGCATTAAGGCATATTAAGCATTTTAATGTTGTATATGGTCACGGTGCAGCTAATTTTATCCGCTGTATACACTGTAAAGTAGTTCAGTCTATAACAATGACTTATGCTTGCACTGAACCTGCAAAGAAAGGACCAACTAAAGCTGTCAGATGTGTATGTGAAGTGTAGTGGCGTGAAAAGTTAACTTCTCTTTTATGGACACCTGTTTCTGTCACTGTAATGAAAAAATTCTAAAAGATCCCGAAAGTCATTATAATGAGAAACTCTGAAAATAGTGGCTTAGTGTCTCAAAATAATGAGAAATAATGAGTTAGTATCTCAAAAAATGAGTTAAAATATCAAAATAGTTACTTGATATCTTAAAATAATGACTCTGTATCTTAAATTAATAACTTAGTGTGTCAAAATAATGATTTAGTATTTTTAAATAATGAGAAACTTTCTCAAAATAATAAAATCTTTAACAAAATAAAGACTGTCATTATTTTGTTATACTAAGCCAGTGATTCCCAAACTTTCTCCAGTATGCCCCCCTTTCGGAAGCCAACAAAAGTTCAGGCCCCCCACCACAAAATTTTCAATCAATTGTAAACAATAATTGGGGATGGAACTGATAAAAAAAAGAATTCAAAAGTTAAATTTTTAGCAAAATAAAGGTCAGCTGGATAGAAACAGCAAACTCATTTGTTTATTCCCCCTACATAGATCATATTCATTCAGCTTTGTTTCACTCTTTTTTTCTCCCCTGGTCTTTCGCGCCCCCCTTGCAGTGGCTCTGCGCCCCCCCAGGGGGGCCCGCCCCCCAGTTTGGGAACCACTGTACTAAGCCATTATTTTGAGAAGATTTCTCATTGTCATGACCTTCAGGATCTTTTTTCATCACATTGGTGGAGGCTTCCATGTGGCATGGAAGTTACATGTAATTAAAATAACTCATAACTGTAAAGTAGATGAAGAAATGCTTACTTTCCACGACTGCCCCTCTTCTCAATTAGTCCATTCCTTTACTCCTCTGTGTCTCCATCCCTCTTTTCCTCCCCCTCTCTCTATCTATCCACTATCTCTTTATCCCTCCATCCCTCCTTCCCAGAGAGCTCTGTCAAGTTAGCGAAGACAGTCATAACAGGACAAAACAGTGGGTGACTTTGTCCCAGAAAATAAAACCATCTCGCTTTGAAGTCATAAAGATCTCCTTTATTTTGAAAATCCTAACAGGAAGTTGTTCACATTGACAGTATGTCGGATTTGACGCGTCCCCTGTTGTCGCTCCCCGGTCTCCCTCCAGTGTGGATTTACATACCCTGATTTCCGTGGGACTGGGAAGCGAAAGAGGAGGGTGGTGAGCCTTTCAGGAACTGAGGAAACAGTCGCCAGCAGCGAAATTTAACAAATGTGCAACTTTTAGCGGCCGTCGTCGGTGCTCTTGCGCCTCCTAACCTCCGTCGGAATAACCGTTGACGTTACTTTCAACGCTTCTCAACGGCTCTCAACGGCTCTCTCACTGGAGTTCTTCTGTGGTCTGGAGGAGGAGGAGGAAGGCTGGGAGGGTGTCGGAGAAGTCTGGAAGCAGCTCTAGTTGAACCCGGTTTGAAGGGCTGTGGCCATGGCCGGGGGTGGTGGCGGGGGTCTCTCCGCTGGGGCCCGCACCGCCGATGTGGTATCACCGGGACCTGAGTCGAGCGGCGGCCGAGGAGCTGCTGGCCCGGGCCGGGAGAGACGGTAGTTTCCTGGTGCGGGACAGTGAGAGTGTCAGCGGGGCTTACGCTTTGTGTGTACTGTAAGTACCTCATTTTATCTCAGGAAGGAGAAGCTTGTGTGAACTTTTAACCTGTTGTGCGGCCTGGTTTAGCTTTGTCTTTAAGAAAAGTTCGGTTATTTTAGTTATAAGGATATTTTAAGTGAACAGCTAGCACAAGCCTCTGTGGAGTCTTGGATTTTGAGTTAAAAGTCACTGCCTAACCTCTTGTTACTCCGCCAAGCTTTTCTAACACTTACATAAACTCTCCTGCAACAACAAACTGGTATCATTTACTGCTGCGTGAGGTCAAGCCTGTGTTAGCCAGTGTTAAACAAGGTTTCAGCCATACGCATTTGTTTACTTTCTCTCGTGAGTGGGAGAGAGACGGTCTGTCTGTCTGTCTGCCCAGCACTGAAACTCCAGCATGGCACACAGCTTTAGGGCTGTCCCTGTCTGTCTTGTGTCTGATGTGGTCGCCTGCAGCGCCGTTTTTACGGGGCACTGGAACTGAATGGTGCTGGAGGAGGTAAATATAAGCATCTATGGGCTGGCGAAGCCTGGCTGATTTTTAAATTTAAAGGTTTAAAGGGACAGTTCATCCCAAAAATCAAAGACACACATTTTTCCTCTGGCCTGTACTGCTGTTCATCCATCAACATTGTTTTGGCGTGAGTCGCTGATTTTGGGAGATATCAGCTGTAGAGATGTCTGCCTTCTCTCAAATACCAAAAACCTATGGCGATAGTGAAGTGTGATGTTGGTCATTATCAATAATTACTGATCATGCAGGTTTTGACTGATGACATCTTGTGTACTCCATGGAGTGGAAGTGGTTGATAGAGGTGATAAGATGAGTAAATATCACAATATTTTTGACCAAATACCTTGATATTGCTACAATATTGTAGTGATGACAATGGCCGCTTTTATAAAATATTAACCCAATGAGATTTTTTGATAAATAATCATCAGCAGTATGGATATAAAGACTAAGTGGATAAAATCAAATAGGGAAAGTTTAGAAAATTACATCACATTAATGTATGCAGCCTTTAAAACCAGGAAAAAGGCAACAATCATGCCATATCATGATACAACGATAAGCCAAATCTATCACGATACCGATATATTACCCTAATGAAACCTGATGTTATATGATGCTTCAAAAGTCAAAAAATATATTTGAAAAAACTCAACAGCAATGCCTCTTCCCAGAAAATCATGATCCTGTTCAAGATAATCCACAGACCTTGGTGTGAGCAGTTTCATGTAGGAACTATTTTCTTACACCCGCCAACCATATCACCACACAGAGGGAAGCATGCATCTACTCATGGATGAGAGGCTTGTACTCATGACGGAGCAGGATGTAAATATCTCTTCTAAACATCTCATCTCTTCTCCAAACATTATTGTATTGATTAAAAAAATCCATTATTTTACTGCTGCTTCTTTCATAACGTATACTTATGGGGAAAAAGAGTTTGCGGGTCGTAGTGCATCACGTGACGTTGCCACCCTCACTAGTCAGCTCCAGAAATACTAGTAGGTTCAACTATTTCTCAATATTTTATTTGGCAGTTAATAGTTGTCTCTAAGATGTTATGCAGCTCTGCCTGTCACTAGTCAGAGCTGTGGCCCCTTCAGACAACAGCCCTTTCACCCTGCATGAATGCCCCGATGGCCCACCCAACCCCGGATGTTGTTATCAGCAAAGTTGGACAGATGACAGCTCATAAAACTGGCGCAGTGTGGCGGTGTTTAATCCAGAAAATGAAAAGGTTAAATGTAGGCCGTATCAGAATAAACAGGTATATAACAACATTCAGCACAGAAAAGGACATTAACCTGCAAAGCAAGTTGGCACTGCTAGCACTGCTAACGTTAGCCACACTGTTTGGCGGGCTGCCAGCTAACTCCATTATTTACCCCCAGATACTTTGATCCCTTTTGATCTGAACAGGTGAAGCATTTAGTGAGTTGTTCTTATGTTTTGTACATTCATGTGCAGTGTTTGTTTTGCACAGCACAAAGTGGCACACATTTCAGCAGCATTTAAAATACAATTTGGCAATTGTAGACTGTGATTAATGGCTTCAAATGGCTCTTAATACACACAGTATTTTTTCAGACATTGTTTAACATGATCAGTTACTAAATTGTGCTCAATTTTAACTGCTTTCCAAGTGTCTTCTTATAGTTAAGACTAGTCAACTAGTCTAAATTCAAATTTGCATTTAGTCAACTCAGCAACTCACAACAAAAGATTAAATAGCACTACAGGCCACGGGTAAACTACGCATTTTTGATTTTGGGCTGAACTTTCCCTTTAAACCTCATTTTGCATACTATCTTCTTACAAGGTTTATCATACAATGACAATAATCTGTATGTCAGAGCAGTGTAGATTTTCTCTGCTCAGAGGCAGCCAGACGGGCAGGAATCCTCTGCACTAAAAGAAGTGATGAAACACCCAGCCTCATTTACACAAGGAAGATTTCTGACACCAACCACCTCCATGTTCACCTGACAAGCAGACGATTAAGTTTGAATATACAGGCAATACTTCCAGTATTGTGCACTCTTGGAAATGACTCAGGCAAGTCAAATGAACTGTGTTAAACTTGCGAATGACCAAAATGACTCACACGCCTCTCCCAGTACCCACACAAAGTTTAACAAATGCATAGACTACGGATTGTGCAGATGCAGGAAATGCCATGTGACACAACACTGACATTGACTCGACCTACATCCCCTATCTGCTAGTTTACCCCATGCTGAGTCCATTCTGTGTGTCTGTGTGTAGTCAGGCAGGCTCACTCTCATGTATACACATAACTCCTCTCATCATATAAGAACCCAGACAAAAAATAGGTCTGGAACACATTTTGGCCCAGTACAAAATATAAAATATAAAAAAGACTGATAAATGCTGTTGACAATAGTTAGGCCTATTTTTCATCCTCTCCCAGTCGCACTAGTAATTCAGTAGGTCACTCTATGACCAACAACATTCCTCACATCCATGCATCATCCGTTTCCGGATTTATTCCCGCCTCCACCTCTCCCTTCCTTTCCCCTTTCACCTTTCACATCATCGACTTTGTTTCATCTCAGAAAGTTTCCTTCATGATGCCCAAAGCTTGTTATGGTCAGGCCTTTATCAAACTGTTCTTTACAATCAATGTTAGTGCTTTTCATCAAGAAGTTTTGCCTCCATAAATACAAAAGAAACATTATATGTTATAGTTGTAGAATTTTAAACTTAAATACAAGACTACTATAAAAAACACACTCGATACCTCGATAGCAAAAAGAAAAAAAAAAGTCCTAGGCATAATTTACAACCTGCACACAGTGCTGGTACAGAAAACATACCTTGAAACTAGAGCTGTGACTAACTATTATTTCCTTTATTGATTAATCTGCCAGTTATTTTCATGATTAATTGTTCAGTCAAGAAAATGTCAAAAATGTGAAAAATGCTCATCACAATTTCTCAGAGCCCAAAGATTGTTTCTTTTGCTCAACAAAGAGTCTAAAACAAACCCAAATACACTCTTCATTTATAATCATAAATGACACAGAAAAGGAGCAAATGTTCATATTTAGAAGGAAGATGGAACCAGGAAATGTTTGACTTTTTTGCTTGAAAAATGACTGAAATGATTAATCAGCTATCGGAATAGTTGGCAACTAATGTTCTTATGACCAACTAATCAAATAATAGAAGAATTGTTCCAGCTCTACAGGAAAGAAAATGGATTTTGTTAATACTCAGAATTGAGATTTTTGCAACATCTAGGCCTATTGAAATCTGTGAAACAACTTTAACATTTGCAACATATCACTATATACAGTATAGTTTTTGAATAAATCCATTTCAGTTATAGAGAGGTACACAAAACAGTTGTTCAATATTGTGATTTGCTCTTGACAAAGTTATTTTCATTCAGTACTCAATCACCAATGCAGGCTAAAGTCAGTGATCATTAGGATATTAATTACGTAGACTGATTGCCTTAAAAGAAAGTGACACATCTGTGAATAGGTGAAACAAAGGTTGCTCCAATATGCAGCATGTTGTGAGATTTGTTGTGTTAATTTTGCATTGTCACTGATGAATGTTACTGACAATGTCTCATTTAACCATACTGATAACCAATGGGCATGTTTGGGAAATTAGAGGTTTCATCTCGTGAAACTAAGGGACAGACAGCTTTCTCTGCTTAGAGAGCCAATATGTATTACTTTGCAGAATTAAAAAAGGATAACAACTATTGTCATTTTTAATTTAAAGTTGAAACTTGTATGCAGAAGCACCATAGCTTGTAGGCTACACCAGTCTAGGGAGCGCATTGCAATGAGCTGCTGCGTAATGTGGCACTGGCTGATGATATCTATTGGTCCTTTTAAATATAAACATAAGAATAGGAGTTTAAAAAAATATCTCCAAAGGTTTGAACATCACATGTCAAGGTGGCTTGTTAATATAGATTATGTATCATAGTTCACAGTATAAAACATTTTACACTACAGACGATCTAAATGTCAAAAGTCTTGCCATTTCTTATTACCCTGTCACAGGTCATGTGGACAAATGTTGTGATCAGTATGACAGAAATGAACTGTCTTCAAAACTAATATCCTAAGAACAGGGGTTTCCAGTATTTCCTGACAACCCATGAAGCCGTAGAAGAAAAGATGATATGTTCAAGCAATCTCATACTTGTGAACTAATAATGATGTGTTTAAAAAAGGCATTTCCAGGAAGTAAAATCTGAATCACCAGAAGCGTGAAATGTTTCCAGACTGCTGAATGGCACACTGTTTTTAGTCATGGCCTCAGCATGGCATACTAGACATCAGGGCTGATGTCTTTACCAGGTCTTCTTGATGTTGAATATCATATCCTTTGTCTCTTGTGCTTATAACTTTCTATACTGTCTACCAAAGCAAACCAAGTAAAACAAGCTATTTACAAGCTTGTGTTGTTAAAATGTATTTGTAAATGGATAAATTGCATTTGTTAAGCGATATCTTCTTCAGGCTGAAATAATCACTATATTGTGACTTTTTTAAGGTTTTAGACAAATTTTAAAATCACGTGACACATGCAACAAGGTGTTTGTTTTTCTTCAGTTACTGTATTAAACTGAATCACTTGGTGAATGAATGCAGTCAGATTGAATTTGCCCAGGGGACTACAAAATGGCACAGTGGCAACTTGGCTTACAGTTTCGTCTCTCTCGTGATTTACCATGTACACTAGATCATTTTAACTATTCCCACACACAAAATTCGCCAAAATGTTTTTCCCCTGAACATGACTACTAAAAATGGCTTTTTGTTGAGCTTGACCCAGTGACTTAGGTACACAGACATATGCACTTCCTTTTTGATGACTTTGTAGACGCCAGTGTGTTCAAGATGTGTTTCCACTTTGCTGTTGTCTGAGAATAGACTGGTGGTGGTGGTGGTGGGAAGAGTGTTTTTGTTGGTGATTTTACAGAAGCTGTAAGGGACTGACTCTAGAGCCAAACTGTTGTGAGGACTTTGCCTTTCACTTCCTCTTAGTGTACATCTCAGTCTGAAGACTTTTGGTTTTGTGTGTCTGCATGCAAGTGCTAAGATAGTACTGTTATCTTAATCATTGTATGATTTTTGTAGGAAGAGACAACTTTTACCATTGTATAATTTGGCAATGAGACTCTCATCGACAGTTATAGCTGATCGTTTTCTACTGAGTGTTTGGTATTTGTGTGCAACAGATGGTGAGGATAAAGTATTTTGAAAAATATATAGTATGTTAAAGCTTTGTAATGCACTGTCACATTGTGATTAAAAATTGCAATACTCGACAATATCTTGCTAGCTAACGCGATAGCAAGAATATTTCTCTTGTGTGTCAAGCCATAGTGTCACATTTATAGATTACAACAAGAGAGATGCCAACTATCAGGTGAGGTCATGTGTTTATTAAAGGGGCAATTGACTCCAAAATCAAAAATACATATTTTCCCTCTTATTCTAAGTGCTGTTTATTCATCTAACTAGTTTTGGTGTGAGTTGCCAAGTTTTGGAGATATGGGCCCTTGAATATAATACAGCTAGATGGTGCTTGGGTTGTTGTGCTCAAAGTGGCAAAAAATACAGTTGAAAACTCAACAGCAATGTTCCTTTCCAGAAAACATGCCCTTATTATTAAGATAATCCACAGACTTTATTGTAAGCAGTTTCATGTAGGAACTACACCTGCCAACTGTATCACTGTGCAGAAGGAAGCATGGGGTGAGGCTCAAGACAGTGCGGGATGTGAACATTAATGACGTCCTCTTCAGCTAAACTGTAACGGTAGCATCACTGAGCTAGCGCGGTGAGAAGGTTGGGGGGTGTAGTTCAGTTGAGAGGAAATAGCTCCTACATAAAACTGCTCACAAGAAGGTTGCCAACTAATACCGAAACAATACTTGATAAATAAATAGCACCACAGGTTGGAAAAAAAAAAATTGATTTGGGGTGAACTGTCCCTTTAAGCTTGTGTGTATGCATCAGTGTGACGACTACGGAGATACTGAATTGTTTACTATTTCCTGTCAGGAAGGTGTTCTTCAGTATCAGTGGAGCGCGTCTAAACATGTTGGGGTTCAGGCATGGCCCTCTGTGTTTCTGTGTGTGTTTGAAACCTAGAAGTGTGTGAAAACATTCCTGCTGCTTTTATAGCTACAGTTTGCATTTTTGTTAACGTCAGATATTACATTTAAGGAAGATCTGCACTGGTGTGGAAACTTAATGCAGAAAATGTGAAGCCCCTTTTCACCTCCATCTATTACAGTCATAAAGCTAAAACTCCCTGAATCTCATCCCTGCTTCTCTTTTACTGTATCCACAACTCTGTGATTGGTATTGGTTTAATATAAAGGGTTATTGATAGGGAATAGTGGCTTTTACCTGGATTTACCTCATCAATGAACTGATGAGTTAAATTTCCTTTAGGCTATATTTTGTGCTTTTAGTGTTACAGCATTCATGTTTCCCGTGGAACATTTTTTCAGGCCTGGTGGTATGTAGTGAAAAAACCCTAAATAGATGAAGCATGCAGGATGACATATTGATGCGGTTGGCTTCAGTCAGATGGCGCAGCAGGTGGTTTGCAATTCATATTTGTGTTCAAAATTTTGTTCACTCAGTATATAAGACTTCAAACAAAGTGATCACAAGGAGACAATGACTTAATAAGCTGCATTATTGCATAAATAAGCCATATAACAGATTATTTTCTCGATTAATTGGCCCATCAGACCTATACAGTTATAGAGGGAAACACTAGTGTCACGGTTTGTACTCACTGAGATGACTGGCAAGTGAGGTAAAGTCTGCAATAATAAGTAGCCGTAAAAGTTATGTAGTAAATTTTAGCTAATTATGATCTAGCCAGTCAATGTGGTGTGTTGACACACAGCTTACAGTACTTGTGCAGTGTGAATACAGGGACTGCTGCACTTTGAGGCAGTAGAGGACGAGGAGAGGAGGAGGAGGAGGTGGCACTCAAAGCCAACAGGACAGAGGGAGTCAGTGGGGCAGTCATTACCCTCAACACAGACTATTGTTGACAACACATACACACTGTATGCTTTCAGCCTTTGTCTATCCCATAATAAACCTCTCTCCTTCTCTGTCTCCCTCCCCCTGTTATAACTTTGCTGCTACTGAAACAATAGTATTTACTCCACAGACTCGCTGAGAATCTCATCAGCTGCCAAGCAGGAAGACAAACACACACATACATACACCAAATACACACACACACAAACACACTACTGTACACTGCAAGGACCCCTGTGTATGAATCGTGTGCCACTGGACCTACAATACATTCTGTTTCTAATGTGATTTGATTAAATGTGGGTATGGTTTCAGAGGCCAGACAGACAAAGAGAGTTCATCTCGCTCACTGTGTTTACTGCACCCTGAAAGGCAGGAGCTAATATTTATCAAGTTTATACAGTTAGTGTAACCATTGGCTGGAGACATTATGATATATAGAACTATTATTGGCAACAGTCTGATAAATGTGCTGTATGTAAATCACTTCAACGTGGGAACCTCTGTTCTCAGTGTTCTGCTTGTTTATATGGGCAAGTCACATATCTTTTAACTCCATGACACTACGTTCTCACATCTGTGCCAGGACTGCTGTTGCATGTCCTCCCTCCTCTCCTCTGTGCACAGTCAGATAAAGGAATACCAAAAAAAAAAAAAAAAAGAAATCTTTTATGCTTTTTGGTTTCAGAACCACTAAAACAGGAATTGACGATAAGAAGCCTGTAAAAACATAATTGCCCTCAGCAAGGAAATTGTCCAAAGGTTGAGACACAGTGACAGCAAGTTTAAAACACATCACAATTAATTTCCAGATGCACAGGAAACCGTAGTAAATTTGATGACTTGCAGTGACCTATTCAGAGAGACAAAAAATGCAGGTTAAACCTCTAAGGCACAATTAAAACAATTAAAAAGCCTTTATTGTCACAGTATTGTCGTGTTAGACCTTAAAACAAGCAAACTCTGATGCTTTAAAGCCTTACTAACTAAAGAGTTAGTTTGCTTTAAGGTATAACAGTACCATCCCATGACAGTTAAGGCATTTTAATTGTTTTTAAAGAGGGTGCCTTGGATTTTTTCGATTTTTGTGTGCAAATGCAGCTTTAATCCCATGCCACTGTGCCAGTTTTAGAGGTGTATGAGTAATGTCAATTTAAAAAAAGTTCAATTAGATGTGTCTTTTGCTCATGTCTGGAAGACACTGGTACAGCTTCTTATTAAGATGATTCAGTCCAACTGGATTAGGTTTTGTGTTATTTGGGTTCAAAAGAAATAATGTTCTTGCAGTTTGTTGTTGAGATATTTTAATCCAGTCCATGTTTTGGTTACTGTGGGACACTGACCTGGAAAGACCCGCAAACAGCTGAGTGGACAGGGCGGGATGAATTCCCGTCATGGATTTGTCTCTCCCTCAGTTTAGACTGTGTATACACACATGCGTACTGTAAATAAGCACAGCATAAGCAGAAGTAAAAGCAGTAATTAAGTGTTTTGCATAGGGTGCCACGTGAGCACCCACACTTCTACACAGATGCACAACCATGACACACAAATAGGGTATATGCACCAACAGACATAAACCACAGTGTTTGCTTGGCAAATTGAACATTTTGTGTCCGGTCCAGTGAGCAGACATGAAGTGCAGACATGAAAATCATTAAACTCCAGCTTGTGGCTGCAGGCGTGTAGTCACAGCTGTGCAATCACAATGTCAGAACATTGATCTGCGATTGGTTGAAAAAAGTAAAAAAGCTTGTGGCTGAATCAGAAATGCAATTCAGACTCTGAAGTTTGATACACACTGAAAGAAACACCACAATAATATTGTAATATTATACATTATAATGTTGTTTGGGCAAATACATACCCCTCCAGTCTTCATAAATGTTATTTGTCTCTGTTCCCCTGTTTAGAAAACTGAGCATTCTTTGAGTTTATAATTCTCAAGTTCATTCATATAATACCAGACAGATTAATAATTTTCACCTTCCATTTTATGAAATGAGACATGGCCCTCTGATTGTCTGACTGTGGTTGTATACAGATGCTGAATGCATGAATGTTATCAAGAGCTTGTCAACATGAAAAGATTTTTAAAAGGAAATTGACATCACATTGAATTCATGATGTTTTTTCACATATTGTTGATGGATTTCTTTGTTAGATCATTTAGATTGTAGTTTACTGACTGGTTAGTTTTTCTGCTCAGTGTATAGGTTTCCTGCTGTCTTTTTTGTTGCATGTTCCTGAAATGATGTTTTATGAGTATCATATTATTATTAGAGGTGCCGCTATTTCAATATTAGATTGAAAATTTACTGGAATGAGTTTTCATTTTCAATAACTGAATTGAAAAGGCAGAATTTCCAATTTTCCTGGCATTTTTTTCTCTTCATCGTGCCTAGTTTTTGGCATCTGGCATACAGACAAAGAAAAAAAAAAAGAACACTTGAAAAAAACACTTGAACACTTAAAAGACGACAAAGTGTTGCTTACCGGCCATTATATCACACTTGATACCATATAGCCCCAAAATAGTCTTTAGAAAATGTAAATGACAGTTGTTAAAACCAGTCACGTATTTGGAGAATTAGAAACACCCCTAATTATTATTATGTATATTATGGTTTGTTTGTTTTTCCTAAAGTGAGGGGAGCTCCATTTTTTTTTTCTATTTCATGCAATTTTATGTGTGCAAATAGCAAAATAAAATGTAAAAAAGATTCAAGAAAGGACTAGATAATTTTCTTTTCATTTGTACCATATTTCCCAGATTATCATCTTTTTTTGTTTCTTTATTTTGTATTATCACTGTAACTTTACAATGTATAAACAGCAGGTTCAGCTCTGTTCTGCTCTACTGTATCATGCTACTGTAAGGATAAAAGCCTGCTCACAACTGTGACAGACAGCAACAGGTTGAAACTCTCTACAGTATCTAAACCCCCCTCGCTCTCATGCACACACACACACACACACCACACACCCCTATCCTCTGAGGTCAAGTACAAGTGTGTCAGACTTGAAATGTTATTTTTTTGTTGACTCAAACAATAGTCTAAATGTTGCCTCTCTCAATTGGCTTTCTTTGCAGGTTTCAGAAACATGTCCACACATACAGAATCCTCCCAGATGAAGAAGGATTTCTGGCCGTACAGGTACAGAGGACACACACACACACACACACACACACACACACACACACACACACACACACACACACACACACACACACACACACACACACACACAAACTCTGTGGCGGAGGTTAAGTGTGTGTGCATTGTGTGCAGCAAAAACTGTATTTGCTTCAGTAGCAGCTGGCAGGCAGAGATGCTTTTGTTGGCTCTGTGCTCTCTCAGTCTCTCTCTCTCTCTCACACACACACACCACACACACACACAACACACACACCAACAGCAGTCTCTTTGTGCGTTGTGTCCAACAGCTGTGAAGTCCCCACCACACACACACACGCTCGGCCTCACACCCTCACACACACACCCTGACGACATGCTGCTTCAGACTATCGTGTGGCCACATCACAGACATCTGTGTTCCTGCTGTGTGATTTTTGGGGTCTTAGCTATGACGTTGAAGACAGGCTAAAAGTCTAATTTTACTTCCTGGAGCTGAATATATTTTCAAGCAATGTTTACTGAAACAGTTCTTCCTGGTTTGAATTATATTTAGACTACTGGGTCACATTTGCTTACACAACATTAAATGTGGAACAATAGGGGCCACCAGAGATTTCAGTAACATTGACTACTTGTAGCTCTTTTTCCTCCCCTGATTGTCCTCCTCCCTTGTTCTCGCAGACATCTCAGGGCGTGCAGCCGAAGCGGTTTAAGACGTTACCAGAGTTGGTGTCGTTGTACCTGCAGCCCAGTCAGGGCCTGGTCACCACCCTGCTTTACGCCGTGGACAGAGAGGAAACGGCTGTCAGCGATGACAGGGACTATTCAGGTATCTCCAGAGCCCATACCAGCACATTTGCGTATTTGGTGATGTCATCCTCTTGTCATATATTAACTCCCTTTTTCTGTGATTGGTAGATGGGGAGGATGAGAAACCGCCCCTCCCCCCTCGCTCTGCCTCCACCTCCACTCCACCTGGACCAGACACACCCACCGACAGGTAGTGAGTCTTTATTAGGATTCATTTTATTCACAATAATATTATGTACCAACTTGGAAAAATACCGTGTTAGACTTTCCCTATTTTAACTTTAGACTTAAGACAGGAAGTTTCTGTAGTGCGGCCCCTTTACTCATTCAGTATAGATAGAGGGAATTGTGTCTCTTACTGTAGATGGATCCCCCAACAAAAATAAACAAATGCAAACGGCAAGTGACAAACATTTCTTTGGATACAATCATGAACTGATGTCCATAGTACATGAGTTACTCTACCCCTGTCAGGGTAACTCCAGCGCCTGTGGGGTCACTTAACCCTGTGCAAACATTACATAACTTGCACTTAGAAGTATGTAGAATATTGAGCCAATCATTTTCTGCAAATGTAATTCTGATATCGTTTTACCTTTATGGCTTCTTAACCAACATGTCAGTGATTGTGTTGAAAATACACACAAGCACATAACCACAACACTCCCACAGCCACACACAGAGGAAGGATGTTGCTTAGCTGTGAAAGCTACACCACAAGTCAGCTCTGGTCATAAAAATAGTAAGCAGATGAAAAGTGATTTTATTGACTATTTCCCTTTCACTCGTTCAATGCTTAACACACACACACACACACACACACACACACACACACACACACACACACACACACACACACACACACACACACACACATTTAGCAGTAAATATTGTTACATTTTAATGTCAAACATACACTCACATGTGTATTAGCACACACTCACACATATTGTACACATACACATATGGAAATCAGCCATGACTCTTGTTACATAGGATTCATTTAATTCATTTAATTTTCAATGCATGACTTTTCGGGCTGGTTTGCAGATGCTGGATGTTAAAAATAAGGCTTGGTGCAAGAGGATTTACTTAGCTTAATTTGGAAGAATAGGTTACACAAAAAGGAGTGTTGTATTTGGCCGCAATAAAAGTGGTGTATGGGCAGTCAGAAAAACAAAAACTTGCAAGCAATTGAATTATCTGTCAGCAGTGTTTCTGTGCAGCAGAATAAAACTAAACAAGGAAGCCACTTTCCTTTGTTGACCATTTTAATATTCATTTCAGAAAGAATTGCTGTCAACCACAACCACAAAGCTCTTTGAAAGTTTCAGAGGTATAGCTGGTTGGTCAGTATGTGGGGGGGCTGGGGGCGTCCTGCTGGGTCAGTTGGTTAAGTGACTGTGTTTTTGTACGTTTGTGGGTGGCAGGGTAGACATACGTCAGCTTTCTGTTTTAGAGGAAGTGTGTGATTCTAAAAATCCTGACCATACAGATGCAGTGCTCGCAAGGTCACACACATGCTTTGCAGATATGGCCACCATGGCAGTTCTCTGCTTAATGATACACAGAATTTGAACTAATAATTTAACTGCAGTTTTGATTGGCAGGCATCAGCTGAAACTTAAAATACCAATGTGTGACAGAACAAGCTGGAGTATAGCAACCAGTAAAATTAACAGCATAAAGCTTGAGGTATATCATAAAATAAAAATTATAAGCTGCTGTTTTTATTTATAGTTTTCTTTGTACTTTAATCTGCATTCTTCTGCCATGGAATTGTGTGCATAAAGTGAGGATGGTGTAAGTACTTATTGGCCTTAATTTGGATTGTTTTTAGTGCTCCAGCAGCTAATGGACTGAGCACCATCTCTCACGAGTACCTGAAGGGCAGCTATGCTCTCGACCTAGAGGCAGTGAAACAGGGAGCCTGCTCCCTGCCTCACCTCAACAAGACACTAGTGGCCTCCTGCAAACGCCTTAATGGGTAAGAAAGACACAGCAGCTTCAGACACACACTGTCTTGTCCATGCCTATTCTCTATAAAGCTGCTCTTTTTTATATGTGCTTGTCATTGCACTGAGATAGTATCTAAATGAGAATTTACAGCCCACAGAGCTGCCCACTTCCTCTACTCATCTTTTGTTTTGTTCACAGTGGCACATGTTGCACATTCAAACACTGAGATAATAAATAAACTTGCATTAAAACAGGGTTGAGTTAAAAAGTTTTACCAATGTAACTGAATCACATGGTTATTAATCTGTGCAGTCCCAACATGCACACAAATATGTAGTTTATATATGTTACATCTAATATATACATACATCTAAATGAAGATTATTATTAAGCTCTGAGACAATTAAGTTGTGGATCTTTCTCTGTTTCCCTGAAAATAGGGAGGTGGATAAAGTTCTGTCTGGTCTGGAGATCCTCTCTAAAGTCTTTGATCAGCAGAGTGCCTTCATGGTCTCCAAGATGATCCAACAGGTGTGCATTTTTACTATTTTGTATGCGTTTGTTTGGGTGTGTGTGTGTGTATGTATACTCTTGGTTGGAGTGGAAGCAATAGAGGCATTCTTGTATTTCTGTCGTCCTGCTTCCTGTGTCTAACAAGTTGGCTGCGCCAGTATTTGAGTCCTTCTCTGTAGTCTGAGTATACAGTATAGTAGTAGAAGTAATAAACCGTTCCCCACCAGTCTGTGGGCATTAGCCACATTGTCAAATGTGCATCTAAGCAGCCTGCATTTATATCCAAACTGTGAAACAGTATTTGTGAATAGTGTATGTGTTGTCCAATTTGACAGCTCATAATTGCTCTCTTTGATCATGATGTGTGTTGCACGAGAATCTTAAATCGGCTTCAGAGATGATGGAATATGTGACCTAATGTCCTTAAGTGACGAGTCGCCACTTCTGTTTAAGCTTTGTGTACAGAGCAGCCAATCAGAATAAGTAACTGAGATTCAGTAACAAGTGAAAAACATGGAGAGAGACTTGGTCTTATTGGAGGGAAATCTTATTAGCTTCAACACATAATGGGACACACACGCACACACACACACACACAGTAGGTGTTGTTAGTAGAAGTTTTTTTTTTCTCCAGGGTCTTCCTGGGACAGCTGAGGTAGACTCAGTCACACCACACTCATACATGCTGTTCTTGAAATAATGTTTCACAAGGAAACACACAGAGTAGTTTGTGTCTTTCTGTGTAGTACATGTGCATGTGGGGATGTCTTACTTGTATTATGCTTCCAACAGTTCTATTTTGCACCTTTTTAAAAGTAGATTTCCTTCTTAAATGGTCATATGGTCATCACTTATTGGCTAGTGGGCAATTTTTTTTAACTACTGTTTAAGTTAGTACTTCGGTAGTATATTTCTGATGTTAGTTCATGATTTTCACAGCCTTCCTGACAAGTGATGATTTAGATAATATTTATGAGCTGCACAGAAGGTAGACTTCATGCTACCAGAGTGAAAACCTTCTTCATTTGTAACTGGTGGCATCAGTAAAGTAATCACTTTTTATGTTTGAATAAATATTTATGTAGAATGGTTAAGAGGTATCTTTTATGCTTTTCCTTATTTTTTGTCATATATAATAGTGTTTGATATTCATATTAAATTTGGTCAAAGTTTAAAATATTAAGGTAAAAATATGTTAAAGTACTCTCTGTGAGCAAAACACTCAAATCAGTGAATAAAGTAGCAATGTTGTGATTTTGTGCACTAATTAGTAAGGACTGGCACCCACAACCTCTCCGCTGGTGTCTTTCTTTTCAATGCTCATATGCAGTCTAATTTTTTTTTTAATCGCATTTCTTTTAACATGAT
Organism: Lutjanus argentimaculatus; assembly: GCA_034769285.1. Classification (NCBI taxonomy): domain Eukaryota; kingdom Metazoa; phylum Chordata; class Actinopteri; order Lutjaniformes; family Lutjanidae; genus Lutjanus; species Lutjanus argentimaculatus. The sequence continues at coordinate 6,881,338 of JAWZSL010000001.1, forward strand.
TTTATAAAGCAATGTTACATTCAGTCATATTAAAAAACAATTAATGTACATTTTTACAACAGGCACAAAACAGTGTTATTTAACTGCATGCACTGGGTCCTGCCTCATGACAGGCTTCTGGAATGTTGGCCAATCAGAAGAGAGTGGGCTTTAAGGAAGGAGGGCCTTAAAGAGACAGGAGCTAAAATGATTTGTTTCAGACAGAGGGTGACTAGGGGGCTTGCATAAAAGTAGCAGTACAAGATAAATGAGGATATTTTGAACTGTGAATCTTGCAAAGCTACTCTAATGGAGTCCCAGAATTAAAATATGGAGCTGGAAATGAACATAATAGGTCTCCTTAAAGAATTTTAGTTGAAAGTCAAGGTAATGAAATGTATCATTATAGTGGGCAGTATACTAAATCTTAATTGTAATCATTATCCATGAAAGCTTTCACACAATATCGGCAAAACACAACATCTCATTCCATCTTACTTATGTCTTGTTCTTCTTTTCAAACCGCATAGCTTACATGGGTTCTAAATGTTTTTTGGTTGTTGTTGTTGTTGCTTTTTTGTTTTGTCGTATCAGTCGGTGAATCAAGGTGGAGACCAGGAGTTGGAGAACCTTGTGACCAAGCTGGCAATTCTCAAAGACCTGCTGTCCTCCATAGAAAAGAAGGTACACACACATATTCCTTCAGTCATGTGTAGGCATGCAGCCTCACACATGATCGCTTCTGCGTACACACACACACACACGCACACACACTAGACAGCTGCTAGTTGGAGGTGGTTAGTTTAGATAACCCTCTCCATATAATGGATGATCTGTCCAGAAGCCCTGCTGACTGCTGTGTAGCCCAGCATGAAGAGTGTGTGTGAGTGTGGTGTGTGGTGGAGTGTGTGTGTGCGTAGTGTGTGGTGTGTGTGTGTGTGTGTGTGTGTGTGTGTGTGTGTGTGTGTGGTGTGTGTGTGTGCGTGTGTGTGCGTGTGGTGTGTGTGCTGTTGTTGTGGTTGGTTGTGTGCGCGGTGTGTGCGTTGGCATGTGTGCATGTGTGTGTGTGTGTGTGTGGTGTGAACCATGACACAGAACACATGGAAGACGTACAGATAAAGAGGAATGTTGTGTGACATTTTTGGACAGAGCAGCCATTTCTCCAGCTGTTGATACAGCCCGTTAAAAAGTATTTGCATAAAGTGTAATATTAAGAGAACCAGATGGAGAGGGTGAACCATGTAGGTCATATAACAGGGAAGTATTTAAAGCATTTAGACAAATTAGACTTTTGGCTTTCTTCCCTAATTTACAAGTACAGTTTGACCAGCTGTGCCGTGTTAACAGGTCAAACTGTTTGTACTTAGACTTCATTTTTTGAGGAGGGGCTTTAGCTGCCTGGGAAGGAAATGGCCTCAGTGCAATCATGTCTTTACTCATGATGTCACTGGCTCCACCTCCTCTGCTCCTGTTGGATCACAGCCAGGAAATGGGGAACCGTTTCCTTGTTGATACCAACTCCCAAGCTGAAAACAATACAGTTTATTTGTTTGTGTCCATGTGTGTTTTTTGTATGTATTTGTGACCTCTTGCTTTTCTGTCTTTTGTTCTTTCTTTTAACTGTTTCTCCCCGTTCTCTCTCTTTGTCCCCTCAGGCTCTGAAAGCTCTCCAGGACATGAGTTTGTCCTCTCCATGCTCCCCTCCTCCTCTCTCCATGCGTCATAGCAAAGCCATCCCTGTGCAGGCCTTCGAGGTATGCACATACAGTACATCCACAGACACACACACACACACCTCCCACAAACCTACACATACACATTTTATTTGTGGTTGTCTCTACAGGGTGATGTGAGGTTAGTATTAAGTTGGTAGCAATGGTCTGTTCCTAGTTTGTGGCCTTTCCAGGAAGTTCATCAAATAAAAACCAAACTTTTTTTTTTTTTTTTTTTTTTTACCCTTTATTTAATCAAACAAGGGTGATATGAGAAATTAGCAATTATCAAAGTGAACCCATACTTATCAAAACATTCAACTGACTCAAAGCCAAATTGCCCCTATGGGACATTCAAACTCCACTCTATTATCATTGTAGGTATGCACCTTTATAACTAAAATAACCAAAATCTTCAATCTTTCAATCTTTTTACAACAGGAAGAGGAAGTTAGAGTGTGAGATCATTTAATTGTGGTGACTTATGCCATATCACAATATACTTTATTGATATTGTCATTTGACACAAGATATAATAATATTGCTATATTGCCCAACTCTACTATCAGGAAATGTGGGCTTTGTTTCACACAGGACAGACTGAACCTGAATCACAGTAAAAACTGGCTGTGAAGTCATATATTCCTCAACACACCACAAGAGGTTTGTCAGCAGATCTGAAGTGAGACCAAAGGAATGTTTGTAATGCAATCCTGTTGCATCATCAGGGGCTTTGTATGCATATATAATCACTTTTGGTATCATATATTAGTGGTAAGATTATAATGTTTATTAGTTACCAACAGCGATAACTTACAGACATAGAAAGGAAGCCGTGGGTGAGAAAGGAAAAAAGGGAAAATTAGAATAATGTCAAGGTAAGAGACTAGGGGGATAAGAAGTAAAGAGAAAAAAGACTAGAAGGAAAAAGTGTGAGACAGAAGGAAGAGGAGCTGGACGATTAAAAATATTAGCTGTCAGCCAAGTCTGCATTCTCTGTGGTGACCTCCTTTCAGCAACTTCCTGTTGCACGGAACAGAAATGTTGTTACGATGAGGAGATTTGTTAAACACCTGGCACCTGATTGGCCCACTGACACAAATAGACCTCGCTGAAGTTCAACATGATATGACTCAAAGTCGGAACACGTTTCTGCTTCTGAGAAATTATCAGTTTTATGTTCCTGAGCGCAAGCCCTGTGGATTCAAACACAAAGGGCTCCCTTTGTCAAAGAACTGTCAGAATTACTATGTCTTCTAAAACTACAGCCCAGAGAATGTGGATATTGTGTGTGATCTTAAAAATTTCAAATGTCTAACCTTGCTAGCGGCATATAACTGACTTAGATTTAAAACCGTTAATGACGTAGAAGCAGCAAGTTTTTTTTTTATGTGTTAGCAAAAGCTGGAGAGAGTGCTGACAAGTCCTCTACTCTCACTTTGGAGACCTCTGGTGGTGTGAAGATTTTATGTGATTTGAAATCAGAGTGCTCTGTAGACACATAAATATTTATAAATGCACTACATGTACCCCTAGTTTCAATGGGAACTCCCTAAAAACTTTCAACCAGTTGGGTGTGGTGTTGCAGGATGAGTCAGTCAGCCCATGGTCCAAGTACACGCAACATTACAGTCAATGATGCAATATGTGATCAGTTTATTTAATCGAGTATGAAGCCACTTAGAATATGCTATTAATGTTTTCCTATAATTTATATATTTAGTCTCACATCTGTGCACATGGAAATTTATTGATGCAAGATACTAACTGACGTTAATATCAGAACGCAAACTGAATAGATCAGAGTAGATTTTTGTTGTTGGACAGAATTCAGTCCATCTAAATGTCATTATATTTTAGCACTGTTAAATTGCACGTTTCCAGTATAATATTATGATGGTCAATTTGGGAATTTATCAAACAGTCATGTAAAGGTCATTTGAAAATCTGCATGGAAGTCTAGTTCCTGTTGCAAATGTGCCAGCAGCACAGGGAGTAAAAATGTGGCATGAAGTCTCTGTATGTTCAGTCTTGATGTTAGGGCAAAGATGATGTTCATAAACAACTTTTTTATGTCATGGTTTTGCTAACTTACAAAAAAGTAACATCCCAATGAGAACCGACAAGAACGCACATCAGGACCAACGACACTGCCCCTGGGTGAAATACCAAGTTTTTTTACGGAGTCCCATTTTCTGTGTGTGTATGTTTAATCCTCCTGTGCTCCACTGCAGGTAAAGCTGGATGTTTACCTGGCAGAGCTGACAAAGATAGGAAAGAGTCAGAAGTACACTCTGTCTGTGGACGTGGAGGGAGGACGACTGGTAGTGATGAAGAAGGTGAAGGACAGCCAAGAGGACTGGACCACCTTCACACATGACAAAAGTGAGAATTACACCAACACCTCACGCGCAGTAACCAGTATTTTTGAACTGGGAGATGAGAAATCTGTTTAGCAGAGACGAGGACGAATTTCGTCTTGTGATCTTGTGATGTAGATGGCACTCTAAACAATAGCAACATTCATTAGATATATACCACTTCTGTGTTAAACAGGACGTCCTCTCTATTACCTGTAAATGGTGTTTTGATGCTCAAACTACTTCAGCCAAAATTTGAATGTTAGGATTTGATTATATAAGAAATACAACTGGGACTGAATGATATAACAACCTCAAAACACTAAATATAATGGACATTTTAATGGTATCTGTTTGAGACACAGCTGAGGCGAAGCCATAAAAAACTATGAGGATTTAATGGTAACTTGGGCAAGTTTGTCTTAGAATTTTGTCTCTTATATCATTCATGCCTTTTCATCATTCTCTGTCCTCAACTTCAACCCTCCTCTCTTCATTCTCTTCCTTCACCTCGCTTTCCCTCCCTGCCTCTCCCTCCCTCCCTCTCTCTCTCCTCCCCATGTCTCTGACCTTCTGTCTCCTGTCTGTCGGCCCATTTGTCTGTCTCAGTACGTCAGCTGATCAAGTCTCAGCGGGTGCAGAATAAACTGGGCATTGTTTTTGAGAAGGAGAAGGACAAGAGCCAGAGGAAAGACTTCATCTTCGCCAGTGCCAAGGTCTGAACACACACACACCACACACACACACACACACACACACACTTCCTAAAACATGAATTTGTGGATTTAAGAAAGCACAGTTATTAACAGTTACTCAATCATTCAAACACACAAATACCCTCTGACAAACATAACAGTCGTATACAGATTCAGACTGATAAGGAAACACTCACATTGCCTTTTCTTTTTGTATATTCATGATGAAAGACAATACAATACAATACCGTACAATACAATACAATATTCAGATGAAAGACACTAACGGGAACAATTTCTGGAGCACATACCCAGACACAAATCTCCTCTATGAATTCAGTTTCCTCCGAGACTCTTCCTAATGTCGTCTTTTAATGATGAAAATGTGATGGGGAAAAAATACCAAGGTTGAGCTGTCTGCAAGTAAGAGAGCTGTTAAGAACTAAACTCATGAATTCATAATGTTTGAAGGCTTAATGAAAGTACATATATTCACTGATTGTTAGTCAGCTTCTTAAAAACAAGGTGCCCTTTTATAGCAGCTTCCACTCACTGATTTTTGTGTGTGTATTTCAGAAGCGGGAGGCGTTTTGCCAGCTACTGCAGCTTGAAGAACAAACATTCCAACCAAGACGAACCAGACATGATCTCAATCTTCATAGGCACCTGGAATATGGGTTAGACGCACACACGCACTCACGCACTCACGCATTATTTTTAACGTCTCTAGATTTCTTTCTTTTCAACATAACATGCGTTAATAACAACACATACTGTTGAATCATGTAATTGCATATGCTGCATTGGCGAGTAACACAAAAGCATGTATTTCCAGAGTATGGCATTAGTATTTTGAATGAGAATGTACCAGTTTTGGTCTTTTTCTGTAGGCTCAGTGCCTTCACCAAAGTCTGTGGCCTCGTGGGTGTTGTGTCGCGGCCTCGGTAAGACTCTGGACGAGATGACAGTCACAATCCCTCATGACCTTTATGTGTTTGGAAGCCAAGAAAACTCTGTGTGTGATCGGGAGTGGGTGGAGTCTCTACGTGCACTGTTGAAAGAACAGACAGAACTGGATTATAAACCGGTGAGCAAAGCGGCTGGAAACAAAGATTTTTGTTAAATAAAGATTTTAAGGATTTTTTAGGATCATTAGTGTTCCATCCATGTTATGAGGGGGAAGTAAAATTGGAGGCAATATGTCTGAGAAGGTTTGAAAACTGAACATATAGAAAAATAGGGCTATTTTTTTTTTGTACAGTTCGAGTGCAGAAATGATGACTATAGGTTCCTCATTGTCTCTTGTTGTTATTCATTGTAGATCGCAGTGCAAACTCTGTGGAACATAAAAATTGCTGTGTTGGTGAAACCCGAACACGAGAACCGGATCAGCCACGTGGGGATGTCCAGTGTCAAGACAGGCATCGCCAACACACTGGGTAACAACAGTACTCACCATTCAGTCTTTATCCTTCCTTCACATGCTTTGCATCCTGTTCAAAATCATAGGAAAATATGAACAATGGAATAACAGCACAATCAGACACTGACTTTGTCTATTAACAAAGGGGCAATTAAAGGGGTTATTATGAGATTATTGCTGATGAAAAAATTGACTTGAATTAAGAGGAAAAAATCTGGTTTCTGTATCATAAAAATGCCATGATGTTATTTTAAGCTCTGTAAACTTCAAAAGTAACATACATACATTTAATGTAATTTATTATGACAACAGGATCAAAATGTTTCTGTGGTTCTTTTAGCTGTAAGTAATGCTTGTCATTGCTTATTTTTGTTTATTGCTTTTTGAAATACAACAAAAACACAAGAGATTAAATTTTGGAGAGTCTATCCTAATTCTTAGCTTCTATCAGAGCAGGATATTTAACTAAAACAATTATCATATGATAATCACATTTGCACAAGGGGTTCTCTTGTAACTCTATCTCCTCTTCTGTGTATCTCAGAAAAGGTTGCCAGATCTTATGAAATTTGTCAGATTGACCTCGCAGTGTTTTTTTCTAACCTCATATAATATAAAATATTCCTAATCCACTGCATTGGAGATGGGGAAATTGTGTCTTTCCATTTTAGTGGGATAAGATGACAAGCAAGCAGCGTAATGCCAAGAAGTCACGCTGGAACTTGTTCAAAGAGTAGACGCCAGAGGGCAATCCAGAAAGAGCTGTAATAGGGCAGGGGTCAAAAGTCAATTCAGGGACCACTGAACGTGTCTTAAACACAAAATTCCAATTAATTGCTGCCGTTTGTGTGTTTCTTTTGATGGATCTCCTAGGTAACAAAGGAGCTGTGGGTGTGTCCTTCATGTTCAACGGGACATCTTTTGGCTTTGTGAATTGTCACTTGACATCAGGGAATGAGAAGATTGCCAGGTACTTCAAACAGTGCACTTATATTACAGTTGTACTTTGTGGGGACAGACTAAAATTTTTGATGATACTTTTAATGTCGCAAAGAACATGACACACATACACTTATTACTCTTTCATGTCTCATTATTATTGATACATGTGACCTTTCGACACCTACAGGAGGAACCAGAACTACCTAGACATCCTACGCCTACTGTCACTAGGTGACAAACAGCTGAGCTCCTTCGACATCTCACTGCGCTTCACACACCTCTTCTGGTTGGGAGACCTCAACTACAGGCTGGATATGGACATACAGGTACAGGATATACACACCACACACACACACAACACAGACAGAATGATAAAACACAGCAGATTTTGATGACACTTCATTTTGCGGTCTTGTCTCGTTTGTGTCATCTGTGTGCAGGAGATTTTAAACTACATTAACAGGAAGGAGTTTGACCCGCTGCTGAAGGTGGACCAGCTCAACCTGGAGAGGGAGAAGAACAAAGTCTTTTTACGCTTCGGTTAGTGTTTTCGGCCTGTGTTTTCTATCATACTCACCTCCCTGTGCACAATTTATTTATTTTATTTATTTTACTTTTATTTAACCAGATAAGTCAGTTGAGAACCAGTTCTTACTTACAGTGACAATCTGGCTAAGTGGCAGCAACAGGAGGCAAGTCGATGCAAGACAATAAAACATTGATACATCTAGAACACTCAAACAATCTCATACAAAATTAAAACATCACAATATATACAGTATAAAAATGGAAAAGATTTTCCTGAGATGTTCATTAGTAGGAGCAGTTTTGTTTCAAATGATAGTTAAAATATTTAAACATTAACGGCAGATTACTTTTCTTAAAACATACGTTTCAGTGGCAACACAGCAAAAGTGATAACTCGCTCCTCCCAAAAAGCACCCACTCACCACTCCTGTGGTGCTAGCAAGACTTTTAGCCTCCTTAGCTATCATCACCAAAGTTTCTACAAAAATGTCATGTAAACATGATGACTTTAAAAGCCTCGTGAAAAAATTCAGCGATAGATTGGATTAGATTCAACTGTGATGTCACAGAGTCCAAGCGCTGAGACAATAAAATTCACTTTACTATCCAGCCAGAAGTGCAAAAACAGTAAAGGGCACAGTAATGTGCATATGTATATGTAATAAACAGTAAGGGGTGGATTTGAAGGTAAGTACAAAATACAAATACACAATATAAATGAGGAAGGTATGTATAAAATATTTAGTGCAGGTGAAACAAATGGCAATAGGATATATTTATTGAAAGATAATGTAAGTTTGTCCAAATAACCCTTTGAAATATTTTATCTTAACTAAATCTATCATCATCTCAGCTACTCAGCTACTGTGCAGGCATGGTCAGGCATTGCTGTGTCCATTAGGGACCACATCCAGTAATATCAGACATAGAGGAGGCCAGGTTTAAAACTGGGTGGTTGTTCTCTATAGATGGATTTTTTGTTTGTTTTTCTTTTCTTTTCAGTCTGCCGTCTTTGTATTTTACTTGATTATATCTGCTCTTACTCTTATTTACTACTGCTACTGCTTACACAATTATTGGTTTATTTACTGTTTAAAACTTGTCTTGTCCATTCTTGAATAAAAAATAATAATTTCAAAAAATAATAATTGTTGATTACAAAAAAATAATCGACAACACTATGAAAAATGGTGACCCGCTGTCTCATATCACTTGTATTATCTGTGCTTGTGTTTCTAAATAGTTTCTCATTAACACCATTTGCACAGGATGTGGCCACTTGTCCACACCCGCCCTCGATGTGTGTGGTTTGGTCTTTTTTGGTTTACTGAGGAAAGATAAATGTTGAAAGAGTCAAGAAACTGTGACACGTTTCTTCTGCACTCATATCAGATGAAATTTACAACTGACTGGAAGAAAATGCTGATAATACATATACAATGCTGATAATGCAATAATACAAATACAATACAGCTCTGCTTACAAAATGTGTTCTTTTTATGTTGATCTAACTCTGGCCTAGAGTTGTCTCAAATAAATTTTCATAAATGTTTAAATTAGATTTATTGACATTATTGTGCCTTTACACTTTCCTGCTACATGTTCCAGCAAATAAATGTGTGTCTGCTTGCTTACAGCGGAGGAAGAGATCTCATTCCCACCCACATACCGGTATGAACGTGGCTCAAGGGACACGTATGTCTGGCAGAAGCAGAAGGCCACAGGGGTATGTTAACTCAAACACCATCACAAACACACTCACTGCCAACCATTACTGACAAGTACACACCCAATGTATTTTCTCTCTTCGTGAGCCGTCTTGACAGTTCTTCTACTTTTCTGTCTATTCCAGATGAGGACTAATGTTCCATCCTGGTGTGACCGGATCCTGTGGAAGTCGTACCCGAAACACACATTGTCTGTAACTCCTATGGTGAGACTAATCAGCCAACACACTGTTGTTTTAATTCAGTGAACCAGGTCCTCTTTGGCATTGTAAGGCTCTGTATGGTTTATACAGCAGTTAATGTAAATGATTGATTAATCATTAATCGACTTATATATATGCTCTTTGTTTTTCAGGCTGTACAGACGATATAGTGACCAGCGATCATTCCCCTGTGTTTGCTACCTTCGAGGTGGGGGTGACCTCTCAGTTTGTCTCCAAGAAAGGTATGAGTTGATTCAGTTAAAAATTTTTTTAAATACTTTTGTTTCTTTTGTTTCTCTCCTTCCTGGTCCGAGTCCTTCAATTCTTGCTCTTTCACAGGCTGCAGATGAACTACATGATTTGGCTTTAATGGTGGATTTTCAGAACAGAGCAGACCCTGCACACGTTTTAAGAACTTAGTGGTGATTTGTTTGTTTTCCAACTCAAATCTGCAGGGTTACAACAAAGTGTGATTAATGGGTTAGGGAGGTATGTTGAGTCTAAAGCCAGGGTTTTCAATTTCATGAAGGCTGCTCTCATTTAACCTGGCTTGATTGCTATAAGAAGTGAGCGCCACCCTTTCGCTAATTCTTTTCCAGACTATATTCTCTATGAGTGATATAGATTGTCAGCTGAGAATATATGCAAACCTGTTGAATTATACATGAGTAATTTTACCAAACAATGCCATGTAATCATAGCAACGCAAGCTGTTTGCATCACGTTGCCTTGGGAACCTAAATGTATTTAGTTGGTGATACAGAAAATGCACGCTTATGTTTTAATGCTTGGTCATGAGTTGCTGCCAAGTCCGTTTTACACTCCCAGAATTCCAGCTAATAGAAGATTGATTAGGAAATTGGTTAGCCTAACCGGTATTTATCACAGATAATATTAAATTAATAAAATTAGTTCCGTTTTCATTTGGCCAAAAACGACAGTAATCTGGTTCATTATGGGACAGTGTCAGACCTAAATGCACTTCTAGAATATTGTGTTTTTAATGTATCAGCTTTAAAGTTTAACAGCTCCAATGTGCCGTCGTCAACATTAGAAAATAAATGGGAAACATTGAATGGTAAAATAAATATATTACTTATGAATTTACATGGTAATCAATTACCAGTATTCTTCTCTTACCTTATTTGCAGCAACAGTATTGCTTTTTGACATAATAATTTTTTTTTTAGATTCTTCATAGCTCTCCATTGTAACAACCTGTTCCTCTTGACTGAAGTACGCAACACGTGATCGGTCCATTTTGTGCAGATGAAGAGTCAACTGATGCCCCAAACACCCCCTTTTTTGAAAACATGGCCAGAGTCTGATGAATAAAACCTGGGTTAACATAGAAAATTGATGACCACTGGCTGATACACGTTATCCCAGAGTGGGACTTCAGGTTTTGTCAAGCCAGATAACATAAAGAAAGCCTGTAGTCTGGTCTGACGTGTTCCTGTAATCTGGTGGGTGACACACAACGGAACAGAGAGCAGAAATAGAAAGTTGAATTGAGAAGGGGAATAAATACAGCAGCCTGTTAGTCATTCTCCGTGTTCATTCATACTGCAAAATGTCACATTTACAAGTAAATTACTAATTCTGCTTCTGTCCTTTGTACACACTATTCTGCACCACCTACTCAGAAGTTTTTCTTTCTCTCTGTTTCCACCCTTCTCTCCACCCTCCTGGTCACCTGTTTCTGCATAGGTCTGCCAAAGTCTTCAGAGCAGGCCTACATTGAGTTTGAGAGCATCGAGGCCATAGTGAAGACAGCGAGTAGAACCAAGTTCTTCATCGAATTCTACTCCACATGTCTGGAAGGTGAGGTGAAAAACCACCAAAGTGGTTACAGCTCAGTCGGGGTGGATGTAACGAAGTAATAAAGCTGTATCTGTTTCTTCTTTTCGTGTCTTTCTCCCCCCTCCCAATCTCAGGCAGTCAGTATACCTTTAAGCTACAATCCATTTTTGACCTGTGCTGCATGCCCACCTCCTGTCCACCATGTTCTTTTGAACGAAATGCACTAGAAACATCTCCCTTGTCTTCTCCCCACCTCTCCTCTCCTTCCCATCTCGTTCCCTTTGTCCTCTTCCCCATCCTCTCTGCCCTGCATTTCTCTCTCTGTCTCTCATCTGCAGAGTTTAAGAAGAGTTATGAGAACGACAGTCAGAGCAGCGACAATGTCAACTTCCTGCGTGTGGGCTGGTCCAACAAGCAGCTAACGACACTCAAACCTCTTCTCTCGGAAATCGAGTACCTGCAGGACCAACATCTGCTGCTAACGGTTAAATCACTGGATGGATATGAGTCCTATGGTAAAAAGAGATTAACTTTATTTTTGTGCTGTGGCTGTGCGATTCTTTGAAGTTGACAAACTGATCTTGTGTGTGTTTTTCCCCTGCTAGGAGAATGTGTTTTAGCTCTGAAGTCAATGATTGGCAGCACAGCACAGCAGTTCCACACCTACCTGTCCCACCGTGGCGAGGAAACAGGAAACATCAGGGGGTCCATGAGGGTCAGAGTCCCATCTGAAAGGATGGGAACCAGGGAGAGACTTTACGGTAACTGCGTGGTGATGGTCTGGTGTAGTGTGCAGACAGTCGGGGGCAACAGTTTCTTTTGAAGAGACCATAGAAGGGGGGAAGATGTAAATGAAGCAGTTGAGACAAATTGAATTAAATTTGCAGACATGATTTGTCCAGATGAAGCAGTTTGACACAGACATTCTTTAAGTGTCTCCTCTTTAATTTTCCAACCGTTTTTATTGTTTTATTTCAGAGTGGATCAGTGTGGACAAGGATGAGACAGGTGGACCTAAAGGGAAATCCATGATGGTGTCCAGAGTGGGGCATGAATACGTCAAGTCAGTACACTCTACACTTTAAATTTTGTACTTGATGTAGTTTTATAGTAAAATTCAGAAAATATTATTGAAACTGCAATATGGCCAAGGGCAATATCCAGATTGTAGAAGATGCAAATTTTTTATTAAGGAAAAATCTGTGAGAAAACAGCCTTATAATGAAGTACTATGGTGCTGCAGAGATGCTCTGGTCTACAGATTTTCTCAATCCTCTGATATCAAGATGTACAAAAACATTGTTTGGTAATTTCAATCAAAATGAACATGCTGATGCAAAAATGATCATTTTTGCTAATTGTGAATCATATTGTGATCACAATTTCTATCAAAAATAATTGCTATATGATTTACCGTATCGTCCAGCCCTACATAGCTCTGATGTAACTCAGTATGGATGAAATGTTGCCTTTTTTTGGTCCAGTCATGTTAATGGAGCTTTAATCTAGTGTGCAGATCATCTAAATTTTTATCTTAATTAAATCTGATATCCTGCACCTTAGGCACAGAAACCTTTTGGAATTTTGTATGTTCTCCCACTTGCTAACTTGTTCTGTGTGTTCCTGACGCAGGCCATCTGTGGTTCGTAAACAGCTTGGAGAGCTGGGAAAGGTCAGTGAGGAAGGAGAAAGGAGCAGCAAGGAGGAAACAGCTGCAAGGTACAGACACACTCATTTACTTTATACACTCTGAGCAGCAAATACACATAACCTTCGAGTTAAACACGCAAAAATACAACCATGTAGACACATTTTGATGTGGAAAGATCAACAGAGCATTTTTTATACTATAATATGTAAAACGTCACCCATCCGTTTTTGTTTTTTTTTTTGTGTACTATGAAGGCCTAAACAGGAAGCTCCAGATGGGGATCCATCCATCAGCAAGAACAGCTACAATAATCCCGCCTATTACATCCTGGAGGGTGTTCCCAACCAGTCAGCTGCTGCTCTCTCACCTGAGCTTCTCCCGTCTCCTACCTCTGCAAACCCCCAGGTAGCTAAAGCTCCTCCACCCCCAGCCGGAGCTCGAAACAAACCCCCCTTTGTGAGCTCAGGGCCCCCTCATCCACGGAGAGCACACACAGGGCACCCAGTCCGTGCTATTAGTGAGGAGGGCTCCTCAGAGGACGATGGTGGCGCCTGTGCAACAGGCACGCAGGGGGGTGGTGTTGGGACAACAGTTGGAAGCACACTGAATCGACCCCCTCCCGACTTCCCCCCTCCTCCTCTCCCTAAGGGAGCCCTTGAGATGGTCGCAGAGGCTCCATTCCCCAAACCTCGCCCTCTATACCCAGACCTAGCTGAGGTCAGGATCCCAGCAGCCGGTCCCGCCGCCCCACTGGCCCTTGGAGATGGTTTTAGACGAGGAGGAGGAGGAGGAGGAGGAGGAGGAGGACCAGGGGCGTTGGATGACCAGTCGTGTTCTGTTCTCCAGATGGCAAAGACACTGAGCGAGAGTGAGTTTCCTGGGCAGCCTCCACGCGCTCCTTCTGCGCCGCCACCTCTCAGAGGGCAGCCGATGGGTTTAGGTCTGGACGCCTGCCGCACCTTCCCACCGAGAAATCCCATCACAGAGAGTATCGCAGAGGACATGCCTGAGGAGGTGAGCAGTTCAGTTCAGTTCAGTGGCTCGTTTAAGGGTCATTTTTTAAATGTAATGCATGTGGCTCCAGCTAATGGTTATTTTCACTATCAGTTAATCAATGCAATTATTGATGCTTGGGCAGCTACAGTGAGTGAAGCTGTGACTTTTTTGGATTGTAATCTGTAGTTTCTTTCAGGTGACTGTGTTTTTGTATTACTTCTTCTCACAAACACAAAAGCTCTCTCCAACTTAGATGTGATCCAGCTACATTTTACATGTTCATATGGACATCTGTAAAATTTTCCCACAGGACCCAAATCTGGCTTGAGAACAGTGCATTTCAGTGCTTGGTTGAAGCCTGCTGGACCTTGTGCAAAAAAAACGGTCACATTAGGAACTTAAATGCATTAGAGTCACATGGAAAGTCAGGAAATATTAACATTACTTTCGCAGTGATTCTGGGATTTTCCTTTGTAGCTAATAGTCTAATAGTCTGTAGTCTAATTGCACTCATAATGGTCTTAAATTTAACTTGTTGAAACAGTGTTTTCTTTAGGTTTTAGTTGCTCCTTTGTTTCATTCTCCCTGTCTAGGCACTTTGGGGCAGCAGTAGCTCATCTTTGTCTGTTGGGGAGTCTTCAGTGGGGGAATGGTTGCAGAGACTGGGACTGGAGAGGTATGAGCAGGGTCTGCTACACAACGGCTGGGATGACCTAGAGTTCCTCAGGTACATGCACTCACACACAACAAACATGTTGATGTTCATGGATCTGGTGCATGCATTAGAGCAGGGCCTCTCAACCTTTTGTTGAGAGCCCCATAAAGGCAAACTATGCAGGATTTTCCCAAAAAAAACAACGCATAGACTCGTACAAAAATAATCCCTCTCAATTATTAACCCACAACCCACCAGAAGCGTGTGGCGCCCTCGACCCACATCTTCTTATTTTCTCATTATTTTGCTGTATTTGGGACGCTTTACCATCCCAGGACATCGGTATTTGACGTCCTGGGAATGAGACTCAACAATCAACTATCTTTCTGCTGCATTTACAGCAACTAACAAACCCTAATTATTGTATCTTTAAGGCCCACTTCTGATTATTAAAAAAATGTCAAGGACCACCTTCGCATATAAATGAGAAAAAAAAAAACACATGACAAAAAAAGGAGAAAAAATAAGCTGAGCTGAGATAGAATTTCACTACACTTAAAGCGATATTCCACCGCTGAATAATAGTCCACTCAATATGTACTCACCCCTGTGAGGATGGGTGAAGATCTTTCAGTTTTCTGCTGAAACTCCAGGATTGTTTTGTGAACTAAAGATCTTCACCCATCCTCACATCGGCATAGGGGTGAGTACATACTGAGTGGACTATTATTCAGCGGTGGAATATCGCTTTAGCACACTGTGCTTTGGCCTCAGCATCACCGCCTACCATTGTGATTCCAAATTTAATGTATCCATGGTAATATTTCCTCCCCACGCGCTCTGGATCTCTTACTGGGGCAGGGTTGTCTCCCAGATCACTTTTCAACAACTGATCCAGTGGCAAAACATGCTTGTCTGTACCTGATGATGGTGTTTTGATTGGCGTGGGGACATTCAAATGTAACTGGTCATTTAAATTAAGTACTTTGATTCTATGTTTTTTTGATTTAAGTGAATACTTGTGCACATTTAGATATTTTAAAAAAACAGCTTTACCTCCCCCCAAAATGTAATCCAACCATCTGGCAGAACAATTGCTTCTGCAGCCCACTAGATGACACAGCGCACTGGTTGAGAATAGCGTTATTAGCAGGTGAAAACAACAGATCTGATGTAGTGATACTGTGTGAAAGGAGGGTGTTTCTCACATCTCTTACTGTTTTTTCCAGTGACATCACAGAGGAGGACCTGGAGGAAGCAGGAGTGCTCGACCCCGCACACAAGCGAATCCTGCTGGAGAGCCTCAGGCAGCAGCAGCAGCAGCAGCAACAGCAGCAACAGAAATGAGCTGTGTCTAACTGGTCTATGACTGGTCCAAACTGGCCTGGAACCACACCAGGTCTTAAGAGGACAAATCTCAGCTGAACTGAACTGAGCTGGAACGTGCCAATCGATGCCAGACTGTGCCTTCTGAGAGAAATTGCACTCCATTTGTACTTTTCAAAAAAAAAAAAACACTTGTCGAACCACCATCTTTTTTCACATGTACTGTATGTGTGTTGTCGTTGGTGTAGAGGTGGCCTTATTTAATGAGAATCATTTCAATCCTTCAAGCGTCACTACATAACCCCTCGGCTTTAAACCTAGTGAGAAGGTGCAGGCTGAGATGATGTTCTTTTTCTGGCCAGACAGAATTGGAGATGCAGCTCACATGGGGAGCAGCTGATGCCTTGATGTCATGTCATGTGTGTCGTACCATCATTTCTGACCTGCACCTTCGAGCTAGCGTTAAAGCTCATTTTCCTGTCTTTGTCCTGAGAAACCTTAACTGAGAACAGACAGAGAGTTTAAGACTCCTCAGAAACAAGAAGCCGCAGACTTTCAAGATAAAAGCAAAATGAGAAGACGAGGGCTTTTTGTGAGAAACCAGAGGATTGAAAACGTGCTGCCTGTGTCTTCTCTGAGTCTCAGGTTTTTCTCCACTAATGGTCACATTTTGGAATGTGTGGGAATTGTTAGAGAGCACTTGAGGGTAATGTCAGCCGTGAAACCCCCTTGACTCTCTGATGCAGGTGGACGAGAGAGGAGTTAGCCCTGACTCATGTCAGACTAAAGTGGGCTCAGCTCACAATTCTCTTTGTTTTGATTTTGTATTTTTGTTCTGATATTTGGGCCACTGTTGTTGAAACGGTGGCATTTATTGTTTCAGTGTCTCTGCATGTATTTATAGTTTTATGTTTGTGTTTTTTTAATGATAAAGGGAATATGGAGCAAACCAACCAAACCAGTCCTGCTAGAGCTACACGTGCATATTTCACCTTGGAACAACATTTAACTGAGAGCCCCGGTGTGTCATTCTTACACACACACAACAGTGACATGTTGGCTTTTAGACTGACACTTCCTGAAAGGAACAGTTCACCCCAAATCAAAAATACATATTGTTCCATTAGCCTGTAGAGCTTTTACCCATCTAAATAGTTTTGGTGTGAGTGGCAGAGTTTGGAGATATCAGCCGTAGAGATGTCTGACTTCTCTAGAATATGATGGGGCTAGATGGCACTTGTCTTCTTGGTGCTCAAAGTGACAAAAAATAATTTTGAAAAATTAAATGTCATTGTCTCTTTCCAGAAATCATGTCCTAGCTGCCTATCCCACCATACTGGAGAGAATGCAGACATCTCTATGGCCAAAATCTCCAAAACTCTGCCACTCACACCAAAACTATCGAGATGGATAAATAGCACTATAGGCCAGAGGAAAATAATGTATTTTTCATTTTGGAGTGAACTGTCCCTGTAAACACTGACAAATGACACATGTGCCATACAGATTCTTGGCGCAGTCATTATTTGGCTGATTGGGTGAGGAAATTAAATGCAAGTACACATGAGGTGATAAATGCTGCACCAAAGTGAAATATCGCATTTAACATTTTACCCAGTACATTTCTCATGTTCACACTTTAATGTCAATTGACAGAAGAAGGCAAATTTCACGACCCAGGTTTGATGGGTCACATCCTTTACTCATTTCATTTTAAATAGTGTAAATGGAGCATTGTGCAGGGAATCAGTTAACTTAGCCAATTAGATTAATGGATATTTTATGGAAGATTTACACAGCCATCGTATTGTCATTGTCTTGGAGAAACCATTTATTACCAAAACATTTTTTCCTGCAATATATTCCAGAGATTTGTCCTATTTTGCTGATTTTATTTGGTTCTTTTGTTCCATTAGTAGAGATGTGGCCTCATGGAAGAATATGTCACCTCTCATAATACATTTAAAACAGAAAAGTCCGGTTTCTGCAGGACACAGGATGGTTTGAGGGCCATTGTTGTTCTCTGACTTAACCAGCAGGTGGTGCTGCTACTCCATAAACCTCATCTGTAGATGCTGACTGTG
Organism: Lutjanus argentimaculatus; assembly: GCA_034769285.1. NCBI lineage: Eukaryota > Metazoa > Chordata > Actinopteri > Lutjaniformes > Lutjanidae > Lutjanus > Lutjanus argentimaculatus. Next base: position 6,899,422 of record JAWZSL010000001.1, read on the forward strand.
GAAACTCTGGGAGGGAAAAAAAAGACACAACCAAGTCATGTTAAGTGAAAGGAGTTATACTTTATAGTTCTACTCAGTGGTTTGTTTATATGCAGTTAAAAATCTGAGTTAACTTACCTGTTAATGTTCAGTCTGCCTTTGTTTCTTCTTAATTTAAATCCTGCCTTCTCTTCTGCCTGAGAGACTAGAAGCCAAACCAATAAGCCAGCTAATGTTCGTTTTAAGAGATGCTGACGCAGATTCATCTCAACGTACCCGACACCGTTTCTTTACCGAGGTGGATCACGTCAAACTCAAATTAAGCACACACATTTTTTTGCCTCGTCAACAGTTTATGAGAAAATAGAACTCTAAACTCTTAGACTGCATTGCACCAACAAAGATTAATTTAATCCGAGACTAGTTCTAATCAGAATTTTGCAAAACTAGGTTTAAAGTTAGTAAATCCAGATTTAAAATTTAGCAGAGCTCTGTTACACTATTAAATATTCCCAGTTTAGTGAATCTAGCTGTATTGGTTTAAACCAGATTTAAATAGTTTAATTTGTATGGAGATGCTTGATTACCCAAATTAAAGTAAATAAATAATTTTGAGTGCTGTAAGCATAAAAGAACTGCTAACGCTTAGCTGCTCTGTATTCCCTAACAAAACATAGCACTGTTTGCTGGTTAGCTAAGAATTCTTTTTAAAGTTATATTTTTTGCAAGCCAGTAAAAAAAAACAAAAAAAAAAACATTATAACATTATATTGTTGGCTAGCTAGCCAAAATCTTAACAAAGCATTACACTATCTAGAAAGCTAACTAAATGTTACATGGTTTGCTAGCTAGCTAAAACGTTGGCTAGCTTAATTAGCCAAATTTTGATAGCTCAGCAGAGAAAAATCTTTTGCTCAATCCATCTCAAAAAGGCTTTCATTTTACAAGTTTAACCTCCTCAAGTGTCAGTTTAAAGTTAATATTGATGACCGTTTAAATTGGAGTTAAAATGTTTGGTGCAGCAGAATTAAATTTAATCTTTAGACTAAAAACTAATCTGGTTTGAATTAAATCTTTCTTCATTTTAAACTAGTTTATAAGTTTGATGCAACATAAATTGAAGTTAAACCTTGATTTAATCAGGTTTAATAATTAACCCTTGTTGATGCAACCCAGCCTAAAGAATGTGCTGTTGTTGGATGTGATTGTAGCCATTTCATCTGTCACGTCTGAAAAAAAAAAAGTCCCCCGTTCCTATCCTCATTTTCGTTGTGACCCGTTACGTTGCTCCCATACAGCTTCGTGCCGGAGTTACAAGTTGTACAATGTTTCTAACATTTTAACTGCCAAATAATGCAGAGAATGTGGATGTGCCGTTCAGACGCGTTAAATCTAATGTCTTTTTAAGCCTTTTTGGCTCTTCAGTGTTCTCGGTTGTGTGCGTGAGTGTGTGTGTGTGCGTGTGTGTGTTTATATTTGTGTGCATAAGTGAAAAAGAGACTTTGCCATTGTTTTCTCTGACACACTCCATTTTATCTTGTTCCTTCATGTAGTCTCCTCTTTGGTTATGTTAAATTAATGTAAAATGTTCACTCATGTCATTTTTTCAATTAAAATCTAATGTCTTTCCTTAATTTATAGAATCACTCATGTTCTTATTTTTTTGTCATCTGCAGGGAAAAGCTGACATGATGAAAGAGTTATGGTCCGTGAGCTGTAGACCTGCCTCATTAAAGGAAAGGGAAAAAAATGTACGGTAAAATTAAAATAAGTGACATTTAAACCTGTTACAAGGAGTTTTTAACTGGTTATGAAACATTTTCAGTTTAATACTGATGCCTCTATGTGACCAACATAAGCAAACGAGACCATCCACAAGTGAATTAGCTGTTTCTATACAGTTTTTCTTAGTGCCTGCCACCGGGTCAGATTCTCCTTGAAATCAAATGAAACGAACCTGTTTACATTTTCCCAGGCTAAGGCACAGTGAGTAGTGAGTTAGCCAGTTAAAATGAAGCAGGAGGGTATTTTCATTTCCGTAATTTTATTTCTGACACCGTATTTTGTGATTATGGCAGTGGAAATATTAGCATTTTTGTCCACAAGGGCCTTCAAAATACAAAAAGTTTTAAATAAGCTTTAAAATTTTATTTCAGGAGCTCGTACCTCAGTGTTCAGGAGAACAGCTCTCTGAGGCCTGACTTTCCACATAACACACTCATCACTCCATTACACACAAGAAACCAGGTCATTGAACGCGTCACGTAGTGCTTCCATAATGTAGATTTATTAGAATATTCAGAGTAGTGCTATAACTTCTCATTCACTAGAGCGTCTGTCGATTCATAGTTTTCATGGATGTGTTGGTCTGTGAGACAGATGCTCTGCAATGAAATAAATCTGTAAAGCAACGTGAGAAATCAAAGGCTACCTAATATTTATATTACTAATTACAGTCACGAAATTTCATGGAGCAGTTCAAAGAAATGTGTGGTTTTCTCACTGACATAATAAAAAAATTTCAATAAATACAAGTTTTTTTTTTCACCTAGATTTCTGGAATAAATCAGCTCTGAATCAGTCATGTTTCAGTGATTTGCAACAAAATAAAACAGGGATGATACACAGGCAACTTCGCAAGGTGGAAGAACAAACAAACAGTTGCTTTTTTTGCCTTTTCGCAAAAAAAACATGGGGGTCACCATGAACAAAATTGGGGTACACACAGTAGAAAACTTCCAGCAATTGTCTGCATCTCTCTCTATATTGCCAACATTCTGACCAGCTTGCGTTGCATTTCTGAGAAAGATCGCCCCGTATTTGTCGGCTGTGGGAGAGTTAATGAAACTGATTGAAGAGTTTGTACCGCAGACTGAAGCACCGCCTGCTGAACAAAATCATTTGCTCCCATCTATCCAGCAGGAGGAATCGTCAAAGAAACTCTTCAGTAGGTGATGAAAGTAAGAAACCAGTAGTACCGTGATATAGCACAAGTCAGTTATAATGAGACTGACAGATTCGTAGGTTACACTCTGCTCTGTTTAACTCCTCACTTCTGTCCACCCAAACAACAAGGCAGGGACAAAACATCTCTTTCCCTTGCTGAATTTTAACAAAGTGCCCACTGTTTGATGGAGAAAGGCATGATGGGACAGAGAGAGTGAAGGAATGGGGGTCACATTGAGGATGAGAGTGGGGGGAGTCAGGACTTGATACAGTAAAGACGGAGGGAGGGGATGAACTGGGGAGGTGTCTGGTCTGGACCCGGCCGCTCTAATTGGATTTTGGGGTGCTCTGCTCTGCTCGGCAAAGAGATTTAAGGGGACCCTGTTTCCTTCTGGTGGGAGTCTGTGTGTCAGGGGGCTTAGAGGAAGTTGTGCTTGAGGGTAAAAGTTTTACTTGTTTGGTTTCCCCAGCAGAGAGTGGAGCGTGATGTTTAGATTTCTGCTTTAAACTCGTACCTGACTGCCATGCTCATCAGAGCCGCTGCCGGGGCTGTCCAAGTGCACGACGTGGGAATGTGAGTTTAAAAGACAAAGGAAAAGAGATTGCGTATGAACGTGTGTGTGCATATCTGATCTGAGTTCTGATTCGGCTACACACAAACATTTAAGGGCCTGTACATGAAGTTAACAGTTTTATCTGAGGAAGAGGAATTTCTTGTCCAAGTGTATGAACAGCTCTGATCTGAGTGTGAATGTGAAGAGTTTTGCAGGTATAATGTGCAGTTGCATATTTTGGGGTCTAAGAAAGTGACCAGACTTTTCTGAGCTTTGAGATTATGAGTAATGAGTTTTTCTTCAGAGAGGAACCGAGGGCCTCGCTGAACTATACTCAAGAAAAATATAAACCAGCACTTTTGTTTTTGCTCCCATTTTTCATAAGTTGAAGTAAAAGATCTAAGACTGCTTTTGTGCAGACAAAAGGATTATTTCTCTCAAATTTTGTCCAGAAATTAGTTAAAATCTGTTAGTGAGTGCTTCTCCATCCATCAAACGGGTGTGGACATGTAGAGATGCTGATTGAACAGCATGAGTATTGCACAGTTGTGCATTTGACCACAGTAAAAGGCTGCTCTAACTGTACAGTTTTATCTTGAGAAAAGACATTTATTGGGCACTGAACTATGTTTATTTCTGATAACGCTAGATACTATTTTTTTTTCCCAGGAGGGCAAAGTCATGACCCGCCCTACTCTACCTCTGATTGGCTCACCTTGATATTCTAAACCTAACCCGTAGTCATATCTAAACCTAACCAACCCACCCAATGAAGACAATGAGTACTAGCCAATCAGAGGCAGAGTAAAACGGGTTATGACTTTGCCCTCCTGGGAAAAAAAAAATGTATATCTGTGGCCCTAGGTAACATAGCCACAGTTCACCACCTAATAAATGTAGTTTTACAAGATTAAACTGTGCATTTTAGACTGGCCTTTTAAAACGAATTTTAACAAATTTGTGAACAAAATCTGAGAGAAATGAACCTTATATGTCCTAAGAAGAAGTCTTGGATCTTTTGCTTAACTTGTGAAAAATGAGAGCAAAAACAAAAGTGCTGTGCTTGTATTTTTGTTCTGTACACATCAGACCACATCAGTGAATTCAGCGCTATGATGGACAAGTCCTGACTCTCTCAACAAAAGCTAGAAACTCCTCAGTGTTCCAGTACAGTAGACCACACAATGTCTGTCTGTCGTGTTCTCTTCCTCTGTGCTTCAGAACAGGTTCGTCTTGATGGTGGGGTTGGGTTTTCTGTGGAAGGAGGACAGGACTCCGGCAAAGGGCCCGGTCATACTGTCCGCCGGCTGCCAGGCCTTCAGAATCTCCTGAGTCTGGACAGCAGGCTGGGCCACGGCCGGGTTGGATGGCCCCAGGCTGGACCAGCTGGGTGGCTTCAGCCCCTGCAGGACCGGAGAGCTGGAGGTGTTGGCGTAGCCACTGTTGGCGGGAGCCGGACTGGGGCTCAGGCTGGCAGGGCTGCCCAAGTTTCCGTTGGCCGAGCCCGGCAGGGAGGCCGTGCTGTCAGGTGTGGGGCTGCAGGTGGATTCTTTGGACTCGTCGTCGTCCGATGAAGATCTCGGCTCCCCGCCCTTCTTCCCTCCAGAGCTGCTGCTGGTGGTGCTGCCCGCGGTGCCACCAGAGCTGTTGGCTTTGGCGTTGGCTGCACGCTCCTGCTTACGAAACTTGGCACGCCTGTTCTGAAACCACACCTGTTAAACAAAGACCAAGGTAAAGTTAATAATAGATAGATAGATAGTAAAAAATGATTTGTTTTAACTTAAAAGAGTTAGTGTCTTGGCTTTTCCAGTCAAATAAACTTGATATTAATTCAGTTGTGCCTGAGAAAACATGTTCAATGAACCTAAGTTGAACTAACAAATATTCAGTCACGATGATGAATATTACAAGCAAAATCTTTATGCTTCCTTTATCAGACGTTTCTTTTTTTTCTTTTTTTCTTTTTTTTTGGAGTCAAGTCTTGCCTCTCTGCCCAAATATGACCAAAATCAAGAGTCACTGCCTCAGTTTTTATATATTGTTTAGCTATAAACTGCATTTTTCATGAGTTTAATCAGGCTACAAGATGTCCATATACAAGTGGAATTTGTTTTAACTTAAAAAAAACCCTCATGGCTGTGTTTTTCTAGTCAAAAAAAACTTAACATTAATTCAGTTGTATTGAGAAAATGTGTCCAGTAAGCTTAAGATATTATATTTAATCAACAAGTGTTAAGTCATGCTGATGAACATTACAAACAAATTTGATTTTCTTGTACAGTACAAACATTCAACTGATCATTTCAAGTCAGAAAAACTCAAGCTTATATAGTTTATAAGTTATGAAGTGTTTTGAAAATAAATACTACAGCTGCAGTTTAATTAACTTGAACAAATAAAATCTGTATGTTTCTGTTAATTTAATGAGAAAATACCAGTCAATTCCTCTAAATTGCTGTATGATTTTTTTAAAATTTATTTATTTATTTTTACAGTGCCGACAGATGGATAGATGGATAAAAATGTTTACTGAAGGCTACCAAAGAAACCATTCATGAAAACTGAAGGTTTTCCCAGGTATAAGAAGAATAAAGGGTGTTCCTCTCACCTGTACCCGGGCCTCGGTCAGGTCTATCTTCAGCGCCAGCTCCTCTCGGGTGTAGATGTCCGGGTAGTGTGTCTCGGCAAACACCCGCTCCAGCTCCTTCAGCTGGGAGCTGGTGAACGTGGTCCTGATGCGCCGCTGCTTCCTCTTCTCATTCAGGCCCGAGGGGTCCGAGAAAAACTTGTAAGGGACTGAGAAACAGAGATGATGTCCGTTTAATGGCCGAATGGTGAGAATTTAAAAATGCTGTCCATGAAACAGCAGAGGCCACGTGAGTTACACTGTTAAAACGCGGAGAGGCCCCGCGTAAATTCACCTCGCCGGATTTTTAAATTAAAACAACTTTTAAACGTTATCAGGATGTCGTTCACAGTCCGATAAACTATAATCAACTGTTTTCGTCACGCAGCAAGAGACTTTTGTTGTTTCTGGTTTATGGAAGGCGGGTTAATAGATTGATAAATTGACTGCATTGTGCTCAGAGCCAATCAGAAGTGACGGTGAAAAAATGTGAAATTTGACAGTAAGCTGAGGGCCGTAAGCAGGACACATAGAACAAAATGTATCGTGGAGGCTGGAGTCCATTTCAATTCATATTCTAATTTTTATTTATGTATTCAATTATTTTTCTGACCCAATATATTTTTCTGTTTTATAATGCTGAGTGAGAGTTTTTAGTGAAATGAAAAATCATTAGTCCCAATTACTCAATTTGTTTATAGACCTTAAAATTATTAGGCCTATAATTGGGCTGTTTATTTAGCGAGTTTATTAAACGTTTTACGTTTTTTTTTAAACGTAAATTAAACGTTTTTTAAAAGTTCGGCTTGCATTTTATTGGTATGCTTTTCGGTGTTTGCAGCTAAATCTAATTTATCCATTTTTAAGTTCGTGACTTATAAAAATGCAGAAAGCATTTGTATGTGTGTGTAAGTCTGTTCAAAATCCACAGGAAAAAAGTCAGAAAGGAACAGAATTTCACTGTTTTAAGAAAAGAAAACGAACAAAATGTATATTCAGTCTTAGATGCAATTTAAATTTCAGAAAGTTACACAATTATGGTTTCCGGATATTAAAGAAAAATAATTACACACTCGCACACAATTAGGGCCAACAGGTGTGCGCTTGATTATGGCAAGCTGTCGAAATAGCATTTTGAGACTTATTATTATTATTATTATTATTATTATTATTATTATTATTATTACATTCTGATATAGTGGAGATGGCGCATGCATACACAGGCTATTGCCCAAATTATAATACAAATACAGTGTTTCACCTTTAAAATTCTCTTTCATCATTAAAAGATTTAATGACATTAAAATGTAACCCATTACACCGATTTCACATCTCTTCATAAATGAATGTAGTAAGTAACAGTAATGAAGTCTATTAAGATAAAAATCCGTGTAAAACAATAGGCCTTAAACTGCATCTCCTCTATAATCAGAATCAGAACCAAAATGACTTTATTGATCTACGAGGTGGGAAATTGCTCACGTTGCAGGTTCTCCCATCCAAGAACAGAAAATATATAACGAAAACAGAGCTGACAGCTGAAGGTTATCTTTTCTTCCTATTTTTATATATAGGCAGAAGCTGCGTTTCTCACGCCGGAGCAAATGATGGAGACGACAGAGCGCATAACTTCTATAACTTTTTCTTTGCTCTCTTAAAAAAACAAAAACAAGTATTGGTTTAATTAACATGAAACCTCTCATCACATAAGCTTTATTCAGAATACGGTGCGCTCTCAGAGGAACGAGACAGACGCTCAGCTGTACCTGAGGAGTAAGGTGTGGGCTGGTGCTCCCGCAGGGCTCCCAGGGTGCAGCTGGCCGTGCTGAGCGGGGTGCAGCCCGGGTTGGAGAAGGGTCCGCTGCGGATCGGGTTGTACTGGAAGGAGCTAGCCTGGCTGCAGGAGCTGAAGTCCGCGTAGGCCGACGCTTCCATGGCCGCCATGCAGGAGTCATAGGAGTTCAGGTAGGAGTAATCCATTTTATACATGGAGCTCGGCCGGTGCTAACGCACACCGGGCTGCAAAGCGGAAGGACGGGGGGACTCTGGACAGAGAGGTGTCGGCTGTGTCTCAGTGTTTAGGAGACAGAGTGATATAGTTCAAACCAGTCAGAGGTGGTCTGTCTCTCCAGTATCCCCAGTTCCTCTCCAAAGCTCCTCTCAGCTGTGTGCGTCACGCAGCTGTTTTTGCTGTTTTCTTTGGTAAATAATCCAGATGTTTTCACTTCTTTTCTCTCTACGGTATCGCTCTCTTTTCTCCGCTTTCCTCCTGGTTTTCTGTCTCCTCAGTCTTCCTCCTCGCGGGACTGCAGTGCGCTCTGCTCTCGCGCTCCGTTTGACAGCGCGCTGTGGCTCGCGCGGTGTTTATAATAAACTTGGCAGAGCGCGAGACAATAGCGAGGCGGTGGTCTAGTTTCCATGACAATACCAGCCACCAGTGAGTGAGCGTGGACACGGACGGACTGCCCCCCCCCCCCCCCTTCTCCACCCTCCCACCACCGCTCACTGCACCGCCCACGCGCTCCAGAGCCTCGCGAGCTCGCGGGTGTCAGCAGAGTTAAGTCAGGAGCTGAAAGGTGCTACAGTGAACTTTAATATTTTGTTGATTTTAGAGCCTTTGTGAACAAAAGTAGTAGCATTCCCACCGCCATAACCACAAACTATAGTCAAAGATAAAATGATGTAAATAAAAAATCTCACCCTGCTTTATTTTAGCAGTTTAACTACCACTCACTGTAACTTTTCCTGAGAAAATGACTCATTGAATCTAATTTCACTGATAATCCAACCCGGTGGCAGGCATTAAGAACAACTACACAGAAATTGCCAATTTCTCGCTTATGGTCTTGATTGCTCATGTGGGTCATATACAGCCATCAGTAATAAACTGAGAGTGTTTCATAAGCAGTTCAAAACTTCTTGTAGCTTTAAAGAACAGCTTCATCATTTTCAACAATCATAATGTCTTCTGTAATGTTTCCTCTATCAGACGTTGCTTTTTCTGAAGAGTCAAGTCTTCTTAGGACAAATCTGTCAAAAATCATATTATATTTACATCAAATGTAGCCATAAACTGCATTTATCGTGACTTTAATCAGCCTACAAACACTCGTTTTGGGTAGAAATAGAAGGACAATTACAGATGCTCCCATGCTTGTTGTCCCCGCCTGAAATTAGGCCACGTTAGCAACTATATTTCCCCTCTTACTCCACTATAATGAAGACATTCTCTGATTCAAGCCCGTGAGCACAGAAAGCAGTCCGGCCTAACAACCTCAAAGCTACTCATAAACTATGTCTGTTTTGTAAGGTAGAGTTTATTTGTGGATATGTAGCCTGTTCCTTTTAAATAGTCTACACGCAGACAGAATGAGACTGACCTGGAGTTTTGGGTTTGAACTCTGGGGCTGCAACTGACAATTATTTTCATTTTCAACTGTCGATTATTTTCTCGATTGATCGGTTAGTTGTTTGGTCCATAAAATATCAGAGAATTTGGATTTTTTTTTTAAATTTAAAAACTCAAGACGATTAATCATTATCAAAATAGTTGGTGATTAATTTAATAGTAGATCAGTAATCAATTAATCCATTAATTGTTGCAGCTCTAAGTCCACAGAGTGTAGCTAGGTAAAATGTCACAAGATAGGCCAATATAAGCATGTCGAGACTGGAAAAAAAAGGAAAATGCAAAAGAGGAATGTTTGTAGGGAATCGGGATTTAAGTGTGTCCGATATTGGACGCCATATAAAAACACACTCGCAGGATATCATCTCTCACTTCTGTGAGGATGGTGTCGATTACTTTGCGATATTATTTATGATTACAGTATAATTGATCTACTACCATGTTCCTACAATGAGCAGCTGCAGGCTAAGCCCCAAACAATGTCCTGCAGCCGGACAATATTGTTCGACTGCCCCTCACACGGCTCGTGGAAACCACTGCAGCTCAGCAGCCACAGAAGTCTTTATGTGGGGGAAAGCGTCCAGATGTGACGGTGATTGCTGAGATTAAAAGCTCTGATTTGATTCCGATCACTTTTACAGAGATGTCACCAGAGTGAGCGTCACTTTGATGTATAGGACGAGAGAGGGAAGCGGCTGCTGCGGAGAGACAACTGAGCAACCACGACAGGCTAACCATAAACGCATTGACGCTCCATAAATTGGTTTAAGTTTATTGTTCGGTGTCATACAATGTGATAAGTCATATCCCACACGGCCCCTGTCTAACACACACACACACACACACACACACACACACACACACACACGAGGAGGCTGCAGCCGTGCAGCTTCAAAGTGTGGTGCTATTTAAAGAACATTTGAGCCTCTGTTCATCAAATCAACAGGCTTTTTATTAGTGGATAAATTTCACTAAATAATGTAACCCACAAACCAAAAATTACGTTGCACGCGCATGCAAGAAATTAATTAAGTTTGGCTTGTGCGCGCGCCCTTATCTCTGCTCGACCAGCGGCTGCTTGATGATGATGATGATGATGATGCTCCTTAATGTCATTAACCCACCAAACACACGCGCATGCGTGCATTTGCATCACTGTACTCAGTTAAATACAAATAAGTATTAATAATAAGATTTGTCTGAAGCGTTTTTGTGTGGTTGGTGAGAGGAGAGCTGGTGGCTGTTTGGGGCGGGGCGGCACACGGTGCTCCTGTTGATACAGCTGTTCATCTCGTTGCTGATGTTGGGTGTCGCAGTTCTGGCTGAACATCACTCATGTCTGTAGCTCCATGTGTCCGAGTCCGAGACTCACCCGGTCAGACGCGAGAGCTCTGAGTTTTAAGATATAAGCCACTGAATAGAATAAAATACAACGTTTGAAATACAGTATGTATGTTACTGCAGTGGTTTACAAATGGTGGGGCCTGGGACCGACACAACACCAACACAACACGCACCTACAACATCTTACAGGAATGAAGTGGAATCAACTAATCCTTTCTCATTTACTTCACACAAAATATAGGTTTTATTGGGCTCGAGTTAATTCAGCTTGTTCTAATTTGAAGTATTTTAACTTGAAATGATGAGTTGAATAGATGTACTGCTGTGGGGTCACTTAACAAAAAAAAAAAAAAAAAAAAAAGGGAAAAAAATAGATAGTTTTGAACTAATTATTTAATCTAAATTCAGCCAACCAAATATTCAAGGCAGCAGGTTGAACCCACTTAAAATAATTTACAGTGCAGGGGTCCAGCAAGGAAAGAAACAGGGTTGGCAGTTTTTGTTGATTGTAATTTACAGTGATGCTAGTTTGATCACTGATAGACTATGACAACTTTATTACCTTGAAACCTGGGTATCTATCTCTGTGCATTTATTGTGGAGGTCCAAGGTTTTGGGACTCTTGCACTACTGCATATGGCGTGTCTGTTTACTGACACTGTTCCTGTTATGGTTCAAGGCAGACTCCAGCCATTAAGTTAGACTTCAGTCATTAATAGAGACATTGTAATGTTGGTGTTGCTTATTTTTGTTGTATTAATATAGTTCTTATTTGTACAGAATATTTACTCTAATATATTATATTATTCTCTAATACACATTTTCACGACAGTCATTTTGTCATGAACAGACACAGGTGTTACAAATGATTTCTGATTAAAGTCCTTTTTCATTAAGGACAAATAGAGTCAGGGTGCTCACTGGAAAACTGCTGCAACGGCAGCTTAATTAGTCACATTGCTAACACCTGCGTTTACTCTGCTATTTCACATCAGTATGGTGTTTGGTGACTTTTTTTTGCACCCTATAGATAGTTTTATAATAAAAATCTCCGTGCTTTAGGCCCCAAAAAGGCTTTATAGATGCAACATAACACAACAAAATCTAAGTAAGACCAATGTTTATTGTGGCATGTACAGACAAGTGTCCAACAGGCACAAATACGTTGCAGTAGTGACATAATAGTCAACATTTTTAACATTACGATTGCAAACAAACATTACCAAATTCTTTAGACGAACTCATTGGAATAGACCCTTTAAAGATGAGGATTTATTTTTGTGAAGATTTATTTTGTAGATTACCTTATTTTTCTGAGGTTATTATTGAGAAGTTGCATAATTTAATTCATGGTAACTGCGTACGTTGCATTACGCTCCATAATGTAGATTAGGAACTATGTGGTGCGCCTTGAGTATAATGTTAGCGAGCGTTAAGATTGGCGGAGTGATACGATGTAAGAAGTGATGTGCCATATTTATAGGTGGTGTTTAGTTACTGTTGAAGCGGACATTTAAAGTGGGTTAAGTCACCCAAAGACGATGGTGTCCCACTGCTCTTTCTTAACTCACACCTCTAAAATGGTATAATTCAGTAACAGACGAGTTTATAGTTAACAAGTAACCAGCGTTACTATAGCTCTAAAATAACACTGGGTTCTGTTCTGGTCCCATAAACGCACTATATTCTTCAGACAATTTAAATGAATATGAGCGCAGTTGATTTTTTGGGGGCCTCCGCATTAAGCAGTCAGCTCCCAGGCCACGCCGTCTGTTGTGTGTCCTCGTCCCGTCTGCTGGGTTCAGAGGTGAGTTTACCGAGAAACTTAAACTGTTTCAAAGTTAAACTCTGCATGCAGGCCGTTTCTGCCTCCCCAGAAAAAAAAAAGAGCAGCCAGGAGCGACCCTAGCTCTCCCGCTTTAAAGCATTTAAACTTTAATCCCTTCAAAGAGCGGAGCGGTCTCTTCCAGGCCACTAATCCGCCCTATAGTGCTCCAGCAGCGCAGGGGGAGACTTCTGCTCTGCGGAGGCTTTAACTTTGGACTTTTACATTCATGGGGGCGATTTGACGGAAACAGTAACGGGGATCTTTGGCATTCATGACGTCTGAGTCAACAGAGGGGGACACAATGGTCCCCTAGAGGCTCCTGAAGGCCCCTGAGAGAGGAACCCCGACTATAGGGATTATAGGCCCATGGAGGACCACTGGGTTATTAGGGGACAATCTTATGGACGCACTTAACACTCTGTCCGTTTCTAATCGGAGTTATGATTGAGCTGACATTAAAGGATCAGTTCTCATTTTCAGTGATCGTTTTGTCCCCTTGATTTAAAAGCTAGAACAACATTATCCAATTTTAAAACCTGTGGGGTACCACTTTATAATAAGACCACACCATAAATGTTTATAAATAAGTTAATTCATTAGGTTGTAAAGACTGTATAAATAATTAATGATCAGTTACAACACATTAGGGCAACAATAACTTGTTGCTTGCCAAACAGTGAGCTCACATTTATCTGTAGGGTTAAGCCTCAGATCTCATTGATTACTTAGCTACTTTGTCATCTCCATCGGCAGCATTTATACCTGTCAGCTTCATCACGTTTGGTAATAAGTTAAACCACCTTCAGCAATTTTAATAGTCCAAAAGTTTCATTTTGCATATCATCAACATACCAAATTACCAGAGTCATACACAGAGGCTTTGGGACTATTGTTTAACTTGACATTTTCATCAGGCACAAATTCACACTTTACAGAAAGGCTCCTTTTGCCAATTATAAATGTTCATTAGGATTAATTAGTAAGCAGTAACTAAATCTTGCCAAATAGTGAGGCCACATCAGTGTATGGCTACTGTGTTGTTTATAATCGTTCATTAATTGGTTATAACTTATTACAACCTAATTAATAACCTAATTTATGAACCATTTATAAGGGTGGTATTATTGTTAAGTGGTGCCACATCAATAGCAGGAGAGACCATTATGCAATTAATCACACGTCCCTATATGAGAATAATGAAGGACAACATATAGTCTAGTCTAAAAGATAATATTGAGTAGGTTATTATTATTTTTTTTCCTTGTTTTGTAACGATTCTCATCATTAATGAATTTAGGGTCTCTGTTCGAACGTCAAGCGCCATGTTTAATGACTCTGGTGCATCATAATTAACTAGAAATATTGTATTAATAGGCTTTATGGCCAGAGTGTAAAACCTAATCTCAATATTTTTGCTGAGGGACTCTCTGATTTTTTTTAAATTTTTTATTATTATTTTATTTATTTTTTTATTTATTTTCTCTGTGTAAAGTTTATTCTTCCACGAACCTGCCCTGCGCTGGCCCTTATTCAGACCCCATTAATTGTCCTGTCTGGCCGAGCTTATTTCAAATACGAAGGGAGCATATGTAGAGAAGTCCTAATTAAATTCCCCCTCTGCTCCCATCTCTTCTGCTACTGTAATTATTTGTGATGGTCTTCCTCCTCAGCTGGAGATCTGCGGGGCTGCATGCAGAAACAAGCAGTGGGATAACTTGTGCGCGTCAGTCAGGGTGGTGTGGTAATGATGAGGGTAGAGACTGGGCCTCTATGATGGATGGCTTGATGGAGAGATGGAGAGGTGTATGGATAGAGACAGACAGGGGATAAGGGATGAGTGAAGGATGGGACACTGGCTCAAAGAAAAGCCACGCGGGAGGCCCAATCCGGTATCTGTCCCGCGCCACGCGGTGGTGGTCTGAACACCGAGTGAAGCTGTCAGTCAGTCAGAGAGACTGCAGATCCATCCATCCATCATGAGAGCTCACAGAAGAAGAACATGTCCCGTGTGCCGAAAGACTGAGGCAGCTATTGATCTGGATAGTGTCCTCCTCTGTGTCGATCTTTGTGAAACGTGTTGTTTGATGCGACCAAATACTCGTTGATTAGTAGATTAGATTATTATTGTTTTTATATTTGATGAAGTAATGGGTCTAATCTAGAGTCTTTTGGTGAGACTGCAGTGTAGACTTCAACGAATTAACCGTGAAGCTGCTTGATTGCTTCTGAAATTAAATTTTAGTTAATGTGATAATGCTTTTTAAACAAATACCCACAATTCTGCGTTTTAAAATGGGTATAATCAGTTGTGATAACTTAATCTTGTTTTCAATGATTATGCCATTAATTATTCCAGATTTTATCGCCATTACAATTTCACCGTAAAGCTACTACAAGGCATTTTAAACTGGTTATGAAACGTCTCAATTTATTACTGATGACTATATGACCTACATAAAAAACGAGACCTTCAGAGAGAAGACTGGCTGTTTACAGATATTCTTAATCCATGTTACCAGGTTGGATTCTCTGTGGAATCACAAGAAATAAGCCTGAGCATTGCATGAGCTTGTTTTAAAAAACAAACAAGAGGAGATTTAGATAATTTTATTTTTGGCTTTATATTTTGTGGTTATTACAGTGGGAACACTACTGCTTTTGTTCGCAGGAACCTTCAAAAACAACAAAATATTTAATTTTTTTAGTAGCTTTAATTATTAACACTAATCTATAAATTAATAGGTCAAATTGACTGAATGTTATAATGTATAATGTATGATGTAATAAGATGCCCTGTTACAGGTAACACATGCGCCTGTGAGTATTTTCTCATTCTCGAATTTGATTGGACATCTTCCTGTTGTGTATATTTAATTATTAGATCTGTAGCCAATCAAGATAGGAAGGTATGTGTAGAACAGTGCAGACATCTTTGTTTTCTTTGGTCCATCACGTTATAAATGAGTCCGCTAATGTTGAGTGATTTCTCTGCCACATGTGCGCATTTTACGCACAACCAAAATACGCACATGTGGCTGATTGAATTTATATATTTTTTTCTTTCACACACACACTCATTGACACACACACATAATTTCTCATTAGGTATCCCTGCATCGTTAAAACATTTCTGGTCAGCATGTAATCCATGGTTTAATGTGGTCTTTCCTTGGATGTACTTTTTAATCTCCTATCAGTAGTTTGTACCATTAACAGTTTTTTTGCGTAAAGACTAAGTATCCCTATGATTTAATTGGATTATGGGGATCCACTCCTCTCATCTTCCTCCTCACCTCTGCTGACTGTGTCAAACCCAGCAGGCCAGTGTTACCTACACAGCCAAGCAGCTGCTCCCTCTACCTGCGGTGTCACTAAAATGTGTCGTGTCATCGCCCCTCTTAAGATTCTCTTCCCTCAGAAGTGGATTTGATTGCGCTTAAAATAAAATCAAAAAATCACAGATCCTGCCGTTAACATCGGCCTGCGTCTTTACAGCTGCTGCAGCAGCAGAGGCTGGTGGTGCATTTGATTTGCCCGGTGATGGATGAGAGACGGTGCAGAAGGGAGGGGGTGGTGCAGGGACCCCGGGCCGCGGAGGGGGGTCCCGTCGGTGCGCCTGTCCCCGCATTTCAACCCCCAATTACCTGAATGTACCGTGACGCTCCGGCTCGAGACGACGGCGGGTTAGGGACACGAGCCACAGCAGCCAGTGTGATGTAGGAGTTACATCCAACTCCTCACGCATGTGGTGTTGATACACTTGATCAAAATCAGCCAAGGGGAGACCTGGGCATCTTGTTACACTTTTTGCTTTCCCTGCAATTTTTCAGTCTCAATACATCACAGTCACTCATTTTCCAAATTACATCAAATAATAAAATATTTTCCATATATCCTCGGATTTTTGCTTCTAGCTGTAATATAGAGTTATAAATGGTACAGAATGTACATTTGTGACAAGTTGCCCCACCACCGGGTAGGTTGTCACACTATGTAGGGTAAATGGTCACATTATATTTTTCAACAAATAAAAACATGTATAAAACTAGAAGCTTTATACTAATTTTTGCAGTTAAAAGATTGATTTATTGGGACAGATTGTTTTGAAATATGAATATTTTCAAACTTTACCTGCCTCATGCCCTTAGCGTGATGTTGGGTGGTGTGCTGCCATTGCTGGTCTTTGTTCATAATTCTGAACCATTTTAACGAGCTTCCCTCTGTCTGTCCCTTATGTTTTATTTTTAGTTCTCCTTCTGTTTACATATTCCTACAAAAATAGATTTTTATCACTATATGTTTTTATTTCTAATTAAAGGCTTATTATGCCTCCTATTTCAACTATTCTGTGGCAGGATCCTTTATAACAAGTTAATTACTACTGTAATATTGTGAAGCAGTATATCGACACACAGATTTTTGATTACGGATTACATAGCAACCACCAACTTTAGCAAAATCTGCTTCTGCAGGGTTGCATTTTGATAATGCATACAAAAGCACGAGACAACTTGCCCCAGCGTGACGTGTGCTAGCTGTAGTTAACTTTAGTACAGGACTTTGGTCAAAATAAATATTTTCTCTCAACCCATTCCGTGGAAAAATAATAAAATGAACATACTTATCAACGTTTTTTTTTTTTTTTTTTTTTTATAGTTGAAAAATATGAAAAAATGTTCTTACCTCAGATGATGGTGATATATACTGCATGTCAAGTGTAAAATGTGTGACAAGATGCCCCTCTCTCCCCTATTCACAGGAAAATGAATTAAACCACTAATAAAAATATAGTAAATGTTTTAATCAATTTCTTTTTTAGTCAAGGCCGTATTGGGCTGTTTATGTGGATCATAATCTGAGTCAAAGTGCATCACATAAGTGAAGCTGTAATGCATAAGTCATGTAACCAGCCTGATAGAATACCACAGAGGTGTTTTATAAAACATGTGAAATCTCATCATATTGCACCAATTTTTCATGAGTGTAGTTACAAATTGTGCACAGATTGAGCACACAAGTAGAGCCAGACAGATATACTGTCTGGTCAATATTATCGGCCTGATATTGGCCTTGCACAGCCATACATGTTGTCCTATATATTTTTTTATAGCACATATTGTTTTTATTTTTTTAGTTTTATAGGCAGCATTTTATGTATATTTGATCCTTTTTCTTAATGTAAGTTGTTTATTATAGAATGATTAAGAATAGCACTAAAAGTTTACTGTTTTAAGTGCCTTGATATCATATATTGGATTATAAATACGTATAGTCTTATAAATAAAGAATTTTGGCGATATATTAATCAGATTTTTTAATTTCCTAATATTGGTATTCGCATCGGCCCCTGTCGGTCGAGTTCTACACACTAGATCATCATATTATCATTGGGAGCTATAAAAGCGCCTGTAGAGTAACTGTCCTCCTAAAGAGCTTAATACTGTAATGAGTTTGGCTCAACGTAACTTAAGTCATAAATCCACAAATTATAATCAGATTGGACAAAACCAAACACAGTCTAATTAAAATAATTATCCTGCAGTACAAAGGCTCATCAGGCCGAGGTTTTGTTAAGATTGCCTCAGAATGTAGCCATTAATATTAACCCATCAGATTCCACTCATGCTAATTAAAGTCCACTCCGACATCATCTCAACATGTTCACCTGCCAGAGTAGTGACGCAGAGCAGCTGCGCTGATTCACATGCTGCGGACATCTCTCCACTGCGGCACAGACCTGTATTATCCTAATGGATAACGGCATGTTACTTAAAAAAGAAGCTTTTTAGGATAAAAACCAGGTCCCGGGAGACCACAGTACACACACACACACACACACACACACACACACGTACAGCACAGCTGGAGCGGCAGGGATGGCCGCGCGCAGGAGAGCTTCTCCAAACACGCTAATTAGATCTCGAGCTCTGGCCTCGCGCTCTGAAAGCAGCCCAGCGGCGGGGCGCGCGGAGCTGTGGAAAGTTAATTGAATTAAATTCCCTCTAAACTAATTAGGCTGCAATCTGCCACGCGAGCTGTCCCTGAGCAAGGTTCGAATTAGGCGGAATGGATTTGTTCCTTTTCTTTTAAAGAAAGGAGGACAGACTGGTGTGTTTTCGGTGGGCTCCTTTATTTGTCTTTTATGCTAATTCTCCCAGGGGACTGTCACGTGATTTGCCTTGCGGTAACCGGACGGCATCCGGTCGGTGTGTCTATGGCTAAACCACGACAAAGCCTCTAAAAGTTAAAGGAGCAATATGAAATAACAATTGCACGTCCAAAAATGTGTCCCGCAGTCCAAATAACGAGTTGGAGCCGTATAGTATAGGTGGAATCCTACATCACATAAGATCTGTGGTGTTTGCCTCCATACCCTCCTCTGCAGACTCCAGGAAGCTCAGGCAGGCTGCAGGAACGCTGCAGTAGCACAAGTGCAACATTATATTTTGACAATAACAAGCAATGATGAGTCCTACACTGTAAGTTGATCAGCTGTTTATAACTGTCAATTGTCTGACAATGTAAAGTTAAACCCATTATCCCTAAAACAAAAGCCTTCTGTCTGACAAACTCCATTAACATATTGCTCAGTTTAACTGTTACAAACATCTACGCCCTTTATAATGATTACTAACGATTTCTTACAATTCATACAAATAGATACTGACTCATTCGATGAACATTTGGCATTAATTTTAACTCTAAAAACGTGAAACGGGCAAACAGTAACACAAGTTAGAAAGGACAAATTGTTGTCAGGGAAGCAAGCATTTCAACTTGGCATGTCTCTTTAATCTCTGGTGACATATCATGGTCATTTTATGATTTATTATGGTAAATATATTACAGATTTCTTCTTTAACAGGAGGACTCAGAGTGTGATTTGACCAAACATGTAGAAGCCAGGTAAAAGGCTGGTATAGCCTGTGATAACTGTGCTGCTGCTCCACAGCTGCATGAATGAGTCTGAGCATCTTCACACTGAGAGAGCAGCAGAGCAGAGAGCAGAGGAGTGAGGTAATGGAGGTGAAATCGATCGCTTTCCTGGGGGAGCACAATGAGAGAGGGAGGGAGGGAGAGATGAGAGGAGTGCAGAGGGACACGGATGAAAATCCCCCGTTAAGAGCAGGGACAGATATGATAATGGGAGAGCCTCTAGTAGTCGTTCATCATTCACCACCTCCACCTGGCTGCTGCTGCACCTCTCTGAGCTGCTGCTGCCTGGGCCATAGACCACTGCGCTGAAATCAAACACAGCCAAACTTCTTTACCCATCTTTGTATTTGCAGAACAGAGATTAGTATTCAGAGGCAGTGGAGCTCATGAGCCAGTTCTCATAACTCAGCATTGTCCATTTGTGCATTCAAGTGCACAAACTGCAAACCCCATCATAAAACTCAGACACACAATACATACCCATAGGAATCCATGCTAGTTGTGTCGTAAGGATTATGTATTTTCTTTTAGGGCTGCAAGTAAGTATTATTTTCATTTTTCAATTAGTCAAATTATTTTTACAGTGAAAATTTTCTCCATAATTTCCCAGAATCCAAATGACATCTTCAATTTGCTTCTTTTGTCCAACCAACTGTTTAAAACCCAAAGACTCATTTACTGTCAAAGAAAAGCTGGAACCAGTAAATGTGTGACATTTTTGCTTGAAAAATAAGTGAAATGATAAATCGATTATCAAAATAGCTGCAACTAATTTTCTTTCAATCAACTAATTGATTAATTGTCTAATTGCTGCAGTTCTAATATCTTTTAAGTTAGATTTTATGATGCTGAAGTTATCAGGTTTAGTGTCTTATCTGGATAAACACAGTACCTTCTCAAATCTGGACTGACCTGAAAGAGATGTGTAAATTATCCAGATCATCAATAAAACTTTTTCACAGGAGCCATTTTGCTATGAAATAGTAAACAGTAGTAAACTCAACAGAGTTTGCTTGCTGTTATCGTGCATGGAACCTTAATTATTGTCACTGGAGACATCTGTGTTCGCTCTAATATTTCATATCAATATGGTTGCCTGGTCTATAAACCCTCTACTTGTGACAAGGGTTGAGCAAGTACTCTTCTGAAACAAGTATCCAGTGCAGATAATGTGAAGTAAAATGAAAATAAAATGTGTCAGTATCACTACTTGTATACTAAATAGTATATACAGTATACCATTTATTCAAATTTATATAATAGCTCTCTTACTCTTGTGATCGGAGAACATTGCACTAAAGCTCAATTTTGAGGCTGTTCTGTGAATAGTTTTGTAATAAATCATAAACTTGCATTAACAACTTCAGATTAGTCCCATCCACTTCCAGTCTAAGCACCACCTGTTCTGAGTACAGATACAGATACAGATAATTTAGTTGTGGTGTGAACAGAGAAATGGATACAGATAAAAACAGTTCTGGAGCCCCTCGGGCTGCTGCGTGTAAAATATTTTTTATTATTAGTTTTGGGGCATTGTTAGCCTATATTAGATAGCTGACAGTACAGAAACAAGAAGAAATGAGGATAGAGACATGCAACAGAGATCCCAGTTGGGCGGAGAACTGGGGACGTTGAGGGTTTTGGTTAATTACAGTTTGTTTAGGGAATTTGCACCATCAAAGTGCAACATCAGCTAACTGTCAAAAGATTACTTAATCTTGTGGCTCTGTGTTACGGAGGCACCCTGGATAAAATCTTTGTTAAAAATTCTAATGTCTGAATCAAATCACCAGTTCATTTCAGATCAATTTAAGTTTATTCACAAGTCAGTTGAAATACATGTACAAATAAATAAGACATATTGAAGACGTGTGATCAGCTGTTAAGGGTATTCAGGCTATTTTAATCAAGCTAACTGACACAGAATATCTTGGGGCAGGATAGCGTCACCCAGCTCCTGGTCTGTAACCAGAGGGCAGCTCCACTCGCCTGTAAGGGAAGACATTCATAGTATTGTAGAGTTTACTTTAACACAGATGTTTTTGTAGTAATGAAATATGTATAATTTCTTCCATCTCTCTCTGATTTTGCTTCTGTCTTGCAGCTTGAACTCACCTCCATTTGTGTCAGCAGCAGAAGGTGGAGGAGACACACCAGGGACAGAGGGACAGACAGACAGATGGACAGCAGGGGAAGAAGTGGAGGAGAGAGAGCACGAAGCGGAGGGAGCGAGTGAGTAAAATGTAGCGAGATAGAGTGAGAGGGAGGTTAGGACGATGGAGGGCCAGGTTTCTGTTTCTCCATAATCTAATCAGAGAAATGGCAGCAGTCAGAAATAGCCTGACGGACAGACTAAGAGCCTCTTCTCTTTCTCCTCCTCCTCTTATTCTTGTCTTCCTCCTCGGGGAGGGTAAATGGATACACACATGTGCGCGCGCACACACACACGCCAGCTTGACTTCCTAAAACCATAAAGTGTAGATGTGTTTGAGGGTTAGAAGAGATGGGAAAAGCCTTGAGGTATCAAAGCAGAACCTGATCCACTGTCCAGATGCAGCCGCTCCAAGAGTCCCACTGTTAAAAACCTCTGCTGCTCCTTCTTAGTTAACAACATGCGGATGGCATTTCAAGTATGACAATTTGTTAACATTCCAAACTACAAGTAATACAACACAGAACAAGCTTAGATTCGCAAATATTCACTCTGTAGACTGATGAATAACTGGGTGTGGATGGAAAACAAGAGAGAACAGAGAGAAAAGAGACCCCTTTTCCTCTTTTTGAGGATGTGCTGAATATGAAACAAACCTTCCAGGATGTGAACATTAATGGCGTCTTCTTCGGCTGAGCTGTAACCTCTCGTCCATGAGTAGATGCATGCTTCTTTAGCATAGTGATACTTTCGGTGGGTGGTAGTTAGGTAGAAAGAAAATAGTTCCTATATGAAACTGCCCACAACAAGGTCTGTGGATTATCACGAGGGTCGTGATTTCTGGAAAGACACACTGACACTGAGTTTTTCAATTTAATTTTTTTGTGCTTTGAGCACCATAAGCCACGGGCAATCTAGTTCCATTATATTTGAGAGAAAGCAAACATCTCTGCAGCACTAAAAACCAACTCACTGGATAAATAACACTGCAGGTAAGAGGAAAAACATGCATTTTTGATTTGGAGGTGTGCTGTCCCTTTAAGATAACTGAGAATTAATGAAGGAGTTTTCTCAAAGATTCTTTGTGCTTGGACACTATTGAGATGTGACTGAAAAGTATAATTAGAAGAAACCAATGTTTATTTTCATTATTGGTTAATCTGGAGTCTTATCAATTAATCTTTTAGATTATAAATATGAGAAAACATATTAAGTGTCAAAGTTGCCGGAGCCCGAAAATGACATATCCAAAGGGCATTTTCTGTCAGACCAACAGTCAAAAACACAAAGATATTTTGAGTACAGTTATAGTGAAGCCTTTCAGCCTTACTACATTATAGTCCATGTTTTCCTGCACATCAGTAAAGACATCTCCACTGCCTGCTCTACACTGATACAGAAAAGGCAAAAATTGGTAGGGATGGTTTGATGCCACTTTTTAATGTCTGATACCAATCCAATACCATATTTTTCACTCTTAAGCAACCAAGCTGTTAATAATACATTTGCGAGGATGCACTTTTCTTAACCTAGCCATCTAAAAAACAAAATGCTCAAACTGTGAAAATAATCATGCAATACTGACGCTTCTTTTTGCTTTTTCACACATAACTTTTAGCACCATTTTTTTTTATTGGTCAGCGTCATTCAAACATCCAAAATGAAAATTAAATAAACTGCATAAATGCAAACTGGTTCAGAAATCTGCTTGCACAAAATGAATATTTACTTGCCCCTGCACAAATTGCTTTATTGGCTGTTATTAAATAACAACAGAGACTGAAGTTATTTATCGTGTTAAATTTAGGGCTGCAACAACTATAAAATGTCAGAAAATCATCCATCCCAGTTTTGTTAGTCAAAACCCAAAGGTATTTAGTTTAATATGATAATAAACAAAGAAAAGCTCCAATTTGAGAGGCTGAAAACATGCTGATTTGAATGAAAAATGACTTTACTTTCGATTATTAAAATAGTTTAATAGTTTGATTCTTTTTCACCACTTGCTTGTTCAGCCCTGGGAGTGATTTAAGAACACAGCGACAATTCCTCCACATGACACAGCTGTGACTCTGTAGATGTGAGTAAAACAGGCTGAATGTGTGTCTGTGTGTTGTTGGGGGGTCCAGGCAGAGAACAGTGAGAGTGAATGTGTCTTTTTCCTGCATGCTAATTCCTCCCAATGGGGAAGACATTCCTGCAGGGTGTGTGCGATGTCCCCTGCATTCCCTCCCAACGTCCGACACAGACCCCCACACAGAGCAGAATTCCAAGGAAATTCCTCTGTCATGTCGCTTCACAAGGTGGACAAGCGTTATTGTTGCAGAATTCCCACCCAGAGACACACACACATCCATCCATCCATCAGCAGTGACAGTGCAACACAAACAGAACAAAAAACAGAGGAATGCCCCTTTTAGTCACGATGACTTTATTTACACGGTGGAGGTTGGGATACAAGAATGAAAAATGTGGCTTGATTACATTTGGCGCCTTGTCAACATGCTGCTCAAACATTTATGAAACAACACTTTGAATATTATTTTTTTATGACTCTAAATGTCCCACAGACGCACACTGTACAGCAGCGAGCACGCCGTCATGACAGACGAGACGTCTTTACATTAACATGCATCAACAGAAACAATTCACAAGGCAGTTATATTACCCATCATTCAAATGGGCTGCATGGTGTTTCTCCACTAACACATTCATTGCTAAAATGAAATGAATAAGCAGGTTTGTGTTTACAAACATTTATCAGAGAAGCTCTCTGCTGGTGAGGAGTGAAGTTAAAGTGAACACACAGGCAACAATCTGAGGCAAACTATCTTTGGTCATTAATGCTTCCTCCTTCACAGCAAGTAGACAGAGCGGCTGTTATTTATCCAACTTTGGCAAAACATTAATCATTTTTAAATAAGATGACCTGATATTTAAATGGACAGTTCACCCCCAAATAAAAAAACAACAACACATTTTTCCTGTTACATTTAGCGTTATTTACACATCTAGATTGTTTGGGTATGAGTAGCAAGTCTTAGAGATATTAGTCGTGGAAAAGTCTGCTTTCTCTTAAATATAATGGAACTAGATGACAGTCAGCTTGTGGTGCTTAAAGCAGCCCCCATAAAAAAACTCAACAGCAATGTCTCACTCCAAAAATCCTGACCCGGCTACTCAAGATAATCCCCAGACCTTGTTGTGAGCAGGTTGATGAAAAACTACTTTCTTGGTGAGCTGTTTAATGTAGGAACTACTTTCTTTCTACATTAGACAGAACAAGCCAAAGGAAAGATGTGCATTTTTTATTTTGTGTTGAACTGTCCCTTAAGAGATCAAAGTTTTGCTACTAGTTAACATCCTCCAATAAATATCCATTTATATTTTTCCATTTTACATTCCATCTCTACCAAATCTTGCAACATCTTAATCGGCCCTGTCCATCCCTTCAGTATACTTCAGTACTTTCCTTACCTTCAATACTTACATATAGTATCTATTAAATAAATATTTTGGCTGTTTTCAGTGCTCTACACTATAAATGGACATTAATATAGCACTACATCACAGCTAAGTTGCTGCTACTACAAAAATAATGTTGCTAAGCTTGTTTTTTATCAGTTAATATGATGAGATGTTTGATGTTGATGAAGCTGCACAGGCACACTGAAGCTCCTCTGCTACATTTACCCTGTTGATATCAGTCCCATCTGATATGAAATTCTGTTGTAACACAAACTTTAATGGTCTATTAGGTTAATTAACTGTAACAGCACATTGTTGGCAGATACTGTGTACTGCATATTGTGGAGAAGTTGGCATGTAAATGACTGTGTGTGTGTGTACTGAAACAGAGAGGCAGTGATGTGTTTATCAGAGGTACTTTTATTGGTAACATCCAAGAACCATCCGTTCTCCTTTCACTGTTAATGATGATGATGATGAAGATGATGATGATATCACTGAATACATATCTGGATATATCCTCTGTGCTTGGTTCTTTGTTAGTGTTCAGGGCTGAGTGGCGGACGGATGTCCAGTGTTCTCGCCGAGCTGTCCTCTCCGACCACCTCAAGGCGCAGACTGGGCGCGCTCCTCTCCTCCTGGCCCTCTGATTGGACGGACAGACGCAGGGTGCAGCCTTTGGGCAGCAACTCCTGTTCATACGCTGCAGCTAACTGGTTGAACGACCCGCCGCTCAACCTGAGGGAGCCATGACGAGGTTAGTAGTGAATTTAGGAAATATTTTTAAAAAGCAGCATACTGGTTTGCTACTGCGATGTTTAAGTTGTTGGGCCCATCGTCTCAGATTATTTCAAACAGTTTTCTGAATAATTAGCTACTTATGTCATTCTTATTTCGGTCACAGATTAATTGACTATTATTCCTTTGAGCTTTGAAGCAACA
This sequence comes from Lutjanus argentimaculatus, assembly GCA_034769285.1. NCBI lineage: Eukaryota > Metazoa > Chordata > Actinopteri > Lutjaniformes > Lutjanidae > Lutjanus > Lutjanus argentimaculatus. The sequence goes on from JAWZSL010000001.1 coordinate 6,925,606, forward strand.
TGTGGGCTGATGTTGATTATCAGCTACCAAAAAAAACAGTTATTGACCTCTGCTCAAAGGAGGCTCTTCCCCATTCAAATATCTACAGACTGAAAGAATATTTAACTACTGACACATGAATATTAACAATGCTAGACTTCATTATGGCTTTATCTACTTATTTTCTGTTGATTTTCTGACAAATTTAGTCTATGAAATGTCTGGAAAAAAGTGAACAATGTTTATCACTTTTCCTTTCAAGGACAGTTCAACCCCAAATCAAAAAGACATATTTTTCCTCTGGCCTGCAGTGTTATTTATCCATCTCCATTGTTTTGGTGTGAGTTGCAGAGTTCTGGAGATATCGACCATAGAGATGTCTGCCTTCTCTCGAATATAATTGAACTAGATTGCACTTAGTTTTTGGTGCTCAAAGTGTTTAAAAATACTTTTAAAAAACTGAACAGCAATGTGTCTTTCCAGCACTCATGACATGAGTGGTTTTTAAAAAATGTATTCTATTTATTTGGATCCCCATTAACCATGAATCTGGTTTCATTATATTTGAGAGAAGGCAGACATCACTACAGCAGATATCTCCAAGGTCAGCAACTCACACTAAAACTATCTAAATGGATAAATAGCGCAAGAGGGAAAATAATATATTTTGATTTTGGGGTGAACTGTCCCCTTCCAGCCCAAGGTCACATCTTACAGTACGTTTTGGCAAACACTCTTATCAGTTTTATAAGATTGTACTCACCAATGTCATAGCTGAGATGTAGGGATCTGGTGGCTTTGCTAGTCAGCTTATGAACAGTAACTTAATTAACCTAAACTATATGTCTCAAATGTCAATATGAACATATGAAGACGTACTTCTAACTACTATTTGGTTGATGTTGGAAAGTATTTACGAGTCTTTAATGGTTATCAGACTCATTACATTTTAAAATCAACAGGAATTTTATTGCAGTTTATCATAAAACAGATTATCGTTTCTTCCCTATCTACCACTGCCTTTGATTTGTTAGTTTGTTTGTGTTATTTTATGACTTAGGTGAATACCATTTAAAACACTGAAGTCACACAAAAACACAAACAATCTAACAGATGAAGACAGCAGTACACACAACAACTCCTGTGTTTTGTGAGGTAAAATGACTGATTTTGCTTATGGAGTCTGGGTTGAGCAAGGGAGAGCAACATTTGGCTACTATAATAGCAATTTCTCACTGGAAAAGTTGTGAAATATTGTGAATATATGTGTTTCATTTGATTTAAGATGGCCCTTTGTTAAGTGGCTAAAATAGTTTTGCTGCTACTCCTCTCTACTTCTCCAAACTGCTAAGCGTGTCCACCACCATCTACTGTAGGTAATACAGACTATCGATGAGTACTTCATACAACTCCACCTTAAATAATCTCAACTATCCCTTTAAGGCGTTCAGAGACGGTAATACAATTTCAAGCCTTTGACGACATTTCAGCCAACCTGTGGCAGTCTGGGTGTTACCTCATGTTTGATGGAGCGTGCTCCGTAATGCATGTTATACCCGCCCGCCAACAGGTCCAGGACCGGGCGATCCCACTGAAGAGTGATGTCATGGCGCTGCTTAGCCTAAAGCACAAGCAAAGGGGAAAAAAGGAGAGCGAAAGAAGAGAAGAGGTTAATTGGGTGGGTTGGTGACAAGAGCATCATAAACAATCAAATCAGAAAGAGAGGATGGTGGCGGAGACGGACAGAGAGGAGTAACGAGATAAAGAGACAAATGGTGAGGCGGAGAGGAGATACTGTCACGCAGCATGTCTGCCAGTGCTAATCAACAGGCCCTTAATGCGTTTTAATCAAACACCAGTCAATAGTCGCAATCAGAGTCGCTCATTTAGCTCCATTCAATAAATACAATGCCATGTTTTACTCCAGAGATATAAACACTAATATTACAACATTACAAATACCAATAATGATAGCTAAACATTTAATTTATTCAATATAAGTGAGTGACAATCAAACGGCTTGTGAGGATTCAGTAATAATGAGTTTGCTGTAAACACAGCAGACATACGGAGGCACAGCTAAAAACATTAAAGACAACAGAAACTCTAATAAATAAATAATACACAACCACACACACTACACACAGCAACATTCAAAAGACAAAAGACAAATGGACAGAGCGAGAGTCATGAGTCAGGTCCCTATCAGTTGCCTGCAGGGCCCATGTTGGCTGTCAGGACACCAGCTGTAATATTAATAATTAAATATTGATGAAGGCTCCACATGTTAAACACTGTAATCACATTATAGTGAGTAGTAGTGGCACATAATATTGATCTGCGTGTGCTCCTGCACAGCTCAGCGGCTGCACGACCAAGTGGGTAGGGCCTTTCAGTCCCACCGGAGGACAGCGGTGTTATAAATGTAGGGTGCTGCAAAGACAGGCCTACGAATCCTTCTGTCAGATACACGCTGAGAGGCTTTGTTGGGCCTGCTGTTGTATTAGACATAATGTCTCCTCTCTGCACAGTTTAAAACAATCATGTGACCGTTTGGAGCTGAACACTCAAGACAAATAACAGGCTGCACAAAGCAGGCTCAGTAGTTTCTATGGGCTGGTAGTGAACAAAGTATAGATTTTGTACATGTTTACAAAATGCATTTAACGGGAACAAATTATGTTAATATCACAATCCCATTAACCACATCATAAAGGAGAAAATATTATTTTAATGAGAATGACATATGGGCCTTGGTTAGCCCGTGCAAACAGTGTTAACGAACCTTCTTGGCCCAGAAGTTGAGTTCTTTGCTGACCAGCTGTAACAGTTCTGAGTGACAGAATGGCAGGAAGTATACGATTTCATTGATCCGACCGAGAAACTCGTCCCTCCGGAAATGAGCCTGGGGAAGAACCAAAGAATTAAAAGTGACAACTGAAGCCTCAGGCAATTACAGTAAAACTGTTGTAGACAAGCAAACGGTTGAACTGCAAACACCAAAACAAGGTGCGTCTCATCTGTGCATGTTTATGTATTTGTGTTACCTTCAGGATGGGTCGAATCACAGTTTCTTTAAACTGTCGAGAGATTTTGATGTCATCAGTTTTCTGTACATCCTCTGAGAAAAAAAAACAAAACACAACATCAGCAACCCTTAACCCTTTTAGATAACATCATCAGTCATTTTGTGCACCCATTTAAAAGTATATGCCAAAAACAATTCATTTCTATGTATATATAAAAATCCAATCATGTTTTCTTCCTGTAAAACAAAATGTGACAGGTGCTTATGTAGGCTTGAACCAACCAGTTTCAACCAGTAACATCATGATAATCCACCCATCAATTAATCTTCAACTTTTAGCAGCACAGAGCTAAGATTCATTAGTTAGCTGGATAGCAATGGCATGGTACATTGGGTTATAACACATAGTTTTCAATGTTCAAATCAGGCTGTAACATTAATGGCTAAGGACTGTTTAAATTTTACCAGCCACTTCATAGATTATGATTGTTTCTTCTCTGGTGAGTGAAGCAAATCTACCAGCTAGTTGCATATTTTACCAGCATGTGGTTGGTGCTAATTATGGTCTGTTTCTAATCCAATTCCTTCCAACATTATGTCCTGCCTGCCAATCCCGTTTCACTTGAAAATGTTACAGTACGGAAGCTAGACACTCTCTCGACTTTAAGTTCACTTCTGAGTTTATTCACCTGACCTTTGGTTACCTGATGGCTCTGTATGTCTTTATATTGTTGCACTAACTTGCTAGTTTGTGGTTGCAAAGGCTGAAACATCGATCCCAATTATTTTACAAGATATGGTGATAGTTACAACTATACATTTAGAAGATGTCAGTGTGATGTCCTCAAGAGCAGACAGCGTAAGGCTGTGCATATCTGTTTGTATTTTTAAGTATGATTATGTTGTTGTTTCTCACCGAGGTTGTCCGCCAGCTTTCTGCGGCTGACTTGCTCGGCTTCCTGGCGCAGCTGCAGTGCATGCTGAGCGATGTCATCACTTGCAACATTAGATGTCATGATGAAGATGGCATCTTTACATTCGATGGTCTTCCCCTTCCCGTCTGTGAGGCGACCCTGAGAGAGATCAAAGTTACATTTGCAAATGTTTTACTGTGAGAAACAACGGATGAATGAGTCGTCACAAAGGTATAATATCTATGCTGGTCCGTGTGGGAGTGTGTGTGTGTGTGTGTGTGTGTGTGTGTGTTTGTATACACACCTCATCAAAGAGCTGCAGCATGATAGTAAGAACATCAGGGTGGGCCTTGTCTACTTCATCAAACAGGACAACAGCGTTGGGACATGCCTTCAACAGCTTGGTCAGCTGACCCCCTTCCTCATGTCCCACGTATCCTGGCGGGGACCCGATGAACTTGGCCACCTGAGACGAGAAAGAGAGGGTGCACAATGGGTCAAAAATACTAACACACAAAGAAAATATTTTGCCAGAGTCACACTTTACCTATGATTCTTTCTGTTGCTGTTACTATGCAGAATTCCTCAAAAAGTTAATGAATAAAAATACTGAAACTTGAAATCATTATATGTGGTCCTGAAAACTCTGATTCACTGATTAAATGCATTCATCACAAAGTTTCACAAAGAAGAGCAAAAGAGGGCAAAAACAACATTCATTTTGGTTTATGTATCCATTACGAGTACATAAACAGAATTAATCCAATGCGTCATTGCAGCAGAGTGATGCAACTGTAACAGATACTCTCCCTTGAAAGGAATGTATCTCTGTTAGAGCAACACATTCAACAGTGTGTGTGATTCAGGCAGTAAAGAAACAATCAAACACTTTGGCTGCTTCTTGACTTCACATTCATGAATTTGGAACAAATAAAAAGTGTCTCACCTCATGTTTCTCCTGGAACTCAGACATGTCCATGCGGATGAAACCCTGCAAACACACGAGGGGTTAAACTCCCCAAGAGGCACAACATGCTACTCTATCGGTGTATGACTTATAGTTACCATGGAAACCAACACAAATTGAATTCTCTTTCATTTCTTCACTAAATTAAATGTCCGTTTCATATCTATGAGAAGACCTGTTTTCCACCTCTTGGCTGAATGTTAAAACACTTGTGTGGCCCAGTGAGCGTTTTTCAATTGAAAAGACGTTTAAAACACAACAACCACCAGTGAAAAGATGTTCAGAATAGGTTAAAAAGTGTTTTCACCAACAATTGAAGATTTAGAAGACATTTCACTGGGATTTGGAGTTGTGACATTTTTCATGGAGCCTCACAATGAAACCAAATCCAAAGCTAACAAACAAACAAACTATGGACTTTGTTGCTCTTTATAATATGTCACCTGACCTCTCTGCAAAAAAGCTTTTTGGTGCTTCTGGCAGAAAGGCCTGAAGACTAATTTCTCCCAATACTGTGACTATACCTTTGGAGGAGACAAAGCCGTAATCAATACACCTAAGTACTTGCATGCATTAAGCTACAGCAATGAGCACAAGTTCCTTTTTTATATTCATGTACAAAACTTCTTGATGTCCTAGAAGTCTCTTGTTGGCAGTAGGGTACAGTAATACCGGTGCTAAAACTATACTTTTTAAAACAGTACCACTTACAGTACTGCCTGTAACGATAATTTAAAAAAAGAAGCACAAATGACATTTGACAACATTAAAGGACAGCTTTTTTCATTACCGAGGTGAATCTGAACATGAGATTGAACAATATAAATTAAAGTTTACTTAACTATAAATACAAAACACAATTTACATAATGTGTAAAACTTAACTAAACTACACTAATTTAACAGTGAACAGTAAGTTCAGTGATAAAAGCAAAATAAATTTTGAGTTGGTATTCTTTCAACAAACTCCAGCTTATTGTTCAATATGCTAACCTGAGGAAAGGCTGCTGTCATCATCATCAGTGTTTACAGTAGCTACTAGCAAACAATTGGCTAACATCACTTGCTGTCAGAGCCATGTAGAGTGCTGCTGTAATGTTAACTAGTGGTTTGGTGACGTGTCTGTAACATCCACACGTGGCATGTGGCACTGAAATGAGCCACTGTCATCTGTGTTGTGATTCGGTCCAGTGGGTACTGCTCATATAGGAACCAGTGTCATATTGGCACCAAGTTTCAGCACTCAACCCTAGTTGGCAGCACAGATCCTATATAGGCAGGTTTAACGGCATTTTATGAGACATTAAATGCCTTGAAATTATGTCTTTGTGTCTTTTAACCTACAACTGAACAAATTATCAGACTAAAGATCTTTATTAGATCAAACAAATTTATGATGATCAGACCAAATATGCCAGATTTGAACTAAAAATCCACATGAAATCCCGCTGGGATATATGTGTGTGCACGTGAGTGCGATGCAACATGACATACCTTTTTGATGTCCTTGTGCATGTAGCGAGCCACCTGTTTGGCCAACTCTGTCTTTCCTGTGACACCGACCGGAGAGACACCAGAGAGACAAAGACATCATTTAATTATTCGGTTTCAAACAGGAGCTGCCTTCATTTTTTTTTTTTTACAATACATCATCATGCAGAGATTTCAGGAACTCTGGAAAACAAACGAAAGACCATCTCTCTCTCTCTCTCTGCTTCTCTAAGTGCTGGTCTTCCTCCCCCTCCGCACAGCTTTCAATCATCTCCTGCTCTCCAGAAGCACACATTATCTTTGTCGCTAAAATATTCTGCTTATAAATGCTCATATGTGATATTGATGTCTTGTGTTTGGTATGCATATGATGTGTGTGTGTGCGTGTGTGTGTAAAAGACTGTGTGCGCCTAAGTCTTGTTGCTGTGTTTAATATTGATGTCTCATGGCCACTGTTTGTCGCTGAAGGCAACAGAGAATATGAACACCGTCTCTCCTTCATCTATCTCTCTGGCCTGTCATTTAACCGTCTCCCTCTTTTTTAGCCATCTATCTGGCCCTTAATATCCCTCCGTCTGCCTCTTTCCTTCACTCCAACACACACATCCACTCACTTCTTCATCTTGCTGCTGTTTGAGAATATTCTCAAAATCAGATATGTCCTTTAATATTGAATATCAGCTGATATCAAGCTGATCTAGAACTTCATAGTACACACTACTATTATTATTATATTTTACTAAAAATACACCCTCTACTACAGCTTTCCTTTAATGACTTCCTATGTATTATTTTGCCTTTATTCTGTGTCCTACATTGTATGATGTGCATGGATAGAGGGGTGTCAGTGTGGATCTGTTATAGTACAAAGGTCAAGACAGAATTTAGACAGTCTCAATTCATCCCCACCATCCCCAGTGGATGTCATTAATTGAAACTGCTGGCTGTTGTTGTTTTGTTAGTGTTGCTCTGAGGTTTGTTCACTCTCTGTGCTGTGTGTCAGACAGAGGTTACAGTGTTTTAAAGTGCAATCAGCTGTTTCTGACAGCTGCTGCAGCTGGAGCTCAGTAGGCTGCAATAAACAAAAGGTTAGAACTGGATGGAGCTTCATAAAGCCAATACTGATCAATTACAAAAAGGCCTTGATCGGCCCTGAAATCAGTCTTTCACATCATACACATGACTCTGTTTTGAATTACCATGCTGTAGACCCACTGTTCGTCTATGAGTGTCTTTTCAGATGTTATGTGTTGTGTATTACTATGTAATAATCTCCACAGCAGCAACCAGTTCTGCTCTTACTTAACACAAATTCCTGAAAGCTGCTGTGTGGTGGGATGTACTACTAACAGGGTGAAGAACCCAGAACTGTATAAGCTGCTGAACCCAGCAAACTGAGCCTTCAAGCAGACAAAAGTGGATACAAACGTGAGGCATGAGCAGGAAGAATGGGCAAAACTGGGGGATCCTGACTGCCTCACTGGATGTTAATAATCCTTTGATATGCTGAGATCTAATGGTTTTAGTGAGCTACAGGCTTTTTGTTAGCATTTCACGCTTTGGTTCCATGTTGTGGTGACGATTGTTTTTATTTATTTATTTTATCTTCTTTTTTTTTTTACCAGGAAGTCCCAATTGAGATTGAAAATCTCTTTTACAAGAGAGACCAGGCCAAGGTAACAGCTGATCACAACATATTAAAATGCAACAAATACAACACGTTATACAAAAATCCACAATAAAACAACAAAAGCTATTCAAACATAGTTGCCTCTCAAGAAAAACAAGCACATCTCCATCACTATATTTTTATGATGCCCTAAAATTCATCAATAGACACAACTGTATCTACCTATTTTAGACCTTTGTAAATTGTTCCATGCCATAGTGCATAGCAGGAAACACATTTTCACAAAACATGACAAAACACAGGATTAAACACATGACCGTAGTGTACAGAGCGTTAGCTGTGTAAACTTACTTGAGCTGACACAGAAAGGGTACAGATGTAGGGTGGAAGTTTTCCCAGTATTGTATCTGCGAGTGCCAATGACATCCAACTCACAAATCATCAGGAACGCAGTGGTGACTGAGGGACGTCCACAAGTTTTTTCTTAGCTTTGAAAGTAAAACGAGATTCATTTCTAAAATAAAAGAAAAGTTTGCTAACTAGATTAGCACTCTGAACATTAAAGGAAAGCTTTATGTATACATATATACTATATCATATATATGTATATATTATATAGCATGAGCCAAGCGTAAGACCCTTTCAATGGATTTACCGCTGTAATGTGAAAATGCTACAATCATCAAGCAACTGTGAGCGAGCTTTGTTGTGGGTGTGGTTTTCAGAGTATGACGCGTCAGTGCTCTGTCTCCATTGACGCCCACATCTGAAGCTTTGCCCTGTGATTCAAAATCATCTGTAGTTTGCCTGGTTGGAAATTGATTAATTAACTTCATTATCTTCTGAGAAAAGTTGATTGAGAAAAGTTGAGGGTGTAAATCAGAGTCTTTGTGGGCAGGACTGCATTTGGTGACACTGAGGGGCTGTTAATGAGAGAGCCAGGGCTTGTGACATGTGAGATGTTTACAGTCGCTATCATTAAGTGCTCATCATAAAATAATTCTCATGTAACCATAAAATAAAGTCAACATATTAATGAGCTCATTCTGTTCCAATCCTAACTGTTTACTCACATAAAATGCCTGTTCATTGTAATAATACTTGAACTCTAAAGGACCAGTGTGTAGGATAGTGACGTCTAGCAGTGAGCTTGCGGACTGAAAACACCTCGTCTCACTCTCCCCTTCAACGCACGAGAACCTGCAGCAGGCGCGAAACTCGCAGAAACACAAGAAGCTGTATCCAGAGCCAGCAGAAGGCACTTCTTGTCTCAGTTGTTTGTCTTGATTTAATCAAATAAAGCCCTTCTTTTATCTTTGAATTAATATTTTAATACAATTTTTGCAAATGATCGATTTATAAGAAGATGTTAGAAACAGTCAAAAACGCTGGTTTAAATGATTTTTCTTTTACTTCCACAGGGTAAATGATGACATCTTAGAGACAAACTCATTCACTGAATTCTACAGTAGTTGGACTTCCTCCAGTTTGTGTTTTACAATGTGACACATGTGCTTTTGTAGTCTTTTGTATTCTGTTTCCTTTGAAATCAGCAGACTGACTGGAGGAAAATGTACTCCATTTAACAAACTTCAGAAACTTAACTTACTCAAGTGTTCTGTTTGTTTTGGCAGCTACTTTTAGGAAACTGAAGGTTTTTTTTTTTTTCTGCCACGACTTGATGAGATCAAACTAGAGAGGAGGTGCTGGGTGTGAAAGATGAGAGAGTGATTTACCGATTCCTGATGAGCCGAGGAAGAGGAATACGAGAGGATGCTCTTCGTCGTACCAACCGTTCTCCTTCCTCCTGATGGCTGCAGAGTGCAGATAGAGGGAGAGAGAAAAAGAGGACTATTATTTCACTCATTTGCATTTGTTGACTTTGCTTTCGCACTAAGTTTCACCCAACTGAACCAAGCTGACCCGAGGGCGGCGGGTATCCCAGAAACTCTGATAAAAGAGCGAGAGAGCGGGGATGAGAAAAGGGTCAGAGACATTTGGTGGAGGGAAAAAAAGGAAAAAGAAGAGAGAAAACAGAGCAAGAGAGCAAGATGAGAGACCTCCAGAAAGCTACCCACGATGCCTCTCTTCCCCCCTCAGTCAGTGGGGCCATTAGCCAGCAGTAATTGTGTTAGCCTCCCTGGCGCGGCCATGGCGAAATCAGTTTAGCATGGATCGCAGCCTCGCACACACACACAGACACACACGCTTGCTTAAAGAGGAGTGCCTACCCAACCCTGCCATCACCCCAGCAACCACACTCACACACATACACAAAGACAAGATGATGAGGTGGGTCGGAGGGGAGGAAAGAGTGTATTTGGCCGTGGTTTCAGCCACTCGACGAAGAAGCAGACACCAGCACAAACTCATCCAAATCTGAAGCTGTTGAGAGGCTGTGGCCAGAGCCAGAGCCATACATGAGCGGGGTTCTGCCAACAGGATTGAGGCGAGTCGGTGGTGCAGTGGCTTATTGGTTAGCACTGATGCCTTGAGCAAAAAGTTCCTGGGTTTGAATCTATTGACAGGCTGTGGCCTTTCTGTGAGGCAGTCTGCACGTTCTCACTGCATCTGTGTGGGTTTCTTTTGACTGTTTTTGGTTTCTTCTCACAGTCCAAACATAGATTTTAGATTAATTTAGATTAATATGCTCATAGGGTATGAATGGGATTGTCTCAGTGTCAGCCTTGAGACTAGACTAGACAGACTGGTAACTGTTCACAGTGTGCCCCACCTTTATGAGCTGGGAGGCTCCAGCTCCCAAACTGATACACAGGTATGGGAAATGGATGGATGTATCCTGATTGTGTCATTCAGGTGAGTTAGCATTAAAATCTTGATGAAGGTGATGTAAAATTGATCATAGTTGAAGACTGAGGGGATGCCTTCTGTCCAGGAAGGAGCTACTGAGATGACTTGAGTGGCAGCATTCGAAAAGATGTCCAATAAACAGCTTGGAGCACCGTATGTAAACATTAGACAGTGTGGCAAACACTCCATACATGAGAGTCACATATTTCATGTTTAGTATCTTAATCTATGCACACACAAAATAAGTAGTTGTCTGGTACTTCCTTGTTTTTCTATGTTTTTTTTTGAGTTTTTGAGTTTTGTGTCCACTGTATATGATGAAGTGTATTTACGTTGATAATAAGGTCAATTGTTTATGTGGTGAAGATGAGTTATGGGGTTGATGGTGAGGTGAGGCATTTTACTTTGTACACTGTTTAAAAAGCAACTGACCAATAAAATTGTTTATCTGAAAAAGACTATAATTCTCTTTACGAGCTCTCACCTCAAAACCTGTTAGTAAAACCAACAGCTGGCACATCACCAGTCATCACGATCAATTCTTTATAGCTTGTACATGGTCTGACCATTTTCACAGTCCACAAGATCCTTAGATCCTGTATAACAGTTTATAAACAATTTACACTTAAACTTTATAGACTTAATTAATCAAGTAATTGTAAAAATAATCAGCAGGTTAATCAATAATGAAAATAATTGTTAGTTGCATCCATACAAAAATCCAATATTGTGCATTCCTATTCTTAATGTCTTTACACAGAAACATGGATTTATACATGTTGAAATATTTCAAACACAAAATATTCAGTGACCATCAGCCCCACCCATTAAGTGTCCATTATCATGAAAAATAAATAAAATAATCAACACAGGATTTTCTTTAGCTTTACATGATGAAGGTAAAAACATGTTTAAAGCAAGTACAAGGACAGTGTGTGTGAGTTCCCTCTTCTCTTGCCCATTGATATTTCCTCCTAATCACCTGTCTACAAGAAACTAAAGGTGTGCATGAGCCTTTAAAGTCATTAATATAAGTGTGCAATGTTTTATTACGATTTTCATCATCGGCCAGGTTAATATTGCCTCCTCAAGCCATCTTTTCTAAGCCTGTTAGAACCACAAAACATGCAAGTCATGCAACCTAAACCTGGCCCTCCTCTCTCCTACACTAGGTCTGTCTTTGGCTCCTACTTGACAACTTTACCTTGAGACTGTACATTTTAAACGATAAAACCTGGGTCCTGCACGTCTCATCTTACACCACCTTATCCTTCATTTTCAGACTGGTTTTCATTCACCGGCCATTCATTCTTCTCAACTTGCCTTTGCCACCACAGCTCCAGGACAGCTGTCCCTAAAAACACACAGGCTCTTGGCATAAATCTCTTATAGTTAGCAACACCGTTGGAGATAATGAGCTTAAACAATGTGTCTCATAAATGTCAATTTCTTGGCAAGTTTACAGTATCGAGAGCAGCCAGAACAAGATGTCAAGAGAACAACAGGATTCAACTTCCTGCCACAGCCAAAGTGTGTCCAATAACGACGAGATGAAACCTTCCCTGCTCACTCATTATGATCTGCTCCGGCTACGACACTCTGTGTGTGTGTGATGCAGTGAAGCTAAAATACTTCATGACAGACGTGAGATCTGAGTGCTAAACTTGCTACTAATAGCTGATAATCATAAAGAACAGATGCTCGGCAGAAGAAGAGAAGGAGCAGTAGAAGGAGGGAGGCATGAAGATGACATGGTACTGTAGGGAGGGAGGCAGAAATAAGGAGAGGAAAGAGGAGTAAGGATGTGGAGGGAGATAAAGAAGGGAAAGAGAGAGGAGTGATGGAGATAAGGAAACGGAGAACAGGGCAGAGAAACAAACGAGTTTGTCAGAGATGGACACGCAGATGAATAGTGACAAGAGGGGCTCCAAAGCTCCGTCTGCTTTATCAACGGCCGTGTGAATGACAGCGTAACCTTCTGTGTGTGTTTGTGTGTGTTTTAGCTGATTGAGAGCGACTTTGACAGAAGGGCACATTGACATTTCTCAGAGGACCCTGACAACAACAAGGAAAGGAAGGAGGCACAAAACAAATGAAAGCTCCTCTCTCTCTTTCTCTCTCTCACATGCATGCACACACACTCACTCACACACACACACACACTCAGAGCAGTGTGTATTGGGCAGGTCTGGTTGGCTCTAACATGATTACAGAGGGATGATTCTCTTCAATAACTCTTAGCCCTGAGAGCTAAACCTGGATCAATCTAACCTCCTTCCTGTGCGTGTGTGTTTGTGTATCTTGCTTCAGGCCAGCTGTTTGTCATGAGGCGTTCGGGTGGAAACAGCTGTTTTGAAGACATAACAAAACACCAAATACAAACTATGAAAAAAATAATTAATTAAATACATAAAAAACAAAACTTTTTCTAATTCTTTTTCTAAGCTTCTAGTCTGCAACATCCATTCTTTCAGCACTGACTTTCACAGTACATATAGAGGAATAACAATGACAAGATTAGTTGATTAACCATTGGTGGATGGACATAAGATTGATTGTCAACAACTTGGGTGAAGTTTAAGTAATAAATCAAGATCGAATGCCAAATATTATAATTATTTCCTGCTTCCTGCTTTGCCTTTTCCTTTGATTTAGATAATTATAAACTGATTATCTTTTGTTTGGGACTGTTGGACACAGGAAACAAGAAAGTTGTGACCTTGGGCTCTAGGAAATATTTGCTTTTTTTTCCTGATAGAATTACAAAACAGAGCGTCAAGAAACAACAATCTCTCATCTATTTCTCGACTGTGAAATATCCCCGAGATTTTGGAGAGGGAGATAACTGTCTACTCTTTAATCTGAGATATTATTTGATACTATGACAATCCAGATGACAGTGCTCTTGAGTATTTAATTAACCTCATTATTCCATATGCTAAATATTTCTTCACAAACAATAATTTTGTAGATTACTTCTGGAGATTGCCCCTTTTCTTACAGAGCTAAACTCCCTATTGAAATCACTATTTTTCACTATTTTTTTATTATCATTATTGATAATAAAAAGAGGAATGAGGATTATTATGAAATGTTTTTCCCTGATATCTCTATTATCATTTTTATTATCAATTATTCATTTTATATTTATATATATTTTATATTCAGTTTCATTACCAATGGTGGTTGTTTGACAGTGAAGACAACAACTCCCATGATCCCACACTACTTCAGATGTCATTCGACTTTTTGTTCTTTGTCTTTGTTGTTATTTTGATGTGAGAAACCTCAAGTGGCAGAACTTACTTACTGTGCGTTTAAAACACGACAAGACGACACTTATGCCATATTACAATATAACAATATCCAAAATCTATGACAATACCAATTCTCATATCATGATATCGATTATCTCGATATATTGCTCAGCCCTACCTACAATGTCATGAGATGAACTTTTACAGACTAACTGATTAATAGAAATAATAAACAAATACATGGATAATGAAAATAATCAGGAGTTGCAGTCGTATAGATTTTTTTTTCATCATAAGAACTCATAATAAAAACTGTAAAACATTTTGTATGTATTGCTTTTGTAATGACATAATCTGTTCATGCGGAGCTCCCTCTACTCTCTTTATCTCAACATCCCTTTCTCATTTGTTGTCTCCTTATCTGCAGTATATTCCTTCCTGCATTTCCTGCTCCATCTCCTCATCTCTAAATCTCTGCTTCCCCTCTCTGACTCTTTTCCCGAGTCCTGCTCGGCTCACCTTAATGGCCAAAATTGCCAAAATAATAAAACAATATGAGCACAAATGTACAGCAGATAAGGTGTGTTTTTGTAAATATCTTTGCAGATGGATCCTCTGTCTGCCTCCACGTGTGCTTTCAGTGTGTGTGTGTGTGTGTGTGTGTGTGTGTGTGTGATATATTCACTGTAATACTTCTCAGGGATCAATAAGCTGTTCCTTTATCACTGTGCTGATGTCTTCTATGGCTTTCAGGACAATTTGCCATGATAACAACAATCATTCATCACTTTGCAAAAGACTACAAGTCCCACGATTCTCTCTTCCTTCACTGATGCCCAGCAGTGACACTTGTAACTACGGCTCAAAACAGCATCACTGTTTGTACTTTGGTTTATAGACATCAATAGTTTGTATTTATATAACTTCTGTCATGTATAGTTTTGTTCATTAAGTCTTGAGTAAACAATCTAAGTTGTTCTCTTGTTGGTTATAAACTTTGGAGTATTTGCTCTCACAGAAACATTACAGATTATAATATCTGCTTCTAGCTTTGGGAGTGAGTTGATTATTTTCACAAATCTGTCCAAGATCATAAAAATAATACACAGCCTCTCTCTTCATTGCAGAGGAACCCTTTCTGAACACACAAATACACACACACGCTCTCATCTGCGGATCAATACATGGCCTCCATGGATGCCTGGTGTAATATCAGCTCTTTACTGTCTGCTGTGTTATTGTGCTCTAACTCATCCTCCCTCCTCTT
Source organism: Lutjanus argentimaculatus (assembly GCA_034769285.1). NCBI lineage: Eukaryota > Metazoa > Chordata > Actinopteri > Lutjaniformes > Lutjanidae > Lutjanus > Lutjanus argentimaculatus. The sequence continues at coordinate 6,940,949 of JAWZSL010000001.1, forward strand.
CTCCATGCATTACACCCGCTCTCTTTGTCTTTCTGTCAATGCTGCGAGCTTCCTGGTTCTCAGCTACTTCTCTGCTATCTTCTGCCATCAGCGTTCCTGTCTCTTTTTTTTGTCTCCCGTTGCCTCCATTTGTTTTACTCCTGTCTCATCTGTTTCTCTCTTGCTGTCTGCATCACTTTGCCTCCTCGCGCCCGCCCATCCCTGACTCGTTTCGTGCGCAGCATGGAGGCAACGATGATGGAAAGATGCAGAAGGTGGAGGCCACGAAGTGAAAGAAGGGTGAAGGAGAAAGAGTGGGTGTGATGAGGGTCGAGGGGGTAAAAAGAGAGAAAGAGAGAGATGGAGAGGAGAGGAAAGGGAAGAGAGACAGAGGGGGGAGAAAGCAGAAAGAGGAGGGGTGAGGAGGAGGAGGAGGATGGGGGGGGGGTCTGTAGTATGTCTCCTCTCTCTGTAATCGTGTTAACTGGCGGCTCCAAGCCTGGCCTCTTCAGCTGTCACACACAAACACACACACGCACACACAGCACCTGTGTATGCCTGACAGACAGCTCATTCATCACAATTAACCAATTACAGCCTCCGCCGGTCTGTCTGAACCCGCCTACTGCGGGAGGGAAGGGAAGAGAGCAAGACAGAGTAGAGGGAGGAAACATGCTGAAAAGAGAGAAAGAAAAACAGAAGAAAGAGCAGCATGGAAACAAAAAGCATGTATTTATGTGCACTCGTTATTTTTGTGACATTTGCATCCGTTTAGATACCTGTTCACCTGTGTGTGTGTGTGTGTGTGTGTATTTACCTGAGGCCACAGTATTGATGGCTCCCTCCTGTCCGATGATATGCTCCTTCAGCCTCCTCTCCAGGGGGAACCTCCTCCTCTCCTCCGCCTCCCGCCGAGCCTGTGCCTCCTGGAACTAGATGGAGGTAAAAGAGAAAAAAAAAATTTCAGAGAACAGATGAAGCAGTCAATAAATCAGGAATATAAGGGAGACATTTGAGGGAAAAGGGGCAATGTAAGAAATCAACTTATGAAACATGAAGACACTGAAGAGTTCTATGTCTTTATCATCAACTTCATCAACTCATCATCTCCCCTACAAAGACACTGAAACAAGTAAAGAGCGACTGTCCAAACACACCCTCTGACTGAAACCATCTAACTCAGAATCCCTTCTAGAAGCAACAATAAAACTGGTCCTCCATTTTCTTCTTTAACTGGATCAGTGTTGTAAGGATGGAGAGTGATGCATGTTGTAAAACCCTTTGAGGAATATTTGCGATTTGTGTCTACATAAATAAAATTGACCTGATTTAAGACTCTTACGATAAAGCAAACTGCCTCCTGAAACGCTTGGAAAGCATAGATCTCAATCTCTTAATCTGTCCTGATAGGAAATGCATCTGTTGCCTAAATGATGTCATGGAAGAAATGTGATATTTGCTCACAGGTGCCTACTACAGAGGAAACCTCTTATACTGACATGGTTACAGTAATCAACCACTTTATATGGATCTAAAAAAAAAAATCAGATTCATTTTATGTTTAATTAATCGATTAATTCATGTTTAATTAATTAATTGATTATGAATTGATCGCCAACTATTTTGAAAAACAATTAATCCGTCTGTGTCATCTTACAATGAAAAAAAAATCCAAATTCTCAGATTTTGGCTCCTTAAATGTGAATATTTTCTGGTTTCTTTACTCCTCCTTAACTGTAAACTGCATATCTTTGGGTTGTGGACAAAACAAGACATTTGAGGACGTCATCCTGGGCTTACGGAAACACTAATCATCATTTTTCACCATTTTCTGACTTTTTACGGACCAAACAACTTGATACAAACTGATAATGAAAATAATCATTAAAGGAAAGACATATTTTATCGATTTTAGAGGCCAAAAGTTTTAGTGGTTCCACTGTCATAACCACAAAATATAAAAACAAAATGAATTGGAGTAAAAATCTCCTCCTGCTTTTTTTAACTGGCTAACATACATCTCACTGTGACTTTGAAACGTGAACCCAGGCTCGTTTCTTCTGATTTCACAGAGAACCTGACTCGGAGGCAGCAATAAAGAATAGCTTTAAAGCAACAGACGATCCACTTGCAGATGATCTTGTTTGCTTATGTAAGTCATACAAAGGCATCGGTATTAGATTGAGATGATTTCATAACCAGTTAAAAACTCCCTGTAGAAGCTTTAAAATTATGGTATCGTGACAACATTATCCTGTACACTGACATTTGGCTTGACAGAAACGTAGCTATTAAATCATTTATGAGCAAACTTTGGACATTTTACAAGCGTAAAGTTTTTCTCAAAATGTAGCTCATCAATAAATCTATTCTAAGTGTTTACAGTGTGCAGGAGATGATTTTAGTGACGCGGATTAGCTGGATTAAAATGTGGAATTAATTTTTTAAATGCCTGTTCTTTTTTCTCTACTCCTCCCTTCACTCTCTACCTCCAACTTCATCTAGAAATTTCCCAGCAGCTCTCTGCTTTCCACCTTCCTCTACTGTTCCTCTCTGAGCCTCTGCCTCCATTTCTTTGACACACGTCTTTTTTTCTGCTGATCTGATCTTTCCTCTTTCTCTTCCCAATTCTTTATTCTCTCCCTTTATTTTCGTGCCTCATTTTCACACTTGCTCCCCCCATCAGTTTCTCTCACTCTTTCCTTTTCTCAGCCGTCCCATGACTCATTCATCCTCTGCTCTTTGTCTCCTCAGACTCCAGGTTTTCACCCTGCAGTGGAGGCAGGCTGTTTATTCTCTCTCTCCATCTTGCTTAGCTCTGGCCTGCTGTCAAGCTGGTAGATAACTACGGATAACTCAAGTTTTATTTAAAACAACACAAAAAAAAAAAAAGGGAAAAAAAACAACAGACCCAACTTCTACTACTAAACCCCTGTGAAACACTGAGAACAATGTACTGCATTGTGCAAAATGTATTTTAGAGACACAAAAATTAAAAAAACAACATTAGTTTAAGTGTATGCTATGTTTAGGATATTTTCACAGTCTTACCTTGCCATTACACAGCCTTTTCTGACAGAAATACACCATTATATAAGCCAAATAGTGCTCTCTCCAAACCAACCAGACTCCATAGGTAAAACCAGTCATTTTACCTTCCAGAACATGGGAGCTGCTGCTCTGCCAATGCCTTGATCTGTTAGTTTGTTTGTGTTACTCTGTGACTTCTGTGTTTTAAAGGTTAGTTCAGATTCACCAAAGTCACCCAATAACATAAACTAACTAACTAAACTAACTAACTAACCGATAAAGGCAACAGTAGACCAACAACTCCTGTGTTCTGCCAGGTAAAGTTACTGTTTTTCTTTAAGAACACTGGTTGCTTTGGAGAGAGTGATATTTGGATTATATAACGGCAGCTTCTTGTCAGAAAAGGCTGTTTGACGGCAAAGTAAAGAAGTAAAAATATTCTAAATATTGCGTACATTGATATTTATTTTTTTAGAGGGACCTTTTTAAAGAGGCCAAAATACCTTTTGTTGCTTTGTTGGGCGCCTGCTTTTGAAGATTCATCATCTGGCTGTGCATTGTGGCACTAAGAGCATTGATTTATTTTCATTTTCATGTAAAATAATCACCATCAAGAGCCTTTTAGACCAAGATAAAATAAATAAATAAATCTAAATCACAATATTACAACTACCACTCAAGATCATACCTAGTCTCATATGACAATAGCTATAGAAAGTTTATATATAATCCACCTTTACTCTTCAGCTTCATGTTTCTTCATTTTTTTTTAACCCCAGTTAACCTCAAAACAGCTTTCACAACTCTAACACTCAATAACACCTGTCAGTCAGTCAGCAGACACACGGAGACCTCCTGAAGAGTGTGTGTCTGTGTGCATGAAGGCGAGTAAATGACACAGATGTCTGCTGAGTCATTCACACCAGCCCACAGGAATCAAATACAGTTTCAAAACATTGTGTGTGTGTATTGTAATGTTGTTTTGATTACTGGCACATTCTGCACAGCTTGTATGGAAGAAGCACAACAACATTAGCGCTCTGTGTCCGTATGAGTGCGATGAGTGTGTCGTACCTTTCCCTCCCACTCCTGCAGCACTGCGCTCACATCTCCCTCCTTAGCATAGGCCCGCGCTGTGTGTCCCAAACCGTTGGTCTGCAGGGGGTTGGCACCTGTATGCAAGCATGTAACACACACATAAAGGGTTACATTAGGAAAAAAACAAATTATTGTAGACACTCAAAATAAAATAAAAACAAAACAAAAAACACCGTCATCTCTTTTAAGAAAAAAGTCCTCATATTTTTTGTTTTAAGTTCAATGAGACTATGAACGCAGCACCTCAGCAGGAGGCTCAAGACGTCGATGGAGAGAGTAAGGTTAGGGGTGAGAGGTCACCTGGGTTCAGGGGTCACTGAGACTAACTGCAGTGAAGCAGGAGGGCCATGCAATGACCCTGTAGGGGGTTTCATATCTGCAACGCGTGCCAATAACACACACTCTGACCCCCTACACCCACACACCAACACCCTGGATTATTACACGAACTAAACACACTGCAGGTTGTTGCAGGTTGGGGGCCATTAAGGCATAAAGAAACACACTTCCACACAGCAGGAGGGGTCAAATGTAGGAAAAACTGTTAAAACGGACCGTTTTTAGGCAGTTGGAGAATAAATGAGGGGGAAACAATGTCACAGCACGTGTGAAGTGTGCCAGGACTGGACAGTGGTGGGCTTGTCAGTGAGGGTGGTTAGCGGTGCCTTCTGCCCTGACCTGTGCCACCACTCTCAACACGAGTCACCGACACACACGTGCCTCCACACGCACAAGTGGAGGCTTCTGTCACATCGCTTATACCCAAAATAAAATGAAAATACAATAAATAATGGAAAGGCTTATTCTGAAGCAAAGCCAGCTAGACATTTGGACAGAATTTTTTGTAAGAAAACAAAACCTGCATTTCCACAACACAACTTCTCTCAACTTCACTTTTTTTTTGTAGTGTTGTAGATCATCAAGGAAACCATCACTTCATATCACATCCCTTCAAGAGAAGCCTCTTTTTGAGTTGGGTATGGATGAGGGAGAGGCATGCAGAGGAGCAGAGGAAAAGGTGAGCGGTGAAGTTGACAATCTCGCAGTGAATATAAAGAGTAGGTTACAGTTTGTCGGCGAATTCTCAAGACCAAAGCACCTGTGTGTGTTGTTTCCAAACTGGAACAAAAATAGCTTTGATAATCAGATGATGATGCTGAGGGAGTGCTATCTATAGTGGATAAACAAAGTAGAAGTACTGAATGCAAGTTGAGTCAAGCCATAGCATGTAGTGGAAATATGGCTAAAGTGACAGCTATCAAACTAAACACAACAAATATGTAGCTTAGGTCTATGGTTTTTTCTCAACAGGTAACACTCGCCTACCTTCAGTGCTTTTCTGAAAACATGTTTCATCATTTAAGTATGGTGTAGAAAAAAGTATATCAAAACTCCAGTATCGCAAATATTAAAAAGTATTGAAAATTTCAGATGATACCCAGCCTGAATCCTGTATTTACATTGGTAACAGTACTTAAGCTTTATGCTCTGAATTCATAAAAGCTGATTATTGTTTCAGCAGGTTCAGTGCTTCATCACAGTGAGGAACACAATGCACCACTCCTGTTCTACATGGATTTCTCTGGACTTACAGTTCTTGAACTTAACTGGCAACATTGGGAGATTCAAATTGGTTTTGTGAGGAGTCACTGTGCAACAATCTATGGTGAGTCAGTCTGAGGCTTTAACGCAATTTCAGACACTAGTGACACTCATGAGAGGAAGCGACAGAAAAACAGTGGAGTGACATTAAACGCAGCACTTAAATGATGCATCAGTGTGGAATAACTTGAAATCTCTCTGTTACATGAAGATGATTAAAATAAATCACTGACAAAGCTCTTTGAAGATACAGTACCAGTCTCATTCAATGTTTTTTTAATTTTTATTTTACAAGAAATTGTTCAGATCATACCAAACATGTGCAAAGTTGTCATCAAAGCAAAAAGTGGCTACTTTGAAGAATCTAAGATATCAAAGAGCAAAAAACTTTTGCACACTAGGTAAGCCAGTAGGTCGACAATAAAAAGCAAAACGTATCTTGCACACTGTCTTCTGCACTCACAATCAAAGATTTAGTCTGTTTTTAATTTGTGATTGCACATGCAGAAGACAGCATGTGAGTCTTTTTTTGCTTTCCGAGAATCTAAAAAACATGTTTTGCCTTGTTTTCACATTTTTTGCTTACTACGTAATTCCATTTATCACAATTTTGATGTCTCCAATATTAACCTACAATGTGGAAAAATAATAAAAATAAATTGAATAGGAGGTGTGTCCAAACTTTTTACTGGTACTGCACATTAAAATTGGGTCCATCAACAGTATATTAAGGTCTCCACTGTACCCAGAAAGCTAATGAGAGCAGATATTTGTACTAAATCTGAAAATGATGCACACAACTACATTAGTGAACATTGCACTGTACAGTATTTACAGGGAGCTGAATGGTGCATTAAGGACCAGATGACCATCCCAAGTTTTTCTGAGTGAGCTACACTCATGAAAACTGTAACAGTAATCAGTACAGGTGCTGGTTGTTCCTATTGCTCTGAGCACCGACCGCAGAGACTAATAATCACTGTGATGATTATCGATAAACCCCTAAATTTTGTGACCTGCTCACGATGCTATCGATCCCAACAACAATACACCACTAACCCCCACCACCCCCCCACCAAAAACATGAGGGAGGAAAGCAATAAAGTACCCACACACACACAGACACACAGAGGACATAATAAATAGCATCATTTAGGGCTTTAATATCAGGCCAACCCTCTGGGCCATAGCACTTTATAACAGGATCAACACTAACGACACTCTCACAGCCCACACACACACACACACACACACACACACACACACACACACCACAGCTGAACAGTCACACACAACACATGCATACACGGGATCCCTTCATCAGGAGTGCTTTAGTTATGCCTATTAGGAGTCCCCTCCTCTTTCCTATTTCCTCCTCCCTCTCTTTCACTGCAGCTGGTGGGAGAGAGCCCCTGCTGCTCTTTGTGTGTGTGTGTGAGTGTGTCCTTGTATCTGTATTGTGTGTGTCTGTGAGCATGTGTGTCTCCTCTGGCCTCCTATACCACCTACGGAGCTGTCCATTACTGAGTGTGCCCCTGGCCACGGGCCCGATGCGGAGCCTGGGGAGGAGCAGAGAGCCTCCGCAGGTAGTGCGAGGGACTGTGGGCCAAGGAGAGGCCCGAGGGTGGGCCCGGAGACTGTGATGGATGGAGATGTGAGTCGAGGGCCGGCTAAGGCCAAAAGAGCAAACCCACGGCTAGTCGAGTAACGTGGACGCACACAAACACAGGGGAAATAACAAGGTGTATGATAGAATGTGAACATACATGAAGGGAGGAGCGCACGCACACACACACACACACATACACACCCACCCAAATCTACACAGATGTCCTGAAGCTGTGGACATTTATAAGATATTTTGTGATGATCTGAAAAAAGATGGATAGGAGGTTACAAAGGGGGAATAGATTAAGGGATAGTTTGGATTATTTCAAACAACATTACTGTCCACGTGCATGTGTCATTCTGTGTGAATGGGTGCTTAATTAAAGAGTTTTTAATGCATGTTTGATTATTCTTAACATAGTTTGTGTTGATTGTCTTTTCTTCAAAGGGATAGTCCAGACTATTTGAAGTGAGGTTGTATGAGGGACTTGTCGATAGTCAGTGTATTACCTACAGTAGAAGGTGGTCAGCATGCCCACAGCTTGGAGAAGCAGGGAGGGACACCAGCACAGAAGCAAAACAATGAAGGGTTAGCAACAAAAGGTACGTTAGCTGCTAAAAAAAAAGAAAGGTCCAGCTAAAAGAAAGTAAAGAAAGTAAGTGAACGCTATATTTTGTCTAATGGCAAGGCAAAGTGGTGAAAATGAACTAAATATAAGGTTCACTTAAATGTTCATGAGTGGTCTTTCCAAACCAACCAAACTCCATAGGCAGTTACTTCACAGAACACCGGAGTTGTTGGTCTACCACTGCCTCACTCTATTAGTTTGTTTGTCTTATTGTGCGACTTCAGTGAATCTGAACTATCACTTTGAAACACCAAAGTCACACAATAACACAAACAAACAAATAGAGTGAGGCAGCGGTCGACCCGCAACTCCTGTGTTCCGTGAAGTAACATTACTGATTTTGCCTAGGGGAGTTTGGTTTGAAGAAAGCAATATCTGACTTATTTAACAGTGGTTTCCTGTCAGAAAAGGCTGTCTGATGGCAAGGTAAAGCAACGAAAATGTCCCCAGCAGTACGCGTTTAGCTTCTGCGCCGGTCCCCCTCTTTTCTTCTTCAAACTGGGGGCTTGCCAGCTGCCTTCCACTGAGGCTAATACACTGACTATCAATAAGCACCTCATACAACCCCACTTCAAATAATCCAAACTATCCTTTAAAAGAAAAAGACACAAACTTTGTCCAGAGCAATTGAAGAACAATTAAACATGTATTAAAATCCTGCATTAAAGCCTTTAATTAAGCGCCCCTTCACACAGAATCACACGTGCACATGGACAGTAATGTTTGTGATTTAAAGTCTGTAATGTCATGATTGTTATTGGCCGTGATGGTGGCGCCAACCCAGGATCGGCCCAGTCGGGTGAGGAACAACCCACCACGTCTTTAATGTGATTTTCTTAAAACAAATGTCTCTGCTTTGTGAAATTTCTTACCTTTTTAATTCAAAAATGCGTCTGCAGAACATTTGATCGAGTTAGACGAAGTGATTTGTTTAAGCGCACAGAGTGCTGCTTACAGACGCACGGGTGAGACGGCAGAGACAGGCAGACAGAGCATTTGGATGCACCATCCATCATAAACATAAACAAGACATTAATACTAGCTTGTGTGTCTGAGTGTGTGTATGGTGATGGTGGCTGTGGTGTTTGTTCCAAAAAATGGAGTGTTTTTAGATTAAAAAAAGGTTAAAAAGCAACAACTATAAATGTCTCTCATGTTAAGACTCAAAAAAAAGGAGTGTACAAACTTAAAGGATAACAAAAGGATAAAAGCATACATGAATATATGAATATTTTAACTTGTGAAATGGAGGCTTGAGTGCACAAACACACACATGCACTCATACACGTACAGGTTCACAAAAGACACACACATCCTGTGACTGTGGAGTTACCCCAAGGGCATGTTCTGTGTGGAGGTCACAGTTCAACTAGGCCTCGCTTGTTTAAGAGCTACTCGCATGGAAACTGAGGGGGATACTCTGCCCCCAGGGTCTACGAGTGTGTGTGCGTGTGTGTGTGTGTGTGTTTTGTGTGTGTGTGTCGGTGAAGCTGAGTCAACGACAGGTGCGAGTGTAATGGGGGTGAATGGAGAGGGGGCATGAACAAGTGATCAATTTCAAATGAGCTTTGTAATACTGTTTATATTACTCGGGGGTGGAAGCGTTAAGACGATGATACATGGAAACCTTTTTAAAGCTGATGGAGACGATTCTGCCTCCAGCTCTGAGGGCAGAATGAGAACCATTTAGTTTGGATAGTAGAGATTAAAGTAAGGAGGCTGGCATGTGCTGTGATAAAAGTGGTACCCTTCCATTAGTCATCTGTTTCCTCAAATTAATACACTGCACAATAGAATTAGTGATCCTCTGGCATTAATATGGCCGCAGCTATCGATTATTTTAGAAATTAAGTATTTTAGCAACTATTTTATTAATTAATCAAATAATCAAATAAGACATACTTTTGATTTATTAAAGAACAACAGTAAATATACAAAAGAATTTTTATTTGTAATTTTCTTAAAATTAAAAACCAATGGGTTTCCTTTTTAGAAAAGTACATTTTTTATGGCTAAATTTCATATAATATCATCTGTCAAAACCAAACCAAACCCCCAGAATATACCTGCTCTGCTTCACTGGTGCATTTTAGGCTCCAAATGTGACTTAGACCACCTGATATTTTTGCTTTCTGGGGTATTCATGCATCACTGTGAGGGGAGAGTGTGCGTGTATGTGACACAATCATGATCCTCAGGGTTTTTCAAACTGACTGTAGCATTATTTTTGTGGTTATTTTCTTGAAGAACTTAACAAACTTTGGAACATCATAAGTAGAGAAGCCACCATATTAAACCAAACTGATTCACCTTAAACGCCAATGTTAATGCTACCTTTTTTTCAGGTCCACTGTATGGACTGGATGCTTTCTGCTGAGATGCTGAAGCATCAACATCATGCTGTTATGGTAGGCTAGGATGGCTTTATATTAGAAACTGAATGTACAGAGTTTTTGTTTTGTTTCAGCTTGAAATGAGTCCAAACTATAGATGCTTTCTGTAATTGTTCCTGGCCTGTATCTTCTCTTCTATTCTCTATATTCTCTGTCTTCCTTCATTTTGCAATCTGTACCATCAAATCATGTCTTCTTCACATAACATCAACAGCATAAAAGCATTATGTGACAGTAATAATCATCTGTGAACAAGCACTCGATGTTTCTCGAAGAACTGTTTCAGCCATACACGTAAATTAACAACACTGAATTTTACTTCTATACTTCACAGTTAAAATTACACCAAATATCACCGAATCTGTCCAGTTCAAACAAATAAACATACAGAACTTAAAACATAACCTCCATGCCAGAAGTATTAAACGAGCAATGTAAGCTGTCAAAAAAAACTGAGCATTACTCAGCCAAGATATTGTGTTTAACCACTGGGCTTTTCCTTCTGGTGGAAGAATATAATTGAGTTCTGTCGGTTTGTTTTAGCCAAGACGGACCAGAGTTCAGGTGACAGCTGCATTCTTTTCCCTCATGAGGGATGGACGTGGTTCATCTAAGTGAGGGGTGCAAAAATCCTCCAACCTCTTTCTACCTTTCTCTGTATTATAGGTGGTCAGGATGAAGCACGTCAATCGAATAAAATAAAAGGAGGAACATGGATGTAAGCCATAATGAATTCAATAACACTTATTGGCCAAGACACTGCTTCTACTTTCATACCTCTAAAGGTTTGCACCATTTAGGATATGAGAGAATCAACTCAATGATGTAAAAATGGCAGCTGTTATTCAAGCTGTGACCAGGAACAGCCAGTAGTTTATGTGTGGATATCTAGACCCTCGCAGCCCAAACTTTGGACTTTGGTTGCAGAGGGCCTTCGTGGACTCTAAAGTGAAGTTAGGGATGAGGTTGGGATGGGTGGAGTGTGACATACCAGCTTCCAGCAGCATTCGGACGGTGCGTGGGTCATCAGCCAGCGTGGCGTAGTGAAGCGCTGTGCAGCCACGAAAGCCAGCCCTGCTGCTAAGCCTGCTGCTGAATTCATCCTCTCTGGACACAAGGACTGCAGGGAGGGACAGAGAGAGATACAAGGAGAGACAAGAACGATTAGAGCAAAAGGCTGCATTTTCTGTTGCAGAACGGTTGACAGAATAAAATGATACACAGAAACCCTGACACAAATAATTAACAAACAAAAAAGGGAGCATGTTCTTTCAAAGCCTTTGGAAATCTGGCTTTGAAACAGTAAAATGCATTTATGATATCACAGTTATGAGAGTCTCGGATCCAAAGGAATATAAGCGAATATAAACGTATATCACCACTTTACTTTGCTGTCAGATAGCCGTTCCTGACAAGGAACTAAAGATGCCATCTATGCTCTCTTCAAATCCACCGGACAAAAAAAGTCATTTTACCTCGCAGAAAACGAGAGTTGCTGAACTACCACTGCCTTGATCGGTTAGTGTTATAATGTGACTTTGGTGTTTAAACACATTAATTCGGATCCAAACTAATGTTACTTGCTGAGGATCGAGTCAGGTTCTGCGTTGTAAAATTACTGTTATTCAAGTTCAGAATAGGCTCAGACTCAAAAAGGCAGCTGAAGCAGGAGCAGAGAGGTTTTGTTGCACCTGTCTGATGGGACAACTGATATGGAGGTTTTACCAATTGGTTTGTGGAACTTTTTATCATTTTGCTATATGCTGAAAAAATGCTCTGCCTTGTTTATGTGTTTCTAAGCCAATCACAATCGTCTTGAGTGGCGCCAAGCCAAGGTTGCAGCGATAAAGCCCCTGCAAAATAATGTCGGGTGGAGCTTGTTTTCCTGAAACATTTGCACATCGGGAGGCAACAAGGGGCAATAAAATGACTACATCACTGCAAAAAAAGGTACCGGCTGCTAGCTTGTTTCCCAACAAACACAGTATGTGCCTGAAATGTTACCAGTAATAGGGTTTCCATCCACCTATTCTTATTCGAATTTTCAAAAATAGCGAAAATAAACATTAATGGAAACGCTAGAAATTCGAAAAAAGGCTGAAAATTCGCAAAAAAGTTTTTACGCTTGGAGGGGGTGGATTTGTCTGCGTATCGATAAAAGGAAAGTACAACTTTTTGCTATGGAAACAGGTTTTGCGGATAAACGATGCCTGGACCGGATACCACGTCACACGTTTGGACCGGATATCACGTCACACGTATACGTTGTGGTCACAAAAAATGGCGGCGGACGATAAAGTAAGATATGTTTGGGGGGACGAAGAAACTGAAATTTTTCTGGAGTTAATACGCCGACAGGTCGATCAGGAATCTGTCCATGATCAGTCGCTGACTGTCAGCCGAGTGTGTTGTTTGTTTTGTGGCAGAGAGACGCTCTCTGATGACGTCATCTCAGGGTGCACTCTCCTCTCAATAATCGCAAAATAATAACAAATGGAAACGGGCATAAAGTCACATTTTCTTTTTGCGCATTTTCACTAAATTCGCTCAAAAATTTCGAGACATTCGGATGGAAACCCTATTATTACATACAGTATTATTTGTGGCTTTGTAATGACGTTACTGCAACATTATTACCGTTACAACGATACCATTAGATACGCTGCACAAACATTACCTTGTAACAGGAATTCTGTTACCTTTGCAACATCTGTGCATCTTTTGCGTGACGTTTCCTGTACTTTACATAATGACATTGCGGCAACATTGCTAAAATGTCACAATATCTCCAAAAAGTGGTGGAAATATTGGGACAACATCCCGGCGATGTTTAAATGAACATACTGGCAATGACACTCTGGAATTTCACTTTGTGTTAGTAGGGTTACATTGGTATCATTAGCGTCTTCAGTGCTAATTTGCCATTTTCAGCATTAAGGTTGCTATCAGGGACTTTGAAAACGCAGATAGCAGAAGAAGTCATCCAATGGCAAGTTTATATCAACAGAGTACATCCGGTGAGTTATACTCTCCGAGGATTAGTATGCTCAATTCAAAATTAAATGACAATATTTCAAATTTATAGTAAAACTAATACCTAAAGATGCTTCCTCACATGTACATAAGACATGAATCACATATTTTGAAGGCTATTTGTGGATTTGGGTTTCCAGTGGGTTTAACTTCTTATCTCAAAATGCGATTTGACAAAATCCACTAATACCTCCAAGGCAGAAATAAGACAGGCATGACTCCAGTCTGAGATGCAACCAGATGATGAGTATGATGAATTAACAAACAACTTTAACTGAAAATGTTCAAACCTCTAAATCTGGAAGAACTTTCTCTAATCTATTCACAGTCAATGTTAAGGCTCCAGAGCTGTGACAATAACACTACAGACTACAAAATTGTCTTTCTTGTTCACAGCTTCAGAAGAGTTGTTCATTTTCCCACATTTAAGCTCGACTGTCCAACACGATAGGAATAATGTGAGTTGTGTTTTAGGGTCTCCTTTGCTGTGCTCCTTACTAATAATAGAGATAGTCTATCATTCTCTCCTTACTTCTCTTTTTCATAAGAGCACTCATCTTGTGCCGCTCCTCCATCATCCATTTTTATTTTTTCCGCCTCCTTCCTCTCCTCCTCGGGATCCATCAATTCCTTTCATCACTTGCACCCTCTTCCTCCCTCCCTGCTCCCTCTATCCCAATAACTTTGTCTCATCCATTTCCTGACTTCCTCTCCCTCCCTCATCATCCCACCCATTTCCTTCAATCCCTCCCTCCCTCCATCACCCCTCCAAACATCCACATCTTCTTCTTTCTCCTCTATCTTCAGCCTCTCCCTCATTCCACCCATCGCTGCTCCTTGCCTTCTTCCCTTCCCCTTGCTTTCTTTCACTGCCTTCCCCCTTTCATTTTTCCTTCCTTCATCAGTCTTTCCCTTCCTCCATCCGTCCTACTCTTTTTCTCTATCTCTCTGGCAGTCTCTCCTGCAGTGTGTGTGTGTCTGTGTGTGTGTGAGAGAGACAGGGCGGGATAATCATAGCTAACCCAATAAAGCGTCGCACAGGCCCCCCTAGCCCATCCATCAGCGTGCGTCTGGGAAACGCTTCCCCACGCTACGCCGGCCCCACGTGGACCCAAACCTGACAGCCATATAAATGTCTGCAATATACATATCCCATATAAATATGTCTGCAGAAACCCAACACAGACTGGGGGGGTAAAGTGTGTGTTGTGTGTGTGTGTGTGTGTGTGTGTGTGTGTGTGTGTGTGTGTGTGTGTGTGTGTGTGTGGTGTGTGCGTGTGCTGTGCCATCTTATCTGCATGTTTGTGTGTGAGCTTGGAAAAAAAAACAAAACACACACCACTTGTCAACATATAAAATAAATAATACAGAAGAAATGAAACATGTACGTATATGCAAATCTTTATGCAAATCATAATGTCTCATAATGTCTGGTCCAACATTTAGGATTCATATGTGTAATATAGCAACCACACACACAAACACACTGACTGACAACACACTGTCGCAAAAGTGTTTTTTTTTTTTTTTTTCACCTTCCAGTGAGTGGATGCCTTTCTCCCGAGAGGTGTCGTAAACGTTGTTGAAGTGATCTCCGGCGTTTGGGTCGGCACCGGCTTCAAGCAAACCTTCACCACACTGGAAAACAACAAAAGACACACATACACATTTAAATAAGAGTGATAATCCTGCTAAGAACTTATTATATAAATGCATACACACAAGCCTATACAAATATATGATTCAGTAGTTACCACTGTTTAAAGATATAATCAAATCTATGGGCCATAGAGGTGTAAATCACAAGTTTCATCACGATACGATATTATATTTATTCTTTGGACAACGATATGACATTTACTGATATCATCATCAAGTCTGTCAGGATACGATTACAGTTCGATTAAATTTCAGATGATATCTAATGTTCATTTAACACTTTCAGTTACTTGTATGTCATAGGGCTGCATCGTCGACTAATCTATCAATTATTTTCGCAATTATCTATCTAAAACCAAAACCAAGTTAGCTAAATCCAGCTACTACATGGACTCTCTCTCTTGTGATTTTCAAAACCCTAGACAATTCTGGAAACATATTAACAATATTCTTAACAGGTCATACAAGGGTTCCATAAACTCAATCAAAATTGATAATGAAATTGTAAATGACACTTCTACCATCTCTAACTCGCTCAATAAGCATTTCTCAATCATTGGAAGCTCCTCATTTGTGGACTTCTCATATGCTTCCTCCCACGCTCCCACAAGTATTATTGCTGAGAGCTCTTTTTCCTTTCGCAAAATTTCACCAATGGAAGTTTACCGTGTAATCTGTGAATTGAAGGAAGGTGGTGCTGGTCCTGACGGAATAGAGGCTATTTTTATCAAGCTTGCCTCTCACATATTAATGTATCCTCTATTCAATTTGTTTTTATCTACATGTTCTCTCCCCTCCATCTGGAAATGTGCCAAAATAACCCCATTGTACAAAGGCGGTGATCCCCTAGATGTCAATAACTACAGGCCGATTTCCATTATTAGTTCAGTGGCAAAAATTTTGGAGAAACTCATATTCAATCAACTGTCACAATTCATTAAGGAATCCAATATTTTGTATCAATTTCAATACGGTTTTAGACCTAACTTCTCTACCACTACTGCACTTCTCAAATTCACAAATGATATATTTTCTTCCTTTGACAAAGGTCAATTAACTGGTTCCATCTTTATAGATCTGACGAAGGCCTTTGACATGGTGGATCACTACCTACTGCTTGATAAGCTCTACTCCATCGGACTATCGAGACCCTCACTATTATGGTTTAATGCATATTTACATTGTAGACATCATTGTGTTACACTAAATGGTACTCAATCTGACTATTTAGTTAGGAAAAAGGTGTTCCACAAGGCTCCTCTCTGGGCCCTTGCTCTTCTCAATATTCATAAATGACCTTCCGAAAATTCTCTCCAGCTGCCACGCCCATTTATACGCTAACGACACAGTAATCTATGCATCCCACTCCGATGTATCGCATATACAAAACTCACTGCAAGCAGACTTTGACTCAGTCCAAAACTGGTTTCATAATAATAAATTACTATTGAATAAAGTAAAATCTTGCTGTATGGTATTTGGGACCAGACATAACCTCAATGCATTTAGTGAGCTAACTATTAACTGCACTGACGGATCACAATTAATAAATGTGGACACCATTAAATATCTGGGTGTCTGGTTAGATAAGGAACTGTCCTTTAGATCAGACATTGACTCTGTCACTAAAAAAGTTAACCGCAACCTAGGTCAACTGTATCGGTCAGCCAATTGCTTCACCTTCCCAGTAAGGAAAAGAATAATCTCGCAAGTAGTACTGCCAATTATAGATTATGCTGATATTGTTTATCAAAATACCTCTGTTACAAACCTAAGCCCCCTGTATGTCACATTTAATAGTTTATGCAGGTTCATCCTGCGATGTCCATATCGCACTCATCATTGTACTCTATATGAAAATCTTGACTGGCTTCCCCCTAAAGCGAGAATGCACTCTCACTGGCTACAGTTCATTTTTAAATGTATCTTTCTGACCTGCCCACCCTACCTTAAACAATACTTTGTTCCATACTCATCATCATATTCACTTAGACAATCACAATATCCCTCCTTTATCATACCTAGAACCTCCAGAGTCAAAGGGAGAAGAGCATTCAAATTCAAAGCACCTTCAGATTGGAACAACTTACCCAACTCTTCGTTCTATATCTTCCTTACAGACCTTTAAGACAGAGTTACATAACTATCTAAAAATACAATGCTCATGCTCTTAGTGTGTGGTCTCTGACTGGTCCTGGTGTTGTGTGATGTACATGTGCAATGTATGCTCTACTGTTACCTGTG
Source organism: Lutjanus argentimaculatus (assembly GCA_034769285.1). Taxonomy (NCBI): domain Eukaryota; kingdom Metazoa; phylum Chordata; class Actinopteri; order Lutjaniformes; family Lutjanidae; genus Lutjanus; species Lutjanus argentimaculatus. The sequence goes on from JAWZSL010000001.1 coordinate 6,958,224, forward strand.
TGCTGTGCCTCTGCATTGTACTTGCTTTACCTTATGTTTGTCTGTTGCTTTTCTTTGGATTCTGTCCTGTGTTTTTTTTGTTTTTTGTTTTGTTTTTGTTTTGTTTTTTGTTTTTTTTCTTTTGTTGTATTCTGTGTTGCTTCTATTTGTATCATTGCTGCATGATGAATGTTGCTGCTAAGGATCCCCCTTGAAAACGAGGTGATCCACCTCAAGGGGCTTCTCCTTCAATAAATTCAAATAAATTATTAATTGGTTTTGATAATGTCAATCACTGTTCACTGTACCAAAGTCTAAGATGATGTCTTCAAATGTCTTGTTTTGCCCACAACCCAAAGATATTCAGTTTACTGACAGAGAGGACTAAAGAAACCAGAAAAAAATCAGAGAATTTGGACATTTTTTATTGAAATGACTCAAAACAATTGATCAATTATCAAAATACTTGCCAATCAATATTTGCAGCTGTAACATGTCATCTCATCAAATGCAACAAAATTATTTATTATGTAATTAAAAAACAGACAATTATGACACAGACATGCCATGGGAATTTCAAAATAAAGGCATATCTTAAAGATGATATTTTGATGATGACGAGATTTTCACTTTGCATCAATTATACAGCATTATTGAACACTGAATATATATATATATATATATATACATACACATGTGTGTGTGTAAATATATATATATATATATATATATATATATATATATATATATACGCTGTGTATTAAAAAACAAATAAAAGGTTCTTCTTCACATTTACTCAAAATATTGTAAATTAAATATTATCACCAAGCAGCGTTCTCATTTACAACAGTGCCCACAATGGCAAACCTGAGGATCATTCAGGCAACCATGACAACCCCTCTATTTATCACTGCAAAGGCATATTTTGATTGATTTAGCAGTTCTATTTGGTCCCCCAGTAGACATAGTATTGATGATACAGACACTGTTGAACCTAACCATTTCCCTAGGTGTTCTAGCACTTTTTCCCAAAATGGGCGAACAAGTGTACATTCCCAGATTACGTGTAAAAATGTTCCTGTTTCTGAATAAACATAAATTATTGCTTTTCCACCATTTTCTAAAAACACACTGTGTATTCCAACATCCATTCTTCCACACTATTTTGTATGCCAGAGAAAGATTTACTATGTCTCAATAAATAGTATGTCAAATGCAGTATGCCAAAATACCAGGACGTCTTGCTGCTGTTAATGTTATGAGAAAATAGTATGTCTCAATTGTACTCATACTGCAGTACATACTTTGTAAGGGCAGCTGCAGTATTTACTTATGTACAAAGAAAAAGTATGTGATGTATGTGATTTGGAGTGCAGGGAAAGCCTGTAACATGATGTGCCACAGCACCTAAATATGTGACCAGGTTACAGTAAGTAGGCTGCTGACTGGGTTTGTGACTGGAACACCTTCTTTAGGTCATCAAAAATAACTTTGTAACTCACATAAAGTTCCTCCTCACAGCTTGCAAGCAAACTGTACGATGCAAATATCTACTTCCCCAACTGAAAACGACTCTTTCACCTGATGTACTTCCATCTCTGTCCCGTTGTGATGGATACATTGCAATGGCTGCTTCCCTCCTTCACTACACACTTGTCTGCTTTGTAACATGTACATATGTGCATGCTGAAGGGGCAGGGGTCGGGCCTGTTTCCGGCACTGTTGGAGGGGGTTTGTGTGTAGCCCTTCATTGGAGCGTACCGCCTTATAGAACAAACACGAGTACCTCGGCAACACCACTCACTGTGACCCAACGGACATTCCAGGTACCGTCTCTCCGTCTACAGAACACACTCGCGCACACTTTACAACTACCACCATGAACGCGAGCAATGGCTTTGACATTGAGACATAGACATGCGTGTGAACACACACAGAAACTAGCCCGCTACTCTGTGCCGACTGAGAGCATGAACTGGGGCGATGGCCGAAACATGAACCCTGCCAGTATGCTGCTGGCTGTCATTAAACCTGTGACTGTGTAATGCAGCCTGGGAGTGAGTGATGGATCATTTTCAGCTAAATGGTTATGGCGTGGAGCCTGAAAGAGCTTAAATGGAGCAAAATGATTATTCATAGGTGGATGAGGTGGACATTTTTAGCAACGACTGACCATGTGACAGGCTCCAACTTCTCTTTAGGAGACACCGTGCTCTTTTAGTATCGACAGGCGATATGATGTTAAGAAATGGAGCAACTGCGTAAGTCAACTCTGATATTAGACAACAGAGTCAATATAAGGTGAGGTGTGAGGTTTCACAAGCTGTTACAGCAATTGAGAAAAATCTGGTTCAAAAAGAAAAAACAGAAAATATTATAACAGGACAAAATCGTATTAAAGATATGAAACATCATGCATTTAACAGTCTGTAAAACATTTCATCCCCATTTCTACATTACAAATGTTTTACAGACTGTTAAATGCATGATGTTTCATATCTTTAATATGATTTTGTCCTGTTATAATATTTTCTGTTTTTTCTTTTAAAGTGGATTCTTTCAAATTTATTTCCCTACAACCCCAATTCAAAAAAGTTTGGATGTTGTGTAAAACAAAAATAAAAACAGAATGCAAAGTCAGAATTGATGTATATTTCTTGAACCAATCTGCGTTTAAGATACCAGGCTCAAAAATGACAGTACAGTATACATTTCAAACAAAGTACTCCAATATATCAGTGAAACTCAAGAAAAAAAACAGACATAGAATGAGACAAAATGTTCCCTTCATCTACTTAACATAATTCAAATGTGACCAGACTTTGGTAGTTTAGGTCGTCACTACAGATCTTGTGTGTTCCTGTGGGAGAGCGAGGCTGAGAACGGCCTGGCCAGGTCTTTGTGTCTGACCTTGCTGAGGGGGTATAAAGGACTATCGGGGGGTCCTCTATTGTTACTGTATCACTGTGGCTGGGGTGGGGTGGGGGGGTGGGGTGGGGGTGACCCACAGAGGGCTCTCCTCTCACCCTTGCAAGCACTTCTACAAACACGTCGATGCATCCTCCGAGACACATACAGACACACACAAACTACGGTTGGTCACACGAGGCTGGGCAGGACTGTGTGAAGAAACGAGATGGTCTGAAAAGGGTTAATGGCATCAGAAAGGTAAACACGGAGGGATAAAGAGAGGAAAACTGCAGCAAGGAGGAGGAGAAAGGAGGAGGAGTGGATGAAAGGAAGGAAGTGCAACTAAAAAGATGAAAGAGAGGGAGATTTAATTACACAGGATAGTGCTAAAACTAATGAGCTTTTGAAAACAGTTTATAGTTTTACTAATCAACTGATGATCAAGTGGCTAACTTTATTTGGGACATTTAGGAGGAGAGTTGCAGCACTAATTTGAGGCCAAACTGAAGGCATGCAGAGGTTAATTAGGTTAAACTCCCATTTTAAAGGACTGGGCCAAAAGTTAAAATTACAGACTTCCTAATACGATTTTATAAGTGCCAAAACAATGTTATCTATAGATTATTTTACTTTCATAGCTAAAGTAGGACAAAATGTGCTCGAGAACATTTCAACAGATGCTTGAAGTTTGGCTCGATTAAAGGATGTTCTCCCTGCTAAACCACCATCCAGCTCTTGTACAGAGAGCTTTAAATAATAACCACTGTTCAGTTAACAAACTGAGGCGCTGAGGCCGTCGAGTCGTGCCGAGGTTCGGCAGCAGGTGACTGGTGTTGCTGCTGGGGGCTGGTGTTAGTTTCTCATCCCTGCCCTGGAGGGAAGACAGGAAACAGACACTTCCGTCTCTCCTGGGCTATAATAGACACCTGAGCTGAACTGACCATCCATGTCTCTGACCACCTGGTCCAGACGCTGGACCTCACTTGACCTCAGCTCACCTGGTGCGCACCTGGGGTCAGGTAGATGCCAATAAGAGAGGGTCACTGCACCTGAGTTACTTCTTCTTTTTCAATTCACTCAAATAACCTCATTGGCCAAAATGTAATTTTATTTAGTACTTAATCATTCCAGTTATTTATTTGTTGTTGGTTTTTTTTGCAAATGCAAACGTATACATTTTATATCATCCGCTTCTTCACAAAATATACACACAAATATACACCACTACTTTTTAAACAAATAACTTGCGAGTAGTAGCGGGCGATATGATCATAAAATAATATCACAATATTTCAGGGTGTTCTGCAATAACAATATTCTTGACAATATGACAAAAAAACAGAAAAATTATTTTGGTTTAGAACTCACAATAGCTGTTGAGCTGTCCTTGTGGGATATTTGGCTCTCTCAGGTTCTTCTGCTTGAAGTGGTTTAATTAGTTTGTTGTATCGTTTCCTTTTGTGGTTACAGTCTTCTTGCACTTTTTTCATTTTGCCATGGTTTGCTGTAAATCCGAACCTTTGTAATCAAACCACTTCCACACCACTGAAGTCACTACACTTTTTGGAACCAACTCCTTCACTGTGGAGCAGTAGTAATGTTACTTTCATTTTCTTTCTCTTTTTTTAAGATTATTTTGGCCTTTAGCATTACACTTTATTTATACATTAAATTAAAGCCTGCGAGGACTCAAGCTTTAGTGTAATGATTTTGTAATCAGTAAGGAACAGCAACTGTTCAACAACTAGGAGTAAAATGGACATTTGGAAACTAATGAAGTCCTCAAATTACTGATGGTCAGCTTAGTTTCAAATCCTATATTTCCATTCCTCAAATCTCAATCTGCAATGGCTTTGTCCTACAAAGTCATCCCAAAATTGTACTGTATGCTGCGTGAAGCCAGTTGAAGAATTAAATGTTCACAAACAAACTTGTTCATAACCATTAAGCCCTCATTATTTGTTCAATTCAAACACTTCATCTCCATCACTTTTTCTCAGTTAAATGGTTGTGTAAAGAGTGAAGATAGTCATCAACTTTCAACAGCTTTTACTTCTTATTCATCGCTGTAAAATAAAAAAAGCGACAGCAAACTTCATTTGTTTTAGTGAAAACGCTACTTTGTAGAAACCTTTGGCAGTGAACACACTTGAAATTCATTGGAATTAATCACATTAATGTGGCTTTATTGTGGTACAGGGTAGAACGCCCTTGATGTTGTTTATTATATTATCTGTGTTTCAGTATACATATGAAACAATGATATACAAATCTATGGTAACTGTCTCTAAATTAGACTGTTTTATAGGGCTGAACCATATGCAAAAAAGATCATTTTGCGATTACTTGACAGATATTACTATAGAGTCACAACTGTAGTGGGAATGGTAATTTTTACTGAAAAGAAAACAATAAAAATTATAAGAATGGGATTTTTGTTGGGGTCTGTACCAAACAAGTATGTTCAGCACTTGGCCACATTGAGAATGCCATAATATTTCAATTAATCGTTCATCCCTCCTGCTTGTCATCACAATCATGTCGAATCGTGACCAAATGATGATAATATTTCACTGGGACCTCTCTAGTGATTTCCACTACTATTCAAATCCAGCTAATCCCGATCCCAAACCCATAATCCCACTCCACATCGCTCTCTCCCCACATCTAAACTATTCTCTTCTCTCGTTCCCAACGAGCCACTCATCCTCTCGTACCATCATCCCTCCGCTTTCCCCTCGTTTCGCTCCCCTCCCTCCCATCGAGTCACTCGGCCGACAGGTCGGAACGGTCAACAGCCGTTACACTCGGCTGAACGCTCATTGTGCACGTGAATGCAGTGAGGGAGGGATGGAGGGAGAGAAAGAGACATGGAGATGGGTATTGTGCGTTAAAGAGTGCAAACAGTGGGCCAGGCCCTGCGCCTCCCTGATTTAGCCCAACATCAAAGCTAAGCAAACACACGGCCCCCTTAATTCTTACACACACACCCCTCTACTCCACCCCTGATTCCCTCACACAGCCGCACCTCGACCCCTGGACACAAATGATGCTGCCTGGTGGCACCGCACTACACCATACCATTTTTACACCAAAATTAGCACATATATGCAGGATTTTCAACAGCTAAACCTGCTAATAAAATAAGGCGACTGGCACTTTTCCCATTGCCCATTTGTCTTTGTTTTTTCTGTCTGTGCGTTCAGCCCTCAGTACTTTTGTAGCTTCTAACTGAATCTCGGTGGTTTGAAGTTTAGTTTCTCTTCTGCTTCGCTGTTTGTATTTTCATGTATCTGATTTAATTTACTGTTTCATGTCTGCTTTCAGCTAATAGGAGTTGTGTTAAGTTACTGCTGATGAAAACACAACATTTCCTAATTCTGCTGCTTCATAAGAAAAGATTCTAGATAACAAAATAATAGTGGAGTTTTCTCAACTAAAGACAAGCTTTTCATCAATGAATACACACCTTCAAGCTGGTGCAAACTGCTGGACTGACAAGCCGAGTCATACCAAGTCAAGTCAAGTAGCATATGTGTATGAAAACGGAGTGAAAGCATTCACAAGCCTTCACTGCCTCCATCAAAAGGAGTGAAAATAGCAGGTCTACCCAAGTGTGATGTTTACAGATGTTTGTGGCTGTTAGAATGTTTTTTGTCCAATGCGAAAGGGGCTCTAGAAACACTAGTGTTTGTGTGAAGTCCTCTGCTTCTTGAAACGCAGTTATCACTTCTGGTCGAGGAAAATATAAATATAGCGTGAGAGGGGGGTGAAGTAATTCAACAATAAGATCCATGCTGACATTCTAGCTACGGGCTAAACCTCGTTCATGAGTGATGTTCCCTGTGTTTTCACTTAACGGCTGCAAATAAAGTTGTGTGTGACTGAGTAATAGGCAGTTGGCCTGTAAGATATTTGGTGTAAACTGTTGTCTGTGTGTTTGTGTGCGCATTCACACATGCATCCTCACTTGTGTGTGTGGATGAGCGTGTAGTGTGTGTGTATGAGAGACATGTGTGACTGATGTGTGTGAACCGATGTTCTGTCTTCCCTGCAGCAGTGACGGCTCACTGGGGGGTTGGAGGACGGGATTAAACACAGAGGAGTGTCACTGCCTCGCTGAGTTATAGCACTCATAACACACACAACACACACACACACACACACACACACACACACACACACACACACACACACACACACACACACACACACACACAACGGTGCAGTGACACACAAACACTGCGTGCAGACACAAACACACATTCAACCAAATTTGTATCTAAAAACATATTACATACATCAATACGCTACACACCAACGATCACACAGCACACGTCATGCAAATGTTAAGACATACTGAAGCTAAAACCTCATCACAAAGTGAAATAATCAAAGTATGTGATCATATTCATCTCTGAGGATTAGTTGGTATAGGCAAGTGTAACTAACAATTATTTTCATTAAAGGTTAATCTTATAATCAGTTTTACAGTTGATTGATTATCATCTATAAAACATGATTTGATATGACATAACAATACGGGATATGATAATATATCAAATATCACAATAAAAAAATTCTCAATATCGTACCAGACTGTGACGATATCTACCACGATATTAAAAGTTTTGTAATTGTACTTAGATAATTCAAACATTCATTGTCAAAGACAATTCATGCCACTTTTTTTGCACATACTTATGTTGTGGCTGGCTACACATTTCATTCTATTAAAAAAAAAGAAGTTTAAAAAGAAAACAAATTTTACACAAACAGAAAATGCTGTATGGGTCAGATTTACTATTTAATAAAGTACTTTTTTTCAAGTCGTCATTTTTCTTTGTTTTTGAGTTCATGGACTTTATTGTGGTAATCTCGTACCACAAGTTTTCGGTATCTCTAGTGAATATTGTGAAATACGCTCAATGATGCAAATCATTTGGTTTGCTCAAAATCCAAATACATTCAAATTACAATCATGTAAAAACAGCAAATTCTCACATCTGACGAGCTCCAACCAGCAAACTATTGTTCAAAAATTGTTGTCAATTTACTTTCTAACGAATTGATTAAGTGCTTTAACACTTTTATAACTATATATAAATATTCATGTATTAGAACAGCATATACATTGTTGTAAAATGCAGAAAATCAACAATTTAAGCTTTGAGATTAACAAATTATATGCTCCAAAGCCTGAAAACTGAAAACACAGGAACATTACTTTAAGTTAGGAAATAACACGCTCAGTTGGTACAGCACGCGCCCCATGTATGGAGGCTGTGAGTCCTCTGCAGCAGTCGTGGGTTTGAATCCTGCCTGCGGCCCTTTGCTGCATGTCATTCCCCCACTCTCTCTCCCCATTAGCTGTCCTATCCATTAAAGGCATAACACCCCCCACACAAAAAAAACATGTTCTGCCAAACTTGTCAGAACATGTCTCACATTTCTTTTCTCATACACACAGTTCTAAACCTAAATGGTCAAGATTTTTCCATTTTAGCCGCTTTAATTTAGAACTGCAACAATTAAGTTGATTTGTTGTCAACTATTAAATTAATCACTAACTACTGAGGATCGATCAGTCATTTTAAGCAATTTTTTAAGAAAATATGTCCAATTTCTCTGATTCCAGCTTCTTCAATGTGAAAACTTCTGATTTCTTCACTGCTTTCTGACAATAAACCAATGAATATCTTTAGGTTGTGGACAAAACAAGACATTTGAGGACTTTGACTTGGGCTTCAAGAAACAATGGTTTTATGGCCCAAACAACTAATCGAATTATTGACAAAATGGTCGATAGATTCACCGATAATGAAAATAATAGTAATCGCAGCCCTATGCTGATTTAAACCATCTTACAAACAAAGGAGCAACTGTAACCTATAGATTTCAAGTAATCTAATTTTAAGCTATTTTCATATTCAAATTTCACATTATGCTTCTCACGGGCACATGAGGCCCTTCAACAAAAAAGTGACCACACAGCCCTGATGGAGGGGAAAAAAAGAAAAAAGAAAAAGCCCTGTAAATTGGATTTGGCCTGGCCTTAACCTCGGCCCTCTCTGTGTTGTGTGTGTTCTGGGGGCCAGGAGGCTAATTTAATTTGTTGGACAGAGAGATGGGGGACTGGGTAAAGACCGTCTGTCAGTCTGAAAGTCGCACTTTGCACTTCTGAAGACCTACTGTAACAACTAGAGCAGGGACACGGATGACATATGCTCACAGACTAACTCCTGCAGACAGCTGTGTGATACCCAAACACCACATTACTGTTACATATGACATATCACCAGGGACGGCAACTCAGAACTGTTTAGTGGGTTTAGTCGGATGAAACACACACAGACCTGTGTTGTCGGTTCATGGCAGCCACCATTAGAGCGGTCCAACCTAAACGGTGGCGGTGATTTGGGTCGACACCCTCTTTCAACAGCCTGATGGGAAAAAGAAACAAAAAGTAGTTTCAATTTAACATCACCAACATATAGTTAAGGGCATATGAAAAGTTTCCTTATAGTAGGACAGTAGTATTCATATAAATACAGTAATGGTGTTTTGTTAGCATTTTAACACATACAAAGATAAAATGATCTCAAGATAAAGATTTGTCACTTAGACGAGAAAGGATGCACACAAAACGCTGGTCGGGGGCTCGTCAAAGACCTGCCTTGTTAGACACACCAGCATGAAACCAGCTCATGATGTCTTTGTCTTTATCTGAGGCCACACACTTGCTCCTTGACCAGTTTATGTGTCTGCGTGTGTGTGTGTGAGCCAGGTGTGTGTTGAGATTTCTGCCCGAGGGTATGACATCAGGCACTGGAGTGGCACAGTCCTTATAAGTGTGTGTGTAAGTGATCCGTCTGTCGTCTGTGGTGCTGAGCAGGCAGACAGTGTGTGTGTTTACAGTCAACACGGTGGCCTCTGTCTGGTCTGCACTCAGCTCTGAAGCTCTCTGGCTCTGTTTTCACTGCCAGTCTGAATGCAACATCCAGGCTTTTCAGGGCGCAAAACCTTTTTTCAGGACAGTCAAACCAGGAAGCTCAGACTACTTTCATCAAAAGATTAAGTTAAAGAAGAGAGATTGTAGGAAGTCTGAGCTTTTGCATTTTACCAAACAAATGCATGGCAGAATTGGATTAAAAAGCATTGCAGATGAGCTGTACTCCGTCAGCGGGGAAAGGGTGGAGGTAAAGTGAGTCAAACAAACACAGTAGGGGGCTCACAGAACTGTCATCTCTTCAAGTGGAAGAGAGAATGTGCCTAGAATGACATTTCAGCAATTTTTGGCTTATTTTTGTGTATATTTTAAGCGCTTGCTGGGTTCAACATAAGCTATGGCCCGATGGCCCAAGGCCACAAAAAGTTACTCTGTGGCCACCAAATATTTCATGTAGGTGACTCAGGAGTTTAAATGGAAAGATGCATCTAAGGATAAAATGCAGGGCTGGGCGATCAAGCTTAGGGTAAACGTCCCACGCATCATAAAGCCCACTTATAAATAACATCTTGATAGTTTTAGGCTCTGCCGTGATATACAATATATCTCTCAATAGACACATTTTCTCTAAAATAACATACCATAAATTCTCAAATAGTGATCATCTCATAAATATAATGACAACTCAACAGCATATAAAGTAGGGAGATATGGACAAAATCATTATTTTTTACAAAATACCTTGATCAGTATTGTAGTAACATTGGAGAGATGACTATCACAAAATATTAACAAAATCTGATTTTTGATAAATAATCATCAGTAAGGTGAATACAATAACTAAGTGAGTAAGGGCAAATAATAGAACAGAATCCATCAGAAACGATACTTCCAAGAAACACCACATCACAATCCATGGGAAAAATGGACTGCACGAATGTCTCAGTTAAGGAACGCTGTGTTAAATTGCATTCTCTGTGTTGTTTTTACATAAGTTTACCTTTGGGCCACTAAAAATGTACTATGGCCACCAAATTTAGAGGCTTGGTGCCCCATGGGGCCAGTGCTTAACAATATTAGAATTTATCCATGGTTTGACCAATGTATCTAGCAAACCTGGCCTCCAAATGTGGCAGAGAAAGGCAACAGGGCATCAAGGATATCTGTAAAACCTGCAGTTAACCCAAGTTTACCGGTCTGCAAAATGTCTTTAATTTGGGTTTTATTGTGAGCTATAAGATAACAGAGAATAAACTTTATCTAACAAGCTAGGTTGCAATAAATCTAGAGGGGGGATATTAACTATTTTAACCAATAACATTTTATGTTCTAAAAATATTAATTGTGAGCAAAAATAAAAGCAGCTTCCATCCATATAATTTCAGCATCATTATCAGTCTACACAAGCCCGTATCTGTGGAACCTGCTTTTTATGATAAAACCTTCATACACATTTTCCGTTGTTTAAATGCTGGCTAAAGATTATAAATTGTTTTCACAATTGCAGTACGACTGCTTTTATAAAGACTGTGTGAAAACGAGACCTCTATCCTCTCCACTGTGTCTCAGCAGACACACCCTGACACTCTACCACTTCTATAAACTAAACCAAAGCACTTAACACATCTGTGATCTGCTCACTGACTGTCTCGCTGCACTCTCACCTTCACCATCTGCCACATGGGAACAGGTAACTCAAGCCAGACACACATGGATAAACACATGTACGTTGTGCTAATATACACGGATACAAATAACATACGACATACTGTACACACGCAAGCACAGATTTAACACACACTGACATGATTACGTTTGGTAATATTTTGGTGTCACCAGCAGAATTTCCACACCAAATTTTAGGATCATGACCCTGTGCTGTTGTGTCAGACTACAATGGGAACACTTCTGTTTTCATAGACCATTTGTAATGTAATATTATCAGCAGAACAGATGGGACCTAGAAGTACTGTAAGCCCTGTAAAGTTCAGAGAAATTGTAGAGGACAACAACTGAGTTTAAGATCAGCCTCAGAGCAGGGGTGCCCTTTCATTTGCAAGTTAGAAAAGACGTTTAAAGGCGATGCAATGTGAGAGGAAAAAATTAAAGGAGCTTAAAATTAGAAGGAGGAGAAAAAAAATCAAGGCACACAGTTGAAATGCAGCTCTGTGTGGCCGGGTGTGACATCAGTCCCACCAACACCTTCTACTCTGACACAAGGTTTACAAGCACAGATAGTGCTCTTCTTCCACCTGGTGGTTATTGGTGGCACTACAACCACAGGTGATGTAACTGCGCTTTCATAACTGCAGATGATCCCTGCTCAGCAGATGATGTGACTCGGACTTATACAACGGTATTAGATCTGAACAACACTAAAGAGCAGATTTTCAAGTTCTGTGTGGCCAAAAAAAAAAAAAGCCTAAAGTTCTCACTAGGAATAAAACGTCTCCGTTCTCTACCAAACAGCCCATTACAAACTGACCATGAAATTATCACACCGCAAACATCACTTAGGATGGAGCCACTCATGGTTTCTTTATTCAAGTAAATAAAGTTAACTTAAGTCCAGGTTGAAATTGATAAAGTAATGTGTCACACTATTTCTGTCTCAACATCTATCTATCTGTCTATCTATTAAAAGTGGCAGGGAATAAGGTCTCTGACAAAGAAAACATCAGTAATGTGGCTCTGACGACCAAATAAGTAGATTAATTAAGCATGGTAAAAAAAAAATTGTAACATTAAGGGGTGTTACGTTTATCTCACATTCAGCCCTGCTGATTTCCTGCTGTTTATAGCTAAAAATTAAATAAGAGGACATACATACATGTATCTTTACAAATTTGAGCTGACATGAACATATCCACCCAGGTAGTTCCTCCTTTATTCTTACACAAGAACAGCACAAGTATTATTGCTAAAGCTCCAATTCAGCCATCAATTCTAAAAAAATAAAATCAAAAAAATACATTGACCAATATTCATCATGGCCAGTGGAGGTGTCCAGAAATCTAGACTGTACAGAGTTTTGTCCAAAGCATCCCAAATTACAGATTAAATTACCGGCTTGCAGATAGAAGCATATTTATCCTCATGCAGTCCACTGCCATCGAGATAAATAAAGGTCAAATTTGCTGTTCTCAGACATAATGACTGGGCTGTAAAACTTTAACCAACTAGATCACCCTTACTACACTCGGAAGGCTCTTTGAATGTGGATCACAATGAAGAGAGCCAAGGATGCTTCTCTATGCTACGGTGCTATGATGTGCATCTGCAGAGGTTATAGTGTATACAGATCTGTGAGATATGTGCTTGAAGAATGTGTACTTACTTAGTAAAAGTAGACAAACATAATGTACTGTGAACAAGAGTGAGTGGAATGTTAAATCATAAAAAACTGTGTATGTGTGTGGTACCTGGCTACATCTTGAGAGTTGTTGGTCCTCGCTGCCTCCAGAAGAGCATCACCTTGTTACAGCATGAACAGAAACAGATACAGAAAACATTATACAAGAAGAATACAAAAAACATAAGTACACACTTGCAAATTAGAGACGTACCAACCCTGTTTCTCAAATAAAAGCCAGATCCCATTTCCCAAAATTTTCCAAGCTAAATTTACCACCATGATAGTAATATGAATTTTGGGGAAATGTGCAAGAAGCATGAACTATTCAATCAGGTAGTGATTTATTATGAGAGTTATACAATTAGAATTTGAAGCACTTTATCCAAAATCTAAGCACTTTCCAAACGTTGAAAACACTACAATAAAATTCAAGCATTTAAGGCTTTCCAGTACCAGTATGAATCCTGAAAAGCGAAAATCACCCCTACAATTTCTGATACTAAATGTACACAATTATAAAAAGTAATTTTCTGATTATGACTGGATTTATGTATCAAAGTATAAGTAAAAGTAAACATATGTATATGTATGCATTTACTGTATATAAAGACATACATAAATTACACATATCCTTACTTTAACATGTACAAGAAGGATATTTCAAATAATAATCTCAAATCTAACCATTAACTTGTCAAACAAATGTAGTGGACTGAAAAGTAAATATATGTGTCTGATGTACTGGAGTTTAAGTATAAAGATGCTTAAAACAGAAATACTCAAGAAAAGTAAAAGTGCTCTGCTTGTCACTGATATATTAATTAAGCAGTTATACCAGGTCATACAACACACTGACAGTTGACTGGGTTTACCTTTGTTATCAGAGTCTTTCTTCAGGCAGAAGGCTACGGCTGCAGCAGACAGCACACCAGCAGAGGCCACTCCTACCCGGCTGGCTCCTGCACCTGTTCCCCGGCCCTCACCTCCGCTGCCCTCTCCGCTCTCCTCCCAGTACTGGTTGTTGTTGCGCCCTCTGCTGGCCAGAGCGGCCCAGGAGCTGCGGCGGTTCTCCAGGTTGGACAGCCATCTAGGGGCGAGATGGTGATACTGCACCGTCGGGTTCACACTGGTACCAGCGGTCTCCTCAGTCAAAATGCCCCTCCTGGAGACCCGGGAGGTGGACACGATGGGATTGCGATTGGTCTCCGACGGTGTCTCTCTGATGCTCTGGCACGTAGCACCGTTTGCGCTGGTCTGGAGCACCCGGCTGCACGGTGACAGGCTGCGCGACCTTCGCGCAATTAGCCTGGTGGGAATGGATGATAACATGGCGATAAACTCACCGAAAACGAAGGGGAGGATGAAACCCTCAGTCTGGCAGTAGGTCCAGAGGGAAACGGATACCCTAGGCCACGTTAATTCCGCTGTAAGAGCCGTCGTACCCCAATTTACAGGCAGCCAGTCGCAACCACCGGGACGAAAACAAGCGTTTCACCTCATCGTAGCGTGGATGTCACCAGAACCCGCGTGGCATTCTGGGAAATGTTGTTTTGCTGGAAACTTCTGTGTCAGGTGCCATGGCGAGATATCTATCCGTGAAGACTTCCGTGTTCGCTTAAATCAAATTAAACTGCACTGAGGTACACATGAGTCAGTGCGTTTCTCATATTTATTTTGCCTGCTGTTGACAAATTCGCAAAGACGTACAGTAATTCTGAAAGGGCCTCGAAAGAGCGAAACAGTGAAATTAAACTTGATCCTTTTGCGCATGCGTAGGGGTACAAGGCGCTAACGGTCACTTTTTAAGTTTTTTACCTAAAATACCCGCCTAATTTACTGGATTGCTGTTATATATTTGATTAATTAGAATAATATAAAACAATGCACACTGTGACCAATTTATTTACTGCATTGTTTTTGGTTTTCTGGACCTT
Source organism: Lutjanus argentimaculatus (assembly GCA_034769285.1). NCBI lineage: Eukaryota > Metazoa > Chordata > Actinopteri > Lutjaniformes > Lutjanidae > Lutjanus > Lutjanus argentimaculatus. Next base: position 6,973,351 of record JAWZSL010000001.1, read on the forward strand.
TCGTATACACATAAATCTGATGACACAAGCTGCAGTATTGTTTTGTCAGTGCATTTGTCCTGTGATAGTTCATCGTGGCCGCCAGGTGGCATCAAAGCACGGTGTCATTAGGTTGTTATGGCTGAATGTTGTACGGGCTATTGCAGGCAAATGTCATCATCTTGCTCCAATGTCTTCATTTTCGGACATAATATTGAGAATGGCGGGATAAATTGGTCATCCTCATTTAATAAAGAAATTCCACACTGTGTGAGAGAGCAGACACCAAACCACTGAGAAAGACTGCTTTAAAAGTTTTAAGAGCAGATGATGAGACTTGCAAATAGACACTGCAAAACTATGAACTACTATTATGCCAAAGAAAACTGGGCTAGATTGATCTACATTCATTTACAGAAATGCTGCACTTTCATTACAATAAAAACTATTCTGTCATATATTCTGCATTTCCGATCTCTGGCGTGTCTCAGTCTTGTGTGCTTAATAGACAAGTCTTCAATATCCTCCTCTCTCTTTGTGCATTTTTCTATGTTGAAAGGGGAAAAGATGATTGTTGCATGCCTTTATACGCAGATGAGATATTGTTTGCTTGTTCTGCTTTACTGTGACTGCAAAAGAGAGATTGATGGATAAAAAAGATTAGTCATTTTGGAAAACTTTGAAAACATTTTGGAAGACTTGAAATGATTATCATAACAAAATTATTATCATTATTATAACAAAAGTTGTCCACCATGCACTCGCAGATGCCCACTAAAGTAGGGCTGTGGCTCTAAGTAGAGAGGAAACATTGCATATATTTATATATTTATTACTTCCTGTACAAGAAACTTAGCCTGATAGTCCTGATAATAATGTATCAGCTTGTCTTGAAAATCACAATGAGACTGCATTTTGAGAGACATGAAGCTAGAGACAAATGCCATACTGCAGCAGGCAACAATGCAGGGACATATCACTTAAGGAAAGAAAGATCCTTTCATGTAGTAGGAGGAGTGGTAGGAATGGATTGTTCAGATTTTACTGGTTGGCATTGTCATCCACACCTACATATGATATACTCCAGGAAAAGAGTAACAGAATGTACCATTTTCTTGTACCCAAGAGTAGGCCTCCCATGGGGGGGTGGAGCTGCAATGTTGTCTATTAGGTGGGTATGTTGTGTGCTGGCAGTAGGCTTACAGTGCCTCACCAAACATGAATCATAGAGGACACCATGCTCTGCCATTATAAGTCCACTGACACCTTTACCAGCCATCTTATCTAAATGCCACAGGGGTGTCAGTGTGTCACTATATTCATTCTGACCAATAAACACTTAATATAATATCAGGTGATAGGTAATTACAGGTGGAACCAAAAACATTAATCATGACTTTGTTCAAGCAAATCATCGCTGAAATGTAATGCAGTATTTAATTATGTTATTCATTAAACCTGTGCTTGGCAAGTCAAAATGGGTTTTGTGAAAAAGATCTACCCAACATTGTTGTCATTTGGGATATTTTTTATGTTTTCATATTGACAATGTGACACTCTAGTCGTGCTATAAAGGAAAGTCTTTACTCACCTGCTCCAGAAGGCCAAAGGTCAGTAATAGAAAACTTGAAACAATATATTGAATATTGTGATAAAAAAGTGTCTTGATACCGTACCGGACTGTGATGATCTATTTTGATATTGTATGGTTAATTATTACATTTTTATTTTATTTTATAAAATGACTGCTGCATTGCTTTTATTTAGCAATAGACCTTTTACAGCAGCCATATTGATATGAAATAGTAGGGTAAACAGATGTTACCAGTGATACTAATTTAGGACTTAACCTTCATTGTTATCATTGGTAACACCTGTATTGACCCTACTATTTCAAGTATTATTACTATATTACTATTAGTATATTACTGCTTGTACATACATAATTCAAACATTCATTGCACATGCTTAGGTTATGGCTGCTTATTTTATTTTATTAAAGAATAAAAGGGGAAGCACTTTGAGTTAAAAAGAAGACAAATTTTATACAAACAAAAAAGGCTACAGTTTGTTGGCTTGAATGTGGGTTTAAAAGACACAAGTCCTTGAAAAATCAGCAATCTAAAAAAACAAAAAAACATTAGAAATACAAATAATCATTTGTATTTTTTTTTTAATCATCATCAACAGGCCTGCACAGAGTTACATGTAACTCTAGAAAAGCCTTTTTCATAAAAAACATTTATGTTATTTATTTTCTCATTTCTCTCATTACCCATTACTTTATTTTATTGTGATATTTCATACAAACCTGACACCCTTATCTTCAAAGTCATTCTGCAAACCTGTAACATCAAAACTTGTATATTCTTCACTCAAATTGAAAAGCCTCATTATTAATTATTAATTATTAATTAATTAATTAATTAAGCTCTAAATTAGGACCTGGTTTGGTAAGGATATACATGTTTCGGAAATGATAGCTTAGTTTCCTGCACCACTACTCCTGCTGCTCCTCCAAACTGGGCACATGCTGACAACCATCTACTATAAGTAATACACTGACTGTGGATAAGCACCTCATACAACCACGCTTCAAATAATCAGAACTATCCCTTTAACATGTGGACTGAAAATCCAAGTTGTTTAAATTGGACTAGAAGGCTCACTCTGTGATGTGGTTCAGGGTGGAAGCTAAAGCACTTTGCTCACACTACAGCAGCTGTCAGCCCCTCACAAAGTAAAACATTTCAGCACAGAAAAATCCATGTTGAATGGCTTTATACACTTACTATATGTGATCCTAAAATATAAGGAGCACTTCAGAGTTTTTGGGCCTCAAGATGTCGTGAGAACACCCACAGATCAAACTGAGTGAAGGAGGCTGATAATGGGCTCACACACTCCAGGATGAAAGGAGGGAGAGAGGCAACAGAAAATGACACGACAGACTGAGTGAAAAAGACAGAGACAGGGAAGCAGACTGAGGGATAACAGATACATGGTGACACTTAGTGTACAGTTTTGCATTTCAGGAACTTTACACGACATTTACTGTTCTCAGTATAGTGAGTTTATGCCATTTTGTAACTGCTAACTATCAGTGAACAGTTCAGAAGGAAGCACGAGACAACACAAACACTTTACACTTTACACGTCAGCTAACACGAGAGAAGCGCGCCCCCGCTGCTCTGTGAACAAACTAGTTTACAAAAAGGTGCGCGAGAATGGTGTGAGAGCACGGGTTGCGTTCAAATGCTGTCGGGATTCGGAATTGAAAAGTTTCCTGTATGTTTGCTGTAGAAAAAAGCTTGCCAATATAGTTCAGCTGTTGGCCGGTTTAAGCTTTCTTCCACCTCTAATGAAAAGAAAAATGTGTTTATACAGTTAAAGAATGTTAATTAGATGGCTTTCATACACCGCTGTTACTTTACCGTTACTTTTGCTGTTGGTGCAAGCAAGAGTATTTTGTTCCCATTAACAAACTAGGCTTAGCAAACATAAACTAATCTACCAAACTGTTGTTTAACTACAATGGTAAGCTACCACTATATTTTGATATTTACTATCAAAAAGCTGACATAAATTAAAGACCAAATATTTCTTCTTCTTCATCTGCTTCTCTGAAGTGGACTACAAAGAGAATACAAAAAGAGACAGGACGCACAACTGGACAGAAAACGAGAATGTTGTTCTCAAATAATATGCGGTCACTCCAGGATTTTCTGGGCTTTTGGGGGGACAAACAGCATTAAAATCGAGCACTGCAGAGATGCTCTGGCCTACAAATCCTCAGATGTCAGGAAAAAGTTAAGACCCCAACAAATATCGCATCATCACGATTTTCAAGTTCTTTTATCACTGTAAATGAAAATCGCGATGCAAAAATGATCATTCCCAGTATCGCAATCACAGTTTCAGTCAAAATAATTGCAATATGACTTTTTCACCATATTGTGCAGTCCTAGTCAAATCCATACTCTCTGATAAGTTGTGTGACGCTTTAGCATTCAGTGGGTTTTCCCTGTCCTGAAAAATGTATCTTGGTATTTCCTCTTCCTCTTTAATCACCATAAATTCAGCCATTGTCCTACGTTGCACAAATTGTTTCCTTTTAAAGGGACTATTATAGATCCCTTAAAAACTTATGGGGGAAATGGTCGCTAGCTGGACATTCTAGCAATGTATAAGGAGATAGGCCTAAACTAAGAACAAACACTTAGAGATTAAAGTGTTTTCTCTTACAATATCCTAGGAAAGTCATTACGCTGATTTTACACAACTCATTCTTTTCCTTAGACATCCTTAGACAAAAATTCAGGGGAAGCCTTAGCCTAAGTGATATTGTGCAAACAGGTGCACTCTTTTTAGATAGGTTAAAATTAGTTACATTAATTTAAATAGGCATCCATAAATGACTTAATGAAAATTTATAACTTTGCAGTTCAATCAGGATGAAGGAAAGACGTTGAACGAACAAAATGTCCTTAAGGCAGGCAGAGCTTTACGAGTAGCACCTAAAGGCAGCACAGGGGGGGGGCGTTTCCACTGTATCCGTCGCTGCGTCGCCTGCCGGCTCAGCCTGATCTCTCCTCCTCTCCCTCCTCTTCCTCTTATTTCTCACCGCATCTCCTCTCCACCACCTGCCACAGCCGCGACGCAGCGATGGAGAGCTGCTGCAAATTAATGTAAGATCTGAAAGAAGACCACGGTTCAGAGAGACAGAGAGAGACAGACGACAAGAGGGAAAGACAAATAGAGAGGGAGACAGAGGGAAAGAGAAAGAAACGGAGCGGAGGGGCAGAAACATATGGTTTGTCTGAAGAGCGGCTGTTTGTGAACCAAACTTATTCAACCACCGTGATCGATCAGGAGAGACATCTTTGATTCGTGCACATCATTTGTGGACACTTTTTTTTTTTTTGCTTCGTTTCTGTGCGGTGCTCTCACCTGTGAGGCTGAGTCTTACCTCCACCTCTGTTTGATTAGTTTGCTGGATTCATTGCGGCTGTTGGACGTCCCCGAACGCGCACACGCACGCGGATCATCACAAGACGCGGTGCAGTAGCCTACAAAAGCTTCTTGCAACGAGGAAATTGAATTAGACAAGTTGTCTCCACAGAAAAGGAGGACAACAGAGGCTGGATCTCCGCTTCTCCTTCGTTTCCTCAACGTGTCTCCTCCGGCGGGCCCACCAGGAGTCTCTACGACTCCCCACCCCACCACCATCACCACCACCACCACCTCTCTCTCATCTCTCCTCCCCGGTAACAAGCCATGTCTGGACAGACTGTGACCGTCCCGGACGACCGGGCATTTGCCAGCTTCAAGGCGGAGTGTCTGAGCGACGAGGGCTGGATTGAGAAATTCAGGAGACGGGAAATCACGGTGTGGAGCCAGGTCCTGGAGGAGGACAAGTCCGTCCACAAAATCAAGGTGAGCCCCCCCCCCCACCAAAAAAAATATGTTAAAATACAGCAAAGTATGCACATTTGAAAGACAAGTTTATTTATATATCACCATTCAGACACAAGGCAGTTCAAAGTGCTTTACAGGGGGGCACAGAAATAGGGGAGAATGGGAACGGTTGCAACACTTTTTGCATTTCTCTCAGTTATTCAGGAACACCAACAAAATCTTTACATATTAGACTTACATCACAGCAACACCATTTAAAGATGAGTTTTATGAACATATTGTTCATGACATTTAACTCATGCTAACCCCGTGGACAGTCTCGACACAATCAAGGGACGGCTGCAACATATTAAAAACACGTTGCATTTTAATGATCGACTTTTGCTTTTTGCCTCAATAACCGCCTATTCTGAAAACATGCGTAGTGTTTTTATTTAAAATAAAATAACAGTTATTGAGTTGTGTTCATTAATGTGTAGAGCATACCTTGAGTCAATATGCAGATGCTACAGATGCTATTCAGTCTCTATATTTAAGTGTGTGTCATGAATAAAGGAACAAGTTGCAATGCAACAAACTTTTATTAAACATGTATTTATTGTATAAAACTGCAACTGATTTTTGTCTCTCTTCAGATTGTGTGTACTATCGTTTTACAATTTTATTTACCCCTCAATGACTTGTGTATGATTAAAAAATACTGCTGCTGGGTCTGTTTTGATATGGCTACTTACCTTGGGGAGAGTTGCAACAACTTGTTGTAACCATCCCTACTCTATCAGCCATGACAGAACACCATGTGCTAGCTAGACAAATTAACCTAGCCACATGCTAACCAAGTCACTTAGAAGTCAATAAAACAAGGATTCAGACTAAGTTTCATTAATTCATAAGAGCCAGGACAGAAAGACAAAGAACAACTCATGAAAAAAAAAACTTTCATACCTCCAGAACAAGTTTTATTACAGACGTTGAATGTGTCCTCTGTCTTCCTGGTGAGGCGAGGGTCTAACTGAGCATGTGCAGTATGAGGACTCATCACTCAACCATGTCTCTCATTGGAGGATTAAGACTTGTTCTAACCATCCCTAGTTGCAACCATCCCCAGTCTCCCCTACATTAAAAATAAGACATTAAGAAAGCATTAAAATTACATTTAAAAGACCACTAAAACAATAGCAAACAACAAGTTAGATTAGTTAAACATGAAGTTACTCATCTACTTTATTGGAAAGCTAGCTCAATAATCTGCGCACCCACTTTCTATGTAATACTAGAAATATAACAAAACCTTCACAGGAATACTAGAAAGTACTGAGCCCCATTTGCACCTCAAAGCAAAAAAGAAACACTGCTGTTCTGTATAATCCAGTTGGCAGGGAAGTGCTTTATCTAAATTCCCATGTGATTCAAACTGCTGACATGCTGTTACCACTGCTTTTTGCTGCATGGTTACTTGTAGAGGCTTCTCCAACCCAATAATAGCTGGTTACATATCAGAGAAAATGTATGTAGATGACACGACATACTGTATGTTTTATTCTCTATTTGTATTTTTATTTATCACTATTTCTTTTCTATCTCTTGTTTTTGACTCTTGAGATGCAGTAAGGGTCATCGAGAAAAGTTATCTCATCTTTAGGGCTCGACTCATACTGAATTTTTGGGGCTGATACCGATATTAGGGAGTAAACTAATTCTGATATCGATGTATTGGCCAAAAATCTTTATACAAAATGTAATATAGAATTAAATATGTACATAAACACATTTTTTTTTGCAATGATCCCTCAAAAGTGGTAATGGAGGCAGGATATTTTACAATTTAACATCATAAGTTATTGAATGATATCAGGGCACTGAAATAGTTATCCGTATTTTAAATCATTATAAATAACTGTATATAAAGCAACAAAAATAGAGCAAAATGTATGTATATGTTAAACTTGAATTAAGAAAAACAATCAAATATACATATAATGCAGTTTATAAAGCAAACAAATAAAAACACTCTGCATTATGTTATGTGCAAATCAGACAACATATGTACCGATAGTGATATAGATCAATAGAGCTGTGACAGGCCAATATTGGGTTATCTTTTCTTTTCTTATCTTATCTTATCTTATCTTATCTCTTTGTAAGCACATTAAACAAAAGGGTAGTAGTCGCTCTATGATTGTAAGAGTGCAACTGTAAAGCCTGCAGTAGACAGTGAACACGTCCTGTGTTAGATTCACCCCTCTATTTATAAATATGTATAGATAATGAGTAGGGCTGCAATTCATCATTTATTATGACATTATTTTCATTGGTGATTAATCTGTTGATCGTTTTCTCAATTAATCGATTTGTTTTCGGTCCACAAAATGTCAGAAAATGGTGAGAAATGCTGACCAGTGTTTCCCAAAGGTGACATCCTCATATGTCTTGTGTTGTCCACAGCCCAAAGATATTAAATTTACTGTCATAGAGAATTAAAGAAAGTAGAGATTACTCACAATAGAGAAGCTAAAATCATAGAATTTGTACATTTTTCTTTAAAAAAGTTATGCAGAATGATTAATCAAGTATCATAAGAGTTTGTGAGACATTAAATAGTTGACAATTAATCCATTAATCAACTAATCATTGCAGCTGTAGTTGTGATTGTAAATTTATCCTTGATGCAGACTATGAAAAAATCCCTTGAACAGAAGAGAAGTAAGAGCAGGAGTCGGCCTCAGGAGGCAGGTTTTAATTCTCCAGAGACGCCTCAGTATTCCTCTGCCAGTGAAACTATTTTCAAGCCTCTACTCAAAAACACATTAGGTGTTGTTGGTGCGTATAATATGTCAGCTTACTTCTCTGTGGAGCTGGTTTTGCACTAATTTAGCATGCAGACAAGGAAGTGAACAAAAGCATGGACTGAAATAGTACAATAGACAATAGAACTGACTAGGCCTGGAAGAAACAGTCAATTAGCCGATGATCTAATAGAAAAAGAATCAGAGATTTCTGTCTTTTATTCAGCTTCTGAAATGTGAGTTTTGCTGCTTTTCTGTGTTTCGTATTATTTTAAATCGAATATCTTTGGGTTTAATGACAGCGTGTGCTGGTTAAAGACATTATCTTGGGCAATGAAGACTTAGGTATATGGCATGAAATTAGTAGGTATTTCATTCACCAAATGATTAACCAGCCCCCCGAACTGCTTCAGAGCGCAGTTTGACATTAAGAACACAAAGTGCAGTATGTAGAAAAAGAATGTAGGAGTTCCTGATCATTGTTTATGTAAGGTAATAATGTGACAGGCATGTGAAAGTACTTGATGAGTAAACTTTGTTATCTAGTCAAATAGCAGTCGTGGCGGTTCGTCTCAAATGTGAATGTTTGCTTTGGGAGTCGGCGTCATGAGGACAGCGATGTTACTTTAAGCCATGGAAAAACTGCTGTGTACCAGCTAACACATTATGTCGGACCACAGTCATTAATAATGCTTTGTTACTGTTCCAGGACAGAGACCCAGAGGAAAAAAAAACAAAAACAACACAAACGCACACTCTGCCTTCACTGCACATTTGAGGCAAAAACAATGAGCTACCTCTTCAATGGGAATAGATGATTATAGAAGTGGTCTGAATTTACACACAAGATGCAAAATGAAAATTTTAATTATATAATTAAGAAGATTTACAGGGATGTATTGTAAGAATGTGGGAAAAAATGAAATAATATTCATAAGTATGTTTTCATTTGCGTGTAATCCCTTGAATATAGGAATTCTTGTTTTTTCTACCTTAGAATGAGCCTTTCATATCTATGGAGTCCGCCACGTTGCACCGCCATGTTTCTACAGTAACCTAGACTGGCTCTAGATTTGGACTTTGGTGGGTTTTTTTTTACTAATTTCACAGAAACTTTTTGTACGAAAGTGCAGGAAAACAGCCTGAGTTAAAACCTTTTAAAATAATAAGTCTTGAGGTTATTTAAGGGCCTGTTTTGGCCCCTGGGCTGTCCTACATGCTCAGAAGGGGAGGGAGAAGTGACGTGTTTGCGATCTCCAAGCTCACCACTGGACACATCCTTTAAGGAAAATTACATGCTGTACGCTATTGTATAGTTTGCTGGCTCAGCTGGTCTGAGTCAACATATAACAGTGATGTAATTTTCTAAACTTACCAAACTCTTGTAGCTGTTCTATTATTTGCCTTATTAACACCCACATAGTCATTATATCTAGAGCCGCATAAAATAGTTAGAGAGAATTAGTTGCCAACTATTTTGATAATTGATTGATCGTTTCAGTCATTTTTCAAGCAAAAATGTCAAATATTTGCTGCTTCCAGCTTCTTAATTTGCTGTTTATCTTCATCATTTATGACAGTAAATAAAGAATCTTTGGGTTGTTGACTGTTGTTTCAACAAAAGAGCTATTTAAAGAGGTCACTTTGGGCTCTGGGAAATTTTGATGCGAATTTTTCACAGTTTTTTAAATATATATATATATATATATATAATTTTATAGACAAAATGATTGATTAATCGGGAAAATAATTGGCAGATAAATCAATAATAAAAACAATCATTAGATGCACCCCTAATTATATCCATGTTATTGATGATTATTTAAAAAAAAAAAAATCTCTTTGTGTGTCATTTCTACAATATTGTTGCGATATCGAGATCAAGATATTTGGTCAAATATATTGTGATATTTGATTTTGTCCATATCGTCCAGCCCTATAATTCCTCCTTCTCTCTCCCAGCTTTCCTGACTGCCTCTTCACTCTCAGCCTGTCCAATAAAGCTAAAAATACCAAAAAACATCTTGGAATCTAGTGGGAATTGGGACCTATAACCCCGACCGACCTATTCAGACAATGAAAAACATACTGTTATCTCAGTTACACTTTACTTCACTGTGCCAGAGCACACTACAGTCTCCACTCAGCCTCAAACCTGACTGACTGGTAATTTAGTGTTTTGCTGGCTTAAAAACCTGTTGCGGTGTTCTCACTTTTGCTTTAAGACAGATTTGGCTTCACAGCTGACAGTTTTGGGAAGGTTGCTTCCACGTTTACGTCTATCGAACTTCCTGACCTGACCTGACATAGAAATAAAAAATACATTTTCCTCCCTTATGTAGAGACAGACATTAAACACGTTCTCCTCTGTGTAAATGTGTGTTTGTGTACTTTCCTGTTGGTGTATCCGGGTCTGAGGAGCGTGAGCGAGCTACCTGGTGTTTACTTTGTGTGTGTGTGTGTACGCGTTCATAGGTGTGTGTCTGTTTGTGTAGGGGTGTGCAGGGGGATACAACAGCAGAGGGCTTTTCCCAGCCCCCTCTATCTGTCTTAGTACCTGTGAGGCGCTTTCTTTCTGTTGTGTGTAGTGTAGCGAAACGGGCCAATCAGGATTGTGTAAATCAGCCTCATTTGCCTGAGTGATTCCTCAGGGTACATCCTGTGTGTGCAGAGGGAGAGGTGTACCATGTCTGCACCAAGCAGGGAATACAGTGCGTGTGTGTTTCTCTGCGTGTGCGCATGCATGCATGTGTGTGTGTGTGTGTTTGTGTGTGTTTGTGTGCAGAGGCTAAGGTTCTGCTTATTCATGCTTTTTCATACAGGACAGGTGTGTTTCCTCTCAACAGCTCTGCAAACAGAGAGAAGTAGAAAGTGCACACAGACGCACACATTGTAGGTAGGGTGGGGTTTCTATCTATAACTGGCAGTTTATCTTTATGTAAATATGACAGTTACGGAAGCTTTATTTTGCATGATACACCATTTTCTATCTGTAATTTTTTTTTTTTTTGTCAGTTTCACGCATGGTCTGTCACTCATTATATCCAAACTCTCACATAACACAATTGTGCTCCTCTGCTTATCTACAGAAAATGAACTAAAGCCTACTCGCTGTACATTATCCCTCTTATTACATGGCTACGTGCTAATGAAATCAATCATTCGCTGCAAAATCTTTTAGGAGCAATATGTAACAAACTGTGTTTCCCCTGTCCCTTCCTCCCCCGACTCAAGGAAGCTCAGGCAGGCTGCAGAAACACTGAAGGAGCTCAAGGTGAAAGCAACATTATAATTTGACAATATCAAGCAAAAACGATTCCTCCACTGCGGTAGACTGGTTCAGTGTTGTGAGGTAAAATGCTTATGTAACAGCAGTTTTATCATCAGAAAAAGTTGTCTGACAGCAAGGTAAAATGGTGAAAATATCCTAAATATGGTGTACACTTAAACTGGGACTTTGCTGACGGGCATCTTTTGCAGCTAAATTCCTTTTCAAATACTTTGAATTATCCCTTTAATATGCTACACCACCATCTCTACCCTCTGCCGCCGCTCCATCATCGACTGCTGACCTCTAAGTGATGATAGGCGTTCCCACCCCACCTCTCTGAATTATGTTGCGTTGATCCAGTAATCCAAGAAGTAATTACAAAGACGTTACATTGTGCGATCTTACTACGAGTGTATAGTAAATGTAAGTCACAGTGTGTCGCTGATGAAACACAAATCGAAGTGCCAGTGAGGTCTTAAAATGTACGAAAGGGTCTCAGGATTCCTGCATACACCCTGTGGTAGTGTGTATATGTAGGTGTGTGTGTGTGTGTGTGCGTGCGTGTGTGTGAGGGTAGAGGCATCAGTGATGCCACAGATACAGCTCTTCTATTTATAGCCGAAATAAAAGCATGCTTCTTTGCTGATGCATGTCGAATGATTAATGTGAGTGTTGAGACTTAACGCTCTCATCCTGTCTCGGTTTCCACTCTTCACTATAGCATTAATAACAGCAGCAAAGAAGAAGCAATGTATCCATGTCAGAGAGCGAGACGGAGAACAGGCTGGCAATCATCATCATTATCATTAGCCGACTAATTGTCATCAGCCCCATTATCAGCGTGATCATCCCCGCTGCCGTAGTCATCGATAATGACTTTTGTATCGCGGTGTAATCACAGCTGTCATCACTTGCATCAGCCTTCATCATCATCATCACCATCATCATCATCACCATCATCATTGGATCATTTGTCAGGACATGACTCCACACACAATGAACAGTGTGTGGGCGTGTGTAAGTGTGTAGGTGGTTGTGTTTACCTTAATAGTTTGACATTCTGTCTAACAGCTGCCCGTTCACACACACACACACACACACACACACACACACACACATTGTAGGGTTGTAACAATATATATTGAGATTAAAAAATGTCTCAGCACTACCTGACTGTGATGATATCCACCATGTTGGGATGTTTATGAGTGTCATAACTTTAATATTAAATTGAAAATCGATTGAAATCAAAGGCAGAATCGCCATTCTCCCAGTATTTTTTTCAATATTTTGTCATAAAATCAAGAATATTGTTTACCTTCAAATATCCTGTTATTACTTTATATCGCCCACCCCTAGTGTGTTTTATATCTGTTTAAATAATAAGGATTAATCAATTATTGATTTGTAACATTCTTAACAAAATTTGCAACCCTAACTGTGATGTTACAAAGTTAATTCTTTTTTTTTTTTAATTTTATTTTCTAAAAAGGACTGCTACAGACTGCTGCGTTGTTTTTGTTTTGCAGTTATACATAAATAATTCACGCAACCATTGCCAAAGACAATTCATGCCAAATTTTTTGCACTTGCTCAGGTCATGGCAGCATACCTTTATTTTATTTTAATAAAGATGGATAGCAGAAGCACTTTAAGCTAAAAGGAAAAACATATTTTATATAAACACAAAATGCTGTACACATCAGATTTAATATTTATTAAAGGATGTTTTTTTTGTAGGCCTGCCCCTGACTATAGATTTTCCTCATTCGATCAACAGTTAAGAAGCAGCCCTATATATATATAAAATCAGCCCTAATTTCTTTTTTTTTTTTTTTTTATCATGGTGTCATTGTGGTGGTTCTCACTTTTTTTTTTCTCCACCCTGATTCTATATGACATCACATTCAGTGTTGAACAGATGTTTAAACCGGACATCAAATTGTGACCTTAAAATTTTAAGTCAAATCAGATTGTGGATGTTGAGAATGGTGACACCCCTAATCCCTGCTATATTTATACCGGAGACTCCTGGGTTTGCCTTCTCCCCTGCTGACACAGAGGGAAGCCTGGCTCTGAATCACACACACACAACACACACACCACCTCAGTTTCTTTTTTTTGTCTTCTGCTATCATGTATCAGCACTCTGAGGAGCAGATGATGAGAGTTGACAGGGTGGAGGGACAGAGGGAGGGAAGGAAGACAGTGGCAGGGAGAGAAGAAGAAGAAGAATGGGTGAGACAGGGAGTAAGGGTGGGTTGAGTGGGTTGGATGCGCAGGGGTCAGAGGTGGTATTCTGAGTGGGCAGTGGACACTGTGTGGACCTGGACCAGCCATTGTTTGTGTACCTACTTGTCTGCCTTTTTGTCTTCCTCCGTCTCTGTTTTCTCTTCCTGAACTCTCTTTCACCCGCCTGTCTGTATCTCCGTCTCCTCGCTTGCTTCATCTGTTGACTTCACCAAATTAGAGCGTAATAGAATTACGCACACGTGTACTTATCTGGCCGTGCGTCTTCATTCTGTGCTGGACATGTTTGGCTCCCCACAGTTCTCTTCTTTCGCCTTTTCATTTGCTTTTCCTTCTTCCTCCTACTCCTGTTTCAGTTTGCCTGTGGATACAACGCATCCATTATTCTCTGTGGTCTTTTCTGACCTCCGAGTCCCCAGCCAATCTGTCCACACACACATAGATATCAAGTATGAGACCTTAACTGATACTGGTGTACTAGTCTGGCATAGGCAGAACTGTCTCTACACTTCATTTTAGCTCTGTGCTGCTGTCCTGTCATTATTTGCTCATGTTGGCCTTCTGTGTATATATATTACATTTCACACTTACAGTGTCTGTTTTTTTTTCTTAGGTACATCAACAAACATAGGTTCAGCACACATATCGTACACTTTATTTTGAAATTCTGATCATACTGTATTAGGGCTGGGACTTACTGTCATTATTTGCTCATGTTGGTCTTTTGTGTATATATATTACATTTCACACTTACAGTGTCTGGTTTTTTTTTCTTAGGTACATCAACAAACATAGGTTCAGCACACATATCGTACACTTTATTTTGAAATTCTGATCATACTGTATTAGGGCTGGGACTTAAACTTAAGCTGTTCCTGCTCGTCAAGCTACTGCCATGAAAAACAATAAATTAAATAAGATGAGTTAGCAATGTGAAATCAGCAGTTATTGTTTGTTTCCACAAATCAGGAAATACATGCCTGAAGGTCTAAGCACACGTCATTTTATGTAAGCCAGGGAAATAAAATGATCACGATGCTAATGTTCATTAGCGCATCAAGGGAATTCACATTATGTGTTAGCATTGAGATAAAAATAAATGATTCAGGAATCGTAAATTCTCCCACCCCAATGCTATATACTTCTTCCTTCCAGTATGGAGTGTTCATATTGAAGAATCAGACACAGGCTTGTATTGTTGCAACAAGCTAAGCATCTCCTTTACCGCTGTCAGCAGGAATCATCATGCATTTTGTTATATGGAATTGTAACGTCAATCTGCAGCCATGTCCTCATTCTGTATTTCACAAACTGTCTCTTACCACTCTCAGAATAATTTCCCGGGTAATAACTGAGTATTTGTGAAGGTTTTAACTATTGGCTTTAACAGACTACCATTGTATTAATTTGGGCAGAGCTGTATCAGATGACTCAAAAACCACTAATCATATTTAATCAGTCAGTGACTTCATCTCAATCTCTCTTGGCCTCCTCATTTCTGGTTTCTTGCTCATGGTGCTGGAAACTTTACGCCTATCTTTTACTGACTTAGTTATACCACAATGTAAAAATACTTTATCACAATTTAACATTCTTCATTCAAAATGATATTTAAGTAAACTATAGAAGTACTAACAGCAAAATACACTACATACAATTATGCAAAATGGCCCATTTCAGCCTGTTGTAGCCTAACTGGTCAAGATTAAGCTATTTTTCTTACATCTTTTCTTACAACATCTTTCCATTTCCGAAGAGTGTTCCATAGCCCCAATGGGTAAACATACAAGCATAAGCGGGTACACTGAGTTTCCTCATATCGCCCACCCCTTCCCTCCAGTAAGTCAAATTGTCTTAAAATGTCCATCGCTTATGGTGTAGGCATGTTTTTTTTTGTTTTTTTTTCCTTGGGTTAATTTCTCTCTAATAGTGAAAATTCAGATATTTTGGTCCAGGAACAAGATTTTGGTATTTTTAATGGCTCTAATGCCTAGATTGACAAACTGTGCTAAGAGTACAACTGCTGGTACACGTGTTCTCTCTAGTGGTGTGCTGAAGAATTACAGAAAAAATAAATTAATTAATTAATTAAATATATATGTGTATATATATATACATATATATATATATATATATATATATATATATATATATATATATATATATATACATACATAATATATAATTCTTTTAATGTAATGAATTTAAAAACACACTAACATACTAACAATACTATCAAAACACTACAAAATTTTGAATGAAAATACAGAAAATATGAGCTCGCAGCCCGCTATGTAGTCACAGTAATGCACATAGCACGCTAATCCATGGCGTATGCAGTGTGTTCAAAAACACTTCAATCGTGGCTCCAGACGGGAACTATCATGGAGAGAAGTACAGATCAGCAGGAGAATATTCTGAGCAGCTGTTGGAAATGAAGTTGGATTGTATAGTAAACCAAGCAGAACTGCTCATGGCTACTTAAGAAGCCTTATTTAAGTGTCCACAGCTCCTGCTAGCACCAAACGTAAGGTGGTACTCCATATTTTCGGAGGCGGTACATGGTGTAAAAAGTTTGAGAAACACTGCTCTAATGCAATCCAGCACCACAGTTCTGCCATATGTTCAGCCTTTACAACGCTCATGGTGTTCAGATTTTGTTGCTACTGTCAGAAGTGTGTCAATTCAATTCTATGTTCATTACTGAGGACATTGTTAAAGGTGATGTTGCACTGGACAAAATAAATTAAGAGGTGTATATCTAATTTTTTGTCCTTTTTTTGTCCCAAGTACAAATACAAATGTGTGCTCATTTGTTGCTACAAATGTCACCTTTACAAAGGATGTGACCACACAGGTGCTGTATATAGGATGTGGCTTTATTTGGTCTATGTGACTGCTGTCCTGTCTGATATTCAGACATCCACCTGTTCTTATTTTTGCATTCAGTGTGTATTTACCTGCTCTCTGCACCTGTTCTACATGGTCTTGTTCTCAGTGAAGGACCTGTGTTTGAGGGATGTCATTTCAATTTAACATTTTTCAGTTTTCTTTGTTTCACGGTGTGGCTGGTTGTGAAGCCCTGTGAGATTGTGGATACGTCTGAGGGCTAATCTGAATAAAATTGATTTAAACAGCAGTGGTGCAGCAACAAGTGAGCATAGCCATCACGTACGGTTCACACAGGGACATGTTGTTCATGTCCACTTTGTATTCAGAGGTAGTAAAAAATATATATATATTTTTTGAACAAATGGGTTGGAAGCCAAAATGGGACATTGAGAGTTCTAATGATATCTGGTCCCCCAGGACAATTGACTTCACTCAATTTGGGTCTTCGCTTGAAAAAGTGAACTGAAATGGTGACTTTTTGTTCTCCATCCTCACTTTTACCTTTCTACCTATCTACATTTTTACCTGTCATTTATTTGCCAGTCTCATCTGTCATTTTCTCCTCAGTGGAACTTTAAATAAAGAAAAAGCTCCTCATGATTCTTTTGTCCTACATGAGTATTTGATAGTGACATTGTTAATTTGTATAGTTGGTGAATCAAAGACTACGTATACAGCACAGAATACTCAAGTGCAAGCTTCGATTAACAAATGACATATTATTACAGAACTCTTTTGCAATCCAATACAAGTCTTTGATGATGTTTAAAGTAGGTGTGTTTCTTCTTCAGACCAGAAATTCTGGCTTTTGTTTTGTGCATACAGCTCTACACCCTCCTTGCAAGCTGTTGGCAAGTCTTTGTTTACAAAGCACAGAGCTGACTATAAACAGGAAAGAGGTGTTGCAAGTTGTGGTGAACCCAAGTGACCCCAATTGAACCTTACTAAGTCCCGCCCCTTTTTTGCACTTGGATATTGTACTAAGCCTATGCAATGTGCTAGGCTCATCTATGTTAAAAACAAACAAACAAAATGCTAGCAAACTAGCTAGCTAATCTATAACAATCGTTAGCTTGCTAGTTACTTCTGACGGCTAATGTGAGCAAAACGATAGCACACTAGCTAGCTAATCTACATCAGTTGTGTGTTGTAGTGTTTTGCTAACATGAGCTAACTTAAGATGTGACTTGCATATATGTCTTTTATACAGGTTCAAAGGTTTTGTTTTGTTTTTGTTTTTTTCCCCCCAACATAAACAAGCCAAGCTCATTGCAGGAAACAGACAAGAGTTGACCAGGGTTCCACCAGGAACCAAGCTTGCTCAGCTGTATTAGAGCACAGAGTAAAAAGGGGCGGGACTCAGGAAGGGTCAACTGAGACGCATATTCCGAATGTAATGTAATGCTCCTAAAAGTTGAATAATATCAGCATATCTCTCATGTCTTAATTGGAAAATGTTACATTCAGAATATTGTTATTTTTGTAATAATTAGTGTGCATGTAAACACAGTCAGTGACTGTAGTTTTTGTTAATGTATAGATGCAGATGTCCAGGTAGATGTAGAATCTCTATGGCAACCTTGCTCTGTCTGTTTGTTGGTCCACAATTGATTAGCAAATGCTAGCATGCTAACATACCAAACAAAGATGGTAAACATGGTAAACATTATACTTGACAGCAGCATGTTAGCATACTGATGTTAGCACTGCTGTGCATAAATACGGGCTCATAGAGCTGCTAGCATGGTTGTAGACTGGGATTGCAGTAGCGTGCTCATACAAATAACCTCTGCTATATTTCATTCTTTATTTGATAGAAGAATGATTACATTTCATGTGATCGATCAATTCTTAGTGATGATTGTTGTGTTATTTCACTCTTTCACATGACAGAATTATCAGTGAGTGACTGTAACTAAATGATGTTGTAGATCCATATCTGAATTAGCCCTTCAGATGATGCATATTTAAATGGAGCGTGCATATTTGGTGCTGTTAGACCAGAGGTGAGCACATTTCACTGTTGTTATTATAGGCTGAGAGGAGACCTCCCATTTAAGCAGCTGTATAGCCAAATGTCGAGAGAAGCTGGTGATCATTTTGTTAAATTAAGCCCTTGGGGAACAAGTGAAAGAAGATGGTGCAGATTGAGCTTTAAACCCTCTGGACTGATTTGTAATAGGACTTAAAACCATCTGGGACAGACAACCACCCTCGGTCCATTTCTTTCTCATTTACTCTCCTTCTCTTGCTCTGTTTTTTTTAAATCTCCATCTCTCTTTGCTTCTCACTTTCATACTGTCTCTTTGTGTCACTCATCCTCCATTGCTCCGTCCTTCTTTGTCACTGTTATTATTAAGACTAATTCCCCCTGACAATTGTAGCTGTAGTAACAGCTGTACTCTCGCTCTGCAGACTTCTCTTTACTCAGGGTGTGTGTACAGTGCAATCTGCTCTAAACCTCTATGGTTTCAGTCATAAGTCAAGAATAAATGAACAAGTACAGATGTAGAAACATTTCATTCCTCTTAGATTTTGTTTTAAAATGAGTTGCAATAGTAAATCTTTTTTAATATATAGATTTTAGGATCCAAAATGCATGCTGGTTTGTTTTGGCCTACATTACTTTTTGAATGTCTCATTGAATCTAGATTGCAGCATGAAACTAGTCAGTCTCATTTCTGGTTTTAATAATAATTTAATATGTTTTTTTTTTCAGGCCCGATACCGATTATTAGTAACCAAGTGATAACTGATAACCAATATTTGAAGCAAATATATTTTTGCAGAAAACATTAAAAATCTTGGTGTCAAAATTTATTATAACACAAATTCCAACACAAAACTTCTCTGAAATTCCTTTAAACATTATGAAATTAAGATTCAACATTGTCGTAAAACAAAGCGTGCATGGAGCTGCATGCAGTATTTCTTATAGTTAACTGAAAATTTTGATAAAACACAGCCTTCAGGGTTATGGCACGTACCCAGTCAGATGGTGTTGTGGCCAGGACACTGAGTGAGACAACAGGATGGTGACTACCAGGGCACAAAATTAGCACTAGCCACCACCACGTGCTGGTAAAATATGCAAGTGTCTGGTAGATTTGCTTTTCTCACAAGTTAAAAAAAACAAAAACAAAAAAAAACACAAACACTGGTCATGTATTGAGTTGCTAGTAAAATTTGAACGTTCACTATCCATTTGGCTGGTGGGCCAAGAAGTTATTGTTGCACCCTGGTGACTACACACAGGCAGCTGCATTAGAGCCAAAGTAGCACTTTTTAAAAAGGTATTTATCTTATATGCAATTAGATTCCAATGATTCTAAAAATTATGAACATGGGATCTGATAATCACTCAGGCCAATTACGCAGTCAAGTACACATCCTTCATGATTTTGTGCAAACAGCCAGTGCTCAAAAATAAGTAAGTCCAGTTGTCACAGGGATAAAAAAAAAATAGCACCTATGACACAATAATGCGGCGTCTTAGGGGCCGGCAGAAAAACTTACAATTACAAATGAAATTATTATGTTAATTCATCATGGAATATATTTCATTTTAAATGTTAGAGGTTCAAATTCTAAAAATGTGAGGAGGCACCAACTCTATGCTACGTCACATGAGCTTACACTTCAAGATGCACAATCCACTTTTTTTATTTCCAATCCGATTCTGAAATCTGAATTTTTAAATCTGCTGACAATGAGTACCAGAGCTCTTTTTTCTTTATTTCCCATGATGCATTTCAGAGGCGAAGTTCTAAAAATGCAAATTTTACTTTTACTTTTACTAAGTTACTTTATGTTAGTGTTTGTAATGTGTCTGTTCAGAACACGTTGGTTTATGTTAGTTTGTGTTGGTAATTGTCATTTTTGTGCTCCAGCTGTAACAACAGTGTTTCCCCAATGAGACATACCAATGTGAATTCAACATAAAAAGTGTTGTATACCATTCATTTTGCATTGTGTGTCATAGCGCATACAATTACAAAACACGCAAGCTGGTGGAATTTAGATGGGAGCACGGATTGGTCTAATATCTGATAAGTGAATTACATCCCAATACTCCCACCCCCAACCCCCAATACCAATATTGGATTGGAACAGTCCAGTCTCTCTTTTACCCCCAGTCATGGTGTTTAAAATAAAAAAGTTTACTGTGTTCAAAGTGTGTGTATGTAAATTTCACTTCATACCAATTACATACAGGTTTGCAGTTTGAAGTGATCAATTCATTGATAAAATAGTTAGAAATAAACAACAGTAACCAATGAGCAAAAGAATAATGAAAAATAATGAAAATTTATTGTGGCCAAACACTCGGGGTGATTTCAATTTTTTATTAAAGTGCTGGAAAATTCCATGGCAGACAAGACTGAGTCAATGAAGTGATGTTAGTTACTGCAAAAAAGTAATTAAGCCATATTTATTATGCAGAATGAAAAAGAGCAACATCAGTTTGGGTCAGTGGTTGTTGGTCTGGGACAGATGAAAGTAGAATTCAGGACTGTTGAGGGCCACTGAGGTAAAAAGTAATTTTTGAGCGGACAGCAGGGGACCTGTGGATGCATCACTCCCACAGATCATTTAACAGACTGTTCCTCCGTCCAGGTCCTGTACTGATCGTGTTGGTTTCTATTTTAACAGCTCAGGTCTAGTAATGACTCATCTGTGGTCAGTCACCTGTCTCTTGATTCTCTTCTAATATTCTCTTTCTCTCGCTCTGTCTCACAGACACACACAGACACACACACACAGATAAATATGGCAACTGATGTGTAAAAGATTAGACATCAGATGGTCAGAGAGTGTCAGTGTCAGAAAACAGAGAACGAGACTGAGTGTGTGTGTGTGTGTGTGTGTGTTTCTGACTTGGCCTACTTTCAGGGACACATTTCAGACTAAAGACTAGATAATTTGGGATTGCTTGTCCTAATGGGGTCAAAAATCATGTCTCCAATTGGGGGAAAAAGCTGATTTTTGGCTCAGTGGTTAACGTTTGGGGTAGATTAAGATCAGGGTTAGGGTAAGTCTCCAGGAAATGAATGCCAGTCTATGCCCACAAAAGTGATCCACCGTAGACTCACCATAGTCACCACAGAGTGGTGTGTGAGAGTGTGTTCAGAATCCCTCAACAATTATATCTTAATTTATGTTTAATTAATGTGTTCACTAGGGTGTGTTTTTTGTTTCACACTTGCCTCTGTCGAGCAGCGACAAACTCTGTGGCTCTCCTCAATAGTGACACAGTAATGTACTGTGAATTTATCCGATGCGGCTTCATTAAAATCTAATGGATTTTCCGTCTTCATACTTTGCATTGGACAGAGCTCTGAAATATTTAGCATGAGTTATGTTTCAGTCTGGTTTAGTCTATGATTCACCCTTATTAATCCTCTGTGCTTATGCCTGGCTCGTCCTGAGCTAATCTCGAATCTGGTAGATTGTACTGCAAAGAATCTGCTGGACCGCAATTTTTTGCGGCGCACATTCATGGTTGTATGCTGAAGAACCTCTGTGATGCAGTTTTGTTTTTTGTTTTTTTGTTGTTTTTTTTTTTTATCTTGAAAAACTTTTTAAAATGACTTTTATACCTTTCTCTTTTATGGCTGGAGGCATTATGTTTTCAGGTCATCCCACACTGTAAAGAATTTCACTTTAAAATAACAGAAAATAACAGAAACTACTGGCAGCAGAGACGAGAGCATTTTATTGTTATTTTAAGTGCATCTGCTGTAATTTGTTTTAACAGTATATTGCTATACTTTGGATTACAGTATATGACAGTAGGATAACTGTTTTACTGTAGTTTTACAGTATATGCCTGTAATTTTTACAGCATATGTCAGCATGTTACTGTTTATTTTCAGCTAATTGAGCCCGAGCGAGCTATAGAGCTTGCGTTAGCAACATTAGCAACCTGAATTAACGAATCAGATCTAATGAAACTTGAAATATCAACAGTTAATAATCATGCAGACAAAACAATACTGAGCAAACTGGAAAATAAGCTTAACATTACCTCCTTGGTTGAACTCCACATGGACTACTCTTGTTACGATGATGACACACTGAATTTGCATTGAGCAGTGTCACGTTCAGGAATAGCCAATCACATGGTGTCACTCAAAAATGAGCAGTGTGAGCAGTTTGATTAATAAAAAGCTGTTATCATAACATAACAGAAGGTTCAGCCTCTAATCAGCTATGGGTGCAACTAAGGATTGTTTTCATGGTCGATTATTTTCTCAATTAAAAGATGTTTGTTTTAAATAATCAGAAATTGTTGAAAAATCTCAAGTCCAAGATGACATCCTCAGATGTTTTGTTTTACTCACAACCCAAAGATATTCAGTTTACTGTCAGACAGGAGTAAAGAAACCAAAAAATATTCACATTTAAGAAGATGAAATCAGAGAACTTTGCCTTTTTCTCTAAAAGAAAAAATGACTCAAACTGATTAATCGATAATCAAAATAGTCTGCAATAATTTAACAATTGCTTAATAATTGATTAATGGTTGCAGCCCTACGATCATCAGTACATGTTGATGGATAGTGACATGTAAAGGCATGATGGCACATTTTTTCACAGCTTGACAGAAAATACTGCATTATGCTGATAAATTACAGTTATCCTACTGTTATTGTTAACCAACTGTATTAATTGTTCATTTACTTGTGAATGATGAATATTTAACAGTTTTTAACAGTTATTATGTAATGCTGTGACATATCGTTGTAAATCCACCGTAAATTTACAACACCTTGTGGGGATATTTGATCAGATTTTGGTGGTCAAAGGTCAAGGTCACGATGTGAACAGCGACAAACTCTGTAGCTCTCCTCAACGATGGCAAAGTACTTTACTTTGAATGTATGGGATGCAGTTCATTAAAATCGAATGGATTTTCCTGCTTCATGCCATGCATTGGACAGAGCTCTGAAATATTTATCATGAGTTGTGTATTTAAATCTGGTTTAATTTATGAGTCAGTCACGGTAGCTCTGTGTCCATTTTCTTTATTGCCTAAAAATGACGTCTGTCTCTCTTTCTGTCTGTCCCTCTCTCTCTCTCAGTGTCAGATGGTATGTAAGGACGTGTCAGCTGAGACCATGTATGATGTCCTCCACGACATCGAATACAGGAAGAAATGGGACACGAACGTCATGGAGACCTTCGATATTGGGAGACTTACGGTCAATGCGGATGTTGGTTACTACGCATGTATGTAACACAGTCATGTGTGAACATGTGCTATTTACAGAAAGCGTCTGCATTCATTTGTCACTAATATGATGTGTGAAGGGAAGCAGAGACCCACATGAAGGGCACGTTGATTTTCCATGTTTTGTTAACCAGATCTATCTTGCTTGTTGACAGGGCGTTGTCCGCAACCTTTTCGGAACCGCGACGTCATCACGCTTCGCTCCTGGCTGCAGATAGGGAAAGATTACATCATCATGAACTACTCTGTCAAACATGCCGTGAGTATCCACACACACACACACACACACATGCACACACACACACACAGTGGGCTTACACATGCTCAGCTGAGGCCCTGCTCATTCACTCCTCTATAGCTCATGTGCATGTGTTCAAAGGTGCATTGTGAAACAAATGGCCTGTTTTGAAATGAGTGCTCATTGGATGAGCCGACGTGAGCGTGATCCAGTTTAGCAAGTTCAAGGGCGTTGTGCTGTATAAAAATAAATCCTTTAATATTTGTGGAAAGTTGGCAATACTAAGCTCTGTGTGCTGTGTGTGTGTGTGTGTGTGTGTGTGTGTGTGTGTGTGTGTGTATTTAAACGGCCACAGCGTGCAGGAAGTAAAGAGAGTTTGGCACCTTCCCCTCCCTCACCTCACGCCCTGCATGCTTTTACCTAGGAGAATGATAGATAGCTGTGTCCTGGCGCGGCTTCGCTGTAACCTGTGATAGTTCATTTGATTCTGTCTGATATATTATGTGTTTAGTTCAGTTTCCAGTCGTGTTTTTTTCTTAAAGAAGAATGCCAAAGGCCAGTAAAACAAACAGACTGATTAGAGACCGCGTGAGTGACTTTCCGTTTGGAACCAGGCCCGAATCCTCAGCCTTTAGTTTGGCTGTATTTCTGCATTTCTAGTCCAACTGAAAGCAGAGGAATACTGCGTACTCATCATCACCTCTCTCAAGGGTAGCAGTAACAACAGGTTATTTTTACTATCGATTAATCTGATGGCTGTTTTCACAATGAATTTGAAAATCTGTGAAAAATGTCTGTCACAATGTCCTAAACATCTTCTATTGTCTCAGAAATCAAACAATTAAAATGCCTTTGTCACAACATGGTCAAATTAGACCTTGAACAAACTGTTTTGTGTGACTAAAAAAAACAGATGATATTCAATTTATTTGGGCTGCAACTATAGATTATGTTCTGTATTAATTAATCTGCCAATTATTTTCATGATTAATTGATCAATCATTTAGTCTATAAAATGTCAAAAACATTGTAAAAACTGCTTATTGCAATTTCCCAGACCCCAAAGTGATGTTTGAAATTTTTTTGTCCAACCTTGAGTCCAAAACCTAAAGACCATTTCTTTACTGTCATAAATGACAAAGAAAAGCTGCAAATCCTTACATTTTAGAAGCTTGAAATGATTAGTTTTTTTTTTTTTTTTGATC
The DNA here is from genome assembly GCA_034769285.1 of Lutjanus argentimaculatus. Lineage (NCBI taxonomy): Eukaryota > Metazoa > Chordata > Actinopteri > Lutjaniformes > Lutjanidae > Lutjanus > Lutjanus argentimaculatus. Next base: position 6,998,624 of record JAWZSL010000001.1, read on the forward strand.
ATCTAATCAATTAATCTACTAATTGTTGTAACTCTGCAGTTTATTATCACATAAGGCAAAGAAAGGCAGCAAATCCCCAATGTTTGGCATTTTTGCTATCAAAACAACTTACTTGAAAATTTGATTTTTGAAATAGTTCCTTATTAATTTTCTGACGATCAGCTAATGAGCTAAACAAGTAACTGTATCTCCTGTACAGTGTCTGTCTCCATCTGTCTTCCTGTTTTTTGTCTTTTCTCTTTGTCATGCCTTGTTTTCTTTTTCTTCTTGGTCTTTCTTTTTCTCTGTCTGTCTGTTTTCCTCTCCGTCGTTTTCCCCTCATACTCTCAATTTCTGTCACTAATATAATGTTTACAAAAGGATAAGACCGCTCATGTGACTGTAGGCGGTTGACTTCCACCTCCCCTTCCGCATTCCTCCATCAGTAAGTGGTTTGCAAAATAATAGACAGTCCATGTGCATGGCAGTGTGTGTGATTAGCCAAGGTCACTCTTGATAGTTGGTAGAATTTGAGACCTTGACTTGTGGACTGCAGCTTAACGGGATACTTACTGTAATAGAGTGCTGAGTTCACACGTTCACCGCCAGGAGTCAGTCCACTTATACTGTATCTGATACCACAGTCATCTGCAGTCTGTCCCATCATTAATAACAACTGCTTTTCAGCCATATTTGGAAAAGTTTTCAGCTGTCAGTAACTGTGGCTTGCTCTACTGCAAAACTTGCCATTGGGCAGATTGTTGGGTCTAATTTGTACTTGCAAGAAGGGCCTGTTTATCTACATTAGTGCTGCAGCTAATGACTACTAATGACTGCTCTATCAGTTGATCTATTGAGTGCTTTTTTAGCCACAGTGGTGGCATTGCTCCAGGGTCTGCTGGCCTCTTGGTTGGTCCATCAGCATGGCTTTGAGTTAAATCAACTGTTGGACGGATGAATTTTGGACATTCATGATTCCCAGAGGATGAATCTTCTGACTTTGTTTATACCTCGACTTTTCTACAAGCACCACCATCAGGTCAACATTTTTATTTGTCCAGCAGTTTATGACCCACAACAGTGTATCGGGGCCATTGTAGGGAAAGAAAAAAGCACCTAAAGCTATAATATGTAACATTTATACATTTTGTTGAGTTGTGGACGTACATTATCCCAAATGTTGCCAACAATTTAAAATCCATAATTTATTCCAGGAAATGATGGTTTCCTGCTAGCTGTTGCTTGTTGGGAAAACACAGGATATATCGGAGACGCGAAAGAGTGAGGAAGGAAGTCTGCGAATGTGACGAAGCATAATGTGAATAAAAACTTAAGCATTATCCTCATCCATGAACATGATTTCTGCCTGAGTCAGGATAGATTTTCATCAGTTATGGTGGTTGTTTAAAAATGGACAACTCCCATGATCCCATGCTACTTCACGAAATCATCAACTATGTCTTTTGTTATATGATCGTTCTGTTTACCTGTCTATACTGTTTTGGTGCAAGTTGTCTAGTTTCAGAGATATTGGCTGTAAAGATTTCTGCCTTCTCTCAAATATAATTGGACTAAATGAAGTCCTGTGCTGCTTCAATTACTGCTGAAGTCCTGTAACTACTTTCCCTTTGCAGTACAATCTACCAGAATTTTTTTCTTTCTAATTGAAAGAAAGTAGTTCCTACATGAAACTGCTCACAACAAGGTTTATAAATTATTTTGAGCAACCGGATCATGATTTTTGGAAAGAGGCACTGGTGTTGAATTTTGGTGTTTGGCGCACTACAAGCCAGGTGCCCTTTAGTCCCATTATATTGGAGAGAAAGCAGAAATCTCTACGGCAGATATCTCCAAAACTCTGCGACTTATACCAAAAAAAATCTAGAGGTACAAATAGCACTACAGGCCAGGGGAAAAATATGTATTTGATTTTAGGATGAACTGTCCCTTTGACCTACAGTGGCCCTAATAAGCCGTCATAATGATTAAATACCTGCAAAACATACACAGTTCCTATCAACCTCAACTCAATTTTGTGTTAAATGCACAATTAGCAAATGTTAGCATGCTATCATAATAAACTGATACGGTGAACACGGAAAACATTCTACACAGCATGCTGATGTTAGCATTTAGCTCAATGCACCACTGTAAGGTCTCACACAGATGCTAACGTGGCTGGTGACTCTGTGCCTTATTTATTAATCGCTGAATATACAAAATGTCAGAAGTAACAAATGCCCAGTGCAAGTTACCAGAGCCCAAAGTGATGACTTTTAATTACTTTTTTGTCTGACCAACAACACAAAGTCATGTGAGTGCTTTGTTAATCAACTAATTAATTGATCATCACTTACGTAAGATATGAAATTTCCTGGTATGGTGTATGTGTCAGACTGATGAGACCACATCATTGGCGACTAATACTTCAAATTCATTCATTAGCTCACATTATTACCCCGAAGCCTGCAGATGTAATGATTCACAAAAGCCATCATCGTAATGCACAACACAGCAGACATTCCCACAATGTGACTTACTAGCAAAGATGGTGCAGGCAACAAAATACAGTTGTATGAGTCAAAAAAGATAAAGCAGTTATCTGAAGTTCTCCCCTGATAAAGCTTCTCTAGCTGTCTGCTGTGCTCTGTGCTTCTTAAGGGCTCCGCAGTGTGCCTGTTCCAGTTAGCACTAACCAGCTAACCAGCTCTGTATCATCATCATGAATAATAATATTTACACATATAGTCAAAGGAGCCAGCAGTGGGATTTAGAGGGCTGGAGCTGGCCTTTGCTGCTGTGTTATTCACAGGGTAGTGTGGACTGGATTTGCATCAGAAAGATGACTGTGATGCAGAAAATCAGACTGACTGGCAGCACACAGCACAACGCAGAAAAATGCCCCAGTGGTGCTTATTCTGCACAACTTACAGTATATTGACCATTTGATACACGTTCATAAAGAGACAGTTTTTTTTAGTTTTAGTAGTGATTTCTCTGAATATCTCTGTTTGTACTCATGCATTCAGTGATGAGTGATTATTTTAATTGGAGTATACAAGTCATTTACCAAAATTAATTAATTAAAGCTACTACAAGAAACTTTCATATTGTGTCAATTTTGGAGGCCCCTATGGACAAAAGCATGGTGTAAGTATAAAGTAAAAAAAAATTATCTAAATACAGGTTCTCCTCCTGCTTTGTTGTTAACTGGCTTCTAATATATCTATGAATATATTCCTCATTGTAACCTGGCCTGGGAAAATGAAAACAAAAAACAAAACAAAAAACAATAAATATAGAGTGTTTCATAATCCAGTTAAAAACTCCTTAGTCGAGAAAATTGGTCAACAGTTAAGGTCATTGGTTCCCCACCTGGGGTCTGAGCCACCCAAAGGGGGCCAGCAAAAATCACTAGGGGTCCTCAAGGCTGCCCTGACGTTGTCAAAATTAGATTTGAACATGTTAACTAAAATCACAATTTAGTAAAAAGCTGTATACAGAACTATTTAAAAAGATACATTTTTGTCCTCACACATAAATAGTAAGCCACACTTTTGTGACCTCTCAAGATATGTGATAATGAATTATTATTGTTATTTTTGTGTGTATATGTCTACTCTATTGTGTTGTTAAAAGAAAAGAAAATAGCTTATACTACAAAAAAGATATTTACTAAAGGTTCTCAGAATGGAAACAAGCAATTATAATTGTTAATTCTTGAAAATAAAGCTTTCAAATGAGTCATTATTCTTTTTGAGCGTGCACAAGCTGGGGAGGCTCAGCTTTTCTTCAATACAAGTAGGGATGGCCCCAAAGAAAAAGGGTTGGAAACCACTGGTTTAGGTTATTTTTCAAGAAAAAATGTCAAATATTTGGTGGTTCTAGCTGTTTAAGGAGTCTTTGGGTTTTGGACTGTTGGTTGGACAACAGAAGCGTTTGAAGATGTCACTGTGTATTTTTCATTAACCAATAACAATCCATTATCGATTAATCATTAATAATTGATAAGATTAAAAAAAGCACATCTTTCTCGTTTTAAGTTTTATTTTAACAGTTGTAGTGGCACATAGTTATTATAAATGTAATTTCATAAAGAATAAACAATTGAAGCGAACAGAATAATAAAATAATAAGGGTCGTGCTCAAAACGCCTGCTCTTTTCTCCCTGTCCTTCAATAAATGGTGCCGTCATACAAAATGATGTCACATGCGACGCAGTTACTGCTATTTTCAGACCAATGGTGGAGAAATGGTTCACAGAATATACATGATCAGTTAATACATTTGTAATTGGTTAAATTTGTATCTGTATTTAATGATTGATCATTAACCTCCCTAATCAGGAGCAGCCAAAACTGAAGATAGTTACGGGGTGCCATATCCTGTTGAAGGCACTGAATAAGGATGATGTTAATTCTAATAATAATGATCTGTGTGTGTGTGTGTGTGTGTGTGTGTGTGTGTGTGTTTTTATCTCTGCAGAAATACCCTCCTAAAAAGGAGTTTGTGCGAGCTGTGTCTATTCAGACGGGCTACATGATCCAGTCCCAGGGACCCAACCACTGTCTCCTTACTTACATGGCCCAGGTAGACCCACGAGGTAATTAAAACACACACACACTCACACACTCACACAGGCAATCAACAGCAAACACACACAAGGACAGACTCCTACAGAAATGCATGAATAGAAGTACACGTGCAAAAGAATACACACACACACACACACACACAGAGACAGTCATCCCGGTCCTTTAACGCATGCTCAAAGTTGTAATGAATGATTCATTGCCCTGCCTTTATGTCAAAACGAATCACCATAGTAACCATATGAAGGACAGAGTCTATTTCACTCTGCTTCCTCTCTCTCGCTCTGTCCCTCTTCCTCGTCTCTTCTTCTCTTCATTAATCTTTTCCTCCCATTCTCCCTTTAATTCACATCTTCCCTGCCACTCTCTTGCTTGCGAGTGCTGATTGTGTAAACCTCTTTAATCTGGTTGCAGTGAGTAGCAAGTTACAAAGCTTCACTTTGATCCTGGATGACATGACATGTAATAGAGCAAACGTTAAATCCCTCTTTTGTATCCTCCCCGTCCTCCTCTTCCTCTTTTACTCTCTTTCTCTCTCTCACCATTCATCCTCACGTTTTCATCCTCTGCTCCCTCCGCTCTCTCTTTGCAGGTTCATTACCCAAGTGGATCGTCAACAAGTGTTCCCAGATCTTTGCTCCTCGGGTAAGTCGTTTGCAGATTAGCACGGGTCCTGTGAGCGTGTCGTGTGTTTGGTGATGTGTTAATCCACAGGCATTTAGGTTACTGCGCGGTGCCTGTAAAGGTGAGGAATGAGCAGACCTTAAATGCACGTGAAAGGTGCAATTTGTAAAAACTGGCCACCTGTCAAATTCATACTCCAAACAAATGGGAGCAACATATAACCAGAGTCATATCTAACTGTTGCTACTGTTGGCTATTTAGCTCAGTTAGTCGCGCAGCTAGTGGTCCAATTAGCTGACTTGTCTGCTTTGACTGGGAGATCAGAGCACCAGTTGGAGTGATGGTGTTTAGGAGGTTTTTATGGTGCGTTCTGCTCACCTTGGAAATCAGAGGTCTGAGCCTGTAACGATGCCACACCTGAGTTGAACCTATTCCTGTACAACAAGTCGAAAAACAAAGCTAAATGCCTCCAGGAAAAACTTGTTGTGCTTGATAATGCATTATGTGGTATTCTGTGCATACAAACACCATTGCTACATGTCCCCACATGAAAGTATTGTGTGTACGACTGATTTCATGAGACCAAGATCATATCATTAAATATATAGAAAGTGAAGCAACTTCAGTCATGTGTGTTTGGTTACAAAAGATCAGCGGTATAATAAGCACAGTAATCTAAATGCAAACAGGGGTATAACAAACTCATGAGCCCACCTCAGGCAGAAGCACCCTGTTGAGTACAAGGAGAGCCAGAAATCTCACGAGGAAGAATTCAAGAGCTATTGGGAGTTCTAAACCAAAATTATTATTCACTATTTTGTCCCACCATCAAGAATATCGTTATCGCAGAATAAGATACAAAGTTTCCTGCTAAAACATTGTGACATTATTTTAGGGCCGTATCTTCCACCCCTAATTGCTACAGCTGTCACTACCGTTGATGCGCAAAGTCGAAATCCGACTTCATGGGGCGTTCCGGTTGAAATGTCCAACTTGGAAATTTGAAGTTCAACTGAAACACAGCGGGGAATGCTGGCGGGAAAGGGCAGCAAAACTGGAGCCGGGCAGAGCAGGACTCTGACTCCAGGGACCATGAAGACACGGCAGGGTTCAGGCGGGCGGCAGGAGGGAAGTGGAAAAGGGAGATGCAGCAGCAGTTAATCAGAAAACTACCAGTGTATTGTTGGACTGAGAGCAGACCGGATGCTACGGTGACTCACTATCACCCTTTGAGGTAGAAAGTGGTATTTATAGGACAGGACAGGCTGGGGCTAGCTGGTTAGCATGCTAACTTCAGTGGATATCTCTGCAACACTAGCATATACGTCATCATAACTGTTACTTCTTCAATATTCTGTTCACAATTAAATTGATTTTTGAATGTTTTAAACAAACAATCTTACATATTGCACCTTTAACTTTATAAATTACAGAAACACACCGTTTGCTGTATTTGTTTGTCTCTTTGATGGTGTGTGTTTGTACTTGTTGAAATAGGACAAAGATTCTCTGGAGAGCTCCCTGGGATGGAGGAATCCCTTGATGACAGTCAGAAAATAGCTCAGCGAGATGCACAAATCCCACTGAAAATAACCATGTTGATGACACACCAAACACAAGACAAATTTTCTGCCCGTGTTTTGTAGATTTTTTTATCAGGAATAATTTCTAATTCAAAATGTAGTGCATAGATATATAGAAATATTACTTCTTGATTTCACCTTTTAAACCAATGATTATATTTAATGAGGGTTTTTGAATTATACACTCTTGGATCTAATTGCTTTTGCTGAATGTTTTGGCTTTGACACAGGATGAGCTAGTACCTGACTGAAGTTGTTGATGACCAGATCTACAAAAAATAAACTAATGTGTTCATTTTCTCTTTTTGTTTATCTGTTTTGTACTTTTTTAGGCAATGAAGAAGATCAACAAAGCCTGTTTGAAGTATTCGGAGTGGAAGCAGAGACACAACCCTGGCTTCAAGCCCTGGCTCTACCCCGAACAGACTACATTACCCACCATCCCGCTCTCTGATCTCAGCATCCAGCATGCCGAGAGCCTGGAGAATATTGATGAGAGCTCCGCGGCTGAGACCCAGGACAGAGAAGACAGCGACTAACACACACACACACATAGACACACACACACACATGCACACACACAGTCCACATAGTCAAGGATTCATACACACACACAGTAATGCAGGGTTACATGCATGCCTGATACACATCCATAATAACATATATGTGATTCTGTGTGTGTGTGTGTGTGATATATATATATATATATATATATACATGCACACACATACTTGCATACATACTGTATATGCATTTGCATATGCAGACATGCTAACAGGCACATGTATGGAAGCATTCATGCACACAGACAAACTCATACTTAAGTAACTCCATCTCATACGTACATGCATAATATATGAACACATACACTACAGACATGCAACATAGAAGCACTCACAGATACACACCCACCCACTCACAAGGAGCAGCAAAACTGTGTTTTTTTACAGTCAGTAAACTAATTTCCATTGTATGATGGAGAGTTAGGGCCACATTAAGGGGAAAAATGAGTGGAGGAAGATATTTTTCTAATTTTGCATTTCAAGAATAAAATCAAAATTTTAGTATAAGTGACAGGCATAAGAACAAATAAATCAGAAGGGGAAGATTTTTTTTTCGGTGGGGGGGGGGGGGGGGGGGGGGGGGGATTTTAAGAATGGCCAAAATGTAAAGAATAAAGTTGAAATACCATGTCTAGAAATGCTATTGAATTTTAATTAGCAAAATTTTGAATTATTAAAGTAAAAATTTTTTCTATGTATTTTTTCTTATGACACTATCTTAAATACTTTGAATTACTCAAAATGCAAATGAAATCTTCCGATTTTTTTTTTTCTTATCCCTGAGCCTAATACTCTTCTGTATAATCATCAGAAAAGGGGCTGTAATTGTGATTTTCTTTTTTTTTATGCCTGTTCAAGGATTATATCAAAGTTTTCTAATCGGGACCATGCTGATTATCATAACCAAATGTATTTTTTAGTAAGAATTACTGTTAAAATGTTAAGCGACTAACCTGACAGTGCAGGATAGTGGGAAAGAATGACCCCTAATGCGCATGTATACATAACTGTGTACAAATACAGACTCATATGATTCATCTATACTACATTTATACACTCAGACATGCATATACACTCAGTTTGTGTCTTTATACTTGCGCTGGGTATCAGTACTCAGTACCTTTAGGGTATTGCCCTGGATAACCCATTACCAAGTAGTAATGAAACTTCTCCAGTCAAACAATACCTGCAAGCGATCCTTTTTGTACCCAGATATAGAAGAAGTTACTATTTTTATGGTTTTGCTTGCAGCCAATCACAGCAAGTGTTCTTTGATTTAATTTAACGTGATTGGCCCATCTACATACTGCAGCACCTACAACTCATACGGTCTATGGTGTGGTGAAGTGAAGTGCAGAATATTTCAGAGATGTTTACCAAAACCTTCTTAAGTGTGGCTTTACTGCACGACTGTGGAGTCTGATAAGAATAGATGCATAAAATGTGGAAGAATAATTTCAAAAGGTATCAAGTGAAGTACTCTATTGGTATCGGTATCACTTTAAGAGTGCTGTATTGGTACTGGTATTGTATTTTTTTAACCCAGTCCTAATTTCTCCCCATGTTGTCTCTCTGTTACCCAATATATGTCTCCATCACGTTTTGTAAGCACATAATAAATACGCAGATGTGCGGAAGGCAGCTGGATTCCCCCTCAAACCAACCTGCAACCCTCTCACACACACTCAAACACAGACACACAGATTTTACACTCACATGTACTGTCTTGCTCCTCTATTTGAGAGATGTATGAATGTATGTAGAGTTTAAAAAATTAAATACAGATTCCTACAAAGGTTTTCAAATTTCACTGGTGATCTGAGTCATTTTTTTCCTCTGTATGTATGCGTGTATGTTGTCAGTGGCTTGAGTTGATGTCTGGGGCTGCCTGCATGGTTGTGCTGATGCTAAAATAGGTATAAAGAATCGTTGACCTGATTAACTGGTTGATCTGCTGTCATTCACACATTCTTTCAGTAACACACACACACACACACAGCCATTGATTTAAACGCCATGATTAGAACGCGGAAAAACACAATGACATACAACCTATTGATAAACTGTTGTGTGTTTTGTTTGATTGCATGCACCCATGCGCTTGCATGTGTGTGTTGTATGTGTGCGCAGTGGCCTAGATCAGAATTAGGAATCCCCCAATCTGTTGGCATGGCAACTCTGAGATCGACTCAGCACTGAGCAGAGACACAGAGACGTGAGAGCTCTCAAGTCACAGAGGAAGTGACTTATTGCAGGGTGTCCGCCCCTTCTACCCTATGTAGAATTGGAATAAAGAGGATGTATACTGTATACTGTAATGGCACCACGTTTACAACAGCTTTCTGTCTCCCTGTGGTGGGTTAATTAGATGACCTGAAGCAAGCTCACATTCACAGTGACATGGTTTAACGTATGGCTAAAGACTGCATTAAACATATTGGACACACATCAGCTGAGAAAATTATTTGAAAGTCCATGAAGGTATTGGTCTGTGTCTGAGAATGCCTCAGTAAGAGGAACATAGCATTGTAATCCACATCTAGCCTCATGCCTTTTAAAAAATATATATACTTTTTGCATGTCATCCTCTCTGACTGTTCCCTTTTTACAACATCCGCCTCTGCGTTGCACCTAATGAAATATGAATGATGAAGGAAATAGTATAGTAGAGATGCAAAAAGGCATGAGGTGTATACTGCCCTACAAAGCAAAAATGCAGTACGACATACTCCGTCAAGAACACTAAAATCTTAGTTGATGTCTATTTTTCCATGTAATGTTTTTAATTCCACAGAAATGCATAATTACAAAGAAATTAGCTTATTAAATTTGCAGGAAAAAAAAACACAAAACAAAACACAGCTAAAAAACAACCACACAGCTAGCTAAAGCAAAAGAGCCAAATCCTGCTTAAGCTAAAATAGCATTAGCTTAGCAGAAATTCAGTTGCGTGTGATCAAGGTACTTTAAAATCACTCATTTAAACACACTAAGATGTAAACTGAGTAATTACATAATTTCAAGGTAATTATTATTGTTATTTTTAAAAATATTGGGCAGAACGCTGGAAGATCAAATTTTGTTTGATACTCTGTTTTCTCCATTGATTATATTAGGCTACTTTAAGTTTTTCTAAATGTTCCTATCAATTTTTTGGGGGGTAAAATAATACAAAAAGACATAATATGGAAGAATTATATCATTTTCATCTGTTACAATTAACTCAATCGGCTGAAGAAAATTAAACCCTTTTTTCTCAACTTGAAGATTGGAGATTGTTTAATGTGAGGTTTTATGAGGTTCTTATCCATAGTCAGTGTATTACTTACAATAGGAGCCAGGTGGCACACTCCCACTCTGTAAGAAGCAGAAAGGAGTACCAGAACTGAAGAAAAACAATGATCTGTTGCGGACAGGGTCAGGAACGAACGGTATTTTAGCCACTCAAAACAGGTCCACCTAAAAAAAAAAAAACATGGTCAGTTTCAGTGTACACTACATCACGCTTTCATTTTCTGTCAGACAGCCTTTTCTCATTGGAAACCACTGTCATATAGAAGCCAGTTATATTTCTCTCCGAACCAATCAAACTCCCGGGTGAAATCAGACATTTTAATTTGCAGAAAACACTGAAATCACGCACAAACCGACAGATGGAGGCAGCAGTAAACATGCAGCTGCATGCAGAGGTAAAATGATGAATTTGACAATGGAGTTTGGTTGGTTTTGAGAGAGAGATATTTGGCTTCTTCTTAAGCCATTTCCTGTCAGAAAAGGCTGTCTGACAGTATGGCATACATTTAAACTGATGAGGTTTTTTTTTAGGTGGTCTTTTTTTTAAATGGCTAAAACATATTTTGTTGCTGACCCTGTCCACAGCAGTTTATTGCTTAGCTTCTGTGCCGGTACTCCTCTTTGCTTCTCCAGACTGCAAGTGCGCTGACTGGTATCTACTGTAAGTAATACACTGACTATCAATAAATGGCTCATACACCTCACTTCAAATAATCTGAACTATCCCTTTAAGTTCTCTGGAGTTCCTTGTCTTTGTTGTGCAGTATACAGCTCTGGTCTTCTCCTTTTTCTTTCCTACAGCTGTTTATCCCTCTGCCCTTGTATATAACCATCCATCCATCCTCCGAGCCTTAATGAGGCCTCTTGCTCAGCCATCATCATTATGTGCATGTGTGTGTCAGAGAAAAGGGCTGCGTGTGCACGAGTGTGCGATCTGTGTGTCCCAGTGGCATCCCTGTATTGTCTTCCACCCGCCTCCACAGCAGGAGGAGACATATAAGCAGCATGATGACCGGCATCCCTGTGTGTGTGTGTTTCTGCATATGTGTCACACTGGCTGCCACCCCCACAGCAACCCAGCCCACCAGGGCTGAGATCCTGGTGATGACTCATCACCACCCCACCTCCTCCTTTTCTCTCCTCTCCTCTCCCACTCCCTCTCCCTACATCTCCTGTATTCTCCCCCTACTGCCCCCGTGTCATCCACTCCTCATCCTTTCCTCAGTTTCTCCTCTTCTCCTCATCCTTTCATCCACCTCTCATCCAGGCCTCTCCTCTCCTTTGATCCTCCTCTTTTCTCCAGTTCTTTTCCCTCTTCATCTGTGCCCTTTCTCTCGTCGTCTCCTCTCCTCATTTTCCCTTCTCTTAATCTAAACCATTTGTTCTCCTTCATTTATTCTCACTCTGTCTCCCAGACAGTCTTTACAGCTTTCTCTTCTTCTCCCTTTTCTGCTCTTTTCACCTCCCATTCAATCCTCCTCAACTTTTACTCCTCACTCCCTGCCACTCCTCAACTTTTACCACCTGTTTCTTCCATCTGTCACCTTTCATCTCCTCTCCTTCATCCATCTCTTTTCCCCAAGCTAATCTTTACGACACAGTCTCCTGATCTTTATCTCAGGTCAAATGTAAAATGAGTAACACACTGCTGAGTCACTGCCAAGTGTATTGTTTATTCCAGCTGCTGAAGGCTAAAATATTACCCTTTTACTTATTAGGGCCTCAGGGCAACAGGGCCTCTGACTGTGACATGAGAGAGCACAACACATTGAATCACGATGTGCACACAGAAACACAAAGTCCAAAATGATAGATAGGGCTGCAACTGTGAAGATTATTCATTAACAAATAATCTTTTGACCATTTGCTTGATGAATTGATTAGTTGTTTGGCCTATATGAGATCATAAAATAGTGAAAAATATTGATCACTGTCTCCCAAAGTCCAAGATGATATCCTCTTATGTCCCGTTTTGTCCACAACCCAAAGATATTCAGTTTACTGTCAGAGAGCAGGGTTCTCAACCCCTTCGAGATGCCCCCAGAATAATAAGGTTGGAGATCACACCCACACACACCCGTCTCAAACATTAAGCCATTGCTCTGACTCTCAATATCACACTATGAAATCTATTCTAAGGCATATTATATCACTGGTACAGGACATGTAATGTAAAAAACTGTTCCCCAGTCTAAAATACGGCCTCATTTCCCATCATGCTGAGTGTTGAACTGAGTAGTTAAAAGTAGTCAAATTTCTCATTTTATATTGCTAAAGTATTTGCATATTTTTGAGTTCTTAGATATTATTTTGAATTTCTTCAAGGGGATGACACTGCTGCTTGTCACAATATGTTATTTAAATTTTTTCTCCACAACCATCTGACGATCCCCAGAAATGATCTTGTGACCCCCATGAGGGTCCCAACCCTAATTACTGATTAATTTGATAGTTGACTACTAATCAATTAATCAGCTAATGGTTGCAGCTCTAATGACAGGCATACAACACTTTTAGCTCTCTAATAACATGATGATCAGTGAAGGTTTGACAAAGCACAGTGACAAATGTGACCTTTTTATTAATGTAAACTCACAAGTGGGACATATTTAATCCATAAATGCTTTATGTTTGAGGAGTCTCCTGGTACATCATGGTGTACGGTGTGACTGTGAAGTTATGGGTTCCAATTTGGTCCAGCTTTGACGTTTTTATTGCATGCCAGCCTCTCTTTCCCTCTCCCAGCTGCTTTCATCTCTCTGACTCTCTTCTCTGTGGCTGAAGTGCAATCAAAGGCAACCTCTTTAATAATTTAAGGGACTAATTTGATGCAACATTCTCTTTCTACTGTAAATGCTGTTTTCCCTTTATCATGTGCGTTTTTAACTTGATGCTTTTTGAATTTTTCTCTTTGTCTATGAGGCTCAGTATCTTGATGGATGGTGAGTGGTCGCCCTCTTCTGGCTCCTGTGGGAGCTTACAACAAACAAATCTGTCTGAGCCTGTGTGATTCAGAGCTGACCTGAATGCCACATCACTGCCTCCTCCACGAAAATATCTTTTCAGAATTAGAAATTAAAGAACTAATTAATTAATTGATTATTTGTTGATTATTAAGTTAATTGTCGACTATTTTGATAATCAGTTAATCGTGTGTCTTTTTTATTGAAGTCAAAATTTTCTGATTTCAACTTAAATGTGAATATTTCCTGGTTTGAATGTCTTTGAGTTGTGGACAAAACAAGACATTTGAAGACATCATCTTGGGCTCTGGGAAACAGTGATCGACATTTTTCACCATTTCTGAAATTTTATAGAACAAACAAATAATTGATTGTTCAAGAAAATAATTGGCAGATTAATCAACAGTGAAAATAATTGTTAGTTGCAGCCCTAATCAGAATTATTTCTATTCATGGTCACAAAGCAGACAGACGGTTTCTGAGATTATACCTGTTAGTGCAACCTGGTGGGGTCATGGACTGAGCCGGAACCCCAACTAAATAACTACTTCTCATTTGGCTGATACATGAATTAATTTTTATTGTTGTGATTAAATGTGGTTAAACCAATGATGAATTCACTATGCATCCAAAAAACTTTTATATTTATTTTATTTTTTATTTTTTTTCTAATATTCATTAATACTATTTTGGTTGATGGATGCACAACGTGGACTTTTTAAAAAAAATCAGTTTGATAACCAATAATTGTCTCTTGGATAATACTGATAAGTTAATTGGTAATGTCACATTTTGCCATTTTAAAAAGAAGTTAAAATAACCTGTAGTTTATGCACACCTGAGGGTAAGAAATACTAAGATATAACAAGCAGAGATGGATGATTTAATATTGAAAATCTCTAAAAAGGGCTGCATAATACGGTACTAAGAATTATTTTGACAGATGTTGTGATATGATTCCTAAGTAGTGGGAAACGATAATTTTTGCATAATAATTTTCTTTTCACAGAAAAAAAAAACCTATTGAAATCACAATGATGTGATATTTGTGATATTTTGAGAACAAGATTTCTGTTTTACCTTTTTTTTTCATCAAAAAATTGAAGCTTCTGGAATTTGGATACTGTACTTGGCCATATTGTGATTTTGTTTTTGATTTTCGAATATTTCTATTAATTATGCGGCCTTAGCTCCAACCTAACCAAGTCTAACTGACATCACTATTACAATACAAAACAAAGAAGACAAAAAACAGTTTTGACTCTTCAAATGTTCATTTATTATTATTAAAGTACACCAAAAAACGTAACAAACATAGAACATAAATATAGAGCGTTTTGCTAAAGAATTCAAATTGAATAATCTGTCAAATCAGATATAATTTCCTTATCACAGCAATAAATGATAACATAAATGTCCCATTCTGTCAAAAATTTATCGGCCCCAGTATTTACTATCCAGCCCTAAGATAGGGGTGTGTGTGTGTGTGTGTGTGTAAATACAGCCTCGTGTGAGCTGTAATTCTTGTTAGTGAAAAGTAAGAGGGATAATTCTAGTTTAACAGACTGGGCTGTCCAGTCTTTTTCACTGGTCACATGACGGCCGTACGGAAGTTTTTTCTGCAATGTTGCTCCTTCAAGTTAGCCACAGCTAGGAAGAGAAACACAGGAAATGTATAGTTTCTACCTTAAAAAATAAAAGGCATTATGACACAACGGTAGCATACATACGTTTATTTTGAAAAGCAAAGCCGGAAACGGCATACTTCTTTTACGGTATCTTGACAGTGGCCGCCTGAGAGCTGTTTCTACTGCTGCTCTTCATCCGTGTGAAAAATGTTATCCGCTATCTGGCGTCGCAGTTGTGGCCACTAATTTTACCTCAGAAACGAGACGTCGGTAGCCCATAGTTCAGTGAGTTGGACACCTGGAAATACATAAACAGGTAAGTGAATTTCCAGAATTTAAAACTTTTTTTCTTTCAGGCAAAACTTTCCCCCGGGCGCTTATAAGAATAGACACCAAACTTATCAGCATGTGAAACCACACTAACTCTGGGGCGGTTCTCACGCAAAACTGCGTTGTCTAGGTTACATTCACGCGCTGACCACCAGCTACATCTGCTGTGGTTAAAAAAATAATAACGTTAGCTAAAGAAATGCACCAGGTACAAACAGCAAACATTTTCTCGGGCAGACCGTTAGTCGAGTCCAGTTCTGCTTTTAGGAGCTTACTTAAGCTTACTTATTAATGAAAGGGAGGAAATACTTCTCGACCTGTAGCTGGTTAATGTTAACTTGTTAGATGTGTCTGGTTGTTTTCCTCAAACTGCTCCAGTCTTTCCCTGGAGAGCAGAGCGGACTGCCCCTAAGGCTGGGTTGTTTATCCCCAGCGGAATTCATTATTTCTGAGCTGGGTGCCTGGATGGACTGACCCCTTACATCGCGGTTTTTTAACTCAAGAGTGATTAGTCCCCGTCTGTCGGAACAAAACTTATCATGTCTGTTTCCTCACATCATGATCAGATCTGTTGGCAGGTGGAGCTGTGACAGGTGGTGATCCAGGCCAAGCATGTTTAGATTCAGTGCAGGGATTTATACACTCTTCCTAAGGCAGGAAGGGAATGTAACTAAGTACTTTTACTCAAGTGCAAATTGATTCTTTCTTCTACTTTATATTTTTACTCTTCTTATATCTGAGACAGAAATATAACATTTTTCACTCTCCTACACTTGTCTGACAGTTTTAGTTACTAGTTACATTTCAGATCACAATTTTTCATACCCCCCCCTGTCCAGTGAAAACTATGTAACTCAGTGTTTGTGATAAACTGAAGTATGAAGTGTTCCTAAACACACATATGTACGTATATAGATGTGTAATTTACCTTTACTTTAGATACTTAAGTACATTTAATCAACTTCTTTAAGACATTTATTCAAGTACCATATCAATGGGTGACTTTCACTTTTACTAAAGTGTAAAGTGTAAAGTGTAACTTTGGGGTACTTTTTTACAACACGTTCCTAAAGTAGCACTCACTACAGATGGCAGTTACAGTAGATTACACAAGACCACTTAACTCCTAAAGGTTGTTCTTCAAATGTTCATTTCTGCTTTTTTGCACTCTAGGGCACACGCATGAGTTCATGCATAGAAGTGATGGTGTGGCCAATAATGAAACTGTTTGTTATTAAGTGGAAGCTGTGATAGTTTTCCTTTTCAGTGCTAATGCGCTCTTTAGACCATTTGCATGTGGGCTAAAAGTCTTAAAATAGAGCCCATTTTGCATGTCTGCCTGCTCCGATAGACCTTGAAAATTTAGTGAATATAAAAATTTGTTTGGACAGCTCAGCTTTTTAGAGAAGCTCCTGAACCACGGTGATGGTGGCTGTTGTGGTGAAACAGATGTTATTCTTTCCCACAGTAACAAAACTTTGCAATGAAGTTAACAAAAGTCTTATCACTGTATTAGAGAACTTAAAGGTGGACTAGGCAAAAGTTGTCGGTTGTTGTTTGTAAATGCACCAGGAAGATAGTTGATTGTTGATTCTCATTCACAGGTCATCAAATAGAATTGCTTTAGGTTGGTCAAGCGTCTGCACATGGAAAAATAACGAGAAAATAAGAATATACAGGCAGAGGGCAGGGTCTCTGTATACAGACACCACCACACACTTCTAGTGGATCATAAGAGATGACTGAGAGGGATTATTTGTATATCTGTTTTCTAGGAAATTTCGGCAAGGGCAGCCAACTTTTAGTCAACTAAACTTTAAGTCGGTAACAAGGTCATAGTTAACCATGTTTTATTTATTTGTTAATTTTAGACAAAAAAAAAAAAAAAAAAACACCCCAAACTTCATTTGGGAGCTGTGCCTTGACATTAGGCCCGAGAGATTGTTGCAATACAGACCTGTTCTCTTGTAACACTGTGGTCACTGGTCCACTGCTGCTATTTGTGCTGTAACTGCCGTTAGCTAATAAGTCACTTAGCAATCTGGGACACAGCCTCTAAGACCAATGGAGGCCGGTTTGACGACCAGGAATACAGTGTTGTCACTGAGGTGATGTGCAGGACTCTAGGGACGATGAAGACACAGCGGGTTCAGGAGGGTACTGGAGGCGTGAAGTGGTTGAGGAGTGAGTTTGTAACTTAGTGAGTTAATTTGTAAGTATACTTCATTATGTTGTAAGTCCACAAGTTTTTTTTTTTTTTTGTTGTTTTTTGTGAAGTTGGAAGTTATTTACCCCTGTGTTTTGAACAATGAGACTTGTGTGAGGTTATACTGTTTTGAAATAAATTAAGAAAATGTTAAGTCTCCTTGACGGTTGTTCAGACACATTCAGAATCATTACTGCTTTTGTCATTAGCACTTAAATTTGGCCTGCTTTGTGCCCCAAACAAATACATACTTAAGTAATTAAATTATATCATAAATGTGCAATTACTACTTGGCTTTTGGCTTTAACTAACAACTACAGCTCGACTCCTATCTTTAGTTGGGGGCAGGGCAGCCTAAGTTCTGCATATATGCCTTTAAGCCAGGCAAAGGGTTTGCAAGGGCTATGTAAATGCATTTAAAGCAAGCATCAAACAACCAATGTCCATTTTTTAAAAAGCTACCAATTCATCACTGCAAAGGGCAACACAAAAAATACCCCAGCTGTTTTTGATAGTTGAGGGACTGACAAAACTAGCTATCAAACAGCATCATGGCCCTACTGACCTTGTTTTGTCTAGTATTGGAAACTGGTAATGAGAACGCTGTGACTGTCTGTTTTTGGCTTTCAAGTGCACACTGAGAGCCACATAATGTAGTGTTACAGGATGTTGTTTATCAAGGCAGCGATGTAAGTATCTCTCAACCCGTGATTTTTTTTTTGTTTGCCCCCGCAGGATACAGACACGCAATGCTAAGTTAAGCCAATTTAGATTCACAGTCTTGATTTAGATTGAGTGTACCTCTACCCTGGAAGTGAGTTGTGAATCACTTATTGGCCACTGATTGACATCAAGTTGCAGCTAAACGCTTTGTCAGTCTGTCTCTGTCTGCCTCCTCTTGTGTCTACCACTTTTCTGTGTTTTTCACTCCATTTTTTTTTTCACTCCATTTGTTTCTCACTCCATCTGTCTCATACGCTCACATGATTACTCACTACTGAATCACTCTATAATGAGGTGAGAGGTGGAGGACCTCTCACTGGTTCGGAAGATGCATTGAGGTTAAATGAAGTGCCCAGTTGTGCAAGAGGTGATAACTGGAGGCTGTGACTAAAATAGTATTGAATTGGGGTTATTAATTCTGCTTCGGGACTGTACATTTTCACAAGGGGGAGAACACGCGTTTGATGATGAGCTCGTACAGCTTGTGAAAATGAGATGAGCTTGATGTGGAGGAAATTTTTATTTTATTTTTTTCACAAAAGGAGCAAAATCGTTGAACACTAAAGATGTAGAGTTTGGTTTATTCAACCTTTTCAAAGTGCATATATCATATATCGCTGTTGTGAAACATAAACACAGTTTTGGTACTCCTAGCTAAAACTAATTCAGTCTAATATGATGGCTTTGCAATAAATTCTACCTTCATGAAGTAGGTAGTATAGTTTTAGTTGAAACTGTTTAGAGAGCTGTTCCTTCAACTTCATTGTCATTTTGGAGGATGTAGTTGGAACAGCTGCAACTATTAGTCAATGTCAACTATTTTGATAGTCAGCGAATTGTGTTGGGCAATTATTTGGGAAAAAAATGTCCAAACTCTCTGATTTCAGCTTTTCAAATGTGAATATTTTTAGTTTCTTTTTTCCTTGATGACAGTAAACTGAATATCTTTGGGTTGCTGACAGATGTTGCTGACATGTTGACAGAAAGTAAAAAATTTAGGTCAATCGAGGAGCAAAAATGGAATTCATGAAAAGGCTCATGTGAATTTTAAGTCAGGTGCAAAACATCCATTACTGTCCTCAAAATATGTTGCTGCAGTGAGTTAGGGGTGGGGGAGGGGAGAGGACAAAAGAGAAACAAACATTACATGGATAGTCCAAACCTATGCTGTTGAAAGTTTGTGGTATGCACAGTTCGTACTTGTGGTAATATCAGCTGACCTCCACTATGGGAGAAAATGTCATGAAAACCAGCACCTGCTAAAGTCAGAACATTGTGTTTTTTGTCCTGAGCTAATGATTTAGTCTCATTAATGGGCTCCTTAAATGTGGTCAGCAGTTTTTGGTGGGTTACCGTGGGAGACATTCTCCTGTGAAATGTTGCACCCTGAAGAGTTAGAGGCGTGCACACACACACACACGGCCGCTTGTTCACTAGAGGACATTGTTCAGATGCATTTCTTTACTGGCAGGACTGAGTCACTATTCAGTTCTAATTGAAAGTGGGCTGAGAGCAGCAGTGTGTCTGGTGGTGGGTATATGAGTCATGTCCCATGTGTGTGAGTGTGCGCGTGTTTCTCAGTCATCCTTATAAGGACACCACCTTGATAGGAATCTGAGGGTCTGAGGAAAGTTATTATATAGTCGCTACCAAACTACTTGTCCCAGGGAGGCATACAGTGAAGTAAATGAAAACTTATGGGACTGCCAAATTCAGAATATCCAGCAGCAACAGAGCTAACTTCAGCTGTGCTACCTGCCCAGCAGAGTTATTGTTTGGGTTGTGAATGTTGTGAAGATTCTGGACTTGTATTCATCATATTGCCTGTAACATACTGTATACAGAGATGTTGATAGTTTGTGATAAGGGAATATCAGCCGACTTACAACATGGTCAATTTAACTTAGGACAAATGGACCCAAAAATGTAGCTTGCTGTATATTTTCCCTCACACAATTTCTGTAGAATGTGAATTAAATGCAGTTCAAGGCTCTGAAGTAGTATTGCCCGTACTACTTTAATGTTTTTGGTGACAGATGTCACGGTGGCAGCGGAGGCAGTGTTGAACTACAGTCAGAGTTTTATACATGGTGAAAGTTAAAAGCTTATCACGCTGCGGGGCCGACGTCGTCTCCTTTCATGTTTAAGGAAATGATGCTGTTCTCTCCAGTTTTTCAAAGTAGCTGCAGTACAACTTGAAAAGTTTTGAAAAGTTGGCGACCGCGCTAATGATCGCACAGCGCAATGTAATGTGTGACAAAAGAGCTTTTCACAGCAGCCATTTTGACATGAAATAATAAGTTAACCACAGGTGTCAC
Organism: Lutjanus argentimaculatus; assembly: GCA_034769285.1. NCBI lineage: Eukaryota > Metazoa > Chordata > Actinopteri > Lutjaniformes > Lutjanidae > Lutjanus > Lutjanus argentimaculatus. The sequence continues at coordinate 7,019,427 of JAWZSL010000001.1, forward strand.
CAATGATTCTGATGAGAGTTCCATTCAGGACAAACAGAGTCAGGGTGCTGCTATTGTGCCTGTTGGCTTTTTGGAAAGGCTTTGTTAAACTAAATGGAACCGGACCTTCATTAATACCATTGCTGACACCTGCCTTTACTCTGCTATTTCATAGTATATCAATATGGCTGCTGTGAAAAAGTCTATTAAACTCTATTTTATACAGGAACTATTGTATGAACGGTGCAGCAAGATCAATGTCGTCACTCATTTCTGCTTGGAGTGGAAGCTGTGTGTAAAAATGTGCATGGAGTGAGCTGTTGTAACACACACACAACAACACACAGTTTACCAACATTCAAATCGTATAAATAGATTCATATATACCATCCACCATCAAAACAGATATACATAGAGCAGACCAGTAATGATTTAAATGTCTGTACTCAAAGAAAGATACTCCTCTGCAGTATCAACACATCATTATATTGCTGCTAGTGTATCAATCACAAAATATTACTTTATTGATTGATTGTCCTAACCCTGCATGGCTTTGGACATATGAAATATGTCAGCTCAACACAGCTCAACATTTTTTATCTATACAAAATATAATATAATATAATATAATATAATATGTTACTGGTATTTTGTCAGTCACTGAGAATGGAGTTCTTCACATTCTCCACATTCCCGATCTGTTGGTATTTGTTCTACATCATGATGGCAGATAATTATTTAAAAACAAACCAAAAAACAAACATTTCCTTTCACTTGACCCTCGTGGGAAATGGGTTAAAGGAAATTGTGTCTTGTTTTAGTATTTCTCCAAAGACTGCACAGTAGAGAGGTGGTGTAGAAAAGTGATCTTTAACACAGCTGAAAAGTTTGCTGATGCAGTTTGTCATACAGACATACTCCAGTGCGGCATCTGTAGAAAATCTTGACGCAGTAGAGCAGCAAAGAAGCTTACATGTCATTACATCATCATCGTCATTCAGCACCCGTTGCAAATTAAAACAGTGTTTAGCATTAATTAGACTAAATTATCCAGAATATCAGCATGAAGTGTAAAACTGAAATCCATGGCATGATGAGCCACGGAGGCAAAGTACATCTGCCATCTGCAGTGATGTTAGAATGAAAATCATGATCATACGTGTTTTACTGCACATGCATTTATAACGTATTTCTAAGAATCTAATAAGTCAGTTTTTCTTTAAGCAGATGTGTCTGTGTAGATCTGAAACTCCTGATTACCCAGCAACTAAAAATGAAATGTGAAATCGTTAATCACAGTTTAATCTGATGTAGCCAGTCACTCCGATCACAAAGAGTCTACTGATAGATAAAAGTGTATGCTGACAGTCAGCCACATGCACGTGGCTTTTGAAGAGATGCAACATGTGTTTTGAAAATCAACACAGTATCACAATACATAATATTGCGATAATCAAGTATATAAATATTTTTTACAACCTAGCAACAATTGGTCAATTAATTGATTAGTTGATCAAAAGAAAATTAATTGCCAATTGTTTGGATAATCAATCAGACTTAATCATTTCAGTCATTTTTCAAGCAAAAATGTCAAACACTCACTGGTTCCTCCTGCTTAAATGTAAGCTTTTCTTTGTCATACATGATAGTAAATGAAGAGTCTTTGGGTTTTGGACAGTTGTTGGACAAGAGAAGCCATTTGAAGACGTCACTTTCGGGCTCTGGGAAATTGTGATGAGCATTTTTCACAATTAACTTTAATTAAACATGTCTGTTGAACATGGCTGTGTTATGGCAAACAAGCACATTTTGTGCTTTGCATCCAGTAGCCTGTTTTCCTTTACCCATGACTGACATTAAATCTCCTCTGCTGATATTTCTGCAGCTTTCTCTGTCAGAGGTTAAATACCATTCAGTGTTGGCGAGTTAACTGGAGGCGGTCAGAATGAGGAGGCTGCTGCGCTGCTGACATCTTATTTTTCTGCTGTTGTTGAAGTTAGGAAATAAAAATACATCGTCTAAATGGATTTTTGATAAGTAGATTTTCTTTAAATAATAATCAAATAGTTTTCAAAACTTAAGAGTTTCACTGCAGGGGTACTTTAAAGAACTTGTCACATTAGGCTAATAGTGCACACACCATTCCCAGACTCTTGTTATTGTAAAGCAGCTGTTGTGGCTGGTCAGATCACACAGAAACATTCAAAGACTGCCAGTCATACTTTGATATTTACAGCCTGACACTAATACTTAATCATACTTCTTAAGCCTTGTGAAAACTATGTGCTACTTGTTACAAACTTGTATGTGTTATGAGGAAAGAGAGAAGGAGAGCAGGAAGGGAGGGTGTTTAGTGTATTTTTGGTGTTAATAATGTGTCAAGTTGTGGCTGAGTTCTCACAATTTGTTTGTGTTAAAAATGCATGGGACATCATATTTGTTATATATTTCCTTTTGTGTTTCGTTGTGTTTTCTAAGAAACTCAGTTCAAGAGGTAGACGGTGTGCTTCAAAACCGAGGACACCGATAGAAAGCAGAGTTGAACCTGACGTCAGCCAGCGCTGATCAGTGCAAACAGAGAGAAAATGTAACATCCTGGATATGTGTGTGTGTAAGATTGAAAAGGGATATGAGGCCTGAAACACTATTTCTGAGCCCACCCCCCCATCAACACATAATATTATTAGGTGAGCACTTGTTTTAGAGAGTGTGACCAGACTCAAACAGTAGGCCCCCACCATGCATTTCCCTCCGTCTTGTCAGTGTGTGTGTGTGTGTGTACTTGCCTGGGCAACAGAATGCCCCATTGTGAAGGCAGCACAGAGACCCTGTTATTGGCAGCTTTCTGAGTGGGAGGGAGGGAGTGCAAAGAAGGATGGAGTGAGCGAGAAATGGAGAGATAAATGAATTGAAATGTCCAGAGAGCAAATGCTGGTTTGAAACTGCCAAAAATAAAAAGCACAGGAAAAAGGAAGTCAGCAGTTAATAAAAAGTTACCCTTACTGCACAGAATTACAAAGCACCTATAGTTTTCTGTAATATCAGGACAAAATTAACTCATTTCAGCAGTTCAAGGGACACATTGACAATTTTGAAAATATGCCTGTTTGCTGTCTTGCTGCCAGTCAGATGAAAAGATCTATATCAATTTTATCTTTCTGCACTTAGGTCCACGTAATGTTTAGCCTTGTAAAGCACAAACACAGGAAGCAGGTAGTCTCTTATCAAAAGTGAAGTGAGAAAATAGTCCTCCACAAATGTTGTATCTACAGCAGCCATTCCCAAACAAACGAATGTCACGGCCCAATTTGAGGTCTGAAAATATTCTGTGACCGGCCCAAACCTTTGATCGTAACTTAGATCAGCACACGTTGTACCAATTATATACAAAATAATAAGTAATATAAGATATATTCCAGGTATTAATGTGACAGGTCACATTAAAATATGATGTTAACTAGGTGAAATAAATGAAGAATAACACCCAAAGTAAATCCCCTGGCTTGTTTTATTAACTGTGATTACTTACTAGTTACTGCTAACTTACTACTTAATACTTACTCTGATTACATGCTTGCGAATGCTCTACCAACTGAGGTACCAGACCACCCAAAAAAATGTTTAATTTTTCATGATCTCTCAAGGCACCACCTGCAGGGCTTTCATGATCCACAATTTGGGAAACTCTAATCTATATGATACATCTTAGGTTGCAAACTAAGTACATTCAAAAGTCAGATTTTGTTCAGAGTCAGGGAACCTGGTCATTATGAAATGGAAATTCCTAATCCAGGAGCTGGATTGACCTGCACTGTCTTTCCAAATAAGATGGTCTAGCCTCGCATAGACCAAAACTAGAGGTGTGTTTGCTGGCTGTTTGGTCTTTAAAGTTTGAACTAAATACCACTGAGACACTGGGGTTTTCTTTTCATGATAGCCGAGTGTACAGTTAAAGTTATATCATGCCTTATACATACATGATGGATGACTGGCAAACAGTGCATATTGCACTTTTTGTTTCCCTGTAATGCCTCATGATTCCCTGCATCCAGATTTCAACAGAATAATCCAAAAAGTACCCCCAGAATAATTTTAAAAGTGTTATAATCTCAAAATAATTCAGTACAAAGGCATTTTAACACAGAAGATTCAGTGTGTCAGCAAGCCAGGTTTGTCATGGAAGGTGTTTTGTTTTAATTTTAATTAAGACTAGAAGTTTTTTTTTTACATAATATGCAGCTACAACTTTGGAAAAAAGAATTAATGAGAGGACAGCAAACTATGTAAGGTTACTACTGCCTCCAGTCTTAAAGCTAATCTCCTGGGAGTGAAGCGTTTCCTGGACATGTCAAGGTGTGTCATAGATTTCTACTGGATGCTCAGGGATAAAACTGACATCAAGTCTTCTCATCTTACTTGACTGATGGCAGACAAGCATAGTGTTGTCCTATATGAGCACTCCTTTCAATTTAACCTCAACTTTAACCTGAACTGTGGAGTTTGGAGGCATGGATGAACAGGAAAAATTTTGTAAAAACTTTTATTTCCACAGAAGATGGAATCAGTACGACTTATCCACAATGCAGCATTCTTTCCCACGCTGGGGTACTTTGGGAGAAAAAATCTTCCATTAACCCGCCTGAACTCCTGTGTCTTAAATTGATTTCCCTAATATCTGCCACATAGGAAATTACACCAATCAGGCATAACATTATGACCACTGACAGGTGAAGTGAATAACACTGATTATCTCCTCGTCATGGCACCTGTTAGTGGGTGGGTTATATTAGGCAGCAAGTGAACATTTTGTCCTCAAAGTTGATGTGTTAGAAGCAGGAAAAATGGGCAAGTGTAAGGATTTGAGTGAGTTTGACAAGGGCCAAATTGTGATGGCTAGACGACTGGGTCGTCTCAAAACTGCAGTTCTTGTGGGGTGTTCCCGGTCTGCAGTGGTCAGTATCTATCAAAAGTGGTCCAAGGAAGGAACAGCGGTGAACCAGCGACAGGGTCATGGGTGGCCAATGCTCATTGAGCACGTGGGGAACAAAGGCTGGCCCGTGTGGTCCGATCCAACAGATGAGCTACTGAAGCTCAAATTGCTGAAGAAGTTAATGCTGGTTCTGATAGACAGGTGTCAGAATACACAGTGCATCGCAGTTAGTTGCGTATGGGCCTGCATAGCCACAGACAAGTTACGGTGCCCATGCTGACCCCTGTCCACTGCCGAATGGTCACGTGAGCATCAGAACTGGATCACGGAGCAATGGAAGAAGGTGGCCTGGTCTGATGAATCACGTTTTCTTTTACATTACGTGGATGGCCAGTTGCATGTGAGTCGCTTACCTGGGGAACACAGGGCACCAGGATGCGCTATGGGAAGAAGGCAAGTGTGATGCTTTGGGCAATGTTCTGCTGGGAAACCTTAGGTCCTGCCATCCATGTGGATGTTTCTTTGACATTTACAACCTACCTAAGCATTGTTGCAGACCATGTACACCCTTTCATGGAAACGGTATTCCCTGATGGCAGCAGCCTCTTTGCGCCCTGCCACAAAGCAAAAATGGTTCAGGAATGGTTTGAGGAACACAACAACGAGTTTGAGGTGTTGCCATGGCCTCCAAATTCCCCAGATCTCAATCCAATCATGCATCTGTGGGATGTGCTGGACAAACAAGTCCGATCCATGGAGGCCCCACCTCGCAACTTACAGGACTTAAAGGATCTGCTGCTAACGTCTTGGTGCCAGATACCACAGCACACCTTCAGAGGTATAGTGGAGTCCATGCCTCGACGGGTCAGGGCTGTTTTGGCAGCAAAAGGGGGGCCTACACAATATTAGGCAGGTGGTCATAATGTTATGCCTGATCGGTGTATGTCTGTAATTACAACTGTATCCTCATCATCCATTAGGGTTGCACCAATACCAACACCAGCTTCGGGTATCGGTCCGATACTGTCCTCATGTACTCGTATTCGTACTCCTAAAACTACTCCGATACCCCACACCCGATACCACATCTCGAAAAGTAGCCGCTTGACACAAGCAAACATCTAAAGAACCGCCACAATGCAGAGTTCAAGGCGTTTGCTGATGCTTACTCTCTTTTCTTGGTCGCCCCGTCATTATCAGCAAAAGACTCGTTGTCCTCAACATCATTCACTAATGACTGCAGCGACTTTGGAAACTGTCCGTAAAATTCCTTGTAAGTACATGTTAAACTTAAACAAACTCACAGTGTAGACCGCAGCCAGCTGCTGTCCAGTAAGTCCCGGCGCGCATAAACTAGTTGAATGCATCGGCACAAGTTCACCCAACTTCACTCTTTGGGGTTCACGACATGGTAAACAAAACTGTTGCACATGTCACCACACAAATACCTGTCCCCCATAAACAATGGCAGGTAGGAACTTATTAGGTCTTAGATGAGAGGAACATGGAGAAGAAACTTAAATACTACACATGTAAATGTGTAATTAAAATACTAGTTAAAGTGCTGTAAATGATAATGAAATAATTGTTTGTAACAGTAAACTTAATTATGCAAGTCTATAATAATGTTATGTGATAATTATACTGAAATATATTATGTACACAGTACACTGCACAGCTTAATAAGGCACACAAAATTAGTAAAGTAACTTACTACCAATAACCCAAAAATGTAATGTGTATAGTAACTATGGTTAAACTAGCAACAGGAAACAGCAACAAGAATTTGTTACATGTAGGAAGTGAGGAACATCTGATGAAAATAAAACGAGTTTTTAAAGTTATTGTAAGAACTGTAATGGCATTATTAAGTACTCGTATTGGTACTTGGTATTGGCAGGTACCCAAATGTAAGTACTTATACTTGTACTTGGTCTGAAAAAAAGTGGTATTGGTGCATCACAATCATCCAGGAACGTGGCATCTCTTTTAACCGCTATGCAGATGACACACAGCTGTACCTTCCACTTCCACAGCCCACTGAGCTTAGTTTGCTGTATTCTCTAAAGGATTGCTTGTTTGGTTTTAAAGAAAAATGGCCTTAAAAAATGTTGTTTAAAACTTTAGAGACACAGAGATTGTCTGCATGGTATGCTTTTATTTCATCACTCCTTGATTATTGCAACAGCCTCTTCATTTGTTGTAACCAAAAAACTTTTAATGGCTGAGTGGTTACTGAACTGCCACACTTTTAACCAGAGCTAAGAGAGGCATATTCAAATTGAGCTGTTTTCATGAGTTTTTCTCACCTTATATATTAGTATTTAACACTTCTGCCTCTTGTTGTCGTTCCTTAAAGACACCCACACATACACACACAAACACACTGAGAATGCATAAGGCTGATGTGAAATGCTATGTTGAAAAAATTGTGTCTGGTCAAAGATGCTGAGACCTACTAGTTAAACTGTGTGTATGTGTCAAAATGTAATTTTTGGACTCTGTGTTTGTGTGTTTCGTTTATGAGTAACATTCCAATGACGGCTGAGGTCCGATCAGACTGTAATTCATCGCATGGAGTGTTTGAGTTCCTCAATTTAAAAATAGGAACTGCGTTTGATCAGTGTGCAAGATTCACGCTGTCCCTGTGCCCTGCGGTGTCTGCTGTGTTGAGGAAACATTTGACAGGAAATGAAATGCACTTATTTCAGCACACACTGGTGAATAGTATTTCTTAGACTGGATGGTGTGGGTTACTTTGTGCTCGCTCAGCCGCCTCAGCCCTCACTTTCAGTCTCCACTCAGGTTCATGTAATATTTTTAATATTTATTGTTTTGCGTAATCTGTTGTTAGTCAGGCAGCTAATGTGTCTGTGTACTGCAGATACGATTCACAGAATATTTATGTGAAGTGAGACAATATACTGTCAGCTTTGGGTGAATTAAATTGAATCTTTTAAGGAGATTATTCAATGATGACAAATAGATGCTAAAGCAGATGCTACAGTGTAAACTTAAGTACTAAGTAAATATTTCTATTGCAGTCACTCCCTACATTACCACTATAAACCAGCTACTTCCTTAAAAGTTTGAATGTAATTTTATCTAATATTCTGACTTTATGAAGGAAAATTTGTACAGATATATTACATGTGTCTGTGTGCTGTACATTAAATTCACAGTCTATTTATGTGAAGTGAAACATATATTGTCAGCTTCTGTTAAATTAAATTAAATTAGATCTGTTTTTAGATTTTATTAGGGGCCGGGCAGCCTAAGCTGCCAGGACCCTATTGTAATCCTGCATGTTCTTCTTCTTTCTTTCTTTCTTTCTTTCTTTCTTTCTTTCTTCTTCTTCCGAGGAAATCCTACTTCCCATGCACGAAAAATGACCAAACTTTGCACAAAGGTCCAGTCCCATGTCAGATTGCCTCAGCTGCAAAAACAGGCCAATAGTCCTGATGGTGGTGCTACAGCAAGCCTCTAAAGTTCAAAATTTTGAAAATTCATAACAAATCAACCATATGTGCTACAGATTTACAACTTTCACCAAAATATAGCCCCAATACTGAAGAAACTTTTGTACATTTAAACCTATTGCAAATTATGAAGTCCATCACTCTGTTTTTTTCAAAAACTGTAAAACTTATTAAACCTATCTCCTCCCACAATTTTTGCTCAATTGACACCAAACTTGCAACAGAGCATCTTCAGACTGTCCTACACAAACGATCCACACAGATTTTTGATTTATCAAAAATTGAGCCTACAGTGCATCAAAATGTTTGACTGTAAACGGTATTATAAACATATACTTGCAAATTCTTGCTAAATACATTTTCAATTTCATGAAAAAATGACAAAATTTTGGAGTCATGGTAGATGATGTTTGGAAAATATCAGAATTTTATCTCAAAAACTGAATTTTTTACAGCATTTTGAATTTCACTCTCATGTGAACAATTGGAGTCAATGCAAAAATGTCATTTTTAAACATCAATTTTTCACTTTTGGAGCCAATAAATCACCAATAAATTCTTGGTGTTGAAGGTTGTGAGTTCAAGCCTCAGCTTGTACCACATTTCCATACGAGAAATCTACCCAAACTTTTCACAAAGGTCCAGTCCCATGCCAGATGTCCTCAACTGGAAACACAAGACAATAGTCCTGATGGTGGCGCTACAGCAAGCCTCTAAATTTCAAAACTTTGAAAATTCACAACAAATCAACCATATGTGCTACAGCTTTGGAACTTTCACTTTGAAATTTGCTTTTCCATGGCATGGATGGCTGCTGTCTGGCACCCTGATCCTTGGCTTAGTCAATTTGTGAAGCCACACATGAACTGATCACTTGCCAATTAGCTCAGTGAGATAAAAGACGGACTTCAGTGTCAGAAGTTGTGAGTTCGAGCCTCAGCTAAGGCAGCATGGCCTTTCAGTTTTGGGAAGAGACAAATACTCTTTATCAACACGTTTCCCTGTTATCCCTTGTCTCTTTTCCCTGTTTATTTGGCTTAGCCATCAGTCAATATGCAGAGTCTCTTGTGCTAGAAATTGTGAGTTCAAGCCTCAACTGATGTAAAATGCACATTAGAATGCCACTTTTTTTTCATCTTCCTACACTCTGCTTGTTGCTCAGAATTGCCTAATTTTGCCTAAAATTGCCCGGCCCCGACCATTGCTGCGCAGCAGCTATAATTATTATTGTTATTTAAGCTTTAGCAGCCTATTTCCAGTCTAGTTTAAGATAAGATAAGATATAAGATAAGATATTCCTTTATTAGTCCCACAGTGGGGAAATTCCAGCATTACAGCAGCAAAGTGGAAGGCAAAAATAGAAGCATCAGTAAAAAAGAAAGACAATAAATAGCGAACAAGCAATATAAACAAGGAATATAGAAAAATATGAACAATTTAAACAATGGGAAATACAGAAACTAGCAACCTAGTACGGGAAAAATATCGGATATGAGAATAGTAACAATATATAGTGTTTCCAAGATTACACCATGGCACAGAGGAGATACCAATATTGCACATAGGAAATTAGAGATTTGCCAGATACTGATATAGATATTGCACATAGGATGAAAGTACCCCTGACTGGAGTATTAATATTGCACATAGGAATAATAATACACCTGATTGAAAGATTGACATATTGCACCTTTAAGTTGAAATTCACCTGAGCTAAATAATTCACAGTATAAGTGAACATAGTACAGTGTAGTTTTTTAATAAGAACTTAAAAATAAGTAGATGCTAAGGCAGATATCAAAGCACAAAATAACTGCTAAGTAAATAATTCTAGTGCAATTATGCCCTAAACCAATATATACCAGCTATCCTTGAATACATGAATGTAATTTTCTGTGGTGTTTTCTGTGGTGTCTTTATGAAATATTGTTTCAGAAATGTTGCATAATTCAAGAGACTTTCCTATTTTTATCATACTGTGTGTAAATGAAATTACACTCTTTCTGATATGGTTTAATGTGGACTACAGTTCTCAAACTTAAAAGTTAAGGAGTAGTTCTCTAGCAGGGTGATGAGACATTGGTGGACCTTGTATTGAGCTGAACTTAACAAATTTGTAAACAAATGCATAGGCATATGTGCTTAATACAAAATAGATATATAATGAGATATAAAAAATAGAATATATCTAAGTGCTCTTTTAAGATCTTAACTCAGCATTGCCCTGCTTGAAATTTGGAAATACCTTTTCATACTAGTGTTGTATCCAAGTTTAAAATTCTGGTATCATGACCAGTCTATTAGGCACATATCAGGTGCCTTGGTACAAGTGATATTCAATATAGAATATTAACATATGAACTGTATGTGTGATGAGGAAAGACTGTTTGTGGCTCTGCCTGGGAAACCAGCAGTTTCCCTTGTGGTTTGAAGTATGGGGCAGAGAGATAAACTGTAGTAAACAAAATAGGTGTTTGATTAATGATTTTGACAGCAACAAAACAGCTTTTGGAGGCATGGTACAAAGTTATTGCACTGTCAGGATTTATTTTGCTGATGTTTTTTTGTTGTGATAGCTCCAGTTTATGCATCACAACAGTCCTTACTGAAGTATTAAGTACAATCTGCCAGGTTTGCATCATGTGAATGCAGGGAGCTGGCACTGCCTGCTGTTTGTTAATCAAGGCCTGACATTGTAGCTGTCGTAGTCTATTAGAAACCAAAACCTAGAGTGCTAAAGGAAAGGGAGGGATGGGGATGCTTTGTGGGAAGCTGATCTTGAGTCCACTTATGCAGCATTCAAGTGTGTGTTAGAGAGAATTGTGCGAGTCTGTGTGAACGTGCTGTGTGTGTCAATACTTGCACTTCCTCCCATAGTGATCTGTTGTCGTACAGTGATACAGTACTGCTTCCTCAAAAGGAAAAAGCTTTAAGCTAAGTAATTGAAGATATTAAAGCTTTTATGTTTACACAGCACTGAGATACTGTTCAGTTATGTTTGTATGCTTTGTACGTCTAACACTTCATAAATGGAATGCAGGTCTAATTGCAATTTTCTTCTAAGTTGTACTGAAATCAATTATGATCATCTGACCTGAGCAGTGACCCAAGCAGTTTCTAAATGCACACAATCCATAGTCTGTTTTTTCTGTGCTGCTGAAAATGACAGAACCTGTCAAAATGACTAAACTGCACAGAGATCTCCCCATCAAGGCATGAACACAACTTCCCCTTTCACTGAGGTGATAGTCATCCACCCTGACAAAACTTTATCTCTCACAACTTTGAGACTGCTGTTTACAGTCCACAGAAATGACTGCCCCTTTGATTTATATCATTGTCATGTTGATAATTAATCATATTTATTTCTGTCTTTAAGGAAGCTACGTAACTATTGTGCTTTTGCACCATAACATGTTTCCCAATGCAGTATTTCTCAAAATAGTGTAGTGTGTAGGAGGTGCTTTTCATCATCTGTTCTATAATCAGACTAATATGACACATAATTAACCATTTTTAGGAACTAAAACATGGTTTTCTGTTTAAATCAGGGGAAAATAAAGCTGATGCATGCTTTTTTTAGTTCCTCTGAAAAATCCCAAATTATCTAAGTTATTTCCTCGAAGGGATACTTCATGGCCTTCAGTCATATAGTTAAGCTTAATGGACACATATAGTGATGGACTTAATTTCAACATGCTTCCAGTATAGCCACAATATACTGTATTTCACTACTTGTTGAGTTGGCTTGATTCAAGGCCTAGGCTTGAGTTGCGAATGAATGAGTGGAGCGCATGCAAACGTGCATGGTGTTATGCTTGTACAAAATAAAAAACATAGTTCAATGCATGCGTCAAAAACATGCAGTGTGGAATCAAAGTATTCAAATGACTTAGACTTTATTCAATATTAAAGAACTAATGCGAAAAAACAACATAGTCTTGCTTGAGTCTCACTTGCGAGCAATTGAAAGAGAATTTCTCAACCCGTATCGCCTTGCTGTTTAACAAAATACAAATTGCTCCCACAGATTTAATGCTTTTTGGTATACTGTACATGTTCATGTTTTTTTTCCCTTCCACAGGTTGTGTAAGCCATGATCTGAGGTGCTGAAGTCTGCCTTGTCTCTGTGGACGTAGACTTGCCATCACACATGCTGCACTCACACACGTCAGTCATGTCTCAGCCTGAATCCCGTGTAACTGTGTTGGACTGGTTATGTGTGCTTCGTCTGGAGCAGTATTCTGAGGCATTTCAGAGCGCCGGGCTGGCAACATTACGACAATGTCGTAACCTCACACCAGATCAGCTAGAGCGGATGGGCATCACCTTGCCGGGGCACCGGAGACGCATCCTGGCTAGCCTGAACAAAACGCATGGTAATAGTGGTGCACAATCTGACACACACTCTCAGCCTGTACAGACTGAGAGAGAACAGAGATCACAGGAAACAGGACCTGCCAAAGTGTTGCACAGAGACAGACCTGTTCCCATCCCTGGAGAAAGGGAGAAACGAGATGGAGAAACATCAAGACCTACACCCAGGGAACGAGAGAAACCAGTCCCCAGGGAGAGACAGGTGTCCAAGATGACAGAGGAAAGTGGAGATGCGAAGAAGCCAGTCCCTGGACAAAGACAAGCGGCACCCAGAGGAGGAAAAGAAGAAGAGAGGGATGGAGGAATAGATGGAGAGAGGGAGAAGCCTGTGCCTAAAGAGAGGACTAAGTTTCGCTCTAATGCTCCAGTGGACAGTCACCCCTAGCCTCATTGTCTCCCCAACTTCTGACACCTCTTTACCTCCTGTCCCTCCACGAAGCACCCCCAACTGCCCTCCACAGCGCTTCACCTCTCCCCTGAGCCCCTCACCTCCTCCTCGAACTTCTGCCTCCCCTAAACGGGACAGACATGGGTCAAAGCGCCACCTGTGCAGAGCAGATCTGTGTCCCAAAATTCCACCCCCACTAGCACCCCTACCCATACCCCCACACATGCACCTCTCCACCCACCAAACTTCCCCTCTGTCCAAACTCGACCAGAGACTTTAGCCATTCAGTCACCTGCCCAACATTTGGGCAGTGATGGAGGAAGAAAAACCTCACCCGTCTCCCCCGTAGCCTCCCTCAGCGATGACAGAAATGCTCCACCTCTCCCTCCAAAAGTAGGCGTGGTACCTAAAGGCCCTCCACCAATCCCACAGCGGGTTCCTGGACAATCTCCCAAAACCCAAAGGTAAGGCTATTTCTTAATGGATATTAATGTAGAGTGTTTGCATTTGCTATAATTGACTGTCCTTAAGAAATCTTGTGTTTTACAAAACGGTTAAATTCTTGCCAAGTGTAAACCAACCATCACATTAGTTTGTGGACTACCATTTTGAACCCTTGAGTTTTCATCTGTTTTGTAACGAGACCATATGCAGTACCGACGAGAGCGTGGAGCTGGTGGGTGACGTGCTTTGACTTGGGCATTGCTTGGTTTTGTCTTGTCTATTCAGCAGGAAATACTGGCTTCAGAGTTTCTGGTATTACAGCTAAACAGTCACTAAAAAAACTTATCTGAAAACATTTTAAACAAGAAATAGGCAAGGTGGTAACATAATATTGATCCATATCAACACTGCCTAGTTTGACAGTTTGAGTTTTGTGAGTCCTGTGTGTTGTGCTGGATGGACTCGCATACCCTGCTTTATTGTCTATTTTACATTAAATGGTAATAATTTACAAAGTGAACATCATGTTGTATTGAAGAAAACTTGAAACTAGCAATTGAGACATAAACTCATTAGAAAAACTGTTTACTTTGGTAAACATAAAGTGAAAAGTCATATTAGTGTCATTTTGCCATATTGGTACACACAATCGGTCTTGAAGCCAGTGGAGTTGCCGTCAGCTGGACATTAGAAGGAATACAGGTTTGAGACTCTTTTGCATTGGCTTCACTTTTCAGAACCAGAAGTTACGTCCCCTGTTTATTTTACGGTCTTAATTCCTGCACGCTGTCAGAACCACTGCTTTACAGATTCATTCACTCATGGACCTTAGAACTATGTATGTAAACAAAAGCAGACTAAAGGGGTGTGACAGCCCCTTTCTTTTTTTCTGTGGAACTAAAACTGCCCTTCTTAATCTCTCACAATGCCTGTATCTATCATATGTCATAAGGATGTTGTTTTTAACACCCCTAATAGAGCCTGTACTGTGTCTCCCACTGTGTACTGTACAGTATGCATGTTAACTTTTAGTGGAATACTATTTAAAGAGTGGGTTTTGCTAATTTGCTGTTTCTCTGAGTGTGTAAAGGTGCTCTATTAAAGGCAAAATGACAATGAATCGTGTAAATTATTGTCAGAGATGTGTGTTGAGATTTATTTAATTTAATTGAGAAATGGCCAAGAATCTCACCTCTGTGCTGTGTTTTTTTTAGTTTTGAGAGTATTGTGCTGCCATCTATTGGAAAAGGTAGAAAATGCATTTCTCGTCACCTTCAGTTGCAGTTTACACACCAAAATTGCCATTGGAGATTTTTTAACACTTCCTGAAAGTAAAATTAGACACTTCCTGAAAATGAAAGGCTGCAGCACATTGACTGACAGAGTGGACTTCAAGCTCAATGGCCTGTTCAACACGGAAATACATGAACAAGACCTGTTGAGTCTACCTCTACGAACGAACTCAGCCTGATCTACGAGGCTGCAGTCTGTTTTGTGGTCGCTCATACCTGACCACTGGTGTGCATGCATGTGTGTGTTTCATTTTCAAAGGCTCTGTGGTGACCTTTTCTTCGCAATTATATTCCTACAGTACATTGTATACAATATCCTGTTTTCTGCAGGGTTTAAATGTTTTGCATTTGTTTTTTGCGAGTCATTTGTGCAACCAGATGTGTTTGCAAAATTGTGGATCTGTAAAAAGTACTTTGAGTGTTTTTTTTTTTTTAGGGCCTCCCCTTTTTCCTTTAACTGCAGACTATTTTCCTTTAACTAGTTTCACTGATGAGACCGTTATCATATGTCCTTTATCCTTTGTCATGTGTTTGTGTAGTTCCTCTTGATGGCATACAAGATTAGGAGCTCTTTCTTTTGTCTGAGTGTTTCGTCACCCGTAAAGGAAAAGAAACTTGAGCCTTGCCTCAGGCTTTGGAGTAGTTCTTTTTTGAGTAACATGTTCTCTGTCTGCGTTTTAAAGGGAAACTAGCTTCAGAGAGAGGGAGGAAGTTACAATGGAGAAGAATGGAGTGGTTAAAAAAACTCTCCTCCTCATTAATCTCTGTAAGCGGAGGGAACGAAAGGGTGAGAAAATAAAGGTAGAGAGAAAAACAAAAGTGATTTGTTACCAGGAACTCCCCTCAGACTTTCTCTAGCCTCTACCAGCACTCATTCACACACTCTCTTACGCCTCGCTTGTTTCTTCGTCAGCGTGCTTTGTTGCCTCCTCCCATCTTCTTGTTAACTGGTCATTTCCTCCTCCTTTTGCTTTTTTTAAAAATCTCCTCCGATGTGTTTGTGTTCAAGCTTTTTGTAGCGTCATGGAAGAGGACTCTCTTTTGAACATGTCGGGACAGGTAAGGTTGATCCTAATCATATCCACACATCTTTTCTCAGGCTCTGTTTGTCACTCATCCCCCTCCTCATTCTGTTCTGTGTTAGTGTTTCAAACAAGGAAGCCTTTCTTTCTTTGATTCTTGTGTTCATGTTTTCTGCTATGTTACACCTGTTTCCAGTGAATAGAAAACACGTTTGGCAGTGTTTATGTGAGTCTGTTTTACCTTGACCAGAGTAAGTTAAAGGTTTTAATGATCCTGGCTGAGAGCAGATATCCTGCCTGCTCCTGGAGCTCTACATGTTTAAGGAGCTGACATGAGTATTGGTGTATTACTTGCATGTCTGTGACAAAACCAGTAAGATGTGATTTTGCAAAGGCATTTCTGGCGTGTTTAGCTGTCATGGAAATCTGGTGATTTCTAAGAGAAAACTGTGCTTTTAGCTTTACTGTTAGCACTCCCTATCAGCAATGGCATCAAGACAGTTTTTAAAACAGAAACTATAAATAACTGGCTATGTGTTACAGCATAGATAATCTTTCTGCTACATTACAGTCATTGTAATCTGTCAACACATTAACAATGTTAGCTGTTGGCAGTTGATCTAGGAGTAAAGTGTAGAAATTTGTCCAGGATGAGTTTACGTTGTGCTCCACAGGCTTCCACAGTGGAAGAACAAAGCAGCGGTTTTTATTTCTTCAGCCCAGTGTCATGTGTTAGCTAGCAGAGAGCAGGTTAAATATAGCATCTGGCTAGCCCCTCTCTCAGAACTCTTCCTCTGAGAAAAAGGAGGAACTGTGTCAACAGGTCAGTTTCCCGTCATTGTTTATCATTTTCTGGTATATAATTAAACAGCGCTAATGAATAGGACATATATTTAGTGTCTTAAGTGTAGTTTAAGCGTGGTTAGCTACTTTGCGAATGTGTTTCTCATGCTGGAACTCCAAGTGCATCACAAAGCAATGTAATGTCCACATGGGTCTTTATTTGGACTGTGAATATTGTAGAAATGTAGGTATTTTTTTGTCTCGGCATCTAATACAGACATGGCACTACCACCATAAAGGGCCACTGAAAATAAAGCTAACTAAACAGAGCAGTTTATTTCTGTGTTGGATTCACCTCACAGAAAACAGACCTTTTTCCTGGCAGCCGATTGATATGAAATAGTGGTGTAAACACAGGTTTAATTATGCTAATTAACTAGGGGTGGGTGGTATAAATGGTATACGGTAGAAATGATATGAATTTGGCCAACAGTAGAGATTTTGACTATACCGGTCTACCGCAATATAAATAAGTAATCAGGTTAGCAGGAAGTAATTGTAATGTTTGTTTTTTACAAGGGCTAATGCAAATTCCTTTTAACGCCACTAATTTTTTTAATGCACGTTCTGTTATATTGGCCTGATCAATAGTTTGAATCAGCAGCTGGAAATGAATCAGCTCACAGTTGCGAAGACGCAAGCTTCTGTCACCCGACAATGTAAACAGGCTTGTCTGTTTAAGCAACTGGCTTAACGCAAAGAAACAGAAGTATATGAGGAGGGAGACGAGCGAGTGCTGATCGAGCTGCAGCTCCACCTGAAACCAGGTAAAAGTAAGAATAAGTCTGACCCACAGCAGAGAGAGAGAGCGTGAGAATATGGACAGATGTGCGACCTGATATAAAAAAACTTTTTATGATCATGAGTCATGTCATTAACGTACACGTCTGTGGTGCGTGATTTTTTTAAACTCCAAGTCCGATTTATGTACTTTTAAATACTTAATTATTTCATGCCGATCAATCATAACAGCGAGGGAGGAGAGACAAGCTGCAGAGAGGAGGGAGGGGGAGCGTGGGAGTGTGTGAAGTACCGACCGATATAAAAACTTTACTGATGATGAATCCTGATGTTACTGTACAGTTCTGTGGTTTAAACACTACAGATAAAAATATCTGTCGCTGCAAAGACCAAACTGACAGATGCTCGTTTCCTCCACAAAACGTTTGTCACTGTGCTGCATTATTAGAAGTTATGATGAAGAGTCCAGACTCTGTCTCTCCTCTTCATCTCCTTGGTGTGTGTCTGTGTGCAGTTTGCTGTGTGCTGTTGTCTAAAACATCCTCACTGATGTAAACTGTCAGAGTGACACTGATGTAAATGATCCTACTGCTTTAATACAAAAACATGAATATCGCAATCGTTTCATCATTAACAGACTGAGCTGAATAAAGGTGAGGATTTTTCTCCTTAGAGGACAGTATTTTATTAAAGAAATAAACTATTATTAACAATAATAATCAATAAATAAATAAATGCATATAAATAGTAACCTTTTCCTAAAATACTGCGGTTCTGTGGTGTTGAAATTTTAAATCTGAAGCCTGCAGTTCCATAGAAACTTCAACTGACTTCTCTGTTTAAGTTTTTAGTGCGCTTTGGCCTTTGGTCAGTATGCTCATCTGCGCCTGATAGACTTGGGTTTGTCGTGTTATTATTTGAGCTTTTTTATGCTAAATGCAGTGCTTTTGAGGGTTTCTGGACAATATTTGTCATTGTTTTTGGTTAATATCCCTTTGAGGTACATTTTGAACAAATAAAAAATGTGCGATTAATCTGCTATTAATTGCGATTAACTACAGACACTCATGCAATTTATCGCAATTAAATATTTTAATCAATTGACAGCACTATTTTTTACATTTTGCAGTTTATTTTAAACAATTTTGAATTTTGTGCTTCACTAACATTTTACTTGTATTTTTTTATTTGAAATACATGCATCTTTATTTATGTTATTTGAGAATTTTGTGTTACATTGTTTGGAGAAAGATCTGTTACACGGCTTCAAAATTACTTGAAAGGTTTTGTATTTTTAAAATTTTTGCAAACTTTTGCACAATAAATGTTATTAAAATGGTATTCTATACTATTTTGAAGTGTGTTTATTCTGCTGCAATGTATCTGCTATGTGAGTATGTTAAGAACATCATTTTGACATATTTAAACAGAAGAAAAGAATATATCGCAATATATATCGTTACCGCACATGCTTCAAATTATACCGCAATATAAATTTTAGGCCATATCGCCCAGCCCTATAATTAAGGTCCCATTCCATTTAGTGTAGCAGAGACTTTCCATTGAGCCAGCATCCACAATAGCAGCACCCTGACTCTGTTTGACCCAAACGTAACGGAACCTTAAATAGTATCATTGGTGACATCCGTGTTTACCCCACATAACTCATGTCAAAATGGCTGCCATGACAAAGGTCTATTTGACTAAATAGTTTTTTAGTTGTATACTACAGTCCAAGAGTCAACACAGCTTACTGCAACAACTTCAAATTGATCACGTTGTCTCTAAGGTCCATTAACTGATGGTCGGGTTCTATTGCATGATTGTTTAATCTTCTCTCCGTTTGTCCAATGTGACAAATCTTTTTCTTCTTTTAACATAAATGAAACCAAAAACTGTTTTTTTTTAACCAGTATTTGACTCAGGCATAGTGCAGAACAATTATTTGTGAAACTAAGCTGAACATTTGTTTGGAAACAAAGTGGCGTTCTCATGTTTGGTCTCAAGCTGTTTCCTGTAATGTGTGACTGATTTCTAGTAAGTCCTTGTAAGTGTAAAAGCTGATCATTGAGACTGTAATGAGGGAAATCACTGAAGACGTAGAAATAAAGAGGAACTTTCACAATACTGGATGGATGGAAACCAGGCTGATGTGTTCACTTTTGACTTTCCTGTGAGCGTGGAAATAGTGTACTGTCCTTTTGAACATTGTGTGAATGAATTCATTTCACAGTTTTTGAGTGTGTTTTCTGACTAACCCTAAGACTTACAATAATAAATTCCTAACAATATGAAAAGTAAACAAGTAAATCAGTGTGTTGTAGCCTATGTATTTGTAAAACATCAAAGTGTGACTTTGTATGAAGGAAGAAACTGGGAATTATGAACATGCCAGTATTCAAAACATCAATAAGGATGCTGGTTTTGGACAGATGAGTAAATGCTGTGCTGTACCCTGTGCTGTGGTAATGTGTGGTAAATGAATGTGTTATTTCCTTTTAAAGTCAGGTTTGCTGACTCTGTGTGTATGTGTTTCATTGGGAAACAAAATCATATTTTTAGTATTTCAATTATTATTATTATTATTATTATTATTATTATTATTATTACAACTATACTATATTTACATGGAGTGGGAACAAATAGGCCCAAGTGGAGCAATTAAAGAATCACAAGGTGTTCACAACCGAAGGTAAGATGCTGTGTGAGATCAACCCACAATTCCCTGCATGGATAATATACCCAATCTGGAGTAGGAAGATGTTGGGATCCTTCAGAGCCCAAAATGTCTTGATAAATGGTATTGTCACAATATTCCTCAAATCTCCCTAAAATACGACTCCAACTAAACAATCCATGAACTGTATTTTGCAGATTTTTAAAAACATCATCAACCCACCTTCTCTGTAAAGAGTGCGAGAACTTTGTACGAAGTGTTTCCTGCTGAGTGTTAATAGTTAAAATGCTGATTGTCAGAGCTTGCATTACTACGAACAAATTCCATGGCCAGAGTTGAAGCTGACCTGTGAGGAAGAATGTTATGTGTGCGTATCTTGACACAGGGTATTTCCTATCTGTCAGCCATCTAAAGTTCATACCCTCTTTCACTCAACGTTACGACTCAGTACCCACAAACTAGTCACGCTTCAGAAGGTCCATTAGCTAATGTTTTCATCGAAAGTGATAGAGGATCTAGAGGTAGGCAGATGTGGAGCGTGGTTCTCTGTGCCTTGTGTCTGTGTTTGGCTTGTAAAAGCATGTTTGTTTGTTGATAATAGAAATAAAACTGATAAAGTGAGGACTTCCGGGTGGCGCCAAGACGCACATTTACGTTGCTCTGTACATTTCCGAACAAAATGAATCAATAATAGAACAAGAATCAAATTATCGCTGTGCCATGCTAAGAGGAAAGACTAAAATACCACTAGCACCACCGTTAACTCGAAACAGTCCAAAATGCCACCCAAACCAAAAACGAGAAGAGACGGGGACAGAGGCCTCACTGACACTCCAGGCTCACCTGAAAGACAGTCTCACAAAGAGAAAGAGAACCAAACACCAGTTCTATAAGCCATTGAAATCCTTGGCCTGGAACTCTCTGCAGTGAAGCAGGAAATATGTGCCAAAATAGACTTTCGCATCGGGGAGGTAACTGCTACCCTGAGAGGGGAGACTCGACGACTGGAGACCGATATCAACAGCAAGCTAGAAACCATTCAGGCTACCTCACTTGCTCATCGCAAGACTATCCAAGAGCTGGAGCTAGTGGTTACCACTAGCTCCAATGCTACAAATGAGCTGAAAGCTGAAGTGGAGCTCGTCTCTGGCTTGGTGACTAAATTTCAGAAAAATCTGGATCTGGAGGGGATAGCTGGAGTGAAGGAAGGCAAAGAACATGGTCAAAGCGAAGCCCGTGCTTGACACAGCACACAGGGCCCTGAGAACTCAACCAGATAACAGTGCACCCCTGCGACATCTGATCTTGCGGGTACACCACTGCCGTGTTTTAGAGGAAATTCTCTGAAAAGTGGCAAAGGGTAGGAACCTGTCATACCAAGGACAACAGATACGGATCTTTCAGGATTTTCCCCCGGAAGTCGTCAGACAGACGGCACTTTTTTCTTAAAATCAGAGTAATACTGAGAGAAATACCAGGAGTCTGATTTTGACTCTTGTACTTGGCCAAGCTCTGCGTCACATACGATGGCATTGACTCCCTCTTCAACTATTATAAAAGCCGGGACACAGTCCATCTCAGATTCACTGTTTTGTACACTGCAAATCAGATAATGACTGAGAGTTAACTGTTACAGGCTTATGCCTGTTAATTACATATTCAGTTCCGTATTATGATACCCCGTTATACCATGTGCTGAATCGCTTTATACATTCCAAAGTACAAAGTGGTTCTGTTCTTGAAATACAAACAGACTGGACAATTATCCCACAAGAGTTTAATCCTATGGAACTTAATTAATGGGGCAATTTCTGCCCCAAGATGATTTGCACTCCTTGTTAAATTATTTTTAAATTTATCACATTAAGGTTGCAGAGTTACTTAGTTCATAATAGTATTTATTAGAAGTCAGTTGAACTAAGGGTTGCTCTAAGACTATTGCTCTGAGGTCTTTAGGAGTTTTATTTGTATATCTGGGTATTACATCTCTTGTTTACTTCAGTATTGAGCGTTTCATGCTCACTTTCTTATTTTTTCTTGGAGATTTATGTGTGTGAGTAGGGGTTGGGTGATCACCCAGACTATACTTGATAACATACTTTAAGGTATGCAAGACAATGTAGCAAGCAAAACAGGAGGAAAAGGACTTACATTTATATCTGGAATATCAAGGGTGCAAATGAGCCAATTAAACGGGGCAAAATCTTAGCTCACTTAAAATCCATTAACACTGACATAATTTTCTTACAGGAGACTCAAGAATGGTTTACACAACAGACTGAGAAGTAGGTGGATAGGACAGCTCTACCACTCCATTTTTTTCCTATAAGGCTAGGGGCACTGCAGTTTTAATTCGTAAAGGCATTCCATTTAAACACAAAGCCACAATATCTGATAAGGAGGGAAGGTACATAATAGTGTCAGGAGAATTATACCCAACCTCGCTGACCTGGTTAATTTATATGGACCAAATTTCGATAACCCCTAATTTCTCAATAAAGTTTTTGATTTAATAAGTTGGAGGCTCAATCCTCAAATGTTCACAGAAACCAAGTTCTGTGAATACTTAAAGTTACAGACAGACATCTTTCAGACAAATGACACTTCTGGAGTTTCTCTTGCACTGCTTTGGGAAACCCTTTAAATATTCCCTAACATCTCCCCTCTGTGTGATAAATGTCAATTCCAAGAAGCCGCATTAATCCATAATTTTGTACTTTGCCACGAGATAGAAAGTCTTTGAAATGAAATATTCAGCATCTTTACCTCTATACTGAAAATCCCTCTGAAACCAGATCCAGAAATGACCTCTTAACAACACTTTATTTCCTATGGGCTAGTAGCGGTGAAAAAACTTACATTTTGAAAGAAAGAAAGCTGAAGCCCTCCCAGTGAAGTTGTGGATCACAGAGCCAACTGATACACTCCACGTAGAGTGAATTAGGTTTGCCTTAAATGATAAACAAAACCAATTTTTAAAGATTTGGTCACCGTTTATCTCTTTTTTCAAACAACACACAAAATGAATACAAACACAATAATTATATGTAGTACTGGGCAGGTGGGCAAATGGGTGAGTTAGATGGGGTTTCCCCTCTTTTTTCTATTCTTTTTTTCTTCTTCTTTTCTCTCTCTCTTTCATGTTAAGCCATGTTTGTGAAATATTGTAAAACCTGAAGCCGTTTCTTATTCTGTAAGAATGTCAAGCCTCTTGCTCAAATGCTTCCAATATAAGACGTTTGAAAAAAAATTGATAAGGTGTTTATAGAAATAGAAAATGTTGGTGGTATAGTAACCGTTAGAATCTCTCACCACCTTGTATTGTACAACAGGTGTACTGGCACATCTCTGGTGCACACATACTGTGTTTGTGTGTGTGTGTGTTTTCAGGGGACCCAGAGGTATGCTGTGTTTACATGCAGGTTCAGACTTGCTGCTTTAGTAGGGAGGGAAAACTAGAAAGTCAGGAGGGGAACAGAGGGAAGCCGATTTGCCACAGCACTGTTTTCAGTTCTCGTATCACTGAAGAAGACTCAAGGTTCAGAGCAGCAGTCAGTAAAGTGGACAGAATCAGTTTACCAGAGTTGTTATCAGAATGATTCAGTCGTTTTCTTCATGCAGTTCTTACGGAGCGCTGGGTAGCTTTTTTGCCTGCAACCGGACTTTTTTCTTTTTTTGTCACTGGTGCCTTGAGTAAAACCTCAAAAATGCTGTTGTCTTTGTAGTTTTCACTATGGAATGAGAAAAGACTGGAGGGGACAAGGAGGGAGAAGGGCTTTCCTTCTCAACAGAGGATGTACAGAATCAGCCGTCTTTTTGGGATTTTCACCCGACCTCAGATTGCCGCGATGTCCGAGGACTCCCCTCATGCTCTCCAAACCAGTGTTGACTTATCCTGTTTCCCTTTATCCTCCAGCCCCTCTCCGACCAAGACAGCTGTTGATGAGATGCAGAAGGACCAAACCCCACAGGTCCCACCTCGTATCAGGACACCCCAAACTATAGAAAACCCCCAACAGTCAACTCAACCCGACACACAGCCGGCTCTGCCCACCAAGAGGGTCTCCAGTCCTCCCCGTGAGTCCAATAAGAAGTATAATCACTTTTTTTTTTAATTTTTCATACGCAGGTTTGTAAAGTCTATATGAATTTTTATGTTTTACAGGACTGTGGCTTGAATGATCTTGAACTTAGATTTCTATCTATGCTGCAGAGATAAGGAATACTATGCAACTATGAATTGTAAAAAAAAAAAAAAAGGAACTTTACTTTCTGTCAATTTCTGCTTAAATCGTGGTGAGATATCTCAAAAATGTACTCTATGTGACCCCTCAGCACAGGATAAACTTAACATGACCCTGCATATACGCAAGACAGACTGCTATGTATTGCACTTGTCTGAGGTAGGAGACATGAGTGAAAATTAAACATGTTGTAGTTCTTAATGTACAGTTTTCTTTACATTCAATGTCCAGAAAAGATGTTGCATGTGTCCGTTAAGCCTACACTGTTCTCATTTGCTACTGATTGGTGTTTTAGAAAGAGAGATAACCAGTTAAAGCAGTTTTAGATAAGAATTAAGTTATCATGGAAAGTTCAGATTATCCTGCCTCCAATTAAGTGCACCACAAGCTTATCTCCCCCTTAAGGTGCAGGAAGTGAGTTTATCTATTTATGGTTTATTTGATCGGAACAGATACAGTATACGTAGACAACCTGAAAACAGCTATCCTTAGTGTTTGTAGTGGATGATAATTTGCAATACCCATCCCTAGAACATAGCTGATTGTTTAGTCTCGTTCCCTGAGGGCTGTACTACGAAGGAAGCTCAACATACTCTGGCTTTTTTTGCATGAGTTTGCATTACAAAACCTCTTCTTCTGCTCAAAAGTTGACCGATCGTGTGATGCCTACTTCAGTCAAGATGAACAAGTCCTTGTAATGGAGAGCTGTGGAGAATATAAAAAATATATTCAGACAATAAACAACACTGTTGCAAATAAGGCACTCAAAGAATGCTGGCAGAAAATTTCTAATTGACTTAATGTGCTCTTAATGCTGTTGCTCATTTCTAACGTGACAGCTGCACATTTAACATTTAAACTTGATCCGGCAGATTTAAACATTATACTTAGGTCTAACATTAATAAAGGATATGAGGAAATCACTTAAGTTTTTGGACAAATCAAAATGATATAAATGTTAGTGGTTGGACATTATCCATGATAAGTAGGTTGGACCAATCAGTTTTCTCATCATTGTTCTGAGCAGCAATATCAGCAGTGCAAAACAGACTTGTGAGTGTGGATGACCTACTGTATAAAATTAAATTGTTAACATTACAGGAAGCAAACAGAAAAAAAAAAAAAAAAATTCCATCGCCGAGAATGTACAGCTCAGCAACTTTGCATGTTTAATGTTTTGCCTCAGTGAAGAATTTATAGTGCCTAGAACACTAGAAAGAACGCTATCAGGAAAAGTATTAGGTAAAGAGTGGCACTTTGTACAGATGATTTAATCTGAAACTCTAAACAAAACACAGCTTCCTCTGGGCCAGGTTATGAGTTCGGCGTAAGTTACCATGGTGATGTAGCCAGATTAAAAGGCCACTATCATGACATTGACAACTCTGGTTTTCTGGTAATCTCACTTTGTAGTAAACCCTCCAGGTTGTCAAATCACAATAAATCATTGGATTGGTGGCTCAAAGATGGTTGCTTGTTGAGTCTCATTCCCAGGTTGTCAAATCAGTTTCTTATAGACCTGCGAGGCGCCAAAGTCTCCCGTAATTGCCTGGATTTTCTAAGGCCTGAAAACAAAACCAAGAGCAGGAGCAGAAGTCTAGTTTTCCATCAGACTACTTCAATAACAATATGCTGAAATGTTGTTATGAAATTTTTGCCTAAGGACACCAAAAATGAACTGCCTACCTCAGCTTTAACCAGTGATACAGTCTGCTAAACAGATCGAAACTCAGTGTTCTCTCCCAAGTTCCTCTTCAACATTTGTTCTTTACTGCTGTGAACAAACAGTACAGTGCGTTACAGTCAAACTGCAGCGTGTCAGATTTATCACAACTTGACGTATGGGCTGCAGTTATTGTTTAACTAAAATGTAGAACTCAAACTTTAAACAATCTGAAGTATCAGCACAGCATTTCAGTCAACATACATATGTGCTTATAAATATATCTTCTTGCTGCTTTTACTTCAGTATCGGTGTTTGTAATTAAAGAGTTAATAGATAATTTTGTCTCATGACTGTAGCTTCATAGTGAAAGTAGCATTTTTGCTCATATCACAAATGTCATGAAATGAAGATTAAAGAAATGAAACTTGCTAAAAATGATTACTGTGGCTATAAACAGTGCAGCTCCCTTGCATCCCTGCTCTCTTCATTGGGAGATGATGTGATCTATGCCTGATTTCTCAGATGTCTGTTTTAAAGTCATGGATGTGCATTTAGTAAAAGAGGTTTAAATTAGTCAAAGTTAGCTCTGAGTTATTATGATGGAACTGGTGGCATCTCTTGAGCCTGGCATCTCAAGTAGAATCTCAGTATAGTTCAACTCAAGTACTCTCACCAGGACAGTTTGTTAAAAGTTATTTTTTCACTGGAACACCAAAGTGTTTTTTATTCTTGTTACTGATATTGTGCATGCTATCATGTGCCACCAGTGTTTCGGACACTTCTCTAAAACTGCCAGCTACCTACTTCACAATGAAAAGTAGTTAAAATGCATTTTAATTCATCTTTTAAAAAATGTGGCTTATCAAACTAAACCTATATGCAAAAATAGTCCAACTCCATCCAAACTACATCATGGAAAATTGTCACAACAAGTCTGGAATCTCACTTGAGCTGTGATGACACTGAGTAAAGTGTGGGTGTGTTTGATTTAGGAACTAGGACAGGCCAATCCTCACTTAGGCAACCTGAGGAGGTGTTTTAAGGATAGGGGGCAGCTGTTGACGTGGAATGAAGAAAATCCCAAATTTCTGGGAAAGTTCATAGTCTTTGTTCACACATCTGGTCGCAGAGGTGACGGCAGAAGTGACAATCATTGCAAATGAGCTGTGACATTGTGGCAGAGTGTATGACCAAAAAGGTAATGAGAATACTATGAATATGTAGTTTGTATTGTAACAAACTGCCTAAACTACATGACCCAAAGTAGTTAACTACTGAAAAGCTACTGAAATTTGAATGTAGTTAAACTATAACCCAACTACTGCAAATGGTAGTTAAACTAGTAGTATAATTACATGTAGTTAACTACACCCCAACACTGTATACCACTGGACTGGACTTGGGCTTCGGTGCTTAATAGAAACAGCATCTGTTCAGACAGTATTTGCCTCTCCTAAAAATGACTGTTTCAACTTGATACTGTTTAGTTTATTCCATGTGCCAGAGGGAATATGACTGTCTAATATTTCTCATTTTGCTATTTGTTGCTCAACCTGACAAACTAGTTCTTAAGAGAGCTTAGAGAGTCCAACTACACTGACAAACTTGTATTTGGTATGTAACCAATGAAATGCTCAGCTATTCTTTCCATTTAGTTTCTATGTTCACATGGATTACGACAGCTGCCACTCTAATCCAGAGAGAGATAACTCGTGTAACTGGTATAATCAGTGCTATTATTCAGCTCAAGTAAAGTCAAATGGATGTTCAACATTCAGTCTGTGGATTTTTTTTCTCTCTGTATGTCTGTCCTGCCAGATGTATTAATCAGCATTGTTTTAATTACTTTTCTCCCAAACGAAAATGGAAAGATTACATTCCAAATCAAACACATACTTTGTGTATTACACATACAGGGCCCGCTGAGTGCAGTCATTTTGTTCCAAGTCAGAAAAACAGTATGCAAAAGGCATTATGTCTTGTACAGTGTTGCTGTGTTGCATTATGGTTAACTGAGGCTTGTCCAAATTCGATTGAGTGAGATTTTGGATCTGTAGAACTTTATTAAACCAATATTTCATATTTCTAAACAGTTTAATCTTTTGCTTTTGTTGTGATGGGACATTATATTCTGTTTGTCAGTGTTTTAAATTTCCCTGCAAACCAGACATTAAGCTAACTAAAGCTGTACATCTCTGTTCGTTCTCGTCGTCTCCTCCCTCCCTCAGGGGTGGATTCACTCGATGAAAATTCTGATGACTACGAGGATCCCAGACCTGTTTGTCCCCAGTGTTCATCGAATGAACACACCAGAGAGAGTAAGTGAGAATGTTTCCTTCTTTAATTTACACCTTTCTTCCTCTTCTCCTCCCGCATAATGTGGATGACAGCTGTCTCCTCCCACAGGATATGACCCTGCAAGTGCCCAGATCGTCAAAGGGACGGTACAATTCTTTGTGCAGTGACGATGAGCTGTTGGACGATGATGAGTGAGTCATGCATTGACACACAAACAAACCATTAACGCAAGCCCAGAAACTCACACTCAGGCGCAGGCTACACAATAGAAAGAAGCCAACGAGCAACCACAGAGGGAGATTTGACTTTTGTAGTCAGTACATCGCTGACCTTGCTTATCCGTATATAACTTCAGTGTGGTTTTGAGTGCTCACCAGAAATGAGATATCTCTGTTTACCCACCAGAATTGCTCTGAGTCTTTGTTTGCTCACTGAATATACAGTCTAGAAGTATTTGCTTTGTGTTTCGTATGACTATAACCTTAGTTATAGTCACTTTAAAGATATACTACTTATGCTTGAATTATCTGTGCCAAAAAAATTAATTGTAAATGCAAGTCTTTGTCTAACTATTATAGTTTAGTGTAGACACCTGACTCACAGATGCAGGTGTTGTCACTGTTCAGTGTAGCAAGTGTTGAAGAGCTTGAAACGTTGGGGAAAGGTCAACTGAAGCTTGATCGCATTAAAAAATGCTACTGGCTTTGCTGAAATGACAATCTTGCCAATTTATTTCATTCACAAATAATTCTCTATGCACAAGAGCACAATAGTTCTCTTTCAACATTTGCATTTATGTACATTATCTGGCATGCTAAGGTGTAGAAGAGCCTCAAACCACTCATTGATTTTGCCCTGGAAAATAAAACACGAAAGTGCCCAAAACTCTGTGAATCCCAAAGTTGAGTTCAGCCATTGTTGCTTCAGCCTTCCTGACTGTCCAGTGAGAAACGGTGCAGAGCTCAACAAAAATGTTTTACTACTTTATCTTTTTTATTGACCATTTAGCTTGCTTGACTAAAGGTCTAGTGTATGAGATTTCTATGGGTTTATTAGCAGAAATGCAATAAAGTATTCATGACTATGTTTTCATTAATGCATAGTCACTTGAAAATAAGAATCATTGTGGTTTCATTATCTTGGAATGAGGTGTTTATGGTATATCTTCCACAGAGGCTGCCATGTTGCACCACCATGTTTCTACAGTAGGCCAGAGGAATTTGAATTGGTGAATCAGTACACTGTAGAAAAATAAATTAAATACAAGAATTATAATACAGTAATAACTACACACATTTGCATATGCTAATTTTGTAGTAGTTGTAAGTGCACAAAGCAAAGATTTCAAAGAGATTCAGATGGACCTCAGTTTGAACAGGAATGCCCCTTTATTCTTGTCTGGGAACCAGACGAATATGGAAATATGGAATATGGAATATTAATGTTTTTGTTGTGGAGTTGAGACAAGAAAAAATATGTCGTTTGGTGGACACTGTGTGGAAATTAAATGCCAAAAGATGTCAGTGAGGCAGCACATGGCGGACGCTGTGAAGGCTGCTTCTTCACAAGGTCGGACACTCTCTGAAATTAATTAAAAAAGAATTAATTAGATTAGAAAAGAAGCGGTCCAGCATAAAAGTATAAGCCAAAAAGCACAAAGCCACAGGCAGTGTGAGTGTGTGTGTTTGTGCCAAGGGCAAGGAAAAAGGACACCTCACTCTTTTGATGAGAAACTGACTTAGTATCAAGGAATCCCTCCTGAGTGGAGTAGTGTTGGACAAGGAGGGGGGCACAGTGTGCCAGATGCCCCGAATGATTCAGGTAGACTGTGTAATCTGTATGCCCTTGTTTGAAATAAGAGTACACCAAATGCACAAACACATTTATGTACAAAAACAATTGGGCCGTTATTCACAAAAACAGTTTCTATTTCTTTTATCTGCTGCGTGTCCCAGCGGGTCGGAGGCGCTGCTGCAATGTGTGCCCTGCATCTCCATAGCACCTCAGTTGTGCATCTTAACCCTCCAGCAGCAGTTGTGTCCTCATAGAAACAATCAACTCCACGCATTTAAACAGACATAAAACGAGCAGAAAGCCATAAAAACAGATTGATTACAAAACACACAATATATGAAATTATCCACTTGTATCTGCCCACCGATAGGCCTACATGGAAAACAGCATCAGTGTAAATGTAATTCGTCTTGCTGTTCACTTTATTATTTCTTAGAAATATTTTGGAACATGCAAGCATTGTTAAATAATTACAGAACATATTTGAGTTTTTTTTTATCTTTCCCTATAACAGACATCTCTGTTTGTCTTTAATATCCTAAATTTTTCTTTTGCAAATTAACTCCTCATATATGATATATGTGAAGTAATACTTTGATTGATTTCACACAGTGTTTCATGTTCTATCTTAAAATTACTATACACTCTATGTGTCTGTTATTTTTGTTTACTAAGTGTATATGTGTGTTTTGTGTCTTATTTCTGTGCATTCAAAAGGCCTACACTATGGCAGGATGAGGGCCTCAGCAACCTGCAAGGCAGCGTCTACCTGCCATCTGGTGGCAGACTGTCTTCAGCCACTAAAGAAGACAGCCCTCAGCTCACTGCTGTCATCAAGATGGGCTGGTTGGACAAGAATCCTCCTCAGGGGTATGAATGGCAATACATACACATACAAGCTGAGGATCTAAAAAAGAGAGAAAAAAAGAGCTTTAACCAGTACTCTGCACAAACATCTGCTGTGCTTTACACTTAAACATGACATCAGCCTCTATGCTAGTTCCTCTTGTATTACAATGAAAGAAGTATGTGCTTCACACTTTTGAATATATGGTTGTGTGTGTGTGTGTTTCGTACACAGGGCCCTTTATTATCAGAGACGATGGGTAAAGCTGGATGTTGACTACCTGAGATACTTTGATAACGACAAGGTAACAACAAACGTGTAGTAACTGCATCACATCATCACATTAGTCACTCTTACTGGTAATCTACACAACAGTGAGACGTGAGAAAGGATCCCAATGCTACTGAAGCATCCAGTCGATTCAGTCCTCATCAACTGCAGCCAAACTGTCTTCATGCTGACTGACAACAGAAATCCCAGGATAAAAATAGTTTTCAAGTTTTTTAAAAAAATTGATTTTATCTCCTCATTTTCTGCATAGATTACCAGTCAGATACAGCCATGCATTAAGACTGACTTGCCCCACTCAAACACATGTGCACTCCCTGCGTGCTGTATTTTAGATATGGATCTGTTTAATTGAGTATTTGCTGCTGTGTGTGTGTCTTGTAGGAGGTGTATTCAAAGGGGCTTATCTCTACCGCCTTCATCACTAGCGTGACCAGTGTGGGAGAGCTGAAGTTTGAGGTTGTCACAAACAACCGAACATTTATCTTCAGAGCTGAAAGTGAAGGTCTGTCTGTTTTTTGAGGTCACCTACATATGACCCACAAATGTATCTCACTGTTTAGAGTAT
Organism: Lutjanus argentimaculatus; assembly: GCA_034769285.1. Taxonomy (NCBI): domain Eukaryota; kingdom Metazoa; phylum Chordata; class Actinopteri; order Lutjaniformes; family Lutjanidae; genus Lutjanus; species Lutjanus argentimaculatus. The sequence continues at coordinate 7,051,304 of JAWZSL010000001.1, forward strand.
CTCATGTGCATATGTCTTCTGGCATATATGTACAAATATACATGTATATTTGTTCATATGTATTTCTGCCTGCATGTTTTAGGAACCATGTTGATTCATACATTTGTTAACACTTCCTTCCAGCTGAGAGGAACGACTGGGTGACTGTACTGCAGGACTGCACTAGGGGGCGCCATCCACGCAGCACCATGAGCCCAGGCTCACCCTTAATGCCAGACTATCAGGGCTATCTGGAGCTCAGAGGGTTACGCTCCAAACTTTATACTGTTGTCGCCTCAGATAAAGTCTTCCTCTACAAAAACATAGAGGTGAGGACCCAGAGATGAGCAGCATGCATAGATAACATGCTTCAAATAAATCTATGTTAGATTGTTGTGTGTTTAGCTGAGGAAATTTACAAGAAATGGAACATCATTCCCTAAATTTAAGGTTAAATTTGTAGATTAACTGGTGGAGATACCTTTAGCCTACTCCTCATTAAAAGAAACAGATAAGGTGATATAGTAAAGGAACTTCAAATGATATTGAAAGAAAAAGCCACTCACCCAGAAAAAAAACAAACTATGTTCTTCTTTTTTTCTTCCAGGATTATCGTATAGGAGTGGGTATCACATCCATTGAGATGAATGTAGGAAATGTGAAAGAAACAGATCGTCGTAGCTTTGATCTCACCACACCTTACCGCATATTCAGGTACTGCATGTACACAAAAATGCACACGTTGTAAACGTTTGACCTGTATGTATGTTTTGTGTATGTATCTTATTTAAGTATCCTGTGCATGCACATATTTGATTGTGCTGTACGTAGTCTTACTGGTTATTACTTTTTTCATCTCAGCAGTGGGTTTGTGTTTTCCCATAAAAGATAAAGTTATCATTCTTCATTGTAAGTTGAAGTCAGGCTGAGTTGGTCTTGGTGCTAGGATACTTATGGGAAATTAGATCATGTTGTTTTACTGAGAACTCCCACCGTCCAACTGTCCTCAGAGTTCTCAGCTGGATATCTATCGAGAATGTGAAAAGCCCTTTGTACAAGTGTGAGTGTGAGTGTGAAAAAGAGTGAGGCAGATGTGTGTGCACAAGTGTATGTGTTGGTGTGGTGTGTGTGGTCTTTTGGCTGACAGTGCACAGCCTGCAGTGCAAGAGCTCAGCTTGACAGGATGGGGAAATCTGAAAAGGCTTGTGTATTTGTATAAGAGTTGGGACTGTGTGTCAGTGTGTGTGTCTCTGTCTAAGTGTGCATTTTTGCAGCTCTTGTCGTTTGAGAAGTGTGTGTGTGTATTTTAAGACGAGAAGAGGAAGGATTCAGACGTGCAAGTCTGCGTCAAGCCACAAATTTGTCTGTCTGTGTGTATTTGTGTATGTGTTCGTATATTTCCAGTCTTTGACTCGAGTATATTTAGCAAAACAAGAGCAGAGTAAGAACCAGTGCTCAGTGGGCTCATGAGCATAAGGAAACACACACACATTCGCACACAAACAGAGCAAACACAGGCTTTCTAATTTCTGTCACTTTGTAGCTGTTATCGACACCATCATGTCGACATTAACACTCGGCCGTGTGTTTGTCTCCATTCGTAGTTTCATCGCAGAGTCAGAGCAGCTGCGGGAGCAATGGGTGGACGCCATGCGGGATGCGATAGGTGAAGCCTTGTCGAATAGTGAGGTGGCAGAGCGGATCTGGGCGGAGCCTAGCAACAGTCTCTGTGCCGACTGCGGGGCTCCCAAGCCGGAATGGGCTGCCATCAACTTGTGTGTGGTGGTCTGCAAACGATGCGCAGGTTTGTGTTTGTGGGTTTGGATTTGTGTGTACATGTGTTTTTGGTGTGCTTCTAAGTTAATACATTTGTCAATGTGAATCTGTTTAACAAAGTTTTAGCATGTTTTTGAGTACCTCCGATTTTCATACAGTTCTTCAAAATGTGTTTTGAATTCTCCAGGGAATATATTGATTGTTGTTGTGGTTTCTTTTGCTGTATTACAATGTCAGTGGTAGGAGTGTAAAGACAAATATCAACTAGCCTGGTGACTCTTCGAATGGTTGCAGCCAACTTGTTGTAGAATTTCACAGTACTGTTACATGATCAGGATGTAATTTGTTGTGTGTGTGTGTTACAGGAGAGCACAGAGGACTGGGTCCTAGCATCTCAAAGGTTCGTAGTCTGAAGATGGACAGGAAAGTCTGGACAGAAGAGCTTGTACAGGTACACACACACAAACACTCACACACACAAAATCTACCTCTTTATTTGGAGTATTTTTACACAGAATTTAAAAAGAAATCAAACAACTTTAGCAAAAAATCATGACCAACTAATTATCCAGTTTCTTCAGTACACTAGTGTAACATAATAAAGTTTAATAAAATAGCCTCCAGTTAGTCATCGTGATGCTTAGAACGTCAAATTTTTGTTGACACTGTCCAGGGTTTGGATTAAACTCTGTGGTAATTTCTGAGGCAGTAAGTAGATATAGGCTGCATTATATTGATTTGCACACATAAGAGTAGCAAATACTAGCATCTTGGTCCAATATAATGCAGTTAAAATAAGAAAGCTAAAAATGTACACACATATTTCATAAATTTCATACTGTATGTTGTCACATGTGCTTCCCACCCGTCTTAATGTGGAAATACTTCTCCTAAACCCTACCTGTGATGCAGGTGTTCCTGTTGCTAGGCAATGAGCGTGTAAACAGTTTCTGGGCAGCTAACGTCCCACCAAGTGAAGCTTTGACGCCCTCTAGCTGCAGCGATGAACGACGGCGCTTCATCACCAACAAATACCGCCAGGGAAAATACAGGAAGTACCACCCTCTGTATGGAAACCAGAGAGAGCTCAACAATGTAAGTTGAAATCACTGTTTTTATTGTGTGATTTGGTCTGAGTTAGTCAACATGTTGTGAAAGAAAGGCTTTCGTATGCAGGGAGGATTTAGAGGCAGCTGGTGGTTGGTTGGATGGTTGGTTGGTTTACCAATCCACTATGACTAAACTGCACTTTTAACCCATCATGATGACTTCATTCATTTGTTCGCTGTTGGATGCCATTTCTGCTGAATGTAGCACTGACTGTTCCTTTTGCCTCACAATACACTGCCTCCCTTAAGCTTTTTTTTTTCCAGCAGCTTTGTGCATATGTCTCACAGAGGGTCACAGGCTTAGTTGTGACTGGATTTTGCACATGCACAGACATACACACACCATACACATGCACATCTGGATGCCTACTACTCAGACCATGACTAAGATTCCAAGAATAAAGAAGTGACTATACATTGTGTATGTTTTAGTCCTTTCAGAGTTTGTTCTTGCACAGACCTGTTAGATGGAGTGACTGACTGACAGAATATGAAACCAGTTAAATAAAACATAAAAACTGTCCGTTAGACAGCAGTCTCATATTAAAAGAGGGCAATATTTCAGCACTATATTATTTTATTCAGCATTATTTTGATTCTAGATTTAATTATATTTATATAGCAGTTAGTTCCAACTGTGTAATTTGATTGTAAGAGAGACGTTCTATGAGTGCTTATATAGAGTACAATATCACTGGGACTTTTAAGTACATGTGTCACTGCTTTATAGTGTACTAATGACTGCTAGCCTACAATGATGTTACAATGAAAGAAATGATTTGCTTTAATACATACATGGCTTATATAGATCAATTATACAATTGCTTCCTGAACAGATTTCAAGATCAGCAGATGGATTTATTAGTAGTTTAGCTTTTAAAATCACACTAAGGTCATATATCTGCTATCATAAAATCCTACCACAAACAAACTGCACCATAATCTGTTTGGAAGCAGTTCAAGTCCTTTTCAAGCGGTCTTGGTCCAATTATTTGGCCTGCGTCTCAAAAATATAAACATTGACATTCGGTCTGTTATAAACAGCGAGCTGAATACACTCTGGAGGCAATTTTGTGGATCCATACGGACAACTACTAGAGATCTACTGCTGTAACATGTCAACATATAAAAAGTAAGCTAGCAAGCTAATATATAGACATGCGAAGGAACACATGTATGTATTGTGAGCAACTTTAATATTGTTTGCAACCCTTGTGTTGTATAACAACACTAATAAATTACCTTATATACTTTAATCTTTTGAAGCAAGCACAAAGCACTCAGCACACGTATCGTAACAGTCTAAAATAGCAAATATATTGTCACACATCTTTCCAGTCAGTGACAATAAAGTCAATAAAGCCAGTCTAATCAGCAGTAGATGTTTTTCTCCTTTCAGAGCTGATTAATTCAGGCAAGCTATATCTGTCACTTTACCCCAAAGTGGGCCATTCAGGGAACTGATTTGAACTCACTGCAGTTAGAGCGCAATGCAGGTTCCTATATTGCAAAAGCTGGCCCAATCCCTGATTAAGTCCAACGTGTAAAGCACAGTCTGATGATTGCAGTAATCGTTATAACTGACATTCAGAGTAAAACAAAAGTCGCCTCGGGCTACAGGAGTTTTGGGTTGATTTATCCCTGATTCACCCCTCTCAACAATCGGAGGAGAAATCTGTTCTGGACCTTGGTCTGTACCAGTGTTCGGCCCAGATTATCTGGTAATTTGAGGCTGCCCCATTACTTTCAAACATGTTTGATAATTACAAGTTAAAATGTGGATGATTATGTCAGTACTTTCAGACCACAATAGCCAATGAATAAGCAAGTATCTGTCAATAGTAACTACCATTGATTATTATATTATTATACTGAAACTGACCTGACCACAAAGCTGGTCTCACCTCCACTGATCTCACCTCACCTCTTGCTAAAGGATAGGCAGCCTATGTTAACTGCATCTCCCTTACCATTTTCTCATCCAGCCTCGTTCAGCCCTATTGTTTTTTCTCTCTGCAAAGCTTTACTGCAGCAAGGGGTTGCACCATGGCATTCATTTTGTTTACATCTGCTTCCCCAGAGATCATGTAAGTTGGTACATTGCACTGCAAATCTTGTAGTGTGTGCATGTTTGAGATTAGAGAGAAGAACAACTGTGAAATTTTTTCTTATGTGCGTGATGCAACCACATTTCAAAATGGTTAAGCTCCTTGTCTGAGCCTGGCTTAAGTGAAACATGAGTGATGAGTGATATCAATGCAGGTTTCAAACTTATTCAAACTAACACACTCCTGGCTTGCTTCAGAGTCACCAGCAAAACATTTAAGCTCAGTGGTGTAAGATCATCAGGAATTACAAGAGCCCTCTCAGGATGGACAGCCAGGGTATCTGTCCTTGTGTCCTTGTCAGTGGGAGCTAAACATTTGCCCTCGTCCACTCAACATGATAAAGCTGGTCAGGAAAAATTCAGAAGTAGGACGTTTGGGAATGGCTTGAGTGCAGGGGTTTATCTAGTGCCATCGCTGCGCTCCACTGTGTGTGGTAAATGTCTTGGTGTTTCACTCCCGGCTTGGTCACTCATTAGCTGCTTAACCCACTTACCGCAAACAATGTGGACTGCTCACAGACACACAGAGTGTGTGAGTGAGTCACATTTAGCACCTGACTGTGAGCTCTATTTTTCCTCCCTCAACCACTGAAGCTTGTCTCGTGTGTGTGTGTGTGTGTGTGTGTGTACAGTATGTGTCTGTCTGTTTTGTGTGTGTGAATCACTGTGTTAGGGATGTGCAGAAGCAGATAAAGGAAGTTTTTCCTAATGACACACACACACACAGCTACACACCAATCACTGCTTGTTTTGATTTTAAACTCTTTTTGTTCAGCCGCTGGTCCCCCCATCTTCATTCAGTCCTCCTCCATGATGACTATCTCTTTTTCCTGTAACAATTTTCTCTCTCATGCTGTCTCTTGAGAGCTTTATCTCTCTGGATTTTCTAGTTTTCCGTCTGTTTAAAATGAGAACTTCCCCTCATTTCCAGCAGATATTTACTGTAATGATCGCTGATCTACCTGTTCTTCCTTGTTTCAGATCAAATACTTGAAGTTCTTCAGCTCTGCATTGCTACACTTTCCACTTGGGTGTGTCGGAAGAAATAACAGAATGTGCAATGTGTTTGTGTTAACCATGCAGTTATGTGAAAAAGCAGTTGACAGTAAGGCAGTGTGTGAGAGTGTGACAGGGAGAGAGAAACCTAAGTTTTTGTACCATTTGAGTGTCTTGGGCCACTTTCAGGTTTGTTGATCCAGTCCTGGCTTTTTATCCCCACTTCTCTGTTTCCTTTCTTCTTTGTTTTTCCTTTTTTTCGGAACGTGACATCATTACTCACTGCTTTAGCTGGAATGTGCTGTAACTCCGCCTCCCCCCCCTCTCCTCTCCTCCTCTCCTCCTCATTGTTTGGCCGGGACTGCTGAAGAAAGTTGATCTCTTCACTCTTGGCTCTTATTCTTATTTGTAAGTGGCTACTATTCCCTTAACTTTCTGCCAGACTGAAGCACCTCAAACTGGGTTTTTTTTTTTTTTGCATGTGCGACTTTGTGTGCATGTCTGTGTCAGCTGACATTCAAACAGAAGAGTGACTGAAAGGAACTGAAAACTCACAGGTAAGGTTGAGTTTTGCTGGTGAGCCATAGGAGAGGGTAGTGAAAGTTTGCTGTGTTCTGCGTCTGTGTGATTATCTGTGTAAAGAATGTGAGCGTGAATGTGTTTTAATGAGGTTAGATTAGGTTAATGTAAATATAGGAATGTGTGTCAGTGGACTTTAGATCTCTGACAGTATGTGGTCTGAACAAATTCATATTTGAATGTGTTTGTGGGACAAAGTTTAGTCTTTAGACTATAAGAACTGCTGCACTCTAGCTCTATGTTAGCAAGTACATTAGAGTTATTGTGTATGTTTTTCGCTGGAGTGGGCTGAGATATGTCAACATGCATATTAATGTGTGTGTAGGCATGTTTGTATGCCTTTTTTGCATTTTTGGTCTGTTTGACTCACTCTCTGTCCGCGTGTGTGTCCATGTGTTCTCAGAGTTAGATGATAGGCTCACCTCTGTCAATGGACATCATTGTCTGTCTCACTTTGTCCCCTCCTGCTTTGTTTCCAGTCTCTCTGCCTTTTTGCTCTCTTTTTTCCCTCTTTTGCACCAGCCAGTCACCTATTGATGTTTTCGTCAGTCTTTCATTCATGAATTGGGCTTCATTGTCTCTTGCAAGAACATAGTATATTAAAAATGTCTTTGAGCATGCAGAAAAATCCCAAATACCCGAAGGAAACTTGGTTTTCTTTTTGGAGGACATACAGTGTACTGTGTGGTATGTTTGTCACCAGTGTGTTAAGAATTCTTCTGTAGTTTCTTAGTGTGTTACACTGACATTTGAACTTTTTTTTTCCCTTTTAGAGCCCTTTGATTGACATATGAGAAATGCTTTTTCTTTTGGTGGTTTCCTTTATTTGTGAGTGAGCAAAGATGCCAGAGCACAGGGTGGAGCATGAAAAGATGTTTGACAGAGAAATGTGCTGTATTGGACTGAGTTACTTAACACAAAGACAAGTGTTGGCAGTTTGAGAGTTTGTGTGCCAAGTTTGAGTACGGCACAGTTATCACAAGTAAGACTCATATTGTCATGCTTCTTTGTCGCATTTCTCAAAACAAAGCTATCGCTGTTCTGATCAGAGGTGGGAAGTGACAAAGTATATACCTCACTGGTGTACTGAAGTAGTTTTCAGGTATCTGGACTTGACTTGAGTATTTATTTTTTGACATTTTTTTTACTTTTACTCCCCATATTTAAATACAAATATCTATACTTTCTACTCCTTACATTTTTCAAACAGGCTCTTCATTTTGGTTTTAATGCATTTAAGGGGAATTCTTGATTATTTTTATTTTACATAATTGCACATTGCCTTCCCAACATCAAGATTGACTTCAACTTAAATGCATGGGACAAAAACGCATAAAAAAGACAAAAAAAATTAATCAGCGCACATCATGTACGACAGATGTAACATGACGTAACAAGACGAAACAGAAAAGAGAATAAGACTCAATCAAGGAGAAAATGTGAGATTCAGTTAGCTTTGCACAGAAACAGCCGGTAGAAATGTCCTTCAGAGAGCGACTTTTCACTGTTATACTTTGAGTACCTTTCAGAGCCTGTACATTTTCCACTTTAACTTGAGTAAAGAATGTGTGTACTTTTTCCACCTCTGGTTATGACCTCACATGAGATTGCACACTCCATTTTTGTTATGAGCATAAAAAGTTAGCAGTAGACGAGGTAATATCTTCCCACTTGGACAACCACTACTGAGGACTGATGCAACTTTTCTTGAGCTTGTGTTTGTTGTGTCTCTGTTGACCGAGTGCCGGTGACAATCAGCATGTTATTGGTACTTATTATAGCAAAGTGACATAGCTGAGAGGCAGTAGCAACAAGTTTTTATAGGCTTGTTTTTGTGCTTTAATAGTTTTGGAAAGTGGCTACCACAGAGGAAAAGCTCAGTCGCTCTTACCCTTTTCTCTTTCTGTCCATTCCCTGCTTCCCTGCTCATTTCTTTGTCTCATCTTTCTTCCCTTTTCCAACTGAGTCCTCCCGTCTCCTCATTCACACTGTAGCATTTTAGGGTCATAAATCCTTTTTAATTGTGCAGGGAGGTGGGATCTGCTGTCTTCTTTATCCCCCTGTGCTTTTATTTTCCTCCCTCTTTGTCTGTCTTTTCCTGTGTGCGCCTGTCTTTCTGTTTTTGCTCATGTCACATTCATTGGTCTGTCTAGATTTTCACCTCCACCTTCTTCTCCATCTCCCTCTTTCTTCCTCTGTAAACTGTCCCTGGTGAGGTAATGATGGAACATATGTGGATAACTGCTCATTCTCATCTGGATTTAATATATGGACGTGCGTACACACAAGCATATATAAATGTGGGTGTATTTCTAGTTGGACATTCAGTATACATTGAAACGGCAAAGCAGAGTCGGCTACATGTGTTTGTGTGTCTCTACTTAAGGGGTCTGAGTGTATTGAGTTTGTTGCCAAGTACAATCAGTCTCTGATTAGTGTGCCTCACTAAAGCGCTTTCATCTTCCTTTCACAATATTTTTCTTTCTTCTGTGCCTCTCATCTCTTTCTTTTCCTCCACTTCTGTCCCATATAACTGCAGAGGCCAGATGGAAGCCTGTGATTTTAGACACACCCAGATAAAATCTTTCTTTCTTTCCCTGCTCTCTGGGGAAATTGGGAAAGATTCTTGAATTCCCTTCTCTCGTCTCTCTTGTTGTGTGTGCGTCTGTGTTATTACATTACTCCCTGTTTCATAGGCAGCAGATGTTGGAGGGCGTGAGGTCCTCAAACCCATTTCCTCATTGTACTTTGTTTTGATTGGTTCACTTCTCTTGGTCAGAAGGCACATGATTGGCTTTTCATTACAGGACACTGACCTACATACACTACATAGTTTTCACATGTATGTCCACATGGTACAGAGGCCTGTTTTTTGTTCAGTTTTACTGGAACACACACAGTCATTAGGCTCAGGAATGTGTCAACTGATCTGAACTTGCAGTACTGTCTCTGACCTGCCTATGATCAAATGACAGTATATCACAATATGGCTTGGTCAGTAGCACAGTGGCTAATGTTAGCCTGCAATGATTGATCTGATGTAGTGACTTTTCTGGCTTGTAGGCATCAGCCAGAACAGATAAACACGATGGTCTGGTCACTGTGATCGTTGAAGTGGATAAAATAGTCTGCAAATGGGCAGCCATTTTTTTTGCACAGCTCTGGTGACCGAGAGCAGGCTAAAGCCATGATTTTATTTTCAGGGTAGTTTTCCCAAATATGAAGCTGTATTAAAGCAACGTTATACACTGCCTGGGGTTGCTTCAGCCGGTCAGGTTGAGGTGCAGCAACATTATGTGGCCAAAAAATGAGGTCAGCTCGCTACCTGAATATACTGAATGAGCAGGTTTTTCCATCAGTGGATTTTTTTCTTCCCTGATGGCACGGGCATATTTCAAGATGACAACGCCAGGATTCATAGGGCTGAAATTGTGAAAGAGTGATTCAGGGAGCCTGAGACATCATTTTCACGCATGGATTGGCCACCACAGAATCCAGACCTTAACCCCATTGAGAGTCTTTGGAGCTGGAGGAGACTTGACGCAGCGGTCCAACTCTCCCATCATCAATACAAAGATTTTGGCGAAAAATCTATGCAAATCTTGACCGAAATAAATGTTGTAACATTGCATAAGCTTATTGAAACGATGCTATGGTGAAAGTGTGCCGTAATCAAAGCTAAAGGCGGTCTAAGGAAATATTAGCGTGTGTGATGTTTTTTGGCCAGGCCATAAGATCATAAGGTTTGGTATTTTATGCACCCTCAGTTTCAACCGGTGGGAGAGATATTGATTCTTAGATGCATTACAATTCTCTCCTAAAAAAAAATTATGAATCGACGCTGAAAAGTTCATAATTGGAAGTTTAAAACCTATTTCTCAACATTATGATGGCCTCTAAAATTTTATAAGGGGCATAGCTTATAAGGACATAGGAGGGGAAATCAGACAACATTTTGGTGATGTGTCAAATTGTGCTGTAAAGTGTTGCACACTTCTCCTGGGAGATCATACCCACTCAACCAAAGTTACAAAGTGCAAGAACAGGCATTCGGGATGTGAGGTGGGAATGAAGGAGGCACCATTCGCCCTAATACAAGTTACCACCTAAATTATTTTGAAGCCGTTATTTAAGGTAAAATAGTTGCATAATGTTTATTTAAAACTTTCTGACATTAATTCATAGTGAAAAGCCCAATAAACAACAGTTGGGTTCATTCTCATGGGGAATAGCGAGCTTGCAAGAAAGTGAATTAAATGAAAAACAGAAGCATAAGACCACAAGAAGAGAGTAGAAGAATACAGGAGACAAAATAATTCCCCAGGCAAAGGAAATGAGAAAATTGCCTCATCCGAGCAGAAAAAGGTGAAAATACAAAATGTCAATCAAACTCCAGGGATCAGAACTCTGTCTAGCACGTGGTTTCTCATTGATTACATTTTCCAAAATGGTGCTGTACTTTTCTTAGTGTTCTTTCATGTTGTAGGTACCCGGACTCTGAAGTAAATCTTTTGAACTCTTTCACATCTCACCCTCTACTCTAGTTGGACTTGTTTTCCCCCTTTGGCCCTGATCACAGATATAACACATTTTACTCCTGTTTCCAGAGTTTTAAAAGGGGAAGACTGTTTTTTTCATGTTTCTTTCTTGCTTTCTGCTACAATTTAACGTGATCAGCTGAATGGAGACATAAAGAAGCACTCACAGAGTCAGTTGAAGCAAAGAGGCAGCTGGTCTTTTACATGTACCTGCCAAGATAAGGCAGATTTTTATCAGCTGTATTTGTAAACTCTGTCAGATATCTGATGTAAGTCGGTGTTTATTTTTGAGTTGACTTAATTTATGTTTTAGACAAAATGAATAGCATATAAAAGTCACTGATGACACCCTAACTCTCATTATTCACAACTTATGTAAACAAATTATATTAATATCTTCAGTTTGTTTTTGTTTTTATACTTCTGCTTTTCATAGTTCACTGGTATTTTTAGCCATAAAAGGTATAGTCAAGTCTACTTGAAAATGGTACCTGTTTCATTGCTTCATGTATAAATGAAAAGAAGCTGCCAAAAACTATGGCAGACTGTCGTAGCCACTGAGGCATTCAGAATGCAGCTTGAAATAACATTACTGAGGCCTGTACACCAGCTCTATCGTGGCAATCATGTGATCCATATGATGAGATTATTGGAGTGGACATGTTCCACTGCAGATGGCTGACTACAGGCTTTTTGTTCAGATGTCTTCAGTGGTGGGTCGGACACAGAAATGCAGTTTGCCTCTGTCTCTTGTGTATTTGTGTGTGGCTGAGTCTCTTGTGCAATTTTAATCTTTGTTAACTGGTTTGTTTGTCTGTATGTTTGTGTGTGTTTAGAGGCTCAGCAGTGTTTAAATAGAGGAGCGGTTCTGTCTGTGTGTGACATAGTGCTGTGGAATTTCTCAATCAGATCCAAAAGAACTTATTGGTTTTAACAGAAGACAGACGTGTGTGTGTGTGTGTGTGTGTGTGTGTGTGTGTGTGTGTGTGTGTGTGTGTGTGTGTGTGGTGTGTGTGTGTGTGTGTGTGTGTGTTGTGTGTGCGCACGTGCTTGTATGTGTGTGCGCGCGCTTGTGTGTGTGTGTGTGTAATTGCGTGTGTGTAATTGCACGAGTTCCTCAGCTGTCAAAACACTGCATCCTCCTCTTCTTAGACATCTTTCTTATTCCACCTCCCCCTCCTTCCTCTTCCTTTACTTTTGGGTTTGGGGTTTACATTATTTGGACAAAATGTGTTACTTTATTCCTTTAAAGGAGAAATATTTGATATATTTAATTTACTAAATCATAAAATAACCATGATATGTCAACAGAGATTAAGTAAACATGCTAAGTTGAAATACTGGCTTCTCCGACAACAAATGTAGCCGATATGGTCTCATCTGAAATTTCCATTCCGGTCTGGAACATCTGTTTACCCATTTGATGTTTATTCAATTTACATGGAGCAAAAATTAATCCTGAATGTTCGCCAATGAGTTAGTGTCTGCTTATGCCTTGTAAGAAATCATTATTAATCTTTTAGAAGGAGTAGTTATTTATAAAGAGTAAATTGAGAAATATGTTAGAGGTTGGAAAGCAGTAAAATTAGTCCATTTGGATGTAATGTAAATACTGGAAATGCTTCAATAGTTCCTTAAGTGACACTGAGAATAAAAAACTTAGCCACTTTGAATGCCGCTGACCTGTATGACAGTTAAAATCTGTTAATAAATCACCGCTCTTCCATACACAAAGAGTTACCTTTCCTATTATATCAGTGTTCATTTTACCAGCTCTCCTCTGACATGAAGCAAAAGGTTAATCAGGACTTACAGACTCATCACCATAAAATGGGCCTAGGTTACTTTGTTATTAAATGTGCATCCAGTGGATTTAGAGAGCGCTCAACAATTGGCACAAGACGTCAAACACTTGATATTAGTTTTATCGTAATAATAACCTACACAGGTCATATAAATCCTAAAATAATTAGTTTTATCGACAGTACAGTTTTTTTTTCTGCCTACACAGACGCACTGAGTTTGACCTCAGCTGTTTCCTTCGAAACAAAGCTGACAGAGAATCACATGACAAGATTAAAGCCAAGTCAGCAGCTGCCGGACCATAGTACAAAAGTCATCAGTTTATAATCATTCTTAATCATTTTTTATCTCTTTCTTTCTCTGTCTCATTGTCTGCCACTGAATCCCCTCCCATGTACATTCTCTGTCTCCCTTTACCACCCTGTTGATTTTTATTACATTTTACATACTGTTTCCGATAATGTGTGTCTTTGTGTTTTGATTTCCTCTTCCTCTCTCCTTCTCCCTAGGCTCTGTGTATAAATGTGCAGTGCAGTGATGTGTTGGAGACTCTAAGCCTGATTTTCTGTGGTGCGGATGTAAATTGTTCAACTGGTATGGCAAGTTGGCCCACCCCTCTGTCCCTGGCCAACGCACATTCACAACCCTTACAGGCGGAGTTAATTAGCCACAATCTCAACACAGGTACAGTATCATTTTGCATGCACAGGGTCACAAAAAAAGCACCAGAGAAGACATGTAGTGTAGGCCAGATAATGTCTGTATCAGGGCTTTCAAACTCATTTTAGTTCATGGGCCACATGCAGCCTAATTTGATCTCAAGTGGACAGGCTAGTAAAACAATTGCATAATTAATAAACTATAAATTACACCTCCATATAGCTTTTTTCCACCCTTTTTTGTGTAAATTAGTACAGGTGCATTCTGAAAATGTACACAATTAATAAGCCATCCATTTACAAAGCAGATCATCAACAGTCTGAGATGTGAAGTGCAGTTTTAACAATGTCTCAGTTTTTCCACAGTTGATCTTCTGTCATTACATATGTCTTATAATATACAGATCAGTTATGTGCTTTAGAACTGAACAGTAATATAGTATTTTACTTTTTAATAATTCAAACAGCTTCTTGAGATCTAGATTTTTTTGTTTGTTTGTTTGTTTTGTTTTTTTTTCAGTTTCCCAAACATTTCCACTCCTGTGTAGTGCTGGTGGCATCACCACATAACCCCCCGACTAAAGAAAGAGGATGAAGGTTAAGGGTTCTTCCAATGTTGTATTAAGATAGGAGTGTAATACAGATTATTTTGTACTGAAGCTGCTGATGGACAGTGTTTTACTCAGTGTTCAGTATCTTTAATTTTGACCACAATATGTATTCATTGTTTTTGTCAATCGACTGTATTCTGGTCTGGAAATTAATGACTCCTCAGCAATTTTGGACACTTTGTGAAGTCTGAACTGAATGCATTCCTTATACTGCCACTCTTATGCGAGTGACATTTGTTGTACAGCAATAATGACATTTCCAAATGTTACTTAACCAAACGCACATTCCTGACATGCCCAGGAGTCTTTTGGGTGTTTACCATTTTCCACAAAATTTTACTAGCTGCACTTCTCCCATTAAAGAAAGACTCCCAGTTGATGGCAGCTAGGTAATTTGCTTTTGTTTGTTTGTTTGTTTGTTTGTTTTCCTGCAGAGCTACCACGGTCAGAGGTGGGCGGGGCCATGGAGGCGAACATTACTCACCACCACCTTGTGTGTCTCACAATGGCTTCCTGTTTAAGACTGGATCCATGGCTCGGGCTATTACAGAGCGCAAGGCCAGAGAGGGTAAATAACTAACACTTACATACAACAGAACACAATACAGTAAACATACAAAGCTACATGTCTTTTAATACCATATTATGTGATATTATTCCTGATAATCTTTATTTGTCCCTCCATGTAGAGTTCAGTCGTCGCTGGTGCACACTTAATGACGGCACCTTCAGCTACTATGAGAGTGACAAGAACTCAAACCCTAACGGAGCTCTTAAGGCTTCTGAGATAGTCTGTTTGGCTGTTGACACGGCTGAGAAACACGGGTATATTCACCACACACACGCATACACACACACACACAATCTGATCAGCTTTTTGACCCAAAATGACTTATTTCTCTGTTTTTCCTTCCTGTTTTTATTTATATCACGCTCTGTCTCACTTCCTCCGAACATCTCTTTCTGACCGTCAGGTACGACCATACCTTTGAACTCTACTCAGAGTCAGAGCGCCTCTATCTCTTTGGCACTGATGACCCCAACAGCCACAAAGAATGGGTCAAGTCTATTGCCAAGGTAACCACCAAGTACACATTGAGGTCTAGAAACACAAACACAAATTCTCTGACTTTCCCCTCACGTGGGTCCTTACAGAGGGAAGATTTTACATTGTCACTGTTAAATTTTTTTTTGTAGTGAAAATGGAGAGCTCTGATAGGTGGAAGGTTTGCAGTTGCAGCTATGCGGAGGCGGGAAATACTGCCTAGTGGTCAGAACAGGGCAAGCTATTGCTGACTTGTTTCCTGCGTCACTTATTTTCCTTCAGAACAGCACTCCTCACAGTTGAGATAACTGCCAGCTGCATGATGGTGTGAAATGAGGCAACTGTTATTGACCTTCGGCTCTCAACTGAAAGCCAGTATATATACTTAAAGGTACAATTCAGTCCAAAATCAAATATTCATATTTTTCCTCTGGCCTGTACAGCTATTAATGCCATCTAGTGCCATCTAGCTTTATCACATTGGAGAGACAGCAGACATCTTTACAGCTAATATCTCCAAAACTCAGCAGTTCACACCAAAACAAAACAGATAAACAAATAGCACTACAGGAAAATATGTATTTTTGATTTTGGGGTGACCTTTCGTTTTAATGCTGAAGTAGATGCAGCATAGTGTGTGTATTCAAAATTCAGTAATTATGAGACAATTGGATGAGTCAGAGTTATACTCAACATCATGCAGCACCTAAAATTTGAAATATGAGCGATCCTGGGTTGAATAAAGGTAAACAGCAGCTCTTTGCTGTTTCGAACTGTGCATCACAAGACACATCAGTGCCAAGATGGTAGATTTACAGTACATCCATGGCTCCTGCATGTCTAGCCACAAAGACATTATGACAAGGTGAATTTGCTGCACAGTTCCTGACCACCCCACTCCCCCCATGTTTCTAGCAATCCCCCTACCATTGAAGTGTTGTACAGGATTTCCTCCAGAAATTTAATTAGTATTGCTTTTCTTAGAGGGGTTCAGTAATGCACAGACTGAAGTAGTTAAATCATTATGAAAAGAGAAGGCAAACAATGACTAATGTGTAATGTATTACAAAAGCCACAATGTCCCCCTTTTATGTGCAGAGCTTTATCCCATCCGCTGCAGAGCCTTTACTGAGGTTGAGCTTTGAGCGGATTGGGCGGCTGAAGTGTAAAGACGGCTTGAACCTTCAAACATCCAAGGTTGGTTGGTTTGCTCTGGTGGAATCCACGCTTCACGCCTACCTGGCAGACAGCCAGGGAGAGGAGATCCACCTCCGCAAGCTGAATGAACTCTGTGAGTGAGGCACATGGTCACAAATACACAGATACACACACAAGACTGCACTTTTACATTTACATGCTGTACATACTGTAATGTGTGCACTTACAGGGTGGGAGTGCTCAGAGTTCTGCTGTTTGCTTGAAAGCATTGCTATGTGGAAGACAGTAATATGATGATGATATGATGTTTTTGTGTTTTACAGCAATTCAACAAGACAATGAGGTGCTGGTTCTGGTGGAGAGAGGCAGGTGAGAGGGATAGATAAATTACAGATTGAATACTAAGGGTTAAAAAAATGTCCATTTGAAAAAAATACCAGTTTTTGTGTCTAAGTGCGAAGAGATTTGTAAAGTTCTGCCAACATTAACTTGACCTCTACATACGTTGTCCTGAGCTGAAACAAGATTTTAAACTGAAGCAGTTGTCACTTGCAGCCCTAACAGCTGTTAAAAGAGTGAAAAGTCAGCTGTCAATGGTCAATAAAAACAAGCCGTCAAAAATAGCAATTTACTGTACAGTTGTATGTCTCCACCAACCAGACAAGTTGCTGTTTACATCCACATCTGTCCAGACTCATATATGTATGTAGTGAAGGAATTTAATATGGAACACTGATCGCTATATTTACCTGTAACTTTGCTGGAACTTAATAAAAGGTATTAAGTGATTTTTTTTTTTTTTGGTAAAATGGAAGTCCTCACAATACATGTGTGATTCCAGTGAATAATTTCCAGTGAGAAACATGATGTTGATGATGATGTTCACTTGAGAGACTATTTTTACAGAGGACTGATAGAGAGCTGGACATTATGATGTCACAGTGATGCTGACCTTTGACCTTTTGGTCATAAATGTCATCATCTCATCATTTTATCCTATTAAATATTTGCATGTAAGTTGACAAATCTTCATTTATGGCCAAAAGTGTGTGTAGTGAGGTCACTATGACCTTGACCTTTGACCTTTTACCACCAAATCTAATGAGTTCGTCTTTGAGTCCGCGTGAACACTTGACCCAAGTTTGAAGAAAATATCTCAATATCTCAATATCTTGAGGTGTTCCATTTACAGCAATGAGACTTCCTGAAAACAAAATGCTTCCGGCAATAAAAAACATGAAGGTATTAAAGGTCATAAAAAAGGTTTTTTCAAGAACTCTGTCATAGAAGTCCTTCAGCTGTCAAAAAAAAAATCTGATCGGTCCAGAAAATATTCACATTTGACAGCTGAAAAAAGCATAATTTTTTTATAGAAATGACTCAATATTAATTATAATCAATTAATTGTATATAAATGTAATAATTTTATGGGGTGATAAGTTTCTCTGCTGTCCCAGAATTGTCCTAGACACTCTATCTTTGTTCCTTATTTTTTATTGTCCCCGGGATGACGAGGACATCCTTGATTTTGAGTGCTGTGTGTACAGCCAGAGCATTCACACGTCTGATGGGGTGAATTAATGCTTAATTTCTACCAAACCAGAGTTGGTGATTGTTGGAGCAGTGGAAAGATGTTTTGGAGAGTTTAATTTTGTTTGCGTCAAGTCTGAGTGAAGTTTGTTTTATGATAAATGATAAAATTACTGTTTCTGTAAATGGCTCTCCCCCAATACTGGACCATCTGAAAAATTGTTGTCCCAATTAGTCACTTAGGCACAAAGTGAAGAAAGTAATATCCAGTTTGAAAAATGCAAAGTTACCCATATTTGGTCTTTTTTACATTTTCTTCTCCCCTCACACGCTCTTTTCCCGTCTTTTCTTCACTTGCTGAATGTTATTGTCTGCCCTGTCTTTATTTAGAACTCTGTACATAGAGGGAGAGAGGAAGTTGGATTTTGCAGGCTGGTGCAGTGCCATCCAGGCGGCAGCGGGGAGTGGAGGAGACACACTGAGCCAGCAGCAGCTGACGGAGACAGACATACCTGTCATAGTACACAGCTGCATTGGCTACATCACACAGTGCGGTGAGAGACGTGCCAAGATTCACACAGACAGTGACACAAATGCATTTAAAGAGTCACACCGTTCCCTCTGTCACATACTGTGTCAACATACTGTGCACAGACACACAAACAACACACACACACACACATATATACACATACACGCATACAAGTCATGCTCCTTATCTCTGCCACACATGCATGCCTGCATTTACATCACAGGAGTCTGAATACACAGTCCTCATTGTGGTATGCAGTTGCGGTCCTTTCTTGCCCTTTCTGTGTGTGCACACTTGGCACTTTCTGTGTGTGTGTGTGTGTGCCTCATGTGACTATAATTGCAGGAGTTCTGGCTCTGAGAGAGACCACCGGACCACAAGACAACAAAACAACTCTGTTCCACCTCCATTTTCTCCTCTTGCTCCCTCCTTGCTGCTTTTCTTTCCCTCTCTTTTCTATTCTCTTCTTTATCCCTCCCTCCTCAGTCTTTGTTTTCCTCCCACCTCCACCACCTGACCTGCATTCTGTCACTCTGGCTAGTTGACTTTCTCCTTTCTGTTAGCCCCTTTCATCTTTCCCTGTCTTTTCCTCCTCTCACACCTACATTTCTCTCCATTTACTGTGTTCGTGTTTCCATATATCTGCAAGTCTGTACAGGGCTGCCTGTGTGTCTGTGTGTGGGAGGCTTCATTATGCTGATATCCTCTTTTTCCCTGTCAGAAATATTAATCCCTCTGGTCAGTTTTCTGGGAAACCAGGGCAGAATCGTGTTATGTTGTCGCCTTCATGTACTGGTAGTGGTCATTTACCATGACACTACATCTGATGTTATCCTTTATGTTGTAATGAAGTGCAGGATTTTTCAGACATTTCAGTTTATAGTAGTGTAATATATAGTAACTTCTTCTAGACTTCTGATGTTTGGAGCCATATGAGGAACTGAAGTCCAAGTCTGTTGAAAGGAAGTTGCATTGTAATTGAGTCTTACACAATTTGACACGCTTGTTTGAAACAAGCTTGTAATTTTGACTCAGTGCTACTAAAAGCAGCTAACAGAAGAAAAGGAGGTAGGGAGGGTAGAGAGGAGGTTTTTTTTTTAATGAGCAGAAGCCCTCTAGTGG
Organism: Lutjanus argentimaculatus; assembly: GCA_034769285.1. Taxonomy (NCBI): domain Eukaryota; kingdom Metazoa; phylum Chordata; class Actinopteri; order Lutjaniformes; family Lutjanidae; genus Lutjanus; species Lutjanus argentimaculatus. The sequence goes on from JAWZSL010000001.1 coordinate 7,070,848, forward strand.
ATTATATTTGCACTGTGTCATTTGAGCAGTGTTTCACACCCAGGACACTTAAATTTATTTTTTATTTTAACACAGAATTACCCTGTCACTGGAGACAGTTGTAAGCATGTTTTTGTTCTACCCCCATCACCCACCATCAATGACGTCACAGCAGATATTTTTGCTAATTTGTTGTATTTTGTCTTCAGCAGTCTGTTGACCGATGATGGATTACGTATTCTTTGGCATAATTGATTGGTTTGTGGTATGCCTGATGTTTTGCAGCAGCTTTTTGACACATTTAAAGAGTAAAAGGTAAAGGGGAACTTTATTGTCACATATAGAACTATACAGAGTATGTACAGTGAGAGTCTGTCTGCTATTTCATAAAACAGTGAACAAAAATTATAGAATTTGACAGCAGCCAGAATTGGATAGTCACACATACAAATCTCTAATGTTTCATCAGTGTGGGTTATTGATCCCCTTAAAAGCTGATCTCCACAATGTCCCCTTTGTGTTTTTAGTGGAATATCCTGTATTTTACTCCTCATACTGGGTTTTTTTTAAGTATGGCCAGCTGAAACATTGTGAACCAAACATGAAATACACATATTATATTTTAATTATCTGTGGTCTATTTCAATGATTTCACTTTCAATAGCCTACATTTAATACATGACTTGTTATTAAATAAGCGTATGTGAGGATTGGACTAATAGCTTGTAGAAAGCTGCTGGTTACATGACAACTAGCTGCAACTCACAAGTCTTGCAAGAATTCTGCTCTGTCTGTCAATAATAGTGCTGATAGCCAAAGTTAGCGATTCCAGTGGTCAACTCAGCAGTTTATTGTGGGAGTGAGAGAGTAAAACCACTGCGGAAAAAGCACCGCATGTTTGGGAAGAAAAGAGGTTTCAAGAAAAATTGATGAACTCTTATTTTGTCAGACCTGTTATCTGCTAAAACAGATTCATTGGTTGCTCAAGGATTTTAAAAAAAACGTCTTTAGACCAATCACAAATCCTTCAAGTTCATGGGTTTTCCTGTTGGCTCTCAATCATATGCTGGCTCCCTAAATTGGCACACAAACTTTCGAGACCTGCTTATATGGAGTTTTTTAAGTCTTATGAATGCAATGAACATTTATGAATCTATACCTGATGATATGACCCTTCTATGTAAGTTGAAATATGAATGTCAAGTTGGAGGAACAAGGTTTTTTATCTAACAATTGTGTTATATTGTGTCCTCTTTAAGAGTTAGAGTATATACACTGTTTGTAACCTTATGTTGTCTGTGTATGCTTGTATATTTTTTTCCAGGCTTGACATCTGAGGGCATCTATCGTAAGAGTGGTGTGAACTCCCGTGTGGCAGCGCTGTGCGAGAGATTCCGCCGTGACGCTCGTAGTCTCCGTCTGAGGGAGGGAGAGCACCAGGTGGATGACGTCTCCAACACACTCAAACGCTTCTTCAGGGAGTTAGAGGAGGGACTGTTCACATCAGAAGATGCCAGCACCTGGCTCAGTACTGCTGGTAAGATTCAAAAAATTGTCTCTGAGCTCTGTGATGTAGTCTAGCTACACATTTATCCACTTACACCTTGTGGTATCAACCCATATGTATAGTTTTACATTCATTTTATGAGGTGTGGAGAAACTGCTGTCACCCCAATGCAATTCTGGTGATTAAAAGGGAAACTGTCCTGTTTTTTTCAAGATAATCCGCAGGACCTCTCTGTGGACAGTTTAGGGACTATTTTATACTAAAAAAGTAGTCCCAACAGAATTACTGTGTTTGTCTTAGTGGTTAATATCCCAAAACCTTTAAGGGCATTTGAAGGGGGTTAATTCAGCTTTGTCTGTCTGTTTTCTTCTTTCTCCCTTTTGTTCTCTTACACTCTCATGCCACGTTTTTTATTTTTCCTTCTAACACATCCTAACCTTTGTTACTGATTCTCTATATTTCCTCGTTTCTTTCCATCCTCAAATTGAAATGGGCTTTATTGGCCCATATATTTATACAGATAAATAACTTAAAATAAAGTAGAAAAAAAATAAAACAAATACAGTGAGAACTACATAAATGATGCAACAATGAATTAATCTCTTTAAACCTCTGTTTTGTACTCCAGCCATTCAGGATGAAAGTATGAAGATTTCCCAGTACCAGCTGTTATTGAACAGACTTCCTCATGTCAACAAGGCGACACTACAAGCCCTCATCAACCACCTCTATTGGTGAGAAATGCATGCGTGCAAACATTGAATTTCTCTTGTTTCTGAGCATGTCCATTTATGCTCATGTGTGCTTTTCCTTCTATGTGTTTCAGCGTGCAGCGTTTCTCTGAGTTGAACCAGATGAACCTCCATAACCTGGCCATAGTGTTCGGTCCCACACTGTTTCAGACCGACGGGAAGGACTACACTGCCGGCCGCGCCATAGAGGACCTCATCCAGCACTACACGCTCATCTTTGAGGTCAGACTCACTGCTCACTGGGGGATGACAGGAGGGCAAATCATTTTGTTCTCCAAGCTGATTCATTTTTCGTCTTAAGTGGTGACATCAGCAAATGCCAAACACAGCTCTAAAAGGTTGAGATGTCAAAGAAAATGTAGTCTGCCAAGTGGCTGCAAGATCAAGGTCCAAAAAATATTGTTTTACTATTTTATCTCTATGGCATTTAAATGTATATTGTTGTCATCTTTTAGATAGATAGAAAGTAATAAATAATAGAAAGTGTTCTTAAGTAGTGTAAATATTTAATTGTGTGGTGATAAGATTATGTTCGTACAGCACTTCCTGTTTGTTTCATTAGCAAACAAGTTTGAAAAATTAGAAGGAAGTTAGGGAGAGAAATACCTGCACCCATTGTTAAAATGTACTTCTCTTGAAATGCAACCACCTGACAACAGAAAGCCTTATCTTATCTGCAGCACAATGTTGTTTTGATGAGATTAAAATGCAATTTCACTCGAGTGACATTAGCTCCAACATCATCAACAATTAATGTCTAGTTTCCTGCTGGTTTAGCAGCAACAGTAATTAAATAAAGAGGTTTGAAATGCTGGTGGGGATTTTAGCTCAAGATCTAAAGAATGGCATGATGCTGTAATTAAACTATTATGTTGGTAAATGATTGATTTATTGTTTATGTGAGTGAGTAAATCTGTGCATATTTGTTTGCAGGTGGATGAGCAGCAGCTAAAGAAGCAGCTAGAGGAGATCACGGTTATCATCCAAGTGCGAGAGAAACTCAACACAAAGTTTCCTGTGAGTCACACACACTCACTCAGAACAGTGAAGTCATTTTATTTATTTTAAACAAAGAACATTGTAATGATTAAATTGCTGTAGATAGTTTGTATATCTTTTTATTTAACATCTTACATTTAAATAAAAATGCAACCGATTACATCAGATTAGCTGTGTTTGCATTGTGAAACACAATTTGTTATTATCCATATGTTGGTGCTCATGTATGGCTATGTACTGTTACTTGTTAACCTAATGCTGTTATCTTTCTGTCTGACCTTTTCTCTCTCTCTGTGTGTTCGTGTGTACCGGATACTTCAGAGTACTGAACCTGGTGGGCACTTCATCTGTACAGTGTACCTGGAGGAAAAGAAAGACACAGCAGAGCAACATGTCAAGGTGACCTGGACTTCACAAAAAGACACAACATAACTTCACATTTTACATTTTTGGTGCCCAGTTCCTCTTTTGTGCGGTGTGCAATAAGGGCTGCTGGGAAAAACCACCGGCTAGATTAGTATGCAGCCAGACTGTCGCCCTTTGCTGAAGAGGGAAAAACTCTTCAGTAACTGTGTTATTTCCTCCTTTAGATCCCTGGTTCAATGACAGCAGCAGAGCTGTCCTGTGAGGTTCTGGACCGGCGTAACATCCCTGTTAAAGACAAAGAGTACTGGAGCTGCTGGGAGGTCAGCGACAAGGAGGAAATGGGTGAGACAGATGGGACGACAGAGGGAGACAACAGACAATAGTAGACAAAATGCCTAACTGTTCTTTTTAATGCAGATAATAATTTTCTGGTCATAAATATATCTTAAAGAGATAGTGTTGATTATTTGATGTGGAGTTGTATGAGGTACTTATCAGTAGTTAATGTATTACATACAGTAGATGGCAGTGAGGATGCCCCAGCAGCAGTGCTGGTGTAGGAAGTTAAGCAATGTACTTCTGTGGACAGGGTCAGCAGCAACACATATTTTAGCCACCTAAAAAAGAATCAATATCAGTTTAAGTATACACTATATTTAGAATATTTTCACTGCTTTATGTTGCCATCAGAAAGGAATCAGCTGTTATATAAGCCAGATATAGCCCCTCTTGCTCAACCAGACTCCACTGGCAAAAAACAGTCATTTTACCTTCCAGAACACAGTAGTCGCTGGTCTACTGCTGCCTCAGTCTGTTAGTTTGTTTGTGTTATTGTGTGATTCACTGAATTTGAACTAAACTTTTAAAACTCCAAAGTTACCCAATAACATACACGAACAAACAGATCAAGGCAGTGGTAGACCAACAACTACCGTATTCTGCAAGGTAAAATTATTGATTTTGCTGATAGCGTCTAGTTGGTTTGAAGAGAGTGTTACTTGGCTTATATAATGGCATTTTCCTGTTGGAAAAGGCTGTCTGATGGCGAGGTAAATACATTCTGCTGCTGACCCTGTCCACAGCAGCACATTGCTTATCTTCCTATGGCAGTACTCCTGCTGCTGCCCCGAATTGGCGTTGTGCTGAGTGCCATCGAACACACTGACTATGGAAAAGTGCCACATACATCACCACTTCAAATAATCTGAACTATCCCTTTAATTATTCTGTTATCTGCTTCCACCAGTACAGACGAGGCTCTATTTATAACTCTTTAGGTTTGGAAAGCGACATGGGTTCATGTGTAAAATTAACAACATGAAACATGACAAGGCCCACAGCGAAACAAAAACAATGACTCAAAGCTTGTGAAATGCTCTCCACTCAACCTGCAGCCTGACCTTCTCAAAGTGACACACATACTCCAGAGGCAAAAGGATCACTCTCAGAAATGTGACTCTGTCGAGGTTTGTTTTGAGCCTGGTATGTGGGCCATCTGGTTCCCCGCCGGGAAGCCCGTAGGTGGCTTATCAAATGCCAGTAACACTCAACTAATTTGGCAGATTTCCCATCACTGGCCAGAAAACCAATCTGCTGATTACAGGAGGAAGTGCAGGAATGATTTTGAGAAAAAGTTAAAAAGAGTGTGAGTGACTGGAGCTGGCGGGGATTCTGTCAGTCACTTGTTTACTACAGAAGTCACTTTTGTATTACAACAACAAAAGCTATTTTTGAGTTAGGTATGTAGGCGTGAAAGCACTGTCTGTTGAAGGATGTAAAGTGACATCCTTGTAAACCAAATCTGCATTCCTTAGTTTACTAAAATAGAAACAAACATTTTTATAGCTTGAAAAAATAGCGTCAATCATGTCGTCAGGAGCTCTCAGCCTGTCTGAGAATGATACTTGTGTTCTCTCTTCCTTTAATAAGACAAAAAAAGTCTTCTAGCTCATGTAAACAAATGATTTGTGGCTACTTCAGTTGTTTTGTTTCCCTCAGAACGTCCACTGCACTATCAAGAGCGAGTCTTGCCCATCCTTCACTCGTTTGGCACTGACTCCCATCTGCTCATCAAGAAGCATGTCGCCATGGAATCGATGATCCTCTACCTGGGTAAACACATAATGATTATCTCTAAATGATTATCTCTGCATTGTTAGTCCTTCATGCGACATGCTTCTTGATAATCTGTCGTTCTGCCCTCCAGCCAGTAAAGTGGATGCATCCAAACACGGGATGATGAAATTCAGAGAAGAGCGAAGCATCCTGGGATTGGGACTGTCCTCTGGAAGTTTCCACGACCGATATTTCATCCTCAATTCCAACTCTCTCAGAATGTACAAGGAAGTCAGAGTAAGATTGCCAGATATACTTTGTACAGTTTTTCCATTGTCACATTCTTTCACAGGCTCATTAACTATGTTTCTGTCTCTCTCAGAGTAACCGTCCAGAACGTGACTGGCCAGTGAAAAACCTAAAGGTCTACCTGGGTGTTAAGAAGAAGCTCCGTCCTCCCACATGGTGAGCACATGCCGTCAGTGTAGCACTGATGTCACTTACTATCCTCCTCAGGACACGTGGCTTGCTCTGAACGGTGAAAGCTGAGATTCTGTACCAATAGGAAGGCTTTAATTTGCACAAAATAATGTGCTAACACTTCAGAGGAGGAATATAATCTATTTTTGTCTGCAGATAGAAATTAATATCAATCTACAAATTCATAGTCATGAGTGTCCCTCTCTTTGTCTGTTTCATATTATTACATCTTTTACGTTGTTTGTGGTCTTCTTATGTCTGCCATTAATAATATCCCTCAAATGCATGGAGTAAAAGTAAAAAGTTGTCTGAAATATAAGTACTCCAGTAAAGTACAGACACCTGAAAACTCAATGGAGGTACAGTAAGAAAGTATTTGTACTTCGCTACTTCCCGCCTTTGCAATAAAGTGATATAACTATAAAACTTTTGCAGTCTGAAAGGTGTAGACTGAAGCTACAGCTTATAACACCTACCCTTCTCCCTGGATCATATTAATGTGCTCAGCACATCCAGCATTCACTTTGTGCTGAATGCTATTAGTCTGATTACCTTTGATGTTTGTTTTAACAAAGTGATTGCTATATATGCACCACCTCAGCAGCTGAGTGCAACACCTCTACACCACTTTACCACTGGTAGGAGCTAGTAATAATACATTCATAAGCAAAATCCAACGTTTTTAATCTTAATTCAAATCAAAAGTGCTTCTTAAGCCTTTAGCTGTGTGACCAATTTTGTCTGTGTACCCTGTAAAGGGGTTCCCAAATTATTTCAGCACTAGAGACAGGATTTTAGATTTTTTTGTCTCAACGAAGGCCCTCTGAGTATTTTTTAAATTTGAAGATAATTAAGTTTTCATAGTCTATCAATGATCAAACTGGGATCACTATAAATTACATTCAATCAAAACGGCCAACCCTGTTTCTTCCCTTGATGTTCCAACTTCCAAAAAATGTGACACACACACACACACAATTTAATTTCAGTGAACATTTTCATTCAACTGCCTTTTTTTGTATCTGAACCAAATCTGTCAATGCCCCTGAGATTATTTCAGAATCAGTCTGTTTAAACTGTACACAGCCTTAGAGCCAATGCTGTAACCCCAGTTGCTCTTCAGCATAATAATTAAAATAATTTAAAGGAATAACACATGGCTATATTTAAATTATTCATTTTCCAATTTTAGATACATTTTAATTATTTGCCTTATCTGAAATAGCTCATGGGGACTTATAAAAAGAGTGACCACCAGGGGGCAGACTGAGCCCAAGAATCATATGCTGCTGGGACTTAAATAATTATGCTGCTGCTGAATATTTTTTTTTTTTTTGTCTCTTTCTCTGTCTGTTTGCAGTTGGGGACTGACGGTGGTGTATGAGAGTAAGAAACAAGAGAAGCCAGAGAAACAGCAGTGGTGAGTAGCTGTCCAGTGCTGCATGTACAGCATGAGGACCTTTTTATATACAGTTCATAGCTGTCAGCACAGAGCATTCACAGTTCAGCTCAGTCCTGCTCGAGTTGTCAGTCTCAACAAGATACATGGTTTATTCCCTCTGTATTACAGCCAGTCCCCAGACAGATTTGGTGCAGTGGTCTGCTCCCTGAGCTGCATTAGATTAGATTTTATTTTGAACATAAAAGGTAAAAATATAAGTAAGGAAAAAACAAGAATAACAAATGAACAGCGAATATTCAGCAATAAATAATTTTTGTCTGAAAAGAAGTAGGCAGAAGAGTCTTACCCCCTTTTATATATTTCATCATTAAACTTTGTGTTAAACATTTTAGCTTTTTGCCCCAGTTTTCACTAAACACAAACTCAACCAAATGAAACAAAATGTCTTGAAAAAAATTGCACATTGATATTACTTTCAAAATATTTGCAACTGGCAAACTGACGTTAATCACTTTAGATGTTAGCAATGATGAGCTTAAACTTAAACATGTTATGTTTTTAAAAGTAAAAGGTGTTTTCGTTATGAAGAAATTGCAGGAAAATGAACCCTCTAGGGCATTCGCTGTACTGTATCCAGCTCCATGTCTCATGTAAAACAGCCTCTGGTTGATCGTGGACAGCACTGAACCCTTTGTTTGGACGTCAGACAATTAGACAATCAGTTTTTTAACATGGTTGGCAATGGGAAATTGTAGTGTCACTGATTTCAGTATTTTCCAAGACTTTTCCCCCACTTGCAAGACTTTTCAGATGTTATTAATGACAACTGAAAGAGTTTCTGTTGCAGTTTGTGTGGGCTCATGTTATTTAGTCAGATTGCAGGGGGAATGAACGATTTGGAATAGCATTTCATTTTGCAAGCAGGTAAAAACATAACAGCGCCCTGACGGCAACATAGAAAATTTACTTGCAAGATGTCCAGAAGAAGCCAGGATACTTGCTGCTTTCTTTCTTGAGACCTTCTGGCACGCCTGCTGTTGATGCTGTCTGATTTTTTTCCCTCAGCGGCAGAGTGATCACATTTTTGACGTGCATGTAAACATGACCAATGTTAGAAAAAAGCTAGCAGTTTCTCTGTAGGCAGAGAAAACGGGTCAGATCCCTGCGTGAGAGTTTGGCGAAGGAGGCACATGAAAGGTCGGCTCCACCCAGGAGGGAAACACACATGAGTACACCTGTAACCATGCCTCTATTCTAATCCGGGTCTCTTCACATATACATCCCTCTGTGTGTGTGTGTGTTGTGTGTGTGTGTGCGTGCGTGCGTGCGTGCGTGCATCAGTTTTTGTCACATCCATGTGCAGGCTCTGTGTGTGTCCTTGTGTTCATGTTACAGTGGGCTCTACACTGTCAACAGCAGTAGACATCAGCGCTGTTGTAATGGGAGCGCTGTTCTCATCACGCTGTAGGCAGTATCATCTCTCAGTTACGCTCCATTGCCATGTCGCTCATAGCAGAGAAAACACACCTGAGAGGAAGAAACGGAGAGAGGGAGGGCGTGTGGAAGATAGATAAAGACGGCAGGGGCAGCAAGTGGCAAGTAGAGAGGCAAAGTGTCACACTGAAGGAGAGAAACTGTGTACTAAGAAATTTAACAATAATAAAAAAAAGAAAACTTAGCATCGAGTTAGAGATAAGGAAGAAAGTGACAATATGGAAAAATTAATGGATGAGGAGGTTTCTATGTGGCTGACTGAACCTTTCCCTCCCAACCTGCACTTAATGTCGCTTAGCTTTATCCGGTTAATGCTTCTATCCACTTAAAACTCTCTTACACTTGTTAATTTTCCCTTTTTGTTGCGCTGTTTTATCAGCATATTCACACTGTTTCTCATTTAAGCTCACAGGGATGCTCAGAATATTATGTAAATGCTATTCCGTGTCTTTATGGAAACCCATGATGATAAATGAGCAGCATTTATTCTTCTGCAGCTGATAATGTTCTAGATTAGCACCCCAGTTAATTGCACAGAAAGTAAATGCATTGTCGAGCATTATTGAATACAGCACCGTAGGTACGCACGCTAGAGCAGAGCGACTGTCCTCTTTTAGATCCAGACGAGCACTAATGAGCTCTTCTGGCCCTAATGATGCAAACTAGGCAAAAGGAGGAGCTGTGTGCGTGGTCTGTGTGTGGTGTGTGTGTGTGTGTGTGTGTGTGTGTGTGTGTGTGTGTGTTGTGTGTGTGTGTGTGTGAGGTGTGTGTTTGCATGTGAGCCAAATCTCTTCACTGGAGATAAAATTATGTCTGTGGTGTATGTGCGCTATACCAGGGGTTTCAAAATCTGAGACTGTGGGCCTTCCCCTTAGACAATGCTTGGAAAAATCCTCCCCCGCTAAGATTCCTCGCTGAGTTTTTCTCAATTCCTGGATGTCTTTGGGGTCATGATTATGTTATTTGATCGCTTTGACAATCAACAATTGTGCCAAGGTTGACTAATATTGCTTCATATGAAACCAAATACATAAAATAGGTCTGTCCAAAGGCATTTATTATCATTATTATTATTATTATTAGATTCTGACTCTGGGAAAGAAGGGAAATGGTAAAATTCCCCCAGACTAGTGTATCTCTGAAATATCTCTTCAACCAAATCACACACATTTAGGCTAATCTATGTGATATCCTTTTGACAACTATGTTACAATCAATTAATCGTCAGCTATTAACTAATCAACAACTATTTTGATAATCAGTTCATCTTTATGAGTCATTTTTTAAGAATAAAAGCATTTGAAGTCTCTGATTTCAGTTTCTTAAATGTGAATATTTTCTGGTTTCTTTACTCCTCTGTGACAGTAAACTGAATATCTTTTGGTTGTGGACTGAGCAATAAATTTGAGGACGTTATCTTGGGCTTTGGGAAACACTGATCAACATTTTTCACACTTTATAGACTAAACAGATTAATTGATGATGAAAATAATTGTTAGTCACAGTCGTAAAGTAGTGTAATAATATTTCTCTTCCATTCACTAAGCTTCCCCTGAGACTGTTTGGAGCCCTCCTTGGAGACGCCCTTCTCCCGCTTTGAACACCTCTGTGCTGTACTGTACTGTATACGTTTTAGTTCTCAAATCTGCATCAGTGTTGTGTTGTATCTCAGTGGAGGACACTTGAATAAGTTGTGCAGTCTAAATTTGTTCTCGTAGCGATATTAATTGTATAAATAAGGTCTATTTATTCAGCACCACTGCATGGCTGATGACTCAGAGGGCTCTGTGACGGCAACCTGAGTGGCATAAAATATGCACGTACACACACACTGACAGACATAACAGAGACACAATTACACTTTTTACGGACACAGGCACACACACACACACACACACACACACACACCACACACACACACACACACTGAATGCTGAAGGTCCCAATCAGTGCTTCTCTTTGTCTGGAGTTTAAATTAGGAATCACACTCAGTGTTTACGCCTGTGGCGCCACCACCGGGCGCCATAAGAGAGGATGTGTCAATTTCAGTTAATATCTTTGACTACTCCTGTCTTTCTTTCTTCTGGTTCTTTTTCCAAATTTCCCTTTAGTCTCCAAATGCCTCTCTGTACTATCTGACTTCTTTTTGTCCCCAAGACCAAACACACACACACACACACACCCACACACACACACGCACATACACATACACATACATAGTTCCAGGTTTTTATCACACTGTCTCCCTCACTTCATCACCCTCTATGTATTTGCAGGTATCTCTGCTGTGACACCCAGTCAGAAATGAGGGAGTGGTATGCTACTTTTCTGAGTATACAGGTATGATATCTCTCTTTCTCTCTCTCTCTCTCACACACACACACACACACACAGGTGAAAACAATAAGTTGACAATTTGCTATTTGTTTCTACTGACCATTAAAGGGATAATTCAGATATTTGAAGTGGGGTTGTATGAGATACTTATCCATAGTCAGTGTATTACCTATAGTACAGTGGATGGTGGTTGTTGGCACATTGCCAGTTTTAAAGAATGTCAGAATATTAGTTTGAATGTATCTTATATTTAAAATATTTTCAGTGCTTTGCCATGCCATCAGACAGCCTTTTCCAACGTTCCACGTTATATAAGCCAAATATCACTCTTTCCAAAACAACCAGACTTCTTAAGCAACTTTAGTAATTTTACCTGCCAGAACATGGAAGATGCTCATCTGCTGGGGTCTCAATTGGTTAGGTAGTTGTTTGTGTTTCTGTGTGATTTAAGCGTTTAAAAAAGTTAGTTCAGATTTATCAAAGTCACACACAACATAAACAAACTAATCGATTGAGGCAGTGGTAGACCAGCAACTCGCATGTCGTGTGATGCAAAATTATTGTTTTTGCTGAAGGAATTTGGTTGGATTGGACAAAGTGATAATTGGCTCATATAATGTTGATTTCACGTTGGAAAGAGCTTCTGATTGCAAGGTAGAATGGTGAAAATTTTCTAAATATAGTGTATACTTAAACTAACTTTTTTTTTTTTTGGTTTATTTTTTGTAGTTGGCTAAAATAGGCTTTGTTGCTGACCTTGTTCATAGCAGTACATTGCTTAGCTTCCTATACCAGTACTCCAGTGGCTTCTCCTCACTGGAAATGTGCCAGCAGCCATCTGCTGTAGGTAATACACTAACTGTACCTTGTTCAAGCCCACTTCAAAAACTCCAAATTATCCCTTTTCAAGCTTGTAAAAATCATCTGTTTTGGATATAGTATAATATAGTTTCAACACAGCACCATGAGATGGAGTAAACCTCAACAGGACAAGTTGAACAGTGCAGCACAGTAACATGTGAACAGTGTTTTCCCCAACCTGCGGATGGTATTGTAAATTCCCTTTTTGCTCTGTCTCCTCTCCCTTCTCCTCACTAAAGTACGATGGCAACGTGTGGCCTCAGGATGGACTCCAGCAGGCGCGGGTGAGCCGCGCGTTGCCGGACACGCGTCATGGTAACGTGTCATTGATACCACTGCGTGGCAGTGAGAATGAGATGCGGAACAGCGTCGCGGCTTTCAGCCAAGACCCGCTTGCTGTGAGTCAACCTACCAATCACTGGGACTAATCTAGGACAAACCAGGAAGCTCAGTTTGAAAGCTCCTGGCTAATCAGAGACATTCATGCTGCACAGGTGGTCCAGACCCTCAACCTTAATCCTCACTGGAAGATCAGAACAAATCTACACTGAACATGTGCTAGTTGTGCAGTGTGTCCTTTACATTTGAAGGACCACAACTCGATTGAGAATCCGCTCTCACTCCGCATCAGTCTCATAGTCTCAGCACATTCATTATTTGTCTTTTCTTTTCATTATTTACTCTCGCCAAAAGGAGGACAGACGTTTTCTGGTAGCACCTGTGCAGAATCAATAATCTCTGTTCAATGATTCATCTTTGATTTAATCACCATGACAGGATCTGGGTTCTTAAACTGTGAGTTTTGACCAAAAATATACTGACTATAAGGCGCTCCTTTGCACCAATAAAGATTTATTTAACCTAACATTAGTTCTAATCAGAGGTTAACAAAACTAGGTTTAAAATGAGTAAATCCAGATTTAAAATTAAAGTAGTAAAATTAAATAAGATTAAATTAAAAACTCATCTAAGTTTAGTAGATATATAAATAGAGTTTAATCAATATGGAGATGTTTGCTTACCCAAATAAAATAAATAAATAAATAAATAAATAAATTTGATGCTGTCAGGATCTAGTAAGTATTAGTGGCTGCTCTATAAAAAACATTACATTGTTTGCTAGCTACAGAGTTAACAAAATGTTGCATTGTTTGCTAGCTAGCAAAACGATAAAAAAAAACAAAAAACAGTTATTTGCTAAAATGCTAACAAAATGTTACATTGCTTGCTAGGTTGTGAAAAACTAAGTTAGCCTTGTTAGCCTACCCATGATGACTCTGAAATAAACTATTATAACTGTAACTCTTTTTCTCAATCCCTCTAAAAAAAGGCCACTATTTTAAAAGTTAAAGCTGTTCAGGTGTAAATTTAAAGTTAATACTTGATCACAGATTAAATCTGAGTATAAAGTTTTGGTGTGACAGAATTAAATTTAATCCAGGTTTAAAGTAAGAACTAAACTGAGGTTTGAAGGGAGGTTAAGATTTAATCATTATTAATTTCAAGCTAGTTTAGCAGTTTGGTGCAACATAAAATAATCAGGTTTAAAACTGAGTCCTTGTTGGTGCAAACCAACATGTGTTTTCATGAGCCTGGATTCCAGGACAAGAGAATAAATTACTAATCAGTGTCTGGATCCAAAAAATGTTTAAGAATCCAGATGAGGAAGAGGAGTAGACGACAGCATCTTCATACTGCAGGAGGTTTTAGACTGAGAATCAACAAAACAGAATTTCAGTGAGAGTTACTCTGGCGATGCTCTGCCAAGGCTCTAAAACCTCAAAACACCAAAGGAACAACAGAAACAAAGACTAACACATTTGAAGTGAACTCGTGCCTGCAGGCAAACTGTGGTGAACACCGTGTTTCACAGCACTGCTGCCGTATCAGCTCACAGAGTTGTGTACTTGGCAGGAGTTTGACAAACATCACCGTTGGTTTGTTGGACAAGGTTTAAACCAGACCTGTTCAACAACATCAATATCACCCTCTCCGTCTGTTCTCTTATTTTCATATAAGATTTGATTGCAGCCATCCGAAATAATTTACTCTCAGTCTTAGTGCTGTTGGACCAAATGTCTACAATCTGATGATGCTGTTGTCTCCTCCTGCTGTTTCCGGCCATCACATGCCTCTCATTAGTTTGCTGCCGACTGCAGCAGCACATAAGAATTCAACTCAGTCTTTGGCAATAACACGATTCCTGGGTTGCGGTGTTGTTGCCTTCCAGATATTTTCTATTGATCCCGGTCTGTTGAGTGTATTGACTGGATACAATTTTTGTGAGTGTGGGAGGAGGTGTGATTGCTTTGGTGACGGGGCAGCAGCAGCAGCAGAAGAAGCCGGGTTTGCAGGATGTTTGTGTGTGTGGGGGTGGAGGAGGGAGAGGCACCGTGTATTTATAGGTCCAATTTTCAATGTGAATTGAAAGAGTAAATGTGGAAAACTGTGTGTGTGTGTGTGAGGATGACCGCTCCTGTTTATGACCCTCGAGGTGAATCCAAAGATGTTCGGTGTGACTTTTGAACGTAAAGGGATAGTTCAGATTATTTTATGTGGGGTTGTATGAGGTACAATAGTCAGTGTATTAGCTACAGTAGATGGTGGTTGACACACCCCCAGTTTGGAGAACCAGAGAGGAGTACCAGCATGGAAGTTAAGCAATGAACAGTGTCAGCAACAAAACATTGAAAAAGGTCCACAAATCAATATCAGTTTAAGTGAACACTATATTTAGAATATTTTCACTGCTTTACTTTAACATCAGACAACTTTTTCAGACGTGACATTGCTGTTACATAAACCAAATATCCCTCTTTCCTAACCAACCAAACTCCATGGGTGAAATCATTAATTTTACCACACAAAACACGGGAGTTACTGGTCTACCGCTGCCCCAATCTGTTACTTAGATTGTGTTATTTTGTGACTTTAGTGTTTTAAAAGGATAGTCCAGATTCACCAAGGTCGCACACTAACACAAACTAACTGTCAGATCAAGGCAGCGATTGACCAGCAGCTCCTGTGTTTTACAAGGTAAAGTTACTGATTTCACCCATGGAGTTTGGTGAAAATATTCTAAATGTAGCATACACTTCCACCTCCTGACTCTGTCCACAGCAGTTTATGCTTACCTTCAGCGCTGATACTCTCTCTCTCTCTCTCTGCTTCTCCAAACTGGGGGCGAGTCAACCAGCATCTACAAAATACCTCATACAACCCCACAGTAAATAATCCGAGCTATCTCTTTGATATCACAGATTCACCATATCTTCATTTCTCTTTTCTATCACACTCTAGTCTTCTTCACACTTCTCTTGTTGTTTAAATATACTATTACTACCTGCCTGCCTCTTCATCTCTCTCACCCTACATTTCGCTCCTGTCTTCAGTCCATCACTGTCCTCACCTCCCTCTATTTCTGCACCTCCAGGTTCCTCCTATCTGTCCATCTCCCTCCCTGTCATAACCCCCTCTGTTATTTATCTTTCAGCTCTTTAGAGACGTTCGATAATGGTGGCTGCAAGGAAGGTAAGGCAATTTTGCTGGACCGTATGTACATTTTCAAATTAAATACTTTATGATTTATTGTCAGAAGTGCATTCTTTGGTCTGTGAGAGCTGCATCAAGCTCATAGGGTCATAAACAAAGAGAAAAACATTGCTTGTGAATGTGAGGATATTACAGTCGATTGGAACTTCAGTTTAAATCTCTTTTATTGAGGAAGTGATCATAAAAAACATTCAGTATTATATATTGTCCTCATGATAGGAGATAAAATAAACAAAAAAACAAATGTTCAGTTTGAACTGTCAGTATAATGTAGAAGGAGATGCTGAATCCTGTTGAACTGAACCAGATTGTTAAATAGTGCAAACCGTATTCTCGCTAGGTGAGAAGCTTTACTATTTCTTCCAGGTTTAGTTTGACAGGTGGGACCTCTGCTTTCTGACAGAGCATAAAATAAGTTTCTTTGCTACAATAAGTGCATGAGATGGCAACCCGTTGTTGACATTTATTAAGCAGGGAGAACTGATCAGAGACTCTGAGCACCACCAGAAGTGGGTCAGGTCTCATTAGTGTATGAAACATATCTGATAACATTTGGAATATGTTAGTCCAAAACAGAGCTAATTCAGGACAGAGAACAAAACTGTGGTGCCTTCAGAGTGGCATTTGTCACAAAGTGGGGATACATCTGAAAAGATTTTTTGTAGTGAAGTCTGGATCATGTTATATTGAATAACACAGAGCCGAGAGCGAGCAGTCCACTTACGTATGTTCTTTAATGCTTTATTCCAAAGAATCAACAATTATTTTCTCTTTATGACATTTTCACTATTATACCCATAGCTGTTCAAACATGAATAATGTAATAATGACACAAATAAGTAAATAAATGACAATCAAGTCAAAAAAAAAAAATATTTAAGAGGAGCTTAACTCTTCTTAAAACAGAAGTTCTCATGTTGGCAGTCATCTGCATCTTACTGCAGCTCAGCAGCTCTCAAACAGTAGGGCAGTCCCCCGCGGTTGGGCATAGACCCACTGCAGGGGGGCACGTGGGTGACCACCAGAGTAAAAATATGGAGTGAAACCAAGTTGAATGAGTATGATTTATGCAGGGAAAATAAAACAAACAAGAGCTTACATTTATTTCACAAAGATTCAACTTTGATCCTTTTTCATGAGTTGCCTCCCTTATCAATGTTAATAACTAACTTAAAAAAAAATCATCATGAGTGACTCTGTGAATAGTATATATTGTAGAAATGAATGAATGAATTGAATTAGTGGATTCACAGACGATGTATCCTGTTTTCGATAATTCATTGATCGTCAAGTTAGTGATCAAGCAAAAACTACAAAATATTTGCTGGTTCCAGCTTCTAAAATGTGATGGGATGCTGCTTGTTTCTGTTTCATATCTGTGTTAAGATGAATATCTTTGTGTTTTTGCACTGTGGATCTAACAGAACAAGCAATTTAAAGATGTCAGCTGGGATGCACTAATGAAACAGTAATTCGTTGCCGCCCCAGTAGTATATAAGAGCATTGTATAATACAAGGGCACATTGACATGTCATAAAGTTTGAGTGAAAGATAAAAGATACGAGAAAACATGACTGCTAAAAGAGGAGCCAACTGTCAACAGTGTGGGGGAACTGCTGTAGAGACAGAGCAGCATTCTTCACACAGTGCACAAAAATTAAACCTGTCTGGAAGCTGTTCCTCCCACAGTCTGATCTACATCAGACCTCTTTTTATCAAGTTTTCTTTTTAGGGTATTATTTCTCCCGTGGTTGGTTTTCTTTTGCTGTTAAAATTATACAGTGCTTGCAATGCTTTATTTCATTGTGGTCATGCCAGTAAAGCTATTTGAATTTGATGAAGCTTTTGCACTGTGGATCAGATGAAGATCTGTCAGGATGTACGTCTGCATTTATCTGCTCTCTTGACCGCTGCTTATTGAGTCCACATCATGTCAGCAGCCTCATATCTGGTTGCCATGGCTCTGAGACATTCATAGTCTGGATGAAAATTTTAAGCCTGACCTCTCAGGGGACTTTGAAAATGCTGTGAAACTGGTTTTAGGTTCAGGGATAAAAGCCGACCTAACCAGATTAAAAAACATGCACAAGTGAATAAAGGTCATTTTAATGAATAAAAAGTTCAGGATGTGGCAGCGCTGAATTGAACGTCTGACTCTCTGGTTTTCTGCTCTTTAAAGGGCGGACGGTTGGCCTCAGATGACCTCGGAACATTCCAGTGACATCATCATTCTACGACTGTGAGGACCAGAGTGACGGACACTCATACTGTAGGCGGATTGTGGCCCTACACTGCAATCTGCGCCTTTTTGAATATGATCTGGACCAACAAGCAAACGGACGAGAGGATCACGTGTAAAATAGAACTTCCACTGGTTCCTCTGCACACATGAACTTTACTTGACTGGATGTACAGTAGAAGCAGCTGGGAGCTGTGGCATTACAGATGGATGGACAACAATCACCCTGAAGATATCCGACCCGCTCCCAGCTCAATGTGCGACAAGTCTGCGCCCAACTACGTTGCATGATGGGACAGAGGCATGAAAGACATGCTGAGAGAAACCTTAATTTCTTTAATGTATTTTCTGTCAGAAATAGTCGGGTTATTCTAGGCACTGTCATCGAGTGCTTAGAATTTTTTTAAAATAGAAGATTTATGTTTATTTACTTGCAGTTGTAGCTGAATCTGATTTATAATTCTCTGTTTTTAGCACTCTTTCTGTTCTATTGCTCGAAGAATTGTTGGGATAATCCTGCAGTTCAAAACTGCTCCTGTTAGCAAAGCTGATGCCATCGAGACGGTGACCTGATTTTGTCCAGAGTTTGTTCCACTGGGACCAAGACAGGGCTGAGAGAGCTGAGAAATGACAGGTGATGGACCCGTGTCTGTTACTCCACAGGACATTTGCCAGTATTGTGCAAAGCCTCGGTCAGTGTTGCATATTTGTGCTTGTGTCCATTTGCCTTCACTTGTGCACCAGTGTGCATACAGTGTGTGTGAATACATGTAGGTGTGTTTGTGAGTGGACAAGTTTTTGTGTCTTTTGGGGAGTGAAGGAAAGAGAGGCATATGCTGAAAAAAAAACATTATTTTTCTTAAATGTACTACACAGAGTTTATAACTTATGAAACAGTCTCAATTTGATACTGATACCTCTGTATGACCTACATAAGCAAACGACATCAGTGAGAAAATTCTTCTACATGGTTGCCTTTAATGGCTGCCACCGGGTTGGATTCTCCACGAAATCAGATGAAACAAGCCTGTGTTTACATTTTCCAAGGCAAAGTTACAGTGAGTCGTACATTAGCCAGTTAAAAAGAAGCAAGAGGAGATTTTTTTATTTAGATGATTTTGTTTTTGATGTTATATTTTGTGGTTCTGGTGGTGAAAACGGCAGGGGAAAGTTCTTTGTTGTTACTTAAAGATCAGAAGAAGAAAGTCACAGTTGAGGGAAAAATGGCTTCCAGAAATTGTTTGAATATGTGATAAAATAAGAACAGTACTTGATTTACTGTTGTGCCCTACTCTGAATAAAATCAACTCCTTCAGTAGGTCACATTTCAAGTCATATTCATATATTCAAAACAAGGTTTTTGCCCCAGTCTGATCAGTAGTCCTGCCTTTCTTCCTGTCCTCAGCACCGCCTCCTCTCTGTAGGTCCTTTTTTAAAACCTGTGAAGCTCAATATACAGTGCAGTCCATGGGCAGTTTTGTCATTAACCTGCAGTATTTATGAAGTTTTAGATTATGAATTAGTCACATTGGAATAAACATGTCTTGTTTGTTTATTTTGCCCAACATAGAATAATTGCAGCTTGTATTATTATAGTTTGTTCATCAAAACCCCAGAACAGGGCACAGAAGTTCCTATCTGTAAGCACAAGAAACAAAATTAAAGTGCATTATAAACTTCTATCATTCTTTCTACTTGGGTCCAAGCTTGTATATATTTTGTTAAAAGGAGAGCCATGAAACAATCTGTTGTTACCTGTATTAACCAGTCGACAGTTGTCTCATCAGCTGTGCTACCTGTAGGTTTCCCCTGTTTGTAAAGATTTCTTATTTATTTGGACAGCAGAGGACGCTAGCTGCTGCGCTGCAGCAGCTGCTTCACCTCTGCTGCTGAGACATCATGATGTTCAGCTAAATGTTAGTTTTAAACAAGCACAGTTTGTGTGAATAATATGTATATGCAGTGTGTGTGTGTGTGTGTGAGTGTGAGTGTGTGTTATTAGCTGCCTTCCATCGTAGACCTCAGCGGGAGGCAAGAGAAGACTAACGTAATTACACTCCCTGTAGGAAGTATTCATTCACTCCATGAACTGTTCGTCATGTTTCATTGTTTTCAACGTTGAATCACAGTGGATGTACTTTTTTTTGACACTGATCATCAAATAAAGAGTAAGCAGATATTTAAAAATTCAGATCAAAGTTATTTACACATATGAAACAAAATAATTGCATATGTATTCAGTCAGTAAGCCTTGTTAAGTTACATCAGAACTGAGCAAACATTCACACAATGGCCACAAACTTTGGATTGAATTAAGGTTTGGACCATAGTATCATACTAGAGCTGCAATCAGTTTGTTGTCAGCTATTAAATTAATCAACAACCTTTTGATAATCAAAAAACTTCTGAGTCATTTTTCAAGAAAAAAAGATTTTAGCTTCTCAAATTTGAATATTTTTCTTTAGTTCTCTATGACAGTAAACCGAATATCTTTGGGTTGTGGACAAAACAAAAAAAATTAGGAATCATTTTAGGCTGTAGTAAATACTGATCAATATTTTGTGACATTTTATGGACCAAACAACTAATCAGCAGGTTAATTGCTAAATATTCATTCTTTGTAGCCCTAAATCTTACACACTTTGTTTCAAGGTCTCCTTCATCCTTTCTGGCAAACGTTTTGAAGTCGTGAATTCTTTGAACAGCCATGAAACAACAGCTGGTGAAGCACCGGTTGTATTCATTGTTCCTCCCATCATGCAGTGTCCACAGGCCTCTTAGCGCCCTCCTTCTAAGTGCCCTTTTCACACAGTCAGTTGTTCCAGGCAGATTTCCAATTGTGCCATATTCTTTACATGTTTTCTTTCATGAAGGAGCCATTTAGTTCTCTGTTACTTGTTTTCTTGCATCTTCCTGCACAGATTTGTTTCAGATGTCCATTTGTCTTCATAGTTTTTATAAAAAAACTGAGATATAGCTGTATTTAACCAAGTTAGTTTTTTGCACCAGCTTTACTCACAAATCATCTATTTTTGGACTTTTTACATGACTTCTTAAAACACTTAACTGCAGCTTTGATGGCTGAATACAAATAATTTTCTGTTTTTTATCTGTAACTGATTTGGATATATTTGTAGAAGTTTATGAAGATCTTTTTTTTTTACATTTCTCTCAAATTTTTCCTTAGTGCACAGCAGTGATTCAGTGTTGTAAAACAATTATGGTAACACTTTATTTGATGGGGTCTACATAAGACTGTCATTACGCTGTCATAACCATGTCATGACCCCTGTCATAAACATTAAGAGGTCTTCATGAATGTTTATGACTATTGTCATTAAGTTTCGCTCTAGCAGTTGAGATGATAACTTGACATTAATCAAACCAATAATGTCTTTGTTATGACAACTTGTGACAACTTGATATTATCAAACTAACCGCTATCAGTCCATCAGTTCATCTCTGTAAGTTAAATCACCTTGGTATTGTACTCTGATGTCAAAATGACCTTATAATATTTAATGACATCGTTACGACAAGTCCAAATGGTATCACTTTAGTTGAAGTCCAGCAAATTATTCATGACAACGTTACAAAAGTGTAATAAAGTATAATAAAATTTAGTACATCTTCATGACAAGTTCAAAATGTACCACTTTACTTGAGGTCAAGGAAAATATTCATAACACATTTATAATGGTTTTACAACAGCCAGTGTCAAAACCAACCACAGATGACACTCTAATGTAATATTTAAAAATAAAGTTAAACCATTTATTCAAGTCTGATAATGTAAAGTTGTCATGACAAAGACATTGACAAGTTGTCATAAGACATTTTTGTCTTAATGTCATCTCAAACATCTCAAACGATGTAAACTTTGAATTAAAAGTGACATAATTGACTGAATGACACTTAATGACAACAACCATAAACACTCATAAAGACTCCATCATGTTCATGACAGGTGTCATGACATGGTTATGAAATTGTACTGACAGTCTTCTGCACACCCCTTCAAAATAAAGCATTCTGGTCTAAAAGTTCAACAGGAGGTGATGAATGCTTTTTAGAAGTAGTGTATATTCTCTCTGTGTCTCTTCTTATACTGTTACTCTGCATTTTACTGATTTTGCGTCTCTGAAACTCTAATAAAAATGTTCAGCTAGTTGTGTGTGCATGTTGTGTCTTTGTGAACATGCACGTAATTATAGTGCAAAGTCACACAGTTTCTTTTATCCTCAGAAAAATGTGTTTTTCCAAAAGGTTGATGCCCTCCAGCTCTGCTTTGCCTTTATGGTAATCCACTTGTTTTTCTTCAGCACTTTCATGAAATTAATGTACAAACACACACACAGTCCTACTCTAATCTGCCCTGTAGGGTAATTGTGAAAACACAAGCTGGGCTACAAACATATATGCAGCACACACATGTACATACACAGTAAACACAAACGTATAGGGACAGAAAGTTTTGCGAGGCCTTCGGGTTTCATGACAATGTCATGCTACAGCCATAAGTTGGGAGCTTATAGATGTGCTTCGAGGAAAAATGTCAGGAGGTGTGTGTGGGGTGGGGTGCAGTGATCATAGGGAGAGCCCTGAGGAGGTTTCCTGTGTGTGTGAGTGTGTGTGTGTGTGTGTGTGTGTGTGAGTCACGGTGGTCCACCAGCTCTCCGTTCATTCTTCTAAGCAGAGCTGACACATCAGGGTCACTCTGTACCTCGAGACACACACCGGAGAGCACCGCGAGGGACTCGCATACACAGGAGGCCTTCACTATACTGTTCACACACACACACACACACACAAACGGCCTTTACTACATAGGTCACAGCAGCAGCAGTTGCATAAAGCAGAGGGATGGAGAAAGACGAGTGTGGTTCAGAGGAGGAGGAATGGAAGACGCAGATAAAGTCCAAAGTGAAGAGAGGAGCTTCAGGGCCGGACTTACAGGGTGGCAGAGCATGACAACCACCAGGACCTTCCAAACCCACCTGCCAGACACCAAAAATAAAATGTAAATTTTCACCGAGCACAGTGGGCCATGGCTCCTGAAATAGACAAACAATAGGAGGGACAATAAGAGTGACCGGCGTCCCACAGAAATGTGGACATCCACCTGTGTGAGCCGGTTTCCTTCATTTCCACTCAGAGCACACAGCAGCTAGAGCAGCAGGAGCGAGTGACACTTAAATTGACTTTCACTGCATGCTGCGCTGCATCGGCAGACGTGGGAGCTTCTTTGATGTGAATCAAGGCAGCAGTGAAAATCACGTGTGAGAGAATAATGACAGGCTGCAGTCATTGTTTTCCCAAAAATCAGTGGTGGAACGTAACTGAGTACATGTAGTACAGAACAAATGTGAGGTACTTTACTTTTCATGAGTATTTCCATCATACATCTCAGAGGCAAAATACTGTAGATTTATTCCATTACATTTGTCTGACAGCCTTACTTGTTATTTTTCAGGTTACAATTTTTGATACCTTTCTTGTCCAATGAAAACCATGTATCTCCAAATGAAGTGATTTGGAATTTGTTTTTTTTTTATATAAACTGAATGAAAAAAAGTGACAATGAATGATAAACTGGGTGAAGTGTTCGTTTATGGATTCAGAAAATTCTCCTACTTCTTAAGTGAAATAAACCTTTTAAAACCTTGGATCAGCTGGAAAATAAATGTCACAAAAGTGAAAACAGGACTGTTTTCTGAGCACATGAAAAGTTGACTTTTTGCTATACTACAAACACATGATGATTTTATAGAAATAGATGCGTTGCTGTAGATTAGGGTTGAACAATATGCAAAAAAAAATCATATTGCGATTGACTTGTAGACAGGGACATCTCTGTAGCACCACAAAGCTTTATTAGGGGGCCAAGCCCGGGGGCCTGGGGAACGCGTATGCAAGCATACGCGTTTCCCAGGACCAGCGGTGCTGGGAACCCTATTGTTTTTGTTAAAGTTTTTATTATTTTTTTTATTTTTCCCCCGATAAAAGTGTCGCTGCAGCCTAAACCGTGCATGGGAGGGCGGTCCAGACCCCTGCACGTACCTCAGGTGCAAAAAATCAGATATGTCCGCCAACAGGGGGCGCTATAACAAGGGAAACGCGTTTTGGCCTATAACTCCCATACCGTATATCGCACATTCAAAAGCCTCATATCCACAGATTCCCTGAATTGCCCTGAGTCACCTGGGCTAGGCCACGCCCATTTCCGCCTAGAATTTTTTTCCCGCAAAATCGCGAAAACTCGAAAACCTACTTTTTCAAACTCCTCCTTGGGGGTTTGTCCGATCAGTGTGAAATTTGGCACGTACAGTCTTCCGATGGACCTGATCTAAAGTTATCAAAAGAAATTTGTTCCGTCAAAATTTGCGCAAATTATTAACGAATAAAATTTTCTAGCTAGCTATAATAATGCGAACAGTTGCACATCTCAGTCAAAATAAATGCTAACGACACCAAATCTGAGAATCTTGGTTGGCATGTGACTGTGGGGGTATGAGCCAAATTTGGTTGACGTTGGCCACTAGGGGGCGCTGCAAATATGGGAACGTTATATCTCTTAAACGGAAACACAGATTTTTACAAAATTTGATGGGTATGACGCTGGGTCATATGGGCATATTCTGCCTTTGACACTTGCTGTGCTCTTCCCATTACAGTAAGAGGAAGGGAGAGACAGGGCAGCCTTGTTTGACCTCACATTTAACGGCAAACCTCGGCGACGTGCCTTCCGGTGACGAAACAGAGCCGTTTGCGTTGCGTGGGCTCCGTGACGCCCGGGGGCCGAGTCGCGCAGGAGGCCATTGCAACTGTTGTGATTTGGATATTGAACTTGGCCATATTGTGATATCAATAACATTTTGATTAACTGATCAGCCCTAATGTAGATTAAACTACCAACAGTATATAAAGTAGTTAAAATCAGCAGAACCTTAAACATCTACAGCAGTAAAATACAGCATACACATAAATGCAGCAGTAATATTAATCCATCAGCTATAATGATAAAACACTGACAGGGACCATTTTTCTGCACAGTTAGATTTACAAGTTACAAAATTTTACTTCACAGAACTTTTGTTTGTAGTAGAGTTTTTTTTTTTTTCTACTTTTACTCTACTTAAGTAAAGGATCTTAATACTTCCAAAGTTGTCAAAGTTACAGTGACAACCACACAGATAGGGTGCAAAGTGTAAAGTCAGGACATCTCCTTTCTCAGTCTCTTCCAGTTGCAAAGGGTGTCCCCCAAGGCTCCACCCTAGGCCCTACACTATTTTCTATTAATATAAATGATATTGTTTGTTCTGTAGGAGGCTCATCACCTTTATGCAGTTGGTCCCTCCCCCAGTGCAGTACTTGCATCACTTCAGGATAACTTTCATAGGGTCCAACAGGCTCTCTCTACTCTGAACCTCCTGCTGAACACTACCAAGACTAAGGTCATGTGGTTCAGTAGGAAGGGTTTGGTGCCCCTCCTACCAAAAAAATATCTCTACTCTTGACGGGACTGTTCTAGACCAAGTTACTGAATAGAAATATTTGGGTATCTGGCTCGACAGCACTCACACCACATAAGCAGGTTACAAGCTAAGGTTAAATTGAAGTTAGGTTTCTTACACAGAATGCGTTCCACATCCTCTACCTCTGCTAAATGAACTCTTGTTCAAATGAGCATCCTTCCCATGTTAGATTACGGTGACGTTATTTACAGATCTGGGCTTGCTCCAGAAGCTTGATGTTCTCTATCACTCTGCTCTCTGGTTTGCTATAAATGCCCCCTTTAAAACACAACACTGCACTGTCTATTCCTCTGTTAACTGGCCGTTCCTGCACACCTGGCGTAATATTCACTGGTTTATGCTTATATGCAAAACCCTCCTTGGACTGTCTCCTCCTTACTTGAGTTGCTTACTGCAAACCACATCTGCTGCCTAGAACACTTGTTCTGCTCACCATGTTCTGTTGAAAGCCCCCAAAACAATTACCCTACTTGGACAGTCATCATTCCAGGCTGCTGCAGCCAAGGACTGGAACGACCCGCAAAAAACACTAAAACTGGAAGATTTCATTCCCAAGTCAGTTTTCAATAAACCTATTTTGGACTTTCTTACTGATACAACCCAAAGCTGCCTCTGTGTGGGGATTGAACTTTTGAGCAAAACTCACTTGAGATACACCAAAACCCAAACAGCCCATGTCACACTCTGCAAGAATTAAGTAGTAAATAATAATTTGTAAAATGTACAATGTTTATGATGACATATTTAATATTTATAGTAATATGAGACAGATCAGATTCCATCATGACTTCATGGCAGTTGTTTGTGATGTTGTGAACAAAATATCAGAAATAGCTTCTGACACAATACAGTCCGCTACAGCACGACCACATCAAAGTGTTCTCTTACAATACTGTACTGTGTAACTGAGTCAACAGACCAACTAATGCAGGACATCAACAAAAACTTAACATTAATAAGTGAGGTAACTAGCATTTAAAACGGGAGCATTTACATTGTAAGATACAGTACAGGTGTTTATATTTTTCACTAACCATTCTCGCTACACTAACCACAGGATTTGAATTCAAACTGGACAGCTGCAAACACAGAACCCAATATTTAATGTTAGCGTTTTTTCTTCCTTTATTTCTTGCTCGCTATGAACTGTAATCTTGCGGATAATTGAAGGGGTTTGGCTACTGCTCCTGTTGTTGTCTTTCTTGTCTTCTTTGTCTGATAAAATGGAACCTGAACTTTTCATTAAAAAAGCTGCTTTGAGTTTTGATTCATCTGTCTCATTTGGAAATAGCCTGTGCACGTCAAGTATTGATTTGAATTACAAATCTATTCAGTTTTAGAATATTTTTTAAAAATGAAGCCACAAACAGCTTTAAAAGGGAACAAGCAGTGAGAAACAGCTTTGCTGATAATTGGCAGTTTTTGTGTTACTGATGTATTTACTGGCCCTGCGCCAACAGTAATTAATTCCAGTTTGGTAATTATTTCTAGTCAATCGCACCAATTTGGAGAAATATATGTAATTTACTCTGAAATTGTTATGTTAAATGTTGTCTTGGCTTGAATGTTTTCTTCTTTGCTTCAGAGTCACATGAATCACTTTATACTGTAATTTGAATGGGCTGCATAGGTGAAGTTTGATTTGATTTCCCTCTTGGACGTACAGGTACCACGCTCTGGCCTCTGAAAGCAAATACCAGCAATGTTTTGATTGTCTACAACGCTCATTAATCGTGTCATGTCATTATTTGTGTGCCTTGTGTCCTCCATTGCACCTTGTCCATTCACCTGCAGTGTTTAGCTGCATGAGGCATCAGTCCAGACTTGGTGATTACTCCGCACCCTGCGCTTGCTCACCCTGCCAAACCCCACCGTAAAACTTTCTAATCCACCACTGATGAGCTTTCAACAAGTTTTGCAGATATAATCGATTGGACCTGTTTGTTCAGTTCTTATTCTTTACACGTTTTCTCCTTTTTCATTTCGTTCCAGCCTCAAGAATCTTCTGCTTTGTTGTCAAGGAAACCAGCCAAGCGAGCACGGATCACATCAAAGGTGTTGATCCTCGCAGCATTTTGACTATAAAAAGCATTACTGTCAGAGGTCATGCTGTATTTTCTTTAATGTTCGCATCCGTAGGCTGTGCTCGTGGTATCGAGCAGCATCAGGAGGTTCGCACATCGTCCCTAAAGCAGCGTGAGCCTTTTCTTTTACAGTCTCTGTTGTCTCAGCGCTGAGGCTCAGTAGCACACACAAGTTGATTTGTACTGGATCCTCGAATAACTTGTCATTTAGATTAAGATAATGAGAACTGAGAGATTAAAAAGTTAGAGCTGCTCTGTCATCTACTCAGAACTTATTTTAGTGAAGAAAGAGTTGTGAACCTGTAGTTCAATGACAGGGCAGATCTCATCTAAATCTTAATATAGTAAAATATGTTTTGTTAGGATGGTAGGCTATGCTCACACCTGGCAGGGATCATGTGATCGCTCGCATGTGTGCATGATCACTGGACCTAGAGCTTGTCCGCAGATAATCTTGAATATTACTGGGGCACATTCATACATTCTGAAGGACCTCTATGATTCAGAATTCTTGAAAAAACCCTTTAAAAAACTTTTTTATGGCTCCAGGCGATAGTCGTGGCCACAGGCATTAAGTTTTCAGGTCATCTTATTCTAGCGAAAGTTTTACTCAGAGATGGACTGATTATATTTTGGTGGTCAGAGTCATAGTGACCTCGCCAAACACATTTTTTTGCCATAACTCAAGAGTTCATATATCAATTATAACAAAATTACACACAAATCTCTAGTAGGATAAAATTATGATTAGATGATATTTTATATCCCAAAGGTCAAAAGTCAACTTCACTGTGACTTCATAATGTTCAACTCTCTATCAGTCCTCTGTACTCAATGAGGAAAAAAATAATAGAAGTAAAAATAATCTCTAAGTGAAGAAATTGTGGAAATTATTCACTGGAATCATGCACCTTGCCAAAAAATATACTTAATATCTTAAATTAAATTCCCTCAGAGTCACAAGTCAATATAGTGGTGAGTTCCATATTAAATTCCTTCAAAGTCTTCACTGCTGTATATACATTATATGAGTCTGGATGTGAACTGCAGCTTGGCTAGTTGGTGGAAACATGCAGCTGTGAGGCAGTAATTCTATTTTTTGAACCACTGACAGCTGACTTCTCACTCTTCTTAAACAGCCGCCAGCAGCAGCAAGTGATCAACAAATACTTCAGTTTGAAATCTTGTCTCAGCAAGAGAAAACATATGTGGGGGTCACGTTACTGTCGGGGGAACTGTACAAATCTTAGCTAGTTACATCTGACAGTTGTGGTGGCATTGCAATAGGTGCTTCACCATCCGTTGCCTGGTGGAGATCTGTAATCTATTGAATACACTCTTCCAGGACTGACTAGTGAACACGTTCATCTGTGCTCTGTGCTAATATCTGTGATGTACAGTATATCTATGTTAGTGACTTCACTTTTCACAGTTAGCTTGATATTGTTTATGGCATTTACTGTTTATTTTGTGTGTTTTTCAATCAACTCAATGTCTTAAATAACTGTTAGCAACATTAGTTAGCTAACTAGCATCAGGATCTTCATTCAGACAAAAACAATTCAACAGAAAAAATAAAACCAACCAAAAACGTCTCGGCTCGTCTTTCCACTGCTCCAGCAATCACCGGAGTAGATAAACTGAAAATATGTGAAAATATTGGGAGAGCAGCAAGAAGGAGATCGGACATCAGAGAAGCAGTGTGTAGAGCCAGGATATTTTCATATCAAATATGGTGAATTAATGGTTTTATTTTGACCAAACCAGAGTTGGTGATTGTTGGAACAGTGGAAAGACGAGCTGAGACGTTTTGGGGAGTTTTATTTTGTTTCCGTTGAGTTTGAATGAAGATGATGATGCAAGCTTGATAGTTAGTGGCTAACAGTTATTTAAGACACTGAGGTGATTATCAAAATGTTAAAAAACACTTTACCACGTTATCATAGCGTTTACAGGAAGTAAACAGACACACAACTCATAACAAGGATATACAACTGTACGTCAGGCTACATCGAGCAGGTTTTCTGTCATGTGAATGGTGGTTTACATTAAAGAGACTGAGGCAAACATCATTTTCACCTCAATTAAAAGGTTTTTAGGCTTTCAAACAAAGATAAGGAGCCACTTTCATATCAGCATCGCCATCCAGAGAGTGTCTTAACAAGATGGTGGAGAAATGACAGCAGCTGGAGACATGAGAGAAAAGGGAGTTCTTCCCAAGAGACTTTGTAGCTAGCGAGCAAAATACTGATGCAAAATTCTGTTTAGATAAGACCTTAATTAATTAATGCAGTAGATGATTCGTCAGATCTTTCAGGTCAGCAGCCAGATGCAAAATGTTGATTTGAATTGACATGTTTACCTATCAAACATACAGCAGGCCGGCAGCCAATCTAGACTACACTGTTAAAGCTGAGACTCATATTTAATGTCAACAAAAATAAATTGAAATGCAGCAGTGATGTTGGATTAGTGAGCAGACTCATCTGAATTATACTGTGGCAAATAATCTCAGAGTGGAGCATTAGCACGGTAACACACCATCTTATCATTCACACCTGAAGATGTGTCACACACCACAACACTTATGGTCTAATAATACCTAATAACACAACCTAAGACTGTCTGAAACCACAGCAGATGAGCTGTAGAAACACTGAATACTATCGGCCAAAATGCCAAACAGAAACACAAACACCACTAACGTTACAGAAACATGCAGAATGGATGAACCAAAGAGATGGGAGTGGTTTCTTCCTTTGTCTCCTGGATCACGGATTACCTGACAGAAAGGCCACAGTTTGTCAGGTTGGGGAACTGTTTTTCTGGGACATTAATGAGCAGCACAGGGGCTCCACAAGGACTGTCCGGGCCATTCCTGTTCACATTGTATACAGCAGACTTTAAATATAACTCTGAGTCCTGCCACATCCAGAAATACTCAGATGACACTGCTATTGTAGCTTGTATAAGGAATGGACAGGAATCTGAATATAGGGATTTGATAAAATCCTTCAGTGACTGGAGTCATAAAAACTGCCTCATACTAAACACCTCAAAGACAAAGGAAATGGTCATTGATTTCCGTAGATCCAAGCCCCCTCTTCAGCCTGTGAACACTTGTGGAGTGGACATCGAGGTGGTAACAAACTATAAATATCTTGGTGTACACCTGGATAACAAGCTGGACTGGTCCCTTAACACAGATGCACTCTACAAAAAGGGGCAGAGCCGCCTCTTTTTCCTAAGGAAGCTCAGATCTCTAAACATATGCAGTAAGATGCTGCAGATGTTTTATCAGTCTATTGTGGCAAGTGTTTTATTTTATGCTGTAGTCTGCTGGGGAGGAAGTTTGGGAAAAAAGCAAGCAAGGAGGCTGGATAAGCTTGTGAAAAAGGCTGGCTCTGTGATCGGAGTAAGGATGGACTCTCTGGAGGAAGTTGTGGAGAGAGACACAATGAGGACGGTGGAGGCCATCCTAAACAACATGGATCATCCACTGCATAACACCTTGATGGACCAAAGAAATAATGGTGGTGGAAGGCTTCTCTCTCTTCGTTGTAGGACAGAGAGATACAGAAGATCTTTCATACCAACTGCCATCAGACTCTATAATTCTTATACAAATAGATGAGACTACAGACAAATGAATTTCCCCTTCGGGATCAATAAAGTATTTCGTATTCGTATTCGTATTCATAGAATATAGTATATGTATAATATTGTATGCATAATATTGTATAATATGGAAATAGGTGTGAGAATGTTTACTTTCTTGACATATTGTGAGTTCATATAGTTTATTTTGTCGCACGCATCTCCCAGTTTTTGTCTTTCATCATGTTGAACCAAAGTTGTCTTCATATTTTTTTGACTGGCAGCGGCAGCTGGTATGTGATCAGTTTTGAGCTTTGACTACTTTGATTCTGGCGCCCAACAACACAGAAAGATGAAATTTTTGTGTGTTATGTAGCCAACTCACCTGAGGTGATACGCTTGCCCCCAGTTTTTCCTTTGCTTTGCCTCCAGCTAACACTGTGCTGTAATCATCACGTTGGCACTAAAAGGGTCTAGATATGCCCTTGAAAATGCAAATTGATCTCTGTCTGTTTTATTTTTCTTTGGTAGAATAGTCAGTTACAATCTATGCCAAAATCACATGCCTATTCTACATAAAACTATAAATAAACTATTTTTAAAAATCTATTAAATTAAATGGATAATTTTAATTATAAAATTATGATTTTCTTTAGTGCTTTTGCCTTATCCAGATGTGCAGAGATGACAGCTGGGTAATATATCTGTTGATGCTGGTCATGTCTCCATTTGATTATGTGACGACTTGACCATCAGAGCCCTACCCATGTATCTGATAGCGCTCTTCTCTTTCTTTGCAATACAAGAGCCTTAGTAATTCATTCAACCTCATGGGGCAGTGGTGTCCTAAAGGTCTGAGAAGCGACGTCGGCGGTTCAATCCCTCAACCAGCAGGATAAAAAATCTTGGTGGGGAAAGTGCTGTGTTGTATCGAACAGCTTCCAGGTGTGAATGTTTAAATGTGTGAATGTGATCAGGCTGCTCCAGGATAAGAGAAACTCTCCTGAAAAAGTAATGTTTAAAAATAAAAACTGTAGAATCCCACACATTGTTGGTAATAGGTAATATGTGTGTGGGCTTCTTATTTTAATCAGAGACTATAGTGTGCACTAGGGCCCATCATAACTACCTTACGCCACTTTTGAATATAAGAGATGAGGAGAAAGATGAGAGAGCAGAGGCTGCATTCAGAGCCTGTGAAAAATTGTTTTAGCATCTGAAGTGGATGTCTCACAGGAGAATCTCTAAAAAGACAATACTTACAGTCATTTTTAGGTCTTTGAACAGGAACACAGAACACTTGCGCACAATAAACACACATACCACTGGGGTTATCCTGCTCTCTGACCTTCAAGGTGAAATGTTCAGCACACACAGCTTCTTCAAGGGATATGAAATCTTCAAGAAACGTGAAAAAAGCACACAGCTGTGAGGCTTGTAGTGACATATATTATATAGCTATGTTATTTCCTAGTTCTGACACCAAAATAAATATAGGATACGCTGTTCTCCTCATCCCTCACCATTGTTAGTAGCTCCTAGGAGTGTGTGTGAGTGTGTGTGTATGTGTGTGTGTGTGGTGTGTGTGTATGTGTGTTGTGTGTGTGTGTGTGTGTGTGGTGTGTGTGTGTGTGTGTGTGTGTGTGTGCAGTCTGTGTGATCCCTGAAGCCTCTCCTGCAGGCTGCGGCTGCAAATGAAAAAGGAGTTGGAGTGAACTTGTGTGATCCTGAGAGGGTTCAATGGTCTGCGGTGCCACGTGGAGCATCTCTCAGCTGGATGCAGTTCATCTGAACAGTCTCCTTTTATACATTTCATTAACACCTTGTCTCCAGTCA
Organism: Lutjanus argentimaculatus; assembly: GCA_034769285.1. Lineage (NCBI taxonomy): Eukaryota > Metazoa > Chordata > Actinopteri > Lutjaniformes > Lutjanidae > Lutjanus > Lutjanus argentimaculatus. Next base: position 7,103,923 of record JAWZSL010000001.1, read on the forward strand.
CCTCCAGCTGACTGCAAAACACACAAACTCTAATACATACACACACACACACACACACACACACACACTCAATCTTCTCTCTGCCTTTTACATACACAAACTGACTGTATGACACAGACACACACACACACACACACACACACACTTCCTGAGACCTGCAGCACTTCTTCGGTTCTGCGAAAGCCGTTGTGCTTCACTGCGTCTGATTGCCGCCCTCCAGTCCCTCCCTTCAAGTTTATCACCAATTACTGGTCCTCGACTAAAAAAAAAAAAAAAAAAAAAGAAGAGAAAAGGCCTCCCTCGCTTCGTCCCCATGGCAACCGTCTTCTCTTCTCCTGTTCTGCACAATCAATCAGACAACGACAGTCTAGCCGGTCCTGCCCCAGCCTGGCTAAAGAGGGGAGGTGCAGGAACCAAATATCACTTTCACACACTGTACAGGCTATTTTTGGTCATTTTCACCCACAGTATCTTCTATATTTTACTGTGTTTGTTTTCTTTCTGCTTGTTCCTGAGTCATCTCTAACAAACAAAACATATATTTCTGAAAGACAAAAAACAAAACAAACAATGATATTCAAAACATCTTTGCAGACAATGTGTAGACATCTTTGTCTCTTATTAATGATACATGAGTACTCAGTGATACTTGTACACTTGTTTTGACTGTTGCCTCTTGCAAAATTAAAAATTTAAAAGGATAGTTCAAGGTATCTTTTTTTAAAAATACCCTTACTTTCTTGCAGAAAGTTAGATGGAAGATTGATTGCTCTAAAGTCTGGACAGCTACAGCCAGCAGAGTAGCTTAGTTTAGCACAAAGAGCGGAGGCATGGGGGCACAACTAGCCTGCATCTATTCTTTTTTTAAAAATCTTTTTAAATCTGTACAAAAACCTAAGTTTAAAAATTACAATTTGCCATTTTACAAAGAATCATGTGTAGGAATATTTCTTGAGAGTTTGGGCAGTTGTTGTTAACTTTGGACAGAGTGGGGCTAGCTGTTTGCCCCTTTTTCCAGCCTTTTTCGGCAAGCTAAGCGAACTGGCTGCTAACTGTAGTTTCCAGCCTGTTCTTATTCATACGTCCGTTACCACCCCTTGGCAACTCATACAGTACCCGTTAGCAAACAAACACAGCACTTCTACCCAGGAAACCAGGGTTTGAGTCCTGTGTGAAACCAAAACATTGTTCAAAGTTTTAAGGTACTTAACATTAAGTGCATCATGTGAGTTGTGTCTTGCAAGTCACTTCTGTGACATCACATGATGTATGCAATGTATCGCACTTATTGTAACCCCAAACATGGTCCTGTCCTAAACTTGCAAACACAAAGCAGTTCTGTGCACAAATTGCAACCATTTCATACCATTAAACACATGTGAAAAAGTCTTTTGGCAGTGTCTCATACAGTCGCTAACGGGTACCTTGTGCTTCAGTATCAGACTCGGAGGGGCGGTGACTGAACGTCACTATTTGACAAGCTGGGATAAGAACAGGATGTAGCTTCATATTTACAGGCAGAGTTGGGTAGTAAAAGATCACATTACATTACAAGAATTTTTTTTACTTATTAGCCAAGATTACATTTGACAAAATGTTTAATTAGATTGTAGTTACATTATCAAGGATTACTTGATTGATTTTTTTTTTTCAATTACAAATATATCAGCTTTAAAATTCTAAAACTTTTTTGCATATTAACCAAAACCACATAAACTAATGAAAAGCGCATTATGGTGGACTTGGAAGGAGAAAAAAGAACCTATAAATGCACTGTATTTGCACTGAAAATGTTTTGAGATTTTTAAAGAGGAAAAAGAATATTTATGCTGCTGTGTTTGTTTTTCTGTATAATATGTGATATTTTCCATTTTTGATTTTGAAGTAATCCAAAAGTACTGAGATTATATTACATTTTTGTAATCCAAAGGTTTACTCTACTAATTACAAAAATTGTCATGTTATTTGCCTTTAGTAATCGACTACATTTGACTAGAAGTAATCTGACCTAACCCTGCCTACAGACGTGACAGTGGTATAAATCTTCTGACCTAACTCTCTGCAAAGAAAGTGAATAAGTGTATTTCCCAGAATTTCAGACCTTCTGGCTTACTCTACAGTACTCAATTACAAGCAGATCTGGATGAGTGACAGGGAGAGGTATAAAATATAAATGCCTTTCTGTCTTTTTCCTCCATATTCTCATCTCACATCTGCCTCTGTCTCCCCCTCTGCAGCACCTGTCTGTTTGCATCTTGTTTTTTTTCCCCACTCTTTTCCTACTCCCTCCCACTCTGTCGTCTTTCTTTGACTTTATCTTTCAGTCTGCCCATTTCTCACCAGCAGCAGACACTGAGAGAAATTGGAGAACATTTCGTGTCTGACACCCAGCTTATCTCATAGATACAATCACCATGGAGGGACTTAGGAGGTGGTGGTGGTGGTGGAGAAGGAGGAGGACTGGAGGAAGGAAGAAATTGCAGAAAGGGGAAAGAGGTAGAGAGAGAATGGTGATGCAGAGATGGTACAGGGGGAGAGGAGGACAACAATGAAAAGAAAACATGGATGGATGAGGAGAGGAACAGTTCAAAGGCTAAAAAAGAGAAGATGGTGAGGGTAAAGATGAAAAAATAAGGAACTGACCCTTCGCTAAGCCCCTCCTCTAAACAGCTACTGTCCAATCACAGATTAGCAACAGTAACTAGGCACCGCAGGCCTGTCAAGCTTTGCAGTTCTCTACATGATGAAGCAGTGTGGATGGAGCTCTAAGAAGAGGGACACTGTGTCTGAAGAGTCTGGACAGTAGCACCTTATTTGTAGCCCTTCAAAAACATAAAAGAGAAGATCAAATGTGTGAGGAATGGATTAAACTTTGTCTTGTTGTCTACTGTTACCATTAGTTACTGTTAGTAAACCTTACTGTTAGCTAGTTAATAAGTTAGCTACTATTACATTAGGAAAAGTTGAAGTTGAGACAGCGTAACTGTTATCCTAAAGTCAGCAGAGTTAATTTAAGACTTTGGGAAGTTAGGATGCTTGTGTAATACACTTGTCTTATCTTTAGTTAGGTAAGGAACATTTACTTAGGAACCAGACCAAACAGTTACCCCTGTGTTGAAACAGGAAGTCATGTTAAATTAACAGGGGTGCCGTTTGTTATATATGCCCTGGAAAAGGGCCATCATAACTACCTTACGACAACTGGTCTTTATCTGCTCTAACGTAAGCTGTAAACGTTAGGATGTTCAGTCACTGCATGTCATAAAACTGTTGAAGTATCAGACTGTGAAGACACGTTATGAGAAAGACTACACACCCAGAAGTCCGCCCAGAAGCTGCTTTTGTTTACTTCTTTGTGAAATTGAAGACCTAGTGTTTCAAAAATTACTGCCAATTTCAATATTAATTCTGCCACTGGTATGACTGCAAACTGCATGTGTGCACTGTGACAATGTACAGCAACAGTAACTAAGGAAGGCGGGGCTTAGTGACGGGTCAGTTAATAAAGATAAGTGAGAGGTGATGAATGTGGATACTGAAAAGAAAAAAAAGATGCAAAAGATAGATGGCAACTTGATGAGTGAATTAAGCTTTTGTCATTTAACATATTTAAAAAAAAATTTTAAAAAAGCTAAACCCTGACAATCAGGAAACCCTCGAGATGGAGGAGGAGGAGCAGGAGCAAAGGAAGAGGAAGGGGGTGGTGAGGATGAAGGATGAACAGAGGAGGAGGAAGGGATGGTCTGGGAGACAAGTGCTAATAGTAGATTAGTCACTCTAAAGATGCTGTGGGCTAGTGCACCACTAGTCATTCTGTGTGTGTGTGTGTGTGTGTGTGTGTGTGTGTGTGGTGTGGTGTGTGCGTGTGCGCATGAATGAATGAGAGAGGATGTGCACAAGCCGACAGACTGAAGAATTTGCCCCTTAATCACTGTACAGTTTAATTAAACCTGATTGATTTGATGAGCGGACACACACACACACACACGCATGCACACACAGAACGCCACAGGGCAGATGATGTCATTGCATTATGTTGTAAAGGCAGCTGTAGCAGCAGCAGCGTCATCTGTATTCCAGCGAGCATTTCTCTCCTGACACAGTGGCATAAATAAAACGTATTTGTTTAAACATTCTGACAGTGAATCCACCTTTTTTCTCGTCTATGTTGTGTCCCGGTCATTCCTCTTCTCTTTCTGCTCCCTCGGGCACACAGATGACACATTACTGTGTTGTGTTTGCATATTTCACTGACGTCTTAATCCCCCTCTTTGGCCCTCCCCACTCCAGGACAACCACTGTCATTACAAACTCATGTTATGTGGACAGACTGTGTTCAATGTCTCACAGCAAGTCTGGTCAAGGGCTCACAGTTTTTCAAGATATTACAGTCACCATATCAGGCTGGATTTTTGAAGAAATGTGCATAAAAGGACGCATCTAGAATTTTTACATCGGATGTGGTGATGCAGCCAAAGAACACATCTGGGAAACCACATGCTTATCTCCAAACTTCTCTCAAACTGAGAGAAAACAGCATTTTTTTTTTCAGAGGAGGCTTAAAATACTTTCTTTGGCTTAAAAGACCATTGTTTATGATTTAGTTGCATCCAATGGTGGGCTTGCAGATTGCAAACACCTTGTCTCCTCCTCTCCTTCCCAGTGTTGTAGTAGAGGCTGCTGTGTGGTTGCATAACATGTACAAAATGCAAAAGGCCTTATCTAGAGCCAGAATTTGGTTTGATCTGAGCTACCGTAGAAACGTGGCAGTTTAACATTGCGACCTCCGTAGAAGGAGACCTGTGGCCACTGTAGATGTAAATGGCTCATTCTAAGGCAGTGGTTGTCAAACTTTTCTGGCATGTCCCACTTCAGAAGCTGAAAAAACGTCCCACACTCCACACTTTTTTATCAGTTGTTGACAGTGATTGGGGATGCAATTAATAAAAATGGATCCAAGTTGAATTTTAGTGAAACAGCGTGATATCATCAGCAAACTCCTGTTTGTTTATTTTCTCGACATTCTTTCAGCTTAGCTTCACTCCATATTTTTCTCCTGATCATCCACACCGCACCTGCAGTGGCTCAATCCCCCACACTTTGGCAACCACTGTTCTAAGGAAACGAAAACACAGTGAATCTTATTTTGAGGTGAGTATACATTATTGAAAACTACTAATACATATGAATATTATATTTCGTTTAAGCCATATTCTGCCAATAAACCCTGTAAATCTTGGATACTGGACCTTTAAGAAGATGGATGGACATGGGGGACAGGTCCCCCTTGATACTTAGAACCTGTGGGTATGTCTCCCCCAGTAAAAAAAAAACATTAGAAGCATTAAAGTAGCAGAGGACTTTTATTTTCATATACCATTATATTATATTTGAATTGTCGCCTGGTGCCTAAATTTTGTGTTTTCCAGTTCATAAATAAAGACATCCCCACTATAAATTGATTTAGAAAAGACGTAAATTGGTGAATATACAATCACCAGAATTCAGAGGATGAAAAGTCTGATGTTTAAAATTTCCTGGGGGAGGACCCCACTTATATGGATCCCCCCCAGTGTTGAACTGAAACATCCGCCCTCAGTAAATAGCATTTACAAGCTGTAAAGATCCACATGTGGTCACATTTTTCATAAATTTCACATCTGAAATTATATTTTTAGCTTGCAAAAATTTCTCATGTGCTTTTATGCTGGGAAGGGGTTCATATAAGTAAAATACCTTGATCAACTAGTCAAGGTTTGTCTCAAGATACAATAATACATGTATAATGAATATTTATCTGCATACAGTGTCTGTTCCTTTTTACAGGAGATTGCTTGGGGCAGTGCGGGTTACATAAAATCAAGACAGGAAGTTGTCATCACCTGTGGGTCACAAAGGTAATGGCAACTGAGTCCAACTAAATGCAGTATTCACAAATTCTTGCATATCACTACATTTTCTGGTTTAAAAATAAAATCCTGTCAAAGATTGTGAAGCTGGAGCCTTATCTGTATTCATCTGTCATAACGTGTATGTTCACGCACACCTGTGTGGACTGCTTTATGATAACCAGTGAGACTGGCAGTGGTGAAACACACAGTGCTGAAAATCAGACGGGCACAGCACAGACAAGGGAGGCCTTCATGCATCATATGTCTGCAGTTAGGATCAGCCCTGCGAGCACAAAGCAGCATGGGTGCTGTTCAGGGAACGAGAGAGAAAATACAGAGACTGTGCAGATGATGTAGCCACGGGGCCTTCTCCTGTGTGTCGGGTGTGTGTGTGTAGTCCTGGGTTATGCTCTCTGAGTTATGTAAGCTGTTTGGGAAAGGGGCTAAACTCTGCACACAGTAAAAGTGCAGGGAGAATGGTATCAAAAATACAATTTACAGATGCTGAAAATAACCCAGATAGTATCCTTCACTACACACACACACACACACACACACACAAGCTACAGTAATTCCTCAGTCTAATTCCATTATTATTCTCCAAACTTCTCTGCCAGTTTTCGTAATGTGCGCACAACTTTTGATGGTATGGCCTAATCCTCTTTGCTCTCCTCATTTCTCTCTTTTCTGCAAAATCACCACCCTCATCCCTCACTCTTCCAACTTCATTATTCGTGTCAGCGTGCGTGTCTCAGCTGCACGCGCACGTACGGTTACAGTGCTGCATGTACGTTGCTGTGTGACGCACCAGGCCACCACTAAGCCGTAGAAACATATCAGCTTTTTCCAACAAATGCCACCATCTGTGTGAGGCTCTGAGTGTCTGTGCTGTGTGCTTATGCATGTTGCTTTGCACTTAAGGGATAATCCCCACTTTTATCATTTGATACAGATGATACATGGGATTAAGAAAAGTATAAAATACAGAAGAGACTAAAATGTTGTAATGGTTGGTTTACTTCTATTTATCTACATGTAAACAAAGCAAGATTTAGTGCTAGATTTAGGCCTTGGTGACAGAAATTGGTTCTCAGTGCACTTATATGAGATGCTGTACAACTCAGGAATTACCCACTGTGTTGTGATTGCCAATGTAAGTCAAATTAGCTTCTACTCAGTTCAGCATTTAGGGAAATAAGCATCTTTGCTTTCTTTCTGAGAATGAAATGAGAAGATTGATGCCGCTATCATGTCTGTGTGTTGGGTATGGATCTAGAGCCAGAGCCAGGAGGCGATTAACTTAGCTTAGCACAAAGACAGAGAGAGGCAGAGGGAAACAGCTTGCCTGGCTCCGTCAAAGTTTGAAAAGCTCGCTAATTAACACATTATATCTCACTTCAACCACAGACATTCTATTACTGAACATAAAAAGGACAGTGAAAGTATTTCTTGACAATGACAACATCCAGGAAGTGACTGACTGTGAAAAGGTAAAAGATAATACACTCATAAGCTGTGTCTGAAGTCACTCCCTATTCAGGCAACAATGTAGTGCATTAAATAGTTTCCTCAAAAATTCTGCAAGGGAATGAAAAAGGTGTCCATGCTATTTACACTACTTTCTTTAGTAAAGTACATGTCTGAGTGTTGTCCTTACTCAGTAACAGAGAGCAACTTGTAACTGTGCTGAATGCAGCTGTCATTTTGTGTCCACTGTGAATTCACATGCACCTTTACACTAAGCTAAGCTAAGCTTAGCTAAGCTAAGATAAGCAAAGATAAGATAAGATAAGATAAGATAAGATAAGATAAGATAAGATAAATAAGATAAGATAAGATAATTGTCTCTTGGCTCTAGTTCTATACTGCTTATACCATGGTCATCAGCCAAAGAAAAAACTGCAACAATCAAAATGTGCAGAAGTTTTGTGAGACCGTTCTTGAGCTGTCCATTAATTCCTGATAATGGACACCTCTTCAGGCATCATCCCTTACATACATTATATTTATAAAATATTGAGATTTGTTGAGTTAACTGAGGTTAAGCTACTTTGTGCTTGACAGTATTTGAAAATGTGAGAATTATGCCTCAGGGATATAATGTGTATATTATGTTAACCTAAATAGGGTATGTGTCCATGTGCTCATTTGTAAATTATTATATTTTTGCTAAATCACTCAAGTAAAGTCGTCCCTGAGGAAACATCACCCTATAATGTACAGTATATATGATATGATATATGATTACATCTTAATCTTTTATGCACACAGTAAGTCCCTGACTCTCCCTGCTTTCAGTCTCAATGCTAAGCTAAGCTAATCACTAACAGGTTGTTGTTCCTACTTAAAGGACCAGTGTGTAGGATTCAGGAGCATCTAGTGATAAGCATGCAGATTGCAAGCACATCACCAGCCTCTGAGGAAGAGGACCCATGTCCCCCCTGTAGATATAAACGACTCATTCAAAGATTACGAATACGCAACAGTTCCCATTTAAGGTGATTATACACTAATGAAAAATATTTATGAACATAACATTCCATTTCTGATGTATTCTGCCAATAGATCCACGTACATTTTACACACTGTACCTTAAAATGTGGAACTGTTCTTTGAAAGCTTTCTCAAATGGGATGATAGGATTGCCTTAATGTGACTGTATGCTGAAAACACATAAAGTAGTAAGGTCTTCCAACATGATTTCCAAGAAGTGCTGCTATTATGCCTGTTTTAGCCACTGATTGAGTATAACAAACTGGAAATCCAAGATGTCTCTTACGTGTATCATTGTATTAGGGCAGACTGAGCCAAAGCTCTATGGATGACTTTGTTTCATCAGAAAGAGCAACACTGACTGCGGTCTGGACTGTCAGTAGATAAGTTGGATCAGGTATTTGGGGAGCTGCCTGACAGGCTCAAGAGGCCCAAAAGTAGTGGGGGTTTGCTGCAAGCACCTAGAGGAGTCTGTCCAGAATGATTTCATCTTTCATCTCCCTGCAAACTTAATGACGTGGAGCCAGAGTGGAACCCGTTCAAAACCTCCATCATGGAGGCAGCAGCATCACTCTGTGGCCAGAGGGTGGTCGCTGCTTGTCATGGTGGCGGCCAAAGAGCTAAAGGAGGTGCTGACTGAAGGCAGAGACCTTCCAAGCTCAAATGGCTTGGACTCAGCAAAGGAACCAGCAGGCCAGAGAGAGCAGAGCAGAGCAGAAACCAGTGTAAGTGATATATGTGGTAACTGCAACATGAGTTAGTTATCTTATTTTAAAAGGATAAATCTGTAATTATTTACTGTAGTAATTCATCAATATGTCCATGATATGTTATCAAAGATGAAAGAAACATGCTAACTGAAATACAGACTTCTCCAACAGCAATGCTGCAGACAGCATGTTCTCCTTTGAAATTTGCATTCTGGTACAGAATGTTTGTTTTGATTGCATGTTTATTAGGGTTCAAATTAATGCTGAATGTTCACCAAATGAGTAAGTGTCTGGTCATGCGTCATAAGACATCATGGCTCTTTTAAAAGGAGTAGATGTTCATAAAAGCTAAATTGAGCAATATGTGAATGGAGTCTGGCAAGCAGTAGGACAGGTAGTCACTGAACTTAAGTGTGTATTTTCAGAGCAGCGGGCTTTTGTTTTCAGGATAATGGGCTTAGCTTTACATTGACTGACAACTGACAGTTATAAACAGCTGGTCAGCTTACAGTGTAGGACTCATCGTCGCTTGTTATTATCGTGAAGCGCTCTTGTTCAGTGTCCCTGCATCCTGCAGCCAACGTGCCTGAGGTTCTGGGGAGGAGGCTGCGGAGGGAAATAACTCACTTCAACCATAGACCATGTTTTAAAAAGGGATCCAACCCCTATAATATACTGTCTATGACTCCAATTCACTATTTGGTCTGCAGCACATTTTTGAACACTAGGGACTTGCATATTTCTCCATCAATAACATTAAACAAAAAATGAGTTTTTGCACATTTCACCATAACCAGGGCTAACAGTAAGTGAAAGAAAAAAAATCTCCAGACATGTTTTAAAGTTCGTAAAATTACTCTGCCATGATTACTATATTTTCTTTATATTTTCTTTTCCCACATTAAAAAAAACATCTGCTACCACCGCTGCATGCGTTAGGTTGAGCAGTGAAAGAGCATCGAGTGATTCAGCCACACATGTGTGAGCTACAGTCAGACCCAGACTTAGATGAGGAGTCTGTTGTACAAAAAAAAAATCAGCAACTAGCAGATGTATCAAAATGGTTTTATTTGTTTATGTTTGTTGCGTGTTAGCTTGTCACTCGCAGTGGTTGACACAGCTAATGCTAACTGGCACGTTCTTTGAATTTCAGATTGCACACAGTCTGCAGAGAAACAAGTCAAGGTCAGACATTTTGCTGATATAAATGTAAGAAAAGCAGAGTGGAGGAAATCTTCAATGTGCAAATTTTGCAATTGTGTGACTTTTACTCAACTTTCACTGCAGTCAAACCATGTCCCTGCCCTGTCTAACCTCATAAACATATAATTATTTACACAATTATCATAACCAATAAGTTTTTTTTTAAAATCATCATTATACAACAGAGGTTTGTACAATAAAATCAGATTTGTAGTTCCTTCATACTACACACAAAATACAGCATATAGATAACTGATAAAAATCAGAATGGCTGAGGGTAACACATTAAAAAAAATGAAATAATATGTACGTACTGGCATATATAATATACACACAGGAAACAATTCTGTAGTGCATTTTTAAAATTGAATCTAAACAGCAGCAACAAGATGGTGATGATAATATGGTCAACATTGTCACACAAAAAGTTCAACATCTGGGAAACACTGTCAAGTGTGACTGACAACTAGAGTAATTTACAGTTGCAATAGTGAACTTTTACAGCTTCTTTGGCCACTTCAGGTCAGGAGAGTGGGACACAATCAAACTGCACAATATGTTGCCTGATCACATACATCACGTGAGGAGGGTCAGAGCCGGTCAGCGCACACGTTACGTAAGGCCCACTCTCCTTCGTGTCGAAGCGGGTCAATGTTTACACTTTGATAGAGGATGAGCGGAACCAAAGAGAAAAGAACATATCAGAGTGACGTGTGAACAGTAATCAGGTAAACGTGTGTCCCTCCTCCCAAGTTTGATATCATTCATTCACAATAACGTAAAGTTGATGCACCTCCCTCTGTCTTGATGTTAGCTGTGCTGCAGTCTGTCTGTTGTGTACCTTACTTCACTACAAGTAAAAGTCCTGCAATCACAACATTCACAAAACCTCCCTGAAGTAAAAGTATGGAAATATTATCAGATAAATGTACTTAAAGTAAAAGTGGTCATGTTGCAGTAAAATGTTCCCTGTCCGTGTTATTATGTCTGATGTTTTATTGCTTTAATGTCACTGCTGTTTACTGCTGTAGATGTTGAAGGTTGAGTTTATTTTAAAGGGATAGTTCACCCAAAAATTATAATTCAGTCATTATGTACTCACCCTCATGTCGATTGAAGGTCGGGTTTAGCTTTTTAGTCCACAAAACACTGCTGAATTTTCTCACAAAAACAGTGTTGCAGAATATCCTCATAGTATCATGGTAAATGGTGACTAGTTTTCAGTTGTAAAAAACAACTGGAAAAAAACAAACAAACATAAAATGCCTCCATACTGCTTGTCTGGCGTAATAAGCCTGCTAAAGTCCCAACATGCCATTTGCACACCGTCACAACATGCACACCGGGTTCAGATGCTGTGTATGTGCATGTGCTCCAAGCTAAGGAAGTGATGATTCAGGCTAAAAACAAAGTGTAAATAACATTTTTCAAGCCAACTTGGCATGTTGGGGCTTTAAGAGACTTGGATTAGACCAGACAAGGAGAATGGAGGAATTTTATGCTTTTGTGTTGTTTTTTTACATGTGAAAACTGGTCATCATTCACTTCTGTTGTTTGGGAGATTCTGCAACACTGTTTTCCTGTGAAACTCCGGTAGTGTTTTATGGACTGAAAAACTAATTAATCCCGGGAAACGGGATTCCCAGGAAATCTAATCAAGACCATTTCCCATTTCCTGGGAAATACAATGACGGGAAACAGGAAAAAAATGTTTTATTTATAAATCTTTCTGAAATACAGAGCACATTAAACTATAGTCAGGAAAATGTAGGCCAGGGGGACGTTTAGCTCAGTTGGTAGAGCGTCCGACCCATGTATGGAGGCTGTTAGTCCTCTGCAGCGGCCACTGGTTCGACTACCGCCTTCGGCCCTTTGCTGCGTGTCATCCCCTCTCTCTCTGTCCCGTTTCCTGTCTACTCTCTGGCTGTCCTGTCCAATAAAGGCAAAAAAAATGCCCCCAAAAAAATAACTTTAGAAAAATGTAGGCCAGCGGTTCACTGTCTTAAAACATGCAGTGGATATGTGTGTGCGCTTGCTCTGGTAAAACACAACACAGCCTATTACTTAACACAAAGCGCTATGATTAAAAAGCACATGCATGCTCCAAGTATGACCCTGTGGAATTGCACCCATTTGTGGGTAGTACGGTAACACCTTTTGGCCCATCAAATTCATTCTGTTGCAGGCTGACCTCTTGTAATTACGCCAGTACCATAGTTAATACTGCTGGCTCACTGAATTCATCTGTTGCAGGTAACTCACACTTGCAGCCTCGGCTCACACCAGCGGAGCACCGTAGAATACTTAGTTTAACAGAATGGCTTAGAAAACACCAAATGACTTTCTTTAATGAATTTCATGAGTTATATAATGAAGATTTTAAAGGAGCAATATGCATGGACAAAGTGCTCAATCCCAGTACTTGAGTCAGAGTGTAGTTTCTCCTGGTGTTTAAGTACTAGAGTACTTGCTTTTAGAAATACTAAAGTATTCAAAAGTACAAAGTACATTTTCTAATATCAGTATACTGCTGTATTGTTTTCACAATGCATTTACAGAGCCTTGTACTTCTCTGAAACCTGAAACGGCGAGTTTTGAAAACAGAGATATAGTTTGTTCATGGTAACAGACTGTACAGTAAACCCTGCAACTCCCTGTAGTGAATGTGTGAAAAAAAGCCATGCTTTTTTGTTTTTTTGGATTGCATTTCTATGCTGAAGTTTTTATAGGTGTTTCTATAGGCTGTGTGTAGCAAGTCAGTGCATTCGGGTTTCAGAGAGTTAGAAGTTAAAAGCTAGTACTCTAGAAGTTTAACTTTAAAGTAAAATTTTGACTGAGCAACTTTCTTTTAAAGAATTTTAAAGTTCTGATTGTAAAAATGCTTTAAAACATCTTATGTAACAGTTTTCCACAATGTGATGTTTTTTTGTTTGTTTTTTTTCTCTTTGAATAAAAAGATCAGAAAGATTAACCATTCCTTACTTTGAAGGGCAACTTTGGCACTTTCATGTGTTTATCTAGTCTGTATTGATGGTAAATGTAGTCAATTGAATCAATAAATTCTTTGTGTGTGTTATATTGACAGAGAAAGAGTTCTAATGCTGCAAAATCTGTTTTTCTTACCTGCATCCAGTGTTGTCACAGTGATGTAGTTGGTGTTGACGAAGAACTACAGGCTCTTTCAGCTTGGATTTGTAGTCTCCACCTCTGGGTAGCCAGGTGGTGTGCCAGATGAGTATTTTTGTCAATTTCCACCATGTTTCGGCCAAAGTAACAGCTATAGGCTACGGTGGTGATACATGGCAACATGGGCGTGGGAGTCAGGTCAGTTGGTGCTCACAAACACGTGGAATGGGTTGGAAAACATCAGGACTGGAGTGAATCTTGAAAACCACAGCAGGGGCAGAAATAATTTGTTCAAAAAACTTAAGTGAGAATGAAAAACCTTCTAAAACAAATTGTCTCAACCCATCCATTTAATGAAAGTAAAAAACAGACTCCTCTGGCCTCTGGAGTGCCTGTTGGTCTTTGTTTGGATCAGGGCTGCTTAAAGTGGGCAGGTTCAAAGTTGGCCCAACACTAAGTTTCATTTTTGGCTCTTGAAGGGAAAAAGTTTGTCCACCCCTGATTTACATATTCCAAACAGTCCACGTTCCCTCACAAACAGCAGTGAGCACAAGTTAAACCTGCATCTTTGAAGTCCTGGAGCAGCTCTAATCCTCATCAATCCAGAACAGGGTAAATATACCATTGTAAGATAAAACGTGCAAGTCACTTTGAAATAAGACAGCTTTATGAAGGCGTTTTAGTTTGGGATTAGTTATGGGCCTTTAAATGTTTATTCATTTTATCTGATAGATGATGTTTTATTAATGCTTGTTTATTAACTGGCCCCTGGCCTCCTGTCATTTTGAAAAAGTGGCCCTCGGGCAAAACAAGTTGAGTGTCCCTGGTTCACAGAATGTAAGACTGTTTATAAAAAATGAGCCAAAACCATTCAGAAAAGCTGGAAAAATAATCTAGTAAATTTTACAGTTTGTTCATCATGAAGACACATGAGTCATTAGTCAGTTAAAATATGAAAATAAAAGATTTACAAGTGAAAAAGAATTATAAAGAATAAAATAATAAAATAGAATGATAAAGAAATAAAATAAAGAAACAAAAGAGAATAAAATATTAATAAAATAAATTAAAAAATGTTAAAAAATGAGGAAGAAATTCACATATTTGATGTCTAATATTAGCTTATTTAAATTCTTTGTGAATAAATATGACATTTTATTTCTTATGAATTATATACATTTTGTTATTCTGCTTTCTTTTCTTGTCATTTCTTCATAATACTTCTACAAAATTGGTGATATTGAGCTTGACGTGTGACATGCAAAGGTCTTTTTAAGCAGTGTCCAGATTTCAAAGTGATCTGTCCCACATGATCAAATTCAAGCAGACTTCTTTAATGAATTTAATTAATTCTTAATTTTTATATTGATTTTATGTTGCCAACTTCACATTAATTTGAATTAATTAACCCCACACCCCTGTCATTTGTCCATCCTGACAACCAATCACTCACAGGTGTTTGAGTAGGTGGCCTACGTTACTTCCTTTAAAATCAGAGGTAAAAGTCACGTAATGGCGTCTGAACGCCAGCGGGTGAAAAGACACCAAGTCAGTCCTCCTAAAAGTGCGAATATCTCCAGAACCAGCCGACCGATAAACTCCCTCCACACCACTTTGAGTCGGCGAAGGCCAGGTCTTCATTTTCCACTTTTTTGCCATTGATTTTATTCTTTAAAACACTTTTGGGGTTTGATTTTCTGTTTGAGAGTGAAATGAACTGAGCTGTTGTCAAATCTAGAAGGGAACCCTTGATTTGTGGAAGTCTCGCGATTTTTGTGTCTTTGTTTCTTCATTGTGCACCTTGTACAAGTAGGTTTGAAGACAGAAAACACTCGGTGGGGTTGTGGAAAAATCATGCTTTGAGTTAAAAATGATCACTCTCGTGAGATCTTTCGTGGGTCTGGGGTTCTACAATACATCATTAGAAATTTAAACTGACGGTGTGGGTTTGTTTAAAGAGTTTATTTCTTGCCTCACAAATGATTTATGAAATTGTTTTATTGTGAAAAATTGCCCAGGGGTATTGTGTGTTAAAACCTGCATGTCTTTCCTTTGTGTGGTTTGATTGTGATCCTACTAACTCGAAGACGAACTGCCACCTGGAGTTGATTGTGACAATGTCTGAGATTTTGCTTTGAGAGATACATTATTAATTTATTTGAGATGTTTTAGGTTTTACTCTGTGTGGAAAAAACAACAACTGAAACCTGTCCAGAGATCTCGAATTAACTTTGTTGGGTGGCGAATTTAAACTCTTTGGGGTAAAAACTAAACTGAACCACTAAAACTTTCCCACAGATCCTGATTTGATTTGTTTCAAAAACAATGAAACTATTTTGCTGACAATCAGTGTCAATGTTTGGAATTTTAAATGAGTAAAAAAATGACACTCCCGTTGTGAGCTCAAAACCTTTGATCATTGGTTTTTTGAACTTTTGTTGAAGAAACCAGGTAATAGGCAAAGGCTATGTGGGGGAATGATCTTTAAAATTCTCAAAAAATGTCAGATGAACTCTGACTGGCACCATAAAAACAATGAACTATTTTGCTGACAATCAGTGCATCATAGTGATTTTGTAAAATGTTGATCAGGGGTGAAATAATGAATGACAACTACTCAAACTACCATCATCTAAACTCTTTTCATAGACTTATTCAAGAGAGTTTTTGCCACAATTTGACATGTAGTTTAGACATCTTTTTAGACATGTTTTCTTATATTCTTCCAGTCTACTGACCTACATTTTCTGTTCTTTCAGTTGATCTGTGCTGCAGACTGTCGTCACTAACATGGAGCGGCTCAGTTCATCACTCCAGAATCTTTGAGGTTTCTTCTCTTTTTCAGCAGTTGTCACAGGTAGGTGATTTTTAATAGTATGAAATGCAGGGTTATGAGACATTTCTGAAAATAATTACTATTATTGTGGTTGACATTATTTTCAAACCCTTATGTGGATTCTGTGTATAGTCAGTCCTTCTTCCCTAATTCAGGTTCATTCCATACATTTGTTTTGCATTATTAGCATTTTTTGATGTAAAGTGATTTAGAATGATTAAAAATACTGCTTAAACTTTATTGTCCAAATGATATCCGAGTAATGAAACCATGAACTAAAATATAATGCCTCTATTGTCACAAATGTTAACCACTTTTGAGGGATCATTGCAAAAAATTGTTTATGTCCATATATATATATATAATTATATATATGTTCAGAAGACACCAATGAAATAATGATGTGGAGGGCTTTTTTAAGTGATAGGCTCTTATTTGTCATGAACCTCAATCTGTATGTGTGTGTGTATGTATGTATGTGTGTATATACACACACACACACTACACACACACACACACACACACACATATATACGCAGGCTCGGCCGGTGCCTCCTGTGTCCGGCTGGCGTCTGACTGGCTCCCGACCGACTGATTTGCTTCTCCTAGCAGGTTGACCATATCCAACTCAAATCTGATCAGACAGGCCTTAAGCCCTCTATTGTGAAGATTGTGATGAATCGAAAACAGTGCATCCATGACGGCACGCGAACTTCAATGTTTCGCCATGACACAGGAAGTTGCTTTAACTTCAGTTTACATTGTCAAATCTGCCTGAAACTTCACATGTTTGATGACAGTCCCGCCTTGAACACATCAACATGACAATACTCAGTCAATGTTGCAAATTGGCTCAATAGCACGCCCTACAAATTTTAACACAGCAGCCCATGCGTCCCATTAAGGTTACATGTACGAAAATCAGTACACACATGTATCATGCCCAGATGCACAAAAAAAGTCTCCTGGACCCATTACTTAAACCCAACAGGAAGTCAGCCATTTTGAATTTCATGGTCAATTTTTGCAATTTCCTCATGTTGTACTTTAATGAACTCCTCCTACAAAATTAATCCCATTGACTTAAAAATCGGTGTGTGTCACCTAGACTACCTTATGATCAAAAGTTATTAAAAGATTTGGTCAGCATTGAATGGTGTGGCTGTGGCATGGCGTTGGTTTTGATGTCGAAATTGCTCGACTGTCAGTTTTGGAGGGTGTGGCCATGGCGTGGGATTGTGTTGCCATGAAATAGAAATTGCTATAACTTTGCTGTAAATGGTCGAATCTTCACCAAACTTCGCATGTTTGATAACAGTGCCACCTTGAACACATCTATATGACAATATTCAGTCAGAGTCATAGCACCACCCAGTGGAGACAGGAAGTGACAACAAATTCCTTCCTGCAGTGTCCTAAGGGCATGAAAATTCAGCTCCTCATCCACCAGTCAATGTCTGGTGACATGGTCATGGCCAGTACCAACCTTAGATGGGGGTGGGTGTCCAAAGGACCTGTGGGCCCACCAGCATCAGCGGCGACACGATGGACCTGTGGGCCTGCCAGGGTCAGCGGCGACACGATGGACCTGTGGGCCTGCCAGTGTCAGCCATGAGGCAACGGACCTGTGGGCCCACCTGTGGCCATGGTGTGGAATTTTTGTGTCTTGCCATGAAACACGAAATTGCTGTATAGTAGTAAAAATATAGTAGTATAAATATCCCATATATAATATAAATGATCCCATCTGCCCCAAACTTCACATGTTTGATAACAGTCCTGCCCTGAATACATCTACATGACAATATTCTGCAATTGTCATAGTGCCACCTACTGGCAACAGGAAATGACAGTTTTAGATTTTGACCATATCCACCTCACATCTCGTCAGAAAGGCCTTGGTAATGCTATATTGTGAAGATCTTGACGTATTGTCAAAATGACGTTGCCATGACAGCACAGCAAAGGTCGATGTTTTGCGGAAACACAGGGAGTTGGAAGCGTTGCCATGGTGGCACGGCAAAGGTTGATGTTTCGCCAAACACAGGAAGTTGCATTAACTTCCGTTCACTTGGTTGAATCTGCCTGAAACTTAACATGTTTAATATTTTTCTAGGCCTGAACATATGATATAAGTTTTGCTGATGGGCGTGGCCAGATGGCTTGGTACACCCTTTTAAGTGCAGCCCTGGTGGCATGTTTCACAGACATGAACTAAAATCTGTGTGCATATATATCATGACCAGACGCATCTCTTGGACCCATAGGCTAAACCCAACAGGATGTCAGTCATTTTGAATTTTGTGGTCAATTTTGGTGTTTTCAACGCATCATATTTTAACGAACTCCTCCCACAGAAATATTCCGAATCAGTTTTTGCCATCTAAACTACTTTGTGACTAAAAGTTATTCAAAAATTTGGTCAGCGCTAAACAATGCGGCTATGTCGTGTCGTCATGTTTTGATGTCTCGCCATGAAACATGAAATTGTGAACTATGGTTTAAATGATGCATTGTGCACCAAATGTCACATGTTTGATAAGAGTCCCACCCTGAACACATCCACATGACAACTAGCACATAGTTATGGCACCACACAGTGAAGACAGGCAGTGGCATCGAACTCCTTCCTGCGGTGTCTGATGCTCATGAAAATTCATCACCAAGTAGACCATTTGGCATCTGGCGACATGGCTGCAGTTGCAGCAGACCCCGACAGGCACAGGGTTACGAGGGCCCACATAATGCTGCTTGCAGCTTTAATCTTTTTTTGACTTTATATTGAAAAAAGAATCCAATCAACCGAATAAGTAACACCTCTGGCACCTCCTGGGTCTGAACAGTGGCTGTTGGGCACCCGAGCTTGCTGCATCCATCATTGAAGGGCGTGGGTGTGGTGTGGAATTTTGATGTCTCGCCATGAAACACGAAATTGCAATAACTTTAGAATATATGATCCAATCTGCACCAAACTTTACATGTTTGATAACAGTCCTGCCCTGAACACATCTACATAACAATGTGCAGCAATTGTCATAGTGCCACCTGCTGGCAACAGGAAATGACATGTTTTAGATTTTGACATACTCCTCCAAGCAGGTTGACCATATCCAACTCAAATCTGGTCAGAAAGTCCTGAAGGCTTTGGTAATGCTATATTGTGACAATCTTGACATATTGTCAAATGGCGTTGCCATGACAGCACAGCAAAGGTCGATGTTTTGCACACAAACAGAAATTAAAATTCAGTTTAATTCGTCAAGAAAAAACATCTTGAGATCAAAAACTAGGTTTGAAATGCCACTCAGTCCAGTCTTCAGAGTTGAGAGGTGAAGAGGAGAGATGAAGGAGAAACAGTTGATCCTTCTCAGTTGCTGAATTGAGCCAAACACTATTTGCGAACATGTTTCAGTTTGTTTTTGTGGCCTCCTACATGCCAGATGGGTGGAGTTCATTGACTTCCAGAAAAATCTGACAATCAGAGAGAAGTTTAAAAAACACAGTTTAATATTTTCTCTGTGGTGGATGACTTGGTTGCTGTTATGTGTGGCCTGATTGGCTTCACTCCATCCATCTAGCATTTCAAGTTTAGTGAGCAGACTCTTCAAACTATTTGTTGAATATAAAGAAAACAGGGCAGAACCACCACAGTCCACATTAAGTGCTCTGGAAAATATTACCCTGATAGTTTCATTATCCCATTTTCACTTTCCGGTTGATTTCTGGTCCATCTGATCAGAGATGTCGGATTTCAGGATTGTTACCACGCAGCTTTATAATAAAGAGTTCATTTATGGAGTGTTCGAAGGAAACATGTCCCATCAGTGTTGTTTCCAGGTGGGGTTCAGTCTGATGAGCTGACTGTGCTGCTTTGAGTTTCACAGTCGTCCTGTTCTGATCTGCAGAGAGAGAGAAAAGAAGATGTAAAACAGCTCCAGGTCACTCTGTGTGGTTTTAGAGGTTCAATAAAAACAGCTTCATGTGTCCACTAATTGTGATAAGTGAGACAGAAAAGTTATTTGTCTTATAATAAATTGCAGAATAATTTATGAATAAATGGTGGTGTGATCTCCATAAAGGAAAGTTATTTTTATTCTCCTTTGGCAAAAAATACACTGAATAGAATTTGTATAATTTCAAATAAAAATTTCAGACAAAATTACATTTAAAAAAAAAAAAAAAAAAGATCAAACAAAAACGTAGAGGCTCCCTGCAGTAACTGTGGATGCCCTAGGGGTCACAGACCCACAGTTGAAGACCACTGCCTTAAATGATGTGCATCAGTGGCTTTGTTTGCATGCACACTAGTTTTCCACTTCTTGAATTTGATAATGTATATGTAACCAGCATATTCTGGTTGGATATTCTGAATTTGGCCTTCTTCTGATTGGAGCATCTTCTGATTAAGACGTGTGGGATATGCGGGTATTACTCTGGTTTTAGGAGCAAACCCTTTACAATGTTTTTTTTTTTTTATGTATTAAAGCATTTAAAAGTTGAATGAATTGATGAAATAAATGATTTATAGTATTAATATTAATACAGTGATGCCTTTTACAGTAGTTGAATTAGTGTTGTGATAAACAATACAGCATGCTGATTATTACTGTAATAACTATGTGATACTGCAATTAGATTCACAGTAATCATACTGTGAAAGGTATTTATAGCAACTTACCAGCTGCCAGTATGTTTGTGTAAATTTTACAGGATTGTTGTTGTGTAATATTGCCTATTTAATGAGTAATGGCTGACAAGATGTCACCTATCAGAAATTAATAGGCATAAGAAATGCAAGAACTAATAAACTGTACTCTGATATGTTTTTTTTGTTTTTTTTTTGTTTGCAAAAGAAGATCAAATACCTTGTTAAAATGGCTTATACATAGCTCTACACCTTGCCTTCATCTAGTATTCAAGGAGTCATGAATATGCAAATAATCCCCTGCCCTCTCCACCCACCTCACACCCCCACCCCTACCACAACGTAGCTGCACCTGGCTACTATGTTTTGCCTCATAATTACAGTAACTAGCTATATCCGGCTTCTCCTGTGGGCTGGGCCTCGCCTCTAATAATGCAATGCATCATGGTCTATAAGATCATCAAATGTCTGTAGTGTCACTGTCCTGTGAGAACCATGTATCGCTAAAAAGTCAGAAAACAGTCTTTTTTATGGAGGTCTGGACCGGCTCTGGGAGGGGTTACAATCAAACATGAATGACTATTGACATATTGATTGACACAGAGATACACCAATCAGTACAGGCTTGTTAAGCATCATTTAAGCAGTGGATGGAGCACAGGTGTGCTGCTGGGACTGAAAGACTTCAACTGGAAACGCATGAAAATGTGTCATCAATTCAATGGGCTTAATGGCAACAAAGGTGAGTATAATTAGTCACTAGTTTACATGATTTGGGAAATGTAATCACATTGGTTTGGCCTCATGACAGTCATCAGCAGAAGCAGCTAATGAATGAATGAGCAAAGACACAAGGTCTTCAAATACAGTTGTCAAGGAAACATTAAGTACATTTAGAGGATCAAACCCCAAACACTGATGACCGAGCAGGCAAAATGTGTATTTGTGTGTGTGAATGTAGGGGGTTGATGTGCGTATCAGGCACTCTTTTTGAAGTGTATTAATGGAAAGATAAGCACAACTGTCTCATATGATTTCCTTTAGTTCATGCTGCTAAGTCAGCCAGCAGCCATCTGGCTCCCCCTGACACACACACACACACACAAGCAGACACACACACACAACAAACTCAGTGGGAATGACAATCTGAGGGCATGCAGTCAGAGAGGATATTATGACAGGCCAGAGTGACCATAACTCCCAGCTGATGGAGCATTCAGACACCTCATACTGCCTCTCTGTCCTACACACACACACACACACACACACAACCACACCACACACACACACACACACCACTGATACAGTGATGAGAAACCTGGTCTCTTTTTTTTTTTTTTGTCAGCCTGGAGAACAAAGTAATTTATCAGGTCTTATTTTTTTGTCTGTCTTCTAGGCATTTATAAAACATCTGAGGCTCTTGAATGACTCTGAGGGTTGTAAATCCACTAAGCCCCCTCAGTCCATCGAGGACAATGTAGAAGCAAAATTAAATAAACTCAGACGCAAGACTGGACTGTTGTGTTTCCCCCCTACAGGGTTCAAAAGATTTCACTGATAATATGTGTGGTGCTGTCCCTCTGGCTGAGCCCCAAAAATAATGTTCAAGCTGCTCATGTGACACAGGCAAAGAGAATAAAAGGATGAACCTTATGCTGTGAAAATGAACGTTAACGCCCCGATAAAGAACTGTGGCAGCGACAGGTTCAGCACATGACAAACTGTGGTCAGCTGGCTTTGTGCTGACATAAATCTCAAACACTGTAGGTTTTGTTGAATAATGTTTGCATTTTTTCCACAACATTGCCTCAGAAAAGTTTCCATTTCAAATGAAGTACTGTGTGACATTGCAACGTTTTATGTCGTCTAAGGTCTCCTGCTCCAACACAAACCAGTCAGTCAACAGTTTACATTTTAAGGACTCTTTAATCCAGAGTGACTAATGGTCCTGACCAGGTAGGAGTTTCAGTGTCTCACTACTGGATGAATCTATGACCTTAGATTAGGGAAATTATTTGAAATAGCAACGTGACACTGAAAACACAGGTAACACTTTCTTTGAAGGGGTGTCCATAAGACTGACATGACACCATCATAGAGCCATCGCAGCAAACACTGTTGGACCAGGACTGAACACGGCCTCCAAGACAGACAGTGGCCACTTTGAGAGGGAATACAGTACTGAGGTGGCTTTCTTGCCGGTTGTGACACCTGATACCCCAGAGCCGAGTCACCTAACAAGATGTCAAGCTGTACAGCTAACCGAACTAACTAGCTAACAGCAGCCACCATTAACTTCAGATAGTTAGCCTACTTTAGCAACAAGCAAACTAGATAACTAACACATTCCTATCCCAGCTTGATGTTGTCCATCGGCCGACCCAACTCTTAAATCACCTTGGTACTGTACTCTGCTGTCAAACTGGCTTTATAACATTTAATGTCACCACAAGTCCAAATTATTATCACTGTAGTCGAGGTCAATGAAAATATTCATGACACACTTTGTCTCATGACAGCCTGTGTCAAACCCAATCACATATGACAGCATAGTGTAATGTTAAAACATAATGCTAAAGGTGCTTTAAAGCCTTTAATGCTTTAAAGGTGCTAAATACAACATCCAGCCTCATTAGATGTCAGCAAACAACTACTTGCAATGTAAAGATGGAGTAATGGCTTTCTGAGCAGAGAGTGATGTTACATTTGTACTTGTTTGTTCATTGTACAAATGTTATAGCATTGTTATAATGTGACAAAATTTTGATTCTTAAGAGGTCTTTTACAGGTCTGGGGTTCCCTTCTTGACACAAGAGCCAGAATGGCGGTCTCCTGGGTACAATCTTCTTCGTTTTACAACTTAACAGTCACTATAATGTGTTTCTGAAAACAAATGAGAAATAGGCAATGTACTAACAGAATCTTGATCCATATGTGATCAACACTGCCTAGTTTGACAGTTAGATGACTTGCCTTATGCACACCCCTTCAAATAAAGCATTACCAAAACATGCAGCAGCTTTCTACAAAAAGCAACCATTCAGCAGTTACAATCTGTAGTCCCAGTGACCTGATTTGTGCTTAAATCTAACCCAGTTTACAAGTTCTGGGGCTTGATTTTTAACAAGACTTTTAAAGCTCTTTCTGGTACCCTGATAAGTTATGCATCAAAAGCACGCTGGCTGTTGAGATTATTAAAATATGCACACAGAAAACAGTTCACAGAAATGAGTGGTATAATGTTGCGCTTCTCTGTGTATTTTTTCCTGTTTCTGCTGATATATTGTAATTAACTCAATGTTCTTCAGCGTAGTTAGAGGGGGCAGAGTAATGTCAGTGCTGTTAAAGATCATAGTGAAATATGCAGGGTTACTGTAAGCACATGCAGTGCATAGCTGCAGTAAACATGTGCAGTCATGTGACTGACTGGAAGTGCAAACATACATGTGCCCATATTTTAAAAACAGGAGGTTATGTCTCTGCTCATTATGGAGGCTGATGAAATTAACTTTCACCGTTTTGCAATATAAAACCAGTGCAGCCCAGCTATGTGGACCATTTCAGAAAGACATGTTCATGTGGAATAACTTTTAGCCCTGAGCAAGCTGGCCCTGAACCGCAG
This sequence comes from Lutjanus argentimaculatus, assembly GCA_034769285.1. Classification (NCBI taxonomy): domain Eukaryota; kingdom Metazoa; phylum Chordata; class Actinopteri; order Lutjaniformes; family Lutjanidae; genus Lutjanus; species Lutjanus argentimaculatus. The sequence goes on from JAWZSL010000001.1 coordinate 7,128,449, forward strand.
CAAGGTAATACAAATGCGGAGCATGAACACTTTGAGATGGGGTTTAATTAGTTTTGGGAAAACTCAGCCCTGGGCTAAGGATAACACTGGGCTACAACTCTCTGTGATATAAACCAGCAAAAGATCAAGTGAAGATGGCAGCGCCCATAGGGTTTCCAGTTAATACTGTGTTAGGACGGCTGTGAGAAGAGGCTTACGTGTGGTGGGAATGGCAGGATGGAAGAATGGAGGAAGGAAGTAAAGGAGGAAGGAAGGGAAAGAAGAAGCAGGGATTGTGGGCTACAGGAAGGTATTAAAGCAAGCACAGCAGGGGTGGAGGGAGGGAGGATGGAGGGGAGCACAGACAGAGAAAGGAGGGGATTAAGATAAGGAGGGATAGATTGTGGGAGTGAAATGTCTGAAAAGCATGTGAGCTCAACAGGAACTCATTTTCTTTGCTAGCAGTCGATTATTTTCCAACAGTTTGTCACGCCTAAAGGGTAAGTCAGGTGAGTTCAGTTTGTTCCTCCCAAAACGACCCATATGACTGTTCCCAAAGGAGCATATTAGAGTTTTAGACAACTGAAACTACTTGGTTTGCTCTGTGGAGCTTTTTAGTGTCTTTAATCTCACTGACTACGTTTACATGCATACAATTTTCCCACTATTGCTCCAAATATGACAACATTCCAAATGTAATACTAGTCATGTAAACAGTTTCCGTTTGGGTATTCAGAATTAAACTTATTCCGAATGTAGCATTTTCTGATTAAGACGTGGGATATGCTGATATTCAGGTTTTACAAACATTCTTTGGACATGTATGCATCGCTTTGAGAATATGTGTCTCAGGGTTTTTGACACAGTTTTTGACATTTTGCAAAGCTGGTGTAGAGATGCAAGAGCCCATATTTCTGATCGGAAGGAGAAACTCACCTGGTTCTAAACAGGCAGACAAGAAATCATCAACCAGCTAATGAATATAGTGGAGTATTTGGCGGCTAAAGACCCAGATAGTTTCCTCAGGACGTGGTGGAGACCAAAAACAGAGCTAAAAAGAGAGTGGCATCAGGTGGCTAGAAAAATGAATCCAAAATCAATGCTGATGCAGCCCCCCTACCTGCTGGATGTGATGATGTGATGTTGTGTTTAAAGGTTATATCAGCTTCCCCACAAAAAACAGTTCATGCAAGTTTAAGTTTAGGAAAAGACTACATTTATGGTTAAAAGAAATGAAAACTGTAGGGTATGGGATGCAAACTGCAGTCTGTATGCCCAATCACACCCCACCTGACCTGTTCCACATATCTCCCTGCACAGAATAGTAATGTCACACTACTTGCGAACAACCAATATTTTCATGGCTGCAGGATATCACTTGTTAGCAACATGTAACCAGGTCATCTTGCATCTGTTCCTTGTTGAGGATTGTGTCTATATTCCTGAATTTCTCCCCCTTGCCCCACATGTCCTCACAATCTGTGTCCTTCCCTCCACAAAGTGGACCTCAGAAACTGCTGCTGCTTGTTATTTGTTGCTCATTACAAACCCGACATGAGAGCAGAACGAGTGAGAGAAGACGTGATAGAGGAGGTGCGGGGTTGTGTTGCTTGGACAAGGTAATGCAGCTCGCTCGCTAGGATTGTTTTCCTGCCAAATTCAAGCACTAACACTGTCAAGGAGATCGGGAGGGAGATGTCTGTGTGTATTTGCTGAAAGGGGAAGTGGACAGAGTCGAGCAAGGCAGAGTGATACAAGCAATAAACACACACAGAGAAAAAAAAAAACATCCACAGCTTTGCCAGCCTTGCCCTGTGCGGCCCACAGTGTGTGATTTGAACCCACTCCAGCTGGGAGAGCAGATAAATTTTTTAATGTGAAGGACAGGTAAGGACACAGGCTACATTTCACCAGCAGCTTTCAAGACTCTTTAATTACCCCTATCTTATTTGTCCATACACCACAATAATATGATATTTACAGCCATATTGTCACTCCATATGTGTGCTGTAGGCACATATAGATGTCTCAAAACACTGTCATTTTATTGCAGCCTGTTGAAAGATAGTGTTATCACTGATATTATGGCTCAACAGAGTGCTATTTACCAATCAAACCACGGGCACAGAAAGGATAATAAATAATTAAGCGTCAGTTCAGTCGGCACTTTCAAATTCCAGGAAATATTAATGATTGGTATGCCCATAAATGTCAGTAAACACTCCAGGTTGAGGACAGAGGGTCTAATCAGGTTCTGATGTAATCAACTCAAGGAGCTGATACAGGAGCGACACTCTGGGGAATTCAATCAACTGAAGCGTGACATGGTTTCCTTTCGCTGCACAGCTTCGTTGAATCACAACAAGAGGATTTTAGCTTCACGGTCACTAAACTTTTATACTGATGTCAGGGGAGTTGTCTTGTCTTGCTGTTCTTCTTATCTGATTCACAGACCTTGATTAGACCTTGCAATGGGACACTCAAGAGACGAGCATCGAGTCTGGTAGTGATATTGATCCCACTGAGCCATAAACTGAAACGCATCCCACACTCCGTCTGGCTTTTTATTGCCAGATTCTAACATAGACTAATATTTATCACTGATTTGCACTTTCAACACAGCTGATTTGGGCTCAGGGGAATGAAATGTCTCATTTTAGTCTTACATAACAAACAAATCAGTTTTTTAATGAGGAGAAGAGTCTTCAGGGTCACATTAATGAGTCGCTTCAGTTTCAATCACATATTAGAAGAGTTTTAAAATGAACAGAGCCGTGGCTGGCTGCTTCGCTCATCACTCTCGTCTTATTTACAGCAGCAGCAGCAGCTCTGCTCGGTGTGTTTGAGTATAGACTGGAACAACGGGAACTTCCTCGCTCATAAAAATAAGCTCCACTGCACTTTATTACAGAGCACTGGTCAGACACTGCTGTCACATTACAGCTGCTGCCCCTCACTGTCCCTCTCTGTACTGGAAAGCCTTTAATCATTTTCATTTCTGTCTGTGTACTGACAGAATATGTTGGTCTCTGAGGAGGATGTCCGCAGGGTGATGATGTGTGGAAGATCTAACAAATTTTGATCTCGCCAAGTTCTTCAGGATTTTGCAGTTTTTTTTTAATGAAATTATTGCAACCATAAATTCTTTTTGGCCTTATTTATTGAGAAGAAGAGTTTTAATATACTGATTACTGTTGTTAGTGCAAGACAATGTTGACATTTACAGTTTAAGAGATGGAGATTAAACTGAAAAACATCTATTTTAAAGCTGGGGTAGGCAGATTATTTTTTGGCATCATTGGGCATTCGGATCCATTCTCAGAATGCAAGTATTTAACGACCTGGATTGTTTACTGCACTTTTAATGAAGAGATTCAACAGCAAATTAAAAGTCCCTCTGAAGAAATGACAATAAAAAATACTGCTGTGTGCCAGTGTTGGATTGTCAATTGGTCCAGCCTGAAATATCTCTATTATATCTCTAGCTACATTCAGCCTAACCAGTGAGCCCATCCTAATGACTTTTTCCTCAAGCAGCATTATCAGGTCAAAATTTTGACTTGATGACAGTCTAAAGTAAAACACATTCTTGTTAGCTTCAGCTGAACTTCATGTTTAGCGCTAATTGGCAAATGTCAGCTCAAAGTAAAGTGTCACTGAGTGACATTTAGAGCATGGCTCTAAACCAAAGGTCTAAAGTTCTAGTTCAGGTGTCAGCAACCTGCTGCTCCAGAGCCACATGCGGCTGTTTTGCCCCTCTCTAGTGGCTCCCTGTGGCAATGACAAAAAATTGACACTTAATCTTTATTTATTTTGTAGGCCTAAAGTGAGTCGAACATTCTCCAACTGTAAAAATGTGCAGCCCTGAATAATAAAAAATGTTTTAATATTTCGTCAGCTAAAATGTGTGTCATATAGCTTACATCTATGGCTTAGTACCTTTTCCTCCTTTTTTTAGGCCAACAATATCTTTTTGGGGGGTAAAGGATGCTAACCTCAGTCTAGTTCTGGAGTCAAACTAATGTGAGGATGATATATCATTTCAATTTTCCAACAGATCCGGTTTGCATTCATGAAAGTAAAAGTCTAATGGTCTGGAAATTGTAAACAAAGGTCATGTGGTGGAAATCGTTTGACATACAGCTGACAGGTAAAAGACAAAAAGCTCCCAGTTTTTTACCTGGATGTCATTCATCATGGAACATCATCTGTTCATGTTGGAGTTGATCTGGAGCGCACATCAGCAGACTTTAGAGGACTACGCACATGAACGTCTCTTAAGACAGTGGGTATTAAATAATTTAATAATGCTGGCATTTCTCACTTCATTATGAGACTGGGTTTGTCCCCTGCCAGTCCACACTTTGGTAGCAAATGGCTACAAAACAGGAATAGAAAAAGTTTTTTAACTAGTGTAATGAAATACACACATAATACAATGGCACATTTCTCTGATTGGCTTGATTTGATTTGGTAGTGTTCACAAAGCTTCAGAGTTCACTTGACAGCAGTCCGAGACCACTGCGTTGAGACAGACCAGAATGCAGTTGTTTGGTCCGCACCAGAGTTTGAATCTGGCATTCAAACCAACCCAAACAAACCACGCTAAGGAGGTAAATGCTTCAGGGTTCAATTCAGCTGGACTAAACAGGGCTACATATATATATATATATATATATATGTGTATGTATGTATATATGTATATATATATATACGTGTGTGTGTGTGTGGTATACATATATATATATATATATAAAATCTAATATGGAAGATCACAACTTAGATTTTAAAATTTTTGATGAAAACAGATTTTTGCTACAATGAGTTACAATAAAAAAACAGGCTGTCTGTTCATTACAATAAAGTTAATGTCATATCCCTCTCACTTGAGTCATTTGAAAAATTCAAACAGCTGCTGTTGTTAATTTATTGATGCATGAGGAGAGCACTTTTTTAAAAAAAACACTGGTATAAATACTTTGTGCAGCTGGTGTTAAAAGTCTGTTGCAGACATTTCTTTGACCTGGGTCCCAGCGGAGGATCTGTTAGTGCCCACACTGACTGATCTGAACCCAGGGGCCTCAGGCACACGAGCTCTGCTGGACAAACACACACACAAATACATGTTGAGACACAGCTGAGCACCATGGATCTGTATGCCAACACACCAGATGTGACATGTGCGCACACATCCATGCACACACACACATACACTCACTGACAAACTTGACATGTCAATAATAAGGTTCAGGCTAGTCTCTCCTCTCCTGACCCTTTCCCTTCAGCCTCACGTCTGCATTATTCTTCCTCTTCCACCTCTCGTGTCCTCTGTCACGCTCTCCTGTTCTCTGTCTTCTTCCCCTCTGCGATGCTTTGTCTCTGTCTGTCTTGTCTTCCATTGTAATTGACAGCTCCTGCTAGGCGACCTAAGATTCCTCTATTAAAATTCAGAGCTCTGCAGACATGTCACATTGTCTCTTTTTATTTTCCAAATGCATGTTTCACGAAATTAGGTGCCACATGCCTTCGGCTGGTGGTTCTCTGTGTGACAACAGAACAAAAAAAAACCCATCATCTTGGGCCCTAAATGACCCCTCTATAAACTGCTTTTTTGACATAAGTTTGAGTTTCATGTTGAGGACAATCTACATCAATGACACTGTATATAGAGACATAAGGAACAATGGGGTTGGACAGAGATTCTGGGATATATTTACACAGGCACGACAGATCTGATTTTTGCACTCCTTCTGGTCTTCCTCTATTACAGTGAGATAGTCTGGCTTGAATCAGATTTTATCTGTTTAGACAGTGATATGGAGATGATCCACATGCCACAAATTATAAATAAACACACTTTCTGTTGAGGTCTAAATACAGCCAAAGGTTCTGCCAAAGCAGGCTTGTAACTGCCATAGACGACACTGAAGTATTGTCAATTTATATTTGTGTTTCAAAAGACACAATCCATTAAATGAAGGGCCTGTAATAAAATCAAACATAACGCCGGTGCAGAGGTATACTCCATATAAATTGCACAATGTAATGACCACATCGCAAGAAATAAAGTCCATCCCAGCCTAAATATTGTATCAATTTTTTTGTATATTTTAACCCAGTGGTTCCCAACATGGTGGTCTGGACCCCTACAAAGGGACACAAGATGAACTGGAGAGGTCACAAGATGATAAATGAGGAAAAAAAAAAAGAAAGAAAACAACAAATTTAAAATGTGAATTCATTTTTTGACTTTGATCTTTGCTTTTTGTGAAATATTACATAGGTTTGGCTCTAAGAATTAACCCATTAACTAATGTGTTACCATTAAAGGAGGGGTGTCAAACTTATTTTCAGCCCAGGAGACCCCTGAACTTTCTGTAACAGCCTGTCACAGATGTTGATGTTACAGATAAGTCATCTGCTGACACTGTGCTGCTGTGCACTGCAACATTTGTTCAGTCTGTTGTAGATAAACATTTTGCATGGCAGGCATTTTCACATGTCAATTGATAACATTAATAATCACTGTGTTTCATTTAGGTGTACCAGGGTATAAGGGTCTCGCTGTTCTGCATATTGGTTGAAGAATATGGTTTACTGAGACACATAATGGAACAGACACATTAATTATGACAGTAATTATGCCTGTGTTATTCTTGCAATGACAAGTAGAAATGTTTGACAGGCCAATTTCTTCAAGTTAAAGAATTTTTAGTCAATTTTAGAGGTAATTTTAACTTTTGATCTCTTGACCAGATGGATAATAAAATAAAGTATATAGAACACTGCCACAGAGACATATTACCCTGAGGTAAAAGGAAAATATGAAGGTGCAATATTATGAGTGTAGCACCACATTCACACAGGTGATTGCAGTTATGGTTGATTAGTCCGCTGCTCAGGTTGTAGTTGGAGCTATGGAATATCCCCAAGGTCACCAAACTCAGTAACTAATAATAATGATAGAGATGCTGATGATGAACAGATGCAACAAGTGTTAGGAGAGTGTCAAACATGTCAATCAATCACAGTCAGTACATGCTCACACAGCTTTGGGTAGTAGAGGTCTAATCAGGCAAAATAATTACAAACACCTGTGTAGTGGACCATGGCTGGAGGTGACAGGGAGGTTAGTATTTTCAGATGGTATTTAAGATTAGTTTATCTATAAAATACTGATTTATTATCAGTCATATGTGAATATATTGTTCAAAAATCCTCAGGCTGGGTTGCACCAACAATGATTAATTTTTAAACCCAATTAAATTATGGTTTGACCTTAAAGTATGTTGCACCAAACTTAAGCTAGCATCAAATTAATGAAGATTAAGTTTAAACTTCTCTTTAAACCTCAATTTAGGTTTTAGTGTAAAGATTAAATTTAGTTCTGTTGCACCAAAACTTTGAACTCTGAACTGTGATCCAGTGTTAACTTTTGAACTGCACTTCAGGAGGTTTAATCTTAAAACTGGCGCCTTTTTGAGATGGATCGAGCAAAATAATCAGGTTCCTCAAAATAGCTAAGAGACAGACACAGCCCAGTTGAATTTAATGATGCATCTGTTCATTCTTTCACTCCAGCTGATAATTTGGCCAACAAGTTTTTCTCAAAACAGGAGAAATTAGAGCTTTTATGCCAAGCCATCATGAGAAGGCTAACAGGCTAACTAAATTTTTAACTAGCTAGCAAACAATGTAACATTTTATTAACGTTATGCTAACTGGCATACAATATAACATTTCTTTCTGTTAATTTTTTGGGGGAGGGCATGGTGGTACAATGGTTAGCACATTCACCTCACAGCAAGAAGTTTGTGGGTTCGGGTCTGAGTTTATATGTCTTTCTTTGTGGAGTTTGCCTGTCTGGTTTTCCCCCAACATTGAAAAACTCCAGTCGGTATCCTGACCAAGATGCTGGCTTAGAACTGGAATTGGTCCTTTAAATGCAGAGGCTGAATCTGACTATTATGGTACTTTGCATGGTTGTATGTCACAATAAATGTGACCTTTAACTTTTTAGCTAGCTAACAAGCAATATAACGTTTCTTTTGTTTTGCACTTTCATATTGATTGAACACTTTAATTCCATTTTACATTAAAAAATTGGATTTTTGTGCAACAGAGCTCTCTGCCCAATATTAAATTGGTATTTACTCATTTGCTAAACTGATTGGAGCTAATCTTGGATTAAAATAACCTTTGTTGAAGCAACCCAGTCTTAGAATTTAAAACACCTGACATCTGAAGCCATGCAGATATTTAAAGGCCTTGAATGTCAACAAACATGTCAAAGGCTCCGTTTCACTATGTTGTAGTGAATCCCTGCTGCTTCCTTGTGTACACACTGGAGAAGCCATATAAGGCTGAAGATCTGTGTTGGACCTTGAGACCTGGGTCCCGTGATAGACTCTGAGTGGAGTTCAGTGCAACATGTGGTTTATAATGAAACCCTCCCAGCGCGGGCCGATAAGATCTCATTTGTTGGGAGACAAGTTCAAGTCCTGTCCTGTCAAAGACTTCAGCACGTATGAAGCTGAATTGAGGGAGTAAACAAGAGAACTGTGTTATGCATGGTGGGAGTTGTGTGAAAACGAGCAACTGAGGTGTGAAGATATACCGTGAAAGTTAACAACACTACTTTCATTTACGTGGAAGAGTGAGTTGGAGAAGCAGCAGGCATGACCTGAGGAAGAAGAAGAGGGGTGACGTGCCTCACTCTCGTGTCTTTTGACCGTTGATGTGTCCATGTGGCGGTGAACGTGAAAACAACGGGCTGCGCTTTCTCTCTCTCGCGCCCTCTCTCTCTCTTTCTCTCTCTCTCCCTCGCGCTCAGCCGTTATATCCTCGCGCACCGCAGCTCGAGGATCAGTTACCGGGTCCCGACCAATCCCCGCGCGCTGTCAGAGCTCGAGAGGAGACAGCAGACCGGAGAGAGGCAGACAGAGATAGAGAAGAGGAGAGGAGACGAGCACACACACACACCCAACCAGCTATCTCTCCATCCGTCCAGCCATCGTCTATCCTCCTGCTTCAACCTCTCCAGCAGACGGACAGCTCCTGTCTCCCCCTCCTCACCCTCAGCTCCTCCTGACTGCAGCTGTGCGGGTTAACCGAGGCAGGATGCGCGATGGGACAAGCGTGCGGACACGCGCTCCTCTGCCGTAGCCAACCGCCGTCCTCCGAGATGTAAGTGTGTGTCTGATATCTACCTGTGTATGTTGTGTTTGTACCTTGAAGCTTCTTACCACCGCACACAAACTGAAGGGCTGTGGAGGCACATGGCGCCAGACTGTTGGTGTAGTAGTAGTGTGAGTGTGACCTGCTGGGTGTCATTATCCCGCCTGACAGGGGCACTGAAGACCCCATGTGAGCCGTGCAGGCAGCTGTCACTATAAAGTGGTGGGCGAAAGCCCCGCAGCTCACCCCCATGACACTAACATGTTCTCATAGTGTGTCTGCTCTGCTCTATAGAGACTTTAGTGACCTTATCGTGCCGTTCTATCTTTATGGGCATCATTTCAGCACTCTGATAGGCTACTCTTGCTCTAATATCCCTATTGGGACAGATACATTTGCTGTGATAGCTTCCCTAACTCATTTATCTCCATGAGAGTTTTTATGTAAAAATGTTTTTAATGGGCTTACTTTGAGCAGACCACATCATCCTGGAATACTAATTTGCCTGATTTGTTGCACAGTAGCTTTACTGTCCAACAAAACTTAATATGGTGCCACTTTCTAATATGGCACCTATTATAAACGGATTATAAGCTTTATTAGGTTAATGGTTAATAAAGGTTGTGAAAAAATTTGATTGGTTAGACTTACCTAAGGTATGCATATGCATACACATGTGCATTAATACACTTTTATGAATAACTACCAACATTTGTGACTGCTTTATTACATAAAACGGTTAAAACCAGCCAAAGGGACTTTCACAACCTAGTAACCCTTCATTAGTTTTTATTCATTTTTAGTAACTGATCTTTAAAGCAGTTGTTCCCAAAATGTATCCCACAAATCAATGTGTGCCATGGGATTTTGTGACAACCATACATTATTACTGCAATATAAACTACAACCATAGAACCATAGAAGTTATTAATGTTTCTTAATTTACACGATCACTGTCCCAATAAAGAGGCTGTATGCCATCTGTCAAAGCGAACCCCAGTTTTTGCGGTTCATACAGTTGCCCAGTGGTAGTAATTATGTGTGACATCAATGCGTTATTTTTTTCCCACCCACAGTCTGGGAACTCTGCTGCTGATTGGTCAGCACTTGTTGCCTCTGTTTAGGCTGGTTATTTAGAGGCTATTTTACACAGATATGGATACAGGTGTGCTTGAGATTTTTGGTTGCCCTCTGGTGTGCCTTGGCAACAAAAAGTTTGAAAACCACTGCTATAAAGCAATACATTAGTACGTGATTTATTAACCATTTGTAAAGCTATTATCTCCAGTGTATACACCCTTTATGAAGAGTGTCTTTTTAGAGAGTGTTACCCTTTACCCCTTTTAACTTTTTCGATAAACTTAAGAACAAATGCTCCCTCTGAGCAGTTCAGTTATCTCCATTAAAACCTCCCAAATGTGTAATCACAGAGTTAAAACAGAACTGCTTTTGAGGGTGAATGTTCTTTCTTACCCAGAGGCTGTTTCCTTGTTCATGAAAATTGACATTTTGGAGAGTTTGTGGTTTTCACAGGACAGCAAATATATGCTGTTGCTCAAAGGAGGCTGAAATGATCATTGTAACAATCTAATGCAGTAAAGCAGCCTGGTGTTACATCCTATCTTTATGAGGTGTTTATTATGTGTCTCAGAGAGATGTGTTCATTAGACTAAGCGCTAATTGTTAAGGCCATTAGTTGCGGTGGTGTTCACTTTGTGTATGTTTATCAAGATTTCTCACAGCAACACATCTGTCTGGATAAAAATGAACTTTTAAATATCAGGGCCACACTTGGTGTTCAGCTAAATGTTAGTCAATAAAGACGAGCCCTCCTGATATTGAACCAGGTTTCTTCTGTCTGAAATTAAAGTTTGCCATGTAAACACACAACCGCCTGCTCTCAAATTAAGTGACGCATCTGCTGCTGATTGTGATCAAAACACATGGCTGATCAAACAGCATGCACATACTGTATATATGGTGAGAGCTTCCCTTAGGACATGTCTTGATGTCTACACTCTGTGTTTTTTTAATCCTGTTAGTTCCCTCCCCCTCTCTTATAGCTGAATAGCATTATTGGTAGATAATAACATTGTGATGCCATTGTACACTGATTGCATAAAATATTAGAGATGTCTCCTCATATCAAGTTTCAACCCCTTTTTGTCTCAAAGTTGAAAAAATCCTCGTCTAATGTGTTTGATTCTCTTTATCTCCTCATTCACTGTTGGTTTAAATTCAATAAGGGAAATCACTGGAGGATAATGGCTTTTACTCACCTCCTCAGTGCTTGTCAGAAAAGACTTAAGCTCCTTACAGTGGGCATTTGTTGGCCAGTCTAGGAGAAAATACCCAGAGTTGTGGAGGAATAATGAATCTGCCAGGTGGACGTCAGTGATCTCTGACACACAATTAGTTTCAGTAGCTGGTCTCACCTGCTTCCCTCAAGTTGGTGTCGGTTTGACTCTCAGACTCAGCATCGGTTAAGGTCATCAAGTGTGGTGCTGTCACCAAATACACAAGAGCTGATGTCATGCCCGTACCCGTTGGGATGTATTCCCGACGCCTTGTGATTGAGCATTCTGATGTGAAATAAAAACCATTTAGGCTGAACATCCACAGCCTTTTTTTGATCATGATGGTTTTCTAGAGTCTTGGATTCCTGGATTGTAGCTTTGAGAGAGAGTTGTTTATCATCAAAACAGCACATATACTCAACAAATTATAAACGCACATCTTTTGTTTTTGCTCCCATTTTTTATGAGTTAAAAGATCTCAGACTTTTTCTGTGCACACAAAATTTTTATTTTTCTCAAATTTCTGCTACTCTAAATTTGCATTTTATTCTTGAAAAAAGACATTTAGTAGGCGCTGAAGTATTGCTATTTAACATAGTGCTAAAGATACCAATTTTTTTTACCAGGCATGTGACCTGCCCTACTTTGCCTCTGATTGGCTCATCCATGTATTCTTACCCGAGCTTTAACCAGTCACTCCTCAACCAACCCAGTTAATGAAGGCAGTGATTTCTAACCAATCAGAGGCAGAGTAGGGTGGGTCAAGACTTTGCTCTCAAAAAATAGCTATCTGTAGCCCTATGTGAAATAGCCATAGTTCAGTGCCAAATAAATGTTTAGAACTATGTTTTATATAGTCTTGGATCTCTGGATTGTTTCTCTGAGAGCCAGTTATTCATCACTAGAAATATTGATCAAGCTCTACAGTTTCAGTTTCAGGAATCACATGCATGTATTCTGTTTGCCACTTATCCTGATATTCTTCCCCTAACCAATCACTCCTCATGCCTAAACCTAACCAACCCAACCAACAAAGGCAATACTAGCCAATCAGAAGTAGAACATGGCAGGTCAAGGCTTTGCCCTCCTGGGAAACAGAATTGGTACCTGTAGCCCTGTGTGAAATAGCCATAGTTCAGTGCCTAATAAATGTGATTGTGTTTTCTAGAGTCTTGAATCCCTGGATTGTAGCGTTTATAGCCAGTATTCATCATCAGAAATATTGATCAAGCTCTACAGTTTCAGGAATCACTTGCATGTATTCTGTCTAAGCTTAGACGTCCATTCAGTCTTAGTTTGTAATGTTTGATGCTGTGACTTTGTGTTGCTGTGTGTGTGTTTTAAAAGCCTTTTTAGAGAGGTCATATTCAGTGCACTTTGTTTATCTGCTGTCATCTTCTTGCATCATTTTAGCAGCCAACAGGCAGCGCCCATGTAATCTGTATTTGGGTATGTGTATTTGTGTGCCGGTGGGCATGCATGTGAACAGTCTTCAGAATGACAAATATTGCAATTTACTGGAGTGACGCCAGGAAGTCAGATCCCCTAGCACACACACAGAGACACACATAGAAATGCATAGAACGTACACAGCAGCAGCAGCAGCAGCAGCAGTGGTAACCCGACTCCTGATGAGTGAGCATGGGTGTGTGTGTGAGAGAAAAAGAGAGAAAGGATGCTGACGTTGCACTGTGTTATCATCAGTAATGGGCTCATCAATACTAAAATATTCACAGAGAGAGACAGAGAGAGAAAAGAGGCTGAGAGGGAAGAGGAAGAAAGTGAAAGCAAAGGCAAAGCGGAGAAGATGCCATCGTCACTTGTGTTTGTATGCTTTTGCACGTCTGAGTGTTTGTGTATCAACAATGTGTGTGCTTCAGCAAAGCATTTGGCTTAAAAACATTCAAATAACTGATTTTAGGGCCACAACTAATGCTTATTTTCATTATCAATTCATTTCCACTAATCATTAGTATACAAAATGACAAAAACGTGAAAATCCTCTTCACAGTGTCCCAGAGCCTAAAGTGACATCTTCAAATTGTTCTTTTGTCCAACCTACAGTCCAAAACCCAAAGACTCTTCATTTACTATCATCAGTGACAAAGAAAGGCTGTAAATCTTTACATTTAGAAAGCTAGAAACAGCGAATGTTTGACATTTTTGCTCGAAAAATGACTGAAACAATTATTTGCATATCAAAATAGTTGGCAACCAATTTTTGTTTGACTGACTAATCAATTTATTGACTAATCATTGCAGCTCTAACTGATTTATTTACATTTGGATTTGATTTATTCAAAAGTGTATATAGAGGCTTCAGTTAGGAGTACAACATACTTAGACTGCTGATTTAATTTGGAGGCCGGAGAAGATAATAAATAATATATATATGTATATATATATATATATATGTGTGTGTGTGTGTATATATATGTATATATATATATATATATATATATATATATTTTATATATATATTTATATAAATAAACAAGATAATTAACTGGTTTACATCCAAATAAACAGAGAAGAATTTAAATTTAGCTGTAACAAATGGGAGCTGTCTTGCAAATTATCTTGTACTCCAGTTGAAGTGTAAATTAAGTTTGTAATTATTTTTGAAATACTGAAGTGAACTAACACTTGGTTTGCTTGTTCCCATTCATTTTATGCATAAATATTATGAGGTGGCTGGCAAAGCCTAGATGTTGTAAAACTTTTCGAGCTGAATCATCAGAGACAAAGATGAGCAACCATGTAAAAAAAAAAGTCTGTCTCTGGAGTAAAAAGTCAAAGGTGAAGAGTTTAAGAGAGAAGAGTCAAGTCAAGTATGGCTCAGAGGAGTTTTAGGTAACAAACATCTAGTCACCAAGCTAAAAGTAGAGATGAAATGAAAAATGCCCTTTTAACACTTTGATATATTGTGATCCTATTTCACAATATACAGTATATAGTAAAACAATTCAAAATCAATTTCTTGGTGTTCTCTTATAAAAATCCCTTTATTTTTTCTTCTTGAAAAACAAAATATGATGTGCCATTGGCTTGGATCAACCAGTAATATCATGACATGTATCTATCAATCAATCCTCAACTTGACAACAACACAGAGCTAAGATTCATTAGTTAGCTAGGTAGCAACAGCTTGGTATGTTGGGTTATGACAGACTTGCTTTTCATAGTTCATATTAGGGTTGAAGAATATGATAAAAAAAAAGCAATATTGCAATTATTTTGACTGAAATTGCGGGTTGTGATATGCAGTAAGATTAGTGAGAATGATCATTTTTGCATCACAATTTTCATTTTCACTGATAAAAAATGATTAAAACCATGATGGTGTGATATTTGTTGAGGTCTGTACTAAACAAACATGTCTTCTTTCATCTAGAGAACAAGATTTGTACTCCAGGGCATGTCTTCAGTGCTACAGCACATTTTAATGCAGTCACACACTGTCACACATTTTTCCTTTATCAAAAAATTGCAGGTTTCTGCGATTTGGATATTGCACTTAGCCATATTGCAAGTTCAATAATATTGCGATTAATTGTACACAGCTAGTTCAAATCAAATTCTTCCCAGTGTTATGTCCCACCTGCCTGTTCTGTTTTACTTGGAAATACATCATGATACAGAAGCTAGCTAATGTCGAAAATCCATTTCATCTGGACTTTAAAAGTCTGGTCCCAACACCACCAATGGCCCAGTAGCAGGTTTGATAATACATTCAGCAATTTTAATAAATTAACTTTGGGATTCTGGGTTTGGGTTTTAAGTGAATTCAATTCCTGGTGAAGGGTTTGTTCCTGATTGAAAAGATGAACCATTCTTAATTTGCTACAGCCTTGACGTGTGCCTTTGGCCATACCAAACTGAAAGATAAACTCTATTTCTCTGAAACATGGCTAAAAGAAATTACAACTGCTTGCCATAGCAGAAACCTGGTATCATCAAATTATTCCGGAGACTCTCCTGGTTTTAAGTAGCTCAGAGGTTATCGCTGAAAGATAACCTTAAATGCTAATATTCAATCGGGAACACTGCATTAACCTGCTCCACTCACTGTACACTTAAATGTGCAGCTTAAACAGAACCAGTCTAAATAGTTTTGGAGGTCACATCCACACATGAACTCCATACTCCCTTATCAAGGGTTACAGGGGGCTGGACATAATCCCAGCTCACAATAGGTATATCACAGGGCACACTGAGAATCACATTCACCCTTGCATTCACACCTATGGCCAATTTAAAGTCTTCAGTACACATTAACAGCATGTCTTTGGACTGTGGGAGGAAACCAGAGCACCTGGACGACACCCACATGTAATTCTGTTTAATGGTTAAAGTTAAGTACAGTGTTTCAGTTTCAAACATTAAATTAAAGCATCAGGAAATGTGATCTGGAATAGACTTTTCCCTAATCTAGTACACACACATGATGTGGTTTTGATTGAAGTTCATTCACCAGGATGGTAGGAGAGTCTCTTTTTATATTCAAGGGAAATCAAGAAGGAAGTGTAAGTGGTATGGGGACTTTAGCTATATTACTGCACCAAATTGATTCAACTGAGTTTACTCAATAAATGTCATAACAAGGATTGTATTTTGTGGGTGTATATAAGCCAGAGGGAAGGCAATGGATGCATTAATTAAGCAATGCCAACAAGCTATTTAACATTAATGTTAAACAGAGTGCAGTCTATGTAAAAAGATGTAATACACCGTAACTGTCTCTATCACTAACTAACGGAGTGGAAACCCATTTTATCATTAGTTGTAGCTAAATGTTGTTTGGTTCTTCTTGACTTGTCTTGTAGTCTGCCAGTCCTGTTTTATCCAGATTGATGTGCCACACTAAAAGCTATTTACTGTATATCCTTAACAAATACTGCGGCCCTTAATTGAGATATAAATGGAAACAGTATGGAGTCAAAGGGAAGAGTTTTTACCGTATAGAGTGAAATGGTTTATATCTACTTCAATTAATCCAGTTGTTAAAATCTTAAAATCAACTAGAAAGAAAGAAAATTTACTTGACTTTTCGACATGCACACAAACAAATACACAAAAACACACACTGACTGTCGGTCAGATTTTTAACGGCATTGTTGTTAGATTTTACATATAACTGAAAGAATCCACATCAACATCACATACAATCTATCTGACTGTGAGCCAGAATCAATCAAATGAGACTAGACCTGGAAATCTGATAGCATGAAGCAGAGGTGCCACAGAAAATCTTACTGTGAAGCAGCTGCAGTCATATGATGTACATGAAGAAGGTTAGTTAGATTAGATTAGATTAGATTAGAGAACTAACTTTCTCAAGGTATTTTAGTTCCAGACTGACACATTCAGACATAGTTTTAGGTGATGGACCTGTTTACATTATTAAAAGAGATGGGAGACTCTTTTACTGAATCGAAAATCTGTTCGGTGAGTGAATCATAGAAAAGTCACTCACCAAATAGAGTCAGATTTTCAAATTACTCGAGTCACCAAGTGACCCAGAGCCCCCACTGACCCCAGTGCCCATAGAGCATGCTCACCAGAGACTTCCACCGGCCAAGCTGGTGAACTTACAGTTTAGTCCTCCTTGAATAACTTGAATGGGATACAACGACTTTCCAAATGTGATCAGACAGAATGGAACAAATTCTGATGTTGAAATGAGTTGTTTCACGAGGGTTGTGATGCTCATTCATGGAGGGTTAGTGAGTAATCCGTGCAGCCCAAGGCAGATCCTCAGTTCAGGGCAGGTCTTGCACCTCAAGGTTGGAGAGTAAGCGAGAGTGAGTGAGTGAGTTATTTGTTCACTGCAGGTCAGAAGGTCAGACCTTCAGCTCAGTGCAGTGAGTGCGCTCTCAGCTGGGAGAGAGAGTTTTTCCTCACAGGGCTAATTTAGTACAGTAATTAACTTGATAGAAGTTAATACAGTTAATATATGAGTGTGAGTGATACTCAGTCTGACCTTGAGATGGAGATGGAGACTTGTCACCCCCCAATTCACTTAAAAGTTTGAACGTTTGATTCATGTGTCGCACATCACCAGAGTTCATTACAGCTCTGACAAACTGTAGCAGTGGGAAGAGGATCTGAAAATAGGGTGACTGGGGGAGAATGGGGGAAATCTGGGGCAGGGAGTCGGGGATGGGCGTGTCATATCTGATGGATAATAATTTAGAATAAGTAATTTTAATTAATAATTAGTATTAGTTGATATTTAGAATCATTTAGAGTAGCATCATAATTTAGAATAGCATCATTTGTTTTTTCAGTAGCTATATTGTCATTGAGTAGTTGGAGCTTATTTATGATAACCTAATCAGTAATTAGGGATTTGGGCCAACTGCTTGTAATTCATGACTGTCCAGAATTTTTCAGGACATATGGTCACCCTATCAGAAAACAACAATGAGATACCATTTATGAATAACACATCCAGACCTGGCCTGCAGCTGTGATTGGACAGGTTATATTAGAGCTTCTACATGAAATGTAATAAGTTTGTATCCATTGTTATTCCTGGCAATACATCCCCATAATGAAAGAATGCTGCTCTTTTTCCAATTAGAAAATTAACTCAGAACATTAATTTTATTTCACCTTATTTCTCAGCTTATTTTCTGTATATCATGTCATGGTACATGGGAGAAGTGAGTGTGTGCTTCTGCAGCTTTTTTCTAGAAACTGTCGTGGTCTTTGTGCCATCTCTGCTGTTTCTATTGTGGGTTCTACACAAGAATAGAAAACCTGACCAGCTGGTCACTTGTGGTGGTTTCAACACCTTATTAGGAAGCTGTTATTTTAAAGACAGAGGCTAGAGTTGCAGTTAGATTGATCTTCAAATTTTATATGTTGCAGGTTTAAGATTAAAGCTACAGCAGGTTTGGTGTTGGAGGAAGGTTTGGATTAAGTACAGTTTGTAACAGTTATGGTAAGAATATGGCTTCAGGGAATGACTTGAAGTCAATACAATGTCATCACATTTCTGTGTGTGTGTGTGTGTGTGTGTATATGTGTGTGCGTGTGTGTGTGTGTGAGTGTGAGAGCCTGGAGGTGTCATGGGGAAATGAGCCTGACAGCTCCCATGGTTCCGAGCTTTGGCTCCAGCAGCTCCTGTCAGCCTTCTTATCTCTATGGACTGTTGCCACAGACAGGTGTTTCTGTGTGTGTGTGTGTGTGTGTGTGTGTGTGTGTGTGTGTGTGTGCGCAGACGTGTATGTGATTACGAGTGTGTCAGTGTATCGAAGTTACAAGTGTGTGTGTGTGTGTGTGTATGCATGAGTACAGTTGTGTTGCTGTCAGTAATCCATTGGACAGCCACTACTGTGTGTGTGAGGGTTTTCGAAGGTGTTTTTGTCAGCAGCTACAACTGGCGTGTGTGTGTGTGTGTGTGTGTGTGTGTGTGTGTGTTCCCTTGAGAGATTAAGGTGGGAGGTGAGGCAGCTGTGTTTGGGACACAGAGCTTTGGTTTAATTAGAAAACAGTATCAAGTACCTCCATGTGCATGGCGAGACCCTAATTGATAGGCAGTAGAGGTGTGTGTGCGTGTGTCCTCTTTACCCATAGCCTGAGGAGTAAATATCCTTAAATAAACATGGCGTAATCTACAAAAGAGATGGCATACATCAAATTAGGTTTGACATCCAGCATTAGCACTCACAGTTCTTTTGAAGCTTGTGTTAAAGGTTTGTTGTTCTGCTGTGACACCAGTGCACTGACAACTTGGACTGAAGATCATTTCAATTTCAGTGTTAACAGCTACGTGTGTTTTAGTTTGCAAGTTCACTCATGTTTTTCAGGTAACCTTTGTGTGACTTTCTTTAGACTGGTTTAAAGTTCCAGGGGGTCACAGACTAGGGATAGGTACGGAAAGTACACCTAAGTGAGAAAAAAAATTAATTAATTCTATTTCTGTTGTGAATTTATTCTTCTTTTAATGTGTTATGTTTTTAATTAATAAGAAGTAAGAACTGACTGAGCAGAGAGTTTTCTTCACCAAAGAGTTGATTTAAGTTGTTTCATGTTGCTCTTGATTGTTACAGCTGATCGCTGCTCTGCTCTGTGCACGTCCAACATTAGTATCTGGTGATGGCATAAAAAGTATTCACAGGAAACTTCGCACTCATCTCGCAAACGCAGTTAGTTAAATTGAAATGAAACACTAAATCAAAACACGATTACAACTGCTGCCTTTTGAGTAGATGAAGTACATCTCCCTTTTAACGACTGATAACTCTAGTGTGTGTGTGCACGCTGTAAACGGTCTGGATACAGCATTGCCCTTGCAGCTGGATTCCGCCTTTTTTGCACCGTCAACAACATGTTAATTGAAATTTAGAAAATCGTTTTTTGATATTTATGCATTTATGATGTGATTCTTCCACGTCATCACAATGCATTTAAGAATCCAGAATTTCCCCCACTCCTAGACTCCGCTAACACAAATTATTCTGTGACTGAACTGGGACTGGACTGTTGCCAAGCAAAACACTTTCCTGCACACTGTTAGCTTAGAAGCTACTTTGTGTAGGTCTACATGTCACCGCGGTCGAGCTCCCCTTTAGTTTTCTGGATGGAGCTCTAAAACTTCCTCAAGACTGTATTCAGCTCGGTTTTCTTAACAGACTGAATGTCCATGTTTATATTATATATTTGAGACTTACTCTGGTACGGACCAAACAACTACACTGAGACCACTTGAAAAGGATGGTATCGGGCAGACTCAGATGGTAGAGCGTCTGACCCATGTATGGAGGCTGTTAGTCCTCTGCAGCGGCCGCTGGTTCGACTCCTGCCTTCGGCCCTTTGCTGCGTGTCATCCCCTCTCTGTCTGCCCTGTTTCCTGTCATATCTTCAGCTGTACTATCAAATAAAAAAGGCAAAAATGCCAAAAAAAAAAGAAAAGAAAAGGATGGTATCAGTCTCCTTCCAAGCAGACTCTGTGGTTCATTTGTGGTGTGACAACAAACAAACCAATCACAAGATTTTATGATTGCAGATATTTGATTTGAGCATGATTTCAAAAGCTGATCTACTAATAAATCTGTCTGCTGATAGTGGAATGTGTTCAGGAAGTGATCTTGTTTTTGATCTGATTAAGCCATGTATATAAGCACACATAAGTGTGGGATTTTCCTGATTAATAAGTTAAAACCTGTTAAAACTACTGTTCTTGCTTTGTCAGATACAAAGTGATTTCTTTATCATTTGCAACAAGGTTTACAACAGGTTGTATAACAAGATTTCAATGTAGTTCCCTCCTGATTGATTGATTGGAATTAGCTAAAGAGATAAATAGAAATATAGAGCAAACTAATTTACATGGGGCAGTGCTGAGGTTGAATTATAGTCTCACAACCTGAGGAAGAAACTGCCCTATTAGTCTGGTGGTACGGCAGCAGATACTCTGTATCTCCTGGCTGATGGGAGCAAGGTGAACAGGCTGTGGCTGGGGTGGGTATTGTCTTTTAGTATCCTTTTAAAAAGTGTGCGACAGCCATCCCACTGTAATAAGCCCTGAATCATTACTATATGCCTCTTTTTCGTGATACATGTCGTAAGAAGTGCCAGTGCTGTTATAGTCTATATCAGTACTCTTGAAATGCCTCTTATCCAATCAAATTACTTGGTCAGTTGTGTAACTGTATATGTAATTTCTAATGGGTGTGAGAATTACCCATGTGTCTGATCTCTTATAAATTTTTTGCACTTACAAACCTGGTAGTAGTAACAGTAAATCCTCAAGCGGCATACTGTGTGTGAAATAAAAGTGTCTATTTGAAGTAACTGCTGAAAAGAAGTGGGAGACAAAAATGACACGAGATGACTGAAGTGAATTATTGATGAATCTCAAATTCACAGACACAAAAAAGGCTTTCACACAGCTCAAAAATTCGCAAGTTCACAGTGTAGCGAGGAGAGATTACTTACTCTCACATCCTGTTTTTCATTCCTGTGGTTTTTGTGTTCATTTTGTGCAGGTTAAGAAGGCTAAAATGTCACTGTGAGGTCAGTGAATCCCATGCTTCTGTTTAGCTGAAGTGATTTCATTTTGTTTGCAGTGTTTGTCATTACTTTTGCTGCTTCTATGGTAGGTGTTATTATCTTTTCTGTTTGTATTGCTGATATTACTGATATTAATCATGTGTTGCTGTTGTAAATCCACAGCTGTTGTCTGCAGATGTTTTAGCAGTTGCTTCATGTTGCTCTCACAGTAGCTGCAGATGTGCGTGTCATTGCTTTGCTGCTATAGATCCAGCAGTTTGTTGACCAAAGATATATTGATGTTGTTACAGCCGTTATTATTACGACTGTTATTGTCGCCATTGTTGTACCAGTACAGTAGAGTAGCAGAATGTGTTCCTATGCTCCTGTTCCTCTTGCCCTGACTGCAGGGCTTTTTCTTATTGATCGGCTGCATTGATTGGCTCACACAGAGATAAAGCCACTGACAGGCTGTAAAGTGTCGCATTTGGGACATTCGGAGGTTTTGTGATGCTTATAGTGAATTAAATGAGTTGTTCAACAGCTTATGAACACCCTCACTGAACATACATAAACAGACACACACATGTGCACATACTATGTGCAATGCCTGATATTCTGTAATAATTTTCACAAAAGGCTGATTGTATTTCTGTCTGCAGGCTAGTATACATCCAGTATTTTGACATGAACTCCATCAGCACCCTACAGCTATTTTTATGCTGATTGCCAAATGGAAACATGGTGACGATTGTTCTGATCACATGGGCGATACCATTGACTGTTTGTGTATCTATCTGTCCTCACTGTCTATTGGTTGGCATTGGTCTACTGGTTTGTTATTATTTCCGATAGACTAACTCTCTATTCTCATCATCGCCTCATTTGTGTGTCATTGTCTCCATTTTTCCATTTATCCTTCTCTTTTAATTTTCTCACGTCTCTGGTCCAGCTCGCCACCTCTCTACCCTCGAAAATTCCACCTGCCAGACAAAGACAGGGAGAGGGGGACAGGTGTGACAGGGAGAGGAAGAGGCTGCTGAGATGGCTTGATAGATGAAGGGCAGGTGTTTCATCCAAAGAGGAGTCCAGGTTGCCAGGCAACTAATGGTGTCACAGGTTACCCTACATATAGGGGTATTATATTTCATCAGTCCTAGATGTATTCTTTCCTTCTTTTGATCTGACTGTATATTCGTCTTTTTACAGTCTTGCACACATTCATCAAGACGTATTCATGTTAGTGTGTGTGTGTGACAGAGCCTGGGTGTGTGTATAAAGGTGAGTTTCCTCAAAGGCTTTGTGACAAGTGTGTGACAAGGTGGCTGCTGCACATTTTTCCAGGAGATTTTTTGTCTTTTCTTTCCTTTTCCTGGGAACATGATTATACACTGAACAAATGACAGCCTATGAGGAGTAAATCTGCGATGTGCAAAAGTGTTATTCAGCATTGCAATGATGATATGACTTGTGATTAATAAACAAATATTGAAGTGTGCATGTTCAGAAGGCCCGCCAGCACCTCCGTTATAGTGCATATTAGCTTGTCTCCTCTGGAATACCACAGCTGCTTTTACACAGAACTTACTCCAGTTTCTTAAATCCAACATAATTCCAAATAGCAGCAGTGCTGCTCTTTTGCACCACAAGGTAAACTACAGCTGTACATGTACTGCTTTTCTCTTATTTCTCAGCTGTCGTGCTAGCTAAACTTGCAGTTGCCAGCAAATTGACACCATTTACAGTAATCAGAAGGTAGTTGATCATAAGGTGGGGCTTTGTCTGATGGGCCAAATGGTGCAAACTCATGGTGCCTGTAAAAAAAAAAGTTTTTTTTTCTTAATCTCATTTCAGATAGTCTTTTGCAATGTGTTTATTGGGCATGTTCGTAACGCAATGAAAATGTAAATACAATTTATTTGTCAGCACTAGTAGATTTATAAAATCACAATGTGTGATCCAATACCTCTTAATTATACTGTTGTGATTTTTTAGATCAGTAATGTTTGTAAACATTGACACAAAACATATTTTAATTTATGCTGATTTGAGAAAAACATGAAATCCAAATTTATGTGGTTAAAATACAAATTGGGCCTTAAAAAAACTTTTATTTTGCTTTTCTGTGTTGCACAATGATTATAATGTTTATGTTATGTCATGTTTACACACAGTGTGCTGGCTTTAGTTATTGTATTAAAGATATACAGAAACTTTTATTTGTCTATTCTTTCCCTATGTTGACTTACTAATGCTAAATTAAATATTTTGTTCTTGTAATTTTACAGTATGCTAATGCTTTGATGATTTCTGAGCTTTGAAACCCTTTCTATTGTTACCAGCCCTCTAGACTAGTGGTTGCCAGTCCTGCTCCTCAGCTCTCAGACTCCTGCTGGTTTTCATTCTCACCACTGAATACAGACTCATTTTCACATGGGACACCAGGTGATTGATTCAGCAGGACGACTGGGCTTCCCACTGCTTTTCTAAGGCTCAGACTGAATATGGCAAGTACACATACATTAGAGTAGAACCAGTACTTGCAAACCCCAGTGTGCAGTCATTTCTGCAGTTTTTATAACTTAATGACATGAGACACTCTTGTCATCTAGTCTTGCCCTGACTGTATTGTGTCTAATAAAAGCAGCGCTCAAAGTCAGATTAGATAAACTGTCATCTTAACATAGATGACAAAAGGTTACAGTCACATCCCACAGTATGCAGAATATGTATTAAAGAGAATGCATCAAACTGATTATTTTATCAATTGATTAATTGCTCGTTTTGAAAAGGAGGTTGCGCTACAACAATGGGATTCCCAGTGAAGTACTAAACGCAAAGTCAGCATACTCCAAAAAAATGAGAAGGTAGCACCTCTGAAGTCTTCATGTCAAAGAGGAATTGTTTATTTGGTTCACAAAATAGACAACGATTTACATGCTTTGGCACAGAGCCATCACCAGCATTTTCCAGACCACCAGTCCAAACCCCAAAAATGTTGAATCTACAGTGATATTTAACAGAGAAAAAGTAACAAATCCTAACATCTGAGAAGCTGGAACCAGATATATATATATATTTTTTGCCAAAGGCTGGTTCAATTGTTTGCGGTGTACCACTACTGCTATTTTGTTTGCATTTTTGTTAGCACTTTTTAAAACATTACAAAGTGCTTCACCAGTGGTTCAGTCAGACTCCAAATACAGCAGGTTAAATCCTGGGCAAAAAGACAAAAGAAAAGTCAACACAGTAAAAGAAAACTGAATTTAGAAGAGCTTAAAACATAAGCCAGACAACCAGGTTTTAAATGAGAAAGAATAAAAATAGATCATAAAAGGCCTGTTGCATTAAAATAGCTTTGAAGAGGAAACAGGCAGCAATCCTAAGCTCCTCAGGCAGGGAGATCCACTGCCTGACCACAAAAACCTGATTACCAAAAATCTTCTGAAAGATCACAGAGGTCACTCTGGCTGAAATGAAGGTAACACATCAATGACATAATCGCAAACACCACCATGTAAGGCCTTGAATATAAGCAGTTAGATCTTTAAATCTGTCCTAAACCTTACAGTTGACCAGTGCAGTGAAGTTTGTGTTCTGTTAGTTTGCAGTCTGGCAGCTGTGTTTTGTTCAAGATGGATTTTTGATTATGATGGGTATAGAATTGCTGTGATCAAGACTGAAAGAAATGTGGATGACTTTTTCAAGGTTGGAAGAAATTGTTGTGATTGTTGTTCTAATGATTTGATTGATGAAGGAGAGATGACAAGGGTCAAAAATGATCCCCTTGTTCTTAGAAGTGTGCCTGATTTGGCATTGAGGCATCACAGAAAGCTCTTGATTGTAGAGGTCAAGTCTGAGAGGCAAAATAGTTTCAGTTGTCTCTTAATCTGGAGGATGTTATGTGACATCCAGTGCAGAAGAGGTTGTGTTGACTTTAATACATTAAAATAAACTTAAAATTTCTAAAATTTCTAGTAGGTTGAATAAAACAATTGCTCCAGGCAGTGCAGAGGCAACTGCTAATACTTGAAAGAATAACATGTTCCAATCTACACAGTATTTTTAGGTGGAAATCAATGTAGGAGTAAGTTGAGCTGAAGTTATGAGCTGCACGCAGACCCACAGAGTTGAGATCATACAGTCTGCACATGAGTGAGAAACCAAAGACCATAAGTATTCATTGTGTTTTTCTGAGAACTGTCTTCTGGTCTGAAATTAATGACTACTCTACAATGTTCTACATTTTGCAAAGTCATCCAGTGGGCCAGATTGGACCCTTTGTTGGGCTGGTGTTGGCTATAAGTCTGACACCCCTGCATTAAGGAGTCCTTTCAGAGACTATCTGGTGGTTTTAAAAACACTGAATGGACATTATGTAAACTCTAAACCAACTCTGTATACCACACTGTCACAAAGTGCTCTTGAGTTCAGTCATTTCCTCAACAAGGTCCACATACAGATGGACAGAAATGTTAAGTGCTCATACCAGAGGCTTTTAAAATGCACAGCAGAGTAGTATAATTCAAGTCACGTTAATTGAACTGTGACAGAGACTGGATGCATTTACTTTAAGAACAGGATTTGTAAAAAAAAATATAATCTTCTACACATACAAACTGTATATTATAGTTCATTTTAAGCAGCACCAATTCAGCACAAAATCCTCCTTGTCAAAGAACGAAGACTGCATACAGATACCAGAAATAGATGGCAACCCTCTACTGTGGGCAATAATTATGTTCTGAATAATAATGTAAGTATGTTGTAGAACAATCCATCAAATATGGATCTTTGTCCAAATGTTTACACATATGACAGCATGTAACACCATAGTATGTGGCGATACATAATTTGACAAGTCCATTGAATCTATGTACTGTAATCTATGTAATCTATTAATATTAAATAATGACAGTTTCCCAAGGGCTGCTAGTCTCCTCATAAGACCTGTCCTCCCACTGTCTGTGAATTAGATTAACTGCAATCAATCTACATGTTCAGCTGCAATAATGGGAGTGTTCAAAATAAATTTTGACGCAAACACGTTATTTCACTATTTCAAGACAGGGCTGCAGAATCAGGTGACGAGGCCCTTATTCTGTCAGTTGATATTGTGCTTTAGTAGTGTGTGTTCCTATATTCCTAAGCAAAATTACATCTAATGAAAAGATCATCTTTCCACAATTGTCAATCCAGCCTTGGTTACATTTTGCAAAAATTATGCAACACTTCTGTAATGTCAGTTCTACCTTCCTTAAAACTCAGATAACCAGTACAGGATTTTTTTATTGACAACAGTACAAACCTGTCTTACACAAGTGTAAGGCAGGATATGTTTGTGAATGCGACATCTATAGTGTGGAGTGCATTAACACTTGAATAATTGTTGTAGAAATGTTAGTCTTTCAAGTTTAGACAGTGCCTTTCTTTGTTTGACCTATTGTGTCACATTTTAGTACACATGCATGTAACACAGTGGTAGAGTGACCGTAAACTGCTCCCAGACTAATGCGCAAAGGTTGTCCTTGACCCATGCTTGGTTTCCAGTGAGAACACAGACTGCTCTGGGCCACATATGTGTGCTACAGAAGAAAAGTGCACACACATAAATGCAGGCTTACACACAGACACACACACAAAAACACAGTCACACACAGTTTTGAAGTCTTGCAGAAGTGCTGTGAAGTGGTCTGGTAGGACGGTGTGGAACTCATTTGCATTCAGACGGTATGTTCTCAGTTTGATTGGCTGTTAAAGTGGCAGCCTCACGATATGCTAATTACATGCTAAGGAGCCACCCCGCCGTCAATTTCTGTCTCTGATACTCCTCTAACCTCTAAATGATAACACATGAAGACAGATGCCAGTAAACACACATATACACAAACTCACAGATAGACACGGACGCAGACACTGCTCTGCTGTGTGACTATGAAGTTTTTAATTAGAGTATATGCTCATTTTGCTGCCCTGCTGTCAAGACAAATAGGAGTCCCACATCTGTGTGTGTGTAGAAGTGTATATTACTCATTACTCAGTGTAAAAATTCATTCATGCATCCGATGCTTTAGGCTTTTAATGTGTAAGAAGTGAGTACGTCCATTCACACAGCCTGTCCTGGTAAAAAGCTAAAGGTCAATTGGAAAAGAATTGATGCTGCACTAGCGTATCAATAGCGATCACATTAGGACGTGCATATATGTTTCATTTTTGGCATCAAGGACCTGCTGCTGTAACTTTCCTCCATTTCCTCTCTGCCCCCTGCTCCTGCCTGCACCACTCTCACTGGACGCCTGCTTCCTTGCTCACACAAAACAAGAGCTCCCCCCTCCCTCTCCTGTTTCTCCTCTTAATTTCCTCAAAACAGACAGTGAAAGAACTGACGTTGCACCACCACACTTTCATAATGCGCAAGTGTGTAAATTTGGATGTTTTAAGAAAGACAAGAAACACTGCTGCAAATCATTTATGCAAAACGTGTTGGACAGCAGTGTACAGAGCCATGAATCTCCCGACCCACAGAGACATCATGTTACTGGGAGAGCAAGTAACACGTAGCATCACTGTTCCTCCACACTACTCTTCCTCTACACTGTCAAATTCAACCAAAATCACAGCATATCATCTTACTGCAAAAAGGTATTTTAAACAGTTATAAAGTGTTGTTCACACATTCTCATTTAGGCTACAGTATCTCATTAACATATGAGATTCCTAATAAGATGTTAACACCACTTTAATGTCCCCTTTTTTTCTGTCTCTCCTTAATTACTCAGTTTAGTAAAACTATCCGGATTATCCGTACCAACATGTCTGGCACTGTTGCGAAAGCTAATGTTTAATTTCATGTGTCGATTGGACTTGTCAGATAATTGCATTATTAAGGCCTTAACCTGCCACATGGGATATCGGCACTGGCACAATAGCTTGCATCTTTTTTAAACAAACAGTAAATTACTGTATTGTCTTTTTTTTTTTTTTTTTTTTTGTTGTTGTTGTTTTTTTGTTTGTTTTTAATGTATGTTTAAATGTATGTTATGTGTGTGTGTGTGTGTGTGTATGTGAGTGGACCATTTTCTTTTGAGTCTATAATAAAGATCATTATTATTATTATTATTATTTCTTATTACAACTAATAGTAACCTACAAATATAGCTTTAATAGAATCAGAATGTAAAGACTCACACATTGCAGCATATTGTATTGCATCGTGACAGGGCTGAATTGCATCATACTGAATCGCTTGCTATTTAAAAATTTCTAAAATGCATTGTATTGTTGAACATGTATCAAGATGTGAATAGAATAGTCAATGAAATGCATGGGGACAAAACGCAAATCAGTAAAAAACGCAGATCAGTAAAAAATAAATCATTAAATTTTAGATGAAGACTTGGGTTAAGGTAAGTTTAGGGTAAGGGTTAGGTGATAGCCAAGTAGTGGTTATTGGTAGGGTTAGGGTATGTCTCCAGGAAATGAATATAAGTCAATGAAATATCCTCTGAAGTCATGAAAACACAGCTGTGTGTATTACTCATGTTGTGGGGACATAAATCTGTTTACACACTCAATTGCAGGGATTCGCCTTCCTTATGTGGACCAAACGCATTTTCCCTTAACATTAATCATTAAATTTCTGGGTGAAGACATGGGTTGGAGTTGGGGTAAGGTCAGCTTCAGGTGAAGGTTACAGTAAGGGTTAGGGTTTGGCAAGTTGTTGTTATCGGCATGGTAGGGTAAGTCTCTAAGCTGCTGTAATGTCTCTGATGTGATGGAAATACGACTGTGTGTCTGGCAGATTCTTTGTCATTATACACACATCTGTCAGTGTGTCTTCACCCCTTTTTCTGTGTCATCAGTGACCCCAGCTGGTCACCTTTCACACCTGTCCCATCATGCCTCTAGTCTACACACACACACACACATTCATAATTGCCCTGAGGCATTTGTTCTTCTTCTCTGTCTCTCTCAATCTGTCTCTGGTTCTGCCTTGAATCTTTTTTTCCCTCTCTCTTTACTTTTTAAAAATTTCCCTTTCAAGCCAACTCAAGCAAGAAAATGAACAAATTTACCGCCAGCAGGGGGTCTTGCAGGGCTGTTTGTACATGCATGTGTTTATGCATGTCTGCACAAACGTACTGTAAATGTACATCCATGTGCACACCGCTGTGTGTGTTGTTTATAGACTGTGTCACTACAGGGGGTGCTGCATGTCTCCAGACGTGCGCTTCCAACGTGTTTACCTCCACATGGAGCCTACAGGTGTACATGTGTGTCATAGTTTTGTTGGTGTTTCCAGGTGCAGCTTCCGTCTCCACATCAAAGTCAATATGGAGAGAGTTTGTGTATCTTTGATAGCTGTAACCTCTGTGTTCGCAGGAGAGCAGTGAGAGTTTAAGTCTTTGATGGACCCATTGCACCTTTTTAAAGTCTTCTTTGAGAAGCTTCCTCATGTTGGAGTGGATTGATGTTTAAGAGGAGGGCACGCTTGCTTTCATCTCTTTTGTCTTTTCTCATCTCTCTTAAAACTGCCTCTGCCGTAATCTTTTTTTTCCCCTTCTCTTTGCATCTGCATCAGCGTGTTTACCCCTCGCTCTGCCTCTCTCTTCTGCCTCTTTCATCCTCGTCTTTTGCCTTTTCGATAAGGACGAGGGGTAGTATGTGTCTTGCACCGTCGTGCGTTTTCTCTGTAGTGAGATTGCATCGGGGCAGAGCTCGCCCGGTCCCTAACTAGGCAGTCTGGGAAGCTACTTTGATGTCACCACCAATTTGGAGTCTGTAATGAGGAGGTGGATTTAGTTGTGATTGGAGCCAGCCCTCTTTGATTCATAGTTCTGCCTCATGTTTGTTGATAGTGTTTGTGCTGTTTTGACTTGTTATTTCCTACCGCCCAGTTAATCAGACCACTTGCTTGATCTGACTGATATGCTGGCTGTCAGTAAGGGTTGGCTCTTTCTCAGTGGAAGTAAGAAACATTTTCTTCATTTTGCTTCAATAAAACCTCATAATCTCAACATCTGCATGTAATTAAACAAAGCTGAAAAATGGAGCACACTAGGACTCGTCAATATGGCCTAAAAATAATATGAAGATATATTTAGGCTATTATATATTATATAGCCTATATTGATATGCAATATATATCTTGATGTACACATTTTCTCTAAAATTTAGAACTTTTACTTGTAGCAGAGTATTGTCAACCAGGCGTATTAGTTACACAGGTTACCCACAACCTCATGTTCTTTAAAGGGATAGTTTGCTGTTTATGCTGCTGTTTATCCATCTTGATATTCTGGTGTGAGATATTGATTTTGGAGATATCAGCTATAGGAATGTCTGCTTTCTGTCCAATATAATGGCACATAATGGTACAAAAAATTAATACATTTGAAAAATTCAAAACCCAGTTACAGGTTTTTTAAGATAATGCACTTTCTGCAGTAAAATATAATGGAATTACTTTCTTTTAACTGCATACAACAAGGACTGTGAATTATCTTGAGTAATGGGGTCATCATTTTTGGAAAGAGACACTGGCTTTGAATATTTATTTTTGGGGGGTCTTTGAGCACCACAAGTCTTGTGCCATTTAGTCCCATTATATAAGAGAGAAGACAGACATCTCTACGGCTGATATCTGCAAAACTCAACAATTCACACCAAAGTATATAGGTGAAAAATAGCATTACGTGTGTACTGACATGTAATTTTTATTTTGGGGGGAACTGTCCTTTAAGGAATGTGGGTTTGTGGGTAACTGGTGTGTGTGACAGAGGTCTAGAGGGGTTTGTTTTGAAAGTGAGATAGCTACTTAGCTGCTACAAGTCAGGGTAAAGACAATTAAAACAGACTAACTAGAACCGCAGATCTTCTAGATACTTTTCAGTTGCTAATTAGCTACGTTGGTATTTCACAGTCTGGACCAACCCTGCTGTGAAGAGTACAAGGTGACGTAATGTTACATAAACAGGGACTTTTTATTTCTTCTCTGTGGCAGCAAACACAACACACAGCCTTTCAGTAACCATTATACTGAAATCTGAGCTGCTCTACAGGCTTTATGGCTGATTGAAGTAAAATAACTGCCCCTTAGCAGCAACCAGAAAAAACACTGAAAACTCTATTATGGTGATATGGTCCTCTGCTACATTGCACATTAATTCATGCTCGAATAAAACAAATATAATCAATATCTACCAACCCTAGAGCACACCATGCATAGCTCTGGCTGTTGATAAAGCATTTTGTAATGAACAGATGCTCTACTTTGTACATTTCCTATTCCGTACCACTTCATACAGACCATGGTTATATCAAGAGGAGCACAATCAGACTGAATCCCTCATTGTGAGCAAGACATCAACATAATTTGTTGACTTCTTGGCCAAACACAGCGTCTGGTCTGTATAAACATAGCAAAAATCTAAGTTGACTCAACAACAGCCAAACCATTAGCCAGTAAATTAAACAACAGATCGCTGTAATTGCCATTGCAATGAAAAAATTTGAAACTCAGGCTTCGTCCCCTGCAATACTAATTCTGCTGCAGAAATAAATGGTTCTCATGCATGAGACTGTTACGGTCTAATAGATTCCTTGATCTCAGATGTTTGAATGTAACAGACATTATATATCATAGATTATAAGGGAGGACTTTATACAGCTTTACATGATTTGTGTCCATTTAATAGGAAACGGGAAAAGGAAAATGGAAATGGAGATGGAAAGACTGACTTTCCTCAATAGGAAAGTCAGTCTTTCATCTCATGAATCACTTTGATGATTTCAAACTACTTACTGACTGTGGGTCGGTCTATAATCATTTATGATGCAATGTAAAGCCAAGAGTCACGATTTATGAGCTCATATCGTACATGTAAACTAGAAAATAAAGTGACCCGTTGGCTCCTGCAGACCCTTCTGGCTATTGACAATTGTCAATAAAGATTTAAAAGAATTGAAAGCTCCCAGGCATTTGCACGTTTGTTTGCTCGCAAAAAGGCTACCAAGGCAGAAATGTGCTGCCTTGATCATCTGTGCCATCCATAGCCATATGGACTTGCAGATGGCGAGGAAGACGTGGACAGTGTAACTTGTCTATTTTGCAGAGAGAATTGGAGGTAAGCTAACTATGTTTTACTGTCCATATTTTTCGTACAGATGACACATCATGTTGCCATGGCTTTATTGGATGCTTGGTTTAGCACCTCTTGTAGGTGCAGTGAGAAAAAAGGAATTGACTTTGAGAAATCTACTCGTGGCTGTGCTTCAACTGTACAAGAGCGTGACAATGGCCAATCAGGGGCGGTCATTTAGCTCAGTTGGTAGAGAGTCTGCCCCATGTATGGGAGACCGTCAGTCCTCTGCAGCGGCTGCTGGTTCAACTCCTGCCTGTGGCCCTTTGCTGCATGTCATCCCCTTTCTCTCTCTGCCCCCTTTCTTGTCTACTCTTCAGCTGTCATATCTAATAAAGGCAAAAAAGCCCCAAAACATAACTTAAAAAAAAAAAAAAAAAGACAATGGCCAATCAAAAATTCAGAAATTCAAGTGTTTGACAGCCGTTCAGGAGCAGTTGATTGGTCCAAACTCCTCCATGTACACTGAATGGCAAACAACACCTGCTGAAATTTGTTCCAGTTCTAAAATGAGTCGTGCTCAAAAATCATGTTAAAATCTGCCACAAATTATGCAGTGTATGCCCAGCTTTATGACAGTTTATACAGTTTGTATTTTATGGAGTTATTTGTTATCTCCTGTTATTCCTTCTGGCAGATTACCCAAATTAAGTAACACAATGGGATCTGCTGCCCAAGAATATGCTGCATGATTCTCCACATACTTTCCCAAAATAGTTGCATCATTGGGCCTGTGGGTACAGATTTGATCTGTTAATTCAAGAGTCAAGAAAACTTTCTTCCCATATTTTCATGTTTTATCTGTCCTGCCACTTCCTCTTCTGCCTCTCTTTTTCTCCTGTCCTGTAGTATACTATACTGCTCCCTTCTCCCTTTACTGATCTTGTTGTTGTTTATGTGTATGGTAAAAAGGACAATGGTAGTAGGAGCAGGTGATATTTTTAAGGACCCTTTTCATTCTTTTGTTCTGTTGTTTTGATATTACTTTGACTGTTTGTTCTTCTCATTTTTTCTCTTTCTCCTGCTTTTTTTTCTCTTCTTTTACCTCCTGTGTCTTTGTTCTTAATCTTGGTGCTTGTTAACAGCATGTTACGCCTCGTCTTTTAGTCATATCTCCGATAGATGAGCCAGGTTTTTACTTTTGTGAATGTGGGAGATGCTTGGCTTTTGGCTTTTGGCTTTTGGCTTTTTTTTTTTTTTTAACCATGTTTTGTGCTATGACCTGGGCTCTTGGTTAAAAGATGCTATCAATTTACACTGCATCCACATTTTGTTTTCAGCTGCCAGAAGACAGGGTTTATTGCAGTTTCCAGTACATGATGCAAAGAGCTTAGAACAAGGCTGTCCAAACTTTTCATACTGGGGCCACATGGAGATAAAAGTATATCCTTCCAGGCCACTAGCTTTTTCATCTAACAGATCTTAATGAGCAAGTTTTAGGCTCTTTGTGTTGTAGACTTGAGTCTGCAGTAAAAATTTTATTGCTATTAAATTTCACCCACCAGTAAATATGACTCCTAATGGGAGACTGGTGCTAGGCTTTGGACTGAAGACTGCTGTCAGGTCAGGTGTAAGTCTGGTAGTGATTGGAAGTAAATTAGGTGACTAGATGTGACTCTGCTCTGCTCTTGTTCTGTGTCCTAAGAGAACATGTTTGCTCACATACAGCCAAATAAACTGAGCATCTTTTTGACATAACTCTTTTAAACCCTGGTGAGCTCTGACAGTGGGAGCTGCTGGTGGCAACTTCAGAGAGTATCATCACATTACATTTCAATTGGCTCCAGCTGCCTGTGCTCCTGTACTGCCACAGCAACAGAGAAAGGGTTTGAGGTCAGGTTATTTTTTTCTTTTCAATGGCAGTTAAATCCTGAAAGTACTGGTTCAATTCTGTGATCAGTGATATGAGCACAGTTACATAGTTCCCCATTTTCAAAACAATGCTGGTGTTTGTGAAAGAAATTGGAAATGTGCAGCATTGCTGCCACTGACTTGCCTCAAAAAGCTTCACAACAAATGATTGTGTGTGTGCACACATTCGCAGCACAAGCCCATCTTTTCCTGCAAGCTTCAGGTCAACTTGTTCAGATAGTCAGTGAGATCAACTAAAAAGCTGAGGCCTGCAAAAAAAATGTTGATACTTTTTTCATTCCCTCTTGTAAAATGATCCAGTATTCATTTATAGTTAAAGTGCTGGGCGAAGCCAATAAAACGGTAATGGTATCTATCAGTGATAGACATGTCATCAATAGAAATGAGAAAGTTTGATAAAGTGTTCGATAGTTTCACTTAAATGCTTTGAATGCAGACCCGCATTAAGCACAAAACAAACATGCCTGGCTCATAACAGCCTGTTATGTCCCTTGATAACAGAGTGTGCTACAATTGACACGCAAACAGCCAATCATTTAACAGACAAACCCCACCTGTGCTTTCTCTCTTGCTCATAAACAACCTATCATGTCCCCATGTGCTACAGTGACGTGCGAACAGCCAATCATTTCACAGGTGTGTTTTTCGGTTGCTGTGTCGAAATGTGAGAAACATTACACAGAGTTACACAGAAACAACAAACTGTGATTGACACGTGAGATAAAAAGAAACAGCAACAAAATGAGTGCAGATAAAAGTGTCAGGTCAGCTCAACAGTTTGGGAATTTTTAAAGTCGAATAACAACTATCAGAGGGTGAGAGGCTCGGACATTTGAAAAGCGCTAAGAGTAGAAATGCTACTCATTCAAATTAGCCAGCTGAAGTGGGCGTACTGGAAAGTGTTGTGGAGGAGAGGGATGTCATGCTCGGCCCACTGCCACCACAAACCGACTTCTGATAAGCGGAAGAAAATGTACGGACGGACGTGTCAACAACTATCAGAACAGTGCTGTGTGTAACTGCAGGAATAGCTTCCCGACCAAGACTTGCTTTATCCCCTTTGACGCAACTTCTCATCAGTCATGAGTTAATAATCAATAATAATAATAGAGGTCAGTAATTATTGATATCTACCAATATGAAACCTCACTATCATAATAGACTTTTCAGCTATATGCCCAGGCCTGTAAAGTATACTAATGCTGTTAAAAAAATAGCAAATTACTCATTTTTCATTTCTACTCAGTTCACTTTGTAGCATAGCATAACCAGACAATATTCACTTTTGTGTATCAGCATTATGTGCAGGTTTGTGATAAAAAAGGAAAAAGAAAAATCTTATCTTATGGGGCGAGGCCTTTTTTCTTTTTGCTGTGACATCAAATGAGGTATTAAGTGTCATTTTTTAATATTAGTACTTTATCCAACTGAAATTCTGTTATTGTAAAAACTCTACCAACCACTGAGGGCTGCCCAGTTCAACAAGACTGTAACCTTTTTCTTTCAAAAAACTGTCAGTTTCAGATCTCAGCAAATAGAAGCTCTCCAAACTGTCCCAGGACTAAGCCAGCTCACATACAATTAGTTGATTACATAACATCCTCATATTGCGCGTCAATTTCCTTCAGGAAACAGGGTGATTAAACACTCTTGATCAGATGAGATTAATAGTTTTTACCACAGTACTCATCAGATCACCCCTCTGGGCAGCTCTGGCTCAGCATTCCTGTGACTGATATTCCCATACACTGATCTAGTGTTCACAATAGGAACTGCATTTTAATACAGTCAGCAGGCCAAATATAATTTTTAATTTTAAGATAACTCAGGAGCCATATAAATTTAGGTATGGGGCTGCAGACAGTTCAAGGACCATAGTTTGGATGCTACCTTGGCTCAGAATATGCTTCTGGTAACAGATATTAGGAGAAAATGCAAATGAGATGCTGGTTATGTGCCAGAGCACTTACCACTGTAAATGAACTAAATAAAAAAATGGTTAGTCAACTGCATACTTGCGATCCAAATGGTTTGGGGTTTTTTGGGGGGGAGTTTTGCATTATTTTAAATATCTCTTTAATCCTAAACATCAGGGCTGGGAAATATATTCATATTATATCGTTATTGTGATATATGACAAGATATTGTCTTAGATTTTGGATAGTGTGATATGGCATAAGTGTTGTCTTTTCCTGGTTTTAAAGGCTGCAGTACAGTAATACGATGTAATTTTCTGAACTTACCTAACTGTTCTAGCTGTTTCATTATTTGTCTTTACCCATGTAGTCATTATATCCACGATTATTTATCAGAAAATCGTATTGTGTTAATATTTTGTTAAAGCACTAATAGTCAACCTTACAATATTGTCACAGTATTGATATTGAAGCATTTGGTTAAAAATATTGTGATATTTGATTTTATCCATATCACCCCGACCTAATAAACATTGAAAAAAAAAATTAGCTCTAATAATAACAAATGAAAAGTTCTGTTGAATGCTTTTATTATGTATAAAGCCCCTTTGTTCAATTTCATACACACACTGAGCATGTGAGAATACACTTCTTCATATGCTTTTTCCTGCTGGTCTGCCCATTCTGATACATAATACATTACAACTGAGACCAAGTGGGCTCCCTCCCGCCCTCCCTCTCCATCTCTCCATCTTTCCATCTCTCTCTACTGTCTCTTTGTCTCTCTGCCTGTCTCTCTCTCCTCCTCACCCCACTTTTCCCTCCCTCTCCCTCACCTACTTCCACTCCCAGCGCTGATGTTGTTCTCTCATCCTTCCCCCTCAGCTCCTGTCTCTCTCCATCTTGTTATGTTTTACTGTATTATTGGGTCCCAGCAGTAATTTATTCATAGAGGTACACTGGCTGGCCTTTCCCAAAATGGAAGGACAGATGGTGGACAACAGGAAGCTGACAAGGGATGTGGCAAGGATGGAGAAAGTAAGGACAGGAATGTGATGACAGGCACTTCAGATTTTGGATATGACATTCTGGGCCTGTGTGGAAAAAGAAATCACATCCATTAATGAATGTTGTTTGCACAATGTCACAAGTCACAGAGGAAGTGTTTACAAAATAACATTTTTCAGCAGTTGGAAGGTGCAAAGAATGAAATGTCAAACAAATTGTCAGAAAGATGTGAGTCTAGGGGTGATATATTTTGGTTTTGCTCCCTCCACTGTGAAATATTCTGTGTATCTGCACACTGTGTTTTCTGTTCTGGCAGATATTTTCTGTCTAAAATCTGACACTGACAGATGCACATTTTCTTTCTTTTTTACCTTATATCTTTGTGTCCTTTGTGCCCTTACTGTTTAAAGACTTAAAATATGTTTTGCACATTTTTACTTCACTGGGATGTTTGCATTTCACTGTGCAGAATGATGTATGTGCGGAGCCTGACACTAGAAAGCTGTTTACACATTCATCTGCTGAAGGGGGAAAGCTCCTCTGTGTTCACCTTTAATCTCAGTTTGAGACATGTACCTTAATACCATAAATACCAACACTGATTTTTCTAAACAGACCATCTTTATTTCTTAAAACATGTCAGATTGGGATCTTTAAGTTAAAGTCTTATTGTTGATGATGGTATTTTTCTTCACCTTTCACTCTTGTATGCTCACATCAATAATACCTGCAATAACCCTTCTAAAAGTTCATTTTACAGTACAGCGTTAAGGGTGCAAGATTTGTTTAAGAGTTTGCTGAGAAGAAAAGGACACAGGAGGATAATGAATATTCTGTATTTAAAGGTCAAAGCATGAACAACCATATAACTCGGGGTGCATTTATGGGGAATAGTAAGTTGCCCTTTTGTAAAACCTTGTTTGGACAGACAGACTGTTTTTCTCGCTCTGGGCATCAATATGTGGAACTCCTCTGAGGGATCAGACATGGAGTCCTGAATCTTTTCATTAAGTTTTTATGGTATTTTATTGTATTGCTGTTTGTGCTCTGTGCTGTTTTGACTGTTGTTGGTATTCCTTTAAAAAGGTCTGTGGAGGAAAGAATTGTTGCAAACTACCTTAAGCTAATAATGGAATGATATGTAGCATTGGTAATGTTTAGTGTGAACATACAAAACTAGACATTAAATGAATAGTTAAATATTTTTGTTTAAATGCAGCTTTCATTAGAGTAGATTGTGAAGACTTTCACCTAAGTGATAATACACCCCAGGTGTCCTGCTATACAAAAATAATAAATAAATGAGAGGGAAGTGTTTTCTCTGCCAGGCTTTGTCTTTCAGGGGTGTATTGCTTGCTTATAGCCTGTAGGGCTGTGCTGAATAGTGTAAAGCTTTGTTCTCAAGGTTGACATTCAAAATCTACTTCAGCTTCAGTCGATAACGAGTTTCTGATGCAACGAAAGTTTGCAATGTTATACTTAAGGACATGACACGTCTTTGTAATATGTTTTTTAAAAGTCGGATTTACACCTAGATGTTTGTACTAGATTTTTGACGTTCGCTTTGATTTTGTTTTTGAGAAGCACACGGTCACTGTTGTCTCTGTGTTCAGTCTAAGGCAGGATAGGCTGAGCCACTCTGTTACCTTCTCCATTGTCGCGGATAATTTGGCCACAACTGCATCAGCGTCTTTCCCATGTGTAAAAATAACCATGTCGTCAGCGTACATCAGGGTCTCCACACCGTTACAGACGGAAGGGAGGTTGTTGATCTACATGCTCAAGAGCAGCTGCCCCAGGATTGACCCATTTGGTTCTCCCAAAGTGCAAGCTCTCAGGGGAGATGTTTTATCCTTGATCCACATTGAGAGTGATAAGCAAGATATGATTGAACCCATTAAGAACATAGGAAGAGATTTTAAAATTTGACAGTTTAGACAGAAGCACAGAG
Source organism: Lutjanus argentimaculatus (assembly GCA_034769285.1). NCBI lineage: Eukaryota > Metazoa > Chordata > Actinopteri > Lutjaniformes > Lutjanidae > Lutjanus > Lutjanus argentimaculatus. The sequence goes on from JAWZSL010000001.1 coordinate 7,167,792, forward strand.
TGGTTAACAATATCAAAAGCCTTATGGAGATCCAAGAAAACAGCACCTACTACCCCTCCTTTGTCAAGACTAGCTTCGATGAACTCGAGGAAGTAGCAGCATGCAGTGGTTTGCCCTGAAACCAAATTACATGGGTTGTAGCAGATTTTTATTGTTCAGATGTGTAATTAGCTGCTTGGTGGCAACTTTGTCAATAGCTTTAGAGGTGGAGTATACTGACTGGGTTAAGTGGAACTGATTGGCTATGTTATTTAGCTTTTTCTGGTGTGTTTTATCAAGCCAGTTTAGATTAAAGTCGCCCATTAGAGAAACCTCTTTTTTGTTTTTTGCTCCAGGCCTTGACAACCTCTTTACAACACAATTATGTTAAAAGATATTTCAGGAGAGAGAAAGAGATGGTGACTCCAACACATTCCAGAGCACTTTTAGGGAGATCAATCTGTTGACATGGGATACCATTTTTAACATAATTAGAACACCACCACCCTAACCATGGTTACGGTTTCTTCTAAAAGTGTTATAGCCTGGAATATTGAAAATACCTGAAAGAGCTGTTGGAGTCATTGATGTCTCAGAGAGCCCCAGATACTCAAGATTTGAATCAGACAGTAGTCTCTCTAGTTGTTCAGTCTTAGACATAAAACCTCTGATATTAATACAAAAACAGAGCAGTCAAAAAATAGAATTACTGCCTCGCAGTTGTATGTCTCCACCTACCAGTCAAGTTACAGTTTACATGCATGTCAGTCCACACTTACATAATGTCTGTAGTGAAGGAATTTAATACTGAACTTAACACTGTATTGACCTGTAACGTTAAAGGGATTTAATAAAAGGTATTGAGTGTATTTTTTGGCAAAATGGTAGTAATCACTATACATGTGTGATTCTAGTGAATCATTTCCAATGAGAAACATGCTGTCTTCACTTAGAGACTATTTTAACAGAGAAACACACAGGACTGAATACAAAATGTCATCACATCATCATTCTATCCTATTAGATATTTGTGTGTAATTTTGTCATCATTAGCATATGACTTCTTGACTTATGGCCAAAAATGTTAAAGTTTATCTTTGAGTCCAAGTGGACATTTGTACCAAGTTTGAAGTATTTGCTCAAGTCGAAAGTCTCATTCACAACACTGGAATGACCTGAAAATGTGAAAATGTGCTGAAAAAAATTAGGCTGATTGGTCCAGTAGTTTTCAAGATTAGCTCTGGGAAAGATGAAGGTCCTTTGATCATGCACGCCCACACTCACTCAGCTTACGCCTGGCGGGGATAATAATAAAAATGATATTCAGTACAGCCCAAATACCCTGTCCACACAACTACAGGCAATAAATGAAGGAGTTTGCAAGTTTGTTTGTCATTCGTTTGACAATGACCAAGCTGTTCACAAAAACTGTTTCAAGTATCCTCTAATAGTTTCAAATGACACCTGGCAGCCAATCAGAAACCAGTGTTTTCAGCAGTCATGGGTTATTGTTTCTTAATGGTTGCAGTTTTCCAGTGGATGTGATGTAGGTCAGGGTGGTGTTTGTAGCTGATGGCGTTGTTAGATGACCATTACACTATATTGTCCAATAACCACCAGTTTGCCTAGTGGGCTGCCAAATTGTTTCCTGTCAATGTGTGTATACGTGGGTGCATGAGTGCCTGAGTGTGTCTGTAGTTGGTGTGTGTGATGATGATTGTGTTGATCTTGTGAAGCCAGCTGCTAGGTGTGTCTTCCATCAGCTTCCCAAGAGGAAGGATACACAGACCCATTAGAGAAGAGAGCAGAGAAACCTAATTGACCGACAACAGGACATCAGAGTCGACACACACAGTGGTTTCCACCCTCAAACAGTCACTCATCCATCCTGTACTGCTGCTGAAAAGATGATCCTTGTAAACAAATATCTTGATGTGGAGCATTTGCAGGGAAGTTGTTTTATTGTCACATGTTCCAGATGCAGTCCAGTCATGTACAACCCATCTCATCGTATAAGTTGGAATTGTGGGAAACAATTAGTTGATTAGTGAATTAGCTGATTGACGGAAAGTTAATCGGCAACTGTTTTGATAATTGGTTCCTTGTTTAAAAATGCAAAAATAGCTTAAGTTTCTCAAATGAGCAGCTGATGGTGTTGCCAAACAACGATAAACTTTATAGCCCTTCAGGCTAACATTAGCTAGCAGCATATTATTGTTCACAGACTGACAGTTAATGTCTTGCCTCCTGTTCTGGCTGAAGAATCTTGTCTCCTGGAAAATTTTCCCATTTAGACTCATCTTACTTCTGCTTTTGTTTACCTCGCTGCAAAGTATCACTGCAGCAAACTGTGGCGGCATGTCAGCATCCGGTTTGTTTCCATCTGCTTCCCCATGAAATCACATGAGATCACGATAGTGCTCCCTCTGGTATATAAGCTTCAAAATATAAAAAGGCCTGGCTGTAACCTGGAGCACTTTTGGACATTTTCCACTATTTTTGGAATAAAAAAAAAAAAAAAAGATTGATTCAGAAAATAATTGCTAGATTAATTGATAATGAAAAAAATTTCTAGTCATGTTGTTAAACAAGTTGTGAACACAACATTTACATAACATTATGTTTTATGTTGATATAGTGAACTTGGGAATTAACTGCTTATTTGCACATCCAGCAATTAGGGAGGAATATAATTATTCGATAACAGCAGTGTTTCTGTCCACCTGATGAATGTCTGTCCAATATTCACTAGGGCTGGGGATCGGTACTCAATACCTGTAAAGTATTTTTTGAAATAACCCAGTACCAACTAGTATCAAAACTTCTCCTGTCAAATGACACCAGCATTCGATCCTTTTGGTGCCCATATGACTATTTGTAAGGTTTTGCCTGCAGCCAGTCACCACAAGTGCTCTTCGTAAAGAAGAACCTTTGAAAAAATGGTATCAGATGAAGTACTCCATTCGTATTAATATCACTTTAATGGTGCTAGTATTGGAACTGGTATCGGATACCCAGCCCAAACATTCACTCTCTTTTTTCCTTTGGTCTTGGTCTCCACCACCTCCTAAGGGAAATCTGGCTCTTTAGCAGCTGAAAACTTCAATATGTTTACAACTTGCTACCCGTGTCTGTCTGCTGTTTGGTGCTGAGCAGGTAGCACAGTTGGTTTTCAGAGCTTTTTCACTGAAGTTTTCACTGAAGCTGCCTGTTGAGACTGAAAACAAGACGATAAGAGTGTGAGACTGAACCAAAAGTTTGGGCAATGACTGCTAAGCAAAGCTGCTGAAACTCACTACAAAGCTCCATAATGATTTTGCTTACTTTATTTTACCAGAATAATCCACTCATTTCATCAGTAGGCCTACTCCTTTCCAGGGAGCCCAGGCTGCAGATATGACTGTAAGAACAAACACTAAACCTCAATGGGAGTGCCCTGACTTGTCTGAAAATGCCATGAAACTGTGTCCTAATCAGTTGCTGATTTGCTTCTATAGCACCCCCTGATGGCTGAAAATATTTTATTTTAAAAGCTGCAGCATCACAGGCTAAATATTTTATGAAATGGTAGTGATCAGTGAATTTTAATTTCATGACTGATGTCAGGATTTTGTGGACTTCTGATATCATCACTGATTTATGATGCACCCTCCCTTTATCTCTCTCCCTCTGTCTCTCCCTCCTCTCTCTTTACTCCCTCCCCTCGTCCATGACAGCTATTAATAATGAATGGCTCTGACTGTGTAAAATGCCAGTCCCTTGCATATCAGTGAACTGTCCCTTTTAGAAAGCTAATGTTGACAAATGACTGGGAGCATAAGGCATTTGAACACACTATTAACCTCTGAAATGTCATTGTGTTTGTGTGTGTGTGAGTCACAGAGAGATTTTGTGCGTGTACTTGTGTTTGTGCATGTGTCAGGGAAAGTGTGTGTGTGTGCCTCTCTATAAAATGTTATTAGGGTCTTTGTTGGCTGCTACAAACCTTCATTGACCTTCATTATATTTCTGTCTTGTCATTTTTCGTCTAAACGCCGTCACAAATCACAGCGATAATGTCAGATGCTGTAGCTCCTGTGCAAAAAGTCATACGCGGACAGTCTCCACACAGACGCACACACACACCAAGATACATGCCTGCTCACATATGCTTCTGTACAGTGCGTTGAGAGGGAAGATAAGACGAGTAAGCGCCTGCACTCTGTCAGAGGATGAAGGGTCTAATTGGCTGCTTAACTAGAGATTTTTAATACATACACGTATACACACGCACGCACACACATACATACATATCGGTGCCCTCGAGCAGGTTTTGTCTTTTGTCATTGTTAATGAATAATATAGTATTAAAAAGATAAAGCTAAACTGGACTCATTAAATCACGCCTGTGTTTCCAAGATCGAGTTTTCTCTGTGTGTGACTGAGTCAGAGAATGTGTGTGTGTGAATGTGTGTGTGTGAGTCTACAGGTTGCTGAGCTGCTTAATTACCTTGCCATGGAAAATCATGTTAGCACTGTAAGAGGTGCCGGATTAAATGTCAGCATATCCACACATATAATCAGCACGTGTGTGTGTGTGTGGATGCAGGTGTGTGTGCGTGCATATTTACTGTGATTCTATGTGTTTGCGCATGTAGAGAAGCTTTTGTGTGTGTGTGTGTGTTTATGGAGGCACTTTGTCAATTCCAGTAGTCCTCATCTCACACTTTTCTCTCCTGCTGTCTCTTTGGTAGCGCTCCTCACTGCTCCATTTACTTTACTACGCTGTCTGAGTTTAATTGTGTGTGTGTGTATGTGTGTGTGTATTAGGTCATTGTGTGGGTGTGATCTGCCTTGCTTTATCGTTCTGCAGTTGCTTATTAAACTTGCTCATGGCGGCCTCTGTCTCTCCCTCCCTCTCCTGACGGTCTCTTCCTTTTCACCTCCTGCTCATTCTGACTCTTTGTTTCTCATTTCTTTGTACTCATCTTTGTCTCTTCTTTTTTTGTATTCCGTCCTGTTCATCAACTTTCCCATTCATCATCATATTTTCTCTCCTGTCTGACTCTGACTGCCTGGCTCTTGCTGTCTCATAAGCAAAGATTACATAATTTCTCTCCATTAGATTGGAGGTCATTATGCTTTTACAAAATGAGTCATAAGAGATAATCAAAAGTCATTATGAACAACACAGCCTTGTCTGACTGACCAGATTCAAAACAGCTCTGTTCTTACTAAGCAAAAACAAAAAGGCAATTTTAAATGTTGCATAAACAAAATGTCACACAAAGCAAATGAATCTCGTATCCTCATGTCTCAGGAAATGAAAGCTAAATCCTTAGTTAGAGGATGTACTATGATTCATTCAAATTATCTGGAAATTAAGCTACAAAATTGTTTGCTGTTGCAGTGAAGTCACCAGTGAAACACTCCATCACGCCAACAGGTGGTTATTGATGTTTTATCCATCAACAACATTTATCCATTAATTTGCAAATACATAAATATAAGTTTTTGTATATTTTCTGATGAATAAACATCAAATCTGTAGCCACTGTTAGTTGATTAGCCATTACTTTTTCTTTTAAGTGAGCACAGATCACAACAAATAATACTCACTGGAACCATGTTGGGAATAATTAATCATATTTGCCTTCATTAGTTTGCACCTGCAGCATCATTAGGGCGTAGTGTACAGTATAGAGCTGGCTGAACTTAAAATTTCATTGCTACGCTGTTGGCTGGAGTTTCATGTAGTGAGCATACACAGAGATTAATCACTTAGTGTTTCTTTGTTGCAGATCATTTGGATTTACCACTAAGCTGACTTTGTTTTTCTTTTGAATCCAACATCTCATGACCTCTCATATCTTATCTTAACCTTGTCTCTAAAAAAGCACGTTATGCGTCACCTCTTGGAGTGGTACAGCTGGTACACAGGTACATTGTCAGCTTGTGTCTTCTCACTTCTCAGTCAGTCATTCATTACTGTCGATTACGAAGTACCAAACAGTACTTTTTTTTTTTCTTAACTACTTTAATACTTTACTTTAAGGAATATTGTGACAGCCCTCTTGATCTCCCGTTTGAGCTGTTTGAGCTTGTCTTTTAGGACCTGTACTACTGCTCCTCAGCTATATAAGCTGTATAAGCTATGTAAGCTATAAGCTGTTAGACTCAGTCAGTTTCTCTCTCTCATCCTGGGTGTATGTTTATTTTTCGGGTTATGTTTTCTCTGTGTTTATTTACTTTGGTCATTTCACTTCACTGACACTTACATTTTAGTTAAATAAATCTTTAGTTAAAAGTTATGTGTTGTTTTCAACTCTTTGTCCTTACCTTGAGCCAAGCTATGACAAAGTGGGGACTCTGTCTGGGAAAGAGGAGAGGACAACACATGACTGTTTTACTAAAGATTGTTAGAGCTCAACAGTGAGGTTCTGGAAGTGAAAATCCCATTCATATTCTGTGTAGAGGATTTAGATTATTATCAGTCATCATGTCATAACCATCCAATGTGGACTTGCCATGAGCTATGTGATAGTCAAACGATGCTCCTGTAGATGACACAAGTCTTTATATTAACCTTGTTTTAAGAAAAACATGTTTTATTCGCAATGTCATGGAGAAGTACTACACTACCCATAATCCTGGAGTGGCTCCGTGAATGGGTAGTTCTGCGAGCAGGGTGGCTAATAGTTAACATGAATCATACTAATAATGTTGTTATCCTGCAGTAAATATGATTTATGTATGCACAAACACAAACGACGAGATATTACAACACTTATATTAACAGTACAAATGCTATAATAACAACAAAAGTTAAATTTAAGAAGAAACAGTATCATTAGCAATGGACTGTGGGATGAGTAGATTCTTCACTTTCAAAACAATTATGAACATAGTCTTGTGCCATTACCTTTTCTCTGTTTTCTTATCTTTTTTGCTTCTTGTATGTTTTATGGTTGTGATTCACTGCATAGTTGGTCGGTTTGGTTCCAGTTAAAAACTCTTTATTTAAGGATTTTTTCCTCAAACATAAATGGAGTGAATGAATGGGAAATTTACTTCTGGTACCAGAAAACTGGGTGGCCACTGTTGAGCTATATTTAACTAAAATACAAGTTAAACAAAGGCAATATTAAGTTTGTAAATCAGTAACCTCAGTAGTTTTCAGCCAGTTTGAGAGAGAGTAAAGACATTTTTGTAAAATTTAAACGTTTTTTGGTTAAAAAATGAGCCAAACTTTTCAAACAAAACTGTGTTTAATGTTGTATGAATACAAGCAGCAGTACAAGAACTTTGCAGAAACACTGTAGTATAAAGTTGGCATTGCCAATGTTGTGGACACATTTTGATTAGCCCTCCAACAGTACTGAGATTTGATAAGCAGTTCTTCTGAATGTGATGACTCTCATATCTCAACATATTCAGGTTTTCTAAAACAGTAGGATAAAAGGATAATGACATGTAGCTCAAACTTTTTATAAACTTTTCTAGTGAGGATTATTTGAATTTAGTCAGACAATAGATGCTACAGAGCAATAAGAGAATGGAGCTTGATCTTGATTTAGACGCAACTTTCCAGTATATCATTAAATATAACATAGAGTCTTTTTATTGCTCCCTCTTTTTCCTGTGTCCTGGATTTGTGCCCTGAGCAGCTTTAACTCTGAGGTCACTTCCAGTCAGGATATGGCCCACACATTCATTCATGTGTAAATGTTAGTGTGTGAACACCAGAGGATATGGTGTTATCCTCTGTTTGTGTTTCTGTGTGTGTGTCAGAGAGACGTATCGTGTTGGACACATGTTTAGGTTTAAACCGAGTTTTGCGTACTTGTGTTTGCATGTTTGCGCCTGTGAGCGTGATATATCATATGTGTGTAAATTTATGCATGTGTGTATGCACACAGGCGTTGCTCTCTTATCTCAGGCGTCACACAGGAACTGAACCAACAGACGACCGGAAGCCTTATCGCCCCGAACACCACCACACTGTTTACTCAGACAAACACACACACTCACCTTTGCTTTCCTCTCTGGTATATTCATTCAGGTAATGAGAGGAAGCGTGGTGTTTTACTATGATGTGTGTGTTTGAATGTGTGAGTGTGCCTTTATGTGCCTGTGTGACAACAGGCTGCAGTATACTGTATGTGGGCAGTTCATGCATGTAATTGGTTTAAGGTCACATTCAATGTGTGAAGACATAATTGCAGCTTTGGGCAAGATTACATGGGTGGTGTGTGTATTTACATGAACATTAATATCTGGTGGGCGTAATCTCTGTTTATATAATTTGTGTAAAGATGATGATACAGAGCCAAGCCAATGAGCAGAAAAGATGGACAATGTATGGATGACATTTCCTTCAATAGATGTCGAATGGCAGGATGACCTTGGTTCAAATCTGTAGCTTTGTCAAAAACGGAATTAGAGGAAAGTTTTTCTTCTATACATTCAGATAGATGTTCAAAAAGCCCATGATATTCCAGAGCACTATTTTATACATTTTATTCATCAAGCTGTCACATAATCAGGAAAAGGAGAAATTTGGAAGCTCTCAAAATACGTATTTATGAAATATTTTGGCATATATGGCCTTCACCAGGCAAATGTCTATGTGAACAAAAAACATATACTATATATAGAGGATATATACTATATATATATAGAGAGAAAATGTGTATGTGTAAAAGTGCATTTTCAGTGACCTTTCCTTTTCCTATGTCTACTGTTTTGATGTTCACAGCATCCACCTTCTTTGTCGTCAAATATATTGACCCGTGAATGTGATCTGTAGCCTGTGGGTGGATCATACAGGGAGACTGTTTACACTGCTGTCCATGTGGCCTGTGTAACACAGGGACTGAACTAATCTGACCTGTGATGCACATTCAGTATTACTCTCTAAAAAGAGATGGAAAAGGATGACACTTAATTTGAAGGAATGTGCATAAGACTGTCATTACACTGTCATAACCAGGTCATGACTTCAAGTAAAGTTGTACCATTTGGACTTGTCATAGAGATGTTGGTAAATGTTATAAGGTCAGTTTGACAACAAAGTGCAGTACCAGGGTGATTTTGCTTACAGATATAGCTGACAGACAGATGGCGCTTAGCTAGTTTACTTGTTGCTAAAGTAGGCTAGCCTAGATAAGAGCTGTCTGCTGAGCCAAGCCCAGCAAGAACACCACCTTGGTACTGTATTCCTTAATGTCAAGGAATGATGGCAACTGTCAATTTAGGTGGTTGTGTTTGCAGGCTGTGTTCACTTATTTATCAAACATCTCATTGGGTTAATATTTTGTGAAAGCACCAGTAGTCATTCCTACCATATTGCCGCAGTATTTATATTGAGGTATTTGGTCAAAGCCATATCGCTCAACCCTGGTGCTGAGCTATCTGTACTGCATATGTGCAACTCTCAACAGAGAGGATTAGGGAAGTTAGATATTTCACTTGTAGCTACATTCACCATCAGCTCCAGAAAAAAACAACAATGTGTTTTATTCAAAATGTTATTGATTAAGCTTTTTTAAAAACTAGTTTTAACATGACAAAGACATTGACGAGTTATGCTGTCTTGGGTGCTGTCATCACAAAGACATATGTATATGACATATAGCTTTATTAATGTCAAGTTGTCATATGCACACCCCTTCAAATAAAGTGTCACCCAGAAAAGTAACTTCTCGTTAATTTAGCTTACATACAACATACTGGGTTGTTATATTATTGATGCCAAAGTTGCAGCTGTTTTCTCAGCCTTAGGCAAACAGCAGTGTTCTCTGGGTCATATATTTTTGTAATTAAGCTTTCAAAACGAACACAGCGACTTGCTTTGTTATCTTGGAGACAGATTGCTCAATCATTAGGTGTTACTGTGTATAATTATGGTTATTCACAGGATGAGCTGCAGAATGAAACTGATGGGGGAGCATTATGTTTCCACAGGGGGGACATAATAAGTGTTATAGATATGTTTACAAACTGCCTGCAGCAAAAAAGAATAGCCAGACTGCTGTTCAGCATAGTGGGCTACCAGAGGGTGATTAAGTGCCTAAGAGCCAACCAGATGTGCCATTAGCAAAAAATTACATTGCATTTGTGCTCAGTGTGACTTTAAAACTAAGACTCAACATAAAGTACTAATGAAAGTGAGATCTGCACAATGTGCAAATGAATGTACAGTCAATGTGCCACAGCTGGTGCACACAGTTAAAACGCTGCCAGTGATCACAGAGATATTAATATTACAGTTTCCCATTTTCTAAAGATGAGCAGGCAGTAACTCACTGTGACCCACCCACCACATCAGTCATCAGTCGAGACCACAGACTGTATAAAATATGGACGTATTCTCTGTGATGTCATTCATAGGTTTCTGAAGTGCCGTTTGAAGCTCACATGGTGGCTCCATCAATTGCCATCTTGGCAGGAGGTGCGTAATGATACATGGATCCGGATCGATATTTCACTTCAGTCTTCAATGATATTGTATATTTACTCATCTTTAAGACACATCTTTATTTTGAAAGTCGAATTGAGCCTTAATTTTGTTGCTTTTTGTGAGTTGCCATAAATGTAACTGATTGTTAAATGGAGATATGGTATTGTCTTTTGATTGTCGGCTCCTGAATTGAAATCATACCATGTAAGATTTTGTGATATCTGCAAATATTTTGTTGCTGTCCAAAGAATCGATATAATATCGGATTGTACTGAATGTGAGTGTTAGTGGAGCTGAGGCAGCCGAAAGAATTGGCTGTTTAGTGGCTAGCCATCTGTGACAGTACCCACCTGTCACTCCAAGTGGGAAAACCTTAGTCCAATTATATAAAGGCTCCAATAGGATTGCAAATTGTAAGCACTGTCCTTAATCAATCATGGGTAACATTAATGATCAATTAATCAACTAATCATTAATACGATGACCACACTCAAAAAAAAATCTCTGTTAAGTTTCAAGTCTTTATTTGATTCAATTTTATTTGCTTGACCAAATTTTCAATGACCAATTAATCGATAATCAGCTAATTGTTATCATCACTAGGCTTCGAACATTTTTATTTTGGGCATTTCTTTATGGGCATCCATGGAGACTGACTCACTTTTGGAGCTAGTCTCAAGGGGCTATCCAAGGAACTGCAGTTTTTGGCACTTCTTCATTGGCTTCATTTGTCAGCCCTGGGGGTAGCTGCTTAAACACACATGTATCATTGTTGTATTGTTGTACTGAGTGATACATAATTGAGCGCGTAATTTGCACCAAGACCGTTTTATTCATTCTGCATTGTTGAAAGATAAATGTAAAAGCATGACTCAACTTGGACTTTTGTGTAGCTACCATCCCACAGGTGATTCCACAGAAGTTAATAAAGTTAATTACACACTGTAAAATTGAGAGGTGATGACAATCAGTCCCTTGTTTGCTCAGGCACTATTCCCTTTTTAATAGACACTCAATAGTTTACTCTATAGTGAGCAGTAAAAACTGTAAAATGTGACGCATTGTCTTGTGTGATTGTTATCAAAGTCTTGTACATGCCATGGCTTTTTTCATACCATTGTGGGATCTTTTGAGAGCACTTTATTGTAATTTTTACACACTCTAATAAAATGGTGGAGGGTAAATAAATAATAGTAAATATAGTGGACTACGAGGAGTGATTTCAGGCACAGTCATAGTTTTAAGATGCATTAAAACCCCTCTACACCAATGGTACTTCTCTATAGGTGTTGCTTATTTCACCTGATTAGACCTCCTGTGTGGGCATGTAGAGACTGTGACAGCTCCTTCATTCTTTGGGTAGTTTTGTTCCACATGTCAGGGATGACTTACACCTTTGTTGCTTTAATTAGTACATGTATTTTGATTATATCATGCAAAAACAACAGCACTGGTTAGTTCTTCAAACTCTAAAACCTTTATAAGATTTCCTGAGAAGCAACCTCTTGTGGCCGTGCTAATGACTCTGACACAAGTGTGACACTTACACCGTCTCAAGATCTCTCGCAGAGGAAGCCGGAGTGGACAGTTTGGTGTAAAATGTGTGTGACCTCAACACTAGAGACAATCTAACAATGATGATGATCTTTCCCTTATGACCATGACCTTTCCCTAACCTTAACCAAATCATTTTAGCCGCCTAAACTTTTCATAAAGGTGGCAGAAATACTCATGACTCATTTTTGGAGCAGTCGGATGTGTCTGAAAGGACAAGAAACCTCTTTTTATCATTTAGGTGTGAAGATGTAATGAAAGCATTCAGTAGCACATTAAATGGATTAATTTAAAATGTCTGAAAATGACCAGATCTTTGTCATATGTTTTGTCGAGTTGTGTACTTAAATTTTGCCAAATGTTTTCAATAATGTTCAAGCACAGAGAAATTTGTAGTTTGACTCAAGGTAACGATGTGATTCATTTGGTCACTAGTTGATATAACTTCTAGGGAAACATAGGAAACAAGTCAAGTAAATTTTATTTATAAGTGCCAAATCATAATAGAAGTTATCTCAGAGCACTTTACATACAGGACAGCACTAGACCGTGCTCTTCATAATATTATTTACAGGGACCCAATAGTTACCAGCATAAGTAAGCACCAAGGTGACACTGACACTGGTGAAGAAAAACTACTTTTAACAGCAGAAGCACCAGATGATACGTCAGACAGTGAGGATGGACTGAACATGAGTCTGTAAATAACCTAAATACATTACCTTGTCTGTGAACATTTTTTTTTTCCAGTATAAAAAACACAGACATTGCCGCTTCAGCAGCTAATGTTAGCTTTTGGAGGGAGAAAGTCATAGCGTCATTTTCTTCACTGTCTTACATTTTACTCTACTTTTTACTTTATACTTTCTTGACATGTAAAATCGTCTTTTAAATTGACGAACATCATATGTGTAATCCATGGTGCAATTCAAACAGGATCAAAAGATTATTTCTTCATTTCTTTCTTTATTTCTACTTCTTCTTTTGACTTCCGTTCATATTTTCTCTCAAGTTAGGTAACTTCGCCTCGCTATTCTTTTGACTGTGAGACCCTTGCTGCAGAAATTACATATTGTGCGTTTAAATGGAGCTTTAATGTTCCTCCAGACCTCATATCAACTGCAGCTTTCACTGTGTCAAAGATGGCAATTTTGTTCATGCATTGCATAGATTTGGATTTTGGGCCCATTTAGCCACTCCTCTGTGTCAGCCACAGGAAGATATGAGCTGCCTCCTGGCGTTAAGCCCAACAAGAGGCTATTATTGATGTGCTGTTCTATTGATAAAAGTGGTAGTATATCCTTATTAGGAAGTCTCTGTACAGTGAAGGTTAGACACTGAATTTAAAGTCTAATCCAGCCATGATTTTTGTTTGGATGTCTGCCTTCATTTATCTGTAGTGAAGTCAGGGCGTGTGCAGGAGCGTGTTGAAGCTGCTGCTTTATGCTTGCAGATGAGCTTTCACTTATTCCACTGTTTGCATTAATGTAAGTCGCTCTGGATAAGAATGTCTGCTAAATAATTAACCAGTAAAAGTACATACAAGAGAGAGGTGGGTGAGGGGATTAAGGGAGGGAGGTAAGGGAGGAAAAGGGGGAGAGACATAGAGGGTAGAGCGAGCCAAGCAGAGGGAAGAATGAGGGGAAGATAAGCTGAGAGAAATGAGAGAAAGTAACCCTGGCTTTGAGGAGTTTAGGAGAACCCTTTATCAGCCTGTTCACATGCACTCATACGCAAACAAAAATACAGATATACTCATGTTTACATTTGCATACCCAGTCCTCACATGCACACACTTTCATTTCAAAACTAATTTCAACTTCTTTGTATCCATAACTGAATTTAGAGCCAAGTGACAATTTCTAATTTCTACCTGTCACCTACTTTCTGAATCTTTCTTGTTTCTCTCCACTGAATATGTTCATTGAAAATGCCCTCTGTGCTTGGCGGTGTCAAAAGTCATTAACCTGATGGTCTATTATTCTGAAACCCCAACATCCTGAAAAATGGCCCATTGGATTGAAAGCCCATTTGTCCGACATCCTTTTATCCTGAAAACACCTATTGCAAAATAGCCCAGACTCTAATTTCTAATAGCTAATAACAAACATGGTTGATTTTGTTGGAACAGCTAAGATGGCTTAGTTTTTGATTAGCCTACATCCAAAACCAGATGGCATGGGAGTTCAAACTCTCATGATTTTATTCTGACATTGAAAATTTCTCTGCGAGAATAAAAATGCTTGATTCAGTGTAAGACCAGAAATATGGCTTAACTTGCACTTGCACTTGGCCATAATTGCAATTTTGATAACACACGTATTTTGATTAATTGTTCAGGCCTAGCCAGAAAGATAGTCTGTTTAAGACAAAACCCCCATCAATTCAGGACCAAGGACAGGGCCACTAAACTAATTTTAGGAGAAATGGACCGGTCAGAGCAATAGGCATTTGTTTTCGGGATAAAAGGCTGGGTCCAAAGAGACATTTTTCAGCCTATTACTTCAGGATTCTGGAGTAATTGTCAGAATAATGGGTAGTCCAAAGTGGGATAAATTAGCCATTTTAATGCAGAGCAGGGTCAGCTTTTTTTTAAAAGTAGTTAAAAAAAAAACCCTCATTACATGAGGAAACAGGTACCGCTACTTTGGCCATGTCACCTAAACTTTAACCTGAGAAGGTAGAGGGCAGAAATGAGTCACTGCTTCACTTTCCACTTGTCAAGTTTAGAGTTTTTAGAGTAACTAATACATTTCATGGAGGTTTACAATAGCCCAGTGAAGAGCATAACTGGAGGCACAGTCACACATACGCCATCGCCCACTGAGACAAAAGACACACATATGTCTTTGCTACTGGTTGAGGCTGTGACTCCACGCCCTCAAAGTTCACCAAAGTTAAGCTCAATGTGAAGGAAAGATGCAAATTTGGGGATCGTCATTCGTGCATGTGTGACTGCAGCTTAAAAGTTGTTCATGCCGTGGTCAGAATTCTTTGTCGCCTTCCTCCTGCAGCATTTAGTGAGATCCCACCCATTGTAATTACAGCCATAGGTTAACAGAGAGTTTCTGAAATGTTTAGAATGCCAGATCTTTTATTAAGCTTTTTTGGGACTCATATTTGGTTTTTTTTTATGAATTGCCAATGAAGGGTTTGTTTTACAGTAAATTGTAATAATATGATATACATTCATGTTCAAGATTTGTTTCAAGGTTCAACACATTAAGTGCACAGCATACGAGAAGTTGCTTACAGGGAAACTCTTCAGTGAAAGCAAAATAAACATGAGAGGATGTCAGTTTGAGAAGAACGAGAACAAAATTTTAAATGGAAAAACTAGTTTCGTGGGTGAGTTAAGCTGGAACTTGTTTTGAACATACAAGATGTGTGTGAGCAGCGGGGCTTCCTTTCTTGCTGTCTGCAAAGTTGCACGGTCTCAGATTTGACAGCCGAATCGGTTGCATGCAAATCAAACTGAGAGCAGAGTAAAATCCATTGGATTTGACATGCCTCGAAGTGTCATCCTGTTGACTCTGCCGTCTGTCAGGCTACTTCTCAGTGTCATCCCACAGCTGCGGGTGTTTCACTGATCCCTCCCTGTGTGTCACACTACTGTTGTTCAGTAAATGGTTACATTGACTTTTATCAGAAAAATGTTTGAGGGAATCGCTAAATATGCAGACCTCAGTGTACTGGTAAACTTGGTAGGATATGTGTAACTTTATTTTTTTATCACCTGAGAATTGCCTTTGTGCCTCTTTCTGCACTGCGTTTCTCTCTCATGTTTCCTCCAGAATTTTCTCTCTGTTGAGTTGTCTGCGTCTCTGCCTGTCAGTCGTCCTGTGGGAGAGCGATGCTCATACACATCATGTGTCTCTGGCCCCAAATGAAAGAAAACACAGACTTTACCTCTGACTAGCAGACTGAAAGCAACTGGAACGGTTTCAATACGATTGTATTTTTATGCACAGCAGTGGGGTTCATCTTGAATATATTGTTCATTCAACTCTTCCTCATGGAAAACTCACAATAGAATACTAGAGTCAGTATGTTAGCCTGCAGCTACTGGCAGGATTCAGTAGATTACTGTAGCACATGAGGCCCAATTCAGTGTGTTCAGTATAAAGTCTCAAGTGCACAATGGGTTAACAAATTACTACTGTAGTCAAAACCACTGGTGAGGAATGTAACTTTTAAAAGTAATTTGTTACATTACAAAATTACTGCCATTAAAAATTAACTTCTACAGCGTTACCTACTGAGAAAAATAACTTACTTTTGTGTTACCAAAACTGAAAATCACTTTGTGATTCCTTCCGCATGTTGTATGATTAAACATTGAACTGGACAGAGGGTCTATTACACAACTGCCTCATAGAACTCAGGCCAGTGTAGCCAACAGAACATCATGTTTCAACATGTCAACATCTCAAAATATGTCTACATACAAACTATAAAAATGACACAGGTAAAATATAAATGTGCCCAGCCAGCGTTCTCTATAGTTAAATTAATCTCTTAATCTATTTTGTCACGTGTGTGTGGGCAGAGGAAGGTAGAAGGAGGACTATTGCATGCAGTCTGTCTGGAAGTCATTAATGCTAGTCCAACTGCTGCTTCGTTATATGACCCACCCATTGTAACCCATGGTATTTTCTAGAAAGTTGATCTGAATCGTGGGTTGACTGGGTTGATCCACACATCACTACTTTTTCTTTGGATGAGCCGAAGCAAGCTGTTGCTGCAGCTGCACATGTTGCTATCTTAAACATGTAGTTGTTGTCCAGTGCTGGTAGGTGAAGAGTACTGACACATTTTCAGTGAAACACGGAAGAAGCATCAAAAAAATCCCAAATGCATAAGGCTTAGTTTCTTGTCATTTATTTTGAACAGAGAGTTGTGCAATGTACTAGGAGGGAGCTCAGAGTGAGGATACACCGGTGTATCCTTCCTATGCGGAAGTCTTTTTTCAAGAGGAGTTATGTTGATTGAACAGTTTTGGCGATTGTCATCCTGCGGCATCAAGATCCACACAGGGAAATCAAAGTCCAGTGACTGACAGAAGTTTCTGCAGCACTTTAATGATTCTGATGTGAATATTTATGACCTTTGGTTTCCAAAGAGCTCATGAAGAAATAATTGACTATAAGCATTATTGGTATTATTAGATTGCAAATGGCCACATGTTCTGAATAATGACACAATCAGGTAGAAACAGAATGAAAAGAAGGCGTCTGGTACGGTAATGATTCAGAGCTGAGTATTGTGGGATCACTGTCACACACTTAATGGACTGATCAGGGAAAATGCCTGCGGTGACATGCTTTGTAGTGCCATGTACGGGATCTACATAATAAAACACAGTTACATGATGAGATGTGATATAATCAAACACTTTATAGTAGGATCATTTCATTGCAAAGGGTTGTGGCATCACACAAAGCAGCACTTTGTCTTTTGTTTGTTTTTTTATTTCACAAACACATTCAATTTCGACAAACGCATTCTTACACAGCTGTGTGGTGTATTATTGTGCAGATGACAATAATGCAAGTAAATAAGCAGCATTATGCTTATAAATGCTAAATGATAATTAAAATCAGCATCAGAAAGAATACCACTAATAATCAGCTATTTAAAACAGTTTCCACATCTAATTGAATGCTGTCAGGTGTTGAAATTGTGTTCTGAAATTTGTTTCTGTGGACATTTGTACCAGTCAGTTTGACAGCTGATACAGCTGTTATCAGCTCGTCGTCAGCGACTGACGTCGCTTCAGACTGACGCTAAAAGGAAACAAGGATTTTTCATCTTGCAGCTTTGTCTCCTCCATCCTTGTGTCTCCTCCTCGCGTCTCTCTCTCTCTCTTGTGTCCTCGCTGGGTGGAGCTAAGACGCGAGGAGAGGGAGCGAGTGGAGGAGACGAGGAGACAAATTTACTGAATGAAAAGCACCCACAGTATTCCTTCTTTTGCTGCGTCATCTTTTTTGGCTGTTCTTTTTTTAATGGCAGTTGGCAAACAGCGTTTAGGTGATTTAACGCCACCCGCTGGATTGGAGTGTTACCACACTTGCCAGAACGGCTATTCTGTGACTGAGTTAGTCAGAAAAACAGATGTATTTGTACTGAACCGTGAAGCCCATGCCGTTAGATTCCAGGCAGAATTGCAACACCATCCTTTTCTCACATACCTATTAAGAGCAGTTACAAATGTATCATGTAAGCAGTGTTACAATGAAAATGTGCACAATGTTGCATCATGTAGTGTATTGCATAGTGTTGTATCACTCTGCATTTCATTGCATTTTGGCAGGACTGTGACAGCACACCTTCAGCTCGCTGCACACAAAATCTGGATTTTGCTCTAAAAGCTTCCTTTGCATTTATGATTCTGTCCTTCCTAGATAGTTTCTTTGCGTCTTCTTCAATTTCAGTTCTCCCAGCTGTCTTTCGGTCTGTCTCTTGGTTTGTGTGACGTTTGTCTCCTTCTCTTGACTTGAAAGTAGTAGTAGATGTTGGAGGAAGGCAGAAAGAGAGTGTGATGAGAGAAAAGCAGGCTGAAAGGCGCTAAGTGGAAAAGTTGGAAAAGCATTGTTGTGACAATAATGCAAGGAAGCTGATGAGAGATGAAGAATTTGGTTTGAAAAAGAAAATCAAAGGGAGTAGGAGGAAGAGGACAAATGAGATGAAGAAAGAGAGACCTGGGGGGTAAAGGGAGAATTCAGGGGTGAATGAGGTCTGTTCTTACCAGGAGGAACGGGGGAGGTTGTTATTACCACGTAACCATGGCGACAGCAGGTTTCTAGCACTGCTTTTCTCATCCCCTTGATCAGTAACTGTGATAAAGATGAAGGTGTTTGCATGTGTATGTGTGCGTTTGTGTGTTCAATCATGCTGTCAGTCTAGTCATGTCCATTGTACTTCCCATGTGGTCAGAACCTGTATGTGAGTGCATACAGGCTTTTGTGTGTGTGTTGTATATTTATGGTGGACTATATGTGACTGTCGTTATTGTGTTTTTGTGTGTGTGTGTATGCGCGCGTGTGCGCACTTGTGTGTGTGTGTGTGTAATTGAGCAAGTGTCTCTCTGAAAACAGGTGTTGGGACTGAGACGAGGGAGCAATTGAAGAGGGTCACAAAAGGCAGAAACAAATCATTTTCTACGGAAAAATCATTTAAGCGGAAACTGTGTTAACAACAGAAAATAGAATCGGCTCCAGTTACATTTTAAAGGGTGAGAACAAGAGCGGGTGGGGTGTTGTGTGTGTGTGTGTGTGTGTGAGAGAGAGAGAGAGGGAGAGGTGCAGTGAGGAGGGAGAGGGGGAAAGATGACAGGTGAAGAAAATTGGAGAGAAAATGATTTCTGATTTCCTCAGCAGCGGTGAGGAGATTGGACAGGCAGCACAGCCGCCTAGATAGAGTGCTGCACACACACACACGCACACACACTCACTTGGGTGTACACACACGCTTATCCACTCTCACCATTACACTTTGTCAGTACTTTAATGTTGAGTGAGCAGGGCCTGGCTGCAGTAATCAGGAGATAAAGTGTTTTAATCGTGGAGCAGAAGCACTTCCTTTATCCTAGATAATCTCTGTGATGTGCACGATTGGGAATTTTACTCTCAAAATGTAATCTGGTACCAACTACTGAGTACCAGCTAAACTATAATCTAGTGCCTGGGTTTTTCAACAGAGTGTCCTCAGTGTTAGTCTAGGTAACCCACAAAATTATTCTTTGATAATTTTTATTAAAAAGAATTTTCTTCTAAAATTAAAAATACACTGTGAAGGACATAGTGACTTGGGGCCATAGACTGTATATTAAATAGGTTGAAATCATATTTAATATATGATTTACGGTTGAAACGAGTTATTCCCCCCTGCCCTCAAGACTCAAGGAAGCTTAGGCAGACTGCAGGAACACTGCAGGAGTGCAAGAGGAGTACAGCATTATAATATGACAATAACAAGTCACAACAACGAGTCCTACACTGTAAGTTAATCTGCTGTTTATAACTGTAATTGTCTATCAATGTAAAACTAAACTTCTTATCCTGAAAACAAAAGTCCACAGCTCTGAAAATACACACTCTCGAGTTGGAGTTCAGTGACTGTCTGTCTTACTGTCTCCCAGACTCCATTAACATATTGCTCAATTTAACCATTATAAACATATGCTACTTCATAAAGATTATTAATGATTTCTTACAAGTTATTAATAATCACTCACTCATCTGGCAACATTTGGCTTTAATCTGAACTCTAATTAACATGAAAACAGTTATTCTGGCCTGGAATAGTACTTTCAAAGGAGGACACTGCAGCTGTTGTCAGAGAAACCAGTTCAACTTGACATGTTTCCCTAATTTCTGTTGACATACTATGGCATTTTATTTATCACAGTAAATATATTTCAGAATACCGTATATTACAGATTTCTCCGTTAAATGAATCCAATGTATTATTAGCACAAAAAAAAATGTCCCCAAAACATTTCATTTACACTACATTGACAAAAGGCTACCCATGAATCCTTGTGCAATAATGTGAGCTAGCTAACCAAAATCCTATCCAAAGACCTATCCAAAACAGTGAAGTAGGAAGCTCAGTCTTATTGGAACATATTGGCCAATTAGCTGTAACTCTCGTGAGCCCCAGTGGATCGTTTTGTAACTTCACAAGCAAGAGACTGACATACCTGTTAGATCTGTTTATGCTGCTTCCTGGAGTCCACTTGGAGGACGTGTCCAGCCCTGCACAGTAGGTCTGCATTTGTAAGTACCACACAGACAAATTTGTGGACAGATCCACGCAGTCACAACAAAGTAGGGGTACATGGATGTCCACACAGGAGCCTACACGTACACCCTCTGATGATGAAATTAACATCACATAACTCGATCTCAGTTCATACAGCTGTGCAATCTCATTTCTAAATGACGGTTCACTCACTTCTTTAGGACAAACAAACCATTTCACAAAATCCCAGCGTCATATAGTGCATCATCATTCTATTTCTTTTTATGTTCAGCAGCATTTAATAAGTTAATCACTTTGATTAAGCGCTCCAAAGAGAGAGAAAAGAGAGGAAAAGAGACTTGAGGAATATTTAGTTACAAGAGACTTTTAAGTCTAGCACTTTGATATATGTTATGTCGTGTGTTTAAAGCCCTGTCTAGACAGCAAATATCTCAAACACCTTTTTGTATTTGAGCATAAGAGTGCAATAAAGGATTTTTTAAAAAAAAGCATCAAGCGAGAGAATCGTGATCTGAATTCGTAGGGAGAAAAATCACGCTTCACATTTTGGCAAGAATCGTGCAGCCCTAGTAGGAGGTAACTGCTTTGTCTCTCTGTCATCTGAAGGGTCCATGGCTTGAAAAGACTCCTGTGAAATACTCAGACTAGGGGTGGTCGATATGACGATATACTGTATACTTGTGCCATATGTGTGTGCCATACCAATTATCTTTTATCTGCAGTTGTATTAGAGCAGTGGTTACAGACCTCAATTTAACTGGTCACCACATGAATAACAGAAGTTAAAATGGATATTTTTTGTTTTAAGGGGTCACAAGAAAAGGTAAAAACCACCGGCATGTGATGTTGCATCAATATGATGCAGTACTTTAAATGAAAACTGTGCAGGATTTTCCTAAAAAACAATACAGACTTTTATACAATAACCACTCATGACCAACCAGAAGTATGTGGCGGTGCCTGCATCCTCAGAGACCCCACCCTCTGCCTGAACCTTCTTATTGTCTCATTGTTTTGCTTAGGATGTTTTACTAACCCAAAATTTCGGTATTTTTCCTGGGAATCAGCCTCAATAATCAACTATCTTTCTGGTGCATTTATAAGCAGCAAGTGACAAATCCCACTGATTTCACCGTACATCTACCTAACCTTACCCCAAAACTGAACGCCTATCAGTTTTACTTATTGTAATTACCACTACTACAAATTGTCATGATTTCACATCAAGAAATATTTTCACTTTACTACAAAATTACATGCAGTAGAAGATTATTCATATCATCCCCTCTTAACTCAAACTCAGCAGCGCACACAGCAACAGAGACGCATGTAGACACGTGTGTTAAATGCAGTATGGCCTTTTTCTTGGCACCAACTGTGAATTACCTGCTGGAGCGAGTTCCTGCTGAGAAACTGTTGATCATTTGTCATAGTCCACACACACACACACACGCACACACACACGCACGCACACACACACACACACACACACACACACACACACACACACACACACACAGACATATACAGTATAAACATAAACGCACGCACTCATGTGTTGGTTGTTACACACTTACTGCACACACACAAAGATCTTACGCTACGTACTTATGTCATAGTCAATCAGATTCACCCGAGAGAAAATGCCACTAAGATGAATAGACTGAAACATGAACAGAGAGAAAAAGAGATTAGAAAGAAAGACTGAAAGACAGAGATCAGATAAGAGAGTCTGCACATGCACTCGCTGTGTGAGTGCCAGCATATTGTACTGTACTGTAAATCTGGCCTACTTGGCACTGTAGCCTCTCAGTGGATTAGAGACTTCCCTCTCTCGTTTCTTTGTCTTATTTATCCTGTTTTTTGGGGGACAGACGTGATGTTTAATTCTTACCCACCGCTTCCCTTTGAAATGGAAACAATAAGCTCATTGGTATTCCTTATGGAGATGTGTAAGTGCGTGTGTGTGTGCAGCAGAAAGAGAACACTTGTACGACTTTGAAGTTTGTGTTTGGGAGGTGGACTGATGTTGTAATTGATGTGGGGCGTTCAGATGAAGTCAGTGCAGGAGCTGCTCTTCATTTCCTTTCTGCAGTGGCTGCTGTATGATTACAGCACCCCTGAGAGAAATTGTCACAAAACTTCAGAAATTAGTTTCCTGTTTGGTCTCCATAAAGCAAAAGGAGCGGTGCAGTCATACATGACAATAATCCAAATGAGAGTGAGAGCTCTAACGCATGGTGTGTTCAGGTGCGGTGGGGATTTACTGTGGTGACAACCACTCAAGGTTATAGATTCATATGCAGAGCACAAGTCATATCCTTATTTTTCTTGCATAAAAGAAACAGATAAAAAGGAGAGAGACTGCCAAAACTCAAAAAGGATAAAAATAGATTCCAGTTATACATTGAATATAAATGCAGCTCTGACGCCTCCAGATTGTTTTAAGTCAGATGTGCAGCTGATCTGATGTGCAGCAGGAGGTCCAACTCTTCTGTATGCTGAGTGTAGTTCAGCTGTTTGTACACTTGGGGGCACTCTGACAGCAGCACTGATTTGTTTGATACATCAAACCTGCAGTGAGAGACAGAAAAAATGGAATTGAAGGGAAGAAGAGAGGAAAAGAAAAAGAATTGCTTTCAAGGGGGGAAATTAGTGAAGTAAAGAAATAAAGGAGGAAAGGAAGGAATGAAGGAAGGAAGAGGGAAAGTGAGAAAGTATAAGGGAAAGGGAAGGAAGGGCAGGCCAGAGATGAGAAAGGTCAGATGTGTGTGGCTGAGGTGTTTATTTAGGCGTGGATGTGGATGTGTGTTTAGGGCGTGTGTGTGCATTTGTCATGCATGTTCATGACATGTTGAGGCAGTGTGTGTGTGTGTGTCCTGGTGTGCCCATAATTGCCATAGCGTATTCAGGCTCAGAGTGTGTCTTTGTTTTGACCTGTTGACTGTCCCCCTGTGCCACAGCTTCAAAGGACTTGCTCAGTTTCTGTTGTGCTCAAACTAATGAACTGGTCGTCTTCCTCTGCGTATGTTTTTCTGTCATTACTCTCCTCTCTGTGTCCTCTCTGTCTCACTCAAGAGCGCAATTTTCAGCTGTGCAGCCAGGCCACCAATCTTGGCTGGAACAAATTGTTACATAATCAACAGAAGATTCATTGATTGTAATTCTGATTATTAATTCAGATCCGCAAATAATGCTGTAATTTAATTATTAAACTAGAAGTGTGCACTCAGTAGAGTGCAGCGCTCTGCCAGACAAGATCTGGTGAAGCACCTACTGCAGTGCCGCCGCAACTGACAGATACAAACAGCGGAGATCTGCAAAGTTCCCACAACATTAACGTGACCCCTACATGTGTTGCCGGGGCTGAAACAAGATTTCAGATTCAAGATTTAAGAAGAGTTAGAAGTCAGCTGTCAATGGTCTGTCAAAGAGAGTAGTCAAATATAGAATTACTGCCTCACAGTTGTATGTCCCCACTAACCAGTCAAGTTACTCACTTAATGTCTGTTATGAAGACTTTGAATGAATTTAATATGGAACTTACTACTATATTGTAATGTTGAAGAAGAAAGAAATTCAATGAAAGGTATCAAGTGTTTTTTTTTTTTAAATCCTTGAGGTCGGGGTGGATGCTTGTACCAAGGTTGAAGATTATTTCCTCCAAGCGTTCCTGAGATATCGCCTTCACAATAACGGGACGGACATGAGGTCACAGTGATCTTGACTTTTGGCCACCAAAATCTAATCGGTTCAGAGGTCCTACAGCATACAGTCAGGAATGTGTACAAAAAAACAATAGGCTGATTGGCCCAGTAGTATCTGAGATTAGCTGCGAGCAAGCTGTGGGTCCGCTGATCACACAAGCACACATGCACACACACACGAGCGATCGCATGATCCCCTCCAGTAATTAATCTGCCAGTTATTCACCTGATTAATCGTTTGTTATGTTGGTTAGTTTGCCTAAAACCATGGTGACGTCTTCATATTACGTGACCTGAAAACCAGAGATTAAGTTTACTCTGGCAGAAGACCAAGAAAACCAGGAAAGACTCAAAATTTAGGGTCTTGAAAAACTGAATTTGTGGTGTTTTTGCTTGAAAAATTACTTATACAACTGACTTATGAAAATAAATTTATGTTGGTCATCTAATCAATGAATCTACTATTAAGCTCTAAAACAAATTATCTGGTTAGTCACTTATCAATTTCAGTTTTCCTGGTCATAATTGCATTAAGGAGCAAAACTTCTGCATGCATATAGATTGACAGGCGCATAGGAGTAGACCATAGGTCGACAATACAGAACAAAAAGACTCCTGCACACTGTCTTCTTTACTTGCAATCAGAGAAATTGAATTAATAATGTTTCAGTGCACAGACTCTCACCAGGTTATTTTAGAAGAAGGAGGGACCATTTTAAATAAGGTGGTTAACCCACGTGGACCAGTCAGGTCACACATCAGACTGACGTCACTCTGAACGTCTGTGTAGCTTACATTGTATATTGCTACAAGAAGAACACTAAGGGTTTGTTTGACTTCCAAACACAATAAATAAGACATCTCATGATAAAACATTCTGATAGTTTGTGATTGTATTTGTCTTGAATTTACATTTATTACACTAAAAAAGCAATAATTTAAGTGAGAGATGTGAAAAATTGTTGTAAATGCTGTAATTTTGAGATTTACTGCCCTTTAAACTGAAGATATCTGTAAGCAACAAGGAGAAGAAGTAAAAGAATGAAATTTTAACATTTAAATTCCATGATTTCTACTGTATGAGCTGAGGAGGGCTGTGTGATATGATCACAAGCTCCAGAGCATGTGCTATTACTAGGGGCAGGTTCTCACCTAAAGGTCTGATTCCTGAATTGAAAAATCAAAACAGGAAGAGAAAACTTTTTTTAACCATTAAAATGATGTTAGTGCAAGGAGGTAAACGCTCCAGGTTTCAGTTCAACAGGGCTAAACAAGGCTGGTGTGAACCCTCCCTAATGCTATTACTACCACTACTTGCCAAAGAGCTCCTGCTTTATCTTGAGGTGCCATAAACTTTTTACACACTCTAACAACATCCTTGTGTCTGTCTTCACTCCTCTCTGCCTCCATCTGTGCTGTAAGACATATTGCATCATTATTTTACATGTAACGAGAACTCTGAGGCAGAATCCCTATTTGACATTTCTGCAGTCTTGCACAAAACTCTGTCAGTTTTGTGGACATGAATAATTCTCTCCAAAAGCCACAAAACTGATCTGACTTCTGCTCTCTAACAAAATCCAAAGAGGACACAGAGTTTTGTCTAAACTTGGCTTTGTTGATAATGTAGTGTGTTTATTTGTTGTTTATTCCAGATCAGCTGTGTGTCCATAAATGAGTAATATTTTCCTTTAGAAATTTATAGTTGTTATGACGCCACTTAGTCTCTGAGGTTAGTTCAGATCCACTGTATCAGAGGACTGAGACTGGTCTTTGAGAGGATAAAACTGCTGCAAGTGTGTGTGTGTGTGTGTGTGTGTGTGTGTGTGTGTGTGTGCATGTGCGTGTGCACCAGGGTCAGTGTATTCACTTCTTCATTATGGAGAGGAAATTGTGGGTATAAATTGTTCTGTGATATTTGCACCTCAGGAAGATGGGGTGCCATAGCAACAAATCGGAGTCAGTGTGGTTATTTCATGCACGCACGCACACACACACACACACACAGGCTGTCATCGTCATTACCACTTGTAGCATCTATTCAGCCTGCTCAACACTGGCATGCAGCAGATACTCTATGCTGCGTTCAGATTGGTTGAACTGGAGAACCAATTAGATTAGAGAAATGAAGAGATAAAGAGAACACAGAGGTGACGATGCAGCCACACACCATCACACACACATGCAAACACATGCAAATACTAATACACAAATATCAACTTTGCATTTCCAAACGCAGACACAGTGCTGGGCGGCACTGTTGGGCTCTGTCGCCCACACCTCATTAGTTGTTCGGTATTTTTGTGCAAAGAAAGTAAGAGAAGAAAAAGGAGTGAGGGTGGAGGAGGGAGTTTAGTTTGTTTGCTGCAGTGTTCCTTCGTCTCTCTCCTTTTTTTTGTCTCACTGCCCCTGCATGACTTCTCTCCATCTATTATCCGTTAGTTTCTTTCCATTGTTGCCACAGAGATTCTTTTTTTTCTCCTGCTCCCTCTGTGTCCTGTCTGCCCCTCCATCTTTTAACCTTGCTCTAACTTTTGCTCCTCTTTCTACTTTTCTTGCCGCTGGAGATCTTCTGCAGCACTTTCCTTTTGACCCGTGTGTGTTTCTTTTAAGTCTTTGTGGCACATGTCAGCATGTGTGCTCATGTAACAACTGTGTGTCAGCTCTTACACCTTTTAGCTTTTTTAGCTGATGCCGACTGTACCAGAGGATTGACAGGTTCAGGTTCCACCCCCCTCAACCTTTAACTTCCCATTAGCAGGTTTGCCGCCTTCCTTCCATCTCTGTCTCCCTGTCCATCGCATTATCTCTGTCTGACTTCCCTGTCCTCTGGATTTTATCACTAACTCCTCACACTGCCCACTGTTTCCCACTCACCTCTGACATGATCGGCACTAACCAAATACTAAAGGAAGGAAATGTGTGTGAGTCCGTGCGCCTGTGTATGCACTCACAGCAGGAAGGAAGCGGCTCACTATGACAGGAGAAGAGCTCTCCTTTACGCACATAAACAAAAACACCCTTTTTAATACATGTATGTGTGTTCACATTGGTTTTTTGAGACACTGGAAAACACAAAGTCTAAAAGTTGAGTAGCTTGTGTCCTCTGTACCACCCATCATCTTTATTATGGAGTGCTCCTCTGAATAGCTGCAGACACAGATCAGTATGGAGGACCACAAGTACACACAGAAATAGTATAGCATTTCATTAATTAACTACGACTAACTAATTGAACAAATAAAAACAGGCATTCATAAATTGTTTATGAATTCATTTATGAATCTACAAATAGAGTAAATTACAAAGCAATTCATTATTAGATATTTTAAAAAGAGGAATTATAAAAAGAATTTACAAAAAAAATGAATTAATCCATCAATAAATAGTTTAAATTAAAAAGGGATTTGCAAAAACAACATAAAAATACCCAATAAGGACATCATTTCAAAGTACATAATGAATTTGGAATTTAACAATCAATTTGAAAATGCAGTTTAGACAGAGAAATAAATAATTGGATTCACAAATGGAATTGAAAATACAGATTTGAATCAGGCATTTGAAAGGCACTTTTCTTTCTTATTTGCATTTCCATTTCCCCGCTACTTTTCCTTTTCCTATTGGCAATTTGACTTGCTGAGTTATTTCGCTTCTTCATTTAACCTTTCTGTGACAATTTGGGCCTTGAGCTGGTAAATCTAGTAAACATTGCAAATTAGCCATGTGATGTAACAAGCACTCTGATTGGGTTGAGAGCCGCCTGATAACCTAGCTATCTTTTCAAACACTGTGAAGGCACATATTTTCTGCCCATATGGTTTTCTATTACTCTTCTCCTTCAGCCTTTATTTTTTAAGTCTACAATGCCTCTAATACGACTTTGTGGTAAAGAAATGTCTTAGAGCCTGTTTATATTGTACAGTTAGTTGATGATAAATTAAATATTTAATTACTACTACCATGAGAGTTGTGGTCCTCCAAAGAGAAGTACCTTGCAAGTACCTAAGCATTTTTCTTAGGCATCCCTAACCTCTGTGGTACCACTTTCTACTAGTAAGACACTCTTCATTAAGTGTTAAAGTTGTAACTATATGACATTATACTTTGGGGTTCCCAGATTGTGAAAAATCACTTTAATTGGCATTCATCTTCCTCCAGACGCTTGCCTTGTCTTTAAGTCTTTCACTCTTCTTAGTTTTTCTCCTGGAGAAGAACCAAATTCCATTCAGTAACAAGTTGCTAATAATTACAATTACAATTAACTACCTGCAGACTTAATGACTTTATGTAAAAAAAAAAAATATTAATGACTAATTAACACTTATAACCACTGACATGCTTATTTAGTGGTTGATAAAAAGCCCATTTAGTAATTGGCAGTGTCTAACTTGCGTCCATCAAGTCTGCAGTTGTAATAAGTTGATAAAAAATGGATTTGAGTTCAGACACTCTGTAGCCCAGTTATTTACTCATGAAGCTGCTTTGGAGACGTCCTGCTGTCTCCACATATTGTCTGCCCTTTCATGTCTTGAACCAAAAGATCTGTCTCATGTCTCATGCAAGCACCGCTTGCGGTCCTGGTGCACCTGCTTCTTAAGGTGATGAGAGCTGACTTTCTGATTGGTTCACAGGCCCAAACTCGCCTGTGAAGTAATCAAGGTACTTGGGCACAGCTGATAGGTGTATCCCGCTACTGTATGCGTTGCTAATGCAAGGGGTGGAACAGGGCTAACTACCCCTGCGCCCTGGCGCAAGCCAGCAGAGGTGGATTTAGACACACCTTGACGCACCCATTGCACCTTCTGCTTTCTACTTGTGCTTTAGATGAGCGTAAGATAGGGCCCAATAACTGCATGTCCCTATCCAACATGTTATCAGTCCTATCATGTGTTGCTTTACAGTATAAAGGCCCTTCAGAATAACATGCAACAAGGAATTAGTAATTGGACCTGTCATGAAGCCAGCAAGAAAGAATAAATAAACTGGGGTGGACATGTAATCTGGCTTAAGCTGTAAAAATGAGAAGTTAGGCTGCGAGTTGACTTGGTCATCAGTTGCACAGGTTGTAGTTATCTCATTACAGATAAACAGGACAGTTTTTTTTCTTTAACAGGCCCTTGGACTAAATAATACAACAATGCAAAAAGTATAATCACATAAATGCCAGATCATTATAATCATTATAATATTATAAAGAAAAGAATAACAGACAGACATAACACCGGATACACAGCAAAAATGAAAAGGTTGAGAAAACTCCAAATTTCATGGAAACTTAATTAATTAGATTTTTGAGTTTTGAGCCCAACTCAGACTCTTAAGTTTTGAAAGATTCTACCAATGAATAAAGTTTTGTGGCAATAATTTACTTTTCTTCTTTAAATAAACTTAAATCTTTGAGTTTTAGAACCCCCCCAATAAGAAATTGTATTTCCTAAATAATGGAAGTGAGTGAAAGTGAATAATTAAATAGTTAATAATTTAATATTTTCATATGCAACCATTTAATTTTCAAGCAGACAAATCAAGGTCACAACTCACTGTGAACAATTTTTGAAATGCTATTTCTTTGGGGTCTCTAAAACTCAAAGATTCAAGTTTATCTTAAGAAGACAAGTAAATTATCTCAACAAAAGATTATAGAAACTTCGCTTAGTTTATTTCAAAACTTCAGCGTTTGAGATTGATTCAAAAAAATCTAGTGAAGGCGGCTGCCTTCGAATTGAAGTTTTTTCATTTTTTTTCAGCAAAGCTGCAGGTGGGGAACTGATAACAGCCCTTGTGTATCAATTTGGAGAAAATAGCAGCAACAAAAACAAAAGACAATAAATAGCAACAAGTGTAAAACAAACATACTGTGTGACTTGCACATTATAATTGGATTGAGTATAAATGGAGTACTATGTTATGGACACTGTCTCAAGAAATGTTAGAAAGCCACCTCAGATCTGTTTTAAATTTACCCTTACCCATCAGGTTATACATTATTTTGTCATGTGTAATGATGATGCTAGTTAGGACGGTTTAAACCACTGCAGAGTTGTTGTTTTTGCTGTAAATCCATTCAGCCTCTCTGCATTAGCAGTGAGAGACCCTCATGTGGATCAAAGGATCAGTCATGATGTCTTTACAAACAATAACAGTTTCAGAGTCAGACCTCACTCAGTCCAGTTCTGACACAGAGGTCACTCAATTTATAGAAGACCGATCGAAGAACAAAGCTAGCAGAGCATTTGTCTGTTTCGCTGCTGGAAGCCCAGAAAACTGGCTTGTCTTGTTCTACCAGGTCCAAAAACAGATGTTCTCTCCTAAACGACCAGACAGTTTTATCATCATTAGTCCACATACTGAGCAAAGTGACAGCCTGGCATCTAAGATTGGCTGTTGTCTGGATTTAAACAATTTTGATTTTGATTCTGCTTATCGATTTCAGTTGTCAATGATTGTCCATTCTGATTCTTTGAGTTTCTCCCTGCCTTCTTCACAGCACAGTTGTGTAACTAATTACCACAGATAAATGTTAACAGTGGCGATACTGAGCTAAACTAACATTAGCTAGACCACTGTAGCAACGGTGGCCTCTTTTCTAGTTTATTGATTATTTTGGGGTTCACATAGGCTATCTTACTGAAATGATATAGAGTATCCCATCCTTGTAAAGTGTTTTGTAGCATAGAATTTGCTAAATTGAAGTCATTGTTATAAGACTTTCAGCTATTCTAGTCAAGCAACAGTAGGACAACTAAGAATAATGCTAGATTCAGGGATTTAGTAAGACAAATGCATTTGGAGAGAGGAAAACATGCTTGCATTTAACTTGCATGTCTATAGGTGCAGACAGAAAGCCATGTTGATATATGATAATGTTTGTAATACATGGTTTAATTTGAAACAAGCTTGAGTAGTGTATATAGTATACCAAAATTGTGGACAAATGTGGTTTCCCTTTTTCCCCTCTCCTCTCTGTGTGTCTGTATGTTCATGAAGGAAAGTTCAGCTGCTGAGCTCTGGCTCTCTCCTCCAAAGATCCCTGCAGCTCAGCAGCTGGCAGTGGGTGAGCAGCAGCTCTGTCCCTCAGCAGCTGGTCCTCCCCACACCCGCAAACTCTTTTGGTCAAGTTGAATATTTTTAACTTGTGCTTTCAAACTGGTGCTTCATACAGTGTTGTCAATGTTGTCACTGTTCTAAGCACAAGTTATTTGGGGGTGTTGTTTTGTAGTTAACTCCTTCCCCAACTGAGGAGACATTCTGTCATTGAAGACACAACACTTCCCCAGACAAGATATTCTGTCAATTGCTGTTTTCACTGCCAGGCAAAAAACACTGGCCTGCCGGTAAAATCATGGTTTGTGGTTTTGGAACTATTGATAGAATAACACATGGAGATTGTGCAGGACAGGTCTGTGATGGATCATCTGACAAATTTTGTCATTGATGAAAAAAAAGTCGATTGAAGTCGATATTCTGCTTAAAAATGTCTCTTTCACAAAAAAGACGTTTTCTCAGTTTTTTGTCTGAAACCAACAATCAATTGCTTCTAAAAAAGAATGAATGAAGCTAGAACAAAACATTTTATTTTTGTGTCTGAAATGATCAGATCTGCTCGTTCTTTAGATATATTCCATGTTAACATATTTAAAGAACTGCATATAGACAGATGACAGCTGACGTCATCGAAGAGCTGCGCGCGCATTTTGGCAACAGAAGTAGCGGTCTTCTCCAGTCATCCAGACGAGTTATCAAGCTGCAGAGGTTGAATTGAACATTTTACCAGCACCAAAATCACCAAAACATTTGTTTATTGAGTATATGATACTTGATATTACAGTGGTCGATATAAGTTGCTCAAACTTTCGAAAGATTGTGACCGTTTCAGAGCAATTGATGGCGTTTATGGCTGCAAGCTTTTAAACATGTTGATTAGACTGAGAACGCGATTAAAACTGCCCGTGTTTGCCGCGGCCCATTGACAAGCTGTTGTGGTCCGCCATACTTCCGTTGCCAAGATGCGTGCGCAGCTTTCTCATTGTTCACAAACTGTAAAAGGGTCTATTCTGTGGGTGGTGAAAAATGGTTTTGGAACTATTGATAGAATAATACATGGAGATTGTGCAGGACAGGTCTGTATTACATACTCTGTAATACAAAACACATTAACATTCGGCCCAAATATGATATAAGCATAGATTAGCAGTTTTCCCTCTTGTGTGAAATTAAAATGAAATAGTACAGATTTCATTGTAAATGTATTTTGTCTCTGCAACAGCATGCTGTTGCATGTTCATGCTGTATGTTCAGGGTTAATGTCCCCTCTGGACGTTATGTTTCTGATCTGTTAGGTACTGAACTACTATCTTGATTCTTAAGTATTAGTATTGGTATCGACGTCAAAATTGTGGTACTGTGACGACACTAAGCGTCAGTGAAATTTGTGTAGGAATCGATAAGCAGAATTGAAATCTCTTAATATTTTCTTTGAAATCATAATTTTAGAATTGATTCATATTTGAAATAGGTTCTCTGTGCCTAATCGTACTAGCAGCACAGATCCACTCCGCATTTTACTTTGAGTGTTAAAGCACTTTCTTAGTAAATAGTTTTTCACTTGGCTTATTGAGAACATTAAAAGTTAAATAGACTTTGGTGAAAAAAGCTGGATTTCAGGCAGGCTACCTGCTGAACAGCCTCCACTTTCATCAGCAGTGAACCATCAATCAGGTCCAGCTTAGAGGCAAACCCAGAAATTATACAACTAACAGGCTGTTAAGGCTGCTAGATGACATTCCTGTCCCAGATAAGTACATGTCTCACACAAATACAGACAAACACACTTTTAGTTACTCATTAATTAGCTCAGTGTGTCTTATACACACACATGCACCAACATTAACATTACCGCGGTAGTACTATTGTACCGCTCAGCAGGTGGGCTTTCTAAACAGCAGTCGACTATATGGAGATTTCTATAGAGCAGTAGGGTCTCTTCTCCTCTCTCCTCCTCTGCTTTTTCATTTTCCACATCCTCTCATCTGCTTCCACTCACTTCTCAATGCTGCGGAGATGGACTCTAGGTAGGAGACAGTGTGTGTTGGTATGGAAACTGGCTTATAAACTGTTCAGGTTGCCAATGTCCTAACTCACATAGCAACCACCAACCAGCCTCTCAAAACGTTGACGTGAAGCAGCTTTGTGATTTCTGATGCATTAAAGCCAGAAAGGTTTCTTATTACCTTCATGTGAAGATATTCTGCTTGTTATGACACGATGTGTGTACATATTGTAGCAGTGGAGTACGTCAGAAATGTTTCTTTTACAGAAAGATGTGACATACCTACCATTTAAATGAAATGACGCCCACGCGCTCACCTTGAAATTTACTGGTGTGCAAATGAGGCACATTCTGCACTGCTTGAAAAGTTGAGTCATCTTAAGACCTTTGCATACAAAACACTTACGCTTTTTGAATCATTTGATCAACTGGATTTTAAAACACAAAATGGACACCTGCCACTTAGAATAAAAGCCTCCAAATGGGTCTGACAGTTGGAACAAATTTGCAGCAGTGGGGTCCAGGCTGCAGTGTCCTTCAGACAATGAAGGACTTTAAAAGCTTTTTTTCCTCACAAATGTTCATATTTTCAGTCTCATATCCTGTTCATTTAACATAGGAAGTTGTCAATACTTGCTGTAAATTCAAGTGAAATATGTAATGTGTGGGTTTCTGGCTTTTATTTTGCCTTGTTCAGTGCACTCGCTGTTTTTTTCTGCCTCCTTGTTGGCAGTGTTATTGATGCTTGTTGCATTCAGACACATTGTTTCACAGCGCTGTGCCTTACACAGAGAACAGCTAACAAACGCACTGCACTGTTGAAACAGGTTATCAATACAAACAGAGCAGCTCACTGTTAAGTGTGTGTGTGATTGCGTATGTCTGCGTGACTCTCCAAAGTAGGGCGTGTCATCATCGCTTTCCTGCTGTTGTTTTACTGCTCGTGTTGTTTAAGGAAATTAGTTATGAGTAACAATAAGGTTCAGCAATGCTCTCTCACACACACACACACACACACACACACATGCTCAGACACACACTTTTCTCTAAGCCGTTAGTCATACACCATGTGGTGAACACTTTTATCCAAAACACTTTGCAGGTCTTTGCAGAGTGCATAGATTTTCAGAATTGGCGGCCCCGGCATGAATCACACCAGTAAGCTTGTTTTTTCTCAGCTCCACAGACATCTTAAGACTCATGGTACATGATCACGGACAG
Organism: Lutjanus argentimaculatus; assembly: GCA_034769285.1. Taxonomy (NCBI): domain Eukaryota; kingdom Metazoa; phylum Chordata; class Actinopteri; order Lutjaniformes; family Lutjanidae; genus Lutjanus; species Lutjanus argentimaculatus. The sequence continues at coordinate 7,202,512 of JAWZSL010000001.1, forward strand.
ATTAAATAATTGATTAAATCTACCATACGGTACTACACTCTTCAGTATGAATGCACTGTATGTTCTGTATGAAATGTAAATGCTAATCTTAGAACAGGAGAGACTTGATTCTGAGACAGTACCAGTAAACCAGTAAACCACCTGTATTAAGGAAGATGAATGATAAATAAATGGTGGGAATCAAGGTATAATGTATTCATTGATTAGTCTGTATTAGAGCTGCAACTAATGATTATTTTCATTATCGATTCATCTGTCAATTTCAATTTCTATGAATCTGTCATTTGCTTGATTAATTACGTAGTTGTTTGGTCCATTATGTAAATGTCAGAAAATGGTGAAATATTGATCACTGTTTCCCAAAGCCCAGAGTGACATCCTCAAATGTCAAAGTTATTCAGTTTACTGTCATAGAAGATTACAGAATCCAGAAAATATTAGTATTGAAGAAGCTGAAATCAGAGAATTCGGACATTTCTTTAAAACAATTACTCAAAACAATTAATCACTTATCAAAATATGTGGTGATTCATTTATTGGTGAACAACTAATTAATTAAATGACTAATTGCTGCAGTGCTCATCACAACTTACCAGAGCCAAAAGTGATGGCTTTAAACGTTTTACTTTATCTGACCCACCTCTTTTTTTTTTTTGCTATAATAGATAACTAAGAAAAGCTGCAAATCCTCACTGTGGAGTTGCTGTAACTAGTCAATCTTTGGCTTTTTATCCTTTTCAATTATCTAAATAGCTGAGATACATTTTCTGCTTATTGACTGATTGATTCATTGACTTATTGTTTCAGCAGGTGTATAACCTGTGTAAAGGTAAAAAGAGAGGAATTACAGGTATGATTGTTGATCTATACCATTGATCCCCAGCATTTTTAGCTTGAGACAAAAAAAGAGAAATTTGTTGGGACCCAAACCTACAGAAGTACATCACCATAACATCTAGATTTATAAACTACTGATTAAAAACACAAGAAAACATTCATTTATAGTGCATATGAAATTTATTTATGGACACACTGAACCGCTAGATGGCTTTTAATTCGAAACAGATACAGGAAGTGTTGAACTTGTATTTACAGTGTACTAAAATATTGTATCATAGTGATGACCGAAATTTCCCATCATGCCTGGGCTGAGTAGTCTATGTTCCAAAATAGAAATGTTAGTACACTGGTAGTCTATTTGTCATTTTTGCGCTAGTTTATAGTTTTAACCATTAGTGAGGTGGCTGTTACATTTCTTGACCCAGCTGTATTTGTTACTGAGTTTTAAGGTTTTTATTCCCTGTGGTGAATGTCGTTAAAGGGTTGACGTTGAGAGCTACTCTGTCTCCATCATTCATTGCTGCCTGTCACTATTTGAGGAAATGCATTATGCATTTTACTCAATTGACGACCCAATAAAATGGGGTTTACAATCCAATTTGGGTCGCCACCCTAAGTTTTGGAAATGCTGATCTATCCAATAATGCTTCCTTGTTTCTTAAGTTCAGATTAGTGTGCAGTTTTAGCCGTATGAATTAGGTCTTCACCAAACTTCCGGCAGAGCACTTCACACTCATCCCTGATCTGACCTACCAATCTGCACCTCGTTCTCCTGCTGCCTCTCTCTATCTTTTCCGGCTCCAAATCCCCACATGCACATTGCTCATCAAGCTTCATTGCTGAAGTGGCCACCTCAAGATGGGAACCACTATTGTTCCACAGAGAAGGAGGATGTCAATGTGTTTGTAGATCCCCTTTTCAAGCTAGGATGGACTTGCAGTGAAAGAGGCACTGATGTGAAAGGCTCTCAAAATTTTTCATTTCATGGAGGATTGGATTTAGAGGATGCTGCTGAGAAAATGCTGCTTGATTTTAGAGGTAAATAGATAATGAAATGTTAATGTATCTGTGGAGTGGCAGTTACCTGTCACCTGAGAGGCTGTCGGATAATAATCGCTCATTAATCAGTGATCACAGGAGTACAATGAACAGATATGCACTTAAAACTGCATGGAAAAACTGCCCTGCAATCATCATTTTAACAATACCATTAAATCAGGAGCTTGTATAATACAAATAAACTAATTTTTTATTTCCTTGCAACATTTTCAACTCGGATGTTTTTATTATCTGTCGTTTTTCACCGGCTCAGTCAGATCAGCAGGAGGAAAATGGTCGCGTAGGGGGGATGTGAAAGAGAGGCTTCCGCTCAGTTGACACCTGGTGTGTGTGTGCATGCGTGTGTGTGGGTGTGTGCATCAGGATGCTGTTAATAAAGCTCCACCATTATGTATATTAGCCCTATTCCCCTGAGTGCAGCTTCACCATTTAGAGCTTTCAATCACTCCACTGCTTTATTGGAGTCAGGACAATCACACACACACTCTGTCTCTCTCTCTCTCTCTCACACACACACACACACACACACAGACACACACACACAGACACACACACAACACACACACACACAACACACACACACACACACACACACACACACGTATTTCTGTACATATGCACTTTCAATCACCATTTTTTATGGACATCATACACACACACACACAAATGCACACAAGACGTACATGTTGACATTTATTCATAAATACTCACACACACACACACACACACACTAAGGTTATGGGTTGTACCCTCATCACTCCAGGTCCATACTTGCATCCTTGCTAATTATGTTCCTCTGCACTGTACACTGTAAAAATAAACTATTTATTTTAACTTACAAAAATGTTTGTATCCAGGCTGCCATAAAATTTTAAGTTGACCGAATTTTGAAAGAAAAGTGGAGATAATTAGGTAACAATAAAAAAAAGCCTTTCTAGTCAAATAATCTTGATATTAATTAAGTTGTTCTTGAGAAAACATGTTATTAACGTGATATTAAGTTGAACCAACAACTCTTCGATCATGCTGACAAACATTACAAACAAATTGATTTCCTTTCATGTTTTTTGCAGTTTGCTGAGTCAGTTTGTCATTTCACATTAAAGGGATAGTTCACCCAAAAATGAAAATTCAGTCATTATCTACTCACCATCATGCAGAATAAGGTTGGGATTAGTTTTTTAGTTCACAAAACTCTGCTGGAGTGTCACAGGAAAACAGTGTTGCAGAATCTCCCAAATCCTGTAAGTGAATGGTGACCAGTTTTCAAAGGTAAAAAAAAACCAACAAAAAAATTGAAGTGATACTGCTTGTCTGACGTAATCCAAGTCTCCTAAAGCCCTGACATGCTGTTCATTAGCGCGTGCACATCGCCACACCACACACACCCATTTCAGACGGACTGCACACGCACATGCTCCGCACATGCGCACGTGGCTCCAAGCTAAGGATCTACAGTGAAGAGTTTGATATGTCTATCCAAGTTAAAAAATAAACATTTGTATGTAACGCTTTGCACTCTGGGTAGTACACAGTACACAACAGAATAGTACTTGGCAGTCTTTATTGTAGCTGTATTTCCTTGTCTTTGTGGTAGGGGACCCAGTTTTCCGCATTCCCTGTTTTCCCGTCTGTCCTACTGGTTTCACTTTTGAAAACTAGAGCCAATCAAAATGTGGGACATCACCTCTGTATGTGGGGCAATAAGTGGGACACCTGGTCACCCATGACTTACCTTAAAGTGTATTATAGACCCACAGCAGGTTTAAATCATATATGTTTTCTTCAAACTATAAAACAACGCATGCTGTAAAGTCTGCTTATACAGAATACTGATTATGTTTCTTAAGAAACTTAATTTAATGTATTGATTTAAATTTGAACAATACATTCATTCAGCAAATAATTTAAAGTTAAAAGTCTTCAAGTTATAAGTACTCATTTTTATTAGTTCTGGAGTGTTTGGAAAATACTACACATTTTAAGTTTAATTAACTTGAATGAATAAAGTTTGCATAGTTACAGTAAGCTAATGAGAAAAGATTCCACTAAATTCCTGTGTGATTTTTTTTACAGTGTAGTTTTTCATGCTACTGCACGTTTTGTGTATGTGTGTTTGAATGAGTGTGTGCATGTGTGTGACAGCAGCTGAGTGAGTAAGTTATCACATGGTGGGTTTGGGAGTTGATTGCATTTGAGCAGCAACAACAGCCCCTGTTTTAATCACAAACTTGGGATCAATACTCTATTCAGCTGAACTAGTCTGTGTGTGTGTGTGTGTGTGTGTGTGTGTGCGCGCGCATTTTTAAAAGGTAATCTAGATCACAGAGGCCACAGCAGATGAGGAGAGACAGTCTTTGAGGAGAATTTGCTTTGAACTAACCAATTTTCAGGTGTGTGTTTTCTGCAGCACATGTAAGGGCCTGCTCTCCTGTCTGAGTGCGTGTGTGTGTGTGTGTGTGTGTGTGTGTGTGTGTGTGTGTGTGTGTTCGTCTATTGTGGCAGGCACAGTGGCAGGATTGATAATATGAAATATGAATGAGTGCACAGTGCTGATTATCTCTCTGTGTGTCTTGCTGCTATTAGCCAACACTGGTCAATACAGTCTGAGGTTCTGCTGTATTGGAATAACCTTTCACTGTGTTTACAAAACAGGCAGCCTTAGGATTTTACAGCTTTTGTTAGCTGTGCACGTTCACCTCATCCTGACTCTATGAACCAAGGATCAACCTCTGTCTAGCTGTGAACTCTACCCCTCTTCATTTCTGCCTCTTCAGGCATTGATCAAATCAACAGAAATTTGTTTTAAACTCTAAGTCGTTCACATAAGTCATGCTCTATTACAGGGAAATGTGTACCGAAGAATATTCATCACGCTCTGATTTTGGTGTAATGGTGAATTTGTAAAAAATACAACTGTGGGTTTTCAGTAGGGATGCACCAGTCGACTGGCCAGAGATGGGAACCGGCCGGTTTTCTGTGTGACCGGCCCTGACCAGTGACCGGCTGGTCAGCACCATATATCCAATTCTGTGCCGGTCATATGCGCACACATGCGCTGCACAATAGATCACGTCATGCGCGTAACACACACTGACCGTTATGTCACACCCACCACAGCGCTGATCACAGCAACACACACTCAGCGCACATGCTTGCATGAAGACGGTGTTAGCAATAGATTCCAAGAACAGGATAAAGAGAAGACAGACTGTCTACATCAAGACAGAACAGCTGACTGTGTCGCCAACCAACGGTACACTTTCTAGCTCTTCATGCTAATGTTAGCCAGCAGCAGACTGCTGTTCACAGACTGACGGTTAAAATCTCACCTCCTGTTCTGGCTGAAGAATAAACAACCTGTGTTGATGCGTCTCCTCAAACATTTTCTCACCCAGACTCGCTTAACTTGCGCATCTGTTTTTCTCACTGCTTCTCACAAGTTTTACTGCTGCAAACTGTTGCACCACGTCAGTCTCAGGTTTGTTTACGTCTGCTTCCACATGAGATCATGTGAAATCGCAAAATTGTTCCCTCTAGTACATAATATTAAATAATAATGTAATAAGGCCTGGCTGTAATCTTGAGCACTTTAGGAGAAAATGTCAAAGTTATTTAATAGTCAGTGTTTTATTATGAACATCCACTTTAGTTGTACAAGAAAAGTTGCAAAAATGTTCGTGAATGCTGTCAATTATAATTCTTAGAAAGACTGAAAATCGGAATTGGACAAAATCAGAATCAGCAAGTCAGACTCTTAAAAAAATTGGAAATTGGAGTCGGTGCATCTCTAGTTATCAGTATTTCATTTAATATAAGAATACTAAAAGGATAGTTAAGATAATTGGAAGAGGGATCGTATGAGGTATTTTATTGATAGTCAGGGTATTACCTGTAGTAGATGGCAGCTGAAACACCCCAAGTTTGGAGAAGAGAACCACCACAGGAGCTAAACATAGTTGTGGACAGGATCAGCGCAAATTGTATTTTAGCCCCTCCATCCAAAACATCAGTAATGGTTCAAGTGTACACTATATTTAGAAATTTTTCATTGCTTTGCTTGCCATCAGACAACCTTTTCTGCAGCAGGGAGCGCAAGCGGGTGACGGTTGGATGGAACACAGAGCGGCTTTTCTAAAAAGATGGAGTGTCACCTTATCTCCTGTTCCATCCCGGCCCACGCTCCAATTTCGCTATGTTTAGGAATTATATAGACTGAGCTGAAAAAAGATGAGGGTTTTTCCCCTCAAAGGACAATATCTTATTAAAGAAATAAACTATTATTAACAATAATAATTGTCAGAGAATAAATAGATACATATGAATTGTGACCTTTTCCTAAAATACTGCTGGTTCTGTGGTGCTGGAATTTTAAATCTGAAGCCTGCAGTGCACCATAGATGCTTCAAGTGATGCACGTATATTGAAGCTTGTAGTGTGTTTTGGCCTACAGGCTACAGTTTAAACTAAAACTGGATTAAAATGCAGATTTTTCTTTTTTGGAGTGAGCGATCTGAGCAGAGCGGGCTGAAATCTGAGTTGAGCGTGGAGCGGCCTGGTGCAGCTTTGAGCAGGGTAGCTGGTGGGTCACACAGCTCCGTGAGCGAGGAGCAGAATTCTCACCGCTCCACTCTGCTCACATGCTCTGATCTGAACTAACCTTTTAAAACACCGAAGTCATAAAATAACACAAACTAACTGACTGAGGCAGCGGTCGATCAACAACTTACTGCTCTGCAGGGAGAGAGCAGAGAGTGGTGGGTTTGGGGAGAATGATATTTGGTTTACATAAAAGTGGTTTCCCATCAGAGAAGGCTGTCTGATGGCAAGGTAAAAAGGTGAAAATATTCTAAATATGCCATAAAATGAAACTGAGACTTTTTTAAGTGGCTAAAATACAGTTTGCTACTTACCCTGTCCACAGCAGTACCTTACTTAGCTTCTGTGCTGGTGAACCTCTCTGCTTCTCCAAACTTGAAGGCATGTTGACTGATTTCTACTGTAGGTAATAAACTTATTATGGATAAGTACCTCACACAACCCCACTTCAAATTATCCAGATTACCCCTTTAAAGCTTCATGCATTGTAGTACAGGGGAAAAAGTATATTTTGATATGTTTAAAATGCTTAATGATGACACTGATCAAACATTTTTTTTTTTTTTTTAGCTCTCAAATATTCAAAGATCCATTGTTTATTTCAGGCAATTTCACCCTTCAGTAAACACATCACAACAGTACTGCACTGTGATTGTTTTTGCAAATAATTAACAATATCTGTTCTCAGTCAGGCCAATTTTCAGCATTTGAACCACAGCAACGTATTTCATTCGAATTAGAGGAGCTGCTTTTCCCCAGCCGTTTGTAATCCGACACTGTAACTTTGTTTGTGTTAGCGTCATACTTGTTCAGTCAATAGCCTTTTAAGTGACATACATTAAAAAAAAGCCATTTTAACAAACATCAGGAACAACAGTATTATTATCTTGAGCCAAAATGCATTTAAAAAAGATGAAAGTTAATAATATCAGCTCTTAAGAATCACCGGCACAGTGTTGACTTGATGCAACTGCTTAAGAGATACATTTTTCGTGCGATATGACTTGACATTGTGTGTGAGTGTGTGTGTGTAGCTGCCGGCATGCGTGTTTTTAGTAAATGACTCTGAGCTTCATTGTCAGATTGATGGACTGCATTACACACTCCTATTCACCCTGTTGTACAGTTTGATGCTAAATGTCCCGTCACCGCCAATGTCACCTCAGAGAGTCGGCTGTCAGCGGCACATGGGACGCTTCCTGCAGCAGATAGGGGCTGATATGATGAATCTGTCAGCTGATTAAATGTATAGAGGAGTGGTGTCAGAGATAAATCTTTTAACTCTTGGAAGCATTATAAATATTCATGTGGCTGTGTTTGTGTTAGGCTGCTTGTAGGGCTAAATTAGGTTTTATTTATTTTCAGGAACTGTTTTATTTTAGATTATGTTTGGATAATAAAAACATTTGCAGGGAAAACACTGCAGTTTAATAATTTTTGTGCATAGTTTATGTAACTTTGAAGAACTCTGGGGGCATGATTTACTTTTTCTGCCCTTTTTCATTTCACTTTTTCTGGGGCAAAGTATTTTCCCACACCTAAATCTCATCTAAAGGTCCATTTATTAGGTTTCAGGGCTCCAGAACTAACTTTTGCTACTTCTACTACAATTGTCCCTCCTTTAAAACAGTTTGTTCCATCTGTCAATCTAAAACTAAGTAGACCTATAGAGAACAGACTTAGGATAAACATAGAATATTTATTGAATAGACTATTTTCTAGAGAAACTTAAGTGAATATTAACATGAACATAAGTCAAACATTGTAGGAAAAATATACAAAATAATAAAATATAACACTGAGCTTTGGCTCTGCTGCTTGGTAATTAGTTCAGTCCATTAGTTCATTTTAAATTCAGTATTTAATCAAGAGTTAATGTCAATCCTTTGCTTTCCATCATACATCAGTTCAGAATCGTAACTAAACCTTGACTGAGAGACGAGATAATCATCTTGTTTTAAATTGATGTGCTCCAGAGGTTGCTGCTTGAAAGCACAAGTTTAATTTTTCGCACCCACATATGAACACGTTCACATGCAACACAGTTATCTTTGCGAGTGTTTATACACCGTTGCCTGGTGGCATTCATCAAATGCGATAAATAGTTGTATTTCACTCTCACTTTTGTCATGCAAAAAGTCACAGAACACAAAGAGCAAGACAGACAGACCAAAATATGACCTGCCCTGCTAGCACATCAACTTAAGGTTACTTTTTGCTCATCAAACTTGTATAGTGGCCGACGCGTTTAGCTGATTGCTGTTCGCACAGTTCAGTCTAAAGGTGTTTTTCTCCCCTTTCTTATTTCAGTCTCAGTTTAGTTTCAGTTTAAACTTTGATTGACACCCGCTTTGACAAGAGGGGGAGGTAGCGCCTATGCAACTTGCATACATGATGCTCAATGATGATTTGACAAAACAAAACAAAATTGGAGGATATTTGAAAGTTGCACTGGTGCTTCTAGCTCTAAAATTGTGTAGTAGCACTGTGTCCAAAATGGTTGCAAAATGCAAGCAAATGTTTACAGTCCGGACCGGAGAACATCTATAATTCCGTGACAAATGTGTAAACACCATCAACTGATGAAGATCATGTGATATGACTGAAAGCCCCAGAAAAGCTAATAGCTAGACCTTGTTTTTTTTTTTTTTGTTTGTTTGTTTTTTTATCAACAACAAAATTTGTTATTGTCTTATAACAACAAAAAAGATTGTGATTATGGTTACTGCACAAAGTGACTACTGATAGAAGACAGGATGCAAACAGCAGTCTCCAGATACCAGTGTTAATTGTTGGTAGGATGGGACACTGATAGGATGTGAACCACAATGCTGAGTCAGACACATTCAGGGTTGGGTCAGATTACTTTAAAATGTAGGCAGTTGCTGAATACAAATTACATTACAATTTTTGTAATCAGAAAAGTAACCCATCAGATTACCAAAAAATGTAATCTAATATGAATACTTTTGAATTATTTCAAAATAAAACATTGAATATATTGCAGGATGCAGCCTTTTTTTCTCTTTAAACTTTCTCTTCAAAACATTTTTCATGCAAATAAAATGCACTTTTGCTTAGAGTGCTTTTTTTGTGAAACGTTGTCTAAGAAATATATATATATATATATATATATATATATATATATATATATATATGTATAATATATCACATATGTCACACACCCTTATTATAAGTTAATTGGTTCTCATTTTTAAAAAGTTATACAATAAAATTACTGTATCTTAAATACTTATATAATCAAAAATAATCACAAAATCTTTGACAATGTAACTATAATCTACACATTTTTCAAATGTAATCTGGGCTGATTATAGTTACTGATTTTTTTGTAAACTGATTAAGTAACCTTGATTACATGTAATCTCTTACTACCCAAGCCTGGACACATTAGAAACATCCTTCTCTCGTTGAGGTTTTGCACTGGTGTCAACAACACGGTTTTCCCACCTTTGTAACCGAGAGTCATACTTTGCATGTCCACAAGAGGTTGCTTGTGAAAATGTAAACAAAAGTAATTTTATGAGTAGAAACAAACAACGAGTGGTGTCTTTTTCATAGTGAGAAAAGTGAAAATCAGTATAAACACCTTTGAAAAAAGTGTCTTTTTTTCGGTGAAAATCAATGTCCAAAAGCAAGAAGCCTTATTCTAGTTCGTATTCTACTGGGTTCATAATATCACTGCTTTACCTGTATTGTAGCTGCAATGTAGTGTTTGTGTGTGTGTGTATCCTGGCAGCGTCCACACCGACAGTAGGACGCTGAAACATGTGGAGGGTTGAGAGAGGCAGTAAGACCCAGCGGAGGAGCGGAGAGAGAGAGAGAGGGAGAGGGAGAGGTGGGAGGAGAGAGGAGGAGGAGGAGGGACTGTGTTCACTCTCAGCTCTATGCGTTTGCGGCTCGTGGTGCTGGCGCGCCAGTGTGTGTCTCAGCCTGCCGGCGCGAGTGTGTGCATCGGTGCATCGCTGTGTGTGTGAATGTGTGTGTGACTCCAGCGCTCTCTCTGCGTACGACAGGTGGAGATGACATGACTGCGCTCGAGAGGAAGAAAGGGAAGGACCTGTAAGGACTTCACACACTGACACACACATAAACACACTCACCTTTTCGCCTACATTCCCTCACACACACACCTTGAAATTCCTGCACTCCTCAGTTCAGGGAAGAGATAAGTTATAGAGTGTGTGTGTGTGAAAATGCTCTTTTTGCAGCAGCTTATCACTCAGACTGTAACAGCTGACTCTATGTGTGCACAGCAGACATCACACACATACACACACACACAGGGGTCCTGACTGTTATTTTTGATGCCTACAGACGTGGTCAGCAAGTGTTTCTGCGTCCTGAAGAGAGTTCAGCTCCAGCCCTGACGACCAGACAGTCCACCACGCTGTCCGAACAACTCCAGGTAGGATTCACTCTTCTTCTCTTCTCTCTTGTCCATGGTGTGTGAAAAACAGGATGCTATATGCTTCACGCCCTCTGCCCTCTCCTGTCTTCCCTCTTCCTTTCATTTCTTTCCTTTTGCCCAGTCTATAACAACTACAGGTAGACTGTGATACATTCACCTCAGTATACTCAGCTCTGCTGGTTTTCTCCTTCATGAATCAGTCTCAAACTCCCTTTTTTTCTGGTCTTTCTTTTCCTCTCACTCACACACTTCTGTTCTGCTCTCTGTCGCTCATCATTCCCTCACCGTTCTTATTTTTGGGAACGATGAACTTTTGTCCAGAGGAGGTAAGTTTCAGCTCCTGTTGCTGCAGCTTTCTGTCATTCTCTCTTGATTGAATCGCTGAGATACTTATTACTCACCTGGGGCTTCATTGTGTGTGTGTCTGTGTGTGTGTGTGTGTGTGTGTGTGTGTGTGTGTGTGTGTGTGAGTGCTCAGATAAAAGACTGGAAGATAAAACATAAAACAGCAATAAAACATGAAAGGTAGGAAATTAAAGGCAGTGACATTTCTCGTTTGAATAGCGGATGAGTGCTCATGCACAGCCGTCTCTATTTGCGTTATATGCAAGATGTGTGTTTATGTGTGTGTGTGGGTTTTCCAGTTTTTCACTTGAGTTGATGCAATTTATTTTTGCAATCCCCAGAGCAGTAAGCCTCATTTTGTTGTGTATTTTTTTTTTTTGTTTTACCCTACATCTTGTTTTGCTCTGTCACGCTCCTTCTTTTGTATGATTTGCAACACACAAGCGGATTCATAAAACTTAAAATTGCTTGTATCCTCAAACGTACCATAAAGCAGCATTGGTGTGAGCGTGTGTGTGTGTGTCTGTGTTTATACACAAGTGTGTTAGTGTGTGTTTCTGCATTCGTGTTTTATTGCAGAGGGATTTAATGTTGTTGGCAGCAAAATGGAAAAAAAAATGTTTGATTGGCTGCCAGTGTCGACATGTTCTGCTCAGACCCAATTACCTCGACAGATAGACACTCACTGTAACGCAGGCACGTGTGTGTGCACATTGATGACACACACCTCAAACACACACACACACAGACACACACACACACACACACACACACACATTTTGCCATTCGCACATGAAAGAGATAAACAATATTCTCTATGTTGAAGTACATACTCATTAATTTATGTCGGTGTGTCAGTTATGTAAATATAGATACATACATATTACAGCAGAGGTTCTCAATTTTTTCCTGGCCCAGGACCTCTTACAAGATAGAAAATACAACCCCTCAAGTATGTCCCCTGGAATAATTTGAGTTAGCATATTTTCTCATAATTAATTTTGTGAAAGAGCAACACAAGAGAAATGTTTTAGAAAGATATAAGACACGTATTAAAAATATTTGCACCATGTCAACACAGGATACCCATGTAGAGACCCTAGTACCCATGCGTGCATGACTGGTGGGAGGAAGGTTTATATATAGTATATATTTAGTAAGTTACAGATTGTTAGATTAGAATGTAATCTATGAACTATTTTAGATTTAAAAAATCTAAAATGTAATGGATAATGCACAGCGACCAGGTCATTATTCAGAGATAAACCCAGTTGTGAAGTTTACTTCACAATAATGACACACTCACTGTACATTATCCCACTTATTTACTTGGCCACTTAAGCTACCACGTGGAACTTTCATATATTCATATAGTCAAAAATCATCCAAATAAAAATCTCCTGTTTCTTTTTAACTGGCTAACCCAGTCACTTCACTGTGACTTTGACTTAACCAGTTAAAAACTCCTTGTAGTAGCTTTAATTAAAAATAATAATAATAATTTGACTCAAAGTATTGATTTAAAAGCTAAAAATTGTATTCCTTTATTATTTTTTTATTTGATTTTATTTCATTAATTTATATTGCTTTGTTGTTTATGATCAGAACTGCAACCATAGCAACAGTCTGCTATACAGAAATAATAGAACATAGAATGTTGTTACTGACCAATCAGAATTGAATATTTAACAATATTTGTTGAACTATGAAACCTTTTGTAATAGAGTAGATAGATAGATAGATAGATAGATAGATAGATAGATCGATCAACTTGTCATGGACCCCCTGGCAGACCACAGACCCCTATTTGAAAACACTGAATTGCATCTCAACATGTTGATCAACATAACTCCATCACTTGAAATTTCAATGTGCTCTCCCACAGTCTGTTGAGTGTCAATCAATCAATCAGACTTTATTTATATAGCACTTTTCATACAAACACAACAAAGTGCAACACAAAGTGCTTCACACAATAAAAACAATAAAACACACAAACACACACATACATGCACACACATACACACATACACATAAAGCAAAGACTTTGTAAAATGAGGGAGGCGGAACTGAGGAAACTGAGGAAACGCTATCATAAGTGAGGAAACACCAGAGGCATGATAAAAACTCAAAATAGAAAGCAATTTTAAATCAGTCAGTAAATACGTAAATAAATAGGTTAAAATAATATAAAATAATATAAAATAATTAAGTAACAAAATAGAAGAATATGCCAGCTAGAAAAACAGATTAATAAAAGTAAATGAATAGATAAATATACAGTAATAATAAAGGAAAAATAAATAAAGAGATAAAGTTCAATTAAAAGCCAGGAAAAAAAGGTAGGTCTTGAGTTTGCTTTTAAAAACATCAACACTCTCTGCGGCCCTCAGGTCTTCAGGCAGGCTGTTCCACAGACGTGGAGCATAGTGATGAAATGAAGCCTCACGTGGGTTTTTGTTCTAACTTTGGGGATGATTAAAAGGCCACTACCTGAAGACCTGAGGGTTCTAGAGGGTTCATACGATGAAAGCAAATCTGATAAATAAGTAGGACTAAGACCATTAAGAGCTTTATAAACCAATAACAGGATCTTAAAATTTAATGATTACTGGGATGATGCATTTTTTCTTTTATTTATTCAACCTTTATTTATACACCCTAGAGTGTATACCTGTGTGTGTCTCTACATGTTTGTGTGTGTGTATCTGTAGTAACCGTGTTTGTGTCAGCCCTCCTCATGTTCATTTCTACAGTCAGGTTGCGTTGCTGAAAGTCTTGCCCAACTGCATTCCTGTCGTACAGCCTTTCTGTTTGTAAACGCTTTGTTGCTGAAACGTCACCACTGCTGTAATCCTGTCTCTGTGTCTGTATGTTTGGCTGCTGACAAACATGCAGTGTGGGCAGTGCCACCTGCAGGAGCTGCCTGAAAGAGTTTGTTTTGGTCTCGAAGGTGCGTTTAGAAGAATAAATTCCTTGATCAGAGGTTTTAGACGTCCGGTCGGAAAGGTTATGTCATGACTCTTATCCCCTGATTTGACGGATTATGACAAAGATGTCTGCGAAGCCGAGCTTCTGAGTGTCCGCAAACGCCCTGTACGTGTTCTGACATCAATCTGTGCAATTGTGCGAACCTGTGCTTTTGTATATTTGTACAGTATGTAGGAGTGGAAGTGATGTATGCGTGTGTGTGTGTGTGTGTTCGTTTGTGCGTGCATGTGAGCCATTGAGGCAGTAAAAGCAGCAGGTTAATCTCTTCTCAGTCTCCAGCAGAACAGATGTGAGGATTAATTCGTCAGGGAATCGGGGGTGGTGTTTACGTGCTTGGTGTGTCTGTGAGAGAGAGACTGCCGAGCTCCACTAAAATTCAACAAAATAAAGTGTTTGTGTGGCTCTTATGTATATATTTTATAAGCTCTGCTGTTCTGGGTGTTTATTTGTCGATGCAAATTTATTCTCAGTTTCATAACTGTTCATATTCACACATACTGCGCTTCAGTCTGAGCCCTGCACTGGTGTACAGTCTGTGAGAGGCTCAACAAGTGTGTGTGCACCTTTAAAAAAAAATCAGTAGCAACACTTGGGGACAGGTGTGTTTATTCGCCTGTCCTGCCCCCTCCCACCTTCTCTCCCTCTCCTCCCTTCAGCTCCTTGACAATCATTTGCATCTCTCATCCTCATCGCTCTGTCATCCGGCCACACAGATGTCTCTACATTTTCTTCTCATTTAGCAAAGATGGTGTGCTAAAAGCGATGGAAAACCTGGGCTGAATACCGAGGTGGAAAAAGGCCATTTGGACACAACAAATACAATTGAACGGCACGCAATTATGTCGTGTGTGGGTGTGAGTGAGTGTGTCCAGGAACGCCATAGTACAGTAGCGCCCCAGATAGATTGACCCTAATGACATGAAAGTGTTTCTGCTGGATGGAGCAGGTTTAGCCTACTAAAAATTTGTACTCTATAGGGTTATAATTTTCAAATTTGGTCTGACTTCATTGCTGGAGGAGAATGAAAAGAGAATTTTCTTATGGGAAGAAGAAACACAAGTGGCACATTGTGAGGGCTATTCCATTAGCTGCACTTAGCATGTGCCTGCCTGCCATCTTTGATTGAATTGTTCTTCTGATCTGACCACAAAGATTTGATATTATGATGCAAGATCACTGTTTCACTTGTTGGCCTGCATACAGTCATAACACTTCAGGCAACTCTCACTCACTCTCATTATGTTTCTCTACCTCTTTTTCTCGAGATTGTACACAAACTGTATGTCTGCCTTTCATCCGTTTTTTGTAGTTTGACATTGTGTATCTGAGCAGCTAGGCATTCACAGTCTTGATTAAGGGCAAAACAACAGGACATGCAGCTGAGATATTGATGTAGCTACTGACAGAGGGATCTTTGAAGATTCAACACTATTATTAAACCATTTGTTGCTCAGCTATTGAACAAGAATTTAGTAGTTAAATAAAAGGTAAATATATTATTTTGGCTCTTGGCAAAGCTTAAAGTGATACTTAGGCACGTGCCCAGTTTGGAGAGAGGGGCACCAGGGCTGAAGCTAACCAATGAACTGGTGTTGACAGGGTCAGCAACAAAACATGTTTTAGCCACTAAAAAGGTGAACCTAAAAAAAAAAATATATATTAGTTTAGTACAGTATATTTAGAATATTTTCCATCAGACAGCCTTTTCTGATGGGAAACCGTCAAGTATCGCTCTCTCCAAACCAAACAAACTTCATAGGTGAAATCAGTCATTTTACCTTCCAGAATACGGGAGCTGCGGTTCTACCACTGCCTCTGTGTTTTAAAGCAATAAAAGGAAGAGATTCCTTAATCAAAAACCGAATCAGCCAGAGTCAGATGCCATAAACCAGTGGAGCTCCCCTGAATGTCATTCCACATGAAGACATGAGGAATTTTTTCTCCTGAAGTTAAGACTTGGTCATTTCAGCCTCATGTTAAACCTTCAGTGTGTATTTTATCTTGTCTACTCTGCTTTTATCCTTAATGTAAGTACCTGCAGTCTGATATGCAGCAGTAAGCAGCAAACACAGAGCTTGATATTCAGCACATTTATTCAAGCACACATAGCAGCGGAGCCCATCGCTGGTGAGCACTCGACGTCTAAGACTGAAACAAATTACCTCCAATGGCAACACAAGACCAGTGACCTATGTAGGTAGGTAGTAGTATACCACTGTACCATATGTGAAGTGGTGGAGGAGCCACTACAAGGAAAATGGTTTGTAACTCATTTCACAACAGCAGATAACCATTGAATTATGTGACCCTCAAAACATGAGGAAGGCTCAAGTGGATGCAGACACGGTAGTAACAATAGGTTGAAAGCCTGTGCTTTACACGCATTTTTCGATTCAGTCACACCTGATCCCAAAACCATATTGATTTAGAACAAATGCTGAAAATAGAGTTTTTTAAAATTAAGCTAACATGAAACAAATTCTCTGAAGTGGAAAGTGAACCATGTCTGTATATAAACGGTAACAATTTATTTGAAGGGATGTGCATAAGATTGCCATGACTCACCTATTATGAGCATGAAGTTCATATGAATCTTTAAGAAATTATGACTGTTGTCATTAAGTGTCAATTTTGTCACTTTCAATGCAAAGTTGACATTATTTGAGATGACTTTATTATAACAACTTGACATTAATCAAGCCAGTAATGCCTCTGTTATGACAACTTGACATTAACCAAGACATACACCATAACCTGTCAGTGTCTCTGCCAATTTACAGCAGACAGTGGTTAGCCTGCCTTAGCAACTAAACTAGCTAACTGCTAATCTGTGCATCAGGTAACACTGTAAATCACCTTGGTACTGTACTCTGTCATCAAACTGCACTTATAACATTAAATGACATATTTATGACAAGTCCATATGGTACAACTTTACTTGCAGTCAAGAGAATTCATGCCACTGTTACAAAAGCATATGACAGTATAATAAATCTTAATGACATCTTTATGACAAGTTGAAAATGTACCACTTTGCATGAGATCAATAAAAACATTCACAACGCATTTAAAATGGTCTTATGATGGTCAATGCCAAAACCAACCACAAACGAAAATTTAATGTCATATTGAAACATAAAGCTAAACAGGATCTTTAAGTTTGATAATGTCAAGGTGTCAGAGGTGACAAAAGCAATTACAGCTTATGCCATCTTAATTAATGTCAAGTTGTCAGAACGTAAACATCTCAAGCAATGTCAAACTTTGCATTACAAAATGACATTACTGGCTGAATGACACATAATCGCAACAGTCATAAACATTTATAAAGACTCCTTCTTGTTCATGACAGGTGCCATGTCATGGTTATGACAGTGTTATGACAGTCTTATGCACACTCCTTCGAATAAAGTGTTACCTAATGTAGTTCTTCTAGCTTAAACTCCTGAATCCATTCTTCCACTCATGCAGTTTATGTCCACTAAGTGTGTTGCTCCTCCTCTTGGTTTTATTACACTGATCATTGGTGGCTTGAATTAAACTATTGGGAGCAGCATCCATAATGTTCTACAATTCCCAACACCCTTCTTCGATCGTTCTTCGATTGCAATCGCCGAGGGACCCGGTGATAACAGGTAAGGTGTGACATGCATGAGTAGTAGCTGCAGCAGTGGATGTGCAGTGAGTTGACAGCTTAAAATCGATCGCCCAGTTGGTGATGGCAGTAGGCAAGCTGGGTCGGTGCATAAGCCGATCCAGTGCACAGCGTTAAGTTGTTGAGTGGTGTGTGTGTGAAGTAGCTTTCAGACTTTGTTTTATTTTTTGTATTTAATCTGGAAAAGTTCTGTTTTATGTCGGACAATTACAGTTTAAGGGTTTATATTACATTACTCAGCTGAGTCTGTTATAATCTGATGATGAAGTAGATAAATACGCATAAATATCATTTTCTAAGAAGTGTTTACGTACATCTTTTGTGTACATTTGTCTTAAATTCAGGGGTCACTCATTTTTTCCTCCATTTGATCATGATGAATACAGAGCAGCCATTAAAATACCACCTACCTGAGCTATGCATGATAAAAACAAACCCTCTTCTGCAGCAAGAAACAGACGAGAAGATGGGAATCCGACAGTAAACGCTATGCTTGAAAAATAATTTGTCAAATAAAACACCACAGAAGTCCACAGATATCAGCCCACTGTATGCGCAGCTAAAGATCTCTGGATTTTTGTTGGATCTACTTTCTCAGCTTCATCGTGAACTTCATATTTCCCTCTGTCAAACAAGATCATATTGTTAGTCTCCATTTGCTTTTTATGTCTCTGCTCAAATGTCAGTTTGAAGTTCACAACATCATTCTGTATTAATCAGGGTTTGATTGCGGTGGGATCAAAACATCATTCTGGTTCAGGCCATGAGAGTTTACCTACCATAGTCCTAGTAAGGGTGTATTTATAATTTCACTGTCTTACTGTAGTTGTCAGTATGAGGCTGTCAGTTTATCTCAGTTTATTGACTGTTTACATATAGAAATGTTCACCCTCAGGTCTCACATCAGTCATGAGCAGTGGTGAAAGAACCACTTCACTGTGCAATACCATAATGTAAAAATACAAGTAAAGATCTTGCATTCAAAATGAGTGATATAATATTATAGATGACATTAGATTGTTAATGCTGATTCATCATTATGCTGTAGCCTTTTACTGTTGTAGCTGGTCGAGGTGGTGCCTTCTACAAAGGGCCACAGAGGGGTCAAGAGATGCTGCTAATCCTTGCCTTCTTTGTGAAATAGTGTCTAATTTTTCTTATTTGAGCCTCAAAGAGCTATTTAAACAAAACCACCTTTTGTTTAGAAGTTTAGACATCTGAAAACATGAAGCAGTTACAAGCCAAAAAGGTTAGGAACAATTGGTCTGATATCTGATGATATGGTGTCTTTTATTAGTGTAAGATGAGATTTATTTATTTTGTAGATTACCTTATTTTTCTCAGGTTATTGTGAGAATTTTTGTATTTAAATTTAATTAAATAACTACATATATACAACGTTATGGTGCAGTGTTCAACAGTGTACTGTGGAGGTAGACATTAAAGTGGATCAAGTTACACTGATGACGCTAACCCAATGCTCTTGCTTTACCCACAGTCCAAAAGTAGTTAAAATCAGTAACAATTAAAATCTTAGTCTTTAAAGTAATAGCTGCAGCGGTCAGATAAATGTTGCAGAGTAATAGTACAACATTTACCAATGAACTGTAGTGGAGTAAAAGTATAAAAGCGCAAGCATTGGGCTAAAATGTGGCTCTACTCTTTATTTGACCCTTTCTCTCTTGCTGTGGTGGTGTTCCTCCTGTTGCAGGGCTCACTGTGGCTGCATTATCCAAATCCAAACACAGGGTAAAAGAGTGTTTTACATCACAGAGGCACACCAGTCTGGCATTATGTGCTGTAGGGTTCAAAGCGATGAGAAAAATTTACACAAGTAGAGACCACTGGGCTTCGCCTGCCACGGCACTTTGAATCACATATTCTGATAAATGACCACCGACACAAGGGCACCTTCACTTCCCAGCAAACCTCCGAGAGTGCTGTATATGTGCGTGTGTGTATGGGTGCGTTTGTCAGGGTTAGTGTTTTCTCCTTGATAAATGGAGTGTATTATTCAGTGCTGCTGAATTTTATCTCAAGTGGATCCCTGCAGGGTATTGAGCAAGCTCTTTCTCTTTCTTCTTGTGTGTGTGTGTGTGTGTGTGTGTGTGTGTGTGTGTGTGTGTGCATTTTTACACAGTCCACTACCCAACACACACCATTCTGCAGGTAAATATACAGTATGGTTGTATATTTTCTGCTGTGCAAACCCCCTGCTGATTTACTAAACTTCAAAGAGTACGAGAAGGCATTTGAGTGCTCTGAATTCATTCAGTTTGCAAGCTAATAATCATGACACATTCACTGTCTACTGCTGAGTTAATATAATTAAAAACAAAGCAAGAGGGCACAACGACTTACAGGCACCACAGATACACACTGAGAGGCATCACACCATGATGCAGGCGGTTGTTTTTGTTAATCAGGTTCTTGTATTTTGTTTGTTTTAGAATGGCTGCAGTTTACATACTTGTTACTGTAATACAACGCATCTTGTTGAGGGAGAATGCACACTTATAAAAAAAAGTGTTCTTTGGCTTGTCCTCATAGAACCCTTTTGGTTCCTAAGTGAACCTTTTATTAAGGTTCCATTTGGAACTCTTTCAGAAGGTTCAACATAGAACCCACCATAAAGGGTTATACCCAGAACCATCTGTCAGAGGTTTTACCTCAAACCCCCTATGCAAGGTTCTACGGAGGACCCTTCTATGGTGTAATAGTTCCTCATAGAGCCCTCTCTGGGGGTTCTATCCAGATCCTTTCCACCTTCTAAGGGTGCAAACAAGAACCAACCCAGGGGTTCTAACAAGAACCTTTTTATATTCCAGTGATTTCATCTACAACCTACTCACCAGGGCGTTCTTCTGAGAATCCTTTTATATCCTATAGGACCCACCCAGGGGGAACTCTTCTCCATACTGTGTTCTACTGATGAGACAAACAATGATTGAATCCCACAGATTGAACATTGCGGTCATCCGTCATTTTAACAATCTGTCAATTGGCATTGCTTAAATTGAGAAAACATCTTTTAACACCCATGCTTTCAAGAGAAAAGAGAAACTCTTTCTTACAAAGAACACTACCTAGAACCCTTCAAAAAGGGTTCTACAGTAGGTAAAACCTCAACCCTATAGAAGAAACACTTTTGGAACCTTTATTTCGAAGAAGTGAGGGTCTGTCCTCTGTCAATGTGCCCTTGATCAGGACACTAAATGCAGACATTAATTGTGTGGAAAGATGATAAAAATTTGGTCTATGTGGTCCTGTCACTGAACCACCTCTCAGAATGTGATTTTACTGGGTGTCAAGGGAACCTTGACCATCACAGAAACTGATACACATCATGTTAGCACTTCATTAACTATCCTTAAGAATTATTTTGGGCTGAATTATTTCTTTGCATTCATTGCAGTCATACTCCATATACAGTAGATGTACAGTGAGCCTGTTTCTGCTACATGACATGACTTGCCACTTCTTCAGACCCTCAGGCTTATATAAAGAGCTATTATAATTAGGCAATGCAGATACATTGAAGCACAACTGCATGCCATATGTCTGAAGTAGCTTAGGAGAAATTTGACAAGGATTTCCAGAACCGTTCTTGTTTTTCTAGTTTGAAAAAAGTCCAGTAAGGTGTTTGAAGTTTTACTGGTATGTATAAGTGAAGGACAAATGAACAGACTTCTGTTGAACAGACTAGTTTACAGATGATGACGTAAAGCTAATTTATCCATTGCCATGCGTGAGCACAATGAAAAAAGTGAAGTGTGAGGTGTCTGTCAGACTGGAAGGCAAATTTACCGCTTCAAGCAAAAGCAGAAGAAAGCAACAACTGGTGAGTCATAGTTCACCTCATGTAGGCAGAAAAACTTCTTCTGCAAGTATTTCTAAAAGTGATACTCCACCCAGAACCTCTTTTCTGATCATCAAACATGCCTCTGTAAGCTTGAATAAAAGTTTTGAGTTCTTTCTTCACTGCTGGGAAACAGCTGTGGTGAGCTTGAACCCTATGTGGCCACATTGTGTGTCTACATAAACCAAATGTTTAACAAGTTTTGTCGGTCCCTTGTTTCCTCATTCACTATTCTCTGTTTGATAAACATTCACTCAGGGTCATCTACCAAAAAATAATTTTTATCCACATTTTATGTCCTCACAGAAGTTGTTTTCTGCTGCAAAGGATGCTGATCACTGTAGTTACAGTAGTTCAAAATATCTTTTAGGGAGGGTTCACACCTAAAGGTTTGGGTCCTGAATCGAGACCATGTCAGAATGATACATTGCTTCAAGTTTCCAACTGGTCCGGTCCACGTTCATAAACGCAAAAGTTAAATGGTCCAGAAATGGTAAATCCCATGTCTCGAGACAAACTGCTGTAAATGGTGGACATTTAATTTCCTTTAAATTCTTCCCACATTGTTTGGTTATTTAAAAGCTTTAATTATGAAACAGTGAGCATAAAATGAACATGAAATGAAGTGAACATGAAACAGTAAAATAAAGCAGATATCTGAAAGTACAAACAGCAAAGCAGTGGTGAAACTAAACTTTAAACCAGTTTCAGTTAGAAGCTTCAAAAGAACTGAGAGCTGAACACACAGAGACTTTTAAAAACGAGCTGTTGTCAACTTGAGTAACTGCCACACTCCATTCATTGGTGAAACGCACAGAGGAGAGCAAGAAACATGACCAGCCCCTTTCACATTGATCTGAAACGAAATGAGTCCACATAAATGATGTAAATAATTAAATATTTGATTTCTTTCAAGAGGGAAACACAGAACGTCTTGTGAGTCCAGGTTTGTCTCCTCCTCATCAGTCACCGTTTTGGTAGCAAATGCGCTGCTAGCTCACCTGTCACCAAAACAGAGGCTACCTGTGCTTGGTTCAAATGGTGTGAACACCAGATATGAACTGCTCCAGATTTCACTTAATAGTGGTCCAAGACCACCCCTTCAAAGAGCTTGAGGTTCGAGTGTGTGTTTGTTTGGTGTCAACACCAACAAAAAATGAATGCTCCAGGGTTCAACTGGGCAAGCAAAGTTGGTGTAAACACACTCTGTCATAAAAGTTAAGAAAGTGAGGAAAAAAATGCAGATGAGTTACTGATAATAAGCCCTATTATTAGGTTAGAGAGTAGCCAATTGAGATTTTGGACTTTTATGAATCATTGTCATTTTGACTCACTAACTGAGAGATGTAGTGTTGCATAACTGCTAGTTACACGTCTGCAGACTGATGCATTATGGGATTTTGTAATATGAAATAGTATACACATCATGGAGTCTACTTTTTTTCTTTCGTGGGAATGTTAAAGATGCTACATAGTTCACAAAAATCTCACAACAGTAAATGTGATTCGCAAATTGGCAGATTTTAGCCACAGGGCTGTAGTACATATATAAACATAACTCTCAGTGTCTTCATTCTCACTGCTTATGCTACAGAAAAAGCAACCTTTTTTAATCCACTTTTTAAAAAAAAGTTGGACCATTTCTTCGTTGTTTTCTAAGCCAATGTATAAAATCTATCTAAAACTTATGGTGGGTGGGCTGCCCACACTCTTTTTGGAAAAAAAAAGAGTAGATGGTTCTCTCTTCATCTGGCATCACTGCAGTAGCTCACCGCCAGCGAGGCCAAGTTAGATAAGGACGTGAGTGCAGAGGCAGGAGAGAGAGGCAGCATGAGTAATAGACAGTTTGTCAACCACAAGAACAGCAACATTAGGAGTAGTAGATAGATAGATAGATAGATAGATAGATAGATAGTGATAGATAGATAGATAGTAGATAGATGTACTCAAGTAACCATGGTGAAAGAGGTGCGCTTTTCTATTCACTCTTTCATTTTCATAAATATCTCTGTGTGTTTTTTGGGAGGTTGTTTGTGTGTTTTAGTGCCATTCTTTTTCTGTCCCATTCAATTTGCGGTCCTTCCTTTGTGGTAATAGAGCATTACTGAATGGAGACTTGAATAGAGGGGAGAATAAAAGGCAGAGACGAAAGAAAAGAGCCGAGGAAGTGGGTGAAAGAACAGCAAGGGAAGAGGTGTCAGTATGTGATTTCCCCGAGGGATTGAACTAAAAGAGAGGGGCGTGTCCCTTTCTCTCTGACACACTCACACTCAGTTTGCGTCCGCCTGTGTAGCCAGCGTGTGTGTATGTGTGTGTGTGTGTGTGTGTGTGTGTGGGTAGGTTCACCTACACTGTGCCACTCTGCACTGCAGCACTGACCTTCATGTATCTCTGACATGCTCCAGTTTTCCCATTGGACAGAAATTTCAATAACCAGCCATTCCAGCAAAAGTGTGTGTGTGGTGGGCGCATGCATGTTTGTGCGGCAAGCACGTGCACCTCTTGCATGTAGGTTTGTTTTTATCACTTTATATTCGCCTTTTTAGATATTGGTTGGCTGACTTCCTTGTCGATCCAATTCACACCAATAATGGACATTGATCTCCTTCCATTTCCCCACGCACACACACACAAAACAGTACTACCACGCGCACACACACACCTATAAATTCATGCACTCAAACTTACACTTGAAATTTTCCATAGGCACAGAGGTCAGCATCCCTCAGGCTTATGTACCTTTTACTCTAAAAGCTCAGCTGCATCAAGAGGGATACATTGAGACATGTGAGTGGCTTTTAGATATCCCTGTGGAGAGACTGACAGTTAACTGAGAGGGAAATATGAGCTTCTATATCTCTGTGGACAGTCAATGTAAAAATGAGCCATATTTGGCACGCCAAACTCTCCAAACACTGTCAAGATATCTCATCTATAAAACTGTACGTAGAGTCTAACCAAGACTTACACAAATGGACATCTTTTGCCCTGTTGACACACACAATTAACGACAAACATTTAATGAAAGGCACCTCATGAATATTTATACGCATATAAATGTATTCATCCGTGTACTATTTTATGCAAGAAAACCTTATTAGTAATAAAACAATAAAATGCAGGGTTTTAGGCAATATCACATGATTGGAATGTCTCCAGTTTAATTCTGCCTGTGAAACTTAATCATATGTCATTCTAAATTATCTCGACTCTGCTATTTAATCAAGCCCAACAAATATAATTGAAAAAAATGAGGTTCTTATATGGATGCTGTACTAATTATTCTCTTTAGTAGCAACACCATCAGTGTCACCGCTTTCAGATTTGTGCCTCTGGGAACATTTCCTAGAGATACTAACAGAGAGTCCTCATCCTAAACGTGAAACATGAAGTGCCTCCATTGAGGCAGATTGTAAAGCCCACATTTGTGCAGCTTGTTTATCAGTCACATATTCACTCTGTCTTGAGTCAGGCTCTTGAAGCAGTCAGAATTATTTTCTCTGGCAGTTTGTCTGCTTGAGCACTTTATCACAACATTCAGTGGCAGAGGTAATTTCTTGGCTGCTTGACAAATGATTTGGTCTGTGGTGCGTTTTTGCAGTAAAGACAACACGTTCTCACTTTCAACTTGGCTCATCAAATACTGCAGCTTGGTCAGTGGCCCTGCACTTCAGACTATTAATACTAATACTAATACTTACTACACTTATTTAAGCCTGAAATTGATATGGGTTGAACCAGAAGTTGCTATATTTATTATTTATTAGAAAACAATGTACAGAACAACCTCAAACTTGAGCTTCAGATAATACTTTTTATCTTAAGAGAAAGAGAACTATTACTAAGCAAGTTTTTATAAATTGGAATGAATAAACATATACAATATTAGCTACACCTTGGGGATTGTTTGTCAATATTCATGAGTATGGATACTGACACACATTTTTTTACTCAGATTTTACTCAGATGTAACTTACACTCAGAAAAAGTACATTATCTGTACCAGATACTGATCTCATCTGAGTATTCACTCTACCCAACTATAAACTCAATAGCTGTAAATAACCCATAATTTGTAAATGTGTAGACCCTGAACATAATACAGTTTTTCATATTTTCCAGAAATAAATATCATCATACGTTTAGGCTAGTATGGTAACGCTTATAGAAGCTTAAAACTAAACCATTTGACCGTTGTCCAACTCTTTGCAGATGACGCATCACCTTCCAGTGCATTCATGTTGCTGAGGGACGCTCTGTTTGATATGGTGGGTGGGGTTGTTGGTCACAGTCATCAGGCCAAATGTCAGGGAGTCAAGGGAGACCTTCCTCTGTGTTACAGCTCAGCACACTCTATGACAGTTCGTCAGAGTTGGAATGGGAGGTAGAGCAGCCAGCCCCCGAGTGCACCGAGGCATCACCATCGACATTTGAGCTGCATGAAGGTGTCTCCAAAGATGAGCTCACGCAGCACCAGCATCATTATATAGTGTTTTGATAAGGAGTCAGCGCCGGAGGGTGTAGCTGCACGTTGATGCGGAGGATATGACAGTCATGATGGTTGTATCAGTGATAACACAAAGATTTGTATGGTTGAAAGAGTTGTGAAATTGAAGCACTATGTTCCTCTGATAAGTATGTCATGAAGTCGCACAGAGCTGCAGGCTGAGGGCTGGCTCCTCTTTGCTGCTCTGACTCAGAATAAATGAACCAGTCAGACCCTCAAGGTGCACATCACAAATAATTTGGAACTTCAAATTTTGATTTCATTTTTTACAGTGTTAACATTGTTGCTTGATAAAAAAGTTTGAAAGTAATGTCTGAGAGGAAAGTGTACCTGCAGTGAAAGGAAATGTGATGTGTCATTGTAATCTAATCATTCATTATGGAGCCAGATGGAGGTTGTGAAAACAGACTCTGCATGTGAGTTAAACTGGCTGCGTTAGGTATATTAGGTGAGATATAGCTTTGTTTTTATTGCGTCTGCTTTATAAAAGCACTTGGAAATTAAAATTGCAGCTGTGTTATTGTGAGATTTTGGGTTCTGACATCTTTTGTTTGGGTTCATTTGTGAAAAGCAATCTTTAAATCGCATTCCTGTTTGCATTATAAAAGGATTAAAACTGACTTTTGGAAGTTGAAGAAACCACGAGCTCCATTTGTCTTGGGGAAAAACAAAAAGTTTTTACTTTAATAAAACGTTGTAGAGTGCGTGGAGCAATTTTGTTTTGAAGTCCAATTAAGGTGACATATTTTCAGGGAGAAGACAAAATAAACTTGAGCATTTCAGTATTTTAACTTTGAAATGTATAAAGTACAATTACAAACATGGCAAACTGTGGGCCATATTATGTTGAATGCTAATTAGTTGCCTTTGTCAGCTATAAAGCGGCCTGGTAATGGGCACTTTGATAGTTTTCAAAGCAACAGGAGACATCTAACAGAGCTGCAATGAGCCGGTGTATCAATCAGGACAACTGAACAATAATTGTTTAGTCAGGAGCAGCAGATTGAAAAATCAGAACAGCAAACACAGACAAACTGCATCAAGGCCACCAGGAGAAGCTAACCAAGAGCGATAGATGATTTATTAACTTCAAAAACAGTTTGTTATTTTGTCTAGCCTCTGTCAACCCGCAGTTGGCCCTGATTCACACATGAATGCATTTGATCCTGACCGACACTGAAGTTTTTCATGTCTCTGCCGTCTCCCTGTCCATGATGCAACTTGGCAGCTCGTCCACCAGAAAAATGTTAACTAGTGGCATCTCCATATTAAACTGCCATACATGATTCTCTCCGTCGCAGCTTTCCCCCTCTTCCTCTCGCTGTTTCTCCTCCTCACTTTGTCTATTCTTCATCTTTCTGCATGTGTTTTTTTCTGCTTCTTTTTAGTGTGCAGACATATCACGCACACATTTCCTTGACAACTAGATACTCTTGAACTTCTCATAATTGCAATCTGTCCTCTGAAGAGTCCTGACATGTCGTATTTCAGGGTCTAGACCACAATCCACGTCGAAGTATGTAACTGCTGAACTGCTCGACAGGCGTGTGGAACAGCGTGTGTGTCTAATGTGTCATTCAGCGCTGCTTGATCGCAGTGGAAATGTCGGAGTGATGTTGACACTCTGTCCATCTCTCCTTCTCTTATGTTAGGCTACTTGTGGGCCACTTTTTCTCAGAGTTGTTCCCTCTAGCTCTTCTTCACTCCTGATGTTTAAACATTATTGACTGTATTCACACTCATTTAATCAATAATACAGGTAGTTTCAGTCTGAGTGTTTATTGAAATTTAAATGAATCCAGAGCCAAGCTAAGAGGCCCGTTCTGTTGACAACATGTAGAAAATAATCACAGGTGTTGCTGTGGGGGAGACTGAATGGCATAAAACCTAGCTAATGTGTTCCAGCCTTGGCTAATCCTGTTTGACCCTGTAGAGAAAAACAGTAGAAGGATTTTTTTTTATTGCCACTCATTCTGTTTTACATCCACAATTCATTTTGACTAAATGCTTCCTGAGGGCCTTGATATCAAATTAAAAAATAAATTGCAGAATTGAATCCAGGAAGAGGATGATGAACTGTTAACAAAGTAACATCAATACACATTTTTTTCCCAAGACCTAAAACCCATTAAAACTACACATTTGAGCAAAAGAAAAAAAGAAAGCAACCATCATCTAAAATCATCGTCATCATTTCCACCAGTTAGTCAAAATAAACAAACAAGCGAGGAGTTAATTTG
This sequence comes from Lutjanus argentimaculatus, assembly GCA_034769285.1. Lineage (NCBI taxonomy): Eukaryota > Metazoa > Chordata > Actinopteri > Lutjaniformes > Lutjanidae > Lutjanus > Lutjanus argentimaculatus. The sequence goes on from JAWZSL010000001.1 coordinate 7,231,039, forward strand.
CAAAAACAGATAAATGCCATTCTTAAAATGACTAAAACAACACCAGTTTGATTGATATTCCTCGGAATGTACCAAACAAAAGCACGATTTAAAGGGATAGTTGGAATTATTTGATCTGTCCATCATCGGTGTATTACGTACAGTAATAAACCTACAGATGGCAGTTGGCATGCTCAACCAGACTCCTTTGACAAAAACAATATTTGTACTCCACAGAATGCTGTGAGTTCCCTGTCACCTGCTGCCTTGATCAGTTAGTTTCTTTGTGCTATTGTGTGACTTTGGTGAATCTGGACTATTCTTTTGAAACACCAAAGTCGCACAATAACACAAACAAACTAACCAATTAAGAAAGCAGGACATCAGCAGCTCCTGTGTTCTGAGAGGTAAAATTTCTCCTATGGAGTCCGGTTCGTTTAGAGAGAGCACAATCTTATATAAGGACAGTTTCCCATTGGAAAAGACTGTCTGACAGCTAGGTAAAGTGATGAAAAACTTTGAATATAGCATACACTTAAACTGATAGTGATTTTTTAGGTGGGCCTGTTTAAAGTGGCTATAATACGTTTTGCTGCTGACCCTGTCCACATCACCTTGCTGCTGGTTCTCCTCTATGTTTCTCAAAATTGGGGGTGTGTCGACTGCCATCTACAGTAGGTAACACACTGACTATCGTTAAGTACCTCATACAACCTTGAATCAAATCAAATTCAATCTGAACTATCCCTTTCTTCAGATACACCTACACCGGTTTAATCAGTGATTGCCATGTGGTTACATTTACATAATACTGTCACAAACAAATCTTAAGACACACAGTAATGCCTTCATGGGAAAACTGTAAGACACTGTTCTGTAAGTATCTGCTCTTTTTATAGCTGCACCACAGGTAGGACATTTACAGGAGATGGAGGGTGCTCTGACCAGCCCATCATTAATATCAGTAGTATGTCTATATGTGACAGTTTAGTACAAGCATGCTACCATTAAGTTAATAATTTTAAAGATAGGTCCCTGCTTTCCATTAATTCTTCTTTAAAATGATAATTGAGGCAATTGACCTTCCCGCATTTCTAGTTTCTATCCTCTTTACATCTAATTAGCATTACATTACTATTTTTGGCATTAGGTTTGATGTTGAGGTCGGAACCATATAGAGACCATATGCTGCAGGGCACCAAGGAAAAAGTAATACTAAATCCCCTGTATATGAAACCTGATTAATTACAAGATCACACAACCTGTTACAATCATTTTACTGCTGGGACAGGTCAGCCATAAACAAGTCAAACAAGAGTGGAGATAACGTTCCACCTCACCTCACTTCAGTGAAATGAGTCGGATATTGTTCAGCACGCCAACATTTCACCTGCATGGTCTGATCAGCACACATTAACTCCATTAAATATTTTAAGGTGGGTCAAATTAAAAAAGCTTCCCTGCTGCATTAAACATGTTAACTGAGTTAGTTCAGAATAATGAATATAACAAAAATAAATAAATAATAAATTCAGTAAACTTGAGATATTAAGTTGGATCAGCAATCTTTGAGTCTCACTGACAATGTTATAATGGGGCTCAACTTAGGCACAGGTCATCACATGCAATGCACTGGGGGAGAACAATGCATGCTGGGAAATCTGCTAATATGCTGATCATGTTTCTTTTAGAAACCTCATTTATGGAGTTGAGTGAGCTCTTAGTAGTACATTCGCTCAACTCATGATTTCAAGTCAAAAGACTGACTCATTTTAGAGCAAAGATGCGCATACTGTTTGTGCCATACTTGCTATGAAAGGCAAAACATCGAAAAGTGAGCAGGATTTATGAATTTGTGGGGTTATGAGCCTGCAGTAATCATGGTTATTAATTTCACCACTTTTATCCTTAATGTGTGATATTGACAGCACTGAGATTACTGAGAATTGTGTTTATGATGCACTTAAAAGCCAGTAAACCAAGGGGGTAAGTCAAGGAAACTGTTTTTGACATGCATTTTTAAGATGCAGAGCAGTAATGTGATCAGTTCTACATGCCTAAAACAGTCATCTGGCTTTTTACTGCGTCAGACACCTCATTACCATGCTCTTAGTGGCATCAACAGCAAGCCCTCTGCTATTCACACGGTTAAAGAAGTTGTAATAAAGCTTCTGCCATCAATATTGGATGGTAAAGTGCTTTTATTGTTATTCATAATGGACCTTTTTTCAAAATTAATTAAGACTATTATTTTGTATCTTTGTGGCAAGAGAATCAGCCCTCATAGAGCTGTCATTTCTTTTATTGAAGCAAAGTAAGAGGTTGAATACAGATGTGTTGAAGACTGCTGTAGAATAAAATGTCAATATGTGGAATTCTGCCCCACAAAATCAATTTTAAATCAATATCACAGTATTTGTGGAGCCCGCTGAAGATTGAGTTTAAAGTTCATGTAATGTCTGCTGAATGTGAGCGCAAAAACATAAGTGACTAGATGAAAACTCAATTTAGAGCATGTCAGCAGATAAAAAAAAAAAAAGAATACACACTCAGCACAGTGACAGACGAAACAATGGAACCTTTGAAACTGAACAGCGGTGTATTATCCTCCTCCATTGACTTTATGATGCAGCAGAGTCAATACTGTGCTCTGCGCTGGAGTCATCGTTTTCAGTGTGACTACCTGTGGTTAGTCATCAGTTTGTATGTGTGTTACATTGCGTCAAACATACAGAGGATAACCTGATATTGCACCAAATGTCTTACAGCTGTTACGTGAATAAATCCAGTGTCAGTGTTCACATGATGCCAGACAGGTCCTTACTGTCCTGCCTGAAATTTGGCTTGCAGCAAAACTGTGGACACGTTGTTGAACTTCTGGTATCATGACAACCCTAATGCCATACTGAAACCTGGTTGTGCCTTCATATATTTTTTGTCTTTTTTCTTTCGTTTTGTAAGATAGTAAATTTAAGTTTTAAACACATTTGGAATACCACTAATCTTTCAAAAATGTATGAACTACACTGAAAATGGCTACTTCTACTCTTGTTATCTGAAATGCTTTTTAAAAATAGCAATTTATCGGTAAAGGCAAACTATGCAGGATTTTCTAAAAAATAATGCATAGACTCATACAGGAATAATCCCTCTAAATCATCATCCATGATGTAACCAGAAGTGTGTGTCAGTGCCTGTATCTGCAGAGACCCATCCCAGAATGCTGTTATTTTTTGTCCTGGGAATGACACTCAACAACCATCCACTATCTGTCTGGTAGGTTTTAAAAACAGCAACTGACAGATCCTACTTATTGTACCCATAAAGGACCAGTGTATGATTTTGTGACATTGCAGGTTGCTAATACCTTTAGTTTGTCTACATACTTTAGAAACATGGTGGTGCCATACTGTACCTACCACCATGGAAGAGGATCCATGCCCTCTGTAAACAGCTCATTTCAAGGTAACAAAAACACAACAATTTTTATTTTCAGGTGATTATACACTAATGCAAACATATAAATATTCTATTCCATTTGTGCCATATTATGCAAATAAATCCCCATAAATGTTACACACTGGGCCTTTAAGTTGTTCCTTTATTTGACATTGGACTGACAAAACAAACTGTGAAATAATTTCAGGTTCAGTCAAAATCCACAGCTGTTTGTAGCATTCATTGTGTGATGAGCCAACAGGGGGTCCATTTACATCACTCTTAAATGTTCAATAAAGATACAGTAGATAATAATCATTTTGTGAACTGACCACAGTTCACAAAAGCTTTTACAATATTTACTGTTCTCTACACCCACCGTGGGATTGCTGTTTTTTCTGTTTTGTGCCAAAAACTCTTTCCTCCAAAGTGTTTCTGCTCCTGCTGTGTCTTCACTTTGTTCTCACGTCAGAAAATAACATTTCACTTTCTGTAGATTATTTTTGCCGTTGCTTGTCTTGCAAAAGTTAAAACAAGCCTCACATTGTAAAGGATGCAAGTCATTAATTGACATTAATCATAAAGAAATGAAGCATACCATAATAAGATCACGCTTATTTTATTAAACCATAAGCATCAAATGATTCTGCAGAGCATATGCATCAGTCAAAACGAAATGTAGTACTTGCTCACTGTTTAATACTGTTTAATCAATGTATGATGTCTAATGAATTCCAGGGATTTGTCTGATGATGTGCTGTAATTAAGTTTAATCTTTCCTTTCCCTTTCATTTCCCTGAATGCCTTTCAGCCTCTCACCTGTAACTCTTTCTTTAAATAGTTTCAGAGTTTTCTCTACTCAACATGTAGTCAGAGAGCACAGTGACACAACAGCCTATAAAATTGTGATAATAACAGCAATACAGAATGCCAGTTGAATAAGTGAGTGACGCACCCCCTTACTCAGCAAGCTGAAACGTGTCTTGCAGCTGTATTGCATTGTTGGAGAAATTGGTATCTTCCTCTGCTACAAAGGATTTCTTCTCCCTGTAAGACTGTGTAAACTTTGACTTCTTTCTTCATATCAGAGAGACAGAAAAACATGATGTCTGTCACTGATGTGTTAAATCAAAGGTTGAAACATTTTTTCTGCTGTCGTGTTGACATTGCTTCATGTCTTGTCACATTTTATGTCATTTTGTTAGCAGCGGTTGTCATTTTAACAAGATAAATATGATAACCGACATAGAAGAAACAGAATACAAGGTGTCACAAACAAACCCTGTCTCCCAGAAATTGTAATTATGTATTATAAATTTGTTTTCCTACCAAATTTATGCTTCATTATGTCCCCTCGCAACATGTTCTGTAGTGTTGGAAGTGCTGCATTTATATGCATGAACAAGCCATAACGGGGTAGTTTGGGTGGACGGTGGGTGAACATAAGGACTTTGATGGTTTTTAATGAAATAATAATAAAACAATCATGTCCTTTCTCATGCTTCATGTCACATTTAATTTTTTCTAATTAAACTAAGACCATGACCTTTGCTTAACCTTAAAGGTATGTTAAGCAATTTGATTTTCATTCCCAGGTTGCCAAATTACCGACACTTTAGAATGGTGGCTCGCAGATAGTTGATTGTTGAGTCTCAGATCGCAATACTGACACAAACTAGATTTTCTGAAGCCTGAAAACAGAGCCAAGAGGAGGAGCAGGAGTCTAGCTTTTCTCTCAGACCACTTGAGTTGAATTTGTTTGTCTGCAAATAGAAAGTATTTCACATGTATCAATCTGCAAATTCATATACATTAATACATTGCTTTTTAGAATAAGTTGCAGACACTTAAATACCACAGCTGAGAACATTGCAGAAAAATAACTTGAAGGCAAATTATGAAACAATGCATAGATTCATACAAAAAATAATCCCTCTCAGCCATCACCCATGACCCACTAGAAGTGTGTGGCAGCACCTGCATTCGCAAAGCCCCCAGCCTCTGCCCATACCTTCTTATTTCCTCATATTTTGCTTTGCTCAGGACACTTTATCCAACCCAAGACCCTTGAAACAAGACTCAACCATCAACTATCTTTCTGATGCGTTAACAAACACAAACTGACAAAGCCTATGTATTCTACCTTTAACATAACTTTTAACATAAATAATGGTTGAAGAGTTCAAACTGCAGGCTGAAGCTATAGTTTTTAACACCTACCCTTTTAACAACACATGTTTAACAAGATGGGGTCAAACAGCAGTATGGTTATTATGGAACATTTGCCCAATTACGCCAAAAATAAACTACTTAACCCAGCTTTAACCACGTGCTGTTACTTAAAAACATGTCCTCTCTAAGCTGACATAATGTTTCTTTAAAAATGTATGTGCTTTTGCAAATTAGTAAAAGATCAACATAGTTTCCGGTCAAAAGGGGTTGCACAAACACCTGCTTTTAAAAAGCACATATTTTAGCTGATTTTTCCCACGATGTTGGCCACATTTGTTTTGGCACTACATTGTAAGAAACTGCCTCACACAAGTTACGTGTCCGATGTTCAGATGGATACGCTGCAACATTTCTATGCTGCTGCGTTGTTACTTTGAACTACAGAAGCTGCTGTGTGTGCCTGCTCTGAGATTCAGCAGTCGATTGTCTTCCAAGTGTTAAGCAGGGTATTACTCTGAGTGTTAAGTAATGATAATTAATTAAGGAGCCAGTTAACCAAAGGTCACTGAACCGTTCCGTGATTCCCTGGATGATCCATGATCGGTGTGGTTTGTTTTCTTTCACAATTCTTTCCACTCTCTCCCTGGTTCCTCTTTCACTTCCTCCATCTCAGTCTGTTTCGCTTCATCTATTTCTTCATCTGCTGCTCCGCGTCCATCTGTGTCCCTGTGTCCTTCTCCCAGCATGCACTTACAGCATGCATCACTCTCCCGCCTGTCAAGCCTTTACAGTCAATTATCTGCCTCTTCCAAAGAGCTAATCTTAATGTTTACCCTGGCATTGATTAGCCAATGGCAGACAGGTGGCCATTGATTAAACCACCAATTGTATTGCTCCCTTGAGAAACGGGCTCGAGGACAGTTGCAAGTCACATAAAATGCACACGTAGGCAGGAAAAGAGACGGACACACAGGCAGGCGGACAGACAGACGGGCTGGCAGCTGCACACATGGATCACAATAAAAAAGGAAGGCAAAGAGAAAGGAAACAGAAATGTCCTGTAATATGATAATCATGATCAGATTATGACGTTTTATTATGATATTTTGTTGCAGCGCCTTTATTAAATGTATTACAAATACATTTAAAGCTCCTGGCACCTGTGCTGAGCATGGTAAACACACACACACACACACACACAGAATGCTAAACAGCAGTCCTGTTTCATTAAATCAGATGAGAAAGAGATGACATGTTATCTATTCTAACCACACTCTGCAGCTCTAAAATATTTTATCAAGACAATACACTTAACGCCCAGTACACTTCCGGTGTGTGTGTAAGTGTGCATGTGTGTGCGTGTGTGTGTGTTGTGTGACAGTTATTAAATGGGCTTTGTCTTGTTCTGCTCCTCAGGAAATGAACCTGACATTATTCATCTATCAGGAACACTATCCATCCCCTCATCTCCCCTCCCTTCTTGTCTTTTCCTCCTCTCACTGTCTCCCTTTCCGTCACTCCAGTTTCTGCACTTTTTCCTCTCATTTGACTTCATTCTTGCTTTTTCATTGTTTCTTTTCTGTCTTCTCCCTTCTGTCCTTTCCATCTCGATCCTTTGCCCGATATGCTTCACGCTCTCTGTTCTTTCTTACCCTATTCATCTTCATATTCCACCCAACTTTTCCGCATATGTTCCGTCTTTTCTCATTTCCCCTCACTTTTTTGCTTCCTCCCCTCTCTGCTGTTTCACACTTTCTCCATGCTGTTTCCATCTCTCTTTTTCTTCCTTCCATCTGTTTTATTTCCTATTCTCTCACTGCATCTCTCCTCTTCTATCAATCTCTAAATCTGCTCCTCTCCATCATTCTCTCTAGCCCCATTCTTCTTCTCTTACTTATCTTTTAAACAACCCCGTTCTCCAGCACAGCCATTCATCTTGGGTGCATTCAAGTGCATTGAACCCTCTGATAAAATGAGCGCACTGTCAGCTTCTTAATCCCTGTTTTTCTCAGTGCTTGCTCATAGCATCTTGAACGTGTTCCACATTGTTTGATTTCAGTTCATCTGATGAGTTCCACATTAACACCAGAGTCTCCAAGCTGTGGCCATTTCAGTTTCCGCTACAGACCTAATGACGTCACATGCATTATTGCCTCCCACAACGACTATTGTCTTCTGCTTCCTTCCACCTCCAGTTTCTGTTTTCAATGAACAACAGTGTCAAGCAGCTAATGACAAAAGCTTTAACAGTGCACGAGACAGGTGCAAAATGTTTTTACAACACACAAAATTTCAGACAACCCAGACTATTTTCACCTGTCAGTGACAATGTAAGACTCGCCTGGAACTAGTGTCTGCGCTTTGTTTGCTTCATACAGTTTAATGGCTGATTTCAATCATAATGGTGCAACAGCTGTTTTATCAACTGTTGTCAGAGGTGGAAATGGGCTGGAACGCACCACAATGCCTTTGGGGGAATAAAATTGTGATGAAACAATGTTCCAGCTGAGATTTTGAATATCTAGGGAGTGGTTTTATTATAGAAAACACTGCCTGCAAAGATATTTATACTGTTTGTAATGTGTGTGCATCAAACAAGTATAATTTCTTGTGCTTTTTTCTTTGCTCTTTGAGTCCTAACACAGACAATAGCAGTCAGTATGCGTGCATGGCGTACAGTGTTTGATACCAGTGGGCACAGCTGTTGCATTCCCACTGCAACGTGGCTGCTGAATCTGATAGCGGTCACTCTAGACAATACATATGATTCCAACAGAGGTGTTGCAGCGCGTCCCAGAAGTGTCTCCGCACTCTGCTTTGCAGAGAATACATGTTGTATCTATTTTTCACAGATGCCCCATAAAGCTGCACCAAGCAGATCAAGCCAGACAGGAAGTCAGACACATGAATGGCATAGAGAGTCTGGTGAATTTTCAAAATAAAAGACCCTGTGCAACCTCCAGATCATGAAAACAGACCAAAAAAATGCTCTTTAGCTATGTAGCTTACTTAGCCATGGCAGAAGCACAAAGATCAAGTAAAAATGACCAGATCAACTAAATCTGGGCAAGTCAACAAAATCAGGTGGGCAAAATGCTCAACTTCTGAAACACTGCCGGTGGGGCATATCCAAATAGCATATCCAGTGCAATTAAAGCAGCAACAATTTAGAGAAATAGATTGCGCATATAGTCATAGTTTGCAACTGTGTTTGAGAACAGTATCTGTCAGCACAAAGTATAAGGAATGGAGGAGATTTAGGAGCTATAGGGGGTGACACATTGATCTCTGATTTCCCCATATAAAATCTATTTTAGGCTTTGCGCACATGTAACAATTAGCAGATAAGGTGATATTAACTTATTGCAGATACAGAATATTTGTTTGTCAGCCAATTAGTAACAATGTCCCATAAATATTGCAGTACAGAAAATCCAAATTAGATCTTAGAAACAGTGTCACCATTACATACTGTAGTTTTTCTACAAGAGAGCAGAGACAAGTTAATTTTTCAAACATAAAATGTTCAGTGTAGTATGTATATTGGTCACAGTCTAACATAAAAGCAAATGTAAAGGATCCATATTGACAGCTATTGTTTACGTGTTTATGTAAAAATAATCTTTATTGGATTGTTTCCCAGATATCAGTATTGGCCTCCAGTAGTAGCTGAAGAAGTCTGTAAATGTTATTTACCACCTGGCTCACGTGTTCTTATGCACTACATTTTGTCTGCTTCATTTATATTCATGGGGCCAAAGTATTAAAAAGAACAGAGACCATATGTGTGAAAGTCACACCTAGTGTCTCTTCTAATCAGTCAGAAAACAGGATCACTCAGGATGAAGGAGAGAGAGAGGAGAAAATGTCTTTTGAGTCTGAATACACAGTGTCGTGTCATCGAGCCTGTTATAAAAATCAAGGGGGAAAAGCAGCGGCTCTTGACAGCTTTCATTTTTCTGAGGAGCTCTTGTGGTGAAAAGGTTTGAGACTCCTGATGAAAAGTCAATCATTAAGCATATTTCAATTCCAACTGAAAAAAGAGAGATTAATTAATGTAAGAATGACACAATATGAGAGCATTTATTAGGTTATATTTCGGACTGAAAATGTACTTGAAACATGCATTGGAGGTGAACAGCTTCTCAAAAAAATGTTTCCAGTAAACTACAGCCATTTCCACCACTCGTTCAGATATTCAGAGTGGGTAATGATGAAAACAGACTACACCTCATCAAATCAGTGATCGAAAATTCTAAACTCAAGGTTCATTGCAAATCCCAAGGTCAAGAACTGACCTCCACACTCACCACATCAGTATAACATCAGCATATTATTACTAATTCATTATTATGCTCTACTCATAGCAGCACAGTCTGAGGGCAAGTTATGGTGCAATTATGTACAATTATGGAGCCAAATCACCCTCAGTTCAGATATGCATTAATATACAGTAAAACTGTTAACATACACAGACACCAGATTCACTATAAAATGTGTAATCACTCATAATTTCAGTGGTTTGATTTTACTTAACGTCTGTATCTCGTTCATCTCAGTCTCACCTGGAAGATGCTGTGAAGAACCACTGCAATATACGTACATAAGATTCACTGTTTTCTCTTTCTTTTGTGTGTTTTCTTCTCTGCAGTGAGGAAAATAAAAATATGCGGTATTAGGTGATGAAATATTACATTTCTACTGTAGATGAAAAACACATTCTTTAGAATTCAGCAGGTATTTTGTTCACTTTTCATGTGACTTAACAGTGTTAGGCTTGGGCGGTATCTGTTTTTTCATATCTTAATACCTTCCTGACATTTTACCAGGGTATGTGGTATTTTGATGATATTTGTGTGGAATAGAGTTGGCCGATATGTTAAATTTTCCTTGTCCACCACTAGAGAGACTGACCTCTGGTGGTGTATGCTGCACACTACAATACTGCATCTCTGTATCAGTTTAATAGAAAGAGGAGCGACTGTATTGAAAATCTAATCATCTTGATTTTGTAACATCCTGGTATACTGTAATACATTTATACAGCCAAAGAATAGTCATCTATTTGTAGTCCTGATCTTTAAATTAAAATTTAAAATGTCTGTAGCTGACAGAAAGTTAAAGTTTTAATTGACAATTTAACGCTTTAAAATATCAAATGACAATGTGAAAACAATGTGTTAATGTGAACCTAGAGAGAATTATCACCTGAAAAATGAGCTAAAAGAGAGTAAATATTGGATGTACATCCTTCAGGAGGACAGAAACATTACACCAAATTAATTATAACATTTCTCCTTAACTGCTGGATGTGTAAATAAGCAACTGCTTGCTAAAAAGTTCACCATAACTTAAAAGATGATATTATGTCAGCATTGCGTTCATAACTTGTCAAAGAAAATCAGTTATAGCACAGATTATGCGGTACTGTAGAGTGGAAAATCTTGTGTAATTCCTTGCATCTCCTCTCATCATCTCTTCTTTCTGCATTTCTTCAGAACAGCAAACCCGTCACATTGTATCTTTTTTCTCATCTTTTCAGCAGTCTAACTCAGATTGAATCTTCCACTCCATCGATCACACCACTGCTTAACTTGATTGATTCCCCCCCCAATTTCTAATCGGTTCTTTTTTTAATTCATATCCCCTGTTATTTTGAATTTGCTCACTAGGTTAGTGTGTGTTTATGTGTGGGTGTAGTGTGTGTATGTGTGGGTGGTGTGTGATACATTTTAGTTAGTGTCATCATTGGACCCCTGTGGACCAATACCAATTTATAGCATAGACACACAGAGGTGGTCCCCTGCTAACGACCACAACCACCACGCAGTCTCTTCATTAGCCTTTAGACCCCTTCAGCCATATCATAGAAATCATTAAAATAGCTCTGCCATTTAACAGACACATGCACGTGGACAAAAACACACCATTCCTATGTAATCACCGTTAAAATCCTGGACTCGAACATACAAGATGGAGAGAGAGATGGATCGAGGCAAGAAATAGAAAGAGTGGGTGGGAGAGGCAGGGGGGGACTGAAACGAAAAGAAACTGAAATAAATTTTTAGATTGCTGCAGAAACACAGATAAAACAGACATATGTAGATAATGAGATCGATGGACCGGGGGACTGAGAGACAGAGAGAGGAGAGCGAACGAAGTGCATTGTGCTGTTCTTATCCGTCGTTCCATCAGGTTGTTGTTCCTCCTCAATGCTGTTTATCACCGTGGCAACTGTCACTTAGACATGTCGATGTGGGGGCGATGGGAAGTGAAGATGTCTTATTCAAGGCAGGAGGAAGAAATTGGAGGGCCGCAATCGCCGAATTGGGACCAGAATAACGACTCAATGTTAGATAATTGTCCACAGTGGATGGAATATATTTCTCCCTCTGCCACTCTCATCATCAATGTGTGTGGAGATTATTCTAATGAAGACTTTTTTTTTCACTCTAGATATGATTTACAAATTGTAGTAGGCCTGAATTATATTTGTCAGGGGAGATGATTTGTTTTTAAAGTCAAGCCCTCTGTAATCAAGAATGGAGACATAAAACAGAGAGGGAAATAAGCGTGCGTGTGTGTGTGTGTATGTGTGTGTGTCTGGGGGTACAATCATAGAAATAAGGATGCTAGTTAGAACCATAAAGGGTTCTTCAGCTTGTCCCAATAGGAGAGCCTTTTTTGGTTCCTGTGTTTCCACCAGTTTTGAGTAGAACCTTTGTAATCAAGGACGACATCAACAGAGGACGTTACACAAAGCACAACAACCTGTAGAATAAGACATGCCCACATTGTTTTCCATGAAAAAACTGCTATTTTTTGGTGGAAATATTCAAACGCTTCAAAATTAGGTGCTTGAACCGGAATGAGCACGGTTCCATGTCGGAAAAGGCCTATCAGACAGTTATACCTAGAACCATCTGTGGTTTCACCCAGAGAGGTTCTACAGAGAACCCTTCTATGGTGTAATGGTTCTGTCCAGAATCCTCTTTGGAGCTTCTATCCAGAACCTTTCCACTTTAGAAGGATGCTAACAAGAACCCATGCAGGGGGTTGTATCAATAACCTTTTAATAGTCCAAGGGTTTAATCTAGAACCCACCCAGGGAGTTCTGTAGAGAACCCTTTTATATTCCAAGGGTTTTACCTTGAAACCCACCCAGGGAGTTCTATAAAGGACCCTTTTACCTTATGGTAAAAAGATGAAAGAGTTCTTGAAAGATTTCAACAATCACTGAAGAACTTTTTCTTTCAAAAGGGGCTCTTTGGATGAAAAGGGTTCTTAATTGAACCCTTAGTCTTACAAAGAACCCTTGATGAACCTTTTCTTCAAAAAAGGCTCCTTCAGAAGCTAATAGTTATGGGTAGGACCTCAGCCCTTGAGGAGGAACCCTTTCAGAACCCTTATTTCTAAGATTGTAGGAGTGACTTGCAGTGTGTTTGTCAAGTGGAGTGCATTATTCCGGCGCAGCAGAGGCAGTGACATATAATCCAGCGGGGATGAAAAATGTTGTTTCAATAATTAAAGTGTACAGTAGCCCTCTGATGCACCGCAGTACATAACACAGCATCACACATAATACACTGCCTATTTGCTTGATCCTCAGCCAGAGGCAATTTCTCTAAACATGATTCTTCATCTCTAGCTCTCTTTCTCCTCCAGTCCATCTATCTATCTATCAATGCTGCTTTTTGTGCTCATGCTTGTGTGTGTGTGTGTGCCTGGTGCGTGTGTGTGTATGCACAATGAGTGTATGCTCTGCGTGGGCGTGCATGTGGAGGTTTCTGCCATTCTCCTTTTTGCTCTTTATGAGTTAGCGAGCACTTTTTCATTATGAGATTCTTTTCAGTGCCTCGTGTCAAAGATCATGTACTCACCCACTCACACACACGCCACACACACACACACACACACACACACACAAAGTATACTGTATGCAGTCTCAGATACTGCTCATATATGCTGAGAGGAACGATTGTGAAGAAAATGCACTGATTGAGTCTTCTTGCGTGTAGGTGTATGGGTCTATTTTCAGTATGAGTTCAGAAAGTTCCAACTTTTCTACAAGTTTCTTCATTCCGAGCAAGTCAGCAAGGCCATCGTTTCTCCATATGTGTATGTGTGTTTGAGAGGAAGAGCTAGAGAGTGGGAGAGAGAGAGGAGACGGGGGTGCAAACAGGCAAGTACAAGCTGCACCGTGCACATGTTGATATTTTCATGACCTTGAAATGCACTTTTCACTGTTTGCTTCTTTCGTGACCAGCAAAGGTCTGCAGGGGTGGATCAAGGGGCACGGCAAGACGAGATGTCCAGGCAGTGACATCAGTGCAATGTGAGCTGTTCATATCTGGGCTGTAACAAGTTGTTTGACTGTTAATAAACACCTGAGACCCAAGTCTGCTTGAAGGAAAAATCTGTAATATAATAACTGTAATAAATCATGAAATGTCCATGATTATGTAATCAGATGTCAGGGAAACCTGTTAAGTTGAAATACTCGCTTCTCTGACGTCAACGCTACAGCCGTGGTGTACTCCTTTGAAATTTCAGAATGACTGTCTGTTTTAGTTTGCCCGTTTCATGTGAATTCGAGTTCAATTTAATGCTGAATGTTCACCGATTGCGTAAGTGTCTGTTTATGAGCTGTAAGAAATCATTCATGATCTTGTTAGTAGATGGTTATAACGGTTAAATTGACCAACATTTTAATGGAGTCTGGCAGGCAGTGAGACAGGCAGTGACTGAACTCATCATCCAGAGTATATCATCCATATTTTCAGACCTAGTGGGCTTTTGTTTTCAGGATAACAGGTTTAACTTTACAGTTGCAGACAGCTGACAGTTATAAGCAGCTGATCAACTTACAGTCGCTTGTTATTGTCAATTTTTGATGTTGTCTGCGTCGTGCACTCCTGCGGTGCTTCTGCAGCCTTCAGCCCAAGTCAGGAGAGGAGGGGTGGGCGATGGTAACTCGCTTCATAGAGCATATATTAGACAGGATTTCAACCTATTTAATATACGGTCTGGCTCCAACTCATTATTAAAGGCTGCTGTACTCATTTTTGTATGTGCAGTTGCTACATATTGCTCCTTTAAGGCACAACACAAACTCATTATGTAATTCTGTAATTTAACAATCGAACCAGATGCTCAGTGGTACAAGTAAAATACGTGACAATAATATTCAACACTCACAAAATAATCCTAAATAATTTGATTAAACACTTAATTATACATTCTCTAACCCAGTGGTCCCCAACCTTTGTCCTTCAGAGCCCCTTTCTATCACTGAGTAAACTGATGACCCTTCACTAAGGGGCATATTTCATATGCTATATTCAATGCATAATAATAACAATACAGAACAACTGATAAACTGTACAGTTAACCCAAATAATGAACGCAGTAACTACATGAAGTTTGGGTCAGATGAGCAATTATTTCAGGAATATTTTATTCAGACCTCTGTCTGTATTATGTTTTTTTTTTTTTATTACCAATCATACTTTACATATTACATACTTAACATGCTTCCTTTCTGATAAAATCCAGTATTTTCTTCTCCCTGATGCTTGGACATCATTGTATGAGCTCTTTAGGTGTTTTAACTTTTAAATTACAGGATGAGGCTGTTTAGCAGATGGTGAAGGCTCTCTGAATATTGCGCTCAGGCCTTCTCTGTGCCCTTATCCTGTGAAATTTTTGGAAGTTTATATCCTAAATAGTAATCTAAACTTTGAAACAACAATTTAGATTTCTCCTCGGAAATGAATGAAATGCTGAGATTTTTTTTATTTGTTGGTTAAAATTGCCTAACACCCCTTAAACTCAAGAAAGTCTGACAACCTCCCATGAAGGACCCCCAGTTTGGAAACTTGTTCTAATCAGTAGTTGTTGTGTCAAAAAGCCTCAGATGAAGGGCCAATAAGGTCTGGGCTTGATGCCACAACACCTTATCAACCTTGTTAAAAATCTTCAGTTTTTTACCCTTATTTCAAAGTTCATATCATAAAAGGAAAAATCACTGAAGGAGTAGAAAGTTCAGCCATACAAAGTTTATTGACTTCTCTGACATAGAAAAATCAACAAGCCTGAGTCAAACCCGGGGTTAGACTAAAGAAAGGGACTCAATGCACCTGTTTATATACTATTTGGAGACTCTGATGAGTCTCCTCCTCATCTTCTCCTGTTTCCCCCAATCCACATAGCTTCATGTGTTCTTTGTGTGAAAATATGCAACATCTTTATCAGTTGGCCTTGGGTGAGCCACCTGGTGTTTGCCATCATTTTTGTGTGTGAACACTTCTTGTGTGTGTGGTATGTGAGTACTTCTTCTACATTTTCAAAAAATGCCACTACATAGTGATATTTAGATCGACAACAAAAAGACAAGTGATTATTGCAAGAATGACAGTATGTCTGTGCTATGATTAGCAGATGAGTCCTCAACTCTCTTCAACTAGCAAAATAATGTCACACATAATTTATTTTTACTTTTGTTGTACTATTTTTAATTCACTGTAGAATCAGTAATATTACCACTTCATTTGACACTATTGCAGCAAAAATATGAACAAATAACAGGTCTAATTTTGATTCTCCATTGTCCTTGCGCACATGACATCGTGATTTGCACTTGTGATTTGGAGTTGTGATTGGGCTGTGAAGAGGCCACATTGTTTGTATGGAAGAGAAAAATACAGCAGGATGTAAGAAAAAAAATGTGTGAATAAACAATAAGTGTGTTTCCACAGCTCTGTCTTTGTGTTTGGGCATAATTATGTCAGTGTGTATTTCTGTGTTTTCCATTGTGTGTGTTCTTTTCTGTGTGTATACCTGTGTGTTTGTTGACCTCTGTGTGTGTGTGTGTTTTCGCAGTCTTTTGACACTCAATCTTTTGAGCCCCACGCAGCTGGTCCGGCGGTAAAAGCTGACCTCCCCTCTGGGAGGCAGCACAGGAGTAAAAGCCTTTTTTCTGACACTGTCACCCCTTCCTTTCACCAGTAAATTCACTTCAACACGGGTGAGATGAGGCAAGCAAGAAAGAAAGTGTCAAGAGTGAGGGTAAAACGGTGCGGATGGAGGAAGTGACAGTTACTGTAGATATAATAGGGAGAAAAGAAGAGATGGTCAGCTTTTATTGTTCAGAGCAGAGCAGAGGAGGGAAAATAACAAGAAAAATGGCCTTAAAATACAGGCTACATTCACCCCTCTATAACACGCAGATATCAGCGGCTACATGCAATATAAACATTTCCAAGGCTCTTGATTCAATAAAATGAAAATATTTTCTCATGCTTTTAGTCTGATTGTAGCTACAGTTTGCTGTTGAAGCTTATTTATCCATAATTTTATAAAACTGAGTGCAATATTCTGAGGTGAATTAGATTACAAAAGTGGTTTTAAAAGTTCAGTAGACTTTTTTTATAAACTTTTACCATTGGAACACATTATAACCAACATGGAGGGTTATACCTAGAACTGATCACAGCTGCTGCTCCTCTTGAAGAAGCTAACTATACTGGACCAACTATTTCCTTTCAACTCTACAGGGAACTGTTTGTTCTGTTTGTATTATGGTACAAACCTGCCACAGCCACCCATATTCCTGACAATAGTACATTCAACCTTTATTCATTCAACATTTATTCATACTCAGAGAGATGATTGTGGCACAAACTTCATATACAATGACATCAAGTAATAAAGGAAAAAAAAAACAAACAATAATGCAGAGATATGCTAACAGGGAAAGGTAAATCCACAATTAGCTCATAAAAAGCCATTGAAACCTTCCATTTAGGGAAGATCATTTGATAGATAAGTTACGATAATTAAAGTGTAAAAGATAGGGGTGCTGCATTTTTTTTTTTAGTCAGGTGCACTGAAATTAAAAGCAGTAAATTACAGATGCAATATTTAGTTGATAAATTTGATTCATTTTCAATTAATAAATTAACTGACAACTATTTTGATAGTCGATTAATCATTTTCAGTCATTTTTAAATTAGTTTCTTTAGTCCTTTCAACTGAATATCTTTGGGTTGTGGACAAAACAAGACATTTGAGGATATCGCCTTGGGCTTTGGGAAAAAGTGATCAATATTTTTCTCTCTCTGTTATTTTATGCCCTACAGTAAATTAAAAGCAAAGTACATTGTCTCATTTTCTCTATCAGAAACATACAAGGACTTCACAGCACAAAGCAGTTATGCCATTTAGTAGATTAAAGCTGCTCTACTGAGCAAAGTTGAACACAAATGAGCATACACACACTTATATGCCAGGAGAATCTGACGTGGCTAATTCACATCAGACAGTTACAAATTTATCTGATCCAAACCCAGTATTTGTGCTAGACTGTAATAACCAAAACTAAAAAGGTTATTTGTTTTCATTAGTGTTTGACTCCATGTTGATATTGTGTCATGATGAAATCTGATATGAAGAATCAACTTTATATAAGATACAAACAGGCTAGGTTAGATTAGTTTATGCATTTAGTCAAAGTTAAGTTTAGTGTCTCAGCAAGGCTTGATAGTTTGAAAGTTTGGGTAATTAAAGGTTTGGTACAACTCAACCAACAGCACTGGTATTTGACAACCTGGGAATGAGACTCAATTATCATCTGTCTCCCGAGCTGCTTACCCTACCTTTAAGTGTTTTTAAACTGCAGCCTGACTTTGCAGATTTACTGAAGAGGCAACTCTTTGTCACGTGGGTCAGCACACTGAGTTTATTTGTTATAGTAAATCTGTTTCTGCTTTCCGTCTGAGCTGCAGTTGCTGCCGAGCCGTCAAGGGACTCTTCCTGAAAATAGGATTCAGACAATTTCCTCCAGCTGTCACCACGGCAGCTCCACTATCATATTGGTGGAAGTGAAGAACCGTGTGACGGCTCTGGGCATAATGTGTACTCTCCTCAATAAAACGTTGACCCTGTGAGAAAAAGCTTCATTTCATTTAATCTCCAAAGAGGCCTCTGCTGGTGATTCTTCTTTGACATGAATTTATAGATTACTTCTTACTTGTGCGATTTTTATTTTGCCGGTTTGAATGGCTGCCAGCGGAGATGCTGAATGGATGCAGCTGCCAGCAAAGTTAAGTTAAAGCAAAGAAAGTGTAAGTGTAGCATGGTATTTTCAAAAGGGCAGTGCAATTAACAAAAAGTATGTAAGGAAGAACCACTTGAACAATGAATAAGTTACCCTTTTTAATGAGAAATCATATTTTTAGACACACATTTCAAGATATTTCCACAAAATAAACATGTGTAGCCACTATAAGCTTACTGTCCCAATACTGAGAATAAAACAATGGTCTGATAAAGGCATTTACTTTACACAAACTGCTCCTCATAACAATTATTGTGAATCTATGTAACTTTTGAAAGACACTTACACTTAGAATTTTGTCAGTCCAATTAGACTCAATCAATTGTTTAATACAAAGATTCAACTAGTTTTTCCAGTTCAGCACCACAAAATTCCTATGCCAGCCTATGAACATGTTTACCAATAAGACTGCCTTTCTTCATCATCTCTGATGTGAAAACATCAGATTTCCACACAGTCAGAGAAAGTAAAAGTCTGCACCCTGCTGCTCATAGTTGAGATATGAAGTCCCAGCGCACTATAGAACTTCACTCCTGCTGGGCTGCTGACAGCGCCAGCAGTTGCTGTCCGACGTCATGCCCCTCTCAGTTTCTATTTCCCTTCTCTGCTTCCATCACACGTTAGTTTTGTGGTTTGTGGTCATTTTGAGACTCTGTAAAGTTCACCGCCTGTCATGCTGTTGCGTTGCTCTGTGTACAATGAGGCAGTTAAAAATCAAGAGCTGAAACTTGTTTACCAGCCGCTCCACCTCAGGTTTCACCTTCTTTCATCAGTTAACCACTTTTTCTTGGCAGGTGCAATAGCAAGTACCAACATATATTTATGATTCTCCTTATTTATAATCCATCATTTCCATCAGTATCCTTGTGAATATTTGTAAGCTCCTACCTAGGGGTAGGCAGTATGGCCCTAAAATAATATCAAGATACTCAGGGTGCTTCTGCAATAAAAATATTCTTAATGATATGACAAAATACTGAAAAATATTTTTGGCTTAGAATTTGCAATAGCTGTTCAGCTCTCCTCTTAAGGTTTTTGGCTCTCCTCATGCTCAACTGCTTAGTTTGTTGTTTGTTTGTCTTCTTACACATTGGCGTGGTTTATTGTGCATCTGATCATTTCTAACCAAACTCGCTCCTCCAATGTGGAGCCGGTAATGGTATTTTGCTTTCAGCCACACTAGCTGTTGCTTGCATACATCTACTTTTACCTGTTTTATCCTGTTTTTGCAAAGTGCCAATAAACGAACAACAAAACAGCAAAAAAGAACTTGAAGAAGAAGCTGATGGGTGTGTGACTGAGGATTTGACTCATCGACATTCATCAACATTTTTGCTGATGTTAACAAACTTTAGATACAGTAGATATTGCTGTGTGACTGGCATTACCAAGTCAGATCACTAATGTTAAGACTCTTCTCTCCATATGTTACTGTTTTGCTTTTAGTTATCCGTACACAGTAAAATGTGCAAAAAGTTGAATGAGCGTTCGTATGGAAGTCCGGTATTCCTGTTTAATGATGTTTTGACCTATCACAAGACTCAGTGGTGGGTGCCAGACTTCTCCTGTTACGTTTTCTCTCGGCTGATGCCCAATTAGAGGTCACCACAGAGGATCATCTTGCTTCCTTTGACAAATTGGGCCCCGCCCAACCCAGCATGTGCATTCCCAGTGCTGAGAACTTTGCATCTATCCGTTGCACACTATAGACCTCACATTGTCTGTCCATGAAATTGCAATCTAAAATTAGCTGTGGCAGGCTTTGCAGAAAGACAGACTCATATTCCCAGCAGCCACAGTAACAAATGTCAATTAATTTACATAAACATTTTTATTAGATTTTATAGGAGCAACAGGATAAACTCAAAATGTCCTTGTCCAAAAGAGGAATCAAGTGTCTCTGTTTGTATTATACAGGCAGTGAACTATAATCAGATTTGCATAAAGTGTCACTTGTTGGAGAATTGGAGAAGTTTTTGCATTTTCTCTCCCTGCAGACTGATGGACTGCGTGGAGTTGAAACAAGGTGAAAGAAATGTCTATTTGCCGCTTTGTCACTCTGATCCTGGTCTGCTTTGTGCGTCATTCACTCCTCAGGAGACCACCTTCTCTCTTTTGTCTCTTCCTCTCTCACTTCGCACCTTCAAGTCAAATCAATTTAAAGGCACTCTGTTTGTTGATGATGGCATTTATCCACGGCATCAAAGCACAATGAAAGACTCCCGGCCTCTCACCTAATACATTTCCTCTGCTTTTATCAATTCCTGTCTTTCCCCTCAAGCCATCATTTTTCTTCCCTCTGTCCTTCTGTCCGTCCCTCAGCACCATTCCTCTCTCAATTTCTCTTTTAACCACTCTCGCCTCTCCAGTGTCTGTCTGTTGATCTTTCAAAGATGCTCAACAGAGAAAACCACTTTTGGAATACATTACTTTTAACCAATTGCTTCTTAAAAGAGAGTATATACAGTGGAGAGGAAAAGCTCGAGGAAGGGGCCAGACAACATGCAAAGCTGAATGACACAAATACTGAAATGTCATTCTAGCCCCATTTGCTCTGGATTTATTTCTCTGAGGGTGTTTGGGTGATTTTAATACTGCAAGCATTAGTCACTGACTTTAATCCTGTCTAAATAGTATGATATATGTTTGTGATTTTTCTTTCCAGACTACAAGTATTAACCCAACTAAATACACAAATATCAGCTGTTTGTTGATACACTTGTTGGTTCCACCATAATTTGTGCCCAATTTAAACCATTTCCTGCATCAGGAACCAGTACTGCTTTAAACTGGTTGTTGCCACCCATAAAGTCTTATTGGATATTAAAGTTTTGTCTGCACTTAAACAATTTTGTATGAAAATTTCAATTTTTCTTCGCTTCTGGTCTCTCATCCTCATGCATCCTCAAGCACTAAAATAGAGCTTTTTGAAAGCTGTGCTGATTTTTGCAGTGCAGAAGTGCAATGTATCAAAACCACCATTTCTGTGTATCCGTATACATGTTAAATGAAGCATTTGGGAAACGATAATGTCAGCTTCAGTTTGTGCATTCCAGTTGTTGCTTTGTGTAATGAGCATGTGCCTGAAACAACAACCACAATGGCAGATTACTGGTCATTGTGGCAATGTGGCACAATGGCAGTTTGTTTTCATTTGGTTAGTGCTGCTAGTCCATGTGTCAGATAGGTGTTAACTCAATAAAGGTAAAGAAATAGTCAAATAACTATAAATAAATAAAAACTTAGCTACTATTGTTTGTATTTAGTTCCTTTTGCCAGATGTTCAGTGCTCTTCTTTGGTATTTGATGTATCATCGATGTAGACTTTATTGCCACCTACTAGCCTGGCATGCTTGTTTGAGTGTTTTAAATCATTTTGGTGCTGGTTTGCACTGAGATATTTTGTAAAACAAAAATTTTGTGAGCAGGATTTTTTTTTAAATGGGAAGATATCAGTTTTCAAAAATATCTGTATATGTGTGGACAAGACAAAGATTTTGTGTTAGAAATTCTTGGTGTTTGCTCAGAATACAGACTGTGAACCTGCAGTGCTTTGACACTGTCTCTGTTCTGAGCACAAGAGCGGCTTCAGACTCTCTGGTGTATTTACTCCTGCCCTGGTCTCACCTTCTGTCACCACATCTTTATTTAACAAGAAATCCCTTCAGATTTAAATATACTGTATATTACAAAAGCTCCAGTACGAAAGTTAGAAACTAACTCTTAAAAAAGACAGCATGATGAGCGGGTGCTTGGAGACAACACAGTGTTTCCTCAGTGTGACTTTGTAAATAGAAATAACTCATTGATGCTGTCTCTGCAGTTTGATGATGGCCATGAGACCTGAGCTTGTATTTATCAGGCATCCTAGAGTAGGGAATTAGTGTAACTTACAAAATAATTAATTGATTGGGCTGGTTTTGGACTTCATCTAGCTTTAACTTGCCAAAATGTATCTATGTCTCTTCCAAGATTTAAGAGGATCTGAAATACTGTGCTCTCACTTTCATATACATCAATATTGGTAAGAAAATGTGAAACAATAACTGTAGGTTTATTCAGAGACAAGGCTCGGTGAAAGCTCCTTGTGGCTCCATCAACAAAACTGTGCCTATTTAAGAGATTAATACTACCAGATAATACAGCGATTTGTCAACATCAGTAACCTGGTTATAAAACAAAGAGGACAACAAAGTGTAGAGATGGCAGTTATATATGTAACCTTCAGTTACTTAGCAGATTTTCAGTGTACACTCATCATTCAGTACATCTGAATACTTGAATGTGGCACTGACTGAATCCCTTCCCGGGGTGTAAATGTGAAAGTGTCATGAGTGCTTACTTGCTCCTAAAGCATTAGATCATACATTTAGGCCTGTAGCTGTTGAAAGGCAGTTTGGTGGACACTACCACCTTGACTTAGACAAAGGACAATTGAGTACTACCGCATCATCTGCATAAAGTTGAATGTTCTTGCTGATGTTGTTTCTAAAAGCTGAATTTCGACCATGTTGTCCATGAAATATAATTCGTGACATCCTGTTTCAACAAACATTTTTTTGTGCAGGGAAGCCCCTGAACCAGTCTAGTACTGATCTACGGCTATAGCAATACAAATATAATCAAACACAAATCAGTGGATGTTTTCTGAACAACGCATTGATATTATCAATCATTATTAAAATGTCCTAGTGGCCGTGCCTTTTGCAATGCCTGTAGGGTTGATTTTAATATAGGGCGTGTTGGGAAATGATGGAAGCCAACAATCAGCTTTCAACGGCACAAGCACACCATTGAGGCACAGATGCGTTTATTTATTTATTGTCCAGACTCCTGTTAAAAAAAAACCTCTCATATTTTTAAACCTAAATGTTGGCAGGTATGAAACAAGATGGTGTCGTATGCAGTAGATGTGGTAGGTCCTCTCTTTAATAAAACATCAGCTGTCCTTTGTTTAGAGAAGAAATTGGTCCAAAGACTTTGGTTTAAAAAATGAGCAATGGGCTCAGCAGTATAATCAGCTGCAACCTTTAAAAGACTGGGTTCCAGGCTGTCAGGCTGAGGTGACTTTTTTGGATCAATAGCTTTTAAAGCCTTACAGATCTCCGCACTAGAAATGGAGCTGAAAAGAAAAGGGCCCCTGGGTGAGTTGACAGTGAAGAGAGATGTCACAGAAGTGGGATTTTTAGCAATGACACCCTGAAGCAAACGTGATAAAACAGACACAGCTGATATTAAATTCTCATTAACATCTCTAACAATGTGTTTGTTGTTCTCATTATCAATTGAATTGGTTAAAGGAAAGTCTGGAGCATTGCAGAAATTAAAGCTGCTTCTGAAATTTAGGATTTTCAATCTCCTGACTTTACACAAAAACTCCAGGACATTACCTGTTGTTTTTGTGATGTGTTTGGCACCATTTGCTCTATTCCAGCTAAATTTATTAGCAGCTCGTCATCTGATTCACCATGTTGATTTGGCAACTGAGCCAAAAGCAGACCTGTTTGACTGTTCAGCCCAGTTAATTGGTGATTTCAACCAATTACTGTTTGTGATTATTTTGCATCTCTTCATTTTGTTAAGCAAAAGACCTCAAGCTGAAAGCACCAGAGCAAAGCGAAGCAAAGTAAACCTTTACTGAACTAGACATGAGACATATTCTCAGTTTGTACTCAGGGCATGGCGAGACTACTTAATGAGATTCACTGTGACATGAAAACGGTTAGCTAGTTTGTTCTCTTCATCTGCCTGCAACGTTCTTTGGAGTACAAATATTGACCAGTTAATTTCTTTTCACCCAGGTGCAGAATGTTACAGCACATTGGGAACCAGCCAGCCGTCAGCTGTAGCCTTTTCTTTGTGTTGATGTGCAACTTTTACAGTATACAGTATGTGAGGCGATGTAATCATTGGTCTTTTTCAGCAGTAGAACTTGTGCGTTGTGCATGTTGAAGCCTTAAAAACTGGCCAATTAGCACAGGAATGGACGGATCAGTCACTGGACCAAGAGGTGTTTTTCAAATCAAATTAGATCAATAGTCTATGAACATACAATTGTCCCTCAGAGAAATATTTGAAGACTAAATGAGCACTTGCTGTTATGGTCTGTTTCGTTGTACTTATTTTAAACTGTGCCATCTTAAAGGGATCCACTTTTTGAGTCACACATTAAACAGTACAGAGTCACAGCACTGTAGTGACTGATTCTGTTGCCTTCATTTAGCTCATTTATTCTTGCTCTGAACCAAAAAACTAAGCACAAAACAACAAAACAGATTGTATACATGATGCTCCATTGTACTCACATTTCCTACTTGTTTGCTGAAGAAGCCGAGACTCTGTCCCTCCCCTACCTTCTATCACAGCTGATCATCACCCGACTATCACGATATCCAAAAATAATTGCTCAGAATATACTTTTACCATATATTTGACATTGGTTCATGAGTCAAAAGATACACTCAATAAAAATATAAATGTAACACTTATTTTGCTCCCATTTCTCATAAGTTGGGGTAAAAAAAAATCTTCTTCTGCACACACAAAAGGTTTATATCTCTCAATATTTGTTCACAAATTTGTTACATCAAACTGAATTATGGCTATTTCACACAAAGTGTTGTCCTGCCCTACTCTGCCTCTGATTAGCTCGTACTTGTTGTCTTTGTTGGTTTGGTTGATTAGGTGTAGGAATGAGGGGTGATTGGTCAGGGGTAGGGTAAGAATATCAGGGTAAGCCAATCAGAAGCAGAGTAGGGTGGGTCATGACTTTGTCCTCCTGGGAAATTATTTGCTATCCATAGCTGGGGCTGGTTATCAATACTTTTGCTTGCAGCCAATTACAGCAAGCATTATTCATTAAGAAGAACAAGGAATGAAATGAAATTTTCCTTTGGTAACTGCATCACTTTAAGGGTTCTGGAATTTGAACTGGTATAATAATTTTTAAACAGTACCCAGCCCTATATGAAACCCTATATGATAGAACTGTAGTTCAGTGCCTAATAAATGTCTTTTTTCAAGATAAAACTACACTTTTTAGAGTGATCTGTTATTGTGACCAGTCCAAGGGACAGATGTGAAAAATTATGCTGTTTAATCAGCATCTCTATGCACCACACCTGTCAGGTGGATGGATCATCTTGGCAAAGGAGAAGTGCTTACTAAGACTGAGATTTTTTACTTTTATTCATGAAAAATGGGAGGAAAAACAGAAGTGTTGCATTTATTTGTTTATTGTGTGAATTAACACAAGAATTTATATATAAGAATATAACACAAAGAAATGGTTCTAACGGCAGCAGCAGATTTATTCCAATGCCTGACATCAAGTCAACTCAGCATCAGAGATCAAACTGAGTATCAATGTCACTGGAGTACATGATACACTACACACTGACTGCTCTACACATTACACTGCTCTCCATCTGTTTCTTTTTAATCACACTTTGTTACTTCCAGTAACAACAATGCAGGCCGTACATACTCAGATATATACATAGATACGTACAGTATGCACATTAAACTGGTGAAAGGCTTTTCTTTGTTAGTTGTTATCCACTGTATGTTCCTCTTCATGTTGTGTGTTTGTGGATATGTGTGTGTGCATGCATACATGCGTGTGTGTGTGTGTTCTTCACCAGCCCTTGCTGTGGGGGTGTCTGTTATTATTAGCACCTCTGTCGCCATGGAAACTATTTCAGTTACACTAATTGGCTTCATAACAAGAAGAGTGGGTACGTGTTGAACTGGCAGAGAGATGGAGAAAAATCGAGGGAGGAATGAGGGAAAGAGTGAAAAGGACAGAGTTTAAGTTAGAGGGCATGAAGAGAGTTTTTGCAGGGTGAAAAGTGGAAATGCAGAGAGATATGTAGATGGGATGCAAGAGACAGTTGATGGAACGAGGATGGAGGCAAAAAAGAAATGCTTCTTTTTCTTCCCGGATTTTTAGAAAATAGCACACACGTTCCCATGAGGTCCTACACTCAGGCATCTGCTCTGCAACTATCTTGTAGGATATGAGTGTGTGTATAAGTGTGTGCATGTGTCTTTATTGTCTGATGACATGGAGGAGAAGTGAAGACAGGCTATTGTAGTGGCTCACTGCCATGAGGGATTTATCGCCTGTTTTGCGGTCGCCAGATCAATCATTAGATGTGCTGCGCATAATCAGAATCGCTGGAGATATCGGCTTGTTTTTCCTTCATTCAGCCATTTGCCTCTGTTACTTCTTGTACCATAACAGGCTTCAAAATCACCCAGGCTGCATCATAAATGTTAACAAAAAGCCTGCATCTTTGTCATTTTCTCTGCTTCTCTTTTTAGGGTTGGCTACAGAAACTTGGTGCCAGTATGCACCTAATATGTACCACAGGACCAAGTCACAACACAGGTTACTGTGCCTCATTTTGGTGCCACATATCTGAGCTGCTGATTGAAATAGTTGGCCTGTGGTGTGGACATCACAGACGCATCACCAAACCACTAGTTAATATTACAGCAACACTCTCACTTAGGGCTGGGTATCAAACTTTGATACTTTATAGCACCGACTGAATTGCTTCAATATTAATGAATACTGAAAAATACCTTGACATTTGATACCAAATTTTGATACCTGAGGAGTAAATCTCACTAGTGTCAGTGAGCTATTAAGCGTGCAGCATGCTTGCACCAAAATCTAACAAAGCTGGTGATTGTTTGTCTAACACACGTCATGTAGGAAAAACACTATGTTACACCAAGAGACAGGGGTCATTGTTTTATTTTGTTTTTTATGTGTAATGTAATTTTCTTTTTGTTAAAGGGAATTTGGTATTTAAAAAAACATGGCTCTGGCAGCAAGTAGCTTTCCAGTAGCTCCTAGCTAAGATACGTAATACATTTAAAATGCCAAGCTAAACGATGTTGCTGTATTTCAATGATTCCAACACTGGGAAGGATGTTTAACAAATGCTTAAAAACAATTGCGTTTAGGGCAGGGGGTCGGGGGTGGGCGACACACGGGATACACTTTGAAAGCAGAGGGATGCAGCATGCTCAATCAGCTGGCAACGTGGGCGTCCCTGGCGCATTGACATATAAAGATGGACGACTCGTCTCCACTTCCTCCCACTGTAGAAAGCTGAAGCCAAAATATCGTGGATACAGAGCCAGAGTCTGTGCAGTGGTGATCAGGGTTAGAGCTGCATTTTCGAGTTGCGACTCAACCACAAGCAGAGCTCAGCTGTTAATCATGACATGAAACCACCCTTTTATAGCATCAAATAAATAATTCAAACCAAAAATGATCAGAAAAATGAACATTTGAACAAACATCATGGGATAAGAACTAACTAAAATGACAGAAATCATCTCTTATCAATGTTGGAAAGCAGGATTTATACCGCAGCCAGCCACCAGGGGGCAAACAAGATGTTTTGACTGCACTTTGTCATTTCTTTATACAGTCTACACTCTGGCCCCTGTGATGAGGAGCATAGATATAAAACACCAGACGTGACGTGTCTGATGACAGCACTGATGATGACGACAGCAGCCTTTCCTCAGATTAGCAAATATGATCCTATTTCTGGAAAAGAATTGCTGAAGTAATAGCAACTCAACATTATTTTGCTGCAATTAGTACTGTAGCTGTTATTTAATGTTAAATTAGTGTAGTTTATCTAGGTTTTATATATTACATGGATTTGTTATGTAAAGTGTCTTAAGTAAAATTTAAACTGTTAGGTTATATTGTTCAATTTCATGTGCAAATTTTCCTCAGCAAGGAAAAAAAAACATCTTTTAATGTCATCAACCATCATTTTGTGCTTTTTTGTATTCTGTATTGTGTATTCATTTTAGGACCGGTACCAAAAAAAAACCAACATTGCACTGCATTTTGTGACATTCTCTGCCCTTTTGTTGTTGTTTGTTATTTTACTGTGTCTCTGTTGTTTTCTGATCAGTGCAAACATTCAGCAACTTCTCAGTGAGCCAAAGATTATTTCTTTGACTGAATGAAAGCTGCTGCAGGGTGATGTCAGTAAATATAGGATGTGGACAAAACTTTACACCAATCACTGCAGTCTTCTGTGACACCACACAACCACCTGACACAAGCATCCGCTAAGAAATTACATGTCACTTTGCAGATTTTGTCACATCTCGTTTCGGGCGTCTCCGTCACCCGGCGGGGGGACATCTACAGTCATTTCAAGCTGGGTTTGACAAAAGCGGCAAAATAGGAGTAATTAGGTGTGACATGCGTTGCAAAATGCATTTACAGAAGTAAACGGGCTGTACTTTAACTCCAAATGACACCAGCATTCTCTTTGGCTGCAAGCTTGGCAGCGAGACTCCGGCAGGCTGGTCCATGCATATTGGAGGCACACAGATGGCCTCAGCAGCACTGAATATGGATGAGGGATCTGACACCACAACTCAGTCAGACAGCGTGGAAGAAGAAGAAAAGAAAGAGGGGAAGAAGGAGAGGAGGGGAAGAAGGACGGAGGGAGACAGGAGGGCAGATCAATAAAGCAGAACCTCAGGTGGCAATTATATATCAGTAAATACATCTGTTTTTAATAACTTCACTCCATTTTCTCTTTCCTCTCATCCCTTTCTTTGCCTCCTCTGCCTCCTCAATCCCCAGTCTAACCCTCTTGCTATGACTGTATGAATTATGAGGCACAAATTAGATGTGTGTGTGTGTGTGATTGTGCAGTGTATTGTGTTGTGTGTGTGTGTTTGTCTATGAGTGGGCTGAAGGCCAAGAGCGAGCGAGAGGAGCAGCGCAACAGTAGCTGCCACAGCATCTGTCGGGCCGAGGGTGTGAAGGTATTCCCTAACGATACACAGAGGTTATAAAAAGGCACACACTCACACATTTTTCATGCACACGCACAAAGACAAACACAAATGCAGAGAGGCCAAAACATGCAAACACACAGATAGATTCACTCCTCATGTATGACTATACACTGAGGTGAAAGATAAATAAAACATCAGTGATCATGCCTGGAGCGCTGTTGAGTGTGTCCGTGTGTGTTTGTGTGTTGTTACATTTTGCATCAGTGTATCTGTCTCTAGATTTGTCTGTGTGTACATGTGTGGGTGTATTTGTGTTGCCAGGGCTAATGAGGCCTTTAGTAGAGGTGGTTTTTGCCAGCCTGGAGAGGGTGGTCCAGTAATCTTTTCATGTTGTCACATTAAGTCAGCCTCTCTTTCGTTGGGGGACTGAGAGCAAGGAGGAGGAGAGGGAGGGACAGGTGGCAGGTGTGAGGAAGGAGGGATGAAGAAAAGAAGAAAGGCATGGGCAGGGTGGTCCAGGCATTTTACCCAAAAGTTTGGGTCAAACTCGCACAAACTGCCACATAAACAAACTCAGCAGATTTTGTGTCATCAGTTTTTGTAAATCAGTTTTTTTTAACATGGCATCCCAGATTTCAGTATTTTTCAGCGTTCCAACCAGAATTTCTTAAGACTTTTGAGGTCTTATGTGTGACATATTTATGAGGCTATGGTTGTGTGTGAGGTCACGTCATGTAATGTCTGCACTGCGAGTAGAGAGAGGATGTGAGGAGAGGAGAGAGGACAACAGAGGTGATGTGAGAGAGATTTGACTCCATAATTTGAAAACTGTTCATCTTCGTGGGAGCAGAAGGTATTTTGTCAAAGTGCGAAAAGTAACATGAATCCTGGCAAAGTGAAACACTTTTAAGAAGAGGATCTTTCATATTACAGAGATATCAACATCAAATTAATGAGCTGTAGCCAAATGGATGTGCTTTATTGTAATATATATCAGAGACACATCCTCTTAATGATCAAACAAATGAGTTGAATCCAGGTAAAAACTATTATCCTCTGCTGAGTTCTCTTATATCTCTCTCAAATATGCAGATGAACTGAAACAAGTGAGTTAGAAAATGATTTCATGCTTTAAGACAACTGAGATGTGGGATGTGAAGAGGGAACTGCGACGCAGTGTTGAGTCCCTAAAGTAATATTTTATATTCATTGTATAGTGTTTATGAATAGAAATGTCATTAAGCTGTGAAGGAACATCAGGTGGGTTTGCACATTTTGTTCCCTTAAGTGCATTGCAGATTATACGTATTTATATTTTTCAAGGCATACTGTACAAGATTGATATAGTTTCAGTTTATGTTGGCACAATTTGAAAATTACCTTGCAGAGAAACTTGCCTCGGATAGGCAATCCATCACAGTGCACATTTAATCTTTAATCAGCTTTATTTTTTGTCAGAGTGACTTGAGCCTCATTATGAGCATGCAGTCATGGTAAGGAGTGTTTTTAAAAATCTTTCTCTTGGTTGTTCACTGACACACTGACATCTAATTAAAGACTGGAGCTGCTTTTAACATGATAAATAATCAGATTTTACAGTTTTCTTTTCACAGTGTCTGTGTTTGTTAATTGTTTGACTTTTTTGTTCATTTTTGTAGACTGTACAGACACTGCAGCCTGTAGTATCTGTGTAAGAAGAGTCCAATGAAGACTTTCAGTCAAGTGATTACACTGTAATTGTAATTAACGTACGTACACACACATATATTGAACACATATTATGTAAAACACATTTTGTTTCCTGTCAATTTACACATACTGTTAATTACATATTTTCCTACAATGGACTCAATAGCTACAAAAATGCAGTAACTACCAAATCAATAAAGATAATAGTGATAAATTACTGGTAAGTAAGCAAATAAAGCCAACTTCTGAACCCTGACAAATAAAACAGAACAGTACTTATTTATTTACTTCTCTCTCCTGATATCTTTATTTATTTTTCTAGTATTTTTATAGTTTTCATCACTTTTTATGCCCGCATTTCATTGTTTAACAGCTTTACAGTGGAAGGAAAAGGAACGAAGAAAGTCCTAGTACGGGGAAACTTGTTTTTTAACTGTGCACATGACAATGAACACTCTGACTTTGACTAAACATAAAACAAATAAGTGCAAACAGTGCACATTCATGATATTTAACTTATAAATATTCACCAACCAGATATCACTACTCTACAGTATTTAAATATGCATGTAACCCAAATTTCAGCAGAGGAAGAAGGCAGTGGTATTTTCTCACCCTGCAACTAAAATGAAGCATTATGCAATGAATTACCACAGCCACACTGTCAAATACCATACCTTCAAACATCCTTGAAGTCCCTTCATCCTCCATAGTCCACCCACACAGATGTTGATGTTACTTGTTTTGTCTGATTAGACCTCCTCATGAGACTATGCAGGAACTGTGATTGACATCTCCGTCGCTCTCCTGTTAGGGTGGCTCAGGGACAGTTTACACCTTTATGACAGGCCTTCTGCTCAGTGGACATTTTGACTTTCAGGTAACAAAAGCACAGGTGTCACTAATATCATTAACAATGGCTCTGTTCATTAGTATGTCCCAGTAAGCCAAGACAGCATGACAGCATGCACAATACCAGGACCCCGAAACTGAAGCGGCTAAATGGAAGTCAGCCTTTATTAATTCTAAGATTATTTTGTGAAAAAAGCCTATTGTTATTGGTTCATAGAGTTTGGTGAAATGCCAGCGTGGCTCCACCTAATATCCACCTTTCTAGAGGTCTAATTATCCAGAGTTATTGAAAAACACCTGTGTGGGTGTGCAGGTCCAACATCAGTTTAAACAGCTGATTACAATTGTTAGCAATTTTTCACGTTTTGATACTTTTTTCCAGGTCCAGTTTCTTCAGTCTCCATAAAGATAACATGACTTTATACTTTCTTTATCATAGTGTGTAACATAGTAGTAATAATATAGTGTCCAGGGCATATGTCACATCTTGTGTGTAGGCGATATACTTGTTCTTCCCATTAGCTTACGTGGAGAGCATGTGTCCAAATACCATTCATCAAAAGAAAGTCAGATGCCGTAGTATGAAGAGTGAGGTCGTTAGCGTATAGAGGATGTGAGGTGGATGGATGGTTAAACAGACACCAGATTTTCACCCAGGAGGTTTGTGTTCCATGTGAAATCAAATGTCGCCATTATTTAGAGTTTATAGTTATTAAGTTGCATAACAATACATTTGTCACATGACTTGCACGACCATTTTAAGTCTGCATGATCTTCTCTCAAACCTAACCAGGAAATTTTGTTGCCTAAACTTAAAAAAAACTGTGACAGTTTCACTATGTGAAACACTTGTCACATTGTGACAAACATGATTTCAAAACAACCAAAACCTAAAATTAAGAATGAGGTTGAGTGTTGTATACTCAAGAGATGTCCTGTCACTTCAAGTTATACTTTCCTCTTAATGTTACAGTCTAAATATTTCCTGTGATCGCTAGTGTCAGGTCTTTGCAAGTTGATTTTCACAGTGTAAGGTGCTGAAATAAAAGGAAACCAATTGCTGCCTGGAAGGTGGAAAATCCATCAGAAGAAGGTTTGGTATTCTTGGCAGTAGTGTGCCGTATTAGTGACTTGTAGTTAATGGACCAAAGCACGCAAAAACCATTGTTATGATTCATTAACGCTCTGGTTTTCTCCAGGACTTGAATACCAGCTTTGCTCTTCTTCCGTCTTCTGTCTTTCTCTGTCATTTTACATTTCTCTGAGTCTTACAAACCGATGGAACCATAAAATGGCCCTCCTCAGGGAGCAGCTTGTAATGTCTGTCTGTATGATAGAAACAGGGGAAGTTTCACCTCCGGCTCAGCTCCCCAGTGACTGCTCATATCAGAGCCTCGATTACTTTTTCCTGTATCTCCCGTCTCCATCACCAGCAGGGAGATGAAGCACTTGGTGATATATTTCTCTGTCTGGGTTCAGGAACGATAACTTGAGTCCCCTTGTGGGTCCACTCAGTCCCATCCTGTCAGATAAGATGTGTCGCTTTTGTGTTTGTGTGTTGGTGCATGGACGTAGTGCAAGCTCCTTGCAACAGGCACAACTGGTGGCTCAGTAAACTCATTTGATGATTTAAAGTATCGGTGTCTTTCTGTTTGTGCACTCTTTGTTCAGCGCTCAAAGACAATCTCCAGCCTTTTGTTCCATCCGTCACTGCTGTCTCTGAAATGATTTTCGCCTCCTTTCCAGTGCCAGTTTGTTTTGTTTG
Organism: Lutjanus argentimaculatus; assembly: GCA_034769285.1. NCBI lineage: Eukaryota > Metazoa > Chordata > Actinopteri > Lutjaniformes > Lutjanidae > Lutjanus > Lutjanus argentimaculatus. The sequence continues at coordinate 7,264,845 of JAWZSL010000001.1, forward strand.
GTCCTTTTGTTTCAGATCTTCTTTTGCTTGCTTGTTTTGTTTTCTGAAGATTATTCTGTTTTTGAATCACATTGTGATTCATTAACATGTAGTTCAGAGACATCGTTTTTCTTTTGACACTTCAATGAGCGGTAACATTGTGAAACTCAGTAGTTTAAATCCTTCCTAATCAAACCCCAGTCATATTTTTTAGGCATTTCTGAAAAAAAAATACAAAACACTGAGTTTTGCAGGCTGTTCCTTCTGAATTGCGTCCATATGGGATGACTCTGCACCTCTAATCACAAAAACCATCTTTGCTTGACCATAACTAAATATTTTAAAGAGAGATGCTCAGATTTTTTGAAGTGGGGTTGTATGAGTTCCTGATCCATAGTTAGTGTATCAACCACAGTAGATGACGATTTGCACACCCCCACTTTAGAGGAGCAGGAGGAGTACTAGTGTAGGAAGCTAAACGATGTACTGCTTTGGGCAGAGTCAGCAGTGAAATGTTTTTTAGCCACCTAAAAAAAAAGGCCCACTGAAAAAAAAAATTGATATCAGTGTAAGTGAATGCTATATTTAGAATATTTTCGCCATTTTGCTTTGCCGTCACACAGCCTTTTCACCTGTTTCCACTGTTATATAAGCCAAATTTCACTCTCTGCAAACCAACCAGACTCCTTTGGCAAAAACATGGGAGCTGCTAAACTACAGCTGCCTCAGTTTCTTTGTGTTATTTGGTGACTTTCGTGTTTTTAAAAGTTAGTTTGGATTCACACAGTAACACAAACAACCTAACTAAAAGAGGCAGCAGTAGATGAGCAACTGCCATGTTCTGTGAGATAAAATGACTGATTTTGCCAAAAGAGTCTGTTGAATTTGGTAAGAGCAATATTTGGCTTATATAGTGGCAGTTTCCTGTTGGAAAAGGCTGTCTGACATCAAGGTAAAGTGGTGAAAATATTCGAAATATAACGCACACTTAAACTGATAATGATTTTTTTTGGTCAACCTTCTTTGGTGGCTTTGAATTTGTAATGACATTATAGACACAACATGCTACCCACACATAGACACACAAACACACACAGTCAAGTACCTGTTAGATTTACGTGTAGGAATAAATGTACACCTGAGCGCTAATGGCAGTAATTACAGAGAATCAAAGCACTGACAGAGAGGAGGGCAGAGATGAAGAGACAGGGAAGGACAGAGCAAGGACAAGACAAGGATAGACGAATGAAAGAGAGGAAATGGAGAGCAGGAGACTAAGGATTGGGGGAGGGGGGATGCAGAAGGGGCAAGGGAATAGGTGGGAAAGTGAAAAGAAAGAACAGAGCGATGTAAATTGGCATGCGCACCTTGACTTTCTGTGCAGTCAGCAGAGTAAGAGAGACGAGACAAAGGTGCAAAGAACGAGGGGGAGCTTGTATACGCAAAAAGAAGCAAGAGATGCAACAACAAAGACAGAGGGGAGACGCTAAATGTAGGGGAAAGAGAGAAGTGTCACATCGGGAAACTTTACAGAAAGAAGACAGAAGGACAAGAAACACTGCTGACGCTTCAGCATTTGTATACTGGGTAAAATAATGAACATTAGACAGCTCCATCCAAAGCTGTGACGCATGTTGCTCAGATGGAGTGGTAATGTGGGAGGAGAGAGATGAAGGGGGTCGCCGTTACACAACTGTGAGTTATGCCTAGTTTTGTACTTTCACTGTGGTTTGACTGGCACAAGCTCTACGAGAGCGCAGACGTGCCATCGATCCACTGTACCAAAGTACAAATGTTTCTGTGTTTTCATGATGACTGCGTACCTGCAAACTGAAAGAAGCAAAAACAGCTATTAGAGGAACAAAAGCAAAGAAAAACATTGGATTCCACTTTCACGTTCGTTACACACAGTCAGTCACTTTTGTCTCTGCCTGAAGCATAAGCCAGGCTTTGATTTGCTTAGAAAGAAAGAAAGAAAGAAAAGAAAAAAGATAGAAAGAAAGAAAGGAAGAATTTCCTTATTTTTCTCATTATTTTGCTGTGGTGGGGACGCTTTACCAACCTACAATATTGGTATTTGACATCATGGTATCTTTCTGGTGCATTTATAAACAGCTTGGACAAATCCTACTGATTCCATCTTTAAATAAATTGCCAAGTTTGCTTGGCCAAACAGGAAATTCTGCAGTCAACCTTTCTTCTTTTTTTTACCATAAGAAAAAACAAATATGAACATCTGTTCAGTGAAACGATGTCAATAAAGTGTTCTAAATTAATTAATTATTTAAGAACTAATTAATTGCTCTTGAACATTGTAGAAAGAAAGAAAGAAAGAAAAAGAAAGAAAGAAACCAGTACCCAGACAATAAGACTAAAACAGAGTAATCCTTAAGGGACTAAATTGCCCAAATTGCATATTTAAACTATTTTTAATATTTTGAAATTATCTGTCCTGACCAAGAACCATTCTCTCAGCTGTAAGTAAAGCAGGAAGTTGGTAAAACCAGATAATTTAATGCACAGTTTATGCAATTTATGCAGACTGCAATGAAATAGAAATTGAAAAAGAAAGAAAGAAAGAAAGAAAAGAAAGAAAGAAAGAAAAGAAAGGAAAAGAGTGACACAGAATACCTGAGCTGAACGATCCATCTGAACTCACAGATGCATTAGCGTGGGGCTTGTTTAAACAATCAAATGAACACCCCCAGAGAACGTAATTATACTCACTCCTGTCTTCCCTCCTCTTCCTTCTCTTCCTCTCTTCCTCTCCCTCACTCTCTGTCTCTTTCAAAGCTTTAATTATTTATGATTTAATCACAGGGAGCGCTAACAGACACCGCAGCTGCCGCTTGTCCACACACCACACACACACACACGCACATAAATACATTCACAAGTGAGAACATGATTAATGACACTTTTTCAGTTTGTTTTAAATTGTTCCTATTTTCCAGTGGTGATACCGTCATAATATAAACCAAAAAAAAAAAGAAAAGAAAAAACAAATGATGTAGTTGAAAAGCAGCAGAAATTGTCATTCCTCCACAGTTTACCAAAAAAATTGGTGTGTCTTTAACTGATTTAACCTTTTACTATTTCAATATTTTCTCAGCAATGTGCACACATCTCTCTCTTTACACACTGTCAAATTCAGGCTAAATGTTTTGTAATTAAATAGAATAACAATCTCTCGCTCAATCCTCAGGCAATTAAGAGTAATTCTAAAGGGATTAAAATCACCCAAATCTAATATTTTTTACTTTCCAATTATCTGTCCTGACTAAAAACCGTCTCACTCTGGCTGTAAGTAAAGGAGGAAGTTGGTGAGACTGAATCATTTAATGCGCAATTTATGCATTGGAGTCTGAAGTGAAAGTAGAAATTGAAATTGCCTTTCAGGCAATCATTACTCTGTGACACTGAGTGCATAACTTCTTTTTCAACACAGTCTCTGACATACCAGTGTAAATGTAGGACACACTATTACTGCACATCTGACTTTTTCTCCATTACATTTTACTCACAGAATACAGTTGAGTTAACTAGATATCATTTTTAGATATTAACTAGGGCTGCACAATTAATCGCAATATTATCTAAATCACCATATGGCCAAGTACAATTTCCAAATTGCAGAACCAGAACTAAAACAGCATTATAATGAAGTTATGTGATGCTGCAGAGATGCTCTGCCCATAAAATCTTGTTCTCCAGATAAAAGAAAACCTGTTTGTTTGGTGCAGACCCCAATAAATGTCACGTAATCACGATTTTAACATATATATGTAATATATATATGTGTGTGTTTATATATATATATTTTGTTTCAGTAAAAATGAAAATTGCATTGCAAAAATGATCATTCCTACTGATCATACACAATTCACACAATCACAATTTCATTTAAAAATTATGCAATGTGACTTTTTTTTTTTTTTTTTTATCATACCTTGCAGCCCTAATATTAAACAGTGCTTTAATAGACTGGAGACTTTCTTACTTGGTATTCGCTGAAGGTTGGCAGGGGGGAGGAGGATGGTAGAGAAAAGGCAGAAAGAGGAGAGGTTATGTCGTCCCCTCAGGGATTGGATTGACTGTTTAATTCAAGTCATCAAACTGAAAGTCAAAGACAGATGGAGAGAAGAAGGTCGGGGTTACCAACAGAGGACAGAGGAAGACAGAAAGAGGGAGAGCGGAGGAGGAGGTGGTGTTGTATTGTTATTGTTTGGATGTCATGTTGTTGTCACATTTTATTTGACGAGGAAAATGGAAGCATATCACTGTGCTGCTCTTTGCTTAAAGCTGCTCAGTGGTGTGGTGGTTTGTCGAGGCAAGAGAACACAACTCAGATTTTTAAGACCAGTGTTGCATGACGGCTGGGTTGCACCAACAAGGATTTTTAAACCTGACTAAATCATAGTTAAGGTTTAAATTATGTTGCACCAAACATCAAATCCATCTTTAAAATTAGGAAAGATTCAATTTAAACCTCTCATTAAACCTCAGTTTTGTTTTTACTCTTAACCTAGATTAAATTTAATTCCGTTGCTCTCTACTCTAATTAAAAATGTCATCAAGTATTAACTTTGAACTTACTCTTGAGATTGTTTAATTTTTAAAATAGCTGCCTTTTTTTAGATGGATTGAGCAAAATAATCAAGTCCTTCAAGGAAAATTAAGGACAGACTGAATCCAATTGAGTTTTATGGTCTCTTCTTTTTTTTTTCACTCCACTTGATCCATTAAAACAGTGTGCCAGTTGCTGCCTGGCAGTCTCTTTTTCCTTTACTTTGCTGTCTAATCTTCTAATCTTCCTTACTCTGCTGTTTTTTAATTTTCTTTTGTTTGGCCATACAGTTCAGTTAATTTGGCAAACAGGTTTCTCTCACAGGAGGAGAAATTAGAGCTTGCTGAGCCAACAAGTGTAGGCTAACTAACATTTTAGCTAACTAGTAAACAATGTTAAGTTCTGTTAACTTTTTAGTTAGCCAGCCAAGAATGTAATGTTTCATTAACTTTGAATGTGATGTCTTGTTAACTTTTTAGCTTGCTAGAAAACAATACAATTATTTGTTAAGAAATATAATTTGGGTAAGCAAGCATCTTCATTCTGATTAAACTATTTATTTCCAGTTTGCATCAATAAATTTACACTTACTAAACTATCTACATTTACTAAATGATTGATTTGATGATTAGATTAGTTTTTACTTGTGCAATGCCCTGCTTAATTTTATGTCTGGATTTATTCATTTTAAACTTAGTTCTGCTACCCTCAACAACAAACACAGTTATAGCATGCGTCTTTGTCCAGAACATGGTGACGTCCATTCCCTGAGAGTTAATTTGGATTCTACAGGTAGGCAAGGTTTTCATGACATACTGGAAGAAAAACTGAACCTTTCAAATTTAATTTTCAGTCGGTAATTGGGAGGTCTGTCTGAATGACAAACAAGAAAATGACCTTTTCTAATAAGACACCACTAAAACTGCCTGCTCCTGAAGACACACACACACATAAACACACACACACACACACACACACAGTGATTGAAATGTTCGATACACAGAATAGAGACGTTCAGAGAAAGTCAAAAAGGATGAATTCTGACAGTCAGCAGTCAGATGGAGAAATCTTCTCATATCTTTCTGTGTGTGCATTTATGTGGGAACATACGTATGTGTGTGCGTGCGGGCGTGCGTGTGTGTGCGTGTGTGTGCAAGTGATTATATTTAGACATGTCGACATGCCTCCACAGGCAATCCTCTTCTGTGTTACCATGGAAATGACAGAGCCAAATTGTCAGTTTGTACTAGAAAAGAGGGGTAAGTGCTTCAGAGCCTGTGTGTGTGTGTGTGTGTGTGTGTGTGTGTGTGTGTGTGTGTGTGAGTATGCAGTGTGTATTAACTTCATTTATGCATTTGGGTGTGTGCAGTCGCTGGAAGAGGCCCTAGTGGCATGATGTGTGTTTGTTTTGGTTATTGAGGCTGATAAAACAATATTAGTGGCATCGCGCCCTCGGCCACTAAATGTCTCCATGCGTGTTTGACCAGGAAATTAAATCTTTCATGCTTTTCAGACGACGCTGAGCAGTTTGATCCCCCCAATGTCTTTGCTGACGTTATTGAACCTACCTGCCAATATTTCTCCCCTTTCTGTCTTCCTCGACATCTTTTCTTCTGTTTCGCTTATCTCTTTTTTGTTATCTCTCTGCGTCACACTCTGTCTTTTAGCGCTTCTGTCCACCCCTCACTGGGCGACCGTGGTGAGATGCAGCTGTTTTGGGCGGAATCAAAAAAGACAGATGATGAGATTTTTGCCGAGGTTCATTTAACTGCTTTTGGGGGGCCATGTGCTCCCCAAAAGCAGTTAAATGAACCTGAAATGTTGAAGATGGAAAGTTTACTTCTTAAGACAGCTGTGCAGCTGTCAATTTAAAAAGCTTGCTTTAAAGAGTGGGTGGAATAGCCAGAAAACATTTAAATTGATTTGCATAAGTACATAGAAAAAGCATGTCTGCACACCTGAGTGCGGTTCTGGTGTTAGATTATATGAATAATTTTGGGGAGATACAGTAAATTTTGATTACTTTCATGATACATTTATGATAAATGATTAAATTTTCTGATCAGATCTGGACTGTTTTTAGCCATGTTTCCAGTGTTGCTCTATGGATGCCAATGGTGATCATGGGTCCGTCCACCACTGTGGATTTTAATCATCCAGTGAAATATCTCAACTTCTGTTGGATGGATTGGGAAAAACATACAGACATTGATGGATCCCATGAGGATGAGAACTAATGACTTGGTTGATCCCCTGACTTTTCCAATAGCGCCATCATTAAGCTGACATTTGTACTTTTGATGGGAAATCTCGACTACAGTTGGATGGTTTGCCATAAAATTTGGTTCACACATTCATGTGCCCCTGAGGAATCATTTAAGTTATGCCTTCTTTTTCCATCTAGTGCCATCATCAGGTCAAAAGTTTTGACATTCCCATCAGCCTTAACTGAATTTTGTGCAACTTGCTAATTAGCAAATATTAAAGCTGGAGTGCAGGACTTTTACATGAATGTTACATTCAAGCCCTCGCCAAATGAGTTCACACAATGCAGATTAACCATCACCGCCCCGGTAAATCTTTCCATATTTTGGAGCATTCCATAGTTTTTAAATCTGGTGCTCTGTGGTAACATTTCCACATTAGAGATCAATTTACATCAACCAGCACTGATTGGTTTGCCAGAGCTGAACGTGGGAGAAACAGTAGCAAAGGAGTGGGCTACAGCCAGTAGAGGAGTATTACCGAGGCATTCGTCATAAACATGTGCGTAATTGCTTTCACTGCCAGACGGGGGAGACAAAGCATATCAGCACGCTTAGCTTTTAGCTCAAAGTGCCACTGTAGGTACAGCCCGCAGATCGTATAATAAATAGTGGACAGAGCTTCTGGGTCTGAAAAGTGAAGCCAATGCAGAAGCGCCTTACACCTACATTCTTTCTAATGACCAGCAGGGGTGACTCCACTGGTCTCAAAAAGTAGTCCGATTGTATGGCAAAATTACCTTACTTCTTGATTGAATGGACTTGATTTATTACAGTTTCCTTATGAATTTATGGCCTAATTTGCTAGTTTAAAGTCTTCTTCAATGCAATATGATGTTCATTTTGTAAAGTATGGCATCATTTAGAGTAAAATAGATGACGAGGCAGGGTATACTTTAGGATAGGGCTACCATGTGATTGACAGGTCATTGTCAGTGAGTCCATCCCATAGACTGTATATAGAAGTGGACGGAGCCTTCGTGACGTCACCCCTTGGTTTCTGAACACCCGTTTTGAAGCCTCGAGTTTCAGATTTGGCCAGCGCCATTTTGACAGTTTTGAAACCAGATGTGAATGTGATTGGTTGAGACGGTGGAGCAGGGCGGGGACCATAGGCGGGACCATAGACTGTGTGGGCGAGGCATAGGCGGTATAATCTATGGGAGCGAGTGAGTGGCACTACCATAGGGCACTATGCCTGTCAATCACGAAACCACGCCCCTAATTATACAGAACTTTAAGCCTTAATATAAAATCAACGAATGACTTATATGAAAATTCAAGTCTGGTTCAGTGAACATGGTGGGGGATAATAGCGATAGAGACCAAAATCGTTTTTTGACACGGGCTATAAATATGTTTATTGCAGCTGTAAAGTTTGGCATTTTTGAACGGGTGTCAATGGACTGGCTTCTTTTTGCAACCAGCTCGCGCGCCCCCTGCTGGATTTCGGTGAGAATACAGCGTTACTGCACTTCCGCATTGGCTTCATTTTTCAGAGCCGGAAGCTCCATCCACTTCTATATACAGTCTATGGTCCATCCCCAACACACAGGACTTGCAAAACTTACATCAAACTGTCAAACTAGACAGTACTGATCAAATATGGATCAAGATTCTGTTACTGCTTTGCACATTTCTCACTTCAAATGTTTTCAAAAACATATTTTAGTGACTGTTAAGTTGTAGTACAAGAACCTTTGTGGCCAGGCAGGCCGCCAATGTTTCCTGCTGAATGGATGAGCTGAAACCAATCACATAGTACCAAGTCACAGTACATCACCCACCAGCTCCATGTTCTTGTTGGTACTATGCTCTGGTTGCAAAAGAACAAGATGGCAACCCCCATAATGCCAAACTGAAGGCTTCAAAATGGTAGTCCACAAACCAATAGATGACGGTTGGTTCACTCTTGGTACAGCCTCAAAGAGCTGATTGCATGGCTGTAAATTCTTGGTCTTGATGTGATCTAAAAATCATTCTCTCTGGAGTAAAATCAGGACTGTAACGGCAAAGAAATAAAGGCGGCATGAACAATTTCATACGTGGAAACCACAACCATTGAGGTGTGACTTGTGTGTCGTAATCTCCTGAAAATCTCCTGTTGTCCTTTTCCGTCACAGATTTGACTCCAGCCTCATCCCAACATCTTAGACACAAACAATATTAGAATGACGTTAGGGGATAAAGTTAGCGGCATAACTGTAGGCAACCTAAACCCCTGTGTGACTGGGAAATCGCTTGAAAAAAATGTGGGCATCAGTTTTGCGGAGAAATTACAATGTAATTATTTTGTCAGATTCTTAATAGTCTCCTAACCTCGGGGTACATTGTTCACTGTTCCGTAATGATACATGCTGACACTGATCAAAGTGAAAGTAAAACTGCAGCCCACAGGAAATTGTGGGGACAAGATCAGCACAATCCTCTTCAAACAAAGGGCATGTAGGCGTGAAAATACGCCAGCAGTAGACACAAACTCCACCCCACAACATAGAGAGCAGGAGCGGTTAAAGTGGGCAAAGCAAATCTGCTTGAACAAGGAGAAAAATGCGTCTCTACATCTCTCTCCTCTCCTCTTGCTCCTTGTCTGTTTGTATTGTCAGTCTTTTTTATCACTCTGTGTATGCTAGCAGTGCTAAAGGAGTGGTTTTTAGCTACACATGCGTTTACCTACAATGAATAGAGATACTGAAAAAGATATTGTAAGAGTGAAGGCAGAGGGTCAGGAAGCAGAGATACAACAATGAACTGTGTACTTTGCTCGAGGGAGGCCTTAGGGAGTGTGAAAATGTTCTGTCTTTGTGTATATACAGTATGTGTGCGCAAGAGTTCCTGGAGGAAAGGCAAAGAGAAGAACAAGCAGAGCGTCGGGGTCTGATAGATCATTTGAATTAGCCGTCCATGCTGGTATACGCCGCTGTTTTCCTAAAGAAAAACAGTGTGTGTGCAAACTGAGACAGGAGCTATTACTCTCTTCATCTCTTCCTCTCATCATTTTTCATTTCATTTCACTTCATCCGTGTGTTTTTCTGTGTCTATCAGTGTGAGTGGCAGTGAGTGGGTGCATGAGAGCGCGAGAGAGGGATGAAGGAGGGGAGGAGCAGGGAGAGAAGAGACCGCGTCAGGGCCGCTCATGGTAGATGAGAGATATTCGTGGACAATACACAAGATCCACTGTTTAAAAAAAAAAAAAACCTGCACAAAGTTTGGATGGAGTAGCTCTACACACACACACAAACACGTGCACACACAAACACATTAGATTTATTTAATTATCAGGCAAGGAGATGAGGGAGGAATGTGACATCCAAAAGCGGTACACTCAGTACGGTAGGACATAGAGGATGTTCTGCTTCTGCTTAATCCAATAACAACAAGCAGCCAATTCTCACATTTTTATGAACAACCCTTCATTTACTAACGCATAAAGCAGAGGAAACCTGTTGAAAGCACACACTCTGCTCACTCGCTTTTACTTAGAAATGGAGCTGTTTGGAGCTGGAAATGTAGTGAAAATGTTCTCTTGCATAATAACTCCTGTGTCATGTCAAAATAAGCTTTTAGAATTTCAGGTATAATTTGGTCAGTTTGGCATTAAAACCTGCTGCAAGTTTCATCTTTAAAGCCCCTGAAAACTTGGTTTCAAATGTTCATTCAAATAAGAAATAATGAAAGTGAAAGCTCAGGAGAAGAAAAGCATTCTTTAAGTATTATTTGTTAGAAGTTTAAAGGTCCAGTGTGTAAGATTTATTTGTAGAATATGGCAGAAATGGAACATAAAATTCCTAGACATTTATATTTACAGAGAGCACTGGTCCTCTTTCACGGAGTCCACAATGTTGAACCATCATGTTTCCACAATAACCCAGAAGGGACAAACCAAACACTGGCTCTAGATACAGCCTTTCATGTTTTTTTCACATTTTGCAGCCACCTTTTATTCTCCTGCATGCGTGGAAGGGGAGCGTGAGGCGAGCGGTAGTCTGATTCACCGGATGCACACTGTGGGTATAAATCTGCTATTGGTCGGTTGTTTCAAGCGGCATCGTGGTGTCTACTTTCTTTTTTTTTCAAAGTCCCTGGGAAAGAAGAACAACCTCCGAGCTGCAACCTACACACTAAAACGACAAATTAGTACCTGGGACGCTAATGGTTCGCATGTAAACAAGGCAGCAGCTGTTACCTTTTCTTTTGCAGTAATGTAGTCATTTTAATGCCAGAGCTCGCCTCCTGGTGTCCAAATGTTCCAAAAGAATAAGTTCCCTTTTGACACAATTTTGCAGCAGCACTGTCGCTGCATCCTGGGCTTAGTGCCGCCCAAGACGTTTGTGATTGACAGTGACCAAAACTATCATCAGATTCTGACTCAAATGTTGCTAAATTCTGACACACAGAAATGCCTTTTTTTCAGAGACACTTTGTTGAGCTGTGTACTTACATGATCTCAGATATTCCCAACAATGATCAAATGAGAAATCTGTAACTTATTCGAGGTAATGATGCGTTTCCTACAAGCTGCTAACTGCTACAACTCCTGAGAAAACACAAAATATGTTGGATACATCAGAGAGTGTGCAAAGAAGCTGGTGAACATGACTAAACATAACATGAATAAAACTTTGATACATTACGTTGTCCATAAACATGATTTCTGCCTGAATCATGTCAGATTAATTTACATAGGCAGTGATCCTACGCTACTTCACGATGTCATCGAATTACATTTGTTATTGTTTTAATATGAGAGAGACCCCTAGTGGCAGAACTTGCATATTGCTTATTGCTTATTGCTTATTACTATGATACGATATAAATCTGTCGTTTTATGTTTAAACTGGGATATCTAACCCTTTAACATCTTTGATTGTATTCAGATCATGAGCAGTACTGACTTACAGCAGTATTGGATTTTTGTGTGACCAATAGATCAATTTGTGAAAGTATCTTGACTTTCAGTTAATAATCCCTGTCCAGTTATTTTATCAATAAACATCTTCTCATTGGATTTGCTGAATATATTATATAGATACGTTTAGACAGTGTTACCGTGACATAGTTTATCCCCCAGAGAGCACCGACAAGATTGTTTTTCAACTGTAAAATATCCCACTCAGTACAATACAACTATTTTGATAATCGTTTTATTGGTTTGAGTGATTGTCTAAGAAAAAAAAACCAACAAAATTCCAGTTTCTTAGATGTGAATATTTTTTGGTTTCTTTATTCCTCCAAGACAGTAAACTGAATATCTTTGAGTTGTAGGTAAAACATTAGAGGATGTCATCCTGGGCTTTGGGAAACACTGATTGACATTTGTTACTATTTTCCGATATTTTATAGAATACTTTTATACTCTTGGAGCTATCAATTAATCAAAAAAATAATCCACTGATTAAAATAATTGGTAGTTGCAGCCCTACAATATATATTTTAGTCACAATTATCGATTATCTGATTTTTAAAAATCTCAGATAGGTGTCAGCCTCAGAGATCTAGAATCGCCACAGCTTTAAGTACTGTATATTGATATGGAAATATAGAATACATGTAATGTGATTGGAGATTTTATCCACATCACCTACTCCTAACAAAGACTAATACCTGCACCGAAGTCACAGTAGTGCCTGTTTCAGCTATATAGCTGTGTAAAGTTATGATGTATTTACTTGTCTCAGTGTCTCTGTGTTTGCCATCTGAACACCCTCTTTTCACAACCTTCTGTTCAGGGCTACTACTGTGCACCTGATCTGCCTGATAGTTTAATTGACTCCCATCTGCCTGTGTACTGTGCCGCTTTACCTTGCTCTGGCCTGTTTCAAGGCAACTCAAACTGCTGTTATACTGTTAGCACTTACTGGAAGAGCGTCAGCTAAACGGTGTGATAATACCACGCTAAAATGTCTGTTAAAAAAAAATAAATCATTTTTTTCTCTCAATAAAATAATGATACCAATAGAGAGCGAGGAGCGAATGGGGGGTGGAGAAAATGGCATGTGTTACAGTTACATTTCTCAGTAACCGTAGAAACAGCCAATAGGGATGGAAAATTGCCGTCACCTTGGGAACAGAATGGAACATAGAGAGCGAGATAGGAGAAATGTATGGAATGGGTCGTGGAATGATTGATGTCATTACGACAGGTTATACTTAGCATAATAAGGTGTGAGGTGTGTGTGTGAGTGCGTGTGTGTGTGTGTTTTTGTGAGTGTCAGTCAAACAAAGAGAAATCAGGGCGTAGGGAGGAATTAATCAGCACTCTCTTTTCTTCCTTTCAGTGCAGCGTTCTGATGGATACAGTTATTATGTAAATGATTGTTCCTGCGTTCGCTCTGTAGATCCTAATTTTGCCTTCTGTGTCGCTGCCTCCTGCGCACACAGATCTAAGAGTGTGTGGGGGTTATGTGGATGTAACAGATTAGTAGCAGCTCCTCTATGAGTGGAGTGAACTATACTGACCTCTGAGTCATAGTAACTCTCAGATCAGAGCGCTGAGCGCTATTCTGTGCTCTGTTTTCACTGCAGGTTTAAACCAGTTGTGAAGATTTTCTGAACAAATTCTACCCACTCTTCAGCATCTGGTTTAAATGTTTTCTTTCTGTCATTTTGCTAATCCTTTTTAAAAGCAGAAATATCTTAAATTCTTTCTTAAATACACCCAAAATATCTTCAGAGTTTGGAGGAATGTTCCAAAACAGCCCGCAAAGCAGATTTAGGAAGACCCCCTCCTGATTCAGTACAAAAGACAGCTTCGTCATTCTGGAGCCCGTTGTCTCAAACTGAGTCAGACTCTTCATTTTCAAACACAACAGAAGCTATTCCACCTCAGCCAAAACAAAAAAAGAAAAAAAACAAACATCTTTAACGGAGCATTCATACCAAAAACCCTGCGTTAAAGAATACAAAGAAGTGCTGGTGTGGGGGTGTGTTGTTTAGGTTTAGTGAGACGATGAAGTACACCCCAGGAAGGCCAGCTGGAGTTCCTAAATTGAAGGCTTATCTGACGCCAAAACACTGCACAGCAGTTTATAATACTATGAGGCAGGATTTTACTGCTGAGGAGCTATCACAGCGACAGTCATTTTATCTTTTGTCTTGATTATTGTGAGATAAACAGTAGAAATTTGCTGCACAAATAAGTAATCTCCCAGGAGGGTCCACTTGCACATATGATTGGTGTTCTGCTCGTATTAGCGATTTTCTGCTGGTAAAGCAGTGTGTTGACAAGTGCTATAAGTGCACAGAGACGTCATTATCTGCATTTGTATCTGTTCAACCAACAAAATGATCTGTATCTGTACTCAGATAGAAAACCAGAAGTTGGTGTGGTTTATGCTGGAAGTCACATGACATCACACAAATGCTGTATTTTCTAACCTATTATTCATTGCCAATGCAATTGTTTTGCCCTCAAAACATCAAGTTAATATTAACATATAATTACTTATAAAATTCATTTCTACATCATCTTACTGTACTTTTGATTTATTTCTCTTTGTCTTTTATTTTGATTTTTATGATTTGATTTTGATGATTTTTATACCAGGAGACAAGGATAACAAGGTAATTTATTTATCATTTACAAGGTCGTAAAATGAGATTTGTTGTAGCTCCCTCTTTGACTCAGTGATTGAAACTGATTGCTGAGATAAATAAAAATATGAACTGAATCCCACCACTACCATTTAACCACCCTTTTTAGTTCCCCAGTGGTCGAATGAGTAACTCTGCTTGATCTGCAGAGCCCGTCTCAGTCTATAAGAAAAGACAAAGACCCAGCTCTTTTTGAGCACCTCTGCAATCTATTGATTGCAAAAAAAAAATAGTTTAATGCATCATATGCACTCTATGCATTGCCTCTTTCGCTGCCTGTAGATACCTACGTCCTATCAGACTTGAACTTTGCTTTAGTGCACTTACTCATGTTCTTCTCTCCTGACTTGTGTTGTATCAGCTCTCAGACAGACGCCACTTTGGAAGTGTCTGGTAAATAAAATTGTAAATTGTGAACTGGAAACTGAGGGACAAACAGATAAAAAAAAAGTTTTATAAATCAAAAGAATTGCAATGATAATGTGTTCATGTTTTTTGATGTCTTAATTTTACTGCAGGTCACAGTACTTGATACATGTAGAGTAATATTATAACATATTATGATAATATTAGAATATTAAAATTAAGCACATATGTAAAAATGTACTTAGATATGAGATAAAAGTAAAAAGGAGTACTCGAACATTACTGTGTTACATTTTGGGAACTAATTTCTCCCGATTAACAACAATCAATGTAGATGAATTATTTGTTTCCATTTCATTATATGTGCCTTTCTATATCGTATTTATTCCGGTGCATCCCACGTGTCAATGCAGAGAAATCATTGAAATGAATGAAGGGACTGAGCTGCAGTCTGTCTGGACACAACAAAACTAACATATAGTAAACTTTATATGAATATGAGGAAAGTTAAGTAAGTTAGGTGCATTTAGACAAGCAGAGTTAGGAGGAATGAGGTAATGATGCTTTTTAACAGATATCATCAATGTAATTTGAGGTAATTTCAGTGTAATCAATGCATTGTTTGTGCGTGTTACATGTTGTCAGAATTAGTCATATAACTCCTTTTGTTACCACCTTTTTTTGCAAGAAAGTCACATTTGAATCGAGCTATTGAATATGAATCTCTTGCATACCAAACTTCCCCATTCACAATAATACATCTGAAACTCAAAATGGATGCTGGAGTTTTGTCTTTGCTTTCACCTGAAAGCCCGACTACATGCACATCCTCCCACATAAAGCCTGACCTTAAACCTGATTGAAACATCTTATTCAACGATGATTTCAAGTAGTTTCAATAGAAATACATGAGAATACACGCTGCCCTTCACTTATTAATTTAAAATTCTAAAGAGAAGAATTTCCTTTTACTTTGCTGCTTGGTAACAGCCTTGAAAACTCTGTGTAGCTTTTAAACAACAGCATTCAAGTTCAGTATGAAATGTTTTTACTCTCCTTGTCGATTCTTAAAATCAGTTTTGAAACATTTGGAAAAAGATTAGCAAGAACTCAGCCCACGAGTGTGTGCTGCAACCTTCTCAGTGCCTCACAGGTTAAGAGCAACAGATGGGAAGGAGAGTGAATGATGCACAGAGACAAAAACTCAGGAAAAAATGTACTGATGTTTCTGCCACAGCAGAGGCTGGAGTGTTTTGAAACAAGCACTTTATGCGTGTATGTGTGCATTCATGAGTCTGTGAAGCAAATATAATACCTGTTTGGATATTTGCATGTACTTTCTTTTTCTTTCTGAAGTGAATGTTCTCGTATCGTTTTCAGAAACGAGAACAGCAGACCCCGTCTTTCAGTCCTCTTTTGTGATCCCTCGATCCTGTCTTTCCTATTCCTTCTTCTCTCTCAGGTCAGGTCGGGTTAAATTCCAAGTAAGCTCCAAAATAATCATCGTAATTTATATGGGGGAGCTTAGAGTTGAGGCCTGACAGAAATTCCATCTGAGAGCGGTCTGAAATATTTCGTGTACTGAAGGTAGTGGGTTTATTTTATCTTGCATCGCTTTGATGTTGCCCTAAATCTTTATGAATATTGTCAGCAACAAGGTAAAAAAAATACTCCATGCATTCATTAAATTTCATTTCTCATTTTTCAATCAAATCCATCATATATAATGAAAATAAAATGATATAAATTATACAGTCTAATAATAATTTTTCCATTCCCATTCCATTTTTTCACCTAAAATATCTTCTGTAGGTTACAGAGAGAAAAAAGAAATCATGACACTCTGAAATAACAGCCACACAAAGGCCGAAAATTAGTGAAATAATGTTGACTTATGTGGCAAATGTCAGTGGAATTAGGTTACACAATGCCAGTGAACGTAGCATAAATGTTAATTATGTATTTGGCATTTCACTAATGTGAGGTAGGGAGGGGCAAGGTTGCATCAGATGTGCTTAAACACACATTAGCGCTCCCAAAGAAACACACACGCGTGCGCGCACACACACACACACACACACACATACAATGAAACATCAAAGGCTGCACAGTGACTGGTAAGTGACAGCTTGATCACAAAGTTTTATGTCTCTTCCTTTGACTGATCCGACAGGAAACAGACACACAGCCTCTGTATCCTGGCAACAGCCCTCTCTCTGTGGCACTGAGAGATGGACAGGATGCAAGGTGTGTGGGTCTGTGTGTGTTTCTGGGTTTGTGTGTGTGTGCGTGTGTGTGTGTGTGTGAGTGTGTGTGTGTGTGTGTGTGTGTGTGTGTGAATAATGGATTGTGAATACACTTGTCTTCTGTCAGTTTAACCTCCTAAAATCTGTCGGACCCAGCAGTCGGTCCATAACTTCATGCTGCGTGGCCAAACGTTCAAACCCAGCACACACCCAACTTTATTTTCAATTCTAAATTTCCACACGTTAAAAATATTTATTTTTCAGTGCTGGAAAGTAATGAAGTACATTTACTCTACATTTACTCAATTTTGACATACTTGTACATTAAATGCTCAATTTTGATTGATTATTTACAGCATTCTAAGGTCTGTTATTTCTGAATGGCAGGCTGTTGCTATGGGCACAGTTCTGATAATAGACTCTTAAGGACTTAGCAGAAGCAATAAATAAACTTACTTACTTACATATTTTTACTTGAGTATTTTTAGACTTCAGTATTTCCATATACCTTAAGCAAAGCTCTGAGTACTTCTGCCGCCACTGTTCTTTTTGATGTAATAGGAGTTTTCCCACAGAAGACATTTTAACATGCCACAGTAGGCAAAGCAGAAACAATAAAATTAAATTGAATTCCATTTAGCTGCTTCAGCTTCAAGGTCTTGCTATTGTGCACGCTGGCTCATTGTCACACTGTTTGAAGTCAAATGTCCACCCTCTACACTTGTAGATGGGGCCCTCGCGGCCTTCGGTTATATGTACTGTGACATGCTCACTGTCATCATGTCAGGTTTGTGAGGCTGCAAGGCCACACAAGCCCCTGATTAGACGAGCCTTGCACTTCATTGCTTTTCATGTCTTTTTTCTTCTGCACATTTCTACAATTTAAATGGTTTGACATTTTTTACATGATGTAAAAATAAAGTCTTATCGTACTTTTTTGTTTTATACATTTAGTAAAGTTTTCTTGTGTTAGAGAGTAAAAAAAGTCCCAAGAGCCCACTTGCAGACTTGATAAATTGTGAATTTGAACTTTCTGGGAACATATTTGTTCAGTCAGTGAGTCTGCAAGTGTGATGAACAGTCACCGTCATGAGTTATTGCTCCTCCTTTAGAGAACAGAACCATTGCTAATGTTATTTGTGTTTTTTCTAGTATGACAAGTCAAAATGTCTGCTGTCAAAAAGGCCTCTGGTGCAGCCATATAACACTTGAGTATTTGCTTTGAATATTTCAGTGAGTATAAACATCATATTTCAGTGCAGTGATATTGTCATATGGTATGAACTTTTAAAATTGTAAATAATTTCAAGAGGCTGTCAAGAAGACTTTTTTATGTATTGGCACCACTTTATAGTAAAACTACACTTATAAATGATTTATACAGGGTTTATAATTAGATTATTAATTAGGTTCTAAACACATCACTAAGAAGATGTCATAGCACATTAGATAAAAAGATAAAAAGTAAACCTTATTGCTTATTCAACTTACTTTGTTTTCTCCATCAGTACAGTTGTATCTGCCTGCTTTATCAGATAATTGTTAATTTGTTATCAGCATTAAACCACCGCCAGCTTATCTTACTGTTTTTCTCATTTCTTTTGGCTCAAGTTTTGAATAAAAATTACATTTTTCAAAACAGTGCGTTTGTTGTTCACAACAGATTTAAATTTCTCATTCATTCAAGCAAATTGCACTTGTTTTGGCGAATCTGTGCAAAAGAGCAGTTGCCCACAATTTGCACATTAATGACACTGTACAACAGTAATGTGCAGTATTCACTTTTACTGGTTACTTTTGCTGCATCGACGTCACTGCCTGTTCATTCAACACCTCCACAGCGTTCAATTGCAGGCTCCAACAGGGGGTCCACAATATGTGTTCATCACTCCTCAATATCTCTGTGTAAACATAATCTGTGTAGGAGTGATGAGGTTGGAGCCTAGACGCCAAACTCTAACTATGTATGCAGTTAACATTCTTAAACATCAGTTGTCTGACTGAATTTAGAATGAGGATTTTGAGAAACAGAAAACCCCTTTGATTGAATGAGTGCTATTGATAATGCATTAAATATCAACAGTTAAGTTTTTTAACACCAGCACTTTTGCCGCAACTGCACATTTCTTTTTTCTCACATTTTTCGTTTTTCTTGGTAGTTTCAGTCTAACTCCAGTGAACTTATCACAGCCTCACTTCACCAAAC
The DNA here is from genome assembly GCA_034769285.1 of Lutjanus argentimaculatus. Lineage (NCBI taxonomy): Eukaryota > Metazoa > Chordata > Actinopteri > Lutjaniformes > Lutjanidae > Lutjanus > Lutjanus argentimaculatus. The sequence goes on from JAWZSL010000001.1 coordinate 7,284,066, forward strand.
AGTTACTGAAATTCATCCGTTGAAGCCACTCTGCAGCCTCAGCGGTCTGAATACATGGAGCTGCTGCTGTCGGCCAAAAAAAAAGGGGTCCAGTATTAGTAATCAGTCTTCAAATGTGCTCGCTTTAACTGGTTCAAGTGAGTTTACAACTAACCCACATTCACATGAAGAACGTTATTCTGATCCTGCGCCAGTCTACGTTTGAAAACATGAAAATTGAATGACATGGAGTCTTTCAGGGTGTTATTATTACGAGAGGAAGTGACGATGTTGTGACAAACTGCATTATGACGAGGGGATGAAAAATCACATTTCCATGGATGTAAATATAATCCTGCAGCATCAGATCATCAGAACACAGTCTGGGGAGGAGATGCATGTTATTGCCAGGTGTAAAGCGATCTTTTGTGTATTTGTTTGCGTAGGAACTTGTGAGCATATATGTGTAAGTATGTTAGACTATATATGTGAGAGAAAAGATCTGACTTTGGCGCGCTGTATGAGAGAGATGTCATCTCGTGTGGGTGTAACAAAGAGAGCATACCTCTGTGTATGTGTATGTGTGTGTGTGTGTGTGTGTGTGTGTGTCTGTGTGTGTGTGTATGCGTGTGTGTGTGAGAGTGTTAGTGTCTTAATCCTGCCCGTCAAAATGATTTTACAGCCCTCGCTCATCTCCTCCAGTCTTTCCAAACAGAGGAAGAGAAGATTAGTCACACCTCCTCCACTCTTGCTCTCAGTCTCTCCCTTTATCCTCTCTTCCACAAGTGTGTATCTGTGTGTGTGTGTATGTGTGTGTGCGTGCGCATGCATACGGGTGTGTTTGTGTTTGTGTGTGGGCTCAGCGGTTTTACGTAAAGCTCCATAGAAAAGGCAAGAGTCGTGCAGAGAGTCCTTGGCAGCAGAATACAATTGCTGCTCAATGGACCATTTTCTGCAGAGCTGACCCTGCCATATTGAGTTTTCTGGAGAGGAGTGCGCACACACACACACACACACACACACGCACACACACGCACACACATAGACACACAGTCACACACACATAGACACAACAGGCTCTAGATGATGATGCTGCAGTGAGACATTCAAAAACACAAAAGTGAAGTGATAGACACACACACTAACTGTATGAATACAGCAGCATGCAAACTCGTGTACATTACACATTTAAAAACACACACAAGCACGTATATCAAAGTACACACACACAGATATGCACATGACAGAAAGCTGTGGGGTTTGTTTTTTTTTTCAGAATTATATGCCCACGTTTGGCTTGATAATGATAATTACCACCTAATCACATATTCACGCGCAGAGCGTAATTACCCACACAGCTGTTTATACACACTGTTTTTGTGTGTGTGCTTCTATAGTGTGTGCAGACGTGCGTGTGTGCCTTGAGGTCAAAGGGAAGTGGGTGGCGTTCCCTCCCATGTGGAAGTGTGTGTGATGACATGATGACCTTGTCATCAGCACCACTCTCTCACCTTTGACCTTTAGCCAAAAACAAGAATTTTGGGGGCCGACACCTTAATTTACACAATGTCATGTAGCTTATGTAATGTGTTTTTAACCAGGGGTCCTGACTTAAAATAGGGGTCTGACCTCTCTTCTTCTCTTATGATAGCTTGTCATACTACATTTTAAAGAGGCTCTCTTAACTTGTTTTGTGCGCCAGAATTAATGTTATTCTTGTGCCAAATCCATTAAATGACAAAATCTTTTTCTTATGCAGAATATTTTTGTGAAATTAAAATAATCAAATGTGTCCAAAACAAGGAGGTGCTAAAAGAAAAAGTCAGAAAGCTGCTGATTTTCACATGTTGCAAAATTTTTAACAATTCCTAAAAAATAATAGTCTTTTTCTCTCTCTGTCTCCCATTTATGTGTCTCCTCCTCTTCTTGGTGCTCTGCAACATTCCCCTCAAAGGTAAGAGACACGTGCACACACCCACTATCACAACACCAAAAGTAATTTATGTAAGAGTTAGATAGATAGGTAGATGGAATGGATGGATGGATGGATGGATGGATGGATGGATGGGTGGATGATGGATGGATGGATGGATGGATGGATGGATGTATGATGATAGATAGATAGATAGAATAGAATAGATGATAGATAGATAGATAGATAGTTTAAGGAATTTACACTACAAAATAGGATAAAGAAGCAAAATGTTGGAGATGAACAGGAAGATTGATAGAGCAACAGGCAGAGGATGGATCAATAAATGGCCTGATGAACAGGAACACTGATCGGGGGACTGACACATCAACAGATGGGCAAATTAATAGATTTAAGATTAATAGATTATCACACAGACAGAAATAGACAAATGAACAGAGAGACAAAGAGAACCAATAAAGAGGTGGACAGAAGGACAATCATATCTACAAGTCTGCTAACAGACATTTTGGCTGTGATGGCTTTCCTCTGTTGCCATGGCAGCACTGTCACATACCAGCTGGACTTGAGGAGAGATGCCCAAACACACACACAAACACACAAACATTTTTTCTGCACTCTTCAACCCCGTCACTTATTTTACTTAATAACATAAATTATAAATACCTCCCTGCAGAGAGGAACATTATGCAAATTAATTTATTATTGCCAGTGTTTCGTTTTACACCGACTGTGAGATCGAGAAGAGTCCTATAACAGCGACACCTGTAATGCAACGTCTAGACTTAAAGGTGCTATCAGTAAGATGTGCCTCTTTAGTTACATGTAGCAGCAGCTGTGAGAGACCACAACAACATTAGCAAAGTTAATTTTGCTTCCACATGTTGCACTTAACTCATGTAAGTGATACACTGTTGTATGCAAGCTAATGAAGAAGTGCCTTAAACCCAGCCAGCAGGGGGCGACTCCAGTAGTTTCAAAAGTCAGATTGTATGCACTCTTATGGTAAAATGAGCCTACTCTCACTTGATTATGTTGATTATGATGAGTTTATGGTGTCGATCACTCGTTTAAAGTCTTCCTCTATGCAGCATGACATTACTTCTGTAAACCCATTTAGAGAATTTAAAATAGAGGATAAAGCTGTGTATGCTTTAGGGTCGGACTACTATGTAATTGATAAGTCATTCTCATCCATCCTGTGCAACACACAGGGCTCATGAAACTCATATCAAGCTGTTAAAGTAGACCATGGTGATCAAATATTGGTAAAGATTTTGTTGCCTTTTTCCCACCTAAATTTTTTTTTAGAAATATGTTTTAGTGTACTGCTTAGCTGTATAGATCGCAACCAGGTTTATCTGGTTTCCAACGGAGCCTTCCAAAACTCTGATCAAACCTTCAAACTAGACGACATTGATCAAATATGAATCAGTATTCTGTTACTGCATTGCCTATTCCTCACCTAAAATATTTTCATATTTTAGTGACTGTTTAGGTGTAATACAAAAAACTTTGTGACAGGGCAGGCCACCGTTATTTTCTGCTGAATGGATGAACCAAGATTAAGCACTGAAATGCGTTACCCACCGGCTCCATGCTCTTGTTGGTACTATGCATGCTCTAGTTGCAAAAAAAAAGAACAAGATGAGGACTCTGATAAGATTAACTCAAGAGTTCAAAACGATTGCCCAGAAACCAGTGAGAGTCAGGGTTGGTTTACACTTTGTTTTAGGCCTGTATCTTAAGTTTTAAACACAAAATATCAACAACCTCTGCCAGTAAAAACTGACTTAGGTGAGTTAATGCCATGCTAGTGAGCAGTAAAGCTAACACTGGCTTCACTTTTAAAGTTACATATGTATATTTCATACCAGTTAAAATCTGAACTTTTTAAAAAATGGCAACAACTGCAGTCTGATGTTTGATGAGCTGAATAAAAAAACTATCTTACAAGAAGAGTTATTCCACCATTCCAACATTTTTTGTACTTTTCAAAGGCTGCACTGATAATCACTTGCATTGCACCAAACTTAGGCCCTATTGCCAAGTGGTTAGTTAAGGGGGTCGGGGAGATCAGAGTGCCCCCCTGCTGGCTCGGCCTGTTTCGTAAGCTTGAAATCTCATAATGTGTTGAAGTAAGAAAAGAGGAACATCAAACTAATCAGAAACTCTTGTCACCCTCTATCCATAATTCGTGGTTGCTTTGTGGAAAGAGACAATAAAATATTATTGATTGCAGTTTAATATGATTGTAATTTAACTTTTTAATGTTTAAATTAAATATTAAATTATATATGTAATTGTTACAGAAGTATTCTACTTACAAGATTATACACAGTTCTTTGCCACTAAAGTTGACAAATACAGAGACAGTATAGGGTAATTTGTGCAGTAAACACTTGGTACAGTTACAGTTCTATCGATTAAACACAGTAATGGCTGCTTCATGCTCTTTCTTATACATCCTTTTCTCTCTCAACAATATGCTAGCATCACAGGGTTAAAACAAGGTTCACATCTATCCTTCATTAACATAATTAGAATTCTTTTCCACTTCAGATAAGTGCAAGAGTTCACTTCAGGACTTCATACTAACAGAAGAGTTCAAACTGCAGGTCATCTCACCTCCAGTTGTTCACATCCCTGCCTCACTGTCCCTGTCTCATTACTCTTTCAGTAATTAATCTCGCCATCATTATTCTCCAAGTCACCCGCTGCTCTCTGTGTTTTACTCTTCTTCTCTTTTCTATTTCGCTTTATGTGACCCAATTAACACCTGGAAAAAGATTAGGTGTATGCAAGGTGCACATGCAAGGAGAACATATTGCAGTTCATTTGCCATCATTTGAAAGGTCACCTAAGGTCACGTGTCCATACAGAGTTTTCTTCTTGAGTGCAGGGATGAAGCGTATATGAGGAGAGAGAAAAACAGCTTGGCATTAGCTAGATAGCTAACAGAGGGTTGACTACACAGCTAACAACAAGCATACACACTGTAGGATGATAAAAGCACCCATAACTGGGTTTTTCTGTTTCTGTTATGATGACACAACAAGAACAAGCTCCATTTTCTTGGCTACCAGGGTGACAAATCCCATTCTAATACATGATTGGTTGCCTGAAAATTAAGCAACATTGACAACACCACAGCCTTCCTGAAAAGCTCAGAGATTTTAACCTGGAAGTATTCTGAGGGGCTGCACAAAAAAAAGACGGAGTGTTCTGAAAAAAGTGCAGCACCTTTTCTTTAGATGTCAGCTGCCACAGACGCTCAGTCCTCACTGGAACAGTTGAAATAAAAGCTAAAAAATGCTATGTGGACACAGGCCTTAACTCCTAACACTGCTTGCTGCTATCTCAAGCAGGAAAAGTGCTACAGACAACCACTTCCTCAGTAAAATAAAAAAATACAAGTCCGCCAGCTCCTCCTGCCTATATGTGCAATTTGAGATCCCACTGAGTGCAGAATCAAGACACCAAGGCCAGCTTAAAACAAACAAAACGAAAAAAAAAAAAAAAAAAATCAAAAAAGATGCAGCAGAACCAGAGATACAGGCTGCATCTGACATTCTGTACTAGCATGCTATTTAGCACAATAAAACAGTATGTGAGGTTTTATTGTATGTCCAAAACCTTAATATGAAACCAATAGTGTACGAGTTGTATACTAAATAATATAGTATGCAAGCATTGGACACTACATTGGCATAGATTCTTTTTTTTTATTTTCAAATCTGTCTTCAGACCCAACTGACACTGACTCAGGTGACATCACTTGAGGCAATTTATCAAATTTCAGATAGCTTGCTCTTGAACCACAAGATACAGCCTTTTTCACATATGCTGTTGTACCCCCCCAAGACTTTGATGTGTCGAATTAGTTCCCCTTTAATGTTAAGTGTAAAGCAAAGGCTCATTATCAGAGGTCAGGGCCCTGATATCATATCCAGAAACATCACACCACATGTTAATACCTAGTGTATAAAGTTTTTTCTCACTTCTCACTTCTACTCTCCTGTCCTGTCTCATTTTCTTCACCTGATTTTTCTGTTTTCTCCTCATTTTTCCTCTTATCTCTTTCTTTCTTTCTTTCTTTCTTTCTTCTAACCTTTTCCACCCCAATTCAATCCACCTGAACCTGCCATGTATTCTAATCCCATGTTTCCGTCAGTCCCTCTGCCTCCCTCATCAGTCTTTTTAACTTACATTGACACACTCTCTCCCGCTTCCTTCTCACCCACACAATATTTCCTCTTTTATTCGCTTTCTCTGTCATTGTCTTCCACCTATCAATCACTTCATCCTGATCTATTCTCACCCTGTCTCTTGATTCATGTCTCCTAATCTCTCCACCTGCTTCTCTTTTGTCTTTTCCTCTCTGTCTTTCTCTTGCCACCTCTCTGCCCCGTCCCTTTTCCTTTTAGTCTTTCTTACACAGCTCTCTGCTCCTTTTACTGTTGACTTCAATCAGTCTTATTGATGAATTGATTACAGTTTAGGTGAAGATTCAGATAAGGCATCAAGTGTGTGTCAAGTGTCATACTGTCCCATTCATGTGCATATAGCATTTGTGTGTTTGTGCTATCTGCATTGCAGTCCTTTTACTTTCATTTCTTTCCTCTTTTAATCTTCTGCTTAAAGGATCAGCATACAGTAATTACCTATCCTCACACATCAAGCAGATCTAACGCACGCCTTTAACACAAATGTGTAGTCGGCTGTGCAGTTCCTCTTCAAACACAGTGACCTCACTGTGCCTGCAGACAATATATACAGCTCAAACACTGCGTTAACAAACACACACACACACACAACCCAACTGGTATTAACACAGGTAAGTAACACAGCTATGTTAGCGGAGTTCACATGTTTTATCTTGAGTTAATACCATGGTCTGGATGAATTCCTGATTCTGATTCTCTGCAAGGTGTCATTTAATACCTGATAATGAACACCTTCTACATTAATGCGCTGGAATAAGCAACCATAGCAACAGGGACACAGTCAGAGTCTCCATTTAGCTTACAATATATTCTAACACGTTAACAAGCTAACATCTTATTACAACAATGAGTGACTTTAGCATATCTCTTAAACTCTTTGAATAATATGACAACTTTGATGCGATGCAGCTGAAGAAAGAGAAACTGAAAGGAAAAGGGAGAAATTCACTATATTCACACAAAAGCCATTTTCTTCTGATGTCAAATGTAACATAGGAAATGGTTGAATGCTTCCATTAGCCGCTGTCATTAGCCAATGTTATTTTATTCTAAAATGTGGCCCAGTGTCCCTCCAGATTCTCACTATCCATTTCAGTTGCCGCTCAATCAGGAAGTAGTGAAATGAGAATGATTTGTCAGATTCTATACATTCATTTGACTTACCTGTTGACAGTACACGTCATTTCTTGGTGAAGATCTTAATAATGATTTTGGGACAATCACAAGGCTGATAGCTAGCTAATGTTGGTGTTAAACATACTGTCAAATTCTGTTTGTTTGTCAACCAATGTTATTGACTTGACTAGCTTTCTGGCTCACAGCTGAGCCAAAGAGTTGTATGATCTGAGCAGACTATCTCTACTTGCCAAGTCGTATCTAAAGTATTGCCATTCTGAAGTAGTGAACAGTGTTTACATTGCAGAAGAACCTTATGGGATGGTAATGAGTGTTCCAGGTATTTATGAAACCCTTAGGTGTTACCACGGAAACAGAGTTATGGCTTGTAAAAACTTAAAGACTTTGATTGCAAGATGCATGAAAATATAAATTAATGGTTGTATTTAATTCTTCAGCTGGTGACCATGGTATAAGTGGGCTAATGCTCTTCGAGATGTCCATAAACAGGGGGCACTTTCGGGCATTTTCCCTTACGTATATGAGACTTGGGCTGACTAATCTCTGTGTTTTACTGTGGTCACTCAAGTGCCACACACACACACACACACACACACACACACACACACACACACACACACCACACACACACACACACACACACATACACACACACCCATGCACACTCATGGAGGGACAGGATAAAACACTTCTTACAGTATTTTGTGAAATGTACTCAAAGTACGACACACTTGTGCCCGCTGCAGGTATGCTCAGTATTAAATTGTCATTGCTAAAGCAGCTTTGAAAAATAGATGTTGATGTGTTTGTTTTCTGTTTGTGCCTTCTTTGTCACATCTGTCAAAAATGTGAAAATGCAATTTCAGCAGCCTGATGGTTTGGACAAAATAAGTGTCTTTCCAGCATTCGCCAGGTCAAATGTGTTTGGAAACGTACGCATGTGTGCAGGTGTTTTGTGTTATAAAATGTGCCTCATTTGTGCTGATGTCTGCAGCACACTGATCAATTGTGACGGGCACATGGAATAATTTTGTATGCCTTCTCTGAATTAAACATGTATTTAACACAATGTCACTGCCACATACACACACACACACACACACACACACACACACACACACACACACACACACTCTCAGGATGTAGTTAGTTTGAAATTCAAAGTAGACTTCTGCAAGTCCCTGATAAGGCAGCCCTGGGCAAGATACAACAAATATTAATATTAGTTTTTACTATTTCACTGGGTTTGGCATCAATGTGTGTGTGTGTGTGTGCGTGCGTGCGTGCGTGCGTGCGTGCGTGTGTGTGTGTGTGTGTGTGTGTGTGTGTGTGTGTGTGTGTGTGTGTGCAATTGTGTGTGCTTGTGGAGTAGCTGACATCCATCACTAAACTCCCTATCAATCACTTCTTGTCCAATCAGCTAAGTGGACCTCACCATGGGTTCTGTGTGTGTGTGTGTGTCAGTGTTTGAAATGCGTTTGACTGCTCCATTTAATTCATTTTCACTTAATGTATTTAGCTTTTTCCTTTGTCAGCAGAAGCACATTTAAATGTCAGATCTACAGTTTGTCAGGCATCTCCTACTCTCTACTCGAATTGAACCAATCATAACTTATTGTAACAAAGTAGATGATATAATCACTTTAAAGGCAGAATATGCAGAATTGTTTGCACTGCTAGCAAGAAGAAAGCAGAATCAATCTGAGAAATAAAATGTTATTTTATGATTATTTCACAGTGGTTACCTTCTAAAGAGGAGCATAGATTCACATGAATTTGTAGTGGTTTGCTTTCTTTTTTGTCTTTTTTAGTATCACAATTCCCCTTTTTCTGGGTTATGACTCAGAGTGCACGTTGTTGGCTCGCTGAGATGTGTTTAGAGACAAATCCCAGTACAGGATGGACTAAACCATTTTGGAAGGAGTGAGAAGGGCCACGGAGAACCTCCACTAGTTTTTCATTTGATACAAAGTTCAGTCTCTCAACTGATTTATTCATCCATATTTTAATTTTTTATGACACAAATTACGTAGAAATGGAAAATTTGCAACAAAACTTTTCATTCCAGACTTTTAAGGACCCAAGGTAGTCAGTAACACTTTTCCTTCCACTATGGTGCCCGTTGTTCTGAAGTGCATACAAACATGCCCACACCTCTGCAAAACATCAAGTTGTGTGTGAATACAGTCAAGGTGATCCTTAGTCTGCTCTGTTTGTCTGTATATCTCTTTCTGCAGCTCTCACAGACAGAGGACAGAAGAAAGAGCCAGAGACTACATTTTTTTTAGAGTCCCAACCTCAAAACCTGTGTGTTGTTGTTGGCAGGGGGCTGCATGTTACTGTAAAACAGGCTGAACCCCAGAAGCAACACAAACACAACAAAATATGAGAAAACAAGAAAATCCAGGCAGAGGGCGGGGTCTCTGCTGATACAGACATCACCACACACTTCTAGTGAGTCGTATGGCATAATTGAAAGGGATTACGTTTATCTTATTAGTTATGTCGAACATTAATTCATGAAGTACAAAAACTTTAAACAACCAGAATAATGCAACAGGCTCTTGCTCGAAAGGATGTTAAATGGGGCACAATTAATGCCATTTCTAGACTAACAAGGCAGACCAGACCAAAACAAACCCTGCAAAAACCTGAGCAGTCCGGAGAGATGGCATACAAAACAAACATTGTTGGTTTTAAGCAGTTAAATTTTTAATGGCAATTAATCATTTGTTGGGGGGAGTTTAGGGCAGCTCCTCAGAAATGTGCTAATTTATATTTAAATGCCCTTAATTTGCTTGCTATGCCCTCTGTCTCATTTTTGCCTGTGTGCTTATCTGACTTTCCAAATGAAAACCGAGTCCGCCAAATCCAGTTGCAATAGGCTTTGTCAGTCTCCTCAGCCTGAATCTTAGATGAGGCCAGATGCTAATGAAGATGCGCATTAAGGACATCATGGACAATATGCAGACTGAAATCATTATTAATCACTAACGTCCCTAGTTAATGTGAGTCCATACATTGTTTTTTTTTTGGAAAATGCTGCATAGTATGCCTTTAATAATGTATACATGTATATTTTGCTGCCTGGTTACAGTGCATTACTCCTCAGCAGGGAACCATACAATGTCTGCAGTATCTTCACATGAGCCATTCACTTTGATGCTTCTTTGTCACACCATATATAATCTGGCTCCTGTTTGAGATGTGTGTGTTTGTTTCTGTGTGTGTGAGAGAGAGAGTGAGTGAGTGTTTTATCAGTAATTTATGTGCTGCCACAGCAGGCTTCCTGTCCAGTCTACTCTGTCTGTGTGTGTCTGTGGCAGGAATCCTTTAGTCAGAATTATGGCCTCAGGCAACAGCTACACACTGTCATGCTGTGTGTGTGTGTGTGTGTGTGTGTGTGTGTGTGTGTGTGTGTGTGTGTGTGTATGTGTGTGTGTGTGTGTGTATGTGTGTGTGTGTGTGTGTGTGTGTGTGTGACCTCTGGGGCGAGTATTGATTGAGTGTCTGGTGCCCCTTTGTCACCACACAGTTAGCCTCATTAGAAATAGGTCTCGCCCCCCCTCCTCTTCCTCTTCCTCCTCACCTATCTTCATCACATCATCTTCCTTTACATCCTTCACCTTTCACAGCCCCATCCTCCTCTCCTCTCCTCTTCCTCCTCCTCTTCACCCCGTTTCCCTGAGAGATGATACATGGGCAGCAGGAGATTGGCACCATTGTTGTCAGTAGTAATGGGACTTTGCCACTACACTCAAAGTGGGAAAACATAATGCACCGTGAAGGACAATGGTTTAATGACACAAAATACTGTTTGTGTAATTATTGGCAACAGCTCATCTTTTCACCTCAAACAGCAGCTGGTGAATAATGAATTTAACATCGTCCCTCATTGGATTGTGAGCATTTCCACAAAAAATCTCATAATTACAGGGAGGATGAAAACCCCCGTCTGCCTCGGATGAGCAGGATCTCATTACAATTTGAATAGTCTCAGTGAAAAAAATGGTGTCGTGCCTTCCGAGGTATATATGGTAAGTCACAGTGCCCTTTATGTTATGTAATGAATGTGGATACAGAGTAGTGATATAGATCAGATAAAATCAATATTGATTCTTATGAATATGACTCCTTACAATATAAAAATATATAATATTGCATAGCATACCAGTCTAAAATTACAAAGAAAATATGAAAAGGAGGGTTTTCACTGTTTAGCTAAGATAACATTTGCAAATGCTAATGCATTATCCACTGTTGACCAAGGTAGCAATAATAAATATGCATTGTCTCGTTGCATTTTCAAAATAAAGGTAAGGTTAGTCATCAAAATAGGTTAGGGTTAGGGAAAAGATTGTGGTTTGGGTCAGAATAACTTCTTCCTTAAAGCACTCAACATTGATTAACCAAACCCCAGTCTCCTGTGTGAAAGTTGTGTTTGACCCACCCACCCCAACCTCTCCCTGATGTGGACTTTCTCACTCTTCATACTACATTTGTTCTTATTACTTTGAAAGTCGTGCTGACTGTCATGAAAAATATTGATGATTCGTGTCCATGTACACAGATCTATAGATTACATTTCATGACTATTTCATGAACTGCTGTGACACTGGGCTGATGGGATACATGATGGCTCTTTTTAGGTTGAACTTCATCCATCAGGCCTTGTGAGGACTCAATAACTCAGTAAATGTAATGCCAGACCCTCAACATGTTACCTTGCATGCAACGAAAAATAATTTTTGAAATCCAATCTACATGTCACTGGGAGCCAATGAAAGGAGGCCAATCATGGGGTGATGTGGGACCTGCGAGAGTATTTGTCAAAAGCCTGGCAGCAGCATCCTGCGGCAGCTGCAGCCAGGTCATTGTTGACTGACTGAAGCAGGAAGACAAGCCAATACTGAAGACCTGACATGATGAGATAAAAGCATGAACGGAAAAAAGAGAAAAGAAAACCTGGACAGGTTGCCGGTCCATCGCTGAGTGAAACAACACAGACAGACAAAATAAATTCTCACTCATAGTTTCCAGTTCACCTGGTCTGCTTGTCGTTCACTGTGGCATTGAACCAAAATCCCCATGAATCCAGAGAGAAGTGTTAACCACTGAGCCACAGTAATGCTGACTTAATAATCATACTTGCTTGAAATAATCAGACTCACCTACAGTTGATGAGTGAGGACTATTTATGGTGGAAGCTGAGTAATCAGAACGTTGTTAAAGGCATAAAAACACACACACAACCCCCCTTAAGAATTCAACAGTATAAGTCCTTTTTTTTTTTTCTTTGAATCATCTGTCTTCTCAGAAGTCACAGGCATTGTTTAATTATCCAAAGACCAGAGTGGCAACAAATTAGCTCACTTCAATTAATAGACCCATCCTGCCAGCTTGTAATTACGGTTTCTGGGCTTGTTCCATATTATGTTCATGCTATTGGGGTTATAATTATTTTCCTGAATCATAATGTTTGCCAAGTGAAACGGTGCAGTGTTTTTCATCTAACCTCGGGATCTGTACATCACTTGTGCCAATGCCAGGAGCAGTGTATAATGAAACGCTGTGGTTCAGTGCATTTATTTACTTACTTTTTTTTTCAACATTTTATCTGTTTGTATTAGTACTACATACTATTTTTAGGGTGGGATGTTATATGTGAGGATTTTCAGGTTGCCTGCACATTACAGCGTACAGCGCAGCTTTGGACATATGTACATACTGTAAAAACTATTAGAAAATACCATGTAACGAATTAAATAATTGTGCTTTTAAAAAACAAATGCAGGTAACTTGACACAATTATGATACTTTCACAAACCAGAGCAAGAAGGTCCTGCATTTGAATCCCTTTCTTGAGGAGTTTTCATGCTTTCCTCATGTCAGTCTGTATCAGACTTCTTCAAGTGCTCTTGTATCCAAAGACATGCAGACCATTTCAAACACTGAATCACAGTGTTGCAACTAACAATTACTTTCATTGTTGGTAATTCTGCCACTTAATTTCTTGACTGACTGATTTATCATTTCATCAATTAAAGTTAATGAAATAGTGAAAAAGAGCCCAACACGTCAACAATGTCAAATGTCTTATGTTTGACAAATAGACCAAAGCTTGAAGCAGCTATAATCTATATTTGACCCAAATATGCAGCTTCTCTCAGCTTTATGGATATTTCTTGTGAGGTCAACTCATTGTCTAGCTGTTTGCTCCACAACTGTGCTGTACTCTCTCAGCTCTCATAGAGTCATTTCACATCACATCAGGCAGCTGTTTTCAGAGGAAAACCTCTAAAAAACCCTCTGTACACTACTTTCTCAGCAGAAAAAAAACAAAAACAAGAAGTGTTTTAGACTTACATCAATCAGTGGTGTACACAAACATGATTTCAATTGAATGCTAATGTTGCTCCATAACTGCTAGATTTGTAAAGAAGCAACTGTTTGCTAACAATTTCACTATATATAACTTAAAAGATGATGATGCGTCAATGTTGTGGTCACAACTTCTGTCCGCTGCCCCCAAGTGGCAAAAAAAATCAGTTATTGAAAGTTTTAAGAGACACAATTTACATAAAAGATACTTTTTAAATTCAGCAAATAACATTAGAAAACCTGAAATGAGATAATGATTGAAATTTTGATCATTTTACAAATTAGCTGCAGATGAATTTCATCGACTGATTGATTGCCTGTTTTACCGTAGTTCTGCATTGTTGCTTGTAGGTGGTTATGTATCTTTCACTGTGTTTGTTAGCCCCATCCAGAGTAAACACTACTTCTTATTCAGTGCATGCAACTTTGAACAGGATAAAGAGTTTGAACAGAGATGGATGCCTTAAGCAAAGGATGTTTTATGAGTCAAGAGTTCAAGAAAAAAATTAAGGATGTGGATTAAGGAAAATGTACAGCATCAGCTAAACTTTCTCTATTATTATTCATTTTCTTCCAGTCTGCATTGGTAATGTCAGACCAGGACGTTTCCATGTTACATACAGAACAAATACACAGCATCACACCAAACAGGAAAACACAGTTCACTGCCTTAAATAATGACTCTGCTGTAACACCAGTTCAGTGATCTGAAAAGCTACGCCTCTGCTGAATAACTGATCACAAGTGTTAGAGTTTACATGTAGCTGACATGTCTGCCATCAGGGTCATCACCTCACTTACCCATTTTCACTCCTCTAACATGTTCACGCCTGCTTTCATCATGAAACCATCTTACTGTCAGCCGTCGATTTCTCTCCTCATCGTCCAGCAATCTTGTTCCTCACAAACACTTCCCATCAACAATGCAAACATACCGGCGCACACATCAGGATTTTAGTTTTTACATTTAGTATTCATGAGTAATCCAAAATCAGATTTCACCAAATGTCACTGCTGCTTATTTCAGCTTTTCTCAGCTACCATAACAGTGTCTGTATCATGTTTTTCAAAAATGATGTTTCTGGGCACTAACCCTGTTTGAGAACTAGAACAGTATGAAATTAAGCTATAAAGTATTTATGAAAACACACTTGAGGATCACAAAAGACTTGAAGTACCCTTCCTCAGCTTGGAGCTGTGTGCAGTCGGTACTCCACTGCAGATACAAACACACACACACAGACTGCTCAAGGTGACCTAAGATTTTTAAAGGAAAAAGATGGAGAAGAGGAAAAGAGGTCATGGGAAAGAAAGGGGCGAGTGAACGGACATTAGATGACCTAGTGGAAGAAAAGATGGAGAGGGAAGTATAGAGAGAGGGAGGGAGGAAGAAAGGAAAAGGAGAGGTGAGCGAAATGTCAAGGAGACTTAGAGGTAACATCAGGAGACTGAGGCATTGTATTGCCCTGCGTAAATGTGTGTGTGAGTGTGTGTGTGTGTTACTGAGCAGATAAACAGGGAAGCTCCCAGAGGGGAGTCCATCCTGGAATTTTTAACAGGAAATTTATTCTACCCCCAAACAATGGTATAATGCACGCACACACACATAAACGTACAAAAAAAACCAGAGCGCGCACAAAGAAAACACACACACACACCTCCACATACAGTACACACTTACAAAGCCTCTGAGTCTCATTAGGAGTGCAAGACAGTACAACAAAACATTTACATCAATCAAATCACTCACCTTGGGCAGATTGTGCTTCCCTTAGTTGGTATGTGTGTGTGTGTGTTTCTGCATTGTATATGTGTGCTCTTTGCATCTGATAGGGTGTATGTTTGTTTGATTTCATGTTTTTGCGAGTGATTCAGTCATTAAAATCGTATTTGTGAGCCTGCACCTGTGCATATTTCAGTGTGTGAACTAATCACACCGTGTTTATAATTCAATTTAATACATTTTCATTTTTAATTTGTTGCATTCATGTGCAATAGCTGCCCCAGGTGTACACTTTGAAGTGGGATCTCACATGCACAAGCACACACACAGCCTTTGACACAGTGACGTGTTAAACAGACGGCTGGAGCCGGGAGAAAGGCTCCGCCGTTAAAATAACAAGTGTGTGAACATGTGAGCACAGGGAATACACCGCTCTCTTTCCTCACTTTCTGCAAACGTGGAGGTATTCCCAGCTTCCTGTTTCTTGTCCAAAGAAGAAACTAAGTATTGACAATTAACAGAGCAAATAGCGAACTCAGAGGATGGGATCATTTGCAGTTTGCGTCACAAGGGTTGTGGCAGCCATTGTGGAGAGCTACTGGAGATTTGTCTGTCAGAAAATAATGGCTAAACATTTTAACAGCCAGGCTGAAAATAACAGGCCTACGTGAAAAAGCTTACAGTGACAGAAATTTAGCAAACTGAAACTTGGATTGTACCTCCAAACAGATGTGTACACAGACAGGTGCAGACACCACAGACTCTAAGGTTGGGCATTGTCTCCAGAACTGGGATATGACAATGTCCACAATGAAACAACAGGAGGGACGATGATAATGTTCTTCTCACTGTTGTTCTGATGGCAACCTTCAACTGTCTCACTCAGCCGAGAAAACTCCAGCTCCCATCACCAGCGAAGGAAGCAGGCACATGTGCGTAACTTAGTTGCATTCAGACTCTTAAGCTTGAAACACAGTTAGCTGGCTAGCTATACTGAGGAAGATGAATTAAGAAAACAACAGCGCAAATATTCTCTCCCAGACATCTGGACTGGATGGAGTCGTTCATTTGTACACCTCTGCGAGCTGCTAACTAGCCAGCTAAGCTAGCAAGTCAGCCATAGATAACGTTAGCTCAGCTAATGTTAGCCGTGCCAACTCAGGGCAGACTACTTTTACCGCAAATAAAGTTTTTTCAGTTGATTGGCAGTATTTACATTTATTGTTTTTACTCAGTTTCTCCTTTAAAAGAGCAAGTAGGGATGCCAGGTTGGTGAAGGACTCCTCAGTAAAAGGCTTTTGCACACATAAGTAGGTATTACTTGTCACCCAGAATACACACAGTTTTCATAGAGCACTTGGCTCAGTCACAAAGAGGCACTTTAGGCAGGCTATAGGGTTTATATGTGGCAACATCATTATGCAGAAACCTTTGTCAGGTCAAATGGGAAAAAGTTTTTATAAGGGCTTGGGAGAATAAGAATTTGACTCAAAAACATGCTTATTTTGACCAAATTTTGAATAATCAGATTTGAATACATAAGGAACACTACTGGGAAGCTACAGAACGATATAAAAACCTCAAAAAATTGCCCCTTAATCTCTGTGTGATTCAATTCAGTAGTGTTTCCAGATTTCTATGCTAGAACAGAGAACAGTCATTTCTATAGTCCCACTGATTATCTAGCTGGCAGGTTAATGTGAACATACTAATACCAGCCTCTACTTAGTACATTGGCTGCCTCTCATGTGTATTACAGTTTTTCTCAGTCGCTTTGGTACATTTCTCGAATCATCCTCGATATTTGCAAAACAGTAAGTTCTTTTCTCAAAACAATTTGTACAAATAGCAAAACACCATGGATTACCTGCAAAAGCCAGTCTCTTGCTCAAAATCCTAAGTTCATCTCTCAAAAGTAAATACCTGTGTCGATGAACATGTCAGTGCATCAGAATGACAAGTCCTTGTGTCATTGTGTCCGGATAAGACAGTCAAATTGCTTAGTCATGTTGTCAATATAACAGTGTACTCTGGAGGGATGTACTGATGTAAACTATGGCTAAAGTTTTGATGACAGTTGTTGTAAATTGTAAGTTGCACCTTCGTGTATGTGGGAGAATGATTGCAAGAGACTGGACAAGATTCACATTTAAGCTTTCACCATCTTTTTTGTAATTTGTTGACAGACCATGTCATTGTGATACACAAAGAAAAAGACAGCACTGCATAGCACAAAGAAAAAACAACAAACAAACAAAAGTCAAAATGTGAACAAAGACAATATCCTAAGGGAAAACTGTACATGCAGTGCTGAAGGAATTACAGTGAGGTCCTCCTACACCTCTTGACGTTCCTCTATGTTGGGCCACAAATTCTCATCCACATCACAACGGATATTGTCTCTTGCAATGCAGCGTGGAAAGAATCGTCTAGAATGTCGTATCCAGCCTCTGCAGGCATCTGCTGTGATGTCTTCACAGGCTGCATCCATGGCAGCCAGAAGGGTCATTTGTGTATGTGGCTGATGATCATACACTCTCCATCGCCATGCTGAGAAGAATTCTTCGATGGCGTTCAGGAATGGGGAGTAGGGTGGGAGGAACTCCATTAGCATTCTGTTGTGGGTTGCAAACCATTGTCTGATGATGCCAGAGCGATGGAAACTAACATTGTCCCAAACTATTACATACCTGGGCAAGTGATCTCCAGCCTGACCCCTCTCTTGTTCTGGGATGAGATCCCTGTAGAGAGTGTCTAAAAAGGTGACAAGACGCTCTGTAATTGTATGGGCCAATAATGGGAATATGTGTTAGCACACCATTCTCAGAGATGGCAGCACCCATGGTTATGTTCCCGCCTCGCTGGCCTGGTACATCAACTGTTGCTCTGTGGCCGATGATATTTCGACCACGACTTCTGCGTTTTGTCAGGTTGAAGCCAGCTTCATCCATGTATATGAAGTTGTGTGGTGGTTCACTTGCCTCCAGTTCCATTATACGCTATATCCAGAAGACACAAAATTAGTTCTATGAATTACATTCATTTTCATTGTGGACAAGATACAGTTACATCAAATGTATGCAGCAAATATTGCATCTTCTTTTCTACAGCCATAGCAAATGTGTAAAGGTTACACTTAGTGTACTGTATATCACTTTAGAATGTTGTATTGTTTACTGTGAGATGCAGTCACTGCATACTCATACATGTTTTACCTGTACATACTGGTAGCGCAGCTCCTTCACTCTTTCACCATTTCTTTCAAATGGAACAGTGTACAGCTGCTTCATATTCATTTGGTGTCAATGGTTGAGATGCTGACTGTTTGGATGTTTTCAAAGATGTTGTTGTCCTCTATAATGATGCTCTTTATCTCCCGTAGTCTTATGGCATTGTTTTCTGTAACCATGGTGCAAATGGCCTGTTCCTGTTCTGGTGTGAAAAGGGGCCCTCTGCCACCCCTGTGAACTTGTCTTGCAGTCCTATGTGGAAGAAATATCATGCAAAACACAAAATTGAGTAAGATAAAATGTCACTGTATAAAGTATACATACAGTATATTGTAAAATGTAAGTGAAATACTGTAACATTGTATGAAGCATTGCAGAATTACAATACAGTATTACAGTACAGTACGTTTTGTTATATTACCTACCTGTTCTCTCTACGAAAAGTCTGGATGATTGAGGACACAGTTGTTCTCCCAACATTTGGCTGCACCCTTCGACCAGCCTCGGCCATTGTAAGTCCATGATTGACAACATGGTCTACAAGTGTGGCTCTTATCTCATCTGGAACACGCATATGTCCTCTGCCTCTTCTGCCTCTTCCTCTGTTTTGCCTCCCAATTCCTCCACCACGCAGCCTCACTCCTCTTCCTCTTCTTCTTCTCTCTGGCTGTTGACCCCGTCCAATTCCTTGTCCTTCCATTGTCAGACATTGAAACACTGTGTTGTGCTCCAGCTATATATATACTTGCCAGTTGATGGTTCATGAGATGCACCTTTGAGCTATTTCAGAAAACTGGTTGATCATTGGTTGATCTAATGCTTCACACATTTCCCTTCGTTAGAGAAAGTCGAGATTCACCTGGGAGCAATTTACCAATTCAGGACAGATTTAGAAAAAAAGTCTAATGGAAATGTATAGAAATATGCTTGACATATTATGAAAACTTGTTCAACCATTTTGCATGTAAAGACTTATGCGATGAACTAATGCCTAAATGTTGTGGGGGGTGAGACTATTCAACAGAGACCCATGATAATACATTTTGATCAACATGACATAAGCAATTGATAATGTAGGAAACAGCAGAGAATTGTACACAGTCATTTCATGGATGTACCAAAGCATTTGCAGCTTGTTCAAAGAAATGAGGAACTGCTTTTTTGGTGTGCACAAGTGACACAATGATTTGAAGATTGAACAAGTAGTTTTGAGAATTTCATTTTGATCTGGGAAATGTACCAAAGCGACTGAGAAAAACTGTAATAGCAACAGCAATGGTTTTGTGCCTGGAAATCTGTGGTTAGTTTAAAAATATAACATCATCCAAACAAGCCTGAAAGCCTTTTATATTTATAATTGAGTTTCCACCAGGTCTCTTATTTCTATGAAACAGCTGTTTTACTTCTAATCACCACAAGTCATCAGTTAAAGGGAGGTTCAGAAGAGACTCTTTGACTTGTTGCCAGCTGAATCCCATGGGTGGCTTTGAGGCCCTGTGTGAGTGATGTGACATAAGTCAGATTCAGTCTGCATCTCAGGCATTCAAATCTCCCAGCCCTGGAACTATTTTCAAACATGACTGATTCTGGAAACCAGTTGCTATAGGTGTGCAGCTTGTGCAGAAAACAGACATTCAGAGACAACAACAGCAAGAGCTGTAGATGCTGAAGTTGTGCAGCACCAAATATAAAACAAAAGTGATGCAGTAGTTTTGGAACTTCAGCAACATTGGTAATTGTTTTACAGGTCCAACAGGTTCCTGTAAATTACTAGAAGGAAACAGATATGGGATTATAAATACTTTTACATTTACATTTGTTCATAGGCAGGCACGCAATTCAACATACTGTATATGGTTTCCCATTACAAATGAACAAGTCCAAAATGTATTGTTTTCCATCACATAGAAGCTTTCAGTAATTTGTCTGTCTTCCAAACCCTTTTACAAATCTCTGTCGATTGTTGGTTAGTTTTAGAGAATGATCATGGTTTGAGCCCAAGTCCCATGGGGACATGCAAAAATCTATTGTTGACCCTTAAAATAGGATCAATTGCAACAATTTACTTGACTGGCTTATATCACTGACACAGTGCAGTCTATATTTACAAATAAATATCTTTATTGTTATCACTATAGCACTTGCCATCTGACACCCCACCCCCCGTTGTTATTGTAAAGATGGTGCTGTCCAGCAGCTTCATCTGCCTTCCTTACGTTTTCTCCAGTCATAATTACTGTGGCAACTAGAGGTCTGTGTCACTTCAAAGTAAACATATTTTGTTTTTGGGTATTTGCTGAAACATGCTCTTGATCTTCTTGGAACAACAGTCTCCAATTTCATGATGAATTATTTATTTGGTCAAATTCCTCTGGAAATTTAACTACTCATAAATTCAACATGACCTAAACTCAAATAGAAGTCTCCATATTTGTTTTTATTTTTATTTTATTTTAATAATTTTAATCTTTTCAAAGTGATTTGAGTCTGAACCACAGAACTGTGCAGTGTGACATTATAAAGTGCTGCATTGTGAATTACATGGCAACTGTATCTGTATCCATGGTGATTTGGTTGTCTAGTGCGCAAGCAGTTTCCTAGGCAGCAACAGTTGTTGCCATGTTTTAGTGTGTCTTAAAAAGTCCAGGCATTTTTCATTTTGCCACAACAAGATCTGTTCCTTTGTTGCAAACAATCCTTTTGTCAGAAGCAAAATGTTAAACAAAGTGTTAATTAACTTTTCAGTAAAGATAGATAGATAGATAGATATAGAAGACAGACAGACAGACAGACAGACAGACAGACAGAAGATAGATAGATAGATAGATAGATAGATAGATAGATAGATAGATAGATAGATAGATAGTGATGGGTGGGTGGATGGGGAATAGCATGGAGATGATAAGAACATGGGAGGGAAAACAAGCCAGAATAGAAAGAGAAATGGAGCTGAAAGTAGACGTTGGAGCAGGGTAACAACCCAGTGGATGATAAAAAAAAGAGTGAATAGAGAGTGAAATGGAGCCAAGAGAATGGCGAGAGCATGTGGGTGTCTGTTCCTGAACAGAAGAGTCAGATTAAAATAGAACAACAGCCATGTGACGACAGTGTGACTGTCAAACACCTGCAGCGGAGAGACAGAAAGAGACAGAGAGGAGGCATAATAGGATGTAAGGGACAAATGGAGAAACAGACAGGTGACAAAGAGACAGAGGGAAAGGGGTGGGGTTGGAGACTATGAATAGTCAGCCTATGCAAAACATTAGAAAGAATAGAGCAGCACGGAGGGAGCGCGTGAATCAGATACAGATGAGTGAAAGGGAACAAATGAGAAAGAAGGTGAGGATGAAGAATGGAGAGCATTATTGTGGCCTCCCTGCCAGAGTGTGTGTGAATGAGAAAGTACTGGTGTTTTTCTGCTGTGCTCTCCCATCAGTCTCCCTTTGAATAGCTCCTTACAGCAGCGCTGCTGGAGCGAGAGAAAGTAGACAAGCTGAGGTATCATTGTCTCTAACAAAGGTACTGTGATACACGACTCATCTGTTGCATTTTCATGGGGTAGTTTTTGAGCGGCCATGATATTTAGACAGCCCTGATTGGCAGTTGTTGACATTTGAGAGGAGGACAGTCCCTTGGTGAGAACTGATGAGAGCCATTTAAATTAGGCAAGGTGCTTAGCATTTTACTGCATCACTACTTCATCAGGAACAAACACAGGCTAGACTGGGATATTATTCAAAAGCAATACATTATTATGTAACATAATATCAAAATAATAATCTGTTAGACACACTGTCAGATTCACTGACTCACACTTCAGGGGGATATCAGTACCTTTATCATAATCATTGTTTAATTGTCATATCAAAAGTTAATTGGTCATAGTAATATAACATGACTTTTATGCTGCAAATTTGCCAAAATGCAGACACATACAGGCAAGATAGGGTCAAGGTGTAACCCACAGCTAACTAACTGACTCCACTTTATTATTATGCTTTCTATTTGCACCTGCCAAAGCATTATGAGAATCATAGTTACAAAATTTAGACCATTATTGGCTGTGTCCGAAACTAACATGCTTTTTAGTACGCTAAAACAGTATCTAAGTGTTATAGTATGCCTGAAAACTTGTATGAAACCAGTAGTACGTGATATGCAGACTATTTCTGGGGAAATGTTACCGTATGCAAGGCACTCTACACTGTACCTACTAAAAATTTCTTACAATGCACCGCAGTGGTGATGACAACAATGACAACATGACAATCAAAGACAGACAGCGACCAAGGCAGCTCTGGCCCAACATCAATAATGCTTCAATTCAAATGTAAGTCAGGAATCACTTTGCTATGTGATATACTGTATGTATCCCTAAACCAGTTCATTGTTGGCACAGGTTACCATGGTTAAATGTCTCAAACTGGCAAGTAGGTTCTCAAGAAATGACACGCTGAGCAGTGCATCTGAAGATACTACTATACTACTGCTGTAAATACTACTGTTTATTTAGACAAAAGAATGTTGTTATGGGGATGTAGTGCATAGTATGTGATTGTATAGTATAATGTATAGTGATTATTCTAAATTTAAAAAAGAATATAAAAGAATAAAAAGAATAGTATCAAAAAATCATGGTTTTGCACCATTAATGGATTTATAAATGGTAAAATGGTAAATGGACTGTATTATATAGCGCTTTTCTAGTCTTAAACTACTCAAAGCGCTTTTACAACTGCTAGTCAGCATTCAAGCATTCACACACACATTCACACACTAATGGCAGGTGGCTTCTCTACAAAGACCCAACCTGTTCATCAGGAGGTCATACACACACAGTCACACACTGATGGCACAGCCATCGGGAGCAATGTGGGGTTCAGTGTCTTGCCCAAGGACACTTCGACATGTAGACCAGAGGAGCTGGGGATCAAACCACCAACCAGCCGCCCCGTTATAACATTACTAGGGTTTCAGAATGTCTTGACATGACATGACATTGACATGGTTTATATATTTCAGAAACAGTGACAGTCTCCTCTGTCCACTCATACTGTGTACAGATATTTAATTTGTGTTGAAAACTTGTGGACATACAGGCAAAAAAAAAAAAAAAAAAACTTTTAAAGAAGTAAATACATAAAAATATTTATTGTTAGTTAACCAATGTGCGCTTGAGCAAGGCACCAAACCCCTAAATGCTTGAAGCACCATATGTGACAGCCCAGTCACTCTGACATCAGCCCAACTAATGCATGTGGTCCTGTGTGTGAGCATGTGTGTGTATCTCAGACATATGTGTGTAATGAATAATAACAACAAAGAAGAATTTAAAAGTTGATGTTTCCCAATGAGGGATGAATAATAAGGTACAACTCACACTAACTGATGGCATTTCCAAGTAGCCCAACATTACATTTAAATATATGTCACATGTAGTGACTCAAACCTGTAGAGAAAATGAGCGAAGCAGATAGAACAGCAAGGGGTTAAAGTGAGAAAAGAAAACAACCATAATTTACCATATTGGAAGTGAAAGCTTGACAGCGACCCTCTAGTGAGCAGATACAGAGTAAACATTGATAACAAAGACTAACACAAATTACTTTGATGGAAAAATTCAAAGAGAGCACTGAGGTGAAGATTTAGATTCATCACCAGCCTGGTCAGTGTCGTAACTGTTGTCATCGCTGTAATTGTAGGAATGACACTCGATGCAGGAACATTAGTGCCGCTTCAGTCAGCACAGACGACCACCAGCACCAGAGGCGATGACAGAGGAAGTGTCACACAGTACAAAGGACGCTGATGCTGCTCAGTCACAGGCTGAAACAAAAGGAGACACGAGACACGTCTGAGCACACAGCAGAGGAACTAATTCATTTACTCACACAGACACTCATCAAAAGGAGTAATCAGCTGCACACAGAACAAGCCGGCTGGACACACTTATTCATTTCCCATCAACAACAATGTTTAACTGTTAACGAACCAGACAAATATAAATCTGCGTGGAGACAGAAACAGTTGTGCTATGCTAGATTTTAGTCACATAAATTCTGCATGATTTTAACATACCCTGTGAAGTTTTTTGTAAAAAAAAAAAAAAAAAAAAAAAAAGTTGTGTTAATATTTACGTCCATATTTGCTTGCAACAGTCGTCCTCTTCCTTGACTTTGTTGGCACCTTACTACATTTCTTGTCACAATTCTCCCTCCAACTGTGGATCAGTGTAATAGCGTGAAGCCATCACCTGGGCGGTGCATTACATCACTTGATGCCTGAGTGCCCTACATTGTACATTGTAAAAGAGGACTTAATCTTAATGCACAACTAGAGTTCACCTTTAAATCTGAATTTGGATTTAAAAGCACCAACAATGGTAAGAAAAAGCCAGTTTATTTGTGTAGAACCTTTCAACAACAACATGGCAATTCAAGGTGCTTTATATTAGATACAAAGGCATTAAAGGGTAACTTTGTTATTTGTCCGCCCGTATAAATGAATGATGCGGCAACATTTTAGTAGTTCTGACAACATCATGGAAATTTTAAAGAGTAAGATTCTGCTTATTTAACAGCGCCTATACTCTATTGGATGTGCTGTATATATAAGTCACACAATAACATAAACAAACTAATTAACTGACACAGCAGTAGACCAGAGAGGTAAAATTACTGTTTCTGTCAATGGAGTCACTCTGACCACAGCAATATAGCAGCTGTTTCTGGTTAAACAAAACAGATCTCAGTCTTAAACAAAAGGTCCATCTTCGTAGTGATCCTTTCCATAATGTCGTCAGACACGTATAATAACAATTTGAGCCTGTCAGTGGCAATAACAAGCACTTTTAGCCGTCTTAATATGACAGCGCAGGTGCACACTGGGTTGCAGTTCAGTTTTGCTTTTGTCCACTGCAGGACTCTTGCTCAATACTAGAAGAATTTCAGAAATTGTTGTTCCCATTAGATACAACAACATAAGAAAATAGATTCCAGAGTGAAAAATGTTCCTCAGATACACACACAAATACAGACATAAATAGGATGTAAATGGATTAAAACAAAGTAAAAATCTAAGAAGCAAAAGTTCACCAGTTAACAAACTTGGTCTGTTTTATATAATGCATTGTACATCTTTATGTGCACACATTAGATTTGTATATTTTGCATATATGGTTTAAGCATGCATATAAAAGAGCAAATACACAACCCAACAAATTGGTATTTTAACAAAAAAAGAAAGAAAAAGTCTCACACATAGTGACAATTTATTCATCATTTACAACAAAATTGTACAATGAGATTTCAGTGTGGTTCCCTCTTTATTGATAAATAAAAAAAATATGTAGCAAACTAATTTATATAGTGGAGTGCTGAAGATGTATTAAGCAGTCTCACAGCCTGAGGGAAGCTGCCCTTCAGTCTGGCAGTACGACAGTGGATACTTCTGTATCCTCTGCCTGATGGCAGCAGGGTGAACAGGCGGTGGCAGGGGTCAGTATTGTCTTTTGGTCTCCTCTGGGCTCTGTGCAGGCACCTCACCTCCCTGACTTCACTGATGCCTGCTGGATGAGCACCAATAATGTTCTGGGCAATTTTAATCACCCACTGTAGAATTTAGTGACACCAAAGGCTAACAGGTTCCACACAGACAACACCGTTATCTCAGGTTATAAATCTACTTTATGTCTAACCACTCACTTTTTTAATTCTTTCTGTCTTTTTCTTCTTTAATTAAAATGTAATATTGATGAGACCAGATGAGAACAGCTGTCTGCTGTTGTCTCTGGAGATGCTAAAACAGCGCGAGGACTGACTTTGAGGAGAATTGGCAGTCGTTCATTACTGCCAGAATATTTTTTCAAGTCAGGTTTTATGGCATGTGGGTCTAATTCAAATTAATCTCGTTGGAGCTCATATGAAATTTGACCATGGGCATTAATTAAGACATGAAGGCTTAATGATACTACCAAAAAATGTGATATGAATGACTGATTTTTATCATAGATCTGTTATATCTCTGAGCACAGCCTGGACACACGCTGACCAGTGTGACAATGAAACCTCGTCACTGTTGTTTCTTTGTTCCTTGGCCTCTCTCCAAACTTTCTCACAACACCTCGACACTTGTCTCCCTCCTCTGAGTGATGTGCGAATTTCATCAGCGAGCAGTTTTCTCTTGTTATGGGATTGGGTTCCCCTGTTTAGTCTGTCAGTTCCTGCCATTCTATGAGTTCTTTCAGGTCTGAATTTCTGTTTCTAACTCTTTCTGTCTATCATTCTCCTCCCCTTGAGTCACACTGAGGAAATCTTTATTTATTTATGAATTATGGTCTTCCTCTCGCTCTCGCTTCCTTCTCTCTTTCATACACTCACACAGAGGTTGGTTAATTAATTGGCAGCACCGTGGTGCACCTGTTTCTTCTCTTCTTCACACAGTGAGAGGTCAGTCTTAACATCGCCATGGCACCATCACTTTATTGTTTTACACCTCCAGTTCTGCATTCATGTGTGTGTGTGTGTGTGTGTGGCGCACGTGTGTGTGCACGTGTGCATGTCTGTATGTGTGTGCGTGCAAAAGAGAGAATGCAATATGCTAAATGGTTGTCCTTCCATTTTTCTTTTTGTGTCTCCATTGACTTAGATAAAATTTTCATCAAACTTCTTGTACTCTCTTTTTATTATTATCCCCTCCAGGCATAAGCTTCTGTGTGTGTGTGTGTGTGTGTGTGTGTGTGTGTGTGTGCGCGCACGGCGGGGCTCGTCATTATGGCTTGGCTGTATTCTACAGTGCATGTGTCTCCAGTATGTTAGTGATGCTACTGGAGACCCAGCTCTGTTGGAATAACAACCAGGACCCACTGCAACACTACCAGCCTCCCTCAGGCCATGCTATGAAGGTGTGTGTGTGTTTGTGGTGAGAGTGAGGGTGTGCACATGCATGTGTGTCCTCCCCTCTCGATGTCTTTCTTTCACCCAGACACTCTGATTTAGTTTTTACATTTGTCCCTCGATCTTCACTCCTCTCTCCCTTTAGCCACTGACAGAAAGCTGGCAAAAATCAAACTGCATCTGTAATTCTGTAATTCACTCGACTCAGATGTTAAAGAGTGAACAATATGTCCCCTGTTGACTTAAACCTCCTCAGGTAAACATATAGTACAGCAGGTGAAGGAGTGAGCAAGCTATGATTTGCTGAAATGCACAGAGGGGCTTGTCAGAGCATGTAGATAGTTGATTTTACATAAAAATCTATAGGCTAGGCATGAGGGAGGATGCCTTTAATCATCTGCAAGTGTGATGCTATTACCCTTCATCCTCTTGCTGTTAGATCAAGGTCGAGCAGTAAACCTCTTGAAATGCAGATTGGCTTGAGTCAGACGGCTCAGTGAACAATGCAGCAGATAAGAAATACGGGAGTCCCCCTAAAGGCTCCAATTAGCTCCTTAAACTAATCCTCCCGGTCGAGTCTTTAGCTAAGCTAGATCTTTACCTAATGTGGTCAATTTAGAATATTAATAATCAGCTAACTGGCTAATTTAGAATCTGATTCTGGCGCTGACTGTGTTACCTTCAAAACAATCAAGCGTGAAGAAATGAGAGCACTGGTGGAGTCAAGGAGTCTTGAATGCAAAACAAAACATGATAAGTCCCCTCTAGAGTGGCTCACTTTCTAAGACAATGTGATAAAGTGCCCATTGGGTGCCCTTACAATGGACAAAACATGTTAAAGTGCTCTCTAGAGTGCTTTTCCAGTGGAGAAAACATAATACAACGGCCTATTCGGTGGACAAGACTTGATAATGTGCAATATGACTTTCAGTGTTTGCCCTTTTTTATTTTTTTATTTTTTCACTTCTGCCCCTCAGTCAGCCTGAGTCCACCACTGAATAAGAGGGTGTTTTGCAAAATAGTCACTACAATGAAAACAAAACTCTTGTTCCAGAAGTTATCATTTTATTTAACAATAACTAAATGTTTGAATGGTCTATCTTTTACGTCAGATTGAGTGTGACTCAGCCATTCAGAACTGAGGAGGAATTCAACTGTTTGATATTGTGGAATATAACTCATATCCTGGGCTTCCCACGCAGAACAAATGATGAATTTTACCTACATCTGACATCTGGGACAGTGACTCAAAGGGAGTTGAAGAATCTTTAACCAGGTTTTGAAGGTTTTTCTAACACATGTTCATGTTTAGGTAACAGAATTACAGGCAGCTCTTATTAAAGCATATGATGATAGCATAGCTCACGCTTATGTCTTTAAATAGTCCTGTGTAATATTGACTTCACTGATGGAAAAGTTCAAAGGTGTTGAGTGGCCTTTTAAAATAACTAGCTGTGATAAGGTGGCCAAGTTTTATTAATGGTGGAGAGAGGATCAATAGAAGAAAAAAAAGTGGATATGATTAACTTTAATGATGATTACAGGATGGGAGTGCAAGAGAAAGAAACTGTGAATTTTTTCTGATTGTCATGGCTAGTTTTCCAAAAACAGGGTCTGTAAGTGATACATGTTACGATGGATGATCAACGTCTGATCCAAGTAAACAACAGCCATTCACCTTTTCGACTGTCAAATAAGAGCTGGTCTCAAATAATAGTCAAACTTAGAGACAAACTTAGACATTAGAGACATATTCTTGATATGTGTTTGCAATCGATTGCTGGTGATGACATTCTATTATGATTAAGATATTGTTATTTCTGTACACTCAACGTCTGTTGCACGTCTCTTCTGTTACTTTTCCTGCTGTTTCCTCGATTTTTCCTCTGTTATTTATTTATTTTTTCTTTCTTTCTTTATGTGAACTGAGGGTCTAAGAATAGAGGGTATTGTATGTTGTAAAGCTCTTGAAGGCAAATCTGTGACCTTGGGCTATAGAAATAAAATTGACATGACTTGAGCAAACTCCACCTATTGATGAAGGTCATGAGATGTGGCTATAAGTGGACGGAGCCACTGTGGCATCACCATTTGGTTTGTAGGCTATCATTTTGAACCCTCAAATGCATTATGGGAGTTGCCATCATGTGTTTTTTGCAACCAGAGCATGCACAATCCCGACAAGAAAATAGAGCTGGTGGGTTATGTACCACAGCTTGGACGGTGCTTGGTTTTGGCCCATTTAGACCATTCAGCCTGAAATAATGGCAGCTGACCGAAATGTAGTAACAGAATCTTGATCCATATTTGATGAACTGTCTAATTTGACAGTTTGATCTGAATTTTGTGAGCCCTATGTGTAGCGTTGGACAGACTCACTGAGAATGTTAATCACACGGTAGCCCTGCCTTAAACCATAGGCTGCTTTATCATCTATTTTACTCAAAATAGGACCATAATGAACATCATGCTGTATTGAAGAAGACTTGAAGCAAGTGATTTAGACCAAAAATTGACATTAAACATTAGGAAATTGTTTACTGAGGTCATAAATCAAGTGAGAATTTGGGTCATTTTACCAAAAGAGTACATACAATCAGACTTCTTTTTGCAACCAGTGCAGTTGCTCCCTGTTGACAATTAGAAATAAGGCACTTCCGCACTGGCTTCACTTTTCAGACCTGGAAGCTTTGTCCAATTATTCAGCATATGTCTATGCTAGAAGTTCTAAAGATTTTTCTAGAAACTCTTTTTTTTTTTAAATCAGATATCAAAATATAAATATCAAACAGTAGAAAATCTGGTTGTCTCTGATTTTAGCCTGTCTCAAATAAAAGTCCTTTCCCTATTCACTTCAGTTAAATATAAAAAACAAATGAACTTGACTTCTAGTCTTTCTCCTCGTTAATCAAATATATTTACTGTAACATTTTCTTGCATTTTCTTGCATCTTACATCATGCATATTGCACATCTCACTGGTGTGCTCCTCAGGGGCTCAAATCTGCTTCCTGCAGAACCTTTTGCCTGCTGCTTTAGTCGGATTTAAATAAAGAGCCCCTCAGAGAGCAGATCCTGCACAACCAAATACAACTGTATATAACTATTTGCACAATTATGCTTTCACTATTAGAGAGCAGAAATACATCAAACATGAGAGCTGACTGGCAGAGTTGGGTCAAATAGCAGTGGGAAATAATTATGTTTTGATCATGTTGGAATATAACCACATGAAAAATATGTACAAATCAGGGAATATCATGAGAGATGTCTTTCATATAGAAGTAAAGCTCCAAACAATATAGTACTCACTATATAAAAAATACCCTGCTCACCAGGCAGCAAACACAGGCTAAAATAAACCTTAGAAAGAATGTGCAAATATTATCTGGCCTAGTTCTGTTCACTGCTAAATTATCTTGATATTATACAGAGCTGATTTGGCTTTATCCTGCTAGCTACAGCTCTGTCCATGTAGACTTAATTAAGCTTTTCAGTGAGCTGTCCTCCTGGAGTTAAGCTCCAAATGTCTGCCTGCCTCTCTATTAACTTTATGATTTATGACTTGTAGTTCAGGGAAAAGATTGAATGAAAGGGTAAAATTTTGCCCTGTATTTTTTTTCTTTACCTATAGGTATTAGGTCTGTATTTTCTTGTTAAACAGCCAAGTCCTCCTTCACTTTAATCTCATTTCCATACTACCTGTAGGCTGACCACCTTTTTATACCAGCTGCAGAGCAGCTTCACCAACATGTTTGAGGCTTAGGTGCCCTCCTGAAGAGCAAATTGAGCGTACCTCATGCAGGAGAAGACTACACACTTCAGACACTGTGTTCCTTTCTGTCTACAGTTAAAAACGTGCAGTAAGTTCAAATAAAAGGGGAAGGACAGATAAAGAACATATAAAAATATATTGATCTCCAAATCCGCAAAACATCCTTTAAGGGGGAAAAAACTGAAGAAATATTAGAAAGTGCAACAGAGGAGGCATCCTTCTTCCAGGTTGGACAAACATGCAATAGATGTCTTGTGCTTAGAGAATAGTCAGACAGTAGGGACAATCAGGAGGACCACATTATAGATAGGTTTTTAAAGATGGGGTATTAAGCTGACTAACTTCTTTTTAACTCAGGGGACTGACAGGAGCCTTGTATTCTAGGAGCAGTTAGTTTTCCAAAAACAGGACCTGTAATTCATGCATGTCATATCGGCTGATCAACGTGGGATCCCAGTGAACAATAGGCCAAGAGCTGGTCTCAAACAATAGTCAAACAGGGGCAGATCAGAAAGCAGGCAGGTTTCTTTGTAAAATAATATGTAGAGCTTGAAAGCTCATTATTTACCTTGGAAGCATTATGGAGATTAAATAAACCAATTGTTTGAAATGTATTCCATAACTGCATATAATTTAGCCAAGAGGTGGAATATAAAGAGAGAAATGCAGAGGGCCAAGTACAGAGCCCTGAGGTACTCCATACTTCACATCAGGAAATTTTGAAGTAGTATTAATATAGAAAACACACTGTGTTCTTTCAGATAAGTAACACTTTAACCACACGAGAGCCAAGCCAGACACAGCAAATTGATTTTCCAGCCAGCCTGAGATCCAGTAATAGAAACACTGAGGTGGAATCTGAATCCATAGTAAGTAGATCATTCACCTCTTTAGTGATGCAGTTTCAGTGGAGTGACAGGCCCTGAAAAAACATCAGAAAGATTTCTATTAGTTATGTGGGCCATGATTTGCTGAGAAATAAGTCTTTTATATGCTTTAGAGAAGAATGGAAAGTTAAAGACTGGTCAATAATTATTTAGAGATACAAAGTGTAAAACACATCATAAATAGAGGTTTAAAGGTTCAGTGCGGGTTGAAAGTGATAAATTAACATATTCAGTATTATAGATGCAGTCTTTATAAAGTGTAGTTAGTAGGGGGTCAAGGAGGCAGGTGGTTGGTTTAGAAGCTAATACCAGCTTAGACAACATTTCATGAGAGATAGCGTCAAAAACAGAAACTATCTGGAGCCCCTCTTCTTTACACATATGCTGCTTGGCTTGACTTAGTTTGGCTCAGTGCTTCAGCCCACCACAGCAGGGATTTACACATCCTTAACAACAGGGCTACCCATTTGAAGGTGTGTCTTTAACTGATGGTTTTTTCATTAGCAGTAACTTAATACGACTTCTATCCCACTGACCGCGAATGTTAAACAGTAAAATAAAGCAGATACCTGAAAATGCAAACAATGACGCAACAACAATAAGAGTAACTTAACTTCAAACCATGGAGATTCAGTTAGAAGCTACAGAAGTACTGAAAGCTGAACACACAGACGAGACGTCACCGTAACCCACTTAGAGGTGGATCGGGCACGCTTTGGCCCTTTGACACAGCTCGGTGTATTATAACTGGTAATGAAATGCAAATCAGGGTGGCATGGTTGACTCACCGTGGCCAAAGTGTCATGGAAAAGCCCCATGGGACTCAACTGTATAACCGATCTTACTGAATTACTGTAGCTGAAGATTTCTCTGTTTGGAAAAATCTAAAAAATCATGAGTCGTCAAGGGTGAGAAGCTAATACACAGCTGGAGATGTTTATTGGTGCTAATTATACAAGAAAAAGATGCTGCTTATGCAATGGACAGAGCACACTTGTAATAATATATACATGATTGTGCCATTTTGTGTTCTAATCACCTGCAGATCTGTTTAGGAGTGTGTGTTTCTTCAGTAAGCCAAGCTGTAGACCTTTTTGACTGTATTGTTTTGGTGTAAAGAGGTACAATCCAGGAGGCTAGAAAGGGCTGTGTTTAAATCACTGGTACAATTTTCAGCAGGGCCTGTTGCTGCAGTGAAAGGAGCCGGGACCACAGGCAATCGCTCACCAAGTGCAGTTAAAGTTGACAGACCAATGTGGCGAGTGGTAAATCCATCAGCACCAACATTACAAGGAGAGGCTCGTGTTGCTTCAAATTTAATAAGAAACTAATCTGACACCACGGAGCAGAAACGTCTAATCCTGCATGATAGAATCACGTCAAGGGTGTTACCACTCCAGAGACTAGGTTCATGCATAAACTGAGTGAAATCAAAACTATCCAAAAAAAAAAGTCCCAAAAAAGGCTTTACATAGAGGATTAAAGGCGAGGTCAGAGATTAATTCTTCAAATTCTTTAAAAAACTGTGAATAAGGGCCAGGTGGTCTATTATGTACCACAAGGTGAAATGATCTGTGTCTGTTGCCCTGGATAAAGCAATTCTTATTGATGGAGATGGTTTTAATACAGGGGCCTTGAAAAAATTTGAATTCAAGATCAAGTTAAGAGGTTTAATTGAAAACAGACTAATGGCAACAATCCCGCCTTGTTTAGTAGACAGAGCAACATTGATATACAGTTTTGAGAAGGTTACTTATACAAAATACTTTGAATTACTTTTGGTATACTTCAAAATCGCCTCGCTGAGCCGATGTGTCTGGGTCACTCTGAATGTAGTCACTTATTTTTAGGAAGGGAGCTCACTCGAGAGATCCCTTTACTGTTCTCATGAGCTCACACAGAGCACCAACATAAAGGAATAATAGAATCCTCTATAAAGGATGGTGCTGCTATCCTTTGGCTATAGTAGAGCAACTTATGCACGCCACACGCATCTAAAGAAAATAACGTGAATCATGTGTTAAATAAACAGATAATTTGCTGCTAATTAGCCATACATATACACAATTCAGCAAATCTAATCAGCCAACTAGTTAGGCAAACTAATGTATATATGTATATAGCCCAAAATCACACTTGGCGCTGGTGTGACAGAGCGAACTAGCTTTGATGCAGAGAGCAGCTTGGTTAATGATAAGCAGAGCTCTTACTACACTGTAATGTTGCAACCCTCTTGACCATAAAACCTTTACATTTTCATGCCAAAATTGCATTTGTGACACTGTCCTGGCTATGAGTCTCCTCTAGTGTGGTGTATGGCAGGTGCGCTGCATGTGCTCAAATTGTTGAACCTTGTTTTTAGTCTGTTTATGGGAAATGCGTGACTCATATGAATTTTAGAGCAAAATTAACAAAAGGAAATAAAGCAATCCCTTCAACTAATCTATTTTAAAAACAGTAACTGTACTGAAGTAGATTTTCAGGTATATGTATTTCTTTGCTTTTTTTTACTATTTACTTTTACTACCTACATTTTCTCACAAATATCTGTACTTTCTACAGACAGACTTTGAATTGAATTTATTGAAGGATAGCCCCTTGAGATGTAGCATCTCATTTTCGAGGGGGTCCTGAGTACACAAGTAGAACGTACATACATATATACATACATACAACAAAACAATAATACAAAACAGAAAAAACACAAAGCAAACTACAATTATATAAAAACAGACGTTTGCTCACCCTCTTCCATCCACCCCCCAGTCCTCAAATGATATGCAAAATAATTGAATACAATGAACTGAATGTTGTACATAAATTGTACTCAAATTAGAAACATGAGCAGGTTGTTCTAACGAAAGAAAATAAAGATGACCTAAAGCAGTGGAAGGAGGTAATGGATCTCAAAAACAGGAGGAAGATTATTCCAGTCAGAGGGAGCTTTATATTGGAAAGACCTGCGACCAATTTCTTTACAAATACTGGGTACAAAAAAGAAGGGGTATTGTGTATGTCTAAGTGGATAAGAGGAACTAAATGGAACAAGAACTGACTTAAGTAGGAGGGACAGTTAAAATTAATACAATTAAAGATGAACAAAACCCAGTGAAAATGTCTTCTGTTGTTAAGGTGCAGCCAATTAAGTGATTCATACATGAAACAGTGGTGAGTTCTAAAAGGACATCTCAAAATAAATCTGCATAGGGAATTATAAACAATATCAGACTTGTTACTTTAGTTTTAATGCATCTGAGGGGAATTATTGAATGGGACACAGTGGAAAGATGATTCCTTGGTGTGTCCATCAGTGCATATTACCCAAAACACGAAAATGATGTCAAAGATGCAATAAGACTAAATCAAAGTGAAATGCATAACGACGAAAATTATGTAAACAATTTAAGACGAACAAGATGAAAATGATGTAACAAGACAAAGCTACATAAAAGACAATGAAGATGAAAATAATGTAAAAGGTGTAACAAGACAAAACATAACAACAAGGTAGAAATGTCCTTCAGAGATTGTTTTTTTAGTTTTAGTTTTATAATCCAGTAAATTTCAGAGCCTGTACATTTTCACTTTTACGTAAAGTAAGTAAACAAGCTGAATCAGTACCTCTACTGAAGTATTTGTACTTTTAATTGAGTAAAGAGTGTGTACTTTTGTAATCTCTTAATACGTAACACTGTTACTTGTATTCTGTCACAGGCATTAGACAGTGATCTGTTATTTATGTTTCTATAAAACCAATTTTTCTTTAGTCTTGCTGGGGCTGTAGCTTTTGGTAATAAGCAAGTCTGCTACAAGTAAATGACATATTGATTGGAAAAATATTTATAATATTTTATTTTTACTTTATTATTGTTGTTTGTGGGACACTTCACCATCGCCAGTGATAGGGATGATAATTAGATTTTTGTTATTCACACATTTAGGGGTAAGAAAACTTGCAGTAATACAGCTGGGAGAGAGACACTCTCATAGACAGGTATATCAGTCTGATAGTCGGCACTGTGAAGATTTCCCTGGCTGGACATAATAATTAAGCTTGTGAACATAAAAATCTCAGAAAAATTACAGTTTTATGTGAGCAGCAGCATCATGTACAAAATGTCAGATGGTAAACAGAAAAGCCTAAGGCAAATATGTGTGCATGTTGTGTGAGGGGGTGTCAGATAAAGATAAAGAAAGAGCGGAATTTGTGTTTAGTTATGCTGATCACTGGTGCCCTTCAAAATGTCAGAACGCTCGCTCCGAGTGATTAGAGAGGCTGCAGATAAAGACAACGGCAAAGACGAAACCCTGATAAAAGGAGGAATGAGGGAGCAACAGGAGGAATAAACGTAAAATGTATGGGTTCATGTACAAAGGTGCAGGGAGGAAGAAGGAGAAAGGTGTAGAGGAGATAGGGATGACCCAAGTCCGATAACTCACCTTCTATATTAGGTGACATTTACAGGACAATATATCTTAGATGAGCGCATTGCTGTAACAAATTATGAATGACAGTAATGCAATGAGTACAATAAATATCAAATATATGAGAGCAATTCTAAAATTAAATGGATATAATTAAATAAATCTAATAAACATACACCATTATCATGATGGCCTTTCACATTGTCCTCACATGCTGTTTTGGAGGAGGGGATTTGATGTCTCCCATATTAAAAAATGTACTTTGTTGTGGCATTTTCAGCTCAATTCAGATAAAAGCTCCGGCCAAATTCACATAAATTGAAATGGCATTAGAGGAAAACAAACTGTGTTAGTGTAATGAAATCACGTCGCTGTTGTCATTCAAATTTCAGAGACTGTCATGCTTCAGTTTTGAACTAATTGAAGTATTACATTGTCCTCTATCTAACTCTTCTTGCTGGGGAGGTTCAGTGACCCCGTTGGATGAGTTCTAAAAGTACACTGTTCAATTAAAAAACAAATCTTTTCTTTTCAGTTCCCAAAAAGTGGAGATTAGGCTTTAACGGTAGCAACAACATGGAAGTAAACTAGCAAATTCAAAGAAAAAATGGTGAAGTGTAAATTTAATCAAGATAAAATGAAATTTAATTTAGCAAATAATAGGGGGAAAAAAAGAAAAGCTAGAGCTGTTTATGTTACAAGCTAAATAAACAAATCATGCATTTATTTCGTTTTTAATTTAATTTTTAATTAATTTCACTTCAGTTTAGCTTCACTTAGTTTCCAGAGTGGATGTGCCTGTTTCAGATTAGTTTAAAATGTTTACTTTTGGTTTAGTTTTCCTTATTTTCAGTATTAGTTTTTTGTTTTGTTTTTTTTGTTTTTGTTTTTAATATGGGGGTGTTTCTCAAGGGCGAGATTTAAGAAATAGAGAGTATGTTGTACAATACAAACACATCTCTCAGTCTCAATAAACATTTACACCAATGCCTCCTTATACTTGCGTTCACAAATTTGACCAAGCTGACAGCAACTCAAACTGAAGACATTTCCTGTATCTTCATTTTAGTTAATTTTGTAAATACACAATATCATTCAAGTTAGTTTTTGTTAGTTTTTCTCTAAAGTCTAGCTTTTATTTTTATTTCATTTAGCTAAAATGTTTTTTTCATCTCTAGGTTTAGTTTTTATCTATAATAACCCTGGTCTGCATCAGGACCTGGGCCCTCATCTATAAAAATGAAATAAAATAAAAATATTCTTAGATTTATACATTTGTCTTAAGATCATTTCTGGCAGTGCTATGTTTGATTTATAAAAGATACTGGGCATTAATACCTTGCTTAAGCAGATTTTAAGAAGTCCATGTGTAACTCAAGCACTTGTGGTCCATAAATCTCAAATTAAACTGCATTTTGACAGCACCTATCTTACACTCTGATTTAAGTCAAGTCAAGTCAATTTTATTTATATAGCGCCAGTTCACAACAAAGTTGTCTCAAGACACTTTACGTATAGAGTAGGTCTAGACCACACTCTATAATTAATTTTATTTACATCCAACAATTGAAACAATTCCCAACAATTCCCAACAATTCCCCCATGAGCAAGCCCTTTACACTGATTTCCCCTTCTGTAATGCAGCACAAATGAGGGTTAAGTCAGGAATAGCCATGGACCAAAAGACAAAAGCAAACCTTTTCTTTATTCATAAAGCTAAAGCAAAGTTCACCACAGACTTGGGCTCATGTGTGTCTCAAACTGCAACACCCCGACACAACCAGCAGGAAAATTACTTTAAAAATTACTTTGAGGTTAGATCCACATTTCCAGTACAGTTTTATAAATAAGTCTGATCATAAATCCATATTATAAATGAGGCCCCAGTGAGTGGGTGGTTGTGTGTGTGTGTGTGTGTTTTGTGTGTGTGACAATGGGTGGAGAAGCAGGTAAATTAATATAACAGATGGTTTGGGGTTTA
Organism: Lutjanus argentimaculatus; assembly: GCA_034769285.1. Taxonomy (NCBI): domain Eukaryota; kingdom Metazoa; phylum Chordata; class Actinopteri; order Lutjaniformes; family Lutjanidae; genus Lutjanus; species Lutjanus argentimaculatus. The sequence continues at coordinate 7,322,636 of JAWZSL010000001.1, forward strand.
TGGCGAGAAGTGATTGTGAAAGGTCATAAGACAGAGTCTGACATTTACCAAGGCATACATCTTATTGCTAGTAATACACATTTATACACACACATGCACACACACACACACACGGAGGATGGCAGGTTTTAGCGTCCATCCTCAATGAGTTCTTGACAGCAGAGTGAGGAAGATGGGGAGCCAGAGACATTCGTTGTTTGTCTGCTGTTCACATCTACTTTCCATCAAACATTACTTATCAGGATTTACACAAGCATTTTTCAAGATCCGCAGCTTAAGATGCAACACACTCACACACACACGCATGCACAAGCACACATATACACACACATGAGCTGGCAGAGCTCCAACTTCATTACAACAGCACTCTGGCAGGCTGATTGAGTGATCAAAGCTAATCGCATTTAATCATATCTAATCATATGTAATAACCAACACTGAGTGCTCAGACATGACAACGCTCTCCCATCTCCCTCCATCTCTCCTGTTTCCTCTCTTCTGCTTCCTCACTCCTTGACCCTCCTCACCCCCTCATCCACCCGCTAACATCTCATCTTTCCTCCTCCTCTTCTCGCCTTTGTCATCCATGTTTCCTCTCAGTCGAAAACAAAATCGAACATGAGTGAAACGCAGAGGAGATAGGGGTAAAAGGAGGGTGTGAAAAAGTGGAGAAAGAGAAAGATAAAAGAGAGGGTGACAGATGGATGCCCTCGGTAGAACATGGAGCCCCCCAGCAGGTGCAGCTTGCTGTACCTTTGTGGAATTGTATGCTTAAAGACGGAGGAATATGTTCTTCCTTCCGGCTTGGCTGTGTGACTGAAAGCTTTGTCAGAGCAACTGGAAGAGGATGATCTGGCAGTCACAGGCAATAGTTTCAACATTACCATCCTCTCTCCAATTTATATTCAGTCCACAGTTTTAAAAGCTGCAGCATCTTAAGCCTCTGCGATTTCTTCCAGTGTTTTTCTATGCTTTGATCAGATTTTGAAGTCCCGCTTAGATTCCCTCTTTAGGCTGCGCTTACATGTAATAATAATGCAATGTGATAAGTGGAACTAGAAGGGATTTAAGTAGACTGCACACAGTGTCAATATTCTCATGGTACAAATTTATGGCTGTCACCTGGGATGTTTTCCGCGCTCGTCTGATAAAATTGTGATTGTGAGATGCTGTGGATCTGTACGTCTGTTTGTGACATTTGTAGAGGGTGAAAATAAAAAAACAAACTCAATCTGACTTGACCTTAAAATATAAGCTCCCCTGTTATCGCAGATCAGCCCTCCTGTTTTTCCATTCCTCTACTTGTCTGCCCTGTTTCGGAACCTAATCTTTATTAAAGTAGACGTTTGTTTTGAGAGGACTAAATAGTGCACTTGGAGAAAACAAACTGCTCTCACCTTGCACTCATATGCTGTGTTTCTGCTGCATGGTATGGCTCAGTTTGACCCGACTGTACTTTTTTGGTTTTAAATTGTTAAAAGTTGTGATTAGCACCTGGTAACTGGTACAGTGGAACAGTGGAATTGTCACTAGAATTGTCATTTACATTAGCAAACCAGCAGAGTCATCACATCGTTCGCGCTGTGATGTAGGATTTCCCAATCTGTTTTTGGCTGGACTGCAACATCAGCGCTAAGCCCACAAACGTCCGTGACTGACCGAGTAGCTGAGTGATGAGGTTTAACCACTTGTGTGTCCGGCTGAGTGGGAGTTTCCCCATTGGCTGTTGCTCTTTCAAAGTGAATCAGCTTGAGGGGAAATATTGGGCCCAACTCAGACACTGATCAGCTCTGTGGAGCAAAGCAGCAGCTGCGCCAGCTTTTGATCTTACCCTACAGCTTTGCTTTTTGCAATCAATGGAATTTTAAATAGTTGTATCTGGCCTGTTGCATAGGTAGTATATGAATTGAAAAATATATTTCGTCCTCAGATAGTCTCTTACAGCCGCAGAACTGCTGGAAAACTAGTTAAGACATGGCAACTACTTAACTGCATTCAGAATAACTGTCTGACTTAAACTAGTCTTTTTCTCATCTGGACATTTCCATAAAATCAATATGTTCAGTACCATCACACACAGGATAGACTGGGCATTAGTGTTTAATTCAAAGTGTATCTGATTTACCAACCAGTAAAAATGTAAAGTTCGTACAGAAACACAGTTTATATTTATGGATTATATTGATGCAGAATTAACAAGAAGACTGTTGGCATGTGACACCTTTTATCCTGTTAGTTATTGATTTGATTGTGGTTTAATATTATGTGTATTGATTACTGATCGTGGCTGATCAGGCTAATAATCAGCTCATTGTACTCAGTTTCTGATGGCAGCAGTAAATGGTCTCCATTTGTGTCCATGTTTTTAAACTACCTGCATGATTACAGAGCATAGAGCCGAGGCTGAGAGACAACAGCTGAGTTGAGCTGAGTCTGTATGCAAGAATGAGAGACGTCTTAACTACAAACAGGTGAAAGAGCGGGAGGGCATTATTGCAACACATTATTGCATCAGAATTGGGAGACTGGGGGTTTTTTTTTGTTTTTGTTTTTGGCAATTTTCGTCTTTGCGAAATTTATGCAGCAATTGGTGTGCGGAGGCAAGATAATAGGAAGGGTTTGAACTTCTCTCTGGAGCTCTCCTTTTTTTCATTCTCCACACAGCTTCCTCTGTCTCTTTGTGTTTACAGCATCATCGTGCTACATCTCCATTTGTACGATTCACCATGTCCTCTCCCTCTGCTTTTTTTGTAAATACGGTTTCTCTTTATCAGTGCAAATGACAAAGACAAACAATGTTCCCCTTCTCCCCACCCCTCTTTTCCAAACCCTTCTCAAAACCAAAAAAACAAAGCATTACACTAACAATAATGTATAACTAACAAAAGATGAATGTATTACATAAACCCACAAAAAAACAGCAACAACACAGCTGCACTAAAATAAATATACAAACGAAAACAAATCATCAAAATGATTTTTACACTCTGGGAAGTACTCTCAAGGCCATTCATGTCTCAAAGGTGATTGTGTACATCACTTTATAAGAAAATATAAGATTATTGCCTTATTATAGGGTATCTCTTATGCTTTCATTTCTGAGGAATGAGCTATCTTCTTTTATATCATATGATGCCATTTTGTTAAACCATTCTTTGGCACTTGGTCTATTTGTTTTCTTCCAATAAAGAGCAATAAGGCATTTGACTTGCAATGTAAAACTTAGGTTCAAGAGAAGCTTTTACAGAGGTGATTCTGTCCTTCACAGGTTTTACTACATTCCCAAATGCAATGATACAGGCTTCCTTTACATTTATTACACTCAGTGTGTCTGGTATATTGTTGTCAAATGTGTGTAATTTTATTGGTTTTGCATATTTGCTCCTCTCTTTGGAAGCTGGCTGAGTGTAGCCACTTGTGACAACTATGAACGCTTTTGTCTTTACATGTTTGGGCAACACTTAGAACCAACTAGTTCATTTCAAACCCCAGCCTTTACTGTGAAGAGGAGATGAGATCCTTGATGTCTGTCTGTCTTTAATATTTCTGCGTGTAGAGAATTTTGATGTGGAAAAATATTTTATCAGAGTGAAAAGAGATAAAAATGGATTGGCTCTTGTTAAATTTGATCAGACTGATCAGAGGAAGACTGTAATTAAGATAACCACCACTCTCCTCCAAGCTAAGTGCTTCTGACCAATCTTCAATGAATGCAGCAGAGATAAGAAAGAAATATATCTGTTATATAATTTGTGAACCATGAGATCTTTACCAGTAGTACCGCCAAATGTCATTTCGTGAATCATCAGCTGCTTCTTGCCTGGCAAACACTGCAAATGAATTGTCGAGTGCTTGGTTTTCACAGTGCCAAAATGAAACAAAAGCATCAAGTGTCCTGAAGAGCAAAACTAACTCCACTAATCCCTGACGATGTCTGAGTTTGGTTCATTTTTAAGTACGTCACTTGTGCCTCCAACAGGCACAGGCTGCTCTGCGTTTACCGAGTGTGACACAGTTTAAATATTGTTTCAGATGCCTTCGCAGCCTGCCAAGCTGAATATCTGGGGAAGAGTTGTTGTAACATAAACCTTGTACCCACAAAAACAAGAAAAAAACAAAAATACAGCCAAGGCCCCAGGTTTTTGGAGCCACACATTGAGATCATAAACAAACAACCAAACAGACATCAGGACATCTGTTTGTCTCCTTCCCCAGGATGGTTTGCTGCGGCTGGCGGCGGTTGTCGACGCACGCTCGCTGCGAGGGGCCCTTCGAGACAGCATACAGGAGCTGCTACCCAGCACGGTATTCACACACACATACACACATGCACGCATTCTACAAACTCTACTTGCACAAACAGCTGAACATAATTGACATTTCCTTGATTTATTACCTGAATAAAGAGCTTCCTGTTAGTATTCAGAGCAGTGGAGCTGAAAGCCTCGGTCCTGACATAAGACCAGCGAACAGAGGCCCCAGCGTTTGCTGCAAATGGATGAGACTCATCACTCATTAAATTAATTAGAATCTGATTAATTACAAATGAGTATGTGCGTCGATGTGTGTGTTTCATTCCAGGAGTGTGTATGTGTCTACATGCTGGAGGGAGATTCTAGGCTGCTGTGTGACGACCCGCCGCATGAACTGCCACAGGAGGGGAAGATCAGGTGTGTACCCTGCTCTTTGTGTGTGTGTGTTTGTGTTTGTGTGTGCATGTGTTTGTGTTTGTGTTCAGATAGATGACCAGGGGCCTCAATCACTTCAAAGGACAGCTCATCCCAAAATCAAAAATATATGTTTTTCTCCTGAGCTGTTGTGATTCTGCCTTCTCTACAATATAATGCGACTAATCAGTACAAGGTCTGTGGTGTTCAAAGCACCAAAAAAAAAAAAAAATGCATTTGAAAAATTCAAAGCCATGTTTGGTTTTTTTTTTCCCAAAATCATTACCCAGTTACGCAAGATAATCCCCACACCTTGTTGTAAGCAGTTTCTAGTAGCAGGAACTACTTTTTTCTGTTTGAAAGAAAGTAGTTCTGGTAGATTTTAAAGTAGTTCCGGTAGATTCTACTGCAGAAAGAAAGTAGTTCCTACATGAAACTGCTCACAGTAAGGTTATTTTAAGCAACTGGGTTGTAATTTTTGGACAGAGACACTGGTTTTGAGATTTTCAAATATATATTTTTTGGTTCTTTGATCCCCACAAGACTTGTGCCATCTACTTACATTAAATTGGAGAGAAAGCAGAAATCTCTATGGGCGATATCTCCAAATCTTAGCAACTCACACCAAAACAATTTAGATGGACAAATGCCACTACAGGCCAAAGGAAAAATATGTATTTTTGAAGATGGGGTGGACTGTCCCTTTAAGTGTGATTCATTAAAGATACTGAACATAAAAAACCTTGTTTACAGAGGTTCTGAGAAGAAAATATGTAATTTACGCATCTGTGATCTATACATATCAAATTAAGTTCAAATTGACAGCCCTGCATTAAAATCATTTCCCCTTATATAAAGTAACCACAGATGAGGAGATAGTCAGAAATTGTAATGGATGAAAAGGATAAGCAAACTTTTTGGGCGACAAGATCATGGTGATGGTAGAGGAGATTAAGGCCAGGCAACACGTATTATTCGGTGGACTAAATAATGAGTTGATTAACAAAGCAAACATGTCGCTTGGGAGTGTGTTGCAATTAATTCCTCACACCTTTAATTGATAATTCCCATCACATTGTTCATAAAGCTAATGAAAAGTTCATTACAGGTTTGGGCACATATGCGTCCCAAACTGCCATAATCCAACATAACCAGCAGGAAAATTAATGAAGTTGAGTCTTGACTTTCCATAAGATCATTTCCACATCAAACTAAGGTTTTATAAATAACTACTTATACATGGATTTCTGCTTAAGTCATACAGATCAAAATTTATCCTAAGTCCATTTTCATAGATGAGGCCTCAGAAGTGGGCGTGGTTTACATGGGACATCATGTTAAAATCAAGCAAATTCTAACCTAATACTGAAATGAATTAAGTTTTATAAACTTCTTTTTTATAAACCTCACCACCCCCACACCTTTAACTGGGGGATATTGAGCAATTAGACACTGAAAAAAAAGTTTTATAGATCAAAAGACTCTGTTTTGCTTTGGAAATAGACACTCTGTACAGTAAAGATATAAAAAAATGCTCTTCAGGTCAAAGGAATCATCTTAAATTATGCCCCATCTGGTTTCTTGACCTGTTAATTTTCAGCTCTACATCAACAGGCAACAAACAGAGTTATAAACACCTGATCAACTTACAGTGGAGGACTAGTCATTGCTTGTTATTGTCAAATTACAATTTGTGCTCATCTTAAGCTCCTGCAGTGTTCCTGCAGCCTGCCTGAGCTTCATTGAGTCTGGGGAGGAGGGGTCGAGGGAAACAACTCACTTCAACCATAGATTGTATATTAAGTAGGATTTCAAATTTACACATTTTTTACAAATTTTTGGACATGCAATTCTACATATTGTTCCTTTAAGTATTTGCACTAAGATAAAAGTGAAAGTAATACTCTTTCATTTCTGAGTTACATTTTGGATTTTTTTTCTCCCCTTCTTTTTTTTCCATTATTTGGTGCTTTCCCGAATAATGTATTAGGATTCAGGTGCATCCCTAGTGTGTGTGTGTGTGTGTATATATGTGTGTGTGTCTATACAGCAAAGCGTAGATGACTCACAATAGAACGAGGGAGAGATGAGGAGGGGAAATGGAGATGTCTGTTTTCTCTGTGTGAAAAGCAGGTGTCACCTGAATGAATATGAGGCGCTCAGTCCAAAATCACATCATCAACACAGAGACAGGAGTGTCACCGAGACAGAGATCTCATCATCGACACACAAGAGGACCTCCTCCGTCTCTCTTTTCCTCTCATTTTTACCAGCTCTTATTTTCTCTCCTCATCCCTCATCTCTATCGTTCCCTCATTAAAACTCTCCCTTTATGTCACTTTTTTCCCTCTTATTAGACATCCCTCTCTTGTCTCCCTGACAAACTATTTCCCTCTCTTGTCATCTGCTGTTCCACCTTCCCACCTCACCACATCAGTCTGTCGTTGCCCTTTTTTTCCTCTCAGCTCACGCTCTCCCCAAGGAGCCATGAAGCACTAAGCAGCCTGTGTTTTGGTCTTTCTACTCCCCCTCCTTCCCCTCCTCCTTTCGCCGCCGCTCCTCTTTCTCTCTCACCCTTCAATCCCTCTCCCTGTGGAAGCGTTGCAGGGCTAATAGCCGAGGTGACAGCGCCCGGGGTCCCTCAGCGAGACACGGCGATCCTCTCCTCTCTTAAGTGCTCTCTGAAGCTCTACAACCCCATGTGCTACTGCCACTGCTGCCCAGGCTCTGGCAAAAACCAACACTACATTATAGATGAAACTGTCTGTTTGTCAGACAAGAGCCCTTTTTCTAACACCTCATTGCCACACAAACATGGAGTCGCACACACATGCTTATGCAGACACGCACACACATGCAACCCAATGCACTCACACACACATGCTCACACACACATTTGTCAGGGCTGCATGCAGGCTAGAGGTAGTGGGGATATTAAAAGAGCTACAGGGCACTTTGTTACTTTTCTCCCTCCAATTCACCTGCTTACATAAGCCTGTTATCAAGACCTTGGCATACACACACACACACAGACGCAAACAAGCACACAAACAAGCACAAACACCCACACACACACACACTCAGTGAACCCATCTGAGAGGCAGAAGGCCACGTGTTTGTGTCTGATTCCAGCCCAATTTCTAATACACACAAGCTCATTAACTGGACCTTCACACACACACACTCACACACAGAAATACAAAAATGCACAAAGAATTTCAGCCAAGACAGCTCCCATGATCGTTTATCCTCTAAACCATTTATTGTGTAGAGGATAACTGATGCTTCATAGCCAAACAAGCTAATGTTAGAAATGCTGCAAAGGAAGGACTAAGAGATACAGAAGACTGTGGTACACGTACACAATGCAGTTGCACAACTGTTGCAATAAACCATTTCAGTTGTAGATTAGTTTTATTTCCTTCGACAACACTAAACTTTCCTCCATTTTTAAAAAAAGGGGAATTTATATTTTACTTGCTATAATATGCAAGTTGCAGGTGATTTAGGATTACATGGTTTTTGCCATTATACATTGTTTTGACGACAATCAATTTGTAAGACTGTTATAACATATATGCATCAATCATTATAGTTATAATATGTAACATTCCTGTTTTAAAATGTCTAAAAATGCTAGACATGCAGTATATTTTCTGAAGTTGTGTACTGTGTTACCCAGAAAAATTTGTAACTTATGCAAGGTGACAGTGTGTTTCCTTGTAGCTGCTAGTTGCTATAACTTCCGGAGAAACACAGGATACATCAGTGAGTGTGGAAGGAAGTTGGCGAACATGACTAAATATAATGGCATAAACGTGAATAAAGCATTAACTCGTCTGCACTTTTGCCATACTTTGGAGGAAAAATCTTCAGTAAATCTTAGTTTTCTTTTTCAGGAAAGCAAATTATATAACATCACATTATAACAGATAAGACGAAGATACGACAGATAAAGCAATACATATGACCAAAACTACATAACAAAATGGGTCTACAATCCTATATAGATAGAACATATTGATATAGTGATATGTGGCTTTCAGTCTCACATTCACTTTACAACAAAAAAACAACACCAAATCAACAGCTGGAAAATATACAGTACATATACACCATGCAGGTGGCTGTCCAAGCGTGCAACGTTTATGGCACTGCCTGGCACACTGTGTTTGCCAGTTTTTTTGGGGGTGCTTAAAATGCACAAATGATCAAACAAACACACAGTAGACAGTAGAACTTTTGAAAACAGAGAGGAAGGTTTTCACTCGCTGTTGATCATGTCTTTCTTGTTATGTGTCATCTGCAAAATATAAAAAATAATACAATACTTGAATGCAATGGTAAATAAAAGTGAAAATGACCATTTGAGAAACCTGCTCAATTAAAAAGGTACCTGATTAATAAACGAATCAAAGTACAAGTTACGCAAATTATGAAAGTTAAATTATCAACGTTAACTTTGAAGGTGGCATTACGTCAGTTTATTGCTCTCTTAAGCACACCAATTTAAAAGCCCAACAGATCACTAGCTATAAAATAAAGCATTGCCAAGAGCATCAAAGATTAACATTATAAATGAAAAATGACCACAGCTAACATCAGCTAACTGACTCCATTTTCACCTGCAGTTTGTGCAGCTTACTTCAATGTGCTTACAGAGGTTAGAAGTAGAGTGAAGATCTGTGTTTTTCTGGAGGCACAGTGATCACTTCATCATGTAACTGCTGTCTTTTTGAGATTTTGGTATAAAATGTGTGTCCAGATGTGGCCAAGGGTCGTCTCTGTGTTATTGCATTGTGATCAGAAGACAGGTAATGCTTCTTCCAGGTAGCTAACGTTAGCATGTTTTCCCAGAAGTTATAGAACTTGCAGCGATTAGGAAAAGTTTTGTTATCTTGATAAATTTGTTGGAAACAATTGGGATAAAGTAAGGACACAAATCAATAAAATATATAATACATGTCTAGCATTTTTAGACATTTTAATGCAGAAATGTGACATATTGCAGCCTTAATTGCTTATATTATAATAAAGAGATAATGATGCAGACGTTCAACATATTTTTTGCACATTAACACCTCATCAGCTGTTAGGAACTGCAGCGTTTCTTAATGATGGCAGTTAGGACAAATGGAGCTCATAGTGTAGCAGCAACATCATTAGCATCACCCAGATCAATTAATCACCAGCTGATTTCTGTGAGTGCCAACTACACACCTACACACACACATTTACTGTATCTGCGCAGTCTTCTTAAATGTCCATCTCCAAGTCTTTGCTATACTACTGCTGCTGGTAACTGCTGTCACTGTAAACACACCGCCCACCAGGTCAGCTGTGACCTATATGTCATTCAATTTAAGCTATCATTGTGCGTTAGTATTAGTTGACCTCCCATACACCACACAGCAGACATTTAAACATCAATTTCATTATCTAATAGGTATGTCATATGTGCACAGAGAGAAATAAATAGCAGTTTTTTCGTGCCCCTGGGAGGGTTTTTCGCTCTATGCCATGTCCACTATAAATTGGCTTCATGATGGCGCAGGAAAGCTGCTTTGAACAATGACATTACACAAAGGTCAGCTGTATTTGCCACTGCAGTAAACTACGGTGAAGTATGTTTTTTTGACTGAACTGGACTATTCCTCGGTGAGCTGAAATAAATGGACACTTATAAATCAATGCACCATGCAGAGATTTGGCTCCAATGGTTTGAGGGGATTTCAGACTCTGTGAGCATGTAATGGAGTGACTGCTGTTATGTGTGGGTGTTTGTGTGTGCGTGTGTGTGTGTGTGTGTGTGGCTGCTGGAGGGTTGAGTAAATTATTATGTGAGGCACATATATCATGAATTTACCTGAGTGAAACAATCTTCCTCCTTTTGTCCTTCATCTCCATATTCATGCAAGTTTGAGCTGTGTGCTTACTGAGGCGTGCAGTGATGCTGCCGTGTGTGTGTGTGTGTGTGTGTGTTGTGTGTCTTTGTGTCCAGAATAAACCAATCCTTGAGCCTCATGCATCAATATTCTCTCAAGTTTCAACTCCTGATGCACCAAATGTTCTTAACTATCCAAACTATCCAGGTGTGCTGGATGATGAATTCCACTTCATCATAAATTGGAGGGGCGTAGACAATTGTTGGCATTAGCATAACTCACAGCAACACCTCTTAAAAAAAGAGGTGCCTTGTGCAAATATTCTGGCACATGCCCAAGAATTGGAAAAATACCACCAACAAAAGGCTGTAAGAAGAAGAACTTCAGCAGCAGTAAAATCGGTGTTGTCAGTTTCATTTTGTTTGATTAAACGGTTGGTGGTAAAGGAAAAGTAATTAAAAGTTTGTTACTGTATTTATCAACTAATTGGAGCTTAAATGAAAAGCTTTAAATTTCTTATAAATTTTTATTTTGAATATTTAAATAAAAGATTTATTTATTACTATGGGTGTCACAATTTCAATATTAAATGAAAAATTCAATTAAAATGAGCTTTCAATTTCAATCACCGAATTGAAAAAAAAAAAAAAAAAACCAATACTTCAGAGATGACACAGCATAGCTTACTGGTCATTATATCACACCTGATACCATGTTGACTTCTTTTCAAAGAATCTGAAAATGTAAATACCAGTCGTCAGGGCATAAAAACCAATGATGTGTTTATCTTTACAAATCAAGACTTGATAGTCTAACAGTGGCATACCCATCAATGTCAAAAAGAGTTCAAATCTAAAAATCAAACTGAATCGTGGATTTTGAGAATTGTCCCCTTATTTATCACTATTTAGTTATATTTTTTACGTGTCTGATAACCTTTTATTAACTTTGTTTTTTTCGGTTTCTTGGTTCCGTAGACGTCTTCAAATTACTTGTTTTGTCCGACCAACAGTCTATAACCCCTAAACTGTTGAATATAAGATGATATAAAATAGATAAAAGTAGCAAATTTGTGAAGCAGGAAACAGATGTGGGAAGACTTGTACAATATGACTGTATGTGTACACATACTTGACCAATAAAGCCGATTCTGATTCTTTAACTCTTTGTTTGATCAGGTCCAAATGTTCTGTAACCCCACACGTAGTGAACCAAGGGGATCATATTTTTTATAGAAATATAAATATTTCAATTACCATTATAGTAATTAATAATTATGTATAAATAATCATAAATATTAGAAATAATAATTTAAAATATGTTAACTTGTGTTTCCTTGCATTGGATAAACAATTTGAAAACAAAATGTTTTTTTTCTTATCTTGGTAAGAGTGCTTTTGACCACTGGTAAAATTACGTCTTACTTAAGAGAAGAGCAAAAATAAGAAATCATTGGTGGATCCCAGAAATCAATGGGTACTAACAAATTAATAACAAATTGTGGATATGAACAAAAATAGCAGGAAATTTGTTCATAAACGGCTTCGTGCATGAGGCCCTGTGTCTCATATTTTAGCATAAGAAAGCCTCCCTCTGACATTCACCTTCATCACACCTGGCTTCACACCTGCCCAGCACTTTCGAACACACACACACACACACACACACACACACACACACACACACACACACACAAGCTGTAATTGAGTTCATATAATTTTACATTGAATAATAGTTCTATTCAGACATGTTTGGGTTGGTGTCAGTGAACACAACGTGTCTGTTTTTGTAATGCTGCTGATTGTTTTTCCAAATCCCCTCTTCCTCTTTGTCTCCCTGGCCTCTGACAGACTGTCTCTGTCTCTCACTCTGACTAATGTGCTGTAGGTAATTGTCTTTCTCAGACCTGAGTCAAACTTGTATCTGTCTTTCTCAGGAGTATCGTGGACCAGCTGAAGCGATGTCAGTGTGTCGGCCTTCCTCCTTCTGAACTGCCAGAGAAATACAGAATCTGCCTCGCAGCCCCGTTACCAGCACACAGAAGAGGTGTGTGTGTGTGTGTGTGTGTGTGTGTGTATGCAGCAGGGGCTTGAATGATGCTAGTGGACAGACAAATGGGCCAACATCTGAGTGTGTGTGTGTGTGTGTTGCTTGTTGAGGATGTGTGTGCTTTTGTATGCAGAGGAGCAGAGAATGTGGGAGAATAAACACATGAAAAAGAGGTAGAGAGGGAAGTAGTGAACAAGAGATGATGATTGCCGAGGGAGAGGTATGGAGCTGTGTGGGCAGTAAAATTGTTCAAGAGACCCCCCTTCAAAAATAAAAAAAAGCAATGAAAGGTTTATGATGAGAAAAAAATGCAAGAACTCGAATGGAGCAGAATGAAAAGTGCATTTCTCTTCAAATTACCTTTTTTGTTGTTTTTTTACCCTAAAAGCAGGCATGAGAGAATAACTTGCAGGGATAAAATCATGGAGACATCCTTAAGTACACATTCATGACCAGTCTGTACTCTGTGGATCAATAAAATACGGCTGAACATTTAATGATGTTGCAGAAGTTAGTTAGGTACCAATGTGGTAAACACAGTTTGTTTTGTCTGCCGTCCACACACACAGCAAAGATTATCTTCTTCTATCGTATTATCTCCTAACTTATTTTGTCCATAAAGACCTGCTGTCTTTATCTTCTCTACATCAACGAGAATAACAAATAAAAAGATAAGAAGAGAAAGGAATAAACCGCTTTATGCAAGGACATTTGGTTTATTTTTTTCTATGTTCATTTTTTCTATTAGTATTAGAACATAAAAAATAACAAATAAGATTAAGAGCGAGACAAGGACATGGAAAGAAAATTGCAGGACTGGAGTCTCTTTTGTCTGAATCAATGCATTATGTATTATGAATGTTTTTTTTTTTCTTGCTTTCAGCTGTTGTCATCCCTCTCTTGGACCAGGAGCGGGACAAGGCCATTGCTGTCTTACTGGTGAGTCCTTGCATTCAAGGACATATAACAGGGTTTCAGTGAATTAACAAACTGCAGTAGCAAAAGCAATCACTATTGATTACATTGTCCTTTAAGAAAAGATACAAAAAATACATATTTACAGTTGAAAAACATACATGTATTTATGTGGCTTTATTTAACACTCACGCAGTAAATGACCTCAACAGAGGCATCACGGTCTGCGGTAATCAAGCACATGTTCTGCACCGGACTGAAATATCTGTGTGTGTTGCAGGTGGGCTGTAATCCACTGTCTGATCAGGATGAACTGCATCTTAACGTGCTGGAAAAACACGTAAGCTCTCTCTTTCTCTGTCTGTTTTGATCAAAAATGCCAAAAAAATAAAAACAACAACTTGGCAGCAGTAGTTAAGTTACTGAAAGATTTGATTTTTATTGACCAACACATTCATCAGGGTGTTTTTCCAGAAAGGATAAACCGTAGCCCAGAGGCTTTCAAAGTGTGAGGCAGCCTCCCCAGCAGGGCTCCAAACAGTTTCAGGCGAGGCTCAGTGCATGGAAGTGAAAAAAATATTACATTAGTTATTACATTAGTTTTCAAAAATCACATTTAAGAGATGCAGTTTTGGGGAATTTAGTGTTTTTCCCAGAATCAGAAACTGTGTTTTGAGTGTTATTCGCCGTTTTGTATTTTTTGCTTACTTTAACAACCATGTCTGTAATTTGTTTCAATTTTCCTTATTATTTTTCTTGACCCCAAACTGATAGTCAGTCATCATCTTAGCCGCATATTACTCCAGTGATGAATAATTCATAACAAGTTTAAGTTTTATGTCAAGAACAAAAATACTGATTTGTCCAGTGCAAGTAAGGGTCAACACAGTGATTAGTGATTAATTATAGTATATTTCAGTATGTTTCAGTGATTTAAAAACAACAGTTACATAGTCTGTTTTGTTTTATTTTTAGTAGCAAAGCTGATTAGCTTAGCAAGATGTAGTGTCAGTTGCTAGGTAACAGACATATAATAATGACTTGATAAGCAATGTTGGATTGACTATCTAGGATTTCCTAACCTGAGATGAAGTAAGATGAGATAGGATTTCTGAAGTTAGTTAGGTTTATAAACCCAGACAGCCTGTTTCCATTTCATAAAGAAGTTAATACCAACACACCCTCAATCCTAGACAGACTGACCTTATCAATATTGATACGAGAAAAATCCATTGTTGAGTGGCCTCCAGAAATGTCTGGCTACTTGAAATTTTCTACCTCTGCAAAAATGAGCTTGTTGCATTCACGCTCACTTGCTCAAAAGGGATTCAATAGACGATGTCTGCTTCAGCGGCCTTTCCCCTCATTTCTGTTGGTTCTCTGAAAGACTGTATGAAAGTTAACAAAATGACATCAAACAGTGTTTAGTTGGATGATTTTTCTCTCTCAAATTGCCTTTCATCTCAACTGACTTTGTTCTGTGTGTGTTTTCGCATACGTGTGTGACATCACAGGCCTCAGTGGCGTGTGTGCGAATCCAGGCTGTTCAGACGTCCTACCAGAGGCCTCCTCTCAGCCCCTCTCCCATACAGTCCCACAATGCACTGCTGCACCTCAACGTCTCAGACCAGGACTACTGCGAACTGGACCGCAACATCCTGCAACTCTGTGGTATGCACACACACGTACACTCACACACATATGCACCCAAGAAGGCATATGATACTCTGTCTCATACATATACAAACTCTAGACAACTAAACCAGTTATAATAACCACATAATAAATAGTAAATTGATAGTTAATTGACTTAGTTAATTATTTCATTGTTAACAAACAACGAATTGATACTTAATTATATTTACTTATCAATAATAATGCTATAATTTGTTATTTTATTATTAGTTTACGTAATATAAAATAGTTTTTTTGTAAATTATATATTGTATCATAGCTGATAAGAGACAATCACAATTGCATTCTGATTCTGAAATGAGTAAACTAACAGTTTATTGTGGCACACATTATAATTTTTTATATTATACTGTATATTAAGTATTCGTTGATGAATCATGACCTAAAGGAAACCAGAGCAGATATTTGTAACACTATATTAATGGTTAATAATTAGTTTGTAAACTGTCTATAAACATATTTGGCTGGCTATTATGAAGTTGCACCTGATGATTGTAAGACCTCACGTACTTAGGTACGTCACGTCACGTCACGTCACGTCACGTCACGTCACTCACGTCACGTCACGTCACGTCACGTCACGTCACGTCACGTCACGTCACGTCACGTCACGTCACATCTCGTCACCTTTGTAAAAGTTTGATTGAGGCTCTCTGCTGTGTGCGTGTGTCTGTGGGTGCGGGTCAGTATGTAGCCACTGCAGTGAAGTTGGTTTAAGCTGAATGTTCAAGAAGACGCTCCTGGATTTGTCTTTGATTATCCAACTTAAAACTGACTTCACCATCATGGTGCCGTAACCCTGCTGTTTATCATGAGCTCATCAATCGAGGGAAAGAAGCCAGTCTGGTGGAGCTTCTACAGCCATCAAAACTCCCACAATTAAAAAATACTAAGTTGAGGGTTTGAAAACCAGATCAGCCGATAGTAAAATTCAATTGCAGTAGCTGGGCTTTAACCAGTTGAGGGCAGTCACTATGCACATTTATAACACAGTATTTTAAATTTAAAACTTTGCACTAAAATGTCAAGATCTGTGTATGAATCAATCGACAGCACTACTAAAAACCCATATACATTGGTTTTCAGCTGAAAAAAGTTGTTTGGATGTTTAGTTACTCTTTAACTATCAATTTACCATTTAATCATGATGGTTATTATAAAGTGTTACTCTGTCTCTCATACATCTTACATTTCCTACAGCTCGTATATGCAAACACAAAACTCTGAGGCACACATAATTGCACGCACACACACACACGCACGCACGCAAACACTGGTATATGTGAGGTGAGGTATGTTAATAGAGTAAGCCCATCTGGATGAACAGCTCTATGAATTTAGATGGACTGTGGCACAGGGAATGTGTGACAGCTCCTGTGTGAAAACACAACGCTTTGCAAAAACACTGTTTAAAATCTCATGCATAATGGAAGTGGACTCACTAATACACACACATACATCAACGTTGTTTACTCCCTGGTAATTGTCAACAAATATGAATTGCCTTTGCTCTCTTCTGCCTCAGCTTTCTGCCTCGCCTGTCCAGCTCGTTCCTTGTCTTCATCTGCAGTCCAGGCAGCCCTCCATCCCTTGTCTTGTCTTCATTATTAGTCCCTCTGTTAGCTGGTTCCCATTCACCCTTCCCCGACCTCGCTGTCTCAATGCATCCCTCCCTGGATTGCTTTCTGTCCACATGCGTACATGCTCTGCATTCCCCCCGTCTTCCTTAACGTCAATCTGCCCTTGCTCCTCTCTGGTTTTTACTCCCATCGCTCTGTCTGTTTCTCCTTCAGGTGAGCTCTTTGACCTTGATGCAGCCTCTCTCCAGCTCAAAGTCATCAATTATGTAAGTGGTTGAGATCACTCACACACTCCCTCATGCACACACACACGGGGTTAAAGACATACAGTACATGCAAAACATGAAATCCTTCCCGATGACTTGTTCCCCTCTTCCTGTCATTAGCTATAGCACAAGCTTTTTATCACACACATGCTTCATCAGTCTCCCCATAGTATGCCCTGCTCCATATATATCATAGACTCTCTGTAAAAAAGGAGGGAAGCAGGGGAAGAGGTGTAAAGATTGATGAGGAAGCAGAGGGAGAGAGGAGATATCAGGCTTCAGCTACAGTATGTGCAGAGACCTGACAACAATGTAAATGTATGGAATTATTCACTGATAAAGAACATATCAGATAGAGAGCAATAATGCAGCAGCAAGCAGAGATTTGAAGGTTATACGGCATCAAAAGGACAAAGTCTCAGTCCATCAGAGCTTCCAAGAATCACTTATTTGTGATTCTTTTTTCATACTATTTACTGAGCATGAAGGACTTGTTCTGAATTTTTAAGCTAAGTCAGTGTTTATCTCCACAACAAAAATCAAAAATTTATTAGTTCAAGCATCTTAAATGTGCTTTTCTTTGTTTTGTTTGGTAGTAAACTGATTTTGTGGGGTTTTGGTTAAAAAAAACAAAACAAGCAGTTTTAAAATCTAATCATGGACTATCCACAATTGTTACAGACATTTTTGACTGCTTTGTGACTTTTTTCAGCCATGGCTCTGTAAATCATAAGTGAAGTGCTGCCAGACTGATGCTTCGCCATATTTTTCTCCAAATGAGGAAATAAAATATAGGCAATTTGTTTAATCCGTGTTTTTTAAGCAATTGAAGATGGTAAATCTTCTGAATGAGCACTACAGGGAGGATACATTTGTTTGGCTGTTGAGTTCAAATATCAACAACTTCTCAAACTTTAATGGATTAATCTAGAAACTAATCTGCAGATGTGATGAAAATAATTGTTAGTTGCAGCCTGAATATACTTTATGTCAAGGAAATCTACTTTTGGAGATTTGGACATTCAGAATATATTTCATCCCCACTTGATTATCACAAGAGCTCATTATTTTTCTACACAAAAACAAAAAGGCTGGGAAATTATCAGTGTGTGTTTTGATTATTAAAAAACATGGAAGGCTCTGGTTTTTGATAATTAATAACATGAAAATCAGATTTTACAAATACCACTTGCAGTGAAAGCACTCTGTTAATTTTTTTTTTTTTTTTTTTTTTTTTTTGCTTAAATTATTACTTAATTAAAGTGGCTTTGGTGCATAATCATTTTTTTCCTTCATTTTCAATTATGAATTCTGTCAGTGTCAAAAGAGGACATAAGACCTGTATGAAAATTGGTTTAAAGCAATCTGCTCCTTTAAAACAAACACCTGTGCGACTTTGACACTGCAGCACTAGACCCATGGGTCGAACACCACCACTGCAGCAGTACAGCCTGCATATAAAACATCAGCTTTTCATTCTTCTAAACTTGAATTTGTAGTATTTTCATTCCTGCATCGGAAAGAAGGGAGAGGGAGAGTTTGTGGTGGTGCAAAAGGCTGAAGGGGTTTAAAGATGTATTTTGAATCCGACATGATTTGTTTCGCCTGTTTATTGTTACTGTTATAAAAAGGGGTGAAGGTAGTAGGAGGAGGAGAGGCAGGAGGGAGGAAAAGGAGCGAGAGATTGTTGCTTCTGAAGAATCGTCAATTTGGTGGGAAGAGCTTGGGGCGGATCTTATGGGATTAACAGCATTTGGGGAAAAAGGGGGTGGAGGGGCTTATTTATTATATGTGGGTGCAATGACATGCTTTACGTGTGTGCATATGTTTGTTCTGTATGTGTGCGTGAGTACATGTGTGTGCGTGTTGAATGCTTGCGTGTGTGACTGTGTGTTGGCAGCGGCTGGTGTTTATCCCTGTCCTGCTTGTTCTCTATCCAGCTCTGTGGATTAGGAAGAATGTTGTGTGAGGAAACGCTGCTCTTATAACTGTGTGTGGGCGTGTGAGCATGAATGTGAGATCATGTATATATTTATGTACTATACAATTTTTTGCCATCAGGCATACAGGTGCATGTGTGTGTGTGTGTGTCTCCCGTCTCAGAGTGAATTTCAGGCTATGAATGTGAATGAAATGTTTGAGCAGTGGGGAACTGGCGGTGACTCTGCAGGTGTCACAGAGCACAGACACCTGTGTGTGCTGTTGTCTCGTTTATGTAAGGATTTCACATTCGAGAAAAACCTTGATCTTGTGTAATTGTTGCAACATAGTTAATATTTGGGCTTCAACTAACAATTATTTCCACTGTTGATTAATCAAATTAATGATTTTCTTGATTATTCAATTACTTATTTTCTTGTAATTTGATTATGTAATCCCAATTACACGTAATCCATTGCTACCTAAAACTGTATACAGCAATGCCTAACAACATGTAGCATAACACAGCATACACCTTAGTGTTAATTTGTGTCATTTTATTATTCTTACTGTTCTTTTTATTCTATTCTTACTACTATTATTAATTTGTGTAGTATTCCTAATTTGTAAATAATAATTTTGCCTAACCTTTTAAATCTTTAAATTAACTGTTTAATTTGTTCATGTCTCACTGTGCTGTATCACCAAGTCAAATTCCTGTGTACATCGTATATTTAGCCAATAAAATTATTCTGATTCTAAGAGCATGTTAATTTTCTGGTATTAACAAGGTACAGATACTGCAATGAGTTGATCACAAGATATTTCATCAGTAAAAGAATTCTTCAGACAGACATTAGATACACACACTTACTTAGCAAGGTAGTCATATTAATGGGAATATGTATGATTATTGATCGCTTACTTTGAAATGTGAATAAATCCACACATATTTTAAGATATACCATCACGTATGCTGTAGTTCTGACTTATACCTGCACATATCTGTAAATAATATTATACTTTTTGTGCACTTTCTGTTTCTAAATACTAACTGCATTTCATTGGCTTTGCACGTGTACTCTGCACAATGACAATACAGTTGAATGTAATCTAATCTAAATCGCCTCCCCATTGATATGTTAGTATTATAAAACTCTAAATTTTTTTCCAGATTTTATTATGTGAGATATTAAATTTGTCCTTTCTGTAAATTATAGAAATGTGCATCACACTATAATTTGCCATTTTTGGCCTCCTGCAAGACAATAAGGAAGATATTCAGTTCCTGTCCCTTCTAAGCTCCAGTCATTTTCCACTGTCCACTGATTTCTAATCTTACCTTCACACACAGACCAACTTTGCTCCAAGGAATCTTAAATTGAGGCCTTAAAAATAATCTGACTGAGTCTGAGAAAGAGAGATTTTTGTGATGGACTGATGTTTTCTTTCTTGTCTCTTTCAGCTCCAGCAACAGACTCAGTCGCAGTGTTGTTGTTTGCTACTGGTGTCCGAGGATAACCACCAGCTTTTCTGCCAGGTACACATCACCACGCACACACACACACACACACACACACACACACACAACTACCACATACCACAAAAGACAACATATAATTGAATAACCAGTGACCTTTGACCTCTGTCACCTTTAGGTAGTTGGAGACAAAGTCCTTGAGGAGGAGATCAGCTTCCCGGTGAGACCACTAAACAATAATTTATTCATAGAAATATTCACTTTGTCATTATTTGGATTTATCGGCCTGTTTGTGTTCCTGTTTGGATTCTTTGAAGTGGGGTTGTACAATGTTATAGTCAGTGTATTACTTACAATAGATGGTGGTCGACACACTCCCAGTTTGGAGAAGCAGGTAAGCAATGAACTGCTGTGTACAGGGTCAGCAGCAAAAACATATTTCAGCACTTAAAAAAGGGCCACCTAAAACAAATCAATATCACTTTAAGTGTGCATTATATTTGGAATATTTTCACTGCTTTATCTTCCCTCTCTGATGGGAAACCACTGTTATATAAGCCAAATGTCTCTCTAGCTCAACCAGACTCTGGCAAAAGCTGTAATTTTACCTTATAGATCACAGGAGTTGCTGGTCTATCACTGCCTCGATCTGTTAGTTTGTTTGTGTTATTGTGTGACAAAAAATAACAACAACAAATTAACAGTCTGAGGCTACAGTAGACTACGCAACTCCCGTGTTCTGTGAAGGTAAAATGACTGAGCTGGTTGTTTTGGAGAGAGCCAAGTGGCAAAAATACATTTTGCTGCTGACCCTGTCCACAGCAGTACATTGCTTAGCTTCCTGCACCAGTACTCCAGCTGCTTCTCCAAACTGGGGGTGTGATAGTCCATCTACTGTAGGTAATACACTGACTATAGATAAGTAGCTCCTACAACCAATCCAAACTATCCCTTCAAGTTATTTGCTCATCCATTTGTAGCTTATTTGTTTTATCAGTCATTCATTAACTTGTGTTTCTTAGGCTGTGATACATTCAGGGAGTTTTGTTGCACTTTTTAACAAGCATACTTTTAATGCAAGTGTTGTAACCCTGGGTGTCGGTTACTTTGACTGACACGGTTAGAATAAACCTCCCACATGTAATCTTTTATAATCCCTGGCAGGGGTTATAATTAAGAAAATATGGGCAAGAGAAGTAATCACTTCCTTTTGGTCTCTTTTGAGTCCCCTGTTCCTGAATGTGGTGCAGATGCAGCATTTTTAAAGGCTTTCTATTATGGTGCAAATACACAGTGTACTTCAGGCTAAATGATGTGTGAAATGTTGATAGTAGTTTGTGTAGAGAGATATTAGGACACAAATAAACACACCCTAAATGGTCTATTTGTGCTGATATAACAAGGGATGTAAGAGACTTTGCTCAGAACAGAATCCTAAGAACTCTTAACTATTCTGTTTCTTTTCTGTCTCTCACCCTCATTATCTTCCCAAATTTTCCTTCACCTGGTTTTATCTCTCCCTTTCTATCCTCCGTCCAGCTGATGTTTGGACGCTTTGGTCAGGTTGTTGAGAAGAAGAAGTCAATTACTCTTCAGGACATCAGTGCAGTAAGGAGAAACATCTATCTATCTATCTATCTATCTATCTATCTATCTATCTATCTATCTATCTATCTATCTTATGCTGAACTGATTCCTCTCCCTCTCTTCCTCTTTCCTCTCAGGAGGAGCGTCGGCAGCTGTCCAGCATGTTGGGCTGTGAGATCTCCTCCATGCTTTGTGTACCAGTGGCCAGCAGGGCCACAGGTCAGGTGGTGGCCCTAGCGTGCGCCTTCAACAAGCAGGGCGGGCAGAGGTATGTATGTATGTATATGACTTGTAATACATGTAAATGGGGGAGCTGCTGTTTTTCTGTATAAAAAGCACTATTTAGGGGGCTCCCCTATAGCTCAGTTGGTAGAGTGTGCGCCCCATGTACTGAGGCTGTCAGTCCTCTGCAGCGGCCGCTGGTTCGATTCCCGCCTGCGGTCCATTTGCTGCATGTCGTTCTCCTCTCTCTCAACCCCCTTTCCTGTCATATCTTCAGCTGTCCTGTCCCAATAAAGGCAAAAAGCCCAAAAAAGAAAAAATCTTTAAAAAGCACTATTTAGTTTATTTGTCAGCTGATTTCAATGAGTCATGTTAAATTCAAGGGTTTGGGTCACATTACTTTGAAATGCACTGAGTACAAATTATGGCAATTATTATTCATTAGTAATGTAATCTATTGGATTAGAAAGGTAATCTAATCTGAATACTTTTGGATTACCTCAAAATCAAACATTGAAAATATTGCACCAAAAATTTGAGTTCCATATTCTTTTTTCTCTTTAAATATCTCAAACATTTTCAATGTAATTAAAATTCATATTTGCATATATAATTACCATGCAAAAGCAGTAAGAGGAGCACTCACTCAACATGTTTGTTTCTATTTTCAGTGTAAACAAACAGAAATTAAAACTCCATAAATCATCATTGTAAAACAAAACTTGCAACCAGAATGAAGTAACTTACTTTTGATATTGACAATAGAACATTTCAGCATATATATCATTTGTTATCAAAAATGTTATCATGTAATCCTCGACAATGTAACTATAATCTAATTACACTTCCTTCACACATAATTCAGGTTGATCATAGTTTCTCATTTTTTGTAATCTGACTACATAATCCTGATTACATGTTATTGGTTACCTCCCAATCCTGTCTATAATCTACATAGAGAGGGGAAAGTTACTTACTCCATGTAGATCATACACTGTGAATATAAAAGTGACTCAATGAAATGGGTTGGGATATGTAAATGTAAAAGTGCTCTTTACGCAGAAAAACCACAGCTCCCCTGTTTACATGTATTTGTTCACAGGCCAGACTTGCCCTGTCCAGTATTGCAGTGATGTTGGCGCATCACAGCAACAGACTGAAGTGGTCAGTGTGGCCCGTACATACAATATAAATGTTTAAGATTCATACTGCAAACTATCGTTGACCTTTTTGGTTGTGTGCTGTTTTCCTCCCTCGTGAATCACAAGATCACACTGAACCAATTCATCCCGAACAGAGTTTTTACAGCAAAAACAGACATTTTTAACCTCTTATCTTAACTGAGTCACTGATGACGTATTGCTGAAGTATATTTAAAATGCTGGCACGTCAGTCTGAAGATGCTTTGGCTTTGCCTAATTCCTGAAGCGCTGACTCATGTTAGATACAGAGATTTATCTGACAGCGGCTTACAGTAATGTTGGGATCATGGGCAGCCCGATTGGTTGAGCTCAAGTGCTCAGATTTGGTGAGTTTAGAGCGGCGGAGAGGCTGCTGCTGTTCCCACTGATATCTGACGCCAACCAGCAGACTGTGCTGCACGCTCCCCCGTCAATGGATAGCATCAGTTTGGAGCCTTTGTCAAATCACCCAGCCTGTGTGTGTGTGTGTTTTGTGTGTGTGTGACCATGCAGATGGCTATGTGATGATCTAGAGTCAGGTCATGAGTCTAACAGCGGGCGGCTTGGCTGCCTGGTTTGGCACCATGTCTTGGCATATATTTGTTTGTGTGTGTGTGTGTGTGTGTGTGTATGCGTGTGTGTGAGAGAGAATGTGATGTGATGCCAGAAGCAATGCTGCTATCACCTGAATACAGAAAAAACGACCTCTAGCTCTGTCTGTGTATGTGTTTTTGAAGAGTTTGGAAGTGTGAGAAAAGTTATTTTCTATTATTATTTTTTGGTATTTTTAACACACCGTCTGCTGCAGAGATGTGAATTTTTAATGTGTTGTCGACATATTCTTTTAATAACACTTAATTTGAAGGTGTGTACATAAAGCTGACATGTCACCATCATAGCCAAGACATGACACCAATCATGAACACAAAGGAGTCTTTATGCATGTTTACAACTGTTTTAATTAACTGTCATTCAGTCAGTGATGTAATTCTCAATGCAAAGCTGACAAAGTTGTTTGAGAACTCTTTGTTATGACAATTAGGCATTAACCAAGACAACATAACCTGTCATAAACATGCTATTGCAGGTCTAATTATCAAACTTAAAGAAACTGTTTAGCTTTGTGAGAGATTGCGAGATTACACTATCACATGTGGTTAGTTTTGACATTGACTGTCATGAGACCGTTATAATTGTGTCATGAATACAATTGTCATAAGAATGTCATTACACTGTCAAATTTATAATGGTGTCATGAAGCTACATAGTTTGTTGTCTTGGTTAGTGTCAAGTTGTCATTACAAAGACATCGCAAACAATGTCAACTTAGCATTAAAAATGACAATTAATGACAAGTCATAAACATTCATAAACTGTTCTTCTATCTATCTATCTATCTATCTATCTATCTATCTATCTATCTATCTATCTATCTATCTATCACCATGTCCTTGTCAAGCAGCATATGCGTCTATTTGTGTTAAAGTAATGGCAAAGCAGTGTATTTTATCTGTTTTTTAAACTAAACACACTTCACACACACACACCTCACAAGCACACACACTTAACACACATGCTTGCGCTCACATACAATCCTCTCTGTCTCTCTCTCTGAAGACTAAGATAGATGAGAAGGGATCATGTCCTATAATTTCTCCCTCTGCCAGTGGCACTGATGACAGAGCCGGCATCTCATTACCATAGTAACAGCAGCAGGATTATGGTCGCAACTGTGCATAAAATGTGGTAAATCTATCCTTTAGCTCCAAGCACAGTCATCCATATTTTTTAGTAGAGACATATATATCCGAGATACATCTCCTCATCATATGGATTGCATATTCATATGCAGAGTTTTCTTGAAACATCTCTCTGTCCGTAATTCAAGCCTCTAACTGTTGGACACAGGTGCATGAAAACATATTGTGACACCGGTAACAGGTGTTTTTTGTGCCAACAGATAAGAGCACTGCACACAAACCACCACAAAACATCATTTAATCGTGTTTTTTAGCCACACAGCAGGTTGAGAATGGCATTGTTAGAAGATGACAGCACAAACATGATGAGCTCATGATGTTTATGAGCTCAAGCGTACATGAGGCCGACACAGGATGAAGTTTAGCTTTGAAAAGAAGTTGGCAGCGATGTTAGGAAAGCCATATTAGTTTGGCTGTTGCGTTTATTTCAGAGAAACCGCAGCCAGCCAGGGTGCACACATTCTTCATTCATTCTACATGTCTTTGCTGATAGTGTTGTGTGCTTTCTCACATATCCGACTTCTGGTCTTTGGAAATGGACTCCTGCTGGTTTTCATTCTAGCTGCGGAAATGGAGACTATTTTCTGTCGTGCCTGCAAATAACTAGCTGGTACCACAGAAAATGATTCTTCAGACTGAGAGACTTTGCTTTGTGTGACTCTCCTGAATGTCAGTCATAAAGGATCTCTAGCTCGTGTGGGAGAGTGAACTTAATTGCCCTCAGACTGAGTTTCCCAGGCATTTTCCAAGCTCGGTTCAAATCCTACCTTTTTTGCTCAGTTCCCTGGGAGTGTAGGCTCAGGGCAAAAGCCCTGGAGCTACACGCTGCTCCTGACATCAACACAATAATGTGCCACTGCCCTCTGTAGGCAAAGAGAGATAACTGCAGCCAATTACCGGTGGTCACTGCAGATCATTTCATTCATCAGTCTTCATTTGCCTGCTAAATGCTGTCAACTTCTCACATCATTTCATTTTAAAGGAGAGTGACAGTCACATTCACCACCTGCAGGAAACCACCGTTTGGTTCTGTTTTTTGTCATTTAGACACATTACAGTAAAAGTCATTCTTACACAATTGTAAGTGATTCTTGTGTTATTAGTTAATGATTATGCATCTTGCTTTTCTTTTAGGGCTGCAACTAAGGATTATTTTCATTATCAATTAATCTATAGATTATTTTCACAAATAATCCATTAATTGTTTGATCTATAAAATGCAGAGGTGAAAGAAGTACAGAGATCTTTTTCTTAAGTATATTTGCATCAAAACTTATCAAAAGTAAAAGTGCTCATTATGCAAATTGGTTCCATGAATGTTATTATATATATAATACACTGGAAACTATGTAGTGATCACAAAGCCTGGGATGGAATCATTCTTATACTAATGCTCAGTAATCAAGTTGTCTGCTTACAGTGTTCATTTTGAGTCTTATCATAAAGTAAAGCAGAGGTCTGCTGCTACAATGAACTTTTATATTGTGTAGACTGTGGAGGTCCCTGTGGACAAAAGTGCTAGTCTTTCCTCCACCATAACCACAAAATATAACATCAAAAATAAAAATATCTGAATAAAAATCTCCTCCTGTTTCTTTTTAACTGCCCTACATGCTACTCACTGCAACTTTGCCTGGAAGAATGTAAACAGGCTCCTTTCATCTGATCTCAAGGAGAATCAGATATATATAGAAACAGCCGATCTTCTGGTTGATGGTCTTGGTAACTTGTGTTTTTCATATAGAAACTGTTTCATAACCAGTTAAAATCTCTTCAGAGTACGTTTCAGTAATGTACAAGAATCTTAAAACTGTATTTAAGTATAGTACTTGAGTAAATGTAGGTAGTTACATTCCACCACTGATCATTTTTTTCAGTCAATCACAGCTTTTCTAAAGCCCTAAAGATGATGTCTTGTTTTGTCTGACAGTCCAAAACTAAAAGATATTCAGTTTATCAATGATATAAAACAGAAAAAGCAGCAAATTGTAATGAAAAGGTGGAACCAGATAAGGATTGTGAGTTTTTGTTCAAAAAAGAATTAATCCAGCTGCACGTTATCAGAAAATTGACCTTATCGATCATTCTAATTTACTGTTCCAGCTCTACTTTCTTATATGTCTTAGAAATGTATTAATAGCAACACAAGACCTCACAACATATGTATACTGTGAATATCTGATGTTTTCTAATAAGAATGCAAAAAGTGAAGTCCCACAGCAGCCTATTAGCTCTGTCTAAATTCAGAATCATCATGAGACTGTGTGTGTGTGTGTGTGTGTGTGTGTGTGTGTGTGTGTGTGTGTGTGTGTGTGTGTGTGTGTGTGTGTGTCCCTCCACTGCAGACACACAGAGGCAGATGAGCATGCAATCCAACACTGTTTCTGCTACACTTCAACGGTCCTCACTTCAACTTTGGCCTTCCAAAAAGAACAGAAGCTCAAAGTGGAGTGCCAGGTAACTGCACATGCCCACACACACTCATTCACACACACAATCTCTCTTACATATACTGTATGCATACATTAAAGGGTAAGTTCAGCCCAAAAGCCAAAAAATACATATTTTTCCCCTGGCCTGTAGTGCTATTTATCCATCTAGGTTTTTTTGTCTGGTGTGAAAAGATATTGGCTGTAGAGATGTCTGCCTTCTCTCCAATATGATGACACTCAGCTTGTGGTGCCCAAAGAATTCAAAACCAGTGTCTCTCCAAAAATAATGACCCAATTACTCAAGATAATCCCCATACCTTGTTGTCAGCAGTTTCATGTAGGGATGTGCTTTCTTTGTAGTAGAAAGAAAGAAGTTTGACTCTCACCTATGGCTCATTTGCTGCATGCCCCCCCCCACCCCCCCACCCACCCTTTCCTGTCATACCTTCAGCTGTTCCTATCAAATAAAGGCAAAAATGGGCAAAAAATAATCTTAAAAAAACTGCAACTCATACTAAAAAAATCTAGATGAATAATTAACACTACGGGCCAGGGGAATTGCCTTTAAAGAGTTTTTTCGTGTGTGCTGTGTCTCCTCACAGGCACTCTTACAAGTGGCCAAGAATCTCTTCACGCACTTGGGTAAGTTTTTGACACTGTGCCTCTTTGAAGACAGAACGTCGTAGGACAATTTGCATTAATGGACGATATTTAAGTGATCACCGAGTGAAACGAATGGCGCACATAATTGAATGAGATATTACCGACCCTAAAGGTGATTACACCCAGGATCATAACCATAAAATCAAAAGGGCATTAAGACTGATGGCTCCACCTCTCTATCCCATAATTACACTGAGGTATTTAGATTCTTATCTAACAGTGAGCAGCGCCAGTAGAATAAAGTCATCGATGATTCATTGTGATTGCGGGTACAAAAAATTGATCCACTGGTAGAGCAAATTGCCTCTCACTGTACCGTTGATTACAAAACCTCTTATCGGCCTGTGCAGCTGATCCACCGGCGCTCTCTGTGCCACCTCTGTTTCTGTCTATCTGAGTTTAGCTGTGTTCCTTTAATTTCCTCTGTTTTCCTTTTATTCCATCTCTCACCCTCTCTTTCCCTCTCTAATTCTTTCAGATGATGTGTCAGTGCTGTTACAGGAAATTATAGTGGAGGCCAGGAACCTCAGTGATGCAGAGATGTAAGCCCTGTGATTCATCTTCAAAGAGATGTGTCAGTGTGTGTGTGTGTGTGTGTGTGTGTGAAAGAGCGTGTGTGCGCGTCTGCAATGTGAATGTCTTTATCTCCATTTGAAAAGGCTATCTTGGCAATTTGCTCTTAACTGACTTGCCGCATTTAATTAAAGTTACAAAATGACCTGAGATGAAATGAGATAAAACACTCCCATTTTCACTGCTCCGCTCTGTTCTCCGTCACCCCTCTAACTCTGTCTGTCTGTCTGTCTCCGTCTGTGTGTTTCTCCAGCTGTTCAGTGTTCCTGCTTGATCGAGTCAGTCATGAGCTGGTGGCAAAGGTGTTTGACGGAGGTGTGGTCAGTGATGAGGAGGTATGACACACAATAATGGTGTATCTTATGTCTTTCCTGTGAACTTTTGGAGGAACATTTCATGCCTCGGAGGAGATATAGATATATTTTACTGAACTACTACACTAAACTTTTTATATCTCTTTTCTGAGACGTGTTCATAATATATATAACAGTCAAACCACATACAAGATCCTCAGTAAATTTGTATGTCATGAAACGTAAATGCAGTAAATCCATATACTATATTTGCAGTGAACATCAAAGTCAACTATACTGTACTACTATACAGTAATGATAATATGACTGCAATGAATAATTAGAGTTAGAATTAGTAGAATTAGTGCAAATAGAATAAATAGTGCAAATACATATGTGCAGATGTGCAAGTAATATTTCATCCACAAGATGCATAATTAGCAGCAGTTTCGTAGTGTCAAAAGTGTAAAAAGTGACTAGTAGTAGATATGTAGATATTAGCAGATATGCGTAAAACTTTTATGAGTCAGCCAACCTTTAGAGAAACTGAAATCTTGCAAGTATTATATAAAAACCTTAAGAAACATATGTGAGACATATATGTCATGGGTCATATATTGGAAATACACATAAAAAAACATAAAATAAAACAAACAAAAACATACAAATGTAAGAGATAATATACCATGAGCAGGTCATAATGGTGAAATAAACCCTCACAAGGGGATGCATCACCTCAATGTGAAGCGGAGGGGTCATGAATCATCCTGAAGGCCTTTATTTAGCGATAAAGCACTGCACATTATCCCAATTATTACAAATTACTTACTAAAAGAAATCAATTATTTGATTGAAATATTGATTCAAAAATGAGATTATTGAATTAAAAAATATTTTATTGCTACCACCTGTCCTCCAGAATCTATGATCAGAACTGCGTCCATAGCAACGCTATGGTTTTCACAGCAACAGTCTGCTATTCAGAAATAACAGTAACTGACCAATCAGAATCAAGTATTTAACAAAACCTTGTGATAAAATATATATGAAAAGAATATGTCTTTATAACTGATACATGTTTAAATATTTAATAACTTCAAAACTACTGCACTTTACTTTTAAAAGCAAACATAATTTTACTTGATTCAGATTTAATTGTTATAATTATGCTGTTTGAGAAAAGTCATTTGTTATGCTCTCATTTCCGGTCTGACTCCACTGTCAACCAATTAAAAGCAGACTGTAAAAGATTAAGAAGCATTTGTGTGTATCTCTCTCTCTCTCTGTGTATGTGTGTGTGTGTGTGAGTGCAGAAGGAGTTTCGTATTCCAGCAGATCAGGGTATTGCAGGTCACGTGGCGACCACTGGTCAGATCTTGAACATTAAGGACGCCTACTCTCACCCTCTCTTTTACCGCGGTGTGGATGACAGCACCGGCTTCAGGACCCGTAACATCCTCTGTTTCCCCATCAAAGATGAGAACAACGGTAGCTATGATTACCCCAACACACGCAAAAAAAAAAACAACCAAAAACTTCTTTCACTCAGCACACACAAAAATGCACCAGGCATCAGGATGTTTTGAAAAACTTCGTCATTCAAACTTTATATTTTTGAAGCACCTTTTAGGTCAGTGTCCAGTGTTGGGGAGGTTACTTTTGAAGTAATATAACAGCTCTTTTCTGATTTCATCACAAAAATATTCATACACATTCACATATACACATGGTCAGCTGGTTGCACACATGGCAGACTCAGGTTGTTGTGCACTGATTTGACAGGCAGACAAGAGGTGGTGCAAATTCAAACAAGAGAACCAATCAAAAACATCTCACAAAATATGAGTGCATACTTCCCAATGACCAAGTATGATGAAAGAAGGGATTTGTCTACCGCGAAAAGATGCAAAGCAACAGAATGAATGTTATATTCTACATGTACCCCTCTGTAATCACCAGCAATTTGATTAGTAACTGTAATTTAATTACATGTTTTTTCAGTAACTGTAAAGGATTGCAATTCAATTTATTTAATAATTTAATTCCCCCGATATGACAATAACAAGCGAGGATGAGTCTTTCACTGTAACTTGATCAGCTGTTTATGATTGTCCATTGTCTGTCAATGTAAAGCTACAGTAGGTTCAGTGACTGCCTGCCTACTGGCAGTCAGACTCCATTAACATATTGCTCAATTTAACTGTTATAAACATCTGTTCCTCCTTAAAGATTATTTGATTGGTTGAAGTATTTCTACCTAACATGTTTCCTTAATCTCTGATTATCATAGTCATTTTATGATTTAGTACAGTTAATATATTACAGATTTTGCCTTTAAAGATATTGCACATTCATCTACTCTAATGCAGAGCTGTTTCATCAGCTTGGAGCTTAAAGACCAAAAATGCATTAAAAATATAATAATGAGGCTACTAACGATGTACTACTGTATTTTTCTGTCAGATTTATCTTTAATATATTGTTATTGTTCCTCTGTTGTCCTCTCCAGCACAAACCAGCTCATCTGCCTTCTTCCTTTTAAAAAGTGAAGCTACATCTCGGCACATGTGCTGTCTCAGAATAGCACAAAGAGTTCTTACATCACATCCTCTGCTCCTAAATGTTAAAGTGCATAAAGTGCACTTTGGAGAGGACACCATCTTCAGGGTGTTCCATACTTAGAAATTACAGAAAAATTCTTTCTTAGACTTTGATGGTGCTCTTCACTTCTTGCTGTATCCAAGCAGACAAGCTTTAGATTTCTGTGTGATTTGTCTCCATACAGAAAACTGTCTGCTCAGGTTACCTGTTTCAGTTCAGATCATTTTATGTGCAATCAGGTTCAGCTCCAGTGTGAAATGAATTTAAGTTAGCAGACGTCTTCTGTCCAACTCTGTTGCATTCTCTGCCTCATTTTCTTGTCCTACCTTTACTCTAATCTTCCACTCTATTTTTCTTCATCCTCAACTCCCCCCATTTACCACTGTCACTGCCTCCCTCGATGTCTCACCCTCCCTCCCTCATTCCCTCCTTTACCTCTGTCCTCTGCCCTTTCTTTAAATCCTCCGTCTTCCAGAGGTGATCGGGGTGGCTGAGTTGGTGAATAAAATGAACGGGCCGTGGTTCAAACCGCTTCGACGAGGACCTGGCCACAGCTTTCTCCATCTACTGTGGTATCAGCATTGCTCATGTAAGTCTTTTCTCCCACTGAAAGAACTGACTTATGACCTTAAAATGCTCTGTCTTTCATATTGATTAGCCACAGACATCTGGTCAGGGACAAGGCATTCACTACATTTGACCGGCACATACGGGTACTTTGCCAAAATGTCAGGCCGCGCCCCCTTTTCGGGGACAGAAAACTGGAAATCCCATACACAGCAATTCAACTTTTTAGTTTTTGAATTACAATTTTGACAAGTTTGTATGAATTCATGTCAAATTAAACACAACATTGTGTTATTGACATGTCTGATAATTATCCTGTGACTTTGCCTGAACCGGAGTGTTATGTGATATCTTATTAAATGAAGGTTTATCAGTCAGCCGTCATGCTGCTTCAGTCATCTACCTTCCCAGCGGATCAATGAGTCAACAGTGGCCAGACATCACTAATACTCAATTAACTTGTATTGTTAGGCTTAATGTTGTCTGTAAATAACAAAACCTGTTAACAGACATCTGCTGATCCTAGCTAGGCTGAGATTTAGTCAAAGACGCTGACGCTGCTGTACTGTAACATTATGAATGAACTCAAGCTAATGTTAGCTCTCCATCAGTAGAAACAATTACCATTCTGTGGAGGCTCAGACAGTCTCACTGCTCTCCTTTTGGGATCCTTTATAGGAGGGATGGGGATTTGTATGTTTATTTATTTGTATTATAACAACCTGCTACACAGCATTTTCCTATCTCTACCATTATATGAAACTGTTAGTCTTCCTCCAGAAGGGGGTGCAGCCTTGCCAGCTTGGGCTGGATAATGTACTGCCGGATGGACTGCAGTTGTGGTGTATTGTTTTTTACTTATTAAAAGCTGTCACCACAATGGTCAAACCAAGCATATTTAGCATGAAATAAGTCTGTGCTTGAACTTCTCACTTTACAATAAAAGACAGCTTATCTCCCTTCATTTTATTATCTCTATTAGCAGCAGTGAAAAAGTATGAAAAGTCAAATAAAATACTAATTAAAATCAGAAATAGAATTAAAGAAATAAATCAGACTTGCTGGTGTGTGTGGTGGTGCGACAGCACAAATGTTTTGGGGCATCCAAACCAAGCTGAGAAGAGGTTAAAGAGTTAAGCAACACGTTTACCTTCATAAACACTGGCTCACTGTGAGCAGTCTTAAGTAATTAGCTCAGCTTGGTTTTATAGATATCTTTAAAAAATGAATATAATGTGTAATAATGTCATCTTCGCTAGCTTAATGCACCTTTATGATTATAAATTAGATTTGACTGCACAGAGAGGAATAAAAGAAAGTTTAGCCAGTAGGCTTTTACAGTATCATTAGGAGTCTGTTACTCCTTAAAGCAGTGTGTCAGACCTGTTGTTAGTGCTGTTGGAGAGATCGATCCCAGCTGGCAAAATGGCATCAGTTCAGCGGGAGCAGAAGGCTGCTTGGTCGAGGCAGAGTCAAAATCTCGAGGGAAATTCAAAGAGATTCAATTTGTGATGGAGCTGAGTGGCTTTTATAGTGCAGTTCATAGGCATTGTATGTCTGCTGCAAACCCATTAACACAGTCAGCTGAGGCAGTATATGTAGCTTACAAAGACAGTGATGAGGATGGTGATGTTCGTGACAATAATGATGAAAAGAGGGCTGCACTGTACTGTATTTTCATCACATACAGAGCTACTGAAAGATTGAAGATGGTTTTAACGGGTTTCTTAGAATGTAATGATCAAATGTTGTCATCCTATTTCTCATCATTGCAACCAACCTTTCACCTTTTACCAGAACGTATAATATTCCATGACAAATCAATATTGTGTAATATTGATTTGTCTCTAGCAATGCTCTGAGGCGGTCATGCAAGTGATTTGAGTAATTTAAAGGACTTAGAAATTAATTGAATCTATAATTGACTGCGTTAGAGTTTTTTAAAATGATGAAACATATTTACAACTGGTTCCACATAAAGACATTGTATTAGAGATGAAATTAAAGGTCCTATGTGTAAGATTTACGGTGGCTTATTGGCAGAAAAAATACAGTGTTCATAAGTATGTTTTCATTAGTGTATAATCACCTGAAAATAACAATCATTGGTTTCCATTACCTTAGAATGAATTGTTTATATCTACACAGGGTGCAGGTTCTCTTGCATGGAGTCCGCCATGTTGCACTGCCATGTTTCTGCAGTAGCTCAGAACAAACTAACTAAAAATTCTAGATACAGTCTTTCAAGTTTTTCGCAAGTTTCACTGCCATCATATGTTCTCCTACACCAGTTATACACAGTTTGCGGCCCGTGGGTCAAATCTGGCCCCCAGTAGGGTGCTGGGTGGCTCTGCAATTACATACTTATTCACAATGAATATAAATAGTTTCACACTGGGGATTTTTTTGTTTGTTTAAACATTAGTAAATGTTCAGTGATGTCCCTTGGCTTTCAAAGAAAGATGAGTTATTGGCCTTCTATTTTTTTCATTTTTACTTATAAATATAATTTGTTTGTGTATGTTTGTGAACTGGCCCCTGATGTCCTGTCATTTTGCAAAAGTGGCCCCCCCGGGCAAAGCAAGTTGAGTATCCCTATTGTACATGTTTGGGGGGGGGGGGGGGGATAGATTGGTTGCAGTCTGCAAGCTTGCTGCTAGATGTTGCTAAATACTACACACTGGTTGTGAAAGAAAGAAAGAAAGACTCAGCTGTGATGCTACAGCTGTGATGATATTTTATTCAGCATTTCCGATTCACCTTCATATTAAGCAGCTCTTGTAGCGTCTGACCTTTGAATGACTGCAGGTACTCACTCGATAGTTTATCGACAAAGTATAAAGACGTTTGATTGGAAAAATAATTGCCTTCTAGGCAGCTCATTATTCATTTAAAGATTATCAAATGCATTATTTATCAGTGCTCACTCTGTATCACAGTGTGCTCTGGGTTGTAAAAAGCATTTCCCTCATGTACTGAAACATAAGCAGCATTCAGTTTGACTTTTATTGTTTTGTACACCAGACACAAAGCTGTGTCAAGTGTACCCAAGTAGATTAACATGAAGGGCAAAAACTTTGGCTTTAGACAGATTAGTGTGTGTCTGCAATGCCTCCTCAGCTATAAGCAGGAGACAAAGTTTGTGACCAGCTCTCTTGAAGATACTGTCACAAAACCATTGACCTTTAAGCTCTTTTGGATGCCACAGATCGAATGCAATTTCAGTCTACCCAATTATGTTTGCAAGGGTTGTCAAAATAAAGAAAAAAGAAGAGGGATTTTGGCTTTGCTGCTTCTGATGCTTTGACTCTTTGGTTCTCAAATAGCAGTCGAGGCACTCCAACAGAGGGGGGTTCATTCATTAAAATTATCTTGATGTTAAAACGTTATTTATTAATTTACAAAAGGCTTCATATTTTAGTTTATTTTGCAAAGCCACTACAAGGATTTTAACTGGTTATGAAACAGCCTCTTTATTACTGACACCCCTACATGACCTACAAAAGTTAACAAGTCCATACATGAGAACATCTGCTATTTCTATTATTCTTAATGGCTGCCACCAGGTCGGCTTCCCTGTGACGTCAGATGAAATGAGTCCCACGTTAGTTCCAGTGAGTCATATGTTAGCTGGTTAAAAAGAAGTAGGTGGAGACTTTTATTCGGCTAATTTTATTTTTGATGTTATATTTTGAGGTTATTAGTCTACTCCTTTTATCCACATGGGCTTTTGAAAATAACAAAGTATGAAAGTTCCTTGTAGTCGCTTTTAGATTTAGAATAGTCCATAAATTATGTTCTAATCTGACCATCTTTTTTTTTCAATTTGTAATTTTTATTTAAAAAAAACTATGGACAGGCAACCTAGTAATATCATCATTTAAAATAGTAACAAAGGTTATATAATGCAAGATGTATAGCAATAATGAAAAAGCACTGATATATATACATATATATTATATATATAATATATATATATATTATATACACACACATATATATATGTATATATATTTAATATATGTATTATGTATAATATATATATATATATATATATATATATATATATATATATTATACTACATATATAAAGCAAGATAGGAGGAAATAAAGCATAAAATAAAGAAATTCAGATACAACAGAGGTGTTACAGTAGTGAGGTCACAACTGAAAAGAACAAACAATATTTCAGATGTGGAGAAGTTATTGTCTCTGGTTGGCTATTCCTGCTCTATAGATGCATGTGATTAATCATGTGATCATATGAAAAGCTGCTCTTAAATGTTACTTTAACACTTCACTGTCTTTAATCTGGTGCTTGTTTCTCCAGTCTCTGCTCTACAAGAAAGTCCATGAAGCTCAGTTCAGGTCCCACTTGGCCAATGAAATGATGATGTACCACATGAAGGTAAAATCATATTTGCAAATCTCACTCACTCTGGCACACAGACACACTGTATTTACTGACACTGTCCATATCATTTACTCCATATGATTCAGTATGTGTGCGTTGCAGGTTTCAGAGGAAGAGGTGTCTAAGCTGCTGGTGACGGGGATCGATCCTGTGATGGAGATCCACCCCTGCTTCGCCGAGTTCACATACACACCTCGCTCCCTGCCTGATGACACCACGCCCATGGTAAGGACCGGAGACTAAGAGAGAAAAAGAACGTGAGAACGAGGGAAAGCAAGAACAGAAAAGTGACGTAACTGATCCTGTTGTGTGTGTCTGCAGTGCGTCCTCAGCATGTTTGAAGACATGGGTTTCATCAACACATACAAGATTGACATGCAAACTCTGGCCAGGTCTGACAACTCCATCAGTTCATATACTGAATAAAAGAGCATGTGTGTTAATGAGTGTGTCCTACTGTTTACTTAAGCAGTTTGCAGTAGCTACAATTACATTTTTTTGCACCAGGTTCTGATTTTTAATACTTTTCCATCATCTAATCACATTTTTGTCAACTGCTTTATAGTGTGTTTGAAGTAGAGAGGCTTCGAGTTCCTTTGGGGATTGAATTATTGTAATTTTCATAAACTCTATAAAATAGAGGTCCAAAACTGCCAAAATCAAAAATAAATCAATGAATGGCTAAATTAGATAATTAATATACAATTAAATCCACCAAAATTAATATTAAAAATTAAATGTAAGCATTAAATAGTTCATTTCAGTTTCACGTCACTTGTATCTTTATTTAACTTTGCTTATTTATTTACTCAGCCATTTAATTCTCTTGGATTAATTTATTAATTTTAAAATGTATTTTTGTATGTATTTATGTCTGCATTATTTCCTTTTGCATTGTACTCATTATTTCATTTCGCTTCATTATGCAAATGAATACATAAATTATGTCATAAATTTTATATAAATAATAAATTCAAAAATGCATAAATATAATAACCCTAACCCAATGATAAATAAGTACACAAGCAAATTAAAACAACAAAAATCAATTTATGTAACATTTTATGAATTAATTAATGCCAACTTTTATTTTTAATATTATTTTTGGTGCATTTAATGGCATATCATTTTATGTATTGAGTCTCTTGTTTATCTGCTCATTTATTTTTGATGTTGGTACTTTTGGTCCTCACAAGATTTTGGTCAAAATTAATCAGTAGAAATGAAAATTATTGGAATATATGTTTCAAGTCAAAATTTTTCTTTAAACTTGGGGATTGGTGGGTTGTAATGGACTATTTCTGATGCTGCTTTTAACTAAGAGCTTAAATCATTCAATTACGTATTGGAAATCAGTCAGTTAGTTGTGGGCTGCATGTGTCACTAGTTTCATGTTGTGTGTGTGATAACTGAACTGCTGCTCTGGTGTCAGGTTCTGTCTGATGGTGAAGAAAGGCTACAGGGACCCTCCCTACCACAACTGGATGCACGCCTTCTCTGTCTCACACTTCTGCTACCTGCTCTACAAAAACCTAGGGCTGTCCAACTACCTCGAGTAAGTATAACAACACTCTGCTGCACTGCGCTTGAATGATTTAACTCTTGCAGTTTTTTTCACTCACTGACAAACATACTGATTTTTTAGTCAGTATTACATTAGAGAATAAGAATAACACCCTTTCACTTTATTGACTGTAAAAAGTTTATGTAAGAATTAATCAGAAATGCATCGAATTGCTTCAATATCCTTTATTTTTTCTTTGCAAATAGTAATTTACAGTATTTGCCAAAAATAAAAAGAATGAAAGGAAAAAAATAATTCCTGAAATTCCAGGGCTGCAGTGCTAATAATTACCAAAAAACCCAACAACATGTATGTATTTTATATGGATGCTTTCCAAAAGTAATGGAAAGTAATCAAGTCACATTACTTTAATGTTGTGATATTTCAAATAGGTTACTGACTACATCTTTTGACAGGTAATTAACTGTATCAGAATAAATTAAGTAACTAACCCTCCCAACCCTGTTGTTAGCATATGAAAAATGTGCTGCAAATATCCAGTGTTCTGCAGGTGGTGGAGCATGAATGAAAAAAGAGTTTGGATGAATTTTGGAAAATGCAGTCCTTGAACTCCTTTTGAATAAAAGCAATGAAAAAAGATTTACAGTCCACCTGACTGTTTGAAGAGTTTTGACAATGTGACTTCAGTTTTGACCAATGCCTGTTAGCACTAAAGAACAACACGTTAGAAACTGAATTGTAGCCATGTTTGTGTTGCTAAAGTGATCCTACTGGTAACAAAAGTAACCAAACGTTGCTGTTTTGATCCTTAACTCTTGTCTTTCTTCTCTTTTTAGGGATATAGAGATTCTAGCTCTCTTTGTCTCCTGTATGTGCCATGACCTGGACCACCGTGGCACCAACAATTCTTTCCAAGTCGCCTCAGTAAGAGCTCAAATTATGTTCATGTTTCTGCTGTGTTAGAGGGCTTACAGTCAAGTATCGAAAATGATACAACGGAGGATGAAAAAGGGAGAACAAAAGCATTATAGCTCCAGAACACGTAGAGTGCAGTCGAACAGAGCTTTAAAAATGCACCTGCACTTTAAAAATGCAGACTAAAAATTGACTTTCAGCTGCTCAGGTTGGAGCACGTCAATAAGAGGCAGGCTCTGGGTGTGTCATAGTGAAATCAGAGGCTGTGATTGTAGCTCCTCATCTGCGAATTTGCCCCACTGAGACACTAGATGTCATTGTGATTAGAGTCATGTTGCTCTGCTGCACTCTAATCATGCATAACCCTGTAGCACCTAAATGACACACACGCACACACACACACACACACACACACACACACACACACACACCACACACACACACACCGACTGTCATTATGCAACAAGGGTCATCATTTATCAGCTTATTTAATGGCTTGTGTATTTGAAGATTCATATTCAAGCTGACAAGTAAAATTAAAGAGAAGACCGTGCGTCTTATTAGAGGATGTTGTTTCATTTGAATCAATATGTGTACACTGAAAGGATTGTGTTTCATTTGTCTGTCTGTTTCTATTTTCAGCAATCTGTCCTGGCTGCTCTCTACAGCTCAGAGGGATCTGTGATGGAGGTAAACTCACAACCGGTTACATCACATCACAGGGATGAGGGAACTAGGGATGAATGATTAATCAAAATTTTATCAAAATCGCAATATGGCCTTCTGAAATTTGCAAAGCAAGAGGCGCAATATTTGTCAAAGGCAAAATGTGTGTCAAAGCACTATTTTAAATAAAATATTGTTGCGCTGCAGAGATGTCCTGGTCTACACATCATGTTCTACAAACTTAAGAAAACACTGGTGATCTCTGCAAAAATCACAACGTAATCATACTGCAATTGCAATATCAGTTAGAATAATTAGATATTTTTTCAAAATTGTTCAGCTCTGGTGGGAGAGAACAACATGAGGGATTTGTGCCGAGGTAAATATTTATTGCTGGTACACTCAGTGGCCATTTTAAGAACAAGTTATAATGTTCAGTTTTTAGTGACTGTCAGAAATGTGTAGATTCAGTTAGATGTTTATTTATGTGAGTGTTGTTCTGGGCTATATATACATATTATTATTTTTTACAATATTATTTACTATGTACCTTGTAGACTAAAACTTTGTAGACTGAGAACATACAATTTTTGCTCCCACTTTACAATAAGACTGTCCTAATAAACAATTTATAAATGGTTTACAATTAGGTTAATAATTAGATCACAAACACTTTATAAATCATTAACAAACAATTATGAACCAGTTATAACCGTTTTCATATATTGATATGGCTTCCTGTTTGGCAAGATCCAGTTGATGTTCAATACTAATTAATCTCACTAATAAGTTAACTAACATTTATAACCAAATGCAAAAGAGAGCCCTATTGTAAAGTGTCAAGGTAAAGTGACAGGTATGAATGCTGCTGATGGAGAAGACAAAGTAATCTAAGAAACCAATATATCATATATCTGCTTCTTTAGCCTCGTAGCACAGATTAATGTGCGCTCACTATTTTGCAAGCAGCAGGTTACAGTTGCCATTTTTATCCAATTTTTGTAACATCTTATAATGATTTTTGAAGTGTTTACAACCCATTAATAACCTAATTATTAACCTAATATTATATAGTATTATTTATTTAGATCTCCGTTAGCTGTATTGTAACAGCAGCTACTCTCCCTGGGATTCCATTAGTATTTTAACAAAACTCCAATAACAGAAAAATACATCAATCCACAATCATAATCTAATAATCTAATACATGTGTTGAACTCTATATAATAATTTAATCTCTTGAAACATTGAGAAAGTAAATCGCTCATCATTAAATGTAACCTGCTTCATTATCCTGAGTCACTTTGACACAGAAATACATCCTGAGGCCTCTGCACGACCATACAAAAATGGGCCTCTATGCTAAAAAAGACCATTGCGACATCAGACTCATTTTCATGAAACACATCACAAACACATAAATAAAAATGAGATGGCTAGGTCTCAACATCTATAAGACGTCTTCAAGAATAGAAAATAAAAATCATGTTCTACATTCCATGTGTAAACAAATACAATCTTTTTTTTTTTGTAAAAACATAGATAGATAGATAGATAGATAGATAGATGACTGATTGATAGATTGATAGATTGATAGTACTTTATTGATCCCAAACTAGGAAATTCTTGTATTACAGCAGCTGTCATCAGACAGACAGAAAAACAGGTAAAAAAAATAAAATATATGAGAAAAATAGACATATATACATAAAATTAAAAATATACAAAAGTACTATACTGTAATGTACAGAAATACTCTACACCAGTAGCAGTAGTGTACCAAAACACTGTGCAAAATATCAAATGCAAGTAGACATAAATTATATACACGAGACGGTGAGAAAAAACATGTTTTCTTGGTTTCTGGTTTCTATTTTAAACTCTTTTAGCTCTTCATGGATGCATCTGAACTGATGACTGCCAAGTACAGAAATGTTGTCTGACTGAGTGTCTACTGGATGAAGTTCAGTGTGAAGGCGACTAATGTTGTTGTGTGCTTGTATGACACCTAGTGGCCTAAATCAAATTTTAATTCCTTGTTTCTATGATGAGAGGATGGGAGGCATGTAAATTGGCTGTGCTTGTTGCACTGCAACAGGACTCATCATTCCTTTTTTCAAATGTGCTCATTCATGTTCCCATCATGCTTTATTTGCCATGACAGAGACATCACTTTGCCCAGGCCATAGCCATTCTGAACACTATCGGCTGCAACATCTTTGAGAAGTTCTCCAGGAAGGTGAGATATAAAATCTGACGTTACAAATGTCTCTTCATCTTTCTGTCCATTTCCATTTACTACATTCTGCTGCCGCTGTATGTGTAGGCTAAAGTTAATTTTTTGATGTTTTTTTTAGGACTACCAGCGTGTGCTGGATTTGATTAGAGACATCATTCTTGCTACTGACCTGGCTCACCACCTTCGCATTTTCAAGGACCTGCAGAGGATGGCTGATGGTACGGCCCAGTAGTTCAGTATGCACAGCCACCATCTCCACTTCTGCTTTATATACTCACAGCCCAGAACAACAAACAGAGGCTTGGGTCAGAAACTCGGTCCGCAGCGGTGACAGCAAACCAATATTCTTATTTTTCCATTTTCCATTAGAACAGGCTGGTTTCACAAGAGGAGACATGCAATACAAATGTTGTTTA
This sequence comes from Lutjanus argentimaculatus, assembly GCA_034769285.1. Taxonomy (NCBI): domain Eukaryota; kingdom Metazoa; phylum Chordata; class Actinopteri; order Lutjaniformes; family Lutjanidae; genus Lutjanus; species Lutjanus argentimaculatus. Next base: position 7,365,147 of record JAWZSL010000001.1, read on the forward strand.
AAGGATACAAGGTAGATTTATTTTTTCATCATAAAAAACAAAAGGGTTGTTTAACAAGATTAAGTTGTAGTCCTCTTTTAGCTACTCACAAGAACAATGTTACAATTTAACACAGTAGATTTGTTGAATAATACAGTATTGCATATAAGTAATTCACCAATTTGATCATTGTATGATGAATTCCAAGTAAACCTATATAGTTTATGACTAAATAATAGTAATGCTAAATATACAGTCTGTGAAGAGAAGAATACTTCGCACATAAATATGATGAGACAGGTGAGTAGGAGAGGGACCAGTGGACCAAAAAGTTGCAAGTAGATTCCTGCACACTGTCTTGCAATAGTAAATTTTTTAGCAACAAACATTTGCTGGACAAAGGTTTAGTACTGAAACGTCTCCAGTAAATGTAATATTGTAAGTTAGACAGTTTAGAGTTTTCTTGGAAAATACTGTATCTGGACTGTAAAATTATAAAACCATTTCTTCTGCGGTATGGCTGCCTTTTTGGCACCGCACAAAAGACACTCACTGATTTTAGGTTTTGAAGAGATCTGAGGTCAAACTTCTTCACTGACATTCTTAGTTATCCTCTACTTTCATTGGACTATTTACTCTTTTGAGGAGACAGTTGCTTGCTGCACCCTTATGTAATGTAATTGGCTGTAACCTCCTGGCCAGCGGTTTGTTACGCCTGAATGCAACCAATTATAAGTTATCCTGAGTGGATGTCTCCTCACTAGAATCAATTTTATGCTGTTAAAGCAATTCAAGGACATTAAAGCTTCTAAATGAGTTGTGCAACTGCTTCGCACCACAGAATAGGTGACTTGTCAATCATGGGCAAAACTAGTTCAAGCAAACATAGAATAGGATGTAAAGATGCCATTGAAACAACCAAACACACAAACTCTCCTCAACTAACATACAGTTGTGATTTCTGATCGTCAATATATATAATTACTGGGCATTTTGAGTTTCGAAGAATCAGTTAAATATTTCAATCTGAATCTGAAACAAAGCTGTCTTGCGTGTGTGTGTGTGTGTTTTCAGACGGATACAACCCAAAAAGCCGTACCCACCGCTCCCTGCTGCTGTGCCTGTTGATGACATCGTGTGACCTGTCCGACCAGACCAAGGGCTGGAAAACCACACGCAAGATTGCTGTCAGTTCACAGTCCACACTAATGTCTATACTTGACACAAATTTAACTAAACGTTAAATAGTTTTTAATATATCAGAATTACAGATACTTTATTTATTCCAGGGGGAAAATTTGATTATGTTACAGTTGCTCCCATCCAAGAATAGAAAAAATAGACAAATTATTAAAAAATACTAAATATGAATAATAACTATGTCAAAATATGTATTATGCTACAATATACAACAACAATATGAATATATAGAGGAAATAGAAAATAAGGAATGATAAATAAAAATATAAAAATTATTTAAATATAAATAAGATACCATTCTTGGAATTATTCAGCTTTAGTAAATAAAAAGAGCTAAAAAGAGCTGAAGTTTGAATAGAAACATTTGAACACATAAAACATTTAAATTAATACAATGAAACTAATAAAAATAGTGGATAATATAATATATGTTGTATTACACAAAACATGCATCCATTTGTCACCACTTCAGGAGATATTATGTATAAGTTTGGACAGTACAACAACAGTAACAGCAATTACATAACAACATCTGAATCAGCACACAGATGTAGGTCATGCTCCTGTAAACAGCCTCGTATGGAGGTTTGTGCTACACCCTTTGACAAATATACTGTAGTTTTCATTCATGTCTCAGTGTTAGTCTAATTACCTTTCTAATATAAACAATTATTGATATTAATATTTAGTAATTAGTTCAGCACAAAGTGCAGAAGTATAGTCGTCGAACTAATAGAAATGACTCCTGTTTCTCCACACCAGCTCCTGTTTTCAGCAGGGCATTCCTGAAGATCTCCAGTTCCCAATGACTAAACAGTAAAGGTGACCCATTTCTGGGACAATAAAGATTATGAGATGTTTAGCTGTACAGCTGGAAACAACCTTTCAGCCTATATATGCCATTATATTCATTATATTCTGTGAAACTACACTGCATTTTAGGATTACGTTTAATCTTGGTCTGCCCCCTTTTCAACACCAAACCCTGACCCGTGTCCTAAATCCCACACCCTAAATCTCCAAACACCTAAGACCTACTGTACAACAAATGCACTGTAATCCTTACTGCCAAAACTGAAAACACATTTCTGTTTCATTCAGGATCCGGCTCGTATTGGTCTCAGTCGGAACATTATTTTCTCACAGGCCAGACTGGAGATTAATGAAAAGAACACCAATCACACCAAACATTGAAATGTAATAAAAGGGAATGGCATTTATCTTAGATCACAGCTTAGCTGTGATTCAGCATAGTGCAATGTTAATCAATGTCTGTGTGAATCTGAAACAAAAACAGATGTCTTACTCTGTGTGTCCACAGGAGCTGATTTATAAAGAGTTCTTCTCTCAAGGAGATCTGGTATGTGTTGGTGTACACTGGCTGTTAGATCGAATGTGAAATTATTGAGCAACTGGCTGAATTTTGTGTCATTTTACACAATAGTGAGCTCATTACTCATGTCTGTCTGCAATGTGTTTCTCTGTGTGTGTTTGTGTGTGTGTAGGAAAAAGCCATGGGGAACAGGCCCAGTGAGATGATGGACAGAGAGAAAGCATACATCCCAGAACTACAGATAAGCTTCATGGAACATATCGCCATGCCCATTTACAAGTGCGTACAAAAAACTTCACATCTTCCCTCCTCTGATCCCTTTAACAATATATCATTTGTGTCAGGACTGAGACATTTCAAGTCCTATTCAGATCAGTATTCAACACAGAAATATAGAACTTTAACAAGAACTTTTTATATTAGCAGTGGATCAAATGCCTAAGCCCACAGACAAAAATCAGCAGAGTCTGCAGTTCATCTCGACTTTACAGAGCGTTCCAGCATCTTTCAGCTCATTGTTTTGCTTTTATGGCCCTACAGCTTTACTGTTTTGGTTCACTGTCATGGCTCTTATTAGCAGACTTTTTGACAGCAGTGGGCAGCTGTTATTATACAGATAGATAGAAGTACTTACTTGATCCCAAATTCTTGCGTTACAACAGCAGGTTATCCAGGCATTGTACAGGAACAGTAAATATATAGTAACACCTGTATACACCTAAACTAGGAGTGAGAAATATCTATCAATAGCAAAATAACACAAATAACAAAATACATTAAAATAGCTCAATACAAACTAGTTTGCAAACAAAGTAGCATGTGTCAATAGTGATTACACTACAGTGATTTGCAAACTTTTTATGCACAAGCCACACCAAAGGTCTAGCCAAAATCTCAAGGCACAACTGTATTCATATCCACACAAAATATGCTTCTGTATACATGTGTTATCACGTATTTAATCACAGGGATAAACTGGGGTTCACTTTGACAGGTTTTTAAAGTATTTAAAGGATTTTTTAGGGTATAGAATTTGGCTCCATGTTAGGAATTGGGAACATACAAAGTACTAATAAAATAAATAAGAATTCATTCATAATTTTTTATATTGTTGTATATTATAATAATGTATGGTTGTCACAAAATCCCAAAGTACACCTGGACATGCCCCAAACCCACCAGTGTGTGGGAACCACTGCTATAAATAGCTACAGTATGTATAGAATATCTACTGTAAATGTTTTCTGTGAAAAAAGTCTTTGTACAATAACTAATTGGCATCAAACAGCAGATGGACACAATTAGGAAGTAGCTGGTTGTAGTTGGTATGTCAGTTTTATAAGGTGACATGTCAGTGTTGTGTTTGCAGCCTTGTTGAACTTCACCCAAGAGGCCAAAAATCAACTATTGTAGGTTTAACAAAATGACATACTGTGATGAAAGTACAATGTATAACACTGTTGAAAGTAAGACATGCACGACATTAGAGTAAAATAAAAGAGGTCAAAAGTGTAACTTTGACTGTAAAAATGGGCAAAGTCGTCACTTGTACCTTCACTCACATGATGCCACCGCTGTCCTCTGTCCTTTCAGGCTGTTATCTGAACTTTTCCCCGGGGCCACTGAGCTGTACGAGAGAGTGGCGGCAAATCGGGAGCAGTGGACCAAAGTGTCCCACAAGTTCACCATCCGTGGGTTGCCAAGCAACAACAGCCTAGACTTCCTGGACCAGGAATACGAGCTACTGCAGTCCCAGGGTGCTTTCGGGAGCGACGACCACTGCCTCAACGGTTGCCTTGATGATGCAGAGGGAGGGAGGGGTCAGTGACACCAGCGGGCTGCAACTGACGGTTTCTTGAAGTTTTCTGTGGTCCAATAAGAGGCTGAGGATACCTTTTTAGCGACCTGAGAGGGAGGGATCGCTCTGCTGTCAATCACTTAGATGCTTAGCAGGCCATGCAGAATGGACAGGACAAAAGTTTCAAACTAATCGAATCAGACAAGTGATTTGAAACGAGCGGATCCATCTGAGGCGGTTCAGTGATTAGATGCTACATGTTGCTTGTGTCTCCAGTTCAGGAAAGCAAAAGGTGGTGACTTTATCTTTTTCAGCAGCTATACTGGAAAAATAAGTTTTTACCACAAGTCACAAGTTCATTCATACAGTACTGATCCTGATTTAAGATTGTAAAAACACACACAAACACACACTGACACACATATGTACATGCACATACTATTTAGACAGAGAAAAAAACAGTTTGTTCTTATGGAAAAAGACTACTTCGACATGTAACAGTGAGATAAAGTGCTATACTTTCTGTAAAATGTTTCATAATAGCTTCTATTGATTTCAATGGCTCAGCTTTGTTCATACACAAGCAGCTGCCATAGTCCCTCACCTGATGCTTATGAATGCATGCTGTATGGACACCTCATGTATTATTCCTTTAATCTTCGTCATCTTTGATTTTACCATGGCTAAGAAAATTAATGCAGTCCGGTTTTTATACCATCAGAACAGATTTTTGTATTCAGCTCTTCAAAGTATATTTAATTCATTCATCATGTCCATGAAGTTGTACAGGGGAGATATAGTTCATCTACTTACACCGCATTATAACCCTCATCTGTACTGATTCACTTAACCTCATTGTTTGGGGTATTTAAGGGACAATTTGACAATCACTGATCAATGACAGAGTCACAGATCCCTGGACGTAACACCCCACTCTGTGCATAACTCATTAAAAACACACACACACACACACACACACACACACACACCACACACCACTATGTGCATATTAACTGCATGTCACTGCAAACAAAAGCCACTCATGACCTAAAACACAACCTCGGTTTATTTTTCTCATCTCCCTTGCACCTTTCTCACACTGTTTTACTTTATGGTTCACCGATTTCCTCATAAACCACTTCAGATAGAGAGCAACCGAAGCCCTTTAAAAGATCCATCTCATCTGTCAGTGTAAATGTGCCAGAATAGAGCGTGTTACATGGAGTGTGTCATCGAGTGTGTCATATGGATCTGCCTTATTGCGCATCTTTGCTGCCTTTCTTAGAGCTTTTAATATATGGAAATTGAAATAAAGAGTCTGTTTAGTATGTATGTTGTATATTTGTTATAGACATCATCAAGTATCAGCGTGTTGACTGAATGATCACCATGCTCAGAAGAATAATGTATATTTGTGAAATACCAGCCTGTGTGGAGACCTCAGATCTCATGTCATTTCCCTTCTTTCTCTTTTAAGTTATGTGTACAACCACCGGTGGATATTAGGCAGACACAACAACATTTTTTTCAACTCTCTCAGAAATTATTTTAAAGAAGGAACTAGAGATGTAGCCATCATAGAAAAGACTCTTTTCTGAGAGCATCGACAGTTCACTTATTGCTGCATCCCAAAGGAAATATGTGGAAATTTAGAGTTAAGTTCTCAGATTGTGCCTCATGTTAAAAAAAAAAAAAAAAATCGGGGCCATTGGGGTTTTGTGTTACAATATGCCATATTACAATGTTTAAAATAGGAAATGCTGCAGAGTTAGGGTAAGATAACTGCAGACTAGTTCTGTGATGGATGCCACTGTACTGTACGTGGGCTGTGTGTGCGTGGACGGATGAGATTGAGTGGATGGACAGGTGGGTGTGTAGATGAGAGAGAGAACGAGAGAGAAAGGAGGAGTGGAGGCAGTTGGTTTAAGATCAAGAGAGAAACATTTGGTATAACCCACCCTGGTAACACTTTATAATAACCATCACTAATAAATGATAAATTGATAGTTAATTAAACTTGGGTAATAGCTATTTTACTGTTAACAGTCAAATAATGTTTATAAATGCTCCATAAACCATTTATTAAGCAATTGTAAAGTTTTATAAACATCACTTGCAATTTTATAATGGCCATCCAAATACTGTTTATAGATGCAGTGCACAGTATTAATTAACCATTTACAAAGTATTATAAAAAGTTGCAGCTTTACACTAACATCCAGATGATGTTTACTGACATTCTCACTCCCAACTTGTCAAATATGGCAGCTTTGTCAGTGGCCCTGTGCTTCAAACTGTGACGCTGTAGGTACCCCTTCAGTGTAAATTTTGCACGTGCAGGGCTCCACGGTCAAGTTAGCAATAAGAAACATGCAACATCCAGGTAGACTTTCAAAAAAAGGCCCAAAAATTGAACTAGGTTAAGGAAAAGATCATGCTTTGGGTAAAACAGTCACAGTTTATTACTGATGCCTCTATGTGACCTACATAAGCATACGAGACCATCAGCCAGAAGATCGGCTATATCTGTATACGGTAGTTATTCATAATGGCTGACACCAGGTCAGATTCTGCCTGAAATCAGATGAAATGAGCCTGTGTTTGCATTTTCCCAGATAAAGTTACATGTTAGCCAGTTAAAAAGGAGCAGAGATCATTTTATTTTATTTTTGAATGATATATGTTGTGGTTATTGCTGTGGAAACACTACTGCTTTTGTCCACAAGGGCCTCCAAAATCAACAAAATATGAAAGTTCATTGTAGTAGCTTGAAAATAAGTATGTTACTTACGCAAGTTATGTACATAATTGCGTAAAGTATTATATACTAAATCAGCTGCAACTTTGGCCATCCAAATGCTTAATATAGTGTATCAAATCTTATATGTGCAACAATAAATTCTTAGTTTACTAATTTAATCAGAATCTAATTGGGCATGTCTCTTATCAGCTATGATACAATATATAATGTATTAACTATATATTTTATGTTACACACTGTCCACTGGGGCCTCCACAATCAATGCAATATGAAAGTTCCTTGTAGTAGCTTTAACTAAAGTTTGATTAATTTTGCATTTTTTTAATGATGGTTATTATAAAGTGCCCTTACAAAGCTGGTGTTGATCTCGATGATGCAGACACAAAACTAAAGTGGTCTCCTTGAATTTCTTCAGTGATGTCCCCTTTTATAATACAGCCCTGATAAAGGTAGTGAAGGTAGATGAAAGCAAAAATACTGCAGTCATGGGATTTAAATATATAATTCTACTTTGAAAGGGTCCCAGAAGGGTGCTTCAGGGAGGAAGGTTAATTGGTTAGCAAAGTGGTTTGATGTATGTGTTATACCTACAGTGGGATACACATCAGCGTGATTGGATGAAATTGTTTGATCTGTCTCGGTCTGCTTCGTCGACTGAATAATTTTTTTTATACTAAATTTCGTAAAGGGCATATAGCTTGTAGAAGAGCCACTCTCTCTTTCTCTCACACGTGGGTTTTTCCTGTTTCTGTTATTTTTAAACCACTGTTTCATATGTACCTGCCTTTTTCATGTGCAATATGAAGTGTCTGCCTCTGTGATGTTGCATAAATACCTATGTAAATACCTATGCCTCTTGTTAAATTATTACTTTAGTTCTGAGTTCCAAAAGGCATTTAAGTGTTTGATCATGACGTTTCCATTGAAAAAAATTCAAATGCCTGTGATTTTAATCCTAAAATGCTTTTGACAGTCCAGACCTAGGACAGTTTTCTATACTAAGTGTGTATCTGTCCCTTTATGTTTGTTTTAGAGAGTCTGGGCTAAATGTGCCAAGCAAACATTGCTGCAGAGTGAAAAACAGGCATAACTACAATGATTTTTTTTTTTTTTTTTTTTGTTCTCTTAATGTTGGAGTGAAGTCGAGGGATGTGTTCATATTTAAAACTTTTCTGATACATCATGACCAGGTCTGAAATTGTGGCTCATCCAGGAAGTATGAACCCGATCTATTTCCCGTCATCACAGAGCAGCAGGACCTGTGATGTAATGTCATTGTAATGATCACCTGTGACATTATTGTTAAAAGTGGCAAAAGTATAATTGCTGTAAATATCAAAGTTTTAAAAAGAAAATGTTACTTGATTGTCTGTCATTATTACAATGGGAAGTATTTCAGCTCTGTAATGTATTTAAAGTGGTTGCATCCTGTACGCTCTTTTTTTCATGCCATTTTTGAACAACCCCAAACTTAGACTTTTAGGCAGAGAGGATGAAAGAAAGACATATATATGTGTATTTAGGATATGCATATTATATTCTACCACAAATGAGAACCCAAACTAATCTGAAATGTATACATGATGCTTATATTGAGGACTAAATCCAGTCATCTGTTAATTATTTGTTTTGTTGAGTTCTGAGTGCCGGTGGTCTCGTTCTTCTTCAGATGTAATGAACAAGGACATTTTTGACAAGACAAATGGATGAAGTTTTGATTTTTTTTTTTTTCTTTCTTGGAATAAATCTGGTGAAAGGCTTCTCGGTTACTGTCTCTAAAAGTTCACAACACACCTTTAGCTTCATCATACTCTGCAATATTATGAGTGTGCTCCTTTGCTTAGATCAGGTGACATTAGACAACACTTCACTGTAAACATTAATTCGCTGACTCAGTTTAAAAGTTTATTTTTAAAACAGCATCTGCTCATCTACTCATTTTTACTAAATTGTGTGTAAAAGAAAATAAATGGGTAAAATACAGTAAATTAGCACAGTTTTATATTAAGAAAGCAAACACATTTCTGTGTTCAGCATAACACTTAACTCTTGTTGTAATAATGTGTTTTTGTCATGTTCAGTGAAGACAAATTATCCATTTTATTGAACAGGAAAATACATGTCATATGAATATAGAAACATTGAATTCATATTTTTACAACTTTGTTTTTGTTCATTCAACTACACAAATAATGGTAACTTTACAATATATATGCTCTCAGTTGGTCTTGAACTGATTAGGCTACACTGGCTTTATATATTTCAGTAAATGTTCAGCTCAAAAATCAAAAACTGTTGACTTAACATAAAAAAAATGCCCAATGTGAAAAGTCCATTTCACAATATATGTGTTTGTGTAAGTGAACATAAAGTTTTCACGTTTTGACAGACCTGAACATTTGTGTGGAATATACACCAAAATTTAGTGTCCTGGGTGAATTGTTGCAGTGCAGATTTAGTCATCACAGTGGCATTTCTGTTGATCCTGTTGACTTGTCCCACATATTAATACCATATAAGCATGGCCAGACTAACACACTGGGGCCCCTGTGGGCAAAAATCCCAACTGCCTCCTCCCTCTGGCAATCAACAGTCTCTCTACATTCTGCACATAATTAACATCATAAATTGCCTGTATAGTATCTGAAGCTTTTATTAGGATGAGGCTTCTGGGAGGACATGCCCAAATCACATTTTCCAAGAGCTCCTAAAAACAACTAACTGATGTAAACCAAACTGAAATTTATTTGTGAATATGCATCATTCAACAACCATCATAGACTCATCAACTAATGTGAAGCCTAAAATGATGCCTATTACATGACACATCTGATTTGACACATGATCAACTGTATGAGAAACACAGCTGGGAAAGCCATCTTTTCAGTTGAAAACACTCACTTTAAGATCACAATTAAAAGGTGATCTGAAAGTATTACAGATGGTAAGAGAAGCGATAAATTCTATGTGGAATTAATATTTAATTTATGAATTTGAAAAGAGGGACACAAAAATAAAACAAGACTTTGCATGCAAAGTTATGCAAGTGCGTATTGCACCAATAAAGACACCAAATAATGTAGTCACAACAGAAGTTGGCCAGGGCTGGCTCATACTGACAATACATGAAGCAGAGCATCTAACATAAACGTACCCTTCAAAGCATGTGATCGCAAAACATACAGTAGTGTATCAGTGTTAATCTTACGAGGTTTAGCCAGAGAGCACATCACAGCAAATCAATCAGATCACACCTAACCAAACCAAACTCGTATCAAGACATAAACACCAGCAAATTATCTAATCTCAAATAAAATTGAAGAAACACTTTTATTTTACAATATACATATACCAAAAGTTGGGTCAAAAATGCTGAATTTAAATAAAAAGTAGAAAGAAGAAGAAGCATTAAAATCCAATAAAAAGAGGTGTTATATTTGTCTAGTGTAGTAGGCCTGTAATGTTTGGTATTGATTTGGAGTCACTTGGTCACAAACTATCGAAAAAAAACATACATATGCAAAATAAATGTATTACGCATCAGTGATCAAAATAGGTGCACTATATGTGACCATTTTAGTACAGTGTTTTGTCCTAATTTTCACTAATGTGGGAATTTTCAACAAAGGTGGCTCAATTTTTAGTTAGACAGGCGGGGGGAAAGCCTGTATACATTATTTTTAAGGAAAATCCTGCATTGTTTGCCTTTAAAGTAAATTAAAATTGATGTAGGCCTACAGCTACCTGAGTGGGCTATTATGACTGGTTACATTCCATTACAATTATTATTTTTTTAATCACATTGTGGGACAACTAGTTTTACAAGTAAAACAAGAAAATAATGTGAGTACTTCTCTCACCACTGGAAATACTCTGTATCTAGGTACTGTCAGAATTAAAGTACAGAATAGACAATTATTGGATAAAACCAATAAATATCAATACTCCCTCCTGAAATGGCTGTGATATACAGTATGTAGGTATGTAGATTAAATCTAAATTATTCTAAGGTGCAGGTGCAAGTAAAGTTAAGAAAATGTTCCCAATAATTAATTTCTCGCGGTACTTGGAGCGCGTGAGCTCTGCGCAGTGAGAACTGCAGGTAGTCCGCCATTGCTGTATGAAGAACTATCGGATTTGGCGTTTGGCTGTCAACAATAAACTTGCGGTGCCGGGACGCGGAGCTACGAGGTCGAGTGAAAGCTCGTCGGCTGCTCCATAAACCAGTAGTCACCCCCGTCCCTCCCCGGACAATACTTTCATGTGAATACAGAGCCAACGGACGAGGCAACCATGTCCAATCTCAGCAAAGGCGGCACCAAGAAGGACACCAAAATGAGGATACGGGCCTTTCCTGTAAGTGCACACCGCAGTCGGAGCTCCGCCTGGCCGACAGGCGGTGACTCGATGGCCGTGGTCTGGGCTGCTGGCTAGCATGCTAACAGGCTAACCACCAGCTGAGCTGCAGAATGACTTGTCTACCCGTAAACAAAGTGCTGCCGTCAAATGTTCAGTCGCCCCCACTCTGGGTGGGTGGGTTAGGAGGCCACTCTGTTATATTATCAGCTCAGCGGGAACTTCAGTGAACGTATTTTATTGTCCTTAACGTCTAACTACCTCCCCAACTCCCCTAACGTTAGCTAGCAGACGCTCGTGGCTAGAAGGGAACCCTCGATTTGACAAACTCACGCGAGATTTGTAAGGCGTCGTTTCTTAATTGTGCACGTTGTACAACTACTAATTATGTCGTATTATGTGACAACGCGGTGGTTAAGATTTGGACAGGCTTCAGAACAAGGAATACTTGGTTAAGGTTAGGGAGAGATGATGGGTTTTGGTTAAAGTGACTACTCTCGCGATACTTTTCGCGGGTCTCGGGTTCCCTTCCAGACACGACCCTAGCAGATTGGATCTGTCGACATAGCCCATGCTAACGTTAGCCCTGGCTCCTGACACTTGTTGTTTTGATTACTTTTAACTTTATCTGTCAAATGCATGACGTGCTGGTGCTCGAGCTCTAAATTTGACTGACTTTTATGCTTTGAAATGTCAGCTAGATTTCCAGCTGTGTTCAAAAACAAGCAGCAACGTTGCTACAGCTGTAGATGGATGCTAACAAAAAACAAACCAGCTAACCTAACGTTAGGTCTGGGTTTGCATTAATGGTTATATCACCAGTCTTGTTTCTGTGGCTAAGTTCGTGTTAAAATTATGGTTTAGGACTCTCCTCCTTTCCTCCTCCACCTGACACTCCCTTTGTCTGCAAGTCATTGAAAGACCTCATTTATGATCTGACCTCATTCTGCTTTAAATGAAATTTCATCCTGTCTGTGACTGGCTGAGTGAGACTGTACATCACTCAGATACTTGTTTGGTTACTCCTCTATGAGGAATGGAGTGATTTCAAGCTGTGTGCTTGTGGCAGGGGGCATACTGAGAGGACCTTTACTTATGTGTGCCTGTTGATTGTGGCCCTGTCCTGACAGAGACATGCTGTTAGAGCAGCATCTTGACATGCATGTGTTTGGGCTTGTCTGCACAGAGAGGGAGCACACACTGTTCCTCCCCACAGTAGTGGCTCATATTGAGTTCAGAGTTGAACGCTGAGGAGAACTGCTTAAATGTAAAGTTTTTGAGAGTTGTATTAGGCTATATTGGTACAGCACAACTTAGTACTGTACAGAACTACATGTTGTCACTCACTATCTATAGTAGCTTGTGAACTAAAAATACTGCTCCTGCATGTCTTTTCTAAACCTTGACAAATCAAGCACATTTTTCAAACTGCCAGCATTTAAATGTAGGAATGTATGATACCACAAAATCTGGTTTTGATCCTATACTAGGGCTAAAACTAATTATTATTTTCATTGTTGAGTAATCAGTCCATTATTTTTTTTCAATTACTCAATCACCTACGTGGTCTATAAAATGTCAGAAAATGATGAAAAATGGCAATCAGTGTATCCCAGTGCCCAAGATGTTGTCTTGTTTTGAGCACAACTCAAAGATATCCAATTGAGTCACAGAGGACTTGAGAAAAAGGAAATATTCGCATTTAAGCTAGAATCAGAGAATTTTTACTTATTTTCCTCAGAACATTACTCAAACCGATTAATCAGTCATCAAAATAGTTGGCATTGGTTTAACCTGAGAAGTTGTAGTAGTTGACAACTAATAAATTATTTGATTAGTCATTGCAGCCCTATCGATACCAGGTAATACTAGGGATCACCAGTGTCAGTACTGATATTGATACTTTTTGTTAAAAGCAGCCAATTAACTATCATGTAAGGGAGCAAAACCTGTCAAAACATTTATTATACTTCTGAATATATTACAGCCAAATAATGTGCCCAACCACGAGTCATTTCTTTTTTTTACTATTCTCTGTTAATTACTTAATTACATGCCTGTTTAAACATAAGACAGTTTTAATGGTAAATAAAGAAATATTCATTATGTGAATGATCACTGTGCGTATGCACACAACATCAGCAGAGGTGCAAATATTGCACCACTAAGAAGAATGCTCATATGCCTGGGATGACATCTATCATGTGATGGATTTATCTATTTGATAGTATCAATAATCAAATCAAGACTTGGTACTGGTAGTATCCTTGCTTTGAGGATCAATCCACCCACCCCTATATAAATGGAATTTGAGCACTTAGAAAATTAAAGTTACAGTCGGTGTTGGTGTGCAAATAAGGACTGTACAGTTTTTGTCAGTGTTGAACTTGAGCCTCATGCCACATTTAGAAATTTATGGGGTTAGCAGACACACCAATACAGAACGTCAGTCGAGTAATCTCACAAATATGCACATACCTATTTTTTTCTTAAATATTTAATAGTAATTGACAGGCCTTACTCATAGTGTCTAATTTTACGTCTTCCTCATAGAGCTGATGCTCTTAGCTAGAGCAACTGTGACTCAATTTGTGAATGAGCTGCTCTGACAAAGATTCCTCTGATTGGAGGTATCTTGTCGATCTCAACCAGACATGGCAGAAATTGAACATCTGATCATTACCTTTTATGGAGTAGACTGCCTAACCACTATCCCAGTAATTACTTGTATTAATTGGGTTTTAAGTAAGATGTTGAAGGTAAACTGAGGGAGACTGAGACTGTTACCACAGCAGTCAACATACCAGAGATGTCAGAATACCTCAATATTTCTAAATAAATTCGAAGTTGTCTCTTTGCCAAAAACACACTTTGAGAATGAAAAAATACTCAGTGGTCAGAGTTGTGTATTGGCTTATTTTTTACCTTCATATTTTTAAATCAGAATAGAGGTATATTACCTCAGGAAAGCATAGTGATTTGAGACATTGAAGTTCCATCTTTTTGAGTTGGTGTTAAGTACAGCTCATATCTCTTGTTAACAGATTCAAAATGAGCTGGCATGGTAGCAGCGCTCCTTGTAGCTGTTAATGTAGCTGTCATGTCAGAACATTTTTAATGTTAGGCAGCTTTCTTTTGCTCTGATTGATTCTTCCAGGTAGATGTTTTTTCAGGCTTAATGAAATCCCTGCCTCATTTGCTTTAATGAGCAGACCGCAACACCAACCATGGCTCAAATACCAACCCTAACCATTGACACATTAAAGCATATGTTTGGTGGAGGGTCTTGAGGCCAATATACTCGGCAGGGGAGGATGTATTGCCTTAGAATTTCAGATCAGGGCTAAAGGTCCCCTTTCAAGCATATGTTCTATTATAATAAGTTCACAGGAGTGCTTGGTGGTTTGGAAAAGCTATCATCTCAGGTATTACAATTTCCTGTTAGTTCCAATGCTGGAAACATCAGAGGACAAGACTACACAGAGGTGGGAGTCTATCTCCATCAGGAACCTTTGTTTAGGAACAAGATCCTTTGATTTAAGTACTGGTACAAATCAAAACAATCATAGGTGAAGGTTATCTTACTCATTACTGCTCACTTTTTTTTTTTTTTCCAGATGACGATGGATGAGAAGTATGTCAATAATATCTGGGACCTTCTGAAGAATGCCATCCAGGAGATTCAGAGGAAGAACAACAGCGGCCTGAGCTTCGAGGAGCTGTACAGGAACGCCTACACAATGGTGCTCCACAAACATGGAGAGAAGCTGTACACGGGCCTGCGGGAGGTCGTCACTGAACACCTTATCAACAAAGTAAGACTAACATATGTTGCAGGCTTTTGGAAAACATTAAGCATGATTATATTTTTTGGCAGGACCAGGCGGGATTACATAGATTTTGACATCCATTACATGGTAATTACTCCTGTAGTAAACATATTAGTGATTCCTTAAACTCACTTAACATTTTTAAATTACATTCAGTGCCTTCACATAAAATAAGGCTAATTTCAATGAAAATATCCCTGTATCTTCACCAAGCAAATGTGCTTCTCACCTCCTATCAAGGGAAATTATGACACACAGAACGGTGCACCTCTTAAGCTTGGTTAATTTGTGCGACACTTAAAGTCAAGTGATGACACATTGCTCTCAGAATAAAATAAAACATGCTTTATGCTCCTATTTCTTGCTGTGTTTAAAGTTTATTTGACTGCGATTTCACCCAAGCATGTAACAGATAATTATCTGTGCTTACTTGTCCTTAATGTAAGATAGTCTTGGGAATGTCCTGATCTTGATTTTGAAATGCTGAAATCACAGTTGATCTGCAGTAACAGCTTGATGGCTGTTTCAATGGCTTTCAATTGAATTATGATGCTGAATTAAAGCTGTGCAGTACCTTTTCAGTAGCCTATTTGGTGTTAAACAGAATATGTCATAGGTTTAATGCATTAAGATTTGTATTACTGCTTGGCCTGTGTGTCGTCCTTACAAAACAAAGGTAATACCAGAAAATATGACCTCTTTCTATTGTGAACAGCCTTGTGAGGGTGAGTTAGAAAGCTGAGAAAACAATTTCAGAGGTTGTTATTGCTCGAAGTCTTGAGTAATGGGAGATTTGTAAAACGCTTTTAAGGATCACTCAGACCTCCTTTTGACAGATTCCTCATTTCTGTGACAGGCTAAGAAGAGCTCATGTTTGTGGATTGGGTTCTTGAGTTGTAATTTTGTTCTGGGTTTTCAGCTGTACAGAGCTGCCTGTTAGCCTCCCCTAAAACAGGTTTTTCTTTGTGTGTTACAGGAGTGCAACAGTATGCGTTTGAATGACGTCTTGACAGAGCACAGTTTTGTCAGACGCTTTGTTGATTTATTAACCTGGAGAAATTGTGTTGGTAGAAATGGCAGATGTTAGTGAAATGGATGATTCTCAGCAGTCTGTATTTTAAAAGAAAACTGCAATACAATGTTCTTCCTGTAACTCAAGTAACTCTTTTAAATCTGTGACAATAAAGAAGCCATCAGTGAATGTATTTTCTAAGCCGTCTCTTGTTTTTTTTTTTTTGTTGTTGAATATAATTGGTATCAAATGAAGTTCGGTCATGATATCAGTAGTGAAAGCTTCTGTGCAGCATACAATGTGCAGATACCCACTGAGCAATATTTCAGCAGGCTGCTGTTGAATACCAGCCAGATGGGTTTACAGCTTAATTAAATGCACATTCTCGACTTGGCAGGTTTAGTAAATTAGCAGTCAGGGAATGTCAACAAGCAACAGTTAAAAGAAGAGGGATCTGACACCTGTGTGTGTTTTTATTATCTAATAATGATTCAGATATCACTTTCATGGAAAGACACTTATAATTTGCATGCAGCCTAAAACCCCACAAACTTGTCTCAGACACTTCAGCCAGACTGAAGTATTGAAAACAGCTCAAAGACAGATCTGTTGGGTTTTAAAGATGTAGTGGAAGCATACTCCTATGTCACAATCACTTCTCAGTTGGATTTAATAGATTAATTTAGGCCCGATAATTGCTGTCATTGAGAATTTTTGAGAGAGAGATTTGGAGATGTGAAATTTTAACAATGGCGCTGTTTGCATTTACACTCTCAGCTCAGTTAGCTGTCAAGCACTGACATCAGCCTTGTATCTACCAATATGACTAATAGAAGGGATAATAACAATTAATCGATGATCAAGAAATCACTCAAAAAGAATTTCATCATTCACATAAAATGGAATTGCTCTACTATCAACTAAGGATCTAAAATATAAAAGATTATTTTTATGAGCACTTTAGCACCTATTATCTGATATACAGTTATGTTTAATATGGTGGCCTTACTTTCTTATTTTTCATTGGCTGTGCAATGCTGTCACAGAGTATCCAGTGTTTTGGTAAGGAAATAAACTTTAATTCATGTGGTAAGAAAGATATTTGGTATTGTTTAATAAATGCAAAAAAAGTTTTTGTAATTCCGATTAATTGATCATTAATGTTACAAATGATTGAGGATAGATGGTGCTTGCAATTTGCTACCCTAGCTCATTGTCAATTGGGATCAGCTGTGAAAAGCAGAATCTGGGCATTTCTTCTATGACAACAAAACATATGGTCTGCTCATCTTCTGCCTCCAAATATCTGATTTCTTAAAACAAATCAATGAGTCCATACTCAAGGTGAGCATGACATCCCTCTAGATGTAGTTTTAGAATTGATTATCCATTCATAACATGAGATTTCAATATGTGTATCTCATTGTAATTTATATATTATTTGATAAGGTGGATCACCAGCATTAGAAATTTGCTGAAAAGATAAACATAAGAGCAGCTTGATCTTAGAACCAAGTAATAATAGTAACCTCACAATTACTTTTAGAAGGAAACCATGAGTTTGCACAATGAGACTTTGATGTAAAGGCAGTCAGATTTATGGGTTTGCTTCTGTCTTGTACTGTAATATTAAATCTGGATGTGGATAAGAAGATGTTAGTGAGTCTGTGTGGGTTGATCTGGTGTATTAGTAGGAGCAGAGGTGATAATTCAACATGTCCAGAAGGAGAGTAAAAGGGGAGGTCGGTATGCCCTTAAGAATCTTACTCTACAGAGACGTTAGGTTTACAGTGCTGAGTCACACTGCAGTGTGACTATTATCAAGCTGTTTTATGCCTGACTAGTAGAGAAAAGCCATTGAAGAAACAGCAAAGTGGGATCACAATAAAATACTGCATGAAAGTGTCAGATTGATGAAGGAGAATTTCTCCTCTCTTAAACAGAGTTTTGTCCTTGGTCGGGCACTATTTTGTCACTAACACTGCAGAACTTAGTGTAGTATGCCCACCTCATGTGTGTGTGTGTTTGCCCCCACCAAAGGTACGAGAAGATGTCCTCAACTCCCTAAACAATAACTTCCTCCAAACCCTAAATCAGGCCTGGAATGACCATCAAACAGCGATGGTGATGATCAGAGACATCCTCATGTATATGGTGAGTAGCTGATGTTTTCCGGGATTTACACAGCATCATAAAAGCACATATCAGTGAGATCACAACAGGATTTAAAAGCTGAAACTGGCCTTTATTTTAGAAAAACGTATGTGTGTACTCTTATGTCTCAGTTGTACAGTTTCAGATAGTCATGTAGATAAAAAAAAAAGAAAAGATATTTGGCAATGACACTCAGTATCTGTAACTTTCAGAGTGCTTACTTTGGTCTTTACACTTTAAATCTCTCCCTTACTTTGAGCAAAACTGGTGTTTACCAGGTTTACTAATTATTAAGTTTCAAGTTGCCAGGTCTATCAGCATCCCCCACGTTGACCCGAACAACTGCAGCTAATGTCCACAGACGTGTTGTCAAGTAACAGTGACGTTAGGTACACACCAGTTGTAATGTTAGCGCCTTGTCAAGGCTAGCTTAGTTTAGCCAAGTTAACCTCAGTCTTGACTAATAAGCACCAGCTAACGCCTTCATGGTAACATATTGAACAACAGAATACTCACTTTTATATCTGCGTACACCTTACACATGTTTGACGCTGTTGGGGCTCTGCATTATTGCCTTTCCAGCAGTCTGTACAACCATATCCAGTTGTCAAGCCACCTCATGTCAGGCTGTGATTAGCCTACAGCATTACATTTTAAATCTGACTCCTGCTACTGTGTTGTGACTCTGCCACTGATGCTGTACAGAGTTGACACTTTCACTTTATGATGTAGCGTCTGTCGTCCAACTAACTGTCGGTTTACGCTGCTTGCTTCAGTGGCACGCGTGTGAGGCATTATTTCAGTGCCCATATTGACAGGTGAGAGCAGCCACACAGCCTGTATGAGTAACACTACCTACATGTGGCTGCACTTCTTCAGAGATTCAGAGTCTTGCCTAATTTTTCCACTTGATGAACACTTTTCTCTTTAAAATACAAAGTGAAAATGATCTTATGACAGTCATATCAACATTTTACCAACAACAACACATCTCCCTACAGTTTTGTTTATGTCTGTAGGATATATCACAGACATGAAAATATCAGGTGTGGGGCAGTGTGCTTTCTCTCTCTCTCCCTCCCTTTCTCTCTGAAAGAATTGCTTTCTGGCCGCAACTCTTTATTTCTCTTCTGCAAACTCAATGTAAAAAGACAGGACTATCAGCAGCAGCCCTGCAACAGAAAGGCTGCCTGTGTGGACACCACAAGACTGCAGCAATTCAGCGAGGTAGCCATCAAGTACAGGTACATGCACACCGAAATAAAAACCACCAGGTGACGCCACGCACACCTGCAGCACAAGCAGATAGTGTGAACCGGCCATAAGCGTGTTATCAATACTAACCCCACACTACCAGCTTGTGCAGTACATGGTGTCACCTAGTGGTTTTTATTTCCATGCCATATTAACAGGTTAGAAGAGACACACAGCCTGCCTGAGCAGCTGCAGCTACACTTCATTTAGAGATTTAGGGTCTCGCCTATTTTCTCCTTGTGACACGCGCAGTTCTTGGCAGAAATACATAGTGAAAATGACCCGTTCATACCAGCAACATGACACCTCTCACCACAGTTTCATTGTCTTCAAATATGACAAACAAATAACAACCTGTGATTTGATTGACCTGTGTGCAGACAAACTGAACAGGCATTCCCTTTAACAGGTCTAGACAGGGCTTAACTTTGTGTAGAGTGATTGCATCCTTCAGATGCCCATGGTGATGGACTGCAGTGAGTTATAGCTGTTGTTGGTACCAGAAATAATACTGAAATACACTGGTCCTATTTTCATAAAATACATCAACACAGGTGCGGTGTGCAAAATTAACTTTTTTTTCCAATTCCCAATTTGCTGGTGATCGTTGACTATTTACCAACAACTCATTAGATTAACATTGGGGTTTTATTTGGCTGGTGAATTAAGCAAATGCACCAACCACTTAAATTTTTTAGCAGCATTCGACTGGTGGATGGTGCTAATTTTGGTCCCTGCATATATGAAAATAAACTTGAACTGTTTTTAAAGTGTTGAATCATCACTGAAGAATGAAGAATACCGGGTCTGCTTTAGAAATGGCTCTGGGTAAACCATTGATCTTGGCCATATTTTAGTTATTATGTCAATACATAAGTAAGATATATGACAGCTGCAGGCTGGGTCAGGAAGTGATACTAAAATTAAACTTTAAGACCTTTGAGGGTGGCTTAAATGCATATATCCAACATTGTTCAAAACATGAATTCTCCTTTTTATGTGTTTGTCCCACAGGACCGGGTGTACGTACAGCAGAACAATGTAGAGAATGTCTACAACCTGGGTCTTATCATCTTTAGGGATCAAGTGGTTCGTTATGGCTGCATCAGAGACCACCTCAGGCAGACGCTGCTGGACATGATCGCACGCGAGAGGAAGGGGGAGGTGGTAGACAGGTAGCCAAAACCTCACAGACTGGATTGATTACATGCATGACAACCTAATTAATTGTCAGTTCATGCTGACAAGTTCATTTTAATTTCAGTTGCACATAAATTGGAAAGAAAATTGAATTCACATCCTTTATATTTAGTCAAATTAAGGGAAATGTTACATCATCATTTGTCACCAGACAGAGCGCATGCTTTTGCCATGAACAATAAAACAGCTGTCCAGTACATCTGCTATAATTAACCCTGCTGAAAAGTTCATTGAAGAAGGTTCTGACATTTGAAACATTGATTGTCTGAGCTTCATGCACTGTGGTGTGTTGTTTTTTGTTGTCAAGTTAGTTTGGCAGCCACACTAACTGTGAAATGAACATCTATATATTTTTTTTTTTTTGTTTGTTTGTTTTTTTTGTTTTTAAATTTACTTCTGCATCACATTTGTCTGTTTCTCCTTTCCACCAGGGGGGCCATCAGAAATGCCTGCCAAATGTTAATGATCCTCGGCCTTGAAGGGAGGTCTGTTTATGAAGAAGACTTTGAAGCTCCGTTCTTAGAAATGTCTGCTGAATTTTTCCAGGTTTGTGGGAAAACATCATTCCCCTGACTGTTCATTATTTATCCTTTATTTTGATCAGTGTTAGCTGTTACCCTGGCTACATCTTCCCTTTCTGGGGTCCATATAAATAAACAGTTTAAATACCGATTATCCTTGTTTTAAATAACACAGTTTACATATCAAGGTTCGTACAAACATACTTACATAATATGATTGCATACAACATAATTTTTTAATACTCTATCAATTTGTAGTCCCTTACAGAAGTTACTTCTCAAAAGGAAAGGAACAGTGGTTTCAAAGAACTTTATAGCTGCTGCATGTCCCTACCCATCCAATCCTGTCCTATAATCCCAGTACCCCAACAAATAAGAATCAAAATAAAGTAAGAGCAATAATAATAACACTAACAGTAATAGTGATACACAATAAAAATGAGAGGAAAATAGAATGGGTTTGGCTCAGGGAATGCCTCACAAAATTCTTTTGAGCTTGAATGGAAGATGATACCAAAATATAGATACTGTGTTTATATAATAAGGCATTCCTTAAACTGTACTCATTCCGTTTTCAACCTAATCTAGTGTTTCATCTACACAATCACTCATGCAAACCAAAAATGTTGTAATATTTGAAATAAAACAAACATATTTGCCATTCACAGCTAGATAAGTGCTCTGTTGATCCCTTACTCCGGAAAATAGCAAGCAATAAATAATTATGATCAAAATGTACAATCAAAATTAATATGTACAGCTGGCAAAATAAACAAAGTCACAATATACCCACCCAATATACCCATATCTACAATTTAGATGTGATGATACAGGCTTTGAAAATCTGACAATTTTTGGTTTAGGAACCTTGAAAGTGCTTGAATTTTACTCTTAAAAAGCTGCATGTCCCCTGTATATACTGTAGTATATTCTGTAGACCACATAACTAGAATTGTAAAAGAACGGAAAGAAAAGGAGTTTGAGAAACATCTGTCATTTTCCACTGAATGTGTTTCTTGTTCTCACTTAGATGGAGAGCCAAAAGTTCCTTGCAGAAAACAGTGCCAGTGTGTACATAAAGAAGGTGGAAGCCAGGATCAATGAGGAAATTGAGCGGGTGATGCACTGCCTGGACAAATCTACAGAGGAGCCGATTGTCAAGGTGGTGGAACGGGAGCTCATCTCCAAACACATGAAGACAATTGTAGAGATGGAGAACTCTGGCCTGGTCCACATGCTCAAAAACGGCAAGACAGACGGTAAGAGTGCTGCAGTCTTCTGCTTGCTTGTTCTTCATGTCTTTATCTTTTGCAGTTGGTCATTAAGCCTCCTTGTTACCACTGGAAATGAATTCCACACATGCTATTGTCAAAGTCCATGCTTCACCCCCAAAAAAGGGAAACAAAACTCCCGAGCGCTTTTTATTAAGGTGTATAACTGTCACTTGTAAGAGATAAATGTTTGACTAGATCAGTAATGCAGTCAGTGTTCCTTTTGCTCGTGTCACAAACAATAAGATACGAGGAATGTAATTTTGAGGATTAGATTTAGATGGAACAGGGACTGCAGTGTTGTAGCTTCAGTAATGATGGGTGTCCTCAAATATTTTCACATTCACACTCAGAGTTATTTTAGTTTACTCTCATTTTTCAGCAAATCTCAGCTTTCCAGTCTTTTTTTTTTTCAGTCCATAGAAATGGACTTCTAATATGTGTTCTTGTGTGTTTTTTCATGCATATCCATCGCAGATTTGGCGTGCATGTACAAGCTGTTCAGCAGGGTTCCCAATGGGCTGAAGACCATGTGCGAGTGTATGAGCTCATACCTGCGGGAGCAGGGCAAGGCCCTCGTGTCAGAAGAGGGAGAGGGAAAGAATCCTGTAGACTACATTCAGGTAAGACAAAGGGGTATCAGGAGACATTAGAGTGCAGTGATGTTATTACTCAGCCTGCAGAAATGTCTTTGCTCCTGCCAGAGTAGGCAGTTTTGATGATGTTGTTGAAGCACTCTGTAACCTTCTAATCACATATATTTTAGGTCAGCCCTATCCAGTTATTTTTCTTAGAAGGGTCAGTTTTGAAAAAAAGTAAAGTGCCAACGGGTCAGAAGTTTACATTTCTTACATCTGGCCTGTAAAGTTATGAACTTAAATGTGTAAAATAATGCACCTTTTTATTTTTTTCTCAGTTTTATTAGTTTTCACAAAACAAACACTATGTACAAAAGTAATAAACATAATGTTGCATTTACCTTCTTTTCTCGTAAAGTTTGTCTCTGCTTAAACAGCCCAAGTTTAAACTTTGTAAAATAAGTGTCTGTGCTTAACAACATAAATAACCAATGAATGGGCCAATTAGCGTACTAATAAAAGGATGATCTTCGAATAAATTATGTAAATACCCTTAGACTCATGATGTTAGCCAGTTATGAAAATAAAATCACAATGATACACTTTTTTCACGGTTTCAAATTAAAGGGCCGTATTGGGGTTTTTGAAGGTTTGGATTCGGCCGACGAGCTGACAGTTTAACAGGTCTGTTTTCTGTGAATGAGAGAGAAAAACACACCAGCCTCAGCAGCTGACCTTGTTAGAGTCATTTCTCCTGGCTCAGCGTGTTTTGGCACACCATTGCGTGCTGAGCCTTGACCATAATGCACTTCCATAACATTCGAGCAGAGGATAACTGCTGTGACCCCTCCGCTTTTGTGGCCACAAACCATGATGGTCTCTGCCCTCAACCACATTGTGTCGCGGCATTGTACTGAATAACGTGAGGTCTTCCAGGCGACTAGAGGAAGTTCTTGTTATGTTTATCTGTCAGTGCTTTAGAAGCAGCCTGACTCTTTTCTGATAAGACAGGCTTTCCTCTGTCAGAGCTACTGTTGGAGCTGTAATTGCTGTGTTAAGCCACTGCTTAACTGCTATGTTAATGCAAACTGCTGCTGTATTATCCTCATTCATCCCTGTCTCCTTCCCTCCTTTCCTGCAGGGTTTGCTGGATCTGAAGTCACGGTTTGACCGTTTCCTCCAGGAGTCCTTCAATAACGACCGACTCTTCAAGCAAACTATTGCAGGCGACTTTGAGTACTTCCTCAACCTCAACTCTCGCTCGCCTGAATACCTCTCACTCTTCATTGATGACAAACTGAAGAAAGGAGTAAAAGGGGTGAGTCCTCTAATAATCCATTTTTGGCTTTTGCTGTTATTTTTGATAGTGACAGCTGAAGATATGACAGGAAAGTGGGTAGAGAGAGAGTGGATGACACACAGCAGATGGGCTGCAGGCGAGAGTCGAACTGGCGGCCACTGCAGAGGACTAATAGCCTCAGTACATGGGGTGCATGCTCTACCAACTGAGCTATTGGGGCACCCCATCGCTGTGACCCTTTTTTTTTTTCATTTTATTTTGTTAATTTAATGGTCTGTATGAGTGACAGCCACTGCTCTGTCATGCTCTCTCATTCAGTGGCACAGTACACCCACTGAGATGGAGGGTGAGTCAGAGGAAAACAGCCTGTTGATCCAGAATATTTTAACATCAAACTTTATTGATTTATTTCGACCAAACCAGTGTTGGTGGTTGTTATAAGACAAGACAGTTTTAGTCAGTTTATTTTATTTCTCTCTATTGAGCTGGAATGTGTGTTTTACAAAGTTAATCCAATTTAAGCTCATCTTAGAAAAAGGAGAGAAACCTGCATTCAGAAAGTGTTTGGTTGTATTTTTCTGTTTCATAGGGAAAATAGGTGGAAGTATTTCCTGTCTTGACATTTTGTGAGTTTGTTTTTTTTGGTTATTGGATGTAGCGAACATGGCATACTGAATTTGTGGCTTGCACACATCTCCCTGCTGAGAGGGACACACACACACACCACACACACACACACACACACACACACACACACACACACACACACACACACACACACACCCCTGTACGAATATATTAGCAATTGTCGGTTGCTGGGCTGTCATTGCCTGAAAAATTCTAACATTTTGCCCAACCCTAATGCCAAACCATGTATCAGCCAAACAAGTAATGATATTATTGCATATATTGTTCACAAAGTAGGCAATAATAATATATCTTGTATACGTAACCTGTTGTAGTGCTTTGCTGGGCTTTGGGGAGTCCAGGGGGTTTATCAGATTACTGACACTGTTTATGTAACCTGTATCTTTTTTTTTTTTTTTTTTTTTTTTTTTTTTGTACAGTTGACAGAGCAGGAGGTGGAGTCTATACTGGACAAGGCCATGGTGCTGTTCCGCTTCATGCAGGAAAAGGACGTGTTTGAGAGGTACTACAAGCAGCACCTGGCCCGCAGGCTGCTGACCAACAAGAGCGTCTCTGACGACTCTGAGAAGAACATGATCTCAAAGCTCAAGGTGGGCAGAAATGTGATATAACCAAAATTATGTTCTTTGGCGTAAAATGTCTCCATATGAGGAGATGGTTATCTAGCTCACATAATTATATGCAATTTATTTGTTTCATGTGTCTAATCAAAAAAAACATTCTCTTCCATGAAATTTTCTGAGACAGCTTTTACTAAAAGTTTGTTGGTAATTTGTAGCGATGTCTTGTGTTAACTTGTTAATAGGGGTGTAAATCATAATATATCATTCGGTGGACAACAGTACAATATACTGATAACACAAAATCTGCCAGAATATGATTTAATTTCTATCAGGGGCCTGCAATCGATATGAGACAATATCAGATGCCCATTGATCACAATCAGTCACAGAAGAAGCTGTCACTGCCTTTCGTTTCTGTTTTTGGCCATAAAAAACATCACATAAATAACTGTATCTGGTTAAATGCATTAAAGTTTACTCAAAATAGACTCCACTAACTTAGCTTAATGTCAATAACATTTAACATAAGCATTCAGTTAAGCTCAATAATAGCTGTCAAGGTTCATAGATAAACAATTGTTTTTTTCTTTGTCACCATTATTACAGTAGTGTAAGCCTGTGATATTTTACATTGCATGAATTAGCTTGGCAGATTTTTCCTCTACTCATAGCTTAACAAATTATGTATGTATTATTTTTACTTTTTCTTTCTCACCACTGGTTTAAGTCACTGCATCTCTTGACAGATTCTTTGGTTGAATATCTGCCTGCATGCACATTTTTTGTGTATTTTATCCTGTAACAGAATTGTTTGCATATTTTTCCCCACTGCTAATTTATTTCCGGAACGGGTAGAGTAGATATCCTCATCCTCATATTTTTCTTGGCTGTTGTCATTATCTAGCGTTGTTTGAATTTAAGGTGCACTTGGACAGAAAGGGTGACAAAGATGTGCCCTGGGAATTTCAAATTAAAGGTGTATCTTAAAGATGATAATATGGATCAATATTTTCACTTTGCATTCATTCGATCATTAAATTGATACATCAATCCAGATCAATGGATTGGTATAAAACACCTATGGTAAGGCTTTAAGATTTTTTTCAATGTATAGGTACGTTACAAAGGACGTTTTGGATGGAGTAAACCTATGTATCATTACAAATTGACAAATATTTGTTGACCACCATATGAGTGTTCATTTTAACATGAATAGTTTTCGACTGATGAACTAAATGTGATCCTTCCTCTTGTCTTCATTGCTCAGACCGAGTGCGGCTGTCAGTTCACCTCTAAGCTGGAGGGCATGTTCCGGGATATGAGCATCTCCAACACCACCATGGATGAGTTTAGACAACATTTACAGACAACCGGGGTGAGGAGACGCCACACACCACAGCTCATACTGTCAAAATAATGAGTCCAATTTGTTATCAGTAATCAGTACATTGCTGCTTGACTGACTGAGCACTGCTGCGTTGCTCCCTTACATGAAAACAATTATGCACCTAACTATCCATACCATGGGAATACATGGTGCTAATTTCTGGCTTGTGCTGCGCTGTCACATGGCATTTTGTCGCCCGCGCCTCTGTCACTTTATTTGATACTTTAGTGAACGTTAATCCCAGTAATTATTTGTGCATGTTTTTCTCAGTCTATATATTTAAAAAAAAACCTTTTAAGAGTAATTAAATCTGTTCTCTTTGGCTAATGTTTTTTTTGTAAAATTAAGAGATTTCGAATTAGTTTAATGCAACACCACAATGATCTGTTTCAGAAAAACAGCACATGCACCCAGTTTGTGCGAATTGTCTGTGGTGATTTTTTGCCTGTTTTATCCGTTTCAGTGTATAGGCTGTAATTACATCAGCATTGACTGAAACCTGACTGTGCATCTTGTGGTTTTTCTAACTCCAGGTGTCACTTGGAGGAGTTGATCTCACTGTGAGAGTCCTGACCACAGGATACTGGCCAACACAATCAGCAACACCCAAGTGCAACATCCCCCCTTCACCGCGACATGCATTTGAAGTCTTTAGAAGGTTAGTCCCTCATCCCCTTCGAGCACTAAACAACAAGTTTATTGTTTCTGTTTGTGAATGGTTTTATAACTTTGTTTTCCATCCAGGGATTGCTGAAATGTGTGACCCAAAAGGAAGAGTCTAACTAAGCCACATTGTGTTTTGTTTCAATTGGAAACTGATCAGAGAAACAACCTTTTTCAGCTCCTGACCCGTTCTTGGAAATATAAGCTTGCGTTTATTTCTAGAAACAGGGCTCATACAAAGTCTTTTACTCCCAGGAGTCACAATTTAGATGTGATTAGAAAGGTTTCGAGAGTGTCGAAAGTTTTGGTTTAGGTACCTTGAAAATGTTTTAATTTTACTGTTAAAAGTTGTACTAACCCTGTACAAACAGAATTATTATATATGTGCTCTTATCCTCAGGCCTACTACTAACACTTAAGTTGGATTAATTGTGGTACGTTAACTATTCTTAGATGTTATCCTACAGTGACTCCTCTCTGTTTGTAGGTTTTATCTTGGTAAGCACAGCGGCAGACAACTCACACTGCAGCACCATATGGGCTCTGCAGATCTAAACGCCACCTTCTACGGCCCCATCAAAAAGGTAATGTAACACCTTAATCTGCATTTCTAAAATGTGGTGTGCTAAAATTATGCTATGGAACAGTTTAGAGATATTTTTGATAGGATTTTTTCCAATGATTTACAAACACAAAAATTCTAATCTGTAGTGGCATGTGTATGTGTATGCAATGTCAGTAGTTCAGTTTCAGTATTAGTTTTGCTGCCAAAGTTAAGAGGTCTTAGGCCACTTTGAAAATTAAAACTTAGTGTTTAAATCAGGGGTGTCAAACTCATTTCAGTTCATGGGCCACACCGCAGCCCAATTTGATTTCAGATGAGCCGGACCAGTAAAACCATTGCATAATAACATATAAATGACAACACTTGCACACTTTTCCTGGGTTTAGGGATAAGAAGTATGAGTACTTTCTGAAAATGTTCACAATTAATGAACCATCCATTTACAAAACAGATGAACAGCTTGAGATGTCTTAAGAAAAACAGGTGTAACTTCAACAGCATCTCATTTTTTTCATTCATTCATTACATGTGCATTAAAACATACAGATCACACTGGATCTACAAATACAAAAAACATACTTTGGAACTCAACAACAATACAGTATTTTAGTTCTTTATGATTCAAACAGCTTGTCAGCATCTAGGAATTCTTTAAATTTTTAATGCATTTTCACTCTTGTGCGGTAATGCTGGCATCACCACACAACACCAACTTAAGTGAAAGCTAACGGGGCAGATGGTTAAGCTATCCTCTGCCTTACTAATAGGGATCCATCTGTGTTGTTTAAGGATAAAAGTCAGATACTGAATACTTTGCACTGAAGCTGCTGATTGACAATATTTAGCACAATGTTCAATATCTTTAAATATGACCACAATAAGTATTCAGTTTCTTTTTATTTTTGTTTGTTTTTGTTTTTCGGAGAAGCTGTATTCTGGGCTGGAATTAATGACTGCGCTGCAGTTTTTTTTTTACACTTTGCAAAGTCATCCAGCAGGCCGGATTGGACCCTTTGGCAGGCCGGTTCTGGCCACCAGACTACATGTTTGACAGCCCTGGTTTAAATAATACTTTAAGGACTTTAACAGAAAATATAATTTCTTGTGATAGGGGATATTCTGAATCATGTTTTCAGATTCTGACCTTTCATTCCAACATGTCGACAGGAGGATGGTTCAGAGGTCGGAGTAGGAGGAGCGCAGGTAACCGGATCCAACACCAGGAAGCACATCCTGCAGGTCTCCACCTTCCAGATGACCATCCTCATGCTTTTTAACAACCGAGAGAAGTCCACCTTTGAGGTACAGAACTTGATGTCCTGCTGCTCTTACACAGTGGAACAGTATGTTACAGTTCCTGTAGTATCAGAAAAACAATTTGCTGTGCCCAGATAAACAAGCAGCCTGGTGATTTTATGGTGGACAGTTTCACCTGGATAAGATGTTTATCATACAAGCTTTTCTCTCTGTTGTGTCTCGCTTATCGTTTCATCATGGCCCCGAACTTGATTTCTTCACCCTACAGGAGATCCAGCAGGAGACGGACATCCCAGAGAGGGAGCTGGTGCGAGCGCTGCAGTCTCTGGCCTGTGGGAAGCCCACTCAGAGAGTTCTCACCAAGGAGCCCAAGTCCAAGGAGATCGAGAACGGCCATGTGTTTACAGTCAATGACCAGTTTACCTCCAAACTGCACCGTGTCAAGATCCAGACAGGTACACAAAGTCATTAAGTTTACATGAGGTTTTCATAAGTAAGAATGTTATATTTTGAATTTCTGATGCATCATTATTCTACATGTTGAAAGTGGTCTGGTTCTTCTGAGGAGATAGAGCAGTTCAAAAATTGCAGTCATAAAACAAGGAAAAGCAATTAGGTATTACAGTATTTTAATCTCATTGTAGTTAGTGAGCAATTAAGTCAGAATCGCTTTACTCACCGAATGTACAAGTACATAGGAATTGGATTTGGTTATTCAGAGCAGTGTGACATAAAAAAAATAAATCTGTTTAAAAAGTTAGGATGTTAAAATACAAATTAAGAATAAAAGTAGGAATAAGGAAGTACAGCTACTGCACATTTTATTTGGCATTGTAGTGTGCTGTATATACAGGGTAGCATAATAACTGACAATAAATATGCTGCAGTATGCAACAATTGCACATGTATTACGCAGGATAGATTTTTTTCATTTATTTTCCTTTGTTGTGCACCACCCAGTGGCCGCTAAACAAGGGGAGTCAGACCCGGAGAGAAAGGAGACACGACAGAAAGTGGACGACGACCGGAAGCACGAGATTGAAGCTGCCATCGTTCGGATCATGAAGTCCAGAAAGAAGATGCAGCACAATGTCCTAGTAGCAGAGGTCAGTCAGCTGACATGGTCATATTTTGGTCCTATGTAGAATGCTGCAGGGATGACAGATTTTTGTAGGTCAACCTGGAAGTTAGCATCACTCTGGTTCCCTCTATAAAAATCCACTGGGATCTTTCCATTAGATTTTGGATTAGTGCAGAAAATGAGCTCTGTGACAAACAAAAATATACCATTTTTATGATATTTGAAGCATAAATGCAGTTGCCAGAAGTAAAACATTGGTGTTAAGCTGTATACGAACTACACCAAGGTTGTATGACTTCAGCATCGACACCACTAAGTGACTAGTGTTTGGCATGATAATGTTTAATATCTCCTTAAACCTCTGTAGTCTCATTTAGCTACTTGTTAGCAACTGCCTTTTTTAAGACACATTAAAGCTTCAAAGTTCAGGAGTGGGATATTTATGTTGTAAAACAAAATGTGAAAATCTCTTATGCTTGTGTTAAGCACAGACTTTATTTTATGCATCAAACCAAAAACTCATGCTAGTATCTATTGACTTTTGTGACTTGGATGATCCGGAGGTGCAAATATACGAATTCATTTTTGGGATTTATGACTCATTCTTGCAGCACTCGATTTATATTTTGTTCCCTTTGTGAGCCCCCCAGTGATGAACTTAATGACTTACAAAAAGTGTGCCCCTCTGGTCCTCAGCAAGGAGACATGCGTTAGGGATTGACTGGAGTTGAAATTGAACACCCCACACAATCAATAAAAGGAAGTCTTACTATAACAAACTTTCCCTATTTAACTGAATAAAAACGCTTCATGCGTTTTCTTCCTTTTAATCACAACCTGTCCATAGTATTGTAAAAGAACAGAAATGAAGGCAAAAGGTATAAAATGTATTGATCATGATGACAGGACTTTTGAATTTGAAGTACTGATTTTGTTCCTGTTTGGTGTCTCCACAGGTCACGCAGCAGTTGCGAGCACGATTCCTCCCTAGTCCTGTAGTCATCAAGAAGCGCATTGAAGGACTCATTGAGAGGGAATATTTGGCACGAACACCGGAGGACCGAAAAGTGTACACTTATGTAGCATAAAACAAGTGAATTCAATGAAAGCTAACATCGAAGTTGAGAGAAACTGAGAGCCTTGTTTTTTTTGTGGACTGCTATGCGTTTGAATGAACTTGGAAGTGCTTTCATCATTGATTCTGGGAAACACTGGGAAGCTTAACTTTTCTTCCATAAAATGTGTAAAAAAAAAAATCATGCAAAAGATGGGGAAGTTTTCTAGCAATATTAGATTTCTTCTGCTGAGAGAAATGAAAGGAGTGGGATCTAGTTTTGTACAAAATCATGTTTCTTGTGGCCTTCGGAGAGAATTGGGCGAGCCTGTTTGCCAATTAACGACGTGCTGTCGAACGAGCGTAAACATGTTAAAGCAAACATGCGGCTACATGGAGACCAAGAAAACATTTGAATTCACTCCCCTGTTTTAAATGTTGATGTCAATGTGTTCTGTTTGTTTTTTGTGGCACATTGATGGCTGTACAGGTCGACAGACACTCTTGGCCTTTTCCTCCCAGAGGATTTTAGATTTAAAGAAGAGGACAAAGTGTTAACTGGTACAGACCCGGTTTACAACAGCAGTAAAATACATTTTGAGTACTTGAGAAAACAGGAAGAGTGCTTAATTTATGTTGCAAATATGTCTGTTTTTTTGAGGTTGTTTTTAATTTCTGATATGAATTAAGTGCACCTCACATAGCTGAAATATTTAATGCCATTTTCAATATTTTGGCCTGGTCTGTACTAGTGGTTAGAGAGATCAAGAGCTGTAGCTTCACAGCATGCTTTTATCTAATGGATCAATCGGGGGGTACAAGATGCACATAAAAGCTCCATAAATGGTGTTTGGTCTCTCATGACACATTTTTCACTTCAGGCCTGCTGTATGATCGGCCAAAAAGATTTAGCTCCTCTCTTTGAATGGAAGGTTCCTTGTGGTGCAGGTTTCAAAGAGGATTTTTTTTTTTCCATTCTCGACTGCATTTTGAACGGGTGGAACCAGTCTAGCACCATGTTCTAATGTGTACAAATTGTAAAATAATTATTGTACTCACTGCGAAGGTGGATTGTACAGGGCCTTGTTTTCATCATATTAAATGTAGAATAAAAAAAATGGAGGGATGGGTTTTTCTTTTTTTTTACATCTTCCATGAGAAGGCCTCGTCAGAAATACTTGCCCTCTCTAACCATAATTAAAGCTTAATGTAAATGGTAAGCCGCAGTCTAAACCCCCGTGTTCACGAAAGGAACTTTGTCTTTGAAGTGCTTTGTTTACTACAGTATTTTGAGCTTTAAGTGCAACTCTTTCATTCTTAACAAAATATAGTCACTTAAAGGGACAGTTCACCCCAAAATAAAAAAAAAACATATTTTTCCTCTTACCTGTAGTGCTGTTTATCCATCTAGATTGTTTTGCATTGCTGAGTTTTGGAGATATTGTGTGAAGAGATGTCTGCCTTCTCTCTGGAATATAACAGAAGGAGCAGGGCTAGCTGGCAGCATAGTTCCTACATGAAACTGCTTGCAACAAGTTCTGTGGTTTATTTTGAGAGACTGAGACATGATTCCTGGAAAGCAACATTGCTGTTGAGTTTTTCACATGTATTTTTTGGCGCTTTGAGCACCACAAGCAAAGTGCCATCCTTCTTCATTGTATTTAGATGGATAAATGGCACTGCAGGCCAGAGGAACAATATGTATGAATGCCTCTTAAAATGTTTAGTTTTGTTTAAATTGTATTAGAGAAGTGTAGGTTCAACTGTATTGTTTTTGTTACTGTTTAATTGTATTGAGCCATACTGATACTAATGTTTACCTTATGATATAAAATGAGTCAACTCAATTTTAGAAATTACCCAAGCATCACCAGATTTGAAAGTTGGATAATTTAAAAAAAAAAAAATTAAATAAAGTAGAATCAACACCTTTCCAAATCTGTTCCAGCAAAAACTAAGCATTGTAATCATTAAGAAAATGGAGCCACAATTGTTCAACAATAAATAACAAAGAAGACACTATGAATTAAATACTCATATAAATGGATAGACAAAACCTGTTATATAATAATGAACCTGGTTAATAATCCAACATGTTTTTAAATCTCAGGAATCTTAAGAAATTAGGTTTTGGCAGCTTTTCAGTTTATTTATTTATTTATTTATCAGATCATTTTTTTAAATTTCATAACAGCAATTTCTATTTCAACAACAGAATAGTCCGTCGGCTCATTCATATCAAGTCTCTGCCCATGATACGTGGCGAAATGGAATAAAATACTAGGGAGGAAATGGCATTCTGAATTAAAAACAGACTTTGGAGAAAAAAAATCAAAACAGCTGGAATAAAAAAAAATACCTGCAATAAATCATGTTATTGTGAAAGAAGCAGGATTTCGTCAGTGATCTGGGGTTTAAACATTTGTAAGATTACTTTACAATGTCACTGTTAAATTGCACATAATGAATTTAATTATTTGACACATTGAGTTTCCATTAGAGCCTCAGAGCTATGATTAGTTGATTAATTGATTAGTCAACTGATAGATAATTAGTTACCAACTACTTTGATAACAAAGATTAATTGTTTGAATAATTTTTCTTGCAAAATGTCAAATATATGCTGGTTTTAATTTCTTAAATGTAAGGATCTGTTGCTTTTCTTCGTCATTTATGATAGGCTAGTGAATAGAGCATTCAACATTCAGACAAAAGAATCAATTTGAAGATGTCACAGGCCTTTTTTTTTTTTTTGACATTTTATAGGCTAAATGATTTATCCTGCAAATAGTCTGCAGATTAATTGATAATGAAAATAGTCATTGGTTGCAGCCCTATTCTCCAAACATGAAGGCAGGATGTAGGGCTGCAATGAAAGTTCATTATTGATTCTCTGTCGATCATTTTTCTCAATGTCGCGATTAATTGTTGGGTCTATAAAATGTCAGAAAATTATTCTGAAGTGTCAAAGTGTCAAACACTTTTAAGTGTTAAAGTGTGTTTTGTTCACAACCAAAAGATATTCAGTTTACTGTCGTAGAGGAGTGAAGGAACCAGAAAATATTCACATTGTAGAGGCTGACTTCAGAGAATTTGGACATTTTTCTCCTAAAAAAATGACTCAAAATTATTCATCTGTTATCAAAATATCTGGTGATAAATGCAATTGTTGACAACTCATTGAGTAAATAAGTAATCTAGCAGGCTGCATGGCAGGGCTGATGGTTTTTGTTGGGCATACACAGCCTTTTAGTGCCGCCTTCACAGGTAAGAGATTTTTATTGGATTTTCACTTTACTTGGAGCCTGTTAGGCTGTGTGCTTCCAAAAGCGAGCTGATGAGGAGTTTAATGCTCTTAACAAGGTCTTAACAAACAATGCATTTAATTTTCAGGGGGTTTAGAGCCTCCCCCTCCATACGTGCCCTGCACTTTGAAATCTGTCCAGCCCGTCTGGACTGTCTCCTTTGTCTTCCCATATTGTTAGACGCGTGCCATCTGCTCCATGTTATCATTATTATAGGCGGCTTTAGATTTAAAGCAGCACAACTTCTGCTGCTTCTCCCTTTCGCCCACATTTTACTCTTCTTGCTGACTTCCTAAACATAGTCGAGAATGCGTTTCTCCTCATCTTGAACGGGACACCTCCAGTTTTAGTTCTTTCTTATCCGCAGCCTGTGTTTTAACATCACGGTGTATGGTTGCCTGGTGACGTCAGCGTCCCAGTAAGAGTCCCAGTCTTTTTTTTTTTTTGTGGTGGAGCAGCAGGCTGTGGAAAGAAGTCATCCAGGATGCTTTTCACTCTCAGTCTGGATTGCTGCTGCAAACACCGCTCAAACTCTCTGTGCGGGAGGGTGGAGCACCTGTGAAGGCTGCATCGGACTATGTTTGTGTTAAAGAGACGAGCCGACGATGGAAACGGGGACTCCGGAGCTGAAACTGGCGAGTGAGTCAACAGTGTCTCGGAGTTAGCTCCGAGGCTAACATTAGCTTGCCAACTTCGCCTTATCAACGGTCGTGTGTGGAGGGGAACCCTAGATTTGATAAATTCTCGCGAGATTTGTTGGCATTGTTTCTTTCTTTAGCACCTTGTACAAACTAATTGTGTTTTATAATGTATCAATGCTGTAGTTGAAATCTGTTTCGTTTTAGAGACAAGAGATACTTATTTAGAGTTAGAGGAAGGTCATAATTTGGGTTAAAATGATCTCTCTCGCGAGATCTGCGGTTGTCCGCTACACGCAACCCCACATTCGCCTTGTTAGCTGTAGCCACAATGGAAATGAATTTAGTCTAAAACAGTAAATTGTGAGCAACTTACCTGTCGCTTTAACCTCTCAGTAGTTTACTACAGGTTTTTGTAATTGTTTTACTCTTTAACGTATTTTCTCATAAATTGGCTTTTTCAGCTCATGTTAGCCAACAACAGATAATGGGTTGTCATGGTGACCACAGAGCAGGGGCAGGTTTCCAAACCAGTCGCCACAAGATGGAGACAGATTTTTGTCTTTGCTCCAGCTAGTTCAGACTCAAAAGAGTGTTTGTGAAGTAATCACTCATGTGCATTTTTGTGTGTCTGATTCAGATCTGTCTGCAGCAGGATGTCATCATCTGGCAGTAAGTATTCATTCACTTATACACAAGTTAAAAAGTTTCATAAAGTTAAAAGTCTTACAATTAAAAAAAAGAATGCAGAGTATGTATGGTTACATTAGTCTCACTTTCAATTACTAAATATTATTCATCTGGGTTGTTCCAGTAATCATACTAATATTGGAAAATATCTGCAATACTGCCTAAAATGCTGCATTGGGTATCACAAGTATGCATCTGTCCAAAACCACGTAATTTAGTATCCCCGACCCTGCTTCTTTCCAGCAATGTCCAGTATGCCTTTTTTCCCCCAGGATGGAGAAGTCATGTTTAATGACATTCATTCTCTGTGTGTCTGTGTATCGGGACACCTCTGTTATGCAGGAAAATCCCTGTAAACAGTCAAGAAGAGCGAGGCTACATTTTGTATTCTAGTAGTGGAGATGAATCAAATGATGACACACCTTAGAATAATTTCTTCTCCATCTCCAAACACAGCGCATCAGTATTTATTTTAACACTAAACATGAAACAAATTCTTGAATATGTGTGTGATTATACTTTTCCAAGACGCCAAAGATCTTTGGTCAACTGTTTTGGCAAGCTGAGTCATACTGACCATGACGCATCCCATCTTGATGTGTAAAATCAGTACAGCGCCCTTTTAAGTAACTTGACATTTGTTTTGGCCTTTGCTAAAACTTCTGTGCTGCCTGCTTTTTCATATTTGTGCATTTATGTTTATTCTGTGTGTGCGTGATCCCAGTTGAGCTCATGACCAGCCGGGTGAAGCAGCAGCAGCGGCAGCAGCAGCTCCTGCAAATGAACTTGCATCTGCTGGCCAACCCTGGAGACTCACTGCTGCTGCAGCACACCCTGGATCGCCTCCTCCGCTGGCTCTGCCCAAGCCTCCGTATTTTCCATGTGTCAGAGAGGGCCTCCCCATTCACAAATTACACCCGCCTCTCTCCTGTGGCAGGTAAGGATTTACAGTGTTTATTATACATCCATCTTGTTATACAGTTGAGTATCACATTTTTACTTGGCAGGAATGCAAAACCCTGTTGTTCCTGTACATTTAACCTCATTGCACATTCTGTATGAGGTGTATTTTCTTCTGTAAAGAGGAAAAAAATAATAATTTCCATATGTGAGAACAAAACATGTTTACAGGAAATTAAACCAACAACCCCCTCAAATGTTGTACTCGTAACTGAATATTACATTTGTTCTGTATACAGTGTAAACATGCCATACCAGAACGAGCTTCTCTTGTTGGAATTGCATCTGTTTTTATTTAAGGTTGATTGAGAATAAATCTGTGCCAAAAACGTTTTAGGCTACCCTTCTCTGGCCATCACTTTCTTTCTCCATGAGGCGTACGGAGAAGAGCGAATCCTCAAAGTGCTGGACTTCTTTCAACATCCGCCTTGGCAGTACCACCACACGGAGAGCTGCAGCAGACGAACTGGAGGGATCCACATTACTTCCAGCAGCTCCCCTGCCAATGCCCTGATGCGGCCTTACCTCCTGCCCAGTAGAGACTTCTACAGTTTGGGTGCAGGGATGCCTGTGTGGGGGGTTCGACCGGTGCACTGTGGAGGAGAAATACTACGTGTGACACTGTACAGTGGATATGACAACTATGACGACGCTGTGCGGCTCTATGAGACAGTGCTGCAGCGACAGGCCGAGGAGCAGAAGACAGGCTTCTGCTGGTTCACTCTCCACACTGGTATGTCTTTGAAGTGCTGCCCTTTGATTTTTGCAGTGTATATATATATACTCTAAAGCAATGATAAATTTAACATTCATCTCAGCAAGTCCAGCTTTAAGGCCTATGTGTTTTTATTATAGTAAGAAGGAAAGCAAACAGGCAGTGAAATGAGACAATTCACTTCTTCCCAGTGCACGCACATCTGTTTACAGAATATCTTTGAGATTAGTGACACTATCAACACAGTGATTCAAAATAGCTGTATTTTGGAAGAAATTATCAGAACAAGTGAAACTTGTTCACCAAATGATTTTCAGTACATTCCCTTCTCTTCTGCTCTGCTGTAGGTTTTTCTGAAAGCTTTGTGACCTGATTGACTCTCAATCAAGCAGATCACAAGCACCTGAGAAGTGAATTTGTTTGTATCCCCGTATTTTCTGTTCTGCTTCGTGATGGTGATTTGACAATACCTGACGAAGATCTCTGTTAGGTTGAGACGTTGCTTAATTAAAATTGCTGGGAGCTGTCAGTGCAGAGTGTGGTTCTTTGTCTGATTTTTGCCTTCGTGTTGCCCTGATTGTTTTTTCCTCTCCACTCAGAGCCAGGTCTGTGCTTGCAGCTGGCTTTAAAGCAGTTGTCACCGGGGGTTCGGGTGGAGCCGTGCAGCTCTGCCGTGCTGCAGTTCAGTGTGGAAGAAATTGGCCAGCTCGTCCCTCTGTTGCCCAACCCCTGTACCCCCATCAGCACTACACGCTGGCAGACAGAAGACCTGGATGGCAACAAGGTTCTCTTCCAGGTAACTGCAGCTTAAAATACACCCCATTTCCTAATATTACTTTGTCATCAAAAAGTGATGAAGTCAAATATACTTCACATTGGCTGACGTCTAAGGTTGTGGACATGATTGTTCAGTTCCTGCTGTTCAAAGTCTGTTTAAAGGAAAATCAGAGATTTGTTTATAGACACTTGTACATGTTAGAAGATAATTGCCGAAAATGTGACAAGACTGAAGGCATATAGTGCTGAATTGTGGAGTTAGTGTTTTTGTGTCAGGATTTTTTTGGGAGGGCCTGAAATCATGGTGATGCACTGGGGCCATACTTACATGACTCCTCCCTTAACACTGTATAAAAACTAGAATGTCAGCATTAGCATTAGTTCTTCCACTCAGTCGCTTGTTAGCACACTTACTACAGCCTATAGTTTGCTAGCTAGCTAGCTATGCCTTCCTCTGCAAATGCATCTTTCCTGGATGCCAAAATTTACAGGACAGCCTAGTCACCTTATTTAAATTTCCAAAGAACGATAAAATGAAGAAGAGGTGGATTGATTTTATGTGAAGCCACGTTGATGAAGAGCTGAGGATCACCACCAACAACACCCACCTCTGCAGTAAACATTTTATACTCGGTCGTTTTACAAACTTTCATCGGAGACAACTGGGATTCACAGACAATCCCCTGTTACTGGTGAAAGCAGCAAACCGATCTGTCTGCGTCCCCTGCTATTATTCTCCCGTCCCCCCAACATATGGTACCAACATCGGTGATACGTGACCACCAGCAGTGAATGTAAGTTGCCTTGTGTGCTTATATTATATTGGTATGCAAAATTGTCACTCCTTCCATCCGCCACACTGGCAGGTAATTTTAAAAGGGTTCCATTAAAAAAACAAAAACAAATCTACAGTGCAAATTGTTTCGTTAAGATGAATTACTTATGTAAATTGAGACGGAGAGAGTGACACGGAAAGAGAGGAAGCAGGAAAGAGAGTGATTCAACTTCTTCAGACTGGGTTCAGAATCGGAGTTGTCATGTAATTTTATGGATACGTTTCAGTATGTTTCAGTCATTTCAAAACTAAGCTACTCCTCAGCTGTATTTGCATCACCGCCTTCATGGACACATCCCAGGGTCTCAGAAAAGTAAAATGCTAATTTTTTCATGATTTTGAACTATAATTTTATATACTGAGCATTTTATTAATTCATTCAATTTGGCTGGTTGGTTAATGACACATTTTTCTGTGTATAAATAACTTAGAACACATGTTGATTGCTTTACACTTTAATTGATGTTCTACATGCAGGTTAATGACTGATGTGTGTTTTTGAAGTCTTTAGTCTGCACCACACTCACTGTTAGAAAGAATGGAGGAAAACTTCCATTGATTTATGTAGGTTAAATCATGAGTTTGTCAAAATCAGTGGTTGCGTCATGTCTGAAGAGCCCTACATAACAAACACAAGCAGTCTGCTAGAAGGTTACTCTTAATCATCTCACAACGACAGAGTCCAAGAGCAACTCTTTGTTCGTTTGTCTCAAA
Source organism: Lutjanus argentimaculatus (assembly GCA_034769285.1). Classification (NCBI taxonomy): domain Eukaryota; kingdom Metazoa; phylum Chordata; class Actinopteri; order Lutjaniformes; family Lutjanidae; genus Lutjanus; species Lutjanus argentimaculatus. Next base: position 7,405,546 of record JAWZSL010000001.1, read on the forward strand.
AATGTTATTTCTAGACAGGAGATTCTGTCCTCATATGTAAATGGCCAGTTAATTGTTAGAATTGCAAGTTTGTTTTGGGGGAAGCAGTAGTTTGTGAAATGAAGGAATACTAATGAGTTATTCAGTTTTATATTTATGTTATGTTTGACAAATTGATGATGATTTAACCTGAAATATAAAATAAGCTTTTTTCCATTCATAATTATTTTGCGTTATACAAATTACCTACAAATATAAAAAGACAGACATCAGTTATTATGCTGCATGCAAAACACAGTTTTTTATAATTCACATCATATTTTGTCACCAGATACATTTAAACCACTTCAGTTTGATTATAATCGAAGTAGATGTTGTTCATTTTCTACTTCATGATGAGAAATAGATCTGTCCAGATGTCAGGAGAAATGGACAAGAATAATAGTGTTTTATGGTCCAAATATGAAGAGACAGTATTACAAGATCAATGTCTGGATTTTTACCTGGAAATTAATTTTGACTGATTTTGTAATTGTAATTAATTAAACAATTCAGGTACATTGTTATTGAGGAGGATTTTGGAATAGTTTCCAAAATACATTTAGTACCAAAGGATAAAGAGCAAGAAAGGTGAGAAAACTCATGGTATGTGTTACATGTGATAGTTGTTTTCTTCCTTGTGTTTTCTTCCTTGTGGCAGTGTCACATCTCAGATTTACATTTTGAACAATGTCACAGTACGTGAATGTCTTGTTTAATCCACAAAGCCAAAGTCAGAACTCTTCACTGTGTTCAGTGATGACTGTCTTACATTTGTCCTTCATTAGCTCAGAATAAGCATCTGGTGTTAAGATCATGTACTCTGACCCGCCCCAGAAAATAAAACATCAGTTCAACAACAGAAAAGGAACACTTGTCATTTCATTCTTCCTGTGTGATAATGACATCAAAAAGGGATGTGGTTGAAGTCTTTGAAAGAACCAACACAAAGCTGTCACAATAGCCATATGTTCACTGCCATGTACTGTATGTTAATTCTGTCAAAGTCACTTAACTTCCTTAAATCTCTCTAGTCCTCCTGGTGTAAATCATAATCCCTCTCCTCCTGTCCTTCTGTGCTGCAGGTGAAAACCCCAGTTCAACCTCAGCGACCTCTGACCTGTGCTTTCCCCCTGACTTGCCCCAGCGTGTCCCCTCGAGGAATGCAGCTCAGGAGCTCGGGACAGGGCCACAGCCTGTCGCCCTGCAGCCTCACAATGCCCCTGCCTTGGCAAACACACAGGCAAGGTAAATACATAGAAGTACTCACCTGTACCTGCACTATCTGCTGCATATATCAGTTGTTGCTTTCCACAAATTCATAAGGAGCTTGAGGGGAGAGGCAGCAGGAGAGGACACTATAGTGGTGGTGAGGCAGAATGATTTGACTCAACTCATGACAGTTCTGTTTTTAATTTTCCCAAACCACTCACAGATTACCAGAGTATTAAATGACCGTTTTTACGTGGGAGGCTTATTGTAATAATAAACATAATAATGAATCATAGACATGGAAAGTTGCCAAATCAGTGTGAAGTCTTAAAGTTATTCTAGGGAGTTTTTTACTTCTAGTAGAATTATGGAAAACATGAGGATGCAGGTCATGTGATACACATTCCTACCTGCTGTGGTTCTCAAATAGGGGCTCAGTGGCACTCTGCTAGGGGGTCTAAAAAATTTTCACATTCATTAATTTAAATTGTCATGATATGAAAATGTACTTATTTATTTTCAAATTTTAATATTTCAACGAATAATGATTTAATTTAAAAATCTAAAATAGGTCATAGATTACATTTTAATCTGATTTAGGGCTGGGTGTCATTCAAACATTTTTGATACCAGTACAGATGCCTTGAATACTAGTTCCTGAACAGTATTTTTTTTTTTTTTTTTTTGATACTAAGTCAGTTTTAATGAAAAGAAAATTACATTACACATTAATATACCTGGGAGCAGCTGGAGAAACTGTTTTTACTCTGAACACTTTACTCAGCCTGGATAACTGGTCTAAAATGAGGACACTGATCGAATGTCTATATTGTATTAGACTCAATAAAAAATAAAATAGCTGTCAAAACTTCTCAAAGTTTTTGATACTCAGTGGTATTGTAGCAATTCAGTCTGTGCCATAAAAATATCAAAGTTCAGTGCCCAGCCTTAATCTGAACAATCTATAACATTTACTAAATATGTATATTAATCTTCCTCCCGCCAGTCAAGCAAGTGTCACCCACACGTCACCCATTTATACTGGAAACTGGCACTCTGTACTCCAAGGTCCCTGGTATATTTTCTATCTTGTTAGTTGCTTTTGGTTGAGAGTAGGCTATATAAAATGCAGCAATGTGCTGACTAAGGCAGAGAAGAACACTGCTAGAACATCAATGTAAACAATGCTGGTTTTAAATTATTTTTAAAATGTCAGCTTTACAAATGCTGAATGAGGAAGGAAATGTATCATAATATATTTGTTAGACCTCAAAGATACACAATCTGTTTTTGTGAATAATATTAAATATAAACATAACTTTTGTTTGTTTACAGGAAAACTCCACAGGTGACTTTTAATATTTGGGATGAATAACAGTTGAGTTTTAACTAGTCATCAGCCATTTAGCCACGTACTATGCAGTTTGTTGATGTGGATTGGAGTTTCATAAATGTTCTTCGGCCCATGAGCCCTTTTTTAGGTTACATAATTCTTATGATCACGCCTGTTAATGAGCTGTCAACTTTTATTATTTGAGAAAGCCATAATTTTGTATTCAAACTCAAAGGACTGATGCCAATATATTTGACAACTAATCACCTATTTCTAAATTAAAAACATCAAGAAATTATAAAAAATACTTTACCCAAAAACACAGCTGAACTGTTGTCATGTTAGATGATATCTGAGTATAGTACAGTTGAGCTGCAAACATTAGTTGCCAGCTTTTTTTTATAATTGATTAATCATTTTAATTTTTTCAAGGAAACTTGTCAAACATTTGTTGGTTCCAGCTTCTTAAATGTGAGGATTTGCTGTTTTTCTGTGTCATTTATGACATTAAATGAAGAGTCTGTGAGTTTTGGACTGTTGGCAGGACAAAAAAAGCAATTTGAAGACATTACTTTGTGATGAGCATTTTTTTTTTTACAATTTTTGTACATTTTATAGATTAAGCAATTTATTGATTCATTGAAAAAATAATCTGCAGATTAATCGATAATGAAAATACTTGTTAGAGCCCTATAGTACAATAGCAAAAGTTTCTAATTGCCCACTTTTGTGACTCCGTTTGATGTGTCTTTGTTTGTGGACAGGCCACAGGCCGCGCAGTGACCCTGTCCTGGAAAAGCTTCATGGCTTCAGTGGTGGAGCAGAGAGCCTGGGATCAGGAAGCTGCTGCAGCACCCCTCCAGGCAGCTCCTGTTACTCATCGCAGCGCAGCAGCCCTGCACCGCTTTCAACCAGCAATCACCCTGACTCTCCTCTGCGCCCCTCCATCACCCGTTCTCTCTCCCATCTCCTTCTGGAAGAGGACGAGGAGGAACCAGAGACCAACGTGGACACAGGAGTCCCCGTCTCACTCACACACTCTGACACAGCAGTCAAAACAATGACTCGCTCTTCCTCCATGGACCTTTTGATGGAGCTCCGTGCTGAGAGACCTGCAGCTGTCGGGGCGTCAGCTGGCGAGAGTCTGGCCAAGGAGCTGATTGAATGTCTGCCACGGACACACATACACCCTCAGGGCCCCTCCAGGTCATGGGGCTCCGCTGGTTGCACAGATGCAGACAGGAAGGGCTGCGGCAGCAGGACTGTGGCAGCAGGACAGAGCCCGTCCAGAGGGCCAGTGGTGGAGAGCAGGACTACTGCTGAGCTGCTGTCAGCACGCACAAACAATGAGGACCCTGTTGATGAGTTCTTCATCTGAAGATCTGCCACTATGTCACATGCTGTGGTAATGATCACAGTGCAATTAAAAACAGTTTGGACAAGATAAGAAACCTTAAGAGGGTCTGAAGTCATTCAGAAGGACACAGCTGTGTAGTCTGACAAAAGAGCAGATCTTTAAAATACAGAAGAAACCAAAGTTTTCAATCAGTAATTTTCCCTCACAGAACACAGGAGTTCCTGGTCTATCACTGCCTCAGTCTGTTAGTTTGTTTGTGGTATTGTGACTTTGGTGAATCTGAACTACCCTTTTAAAAGTCATGCAATAGCACAAACAAACAGACTGAGAAAGCAGTAGACCAGCAACTCCTGTGTTCTGTGAGGTAAAATGACTCATTTTGCCAAAGGAGCTTGGTTGGTTTGGAGAGAGTGATATTTGGCTCATATAATGGCGCTTTCCTGTCTTCTCCAAACCAGGGGTGTGCAGACTGGCATCTTCTATAAGTAATACACTGACTATTGAAAAGTACCTCATACACCCTACATCAAATAATCCAAATTATCCTTTTAATTTCCACAATATACAGTAACAGCATAATTGTCCAAATCCAACTCTAACAGACCTGCCAACAGAATGGTACAAGGTGAGTGATATTTTCAGACAGTGCAGGTAATAATAATGTTGAATGTTTAAATTACTTTTATATTTAGGTCTAACTGATGATTTGTGCAGCTATTATGCTAAAATGTAGACCTGTGAATAGCAAAACATGTCTCTGTATTAAGTGTTACTGTCAGGGTATTAATGCCAGGCTAGGTTTCTGTACAAGTCCTAAGCGAGGCATGTCTCATTTTTGCCTTTGAAAGAGATGAAGATGATCTCAGCGTCAAGTCGCTCTTTGATGTCTGTGATTAGAAATCTGATTTAGTCTGATTGCTCTCCACCGTGCAGCACCGTCAGTTAGTGTTACAGCTCTGAAACCAGGCTTTACATAGTGAAGGTAGAGCCTTTAAATGCACTTCAAATGATCCTTGATCTAGTAATTGTGTGTTACCATATGTAAGTGTTGGACTAGACCGAACCAAATTACTGTATTGTAGAGGATTAAATATTCTCTTATTTTCAGATAATGTAGAGTTAAGGTTATTTTCTAAATAACTACTTAAATAGAAATAGAAGTAGAACATTTGGGCTTAAAATGTAATGTGTAATATATATATTTTTTAATATTAATCTAACCATTATTATGTAAGGTGTCTCAAATGGCCCAAATGTGTCCAGAGTCTGAGACCTCAGAAATGTTAATTACTGTAAGGCCGCAGTAAGCTGAGGGATCAGCAAGCAGATTAACTGAAGTGAAAACTTAGCTAATACATCATGTATTGGACTGATTACAACCAACAGATGTCAAACACACAACTTTTTTTGCGCAGCGCTCATGATCATTGTAGAGAGTGTAACTGTTCAGAGAAAAGTCTGACAAAAGATGATAATGTATTCTATGAGGAAAGGAAAATACTATGCATTTAATGACCGAATTAATGACTCAGGTCAAACTAGTCTCCTTTACGACACTGAATATATTACAGCTTTTCCTGTTGACAAAAAAGTTCTATCGTGGCCAAGGACCTTCTAAATTAAGAAAATTAATTGCTAACTATATTTGATTATTGTTTCAGTCATCGGTTCGATTTTTCAAGCATGAAATGTCAAATATTTGCTGGGAAGCCCCCCCCCCCCCCGTCCCACTTAGAAAACCTCTGGTCTAATGGATTAATCATTAAAATAATCAGCAGGCGAATCGATATTGAAAATAAGTGTTAGTTTCAGCCCTACTTACAGATAAACCTGTGTCTGTTTTTACTTGTCTTACATGTACATGGCCAGTGTTTGAGCAAATGTATATAAGGTTATATGGTAGAGGTTGCTGCTGATCAACAGGACACTGTGGGTGTGCAGGGCAGCTTGGAGGTGTGAATGTGTGAATGTGTTTAACTGTTTAACTGGAAAGAAGCGAGCATGCTCAGTCAGAGCATCAACTGTGAGGCTCCTTAGTATCTAACATGTTCATTGAGGCCGAGAAGTGTCTTTAGTATTAAAAGATAGATGAATAAAACCGCTTTCTGTTGTGGTCAGAGTCTGAACTGTGTGTGTCCTGACAGAGATGTTTCCACATGACAAAAAGTTGTTAAGATTCAATACCAATGTGACTCTGTTGTCAAAACGAATTAGCTGCAGGATTAGTGTACTGTTCAGTGAGCTGAGTAATCAATAATCTACATATGCACTGACGGACGACCGGTCTGCCCGCAGCGATGGAAAAATCACACGCCGACGGAGAGTACTCTGGTGGGATGGAAAGGTCAGAGATGAACGCTTGAGGTTTCCTTGAATCATTGTTCCTCTACAACTGTTTGTTAAAGTGCATCGCACTGTTGACACAGGCGTCAGTTTTGTGATCACATCCACCATTCATCTGCCATCATGGTACATCCCTCACCAACCACAATCAGAAAAACTTCACATCATGCTGGGCACCCTGGAAGATCAGATAGAGTGATCAAGATTTAGGCCCTCTTGTACAGCAAGCAGTTAGGAGGGAAGACACAATCACAGGACAAAGTAACAGATTTATACGGTATTTCACAAAGGGCTGCACAATTAATGGAATTATTATTGCAATGTGACCAAGTGCAATATCCAAATATCACAGGACCTGTAATTAAAGGAAAAAGTACTGTAGTGCTATAGAGATGCTCTGTTCTACAAGTCTTGTTCTCCAGATCTAAGAAAACATGATGGTTTGGTACAGACACCAACAAAGTTTTTTTTTTTCAGTGAAAATTAAAATTGTGATGCAGAAATGATCATTTCCACTAATTGTGAAACATATCACAAAATCTGTCAAAACAATCACTTTTTTTTTTTACCATATTGTGACGCCTTAATGTTACATATATTAGTGACATTGTAGAAGAGATGATAAAAATACATCATACAAAAGTCTTTTTGTTTATCTGTTAGTGTGCAAATACTACAGGAGGAAAGACGACTTTTAAAAGCATAGTTCCAACTTAAAATTTTTTTTTTTTGGTTTGGAGTGCACAGTCCCATCATTACCTAAACTGCATCAATGTGGCTATAATTGCACATCCATACACGGTAATATCCATTGCTCTGCAGTATAATACTAGATGTGCTTGAAAAAGTATAAACCTGCTGAGTTTATTTTTGTTCAGTCCCTTCATGGCATGAGTTTGCAGAGCTAGGCTCAGGCTCCTCTTGCAACATATAAACTCAGTACAGGTTGAGGCTAAAAACATTCAAGCACCTTTACATTATAGTTTATATCATGAAATTGCACTTTACCTAAAGCTTACAGCTCCCTCTGCTGGTCAAAGGATGTTGTTGCTCAGAGGAGTATTGCTGCAACCAGTCCAGCTCAGGTCCTTGGCCCACTGGCCCTCTTTGGTGACTCGCACCTTGACTGGGTCAAATCTCCAGAACCGCTGTTCTCTGAACAGGTAGAGACGTCCATCTGGACGCATTAGCGCCCCATTGGTCCCCTGCGGCACGCCAGTCCAGTCTGTCAGCCTGCGGGGGTAGTAGGGCTCTTGGTGCAGGGTTTTGAGGTTGAGCACAGAATAGCGGGAGCCCTTGTAGACGACCATGTGACCCAGAGGAGCATAATAGAAGGCACAATCTGGGTGGCGAGGCAGCCCCAAGTTACTGCTCTGCTTGGGGAAGCCGGGTTCCAGCACACTGCCGGTATAGCGCCACATCCGCTTCCCTACACGCCACGAGACATAGAGAACATAGACACAAAATTCTATAGGTCAAGAAAAAATTTGGGCATCAAGACATTGTTGTGATAATATGTTTTTGCAGAAATCTTTTACAAAACATATTATATTTGATTGTAGCTTTACAAATTCATCCAGTAATTAAAGGGACAGTCGCTCCCAAAATCAAAAATATATATTTTTCCTCTGTCCTGTAGTGCTATTTATCCATCTACGAATACGAATACGAATACGAATACAAATACGAATACGAAATACTTTATTGATCCCCAAGGGGAAATTCATTTGTCTGTAGTCTCATCTATTTGTATAAGAATTATAGAGTCTGATGGCAGTTGGTATGAAAGATCTTCTGTATCTCTCTGTCCTACAACGAAGAGAGAGAAGCCTTCCACCACCATTATTTCTTTGGTCCATCAAGGTGTTATGCAGTGGATGATCCATGTTGTCTAGGCTGTTTTGGTGTGAGTTGCTGCGTTTTGGACATTTGGACATTGGCCGTAGAGATGTCCGACCTCTGCAATACAATAGACATAGACAGCGGTAGATGGTGTCCATGAGTAGATGCACACCTCATTCTGCGCTGTGTTACGGTTTGTGGGTTTTGTTCGGTAGAAAGAAAATAGTTCCTATGTGAAAATGCTCACAGGGTCTGTGGGAGTAACAAGTCAAGTGCCATCTAGTTCCATCTCCAAAACTAGGCAACTCAAACCAAACAGTATAGATGAATACATAGCACTACAGAACAGAGGAAAAATATGCAATTTTGAGTTTGGGATGATCTGTCCCTTCAATATTTCACATAACATCATAACAATGAGCAGACAAAACAAACATATCCTCCTGCTCTTTATAAAGATTAAGATACTAAGATTTCTGTTAAAGTAGAGAAATGCAATAAGCTCTGTTCTTTTAAAACTATACTTTACTATAACCCTTACAAAAGACAGTAAGGACCTTTACTTTGTGCAATTCTCCAGAGAGAGAAGTAGTTTGAAGTATTTTGGGGTTAAGTGTCTTGGGGAAATGCATCTTGCTATTTATGAGAGCAAAGTGTCCACAGTGACTCTTAGTTCAGACATCAAGGGACAAAGAAAAAGATGGAGATGATTTATATATATATAGTATAAATGTTGTAGAATGTCTGGATTTAGCACAAAAATGTAGATAAGTCTAAGAGTCTAGATAACACTGTCAGGTTTTTGGCTTAGTAGGAAAGATAAACTAGGCAATAATTTGTACTATCCTTTAGCACACAGGTGAAGTTACTTTGAAACTACAGCTGTGGCTTCAGTGCAGTATAGTCTTTAAATAGGCACACTAGAATCTATTTTGGGGGTTTTAACAGATACGTTAAGTTAGGCAGTAGGTTAGGGAATGTCTTTAAAAGGAAGTGTGAGTCACATTAATGAGCTCAGTGAAGCAGCACCTTTGAAGAAATACCACTTGGAGTCCAGCGGGGAGAAGGCTGCTGCCTCGATGGCCGGAGGGAGGTCAGACCAGCGCTGACGGAGAGACAGCGGGCCACTCACATCACCTTTAGCCGACACTGTCCAATACACACTGCCCCGAAATACCAGCACCGTCTTATTCTGGTCTGGACACAAACAGAAAAGAAACAGACAGACAACTCAATCTTAACCTTGGAAACGGTTGTTTGACGAATCTGTCAAAGGCTAAAAGTTTCAAAAAACCTGGTGAGTGAACATTGAGTTAAGACTGATTCCAGAAAACTTGGTACTGTGTAAAAGGTTATTTAAATAGAATGCAATGATTCACAAATCCTTTTCAGCCTATACTCAAATGAATGCAGTACAAAGATGAGATATGTAATGTTCAAAATGATTAAATTTATTGTTTTTTTGTAAATATACGCTCATTCTGAATTTGATGCCTGCAACATACTCCCAAAAAGTTGTGACAAAAGCATGTTTACCACTGTGATACAAAACCTTATCTTTTAACAACTCGCAGTGTTTGGGAATTGAGGACACTAATTGTTGAAGTTTTTGAAGTTAAATTCTTTCTCATTTTTGCTTGACACACGACTTCAGGTGTCCAACAGTCCAGGGTCATATTTTGTGCTTCATAATGCACCACACATTTCCAACAGGAGACAGGTCTGGACAGCAGACAGGCTTGGTCTACTACCTGAACTCATTCACTACAGAGTCACACTGTTGTAACACATGCAGAATTTGTCTTGGTGTTATCTTGCAGAAATAAGCAGAGATGTCTCTCAGGAAGACGTCGTCTGAATGGCAGCATATGTTGCTCCAAAATCTGGGCCTTGAAATCTTAAATTTGGACTCGTAAAGCCACAGCACACTTTGTGTCAGTCCATCTCAGATGAGCTCAGGCCCACAGAAGCTATTCTGGATGTTGTTGATACTTGGCTTTGCATGGTAGAGTGTTAACTTGGATTTGTAGATGCAGCGACGAATAGTGTTTTTCGACAAAGTGTTCCTGAGCTCATGTAGCAATATTCTTTACAGAAACACATCTATTTTTAATGCAGTGCTGCCTGAGGGGTCAAAGGTCACGGGCATTCAATGTTAGTGTTCAGCCTTGTCCCACACTTATAGAGATTTATCCATCTCTCCAGATCTTTTAATGACATTATGGATAACAGATGGCGAAATCCCTTAATTATTGTGTGTTGTGTGTGTTCTCAAACCTTTGGTCTGTTTGCCCACACAGTTTTTCACATCTCCCCACCCATGCTTGTGAATGGCCGAGCCTTTCAAGGATGCCCCTTTCACACCCGATCATGATACTATCACGTTATTAATGTTTGTTTATCATGTTTCAAACAGGTGTCTTTTAAGCATTCAACAACTTTCCCAGTCTTTTTTGCCCCGTTTTTGCAACATGTTGCAGAATGAGTGTATATTTAAATAAAACAATAAAATGTATCAGTTTGAACATTATGTCGTCTTTGTGCTGTACTCAATAGAAGGTAGTTCAAAATGGATTTGCAAGGCATTGCATTCTGTTTTTATTAACTTTTCCCACAGCATTTCAGCTTTTTTAGAATCAGGGTTGTACCTTGGCAAAGAACAGATGATTGGTTGAAAACTTTCTGTTCTTTTTCCAGTTTTGTCCACCAGTTTAACAAAAAAAATTACAATCACATGATTCTCTTCTGTTTCAGCAGGATTTTACTTTATTTTTCAGACTTTTTGAAGCCACGCCACTAACCACAGTCATGAAGGATGTGGTTGAATGTTATTCTCTAATATTATTTCATTTGGGGCCTCACCCATAGTGATGGCATCAAAGACACCCTTGCAGTAGAGAGGCTGCCCTGAGGTCTGTTGTCCACTGTGAAGCTCTGTGAACTCCCACTCCTGCAGCGCGGCATGCAGAACCTGACCCGGCAGCCTCACAGGGCGATCGCCTAAAGGCTTACCTGAGGGCAGAAACAAAGTGACAATGAACTAAAGATGAATCCACTGACTTTCATAAGCAGTTTATGTAGGTAGTTGTCTGTCCAGCAGTGTTAACTTAGCTGATTATACAGACGTGATAATTAAAAGTCTACAGTGACCAAAAAAAGCCATGAGGACAGACTGAGTGGCACAGGCCAGTCTAATTTCTCATGCATGCCAAAAGCCATTTAAGTATTTTCTAAATTGGACAGCATGGGAACAAATGGAAAGACAAACAGTGGAGGCTTCTCCTAAAACAGGACTTGGATAATGTTAACATTTAAACTGTCCTTTACAGGATGTGGCTGGGTTGATGTATACTGATGGATGACATTATACTGCACAGGAAATAAACAAAGTTCTCCTGATAGAGCGCACACTGAAACCTTACACTTAAATTTCTAGCACTGTTTTGACCCATACAGCCTCATAGCGCACACTCCTCAAACATGAGATCAAAAGAATTAAGGAAGAATCAAAGCTGAACTAAAGGGAGAGTCCAACATACTAAAGCTGACTGCTTTAGACATGATTACTGCCATTTTGTTTGCAAGGAGCTGAACAAACATTTGTGTAGGAGATGGATAAAATCAGCACACCCAAGAACAGGAGGAAGACAGCAGGAAAAATAGATATACACACACCACAGTGGATAACACGTGGACAGACGTCCATTAAAACTGTGTGTGTGAGCAGTGTGGTAAGATAAGGGCTGAATGTCTGACTTCACTCTGTTTACATTCATCAGGGGTGGAAGAATTATTCAGATATTTTCCTTGAATGAAAGTAAATAACATCACAATGTAAAAGAACTTGATTAAAGTAGAAGTCATACTTAAATTTTACTTATGAATGTTTTATCAGCAAATGTGCTTACAGTCCCTGCATCCCCAACCGCATACTTTTTCTTCTTACTTTAGTACATACAACAGCTGTCCTTAGAAAGTTGTACTGTTGCATGCAGTATCCATATAATTAGGACACAGTATTTCCTCATAACATGGCGTCCTGAACTTTGACCCTCTTGCTCATACATCCATCACAAAGGATTGTGGGTCAGAATAGCCAGAAAAGCATGTTGGCTTGCATATAGCAAAATGTGACTGAATGCAGGAGTACATCCTGGTATTTTCTGCATACTGCATTTAACACACTATGTATCTTTTTCTGACATACTAAGTAGTATGGTAGTGTGGGTATTGTAACAAGTATTAAAAGTAAAAATGTTGTTAAATTATGCAGGATGTTTTTCATACTGAGCATATTTTGTTACATTAACATGTTAGCAGCAGTTTATTTCATAGCTTGTTAAGACATAAAAGGGATATTCTGGATTTTTTTGAAGAGGAGTTGTATGAGGTAATTCCTCATAGTCAGTGTATTACCCACAGTAGATGGCAGTCAGCACATCTCCAGTTTGGAGATGCAGCAGGAGTACCGGTGTAGTACACTAAACAATGTAGTGCTGTGGACAGGGTCTGCAGCAACGTATTTTAGTAAAAAAAACAAAAAAACAAAAAAACAAAACAAAAACAAAAGGCCCACCTAAATAACACCTATATCACTTTAAGTGTAACACTATATTTAGAATATTTTCACTGTGTTACCCTGCCGTCAGACAGCCTTTTCTGGTGGTAAACTGCTGTTAGAAGTCTAATATTGCTCTCGCTTTCTCAACCAGACTCCATTGGCAAAACTGGCAGAACAGGAGTCGTTGGTCTATCACTGCCTTGATCTGTTAGTTTGTGTCATTGTGTGACTTCTGTGAAGCCGAAATAACTTTTTAAAACAATGAAATCACACCATAACACAAACAAACTAACAGATCGAGGCAGCAGTAGACCAGTAAGCCCTGTGTTCTACGGGGTAAAATAACCGATTTTGGCAGTGAAGTCTGGTTGAGAACGAGAGAGTCATATTTGATCTACATAATGACAATTTCCTGTCAGAAAAAGTTGTATGACAGCAAGGTAAAGCGGTGAAAAGATTTCAAATAAAGTGTACCCTTAAACTGATATTGATTTTTTAGTGGACCTTTTTAGGTGGCTAAAATATGCCACTTCAAATAATCTGAACTTTACCTTTAAAAGCATCAGTATAATATATCTAATACAATAATATACACACAGGCCGATGTGTATTCACATACTTTTACTAAAGTAACATTTTCAATGCAAAACTTTGAATTGTGAGTATTTTGACATTGCGGTATTACTTTCACTGAAGTTAAGGATCAGAATGTGTCTCTCACCACTACTGTACACACTGTCTAATAAGGCAGAAAGACCACAAGTATGTTCTTTAATATACCATAAAGATGCTTCAAGGGTTTTCATGTTTCTTTTCACAAAGCAATCAGTGGGAGTCAGGAGCTGAGCTGAGGTTGACATTTTCAGGCCGCCTCACAGCTGCTTCTTATCAGATCACAATGCCAACACCAGGAATGGTTCACACACACACAGACACACACAGACACACACACACACACACTGCCTAAAGCTCATATCTTTAAGCAGATGTAGCATTTTCACAGCGCCGGCAGTCCTGTCAGTTGCGGTTCTTGTCCATGTCTGTCTCTGGAGCTGCCTGACATTTACGTGGGAGCAGCTGCAGTCTGCAGAAATCACCGCCACAGGGTGGAAATCAGGTTGATAAGCAGACATGAACAAAGCATGTTGCACTGTACTAAACTACCTGAGTGGCAACTAAAGAATCCTGAATAACTTTTTCTGGTCTTTTCTTTCTTTAAAGGCTCATAAACAAACATGTTCAGCTTTCAGCGCACAAGGAAAACACAGGTCAGTTACTGTCCAGAGTGAATAAGGGAGGTTCTGAGAAAAAAAGGCTGGCAAATACCATTTTAGGAAGCTGAGGCCAGAATATCTCCACAGGCAGAGCAGATGGGACTCTTCAGATATGAAGTAGAAAAGGAGACATATGGATGTGACCTTTTTGTTGAGCTGAATCTCAAGCTCAGAGTTGAATTAGCCAAATGACTGTGTCCTGCAGCCATGCAAACATTCCTGCACAATGTTGTGTCTTCACTTGTAGCTGTCTCACACCTAATTTAAAGGTAAAGCAGGGAGAGTACTTAATGCTCTTTTGGATCATTAGCATCATCAGGATCACGCAGTTGCAGAAGATAGTTTTGGCACAAGCAAGTTAGAAAGACGTGTTCTTGCGCAGCAGCTGTGGTGAAATCACTATCAGAGCAGAAAAAACATGCAATAAGAGAACTCTGCACGTGTGGAAACCTGCCTTACACATGCCAGGAGGGTCAACACGCTCACAGTAAACAGAAACCATTATATTTGTCATGCACAAAGACGTATGTAATGCTCCCACCAGCAATTTGTCACAACAGAGCTGACAAAACTCCCAGATAAAACACTGCGTGTAGCACCGAGAGGCTGGATAATAATAATAATAATAATACACAAACAGGCCACTGAGTATAGAGTGAAGCACAGCCCTGCAGCCGGTGATGAAGTCACTCAGTCTGTGTTATTTTGACGTTCACACCACCTCTGCTGCCCTCAGACTAAACCTACTTCTCCCAGCAGCTAAGAGGCCACAGAAGTGAAACTGATAGAACAGACTTCCTCACGCTGTTTAAGACAAACTCAACTAAAAACACAGGGACAGGATGTTGTTTCAACTCTTTGTACTCAACTTTTTTTTTCATGTTTGGCTATAATACAATGCAACTAATCAGGCCTTTCACTAATCTTCTCCGCAAATAATACTGCCATGGACTTTCAATCACATGCATAGCTGAGAGCTTTATTTCACCAGAACTCTGAGGCTGGGTTGCATCAAAAAGGATTAACTTTTAAGCCTGATTATATGGTGGTAGTTAAATCACCTATTTAAATTATGTTGCAAACTATTAAACTAGTTTAAAACTGATAGATAATATTTGAATGTCTTGTTAAACCAAGATTAAATTTACTTTCTCTCGCACCAAAACTTTTAACTCCAATTCAAACTTTGATCCAGTGTTAACTTTATACTGATAGCTTCCTGAATCCAATGTAACTCTCAATTTAAAAAGCGCTCCAGGTTTTAATGAACTGTGGGAACTCTCAGCAGGCTTTGCGTTCTACTCATTCTCGTTCTGTGTCTGCAGCTGGTGGCCTTCAGGGCTGCCTCTCTGGCCTCTTCACAGCTCAGTGCCACGACTCCTGATTTAATGGGCAACAGAGCTAAAATGACTCTACTTCTGTGTTTCCTCAAAGACAGTCTGGTCTCATATAACAAGTCAGTAATTCATATAATTGGTTCTATACATTCCAATAATAGTTCTTTCTTAACTGCAGCCTCATTTCACCATCTTTACTCAGCCGTCCTGAGGCCAGACAGTGAGACATTTGTCATCTGTCCACTAAAGTGCTTTTTTCCCCTCAACCCTTCAGACTTTAAACCTGAGGAAAAAGTGGTAAAAATGTGTGTGTGTCCAGTGAAGGTGCTATGTTTAACACTCCTCCTGACCTTGGGACCACACACTTTCCATTCCACAAAGAAAACATTTCCCTTCTTGAGTAGCTGTAGGAATTTGGACAGGACACAATAAACCCACGAACAGGACCTGTGGGGTCTCACCGTACAGCTGCTGCACCGCGATGATGTCATCCCAGCTCAGCACCAGGCTGCGACCCAGTTTCCTGTAGTAAGGCGACATTAGGGCGTGACGGACGGGCGAGTGCTCCAGTCCCAGAGTGTGTCCGATCTCGTGGGCGGTCACCATGAACAGGTTGTGTCCCTTGTGCCCGTTTAGCGTCCACCTCTCCGCCCTGTCGAAGTGGGCCTCCCCCCGGCGAGGAAGGAAGGCGTGAGCCAGAGTTCCTCCTGAGGATCAGAGAGGAGGGAAACGGTTAGAGGCCGAGAGTAAAACAGTATCAGAGTCACTTCAGTCAAATCTGACTAAAATTAAGTTAAAATTAAATTATTATTGGTTAAAATTGGTTGGTTCAAGCCTATGTAAGCACATGTTTAAGTTATTTTTACGGGAAGAAAACATGATTTGATTTTGATACAAGGAAACTGATTTTTTTTAGCATATATTGTTAAATAGTTGCACAACATGACCGAGGATGTGATCTAAAAAGCATTTTTCATTTCCTCTTGACTTTAAAACACCGGTATGATCAGTGATGACGTTAATCGATGTGTGGTCATCCCTGACCTGTGCAGCTTTAATTATGCGTAACAGAAATTTCACTTTGACTCACACAATAACACAAACAAACAAATTGAGGCAGTGGTAGGTTTGGATGGTTTAGAGAGATATATTTGGCTTATATAACAGTGGTTTCCCATCGGAGAAGGCTGTCTCATGGCAAAGTAACACAGTGAAAGTATTCTAAATATAGCGTACACTTAAACTGATATTGATTTCTTTTAGGTTGATCTTTTTTAAGTGGCTAAAATGAGGATTTTGTTAGGATCTTAAATATCTTTTGCTGCTGACTCTGTCCTCAGCAGTACATTGATAAGCTTCCTACACCAGTAGTCCTGCTGATTCTCCAAACTGGCAGCGTGACGACTGACACCTACTGTAGGTAATACACTGACTACCAATAAGAACCTCATACAACCCAGCTTCATATAATCCAAACTATCCCTTTAATACACAGTTGCTCACTGTTTATTCATTGCTCCTATCTTTCTTTCTTAGGGGAGTTTCTTTCTCAGCCTCTATCCAATGAGAACTAAGGACTGAAGGTCAAATCTCACAGACTCGCTTTAACAAATAACACCTGCTGGAAACCAGTAGCTGACCAGTTGCACACAAGAAACAAAGAAGTATCACTCTGCAAGACAGTGTAACCTAAAACAGCACACATAATCCTTAAAGGGATAGTTCACCCCAAATTCAAAAATACAAATTCTTCCTCTTACCTGTAGTGCTATTTATCTATCAAGATTGATTTTGTGCAAGTTGCTGGATTTTGACAATACCAGCTGTACAGATGTCTGCCTTCTCTAGAATATAATGGAACTAGATGGCACTTCTTTCTTGTAGAGAAAAAGTAGTTCCGGTAGATTCTACCATCGAAACAAATAGACTGAATTTGAGGTGAACGTCCCTTTAAGTATCATATAAACATGATAAGAGTATAAATGTATGTTACACCTGGTCCATCGAAGGCATTGCTGGCCCCGTCATTGTGGTCTCCCTCATAAAAGGCCAGCCGGATGTCTGCGGGACCTTCAGGGGCCTCCTGAAACACCAGGCCCGACACATTGCTCCACAGCTGGAAGGCAGCGCGCACTGCCAGTCGCACGGAGCCCAGGGACAGGTGGCGAGGCCAGTTCACTATCTGGTAGGTCAGATGACGTTTGTACCACTTCTCAGCTGGAGAACACAGAGAGAGAACAGAGATATGATACATGCAGGTATGAAGCTCACAATCTTACTCATCACAAACCTGCAAATAAAGTCAAATCAACAAATAAACCAAACAAATAACTGCTGAAAATGTTTCAGCAGTATTCATCTGTGCAACAACATAATTTACTGTAATAACTGGAATAAACCGATACTAATGAGTGTTTAGATTTAATATTTGAATGGATTTGAATGGCATGGCACAATTTCTTCTCTCAGATGCAACAAGATGGAAATTGTCCTAAAATGTTAAATAATGAGAATAAATAAAAAGTAGGATGAAAGACAAAGTGTTACATTCTTGGTTGGTAATTTTAACCTCCCCCTCTTTGCCAAAATCCATCACTTTTTTATAAAAAAAAAGTTCAGTTTAGTTCAGTAGTTGTGGGTCCAGATCTGACTCATTATTTTGTAGCTGCCTGTGGAGCTGAGGTATTTTTATCTGAACTGTGAACACACAAAGTTTGAGGGAACCATTATATGTTTTTTTTTTGTAGTGCTGCCGCACCATAGAAAGGGCAGTAGATGTTAGTTGGATAACTTACAAAAGTGCAACTGTAGGCAGGAGTCCATGCAATAAATGTGGCGTTTCTGAACAAAAATGTTAATAAAACACAGACCAAGCAGAAACCCTGAGAAGCTGAAAAACAACCAACTCTCTGCCTCGTCTGACTGGAACCTACCATCTACTCAGGTTACAGAGACAGAGTTTTCTAATATACACAATAACAAAGAAAACATGAATTTAAGATCAATTTGTTGCTACAGACAATTAAAAATGTGAAAACAAAAGCACAGCTGTGAGTGAATCAACTTGAATATAATATTATTTACTTGAGAACAGTTTTACCTTCCTTCCACTGCTCAGTGCCGCTCAGTCAATCACTGATTAGAGGACGATGCACACCTGTCTTCAAAATCACTGACTGAGAAAACAAACTGAAACTACATAACTGCTGTTTATGTAACCTGCTGATAAATGATGATGATAGGTCTGATATAGTATATTTATCTTACTGTCAACAAATCCCATCAAAAGACCAAAATCAGCAATTGTTCAGGAAGGAAAATATAAGTAAAAAATAAGTGTTGCACTGGGTCAAAAAATAGTGTTGGTAATATGAAAAACAAAGTTCACGTGCTCCTCAAAGATAGGGCATGGAGTTTACTAGTGATGGAAGTCCAAGTTATTGGTTTGCATTTGATTTATGAGGTTTAATGCATGAGTTAATGATTAGTTAATAGTTCATGATTTTTACATTCACACTCACAGTGTCTTGGATCTTTCACAACCAATACTTTGGACGTCAATTACTAGTAAGTAGGGCTGCACCATTAATCACAATGTTATCAAAATTGCAAAATGGCCAAGTGCAATATCCAAATCGCAGAAGCAGAATCTAATCGTATTTTTTTGAAAAAGGAAAAATGTGTGAGAAAACAGCACTATAATGAGGTACTGTATGGAAATGGAATATAATCTTCATAAATATGTTTTCATCAGTGTATAATGACCTGAAAATAAGAATTGTTGTGTATCTTTACCTTAAAATGAGCCCTTCATATCTAGAGAGTTAGACATGTAGGTCCTCCACCATGGAGGCCACCAGGTTGAACCATCATCTTTCTATAGTAGTCCAAAACAGACAAATAAAACACTGGCTCTAGATATTGCCTTTCACGTTTTGCTAAAGTTTCGCAGTCACTGTAGGTTCTCCTACATGTTTGTAGGAGAAGAGTCAGACAAAGTGTTTATAATCTGCACACTCACCACTAGATGCCACTAAATCCTACACACTGGGACTTTAAAGTTCCCCTCCAGACATGTTTTACAGTATGTAAAAAATATTCTGCTATGATTAATATTTTGTTTAGCATGGTTTTCCAACATAAAAAAAAACTTTCATGTTGGCTGGCAAAATAGCAGTATGTATCAAAGATGACTAACGTTAGCAATAGAGGAAATATCAGAGATCCAGCCTCAGTCAGACCCAGGCTCAGATGAAGAGCCTGTTGTGCACGAATACTGGCGACCAACAGACGTGTCATAATGGTAAGTGTAGTAAGTACTTTTATTTGTTTATGTTGTTTGTTAGCCTGTACAGTGGCTGACGCCGCAAATGCTAACTCTATTCATACTGACAAGTCTGCTCTGCACTGGAGGTTCCTGGTTTCTTTGAGGGCATCATAGCGATTGGATTTTCAATTTGTTACACGTCGAACCTCACTTGCCTGGTGTATGCCTGAATCTCAGATTTTAGGTAGGTGAACAGACATCAGTAGAAGAATGTGAAAACACCTCTGTAGTGACAAACTTTGCATGATACTCTATATAGTTAAGATCAGACATGTTAGAGGACATAAACACAAGAAAAACACATTTCAGAGTGGAGGGAATCTTTAAAAAAAATATATGAGTCATACGGAGGACACGTTTCATTATGATGAACATGGGGACTGTGGTTTATTTTGAGTCTACACTGCAATAAACACACCACATCAAATCCCTGGCTGAGAATAGTCCCCAGTAAATGAACGGTCTATTCATTGAGTGATGTTTGCTCAAACTACAGTGCCCAGCTGTTTAAGGAAATTGTTTAGCCTTTTTAAAAATGAAAGGATATAGGCTATTTGTGATCTGTTATTAAAAATGTACTTTTTCTTTGCTGAGAATTCATCTGAAAAAGTCCTTCAAACAAATATATACAAACTGAGACATCATGCAGTTTGTTTTCATCCTCTGCTCTCTGTCTGTTTGTATTTGTATTTGCAACCTTGTTTGGATTCATGCCTGGTATTTCTATTGGCTTCGGTATTTACATTTAAATGATTTTTATCCCTTGTTTAATACTGATATTTTGAAAAACGTTTCAAACAATTTATATTATTATTACATACTGGAGAATGTACATTCAGTGTATCATGCAATACAAAGTCAGATGCATGTTCAGCCATCGTGGTTTGAAGTACAGCCTCTCAACATCTAACATGCAGAGCCAAAATGATAGGATGTTACACATGTAAGCTGCACAGCTGGGTAAACTAACAAGCACTCTGAGTACATGCTTGACTAAACAATTTACTTCAACATGTGTCTGTGGCTTCTCAGCTTAGACGTAATTACATGTCACAAACTTCAGAATCTCACATTTGTTTGGGGACGGAGGGAAGGAAGGAGTTAAATTCAGCCATTCTTTAATTTACAAAACACTAATCTCTTCAATATATACATAGGATTAGCCGATGTAGCAATCTGGACACAAAGCAAACAAAACGGTAAACACACACAAGCTCTCAACCATGCAGCTAACACTCACAACAAGCAGACAGAGAGGCTGCCTCAGAGGAAACAGTCATTAGATAATATGAACCTTTAGGGAGATGCAGCTGGAGAGGCTGGACGCTTGATCTGAAAGTCCAAGAGCTGCTGAACATATTTTAAACAAGAAGATAAGAGGACTCTTAAGAGAGTGAGTAGAGGTCGCTGTAATAATCATCTTAAATCACCAAGAATCTGACATTTCTTGACTCAAGGCTAGAAAAAATGGCTAACCATTTCATACTGGCAAGGAAGCACCAAGCAGGTCATGAGAATATCTGGAACAGCAGTTGATTGCTCTTTTGTTATATTATACAGGGGCAGGATCCCAAATCAACTCATAATGCAGTATGTACGAGTAAATAGTAAATATCCACAGTAAATAAATAAATCATTTCCATGGGCACGGCCGAGGTTAAACCTTCCAACAAAGGACAATTGGACTGCAGCTCTCAGCTGCAGCTGAAATAAACTGTATAGGGATATTGGCCTATACTTACCTTAAAGAGAAAGTTCAGATTTTTTGAAGCGGGGTTGGATGAAGTTCTTATCCATAGTCAGTGTATTACCTACAGTAGATCGCGGTCATCATGCCCCTAGTTTGGAGAAGCAGCAGGATTATCACTGTAGGAAGCTCAGCAATGAACTGTTGTGGACAGGGTCAGTGGCAAAACACATTTTAGACACTTAAAAAAGACCCATCAAAAATAATTAAAATCAGTTTAAGTGTATGCAAAATTTAGAATATTTTCACAGCTTCACTTTGCCATCAGATAGCCTTTTCTGACAGGAAACCACTGTCATAAAGTTAAATATCGCTCTCTCCAAACCAACCAGACTCTGCTGGTGAAATCAGTCATTTTACCTCGCAGAACACTGGAGTTGCTGGTCTGCTGCTGCCTCGACTGGTTAGTTTGTTCATGTTATTGTGTGACTTCGGTGTTTTAAAAGGTTAGTATGGATTCACTGATGTCACACAGCACCGGTAGACCACGAACTCCCATGTTGTTTGAGGTAAAATACAAAAAGAGTCTGGTTAAACAAGACAGAGTGATATTTATCTTACATAATGGCGGTTGCCTGTCAGAAAAGGTTGTCTAAACATATAGTAAACTGATAGTGATTTTTTAATGTACCTCATTCAACCCCAGTTCAAGTAATCTTCACTATCCCTTTAGTATTTTTATTTTCATTTCTATTTCCAACCAAAAAGATGGTACATTGTTATAATTGTACATGGACACATATGTAGATCATGCTACATTTTTCCCAGTATTTTACATGTTGTCTTCTATGACACACAGACAAAAAGTACAATTAAAGAACCACAGCAAAGCTGCAGAGTGGATAGCTCTAACAAAATGAGGGTTCTGCCCTTTAAAAGTATTTGTACTTGTATTGCCGCAGAGGCTTTATAAATTTACACATACTTTCACATTTGAGGCTTGACTAGAAAGTGGCAAGATAACTCAAGTTCACTTACAGTTGTCAAAATATTTAAAGATGTGGCCGACGTATGCTTGCCCCGATGTGGAGGCCAAATGTGAGTGGGAGGTCTGCACACACACACACACACACGGCTGCTTTACACACTTCTGCTCCATCATACTCGGAGGACTGAGGCAGTGAGGTTGGAGAATGTGGAGCCTTGAGTTATTTTGATGCCATTTGTGCTCTGTTAAATAATATATACAGCAGAGAGTCATGTGAAAGATGGGAGCGATAAACCAGAGGTATGCACTACATATATGCTGTGAATTGCCACGAGGGCTCAATTGCACCCTGGAGAAAGGGAAATATCTGGATATCTGGAGCCATTAAGACATGGGTTTGGCAGTGACATCAGTGTGTGCATCTGTTTGTGTAAACACACAAACAGATTGTGTGCTTCAGCAGCAACCTAATACAAATCTCAGTGTAAATTTAAGAGTTGTGTAAACTCTTTCATTTGCTGGAACACAAAAATATTAGATAGAAAGAGTGGAAGCACCAAGCCCTTGAGCACACTCATCAGTCATCCCACTGACTTACATTCGAGAAAGAGAAAATGAGACACAAGAAGGTAAGAATTCAACCTGCCACTGCCATTACAATCTACATTATTCCTTTTAAGTCTGATTTTTACACTGGCCAAGTTCTGACTAGTGTTGGTCCCAGATGAGCAACATGCATCAGCCTTGTTGCCACATGATGTGTGTAGATCTCAGCAGGGCTAAGGCGGGCGCCTTCTCTCTGTCCCAGACCGCCGCAGAGTAAGAGGTCCCCAAGGACGGCGGAAAAGCCAGGAAGTCAGATACACAAGACATTCCCCAACTTCCCTTATGGAAGCAATTACCATGATGCCCTCTATAGCAGCAGTGTGGGGCGGGTGGGTTATCACCAACATTAGGAAGTGACTGAGATCATCTGATAGCCAAAGTTATTGTTTGTGGAGGTGCACAGAGATTTTGTTTGTTACTGGTGTCAACTTGGAGGCCGTTTGATGCTGCCAAATGCTAATGTCAGCATGCTAACAGGCTCACAACGACAATGCTACCCTGCTAATGTTTACCAGGTCCACGATGTTAGTATTTTAGCATGCTAACATTTGCTAATTAGTGCTATTAGTGCTGGCAATATTGTTGTGTATGAATTTGGTCATAAACCAAGGTACTGGACAATATGCATTATTTACCTGATGACGGCGCTAGAGGTTAAGTGAAGGCTTTTATCACTAACCAATTCTAAGTCCCACCCATTTTTGCTCAGCACTCCAATGACAGTTGAGCAAGCTTGATATGCGACAGAACCTCATTCAACTTTCTTGTTCCTGTTTCCTGTACGCAATCTTTTTTTTTTTTACAGGATGTGGAAGGCATGACTCACCCTACTCTGTCTTGATCAGCTTACCCTGATGTTCTTACCCTAACCCTACTCAGTCTCACTCCTCATGCTAAACCTACTCACAATTCAAACAACCCAAACCAATGAAGGCAAGACAAGAGTATAGCCAATCAGAGTGGGGCAGGTCATAACTTTGCTCGCCTGGGTTGCTTCCTGTGCAACAGGCTAGTTTATTTTGAAAAGAAAACTACATTTTGAAGTTGGTTAAAAGTGACATGCAGTCACATCTTAAGTTAACTAATGTCAGTCAAACGCTAGCTAACTAGCTAGCTAATCTATTTTAATTGTTAGCTAAATACTTAGCTAGCATTTTGCTAACATCACCTAACTTAAGGTGTGACGATATATTGTCAGTTTTACAGGTCCCCTGCAACATCTTACAAAGATACAAAGCAATTTATTTATCATTAACAACAAGGTTGTATAACAAGATTTCAGTGTAGTTCCCCTTCGATTTACTGATTGATTGGAATTGGCTTTATCTATCATGCAGCACAGTAAGTACAGGAAACAATAAAAGGAGAAAGTTGACCGAGGTCCTGCCCAGTACCAAGCCTGCCTAACTGTGCAAATGGGAGAAGTTAGCCTTCAAGGATTTCTTATTTACTTGTTTTATAGCTCCTTAGCTGCACCAGAGTTAGCTAGCTCATTTTCTTCTGTAGTCCCCCCTAACACGAGTATATAAAAACACAATTATAAGACAGACCATATTCATGATACAACAGCTTCTGCAATAACAGTAACATTTCTGGCATAAATCTTGCCATTTTTAACCCAAAAGGTCTTTCTAGCAGAGAGCCTTGACAGCAAATTTTCTCCCAACAGCCTGTATAACTGTAAGCACAAAGGGGCGGGACTTAGGAAGAGGGGACATATGTTTGTGTATCAAATTTCATGGCAATCTACCTGATAATTTTCCAGATATTTCATTTAAAAACAAAAATGTGAACCTCATGGTGTCAAGGCGTTGCGCTACAGGAAATGTCAGGTGATCACTGAATTAATAGGGATTTTCTTCTGGGGACCATGAATGTCCTACAAAATGTAATACAAAAATGTTTGTTAATCCATCAAGCAGATGATGATATATTTCAGTCTGGACAAAGATTTTCGCTTGTGCCTCAGTTGGTAAAGCATCTGCCCCATATAGTGAGGCTGTTCGTCATGGATTTGATTCCTGCATGTGGCCCTTTGCTGCCTGTCGTCCCCTCACTCTTCCCCCCTTTCCTTTCCTCTCTACAGCTGTCCTGTTATGATAAAAGCCCCCCAAAATACTTTACAAATGTAAGCATTTTCATGTTATCCAATCCAATAACTAATCAAGCAAGTAGCTGTAGTGAGCAAAGTCCAATCTGTACATTCTGCTGAAATAGTGCAAAATTAGCGTTATGTTGGTTAATAGTTTCCATGGGCAGGGCACAGATTCATAAGTGAACACCTCTGAAAAATAAACACACTCTCACATGCCTATCGCACTCATAGCACTTATCTTAGACAAGGGTGGTGGAATGTCAGCTCTGTAAATATCAGTGGGAACGACCATCAGACTCAACCACAAGTCAAGGTTTGTTTTCAGTTTCCAGGAAGCTCAGAGGCAGCCATGTTCACACAGAACAAAATCACATAACACCACAGCTGAGAGTGAATAAACAGGCTGACTCATCTGCATGTCGCTGTGGCCTGCAGGCTGCGTTTAGCAGCTAACGTCAGCTGTCAAGGACAAACAGCTCAAATAGTTAAGCATTAAGTTGAAGTCATGGATGGTGTGGCTCGAAGGTATCCTAACTGTGGAGAACAGCTGGAAAATACAGAGAAGAATGGACTGATACAGCCTACACACTATTGATAGTTGTTTTGAGTGTTGATACTTGCAGAAATAGGACTGATACAAAAAAAGTATGTTTCTCTTGTTAGACCACTTTCTGGGCGCATGAACACTACTTAAGAATCTTTTCTCTGGTGCTGTTGTACGCAGCCATTATCACATTAATTCAAAGAGGTCACACACGATTACAAGTTTCTTGTGTTTTAACATGCATGTGATTTAATAATTACCAGAGCACAGTAAGAATAAAGCTTAATGTCTTACAAATGATTGGGTGGAAATGTAAATGTATTCAGAAGTTTCCTATTAAAGATACCTTCATCTAATAAAGGATCAAACATCTCCTAGATGATAGTACATTAGCCACTTTCAATAATGAAAAAAGTATTGGTGTGCTGGTATGGGTGATTCTGGCCTTTTTTAATTTAACAGTTATCTGGTGGAAAACAGATTTTGTGGTTCCCTTTCTAAAATAAAATATTCACACAGCAAAATGTAAACTTTCTGATACCTGTTCTCAATGTAATTTTACATTGAAATTAAGATACCATGTTACATTCAAAATTGCTCATTGCCAATTACTATCAAACAAAAAAAACAAATTGAAAATCTGCATAAAAACGAGTGAATGGAAAAACACTTATTGACTGCAGCAGAATTTGAATTGCAAAAAAGCATCTGAATCATACTTTTATAGTTTGATATCCAGAAACAGGATGAGTGTGACGACAGGCTAAGCAGCTCGTGAGGCTGTACTTGCTAACTGCTAAATCAGTATACTAATATGCTCACAACGACCATCTTAACTTGCTCACGTTTCACATGTATTATGTTTATTATATTGACCATCTTAGTTTGCTGTGTTAGCAATGAACACAAAGTACAACTGAGGCTGATGGGAATGGTACTGGTTTAGTCAGCAGGCGATTTGTTCATTTTTAAAAGGGGGAATGGACCTGGTTTATTTCATTTACCCACAACTAGCAAGCCACCTTATGAACTTTAGGTTCTATACAGTTTAGAGAATATTATGAAAGAAGAAAGATGAAACTGAACACGGGCAGGACTGAGAGAAAAAGTATCAAATTACAAATCTGTCTGCTACTGCAGCACCACGGACAGCGCCATGGATTTATCAATACACAACACAGTTATGCCATGGTTTATGCATGCACGATTTGCGTCGTTGCCTCCCGTGCGGGTCAACTTTGGTGAACTTTGACCAGTGAAATCCCAGTATGAACTAAAAGGTGTGTATGTGTCATTCGCCTAAGCAGGTGATGGCCACTCCCCTGCATTTGCGTGCAACCGTGCTCCAAGGGTTATATCTAGATCTTTCTCTAATTCTAACCAAGTGTTTTCTGTCCCTAAATGTAAGCAGATCTTAATCACAGTGTTGTAAAGGTATAAAACATAATTAGTTTGTACAATGTGCACAATGAAGAAAAAACGCATACAGATCTTGTGAGAGAGTGAGGCTACAGATATTTCAGAGGTCGGGGCCATAGATTCTAACTTGTACAGACCTCAAGTCAGATAAAGATCAATGAGTCAGACAGACAAAACTAACATATTCAACTACACAGCCCCGCTGCCTGTCTCTGTGTTACTAACAAGGAGATGGAGAGGAGGGATGTCAGGCTCACAAGGGGGATGGCATCACCGCTCTAATCACCCACTGGGTTTAGTCATAAAACAAAATAACGGACAAACTAACATTTTGTCCTGATGATGAAACAGATGAAAGTTAAAATGATTATTATTCCTCCTGGGAGGAATATGAACGTCCGCCCCAGTTTTCAGTGAATCAATCCAAAAACATTTCACTCAAAACCATAAATGTAAATTTGATGGCACTAGAGGAAACAGGGATTGCTAAAGTCAGTAGGATTCACTGTCCAGAGACAATGAACAGTACAAAATTTCTTGTCAACCATCCAATAGGCACTGAGAGACTTCAGTCTGGTGGACTGACCGACCAACATTTCTATTGTTAAAGCCAGGAAACAAGGGCTGTGCACACCTGAGGCCTTTGAAACAAATGTACTGCCACATAAGCCCTGAGTGATTCGAAGCTCACAGAACAAAGGCAGATTTTTTCACAGAATCTTTTTACCAAATGCTCTATCCAAACATAAAACTCTTCCAGAAAACATTCTTCAAGTTAGAAACATATCTGCTGCCACTGTCTGACAAAGCAAACTGATGTTTGACTACAAGGCGTTGGTTGCACAGCTACACACAATTAAGTTAAGGGTGTAAAAGTATCTACCATTAACACTGCTCTTTGTGTAATAATACACCTACCTGTCATATAGCTCATGTCTTGGATGAGAATAATGACACAGGGTGGTTTTCTTAATCAAGAACAGGCTATAATCCATCCAAACAGTCAGTCACTCAGCAACATTATCCACTCATTTAGCCAGGAAGATATCTAGCCATTCAGATATCCAGGCAGCCAGTCTGGCAAACAATGCAATCCAGTCAGTCAATTGTGGATGTGTTTACCAGAAGGGAACATGTCAGGTACTGACATGAAGAGGCAGCGGCAAACATCAGCCACCGCTGCATTCCCTGAACATTAGCCAACCTCGTCAGTGACAGGGAGGAATGCAGAGGCTTCATACATCACGAGGCTGCTGGAGGCACCAGGCTGCTGCTGTTGCTCATTCACAAAGGAGACAGAGGAATGACAACACCAAAGAGACACGGTAGGAACAAAAGACATGAAAACCCAAATCATGCAGCCTGTAACTCTACATGACAGGGTGAAAATGGATCCAGAACCATACAAGAAAAATAATAATTACTCCTGGGCCAGTGCTCTGACTCTCTACCAACTTTCATTTAAATTTATTCCATTACGTAATTCTTAATATTTGGCTAGTGTACAGTCAGACAAACAAAATACGGTCACCAAATTCACAAATTCAGGAGAAGTTCATCATCTTAATAACTAACACCTAATGTAGAATACCCCCCCCCCCCAAAAAAAAACAAAACAAAAAACATTATAGTTTACTGGCAGGAGCTAAGGAAATGTAGAGAAAATATTGAGGGTAAAATTCTCACAGACACTGAAGTAAATTATTATTATTATTATTGTTATATTATAGTTGGCAAAATGAACGTAGGACTTAATAGATTTGCAGACAAATATATACTCAGGATTATGTTAAACATACAATATGTAAGTTCTGCTTCTAGGGGCCTCTCACATTAAAACAATAACAAAAGATGGAGTTTGATGACATCGAGAAGTGGCGTGAGATCAGAGAGCTGTTATCTTCACTTTTGAACAACCAACCTTATTGATGATGAAGATTCAACTGACATGACTCATGAATCATGTTCATGGACAAGGTAATGTATTAAAGTTTTATTCCCATTACTGATTTATCCTAGAACTTATAGCAACTAGCTAGCAACAGCTAGCAGGATTACTTTGAAAAAATTATGGATTTCTCTGTGTCTGAATCATAGGCGTATAATAGAACCTAGACAGGGCATTGCTGCTCAGCCTTGCTTCCAATTTTTTCTAGTGGCCACTTGTGGTTTTGCAGCAAAAAATTCCTGAGGTCCAAAAGCACTTTCTCCATAAGGCACCGTTATAAAAAACTGTAAAACTGTTGACACTTGGACTTGCAAACAAGCCTAACAATTACTCTCTATCATGAATTTGGTTTTATATTTGTAAAACGTTCCTCAAGCTGAGAGAAGTGATGTAAAAACCTGTGATGTCATTAAAATGTAAAGTCTATGGGCTGAGCAGGAAAAACACTACTGCACACATTCAGGGGGCCGCATACCACGGAAATAAACCCAAAGCTGGCCAGGTCAGCAATTCTCCTTGGACTGAATGGGTGCCATCTTTGCATCTACGTGTACATACTGTATATATAATACATCTATGGTTTGAACACAGGTACTTCAAGTAGAGGGCTGGGTCGATGTAACACATTATAGCTTATATATATGACAGACAGGTTGACTTTTACTTCTAGATTGGAGGTGGACAAATCTAATGGAATTTGGAAAAAAATTTATTAAATATATAACACCACTTAGGTCAAACTTTATATGTAAGAATGCGCAAAATAGGGGAAATGTTAATGTTTACTTCCTACACCGGTAACATGTTTAGACTCTCCATCAGAAGTAAAACTGCGCTTACGAGGTGTGGTACAGGATAGATGCAGGTAAATGGGTTCAAAAAGGAAAGAGATTTAAAAATATTCTTCATTGTGCCTTTTTCATTTTAGTTTTTTTTAATTTATTTTAATTTAAGTGACTAGTTTAAAGTGTAAAGTTGGATATACACAGAAAAGGGTAAAAAGGGGGGGATGTTTATATAGATGTGCATACGTATACAGGTGTGGTGATGTACATATATTCCTCTTTGGTTTTTCTGTGAATTCTTCAGAACATCTTCAATGTTTCAAAAAAATGTCAGAGAAATGAGAAAATATCTGATGGGTATGTCAATCTCTAATCCAAAAGTTCCAAAAGTGAACTAAAAAAAGATCTGCCATAGTTTAAAGATTTTGCCCAAGTTCTACTGAATATCTCCCAGTTATGTTTATATGAGAGGAGAAATTACACCTCTTGGTAATTCTCATGGATTTTCTGTAAAGTACTGCCTAAGCTTTGAGGGGAGGACTTTGTGCTCAATTACTTCATGCAGTCTGCAAGAAATCTGGCCGCTCAGCTGCACTCTTAACCCTTGTTAAACACTTTGAATCCTGCAGTCTTTAGCCAGTCCAAATTGCAGCAATCTGCTCCACCAATGGATGCTTTTATTACTGTATTAAAAGCAGATAATTGGGATAATCTCCAACAGGATCCTCAGTAATTATTTAAAGGAAAACTGCTGTATTCGTAGAGACACAGTTTGGAATTACAGATTTAGTGGAAATTGCTCAGTCGCAGGGAAAGGGGAAGCCCTGACATCTCCCAAATCATTTTACAAACTGAGAAAAACTACCCCGTGCTTTGAGAGGTCTTTTTGACTCAAGGGATCCTCAAACTTTCCCAACCAACAGAGGAGCCTGTAACTCCCAAACTAAACATAAGAAATGTTATCGTGCAAACCTGAAGTAAGGATGACGTACAGGATACGTGGACTTGTGTAATTGCAGCTAAGAGCAGGAATCATTCAGGCTGACGCGTGCAACATCAGACACTCCGGCAGCTTTAATTACACCCCACACCTCTATTTAGTGCTTCAGTTTACAGAGGTGGACCCTCCCAGTGGCTCTTTATGACCACTCCACAACAGGACACACAAAGCCTGCACAGACAAGACAATGAATGATATCACAGCTTGGTAACAGAGGCAAAGCTCTCACACATACAGTATATAAAGATGGTGTATACACACAGTACCTTGTGTAGCTGAGCGCCTCCTGCGGCGTTGTGGTCGTCTCTTTCCAGTGAAGATGGCATTTACCCTCTGAGCCCAGATCTGCTGGCTGCCCTCATCTGACACCCCGCAGCGGGGCTCCGACATCTGCCTCAGGGTGGCGCTGTCAAGCTCACCTGTGACTGGCAGCCGGGACAACCACTGGAACTCGCTATGGAGAGAGGATATGTTTGCATGATGCTCCTCCTGAACAGATATTTAGCCTTTCAAAATACATACAAAGATAGTGGATGGACGGAACGATGGTTCAGGAGGGTCTTAATGTCATCCATTTATCATTTTAATGTTTGAGTTGGAAAATAAGTTTAAAGCTGGGGTACGCAGTTTATTTTTGGCATCGTTACATAATAACATTAAAGCATAATGTAAATCAAGTGGTCTGAGAGAAAACTAGGCTTCTGCTTTCTCCTTGTCTCTGTTTTCAGGCTTTAGAAAATCAAGCTCATGACGGGAGACAATGGCCAATCGCAGGTTAGTAAGTTTGAAATTGTTGAGTTTCCTTCCCAAAACATAAGTATTTTATGACCTGCGCATGAACACACTAAAAAGCAGCGTTCATTGAACCCTTTCTCTCGAGTTTAAGGAACAGTTAAATGAGGGATCACTAGCAACTAATGAACGTGAACAGGAACATCATTCACTCCTAAGTGTGTTAACAACGCTTGCGTCATCAGCAGATAAAAAAAGTGCAATGTGGACTCGCAGCAGAGAGAGAGAGTGAATACAGACAGAAGCGTCAACGTGATATAAAAACTTTCCTGCATCATGCAGCACTTGTATGACAGACAGATAGATCAGTATTATACACAAGATAAATTAGATCAGAATAGCCTTTATTGCTTTAATTTGTCTTGGACAATCGAAAGAACACAACTGACACGGCCACACGCATGTACCATCAAACCACAAATAACAGACAGGATCGCCTTCAGATCCACGCGCCCGAAACATACACACCAAGAGCTGCATGATGCCCTACACCAAAGTGTTGCACAGACACCCTACACAAGGTTACTGCACAACAAAATGCCCCACATCGAACTATTATGTAATAAGTTGGAAGCAGTTGCAAGCACATGGAAATTTGCACAGTATGTTGGTGTTCAGGTTTGTTGTCTGTTGTAGCGTAAAACAATCCTAAATTGTTGTAAATTGTTGTTAATAGTTACAGATATAAGTTATGTTGAATGTGAAGTAGTTCATTTTAATCTGAACTGAACTTTGACCTGACTTTTGTGAAGTGTGAACTTGCACAACATTGTCTACAATCCGTCTATCTTTTTCCAGACTCGCTTAATGCAAATAGTACAATAAGTAGGATTTGTCAGTTGCATTTGTTGATGCACCGACAGATATTGATTGGTGAGTCTCATGCCAAGAGCGTCAAATACCCACATTTTTTGTTGGTAAAGTGTCCAGTGCAGAGCAAAGTAATGTGAAAAAATAAGTAAGTACAGGTGAGGGCGGGACCACACACTTTTGGTGGGTCATGGGTGATGATCGAGAGGTTTATTCTGAATGAGTCCATGCATTGTTTTTTTTGGAAAATCTGGCATAGTTTGCCTTTAAAGATTGTGAAGCTAATCACAAGTAACTTGGCAAAACTCTGATTACTGCATAGTGTACATGAACTACAGTTGACAATGACATGAATCAACACCTGTATAACCTAAAGGTACCAGATTTGCCCAAATGGAAAACTTTTATCTGCACTCCATGAGATGAACAACTATCTAACACTCAATGAGAGCAAAGCCTTTCAATCAATTCCCATTATAGTACAGTCAGTCAGTATACGGGCCAGGGGGCGAGGTTCTTGAAATTCCTGGATGGTTCAGAGAGGGTTCAGGAGAGGTTTCCCCGTGCAGAGGTGAGGGTGTGTTTTACTGCACTGACTGAGGTTTAGCCCCAGGGCTTGTCCCACACCCACACCCTCCTCTCTCATGAACACAACCAGCTCACTCTGATCGGTAAAGTGTAGAGAAAAACAAATACAGTATCATCTTTGTTTTAAAATCATTATCACATTCAGCCCTTTTGCTTCAATCTTTTTAATCTGTAATAGATGAAGAGAGCTTTACCACCTACCAGATAGCTGCCTGAATCTCAGCCGCATTGTGGATGTGGTTGTCCTGATGGAGGTAACCATACTTTTCTAGAAAAACCTGCAATTGTAAAAAAAAAAAAAAAAACTTGTTAATACTGCTTCAGAAATGCTCCAGCTGAACACATCAACCCAACAGAAACCTGCTTGATGATCTTTTTTATTTTTTTTTAAATAAGTAAGGTGACTATAATCTCACACTTTGCATCTCAAGAAGGAAGTTTTCCTCCCCACTGTTGCCACAGTGCTTGCTCTTGTTGGTAATTGTTGGGTCTGTGTAATTAATATTATAAAGAGTACAGTCTAGACCTGCTTTATATGAAAAGTGCCCCGAGATAATCTGTTATGATTTGTCGCTATAAACATAAAATTGACTTGACTCAACTCATAACAACAGACTGGTAAATCCCCAGAGATGCATACCTCCCCATGAGCAAAAAGGAGATCATAAAAGTGTAAAGATAATTTTCCATTTGCATTGTAGCTGCTGCAGGTTGCCAAGGCGGATGTATAGATCCGGACCACCCATAACAGAGAGAAACCCCTGGGGTGCCCATGAAAACTCATAGTTATTATTTTGCAAGAATTTCATGCAAACATGCAAGCTGAGAATAGCTCTTAAGTTTAACACCTATAAAATACAGTAAAAAAAATGGACCAACTGGGTCCAGGACAACAGATGTTGTTGCATTGTGGTTTGGGGATTCGCCGTGTTGATGGTTTAATATTACGATCTTTCAATCACGGCCTTTCGTGTGTGTGGCAGCTTTCGTGTTCAGACAACAGCCGGTGCAGCTTTGATTACAGATGTGCTGAAGGTGGGATGGAAATTAAAATTGAGGACATGACAGATGTGCTTCGGCAAACAGGAATGTAAAACAAAAATGTCCCTTTGTCCCATTAGAGACTGAAACATGCCAGAAGGCTTTGTTTTATGTAAGAGAAAAGTTGTGGAAACACATGTAACAGCCTGATGTTATGTGGTCTTACAGCTTTGATGAATATTAAGCTCATGGAAAGCCAGAAAAGACAGCTGTCAAATTAAACTGGAGCAGATTCAACTGTAAAATCTCAAAACATCCTGAGACACAAATAGACGTGTTTTCTTTTAAAAGTGGGCTTGGTCTTATTGTATGCCACTATATGCAGCTGAAGTACAGCCGACATGGTCTAAATATGCCACGAAATGGTCACATTAACTGTTATTGTGGACAATAAACTAAACATGCAGCGGTTCTCACGACAGTGTTTAGAAATAGCCTTCAGACAGATTCTGTGACACAATTACTGTCACAGCCTCGAGGAAAATTTCTCCTGTACATGGACATGTTGTCATTTCTGAAGGTGCATAACACAGAGTTTAACCATGTTTTTTGTTGAAATTTATTTTATTTCCATTTGGGATTTCACAGATCCCTGCTGTACGTACAGACATGAAAATAACAGCAAAATCAACCCTTTTCTCCCTTTTAAATGTGTATTATCTTTTATTCTGGCCTTATTTAAACTAGAGCTGTGCTGATCCAATACTCAGTATCTATATCGGTCTCATAAAATTATTGGATCGAATATCTGAAAAAAAAGAAAAAGTATAATCTGATAAGACCATCACAGATGTGCTTAATCAAGCTTTGAGCAACGTGCCGTAAAGAGAGACGTGTCACAAGTAACATGTTTGAACCATGCTGACCGTCAAAAATGCTGCTTAAAGTTCTGTGCATGAAAAAGTTCAAATAAAAAGTAACAGTATGGTATAACAGAGTCATATTGTGGGTCATGGGTTTCCTCCTTCACGTGAACAGAAGAATATTTGTTTCACAGTTTGAACATGATGTTTTTTAGATGCCTGTGTTACGCAATGTGCATCCATACAAATTTACTATTAACAGCCAAATTGTTTAAGACAGGGATAAAGATGCTATCGAATGTGTATCTGTATCGGCAGATCTTCAAGGTTGCGGGATTGGTATCAATATCGAACACGAAAAAGTGGAAAAAGCATGCCAAAAACTGAGCCTGTATACTTGATGAAGGTGGCAAACCATGAAAATGAGCATTAAGCATGATTACAGCAGATAAAGGAACATTTCATGTTTTATGTTGATGGGTTAAGCATGAAAAAAATAAGTTTTCCTTTCCTTGGTCCTAAGTCAGAAACCTTTTTTGCTGCTCATCTTGACCAGAGCTGTCTGACAGAAGATAAATTATATCACAATAGGACCTTTCTGGTTAAATAAAGGATTAAAGAAAACTTGACAGGAGAGCTGCAACTAATGATTAGTTTCATTAATGATTAATCTGCAGATTATTTTCATGAGTAATGATTAATTGTTAAGTTTATACAGAGTCAAAAAAGTGAAAATGCTCATCTCAGTCCAAAATGAGGTCTTGAACTTGCTTAAATCACAGACAAAGAGATTTACAGAGTGTTATCTAAAATAGTTTCTTGGCTTCTGTTTAGGTTCAGTAAGACCCAAGAGAGGTCCAAATCATCTTATTTGGGATTTTGGAGGTAAAACAGAAATGTCATCACCAACTACAGTTATTTAACATTTGACAGTCTGTTGTATTTAACTGTTTTGCAACTTAAGTCTAAAAACCAAACAGCTCAAAATCATATTTCCAGTCCATTTCCATAACAATTAGTTGGAAGTATTAAGTTTAAACCCCATAAAATAATGTTAAGTATGTTTTTGACCCCAAATCAAGCTGTCAAACACCGCCGGGTGTTCAGAAAGCAGCTGAGGTTTGTCAGCAGTACCTGTGGCTCCAGGAGCAGCGGTGATCCTCCGGCGGTCTGAGCGGTGATGATCGTGGTCACAGTCAGGATCCAGACTGCCCTCATGTCCCGGTCAGCTCCACACCGCCGGGCCGCAGGTCGGCGGCTCATCGCGGGGCAACCACACTGTCAGCACGCCGCCGCCTGCTCCTGCACAGCGCATTTCTGTTCAGCTCCTGATATGTTCTTCATTGTTGGCTTTCCTGGCTGTCAGTGAGTGAGAGCATGCTGCTGCTCGCCTGCTGTCTCCATCCCTGAGAGGAGTGCCACAGAGCATATTGAACCAGCAGGAGGAGGACAGAGGGGAGGGCCAGCACCGCCCCCCTCTGTCCTCCTCTCAGGGTTAAATACCAGCAGAGCACGGCAGCTTCTCCCGACTCCACATACTACTGCACTGCAAACATGTAGTTTGAAAGCTTTTTCAAGCTTTTCCAGTTCTTTATAATTGTGTTACGTGTATACTCAAAATTATTTCTCTTCTCCAAATCTAATCAGATGCTGTGGTATAAACTAAAATCATGTTTCATGATGGCATTAGGCCTGAAACTAAAGATAGTCGTTGTCAATCTGTACACTATTTTCATGATTCATCGATGAGTTGTTTGGTATATAAAATGGTGAAAGATGTTTCTCAAGACCAAGAAGACTCTCAAATGTCATGTTTTGCCCACAGCCAAGGATACTTTCCAAATTTACTGTAAGAGTGAAGAAAACAAAATATTCATTTAAGAAACCAGAATCAGATCATTTTGACTATCCTTAAGTTTATATTAACAATCAATTAATTGTTGGAGCTGTAGATTTTGCTAAGCCAATATCAAATTTATTTTATTTCTTAACCTAAAGCGCAACTTCTCAGCCATGCATTGATTTATTTTGAAAGTAATACCATCGTAATTTATCAAAAATCCAAGCACTTTTCAAGCGTTTAAACACAGCATCAAAAGTCTGAGGACTTCCAGCACCTGTATGAACTGTTAGTATTAGAAACTCACACAAAGCAGAGAAAAGATCACAGTTTTTAATATCATTTTGGAAAAAAAAAAAAAAAAGAACCCAAGTAAAACATTTTATTCCGTTCATACAAAACAATGTTACGAAGTCTACCTCACAAAACACCTGGAACTAGAGTCGGAGAGGAAATTAAAAAGATGTACAAAGAAATAAAACAAAAAAGCTGAAAAAATAAAACCAAACAAACATTTGACCACATGCCTACAGTGCCAATCAGCCCAAAAGTCCCATCACAGCAGCTCAACACACCCTTTCAACAGTTGGGATGCAATGGCTACAAAAAAGGTACACAATTCAGAATCGTCTGATTGATCTCCCCTTGCCCCGGTCCTTTAACCCCAACCCCCCAAAATTAACCCTCCCTCCAAGGTGAACTCCAGGGCTGGAATGGGTTCCATCTGCTCAACACTTTAGTATGGCCGGTCTCTTCTGTCGTCTCTGCGGTCACCTCTGCAGGCAAAAGACAAACATGTTCCGTTACCAGCCGTGTCTTTAAAAGACTGAACGTCCACGTCTGTCATTGAATTAACCGGAGGGTCTGAATGACGAAGACGAGGGTGAAATATGGTGTCAAGTTCTCTCATTCACCCACCCTGTTGGCTTTTAAATCCGTGAATGGATAACATTTGCTCTCAATAAGAGTGTCCTTCCTTTTAATGCTGCAGTTCACCTTCAGTGAGAGGCAATAAATCAAACTAATCAAACACCCAAGACCCTCAAGCTGCATAGAAACAGAGTGGAGTGTGTAGCATGAATATTTAGAGACACTTCACATCTTAATAAGCAGGGACTTAAAAGGCTCTTTGGTTTATTGGTAGAACTACTGTCATTCTGAAGGAGCCTTGATGTCAGGATGAAACTAAATGCTGAATTTGGTGTGCAATATCTTTGCACTAGAAAAGTGGTTAAATTAAGTATCATCAAATCAGTCATCAGCATGCACAATTAAAGAAAGATCCTTGGTTTGATAGTGCTGTTGATGATACTATTATGTACAGTAACTAACGATTACTTTCACAGTTGATAAATCAACTAATTGTCTGGTTTGTAAAATGTCTTAAGTGTTTGTAAAAAAAATCTTCTATTTCCTGTGTGTAGAACAATACACTGGCATCTTGTATACATCCTGTAAAAACAGTATACTAAAACAGACAGGTGTATAGTACATACTGTGCACAGTATGAAACTGGGACAAGGATCCAGAATGACCCTTTTTGTCCATTAGCCAAATGGCTGGTGAAATTTTACCAGGTAATCAATACATTACTGTTGGTTTTTGGCTGGTGAGTGAGGCCAGTTTACCAGCCATTTGCTTGCATATTTTACCAGCATTTGGCTTGTGCCAATTTTGTGCCCAGACTGGGACACTACATTTGTTCCAGTTAGATTCAGAATTTGTTGATTAATCTCAAGCAGGTGATGCCCTCTTGTGGTCATATAGTCAAAATACATCTGCAAAGATCCACAGATCATACAGACATCCTCTTACAGAAGGTCAGCTCACATGTAAAACACAAAATATAGAAAATAACGTTTTTAACCAACCTTCCCATTTTGTAGCCCCCTCCATAGCCTCCACGGTCTCCCCCATAACCTCCGCGGTCTCCCCCACGGAACCCTCCACGACCTCTGAAGCCACCGCCTCTGTCGCCGCCATAACCACCTCTGCTTCCACGATCTGCAAACAGTCAATGATGTCAGTAAAGCAAGGAGAAGAGGTAGTCTTCAAACTGCCTACAACTACCAGCTTTTTAGTAGAAACTTGTCAATTTGTTATTTAAACCCAACATATTTTAAGAACATCAGTGGTTATCTCTCCAGTATTTAAAGCAAGTTTAAGCACCCACCTCCACCTCCAAATCCTCCATCTCCTGGTTTGGGTGCCCCACACTTGTTACACTCTTGCCGCCGTGCAAAATTCATGTTGCCACAAGAGCTGAAGACAGAAATCAGATTGGCATTTTTTACATAAAATCCTACTTCACAAATGGGGCCAACTCAACCCCTTCTGCTGTTAATGCCGAACATTAAAAAGTGTCAAATGCTCCCATTCAAACCTGTTGGGGCAAGGCCAGTCTCCTCCCTTGATGTCAAAGTTGGGTCCTCCACCACCACGGCCTCTGAATCCTAACAGACAAATATTTAGTCAGCAACGCTACTCAAGTGCTTCAATTTATTTCCAAACTAGATATGATGTTTGAGCCCTGGGACAGCTCGATCAGCACCCACCTCCTCGCCCGCCTCCTCTACCTCCTCTCTGTGTGAACTCAGCTCTGCGGGTGGCAAATGATACTTTGATGGGTTTGCCGTTGAACTCCTTGCCTGAAATGAAAAATAATGTCGTTAAGGGATGCTGCATGAAATAAGTGTATGATCAGAGAATTTCCAAAGAGTGCTCCAGTGCCCTTACCATCGAACCAATCAATAGCAGCTTTGGCAGAGGGTGGGTCATCAAATGACACTGTAGCTTCTCCCTTTGGCCGACCGGTGGCCTTGTCAGAGTAGATGTTGATCATTGGCTGGCCAGTCTTCTTGTTTACCTAAAAGCACAAACGAACATGACAAACCAAAGGCAAGTATTGAGCACCTTAAGACATGTCAAATTTGTGCTATAAAATATAGCAGTGGTGTCTATTCAA
The DNA here is from genome assembly GCA_034769285.1 of Lutjanus argentimaculatus. Classification (NCBI taxonomy): domain Eukaryota; kingdom Metazoa; phylum Chordata; class Actinopteri; order Lutjaniformes; family Lutjanidae; genus Lutjanus; species Lutjanus argentimaculatus. The sequence continues at coordinate 7,445,061 of JAWZSL010000001.1, forward strand.
TCGGGTCCCGACAGTCATTAGGATGCATGTTACTGTGTAACGTGGGGTACTTGTCATTATGCTAACATGTTTCCTTGCTGCCTTGCCTCTCAACTCCTCCCAGCAAGGATGTGAGGGAGATGTGAGGTAAAGCCATGAAGACGGATGAGCCAAAGCTGCCAAATGAGAAGTCGCTTGTTCCATAGTATCAGACTTAAGCAACCGGAGTTGCTCATGAGCTGCACAGATTTATAGTCCCTCAAACTGTATGAATGTCCACAGCACCTCTTAAGAACTGAAACCTTACAGTACTCATCATTTAACACAGAACAACATACAACACCACAAACTAAACACATTGAAATAACTTGAATAAAGAATGATTACATTTTATTAGGATAAGATATTGTCAATTTGGTAGTAATCAGAAACACACAAACAGCACATGTGGAGGTGCAGCTATGCATCACTTGACTTGATAAAAGACTTCTGAGTAGATACACCCGTGAAAGATTCTCCATGTGGCAGTGGGGGAATGATTTCCAGGTCAGTTGATCTGACAACTTGTTAACAGATTCATTCAATACCTTGATGATACCAATTTGCTTGAAGAAGTCGCCAACTTCCTGAACTGTGGCATCTTCTCCCAGTCCCTGGACAAAAATGGTGTTGTTGTCAGAGTTGTCCTGTTCACCAGCTGTGGAAGAGGTCGATGGAGAGAAGACATCAGCAATTATTCACAGTCATCACACCGGCAGGAGCAGAACAAAAATAAAAGTTATTCAATCACGTGATGATCAAAGACAGTCTTACCTGGTTCATCCCTTGAGCCGTAGTCTCGAGAGCCTGTAAAACAGAAGAGAGGATGGAAGAGAACATTTGAGCAAGGACTCTTAAAACTGACCGCACTGTTTCACACAAACAATCATTAACTTCATCCCTAACAATGCATAATGATAAAGAAAATTAAACAAATGTCCATGTTTACAGCTCTCTGATGTGTGTTTTGATACCGTTGTGCCACATACCAACACCTTGCAACAAGAACAGAATTGTTCTGGTTCTTTTGAGCTTACACCAGAAATGAAAACCACCAAAATGTCTCCAGTTTTAGAAAGTTTTCCTTCTCCGTCCTGGGAACACCTCTGTCATTTACAATCAGCCCTCGTCTTCATGCAACAATACCATTATTTTACAACTCAGGCTCCATGTTCTTTACCATATCTGAAGTCACTTATGAGAAATCCTGCTAAGAATAATAGGTGGAGTCCCTTGGGATCTGGACATGAAAATGGTGGCATTCACTGAGGTTTTTTTTTTCTTTTTAAAATCCCCCTCTCTTTTCTCTTTTGCTAACTCAAGTTCTTTCCTCCCCAACCGACACAGTTCTGATGCTCGTCACTTACCACCGTAATTTTTGTAGCCACCACGGTCACCACCTCTGCAGAGGAAAAATTGGAGATATGATGGCTTTTCCTTTGTCCCAACTGAGAGCTCAAAGCTCCCCTACATCCCCATCAGTATGCACTCCTGCCAGGGTGTGCGACTATGGTGGAAATGTCTCACACGAGGAATGCGTTAGTCTTTGACATTAATGAACAGACGACTTGAAAGCTCTGTCTGAACAATCAGGCAGACGAGTGAAGACAATTATTACATGTCACTTGGTCACCATTTACAATGAATTTGGTACTTTTTCTTTTTACATGACCAGATTGGGTACCAAGAGCTGGAAAACCAGCTGAATTTGTTTTTTTTTTTTTTTTAATCATGAGAAGCCAATTGGTGTGAAGGGGTGTAGCAACTGATAAGCAATCGTCCACTGAGTGCGTTTATGAGATCCTTTAACTGAGGTCCAAGTTTTAGTTCAAGCACTCTGAATACCTGTAGTATAAAATGTAGATCCATGTTAACACAACACACATGTTCGCCATTGTCAAATATACAACACTTGAATGAAACCTGTTGAATGTGAAGCAGCTGAAGATGTGGGCTCCAGGTCTAAGGGCATCGTTTCAGTGGATTTCCTTTGTTCAAAAACTATATGTGGTCCTCAGAGCACAAGAAACACCAAAAATTGAGTTTCTGGCAACTGAAAAAGTATGGTGGCTGAAATTTAAATTTGATTTAAAAAATGAAAGCACAGCAAAAAATCCTCACTGTGCTGGGATGAATATCAAATGACAAAATGTGCAAGAACAGCTCTTGTCTGAATTAATGGGATTTCACTGGTTTCAGGATGCATTATGTAGAACGAAGGTACAAGCATTTATGTGCTAGCTGGTTTCACGTTACCTTAATAAACCAACACGTGGAGCTCTTATACCATACCAAAGCTGATCTCCAAAAAAAATTCTAATCTTTCCTCAGAAACCTGGGCAGACAGGTACCTTAGCTACAACCTTTTCTTCAAAACTGAGAAGGACTACTTTTGCTGGTACCAGAGAGGGGAACGGGCCCATTTACAATGGTGAAAAATATGGTTTCATTGTCTGTATTTAGCTCAGTGTGGTGCACAAGTTTCTCATGCGTAAGAAAGCGCGTTTTCACATCATGATGTTCTGCAAAATGAATTGCATTTTTCTCAATACATTAATATTTCATGTAATTTTATACAGCCTCTACAAAAAGACGAGTCTCTTCCTGGGTTATCAAAAAGTTGCTGATTTTTCTGTTGTAGAATGGAAAAAACCTGTCCCAGTGTCTGGGATAATATGGCTGCACAACTGAGTCTCTGGTGGCTTTAAAGCTCCTATTTGGGCAGGCATGTTCCGTCTCCATTCCTTTACTAAAAAGGAAAAGTCAGAACTTTTCATGTGGATGTCCAGTCAGTGTTGATGGTAAATGTAGCCAGTTGAAGCGATAAACCCCTTAGTGTGTGCTAGGCTGACTGAGGAACCCGAGTTCTCCTGCTGCAAAAGCTGTTCTTCCTACAACAGATGTTGGTGTTAAGGACGAACTACAGGCTATTTCAGCTTGGCTCTCTTGTCTCTGCCTCTGGGTAGCCAAGGGTTTGTGCTAGACAAGTATTTCTGTCATCAACAAAATAACAGCTATAGGCTAGGGCGTGATATAATACAGCGTGGGCGTCAGAAGTTCTTGTGCAACGCATCCTGCTGCTGGTATGCACTGCTGACACAGCTCTGCAGACACAGCTCTGCAAACTGGAGAACTCAGCTTTTTTGGTCAATAGAGCATGCACTGAGGAAATCTGTATCAATTGACCACAATTACCTTCAAGACCGAATGGACGTCCTCACCAAAAGCAGTGAATTTTCCCTTTAGTAGCCCAATGATAACAAGTACATCTTACCTCTAAACTCTATTTAACCACCACTTATGGGCGAGCACTGAGCATTTGATCCCGAGCAACGTGAATTTAACACCAGAATGTCTCTTGTGTAAAAACTTAAGGTTTTAAAAAAGTCTGACAAGATTCGGGTACCTGGAGCACAAGGCAGACAGGCGGTGAATATTACCTACGTGATCTGCCAACCTTCAATGAGTCAGGTTTAAAAAAAAACAAAACAAAAAAACAATACCTTCCCGAGTTTGAGGATCTGGAGCAGAAAGCATATGAGTGGTGAAAATCATCTATGTGGATGGTTTGTAGTTTATGAGTGGTGATGTGTTGAGTGGCAACAAGTCAAGTCTCATATTTCAGTGTATAGAGGTACCTTGGGGGCAGTGGCACTATGCAACTTACCCCATACCAGGAGGTCCACCTCTTCCGCCACGGTCGTAACCACCACGGTCATATCCACCACTGCGGTCATAACCGCCACGGTCATAGCCACCGCGGCCTCGGCCTCTGTAGCCGCCTCCCTCTGAGCGGTCTCCTTGGTCACGAAACCTCCCACCCTGACCACCACCTTCACCTGGAGCAAAGACGGATTCATTGAGTGACACAAAAAGACTTAAAAAGCAGCACACAATGAAGATGTCATTTAAATTGCAGTAACTTGTACCTTCACTCCACCTTCCATAGCCGCCACCGCTGCCACCACCGCCACCACCCTGTCCCTGACCACCGTAAGAGCTCTGCTGTCCATAACTGTCTCCTCCATGACTCTGGCCACCATAGGAGCCTTGCTGCCCATAAGATGGCTTGTCGCCATACCTTGATGTGGTTTTAGCAAAATAAGCAGTTAGTGCAGCAGAGATACCAAATGTCTGACTCACCTATGAATTATTTTCATCTGTCAGGCAGGTAAGACTGACCACTCAATTAAAAATGATCAACCGCAAAGTGAAGCAAAAATGATTACTCAAACTGTACTACACAATTGATTTACTGGTTTCCATTACTTTCCATACACATTTTGCATCTGAACTGGTTAGATGAACAGAAATACGTTGGATAGTTTTGTTTGATGCTCACATTCTTATGTGAGGTCTTTCAAAAATGAATATTCTACATCTAAATGTTACAAGGTCATTAAGAAGCACAGACTGTCAGTGAGAATCATCCAGCACAACACCTAGAATTTAAGAAAAAACGTTATATTAGTGTCTTACCCGGATGAGTCCTGTCCACCGTAGTTATCATAGCTCTGTTGCTGAGACTGACCATAACCATCTGTCAAGATACAGAAATTAATCAAAAAACAAATCACAAAATTAAGAAACTTTGTTCAAAACAATGTATATTTCAGTAGAAATAATTCCACAACATTATAGACTTAAAGAATTAGGTTTACTGTTATATATGATTATTTAATTATCATTTACAGCACTTGAACTATTATTTTAATTACATCTTTACATCTGTAGTATTACTTCTCCATGTCGCTCTTGTGTAAGAGCTAATTAGTTCCTACCTGCCATTGTTTTGAGGGGACAGGTATTAGGTATTACATGAGGACAGTATCAAACGGATACCCAATGCTGGTATCAGTGCATATGTATTAGCTCCCTAAACTTAAAAGAAAAAACAAAACAAAAACTAAACTCTTATGCGTGTTCTATTCAACAGCAAATCCTCTAATCCACGCCATCTTCATGTGACTTGATGCTGTTGTCTAAATGACCACTGAATCACTCTGGAGTTCCTTGCCATGCCATTGATCTACATGTAACAGAAATGTCCTTAAATGAACTCTCCTTTTGCAGCAATAACCTCACAGCATGGCGTGGTATTAAGTTTCGTGTTAAATTTGGACCAGTTAGTTAGAAGCACCAGTGCAGTGTTCATTGGTTTAACTTGTCGTTGCTGCTCTGCAAATTTCCTATATTAAACGGCGGACACACACACACACACACTACCTTGCTGTCCATAGCCACCATAACTTTGTCCCCCATAAGAGCTACTGCCATTTCCTTGACCATAGCCCTGCAAAACAGAAAAAGCAGTTAGTGGATAGAAAACTAATGCTCAGGCTGATAGCAACATGGAGTCTGGGTCTTTCTTACCTGTCCACCCTGCTGACTGCCATATGATCCATAGCTACAGACAGGTGATAAATGCAGTTAGTTTTAGAATGCACATAAAATCTGAAGCTCTTTTTGTGAAGCAGTTATGTTAAAAGGGACAATTCACCACAAAATCAAAAATGCACACTTTTCCTGACCTTTAGTGCCATGTATCCATCTCAACTGTTTTGGTGTGAGTTGCTGAGTTTTGGGGATTTGGCTGTAAAGATGTCTGTCTACTCTTGAATATAATCGAAACAGATGGCACTTGGCTTGCGGTGCTCAGAGACTGAAAGTGAATTTCTGTGGTGTGTGTGTGTGTGTGTGTGTGGTGTGTGTGTGTGTGTGTGTGTGTGTTCAGGGGCTGCCCCTTGTGGTGTATGAAAGCTTTGTCAGAGTTGAAGTGTCATTTCATATGCTATCCTTTTGTGGAGTGTGGCTGACAGTCTACAATGAATTATCCTCATTAGGAATAAGCCTGCTTCCTGTGTGAACAGCGTAAAACTACAGTGCTGCATTTTAATGTAATAGTGGTGACAGCCATGAAAGCCAGATATATGCTATGATGCAACATGGTGTGAAAATTTTGAGAAACTCGAATTTACATAGAAATTTAGTAGTACAGGTAAGAGGAAAAATATGCATTTCTGATATGGGGATGGACTTTCCCCTTTAAGCACGCCTTGAATAAGAATGTGCAACTTTATAAATACAAACACAGGACAATCTTGTGAGGTTTATCTGTTGACACATTACCTTTGTGAGCCACCGTAGCCTGAATCTGAAAGAGAAATAAAGCAGGCGGTTTCACGTTAGCAGAACAGGCTGAACAACTACATCGTGTTTGCTTAACAGTGTGCTAACGATCAAGGTGACTAAGCAACTCATGATGCACCACTAGCCTGAGGGCAAAAATATGGGTTAACTTGTTACTTAAGTAGGACAGCTACAAGCAAACGGGCCCACTGAAACGCCAACCCACTGAAAATGGCGGTCAATTTAGCATCGGCTTGGGCTAAATCTCGAAACAAAACTATCATAGCTTAAAACGCTTTCCATTCGTGGCACAGTCAGCACTAAAAACAACCAGTTTAAACTGTTTATTCTCAAATTACATTCGTCCTAATAGTGCAAAATGTTTCTCGTTCAGCAGAGAAACAATAGCTGGCATTGGTATAAACAAAGACGCATTGATTTTGGCTAGCATGCGCTCGTGCCTGGAAGGGAACCCGAGAACCGCGGAAGATCTCGCGAGAGTGAAAATTTTAACCCAAACCATTATCTTTCCCCAATCCTAAACTGGTGTTTTACGTCGCTGAACTTAATCATAATCAGATCCACAGCACTGCCACATTTTACGACAAAACTACCTTGTACAACGTACACAACTGCGAAACGACGCGCACAAATCTCGCGAGGGTCACAAATCTAAGGTTCCCTTCTATGCAAGTCCAAAGCCGACAGTTTAAGCTAAGCTAGCTAGCGGCGACTAGGCCCTGCTCAGGCATACTGGCATGTTTCCGTACACTCACGGCTCCGACACATGTGAGTAAAAAACTGCTCTAAAGAGCAATCACAAACTATACTCCGCACTGAAAACACGTTATCTCGACACCTAACATGGTTCTGCAAATGAAAAATTAGCAAGTTCCATGAAATAGACGGAGCCCTTCCCCTGGCCTCGCGGTTGTTCGCTAAATTAGCCTCAATGCTATTCGACCCACTTTTCATTATCCACTCACACAACAATACGAATAAAACTGACAAATAATCAAAAGACATGCGGATTTCACCAGTGGCCATTTTGTGCAGTTATATATATAAGTTTAAAAGAAAAAACAATGGAATCTGTTTTCTCTGATTAGCTGATAAAAACCCAGGTTGACATCTACGCAGCGCCACAGGATTGAGCCGCTGAACACACTGCAGCACTTCCCTTATGGAGCCTCTTCTTCTTCTGTTTGAACCGGCTGCTCACATTCAAAATAAGTCATAATGTCGCCACCTGCTGGTTCACACTGTTAACGAGGGCAGAGGATTCTCAAAACAAAAACTCCAGCATGGCTTTAAACTGGTAGTGCATTGTGTGGTCTTTTGTTTAAAAAAGTTGAAAAAAATTCAAATACATATTAGACTGCATTAATATTAATACTGTCATATCTGATGGTATCTATTTAGGTTTTAAGCAATTACACTTTTTTGCCAGTTAAAAGCCAAATAAAAAGAATTGTCATTAATTGTCAAAAACCTAGAGGTTAGGGATGTATAATATGCTTTTTTTCAGGTGATACAGATAACCACTAATTAACTACCTCTTATGGCTGATAACAATAAGATAACCAATAATTTCACAGTTTTGTATTTAAAAAAAAAAACTTCTAACCAGTAGTTTATGAATACCTAAGGGCAATAAAGGCTAAGATGCAGTGATAAAAGATGGATAATTTAATACTTGAGAAAATCTGACATCACAATTACAACAACAAAAAAAGAGAATAGCTCTGACTCTTAAAATATTTATTTTTTTTATAGTAAAGTACATAAAGCTTAATATTAACAAATATACTTTGGCTTTTATAGAGCATTTTGCACATGAATTCAACATTAAATGTTTTGACAATCTGTGAAATTAGATATTATTGTAGCCAATATTTATCAGCAAAAGTCATTAACACAATAATAAATAATTAATTTCCCATTATTTGCTGCAATATAAATCATGCCTCCCTACTAGAGATGATTTAAATTATTGTGTGTGAACCCTTATGACAAGACAGTTGAGATAAAAATCTGCTAGAGATTACAGAGGAGTTACATCAATTGTCTTACACTCAACTACACAACGATTGTGTACAATACTACTACATCTGGATCCACGCTTCACAGTAGCTTGTATGATGTAGGTCACGTTTAGCATGAGTGTGCAAACTGTTTTACAGATTCTATTAATATATTTGACTACAGCCTCTGAATGTAAATAAACCTTGAAAAGTTTAACCTTGTTTAATGACAAAAAGTAATCAACACAACAAATTATTCCAATTTTATTCATTTAAAAAAATGCATGCCTTGATAAAACCAAATAATTACATCATAAAATGGAATGATAAAAAAGTGGCTGACAGTACTGGGTAAAGTGACTTTCTATCAAAAGGAAGGAAAAGAAAAAGAAACTGTTAGACAGTGAAGCGTCAGGGTTTTAATGCTAACTTAATACATAAGGCAGTGTTAAAAAGGCACAGACTGCATTTTAACCTCCTCAGACTCCCCATGTTCACACTAAAGTACTGACTGATGGATGCTTGGAGATGCACACAATGTTTTGATATGTCTGGTCATCTTCTCCATGCAGTGGTGCATACGTGACGGACAAAATAAAGATGAAAAAAAAAATTACAGGACAATCAAACAGGTGGTCATCATATGTCTGAGTGTTACTGCCACATTACAAACCAGTGTCATAAACCTCTGCTCTCAGATGCATATAAAATAAACAACCACCATTTGGGAGGGCAGATCTGGTTTCAAGGCCAACATTTCAAATGTTTAACATTTTACAATCAACAGATTCATTTTCAGCATGTTTAAACAACAGGTTTTCATAGGAAATACAAATGCACATAATCTCATTTTTCTATAAATGATCATCCCCTTTGCATCACTTTATGTGCCTCTCAAAAGGTTACTGTTACTGATTAAAATGAACAAACTTATGCATAAGAAGTAGAATCCCTTGTCAAAATACAAAGGTAAAAATAACTGTACCTACGGCGCCAGTTTGTTACCCAAAACAGAAGTGTTCACACTGCAACCGGAACTCACAACACTACACTCCTCAGATTCACTTGCTGCAATATTACCTGCTGTGGTGTCACGTCTATAGTCCTTTAATAAATCAAATGAAAGTTACAGACATCTCAAGATGGTGAAACCAAAGAGCTTCATCAATTTTGAATTCAAATCTTCTTGTTCACAGTGGAATTAGATTCTGTATATCCAGAGGTTGGGCGCGGTGAGTCACTGTCCCACAAACTGATTTTCCACTCTGAGCCGTTTACAAAGCTGCACAGCCAAACAGATTGACTTATTAATATAATCTACAGAATTAAAGATGACTCTTCAGCTGCATTGCAAAGTCAGCTTCATGATCGTGACAAATTTCTAACCAGTGAGTTCTTACATTTCACCCCCAGCTGCAGTCAACACCAATTACAAATTCAGGTTCCCACAGGATGACAAATTTACAGGCCAACCAAAAGTTGCATCGCGTGGCTCCCTCCATAAAAACCCCAAAGGGATTTTTCCACTGGATCTTGGTTAAGTGCAGAAAATAAACTCTGGTGAACAAAAGTTTATGATACTGACACATTTTGTTCAGCAAGAAGTCTTCACACAGGAACACCACTTTTATGATTTTTGAAACATAAATGCAATCGTCTGTTAGCGTTGAGCTGATGGATGATGTCACCATCATCATCATTGACCACTGAGCCCTCAACCATCATAACATCATGATATAAAAGCCTTTTGTATTGCAACTGAGCTGCCGTAAGGCAGGAATTGTTGGTGAAGTTTGGTTTTTGATAAAAAGAAGCTTCTGATCATTGCACTAACATTATGGCTCAAGCCAAACATAAGTTACAGACATGTGGTGCGTGAAGACAATATCATAGTTCATTGTGGTGTTGCACTGTGTATATCGCCAAATGTCAATTCAGTTGACATCACCTATCCCTATCGCAGTAAAAAGCAAATGTTTGGCTATAAATGAACTTCAGCACGGTCGCAGGAATTCACATCAGCACCATGAAGTGACTAGTGTTCACCGTGATGTTTCACATCTTTGTTAACCTCTGTAGTCTCATTTGTTAGCAACCACCTTTTTAAGATATAAAGGATATAAAGATATAAAGGAAGGATTTTATGTCGTAAAACAAAATGTGAAAATCTCTTAAGCTTGTGTTAACCACAGACCTTATTTCAGGCATCAAACCAAAAAGGAGGCGAGGGAACTGGAGATGCAAATATGCTAACTCCTTTCCAGGTTTTAGGACTTATTCCTGCAGCGTTCTATTTATATCAGAGACTTTTATTGGTTTCTGTAAAATAGACAGGGGGAACTGTCCACGGCTCAAGTGAGGACCCCTGCAGACACAGCCTGGTGGTCCAGATACACAGCAAAGTATACATAGGAAATTAACTGAATGCATTTATTAACAAAACCTGCTGAGGTAGGGTTTGCCTCATGATCTTTTGCTACCTGCGGCTCTCATGAACCAGGGTGAAGAACAAGTGTTAAATGTTTTTTTATATTCAGTCCTGATAAAACAGACATACAGTAAAAATAGAAAATTTAAAACCACTTGAGTAGTGAGACTGAGGCCGAGTCTACGGTTCTTTAACTCCAGACATCTTGTGAGTAGCGTCCCTTGGTCATCAGTTTCTTGATGTAATCTGTGGCCTGGGTGCGCGTCATGCCTCCCAGCTCCTCTGCTATCTCGTAGAAGACCGTCTGCACGTCTTTCGCCATGTTCCTCGCATCCCTAAAGATCAGAAAGAGATCACTTTAGATGTCTGCTCGCCTTTGTTTTAGAGCTTTTGTCACCTTGTAAATTTTTTGTTTGGGAAAAATTGCCCTTAAATCAAAAAACTGATCACCAGCCAATATTCACCTTTAAACAAGGTGGAAGTTTACATTCCTAAATGATGGCCATGTTAATCTCATGATCCCACTAAGAGGTGCCAAAGCACCAAAGGGAAAATGAGTTTCCACAGAGGTTAATTCAGCATTTTGTTTTCCTCCAGTGGGAGTATCTAACTCTATTATATCAAATGGTAAATTGTGATATCTGCAACATAAATTCAAGTGTACTGCACAGATGTTCAACAACTCTCATTAAAATTCTTTCACAACATAAATAAAAAAATGTGAAGGTTCAATCTTTTTTAATGTGAAGTGACGTTACTTACCCGCAGACGTAGATATGAGCGTTGTCTGAGTGGATCAGCTTCCAGATGTTCTCCTTATTTTTCTTCAGGAGATGCTGCACGTACACCTTCATTTTTGAAAATGGAAGAAGAAAACATTGTTCACAGGTACGTCTTTAAATGTAAGAAGATACACTGTAGGAGCCATTTTTTTGTTTTACTAAAGAACTACAAGTTTGAAATAATAAGTGATGCATTCATCATCACTAAACAGAGCAGGTGTGTGAAATGAGGACACAGAAAGAAGAAGCTGTTTTTCAATTGCTCCCTCTCAAGCAAGATTAAGTTTGTTTGCAAAATTTTTTTGATATTGAGCCAAAGTCTAAGTTCTTTGAATACTTTGGATCCACATATTGAACTATATTTTGCTAGAAATGTAGCATGCAGCACATTTGCGTGCACTTCACTTGTTCATTCACTCATTCTTTGTTGTTAATTGAACCCTGTTTTGTTAAAATAACAAATGACCTACATCAGTGACTCCCAAAGTGTGGAGGGAGGTCATGAAAAAAAAAAAAAAGTTAAGTTTTATTTACCATAAAATATTTGTGATCAATTTTAAAAAGATAATCAGAACTAATAAAACAGAGATATAAAATTTTAATTATGTGTTATTACTCATTTATTTGGCCTTGTTTAACAGGTGTTCACCATATGATCATAATCATGGATGGGGCAGAGTTTATGACCTATACTGCAAGCAATCAAGATGTTTTGGCTTCACTTTTGGGGAGGTGTCATATTGTTCATTTTTATATACGGTCACATGATTCCAGCTGACCAGCAGTTTCCAGCTTCAGCTGTAGGGGACACCAACAGTGGTGAGGTAAAACAGATGTACCTTGTGTTCCTGGTCTCTGGAGAAGGCAACATTAAGCTGTGTCAGAACCTTGTTGTTCTCAGCCTCCTCTAGCTCCTCCTGGTAGATAAAATCCTCGTTCTTATGTCTGCAGCCAAAATACATCACTGTCTCGCCAACCTCCTTTCCTATAAAACGAAGAGAAACAAAACATTGGTTACTTTGTACATGTGGATTATTTCACACAGGTTCTTCTACAGAAAATACAGCTGATCAATAATTGTCACAACTGCACACAGGTGTAGTGTGTTTTAGAAATAATAAGGTCAGACAAATAAGCACAACACAAAACACACTATGGCACACAGTGTCTTTAAGTACCTTGTTCTTTGAGCCAGCCCCTCTCCTGGATGAAGCCCATGAAGGGAGCGATTCCTGTCCCCGGGCCGATCATTATCACCGGGTTTGTGGCTTTGAAGGGCAGGCGGAACTGAGACTTGCGGATGTACATAGGAACTGTGGACTTGTGGCCGTTGTCTGTGACCAGTTTGTTCTTTAGCCAGTAGGTGGCAACGCCCTTGTTGACGCGGCCGGTCTTCGTGGTGTACTCCACCACCACGGCACAGATGTGGATGCTATTGGGGTGAACCTGCAGAACAGAGGAGAGTTACCAACAGCCCTCTATTTTAAAAGCCACAGTTTGGATTATTTGATGTGGGGCTGTATGATGTACTTATTGATAGTCAGTGTATTACCCACAGTAGATGGCGGTCGACACGCCCCCAGTTTGGAGAAGCAGAGCAGACTACCAGCACTGATGCTAAACAATGTACTGCTGTGGACAGGGTAAACAGTCAAAGTTTTTAGCCACTAGCAAAAAGATCCACCTTAAAAAAACAAAATCAGTTAAAATGTATGCTATATTTAAAATATTTTCACCACTTTGCTGTCAGACAGCCTTTTCTGACTGTAAATCACTGTGATACAAGCTAAAAATCAAATCAACCAAATTCATAGGCAAAATCAGTCATTTTATTACGCAGAACACAGGAGTTGCCAGTCTACTGCTGCCTCAATCTGTTAGTTAGTTTGTGTTATTGTGTGACTTTGGTGCAGTAGACTGGCAACATCCGTGTTCTGTGAGGAAAAATTACTGTTCTCGTCCACAGACTTTGGTTTGGACAGAATGATATTTACTTTATATTAACAGCAGTTTCCTGTTGAAAAAGGCTGTCTGACAGTGGTCAAAATAATCTAAATATAGCGTACACTTAAACTGGAATTGTTTTTTGTAAGGTGGGCCTTTTTAACTGGCTAAAAAAATGCTGCTAACCCCGTCTACAGCAGTATATTACTTAGCTTCTCAGCTGTTACTTCTCTGCTTCCCCAAACTGGGGGCATGACGACCATCATCTACTGCAGGTAATACACTGACTATCAATATGTGCCTCTTACCACATCAAATATTCCAAACTATCCCTTCAATTCTCAGATTTAACCATTGTTGTGTGAGTCGTTGCTGCTGCTATTAACCATATCAAAGACAACTTTTAGAAAAAATGTGACAGAGTTAAAAAGGATGCGTCCCGTCTCGGCTGACTTTAACAGGGACTTACCTTGGAGGAGGAGGCGATGGAATAATAACGAGCCTGGAGACGAGGCAGCAGCTCACACAGGTGGTCAATAGGAGGCCTCAAAGACGGCATGTCCTCCAGGATGGCGAGGATGTTTCTACTGGCATCCAACACCCAACTCTGGTAGAGTGCCTGGACACAGGCAGCGACCAAAACGACAAAAACATAAGGGGTGGGGAAAAAAGGCCAACAGAAACACACAGTGCATGTGTCTGTATGCATTGTAAGCCCAGTTAATGATGGGATGAGATGCAACTGCAGCTGTTTCTATTCTACTAATTGGGGTGAATCATTATTTTAACACCACAGCCAATGAACCTGTCACTGACCTTGCCCTCCGGTGAAGAAGAGGCCATCTTGCGCATGTTCTCCTGGTCTTTGGGCTCAGAGGCGTACTGTGCCAGCTCATAGAGGACGTTGGTGCGAGGAGGGTGTGTGATGTCCAGGTAGTGCGTGAGCGCTGTGCGGTAGGTGGTGGGGCAGGGGAAAGGGTGCTTCTTGTTGGACTCCTCTGAAAAATAAAGACAGCACATTTTTTTATTGGCATGTACGGTGATCAACATTTATGTTGCTGTCAAATGATTATAATACATTTTTATTTATTTATTTATTATTTTTTTAAGTGTATCGAGAGCAAAATATAAGTATCTTCTCATCCTCTTGTCAGCTTGATGGTCAGATGATTTATTTTGTTTCAATAATGTTTAACACATAAATACAGTAATTTCATGTTTGACTGGAGATCCAAAAATACACATCTGTACAAGATGTTAAAAAGTGATAATCTCAGCAGACTGTGTACTAGGTTCATCATTATTAAGCATTTACTGTCATTTTCAATAATGTTACCACTGAACAAGAGCTCCCTTAATTATCACTTATGCAACCACAAAGTACATCTGATGACCCTCATAGAGACAGGGTATATCTCTGAGATTAACACAAAGAAAAAACTTTACAACCCTATTGGCCAGACATCTAATTTTCACCATGTGGAAACATATCTGACAGGGTGAGGTTACACTGCAGGCCTTAATATATACTGTATTTTTCACAGTCCGACTGGGTTTATCTTCATTTCTTATTTTGCTTTGTTTGCTTCTTTTTTCTCTTTTACTTTACACGGTTTTGTTATCTACCGTGTGTGTGTGTGTGTGTGTGTGTTTGTTGTTCTTTTTTTTCTTTGTCAGGGTATTTCCAGTTATGCCAACTTTTCTTCTCTAAAAATCAAAGAATTTTAATTGCCTCATAAAGTTCCCAATACTATCCATAATGGAAAAAAAAAGTAAGCAGGTATTTTCAGACTAATACTTGGGAGTGATGACAGACTATCGGTTATCATGGAAATACCACACTGAATCTGTCTGCAAAAAGACAAAACAAAGAATTAGTTTTCTCCTCTGTGATTTTTCTTGTATACTTTACTTCTTAAGTATTATAATACAAAATGGTATTCAGGCTGTTTATCAATATACTTTGTTATTACTGTAATTCTGAGTCTAATGAGAGACGAGGACAGGAGGGGAGACATCAGCAACAGTGTGTATGGAGTTTCGAGCTTGTGCATTTGTCCATGCTCCCTTGTGAGATGATTTTTCCTTCAATGCCGTTCTGTGTGCTCGTAACACGTGGTTTTTATGTGGGCAAGTTTTTAGAACAATTAAACACCACAGAGAGATTTATTTCTGCCTCTTTTTTTTGTGAAGATGATGAATGGCTCCTTTCTCTCTTCAAAGAAAAAAAAATAATTTGGATGTCAATTGCCATGACAATGGTACAAATGTTTGTCTACTACTCAAAAGTCAAAACTGCTTCATCAATCTGCTCAAAGATTGTAGGCCAACCCTTTGAAAACTCTATGAATCAAATGTCGCCCACCATATCCTGAACAGTGAATACAAATTATTACAGAACTGGAGACACAGGGGTTGACTGAAACACTCCTCTGTACACCAGTCAATCCTAAAATTACACATGGAGCCTTTGTACTGTGGATACTCCCTGATAATGACAGATAGGGATTTTATTTCTTTATTGAGAACTCTGCTCTTAATAGCAAAGAATATTATAACAGTTTCCTGGTTGAAGCCATTGCAATGGAGAGACAAGAAAAAAAAGGTCTTTATCATGGAGAAAATGAGATTACAGCTAAAAACAGGTTGGTTGAAGAATTGTCACCTTTAGTACAGGTAATCCCAGATCTCACGTCTTTTTTAAATGTAGTATATGGAAAAGCCCCAAAGTATGTTCAGGGAATACTGTAATTATTGTATTGCTAAGTCAAGGGTACTACAGGTTTATGTACCAGGAAAGTTATTACAGCCATTACAGAAGAATAAGTTCATAAGAACGCTCAGAACGGAAATGAAAAGAAAATGAGCTTAAAATAAGTGCGAGTGTATATGCATCTCTAAGTTGTCTGTTCTTTGTCTTATATGTGTGAATAAAAAAATGAGTTCTGAAATTTATATGGCACGGGAAAAAAACGTGTCTCAATTTCAAAACATTACAGCTGCCAAAGGAGAGGGGTGATCTATCATTACCTAACTTTATGTTTTACAACTGGGCTTGCCACACACGTATTGTGTCAGACTGGCTGAGGCATTTTCTTGACTTTAGGCAGGAGACCCATATTGATGCTTGGCATTGCCCCTCCCAGTCCTTATCACTCCCTGTCCTTACTCAGCCTTATCACGAATGAGATTTCCTTGCTTCCAGCGGAGGTCAAAAACAGTCCAATTATGATTATGAATACAATCAAAACCTGGGAAAAAATTCACACAAAGGAAGGGCCCTTTATTTTCCCTACAACCCATTATACAAAACAAAGCCTTTCCCCCTGGATTGGGTGAGAATATATTTTGGAGCTGGCACATCATGGTATTAGGATTGTTAATGATTTGTTTGAGGCTGGAAAATTTTTATCATTTGAACAGATTAAAGTCAAATATGGCATACCATCTAAACATTTTTTGTCTTTCTTCAGGTTAGACATTTCATTACCCATTTTAACTTTCCTGAAACTCAGACAATAGCCTCTCCTATTGACTTATTTTTGTTACAGTTCCGCCGTAGCAAAAATTTTATATCCCACTTCTATGGGAAATTACAGTCCCTCAATACATTCAGCATTAACAGACTTAAAAGCAGATGGGAAAGAGACCTGGGGACTGAGTTTGGGGAGGAAGCATGGTCCGATGCAGTGGAGTCAATTTTTTTTTTGTGTAATAGGCTAACAGAGAGTCAATACAGGATCCTTCATAGATTGCAACGCACACCCCAGTCCCTTAATACCTTTTGTCCTGACATTTCTCCCCTCTGTGTCAAATGTAAAAAAGATATTGGGTCTTACATACATTACATTTGGAACTGCCCTAAGATATATAAATTCTGGGAAAAAGTCTCACTGGAACTTAATACAATTTTTGTTAAAAAAAAAAAAAAAAACAAATAAATCCTGGTTTATTCCTGTTAAATATTTCAGATGAAGGCCCTCTCTCTGACAAGTGCCCAGCAGAAACTATTAAACAAGCTTCTTCTACTAGCAAGGAGATGCATTTTATTTCAGTGGACCAAACCTAGACCTCCAACTGTTAACAGTGGTACAGAGAAATCTTTAAAGTTTTGCCAATGGAGCGCCTCAGCTCAGTTTTGAAGGGAAATGAGAGAGGTTTTGATAAGCTATGGGCACCTTTTCTAAATTACCTCCCAGACTGCACAGCAGACCTAGTACGCAGGGGCCTCTGTAATGTGGAATGGCATCCCTCTTGTACCCCTGTAGACATTTGATTCTCTCTCCTTGGTATCCTGTTGCTCTGCCTTTGCCTTGCTTCCCCTGACTCTTGTGACAGACCTAAGCTTTCAGTTCACTATGAAATGTCCATTCAATGTCCCATGTAGTGATGTAACATGCACGTCTGTATACCAGGCAGTGGTTTGCTTGTGTTTTACTTTTTCTTTTCCTTTCTTTTTCTGTTGTTTTTCCTTTTCATTCCATATGATATATGATTTGCTCACACCTGTCTCGCTGTCATGGTTTTTGTTCTGTCTGTTTTGAAAAATTAATAAAATATTGTTAAATAAATAAAAAATGAGTTCTAAAAAACAGCATGCTTAATCCCAGATCAAATGTACATCAAAGGTCCTTGAACATGGTCTTCCTTGATTATGATGTTATGTTAAATGTATGTATCTTTGTTTCTTGTCTTAATTTGTGTCTTTAGTGTGACGCTGAAAATGGAGCTGCTGTGATGCAAGAAAAATTTCAGACTTGATTTGACAATAAAGTGATATCATCACCATCATCATCGTATCATATTACAGCAATAACATTAATTGCACTAATATAACAATATCCAGCTCATCTGCATTAAGTGAGCTCATACTGCAGGTCTAGATATGAAGGGAGGTTTTCGTGAGAGGGTTTGAGGGACGACTAGTAAAGTCAAGGTGCTTCACGCTTTCAATGCCATACCGTCAAGGTTGTTGAGAGAGATAACCAAGTCAAGGTCCACTCCAAGGATTTGTCCCAGCTTGTTCACCAACGCAGAGTCGTTTGTGGGGAAAACGGCAACATGATCCCCTGATTCATATCTGAAACCACACAGTGTGACAAACTGAGACTTTGACCTGTGTTTATAAAACCCTCAAATGGAACATGAATCAGCGTTTTTCATCCAGCTGTACTGTGTTAGAGGTATGGAAAAGGGGACACAACAGTTAACTAGATATAATCAAGCAGTCTCACCTGATCTTGGAACCTGTTATGTCTAGTTCCAGGTGCATGAGATGTCTATCACCACCTTTGTTGAGTCTGCGGTTAACAGTGACTGGAGCCAGGAAAGGGTTTTTCGAATCAAAGGGCCTAAAAATAAATAGAAGATCAACACTTAAATGTGGGAATGTAATTACAAAATGCTTAAAATCGCCACAAAAGAGAAAAATGTTTAATTAAAACAGGCTGCTTAAATGTGTTTTCCACGTCCACTAGGGGGCAAAAAGCTTCATTTTCAGAGAGTGAACTTGTGTAAACCTTACCGTTGGTTATGAATGTAGGTGAAATGTGAGCACACAGCCCTTTAATGATGAATGAGTTCTAGTAGTGAACAGTGTCTCTGCTACAGTACTTACGGCTTTTGGACCTCAAAACTCTTCAGGCGGCCAATCTCCCCCGTGTACACTTTGTTCATGTTGATGTCAGTGTGCTCCTTCAGCTCGTACTGCCGTATACTACGAGGGAAAATAACTTTAAATTAGCCCTCTTTAAATGCTGCGCACAGACAGAGTGCAATCCAATTTCATTCTTAGTGAAATAAAGTGAAAACTGAACCAAAGATGACACACTTGTTCTTGTTTATTTAGGCTGGGGCATTGCCTCATAGGTTAAATAATAAAACATCATTACAAATTGAGACTTTGTGAAATGACCAAATGCCAAGAACACAGGTCATACATAAGGGTGGGGTTTACCATAAATCAAATATGTCCTGACTTCACCTCAGTCAAGATATGAGCGTTTCAAACAAAGAAAAAACAGAAAGACTCTGGGTGGAGTATCATTTTAAACCTAGCACATGTGATGCTGATTTGTCATATCTGCAAATGACTGTGTGCTTAAAAATCTTGAACTCTGTGATTTATTTCTTCTTAAGTCCTCAGCTGAAGGACTCCATGTGGAAACTTAAGGTCTTTTAAGGTTAATCTACTGAAGCAATCCTGTCACACCTGAAATAATGTCTCACATAATGTGAAAACTACCTTTGATCTGACAAAGATAATATATAACTTAACCTTTACTTCAGGAGATATCAGTTAGTGTTAATGTGTCTGCAAGTCATCGTTTGTTGTGTTTCCTTTAAGATGGTAAAGAGCTGGTAAAGAACAGCTTCAGAGTAAAGATGAGACAATTAAAAATTATGGTAGTTTGGTGATAATTGAACAGCAGTAAAAACTTGAAATATTTGTGAATGAACCTTGATTCATCTCCCAAGGCTTCCACTCCAAAGTGCTCACAAACGGCCGGCCAGAACTGCTCCCTCCATGAAACAAAGTCCTCTTCCAGACTGAAAGACAAAACCAGGCCAGTCAGCCAAGGAAAATGTTTGAATTCACGCTTGTTCAACAAATTAGATTTCCTATTTACAATGACAACAAAGTATTTTACAAATATACAGATGTACATGTGTTTTACAAGACAAAACAAAATTAATCCAAACTTAAAACTGTCTTTTGAAAAGAAGATTAAACCCACTAGTGTTCCCAACATGATGAATGTTTCATTATTACATTCAAGACATACTGATGGCTTTGATGATTTTCTGGTCAAAACTGTAAAACTTCATTTTATTTGTGCTGCACTGAACACCTCCACGTACTGAGAGGAAAGTTAAGTTATCATTTCTTTTTTGGCTCAGATGATCAACAGGTCACTTACTTGCCATCGTCGTCTCCTAAACCGAGGTCAAAGATGCGTTTGGCCCCAAGTTCTTCCAGTCTTTTATCAACATATTTTCCCATTGCATTGTAGTGTTCATATGTCTTGTTGCCCAAAGCAAATACCTGAAGACAGAACAAGACACTGTAAGAAATCATCAGTATGTGGCCTTGGCTTATTCTTCAACCAAAGCAGGAAATAAAAATACTGGGGATCTTCCTCAAGACTGATTTCTATATTCATTAAACAGAAACTGACTATTCTACTTGTCTAAAAGTAAGAAAACACTCAGAAAATAGTCTAAATTGAGCGCAGTTTATCAGTCAATTAGAGCATCTTTTCAGACTGAGTGGGATCACAGCGTCTGCAGGTAAACAATGTCATATTGGTTTGTCGAAAAAGGCTAACGCTAGGAGTGCTAGCATCAGCAGTCAGCTCTGCTTGCAGTTTAATGCTCACATACCCGTGCTGAATGTGGCTACACATTGCTCTGGTCGAGTGATTCTGACACAGGCTCATTTCTAGATCGAAGTATTGCCAAAACACGCTAGTTTTTATGAGATGCCATCTTACTCATTTTCTGCTTTGCAGCTCGCTGGTTTGCAAGATCCGGCCATTAGCATGAGGCGAGGGAGGCAACAGATAACCAGCACCGTACATGACTAAAATATTAATAATTACTTTAACCAACTAGTATTTCTGGTGCTGACCAGCAAAGGCAGCAATGTTTAATCATTTAATCAGCTGATTGCTCACAGTCCTAAAAACACATAATGAAATTGAAGTATTCAGTAACTAGAAGTTGTTAACAATTAACCTAAAAAATGTGACATGAAGTTAGTCAATTAACCCATAAACATACTTGACTGCTTTTTGGTTTAAGGATGAATACATCATCAAGTTATTGTTGAAATAAAATATAGAATAAAAACAACATGCCTTACAGGAGACCCTGATAAATCTCTCAGTTACTGTAATGTATTGTAGTTGCTCTGCTACAGACCAGAGAGCTAACAGATAAAATACAGGATAAAGGACATGACTGTCCCCAGAAATATAACTAGATTTCCCACAGTCAAGTTCTTCACTCAAATGAGGCCAGAGGCAATGCACCCCGACAAAGACCCACACGCACAGACAGAGCAGACATGACAACACACAAAGCCCTTTCATTCATGATGCACACAAAGCCCAACGCAGCTCATGCTAGTGAAGCCTGTGAGCCGCATGTCAGGAAGACGGACGAGCAAACTGACATAGCGTGATTCATAAAATAAACAGGTTGTGAAGCAGCAACAGTGAACAGAATGTGCAAATCCAGCCTGTAAATCCCAGTAATCCAAGCTAGCTGTTCAAGTTTCAATGCAAGATTTACCTCTAAAAAATAGTGAAGGGAAATCATGTGCATTCTTTAAGAACTGAATGAGGGAACAAAACAGAAGCTAAACAGTAAGTGTGTACACTGAAAAACACATTACACATATCTATCAGATCAAATGAGTTCACATGATTTTAACTTGCAATGAAACCAGAGCTGCAACAATGAGTCCGTTAATCAGTTAATCAATCCATAGATCATTCATCTATAGCTATTTTCATAAACTACTGAGTAACTTTTATGCAAAAATGTCTTATGTTTGATAGCTCCTGGTTCCCAGTTCTGTGAGTGAGCTGCTTTTCTTGGAGTTAAATGAAATTAAATCAGATATTTGGGACTTTCAGGCTGTTGTTCAGACAAAAGAAGACATTTGTTGACATCACTCTGGGCTCTAGGATATTGTGATGAGCATCAACCTGTTTATGCACCACTAACATCAACACAATTCCTACACAGTTACTTTTCAGAACAATTCTCTGAATTAAGCCTGCAAGAATTTGAAAGATGTTATTTGTACATACAAGTTTTCAGCATAAAGACTCACAGTGTAGTTTAGTCCAGAGAGGTCTTCATCATCATTTTCCTGCAGCCAGTCGTAGAAGTCCTGAGCATTATCTGTTGGGTCTCCTTCACCATAGGTGGCCATACAAAATATGGCGAGGGAGTTTTCAATCTCAGACAGACGGGACAGCTCCCCCTGGAACATGAGACATCAGAATCAGAGACTGAACTGAACATCTCAGAACTTAAAACATACCTCAAAGAGTCTTAATCTGGTCATGAAACAGTATCAATTTAGTACTAATGCCTCTATATGACCTACATAAACAACAAGACCATCAGCGAGAAGATCAGCTATTTCAGCGAAGTTGTTCTGAATGTCTGCCACTGAGTCAGATTCTCCTTGAAATCAGATGAAATGATTTACGACATGAGACCCAAAGAGTCCGTGTTTACATTTTCACAGGGAAAGTTACAGTGAGTAGTGCATTAGCTTAGTGGGTTTAAAACAGTGAGGAATAGTTTCATCACATTTTTTGGAGGTTGAAACAACAAGAGAAGAAATGGGGTCGGCTGTTTTGATTGATTGTATTTCATAGTGATCCTAGTTTGATCATTTCTTGATTGTGAAAACTTTATCTTCAAACCTAAAAATAAAAACAAATAATACTCAGAGGGGATTCCTTGAGACAAAATCCTCTTTTAAATTGGGGGTCCGCAGGATAATGTGCATCTATTGTACAGATCCTTGACATGAAAAAGTCTGGGAACCCCTGCATCAGCCAGGTAAAAAGTAACAGGAAGAAATTTTTCTTTCAATAATGTTATTTTGTGGTTATGGCGAGGGAAACATGGCTGGTTTTGCCTATAGGAGCATCCAAAATCAATACAATATTAAGGTTAATTGTAGCCACTTTAAGGAAGTTTGTCTTCAATATCTGACAGGTTGCCTCAAGAGTTTCCCTGTCAGCACATACAAGTTATTACGTTATTACATAATTATTAACACTAAACTAAATTATCTCTTCCTGCATTGGTTCTCATTGTTGCAACACAATCTTGGAAAACACCCGAGGTCATAATATTTCACACTTTGCATCATTGCGACTGAACTACCGTACACACCTTGATATGAGTGTCCTTGGGTCATGGACTCACTTGTCTGGACATGTTTCATTTTACCAAAGTGAAATTATAATAAGAAGAGATTACATTGCTCTGGCAGATAAACCAGCAAACCAGTCATTCCAAAACACTGGGTCAGGACTCACAGGTGGGTCACAGGAGATTTTATTCGGGTCACCAAATAAATAAAAAGACGATGGAAGAAATTTAGTAGTATCTCAATTATATTCTCATAATGCAGTAATCTAAAATGTTTTATGTTGTTTTCCGGATGAAAGGAAATGACACCGACGAGATGTCCTGTTAATTCAGCCATTTATTCCTCATTTATAAAGTATTTAACACGTGTACATGTTTGCAATAACATGCGTCAAGATTAGGGCTGCAAATCATTTATTGCTGATTAATCTGTCCATTATATTCACGATTTATTGATCAGTTGTTGGTGAAAAATATCGACATGGCAATAATTTCTGCTAACTGATTAACTGTTTGGTCCAAAAAAATGTCAGAAAGTATGGGAAGAAGCTGAAATCAGAGAATTGTGACTTTTTTTTCTTTAAAGATTATTCAAATTGATTGTGAAAATAGTAGGCATTTAATTTAATAATCGATTAAACATTGCAGCTCTGGTCAAAACAATATAAGGTGATGCAAAAATTTTAGTACAAAGTGGTGAGGAACGTTCATTTATGCACAAATTAAGTCTGGCCAGGATTTATTAATAAGGTCTATTGTGGACTGGGTCTTGATGGTTTGTCATTCTCTGAAAGTGGATCCCCAGAAAAAAAGTTTGGGACACTACTATAAAGCATTATTTGACTCATTTACAATCTGCTGTGGGATACCTATCAATATTATCATCAAAAATTCCTAAAGTCCCCTGTCTGGACAATGTAGGAGAATTAGAATATTTCACTGTATTACTATCTTTTGCACTATGCTATCACAAATTATTGTGACATGTGTTGGCAACTATAATGAGTATTATCCAAAAAAATAATTTTAATTTTGAGGTTTGTATGTTCTTCCACTAATGCAACTTACCATGTCGTACTCCTCTGGGTCAGCAGCCATTCCTTTCATGCCGTACCGCTGAGCGTCCTTGGACAGTCTGTTAGCAAATTCCTCTGCTGTGCCCGTCTGAGAGCCATAGAACACGATGATGTTCTTGCCCTGGATACAAATTGACAGAATAAACATGGTGCGCATGATGGCTTTCTTGAACAACAGCAAGAAAAAGCTAACCCATCTCTCATGTCTGGAGGCTGCTTTATGAAACACAGACCGTGCGCTAGTACAACAGATGCATTAGATTTTTTGTAATTTAACTAAAATATGGAAGACAGAATTTTCTCCACAATCTTGAAATGCTCCACTTGCCAGCTAGACTACTTCTGCTGTGACAGATACTGGCACAATCCAAACTGTGTTATGTAAAATTACTTCATATCAAATACACATAAAGATAACATATACCTCATCTTTCCATAAACAAACAGCTCCATTTGTACATGTATTTTTGAGAAAATATTTGATCCTTACAATGTTGCCATGATGCCATAACACAGAAAAACAGAGACATAATTAAATAGCAGTGAGGGCCAGCGTTCTTCTCTGCCACCATCATGGTATCTGAACTATTTGCAGCAAAACCACATGATTCAAAACCAAAGTCTGTTCTCAAGGCTGACTTGAAAACAGAAGACCATCAAAGTCAAAACAGTTTTTCTACATCTAGAACTGCATACAGTCAAATCACCAGGGAGGCCATTACAGTCATCATAACGATTAAAAAAAAATATATAATTTAGCATTGTACTGAATGTTGATTTTCACTTATGAGCAATTTTTTTTCGACTTTTCAAATTAAGCCGTTTAAACGTTGTATATCTGCAAGACCAACTCTTTTTTTTTTTGAAACCATGAGCAATGTTTTGGAAAAACAGCAACAAAACTGTTCCTTGAGAATGAGCAGACACGGAACACGACTTAAGCAGAAGTGATGGCAAAGGTTAAAAACAAAAAATGCTTATTAAATGTAACATGACTCACCATTTTCTTCATTTTCTCAATGAAACTGGTCTCTCTAGTGGTGGGTGCTCTGAAAAAACAAAGAGATTTGACTTGTTAATAATTAAGTTAATAAGTCAATTTGTCCTTTACCACGGCACTGTGATTAAAAACTAAACACTATTTAACAATGACAATCCTCACCAAGCGTCATCTGGGGGAAATATGGTATAAATTTACAATAAAATTGTATTGTAGTCATAACTTTCACACTGGACAGGTAGAAGCACTCCTTAACATTTAATGGCCTAATTAAATCTGTGGTTTGTAAGTTTGAGCTGAATTTACAACATAATGAAGAGTGAATCAATCATCTCACCTGATCATAAGTGTTTTTTCTCATATGTTTATAAACATTACCAACATTACCAGTGTAAACAAACCTTAGCAGTGCTACAACACATCAAAAATGAATATCTAGTTCTGTTTTTAATAATCACCAGTCAATAAATATGAGTGACAGCAGGCTCTAATTTTATGCCTTCATTTATAGGAGCCAACCATTTTGTTGACATTTAGATCAGACAGATCGTGCCTTTACCCAAAGAAAAGTTAGGAAACAATGGAGTAGTGCAAGTTCAGCGTGAGACAAAGAAGATCAATAAAAATCATTTACTCCACATTGATTTAGTTTGATTTAGAAAGAAAAACGAATAGAGAATAACGATTCATTAGATAGGAGCAGGTAATACTACAGCACTTAAGATAAACATGGGTCAAAGAAGCTACTTGATCTTATTTTAGGTAAAAAGGCCCACAAAATGAACAACAATAGTAGAACCAGTTGAGTCAACATTATCATTTACTGACTTCCAGAGAAATTGTACGGTCATATGATCATAATGATCAGAACTGGAAAATGCGTCGGCTGAATTAATGATTCAGAGAAAACTTAAATTAAACACCGAGCAAATCAGTCATAGTCAAGTTTTTGTTTTAAAGTAACATGTATATGTAGGGCCTAAAGGGACAGTTCAGATTTTTTTAAGTAGTGTGGTGAGTATTTATCAGCGTTCAGTGTATTATCTACAGATGGCAAACACTCCCCCAGTTTGGAGAAGCAGAGACGGGCACCAGAAAGGAAGCTAAACAATGTTCAGCTGTGGACATGGTCAGCAGTAAACCGCATTGTAGCCACTTTAAAAAAAGGCTCACTCCACGCAATGATTTTTTTTTTGTTTGTTTGTTTGTTTTTTTTTTAAATCAGTTCAAGTATAGAGTAGAATATTTTCACCACTTTGCCGTCAGACAGCTTTACCTGACAGGAAACAGCCATTATGTAAGCCAAATACCTCTCTGGCATGCTCAACCAGGCTCCACTGGCAAAATCAGTAAATTTATCTTGCAGAACACAGGAGCTGCTGCTCTACCACCGCCTCAGTCTATTGTTTGACTGTGTGACTTTGGCAGCGGTCAAGCAGCTCCTGTGTTCTGAGAGGTAAAATTACAAAATATTTTTAAATATTTTAATTATAGCGTACTGCCTAAAATGATGTTGATTTTTTTTAGGTGTACCTTTGTTGGATGGCTAAAATACGTTTTGCTGTTGACCCTGTCCACAGCAGTAGATTGCTTAGCTTCCTAAACCAGGACTCCTCTGTGCTTCTCCAAACTTCTCCCGACTGCCATCCACTGTAGGTAATACACTATGGATATGTACTACATATAAACCTACTCAAATAATCCAAACTATCCATTTAAAGCATCAATTTCATTTATTTCATGAGAGTCACTCCTTCATTTGTCATATTGTGATAAGATATAATAACTGGAAAATATTCTCATAGCATATTATTAATTACAGCTTTTTTGCTCAGTCACACAACAAAGCATGACACGAACAGTTTTTGTTTTAAATAATCAGCATCTAAATAAATGTGAAGCACCAGTTCTTGAGAAACATGAGCAAATTGTCTATTCATGGTTTGTGTTGTGTTACAACAACAGGGAGTAGCAGCGCAGTGAGTCAGCAGCCACACAACATTAGTCATACAAACTGTGTGTGCAAGCACGTACTAGGCATCAGCATATATAAATGCAATTTTCTTTATTAAAAAGGGTTAGGTGTTTGATAATTAATCACTGCCGGTTACATCTCATGGTAATTAAAAATCATGATTCAGATTTTCTCAGGAAATAATTAATGGAGGGGAACAGATCAAAACATGTGCGAACACAATGTTTGTGACACAGGAAGCAAAATCTATTATCAAGCTAAATAAGAGGCAACGCTGCTTCATTCAGCATCAAAGGTCTAAGTGGACAGCTGCACTCTCTCTGCACTGAAACAGGAATAAAGAGGTGTGGTAGGTGCTTGTACACAAGTACAAGCAGAACTAGTATGCCAGATTAATACATTTTCAGATTTTCCACATCCAAAAGCACAAGAATGTACAATAGCCAGAGACAATATCTTAATTTACTATATTTGACCTAGAGTATATATAAGGTATAAAGGCAATATAAACAAAGAGAATCTTATTTCATTTAGTCTCCAACAAACACTTTAGTCAAACAATTTACAACCTAAAGAATCCATCCACAGAGCAGCAGTGAGCAGAGTGCAGGCATGTGGGACTGATGTCCAACATGTCATAAAAATGAGCCCCTGCACACATACAGACAGCAAAGTGTAAATTCCTGATCAAAGTTTGAAACAAGCCTTTGCCCCCAAGCTGGAGCATTCCTGACAGCCTGAGCAGGATCTGCCTGAACTGTTATCAGCTGAGAGCGTCCGCCTCGCCGGCCCCACCGCCACTCAACAGGAAGGAGTTTCTGTGCATCATCAGCAGAAAATAGACAAATTATCAGAGTTCAAGACCTACGCAGCATCTGAATTAGGGATGTTTATGATTAATCATTACACAGCTTGGTTAAATACTCAATTCTGATTGGTCAGTTACAGCATTATAAGGTCTGTTATTTCTGCATAGCGGACCGTTGCTATGTATGCAGTTCTGATCATAGATTCTGAAGGAGCAATAAAATCACTTTAAAATTAATACTCTGTGTGAAATTTTAAGTACGTAGACCCCTTCAAGGTAATTCAAGACCCCTCTGTTTTGTGTCAGGGTTCTGCAACTTCCTGTCAGGGTTTATTTTGCAATAATGCTCACTGTACATTATCCCTTACACATTGATCGATTAACTATTGTTAAGACTTTAACTGATGAGACCTCATTAACCAGTAATGTATGGTTTGTGTATCATTTCTCCAGAGGTTTTCTCATGGTTTGGTTTATTCTGTGTTGCTAGTCTAGAAATGGCAGTAATTGCACCCAGTATATGTGCTGCTAAATTGTTTAAATAAAACGTAAACTGAGAAAAAGACGGAGTGTTCTAGAGGAAACCATTTGAGGAGAGAGAAGGAGATGCTCAGCTGCTCTTTTATCACTCTGGCTTTGATGTCGTTGTTGTGTGTCACTTTGCAAGTGATGCAAGAGAACTCAGAAATATAATTTAAGTGGCTAGAGAGTCCATCTGAGACACATCTGTGCACATCCATTTGGAATTGCACTTATAACCAAACGTAGATTGGATCCAATTTGCAAAAAATTGCATTTCATGTTTTTTTTTTTCTGTCCAGATTCTCTAAAAAAAATCAATCTGGATACAATCTGGATATGCCAAAAAACATATTTGGGCTGGCAGTCTGAACAAGGCTGTAGTTATCTCCAAAGTCTGCTACTTTGACTGTAATTATATGCAAATGGGCACATAATCTTGAACATCTTTTCCTTCCTGCAATCATTCCAGTGAAAACACATGAAAACAAACTTTAGCGTTAAGTCTTGTTTGAACAGTTTACACTTAGTCCAAAAAGTTCAGCACTCATCATCTGAATATACTGTCAAAATCTACTTTCCATTCATTAATCCATCCAGGAACTAAACCTTTCCAAACAAGCACACCGAGTCAGTTCAGTCATGCTCTGCAGCTCAGACTCATACAAACGTGGAGGTGATGTTGTGATGCTACAATCAATGATGATTATTTTTGCTTACATACTAATCAGCTTGGTGTCTTCTTTAACTGTGTATTTCACCTGTGATGGCTACTGTGTATTTTTGTCTTTGTGCTTTATTGTACGTTAATGTTTCGGGCTGCTATGACAATTTAATTTCCCTCTGGGGATTAATAAAGCCATCCATCCATCTTCTTTAAAGACCCCCAGTGACATGGAAATCAACTCATGCTGTGTTTGTTTACTGACTAAAATGAAACAAGGTTGGACACATGCAACACAATGATAGCTGACATGGTAACAGTCTTTGAGGAGCATGTGGAAAAAGGGGGAAAAAACAGAAACCCAATAATTAAATTGGGTTTGTAGTCAAACAGATTTTACGACCGTCTGTTACATAACATTTTGAAACTAATATCTTACCAGTCTGTGCTAGAAACAAGCAAATTACACTGTGTGTAGGGTTTACCTTGGAAACTACCAACTAGTTTAACACTTCCAAGGTGTCAAACAAGCACTTAAACTCCCATGTGTGACCTGTGCCATCAAACTAAACAGCTGGATTAAACAACAGCTGGTGGCAAATGCTTAGCACCATCACAAGCCAGCACCATCAAAAGAAAATCACTTTGACTGACCTTTCAGCAGCATCTCTCCTGTCCTCTGGCAGGGAGAAGACGCAGCCCATGGCACGCAGCCCTGTTGCTCACCACTGCCACTAGCACCACTGGCTAGGCCACGCCGGGAAGGAACCGCCACGCTCAAAATCAAAAGCAGGGACGTCAACACTCCACAACCACAGGATGGAAAAATAAAAACCAGTCCAGAAAGGCAGCCAGACGGACACTCGCAGGTTTTGGAAGAGCTGCCTGCCTTCACCATAGAGGCTCCAACACGATCTGAACTCTGCCTCTTCCTGTGCTGCTCTCTGAAACCAGCAGCGTCTGTTCTCCACACACACACACACACACACACACACACGCACGCACAGAGCCTACAAGCCTTGTCAGTGTCTGGCAACCGCTGAAGACACAATGGTGGGAAACTGACTTTCCCATAAAATGTAGCCGAGCTGCACACTTTTGACTCACACACACTGAAACACTCTGGGGCTGAAAATGCCTTCCTCCTCCTCCTCATCCCCGCCCCCTTTTCCTCTCCGGTCTGAAAGGTGTTGGGGGGAACGAAAAAGTCTACAAGATCCATTCTGAGAATTTGGCTGGTTATCAGAGCAACTCCACGGTGGTGGACCATTGAAGAAGGGAGGGAGAAGGGGGGGTCTGTGAATGGTAGTTTTTTTTTCTGAAGTATCCCCGCCCCCATCTCACTGGAGGAGAGAGGGGAATGTCATCGCTATGGCAACCTCATTTATCATAAAAGGATTCCATTTGTGACATGGCCCTACTCCAATGAGAGCAGAGCAGCTCAGCCCACACACACACGCTGAAAAGAAAAACAGGGGAGTGGGGGGAAAAGAAGAATGAAAAAAAGTAACTCAGGGCAAAGAAAGGGTTGCTTGTCTTTTGCCTCAACTTTCCACCTTTGGAGAGGACTCACAAAAGCAGCTTGGCTCGCCCTCCTCGTTTGCTCTCCAGGGAACTTTCAAAATGGGTTCAGGGCCAAAAACAAAAGCACAGGAAAGACATGGAAGACTACGCCCCCTTCATAACAGTTAGGTAATCACTGCTCCCTTTTAAAGGGGAGGGGGGACCAGCTTGTGTTGCTCTGTGCTCCCTTCCTGTATTCCCGCCCTGCACAGATGATACACGCTCTTCCCAGGACAACACACATGCACTACAGGGGTCTCTCCCCCTGTTCTAGCCAACCTCCTGCTTCCAAACAAATGGTCTGGATCTCCATTCACACAGCCACACAGAGAGTGTGGCCACTGCTGGCCCGTGGCTTTTTACTCTGGTGACCAAAGAAGTTGTGTTGTGGTTGGGGAGGGACTAAAAATGTGACCAATGGAAGGAAAGTCCATTGAAGCCAAGCCAGGCCTCCATGACTCTACTGATAAGTGATGAGGGGAGGGAACAGGGAAAGAGAGGCTCACATGCACGGACAGTTCAGGCGGACAGAGAGTGAGATCAGATAAGTTTCTGAGAGAGGAGAGACTGTGTTAAAGAGCATTGCAAGGGGAGAAAAAACAAAGGTCACTACTAGTGGAACATTTACAAGTTTTAAAATCTGTGCACTCTCACACACTTGCTTCAAGGCCCACCTAATGACAACCTGTACACAGAATTTTATAACAGTCTATTTGTTTCATTCTAAATGCTTGGGCTGAACGAAATGCTAATCATGCTGCATTATTTGACAGATATCGCAATATGATTCACAAGTAGTGGGGATTATTATTTTTGTGTCACAATTTTCATTATCACTGAAATTAAAATCATGATGATGTTTGATGATCACGATGATTGTGGTCTGTACCAAACAAACATAATTTCTTACATCTGGAAAACAAGGATGTAGGCCAGGACATCTCTGCAGTGCTACAATACTTCATTCCAATGGTGTGTCACACAGTTTTCCAAAAAAAGATTACAGCTTTTGCAATTTGGATATTTGGCCATATTGAGATTTGTACAATATTTAGATTACTTGTGCAGTCCTACTACCCTTTAAGTTGTCATGATACAAGTGGGTTGCGCAATATTTACTGAATGGCATATGACAATGTCCAGAGTGAAACATCACGATGGACATATCGACGAAGATATTGTTGCTGCGTCTATGTCTTGATACCACATGTCAGTAACTTTGTTGTGTTAAATAATAATGATAAAATACAAATATGAAATAAATGTTGTGTTAAATAATACTGAAATAATAATAATGTTAATTGTGAAAATAATAAACTCGACATGGAAACACTGCAGCAAACAGCAGCAACAGCTCCTTTTTATTTATTCTCTGAAATGTTCTCTGGCTGGTCTATCGGTGTATCCCCAATTTGAAACTTTGATACAATACTAGTGGTGGTACTTTTTTTCGCTTAACAGTCAAATTTCACGCAGGACAATAAAGATTGAACTGAACTGCAGTCTTGAAAGAGAATTTAGATCTTTTTTATAGTTTTGCTACTATAATTAACAGATGTTGAATTGTTTTAAACACATGGGGCCCTATCTTACGCCGGTCTAAGACGCAAGACGCAATGGATTTAATGTATTCAAAGTGTGTCCAAATCCTCCTTTGCCGTCTCCTCCCAGGGGTGCGAGTGATATTTTGAACTGCCCTGCCCCCGGTGCCACTGGTGCAAAGCGGCATACACCTATCAGGTGTGCCCAAGTGCCCTCATTAATTCACTGGCGAGTTTAGGCCGAACATGCAATAAACCAATCAGAAAGTCAGCTCTCATCACGTGTAAGAGGAAGGTACGCCGGCAGCGCAAGCAATGGCAGCATGACGGCAGATTTACGAGGAAACAAAGAGAAAAGATTGTCAAAGCGAGGAGACAGATCTCCTGGTTCGAGAAGTGAAAGCGTGAGAGCGCGCACTATATGGAGACACGTCTCCAAAGCAGCTTCATGTGTAAATAGTTTATTTTTACATGAACACCTGCAAAAACTATTACAATAAATGAACCGCAAATGTCACGCAGATATGTAACTGGTTATGTTTTACACTGAAGCACCTCGAAATTGTGTTGTATTTTATAATTTATTATTATCTCCCACCTAATCCTCATCTCCTCCTCTAATCATCCTCGTCTGTCCCGCTACGAAACAATCAGAAAGCATTTCTGAAGTTTGAAGTGCGCAAAATTACACACGAATATATCCAACCAGCTCCGATAAAAGCACACATACCTTTTTCTCTCTGGGTCAGACCGGACTCATGCGGTCGTGTCTTGTACATTTTGTATGTTATAGATAATAGTTGTTTAATCCTTGTTTTTCTGGATCACAACAAACAGGCAGACACAAACACTACAGCTCCTCCAGCTGTCATGCTGACTCATCTGATAAAGACGATCTGACAGCCGTGATCCCATCCCGTGCGCACTTTACAGGTCTGTGTAGATTTATGAGGCTTTATAATTATAAAATAATTTCTTTTTCCTTAATAGTGAGTTTATCTTTAAAGATACACATGCACGCACGGCTATTTAACATTAATGAAAGGTGTTCTGTGATTGTGGAGCTGTTGCGCAGGTGGTTGTGCTATCTTAAACCAGCGCAAGTGCCATTTTGCCATGTCTGCAAGATAGCAAATTCACTTGCGCCTGGTCTGTTCCGCCGTGGGTGGGAGGTCTAAACATGCAGCTAAAAGCTGGTCTAAAGCACCCGGTGCCAAGATACTCCCCTCAGTGATCAATGAAAGTATTTCCTTTTCCAGATTAACATGTGGTCTTTTATAGCTTTTACATCAACTATAGTATGTGTGAAAATGTATATTTACTTCATCTCAAAGGAGAAACACAATAAAATAATTTTAAAATAAATGAAAAAAAAAAACATTCTTGTCCTTGAACTTTGATTTCCAGAGCTATTGAAGTGAGAAATCTGAAAACAACCCCATACTCCACAGGTGATTAATTAACTTGAGTTGCATGGGCAATAAAACAATAGTGACAGACTATGTATCAGCAATAGACACTTCATCAATAGCACTAAGAAAATTACTTAATAAAATGTTAATAGTTTCAATGCCAAAACACAAACCACCGTGAAACCATATAACAAATACACCCTGATAAACAGCCATCATATCCCTTAATAATGGCGTGCCAGTATGGCAGTTAAAATGAAATTTTTATCTCCTGGTCTTTACTTAAAAATATCAATAATTATAGATAAACTGAAATTAAACATTTTATTTTGATACATTTTTTAGCTTTATCACCCAGCCCTAGCTGAGAACTTTGCAGAAAAAAAGATGTGATTTATGCCAAATGGAGGAGCTGAGATCAGCAGAGTCCAATTTAAGAGTAAAAAGCTGCAAGTGAACTCCCACACACTGTCTAACTTACAATGTAATTACAGTCTTACTATTGCAAGTTAAACTGCGTGCAGGAGTTTACTTGTAATGTCCCTTTACTTGCAATTTCACAAATGTTCTGTGTATTAAAAGTGCATATGGTGCCTCTTTGGGCAGGTTGTTCAGCAGCAAACTATTGGTGTAAAAAAACTGTCCCTGGATGAATACAAGGTGCTATAGAGGCAACAAGAGAACCGTTATTCCTGAAAGCAAACATAAGACCTACTGCTGTCCAACAGAGCTGATTAACTGTGTCAACAATCAACACATTAGTTTACAATGTGGCTGACAGCAGCTAGTGCTTACAAGTATGGCTAAGTTTAATAGAAGACATGATGATACACCCTCATATAATCACTGAATGAAAATAATTTCATTACAATGGAAGAAGTCATTTTTATTTTATTATTATATCATGAGCTGCCTTAGTAACATGATATTGTAAGAGATAGGACTGACACACTCTGGTCAGGTGGTCACATGTTTGGTCATTACACCCTTGTCTGAACAACTTTTCACTGGTCAGACAGTCACTAGTGCTACTTTATGATTATTGCTGTTATTGTCTGTGGGTGGAGGGACATTATGCAGACCTGATGCATTTTATTTTTGTTTGACCAACTGTTTAGTGAACATTTACTTGGCTCTCAACCCACTGACAGCACGTCAAAGTACCAGCACCAATCGATATGTCTGACCAAAGAGGACAATAACCTAACTTAAAACTCAAAAGCTATAAGCTTTTTCAAGTTTTATGTTTTTTTATAGGGATGCACCATTCAATCAATGAGAGACCAGAGCCAGATGGTTTTCAGCATGAAGTAATACTAGTACTAGCAGTTAATACTAGCGCAACTGTAGCAAAAACAAGTATAAAACATCCAAGTTTTGCATGGAAAGATAAGAGAATGTTTACGTTTCTTTTTTAGATTATTTTGGGCTTTTCCCTTTATTTTGATAGTGACAGCTATCAGGAAAGGGGGTAGAGAGAGAGGGGATGACACACAGCAAATGGGCTGCAGGCGAGAGTCGAACCGACGGTTGGTGCAGAGGACCAACAGCCTCATTACATGGGGCGCATGATCTACCAACTGAGCTATAGGGGCAACCCATGTTTACTTTTCTTTATTTACCTTTTTTCTTCAGGAGATTTACAAAACACCCTGTCTGTTTTTGACAAACTATTGTTAATGGTAGACAAAATATGCTAAAAAAATAAAGGTAGCTTTTGGTTTATGTATTTTGCTCAAATAATATTCCAAGAATTAGAATCAGGATTTTATCAAACTCAGCATCTATGCATTATGCTATGCTATGAGATTTTTTTAACTGACTAAATATAACCATGACATATATAAAAGACACAACATATGGTCTTAATTTGTTTCTTTAACTTTTAGCAGCTTTCTTTTTTCTTCTCCTAAAGATGTAGTCAGATGTGAACAGGAACCTGATAATACTCACGGTGTGTCAAGCTTCTTGAATTCGGGGATGGGCTCAGGCTTTTTGCGGGACATGAACCAATAAATGACGAGACCAACAATCAGGGAGAAGAGGAAGATGTCCAGGCTGCTGAAAAGGGGCTCCTCTTCATCCACCATGGGCTCGGTGTGGGTGGTGGTCTCAGTGTCCATGTCTGCCATGTTGACACTCTACATTGGAACAGAACGAACAATGCTTTAAGACCAGTCTACCATGTTTAAGTTATAAGATACTCAATATCTATAGACTATTGCCTGTTTTCCATTTTGTGTGATGAATGTGTTTTATATAATAAATAATACAAAACTATTTATATAGCATCTTTCATACAAAAACATGTAGCTCAAAGTGCTTTAAATCTTAAAAAGGAATAAAAATAGGAAAAATAATTAAATTAAGGATTCATTCCAACCAAACCAGAGCTGGTAATTGCTGGCAAAGCTATTTCTGGTGAGTTTTTATTGTTGGCTCTGTCAAGTTTGAATGAGTGACGATGTTAAAATTCCAGTTTTACAAAAGGGAGTCTGGTTGGTTTGGCAAGAGCAAAAAACAGCCATTTCTGATTAAACAAAACATATCTTATTCTTTAAAAAAGGAAGTCTGTGACTGTGGGGATCATTTCCATTTTGTCAGAAACTTATAATAACAACCCAGGGTTTCCCCCAGAAAACTTGCTAAGCCTGGTGGTAGAGAAGCCCATCGGCGGCCCACCGTGTTTTTGTAAAAAAAAAAAATTAAACGTTGACATATCCAGGCGAAACTGCACCAAATGTGCCATTTGGGCATCAGTCACACAAATGTTTGGCACTGTGTTGTTAGTATGTTAGCACCGCTATCTGATTCAAACATTCAGAGAACCTCCTCTGCTGTAAATTTCTCCCGTTTTCTGCTGATTGCGGTGAATAAACACTCTGCTCACAGCGTCTGAAGTGTCAACAGGCTGCGTCCTGTGCGCATACGCGTCAACTCCCTGGGGCAGTCCAGGGGACTGTCTCGGCAACCCATTGGTCAATTTTGATGATCGACACCTCTATAAACCAATCAGTCAGGAGACTCGATCGCTACCACCCAAATTTACCTTAGCAACTCCAATGACGATACAGAAGGACCTGAAGCCAAAGATAGTGTATTGTAGGAAGTAGGGATGTTCCTGGCGACTAATTTCCCTGTCGATTAAACGCAAAATTTAATTTAGACTAGTCGACTAGTCTAACACTAAGAAAACAGTCAGAAAGCAGTTAATATTGAGCAAAATGTATTAATTTATAATGTTAAACACTGTCCGAAAAAAATACTGTGCATGTTAAGAGCCATTTGAAGCCGTTAATCACAGTCAACAATCGCCAAATCGTACTTTAAATGCCGCTGAAATGTGCGCTATGCGCGCTAAATATGCAATACAAACCGTACACATTAACTTACAAAACATTACAGCAACTCAATAAATCCTTCACCTAAATGCTTTCAGACCGAAGAGGATCACAGAGTCTGCAGGTAAACGAACCCGGTGACGTTAGCCACCAGTCTGCTACATAGTGTGGCTAATGTTAGCAGTGCTAGCAGGAGCAGCAGCAGCTCCACTTACAGGTTTATACCTGTGTCTGTGCTTAATGTGGTCACATGTTTCTCCAGTCGAGTGTATATCAGCTTATTATGTTACAGTCTACATTCAACATTATTTACATTGTCTAGATTAAAACACTGCCAAACCACGCTGGTTTTACGAGCTGTCATCTGTCCAACTTTGCTGATATAAACAAACGGGGTTGCCTAGGTGATCGGGGCGTACACGCTGGGTGAGAGAGGCTGCCATCTGACAGTGCGGCAGCCCCGACTAGTGGCGGGCAGCTGCATAAAATCTTAGAGGCAACAGATAACTGGCATGTACATGACTAAAATATTGATAAATAGTTTAAACGACTAGTAATTCTGGTGCCGACTAGCGAGGGAGGGGACGTTTAATCGTATAGTCGACTAATCGTGCGCATCCCTAGTAGGAAGATGCGTTACTCTGCTCGAAAAAAGCCCTTGCTCTTTATGAAAACAACCAGGACCGTGATTCATCTCAAACTACTGAAGAGTCATAGGAGTCAAGCTGGAGTATAACTTTAGGCCACAAAACAGTTAAAGTAAGACATATTTTTATGAATCTGTGAAGGTTTTTTTGCGACTATTTGGCGTCTAACTCTGAGTTTTTGTCACACAGTGACGAGTGAGATCTCTTCGTAATCAGTAGGATCTCTGTTTTCACAAGACACTTGTGTGGTTTGCTTGAAATGGCTCGAGTAGTAAAAGCACTCAATGGGGGGTGGTCTGTTTTTGCGTTTTTGCTAAATGCCCATATTATTGCTTGTGGTTTAAATTGTTTTTCGTTTAGGTGGCAATACTTGATAGAGGCTTTTAGCTGAGTTTCTTCCCGTCATTTTGGGGTGCTACATGTTAGGATTGGTGCTTCCTAGCGTGCCCATAGGTCGTTTGTACCGCACGCATCTGACGCTGCTCCCTGTACAGGGGGCGCTCGGGATGAAGAGGATAAAAAAGTGCAAACATGGCCAAGGGGTAAAACCAGGGAACTGAGAGGCTGAAGAGGTATGCGGTGCTGTGTAACCTCTCTGTGACCTCGGTTAAAAGCTCTTTTATACCGTCTTTGGTATCACTGTTTTGGTGCATAAAAAAACCTATTTAAAATAAATAAACAAGTGACGCTCAAGTAACAAACATCACCTGTCCCGCTTGCTCTGCCGGTGCACCCTGGTGAGGTGGCTGTCAACACTGTCACTGGTGTGCCGTCTAAAAATCTTAGTTTTGTGGTTCGTGGTGATTTAGAGGCTTGGTGTGTCCAATTTACAGCCTGCTGTGCTGTTGCACTGCCCCGCATACAGAGCCAAAATTTGTTTTACCAACCACTCATTTCACTGTCTCTTATCAATGAACCACCGGCACATGTTGTCACAAGGGTTCTTTTAATAAATGAGACAGCTAATAATTGAAATGCTATCCCTGTGCATTTTGTAAGCTTGTCTCCGTTTTATCCTGTTTTTGTAATGCACACTGACAAAAAAAAAGGGAAAAAAAATAATGCTGGACTGGAAGAGTCTCAATCAACTGAATGGACTGGACTGACTACTCAAATCTTCGACTTTCAGGGGCAGCCATACCGGCTAGGCTGTAATAAGTAATAAGGTGCAGGGACAGCAAACAATAATTTAAAATATGCACTTTCAAAACATGATTCGGTTCTACAGTCTCAGGGAAGAAATTCCATCTGAACAAAACTAAGAACACTGGCATAAAACTGGTTAAAATGCTGCACAGAACCATATGATTGCTAACATATGTGAGCAATATTCTACATGCCATACCATACAATGATGGTCTTTGTGCCAGCAGTACTGGACAATTGGCTCAACATGCTATAACATTGTGACCCACAGGTTTCCATACATGAGGAATTCCTTGTCATGCACCGACAGCAGCAGCAGCAGCAGCTCTTTTCACACTGTGCA
This sequence comes from Lutjanus argentimaculatus, assembly GCA_034769285.1. NCBI lineage: Eukaryota > Metazoa > Chordata > Actinopteri > Lutjaniformes > Lutjanidae > Lutjanus > Lutjanus argentimaculatus. The sequence goes on from JAWZSL010000001.1 coordinate 7,484,324, forward strand.
CCAAAGGACTTCACGTTCTGAGGTCTCAAATTTCAATTTGGTTCAAAGAGCGAAAACAATTAAATGAGATCATGTTATCATTGTTCTGTTAAACTGGCTAATCCACAGCTGAGGACTGTTTAACTGACACTCTCTCAACACAACACTAGCCTGCTCACTACATGACTGCTGACTCACTATATATTATGTAAACCACTTCACCTGTTGCGTACAGGAGCGGTACCTGCGTGCTAACCCAAGTAGGTACAGAAGTCACAGCGCAATCAGGACTTGAAAAAAATTTACTACAGTCAGATAAAAAACCCAACATGATAAAAAACAGTTTCTGGTAATTCCTAAATAAAATATTTCAATGATATTTTCAGAAATCAGTGCGCTACATTATGTGTAACATTTTGTGCTGTAACATTTTCTTTGATCGTACGATTTCAATCAAAATCAGACATTAAATTTCAGTTTTCAGAGCTCATAACAGGATAGTTCCACACACCGCATTTGTTACTGAGTCTAACTAGTCTGTTGAAATTGTACTCACTAGTTTTATAATGGCATCCACTTGTGCCCTGTACCAAAAGGCAGATACTGATATTTGAGTCTTAAAAGTCTGATCACAATACATTGACCGATATTCATATTTTTTGCATAAAAGCACGTAACATAACTAAACTGAAGCTTTCTCTCTTAAAGTCTTTGTTTATCAGAAAATTGTGATCAAGAGACAGTATGTGCGGAGGGGAACATTTTATAGTTGCAAATAACATTAACTTGTCAGCGCTTTCTGGCTGACAAACTGATGTAATATTGTTTTTAAACAACATTTTTAATTTGTTTTATTAACTGACATATATATATGAAAAATAAGCTAATATCAGTCAATACAGCGGTCTGAACAATTTATCAGCAGATAATTTTAATGGATATTTGGGGGCTCATTAGAGGCTATAACAAAATTATAACATCTATCTTAGAAGCAGCAACTAGGCCTGAGTATATTAAAACAATAGTGATGTATCTGCAATTGACACTTCATCAATAGCAATAAGAAAATTGTTACATAAAATGTTCGATAGGTCTGCTTAGATGCAATAAGTAACAATAATCTATGCAATAACCATCATGAAAGCAAAGCACATAAATATGCCCTGACTCATTAACAGCCTATCATATCCCTTGATAATGGAGTGTGCCACAAGTGACACGCAAACAGCCAGTCGGTTAACAGGTGTGTTGTTGCACCATCGACATGTGACTCAACAGTAAGAGCATGAAGAGAGAAAATGAGTGCAGATGTATGATAGTGTTTTTTTTTTCTTGTCTATTAATTTTTATTACCCGCACGGCTCAGTAAATAAACTACTTAAATTCAAAGAAAGGCAGTTAAATTCACAACAGAGTGGTTAAATTAGGCCCCCTCTTTTCTCTGAATCTTTATTAAAAATAGGTTAGTAAATTAAATAATAAATTATTATCAACAGACTGAATTGGAACATTTTATTGTGATAAATTTTTCAGCTATATTGACCAGCAACACTCAGTTTGTGCCAGCTTATTAGGTACTCCTAGCTAAATCCTGCAATGAACGCTGCCTTCATGAAGGATATTAATATTAGTTTCATGAAACTGGAAACCAGGAAACAAGAGAGAGAGGGTTGTATGATATGCAACGAGAGTCCGCGGCTGGAAGTGAACAAGGAATAGCTGCCGTTATGGGGTGTACACTTTAATCATTTGTGGTGTAGCCGAACTCAAGTGTGTTATAATGACAGGTATAATTATGTACCTAATAAACTGCCAAATGATGTTAAGTCTGATCATCCAGGAGGCAAATTAATGAATATAACTGTACATCACTTATACAGTAGAAAAGTATCATGTCTCAAAATGCTGACTTATCAATACCTATTGATTCTGAATATTTGAAAGGATTTCAATACTCATTATCGTAAGTATTGATATATCAGTACCAGCTGCACTTTATTGCTCTGTTGAATGAGTTTCTATTACCTTTAATTCATTACTAAGATTAGTTATAGTTAATTAAATAATTTAGTTATTTTGAAAGGCCAGATCTAACAAGGAAAAAGCCCAAATGTTTCTTAAAGCATTAGGTTTCTCAATGGCTTAATATAGCTTTGTTATATTTATCTTTTAATAAAAATCTAAAATGTTATGCTTTTAATGCTGTGGCAAGTATTGCTAATAGAATATCTGCATTGCGGACACACCTTTTCTATTGTGATTTAGTATCCATGCTGACTACTTTGCTTAAATGATCTCCCAGCAGCCCAAACTTAACACACAAGAACCTCCTGTCCTCAAGTTCACAGCAATGATAAGCAATCCAATAGCAACAATGACAGAAAAACCTATCTACAGAGTAGCAGAGGCACCTATTAATAATCTTTGTGATTCTTTCACACAAAGTGGCGACCTAACGAAGTGATTATTCTTGATGAAGAGAAGCCCTTACCCCTAGAGTAAGTTCAAGTCATATATTGTCCAGTATTTTTCAGATCTGGCCGAGGAAGTACCTCTGACACAGTGTTTAAAGCCACACTTCACAGACTCACTGTATTCATTGTAGCTTTAAGTGTGGCTAACACAGGGTGTATTCAAAATCATATGAGACTTTGGTCATTTGCCAATAATGCCGCAGTGAAAGAAACTCTAATAGCTCTATTAAGTGTTGCCACCGGGGATGTAAGTGATCAATGAATCTGACATGGTCCAGGTTCACTGCAGTTCATCCCAACACTTCACCTCTTCTGCTGCTTAATGCAGACAGTTGTGTAACAGTGGTGGAGACACCGGTTTCAAACAGCGTGTATGAAGAGCCACATGTAATGTAGACACCATTTTGTTCAGTAACAGCTGGGGACGTGTTTTATATTTATAAAACAATGCTGGCGGTCAGAATAAACGAGGAAAACGACCAAGATAGCCAGTGGGACTGCTTTTAGGGCCCTGACTATTCCCTGAACTGTGACAACACTGCCTGAAAACATGGCACTATCAAAGATACAGGTTAATTCAGACAGAAAACACTGCTGGCTTAAAGATAACATGTGCAAAGGGTATTAGTTTTACCCTGTTCGCGCAAAGGAGACGACTTGTACCAAAGAGATGTGAGTTAGCCCCAATTTGCGTAACACTGGAGTCAGCACTTCTTCGCTAACACTTCACTGAAAAAAACCCGAACATTTCCTCCGTATTTTGAATTTCTCGTTTCGGTGAAAACCTGTTTTAAATCATGTCTAATTCCCGAGCACTGCCACAGCCTACAGCTCGATGTAAAACAGTTTTAAAGGTGTGAGTTTGGCGTTGTGCTTACCTTCGCCTCCCCTCTTTTGTGTGTCACGCTCACTCTGTGCTCAACGCGGAAGGAAACTTTACGCCACGTAGGATCAAACCAAGTCAAGCCTGGGAGCGGGGGTGGACGCTTGTAGTTTCGACGCCAGAGTAATCTATTCCAAGAATATATTCGTTTTCTTTACAAAACTTCAAATGTGTGTTTTTAAAGAAATACTTCTGCCAACATTTACTTAAAAAATACGTGTTTTAATTCATAATTTCAGCGGACACGTGTGTCAATGTGGACCGGTCTACAAAGGCATTACCTAATGTCACTGTGAGCATGTAACCCGCTATAATAAATAACTGTCGACGTGCAGGACGCTCAAGGGTCTTGGTTATGTAATGCAACCAACAGGACAGACTGTGTAACCCTGACATAGTGAATGGCAGCCTCATCAAACATGTCCTCCTCCACAAAAAGGGTGTTTTATGTTCATGGTACCAAGGACTTAAGAGTCTCTTTATTTAAGTAAAAGTGGCAATGCCATTTTATAAAAATACTCTGTTACAAGTAAAAGTCATGCATTCTCAGTCTTTCTTAGACAGAAGTTCTAAACTTTCAGCACCACAATGTACTTTTAGTAAAGCCTGACTAATACAAGATTTTTGGGACAGATGTTGATGTTAGGGAATTAAAAAAATCTGATATCTATGTTTCAGCTAATTTTCTTTATACAAAATATAATATAGATATCATGGAATATATATATATATATAAATATATATATATATATATATATATATATATATATATATATATATATATATATATATACATATATAGTAATGATCCCTCAAATTTGTTTGTCAAACACTTGTGACAAACATATGTAATGTGGAGGCATGATATTTTACAGTTTAATGGTGAACTTTATGGTCCAAAATGACATCAAACAGTAAATATGTTCTGCAAAAAAAAAGTTTTTCCTCTACTGCATTCAGATAAATGTTGTAGAGGAAGAAGTGCAGTAAAGTAAAAATGAGACCCTAAATTAAGTAAAAAAAAACAAAAAAACAAAAAAAAACACCTCAGTGCAATACATGAGCGAATGTGTTAAGTTACATTGGCTCTATCTTCATTTAAGGCTGCATTCTGTGTCTAACCACAGTGAGAAAATAATTGTGTAACCTAATGAGATCTTGTTTGATCTTGTTGTTTGAATGTACTTTTTAAAATCCCTGCAGGGGAAACCCAACTTTTCAACCTGATAAAAGGACAAAACTAGAAGAGTGCTCCCAGTAGATAACAAATCTCTGCCAGGCAACCCAAAAAGAATATTTGTATATAACTCCTTTGTAATCACAAACATTTTGATTAGTAACTGTAATTTAATTACATATTTTTTCTTAGCAACTGTAATAGATTACAATGACATTTTTTGTAATTTAATGAAATGTAATTAGTTACATGTAAGCAGTTGTGTGCAGTTGTGTGAAATGTTGTCACAATTAGTGTATAAATTCTTGATTTGTGGCCAACAGTGCATTTTGTCAGGTCACAGTGACCTTTGACCACCAACATCTAATCAGTTCATTCTTGAGATGCCATGTTCATAAGAATGGGATGAGTTGAAAACATATTACCTCAGCCCCAGGCTGTCGCCCGTGTGGACCAAAAGTTTTTTCAAGGTTTTTCAAAAATTCAGAATCACGGGGGTCCTTCAGCATACAGCATGCACACACATACACAAACACATACTGTACACATACACAAGTGATTGCATGATTGCTTACAGCTGAGGCGGGTAATAAAAATCAAACATACTCACATATGTGTATTTACAAGCACAAAACAGCGTCACAAAGACTGTGTCTGTAAAATGACTTTATTGGTGGGTGCTTTTATTTGTTGTCTTTTTTGAGAGTAATTTACTAATTATACAGCGACAGGAACATGGAGGTATTGTGAATCATAATTTATAAATGGTCATTGATTGTAACATTTTTCATATTAATGCATCTACTGGACATGCACTGTGATATTAGCCAGGAGATTTATGATCATTTGATAACATAATAGCATAGCAAACAATACTAATGACAGTAATATTTGGAGAGAAGCACAGCATTTTATGGACATGTTTGTTTTTTTTTTCTTGATAAGTACACAGACTCTTTGGTTTCTGATTCCTGCTTTTGAGCTTCTGACGGACCACAGCCACGGTGGTGAAGAAGTTTCCCAAGAACAGAATAAGGAAGCAGAGACCACACATCAGGACCTGGCATTATGAGGAACACAGAGAACAATTCGTGAGTAAGCAAAAATCTAATTTTGCAGATTCATAATTATTTTCTTGATATATGAACAGGATCGGGGGGATGAAGTATTCAGCTGTAATGCGGAGTTGCTTTCAAACATGCAAATGCAAATTCATGAGGCAAAGTTTGCAGAGAAACTATATTTATATTATGAAGAATGAAAAATATTTCTGACAATATATCTGACAACATGTAACATGCAAATAATAAGGCCTCTCAGGCAGTAAAACATACAGTATATGCAAATAAGAAGTGTTAAAGGGACAGTTTACTCCCAAATCCCAATGAAATATTTAATATTTTTCCTCTTACTTGTAGTGCTATTTATCCATCTAGATTGTTTTTGGTCTGTGGTGAAATTTGACCCAGAACTCTCTCTGGAGGTTCTGTCCAGAATCCTTCTACCTGCTAAAAGAACCTACCCGCGAGGTTCTACCAAGAACCTTTTAAATTCCAAGGGTTTCATGTAGAATGCACACAGGAGGATCTAAAAATCTAAAAGAAAAGGGTTTCACCCATAGTCCTCTTGTCTTCTGAGGGTTCTAAGAAAAAAACATAGAATTTCTTCAGATGAGGCAAAAAAATAAGAATCCCCATTTTCCTCTGACGTATGTATATCACGCTGTTGTACTGCTGTGTTCTGTGTTGCCAGATGTGTTTAAAAAAATGGCCGCCATGTGAATATGGTGAATTGTGTAAAGTGAATAAACATTGTTTAACACCCATGCTTTCTTCCCAAAAGGGTACTTTGGATGAAAAAGGATTCTTAGTGGAACCCTCAGTCTCACAATGAACCCTTGACGAACCCTTTTTTAAAAAAAAAGGCTTCTTCAGAAGCAAATGGTTCTGAGTAGAGCATCAGCCTTTCATGAAGAACCCTCATGGAACCCTCTTTTCTAAGAGACGGAACTTGGCTTCATTTGAAAAATTCAACAGAAATGTCTTGTAGTTCCCACATGAAACTGCTCACAACAAGGTCTGTGGTTTAGTGTAGTAGCCGGGTCATGGTTTCTGGAAAGAGACACAGTTGTTGAGTTTTTCAAATGTATTTTTGGCATTTTGAGCTCCACGCGTCAAGTGCCATTTAGTTCCATTATGTTTGACAACTCCACGACCATCGCTATCCGCAAAACTCAGCAACCCACATCAAATCAATGAATAAATAGCACTACAGCTGGAGGAAAATATGTATTTTTGATTTTTGGATTAACTGTCTCTTTAAAGCTGATACTGTAAATATTGAACTGTTCTGACAGAAAGAAGCAGGTGAAGTAGTTAAACTTGGTGATCATGAAAATACGGACCTGCCATTCTTTACAGTCTAGGAGCTGAGCCATTCTGAAGAGAGACAGGCTGTTGAAGAGCTGCCAGAACTACAAGACAAAACATGAAGACTTCAGGGTTTATTACAGAGACACACTAAAGGTTAAACTGTTATCAGTATCACCAAACATTATGTCAAACCATGACTCCGCAGAATAATATTAAGACATCAAGACTTTTTGTCAGCTTTTCTGTGTGATCCAGTCTAAAACCATGACAAAGCGTGATTTTTGATGCAAGCTAAGCAGAAGTTAGAGGACATTTCTCAAGTTCAGTGTCACTGTACTCACATGGCCAAAAAAGAGGAAGGGCAAAAGAAACGTCAGCCCTTTCCACATCCATGACTGAAATCCCTCTGAAAACAGGAAGCAGACAAGAATTTACATCACTTTTCTTACTCCCACAGTGTTTATTTGAGCAGTCATGGTGATGAACCACCGTCACTGGTTTTTAATTTTTGTCAGCTAAATATTTAATTATGATATGCCTGGCTGAGTGTGTCTGTGTTCTGTGTCCTTGGCCGGTGTATCTCACCCACGGTCAGATCCATGTTGTGTCTTTCTCCCAGAGCTCGTAGTCTGTACAGACACCCGCTCTGATAATAACACTGCAGACACTGAACAAAACCTGTGTGGAAGACAATAAACACTGATCAGACTTTGGTTCAATTCAGACAAGATTGAACCATGATCTATTTTCAAGTACTTTGACCTTACTTTGATACAAGGAGTAGGCAAGGAACTGGTTCCTGAATGTCTTGTACTGGTTCCCATCTGGCCTTCAGTGTGAAAGGGAGGAAATTTGTCATTACACAGAAAATAAGGCAATATTTTTCACATCAGCCATATTGATATGAAACAGTTGGGTAAACACAGATGTAGTGTTAATTATCCATCTAGATTTTTTTGCTGAGAGTTGCAGTTTTTGGAGATTATCGGCTACAGAGATGTCTGTCATCTCTCAAATATATATATAACAGGACTAAATGGCATGTGGCTTGTGTTGCTTAAAGCACAAAAAAAGACTCCTAAAAATTCAAAACCAGTATCTCTTTCCAAAATTCATGGCCCAGTTACTCAAGATAATCCACAGACCTTTTTGTGAGCAGTTTCATGAAGGACTACCTTCTTTCTAGCTGAAAGAAAGTAGTTCTTGTAGATTCTATTGCAGTAAGAAAGTAGTCCTTACATGAAACTGCTCACAACAAGGTACAGTGGATATCTACAAAACTCTGCAAATCACACAAAAATAGTCTAGATGGATGAATAGCACTACAGGCTAGGGGAAGAATACATATGTTGGATTTTGGGGTGAACTGTCCCTTTAAAGTCCTGTGCCTTTGTTTGATCTGAATGTAACAGAATCTAAATTAGTATCAGTAGTATCACCTGTGTTAACCTGACTATTTTATGTCAAAATGGCTGCTGTGAAAAACAGTTATTTAAAGTAATGAATGTATTTTTCTCTCACATGTGCAAAAATAGGTGTGGATAAGAATTAGTGGCAAGCATCGTATGGTATACATTTTATGAGTTGCAGTGTCTTAAATAACAAATTTCTTCTTAATCTGTTATTAAGTTATACGTTTTTTGTTTGTTTTTTAACTTCTTCTACTCACCATGTCAGCATTACACCGGACAAAAAAGCTGAGACGTAGTGATGAAAAACCCACCAGCCTTTGATTCTATGAAGCAGGACACATGTTATAGATATTAAGATTGGATAACACTATGAAAAATGACTAACTGCCATAATAACTAGCCACCATTGCCCAAAAGATAAGAATATTCATAAAAAATCTACCCAGATGTCAGCAAACCAGTATTTGCTTTGCAAAAATGTAGTCAAGTAATGGCACCCCGAGCACAGAATGAAATCACATTCCCTTTGTATTTGTTGTAATTCAAGCTTTTCTGTTCGTTTTGATGAACCCATGCATGTTTGTCCGGCTCTGTCCTTCCTGTATCTGTTTTCAATATGGCAGCAAGTAATTTTCTCATATTACAACTAAACAGTGCACTAAAATATGTTTATGAAAACCTTTTAGGTGAGAAATAGGCAATGCAGAAAGAATCTTGGTCCATACTTGATCAGTATTGCCTAGTTTAATAGTTTGATCGAAGCTTTACTGAGCAAATGAACTGAATAAATTAAGCACACGTTTGTCTTGGTCTGAGACACGGATGCTGTCATCTAGTGGCAGTGAAGGTCACACACAGCACCTTTAAGTTTTATTAATGAAAAATATGTTGTTGCACAGGTGGTTGCATTTTTCAGTATTTTGGATGGTTGGAAGACAGGTATAGGTCTGACCTGGAGCCGTTGGTGATGAGGATGCTTTCCCTAATAGTTAATGTACAATAGTACCACACCAGCAGGAAATTGAGGATTGCATCAAGAAACCTAAAGTCAGGGACAGAAAACAAGGGCTGGATTAAGACGTACCCTACAGTACTGTACATGCAGTGGCTGTGCAGTGAACTCAGCTGTTGATGTGCGATATGATGATGAGGCTTACCTGTAGCTCACAAAGAAATAGCACATGAAGGAGAGCAGCAGCAGCAGGACTGTGAGGTACAGCTTGAACTTCTCATATTCATCTTTGTAGGCAAACCTGAAAAGGATGTGACAAATGCAGGTCTCGATATACAGTGCAAGACATTTTAAAAGACCTTTGTGTGGGATTAAGTGGCATCTAATGGTCAACTTGCAGATTACAAACACTTCTGCAATATTCTGACAATAAATCTCAAAAAATCTTACACACTGGACCTTCAAAACCAATTAGACAGAAATTCATCAGCCAAGGAAAGTTTTGATTTACAGAAATAAGGCTTCCTTTCAATATTAAAAAAAATTAAGAAAGAAATTAAATATCAGTATTAATTTCAAGTTCCTTTTAGGCTGTTGAATCCTGATTACATGATAAAGCATCTCATTGAGTGAAAGTACCAGAGGTGTTGGACTCAAGTCAGGCTCAAGTCACAAATTTGATGATGACTCGACATGACAAAATTGAAAAAAACTTGCAACTCAACTTGTACTTTCAGACCAATGACTTGTAAATTCACTTGGATTTTTACTTTACTTTGATTTGAAAATACTCGACATCTTTCCCCAAACCCAAAGATTCCAAAGTATTCAGTAGTAACGTTATTAATGCCCAGCAAGTCAACACTTAATTCCCCACTTTGTTTGACCCAATCTGATAGCATCCAATCAAGCTGCAGGAGAGAAGCATGAATAACTAACCAGGGGCACAATCAATCAGAAAACAGTGTGAAACATTTCAAAGTTGAATTGGTTGAGTTGGTTTTCTCAAAATGGTGTGCAGTGGTGTGCGACACTATGTTTTCTCTTGTTTTTTGGGTGTGTCTGTGGTGTTACACACTCAGTAGCGACATGTATGTAAACACCAGCGTATTAAAAAGACGTTACAGTGCACTGTGCTTGTGTATGCGACAGTGTTCACGCAGCACGGTTTGCTGCATTGGGCACTCTTGAAGCTTAGTTGGTAGAGCATGTGCTCCGTGTACTGAGGCTGTCAGTCCTCTGCAGTGGCTGCCGGTTCAGTTCCCACATGTGGCCCTTCATTGCATGACATCCCCTCTCCCTGTCCCCTTTCCTGTCTACTCTTCAGCTGTCCCTATCCAATAAAGGCAAAAAACCCACCAAAAAATAAAGAAAAAAACCCAACTTTTTGTTGTTTTGTAGCTGAACTGACGTTATATTATTGCGCTCCAGCTGGGAAAAAAACAAAGATCGTTTCTTTTGCACACAAAGACTAGGCAGATTACAAAAGATGAATTTCAGAATGCAAAATGTGTGGGTTGACAATTACAAATTCATTCATTTGACATTTGAAGTTGCACAAAGAACAATACATCAAGGCTCTGTTGTTAAAATGACATCACATTTGGTGAAGAGCACATTATGACTTCATTAGGACTCAAAACCAAAAGTTAAGGACTTTGACCTTGACTTTGGACTTCAATGCTAAGACCTGAGACTTGACTTGGTCCCGCCTCTGGAAAGTACCCATAAAAATCTTAAGAGGTAGCCTACAGCACTGGGTGATAAATTTTGTTTAAATTCTTACTATGCAAATAAAAAGTGGACTTGACATTCAGGTTTTCTCTTTAGCAGTGATGGTCTTTACTTACTTTGACTGCTTGCTGAGAAGAGTCACATTCACGTTTCCTAGAACCAGACTGAGGTACAACCTGCAAAATAAAAACCTATTTTATTTTTCTCATTTAACTTTTCAGGAGATGAATGTAATTTATCCATACGTATATATTTTAATCAGAGCAATAACATCGACTTGTATTTTTGCTTCTGCATCTCTAGATTAAACAGAAGTCATTACCCATTTTTCTTGGGAAGGAAAGCTTCCATTTCAAAGAAAGCATTTGATCGTGTCTTTATTTTCTCTTTGATTTCATCCAAGGTCTTCACATCTTCTGCTGATGGTCCTGTGCTGCATCTAATTGATGATGAAAGAGCATAAGATATGTCTAAGTATCAATGACATAGCATGACATGTTGGTTGGGTTGAGAGGGGTCTAGTTTCTGCCCAGTTTGGGTCTGTGTGCAGATACACATACGTGTGTAGATGTATTGTATCTATGTATAATATAAAATATATACATATATGCATACAATAAATCTGTGTCCACATAAATTAATGTATATAAACTTACTTTTTCATGAGGTGGGACATGTCCTTCAGTCTTTTGCGCTGTCTGGAGATGGAGGTAGAGCAGTTGTTTTGTAGTTTGGAAATTTCATCCAGTTTCTGTAAGTACAGTCTGTGTGTCTCCTGGATGAGAAGAACGTGGGATGACATCAATAAGCAAAGAAAATATAGATTAAAAGATGTATTATGTATTGTGGAGTGTTGAACTTTTTTGAACTATGGATTACAATCTGGAGATAACCTATATATTTGACATGACCCCAGACAGATACATGGCAGTTTACAAGAGATTTAACTCCTGGATATTAGAAAAATTTCACCTTGTGGTTTAAGTAATGCAAACAAAAAGTATGTTACAGTAAGAAGTTAACTTATCCAATTGTTCTATGTGAATAAGCTGTTACTGTCAGCTGTCTCTTACCTGGAGCTGTTGATACTCCTCTTCCAGACATTTCCACTCCTCCAGAACGGCTGTTAAACCTTGAGGCATTTTGTGAACACTAATCTTTCATTTAATTTTACACACTAAACCCACACTCACTGACTTTAAAGAAATCCCAGCAAGGCTTTTTAATTGTTTAAACACCAAGAAATGACTTGCACAGAATGCTATGTTGAAGTATTTCTCTCTAGGGCGTGTATCACATCTCCACAGATGGTTTATTGCATGAACTGAACTTTGACTGGTACAAATGTGCAAGATTTTGATTTGGACATTGTTCTGTGGAAGTACTCTGGGTAACACATTGTTCAGTTATCACTCACAGAGGTAAAAGCCATAGGTTGTTGCTGTTGTGTATATTACTGTATTATATAGTATTCAATGCAAAGACTGGAGGTCTATATTTTACCTTTGCCATGATTCACCCAGCATCCTGTTAGTAAGATGTAGCTTTAGTGCATTTGTCTTCTATCTTTCATTATGTTGTTTGTCACTTACACAGCTGCACATTAGCAACATCTGGTGGATGAAAGGTCCAAATCAGTGATCAACTTGTTTTACCATAGAGATGATGTTGAGGAATGTTTTGGCTGTGGTAATTTGACTGCACAAATGACAAATTGGTGAAAACAATGATAATTTAATTAGTTCATTTAAATAGTTTGATATGAAAATGTTGTGTGTTTTGTAATTTCATTCTCAGCACAGTACAATTTCCCTTTAATTAAACTTAATAAAATGTAATTTGTGGGCCTTTATTCTGTCCTCAATGTGAAATTCAAACTAATAAAGGAAACATAAGTAACAATGTCGAGACATAATAATCTGATGTATGTTCTGTGTGACATTTTGTGTGGACAGAGATTCACTCTGCTGGGTATTTACACATAACACAGAAACATCCACACTAAAGAAAAAAATCTACCCTTCTCAGCTATGTGTCTTGAGTTCCTCCACTCTATACAAATATCATGACTGTATTCACCATGTACAGAAACCCTACAAGTTTTACATTCTCATCAGTAGCAGCAAGAACAAGGCATGGGTATGTCCACACTGGAGAGAAACCATACAGCTGTGACCCATGTGAGAAGAGTTTTAGTATTTAATATTGTCAATACAGAATGTAGAGCGCATGAAAGAGTTGTGTTTTCATCATCATTGCAAGTAGTACCTAGGTGATGCGTGCTTGACTGGTGGGAGAAAATTTTCTGTGTGTATTTATTGGGAGTTATATATTGCTAGATTAGAACTTAATCTTTTAACTACTGTAGATCTAAAAATTCAAATATTATTAGTTGAAATATGAAGCCTTAAGTAATAACTAAATAAAGAAATGTTTTTTCCTGTATAATAATGATTTAAATGAATGAATCTGAAAACTTTTCACAGACAGAGTGCCACAGACCTCTTGGGTCCCTGGACCCCTGTGTAAGAACCACTGCCACAGAGAGCTGAAGTGAAACCAGAACCTCCAGGTTCTGTTCCATAAGTAAGAAAACCTCAAAATCCCTTTGACATTTCTAACAACAACAATAACTGAAAATACAACCTTGGAACAGAGACTTTCTCAGCATTATGTCAGGTGGCTCGCTGGAAGAACCGTAGTTTTATGAGAAATGGTCTTGTAATAGGGCTGGTTTTCTTGGCCATGTACTTGAGTCTCATTTATGACTTGTATTCAGTCTTAGATTAAGGTGGTTTTGACAGTATAACTATAGACATTTCCTATTTTTTTTAAAGTTTCATTCACTAAAATATATTTTGCGCCCACCTTGTTTTTAGTTTAATTTATAATAACTTTTATCTGAACACAGTTAATTGAATTACATCTTTTATTATACTTAGTATTAAACTTTTTTTTTTGTTATGTGTAAATACATATGAATATTGAAAAAGTATCCATACTATTGTGATTATTGACATTTTATTGTGATAGTCGAAATGCCGCTTTTATTGTGAAATAAGCGGGCGGAAGTGCCTTTGTTGATACCTGTGAGGCGTAAGGGACGGCGCATGCGCGCACAGCTGACAGCGGCCGGTAAGTGTTTTGTCAGGGACAGCTGTGTGCCGCAGAGCTCAGTGGACGTGTAGCCAAGAGGCGACTTCGTCAGTGTCTCCTCATATTACGTCTCTGCTGTGCAGATTCCTGGACACTAACTAACTCATACTGGGACTTTCTGCGTTGGTCAACAGAAAAAAAGAAACCAAAGCAAAACAATTTGATGACAAAGGTAAGATTTCATCCTGCGGGTCGATCCTAGCTCGGCTAACGTTAGCATCTCTTAGCTAGTGCGCTGTCGTCAGTAAACTGTTTTACCTTATTGTCATTTAACAGTTGTTGCAACTGTGTATTTTTTGTAAGAAGAATATTATGTCATTAATGCTATGTAATATATCTGCGTCTATTTAACGCTGGAAACAAACTCAAGCTGCTCCGTTGATAATGAATGAGAGAGTGGACAGAGAGAAAGTAAAAGCTCAAACTAGAAGTCTTAAATATTTTGAGTTATTTTTTTGTTTTGTTTTCTGCCCCATACTCTGGAAATCAGCTTCATTTTTGCCTCCCATCTGACAGCTGATACTTGGGAGCCACGAACGAGTCAGGTATCTTACACACAGATCTTATGACTAGTTAAAACACATAATTTGTAGTATTTCTGATAATGGTTTAATAATGTTTCATAATTTATGAAGTGTGAATGCTTTGCTGCAAAGACCTGACTATCTTCATTTATATCATTCATTTAAATTTTTAACACTACGCCACGAAATACAGCCTTTTACATTCACATCTGCAACTGAGTATTTTCATTAATGGTTTATCTGCCGATTATTTTCAAAATTAATTAATTAAATAATTAATTTTAAGTCTAAAAAAATGTCAAAAAATTGTGAAACGTTTCTTTTCAAGAAACTGCCCCAAACCCAAAGACTCTCCATTTACTGAATAAGCAGAGAGAAGCCACAAATCCTTAATATTTAAGACGCTGGGATCAGCAGATGTTTGACATTTTTGCCTGAAAGTGACTGAGACAATTAATCAGTTATCAAAATATTTGGCAACTATTTTTTTTTTCAATCAAGTAATAATTTAATTGACTAATTGTTGCAGCTCTATATAATATACAGTAAAACTCAACATAAAATTATTTAGAAGAAAAATAAATTCTACAAGGTAAGAAATAACATTGTCCACAGAAATTAGTCATTCACTTGATCATCTTATATCTAAAACCTTAAAACAATTAATGAAGGACCTCCATATATTCTCTAATACATGCTGTTTATCCTTTAATATGTAAGTTATCCTTTTTAATGGAAGGAGATAACATCTGTCTTGCAGCCATATCTCATTTCTGGTATTTAATTTGGAGATTGATTAATTGGAAAATACTCGTAGTGGCAGCTCAGCTCTCACTGATCCTGAAAGTTTTTTTTTTAGATTCAGCAATTCTGTATTGAGGAAAAAAAAAGACGCAGCCTGTGAGTTTGTTGCTTCACGACTGATATTAACTTTGAGTGGGTTGTGTTTGTTTTCCAGTGGACTGATAGGAGATGTGTGCTGCTGTGTATGTCCTGTCAACGGTAACGGGCTACGTGCTCACCTCTGCCCTGCTGCTCAAATGCCCAACTCTTTTGCACCGGAGGAAGCGAGAAACTTTTCTCAGCAGGCACATTTCCCATCGTGGAGGTGAGTCAGTTGTACTCATTCTGATTTCAACATTTATCATGTTTGTTTTTCTTTGTCACAAAATCCCTCAAAAAGGTTGAATGACAGTTTGTGTCCAGATTGTCACTGAATTTGTAACTTTTTTTAAAATCGTTGCTCTTGTTTAGAAAGTGACGATGATGAGCTTGAGCAGATTGTTTGTCTTAATGATTTTGAAGCTCAAACTAAAACCAATAAAAGGACAAGAGTTTAACTACTTTTAGTTCTCACTAAGAGCTAGTTACTTAAAAAGTAAGAATAAGGCCTTTCCAGTGTTTGTTCACATTTTGCCAATAGATGGTTTCAATTCAATTCAATACTTTATTGTCATTGTAAAAAACACAACGAGATTATATACACAGCATCATCCAAACTGGCAAAGCAATGCAGCTGCATTTAAAAGTTTAAATGGTTTTGATATGGTATGATGCAGCAGGCCTGGCTGTTACAGGACAGTCCCACAGTAATGAAATATAAAGTAAATGCTGCACCATGTCATTGCAGGAGCAGGTGAAAACCTGGAAAACACCATGGCAGCTTTCAAGCAGTGAGTAAAAAACTTTAGTCACAATGACAAAGCTCTTTCTTTGATCTTTGTGTGTACATGTGAAACATAAATGGTGCTTGTACATATGATTGTGGGCATGTCATGAGTGTGTCATCTGAGCTCAGTAGGTTTGTGACCACGGTCTGTATTTCCTGTTTATCACACTCAGCCACACAGGCAGTGTTCATAAATGGGGTTATTAGTACCCCTAGGGCAGTGATTCCCAAACCTTTTCCAGTATGCCCCCCTTTCGGAAGCCAACAAAAGTTCAAGCCCCCACCACAAAATTTTCAATCAATTGTTAACAATAATTGGGGATGGAACTGATGAAAAAACAAATTCAAATTAAATTTTAGCAAAATAAAGGTCAGCTGGATAGAAACAGCAAACTCATTTGTTTATTCCCCCTACATAGATCATATTATTCGCTTGTTTCACCCAGGGGGGCCCCCCCCAGTTTGGGAACCACTGCCCTAGGGGTACTTTGGATTACTACAGGGTGTATGTGTGAGATTAAAAAAAAAATTAATTAAAAATAAATATAATTCATGTGCAAACAATTTGAAAAAAAACACAAATATAAACTGCATACTGCCGGCTGTGCCATCTGACCAAAGCCAACTGCATCAGTGTGTCAGGTTTTTATTGGAGCGTGCCACCAGCCCTGATTGTTTAAATGGAGTGGGAAGTGAACTGCTCTATGATTTTATTGAGCCTCTGTGTGCTGTGTTTCATAACATTTACTGCATGTGACTTCTTGCCTGACCTCAGTCACCACAGTGGTCAGATTAATGATCGATGGCTCCTCCCAGGTACAGTTATAAATACAGTATGTGTTCTGTGTGTTTGCTCACGCAGCGCCGTGGATCTTGGCACAGATATGTTGGAGTTGGACTGCCACCTGACGAAAGATGAACAGGTCGTGGTTTCACATGATGCCAACTTGCGTAGGTCCACCGGCATCAATGCCTACATCTCTGACATGACCTACGCTGTGAGTTTCTGCTCTGCAATATTTACAGTCATCTCAGAGAAATAAATACCTTTACTAGTTTCTAATCTCCCTCCCAGCTCTATGAATTGCTCAGCTGTCACAGTCCCTTTATTTAGGCAACCTGCAAAAACAAAGTGTTAATGATAATTTAATTAATCACATAATTATAATTATTGAAAAACATGGAAATTTGTTAGGTTTGCAGTCTGCATTAAAAGTTCCCAGTGGAGTTTTAGACCTCTAGAAGCTGTAATACACCAAGATATGCTGTAATCTGCTAACAAAGGCAGGGACGGCCAAAACTGTAAGCTAGTAAACATTAATCTACAAGATATATATATAATAGAATTCTAATTTAAAATACTTTGGATTTGCAGATGTTTTGTGGGGAAGGAAATGCATTCAACAAGACTGTTAGACCTGAAGGATACAGGGTCAGGATATTTTTTGGGCCCTTTTAACATAGACACAGAGGTCCACAAGTTAAAAACTTGAAACTGAGAGTATTTATGTGAATTCAAACAGCAGTTACTTGTTTGTTTGACTTTGTAAATGAGGCAACAGTATTGATGGATCATGTGCTTTTTAATCAGGTGAGATCTATAACAGGTCACGTGATTATGTCACATGATGAACTTTTGCCTAATTAAAAAAAAAAATCCCATCCAGCAGAAATTTTCGGCGAATCAGTTGATTGAATGTCAATCAGTCAGGATTTTTGTTCTGTTCTACACATCTTTGATGGCCGAGTGCACTTTTCATATGTAATGAAACAAAGACCTTTGTTTTCCCAAGAAGCCTTGGATACAATCAAAGAGCTGAAGATTAGCTTCACAGTTTCACTGCTCTCTGGCCTTGTAGTACAGAGATCTAAAAAACAAAGTGAGTCTGCGCACCAGATGAGGCTCCCATAAACATTTATTCTTATTGTGACAGAATTCAGTGAACCATGGAGGGATGCCGCCACATGAATAAATGTTCACAGGATCATTATCCAGTGTGCAGACTCAATTTTTCCTTTTTCGACCTGTTAGTCTGTCCAGCACCTACAGTATTATTTATCACTTTTGGATGTGTGTGCGAGTTCTGCACATGAATCTTGCTTTGACATGTCCTTGCTGGGCTCCTTTCTGTTTGTCACATCATGTCTGGACCTGACCTGACCTCACAGTCTCTGACTATCGGCTGTATTTCTTTTCTGTTAGATAGATAGATAACTTTATTGTCACTGTACAAGTATAATGAAATGCCATGTTAATGTCAAACCTGAAGATGCCTTTTTATGAGCAAAAACTGTACAAAACATACACATTATACAATATAAGATTCAAAATATAGTTAATAATAATAGAATGGAAAAGAATTAAATACTCTATATACACAGAGTAAAAATATCCCATACTGAGACAGATGTATAAATAAATATAGAGTAAAAATGTGTTGTGCTGAGAGCAAGTAAATGGAGAAATACTGTGTAGAAAAACAGATATTGCATTTGAAGATATATTGCACAGAACAGATTATAGTTAAGGCAGGGTATTTCTTGTCTTTAACCACTGACTGCTGTGTGCTTTTTGCAGGAGCTCCCTCCATATCTCTGCAAGCTGGGTGTAACTTTTCAGAGGGGTGAGCATGTACATACCATACACATGACTGGTGGGACTACTACAGAGCTAACACCACCCACATACACGTTATCAGCAACATCAGTGGTCAATGTACTCCTCAGGGGTTTCAGTGATGTATCTGATGTTTGTGTATTGTGTTTATGTAATTTTTTACCCATTCATTAGTACAATGAATCAATACAACAGAACATACGCTTGAACAAAGATCTACTGTATGCAGTGAATGTATTTGGTTAACTTTTGGCAGATAGTTTGGCTTCACAATCTGTTGGTTAAGGAGACAGAAAGTGAAGACAGAAAGCCACAGTTAAAATGATTAATGCACTTGGGTCAACGTGTCTCCACCCGCCCGTCATATTGAGTATAATCTGAAGCCGACTGTGATTTCGACTTGTCCTTGTCTGTGCAGAGTGTTTCTGTGAGGGGGGAGAAGACAAACGCATCCCCCTCCTCAGGGACGTATTTGATGCATTTCCTAATACTCCTGTCAACATTGACATCAAGGTTAACAACGACTTGCTCATCAAAAAGGTGTGTGGCTGTCTCTCCCTGTGTATGTGTGTTTCTTTGCTCCTGTTTCTTTCTTTTTTTCTTTTTGTACCTCTTGACAGGGACTTTTTCTTTCACTATCTGTTTGCTAATTTCCCATGCTACAGGGTTTCTGCAGGTCCTTAAAAAGTCTAAAATGCAATAGTCTGAATATTAGTCCTTAAAATGTATTAAATACGATTTTGTCGAGCTTTAACAATAGATTGGATTATGAAATTAACATTACTTTTATGAAGTTGCATTAACTTCAGTATCTATTTTAATTGTGTTTTTGGGAAAAAAAAAAGATGATGAATATATTCATCACACTCCAAACTGGGGGTGTGTCAAAAACTACAAAAACAAAACCAGCACAGAACCATTTAAACCAACGGAAGCAGATTGTGCAGCCTGATCAGAACTTATCAGAGCAAACCCTGCTAGTGTTTCGCATGGGGGCTGATGTGGCCTCTCCTTCTGTTAATGAAAACGCTACTTCCATAAGTAATGAATTAAAAATTTTTTCTGTCAATGTTATTGTCATCTACTATGGGTAAGTGCAAGTTCAGTGAGATCTGACTCAAGAGCAGTGCAGTTGGTGCTTCGTTAGAGCCTGTTGGAAGGCATGGGAAGTCAGAAAAAGGTAAGGTAAGGTAAGGTAAACTTTATTGTCCCACCAGGTGGGAAATTTGTCTTGGGCTAACCACCCATACGGCAGCCATTAAAATAAATAAATAAATAAAACAACATGAGTAATGGAAAACACCATGACATAAATAAAAACAACAACAGTATACACACGGAGCAATACAGAAGATAATAAAACAAATAAAATACTGTTAAGTAGCAGCTCCTATAGATAAAAAGAAACACCCAGCAGCAGTTCACTTGCAATCACAGTGCTAAAGACGCAAATTCTCATCAGCACCAGCTTTAACTGGTCATTATCTGCTCTTGTTGTCTTGTTTAAAAGTTTGATAGATGCAGGAATGAATGAATTTTTAAATCTATTTAACCTGCAACGAGGGACTCTGAACCGCCTACGGGAGGGAAGCAGCTCGTACTCTGTATACAGAACATGAGATGCGTCAACACTAATGCAGCTTTCAAGGACGTACAAAAAAACAAAAGCCACTAGCAGTCGCCTGTGGCGAATATTGTTGTGTTCACTCTGCTGCTCTAAGAACAATAACTCCAGGCACCATCGTACTAGTATGGCTGTGAAGAAGGTCTTAAATTGTATTCATAACATCTAAAAAGGTCTTTAAAATACTTGTCGAACTGCAGAAACCTCCATGCCTGTCTGTTTAACAGCAGCTTTTATTCACAAATTTTAGCTGTTTTGGGTTTTTTTGTACGTCTTGAAAGTGCATTGGTGTTGTCATTTTGCCCCAAAATCCTGAAAAAATCAAGAAGGCTAGATTCTCTCAAAATGCAGTATATAACTTTGAGGACTTTGTGCTCTTTAGTAGTCACTGATTGTCAATAAGAAATATGGAACGGCATCGTAAAGTTTCTGTTTCACGTTTTATACCGGTGTATCATGTATTTATATGTTGTTTCTGTAATGCTGACTCTTTACTCCCTGCAGGTATCTGAGCTGATTGTAAAGTACGACAGAGAACATCTGACTGTGTGGGGCAACGCCAGCAACCAGGTTGTAAAGAAGTGTTACAAAGAGGTACATTTACGTTTAAATTTAAAGCTCAGTTGACATTCAGTCCAGTCGATTCAAGGAGTTAATCTCCCTTAAAAACACTTACTACCAATGAAAGTATTATTTCCATCTCTTTATTGGCATGGAAAGCAGGAACTGTGCATTTTTAACATTTTTCTAGCACTAAATCTGTTATTTACTCACTGTGGAGTAAATTTCCGATATCTAGAGTACAGGTTCATACTGTATCATCACGAATAGTGAGTGAATTTAAGGGAGTTGATCCTAAATTGTGTGTTTGTGTTTTGTAGAACCCTCGTATCCCGGTGTTGTGTTCAGCCTTCCCAGAGTATTGCAGCTGTTAGGCCTCTTCTACACCGGCCTTCTGCCCTTTGTTCCTCTCAAGGAGCAGTTTCTGGAGATCCCTATGCCCTCTATTGTCACCAAGTATGTATAACACATGTACTCATAAAAACACAAACAGGATTAAACAGGGTTCCTACGCAGTATGGCAAAGTGTGGAATTTAATTTTAGTCATTCTAGTCATCCAGTTTTCCAGTCAGGTCCACATAAGTACAGAACAAAAGAACAAGCCATGGAAGAAAATGTTGAGCATTGCAAAACTATAGCTTTATGGCTGTGTTCATTGTCGTTTACATGGACACAGTGAATAAACAAGGCACACCAAAGGCATACAATTTTAATTGTTTCACTTTTTTCCACCTCATTACCTACTCTTATTCATTAAAGAGAGTAAAAAATAAGTAAATAATAAGGGTTCGAACAATAATATGATGTTTCTCAAATTAAGGGACAAAAATATGAGGATAGGTAGCACAGATTCTTTTGCTTCCTCTTTGATTTTGGATTTTAAAGTCATATTTTTACATATTAAACATCCAGCTATTTGAGCAGATGTCAAATATGGTCTGAAAAGTCGACTGAGAACTCTTGAAATTTGAGTCTGTAAAGGAATGGAATTTTGAAATGGAAAATCGATAGGAACCTTGATTAAATAATAAAGCCATGCACTTAGAAAGCTTTTGGGAGGAAAAACAGTTTGCAGGAGAGGTCATGGTCAGCAGCATCTATCAACCCTCAATAACACTGTACTCTCCCAGTTGTTTACAACATTACACAGGTACAAGTCCTCTACAGTTCTAGTTTGTTCAGTAAGATATAACAGTAACACTACACTCCGCCAGAGGTGATCAGTATCAGTTCAGAAGAACACAACATCTGATAGCAGTAGGTCGGTAGGTTGAGCTCTGTTTCACAGAGGTTGTAAATTTCTTTTCCCCTTTACTGTGGCTCAAGTCCAAAATGGGATTGTTTAAAGTGTAACGGGTCACAGGATTAAACTCTAATCTGCCTCAAACTCCAAAACATGAACAGGAAACAAAGCTACTGTTTGACGTGCTGGCCACATTGCTGTGAGCAGTGTGTACAGGGAAAGAAAAGACTCGAGCATACATACTGTCACAAATTACCTGTTTAAAATCTTACTTCAAAAGGCTAAATTGACACTGACAACACTTCTTACCTGCAGTGCATTAATTAGCTGGGGGAAATTCTTAATCCATGTGTTAATGCAATATATTGATCTCTATTTGTGGTTTAAAAAAACTTAAATGGTGATTACTTGCTCGTCAGAGTTAAAGATTTGTGGAATTGAGCTTGAAGAGATACTTTGGATTATTTTAAGTGGGGCTGTATGAGGTGCTTATCCATAGTCAGTATATAACCTACAGTAGATGGTGGTTGACACACCCCCAGTTTGGAGAACCAGAGAGGAGTACCAGCATGGAAGTTAAAGGATAAGTTCGGTTTTTTGACACCTGGACCTTATTGTTAGGATTAAATACGCTCGTAGACTCACCCAGACAATTTTGGTGGAGCTCGGAGCCGTTTTCGAGCAATTTAGATCCATCCGACGGCGTTTTTTCTCATGCCATAGTAGCGGACGGGGCCAGAAATCGAAGCCCCTAAATTAGACTTTATCTGCTGCGAAACTCGCTCATTTCACCTACATTTTATAAATGAATGGCCAGTGTTATCACCATGTCAGCTCAACTTCGTTGTTATGGTCATCCGGGGCTTTACAAGGATGCGTAACTTTTGGTGACGTCATAGACGTGCGCCGCAGGAACGCAGCTGAGTAGAGACGCTGTTGTTGCTAGGCTACACGGCTATTTTTGTGCAGCATGGCGGAATATTTATCCGATGTAGAAGTGTCTGACGACGACTTTGAGTATAATGGATGCCCATATCGTTTTGAGCCAGAATACACCGACGAGGAGCTATTTGAAAGGAGGATGCAGAGGGAAAGAGCCGAACAGCTGGCCAGAGAACGAGCAACCACTGCACGTCCAGGAATGGGGGCTAACTGGTGGTGTTGTTGTGGACATTGCATGAGTTTCGCAGCAGATAATGTCTAATTTAGGGGCTTCGATTTCTGGCCCCGTCCGCTACTATGGCATGAGAAAAAAACGCCGTCGGATGGATCTAAATTGCTCGAAAACAGCTCCGAGCTCCACCAAAATTGTCTGGGTGAGTCTACGAGCGTATTTAATCCTAACAATAAGGTCCAGGTGTCAAAAAACCGAACTTATCCTTTAAGCAATGAAAAGTGTCAGCAACAAAACATCATTTTAAAAAGGTCCACTTAAAAAAAATCAATGTCGGTGTAAGTGAACACTATATTTAGAATATTTTCACTGCTTTACTTTAACATCAGACAACTTTTTCAGACGTGACATTGCTGTTACATAAACCAAATATCCCTCTTTCCTAACCAACCAAACTCCATGGGTGAAATCATTAATTTTACCACACAAAACACGGGAGTTACTGGTCTACCACTGCCCCAATCTGTTACTTAGTTTGTGTTATTTTGTGACTTTAGTGTTTTAAAAGGATAGTCCAGATTCACCAAGGTCGCACACTAAGAGAACTACCAGCAGTGAAGGAAGGCATAATACTACTGTGGACAGGGTCCGCAACAAAATTTATTTGAGTGTATTGCTTAGCTTCCTGCACCGGGACTTCTGCTGCTTCTCCAAACTTTGAGCATGTCGAATGTCATCTGCTGTGGGTAAGACACTGAGTATGCATAAGTACCTCATACAAGCCTAGTTAAAACAATCTGAACTATCCCTTTAAAGGCCAAAAAAAGGTTTAAACAACCATGGAAATAGTAGTTGGTGCAAAACTTATCTTAGCACAATGTCTATCTACTGGAAGTTTGGTGACCTTTATCATCAGAGAGACACCAGGGACAAACCTCAGCTCTGCACCCAAATGTATGAGCAAAGTCTTATCTGCTGGTGAAGAATGTTTTTGTGGAATAGTTAACATCCTCCTGCGCTCAGAACTTTGGCTTGATGTTGATATTATAAAGGTTTTAAAAGTTACTCACAATTTTACTTTCCTTCTTTAATTAAATGTTCTTTTAATTTCTTACTTAGGTTTTTAAAAATTGTATGCGGTACCACTACTGGCCTCCTGTGGCTCAGGTGCATCCACTACAGTCTGAGTGTGTCCTCTCTGTCTCTGTTATCTGGGCGACAACACTGTTTGAAAGAGGATCTCACTCACTAATTAAGTCATTAAAAGAAACATTCACACCCCTCGCCTGGAAAGCGTGTTTGTAGATCTTAAAGATCAAGGTCATAGAGCAGGTTATACATTATTAAGGATTAACAAAAACTGGGCTACAAGTTCCCCCCTCAAACACACTTAAAGTTTTACTAAACATAAACCACTGTTACATAAGCTCTCTCTAAAGCAACCACAGTCCTTTGGCAAAATCAGTAATTTTACCTTAAGAACACAGCAGAATCACAAATCTGTTGCTTTGTTTGTTCAACAAGTTATTCTGTGATGAAATATTATTGTCTATAAATTTTCTTTCAGCGTGTTTTATTTGTGTCTACTTTAGTTAGATGGATAGTATGGATTATTTGAAGGTGGGTTGTATGAGGCACTTATCCATAGTCAGTGTGTTACTTACAGTAGATGCTGGTGAGCAAACCCACAGTTTGGACAAGCATCAGGAGCATCAGTGGAGTGGACAGGGTCAGCAGCAAAACATATTTTTGCCATCTAAAAAAAAAATCAATATCATTTTAAGTGTACAGTATATTTCAAATATTTTCACCAGTTTCCTTCGCCATCAGACGGCCTTTTCTGATTGAAACTGCTGTTATATAGCTCAAATATGACTCAAAGCAACCAGACTCCCTTGGCAAAAACAGCAATTTTACCTCGCAGAACACAGAAGTTGTTCATGTACCGCTGCCTTGATCTGTTGGTTTGTTTGTGTTATTGTGTAACTTTGGTGAATCCAAACTAACCTTTGAAAACATGAAAGTCACAATAACACGAAACAAACTAACCAATCGAGACAGTGGTAAATCAGCAACTCATTCAGCAACGTGCTCTGTGAGGTAAAATTACTGATTTCGCCAATGTAGTCAGGTTGAGTGAGAGAGCGATATTTGGTTTATATAATGGCGGTTTCCCCTTGGAAAAGGCTGTCTGACAGAAAGGTAAAGTGGTGGAAAATATTCTAAATGTGTACACTTTAACTTTTTTGTTTTAGGTGGCCAAAATATTTTGATCTGACCCTGTTCACAGCAGTTCATTTCTAAACCCTCAACACTGGTGCTCCTGCTGCTCCTCCAAACTGGGGTCATGCTGATTGCGATACTGACTATGGACAACCTCATACAACCCCACATGAAATAATCCATGCTACCCCGTTAATGATTTCCTTCATTTCCTAGTATAACTTTCAACAGAAAATGTGTTGGACTTGTTCCATCCAGCTGTTGTGGGCTGTATTTGACCAGAGTAAGTGGATCTGATCATTTTGCACCACTTCTTTTTCTGTGTGATTTTTCAGACTTAAGGATCCTGACAGATTAACTAGGAGTCAGCGATTCATCACCTGGCTGGCCGACACGTAAGTCACTAATGTGTCTGAAGAGTTCAAATCCCTCTGACCTCTTTGTTTTCATGTCAGAGTGTCTGAATCTGTGGGTGCTTGTAACTCACTGTTTTAAACTTCTATACCTGTGTAACTGGGCTTACACTTTTACAGCTGTACGACTACACTTCTCTCTAGCTTTGCTGTGCTTGCACTTTCTCCTTGCAAATGTGTGTTTATTTCTCTCTTGCAGTTTGCTGATGAGGAAAGCTCTGTTCCAGCATCTAACTGCCAGGGGAATACAGGTAAAGCTGCTGTTATGTATGCTCTATGACAGGCCTATTCAACCTGCTAACATTCTACGTATATGGATGTTGATAACTTACAGATCAAACAGGATATATCAATCTCCCTTTATCGTTATTTTCAAATCTGGCCCATCTACTCAAATATAAGCTCTTTATTATGCTATAACATTATCTATTTATCGATAAATTGACGTTGTGTAGGAGTCGTAATTAACAGTGTTTCTTTTATTTCAACACTTTATCTGAGACCAGACTGGGTTGCTCACATTATAGGGGCCTTGTCTGCACAACAGTGTATCCAATGTTGAACGCTGATCAAAAATACATTTTTCCCTGACCTGTAGTGTTCATCATCCATAATCCACAGACCCTGTTGTGAGCACTTTCATGTAGGAACTACTTTATTTCTGCAGTAGAATCTACTGGAACTACTTCTGAATCTGTGAGAACTACTTTCTTTTCTACTAGAAACCAAGTAGTTTCTACATGAAACTGCTCACAACAAGGTCTGTGGATTATCTTGAGTAAACGGGTCATGATTTTTGGAAAGAGACACTGGTGTTGAATTTTTCAAATGTGTTTTTTTGGTGCTTTGAGCACCACAAGCCGTGCACCATTTAAAGAGGGCAGACATCTCTACAGCTGGTATGTAAAATATGTATTTTTGATTTTGGGGTGAACTGTCCCTTTAAGAGCAACTAGGGACATGTACAGAATAGACCTTTACACAGCTGTAATATTGATATGAAATACTAGGGTAAACACAGGTGTCACTAGTGATACTAATTAAGGCCCCACACCATTTAGTGTAGCAGAGTCTTTCCAGTGAGTCAACATGCACAATAGCAGCACCATGACTCTGTTTGACCTGAATGGAACGAGACCTTAATGAGTATCATTGTGTTTACCCCACTATTTCGTGCCAAATGGCTGCTGTGAAAAAGGTCTACCATGTCAAGGTTAAGTCACTTTATCTGTGTTATCTTTACTTCCAAGAATGACCGAAAAACTTTCCATAGTATAAAATATCAAAAGCGAGCCTGTCTGCGTGCTGACAGCTCTTTGTTGTGGTTGCAGTGTTGTGCTGTAGTGAAGAGCAGTTACTGGGAAATGTCCAAGGTTCCTACAAGTTCAAAAATAGGCCAGAGTGGCGGCAGACATCACTGTTAGAGGACAGAAGCTTCTTGAGCGTTGTGTGACTCCCTGCACTGTGATGGTGTGTGTGTGTGTGTGTGTGTGCGTGCGTGCGCATCTGGTTTCAGGTCTACATTTGGGTGCTGAACGACGAGGAGGACTTCCAGAGGGCATTTGACTTGGGAGCCACGGGAGTTATGACAGATTTTCCCACCAGGCTTAAAGACTTCATGGACAGGAATGGCATTTATAAGCCCTAGTGACCTGCCAAAATCTACCTCAACCCCCCCACACACACACCCACCAGTGATTATCCCTCAGCCTGATCTGACCTACAGAACCACCACCCCCCCAAACACACACACACACACACACACACATACACACACACACGCATTCCAGCAGGGCTACTCTGGCACTGTGTTTTCCAGTGGGTAAGGATCTGAGTCATGCTCTGCATCCTAGACTGGTTTGAGGAATCAGTTGTTGTACTGATGACACAAACCTCTATTTTCAATCGCATAAAGTATTCTTAAACGCACAGTTCACCCAAAATCTAAAATATATATTTTACCTCTGGCCTGTAGTGCTGTTTATCCATCTACAAACCCAAATTCCAAAAAAGCTGGGACACTGTGTAAAATGTAAATAAATTAAATAATAATTATATATTTATTTGATGGCTACAACATGTTCCAAAAGGTTGGGACAGGGGCATGTGGTAACCTAACATCACCTTTTCTTTTACCAACACTAAGTAAGAGTTTTGGAACTGAGGATACTACCTGACATTCTTGTTTTACTTCAAGCGCTCAACAGTCGAGGTTTATTGTTGTACTTTGCACTTCATAATGCGCTACACATTTTCAGTGGAAGACAGGTCTGGACTGCAGCAAGGTCAGTCTAGTGTCTGAACTCTTTTACTCCAAAG
The DNA here is from genome assembly GCA_034769285.1 of Lutjanus argentimaculatus. NCBI lineage: Eukaryota > Metazoa > Chordata > Actinopteri > Lutjaniformes > Lutjanidae > Lutjanus > Lutjanus argentimaculatus. Next base: position 7,512,771 of record JAWZSL010000001.1, read on the forward strand.
GCAAACATTGTTATATGTGCACAGCGTGTCTCGGCATTGTCTTTCTGAAAAAGATGTCCTCTGGATGGCAGCATATGTTGCTTCAAAACCTGTATGTACCTTTCAGCATTAATGGGGCCCTCACGGATGTGACAGTAATCCACGATGCCATGTGCACTAACACACCCTCATACCATCACAGATGCTTTTGAAGTTAGCACTGGTAACAGTCTGGATGGTCCTATTCCTCTTTAGCCCAGAGGACAAAACATCCATGATTTCCAAAAACATATCTGAAATGTTGACTTGAATCTCCATGAATGTTGTTGATTTAGGGCTTTTGTTTTGCAAGGTCAAGTCTGAACTTGCATTTGTAGATGCAGCGACAAACTGTTTACTGACAACTGGTTTGTCAAACTGATTTGTTCCTAAGTCCATGTAGTAAAATCCTCAATAGCATCATGTTGGTTTTTAATGCAGTGCCACCTGAGGGGTCAAAAGTCACAGGAATTCAGTGTTGGTTTTCTTGCAGTTTTGTGTTGAGAAACTTTGTTCTTAAACTATTGCACTAATTACCCACACAGTTTTTCATAAAGTGGTGAACTTCACCTCATCGTGAAAGACTGAGCCTCGTGAATGAGATCACATGAAGTCATACAAAAGGCAGATGGAGAAATCTTTAGCCAAGTAATCAGAAACTCACTACAGGGATGTCATATAGTTGAAGTTAAAAAAAAAAAACCTACAAAAGGAGGGAGGAGATCAAACAAACTATTTTTCCACATTTATTTTCTTATTCTTTTACAGATTTATTCTTTTTAGTGGTACTCCTATGACTCAATTTAGGAACAGAGCGATACGGAGAGAAGCTCTATTGAATTATTTACATATTTACAAGCTATAAGAAATCGTAATCTAGAGATCCGGAGAGCAGCAGTAAGGGGAACTCACTCACACTTTGAAAAGTTTCAATCCAGAGAAAGATTGAGAGCGACTGGTGCTATTGGCAGAATAAGTTGCTAAATTTGTCACTGGTGGCTTTTTAGAAACAAAGTCACTAAGAAAGTCTAGTTGCCAAGTTGGTAACACTGATTGACAGGTGTAGTTGAATAGAAAGGAAATAGTTCCTAAATGAAACTGCTCACAACAAGGTCTGTGGATTATCTTGAGTAACCTACACATGATTTCTGGAAACAGACACTGCTATTTAGTTTGTCAAATGTAATTTTTTTGGCACTTTGAGCACCACAAGTCATCTAGTTCTATTCTATCTGAGAGAAGGCAGACATCTCTACAACCAATATGTTCAAAACTCTGCACCTCACACCAAAACTAGCTAAATGGGTAAATGGGTAAAGCACTGCAGGCCAGAGGACAGTATGTACAGTATTTTGGCATGAACTGAAGGACATGTACAGTATATACAATTATCTCCTGATTGAGTTGTGTTCTTTGCTCCCTTGCTGCTCACCTTGCACACACACAAGAGTGTGAGATTTCTATCAGTATGGCACAGCTACTTCAGACCACACAATCTTTTTACATGTACCTATAAAATGGGACAAAATGGCCATTGAAATACGTGTTTGCAAGTCTTATTGGTCTTGAATCTCATAACAGATTTGATGGATTTTGACTTGAAAAGAATTTTGAAAAGAAGTTTTACTGATGTAAAGACATTGTTTTAACGCCTTCAAGTAAACGATGGTTTGCAGTATTACTGCATTACAGCTCAAGTATTGTGCTTGCGAACACACCAGCAGGTACAGAGTGATGCTGTAATGTTAATTCACCAGCAGCTTTGAAATATCTGAGGTTCACTTTTCTTTTTCTTTTATTATTTTTTTTACAATCAGACTCAGCACCTGAAATAATACACTAACGTGTTGTGAGATATTTTTGTATGTGCCAGATGCAGCCAAAAATGAGCTACTTGCCATTAATAACAGGGTCCTCGGCTGCGTTGAGATTTCAAATGAGCAGCAGTGTGATTGCTGAGGCGGGTAGAGTCACCGTTTCATATTTACAATTCAAAGGCACATTCAGTCGAACTGTGGACTGCTGGGTCAAAAACACTGTTTTTATATGTTATTTTTTAAAGACAATGAGTTGTATGTTGTATAGCTGTGTTATATGTGTATGTGTAGCTGCTTATCTTTAGATTTTCCTTTGAATCACATGAATTGACTGAGGCATCGTTTGTCCATTAATGAGCCTTGAGAGAGAAATTTTGCACAAAATAAGAAAGCTGATCTTGTTTGTTTTAGTAATGAGTCGTGGATTTTTCACCCGTGTATGATGTGATCGTTAAACAGCATCAAACTTCATATTTAAGAAATATGAATGTTTTGAATGCGTGGGGAGAGGAAACACTGGTACGTGTTGGTTGATTGCTTCATTGCAGTAACTTGAAATTGAAATGCATTAAAGATGGCAGTTGTTTTGCAGCACCTCGCTGTGGGCGTCTCAGTTTAAAAGTGTAAAGATCATTAGGATTATCATACCACTGACGCTCTCTAATCCAAACTTGTGACCACACAGCGAGGGTCAGTAATGAATGTAGTATTGGTTGAATGTATTGTATATTGTTCAGTGTTTTACAGTCAAAAAAGTATTTCTGTTTAATTTTATTTGGTTTGTTGTTGGGCATTTTGTATTAGTGCTGTCAGTGAATGATTTTCATGTGTGAAATCTGCACAGGTGTTATATTTGACATTGTTTTGAGAACACCTGTACATCCAAAATCATTTTTCTTTGAGAGAACGGCTTGTGATCTACCAAGCTTATTACTGAGTGTACATTAATGAGTATACTCTAGATTACATTTTGATTACATTGCCTGTGCTGTACTGAGTGTACTGTTTGTTTTGCATGCCTAAATTAGTATTTGTTAAGCTGTTGTGTTTGAATATGTTGTGACTCAACTCTGAAAGAACCAGTTTGTGGGACCTGGCTGCTTTATATGATTATCAAAATGCCTTATCCCACATGGATACTCCTTGAAATTACATGTAATATGATTTACTAAGAGGTTATTGGAAAAACTACATTTTTATCATATCAATAAATACTAATGCTGTATGAGTGGTGTGTATGTATAGTGTAATAATGCCTCTATAACGTTCAGGATTTGTGCAGATTTCAACAAGTTTAAGACTTTGAATGACCTATTTCATGTCCATACTGGCGAAAACAGTACAATGACTGTTCAATGCTGGCTTTGTTTTATAGTTGTTACACTGTAAGCAATACTTTTACTTTTTTCCCCAAAAAAACACATTTAAAGGTGAGACTAAAGTTAATGCAAGTTTATAAAAGTAATTCAGTCAAGTCAATCAATCAAAACCTGTCGAAATATTTATGACATTTTAAAGCCTAAAATTCAGATTATTGGCTTTTAGACTTTTTAAGGACCTGCAGAAACCCAGAACGTTGTTTTTTGACCACTTTGGACCACAAATATCTGCAAATTTATATATAAATATTTGGTAACCACCTGCGGACTGACAGGAGGTGGCGCTGTAGACCGGAGGGATTTAACAAGTTTCCTTTGTGCAGAAAGGTTAATGATGCTGGACATGTTTTGTTACTTAACAAACCTTTTTTAAACACATTTTTACAATAAACCGGTTATGTTTTCTGTCATTAAAAACTACACTCACATGTTGATAGTAATGTACATTAAGCTCAATGGAATGTCACATTTTTAGTGAATGATTCCAGTGAGCTTATTGGTTACTCATTTCTACCCTGGACCAATAAGCTCAGTGTTGCTATGCCTTATCGGTTAGCTGATTGGCTGATTCGGCTGTCATTTATGTATCAAGTCAACGGCTAGTGTGATTTTTGTCAAAGATCGTCAACCTGGCTGTCAAGATAGTTCACGTCCTCCGGAGTGTGCGCCTGTGACCTGTCGTGTTAACGGTTTGCCGCTGCCACGTTAGGTTACCTCATGCTGACCTGCCACGACAAGCAGGAATAAAAGACATAAAATCCAACCAGCCACCGCTGGACTGTTTGAAAAAGCAATGCTGTGATCATAACGTTTCCTTTAACTAGTCACAGCTGTGATAGTACCAGATGTTTAGCTTCTGGATGAAAAAAATAATATAATGTCAAACAAATTCATACCGAACTGTTTCTTTAATAGCAACAATGCGACAAATCGGCCTGTTAAATGTCCGTCACTGAACTAATGCTGAGCATGCGTAACAGGGTGTTGTGACAGTATTAATGTTCATGTTATGGGAGTGTAAATATCACGTGTGTGTCACATAACTTAGTTGCTCTTTTTTGTAAGGTACATACTGAAACTTGCTCCCATTTATTTTGGACTTGTAAGTTTCAATGTGAACTGTAGAAAGATGTTAATAGTTTAATAGTTGAAAACAGTTTAATGTATTTTCTTCTTTATTATAGATATTTTCTATTCGGTCGCTATGAATACAATGAAAAACATGATTTTTTCCTTGTTAATCTAATTTTGCTTCTTGCAAAATTCCACATTCATAAATGTAATTTTACAGAAAGTATGTATGATGGAAATGAAGCGTTATGTGGCAATGATTGATTCTTCACTAACAAAAAAACTATTGAAACAATCAATATATTCGATAGCACTGAAGTTTTTGTTTTATATTTCTTCTTTCTTGCTTCTACTTTATTCATTTATTTTATGGCAGATTTGTATGATAACGCATTACATTCACTTGAGGAAAAAAAAAATGCTGTTTCCCTGAATTAACAAGATGATTTTTCATGTAAAAATATGTCGACTCTTTTTTTGTTTACATGAAAAGTTATTTCATTAATTCAGAGAAATACCATTCTTTACACTCAAAAAAACTAATTAATTCAGAAAGTTGCTTCTTTTTTCTTTTCTTTTCTTTTCTTTTTTGATATGATGCTGTTTTGGTACTGTATATTTTGACAGTTTAAAGCAAAAAAAAAAAAAAGCAAAAATAAATAAATAAATAAATAAATAAAATAAAATAAAAATAAAAAATCTGGACAGAAACTCACACAACCCGTCCTGTATAACGGTTTTCCTGCGAACCCGGAAGTGTGTTGGAGTGAGTCCTCTCGCTCCGGCTGGCTGTTTCATCACTCTCTGTCTCTGCCTCTTCTAAACTCTGCTGGGCATCATTGCGCGTCAAAACATTGCGTCTCTGCAGGACTTGCCAGGGCCAGAGAGGAGAGGAGGAAATTTGCCTGGGAAGGAATGCGAAAGGGGCTTTAGGATTGGCACTGCCACGAGGAAAACGAGGAGGTGCGACATTTTCTAGGCTACGTGGAGATCCGTTTTTTCTTCCTCACAAAGGTAAGATGATTTCCTCTGCGTTATTTTTCGCACTGTGGTGCATTTGTTGTTACGCACTGTTATTGTATCTCTCTATATAGCTCATTCTTACGTCGATATGGTCACGTACAGTCTGTCCAACACTTTTTAACCGAGGCAACTTTTGATATACACCGCAGGTACACATGATGTAATTTGACACTAATAACAAGACAAGTTTATGATTTAGTGTTTAACATAAAGTGTTTTCCCTGCCTGCACTGATGCTGTCTTCGCGGATGGGATGCTGAGCTCCACTCTGCAGTGGTTATTATTAGGACACATGCTGTTTGTGGTGGTGTGGTGGCAGTCCTCCTGCACGTATGCGCCATCATCCCTGTGCGTGTGCGCGCATGGCCGTGATGGTGCACGTCAGCGGTGATCAATGCGGGTTATCGTGTAACGCGCTCATGTGATCATAAACTCTGACGACATTCACCTGATTGTCATCGATCTGTCAAAGTCACTGCAGATGTTAAAGCTCTTCAGAGCGGGGCGGCGTGTGGTGTGTGTGTTGTGTGTTTGTGTTTGTGTATTTCAGCATTGCTGAGCTGAGGCATCCCCGCCATCTGTGCTCCGTGTGGTGGCAGAAGTTCTGCTCCAGATGAAGTGCGCCACTGCCTGTGACCTGATTCATACCAATAATCACTCACTCACACACACACACATACACACATACACACACTGTAAAAGTGGCTCTAAAATATTGGCCCTCCAGGGGTCTGTGAAAAGTTTTCAGATTCATTCATTTAAATTATCATGATATTAAAAACTATTCATTTATTTTACAAAATGCTTCATTGTTTAATGAGTAATATTGTAAATTTTAAATCTAGGGCTGGGTATTGGCCATACAATATGTATCACGATACAGGGATTATAATTCAGTTTAACAATATACTATGATAGTATAAGCAAGGTGATAAATTGACATTTTTTAAATTTAATCTTAGGAAGACTGGTATAAAGACACAGCACCATATGCATAAAATCTGAGTTAAATAATTACTTTTTATTAGGGCTGTGTATTAGGAAGAATCTGGTGATGCAATATGTATCACGATACAGAGGCTACAATTCAAAATGTCATGAAACTGTAAGCAAAGTTTTCTGTCCAATGTTAGGAAAACTTTCATATCACACAGAACACACCACCATATGAGTTAAAAGTTTATTTTTTGCAGTCAGAATAGTGATGACAGATAACAGCACTGCTATCTGACAGTTAGGGGTTTAAACACAAAATGAATCTCACGTATAAAAATATCACAATACAATTTTTTTTTTAGATTTATTACAGTATCACAAAACATAACATTGTTAAAGTATATCAGTATATTCTTAGACCCCTGTTTAAATCTGAAACAGTTCACAGATTACGTTCCAATCTAACAATCTCTTAATGAATATATATAAATATCCCCTACCACCAGTCAAGCAACGCCCCCACACGTCACACATTGATGGTGTAAATCAACTCTCTCTCCTCTCTGTGATGACATGGTGCAAATATTTTTAATACTGTCTGATATCTTTCTGATATATTTATCTTGAGTTGCTCTTTCCACATAACTAGGGCTGCAATTAACAATTATTTTCATCATTGATTATTCTGTCGTCCATTTTCCTGATTAATGGATTAGTTGTTTGCTCTGTAAAATGTCAGAAAATTGCAAAAAATGTTGATCAGTGTTTCTCGAAGCCCAAGATGACGTCTGCAAATGTCTGTTTTGTCCACAACCCAAAGATATTCAGTTTACTGTCACAGAGGAGTAAAGATATCAGAAAATATTGACATTTAAGAAGCTGAAATCAGATAATTTTTACTTTTTTCTTTAAAAAATTGACTCAAACCATTAAATTGATGGTTCATTAAAATGATTAGGCATATTAATTTAATAGTTGGCAAGTAACTGATAAAAGATTGCAGCTCTACATCTACAGTAACAAAGTAGAGGTGTTAAAAGGCCATGTCAAAATATTCCAAAGGAACTACATCTTATATGTTGTTCTTGGCTGAGAAAAAATCGAGAACTTCTAAAACCTTCATGTTTTTGTTTATTTATTGATGTGTAGAAGCACTGCTGTCACTCTTATCATCTCATACAAGTCAGTGACAGTCAGGCCAGCAGCTGGAAATGCTGCATTTACTCCCAAAACATCGACTAAATCAGTGGCTCCCACCTTTTCCCTTAAGGGACTCCCTTTCTATCACTGAGTAAACAAGCCCTGACTCAGTGACATATTTTGCAGATGTTTCATGTTACATTTAATGCATAAAAATAACAGTACAGAACAACTGATAAACTGTACAATTAACACAAATAGTGAACATAATAACCTCTGGTAGTTTGTGTCAATTGAGCAGATTATTTTCTGTGAATATTGCATTAGAGATGAGTTTTCCTGATATTTTTAGGAAGTTTTTATACCAATTTCTGTCCCTATAATGTATTTTTTATGTTTTAGCAACCATACAAACTTAAAAGTCTTCTTTTTGACAGATTGAGTGTTTGTCCATTGTCCTATTGGCTCTTTGGTTGTTTGACATTATGCTTTTCTAATACAGGATCAGGCTGTTTAGCAAAGAACGAAGGCTCTGTGAATATAGCTTGTGTTCACTGTGCCCTTATTCTCTGAGATTTTTTTATCTTTATATGTTAAATTATAATCTAAACTTTAAAAATAACCATTTCATTTAGTTTTCTTCACAGAAATGAATGAAATGCTGACATACAGGCCTACTGTATATTTTCTAAAAAGGTTTCTTCAAGCAAGATCAATTCCTCGCGACCCCCCCTGAAGTTTTGGCGACCCATATTGGGGGTCGGGACCCCCAGGTTGGGAACCAGTGTACTAAATAAAGTCCACGTGAGTCCACATAGACAGTTTACGAACAGACACTTTAATCAAGTCACAACCTTTGCACTCTTTGCCATCCATTTTCGTTGCAGAGCGTACATGCAGATAGTTATTGATCATGTGAGGAGTCGTCGATACGCAGGGATCGAAGATGGTGTTTGGGCCTTGAAAGGCGATCCTTCACAGGCAGGACTTGTATACATAAACAAAAGTTGCGTACAATGTGTTGTGGCCTGCAGTTTCACAGCTCTGAGTGTCTTTAACACGTCACCCACTTTGGTTTTTTTTTACACTTATTATCACACTTTAACTGTTAATCCTCTGATAACCACACACAGAAATGCATTTGAAAGTATATGTAAGAAAGACTTGAGAATATATAAGTTAAAACCACAACGGACAAGCAAGATAATGAGCGTACGGAGAGCATTTGTCTCGGGCTTTTACTAGACTTGTTAAGGAAGTAAGTATAAACAAAAAATATAAACGCAGCACTTTTGTTCTTTCTCCAAAAAGTAAAAAAAATCTAAGACTTCTTCTGTGCACACAAAAGGTGACTTTCTGTCAAATTTTACCCACAACTTTGTCAAAAAAAAAAAAGTGTTGGTGAACTCTTCTCCTTTGCCAAGATGATCCATCCGCCTGTCAGGTGTGGCCTGAAGAGATGCTGATTAAACAGCTTGTATTGCACAGGTGTGCAGTGGACTGATTGATTATCGAAAACGCCTCATGAGTCAGAAAGCATGCAGCGTGCTTGTACAGATCTCGTTCGATCTGAACGGGGAAGATGGAATTTCCGAGTTTCTAGTTGAAAATTTCAACCGGATTGCCCCAGATTTCTGACTCGGAGAGTTGGAGGAACCTCACTGACCTCGAAATCCAAGTTGACTGCACAGCAACGGTAGTGAAAGTTGTTTATCAGCATTCATTAAATCAGCAGCAACATACCGTGTGATGTGTTATTATCAGGCACAAAAATGTTTTTTCCAGCTTGTTGTACTGGAACACGGTCAACTTAGGCAGGACCTCGTTTTCATTCCGACTTCTCACATTCAAGGTAAATGGAAACACCGTAATGTTACATTTGCAGATATACACCCATAGACGGATCATTGTTTTGGGTTTTTTTTTTACCACCAGGTCCTTGTTAAAGTGGATGTGGTATTGAAAATCATTTCATTCAGGAATTGGGGTCAAAGCCAAGGTATCGGCACCAGTATGAAACAATTTCTCTAAAATGTGCAGTTTTATCTTGAAAAAAGACTAGGCACTGAATTCACATAGTGCTACAGATGCCACATTTCCTGCCAGGAGGGCAAAGTCATGACGCATCCTCCTCTGCCTCTGATTGGCTTAACCTGATATTCTCACCCTAACCGAACCAATCAGTCCTCATGCCTAAACAACCCAGCCAATGAAGGCAAGGCTAGAAGTACTAGCCAACAAAAATGCTGTGTAATCATCATCTCTTCAGGCCACACCTGTCAGGTGGATGGATCATCTTGGCAAAGGAGAAGAGCTCACTGACACAGATGTTGAACAAATGTGTGAACAGAATTTGACAGAAAAAAAACCTTTTGCGTGCACAGAGGAAGTCTGAGATCTTTTATGTCAACTCGTGAAAAAACGGGCGTGAAAATAAAAGTGTTGCATTTACATGTCTGCTGAACATATAAGTTCCAAAGGCACCTAAAAACAAGCTGCTTCCTCTCTGTAGAGGACAAAACAGAGGCAGACAGAAGAAAATTAGAAGATCAAACAGCAACAGTAACCAGACACACACACACACACTCACACACACACACACACCTGGGATGCAGAGCATCGCCTCATCAGTGAGATTTGATACGGTGGAGGGGGGGAGGAGAGGGTGATGTCATGCTGCTGTATGCTGCTGGTCTCGCTGTAAGACTGAATGGAGAACGGCATGAAAGTACATGAAGTACAGAAATCGTGTCGGTGCAGCTCATGGGCAGCGTAAACACACACACACAGCTCATCCAGCGCTGAGGGGACACACACTGCTGCTTCTTCTTCCCTCTTTCTTCGTCTGCTCGTTTCACTAAGTCCCTGTCCCTGTCTGACTCTCATCTCTCCTCCTCCTCCTCCTTGTGTCTCTTCCTCCCCTCTGTCTCTCTCCTGCTCTCGATCATTGTCAGCAGCAGCATCAGCAGCGGCAGCATCAGTGCGTTACATAACAAAGGTTTTTTTGTTGGGATACAAGGGCCCTTTTGGCTGCTGAGACTCGTGGCACGTAGCCTTTTGTGATGACACCCAGAAATGACCAGAATGGACAGCTCGGTGACCTCAAACGACCCGCGGCAGAACTGATGAATGGACAGAGTGACAGCAGACAAAATAAATATACAAACATGCTGAGAGGCACACAGACAGACGAAGATAAACTGATAAAAGAAGGACAAACAGCGAAGACACACACTGAGGTTATGCAGGCGCTCTTGTTGTAAGAACATTTTCCTGCTGTGATCAGTTCCTCCAGTCATCTGATCATTTATGCAATTTGTTTTTCTGTCAAAGAGGTTTTTTTTTTTTTTATAGTGCAAAGCAGGACGGATTGACTCTTTGCGTCAGCGTCCTCGTTCCCACAAACAATGTCGCCTTGCAAAATGAAGCCTACTCACGAAGATGAGTGTCGTCCTCTTCTTGGAAACTAATTGTTGTGAAATGTCAAACAGCGTCATAGTTCAGCCTCCAAGAGGTCCAGGACATTTTCATGTGTGTAATGTGGTTCTAAAAGCTGCACCTGCTTTCTCTTCTACTTTATGTTCACTCACCTTTGTGTCTTCACGGTTACTTATTCCTTTATTCATTGTTGTGAGTCAGTCACCAGAAAATTTGCATTAAATGAAACAAAATAAGCTTTTGATGATGGTAACATGGAGGCCTTCAACAGTAACCATGACTCTATAGCCTGTGGACACATAAAGTGACTCTGGCCACCAAATACTCCATGTAGGTGGCCCCTGTGGCCACCAAGTTTTATCCCCATATTAACACATTGTAGTTCCACAAAAATCTTGATTCCTTTGCATCCTCAGTTGAACAAAAACAGCGAACAGTACTCCTCATCAGCAAGCTACCAATATGTCAGGTCTACTAAAGCCTGAGTTTAATAAGCCTATTCAAACTGTGTGGTTCCTCACAGAGGAACCAGAAATACAAAAAGCAGACAACGAATAAACAAAAAGTTTTAAAAATTTAGGAGCGAACGGAAGCAGACATTTAATGTGACACATCTAAATAAGTAATGTACTGTGGTGTGTGCCTTTAGTTTCTTCAACTAACCAAGAAGTCTAGCTTGTTTTTCACCAGAGACAATACCTTCAGGAGCCACCCGTGGACAACACGAGCGTCACAGTTAAGTAAGGTTCTGTTAGGTTGCATTAAATTGCCTTTTTTTTTAAACTGTTGTACATTGGCCACCAAATTTGTGGACTCATTGGCCCATGGGCCCAAATTACGGTTGTCACAATTCCAGAATTTTAAACTTAAACATAAAACTAGTATAAAAATGATACTCTTTGCTATATACCATAGCACAAAGAGAAAAAAGTCCTAAGTACACAAAATAGGATTGTTTTTTTTTTTTTTTGATTAATAACCTGCACACAGTGGTGGTACAGAAAAAGTCACCGGGACAATAAAGACTGAACTGAACTAAGTTCTTTAATGAGCACTTCGATCTTTTCTTTTTTATAGCTTTTGTTCTTTTGGGACTGTCAAAAGTTAGTATTAATCATGTGGTACTGAAAAAGTATTGAAGTATCAGTACTTTTAACAGCATTAGGGCCAATGTTTGAAAATATTAGCATCTATCCCTTCACTGTTATGAAATGTCATGGCGAAATCAGTCAGCTTAATGCTTGCAAAATAAAGCCATAAATTTGATTATTCTCTTGGTTGTTTGGCCAATAAAACGTCAGAAAAGACCAAATGCTTGTCTTGAGCTCCGAGGGTCTTAAAAATGTCCTGTTTTGTTGCACCAACCAACCAAACATCAAAGATATTCAGTTTACAAAGATTAAGAAACAGCAAATGTTCATAAATGACACAGAGGAACTGATGCTTGACAATTTTGTTTGAAAAAATCAGTTACAAAATTCATCGTACAATGACTATACTGCTGGGTGTTTTTAACCACATGAGCAAGAGTTTATCGGTGTTCATCAGAGCCACTGACATGCAGCAGCACTCTGTTGTTATGGCTGTGATGAAGTGATTCTGCAGAGATAATACACAGAGAGGACTCCCCATGGATTATATATGAACCATGAGAGGATATGTAACACGTGCGATACTATAATCCAGGCCTGCTGTTGAAAGTCTGTCCGTTAAGGACACATTAGTACCATGATGGACTGTACGCCAACATGCATGCAGTTTAGTGTGAGTGTTTCTCTACAGCTGATGGTGAACTCTGATCTGGCCTCTCAGAGCTGTAATGGACATATTCTAGTTCATACATCACGTTTACGTTTTAGCTGCTACTTTTATCCTGAGTGACTTGTAGCAAATGCAGCAGTCGAGGCTTAGACGAAGAAGCTTAAATTTAATGTAATTAAATTTGAAGCTTAAGTTTGAAGCTTACATTCCCAGATTACCTACAGTACCCAAGACTAATTACTGAGCTGTAATAAGGCAGCTTTGTGCAAATTTAAGAGATTTTCTTGATTAACTGTGGTCTATAATATGTCCTATATACCGCTTGTTTCTGACCAACAGTCTAAAACTCAAATCACAGATGTAACTAATGATTATTTCATTATTGATTCATCAGCTGATTATTTTCACCTCTAATCAATTAATTGTTTTCAAAAATTTGTGAAAAAAACATGCTCAGCATGAATTCCCAGAACCCAGAAAGTCTTCAAATTGCTTCTTTGGTCCAACTAACAGTCCAAAACCCAAAGACTCTTCATTTACTATCAGAAATGACAAAGAAAAACAGCAAATCCTCACGTGTAAGATGCTGGAGCCAGCAAATGTTTGATATTTTTACTTGAGAAATAACTGAAACAGTTAATTGATTGTCAAAATAGATGGTCATTTATGATTTTTTTGATTGACTAAATGAGTAAGAGCAAATAATAACATGTAAAAGGCTGAAGCTAAAATAAAAATGTTTTATTAATTAAAATGACTACTATCAAAATAAATTGATTTTCTGTTGTTTGATTAATCCACTAACTTAACAAGTTAACTTAAAGTTCCCGTGAAACATCTCACGGAGGGGGAGGCGGCTCCCATACTGAGCTAACAGCAGTTAGCAGTGAGCTAAGTTACTTTAGCAACAAGTTAAGCTATGTTTCCATCAGGAGACTCCGTAAACGACCTCAGTACTGGATTCTCTGCCAGTCTGTGTTTGTCTAAAAAACGTTTGTGCTCACTGGAGGCTGCTGAGCCCGGTTCTGTTGTCCGCTAGGGGCAGGTAACAGCCAACTGTTACTGTTAGCAATAAGCAGCTAAAGCCATCTGTCCATCAGGAAACTGTGTAATTAAATAACCAGGAGTTGAAGCTGAGAATCTAGAGGACATCAGAGAGAAACCAGAAAATATTTTCTCTATAAACAATGATCCAGTTTCACCCCAATCAGTAAATAAGTAACTAAGTTGTGTTTTTGTGCAGTGAGGCTGCAGACACACTGCAGTCCGCTCCGGTCAACAGATGTGTTCTCCAGAGCTCCCCTGTGTCATAAGTGCGAGCGAGTTTCACTGGACCCAAATTTAAAGTATGCCCCTGAGAGCAGGATGAGTCATCAACAGTTTTAAATTTCGTTTTTCAGGAAAAAATAAACTCTGAAATACCACACAAATACCTGAGAATTTTTATGAAATGACTTTTTTGTCATTGTTGGGCCAGGCACTGCTGTAGAGGTGAAGTATAGTGCAATAAATGTGATGAACACTAAAAGATCAATTTTGACTTCATCGGAGCTTTAAAGCTGGGGTAGGCAGTTTTATTTTTGGTGTAATTGGGAAAAATTACTTAATTATCTTTAAGCAGAATGTAATTCAAAGGTCTGAGAGAAATCTAGACTTCTGCTTCTCCTCTCGTTTCTGGTTTCAGGCTTTAGAAAATCCATCCTGTGACAGGAAACTTTCACCAATCGCAGGTCGGTAACCCAATTGATCCTTGGGTGTTGTTCCCAAAACCACAATATTTGAGGATCTGGGAATGAGACTCAACAGTAACCTATCTTTCTCCAGAACTGATTACTGCTCCTTTAAGCTTTTGTCAATTCCACTTATAGAAGAATCAAATGGCAGACGTCTCTAATTAGATGAATAAATCGTCAATGTGTCAGGTCAGGACTCAAATCTCAGTGGACGTGGCGCTACATAAACTTCTTTCTTGTCCTCAGTCCTGAAATGACCGAGAGGATAAAACACGCTTTGGGTTAAACGTCAGTCTGTGTGTTTGTGTGTATGTGTGTGTGTGTCAGGGGTCAACTCTGACAACTGTACTGAGCGTGTCTTTGTGCCCCAATCCCACGCCGCTGGCACCGAGTCAGAGGAGAGAAAACAAGGGCACGTCTCACTGCCTTATTTATTTATATCCCCCGGTCCTTCCCATCAGCACTGGAGCCTTTATCAGCCTCCGTCCGGCACTAAAAACAATCATATTGCAGAGCAGTAAAGTAAAGAGGCCTCTGTCTCTCTGTCTGTTGTTTGTCCTGAACTCACAGAGGCCTCCTGCTCCCATTCAGTGTTTTATTAGTTTTTCCAGATGGTTCAGTAAAGACAGACAGGAAGGAGAGGAGACAGACAGAAAGGGACAACATTTTGTGAAGGTGATGAAACGACCCATAAAAACCAAGTTTCTAAAGTTATTACAGAATCTTATGGAGTCATCAGCCTGTAAACTGTGGAAATTATAGATTTTATTTAGTTAGAACGGTCATGTTTTAGATTAGAATAGAAGCTGAAATAGGCGGATAGGCAATAAAATCTTCTATTGTAGTGAGGCTCCTCAACAACTAGGGAATAAAACTAGATTAGATTTTGTGCTACAGTGGTGAAATCACAATTAAAGTTGCATTAAGTAATAAAAACACAGACTATGAGTGCACCACAGAGGCCCCCGAGCCATGTAGCTTCTCCTGTACAGTTAGTCAAAACATACTCCTGTCCTCCTGGCCCCGAGCCGCTGGGATGCGTTCCCAGGCCAGCTCACTAATCTTCTCAGTCACCAGGGCACACCAGCAAAAGTATTTTAAGGGCTCGGTCTATTTGGATATCATGGAGTGAGCAGAGCACGATCCTCACAGTTGTGCTAGGCTAAGCAGATTATCTCTGCAGCCTCATAGACTTAAACACAGAATGTGAGCTAGCTCTGCTGCCTGCGTGCTACGACTGCAGTGGAGTGGAGTCGGTGCAGAATGGTTTGACCACAGGTTAATGGACACAGCTGCAATGAATGGTTGTTTTCATTATCAAGTAGCTGCCATATATTTTCTCGATTAATTGATTCTTTGTTTGGTCCAAGATGATGTTTAAAACTGTCTGACCAACAGTCCAAAACCCAAATGTATTCAGCTTACAGTGATAGAAAACAGAGGAAAGCGACAAATCCTCATATTTGAGAAGCTGGAAACACAAAATGTTGCTCAAAAAAGAAGAGTTTAAAGCAACTGCATCACTCCATGATGCATATTTCCCCCCTGGCCTGTAGTGCCTTTGATCAGTCTAGATTATTTTGGTGTGAGTTGCTGAGTTTTGGCTATATCGGCCGTAGAGATGTCTGCCTTCTCTCACATATAATGGAACTAGACTGCATTCGACTTGTGGTGCTCAAAGTGCCAAAAACTACATTTGAAAAACTCAACAACAGTGTATCGCTCCAGAAATCACAACCTGATTACTCAAAATAATGAGTCCCAGAGTGTGAGCAGTTTGATGAGGAACTTCTACTTCATATGGGAACTATTTTCTGTCTACCGTAGAAAGAAAGTAGCTCCTTCATGAAAGCACAAAAAGTCAAGTGCCATCTAGTTCCATTATATTGTAGAGAAGGCAGACATCTCTGTGGCTGAAACTCCAAAACTCAGCAACTCACACCACAACCATCTAGATGGATGAAAAGCACCACAGGTAAGAGGAAAAATATATTTTTTATGTTGGGGTGAACTGTCCCTTTAAAGCCATGCTAACATCCCTGTTAGGCTGTATACAGTGGTGCTTTCAGCTGTATGCTAATGTCAGCATGCTAAAATGTGCTCAACCAAAATGCTAACTTACTGATGTAAAGCAGCAACGTATCCTCCAAATCATACGCCCAGATAGGTCGTACGTGGACATACGACCCAGTAGAGCGTTTCTGGTCGTTTTCTGTTGGAGAACAGGCTGCATTAAGAAAAGCAAAACTCAATAGAACAGTGGCGTGGCGCATCAGGGAGGGCGCCCGCCCCGGAACAGGAGACCTGAGTATGAACCCCGGCAAGGCCAAGCCCGACAGCGCTTCTATTTTTGGGGGTTAGGGTTAGGGTAAACGTACATATAGGTCGTATAAAGCTGCTTTCAAAAACGACCTCTCTGGTCATTTTCTGTTGGAGGACAGGCTCTAAAGCAGGTATAATATTGTCCACATTTAACATCTCAGTTAAGTGAGTTAGCATTCTAACATTCACCAATGAGCACTAAAGACTGGGTACAGCTGAGGCTGATGGGAATGTCATTAGTTTCTGTAGTGATAATCAAACACACCTACAAATACCTGCATTGAACAATACAAGTGGTGATGGCTGACAGTGACACTAGAGGAGGAGCTTGGTGAGATTCATTCTCTGGGCACCATGAACGTCTGTGTGATACGATACGACACGATACGATACGACACGATACGATACGATACGATACGATACGATACGATACGATACGATACACTTACTTAATTCCCCAGGGGGAAAACTGAATGTCACGATACACATAGGACAGACAACAGGTAAGACTAGTAGGAAAATAAAGATGGTAAAGAGTATTACTGAGACTGTTCTTGTATATGCTATTGGTTGTCTGTACGACGGTTTATACCAGGGGTCCTCAAATACAAATCTTGAAGGTCCACAATTGTTTTTTTCATACAAGCATGGGTCCATTTATTAATGTCGGTCAAGTACAAGGCAGGTCGAAGGTGGTAAAGGTGGTTTTCTTTTGTCCAAACAAAAATACAATGCACATTCTGATTAAATAAAAATAAATTAACAAAACATTTTCTTGACTTAAAATAAAAATACAAAAAAAAAAAAAAAACGTGCAAGTACAATGTTTACACATGTATATCATAATAATTGACAAGATCTGTCATTAAGGTGCAAACAACTATTGACAGTACATTTTGTAACTGTAAAACACTGCTGGACAAAAAAGAAAACGTGCAAGTAGTACAGTACATGTTCACATGTACAGAACATGAATGACAAGCTCTGTCATTAAGGGGCATGTAAACAAACAGATTGCAAAGTGCCGGGTACGACTCGTGTTTCACACTGCTGCGGTCCGTCCAGTCTAGCTGGCAGCATGCACGCTCTCTCAGCCAATCAGCGCATCGTTGTCATAGAGATGACAGCCCATAATACCCTGTCACCCAGGCAACAGCCAATCAGCGCTGTCTCCCGAAGCACACACTTTCTCACACACACACACATGCATGCACGCACACACACACACGCAGAGCGCAGAGCGCATGCAGTGATTGAATACAACAGAAGTGGGAACATGGGAGATATTTGACTAAAAATGAAACAGAATTTAGCGATAGATCGGTGATTAATACAAATAATATATGTTTAAAAAAAAGTTTGGGGTTTTTTTTTTTCGTTTTTTTTTTTTTTTTGAAAAGTGTCATTTGTCCTGGGTCCGCAGAGAGGTGTGCCGCGGTCCGGTCGTGGACCGCGGTCCGCTAATTGAGGACCCCGGGTTTATACTAATTCATCCAGTAGTTGTTAAGATATTTTAGTCTGGACCAAAGCGTTAGACTGACCAACAAGCTGACAGTGTCTTCTGTACAGCTATGCTACTAGCCTGGCTAAAAATGACTTTAAACTAAGAAATTAGCAAAATAGCTAGCTATTTTATATTTTTCTGCCCCTGCTTTGGTGGCCCAAACTGTCCTCTTGACCCACTAGGACTCATTTTTGTCATCTTGGTAGCTGTGTCTCTGTGTGACAGAAGCCTGTACCTGTATTATGTCTGAATCTCACCTCCTAAAGTAGAATTTCTTCAGTGTTTTTAGCTTGAACTTGAATTGTGAAATTTAGTGACTGAGCCTCCGTAACAATGCACGATGTCTCGTCACGTCGTGGCTTTTTGAGGTTTTAAGGGTTTCGCAGATGTGAGCAGGTTGGAGAGCAGACTGTAATCCCATCAGCGATTATACACCTGTGGCTCCGTTTGCAGCTGTTACAGCCTCATAACCCTTAGCTGCTCTTTTATCCTCCCTGTGCTCAGGTGTTCGCCTCCCAACCCACCGCCCACCACGGCCCTCACCTGTGTGTTGCGGTGCTTCCCTTGTGAGCCGACCTGGGCTGGCAGTCCCTTCTTGCACCGCCCGCCAACTCCGCCCATGGTCAGAATGACGCGCTCCAAGACCTTTCAGGCGTACCTGCCGAGCTGCCACCGAACCTACAGCTGCATCCACTGCCGAGCTCACCTGGCCAACCACGACGAGCTCATCTCCAAGGTAACGTGACTTATCTAAAAACAGTGGTTGCCCCTGGAAACCATTAGTAAAGGACTTACATTGAAGCTGCTAATTGTTACAGACTGAAAAAGAAACCAAACTTGCACCAAACATTTAAACTAGTTTAACATTAAGAGAGAGTGCATTTAATCCTCACTTTAAACCTCAGTTTAGTTTTAACTCTGAATCTAGAATAAATTTAATTCTGTCACACGCAAACTTTAAACTTAAAATGTGATCTAGTATTAACTTGAGGGGGTTTAATTTTTAAAATAATAGCCTTTTTTAGATGGATTGAGAAAAAAATAATCAAGTTCCTTTTTAGCTAGCTAGTAAACACAATAACATTTTGTTAACTTTTTAGTTAGCTAGCAAACAATCTAACTTGTTTTTTTTCTCACTAGCTATCAAACAATATAACTTTTGTTTTTTGTTAGCTAGCTAGTAAACAAACTAACATTTTGT
This sequence comes from Lutjanus argentimaculatus, assembly GCA_034769285.1. NCBI lineage: Eukaryota > Metazoa > Chordata > Actinopteri > Lutjaniformes > Lutjanidae > Lutjanus > Lutjanus argentimaculatus. The sequence goes on from JAWZSL010000001.1 coordinate 7,532,114, forward strand.
TAACTTTTTAGTTAGCTAGCAAATATTGTTACGTTTTGTGAAGGAATACAAAGCAGTTGTAACGGTTTTCCCCTCTCTTTAAAGACAGAACTCAAAAATATTGTCTTTTTATTATTTATTTTAATTTGGTTAAATAAGCATCTTTTATTTTTTTATTTTTTGATTAAATGTTTGTATTTATTGATTAAATGTTCGGTTAGTATCTAGTAAGTAATTGTGCAACAGAACTTTGCTTAATTTAATCTTAATTTTTCTCATTTTAAGTCTGGTTTAGCTAAACTCTGATTAGAATTGATCTCAGATTGAATTAGTCTTTGTTGGTGCAACCCACCAGTCTTAACCCATCAGTTTTGTTTTATCACAAGTAATGTTGCTTTACTTTAGAAAGAGGTGATTTACTTACTAGTCTTTGTATCTTTCAAATTATAGTTAATATTACAGAATATAATTTACCAGCAATAACAGCAATTGATAGGACAAGTATTGAAGATGAAAAAGGAGAGAGAACGGATGAGGAATGATAAAAATAAACAGCAGAAAACACCTGTATGTCTGTGTCAGTCACTGGCACACTGTTACTTGTGGATGGATTATGTTATAAGCTGGTTAGTGAATTGGATTATGAATGCACTATCACTTTTTCCATGTGCGATTATGAAAACACTCCTCACCTGTGTACAAAGGCCTTCTGCCGGCTGTAACACAGCTGCACTGCATAAATCTGTTTAATGCGTCTTTTCAATAGCTGCGTCTGTGTTGTGCCAAATAAAGGCCTGCAAGAAAATAAAGCTACTTATGCATTAGTCAGCCATGATGTTATCAGTAGCATATGGGGCTGTTACTGGGAGACTGTGCACCATTTAAGAGCATATATTAAAATAGATTTTCCCCTACAGCTTTTAAAATAAGACCTTCTATTAAAGTAAAGGCTCATCTCAAATCAACATGTGGGCGTTTTTATAAAGAAACCAAACCAGGGATCTTATTTGACTGCAGCATCGTGGCAATGTAAAAGAATGCCTGTAAATTTTGTAAGAATATTTTTTTTATTGCAGGTGAATGTAGAATACATTCCTCCTTGTTATGCAAGAGGACTCTTTTTCATTTTCTTTTAAGAACAATATTATAACAGTGTCAAAGAACATACAGTTATCCTTACTTGACAGATTGTTTACACATCAAGTGGTGAGATAGATAAAACACAAAACTCATGTTAGAAATAGGGGTGAGAATCTTTTGGCACCTCACAATTCAATTTCGATTCAGAGGGCTGCAATGTGATTATAAAATGATTATCGATGCACCTCAATACATTAAAAAAAATCAAGCTTTTAATCCAGGGGGTGCTGGTTGGATTGTATCCATCTGCTCACACTCAGTCAACATTAATACAACGCACGATGTTTACATCCATTGCGTTTCACCATCCACTTGGTTCAGCGGTACGGAATGGACAGTTTGGTCCTGCAGACCTGTTACAGGTGATCATAATGTCGAATGTTGAATTTCCTGTCATTGACTTCTCTCCATTGATTCATAATGTTTGAAGAGATAATCGATTCCTCCACCCCAAATTAGAAAACAAGGGCGCAAACCAACAGAGAAAATAAGGACAGAAAAGAAATATAAAATAAATAAACAGATATACACCTACTGTTGTTGCATGTCTGTGTAATTTAATTAGAGTTATTAGACTGCAGGAAAGGGGAGATTCTTGCCTTCCAGCCTTTTCATCTTTGTCCCATCTTGTCTCTGCAGTCGTTCCAGGGAAGCCAAGGCAGAGCCTACCTGTTCAACTCAGTGTGAGTATTCCTCTAAAAATCATTCGGCAACACTTTCTATGAAGATCATAAACTCATGAAACCTATAATGCTTTATAATGCATTATAAACATATTTAAAATGCATTACATTGTGCTTATAGAAATCAATATAGTACTTAATACTAAGTACTCATACATTTTCAAAATACTATGTAACAAGAAACATAAACACATTATAAAGAATTTTATAATGACCAATAAGATCAGGTATAATACTTCATAACTGCTGGTAGCTCACTGACTTTTTTTGGACAAGGATCATAATGCATTATAATGGTCGTAGTTGTTAACTCAGTGGAGTGGGTGGATGAGAAGTTCTGGACCCAGACAACACAAATGACCACCTAGAGAAACCTATATAGTACATTATAAAGCATTATAAAATGGGTTATAATGTATTACATCCATGAGAAGAATAATACAGTATGATCCCTGTCAAAAAAAAAAAGTCAGTGAGTAACAAACCGTTGCTATGACACCTGACCTTATAAGCCAGTGTAAAATGTGTTATGATTATTGTTATAAAGCAGTATGAACATTTATGAGTGCTTTTAACTATAATTATGTATTGCTATAAGCTCAGTTTAATGATTATAAGTATGTTTCATAATTATAGAAATTAGCTTCATAGAAAGTGCTGCCAGTCATTTTGATCCCCCTGTTGTAAATGGCTTTGCAGGTGACGTTACGTGTGAGGAAAAACTGTCCTGCTGCGACAGGAGACAGGTGTTCTAACACACTCAGGTGTTAATGTGTGTTGTTCCACTCAGCAGTTGTGTTGTTTTTGAAGGCCTGGTGTAAACGAGCCAGCCTGTGCCTTGGAGCGCTGTCATTATCAGCTGAATTGGGTGTGAAAATTAGGCTATTTGAATCTATGCTCCGCGGCCTGGTGCCCTATCAGTATGCGCTGTGTGAGTGGGTGTGAGGCAGTGACTCACTCCGAGCACATCATACCGTACACGCAGCCGAGCCACTTGCACAATACTAATTTTTTAATGTTTGTCTCTGTGTCTCTGCTTGTGTCCGTCTCTCAGGGTGAACGTCGGGTGTGGCCCAGCAGAGGAGAGAGTTCTGCTCACAGGCCTGCACGCTGTAGCAGATATCTACTGTGAGAACTGCAAGACGACCCTGGGCTGGAAATACGTAAGTGTCCTTGGCTAATTTGATGCACAGCACCGCTAACTGCCTCCAAGGTTAGAGGACGATAAACTGGGAGGTTGTTATTATAGCGTACCCTAATTTTATTTGCACCCTAATTATATTTGGACCTCCTCTTCTCTCAGGGTCAGTGCAGTGGTACAGCTGTGGGCTGAATTAAGTATGAGTCAGATTTTTCCGATCACATGCAGCCAAGAGGGAGAAGTTTATCTCTTTTGACTTGTGATGAGCTTTAATGTCTTTTGGACATTAAAAAAAAAACTCTGAATGAGCAGTTAGTTTTAATTTCATTTGTCAAACCTTAAAATTTCCATGAGGTCAAAATTGACGTTTAAGTTTTTTTTATCACACACGAGACACAAAATCACAAAACCATTAAAAAAACCTTTTCTCATACCTGCACTTGGTGGCATACACTAAAGTTGGGTCCAGTGAAACACTTCATAACTTATGACGCAGCGGAGCATGGACAGAGAGGACATCCATTCACCAGAGCAGACTGCAGTGTTTCGGGTGGGGGGGCTCACTGTGCAAAAGCACAACTTTACAACTTTATTCTCTGATTTGGGTGAAGTTGGTTTGAAGTCCTATGCTCAGCTTCAGCTCTCAGTTATTTGACTCTAAAGCTTTCCAGATGAACTAAAGTAACTGTTAGCTGTTGTTAGCAGGCAACAAAAGCAGGCTCACCAGCCCCCAGTAAGCATGGCAGGTCACCGGGACAAACACAGCCTCCAAGACCAACAGGTAATACAGTGCCAAGGTCATTTACAGAATCTCCCTCTGGAAAGCTAACTTTACTTTTTGCTTAAGTAACTTAGTGATCTGCAAACGTTTGCATGGACTCTGGGGGGGCTGGGAACCAAACCCAGCCAGAATTCCCTGTCATCCAGCTGGTCTCTGATGGTCTCTGAGGCTGTTTTGGTCCTGGTCTGCTCATGTTCTGTGCGAGCTCTCAGTCTGGGAAGAATCAGCTTAACCGACCACTGTCCTTCTTACATCCACAGACTAACTTAAGCAGTTAGCTGCATGGTGGGGGCACATTAAGCGCTATTGACTACTTTAAATGCATATCAATGACAAGCTCTTTCCCAGCTGCCTGTTTTTACAGGAAAGATGTGAGCAATAAGCACTCTGCTAAAGTGCTTAAAGTCCACCTCCAGTCATGTTTTAAACAATATAAAATGCTCTGCAAAAAATAATAAATTGTATCTGGTATGTTTTGTTTTTGTTTTTTTTTGTTAAATAAGATAGCCTACATGTAGCTCTGCACCTTGCCTTCATTTAGCATTTAGTATTAGTATAGTATTTAGTACCCAAACCCCACCCCTACCCCTAAGTAGCTGCACCTGGCTTCTCCTCTGTTTTGCTAGCTAATCAAGGTAACTAGCAACATCCAACTTCTCCTTTGGGCTGGGCATCGCTGCTAATGATATGTGTAGTGCCAGCCCCTTGATTAACAGGATTGGTTCCTTAGGTTATGATGTCAGGTGGAATGAATGTCTATGCCCAGCCTGACTGAATCTGTTTTTTGAGACCGCCTTTGCTCACTGCACTTTCAAAGCAAGAAATGCTCAGACATGGACGTGTTAACAAGGTTAAAAATGTAATTTTCGGATTTTCACAGTGGGGGGTCTTTAATTACTGACTGCCATTAGCAAGAATAAAACAGTGAATCAGAAAATAAAATATTATTATTTTCTGATTGTTTCGCAGTGGTTGCGTTCTAAAGCACAAATAAGCATGCCCACACCTCTCCACAATACCAGACTTTGTATGAATGCAGGCAAAGCGATCCTCAGTGAGCTCTGCTTGTGTGTGTGTGTGTATGTGTGTGACTCTCTCTGTAGCTCACACAGACAGAGAGCAGAGGAAAGAGGTGGAGAATGCAAGGTAACCATTGGTTGCTATGTGTTTATAGAGTCCCGAAAAATAAGAAAATACAGGCAGAAGGCAGGGTCTGTAGAGGGTCATAAGTAATCATTGACAGGGATTGTTTTTGTATGAGTCTATACATTGTTTTTTTTATGGAAAATCCTACATAGTATGTCTTAAATAATGTTGAGTAAGCATATACAGACTGACAGTGTTGTTGATTTGAGCTATATATACAGTCAAAGCCTCTGTGAAGCTGTGATATAGCATGTCAAAATACACATGTAGGATCTGTTTAGTACAGGTGGTATTTTAGGGCCCATGTCAGGATGAACTAAACAGGATCCGGCCATGTTAGCTGTCCTCACATATCAACAGAGCCGAGCATGTGCAGCTGTCACTGGTGAACCCTGTCAGCATGGAGGTGAGAGTTTACACTATGGGGCACGTGACCGTATCCTAAAGGGGTTAACGCACACACACACACACGCACACACACACAGTATCCTTGTTGTTTGACTTCCGAGAAAGCTCAGTTGACCTGCACTCTTTGCCTAACCTCTAACACGTGTCTAACCTTAAACCCGATTTTTTCACCTTCCAGCCTAAAAATAAACTGTTTTCCTTACGACGCCTGGTGAACACCTGGTAAACCAGCTTCGAAAGTAAAAACACTTTTCTCAGTAGTTTCTATTCCCGTCAGCTCCCCACAAGGCAGTGAGGTTACATGCATGCACAAGCACACAGACACTAGATAGGACTTAATGGAGGTCTGCCATGAATATCGTTTGCAGCAGTATTGGTTTTCTGCAGTCGTCAAAAGTTCTATTGAGAGGCTTGACCCACTGCACTTCTAAACCGAGAAATCTGAGAACCTGCCTGTGCAGCTTTGAACCAAAATAGCCAAAGACAAAACAAGGTACAGACACTCCACAGTCAAAGAACATTTGTATCAGTCTACTCTGTGACACTGTTTTTAAGTGATTGAGTGGCTTTTGAACAAGAACACAAAGTTGTTAATGCACTTGGACAGGAAGCAGAAGTTTTGTCACTTTGTGTCATTTTTTTTATGGCATTATTCAGCAACTCGGCTGGAAAAGGAGAAAATCAAACGAGCTGTGTGGAAATGACTTTGCAAGCTTGGGTTTATTGCTTGCTGCTATCATTGTCAGTTAATGGGGCCAGAAATATCCAAATTTGGGGATCTGGAGGTGGAACTGGAAAAAAAACTGAGTTGGGATTAGAAAGCAGCAGCCACGCAGCTGAGCGTGATCACATGACTGCCATGAGAGACATCTGTTAATTAAGAACATATTCATTCCTAACACACTCCTGTTTGGACCATTAGATCTTTTAGTGGAAAAAATGTAAAACTAACCAAAGACACATATTAGAAGCGGAAAATTAGCTATTGAAAAAATTCTTGTAGAAGAGTCTACAGCTACACTAACAGCTCTGTGACACTTTACTTTGAGCTAAATGCTACAGTAATGTTATCATCCTAACATCTTCATAATGACAGTGCTAACACACTGATGCTAAGCAGGTATAATATTTGTCATTTTATTTATACAGCACCAAACCATAACAGAAGTTTTCTCAAAGCACTTTTCATATTGAGCAGGTCTAGACTGTACTGTTTATAATATTATTTACACAGACCCAATAGTGCCCACCAAGAGCAAGCATGAAGGCGACAGTGGCAAAGAAAAACATATTTTTAAAAGGCAGAAACCTCAAGCAGAAGTAGTATCTATGATGATAGTTTAGTGTGTTAGCATGCTAACATTTGCTCATTGGTACTAAACACGAAGTACACATAGCTGAGGCTGTGACTGTCCATTGTTCTGATGGCCCATTATTCCAAAACCCCAACAGTCTGAAAAATGTCCCATTGGTCCAAAAGCAGATTCGCCCATTATCCTGAAAACAAATGCCCTCCGCTGTCATGGTAACAGTAGTAAACACTTGGTTAACACTGTGAAACTTTGGCTTGTTTTGCACCAAAAAATGAATGTTTGTTTTTGGAATAACGAGCTGTTGGACAAGTAAAGACTTTTGGTCCAGTGGGACTTTTTTCAGATCAGTGGGTTTTGGGAATAATGGCATGGGTGTTAGTACTCGACACCTCTAAGGCGTTCTGACTGCAGTAACCCAGTACCAAGTAGTGTCGCAACTTCTATCAGTCACATGATACCTGCATCATATCCTTGTTGTGCTCAGATCTAGAAAAAAATGGTGATGATGTTTATGTGGCTTTGCTCACAGCAATTCACCGCAAGCGTTCTTGGATTTAAAGCAATGTGTGATTGGCACATTAACCCAGCAGCTACAGCGCATACAGTCTGTGGTGTGGTGAAGTCGAGCACGGCGTATTTCTTGGAGTTGGCGGTTTATCGTGCCAAGATGAACCAAACGATTTGAAAGTCTGGCTGTAGTATTCGCCTGTCACGTCTGGTTAAAATAAACGTGGGGAGATGTACAAAGATTATTTCAGGAATGCTTCCATTCACATGATGGGTATCAAATGAAATAGAAAAAAACATATCAAATGAAGTACTCTGTTCGTATCGGAATCACTTTAACGGTAGTGATATTGGTACAAATATTGTAATTTTTTAAACAATACCCAGCCCTAGTTGACAGTATATCAGTAAGTTACGCTGATGACTGTTGGAGTCACGCTTTTTAAATGATTGACATTTTAAAGCCAACATATGTTAATCAAGGAAAAACTAATAAATAAAGAGTGAAAATTAATAATTATGGTGTCAGTTCATATATTCACTTAATATGCCATCATTAAGAGGAGCTAAGAAGCTTCTGTGTTGCTCAGACTTTCTATTCTGGCGTTTCTTATAAATCCCATTCATACTTTCCTGAGGAATTTTGGATTACACACCTAACTAATGCATGTTACAGCCTGCTAAATTAGGGCAGACTCTACATCTGTGTTGGCTTTTGCCAGGCTCAAACCTGTGGCTTTTTGGCTTTTGCAGTTTATTAGTGGATAGAGACACATTGCTGCCAGTATAAGGTATTACGATCCAGTCTGGTCAGTGTTTTGGTTCTGCAGGGTCCTCTGCAGTGTTCAGTGACTGATGGTTATATAACCAGCTTCCAAAGAGCCAGTAGCAGAGACAGGCTGGGATTGAGTCAAGGATTTTCATATGCAGCTGACGAGGCTGTCATGAGCAGGGTTTCTGTGCAACCTGTGTCTTTTTCTAACTGTCTTACTGTCTGACAAAGATATAAACATGGTGTTAGTCTCTGTCCATCTGTCATTTGAATTCAACCCTGTCTCTGTGTCTCTCCTGTCCTCTGCCACACCCTCCAGGAACATGCCTTTGAGAGCAGTCAGAAGTATAAAGAGGGCAAGTTCATCATCGAGCTGGCCCACATGATCAAGGACAACGGCTGGGACTGAGAGATGAGCAGCCGGGACACGACCGCAGCAGCAGAGGGGAGGGGGGGAGGGTGGATGGATGGACAAATGGATGGACGGGAGGGAGGGAGGGAGGGGGGTCGTGTGTGGTGGGTGAGTGTGCAACTTTGGTTTGGCTGATTTACCATTAACCTCTGTAACTCTCTGCCCATCCCTCCCTACCACGCCACTTGATGTATACACACACACAAACACACACACACACACATCAAGGTCCCAGACATCCCAGCTTGACAGAGAGACAGACTAGGCAGGCTTGTACGCAGCTAGCAGGACTAGGTGACTGGCCAGCAAGATGAGATGTCTCATTTTCACACCTTTTTTTTTGACTGAAAAATGATCCAGTAGTTCCTAAAAAGGTGGCAACACTTCCTCTATATCTGCTAGGATACATCTTCATTGTGTTAAGTGTTCCACCATAATGTTAAAACCAGTTGCTAACAGGTCATTTAGTGGAAATTTAGGCAGAAGGAGGCCAGTTGGACCAGCCTGGCAGGGGTTCATTGGCCTTGGTTGAAGAGCTGAGGGGCATTCGCTCTGTCTGAATGAGATGACCTAAGATGATTATAGCAAATCCAGCTGATCGGGGCCATGCCAGCTGGGCCAGTGATGAGGCCTAGAGCTGAGGCTTGGCACGGAGGCCTGAGCACATGGGTGTTGGGTTGTGGCGAAGGGCGCGCGGGGTGGGGGGAGTGTGGGTGCAGGGATTGCCGCCCACCAGGCCGCTTACTCAACACGGTGGGGAGAGGGGAAGATCCTGATCCAGTTATGCAGCGGCTTTGATGGCTTCTGGCTGGGATCCACTCCACGTCTTGCGAGCGATGCAGCCCAGAGCGGGCAGGGTGGGCCGAGAATGAAAGAGATAGGACAGACAGCCACCAGCTTGTCCTAAAACCCTCGCAGGAATTTGCCCTCACAGCAGCAAAGCAGCCCCAGGTTTTATTCATCCTTCGATACAAACGAATCGTGTAAAGTGATCTGCTGATCCGTCCCGTGTATGTATGGTGTCGGCGGACGCGTCGCCGGGTCCAACCTTTGTTACTTTGGCCGAATAGAATTACACAACATAAGCGTGTCTCAGGTGAACGACTTTGGCTGGGATTCCCACAGGTTTGCGAGCACTGGAAGCATCTTTCCGCTGCTTGTAGGTCGATGAGCAAAGGTGTCGAGGCTCTGCGGGCTTGGTCGGGCTGGGGGTGGTGTGGGGCAGCTGGTGATCAGTCAGACACAAACACAACTCCCTAAACTGACAAACTAACGGCCAATGCGTGACTGGTTTCATGGGCCAAGGGAAAATGCAAATAGTAAAAAAATGAACAGAAAAAAGTAAGTTATTACTTTTACTGAAGTAACGAGGTATATACATGACCACAGAGGTGTGTACTGTCGATGCACATGTATAAAAGGTAATATCTATCACTCTTAGGCTCTCTTTCAGTCTGGGATGACTGCTGTTTAACTGCTGTTACACTGATCTTCACTAACTGGCCATCACAAAATCTACTGGGCAATATTATAAAGCAATGTACTTGATAGACCTACTTATTCTTTTACACATTATCTTCTTAGTTTTTGCCCCAGTTTTAGGTCATTTCCTTACCTCAGTTACATTACTAAATATTCCTCATGCATCATGGGCCCTCCTGTAATGACACCTGGGTAATATTTGAGGTAACATTAATGGGAAAGCATTGCTCAGGGTGCCTTGATGCTAACTTTTCTTTGCTAAGGCCAGGATCTTACTCAATTAATGTGCTGGATGTGTCATTCTCGGATGGAAATGTATTATTTTCAAATGAGAGAATCCATTACAGCCGCCCCCATCCCGTGGAAATGCAACATTAACGCATGCATGAAGTAAAACAAGTGTTCAGACCGGTTTTGTGCTTGGTCCTCATCACGTTTTTGTGACAAGAACATTTTGTGTGTATTAGAGGTGCAATGAGACCTTGTGCTGTAATACAACATCTTATCAGTTTCATCACAGCACAAAAGCACTGCAGATGACATGTGATCCTGGTTTAGAAAAGTAAAAGTTGTTGCCCTGTTGCCCTTGCCCGTTGTTGCGAAAATTGCTCAAGAAGTTGCCCTGTATATGCGCTTTTATCATGTTGCGGCCATTTTGAAACAAAAACGAGGCTTGGATGGATCTAGCATGCTAACGTTTTAGCCATAGCATCCAGTTAAATCTAAGTTAGCCGTTTATTTTAACAACACAATTAACTGTCCACTGAAATCCACTGTTCTGATGGATTTCTCAGGATACAGAGCTAGCTAGCTAACATGCTAGCACTAGGTTATCTTCTGGAATAACCCTAGTCACAACCCACTGGATTTCAGGATTGACAGGAAAACGGTAGAAGGTCTTATGGTCCCAGTTCCATACTAGGTGGAAGTCGGAGCTGGGAATGAGTTCAACACATGCCAGTGCCACAAGTCAGAAAAACTTTTTTGTGCTTGATAACAATGCTTTCTGCTGTATTTTGCGCATACAAAGACTGTAGCAACATGTCCACAGACAGTACTGTTTGGACGACTGATTTAATGAGCCACAAGTGCTAACAACCAGCTTTCACTACTGCACGGAGCAGCCATATTGGATTTTGAGGTCAGGATTGGTGAGGTTCCTCCAACTTTCTGGGTTGGAAATCCGACTTCAGGGGTGTTCCCATTGAAATTTCAGACTTGGAAGTCAGAATTTTTTGACGGCACTCCTTCTTGTGTGACTTGCACCCAGGGACTCGGCAGTAAGACAACATATTTGGATGTAAACAGATCTATCTGGTGTTGTGCCCAACACACCCAAGCCTCGTTTTCAAATCAAGATGGTGACGCGTGTGCATACGGCGAATGGTGAGTCCTGTTCAATACTCTCCAGTTACAACCAAACCTAAACAGATAACTCTGTTCAGTAACACTCAGCAGCTGATTGCTCAGTTAGAGGCTGCGACATTAAACCCAGCACAACCAAAGAACCCACCCATGAACAATAAATTGACCAAACAAAAATCTCATTTTGCTTGGGCAAACAAGGGGGTGTGTATAGCTGAAAGCCAAGGTTGTGGATAGCCTTTCTCTGTGATTATATATAATGCATTATGATTTTGTAAACAAAAGATCTTAATATATGAATATATTCTATTTACTGTATTCACCACGAGGATTACCATTCATGTCAACCTCTGTGTTACAGACTGTAAATAGTGTTAATGTATTGTGTTTTATCTATGATCCATACGATGATGAATGAATATGATTTAGGTCATGTCATGCTTTCTCTCTGGTATCCCACATTGGCTGTACGATACTACTTTTTTACTGAAAATGTTTCAATTTTAATGTCTTTTGTAAAGGAGGATGCTGATGTTGACTATATATCATTGGATCTTCATCTAATAAAATGCACCTTGATATCTGTATGGAGAGTATAGTATTTGTTTCTTCTCGTGTAACATTTAATCTTGGCATTGGGGGTAATGTACTCTAAAAGGGCACTGCAATGATGTAGCATTGCAGCTTAGTTAAACTGGGCAACTCACAAGAGACAGATTTCTGAAAAGAATTATTACAATTGATGCAGCAGAAACTGAGATACTTTTGTCATGACTTTTAGTCTATAATATGAGTTAAGCTGCAAAATACCTGGATTCTGTGTTTTTGGTTGTGTCTAGAAGGGAACCCCAGACCTGTGAAAGATCTTGTGAGAGCGATCAATAACCTGAACCATGATCTTATCTCTAACACTAAACAGGTGTTTTTTGTCCCTAACCCTACTCAGATCTTAATCACAGCATTGTCATATGAAAACATGATGAGTTTACCACATTCACAATGAAGAAACAACATACAAAAATCTTTCGAGATTTTTGGGTCCCTTACATTTTCCATAATGCAATTAAGTAGTGTCTTTTGTTTGACCACCCCTGCTCAGTAAATCCCCATGCCTGTCAAACTACCTCACTATCACTGGCTCATAGAAAACTCATTAAACCTAAATTTTTGCATTTTGAGGTGATTATTAAGAAACCTACAAATTTTTCTTTTGTTTGATTATTTATTAACTATATTAATAAATTCTTCAATTAAATACATTTAAATATGTGATTTAAACCACTAAGTCACACAAATTCCACAAGAGTCAGAGGGCGGAGAAATGGCAGCCACCGCTAACTCTGCTAAGCTAGGCTAGTTAGCTTTTAGCAGGACTAGCTTATCTGGTGTTACTTTCTCCACTATGATGTAAGATTGAGCTACTGTTTTATTTATACGGCATTGCAAATTTAATTGCTAAGACGCTGCATCAAACTTGTTTTTTCAATTCCAGAAAGCAGCAGCAAAAAAGTTGATAAGTTGAGTTTTACCTCTGTTTTCTTATGTTCTTATGATTTTTTTAATGCTCTTTTCCCAGAGAAAGTATATATTTCTGTTGTATAACATTTATGGATGTTGACCAAATACATAATATCTAAACTTAGCAAACATTGGCTAACATTAGCCACCATAAGTCGAATAAGTGGACTAAAGCTAGTTATGTTTTATGCATTCAACTTTTCATCTGTGAGAGGATTAATGTGTGATTTCTTCTTTCTTTGCTTGATTTAAAGATCAGTGTGTAGGATTTAGTGTCAACTAGCAGTCAGCTTGCAGATTGCAAACACTTTGCCTCACCCTTCCCCTTCCTATGGTGGCCACGAAACTTGCACAAAACACGAAAGGCCAGAGCCAGTGTAAGGGCTACTGTAAAAACATGAGGGTTAAACAGGCTGGCCTCTGTAGAAGTGGACGCACGCCATCTTTAGATATAAATGGCGCATTCTAAGGTAACAAAAACATAATGATTGTTATTTTCAAGTGATTATACACTAATGAAAACATTATTAAGACTATCATATATACTTTCTGCCATGTTCTGCTAATAAATCCTCCATAAATATTACACACTGGACCTTTAAAGAACCTTTAAAGAAGAGATCAGTTTGGATCTTGTACACAAACTGCAGCCTTATGTGCAACATAGATAACTAATGTTTACCTTAGATAATGTTTTATTTCTGTAGATCATAGGTGTGAGTACAGCTTCTGCACACTAATAACCCTTGTACCTCATTAAAGCGCACAAATAAAAACAGTGATGGTGAGAGAAATGAGTGATTCACACTGATTGTGAGGTGGATGTTTGTGTGCGTGAACTCACCAGGCATCATCAGACAACGTGGGCACAGAGCCCGCTGCGACTGAACTGTGATACCTGATGGTGACATTTTATTGTCCCCATGGTAACAAGAGCATCATCTGTTACTACTGGGAGGCGGGGGGACAGCAACATCGGCACCGTAATACAGGAAATAACGCAGGGATGATGCTCATGATGTTTTCTGTGAGAATGGGTTTGAAGATGAGTGTGTGTGTGTGTCAGCGTCTGCGTGTGTGTGTGTGTAGGAGGGTTATGAGTGGGTGGTATGAGAGTCACACCTGTTAGTCATACATTAATCAAGCTTCTCGTCATGCTTACCGTCCTCCCCTCCCTCCCTGTTCTCCTAGCTCCTCCTAATTCTTCCCTCCACTCTATCTTTTCTTTTCTGTCTTTCATCTTACACACATCACCCTTTATCCCTCTGTCCTCTGTCCTCCTCTGTCTCTCCTTGTTGTGTTGTTTCGAATGATCCTCCTGGGCTGATTTCTGTCTCTCTGTCTCTCTGTCTCTCTCTGTCTCTGTCTCTCTCTCTGTCTCTCTCTCTCTCTCTCTCTCTCTCTCTCTCTCTCTCTCTCTGTCCGACTTGGCTAACCCACTCCAAATATCACTGCAGCAGATGGTGCTGTGTTTGCATTGGGCCAGGTCTCCTAGCAACCCCGTCTCTCCCTCTCTGTCTCTCTTTCCTAAAGCAGAGCAGTAGAGGAGTTGGTGTCATGCACTGTCTGGGTCTGCCGTGCCCACCCCTCTTCTGTCTCGTTGATTGACCTGACTGCCTCTCGGTGTTGATGTCTATGTTTACGTCTGTGCCTCTTTCTCTCTCTCTCAGATGCAAAAGTAGGGCAGGGCCTGACTGTCTGGATTACTATACATGTGTAATGATTAAATTTGATGCGAAAATGGGCAAAAGCAGGACACAAAAACCAATGTGATTTGCAACCCTATGTGACCTAGATTTTTTACAGTTGTTCACATATGTTGTAGCGGCTGGGAAAGATCACATCTGGGTCATGTTGGGTTTAAAAGACAATGTCACCACAGTTATCCTACATTCATGGTGTTTCTAGTGGCTAAGAACCTGTAAATGTCCACGTGTTATCTTTATCATCTCAGGATGTAACATTTAAAAGGCTTATCTTCGCCATCTTGGAGGCCATAATGAAAACACACCATTAAGTCTGCATGAGGATACGCTGTAGATATGGTCAGGCCACGCTACAACATACAGTGTGCTCTGCCCAGATACACACACACACACTCGCACATGCTGCACTTAACAAAGACAGGAGGCCAAATAGGGACTTGTGTCCTGACATGGCATTGGTTCTTGTGCTTTCATGCTGCCTCTGGCCTGCAGACACACTCTCTCACACATTCATTGGTTTGTCAAATGTTTTTTTTTTTTAACCAGTTTTATTTTGTTTGATTGACAAAAAATATGAACATTATGTTGACTAAATTTTCAAAGTAAGAAATTCACACTGGATGTTTCTGAATTTTGAGAATACAGTCAGAATTGCCAGGCATAAGATAAAATAAATCAGAGGAGGGAGATAAAAAGATAGGAGGAAGGTTTCTTTTTAATTTTGCATTGTGAGAATAAAGCCAGAAAGTTGAGAATAAAGTTGAAATGTTGAAAAAAAAAAAGTTTAAATATTGTCAGGAATAAAATGGAAATGGTATTTCAATTTAATTCTTGACATCTCAACTTCATTCTCAAAATGCAAAAAAAATAAAATAAAATAAAAAAATAAAAAATAAAAAATCCTCCTCTGATTTATTTCTTCTTATGTCTGGCACTAATGCAGCAAGTTTGACTTAATTCTCTGAATCAAAAAATGTTTCTCCTCTCATTCTTCTCCCCTTATGCCTGGCCCTAATACTCTTCTGTAGTGAATTATTAAGCAAATACCTAAATATAAATGCTTGGCTTAAGACAAAAATTATGTTTAAATCCATTTTTGACTTGTCTTTTTTTTTTTTTTTTTTTTTTTTTTACAGTAAGACACATGGATGCTACAGTTTTGCACATTGTATCCTTCATCTTTAACCTTGACATGACCTGACATTTTCATCTTATTTCCCCCATCCCACCCCCTTTAGTTTTATTTTGACCTTAATCTAAAATCTAATCATGAACCCAACACCAAATCTTAAAAGAATAGTCAGATGAACAGATTAGAGACAGATCGAAACTCTCCAATGGCTGTGCTATAATATGAAGCTAGAGACAGCAGCCATTTAGCTTAGCTTAGCATAAAGAGTGGAAACAAGTGAAAACAGCTAGCCTGGCTTTGTCAAATCAAATCAAGTCAGGCTACCAGCTACCTGCAAGGGGCCTTTCAGATCTGGGCCCAAATCAAAGTACACTTGACCCCAAAGTCCAGTTCGTTTGATTAGTGTGAAAACTGCATACCTTTCTTTGTTGATCCGTGCTTGGGTCCACTTGAAAAGGTGGTCTTGACAGGAGTACAGTTCATGTGTACTTGAGTACAGTCTGCATCAGGTGTGAAAGCTAACCTGCACCAAAACAGGGAAGTGAACTGCTATTGGGCTCCTTTGTGATTAGCAGGCTTTTCTGCACCATACCATGTAACCCAGACAAATAACAATGTAACAAGACATAAAAGATGTAACAAAATGAAAGACATAACAAGACAACAAACATAGTAAAATATGTAACAAGACTAAAAGATGTAACAAGGTGAAAAACTGCACATAAGATGTAATAAGACAAAAAACAAAAGACGTATGATGATGTTTAACATCCACAGTCTCATTAAGCTACTTGTTAATAACTTCCTTATTCAAAGCCCCAACGAAGGTTCAAAATTTCAAGAGTGAAGAAACATATGTTATGTCATAGAACAAAACGTGAAGATGTCTTTAAACAGATTTCAGGCTGTCAGAAAACCTCCTGATTTTGAGATGAAAGAACCGGAGGTGCTAATATGCAAACTCTTTTAGTAGGATTCATTCCTGCAGCGCTCTATTAACACATTATATTATCTTTTTTTTTTTTTTTGTTTGCTTTGGACAGAACCAGGTGGGATGTTTCCCCTGTTTCCAGTCTTTATGCTAAGCTAAGCTAACTGTCTCCAGCTTTATATTTACCTCACATGCTTGAAAGTTGTATTGATATTCTCAGCTAAAACTCTCAGCAAGGAGTCAAAGAATCTCGCAACCCCAAACTATCTTCCTTCAAACTCTTTCTGCTCACGTTTTTATTGTCAAGACTTGGTCCTCACAACTGCAGAAGTTCAGGAGTGCACTAACACAGAAGCCTCTAAAGTCTCTAATGGCTCACAGAGTAATCATCCATCATGCACAGACAAACAAACACACAGTCACACAAACACACAAAACCAGCACCACGACACCTCAGTACTGCTGAGGGAAAAAACACAATACAAATGGCAGCCACATGCCATGTTATGATGCCGCTGTCCCTGATTAATTGCTTTAATTTACTTTTCCAGCTGCATCACACAGACAACACAAACACTTTATCATTCTCCTCGAATCACAAAGAACAACAGCCTGCTGCTTCATGAGTGTGCTGAGAACTTTCTTGTGTGAATTTTCAGTAGATAAAAACATAGTGTCTTACTTCTAAAAGCTTCTGTTATACGTCTAAGTGGCACCAGATATTGATGATCGATGGTAAGCCACGAAGCATCCCCAGGTGATAGTCTGCACCCCGTCTAAAAGCTGCCTTTGTGGCTCTTCCCTCTTTTTGAGGGGAATCATTGGCCCCTGAAGGAAGCAAAGTGCCGCCTGCTTTATTTGTTTACTTGTGTAGAAGTGCCCACAGACCTCAGTGGAGAGGGAGAGGCGTTTTTTTTTTTTTTTTTTCCTCAATCCTGTGACCTCATATCTGTATCAGGCACTCAAAAGCGGGCCCGAGGCCGGCTGGAGAGCAATGTGCAAGGCAAGCACAAAACAATGCATTCAAAGGCCTTCAGTGAGGGCGGCCTGAGTGATGACACTTTGCTGTTCAGGAGGCTGACACTCCTATTCAGATAAATCCTTCCATAAACAGAAAGAGCGTTCAGACGGGGTTACAATACACAGGTAGTTCTTTTCAGGTGTCCCTCACAACCTGAACTCCTCCGTTCATCATCATAATGTGGTACAGCAGCTGGGCGCAGGACATGCCCAGGATCCGCCAGTACTCATTTTCCATGTACATGTGCTGGCTTGGCTTGACTTGGTTGGACCTGGCATGTCAGCCCAGCATTTTAAAGTCCTTGTAAAGGAAAAAGGGAGTTTTTCTTCTAAACACATTAAACATGTTGGAACATAGTTGCTGGACATGTGAAAAAACTATGTAGTACTGAATTCTGGAGTTAAACTGCTGTTCACCATTTCTGTGTTCAGGATTTTTTGGGCGGACCTGAAACGTGGCTCTGTGACGTGCTGGAGCCATGGTCCCCCAACACAAACAACACCGCCTCCCCCTCCCCTCACCCTCCCAAACAGTCAGTTACAAACTCAGCCCAGCAGTTCACTTCAGCTCACTTCAGTTCCAACAACCCAGCACAGCAGAATAAATACCATCCTGTCACTGTCTTCGCACTCTGGTGGCTTGAAAATGTCTGGATGTTTCTATTAAAGCTGCTAGACAGAGGGTCCATGTTTCAAAGTTGTTTTCAGGTCATAGTGATGTTTGACACTGAGCCAGTGGAGCAGACACACCCTCAGTGTTTCAGAGCAGCTCATTTCTTCATGATTTTGAAACAGAATTTTGTATACTTAGAAATGTTTTACTCATCCAAATTAGGCTGGGTTAATAACATGTTTCTGTGGTGTGACAAACTCAGAACACACATTTATTGTTGCTTTCCAGTATATTTAAGAATTTACATCTCCATTACAACAGGGCTATCCAGTTGAAGGTGCAGCTTTTCACTGAAGATGTGCCATACACTTCATTTCCTGTAAATTCTTCAAAATAAAAGTCCCCTCATTATTTTGTTACTTGAACACTTTTATTATGAAGCAGCAAACTCAGGAAATGTTGTGTTTTCATCAGCCGTAACCTGACTCTTCAACAGAAAGCAAACAGTAAAATAAAGCAGATACCTGAAAGTACAAACAGCGACACAAGAATGAAACTAAACTTCAAACCACAGAGATTCAGTTACGAGCTACAAAAGTACTGAGAGCTGAACACACAACACACTTTTAAAAACCTCTTTCTCTCCGCTGTCCTGCACACGAGTTCAGTCTTAACACACGCTTGATTGAGGGGGAAAAGGGGGTTGACTGAGGTGGATGAGATGTTACCACAGTCCGTTTGTAGGCAGGTTCAGGCCACTTTGGTCCATCTTGGGTGCGACTTGGTGGTAATGGAAATGCAAACCAGTGTGGTGTGGTTTGACTCAGCATGGCCAAAAGTGTTAATGAAAAAGCCCCTCAGGTGATTTATGAGAGGTAACCAAATTATCTATAAAGTATGAGCAGAATATAGTTTGCAATTTTCATTATGTTTTTCAAGGATTTATGTTTCTCAAAGCCACAGAGAAGCCACCGTCTATTTCTCCACGAAGCTGCTTTTGTTGAGGAAGTTGTGTGTTTTTTTGTGTGAGGGAGTGGCCCAGAGTTTTGAAGCTAAGGTAAACAGTAACAGTAAAAAACAAAGTTTCTGCACACCTGGGATACAAATGGAAGATAACAAAATGTAGTCCAGGAATCACGGAAAAAAACAAAACAATAAACTGTCAACCTTTTCAAGTTGTGACCCCAGAGTAATCCACTTGGTGTGACACCCACACAAAAAAAATCCATATTGCAGAACATCAGGATATTTCTGAGCTCAGGGCTCTGTTAGAAACACCTGTGCTTTGCATTTCTCACTTGATGGTGCTGCTGTCAGACTTTTAGGTGATCCACCTTTAGACTACTTATCCTTTACTTGGTCACCACACCATTTTGGTTGTTCATAGCACAATAACATCAGATTTAATAGTAAAATAAGAGAAATTAAAAAGTGCCTAATTGTTTTGAGTATAAAATTTGTATAAATATGTTATTTACCACAGCTGTAAGGTGCTGAAATGCTTGAAAAGGGCTTGAATTTGACTTTGGAAAAGGAGTAGGAACCCTGAGAGATTTAAAAACATGTCATCAAAACAAGACATTATTCAGGACCAAGTTGAAGTTCGAAGTTCAGTTAAACATGTATAGGTACGAGCAGGGCCTTGTCCATTCACAGAGGTACACAGGTATGTAAGAATGCTGCTGTGGAGAGTGAGACAGTTAAAATCTTTTGTCTCTGAAACACACCAGCAGTCTGAGTCTCATGGGCTACACCTGTACCTTATCTCCATGACAACATCAGCATGTTTCCAGGCATACAGATTCTGAAGAAAAGGCATTTAAACATTCAGCAGTCTAATTCAGCAGTAATTCTGCATCGGTGTTATTATTCAGCTGTTTTCACTGAGATCAAAGTCCAACTTTGTCTTTATAAGCAAGAAGGGGAATAAAACTGAAGTGCACAGTGTCAAACTAAAATGTTTTAAGGTATCTTTTTTTGCTGAGACAACAATAAAATGCAATGGACTGAAAATGAGACTCCACGTGCAGCATGTTAGAACCGAAAATCTTCCAAGACAAATGAAAATCTGAAGGAGAAAAGTGAGGATTTATGTTTGATAAAGGGTTACGGCCGCCTCTGGTGTTATATGATAGTGTTGCTGTTATTTTGTTGTGACAGAGTCTGAGGAGTCAGGGTGGCTGATGGGAAATACTGGGCCTGCTGACAAATGCAACATGGGGTCACTTGATCATAGAAATAAATCATACAAAGTAATCGTCGTAATTGATTAACTTTGTCCATTTCAACGACAAAAATATAAGTCCCACCAAATCACTTTTGTTTTTAATTTTCATTTTTTTCAAACAAGTGAAAAAACTTCATTTATCCCAGATGAAAAGATGAAAACTTTTATGTTTCTTAATTGCAGTGCAGCGACCTACTACTCTTTCTTCACTAATTCCAGGAAAATTCTTTAAAAAACAGATTTGTATTGGAACCAGGATGAAAGGAATATTTTAAGGACTTGAATATACACAGGAAAAAGACTCCCACACACTGCCTTCTGCTCTTGCAATTAAAGATTTAAAAACAATGTTTTGGTACAACAGCCGAAGTTATTTAAATGACCTGAAAAAGGCTGATGTACCAAAACAATGTTCATTTTCATTAGTTTATTACTTATCCTTTTTGAGCAGGCTGCAACATAAGGTCTCTGTTAAACACTACCACGCTGTCTTGTGCCTGTGCTTCTTCCCATGAGAGCCCCAGCTCTTCCAGGTTTGTCTTCACTGTCCTTCGCCAGGTGGTGTTTGGTCTGCCTCTTTTTCTTCTCCCCGTCGGAATCCACCTCAAGGCAACGTTGAGAATCCTTTCATTGGCATCCTCATGACTCTCCATCGATGGTGATTGGGGGTTACTGTTGGGAAACATCACCTTGGTCCTTTTGTTGCTGATGCTGATCATCTGCAAAGTCAAGGTCTTCCATGTATGTGGACAAGGTCTAATGGATTCCACTGGTCTGATTGGAGCAGTCTGATGTGGTTTGATGTATCACTCAGTCGATGGTGATCAGAAACAGGACTGGGCAGAGTATGCAGCCTTGTCTTACTCTGGGCTTCACAGGGAAAGTCTCTGTCAGAGTGTTAGTCAGAATGACACTGCATGTTCATAGTATTTCCCAATGATGGTTACAATTCTGGGTGTTTTATCGTACGTTCTTCATTGACGTATAATCACTGAAAATAAGAAGCATTTTTGTTACCTTGGAATGGGGCGTGTATATCTACAGGGGGCATGGGTCCTTTTCCACAGAGGCCGCCATGTTGTTCCGCTGCCAGAATGGACAAATCAAACATATATGATTTTTTTCATCATGACATTTTTCATGAGTTTAGAAGTCACTGTAGATCTTCCTACATTCTTGGAAGGGGAGGGAGAGATGAGGTGTTCACAGTCTGCAAGCTCAGCGATAGATGCCACTAAGTCATACATGCTAGTACTTTAAATTAAGAATTAATAAAACATATTAATGAAAAAAAGTTTGTAGCTTGTTTCTTCCAGGCCTAATGGTCGATTTCTTTTGAGAACATCAGGGCATCCAGGGGTGTTTCTAGAGGGGGGACCTCGGGGGCCACTGGCAACGACGGAAAACTAATTGTATGATTGGCCTAGTGAAAGGTGGGACCTTAGTTTCAGTCTTAGTTTGATGAGTGTTTTTAAATGTTTTGTTGTAGTTCACTTTATGCTACTCACAAAAACAAAACCATACAAAAAAACTATGTTCAGAAAATTGGTGAATAGATAATAAATCACAAAAATAAAACTGTTTTTCATTGTGGAGTCTAATAACCCCAGGAAAGAAGAACAATGGAGGTATAATTTCTTTTTGGACTTAAAGCTATTTGAAACACTGCAATGTGAGAAACTGTAGATACTGTGATATCGGTAATTAGAGTAGATATTGAGAATGGTAAATTAATGCTATTATTAAATTATTTCTGATAGCATCTCCATCATACCACTCCAGTCAAAAGATCTGGACATGTCCCCGATCATGTTGAGCATTGATTTTCAGTGTTTGAGGCCGATATCTGTAATGGTTCACATCATATTTAACATTTTATTAAGTCAACCACCTTGTTTGAGCAGAAAAGATCAGATCAGATGTCATCTCACAGAGGTCCATAAAAAGACCTTTATTCCCTCCTGTGCAGCCATACTAGTGACTTTGAACAGTCATGGTGTACCTGTCAGTGCAGCTGCTGATGTAAAGCATTCATCTATGTGAGGCTGGTCGGTCCCTGTTGGATCCTGCTTGAGTTGGAGAGCAGAGGGGAGACAAACACAGACACTGCTGCTGCTGCTGCTGCTGCTGCTGCCAGGAGACCTGCTGTAAGGCAGCCCAGCTCAGGACTGCAGAGACTATAAATAGCTCAGCCTGTCTCTCTCACAGGCACCACCCACCACATTACCCATGTGGCAGCACAGCAGCACAGAGCAAAACAACACTGCGTACTGTACCACCAGATCAAATCAGAGGTAACCTGCTCACTGCTCAATGTGGAGGTGAAGGGAAGCCGAGAAACTGACAGAGAAGAAGAAGTGAAGAAGTGGTGATGATGGAGGGTTTGGCTGGTGGAGATCAGCAACTGTTCCAAAGAAATCTTTTGGTTTGAACAGTCAGGCCAAGATTTTTGCTCTGTCGTAAGAGTTGGAACAACTATGATCAGAAATTTTAGCAAGTCAGCCAGCACTCTCTTATGTCTGCATTTCCATTGAAACAACTAATGACCTGCTGACAACTGAGAAAAACAGGAAAATCTGGCTCAATTTATGGTTTAAAGTAGCCAATGAGAAACTACAGTGATGCTAACAATATGAATGCTTTATCAGTGTACTCAGTTATATTTTTAACATGTTTGATAACCTTTTCCTGTGTTTTTTGTTTGTTTGTTTGTTTTTAGTTTTGGATCTCCATACACTTCAGATAAAATAAACAGTATTATTAGTTTTGTAGCTCGTAGATTAACCTTTTTCATCAACCAGTTGATAAAATGAATTCAAACTTGATTTGTTTTACTGCCATGACTGGTCCTGAGTGTGTGTTACATCAATCATCCACATGCTGTATGTACGGCATACTGCAGCTCTATAAACTTTCATAACAGCAGCTAAAGCTAATGGTTAGCACATTTAGGAAAATGTGCAAGAAAAAATTTGTTTCAAGAGTTCTCAGACTAGAAGTGTGTGTTGGTGTCTATATCTGCTCCAACCTGCTTCTGCTGCATTTCCTTATTTTCACATTGTTTTACTGTGCTTGGCATGCTTTACCAACCCAAAACGTCAGTATTTGACGTCCTGAAAATGAGACTCAACAATCAAGTATCTCTCTGGTACGTTTGCAAACAGCAGCTGGCAAATCCTGCATACTTTTAAGACAGAGAATAAAGCTCTATATTTCAGCATAGATAAACTTGATGCTGTAGCTCAGTCAGCCATGTTTTTTTTTTTTTGTTTTTTTTTTTTTTTTTAGCTTGAAAAAGTTTTGCCTAGAGTGTCTTACAAATTACTACTACTTTATACGCACAGCACACCTGTGGTGCACTCACAGAACTATTGATTTCACCTAGTGGTCTTACCAAGACCGTGTGGGTGTACAGACTGATTGACATCTCCCTCATTCTCATGGTAGTGTTGTTGCACCTGTTAGGGTGGAACAAATTATACCTTAAAGGGACAGTTTGGATTATTTGAAGTGGGGTTATATGAGGCTTGTATCCATAATCAGTGTATTATACTACAGGAGATGGTGATCAACATGGTCTCACTTTGGAGAAGCAGAGAGGAGTGCCTAAGCTTAGCAATGTGCTGCTGTGGACAGGGTCAGCAGCAAAATATATTTCAACCACATAAAAAAATTAATATCAGTTTAAGAGTACCCTATAATTAGAATATCACAGCTTTACCTCACCATCAGACATCAATCTTTTCCAACTGGAAGCTGCTCTCATATAAGCCAAATATCACTCTTCTCATTCAACCAGACTCCTTTTGCAAAACAGTAATTTGCTGGTCTACTGTTGTCTCACTCTGTTAGTTTGTTTGTGTTATTGTGTGACTTTGGTGTTTTAAAAGGTTGGTTCAGGTTCACAGAAGTCACACAATAACACAAACTAACTTACTGTTTGAAGCAGCAAAACACCAGCAACTCCTGTGTTCTGTGCGAGGTAAAATGGAGTTTGGTTGGTTTGGAGGGTGCAATATTTGGCTTATTTAACAGTTTCCCATTCTAAATATGGCGTACACTTGAAGTGATAATTAATTTTTTAGGTCACTTAAGTACGTTTCGCTGCTGACCCTGTCACAACAGAACATTGCGCACCTCCATTACACCAGCACTCCTGCTGCTCCTCTAAACTGGAGTCATGCCGACCACCTTATAAGCACCACGTACAACTGCACTTCAAAAAACCTGAACTGTCCCTTTAATCATTCTTAGTTTAGAGTAGCTCTACCCACCTTCAACCTGTGGAAATGAGTGAAAACACCTGTGGGAGCGTGAAGAGCCTGAGTGCTGTAGTTTTTCTGATGAAATTGTACGTTCATCTAAAGTCTCACCATTTGTTTAAATGTACCTCTATTAAAAGCTGCCCCTGGTCTGAGACCAAACCTGCTGCCAGCACCATTAATTGCACTCACCCGAGAGCCTCTACATCGAGAAGTAAGATTTGATTTAGCCTCAAATGTCACACACCTGCAGCAACAGTTCCTCAGCTTGTTGTTGTTGTTTGAACACTGTAATTTCACTGGATTTTTACTGCTGTCTGTTTTGGAGCAGAGTCCTGCTCTGTTTATGGTCCTAGCTGGTGGTTAACGAGGCACACCTGGTCTGTGTGTACCTGCAGCAGGTGTGGCTCTTAACTGTCAGGGAGGAATAAATTACTGCAGGACACCTGTACACTCTCAAACTATATGAGCAGATTTATTGTGTCAGCAGTTAAGACAAGGCTCCAAATATGTGCTTACAATGTGTTTACAGCCCAAATTCACAGGAATAACCTGATTTTAAAGGGACAGTTCATCCCCACATCAAAAATACATATTTTTTCCTCTAGTGCTATCTGTCCATCCATATAGTTTTGGTGGAAGTCACAGAGTTTTGTTGATGTCTGCCCTCTCTCCAATATGAAAGAACTAAATGGCACTCAGCTTGTGGTGCTCAAAGCACACACACAAAAATAAGCATTTGAAAAATTCAACACCAGTGTCTCTTTCCAAAAATCATGACCCAGTTACTCAAGATAATCCACAGACCTTGTTATGAGCAGTTCCATGTGGGAACTACTTTCTTTCTAGTAGAGAGAAAGTAGTTCCAGTAGATTCAACTGTAGAGAGAAAATAGTTCCTTCAAGTTCACAACAGGGTGAGTGGATTATCTTGAGTGCACTGTAAAAGTAATAACCCAAAATTTTAAGGCAACCTATTGCAATAGATGCAATAGAATTTTTTGAAAAAAGTTTTACCAACTTTTTACCAACTACTGATCTTGAGGGAATTTACTTTTCTTCTTTAGACAAACTTGAATATTTGAGTTTTTGAAACCCAAAACGTTCTATTTCAAAAAATTATTGAGTGTGTAAGTGAAAGTGAATAATGGTTAACATTTTAATATTTTCAATAAAATGATTTAATTTTCAGGCACCCAAATAATGACAAACAAGGTTCACAGCTCACTGTGACCAGTTTTTGAAATACATTTTATAAGAGGGGTTTCTAAAACTTTCAAGTTTATCTAAAGACAGCAAGTAAATTATCTCAACTAAGATTTTAGGTTGACAAAACTTTAAAAAAAAAGTTTATTTCACAATTTAAACTCAAAAATCTTTTGCTGCAAGTTGCCTTGAAATTTTGTGTGCTTGTGTGCAACATTTTTTTTTTTACAGTGTAACTGAGTCATGATTTCTGGAAAAACAAATTGCTGTTGACTTTTTCAAATGTAATTTTTGACACTCTGAGGACCAAAGCTGAGTGCCATCTAGTTCCATTATATTGCAGAGAAGACAGACATCTCTATGGCTGATATCTGCAAAACTCTGCAACTCACACCAAAACTATCTAGATGGTTAAATAGCACCACAGGCCTGTAGAAAAATATATATTTTTGATTTTGAGGTGAACTGTCCCTTTAAAGGTGCAGCAAAAAATGTATAGAGGTTGATAATGACTTGGTGCCATTAGGTGTAGCTTTTTTTTCTGTGTTACTGTCTCAGCAGGAGTCTGTTGTCCTGCAGATCAAATAAGATGCTTATCAGAAGATGTGGTTGATCCTGGAGCACACTTTAGCCCAGATTAGAGATTTCATGTAATCTCAGCACAGTGGTTTCAGATTACACCGAATCATTCAGTACCGCAGTGCCTCTATCATATTATCTGTAAATGTGTGTGTGTAAATATTGTGTTGTAATTCATTTCTACTGTGGGAAAAACAGGTAGGTTGGAGTGGGAGCAGCAACACACTTTGTACAAAGTTCATGCTTGTGTCCGTAATTTGACAGTGTTTTATGTCAAATTGAGTGCCAACAAAGCACTTTAAATAGCGTGACTCATTGCTTTTACCGGAAAAGAATCTACCTCGCAAAAAATCAATTAGGTGCATTAGGATTTTAGCTCTGCTCTGATGTAGACCTGAGGTTATTGCTCCTGTGAAAGACAGCTGAAGGGCTAACACACCCCACTTTTCTTAGACACACACACATAAGCAAGCACAGGGCTGTGTAGGCACTAAAAACATTCTCCTTAAAGGGACAATTCAGCTTAAAATTAAGAATAGCTTGCACTTTTTTCTGCTCACCTGTAGGATTATTTACCAGTCTAGACTGTTTTGGTGTGAGCTTTGAAGTTTTGAAGATACTCTAAAACTAGATTGTACTAGAGGTGCACAGAGATGTCATTATGTGTATCAGTATCTGTTCAAACAACAAAATGATCTGCCTCTATCTGTATTCTAAAAGAAAACCACATGCCAGAAGTGCCAGGGCCTTCAAAGCATCAAAATGTTCTAATATTGCCATATTAATTCTGAAATATATTTCCACTTTCTCATACTGTACTTTAAATCTATCTCCCTTTTTATTTCTAACTAAACAAAAACTTTTATTAACTGTCTCGGGCCTTCACCACCGCCCCTATTGAAAAATCTGAAACTGAAAAAAATAAAATAAAAAACTGAAACTGAAAGATTTATATTATTTCAAAATATCCGTCAGTCGAAGGAAATAATCTTGTTGCATTAAATCAGTGATTGATGCAACATTTTTAACTATGCTGAAGTAGTCATGGAAGTGACTTTTTCTGAATAATAATTAGCAGCTTCAGATAGAAGATTATTTGTGGTTTCCTGAGTAACATATTCAGATTCAGGTAAATCCTTTGATGGCATTCAGCTTGTGACGCTCAAAGCGGCAAAAAATACATTTGAAAAATTCAACCACAATGTCTCTTTCCAGAAATCATGACCTGGTTACTCAAGATAATCCACAGTCCTTTGCAGTTTCATGTAGGAACTATTTTCTTTCTACTGACACACCAACTGTATCATGTATGTTTTTATTATTAGGGGCCAGGAAGCCTAAGCTGCCAGGACCCTATTGTAATCCTGCATGTTCTTCTTTCTTCTTCTTCCGAGGAAATCCTACTTCCCATGCACGAAAAATGACCAAACTTTGTACAAAGGTCCAGTCCCATGTCAGATTGCCTCAGCTGCAAAAACAGGCCAATAGTCCTGATGGTGGTGCTACAGCAAGCCTCTAAAGTTCAAAGTTCAAAAATTCATAACAAATCAACCATATGTGCTACAGATTTACAACTTTCACCAAAATGTAGCCCCAATACTGAAGAAACTTTTGTACATTTAAACCTATTGCAAATTATGAAGTCCATCACTCTGTTTTTTTCAAAAACTGTAAAACTTATTAAACCTATCTCCTCCCACAATTTTTGTTCAATTGGCACCAAACTTGCTACAGAGCATCTTCAGACTGTCCTACACAAACGATCCACACAGATTTTTGATTTATCAAAAATTGAGCATACAGTGCATCAAAATGTTTGACTGTAAACGGTATTATAAACATATACTTGCAAATTCTTGCTAAATACATTTTCAATGTTCATGAAAAAAAATGACAAAATTTTGGAGTCATGGTTGATGAAGTTTGCCAAATATCAGAATTTTATCTCAAAAACTGAATTTTTTACAGCATTTTGAATTTCACTCTCATGCGAACAATTGGAGTCAATGCAAAAATGTCATTTTTAAACATCAGTTTTTCACTTTTGGAGCCAATAAATCATTGTTAAAAACTAATGACCAACATCTCCATGCTGTCTAGATGCAATTTGTGTATTTTGGGATTTTTGTCTCAATAACTGAATTTTTGACAGCCATTTGAAATCTGCCTTTACATGCTAACAGCTGCTGTCTTGCACAGGTGACTGGCTTAGTCAATTTGTGAAGCTAAGTGGTGTTTCCATTTGCCAATTAGCTCAGTGAGATAGAGGATGGTTCTTGGTGTTGAAGGTTGTGAATTCAAGCCCCAGCTTGTACAACATTTCCATATGAGAAACCTACCCAAACTTTTCACAAAGGTCCAGTCCCATGCCAGATGTCCTCAACTGGAAACACAAGACAATAGTCCTGCTGGTGGCGCTACAGCAAGCCTCTAAATTTCAAAACTTTGAAAATTCACAACAAATCAACCATATGTGCTACAGCTTTGGAACTTTCACTTTGAAATTTGCTTTTCCATGGCATGGATGGCTGCTGCCTGGCACCCTGATCCTTGGCTTAGTCAATTTGTGAAGCCACACATGAACTGTCACTTGCCAATTAGCTCAGTGAGATAAAAGACGGACTTCAGTGTCAGAAGTTGTGAGTTCGAGCCTCAGCTAAGGCAGCATGGCCTTTCAGTTTTGGGAAGAGACAAATACTCTTTATCAACACTTTTCCCTGTTATCCCTTGTCTCTTTTCCCTGTTTATTTGGCTTAGCCATCAGTCAATATGCAGAGTCTCTTGTGCCAGAAATTGTGAGTTCAAGCCTCAACTGATGTAAAATGCACATTAGAATGCCACCTTTTTTTCATCTTCCTACACTCTGCTTGTTGCTCAGAATTGCCTAATTTTGCCTAAAATTGCCCAGCCCCGACCATTGCTGCGCAGCAGCTATAATTTTACTTGTAACTGCACAATATTGTTTCAGTTAGTTTTTTTTCCCCCAAACACTGTTTTTTATTTTCATTTCAGTTAACTAAAAATGTTATTTTCACATGTAATTAATTAGTTGACTGTAAAGACCTAGAAAGAAAGTAGTTCCTACATGAAACCTCTCACATCAAGGACATTGGTTTTGAGCTTATCAAATTTATATTTTTGCCTCTTTGAGCACCACATGCCAAGTGCCATCTAGTTCCTTCATATTCGAGAGAAGGCAGACATCTCTCTGGCTGATATCTTCAAAAATCAGCAGCTTACACCCAAACAATCTGGATAAATAGTACTACAGATAACAACAAAAATATGCACTCTTAATTCTGGTGTGAACTGTCCCTTTAATCACATATACATACATATTATTTCCTAAAAAAAAAGCCTCTTATTTTTCTCGATGTTTGTGTTGCATCAGGAGGTTAAGAGGATTAATAAAACAGCAGCTGAAGCAATTTATCAATCAGTGATCGTTATGTAACATCCACCTTTTCCAAGAATAATACTATGTGCAGGAAAAACAGAAAACAGAGACATAACTGTGTTCTCTAGAAGCTGAATTATCTAAAAATAACTTGTTTAATCATCTCAGCCTCCCTCTCTTCAATGATTACGCTTGAGCGTTGCTGAACACAGCTCATAAAAACATCAGTCACACGCGGCTCTGTATTAACGAGTTGAAATATTTATTTTAAAAACTGAAAAAATAAAAACAAACCCACCAACATAGTTTTAGTATATCATACAAAGACATATTTCAATGTTGCTATGTGAGTATTTGTTTTCTCTTTGACTACAGTGTGAGGCAGTTTGAAAGGCTGGCTGAGCTGGTAAGGACTACAGACACAGACCCGAGAGAGAAGAGACAAAGAGAAAGAGAAAGAGGTTAATAAAGAATATTTGGGCAAAAATACAACCAAACATCACTCAAGGTGCATTCAGTTCATCTCTCAAGACACTTGAAATACCGTAAGAAGTGGATCTATCCTTCTTTTTTTGTTTGTTTTGCAAATTTTACACTCATTCTTGAGAACTGGGACAAACCATAAAATATATTTATAAAGATCAAACTTTGGCTATTGACGTGTTATGGCTGAGACACATCTGATGGCAATATTCTTTCATGAATTTGTCAAAAAATATTAAGTTTACCAGTGACTGAACAGTTTCCTGCCTTTTTTAAACCAGGAAGTGAGACAGGGGTCCTTAGGGTAGAGCTAACCCTTTTAATGCCTGATCAAATCCTGTTTTTGTAAAAATCTGATGAGCTGACTAAAATCTGAGAAACAAGTTTAAAGGGCCAACATTTATATTAAAAAATCAGTTTTAAAACAAAGACGATTATAAACGCACATTTCATACCTATGTCATCAGGAGGTATTGTTAGTTTATGATTTTGAAGGCTTTTAAAACATTTTTAAATAGGTTGAAGTTGTGAATTGTTGCTGGGACAAGCGTGTTTTCTCGCACAGAGCAAGTTTACAAATTTAAGAAAAAAAACAACAAACCATAACATTTCATAAATTATACATATTTCATATGTACAAATCCTGAAAGAATACATTTTCACCAAAAAATGGAATTAGCGTGTTGGCATTAATAATTAATTTGTATAGTTTTATTTTTGTAGGACATGATGTGTCCCAGTTCTCATGAATGGGTGTTTAAATGAAATCAGCTACAGTTTTACCCAGGCGTTGCAGAAGTGACAGAACAGCTAAAATCATTATTAAATACAAAGACCTGGAGCCAACAGTACTGCAAAATAATACTCGCTGTTTGCTTTGACCTGGTTGCAGCAGCAAATCATTTTTAAATTCTGATGAATAAAACACTTTTCTCTTTCATCTGCTTCTCCCATGTGATTTTTTTTTTTTTTTTTTTTTAAGAATTATTGGCAAATACAATTTGACCAGCGTCTGTTAAATAAACCAGTGTCACAACTTTGTAGATACACAGCTGAAGCGGAGCGTCAAAACTAAGTATGTTAAGACACAAAGAAAGACGAACTCCAGGAGAATCATCATCACCACTGCTGTCGTCAAACACAAAGAAGAAGAAAATAAGGTTCAGAACGGATGCCTTATCATCTGAAGGCATGATCAGTCTTCTCACAGAGTCCACTGGCAACACCTTGAAAGTCAGTCCAACAGTCTCAGTAGGAAATTCTGTTAAATAACAACCTCTTATGGAGAAAATAATGACTCATATTAGTTACATGTGGCGTTCATATGCACCATTTTGTATCCCTAATTCAATTAAACTGAATCCTTACTTGGAGAGATGCAAAAATGGATGCATTTAGATGAAAAGTAAAAGCTTATTTCCAACAATAGAAGGCTTGTAGTTTATATACACAGCTACTTGGTCTTGAGGAAGCTATGGAGATCACTGCAGTCTGTGTGTGTACTGCATTGTACTTCAGAGTCCACTGTGTTAGTTAGTGAAGGATTTTAGAAAACTGCAGTCAACCGTCTTGTAGGCTTGTAGGTAATCTGAAGAGGCAGGATCATGTGAGACACCAGATACATCTCAAACATTTTATGAATAAAAGGTTTGTGCAGCCTGAAACTTCTCAAAACTTTCAAGACATTCAAGTTTGATCTCAAAACTTTTTTTTTTTTTCCTTTTGTTGCTTCTGCAGCGAGCAGGCAGTCCTATCTTCCAGAAGCACGGCCGTCAACCTGCTGGGAGAGTCATTATGTCTCCAGGAAAAAAAAAAAAAAAAAACTGAGCAAGAAGACGACGACGCCGTTAGCAGTTCATTATGTGACTGGATCCAAAAGCTGCTGCTTGACCATTGATATATTTGTAAAAATATGCACCAGTAAGGGTGAAACTTTTCTGAATGACCTGAACTGTTGTTGCTATGGAAACACCAAAATGTTGTTGCTTTTTTCTGTATAAAAAGAGGTTTTCCTCTCACTAACCTCATTCTTTTAAACTTTAACCAATAAAAAAAGTCAATAAAAAAGTGCACCTGAATGTGTGACAGGTGTGTCAGAGGAAGGTTAAACTAAAAAACACTGAGAAGAAAACGATGTCTCGCTTACTGATGAAATGTTTTATTAGATTACGATGTTTCATAAAAACAGGTAGTTTTTGACGATTCATTTGTTTACGTCAGTGTTTCTCAAACGGAGGTACTACTAATACCCCTAGTGGTACTTTAGAGTACTGCAGAAGGTATGGGAGATTTTTAAAAAATGTTAATTTAAAAAAAAATTTATGCATAATTCTTTAACTCATCATACTATAAGTTCAATAAAAGTGTAAATATGAGTTCAATCAAACTAGATTTTATATTCAATATTCCTGCTTTTAGTGCAGTTGTTAACTGCAGAACAACAAACAGTAAAGTTCACTGTGAGTGGAAGGACAGTTTTGGCATTGAATGACAAATGAAGAGTCAAGAGAGTGGATTGTAATACAGCTGAAAACACTCATGGAAAAAGAAAACAAAACAACAAACCATTAATAATCTTTTAGAAGGAGTGGATGTTTATACAGCTTAATTGTACAATACGGTAATGGAGTTTGGCAGGCAGTCACTGAACTCCAACTCCAGAGTTTGCATTTTCAGAGCAGTGGCCTTTTGTTTTCAGGACTCGTCTTGTGCTCCTGCAGCGTTCCTGCAGCCCACCTGAGATTCCCCAAGTCCAGGCAGGAGAGTCTGGGGGCAACACCTTGCTTCAACTATAGATCGCATATTAAAAAGGTTTTCAGTCTATTTAATATCCAGTCTATGGCTCCAACTCACTATTTGGACTGAGTACTCATTTTTAGATGTGCACAAGATACATATTGCTCCTTTAATGGAAATTACCCCAACAAGCTGACAGCGCTGTTCTGTAACTCTTTTTACAGGCATTTTGCAAATGTTTTGCAAATCACTGATTTACGTGATACCTGATGGAGGTCAGACAGACCGAAACGTCGTAATCTAATAAAACACTTCAGGAGTAAGCGAGACAGCATGTGGGAGTTCTAGTCATTGTTTTAAAATTACAAATAAAATTGGAAAAAGACGGAAACTTGACCCCATGTCATTAGTGTTTGGGCAACAGTTCTCCTCCATCAGACCAACCCATGATGCACCGCTACCTCTGGCGATGTAGCATGAGGTAGTTGGCGGTCTCAAAGCTCACAAGGAGACGACTGTTAAGAGAAAAAAACGGTGCTGCCTCCCTGTTTCCTGACAGTTTGGAGCATTTTTAAGAGTTTCCACGCAAACGTCTGTTAAAATCAAATTAAAAAAAAAGAAGCTCTAGTTAACAGTCACAGGTCGTTACAACGGTGGAGAGGTGAAAGGCAGAAAGTCCAGTGAACCAGCCAGTGAAGTGGTATGGACTTAATAAGGTGATAACTCACAGTGAGAACAGAAGAGGAAGAGGAGGAGGAAGAGGAGGAGGAGGGAGATAAAGACTCCAACAGCTTTATAAGCTCACGACGTGGAACACACTGGTTTTAGTGGGAGAGCATGCATGCCATCTATGTTACACAGAGACATGATTTTGGGGCTGGGGGGTAGGGCAGACAGTCAATGATGTCCCCTCTCGCTGCTGAGAGCTCGGCCCTTGTGCAGTGCATCCTGGGATGTCTTGAGTAGAACTTGTGCTCGTGGCGTCTCCGCTGTGACTCCTCCACGATGGAGCGCCGTTGTTGAAAATCAGGGGAAGAAAAAGACAATAAATATTCGGTAGAACGGATCCACTTCACTGCTTTTCACCAACACAGTCCTGGGGGGAGAGGCAGAGGGCGAGGATGTGAGGCTGTGAAGTCGGGCCGTAGCTTCTCTTTCTAACATCCATTTGTTCCTCCCTTCGACGCCCCCTCCCCGTCGCTGAGCCCTTGGTGCTGTCCTTTATGGAAGCTTTCGACACAGGTGGAGAAGCAGGTTTAGAAAAGAAGCACCTTTTAATTTGGCTTAGATAACAAAAAAAAGAGAGAAGAAAACAAAAGAGAAAGAGACCGAAAAGTGTGTGTGTATAAATAGAAAGAGGCAGACAGAAGCCGGTCTTCTGGTGGAGGAGGAGGGGGACGACAGGGGCGGCAGGTCTCAACCTGTGCCTGTGGAGAAAAAGACAGATTTGAGTTACTTTCATATTTTTACTACAATATAATAATTTTGGAGTAAGGCTGGGTTGCACCAACAAGGATTCATTTTTCAACCTGACTAAATCATGATTTAACTTTAAATTATGTTGCACCACACTTAAATATAATAATCAAGTTCCTCAAAACAAGTGAAGGGACAAACTCAAATTCAGTTTTATGACGTGTCTCTTCTTTATTTCACTGTTAAAACAGTCAGTTTGCTGCCGAGGAGTCTCTTTTTTCTTTACTGTGCTGTTGTCCGTTTTTTAATTTTCTACTGCGCCATTAATTCAGCCAACAAGTTTTTCTCTGACGAGCCATCATGAGTAGGCTAACTAACTTCTTAGCTAGCTATCAAACAATGTAGCGTTTTGTTAAGGAATACAGAGCAGCTGCCAACTGCACACAAATTTGTTATTGATTTATTTATTGTTTATTTTAATTTGGGTAAACAAACATCTCCATATTGATTAAACTCCATTTACAAAACTTAGTTTTAAATTGTGCAACAGAGTGATGCGTAATTTTAAACCTGGATTTATTCATGTTAAACTGAGTTTTGCAAAACTCCAATTAGAGCTAATCTTTGATTAAATTAATCTTTGTTGGTGCACTTTTTCTATTGTCATGTAGTCGCTGTCCTCTGTCCGTACCCTCCTCCTCCTCGCCCCAGCCCTCCGCGACCCCAGCCAGCTCGTAATGTTTCTTCCTCAGCTCTCCAAGACGCTCTCGCTCCTTCTGCAGACGAGTCTCCAGCTCCAGGACGAGGACCTGAGGAAAGACAGACACAAACAGAGGACAAACATGCACTCGTCATTTCTCCGCACAAACCACAGAAAACCTAAAATCCTACACAGATTATTATTTTTGTGGGTCACATACAGAAAAGAGTTGCATGGAAACAGACTGGGAGGAAACAAACTATTTTTTTCTATACAACAAATGATGTCTGACCTTAGAGGTAAATTAACTCCTAACTTGAACATTGTTTGATTCAAGCTTGAGCTGTTGATCAGTTTGGTTCAGTAGCTCAGTCTTACTTTTCCTTTTTAATATGTTTTTCTTGTACCTCATGCAAGATACATGATGAACATACTCCTCATTAATTATTTATCTTTTCATAATTACTGAATGATCAACTAGCTGTCATGCGAGGTCACTTTTAATTTACAATTAATTATGCTTATTTAAATAAAAATCACATCCAGGCTAAATTAGATTAGACAGAGATGTGGTAAATTCAGTTCTTGCTGGGTGTATTATTTCCTCCAGTTTCCCATGTCTGAAGATTTTTTTTTTTCCAGTTAACAATCATTATTTACACAAGTTGAAGTTAAACTCCTATAAAATGCACTTCAAACAGAGGCCCTCTGTGTATTTACAACAATGGACTGTGTGTGTGTGAGCAGGTCCAGACCTTTCTGTGTTTTTCTTTCAGTGTTGGAGAAACAAAGTCACAACACAGACTGAAGTGTTCATATGGCTTTAAAATTCATCCTCTCAATAGATGAAAAACAAGCAGCTTCAGAGTCTAATGTGGAAACTATCAAGTTCACATAACATTAATCCAAATTAAACAAATTATTAATCATTCATTCCTATAATAACTTGTGAAGCTGCTTCATTATTTTATTTAAACCATAATTTTAAGATGCAGTGTTAAGATTTCTGCTCAGTGTATGTGTGTATTCTGCTGTTTACCTGTGCGTCCATCTCTTGTCGTTTGATCTGGGTGAGAGTCATGCTGGAGAAGTCCATCGTATCTGGACACAAACAACAAATGATGGTCAAACACCTTCTGATTTTATTTATTTATAACCTGTAGCTTTGAGCACACTTAAAACTGAGACATAAAACAGTTTTTAAACTGAAAGTCAGAGAAAATGTAACACTGGACATTTTGTATGATGATCAAATGCAGCTTAATCATTATAAACAAAATCAATGACACTGTGGATCAGCTGTCCGTTAACAGTTAAACAACTTTCCAGACAATCGATCTTCTCACCTGTCTCTTCAATCTGGGACTTCCCAGACTTGGTGGAGGCCACGACAGCTGCAGTGGCCTGTGTGACGCCCCGGGACGCCTGCTGCAGACGGTGCAAGTTGGCGCTGTCTTTGTCTGCTTTTACCTGCAGAGGAACAACAACAACAGCAACAAGACAAGAGAATGAAGAGAGATCTGCAGCATGGGGACACTGTTTACACCTGTGTTCCTCCAACTCAGTGATGGACTGGCCATCTGACAAGGGGGCAAAGGACAGAGGGGCACTGAACTTTGGACCACTCAAAATAAAAGACGATGATTTTTATATCACGTAAAAAATTCCTTTAATGTTTACTGACTAGGCTTCGTTAAGGTAAATTTTGGTGGCTGTGTAATAAAATGTAGCTAGAAGCTAGTGGTTATTGTAGCTAAAGCTGGGATGGATGTGTAAGTTCACGAAGTTTTGCACCAATCTAAGTATGCAAAGGTTGGCTAATTTCTTAAGCAAATAACTCTATTAAAGAATAGTACATATTTTATTTAACATGCTAACTAATTTAACATATACACAAGCCAAATGAACACAGAGAAAATAAAGAATAAATGACAATAAAGTAAATAGCTAAATAAACATTGGTACTGTTCAGTATCAGTCAAGTGCTGAATATTTTAATACTGTCAGTTAATTAGAGGCAGGTTGTAAAACAAGAAGCAGCTTCTCAGTATTTACACCTGCCAGGGGGCTACTCTAGACCTCATAAATGTTCAAAAAAAGGTTCATATCGGTGCATTTCAGTAAATATACAACAGGTACTGGTGTATCTGTGATAGGTCCATGTCAGGCCAATATAGAGCTGACATACTGGCTGACTGATATATCAGATCTGCTCTGTTTTGTGACAAAACACTCTTTGGTTGTGTGATTTTACACAGTATCCCACTTCATTGCTCTGTGGTGCGTTTTGTCAGAAAGTCATAAATACCAGTCCATCATTTCTCCAACATTAGCTCAGCAAATACCAAACAATTTAGACCACCCAGTCATAAATATTTTGCCATTTTCTCGTACAAAACATAAGTATACATCCCTTACAAGATCACTACACTTTTATGGATTAAAAAAAGGTGCTGTGACCTGTTTGGAGTCCATCGGGAGAATGACTGTATTGTTTGCTCACCTTAGAGGCAGCCACGAGCTGTGCTGTGCTGGCAGCGATTTCATGTGAACACACCATCAGCTCCTCGTACTTCCCTTTTCCCTGCACCACCAGATCAGCTGCATCTCTGAAACAACACAACACAGCGAAAAATAAACCCATCTGATTTATGAAGGACCTTACATGCTGAAAGCCTGATTTACAGTTCTGTTTTTTTTTCTCTTTATTTATTTCCATGTAGAAGGTCACCTCATTCATTCTTTAAGACATTTAAGACTCACAGAGTACTCACGCTGCTAACTTTATGAACATTTTTACAGTCTGTAAGAGACACACAGAGGCGGACTGATACTTACACCATGACTGTGGCACCCCATCCCACTGCTTTGGAGGCAGAGATCAGGCCCTCAGTCCAGCGGGAGTTCTTGGCATAAAATTCCTTCATGGAGGCTGCCCCCTGGTGGACAAAAGAGCATATATCAAAACATTAACAGAAAATATCTGATTATTTTCATTATGAACTAATCTGACAATTATTATCTGCACCAGGCAATTTGCTGCATGTGTGCATATTGTTTTGACTGACTGCTGATGGACCTCTGTGATTCACCATTTTAGAAAAACTTTGAAACGATGATGATCTTGATGTTCAGATTTTGATTTTATCGTTTATTTTGCTGATCAGCTAGTAGTATGATAACGTTATATCAACTGCAACAACTGAGTTTTGGACTTAACTGTGTTTTCTTTGACATTCTGCAGATGTGTGTGACGTCTCTCTCTTTGTGTTCAATAAATTAAACTAAACTCTTGTGGCACAAGTAAAGCTAAGGCGCCAACTCCTTTTCACATACCTTACTCCTTCTACCTGTGAAGTATTGCTTTGCTCCACATTAAAACAGAGAAAAACGAGGTATCAGAGGGAGGAAACAAAACCTCACCAACAGAGCTGCAGTAAGAGGCGGAGCACCACTGACTAGAGGCGGGCAGACTCAAGAAATGAAACTGAACCTTTGTCAGAGTGGCAGCCACGCAGCAGTCGAGACAAGTCTCTGTTTGATTCTCTAAAGAAAATTCAAAATAAGTTCATCAGGTCTTTTCTCTCAACAACACAGCAGAGTCTCTGCCAAACACCGGTGAGTACAGCTGATCATGTTTACAGTTTGATCAACCGAGATTAAGACAAAACTCCAGCTCTGCTCAGGCAGGAAGCTCTCTTACTCTTTTCATTTCATGCTGACACATTTATTAAACTATGGAAGTTTGTCCACGGGCTCACTGTGCTGCAGCTCACTTTAATAGATTTAAACAGTCTCTGTGGGTCAGTTCTCAGGACTTTAGTAACTTGTAACTGTGGCTTGGAGTTTAGTTTCACTCCTACTTTCCTGGTATTATTTCTATTTACTGATTTCTTCTGACATCCATTTTATATTTTATTTCCTCTAGCTGTTTCACAATAAAAGTTTTCCACCAGCAAAACAGCAGGAAGCTTTTAATGTGAAGCAGCTAGAAGAAATGAAATGCTTGTTGTTAAGTGAGCAGAGCTTTGTTAGCAGTACAACATGATATGGGCATATTTGGGAGCTTGAGCTTGCCAGCATGGTCGTGGTCGCTCACAGCTCAGCATGGTACAGTCAAAACATGGCATATACAATATAACTGAAAATTACTTTACCTGATATATGTTATACTCAAAAGAACCGTAATCAGACTGGTTTTTAGACAAATAATTCAAACTGTATTTTGAATACATTTTTTTCTTCCACCTGACGTGTAGATATGGCTGCTGCAAACTACCTCCCATCTGAAGATCAGTTTCTGTGCTCCATCTGTCTGGATGTGTTCAGTAACCCAGTCAGCACATCATGTGGACACAACTTCTGCAAAAACTGTATCAATGTACACTGGAATACTAATGGACAGTACCTGTGTCCGATGTGCAAAAAGGTTTTCAACACAAAACCTGAGCTGCACGTCAACACTTTGCTCTCTGAGATGGTTGCTCAGTTCAGACAGTCAGCTCAACAGAAAGTCAGCAGCAGCTCAGAGCAACAAGATGCCAAACCAGGAGAAGTTTCCTGTGACGTCTGCACTGGAACCAAACTGAAGGCCCTGAAGTCCTGCTTGGATTGTCTGATCTCCTACTGCGAGACTCACCTGGAGCCTCATCGGACAGCTTCACGTTTCAAAAGACATCAGCTGATTGACCCTGTGGAAAACCTGGAAAGCAGGGTGTGTACTAAGCACGATAAAGCTCTGGAGCTGTTCTGCAAGACAGACCAGATGTGTGTCTGTGTGCTCTGCCCTATTTTAGACCACAAGACACACGAGTTTGTTCCTCTGAAAGAAGAATATGAAGAAAAGAAGGCAGAGCTGGGGAAGACAGAGGCTGAAATTCAGCAGATGATCCAGAAGAGACGACTGAAAATTCAGGAGATCAAACAATCGGTTGGCCTCAGCCAGCAAAATGCGGACAGAGAGACAGCAGAAGGTGTTCAGCTCTTGACTTCTCTGAAGGAGTCCATTGAGAGAATCCTGAATGAGGTCATCAACACGATCAAACAGAAGCAGAAAACAAAAGAAAACCAGGCCGAAGCTTTCATCAAAGAGCTGGAACAAGAAATCTCTGAGCTGATGAAGAGAAGGACTGAGGTGGAGCAGCTCTCACGCTCTAAAGACCACGTCCATCTTCTCCAGAGTGTCCAGTCCCTGAACTCCCACCAACCTCCATCAACCAGGGACTGGTCAGAGGTCAGCATCTGTCCATTTTATGAGGGGACTGTGGTGAGAGCTGCATCTCAGCTGGAGGAGACACTCAGTAAAGAGATGAAGAAGCTGCTTGAAGCAGAGCTGAAGAGAGTCCAGCAGTATGCAGTGGACGTGACCCTTGATCCTGATACTGCACATCCTTTACTCGTCCTGTCTGATGATGGGAAACAAGTGCATCATGGTGATGTTTGGAAGATTCTCCGGACAACCCAGAGAGATTTTCCACCAGTCTCTGGGTCTTAGGAAAGCAGAGTTTCTCATCAGGGCGATTTTACTACGAGGTTCAGGTTAAAGGGAAGACAAACTGGAACTTTGGAGTGGCCAGAGAGTCGATCGACAGGAAGAAAACGAATCATTCTGAGTCCTAAGCACAGTAACTGGACTTTAAGGTTAACAAAAGGAAATGAGTACAGAGCTACTGCTAACCCTGTAGTCAGTCTCTCTCTGAAGTCTCAGCCTCAGAAGGTGGGGGTGTTTGTGGATTATGAAGAGGGTCTGGTCTCCTTTTATGACGTAGATGCTGCAGCTTTAATTTATTCCTTCACTGGCTGCTCCTTCACTGGGAAACTCTTCCCATACTTCAACCCCTCTCATAATTATGGTGGTAAAAACTCTGCCCCTCTGATCATCCCTCCTGTCAGACTAAACTAGTCATTTCCATGTATTCATTTGTTTTTATTCAAGGTCACAAGTGTACATATTTACTGGCAATACCATATCGTTTCTATTGTATTTTACTTACTTTATACATTGACAGTTGATTTCTCACTCTATTTAACTGGCTGTTAGGGGCCACAAGTGATCAACAACTGCTTCATTTTGAAATCTTGTTTCAGCTTGGGACAAAGTACAGTCTGTGGCGGTCATGTTAATGTAGGTGGATTCCTTTGCTGGCGTTTTCT
Organism: Lutjanus argentimaculatus; assembly: GCA_034769285.1. Classification (NCBI taxonomy): domain Eukaryota; kingdom Metazoa; phylum Chordata; class Actinopteri; order Lutjaniformes; family Lutjanidae; genus Lutjanus; species Lutjanus argentimaculatus. Next base: position 7,573,321 of record JAWZSL010000001.1, read on the forward strand.
CTTTGAAATTGACATTTTACATCACTGGTTTTACAGCAGTGGTCGTTTCAACACATTCAATTAAGTCCTCACTTAAGGCGGTGATACACTGGGAAACTTTATGGTCAATGATTGATTACACATGCACATTAGATTGTAAATGACTGCTTGCTCAGTCAGTCACTGACACACGTAAGTTAGCAAAATATGATATACAATTTTAGTGTCATTCGCGTTTTAATACTGTGTGGTGGTTATCTGTGAACTTCCTTCGTCTTATATTCAGCGCATCCACGTGCTGTTTTTTTTAGCTCAGAAAGCGGTCAGATCTTTATTGTTTTCTCAAATATTCAACTATTGCACCCCTGGTAAAATGAGTGACGTACTGATATTTGACTCTATGTATAAACTGTAAAGAAATTCGAAGGCTATACAAAGGTTATTGCAGTGCATAGTGTGTAAATGCAAATGTTTAACTGTGAAATTTGTTTAGAGGCTTGATATAAACATCAATTTTCTTGTTTATTTTTAGTTCTCTGGTCAAAAAAATGAGGAGTTTCAACTTTTAATAAATTTATACAATTAGGTGAAATGCTTGCATACAAAAACACTTTGCTTAAAACTTTAAAAATCTCTACTGGTTGCTTCTGGCAGCCGTGGTGGCATTGCAGTAGGTGCTTCACTATCTACTGCCTAGTGAAAATAGTGAAAACTGCCCATCAGTCCAAGACTACATAACTGAATATCTTGTGTTGTCCAACCAACAATCAAAAACCATATATAGATATTTAAGTTTTCTGTTATGTAAGACATTTAAGACAAGCAGCAAATTCTCCACTTTGGAGAAACTGGAAACACTGATTAATCAATCAATTGACTAATGGCTTAATATCATCACAGGTATCAAGGTATTTCTTCTGCATATTCTGTTTTTCAGTTAGAAAAGGGGAACTGCACAGATTTGTTGAACCATAAAATAAATATTGTATAAATACAGCAGACCTCCTTAGTAAAAATAGTGAAGTTAAGCTTTCTATCTGAATATGAAATGTATCCATTACAATTAAAACACTGCAAAGTTGCATATTCATATTCATTCCATAGGAAGTTGTGGAGAGAGACACAATGAGGACGGTGGAGGCCATCCTAAACAACATGGATCATCCACTGCATAACACCTTGATGGACCAAAGAAATAATGGTGGTGGAAGGCTTCTCTCTCTTCGTTGTAGGACAGAGAGATACAGAAGATCTTTCATACCAACTGCCATCAGACTCTATAATTCTTATACAAATAGATGAGACCACAGACAAATGAATTTCCCCTTGGGGATCAATAAAGTATTTCGTATTCGTATTCGTATTCGTATTCATATAGTCAGTTGGGAGAAGTTGGATGTTGGAATCAGAGAAATGTTAGGTAATATTATATTGATAATATGACCCACATCTCTTCCTCACTGTTGACGTTTGGGAAGAAACAAAGGCAAAAATCAGCAGTATAACTCACCCTGCCACTCTCCACGATGTCCCTTTGAAGATCTTTGGAAGACAGAACAAGCTCCTTGATGGCCTGCATCAGCTCTGTGCAGGACGCCAAAATCCTGCAGGGGGCGACAGAGCAGAGGACACAAACACTCACATACTGGAACTCCACAGCTAATTCTGCTCACTTGATTTAGAGAGAAAGAAAAACACTGTGAGGCCTGTTCAGGTACGCCTGCAAATGCACTGAATGCAACTCAATTTACTCTGATCTGTTTATCAAAATATAACCCAACCACAGTGTGTCTTTATTTTGAACAATGGAGCTCATAACAGAAAGAAATCAGCGTCCTCCTCACCATTTGGAAATAGCAGTTTGTGTTTCTCTGTACTCTAGTTATTGCATGACCGATGCACCACTGACCTAAATTCTCATTTGTAGCTGCAGTGTTTGTTTGTTTATTTTCATAATTATCTCTCACAGCAGCAGCACAGCAGCTATTGAGCAACTTTTTTTTACATTAATAATTAAATCAGTGGGAGAGATGAGAGAAAAAAGAAAAGTTTAACTGGCTTAATCTGCACACAAAAGAATTATTACACAGACTGGATGAATAATACATCATTTTCTCTTTTAAGAGTTTCAAAATGAACAGATACAAACCTTATTACTAGATGACAGGCACACTTACGTCAGTGTGAGAGAAAAGCAGGAGTACTGAGTGAAAGTCTAAACTGATACTCCTGTTTATGGTTTAGTGAAGATTTATGTGCGGGCAACAGATCAGCCTGATGGTTAAGTTTGGAGCAGAGAGCCAAGCCTCTGCACAGAAATGTAATCAAGAGATTTCTGAACTCCCTGGAGCTGTTTGAAGCACAATATAAATAAATCCATTTGGTGTAAGACGTCTATAATATGATAATAGTTTGTGCAGCTGCTCCAGTAAAAAAGGAACAACAGTACTAAAGGGATAGTTCAGAATTTTTGAAGTGGGGCTACTGACTCCATACTCAGTGTATTACCAGTAGATGGTGGTCGGTGCAACCCCAGTTAGGAGAAGCAGCAGGAGAACCAGTGAAGGAAGCTAAGCAATGTACTGTTGTGGACAGGATCAGCAGCAAAACAAGTTTTAGCCAACTGAAAAAATGTCCACCTAAGTACAGACTCTATTTAGAATATGTTCAGTGCTTTACCTTGCTGTCAGACAGCCTTTTCTGATGGGAACTTTAAGTTAAATAAGCCAAAGTCCAAAGCAACCAAACTCCTTTGACAAAAACATAAATTTTACCTTGCAGAACAGGTGAGTTGCTGCCTCAAATGGTTAGTTTGTTAATGTTATTTTGAAACACCAAAGTCACACTATAATTCAAATAAACTAACCAATCAAGGCAGCAGTAGACCAGCAACTCCCGTGTTCTGCCAGGTAAAATTACTGCTTTTGTCAAAGGAGTTTGGTTGGTTTGCAGAGATGGATATTTGGCTTATATAATAGCAGTTTTGTCTGACAGAATAGGCTGTCTGATGGCAAGGTGACACTGACTATGGATAGTAACTATCTCATACAACCCCGCTTCAAAAAATTAACACAGTCCCTTTAAAACTACAGCATATGAAGATGAGAAACGAACACCGGGCTTGATGAAAAAGACAAACATTTCGTGCCACACTGGGCTTTAGACTTCACACGTGCACTTTGCTCTGTGGCTGAACCGATGAAATTCTTCGCACATCAGCCCTCAGAGTGTGTGTGACCATCTGAAACTGCTCTGAAACATCATGTGACTGTTGCCTGAAAAGCATCTCTGTTCCCTTTTCCACTTCACTGACTTTGTTTGCATCCATTTCATCTTGTGGTTAACAAGAAACAAAACAAACAAACAAAAAAAAAAAAAAGAAAGAAAAATAACTGGGTGGTTGCCTCGCTGCATGTATCGTTAACTGATGAATCAGTTCCTCAATCATCACATATTTTTAGCCACTTTCATTTCTCTTTCACAACTGACAGTTCCAGCTTTAGTTTAAGTTATGGTTTGTTCTTTCATCTCAACACAACTTACTGCTGTGAGAGGAGAGAAGACAAAGCCATAGAAAGTAGAAAAGTTTGTTTGTGGGTCAGCTGTGTTTCTATTTCGGGATAATGTGAGACTCTTGTAAGCGTAATGAGGTTGATCTAGTTCACTGAATCTCATTTAGATTCTTTAAGTATTCAGTTAGTTTGAGGTTCAACTGTTTTTCTCTGGGTTACGTGAGACCCTGCAACAAGACAGTCAATCGTGTTTTCAAACACTGGTGTCATGTTGTACGCCGACATGGATTTTCCAATACTGTCATTACTGTGATAAATATTTTAGTATATTAAAACAAATGTGCTTTACTGTGATTGCGATAACATGCAGGTAGAGGGCTGTGGATATACTTGTAGAACCAAGGTTAACATCCACTAACTATTTTTCTAACTAATGTAGACTCTGGCCTAACATATAGACTGTGTAACATGAAGATGTGGGGGGTAACATTACGAACAAAGCACGCCCATTTCTCTGTTGTTGGCTGCAAGAACCATGTTATTCCCACTATCCGAGGGCATGAAGAATCAGTGGATTAACTTTATTTTTGATGGAAATGTCCTCATGTTAACTGGAAAACTCTTTTGTTCCCTAACAAGAGACCTTACAGAGCAGGATTTCCTTTAAATCTGAAGCTCAATAATTTATGAACTGACTTCAAACTTGGAAGCTTTAAGTTTTGCTATTTTCATGGTACTTCATGGCTAAGTAGACTGTTGAACGTGGGGTTAGCATATTGCAGGGCTGTGGCTACTAGCATCCGTGGCTACTCTCACAGGGTGGAACGATGTTGGACTAATGTTGTAATATTGAGGGACAGTCAAGAGAAATCGCGTGAACATTAAGGGGCCGTGTCCACCACAGCATTTTATCCCTGCTCAAAAATGCCAGGCGCTCTTCTGAAAACCCTCAGCTGATCATATAAGAGCATTTTAGAGGTGCATAGTTAATTCAACTGAGAGGTTGCTGTGATATGAAATATCAGCGAAAGTAACAGTTATGTTAATTTATGTTTTCATGTTGCTGCCGTTTGTAACAGCATGCAAATCCGCGGCGTTCCCATTGGAAACAATTCAAAAAATACACTGGCCTCAGGAAAAAATGTTTGGTGAACATGGGCCCTAAGCCTCACTGTAAGCCAGTTAAATAACCAGAGTAGGTTGGATGTTCATGCTTTTCATTTGCTGCTTTTTGTGAAAGTTCATACTGAAGTGCAAGCACAGCTGGTTTTTGCAAGTTTCCTCTTCTGTGTACTTCTAAAAGTACTTCTAAATGTAGTGCCAACAGAGTGATAAGAAACGGGATCGTATTTTGAGTGGATACTGTGATACTGTGAGATAATACATGTCTGTAAAAAAACAAGCAAACAAAAACAAATACTGTGATGTAAGTCTCAAGTCATAACGCCCACCCCTTTTTCAACCCTATTGTGATGGTAAAATATGATTTCAGCCTGTTGCTTTTATCTGAGTTTTACCTCTCGTTGACCTCCATCTTGATTCCTGTATCAACTGCTCGAGACTTGTTGAGCATTTCCTGTCGGGATCCACAGAGACGCAGAGGAGACAAAAAAAGACGCTTTGAAGTTAATACTGCTGGAGAGTGAAACAGGGGGCAATGTTTTCACACAGCGTACACTCAAACACACAGCAAGCACAAATACACATCTGCTGTCAGATGACCACAGCTAAACACACACACACACACACACACACACACCTCTATCCTGGCAGCTGCCGATTCCACAGCAGCAGAAGTGGCAGCCATTTCCTGCTCCACGAAGATCTCCCAGCTCCCCCTGCTGCAACTCCAGACCCCGAGGACGCAGTTTCTGAACGAATACGCAACGAGAGACTGAATCAGTATTACAGCACGAGTAAGACTTAAACAATTTAAAGGGATAGTTCGGATTTTTTGACGTGGGTTTGTTTGATTGTCAATGTATTACCTACAGCAGATGGTGGTTTATGGCAAGATAAAGCAGTAAAAATATTCTAAATATAGTTTACATTTAAACTGATATTTTTTTTTAGGTGGACCTTTTTTTTAAAGTAGCTTAAATACCTTTTATTGCTGACCCTGTCCACAGCACTTAATTCATAGCGTCTGTGCTGGTGCCCCTCTTTGCTTCTCTAAACTGTGGGTGTGTTGACTGGCATCCACTGAAGGTTATACACTGACTATTGATGAGTACCTCACAAAACCACACTTCAAAAATATCTGAACTATCCCTTTAAATCAAAATTTAAACAATTTAACCTTTTATTACAGTCTAGGTTCAATTAAACTCATTCCTGTTTTCACCACACAGCAGCTCTGGGGACTCTTTGTCCCATTTATGTTCACAGTATCAGATTACAAACATTAAAGTGTATGTGTGTATGAAGTATGGACCTCTGCAGTGGCCAGAATGGCCTCCAGAGCTGCCTTCAGCTTGCTGTTGTCAGCTGTAGCCAGGCTGTCCTGCTGCTTCATCTGGCCGAGCAGAGCCAGAGCTTCAGCCCCGCACGCCTTCACACTCTCTGACAGGGCTGACAGGGACAGAGACAAGGACACAATGTGTTATTGTCCCAAAATACACAAGCAAACATGGAAACAAAACCATCAACATGTCTAGTTTCCCGATAGATATGATATAGATATAGATATAGACGAGGTTTAAAGAGTTAAAGCTAATATATTCCATGCTGTGATATTATTTACACTCCATTTTCTGTCAAAACATCATATTATGTGTTCTGTAAACTCTGATGTCTAACAGTGCCACTAGTGGCTCCAGCTGCACTGTTAATTATACTGACATCCCCTCAAGCAAAGCGTCAACTAACAGCTGAAGCAGCCACTCTGATGGGAGGAAGAGGGAAACCAAAACTACCTTGACAGCAGCTGCCACCTGTTTTTCTTAGATGCAGGACAGCCGGCTGATTCAATGTACTGCTGCATTCATATGTTTCAGCAAAGTACGGATGAACACAAGGTCGATGCTCTCTCCATCGATTTCCAGAGCCGCAGCAACAGACATGGCCTCATTTTGACCCAGTTTCAATCCAGCATGTTTGTTTTTAGTTGCTGTAAAAAGGCCGCTGGCCAGACCTCCATTATATTTGGGCATGTTTGGACTTGCTCAGGCTGTTAATATCCCGAGAGGGAAAATCCTGCAAACATTACTCCTGTATGAAGTCAGCAAATTTGTCCTACCCATGCATGTTTTGGCTGAAACACTGTTTAAAGAACTATTTTTAATCGCAGTGTGAACACAGGAGCAGGATGTTCAGATACACAGACTGCTGTGAGGCATACAGCTCAGAGAGTTAATGGTTATACAGCCCAACCTTACAGTGCACATGTAACACATAAAGAGGTATGAACCACTCACACACATGTCAGAACATGTCCACGTCTGGGCCAACTGACTCGCTCACAGATTAATATCAGGAGAGAAGGGGAGCAGATGACAATCTATTCATCTCTTTCTCACATGCAAACTTACCATCAGCCTGCTCCACATGCACCATGTGGGAGGTGGCACTACCCTGAACGATGGTGTCGCCCACCAGGTGGCCGCACTGGGTGACCACTCGCACCAGGTCAGGTACACCTACACAAAACAATAATAAACCACATAAACGTGTATATTTCTTTTTATCTTGTGGTTGGAGTGACAACAACAAGTATCATTCTTTAACACAACATATATATACTGTACATGTTCAGCCCCTACAGCTGATAGAAACATTACGACAAGTGCTTTAGCATTTAGCTAATTTAGCTGCTTTAGTAGCTAGCAAACAAACAATGATTAGCTGTAGCAGGCTGAATACAGCATATGACCTTAGAATACAGAGCTACTTGTTGTCATAACTAGTCCAATAGAAAGGACAACTGTTTCACAAACCCCATAATATTCTAGTAAACAGAAAAGCCCTTTTTCACACCAGTAATGTAAACAACAGGTGTTACCAATGATACTAATTAAGGTCTTGTTCCATTTAGTGTAGCAGAGCATGCACATTAGCTGCACCCTGACTCTGTCTGACCTGAATTTAACAGAACCTTGATTTGTATCATTGGTAACACCTGTGTTTGACCTGCTATTTCATGACATAAATTGCTGCCCCTCACATTTATTGTACATTAAAGCTACAGTTGGTAACTTCAATAAAAATAACTTGTTGTCATATTTGTTGAAACTGTCACTATATCCTGAATAGGGCTGCATATTTTGTGCATTTTCCCCAACTGACAACTGATTGCTGACTTTCTCTCTAATTTTTTCTCACTTTAAATTTCTTTATTCAATAAATGGCTCCATGAGACGAACCATGTCAAATAAGGCGCAATTCATGCCATTTCTAGACTACCAATTAATTATCGTTTTAATCGGTTAAATTCTTCACAGTGATTAATCAATTAATGATTAATATCCCTAATCCTGACAATAGTATGAGTAGATCTTCCTAGGGCTCTTAATGGCATTTGCAAGAATCCACTGCACCTGAATGAAAACACCAATCAGAGCTTCAAACCCAGAACACGAGACTCACTCTCATGTAGTCAGATACTGACAAAAAGTTAGTTTATAGTTTATAGAAGTGACCAACTGTAGCTCTAAAATAATGAATCTCAGGCACCACAGCTTCAGTTAAAATTATGTACAAACTTATTACATAACTTCATTACATATCATAACATATAGCGCATGTGTTAAACTGAATCCTCACCTGTGCTGTCAGCCACGTAAGCCTCTCTGGTGGAGGTGAGTCGGTCCATACAGTCTAAAGACGCCTGACATCTGGACGCTAGGTAGTCTGCAGAGAGGAAAGAGACATGGCAGTGAGACGGGAGCTAAAGCATAAACATTCAAGCATGCTAATTAGCATCCAAACATTTAATGAGAGCAGCTCTGTGCTGGGCCACACAAATGAAACATTAGTTTCTGACCGGCGGAGCTGGTGCAGCTGATGTGCGCCGGGTCGTCGAGCTGAGCCAGCGAGTCCTGGATGATCTTCTCCGCCTCCTCCACAGCTCCCTGCAGACTGGACCAGCGAGCTGCCACCAACTGGCTCTCCAGCTCCTGCTCCCTGCTCTCCTGTGGACGCAAACACACACACACATACACACACGCGCTTGAACTTATCACTCCAGCCTTTATTAGAAATGATGGTACGGAGGACTGAAACACCAAAATAAAAAAAAAACAAATGAAAAAAATTAATAAATAAATCAATGATGCAATTAAATGCACCAAAAGTCATATAATAATAAATCAATTCATAGTGTCTGACATAAATCTACATTTCTGTTTTATATGCTTCTTTATTTATTTACTTGTATTGGTAAACAAATACAGAATAAATTAAAACATAAGTATCAATTTATCACATTTTATAAATTTATTAATACCTAAATTGATTTTTCTTATTATTTTAGGTGCATGGTATTAATTAATTTATTTAGTAATTTCTTTCTTTACTTTTGATTTTGGCAGTTTCAGTCCATATGCCAGAAATTTTTTTTTTAAGGTTGACTGGACACACTGGTTCTCAGTGTTTCTCTGAAACATCTGCTTGATTCATTTCAGCTAATTAAGAAAGTTAATGAAATAAGATAACTGAGAAAATGAGATCTCTTCACCTTCTCATTGAGCTGATTCTGCAGGGCTTCTGCCGTCTTCACCCCGCTCTCCCTCTCAGCCGCCAGCGAGCTCTGGACCTGCTCTAGCTCCTCCCCCCGGACAGCCAGCTCCGCCTCCACCTTCGACAAGGACTGCACCAGCTCCGCCTTCTCAGACTCCAGGGCAGCCAGCTGCGTGCTCAGCACCTCACTCGACTGCAGGGAGGAAATAAAAAGACGGAGGTATGAAAAAAAAGGAGAAATGTTGCAATAGAAGAAAATGATTTCGAGGCACAGCGACCACGCAGGAGGACATGGTTAGAATAATACGTAGCTGTCATGACAAGTCGGGATGTGGTGTGATGCGAGTGCGCTGACCTCACAATGAAGAAACACTTTATCCTCAGCCACTGATCATAACAACATTGTCTCCATGTCAGTTTGTGGAGCGGCGTACCGTCTCCAGAGAGGTTTGGGTTGAGGTTAAGTTTACAATCAAACAAACACGGGGAAGTTGTGGTTGTGCAACTCGGCCGCAATGCAACAATCATGAATTATGGCAACAGAGAGAAGAGTTACATCAGAACCGCCTGTGTACTGGAAGCATGTGAAATTTTATGTGACATTTTTTTGGACTATTTAAGGGACAGTTCACCACAACATCAAAAATACATAATTACATCTTACTTGCAGTGTTATTTATCAATCTAGATTGTTTTGGAGTGAGTTACGGAGTTTGGAGATATTGGTTTGTCAGTTAGGTCTCAGTGGATTATCTTGAGTAAGTGGGTCACGACTCCTGGAAAGAAAAATTGCTGTTGACTTATGTACTTTTTGGCACTTTGAAAACCACAAGCCAACTTGCCAACTCACACCAAAACAATCTAGATGGATAAATAGCACTACAGGCCAGAGGAAAAAAAAAAAAGATTCTTGATTTGGGCGTGAACTGTCCCTTTAACTATCCTCATTTTTATAAGTGGGAGTTAATTAACATGCATGAAAGTGTTCTGCAGGTAAGAAAGAGAGACTTACAGCCTGGGCGCCCGCAGGTCCGACACAGAAGAAGAAACGTTGAGAGATGGAGGAGAAACAGAATTGTTAAGGATGCGGGTGTAAACTGCACAGCAGGAGCTACAGAGAGCTGGACACCGGAGGCACGTGACAACAGCAATAAAACGTGGGCTCTGTGCATGTGTGTGTGTGCGTGTTTGTGTGAAAAGGACTATGGAAAGATGGAGGAGGAGGAGGGGGACAGAGAGTGACGGAGTCGGTAAGAAGTGGAAACAACAAAAGGACGTCAGGAGGAGTGGGAGGCTGAGACGGATGAGAGGTGCGGAGAGCGATACAGAGAAACATCTGGAGGAGGTGGAGGCGGGCGTGAGCAATGAGCGGGGCTGTGAGGGTCAATAGCACGAATTCATGGCTTATTGAAGTTCATTTCTGTCACATCCGTCATCGACTATAAAATATTTCTGCAAATCAGTTTTTCTTTCACAGAAGCAAAGACCCGAGCAGCTGCATTTACACAAGCAGCTGTTTGGATAAGATCTGACTGCTTCTGTGTTTTCATTCTGGTCTCTTCTTTGAAACAAATACCTTCAGTCACTTGGCTTCTTTGCGGAGTAGAGCAGGGGTTCTAAAAGTTTTAATGACTGAGCGCCAATTTAGGGAGTCAACATACGATTGAGGGCCGCGCTGGAAAACCCATTAACTTGTCAGAGGATTTGTGATTGGCCTCATGATGGAGTTTTAACTTCCAAGATTCCTTGAGCACCAAATCACCTGCTTGCAGACAAGGCAGATCACTTTATCTGACTCCCGAGGTTCGACAAGTGCGATCTTCCTGAAACTTCCTTTTTCCCCCAACTGTGAAGCGCTTTTTCTTTAATGATGATGTCCTCTATATGACCTACATAAATAACTAAGACCATCGGAGAGAGGACTGACTATTTCTATTTAAGTTATTCTTAATGGTTGGATCATTTGGTTGGACTGGATTGTCTGTGAAATCAGATGAAATGAAAATGTGTTTACATTTTACCAGGCAAAGTTACAGCGAATAGTGTTTTGGCCAGTTAAAAAGAAGCAGGGGGAGATTTTCCTTAAGATAATTTTATTTTTGCTGATTTGTTTTGTGGTTATTACAGTGGGAACACTACTGCTTTTGTAAACAAGGGCCTCCACAATCAACAAAATATGAAAGTTCCTTGTATTATCTGGAGGGACACCTACAGCGTCATAGTTTGAGGCATGTGGCCACTGACCAAGCTGCCATATTTGACGAGCTGGGAGTGAGAACATGTTGTATATAACAATTATCTGGATGTGATTGTGAAGTTGAAATTGATGTTTATCATACTTTACATTTACTTAATAATGTACCATTTCTTAATGATGGTTTTTATAAAGCATTACTGTAGGGGGTGCAGTTTGATGCAGCATTAAATGTAGGTTAGTGTCGGTATTGAAATGGACCGTGGTTGATTAAAATATTTCAAGTCGTGTTCTGGGCCGCACAAAGTGTTTCTGAGGGTTGCCATTGGCCCGCAGGCCGCACTTTGAGAACCCCTGGAGTAGAGGCTGACAGTTATCTTGCTACTATTTAAACGGTTTCCCCCCACGCTCAACGTCAATTCACTGATGTCAAAGAAATGTTATTAACATATGAATTGTGTGAGAGCCGGATGTGTTTGAGATTGTGCTGTAGGAGGAGCAGTCAGTGACTAAGAGGGGAGACGACGTAACAAAAGACAAAAGCCCGAGATGGAGGGAGTGACAGTTGTCTTACAGATGAAAGATGACATGGACTCTGATGTGTAAAACAGGGTTCATACAGCTTCAAGAGGAAAATTCAAGCATTTTCAAGGCAGAATCCCCAAGCCTTTATCATCACATCAATCTAAATCGTGAAAATAATGTTTTTCCTTATATCCACAGCAATCAATGTGTATTGTCACGGTTTATTTTACCAGCTGTTCATATTAAGTTTGAATGACCGTTTTGATCATTTAATGGTTAATTTTGACACCAGGTGATGAACAAATATGACAACAGGATTACTTCAATTCAAATATTAAAAGATTTGTAGTATGTATGGAGTATGTCTGAATTCAAGCATATGAAAAGCCTCTTGAAAACATAGCTCTGCACATTTTTCAAGTTTTCGTGACCCTGGTATAAGGAACACAGAAATGTTTTTTTATCATGGTCAGGATTCAGGATGTGTGTGCTACAGCCTGGGCCTACATTTTCTTCACAATGTGTCTGAAAACACGTCCCATGAGCAGCTGATCCACAAAGCCGACCTTCCCCAAACTCAGATTTTTGCATCAGCTAACGCTACAAAAGTGGTGTCTAAGTGAGATCATCGCATAATTGATGATTAGAACTAGAATAAGAGCGTGTGGTGCCAGCAGCCCCATTAATAGCCTTTATCCCATCTGTACTCCATTAGGATCACACAGGTCTGTTAGTCAGCGTGACAAATTTCATATCATTTATCTTTTCACACATTCTTGTAGCAGCCGCTATTATCTTTTTTAATTGGACTAAATTAGTTCAGTATCTTTTTACAGCAACTTTTACAGGGAGCTCGATAGCAGATTTAAAGGGACAGTTCGGATTATCTGATGTGGTACCCATTTGTAGTCGGTGTATTACCTACAGTAGATGGCGGTCGACACAACCCCAGTGCAGCAGGAGTTCTGATGTAGGAAGCTACAGGCCAGGGTCTGCAGCAAAACATATTTTAGCCACCTAAAAGAATCAGTTTAAGTGTAAGCTATATTTAGAATATTTTCACTACTTTACCTTGCCATCAGACAGCATTTTCTGTTAGGAAACCACCATCATATAAGCAAAATATTATGCTTTCCAAACCAACAGACTCCTTTGGTGAAATCAGTTATTTTACCTGGCAGAACACAGGAGTGGTCTCAGTCTGCTTGTGTTATTGTGTGACTTTGATATTTGACAGGGTTAAGCTGGATTCATATCAAATGACACAAACAAACTAACCAAATGAGGCAGCGGTAGACCACCTATTCCCGTGTTCTGCAAGAAAAATTAGCGTTTTTGCCAGAGGTGTTTGGTTGGTTTGGAGAAAGAGCGATAATTGGCTCATATAATGTTGGTTTCTCACACAAAATGCTGTCTGACAGCAAGGTGAGCAGCGAAAATGTTCCTCTAAACAGAGCCCATACTTAAATTGACCTTTTTAGTTGGGCCTTTTTTAAAGTGGCTAAAATGTGTTTTGCTGCTGATCCAGTCCACAGCAGTACATTGCTTTGCTTCCATGCTGGAACCCCTCTCTGCTTCTCCAAACTACAAGTGTGAGGACCATCATCTACTGTAGGTAATACATTGACTATGGATAAGTACCTCATACAACCCCACCTCAAATACTCCGAACTATCCATTTAAGCTAATCTTGTTGTGTAAAAAAAAATGCTGAGAGGAGAGTGACCTGCTGTGACGAGACCATGGTGGTCTTCAGGGAGTCCAGCTCCACCCTGCTGGACATCAGCTCTCTCTGGAGCTCCTGAAGCTGTTCCAGCTGTTCCCTTTCCTAGAGAAGAAAAGTCAAAATCTCACATTAGCTCAAACCTGCAAACCAGACCAAAAAAATTACAATTGCTTAGAGCAATTTGTGTCGTTTGGCTTATTTGGTAGCCAAATGACTGCACTGTGAGCTCCAACATTCAGTCTTTACCTGATTACTTTCCTCACCATCAGAGCTCCTCAGAGTTCCTTAGAGTAGGGGTGGGCAATTATTTTTCATGGGGGTGGCTGATATAAGGTCCTAATAATGGCCAAATCTCTGGTAATGGAATGGTCAGAAGTCTTCTGTCCAGGACACTTACACTGTTGGTCACCCTTTCTAATTTTCCATGTTAAATTGTGGGCTAATATCAGATTGTCAATATCCAAAACTGGTGTTTTACAGTGTACCATGCATGCTGCATACAAGTTGCAATGATAATAGCAGCAAAAGTAGAAGAACAACATAAACAACACGGATGTACAACAATGAGTGAATAAAGTTACAGTTTAATGTAAAAGATTTGGTTCATTATCATTACCAATGAACACAGCACTGACTCCTTTCAAAATAAAGGTCTAATAACTGTTATATGTTAAGCAAAATGTTATTGACTGTCTTTGCTAGGTTTTTAATTTTTCCATGATGGCCTTGGGGGCCACATAAAACCTTTCCATGGCCGCATCCGGCCTCTGGGCTGCATCTTGCCCAGGTTTGCCTTAGAGCAATTTAAATCTTTTACTCTGTCACAGTTCATTTCCAGATGTTCTTGTTTTAGTTGATTTTGATTCATTTGCTTTAAAGTTTAATTGTTTTTGTTTATTGATAATGGTTTTTATTTATTCTTATTGTTGCTTTTATTGTTTTTTTTTATTTTTGTTGCTACTTTTCTCTAAGTTCCTTCATGGTGTTTGTTTGGGAACTTTTATTTTTTTACTCGGCTGCACTATAAATGAGGTCTCTTCCTGAGTGTATTTCTGAGTAAAAATAAAGATAAGGGGAAAAAAAAAGAAATATGCTCCCTCCAGCAGTGACTGTTGGACCCACAGAGAATGATTTGGCTGCAGAGCACCGAGCTGAAAGCGTGAGGCGGACCTGCTGTATCTGTCCGTCAGTGATAACAAAATTAATCTCTCACACTCACTTGTCTCTCTGCGACCTCCTGAGCGGCCTTCACCTTCTCTTGCATCTCTCTCCTCACCGCCTCCACTTCATCTTGTGCTGCCCGAGCCACCGTCATCTGTCGGGTCACCTCTGCGTTCTACACACACCACACATGCACACAGAAGGACATGGGACACAGATGCAGACATGCAGAGAAACACACCAAAATAATCAGGACAGAGGCTGGATCTTCAGCTTGGGGGGGAATATAAAAGGACAGCAGGAGGACAGAACTTAATTTAACTTGGACATTTTTTTTAAAGGATGGGACAAGGACACAGAGGGGATTTGATCAACACGGAGAAGAGGTAAGACTCGTCTTTCTCACCTTCCTCAGGAGGTCTGCGTGACTCTGAACCAGCTCTGTGTACTTCTCCTTCAGTTTGGTGTAGCGCTGCTCATTGGCCTGAGCTTTTTCTGGTTAGAAACACACGACAGAGACAGAGACAGTAAGCAGCAACTTGTTTTCATTATTGGTTAATCTGCCAATTATTTTAATGATTAATCAATTAATCTTTTACTCTATAAAATGCCAAAGATTTCAGTAAATGCATATCATATTTTTCCAGAGCCCAAAGTGAAGTCTTCAAATTGTTTCACTTGTCCAAACAACTGTCCAAAACCGAAAGACTCTTCAGTTACTATCATAAATGACAAAGAAAATAAGAAAAATCCTCCACATTTAAGAAGCTGAAACCAGCAGATGTTTGACATTTTTGCTTGAAATATGACAGAAACAATTCATTTATCGTCAAAATAGCTGGCAACAAATTTTCTTTCGATCAATTAATTTAATTGTTGAGTAAAACTGCAGGGATATAATTACTGGTTTTATCTTTTTTTTTTTTTTTTTTAGCTTAAATCATGTGACAACAACTAGTTTTCTGCTTCCTATTGCTTTGACTCTCAATTCCTGAGAAATTAAGTAATTAAAAAAAGTGACATAGCTTGATGACATCATGAAGTAACGTGGGATCAGGGGAGTTGCTGTCTCCAGCTCCAGGTGATGAAAATCTGTCTGACATGGCTCAGGCAGAGGTCAGGCAGAAATCATGTTTATGTAATGTATTAAAGTTTAATTCACATTGTTTGCTGACTTTCTTCCTCACTCTCTGATGTATCCTGTGTTTTCCTTGAAGTTATCGCAACTACCGGCTAGTAGGAGACGCACTGTTGCCTTGAATAAATTATGGATTTCTCCTGGTTTGAACATTGTTGGAAACATTTAGGATAACGTAAGCACACAACTCAACAAAATATATAACATGTCTAGCATTTTTAGACATTTTAAAGCAGAAATGTTACTTATTATAGCTTTAAATCCCCAACTTTCTGTTCTTTTCTGGTCTTACTGAGATCATAGAGGTAACCACTTCTTCAAGAGTGCCCAAGCTAACTTCAAACCACACATTTTTATGTTTTCCACCAATTTTCACATTTCATAGTTGAGGACGAGAAAGCTTCAACCTTTACTATAATTAAAAGTATGCTGATGTTATCGATATCTTACTGAATAATATCTGTAAGATATCGATATCTGTGTTAAGTCCATCCTTACTCTCTATCTCTGTCAGGCTCCGCTGCTCCTTCTCCGTGTCCTCTCTGACCCTCCGCAGGTCCTCCAGCTCCGCCTTCAGGAACTCGCTCTCCCCCACGGCCTGCAGCCTCAGATGGCTTTGCTCTGCAAGTTCCGCCTCCAGCTCGTTGACACGCCCCCTCAGCGCCTGACACAAGCGACCGCTCTGATGAGGGACAAAGAGACGAAAAAAGAAGTGAAGCAGACAAGGTGAGACAGATGTGGAGCAGGTGAGCAGCTGATTCACGTGGTCCTGGGATAGTTTTGACATTTGTGAGCTCTGCACCTCCAGTCTGAAGGACTCCAGCTCTTCTTTCAGGGCCTGGATCTCCCTCGTCAGCTGTTCAATCAGACGGTCTCTGATAGAGACAGACAAAATATCAATCAAAATTTTTTATCAATAACTGTATTTTCACTGGTGAAAAATAACAGACACAAATGAAATTCTGCTTGATTTTGTTTTGGAGTTTTGTCACATTTTATGATTAATGTGTTGCTGTCTTTAACTTAGACAAAACAAACACAATGAATTGATGATATTTGTGATCATTTGTGACCTTTTTACAGGTTTTCTATTTAGTGAGACCCCGGGACCCACATGTGGGCATTTGAGTCCCCAAGAAAGTTTGTGTTTGTTGTTTGACTTGTTTATCTGGGTAAGCACAAAATATACCTGCAACAGTTTGTTGACCGTTAATATGCTTAAACTGTTTCTTTGGTGTTGTTCTTTTGTTAGGTGAGACATATCTGCAGATGCAGCTTTGTAGTTTGTTCCTGCGGTTGGTCAGTTCGACAAAAATTTCCCACCCTTTGGCAGCAGCAGTTTTCACCTCAGGAGGGGAGTCATGTCAGAGCCAAAAGGACTGTTGATTAACTGATCATGCCAACAGGCAAAAAGGGGGTGTGGCAGTAGGGGTAGCCTCCTCATGAACCGTTTGGCGTAGACTCTTACTGGAGGCATGATCACATTCAGCAGAGTTCCTTTTTCATAGTTGATTTATGACCTGCCTCCTATAGTTTAGCTAAGCCACTTTCATAACTAATTACTTGTTCGTTTTAGGCACTTGTAGGAGTCATTTTGGACTAAGCAAAGCTATTTTTCATTAGCTGGTTAGCGCTGCCTCCTACACTTTAGCCACACCCCTTTGGTAACTCATGAACCATTTGTCATAGAGCTTTGTGGCAGGTGTCCTTGGACTTGGCAGAGAGTTCCTTTTTCCACTGATGTGACTTATTCTCACTCCTTATACTTCAAGTAGTTGTGTGTGTGCACAACGCACGTTGCAATAGCTGGCTGCTATTTGCTACTGTAAATTTGCTTGCTTGGTTTATTTCTATTTTTTTTATTGGCCATCATTGACAGGAGTGAATAAAGTATTGAGCTGATCATACTGGACAGTGGCCACCTGAGTTTATTTACCAATACCAAGTATGTGGCCTGATTGTTGAAATGAAATCTGTGCAGCGAGGACTGGTTTACGCGTCGATAGAGGTTATTGTATCCTTCCGATTTTAACATGTCAGCAGCATCATGTACCTAGCAACATCACTGGATCAGTACAGTCACGTGCTGTGTTTCAGTGCAGACAAACAAATAAGGATGTGACGTTTTCACGCCTTACTTGTCGTCCTTCCGCATGCCGTTCTGACTGTTGAAGTTGAAGGGGTCGATAGCCGCCGAGGTGCCGAACAGGTCGTCAAACTTGGTCTCTAAAGCAGCCTGAAAGTTTAGGAGAAAAACCAAGACAAATCTTATGACAATTATCTCTATAAATTATGAAACACATTTATTATCTATTAAAGCTTGTACACACAATCCCATCTTAGGGCCTCAACAGTTTCATGTCTTGATCCAACACCTATGATCCAGGTGTTTTGCAGCTGGATTGTGGTTCCAAAATGTCATTAATTACCTCATCATCTCCTGTGTTTACAAGACAATCTGTTTTTTTGTCCAAGTTCAGCTTCAACAGTCAACTACGTGACCATCAATGTAATTAACACCATGATGTGCCAGCATGAATATAAACCAGATGTTTGAGTTTTCTTACCAAAAAATATGTGTTTTTCACAGGGGAGTCTATTAATGTCTCCACTGCTGGCAGGTTGTTTTCTGTTTTATCTCCTTAACTGTATGATAATTTTGATCGCTGATTACAACAACACACGCAAACACGTGAGCCGGACAGCCGACCATCTACAGAACAGATGAATCACATTTCAGAAGGAACCATTCAGGGATACTTGTCTTGTTTAGTTACCGGCAGCACGGGGACGTCTGTGTCCACCAGGTCGTCTGTCTCCACCACGTGCTCCGACTCCGGGGACGACGACTCGGCGGGGATCACGACCACAGGGCTGATGTGCTCCGACAGAGCTGACGCACGCAGGAAGTTAGGAGGGTTCTGCAAGAGGCACAAAGCAGTTTTAATCACTCAGTTATTTTTTTTGTTATTGTTTGCATCTACAAGGCTTTTGCAAAATTTAGGGCAAGATGTGAATAATGCAGCTAGAAGTGTCCCAAAATGTCTTTATTCAACAACTGAAACTGTGATGTTTGTTATAAGTTTAAAAAGTCACTTGAATATTGAAATTCATTTCATAAAACTAGAAGAGTTCACTCAGTAGAGCGCAGATCTCTACCAGGAAACATATGGTGAAGCACCTACTGCAACCAGTGGAGAGTTCTGAATTAAGTTTTTTGGTATAGTTCAGTTTAGTGTAAATTTGCTTATATAGATTTATGCAAAGTTTATTTATAAAGTGTTTTTTTGTTTTGTCTAATTTAATCTTACGCCTTTATGACAGCCCCACACAGACATATGCATTACTCTCTGGAGATTGCTTAGAGGGAGCACAACATACATGCGCAGTAGACTGAATTAATTCCAACAAGTAACCACTATCATGTTCAATGTTACAGGTTTATAAAACAAATTTTAAAATTAAAAATCGGGTCAGAATTAAGTGAGTTACAGTCGATTTTGTAAAGAAGAGTTCCTTCTCTCATTTGTTTACAAGGAGACCCTGAACGCTCAAATGTGGAGACCATGCAGACACATGGAGATCTAACAAAAACAGAACCTTATTAATTTTGTACTGTGCCTAATTTCACTGAATCATATCAGGAATGGAATTAATCTGCAGAAGCTCTGGTTTAAGATGAAACAAAACGTTTCCATGGATACAGTTTTTGAGCCACAACAAAGATTAAAATGTGGCCTTCAACAGAATAGACACTAAAAGGATTAATTAACCAGTTGCCAAAACAGAAACAACCATCGTGGGTAAAGTCTGGGTTTAGGTGTGGTCAAGACTCTGTGATGGCGGTCGGTCTTCACCTCAGGCAACTGTGGGATCTGAATCAGCCTCTTGAAATACTGCAAGTTACTGGAGCGATAGAAGAGACTTTTTAACCTGAAACAGAGAGAGGGGAGAGGAGAGGAAATCAGAAAATCAAATTCATTCAGCACGGTACTAAGAGCTCCGTCCTCAGGGTCACAGTGAGTGCAGTGAAACTGTGACCGGCTGTGTTTCTGTCTGTGTGTCATACTTCTTAAACTGTTCCTGGAAGCGATCTCTGTGGCCCTGGAGAGTGTCTGCTGGAAGGCCTGCAAGCACACACACAACACACACACACACACACACACACCACACACAGCGCTCAGACACTAAGACTACTCAGGTATCCTGTATATATAACGTTTGAGTGCACACATGAATGATGAGATTTTGTGCATGAATGTATTTTCTAAAAATGAGAAAAGGCTCGTAGAAAGCGAACTGCAGGTGTTTTTGAGTTTATCGAGCAAAGCTCTGAAAGGTTTCAGGAGCCGAAGGGTCTTAAAAACTCTAAGAGGAGCGTGACACCTCTGAGTCTTTGGAGAAAAGCTTCATCCATTTGAAGAATTCACACTTCTACTACTTCTGTGCTGCAGGATGTTTAAGAGCTTAAAGTAGAGCTAGACAGACCACAACATCTAAATCCAAGCTTGCTCAAGAGGCGATGAGTCTAATACAAGAACCACTCAGACAAACAGATGTGTTTCTCAGTGAACGAGTGATTCCAGAGAATTTGTGGCTTTCACCAGTTTTTAATGAATGAAACTCTTTAGTGGTCCAGACCTGTCATATGAGTCATGTGCAGACAGTCGGCCTTTCAGTCCTAATCTGAACGAATTATATAATTACGTTGTTTTTGTTTAAATATGATACCAGATTCAACTAAAATAAAATAAAACTAAAATCAGGTTAGGCCAAAGCTAAATTAATATTCTCTTCACCATATTATCGTCTTCATTGTGGCTTGCCAATTTTGTTGGCAAGGTTACGATTTTAATGGTATATTTTGGTGTATTAAATCTCCATTCTGTCTTATTTCTGTCACAGCAGGGCGCTGCATTGAAAACTGATCATTTTCAACGGTAATTGTTTCAGTTGTTGAAATATTTAAACGCAAACTGAAAATCTACCTCTTTAGCCTGGCTTTTGAGTGAGCGCGGTTTACAGACATTATTTTCCACTTATTTTACTGTATTTATGAAGTTAATTTTATTCTATTTTACTTTATTTTATTCAACATTATCTGTTATGCTATTATTAACAGTATTTTTTTATTGCTAACTATTTCTCTATCATTATTGCTTTTAAATCTCTTTTATTGTATGTCACTGTCATCATTTTTATTCTTTGTTTTGTCTTTTTTCTTTATTTTCTCTAAAGCTTTTATTTCACTTTTTAGTTCTATTACAGTCTTCACCCGTTCTGTCTTATTATCGGTTTGTCAGTCATCTTTTAAGCACTTCTATGCACCAACCTGTATGAAAGGTGCTGTACAAACAAAGTTTGATTGATTGATTCAAGTCCAACTGCTAGGTGGCATTTTCCTTTAACATTACATCAATACATGAAAATTACCAAGATAAGAGTTTTCAAGGTTTTCCAACAGAAGTATTTTTAAAAAAATGCACCAAATTTGTATCTTGACCAAAAACACTGAGTACTGTGTCTACTGAGGCTGTAGTTGTGCAGTTTGACCAACAGAGGTGTGCGTCACTCACAGGAGTGCAGCTTAAACAGCAGCTTGACAGTGTAGTCATACAGGTGGCTGCAGTCCAGGATCACTTGGAT
Organism: Lutjanus argentimaculatus; assembly: GCA_034769285.1. Taxonomy (NCBI): domain Eukaryota; kingdom Metazoa; phylum Chordata; class Actinopteri; order Lutjaniformes; family Lutjanidae; genus Lutjanus; species Lutjanus argentimaculatus. The sequence goes on from JAWZSL010000001.1 coordinate 7,594,878, forward strand.
GAGCGGGGCCAGACGACACTGACCCGCCGCCGTCACCGACACCGATCGAGACATGTCTAGAGAGCTGAATACTGGGAGAGGAGACAGAGACACACACCCCGATCAATACAAGTAGACTGGTTTGAACCCATCAGGTCATCACACATCAGTGATTATTGATACAAACAACACAGAGAGACAGACGTGCACCAGGCTCATCCATCATGAATTTTTCATGAATCAATTAAGTTGTGCTGCTGTGATCTCTAAAATTAACAAATAAAACATCTGAAAGCAACAAGCAGCACAGTCCTGCTAATTAAAAACAGGCAGGAAAACAGGGTTTAACACGGAGCAGAGAGGGAGCAGCAACCTGAACACTGACAGGATTGTCTGACTCCGTCTCTGCCTCCATCATTACGACCCTCTTTCATTTCCCTGCCACCCTGCCCACACCACCCTTAAAGCCAGGCCCCGAGAGCCTGTGTACACTGCAGAGGCGTGGTTTCCTGCACCGCCAGAAAACACAGAAACATACACAAACACGCACAAACACACACACATTGGGTCACTTCAGGCCTGGCCTCTTTACCCAAGGATGACGTGATGCCTTTAAAATACACCAGACCAGAAGAGGAAGTTGACAAGAGCTTTGAGATTTGGGTGTGAGGTAACACAGACTCTAATGTGCTCTGGATTTTAAAAAAAAACATCATGCCATTTTGTTCTGGGCCCATATTAGAAACTTATTGACTGGCAGGTCCTATCTAACTTAGTAACTAACTAAGGTAGCGAACAGTAGTATTAGCTCACAGTATCTAACTGTATCTATCTTTTGCTCTCTTTTATTGTATGTGTCAACGTATATTTCATCATGTTTCAAAAAAAAAAAAAAAACAATGGTTAAAAAATTGTTTAGCTCAACAAGATGAGAAAAGTGGCGTCTGTTGCTAGGAAACAGACATAAAAGTTGATAAGTGTTGTTGGATTGATATTTAGGATTTATTAACCTGAGATAAGATAGGATGACATAAGGTAATACAGGAGTCTTAAATTTAGTTGGGATTTGCTTCTGTAATACCAAGTTGGGAAAAATTTTATCTTAGTCTATCTTCTTATCTAAACTAAACACTCAAGGTAGGACATTTCTGTAAAACAGCCCCTGAACACTAATACAGAGGTCTCCATTTCTCTAGAAAGGAAGAGGAGGAGGAGATAACATTGTCATCATTCAAAGAAACAATTTCCTCCTGTGCATTTATGAATGGAGCGCACAGATTTTCCAGCATTTCTCCTGGTCACATCCGAGCCGTCTATTTATAGCCCCGTCCATACTTTAAGAGACATTAGCCTCGGATGACTCACCCAGACAACAACAGAGCCTGAGTACAGGATGTAACCACTAACGGGGTTGTAGCAGACGAGGTGACGCTCTGACGATGCTGTCGATATATTCTACAGCGTCTATTTCTGTCAGTCAGACAGCGTCTTCCTGTCTGTCAAAGTCTCAGCTCTGAACTTCATCCGTTTGTGTGTTTGTGTCTGTGTCTGTGTGTGCGTGTTACTTCATGCTCAGATAAGCACAGCTGGTAGCACAGAGCGTACAGTCAGACCAGAATAACTTACCACCCAGGAAGAGGTTGAGCTCGCACTCCAGGTAGTCAAACATCTCGACCGTCAACTGGAAGCTAAAGAGGGGAGACACAGACAGAGAGGTGGCCACTTTTTTTTTTTTTTTTTTAACATGTTTTCAGCAAACACACACAGGTCTATATTTTGTTGTACCACTGTGGTTAACTCTGATTAAGACATAGATCCACTGCTGCTTCAACCAAATGATCCTGCTTGGTCAAGAGTTTAAAAAAATGGGATTTTTTTCAGTTTTGCTATTTGTGTTTTCCTGTTTTTTTTTTTTCTTGAGTCAACACCATTACTTCATCATTAAAATACCAGATCACTTCCTTCCTGCATTCTGATTGGCTGAGTCATATTAAAGCTGGACTGAAAATACCCAAAACAATGCACACCTGTAACTGTACAGAACAGTGGATCCCAGTCTGAGAATACATTTGACGGGTCACAAGTTAAAACAATTCAGTTACACAAATATGATTTTTTTTTTTTTTTTTTTTGTTTTTTTTTTTGAGTTTTCATCTTTTAACTCTTCTGGCCTCAGAAAATCTCTTTGGTTAAACCACCTACATCTAACAAAAATGGAAGAAGTCTCTGTCTAGATACAGTACACAGTGTGTCTGAGGACATACTGTTTACTGTGTTGAGCAGGGACCCGTATTAACTGTTAAATTGCTGAACGGCATGCTGGGTACAGCTCGCTCTCCATCGCTCACTATCGCTCACTACAGTACAGAGACCAGAGATGTTACACTGTAGCAAAGTCTTGGAAGTTTGCTATTCTTTATCTGCTGAACTTAAATATTTAAAGCATCAGCGATGTTGAAATGAATGTTTTCATTTCCTGAGATAGCCTAAATGGCCTGATCACAAACAGCCGAATAGCCTGGTACCGACAATCTTAATACTCTGGTCCCAAATAGCTACAGCTAAATATCCTGGCGCTGAATAACTAAATAAATAGCCTGGTTCCAAATAGCTATCTGTTAGCAATGGCAGCAGCCAGTAGATTATCTCATGTTAACTATTAAGTCAAATGCTATTTTTGCTTGAAATGACCTTCCCTCCCAAACAGGCACATTTTGAAGGGCTACTGACTGCTGATGAGTGGTTTGTGAGTGGACATTAGCTTGTTTTAAAGGGACAACAAGCCAAAAAGGTTGGAAACAGAGGCAGATTGTACCAGCCACAGAACTGAAGTGTCTGGAAGGAGACTAAAAAATGCAGAACCACTGATAAAAACAATGATATTAAACCTTTCCTTTCCATTTTTTAACCAGGCTTTTGTTTAAACCAGGGGTTTCATGACAGTATGAAGACTAAGCTTTGATGGAAGAATAAAGTGCAATTATGACTATTATGTGTTCAGCATTTGAATTTTTAAACCCTTTTTAACAAGTTGTGCTGAATAAAACCTCTAGATTGATTTGTCACGACTAATGAGTTCTTGTGGTGTATTCATGTGCATCATGATTAAAATATCCAGCCAGTATAATGATCCAGTCGCACACTGGTCAACACAGTTTGAGAAATGACACCGAAACTCATTAATATCTGGATCCTGGAGTCACAATAACAATAACAACAACAGGCAAAGCAGCAGCACGTCACACTCACAAGTTGTTAACGTCGTTCTCTCCTGCCTCGTCAAGCTGTCTGTTTGACATCTGCAGGTTGCCGGGGAAACGGGGGTTCTGGAAGAGAAGACGAAGACAACGAGGGGAAGCTTTAAACATCAGATAACAAGTTCAGCCATCCTGATGTCCATCTGAGACAAACACACCATCATTTACAGCCAGTACAATCCTCTACAAAGTGCGAGAGTTGAACTAACAGTGACAACAGGGGGCGTTTGTTGTGGGGTTGGAATGGTGGTCTTTCTGCATATTTTTTGTAAATTGTGAAATTTAATTAAAAAAAAAAAAAAAAAACTTTGCAAGACTTTGAAAGAAAGATCATTTACAGCCAGAATCTGATGTTTATAACCACCAGCATGCTGATTAAACTGTACATTTACATTTACTGAGTATGAACATGAGGCACTTGTTCTTCAAATCTTGTAATTACTGTTGTTGCTGTTGTATAGTGAACATGTACTGTCTTACAACTGTGTCTTTATACTACAGTGTAAATTTTCTTAACAGAGATATTATTCTCTGTTTCCTGCTTAGGATGTTTGTTTTTATTTTGCTCTTTTATTTAAAATATGGACAGTACATGTTAATGAACATTTGCTATATATATAAATATATCTACATATATATTAGAGCCAGAGGCTAATTTCCTAATTGTGGAAATTAGCTAACAGATAAGGCCCTGTGCACTTTCCCTGTCAAATAAAATAAGACAAAATAAAATAAAATAAAATAAATAATTCAATGCTACTTCATACTCTATTTTCAATGGAGGGTTTTAACTGTATCAGGGATTCTCTATATTGCAGCACAGCTACTTTGATACTGACACATCATCACATTTTAATTTGATATGATGAACTTGTTAGCCAACAGTTGCTTATTTATACATCCAGCAGATAAGTGGCATAATTCATTCAGAGCTGTATTAGTTGAATGTCCAATATTCTAGCTGCTAAATGCTCCACTATTTTCACTAGCTAGTTTCCAACTTTGTTTGTCAGCTATTTAGTGCGAGACAGGTAGTGTACGGTCAGGTTTTATCAGCTGCAATCAGGTTCATGCTGCATCCAAAAACAACACTGATTAGAGTCACAAGAGTGAATCAAAACAGTGAAGTTGTGGGCCAAAAAATGAAATCAGATGAAACAAGCCAGTTGTCAACTTCTCCCGTGCCAAGTTACAGTGAGTAGTATGTTAGCCAGTTAAAATTAAGGATGAGATTTTAATTTAGGTCATTTTATTTTTGGCATTATATTTTGTGGATATTATAGTGGAATCATTACTGCTTTTGTCCAAAGGGGGCTCAAAAATCTACAGAATATGAAAGTTCCTTGTAGTAGCTTATACATTAAAAATATTGACAAGAGCAGCTTTAAGTGAAAGGATCTGATCCACTACAGCTGGCTGCAAAGTCTCTGAGATGAAACCCTCTGAATTAATCAGGTAAATATACTGCTTGTCCTGTTCATTCTTTTAATTTTTTCTCACTGGTTGAAGCCAATCGAAACAAAACTGTCTTTGCATCAGACAGGGTGCTGACTGGCTGCCTGTTAAGCTGGAATTTACATAAAACTGTAGCATGAAAATATTGCTTATCATTCTTGACAGTAATTAGTTAGGCCATGTCCTCTTAGTGGATGAACAACAAGAATTTCCCAATATTGTAGATTTCAGAACTGTTAAATTTAGACTAACTTGAGGCCTTTACAGATCGACGCCCACATGCTGGTGTGTAAGCAACAAATTTAGCAAATACAGGGAGACAGAAAGGTCAAATAAAAGTTACTTGAGCGGTTTCACATTATCTTTTTGATTCCCAAGTTACGTTGCGGCAAACTGCCCTCTAAGACCGCCCTCACCCCTGGGTAAAAAATTAGCCCTCAGCAAGCGTAACATCTGACCCACGTCTTCCTGTGATAGCATCAACAGTGTCTCTTCTGTCCCTGCACCGCTCCGCTGTCTCATAAAAAGGCCACATTACAGATTCTTGAGAGGCCATTAGTGTAAAAGCCAGAATTTTCTATGAAGCCAGTCCCCCACAGAGACACACTTGCACTAAAAGGAGAGTCTGAGACAAAGATAATGAGTGATGAGGGAGACTGGAGCTGCGTTTTATAGGCCAGGCCAACTCACTTTGATGTGAAACTCCATTTTGGTGATGAGCAGTTTGAGGTAGATGCTGCACAGCTTCCCATAGCCTTCACTCAGGTGACCCTGGGGGGGACAGAGAGACATGAAGGGAAAAAAGACAGAGACATGATCAAAGGTAGAAAATTATCTTTTTCCTGCCTGGAAGACTGGCGGGTTAAAGAACTGTGAGGGAAAAAAAATCATCTGAGGAAATTCATTGTGGCACTTGGCTGAAGGCAGCATACAATAAACATGAAAAGAGAGATCACAAGGTATGGAAGACCATGTTCTGCTAGTAAAAGAAAAGAGTAACCCCGTGGTACGTCCAGTGACTTTTTATCTTATAATTTCAACTTTATACCTCATGATCTGACCCTAATTTGAGATTTAAAAAAATCATTATTGTGAGATAAAAAGTCAATTATGACTTCTTATCTCATACTTTCCACTTTATATCTCACAATTTCAATTTTTTAACTCATAATTTGACCTTAATTTGATATTTTATCTCAATTGTGACTTTTTACCTCATAAATATCACTTTTTATCTCATAATTTGACCCTAATTTGACACTTTATCTAATAATTGTGACTTTTTTTAATCTCAGAATTACAATTTTTTATTTCATAATATGACCTTAATTTGACTTTTTATCTCATGAGTTTTTATTTCAATTGTGACTTTTTATCTTATGATTATTCACAATTATCACTTTTTATTTCCCAATTATCACTTATAATCTCATAATTTCAACTTTTTAGCTCATAATTTTACCCTAATTTGACTGTATCTCAATTTTGACCTCTTTTTATCTCATAATTATGACTTTTTATCTCATAATCTGACCCTAATTTGACTTTTTATCTCAAAGTAATTAATTTTTGTGTCATTATTGACTTTTTATCTCTTAATTGCAACTTTTGATCTCATAATCTGACCCTAATTTGACTTTAATTCTCAAAATAATTATTTTTGTATCTCATAATTATGACTTTTACAGTCATACAACACATAATTGACTTTTGATCTCATATTTGACTTCTTGTCTCTTAATTAAAATTTTTTATCTCATAGTTTGGCCGTAATTGGACTTTTTATGGCATAATAATGCCTTTATCTCAATTATGACTTTTTATCTCGTAATGAAGCAGGTTTGGCTCAGTCCACTCGGTGTGGAAATGTCTCTGGTTTTAAAAGTGTGGACAAAGTTGAATAGAGTAGCTATTTGGCCAATTGCTTCTCACTTCCTTTTTCCTTGAGCCTGGGTGGGCAGGCGGTGATGACACAACAGGAAAGAGGGGCCACAGCCCTGGTCACAGGGACCAAACTTCCTGTATCCTCCTGTTTAGTGACATCAGCAAAAACTGAGTAATGAAACATCACAAAGTAAATCAGGGAATACAGAGTAGAGTGGCCATCTCCACCCAAGCTCAAGTTGCTTAAGACATAACTGAAGAGTGACTGTTCTGCTTGTGGCTTATTGGAGCGCCGTTTACACAATAAACCTCATGAATTTCATCAGGAGTGTCTGCATCAACACTGTGAAGACACTTGTGCTCACTTAGATCAATGCAAGTGCTGTCACCAAAAAGACTTTCTTCAATAATGTTCAGTTTTTTGCACTGACGCCTCAAAAAACAGGTGAGATTCCCCACAGAGAAGCCAGCAGACGAGCTTATGTAATAATACTGTCTGTAAGCCGCAACAAGTAGCTGGCAGGCGATGTGTTGTGGTGCCGACAATCACACTTGGCACACTTTACATGGCTTTGTCCATCACCGGCCACAATGTCTGTCATTCTATAAGACTGACAGCAGACTGACTACTAACAGGCGTGTAATCCAATGAACATAACAGGGAGTCAGTTGGTGGCTCTACACTACTGAAAATAAACTCCTTAAAGCTAAACTAGGTCATGTATTTAAGAAGCATTTTTTGATATATTTGTTGAAATTCTCTTTACATTGCGACAGAAATCAATAAATCAAATGTTCTGACAAAAAAAAAAGGGAAAAAATTATATTTAATATATATAATAAGCCCAGCCTGTCATTTTGCTGGTTTCATCAAAATGACCTGGCTTTAACTGACCCTTCGCTAAGCCCCTCCTCCAAACAGCAACTGTCCAATCATAGCTTAGGAACTGTAACTAGGCACTGCAGGCCTGGCAAGTTTCTCTATATGTTGAAGCATTGTGCATGGGGCTCAAGGAAAAGTGAGAGAAGAGCAATACTTGGTGTCTCATGAGTTTGGAAATGTTCAAAAACGTAAAACACAAGAGCAAACATGTGAAGAACAGTTTAAACTTAAACTAGGATGTCCAGCTAACTAGTTAAATATAATAATATTGCAAATCATATCGTACTTGTAATATGAGTAAAAATAATAGCAATGAGATGTTTTTTTTTCAAAATCTGAAAAAAAGCCCTTCACTGTCCAATCAATGTTTGCCGGGATGTAGCTTTAGCTGCAATCTTTTAGCATTTAATGTGTCATATACAGAGTCATTAATTAATTTTACGTATTTAATAGCCTTTTACAGGGTTCTCATTTCAAAATGTCCCAGATATAAATATGAAAAAGTCCACTGGAGATGGACTTCTCAGCTGACTCAAGGGGTTTTAGCATTAGCTTACATTAGCTGGTTACACTTTTGCTGGCGAGAGCCATCATGTTAAATGAGAAAGTGCATTTGTTTACTTCTCTGTGGAATCAAAGCCCCAGTATTTCAAATATTGGCAATTCTGATGTTAAATCTGCCGCCGTTCTCACGGTTAACTGCATGTGTAGTGCGAGAGTGGAAAGCTTGACGGGCATAGCAACAGTAACTAAGAAGGGGAGGGGCTTAGCGAAGGGTCGAGTTCCATTCTCTTTTTAAGGCTAAATCAACAAAAACTGCTGCTGCATGTTGCATTCCTGGCTACACTCCTATTGTGATGTCGGAGAAGGTATAATTTGGCAATGATACACAGCAGGACAAACATGTGACTTTCATCACCCATCCAGCTTCCTGCACAAACAATCTGTCTGGTTATAAAAAGACAGACCAGCAAAGACAGAATCACTTGCAACATGACAACAGTCCATTAGAGGAACTCAATCATTTTCCTTCTTGTATGAGCTGACTGATTCTACTGAAAACTCCGTTCTACTTATTCAGTTGTCAAAATAATTCATCCATGTTTAATCTTGTAATATTAAAAATACAGAATCACCGGTAGAGAACTGTTGCATAAGGTCGCACTGCTGAGACTTGTGACTGCGTGCTGTGATATGACCACATTTATATAATAATCTCTGTGTCCTTACCCACATCCTGCTCATATCAGTTAAATCAGCCTTGTTCCTCATGGAGTCCTTTATCACCTGCAGCAGAAACAGAGAGGAGCCGGGGACAGAGCGGGGGACAGAGCGGTGGAGAACAGTTAATATAACAGGACTCATCAAGCATAATTAACTGAAAGTAGATGAGGTGTGATAAAGCCACGGTGGCAAAGACGACAGGTCAGATGTATTTTATGATATGTGGAAATGGTTACGGTAACTTTACGTACGTTTGGATGTCCGTCTCGCAGCAGCTTGTGGAAGACATGGCAGAACTTCCAGCAGAGCACCGCGTTGCTGGAGAGAGGAAGCCGGTTGACCGCCGCCCAGAAAGTGTGGGCGCCTTTCTCATGATGAGTCCCCAAGATGCAGGGTGACAGGGACAGTCAAGGATCACTGGGTTACAGCGCAGGACATCAGTCTGGCTCATGACCAGTGTTTTATCATCTGTTTCTGTCTTTTCCCTCTCACTCTTTCCTTTTCTCCCTTTCTACTCTGTTGAGACGTCTTTCTTTAAGTCCTTGTCTATTTATTTCTCTCACTGCCTTCACAGGGATGTTTACCTTGCAGTCAGACAACTTTTCTGATGGAAAATCATCTTTTTTGCTCAACCAGACTAAGTCTGGCTAAGTCAATAATTTTACCTCACAGAAGAGGAAGGGAGGGAGCAGGGAGCTGCTGGTCTACTGCTGCCTTGAAGGTTTCGTTTGTTTGTGTTACTGTGTGAATTTGGTGTTTTGAAAGGTTAGTTCGGACACACCAAAGTCACACAAGAACACAAACAAACTAACCAATCGAGGAAGCGGTAGATAGGCAACTCCTGTTCTGCGAGGTTAAATTAACGATTTCGCCAATGGAGTTTGGTTGATTTGGAGAGAGCCGATATTTGGCTTATATAATGGCAGTTTCCCATCAGAGAGGGCTGTCTGACAGCAGGGTTAAGAGGTCAAAATATTCTAAATATAGCGTACACTAAAACTGATGCAGTTTTTTTTTAGGTGAGCCTTTTTTTAGGTGGATAAAATACATTTTGTTGCTGACCCTGTCCACAGCAGCTCATGTGGGTGTGTCCATCACCATCTACTGCAGGTAATACACTGACCACTGATAAGTAGCTTATAAAACTCCACTTCAAATAATCCAAACCATCCCTTTAAGACTCATCTTTTTTATTTATTCATACATTTTTACAAATCCTCCAGATCAGTTTGAGTTTTACTGATTTGTTTTTGTCCAAAAGCTACTCTAGGTGCAAGAAGACACTGATTACTACAGTTTAAATTCTTACAATGTTCACAGCTCAAACAGTACTTTTGATAAGTGAAAACTAAGACAAAAACAAATGAGCTGCTGATTGTGTGCTGATGAGTCTGTATTCTAAAGTGAAAAAAAAGTTTAACTTATTAAGAAGTGTTTAATATTCAAAATAAATGCAAATCTCTTTTTTGAAAAGCAAAACAACAAAAAATAATGAGCCCTAGATACACTCTGTTGACCTCCCCCGGATTTTATGATTGCTCTTTTGTCTTTCTTGGCGTGTTTGCTGAAACCAAATTAAGAGATAAAACTCAGCAGAACAACGCTCCTCTCTGTCTGTGTATCTTAGTGTTTTGTGTCACACATGACTAAATTAGCTCTGCAGCAGGGCCACGTGTGGACGAAAAGGTTATACTAAGTTTGTTGTTGTGATCTTGCGCCAACATAACCCTCCAGCCGCGGAGCAACGGCTGCACACGCACACACGGAAATCAGGATAAATACACTTCTTCCCATCACACACACACACAGACAATATAAGGATATTCCTGGCATGCTTCTCTTTGACAGCGACCTCCTGTGTGTTGATGGCCTTATTGATGCTGACAGCCTGTGAAGAGGAGGGAAGGAAGGGCAGAGGAGAGAAAGACAGAACACAAATCAGCCCACAGCTTTTTTCACATGCTCACAGGAAAAAAGAAAATATATATATAGAGAGATATATATCTATATATATGAAAACCTTCAAGTGTCAAGTGTTTCATTTTAAAACTTGGCACCTTTCCACCTTTCAGAAAGTTGCCTTTTCCCTTCCCAATCACCTGGGGAACGGGAGGCAGCAGAGTTTTTAGTACAGGGTGACTGACCCATTTTCTGCAGAGTTGGTATTCAAGGCAGCAGCTGAGAGACCTGAGCTCCTCTCTGCTTTTGAGGAGCTCTACAGAGGCAAACACCTGTCTCATCAAGTCACACATACGCAGGCTAAGTGTACGTACAAGGGCAGCGTGGCTGGCTGAATCAAAGGGTTTAGTATCATAAAATGTGTAGAGAATAGAAACAATCATGTATATTGTCTCTTACGAGAGCGTGGGCAGAGAGCATCGCCGAAATAAACATATGTGAGGCTGCATTCACATTTCTGAGGAACCAGCCCTCCGTAAGCACAGTTAACAATGGGGTTGTGAGCAGGCAGACTAAATGAGACAGCCCCGACAATTCCTCACGTGTGGATGATCAGGGGAGTGTGCGTCTGTGCTGTGAAATCTACTGAGGAATGTTGGCCGGGCTCAAACTGAACCCCCTCCAGCCTCAGCTCAAATTAAAGTATCATCGAACTCGTCTTACAGAAGCTCTAGAGAAGTGTCGACACTGTTCAGTTATATGTGCAGACAGACACAGCTAAAGATACATACTGACACGCACAGTTTGACAGCCATAATGACTATGGCAAAGTTGTTGTTGTGGTAGTAGTGTTTGAAATATAACAACCGGTGGTGTTGATGGTGGCGTTAGCTGCTGCAGAGCTGGTAATGCTGACAGTGATTCCCCTCAGTGAGCATTACTGATAGTTGCTGGTTACAACCCACAGTCTGTTCTTCATTTTTGGTGAAGTTGATTCATTTGATAGACAATAAGAATCTGCAGCTATGTTAGCAGCTTTGTGTGGCGGTGTAAATTGGACGAATTATTACTATTATAAGTCCCCTGATTCCTCACTGTGGACATCTCAGAAAGCATCATCCCGCTTATATCATGTTTACCGGCCAGGGGAAAAAAAATGAATACCATTAATTTAGATTCGTGTGTTTTACAAACAAAATCCCTGGTAACACCTCAGGGTTTGACTGATACCTGGAACAAATCATGACCATCTCATAAGGATCTTATGCAACAGAAACACTGTTCACTACTCCAGCAAATAGGACGTACCTTCGATACGACTTGGTAACAGGAGATATTTCTAGTCTGCTCAACTCATAGAAATCTTTGGCTCAGCTATTAGCCAGAAAGTTAATGTTTTGCTAGCAAGATTCAAAGTCAATAACCTTGCATACAGCTGACAAACAGCAAATATAATTTCACAGCATGTTTACCAACAAGATTAGCCAGCTATTAGCCATGTCACTGTCCCCAAATCTCAAGATTTTTTTACAAAAAAATGATGCGACACATGTACTGTCCACCTCAGCCTGAAGGAGCAAGTAGTGAGACGATTGCTTAAGTGAAATTTGACAATGTCCCCGTTGCTATGGTTACTCAGTCCAGCGCATTAAATTAGAAAGATGGACAGACAATTTCACTGGAGCTAGTTAGTAGGTGTCCTATTACCAGAAATGAATGGACACCCTGAAGCCAGTTAGGATCAGCAGGTGTAATGTTCACTATGTTCAAACACTTTCCTTCAGCAAAACTACCAGGATTTCTTCTTGCAACTAACAGTACCCTACAAATATGACATTAACAGGATGAAAATGTAAAGATGCACACATTGCGTCGCCTCGCATTGCATCATATTGTATTGCTTCATGACATGTCTGAATTGTATCATACCGAATCGTTGGCTTTTTAAAGATTTCTAACATGTATCGTATCTTTGAACATGTATCCAGATACGTATCAAATCAGTCTCAGTCAATGAGATATACACCCCTACTATTTAGCATTGCACTCCTAACATCGATAGACTCACAACGAACCAGAGATATTATCTTTTTTATTTCACACACTCTTCTTCTTTGGAAAAACCTGGCGCCACAGTTCACAGCGACCAGACAAGTTCAGGTGGGCGATTAAGTGCTAGTAGCGACTAGCTGCTAGCCTCAACCAGAGACGAGGAGCGGGCTGCAGGGGTCTTGTGAACTCAATTCTTTTTATCTCCACACGCCCAGATATCTTTACTTTCTCGGGCTGTCCAGAATACCATTTTTTGGAGCTTTGAAGCTATCATAAATACTTCACTGTTTTTGTATAGGTCCAATGAGAGATAAGGAAAGGACAGGACACATCAGCCACTGGAGTCTCAAATGTCAACTTGACAAGTGAGAGTTGAGCGTTTATGAGCCTTGCAGGGGTTAGGGATGCATCGTGATGTGGACGAGGAAGATTCTGAATCGATTCATGAAAGTCAAAAATCGATTTTCCAAATGTCAATTGAAATGACAAGGCAGAACTCAGCTGTGAGGGCAGCGCAGCACCCAGACAGCCTACAGCACGCACACGCTAGACTTCCATCCATAAAGTCAAGTCAGTTTTATTTATAACTGCCAAATCATAACAGAAGTTATCTCAGGGCACTTCTTATATAGAGCTGGTCTAGACTGCACTTTTTATATTATTTACAGAGACCCAACAATTTCCAGCAAGAGCAAAGACTAAGCATGGATAAAAAAAAACAAAAAACCCTGTACTTGTTCTCATGTGATTCTTGCTCTTTATGTCTCAGCGAGGTTATGTTTGGCAGCCACAGTAAAGCTGTATGGTGAAATAAATATGAAAACGAGCCCACAAAATGTTCCTGCTTTATGTTCCAGCCCCACGTTGTTTGAGAGTTTAAGCTGTTTCAGATGGTTCTCAAAACAAGGTGTTCTGGAGCAGCATCTGGTTGACATATCACGTTGCACATGAGAGGAAAATCAAACTGAGAAACTCACACATCTCAGCCCCTCAACTCAAACCCTGGTCTGACATACCAGAGTTAAAAAAAAACAACAACAACATAAAGTCAAGTATGCATTTCTGTGACTATGGTTTGCATGGTATCATGACCCGGGAGCGTGGTGGCCAGGGTCAGCAGAGGACGGGTGAGGCTTGTTTCATAATCTCACTTCCCACAGATGTCCTGAGTCTGCTCCTCCTCTTCCAGTATGTGGGCTGTCAGGACTGGAAGTTCACCACGAGGAATCATTGGAGGAGGAGTGGGCCAGGAGGGGCGGGGAAGCAAGGAGGGAGAGAAGAGGAGGAACAACTCGACAGCATTGGTCGCTATCAGTGGCTACGTTTACATGCACACCCAGTTTCCACTGTTATAATTTGAATATGACAATATTCTGATATTGTCACAGGTCATGTGAACGTTCAGTGACTGCCTGCCAAACTCCATTAACATATTGTTCAATTTAACTGTTATAAACATCTACTCCTTCTAAAAGCTTATTTATTATTATTATTATTTATTAAAAGTTATTAAGTTCTTGCAGCCCACGAATAAAAAAAGGAGGACACCGCTGCTGCAGCGTTGTTGTCAGCGAGTATTTCACCTTTGCATGTTTCCTTAATCTCTGATGACACATCTTGGTCATTTTATGATTTATTACAGTAAATATATTACAGATTGCTCCTGAAAGAATGGTTTTGGGATATACTGAAATATCACAACGCCGACCTTTACAAGAAGGTGGTTGAGCTAAAGAGGGACTCCGTGTTTGCATAATCAAACAAGTCACCCCCAGAGGAATAAAATATTTTGACGCAAAGAAGCCAAATGACTGATGGAGTTTGCACAGCTGCATGTAAAGAGGAATATTACTGGAACGTTAGTCATGAAAACAGCTCAGAAGGAATTAGGGGTCCCACAATTTCAATATTAAATCTAAAATCAAATCGAAGTGAAATAAAAGGCAGAATCACAACTGTCCTTGTATTTTGCTTTTTCTCTTCACCCCCACCTACTTGCAGCATCCAGCGCGTGTCCGAAAGAAAAAAACCTCAAAGACAACACAATGTAGCTTACCGGCCGTGATATCAGACTTGATACCATACAGACTTTTGATCTTTTTAAAGAAGACTTTGAAAATATTGTGACACTCTTGTAGGACTATTGTCTTTTTCAAAATGAGGGCAAAAACCAGAATATTCTGTGCATGTAGTCAGTGTCACTAGGATGAGACAAACCCAACACACTCTGCTAAAATGATCAGTTTTCACCCGCCTGTATCCTTTGAGCGAATGAACAAATATGCTACCAGATGTCACTGACTGAATCTAAAATGTCTACAAACTCAGTCCAGAGGACGTTTTATTTATAACCATAATCCCTTCAAATACACAGCTCAGAACAAAAACTAAATTGGGATTAGAGAAAAACAATCTGCTTCAAAACTCAGCAGCTCCTGTCTTCTTGTCTAAACAGCAGCAGCAGACAATAGACTGGCTCCTCCACACACCACCGCTGTGTAATCTGAGTGACATGTCGTCAGCAGCTCCAGCGAGTTGGCAAACACGAGTTTTGTGTTCAGAAAAATCTAATTTACGGGTGAGATTCAGATCAAGTCACAGCACAGGAGGGTTTCGCTGCAGCAGAGTGAGGACAGGAGGAGGAAGAGCAGCAGGAGGAGGAGGAAGGAAGGAGGAGGAATGTGGAGCTGGCTGCGGTTTCAAAATCTCTGACTTTAAATTCCACATCGTCTGCGCTCGGCTCGTAATTCTGCCGATGACGAGGAGAGGCTGCGGTTGATCACCGGGGGCTTCCACTCCTGTCGTGAAACACGCACGCCGTTGATTAAACATGAGCGCTGGAGCTACAAGTTCAACACCTGTCCTGTTGCATCAGCAGCAACAACCTGAGCCAAGACTCTGGCTGCGAGAGTGTGTGTGTGTCAGTGTGTGTCAGTGTGTGTGTGAGTGTACTGTAAAGGTCAAACACAGCGGGGCATTCACTGTCCTGTCTGAGCTGTGCAAAAGACAGCTGAAAAACGACTGTGGTCGAACCCACGATCTGTTTCCTCTGATCATAACCACGAGGGAAAGGTCACACAGTTAAACTTGAGCAGGTGTTTTGTAAGAAGTTACACCACTGTTGACAAATACACTACAAACAAACTCAGAAGAAGAAGAATCAACGTCTGCATAACTACAGGCCGGAAGGATCAAGTTGCAGTAATTTCCTTTCTTAACTCATCTTCATAGCTAGCGTGAGAACACATAAAACAACAGCTTAATAAAGCTTTATAAAAGAGGGATAATGTACAGTGAGCAGGTCCTTATTGTGACATAAACACCTTTAGGGTGATTCAAGACTTGCTGTGCTGTAGGATCTCTTAGCTTACTTGATTGGCTTTGTTCACACCTGTGCAAAAACTACAAGTCCAGAGCTTGAGTAAGGTTCTCACAATGTGTGTGAATGTGACTGCTAGCATGCAAAGCTAGCCAGAGCTTTTTTCTATGCAAGGGCTGTACTTTTTAACAAAATACACAGACTCTTTATCATGTTTCCAAAATCAAATTCAGTGTATAGTTCTGTCAGAAGGTTTTGTTCATACTCGGGTCACATCTGCCTTGCACTAGCAAAGAGGGAAGTGGCTTTTGTGTCATTTCCTGTGTCACTGCCCTGGTTATTAATCTGTCAAAACAACAGACATGACATTATCTTAATGCCATCTGAGAGTCATGCAGTAAAGATGACACCAAGCTTTAGCTAAGACGTTTTTTATCGATGCTACTGTCACATTCAAATCACAAGAAGAGAAATTTCATCCCTTTGTTGTTGGTTTTTTTCAAGCGTTGTGTCATTTCAACTCATCCTGCATCTCCTCTTCTCTCTGTCACTCACACACAAAAAAAATCAAGGGATGATTGAAAAGCTCCCAGTGCAACTGGTTCCCACATGAGGATGACCCAATTAGCCCACAGTGAGACTTTGTACTTTGTGTTTGGGTTGAATGAGAGTGCCAGCTGCCTGGGACTCCTGGCATCGGCTGCTGGCATCGATGCATCAATGGCCTATTAGCTCCTTGCGGGGCGGCCGCGCCGACCAGCTGACAGAGTGCAACGAGGAGAAATTAAATCGGAGGTGAGAAGCAAGTGATTATGAGGATAAAGAGCAAAGATCAGCCCCGGGGGGGTCCTTCTCAGAAACTGACGTCACCGCTTCCGCTGGAGGACGAAACTCGCCTCATCTTTCACCGCTCTAAACAGTTATCATATGGATTCAAACAATTCCTCGCCAGCTGAGCACTAAACTCCTTCTTGGTATCTACAGAAACATCTTTTTTTTTTTTCCCTCCACGGCTTTGCTTTTGAACAAAGTGTTATTGATACAGTGTTGAAAGCATGTTAAGTCAGGCCTGGCAAGCCCCAATCAGTCCCCTTCTGTAGAAAGCGGTGCATTGATATGCTGATCATCGCCTGGCTGTGTCCACTGAAGGGTCAGTGCACAGAGCCCAGAGAGAGGAAGCATCTTCTGCCTGCTAAATGAAACAGCCCTCCCTCATTGACTCACTTCCCCGTCTCCTCTGCTCTGCCTTGCGTCTGACTGAACTCCTCTGACCGATTCGCGAGAGCATGTGACTAATGCATGCCTCGGCAATTCGATTTCCACGTTAGACCCGGAGATACATGTCATCGCGTCACGGTCGCTCCATGATGGTAGCAGAGTAAAGGCAGCGCTCTTGGTTATTTCTGTCTCCGCTGCTGTGGCACATTTTATGTCAACATTAATGATGAGACGAACCCTCAGCCCGTAGCGTTCAATCATGAGAAAATGAGCGTGGAAAACCTCAGCAGAGCCAAATGAAAGGGGGCAGAGTAAATTCGGAAACATTTGTTCTCGATGGATTTAAATTCTCATGGCCGAGGAGGTGGAGGAGGAGTCCTTGCGTGACCCCGATGATTTATTATGGGAGTGGAGTGATTAATCTTAGTTACAGTACTATGATTATCTAACCCCATCATTTAGATGTAGAAGGAGGAGGACACAGAGCTGGGAGTACCCATGATAGACGTGAACAGCGTTTTTAGATTCACATATTTATCAGATCATAATTTCTGACTGCTTTTTGTCTTAGTCTTCTTACAGAGAAAGAAAGACTCAGGTCTATTGCAAGAATTTAATCATAAAGACAGTATGATGAGTTTGGATTGACTTGTTTGATAGTAAATGTGGCCAATTAAAGAAATAAATTCCTCAGTGTGTGCTATAATGACCAAAAAAGCTTAGTTCTCCTGCTCATGGAGCCGAGCCAGCAGAGCCTACATGTACCATGATGCATTGCACGCAAGATTCTGACTCCCACACCCATGTTGCCGTGTATCACCACCCTACCCTATAGCTATTATTTTGTTGGCCAAGACACATCAAGCGCCCTGGCTACCCAGAGGCAGAGACCAGACATCCAAGCTGAAACAGTCTGTAGTTCTTCCTCGACAACAATGACATCACTGGTGCAGAAAAAAACACAACAGATTTTGCAACAGGAGAACTTAACTTTCTCTGTCAGGAAAAAACAAAACAAAAACAAATTATATTGCGATTGTGATGTGATTAATGATCATTTTTGCACCACAATTGTCATTTTCACTGAGAAAACACTATTAAAGTTGCGATGATGTGACATTTGCTGGTGTCTGTTCTAAACAAACATGTTTTCTTGCATCTGCAGAACAATATTAGTGGTCCAGCAGCAGCACTACAGTACTTCATTCTAACGCTATTTTGTCTCACATTTTTCCTTTGTGAGCATTTGCTGTTTTTATCTGATTTTGACTCATTTCCTTTTAACTGTTGGTAAAATAAACAGTTTATTTTAATCGTGAGGGGCTTTTTTTTATATTTAACAATTTTATTTAAGGATTTGACCCTGCCCAAAAACAAAGTCCATGTCCTTATCCTGGCCACTTAAAAATGGTCCTCAAATCTTTTCATGTGACATTTCACAGATCAAATGATATTTTGAGAAAACAATCCTCAGATTATTTGGGTTATGAGAATAAAAGTTGGTTCCAGCCGCATTTGGACCCTGGGAACTACACGTGTGAACTGTATTCCCCAAGTGTACTTGCAAGAAAAACACAGGTACGCAGTACAGAGTGCTGCAGGAATGAGTCCTGAAACCCGGAGTTGAGTTGGCATAATAGCACTTGCAGTTCCCTCATCTCAAAGTCAGTGGGTTTGATGCAGTTCATTTATAGCCTAAAATTAGCTTTTTACTTCAGGTGATTGCATTTATGCCTCAAAAATAATACACATGTTCATTTGTGAAGATTATCTCACAAAATGTGTTATTATAAACTTTTGTTCACCACAGAGCATATTTTCTGCAATACTCCAAAATCCCATGAAGCACTTGTCCTGATGAGGACCTTAAGACTACGAGCTTAATTTTACAGTAAATACTTGATTTGGACCTAAGTGTGCAGAGCCTTCCATTCTTAATATACTGTATGACATTTTTGTCCTTTTTGTACCTTAGCAACACAAGGCTGAGTGCAGTCATCTTATCAAACACACCCTCCTGATCAAAACTACCTGTTGTCTTTAAAATCTCACCAAACCAAACTGAACACAGGGAACTGCAGTTTCTCTAAAGCGTACTTCACAGTCATATCTGACTCCATCTGTTGATAAATAATTCCAATCCCACTCCACTCTTGCAACAGAGAACACACAAAAACACTTTTCACACTTTTTTTTTGTGATTTTAGTCCAAATGAGTGGTGGGTTGGATGTCACATCATGGAGGAGGGTGACAACACTGCTGCCGCTACTGCTGCCATGTACGGGGGGTGGGGGTGGGGGGACAGGTAACAGTGAGGGAGAATGAACAGGAAGTGCAGGCTGTCTGTGAATGCAGCAGGACTGTAATGCTGAGGTGCAGCGTGGAGGCATGGTCATTGTGGCTGACACACTGGGGTGGAGGTAGTGGTGGTGGTGGTGGCGGCGTGGAGGGGAGGTGGGGTTACAGGCGCTCAGTCAGGCTTCCTGTCTTGGCACACCCTGCACTGCCCATTTCCTGCCTGCCTGCTGAAAAATGCCCAGCTCCACTCCCCCTCAGCTAAAAACCCTGCTCAGTCAACCCAGACAGCGGCCGAGACAGTCAGCCAGGCCGAACATTTCATTCCTTCAGCCCTCTCACATTTCCTGCCAGACTCTTCCAGGTGACTTTTAAAGGAAAACTACAGTTTATAACAGCTTGGGTCTTACTTTCATACTGCAGCTCTGGATGTCAGTGAATAAAACTGCACTTGCCAAAGTAATACTTAAGATCTGAGAACAAAGTGACATGTCTTAAAATATGAGGCCACAAACATGAGCAGCCAGATGTTTGGTCAGATTATCTAAACCACTTTATGTGGATGTAAAAGTGAAAGTGAGCACACCCTTAATGTTTCTAGTAATCCCTCACTGCACAGGAGTGCTCACAAAAGCAGTAAGTGTGGTAAACTTAAAAAGGAAGCTGATCTGTAAACTGTGATGAACATGCACGACAGACTGTTTGGATAAGAATTTTAAAATTTACTTTTTTTTTCTCTCCTCTAAATTAGTTTGACAAACCTTTTGGCTTATTCACAAACTGAAAAAAATGAAAAAGAACAGAGAAGGAAACCAAAAAGCCCCAGTTTAAGGTATTTATTTGTGTGACATTTCGATCTACAGGCTCTTCCTCAGAAGCCTGTCTGACACTCTAATTCATTTATTAGAGACAGACGATTGCATTACCAAAATAAAAAGACAAAAATCGCATCTGAAAAACAACTGGTGATGGAACTGTCGGATCACCTAAACCCACTGTAAAAAACAAAACAAAAACATGGCTTTAAAGCTAAGCTGAATATGCTCTGGCCTTTACTCTTATGTTTATCTGTGCATTGAGAAGTTGGATTTAGGGGTCACCAAAACAATAAAATAAAAACACTGAATTTGGACTGGCTATCACTCCCTAATTTAAAGACAGGTCCTTTAATTTGTGGACACTAAACAACTGTTTCAGTTTCCCATTTACACACGCATCAGATTTGGAGCAGTATTGATTCATTTGGGTTGATGTTTCTGCTCACCTGATCAATTCAAGTCCAACACTCACCCTCTTTTAGCTCTGTTTTTTGGTCTCCACCAGCTCCAGAGGGAAATATCTGTCTGTTTAGCTGCTAAATGCTCAACAGAATTCAACAGTTAGTTGCTAAGCGTGTCGGTCTTGGGGCTGAGTAGGTAGCGCACAGGGAGGTTATCAAGAGATGTTTCACTGGTGACAGAGAATCAAAACAAAAAAAAAGTTGTGGAGCGTAAAGCCAAAACAACAAGCTGAAAGAGGCTAAAATGGTCCACAGAACTGAGGGGAACTGCAGAGTTGGGTGCTTTTATCATTAAGAGTGACCCCTTTTACATACACATAGTAATTTCATCTGATTGTTAACATGAAAATAAAGATTATAGCAGCTATAAATTCAGTTTAAAAGCAGAAAGGATTCAGACACGCACAGACTGCTTACTTTTGATCCTGTGGGTGAATATATGCGATTTATACGATCCAAGAATGACTAATTTGGCCTTTAATATCAGCATTTCTAGTGTAGGAAGGTTTGACCAACTAAAAACACATGGCCATTTCCTTGAAAATAATACAGCTCCTCTCGTGGTTCAACATCTACGACCAAAATAAACACTTGAAACCGAAAGCTAGCCTCACCACAGTGTCTTTCACACAGACACACGTCCCACCCTCACCATGAAATGGCACTTTTTTTTTTTCCAAGCACATTCAAAGATCAGATAATAAATGGAACAGCATTTTGGGCCCAAACATTTTTCCAAAAGTAACTCCACCCGATTCCAAAGGTCACTCCTCTGAACAGAGCCCTCTGTGTTGCTTGTTTAAGGACTGTTTTTTACGTGTCGCATCTGACATGAACATCCGCTCCCATACAACAGTCACTCCACACCTCTTGAAAAGGCAGCCTGGCTGGCACTGTGGAGAGGAAGGTAGTGGAAAAGATGGCCTTTTTTAGAGCGGCTATTTTTCCCGTGGACTTGAACGCACACAGGGAAAGACACAGCTGTGAAAGGGAAAACTGAGAGCTCACAGAAGTCATGTTCTACAGGCCTCACTGGACCGAACTGAGGCCGCTTGCGTATTGATCTTAGATCTGGGCATTATATCAATATTATATCAATATCTTGAAATGAGAATAGATATCATCTTAGATTTTGGATTTAATTTCATAGTGATATGGCATAAGTAATGTCTTTTCCCGGTTTTAAAGGCTGCATTACAGTAAAGTGATGTAATGTTCTGAAATTACAGACTGTTCTAGCTGCTCTATTATTTGCCACTTTGTCCTTATATCCACTAGGGGTGTTTCAATAAACTGGTAGTGAAGATATCAGTGTTATTTTAAACAGGGATGGGACAGATCCAATATTTGTATTGGGACCCAGTAGTGTCGCAAGGCTGCGTATCAGACTTGCAACACTGATCCATGTTCCAATCTAAATTCCACAACACCAATTCCACAATGCCACATGTTTTATATTTGTAAACATGACACAGTACAACTAGAGAGCTAAACGGCACTTTACACTTCTGCACTGCAATTACATGTAAGGGGTGGGAAAAAGAGAAAATGCATTCCAATATACTATGCTACAATTCAGCAGGAGTGATGAAATGTACTAGACGCCTCACTGATGGTGTAATGGTAAACCAGCAAAAAACATGGCAATTAGCAACATAAACCACCGTGATCTCAGCAAACACATTACAAACGCTAACAAACAGTAACATTTACATTTTCTCTTAGCAATGCATCATGGGACAACTATGCAAATAAGAGCAGTCTCTCTCAGCTGCGCATGCGAATGTCAGCTCTCCACAATGGTTGAAGGATGCCATTACACAAGTTACATTACACCAACTACACAAGCTTTCCAGTCTGAAGTTCTGTTTCAGACCCATGTAATCTTACTACTACTACTAGTGCCACAAATACTAACAATATTAATAATAATGATAATAATAATCCCAAACATCAAGAAAAAAATTGATATTGTGACAAAAATCACCTTGTGTTAATATTTTGTGAAAGCACATTCCCTACAATATTGTCACAATTTTGATAGATAGATCGAGGAAACTGGTTAAAAATATTGCAATATTTGATTAATTTGTCCATAAGACCCAGCCCTAAGATCTACACCACAACTATCAACAGAATCTGCGTTGAAATTAATAATTCTGCCCATAAGTGATGGTGAAACCGCCCATCCATGTTGCCTCAGCATCTGTCAGCGTAATCACAATCAAGAGCAACATCATGGAGGCCGACAAGCTCAAATGTCAGTCACGTACAAGCCTCTCAGACTGTAACTGGGAGCTTGTTTTCCATGGAACGCGCAGAGCATCTTCTATCCCATTAATATCATAATAACAGGGCCTTTGCTGATGTAGATAAGCCCAGTGGGATGACGCTGTCTCTTAAGAGCCCATTAAAAAGCATGAAAACATGGAGCTTCAGGATATTTGGAGTGTGTGACCTCAGAGCACCGAGCTTCTGTTCCTGAGGGCAGCAGCTGGTTAAAGACACACACACACACACACACACACACACACACACACACACACACACACACACACACACACACATATGCTGCAGGCCGGGCTCCAGCATAATTAAACTCTCAGGCCGACACCCCCGTGGCAGGTTTATGAGCCTCTCCTAATAAGTTGGCTTTCTGCAGCCTCGTGTGAAGGAGCCTCTGCGCTAAAGCTCAACTTCCTGCAGGACCGGTGATGTCACGGCGACGACGCGTTATAAAAGGAACATCTGTGCGGCTCAGCGACGCTCCTCTGCCCACTGGCTCATTACTCCCCAACACTGAACATGCGTGAACATCACAGAGTTCGTCTGTGTGTGTGTGGGTGTGTTTTCCTGAAGGACTGATGTTGGCTTATTTAGTGATCTAACACCAATTAAAACGTCCCACAGCAGTAAAACTCGGTTGTCAGTGGTTTCTTCACAGCACCAGTCTGTTTGACTGGCAACTGCCAGCTCAGTTTGTTCAATAAGTCTTTTGATGAGCATCATTAGAGACTTTATTGAAGTTATGTGGAGGCAAAAATAAGTTTGTCACTCAGGGATGAGACAGTTTACTCCTCCTTACTTACGTGCGATTTGAAATGTAGACAGTTTACAGCACCTGAGAAATAACACCTGCTCTTTCTTGAGCCATATCTGCATCTTCAAATTGTTAATTTTCTTTACCATAAGTCCAAAACTTAAAGATATTAATTTTACTGTCATAGAAAACTCAAAACATGGGCAAATATTCACATTTGACAGGCCAGACAAGCCATTTTTTAGCATTTTTGCTTAAAAAATGATCAATCAACTATCAAAATTGTTGCTAATTAATGTTCTGTCAATTGACTAATTGATTGAATAAGCATTTCAGCTCTGGTTACAAGCCAATTTCTAATGGGTTATGTTAATATTCAACTGTCTGCATGTTTCTAAAGCTCTTATCAGCATAAATAAGTGCCAGATGGCATTTCTGTGACAAAGTGGTCTAATGGTGCGTCCTTTCTGAAACTCAGTTCCCAGCTGGAAGTTTTCACTGAAGTTAAATTTCCAACTCGGAAAGTCAGAATAACCTCACCGACCCCAATCTCAAAATCCAAGATGGCTGCTCCATGCATCAACAGTACATGAAAGACGTAGTAATACACTATTTATTAGCGCTCCTGCTTTTTGTGTCTCGTTAAATCGTACACACAGTGCTGTCCAACTTCTATCTGTGGACATATTGGTACAGTATTTCTATGTGCAAAATAAGAGCAAAAAGCAACCACAACAAATATTCTCCCGGAGGCATCCATCTAGGTTTTCCAACTTGTTCTGTTCTGTTTAAATCAGGGGTGAAGTCATTCCTAATCCCAACTTTTACGCTAAATAGAACGCAGTGTAAAGGTGTGTAGCCTGGTTCAGTTCTGGCTGGAGACTTTGGTTGCATGTCATCCCGTTCTTTCTTTCCAGATGTTTGAGATTGCCAGCACTTGGTAATATAGTGTTTTGTAATAAATCAGGACCAGTGTGTGCAACTGCAAATACACCCAGGTCCTCATAAGGAACTTCCACTTGGTAACTAAACACAGGAGGACTACTGCAGGAAAATGTAAAATACCAGTATCAGCGTCTGCTGCAAGTGACACCGCAAAGGTTCCTTTATCTCAGGGGTTCTCAAGGTTTCCATGACTGAGCACCAGTTTTGGAAGCCAGATTGAGTGACGCACTTGAAAACACTTTGACTTGTTGTAGGATTTGTGATGGTCTCATGGTGGTGTTTACCATTAAAAATTCCTTGAGCACTGAATTCAGGTGCATTTTGCTGGAGGCTGTGCAGAGAACCCTGGTCCCACCAAATTACCCCATTTTCAGATAACAGATCACTTTATCTGTCCAGTGACGTCCGACAAAGTAAGAGTTGATCCCTTTTCTCTTCGATCATACAGCATTTTTTTTTTGTTTTCCGTAGCAACTTCTCTATCTCACTTCCACATTAAAAAGGAATAGTTCACCCATAATTGAAAATTCAGCTTTCGATGACTTGGATCACACCAGATGATCAGTATGGAGGCATTTTATGCTATTTTTGGTTGTTTTTTTCTGTTTTAAAACTGGTCACCATTCACTTTAATTGTTTGGGAGATTCTGCAACGCTGTTTTCCTGTGAAACTCCAGCTTTGTTTTGTGGACTAACAAAAAACTGCCCACAAAACCCAACCTCCAGTCGGCATTGAGGCTGAATAGATAATGACTGAATTTTCAATTTTGGGTGAACTATCCCATTAAAGCTGTCCATCAAATCACTAACTTTAGTTAACAGCACTAACACTGATAATGCTATGATGCTCATGAGGTGCCACCAGTTGCCATACAACCAGTAACTTTCTACAAGTTGTCATTCCTGTCTGGACAGATGCTTGTTAGGGGGAGCAGACTGTGACAGAGTAGTGTTTTAAATATAAGTTAGTGAAAGTGAAAGCATTGAAACAGATCGATGAAAATATAATGCACGCATTTCATGTCATGTTTGGGGCTGAAGAAAACATTTCCGCGGGCTGCCATCGGCCTGCAGGCCACACTTTGAGAAACCCTGTTTTATCTGATATCTGTAAAAAAAAAAAAATTCAGCTTCACACAACTCTAAACAAAACACGTAGATGCAATTAAGTTCCTCAAAGATGTTGAATCCAGCAAGTATTTGCCTCCACTGTGCACTGCCAACTCCTATGTAGTGTGGGAATGTAGGATTGTTTTCATACCACTGAGTCCCACTGCGTGCCAAACAGCCAAAACATAATGTGGCAGGAAAAGAAGCGAGCAGAACAGCCGCGAGGAGTTCTGTTAGATCCACAAGACTGAACAGTTTGTCTCAAATCACCAGTAAAGTGCAGGTGAATGGAGATCCAGTGGAGGAGATTTTCCATCACTACACCTACGCCATGTCTGCGCTACGTGCCCCCGACTGACTTCATGTGGGCAGCTGAGATTTATTTCAGAGATCGGAGAGTGAGTTTCCTGTTTGGATCCGGTGCCTCTTCATACATTTGCTACTATATCAACGCTGTGTACCGTTTCTTTTATTGTTTCTCAAAGCAGTTTCCTTCAATACAAACTCTGGGGGTCACTGGAAGGAGGGCACTGGGTGTGCTTTCATCACCAACCCTCCCCCACACCTACACAAGGGCTAAAAGTACAGCCATCCATCCATGTTGGCAGTGAAAGGCCGGTCTTGTTGCTTTGGCTTATGTGTGCACCTGCTCCAGTACACTCTGCGGCCGCTGTCGCATCATTCACAGCACACAGAGTCGAAGGAAACATTAACATATGCTTAACTTTCAAATATATGATGAGGTCCACACTGTTGAACATTAATTTTACTGTCGTGCTTGCGATAAAGACGATATGCCGTTAAACTCATACTTAACACACTGATAGTTACACAAAGACACACTGTTTGCTCCGTCTTTAAGGGTTGTCTCCAACATCAGACATCAATACAACCTGCAATTGACATTCAGGGCACATTTTAGGCTGCGCTTTGCTGAACTTGTTCCACCAACCTGCAGCTGGAGACCGACAGAAAGACACAGAGAGCTCCGGGCAACAGTGGAACACATCTCACACATTTTCAATCCCTGGACCCCCAAAAATAGTCGCAGTTAAAGCTGCAAAACCCTCATGTGTTAAAGCCCCCTCCTCATACTAACAGGATGTCTTTTTAGGTTGCTGTTTGTTTTAGCTTTGTTGAACAGTCTTTCTACAGTGGGAGTAGATTATTTATGATTATTGTCATTTTTGATTAATCTGTTGAAAGATTATGAATTGATGCAGAAAAGTCAATCATCTGAAATTTAAAGTCCAATTCTCAACATAATGATCACTTGTAACGATTCTGAAACACGGCTGTAGGTTCCTTTCCGCTGAACCAGTTGGATGATGAAACATAGCGGATGTAAACATGTGTGTCATGTTTGCTTTCTGAACAGGGATACTTCTTGAGTTTTGGTGAGGACGGCTGAGCGTGAGAATCTAAAGATGGATACAATACTGCTGACACCCCCCGACTTAAATGCTAAAGAATCTGATGCATCAAGATGCATCAATAATTGTTGTATGATCACATCGCAGCCCTTTGATTTGGAATCAAATCGAAAGGTTTCAAAAAGATTCCCACCCCTAATGAAATGGTGGAAAATGTCGACCTGTGTTTCCCAAAACCCAAGATGACGTCATTAAATGTCTTGTTTTGTCCACAAACCAAAGATATTTGGTTTACTATCAGAGAGGAGTAAAGAAAACAGAAAATGTTCACATTAAAGACACTGGAATCAGAAACATTTGACCTTTTTTTCTTTAAAAAGAAACAAAGTACTCAAACCGATCATCATTACCAAAATAGTAGGCGATTAATTTAATAGCTGACGACTGATCAATTAATCATTGCGGCTCTAAGAGAGAGTAAAGATAAAATGTGATCTGAGTGTCTGATTATTCCCAGTTATGGCTCTAACTACCCTAACAATTATTTTCATTTTGATTAATCCATCAATGATTTTCTCAAATAACTGATTAGTTGTTTAGTCTGTAAAATGCTGTAAAACTGTGAAAAATATTGATCAGTGTTTCCAAGATGACATCCTCAAATGTCTTGATTTGTCCACAACGACAAAGACAATAGATAGAAACCAGAAAATATTCATATTTAAGACAGGGCTGATGGATACTGTATTTAGGTGGCCAATCCCGACGCCTGTATTAGGGAGTAAAACAATTCCACTTATCAATGTATTGGCCAGTATTCTTTATGTATATATAGCCTATATAAAATCCAAATTGAAATGAGGGAAACTTCCAGTGGTATTGAAAAAAAATCTTATTAACTACAGCTAAGAAAAAACAGACATAGGATGATTTGAATTAAGATAATGTGGCCTAAAAAATTAAAATGTATGTTCTGTGAAGAAAATATCGGACAACATGCTGATACTGATATAAACTGACATAGCTGTGCTAGGCCAATATCGGGCTGATAGTATTGGTCGACTGATATATATCTGTCTGTGTCTAATTTAAGGAGCTGGAAATCAGAAAAAATGAAGTTATTTCCTGTTTTTTTTGGGACCAAGTTTTTATTATTTTTCCTTTTTCATTCATTGTGGAGGTAACATACTGTATGAAGATAACAACTGAACTGAACTGAAAATGTTTTTTTTCTTAAAAAAGTACTAAAATTGATCGATCAATTCAGTAATTTAATAGTCGACAACTAATCGATTACTTGTTGCATCTCTAAGAGGAAGTGAAGAGAAACCTGTGATCTGCTGATTGTTCCCAGTTAAATTCTGGTGGGTTTAAACTGTTCCTCCATGTCGCTGGGACCCTGTGGATCCGCTTCAAGGACCCTGTGGCTGCTCAGACCTTCATGTCTTCTTCCTCCTCCTCCTCCTCCTCCTCCTCTCCACAACAACCAAACTTCCCACAGCCACATTTAGCTGTAATATCTTCAGACAACAACAAGTCCCTGCTTGCATTCAGCATAACTTGCATGTATTGGCGCAAACACCCATGTGTGTGTGTGTGTGTGTGTGTGTGTGTGTGTGCAACAGGACTTCTTGTGGACACCACCCCCACCTCCTAAAACACACATGCAAAGCGTCGGTATATCTGTATATATATATATATATATATATATATATATAAAAAAGAAAACAAATCCTGTGCACTTACAATCTTACTGAGATCCATGATGGTCCCTCAAAGCAAAGCGGAGAGTGAGTGAGGATCCTCGGAGGCGGAGAGCTGAGGAGCTCCGCTGCCTTTATCCTAACGCCGAGTAATTAGTAACGGGAAAGCAGCGATTGAGGCAACAAATGCATTAGGGAGGAGAAGGAGAAGGGGGGAGGTGGAGCGGGTTAGCTCAACATGTGTCCCGATTTGGTATTAAAATGCTCCTCTATCCGTCCTCCGCTCCTTCGCTCCTTCCTTCCTTCCTTCCGCGTCCCCTCTCCTGTTTCTCTGCCGGCCCTCCGCGCTCCCTGCTCGGCGAGGACCTCCAGCATCCGACCGCCGAGAAGCCCGAAGCTGTCTGGGAGGAAAAACCCAGAGGACTACCGCTGCCGAGGAGAAGAGCCGCTCATTTCAACGCTGCTTCACATAATAACACAGAAATATAGTCCCCCCCCCTGCGTGTGTGTGCCAGCTCACATAGCGGCTGAGAGCAGGACAGTATAGGCTACCTTTATTTTGCAAATAGCCCGCTCTCCTGTTAGACAATAGTAGCATGGAGCCCGCAGAGTGGGATGGCTCAAACCCGGTGGTTCCCAAGCTGGGGTGCGGGGGCCTGCCGGGGGTCCTGCAGGAGGGGAGGTGAAGTCCAGGAAATGAAAAAAACAAACAGCTGAGTTTTTAACCACTGGTGCTCTTGTCTAGGTCTGGGCAATACGGCTGAAAAACCTTTCAAGATAGTTCAGTTTCATATCGATAAACAACAATTAACTGATGATCGTTAATTGATCTCTTATAAAATAAAGATCTGAAACATATTATTTTATGAGCTTGCTCTTGCGTGTTACCTGATATAATGCTGTCAGTGAATATGCAATGTGTTGCTGTGGAAACACTGTTCAGTAAGCAATTTTTAATGTTTTTTTTAAATTACAATTAATTGGTTAATTGACCTTTAATGTTAACAATGAATCAATTAAAGAACGTGCCTACAATTCACAACCTTAGTCGGTATTGATAATTCTTGATTATTCAGGTGATAACTGACACCACGTTGTGTACTCCAAGGGGAAACAGCAGGTAAACACAGGTTTAAAGCTATATGTAATATTTCCACATTTGAATATCTAAAAATTATATACATATGTTATATATTTGTTAATTTGTGTACTTACATTATCCCAAATGTTTACAACAATGTTCAAACACAGAGAAATCTGTAATTCATTCAAGATAACGGTGCATTTCCTACGAGCCTTTGCCAGCTAGCTGCTTTACAATGCTGCGGGGCTGACATGTTTTTGTCGACCAACCCTGAAGTTAGCGTCACTCTGGTTCCCTGGACAAAAATCCAACGAAAATTTTTCACTGGATTTTGAATTACTGCAGAAAGTAAGCTCTGTGGCAAACAAGTTTTTCATACTAATCTAATCTAATTAATAATCTTCACAACTGAACAACCCTTTCATGGTTTTGAAATGTAAATGCAGCTACTAGAAATAAAAAACTAACGTTAGGCTATAAACAAACTACACCATGGTCGCGTGACTCAACGTCACCACCACTAAGTGACTAGTGTTCAGTGTGACGACATTTCATTCCCGCTACAACCGCTCTAGTCTCATTTAGACACCTTTTTTAAGACACGTAAAAGCTTCAAAATTCCAACTTTGGTATTTACTGACGTGTTTTACGTTGCAGAACAAAACATGAAAATCTCTTTAGCTTGTGTTAACCACAGACCTTATTTCAGGCAAAAAACAAAAAAACAACAACAAAAAACAAACAAACAAAAAAAACGCATGACACACCAATTTAAAAAAAACCTTTTGAGGGACTTTGAGACAAGGGACCGGAAGTGCTAATACGCTTACTCATTTCCAGCTTTTAGGACTCATTCCTGCAGCACTCTACAACTTCCAGGAAAACATGGGATACGGATGTCAGAGACCAAGGAAGGAAGTCAGCGAGCAAGACGGAATGTAACATGAATAAAACTTTAATATTACCTCGTCCATGAACATAATTTCTGTGAGTCATGTCAGATGGATTTTCAGACAACAACTCCCTTGACCCCACGCTACTTCACAATGTCATCAAACGACTTCTTTCATTATTGTTTTAATGTGAGAGAGACCCCTAGTGGCAGAACCTGCATACTGTATGATTAATTAATTAAATTAATCAATACATCACACATTACTATATATATTGTATTTATATCTTTATCTTTATTATTATTATTATTACTACTACTACTACTACTACTTACAATTATTAAAGCAACTATTTTTTAGAATCAATCACTTGTTAAAGAAAGAAAAAATGTCAAAAAATGCTGTTTTCAGACTGTCATATGAAGATTTTCTGCTTTTTTCTGTTTAAAATCATATTAAAATGAACATATTTAGGTTTTGGACTGAAAAATCTGGACTTAAGACATCACCTCGGACTTTGAGAGACTGGGATGGACATTTTTCACTATAGACCAAACGACTAATGGATTCATCTGGAACATAATCAGCAGATTAATCAGATTTCCCTACATGTGGCTGTAAACACTGCTAAAAACATGACATATGGCACATGGTCAAAAGCTTTGGTAACTAATCAATTGTTTTCTAAATGGGATGAGGCCTTTTAAGTTTTATGTGTGTGTGTGTGGTGTGTTAGTAATAGTATGCTTATGGAAAACACATGAAGCCTTGAAATGAGCGAGCCTCAAGAGTGAAAAAATTGCTCAGCTGAGAGAGAGAGAGAGAGCGAGAGAGAAAGAGACCAATTCCTGGTAACTGATGCCCCCCTCTGGTTTCTCTGAGACTGTCGGCCAAAATCTTCTGTCCTCAAGGTAATGCAGCTGTGTCTAAATACAGTGTGTATGAGTCTTAGAATAAGTGTTTTTTTACTGAAGATATTATGACATGTTGTCTCAGTAGGAAGAGCACGGGTGTAAATAAGAAAATTAATGAATTAATAGCCAAATTCCATTTAGCTGCTTTTGTTTCGGGGTCCTGGTTTTGTGCACAACAGAGGCATCATAATGAGATTATTAGAAAACAGATTAAAGTTTAAAACCAGTCATATTCATAACTGTAAAAAATAAACAAATTATCATCATACCTGGTGTCCTACTTCGGCACATTCTCCTTCCCAATCTACACAGACAGTGGACTTAATAATTAAATAAGTTAAATAGACGGTAACTGTGGACCCCGGCACAGGCAGAGAAGTCTGACACTTTTCCTCCCACCTCCTCGACCCATTGTTTTCCTTGTGGAGGAGGGAAGTTTATAACCATCGCCCACACCATCAGTTCTTTCTCCTGCGCGTAACGAATGCTGGAGACTGTCAGGGACATTTCCCAGATTTTGTCTATTGTAAGAAAGGACATGAGCTGTTGATATGGACTCAGGGTTGACAGCATTTCTATAATATATACAATGTCCAGTATATCTGTATTTATTAAATGTTGCTCCAAGCTGCATGTAGTAAAAGAGAAGTGTGTGTGAGTCAAACTGAACACACTGTTCATACATGTGTGTTAATCAGTTGTAATAAACCATAAATATACACTCAGCGGCCTGTTTATTCATACACTGTAAAAACTAATGCTGTCCAGTACAACAGCTCAGCCATAAATCCTACATTTGCAAAGACAGCTGCACTGTAAATAATTTTAAGCTGGTTCAACTTAAAAATGGAAGTTCCCCATGCTTAATGTGCGGTATCTGAACATGAGCTGCACGATTGGTTCAAAATTGTCTCATGAGTTTTGAACATGTAAAACCAAACTGAGTTAAGTTCAGTGAACTTAGTTCAATAAGCTCATGATGTTAAGTTCAAACAACTAAATGTACGAGAGAAAATAATGAATTTTATATATCATTAGAATTGTTTTCATTATTATGAAAAGGAACAACCATGATTTATGGTATAACATGTATTATAACGTGTATTAAAGGCATACAGCAAGTTTCTATGTTTTCCTCCAACTGTAAACCAGAGGGCTCTGAAGAGAGTTTTAACTCTCAGTTGCATGCTGGGAAGTCTGCTAATGTGCTGAACAATTTTCTTTCGAAACTTTATTTAATTGGTTGAGTGAACTCACTGCAGTACATCAGTTTGTCTGAAGAATTCAAGTCAGAACAACAGTCTGAAAAGAAAAAATTGACATTTTTAATTGATTTAACTAGTGTATTAAAAGATATATTTACACAAAGTTAACAAGGAAAGACTAGTTGATTCCACTAAATTCCTGCATGATGTGTGACGGTGTAGATGAGCACTCACACAGCGCAGACCTCTGCCAAAACAAGGCAAACACTCCACTCTTCTATGATATTTAAATCTGCAGTACGGTCAATATCATTGCTCGTTCACGTGAAGCTTTCATTTAGACCATTTATTCTTAATATTAAGGGTACGCTTATTGCAGACAATTAACATTTGGATATGAGTGAGGGCAAAATTAGCTGCATTACGTTTCCATGGCCACATCTTAGTTTGAGAAAAGCGTTTTTACAATTTTACCGGTTCTCCCATGAAACCACAGTCCCAGAGTGCTCCATAATGACTGCTTTCTATTTGAAGTTTAAACTACAACTTCATGTGTAGGCCGCCACACATGGTTGCTGGTACCCATGAATGTTAAGCATGATTCAGTCATCGTATTTCTACAGTTGGTAATGTTTTCCACAAGGACAACTGCCATATCTTGCTATGTTAAAGTAGAAATCTGAAATATATTTATTGCAATAAATAATAAAATGACCGTGATAAGTCACCAGAGATGAAGAACACGTTAAGTTGAAATACTTTCTTCTCTGACAACAACTCGTCCTTTGTAACTTGTGTTACTGTATGCCCATTTCACAATAATTAGAGTTAAAATTAATGCTGAATGTTCACCTTATGAGTTTGCGTCTATGAGTTGTAAGAAATCATTGATAAAGTTTTAGAAGGAGCAGATGTTTATGACAGTTAAACTGAGCAATATGTTGCTGGAGTCTGCCAGACAGGACAGGCAGTCTCTGAACTCAAACTCCAGAGAGTCTGCTGCATATTCAGATCCCCTCCAAAATTTTATGGGTTTTTCTTTGGTCCATGCTACACCCTTCCACCAAGTCTCATTAAAATCAAAGGATTAGTTTTTCTGCAATCCTGCAGACAAACAGACAAACAAACAGCACTAAAACAACCTCCATACCAAACGATAAACTAACGTGGCCATGTTCCAATCAACTAAAATTAAACTGATGTATTATTTACTGTATTTACCAGTAATCAATTACATGTTCCAGCTGCAATTCAGTGCATCATGTATTAGCATTTCAGGAGTTTTAAGTATTGACTACAGAAGATCCAACATATTCATTATTATTATTAGTTAATCTCATGTAAATTGGGTCATGAAAAAGGATAATAATCCTACCTCTCAAAAGAAACAATAAGCCCACAAGATCCATTTTTAAACTCATACCACTGTTTTGAAAAAGGCTTTTCTATACAATCACAGGCCATCAGCTGACCAGCTGAGGCCGGGCCGGCCACAACAATCAATATGCTACTCATTATACCATCGGGGCTGCGCATTATACCTCCAGGCTGCTCAACATAAACAGTCTGTCTCTGGACAATGCCAGCTCTTTTCGCTCCAGAGTCTCTTCACTTCCTGGTACGGCGTGGGCCCTTGGTTGTGAGGGCAGCCTC
The DNA here is from genome assembly GCA_034769285.1 of Lutjanus argentimaculatus. Classification (NCBI taxonomy): domain Eukaryota; kingdom Metazoa; phylum Chordata; class Actinopteri; order Lutjaniformes; family Lutjanidae; genus Lutjanus; species Lutjanus argentimaculatus. Next base: position 7,629,543 of record JAWZSL010000001.1, read on the forward strand.
ACAGAGCATTTCTCACATACAGCAGTCCCACTCTGTCTTAGTCTGGCTTTTCACTCAGCCGCCCAAACACTCCTACCCCTTTTTATGCAATTTACCAACCTGGAATGAAGGACGTTTCTGAGTTTGAGTTCTCGTATTAACCAAGTGTATGAAATATTAAAAAAAAAAAACAAAAAACAAAAAAACACCTGTTTCCTCAAAATAAACAAATGGGTGAAAATCCTGGTGAGTGATGTTTATTCATACCGCAGAGTGAAATTAATGAAGGCAAGGCTGTTTGTTTTATGCTGTCGGTGCCCATTATGTGTCATCTCCCAATCACCAGATTTCCATTTCAATTAGCTCCTCAAAATCAAGTTAAGCGCTAATGACGCCGAGTATTTTCCTGCCTCAAGTATTACAGATTGAAGGACATGATGAGATCACAACAAAGCGGATGAAATTCCAACTCCCTTTTAGTGCTGGAGACAAAACAAACTTCACCTCTGGATGTAATGGTGACATCATTTAACCAACCCTAAATGATGTCTCTTTATATATAAAGGTTTTCTTGTGCTTTAATTAATATAAGAAACAAGAAAAGCTAAAAGTTAACATCTGTCGATAGAAAGAAATGTTACAATACAGTATTTAGTATTTATCACCACTTTTCTTTGCCATCAGACAGCCTTTTCCAAAGAGTAGCTCCTGTTATATAAGACAAATATTGCTCAACCAGACTCCACTGACAGAATCAGTAATTTTACCTTGCAGATTACAGGGTTGCTGATCTACTGCTGCCTCAGTCTGTTAGTTTGTGTTCTTGCATGACTTCTGTGTTTTGAAATTATTTGGATTCACCAGTCACACAATAACTAGGGCTGTCAAATGATTAAAAAATTAACTCGATTAATCGCAATACTACTCTGTGATTAATCGCGATTAATCGCAGTTAAAGTACTACATATTATATATACTAATATTACTTGTATTTTCTTCTATTCTTTCTTATATAGTATTGAAGGATGCAGTACAGTTAATCCATTACAATTTAAGGATTCATTACAGATTGGTGAAAAATAATAACATATAGTTGTTTATTTTTTCACATCAGCACTACATTTTGATTAGTGTATTAAATAAAATGTATCCGTCTGCACACCTCAACTTTCATAAACAAGTCACATCCATACAGTCTATGGTCACTTGGTTGTGAATGGAGAATATTGTCCCCCTGAAGCTGCCGTACATCTGACAGGCCACCTCCGTCATAGGAAACATTCACGGAGTTACAACTAGTCTGACTGTCACTGTCATTGACTCTGTCAAACCAAGAGTTTAACAGTGTTTTCCACTCTCGTGTGTGATCAAACCACCGATTGCAGCGAGTTTTACCCGATCACGGGCAGAGTCTGACAGCTCTTCACCGGGCAGCAGGTGGGATGAAGCTGCATTCAAGACGGAATACGAGACAAACCCCGTCCCGCACTGATTCAAAACCAGACGTGCTATTTAATCCTCAAATACGGGACGATTCCGTATTTCAGCGGACGGGTGACAACTCCAGTGGAGACACAGACCACAGACTGTATACACAGACAGACTCTACCGAAGTCACGTGACGCCATTAATCGTGCGTTGTTGTTTTTTTAACGCGTTATTGTTTCCAGATTAATCGCATGCGTTAACGCGTTAACTTTGACAGCCCTAACAATAACACAAACAAACCCAACAGATTGAAGGTGATCTGCGAGGTAAAATTCCTGATTTTGCTAATGGAGTCTCAGCTGAGTGAGAGATAGCGATATTTGGCTTATATAATGGTGGTTTCTCATTGGAAAGGGCTCTCTGACGGCAAGGTACAGCAGTGAAAATATTCTAAATATTGAGTACACTCAAACTCATATTGTTGTATTGATGAAATATGTTTTGTTGCTGACCCTGTCCACAGCTGGGCCGCCCTGCTTTTCCAAATAGGGGGCATGCACATGGCTCAGACAACCCCACTTCAAATAATCCAAACTATCCTTTTAATGTTTAACATGTGCTGACTCCCAACTGTAGAATTACATATGTGGTGCAGGTATGAGACTTTCAGCTGACACTCTTTGTATCATAAGTTAAACTTTAAAGTCCTCTGAATCATTTCTGATGAGCTGTAAAGCCAAAACATGATCTGTGTTGAGCAAACAGGCTTAAATCACCGGGGTTAAAGTCCTTTAACGTAGGTGTCTCTTCCGTTCGCTCAACAACAGTCTGAGGTTAGTGTGTTAGGCTGCCTGTGTGTCTCAAAATGTTAGAAATCCCACTACGTTGACTTTAGGTAGTCTGCTGCATTAAAGCAGGTTTGCAGAGAATGTTTAGGCTCTGACATTTATTCGACTACAAGGCAATAGATGGTGAAGTCCTGCTTGATCCTTTGTCCTTATTTTAGCCATGAATAAGCTTTTCCTTTCATTCTGACGTGTTGTATAAATGAACAACAACCCATGTGAGTTGGCTCGGTCACTGCTGGTGCTGGGCAACAGTCCAGTGTTACTGTTTATCAACTTTTCATGGCATTATAACCTATACATAATCATATCATGTTAAACATTATACAAACATATGATATGCAAATGAGTGATTCTAATCAAACTAAGGCTGCAAATTTTGCACATTTTCCTTCACCAACAATTGAAAACTCTAATAATTGAGTATTAAGTTAATCATTAATAGTTGATAAGATACAAAACACACAATTTTTATCAAGATTTTTTTTTCTACTTTTCTTTTTTTTTCCCCCTCTTTCTTTTCTCATTTTACGTTTCCTTACTCAACAAATGGCTTCACCAGATAAAACACGTCAAATCAGGTGCAATTACTGCCCTTTCTAGACTATTGATAAATTCTGGATTAATACATTTTTAATTGGTTAAATTCTTAATTATGATTAATGAATTAACGATTAATCATTAACATCCCTAAACCATCAAAAACTTTGTTTGTTTTTTTGTCTGATTTAATGTAGAACAGCAGGACACAGTTCACTGATCTGAATATCAGTTTGATTATTTTATATATTTTTCATTTATATGCCATAACTGGTATCACAGAAGGATTTCAAACATATCAACCAGGCTTAGTTGGTGCAGATTAGAGATGAAACAGTATGAAAATTTCGTATCATGATTATAGTAACTAAATATATCACAGTTATCGAGCAGTCTTATCATGGTATTGTTAAACTGTATTTAAAAAGTACTGATCGACACACTGAAATCATTTCATCGTGTCCTTTGTGATGTCATTGTTTTCACAGATGCAAAACAAACCCATGTTGGTGCTGCTGGTGTCTGAGAGGCTGTTGCTAACTTTGGCTGATGCTGGACAGTGTCTGATGCTGTTTGCCACGAGTTCTTAATCAAACATGGTTTTAATGATAATTAAAGTTTGTAGCATTACTACCATCAGGATTTTTTTTTCAAGAAACCTGTAGTCGTCTCATCTCTTTTGCAGATTGCGTCCTGTCACATAGCTGTAGACTGTTTTGTATTCAGATGATTATTTACAATGAGGCCACTCATGTTGAAGCGGGCTAATTTGCATACCGCACGCTTACACAGATGATGAAGGTTTCTGTCTGACTTTTGACCTCTGCTGCACGTGAAACAAAAAGCAACACTCCATCTCTGTCCCTCTGCCTTTCCGCTTTACTGTGCTGTAAAACACAGCAGAGAACTCCAAAACAATCTGTAAATCAAAGCCATTGTTAATGCCGCCAGGAACTCATCGGTGCACTTTGTTCCACTTACTGACCTGTCACTCATGTCCAGCTCTATTATTCTACAGCCAGTCAGTGCAATGAGGCCACAAACCACCGCCTGCTGTTTCTGCTGCCTCAGTGCTTTTAATGGTCTCGCTTTCATGCTTGCATGCTTGTCTGTGTGTGTGCTGCATGTATGCGGATGTTGCTGCATAACTTCCCTGCATTTTGAATTGCAGGATGTAAAAGAAGCAAAGGAAGGCTCGAGACAATGAGCGATGGAGGGGTAAACAACGAGGCAAAAAGAAAAGACAAAAGAGGGAGGAAAAAGAGAGGCAGAGAGAGACAGGGTGATTAAAAAATTCTTGTCTACGTCCGCCCTGCTGAGTCCTGCTTGTGCCCGAGGGCCGCGGTCCTGCTCCTCCTCTGAATTCCACAGCTGCCAGGGCACCAAACAGCACTAAAAGAGGGCGCAGGCCAGGAGGGTGACGGCAGGTCCACACATACTGTACACCAGTGATTCCCTACCAGGGGTACTTCTACTGTACAGGTGGTACTTCTGCAGTTGCCAGGGGCTATGTGGGAGGATTATGGAGTAATAGCTCATATACTTTGATAAAACAGAAATAAATATTTGATTTAAGAAATCACATATTGAGTCAGCTATCACCTGAACTCCAAGGATTGCTGCTGAGTGTGTGATTAAAAACTAGCTAGCAGGTGAGCAGAGGAGTAGTTACTAAGTTTTAGTAGTAGTAGTGGCAGTTATTAAACAAACAGTTGAAACAGATGGCTAAAACTAATGGATAAACAATTTAAATAGAAAGTTGTTGGATAAGCTAAATGATTGACAGAGAGATCTAAAAGTAATGGATGAACAGTTGAAACAGTTAAAAAAGTAACTGACAAATGGTGAGGTAGTTAGCTAGACGTAATGGATAAACCGCAGAAACAGTCAGCTAAAAGTAATGAATAAACAACTGAAATGGTTATCTAAATGTACTACCTATGGCTCAAAAGTGGGAGTAGCAGAAATGCTATTGACAGCTCAATTAGAGGGAAAAGTTTAGGAAACACTGCTGTAAACAGTCATGCAAACAGCCAAACACTGAGTACTCAAACACAGGAGTAACCTCGCTCTGTGTGCACAAGTAAAGGAGTGGCTGGCAGGGAGTCTAATTTTAAGGCCTTAATTATGTAACATACAATGTGGTGTCACTCAGGGGCTCACGCTGCATGTCCCCGCTGAGGAACTGGTGCCCAAGAAGTTTTCCACAGGCACTAATTATGGTTCATATCGGTCCAGAGATTACTACCTACCTACACCAGCTTTCAAATGAAAAACTTCTTCTGGCCTCTGACAGCTTGGAGACTGTTTTGCAATCCAGGAGAGAGTTGGCATCTCTGACATTTCTGAGCCTTCAGATAAAGATTATAAATATATAGCGTTGCTCAGTACTAACTTCTTAACGTTATTTACTTGTTGGTTTTTCTTATTGCTATTGACAACGCAATAGAACACGAAACCAAAACATGCAATGACGTTTGAGACAAACACACCAGAGATTAAATCCCCCTGAAACTCTAAATTAAAGAGTCAGCTGCTATTATGAGGCTAAACATGTCATTAAAAGTGCTGTGTGCTATCTGGCTGCCATGTTTCGTTCTTTTTATAACCCAATGTGGACACTATGACAGAGAGGATTTCGAACACACCCTGGTTGTTTACCCAACTCAACAGAGAGATAGGCGAGTACTTCTCAGAATCAGCGTTTTACACAACTATGGCTTTAAAGCCAAGGTGCGACGCGGTAGCAGCCTGCAGTGCAACTGCTACACTCAAGCTGTGGCTGAAACTGAATCAGCGCATGCTGAGATAACTGTAAAATCACTGCCATCCTTTGTACGTCACATGCTATAGGCGTCTTTCACAACAAATTTCTCTACACGCTTTTCAAATGAAAGTTAATCTGTTTTGTGGTTAACAGGATCACATGCAGCAGCAAACCTCAACAACTCAACAGGTTTTTGACTTGTTTCAGCCTTCTGTCAATATGAAAGAACTTCATGTTTAACATGGGCTTAATAATATAAACATTAAAGTGATAGTTGAGATTATTTGAAGTGGTGTGGTGTTGTCCATAGTCAGTGTATTATCCTACAGTAGATGGTGGTTGACATGCACCCTGTTTGGAGAAGCAGCAGGGATATCAGTGTAGGAAGCTAAGTAAAGTACTGCTGTGAACAGGGTCAGCAAATATCAATATCATTTAAAGTGTACAATACAATATTTTCACCACTGCACCTTACCTTCACACAGCCTTTTCTGACAGAAAAATGAAGTTAAATCACTTGTTATATGCTTGCGCCCCTCCACCAAACTAATTTGGGAAAATCAGTAATTTCACCTCACAGAACACAGGAGTTGCTGGTCTACTGCTTTTCAAATTGGTTAGTTAGTTTGTGTTATTGTGAGACTTTGGTGTTTTAACAGGTTAGTTCAGATTCACCAAAGTCGCACAATAATGCAAACAAACTAACTGACCGAGGCAGCAGTAGGCCAGCAACTCCTGTGTTCTGTGAGGTGAAATTACTGCTTTTGCCAATGGAGTCTGGTGATCTTGGAGAGAGTGATATTTGGGTTATATAATAGCGGTTCCCTGTCTGAATACTGTGTATACTTTAACTGATATTGATTTGTTTATGTGGGTAAAATACATGTCTGCTCACCCTGTCCACAGCATATATTGTTTAGCTTCCTACACCAGTAGTTCTGCTGTTTCACCATACTGGGAGTGTGCCAACCGCCATCTACTGTGGGCAATTTGGTGCCTCATACAACCCTACTCCAAAAAACTTTCACTACATTATGGATAAAAAGAGATGGCTGGAAATGTAAAAAAACAAAGACAGACAGGCAGAGAGACAGATATGCAGACAGACGGGGGGTGAAAGCCAGCCACCCAGCAGATTTAGGCAGCTTTAGAGCACAACAGATCAGATGAGATTATCTCTCGCTGATCCCCTGTAAAGTAGACAGCAGATTCATTGATTCCTGCACCGCCTGCCACTACAGCTCTGGATCCCCAGTCAAAAATCAACCACAAGGGGGGAGAGAGAAACACAAACAGAGGGACTACAGGGACAACAAACCCTAATCAGTGATTTAAAACTGTGAAAAACTTTTTTCTACTACAGAAACTGTCAGAAAGTGAGTATCAAGAGCAAACCGGCTGAATGTGTCATGCTGCAGCTGAGACATGTTGGAACACTGGTAACTAATAGCAAATCAAACTTGTTTTAACTAGCATGAATAGTTTCACTGCTGATCAGCTGCAAAACACTTTGCTTCATTTGCAGATGTATGAAACTGTCAACTTGTCGTGATGCTGGAGACCATTTTGCCTTGACACACTTCCAGAGAGGGTGTGATCTCAGGAGCCTGACAGTGACCTAGTGACCAGGCTTGGCGCGGGACACATGAAGACACGCATGCGTCTCTCCCAGCCTCTAATCCATGCTGCTGCTGTCCCGGATGGGAAAGGCGTGGGGGGGAGGGAGGGAGGAGGGAGGAGGAGGAGGGGTGGGGGAGGTGAACCGTATCCGACCATCCAGACTTAGAATTGCCTAATAACTGCTGTGCACATTTAGCCCGTGTTGACTGTACTGTCCAATTTAGCAGCGGCTGTAAATGGGAGAAGCACATTGCAGCACTACCACGGCAGTTTGGCTGACTCGATTCATCTGACCTACTTTCTCCCCCCTTCCCTCCCCTGTGCCTGGTCTGGGAGAGAGAGAGGGGAGGGGAGGAGACCACCAGGCAGGAAGCAGCAGGCTGCACAGCATAACAGCAGCCTACATACATATGCTCACTGGGAGGAGAGGACTACATGCAAAGTCACATGAATCTACACTGCATTCAATATTCATCACATAAAATTAAACATGACTCAGAAAATAAATTATCGCCTTTGTCTTAGAATAGGCAGGTCTCACCATCATCACCATCATCATCACCATCATCAGCAGCAGCAGCAGCATCCTGCTAGGGCTGGGCAACATGGCTTATAAACAATACTTAAATGTTTTTTGGCTATCCCGTGATATATGTTTAGAGTCTGACCAATATATCAGTTGACCGATATTATTGGCCCGATATTGACTGATGACAGTTACATCTGTCCACACCTGTATCTGCATATTATTCTCATTTGTTTTTCTTTATTTGTTAGCTTTATAGGCAGCGTTCTGTGTAGATTTGATCCTTTTTCTTAACTCAGTTTACATATATTTTGCTCCATTTGGATTTTTTATTTATAGTTATTTACGATTAAATTTTAAAAAAAACTGGATTCAGTCGATACAGATAAAAGGTCATTTCACATTTTTGTATTATAAAAAGAAAGTCATATAACCTGTAGTTAATGCAAAGATTAATGAGCAAAGATGGATGATTTAATATTTCACAGCTCTAACCGATCAAAATCTAACTGACATCACCATGACAACAAAAACAAAGACAGTTCTGACTCTTCACATGTTTATTTTTACTTTTTCTAGTAAAGTTCATCAAAAATCACCTGACGGATATTTATTGGGCATCCTTCTAAAAAAAATGTGTGTTTGTGTTTATACTGTATATTCTGCATAAAGATTCTGACTGATATATCGATACTGGTAATTTTTTAATTCCCTAATATTGTTATCGGCCCCAAAAATCTAGTATCCGTCAGGCCCCATAAACTCTATACATCATGATAAACACTATTTTTCTTAAATAACACCTATAGTAAATTAGTGCGAACATACAATGATCTCACAGAATATGATGCATTGCTGTAGTTTAAACTCCTGAACAACAGGGCTGGACAAATCAAATATCATGATATTTTTTGATCAAATATCCCAATATCAATATTGTTACAATATTGTAGGGATGACTATTGATGCTTTCACAAAATATAAACAGAGATTTTTGATAAATAATCATCAGTAATTGTGGATATAATGTAGATATAATAATCAAGTGGGTAAAGACAAATAAGGGAACAGTTAGAACAGGCTGGTAAGTTCAGAAAATTCCATCACTTTACTGTAATGCATCCTCTGAAACCAGGAAAAGACAACACTTACGCCATATCACCATATAATAATATCCAAAACCAGTATAGACAGTATATATTCATATATTATATTGATATTATGTTGATATATTGCTCATAGGAAGCTCAAGGAAATATCGATGCACTTGAGTATTGCAATATTATGTTTTGTGATGACCCACTGTATCAGTTCACAGAGCACTGTATCATGATACATGCAGATTCATGGCAGTGATTCATCTTGTGCTGTGTTTAAATCCCCAGCCGCTAGATATCAACATTGTTATCTATCTTCACTGTTATTATTGTATAAAAATAAACTTTTAACTCTGATTTTAATGGTGTGATGGTGTGTATACTATCACAATTTTCCTAAAATGCAATAGCAATATATCACCTTGCTTATGGCATCACAAAATATCACAATACACTGAATCGTAACTCCTTTTACTGTATCGTCAAATTCTTGCCAACATGCAGCTCAACGTTTTGAAGCTACAGTGCATTCATTATTCATCAGAAGCCATAACATAAACTCAACATAACAGAAAAAAAATATCTCCTTTGCCTAAAAATAGTTCTCACCATCATCACTGTTCCTGCCTTAACTGAGGGCCTGCAGGAGGCACTGACAGCCCATCATACATGACACAGCTCCACAGAGCTCCAACCAGCCATCCCTCTTGTCTGGTTTTATCCTACAGATAGGCTAAACAGCACAGTTATCTGAATTCAAAAGGCCATTGACCTACATTTCAACAGCTCTTTTGTTGTACAGTAGACTCACTGGTATCTCTGCTGATCACAGACACACAGCAGGGAAAGTAACACTGGAATATCACACACAATCTGGATCAAGCACAAGTGGAACTGATGGATCAAAAACTGGAACAATTGCTAAAATATGTTTTAAAAACGTGGTTACTGTGTGTGTGTGTGTGTGTTATGGATCAGACAAAAACTCTTAATGCACTGTTTAAAGGAGCTGACAGCAAACATCCTGGCATGTCTATTTGTCCTCCCACCTTCTACAGCGGCTCTCAGCCAGCAGGACCCTTGTCTCCCACGCTTTGAGTGAAATAATAATGTAAAAACATTAATGTGACCCCCCGCCCTGACCCCTCCGCTCCGTACCTGCCCTCTCTCAAAGTTTTCCTTCTCCAGCTCCAGGCTGTTGGCCCCTCCGGTCCGTCGGATCACTTTGGGGATAGCGTTTGGTACTTGCTGCATGGAGCTCTTCACTCGATCCATTGTCGTCTGTTTTTATCACGGCAGCGAGAGAAAAATTACAATTTCAGCCGATAAAAAAAACAGGCTAGAGTGTCAAAAATAAAAAAAAAGAAAGCTGCTCTAAACTAAGGCAGGCAGCAGTCCATGCTGTGCTGGACTCGTCGCCCCGTGCACTGGATCATTTGGCCTTTCTGTCCACCACCCCAGTCAATGACAGGAGCAGTCTGAACGGCACCAGAGTAAAGCGAGACCGAGGGAGACGAGGCTTCCGGTGTCACCTTTTCAAAATAAAATCCCGATTTGACTAACGGGCTGTGTAAATCAAGAACAGTGGGCGTTAAAGTAAGCTGTTTGCTAAAGAGATACATTTATATTAAATAGCTTCTTCAGTCGACGCTTTTTGCAATTCAACATAATGCCTACATGTTAAATAATATGCAAACAATTGACAGTACTCAAATCTTTACAGATCTCTTTACTTAAGTAAAAGTAGTAATAGAAGAATTATTTGAGTAAATGAATGAATAGTAGAATAGTAGAATGACAACAAAACTGAATCTAATCTAATGTAATCTAGAAATACTCTGATACAAATAAAAGTCCTACATTCAAAGATTTACTTAAGTAAAAGGACAAAAGTACTAGGATCAAAATATACTTGAGGGTATAATCTGCACCATTTCCTTACAAAACAAAAACAAAAAAACATATGCATCAATTTATACATAATCCCTTTCAATCTACACTTATGACACACTAGAAGTGTGTGGTGGTGCTTGTATCTGTAGACACCATGCCCTCTCCCTGTATTTCCTTATTTTTCTCCATTGCTTTGCTGTGCTCAGGATGCTTCACCAACCCAAAACATTTGATATCCTGATGCGTTTAAATCCTACTGACCCTACCTTTAAAGTACCAAAAGTAAAGTAAAATATTGTTTTAACTCTAAAACGTTAGTGTATGAGATGTCTTAAATTTTTAAGTTGACTGAATTTGAATTTACAGTGAATAACAGATATTTAGGCTATTTAGCCTAATATTAAATTATGATTATTGTTCACTGAGCAATTAATTAGTGGAATCTAATTTTAGCTACTTTGTATACTACCAGGTACTACATCATAATTTATTAGTTGATCGTATTTTGTATAATCAATCTGATTCTGCAAAATAACAAGTAAATGCAGCTGTCAAATGTAGTGCATGTAGAAAAGGTTGTCGTAGGCACTTCGTAGAGCTTTTGAAAACGTTTTGCTTTTCAAACAAGAGGCTCTCTTCCGTTCAGAACTACAAATACCATGACCTGGATGACTGAGAATCTTCATGTAGTGCAGTAAAAAACTATAATATATTCCCTCAGAAATGTAGTGGAGCAGAAATCAAAAGTAGCATAAAATGGAAATGCTCAAGTAGGCTAAAGACCAAATAGGCCCAGCTCAAAATTGTACTTAAGCCACAGTACTAATGTACTTTGTTAGACTACATGTAGAGTTCTGCCATAATTACCTCTTACTAATTAACTGTCATATGCATAATGTTTGTACTTCATATTACTGTTGTTAAAAGAAGCACCAGTGAGATAATTAATCATAAGTGTAAAAATATATTTTACCAACACTCTCTTACTGAAGACAGTCACGGAAACCAAAAGTGATATGTGCAACAATTTGCGGGCGCTTTACAGAAGTCAGTGTGTGTCTTTATAAGACTCGGTTCTGCAGCACGCTGCACAAAACACACGACTCAGTGTGTGAGAGGCCTTCACACACACACACACACACACACACACACACACCAGTGTTCCCAGAAGAACCTGGGTGAACATCTGCAGCTGTTGTGAGGACACCGCTCAGTTTGAGTACTCGTGACGTCGCTGTTATTTGGATATTTTCTCTGGCAACTGTCGCTGACTCCTCCCACCGCTGTCAGCTACTGGCTGGAGCTGCAGCAAGGCCCGCCCACACCATCACTAATGTGTGGAGATTTGAGTGTTTCCAGCTTCATCCACAAACTGCACATGTTCTCGTTACAAACAGATACACAGAGTATTAGAGCCACATTAATGAAAAAGGAGAGAAGAAAAACAAACAACTGCATTCTGAGAATAAGGTCGAAATTTTAAGAATAAAGCTGAAATGCCATTTAAACTGTATTATTGAAATGGTATTTCAAGTCAAAATGCAAATTTAAGATAAAAAATTTTTATCCTTTCATTTTTTCTTTATTCCTGGTCCTAACTGTGTAGATATAACATGTAAGTCTTCACAACAATACCATTGCCACAGGCTCAGTAATTTTCAGACTCACATGGTGCGTGAAAAATCGCATTGAGGCTGTTGCTATTGTTTATGTCATGTTCCATAAGTGCATCAACACAAAAAAAGAACAGATGTAAACGCTGCATTTATTATAGTTTTTGAAATAATCTGTGTTAATGTATGCAGCAACAATTTAATGGGAAATATCACTGCCTTTTTTGCTCTGACAAGCTCATTGGATTATGATATGAAAGAGGTTTAAGTTTATTTAAAGGGACAATTCACCCCCAAATCAATAATATATATTATGGGAACCCAAATCTTGACTTTTTGAAAAAGAAGCAGGTTTAGAATTTTTCAAATGTATTTTTTACGCTATGAGCAACGTGAGGGAGTGCCATTTAATCCTCTTATACTCACATGAGTATAGTATTGACTCACAACAACAACAACAACAACAACAACAAAAATAGATGAATAAATAGTGGGGAGTGGGGGAATAACTAGGCTAGTTACATGTAATTCAATTACAAAATAAATGTAATTTTATCTGTCACAGCTACTGAGAAAAACATGTAATTAAATTACAGTTGACATACAGTTACCAAACATGTTGGTGATTATAAAGGAGTTACATCTGAATATTTCCTTTTCAGCATCTTGTCGCAGTACAGGAATGCCATCTTTTGCCATATTTCCAGACAGTCAGGGTCAGCAAAGCTGTTGGGACAAAATTAAGTACAACACCATCAGGGATAACGGTCTTTAAACGTCTAGACAGGCTTCATTCATGGGGCAGTATGGGCTCAAGTTTTGTGTGTTCTTTTGGACTCTTTTAGCTTTATTGCCCAGTTTAAAACATTTCTCATAAATGTATTCAAAAATGAATCAAATCTAATACGTTGCATTACTTTGATGAAGTTAATAAAATAGTTACACTACATTTTTAACAGGGCAACAAGCAATCTGTATGCTATTACACTTCAAAAGTAATCTTTCCAGCACTGACAACATCACATTTTACCAGTAAGCCCAAACTTAATAGTCAGTGATAATGCAGCCCTTCTTTAATAAAACAGTACTTGATGCTATAAGCTCCACAGGAAATGAAGAATGAGTTCCCCTGTGGTGCCCTGATCAGTGCCAGCACCACTTGTCCAAGTATTATTAGACTGACGTGTCACTAAACACTATCAGCACTGTCTGAGGAGTGATACTGTGGTACTGTATGTCATCATATATTGATTACTGAGTGTGAGAGCTGATAAGACTTCTTTGTTCCCTTTATATTACCACACAATATTTTTTTTTTTTACAAGGGGTTTCTTTTCTCTGGAGCTGTAAACAGTAAACCACAGTCCACTCAGATCAGTATTGTGAGTTTTGAGTGGGTAGTAGTTGGTTAAAGAGAGATGACCCTGCTGTCACACTCAAACAAACAGAGGATCATTTTCTTTCAGCGATAATTCCTGTAATTAATGAACTAACTGCAGTAGACTGAATCTTTGCTCTCAGGCAGATTGTTTGCTTTGTATGACTCAAGACTAGCCTCTGCTGGTCAAACCAGGAACTACAGTCAAAAGTGTAAAGTGTACATTGAATAAGCTTTTGTCCAAATACATTCACATTCAAACAAATTCAAAAAACAAGATATATTAACAAACAGACGATAAGAAGTACTTGAGATTGTTATGTAAAAGTACCACAATTTAATTGAAGGAAATAGTTCTACATTTAAAAAGTATTTGAATTTCAATGATGCATCAAAGCATGAGAAGAATTTAACTGTTGTATCTGGTCAACATGCAGCTAATTTCAACAACTTTGTCATTTATGACAGTGGATCCCAACCTGGGGTCAGGCCCCTCCAGAGAGTCACAAGATAAACCTGGTGTGGTCATAAGATGATTATTAGATATAGTTATAAGGAATAAACTGAGTTCTACCACTCAAATCTGTATTCATGTTCAGGAATATGATTTAATCTTTGCTTTTTGTGAAATATTGGAGTGTTACCTCTTTGGGACCTGAACAATTATCTCATAATTAAACCATCTGAGAGGAAGTTTCAATGATTTAGCTTGAGAGGGTTTGAAGCAACACACGGCAATCATTAAAAATCTGACAGCACCAAGGGCCCAATTACATTGTCCCTACTGCGTAATATCGAGTTGTGATTCCTTGTCATGGTTTTTTTTTTTCTTTGGTTTTCTTGCTAATAGGCTGACAAAAGTTGAAGGATTGTTGTATGCAGCCGGTAGTCTGGCTCTTTGTGGTGTTTTTTTTCTTTTCTTGTTTGTTCTGTTTTTAATTTTTTATATTTGTATGAAGAAAATAAAAGTAATGTGAATTAAAAAACAAACAAACATCAGAAATGGGACAACAGGCCCCCAGCATATTGTGTTTCTTTGTCAGGACCACAAGCCAAAAAGGTTGGGAACCACTGATTTCTTCTTTAGCAAATGCACTGTAACACTTGAAAAGGTGGACTTTAGATGATGGTAAATCACAGTTACAATACTTCATCAAAATGACTTTGCAGCTGACCACTCCCTGTATGTACGTTCAGGTGTGTTTATCTCTGACTCATTGATCCTTTATCCGACTGAGGTTTGTGCAAGTTAGCATTTAATGGCCCCAACCATGGCTCTGAAATATCAGTATACTGTGCAAAATCAATACCACTGTTTATGGGGCTGAAATAGCAACGGATTATGTAATTGTGCCTTTTTCTCTTGTTGTACCCTTCTGTCAGTTTTGTCTTGGATCTATAATTTTCTTTAAACTATATAAGTACAGGGGAGAACAAAAAGAGTCATTCATGAATCGGTTTGCGCGTAGTGAGTGAATGAAAATAACAGATCTTTTCTCATCATTTGGGTGCTCCAGTTGGGTCACCTGACCTGTTAAAAATGAACAAATTGCCACTATGTATATGAATTGAAAAATGTGAATGTATTAAATGTACATAAGTGTGTGCAGTATCCAAACTGTCTGTCATATCTCCCTCTTTTTTTTTTTTGGTTTGTTACTGTTGTTGTTCTAAAATAGGGTTCTGGGGACCCACAGGGAGTTCCTGATAATTTTTCATTTAAATCCATTTAAAATATCATGATAGCTTATCAAAAAAATTGTCATCTATTTTACCTTTTTTGTGGCTTTACAGTTCAACATTTTTTAAAATTATTTATTTTAAATCTAACATAAACCACAGTTTATGTAATAATCTAACAATCTATAACTCATAATAAATATGCGTATAAATTTTCATCCTGTCAGTCAAGTGCGCATCACCCCTACATCAGCCATCTATGGTGGAAACCAGCTCTTTCTAATGCAAGTGACATACATGAGGGGGTCCCCGGTATATTTTCTATCTTGGGAGGGGTCCTTGGCTGAGAAAACAAATGAGAACCTCTGAACTAAGTTGCATATATCAAAATAGTTTTAAAATAAAGTATAAAAAAGAAGTATAAAGTAGCAGAAAATTAAATTAAAATGCAAGCAAAGTAGAAGTAATGAAGTAATTAAAAATTGTAGTTAAGTACAGTACCTGAGTACATGCTAATTCCTCGTGACTTTCAAGAATGTGGACCCACATGTCTAAATATATAATGAAATAATTAAATAAATTACACCAAATCTGTCAGTCATTACATTACACAGAATATGAGCAGACTGAGGAGGATGAGGACAAAAAAAAAAAAAGAAAAGAAGCCTTCTGAGATTATGAAATCTCGCGAGATTATTGCTGTAACGGAGGACTGGGGCTTGGTCTTGAAGTTTTCAGATGCATCTGTAGATGAATCATAACAGCATCAAGATGTCGGGACGATCAGGCCGCGCCGAGACACGAAGTCGGGCTAAAGATGACATTAAAAAGGTGCTGGCGGCCATCGAGAAAGTGCGCAAATGGTATGTAGGCAGCGTGGGGGACAATATGGAGGGAAATGTGTTAGTAGACTGTAGGCTGATATCTGCTGCGTCGCTCAACAAACTTCAGTCGGAAAAGTTAGATGATTGACGGAGCTGCTGACCAATCAATGCCCCGGGTTGACAGGGGAGGCGGGGCTAGCTGAGTTTTTTTTTTTTCCGCCGAGAGCTGTCAATATGGCTACAGCCTCACATGCTGAGCGCTGTAATGTACACGACTGTCCTGTTGTCACATTACAGAGACATTAACGAGCACCTTACGACCAATCCTCATGATTTTTACACGGTCGTGTAATGGGAACGATGTTCCCAGTGAGAATAATAGGATGTTTGATTAGCTGTCATCTCTGCTGTGGACAGAAAAGCCGCGAGCATGTATTGTATGTGCCATGTTACAGATTAATGCTGTTAAAGCAGATGGTGCAGACTGAGCTTCCTTTGAAAACTGCTTAAACTCATTTCATCCCCAGGGAGAAGAAATGGGTGACAGTGGGAGACACATCCTTACGCATATTCAAGTGGGTGCCTGTAACAGAAACAAAGCAGGTGGGGTCCTCTGCCATGTAAAAAAAAAAATGGCTGTTAGAGAATTACTTTAATGTTTCTAGCTCATGAATAGGCAGTCTAATTTGACAATCCCCTCTTCATTATCAGATATATCGCACCAAATCCACAGGTGGAGATGTTAGAGGATTGAAAGATGTGGTCCTGGAAAATACCAACTCTTTACTGGATTTCACTGGTGAGTTTGTGGTTGTTTTTAGACAATTGTTATCATTAATTTGGAGAAGCAGAGAGGGGCACCAGCACAGAAGCAAAGCCATGCGCTGCTGTGGACAAGGTCAGCAAACCAATCATATCATAGCCCATTATAAAAAGGTCCACATTAAAAAAGTGTACACTATATTTAGAACATTTTCGCCTCTTTAATTTGTCACCAGCCGGCCTTTTCTGACAGGAAACTGACACACAAGCCAAATATCTCCAAACCAACCAAACCGCATTGGCAAAAAAAAGTCATTTTACCTTGCAGAAGGCAGGAGTTGCTGGTCTACCGCCACCTTGATTGGTTAGTTTGTTTGTATTACTGTGACTTTGGTAAACCTGAACTCTCCTTTTAAAACACAGATGCCACACAATAACACAAACAAACTAACAGATCGAGGCAGCAGTGGACAAACAACTCCTGTGTTCTGTGACGTAAAATGACTGATTTTGCCTCTGGAGTTTGGTTGTTTTGGAGAAACTGATATTTGGCTTGTATAACACTGTTCCCCATTAGAAAAGGCTGTCTGATGGCAAAGTAAAGTGGTGGAAATATTCTAAATATAGCATACACTTAAACTGACCAATTTTTTTTTTGTAGGTGCATGGTCCTTTTTTATGTGGCTAAAATACATTTTGCTGCTGACCCTGTCTACAGCAGTTCATTGCTTAGTTTGCTGCTAATCCAAACTATTCCTTTAAAAGAATGAAAAACAGAAGGGTTTTTTGGTTGATATAATAACCAGCAATTTTCATACCATGGTATACTGTGATACCGGTGTTAGTGGTTGAAGCTGTTGCCTGATGCTCAGTACAACTCCTGTGCTCTCTGTCTCTAGATGAAAACAGCAACCAGAGCTTTCTGTCGGACGTTTATCAGCCTAAAATGGATAACAGCAGCAGCACCTCCAGCTCGCAGCAGGTCAGCCCTCCACATACCTCCAGCCTCCGAACCGAAGACTCTCAGCCACCAATGCTGGGCCAGGAGAGCGTGGATGGTATGTGGATGAAGAATCTTTTCGCTTAATTTTACACATTATTCCTGGAATTTAAAAAAAAAAAGTACACATAATATATACTGTATGCATGACTAAACTGGTATTAAGCCTTGAACTAAAGAATAAGGAACCATGACTCTGATTATCTTCACTCAGTTATGTCCTGTATGGTCTCTATTTTGTTTCATTGTCAAAGCTGCATTAATGAGGATATAATTCCACCCTCTTTGTGAATGCAGAGCCAGTTCATTCAGGACAGGAGGGGGCTGATGAGCCTCCAACCCTCATCAAGGAGGACCTTCTTTCATCAGGAACTGTCAGACGGAGCAACCCGGACACACAGGTTCACATTCTCAAAATGGGTTCAAGGAAGACAAGAACATTTTCCTTGATTACATAAGAATTTTAAGTTACTACAAGGACTTTATAACTGGTTATGAAACAGTCTCAATTTATTGCTGATGCCTCCATATGACCTAGTTAACGAGCCCATCCATAGAGAAGATTGGCTGTTTCTGTTTAGTTGTTCTTTATGGCTGCCACAGGGTAGGATTCTCTGTGAAATTAGATGAAAGAGCTTGTCTTAACATTTTCTCAGGCAAAGTTACAGTGAGTAGTAAGTTGGCTAGCTAAAATGAAGCAGGAAGAGATTTTTATTTCCATAATTTTATTTGTGATGGTATATTTTATGGTTAAGGCAGTGGAAACACTTTTGTCCACAAGGGCCCCGAAAATCAACAAAATATTCAAGATCCTTGCAGTAGCTTTAATTACTGTGTAATCAATCTGTTGCAATACTAATGGAAATTTGATGTTTATTCAAACTACAATTGTTTCATGTAAGTAACCTGTTTAATATGTTTCTTTTTATTTAACAGGAGGAACTGGATGAATCAGGAGCACCTCCTTTAAAGAAGATTTGCACAGGAGAAAATGCTGTTCTGAGATAGCTTATTTATAATTGTTTTGTTAAAATAAACATGATACCTGTCCTCAGTCTGATTAGCTAAGCTTTCAATATTATTCTAAGGTTCAACTGACCAATTTACGCAAATGACATTTCAGCAAATGACAAAAAAAGAGTATTTACAGCAAAATCTTTGTTCACTTTTAAAGGTCTTCAAAATCTTGCTGTTTTAATGACATGAATGAAGAGGATTTTCCAAACTTTGTGTGGCTCTTGCAGGCAGTGTGTATTTCAATTCACATGCTGTAAATGTCTAGTTTTTTTTTTTTTTTTTTTTTTTTTTTTTTTTTTTTTTGGCTACTAACTGTTTCTGATTCACTCTTTATGCAGTTATCTTTACTTTTGCATGTTGTCATACTGTTGCTTTATTTTTGAGGTTTACAGGCCATTTTGAAAAAGTGTTAAATGTGTAGCTTTATGCAGATTGATGTTTAGATGTGCCATCTTGTTTTAAATACCCTTTGTGGAACAGATCATCTTTTGGCTTATAAATTCTTTTTTAATATTTATAATATAATTTGCCCATGTTTATAACTGAAGACGTTGTAAACCATAATAAATGCTTCTTTCTATTTCCATTTCAATTAATTGGTATTTATTCACCATAATATCTTGTGCCAGTTTATAAAGAAGGCAGACCCTATTGTTTAATCAGACCTCTTCAAAATGGAGCCCAGAAAATGGGGTTTAGAGATTGATTGGATATTTCAAAGAAGAAGTTGATACCATGAATCATTTTTCAACAAATGCATTATCAAAATATTGAAGTGCGTTGTTGTACTATTAAGTTAAACAGATCATATAATCTTTATTGTCATCAGCTGACCTCTAATTTATATTCTATACGGGCGTGGTTTCCTTGAAAGGGCTGTTCTAGACTGACAATTGATAGGCGATATCAGCCAATGAGAGCCCGTATCAGCGCAATTCGACGAGGGCGCTTCACCGAGGGAGCCAATGAGCGTCCAGAGAGGGCGGGACATTCATGCGACGCTGCTTGCTGCCGGGGAAACGGAGTACTGACGGTGTACGGAATTGTGCCGGTGGACTAGAAACTCCCGCCATTTCGAGTAGGAATTAACCTCTTGATTGATCCAGATTACTTTTTTTGCAACACTTACTAGCGCTGTTATCTGATAACAAGTAGCTCCGACTGTGAGAACATGCGGCGAACACAGCTGATTAAAGGAGAACAGGCCTAGTTAGTTTTCAAAGACTTGGGACTGTACAGCGCGCCAGACCTCCCGCTGAACTGAGCTCTGGCTGTTGCCGCGAGTTTGATTTCGGTGTGCGGTTTGCATCCTTTCATGTTCATCTGGAGGAGCTGAAAGTTTACCAACTGTATCGAGAAACGAGTCCAGCAACCGGTTTTTACATCTAGCACATTGTGTGAAAGCAGCATGACACCGCTACGAGAGGAGAGGAGAAGGATGCGATGAGGCTGCTGGCAAGAAGAGCACTGTTATTGTTTTGCAACGAGATAGCAATCCAGCCTGCTAGCTAGTCAGCTAGCTGCTGCACGTTGAGAGCCGGGCCTGCCGGCGGTAACGTGAGACGTGCTAAGATACATCGGGACACTAGGATACATGCTAAGGACATAGTGTTGTGTATTATTGCGCTAGTTTGTTGACAGAAGGTTGATTTTTTACCGTTGGCACTCGTGCCATTTGTGGATTTGAAATGGCACCGCTTTTAGGCCGGAAACCGTACCCGCTGGCTAAGCCGCTAGCCGAGCCACCAGGCCCGGGAGAAGAGGTCTACATCATCGAGCACACCAAGGAGGCCTTCAGGAACAAAGAGTATCCTTTAACATGATGCTGATGCTCAGCCTCGACTGGTCGAGCCAGCCGGCATGCATATACATCTGGCTTTGTCTGCCCGGATAAATAGATGCTCACACAGTCACATGCACCCGATTGTGAAGACGGCCAGCGCACCTAATTTGATGTTATCTGACATTTCCCCCATTTAACGTTTCCCCCGCATGTACACAGTTTATATGACAGGCTCGCTAGCTAGCTTACGTTAACGCTCCGCTTTGCCAATCAGCTCTTTCTATCTAGCTGGATATTTCGCTAAGCTAGCACAAAAGTACGTCTTGTATGGTACATAGCAACATTCTCGTGTTTAATTAATTGAAGGGCACTGTCAAAAGCCGTCCTTTCACTTTCAGCTTTTACGGCCCCGCTGTCAGCCGCTGGCTAGTGTTAGCAAGGTTAGCTAGGCTAGTGTGTCGAAGGGAACCCTGCAGTTGTGAAACTCGCGCGAGATCTGTACGCGTTGTTCCTTAATCGTACATTTTTATTTTGATATATGATGTGGCAATATTATGGGTAAGATCTTGGTATGTTTGGTGACAAAAAAAACTACTTGGATATGTTTGGAAAAGATGATGTTTTTGGTTAAAACGATCACTCTCACGAGATCTTTCGTAGGTCTGGAGTTCTCTTTTAGCACGACAGTTAGCTAGCACGCTGCTAACGTTAGGTGTCCCATTATGGCACAATAGCTCGTCGCCTGACTGAGGATGTGATACCAGGCTGGGTAGAGTTAGCCGTTAACGTTAGCACGCGAGCCTCTTTAGAGTCAGCTAGCATTAGCTGCCGGTATATTTCTGTGTTTAAGTTTCCCAAGAGAGGACAGCAGCTGTCTTAAGAGGCATTTACTGATTTGACAGCATTTTTTTGGGGGAGATACTCTGGCTGTGGTGTAATAGTTTCACTCTGGCCAGTTGTTTTGGTGTTCAAATGAAAACTTTAAACGTCAGCGGTGCCTTACTGTTATGAAACCAGTCCTGACAGCTCAAAGTGGCACGCGCAGCGTTAAAAGTGGTCTTCAGATGTTTTTATGGCCACCTAAGCTGTTAGAAGTTGTTGCTGCTTTGGATTCATGTCGTCACATGGTCATGTCATTCAGCTGACTATATCTACCTTTTTACATTAAAGATTTTATCATCACTGCTTGACGAGCAGCTATGTGAAGCACAGGCCTCTCATCTACCTTTCCACACTATCCTAACCTTAGTAACACTGAGAATTTACAGTGGAAATTTCTGCCAACTTGCTGTTGTGGGTTTTACAGTCATCGATGATAGAAGAGTCAAACTTTTTACTTTTCAGCTACCCATACAAGTGGGTTTAGTTTTGCCACTGAACTTACTTTCATCTTAGGTAGCCAGGACTGTGTCCCAGCTTCCCCAGTCACCATTACTTCCCAGCAACTGTCTTACTAGTTTTATATGGTTAATTACAGCCTTAGTGCCTTTTTTAAGAGTATATTTAGGAATGCTCGATATAGATTTTTTTTCAGATAAGTTAATCCATAATTTCATGTTTTTGTATTTTCAGTGGAATTTCTTATAACTTGTAGTTTACGCACACCTTGTGGTAAGAAAGCCTGAGACGTAGTAAGGAAAGATGGATGATTTAAGGTTCCATAGCTCTGACCAAACCAAATCTAACTGACATCACTGTTTCAAAAAACACAGAACAGTTCTGACTTTTCAAATGTTGATGTATTTTTTTTTTCTAGCAAAGGACATAAAGGACACCAAATACACTTTCACTTTCATAGAGCAGTTTGTGTAAGAATTCAATTTTAATGCTTCGACATAATATGTCAAATCAGATATTGTTGTTGTCGATTTGTATCAGCTGGAGTTTCATTATCGTAATAACAGTGATATAAATTATTAGTTATCAGGCCTGCTATTTATTGTGCATCACTAATTATAACCACACATTTAGGTTTCGCTATGAAATTGTGTGTGTATGCTCGGTGCTAAAGTCATGTTGCAATTATTTTCACTAATTGTGATTGCGATATGTGATACGATTAATGGAAATAACCCTTTTGCATTACGATTTTCATGTTCACTGGTAAAAGTAAATTAAATCGTATGATTGATATTTCCTGAGGTTACCAAACAAATATGTTTTCTTTCATCTGGAGAACAAAGATTTTTAGGGCAGGTCGTCTATGCAGTGCTGTAGGACCTCATTATAATGCTGTTTTCTCGAACATCCTTCTCAGAAAATTGTGATCTGGTTCTGTGATTTGGAGATTGCACTTGGCCATGTTGTGATTTTATTGCACTCCTGTTTGGTGCCACCTGACCTTTTACACTAATTTCTTAATAACAGACCGTGTATATCTTATTTGTGATTAGTAAACAAATGGCTGAACAAGGAGTTTACTTGCGATTATTCTAAGTTCCTTGACGAAATGTCTACAGAGAGTATGAGGCACGCTTGCAGAGGTATAGTGAGCGCATCTGGACTTGCAAGAGCACTGGAAGCAGCCAGCTCACACACAAAGAAGCATGGGAGGAGGAACAAGAAGTCACTGAACTGTAAGTATTGCATCCAGAGTTTGAGTGTGCATGTTCACAATTCCATCCAACTAGTGAAATAAGAGCCATTAGTCTACTCTCTGCTGATTACAGTCCATGAGCTATGTAAATTCTGTAAATGCTCCGGAATGTATGCTGGGATGCATGTACCACTAGATGCACCTGTCCAAAAATACAGATTAGTAGAGGCTCAGTGGTGTCAGGTAAGAGCCATACTCTCCCAGTGAAGGTCACAAGGCTTGCTGCTTTCCTATGATTGGATAAATCTGGTGCTCCTCCTCTCATTCTATTTAGAGGGTGTGTGATTGAGTCATCCTTGAATCTGCAATGGCCTGGTGACGGTTCCCTTATCCCGATCTACAAAAGAGAAGGACATAGCCAAAATCTTTCACAGAATAGTTCAACTCATCTCTTTTAGCCCTCTTATCACCAAGCAGGTGTTTTGTATACTGTATGAACACGTGCTGTCCGCAAGATGAAGGTGAGCCAAACTATACATGTGTCCCAGAGCGATGTCACAGCAAAGTCAGTGCGGAGCAGTGCTCAGCTGCCCAGTGCTCAAGCCACTCAGGATCACAGGCTGTACTTAAGCTCTGTCTAATTATATCAGCCAAGAGGTTTTGCTCCCCCTGCTGGTCACTCTGAGCCCTTTGTTGCCCTGTTATGTAATGCTCCAGTCCCTGTGATGATGTATCACAGAAATTCAAACAATGCGAAAGACAGCATGTCATGAATAGAGTGCATCACACCCATTAACACATTAAATTTATCTCTGATGTGGTAACAGCTTTAGTCTGAGAACATGTTTTTAAATGTGGTCAAGACATTAAAAACAGTGTCACACTTTGTCTTGAATGAATGAAAGGAGAACATTAACTTTTTTTGTATGAACTACTGACTGTTTTCTTTGTGCAGGCTTCAGGAGGAGTATCCCCCATGGTTTGAGAAACCAGTTCTGGAGATGGTCCACCACAACACAGTGTCTTTAGACAAACTGGTTGAAATGGCCTGGGTGGAAATCCTCACCAAGTACGCTGTGGATGAAGAGTGCGACTTCCTGGTCAGTTTGACTTCTTTACTTTGTAAACATGGCTGTTGTGTAACCTGCCTCCTACGATGATTTCAGCAGTTTTCACCCCTCGAGTTGCACATAAATATAAACATTGTTATTAGACAACCATACAAATGGTTTTGTATTTTTGATTTATGGCTGCAATTATTTTCATTGTTGATTAATCTATTTTCTTGACTAAACAATTGGTTGTTTGGTTTATAAAATTACAAGAAATGGTGAAAAATGTTGATCAGTGTTTCCCAAAGCCAAAGGTGACACCTGCAAATGTCTTGTTTTGTCCACAACCCAAAGATGTTCAGTTTACTGTCACAGAGAAGTAGAGAAGTCAGAAAATATTCAGCTGTAAGAAGCTGGAGTCAGTTTTAAAAAAAAAAAAAAATCTTAAATGACTCGAACTAATAAATCAATTATCAATATAGGTGTTGATTAATTTAAGAGGTATCAATATAATCACCGCTCAAAAGCAATAAAGTCAGTCAATATGACTTAGCATTAATGTAAAATCTAATAACAGTCCACAGTGGTATGCAGGTGTTTTAACTGAAAACTTTCTTTTGTACTCTGAGATGCTCACACGACGTTTTCACCTCAGGTGGGGAAGGACAAAAGCTTGCGAGCGAAGGTGGTGAAGGTCCATCCCCTGGAAAACCCAGAGGGAGAGACAGCGGAGAAGAAGCTTGAAGGTGCCTGCGACTCTCCATCCAGTGACAAGGAGAATGCAAGTCAGGAGAACCAGAGGAAGGAACCTCCTCCCCGAGAGGAGGAGAACAGGAGGGAGAGCCTCAGTGAGTACCAATCAGTATTTAAAATAAACGAAAGAAAGTTTTGAAGAAGACAATAGACGGTGCAGTCATGAAGCATGGATACAAGCAAACTTTCTGCAGAATGATTATCACTGTCATTTTTAAAGTTTGCACTTATTTCACTTCTGTATGTTTGGGTGAAAAAATGTCATTTTCACATCCTATCAGGTGACAGAGCACGACGTTCACCCAGAAAACTTCCCACTGCCATGAAAGAAGAGAGGAAGAAGTGGGCGATGCCCAAATTCCTTCCCCATAAGTACGACGTGAAGCTCATTAATGAAGATAAGGTTTGTAGCCTGTTATCAGCAGTCACCACAGTGTGTCCAAACCTCTTTTCCTTCTTCAAACCCATGACAGTAGATTATTCTTTTATTTATTTATTTTTTCTGACGTGCAACCAGGCCAGCAGTTTCACTATTTTCTTCTCTGCCTCTTTCCCGTCATTGTGGTTTTTAGACACCAGTGTTTTTGTTGAGATACTGATCAGGCAACATCAAGTGAAACACTGCACACAGAACCAGTGGTGGGTTAGATTTCATACCTGGTATAAAGCTCCGGAAAAAATGGGCGATTTAAGTTTTTTTTATTTTTTTTTTTTTTTTATTTTTTTTTTTTTTTACAAATTAATAAAATAAAAATTGAGCCCATGAGTTATTAAATTATTGTTCCCATGGACTTAAAATCATTGCTTAAAAGCATTTGGCCTTTGTCTCCTCAAAAAATTGACAACACCAAAGTGATGAAATTATTAGGGATGCACAAGAATATGTACCAATAAATTATCAGCCAATATTGGCCTACCACAGCTATATTGGTCTGTCGCTGTCTGTTTAGCAGATAAATATCAGCTACAATAATAACTGAACCATATTGTGAATCCCTAGAAATTATGATTATTGGCAGCCATGTCCATAAATGGTGTCCATAATTTTAATCTAATCTTACCCGCTGACTTCTCTTGCAGGTGATCAGTGATGTCCCAGCAGACAGTCTTTACAGAACGGAGCGTCCGCCAACAAAGGAGATCATGCGCTACTTCATCAGGCACTACGCTCTGAGGCTGGGTATGGGAGAGAGTGCTCCCTGGGTGGTCGAAGATGAACTGGTGAAAAAGTTTAACCTGCCCAGCAAATTCAGCGACTTTCTTCTTGATCCACACAAGGTAATTTACTTGTGGTATGTTTTTGCAGATTTAAATGTGTTTTTGTATGTTCTTGGCTCACACTCTGTTGTTTGTCTAAAGTTTTTAGCAGAAAATCCCTCTGCGAAGCGTAAGAGCCTGACATCTCCAGAGGGTAGACCCAGCAAGAAGCTCAAGGCCTCCGACACGCCAGGAGAGGATTCAGGAAACGAGAAGGGAGAGAGGAAAAGGAAAAGGAAGAAAGACGCTCTAGGCATGCCCCTTAGTCCGACCATTTGGGGCCACATGCAGGTTAGCAGGCTTGTATGCACATTGTCATATCTCAGTTAAGATGCTGCTTGATGATCAAGTCAGAACTTTGGCTCATGGGCTCATGTTGTCTGTGTTTCAGAAAATAAAAATGAACGGCTCCCCGCTCAAGGTAAAGAACTCTGGAAGTCCGAAGAAAGGAGAAGGCAAAGGTTCAACTCCCTCCACTCCAAAAGCGGGCAGAAAGTCTGAAGGAAAGAGGGGTAGGAAGAGTGGTGACAAGAAGCTTAATGTCCTTAAAGCTTCAAAAAAGGAAGGTAAAACTGGTCCCAAGACTCCAAAGATGAAGCAGATGACTCTGCTGCATCTGGCTAAGAGTCCCCCAGCTGGCAGCCCCAAGAAGAGAGCACGTAGCGCCAGCCTGGGGACGCCTAAACTGGGGAAGCCCCTGCACCCTATGGCGCTCCACCTCCTTCGTTACTACAAGGAGAACAAGGGCAAAGAGGACAAAAAGAACTCCCTTTCCTCTCTCATCACCAAGGCTGCAAAGACCTTGTCCCCAGATGATCGGGGCCGTCTGCCGGAAGAGCTCCAGGAGCTGGTGCAGAAACGCTGGGAGCTACTGGAGCAGAAGAGGCGATGGGCAGCCATGAGCGAGGAGGAAAAGCAGGAGGAGATGAAGAAAAGGCGCGAGGAGCTCAAAGAGAAACTGCGAGAAAAGGCCAAGGAGAGACGCGAGAAGGAGATGCTTGTTCGTCGTGAGCAATCGCGCCGATACGAGGACCAGGAGATCGAGGGGGCAAGACCTTGCCGACGTTCAAGCTGGTCGACATGCCCGAGGGGCTGCCCAACACCCTGTTTGGTGATGTGGCAATGGTCGTGGACTTCCTTCATTGCTACGCAGGGCTGCTGATGCCGGATGACCAGTATCCAATCACAGCAGTGGCTCTGATGGAAGCTCTGGCCGGGGAGCGGTCCGGCTTCCTCTACCTGAACCGAGTGCTGGTGGTGCTGCTTCAGACGCTGCTGCAGGACGAGCTGGCAGAAGGCTACAGCGAGCTCGACATGCCTTTATCTGAGATCCCCCTCACCATGCACTCGGCGTCCGAGGTGGCGCGGTTGTGCCTGCGACCATGCGACGCTCACGGCGAGGAGAGTGGCCAGGGCTCAGAGGACTCTGGCGGTCTGGGGGGCTTCGACGACGTGGTGACCAGTGAGTTCTTGGATAAGCTTGAGACAATCGAGGTGTTTGAGCTGAGCCCTGAGGAGAAGGTCAACCTGCTGGTGGCGCTGTGCCACCGCATACTCATGACGTACTCAGTGGAAGACCATGTTGATGCAAAGCAGCAACGATCAGCTGAGCTGTGGAAGGAGCGTCTGGCGATGCTGAAGGAGGTCAATGACCAGAAGAGGGCTGAGAGGAAGAAGAAAAAAGAGATGGAGAGCAAAGGTAGGTGGGAGTCACCAGAGAGCTGCAACTGCAGTTTTTAATGTAGCACTGAATTAAATGCGACTCTTTAATACTGTAATTTCCATTTTTTTCTTAACTCATTAACTGCACTAAATGGCTCTTGTAATACCTACAAAATATCAATACAAGCTGTTAAGCTGTGCATTTATTAAGACTAGGTTTTTGATTATCTATTGTCAAAATGCCAAAGTGAGTAAAACCTTATCTCAGATATTTGGGCCTGATACTGACATTAGGGAGTAAAAATTCTGATAACAATTTATTGACCAGTATTCATTATAATATACAGACTATAATATACATAATATAGAATGTATATACATTTTGGCAATAGTCCCTTAAATTGTGGTTATCAAACATATGACAAAATAGTAATGAAGACAGGACACTTCAGTTTAATAATAACCTTTATTGTCCGAAATGATATCAGGACACTGAAATGGTAAAGAATGGTAAGAACAAAAAACAAATAGAAATATTAAACTTGAATTAAGAAAAATGATTAAATATACATAAAATGCTGCTAATTAAACTTAAAAATAAAAACAAGCTGCATCTACACATATTGGACAGTTTATATGCTGATATAGACCGATATAGCTGTGAGAGGCCAAAATTGGGCCGATAATATTGGTGGGGCTCCAAATACAGGCTGATACCAATATATTGGGGTTTTTTTTTCATGATCTTTTTTTTTTTTGTCTGTGCTCAAAGGTGAGAAAAAGAAAGAGGGGGGTGCTAAGAAGGAGAAGGAGAGCAAAAAAGAAGTAAAGGTGGAGCCAGAGCCGGAGCCAGAGGACATGATCAGCTCAGTGAAGAGCCGCCGACTGATGGCCATGCAGGCCAAGAAGGAGAAAGAGGAGATGGACAGACAGAACAAAGGTAAGATTTTGTCATTTAGACCAAAGCCAGACCATTTATCTAGAATTACTTGATGATTATAAAGTCTGTATATATAACCCTCTATTTCTGTGTTTTGTTTGTTTTTTTTCCCCTGTAGAGCGCATGGAGAGGGAGGCTGAGGAGGAGCGGGTTCGTAGACAGAGGGCTGCTACAGAAAGAGCCTTTCAGGATGGTATAACCAAAGCCAGACTCGTCATGCGCAGGACCCCGCTGGGTACAGACAGAAATCATAACAGGTGAGTGCTGCACACAGACGATGAAAGATTGCACACAGGTAAATGTACATTCTTTGAGTAAATTATAACCATAGTTTGCTTTGTTTTTTTTTTCTGTTTCTTTTTTTGTTCAGATACTGGCTGTTCTCTGACGTGGTTCCTGGTCTGTACATTGAGAAAGGCTGGGTGCACGAAAGCATCGACTACAGCTTCACTCCTCCACCCGAGGAAAAACCAGCCGAGCCCGAGGTAGAAGAGGAAGAGGATGGTGGGTCGGCTGCTACTCAAGATTCTGCTCAGGATTCACAAGGTACACCACCTGAAGTATTAATAAGATATCTTCATCAAAATGTGTATGTTGAACAGTTTAAGTTGATAATAGATGATTAATTACTGTTCATGTTTTAGGAGCTGAAAAGGATGAAAAGGATGGAAAGGATGAAAAGGATGAGAAAGATGAGAAGGATGATGGCAGCATAGATGGTGCTATTAGTGAAGGAGCCCAGCAGGGGGCAGCAGCAGACATCAGTATAGAAATGATAGAAACTACTGTTCCCAAGCAGGGACAGAACCTCTGGTAAGACTTTTGAGTCTGTCTTCTTCTCTCTCAATTGATTAATTTCATCTTTTTCATTTCATTTTTGTTTTTGCAGTCTTTCATTCTTATTGTTCTGCCTCTGAATGCAGGTTTATATGTGACACCTTAGCTGAGCTGGAGGAACTCGTGGAAAGTCTTCATTCTCAGGGGGTTCGAGAGAGTGAACTGAAGGCAAAGATTCAAAACAGGTGTGTGTGCTCTCATTATAAGAGATAATTGTTTTAAAAAAAACAAAACTATCCAGTCCTATTGTGCTGCTCAAACATTGTCAGGTTTTACTGGCTTTTCAGGGATCTGAGAGCTGGTGTTTAAAGCTTTTGCTCTCTAGTTCATCTTTATTCAAAAATACTTTTATTTTGAAATTGGCCTTTGTTGATTGAACTAACAGCAGCAGCCCCCACATGCTGCAGCAACGCCTGATTTGGCCTGAATGTGAAGTTAGAACGACTTCACCGCTTTCTTGACGATACTTTTCTATGTAAACATATTTCCTTATAGAGAGAGAAAATGGGGTGTGTCAGCATGTAGATTGCAGGCAGCAGGTACGAGCCTGTCAGTTTGGACTGATTGTGATTTACAAACATATGCACAGTGGTAAGAACAAACTCGGCTGGTGCGCATGTTTTTATGAATCAGACGGTAATAATCAGACTTATTTTGTGCACACAGTAAGAACATTTCTACACACGTTAGTGAATGAGGTCCATTGTCTCCCATCCCAGAGCAGACAAATTGTTTTTAACCAGGCAGCAGTGATGGAGTAAACTTGATGCTGAACACAAAGCTGTTCCTTTCCCTGTTTCAGATATCAGGACATCATCCACTCCATCCATCTGACCCGTAAGGCCAAACTGGGCCTCAGGACCTGTGATGGCTACACAGAGCTGCTCAACTACCTGCGCAGTGACATCCAGGAGGTCGCCTCGCGGCTCGAGAAGGGAGGCCTGGGATACCTGGATGACAACGTAGACATTGAAGAACAGGTGATTAGTTTGTCCGAATACATTAAAGAGTAGTAGCACTGGAATGTCAACACAGAAGACTAATAAATGGATAACCCCTTTACCTTTGGGGTTGAGTGATTGTGTGCAGCCTTCTGTCAGCACCTGGAATATTCATCCTCGTGACGCTGTAGGCTTGAGGCATAAATTTGAGATTTATTGTTTTATTAAAGACTTAAGTGTTGACTGATTTAATAGCTCATGTTGTATGTTTGCGTGGTTCACAAAGGTTGTATTTGTACTTCATAACTGTTTTTGTGTCACGCTCTTTTTACAGTTGAAAGACACGGAGAGCTTGAAGGACTTTGGTGAGTGCATCATCACCCTTCAGGCGTGTGTAATCAAAAAGTTCCTGCAGGGATTCATGGCCCCCAAACAGAAGAAGAAGAGAAAAACGGGAGGGGAAGACAGCAGCAAGACTGAAGAGGTGGACGAGGAGAAGAGACTGGCAGAAGAGGCCAGGGTAAGAGAACAGAATTACAATGTTTTCAGTTTGTGTCTCACAGGTAACAGGGTCCATAAAGAAGCTGAAATGTTGGAGAGAGTCCAGTAGTGACAGTTCTACCTGTATATTAATCTCAAATGTTTAATCATGTAAAGTTCTGCTGAGTTTAAACAAGTCTGGGCTGTTTCCTCTCAGGTAGCGACGGCGGTAGAGAAGTGGAAGACTGCTATCCGTGAGGCCCAGACCTTTTCCCGCATGCACGTCCTGCTGGGAATGTTGGACGCCTGCATAAAGTGGGACATGTCTGCAGAGAATGCGCGCTGCAAAGTCTGTCGCAGGAAAGGTAAGGACTGCATTCAACTGCCATCTCACTCATTAGGTCTCAAAGATGAATTAGCCATAAATAAAACATGCATCGCAGGTAATATGCAGCCAGTGAGAGTGTTATGTTTCCCTTATTGACAGAGGCTGTCTTTCTCAGTACAACAGTCAGTCCTTCCTACCAGGTGTGCTCGGTTTCTGAGTTGTAGTTTAGAGTGAAGACGTGATGCCCTGTCCAACAATCTCCTGCTCCCTGTCTAGTCTTCAAGCAGAGGCCATCTGTGCTGAAGATGGAGTCTCAGCCAAGATCCAAAAGGGCCAGAGCAGAACAGAGTAGTAGTGTCAGGCAGGTCTACATACAGAGGCAGCAGCTCCGCAGGCCAACAGGTGAACCTGTAGTGATAAGATGACCAGAAACAGATACACAGGGAAAATGAGCAAGAAGATTGTCTGCCTTTTTAGGGAGAAGAAGAAAAATGAGGGCATACTGAATGAATTTCAGATAAAACCAGGAAATTGGTTTGAAAATACCCTCTTTAGCGCAGTCTTGTGATATGAATTGATGTGTTCCAGGTGACGATGAGAAACTGATCCTCTGTGACGAGTGCAACAAGGGCTTCCACCTTCTCTGTCTGCGACCAGCACTGTACCGCATCCCTGCAGGAGAGTGGCTGTGCCCGGCCTGCCAGCCCACCGTGGCCAGACGTGGCTCCCGCTCAAGGTAACCGTCCACCTCACGCTATTTGTCTCTGTCAAGCACACCTCACCTACACAACACCCATTAATGGTGGAAGGGACATAAATAAGGAAGGTCTATGGTTTTAGTAGAGCCAGATTAAAAAAAAAAGTTAAAGTGTCAAGGGGCTGGATGTTGTCTGACCTGTAAAGTTGAGAATCCAAATGTGTAAAATAATGCACCTTTAATTTTTATCTCCACTTCATCAGTTTTCATAACCAGAAAAGAAACATTATGTAGAAAAGTGCAGGAAAAAAACAAACACATTTGTAATCCTAGATTAAAAGTTTCTTTGTTTTTAATACACACAATGCTGCATTTAACATATTTTCCATTCTTTTAGTTGGCTAATTAGCCCCTTCATTGGTTATGTCTGTTAAAACACGACAGGTATTTTAAAATGTTTTAAGTCAGGCTGTTTAAACGGAGGGAACTTAACAAGCAGTATAAAGCCTGTAAACTCAGAATGTTAGCAGGTTGTTTAAATAAAATCACAATTATATACTTTTTTTTCATATTCATAAATATCAAGTTTAGCCCACAGGCCACCAATAGAACAGGCCCTGAGTTAGAAAAAATTGAGAACTTCAGAACAATAGAATTAGTTTTTTCACTTAGTACAAGTAGCATTTAATTTGTATGCAGTAACACATTTTATATTTTAATTATTTCAGCTGATCTGTCACAAGAGAGAACAGTGCATATTGTTGGAAAAAGGAGCATTTACAGGCACATCTAGGCTTCATATGTAAAAATAGAACAAATCGACTCTGGCTGTCATGGCAGCACTACTGTTACAAAGACACAACCCTGTTAAAGGTAACTGTAGAAATAGATGAAGCTGCTTTCTACATGTTGCCTTTGCAGGTTTCTGACGCACAAAAGGACTTCATTTTTAAAGCTTTTACATTATTTACTGTGCATCTCACTGTGCATCACCCCAGCCCCAAAATTTACACTGCAGAAGAGCAGAAGAGTGATTCTTGAATTAGTGAGACTTTGTCATTGTTTCACACATTAATATGAAGCCGATGTATGTGATTATTTTCCCTAATATAACGATCTCGCAAACAAATCTTGCCGTGTTCTGTTTTTATCATTCGTGTTAAGACTTTTTGATTGTAACCTCTCCATCACAGGAACTACAACCAAGACACAGATGAGGAAGAGGACGAGGACGAGTCTGAAGAAGAGGAGTCTGAGGAGGATGAAGAGGATGAGGAAGAGAATGACTACAAAGCCATGGGACACAGCTGTGAGTATCAGCGAGAGAAAATTGAGTCCAGGCTGTGCTCGAGTCACACATCAGTGAACAGACGTGATTAATGAGGACAGATTGTTCTGGTCTGTCCAGGTTGTCGTTGACATTTTATATCAACTCAAAACATTTTGTATTAAAGACTGCAGCATAAAACAAAAAAAGAAGTGACATGTTTGAACACCTGGGTTTTGGAAAATGGGGGGTCCTTAGTGCGGCAGGCTGGGAATGAGAAGAATGCTGATGGGGAATTTCTGCCCCTGTCGTGTCCCTGTCTCTTTTGTCTGTGTGTTGTCATGTAGCATAGCTCAGGTCTGGACCTTTGCTTTGAAGCCATGTCTCACTGTGGCTTCACTCACAGTATGTGGCAGGATGATCCCCTCTGTTAGCTCAAGCCTGCATGTCGACGATTAATAAAGTTTTATGCATCGAGTTCAGGAGAGGATCCTGTCTGGGTTTGGTACAAATTTAAAAAAACATTATAACAAACAATTAAGCATGAATTTTCAGTGATATTTCTAATTTCACGGTCAAGAATGATTGATTTAAACACCACTTTTAAACAATAACCTCATTACAGTAAAGTCTGCAAGCTGCATGACATGAAAAATTAACAGTTAATTTTGGTCGAACACGGCTGAATATCCAGATTTGTTTTCCTTGTAACTTTTTGGATCTTACAGAACGGGTTGCTTTTTGTTGTTGTCCTGATCACCTTGTTATTTCTCTACAGTGAGACCAAGGAAGAAAAATAAGCAGTCCTTCGTCAAAAAGTAAATCAAGTTCAAAAAGTAAATCCAAGAAGCAGTCGTCCTCAAGCAGTCAGAGCAGCAAACAGAGGACAGGCCCCAACAGCCCTGCAGACATCGATGAACTGGTAAGCAATCACCCTCACACTGACCGCATCTTGTTTCTTAGAAGAATTAAAGATGTGGGCATTTCTGCCTTTATTCGATAGCGACAGTTGGAGATGGGACGACATGCAGCAAATGGGCTGCAGGCGGGAGTCGAACTGGCGGCCGCTGCAGAGGACTAATGGCCTCAGTACATGTGGCGCACGCTCTACCACTGAGTTACGGGGGGCGCTCCAAAGACGTGATCATCTTTTAATTGAAACACAGAACAAATCAGTTTTTGTGTCATTGTTTCTGCAGGTGCGACAGAGTTCCCTGTCAGGAGTGCGCAGGCAGGCGCTGGAGCTGGAGAGGTGTGAGGAGATCCTCAAGAAACTGATGAAATTCCGCTACAGCTGGCCTTTCAGGTGAGAAAATGGAGGACATAATCTGTTTGACTGTGCAGCTCCATCTGTATCATCTGGATCAAGTCTCTGTGATAACGAACCAACAACGTATCAGACCTCACAGTTAATGCTTTGTCTGTGGAAACCAATATTGCATGCAGATAACTGCCATGTCTTTGACTCTTCAGCAGCTGTTGACTGTGGTTGATTTTCAGTTTTTGGGAAGCTACTTTACTTCTGCAAACTATAAATGACTTCACACTGGAAGAAGCTGAACCTACAGCAAAACAGAGAAATCTCGTTTGGTTTAACTGAAGCTATTTAGTAGTACTTCAAACTACTCTGTAAATAAAAATGATCAAACTGACAGTGTACATGTGATATGAACAAAACATATTTCAAAAATGTCACATACAGCAATTAATATAGTGCTTGAAATGCTTGAATCAATATACGCGAGACAACAGATTTTGCAGCAGGAGAATAAATGAATGTGTTTTAACTGCCAACAAACTACTGCAGAATGTAGCTAAACTGCTACTTTAATTGTAATGTAGTTGAAATAAAAAAAAGTAGCAGCGCCCACACTATTATGATCCTTAATCTGCAGTCCCTCACCTCATGCTCTGCTCCTGTTACAGGGAGCCCGTGTCCCCGGAGGAGGCGGAGGACTACCTGGACATAATCTCCCAGCCCATGGACTTCCAGACGATGCTGGGAAAGTTCAGCCAGGGCTCGTATCGTCACGGTCAGGACTTCCTGGAGGACATGAAACTCGTCTTCTCCAACGCGGAGGAGTACAACCAGCAGGGCAGCACCGTGCTCTCCTGCATGGTCAAGACGGAGCAGA
The DNA here is from genome assembly GCA_034769285.1 of Lutjanus argentimaculatus. NCBI lineage: Eukaryota > Metazoa > Chordata > Actinopteri > Lutjaniformes > Lutjanidae > Lutjanus > Lutjanus argentimaculatus. Next base: position 7,665,180 of record JAWZSL010000001.1, read on the forward strand.
CGTTCATTGAGCTGCTCCAAAAGCTGCTGCCCGGCCTCAGCTACCTCCGCCGCCGCTCACGCAAACGTGTCAGCCAGGCCCCCGCGACATCTGAGGAAGAGGAGGAGGATGAAGAAGAGGAAGAAGAGGAGGAGGAGGAGGAGGAGACGAGGAGGAGGCGGAGGAGGAGGAAGAGGAACCGAAGAAGATGCAGAATGGCAAATCGAACAGGAAGAAAGCCACAAATGGGCGAGGACGGAGGGATGAGGAGAGCGAGAGCGAGGAGGACGAAGACGAGGAGGAGGAGGAGGAGGAGGAGGAGGATAATGACGAAGGCAAGAGGAGAAGTAAACGGTCCTCTGCAACATCAGGCAAGAAGGACTACAGGGAGCAGGACAGTGATGACGAGCGGGACACACGGAGAAATCGTCGGGGCCGGGGCGACGCTGGGAGCAGCGACGAGGAGCGGTCCAGCCAGCAGCGACATTCCAAACGACAGAAACGCTCATGAAGTCCAGGGTTCCTTTTTCGTTTTTGTCGTCTCTCTTTGCTTTAAAATTTCTGTCCCGAGCCCTCCATCGCCTCCTCCCACAGCCAGCGGGACTTAATCCTCAGAAGGACTTTTTTTTGTGTGTGTTATTAAATTTCTGTTCATATTTTTGAAAAACGACAAAGAAAACTGATTTATATTTGTAACATGTTTAATATTGGTGATGCTTTTTTTTTTTTTCAACAAAGAAAAACGAGACATTTGAGATAACGGAGAGGTCCTCATAGCTCTTAAGACTCTTTGATTTGAGTTTCAGTTCACACACACACTCACACACGTGTAATTTGACTTAAAATGTCCTGTGAACTGCTTTATTTTCTACATTTGCAATCCCCAAACACCAGAACAGTGTAATCAGAGGTCTGTCGTCCAGCCGTCACTTTACTGTGGGTGTTTCGGGATGAGTAAACTCACATATGTCACAAGTCATCGTGTTTTCACTGACTAAAAGTACTTCATGTTAAAGAGATGGTGGTGTCCGTGTAACTAAAACCCTCTAGCAAGCCTTTCTTTGCTTAAAACCAGTGCTGATGGGCGATATGAAATGTTCCTGTCACCTGTAAATCTCTCTTTCTACTAAGCATCTTGACACTAAGATTAATCTTCGGTCAAATGCAACTCTATAGATAAACATGATAGGATTACTAGTTGTAGTATTTGTTTTGTTTTTCCCAGCCCAGATTCAGATTTATTGTCATAAATCTGGGTGGAGACTGCAGATCACATATGTAGTCACATCACTTCTGTGGTAAAACATGACTTTTCATCTCAGCTCTTGGTGCCAAGATGTTTGAAGTCTCCTTTTTGGCGTGTAGAGCTGAGCAGCCTTTCCTCCTCTGTAGTGCCCTGCCACTTTAAAAGAACCGGTACCTCAAAATTCTCCGTCAGTTTGCACTCCTCTTGTGTAAAGTTAAGTGCACCTATAATGCCAGCAGCTGCAGGACCATATTATGTGCATAAATAAACATTTGTAAACAGTGTTTAAAAACAACAAGATGTGACGTTTGTTAAGAAAAATGGGCATTTTTGAATATTTGATATTTTTTGCACATTTTATTTGGTATTGTAAATGATAAAACTTGTCAGTCGATCTTAATCACATCCAATAAATTGCAAAAAGTTTTAATTAATCAGGGCTGCTCTCCTAGTTGATGCAGAGAACATGTCAGTTATTTTGTTTTTGTCACAGCAGGTTAAACTGCTCCTGTAGAGGCAGATGAAGTGTCTCCCCCCCTCCTTGCATGTCCTGGTTCACCCACCAGGTGGTGCTCTCCTCCTGCACTTTGAGTACTTTTCTCCCAGCATTTTCCAAGTAGTTCAATGTCAGCGCTGTTAGCTGGACTGGTGCAACACCTGACTCCCCCCACTGCTTTGTGCGCTCAGGACAGGGACGGGGAGCTTCACAGGAGCCTCATTTACTTGTTTTCTAACAACTTCTGCACACCGAGCAGGTAGTCTGCTGCAGAAAATTGGTTTAATTTTCAGATACAACGCTCAAATGAAAACCTTTGAACGTGCAGAAGTTCCTGCAGTTAGTGGCGAGGTTGCCAGTAATGTATATGTATATGTGTGTACATACAGTATATATATACTGATAAAGGCAGTGGTTGGTTTTCCCTCTTCTGTCTGTACTGTGCTGTGCTGTTCTCCTGTGTTTCTCTAGTGCTGTTATCATCAAGACTTTACTGTTTTTATTTGGCCTCTTTCTGTTTTAATTTGGCTTTGTTCCTGACATGATTAACAGTTGTTAAAAATCACTATTATGATTGTTTGACATTTCAACGAACAAACAAAAAGGTGACTGCCCTTCTCAAGTTGAGACCTGACTGTAAATGCTTTCTTTGTTCTTGGAGGAACTGCAAAAGTCTTTTACACTTCCTTTTTTTATATATATATTTATAGTCTCTAAAAGCTGGGTTTGGGCAGGTTTGGAGGATTCACATGTAAAGAATTTCCAATAAAGGCTATGGACGAAAACCGTAGTTCTCCCTGTTTTATTTGTGTTGAGCTGACGAGCGTCCCACAGACAGACTTCACTGCCATTTGTAAACCTTGTGATAAGATCATGAATGGGGAGGAAAACGGGTTAGCCGGGACCACCGGCTGATGTCTAATTTTACTTTTCAATAAAATATCAAACCGTTGTCTTAATCTCTGGTGTGGACTCTTTTCTCTGCAAACATCTGCATCTTCAAACAGGAGCCAAGTTAGCTACTAATATGGTAGTGTGAAGCCAAAACTGACATTACAGAGGATAAATAGTTTCATTATTCACAGAGAAGGATGAGCACCTTGGACTAAAACTATTCCATGAAAACAGATCTGTGGAAAAGGTGAAGCTGAGGGTGGATGAGTTTTACCTTAATCACACAACTTGGGCTGTTTACTGGTCAGAATTCACTTTATATTGAACTAAAGCTGCAATATTAAAGAGACAGTTCACCCCCAACATAAAAAAATTCACATTTGTAGTGATATTTATCCATCTAGCGTGTGCAGGTGTGAGTTGCAGAGTTTTGGAAAACTCAGCTGTAGAAATATCTGCCTTCTCTAACATAATGGAACTAGATGGCCTTGGATTGTAGTGGTCAAAGTTCCAAAAAAAGAAAATTAAAAAATCAAATTACTGACAAACTGATAATTAAGCAGAATAAGTGAGGCCTGTAATAGAGTAAAACAAAAACTAAAGATAAAATAGTGTAAAAACACCAAACAAAGAATATAATGACAGTGGCATACAATAAAATAGATCTAAAATAATAATAGTAAGATGAAATGTAGACAAAGAACTGGATAAAATAGATTAAAAAGAAAACAAAATCGCTAAAAACAATATTGATAATAAAATTACAGATAATATTGACTAAAATCGTTTTAAATGGAATAAACTTTTACAACATGCATACTGTAAAAAAGTGAATGAAGTTTATAATGTCTATAAACCATTCTTAATCAAAGCTAGACTGAAGAGGAAGGTTTTAAGTTTGCAGCAAAAATTTCGACACTCCAGCTGCAATGACCTCGTTACTCAAGATAATCCACAGACCTTGGTGTGAGCAGTTTCGTGTAGCATCTACTTTCTTTCTACCATCTGCAAACTGTATTACTGTGCAGAAGGAAGCGTGCATCTACTCATGTACGAGAGGATAGTGGCTTGCGACAGCGTGGAATGTAAATGTTAATGGCGTCCTCCTCGGCTGAGCTGTAACCATGACTAGATGCACGCTTCCTTCTGCTCGGTGATACGGTTTGTGGTGTAGTTAGGCAGACAGAAAATAGATCCTACATCAAACTGTTTCACAACAAGTGTTTAGAGAGGCTCCATGAAAGGAAGTGAAAAATATTAGATTATCAAAATATTGGCGATATGTGTATGGTTTGGTTAGAGAGAAGAGTTCAGAGATACAGTATCAGGAATTGACCCTAACTCCTAATGGTATGTTCAGGATATTGGTGAGAAATCATCAGGCCAGACCTTTTTTAAAATGTATTTGGTGTAGTCTTAAATTATGTAACACAACAATATTAAGCTATATCCTGTATGTTCAACTGTTGAGCTCGCTGTCTTTTGTTGACTTTGAAATAAAACCGGGATGTAATAATATGCAAAATGTTCTGTTTGGCCAGAGAAGTGTGGACGAAAAAATTAATATTTAAGCTTTATTTCTAGGGCATGAATGTGCTCTTTAATATATTATGCTCGGTCTGATTGTCAGAATATAAAATACGAGGATGTAAAAATATGCAAAATGATTCTTGTTTGGCCAGTAGAAAGTTGTGGACACAAGAAACATTAAATATTTACACAAGGCTATTATAGTGTCTAGACTGCCACTGAATGTGGCTTCTGATGTTGTTTAAGGACCAAAATGATATTTTTGCTGCACTCATGAGTAGTCCGAGTCAGTTTCACAGGGAGCTCTCTCCTCAAAAATGTGCCCGTAAAGGTTGCTGGCCGCAACAATGACCCCCTACCAACTGGGACTCCCACACACCCACTGTCATATAGCCAGAATGAGGAGTGTGTGTTGATGAATGGAGCAGAGGAGAGACCAAGGAGGACAGCAAGATCTTCTGAAATATGTGCTGAGGTGCTGACAGCCTCTGAGCCATCTGTAACTTGGCAACAGGTGTAGAGGCTAAGATGGATCAGAGTAAAGGTCAGAGATGTGAAAAGTGGAAACGCAGCACTTGATTTGTGGCAGTTTGAGCAGCTGCATTCAAACCTAAAATGATGTTTCACTTTGTTTTATTGTCCTTTACTACATTTATTAATATTATTAATCCTCATATAAAATGAAGGGAAATAAAGAAGTTGCAGGTCCACGATTCTGACCCCATAAGAAAAGAAGTTAATGGCAGATTGAGGACAATATGAGTTACAAGCCCTGAGGCATTAGAGGAAAATCGCAGCTTTTTATCTGTTTTGTTGTTGTCTCTGAGACTTTTGCTGACTGAATCACTGTCACAGTCAGTTTTGGTGGCTGACTGATTTGGGAAATGGAGCCAAAACCAACTGAACATTGCTATATACCAAAATGAACTCGGCGTGATTTGAGTGAACTTCAGATGAACCCTGAAAAGTGGATCACTTTGCTCCTAAGAGGCTCGAGACTCTTTAGCATTCAAGAATTTGTTGTGAACAAAAAACCACAATAGGGTGGTGATATATTAACCTTTAGAAGTTTGGTGGGTCTATGCTGGCTCTGGATATTTGGATCTTTCCAAACTCATGACTTGAGGTATTGTTCATTCATTCCTTACACGGTGCGTCCTACGCAGTGAAACATAGTTGAGACATGCATTAATCACCCAGCGTTCACTCCCTAATGAGGTAAAAGAAATCAATGACTGTACATGCTGCTGTGTAGCACAAAGGAGCTTCTGAGTTTTTACAGGAAGCAGGACTAAGACGTTCAGAAATAGTTAAAATACAGCTACATAATGTGAAAGAATCCTGTATGATGAGTTATATGTTATTATTTATGCCCTGATGTAATTTTTTTTAGCTTGCTAGCAGCGTGGTTCAAGGGATGTCAGTCAGTTGGTCGGTCTCAGACTGAAATATCTCATCATCAACTGCTGGATTGTTATAGAATTTTGCACAAACATGCATGTTGAGAGGATTATCACTCTGAGTTTTGCGATCACCTGACTTTTGGCATGACCAATGGGGTTCACATCTGTGGTTTTGAGTGAAATGTCTTTACATGCTTGCGATGAAATTTGGTGCAGACATTCATGCTCACCTCAGGATGAAATGTTCTTCGGTAAATCTTTCAACTTTTCCTTCGCCAGTATTTTGGTTTATGGCTGAATACCTGCAGAACTGACTGATGTTCCCATCAGCCTCAGCTGTACTCTGCTCTGGAGAGGGACCTGGATGCAGACCTCCGCAAGGGAATGTACAAGAGGCACCTCTGCAGTTGACAGGAAATCTGATGCCAACCGCCATAAAACCAGAAACGGTTGATGCATAAAACTCAACAGAAGAGGAAGAAGAAAGTGGATCATATTTTATGCAGAAAGTATTTTCTGGTCTTCCCTCTGATGTCCTCCGGCTGTTCTGCCTCAACTCTATGTGATTTACAGAGTGCCCGGATGGACAGCTTTACATGTTGGCAAAGTAGCTAACTGCCTGTCACAGACCGAACGTTAGCTGACTCTGCTTTGGGCCAGCGAGGTGAGTGGGTCAACTGAACTGGGCTCAGTTAACGGCTAATGTTAGCTGCAGAGCTAACTGAGCTAACTAGCTAACAGCATCTAATGATTACAGTTTGCTGCATTTAGCAGTTAGCTACTTTCCCAACAGGTAAAGCTATCTAACAGAAAACATTTTCCCCATAAAATATGATCAAGTTTCCCCGAAATCAGTGAATAAAGTTGTGTTTTTGTCCAGTAACCAGTTTTTGCACAGTTTCCCATCATGGCGAAGTCTTGACTGGCCTGACTCTGATTGGCTAGCTCTCGTTGGCTTTGTTGGCTGAGTTGTTGAGGATCAGACATAAGACTGGGCAGGGTTAGGATAAGAACATCAGTGTGAGCCAGTTAGAAGGATGGGTCGTGCCTTCACCATTCAAGGGGAAAAAAATTGCCTCTTGTGCCTGCTCTTGTGGACGTACCTTTTGAGCATGCTTATGTGTCCACAGCTAAGTACTCTTGCCGCTTTTAGTGCTAGTAAAACAAATGTTAGCATGCTAACACTCTAATCACCTCAATCTGCAGCTCCCCTCAGCTTTACAGAGTTTCATACTGAGTTTCAGCTCATTGTTGACTGTCAGCTCACAACTTAACTGTTTTGCTTCACTTTCACTGCTCTCATAGCATCGGTTTCACCCACAGCAGGCAGCTGTTTTCAGTGAAAAAGCTCTAAAAGCCCACTGTACACTACCTGTTCAGCACTAAACAGCAACCAAACACAGTTATAAAGAGTAATAAAGAAGTGATAAAAACACACATTTCCCTCAGAAGTTGGTACAGACCAAAAAACAAAGCTAAAAGGAGAGTGAGTATTGGAAACATGACTCCAAATGATAATGTTGCATAACTACTGGATGTGTAAATAAGCAAATGTTTGCCAACAAAGTTAAAAAAAACTGGCTGTGGCTCCTCTCTCTCTGACCAACGGTTAAACACATGAAACACCTGAAACAAATTCCTGTAAAACATCAGTACAGACAGACATGTCTACAGCTGATATCTCACACACACACACACACACACACAAACACAAGATCAGAGGTTTTCAAAGTGGGAGCTTCAATGGATGGAAGTGAAAAATATTACATTAGTTATCAAAGGAGATCACATAAAATAGTCTAAATGTGTCTGATTTGGTTAAAGATCTTGTAAAGCAACAATAAATGTGTGTTTTGAGTTTGTCAGACCACAGACGCATGTTTTTAACCACCCAGCAAAATTTGAATGATTAAAGAAATCGTTAAGTATAAAAAATTAGGTCTGAAAATCATGAAAAAATGAGCAGTTTGTCTGTTTTGCTGTCTCAGTGTCAAAGACCACTATGACCTGAAAACTATCTGAAAACGACCTGAAACATAGATGCTTTGTCTTGCAGCTTTACTGGAAACATCCATGACATGTTTGAGCCACCAGAGCCAGAGGACGGTGACTGGATGGTATCTTTTTTCCTTCGGTGTCTGGTTGTTGGAACTGAAGTGAGCTGAAGTGAACTGCTGGCCTGATTTGGACCGAGAGAGTCGTTGAGGTACGTTGGTAACTGACCGTTAGGGATGGTGAGCGGAGCGTCACCGAGCCGATGTTTCAGGTCCACCCAAAAAATCCTGAACACAGAAATTGTCAACAACAGTTTAATAGTCTAACTCCAGAATTTACTACTACATAGTTCTCAGCATCTTCACGTGTTTTTAGCAACTGTGTTCCAACATGTAAAACATGTTTAGAAGAAAAACTTCCTTTTTCCTTTAGAGACACAACAAAGAGATTCCTAAGTGCCGCCTGTTTTTGCCTTCTGCCAGCTGATTAGCTAGTGTTTTGCTAACATGAGCTAACTTAAGATGTGACTATACTGTATATGTCACTTTTACAGGTCTCATTTTTGCTATTTAAACCCTAATCTCAGGACATGGAGCCCATGAAATTGTGTCTCAGCATATTCCGTGTGTGGATCACACATGGTTTAAATAACACTTGTAAATAATTCACTGTGTGTGTTTTTAAGTTCTCATAGTAGCACATGGGTGTGGTTTGACAAAATAAGCTACTGAGCCACACGAGGTCAATTCAGGACACATGTCATTGATTTAATATGTCTGGATGTATTAAACTGAATTATTTAGACACATCATACAGTTGTTAGGTTTAATGTTGAGTCTGACCTGACAGGTTAAAGCAGCAGCAGCAGGTGCTCTCGCTCTCTAACAAGCAAATACCGACCGTGCGCTCACTAATCTTTGAACCCTGTGCAAACTGACAGCAGCAATGTATGACCGAGTCATCCACACTGTGCGTGTGTGTGTGGGGGTGTGTGTGTGTAAGAGCAGAGCGGAGCAACCCACCCAGCAAATATTTACCTCAGGTCCAAGTCGGTGCAGAGGGCATGTGGCAAGGAGCGAACAAGTGTTTCTCACTCTTATTCCAGCAGGCATGATGTACTGCAGCTCTGTGAAGTCGAACATTACTGTGACCACATTAAAGGACAGCCGAAGCAGTTCATTTTGGCAGGCTTAGGTTTTACCACTCATCAATGTAGACTCATTGACAAAAATATTAAATTTAAGAACATGTAGTGTTTAATTCATCCTAATTCCTTCTTATCTCTTTGTGCAAATAACTGTTGACTAGTTTGTTTTTATTCTCTGTTGTATTTGTGGACCTCAGCGATTGCGTTAGAAGAACACATGTGGAACCAATGAGCTATACAAAAAAATGTGCAAAAACCATTACTTCACTTCAATGTACCACTTCCTTTTGTCTCCTTAAAACTTGATTGGTTAAAATGAAATAAGTTAACATAATCATATCTATAGTATTTTGTGGTTATTGTTGTTTCCTGAAATAGCATTTTAAAGGGATAGTTCATATTATTTGAAGTAGGGTTGTATGAGGTACTTATTCCAAAGTCAGTGTATTAGTTACAGAAGGTACTGGCCAACATGCCTTCAAGTTTGGAGAAGCAGAGAGGAGTACCAGCACAAAAGCTAAGCAATAAAGGGCTGTGAACAATGTCAGCAACAAAACGTATTTTAGCTGTTTAAAAAAAGGGCCGACCTAAAAAATTTAATATCAGTTTAAATGTGCGCTATATTAAGAATATTTTCACTGCTTTACTTTTCCTGTAGGAAACCTCACTAAACCAGAATCCTTTTACAAAAACAGCAATTTTACCTCACAGAACAGAACAGAGTTGTTGGTCTACTGCTGCTTCAATCTGTTCGTTTGTTCATGTTATTATGCAACTCCGGTGTATCCAAACTAACCTTTTAAAGCCCTGAGGTCACACAATTAGAACCAAGTTACTAACAGATCAAGGCAGCGGCAGACCAGCAACTCCTGAGATCTGTGAGGTAAAATTATTGATTTCACCAATGGAGTTTGGTTGATTTGGAGAGAGTGATGTCTGGGTTATAAAACAATTGGTTTCCATCTGAAAGGGTTATCTGATGACAAGGTTAAAGCAGTGAAAATATTCTAAATGTAGCGTGCACTTGAACTGATATAGATTTTAATGGCTAGCAGGAGTACATTGCTTAGCTTCCTACATGGGTACTCCTGCTGCTTCTCCAAATAGGGGTTGTGCCGGTTGTTATCTACCATAGGTAATACACTTTGGATGAGTACCGCATACAACCCCGCTTGAAATAATCCTAACTATCCCTTTAACAGCAATTGGAAATCTTGCCGTGCACTGCAGGCAGTGTTGGGCACGTTACTTTTAAAAAGTAATTAGTTATAGTTACTAGTTTCTTCTCCCAAAAAGTAACTGAGTTAGTAACTGAATTACTCCACTGTAAAAGTAACTAGTTACCAGGGAAAGTAACTACTGCGTTACTCTTTTTTTTTTTTTTAAGTTTAAATATGTCGTAAGAATTTGGATTTTTTCTAAGCAGGTTTCACAAGCCAGTTGCATAGAGTAGAATTGCATAGACAGGTACTTACACATAACTTTTAATATTTATTGATTAGAGTTGCTTACAACGCACGTGGACAAACACTTCGCTCCGGGACATAATGTACACTTCACATGTACGTTCTTGCCTTTTACCTCAAGGAAAATAAAGTAGTTAGTGTCTGTACTTCCACTTTGAAAACGCCAACTTTCCCTCCAGACTCGCCATTGCTGCAGTTTACCTCTGCTAGTTTGGGTGTGTGGGGCTGCGGTGTGCGTGTGTGGTTTCTGTGTAAACTGAACACTGCCTCTGATTGGCTTACCATGAAAGCTTACTCTACCTTAGCCAATCATCATCACTTATGCGGTTGTCTCGTCCCTCCCTCCTCCCTCACCAAAAAAATAAACAACTTTGCAGCTCCTGTGGCTAACGCGCCCCATTTAATTGTCGGTAACAGTAACGGCGTTGTAACGATGGAAATAGTAATTAGTTAGATTACCCGTTACTGAAAAAAATAACGCCGTTAGTAACGCCGTTTATTTTAACGCCGTTATTCCCATCACTGACTGCAGGGTGTGTCAGTACACCGTGACATCAGTGTTGGGTGAGGTTAGAGGTGAAACCCTACACAGAGAGGTCAGTGAAACACTGCTTTTCAGCTTTTTTATTAGTTACTCTTTAAATTTCAATTATTTAAACAGTTACAGATAAGATAAGTATCAAATTAAGAGAAAGAACCTTCATAAATGAGTGGAGAAATGTAGACAGAGCACGAGGGGTCAATGATTGGTTTGAAGAGCATGAAAATTAATCATGTGCTGTGGATGTGATGAAATCTCCATTTGCAGACTCTCTGCTATAAAACAGGTCTTCACAGTCGCCAGCCAGTTCTCATCTCAGCTTATCGAACACTGGATACCCTTTAGTGGCTGTATGAGTTGCTGCTAGAAAGCCTTTTCAGCACGTGATGAATGCTGTGAAACTGTCGCAGTTTGGTTAGATTTTGGCACCAAAACTACTTAGTTAGGTTTAGGAAAAGACAAAGACTTGGGTTAAATGATACCTGTTGAGTTACATTGCATTGTATTGCTTTGCGTTGTGTTGCGTGGAAGTCCTGTGTTTGTTTGACTTATCCATCCACCCCACCTCTTCTTGCTCTACATACTATGAGTGTCTCATACAGCTGCTAAAAGCTGTTTGTGCATCTGTATGAGCTGCCGAGGGGCATGACAAGTAAGGCGTAATGAACAGTGAGCGGATCATTATTGTGAAATATATGAGGTGCAATAATGACCTGCTCACTGTACATTATTCTGCTCATTACACTGTTTCTTATTTTTAAAAATTAGAATTAGAACGCCATAATTGGCCTTGGTCCTACGTCCCACCCCTTTTTGCCCTGTGCTCCAATAAGAGGTGAGCAAGCTTGGTTCCAAAGGGAACCTCAGTCACCCTTCTCCTGTCAAGTTAGCCAATGTTAGCAAAACACTAGCTAACTGGATCGCTAACAACTGATGTAGATTAGCTCGCGAGTTAGCTGTTGTTTTCAACATAGACAAGGAGACAGGAAAGGAGAAAGCTGACAGAGGCTCCAAAAGGGCGGGACTTAAGAAGGGTCAACTGACCATTCAGAACTGAGTATTTAACAAAAGTGTGTAATAAACATTGGGAAAGAGAACAGGCTGTAGTCACCTAATCTCAAACTGGGCCGACAACACTCTTAACACAACCATCAACACACCAAATGAAGGAAAACCTGTTGGACAGTTCAGAGACTTGTATGTCCGCACACACTGAACCTCATTACTTAACACATTACTTAGACATCTGTACCCTTAATAGCTCTCACCTTCAGATGACTCCGGAGATCAAATATTTATAAATATCTTCCTACAAGTTGAACATGTCTTCATCTCGAGGTGAGGTTATAACTTAGACCTACTCGCTGCGTTTTTTTGACACCTGTCCCACCGGTGCCGTCACACAGAATGACACAGTGAGTCAGGCTCTCCTGCTGGAGTCGGCGTTGCGGTGCATGAAGGGAGTTTGGAGCTGTAAGCATAAACTGGATTTGTGTCACATCATGGCACACTTCAGAATGAGCTCAGTCAATAGTCTATCACGCTGGCAGCTGCAGGAACGCACACAGAGAAAATGAGGACAAGGGGGGAAGAGAGACAGAAAAATCCTGACAGTCTGCCAGAACAGAAAGAAGAGACGTAACATAATCATTCACACAGCATAAAGGTGACCTGAAAATCGAGTGCCAAAACCAACTTATATGACCGCAGCGGCGACATGCCCTAAATTTCTCTCTTCCTTCTGCTTTAAGTGCGAGTACAAATGATTATTAATGCATTATTCACAAAACAGAGCCTTCTCCCCCAATTTTCTCCACTCATGTGCGTCCTCTCCCTTTGATGATATAACCAAAGTAAGAGGGGAGAAAAGCGAGGGAGTGCGGAAACAGAGGAGTTCAGAGGATGGCTTTTCTCTTGGGAGCGCAGAGCTCTCATCCCAAAGGGGATCCTGCACTCTTCTGAAACAGTCAGAATCTTCCTGTAGACCAGGCTCCAAACAGCAGCATTAACATATCAGTCATAGATCCTCTCTGCCATCGCTGCAACCAGACACGTCAGTGCCAAGATACACACTTGGCTTGGCTTCTCATCAAACAGGTAAATGTAGGGTAGTCCTCACATGTTGCCTCCTTCTTTATCAATAATATTTTAATTCCAGATTTACATGAAGGCACGAAATCTGAAAAATGTTAAAGGCAATATATGAAAAACGACCGGAGAGAATAACCTCAGAATCACCCGGGGATGTCTTTGAACTCGGGGATCCAGATATGGCAGCAGCAACAATTGGCTGAGCGCGCTACGGGGAAGATGAAAGGCAGTCAAACTTGTAGTCGTAATAAGTGGGCTGAGGCCTTTCATGATTCATACTGAGGCTTCATCTTACCGTTCAGTCAAGCTAGTGATCCCAAATGTTGAATAGGCTTATATATATCTGGATTCTTTGTAAAGCTTAGCAGTGGATGATAAAAAGCCAATTAACTTCCTCCCACTGTTCTGAGTAGGCATATAGAGCGATTTCTAAAAGAAAAATGCCCAAATTATGATGAGTTCCTCTTATAACACATGCACCTGACACAGAGCTGCCCTATAGGTCTAGTGTGGGTTTTGTGAAGTGGGGTCGTATGAGGTAATTATCCATTGTCTGTCGTGGTTAAAACGCATTTTAGCTCTATAAAAAAAAGGTCCACCCAAAAAAATCCCTATCAGTTGAAGTGTACTCTCTATTTAGAATATTTCACCACTTTACGTTGCCGTCAGTCAGCCTTTTCCAACAGGACACTGCTGTTATACAAGCCAAATATCGGGAGCCACTATGAATGTTAGTTTGTGTTGTTGTGTGACTTTGGTGTTTTAAAGGTCCCAGGAAATTTTACAGTGAGTTAGCTTGTTAAAATGAAGCAGGAGGAGAATTTTATTTATGCTATTTAAATTTTTGACATTATATTTTGTTGTTTTGTGTTTAGTTTAGGATATAAGGTGTTGGTCAGCAGACTAAGTTTCCTTTGGACTGAGCCAGACCACCTGTTTTACCCTGTTTACAGTCTTTCTACTAAGCTAAGCTAAGCCTGGCTGTGGCCAAAAATACAAATATGACAAAAGGTGAAATCATCAAGTTTCTGTTTTACAAGGGTTGTATTTTTTTTTAACACTGTGTTTATTAATGAAGTTTATAGGTGGGCCGGTTTTTGTTAGCTTTGGGCAGAGCTGGGCCAAGCTAGTTCTACCGTACAGACGTGGTATCAATTTCTAATCTAACTCTCAGCAAGAAAGCAAGAGAGGTTCCAAAATGTCAAACATCAAGATTTATATTTTCCACGTATTTGATGAGGAGTTGAACATCTGAATCTCTCACTAGAAGGGATAATACAATAATAACAAGAATAGAATTTTTGCAGAATTAAGATTATCGCAGCACACTGATCATGCATTATATTGAGTTTTTTTCTACTTTCTTTCAAAATCAGATCCATCTAAAGTTACACGATGGCCTTGCTGCTGTCACGCCTCATGTTTCTTTGGAGTGTGCATATGCCCAGTGAGGGGGATGTCAGCAATAAATAGATTAAAGTGTGTAATGGCCCAATAACCACCCCTGCACTGCTCCACCATGCACGGGTGATTCACTTAAAAAAAAACAAAAAAAAAAAAAAAAAACCAACAAGAAGACGGCAGCTGTTGGGGCTGACTTAAGTTCAGATTTTTGGTTTAGTAAGAAACTGGAGGTGAGTGTGCACATGTACAGGATGTATATGTGTATGTGCGTGTTAGTTTATATACAGTATATGACTATGAGAAGGGAAAGAGGCAAAGGAAACCATCATATATGAAAATGCCTATTCAAATGTATGCATGAGTGTAAATGTGTGCATGAGTTCAACTTCTGTGCACTCTATGTGTGTATGTGTGTGTGCGTGCGTGTGTGTGTGTGCCAAGGTGTGCATGTGTACCCAGTGTGTATGTGTCTTAATAGGAAGCAGTCACAGGGCTGCTGACGGCTCCATAAAGGAGCCTTTGAATGGCTTGGCTCTGGTAAATTCATAGCAGATGTGAGGGAAAGAATATCCACCCAGGTTGAGTGGCCCTTCACTGCGAAGGCGACAGGAGTCCAATCCAGGGGAGGCAGACGGACGGCAGACAGGAGCCAGGAGAGAGACACACACACACACACATACACACACATTCACACATACACACACGTACGTTGGGTGAACTCCAATCAGCCAGGAGGGAACTCTGCACGGCACTAACCAGGAGACAGGAGTTTTTCTTTGAGCCACTCTGGCGTTTAAATAGAAAATAATTCTCCCTTTTATTCCTGAAAGAACAACTTTGAGTTCGCCGTGCTGCTCTCTGGGCAGGTTTTCCATTCAAGTGTACAAGTTCAGGCCAGGTGTGTGCTTCGGGGATGGCCTCCACACACTGGATCATGCATTCTGGTTCCCTGTGGACCCACGGAGTCTGGAGCACTCCGAGGCCAGGCTTTATGCCACCTTTCCTGGCTCTGACTGACGCCAGAGGAGGGGTGGGGAGAGACTGGCGCCTCACCGCCAATTAACATCCTCTCACACTGAGAGCACGGCCAGGTAACACATGATAGGCCAGACTCTTTCTAGCAAAGAGCCCGGCAGACAGTCAAGTGGGGTGAGACTCATTAACTTATCCGTGCGCTGGACATCTGTTGGTGATACCCGAGGCAAGTGGAGCCAATGGTGGTGTGAGCTTAGCTTAGCACAGAAACAGGGGGAAACGGTTCTCCAGGCTCTGTCCAAAGGTAACAAAATCTGCCTACCAGCATCTCGAAAGGTTGTTAGTCTCACAGAGTCAGGCGTGTCTCCGCAGCTCTGCACCGGCACTAGAGACAGGTCTGGATGCACACATTATCATTTCTGGAATGGGGGAAAAAGACACTTTGGTCACAATGGATGGAGCTTTCCATCTGAAAAGTGAAGCCAACACGGACGTGCCTTAAACCTTCATTCTTACTAATGGCCAGCAGGGGGCGACTCCACTGGTTGCAAAAAGAAATTTGATTGTATGTACTCCTGATTTATGACCCCAGTAAACAGTTTCCTAATGAGTTTATGGTCTCAATCACCAGTTTTAAGTCTTCTCCTGGCAGAACAGTCAAGATAAAACCAAGCACTGCCCAAGTCACTTAAGTGCGTCAACCACCAGCTCCATGTTCTCATTGGTACTGTGCGTGCTCTGGTTGCATAAAACCAAGACGGCAAACTTGCCAAACTTGAGGCTTCAGAATGGTAGCCCCCAAACCAATGGCTTACATCACTGTTGGTTCACACTTGGCTTTGCCTTATTTGTATTTCTCTAAACCAATCACAATCGCCTTGGGTGGTGCTCAGAATGCAGCGAAGGTGCCCCTGAGAATCAGGGGAGGCGAGCCCTGGCATTAAAACTAAAAATATTTACCAAACTATTAGAGTGGTCTCAATTTTCTCATTTAACTTTTGGAAAGAAAGTGTATTTCCCAAATTTCTTTTAAAAGTCACATTAAAATTCACATAAATTGCTCACATAAATCTTCTCCTACATGTCTCTGCATTTGTTTGTCTGTTTTCTGCTTTTTTTTCCCTGCCATCTGCCTGTTCTTTCTTCTTTTTCTCCTGGTTTTGCTTTTCATTCTTCCTTCCACACTCAGATGAAGCTCAAAGGGTAGACAAAGCTGGTGGGGGGTTAGCTGATGGGCATCGCTTTCACTTTTAATTAAAACTTCACACCCAAATAAAAAGAAAGCATATATCCCAAAATGTTGAACTATTTCTTATAAAGGTCACATTTATACTCATGTACACACTGTAAACACACAACTTTGTGTTTTACATCCAAGCTAGGTGTTTCCCTGTTTCCTGTTGCTAAGCTAAGCTAACCAGCTGCTGACTGTAGCTTCATCTATACTGTGCAGGTATGGCAGTGGTATCAAAATTCTCATTTATGGTGAATAAGTGTATTTCCCAAAGTGTCACACAATTGTCCTGCAACCTCAGCTAAGAGAGCAAGGGCCCCTGTGTGTATGGTAAGTGTGATGACTATTACAATAAATACATTTTAATGTAGACACATGCAAAAATCTACATTTGCATTTTTTTAACTTGACAAATGTTTTTAAGTTCCCTCCTCTGCGTCAGCAAAAGCAGCTTTAATTAAAAGTAGTCTGGAACATTTATCATGTGGGGGGCCCTGAGGCTCATTCACACACTTTCTGTCTCCTAAAGGCAATTACAACTGATAGATGGAAGGTTTAGCTTTATTACCTGTGTTGCTATAAACAAGGTGTACGTACAATGAGCTTTTTTTAGTCTAAAGTGATGAGGGAATTCATGTGCCAGCTCATAAATGAGGCCCCGGCCCTTTGTATCCGGAGGCGATTGGTAAACACAACGTGAGCTCAGTCTCACTCGTAAACTGCTGCTCCGACTGTGACCACAATGCAAAAGCTGCAGCAGTGTCAGGGTTTACTGAAACGAAAATATCTTACAAAAATCTTTCCAAAGAAGAGCACCAGCTTCTGACATTTCTCAAACAAAAACAGCATGGATGGATGTTAGGAATTTCCCTCTAGGTTTTCTTGTTCTGGGGCTGTATTATAGAAACATCCTTGCAGATCTTTTTCTGTTTGGTAACCATGGTAATTAGGCTTAGGAACTGATTTAGGAAAAGAGCCAGATGAACAGTTCCTGAGTCAATGGTCCTATCCTTACTTAAGATAGGTAAAGGTATTATTCAAGCATGCTAACGTACTAAAATCTTAAATAAACTCTCGTAACTTTAGGACACCATTATGCTGTCCAAATTTTCACTTCTCCACCTGTGGTAGCTAAGTTGCTCATGCTACCTAATGGGCATCTTTGCTAACAGTGTAGTGTTTGCTTACAGTAGCTAACCGTAGTGTTCGCTGACAGTAACAGTATCCAGTGGTTGTAGTTACTTACAGTAGCTAAATGTAGTGTTTGCGTAAAGTAGCTAAGGGTTGGGTTCACTAATAATATCCAGTAGCTAACAGTAGCGTTCGCTAACAGTAGCTGATGGTAGTGATTGCTTACAGTAGCTAACTGTAGTGTTTACTTACAGGGAAGCAGTTGAATTTGCTAACAATATACAGTAGTGTTAGCTGATAGGAACTAACAGTAGTAACTAACAATAGCTAATGGTAGTGGTTGCTTACAGTAGCTAATGGTAGCGATTGCTAATGATATACTGTAGTGTTAGCTAACAGTAGCAATGGTAGTGGTTGCTTACAGTAGCTAACTGTAGTGTTTGCCTACAAAAGCTAATGGTAGTGTTCACTAACGATCTAAGTAGTAGTGTTTGCTTACAGTAGCATCAGTAATGATCGCTAACAGTATGTTATAATGCTAATCAACTTACGGTAGTCTAGTCAATAGCTAACATTAGTGTTCTCTAACAGTAGTTAATGGTAGTGTTTACTACTGTATCTAACAGTAATGATTGCTAACGTGTACTGCAGTGTCAGCTAACAGTAACTGACGTTAACAGTAGCTGATGGTAGTGTTAGCTAGCAGTAGCTAATGGTAGTGCTAGCTAACCATATGGCTGCTTTCCATTGCTTTCACACAATGGATGCCAGATATGGTGGACACTGTGTCTATCTTAGCCCACTCTCTTTTATCTCCTTGTTAGAATTGTAATGAATTTCCCAAAAGAACGTGGATTTCTCTCCAACATTGACCACCTCAAACTCATCTGTCTTAAAGTTGTTGCTGTTTTTGCTCCATTTTTTTGTACATTTCTATGTATGTTTCAATATATTTCAAAGATAAAAAACTAACAGTTGTTTAAAAGTTGTTTGGCTCAGCAAGGTAATGGACAGAAAAGTTGATAATTGGTGTGGGATAAAAGTAAGATGAGATATTTTAAGTTGGTTAGTATTGCTTCTGTAATACAAAACTGGGAAAAATCCTATCTTAGACTCTTCCCATCTCGACTGAATACTGAAGATAGGAAGTTTCTCTAATGGCCCCTGGGTTGTAAAGGTCCTGAATGTGTTCTGAGCCAGTTGAGGTGATCTTGCATGCAAGGGTGCTCCTGGAAAACCAGACTCTGGAGAGTAAGCAGATTTTTCTGTAAGCAATACGCCCTCTTCTGTGTGTGTGGGGGCACCGGGCACTTTGTCTGTAACTGAGGCTGTTCCATCTGACTGCAACTGAAAACAAACATCAAGACGGGAAATTTCACACTCTGAGCACCTCCTGAGCGGATAAATTACTCCATATCGCCTGTCTTTATCTCTTCTCCTACATGTCTCTGCATTTGTTTGTCTATTTTCTGCTTTTTTCTGCCATCTGCCTGTCTCTTTCTTCTTCTTCTTCTCTGGTTTTGCTTTTCATTCTTCCTTCCACACTCAGATGAAGCTCAAGGGATAGACAAAGCTAGTGGGGGGGTTAGCCGACGGGCATCGCTTTCACTTTTAATTAAAACTTCACACCCAAATAAATGTAGCTGAGTATCACACCCACTCATATCGCCCTATGAAAAGAGCCCGCCGGGGCCAGATGTTTGCCTTAGCGAGGATAAATATCTAAGTGGCAGCTTTCTCTGTAAGGGAATCTGCTCCCTCTGTCGTTTCGTCGGATTAGCTGGGGTAAGGAAAACATGGGGATCGTGTTCCGTGCGTTTCCCACTCTCTGGCTGTTCAGCATAAACACCATGAGTTCTTGGCCCTCCTCACATCCGCCTCCTCAGCTCCTCCGCCACTCTCCTCAGCCCCTGGGGTTCCAAGCGCAGGGTTTGTTTTAGTAGCAGAGCCCCAGAAGAGTGTTTGGTTGTGTTGTGTGTCACACTGGGTGAGTGTTTGATTATGTTGAGTGTTACACAGTGCGGGTGTGCATGAGCAGAAAGGCGGGGGACGCTAATCCCTCTCTGCTTTGTCCTCTGCTGCACAGCTTTAGTCTTTGCAGGACACTTCACACTGGAACTGTGGAGGAATTCATGGAGCCGCTGCTGAGAGAGAGGGGCCTGTGGGATGTGAGGGTCTCATAGTTATGCACACACAGAAGGCTACTTGTACATGCACAAGCAGAAAGAAAGGATGAATCAAGGACATCTCCGAGTGCTCAAACTGTTTTCAATCATATGTCTCGCTTGGTCTGCAATTAGTGGCCGCACTCACACAATGCAGTGAAGGTCCGCTTTAATGATCAGTATCAGAATCAGGTTTGATTGCAAAGTAAGTTTTCACGTACAAGGAATTTGCTTTGGTATATTTTCAGAATGTGAGCCGGATAGCCAGTTCCTCTGGCAAGTCTTCCAAGGCTAAAAAGCCTCCGCAGGTGCACTAGTTTGGATGGCGACTCAAAGAAAGATTTGATCGTGGAATTTGTTCAATACATCCAACTCGAGACTCGACTTGAGATACTTCCCAATTTCAGTGCCCACTGAGACTGTAGGCTGTGTCTGTCTTCTGTCTCAAATACAAAACAGGGGCAGTTCTAGGGAGTGACCAACAGGGGCCAGTGCCCCTGTAGCACTGAGTTTTGACCCCTCTGTAACCCCCCTTTAAGAGCCAACTATAATTGTAAAAATTTTCACTTTCTTGCTATGATATGGCACTGACACCATGCTACTAAAACAAAGAACAAATACCATCAAATTTTCTGCTAAACATAGTATGTAGTTTATTTAAGCAATATATTGTTGAGCACCTTGATCTAAAAAGTTTTAATGGACAAACTGTCTTCTTTAACCTCTTGCCACATGAAGATGCAGTGTCCATAAATCCATTTACAAAAAGATTTTTTAAAAATGCTCCTTTTAACTCTAGAACTTGCCTTATAATTATATATATAACAGTTTTAAGTTTTCTACAGTGTCAAAGTAAAGTTGTTAATTAATTGATCAATTGTTTGGTCAGTTGTTGTTGTTGTCCATAAAATGCCAAGATTATGCCTCAAATGTCTTGTTTTGTCCACAACTCAAAAATATTCAGTTTTCTGTCAGAGAGGAGTAAAGAAACCTGAGAATATTCACCTCTGAGAAGCTGAAATCAGAGAATGTACTTTATCGTAATTAAAAAATGCTTAAATCAACTATTCTACCATCAAAATAGATGCAAATTAATTTAATAGTCGAGTGATAATAGATTCATTGTTGCAGTTCTAAGTGTTTTATGTTTGTTGTTAGGCTTATTAGTTTGTCTAACTGTTCATTCCCTTGTGCGCAATTGATTGATTGATTGATTGACTGATTGGTTTAAAGGATAAAAAAAGTGAAATTTCCACCCATTTTTCCATGATAAATAAATCGTAACTCTGTGTTCACTGTGCATGGTAGTATATCTTTCTTTATTTAAAAATTGGAATCATACTAATAATCACCATTTTACTAAATGTAACTGTAATCTGATTATAACTTTTTCTTAGAATCTTTAACTGTAATGGAATACAGTTACCTTTATATACAATATATATATAGATGTATCCAGATTACGTAATCCCACTACATGTAATCTGTTACTCCTCAAGCCTGATCATAACAGAAGTTACCTCAGGACACTTCATACAGTGCGGTCCAGACTGTACTCTTCATAATATTTACAGAGACTCAACAATCCCCACAAAGAGCAAGAACTGAGGCAACATAGAGAGGTGAAGTCTTTCCCTTACCATTGTGTCCCATTGGACTTTACTTCTTTGAAAATGTGAACAGTGGTCTATGGTGAGAGGCGAATATTTTTTTTTTGCCATTTGAATTGTGCCCTGAATTACACACTATGTTTGTCAATTTAAAACATAATTTTATAAGAAAAGAATTTTGTCACAAGGTGATAGGTTGTGGTAGGTTTGTTGTAGCATAGTTTTATATGAAACTGCTGGGTTAACTACAGCTCTCGTCTCGCACAATATACATCATCAACACCAATCTTCCTGTCCTTTGTAACGTTATCTCACCTGAAGTGTTTTATCCAGCGACTTCTGGTCCATTTATCAGCTGGAAATCAAAGGAACGAGCAAGACCTGTAACTCGTATGACTACATCCTGGTGGAAAACACACAGGCATTGTAGCTTCAGTGGCAGTTAGCTTTTGGAGGTCATGACATCACGCACGATGGAAGATCAGTCAGTCAATCTATCAAAAGAGCTGTTGCCCTTGACTACCATTCATATTTTCTGTGAAGTAACGAACTCAGGGTTGACCACTCTAAGGGGCGTAACTTTTCCTCTCTATTGGCGGGGGAAAATGTTCTTTTACGAGGCAGAAACTTCAAGTAGAACCAGGCTCAAATTTGCCTCCACCTGTTGACACTGTAGTTTGAGTCGATCCATCACACTGTCTTGCTGTCGTGAATATTCACTAGCACATCAAATAGATATTAATCCATGGATTAAAATAGTCCCCAATGAATGCACTATTTTCCCACATTTGAGTTCCATGCCATTTGAGGAAGTTATATAGCACATTTAAAAAACATAATCCATATGATATATTTGTCTATAAATTGTGTTTTTAAAGATTTACATTTTTAGTAGTCGAGTCACATGACATGGACACAAGTCAAACTCAAGTCACAAATTTGATGACTTTTGACTCAACTTGACAAAATCAAAAAAGACTAGCAACCTGACTTTGACACCACGACTTGTGACCTCACTTTGATTTGAGGCTTTTGACTTGAAAATACTTTATACTTTTCACCAGATACAAAGATTAAAAAGTCATTTTTATCATTTATTTATTTTAAAATCAACCCATGGTAACGCTATTCACTCTCAGCAGTTGACACTTAATTCCCCGGATCCACTTAGTTTGAACCAATCTGATGGCATCCAATCAAGCTGCAGCAATGAAGGATAATTACTGAAGAGACTACATAGTGCTAATCAAAAAATATGCAGTTCGAAAATTACAGACCAAGACACAACAGCTTCCGTGTTCATTTGATATTTGAAGTTGTACAAAGAACAGGAAGTTTAGACTCTGTCGTTAAAATGGCATTACATCTGGTGAAGAGCACATTAGAACTTGAGTTGACTTTGACTAAGCAAGTTTAGGACATGGAACTTGACTTGGAACTTGTCAGTCTTGACTTTGTCTTGATCCCACCTCTGTTCAGTAGTAACCAACAGACTTGTGTTAAGGTTAGACTTGAGTGAAACTGGCAGGGTTGAGAACTTGAATTGAGAGATTGATTTGTTTTTGTGTTCTCATGGGATTTGCTGATAGGAATAAAAACACAGATAATCCTTAAAATTCATTGTCCACTCAGACGAGTCATCCCGGATGATAAAACATGTGGTGTTTGAAACAGGGGATTTTTTTGGCAGAGCTTAACGATGCACGCTTTTCTAATGAGTAAGCCCTGTTTAGCCCTGTTTGGCTGTGTTGTGGAAACCAGTCTGCAGCACGAAACACCTGGCCCAGTTGGGTTCTGGTTTGGGGCTACAGGCCGGCCCCACTAATAGGCACTTGAGCCCCCCCACATCCGCCTAGTACCATGTTCCACCTAATGAGGCTCTACCCTGGGCTGTAAACAAGCCCAGATGCAACCCCAAAACACACACAGGAAATGTCTCATGACCATAACAACACACGGATCCTGCCAGCTCATGCATGATGGGGTGTGAACAGGAAGGCTGATCCTTGCAGGTTTTCTCCCTCTCTGCTCCACAAGCACTTATTATCCTGAGGGAAAGGGCTGCATGTGGTACGACTGCTCCAGCTCTTGCTCTGCATGCCAAATCCTCGCCGGCCGCCAAGATCATCACAGACCGCTGCCTTGCTCCTTTTCCACAGCCTACAGTTACAGTATGTACACAAACCACAGTTTATTCAGCACTGTGTTGGACCTGGCATGTCAGCTTTGACACGCCACAATAGGAACAATGTCTGCTTCTGCACAAAGAGTATTTCTCATGCAACAAGGTTTTTATTTAACTTGTAGGGGGGCTGAGACCTTGACAAAAGGTCCAGTGTTAGGGTGAGTGTGGCCCCAGCTGGTTCCCTTTACTACACAGACTGGCTAATGTACAGTGATCAGCCTGAGTCAACAGTGCTGGCCGGAAAAAGGCCTTAATTGATGATAGGAAACTTTTTTGGCCAAACGTGTTTGAATTGCCCTAAAATGTCCCATTGAATTTTCTGTCATTTTGTTCACAAAATACAAACAAGCCTGGAAAACCTCAGCAGAGACTGACACTGAGCAAAAAATACAAATGTGACTTAATTAACATGTTCATTCAGAGAAACCAAGAACAGAAACCAGAACTAAAGAGAAGTTTCCACTGGTGACATGATGAGGACACCCCTCCCACCCACCCACCCAAACTACACACACACACAAATCAGCACACACAGCACTTAATTAGCCAATTACACCCGTCCATACAAACCTTTGAGCTGGTTCACAAAGGACTTTTATACCTTTAGACAGTCTGGTCGACTAAAATCACTCCTCTGTTTCAGACCGCCACATGGGTCCCACTCATTCACCCACTCCTCTGCTATCAGTAGACTAGAATAAATCTTAATTTTAAAGGAATAGTGTGGTCGTTCATGGATTCTCCTACACACTTGGAAGGGGAGGGTGAGACAAGATGTTTACAAATTGCAGGCTCACCAATAGATGCCACAAATCCTACTCACTGATCCTTTAAGACTCATTTCACATAATTATTGTCCGTCTCTGTCTTTGTAAAAACTGGTTCAAAGCAGGTGTATTAGAAGTGATTAAAGGCAGCGTCAGAAGCAGCAGTGCCAAGTTTGCAGAGTGCACATCATCTGGAAACTTCATGAATCAAGACAGTCAATATGAAACACAACCAAGCCAAAAAAAAAAAAAAAAAAAAGAGGGGGAAAAAAACGCAGACAAGAACAAACTTCAAAACTCCAAATCAAAGAGTGTGAAATGCAACGGAGAATAGCAGATCCTTACCGAGCCCGGGGCTGGGGTGGGAGGGAGGGGATCAGTGCATGTGTGTGTGGGGAGGGGGGAGGGGGGGGAGATGTGGGGGTGTGTGCCTCTTCTCTCAGAACACAGAGCCGAGGGGTGAGCCTTTGATGGCAGAGCGTGACATGAGCACATTTAGGATGGGGGTGCAGCAGCAGTGTGACAGCAGACACACTTGCCAGACGACCCAGCCCCCAAATCTGAGCGGTTCGGATCCATTTTGGTACATGTTGACAAACAACTGGGGCCCAAGTCAACTGTCCTGCTTTCGCCGACCCACCGGAGCTTGTTTTTAAAAGCTAGGATCAAGAGTTGAAAGATGTTACGTTTCCGTACCCTGACACTGAAATAACCTTTCCCAGTGTTTGCAACTTCGCACAGATTTGGGTGTTGAATCTACTCTGCTGTTGGAGCTGCGTGATTGGTTGATCATCCTTTAGTTACTCAGTCAATGGCGCAAACAAAACCACGGGGGTTTAAAGATGTTCAGGAGGGCCAGAGTGGGTTTCATGGCTGAGCTTAGACTCCCACATCCTGTCCTTTTCCACTCCCTCCCTTTGGAGTGTTTCTAAAAGCAGTCCTTGCATGGGTTTGTGTTCTTTGTTGATGCTGTTTTCACATTTTTTTTCGTCCTTTGTAACTCCTGCTCCCTCTCTTTTTCTCCGGGGAGAGACTCTTTGGTACAAGAGATTAGAGCGGGTGCTGCCTAGCAACTGAATAAAAATGGCAGCTACAAAAGGGGCGCTCTCACTCTCCAACGTCTGACCTACATAATCCCAAGCCTCTGATCGTGCAACATAACAACATGATGAAAGGCCTGCTGTGATTTAACCCTCAAACAAATACTTGCCATCGCTGACCCCTCAGCTCAAAGAGCAATCTCGCCTGCTGCAGAACACCAAAGGGTGACTTCTGAAATCTTGACGTCGCCTAATTAGAAAGGAAGAAGAGGCCACGAACACTATTGGAAATGAGATGAATGTATTTGAGGAGATGGCAGCAGAGTGGCAAAGGAGATTAACAGTGATCACAGCAATGCTGTTGGCTTCAGAGAGCGTGAGCGAGCGGCGGAACCTCCCTCTGTTCACTGATTCATCTCTCCTTCAGCCACAGGCAGACGGAGCACAGGAATGAGTACAGAGGGATGAGAAAGCTTTACTTCTCTGTCTTCTGCTTATTGATCAAAGGACATGAAAAACACTCTGGAAGAAAAAAAAAAGAAGATACAGCAAAAAGCTGGAAACTTTTTCTTGAAACTTTCTCCTCCTGCACTGTGTTCTTAATATAATCTGCCCAGCCTTTGCTCTTCCCAGTTACCTTCCTTGTAGCGCAGCCTTCTTTTGCTTCCGTTTTTGACCTGTCTGCAATGTTGACAGGTGCTTTTGTTCAAAGTATCTTACAATAAATGACTTCAGTCACTGTAGGAGCTAGATCTAAGTCATCAAAGACTATAAGTGCACATTTTCCAAAACTAAGAATGTTGAAAGCGTGAGGTTTTGAAGTTTGAAAGTTTTCAGCCTGTGGCAGAGGATCGGTCGATGAAATCCATATTCTTTGCTATAATTGTAATGTAAAAATATTTCACTTTTTTTCCTCATGGTTTGCACTTCCTTAAACTTCTGCTCTTGGTCAAAAATGTATCTGTCTTGCACAGTTAATTCTCTATTATTTTTCAACATTTTTGTGTGGAAGCGACTCACATTCACACAAACTTTTAAAGGAGAATTATGTAATATATTTACTGTACTAAATCATAAAATGACCATGTTATTCCATTGGAGATTAAGGAAACATGATAAGCTGATATACTGGCTTGTCCAACAAAAACTCTGCAGCCAGCATGCTCTCCTTTGAAATTTCCATTCCAATCCAGAATGTCTGATTTAATTCTCCTGTTTCATGTTTATTAGAGTTCAAATGAATGTTCACTGAAGGAGTAAATGTCTGTTTATAAGTTGCAAGAAATTATTAATAATCTAAGAAGGAGTAGATATTTTTAACACTTAAATTGAGCAATATGTTAGTGGAGTCTGGCAGGCAGAGACAGACAGTCACTGAACTCCAACTCCAGAGTGTGTATTTGCAGAGCAGTGGGCTTTTTTTTCCCAGTTTAACAGGCTGAACTTTACATCGACAGACAATTAACAGTTATAAACAGTTGATCAACTTACAGTGTAGGACTTGTCCTTGCTTGTTATTGTCAAAATAAAATGTTGGGCTGGTCTTGCTCTCCTGTCTCTCCAGGCAACCTGCAGACAACCTGCATGGGTCTGGAATGCGAAGAGGAGGATGCGGAGGAAACAACTCGCTTCAACCATGGAACGGCCGTGCACAGTATGTCATTTCTGCTGCTGGGGATATCTCAATCAAAACAATGGATGGACTTTGATGGATTTCAACGGACACATTGTGAAGTAGTGGAATCATGGGAGTTGCTGTCTTTACCGTAAAAGCAACCACCATTGCTGATGAAGATCTATAGAAATCATGTTCATGTAGTATATTAAAACATTACATTTTGTCATATTCATCACTTTCTTCCTCACTCTCTGATGTATCATCTGATGTTGGGGGGGGGGGGATATGATGCCATGACAGGCAAACAAATAAAACACACAGTTACCTTTAATAAAACTGGATTTGAACATTTGAAACATTTGGGATAATGTAAGTACACAACTCAATGAAATGTATCACATAGGTCTTGTCATTTTTAGATATTTTGGGAATGTTACATATTATGCCTTTACTCTGCCTTCTTTATAGCTTTATAGCACCTGCTTTATCACCAGAGGTAGGAAATAATGAAGTACTTCCTTACTGTACTTAAGTAGAGTTTTCAGGTATCTGTACTTTACTTGAGTTTTTTTTTTTCACTTTTGCTTTCTACATTTCAGCACAAATATCTATACTTTCTCATCCTTACATTT
This sequence comes from Lutjanus argentimaculatus, assembly GCA_034769285.1. Lineage (NCBI taxonomy): Eukaryota > Metazoa > Chordata > Actinopteri > Lutjaniformes > Lutjanidae > Lutjanus > Lutjanus argentimaculatus. The sequence continues at coordinate 7,692,729 of JAWZSL010000001.1, forward strand.
TTAAATCAGGCTTGTTACTTTTGTTTTAATGCATTTGAGGTGAGTAGTTCTTTATTTTCCATCATTGCATGCCACTTTTCCAACATCAAGACCGATTTCAACCTGAATGGATGGGACAGTAACACATAGAAAAGACAATTCCTTATTGTGTATTCACCAGTTCATATCAAGCATGAGAGACATAACAAGATGTGACAAGATGAAAAGGGCAAGAGCAGGGAAAAGGTGAGATTCAGTTAGCTTTGAACAGAAAGAGTTGGTAGAAATGTCCTTGAGAGAGCGACTTTTACTTTTATACATTGAGTACATTTCTCAGCCTGTACTTTTTCACTTTAACTTGAGTAAAGAAGCTGAATCTTCTACTTTTACTTTTTTTTGCACTAGTATCTGCACTTCTACTCGAGTAAAGAATGTGTGTATTTTGCCACTTATGTTCATCCCTGAAATTTAATAAGTACTATTGTAATTTTACTGTTGTTGTTTCTTTATGTCTATATGCATCTATAACATATGCATGTTTGACAGGCCTGTAAGTTCCTACTCCTGCTCTGCTTCTTTTTTGTATTTTTACACCATTAAATGTTTCCTATTTCTTGGTTTCCTTTTTCTTGTTTCTCCTTATCTGAGGATAGAGGGTGCGATTTGTGATTCTGGCCTACATGAATAAAACTAACTTGATGAATTCATTTAGTTAAATCAAGTTCAAATCTTGTTTTGACTCTTTCTCGGTGAATGTTTAATTAAAAGCTTATTCTGGTTTAATTCAAAAGGACTTTTCCTTCCAGCGGTATTCATGTCTTCACACTCTTTTATATCAAGATGAAAGGATGAAGTCTGGAAACTGAGACTGAAAAGTTACGTCCTTCAGGTCAGATCAAGTGCAGCTACAACTTGGATTTTTTATTCACACCGGGGAAAATCTTCATGTTAACTCATCAGTATGTCTATTATTCAGTCTTAATGTCTCCGTCTTTAAAAGCAAGAGGAGAAAATCTGCTAGAGGGGTTGAAGTTATTTCACCTATTTCCAAGAAACTCTCCTGAATCAAGGGTCATTTTCTTGTTACTTGTTTCTTGAGAGCGCAGCGCATTTTTAGAAAGTTTGAGCACCAGGAACAGCTGGAATCATCAGTAGGGGTTTTGATTAATCTAACTGTACATAAACTCCTGATGGATGTGTTGCTGTTGATTAGATAACGTGTTATTTTGAGTAGAATAAAACCCTTCAAGTGTGTCTTCCTCCGCAGTGCTTTTGAAATTCCAAGACACTGAACAACACAGCCAATCCTCTGTACTCCAAAGCACACTTTTAATCTCTCAGCCTGCGTGCTTTCATTTCATGGACATCGTGATAGATGCTGCAGAAATATTTCAGCTGCTGTATCTCTTCAGCCACTTCAGACACTTGACACTGTATCCTCACGTCGACAGAAAAAAAAGTCACTGGAAAGCCCGAATTCTCAACCGCGTTCTCAGCCCGTGCACCGTGTAAATGTTTATGTCTACATAACGATGTGAGTCAGCGTGTGTCTGTGCAATCGCGTGTATGATTTCATGTGTGTTTGTGTCTTGCTGTAACAGGCGAGACGGCAGCGGCGTACTGGGTGTCTGATTGGAGTCCGGTTGCGAGGAGTGGCGAGCTGTGTGAACTCTGGTGCTCTCTGACTGCCGCATTTTCATGGAAAGCATCTCTTTGGGGGCCTGCAGGTTTTCAATACGCTCATTTACACATCAAAACAGCACAGGAAAGGGATAGTGCTCAAGGGGGGAGAGGGACTGCAGGAGGAGGGAGGGCAGGGTAATGAAGGATGCTTTATTTTCTCTTTTTTTTTTTCTCCCCCTCAGGGCTGGGCAGGGGTTTAAGTCTATGAGGGAGGTGCATTGATGCTATAATGATCGCCTTTAATCAGACCCATGACCAGATGGAGGGATTTCTCCTCAGCAGACAAAAACATGGTGTCAGCAGCTAAAGCGGGAAGGTGTTTTTACGCCTTTTTATATAAAACAAATTGTGCAAATCCTGTATAAACAGACCTGCTCTGTGCTGCTTTAGGATCAATAAATACATGCTTGGACTCACAGTCGACACAATGAAATACTGCTGAGCAGAGGTGGCAAAAGTACACACATTCTTCACTCAAGCAGAAGTACAGATACTTTTGTAAAACTACAGATTATCGCCTTGCAGTGGTATGCCTCTGCCAAACATCCACGCACATCTATACTGTATGTAGTGAAGACTTTGAAGGAATTTAATAAAAGGTATAAAAGCGTGTTTTTTATCATTATATTGTGTGATTCCAGTGAATAATTTCCAGTGACAAACATGCTGTGTTCACTTATAGACGACTGACAAAGTGTTATTATCTTTGATCTTTTGTGTATAAAATGCCATCACTTCATCATTTTATCCTGTTATTTGTGTGAAATGTTTTCATAATTAGTGTATAAATTCTTGGATTATGGGCAAAAACATTTTTTGTGAGTCACATTGACCTTTGACCCCCCCACCACCAATCTAATTTAATCCTTGAATCCAAGTGAACATTTGTGCCAATTGTAAAGAAATTCCCTCCAGGCATTCCTAAGATGTTGCATTCATGAAATTGGGATGGACGTGAGGTCACAGTGACCTTGAACTTTGACCTCTGACCACAAAAATCTAACCAGTTCATCCTTGAGTCCAAGCGGACATTTTTAACGAGTTTTTAAAAAAAATCCATCAAAGCATTCTTAAGATATTGAAATCAGAAGAATGGAACAGAGGGACATACAGACGTACGGACATATGGACAACCCACAATCACAATGCCTCCGGCCATGGCTATTCTGGGAGGCGTGTGTGCAAGCGTGACCAACTCAACTCAACTCAAACTTTATTTATATAGCACATTTCATACACAGGGCAACACAGTGTGCTTTACATTAAGCAACAATAAAAATAACAATCAAAACAAATGCAAGACAAATATACGCACCAAAAAGTGTGCAGTTACACAAATGTCAGTCCAAAATATACAAATATCAAGAATATACAAAACACACGTGCACACACGTACATGTGTCGAAGACGCACCCACATGCACACATTAACTAATGGACCTTGTGCTTGTCTACAGCTAATCTCAAACACTTCTGGACAGATCAGCCTCATTTTTTTTTTTTTTTTTTTTGTGCACGTTCATGGCTGTATGCTGAAGGACTTCTGTGATTCACATTTTGGAAAAGCCTTTTCTATGGCTCCATGCTGGTGACAGCCATGAGCGCAGGCACCATGATTTCATGTCATCCCATGCTTGTGAACATAATATTTCTAGAGCGTCTTGAAGAAATTTCTCCACTTGGACTCAAAGATAAACTGATTAAAATTTGGTGCTCTAAGGTCACTGTGGCCATTATTTAAATATTCACACACAAACACGCGACAAAATTTCCCACAGATGTCTAGTGGGGTGCTAGCAGTGCTGGAGAGTAACTACTTACATGTAACTAGATACATGTAACAAACCTGCTTTGGAGATGTAATGAGAGAAAAAGTACAGATATTTGTGTTTAAGTGTAGGGAGTAAAAGTTTGAATTTGTCAGAAAAATATGGTACAGAGTACAGATATCTGAAAAAATCTACTTAATTACAGTATTAAGTAATTCGTTACTTCCCGCCTCCATTGCTGAGAAACCTATAAGGACAAGTGTTGCCTTTTCTGGGAGTAGTCTCACTTTTGGCCCAGACAGACTCACTGCTCAGTGTGACTGACACTATTTAACCTCCTGAGCCAGAAGAGAAGAAAAACAGTGCAGAGTCTGAGCCAAACTAAATCTTTCGAGCAGACTCAGCTTACTTAACTCTTGAAATTGGACATTACTGGAAGATGGGGTGGGGTCTTTCTCGGAGCAAGCTCGGTGTTGATTGGCTGCCGCTGCTCCGGCGCTGCAGACCTCAGGTGTGTGCGTGAGCGTGTGAGAGTGTGGGTGTGAAGGGAAGGTGTTCCCGGCAGCCACATCTCTGGCGCCAAAGGAACCACAGCTCAAACAAACTCTGTTTTTGGAATGAACCTTTTCTTTCTTGCCTCTATCTGAAGCGCTGTGTGATTCCTTTCCTCTGCGAAAGAGAAGGAGCTAAAAATAGCTGTCAGTGACCTGGAAATGTAGTGATAGAAGTCATATTTGTGGAACAGAAGTGGGAAGTAACAGTAGAGTTTTAACGTATCTGTACTACTACTACCAACACTACTTGAGTATTTATTTTTTCGACAACTTTTTACTTTTATTCCATACATTTTAATACAAATATATGTACTTTCCTGACATTTTCTTTTTTTAAAGAATATTATTGGTGCTTTACACACAAATTGACAATAGTGTCATGTGGTAGCAGTACAGCAGAAAAAACATACAGCGCATAACAGAAAAAACAAAAGAGAGCTTGGTCTTAGTCATATTTCACATTTTGCAGTAAGCATAGTAACCTCACCCTTCAAGTCAGAGTAAAGAAAACATAAGCAAACAATAATAATAAGTAAATAAGATAGGATGGGATCTTATTCAGGGATAACTGGGAAGATAATTTTCTTTTAAAAAATATTTGAAATTATTTGGAAGAGCCCTTTAATACATACCAGATCTATTTAATCTGTAAATTAACTGAAAATTTCCTTTATCCACAGGATGTTGGAAGCCAGTGTGGGTGATTTCCACCTTGATTATATGAGACGTCTGGCCAATAATGTGGCAAAAGTTACCAGATCCACCTGGAGCTTAAGCAAAGGCAACTGTGAGATGCCAAATAAAGCAGTGATGGCATCAGGCTCTATAAATGCCCCAGTTATCTCCATCAAAGTAAACAAAAATCGCAGTCCAGTTGTTACGCAGAACATATGCACGTGGTCTGCAGGTGTTTGATGACATTTTTCGCAGGAGGGTTGATATTATCATAAATTTTTAAGAGCCTAACTTTGGTCCACCAAATGTGGTGAGCAACTTTACTCCTTACATTTTCAAAACAGGCTTAGTTTAATGCATTTGGGGGGATTTTTAGTTTGCCTCATTACGCACTGCCTTCTCAACATCAACCTAAATGGACGGGACAATAACACAGAAACAACAGACGTGACAGACGTAAATGAGCAGAGAGAATGTGAAGTTCACTTAGCTTTGCACTTGAGGCTAACATTTTTGCGCTGGACACGGGATTTCCATGGGATTCCTGTGGGATGGGAGTCAATTTTGCTATACATCACTAGACAGGAAAAAAAAAGTCAACAATAGGTCAGTTTTTCATGTATAAAAACATGTGAAATGATATGTGTGGACTGTGGATTGACAGGACAGGACAGGATTTTTTTTTTCGATTTCGATTTACTCTGTCATGGGACATTGTGATGGGACAGGATTATTTTTGTGGGAGTTGGACAGGACAGGATGAAGATCCACTCCTGTGTCACCCTCCACTTTGCACATAAACAGTGAGTAGAAATGTCCGTCAGATGGCTACTTTTTCACTTTTATTCTTCAAGTACATTCCAGAGCCTGTAGTTCTTCACTTCTACTTGAGTAAAGAACTTGAATCGGTGACTTTTTGACACAAGTACCTGTACTTCTACTTGAGTACAGAATATGTGCACTTTTGCCACCTCTGTTGTGGAAAAAGAAACAGCAAAGACATCCTGTTGTTGCTATTACAAGTCATTTCTGTTGACCTTTGTGATTTTTAAAAACCTGTCTTAGTCATAGTCAGCAATAAATGGAAAAATTAAAAAAGAAGTGCAGAAAAGGCAAGAAAATGAAGAAGGAAATGCTGAGAAGAGAGAAAAAAGTTTAAACAAAGCTGCAAAAGACAAACTTCCCTCTGTACTACCCCCATGCCCTTAACCCTCTGCAGCTACTACCTCCTTCCTATCTAATCAGAGCGGCCCGGCGCAGGTGGGACAGGCTGGTTTGTGTCTCACACACAGCAAGTGTTTGGCCTCTCTGGGTCATGTCACTGGAGTGTAAACCGGGGAGGAAGCACGCGCCCCCGTTCAGGCGCCCATGAACTGGAACATGTGGCTGAAACACCACCAGCCGAGTCTCTGGCTGCGAGCGTGCTCCAAGCAAAACAGCCCCTTTTTTAATAGTTAAATGTGATCCACACAGTGTCAGAGTCCAGGACTTCGCAGCGCTTGCCTGCCAAGCCATGGACAACGTCTACAATGGCTGAGTAATGAAAACACAGAAAAAGAGGGGGGAGGATGTTGGTAGTTAACCCACATCTTGTTCTGCAGGAGGAAGGAATAAGTAATTGGAGTTAACTCAGGCGTTGCACAGATCCACACCGAGTGGAAATGTGGTTAATTTACTACGGAGACATAATGCAACTTTGATTCGGACTGGTGTGTGTGTTTAGTAAATGAACACTCACATGTGCATGGAACAAGCTGTAGTACACGGATCTTATTATAACTCAGCTGGGATTGCAAGTGGTGGAAAAATGAAAACAAAACAACTTTTTAACCTCTCTGGAGATGTCAGCGAGCACACGCCTGCTTCACGCTGCATGTGGAGGTTCCAGTAATGTAATGAAAACAAGCTCCTGGTCATCACATTTTTTCCATGCTATCACTCCCATGTGCTGCTGCTGCTGCTCCTGCTGCTGCTGCTGGTGGTGACACTGCACACAATTACACACACAGACATAATAATCAATTCCACTGCTGTCAAACACTGTAATTTCCACTGTGTTTTGCTGTGTGTGGCTGCAATTTACGCTGGCACTTAAATTGTTAAAGTCTCGTAATGTAAAAGCTATTTATTTTCACTTTTTTATGGACCGCCTGAGAACATGGTGGCTCTTGTGCATAATAAAATGGACTTTATTACTGAAATGTTAGTTGCAAGATCCCAACTTGGGGTATTTATTTACTGAAAAATAATGTTATGCGCCCTTTTTCTCTGCATCAGTCAGTGATTATTTATACCTGATGGGAGCTCCTCAAGAATTAATGCTGCATTGTTTCCTAAGCCAAACTAAATGCCTTGCAGTCAGTCAAATTCAGTTAGTTTGGGGGTTCCCAAACTACCATAACAGATGCACAATAAACCACATAACCCCAATTTGCAACGATTTTGCCTTAAGGAATCCCCTCTGAGTATCTTTTTTTGAACATTTGTAGATAATAAAGTTTAAGTTCATGTTCATGTTCATGTTTTTTTCAGAAGTCCGGAATCTACTCAACCAAACTCAATTTTCACTTGTCCCTGTACAAATTGTTTCATTTATTAGTGGTTGTAAAACAACAACAAAGAACAAAGTTAATTGTCATGCTTAATCTAGGGCCACGACGTCTATAAAATGTATTAATAGTGAAAAATGTCCATCCCAGTTTTTCATAGTCCAACACAATGTCCATAAATGTTTCATTCTGTCAGTCCAAAACCAAAGATATTCAAAGGGACAGTTCACCCAAAAACAAAAATACATGTGTTTTCTCCGGCCTGTAGTGCTATTTATTCATCTAGACTTTTTTTGTGCAAGTTGCAGAGTTTTGGATATGAGCTGTAGAGGTGTCGGGCCTTCTCTAATAAATGAGAAATACATTTGAAATTTCTCTCATTCCAAAAATCATGATCCGGTTACTCAAGATAATCCACAGACCTTGTTGTGAGCAGTTTCATGTAGGAACTATTTTCTTTCTATTAGACAGAAAGTAGTTCCAGTAGATTCTACTGCAAAGAGAATTTAGTTCCTAGATGAAACTGCTCACAACGAGGTCTGTGGATTATTTTGATTTTTGGAAAGAGACACTAATTAGAAGTTTTCACGTGTATTTCTTTTGGTGCTTGGAGCGACACAGGACTTGTGCCATTTAGTCCCATTATACTGAAGAGAAAGCAGACTTCTCATTGGCCAATATCTCCAAAACTCTAGAACTCACCAAAACAGTTTAGACGGATAAATAACACTACAGGCCAGAGGAGTCAATTTTGGGATGAACTGTCCCTTTAATACAATAATAAACAGGGAAAACATTAAATCTCCATATTTGAGAGGCTGAAAACAGCATTTCTGCCATTTTTGCATGAAAAATTACTTTAACCCTTAATCCACTATCAAAATAGTTTAATAAATTAAGCCTTTTTTTTTTTAACCACTGGCTGACTGAGCAGGTTGAGTTGCTAGATTTACCAGCCCAACATGACACTTTAAGGCAATCCTTATTTTTTTAGCCATAATTAAGTCTTCATAGTTAATCAGAGATCACTAGGATCACTATTAGGGCTGCATGATATGGCACAAAAAAATAATACTGCAATTAGTTTTGACAGATGTTTGTGATTTCAATATGATTCACTATTAGTGGGAATGGTCATTTTAGCATCAATTTTCATTTTCACAAAAAAAAAAAGATAATTATGTGACATTTTTTTGGCATCTGTGCCAAATAAACATGTTTTCTTACATTTGGAGAACAAAATTTGTAGACCAAGACATCTCTGCACCACTACAGTACTTCGTTATCATGCTGTTTTGTTACACATTCTTCCTTCATAATACAAAAAACTACAGAGTCTGGATATTGTACTTGGCCACATTCCAATTTCAACAATATGTCAATTAATTGTGCTGTCCCAAACACAATAACTGACAATCAATCAACCCTGTTTCTTCCCTTGTTGTCCATCTTTATGCCTACAACCCACCTAGTGGTTTGAAAACCATTAGGTTGGATTTAAATTTGGTTAAAGAGGAGGTTAAATTTGGATCATTTGTATTCTGGAATCCCTTAATTTATACCAGAAATACAGCTTCAAAGATCCACAAACCACACAAAAACTTAAATATTAAGTTAATAATCCATCTACTCAATGTGCAACCGCAGTTTTGAGAGCCTGCGCTTAACTTAAATCTGTCAGTGAAACCATGCAATAAGGCTGAAATCCACTTCAGATTTGTCCTCTCAGATCAAAGTGCTGAGTGTTTGCACGGGGATCAAATGGAGCAGCGAGAGGGCAACAACAGCGATTCTGTGTGAGGATTAAAAACCGCCATTAATTAAATATATTCCTCCGCCAAAACTGCTCCTGCATTTTTAAGACGATGATGCAAACATTAATACTTGCCACGGATTGTCACTCTATTCATCAGCGATTCTCTTTGAGGATTATTGTCGGGGACGCCTCTGGGGTGTGTAGCATGCACACATGGAAGACAACACATTTGGCGGGGAGTCCCCCGCTATAAAGAAAAAAAAAAAGCATGAATCCCAGGAGAAGAATGGCAGGAAAATCGGAAAACAAGACTGCAATGAGGAAAAATTTGTGACTCTTAAATCTGAGACTGTTTAAGACTGTTAAAATGGTTAAATATTCATTATAAGAGTTGTCACTATGCCAGAATTTTAAACTTAGAAACAATAATACTATACAAAAATGACTCAATATCTCATTCAATATCAACGAAAAATGAAAAACACACAAAATATGATATTTTTCCCCTTTTTTAAAAAAAAACTGCACACAGTGCTGATACAAAAAAAGTCACTGAACACTGTGGTTTTACTGCTGCGAGCCAAATTTCAGGTAGAATAAGACTGAAAGGCACAATATGAAACATTTTCCTAAAAAACAAAACAATGTGGAGATTCATATACATATATAACATTGCATAACACAATCCCCTTCAGTTATCAGTTATGACCCACTCGAAGTCACCTGTGGTAGAGTCTGTAACTGCAGAGACCCTGCCCTCTGCAAGTATGTCATTTTTTTCCCTCAACAACTGTCTGTCTGGTGTGTTTAAGAACAGTTCAGACAAATCCTACTAAATCTACCTTTAACTAGACTTTGGTCTTGAATGAACAGTTTCTTGTATATTATTCCATACTTTCAATACTATAATTTATTGGATATTATATTGTTTTATAGAGACAGTTCACCCCCCAAATCAAAAACAGGCCTGTAGTGGTTTTTATCCATCTAGATTTCTTTTGGTGTGAGTTGCAGAGTTATGGAGATACCAGCTGCAGAGATGTTTGCTGTCTGTTCAGTATAATGGGACTAAAAGGCATTCAGATTGTGGTGCTGAAAGCACCACAACAATACATTTGCAGAACTAAAAACTAGCACCACTTCCCAAAAATTATGACCCCATTAAGCAAGGTAAACCATACAGCAGTTTCTTTTAGGAACTATTTCCCTCCTGCAGTGGAATCTAACAGAACGACTTTAGAATCTACCAGAACTACCTTTCTTTATGCTGGGAAGAAAGCAGTCCCTACAGGAAACTGCTCACAACAAGGTATGTGGATTATCTTGAGTAACTGAGTCATTTCATTTCTGGAAAGAAACACTGCTGACATCTCCATAACTCTGCAACTCAAACCAACAAAAACTCAAGACAGATTAACAACACTGAAGGCCAGGGGAAAATATATATATTTTTGAATTTTGATATGAACTGTCCCTTTAAACAGGTGGTATTGAAAAAGCTTTCAAGTACTGATACTTTTGACAAACTTATGAGACAGTTATCAAAATGACAACAATAACACCAGGGAGCTGAACATGAATTCCACAAATTTATTATCCTCCAAAAGGCCAGAACCAAGAGTTCTTATAAAAGGCACTTAAATTTCCCTTTATCTTCAATAAATGCATCTAAACAACAAATCTGATAACTTTAAATTAAATATATTTACAATAAATAAAACATTTATACAGATTTATACAATTAATCATGCCACTTTCAGGGAGGAGAATAGACTATTATTTCCCAAGATAACCTCCCATAACAGTCTTCTTCTTTTTTTGTTTTTGCTTTGAAACACTGGGCATGTCTACTGCACAGAACACTATGAAACAGAAAAATATGGGTAACAATACTGAACATTTCCCTTTATGCATTGAATACTGTTTATAGATAGTTTGTCATAGTGACTGACGCCTGTACCTGTGTGTCCCTTTGCAGCAGCAGAGCAGTAACTGACAGTTCAACTCAACCACTCATCTTCTTACAAAGTCTTTAGCAGCTCCTTACTCAGGGCATGTGTGTGTGTGTGTGTGTGTGTGTGTGTGTGTGTGTGTGTGTGTGTGTGTGTTGTTGTGTGGTTGGCAGTGTGTGTGTGTTGTGTTCCCTCTCAGACGTGTGTGGGGTTGTCTGAGTGCAGGTCAGTCTTGGCCATGTGCAGAACCACAGCAGGAGATTTGTAGTGGCAGTGTGTGCTGCCACAGCTCACCCCGCTGCAGAGTTTCCTGCTTCTAGTCCTGTCCGTCAGCTTCCTGCTGCACAGGCCCTGCCAGGTCTGCAGCGTTTTTGAGCTCCACACCCACACCCCGCTGGTGATGCCCACCACCAGCGACATGAAGATCTTCAGCATGAACACGGCCACCGTGGGCACGGATGTCTGCAGCGAGCAGTCGCTGCTGAGCCCGTTGAACGAGCCGCACTTCATCTGCAGCCCCCTCAGCTTCCAGTAGTCCATGTTCAGCCGCTCATAGAAGTAGCAGACGATGACGCAGGTGGCTGGCACTGTGTACAGGATGGAGTAGATGCCGATCTTCACCATGAGCTTCTCCAGCTTCTCTGTGTTGGTGCCCTCCGTCTTCATCACCTTGCGGATGTGAAAGAGAGCCACGAAGCCGGTGAGGATGAAGGAGGTGCCGATGATCAGGTAGCAGGACAGAGGGATGAGGACGAAGCCGGTGAGCGCCCCAGAGTCCATGCTGCCCACGTAGCACAGCCCCGTTAGCTCATCACCAGCCACCTTCCTCATGGTGAGGATGATGATGGTCTTCAGAGCGGGGATGCCCCAAGCGGCCATGTGGAAGTAGTTGCTGTGGGCTTCAATCGCCTCATGGCCCCACTTCTTCCCTGCCGCCAGGAACCAGGTGAGGGTGAGGATGACCCACCAGATGGACGAGGCCATGCCGAAGTAGTAGAGGATGAGGAAGACGATGGTGCAGCCCGTCGACTCTAACCCCTCCTGGATGATGTAGAGCTCGCCGTTCTCCCGGTCGCAGGCGATGTTCTCAGCCCCAGCCACGGAGCGAATGATGAAGGCCACGGAGTAGACGTTGTAGCACATGGAGAGGAAGATGATAGGCCGCTCCGGGTACTGGAAGCGGTGAGGCTCCAGGAGGAAGGTGAGGACGGTGAAGGCGGTGGAGACAAAGCAGAGGATGGACCACACCGTCATCCAAATGAAGGCAAAGTCTTTATCCTGCCTGGACCAGAAGACGTCCACAGCAGAGGAGCAGCGTGGTGCACACGACTGGCTCTTCTCCACGAAACTGGAACTTGTCCGGGTTCTCGCAGGAGCCCATGCTGCCCGGAGAGCGCCCGCTGCTGGTGCCCGGCTGCCTGGGGCGCGGGGGCACCGGAAGCATGCCCTCACCTTCTTTGCCCTCCGTTCTTGTCTCGTTCTCGGGGGCCTCCATGCAGAGGGCGTTGGGGTCGTTTCTGGTGGGCAGCCTGGAGCAGTCGAGCGAGTCGGGCCAGGTATAGCTGAACTTCTTCATGATGGGGGCACACCTCTCCCTGGCCTGCTCGCACATGGGTCTGCAGGCGGGGATGGAGGTGGACACTTTGTCCGTGCACATGGGGGCGTAGAGGGAGCAGAGGAAGAAGCGGAGGTGCACATCGCAGCCGTAAGCCACCAGAGGGGCGAACTCTTGGAGCTTGATCGCAGCCTCCCTCTGGTCGTCGTGGTCCATGAAGTTGGGCATGCGGGTCAGGTTGTAGCCGATCCCCTCGCACATGGGGATCACGATGGGCTCGCACTTGGCCGGTCTGCCCCTCTCCAGGTCGTAGGAGCCTATCTCAAAGCTGGAGCCAGAAATCACCAGCAGACACCACAAAAAAATCACCACCTTCAGCGGACAACCGTCCATGCTCATTGTTTTAGTCAAAAAACTGAGCTCTGTCTTTCAAAAACGAGCATGAAAAAGTCAAAAACACGGTCACAGAGAGATCCCCGCTATTTCCCCATGGCGCAGGCAGGTCCAAATGTTGCCGTTACCGCTCCGTTAGAAGATAAAAACCCTCCAAAAACAGCCTCACCAGAAAGTAGCTGACTGTTTAACTGTTCAGTCTTGTATTAAAACGATTAATCCCACAGACAGTCGAGGTAAAGGTCCGTAACTAAGACGTGACAGTCGGAAACTTCGACAAACAATGGAGGAAAATCATCAAAATCAAACACCGAGAGCGGAGTGTAAATCCTCACGCGGGACCGTTAGCAGCCGTTGATAAAAGGCGGGTATCAAAGCGGCCGCACGCGCTCCAAAAAGGCTGTTTGAGCCGCGACTCTCGTCCGTCCTGTCGGCTCCTGCTCTTCGTCCTCCGCTTTCAGGCTCGACACTGAAGTTTGAGAGCCGCTCAGTGGGACCTCAGTGTGGGGAGAGACAGAGAGGAGGAGGGGGTGGGCGCTCCGTGACGCTCACATTTCAACCGGCAGCACCACACAAGGAAAATTATCAGACAGATGCTGGAGCGTGGTCAAATACCTCTGATAGTTCTGCTCTGTATCGCGTTCAGAAGCCTTTACTTGAATCAAATATCAGTGCCGAAATGCAAAATACTGATTTACAGGTGAAAGCACAGCATTCAAGGTTCAGATTTAGTAAAGTATTATCAGTAAAATGCACTTGAAGTTCTCCTTTTCAGTGGTGGAATATACATCACGTATGTACTGTACAATAAGTAGCTACACATTGGTATTTCGAGTAGTTATATTCATTCTGGGCCACACTTTAAAACAGTGGTTCTCAAGCTGTGGGGTGAGTCCCACTGCTGGGGCATGGAGCCACTGCAGGTGGGACGCGGATGACCAGGGGAAAATATGAAGTTGAATGAATATGATTTATGTACGGTAAATAAACAAACAAATGTTTGCTGATGCTATACTTTACTTAACTAAAATTCAGCTTCGATCATAAAAAAAAAAGAGTTGCTTCCCTTCTCACTGTTAATGTTTGATAAAAGAAAATTGTGAGGTGTAAACGCTTTTCAGTTTCTGAAGTGGGCTATTCCAGAAAAAGTTTGAGAACCACTGCTTTAGAGGCTACTTGTAGCTATTCTTAGGCCAACATACTCTATAAATTCAGATTTTACATACAGAAACACAGGGTGAGATTATAAAACAGAATGAAATGGTTCAAATTTGCTTTACTCTGACCAACTTGCAGTAAAAAAAATATGAATAATTCAATGAGCAGGTCATTATAGTGAAATAAACCCTAACAGGGTGGTGAAAGCCTGACGAGAGATGTTACATTATCCTTCTTATTACATAGCTACTAACTAAAAAAAAAAAAAAAAGACTTTTGAAAATGATTTTTATTGATTTTAAATTATTTTATTGCTTTGACTAAGTCCTTCAGAATCTATAATCAGATCTGTGGCCATAGCAATGGTCTGTCATTCATAGCAGTGGTCTGCTATTCAGAAATAACAGACCTCAGACTGCTGTAATTGACCAGTCTGAATTGAGTATTCAACCAAATGATTGATTTTTGTTTTTTTAGTAGCCTAGCAATTCACGTCTGGATCCTGCATCACTCTCTCAGGGTTTATTTTGCCATAATGACCTGCTTATCCCTCACATAACACTCACATGTTCCATTTCTTTTCATAATGAATACTTTTACTTCTAATATTTTCACGTTTTTCTAATCTTTTTTTTTTTCCAAATGAAGGACTTACACTTGTATTGGAATATTTTTAGTGTGATATTGCCACTTGACTTTGTCTGATTATTACTCATACACAGTGGTGGGGAAGTATTTTTTCAAAAATATCAAAAAATTCTGCATTACAAGTAAGAGTCCTGGATTGAAAAACATACTTAAATATAAACAGGGCTGGATTAACCTTTAGGGCACCCCTGGGGCAAGAATGAGTTGTGGGCCCCATCTCACCCCCTTGTATCTCACTCCCTCACTCTCCTTGTGTTCCAAATTATAAGTCAATTAATGAAAAATGTATTTAAGAATCCTCCATGTAAGCATAATATCAACTGAAAAACACAAAAACTGACATTATAAAGAGAAAGAAGTTTTTCAAAGTGTCTACTGCCGAGCAAAAGGTGCTGGTGTGAAGTCAGAGTCAGAAGATAAATCACAAGTGTTTGTGCTACTGACCACACAGCTCCTTTATCATACACTTGTAATAAAATTAGATTTTTATATATTAAAACTTAATTTTGACAGTTCTCTACAAAACCTCAAGATCAGGTCAAAATGCAGGAGCCACCCTAAGGCCCTTGCCATTTTAGTGCATATTAATTACAGAATAACGAATCTGGAGCCTTAAGGGTCTGCAGGGCACTGGGGCAATTGTCATGTTTTCCCAAGATGGTGATCCAGGCTTGAAAAAAGTGTGCAAGTATGATCTGCAAATTACCTCAAGTATGAATAAAAAGTTCACCTATGCATCTTAATGGCCCCTGTCATTGTTACATTTTTATATCTGAAATCAGAAAAATTTTTATAACTGAGGCATTAATGTTGTAGCAGGTCTCAATGGAGCCAATTTGAACTACTTTATATTGTCTGAGTTTTTACGTACACAAATACATCATAGTTGAATAAAAACTATAAAGTAGCATAAAATGGAGTCCTCAAATAAAGTAAAAAACACCTCAGCATTTTAATTTTATGGTATACGTATGTATAAATGTAGCAAAAATGTTATTTATATATTTATAAATATTTCCCTCTAATATTCAGTGGAGTAGAAGAAGTAAGTGATATAAAATGGAAATATTCAAGAAATGTACTTCCTAGTTGGACTTAAGTACAACTGGGGGATGACTATAATCAGTTATCAACACCAAGACTTAGATTAACAACCACCAAATGCATCTCAAATAATTATTTTCCTTTATTAAGTAATAATAAAAAACTAATTAAAAAGGTGAGGCAACAACTTTCCCCTCTGGATCCATAATAACAAACCTGCTGCCTGCTGCTCTGAGTCACTGACTAGTTGATTTTTCTCCAGTATAGTTGTAGAAAAAGCCCACTCCTCTTGTAAAATGATAGTCCCAGTGGCGTTTTACTGTTGCTGACTCATAATTACTCTGTCACCATTTTCTGCTAATGTTTTCATGCAGTATAATGTGAAACTTTATTGAGCCCTGCAGGTCAGTTCTCCTCTGTAAAACAAAGCTGGTATATAGGGGTTTCACTGCCTTGCTTAAGGACACTTCTGCAGGGGTGGGTGCTTTGAGGGTGGACCAGTTTAAGAATGGTCTCTCTAAAAACACAAACAACACATGCACAATGAATCCATAAATAGTATGATCTGAATTAGCATGAAAAAAAAACAAAACAAAACATAACAGTGCACAGAATCAGGCATAACATGCAACAAATGAATGCAACAGTGATTGTGTGGAGCAGAGGACTATTGTTTCCATCTAGTGGCTGAATGGAGCGAGCCTGCAGCTCCACAGCTGTTGCACTGAGTATTTGATCTTTTCTCAAACAGGGGTGGAACTCAAGGATTCTGGCCTCTCGCCCTGCAGGACTGAATTGGTTGTCAACTGCATGCTGTCTCTATTAGCCCCTGTCTTAAAACTCTGCTGAAGGCAGTTGTGCACTTGTCTCGAGTGAGATTAACTGGTTTAAGGGCAGTGCTGGCTGACAAATAAGCATGATGCTGCAGCCTCTTGTACACAAACTAAAACATGGAAACCCACATTTTTTTTTAAAGGAATAGTTTCAAACATTTCACTCACATATTTGCTAAATATAAGGCTAGAGCCAACAGCTATTATTATCTTAGCTTAGCATAAAAACAGCTAGCATAGCTTTCTCAACATGTGACAAAATCTACAGCACCTCTAAAAGTCATAAATGGACAAATTATATGTTGTTTATGTAATCTTTGCAAAAATCGTAGTGCAAAAAGGGAAATTTATTGTTTTATTGAAGGTTATGTGCCATTTCTTCTGGCTGTAAAGTCATAAATTACACTTTTTAGTCTCTGTGAAATTACGATTTTAAATATGTAACTATAGACAACAGCAAATACCTTTTGAGGGCAACGTGATACCAACTGAATTACATTTTCTGATAACATAACAAAGAAATGTAATGAAATGTAGGAAATGTAACATACCTGGTAAGTCGCAAAAATGTTGATACTGAATTTATCAGTGAAACGCAACTTACTTCATCTGTTTTCCACCAAAATAAGCAGTCTTGCAATACACTTTCCAGTTCTTTAGAGCACAGCATTATTCAAAAGTCGGTGGTGAACTTTTTTTTAGCGCTAAAAGTGCATGTAAAGATTTTTTTTATTAGCTTAATATTTAACCAAAATGATCTTTTCCTAACTTCAGAGTGCTTTTATAGGTTTACGTAAAATCTAGCCCAAATCACAATATTTCCTTATGATAACCAAAATACTTTTGTTGCAGGAGTCTGGACACAAACCCCAGATTGTGGTGTTAAAGTTCTGTATTTTGTACGACCACCATCTACTCTAACCACCTCTTGTGAATCCAGTGAATTATGTAAGGGTTTATGTACAGTGAGCAGGTTATTATTGTAATATAAATACTGACAGGGTGATGCAGGTCTTGAATCATCCTGACGGGGTTTATTTCACAATAATGACCTGCTTATTGTACATTATCCTACATATTACATGGTTACTTACCAAAACAGAAAATAACATATTTGGCACACATTTATATGCATTACCAACTGTACATTATCCTGCTTCTTACGTCATGGTTATGTACCAAAAGCTCTAGAGTCTATGATGTTTATTTCAAAGGTCTGTTATATATAGCAACAGTCTGCTATACAGAAATAACAGACTTAGAATGTTGTAATTGACAATCAGAACTGAGCATTTCACAAAGCTATGTAATAAATAAGTGTATTGTTTCAAAGAAACATTTTGCAAGAAAATAATCCAGGCAGGAATTACATTGCCACCACAATGTATTAATGAAAAAAAAAAAAAAAAATAGCATCATACAAGTGTAATTTTTAGGAGACAGGCTTAGCAAGCTGGAGGACCCATGCAAGCTCTTCCCCCTGTTTCCAATCTTGCTGCTAGCTAAGGTAACCAGCTGCTGAGTCCAGCTTCATATTTAGTGTATATGAAAATGGTATTCACCTCTCATCTAACTCTCAGCTGGAAGCAAACAAGCATTTCGTTCCCAGCTGGCGACTGTTTCTTTAAGATACCATATCCACAATGTTTTGATCTTGTCCGATGGAGTGTGAAAATACTGCAGCTTAAACTGCACCTTGTATTATCAGCTATAAATTTACCGGACCTTTGAAAGGAAATCTTTCTTATGCTTTCTAGATGACAATTGAGCAGATGAGCAGTGTTGCTGCTTATTAATCTGGTCAGGTAAAAAAAAAAAGCCTCCAACTTCAAATTAAGCCTGATCGAGCGGGGAGGAAATACATTCCAGACTCCGAGATGATATCTTATTGTACGTCAGCACTTGAGGCTTTTGGTGAATCAAATAGAAATGCTTTGACTGAAGTTCCATTACTACTCACAGCCTCTCCACTTTACGTTTTCAAGTTCACACTTCAAAGACAAGGGTCATTGGAGAGGCCTGCAGAAGCTGAGTGTGCCTTAGAAGCTTCAGATTATTATCAGACTGATATCTTTCTCCAGGTAGCAAACATCAGGATGCATTAGTATCCAAGTCATAAAGCCTTTATAAGGTGGAGCAGTGGTGGATCAAGATTGACCCTCAAAGCGTTTGGATTATACTTCACTAACCTCAATCTGTATCCATGTTAAATTATGAACAGTAAACATCATAAGCAAATGCTTTTATTTGTTCAAAAGCAATTTTAAATGTGATTTAAAAGATTATTTCACTATTTAGGAAAATGCAATTATTCGCTTTCATTGCTGAGAGTTGGATGAGAAGATCACTCTCTGTACAGCAAATTCTGAAGCTACCACCAGCAGATGGTTAGCTATGTTGAGCATATAGACTGACAACAGGAGAAACAGCAAGCTTGGCTAACACTTTTGTTGTGTGGGTTTCACACTTTTTTAACGCATTTTTCATGACTTAAACAAACAAAATGTAATGTGTTAATTATGGGACTTCACTAGCCAGATTTTGTTACCCTCAGAGCCAAGCTAGCTGTTTGCCCCAGTTTCTGGTGATATGCTAAGCTAAGCTAACCAGCTGCTGACCAATGCAGTATAAAAATGGTATCAATCTTCTCATTCGCTCTTGGCAAGAAAGACCATAACTGTATTCCTCAAAATGTCAAACTATTTCTTCCAGACATTTGGAAACAAGTAGCCGCTAGCACACCTAACTTTACCAGCACCTTTAAAGCTCACTAATTAGCATATTATCATATCTCAGGAAGCTACTGGGCCAGGCCAAGAAAAAGCCCGCCCCCTAAAATTTAGCAAATTTTGTTTATGTAGGACAGAACTAAGCTAGCTGTTTTCCCACATTTCCAGTCATAAAGCTAAGCTAAGCTAAGCTAACTTATAAAGCTAAGCTAAGCTAAGCTAACTTAGCTTTATGACTGGAAATGTGGCTGTAGCTTATTTAGTGTATAGATGTGAGAGTGTTATAGTTAGTATAGTTTGTGTGTTATTCTCATCTAACTACAGTGA
This sequence comes from Lutjanus argentimaculatus, assembly GCA_034769285.1. Lineage (NCBI taxonomy): Eukaryota > Metazoa > Chordata > Actinopteri > Lutjaniformes > Lutjanidae > Lutjanus > Lutjanus argentimaculatus. The sequence continues at coordinate 7,712,332 of JAWZSL010000001.1, forward strand.
CCAGACATCCCAGTTTGTCTGGTGGTTTCTAGGTTAGCTGGGTGTCTGACAAATAAGTGTAAAACACTATAATATTGCAATTTTACCACAATTCTTTTTGTACCCACATCTGGAAAAAAAAGATAACTTTTTGTAGTTTTGCTCATTGCGCACTACTGCAGCTACAGCTAGCAGCTTCATACAGTCTGTGGTGGTAAAGTCAAGCATGATGCATTTGATGGAGTTGGCAGTTTAACGTGAAGAGATTCCACCAAACTGAAAGCGAAGGGATCAAATGAAGTAGCCATTCTTTAAACAATACCCGGCCCTACTCCTTGTACATTATCCCACTTATTATGAGGCCACTTACTAAAAAAAAATCAATAATTTGACACAAAATATTGATTTAAAAATGATTTTAGAAACAGAAAATGATTTTATTGCTTCCGCTAAGTCCTCCAGAATCTATGATCAGAACTGTGTCCATAGCGACGGTCTGTTATTCAAAGCAGCAGTCTGCTAGTCAGAAATAAAAGACTGTGGAATACAGTAGTTGACCAATCAGAATCGAGTATTCAGCAAGGCTGTGCCTAAGCGCATACATACATGTGCATGTGCATGAACGTATGGCACACTTAAGGGACACAGTTTGGGGATTTGAAAATATGGTCATCCTATATCTAACTCTTGGCAAAAAAAAGTGAAAGGTGAAAATAAGTGTAATTTCCAACATGCCAAACTATTCCTTTAATCCATTGTGACACCACTTTACTAGTTTGATTTAGAATTAACAATTGGGTACATTGAGTATGGGTGGCTTCTGAATGTCTGCTGATCAGTTTAGGAGACACGAGGTCTGACCGCACCACTGCTCTGCGTCCTGGGCCCTACAATAGGATACCATTGTGCTTTCTTTGTGTGTTTTTATTTCACCTAATTGTGTTATTTCTTCTTGACCTGAACAGAGAATGAGGAGACAGCAGGAATATGTGTAACTGAGTATTTTGATTTAGACATTCGCTGGCTTGCAGCTGATTTGTTTTAAGAAGGTCAATGCTATTTACTTTACCATTTTGGTGGAGGAAATGGATATATGCTATTTATTTCTCCCCCTGCTAGCGCTCTGCCGCTCGTAATACTGCCGTATGTCAAGTCTCTGTATGTCTTTGTAATAACCAGCCTCCACAAAGTACCCCCCATCTTTTATTTCACGCATCCATCAGGCGATCCAATGGAGTGTGGGCCTTGTAATTACTACCTCTTACTTATTGGTTATCATATATCAGGCACAAAGCTATAAACATCCCGCGGAGAACAATGGGAGAGCCTTGCCACAGACCGGCATGACATTACTATCCTGTCTGAGATTGTTATGGGTGTAATAAGAGACACCTCACACTTAAAGCAATACATCTGGACCAGTGTGCTGCCTTTGACGGGGAGTATAATGGCAAATTGTTGAGGCTTGGATCATGTAATTATCTCTTTGTGCATATTGTGGAGTAATTTATGCAGTGCGAGGGGAACAAGCAGACACCGGAGACGAGTGAAAGCTCGCAGCAGTTGGACTTCTCTTTTTTTCTAATCACAACCAGAGAGTTATGATGTCTCTTTAAGTAGCATTGTCCACTTCTTCCAAATCCACAATTTGAAATTGTTATATTTGCTGTAATGAGAGGACAGTGTGCACAAAATGTCTCAGTTTCACTGTTATGCAATTTTATGTAGTGCTATTAAGTGACTGAGTTGAATGGGCCTGATTCATCACCTCAGTCCATCTGCGTTCCTCATCCTCCACTGTTTTGAAATGAGATAATGTCCTTTACAGCCTGTGGCAGGTAGCAAGAATGACGCTGCTGTCATATCCTCAAAATGTCAGCATTACTGGAGTTAAACAAGCGGATCATTTGGCCTTTTCACCATCGCGAAGTTTCCAAACGATCCAAGGTCTTTTGAAACATCTTTTCATACAAATAACTTATTATAACGGTCATTTTGGTGGTATGTCAACACATGAAAACACATGAAAAGTACACTTAAAAATGCCAACACAGACACTATAATTACTTGATTTATGCTTGTGCTGTTGTTGATAGTCCCACAGTGCAATACACAGCTGGAAAACAGTGAAATAACCGTGAATGGCGGTGCAGCAGCTACAAAAGCTCAAAATACAGAAATTAAAGTAATAAATCCTTGCCATTCTTTTGACAGCTAAGTTTTTTGCATTTTAAATTGGTGGTAGTGCTCCATACAAACACGCCAACTGAGGCAGATCTTTTCTTGGTTATAAAACATCAGTTTAGTGCAGAAATTTCTTGTTCTTGTACCGCTAACAGAGCTGTGTCAACCTGCAGTGAACATACAGTGTATACTTTATAGTGTAAACACATGTTATAGAATTAGAGCACCGTCGCTGCTATTTCCTGCAGATGTTTTGAACTTAACATCAATCTTGTGCTGTAAAACTAGTGCATATAGTACATATAAACCAAGCATGAATAGTGTAAACTAGGCTGAATGTAAACAGGTTGAATTTAGAAGTTATCTGTCTTTGCCACCAGCTGGCTGCAGGTTGAAATTAGAAGGAGGTGGCTGCAGGCAACATTTTAGCTGTGTTGCCAGCTCTCTTTCAAGGACAGTGGCTACATGTTGCTAAAAAGGTCTCTACAAGTTGCCAGATGATGGTTCATATAAATAGGATATATTTTGTACAGTCCCCTGTTCAGAGTGATGGGGGCTGCACAGTCAGAGACCTGAAGTGCACCAGAAGCAGTATGATAGTTGGTTTATGGTTTAAGATTAAAGAGGTTGTGTTTAGGCCTGCAGACAGTTCCGTTTGGGTACAAAGTTGAAATTTGTTCTTTTTATACATCAGTCTAAGAGGAAGTTTCCTATCTAGGTATATCTTAGGACAAATGGCCCATCTTTGTTATTTACTTTAATTCCAGACTGACATTCGCTCAATGTACGACAATAGGCCTTTTCAACAGCAGATTTTTCAAACTTTGGTAGCAGGAAATGCACTGGGCGGTGTTCAGCCCCGACAAAACGTAGCAAAACATTAATTTAAACTAAAACAGATGTGCATTGAACAACCTGGTATATAAGCGCTCTGCACTGCACTCCCTTTTTAATATCGGTGGTGTTTATATATATGTTGATGCTAATGGGCTAACTCCTCTGATGCACCCACCAAACGAGAGAAAATGTACCTCAAAGAATGCTGCATACCGTTGCATGTGAGGAAACATGTTGTTCAATCCAGAAACTGTAGAAAAATGGTTCAGACTGAACGTACCCAGGTGTTGCTAATAACACTAAGGATGGCATGACAGTGACAGTTAGCCTGTATAGGACTCTGAAACTGAAGCAGCTAAATGGAATTCAGCCACCGTTATTTTTATTTACATCTGTGCTTTACCTACTGTCCTCTGTGGAAAAAGGCCTATTGTCACCAGCTGTGTGCACACCTGTAACTTATTCCCCTGTAAATACTAATCAGTGAGTGGCTCTAACTATGGTCTTTCACATTTTTTTGTGAGTTTTGCAGCCACCTTATTTTCCCATACATATACGCTTGGAAGGGGAGGGTGAGGCGCACAGCATTCAGGTGGTTGCAATCTTCAACCTCACCACCAAATCCTGCATACTGGTCCTCTTTTTTTTTTTTTTTTTTTTGCCAGCTCTGCCTCTGCATCCCACTTTTGGGTACAGAGCAACAATAAGAATACACAAAATCAACATCATAGAAAACTGTTAATCAAAAAATATGTAAAAGTTGCCAGACTTGGCACTAGTTGCTCTTATGAAATAAAGTCAACAGTCTGAAAAACTGTTGGCAACATTGGATTCTGGTAAAAACATTACACATCAGTGGCATTAAAAGTGAGTCTTGACTGCAGCAATTGTGCAACAATTTATGGACATCTTTCCCCTTCACCAAAATCTGTGTTTTGAATATATAAAGGCTAAAAAATGCCTCTGTAACTCGATTCTGTAACTGTTTATCTTATTTCCTCATTTATTATTTACGTACATTTGAAAAGAGACAGAAGTTATAAATAACAGCTTTTAAATGGATTTGTCACTACGGATAAATGAGTCATTTATAGGAGAATAATAATAGTTTGTCTAGAAATGACAGTTTAACAGCTGGTAGACAACAGCTGGCCTCACTCTGAACTATCCCACCCGCCTGTGACATAAGTTCAAAATGGCTCCTGTGGGAAAGAGGTCTATAGGGTTTCAGTCCTGCAGCTGAATCATCAACTTTAAAAAAAAACTGAGGAAAACAAAAATAGAGTTACAGATGTTTACAACAGCACTGAAGCGTCCTCAATTAGAAAAAAGGCGTGAAGTTTTGTGATGAATTTTCTCACAGCATAGGTAAAGTAACCATATTTAATACAGATTATAAATATGTCTTAATATTAATCAGTGCGGATTATAAATATGTTTCAACTCCAGGATGTTTATCCATACTTTTGGAGGATCATGAAGTCTGAATGTCAACACTCTGAGGTGCCAACAAGAGCAAAACATTTTTAAAGGGCTTTCTAAAATAAATGGGCTCTTCTAGTTCCTGTGAGAGGGATTTATAAAAGTATCAACAGTCTCCTAAACGTTTGTATAAGAGAAAAATAAAGAGGCCAAAATGAAGAGTTCAGTAAATATGGATTGTAATCTTCAACTATGTAAAAAAAAGAAATAGAGTAATGATGTATGTGTGTTTATGTATGTCATGCATGCAATATGTGGGTGTTTGCACTGGAAGGGTAACGCTGAATGGCTCAATTTGCCACAGTTAAACGCCTCTGCTTTGTTTTTAAAGGCTGAAGTTTCTGGGCACACTCAGGTCCACTCTCCAATGTCCTTGGGGAGCAATGCAGTTGAAAGCAACACTACTGCGCGGTCATACAGCCGTAGCGGAGAGGGGTGGGGGTGTTTTGAATGGCTGAGGCTTTGCGCAGAGGGAAAGTGGGGTCAGAGGATTTAGAAATATTTAAAGATAAAGTTTTTAGGGGAGGGAAGCCCAAACAATGATATTTTGTTGTTTAAATTGTTAGAATTTCTGTGGGATGATATGAGAAGAAACATGGCCTGTTTGCCAAGGTTGTATAACTGGAGAAGATGTTATATTCCCCTTTCCCAGAATACGAATTCTCCACAGGCGTCCTGCACGGGTAAGTGCTGGGATTGATTGTATTTCACTATGGGTCGCAGTGCAGCAACTGAATGACTTTAGACTGTTGGCCAGGCCGGCCTGGAAGGACTAAAAATGGACTGAGGGGGGAGGTGGGGAGAGCAAGGTTAAAGGAACAAGTAGCATATCTGACTTGAAATAACACTTGCAGTTGCCGTTTATTTTGTCAAGACCTGTCAATCAGCTTTAGAAACTGTACTTACAGAATGAAAAAACATACAAAGGTTTACTTGAATTTCAAATATGCTCAGTAAATCCTGTTTTGGAATAATACTGAGAAATGGGGATGAAGTATTTGGATTTTAGAGATTTAGCTTAAATTAATACTTCAACATTTTTGCACAGAGTTTAGATAAGAAGACTGATACCACTCTTTAGTCAAATATGAAGCTGAATTAAATAAGTTAGCTTAGCTTAGCAAATGGAAACAGGGGGAAACAGCTTGTTTAGCACCGTCCAAAAGTAATAAATATGCTAAATTTACAAAGATCATGTGACAGACTGATCTCTAGTAAACTCTAAGCCATGTTTCCAACAAGTGGCCCAGTTCAATTCATTTCATTGCACATTAGAACGGTAATTTGTTGTGAAAAAGTTGTGGATGGTACCAAATGGAACTTCTCCATTCTGTCCCGTTTTTACCCCTCTGGTGAGGTTCCAAGTGAGGGTGAGCCGATACTAAAAGGTGGGGTTAAAACACTGCATACCACTGACTGGAGTATGTTGTAGTGTGTCAGTTAATAAACGCTGCAGCTTCGCAAGAGCAAGAAAAAAGTCTCATCTGTTGTTTCTCAACTGCTGGAAGATTAAGGGGGTTAGCCCAGAAGCTCCTCAAACAATCCTGCCTACATTTAAGTAGACCTAGTGTTGGTGTGGAAACACAAAGCAGATTGGTTTGGTGGAAATTTTAGACAGTGGCTGGCTTCTAGATAGAACCACAGCTGGTTAGCTTAGCTTAGCATGTCGACTGGAAACAGGTAAACAGGTAGCCTGGCACTGTCTAAAGGTAACAAAATCTGCCTGTAAGCACCCCTAAAGCTCACTAATTAACACATTAAATCTCATTAATTTAATCAAAACAATACAAAAACAAAAATGTTGAAAACAAGTTGTTGGTAGACTTTTTTTTTTTAAAACTTAAGTTAAATTAAGCCTCGCCTGGTTTCATATTTAGTATGTAAACAATCATCGAACTCTCTGCAAGAAGGCGAATAAGCATATTTCCTAAAATATGCATGAACTATTCCTTTAACATAAAACATAGCTGAGTTAAAAAGTGTGGGAAATTGATTAGTTTTCTTGACAAGGGTAGGAGATTGATTAATTGAGGGGGCCCGAGACCAGTGAACAATCTCATGACAGTGATCATTTTAACCCAAATCATAATCTTTCCCTAAAGTATTTTTGTCCCTAAACCTACTCAGATTTTAACCACCAGCGTTGTCTCATTAGAAAACAACATACAACATGAACAATGAAGGGACTGTCTTCTAGACACGATCTACTCATATCTGTGCGCTTAAATATAAAACTACAACCAACAATCGATTAGGTAGTGTTGCATAAATACTTGAAAAACAGCTAGTTTGGTACAAGTAGCATACAAATGTCATGTTGCAGTTTTATTGAAGGTTACGTTCTGAACTATATCTTGGCGATAAAACCACAAACTGTCCTTTCTACACTGTGTTTTCTGCACATATTAAATAAAAAATATATGTAACATATACTGAGTTAATGTGTGAGCTTAGAGGTGCTGGTAGGTGGACTTTGTTATTTTTTGTCAGAGTCAAGCTAGCTCTTTCCCCCTGTTTACAGTCTTTATGCAAAGCTAATCTAATTGTCTGCTGGCTGTAGCTTCATATATGTACTGTACAAACATGAGAGTGGTACAAATTTCGCAAAAGAAATTGCAAATAAATGCAAATCGCAGGAGAAAATCCAGTCTCATACTCTGCTGCTGTCTCGTTACATAATATTTTCATTGTAAACAGAGTAAACAGGTAAATGCTTTTTGGTTGAAGTGTATCAGTGTGGATCCTTCCTTGTGCGCAGGTTCAAGTCGCAGCCCCCCGCTGGGCCCTCACATTTCTCCCTCCTCTCTTTCTCTTCCCCTCTCCTTCATCTCCGTACTGTCGGAAAACTAATAAAATACTGAAGGAGGGCGGATTGCTCACTCTTCTTTGAAAAAAAAAATGAAGGGAGAGGATTATTCCTCACAGCTGTGCGGTCCTGAGGCCATATCTAAGGAGCCGCCACCAGAGAGGTCAGCGCTGTCGCAGTCTCACACTAGCCTTTAAATCAATCACATGTCAGGGCTGTGAATAGCAGGCCAATAAGCTCAATTAACACCAAAATACTCTGAATCCGTGCCCTTCTGCCGCCCGTCACCACCTCCAGGGAGAGGCCTCTCAGATCTCAGGACATGAGAAGACACCGACAGGCCGACCCGCCATAGCTGCCCACCCTAGCTGCGGCCTCGCAGCCACGTACGGCCCCTATCAAGCTATAGTCACATAACTTAAGCCTGCACTCACACACAAACAGCTTGGTGCCTATTTATACATCACATCCTGGCAACGCACATGGGAAAACAAGACCCCTGCACTATCAGTGTATCCAGTGTTGTCTGCCTCTCACTGTTCTGTCCCCCGTCTGATGTCGGAGGGGACAGAGACATAAGATAGCTGCCTAGGATAGCTGAAAGATGGCTGCTTTAGATAGCTGGAGATACCAAAACAACTTGATTATGCATTTGGCAGCAGGGAGCAGTTGTTGATATTCCAGACGTTGCATTCCCTGCCGACATTCCTGTGCGTGTAATTGTCTGTAGTGTCGTGTTATCAAATCATTATCGACATGAGTTAGCTACAATAAAACAGCAGGACAGCATGATTTAACTCTGCCCGCGGTGCTTTGTGCTGCGCGGTGAAATAAAAAGACACAAACGATTCTTTAACTGCTGAGCTTTATTTGGATGCTGATTCAACTGATACCTCGATCAGAAAAAGACTTCACAGCACAAATACACAGTGCAACGTGATAAACGTGTATCAGGCAAAATATCAGGAACACCTCACAGTATATTTCAGTACAATATTCAATAATATGTCTGCAATAAAAGTGACCTATGTGAAATTTAAAATGCATCATATTTTATTTGTCTTGACTTTAAAGGAATAGTTTGGATTATTTTAAGTGGAATTATATGAGGTACTTATTGATATTCAGTGTATTAGCTACAGTAGATGCTGGTCGGCACACCTCCAGTTTGGAGAAGCAGAGAGGAGTACCAGCACGGAAGCTAAGCAATGAACTGCTGTGGACAGGGTCGGCAAGAAAAAAAAAAAGTATTTTAGCCACTTAAAAAAGGTCCACCTAAAAAAATAAATATCAGTTTAAGTGTACTCTATATTTAGAATATTTCCACTGCTTTACTTTGCTGTCAGACAGACTTTTTCCAACAGGAAACCACTGTTTTATAGGCCAAATATCGTTCTCTCCAAACCAACCAAACTACATAGGAAAAATCAACCATTTCACCTTGCAGAATGCAGGAGTCCCTGGTCTAGTTTGTTTGTGTTATTGTGTGGATTCTGTGTTTTAAAGGATAAGTTCGGAATCACCAAAGTCACACAATAACACAAAGTAACTGATGGAGGCAGCACTAGACCAGCGACTCCTGTGTTCTGTGTGGTAAAATGACTGATTTCACGTATGGAGTTTGGTCGGTTCAGAGTGATATTTTACATTTATAACGCTGGTTTCCCATCAGAAAAAGCTGTCTAACAACAAAGTAAAATGGTGAAAATATTCTAAATATAATGTACACTTAAACTGATATTGATTTTTAGGTGGTCCTTTAAGTGGTTAAAATACTTTTTGTTGCTGATCCTGTCCGCAGCAGTTCATTGCATATCTTCTGTGCTGGTGCTGCTCTCTGCTTCTCCAAAATGGGAGTATGCAGACTGGCATTTACTGGAGGTAATACACTGACTATTGATAAACACCTCATACAACCCCTATTCAAATAATTCAAACTATCCCTTTAAGATATTGACATCAAGTCAAAGTGTGACTCATGTCATGGCTCATCACAAAAACTGACTAACCAGCATACCAGTTTATAACTAATTAAGAATCAGAGCAAAACAAGTGAAAGCATTTCTTCACGGAACACAAATCAAAGCAGAAAAAATCAGAGTAAAAAGACATAACAGATGCTGTGAAGCCTGTCGTCAACTACCAGACAGCAGCAGATTTAGACCCTCAGCGACGGCTGAAAAACTCTTAAGACACCATTAAAAACAGGCCTGTTCATGGAGGAATCCCAGGGTGGTGTTATGTTACCAAAGGACATCTGTGTCATTTCTTTCTCATGTTTCATTTTCTCATTATTACAAAATAATTATTCTCGGCAAAACCACAAATACAAACACTTTAGTAATTATTATCCTTTTAATTATTTGTTTTCTCCTATCTAATGAAGGCAAAAGATATCTCTTTAAACAAGTTTATCATCTCAATCACAAAGTCTTTATCATCTGTTGATGATGAGAAAATAAAAAAAAACTTAAGCATGTTATTTGCAGTAGTTACTGAGACAAAGCAACTAAAGTTAACAAAGACATATGAGTGTGAAGCGTTACCAGTTCAACTTGGTAATAGTGGACTGACAAAATAATCTTGAAGGAATAGTTTGACATTTTGGGAAATGCACATATTCACATTCTTATTGAGAGAGAAGATTGTTACCACTCTCACGTCAGGGCAGTAAATATAAGCCTGGAGCCTTGAGACAGTTAGCTTAGCTTAGCACAAAGGCAGGAAACAAGGAGAAACAACTAACCTGCCTCCACCTAAGCACCCCTAAAGCATCTCCCCCAAAATGTTGAACTAATCCTTTAACTTAAGTCTACACACAAGCTTTTTTACGGGTCAAAGGGATAGTTTGGATTTTTTGAATTGGTGTTGTATGAGGTACTTATCGATAGTCGATAGTTTACCTACAGTAGATGGCGGTCGGCATGTTTGGTGAAGCAGCAGCAGTACTGGTGTAGGGAGCAAAGCATGTACTGCTGTGGACGAGATCAGCTCCAAAATGTAGTTTAGCCCCCTAAAAAAATCAGTATCAGTTTAAGTGTACGCCATGTTTAGGATATTTTTGACTGCTTGACTTTACTCAATGTACAGTAAAGACAAATATTGCTCTCCAAAGCAACTAGACTCCTTTGGCAAAACCTTTTTTTTTTTTTTTTTTTACCTCACAGACCACAGGAGTTGCTGGTTTACGGCTGCCTCTGGCATTTAGTTTGTTTGTGTTATTGTGTATACTGTTTTAAAAGTTTGTTCAGATTAGGCAAAGTCACACAATAACAGATCAAGGCAGCAGTACACGAGTAACTCCTGTGCTGTGGTTGAGTGACAAAAGCGATATTTGACTTCTATAACGGTGGTTTCCCATCAGAGAAGGCTGTCTGACGGCAAAGTAAGGTGACGGAAAAATTCTACATACAGAGTACTTTTAAACTGATATTGATTTTTTTAGATGGGCCTTTTTTAAATGGCTAAAATATGTTTTGCTGCTGACCCTGCAGCTGTCAACTGCTTAGCTTTCGTGTGGTACTACTCTCTGCTTCACCTAACTGGGGGCATGCTGACCACCGTCTACTGTAGGTACACCTCACATAATCTGAACTACCCCTTTAAGGCTACACACTAGCTTTTCTTTCAATAAATTAAGACTGCTTTGTCCAAAAATATAAGCATTTCACATATAGTAAATACAACACTTATGATATGGAAAATGAAGGATGCAAGAGAAGCTAAAACATGTTCATGTGTTAAAGTGTAGCTAACAGTATGTCTGTTTCCCCTCTGTGACTGTAACTCCTCTGCAAACATACAGTGTGTGATCTGAGTGACACCAAGTCAAACAACCAAACACCTTTTGTCAGTGTGTTGTGTTTTACTATCAGGGCTGACAGTTGTTGATCTGCCCAGGTGCCAGCAGCCAGCATGATTCCTCTTGTCTTATCTTGATTACTGTTTTTATCTGTGTTTTCTACCAGAGGAAGCCTCCAACACGGCACCAGGAAGTTTTATCCTCCAGGCTTGTTTAGTTTTAGAGGTGGATCAACAGCGATCACACAACGTGAGCCAAAAATGATACGCTCCGTCTAAGACGGGGTTTAAAATCAATTTGTTGTTCTCCACTCACTTAGACTCTGCATTTAATCTGTCTGATCTTCTTTGATCTCGTTAATCTGCATATCCCGTTTCTCAGGCGCTCTCTGTTGGAAATGTGCAGGCCAAAGAGTCATAATTCATATTTTAACACATGTTGACTCATTCTGTGCTGCAGCCAAGTGTGTAGATATGTTCAGGGAAGGAGGAGCGTCATAATTATGATGATGAAGCACAAATATCTCCTACCATTTGCCGTGTGTCTGAGTGCTTCGATTACAAGCTGTCAGCCGAGCTCCAGCTGAAGGCAGGGAGAGACTCTGCAGTGATGATGATGAAGCACAAATACCTCTCGCCATTTGTCATGTTTTCATGTGTTTGACCATTTCAATTACATGCTGTCAGCTGGAGAGAGGGAGAAAGGCAGAGAGGGCATGAGAGATACGGTGCATGCCGGAGAGAGTGCGAGTGACACATGTTGCACAGAGTGAGTGAGGGGGGACACATGGTGGGCAGAAACGCAGACGAAAAGAAAGAAGGAAAGAAAGCGAGGGCACAGTTGCATGTGAGTGAGAGCTGGCAGCACAGAGAGCGCGGGGTGGGGGTTATATAGAGAGTGAGAGTGGCTAGAGGACAAGCACAGGGATATCAACTGTCTTTGACCCTCCATCGCCTTCCAAAAAACCCCACCCCGCCCCCGTCGGCCCACCCTGTGAGCCTCGGCACTGGTACGTCAAACGAGTCCTATTTATAATCTGTGGATGGATGAGGGAATCAGGTGGACTCCTCTCTGGAAACAGTCCACATCTGAAGGGTGTGTGTGTGTGTGGTGTGTGTGTGTGTGTGTGTGTGTGTGTGTGTGTGTAGATGTGTATTACTCATGTTGTGGGGACATGAACCTGTTTACATACTCACATTGTGGGGACCTGCCTGCCTTATGGGGACAAAACACAAGTCCCCATAACATAAATCAGAAATTTCAGGGTGAAGACTTGTTTCATGTTAAGGTTAGGGGAAGAGTTAGGAGTTAGGCAAGTGGTGGTTATGGGTGGGTTAGAGTTTGTTTCCAAGAAATGAATGTCAGTCAGTGTGATGTCCTCTGAAGTGATGGAAACATGACTGTGTGCGTGAGTAGTGGGGTGGGACGTTAGCATGTGCATTTGTGCCCATGAATGTGCGCAGGAATGTGTCTCAAGACTTGATGTGAGACTGTAACTGTGAGACTAGAGACTGAATTTTAACTTGTTAGTTGGAGGATGATCTCTCTGCTGTTTCTCTGGCTTAGATTTTTTATTTTTTTTTATTTTTTTGTATTTCATTTATTATGCATGATGTTGGATTTTTTGCTGATATCCAATATTCACAAATCATCGCTGCTGTAAAAACACATATCTCCAAATTTGGTGATTCCTGTTGCTTAAGCCAAACAAACCATTCACAAAGCCTGAAACCGGATCATCTGAAAAATGCGTTGCCACCAATCTGAAAACACGGCTGTTTTCCTTAGCTCCTGAAGAGCTCACATTTTGTAAGTGTTTTTCATTGGACAGCAATAATCTGCTCCAACTTATTTTAGCCGATTACCGATGCTGATACGGATATCACATGCTTTTTCCAACCTGTTTGCAGAGAACATCAAGTTTCTCTTGCAATGATATTGACGTATCATTATGTCTACTCTTAATGTCATTGTGATGGCTCACAGATTCAGACATTAAATACATTACTTCATTACTAATACATTAAAATGTACACAGTCAACAGGCAACAAGATAAAACTATACTACTGACCATATCACAGCATATCTACTTTTATTACTAACATTACAGTATCTTACAGTTTCCTACATTCCTGTATTCAAAATTTTTATTTTAAAAAATGAATAGTCCTACCAATCACAACACAACGGCACGTTGCTGCCTGTTTCTCTTTGTTTTTAAAATTGATCATTATGATGAAGATAACAGCTCTTAAGTTGGGCAGTCTGATTTTTTAGTTGGGAAGGAATGTGATTTGTCTTCTCCTCCCACGGCCGATGCTGAGCAGTCATAGCAAATAGCAACTTCGCTGTCTGTTTCAGACTGCGGACGTTGCGACTTGTGTCACGTGTGGGTAATTACAGCATCATGTTATCGGCCTGTCATAACAGCAGAATGACGTGCCAAAATTTTACCGCATCACAATTATTTATAAATGCAATACCAGTTTCTGGATTCATTGTCAAGATGTTTAAAGGATTTTCTTCCAGAAAATTTCCAGATGTACCACACACTCTCAAAAAGATGGCGGTGGATGCAAAAGACAAAGTAAATGAAAATAAGTCAAAGCATCTCCACTGCAGTTCAGTTGTTCAGTCCTCACAGAAAAGGATGTGTTGACACACAAGCTAATTTTGTAATTGGAGATGAAAATTGTACGAAAATACAAAAGAAAGAAAAACAGTGACCAAAATGATCACAGTTACCAGTATTAGTGTGCTGTTGTTAAAATGTGCTGAAAATCCTTAGAAAGCAACTGGTACACACACTGAATTCATTTCATCAAGCTGTGTATTGAAAACCACTGTGATCTGCAATGGCATCATGTCCTGTTGCTAACTTTGATTGAAGCTGGAAAGTATTTACTGTGAGTTTTTTCAAACACAATTTTAATGATAACTCAGATTTTAAACAGTAAAACGAAATGCTAGGAATGTTATTGTTGTTCATCATGAAGCCGGTAATTGTTTCATCCCTATTTCCTAACAAAAAGTCCTGAAAGGTGCTCTGGATAAAAGAAGGAGGACGTTGGAGAATTTAATAAAAGGTATTAAGTGTATTTTTACAAATGATTCCAGTTAATGATTTCCAGTGAGAACCAAGCTGTCTCCCCTTAGAGACTATTTTTACTGTATTTTATTTGAGTACAGAGAACTGACAGAGAAGTTGGCTTTTGATCTTTTGGATATAAAATGTCATCGCCTTGTCATTTTATCCTGCTAGACACTGCGTGCAATTTTGTCAAAATTGGTGAATTCTCGAGTTATGGCCAAAAACTTGACCTTTGACCACCAAAATCTTACCAGTTCATCCTTGAATCCAAGTGAACATTTGTGTCAAGTTTGAAGAAATTCCCTCAAGTAGTTCTTCGAGATCACATTCACAAAAATGGGACAACCCAGAAATATCATGCCTCTGGCCATGGCTGTTGCTGGCGTGGAGGCAGAAAAATGAGCTTTGATGCTTGATCCAGGTTGCTGTCTAAGCTTTTGGTCATATAGACTGACAGCATGGCACATGCTGGTGCAGCATGGCACATTTTAGGGTGCAATCACACTGAATTTTGCTCCTCATTCATGTTTATGAGGAACGCAGCAAGTGTTGTAAAATGATTCAAATTCAACCTGCAGTATTGCTTGGTGCCAAACATTTTTGAGAAAGGGAATGGGGACCGACCTCTGATTCAGCAAATTTCATTATTTCTCATCTTGTTTATGTAACAGCGTGGTGAGACAATACCACCAACAGTATTCAAAGACAATGGCAGAGATTAGGTTTGATAAGAATGTGTAATTTACAACTTGAGGAAATCTGTTTGCCACAGTATGCAAATAAATTTTTCTGTGTGAAATCTGAGCTCACTGCTGTCTTCGTGTGTGGCCTAATATCTCTAGAATACCACGAATATTACATAAAAATATTCTGACTTTCAGATATGTCTGTTCATGTTAAAGAAGAAACCTAACCATAGTAAAACATAAGAACTAACATACTATAGAAACATAGGTGTGCAGATGCATTGACTTCTTCTAACTGATACGGGAAAAGTGATCTTTTCATACCTGTAGTATTAAGACAAGTGTGAGAATAACCAATAATTAAAATGTGTTTCAGTGGAGACCTCTGTCAGGCATTTCATATAACAAATGACAACAAGCCTGCGACGCACAGACACACTCACAAAGAACAACAGCCAGTCTCAGGCCGGGTTGCACCAACAGGGATTCATTTTCAAACCTGATTAAATCATGGTTTAACTTTAAATTATGTCGCAAACTTTTAAACTAGCTCAACATTCAGAAAGATTGAATTTAAATTCTCTTTAAACTTTGGTTGAGTTTTACCTAAAATAGATTAAAGTGAATTCTGTTGCACCAAAATTTTCAAGTTTTTAGTGCTTTTAACTTTTTTTTTCATTTTTAAAGATAGCTAGCAAACAACATAACTTTTTTTTTTTTTTGCTATTTAGCAAACAATATTACTTATGTTTTTTTCTAGAGTTTAGTAAGCTAGCAAACAAACAATTTGAAGTTTTGTTAAGGAACCGTTTCCCCCTATCTTTTACTACGTCCCCAATAGCACTTAAATTTATTTCTGTTTGTGTATTTATTTTAATTTTGATAATTAAGCATCTCCATGCTGATTCATTCTGTCTAATTTAGATTTACATAAATAAACTTAGCTTTACAAAGTAGATATTAATTTTAACTTGTGCAACAGAGCTCCACTTCATTTTGAAAATGTATCTGTAAATCTGTAAACTCTGTTTAGTACTTAAATTAAATTAAATTAAATTAATCCTTGAGGGTGCAACCTACTCTAAAAATGTGCAGAAGCTGATGTGTGTTACTTCTTTTGATTTAAACATTTCTCAAACTTGATCTTGTCATCTCATCCTCACCAGTTCCTCTTTCCTCAGCACGTGTGTGTGCCAAGGTCGAGGTGTAAGGCTAAACCTGTGCTAACACTAGACAGCTAATAGGCTCATCCATCATGGAGGAAATGAGACAGGCTCTCCCCTGCGCTCTCTCTCCTCTCTCCGCTCTGTCTCCCTCTGCCAACTCTTGAGCCCAGACGTACTCACACACTTACAGGCAAAATTACTGCAAAGTTCTCCACCAGGGTATCCTTTCTTTATTATTCCAAGTGAACAAGGGGGCCCTTCATAGTCAACGTAATTTATCCAGTGTCTCATTTCGGATAAAAAAGCTAAAAAATGAAGCGAAAGGAGCGAGAAGGTCGTTGTGGTTAGAAACCTCCAAACCTCAGGCCTTCCTGAGCGGCCTGAACGTGGAACTGAGGCCAGAGGGTCATGAGGAGGCCCATTCAGTCCTGGCTCTGTTTTGACACCGGCGAAAACACAGATCCATCAGTAGGACCATTTACAAACCGTTGCATTCCTGCACTTTGTTCCTTTCTTAATAATTTTCTGGCCTGTAGTTCTAGAATATTTCATGGCTTTGAGAGGCTATGGCACTAAAAACATCTTGAAGTTCTTATTTTCTCAGCACAGTGTTAAAGGAGAATGTACAGCATATTTTGAGGATGGCATCTTAAAGCTGTCTAGTGCTTCTTCGATGTTAAAAGTTTTTACTGGGGCTCCAGAACTTGTGGTGCCTGAGGAAACACGGTCTAATAAAACAAAATGTTTACAGCAGAGGTGTGAGGCTCATGTGGTACACATAAAACTGAGACAGTTTGGCCTGTTTAGCCAAATACAGTCAAATGTTGGCTACTTATTTAAAGGTCCAGTGTGTAAGATATACAGGGGCTTATTGGCAGAATATGGCTGAAATGGAATATGATATTCATAATATTCATATGTTTTCATTAGTGTATTATCACCTGAGGATAAGAATCATGTTTTTGTTACCTTAAAATGAGCTGTTTATATCTACAGAGGGCGCAGAGCAAACCCTAAAATAGTTTTTAACATCACTTCAGTTTCAGCAGACACACAGGCAGTTAACTTAGCTGGTTGTAGGGCTAAGGTTGTTAGCCATAGATGTTGTGTGACTTGAACCCTATCTACTTTAATCCATGTGTTAGTTGCTCCATGTAGTAATTTGAATGACAGGGTAGCATACAGAGTGCTGAGGTTAGAGGACTTCCCATTGTTGTTAATTTTGTCTGGTCCTTGGCACCAACTAGGCCCATGACAGAGCGAGAAAGCTAGCAAGAGAAATTCCTCTCTGTAATGCGGGACAATCAGCCACAGGCTAAGAAAGCTTTCACACTGGCATGATCCTGGAACTTTCCAACTTGGGCTAACCCTGACTTCAGCCTATGGCTTGCTGGCCCTACTCCAGAGCAGGGTTAGCCCTAAGTTTGTGGGGTTATTCCCTGAAAATCAACTAAACCCAGGGCTAAAAAGTGCCAGTGTGAAACAGGGCTAAAAGAAAAGAGTAGTCATGGAACTTTCTTTAATGTTCACATCAGTTGGTGCACCGAAGGGCTAGAGATGTGAATCAGCCCTGCGCTTAGCTTAAACCTGGCTTAACAATGGGTATGAAAAGTTAGCCCAAAGGCTATCCCACTCTTAGCCTAGGTTTAAGGATAGCCCAGGGCTAAGACTATGCAGTGTGAAAAGCCCTTATGATACTTATGATTCAGCAGGTGTTGAAATATGAATGGTGTTGATTGGAACAAAAGTTTAGTGGTAATCAGTGCTAACGTTAGCATAACTCAATAAGTGACATACAGACCACATAGTGGTTCCTCCCAAATGCTGAATATTGTAAAAGGACTGCTGTGGTTCCCAAACGGTGTAATGATGATGGAGTTACATAAGCTAATAAAAGCTAAATTGTTGTAGATGATAGATCATAGCCAACAGAGAGCCAAAGTCACACCCCTTCCATTGTGTCCTATGGGACCTAACCTAAAAAATATCAACGGCGGTCTGTGGCATTTGGCATTTAAATTACACACATGATATTTATCACTTTAAAACACAATTTTACAAGACAAAAAAAGTCGCAATTTGTGGTAGATTTGTCGCAGTTTAGTTTTGTGTGAAACTGCTCATTGAACTACATCTCTCGTCTCACACAACGCGTCATCAACACACATATTGTTTGTTATCTGTGCATGGGAATCAACAGTGTGTCTCCCAGGAACAACGGCTCTCAAATTTCAGTCAACCGTTGCCAAGGGAAATGCCCATTTGGAGGCCTGAATCTTGGAGAATGTTTGCAAAAAATGTCCCAAACACAAATGTTAGTCTCTTTCCAAAAATGGGAATATACGGAAGCATTAAAGCTGCCTTACACAAAAAGTGAGCAGTCCTCAAATTTCAGTTTCACTTTAATATTTATTTGCTGATTGGTTTATGTACATATTGCTCATGCAAACATGTGCAGGTTACACACAGATAGACAGACATGCAAACACACACACACACACACACCCACACACACACACACACACACACACACACACACACACACACCTTTTGATGGTAAAAGACGTCTTTGATTTGGTCCCAAGTGCTACCCAGAAGTCTGTATGTTTTCCCAAAAGCAGGAAAATCATAAAAAGTCCAGGTTCCTAAATTACTGTCACTCAAAGAGTTCCTTTCTCCTTCTCTCTCTCTCCCCGTCTCCATTCACCTCTCCTCCCGCCAGCCCCGCAGTCTCCGACCCTTTCCTGCTTCCACCAGCAGCAATGGGGGCTTTCTCTTGTTTCCTGGTGCTGGCGCTGCTGGATAAACACACAACCTCCTCCTCGTATAAAGGCTCAATTCTTCTCCATCATGTTTAAATATGGATACAAAGAGAAACTTGTATGATAATTTTTGGCATATGGTGGTGGGGGTCAGCGGGTGGGGTGTGTGTATAAGAGAGAAGGGGGTGGAGGAGGGTGCAGGCCAGACAGAGTTCTGCCTTGTTCTGATACTTGTCTAAGATTTCGAGGTTTTTGTTTTATACAAGTACAGACCAATGCCATCTGACAGCATGAGTGACTGAGCGTGCCTGAAAATGTGAGGCTGAACAAACGCTCGGCTCCCTCCAGTCAAACGTGCTGATATGATAAGTGTTGGCAGGGTATGTTGCAGCATAAAGCAGCACTGTTATGGAATTTGGGTGGCATGTGGAAACACACCGAGAAGCCAGAGATTAAACAAAGACTTAATTGCAAAAACCCAAATGAAGGAGATCGCTTCTCCTCTCCGATGGTGGGCTAGCTGTCTGGTCTCTGAGCGAGCATGCAGGCAGCTATCTTTCATCTTTGATTTTTGCGATGGAGTAATGGAAATGGAAGCAGAACCTGGCTCCTGGGCTGGAACATGCCGGAGATGACACAGATACCCTGGATGATACTGATGGCCTGCTGATAGCCTGTAGATCACCTTACTGCCCTGTGCCAACAGAAGTGCAGTGAGTTAAGCACAGGCCCCTGAGGAGACTGATGTTACCCCGTGTGGATGCTTCAGAGGCTACAACAGCTTCCAGTAATACAGCAAAGTGGCTCCAGGCTTTAAAAATACACAAGAGTCGCCAGTTGTAAACCTTTTTGTCTTTCGAGGTACTAAGTGGTATCACTTTCTAACTAGAAGGACATTCAGAGAACGTAGACCTCCAACTGCCTGCAATGTTAAGTAAAAAAAAGAGTGTAAAATAATTTGTGTATCCACCGGTGATTCTGAACTGCTTTATAATTTCTTAGATTCTTCTTTAGTTCATGCTACACCCTTTGTTTAAGGTTCGTGAAGATCGGCTCAGTAGTATTTCCGTAATACTGCTGACAAACAAACAAAACCAAAGACAAAACCATTATCATTCTGGCTGCTTTATTAATAAAATAAATAAAAACTTCTGAGTTGTCAGGCTGTGAAAAACAAATCTTCTTTTAACTTTGCTATTTATTTTGCTACTAATTTAATCCAGCTAGATGGCTTATTAAAAAGAAGAAACACACTGATTTACAAACATTTACAAATGCAGGCATATTAGAAAGTGAGCAAGTCATTTAAGAGTTATTTGCACTTTATAATAAGCCATCAGGCTTGCAGGTATAGGAAAAATCAATTAAATGCAAACTCAAATGTTGTATTTATTTATGATATTTAAAGCTTTAATGAATAATTTAGAAACCATTAATAAAGTAATTTGTTATAAATTAATAACTTTAGATTGTATACAAATAAATCTTATGTTTGCCAATGTAACATGGCAAGTAATTCAGGACACCAAATGCTTCAAAGTACAGTTTTTCTGAAAAAAGCCTGAAAAAAACATATTGACAACAATGACTGTAAATAAAGATGAATGACACTTCCCTACTTCCTACCACGGCACAAAAAAGAAGCCAAAATATCCCAGACATGCCGGACGTGCAGCCATCTTGCGTTGGTGACGTTATTTGGAGCCAGAGTCTGCGCTGTAGCGATCAGTGTTCCCGCCCTCACAGACAGTGACTCAATCATGAGCAGAGCTCAGCTGTCAATCATGGCATAAACCCTGTTTTTCTATCATCAAATGACTAATTAAAATCAAATTGATCAGAAAAATGAACAAGTGAACAAACATCAGCATGATAAGAACGACGATAAAATGACAGAAACCATCTTTGGGAAAAAATTATTTGACGTGTACTTTGATGTTTTCATTTGGCCCAGGTGCTATCATTAACACTGGGAGGCAGGATTTATGGCTTGTGCTGCAGCCTTCCACCAGGGGTCGACTGTGATCCTGCCTATTTCTAATATATTTTTCTGAGAGAAAACAGCATTTGCAATATAAAGTAAAACTGTAGTGCATCTCATGAAGTGCTGGACGACTGGCTGAACAAATATTGTGTAACACTCAGAATATAATGATATCCAAATCTCAATTGATATCTAGTCTCATATCATGATATCGATATAATATTTTTCTATCGCCCAGCCCGAACTCAAGTTGGGATTGCTTTTTGACGATGTCCTTTTATGATTAATATATGAGCACAAAAGCCCTAAAAAGTGCTATGAAATCATAACAGCTACTGATCTTCCATGTCAAGACATCCATTCCCGAGACAACTTAACAAAGACCATCCACTGATGATTGTTAGCTCGATCCAAAATGACCTAATCTATTTTGCCGTGTTGATATAAGGTGGATATAGTATTCGATGCTTATCAGCACTGGAAATGAAAGTTGGAAGAAAGGCATCAGATAGGAGCTGGCTCCAGGATTCTTTCTGATGCAGTTTCTGGTGATAAGACAGGATCAGCTGGGATTTGAGCCGGCTTGGGCGTGTGACACTGGGAGTAGGTGGAGTGTGGAGATAGTTGAGAAAGATGGGAGGATGTGGATTTTCCATGAGAGATACAATGACAGAGGTGCATGGCAGAAAGTTGGAGATTACAAAATCCTCTCTGTGTGTAGGGACTTTATTATTCGCTGCAGGAATGCTGTGTGCACTGCAGGTTATTGTATTAAGAGGACAATGCATATATGTGCACATGGAACTGAATATCTTGGTAAATCCTGGTTGTTTTTGCTCTAGTGTGAGGGATACCTATAATGATTGGCAGTCGTGTGCAGAGGTAATAAAGCAGCTCATTCTTCTGTCTGTCAGAACATAGAGCCCACATTCACCAGCCGCCAGCAGACACAGCCTACTCTGGTTGGCTGAAGAGGACATATAAAAGTCCTGTTTCTTTTGTAATCGTCCCAAAAACCTATTTGATATTTTAATCCAATCTCACCTAACCCCCGTCTCTCGAAAATGAAAACTCCGGAAAAACAACACATTAAGTTTACATTTGGCTAAGCCCTTTCCATTTTGACTTATTCCAATGAAATGAATGGATGTTTGTGTTTTTGTGGAATAAGTCCACATCAAATGGTGGATAATTACTCATGCCTCTTTCAAGGGGAACTATTGACAATCAGAGCTACAGTTGGAGCTTTGTAGAAGATTTCCAACCAGATAAAACTCCTGAAACTCTTTATTCAACAGAGCAGGCGTTTCCATGCTTTTACAGAGTCTGGTGATTTTTACTCACCATACCGCCAGTGACCTTGCTTCATTAACGATGATTTGGCCTAAATGTAGAGCTGCACTGGTAGTGGTGCTCCTTGCAGTGGTGATTATTCGGTTAAGTTGTAATGGTGCCCTACTCCCTACTGCCTGTCCTTCACATGCTGTCTGTTTTCCAAAAGCTGAAACCAGCTGAACCTGGCCTAGCACACTGCAAAATACATTTATTTTTAAGGCCTTTTCAAACCAGACATCTTTTTTTTTTTCTTACAAATAATTTGCACATGAATAATATTTTTTGAACTTATATGTATCCAGTGGAAGCTTTCACATCAACAGTGGAATTTTGCTTTTCAAAACATTCAACATGGCGGATCACTTGTTTCAAACATTTTTCGTTTTACATGACAACGTCAAGACATGTGGATAGGAATAACAAAGAAGCTTCAGAATGAAGACGGCGTGGATATCAAGCTTCAACAGTCTAAAGAAACTCTTTGTTTAAACTTCCTACAAGGTGATTACGATGAATCAAATGCGCAATGGAACTGTTTACAAATCATAAGATACATCTTATCTACAGACAACTGCTGCTCTGGTTGCTGAAATGGATCCTCTGCTTCTTCAAACTTGTCGCCGTCCTGAAATACATCCTGTTGTGGATGTGATACAGTTTCAGCTCCTGAACTGAGCAGTAAAGCTTGCTAGGTTCTCCTCATTACTCTACATTGAATGCACCCACATTATTTCTTCTTTGCATTAAATAAAAGGAGCCCTGGGTCATTTTCATTTGATGTTGATTACATCTTTTTTGCCGTGGTATCATTTATTTTAAGAAGCTTAATTATTTATTCACAAAAATCTTGTCTCATTTGATGTGAATAGTCAGGTGGGTTGAAATTTCAACTCTGAAATATTGATAAGTTTGTGCTGTTTATTTGTGTCACTGTAGGTATGTAAAGGCCTTAACAGTCTCATGCTGCATATTGCTGTTTAAAGCAGCTTGCAGTATGTATTGCATACTAGACACTGCAATCGTCAGTAATATGTATTAATTCTGAATAGAGCCAGAGTAGCAGAAATACCTCAGATGTTTTTAGAGGGGTGGCTTATCTGAGCAGTGACTCTGTAGCATTTTGAATTCATTCACATTTAATCTGGTTGTAATTGTAAGTGCTACACAGAGAAAGGAGATTTGTATATGAGTGTGTCAGTGTGTGTGTATGTGTGTGTGTGTGTGTTGGGTCACCTCATGCCCTCATCCAACTCTGAGGCGCGGGGGGAGATTAGGAGACACACTGTAGGGAGGATGATGTGAGATAAAGTGCCCCTATGCCAAACTGTACAGCAGAAAACTGATCCCAGAGATAATAAAGATCTAAAACTCTGATGTTCAGGTTTCGACTCGGTAACTCTGACTCATAACAAACTCCTCAGTGCAGCGGGCATGAAAGAAAAAAACCTTGAATGATTTCGACATGTGGAGGAGTGAGAGATATGGTCAGTGAAAAAGGCAGGAAGAAAACAGACAAGGCTTTTAGTGTTTCCAGTGAGACTCGTCAGGAATTTTATGTTGTCTGTTTGGTAGGGAGGGCTGTGTACACAAATATATACATGACTCTGGGTCCTTTTTTTCACTATACTCACTGAAGACAAGAACAGTTCCAAAGTAATCTTATCGTTGTCAACATGCCAAATTTGCAGGCAAAATAGCGTTGCTGTGTCAACCACTGGTCAGATTTATGGCTAATATTGCTTTGTCATCTGCATTTCTGAGGTTAACAACAAGATCGCTGTACAATCTACAATTTATAGCATTATTTTTAACAGTTTACAGAGGGATGTAAATGGCAATGCCCCTTTGGAAGTTAGATATAATACTGTGGGAGGAGATAATCCAACAAGTCTTTCAAATTAAAGGGGCTATGTCTAAAATTTGGCCACCTGTTGAAGGTACTACTAGCCGCTGTTAGCTCAGTTAGCCATGTTAATAGCCTACAGCTCGGAGCACCGGTATTTATGTTTACAACGTGGGCAGTAGAACCAGACTCAGCAGCCTCAGTAATTGTGTATATCTAACAGATAAGCTAAAAATCAATTAAGCATTAATAATGTATAAGATACGAAACACATGCTTTTTAAACTTTATTCTCTTTCTGTTTTTTTTTCTTCTCATTTTAAGTTTTAGTTTCCTTATTCAACAAGTTTTTTGTCCATATGTCCTGATTTTCTTCAGACTGTTTGCACTCAGATCACCTGAATGGCTACGAAAATGCAGATGGAAGGTTTGGATATGAATTCAACTTGTACTCAGTACTCAATTATGGTTTTGAAAGTAACTAAGAAGATTACATGGTGTTATGAATACTTAAGTACAAGTAAAAGTATAGACTTGAAAATCTACTTATAAAAGTACAAGTGCCCCAAAAAACTACTTAATTACAGTAACTTGAGTATTTGTAATTAGTTACTTCCACACCTGGTTGTGGGGCACTGAGCAAAAAAGTAACCCCTGGACGTTAAGTATACACATTTTAAAATTTAATGGGAACTGTAATTTTTTTTTCTGTTTTCACAGAGTAGTTGTTTAACTTTGTCAAAATTGTGAGGATTTCAGTTTTTAATGGCAAGTGCTGAAGCGGAGCTGATTTACTGCACAATACAGAAAGTTTTTTAGAAAGACAGATGAAAGAAACGCTGAAAAAGAGATTACAGAATCACGTGGCACAGAGGCCATGTGATCTTATGTGTGATGCATCATTATCGGTAACAGTAAGCTGATCATTAGTAATGCAACAGAGATCGATAAGTTTGAGCAAAAGGCTATCCATGCAACATGACTGGACTGTAAAAGAGTGAGCCCAACTCAAACTCTTAAATTCTGAAATAAGCAAATTTTTTAACCCATAATCTTTAGTTGAGATAATTCATCTTTCTTCTTTAGATAAACTTGAATCTTTGAGTTTATAGAAACTCAAATAAATTAAACTTCAAACAAAGATTTTAATTGAAATTAAATTATTAAATTTTATTAAATTATTAACCACTTTCCACTTTCACTTCAGGGAGTTTACTTAGCTTTTGAAATACAATTTTTGTGTTTCTAAAACTCAAAGATACAAGTTTAACGTAGAAAAGTAAATTATCTCAAAAACACTTTCTAAAACTCTAGAGTTTGAGTTGGGCTCAAAACTCAAAAATGTATTGCACTTGAAATTTTAGTTTTGTCAACTTTTTTTTTTTACAGTGCCGCAGAAATTTGAAATACAACTTAGGTGTAGCTCTAAAAGTCTGTTGCCCTGCAGGTGCATGCTGGGAAGCCTCCCTCATTGCCTACTCCCTGGACACACACAGTTCTTCTCATCCTCCTCATGTACACATTGTATTTTCTTGATTTTATAGCTTTTGACTTTAGGACAAAGTTGTTAATATTCACTAAAACTTGACTAAAACTGGGTTAACCCAGGCTGCAGTGATAAAATATGTGCTCTGGGATCTCTCTTAAGCATATGGATGAACATATTCTGTCTCTTGCTGTACTGCACATACGTTGTCTCAGCATGTCAGTGCAGTGATATGATTTTTTGTAGAGCATTAATCAAGGAGAGCTTGGGCCTGTTAACATTCAATAATGTACTTTACTGTGTTCTTGATCCTATAAAGCTCCAGCCAGCATTGCAAACTCTCAACAGAGGGATGAAGGATGAGCTTAAATATTGATTGCTCTCACTTCTCTACATAAATCCTGTTAGCAAGAATGCTTCATCTATCACAGCTGTTGGATGAAACCTCCAGAATTGAAAAAACATTAATATTATATGTGAATTTCTGATAGATAGCCATATCTTCTGAAAGCAACATTTTTCATATTGCGAGGGAGAGACTGGGATCAGAAAAGACTCAGTTAGTGCATATAAGGTAATGTAACTTTTCAGTTCGGCTTAAGATTTCCATCCAAGTGTTGAGCGCTCAGCCCCATCAGATTAAACCGTGTTTCAGTCCAGGTTAAGCAGACGTGAGTTACGATGCGTGTTCACCGACAGGAGAGTTTTAGCTTCCTTGGGTGTCATTGTTCTGGCCTGCTGATTTACAGCACGTGTCCAAACTGTTTGGGCCGCTGATTTACAGCACGTGTCTGAACCGTTTCCCCCGGTCTGAGTGAACTCCGGCCCCAGGCTGGGGGAGCTCCTGGCCAATCAGGGAACCTGTTGCGGTCCAGGTCACGCTGGGCGACATGGTTCCACAGGGAGGCATACTGAAGTCTAATAAAGCTCCAGCGTGTCTGAGAGCAGAGAGGCCCCAATCCATGGGGGGGACTCAATCTGTCATGGCCCATCAGTGAAGCCCTAAAGCACAGCAATGGCTGTGTTCCTAACAGCTCGCTGGGGCTCCTACGTCCACTGCTGTCTCCACTCCACAGTCCATCAAACACTACATGCAGTAATGACCAATACGCCTGTTCGGTGAAGGCTGACAAGGCTTAGTCCTAAACCGTATGAGACAACTGATGTTGACTGACAAACACTGTGCGCTGCAGTGTGTAGGTGACAGCAGAGAGGAGCACGTACATTTAGGCCTAAACTTCGCATGAACAAGACATCTGAAATAGGGCTGTCATGGTGATGGAATTTCCCATGAGTATGCAGTATTCGTGCCATTCTCTTTGTAGAAGGTGGACGCTAGGGCCCAGGCACATTTTGGCCAATCAGGATGAGACATCTTAGTTGTTAAGAGGCCCATGAAGCACAGGTGTGTCGGTTTGTATATGAATTGTATGATCACTTGTGTGCACGTGCTTCCTTGGATCATAACAGTCCAGGAATAGTGGCGGTGGCAAAGTGCTGGTTGCCATTTACATCGTATTTTATATAACTCATTGTGAATTTTACTTATTGGGTTTAAATAGTTTGATCATATTGCTAACCAAAAGTTTTATCTTGTTTTAGTGCTGCTGACCTCTCACCTGTATGTATATCAGACCAAGGTGTCACATTTTGTTTGTTGTTGCAAACTACTTTATTGATAATAAATGAAGTAATTTGGTGCAGTGATGTGTGCAGGTCTCACCTCAGCGCCCAGTGGGAAACTTTATGGTCTGGACAAGCTAGCTACTGGGTGCTAGTCATAGTTACACAGTGACCCGAATAAATTCCTGCAGTTTGACCATTTCTTTTTCACATGTAGCTGTATTTTTACCTTCAGGGCATATCTATCAAGCAAATTTAGTGCTACATACAGTAACAACACACATGTACACCAGCACAGAATGAGCTACTGTATAACAACAAGGCACTGCAGTATAAAGATCCACAACAAGCAAAATGAAATGAAAAAAGAATCAAACCTACTACACATTTAGTTGGCTTCAAATGAGGCTTAACTTTTACACAGTTTCTCTTGACTGACTACAACAAGTGGAAAATCTATGACAAGTTTAAAGGAAAAATCTATAATATATTCACTGTCACAAATCTTAAAATGACCATGTTATGTCATCAGAAATTAAAAAAACATGTTTGGTTGAAATACTCGCTTCTCTGACATTAGTGCTGCAGCTGTGGTGTCCTGCTTTGAAATTTCTATTCTGGGCCAGAATAACTGTTTTTGTTTGTCCATTTCACATTAATTAGAGTTTAAATTAATGCAGACTTTTCGCAGAATAATTAAGTGTTTGTTTATGAGTTGTAAGAAATCATTAATGATCTTTTAGAAGGCACACGTGTTTATGATGAACTGACCAACATGTTACTGGATTCTTGCAGGCAGTAAGATAGACAGTCACTGATCTCCAACTCCAGAGTGTGCATTTTTGTAGCAGAGGGCTTTTGTTTTCAGGATAACGGCCTTAACTTTACATTGACAACTTGACATTTACAAATGACAGTCATAAACAGCTGAACTTACTCTTCGTTGTTTGTTATTATAAATTTACAATGATGTGTGTGTGTGGTGCGCTCCTTGCAGTGCTCCTGCGGTGCTCCTGCGGTGCTCCTGCGGTGCTCCTGCGGTGCTCCTGCGGTGCTCCTGCAGTGCTCCTCCAGTGCTCCTGCAGTGCTCCTGCAGTGCTCCTGCGGTGCTCCTGCAAAACCCTCCCCAAGTCTGGGGAGAAGGGGCTTCAACCATAGTTATTAAATAGGATTTCATATACAGTCTGTGGCTCCAACTTGCTATATGGACTGCTGTACTTTTTGCACAAGCAATCACTACATATTACTCGGCATCTTCAAGGATCCCTGTTGATGTGTTTCAAAAGTCAGGACCTGACTGTCCCTACACCTCCAAGAGTTTGATGCACACAGAACCCTGCGGACTGGAGACATGCACCATTCAAAGGAACACTTGACTTGATTTTGAACCTCATTTCCCTGTATTAATTGTTGTAGCAGTTCTGTATCTTCTACAATACTTGCCAACGCTCTCTGCAGCGAGCTGAGGCAGCCGAGTTTATTCTGTCATCTCCTAATGAGTTCTGACATCAATGGACGGTGGAAGAGCTACAAAAACAGTTTTGCTCAGATATGATCTCATTTTTTCTGCCAGGGTTCATGGTCGTCAGCTCAAAGTTAAAAATGGGATTCTGGTCAGCTAAAGTCACGTCCTAGCAGAGGACATTATGGATTACCTCAGAGGTTTAGGGCACATGTGTATGAACTGCAGCCCAGTGTTAAAGTCAGAAGACAGACTCAGGCTGCCACTGCTTTTTCCGGGAGACAGCACCACAGCGGGATGATAGGAGCCTCCAGGAGCTGACAGGTAGTGTTTGTGCTCCAGCTGCTCACCAGTGCCAACTCAAACCAAGTCACCCTGCTGCAGCTTCAGAGGGGCCAACAGAAACACGAGGGCAGTTAGGTGAGTAAGTGTTTCTGTTGACTACAGCTGGGTTTCTATATCTGATGTATTTATCTTTTTATTTTCATTTTAATTATCTAAATGGGGTTTTCATTTCTCTTTAAAGCACTTTGGTCAAATTTCTTTTTGTTTTTTTTTAACATGCTCTATAAATAAATTCACTTTGATTCATGATTTGGTCCAGTTATAAATTTAACTTGTGAGGCAGCTGGATTCATAAGAATCTGTTTTGCCAGGCTCCAAACTATCCGTTTGTGTCCGCACCAGAGGTGGAGCGAGCCAATCAGCATCCTTGGAGGGACTACTGGTACCTGCAGTCGTGGTTTTAGGTGTGCCAACAGCAAGAAGTGTCCATGGAAAAGACCCATCTGGAACAAACAATGGCGGCTCTTGAAGATATTAGCGTAGATACTGCGATAGCATCAGGTGCATCAGAACTGGAGAGCATTTTGTCATTGAAAGAAGAGCAAAAAACGACACTGAAGGCTTTTATTGATGGAAAATATGTTTTCGCTCTTCTTCCGGGTGGCTTCGGCTTGCTGAGTGGATCTGATTGGTTGAAGTAAGCCCATGTTAGACGTGACAGACAGTTCATCCAATCACCTCGCTAGTGTTGTTTGAAAGTGCCCGCCCTTTTCCAAACAGTTTCTATGGACAGCTTCCCAGATGGTTCTGTGTAACAAACTATCTGGCATGTCAGGTTAGTTATAAATACTAAATGTGCCTAAATGTGTGCATTTGTACTGTCTTTCCTTCCCCTGTCCAAACACACTAAAGTCACAGTTCATTCATGTGTACATTTTGGGTGCAATACCTGTTGTGTTTGCACATCGCTCAGGTGAACGGAAACACGCAAGTGTGATAAGGGACTGCTAACGCTAACAGTGAGACAAATAAGGCATGGAATTGGACTGATGTGTTGGTATGCAGCTCCCAACTTTATACACAATCCCTACTGTTACCTCTGAGCAGATCAATTTTTGTTTTATTTTTTTTTTACTACTTGTAATTCTTGCTGTATTTGACTATCTGGGTTTGATAAACTTTGTTTCCTGCATTCTGGTGATTTTTAAGGAATGAAAAGTGGATAAAGATAAGTGCACACTTTTCATTCTAACTTACTAGCTGGAAACCTCAGTGGTAACACAGCATTTAGCCTTACCTGGTCCAATTTCAAACTTTATTATGGCCATGGCTCAGGAGGTAGAGAAAGAGCAGTTTGTCCACTAATTGGAAGTTCAGCTGTGAGATCACCTGCTCTTCCATTCCACATGTTGAAGCGTCCCTGGGTAAGATACTGTGGACCTGTCCGTGGACTTTTCCATGAGGCCACTACAGACACGACCTATGTTCATGGTGTCCGCTTCTGTCCATGCATGGGTACGTACAGCACTCGATTATACTCCCAAATGGATGTGTACACAGACAGATGTGGCGACCATGGACAATTTATAGATAATTTACTCCAGCTGTGTTCACTTCAGCTGGCACTTCTTTTACTTCATACAGTTGAACTGACGCTAATTAATTTTCAGGACCTCTGCTTCAACCAACAGAGGCCAAATTTCAACTGCTTTCAGGGCTTCAACCTCACTCAGCAGTCCCTCTAAATTGGCAATTTTTTAAGCATACTGACTATTGACTATTAATGAATTTCCCCTTGGGGATCAATAAAGTATTTCGTATTCGTATTCGTATTCGTACTGCACTATTTACACTTTTTACCTTTTACACTTTTTATACTTTTTTTTTAATACTTATGTACCCGGTAACTCAGTTGGTAGTGCGTGCTTGCAGCCCATGTATGGAGGCTGCATACTCAGAAGCGGCCATGGATTCAATTCCAGCCTGCAGCCCTTTACTGTGCATCTTCTCCCACCAGTTTCCTGGCCTTCCTGGCTCTCTAAGAAGTCTTGCCAAATAAAGGCTTAACCCCCCCAAAATAATCTTTAAATAAACAAACAAAAAGTTTATGCTTATTGATGTTCCCTGTCTCACATTAGATTCAGTGTTAGTATCTTTACTTCTTTATTGTATTGTCTTGTATTTTATTTACTTATTTACTATCCTTTCTTTTCCTATTCCATCATATCTCTGCTGCTGTGAGACCAAAATTTCCCCACGTGAATAAATAAAGCGCTCCCTGCCTACCATCTTCATCTTCACTCAGGTTTTCACTCAAACTCAATCTTTAACTTCTTTCTCCAAACCACCACAGCAACGTCCTTCCAGTATTTCAGCTATTTCAAACACTTAAAGTGCACTTTAACTTTCTTCTTTCTGCTGTTAAATTCTGAAAATATCATATTATATTTGACCAGTCATCCACAGGATTTTATAAACCTCTCAGTGCACACATAAATAAGGTTAAAAACTGTTTGTCAAATAATTTCCCCCAACCTGAATACAGACAAATCTGAGGTCATTATCACAGGTCCAGACTCTACACACAATCACATCGCATCACAACTTTTTCCACCAGTGTCACCCCTAACCGCAGAAATCTTGACATCATTTTCAACAGAAGTCTAAATTTCAATCAGCATGTTAAAACAGTTGTCCAGTCTTGCTTCACAGAGTTAAGCAGAATCTCCAAGATCTGCTCCTTTCTGTCCCCCCAGAAACCTGGAAACTGTAATTCATGCTTTCATTACATCCTGCTTAGTTTACTGCCGCTCAGTCTGTTCCTGCTAAAGTAAACACAACCTGTCCAGACTTCAGTTAATTCAAAAATAAAAAAAAAAGAGTACACATAACCCTGGCTGCCTGTGCTTTAGAATTGATTTTAACATTATAATTATCACTTTTAAGGCACAGATGGGACTGGCCCCTGAGTTTATCAGCAACTGCTTAACCCTCTTTTAGAGATTTTAAAATCCAGATTAAAAAACAAGGGCAACCGGGCCTGAGCTATCATGGCCCTGAGATCAAGCAAGTCCTCTTTAAATGAACTTTTACTTAATTACTTGCTGTGTATGTCTTAAGCTATTTTATTGTTTCATTAATCGTACCATATACTTTATTCTTACTTGCATGTTCTTTTATAATGCTTTTAAATTGTTTTTTTATTGGACTTTATTGGTTTTAATTCTGCTGTAGTGAAGCACTTTGTAACCATGTTTTACAAGTCGCTATACAAATAGAATTAATTATTATTATACCAAACAGAATGGATTAAAAAAATGCAGTGTTTGTTCCTAATATTTTGTCTTATGAACTGCACTTCAGGGTGGATTTTCTCTCCTTCAACACCAAGTGCATGAAAGTGAACACAAGGAGAGTCTTAAGAATGCTATTTTCATTTTTAAGTGTAGCTGATACTCAGCTGACAGACACGCCTTTCCTCTCTGCACCTCACCCGCCACCCCAAATACTGTCCACTATGTTTTCAATGTACGCAGGAACGCTAGCTCGACTTACCCAGATATCACAGAGGTCTTCCCCTCTGGTCATAAAGGCCACTTTATACAGCTGTACATCTGTGACCCAGCCTGTGGAAATGTCACACCCGGGCTGTTTGTGGCCTCTGTGCTCTTCTTGGTGTGAGGGACGCTCTCTGTTACACCCTCTCACCCACAGATGCCAGTCAGGGATGACCGGGCCTCACTAATACATGCTAATGCATTCAGAGTGGAACATGTGCCGCGGACCGCACATTTTATACTGCTCGTCGATGCTAATGTTTAAAACATTTGACCTCTCCGCAGTCTTGATATCAGTGCAAAGCAAAATTAGATAAATCTGCCCTCGGTCGCTGTGATTGTTCCGGCGATGAGACCTCTGCAGCACATGTGTGCAGCGCCATCACGGAGCGTATTTGCAAGGGATTACCTCGATGATCTGTGATAAAGCGCTCAACTGTTTTCCACACGCTGCTCTCATGGCCACAAGGGCACTGGAGGCGGATAGAGACGAGAGAAAGAGGGAGGGAGACAGAAATAGTAAGCGAGCAAGATGGACACAGAGTGACAGACAGGCAGACACTGAGAGGCAGGAGCAGAGGAAGACAGACAGACGGCCGGGCAGGGGGAGAAATGAGCAGTGGCAGAAGCGACAGACTGCGAGTGTGAGATGGCAGTGAGGTAGAGCGAGAGAAAGAGGGGAACAAAGAGCATATTGTCAGTGCTGGGCGCTAATCGTCCCCTCTTAGGCTGCCAGAGACAACAGGTGAGAGCAGTTTGACTCCCTGCAGGCTCCATGAGGCTTTCAGGGCTGTGTGTGTGTGTGTGAGTGTGTGAGTGTGTGTGCGCGCAGGGGCCAGGGGACCTCAGGAGAACTCTGCCAATGCCAACTCAAACGGCAAATGAGGAGTGAGGGCCGCACCATCAAAGGGTTCTTTTCAGACATGCCAGGGCCTTGGCTGTATGTATATGTGTGTGTGTGTGCGTGTTTCTGCGAGTATTGTGCATGTGTGTGTTCTGTGTGCAAGGTACACACATCTTCCCAGAAATTCTCTTTCTCCTCACACCAGCAGCAGTAATAATGGTGTACGTGTTCAAAGCAACAACAGAGGGGACGCTGCATCGCCATCGAGAGAAAAAGACTTGAGGTCTTTGATGTTTACAAGAGTGCGTGGGCTTATTATGTGTTAACAATGTGACAAAGCATGTGACCCGCAGCAGCTGTTTGCACAACTCTCACCTTTAGGAGCGAGGAAATGGCTGCAGAATTTCAAGCAGGAGAGATTAAGAAAGAAGCCCCGGGCGAGAGTAGTTATTGATGAGATTTTACTGATAATAATATAATTCAGATATATTAATATCTGAAGAGATGCAAAAGAAGTCCTTGCCTATTATACCCTGTTGTTAATTTAAAGGGATAGTTCACCTAAAAATGAAAATTCAGTCATTATCTACTCGCCCTCATGCTGATTGAAGGTTGGGTTTAGTTTTTTTAGTCCGCAAAACACTGCTGGAGTTTCACAGGAAAACAGCACTGCAAAATCTCCCAAACAATGTAAGTGAACGGTGACCAGTTTTCATGTCATAACGGCTGCTGTGAACAAGGTTTTTTTTTTCTTGATCACTAACACCATCAGTTCTATCTGTTTTGATAAATTTGTCCTCGCCAAACTAATTGCTAAGATCTCATAACGCTGCAACATCTGTAATAACAGGTCCATGAGCAGGTCCATCAGGGCAACTAACAAACAAAGCAGAGAAACATGCAGGCTGATGGTTTCACTAGATTGACTAACATATTATTTGGAGGATAAACTGCAAGTGAGTGCACCTATGCTGTCTAATAATCTCTCACTAAGGCAAGGAATTCATATCTTCACCTTGCCTGGAGTTCAACTTTCGTTAACTTTGACCAGCGAAGTCGCATCCTCAACTAATAGACCTTTTTCACAGCAGCCATTGTGACGTGAGATAGAATAAACACAGGACTTACCAGTGATATTAATTAAGGTGCAGTTCCATTCAGGTCAAACAAAGGCAGGATGCTGCTGTTGTGCATGTTGGCATAGTGGAAAGGTTATGCTACACTAAATGGAATGGAACCTTAATTGGTATCATTGGTAACACCTGTGTTTGCTCTGCTATTTCATTTCAATATGGCAGGTGATGGTCACTCCCCTGCCTTCGTGCATGTGTGAACATGTCCTTACACTGGAAAACCACAAGTCGGCTCAATTACAGCAAGTGTATAAGTTAGAGTTGAACGAGGTGGTCAGTATGTAAACAGACGGTTTGGGTTGTAATTTTGCTTTTCATTTTTCATTAATACTTTCAGTAACAAAGCACAGTTTTATCATAACCGATAGAAGCAATGGTTAGAGCTATGAAAATAAAATCAAGTTGTAACAGTCCACCCATACAGGTGTTTTCACTGGTGCTGCTTGATTAAACTTGATTGTCAGCTCTGTCAGTCAGTTTCATTCTATTCGATATGCGTTATTGGCATTAATGTTTTATAAACAATATTGCTGTAGCATAATGAAACAGTAAAAATGAGTAGTACATATTAATTCAATTCAATAATGATATTAATGAAAGGAAAAACAATAAATAAGAATAATATATAAAGCAAAAAAGCAAAAATGGAAAAATGTCTTTATGGGTATATGTGTTTTCTATATGTCTGTTAGACAGATCAAGATATATTTGTCACATTCAATAATTATGATATTATTCATGTCTCTTGTTTTATTTCTATACATTTATTAATCAGGGACAGAGCATATTAATGAACATCAGTATGTAATACATGTTGTAAATATGTCAGAGTTAGCAAAGAGGCAAATTTACATTTGTCATCCCTGGGCAGGTTTAATTGTCTTTATTTAATCTTGAAAATTAATATGGTACGGTAACAGAAAACAAAAGACAAGCCAAAACAAAAGACCAGTGCACTTCAAAACATTAAAAAACATCAGATTAAAGGTGGACATCAAACATATCAGACATCCCATGGGCTAAATGTGCCGCATGTCCCTGCCTTAATTATTAAATTAATAAATTATGTTCTTGTAGTATTCTGCTCTGATTTTATTGTATTTGTCACATTTTAAGAGGAGATGCATCTTTGTCTCTACTGTATGTCACCTGTCCACAGTGATCACAGACTCTTTCCTCTACAGGACTTCTTGTATCGTCCTCTCTCTGTGGAAAGAGTGCGATCTGTGAGTCTGTGTTTGGTCAGGATCTGTCTCTGCTTTGTATCTCTGACAGTAAAGAGATAAGGGCCAGAAAGAAATTCAGTTTGAGTTTTGGTTTGATTCGTACAGTGTTCTAGATCGGCATCTTTTGTTATTTCAGTAATTTGGTTTACTCTGTTTGATGGCTGGACAGAAACTGTCTCCTGTAAGCTTTGCTGCACCTATCAGGGTGAAGAAAACTTGTTATTATTCTTACTGAAATGTAGAATTTTGTGATATCAGGTAAACTCCACCATAGTCTCATCCAGCTTCAACACATCTGGAGGTTTAATTAGTGAAAACACCTGTGAGAGTGTGCAGTGTGTCTTTAAAGGGGTTAGAGTGATGCAAGTGAAACTCAAGTGACATGCATAATTATGAAAAAGTTTTTTTTTTGTTTGTTTTTTTAAAGTAATCTCTCTGATTAAACATTCACAAAGCTGTGTTAGAAGTATAGTAAATATCCCCCATTCACAACAGCGTTACTGAATGCTCATCTGGATGGCACTTTTGGGACACCTGCCATGGCACGTCTGATAAAGCAGTCATGGAACTATGTGCTGGTTTGCTGGTGGTGCTTCATACCAGAGAGCAGATGTGTGACAAGCACAGTGGCATCTTTTTGGCAAAGCTTTGGTATTTGTGATTTCAGTCTAAGTCCATGTCCACCAGCGAAACAGTTCTCATTTTAATTCAGAGTGTACAAGGAAAATCAGGAGTGGGTGTTCCAGTGGAAAAGTGCAGAGCTCTGTTGTGCAGAGCATGGAGAGTTAACTACGCATGCAGGGATAAACAAATGTACTGGAGTCACAGCAGACCATGTCAAGAAACATCTGGGGGCAGTGTGTGTGTGTGTATTTGTGCTGGCGTATTAGCATTTGTGTGTGGGAGACCACATCCACATGATGATCACAAGATAAAACCCATTAATCCATCATACATGTGAGTGTAAGACGTCATTCACTAAAGATAAAAATAAGAGCGATAAGGTTACACTGTGGATGTTTTTAGATTTGAGGCGTGTTACCACTGAAAGTATTCTTAACAGAAGTTATGGCCGTCATTACTGGACCGACAACTTGAGCTCAGTTGGATTTGTCAAGAGACGGCCTGTAACGAGAAAGAGACTAAAGTAGTTCACTCTGAGGACACAACGTCCACAGAGAGAGACTTTCGAGCCATATTTTCCATCCAGGGACCAACATTATCAGTGTGTTTTTTTCCCCCACAAACACACAGACTGAGTTGCACCAACAAAGATTAATTCAAGACTAGCTCTAATCAGAATTTGGCAAAACTAGGTTGAAAATATGTAAATCCAGATTCCATTGTCCGATTAAACACTGATCCCAGTTTAGTCAATTCAAGTTTAGTGATGTAAACCAAAACTAAAAAGAGTTAGATGCTTCCTTACCCAAATTGAAATAAATGAAAAAATTTTTTGAGTGCTTTTGGGGCCAAGTTAGTTTAAAAGAGGTGTGAAAATCGTTAACTTTCAGCTGCTCTGTATTCCTGGATGTTGCTTTGTTTGCCTCATAAAAGGTAAAAATCAAGCCAAAAAAGTTATATTGTTTGCTGTTTAGCCAAAAAGGAAAGAAGAAAACATTGTTTACTAATGAGTTAAAACTTTAACTATGTATTACATTATTTGCTATGTAGTTAAATAGTATATACAAAAAAACATTATAGCATTTGCTAGCTAGCAAGTAAAAAAAAAAAAAAAGAAACATTAATATTGTTTACTGGCTGGCTAAAGAATTGGTTAGACTAGTTAACCTAGTCATGATGGCTGACAGAGAAGCTCTAATTTCTCTTCCTTGAAGAAAAACTTGTTAACTTTGTTTGAGAAATCTGATTCTTTTTTTCAATCTCTTTAAAAAGGCAGTTGTTTTAAAAGTTAAACCTACTCAAGTGTCAGTTTGAGGTTAATGCAGAATCACATTTTTTTTTTTTTAAATGTGAGTTTAAAGTTTCAAAAGAAATAAATTTAAGAAATTACAGTTTAGAGGAAAAACGAAACTGAGGCTTAAATCAAATCTTTGTTAATTTAAAGATATTTTAAAAATGTGGTGCAACATAATTTAAAGTTAAAACCACGATGTAATCGGGTTTAAACATTAACCCTTGTTGTCTACCCACAGGTTTTTAAGCTTATTAGGGTTTAAAAAAAGCAGTTTTGGCAAATATTTTATTGGACTACAAAACTTAATTTTTAGGAAATGCTGTAAAGCTGTGGTAATATATCATCATATAAACCAGAGGATACATGATCCATATTCATCAGTTCATACATTACCATCCAAAAGTTTGAAGTTTGAAGCTTTCTTACAGTCACATGGCTGAAAGGACTGCCCTATATTTTTGTATGGTCATTCATGCTTTAAGGTTGTAGAAAGTTACAAATAGAAGTCATTTAAATGAAGGGCTTGCAAAAAGTAGGATTGTCTACATGTAAATAAAACACTGTACAATGGTTCGAAAAGACTGAAAGAGCAGACAGAGACAAAGATACCTCCCAGCAACAGTTAAATAAGAATATAAGAAAACAGCACTCATTGGTAAAATAAATTGGAATCTTAGCATCAAAATCTGCGCAGTTTTGATCCTCGACTGTGACACCCAGTGGCGGCTAAATCACCTGCCATCTGCCCCAGACTCTCCTGTCTGCCCCGTTTGCCATCTCTCTCTACCTTCATTCAGCCGATGCCCAGAGCGGTCAGGAGTCACGAGTCTGATGCCGCAGAGAAGCGTCTACAATTGACCTCAACAGGCAACACACATTCAAAAAGATCACATTTCAAAAAATTACAGTAGCATAAACAAAGTGTCCTATTATGACTGTTGCAGTGTTCTCTGTCTTAGCTGCCAAAACAAAAATGCAACCTATCGCCTATTATTCTTGTTTGGTACCCAAAGGGAACAACCATTCTTGCCATCCTTTGTCTCTGCAAACCAACAACAGAAGTTGATACTTTGAGGCTTTCCTCCCATGTGCCTCTTGGCAATCGTTCACCGGTCAGAGGTAACATAACAAAATGTGACGGACCGCATAAAGACCGGCATGTTACAAGAAAGGTTTCCTTTGTGGTTTGACTATGTTTTTTAGTGACGCACGTAACTGATGGTCAGTCTGAGACGCTTCTAACCTTAAAGGGATAGTTCAGATTATCTGAAGTCAGGTTGTATGAGGTACTTATTGATGGTCATTGTATTACCTTCAGTAGAAAATGTAGTAGAGTAGGATAAGCAGAGAGGGGCAGGCACAGCCAGCAAAACAGTTTAAGTGTTCACGATATTTAGAATTTTTTCACAGCTTTACTTTGCTGTCAAACAGCTTTTTCTGATGGGAAACTGCAGTTAAACAAGTCAAATATTACTCTCTCTCTAAACCAACCAAACTCTGTGGGCAAAACCAGTAAATTTACCTCACAGAAGTACAGGAGTTTTTGGTTGGCTGCAGCCTCGATCTGTTAGTTTGTGTTATGCGTCTTCAGTGTTTCAAAGGATTAGTTCAGATTCACCAAAGTCACACAACAACAACTCCTGTGTTCTGTGAGGTAAAATTGCATTTTTGTCAAAGGAGTCTGGTTGCTTTGGAGTGAGCGACATAATGAGTGAAGTAACTTTGTTCCTCATCAGAAAGAGCTTTCTGACAGCAAGGTAAAGCAGTGAAAATATTCTGAATATAGCCTACACTTAAAATGAAATCGATTTTTTTAGGTGGCTAAAATAGTTTTGCTGCTGACCCTGTCCACAGCAGTACGTTGCTTAGCTTCCTTCACAGATACTCCTGCTGCTTCGTCAAACTGCCGACCACCACCTACTGTAGGTAAAACACTGAGTGTGGATAAGTACCTCATACAACCCCACTTCAAAACACCCTAACCATCCCTTTAACTGCCCCGAGATACCATACCTAAACTCCTGTTCTTCAGGCAGCTGCCTCTCCCTCACCTGGGGCAATTCATGAAGCCATAAACATGACGTTATGTGAAAACAGCAGAGATGCCAGGCTGCTGTCACCAAAGTGGACGCACTCCAGACCTGGGTTACAGACTGACATCCTGTCCATAATTTATGAAAAAGGGGACAAAGTACATCCTTTTAAGAGTCCAAACTAAAGAATCTGAATGCACCTCTTCTTCCTCTTCCTGCTCTAGCGTACAAGGACCAAATGAGTCACGGCATGAGGAGGAGTACCTGCGAGGAAATACCACGTAGTTTGGTCTCTTTTCAGTGTTAGAAACAGAGCCGACCTTTGTCTTTCAACAAAAAAACAGCTCGTTCACGCACATTCTGCACTTTAAATTATTACAGAAGAAGCTTTGCAGAATTTTATCCATTAGCAGCTGTGCCTCAACACACCCCAGATGTCCAGGGATGGTGTGATGGGAGTGAATTTAGTGACACACACACACACAAACAGGACAGTTTTGAGAGTTTGACAGAATAGAAGAAACAGGTTACACAGTCTGGGAACACACACACACACAGCAGAGATGGACTTGGATTGGGTCCAGACTGCCTGCCGCGCCAACTGTCAGTCATATTACACCGCTGACAAAGAATGCAATAAGTACCAGCTAATTAAATCAAACTGGATACACTCTTAGAAACGAACACCAGCTCACAGCTTATATTTCTGTTTTTGTGTCACCGTCATCCAACACTGTGGAATCGATTGCCTTTATACCTGCTCTCTGAGAGACAAACACAGATGCCGAAACCCGCTCGGTCACTGACCCCGCAGGCAGCACGGTGGACTACTGTAATTAAAGTACATTAACACATGCACCACAACTGTTTTTTTTTCCTTCCTTCACAGTTCAGGATGAGGGGCTGTAAAGTGTTTTCCCTGATACAGTATTCTGTATCATTATATCCCTGTGCCTTCGTTTGATGTGCTGATCTTCAATCACCCTGCAGTGGTGGGGTGAGGAACATCAGAAAGCTTTTACACTCCGGCCAACTCGGGTTTCAGGA
Source organism: Lutjanus argentimaculatus (assembly GCA_034769285.1). Classification (NCBI taxonomy): domain Eukaryota; kingdom Metazoa; phylum Chordata; class Actinopteri; order Lutjaniformes; family Lutjanidae; genus Lutjanus; species Lutjanus argentimaculatus. The sequence goes on from JAWZSL010000001.1 coordinate 7,752,903, forward strand.
TGCTGTAACTTTTTGAACTTTAAGCTGTTTCCTTGGGATTTTCTACTTGTGGGAGAGAACTTTATTCCTAGTGACAGGTGACCGGAGAGATGTGGCGGGGAGGGCGCTGATGGTGGAAATGGGTAAACTGTGAAAGTTAAGAAGCAGGATAGCAGTTTGAGAAGTCTGGTGTAGTCAAAGTTCATCAGATTGAACTGCAATGATTCAGAGGTCTGGAACCTGGTGGGTTCAGGTCTATAATCTGTATACTGCAAATGTGAGGGGGTATGTGGAAAGATTGCTAAGAGGCTCAACTAATTGGAAAAAAAGAAAAAGAAATAATGGCTTGATTAAAAAAAGATTTCCACATATTTAATCAACTGCAACACATGTACACCACCTGCTGTGATTGAGAGAGCATGAAAACTAGTTAGCAAATGAGCAGAGAAGCCTAAAAAGCCAAAAGTAGCATGTAAATGGTAAAAGGGATGGTGTGAATTTTTTTGAGAGGTAGAGTACCAGCATGGAATTTAAGCAATGTACTGCTGTGGACAGGGTCAGCAACAAAATGTATTTTAGCAACTTAAAAAAGGCCAACCTAAAAAAAACTGTATTAGTTTAGGAGTAAGCTATATTTACAATATTTTCCGACAGCCTCTTCTGACAGGAAACCAAAGTTATATAAGTCAAATATTGCTCTTTCCTCTCTCGCTCAACCAGACTCCATCAGCAAAATCAGTAATGGCGGAGTTGTTTGTCTACAGCTGCCTCGATTGGTTAGTTAGTTTGTGTTATTTTCTGACTTTTTGTGGATGTGAACTGACCCCTTAAACCACCCAAGTCTTGTAATAACACAAACTAACTGACTGATGAGTAACTCCCGTCTTCTGTGGGGTGAAATTTGTATTTTTGTCAATGGAGTCTGGTTTGGGAGAGAGCAATATTTGGCTTATATAACAATAGTTTCCCCTTGGAAAAAGCTATCTGACAGCAAGGTAAAGTGGTGGAGATATTCTAGATACACAGTACCCTTAAATTAATACCGACTGCCATTTGCTGATCTCCTCCACAGCAGTGCATTTGCTTATCTTCTCTGTGGATACTCCTCTCTGCTTCTCCACACTGGTGACATGCCGACCGCCATCTACTGACTATAAATTTGTTATTCTGTTGCATCATGTGCATTTGCATCATAATTCGGGTGTTAAAACTAGATTTTGACACAGGTTCTCTCTAAAAGGCACAAGATTAAGAAGTGGAAGCATTTAGTGGATATTGTACTTAAATGGTGCCGATTCTTCAGCAAATTCAATTGATCAAGTTACTTTACAGCTGATGTGAAGTAAACCTGGGGCCTGTGGGGCACCTGGGGGTCTGGGGTCCCTGGGCAGTTGCCCACAGTGCTGGGTTCGTAATACCGTCTTGCAGGAGAATTATTCATTTATTCATTTAGCAAAAATGTAATTTTTCAGCAACTAGTCATTTTTCCAGGATGATCTGCAAAAAAAATCCTGCTTAAGCGTCAAATACAAATCAACTTGTGTCAGGAATTCTGTCATTTTCTTTATTCTCATGCTATTCATTTGTGGTTCAGGACATTGATACTATTTTCTAGACAGTTTCCCAAAACATGTGGTAATACCGGGAACTGGAGGCATTATTTGCCCCCACTGACAGCTTTTTTTTGTTGAAATAAAAATAAATCTTGAAGTCTGAACCTAAGATTAAATGACATAGACAGATGATTTTTTTTACAGCAAAGGGACCAAACATGGTGCAGAGATAGGACGAGGGCTGAGAGTATGGGACTGTTTAGGTGTGTGTGTGTGTATGTGTGTGTGATCAGGCTCTATCCATGACGTTGTCCAGCCCCTGGCAGTGGAAGGGGTCTGAGGTCTGGGCGCCATGGAAACTGCCCATTGGGCCTCAGTGGGGAAGAACATCATGCACACATACACACACACGCTCTGTTTCTGTTGGACCGCCCTGCAGGAATTCACTTATTTGTGGAAATGTTAAGAATTCAAGCAATGAAGCTAAGAAAAATTCAACGTTAACCAAAAACTAAACCCTTTCCTGGGCAGTAGTAGGATCACCTTGGCAGCTCAGTTCAATGAAGCTCTAGTCCTATCACTATAAAAAAATCATACAGGAATTCAACTTAAATCAACTATAATTCTCATTAACTTAACATAAGTATATAAGTTTTATTTAATCAAGTGAAATTAAATCAACTCAGTAATTAAGTTTCTAAATAAAACTTTCAGTATATCAGCAGATTTCCCAGCATGCATCGTTTGAATGTTAAATTCTCTTGAGACCCTTCCTTTTCATAGTTAGAAAAAACATATATGATGAAAACTTGCTGTGGGAGCCATGATGAACTCACAATTCAATAAACTCAGTGAGACTGACTGTGCAGAGGGAGTTCTGTTCACTTATCAAAAAACAAAAAAAACAAAAACTCTTTGAATGAACTTAAGTATCTACACGGATACGTGTCTTTCTTTCAGCATTAAGTAATTCTGTTGGTCTGACTTAATGTAGTTGTGTTGGGTTAACTTCATTTATTAGAGCTGATCCAACTTTTTTACTGAGGTTGTATGCAACCAAAGTTACTGGATTGAGTCTGTATATTTTATTAGGGTTGAATGACAGCAAGGTAAAGTGGTGGAGATGTTGTAATGTTAAAGTTTTATTCATGTTACCTTCAGCCATGTTCGCCAACTTCGTTCCTCACTCCTGGAAATTATAGCAACAAGCAACCTGCTACCAAGAGCGAGCTGGAAACACATCATTACCTTGAATTAATTCCCACATCAAAGTCTCTGCATTCCAACACTGTTGGAAACATTTGGGATAATGCAACAAAATATATAACGTATGTTTAGTGTCAACTTGTCCTTTCAGATTCAGTCACCTTAAAATTTTAAGACAGTTTTAGAGTTTTTTTTTTTTTTTACAGTGTCATCTGATTCTTGATTCTTGATTTCTTCTATTTTTGTGAATTAAAATGTCATGAAAAACAGATAAGCCCCAAAAATAATGTCCTCGCCCTCACTGTGAGTACGAGACAGCGAGCAACAACCCTCTTCTTCGTCCTTCAATCTCTCTCCCACATGGCTGGCTCTCACTTTTCCCTCAGCAGACAATGGCCTCTCTGTCTCTGCCGTTTAACCACTTTCTCACCTATCCTAAATACTCACGCACGCTCTCGCAGACACACCCTTGTGCATGTATAGACACAAATCAGTGCCATTTACATCTATGGAAAACACACATAGACACACACATATATCCATGTGGGCGCAAATGCAGACACACATACACACATACACAGAGCCAAAGAAGGGAAAAAGCAGCAATATCGCTGGTGTGATACCATCCTGAGGATGCCAGGGCAGAGCTGAAGTGTGGCACATGCCTTTGATGTGAATCCAGAGCATGGGCATGTAACAAACGCAGATACCAAATTACACCCTGTCCTGCTTTGATCTCTAAAACCCCATGCCTGCTTCTACAGAGGTAATAAGATTGTGGGTGTGCGTCTATGTGTGAGTGTGTGTATTAGGAAGAGTACGTGACAGTGTTTATTTAGATGTGTGTGTGCTTTGTGTGCATCTTTTCCTGCATGATCGGTGTCAACACAAGTATGTGAATATGCATAAATGTGCATGCATGTGTGTGCATCTGCATGCATGAGTGCAAATGTGCAATGATACGTGCAGTGTGTGGTGTGTGTGTGCATGTGTGTCTGTGTATTGGAGGGCAGCAGTTACAGCGTAGGGCCGTGGGGAACTAAACCCTGGCAGCGGCTTGTAGGCGCCTGGTAAAAACATGTTCCTGGAGACCTTCTGCCGAGTTTGTCTTGTCGTCACGTCGTCCACAGTGGACTCCCCACTCTGCCTCCACAGCCGACGATGATCGGGTTGCGTCTTGGATTTCCATCTGAACCACCCTCTAATCTCATGACAGTCGAGCGTGAATGGAACCACTTCTCGGCCCTGTAAGGTCACCCCCCTGCCAGGAATTAGCGCAACACATGTTTATGTGTCCCTCATTACCTAAATGTGTCTGAGGTTTTGGAGTGATACACCGAGTGACGGATGATTCACCCTGAATCAAATGTTGCGGTGATGTTGTGTTGTAATTATGAATGTACTGTGGTTAGCGTGGTGGTTTAAAGAGACAGGCACCCTCCTTTTTCCTTCACGCTGACCCCGGCTGCTCGAATATACATGATGACTGATGATATCTGTGCCTTGAGATGAGCAACAAGAGGACAATCAAAACAACTGCACAACCGTTGACCTCTAACTCTGAATGTCATCGCTATGAGGAGTCATTTGTTAACAGAAATCACCGCAGCAGTGTAGCATAAGAAAGTGCTTTATTTTTCCGTCACTTCTCGTAAAAATGTTGTCAAGTTTGAGAAAAAAAAAAAAAAAAAAAGAAGTGCACCAAACATTGTTGTGAAAAACACATGCATGAGGCAGGACAGCAATAAACAGTACATATAAAAACCATTACAAGCCAAACATGTCACATAAAATATTAGAAAATGTTAAGTCATCACTATAAAATCAAAATATTCCAAAATATTATTGGCACTGTTATGTGCTGACAATGCAGGTCTTTATGTGAGTTATGAGTAAAACTCAAAAGACTTATATTGCATGACACATGGGGGTATTGTGGGGGGTAAACACAAGTGAACTCAGTTTATCCACCTTTATGAAATGAGGCTGAGAGTCTATTTTCAGATCATTTGCATCAATGAGGGGAAACAAGGAGTTTACATGGGGTAGGAATCTATATTATTATTATATTAGCACAATACACAAGTGACGATACGTTGTTATTGCAGTTCTGCGATATGATGACTATTGCGATCACATAAATTTCAATACATTGCAGTTTATTACCTTTTTCAGCTGTAGATTTTGTCCATAGAACACATTGGTGTTGACCAGTCCTGACTTGCACGTTATTCAGATTTTCACAGAACAAAAGATCAGACAGTTGGCATTCCAGTATCAGTACAATATCGCCATACAAAATATTGCACTGTTATGCTGTATCAACAGTTTACCCACCTCTGTATTTATCCACCAAACCCCTGATGACAGTACAGCTGTACATCTTCATTTAAGACTTGAGGACCAGAATGAAGTAGGACACAGGTAAAAACAGTCATGTCTGGAAAGGAACCTTTGATTTGCGAAAACTCTTGTGAGATTTGTGTGCGTTGTTTCATCATTGTGTATGTTGTACGAAGTAAGTGTGTTAAAGTGTGTCAAACCTGGGTAGGGTTAGGACAGAAAACACTTGGGTAGGATTAAGGAAAGAATACGGTTTGTGTTAAAATGATCACTGACTCTAGAGGTTCCCTTCTAGACACAACCAGTAAAAATTATAATTTAAGTCAGAAATAAGACACCTGCACAAACATGTCTTGTTTTTAACACTTATCTTCATATAATTTGCTTATTTACCTATATATTTTGTTTATTTTTGTATATATATTGCTTATCTTTATATATATATAGCTTATTTTTGCTTATATTTAGCTTGTTTTTGTATATTTTTTGATTATCTTTACATATATATTGCTTATCTTTATATATATCTTAAAATGCTAAATAGCTCATTACAGAGTTCTGGGTCCAACTAGGGACTTTTGTCTATTTCTTCATTCATTTTTTTCCTCTATGTACCTGAAATAAAAAACAAATCTCTTATGTTTCTAAAAGCATGGAAACAAAAACTAACCCTGTGTGAAAGCTAAATAGATGTTTGTTGTTGCTATGTTGTAAATAGTTAACGTCTCTTTCTTTCTCAGGGTGATTTGGGGGGTAATAAATGGGAGCTGGTATTGCCAAACATTCAATGTTATGTCTTTTTTTTTTTTTTTTAGCGGAAAAACTATGTGTATACACGACAATTTGTCTCCCTGCATCCCCTTGTTAAAGCTGAACGAGTCATCCAGTGCTTGTAAATACCTGAGCAGCAGAGCCAGGATAATGGGGATGATGGAGCTGCAGGAGGTTGAAGGCACTTTGTGGATATCTGGCGGCACTTAGTGGTGAACGTGTGCTACTGAGAGGCTTCGCTTCGGTCTGCAGCACTGAGGTCGCCTCAGAGACTGACATGAGCAAAAGGCATTCATGGCATTTACGTGAAACTTAGTCTGTCCAACAAATATGGCAAATTACTGCAAATACTGATAATAATCCTGCCGCTATTCAGTGACATACAAGCATTATGTGGCTTGTTTACAAACACATGTAAACACTTAGGCCTGCCAAACTGGCCGAGTGATGTAATGGAAACTATGAATGCACTGGGATCTGCTGTCTCACCAGGAATAGAGGGCAAAGTATGAAGCAGCAGTTGCAGCACATTGTGTCAGTGTGTGTGTGTTTCCATCCGGGCACAAAAACAAAAACTGAGGTTTGATTTTAATACTGAGACAAATGTCCCATCATGTTTGGTTGTAGCACCAGAAACAATAACATTATGTGATCAGATCTTTAGAAACAGACACTCCCAAGATGAGTCCTTGTAACTAAATGTATTTACTTAAGTATTTGAGCTACTTGTGCTATACTTGCATATTTTCTTGCCGATTTCTACAGCTAAATTTCAGAGGTAAATATTGTACTTTTTACTTCACTACCAGGACTGTAGCTCCCACTGAGGACACTGAGTCATGTCCTCTGTAATTCTTTCTGAAAATTTTGGTGTTTGAGGAACCTGGAGGGAGTTTGCATTCTACATTAATGGGTATTTTATAGGCTGACTCAAGATTTTTTTAGACACATTTGGCTAGTTTTAGTGCAATAATTAGACAAATAATTTTGCCATCATAATATTACTGGCATGTGCAAAAATCAGCGTCTGTGTTTATTTATGGCTTGAGAGAATTCTCCTGTGTCTTAGTCTGAATAATCAATTAAAAGAAAAGAAAAGAAAACAAACAAAACAAAACAAAACTGTGGATTATCTGTAAATGCACTGTCACAATGCTTAAAAGTTTGTTAAATACATGTTTTTTGCAGGACAGAGACATGTTGAGAAATAAAATGCACAGGAAATAACAAAACAATATATAAAATGTATTTAAAAAATAATCTATTGAGACTTTCTGGTCAAATGGTTCTGGCGATGGTGGAATTGGACTCGGGACCTCAGTATTTCTAAAATCTTGGCTGTAGTTGAATAAAATTATTTGACAGCTTTAGTTTGTTGAATTGCCAACTATTTTGATAACCATTGGGGTCATTTTTTTATACAAAAACATTTCATGGTTCCAGCTTCTCAAATGTATAGACTTTCTGCTGTTTCTACTGTTAAAATTGCACATAATTCGAGCATTCACTGGCAACAACAGTTTATGCCAATTTTTTGTCATGGTTGGCTGCTTTTTTAAGAGTTTATTTCTAATACTTCAGGTACATTTTCCTGATTATACTTTCATACTTTTATTTTAGTAATAATTTCAACACAGGATTTACTTTTTATATTATGATATTAATACTTTTACTTAACTAAAGGATTCAAATACTTCCAGCACTGTAAGAAAATACATTCATACTGAGGAAAAAGTGAAGTCGCTGTTTAAAAAGGTACCTGAGGTGCTTCATTTGTATACGAGGCACTTTGGAAACGTGAAGTGAACTTTCAAGTATTCAGAAGGAATCATGTTTTGCCTGATAAGTAAATGAAATTCTTACAAGATGATGCACATCCTGGACGTCCACACGGCTTCACCGCCGTGACCGTTCAGCTCGAGGTCGTTCAGTTCGTCAAACAGTCCGCTGTCAATCATCTCCTGCTGCCACCTTATGGAGACTGCACCTGTGCTGAACTCCCTGAAGAATTTCTCATCCTTGGAATCAAACTGAATGTCCTCATCTTGATCAGATGTGTCCTTCAACCTGTCCACGTTCTTGGCGTACACCACGTTGGGTTTGGGCACCCAGGGGGCCTCCACCATGCCAGCCTCCAGACGATGGAAATTGATGTTCTTGAAAAACACATGGTTTCGTGGATCATAACCACTGGTGTTAGAAAGACACGATTAGATGTTTAATTATTGTATGGAGACTGAAAATTCAGTTATAATGGCAAGAGGCAGGTGGGATAATTAAACTGAGAAATAAAAGTGTTCATAAGAGGATATTAAAATGTTGCTTCAAAAACTGATTTGATGACGAGCCTCTGGCTGCAAGAATGAAGATGGGCCGGCCCAAGTTTGTAAATCAAAACACTTTACTACACTTTACTCAGTGTCAGTTCAGTTCTAACAATTTGAGATTCTAGTCTCAGGTCATGATAACTGATAATGATAATTTCCTATGATGTGAGTCGTTACTTTTAGTGCAGTGCAGGGCACTGGAAATGTGCAAGAAGTAGATGATATGGTATTAGAGACACTGAGAAGCTACTGATGAGCCTCAAAAGATGTCAGAACAGTCGTATTATCTTTCACCTCTGAATCTTGTCTAAACCAGCCTTTCTGAACCTTTTTTGGGCCTCTGTCCCCTTAAAATGTCACACATTGTACATGTTAATGACTTGTGAGCAGTTCGCCTGTGATTTTCAGATTGTTACATTTCAATTCATGTTTTGTGATTCACAAGAAAAAGAAAAAATCAGAAAACCTTTTTGTGAAGCAAACTACAGTATGATTTGTCATCTTTACTGTTCTCTGAATCATTTTTTTCAGGTTGGGAACCACTGGTCTGGACTGGTGCTCTGGGTATGTTTCATTACGTTTGTTTGTAACGCTATGTTTTGCGTGCAAAGGAAGTTTTCTTGAGGGCTGATTTGTTCCACAACATCTTCTTGAGAAAAGCATTTACTTACCGGCTCCCGAGGCGGTGCAGCACCTTCTTCCTGAGAAAGCGGCAGATGATATCTTTGGTCGGGGGATCAAAGCGTTTGTGTTCAAACTTGCACTCGTCCTCCAGAGTGCGACGAGTCACCTCCTCGTTCTGCACCTTCTCTCTGAAGTCTTTAAAAGGCAGACGGCCAGCCACCATCTCATAGATGCTGCAGCCCAGAGCCCACCAGTCCACAGATGTGCTGTAGCCCTCCTGCTTCAGAATCTCAGGAGCCATGTAACCAGTTGTACCCAGCCTGACGACACACAGAGGGGAGACAGGAAGTGGGATGAGGGAGGCTTCAAAGAGACGCAGGTCCTCTCCATAATTCTGACCTATGACTTCAACAAAAATTGCAATTTTACATTTTGCTTAAATATTCAAGATGAATCCCCTCACAATTTATGTGCTCTGTTTACTGCTTAGGACTGTACACAAATTATTACAGAGGGAAAGGGCTCAGAAAAGGGGGAAAGCTTTGTATTTTTCCTTTTTGCTGAAAGGAGTCAGCAAAGGAGGAACATATTAAGTTTAAATAAAGGTTAAACCATCTTAAATGGTTTATCCTTTGCCTCTTTTAGTTAAAAATAGTGACCCAAACTGTAGACACACTGTTGTATTATTTTGAGAAACAGGGGGATGGTATTGCAAATCAAAACCCTCCACAACATTAATAATGCTGTGGAGGGTCTTCATTTTTTAGAGAAACTAGGGTTGTTGCAATAACTGCAGTTTTGAAAAAAATGTGCTATTGACAAGCCAATTGCAGTCGATGGCAAGGAACTATATAAAAAACATTTGATAAGAAATACAAAAGACAGTAATAGTTCAAGCTCACTAATGGATCAATACCGGCTGTCTGAAAGTTGTAAGTTTTGCCATGTTTCTGTTGTTTTAGGGTTTATTTTATGCATGTTAAGCGGCTAATGTAGCTCTAACAATGTTGGATTAATGTTTAGGGACAGTTAAGAGAAACCATGTGAACGTCTCATTTTAGGTTAACTAACTCACAAGAGTAGTAGGTTGGACGCCAGTAACTGTTTTTTCAAATTGCTTTTTGTGAAAGTTTACACTGCAGCACTAGCTGCATCAGCTTTGTTATTGTGTGCTGGACGATTCTGCTCTGTGAGCCTCGTCGTCAGTGTGTGTTGGTGTTGCTGCTCTATGTCAACTGACTTGATAAACATGCCCTGACAGTAATGATGAAGCTGGTGTGTGAAGAAATGGTAAAACTGCAGGAATTCATTTGCATTGTTGTGTAACTATGACTAGCACCCAGCAGCTAGCTTGTTTAGACCATAAAGTTGCTGACAGTGTCAGTTATCAAAATAAGTAATTTTGCAAACAAACAAAAATGTGCTAACACTTCATATCATGTGTGAAGTTTCAAAACAAAAAAAGAAATTCTTGTCACCAAAGTCGTCACAACAGCCTTAAATGAAACATAAGGTTCATCTCCTCAGTCCACTCTAATGATTTTTTTGTGCAGCCCCTTGGATCTGCCACTTTGTCTCCTTAAACAAGTGGTTCTCAGTCTGGGGGTCAGAACCCCATATATGACCTATGAATATGATGAGGGGTCTCAGACAGACATGCTTTTCTTTTGAGGAGTCATAATCCAGAATAGCTCGGAAACTATAACCTGCAGCAGAGTATTAACTCTGAAAGACAGATGTGATGATGATATTATGATAATGAAAATTAACTTTAAAAAAAATGATCTTCTCTTTGGTCCTGTACAAATAAAATTAATGAATAAAATAAAAAGCCTTGTGTATGTATTTATATACATACTTGTGACTTCAAATAAATAAATTTAAAACTAAATTTAAGTGTATGTCGGATTTTGTTTGATGTAAAATCATAATGATGTAATCTCTTCTTAAAGCAGAAGAGACCTTTTTGAGGCCAGGCTGGTAAATAATTCACCTTTCTAAAGTTAATTTTAGTTATCTGCAACAGACAATCTTGACCAGCTTCCACATGATGGAAAACAAAATTAATGATAAAGGATGGAGACAAAAAGACGGACATAAGAATGTGACAATGTGGGCCAAACAACAAGACACTGCAGACAGCAAATAATGCTGCAATTATCTGCAGGTTACCAGTCAGCTGACAAATTAGACCTTACTCACAGTGCTCTTTTAGTAGAGTGTACTTACTGCAGTGAATCTCCTGACTCATCTCCTTGGACAGACACGTGGACGCCGTATCTGGTATTAGTAAAGCAAAGATTATCCAGCTAATGCTAACAGGCTCTGGTCAGTCATTTCTCAGCCAGTACAGCATCCAGCACAGGATGAGGTCAGGAACCTTTTAATAAGATTGATTTGGGTCATACAGGGTTTTTGTTCTCTTGTGATGTCTGTCAGGACAGGACTAAGAGCCATCATATCTATTCCTGGTAAGCTACTTGTGGTGGTGGGTAAACAAATACTGCACGTAGGGGTATTAAAAAGCGAGCAAAAATAGGGTGAAACCAGGCTATTTTCCTATATGTGAACATATGGTGAGGAGTACATCCAAATTCACAGAGATTTCATGGGGTAGCACAAACCACAGAGTTTACTGCAGCACAAACCTCTGACAGCGAGTGCTGTAGGTTAATCGAGGGACAGGTCACCACACTAACCTTCTGGCAGATCGTTCTGCCCTTTGGCAGCTCCACAGCCAATCCCAGGTCTGACAGCCGACACTGTCCTTTGGCATCCAGCAGCACGTTCTCAGGCTTCATATCTCGGTACACAAGGTCCATGGAGTGCAGGTGGAGAATCCCAGTGGTTATCTGGGCCGTGTAGTGCACAACACGCTCCATACGGAGGCCCCGTTCCCCAAGCTCGTAGATATGGAACCTGAGGTCTCCTCCATTCATGAGGTCCATGACCAGGCACAGGTGGGTCTTGTTGTCAAAGGCATAAGCCAGGTTTACAATGAAGAGGCTGCTGACCTTCTCCAGGATCTCCTTCTCCAGAAGGGCAAACCTCTCGCCACCTTTTTTCTTCAAGTGCTTTTTGTTCAGCTTCTTGCAGGCGTACATCTGACCTGTGTACTTCACCTGTACTGCACACACCTGCAAGACAGGGCAACATTACTTTAGATTTTATTTATTATTATTTATTGTTCATTAGTTGTCCACTTTAAGCATCTGTTCTTGTGTATCTGTTCATCATCATTAGGAAAAGTGTTTCTGCTACTTTTTGCTCTCAAGGAAAGACAATTTAACTTTTACTAAACAGGGAGCCAGTATGTAACAATGATGTGCTAAAACAACAGTAGAACAAGTAGAGAAAAACATGTAAGTGCACTGATCAACTACTACAAAGCAAAATCAAGCTAAAGTTTGCTAACAGAAGCTAACATCGGCCTCCATAAGTTACTGATCAGACCAAGTGTGACTGTAGCAGTAAAACCCATAAATCTAACAATCTAACAATCTAACTGTCAAGGAAAGAATCTCTGTCTCTATGTATGTATGTTATTTGCATATTTCTAAAACTATTCATCTGATCAACTTAACACTTTGTGGGTGTATTACTGAGGACCTAAAGGAATGCGGTGTTGAAATTTATGCAATTTGGCCGGATGGTGGCGCTCTAACAATAAACTTTGTGTTTTGACTTGTAACTTTTGAACCATAAGTTTTAGAAACAAAATTCTTTTTTCTTGGATTCTGTGGGTCCAGATAAATCTGTTCAATAAGCCACACCCATTTACATCCATAGAAACACATACATAGATACTGCATTGACCGCTTCGGCTCATTGTTGCGTCACGTCGACAGTCTCAAAGAATGATGTCATATTCAAGGGTCTATGATCTACATGGAATAAGAAAAAAGTTCTTTTTTCTAACTTAGTCCATGTATGTCATGAACCCTTGAATATAACACCACTCATTGGCATTGACTTACAATTTAAATTTATAGTGTTTTTTTTAATCCAGAGAAACCACAGCTCCCCTGTTTACCTGTAATTGTTCACAGGTCAGTATGGCCTTAATGAAAATGGCTGCGATGTCAGCCTACAATGCAAAGGACAAATGCAGCGTCTACATATATATGTCTATGTTTACGTCTTGATAAATTTCCCACCATTTTGAAATTCGTCCACATATATTTTTTTTGCTTCTCCTACAAATGTTCAACAACTGTCTCCTGAATGCTTTGAGCTATAGCAATGGTATTTAGTGTACATGAGTGTCCGAGTGCCAAATTGGTGCCATTTGGCCAATAGGTGGCGCTGTAGGAACATCATCTTACTATAAAAGTAATCTCCGTCTTTTTGTCTGTGTGTATGACTGTCCTTCGCACATTTCAAGAACAACTCAACCAATCAACTTTACACTTGGCAGGTGTATTGCTGGGGACCCGGGGGAGTGTCAAGTATAAAGTTGATCACATGAGTGGTTCTTAAGAATACTGCAAGCAGCACTCAGGTTCCCAAGCAATTGACCCATTGTGAACACAGGCACGTCCCCTGACAACAACGCAAGTAACAATACTGGGAGCCCGGCAGTCGGCCCGTGCTGAAGGAGCATGTGTTCCTAATGAAGCAGCACATAAACCAACAGCCAAGCCCCAAACGGACAATGCACTAATATATTAGATTGAGCAACAGTACAGTAAATTGCGCAGGAATTCAGCTTTTCATTTGTCAGGGATGTAACATTCTCTTTTCTTTCAGAACAAACAAACATATTAGTTGTAAGTCTCTCAAGTCATCTAAGATTTACACTTTCACTCAGATGTTGGGATTTGTGGCACCTACCTCACCAAAGCCACCTTTTCCCAAAGTCCTAAATTCATAAAAGTATTTGTTAGTGATCTTCTGTTTCTCAAACTCCTTCCACTGCAAGAATCTATAAAACAGAGGGCTGTTCAGATACTCCGAGAAAGGTTTCCCCCTCAGGAAGTCCCTTGTGGCTTCTCTTATCTGGTCCATCGTCACCTCATCGAAGTTCTTGTTGATAACTGCTTGCAACTTTCAGCTAGCCTCTCCTGTGAGGTAGGAGAGAAAACTCCTGGACTGAGGCTGACAGAACTTGGGAGGATGCTCCGTCTTGACTTCTCTCTGGTTTCATCCTCAGCAAAGCTCCAGTGACTCAGCTCCTCCAGGAACTCGGCGGGGCCACATACTCGGAGTTAGAGCCCAGGAGGAACTTCAGGAACAACTTCTTCCCAATAGGCTGCCGCTCGCACAATGACTCGTACTTACCCCCAACTGTCAGCTGGAGAGAAGACGACTTCTTTGGTTTGGGCAGCGTCAGCGAGGGTCTCAGCTTCCTCAGCTCGTTGCGGTCTATGTTCTGAGCCCTCAGGTAGGCCGTGTTGGCCACCAGGTTGTCCAGGCCCACCAGGTCACCCATAGTGGATGTATCCTATGGCATGATCAACCTACACCGCTACAGTTCACCCGTCTGCAGGTTCCAGGCACGACTGAGCGTCACAAGCACCCGCATCCTGAACATCCTCCACCTCTTGTTCCACGTCTCCTGGAGCATTAAGAGTACCACTGCGCTTGGGGATTTGTTGTGAGCTAAGTGACTTTGCACGCTAATTTGTAGACGGCACCAAGGGAAAGCAACTTATGTGGTTTGAACTTAAGAGGCTTTCGGCTCGTCTATTTTTAGAAGATGCAAAGTGCTTGTGAGCAGTAATTGTACTGCCAGCATGACATGATGAGGTAGCACATCCTGACCTTAACAAGATATGGTCGATTTAACTTGTTATGAGATAAAGAAGCCACTGAGAGCTGTGTGCGTATAACATGAAGTATGCAAGAAAGTATGCACACTTCATTGCTTATTATGGGATAAAGAGTGAAGACTTTACTAAATTAGCTCTAATTGGTTGAGTAAGCAGCCTAAGAAATTCATTTTCCTGAGCTGGTGGGAGAGTGACAGCTGTGCACCACTGATACTCGTGGGCCACGGTATACTGGGTGGCCCTCTGACCATTTTCCCAAAGCACAATGAAAATAAATTTAGTCACACTGGGATTTTTTTAGTTTAGTTACACCAGTTGGTAAATGTTCAGTAATGTTTCTTGTCCCTGTTGCTGTGGAAGATGTATATGACCTTACACGCACTAAAGGGACTTAAATATGCTGCTCATTCAGGTTGGAGCAGTTTTAATTTTATGGTTTATGTTTATGAATCATTAAAGTTTGAGTGACTGCAATGCAGGTTCCAGCATGTTTAATGTTATATAAACTCTTTCAAACGTTACCAAAGCAATTACAACTAGAATGCAGTTGCAGTTATTAAATGCAGTAAAATATCTGATTTATCTGTCATATAGGCCCAGTGTCAATCCTCGTACCAAGTTAATTTATTTAATAAATTAAGTTAATAAGTCATTTGATTTGAATGTAAGGAATTTCAAAGAATGCCTCATGAGCCTTTTAATGTTAATTCATTTTATCTGATAAATATTATTGTTTGTTAACAGGCTCCTGGTCTTCTGTCATTTGTAAAGTGCCCCAGGCAAAGCGGTTGAATATCCCTGTGTGACATTAAATAATTGAGGCTCTGCACAACAAATCTTATATTTGAAAACTACATCTGCGTTTTTGTTCACTTAATCATTGCCACTGGCAGTGAATGCCCCTGATACAAGATAAGATGGTGGACTGCCAATTTTCACCTATAGAAAAAGTGGATGAAACAAAATAAACACCTGCACAAATAATGCAGTTCATCACATCAGCCTGTAGATATGACACTTGCAAAGCTGAAAATGTTCGATGTCTGCTGAGGTTGTGTCACAGAAATGTTTGAACTCTTTGGTATCTTTGGAGCCACAGTGGAAGTGTGAGTTATCAAATTGCTTAAAGTTTACTCAAGTAGAGGGAAGGTAACTACTGTATATGCAAATCAAGTAGGTGCAGGGCTCCCAGAAACAGTGTCAAAGAACAAAAGTGCATTTATATATATGGGTGTGGTTTACATTCTGATCTGATGAAGATCCAAGTGGGACTGAAACCTCAATATTTAACTTTTGGGGCATGGAGTAAATGCACTACCTAAGTGTGTAACTTAATTCTTTAAAGTGCACCTCTGCAGCCTTAAAGTTACATTAAGTTAAATCAACACTGAACTATTTCATTAACCACACATTCTATATACTAATTTTAGCTGCAGTGATTAGAGGAGTGATGGATTGATTAGTTCTTAGAAAATTAATTGGCAACAATTTTTATGGAAAAATGATTCTTAATTTCTTAATCAGCACAGGTCAAATGAGCATAAAATGGGCAGATTATTTGATAATAAAAATAAGAGTCAGTTGCGGCTATAATACCAATGAAATATCACATTAAGCGTCCTACAAATGTAGAATTTGCTGAAAGACTTGTACTTCTTGTTCACTTGGTCCACATGCGGTCAAGAGGTCTGAAGCAGCGATCTTTCAGTCATTAGCCTCGTGTCTAAGTGAATTACTCCCATCAGTCTTCCTCACTTAAAATATTCCCTGACATGGACACCGTGTTCTGAGTGAACACTGAGCTGTCCTACATGAATGTGACTGCACAAATGTCACAAAACAGTTTCATCATGTTTTGCATTCTGTGTTTTATAATATTAAACCGTTTTCTGTGCACATTTATCACATTAACTTTGGTTGATTCAAATCCTGGCTGGATTCAAAAACAACTTTAAAACCTACTACTAGCAACAAAAATGTAATTAAATATCAGAAGAAAAAGTACTCATTGTGCAACATGGCTCCATTCAAGTTACAATTTATTATATTGATTTGATTATTTCTGATTCATTACCATTAAGCAGCCTCTGAATGTTGTCAAGGCAAGGCTTAATTTTAACAGTATGTGCAGAGTAATTTATATATTGATCATATATTTCAATATATAAACCACTGAAAAGTAACTAGTGACTATAGGTGTCAGATAAATGGAGTAAAAAGTAAAATATTTCCCTATGAAATGTTGTGGAGTATCAGTCTGAAGTAACAAAATGTTAATACTCAAGTACAAGTACCATAAATTCTGTAAATGTACTTGATTACAATCCACCTCTTCTGCAGGTCAAGCTTGAAACTGGAAAAAAGCCAATCGTAGCATACATGTATAACAAGTGCTAGAGGTTAGCATGGCCGCCCTCCAGGTAGTTCACTTCGACGGCCAAAGTACTTATAGCCATAAGGTGACTTCAGGATTTCAGACTCCACCATGTAACTGGACACTTCCGTGTTTAAAGACAGGTCGGTGATCTACAGATAATGTTCAAGAGCTGCTCCCATACTCTTATCTGATATCCTAATACCCAGATAATCTAGCAAGGTTATCTAAACTGGACTGATTCAGACGTCTGGTTGTTAGAAACGAACCTGGCTGATTGAAAGAAACAGTGGTTGAGGGGTTAAGTAACAGATATCTTTTCCTAATGAATTACTTGATATTTTAAAGGGGCATTTGTTTAAAAAGTGGATAAACACTACCTCAAACTAAGCTCTGTCCTGCCAATACTTGAGTTTTGGTGGTGATGACATATTTTTGATACAGTAAAGAGTATGAACATGATATGCTACAAAACCTTTTTTTCATTGCACAAAAGAAGTCAAGCTTAAAAGTATTTAGGTTTGATACACAGACCTATCTTGGCAAGTCAATGTGCATTTTCTTCTTAATCTAAACTCTGCGTACAATTTCACTTGATTACAGCTGTTATATTCCAAGCCTGTTCAAATTACTAGGTGAAAAAAATGCATTTACAGCTATACACGATTCTTTATTTTTAAAAAGACAGTCACATATTCAAGATGTGCTGAACACCACCACAGACAATAATGTAATGCTAACATGTGACCAAACACTGCAACAAGGTTCATCCTTCTCTCAATGACTCTTGATTCCTCCGGCCACATCAACCAATCGGTGACCAACGAGTCTGTGCTGTTTTAATGTTGTCCACCGTCCTCCTTTGACACGTGGTCTACTGGAACATGCAATCATAGAGGAGTAGGAGGGCCATTGATGTCATGTGGCTCCGCACAGGACGCTGCAGTGATCATTGTAAAGTCCGTCACCGCTTTTGGGTGCACACAGGTGTCGTCTGACAATCAGACCGCCTGGGGTTGGAACTTATTTACCGATTCTCTGAACAACCCAGTCCTGCTGGCAGAGGGGACAGCGATTGTTCTGCTTCACCCACAGGGACATGCAGCAGTTGTGGAAGGAGTGGTTACACTCTCCCCATACAACTGAAAGAAGATGGAGACAGAGGGACAGAAGGGGAGACAATGAATGAGTGTTAACAAGGCACACAATGTAACACTCAGTTACAGTTACACAGAATATAAATATTCTGCCAATAAGTGTCTGTAAATTGTACACACCGGACCATTAAGATCTCTTTTATAAGATTTTCCTAAAACCACAATCCTAAACAATGATGTCATGTTTTGGTACGGTCAAACAAGGTGAAATGCCGCATAACAGGCTGGGGCGATTTGTTAACATAACTGACGTCATCAATTACGAAAATATGTTCATGTGCATAACATACGTCAACGCGTCGCTATGAACTGCTGCGCCTGGTCAGAGAATGACTCTCTTTAGCTCCACAAACTGGGCATGATTTATCTCAGAAGTACAGCTGCTCCACACAGCTGCTGGGAATGAAGCATCGAGCAACCTGTCCTCACACAGTTTACTTTCTGTCAGCACCCAAACATAATATGAGGATTATCAACACGTGGAGCATGTTTCTGTTAGTAGAAGTCACTTTAAATAGATTTTCTAGATGCTTCTTCGTCACCCCTGTGTTAAAAGTGATGTCTGTGCTGCTGCTGTTAACTTCACACCGTGCATCACCCAACTGTGTTATTCGGCTGTTTTATACTTTTTGTTCACTTTGTCAGCCAAGTATGAGTCAGAAATGGCTAAAAATAACGTTACAGGCTGTCTGTAATTAATTTCAAATATCTTCTTTGCTCCACACTGATGCAAAAATGCACTGCCAGTGATCAGCTTACCTGCATATGACTGCAGTGATGAAATAACTTCATAACCAGTGTAAGTCTTAGGTCAAAATGCTGATCATCCAGTTCAGTGAAGGGTTGACAGTGATTAGTTATTAAATTAATATGCATCACAGCTACTTTTAAATTTGAGGTCCAATATTTTTCTGCTCAGGGATCTGACATGGAGTCTTTTAAGTAGGGTGAAAATTAGACACATTTTTAAAGTATGCCACTGTTAACACTGTTCTAATGTGCTTTATATGTCTATTTTTCAGGATTATGGTTCAATAAAATATTGAAATATTAATTAGATAAGATTTTGATATTTATTTTTGAAAATTAATTGTTATATTAATTGAATAACAAAAAAAATAATTGTTAGTTTAACCATTTAAAAAATAATCATTAGGTGCAGCCCTAACAACTGTGGTTTTCAAGCTATGACAAATGAAGGTAAATTTGTAGCTATAGTTACAATAATTTATATTAAAAAAAACACGTCATGTTTACGCATATTCATCTAGAGAAAGTTGATGATGACATCTAAAATGATCACATATCACGTCACAGATATACTTTAACTCTAACAGAGCATTTTACTTTAAGAATACAAATGAAATGCTTTAACATAATTAGTCATATCAGATATTACTATAGCCAATCTTTATCGACTAATACACACCAATACTGATATGAACCGATATAGCTTAGCAGGCCAATATCAGCCCACAATTTATCAGCCCTGATATTTATCACACATACCTGAATTGCTGCACTGTTTTTGTTTAGCAATTCTGCATACATAATTCAAACATCCATTACCAAAGATAATTCATGCCAATGTTCTGAACATGCTTAGGTCGTAGCTGGCTACATGAAAGACATTTTTTTCTAAATCATCCTTTTTCTTTGTTCCTAAGTACTGCAGTAAATCTTACTGTGGACTTTTTATCATACTATTACTCACACCCTGAATTTTTGGGATCATTACATTCCTTGGTACCACACATTCCTTTTATCAAGAAGAGAAAAAAAAAGAAAAGATTAAAAATATTATTATATTGCAACAAGCCTTGTGTTTTCAATAACACTTTGATTAATTATTAAGCCTTACACTATATGCATATTAAACTTGGCAAAATCAATTTACAGTGAAGGTACCCAGCAGGTCTCTTATCATATGACATCCATTCTGTGGAGGATCATTCACAATAATTACAGTACTGTGATTTCATATTATTTTATACAATCTTATTGTGTTAGTTGTGTAGTATTATAATCGTTTGTTCTTCAGGGGTGTGATTCATTGCCAAATAAATCTGTTCGCAGATCATTTTCAAACTTTTGCCTCACGTTTTCCTTTTCTAACAACATGATGTGTGTGATCCCACAACAGAGACACGATCTCTCTGACAGCGGATTCAAACTCATGTGTATCTTCTTCACGTACCTGAAACGACTGAGAGGAATTAAAATCCTGCCTCTGTCATTAGCTGCTCTGATGCTCCGACATACTAGCTGTAGCTACTGTTAGCTTGTCGAATTAACCTGCGGTGTATTTTTGTCATTCAGCAACGATATAACGTGTTTTAGTGCTGACAGTGTCTTACCAACACAGTCCTCCTGCTTGTTTTCCGCCTGGCATCGGAGACAAGCGTCTGCAAATCAAGAAGAACACGTTACAGAGTCATTCTGACAGGGACCTCCGGTATTAATGCCAATATTAGCCGTGTCAGCTACATTAGCCGTTATGGGAAGTGAGCTAGTGTTAGCTAGCAGGCTAACGCCGTCGGTTCCTCGGACTCACCCATCACCTGTACCCGACAAATGGCACAAGTATCGCACTCCACGTCCCAGCTCCACATGGCCACAGCGTTCCACTTCTTTAGGGAGAACATCTTGTCCCCACCCGACTTAGAGCCCGAAGAAGTGTTGTGAGAGAGGACTAAACCCGGCTCGTCACCGTCATCCATCTCTGCTGCACGGTAGCTTAGGTGACGTTAGCCGCCGGGCTAGCTAAGGCTAAACAAAATGGACGAAACGCTTAAGCAATGCTAATGCTAATGTTAGCTGGTTTAGCGAGCGTCTTGTCTCCATAGCGACGAAAGAGGGCGCTGTTTTACAGGATTTAAAGTCTGTCTAGACAAGGAGCGCCTAACCTGTGTGGCTGGTAGATTTACTTAATCAATGATCGATTAATTGATCGTTGAGTAAAATTTAATATTATATTATTTACACATATATTAAAATGTATGTTTAATATGTAAGCCTACATCTTTTTATGTTTCATAGGCCATGTAATGCTGTCAGAGAATTGTAATATTGTATGTTGCTGTGGAAATAAAGCTTTGATACCAGTATATCCTGCACACACATACACTTTCTTCCCGTCTCTCTATGTCTAAATGAAAGTATATACATTTATGGGTTGGGAGGGTTACTTTAAAAATGTATTCCAATACAATTACTAATTACCTGTTAAAAATGTTGACAGTAACCTAATCCAAGTATCACAGTATTTAAGTAACATAACTGGATTACTCTCTCTTACTTTTGGATTATCACAGTACCAAATATGGTGAAAATTTTGGGCCCAATAGAATAATTTTATTGTTCGTTGTTAGGTTTGTTAGTTTGTCCAGCTATTTTTTTTTTTTTTTGATTGATTTAAAGACCAGAAAATGGCAACATTGTATTATAAAATTGTAATCCTGCCAATAATCCACATTTTTAGTAAATGTAACTGTAATCTGATTACATCTTTATCATTGGAACTAATGGAATACAGTGATCTTTGCTTGTATGCAGATTATGTAATCCTGTTACATGTAATCCATTACTCCCCAAACCTGTTTAACAATAACTGATGATAATAACACTTCCATCTTGCTGACAATAAATACTATTCTAAACAAGTTTTTCACTCGCATAGTATCACTGTGTGTGTGTGTGTGTGTGTGTGTGTGTGTGTGTGTGTGTGTCTGTATGTGGTTTTACTACTTACACCTCAACTTTATTATTGTACTAAAGGAAATTTGGGTTGCAGTTAGACAATAAACTATTTGCTGTTATTAGTGTTTTAATCATAACATTTAATTACACTATATCTGTGAGATCCAGGGATGGTAATCCTCAAGCTCAGTATGTACCAGTCACTACTTAAGTTCTTCTTTTTTGCACTGTAAGGTTTATTGACACTGATGAATCACATTTTTGGTCGTTCCTCTGAATGTTTCAAAGATATGCAGATGTTTAATTCCCTTGAAGATCCTCTTAAAGCTAGGGTAGGCAACATGGTTTTGGTATCATTAAGAAATAATTTCATAACAACCTTTCAGCATACTGTAAATCAAGTGGTCTGAGACAGAACTAGACTTCTGCACCTCCTCTTGGCTCTGTTTTCAGCATTTAGAGAATCTGGCCTGTGACGTTAGACTTAAACCAATCACAGGTCTTCTCAGATTGGGCGTTCCTATTGGCTGTTCTACTAGTGCAGCTGCACACGCACATTGCTTCGGTGAGACCCTGATTCAATGACAGAAATGGCAGAAACTCCTACTGGAAAGTCACTATAACTGGAATTATCAGAAAGAGAATCTTCAAATTCTTCAGGAAATCTTAAAATCATCAGCTAGGAGGTTGGGTCTTGGACGCACTTGGGTGTTCCAACAAGACAATGACCCCAAACACACATCAAAAGTGGTAAAGAAATTATTAAATCAGGCTAGAATTAAGGTTTTTGACTTTGGGCCTTCCCAAAGTCCTGATTTAAACCCAATCGAGAAGTTGGCTTTGATTTTTGATGAATTATACATACATACATACATACATACATACATATATAAATAAATAAAATTTAAAAAAGGAATAAAAAACTTTTTTTTTTTTTTTGGCAATTTTCACTTGTTTTTGCAATGTCTTTGCAAAAAACACCTAAAAACATCACAACATGCATCTCAATTTTTTAGAAAAGCTGCCACAATTTTAGGCAATTTAGGCCACAACAATCCCCAACAATGCCAGTGAAATCCTGGAGGGACTGCAATACACTTACACATATATATCTTTATTCAGCTTAATATTAATGTGATATTTTCATATTGTCCGTTAAGGAACATATTGTATCGATCACTCTTAGCATTAGCATAAGAAGAGACAGAAGAGAAGAGAAGAAGAGAAGAAACAGCTAGTCAATGACAATTTTGCAGTGACTAGTATAAACCAGAAGCTGCGTAACCCCTAACATGCACATTATACAACAGACACTGAAGGCAGTAAACACTAATAGGGTCTTAAGATAAAGGATTTATTAAGTATGTCAGCCCTAAAGCATGATGGGAGTATCTCATGGAATGCACCTCTGCTGTCTGTCTTGCATCAGGCCTGTCAGGCTTTCCTCTGTAAGATTTTAAGAGAGTGAGTAAAAAAGAAGTTCAGAGGTCAGTTCAGACCGGAGTGCGCTGTCAAATCATCACTGATGTAGTGTGTGTGTGGATTCTCATTCCTTACTAAATTTACCACCATAAATCTGGACTGGCTCATGTACTGTATGTAGGCATGGTGCCCACGACAGTGTGTATTGCAGAGTCATACAGTCATATATCTTCTAAAATCCACCTCACAGGAGATAAAATTTATATTTCTTGATAGGATGCCATACAGATAAAATGAATCCCCTCTGCATGTTTATGAATAAAAAGATGTATGTGCATTGTATCTTTCACCAGCATTAGCAAACAACTGTACATAACTTGTTCTTTCAATAAATCAAGGTGAAGCCCTCCCAAGGTGTCTCTGCACGTCAAACCCAGGATCAGAACATGTGCATTAGGGGGTAAAAAAAAAAACTGTTAAACGTTTGCATATGTAGTGCTACTTCAACAGGATTTCTTTGTGTTCTGAATGTACAACCCTGATTGACCCTTCACTAAGCTCCACCTCCAAACAGTACCTGTCCAATCATAGCTTAGCAACCATAATAGAGCTGTCAAGCTTTGCATTTCTCTACATGTTGAGGCGGTGTGCAGAAGGCTCTGAGAGAAGAGATACTCTGCGTTTCATGAGTCTGGACGGTGACGTCTTTTTCGTATTCTCTCAAAAACGTGAAACACAAGAGCACAGTGTGGTGAATGGATTAAACTCTGTCTTCATCTGCTTTAATATAAGCTGAAAATGTTAACATTTCCAACCTCCAGCCAAACTTGTTAGTTATCACTGCATTTTTTATGTGGGGGTTTGAGGAGGAGTATGTGGGCTGATGCAGAATCAAGTGGGCGACAACAATGCTTCTCACTCTGGCTTGCTGTCTCAGGTCTAAGCCGGCTCTTCTGGCTGGGTGACCCATCGCAAGGTCCGCTGTACTAATCGAGTCCCTGTGCTTCCTTTTCCCATGTTAATGAGTGTATTTTTCTCGTCTGTCATGTAGATACACCTGACCCATATTTCATCATCCGACCAATGTTTTCTGAGATGTAAGCTATCTTTAGCCTCTGTCTTTTAGCATTAATGTTGTATCATGTACACAGCTGCTAGGTAACTGTACATGAACACTTTCACAGGGTTCATGTTTTAAAATGTGTCAGGTGGAAACATTGAAACGTCAGCTGGAGACTTCTCAGCTGACTTAAGTCGAGCTAGCATTAGCTTACATCAGCCAGCTTCACTTATGAAATCTGTGTTGTGAGTCATTTTAGCTGACAAAGTCTGAGAAAGCTGCTTTTGTTTACACCTCTAAGGATTCAAAGACAATTACTCCCAATTTCGATGTCTGCCACTGTCAAGGCCTTAAACTGCATAAATGCAGAGTGAGAATGGAAAGTTTGGCAGGTGTAGCAAGAGTAACTAAGAAGGGCAGTGCTTAGCGAAAGTCAAATAGAAGACTTGCAAACAGGTTTTAATGGGGTACAAGCAGGTTCTGAAAATTGCAAAACTTTACATTTTGCAGAAGATGAGGCACATATAATTTGAGGTTAAAATAATGAAAGAATGCTGACTCTATGCCCAGCTGTGTTTGAGATAAAACAGCTTTGCTTTGAGGTCAAGGGGTGTCCTTACACATACCAGAGTAGAGGGTGCAACTCGCACCCCAACTGCCACCTCATGCACCCAAGTAGGACTTGTCTACTTAAAACCATTGACCTTGTGTTTACAGGGTACGTATGTGTTTAGATCAGTAGACCATCAGGCCAACACAACAAAAAATCGTGGACGAGACAAACAACTGCACGGCAGTAATTCTGTCTCTCACTTCTTACTCTTCTTATCCAGCCACGTCGTTACCGCTTCACTAAATCACTGTGTTTGGAGCCAGGTTAAGTAGAGCTGCGGCTCTTATCTCAGTGTGTCAACCAATCTGTCTGCTCCATAAAAGTGATTTATTACACAATATATTTTCCAACCTCTTAATATGTAGAGTTTTCTCTGAGTCAACCTGGATTTGGATTTGATGTATTAGCGTGACGACTGGGTGGCCACAGAGAAAAGAATAAACTCTGAAGTAAAATATCACCAATATGTATAAATTGGAGTTATTGGGTTACAAAGTCATTAATTTTCAGTGAAATATTAACACAGACGAGTCCTTAATAAGAATTTATTTTCCTCTTGTACTCCTCTCTGTATATAGAGGATGTTTTACTTTCAGTTTTATTATCCTCATAGTTTGTTTTCTTCATCTGTTTTTTTTAAGGAGTTACACTAAGAAAAAGTCTGTGTTTTAGATGTAAGACCCCATTACAGTAATTAATTACATTATACTGTCAATTTCAATGATTCAAAATTTGGTTGATTAGCATGATATCATGTTTCTGCTTTTGCACATTTGCCAACTAGATAGTTCTTTTAATTTACATGCAGTGTAAGACACAGCATCAAAACCATCAAATATATAACATGTATGCATTTAGCAATACACACAACCAAAAGAACATCAGTTATAAGATTATATGTTTTAACTGAATAGGTTTTTCCCCTCATCTCTAAGTATTCCTCACACAATGGTCACTTTAGGTCACCTGGTTTGTTTGCGTGGTAACCAGACGATTCTGTGAGCTCATGTTTCATTTACTCTGGCCGATGCGTCTGGAGACCTCCTGTTCATACAGATTTCCAGCTGTGAGGCCTTTTTGTGTGATGACTCAGAGGAGCGTCACTGGTCAACATCTGAAAAGTTCGCACATTTCAAATGTAATTCACCAAATTCACAAAACTCAGATAAAACTGTCAGATGAGGCGGTGCTGACCAAATAAGAATCATGATTCTGTTACTTGATTGCCTATTTCTCTCCTCAAATGTTTTAGGAACACATTTTAGTGCAATTTAGCTGCAATTTAATAACAACTTAAGAAATTTTGTGACCAGGGCACCTTTTTCTTCCTGCTTGAACACAAATCTCAGATCTAGTCACGTGTTTCATTGCTCTAATTGGTTGTAAGGTCCATCCAATTTCATCCAGAGGCGTTTTGGTTTGCACTCTTAGAAATCGAAAATGGACTGAGAGGATCATGCCCGGCTACTGGTTTGCACAAATTTAAAGGCAAACTATGCAGGACCCCCCCCCCACCCAAAAACAGTGCATGACTCACACGTAAATAATCCCTCACAGTCATAACCCACGACCCACCAGAGGTGTGTGGCAGGGTCCACATCTGCAAAGACCCCACCCTCTGGTGTTTCTCATTATTTTGCTGTGTTCAGGACACTTTACCAACCTAAAACGTTGGTATTTGACGTCCTTTCAATGAGACTGCAAAGATGAACTATCTTTCTGGTGACAGCAATTACAAATCCTTTCTTATTCTACCCTTAATTACATTTTTTGGGGGGAAATATGCACCAGAAAACACAACATCTATTGATATTATAAGGGATTTAACATTACTGCTGCTTCAGTACCAAATATTGAGGCCACTGAGTTTTGTATAGTTTTGGATATTCACTATTTAATGTCTGTGCTTAAATGTTGTATATTACACACATTTCATAGAGAGTGGCAGGAACAAGGGGTTAAAAGGGGCGTGGCAGCTAATTTTAGCTCCTTGTCCCCCATAGGAGGTTAATCTGGCCGTGCCTACAGGTGAACTCCCACTGATGAACATGTTTTAAACAGGAGATGTGTTCACAGACAGCACATCCAAATC
The DNA here is from genome assembly GCA_034769285.1 of Lutjanus argentimaculatus. Classification (NCBI taxonomy): domain Eukaryota; kingdom Metazoa; phylum Chordata; class Actinopteri; order Lutjaniformes; family Lutjanidae; genus Lutjanus; species Lutjanus argentimaculatus. The sequence goes on from JAWZSL010000001.1 coordinate 7,779,894, forward strand.
CCCATCAAGTCCATACTGAATTACACAACTAACAGGCTAGTAGACGCCTACGTTTCCCACTGTCCTTGAATGCAGCAGAGGCAGGAGCACACAGAGCTGCCCTGGAGTAGACCTGAATCCACACAGTAGACGTCTCTGCTGCTTTGAGAGAAGATTTGAGAGGCTGAACTGAAACCTGAACTGGTCCCAGACTTGACGGCTGTCAGAGGGAAATCTGTATTTAAAAACAGAGGATCTTCATGACCGCGAGGATCCAGGGAGCAACGGGCAAAGACAAACCAGTGCCAAAGAGCCCTGCAACAGGTAATTTACTGGCAGTGGAGGTGATGATGATGTGATCAGGTAGATGGGACAGTGACAGGGACAGCTACATTGAATATACTATGTGTTTTACCTGTAATTATTAATTAATTTGGAATTATTGAATTTAAATTGTCTTTCTTTTCAATCATCTTTTGATTCTAATACTTGCTGACACTGTAGTCTAGATAGTTGTTTTTAGGCTGGTTCAAGGCTTATTTCACATGCAGTTGACAGTGAAACTCATTTAGACTAACTTATTTTACAGACTCTTCTCAGTCAGGTCAGGGTTGTAGCGGTTGTTTCAGTAGGAGCAGACAGGCACTTGTGTGTTACAGGGTTTGAGCCAATCATATAATACGACTAATGTGCAGTATGTCTTTGATATTGTACTAATTTACTTTCGTTCTTTTACAATATAACTAGAAGATTTGTACAATATCCCTTCAGTATAACTTTGATGTTTTCCCTCTGAAATGATGATTATTCAACCAGTTTTAGGGTATTTTAGGACTGCATTATTTCCAGCTGCAATCATGGCCTTTGGTGAACAACAACAAAGAAACTATAGATGAAACTGAAGATATTTTTCTCCGTTTACACTTTATTCTGTGTTATTAAACCTTATGTTTAAAAAAAGCGGATAATAAAAACATCCCATGTTTGTACAGTGGTCGTCACCTCAGAAATAAGAGTTAAATGCACTTAATTCTTATTTTCAAGTTGGAACAAATTCACAATTAAGTAAATACAACTAAATTTTAAGTAAACTTAAGTAGATATAAAGTAAACCTAACTTAAGACTAACAGTTATAGGTACTTTTTCAAGACAACCAGTTTTCTATATTTTTTTAAATAAGATAAGTTGTCAGATTTTAGGGTGTAGATAAAAGTCCCTGGTGCTGGTTGGTGGAGTGTGCATGTCCACAGTCCAGGCAAATAATTCCAGTGGCTGATGACGGATTGCTATGAGATTTGAGTAAAAATTGGAAAATAATAATGACATTTGAACTGAACAGGATGGAGACGCAGGGTTTGGATCGTTAATTTAGTTAAATTAGTTTGTTGACCTTCAAATGAAACAAGAAAAATGCAGGTAAGCAGCTGCCCAGCTGTCTAATTTACTGTGTATTGTTTGTCCTGCACTGTGTAACATGTAACACGACTGAGGATCTGTCTCTCTGCTCTGTGGGTTGCAGAGATGATGGCGAGGGTCAGGAGAGCTCTGTGGTTGGTACTGGGCATGCTCAGTCTGTCTCTGCTGCTGGTGGTGCTGGGAGTCTACACAACGACCCGAACAGAGAGCCTGAGTGTGTCTGGCTACACATCTGGAGTGATTGTAAGTTGTTTCTGTGTCCCTTGATAATGCCCTGCCATTATTTATTCAGTGAGATGAGAGATTGATATGATTAATGTTGGGATTTAACCTTGCTGCTACCAGGAACTTTAAAAACAGATTACAACGTCCTCCTGTGAAGCCTTTTATTATCCTTGAGTCTCACAGCGTCTTCCAAAAGTTTTGCTTTGCTCATTGTGGTCTTGCAAGAGGCAACTGCTGTGACCGTTCTGTGCTTCAGTCAGAGATCCACACGATTAGTTCTTGCAGTGATTAGACAGGCGCTTGGCTGACATGCAAGGTTTCTTCTGATTTTGAAACTGGAAGAACATGATAGGTCCTTCCAGACTAGTGTCAGATTTCTCCTCAGTTATATCCCCTAAAAACAGTTTCTGGATATTTCTGTGGTGAGATTTGGGTTGTTACTGAATCATGATTCGTTTTATATCTTTCGACAGCCATTTGCAATAGTAAATAACATGAAACATAGGGTACACCGGGGATGTTGCAACAAGGGGTGGTTGCAACAAGTCTTTTTCCTCCAATGCATGCTAGAGTGATGATACTCATACTGCTCATGCTCAGTTAAAAGAACAAGAAGACAGGAGACACTTTCAACATCTGCTGGTGCATTTTATTGAAAAAAAAAGTTTTGGAGGTATTAAAGTAATTTTTCTTTCATGAGCTGTATTTTTGTCAATGACAAGCCTGATCTTTTGTGTAAAGTAATCAAAACTTAGTTAGTTTGAATCTTTGTTTTGTTGATTTCTAAGTGACGTGTTTAGCACATGTCAGGGTCATTGTGTCGTGCTGTTCTGTCGTGGTTGATCGGGTTCGGGATGGCCGAGCTACCATCGCAGCCATGTCAGACCAGACCACACAACGGTATTTTTTGAGGGGCACAAAAAGGATAGTTCACCCAAACACAAATGTGTATAGCTTTCTTTCAAAACACAAAAGTCTTTGTGAGGTAAATTCATTTGCATAAAGGTAGTTCACACACTGGATTGTGACAAATCAGTTTTAAAACGGCTGTACAATAAATTCAAGCTTCAATACAAAGTTTTTTCTCTTTGGTGTCTGTATATTCACTCAAGGTAGGCCAGTGTTGTTGGCATAAACAAACAAAACAATAACTACTAAATATTATAAATTAAATAAATGATACTATGCTGTTATTGTAAATCAAATATTTTCAGAATATAATGCTTGCTGAAGCCAAAGGTAAAGGTTAAGTTGTGAAATTTAATGTATTTTAGCATGTTGCAATCGTCCCTGATCATGCTGCTTCTGGGTTGGGGTCAGTTGCAACATCTTAATTCTTCCATTCAAATAAATATTTAACAATATGTCACATGTTATCATCTGTATATGGTATGGGCAATTACCAGACAGATTTGAGTTTAATGTATAATGATTTGGTTGGTCTAGTCCAAATGGTCTCTGAGTAACTGAGAGAAATGTTGCAACTGTCTCCCAGTCTCCCCTACTGTCTGCAGCATTAATATTGTACCACAAGAGCTCTTTTCATAGCTGTTCAGTGCTAATGTTGGCTCTTCTTTCTTTGGAATAGAATCAAATAACATCAAAGTGTCACAGCTCTTATGAAAACGAACCGTATTTTTTTATTTTGCACATCACTTATTATGTTCATTATTTATGCTCTCTGCAGCTGACCCTTGGATCGTTCCTCGGACTTCTTGGACTGCGCCTGGAAGAAAACCGCAAACAGCTGGTAAACTGTGTTCCCCTGCTCCCCTCGTATCTTTTCATCTGACACGGTCACACACGTTACTGCACATCCTCTGTGCTAATTTTTCCTCATGTTCTCCCTGTGCACACACCCAGCCCCGACCTGCCAAGAGGGAGTGATTATTGGCCCAGAGAGAGATGCAGTATGTTAACACAGTGACAGGTTGAGCTGCTCTGCAACACGTAGCAGACAGTTGGTGGCCGTCCACTGTGACACGCCGGGGACTTTTAAATTTATCAGTGAGGAGGATACAATTTCCTTTTTTATTGTACTCTCAATTATTTTCTCATGTTTCAGCCTTCACTTTTAAAATGTCTTGACTTTTGTTGGAGACCACAATTTTAATTCTGGTTTGCAGTTAGTGTAGAGGACAGACAATAATACAGTACAGCCGGGTAATTTGACTGTTCAATAACCCCTCCCCCAAAGAGTGATGGTCCAATCAAAACTTAGTGACTGTAACTAAGCACAGCAGGTCTGTCAAGCTTTGGACTTCTCCACTGTGGCTGTGTGTGAAATCACTCCCTCATACTAAATTTAGATTTCGGACACTTCCTAATAATGGTTGTTTTGCGTCATCTCTGACAGTTATAGTGTCACACAACAGTAATTTTCATGTCTATAAAATGCAGTTTGTGTGGATTGGTAGCAGGAAGTAGTGTACACTACTTTTTTCATCCACTGTCAGGCCCTGTGCTGGACTGTTCTGTGGATCAGGTGGACAGATGTAGCAACAGTAACTGTGTGGCTGAGCAAACAGTCAATAATTTGGTTGTGAGTAGGTCTGGGTTAATAAAGGGGCAAGGGGCAAGTAAAATGCCTCTCAGGGCTAATTAATCCAGCAACTAACTTGCCCGATCAGGCAAGTGGTAAAAAATAATTAAATATATAATCATTTTCAATTTTTATTTTCATTGTCGATAAATCTGTCTATCATTTTCTCGACTAGTCGATTAATGAATCATGTCATAATCTTGTCAGCTGAAAAATACATATGCCCATGTACTCCACATTTGAATTTGGTTTTCTTCTTCGATCTTGCTTGAATAGTTTCCCAGAGCCCAAGAAGACGTCAGAATAGCAGAAAGAAACCAGAAAATGTCCATATTTAAGAACTTAGAATCAGAGAATTTTGACTTTTTTCTTTAAAAAATTACTCAAAGTGAAAAATTGATTTTCAAAATAGTTGCAATTAATTTAATAGCCCATTAATCTTTGCAGCTCTAGAAGCAGCTAAGGAGCCATGTCCCTTTTTTCTGATCTCTGTTGAAAGTTGCACATGCGCAGTGCTGATTGGTCACTGGCGAGGTAATGCTGGCTGAACGCTGAGGCAAGTCAGGTAACTGATACCAGAATCTCAGTTGTTCACTGCATACTCCAGTTCGATTGCTCTTCAACAGAAGAACGATGTTGACCTGGGTACACATTATCACACCAACATGGCTTGTCGAAGGCATTATTATTGATAATCGCTAATAAATAAAACAATTTGTATTGGGGCAAGTAAACACTGACTTTGGGCAAGTAGATTTCTGACCCACTTTCACAACCAGGCGAATGAAAAAAAAAACACCAAGTAGATCATCATGAACACCAAAAATGTAAAATTATGTGATGTTACCAGATTTCAGCAATGAGGTTCAACTACATTGAAATTTTTCCACGGGCATGCTAACCTAAAAAACATCATTGGTAAAAATGAGAAAATTTTGAGAGCGTCCCTGTAACCATAGTAACTCACTCCTGCTTGCATGTGCACAGTGTGAGAGGAGACGGAGAGACATTGTGCTGCTCTGTCTCGTGACTGTCTGTCTGTGCGTCCACTTTTCATGCAGTGACCTTTTATCAGTTATAAGTTGGTTTTCACTTAATGAGAAAACAGACATGTGGCGTGAGAGTCTGTAAAAAGTGTTGACTGTGAGATGCTTAAGAGTTGGCAGCCCTGCTGTGTACAGAATATAGAGCAACAGTATTTGTGTGTTTGTGTCCTTTTCTCTAACACACTGCTGCTACAGTCAACCACTGCAGTAGAAAAATGCTCGATGCTAATCTACATCTCTAACAACAGCTCTAGACGAGGCAACATATCCCAGTGTTATTTCAGCCTTTGTAAAAATCACTATTGCACCGTTGTTCAGCAGTATAAGAACAGAAAATGAGGTAATTTGATTTATTTAAGAAAGAATGTATGTTGTTGCTGAAGTAGATGTGCATGCCTGCTATAATCATATTATTGGAAAATGTGGGCTCATTTAACAATCTAAAAGTTAATTAACTATTACTGATTAGCTATAAGAATCAGATGTCATGTCTGGGCCAAGTTTTTGAGGGTCTAGTAGTGTATTATAACTTTTCCACGCGACTCCACATGTGTAACTGTAGTCACTCATGTTACCCTGGTAGTGGTGGTGTCCAAGGATGGTTGGTTGTCTGTCGGTCTTTGGTCTTGACTCTAGAGTAATATATACAGGGCAGGTCTGCTTTTCTTTGTTTATGGTCATATTAAACTGAATATCTTTGGATTTTAAGCTGAAAAAACAAGACATTTAAAGACATCATATCGGACCTTAAAAAACTGGGATGAACAATTTTCTTGCATTTTATAGACTAAACATGACAATCAACTTTAGTCTTTGTTATTATTTGATAACGACCAATAATCAATGAATATGTACAAGTGCAAAAAGTAACTTTGGGCAAGCACATTTCTTAACCACTTGTCTGACTGAACAAGTGAAAAACAGCATCAACATTGAACCACTCAGTGCTTATAAAACGTATTCACCCCATTTGGAAGTTTTTATGATTTGATGTAATGTGGCTTTAATGCTAAATGAAAACAGATTTTTACAAAACGACAAAATTAATTGTAGTATAAAATACAATATAGGTGTTTACATAAGTATTCACCTCCTTAAAAGGCGAATCCATCCTCCACACTTGTTTAGGTTTTTCAATTGGAAACTCCCACTCAACCGTTAACAACAAAAAAAAAAAAAAACAGTGATGAAATTTACAGAGCTGAGTCCCTCCCCTCCCTCAAAAGCTCTGTGAGAGATTCTGGAGAAAGATGTTGTTGAGTCTCATTCCCAGGTCCTCAAACACTGACACTTCGGTGGCTCACCACCGACCCAAAGCAGCATTGACATGTAGCCATCAAGCAGAAACTTACATCAGATCATGTGGGAAAACATTTTTAGAAGGGCTTGTGAAAATATAATTTTGGTGCCAAATTGTTTGGATTTGAATCCACAAGGAACACTACTGCGACACTGCAGAGTTATATTTAAAAAAAAGTGATGGAGCCGTCCTTCAAGTAGGACGATCATCACTGGTGCGGCCAATTGACCCTTTGCCCTCCTTAGTAACTGTTGCTACGCCTGCCAAACTTTCCATTCTCGTACTGCACGTATGCAGTTTACAGTGATAACGGTGGCAGACTTCTCATTTCTGGCTGGTAATGTTGGGTTTTGTTGGCTAAGATAATGACTCACAAGCAGATTTGACTGATGCCAGCTACTGTTTACTCGACTTGAGTCAGTTGAGAGTGTTTCATGTTTCCATCTGTCATGTTTTAAAACAAGAACCCTGTGAAAGTGTTAATGTAAAGTTAGCTAGCAGCTGCGTACATGATGTATCGTTGATGCTAAAAGACAGAGGCTAAAGCTAGAGTCAGTATGATGGCAAAACTTTCACTTTTTCTGTAGAGTATTATAAAAATAATATAGTCCGGTGCAATATCCAAACTGCAGTTGCTGCAGTTTTTTGAATTTGAATGTAAAATGTGTCACAACAAACCATTATAAATAATGCACTGTGTCAAATCAAAGTCCTCAGACACGAGGCAACATGTTTGTTTGGTACAGACCCAGAAAAAAATCACATCATCATCATGTTTGTTTTCAGTAAAAGTGAAATGCAAATTTTGTGTATCATTCAGCCCTACATTAAATCATTAAAGCTTATGGGCACTGTATCAGCAGCTTGTATTCAGATTGATTTGGTTTGGCTGTTCACGGACCCTAGTGGACGATTCCTGTTATGATCTCTCCGACCCAACCCCACCCCACACCTGCATCGGGCCAAAAATTTCTACTTTCACACAGGAAATATTAAAATCCAATAGATTACAATGAAATCACTGAAGCTCAAACAGCTTTTAGTAGGAATGGAAGAGATCTAAAATAGATGAAAGATTTATTTTTGAGTTTGCAGCTCATACTTCAGGGACACTCAGGGGCCATTACTTCAGGATGCAGTCGAAACAATCTCGCTTTATGTCAAAATGTTTAAAAAACAGCAAATCATCCTCTTCACAAGGGACAGAAGGGCATTTGTGGACAAGACGTCCATAGCTGGAGTTCTAAAGCTAAAGCTGGCTGTGCTTGGATTTGGATTAACGTTTTCATCCATTTCACTATTGAGATAAGTTTCGTGACAATGTTAATGTGAAAACGATAATGAAAAAGAAGAATGATAATGATAACATTGAAAGAGGAACTTATTCTCCAGGATGTGGTAAATGGAGAATTGTGATTAATGAAGAGCAGGAATGAAGGAAAAATACACTGCACAGTCAGCAGCTGTAAGTTATAGAATGCTGACACAATTACCTTGCCTCATCCTCTCTCAAGTAGGCAGGAATAATATTTTGATTTTGAAGAACCACTGTTTAAACAAACGAGACTATCTTATATCTGTTGTGAAGCTGATAACAGGCCTTGAGAAATTCTTTGAGTCTAACCTGCAGCAGCGTCCATGTGTATGACCTCTTTCTTCAGTCCAGAGCAGACTACAGACAACCTGCAGCTGGTGGAAAAAGTCTTATTTACTCCTGTTTATACAAATTTAAATATTGTTTTCTTCTGTTATCAAAGATATGATATGTACACAATGACATTTACATAAAAACTAGGCTTGACCAATAAAACAATAGAGATATTAGAGATGTCATTATCTGTCTCTGTAGTGGGCATGGTTTAAAGCAGGAGTCATGTTAAATCTGGCAAATGTTGTATTTTCTAACCTAAAATTCACTGGCAATGCAATGATTGTGCCTTCAAAGGACACATTTTATTTAATAGTGGCATTTAATAAGTTATTAAATATATTTCTTCAACCTAATGGTGCAGTTTTCATCTCCGTCTCTCTCTTTTTAGTTTGATTTTTAACATGACTGAGTTTTGTGAACTGAACCCCATCCCCACCAGTAGAACTCCTTTAAACGAGAACAATAAGAAACTTGGAAAAAAAAGTTTAAATTGAAAGATTCTGTTTTGCATTAGAAATAGGAACTTTTACAGTTTAGAAATGAAAAATGTCCTTTTCCTCAAGGGAATGATCGAAAATTGCAATGAAGTTCTTGATGTATTAATCATACTGTAGTTCACAAAAGTAGTGCTCCTGTTGTTGCTACGTTACGTTTTGGACATTACTTTTCCCAAATATTCACTGGCAACTTTGGGTAGAAAAAATATTTTTCCACATTATACAGCATATGCTTTCCCAAATAACGTTCTTAGATTCTGGTGGACCTGTAAGCGATATGTATCGGCAATGGACATGTCAACGGTAGAGATAACAATGTTAAATGAAATCTTCAATAGTTTAATTCAAATGCATTGCAGGCAAATGCCATGAAAGCACAAAGCAAATACACCCTGGTGTATAAACATACATCCAGTGATAATGGAGCGTGCTATGATAGACACGCAAACAATCATTTAACAAATGTGTTGTTCTGTTGTACCATCGACATATGACACAACAACAGACAGCGTGGAGTGAGAAAATTAGCGCACATGATGAGGAAACTGTTTTTAACAAAAGAACAGATCATCTCTTCAGTATTTAATGTGTTTACAGTATTTTAACGTGTTTATCCTTAATTATTTTAATTTATTTACGTGTTTTTTTTAACATTAAAATTATCACTTGTGTGCCTTGATTAATTAAGTGATTCAATTAACCTTTTCTCTCCTGCTCTTTATTAAACATAGACCATTTTAAACTATCAATAATTATAGATATTGACTGAAATGAAACATTTTATCGTAATACATTTTTCAGCTATATCGCCCAGCCCTAATAAATACACTTTTACCCTTACACTGACAGCATATATTCATATATACATTAAAAGTAAACAAAAACATGTGCAGGAGAGGCAGAAAGCATGTACAAATTGAAATATCAGGGGACAATGATTAATAAATGTCACTATTTTCATATTTTAAATGCTTATAATATGTAATATTCATATAAGTATAAACATTTAAGGGATACTGTACAGAGAACGGGTCATTGTTATGAAATAAACACAGACAGGCTTTGTGATGGGGTCTTGACAGGATTTATTTTGCAATACAGACCTCCTTCCTGTGAATTATCCCACTTATTACACACAAGTCAGCTTCAGTTAAAGAGTTAATAAACGCTCAAAAAAATCCCTCTTGTGATGTGATTGCTCAGCAAACTGCCTTGTGAAGAAACCAAATAGCTTCACACCTATAACACATAAATCACTGTCACAGTCGCTGCGTTCAGAAATGTGAGACGGATGCATCTGGAGAAAAGAAAAACAAACTTTTCTCTGCCATTATCTGCATTCCTGTCAAACTCTGCTCCCATTCCAATCAAATAACACTAGTTGTTTATCTGTTTTTTGTTTTGTTTTTCAGATTTTATGTGGAAATTCTCTCATTTATGATTTTTTTTCTTTCTCTGTTCCTCCTCCAGCTGACAGCTGCGATCGTGTTCCTCAGTTTTGGGATCATCACCTCTTTTCTGTGCCTGGTGATCGATGGCGTCTGTATTGTCTTAAACATGGTGAGTTACCTGCACTTGCATGTGGACACTGTAACACTACACCTGATTGGATGGTGAGATGATGAAACAGAGCAGTAACAGTAGAGCGTGAAGCAATAATAAACCACTGTATTGGTTGACTTTGATCCACCTGGCCCCAGTGTGCGCCAACATCACCCCCTTGGCAATGTTGACACAATTTCTGTCGATGAAAAGAGTTCCCACAAATTGTAGCTCAGTGTTTATAGCATTCCCCAGCTTTGTTTTTTTCTGTTTTAAACAAGTAAATTAACAGTTGTGAAACTATAAAGTTAGAAAACAACTGGACTGAGATTTAGTGTGTAGAAGTGTTGAGGGGAGTCCAGTTGACTCCGGCTGGATGACTTCTGACACGGTTAATGAATGTGATTGATGTTGCTTTAATAGAGAGCTGCCTCCCTAAAGGGACATTTAACAGGTCAAAAAAACAAAGCTACATTCCTGCGGCTAACCTCTAAAACAAAGACAGATAAATCAAATTTAGATCTGAACTGTGGAAGACTCCTTTAATCAGAAAGAAATAACCATCTACTCACATCTCATTCACACTGTAGAAGGGGTGTATCAATGTTACAGTTTCTATCACTGATGCACTTGAGTCTTGCTTTTGTCATTATTAAGTAAAAATAAGTTGTTGCACCGGATAAAGTCTTATTAAAGTTAGCATGGTGGCTCAGTGGTTAGCAATGTCGCCCACAGCAGGAAGGTCCTGCATTTGAAACCTGTCTGTGTGGAGCTTGCATGTTCTCCCCTGTGGGTTTTCATTCATTCACTTCCATTGTTTGGGAGATTCTGAAACACCATTTTTCTGTGAAACTCCAGCAGTTCTTATGGACTAAAAAACTAAACCCAACCTTCAATCAGCATGAGGGCGAGTAGCTAGTGACTGAACACATTTTTTATTTATTTAAGCAATTCTGCAACTTTCCCCCAATTTGTATAGGTAATAATGTTTCTATTGAATGATATGTACTCTGTTTATCCTGATCCTACTTATCCTATGTTCTAGCTTTGGTTGTAATTTGGGGTGATTTTTAGCCTTATTTGTATGGGTGCAAGGAGCATCAAAAACCTATATAACTGGAGCCATTTACCATTTTAAGGTGACATGGCCTCTCTTTTTATTCAAACTCTGATTTGTTGAAATTGTCAAAATACTATAAATACCATTCTGCATTCATCTTTTTTGACCAAAGTGTAAAATTCTTCCAGGCTGTTAATTTCAAATAAGATTTGATCCCACTATGTTTGTTTTCTTTAGATCAGATGCAAGAGCTTTAAACATACAGAGTTTAGTCCCGGAAAATACAGTCACAAGTTTTGACACATCTTCTCACTCAGTGTTTTTTCCTTATTTTTATATTTCTACATTGTAGATTAATACTGGAGATATCAAATCTATTAATTATGTAGTGAGCAAAAATGTGAAAATAGAAAAGACTCTTGCACACTGTCTTCTGCACTTGCAATCAAAGATTTAATCAGATCTTTGATGGGCAGAGGACAGTGTGCAAGAGTCCTCTTGCTTTATATCGTTGACCTTTAGTCTCCTACACAACTGTTGACCAACAAGGGTGCAAAAGTTTCAAAGTAGCCACATTTTGTTGAAAGTACAAAAGGTTCAGGATGGTTTTTGATCCCTTCACTGTTTTTATTGTGTTATCAGAGCTGCTAAATGCATGTGTGGTTCTTTTTTTATGATGAAAGCAAAGTTATAAATAGAATTGCAGGCAGTACCAGAATGATCAAGCAAACTAGACTGTGATTTATTGTAACCATAAATGGCACAACATTAGATAAAACATTAGATGATATAATGTTTAATTATAACACTGTTGTACTTATAATTTATAGAAGAGATATGGGTAGAAGCCTCCCTTCAAGAATAAATTCTCTGTAGTTACTGTGTAGTAGATTATGAAGTTCAAGAGGTTAAAGCACAACACTTACTCAAACCCAGATAAAGATTTTATGTCCTCTTTTCCACATGTCTGAATTCATTTTTATAACATATAACATGTTTTATATTCATGATATTCATATGTACTGTATAGTTTAAGTCTTAAAGAAACATTGGAAGAAATTTATTAAGATAAACTCCTTCAGGAGGTCCCATGACACAAAGATGGAATACAGACAATAACATCATGAACTACACCAGTGGTTCCCAATCAGTGGGCCAGGACTCCCCTCAAGGGACTGCAGGATAAATAATGATATAACAGGACAGGACAACAGAAAAAAAAATCTGACTTTATGTCTTACAAATTATTGGATCACTTTATCTCTTTAAGCCTCTAAAGGTTATTGAGTAAAACAATGAAAATAAATCAGTCTTTAGTTCAGCTGCTCTCCACTGGTGGATATTATGCAGCCTGTGATGGGGGGTCGCAGGTAGACTTTGCTTCATTTGAAGACATCACAAGAAGAGAAGGTTTGGAACTTCTGAACCAGACATCAACACAGGAGAAGAGCAATCGTTATTCAGAACAAAAACGGAGATACCTGTGCTGTGTTTTATTTCACCAAACAATAGACGGGAAAAGTTTATCTTGACTTTGTAGGTCAAGTCACCATCATTGGTCCAAATAAAACTATACACAGGAAAGTCGCATGTGTTTCATAAAATATTTCAAAATGTAACAAAACCAAAAACCATCCATGATTACTGTGAACTTTACAATTTAATCCTTTTCCAGTGAAGTGGACATTATATTTTACCAGTTTAAAAGAACTGTGTGTAGCCTGTGGAAATTGATGCCTCACAGGACATGTTGACTTCAGGGGTTCTTTGAGCTTCACATTTATTGCTAACCACATTTGCAACAGGACAGTCCTTCTGAGCAAACAGCTCCGGCTCTGTGGCAGTTTTGACCAAAAAAAAAAAAAAAAAAATTTAAAAGAAAAAAAAAAAAAACTAAATAAAATATGTCAGTGATCTATGGCTAATGACAGAAAATATGGAGTAAAATCTGGTAAATACATTTTTTACACCATAAACCATTACTATAAATGCACAAAAATAAACAATTTTTATAGGACACTTAACATTCCAACAAGTTTCACCAAACCTACGTGGGACTTTGCAGAGACTGCACAACTCAACACACTGTCAGAGTTAAAAACAATGTAAACCCTGAACATTTCTCTAGTAACAAAGTAAAATCACATAGTGTGGCTTTATGTGTGCTGACATTAGGCTCTTTTGAGATGAACTGCGCCTCACCTGGAGAACAGACGAGATCAGGCAGCCGCAGTGGGAGGTGGTAACAAAAAGTCAGACAGTTTCCAAAAGACTTCAGAGAACATACAGGAAGAGACACTAACATCCTGTTAGATCACCTGATGGTTGTAGTTTGCAGACCACGCTCGTAGATGAAGATAAAAAAAAATAAGGTGCGTTTTTGATCGCTGATTGAAGTTGAAATAGAAGAGATCAACCTACTGTCACATGATCCTCTGTTCTTTGCACAACATAAGACTGATATATCTACCATTAAATATTGCAATTACATATAAAATTAGTATTTTAAACAACTCGTGGTGTTTCACAGCCTGTCAGCTCATCAGTCAGGTGACAGCCAGGTGGTTGCAATTGGTGGAGAGCAGTTGCACCCCCTGGCTCTAAAAACTGCGACTGCCTCAATCTCGTGAGGTTATTGTTGCCACGTGTACGTGGCAACAAATTGTTAATCAAATTGGGGATCAAATTGGACACAAATCTAACCAGCATGCATTGTGTGGTGAAAACAACAAAGAACACACTGAACTGTGAGAACTATATAAAACCTAAGGGGGAAAATCATATTTGATTTACCACCTTGTTACATGTAAATGTTTTCTTCAAACTGGACTTTTGGAAATTGATCAAAAACTCACTTCAAATGTGTTTTTAGGTACACACGGCACATCTGGATTAACTTTTGTTATTTTATTTTTTGTCTTTTCTCTTAAAGACTGACCTGTGTTATTTTTATATGAAACCCTGTGGATGATATTTCTTCATGTATTAACTTTTGCCAGGACATGCGTCCACTGAAAGCAGGCAGATGCCAGTATTACAGCAGCGGCAGCGGCTACATCTATGAGAATTTCTACACCTCTGTGAGTAAAAAATATGAACTGATGTAAAGAACAAGGGAAATATTGTCCTGAGTCTAATTCAGTTCGGTCAGTTCCAGCTTTTGACTTTAAATAAAATATACAGTTTTGTGTGACTACATGTTGAATTTGTTTCTTTTTTCAGGTGCCGTGTTGGAATCCAAAAGAGTCCTGTAACATGACAGTACGAAGTGGGACCTGCTACTGCTGCGACCTGTACGACTGCGCCAAGTGAGACAATGTGTCATTATACTATAATAATATCTCGGTGTATTGTTATGTTATCACATCTTTAAGACATTCACACCCATTACCTGCTGAAGCATCTTGTTATTAATTAATTAATAATCATGCGCAATAAACGGAGCTGTTGTTTTGTTCTGCAGTGGAGGCTACCTCAGCAACTACTATGAGTTTGTTGGAGTACGAAGCTGTGAGGAAGTTTTTACTCTGTACGTTTTAATCTGGACCCTGGCGGGCCTGAACCTCGTGGCCTTCTTCACAGGCATCCTCACCACAGCGGTGCTGGGCAGCATCAAGGACTTGGTAAGACACACATACAGTGACACAGACTCAGACACGTATTTATAAATGTACATATATTATGTGTGCATGCTATATTTGCTACATTTGTGATGCAATTTAATATATTAATCACTGTATTGCCAATATGTGAGTGAATTGTAGCATAACTTAAAAAATGAGACCTTCTCCAACTTACCTGGTTGCCTATAGAAACCCGTGGACTGAGTCAACTGTATATAAAAGACTGCCTCGCTAAAGACCTTGCCTCGTGTCAGCTCCCCTACAGCTTCAAAATGGAGTCCGTTAATGCTAACAAACAAGCAACATCACTACAACAGAAGCCTAATTTTACTGACCTCACCACTGATTATAAATGCATCACTGCCACCTTTATGCTAACATCACACCCGAGCTGGCTTATTTTCTCCAGAGGTGGCACCTCACCTTCTCACCATCTACATTATTTTCATCTTGGTACATCTACTGTGCCTAATATCCACTGATGAATACACGAAGGAGTTGTCTATTTCTATGTATTATTATGAAATACATTTAGGTTGAAATATTTGATGATGGGATGACTGTGCAAAATAATAATAATCAATAATTCCCCTAAATGCATTAAAACTAAAGTAACAAGATACCTGACTTGACATGACTTGCTTTTGTTTTTTTTTGTTTTTTTTGTTTGTTTTTTGTTTGTTTGTTTGTTTGTTTGTTTTGGGAAGTATTTTTATTTTATTTTCCACAAGGTTTTCAGGTGTATATCAACAAATAGACTGTAAATAACATAACATATAGACATACTAATAAACAGGTAAATAATAAACCAGAAAATAATAACATACATTTTTTAAAAAGTATTTTTTTCCCTTGTCTTAATATATTCAAAACATAACATTTAGTCACTCTACAGCCCTACCAATATGACTAAGACAGTTCAGGATATAGTCCAGTTACACAAAGGATACATCTGGACTTCGATTGCCCCGACCTACCCCTTCTCATGGGTCTTTCTCAAAATCCCATTATACATTCAGGATATTTCCTAACAATGCATTGCATAGTAAATAAAAAACAGACTGAAACTAAGGATTTATATCATGTTACTCCGCTGCAGTGAGTGCTTCCCTCCTGGCCTCCAGCACACCCTGGCCTGCCCCGTTCATCCCAGCAACCAAAAGCTCCGCAGAGAATATGTCCATTAGAGAGTGATTCCACTGATGAATAGATAGAGTCTGCGGTGGTTGCTGCCTGACCGCCAACATCTTTCCAGCACCAGTACATGCCGAACAGCCACAGCTGTGTTTGAGTATGGTTAAAATCTTGCCCTGATTCATTATTCAACACCATACATTCTGGAGAGCAGTTAATGTCTAAGTCACAAGCTTCTGACAGATATTTTTTTATTTGTTCCCAGAAGCTTTTAACTGATGGACATTCCCATATAATATATAAAAAGGCCCACGGTTGGTTCAGATCACATAGAGAGCAGTTAGGAGGAGTGGTTATATTTATTTTGAAATGTCACGTTGGCTTCAATCTGACTTGGGTTTTGTCAGAACAGTCTGGAGAATTGACTTGCGTGTTTACAACATTCAGTCTTTACCTTTTGTGTTTGCACTCACTGCCTGCTATGCAGCATCCCTGCTAGTCTGCTGTTTTTCATCTTTCACCTTGCAATTCTTTAAATTAGAAAAGACAATTAATGCTTCCTGAATGTGAAATCACGTCCACACCTGTCAGATTCCATCCGTACTGGTTGATGCACTATTTCGCAGATCGACATTTAGTCCAACTGAGCTCTGCATGAGGTGAAAGAAGCAGGATCAGATGGCCATATGTTTTTCAGTTTTTATTCAGGAGAAATCACTTCACATTGTTGCATAACAAGCTGAACTGCTGATCAAATTGAAATGATGGCCAAAACATCAATGGCAGGTCATATCCAGTGAGCTGTACACAGAGAAGTCTGCCAGTGAAAATTGTTAGCATCCAACCACAGATTAAACCCTTAACCTTCATGACGTGAAGCCGTTCTCACGTACCGTCTGCATGCACAAGCTTGAGGGGATGTCCAGAGAATTTTGTCCATGTGCCGTGTACAATGTGACACTCGTGTGCAGATTTTATCTGGGTACAATGTAAACAAAGTCTCCAGACCTGCCAGTTAGTATCATCCCGCTGTGAGCAGCTGACAGCGAAGACAAGTGAAGCAGAGGGTTCAGGAGAGGCCTGGAGTGCATTGGGATGATTTCAAAGATGGTTACAGAGCAACAAAACCTTAATCCTGTGCCACTTTTGAAGCCAAAGAACTTCATGTCGGAGCAATTACCTTAAATATTCAACTCAACTTTATTCATCCATAAAAAGTGAGAACAATCCTCTCAGTTTCACAGAGATGTGAATGAGCTCTGTGGTATTTTAAGACACCAAATTACGTATATTATGCAATTTTCTTTCCCTCAAATGGACTGTGTGGTCTCACATTCTTTCGTTGTATCCTCGTATCTCATAATTCCACACATGGATATGTGGGAGTGATGTCAGGTGTGAAGACTATTAATAATCATCAAGAGCAGGAGTGTTCAGGCCTGATGAAATCCTCTCTGGGAACATGACGTGTGCGACCAGAGATGGTTTCTACTCCGTGACAGGGTTTCTAGCTGTAGATAACAGCATGCCAACGTTCAGCCAGATGATCCTGAGACCACATGCTGCATTTTAGGGAAAGAAAATCTGTCTGCTTCATGTAAGCGTGAGAGTCTCACATGTTGTGGTCAGATGTCTGGAAAACAGACACCGCCAAATCACTAAAGACGCTAAACTGGTAATGGGTTCACATCTGTCCAGATGCTGTTTTGTTGCATCAGTGCTTTGGTGTATCAGGGCAGCAGTTTGCCTGCATAATTAACTTTTCCTTATCTCACTTGGTGCCAGCATGTTTTGTAACACAGCGTTTCTAAACCTTTTGTAACCTGAAGGAACAGTTCAAATACATATTTTTCCCCTGGCCTGTAGTGCTTTTTATCCATCTAGATTTTTGTAGCGTGAATTGCAGAGTTTTAAAGATACTGACCATAGGGATGTCTGCCTTATCTCCAATATGTTGCTCAAAGCACCAAAAAATACATTTGAAAAATTCAAAACCAGTGTCTCTTTCCAAAAATCATGATCCATTTGCTCAAAATAATCCACAGACCTTGTTGTGAGCAGTTTCATGTACGCACTACTTTCTTTTTACATTCGTTGTACCACAAAAATGACACTAATTTTGCAGCAAGACCGGAATCAGAACCAGGTTTATTGCCAAGTAGGTTTACACATAGGAGGAATTTCACTTGATGTACAGTAGTACAGTAAATAGAAAAATACAAAGAAAGATAAAGAGCCATTTCAAGTCAAGTAGCACAAATAGAAAATAAAAAAAAATGACAAAAAAGATATGGGCTAATATTATTAAAATGATTTTAAAAAATATGTACAATGTGTTATTTATATGAAAGAGCTGTACAGTTTCGTGCAGGAATGTGCCAAAGTACAAGAGGGATGTAGGCCAAATGAATGGGCTTTAATGTAATAAGACAACTGCATTATGTATAATAACATGCACGAAATCCTAGGTTTTCATTTTTAAAGTTTTCCTCTAAATGTGATCATCACACTCTCATTCCTGCCCGCACAGAGAGAAAAAAGCTTATTTAGATCCATTCATGGTCCTGTTGATGCATGAGGCCAGTTTTTCTCTGCTGCTGCAGCCAGAACTCTGTTCTTCTCTTCCACTTTCGTGCAGAAAGAGCCTGGACTGATCCTTCAGCACATTATATCAGCAGGGTTACCCTGGACCGTCTCTGCATGCTAAACATCAGTCCATCAGCGAGTTTTATCACAAGCATTCCTTCACTCCTCCTCCTGCAGCTTCCGCTTGTAAAACCATCAGAGACACTAAGTCAGTTTTCCTTCCAAACTCCCTGTAAAGTCTCCAAAACTATTTGATATAATCTTCTAAAATCTAGATGTTGGAATATACTTTCCATGCTCATCATGATACTGTGCTTCTCAGCGTTCACTGGTTCCATCTTCTCAAATGTGAATATTTGCTGCTTTTCTTACCTTGCCTTAGTGTCACCAGACTAACTAATTAACAAATATGAATTAACAACATGTGAATTAGTCTGAGATCTCTCACCTCATATCAGCAACAACAACT
This sequence comes from Lutjanus argentimaculatus, assembly GCA_034769285.1. Lineage (NCBI taxonomy): Eukaryota > Metazoa > Chordata > Actinopteri > Lutjaniformes > Lutjanidae > Lutjanus > Lutjanus argentimaculatus. The sequence goes on from JAWZSL010000001.1 coordinate 7,798,965, forward strand.
AATCAGAGCAATGAAACCTGTGACGTAGTGCTGTGCTGTTTAGTCTGGTTTCAAACAGGAAAAAATGGCGGCCTTTCTCGTATTGCAGCTAAACAGCACATTGCAACGTGTTTCTGAAAACATGTGCAGCAAGAAATAGACAATGCAGTGATTTAATATTGATTGGTTTTCAATCAACACCGCCTAGATTAATCTGAGTTTCATGAGCTCGCTGTCAACTGTGCCACTGACCTGTTGTGACCTGTTGGCGTTGAAAACTGCTCTCACCAACCCTACCTACTTAAAACACCAAAGATTTAGCGTGTCTATGGTCTGTGGAGAGCTCACTGAGCTTTATGCTGCCAGAGACCGTGCTGATCTGGTCTGAGTGAGCCTAAAGTCTGTAGAAAATTACTGCCAACAGACCACACAGGCGCTCGTCATCCTTTACTGCACGCTGTTAAGCTAATATCTTTGCATTACAGTATCCTTCATGCAAGTATTGTTTTCTCCAACAATTTAGGGATTAGGCTCCCTGAACTATCATAATTCTCTCAGTTATCTGGAAATCAGTTGTTGATCTGTGTTTTTATGTAGGAAAGTGTTCAGATTTTTCTCCTGTGTTCTTAAATTTAATATGATTCAGTACTATCTGTCAATTTCTGACCCCTCTGCACAAGACTAATAACGACTGGGACTAATATTTAATACAGAGCCAGACGTTTCCTGTAGGAGTGGCAGATTATTATCTGGAATTGTCCACCCTGTATTGGCTACATACCTATGAGATGATTAGTCATCACGTAACTGTGTTTACATTAATCGTTTGGCAGATGTTTTATATGTTCTTTCCTTTTCTGGCTGTAGCAGATTACATAAAAGACGGAGAAACTAACAGTTTGTTAAAATTTATAGATTTGCAGCCTCAAACACTTTTGGATTGAACCTCAAGTGTGCTGCAGACAGACCACCCAAATGGAGGCAAAAACAACACAAAGGCTCAGATTTATCAACGGTTTTTGCAGAATGTGTGATATGACTGATAAGACTGCTCATCACTAACTGTGTGCACAAGTGAAAAATTAAAGCAACGTACATAATTGCAGAATAATGTGTAGATGACCCATTTGTGAAAAGATTCAGCACCACACATTAAACAGGTGGAGTTTAGCCTCAGCTCAGCACCGCTGCTGATTGGTCTGTTTCATTCACTTTTCACCATCAGCTGTTTGGCTACCAGCTGACTAGTAATCCTAATCATCTCCATGCACACTTTAAACTTACTGTTACCCTGCTGACACCCCCTCCACCACGCCAACCTCCTCCTTAAAGGGAAAGTCCTGCATTGTTCATGTGGATGTCCAGTCAGTGGTGATGGTAATTGTAGTTCAAATGAAGCAGTAAATCCAATGGTTTGTGTTTTATGATTAAGAAAACAGTTTTCCTGTTGCGAAATCTGTTGTTCTCCCTGCATCCAGTGATGTCACAGTGATGAAGTTGGTGTTAAGGAAGAACTATAAGCTATTTCAAGGTCAAGTCTTGAGGGGAAGTGATTTGCAAATCTCTTGTGAGATTTGTACACTTTGTTTCTTCATCGTGCACACTGTACAAACTAATTGTGTTTTGTAATCTGACAGTGCTTTAGGCACAAAAAGCACCTAGTGAGGGTTGGAGGAAAGTCATGGTTTGGGTTAATATGATGATAATTGCAAGATCTACACATGACCTTATTTAACTGTGGATTTCTGGTCTCTGCTGCTGAGTACCAGGGGGTGCACTAGATGAGTATTTTTGTTACCCAGTGCTATGTTTTGGCCAACAAAGTGAACAGCTATAGGCTAGGGTGGTGATAACACTGCAACATGTGCTTGGGAATCACAATGCATCCTGGTACATGTAGGCACTGCTGGCACAGCTCTGTAAGCAAGGAGAACTCGCTTTCTCAGTTAATATAGCATTCACTGAGGAATTTATTGCTTCAGTTGTCTACATTTACCATCAACACTGACTTGACAACTAATGAGTGACCCTTTTTCTCCATGCACATATTCTGGCTTGGTTTGACTCGGTTTGAATCAGCACGTCAGCACGGGATTTTAACTGAAGACAAGCTCAGCTAAATTCTTCACAATAAAAGTCCTCTGTTGATTTGTTATTTAAAAGCTTTTATTATGAAGCTGCAAAACTTAAACTTACTGATATCTTAAAGTACAAACAACAATGCAGGCGAGAAACTAAACATTTCACATGAGAGATTTCTTTGTTTGTATTTTTGTCTCCGTCAAACAGCAGAGGCTTATCAAACTTATTTGTTACAAATAGTCAGATCCATCCTCACATGTCTGTTTGTTCTGATTACAGCCATAAATAAATGGTATGTTTTAATTGTGATGGGTCCAACTGGCCTGATGCTCATTTGGGAGATGAGACATTTGAAATGTAAACAACATGAACTGTGCTGCCTGTCAATGTTGCAGACTTCCCATGATCAGGGCCAAAACAGTGTTGTAATCAGAGTCCCCAGCTTCAGACTAATCATCTGACATCTTAATCATCTGACTCATTCATTTGTCATGTGACTGTGAACATCAGAAAACATTTGAACTATAATAATATTGTGTGCATATGTGTGTGTTTCTCCTTGTTTTGTGTCAGAGGAGTAACAGCCCTGTGACTGAGCCCTCTGAGAGCTCAGCATCTTCTCCTACAGCTCCTCTACTGATGGACGCCAACTCACACAGAGTTCACCAGCTCCACCCAGTCAGTATGCAGTCAGCACACACATATACACACAATACATAAAGGTATTATGGTATACCGGGGTATTAAGAAATCCCAACAGTATTTACACTAGGGCTGACTTTCAATAGTCGAATATTCGACGATTCGATTCGGAGAGGTCTGATTCGACTATGAACCTCGCAGTCGAATCGTCGGAAAATGTTGTTATGTAACTAGACCAGTCGACTAGTCTAAATTAAATTTTGCGTTTAATAGACAGGGAAATTAGTCGCCAGGAACATCCCTAAGAAAAAGTCACGGGGGGGGGGGGGTGTCGACTATTCATCGACTACGGCAAAATCTGACGAATCAGATTCGACTATGAAAATCCTTAGTCGAAAACAGCCCTAATTTACACTGATATAAAACTGAGAAAACCAGCAAATCCTGAGATTTGAGAAGCTGAAACAGTCAGTTTTGGGAATTTTTGTTTGATAAACAACTTTAGCAATTGGAAGGGTACACCAGAAATTTGATTTTAGCATTTCTATAAAGTTGACAGACATGCGAGGGATGGAAAAAAAAACAACAACTAGAATTACTGCCAGTCTACAGTCGTGTCTGTCCAGACTTGTGTAATACTAGTTACTTTTCAGATTGCAGATTTTCATACCCTTCTTGACAAGTGAAAACCATGTATCTCCAGATGTGATTTTACTTTTATAGCACCTACTGAATTCCTTCAATACAATCGAGTATCAAAAAACACCTTGTCATTTACTGTAAAATTTCAATACTTAAAAAAAATCTCATCAGTCACAGTGAAGCTGCCTGTTTGTACCATGATCTAATAATGCTGGTGAACACACACACATCACACACACACACACACACACACATACCTGCGAAACATACCATTACAAACATATGTATCCGTGAGACTAACCATCACAGGCACGCAAATGATATAAAGCTCGTCTCCACCCTACATCCATCCTGTACAATAATTTCACTGCTGACTGATGAAACCCATGTATATCCAGGAAATATCCAACTATTTCCACCCACATAAAAAGTGGAAACGTCAAAAGAGAAATCAAGACACAAGATATCAAGGGGTTTGAAAATTAAAATTAAATTATTTTTTAACTTGTGCTTGTGGTACCTATTATTTTCAAAATAAAAGTTCTCATCTATGGTAGTTTTAGTTCTGGTAGTTTTGTGTTTAAAAGGCATAGTTTGGATTATTTGACATGGGGTTATATGAGGTACTTACATACATAGTCAGTGCACTACCTACAGAAGAAGCTGGTCAAGTCAGCACACCCCAGTTTGTAGAAGCAGAGAGAAGCTCAGCATTGTAGTGCTGCAGACAGGGTCAGCAGAAAAATGTATTTTATCCACATGAATATGCCTACCAAATAAATAAATAAATAAATAAAAATCAGTATCAGTTTAAGTACATTGCTTATCTTTCAGGCCAGGCCCTGTAGCTAATACACTGACTATGGATAAGTGCCTCATACACGCTTTAGCCATATTTTAGTAATTTCATCATATTAAGTTTCAGTTATGAAAACTAAATTCAGTTTAGCTTTAGGAAGATTTGTCTATTTATTCTTTCTTTTCAGAAAGATTCCTCTAATCAAAATAACAAAACATTTTCAGCTTACTGCTTTGATAATTATACAAAGCCAATTCAAAAAAGGTCGGGATGTCAAACTGATTAACGTCATTGTTTTTTGTAAATATACACTCATTCTGAATTTAATGGCTGCAACATGTTCCAAAAAAGTTGGGGCAGGGGCATGTTTATTATACATCATCTTTTCTTTTAACCGCACTCAGTAAGCGTTTGGGAACTGAGGACAGTTGTTGAAGTTTTGAAAGTGGAGGTGAAGTTTTGTGGATGCAGCAGTAAACTGTGTGTGTCTGATGTGCCTGGGCCTATTTAGTATCCTTTATACAATTGTTGTGAGTTTTTACTGCAGTTTTTAATGCGGTGCTGCCTGAGAAGTCAGAGGTCACAGGCATGCAATGTTGGTTTTCTCTCTGAATTCTTAGATTCTCTGAATCTTTTAATGATATTATGGATTACAGACGGTGAAATCCCTGAATTTCTTGCAGTTTTGTGTTGAGTGTTGTAGTGGTGAACCTAACCCCGTCCATGCTTGTGAACAACTGAGCTTTTCAAGGATGCCCCTTTAATATCATGATACTGTCACCTCAAAACAGGTGTTTTTTTTTTCTTTTGATGTCCCTGTCCCAACTTTTTTGAAATGTGTTGCAGGCATCAAAATCAGAATGAGTGTACATTTACAAAAAACAAAATAAATTTGATCAGTTTGAACATTAAAGATCCTCACTTTGTACTGTATACAGTTTGAATAATGATTCTACAAATCATTGCATTCTGTTTCTAGTTATGTTTTACATGGGTCCTCAACTTTTTGGAATTGGGGTTGTAGTTACAATTATATAATGACTACAACTGTAGTTGTATACAGTTTTGTTAGCCAGTGAGTGAGATATATTTATGCTGTATGTGTTATGTTTTTGGTAACATTTCATTCATCTGGTTCTTTGGTTTATGAGCATGTGGTGAATAAAAAAATCTATTTAAAAACATTAATATGCACCATCACTACCCAGAGTCTCTTTTGGTTTCAGGCATTTTAATGCCATACTATTTCATATAGCAATTTAACATTTAATTTAAGGCGGGTGAAAATATGCCTGAACACATGCAGCTGATTCAAATATGAACACGACCTAAAGTGAACTTCTAACAACACTTAACATATTAATGTCTCACTGTTTCTTGTATCACACTCACACAGAAAGGGATGTTTTCACTGTTCAGTTGATTTGCATAATTTGAGGTTCTGATTCATCCTGAATGCAGTGTCAGAACAGAGCGTAGAAATTAAATTTTGAACTTTGGTTAAAAGTCAGTCATCGACCGCTGAGCCTTCTATCCATCATGACATTCTTTTTTTTAACTTAAAAGTCACCCCCACCTCAATCCACACCACACACTACCACACACAGACAGGCAGTCCAAAATAAGACCCAGCAAGAGTCAAATGCAGGTAAATAATGAATAATAAATCTTGTTACAGAAAGTGCAATAAAATGTTTGCGAGTAAAATTTTAAAAAACCCAATAAGAATGATTTATCAAAAAAAAAAAGCACCTTAAAACTAATCAATAAGGAGTGTCAGAGAGCGCAAAAATGCAGGATGGGTTAATTTTTGTACTGAAGAAGAAAAAGCTTATTTATTCACAGGATTTACTTCCCAGTGAAAGCATGTTTTAATTTAGGTACAAACTTAAAAAAATATTTCTAAATCTGCTATCTTTTTTCAGCTTCTTTGCTGAATCACAAAGCAGAAATACAACAACAATATCGTCCATCATGTTTCACTGTAGAATTGTCGTATGCCAACTTGGTAGACATCGCCCAACCCTGGTGGCAGAATCCTCAGTTCCTGCACTGGATTCATTTTGCCTGAGGGATTTAGAGATGATGGATTTTGCAGGATGGATTTTGTTACTGTACGTAATTTTATGTCATTGACATCAGCCTCACTTTTTACTGGTCACTCGAGATGTATTATGTTACAGCTAAGGGCTCTGTTATAGGCCTGAACACACACGTACTACGTCTACATCTATTAGTTTTGTTTATAATCCTTTCTGGAATCCACTTGGAGATGTGCAGTGATCAGCATCTGTAGTGGCTGCATGGACAAGTTCACAGATGAATCTGCGCAGTCACAACAAATTGGGGATAAGCAGATGTTTGCACAGAACCTCAGTGTATACTGTCTGATGATGAAATTTGCGTCACACAGACCCTAGTTAATCAGGTTAAATTTATTCTGAAGCAACCACAGAAACACAATGTGTTTGCCACAGAGGTTTGCACCGGCCGTGATGGTGCATCAAAAAAAGTTTTTTGTGGGAAACTTTTCTCACTATGTGCAGCAATAAATCAGGTTGCGGTTGGAGTTATTTTTGACTGAATTCTTAATTAAAACAACATGTTTATTTGGCTGCACTGTAAACAGATACACCAGTTACTCCTCTTCTGTTGTTTTTATGTCAAAGTAGCTGCTGAAAAAGTGTTTACCGAAACACTGCTTCCTGATTGGAAGCTAATGAGCAAATACCAGATCGCTTCAGTTTTTCGCTCTGAGGATGTCCTAACCTGCTCTGGACGTCCATGAACAAACACTTACCCTGGCTCTGTTTTTTTTTTTTTTTTTTTTTTTTTTTTGCAAAGTTTTGCTCACTTGCTTCACCTGCAACCTATTTTCATTGGTTGCAATCGACAATGACACCTTGATGTTTCCATTTCCCCTCATCAAAGCAGTGCACAGGGACAATGACAGACTAGGATGAATAGAAATATCCTCCAAACAGATAACAGTGAGCTGTTGGGAGTTACAAGTAAGTGAACTGTCCTCCAATTATATGGAAACAAGACCGACTTAAGAAAATTACCTTAGTAATGAATAAATAACTTAAGATTCTTAACTTACTCATCTGCAGAGGGAGAGATCAGGCAGCTCCCACTTGTATGTTAGGAAGCACTGTTGAACCACATCAGCTGTCACCACGTTAACTGCAAGTGTTTGCAAATCAACCAGAACTGAATCTTAGGGATTATAACCTTTAAAAGTTGACTTTATGAATGTTTCATGAGGTAGGAAAAGCATTCAGCATCTTTGCTGTCTGTCTTAAAGACACAGAAGAAACAATGAGTGGGAGTAAAATCTTTTATTTCTGTTTGTTTGTTCCACAGGGTGTGATGAATAAAGAAACACTCTGTATATAGATGTATTTATTTCAGTCCTGGTACCAGGAAGCAGACTCCACACTCAGTTTCTATATGGTGTCAACATGCCACTGGTCTAGACGTCCCCCACAAACTGTTACGAAAACAAGCCCATAAAGATGGACTCTGCTTTGCTATCTCGTCTACAAAATCAGCCAGAACCTCAAGTAACTGAGACACCCCAAGGTCTTCTAATCTTTACGACTGGACAGTCGTCTCAGGTCACAGAGTGCATAAAAGTAGCAATGAGCCCTTTGAGTTATTGAGCAGATGATTTAAAGGACGACTCCATCTACATTCTTTTCGGGGGCGTTTCAAATGGAAACTCCCACTCAGCCACTCATTAGTAAAAAAACAGGCTTGCCATGAAGAAACCTTTTTTACATTTTTATAAGAGCTTGAGAAAATAGCATTATGATGCAGAAATATACATACTTTGATTAAGATTTGATTGTTCAGTTTGAACACCCGATGAGAACTACTTGGAAGCTACAGAATGATATAAAAAGCTCCGAAAAAATAAAAATGATTCAGCAGTTTTACATACATTTAAAATACATTTAACAGACCTGCTAACACACCCCTTTTTTTTTCCTGGGTTTCTCTCTTTATTATAAGTAATAATCATACATGGATCCATAGTTTTATTTGTCAGCAGCTAACTTTACATCCTAAATTTTGCTCTTGTCAAATGATCTGAATCTAATGTATTTACAACAGCTTGCCTTTAATTCGGAAAAAAAAAATAAAATCTTTCCTTAAACAGAGATTGTGGGAAAAGCCTGTTGTGGTCTCCACGGTTGACCACCCACGTTTGATCGGCTGATTTGGTTGTGGTATTTTTAAGTCTTCGGTGAGCTGTGTAACTCGTTTAGCACCAGGAATTTTTATCAAAACAATAAACCAGTTTTTATAATCCTCAACCAGGCTGTTTACTGGAATCCACATCAGTAGAAACTAATCAAAGCTGTTGAGTGCGAACGTTTATTCTTGATCCAAAACTGCAGCTTGACAAAAACATTGAGATGTGGTTGGATGTAGAAATAGATTTTTTTTAAACTTTCAACAAAGAGATTTTACCCTTCATCTATTTATGTTTGTTGATTGGACTCAGTTTAAAATCTGCTTTTAAAAAAGGACACAATGTTGGAAATGACTGTGTATCTTATGTTGATAAGAATTATCACAAATTTGCAGTGTTTAGAAGGCAAAAAAGACATACGACTTAAAGTCTGTGGTCAACTTTTCTTTTTTGTTCCTTTTTTCTCTCTTTCCTCTGTCCTGTCCCGCTCATCCAGGGAGCTTCGATTTATTTCCCTCCAGCAGAAGGGACAGGTGCCTCATCGATTCCTCACACAGAGTCCAACCCGTCTCCCTACACTCCGCTGACCAGCCTGCTGCCCTACAGAGTCCACAACCTCTCCGCCTGAGCGCCACCAGCAGCATTTCACCAGAAAAGCGTATGAAGAAAGAATAGAAAGGGATAAACATGTACCTTGTTAATATTATTGATGTTGTTCTGAAGAAGGGAGGAAACACAACTAAAGGTACAACCAAAAGAAATGTATGCTGGTCTGAATTAGGGATGCCCAGAACTATCGGATGCCGATTATTACCTGCCGATATTCAGTGAACATATGAGATCGGGAAGTGTCATTGTCACACGCTAACTAACCAAAAGGAGCACTTCACCCCCAAAATAATGTGTTTACCCCCTGTGTTGCCTTGTGTTGTCTCCAAATGTACAGAGAATAAATTTAAAACATGCTATCCCGACTTGTTGAGATTGGTGGCACTCCAGTTTTTATAATGGCAAAATTATATCATAACATTTAAAAAACTCATTCAACTTGCGCAGTAAGTCTGATCTAGTTGTCTGAAATGATTTCTGGTGGAAATCCCTGAAGGCCTCCACTCAGTACACTCTTGTGCATGTGGCTTAGAAATACAACCTTGTGCGTATTTGGAGGTGTGCTAAGCAGTCGCTAATTTGCTAACCAGTCTGTGAAATACATTGCTGAAAAGTTAATAAACTATCACCCCATTATTTTCCCTTTTTATATTAACTCTGATATAACCCTGTTCCTAAATTTCTTTTGTCAGTAGTCAAAGTATGAAGCTTTGTTTTGATCCCCTCCTGTTTGACCTGTTAAAGTTACTGCATTATGCTGTTAATACAAAAAACACCTCTTATACCTGTTTCAAATTACAAGCCTCCTTGCATTTCACTGGACAATAACTTCACAAGGTTTTTAGTGTGAATCATTTGCAGGAATTTGCAACTCGTTCATTGGCTCATTATGTTCCACTTTGGAGCAGCTAAGTAACCTGCAACATCTAGTGGTAAAATTCTGTAATACTGGTCCAGTTTGGTTCAATATAAAACTGATCTACAATATGCTATACCAGCTGCTGTAACAAAACAAAAAACAGTTGGTATCAGTCAGTGGCGTCGCCTGGCTGGGCATCCGGGGCTTTAGCCCCGAACGTTTTTTCTTTAGCCCCGGATAATTCAGCTTCAGAAGAAATAATGATAACTGTACATTAACGAGCCACGAAAGAAGTTGTAGTTTTCCATTTTCAGTGAATGCAACACAGGATGACGTCTCGACGTCAAGACCAATCAGAGAGGGGTTAATAGAAATATATTTATTCTAATATATTTAATCTTAAACTGACTCATGTGATGTGCATTTTTGGGGGAAATATGGCTCCTGATATAGTCTGTAGGCATCATCACTCAACTTTTTCACATGGTCTGGTGTTAAAAAAAGCAAACTAAAAATTGCAAATCATGTAACTTCTAACATTTTTTTAAAATTGAGGGGGAATATGACTTGGCTTCAGTCAAAATATTTACAAAATATTTATTTTTTTGGCTTTAATTCCTGTGTTATCTATAAGTGCATCATCCTGTTTCTATCAATATAATCTAATTTAATTTTGATACATTTTGAAGTACACGTTGGCAGTATTTGGCTCTAGACAAGACGCAACAAGGCTCAAAAAAGCATAGAGCTTTTTTCCCGGGTAGGATCCCCCAAACTTCCCCATAAGGATCTGGGCTCAGCCCCCAATGTTCCCAGTCCCAAGAAACGCCCCTGGTATCAGTCATATATTGATGATGATAGACAATCAGGACCGGCAGCAAAAAACAGAATTGGGACATCTGAATATTAGGCAGAAATAAACACACATAGAATAGAAAGATTTTGTTTTCTAATAATGAGATGGAGGCTGACCAGAGAGTGTTTCTAACCCATTAAGTGTATGTGGAAAGTTTCATGGAGAGCCTACGTATTTTACTGTATTTTGCTCACAAACATAAAAGTCTTAAGTTGTAAAATGTTTGTAAATGAAATGATGTGTAATATAAATATGTCAACTGCATGTGTATAAGAGGGCTTATAGGCTATAACTAACTCTCACAAACGTCAGTGAAGCCATACAAACATTAAAACTTCATGTCAACATAAATGAAATAAAGATAAATCACTTAAAGACATTTGTAGGTCATCCTGGTTGTTTGTTTCTTATTTTGTGAGAGGGTTTGATGAAATTGTAGAAATGTTTTTGTTTTATTTGAACATGAAATTAAACGAACAAATCTTCTTAATTCTTAACAAATTAAATTTTTACATTTATAGTGATGACACTTAAAAATTCAGATCAAGGATGAATCCATTAAATGTAACTTGACTGACTTCAACTCAAAGTGATGTTAGAGCATCAGCTGGTTGCACATTTAAATTAAACTGACTCCTTCATCCCAGAGGGACATTTTGATGCAGTGGTTAGCATGTATGTCATCTTTCTAAATTATTTAAACCAATTAACACCAGAACATCTTTATACAACTCAACTGGACAGAATAAATAGCCTTGTTACTCTGCTCTGCTGATATAAGATATTTTAGTTTTAGATGGAAACATATCCACCTGTTTTTTAATGCTTTTTGTGCAGCACAGTTCACTTCATGTTTATGTGGAAGCAGAAGAGGCACAAACCAGTACATGGCAGCGCCTGAGGACTGTGAGGTAGGTCTGGCAACAAGATGTTGGGAAAAACAAGGAGGACTGACTATGCCAGATCTGTGGGAATTACAGGGTACTTTTCCTCTGTAAAACAGAGACTGGGGTCCTCACTTCCAGTCAAACATGGTGAGGAAAATTATCAGCATGTACAGTGCTGTGTTTGCCAGATAGACACATACATCCAGAAACAACATACATAAATGTATACATGTGTGCACCATTCACTAAAGTAGCAAATAAACTATTTGTACAGCACTTTTCTTTTCTTACAAAGTGCTTTACAGAGCAAGATAATATAGTACACGGTCAAGATAAAAGCATTAATATAAAGCAGGACCAGATAAAACAATTTAATAAAAACTGGTAAAAATACAAACATATTTACATTTACATAACAAAAAGCCTTCCTGTAAAAGTATGTTTTGATTGATTTAAAGTAGTTTGAAGAGTCTGCAAAAGTATTTTATTCATATTGCTGCTTTAATGTTTTATTCCCTTAATTTATGGACGTGAAGATACATTTCATACAGCTGTGTGTTTATGAAGAACTGAAGCTGAAGCAAAGTGTTCAGCTATGCAAACAGCAGAATTAGGCACAACGGTGCCATGCTAACATGCTGATATTTATCAGTTGAACTATAATTACCATGGCCACCATGTTGATAAATGACAAACAATAATCTAACAAAATATTAATTTTAAATTGATCTTATGGATTTAAAAATCATCTTATTGCTTCTTCTGAGTCTATGATTAGAACTACATCCATAACAACGGCCTGATCTTCATAGCAACAGCCTGCTATAAAAAAAAAAAAAAACAGACCTTAGTATTTTGTAATTGACCAATCAGAATTGAACATTTAACAAAATGGCCATGGTAATTATAGCATATCTGATAAATATCAGCATGTTAGCATACTGACCTCAGGAGGCAGATTGAAGCACAGTTGTGCCTATTTCTCACAGTCTGTTAGCATGGCTGAAGACTTAGCTTCAGCTTCAGCATGCTAACATGCGCTAATTTGCTCCACACACAAATAACAGCTGAGTCTAGTGGCAAAGTCTTTGGTTTTGCAGGTATAAACCAAAGCAACAGAGAAATTGAACATTTCACCCGATGGTGCTAGATGATCACCAAAGTGATTAAAGTTCATTCTGGGGGGATGTGAAATTGTTACCAAATTTCCAGGTAGTCCATCCAATGTTTTGTGAGATGTTTCACTCAAAACCACAAATGTCAATGACAGGAAAAGTCAGGATCACCAAAGAAATTAGGATTCATCCTGTCTGGACCATGAATATCTGCACAAAGTGGTTGAGATATTTCTGACACTACCATCCCCATTCCCTCTGTTAGCATGCATGGCTAATAAAAAGAAAAAAAAAAATCAGGATAGGATGTAACCTCTTCTGAAGACTTAGGTGTAAAGAAAATAAATGATGTGATGAAACTGATCTCAGTTTTATACTGGTAAAATTCTGAAATCAACCTAAATGACTTTCATAAACTTGGTAACCTCAGTATGAAAAGTTAGACCCACAACAGTCAGTGTGATTTTACAGCTATAATTAGCTATTTTATCAAAGGGAAAGGGAAAAGATGGATAACAGCCAGGAAGCCAAAGGCCCACTGTTGGAGCACTGGGAGTTTTAAACCTATCAAAAACATCAAAGACATATCAAATGACACTTCAAATAAAACCAGAGAGACACAGTAACAGAAGTTCAACCCTATAATATGTTATATCAAACCTAAAATGAATAAAGGTACTCCAGGAGATCCTGAGGTGTTCCCAAATCAGACGAGATATATAATAGCGCCATACAGTGCATTCTGCGTCTCCTACCAGTTGGGCGTCATTGGAAAAACTCCAAAGGAAGGCGCCCAGGAGGCATCCTGATCAGATGAAAAAGTTCTCCATCACCGCCTCCCACACCCAGGTTCTGCCCCTTCTGGCCTCCTGGTACCAGTCAGCTGCTTCTGGGCCAAACGCCTCCGTATTCACTAAAACAGACCTTTTTCACAGTAGCCACATTGATGTGAAATAGTAAACAGGTGTTACCAACGAGGTTAACATGCACAGTAGCGCACTCTGACTGTTAGACCAAAGTAACAGAACCTTCATTAGTAATCACCTGTGTTTACACTGTTTCATGTCAAAATGGCTGCTGTGAAAAAGGTCTTACTAAAACAAAAGTGCTCTAAACAGAACACTGTTAAGTTTGGTGCAAGGTAAACATGGGCAAATTTCAGCACACCTTACCTAGCTCCTCAACCTACAATAAAAGGTTAACGCTGACCCACTGTATCATAATTAAAGAGTGCAGTGCCCTCTGGGTGCTTTCACCCCTAACTTGCCTTAGCAATAAAAAATGAAGGTAAAATGTGGCTGGGGGCAGCCTGCTGTCTTACACACCTGCTGCACATTAACTGATTAATTAGTGCATGGCTCTCACCTGATCAGCTGATGCATGGTCCTCGTGTCCTCCTCTGGCTTCCTGGATTCACGCTGCATTCATGTGCTCATCGGATGGTCTTATTTCCGAGTTGGGAAGTTGTTCTTTGACTTTGGCGTGTTCTTGAGCTTTTAAGCGACACTTCATCGTAAAAACTACTACACATAATCATTGGACTGAACTACTTTTTAGTTTGAATGAAACTGTGTAAATTAGCGAACTGATTTGTCTGCTGTAGACTCATATCTTGGCAGGATTTTTTTTTTAATGTTCCCCAAAACCTCAGGGGGTCCTACACATGTTGCCTGACGTATAACTGACTTTGACAAGGAAGGAGGATCTTGTCAAACCTATTTAACCCCATTTATGACCTCAGTGTAAGGATGTAAAGGCTCTATCTTTCTGCTGTGTGAGGTGTGCCTAATTCTATTCTAAACCTTGCTGTTTTTTTTTTGTTGTCCTCATCTAGACACTTTTGTGCAAATCATAGCAGATGTGGCATTTATCTGGCATTTGTCTGCAGCTCTGTGACTTGATCATTTTGGGCATTTTGTCACAGTGGTCTGCAAACATCACAGTCTTCACATTCACAGTAAAACCACAAACATATTTGGACCAACTGTGAGGCTGTGACCATCTTTATTTGAATATTTTATTTAAATTTTAATAAGATTTTATATCTTGTTCTCTGACTCTGCACTTTACTCTGCTTCTTAGTTTGTTTTTACTGTCTGATTAGTGTTAGATTTACGGATTACAGCCATTTACTGTTCAGATTTTACACATGACTTAATTTGGTGACTGACGTGCAGTGTTTAAATCAAACTGCACATCTGTTCCCTTTCTTTCCTCTTGATTTTTTATCTTAACATGCATATCAGAGAGATCGAACAATGAACCACAGGTTTAAATCATCATCACTAAAGTGTGGTAGAAATTTATGGATATGGAGGAATGTTTAATTTTGCTCTGACGTGCTGTTGACCTGAGAGGCCTCAGAGCCCTGTGCACCTGGCATGCTTTATGTTGGGAGGCTTTGTGTGTCCGGAGGTGCAGATAAGACGGGCTTTGGGGAGATTCAACACTCCCTTGATATTCTCTGTTGAAATGTGAGCTGAGCCTTTACTTCCTCTCTTATGTTTTACTGGAAGTCAGCTGACATGAGTATAGCCAACTGGTTGAGCCTGTGTTTAAAACCGTGTGGCCCCTTTTCTGTGGTCACTCATCACCCTCCAAACCAAATTTTATGGTCACATGTAGAAGAGTTTAAATCTTGTGTGGCCTTGTTCTCTGGCTCTGTTCTGCTGTTTGTGTCCTCCATAATAATTGAGATGGCAGGTTTTAGCCAGTTACTGTGTACATTTGGTGACTGATGTGTGGTACTGGGTTCAAAACTGTGATGGTTAAATCCAACTGTATAGCCGTTCCCTGTCTTTCCTCTTCGGATTGTTTTCCATCTCTGCCATGGGTAAGCCTGGAGGGTATTATGCAAACGTTTGCGTGTTTGTGTGCGTGACCGACGGACCTGCAGCTAATGTCATATACTACTGGAGCGATACGTCTTTTTTTCTGGTGTACATTCATGACTGTATGCTGAAGGACATCTGCGGTATGGCTGCACGCCGGCGACAGCCGTGGCCACAGGCATTATGGTTTTTGATTATCCCATTCTCATGAACATAACTCAAGAACGCCTTGAGAGAAGTTCTTCCAACAAACAAATGACCACTTAGACTCATGGAAGAACACATTCAGTTTTGATAGTCAAGGGTCAAAAGTCAAGTTCATTGTGACCTCATGTCCATCCCAAGCTTGTGAATGTGATATCTCAGGAACATTTGATGGGAATTTCTTCAAATTTGATGCACACCAGCAGTGCTAGATAGTGACTACTTACATGTAATTAGTCACATTTTATTAAATTTCTAAATAAATTAAACTGTCATCTGTTTCAGTTACTGATAAAAATGTGTAATTAAATTACAATCACTAATCAAAATGTAGGTGATAACAAAGGGTTCATATCCAAATATTCTTTTCAGGTTGCATACTTGTTGCTCTACTTGTTCCATGCACAAGATTGATTTCTGCCACTTCTGTCAATTTTTTTCTATTTATTTTTTATCAACTCAATTTAGTCTGTAATACTTAATAAATCGATTTTTCTCATGTTATTTATAACTGTAGTATCCTTTATACGCAGTATTGTTTGAATCATCACCAAAAAGGTTACTGAAGGTACTTCTCATGTTTTAAATGAATGAGATCACAGGAGGACATGATGACCTGCATTAGCCAATCAGGTGGGAGCTACAAACTAATAAGTCGTTTAATGTGCGGCAGGTGTGTAAAAGACTGCAGGCTGCTTTCATGTTGTGAGACTGTTGCTCTGCACACTTGGGGCTCTTATAAGCCAAACCTGTGGGTTTTTTTTTCCCACATTTCGTAAAGCTAAACTAGGGGTCAAAGCAGCCTGAGGTCTTGTACTTTTTAATTATGATACAGTGGGTCTGCCTTAACTTTTCTGTTGTTTGAGAAGCTGAAAGAGATGATTGGCTGTCAGGCTGTGCAGAGGTGTGTATGTTAGGTGTTAATTCAGGATTACAAATTTTTTCCTTGCACCGAAATTGTAGCACCTCTGGTTGTTTGCATACAGAGAACTGACTTTTTTAAAAATTGTTTTAGTGAAGAAGGAGGCCTTTCAGGCATCACTGGCCCAGGAGTCTCCTGAAGCAGCAGGCAGGTACCAGGAGGGCAGAAGAGATGAACCTGGTTTTGGGGGGAGTTTGGGAAGTCTTTGGAGAAGAGCTTTGCCTGCGTGGAGACACTGTATATCTCATCTGGTTTGGGAACGCCTCGGGATCCCCCCTGGAGTAGCTTTTATTCATTTTAGGTTTGATTTTATATCATACATGGCTTTAATTCTATCACTCCATTTGTTGTTCCCCTAGTTTTACATGAAGCATGTTTTGGTTTGTGTTTGATTTTTAACAGGTAGAAAACTCCCAGTGCTCCCAGTGGGTGTAAAGGTGCCCAGGAGTGATTTTGAAGCCCCTGTGTCTTCCAGGTATTTACCACATCTGTCTTTTAGCACAACATGTGCCTGGTTTAATCTAAAACTCATCATTGATGTGATGAAGGCGGTCCTGCGTGTCTGACTTGTCTTGACCAAGTTTGTCAAATCATATTTTCTTTACATCTAATTCTTCTTCACTATATACATATATATATTTTTTTTAAATTGGCCATGCCAGTGGTGAGTCTCTAGAGATGGCAATGACAGTCTTTTCCTCTGGTTAACATTGTGGTTTCTGGTGAAATGTCTCAATTATTGCCCTAAAATTTGCAATTCTGTTCCCCTCAGGATGAATTGTAATAACACTGGTGAGCCCTAAAACACAGAGGTATCACTTAAAGCCAGTTCACTTTTTTCAGTTACATTTATACCTGAAAAGTGCCCAGTACAACCAGTCTGATCTGTGGTCCTGTCTGGATGGGAACCCTAGATTTGCATGAGATTTATATGTGTTATTTCTACATTGTGTATGTTGTACAGCCAAATTTTTATAATGTGTTTGAGGTCTGCTTAGGTTTAGGGACAAAACACTTAGATTTGAGGAAAGGTTGTGGTTTGGCTTAAAATAATCACTCTCGCTGGATCTTTTGCCGGCGTGATGTTTCCATCCAGACACGACATTGATGCAGCTGAGAGTGAAGGGCCTTGAAGAGAACCTTAGTTGTGATAATGAAGGTGGGGCAAGTGCTGCTATTTCACTTTCCCTAACAAGATTTATCCAGCCAGTCTGGGGATTGAACTGGGGACATTTTGGTCACAATCCAAAGTCAGTTACATGAGTTGAACTGATTGTGCAAAGGCACATCAGTATGCTCATGTGTAAGCAATTGCACCACCAGTCATGAAGCAGCAACTTCTGCTGCTTCTCCTCCTACTTCACTTGTCAAATCAGTCTGTTGGTGGTTTGAGCTGTTTCATTCAGTACAAATAATCCAGACCAACATGTGCACCGTTTATAAACCTTATAAAGCTTTATAACCATCATCCACTGCAACACTTATCATAGCCTGACTGTTTCTGTGTCTCTTCTGTCTTAAAGTGAACTTTGAACCAAAAATTAACAATGTTTCTGTCAGGCAGAAAACCTTGTATGTCCATATTTTACCTTTTTTTCATGAATCAATCACTTTTTACATATGTCTGTGGGTATAACAAATATTTAACCAATGAAAAACTAAGAGCTACCAGACTTTGACAATATGGTGTTCTGTTATTTTAAAACAGGTTTTTTTTTCTTCCATTTCCTGAAAAGTAACTCTTTGGACATACAAGGTTTCCTCCCAACAGGTGTTTTCAGTCACCAGTGAAGGAACACCACCACTTTCATGTTAATATCATAATAGCTGTAACACATGTACAGGCACAGTGGTGCATACATAATAGAGTAGCTCCAGCTTGTTTGAAGAAGTCAGCTCTCATCACCAACATGTTGGCCTACTGAGAGAGTTCAGTCCATTTATTTATATTTGTTTTACCAAGGTTAGTGGATGATACAAAGGGACCAGGACAACAAGTCTGGAACAAAATGTTTTAAAATATTTTTGGCACTCTGAGGAGCACAAGATGGCAGAAGATCCCCGGAGGGATGTTTCAAAAATCAGCAAATCAAGTTTATTTACGAAGCACATTTAATAACAACTAAAGCTGACAAAGCTGCTGTATAATAAAATAAAAGTGAAATGATATAAAACGCTGACAGCAAAATAGCAGTAAAGAAAGCATATCAGTACTATCCCTAAAGTAAAGGAACAGATGGAAAATATAAAACCCATAAGAGTAAAAAGTGAAACATAAAACTTCAAGTACACTCAAAAGCCTGAGAAAACATGCGGGTCTCTGCCATTAAAATGGTAAAACTGATCCAAAGCTTTGGGGAGGCCACTGCGATGGTCTCGATGGAGGGACAGCCAGGAGCAGCTGGTCTGAGAGATCTGGGGTTAGAGAGGGGACCAGAGGAGCTCTGAGACGTGCTGCTGTAGATGTGAAGCTTCAAGGACAAATAAAAGATCCTTAAAGGGATAATTCACCCAAAAATGAAAGTTCAGTCATTATCTACTGACCCTCATGCCGATTGAAGGGCGGGATTAGTTTGTTAGTCCGCCAAACACTGCTGGAGTTTCACAGGAAAACAGTGTTGCAGAATCTCCCAAAGTGAATAGTGACCAAATGTAAGAAAACAACCAAAAGCACCTTTATTATTGTCCTTTATTATTATTTTCCCTGCATACATGGGGATGATAAAGATCTTAACTATCTGCATAACTGCACACTTCTAAAACGAAGAGGGAGAATACCCTTTTTTCTGTGTTCATGATTAAGGTGACCTGAGCCTTTAAGCCATGTCATGTAGCTGCAGGGGACAGGCAACAGGAAGTTCATGCACAAGCTGTAGAAGTCCGTGCATCAGTACATGGTAAGGCCTGTGTAGGCTTCAGGGAACAAAAAGCAGCAGGCCTCAGTATGATGTGTGCTTTGTGCATTAAAACTTCTGATAACCAGTTCTGAGCGTCTGTTTTTCCTTCACAGACGAAGCTTGTACTCTTTGTAACGGGGAGCCATCTCACGCTGCGCCATAAATTTGACCCTTAACACACAAATATTTTCCCGACACGGAGACTATCAAAACTGTATTCCCTCCTATTAGAAGAGAAAACGGCATGTGGGCCCCGGGTGTTCCCACATATGACAGCGCTGTCGGATGAGAACAAAGCTGAGGTTAAAGGACGAGCCCAACCCTCTCAAAGGTGGCGTTTCAAAAAAACAAACACCTCCTAAAAGTGGTTTTTCATGTCACCTGAGGCCAAAACATGTTAGTATGCCCTGTAAACTGCATCACCTGTGTGTGTCTGCATGTGCAAGAGTCAAGAGAGCGAGAAGAGTCAAATGCTGAACAGTGTGGTAGAGTCTACAAAGTCTTTAAGTAATACATGCTGGTCAGTGATTGATTCTGGCCTGATTTGCTCTAATAACTTGACATCATCTTTTACTTCTCTTTTATTTCAAAATATATTATTTCTATTGTGCATTGTAACCGTGTTTCCTCCAGCTTCATCAAAAATGTCATTGGCTCACCAGATCTTGATTTGTTGAGCACTAAGGAGTTAAAGGACAAGTTTGACATTGTGGGGTCGTGTCGCGTGGCACCAGGTTGAGCAGGGTACTCCAGACGTCCCTCTCCCCGGCCACACTTCCCAGCTGCTCCTGGGGGATCCCGAGGCGTTCCCAGGCCAGGTTGGATTAATGTAATATGTAAGCGAGTTCTGGGTCTCTCCAGGGTCTCCTCCCAGTTGGACATGCCCAGAACACCTCCAGAGAGAAGTCATCCAAGAGGCATTTTGATCAGATGAACAAACCACCTCCAGCTGGCTCCTTTTACTCTTTTACCTTCTAATCTGAGCTCCCTCCACGTGTCCAAACCCCTCAACTGAGGCTGAGCCATGCCCCTCCACAATCTCATTATTTCAGTCACTACCCAAAGTTCATGACCGTAGGTGGCATAGATCAACTGGTAAACTGAAAACTTTGCCTTCTGGCTCAGCTCCCTCTCCACCACAACAGATCCTGAGGTACTTCACCTCCTCTGCTTGGGGCAACAACTCAACTCAAGTGATTCACTGTCCCCAGAAATGTCCCTGTTTTTTAACTGCGTTAAAAACAGCCCGCAAAATGAAATAAAATTTTACATGGCAATAAAAAGTCTTGGTAGCAGAGCCTTCTGGTTGATGTTTCGGTCATGTGTGCTTGTGTTTTTGGCCAACAGAGCGGGCTGCTTGCTAAAGCAGCTTTATGTCACTCTTCTTCCACTAACTGCTTGCTTGCGCTAGTGAAAACTGCTGTGGAAAACTCATGGATGTTCTATTAATAACAATGAATCCTTGACCCCAAATGGCACCTATTCAGTCCAATGAGTATTGCTCCCCCGGCACATATGCCAAAAAAGTTTTAAAGCTTCCATGTTTTCTCCCCACTAAATATGCGCAATATTGTTTCTTCCACTGGTCCGCCTGAGAGTTTCCGCGCGGCTCATAGACTTTGAATTGTGTTGATGTCATGTTTTTAAATCGCTTTTCTCAGCTTGAGGAAAGTTTTACAAATATAAAACCACTATGGATCAAAAAGTCATAGCAGAAAGAGTCAAAATCGAGCTTGTTTGCAGTTTGAGGTGACAGTTTTACTTTTTTATTTCTTTTGTAATGGTGGCTTATGGGAAAAATGTTTTTTGGCCTGCATGGAGAAATTTTCACTGCAATACTGCAAGTGGCCACTGGGAAAAAATGGAAACAAGTATTGTAGAGTAGAGAGGAAAGGAGACCACCCAACTCTTTCACAGGTAATAACTGTGTATATATTAATGATACACTGACCACCGAACTGGAAAAGTTCCCGGTTTACGTTTCAGAAGTCTGGTCACCACAGCTAGCACAAAGACAGGAAACCGCTAGCCCAGGTCTGTCCAAAGGCAATAAAATCATCCTACCAGCGCCTTTAAAGCTCACATCTTGTTTGTTTAATCTGTACAATTAAACAGGAGAGAGGAACGTCATGTAGGAAGAATGAGGGTTACTGTACAAACATCACTGATCACTGTAGCAGTGTTTTCCTTCTTGTAGATTGGCAGTGGGACAGCACCCTGCAACTGCTTGCTGACAGGGTGGGACCTCAATCAGGAGCCTCCCAGAAGGCAAAGCAGCTTTATTTGTGTAGCACCTTTTAAACAGAAAAGAGACTGAAAGACAACATTGTAAAGGATAAAAATGCATTAAAACAACCGACCACGAGAACAAAATAAATTGAAAGAGGATTCTGTTTCAATTCTTTTTATATTAAGTTTAAAAAAAAAAAAAAAAGACAAAACGAGGCAAGGGTTGACCCTCCATGCACAAGAAAATATGTTTTCTCTGTGGATATTGGAGGTTTTTTCATCCATCCATCCGTCAACATATACTGTAGATGACGTCAAACAAACTGTAGGGAACCTGTTGCACTGTATGTCCTGAAGGACTACCACCATGTCCAACATCAACAAAATCTCACCATCTGTCCTGCTGCAGTGTTATCTGTCAAAACCTCTCAGTCGGTTTGAGATACAAGAAAGGACTTTAAAAACCATCATGTTATATTTTAATGGCCGTGTGAACGCAGCAAGTCAAAACCAACAATCAATCAACCGATAACCAATCTGTAGTCGCAGCAAAGACAAAGAAAGGCAGAAAAACTCAAAGCCGCAGTCACGCTAGCAAACTTACTTAGACTCAGCAGTGCTTAAATGCTAATACTAATGCTAACATGCTTGCCATCTTCACCATCTTAGTGTAATGTGCCAGAATGCTAACATTTGCTAATTTGCTCTAAACACGAAGATCGATAGATTGGTAGATTTCAGTTAGTAGGCAGTCCCTCTGACAGACCAAGATCACCATGGCTGACAGCTACATTGCTAGCGTTTCTAAAAAGTGACAAAACTTTCATTTTTTTCAGTTTCTTCCAAAAAAAAAAAAAAAAAAAAAAAGAAATCAGGCTGTTGTATGAAGGCCGAGGCTTTCGCTCCAACACTTTGGCAACGTGCAACAAATAACACTCAGCTTAGTCATGGTTGCTGTGTCTGTGTTGAAATGCATGTCCGCTTGCTCTTAGATGTGGATGAGACACATGAATGCTCCCTCCTCCACATGCATCTGATTTATGTTCTCACTGAGTATAGAAACATTTCCCAACCATCTTCATGTTTTTTGTTTTTTTTATCCCATTTTCTTTCACCTTCCTCGCAGATAGTTGCACCAAAGCTGAAGGAATGTGGAGGAGCTGAGTAGAGTGCAGGATACAGGCTGTATATGTAGTTTATTAGGTGTGTTTGATAGAACACATCACAGAGCTTTATAATCTGTGAGTTCATCTTCCAGAAGTAACAACAGTATAAGCCTATTTATGAGCTACCAAGAAAACCTGGCTAACGTGTGGGAAAACTTATCAGCTCATCAGCTCGTGATTGATCTTTGTATTCACGAAAGTTTGGAAGCATCAAACCACCACATATATTTTTTTTCCCACTAAAAAATATAATTCATAAAGTAATGAATGGATGTCTGTGATCTGCACTAGAGCCAAAGCTGACTGGATCAGAGACAAAAGGTACATTAGTACAACTGAACAGCTTTTTGGTACAATTTAGAAGGTATAATTAATTCCCCCCAGAAAGCTTAAAGGGTTGCAAGATCATGGGAATTTTAATTAAACCTCTTTATTGTTGCTAACATTCCTACATATTTTTATGTATGTGCTGCACGCAGAGCTTTTTGCTTTGAAGTGCAGCAGGTTTACTTTAAAACAGCTGGGCTGCTGAAGAAAAGCAAGGATGGAAAGGGTCATTTATACTGTACATCTTTTATCCATACATATTTTTAAAACAGGTCAGTGTTATTCAGAATATGTTCATGTTGGGCTGTTTTCAGGAGCAAAGCAGGGATGAAAGGGCTTAATGTGATCAAAAGCAAAAATTTAAACATCTTAAGGTCTGGAAATCACTACAGGCTGCGTTATGACTAAGCATGATTTATTTCATTTGGGCATGATTGGATACTTTTGTGTAGCTCTTTAAGATATGTCGTGGTTTCCAAATGCTTTGTTCTTCATACCAAATGTAAACTGTTTTAGATACATGTGGTCTTTGAATCAATTAACTTGGATCAGCTTTACCTCAGGACTCACAGAGACACTTTTCACATCCTCCAACAGACGGCGTCACTGTGCAGCACACAGCTTCGTGCCTTTCATAAAGCCTCTCATGCAGGGTGACCAAGTGCACAGCGGGTTTTTTTTTTTTTTTTCCTACTTTTTTTTTTGCTTGTTTGGTTATTTCTCAGATCCCCTTTAACAACAAAAAATACTTCCACATAACATGCATGTCTTATATATCCAAACAATTCAACAAGAAAATATATAAGTGCACAGCATTTTTAATCCCGTGTCCCATGTCTCACAATTTGATTGGCTTTGATTGTTTTCAAAAGTCAAACCGGTGCAGGTCAGATGCTTTTCTAAAATCTGTCTGAGTGAGGTCTGTCATCACGGGGCTGCGTCTGATGTCAGTTAAATTTGCATTCACGTGGGTCACCATCTGTCCTACCCTACAGCCAGGGGGAAAATTGTGAGTCAAGACAAAGTGACAAGCTGCAGATGTAATATGAAGGAAACTACCACAAAGAAAAGGAAATGTAGCTACAACAAAGACCGGGCAAACTACTGTGGGCCATTGTGTGCTATGATTCACAAGGCAAAGCACAGAGATGATATGAGTTAAGGGGCTGAACAGAAATTTTCATTTTTCAGTTCAAAATTTTGGACCATTGGTTTCCAACCTGGACTCTGGGCCCCCTTCAGGGAGACGACAAAAATTACAGGGGGCCCGCAAAGCTTTGTCTGCCCTGAGGTTGTCAAAATTAGATTTGCACGTGAACTATAACACAATTTACACAAAGGTCTGCATAAAAAACTATTCAAAAAGATACTTTATTTTGTGCTCACTCAAAAATAGTAAAAAAAAAATCAAAAATAGTAAGTCACAACACTGTTACCTGCCAAGCTCTGTGAAGATGAATCATTGTTATTCTTTTGGGAAGGATGAGTATGTAAAAGCCTACTCTGAAAAAAACCTAAGCTTACACTACAAACCTCAATTCCAAAAACACTGTGTTTCGTGTAAAACATAAATAAAAACAGAATGCAATGATTTGCATAAACCTTTCCACTTATATTCAGTTTAATTCAGTACAAAGACAAGATATTTGATGTTCAATACGGATTAACTTATTGTTTTTTGTAAATATATACTCGAAACTGAATGTGATGCCTGCAACATGCTACAAAAAAGTTTGGACATCAGTCCACGTTAGATGAGCTCAGGCTGAAAGAAGTCTGTGGTGTTTCTGGATGTTGTTGATATATGGCTTTGACTTTGCATGGTAGTGACAAACTGCGTTTACTGACAACAGTTTTTATAAGTGTTCCAGAGCCCATGTGGTACTCTTCATACAATTATGTGGGTTTTAATGCAGTTTTTAATGCAGTGCCACCTGAGGGGTCAAAGGTCACCAGCATTCACTGTTCGTTTTCAGCCTTGCCCCTTACGTGCAGAGATTTCTCTGGATTCTCTGAATCTTTTAATTGTTATAGATTGTAGATGGTGAAATCCATAAATTTCTCAGTTCTGTGTTGAGAAACTTTGTTTTTAAACTGTCAGACTATTTACCCACAAGCTTTTCACAAAGTGGTGATGCTCATCTCATCCATGCTTGTGAGTGACTGAGCCTTTTGAGGATGCCCCTTTAATACCCAATCATGATACTGTCACCTGCTAACAATTCACCTGGTTGAATGTTTCAAACAGGTGTTTTTTGGGCATTACACAATTTTCCCAGTCTTTTGTTGCTCCTGTCCCAACATTATGTCTGTTTTAGACCTCTCCGCATTGGTATCGTGTCCCATATTGTCCCACACAAACCTAGAAAGACGAGGCACTCATCCCACATTTGGCTTTTTCAGTGTGAGCACAGACACTCCACAAATAGGAGAAGCATTGGCAAAGTGTTTATTGTAAATTGTTTCAAATGGACACAGAAAAAGACCATGTATGGAAAATAAAATATTTAATGTGTATAAAAAAGAACAGACATTTTACTTGAGCAGTATGGAGACATTCAGAAGAAGTGAGTTAACCCTCTGCTGCCTGCAACTGCTGACTGTGCACTGGACAAGAAGAAGCTTCCAGATCTCAGAAAAAACATCCTATGATTGATTGTTGTAGTCCTGCTCTGTGCTCTGACTTTTACAGAACAGATGTAAGCTGGTCGGCAGGACAAAACGATTGTTTTGCAATTTAATGCCTATATTTGCAAATAATTTTATATATTGTTGACATGCTTTGAAAGTAAACTGGGCTGACAGACCCTGAAATCATTTTTTTAAAATTTTTTTCTGGCCTTTGTAATTTCTGTAATCAATATGAAGTGCTCAGAAACACACATCAGATGTGCGAGTAGGCCACTACCTTCACTGAGGTTATTCATATGATAATTCAAAGCAAATCTGTTCACGTCCCTTTCAGTTCGGTAAAACGGTGATATGAAACTGGCCACAATCCAACGTGTCAAAGTAAAGACTGTTGTCCTGATGCACTTCAACTATAACCATGCCTCTCCAAATGCATCCCATCCCGACACGGACCGTTTTTATTTAAGGACAATGTGCGGACATGGAAAAACAAATGTAGAACATTCCCTTATTAGAAGCAGATAAAAAGCACAATTCAGTGATCAACTGAATGTAAATAAAAACCCAAAAGATGATCACCTTCATATGAAAAAGAGCTCACTACCAGAGGACATCAACCGCTAGTTTACTGGCCCTTATTAAAACTAGCAATGGAGTTGACATGCAAGCTTATACAGTATACAAAACAATAACTTTATGCTGTGATTAGTTCAGATTCAGATCCACATATTGTTGTTGAAATTTGGTCCAGAGTTTTTTTGTTTTTTTTCAACCTAGTCCAACTGAAAACTTTTCACAAGCATATGCAGAGTTCATCCAATGATCAGTTTCTAAAAATCAACCATTTTACAGTTGTGTTTTGGCTCCGATTAGGCAGTTAATTCACTTACAGCCTGCATGTGAACGGTGCCAGCTGCAGCTCACAGGACATGACACACAATATTCACTTCAGTAACACTGCGTTAAGCTATCAACAAGTGGAGGTTTGGCAGCGGCTACAACCACACACAGTCAGTAAAGGGAACACTCCGGGGACAAAAACAAAAGCGAACAGCCTCAAAGAAGCGCTGCGGACAAAGAACAAGGTACCGTACCAGTATAGCAACACATTAAATCAGTGTTTAAAAAACAAAAAAAAAGATACAAAAACATTTTCCTAGAAAAATATATTGTTAAATACACAAGACATGCATGTTAGAAATATGTGGGGGACCAAAGACAAAACTTCTGAAAACAACCACAAGCAAAGAAAAATACATGGTTAACCCTGTATTATCAGCATTAAATGTTCAACTTTTGTTGTTAAAATAAATTCAAGTTTCTTTTGTATCTTTTCAACACTTCATTGTTCAAATGGGCAAATGATGGAAAACAAAAAGGACAAAACCAGGACTGAATCAAAAGTCTGATTGTTCATCAGTTTTCTCCAGAGCAAAAATTATTTCTTGATTGATTGATAGGTCAGCTGACAGGAAAATAATCTGTAAAAATGTTGAAAAATTTGCTGGTTAGAGACGAAACTTTTCAGGATTTGGCTGCTTATATCAGTTTCATATAATAAAACTGAAGATTTCTGTTTAACAAACAGGAAAAATCTTGAGCAATTTTAAGACACCATGATGAGCTCTGACGACTTGTGATAAGCATTTATACGTCAAGTTTAGCAGCTTATACATTATATTTTTTTATTACTGTAATCAGAGCTGTGATGATTAGTCCATTAATTGATTAGTTGTCAACCATTAAATTTATCACCACATATTTCAATAACTGATTGTCTTGAGTCATTTTTAAGAAACAAAGTCCAAATTCGCCAATTACAAATAAGTTTCTTTACTCATCTATGATAGTAAACTGAATATCTTTGGGTTGTGACCAAAACAAGACATTTGAAGATGAACGGTGATCAACATTTTTTACCATTTTTTGACACTTGGATGAACAACTAATCAATTAATGGCGAAAGTGATCTACCTATTACAACCCCAATTCTAAAAAAGTTGGGACGCTGAGTGAAACGCAAATAAAAACAAATCCTTTCTTCAGTTGAATACAGTGTAAAGACAAGATATTTAATGTTCAAACTGACTGGACTGCAGACAGGACAGTCTAGTAGCTGTCACTATGAAGACACACTGCTGTAACACATGCAGAATGCGTCTTGGCATTGTCTTGCTGTAATAAGCAGGGATGTCTCTAAAAAGACATCATCTGGATGGCAGCATATGTTGCTCCAACACCTGTATGTACCTTTCAGCATTATAGTGGGGCCTTTGCGACAGTTAGCCGTGACGCCTTGCGCACTAACACACCTCATACCATCACAGATGCTGGCTTTTGAAGTTAGTGCTGGTAACCATCTGGATGGTCCTCTTCCTTTTTAGCCCAGAGGACACAATCTTCATGATTTCCAAAAAGAATCTGAGATGTGAACTGGGACCACAGCGCACTTTTCCACTTTGCATCAGTCCATCTCAGATGAGCTCGGGCTCAGAGAAGTCTGCAGCGTTTCTGGATGTTGTTGATATATGTCTTTCGTTTTACATGGTAGAGTCTTAACTTGCATAAGTAGATGCAAATTCCCTGTCTCAGCTTTTTTTGGAAAGTGTTGCAGGCATCAAATTCAGAATGAATGTATATTTACTAAAAAAAACAACAAACAAAGTTTCTGTTTTAAGATTAAATGTCTTTGCACTACACTCAGTTGAATGGAGGTAAAAAAGGATATTTGCAAATCATTTCATTCTGTTTTTATTTACGTTTTACAAAACATCCCAACTTTTTTGGAACTGGGTTGTGACTGATTATGGAAATATTCTTTAGTTGCAGCTGTTGATCAGATGCAGACTTATTTCTGCAAGATATGATTATCAGGATAAAAATGTATCAGGATATGAGTCACATTAAGAGTGTAATAAAGTGTATCATCATGATCAATGCATCTTTTTTCAAAATTTCTTTACTACACTATACTTTTTGGGAGTGTTCTGGCAGTGATGTGCTGTGACTAACAGCTGTGGAAAAGTTTAACTTTTAAACTTTAAGCCACAGAGCGCCACATTTGAAACAAATTCTCTAAAACCTCTCAAGTACAACAGCTGGAGCTGCGGAGTGCTGCTGGTTTGAAAAGCAAAGCAAAAAAAAAAAAGAGGACATAACATGTTTGTAGCTGGCCATGATTGTCTGGACTAATTGGGCGATGATGGGGGTAATTTGTTTGTTATTCTAAATTGCTTCCTCTCCACGTAAGCCACTATAGATATGTTGCGATGCTCTCAACATGACAGCACAGATCTGATGTACACCGTACCAATACGATTCACAATCACAGGGAAATAACAACTCTACACCACAATCATGTGCTATCAGGATTCAAAACTGAACGCATGCAGTCTGCTTGCCTTAAGTCACTAAAAAGTAAAGGATATGTTAGCAAAAACATGAACAGAAACCAAATATATATATAATTTGTCTCCATTTTTAAAACATTTGTATTCAAAATACATTAATTATTTTTTTTTTTTCAAGTCAAACCTATGAAATTGTCTTTGGTCGAGAAAAATATCTTAAAATCTACAGGCTATAAATGTTATTGTACAGGAATGAAACATAAATGTACTCGAGATCATGTAACTGATCAAAATGGGGAGAGCTGATACCAAGTATCTAATCATTTCATTTGGAGTGCTCCAAATATTTAAAGTGCTTCTGCATTATTCCCTCAGCATTTAATGTGAAAGAAACATCCATCAAAGTAAGGCAGGTCGGTTTCATCTACTCAACTGTCCTCTGAAAACACACACACACATTTGTTCAGAAGAGGAAGGACACTAAGAGAGCAGAGAGAGATAAAAGGGGCACAAATGAGAGTCGGTCCTCCAGTAAGACGGTGATGATCAATCGACTCCAAAGACAGATGTCAGCGCAAAAACCTTAAAAGCTGGGAGAGCATCGTCACAGCTGTTGATATAAAACCGGGTGAATAAAAAAAATTAGCAGCCTATTCACACACCATCTAATGATGCCATTTCCACACAGCTGGAGACGTCAAAGAGGACATAAATTAGGACGAGGAAAAGAGTCTCAATGCAGAGGAGGGGAGGAGATGAGGCAACGTACTGCCAAAGAAAACGACAACACCCAAGGGTTTGTTCGTTTTGAGGACCGAGAGAGAGAGAGAGAGAGAGAGAGAGAGATCGTTCTGGTTCCTGTTCTTAGGCTGTCACTGCTGTAGTGGACTCGTGATGTCTGGAGGTCAGGGTGTATCGTTCATTCTTCTCCTGGACACACACAGGGTGCTCTCGCTGGGACAACTCCCGGGGCTCCTTTATGACCGTCTTTAGGTTCTCTGTGGTGCACTGACACCTGCTGGTGTGGCTGTTTCAGACCACATCCACACATCCTGGTTAAGAGGTCTTCCCTACGATGGGGTTGTCCCTGAAACACAAACGATAAATAATATGAGTGCCTTATTTTTTTCTGTGGGTAGGAGCAGTAATAATGTATGTATCTATATTACAGTACAAATGTAACATGGAGTAACAGCTAGAGGTTGCATTCACCAATTTTTTTTTTTTTTTTTTAACAATGATGGAGAAATCTGACACTTGAGGGTGATGTACTAAAATGAGTGGTTGCAGTGACGGAGAAATCACCTTAAGTCATATTAAAGATAGAGGATATGAAATCTTCAGCTAAATGATCGCAAACTCACTACAGAGACATCATATATTTCAAGTTACAAAAATCCACAAAGGGACAGAGAGGACAGACTATTTACACATTAGAGAGAAAGAGAGAGAGAGAGAAGCTGCCTGCCCCACAGACGACAGCTGACTGACTGGGAATAGAGCAAAAGGCGAGGGAGCACTGTTGGCAGTAGAGCCGAGGACTGCATTAGTCTCGATTACAATGTAATACATTTAAATATACTACTTGCCTTTTCTTGCACACTGCATGCTTAAGCGCTGCACACTTGACATTCGGCACCCATGTTAATCAATCAGGCTGTACACAGAGAATGTACCACGGCGCAGGGCTCTGTGGCCAGCTTACAATCTGCAGCAATAGTTTTGGCGCCTGTTCTATTTTTTTCTGTGTTCCGTGAGCAAATCTGGCATGAAAGCCCACTGATAATCTATCTTAAATGATATATTATCTGTGATGTAAATAATCTGATTCTGATAAATGACTAAATATGAATCCCTTGCTTTCCATTTCTTCATTTCTCTCCTCTCTCCCTGCTGTTTCAATCCCACCTAATGAAATATGACCATCTGCCCTCCCATTATATTAATCACAGGAAGCATCAGTGAGTCGTTGTATTTTTTTTAAATTGGGTACCTATTCCACATATTTGTCAGTTGTGTCTAGAGAGAAAAAGAGACAAGCAGCACAACAGGCAGGAGGGAAGAGGGGTCTGCTTTTTATCCAGGAGCTTTGAATTCATGTGGTTATTATAAAGTTCAGCTCTGTGTGCGATTAGAAAACAGAAGAGGAGCTAAATCATGTGTTGACTGGTGCTGAAAAATGCTCCCTGTGTTCAGCCAAGCTGCTGCTCGCTCCAGAACTGACATATCACAGTGCTTTGCGGCGTTTCAGCGGGCAGTGTGTTTCTGCAGCACTTTAGACTTACAGGCTCCCGTACTGCGCCGTGGTGTCACTCCTGATGTTGTGCTGCCTCTGAAGTTCCTCCATGATGTTTCGGAGCTGTTTGAGCGTCTGAAAGGTCTCTTTGGGTTCCTGAATGGTGAACTTGGAGTACTCCTCCTGCTCCCGCTGAGGGCCCTGATACACCGCCATACTGGCACATGCATCTACAAGGACGAAACAACACATCGTTATTCAGGGCAGCTTCAGGGACAGGTTATACCGGAGCAGAACTTTTTTTATGAGACGTGCTGTCCAACCACAATGGAAATCCGAAACAACTCTCTGGGAACGTGTTCAGTGTTGCACACACTTATTCACATTAAAAGTGACACAAATCATTGTTTAAGAATGGACCAAACCAGCTGAGAGGAAGAAGATAAAGAAACTAGAGATGAAACTGTATTTAAATTTCATATTCATTCAATTTTACTGTGGTTTATCATGAAACTGGTAATCGTTTCATCCCTAATCAGACCCTGGCATCTTCCTCAATCGGATGTGAATGTCAACTTGTCACTTCCCGAAAGTTACAGAAGTGGTCAGACACAGACACCCACCAACGTCAACAAGTTGTGGGTTGACGTGGTGTCCAAAACTATTCCCCTATCCAACAACGCCCTTCTGATGGAGTATATGGGCCAGTATTAGGATGGTGACACACTGACGTTGTGTTGGCTCTGTGCTCTGAACTCTCAGGGTCAACGTACAAGCACTTCTTACGTATAGACTGCACATGGTGGCAGCATCATGTCAAATTACAGATAAATTTTAATCCAAGTATCCAGTGACAATTTGTACATCTGGTCTAGGATGACTATATGAGGTTGCCTCATGTCTTTGTCCACTTTTGATGCGGACACGGTAGCGTTGAAACTTGTCTGTTTGCAGAATTAAAAAGCTGTAAATTAATCAAAATTTTTTTTTTTTTTTTTTTTTTGTTCCCCACTTCACTAAAGTGCTTCATTACACATTTTTCCTTAATCAAAAAATTGCACCTTCTGTGATTTGGATATTGCGTTTGGTCATACTATGATTTTGATAATATTTTTATTATTTGTTCAGTCAGTGTTTTACTGTTTGTTGCTGCACTGCTCCAAAATTAGGGGACTTTGAATAAAAAAAGGGCTAGTAGTCCTACACTATTTAGCTGATTGTCCATACAGTAACTGTACTATGTCGGTCTATTCTGTGCATGACATCTATTTCATGTTTGTCCGGGGAGAAGAAACCCTCATCTTCCTGAGTTTTCTTTAACAGGAGTTATTCCTTAATACAATATTCTGTGCAGATTGCAACACCCCCTAGAGGCAAATTTGTGATCTGTGATACTGGGTTGTGAACACCCTTAAATGAGCTTAAAACTGAAAGCCAGTACTTTTACATCACAGTCATTGCTTAAATTGCTAATCCATCATGCTGGAGTGGAGCCAGAACAATGAAAAACATATCATGACAGATTTGTTAACACTTACGCATACATACTGTAAATCACTGTTAAAGGTCACGATCTCTAACGATGTAATGCTCCAAGAATCCAATAACGTTCTAGTGTAAATCAACTGCTCGTTCTAATAAACACAAACCATTATTTCATGACCAAACACTGACCCTCCATGTTTTGGAGCTTGGTATCATTAGAGGACAGGAGGGAGAAGATTCGCTCCGTTTCCCGGTCACAGTCGATGTCCAGCTGCAGGTTGGCCAGCACAGTGCTGCAACAGGACAAAACAGAAGTGTAAGGAGAAGGATATTTTATTATTGTATAACATTTAAAGTATTTTTTTCTGTGATCTCTAAGTATTAAACAAGGTAAAATGACTGATTTCGCCTACAGAGTTTGGTAGGTTTGGAGAGGGCAATATCTGGCTAATGTAACAGTGGATTCCCGCCAGAAAAGGCTGTCTGACAGCAATGTAAAGTGGTGTAAATCATTTCTCAAGATAGTGTACACTGACTGATGTAGTTTTTTTTTTTAGATAGACCTTTTTTATGTGGCTAAAACACATTTTGCTGCTGACCCTGTCCACAGGCACTGTCCACTCCCGTGCTTCTGCTTGGGGGCATGCTGACAACCATCTACAGTAGGTAATACACGATCAATAAATACCTTGAACCCCACTTCAAATAATCCAAACTATCCCTTTAAAAATAAACTGCTTCAATGCTATGTTAAGCATGTTGCTCTTTGTTTGCACATGTCTGTAGACACATGAAAAACTGATCAGTTTATGGCAACAGACAATTAGTGTTTTGCGGCTGCTGTAAAAAATCCACATAATGATCCAGCTGGTGAAGTTTTGTATTTTGCCATTTTAGAGAGTTTACATCCCTCTCTAGTCAACATTCCTGCTTTCATGACTCACAGCTCGAGTCTTAAAGTAAGCAGCTACATGATTGGTCAAATTTACCACAAGCGGCGGAGTTTCAAACCAGCACTGAGCAATTTTATTAAGTGTTTACTATGATCTGTAACACATGTCCCACAAAACAACCCTTTATAGACATTTCATGTTTTGGTGGTGTGGTGCAAAGACTCACGCTGTGCAGGGCTTACAGCCTGCCGCGGTGTTACTCTGGCTTTTGCACACTGCCAGGCTCCACTGGTGTAGTTTGATGGATGGAAGGTGGCCAGGCGTCCCTCGTTGCAGCGACTGACCTGCCCAGGACCTCCAGCCACTCACTGGCCTCTACACAGTTTCCTGCTTGCACATACAGAGGCTTCTCAGAGTGAACCACCTGAAACATCTAACACAGAAAACAAAGCAGTTTAAGAATAACAGTGTTAACACTCCTCAGTTTTCCTGGTCATTTCTACAAGTTCATGAAATTACTATAGTCAATTGAAGCTTCTGCAGCACACTGCAGGCTTTAGATTTAAAATCCCAACACCACAGAACCAGCAGGATTTTTGGAAAGATCGCTATTTATATGCTTCTTTTTATTTCTTTAGTATTATTATCGTTAATAATAGTTTATTTCTTTGATAAGATATTGTCCTCTGAGGGGAAAAATTCTCACCCTTTTTTTTCCATGTCAGTCTATATAATGACTAAATGGTGCCACGATATTCATGTTTTTGAATTAAGGCAGCAGGATAATTTACATCAGTGAGGACATTTTAGATCACAGCAGTCAGCAAACTGAACACTACACACCCAGAAGATGAAGAGGAAGAGTCCAGACATTTTATCATCGTTAACAATAATGCTGTGCAGAGACAGATGTTTCATGGAGGAGAAGAGCATCTGTCTAACTGTTAACGAGACAAATATTTTAGTCTGCAGTGTATAAATCACTGAACTGTGTGTAACATCAGGATTCATGATCGAGAAAGTTTTTATATCAGTCAGCACTTCACACACACGTTCTCTCTCCCTCCACTCTGCATCTAATCTCTCCTCCCTTGCAGTTAGGATTAATCGGTATGGACTAACTGAGTGTTTAAAAGTACACAAATTGGACTTGGAGTAAAAAAAATCCTGCACCACAAAAGTTTTTATATATATATATACACATACACACATACATAAATATATGTGTGTGTGGTGGTGTGGTGGTGTGTGTGTGTGTGTGTGTACATATATATGTAAACATCAACGAAGGAGTAAAAAAATCCTGCACCACAAAAGTTTGCGATAATATTATGATTCATGATCATCAAAAGTTTTTATATCAAGTTGGCACAATTGTTCACACATAGAAACAGCTTTTTGCTGCGTGCATGCCTCTCTCTCACAAACACAACAGCGCACACAGTATGGTCTTAAATATTGAATATGCATATGCAGAAATTATAATATAATGTGTGAATAAGCATACAACATTGACATATTTAATATATTATTTTGCGTTTCAGGACCATCATGTTTTAGAGCTCCCCTCAAACGTCCCAAAGAAGGCTTTCAGCAGAGCTCATGTCCTTTTCAGGGGAGCCAAGCTCCCCTTACTGTAACTACCCCGTAATTTGAACCATGTATATGTTTATTGTTATGCACCAACATACCACAGCAAATTCCTTGTATGTGAAAACCAACTTGGCAATAAAGCACGATTCTGATTCATATAATATTTCTCCCGTGACGACTTGGGGTTGACTGTGTTTCACAATAAAACTCAAATAACCCAAGTAGACCCAAGTAGAAAGGAGTCACAAATAACATCCAAAACATATGCACACTGATTTAACAGAAAGCCAACAAATGCTAATGAGACCACCAAAACAATATCTCATCATTTGTTTGTTTCAACTCAGGGGACTGGGTCTGGGGCTATAATTTGTCATTACAAAGGGGCCATATTTTGGAAGTGATGTTTGGGTGTCTGCGGGGAATTGGCTTACATTTTTGCGGTTAAAGGCACTTTCATCCAGTTTCTCCACCGCCTGGATATTTTTGACATTGATGATGCAGAGGGCCTCTTTCCCTGGAAAGCAGAAGTCATTCTCTCAAACATATGTCAGCAATAGTACACAGTGACACTCAGTAATATTAACAACATATGTTTAGGCTGACGACTCCAAACAAAGTGACACATACGTATGTATGTTATAATTTTTTATATGTGTGTGTGTGTGTGTGTGTGTGTATATATATATATATATATATATAGTGTGTGTGTGTATATGTATAATGTGTGTGTGTGTGTGTGTGTGTGTGTGTACATATACATAAACATCAACATTTGATGGTGACAAACTGTCAAATCTAAGAAGGTTTTTGATTGCTAATATCTACATGAATTCTTTAGTTTAGAGTTTGTGTTTGTCATAAGTTGTCAGATAGTGACAGAAGTTCAGACTGACATTTCTTGAAGTTACAGGTTATAGCTGGATCACACTATAAATTACAAAAGATGATGTGATCCAAAAGAAATTGATGCTCTGCTCTTTAATCACAAGTGGTAACTATCTAAAGGGTTACTTTAAGAATTAGTTAACATTTAATTTGCCACCTCCACCATATGGAACTGGAGAAAATCTTTACTTTGGCGCCATCTGGTGTTTGAGAATGACAGAGTGCTAGAAAGCATAGTATGACGCCATCTCCTGTTAGTTATATACTACAAGTTATGGGTGACAATTAATTTTGCTGGAGTACAGGATGACAGAATCTGGTCTCACCTTTATGTTTGTGATAGGAGAGCTCCCTGTTGGTCACTCTCAGCCATCTCTTTTTAAAGTTTTTCTTGCCGAGGCGTTTTCTCCCCTGGGCACGTTTCTGTACCTCCCTAAAAGGGACACACACAAAACTGAGGTTCAAAAACTCAAACCCTCATATTTTACCCAAGATCTGCAAATAACGTATCTCCAGTTACTCTGAAATAAATCTTATCTGAATTTCAAGCAAATAAAGTTTGTTATAAATTCATGAACTTTTTATTTCTGGTACAAAATTTAACTTTACTCTTTAAAATTGGAAATCAATGTCTGAGTCTAAGTTGCACTATATCTCATTCTTCTTACTACTACAAGCTCACGTCTTTGGTTTCATCTGTTCTGCATGGGGCTACAGTGAAGTCTTACTTGATTAGACTTCAATTCAAGCCTTCCACTGACCAAACATTGTCTTGCCTTTGTTACCCATTTCGCCAACCATTAACTCATTGAGGCAATAAGCAGATCTACTGTAAATAAAGATATGAGCATTTTTCTGCACAGGACACTTAATCTTCATGTATACGAGTGGTAAAAGAAGCAGCAGGATGGCCTGACTCATAATAAACACTCACCCCTCTTTGAGAACCACAGCGTCCTCCAGCCCACTGGACTCTTTGCTGACATTGGAGGAGATCTCATCAAGAAACTGGAAAACAGGATTGTTGATGATATCAGCGACAATCATTTGAAATGATTAATAAGTACATAAACATTCACATTCCATGGACATTTGAGCATACTGAAAAAATACCTTTTTAACTTTTTCAATGCACTTGTCTTCTTGGAATGATTTGAAGAAGTCATACATGTAGGTTTCTTTGAAACTAGACTGCAAAATAAAAACAAAAAACTTAAATCAACATGTTTGTTATGTCATGTTTGTTTATTATGTTGATGTTTGATGGCAGTTACACAACACATAAAGTGGTCTATATTGAACATTTCAGCCCAGACTATGGTTTCATCAGTCTCACAAATGCCTTTATCAGTAAGTCATGACTCCATGCAATGATTGAAGCCGCCATCTACTCTTCTTTATCATCTTTACTGTTAATCTTACCAGTTTTTTTGACAAACTACCCCAGCTGCCCAGAGTCTGGATTGTTTTTGAGATCAGTGTGAGTGTGCGCGAAATCTCAGGATCCTAGAAGTAAGGAAAACATACAATGACAACAATGTACTGCAAAGGCCACATGTGAATTTGCTCTTCAGTAAATTATGTGCTGAGGAGCCAGGGTTACACGCTTACAGGATGGTGGGAACGGAGTTGGAAGGAGTGTGGGGAAAGAACAGCAACAGCAAAGAACCGCAGGAACACAAAGCTGCTCACGGCTGAGTATTGAACATGTGGGTCAGCTGTAGAGAGAAAGAGAACATGCTAACAACTCATTCTGGCTTTCAAAAAAAAAAAAAAAAGCTCTTTCAAAACAATAAGCAAGTCTTACAAAGCAGCATGTACAAACAGTGTGTGGACCCCTTTGGAGAAATATATTTGATCACTGTGTTTAGTTTACAAATGATACTGTGCATGGATATGGGGAACTTATAAGCTATAACTAGTTCACTGAAACATATGATATGATATCTTCTCTTCATTCATATAATCAATAGATTTCTGCTTTAAGAAGAGATCAGAAACTTAAGATAATTGTGAGAATACCAAACTTTGAGTATGCCAGCCTTTTACAAGGAATACAAGACAGTATTCCAAGCTACTAACAATTATTTTCATAGTCCATTAATCGGTCGATCACTTTCTCGATTAACTGATTAAAAGTTGTTTGTTTTTAAATGTCAGAAAATCGTGAAAAATGTCAATCAGTGTTAGCCAAAGTCTAAGATACGTTTACTGTCAGAGAGGAGGAAAGAACCCAGAAAAGATTCAAATTTAAGGAGCTGGAATCAGAAAATCTTTACTTTTTTTCTTAAAAAATTACTCAAAGCAATTAATTGATTGACAAAATAGTTAGCGATTACTTTAATAATTAATCCTTAATTATTGATTAATCCTTGCAGCTCTAGTTAAAAGGGTATAAGATACATAGAATTATTTAGGAATTCTATTTAACCTCTAGACACTTGATTTTCCTTTACTGTGGGAGCAAGTATTTAATATATAAAATAAAAGTCAAATTTGCAAGACTCTTTCATTAAAATTTTTTAAAATAATTTTTGGCCTAATAGGAAAAATTTATGAACTCGGGGTACTGCCGAGTCAGATGAGAGTCGTTTGTTTCATGGAATCTGAGTCAGCTGTACAGGTTTTCTGGTTTTGTCATATTGTTTCTGCCTTTTGGAGAGAGATTCAAAGGATGTGTAATGCACTGAAGCTTAGCTTCCAGACAGATTTTTTCCTTTTGGTTATACTATTAATTTGATTATTTTTTATTTGTTTTAAAACTGCTGGTGTGGATTTCTTGAATATTAATCATTTTAGAATGTTTATTATCACTTTATCCTGGAAGGACAAACTGCAAAAAGAAATGATGATCTTGAAGAACAGAGAGAAAAATGGGAAGGTTTATTGAAGTTGAAGGCTGGTAAGAAACTCAAAGAACATTATGGGTAACAATCAATATGTTTGTTTTCTTCTTCTTTTTCACATAATAAGGATTTATATTTACTTAATTTGTGTTACCTTATTATTCACTCGGGTTGTTAATCCTGTTGATATGTATCAATTGTGATGGCATGCAGTATGTTATTTGTTTATTAGGATATATAGGTTTGATTTTATATTTTGGTTTGTTTTAGTCCGATTCTGGTGTTGTGTCTCTGGCATTTACCTGGGAAACGTTTGCAGGCCAAGTGTCTCAGTGACCTGAAGACGTCACACATTAGTGGGGGACAACTGGAACTGGACTGGGTGATGGAGGAAAAGACTTTCTGGACGTAACCCTGCAGGTTCTCCTACAGAGGTAGAAAAAAACATTCCATACATTTGACAAAGACGGGAAAACAAATATCTTGAAGGTCAAGGTAAAAAAATTTGGTTCTATGACATATACTGTATTTGTGTATAAATTTACTGTAGCAGCATAGGTGTCATGAGAAGGTCTTTAAGGAAGTTCTGCTCGTTTGTGGACAGGTTTACGACAAGTCTATTTACCTTGTTGACCTCCACGTTGTCTCCTTCCTTTAGTTTAACAGGGTCTAT
The DNA here is from genome assembly GCA_034769285.1 of Lutjanus argentimaculatus. Classification (NCBI taxonomy): domain Eukaryota; kingdom Metazoa; phylum Chordata; class Actinopteri; order Lutjaniformes; family Lutjanidae; genus Lutjanus; species Lutjanus argentimaculatus. The sequence goes on from JAWZSL010000001.1 coordinate 7,838,807, forward strand.
CTCACATGTTTTGTTGGCTTCACATATCTGTGGAAGTTTAAAAGGACAAAAAAAGAGCAAGCATTAAGGGTCAGGCCTAACATATTAATGAGATATTTACAACAGCTAAGATTTTGTGTTCCTATTTCCTTAAAATTAGAGGGACAACAACAGGAGACGATGAGTTAAGAGTACTGCAGACATTCAAAATGTCAAGAAACTTAAATTAGTATTCAATAAGCCATTTAATAAACAGCCACATTAAGTCACAGAGAAAAGATAAAATATGGAGACAACCAATAACACAAAATGGTACATTTCACAGATGCACGATAATCATTTTAATTCTCATGAATGTGAGTCATTTAGATGATATCATGAAAAAAGTGTTTCAAAAAGTAGTGAATGCAGTGCTCTGAAAGAACTCCAACCTACCAATTACATCTGCACATCTGCTTGCCTGTAGTGGAAAGGCAGCTGTTCAAGTGAAGTTTTCCATACTGACCTCAGTGACTCAGTGCCACGACCTGGCATCTATACTGGGTGTGTGGTGTGTGTGTGTGTGTGTGTGTGTGTGTGTGTGTGTGTGTGTCCTTGTTACTCATACCTCATCTATTACAGGCTTCAGGGTAACCGCCAGGTAATTCTTTCCCACAATCTTCATCATGTCATCAATGCAGCGTGTTGCCAGTGAGTTGCCACGGAATATAGTGTTAGCCTCCCTGCAGGCACACAGAAATGTTCCACCAACATCAACCAGACATCTTGACAAAAGATCATCTGAGTTATTTTTGTAATAGTTTTGGAATGACTGAGATAATTCTCATTAAAGAACTCCTTGTGTTTCAGTGTCTTAAGGTCAGTCAATCCAGCCCAGTTTTAAAAAGGAAAAAAAAAATCAATGTTATTATGACCTAGGGTCTGATTTTTGACGTTATGGCCATCATCCCTTCTTAAGTTTCAGCATCTGGATATGACGTTTTATGTACCATCCTAGTTTTAGAATCAGTTCACAAAAGAGAATAAAGATAACATGAAAATTATCCAAATTCCCCCTTTAAAGGGTGCAACGTATAGAATATGGCTTCCTGTCAGAGGCAACTTCAGACAAATAGGGGGCAGCATATGACCAGAGTAATCACTGACTGCTCCTCACTGTACTCTTTGATGAAACAAACGGAGGTCTAGCATCAGGGAGGCATCGGGGAACCGGAATATTTTCACATCTAACGTGGCAGATTAAGGTGTTGTTTTCAACTAAACCAGAGCTGGAAATTGTTGAACAGTCCAAAGACAAACAAAGACGTTTTTGGTGAGTTTTATTTTGTTTCCGTCGAGTTTGAAGTGTGTCTTATGAACCAGCCCATCTTAGTTTGGTAAAAGAGAGAAACTTAAATTCAGAAGGTGTATGGTTTACTACAGACAACAGGCGGAAAAATATTTCCTTTCATGATATTTTGTGAGTTTATTTTACTTATTTATTAGGCTATAAAAGCTAAGAGGGCATGTGAAAGTAGCAAACTTGCCACCTGCATACATTTCCCAGGTGAAATATGAGGGGCTGAGACTATCACCTCTTAAAGCACAAAGTGGTATTACTATAAAGGACGGGCTGTGGGCTAGCTGGTTAGCATGCTAACTTCAGCTATCTATGCAACACTACACATAGAGATCTATGACATAATATCACAGCTGTTACTTCTTCACATTCTGTTTATTTTGTTAGCTCAGTTTTTGAACCTTTTAAATGTAAATTCTGACAATATTTTACATGTTGCTCCTTTAAATGTCTACTGTGTTTCAGAGCTGCTCTCTGTGTAAAAATAAGCTTTGGTTACATTAGGAACTATAAAAATTACACACAGGTTATCATAAAAAAAGGAACCTAACTTTAAGGCTTTATGGATAGGAGAAGTAACAAAATGGGTCATGACATTTGCCACTGTATACCTGTACTGTGATGTACTGCAGGTATGCATGTGTGAATACTCACTGAGTGTTGTCCAGCTCCAGCGCCGCCACAGCAGAGACGAAAGGCACAAAGCGATTGTGGTGGAGCAGCAGTCGAACCATGGGCAGAACAGCCTCATATCGCTCTCTGCAGATGTCCCCAAGGATGTGTGCTGCTGATGCTGAGATGGGCTGAAGGAGGCAGAGAGAAAGAGAAATGTACATTATTGTGTATATGTTTTTTAAGGCTTTCCCTCCATCTTACTGTAACCTGAACAACAGTCTTACCTTCACATCTGGGGATTTGAGCAGCAGGTTGCAGAGTGGTGTGTAGAAAGGAGATGGCAGCACCGTGTCTTCTATGTAGGTCAGCTTCAAACGCAAGGAACCCAAATCATCAGACTTGGACTTGCTGCCATTCCCTTTGGGCTGGAGGAGATACCTGTTAGACCACAAGAAGACAGACATCATGTTACCGAGCTGTGATGAGTGGAAAAACAAACACCTTTCAATGTTATAATTAACCAATCTGCTAAGAAATACAGCCTGATATTAAAATAGGTCAATGTAACACATGCAAACATAACACAACCTTACTTAAATTACACAGGGGCCAAATAATCAACCAAATCATTTTAAGTTCACTGCCGCTTTTATTTTGGTGCAAGACTTACACGGAATTAGGGACTACATTTGACAAAAATTGCTTTAAACTGGGGCAAACTCCTTTTTGGGCTTTTACATTCAACATCTATAAATATCAAAACAAAATACTTTTGAGTGTAGCTGCTAGAAAAGAAATAACAAGTAAATGGCTTCAGCCAGAAACCCAAATCTATTGAGGACTGTTGCAATATAATTAAGAAATCTTTAAAATAGAACGCCCTTCTTTTGTTTCAATGTGTTTATGTATGCTTATATGTTTGTATAGGAATGTATATATAAATATTTTTTCTTCTCTCAAACACCCTGTTATATTTTTGTGTTGTATAACTAAACTGTAAAATGCTGGAAAGGTGGATCACTCTGTATTACTGTAGGTATTTAACTAAAGATTACTGTGCAAACTGCTGTGATTCTGTGACTCCAAATAAAAGTTAAAAAAAAAAAAAAGAAGAAAAAGAGAACATTGGCTGATGGCATGGTTGATCACGCTGACCTCAAACCACCTGCTCAATACATCAGATACCAAGTGCACTAGATATTACAGGCACAAAAAGACAGCTGAAGGGAAAATGGAGAATATTTGCAGATGAGATTTAAGCTTCAGAAACTGAAAAACAAGCATGTTACCAGTCAAAATTTTGTTCAAAGATCCTTAGCGTGCTTTTAGCATACAGCTTGCCTAAATATAGGACAGGCTGCACGTACAACTACCGTTCTGCTTCAAAAAAACGACAGCTGAACATGCTGGTTGGAGATGAGTTTCTAGATACAGTACTGTGAAGCTGTTAAAAACACAACAGTGATACATTAAGGTCTCATAAAGTTTATGAATCTAACAAATACTGCAGTAAAGACAGGAAGCAATACTAGTGGACTAGTAGACGTAGTAGAAATAGATTATAAGGGATGCATTTATATACTTAGAGGATGTTGTACTGTAGCTGCTACTGTTCTCTCTAATCAAAATGAAAACAACTCAAACACGTTGTAAAAGGTCATTAATCAATTGATTGATCAATTATTTGTCAACTATTAAATTAGTTACCAACTACTGTGATAATCAATTAATCCGTTTGAGTCATTTTTTAAGAAAAAAGTCAAAATTCTCTGATTCAAACATCTTAAATATGAATATTTTCCAGTTTCTTTAGTTGTCTGTGACAGTAAACTGAATATCTTTGACATTTGAGGATGTCACCTTGGGCTTTGGGAAACAGTTATCTACATTTTGCACCATTTTCTGAGATTTTATAGACCAAACGACTAATCGACTAATCGAGAAATAATTTATAGATTAATCGACAATGAAAATAATCATTAGTTGCAGCCCTAGTTCAAAGTACAACTAAATAAAGCTAATTCCTATCTGTGTATACTAAATAAGTCTGACAGCTGTTTTTACTATAAGCTTCTTATTTTCACAGGTGTTTTAACAATTCTAGTAGGACTGGACAACTTCCACTGAAAATCAAAGGATTTGTTAAATAGTGAACTTTGTTTAAGAGAATATTTCTGCTGCATGCACATCTCTCTGAAAACCAACAGGTGGAGCAAAACACAGAATGAATAAATGCAGAGCAGAACTGCAGTGCTTCAAAAGCTGCAGCTACATACTGTAGGCTTGTCCATAAGCCGCTTGATCTGTAATCAGGCACAGAGACGCTTCTCTGAGCAAGTCAACAGATCACCTGTACTGATTTCATGAAGCTGAACGGTTTTTATGTGTGCAACATGGACAATTTCCAGCATAAACACAGGACATGAGGTACTGCCACCGTGCAAAAAGCCACCCACGCACTCAACTCACAGCCCTCATGTACTAACAGATTGCTATCTGGCATAATCCCACATCACCTACACTGACGCAAAACTAGGAAACACCCACACAATGGAAAAACTGCTGAGCACTGAGAAATCTAGGAAGAGTTTTCAAATCACCTTGTAATGAAACAGAAAACCTAGGAGTTCACAGTGTCCTGATGGAGAAGCAGGACGGAGCTCCTCAACAGAAACACTCCACTTCTCGAGTGAACTGATCTGGTTAAGAATAAGGTGACCGGGTCATGACGTCAGACTGACAGTGTCTGGGTTGGTTTTGTTTATTGAAAACATCTAATACATTATTAAGAACAAACACATCAGATTTGCCAAAGACAGAACAAGACGGTCCTGGGCTCATCTCCCTAATTGTTCCTTATATTTCCCCAGTCCAATATGATACCAAGGAAATACATCAAAGTCTTTGGTATTCATTTTTATACCGGAAGTTGACACAATCTACTCCAGAAGCTGTAAGAAACTGTCCAGACTGCTTCATTTTCCATGTTGAATTGTTTCTACTGTCATTTATACTCCTTGCGGTTTTATGTTACAAGTTTGGATGCTCACAAAAGAAAAGTGGAAACAGAACTTGAAGTTTGGGAAAATAAAAGTCACAAGAGCCCTGTACGAGCCATTTTTATTGTTTAATAAAGAACTACACGGCGTCGCGTCGAACTACTGCACATGCGCATGAACCACTCATTCATGCTGCAACCCGAGCCATATTTTTTAAGCGAGTAAACTCATTAAGTAAGTGGTATACAGACAATATATTGTGGATACTATTTGGAAGCACATCAATTCAAGTCCCTCCATCATAGTAAAAAGTAAGCTCAGCAGACAATGTACAATGTCTGTGTTTCGACTTGACCGAGTTATGACTCAGAGAGAAGAACTCTGATGTTGGTAGCAAATTGTGTAAATTGTGACAGCAGAAAAAAAAAGCAGAAATACGTTGTTTGTATCGGTCTAGAGCACCTTTTCTGTTCATGACCCAGGAGCGCTGCAACAATTAGTCAATCTGAAGAAAACTGTTTGCCAACTTTTTTTTTTTTTTTTTTAACTTCTTTTTATTTCCTTTTAACAGTTAGCATGTTACATGACAAGGCCATCAATTTCTTTAAGAAGCAGTCCGTGAGTTTTGGCATCCCCTCAATGTCCATACATAGTTTCAATAAGTAGGAGTAGTCTTAAGTAGTAAGTAAGTAGTCTTTTTTTGTCCATGGACCCAGAGAAAACAGAACAAAACAAAACAAAACAAAACAAAGAAAAAAGAATAAACAGGAAAAATAAAAAATGATAATAATAATATGTTAACATACAAATAAGCAAATAAGTGAATGAGTAAATGAAAGTAGGTGGTGATAATATCTATACTTATACATAAACATACGCACACGCACCTTCATACACGAATAGTACAAAGCAAACCGACAAGTTGTTACATTTTCAAACAATTAGTCCAAAGAGAAAATAATCAAGTGATCGATTAAGTTTACCAACTATTTTGATAACCAATTAATCTTCTCAGTTATTTTTCAAGCAAAAATGTCTGGTTACAGCTTCTTACATGCAAGGATTTTCTGCTTTTCTTCGTCATTTATGACAGTAAATGAAGAGTCTTTGAGTTTTGGACCGTTGGTTGAACAAAAAAAGCAAGCTGAAGACATCACTTAGGGCTCCGGGAAATTGCGATGAGCATTTTTCGCGATTTTCGACATTTTTTTAAGAAATGATTAATAGTTGCACCCCTATACCTCAGTAATGCATTTGTATCCACAGTGGATTGTAAATGTTAGAAATTAAAATACATTCTCTTTGGTCTAGTTCTTACCAGGCTTTGTGGATGTGGTCATTTCGCAGAATCTTGACAGGGACCCGCGTCTCCCCCAGAAACACATCCTGAGCCAGATTCTCATTGTTCCACAAATCAACTCTGCAAAGGTAGAGGGTCAGAACTGAAATAAGTGTTTCATCTATGAATATATATCATTAAACTACATTTACATCAAGTAAGACACACTTATTAGTTGCTGTGTGTGTGTGTTCAGCACAAAAACACATAACCACCCAATTCCAAAATGGCAAAAAGGGACAAAATAAATGTCTCTACTGAGTGGTGCTTACCTGCTTGGTGCTTAAAAGCCAATACAGTACCCGTGCAATGACACCACCTCAAATCCAAACCTCAAAACCATGCATGAGTGTTTACCTTTGAATCTGTCTAGTCTTACCCAGTGAGCTATGAGTCCACTGTGACGGAAGCCCCACATATCCTTAACCAGAAACCAAGGCTCTCTATCAGCAGTCAGAACACACCAGAGCTAAATTCACTTTTTTTGTCCGCAAGTTTTTAGAAATCATTTTTCTTCTGTCAAGACTACAGAGGAGAAACGAAGGAAAGAGGGAGGCGGAGGAGAGACAGAAAGTGAAACAAACAGATGAAAAAAAAAAAAAACTTACTTGATCTCAAGTTTTTCAATATCCTCCTCCTCCACTTGGAAATGAGACTTTTTAGAGTAGCTGCTGGACCGTGTGACCTGAGGATGAACATGTCGAGGCTTATTTACAGGCCTACTTATACAGGTAATTTTTTCAAACAGTCTAACAGTAATGCAACCAAGAGAGTGTTTCAGTCCTATGATGTGGCTAGACAACAAAAGGTGTACTTGCAGAATTTACCTCAAAGAAGAAGGTCTCTTCGAAGTGAGGGTTGCTGGTTTTCTTCTTTACCTTTGTTTTCTTTTGGTCAGACCTGAGGAGATACATCACAGAAACTCGGATAGTAACATTTTAAAACTTCCCCTGATGATGAGCTTTGCCAAAAACAGCTGAAGTTACAGCCGGACAGCTAAACAATGAGCTGAAACTCAATATAAACCTCCATAAAGCAGAAATGAGCTGCACATTCAGGTAATAATTCTCTTCTTCACTACCAGCAGATCCGTTCACATTGTCACATTGTTATTATTAAAATAATTATTATAGCAGCTTTAAAATTCAAGGCACCACATGGTCTGGCATTTATGTGCCAGAACATGACTTCTTCAGATGCAGTCTTGCTTGTTGTAACAAGGCCCAGGTTAGTGGCAAAAGGTGAGCAGACATTTACAGCCATAGCTCCAAATGCTTTGTAATATTCTGACTGAGGATCTTTGGTCCGTCAGCTCTATAAATTTAATTTAAATTAGGTTTAACTACATCACATGTTCCTAACGAGCAGGACACAATCACAAGTCGTACAGGATCACATTAACCTGTGAAATACTGTGATGTTTACCAACTAAATATTTCTTAATTTTCCTCTAGCTTTATCTCTTAAGTTTGTTTTAGTGTTTATTTAGATTTAGTTCAAAGAAGCTAACAACACTTCTATATTTAAAACATGTAAAGAATATGATCACATGTGTTTGTTGTTTGGAAATCTTTGCTTCATTCATGTGTGGCATTCATTAAGCTACCTGGCAGGTCAAACAAGTTTTAACTTTTTACCTAGGAAAAACTGTATAATGTTTATTTAAGGAAATTCATAGCAGTCTCTATGGCATATTATTAATGTAAAAAGTCAAGTAAAAGGAACAAACAGCACTTCTATACTTGAACCATGCGAAGAATATCACTATATGTGTTTGTTGTTAGGAAATCCTAACTTCCTTTGGTACCTGTGTGGCATTCAGAGTTACCTGGCAGGTCCAACAAGTGACACGGTGGCATAGGGGTCACAGTTCTGCCCGCTGATCAAAGGCAGTCCCTGGCACTCTATTATCCTACAGAAAGTCACAAAGACATAGGGAGGGACAATATTAAAACAAGTACTGTGCAGGGAAACCTCTTTTATAAGGTGTTAATGTTAAATACTATTGTCACTTGAAGTACTAATCAGAAATATTTTTCATTCACATTATTACAGATTAGCAGAAATCCACTCTAAGCACTACCGTCAAGCTAATCATCTTGGAACAAAACATTTAATATTTCAAGCAGTTATAAATAGACGGACTTTAAAGTGACCCAGACCTTCGGATGGATTAACTTTCAATGCTGTGTCTTGAGAGCATAAATGGCAATAATTTCTTGTTGGTTCAACAGATGCCTGAGTGGAAATGCTATTGCCTTTAACCCTCTATGGTCTGCATTATCACGGCACCAAGTAATAAAAAAAAAGAGGCTTATTTAAAACGCACTTATGAACAATAATAAATTCTATTATTTTTCTATATTTGGAGTTTACTATGAGGCACCACTTGGATGCAATGGGAAAATAAACCATTATTGGATGTTTCCAAACACCAGCTTAATAGACATTTACAACTTTCAAAAAAAACAAATAAAAACAAGTTTTGTGTTGATGTATTGCCCTCAGGTTATATACATGTACCACTATGGAAGAAGTAATCGGTTTGACTGACAAATGCGGTGGGTATCAAATTCAACAAGTTAGCAAGTTAACTAAAATAGTCACGTAACATCACTGTAAAAAGCCAATATAATTTAACTGCATCATCATTATCTCTTATTTCTTGCGCGAGCAAAAACATGATTATATTAGGTGTAAATACTTGTACAGTATATTAATTGCTTGGTACCCTAATCAAAATCACGCTTAACTCACGCAGAGACATCCAAAATAATATTTTAAACATCATTAATGCTGCTGATAAATATAGCAGAAAGCTAACCTTATACAGTGTAATATGTGTATATTTGAAATTGTGTCCTCTCTTCTTGATTGATTCATGTATCAGTGTTGTATTTTGTTGTATAAAAACAAAGAAATTTGGTCATGATCCCTGTAAGCAACAGAAGGCTGACATATCAGGATGAAGTTGATTGCAATTCAAAATGATTTTCCCTGCTTCATTTTTAACCAGTTTATCAATTCTCAGGCTTAATCTGGCATCGGCTGTCAATATTAGTGTTAAGAAGTAGCACTGCTGCCAAGTCCTCAATTCTCACAGACATCATAAGACTGTCAACAGTGTAAAACAGCACTATGCACTGATAAAGTGGTGCTACAGAGCAAAGTCATGCTTTGCCCTCATGTTTGGCTCGTGTCACACAGGGACCACTGCTTTTTTCACAGGTGTTTCAGGTGACAACAAACAGAGACTGTAGGCACCCTAAACAGGATGTGGCTGCTAAGCAGGAGCCACAAGAGAATAAGAATGAATTCAGCCCATCACTAAGTGAGGCCAGAGGGAGAAGACAAGCAGAGCGAATGCCAGGATGTTTGTGTATTATCTTCCAGGGTGTCATGACATTATTCCCTATAGTCTCCTTTGCATCTCTTTCTTAACTCAACCCCATTAATCACACTGCAAAAGGGTAACTAAAAGTGCACGAATGATAATCTTGATACCTTTGATTTCAACTTTGCTACTTTGTCTGGTCAAGCTGAGGTAGTGAAAATAAAGCCTGCAGCGTTCATTATGTATGCATATATGATGAGAACAGACGGAGAGCAGGTGACAGCTTCAGCAAACAATCCGAGTTACAGGGTGAATGACGGCAGCAGAAAACCACAGCGGTTGCAGTGAGAAGCGCAGGCTTCCTGCTCAGATGCCATCACTTCCACCTCATTAACCCTGCTCTCCAAATATGAATGGGGGATGCAAAACAACATACGTAAACAGCATGAGGTCTGAAATACACACATATATATTGTACGTGCACTTTATGCGCTCAACCTCACGCTTCAATGAGCGCTTTCTTTCGAGCAGGCCCACCTCTCATGTCAGTGTTTGGTAACAGTTCATGTTTATGACAACTTTTTTCTTTTTTTTTTTTTTTTTCAAAATATTTTTTGAACAAACTTATAGTTAGAAAGCATATTGAGCAAACATTAATGTTTTTTTTTCAAACCATCAACAAATATGCCTCTTTCCCACTTCCTCAAACCCTCCATATACAGTGCTGTCTCTTACTATTGATATAGTACAAAAGTAATAGGCGACAGTCCGTTTCAACGTGATCCAGTAATAATGATACAGTAAGACCAGAAATATAGTTGCTTTTAACTCTGCGTACACATATGCACCCCTGTGCACTCCTACACACCAATGGCTGCCTTGCGTATCCGGCGTCCATTTGCTATGCAAATGGTTGCTATGCAAATGCAAACACATGGTGAAAGAGCAAGTATATCTTTGGCCTAACTGAGAGAAAATAAAGAAAACAAGATAATACTAATAATTAGAGATGTAACAATACCAAACTCAAGGTATGATAATGCCACGATAAAAAGTCCATGATATAATATTTATTGCAATATAAAAAAGCAAAGAAAAATGTCGAATTGAAAAATGTCCTTAATAATAAATTTGATGTGTACAGCATGTTTTGTTTGAATAAATTTGTTTTGCCTTGTATCTTTAAATGCTTCTGCTTTTGGTCAACCATGACCTGAGCATATACCAAAAAATTGGCATGAACTGTTTTTGGTGATGAATGTTTGAATTTTATACATACATGTATATATATATATAATATACACAATTCTAAAAAAGAAACACTGCAGCAGTTAGCAACAGTGCTTTTAGAAATAAAACAGAATAAAATAAAATTAAACTAAATTAAATTAAAATAAAAAAATTAAAATAAAAAAGTCTGTATAATATTGACGCATTTTTATCCCAATATTCAATATATTGATAATATATATAAAAGAATAATTGTTACATGCCTAATAATAATACTTTGCAATAAACAGATAGATATATACATACTAGGGGTGTCACAATTCTACAAATCCATTATTTGATATGAATTTTAATTTTAAGGTCACAATTCGATTTAAACACACTTTTTTTTTTAGCACTGACAATTGTGCCACTGTTAGACTGCCAAGTCTTGAATTATAAAGATCAACAGATCATTGGTTTTATGCCTTGACAACTACCATTTCCATGTTAAACATCTTCTTTTAGAGGAACGGCTGGTAAGCAGCACCGTGTCGTCTTTCAAGTGTTGTTTTTCTCTTTGGACATGTGCTGGATGTCACAAGTAGGCAGAGGTTGAGAGGACAAAAAAAATACAGGGAGATTGTGCCTTTGATTTTGATTGGCTTTTACTCATTTCAACCAATTTTTGGTTTATTTAATGTATTGAAATTGTGGCACCCTTAATACTAAATAATTCTGTTTACATACAATGGGGAAGCCTCTTCAAATTATGAAAGAATTGGATGAATAAAAGTGGAATAAAATTTGCCTCTTAGTGCCAGCTTTAGTTTGTCAAGATTAAGTCAAAGGGACATTTTAGAATTTTAGTTTAGTTTAACAAAACTAAACTATTAACAATTTAGTTTAACAAAATTCTTCTTGTAGCCAATAATGATGCAAATGCTATAATATCACAAGTACAAATGGTACTTCCTTGTGTTCTTTCCACAGCAGCATCCCAAGTTTCCTCTAAGAAAGGTTCCCAAATTTCTATTTACATTTGATCAAATCAGTGGAAGCTCTCATTTACTTGAGTTCTCAGCTTTCAAAATTCCACCTTTTAATTTCCTTGCCAACATTCCTGGTTCTTCAGAAAACCACCTGAATCAGACCTTAATTCACTGGCAACAAGGAAATCTTGGTACTCACTGGACTCGTAACTTTTGACCTACTGAGCCGTTGTCTGTGATCACTTCATTCAGTCGCATCTCCAAGTGAACCTTTCCCTGTTGAACATGAGGAGAGGAGAGTGACTGGTGAGAAGTTACAAATTACTCAAGTCATGGTATCTCAGTCTTACACCAGGACACAAGTAAAAGGTTTCATGCTGAATCCAAGGTTAATATGTCAGTCATACAAGATAAAACATGTGGGCTGTCGTATGAGTGTGAGAAAATAGACAGATCAAATATGATTCCTTCAACCAACCTAATCATTAACCCTGATATTCCAATCGTAAAAAGTTTATTTTTGATGTATGTGTACATTTTACTTTAGACTCAATTTAAACAGTACAAGCTTAATGATGGGTTGATACCAGCTGCCTGTGGCCTGACTTCAAACTTTAAAGATGCAAGTTTTGTCATGTTCTATGTTGTTTTAGTGTTTATTTTGTAGCTTATCCTGTTGAATTTGGTGCTAGCATGTTGCTAATGTGGCTACTCTCGCACACTGGGTGATGTTGGACTAGTGTTAGCTTCATTTAATAAAACGTGACCCTTGTGGCTGATCACAATTTCAATATTAAATTAAAAACTGATTGAAATGAGCTTTCAATTTCAATGATCAAAATGCAGAATATGTGATTCTCTCAGTATTCATTTTTCTCTCCACCCCTGCCTCTTGCAGCATCCAGTGCATTTCCAAAGAAAAACAAAAAACAAAACAACACTTCAAAGACGGCACAGCATAGCTTATGGCCCGTTATGTCACACTTGATAACATATAATTATCTTTTTAAAGAAGAATTTGAAAATCTAAATTTAGTTAATCTGCATTTTGTTTGAAACAAATTGCCAATTTCTCTCACTGTCATTTCAACTTTTGTATTCTATTCTTATAGCCCGGTTGTTTCCAACCTGGGGATCAAAAGATAAGGTCATGTGATGATTAGTATCAGAAGAAAACCATAGTTCTGTTATACAAAATTATGCTAATTTTATGATGTTTCTCTAATCTTTTGTGTGTGTGAAGTTATGGATAATTTTACCTCTGTGCATTCAAAAGAAACAATCTGAGAAGCACAGATCAATCTTTGGTGGAACTCCTCAGAGTATCTTGACATGCAATGTGTGACGGGGTCACAACAAAACATTCTTTAATTTTAAGGGAGTCACACATGTAAAGGGTTGGCCTGTAGGCTGAGTTGCTTTAGGTTAATGGAGGAATCATGTGTGACAAGAGCCTCAGCAGCTGTGAATTTTGTCATCACTCAAAAGGATCTTTACAGGGTCGGATGTGGTGAAGGCTGCCGGTCTCGCCTTCGGAAGTGTCACAGAGAGAGAGAGAGAGAGAAGAGAGAGAAAGAGAGAGAGAGAGCAGAGAGGAGCAAGAGAGAAGCAGAGAGGGAGAGAGAGCTAAACAAAACGCCCACACACTTGCACTCTGTCTCTGCAATTCAGCACTTGGCTGAGATGGTGAGTAGTTCTTTCTGATGCAAGATAGGCCTTTAAGCCAATATAATCCTGACTACTTTGCAAGGATCCAAATGAGCCAATATCATCAACAAATTAACACTCACATTACAACTACCTATCCTTCCTCTTGGGTAATGATTACGGCCAAAAAAAGAATGTATTGTTTGTCCTAGCATTGTAACTTTCTTTATTAGGTGGAATATGATTAACACTGCTCACAGGGTACACACACAGCCCTCTGTTTGACTACAAACCAAACCAGAGAGGCATTGCAATAACACCTCCATCACTCACTGATGTAACTTTGCAGTTGAAAGTGTCTACTTGTGAGTGAATCAGTGTAGCAGCACATACCCAGAATAGTCTGGCGTGGGCTAATGGCAGCTAGAGTCAACACGTTAGCTACAGCAGCACACAAGTGGTAGTGTGCTGTAGTTTCACCCAATGCAACCAGACCACAAAAACTGATCTGATCAAAGAAATGTACAGTCGAAGTAGAACAACCCACATACTTGCCCTAAATGTGATAGAAAGCAGAACTGCACCCCTGATAAAATGATCAATAAAATGCTGAAAGGCAAGAAAAAAAAAAAAAAACAAGTTTCCACACAGAAGGACCAAAACCACCTCATCAGTCAGGATTGTAGCTGTTATAATTAGTGAGCGCTGAGTGTCACAGCAGCGAGCCAGCTAGCTAGTTGCAACCAATTTTACTAAAAAAGTCTTCTTTATTTCAACAGCAGATTTGCCTATCAAATAATTCAGAGAAATTTCAGTGGTATTAGCGGTCAATCTTGCAGACCTCACAAAGCATCAACGCCATCTGAATATTTCCTCCTGGGTTTTGGGCAGGTTGACATACTGGTTGTATAAAACAATGACTGGACAATGACCTGGATTTAGCAGGTATGCAAACCATCTTGTATGCTTTCACAACATATCAGCTCAATTTGCATAATAAAAAATATGGGAGTGAGGTAGTGACAGATTTCATCATATTTGCACTATGGCTAAGCCTAAAAATCCATTCTCCATGATTTGATATATTAATGACTGACACTGTCTCACTACCAAACAGGTTACATCAGATCATGTAAATACATAATAAGACGATGATAGAATTCCAGACGATTACTATTATCATTTTAAGTTTCAATTATCATTAAAACTGCTTGATTACCAAGCTTTGAAAAACTCAACAATACTGCAATAATACTGATAACTATGACAATTTTGGCCACTAAGATTGTGACATGAAATTTTCATACCACTTCATTTCTAGTCAAGACAAATAAATAAAATGTTTTTATTGAGAATAAGTCAACTGTAGTCTGCTGTATGAATGTATGTCCACCTATCTTACTGTAGTCCTGATGTGGACCTTTCCAGGGATCTTATTTTGTTAGTTATTTCTGCTCTGTTTTCCACTCTTAGCGCTTTCCTTCCAGGTGGAAACAGTTTTGCTCATCCTGTTTTACTTTATTTTTGTTTTGGTTGATGTTATTATCATTATCATTGTTGTTGGTATATTTTCCTTGAATATGGCTGGGCAATATATTGTTTAAATATATTGTTTTGAGTGATGCTAGGCAAATTACTGATGTACGTGATTAGTATCGATATTGTTTTAGATCCTGTCGTCTTGTAAAATCATGTGATCTCGGTGTGCGGGGTGAGTTGTGGAAGTTGTTGTGTTTATGTATGATGCACATTTATATTGTATATTTATGTGTGGATGCTGGGAAGCAACTAATTAAACAATAACTATAAAACTATTAAACAATGAACAACAATAAGCAAATGCTTTACAAACTGTATCCAGGCTTTTGAAATACTGTGTGAAAGTCCAGATGTGTTAGTCTTGGTCACTTTTAAATGGTGACAAATAATCACTTTCATAACAACAACAGTGATCAAAACAAGGCCAGATATCAAAAATAAAATCTCCAAAGGTTTGTCATGGTATCTTCACAGTGCACGGTGAAGTCTTTACAATCTGTAAATGGTTGTGTTGCAGTCCTACTAAATATTTCTGAGATTTCTTGTTTAATAGTCAAGAAGACACAGAAATATTTCACTTCCTTCATGTCATGACGTCATGAGTCTGCCAAAAACATTCCAAACTCAAGTCTGGCATATTGGATTTCATTTTCCTGCGACAGGACAGCTGTTACACACGCAGTTTTTCAGTGGGGTCTGACTGTAGCAGCCCATCGCTGAACAGAGTTGAGCCTGTCTCAGGTTTTCAAACTGTAAAAACACGCCAGCTTGGACAGAGACTATTAAACCTTGCTTTGACATGGAAACGATCTTATCTGTATGCAAATTTTAGATTTCGTGCAAGTGAATTTCCTGCTTGTTATTTGTTATGTTGGGGTGCTGCAAGTTGTGAAAGCATGCATCCCCTGAGCCTGGAGGGAGTGGTGCAGCCTCAATATTTTGTGAATGATCATTTAAAACATTGAACTAAATATTACCTGGACTTCTGAGTTAGGATCTACTGGGTGAAGGCTAAACCAGTGCTCCTTCCCACTGTATTTACACAGGTCATCCTTCCGGATTGACACCTTGCCTGTGAAGACACAAACACACATTAAACTACAATTCATCCACTCTATATACTTGGCTAAATACCTTATTCAATGCAACTTACCAACAGGTAATTCCCTTTGGAAAACGCTCTTGGCATACACATAGAAGGATAAACACTGAAACGGACGTGGGATCTCAAAGTAGAAGTCCTCTCCATAGAAAGGGCTGTAAATAGAGGCAGAGGTTTAAATTAGCAAACAAGGTTGCATCCTTTGGGGGGACGGGCAGTGTGTGAGAATGTGTGCAGTAAGTGGTGTAATGTGTGATAAACTGTGACCAGATTAGAGGCCTGATTTCTTCATTCAAGTCGTGACACATACATGCAGGCTTAATTGATGATTTGTTAAGCTCGATGCTGATTCTTGACTGCATGCCACACCAGTGCTATCTGATTTAAAAGGCTCAATTTGATGTAGTCTACAACTTCTTTTTAAATGTCTCTGTGATTGTTCAGCTTTACAATCCTACAGGGAGGAAATCTTTAGGCCAGTGTCCAAGGTTACTGGAAAACTGATTAGACCTAATGCTACGATTGCATTATTTGGTGTATCCTCATCCACGGTTCCATTCTCCTCCCTACAGGGAGCCTTTATAGCCTTTGTCACCCTTCTTGCCAGCTGCTTGATATTGTTCAAGTGGAAATCTTCAACACCTCTATCACACACTGTATGGACAAGACAAGTCCTTCATTTTGTCAAACTGGAAAAAATCAGGTGCATAAAGCAAAAAATTTAGTAAGATATGGGACCCTTTTTTAAACCCCTGTATTGTTTTTATTTTGGTCATCACTTGCACTTTTGCTTTGTCACTATTGTACTGACCAACCGTTACGGTACTGTAATTCAGAAAATCTTAATAAACAGATTGTGAAAAAAATGTCTCTGTGATAAGAGTTATCACCATACCAGAATTTTAAACTTCAATACAATACTAGCATTAAAAAAATAAACAACAACAACAACAAAAAAACAATACTAGATACCACATTCGATAGGAAAAAGAAAAAAAAGAACAGGTACACAATATAGTATTTTCTGTTCAACAACTTGCACATAGTGCTGGCACAGAAAAAGTAACTCAACACTGTCTGATTTTGCTGCAAGACAAATTTCAGGCAGGACAATAAAAACTAAATTGAACTGAGGTCTTCAATGAGCACTTAGATCATTATTTTGATATTTCTGGTTTCTGCTTTCAATACTCTAATTAATGGATGTTGTTTTATTTCAAACACATGGTGTTGAAACAGTATCAATACTTCAATACCTTACCCTGTGATAAATGCTACACTCGAAGATAACAATCAAATCACCATGTTAATTTAGTTTTTTTTATTGAGTCTGAAAATCATATACACAAACTGGAAAAAATGCTATTTATTTCAACTGGTACCAATTCAAATACATTTTAAGAAATAGAATCAAACGTTTTAATGCTCACATGAGAAAAAACATCTACATCATGAGCAACAGGATGACCTCATTAATCAAGTTCACCTCTGTGTCCAATAAAGATGCCTTACACACAGTTTTAACTTTATCTTTCAAAGTTGGCTCTTGACTCATGGCAAAACCACAAGAGTGGACACTGGGAAAGCCCCTCTGAACCACCTCTCTAGTATTTTCGCTCTGTATCTGTATGTAGGTGTGTATGTGCACAAATTACTGTGACAGACCAAGACAGTGATTTATAGTAGCTGCTGGCTGCAGCTAATAAATGTGCGAATAAAGTAAGTAGTTTCCCACAAAATCAAAAATGCATATTCCTCACCTGTAGTGCCTTTTATTTATCTAGATTGTTTTGGTGTGACTTGCTTAGTTATGGAGATATTGACCGTAGGGATGTCTGCCCTCTCTCGAAAATAATGGAACTAGACGGCACTCGGCTTGTGGTGTTCAAAGCACCAAAACAAACAAACAAACAAAAAAAAAACAAGCATTTGGAAAAACTCAACAGCACTGTCTCTTTCCAGAAATCATGACCCGGTTTCTCAAGATAATCCACAGACCTTGTTGTGAGCAGTTTCATGTTGTAACTGTTTTCTTTCAACTGATCTACACCCGCTAACTGTATCAGTGCACAGACCAAAGTGTGCATGTACTCATGGGTGAGAGACTTGTGCTTATGACAGCACAAAATACAAATATTAATGGCAGTGATATGGCCAATGGGTGTAGTTTATTTAAAAAACAAACAAACAAACAAACTTTCTACTTAAAAGTGCTCACAACAAGGTCTGTGGATTATCTTGACTAACCAGGTCATGATTTCTGGTCAGATACGTTGCTGTTAAGTTTTTCAAATGTATATTAGGGCAAAGATATTTCCAAAGCTCTGCAACTCACACCAAAACAGTCTAGATGGATAAATAGCACTATAGGCCAAAGGAAAAACATGTATTTTTAATTTGGGGGTGAACTAGCACTTTAAATGGTCATATAGTGTTGCTGCATGTTGTAAATAGTTAGACATTTTATGTACTTTATATTTGCAATTTCCTCATCTACATTGGTGCTGTCCACCCTGGTGAAATCATGTGATCAATAAATAAAATTCCTCAAATAATGTACTGCTATTAGGTCATGACAATGCTGTAATTAAAATGATACAAAGTTGTGTTTACGGTCATATATTGTGAAGGAAAAAACAGACGAGTACTGAATAAACTGCTCCAGCCCAAATGTAATAACATAATCATATTTAAGCATAACTATGACACACACAGGATTTGTTACTTTACTGGGAAATGAACTGTCTGAGCAGAAGGTGGACAACACAGGGTGCCCTTATGACTCATCAGGGTTGTGGGGAATGTTCTTGCTATGTTGTGTGTCACTTCTGCCATCCATTCACTCCACAACCTTTCTTGTCATTTCCTTAACATGCAGTCCAACACTGTACAAATCCTGTAACAATTATTTGTTAAGTCTCTTTATGGTTATGCTCCTGAATTTTCACCAAATTAAAAGGGAAAATACAAAATATGACAAAAATACAAAAATATTTAGATACATACTAACACTGTGCCGTATCATATATGGACTTTTCAGTGGCATCATTTTATGGAGCCCGTGATATATTATGCAATCACTTTTCAAATTTCTGCTGTGCAAATTAATCAAAATGAACTTAAAAAACAAAATAGTTGCTCATATTTTGTGTGTAAAACTCAAGTATGTGAAGAAGTTCATCTGATGCAAGTCATAGTGGAAAACTGCATTAATTAGACACCAATTCGATCATTTTAGAAGTAATTATGCATACATTTGCCAAGTTGGGATATACATCAGAAAAATAATCTTATCAATAGTGTGTTCAGCAGTATCATCCAGCCCTGGAATGGCGAGTTACACTGTAGACAGGTAATTGAAATTTTATCGAAACTGCAACATGGCCCAAGGCTCAACAATAAGGACTGCCTGCTTCCCGGGGGCAAGTAAAAGGCCACAGTGGCAGATAAATCCGGCAGCTCCATTGCCCAGCCAGGCAAGTAGTATAAAAAGAATTATAAGATTGAACTATTTTGATAACCAATTCATCATTAAAGTAATTTTTCATGCAAAATGGCAGAAAATGCTGCTTTCAGCCTCTCAAATATAGAGATTTTCATGTGAAACAGAAAATCTTTGGGTTTTAGACTGACATAACAAGACATATTACAGACATCACTTTGGACTTTGAAAAACTGGGATGAGATTTTACTATTTTATAACATTTATAACATTTTATAACACTGCAGCTCTAGATTAAACATAACAATTAATTTTAGTTTTTGTAGTTATATAATAACGACAATATAACAATTTGTATTGGGGAGAGTAAAAACTGACTTTAGCGTTGAACTGCAATTTCTAGGTGCAATACTTGTTTGGCAAAATGTGCATCAAAATACCATTTTAAATTAGATACTTTTCTGCTGCAGTCTTGTCCTTTCCTCCACATCACATCTTTCTACAGAATTTAGAAAACACATTTCTTTGGTACAGATTCTCACAAAAATCACACCATAATCATTTTAATGTTTGTCAATGAAAATGAGAATAATGATGTGAAAATTATCATTCCTTTTAATATCTCAAATCATATCACAATTGCAATATCAGTCTAAATAATGGCAATTAGATTTTTAATTAGACAGTTTTCAAAATCATTCAGTATTAGATGGGTTGCTAGTCAAGGGCTATCACAGACAGATGGGCAACACATTCACACCCACACCTACGAGCAAGTTTTCGATCTACCTAACCTACATGTCTTTTGATTGTGGGAGGAAACCTGAGCATCCAGAAGAAATCCATGGAGAAAGGGGGAGAACGTGCAATCATTACACAGCATGTGCATGTGCTACTGTATAACCTAGCTTAGCAGCAAAGTGGTTAGAGCTCTTCTGCTCAGCAAAGGACTGACTGCTGCCCTGTAGGAGCTGGCACAAACATAGAGGGCCCAAGCATCTGTGCCACTCGGTCCTGCCAACATAACTACCTCACGACCAAGACCGCAAGCTAGACAGCTTGATCTGACATAGCCGATTGTAGGTTAAGCACTACCTCAACGTACGTGCTGCCTGCAGATGGACCACCTGTCCCAAACAGACTGAACAGTGCTTAAACAGTTGTGCTGGATTAACCGTTCATATGTTCAAGTAAAACTGCCATCCCGGTCTTTTACATTGTTCTTACAAATCATCTTAAAGGGATATTTTGAATTATTTATAGTGGGGTTGTATGAGGTACTTATCGATAGTCAGCGACATTACCTTCAATAGATGCCAATCAGCATTCCTCCAACTTGGGGAGGCTAAGCAATGCACTGCTGTGGACAGGGTCAGCAACAAAAGGTATTTTAGCCATTTAAAAAAATAAATCAATATCACTTTAAGTGTACGCTATATTTAGTATATTTTCACTGCTTTACCTTGACGTCAGACAACCTTTTTTGATGGGAAACCGCTGTTATCTAAACCAATTATCGCTCTCTCTAACCAAATCAAACTCCACAGGCACCGCTGCTTCGATCTTTTAGTTAAGTTTGTTAGTTTTTGTGTGTTTCTGAGATCTAAAATTACTGATTTCACCCATGGAGTTTGGTTGGTTTGGAGAGAGTGTACACATAACACTGACAAAGATATTTTTTTTTAGGTAGACCTTTTGTAAGTGGCTAAAATACCTTTTGTTTCTGACCCTGTCCATAGCAATACACTGCTCAGGTTTCATGCTAGTACTGTACTCATCTGTGCTTCTCCAAACTCAACGGCATGTTGACCAGCATCTGCTGTAGGTAATACACTGATTATCAATAAGTACCTCTTACCTTTAAGTTGACAAAGTTTAGAGGTCTGTTTATTTGAAATGTAAATGTAGCATCAAATTAATTAGCAGGGATATAAACAATCTAGTAGCTACTTGCTTGGTGTATAAAATAACCTAAAGGAGTGCCATTCACACACGTGTTTACCTGTCAAACATTACTAGAGTTTATGGGTCATGTGCCTTATAAATTATACTTTACAGTTTCATTTCCTCCGTTTTTAAATATTGAAACAGGACCTGGAAATTAGTAAAAACACATTCTGTATAGGCTAATACACACTATTAGTATTGGGAGAACCTGTTCCAGTATCTCAGTGCCTGCACTGATGCCTCTCTTTACAATTCATGCATCTTGGATGGTGAAATATCTTGCCCGACACTTCCACACAGGGTTTGGCCAACACATCCAGTGTACACCCACACATCCTCCTCAACATCACATGGAATTATGCACTCGTAACCTCCTTATTCTGTACACACTCAAACATACACCCACTATACTACCTTCCCCCCTGTTGTCATCCAAGCTTCTAAAATAATGTGAGAATGCTCGGCAGAGCCACTTGACCACAACTGTTTGAACATGCCTGCTTTATCCACAGGATTAGCTGCAATTAGAGCTTCCATACAGCCTTTAAACCATTAGAAACAGGAGCCCATACAACAGGCATGAGTCAAGCACCATCAAATTAAAAGAAAAACACTGTGGGCCATATCTGAGTGATTATTAAGATGTGCTAAACAGAGGCTAAGGTAGTTGAGAGTGACACAGAGAGAAAGACAGGGGAGAGCGTGGGAGGACATACTTCCTCAGAGACTGTAAAATCCTTTTGAACGGCATCGAAATCAGGAGAGGAAAAAAAAGGGCTGTTGTGAAATACCTAGAGAAGGCAGGCCCGTGTTTACAGTCAGATGTGCAATGATGTAGATAGAAACCTGAAATGTTTCCTGGTGACCATCTCCCACACCTCTGATTCGCTTGTGAACATGTAGCTATTGGTAAAATAGCTCATTTCAGTCTGAATCACTTAATAATTCCCAGCTAAAATGGTGCCCTGCACACATACAGCTCTGAGTCACAGTTTGTAAGATGTGATCGAATGACTGAATTTCAAACCCATGATTTCTCCCATGTTCAACCTGCAACAAACATAAATGGTCCAGAATTTAGTACAACTGTTTCCACATGAGAGATTCCCTCAAAAGGCCATTTCACTTCTTTGCTTTGTTCTTGTTTGTTTTGTTTTGACTTTGATTCACAAAACCAACTAAATTATACAAAGAATAATAGCAGCCAACAGTAATATTGAAAAACGTTCTGACCATGCCACTCTGTAGATTTAATGAGTAAGCTGTGTCTTACATAAAGAAAAATAGTGCCCAGTTCAAATCCAAAATCACTTAACTTAATACTACAGTATGTTCAAAAGCACCTCTCAATTTTTTATCTCAGAAATGGGCCTATATAGCACTGTATATGTGTGGCTGGTATTCTTTAACATGAAAAATGGGGCTCATCAATCTGTCGGCGCATAAATAATCCTTAAAAAGGATGTTGCATATTATCTTGATATTCATTTCATTAATCAGGACAGTTAAACAGCCACTGCAGGTTACATTTCCGGGACATATCCAGGGTTGAAAGTTGTTTTCTTGTGCATTTCTCCCCCTCTTGAATAATTCTGCATCAGTCTAGATTAATATTACTGGGCATGGGATAATAATTATTCATGTTATCAATTCATCTATCAATTACTCTGTAAATCTAGCAAAGCAAAGTGTCAAGAAAGTGACAAATGGGTGCCAAAAGCCTTTAATGTGGCACATAACCATTAGAGAGTGGAACCAAATCCCACATTTGTAAATCTGTGAAGATTTGACATTTTTACTCTATGGACCAGATTTTAAACTACACATACAGAACCTTACTAAAAGTTCACTGCAGTTCAAAAACTTACTCTGAGGCGGAAATGGCACAAATATGACTCTGAACCCGAAACTTTCGCCTGCGCATAAACAGAGGGGTGTTTGGATTCCTTGTATAGCCAACATCACTTGCCACAGATGAGGTGTGCAATGACTAGTCATGATAAAACTCAAGACACTGAAATCTCTGTACAAAACAACAATCATTTCTCCTCAGGAATATGGGTTTCTTCTTCTGAGGTGCTTCACGTCTCACACTGTCAGGAAACTTATCATACATACTCATAATTTTCAGTGACAAATGAGATGTACATGTCGTTTTGTGGATTACCATAAGTATGATAATGCACACTTTTATATCACTGGAGGTAATAATACACTTTCTTTAGCCTCTACTATTCTGCATTAGCCAGGGAGATTTTATATTTTGTTGCAAACCTTTTCACTGATCTTTATTTGTAAGAATTTTAAGAATGATATAGAAATCTCTTCAGTATTTATGTATGATACTTCAGCATGGAAACACTCTTAACTAAAAGACAGCTAGACAAGCTGCATTAAAACAAAAATGAAAGGCCTTCCCTCAGACTGCCTTGTCAACTTAGTGTTTGGACCTTCACTGCCATTTTACTCATCCTTAATCATTATGTAGGACAGTCCAGTCCAAGTATTTATGAGATGTAATGAAGTGTAATGTTTTAAAGTTGACAGTTTACTATAATATTAACATAATCAGCACCTTAGTGTAACATAACAACTGTAAAACTGCATCTCTATCTGGCAAAAAGACAAGAAGAAGATGGGGTCTGGAAATGTGATCAACATGAAAATTCACTCCATGCATAGAAGAAGTTACTTGTTGCTTACCTGACACTTTTGTCAAACACCTTGGTGCGGAATACTTCCTCCTGATCCAAACTTATGGTGCAAAAGGTGCAGAGATCCCTTTGTCGATTTGGACCCGAGACTGGACCTAGATTCTTAGCTTCACCTGCAGCACCAAGAGAAAAACTGGCATTAAAACAACAGTAGTTTCCCAAAATTAAAGGAAAATTTAACTAAAGTGGCAATCCCAAAGACATAAGCTAAAATATATGTATTTCAATTGGTAAATTTCAACTGATAATCTTAATTAGGGCTGGGTAATATATCAATATTATCAGTATCATGTTATAATCCTTGATGTTGTAGATTTTGGATATCATTATAATGTGATGGGTATAAATGCCATCCTTCATAGTTGTAATTTTCTGAACTTATGAGACTATTCTATTATTTGCCTTTATCCACTTAGTTATTATATCCACATTACTGATGATTCTTTATCAAAAATCTCATTGTGTTTGTATATATTAAAGATCAATAGTCATCCCTACAATATTGTTCAAAATTACAGTATGTCATTTAAGATGTATATATTTATGTGCATATTGAGATAGAATATAGCATATAGAGTTGTCACAGTACCAAAATTTTAAATTTCCATACAATACTAGTATAAAGAAAAACAATACTCAATACCCCTTTTGATACCACAGCAATAAGAAAAAAAGGCAGGCAAAAATTTCTTTTTCTTTCTTTCTTTCTTTTTTCTTCTTTGCTTTACATTAACAACCTGCACACAGTGCTGGTAAAGACAAAAAACACAGTCTGGTTTTGGTGGAAGCCAAATTTCATGCATGATAATAAAGACTGAACTTAACTGATTTCTTGAATGAGCACTTAGATATTTTTTTATAGCTTCGGTAGTTTTGATACTACCACCAGTGGATATTGTATTGTATTGTATTTTTAAACATGTGGTATTGAAAAAGTATTGATACTTCGATATGTTTGACAATCTTATTATCATACATCGCAGAATAGCCTAAAAATACAAATATCATTCAAAGTTATACAGCCCAGCCCTAATCTTAATCAAAAAGAAAAGTAAAAGAAAAAAAAGAAAAAACATAAGGGTAAATTTCACTGAAGTGGACTCAGACCAAGCTAATCTTAAATCAATATAAGTACAGATGTGATTGCAATCATACAAAGTAACCTTTTAAAATATGTTTTGTCAATCAACATCCTCATGTTTAGATAGGGACACTGGCTCTTGCCACTTGTCAGGGCAAACTGCAGAGCGGATGTAGCTGAAGTAAAGTTGAGGCTCCTATGTGGTTAAAAACATGAAACACTGACTTCCTCAGCATAACCAGTGATGATGGTAGAGCGCTGATTCACAAATGACAAACACCTTTGTGACACACACCCCTTGCACACACTTGCATTACATCGCAGGCGGACCCAGATTACATGGCATGGGGTTTTGTGCAATATGTATAATCGATCACCAAATCAAAGTCAGATAAGTTAAACCTGAATGTCCAGAACAGCTAAATGCCAGTTACTCAAACACAACACTATGAATAACTTGACAATGAGTCCAATTTAGACTTGTGGATTAGAGGGGCATGGACAGTAGTCTAAATTGGTCCTGTGGCTTTGAATGGGTACACTAAGCCCAGGTGAGGACCTAGTTAAGAAAAGCCACCAGTGTGATCAGCTTTTTCACAGGCTATGAATAATGGTGTACGGCTAATCTTAGGAACAGCCAGTGAAAACAGCCAAGTTGTCACTAAGCTTGGACCAAGATGACCTGGTGGGAGTAGAGCACACAAGCACATATGCATGCAGACACAAACACATACTTTGGCCAGCTAACCCTACTGCCATCTTTTCAATAACATTTGCACTAAAACAGAAGCAGGTCACCTTGTGAAAACCATGACCTAAAGGTCGGAGTAAAGTAAACAATACAAGTCTAAGCTGAAGACCACTTGGTCAGTTTAGTAGCTGACCTTTTCCAGATTTTTATTCTGACAATGAAGCAGACAAGGGCACATATTAAAGTATGCTGGTCATCCAAAAACTGTTATAAGAATTCATCTTCACACAATGCCACCTCCATTGATGTAGGCTAAAGGAAAAAGGACAAAGTGTGAACAAGGAAGAATGGAGTTTCGTAAGACTGCAAAGTGAGTTACATGCCATTATAGTTCCTCTATTTTGTTCTGCTTACTGTTTTCTCATTAATTCATAGTAGTGAAACTGTTGTCTTCCTATTGTGTGCCGATGTATGCATACAAACCTTGCATACAAACCAATATTCAACTTACAGTAAATAAATACAGTTACAGCCAAAGCCACGTGTATAGTTTGTCATAATATTGTCTACACCTACTTTAGAAATATAAAATGTCTCCCAAGCACATGTTAAAAATAATGTTTTGTGAATCATAATATATTTAAAATAATAACAATCATTCTTATCATCAAATAAAAAAACAGCTTTAGTGGCCAGCGTATTTCATTTTAAACTGATTTCTTAGGCAGAACGACCGCACTGAATTTTACTTTCCCCACTGAGATGAAGCAATGCCACTGGGGCAAATTTAATCCTAACCATAATCAATTACCTCAAACACCAACAGGATGATGCATCAGTGGTTGTAGACTAATGGATGTGTGTTAAAATTGTGAATAATGAAATCTGCTGCAGTATATTTATTAACACCCTGTTATGTCTGAGTAAAAGTGCATGACAGGAACCAGTACAGCTTGTGTTATTTGAATTCTAAAATGCTAAGAATTGCTGAAACTTTTGACAAGAGTAGCCATAAACATCTTGAATTTGAATTATTTGGTAAGGATACAAGATAAACATCGGAGCCGATAAATTATCATCAACACCTAACCAGCTATATAGGTATTGGTGTATATTAGCCCATAGATATAGGCTTTAATAATATCTTATCTGACAGACTGTCAAAGCATTTAATTTGAATTCTTTGGCAAAATGATCTATAAAAGTCAAAGTACATTTGTGAAAACTACCTAAACATTTAAAGAATCTGAAGTGTTCTTTGTTTTTGATGTCATAGTGAAATCAGAAATATTAAATCATCCATCTTTGCTCACTACATCTTAGCCTTTCTTACCCTTTGCTGTACATAAACTACGGGTTATATTAACTATTTGTGAATACAAAAATGTGAAATTAACGGTTACCTTGTTGGTATCGGGCATGAGATGCAGGTAATTAGAACCACATTTTACACATTCCAACAGGTGGACAGTAAGCAGGTACTCCACTGGACCAGCCCAGCTTCAAAATGAGGAAGCTGGCTTGTTAGGCATTTGACTTTAAAGCCAATGTGACCAAGTTGTGCTCTCATCAGATGCATGATTGTTATTATATTATAATAATTACACAACAACACAACTAACTTATTCTCAGGTAGAGCTGTCATGATAGCTACTATATTAGGGGTGTGAGAAAATATTGATATTCTTGAGTATCATATTATGTTTTGTGAAACTATATTGATTCTCAAAAACACTGTATTGTGATACCGTGATAAGATCCGTGGCAGTGGTTCATTTTGTGATGTGTCAGATTTTAGGCATATAGTGTTGTATTCTTTATACTGTGCAGTTTTCCTAAAATTAAATTTAAAAAATAGCAATATATCACTTTGCTTACACTATCACAATATGTATCCATATTGTATCACCGGATTCTTGCAAATACACTGCCCTAGTTGAGATCGCTTTCGATACCATTGCAAAATGGGGGGGAAAAAAATCCGAGGCACACAAATAGGATATATTTTTTCTCTTTTTAAAATCAACAACCTGTACACAGTGCTGGTACAGAAAGTCGGTGAACACTGTCTGGTTTTGCAGCAAGCCAAATTTCAGGCAGGACAATAAAGACTGAACTGGGGTCTTGAATTAGCACTCTGGATCTTTTCTATGTTCTATACTATCTCATGTCAGTATTGTATCATTTTAAACATGTGGTATCAAACAAGTATTAAAGTACTGATACTTTCAACAACCTGATCCCATAGATGCTTTAATATTTACTTTAGTAGCAATTGATGAGACATGATAATTGCATTTAAGTGTTAATTAATGCCTCCACATGCAGTTCAGAGAGCAAATTACTGAAGAGACACAGACCTGCTGAAGTGAACTGTTCAGAACATTGACTATAAATAAAGTTATATAGCTATATATGTCAGTGGTTTAGACAGGACTAGAACTCAGGTCGTCAGGTTGATCATCCGTCTACAGACCACTGTGACACTGTGTGCAATGACTGGCACAGATAAGTTACCAAAACATAACATGGACATTTAACATTGGGTACGTGTCTGAAACACTTAAGAAGCTAACATTAAAGGGATAGTTCACCCAAAAATGAAAATTCAGTCATTATCTACTTAGCCTTATTCTGATTGAAGGTAATCCAAGTTGTAATCCAAGTTTCCTAAAGCCCCAACATACCAAGCTGACTTGACAGATGTCATTTACACCATGTTTTAGCCTAAATCTTCACTGTAGATCCTTAGCTTGGAGCTACATTCACTTGCATGTGCACACTGTCTGAACTGGCTATGAGCGTGGTGTGGCAGTGTGTGAACCATGTCGGGGCTTTAGGAGACTTGAATTACGCCAGATGAGCAGTATGGAGGCATTTTATTTTATTTTTTTTTCTTTTCAAAACTGGTCACCATTCACTTACATTGTTTAGCAGTTTCTGCACCACTGTTTTCCTGTGAAACCCCAGCAGTGTTTTATGGAATATAAAACTAAACCCGACCTTCAATCAGCATGAGGGTGAGCAGATAATGACTGAATTTTCACTTTTGGATGAACTATCCCTTTAAACTCTAAAGAGTGAGTGACCATTACTTTGATGCTTGAGACATTGTTTGATATGCGTTGCGTTTAAACTTCACATTGTCGCTGAAACTGATGTTAGTCTGAGCTAACATTAGCTGACAGACACCTGCTGTGAATAACGTTATAACAGCTGAGCAGGTTAGTGACGGTGGACTCAGACGGTTGATAGTAGCTAGTTAGCCTGCTTTGCCACCAACGTTAACTTAGCTTACAGGGAAACTCCGTCACACAAACCGCCCTGATTTTGAAAACGTTTCCATTTCCAACACTCATAAAACATCCCGTCTGCCTGAACAGCTTTACTGGCGGCCGTGGAGCCGTACTCGATGAATGAAATCATTCACAACAAGCTAATAGCTGCTGCTAGCATGCTAGGCTAACTTGACGTTAGGCAGCGGCAGCGGCAGCAGACCGACCAGCTGAACTGGCTGCTGTCTCTGCCTGCCTACCTACCTGCCTCCACACTGTCGACTGCCGCGCCCCTCTTCCCCTCTCGCCTCTTCTACCGACCTCTCTCCCCCCGCGACAGACGGAAAACATCGGCTCTCCAGTCAAACTTACATATTTTCCCCCGCAGGCTCTGTAAAATCCGAATCCTCGCGTCGTCCTCTTCCGCCATGGTCAGAGCTGACTGTAGCCGCTGCTCCGGTGCATTCAGCGCTGCTTTATCATATCCGTTTATGAATGCAGGCAGGACAGGCAGGCAGAGTGGAGGAGAGCCAGCCCCACTGCTGCCGCGTCACGTCAGGTCCCGTACACACTGCTGCTTTAAAACGTCTGGACAAATATCAAGCTTCCTCCATAAAGTCCAAAGACTTGCTCTGCCTTGTACTTCAGTCTGCAGATGGTAGGAGGTTTTAAGTGGATTTAAAGTCTCTCTGTACTGTTGCTCATTATGCAACGGCGGCGCGCGCCGAGAACTGATACTTTGACTTGTGAAGCTAGCTTAGCTAGCTAATCTTGGCTACCAGTGCTTAACCCTGTGACATGATTGTGTGAAGCTAAATCTGTCACCGGGTGTGAATAAATTACTTCAGCTCTAAAACAAATATCTGAGGAACACAGCTTTAGTTTCCCATTAAAAAAGCGGACTGAAACATTAATATTTTCACTGTGAATAATCTTGCAAAAAAAAAAAAAAAAAAACAACACAACAAAACAGACAAACAAACAAACAAAAAAAACAACAACCAATTAATCAGAAAAAAATACACTAATGACAATGACAGGTGACCCTGTCAAAATGTCAAACATTTGGGATCGACTGATGTGTTTTTTTTCAGGGCCGATACTGATTATTAGTAATCAAGGAGAGCAATAACTGATATTTGGAACAGATACACACGGGCAATAAAAATTAAAATATTAAATTAAAAATTTATAATAGTGACCAAGGTTATTATAGTTAACTAAAACTGAACAAAAAACAAAATTAAGGTGTGAAAAAAATCTTAGTTAACTGAAAAAATAAACAGAAAAAAATGAACTAGACTGCAAACATTAGGGGTTGACTTTTTTTTTTTTTCAGGGCCAATACTGATAATTAGTAATCAAGAGGAGCGATAACTGATATTTGGAACCTATACACATTTGCAGTAAAAATGAAAATGTTAGTGTCAAAATTTAGAATAATGATTCAAGGTTGTTATATTTAACTAAAACTATTTTTCTTAAAAAAAAAAGCAAAAATTAGGTGTGAAAAAAAATGTTAGTTAACTAAAACTAAGTTAGAAAACTAAAACTAACTGAAATGATTTTGTGTACTTACAAAAATGAAATAAAAATATACAGGACATGTCTTAAGTTTAAGTTGCTGTTGATTTGGTCAAATGTCTCAACACAACAAGCATGAGGGTGCACTGTGCATACATATAATAGGATACTAAAACTAGTACTGAAACTAATAAAAACTAAACTAAAACTAAACATTTTAAGTCAGTGTGTGGAATGGTGTTAGCGCTCCCCCTTGTGAATTTTGGGGAGGTGGTGAAAAGTCAGTTTCGAGCCGAGTACTGTAACTTTCATTCATCCTGCTGTAAACATGTAAGCCTCAGTCACCTTTTTTTAATGTGAACACATTTCATCCATCCTAAATGACAGCAAATCTAAACTAAAACCGTTACTAGGTAGCATTAAATATATATTATCATAATATATAGTGCAATACAATTGAATGACGTAGTTTCTGATGTACTGTACCCCGCTCTGCCTTAAATACCAATCACTTTCTGAAATCTACAACATAACCTATGTATTTTGTATTTTTCTATTTCATGAATAAATAAAAGATCTAACTAAAACATGTTACTGGGTAAGATAGCCATTTATATTAGATTGTAATGTGCATGGAATAATAGAACCATAAATGACTTTTCTTTGTTTTAATGTCAGAATTATGTATTGGCCATCAGCCGCCCTGCTTTCTGAATACTGGTATTTGAAAAATCTATAGCTGTCGACAACTAATTTGGAATAAGCGTTTTCTGCTACTTTAGAGGGACAGCTTACCCCAAAATTAAGAATACATATTTTCCCCCAGGTATGTAGTGTTAGTCATTTATCTAGATTCTTTTTAAAGATGTCTGCCTTCTCTCCAGTATAATGGGACTAAATGGCAATCGACTTGTGCTGCTCAAAGTGCCAAAAATGATACATTTGAAAAATTCAGAACCATCATTTATATGGTTTATATGTTGTTGTGTCTTACCCTGTGTTACAGCTTTTAGCAGGATAATTAATTGGAAAATGTGGGATTTCCTGATCACTGTTAATGTTTATTTCATTGGAATATACTGTTTATTGAAGTATCAGTTAAACTGAATAAATTAGAAACAATTGAGGATGTTTTACACAGTTTTCCCAAATATAATATTCCAGAATTTCTGATTTATAGAGATAATTTATTCACCTTAACCGGTATGTAAAATGCTATTCCAATATGTCCTTTAGATGAAAATGTGACTGGCATCATGTGTTCTTTTCTCCTCTTTCAAGGTAATGTTGCTTTTGGTTGGGTGAAACAGTCCTGATCCTTATCACTGAAAGTAGCAGAGAGCCTGAGAGGGCAGTCAGGTATGGATTATTACGTTCATAATCAGTTTCTATAAATTATCTTCATCTCCTGTTAACATAACACCTTTATAGTGATCACATCTAATCTAGATTTTCTGGCTTTTACACTGCACAGTATGTCAACAAATTCTCTGCCGTTTTCTATCTAAGTTTGGCAATATCAAGACTATTAACATAAAACATTTTATGTCAGATCAGGGTCTATAGTTACTCAGTCACGGGCATATAAAGCAAATATTTATATTTTAAGAACTATGAAACCATTTTGAAGTCTTTTTTAAACACTAAATGCATATAAAACTAATGATCGTCATAATAATCTGTTGGATTTGTATTTGGGTTTGCAAATTATGTGTATTTTCCTTAACTGATAGATGTTAACAATTGATTAATCATTATTAATTAATAAGCTACAGAACGCACATATTTTTCTCAGTTCAAGTTTTATTTAAACAATTCTAGCGGTATATTAGTTATGTGAAACATTAATTTATGAGGCACAAACAATTTAAACAAACTGAATAATAAAATAATGCTTGTACTCAAAACGGATGCTTTTGTCCTCCTGTCCTCATTCAACAAATGGTTCAAAACATTGTCAAATGGGGCACAATTACCTGTGAGCTCTGAAGAAATGGTTCACAAAACATACGTTATCGATTAATTGATTAACAAATATTTAATTGGTTAATTTCTTAATAGCAAACAATCGATTAATGATTAATTATTAAACTCCCTTGTAGCTGTTGTATACATGTGAGCATGTGCTGTTTTCAAGCTGTACATTGAAGTAATTGTAAGCGTATATTACCCACTATTCTAGTACAATGTAAAGATTTTACTTTACATCAGTGCAACTAATCTTTACTTGTCTCAACGTGCAACGGCTCCCAATTCCATTACACTAACAGATTATAAATGAAAAGCAAATTAAAATGTTGCTTACAGTTAATCTGGAATAGCATCAATAGTGTCACATTAATTGCTGTCAGTGTTTTTAATAGGTAGTTATTCTCTATTAAATGACTTTCTACATTAGGATATGGGGGAAAATGCTGCCTCCATAGCATAGTCAGTGTGTTGAGCAGCACCTTGATCCTAAAATTTATGATCGGTCTGTTACATCACAAGACCAGTCTTAGAGAGAAGCAAGGAATTTAGAAACATCTGGAAACTGTGTGTTGAGGCCCAACTCTAAATACAGATGCAGTTTCTGTGGCAGAATGAGGGAATGGACTTCTCAGATGGGCTGCAGGTCCCTGAAGGACCGGGAGGAGCACCATGTGGCTTTATATTTAGGAAACAGTTTGCTGTGGAACAGGTTTTGTACCATTATGACTGTTTAAATCTGCTATTTAAAATGTCCATTTTAAAAAATCTCCACACTTAAACAGCATGGCTTTTAGGGTTTCTGTAACTACTCCCCTTACCGTCGGTATGAGTAAGTGTGATGATCAGTCAGTGCGACATGTTTGTCAGTGGTTACTGACATTTATCTCTAACCTGGCTAAATGAGGACAGGATGTAACAGTTTAGAATATCAACATTTATTTAAATAGTTTTACATGTTTTATACATAAACACACAAAAGTAGTAACTTTAATTTCAATGGTGCCATGTGTTAATTATAAATTATCATTATATCAATGGTGCTTAAAATTGAAATTGAATTATCAAAGTATTTAACCAACAGATTAGCATAGTCTAACTATAAAGTGCAACTCACCATGGCCATTAACTGAATGTGAGATTAAAAAAAATTCATATTGTTTTTCCCAGACATATTAAAAAATGAATATGTAACCACACTAGGCAGCTTGTCAGTTGTCTGAAATTGCACACTGTTTGAAGAAACATTGCCAACATTCATTTATTTTCTTGAGGTTACCGACATGTCACTGAGTCTGCCACATATGCATAGACAATGGACAAAGTACAGCCTGTGTCAGAAGGTCCTATATTATCCAAAAAGTATCTTCTACAAAGGTGAAAAATCACTAAATTGTTGGGTTTAAGAGGGAAGAAATTGCAGCCTACACTGATTAGACCCTCATATTTAGTGTCCATTGAAATCATTTTATTGAGTTCAGCTGCAAAGACAACATTACATTTCCTAACCAAATCAGTGGCTTGAAGTCAAGTTTCACTTTCTCTTTTGCCTATTATTGGCTACAGCCCTCAAAGATCTTCAAAAAAATGGCTCCTCTTTACACATCCATTTCTCTGGCTTGTGTAAAGAAACGTGGGTACTTTTAGCTTCAGAGTCATTTCTCCTCAACAGTTTACAGGACTTCTCACGGTCATTGTGACTTGTTGTTCTTGGCCCCATCAAAATATCCCTGCTGCTGTCGCTGTCTCTGTCACGGGCTTGCTTTTTTGGGATGAGATGCATAGAATGCTGTGCATTGATCCTTTTTTTTCGCCATTTTATGTTTCATCTTTGAGGGTGTCAGGGAAAGCAATGGGTCAATGCAGGGTGATAATGGACTTTTAATGTTGGAATAGGACATAAAGTCAGATGTGTCCTCAATTTTAGGCTTAATTTTATCAATGGAAAAATGTCCTCCTTCCAGCCTTTCACTTTTTATGTCAGGGTTCCCTTGATTGTCACTGTCTTCTGTTTTAATGGTGTCTTGTTTGTTGTCCTCACTCAGGCGTGCTGTGTATTTAGAACATGGCGTGAAGTTGTCATAATTATATCCCTCCTCATTTGTCTCCTGGTGCTTTTTCTCATGGCTTCTCTTTGTGGCAAGGTAGAGAAAACGCTGGGGACAGAAAGAGCAGCGATACTTCTTCTCTGGGTTGGGGCTCCGGGGTGTATTATCAAAGCAGGAGCCATTTTCCATACAGCTGTTGCAGATGTAATCACCACCGGCAGGTGCCTCACCAGGGGGACCTTGTTTACCACAGGTCCGGCAGAAACAGGGGTGGGAACCAATGACATGAGCTCTGAGGCCGGTCTCTGTGATAAAGGAGCTGTCACAGATGTCACAGTTGTAGGTGGCCCTCGGGCTGGAGTTCCTGCTAAGACTTCGTCTCACCTCTCCACTACCACTTGAGACGGTCTCGTCTGTCAGCCAGCTACTCTTATCAATGTGGGCCTCACTGCCAGCAGTTCTATCTACAGATGTGTCAGGATAACGGTGAAACAAAGCTCTTCTGTGCTTGAATCTCAACCTCTTCCTTTTCTTTTTAGCTTTATAAGAATAGTAGGGTCGCCAAAGCATATCAGCTGTGTCACAGTCATTGGGATCATCGTACGTTTCTGGTTCTGTGGCAGCGGTGACTTCTGGTCTGAGGCGGAGTCTGGGGCTCTCTGAGTTTTCCCTTGTTTGAGGATTCGGACTCGCCTCCTCACTCAGTTCTCTGATTCTCCTTTTCTTTCTGGGGAAGAGCTTAGATCCTTTGATTTGGCGGCGGATGATGGCTTCGTTGCCTATTTTCACTGTTATCTGACAGAGTGGCATGGAAGCACCATCCACAGATGGACCCGGGCATGCAGGTTTGGCAATATATGTTTCCGTCTTTGCCCTCACCAGTTTATCACTCACCAGATTCTCGTTGCTTGACTGAAGTATCTCCTTAGTCATATCCTCGACTCTTTTTGCAGAAGCCGATAGCTCACCCAACTTTTTAACAGTGTTCAAAGAGTTTAAGAATGGCACAGTATGACTGATGTGCTCTGAGTCATCTTTGTAACCCACTGCAGAAGCTTCTGTGTTGGGCTGCAAAGAGAAGGTACTGTCGTAGTTAGTGAAGGCTGAATCTCTATTCTCACTCTCTTTTCTTGAGCCTCTCTTAACGTCCAATTCACTGTTCAGACTTTGGTCAATATCTTGGTCACTTGGCTTGTCAAAGCTGATGCGTGGCATGACAGGTGCCACCATCTTTGTTGTTGCCATGAACGTCAGAGGGAATGAAACAGTGTCAGGGTGGCTGATCAGACCGTTTTCTTCAAATGGAGGGATAAGAGAGTTACTTTCTTGTGGAGCTTGGTCACCTCTGTCAACACTCTCTGAATATGTTTGACTGTATGTCTTGTATTGTCTCTTACGAAACTTCATAGGCAGAAGCCTGTAGAGTTTGATTGGATAAACGCTGGCTTTCAACCCACCGTTGGCGGATTTTTTCTTAACAGCTAGACTGGGATCAATGCCGTGGAAAGACTTCTGATGGTTCTTTAAGATATAGTATGTCATGAATGTCTCCAGGCAGAAAATACACTGATAGCGACGTTCACCTGTGTGCCAGATTTCATGCTTGGTGCGGTACTCTGCCAGGGCAAACACTTTATTACAATAATGACAGGGATAGGCCCTCTGCCAGGAATGTACATTCTCGTGCCGCTTCAGACTGGAGAGGGTGACATAGACCCGTTTACACACACTGCAGTTGTATCTCCTCTGACTGCCACCTGGCCTTACTGCCCTCTCTTGCTGCAGAGGCTCTGATTGGTCCTCGTGAAGGGGCTCTGGGGTGTAAGGGGTGGAGAGCTCAGCAGGAGGAAGCTGTGTCACGATGCTCTCCATGTTTGGCATGTCCTCTGAATGGAGGTCCACCTCTTTGGTTGATATATCAGTAGCATCTAGTTTAGGCGGGCCCCTTGCAGCTTTGGGACAGACCTGCTCATGGTTGCGCAGCCGTTTTAGGTGTATGAACTTTCTGTGACAAAACTTGCAAAACAAATGACTGACAAAACGCTTTTTATGTACCTCTGAGTGAATGGTGAGAAGGGCTTTATTTGTGAAAATCTCTGGACAGTGCTCACATCCGTAGATTGAAATACTATCCTCTGTGTGAGGGGACAGGGGCGGTGGACCTAACTCCATCTGAACATTGTCAGTGGCTGTAGGAAGCCCAGGGTCTGTACTTCTTTCTGTTTCTGCCTCTGAAAAAAGTGGAGGCGGTGTCATGACTGCAACAGGTGCTGCAGAAACACTGTCAGGTAATGTGGGGGTTATTGCATTTGGTTTATCTGTTTGTGGTTCAGCTGGTGTTGGAAGTATACTTCTACCCAAAGTGCCTCTCAGCCTGTGGCGCTTTTTGAGTGGGCCTGCGTTCCTGTAAATGAGTTGCTTTGGCTGTGGTATTGCTGGTTTAACAACCTTCTTGTTGTCCCACTGACTGCTATCTTTGCCTTCAGTGGATTTGCACACTGCATATGAGTGCTCAGAGAGGGCTTGGGTTGTCTCATTGTTCCCATTGAGGCAGGAGGTGGTGGGGCAGCTTGATGGGAGCTGTCCTACATCTGGTGACTGCCTCTCCCCGTTGGTTTGAACCAGAGGGGTGAAAAGATTGTTCCCAGGACACACTTCAGTGATAGAAAAGGCGTTAGTGATGCGTGGCCCTTTAGCACTGTCTATCTCCTCAGGCCTGGGCGCTTCTTTCTTTGTTTTTTTAGGCAATGGGGCTGTGCTGGGGTCTGTGGATTTGACACATTCATCCTGTCTCTCTTGTTCTGCAAGCTTCTCTAAAAAAGGAATTCCAAGTCTTTTTCCAGCTGCCACTAGCCCCCCTGTGTCTTCCGCACCAAGTGATGTCACCTTCGAACAGTAGATAAAGTTGAGGATACTGGCAAACACCTCAGACTTCAGGTCCATCAACTCCAGCACTTGGCCAGAGCTCCATGTCTCAGGAGTCGTCAGAGCATTTCTGAAGTAACCGCTGCAGGCTGCCAGGATGTTTTTGTGGGCCCGAAACTTGACGTCCTCCACCACAATGGTAACATCACAGAAGAGGCCTTGTGAGCGCTGCTCATTGAGTTTGCTCAGCACAGTGTGAGGGTGGGCACTATCCATCAGGTTCTGAGTGCATGGGGACACCACAGTCATCTAAAAGAAGAAAAGAAGAAATAATATTATATTATTACAACATGGTGAGAAAAATAATATTGTGATTATTTTGACTGATATTTTGATTGCAATATCATTCGTGATTAGTGGGAATGATCATGTTTACCAATTTTTTTTTTTACTGAAAACAACAATTAAAATTATGATAATGTGACATGTTAGGGTCTGCACCCTACATTTGAAGAATAAGGTTTGTAGGCCACACCATCTCTGCAGGACCAAAGTACCTCATTATGACACTGTTGTGTCACACATTTTTTGTCTTTATTAAAATGAATGATGCATTTGGCCATATTGCAATTTCCATAATGTTTTGATTAACTGTGCAGCACAAATCTGACTGATTATTGTTAAAAAAGATCCAGAAGATGTGTCTACATTTTGTACTTGAAAATATTTTGGCTCTTCTAGTTTTTCAACACTAGATGGCAGTAATATCCTTACAGATGAGCTTTAGTGCCAACTGTTCGGTCAAAACTCTGGTGAGTCAAGCCTTCATAATCTCCATCCTGCTTTATTAAAGAAAAAATGCTACATAAAGTTGTAATGAATTGATCACATTCTGAGTTAAAACAGACTAAATGCTTATTAGAAGATCATCTATTGTAAATTGTACATACTTGCACACACATACTAGGATTGTGCCACAGCTTTCTTTAAGTCTCTCCCCTTCATTTGTTGTCCTTGAACTTATTGTTGTTTCTCTTGTGTGAAGAGATCTTTAGTCTCTCCTGAAGGCTAAAGAAGACATT
The DNA here is from genome assembly GCA_034769285.1 of Lutjanus argentimaculatus. Lineage (NCBI taxonomy): Eukaryota > Metazoa > Chordata > Actinopteri > Lutjaniformes > Lutjanidae > Lutjanus > Lutjanus argentimaculatus. Next base: position 7,877,538 of record JAWZSL010000001.1, read on the forward strand.
TTTAAAAGCACCTCTTATTGTATCACTGGGAAAACCTCATTGATAGACTACTGTAATAAAAATACAATTGTTTTGATATTTCAGCAACAGAGTTGTAAATCATTTGTCAGTGCAAAGATGTGGGGTAGTGATTATTTTGAATAATGCATTTATGTTTGAAAGGGTATTGTTTCAAATCCCAGCTATTAGATAATATGTGGGAAAGCATTTTGAGACTGTGGTTTGCACTGGAATACGGGACAAAGGACACTCAGTGTCAAAGATGTGTCAAAGATGTTGTCTTTGGCTTAGAACCATACTGTGAAATTTGTGATGATGTGCTTAATTAATTCCTATAAGGGACTTTGTCTCCCCAATAATTTCTTTTCTGTTCCATTGCTGATTTTCTCTGCTGGTTAACTTGGTTTTCCATACATGGAATATTCTCGTCATGAATAACTCAGTAGGTTACGCACTAATCCCAGAACAAAGTCACGTGAAGACTCTCATCTTTCTGAAAACAACAGCTGTACCCTAAATGCAAGGGTAGCCTTGGCCTGCACCTGGCGTACAGTATATGCTGTGACTCCCTCAGTCGCAGACTTTTTCGTTATTATTCCTCATTATATTTGAATTTTGGTGGTAATCCATTTAGTGTGCTACCACAGCTCTGCACTAGGTCTGGTTCAGTTGTCATGACAGTCTTATTTTTCCCAAGGCCTGGGTTAATGTGAAAATGACATGCAGACAGTTACGCACATATGACTCATATGCTCCCTTCTTCAGCTGCCTGTCAGTCAGCAGTAGAGAGGCATCCTTTCACTTGTCTCACATACAGTTTTTGTCAACTCTGTCAAAAGGGAACAGTTAATTAATGCCTCATGAGTGAAATGGCCATTGATGTAATGTAATGTACCACAGAAGTACAGTAATCACTGCTATGAACAATAGAAACATCTTTGTATATTCAAACTAGCTGCCATGCTAATAATATTGTAAAAGTATACGTTGAGGACACACATCACAGGGTTTCGGTTGTTATACGTAGGCACACAATGCTGTTCTGGGAATGACAGTTTTTGTATATTAGCAAAGCAGCATTTTTGCACTGATTGCATTTTGACGTTAAACTACAATAATCTACGATCTGAAGCTCTTAGAGGAAGTTAAAGTTAATTCATTCTCTCTTTGAAAGAGGATGTATCACTCAGTATGTTGCTCTCATTGTGTTCCACTGATATCAGACTCAGTGTGGTTTGACTCTACACTGAGTCATTTAGCATGTCTCATGTAGCATGCTGACTGGACCTGTTAAGACACACTCAAACGGCTCTTGTACGTGATGAATCATTGCACCTGCATCAGCGTTATTTAACTATCTAATTTAAGCTCAGAGACAAGTTAGTTCTTCACATTGTTATTTTTTCACTGTCATTTTTATCTGCAGTTGAAGTCATAAAGTGACTGTGCAATTTAGCATGCAACTATGATTTCCGTTCTTCGGAAATGTTTTGGCTATCTGCTACGCTTGAGGCGATTCAGCTATATTTAGTGTCTCTCTGTTTTAAACTCGTTCTTTATACTACATGCTTACTTAGTGGAAAACAGGAGAAGATAAGTTTAATTTGTCATGATCCATAGGTTTAGTTTGCGTAAAGTATATATAGTATAGTGTCTGTATCTGCAGAGACTCTGCCCTCTGCCTGTATTTCCGGTTTTTCTTCATTATTTTGCTGTGCTCAGGAAGCTTTACCAACCCAAAAACTCACTATCTGAGGTCCTGGGAATGAGATTCAACAGTCAACTGTCTTTCTGGTGTGTTTACAAACAGCTCTGACAAATTCTACAGATTCTACCTTTAAATTAACAGTTGAATTCGATATATAACTTCATTTCATGTTGTGCTTATTTTTGTCCTGGGCGTTGCTCACAATTTTAAAATTTATTGACTATTATTATTTTAAAGGGAACAGATGTGCAGTATTTTTTGTTTACTCCGCAGGGGTTTAGGTAATCCATCAGTGATGTCATTTTATTCTTGTTTTTTTCACTCGTTTACAATTTTCTGTTCGTGCAAGAAATACAATATGGCCGCCATTCTTTAAAGCCTCTCACACTGCTGAAAACACAACCAGCCTCCTGCCTCCTTTCTCAGACAGGCCTCCGTTGTCATGGCAACATGCTATGGCGCAGCACTTATTGGGATTCAGCTGGATGGCAAGTGACTGTATTAGCTGTCCGGTTATTCGGTCCCCTCTCTCCCACAAACATCCTGCCCTCCCTGAGAACCTGCAGCATGCAGCAGCAATCTACAGAGCAGTCGAGGTTTGCCTCTGCCTCCGCTTGAATATATGTACTTTGTGTGTGTGTTGGTCTGTGTGTCTTTGTCTGCAGCAGAAATGCTACCCAAAGGACTTTCTCATCTGATAACAGCAAGTGATGCGCACAGCTTTTATACTAAGTTCTCAGTGCTGTTTACAGAAACAGTTTCATCTCGTCTTTTACGTTGCCATTTTACTTTACCACTTTCATTTTTCACAATTTATATCAATTGTTGTGGTTTGTTGCCACCACATGCTGAGCGGAAATTTTAAATTTGTCATCCTTGCTTATGATTTTGCCACACCCAGCCTTACTTTACCTTCAAAGCTCATGTGAAATTATTTTTTTTTTTAACATCTCAACCTGTACACTAAAAATCCCCACATACTCAACCACAAACCAAGACATGACAGTATAGCATACAGACAGTTTCGTCAAACAAAGAGCGAAATGTCAAAGCAAAAGCCACTTCACGCACCTCTGCAAATCGTACTTCCGCAAAAAAAAAAAAAAAAAAAACAGGTTATAGATTGAGGGAAACCATGCAAAACATACCTTAGTAAATCAGAGAAAACGATGCAGGGCGAACAGGAAACAGAGTCATGCAGTATCCCTTTAATACAGCCCTCAATATACCAAACTATATGTGAAAAACAGTTTCGTGAGAGCAAGGCGAAAGTAGTTTTTTTTTCTATGATGGTCGCTGAACAGCGGTGTTGTCAGAAGCAGAGCTTTTTCTGACGTCTTTCTTCCTCTCCCTCCCTCTCTGTGTGCAGATGACTCCGGCTCCAGCGTCCTTCGCCTCTATCCATGCAGCCCAGGTCCTGGGCTAGATCTGCCCTGCCCTTCTTCTGACTGTCCCTCTTCTGTCCTACTACAGCTATAAGAATAACTCTCAGTAATACAGCACGATTCTAAACCGGCATACGGTTCTGCCTTTGTGCTAGCTGGGCAACTGAAGCGTTCGTTCTGCAGCCACTGAGCAGGAAACGGCAACTTTTATTAAGCATGGCAGAGGGCTGTAGGGAGAGCGGAGAGATGCTGGGTGCTACATCACACACCAGCTCTGTGCTCGATGCTACAGCCAGAGAAAATGCTCAGCTGCATTGCTGGTAGCAGCGTAGAGTGAGGGGTGCAACAAATGAAGTATTAAATCTCACCAGCACCACACCAGCTTGATCCGGATGCATTGATGTTGACCAAAAGGAAAAAATGTCTTTTGCATGAAACAAATTATCTGCAGAAACGACATGCACCTTGAATGCATAACACTACACCATCTGCTCCATGCTTGTGCACACAGACTCTGTCTGTGCAGCAGTATATTACACTGTCCGTGCTTACGCAGTCGCTGTGGTTAGGTAACGCAGAACCCGAGAGAAGATGGCAGTGACTACTGTCCTATTGTGTATCACAGGACAGATGTTCATCGATGCTTTTTCTCACAATTGCAGTGAGCTTGCAAACTGAAAGCAAGGCTGAGGGGGAAATAGAGTCCTGCTATCAGCGGGGACTCTCTGTATACCTATATAGAGGCTGCTGATTGATGCAAAAGCAGCAGATGCGTCAGCACTGCAGACGAGGGGGAGGGGAGGAAGCTGAACCCGACATGGCACTGAGAGCCTCTCGCTAGCCTCTGAGGACGGAAGCAGCTCTTTTATTTACACATCTCGGCGTGGTCATATGACTGTGTAGGTCTGCTCCTCATGCTGGCTGAGACCCACTTTTAATCAGTTTCAGTGCCTTTACTCATACGTACTGTCGAGTTCAAAAGACAAAGTGGCAGGTGCCTTATAATTATGCATGCACTCAGTCATCGCCCTCAAGGAAGGAAATGTGCTATTCAAGGAGTTTGTGGTTTCATCTGTGCATACACTCAATAATCACCCTCTTAGCTGCTGCATTGTCCTGTTTCCTTTTTTGTGTTTCATATATCACATTATGTTGATTTCTTGAATACACAATTAACCACAGGCTCAGTTGTCTATTTTTGGTGCTGACAGCAGCAAGACGTGCTTACTTGAGGACCCCTATATTTACTTAGGGAACAGCCAGCTTATCAGGTAGTTAAACCCTAAATTTGTGCCACACTGGATCAGACTGGTGTGACAACCAGACATAACAATCCAGGTGATAAGGCAGAAGTGGCTTCAATGCATATCCTCTGTAATTTGAGCCAGAAATCTAAATTTGGGAGACTAGAGGGGGAGCCTGACTTAAGTTGAAGGGGAGGGAGTATGCAGCAACCACCAGCTGACTGGGATTTCCTGAGATTCCTGTCAGTCAAAAATACTAATTTCTCAGACACACACTCATTGGAAGAAGTCAAATGATCTAACAGGACCAGGACTAGTGCCCTGTTTACAGAAAAATATTGTCAATATACTACATAAAGAGAGAAGTTGGATTTTTTTAGTTGACTGTGGTATATTTGGGGTTTTCTCTGAGCCAGTGTCTAAAATCCAGACCGGTCAGTCCATTAGTGGCATTTAAATGCACAGTATGTATGTCCTGCCACTATTGAGTCTCTCTCACATGAAGACAGTAAAAAAAGACATAGTGTGATGATGTCGTGAAGTAGAGTGGGATCATGGGAGTTGTTGTCTTCATTGGGAAACAACACCATTATCAAATAAAATCTATCTCACATGACTCAGACAGAAATCATAATCATTGATGAGGTAATATTAACATTTTATTTCCTGTTCCTGTACGTTCCTTCCTCACTGTCTGACGTATTCAACATTTAACGTGTTTTCCTGGAGGTTATAACAATTAGCACCTATTAGGAAACGCACCATTACTTCGAATAACTCACGTGTTTCTCTGGGTTGGAATTTTGTTGGAAACCTTTGGGATAATGCAAGTATACAACTCAACAAAGAATATTATATTGTCCTAGTGTGTTTAGACATCTTAATATTGAAATATCTCATATTACAGCTTTAACAAGAATATATAGATTTTTTCTTTTAATCTTTGTTCGTATCTTCATTTCAAGCCTTCCACAGTTACTTCAGTGACTTGAAGTGGATGCAGGTTTTGATGGTGGGCAGACATTATACCATAGTGCAATGCTGTATTGATATCATGATATGAAACTAGATATCATCTTAGATTTTGGATATTGTTATATGACATAAGTGTTATCTTTTGCTGCTTTTAAAGGCTGAATTAAAGTAAAATGATGTAATTTTCTGAACAATCCAGACTGTTGTGGTTGTTCTATCATTTGCCTTTACCCACTTAGTCATTTTATTCACATTACTGATGATTATTTATCAAAAACCTCATTGTGTCACCATTTTGTGAAAGCGCTGATCGTCATCCCTACAATACTGTCCGATATCAAAAATTAATATCTACATTGAGGTTGAGGTGAAAAACATTTTGATATTACATATTGTCGCCCTACTATAGTGGACCACAATTTTACCATTTTTTAACTGCTGAGGCTATTCTTAATATTTTCCATAAACAGTTTACAGGGGAACCATTATTTATGTTAATTTAAGAACTGGGAACGTTATAAATTCACATTTTAAGCAGATCTCAAGTGAAAGGAGAAATGTGTAATATATTGACTGTACTAAATCATAAAAAGAGGTTGAAATACTTGCTTCTCCAACAACACTACAGCCAGTTTGTTCTCCTTTGAAATTATCATTCTGGTGCAGAATGTGTTTTTGTTTGGCCACACTGCCAGTTTCATGTTTATTCACTTTACACAGAGCTAAAATGAATACCAAATTATGTAAAATGTTAGCCTAATGAGTTGGTGCCTGTTTGTGCATCGTAAGTCATCGTTAATAATCTTAAAGAAGGAGTGGATGTTTAACAGTTAAATTGAACAATATGCTAATAGTGTCAGGAGTTAAGGTGGTCGTCAGTGAACTCCAACTCCAGAGTGTGTATTTTCAGAGCAGCTGGCTTTTGTTTTCAATTAGGTTTTTAATTAGGTTTACATTAACAGACTACCGGCAGAATTTAAAGAAATCCACAAGCTGGTTTATAATTTGGAAACAGCTGATCAACTTACAGTGTAGGACTTGTCATCATTTGTCATATACTGTTGCGCTCGTCTTGTGCTCATGTAAGTTCAGTGTCCCTGGCAACCTGCCTGGGCTTTGAGTCTCGGGGGAGGGGGCAGAGGGGGGGAGACAACTCCCTCCAATATTTTTAATTTGGACTGCAGTACCCATTTTAAACGCTTGCTGTCAGTGTTACATATTTCTCCTTTAACAACTGTACCATTTTTAACTGCAGAGGCCATCTGTAATATTTTCCATAATCTGGCAGTTTACAGGGTTGGGAGCCATTATTTATGTTGATTAAAAAATTCAATCTCAAACTAAATCTGGAATCAAAACTGCAAATGGAACAAATTCGCCGCCCTTACTTAAAGCGTTTAGATGCAACTGTGCATCGTGGATCATATGACGTATTTGTAAGCAGCACCTTGTCACCCACATTTGGTATCACAGCCAGGATGTGTTTAAAACCACAGGACAAAGTTTACAGGCCTCTGTGCCTCTGATGCTCAGTAAACTCAGCTGCGGCCTGCAGAGACGCTCATCAGCAGAGAGGCACAGACCGTAGTACAAGGCTGAGCAGGCCTCATCCTCATTCTCAAAGCATTCACACTCTTAGCATACAAAGACACCCATCCCTGGTAGCACTTATGTTGCTGCCTTAACAAGCACTCGTACTATGAGTTGCCTACCAAAATGTTTCTGTGCGGAAGGTCCTGCTGGGCCTGTGTCTGCCGCTGTGGATGTCTCTCTGGTGTTTGTTTAGGAGGAGGAAAGCAGAGTGACTGTCCGGCTCCCGTTCTCCCTTTGGCCTGGATCAGGCCTGTACCATCTTCCCTCTCTTCACTGTTGTCTGGATGTTGCCTGTGGACTATGGTTCTGGCAGAGCTTCCTTGTTTCTGCTGTATAGAGTTGGCTTCTGGAGGCTGCTGCCACTGCTGCGTCACTCCCGCTGCATCACTGACCCACAAAGAGGATCTGGGAAGGAGGGGTGGCTGGCGTGGTGAATGTGTGGAGGCAAGGGATAAGCAGAAAACAACCGCCACTACTGTACACTGCTCCAGCAAACAAATGGATGAGGCTTCCGCTCTGCCTCAGTTTGGGGCCTAGTTGCTGCTGTGGTATTCAGGAAGTGGGTCGGGAGACAGATCCTTTATTGTTACGTAATGAATATTTTTCCTCCTAGACCAGACTCAGCTGAGAAGGCGGTATCCAGTGTTCAGAGGCTAATAATAGGCCATAGTACCTACCAGTCAGGGCTGTATGCGGCCTTGTCAGATCATCCCAACACCCAGCTATCATTTGTGCAGGAGAGTATTTAATACTGAGGGGAGGTTTGTCCTTTATGGAAAATGACATGCATTTTAACATATGCTGGAAAACAAGACATTCTTCTCGTCCTTTAACACAGGACACTGGAATGACTTATGTTTCTATTTTGTCATCCTTTAGAGACAAAAAGAAATAAACACAGTACTTAAGTATGAAGCTGTTTGGTAAATGCACCATATGTTGTCTCTGATCCACTAAGAAAACTGTTAGAAACAGAAAAAACAGAGCATACCTTTGTCTTACGTTACTGTAGCTTGCTTGTGCAGGTTTCAGGGGAGGTCTTACAGGTGTGGCAGATGCCCTTACAGACGTATTTGTACAGGGTTTCAGTCCAGAATACGTGTTGTACTCTTTAGGCCTGGATATGGTAACCAGAATTACACTTGTTTTGCACACGTTACCCAAGGGTTTATTTGCTTGATCCTCCTCCTCCCAGCATCTGACTCTAGTTTTCATTGCCATGTTGCTCCCTCTGCTGGCTGCACCAGTGAACACCACACAGAGACATACACAAACCCAGGCTGGCAGTGGGCAGAGACAGCATTGTCTGCCGAGGGCCTTCAGCAGAGGGCGCAAGAACATTTCACAGGAAAATGTAAACAGGAAGTACTATATGTTGAAATTGACCATTCACCTTGATATGATTTCAGCAGAACTCCAGTTACTTGTGTTCTTTTTCTTTGTTATAAGCCTTATTAGATTTTTTACCTGCTTATCATCATCAGCAACAATATGCAATGCTAAATTCTGTATTATAAATCATGCTAATTTAATATCACACAATGTAAACTCTGTGCAACATATAACTGGTATCTTTCCAAAAAAATGTTGGGGGAGGAGTGCTTTTCAGACTCAAATTGAGTTTGTTTGAGGTGCTCTTTTGATAGGGTTACATGTGCACTCTCCTTTGAAACAATTAAAATGCCTGTATTCATGGCATGGTCATATTGGATTAAAGAAAAAACAAAACAAATTCCAACGTCTTTTGGCTTTAAGCCTTCATCTTTGACTCCCAGACAAAGGCTTGATGCCGAAACAGGTCAGAGTTAGTTCGTTTTAAGGTCCAACATGACCATGCCGGGACAATAAAGGCATTTAAATTGTTTTAAAAGAGGGTGCCTTGGAGATTTTAACGGTATTAATTGTATCTATCCATTGACTACCGGTTGTAATTGTTGCCATCCAAAGTTTAAGAACAAAATAGCAACTATAAAACACTGATCTGTTTTGAAGAATATCTGGCACTTTTAAACCAACAGAATATATATATATTTTTTTGTAGATCACATATGCCAATGCTAAAATTTAAAAGAACACTCACTAAACCTCACTGAAAACCCTGGCTCTTATTTCACAAACTGCAAAATGAACACTTACATCCAGTCACTGTGAGAGCATGTGTATTTCAGTTTTTTCAGAACAGTAGCCTAATGAAACTGTTCAGTTGCTTCACTGCTGCTTCTCACTGCCACCAGCGTGGAAAAGGGTAAAAAAGGCTTTCCTCCAGCCCATGGCATTTGCTACATTCTCCATGTCACTGGTAAACTCAGCACAGCGATTCCTCACAGTGTGCTCCCAAAACTTCTCAGAAGTGCAGAGCTGGTTACAGTTCAATCAGAGACAAGACAACAAAACACAACACAGATTTACAGTGGTTATCAGAGTGCACAAATGTATGTGCCAGAGAGAAATAGAAAAAAATACAAACAAATGCCATTTCTACATAATCTAATATGGACAATACTTCACTGTTGTGAACTTCATTTTTGAGAAACTCTCACCTTTCTGAATCTATGTGAAACCTGTGCCAGCAGTGTTATATCTTTCAACTGTAGATAGGACAGGATTCTGAGCAATATGTCATCAGGTAAGCGTTCCAGGTAATCAAACTTTCCTTGACAAAGTGATATTGTGTATTCCAGGATCCTCGGCCCAAAAACAGCACCGACTTGATCTACAGACAAAGAGTGGCAAAGCACAGCCTGGATGTCAAACTCTTAACTTAATTAAGCATTCTCTGTCAAACAGAGATTTCCATCAAATCAAATCTTAGCCTAAACAAAACACTGTAACACTTTATCAAACAAAATAAAGAACAGGTGAAAGAGGTTTTCAGTTTCACATAATGTGACCTGCTGCTGTGACATGCAAATTCCCCTTGGAGATAAAAAGAGTATCTATCTGTCTAGATTAAGGGGTGCTCAGACAGTTTCGGGGAGGCTCAATCATTGGAGGACAGTTAGTTAGTTAGTTATCAAGAGAAGATCACATAGAATAGCCTAAATGTGTGTGAGCTGAATAAAAAGGTAGGTCCAATAGTTTGTGGAAATTTGACTGTTGTTCCCACTTTCCCCGAGTCACAAATTATTAAATGCCTTAGGACAAACCTGTTTATGTATATGGTGTAGTCTGAGGTTATGTCCAATGGCAGTATTAGGCTATCTTGAGTGTCTATGATATAAAATAACATAAGCATGTTCCCATAGAAATCCAGGAATTTAGTGAAACTAGGCAAGCAAACTAAGGGGGGTGGGCTTTTTCTATGCTTTGCTTTGTCTGTGGGGCGGCCCACAGTCTCAGACTTTAACAACCCCTGATCTAGATGAAGAGACCTTACGCTTTAGCATTTTGTGGTTAAGGAAATTGTGCTGGGATGTCTTCAGCTCTTTGGGTGGAACACCCCGGCCTTCAAGTCGCACAGATATCTTCCATGATCTCCATATTACCTAAAGTTAGAAAGAAAATACACAGGATGAGGGCAAAGAGAAGCTATTATGACAAAACTCCAGGAGAACACATTAACTATCATGTGAATCCAAAATGCTTTTTTAGGATATGTATAATAATATCTGTAGTAACAAATGGCCTGTCCTAAAGCAAGATGATTTTAACCCACAGCAACATTTATTTTATATGTCTATTAATTTTTCAAGTGGTATAGCTTACTGTATAATTTTGCAATCAGTTCACTGTTTACCTTATCATTCAATTTACCTTGAGATGCAAAAAAATTGAATGGGTGGTTTCTTTTTTCAACTTGCTGGAAAATAGTTCACAAAGTATTTATTTGCTCAGCTCTATTATAAAGCTAGCTAGCTAACTAACTTTGTAGGTGAAAACTATCTTCAGTTACTCATGCACAGTGTTTTATCAACTCTTAGCTTTTTACCAAGTTAGTCCTCGAGACTCTGCTTAATAAATAAAAACTCATACAAATACTCAACCTCTTTTTTGGTGATGAGAAGTTGGAAAAAATCCTTTGGAGGTGGTGGACCTTGACCTCGTATTTCAAAAAGATGCTCACCAAGCAAGGACGCCATTTTGGACGCAAAATTGTAACCATGACAACTGAAAAGCCATTCAAATAACAGTATTTTTTACTCAACGGCAGAAGAAAAAAGTTTAATGGATGTTATCTTACACTGAAGTGAGGCGATTAAAAGAGGTAATGCAGGACATCAGATTAATTAATAGACATAACTGTTTAATGTGTGTATATTAAGGGGGGTAGGTGATGTGGGGGGGCTTGAGGGGGAGGGGGGGGGGTCACGACCTAGCGGATTGATACTTCATATTTGTGACAAGCTAATATTACCAATGACTTAAGTGTTGCAGTGATTATCTTTAAAAACCGACAAATGCAGCTACATGCTTAATACTTAATAGCTAAGATGCATATTTACAGAGCAACATATCCAGTGCTTGCCGCGGTATTGTTGAATAAAAACAAGCAGATGCCGAAAGCTAAAATCAGAAGAAAGTAGTCCCTGAGCGGATGAATCACGCGGATGTATATTGCAGTTGTAGGCCCCTCAGCTGATGTGAAACTAGCAGGGGTAGAGAGAGAAAAGAGGAGCTGGTGCACTGTCTGTTACAACTACAACACTGGAACAAATAGGTAACAACATAATACAAAAGGTAGAAATTTTAAGTGACATCCTCGCCAACAGTCTCTTGGACCTTCGAGACTATTTAATATCGAAATACATCGGAGGAATAATGATTCAATGTTGCGAAAATATCTCGAATCCCGTTCCTGCTTTCCTGTTTTTTTTTTGTGTCTAAAAGGTATCAGAGGCCATTTCTTTTTGCTAGCTAGCGTTAACATGCTAGCTGCTAGCTAGACAACTTGTAAATTTAGACAAAACTTGACAAAATAGTTCCCAAAAGACTGAATTCGTGAGTTGTAACGAGGCTGTTGTTTGTCTAATAAATCCCATTTACCATCCTGTCGAGCTGGCAAAGCGTTAGCCAGCGACAACAAGGCTAGCTAATATTAATTAGCTTGCATGCCAAGGTTAGCTGGTAATAGCTATAACGCTCTTGTTTGATTTGACAACGCTTAACGTCAGCTACGTGACTGCCCTGCAGCAGCTAATTCGGTATTGATAAGGTCAGTGGCTTATTGTCAACCCGACAGCTACTTCTAACTTATACGAACCTGTAACAATAGCTTGTCTAGCTAACAGTCAAGTGTTTATTTTTGTCAGCCTACTGTTCGCAAGCGAACGGTCATTGAAGAGACATTCGCTATCTTATTTGGCTAAGCTAGCATTAGCTTGCTAATAATTAGCACCGATATTTATCATTCTGGCTCAGACGCTTGGCTAAATAAGACGCTTAACGTTACTTGATCTATTTTTACCAACTCGGAATTTGAAGTATGTGTATTGTTGACACGTTGCTTGTTAGTAGTCAACTGGGTTCTTCCTGGCTAGCGTTAGCTATAACGCTAGCCAGTGCTCTGGTGAGAGGCAGGCATTGGCCTTGACTCAGCTTAGAAAACATCAGTGATCCCCATAGCTAGCTAGCGTTAGTTAGCTACACTAGTGAACTCAACATTCGCGTTGACAGTTGCTAAGAGAGTAACACTGGATCTGTCTGGTTACCTGCCGACTTGACAGTTGTGTATTTTTGATTTGATCATCCCATCAAACAGTACTGAAGGTAAGCTAACTTGCGTGCGAGACATGTATTTTTTTTTTTTTCTTAAAACTTGATCGTCAGCCAGACACACAGCAGTGGGTCATGGCAGTCAGAATACCAAGTTAGCTTACGTTGGTTTACTGGTAGCCTGCTAGCTATATTACATTAAACCGCTTTCGAAAGACGGTCCAGCCGATGCTGCCATTTTCGACGTTAAGCTAATCTCAGGTGAACGTGATTGTTATTTGTCGCTCAAAGGGGCTCGTGTTGGCCGTTATGTAAAAATGCCGTTTCATATCACAACAAGATGAAAACACGGTAACTCTTAGAATGTGGCAGCGCCTTTAGTTTGGTGGCTAACGTTAAATTGGTTGACACACCGGTACGCCAACTACGCATTTCCCTGTAAGCACTGCTACGTTAGCCAACGTAACTTTAACCACCGAGTCTCTGGTATGTGATTACTAGCCTTTCAGCTCCTTCTCGTTATCGTAATCAATATCGAGCGGGTACAGGCTCAACTTTTGGGATGTCGGAGTTTTGCGTGTGGATACGGATGCGACTAAGCTACTGTTAAAATGTATGGGTCTTGCTAGGATATGAGTGGCTAAACATGCTAGTCGGTGGTGGTGGAGAACTACGTCAGAAATATAGCGTTAGGCCTTTGTAAATCATGGGTACAAAAATTGGACACTGCCGTGGTTGTTTAGTAGTGTAGTGATTGAAACTTCGCACCCGCGAGTGTTTTAAGCTGTCGATCATTTGATGTGCTTAACTAATCACATTATACGCGAGTGTGGTGCACCAGTTGTCAGAATGGACGAATAAACAAAGACTAGGATGCACTGTCAGTGCAGGCCTAAAATGGCCCTGTGAGCTTGCCAAGTGTGGCGTATTTTTATGATCAATGATATCATGATTTAGAGTCTTATCTTAATTGGTAAATTGATCATCTTTAGCTTCTAGACGGCAGAAAGTATTTAGGTTGTGATTCAGTAGTCTTTGTGTAGCAGTTGATAAAATCATCCTGCTATGTGTATGATCAAAATACATTAATCACTTATGTTATCAGTACTTTCATGTCATTGACTAATGAGATTTGCATGTAAATTATACTTCTTCATATATAAAAGATATTTTCTTTCACATTCTCACTAAAATGATTACTCCAACTTACCTCAACAACAAGCTCTGCTTGTCAGGTATCTAAATGTTATGGGGTGCCATTTTAAAGATCAAGATTAACATGATATCGACAGTAGCTCATAGACTTTAAAAAATTTAAAACTATGAAAGATAACTCACTTTGTTTGTTGTTAGTTTGGCTTTCAAAGCACCCAGTGGTAGGTTTATTTTGATCTGTCTGTGACCTTGCGCATTATTACACAGTCTTGGGTTGTTGTGTTAATATTATAAAGTAATATTCTTCTTCTTGTTATTATTAAAAATACAAGTTAGTTGGGGTTGGTAGGATACTTGATGACAACTTTATAGTACAGTATGGTACAGTCTGTATGGTGACAAAATTGATAAACTTCTGTATGAAGCGCTCCATCTTGAAACAAGTGTGCTATAAGTTGATCAAGGCAGCAGGTTAAGGTTCACATAGGTATACATTTTGTTGTGACTTATCTTGGGAGACTTCTTGCAGAGAAAGTGAGATGGTGCTGGAAACATAAACTGAGCTGTGTGGATTTTATTTATTTTAATTGTAGATATAGTTTGAGTAGATGTAGAGTTTCTTTGCTCATGATCTTTTCAACAGCCTGTTTTTGCTCCAACACAAATGGTAGTGTCAGTAATAGGATTGGTCAATTGTTTTTTGTTTTTGTTTTTTTAATGAAATTTGTATCCTGAGATGTACAAACAATGAATCATGCCCCTGGTCACCAACTTGATGGCATAAAAGCTCTATGAGCTGTCACCTACAGCACATTTATTTATTTTACCAGAAGACAACCCAGAGGTTGTAGGAGAGCATAGATACAAGGCCCACTATTGCATTTTGTTAGTATTCTTATGTGGCTCTTTCTGTCTTTTGTTGTAGTGAATGGTAGTGTCTAGAAAGGGTATGTCCCTTCAGGAGAGAGGTGCCAATGTCCAACCGGCCTAATTCCAATCCAGGGGGGTCACTGCGCCGTTCACAGAGGAACACTGCTGCGGCCCAGCCACAAGACCATACAGTCGCAGGAAGGTGAGTCTACCATCATACTTGTTGTCCACTTCTAGTTAAAATCTCATTACAAAGAGGCAGTAGTCATGGTTTGTGGGGAACATTAGTTGGGGTTTTCTTGAAGGAAACGACAAATTAGGGGTTTATTAGTGGGGTATTTGTACTTAATTCACCAGGGGTGTTTGCCTGTAGTTAATTTTAATTTATCGCAGAATGGTTATACTGCCCACTTTGATCAAAGGGGAAGCTTATCTTGTGTGCTTTTATCAGAGTCAAATTGTGATTAACTCTGTTTTAGTGGGTTTTCTTGCTACTCCAGAGGTGTCAATGATCACAGGATATGCAGACTCAGGCAGCCAAAATGATTTGGGTGTTAATCAAGTCTCTCTTTTATGTGGCTTAATCACAGAAATCCACACTGTCACTTGCTCTTTAATCTCCAACCTTACAGGTTGCAGTCAGAGCAGGTAAAACATAAAGCAAATTCCCCACCTGAAAGTAGAAGACCTAATTCTAAGGCTTCCAAAGCCACAGCCAGCTCAGCCACTGGCCAGTCCAGAGGGCACAGCTCAAGAAGGTACCCATCCTCTCTTCTTGGTGCTTATTGTGTGTGCGTGTGTTTGTGGGTTTGTATTTTAAGTAAAATTCACAATCAAGAAGAAAGTACAGTATTGTGCACCTTTTGGGTTTTGTTGTAAATTTGAATGAGAAAAATGAATGTGGCATTGTAATTTATCTCTTTTCATGGTTTAAAGAGTTTTCTGAGATGGTGTTTTGTTGTCCCTCTTGCTCCCTGACAGAAGCGGTCTTACTCTGTCCGTGGCTTCATTTGTGTTGCAAGACGAGCCAGAGGCTGCAGGGACATCTGAACAAGAGCGACCAGGCCACCAGTCAAAGAGTGAAGGCACCCGAGGGCTGAAGCGAAGTGAAGCTCCTGACCAAATTAGTACCTTTGGACCGACCCCTGCCAAGAAGCCCAAATCGCTCCCACCACCCCGAGATAATACCTCAGAGACCAAGAAAGGCCCAGCTAAGTCCAAGAAGAGATCACTTGCTTCGGAACCACCTGCATCGTCAGGTCGAGGTCAGAGCAAGAAGAGCGGGGCCACTGGGGCCTCACCAATCCAGAAACGGAAGAAAGCAGACTCTCTCCCCGGTCTAAGTAGCACCGCTGGGTCCCTCCCCAATCGTACTGAGGGCAGAACTGCAAAACCCACCAAGCTGGCGTCTAAATCGGCCGCCTCAGCCAAAGCTGGGTGTAGCAACGTGACAGACTCCTCCTCCTCTGCCTCCACCTTCTTCCTCTTCCTCAACCGCAGGCACCAACAGTGCCACCACGCAGGGCGCCAGAGTCAAACAAGGAAAAGATCAGACCAAGGCACGACGCTCTCGCTCAGCCTCAAGCCCCTCCCCACGCCGCAGTACCCGTGACAAGGAGCAGGCCAAAACCGCCAGCTCTTCAAAATTTGAGTGGGCAGCACGCTTCAACCCCAAAGTCAACCTGCCAAAACCCAAACTGTCCTTGCCTGGATCCTCCAAAACTGAGACCTCCAAACCTGGGCCATCAGGATTACAAGCTAAACTAGCAAGTGAGTAATGTTACCTGAGTGTTAGTAATGGAAGCACTCATTCTAATCCACTGTGTGAGCTGAGACACCAGTATTTTACAACTATAAGGCAACACTGCAGACCTATTAAGTGCTATTTAAGAAATATAGATATTGTGTCATATTTGGCTTCATATGTCAGTGTTTTAGTAACAGGAAAGGTGTATGCTGAGGAAAGTATCTGCAAGGGTTTGGGTTTTGGGTTTATAATTGTATGAAATATTTAGGGGTTTAAACAGAGTTACAGTTGTCTTGTTGAGGGTTAGTACATTATTCTCCAGAGCTTGGGTTGAGGTTACGTCTCTGGGATTAAATGTCACAGGAACCAGGATCCAAGCAGTGTCACAGCATCAGTTACAAACCCTCACTCTTGACCTATGGTATCAAATACATTTAGTGTTAAAGCTGAACAGTTACAGACATTACAGCACACTTAATTTCTGACAAAATTTTACAAAGGCTGTGTCCAAAAACAGTACTAACTACTCCTTAGTAGTGAATTGAGGGACACTTACACTTAGTAGTAATTGTATTCAGGGTTCAATGTTAATGTTTTTTCTTTTCTTTTTTTTTTTTCACTTGCCAAGTCAGGCAAGTAAGTCTTGCCCAAAGTCATTTTTTACTTTACTTTTTTGTGTTTACTAGCGGTTATTCAATAACAACAGACTAAAGTGAAATGTCATGTTTAATCTAGGGTTGCAAAATCTATAAAAAGTCACAAAATAGTGAAAAATGTCCTTCCCAGTTCTTCAGAGTTCAAGGTGATGTCTTTTAAATGTCTAACTTTGTTAGGTTAAAACAAAAGATATTTAGTTTAATGGGATATTCCACCCTAAAATGAATATTCAGTCATTATCTACTCACCCTCATGCCGATCAAAAGTAGGGTTTAGTTTTTTAGTTCACAAACCACTGCTGGAGTTTTACAGGAAAACAGCATTGCAGAATCTCCCAAACAACTGAAGTGAATGGTGAGCAGTTTTCACAAACAAAAAATTACGGGAAAAAAAACAAAGCATTAAATGCCTCCATACTGCTCATCTTGTGTAATCCAAGTCTTACAAAGCCCTGCCATGCCAAGTTGACTTAAAATATGTAATTTACACCATGTTTTAGCCTAAATCTTCACTTCAAGAAAAGTATCAGCCATGAGGCTGTATTAGTGGGACTCCAGTACCAATACTAAATATACTTTTTTATCTGAGCAGAGGAAACAAAACTAAGTTAGCAGTATGCAGTGTTACAGCCACCATTTAGTCAGTACTTAAAGTATTGAGGTTTGATACCCATCCTAGTGAGAAGATGGGAAAGACTGTAGTCCACACACACAGATATTAGTAGAAATTTGGAGTGTGTGGTGAAGTGAGTGTAAGCTGTTCAGGTCAGTGAGGGGTCAGGCTGTTCTAGGTAGGTGAAAGGATAGAAACTGAGGTGGGCTGTGTGCCATGGGCCCTAGGCCCAAATGTAGAGACCCCTCCTAAGTTGGCTTAGCATGTTGGCCCACCAGCTGACCAGGGGTATGTTTGAGGGCAGGGAAGGACTCGTGAGCTGCTTCTGTCAGGAGAGGAAAGAACTTCATCTCTCTCTCAATATCTTCATCTGTTAGCCTCTAATATCTTTGAACACATAGATTTTTCAGCAGTAATGGTGAGTGAGCATATACATAGTAGTTTGCTTGTGTTTCAGTTATTCTACATGGCTTTATGTTGCATGATTGCCATTTTGATCATGTTGCATTAGTTATGTTACTGCAGCCTAAAAAATAGAGAAATATTTGTGATTGCTTTGGGTGATTCTAGATAATTTGTACTTTATTATTTAGAAGTGCATGCTAACTGTGTGTGGGGAATTAATATTTGATCTGTTGTAATTTTAAAGGTTAGGTCAAATGAAGTACAGAAAGGAAATAATATTTCATACATCATTAATTCATTTGGTCTGAACTTTTTAAATGTTTATTTCTGTACTACTGAATTATGAGTCAGAGATCCAGCATGAAGGTTGCTCTGTCATAGGGCCATGGTTGGGTTACTATTAATACACACCCAGTCAGTGGCACAGGGCTCTAAACAGGCAACACTAGAGCCTTTACTGTATTGAAAAGTAACACTCGGCATCAGCTATCTTGACCAGGATTTTTTCATCGACTAATGAACAATAATCATGATATGGAAGGGTATTCTCTTTTATAATACCATAGCCACAGGATACTTTAAAGTATAATATTGTGTGTTATAATTCAATCCTAACATTCTCTGAAACTCGTGGACGCCTATGATATAGTTATGTTAGCTAGATGACAATTGTTTCATATCATCTGGACTGTAAAACAACACAAACACACTGTGTTGATTTACTTTGGTTTCAGACTGTGTTTCTGTTGTTGAAAAGTCTTGGTCCCTGGTCCACAGATGGGTGGTTATATGTCACTTTTTTCCCCCTTAGGTTTGAGGAAATCCACTAAGAAGCGCAGCGAGTCTCCTCCAGCAGAGCTCCCCAGCTATCGGCGGAGCACACGCCACAAGACCACGGGCTCCTGTGCCAGCACCAGGTACGATTTACAGAAATGGCTGAGTGTAGACTGTAGTGTAAATATTGAAGCCTAAAAATAAAACATGAAATTTTGGAGTCTTTAGTTTCATGATTTGTGCACACTAATGAGGGGAAACTAAATATTAGGAACATCTCTCAGTATGATTCAGTTTTAGCAGTTTCACAAATTGTAACCTCAAATGATCACAGCAGTGAGCAAAAACTGAGCATTATAAACTTCGTTAAGGTAGGATTTATTTCAAACATCCATGTCACTTGCTTGCAGTGTTCCTCATCCCTGCCTTTGCTGCTCATTGCATTATATTTTGGCATGTTAAAGCTACCTGTACATCAGTGGAACGGTGTGAAACCATTGGTAGGACTGTGTATTCCTTCACACGTGTGCGCATGCATGGTTGTGCATTCTTGTGCACGTGAACAAGATAAACAAGACTGGGTTCCATTCACAGAAAGAAACTATAGTGCTACTACAGGTTAAGAACTCCACAGGGAACCTTTAAGCTTTGTTTGGCCCAGAGACCGTAGGCTCTTGCTTATGGTGAAGATACAGTGAACGCTGTGAGTTTGCCGTTATTTATTTTAAATAGCTTAGGATTTGAGTGACTCACCTTTTGTTTGTAAAACCCCACTCTCCACAAACAATTTGAACCCAACAGCCATCACAGGGTGATAAGTGCTTTCAAAGTAAGATGGCGAAATAGAATAATAAAATGTGGCCCAATGGACAAGAAAAGTAAGGACAATGCAGTCTAAGTTGATTAAGCTATTTCACGAAAGAACATAAGGATAGTTTTTACACTAGTGTTGTCATGATACCAAAATATTGACTTTATTACCCAGTTCAGTATCATGATACTCAGTACCAAAACAATACTTAAAACAATATATATATGTGTGTGTATATATATATGTATATATGTGTGTGTGTGTGTGTGTGTGTGTATGTATATATGTATATGTATATATATATATGTGTGTGTGTGTGTTTCAGTTTCTGTGTACACACACCAATATTGAAACACAACAAGAATGGAATGAAATCTTGGGAAAAGTACCTACATTTTGGTATACTGTGCAGCACTAGTTTAGACCATCACTTACATTTACTTCCGTCATACCCAAAGATCATGTGGGAAAACACCTGGGTTGACTCAGATGCCATAATCATTGTCTGTAAAGTAGATTCCTTCGTTAAACAGATCAGTTGTATGGACAATAAACTAACCACCAACATGTTAAATTTCTATCTACAGAGATTCAGCATTTGTTAAAACAGCAACAAGGTCCCACAGGAGTCTTATAGGATCTCAGTTTTGATTCTTCTGTTTATGTTTGATTGCATTTACAATAACAATTATTAACATCCAGCATGAAAAAAATAGCCAGTGGAATCACACTATGTATTTATTTGACTTACTGTTGTAACGTAGAATGCACAGTACTTTGTGATTACTCTGCTGTCACTCATTGTCAATCTGTTTTTACTTATATCACAGTCGGCGGGGCTCAGGCCTGGGCAAGCGCGGGGCAGCCGACGCTCGCCGACAGGAGAAAATGGCCGACTCTGACAACAACCAGGATGGGGCCAACTCGTCAGCGGCTCGTACTGATGAGGCATCACAAGGGGCTTCAGGTACCCATCATGCCACTACTGTCTATTCTTTTTTAACAGTAGAACATTTGTCCTTGTTAAGTGCCGTTAAATCTATGGATGATCAAGAATTTTCCACTAAATTTTGCCTTAGAGCCCGCAGGGTTTTTATGGCTTGAAAGACTGATTTCTTTCTTTACTATTTAACTGTTAGTATGATTTTTTTTTTTAATTTAATGCTGTTTCTGTATCTAGCTTCAAGCTCAGTTGCTGGAGCAGTGGGCATGACCACCTCTGGAGAAAGTGAGTCTGATGACTCTGAAATGGGAAGGCTTCAAGGTATATTCAGATTTTCCAGTCAGTCCCTGCTAAAATTACCCATTTGTATACAATGTCACAATATTATCTGACAAAACAAGTAAATGTACACATATCCCTAATTTCTAATACTATAGTTTAGGGTATTAAGATGGCATGAGCAGTTTTCTCAGTTTTACTTATTTTTTTGTATAGTTGCTTTCTAACGCTTAGTTGTTTTGTTCCCTGAAGCCCTACTGGAGGCCAGGGGTCTCCCCCCACATCTTTTTGGGCCCCTTGGACCCCGCATGTCACAGCTGTTTCACAGGACCATTGGCAGTGGAGCCAGTAAGTACAATTTTCTCAAGCTTACATCAGCGCTCTTTGTGTTTGCTGAATCGTACATAACTGAAAGGTTCCCTGTTTCCAGGCTCCAAGGCTCAGCAGCTACTACAGGGCCTGCAGGCCACAGGTGATGAGTCTCAACAGCTCCAAGCTGCTATTGAGATGTGCCAGCTGTTGGTGATGGGCAATGAGGAAACACTTGGTGGATTCCCTGTCAAGAGTGTGGTGCCTGCTTTGGTTAGTCTTATTTTGTCTGTTTATTTTGTCATTAGAGGGACCGTTCACCCCAAATCAGAAACACATATTTTTGCCTCTTGCCTGTAGCTATTTATTCATCTAAATTGCTTTGGAGATGTTGGCTGTAGAGATGTCTGCCTTCTCTTGAATATAATGGAACTACACTATATTGACAAAAGTATCAGGACACCCCTCCAAATCATTGAACTCAGGTGTTCCAATCACTTCCATGGCCACAGGTGTATAAAATCAAGCACCTAGGCATGCAGACTGCTTCTACAAACATTTGTGAAAGAATGGGTCACTCTCAGGAGCTCACAGAATTCAAACGTGGCACCGTGATAGGTTGCCACCTGTGCAGTAAGTCCATTCGTGAAATTTCCTTGCTACTAAATATTCCACAGTCATCTGTTAGTGGTATTATAACAAAGTGGAAGTGATTGGGAACAAGAGCAACTCTGCCATGAAGTAGTAGGCCACGTAAAATCACAGAGCAGGGTCAGCGCACAGTGTGCAGAAGTCGCCAACTTTCTGCAGAGTCAATAGCTACAGACCTCCAAACGTTGTGTGTCCTTCAAATTAGCTCAAGAACAGTGCGTAGAGAGCTTCATGGATTGGGTTTCCTTGGCCGAGCAGCTGCATCCAAGCCTTACATCACCAAGTGCAATGCAAAGCGTTGGCTGCAGTGGTGTAAAGCACGCCGCCACTGGACTCTGGAGCAGTGGAGATGTGTTCTCTGGAGTGACGAATCATGCTTCTCTGTCCGGCAATCTGATGGACGAATCTAGGTTTGGCAGTTGCCTGGAGAACGGTACTTGCCTGACTGCATTGTGCCAAGTGTAAAGTTGGGTGGAGGGGGGATTATGGTGTGGGGTTGTTTTTCAGGGGTTGGGCTTGGCCCCTTAGTTCCAGTGAAAGGAACTCTTAATGCTTCAGCATACCAAGACATTTTGGACAATTTCATGCTCCCAACTTTGTGGCAACAGTTTGGGGATGGCCCCTTCCTGTTCCAACATGACTGCACACCAGTGCACAAAGCAAGGTCCATAAAGACATGGATGAGCGAGTTTGGTGTGGAGGAACTTGACTGGCCTGCACAGAGTCCTTACCTCAACCTGATAGAACACCTTTGGGATGAATTAGAGCAGAGACTGCGATCCAGGCCTTCTCATCCTGCATCAGTGCCTGACCTCACAAATGCGCTTCTGGAAGAATGGTCAAAATTTTCAACCATACAGATTAAGAATGGGATGTCATTAAAGGTCATGTGCATGTAAAGGCAGATGTTCTGATACTTTTGGCAATATAGTGTACATGGCACTCAGCTTGTGGTACACAATGCACAAAAACAAATATATTTGAAAAACTCAACAGCAAGTCTCTTTCCAGGAATCATGACCTGGTTACTCAAGATAATCCACAGACCTTGAATCCAGAACTACTTTCTTTCTACTGGAAAGAAAGTAGTTCCCACATGAAACTACTCATAACAGATCTCTTATCTTGACACATTATCTTGAGTAACCAGGTCATGATTCCTGGAAAGAGACTTGCTGTTGAGTTTTTCAAATGTATTTTTTGTGCTTTGAGCACCACAAGCCAAGTGCCACCTAGTTCCATTATATTGGAGAGAAGGCAGACATCTTTACGGCTGTTATCTCCACAACTCACACCAAAACTATCTAAATGACTAAACAGCACTACAGGCATTCGGAAAAGGCCATGGGTGGACTGTCCTTTAGATGCTCTCCATTGTACCTGGCTGTCCTGTCTGTTTTGCAGCTGTACGTCATGTGCACATTAATTTGATTCCATACTAATGCTCTCAACTTTCTCTACTTTCACAGATTACACTGTTACAAATGGAGCATAACTTTGATATTGTGAGTATGATGAACTTTTCCTGCTGTATATGTGGTTGTCTTTTGTTTGAGTCATTCATTTTTGTGATGCCACTGCTGTTTTTGCATGCCTTTGATCTCTACACACAGATGAATCATGCCTCTCGTGCACTCACATATATGATGGAGGCACTCCCTCGATCCTCTGCTGTGGTGGTCGATGCTATTCCTGTCTTCCTGGAGAAGGTAAGACACTGTGTTCTCTGTCTGTCCCTAATCTCTTGTTAATTCGCAATGGTGGCCTTTTGATGTGCTAATGCCTTTTCCACCTTCTTGTCTGCAGCTTCAGGTGATCCAGTTCATTGACGTAGCAGAGCAGGCTCTGACAGCCTTGGAGATGTTGTCAAGGCGACACAGCAAAGCCATTTTGCAAGCTGTAAGTGTTGCACTGTCTTTTTGTCATGCCCTTTAATCACCATCTGTTAGCCACAATTCTACACCACAATAATGTTATCATTTGTCATCCATCACAGGGTGGGCTCGCTGACTGCCTCCTCTACCTGGAGTTCTTCAGCATCAATGCTCAGAGAAATGCTTTGGCTATTGCAGCTAACTGCTGCCAGAGCATCACTCCAGATGAATTCCACTTTGTGGCTGATTCTCTGCCACTGTTGACTCAGAGACTCACACACCAGGTATGTTTTTCCCATGTTAGATATAGGGCTGGGTGTTGTTCAGAAATATTCAGCACCAGTACCAATACCTTGCCCTCAATACCAGTTCCCGAAAAACACTTCATTCGATACCAAATCCATTTTAACAAAAAGAAAAATTACATTACACATTACAGTAGAATTACTACCTTTAAAGGAAGAAGTTATTCAAAGATCTAGAGGTGAAAAAGAACAAAACCAAAACAATCACAGCCTCTGGGTGTTATATAGTGTTTTATTGCATGCCAACATATAATGTGAGACAGCCAATCAGCAGCGTTATTAGTTCTTGGTGGAGGCATGTTGCATGCTTAGAAGCTCACTGACTCTGATGAGATTTACTCCTAAGGTACTGAAATTTGGTATTGAATGAGAGGCCATTTTTTAACACTTGATAGTACTGAACAATTCGATAGGTGCCATTAAATTGAAAGTTAAATTTAATCAAAGATTGATACCCAGTCCTAGTCAGACAACAGTTAATTATAACATGCAACACCATCACAGAAAGGGATTGGCTCAAGTTTTATTTACTGGTGTTCCTCATCGAGTAAGTTTCATATTTTAGAAATTAAACTGACTATTCACATGTGAGCAAAAATCTGAAAAAAGTTGATTTTATCAAAATATTGTGAGGTTTCTCAATTTTCCACATCATCAATGATGAGCAAGGCCTGAAATGCATTTAGTCAAGGAGACTGTGACTTCTTTCTAAGGGCAAAGTTTTCAATTTAAATGCAGATTGTTGTGCTAGCCAGAGCTTAAGTTAACCAGTGACCCTCCGTCAAAACACTTCGATATTTCTGCAGACGATTAAAAAATATTTACATAAAATGACAGCACCTGTTTGCTGTAACTACCTTTACATAAAGAATGAAATAAACAAAGGTGGCAGTCGTACATCAGTGGTTTACTAAGTTCTGCTTTTTAGAGAAGTTTTACCTTTTCTTTCTTTTTAGTGTGCAATCAAAACCTGGCTTTTTTTCTCATGATTGACCTAGGTCACTTTGACAGGAATTACTTTGATGGCTGTGTAAACATGAATACTATGAGTTCACTTCAATTTTTCTGTGTTTAATCCTCCTCCACCTCACACTCATATGTTTGTGCCTCAAATAGTATCTATTTCAGTCATTGCCTTCACGGTAACCTCTGGTAAACATTCACTAATGGCTACATTCATTTAACTCTTTCAGGATAAAAAATCCGTCGAAAGCACTTGTCTCTGTTTCGCCAGACTGGTGGACAACTTTCAACATGAAGAGGTTTGTACCTTAGTTTCTTTTTAAGACTAAACAACATGTTTGTTCTTCATGTTTTGTCATCTCTGTATTATCTCCTGCACCATCCAGCTCCCCAGCTAATGTGCATGTATGTGTCTGTAAACAGAACCTGCTGCAGGAGGTTGCATCACGGGACCTGTTGACCAATATTCAGCAGCTGCTGGTAGTGACCCCTCCTGTGCTGAGCTCGGGGATGTTTATCATGGTTGTGCGCATGTTCTCCCTTATGTGCTCGAACTGCCCCTGCCTGGCAGTCCAGCTTATGAAACAAAGTGAGTAACCCTCACGCACACACATCAGTGGGTCACACTTATTACTTGCCCTGCTTTTTAACTGCTCTGAAATAGTTTGCCTCATTTTATTTGAGAATTTCTAAGTCTTTTTTATAGTTTGTTTTTTTTTTGCTGATGTGACAGTACACAATTTAACTTGTACTAGTTAACAACACCTATGAGTTCTGTATATTTGTTTTTTTCTTTCTTTCAGGTGCACACATGCTGTAAGATATGCTGTAGCTCACTTCACATTTTCAACTTGAGTGAACAAGTTTTTGCTTTAATTTTCACCATCTAGACGAAAATCATGTCTGTTCATATAAACTTGCATCTTATTGACTGCCTCCAAAATCTGCTTTGCTTTGTGACTTGACAGACTCTTAGCAGTAGGAATATTATGTTGCATATGCAACAGGGCAACTAACAACAGATATCATTTTGTGTTACCTTTTCTAAACAGACATAGCAGAAACTCTGCGTTTCCTCTTGTGTGGTGCATCAAATGGCAGCTGCCAGGAGCAGATAGAACTGGTACCTCGGAGCCCCCAGGAGCTCTATGAACTGACCTCCCTCATATGGTAACATCCATTTTCCTGCCTTCTGTTTAGTATTGTATGGGTTGAGATTACACTGGACTATATGGGAAAAACTGCCACTTTGGGGATGGTAATCCTGTAAATTATGCTGCCAATGAGAATTGTGTTTGCTGTAATAGAAAATTCAAGATGACTTTCCTCTGCACAAGTTACAGTAAGTCTTATGAAATATACTCTTCCACACTGACGTGAGGCCAACAACAGTGCTACAAATGTTACCTCTGTTTCATTCAGAACTTGAACCACAGATGCAGTTGTTTTACCAAAGTCATTTGAGCAAAAGTGGTAACAGAAAAAAAGTTGGAGACAGTTAAACTAAAATTCAAGTAAAGAGAATTTTGCAGTTTTCTGAAACAACTCTTCTTCTTGTAGTGAGCTGATGCCCTGCCTGCCTAGAGAGGGCATCTTTGCAGTTGATGTAATGCTGAAGAAGGGCAGTGCCCAGACGACAGAAGGGGCGATCTGGCAGTGGAGGGATGACCGGGGACTGTGGCATCCCTACAACCGCATTGACAGCCGCATCATTGAGGTATAAATGCATTCTGTAGCTTTAAAACCTCCAAATGTGTGATGAATTAATCATTGTTGGAGATACCTCTTCTACATCACAAGGTAACTATTTGAGGGATGAATAATGGATTGAATCTTTTAAAATGTTCCATTATATTATTTGACAGCAGTCCATCTATTCAGCATCTCTTAGTACATATATACAGACAATTATGTGGGGCTTATCAACATGTGATACTGAATGTATTTGGTGTTTATCTTGCCTTACAGACAGCCCACCAGAACGGGGAGGATGAGATCAGCTTGTCGACTTTGGGCCGTGTGTACACAATTGACTTCAACTCTATGCAGCAGATCAATGAAGACACAGGAACAGCACGCGGTATCCAGCGGAAACCAAATCCTCTTGCCAACCCCAATACAGGTAATATAGGTCCGGCAAATTCTGGAGACTTATGTGAAGATGACAGTGTGTTGTATTTTATATTGACATAAAAATCATCATAGCATGCTTGAGCAAATGAGCCTGATCTGTTCACCATCTGTCTGCAGGGAGTCACCAAGAGGTTCGTCGAGAAGATGCACGAGCCCAGTTGATGAAGGAGGATCCTGAGCTGGCAAAGTGCTTTATCAAAACTCTGTTTGGGGTCTTGTATGAGGTGTACAGCTCATCTGCTGGCCCTGCTGTCAGACACAAGTGCCTTAGAGCCATCCTCAGGATCATCTACTTTGCTGATGCAGAGCTGCTGAAGGATGTGCTGAGGAACCATGCTGTGTCCAGGTAACAGTCGGGGTTACTTTTAATGCTGACATAAAAGCAGGATCAGAACGTTGGCTTAAAGGAGATTAATAGCTTTTTTTTTTGAAGTCCTTGAAAATCAGTTTGCTTTCAACTCATCTATTTTTTCTCTGTTTATTTCTGCAGTCACATTGCCTCCATGCTTCCCAGCCAGGACCTGAAGATTGTAGTGGGTTCTCTGCAGATGGCTGAGATCCTCATGCAGAAGCTGCCTGACGTCTTCAGTGTCTATTTCAGAAGAGAAGGTAGAGTGTAATCCTGTGGGATTCACATGTACCACCTCATGTACCACCTCACCAGAGAAGACTTTTTTTTTTTTTTTAACCCCATCTAAAAAAAAAGTCTATGAGGCATGTGGTTTCCTGCAGTTTGTAAACATCTTATTTTGGCAGTAAAATGTGTTGCTGCCAGTGTTTTCCTTTACCGTGATCCACACTCGTCCTCAGCCAGAACCAAGTGACTCTTTCTTAACTGACCTGAAGTGCATTGCTGCAAGGGCTGGGTGTCATCTAAAAAAATTCTAAATTCAGTACCAGTACCTTTTAAAATGATACAGATACCAGTAGAGTTGTTCATTTGATACTTTTGTTTCCTACTTTATTCCATACCCAACATGTGGATGGAAGTATTCCTAGAATAATCTTCTGCATTTTATGCGTTTATTTTTATCAGATCTCACAGGTCGTAGTATAGGCAGACTTTCAAAACCTTTGGTTGCATCTCGGCTAACTTAGCTGCCAACTCCTACAGATACACCCTGCTTCACTTCACCACACCACAGACAGTGTGGATTGTAGCTGCTGTGGTAGTGGGCCAGTCGTGTCACATTAAATTGAAGAATGCTTGCAGTGATTGACTGCAAGTAAAACCATACAAGTAGTTATTTTTCTCTAGATCTGGGTACAAAAAGAATCAAAAGGCAGGTATTGCTTGACTCGAGAAGTTTCAATACTACTTGGTGCTAGGTTGTATTCAGTTGATATTCAAAGGTATAGAGTACTAGGGCTGGTCAATATGGCTTATAAATAGTATCTCTGTATTTTGGCAATGCCACAATATATGATCTATATCTTGAAACACATATTTTCTCTACAATAACAGTAAATTCTCAAATAGTGCAAACATGATGATCTTACATATATGATGCATTGCTGTAACACAATGCACACAATTAACACAATGAGATTTTTGTTAAATAATCATCAGTAATGTGGATATAGTGACTAAGTGGGTAAAGACAAATAATTGAACAGTCTGGTAAGTTCAGAAAATTCCATCCCTTTCCTGTAATGCAGCCTTTGAAACCAGGAAAAGACAACACTTATGCTGTATCACGACATAATGATATCCAAAATCTAAGACTATATCTAGTCTTGTATCATGATAATGATATAGTTCCCAGCCTTATGCATTACCAATACCCAGCCCTAAGTGCTGCTGTTTTTAAAGCCTTTAGACAGTTTATCATGCCTGTGTTTCTCCTCTCTCTACCAGGTGTGATGCACCAGGTGAAGAACCTGTCAGAGACTGAGAGCTTTCTAGTCACTAGTCCCCCGAAGGCTTGTCCTAGTGGTACTGCCAGTTTGTGTACTACAACCATCAGCACTGCATCCACCACGTCTGCTAATAATGCAACTCCTGATCTGGGTTCACCCAGCTTCCAGCACAGCATGGACGACTCACTGGACCTCAGCCCACAGGGGTGAGTATGTGGTCATGTGTGGCTTTGGTTCGGCTGGTTACAAGTGTTTTAAAAATACATTTCTTACACAGACCCAAATTCAGTGTCAGACTGCAAGCTTAATCTCATAAATGCAGATTGCATCCTGTGCTGAACCACCTTAAAACAGCTGGAGTTAATTTTGTTGCCCAACAACTGGTTCTGCAAATTCTTGTTGAAACTGAAAATCTGAGCTTATTGGATAGCAGTGTGTTAAGTTATAGGGTTGTGTGAACTTTTCTGTTTTCATTCTCATTTCAACTGTGTTTACTCAACATCTGCAATAGGTGATCTGATCACTCTGATAGGGAGAGTTGTGTCTCAGATCAATAAGAAAATGCTTGCCTGGATGATTTGACATCAAGAAATGTGACAGCCACCTCACTTGTGGTTACAGAAATGAACGTACACCACCATGTTCTGAACAGAAGCATTGCTAACAGTATTTGCATTTTGGAACATAAAATCCAGCCCAGCACTAGGCCAAGGCATGATGGGAAATGTGGGCCATCACTAGGCTTTAATTATTTTGACCGCTAGATGATCTCACACTACATGTTTCCCTCAGAATAAGTTTGAGAGAGGAGAGGAGAGAAGGCAGGAGGAATCCTGAGGAATCACAAGGACAGTCTCCTGACTATAACTAAAAAATGAGCATAGATTATGTCCATTATTGGAGCAGCACACTCCACTTAGGTTGCAGAATGTAGACAAATATATTTGTTCGGTGCCTCTTTATTGGGCATCAGCTTTGCATTTACACACATACTGTCAGAAAAAAATAGATCTGAAGCATCAATAAACGCATGCCCCTGAGAAAGAGACACAGCTAAGATGGTGCAAAAAGCTGCATAGATTAAAATGAGAGCCAAAAAAGTCAAAGTCCATGTGTCTGCGTTTGGTGCAACAATATTACAGAATGATATTCCATTTAACATTATTATCTTATCTTTAATTTTGCAATCCAAATCCTTAAGGATAACCACTCTTATGGAGCACAAGTTTTGGTGAGCAGATATATGAAAAACAATGATGTGGGTTGTCAGATCCATGGAAAAGGGTTCAGGAGGGAGACACGCTGCTCCATTAGAAATGTCTCTAAATGCACAGCAGATTCAAGAGATTATTTTTTATAACAGCTTAGTTCTGGTAGTCTGTTAATTAAAATTGTCTTAATATCGGAGTAGAAAATGATTGTCGATCATTCTTTCAATTGTTGATGGATTATAAGATGTGATTGCCAATTCATGTATGCTACCATTTATCAGTGTTTTATAATGTATCTATGTTTATGACTTACTTTCTCCTTCAACAAGGCGGTTAAGCGATGTCCTGAAAAGGAAACGGCTACCTAAAAGAGGGCCCAGAAGGCCCAAGTACTCTCCCCCAAGAGACGATGACAAAGTAGACAATCAGGGTAAGTTTCAGTGTTACTATTTCTGTGTGTAAATATCCCAACTAGACACATAGACAACCAAATGTGCCAGTATAGGACCACCTTTCATCAAGAAATGTTGATATCACTGTTAAATGTTATGTAAAAATGTTTGTATTACTGAGCTACTGTGTAGATATGTAGATATGCCAGCTAACACCTGCATTAACAATGAGTGAACAGTTTTTAATTTTGTTCATTTTTGTTTCTTTTTGTTGCTCTTGAGCAACCTGCGTCAGATTGAATTATTCAGCATTGTCTGGTTGTCAAGATTTATCAATGATGCCTTAAAACACATTTGAGTGGGCATGAATTGATTTTTGTGGTTTGGGATATATCCTTAGCTTATGGATAACCCTCCTAATCTGGTTCTTTACAGCCAAGAGCCCCACCAGTACTCAGTCACCCAAATCGTCGTTCTTGGCCAGTCTTAACCCCAAGACCTGGGGCAAACTGGGTGCTCAGACCAACAATGCCAACTCAGAGCCCTCACGCACAGCAGGGGTGAGTGGCTTGGCAAGGGCACCTCCCAAGGACTCAATTTCAAATAACAGGTACGATGAGGAGTTGTTGTTTCTTTTTTTGTTTGTTTTTTTTTTCTTCCTCTTACACATGTGATGTGATCGGTCGCTGGCTGTGGTGTAAATGTGTTGACTGCTTTATGTAATGAGTGGAATGTTTTTTTGTTTTTTTTCATAATTCTTTTGTAGAGACAAAATAAAGGCCTGGATTAAAGAACAGGCGAGTAAGTTTGTGGAGCGCTACTTCAACTCTGAAAATGTGGATGGCAGCAACCCTGCACTGAATGTACTCCAGAGACTTTGCACAGCCACTGAGCAGCTTAGCCTGCAGGTAAAACACACATCCCTGTTGTAGAGGCTGTTCTTAAACTTAAAATTGTTAAAACTGATAAAGCTGGTAATTTACAAACTTTGATTAGGTCATGTCAATGCAAAATGGCTGGCCGATGGCCAAGTAGTGAAACCTGATACTGCAGTTGCGTTTATGGAGCTAAAATTGACATTATACAGTAATGTTACCAGCACTGAGACATTTCTCTGATGATCGGTTATGTTCCTGTTTTTCTCAGGTGGACGGTGGTTTGGAGTGCCTGGTGGAGATCTCCAGTATTGTATCAGAATCTGACGTGTCGTCGTTTGAGATCCAGCACAGCGGGCTGGTGAAGCAGCTCCTGGTCTACCTAACCTCCAGCACAGACAGAGACTTGCTCAGCCGTGATGTGCGGCTCAAGAGGTTCTTGCATGTATTCGCTGGCTGTCCGGTGAGAAACTAGAAGATGTCATTTTATCACGTATTGTCAAAGAATTTTAAGACTTCGGTCAAATTTAACATTAATTTGTTTGTTGTCCCCCCGATTGGTTTGCAGGTTCCCGGAATGGAGCCTCTAGGTCGTCTGGACCCATCAGAGAATGGGCCGTACCTGGCACTGGTGCACAAAATGAACAGCTGCCTGAGCCAAATGGAGCAGTTCCCCGTCAAAGTGCATGATTTCCCCAGTGGCAATGGCAACGGCAGTAGGTCTGTGGGTTTATTGTTATTTGTTGTTGATAATCAAATTGCCTTAATATTTTAACACATTTACAGTGCTTGGTATACCACTTTTAAAAATGTGTGTTTAATTTCTCTCTACAGGGGCTCTCAAGCACTGAAGTTCTTCAACACACATCAGCTCAAGTGTCAGCTGCAGAGACACCCAGATTGCACTAATGTTAAACAGTGGAAAGGCGGCCCTGTGAAAATAGACCCCCTGGCTCTTGTGCAGGCCATTGAGAGATATCTTGTGTCAGAGGTGAGTGACTGTTCAATTAGATTTGGAGACGTGAGCCCCTGCCAGCCTTTTGAGTCCTCCTATGGCACCTGTTTTTCCTGCACTTTGTCCAAATGCCAGAAGTTGTCCCTTTCATTGCTCCTGTAATGGGCTATTCAGTGTGACTTCTTTTATTTGTTTTTAGTTGAGTTAATGACTTGAAATCTGTACAGGGTACGGCAGAATCAGAGAAGAGGATGAAGACAGTGATGACGACGGTTCAGATGATGAAATCGATGAATCACTGGTATGTGATACTGTTAATGCAAGGCTCATGTTTTAATCTGTTCAAACTTAAAGGGAGAGTTCACCCAAAAATCAAAAAAACATATTTTTTTCCTCTGGTTTTGTAGTGATATTTATCTAGATCATTTTGGTTTGAGCTGCAGAGGTTTGGAGATATCAGCCATAGAGATTAGGCAATCAACACCTTGCCTAGGGAATACAGTGGAAATTAGCTAATCAGCTACAAACTGGTACATTTACAGCAATGTTCATCAATGTGTACTGTCCTGAAACAAATTAAACTTTAAAAAAAAAAAAAAAGTTGTCTAAAATGGCACTCTGCTTGTGGGGTTCAAAGCATCAAAAAAACACCTTTGAAATTCAACAGCGATGTCTCTTTCCAGAAACCATGACCCAGTTACTCATGATAATCTACAGACCTTGTTGTGAGCAGTTTCATGTAGGAACTACTTTATTTCAAATGAAACAAAGTAGTTGTGGTTGATTCTACTGTAGAAAGAAACGATACAAAGCTGTCACTTCAGTATTAATAAACCATATATGTAATACCATTGTGTAATTTGTTACCCAGGCGGCGCAGTTCCTGAATTCTGGCAGTGTGCGTCACAGACTACAGTTCTACATTGGTGACCACTTACTACCATACAACATGACAGTATACCAGGCTGTGCGGCAGTACAGTCTTCAGGCAGAAGAGGAAAGGGAGTCGACAGACGATGAGGCAAACCCACTCGGTCGAGCCGGCATCTGGACCAAAACGCACACAATATGGTAAAAAATTCTTCTTTTAAAAAGTCGTAATCGGTTCTTTACAGACACAGAAGTTTTTTCTTCTTACAGAAGAGGTCTTGTGGCTCTTCGTTTTCTAGGATCCGTCAAATTTTTAAAAGTTTTGGTGTATTGGGGGCAAGCCATGCTGATTTATTCACCAAGTTTTTGAAATGTACATGTCCGATACTGCAACCTTGAATATTTGCTGATGCCAGTTCCAGTTTGAAAGATACCATCTTTTTCCCTCTCTTAAACAACCAAGCTGTTAATAATGTATTTGTGTGGATGCACTTTGCTTAATGTGGCTATCTAAAAACATGCTCAGTTTGTGAAATTAATATTCTTCTCCCACACATGTAGGAACACATAGCCCACAACATGACTAAGTTAAACAATACTGTTGCTTCTTTTTATTTACATTTTTTCACACACAGCACTTTAAGCAGCATTTTTGATTGGTCAGCATCGTTCAAACATTCAAAATGAAATTTAAATAAATGAATAAATTGCGCTCGGCTGTGTTGCTTTTTTCTTCCATCAGCTTAAAAAAAAAAAAATCCTCACAGCTGACATGATGACGGCACTGTTGACAGGTCTAACTCACATTCTAGCTTCTGTTCACGTGACACATCTGTGTTACTGTGGCACATCTCTTAATGGCATGTGGTTCAAAGTTTATTTAAGCATTTCCGTGATAGTTTAGGCTAATGGATCATATTAGAGATGGAGCTGATCTGATCCAATATCGGAATCAGGGCTGATATTGAGGTACGCAGATTCATGTTGCTCCACCCCCACTTTTACACACCACTTTTTGGAGTTGCAAACAATGTTTGCGTTTCCTGAGTCTTGTCACAAAAGGTAAGAGTTGAAAGAAGGCAGTTTCTGGTATTAACAGCGAACATACAGGCCCATCAGAGCATTCAGTGACAAACTGTTGTGTCTTATTTCCCGACAGGTATAAGCCTGTGAGAGAGGACGAGGATGGCAGCAAGGACGCTGTGGGAGGAAAGAGGGGCCGCGCCCAGACTGCACCCACCAAAACCTCACCTCGCAACGCCAAGAAGCAGGATGAGCTGTGGCATGGTGAGAATCATAAATAAGGGCCTTTAAAAAAGGTCAGATGTGCTGCATCTGTTTCTTTCCTTTATGTATTTCAGTACATGTGTACATAGATGAGTTTTAAATAGAACACACAGCTTCTCGTTGTCTGTTTCACACAAGTCAATCTGTACCGTGAACTTCATTCCTACATTGCTTTCATCACTTCTAGACGGCGTGTGTCCCAGTGTCATCAGTCCCTTAGAGACATACCTCACTTCGGAGCCACCAGAGACCATAACCTTTGATGACCCCTCTTTAGAGGTCAACCTGCTGCTGAGGGTCCTGCACTCCATCAGTAGATACTGGTTCTACTTGTATGATGTAAGTCTTGTTCCCTAAAGAATTACAAGAGGAAGGCAGCGACTTCAAGTCAGTCTCTTTCTGTCCAAGTTGCCTTTTTGTCTCACATTTAAGAATTGGTGATGGAGACTCGTTAGTTGAGTAATCAACATGATTTAACACTTAAATCAGTTTCCGAAGCTGTGAGAGAGCTGTGTAAAACTCCCTTGTTCACAATTTTATGATATAAAATATCACATGAATATTTTTTGTTGTTTTGTAGAATGCTGTGTGTAAGGAAATCATCCCTACGAGTGAGTTCATAAACAGTAAGCTGACAGCCAAAGCTAACCGTCAGCTACAAGACCCGCTGGTCATCATGACGGGAAACATCCCTACATGGCTCATTGAGCTTGGAAAGACCTGGTAAGTGTTTCTGATCTTTCATCTTTATTGTGTACCTTGACTACAACATTGATATTGTTCTTGCTACGTTTGACTGGTATGACTTTATTGTCACTTACATTATTCTCTTTTTCTCTCTACAGTCCTTTTTTCTTCCCCTTTGACACCCGGCAGATGTTGTTCTATGTAACAGCCTTTGATCGCGACAGAGCAATGCAGCGTCTACTGGACACAAACCCTGAGATCAACCAATCAGATTCTCAGGACAGCAGAGTTGCACCACGTCTTGACAGGAAAAAGGTACAGTGTGTTGTCTTATTGAACTGTTGTACTTGGAGGTCACAAATCATACAAGTTCATCCTTGTATGTGTTACCAGTTTCTATTGTATCAGAATGGAATTTGAACTGTGTTCTGACTTCTTCACATTTATTGTTTCTCATTTGATGCAGATGATCATGATTTTTTTCTGGCCTGACTTGAAACTCATTTCTCTCCTCCCTTGTCTTGTGGTTTCAGAGGACGATAAACCGCGATGAGCTGCTAAAACAGGCCGAGAGTGTGATGCAGGACCTCGGCAGCTCCAGGGCGATGTTGGAGATTCAATATGAGAATGAGGTATCTGTAGCGTATATTTCTATATTTCCTGAATCATGACTGTGGTGTAGTAAAATGTGTTTTTTTTAAGAAGCAGTTCTAATTGTTTTCTTCCCTCAGGTCGGCACAGGGCTTGGCCCCACTTTGGAGTTCTACGCTCTGGTGTCCCAGGAGCTACAACGGGCTGATCTGGGCCTGTGGAGGGGCGAAGAGGTCACGCTGGCCAATCCTAAAGGTACCGCATTTGGCTATGAACAAGATATGATGAAAAGCATGTCATGTTAGCTTTATCTTATACAACATGTGTCAGGGTCTGCCACAGTGAAAATTTCTAACAAGGTATTCTTTGTTCCATACTGATCATGTGTTTGCAATGGTGCATGCTTATCGGTCAGACATTGGTGAA
This sequence comes from Lutjanus argentimaculatus, assembly GCA_034769285.1. Lineage (NCBI taxonomy): Eukaryota > Metazoa > Chordata > Actinopteri > Lutjaniformes > Lutjanidae > Lutjanus > Lutjanus argentimaculatus. Next base: position 7,913,737 of record JAWZSL010000001.1, read on the forward strand.
AATGCATAAGAGGCATTTATGCATTGAGATGTCCTCAGTAGGGGACAACTGATATGTTTTTCTTTTTTTCAGGGACAATTAGAGATTGAAATTAAGGATGTACTGTTGTCCCAGGGACAATAAAAACAGCACCTGGGATACAAACATGCCATTTGTGGGACAATAAATAAACAACTGTAGCCTATATAATTTCAGTTGTTAAATGTGTGTGCGCATCACACACATTAACACACTGTTATGGTGTTTAAAATGAAGTGATTTTTTTGATGAATTAAAAATAAACAAACAGTAACTCAAGCAACGACAACAAGAATAATGAAAAGTGATTGTGGCTGAACACCTACATGTAGGGTGATTTTAATTCTTTGAGTGGAAAGAGCAACTTTCATGTTGGACCAAAGTGAGTCAATGAAGTAATAAAAGTTATTAAACTACATTTAATATGTAGAATGAACAAAAGAGCTTCTGTTTGGGACAATAGTTAGTTAAGTCTGGGACAGCTGAGAGTAGAATTTGTGGCAGTTGCAGGCACTGAGGAAAAGGATTAATTTTGAGCCCTGGGGGCAGTATTGGTTATTAGTAATCAAGGACATGTATAACTGATAGTTGCAACTGATATTGATAAGCAGCAAAAATAAAGAGTCAAGATCAGATTGTGTTGTGGGCAGGACATTTGAGTGAGACCACAGAATGGTGACTACAGACAGAGAGGTGGCTGTATATCAGATCTGATGATCGGCCAGGCCAGTAGTTGGTTGACCAGTAGTCTTCATTGCTTTGTCCATGATTTAGAATTTGTACTTCAAGTGTTATTGCAATGAATGTAATGTACATGCTTTCATGATATAGACATACTCTGATCATATTGTGTCTCTGTCCAAGCAGGAAGCCAAGAGGGAACTAAATACATGTTCAACACCAGAGGACTGTTTGCTGTTCCCTTCGGCAGGACAACTAAACCAGCACACATAGCCAAAATCAAAATGAAGTTCCGTTTCTTAGGAAAGCTAATGGCCAAAGCCATTATGGACTTCAGACTGGTAACAACTTCAATTTTCTGTTCTGTCTTTGTTAATAGAGTCATATTTCCAACTGAACATAAGACATTTAGGGCTGCTCTTCTGCCACTGGCAAATGACTCTTATTTAGACATGCTGTAGTAAATGCTCTCAGGTATAATCAAGGTGTCTGCTTGACATGTTGCAGCTTTTTAAGCATCACATACCATTTTATTTTAACTGACAATTTCCTCCTGCTTCTTTTGTCAGCTGGACCTGCCCCTGGGGCTGCCATTTTATAAGTGGATGCTACGGCACGAGCTTTCGATAAGCTCCCATGACCTGGTGAACATCGATCCAGGCGTGGCCAAGTCCATCCAGCACTTGGAGGATATTATCCGCCAGAAGAAGAGGCTGGAACAGGACCGATCACAGGTAGAACACATCAGGGAGGACTGTGGTCCTGGGGTCTTCTAGTGGGTTTCATAAAAGCGTCTCCACAGAAAACTCAATCTGGTCATGACACTGGGCTTAGTTGTTGCTGAATACGGCCCCCTAAAACGTTCATATGCAAAACAAACTCCATCACAGTTCCTCCAACTGTCTCTTTGTTAAAGCTATTGTAAACCCAATTACACAAAAGCTTTCTAACCATGTAATTTAGGGTTTTATGTACATATTAGTAACCATCTGAAAAGTATTTGAAATTAATTTTGATTCAGATTTGAAGTATTGTCATTTAAGCTTTTGTTCGCTTTCCTTGTATTAGGTTTGAGTTTGGGCATGCATGTGTAAGGACATTTATTACGAAACATACATTATTTGTTAATAAATCATAAAAAATCCACCTCAGTTGTCACATGAAATGGGTGCGATAAAACCTCTCTACTCCTGCTTAATGTGCCATTTTGAGTCTCAGCCAACTCATCCCATTATGTCCCATTACTCCCATTACTCGACCCATTATGTCTCTTCAGACTCCTTTGACAAAAACGGTTATTTTTTCCTAGCAGAGCATAGGAGTTGCTGGACTGCCACTGCCTGCAAGTAATGTTAGTTCAGATGTGAACAAAAAGATGTGGTCAAAAATGTTAGAACACCAAAATCACACAATAACACAAAAAAAGTAATTGATTGAGGCAGCTTTAGATGAGCAACTCCCTTGTTCTGCAAGGTAAAATTACAGTTTTTATTAGAGGAGTCTTTGTGGCTTTGAAGGGAGCGCAGAAGGCCGCTTCAGTTTCTCGTCAGACAAGGCCGTCTGGCAGCAAAGTAAAGTGGTGAAAATACTCTAAATATAGCTTACAGTGTTCTTGAGGACACTCAACTTTGATATGTATACATTTTTACTATTTCAAGACAAATTTTTAGAGGTTTTTACCCGTCTTCTGTGTTTGCTTGCAACAGACGAGGGAGACCCTACAGCAGGCGCTGGAGAGCCTGAACATGAACGGCTGCTCAGTGGAGGACCTGGGTTTGGACTTCACCCTTCCTGGATTCCCCAACATTGAGCTGAAAAAGGGCGGCAAAGACGTCCCAGTCACAATCTACAACCTGGAGGAGTACCTCAGGGTATGGGATACTGTCTTTCTTACAACTCGTAACTCACCCTCACATTTAGCGTCAAGCCTTGAAATCGTTCCTCTTAAGGTTAATTTTAATCTTTGGTCTTTGCCGCTTTTCTCATCTCTCCCTCCAGTTGGTGGTGTACTGGACTCTAAATGAAGGAGTGTCCAGACAATTTGAGTCATTTAGGGAAGGGTTTGAGTCAGTCTTCCCCTTGCATCACCTGCAGTATTTCTATCCAGAGGAGGTAAGCACATATTGTTTTTCATTCTTCTCAGTCAGTCATAGAAATTAACCATATGATGCAGTCAGTAAAAATGTTTTCAACTATATTAACTCTTGAGCACTCACTCTAAAATTTCTAGAAATACTGGTTGGTCGGTAGGTCAGTTGTATTTAACTACAATGGTTGTCGCTGGGAAATGAGTCATCATTTACAGTGTTGAATCTCTTGCCACAGTAGATCTTTGGATCTTTGTTTTATGTATTAGTCCAACACAAAGGAGCCATATTATTAGTGTCCTTTATTTAATGGTTCATTGTTCCTCCTTTCCTGCTGCAGCTTGACCAGTTGCTGTGTGGCAGTAAATCTGAGACGTGGGATGTCAAGACGCTGATGGAGTGCTGTCGACCAGACCACGGCTACACACATGACAGGTGAAGACCATCAGACCTGTGATGCGCTTAAAATATTGCAAACAGGAAAGAGCTGTGTCCAAATACCATCTAAGTCACATTAGCCTCAATCGTTGAGATTTTTGCCAAAAGTTTACCTGTCATCAAACCCTCAAAACTTCATTTTATGTAGTGCAGGGTACCATAGGTCGAGGCTGTGTTTTCTTACTACCTACATAATACACTGTAGGTATAAGACACATGTTTTACTTGTATTTCATCCCATGTTTTTGCAGTCGTGCCGTACGGTTCCTGTTTGAGGTGTTGAGCAGCTTCGACGCCGAGCAGCAGAGACTCTTCCTGCAGTTTGTCACAGGGAGCCCCAGACTGCCTGTTGGAGGTGAGTTATCTCACGCACACAAACACAACCTCATCAAATGCATCAAGTAACATCAGGCATCAAGTCATGCGTCGGGTAACATTTACTAAACAGCAGGGGCCTGTTGCACAAAACACCTCAAGTTTTCTCCTTAAAGGTTTGATTGATCATTTTAAAGAGACAGATCCACAGAGCACAGAGAAAGGTGCAGAATTTTCATTTTCAAATGAATTAGTCCTTAATTAATCCAAAATGAACGTTTTGTTTATCTCAGTGTAAGATGTGTGACATTTGGTTCCTGGGCAACCAAGAATTTTATCAATAGCAGTGGACATTTCTCCTTAGCTGAGCGACTTCTGTAAGGGTGTTGCACAGAAACCCTTAAAAGGTTTCCTTAGTTAAGGAAAAACCTTAAGGCATTTACTGCGTAGTTTCCATGGAGACTGTTTACCTGCACTGCTGCATCCAAGAGGTCCAAAAAATTACAACAACTTTCCTGTTCTGACCAAAAAAAAAGATATCACTAATTACAGGAATAAATCCAACAAAACTAGTAACAGTAATTTAACATTAACTTGGAGCTTCCTTGAAGTAATTGTTAAAGTTAGACTAACATGGCTTCCTAACTGGAAGTGAGCAAGCGACCTGAGCAGATGGAAAAAAAAATTGTCCAGATATACTATCAGCGATGTCGCAGCTGCACTGATTGTGAGAAGGTCAGTGTCTTAAGAAAATTATTTTATGTATGAATAAATGACTTAAGTCAGTCTTGCTCCTATGTAATTGGAGTTACAAGTTTACTTAGTTGTAACTCCCAACAGCTTCCTGATTTCTTCCCACACCTTGTCCTTTTTTTGAGGATATCCCTTCCAAAGAGGCTGCTGTGAATCATATAAAACATGCCACTTCTCAAGCTAGTGAATTAGTCTCTCACCCTTGTTGACCGCTTTGATGAGGAGAAACCGCAACTTGAAGAATGTCAGCATCAATTTTGACCAGATAGAGTAGGTTGGAGATTAGGCAAGTGTGCAAAATGTCACTAAAATAGAGCCATGGCGAACAATTTTTCAAACAATCAGACGCATTGCTTAGCCCGTTTGCTGATGCACGGAGGAGGTTAGGACACCCTCATTGGGAAAAACTGAAACGATCAGCTTTTTGCCCGGTCATTCATTCATACCACCTCCTGTTAGGAAGCAGTGTAACTATTAGCTTATCTGTCTATGGACTTTGGTGCAACAGTTAAACTAACTACACAGATCTTTCATAGTTTGTAATTTTTGGAGGCCCCTGTGGACAAAAGCAGTAACATTTCCACTATTATAACCACAAAATATAACATCAAGAATGAAATTTCTAAATAAAAACGTCCTTTTGACTGGCTAACATACACGGGCTCCTTTGAGCTGATTTCATGGAGCCCGGGTGGCAGACATTAAGAACGACTATCTAGAAATAGCCAGTCTTCTAATAGATGGTCTCGTTAACTTATGTAGGTCATATAGTGCAGTGGTTCCCAAACTTTTTCTGTCATGCAGGAGCTGAAAAAGTGAAAGAAAAGTTAGCAGGATACAATCACCAAACTCTCATATCCCCCAGGGGGGCCTGCCACCCAGTTTTTATTTTCTGGTTTTATTTTAAGGAAACCTGAACTCTGATTTTAAGGGAAATCTTGACCTTCAGGTGTTTTGTGCCACCAGCCCCAGTATCATAACATGTAAGGAGATCCCTGACGTAAGACAACCTTTAGCCGAAATCAGCTATTTTTTGAGCTTATGTGAATGTAAAATATGTGAAGCCCTGTCCGCACTATATCTGTGCCTGACACCTGGTGTTCCTCTCTCGCCTCAGGTTTCCGGAGCCTGAATCCCCCTCTGACGATCGTGAGGAAAACGTTCGAGTCGACGGAGAACCCGGACGACTTCCTCCCCTCAGTCATGACCTGTGTCAACTACCTGAAGCTGCCTGACTACTCCAGCATAGAGACCATGCGAGAGAAACTGTTGATTGCGGCTCGCGAGGGCCAGCAGTCCTTCCATCTTTCCTGATCTCTCCCACATCTCACATTCAAAATGCCTTCTACAGCGACTGATGAAATCATGACTTCCTTCTTAGTTTTTTTGTAATCACATACATTAAGGCTAACGTGTACAGCCTTCTTGTTAGAGAAAGCAGCTTGCAGAAAAATTAAGACTTTAAATATATATTTGCTGCCCCTGTCTCTCAAAAAAAAAAAATCTTAAAAAATAAAAAAATGGAAACATGTTCCATGACTCACAGAACTTAAAATATAAAAAAAGAGAGAGTCAAACTTATATCAGTAGTTGAGTAATGTTAAAAAAAAAGATGAAAACATCTGGGTGACATTTTAAATTGCATTGCTATGTGATATTTAAAAAAAAAAAAAAGGGATGTCTCCTCTCCGGAGTGGTGGACAAACGTCACTGGGTGTCGGGGAGGACGGGGAGGGGAGGGTTGGGGGCGGGGGGGTCCATCGAGCAAGCTAGGTTTACTTTAGCTCCAAAGATCATTTGTACAGACAAATTTGCAGACTTTGCTCATTCTACACATTTGATAGAATAGCTCTTTGTTCTCATGTCTCTTCCCCTCAGTTCGTCTGTTCGCATTCTGTTCTGTATTATATTGGCCCCAGTTTGTGTGTTGCATTTTGGTTCGGCTTTCCCCCCCATGTGTGTCTTTGCTTCAAGTTGTGGAAACGAGAGTTGCAGTTGGTTGAATGCGGGTAGTGATGAGCGCATATTATCTTTTTTTTTTTTCTCTCCTTCTACCCAAGTTGAGATTGTGTTCTGGCCTCCTTTATTATAATAGAGAGCTTCAGCTCAAATGAAGAGTTGTAACCAATGTGTTGATCAGGTAAATTTGTTTTGCTCTTATTTTGATAGAGTTTAGTGTCTTTCTGTTGGGCCCTACCTGATGTGTAGGGTTATCTTGGTAGACCAAGCTCTGAGCAACCCTCAACACATAATGTAGCCGGGCACAAAGTTTTGGCTGGTCGCATTTTATCGTTTTTCATGGCCAGATAGCATTTCAAGTTCATTTATGGAATAAAGTTTATATGCAGTTTCACACCCTGTTTGAGGTGGGAATGTCTGCTTTACTTTTTTTTTTTAATTTTCTATATTGTCTTTATTTCTTGCTGTAGTTGATTATTATTTTTTTCTTTGCACTGCTGGCTTGGAACAAACCGTGGTGTGCACCTGCAGTCTGTGGCCAGGGGAGGGCGCCACTGTATGTTCTCCTGGCCCAATCGTTCATGTGCTGGTTTCTAAGATCTGCAATAATTTACTGCATCAGGTTCATGTTTTTACCTGAACATAAATAAAGTAACTGTTTGACTCATCTCTCTTAGTTTTATTTATCCATCCCTCCATCCCTTCACTATGTTGCTCCTATGAGTCCTTTACAGCAGGCTGGTCATTTTAAACACACATGTTCAACAGTTTTCAGTGGCTTCTCTTAAAGATGGTTATTACAGAGACTCTACAGGTGCTGGAAATCCTTGGAAACATGCAGCATTTTAATGGGGTGTTGTCAAGCTTTGAAAAGTGCTGGGATTTTGGATAAAACGCTTATATGTTCTCACCATGGGAGAGTCTGCGCTTTAGAGTAGGGCTGCAACTAACGATTATTTCCATTATCAGTGAATCTGTTAATTATTTTCACAATTAATCAAATACTTGTTTGAGACACAAAATGTCATAAAAGGGTGAAAAATGTTTATTGCTCTTCTCAAAGCCCAAGGAGACGTCATCAAATGTCTTGTTTTGTCACAGCCCAAATATACTCCGGTTATTTTCAGAGGACTGAAGAAACCAGAAGACGTTCACACCTGAGAGGATGAAATCAGAGAATCTGACACTTTTTAATTAAAAAAAAAAAAAAACTAAACGTGATTATCAATATAGTAGTGTGTTTAATTATTGGAGTAAAGTCGATAAATCATTGCAGCTCTACTTTTGAGCTGTGTAAAGGGTAATCTAGAGATTTTTCAGTATTTGTCAAGTGATTGTTTTGTGTTGGCTCAGTCGGGTTATAAAGGATGCCAAGCTGACTTAGTCATGTGACACATTTTGAAACATGAAACTTTGTTGTGTTTTCCTTTTATTTGTCACCCTTCTGTAAAATGCTGTCACGGAACAAAATTTTGGTTCTTTATAGCTGAAGTACATCTGATTTAATGTGATGAAGTGAATACAATAATCATCCTGACTGTTATATGTATTATAAATATTTGATTTTTACCACACTGAGAGGTGCTGGAAAAACAGATTGAAAAGTGCTTGATTTGACTTTGGAAAAGGCGCAGGAACCTTGTCATTAATCAGTTAAAATTTCATTTTTCAGGGCAAATCTTGACACTGGACAGGTTTAAATGAGTTACCATGGAGATGGTGACAAAGGGGATTTGTTCAATACACCTTGCATGTTGCTATTTAGATCTCAGCGGGGTAAACAACACTGTCGGCCTGTTAAGCTGTTCCAAAACACTCTTTTAACCAAGAGTGAAGCTAAGGCTTGGATTTAACATCACATAAAATGTGTGCAGGTGTTGAAATAATAACTACAAAGTGAATGACCCATTTTCTCTGGAATAGTGATTATCAAATTAAGTGAAAACTTCTTTTGGTCTTTTAATTTTTTTTTTTTTTTTCTCTCTCTCTCTCTGATTCTTCTTTTAAAGGTAACCAACTGAAAAGTTTTTCATTCTCCTCTGAAGAGTCTCAGTGGTTTACAGCAGTGATACTCAACAGGGTGTTGGGTCACTTTGTTTTTCCCAGGAAGTACGGACAGACATGCCAGTTTTGTATGATGGGATAAATTAGGCTGTTGGTGACAGAGAGAAGGCTGATCTTTATGTGATTCCCCTACAGGAAAGTGCAGTACTTGAGCAACTCTTCAGGGGAAGACGACTACTAGACGAAGAGGAGCAAAAGTGTGACAGAAATGAGGATAGTTCTGATCCCTTACATGTGTCTTTCATACTAAAGGAGCTTAGAGCCCCTGGTCGGAGCGTTTCATGTTTATGAACCATTCTAACATCTCAGTGACTGCATGATGGAGGAGGTTCCAGCTCTGTTTAGTGTTTTATTCACATGAAAATGAGGAATTAACCTGATTTATTTGTCAATCCTTCCACCAAGTTAATTTAGTTAGTAAGTTTATTATGAAGAATTTCAAAGAAAGATGAGTTATAGTCCTTTTTAATGTTTATTGATTTTGGTTGCACTTTATTTTACAGAACACTAAAGACTAAACACTAAAGTAATCAGGGACACATTACAAAACTGTACTGAAAACTTAAGTATATTATTTCCCACACTTAGATCCTTATTAGACTTTCCAGGAGGGCCATTTTGGACACATTACAACAGAACTGTACTGTAAACTTAAGTGAAATCACACGTCTGTTACTTGACACGCCTTCTTTGACTGGTTCCATACAATTGACAGTCAGACCGATGCCTGCTACAACAAAATATTCCTTTACCTCTATAATTTTGGCCTTTACTAACTAGATCTAGTTCACGTATTGTTTTTAAACAAGGAAGCAGCAGATGTGATTTTACTTTAGTTTACAGTGCAGTTCTGTTGTAATGTGTCCCTAATTACCTTCTAATAAAGTCTAATAAGGGTCTTATTTGATTAAAAAAAAAAAAAAATGTTATGGCTCATTAGTGCACTGTAAAATAATGTAAGACCTTGATTTTATTTGATCATTTTTCAGGTTCTGTTTACTAACTGGCCCCTGACCTGTCATTTTGCAGAAGTGGCCCCTGGGTAAACTAAGTTGAGTATCTTTGCTTCTGCATGCCGTGCGTGTTTGCCCCACCAGCAGCAGGCTGTGTGAGTGTGCTGTCCGCTGTGTACCTGCGCTCAGTGAGCTGGCTGCGGTGGTGTGTGAGGTGACAGATTCATTGCACCGTGGGAGGATTCATTATGGAAATGAGTGGAGGCCAGAGTGTGAGGCCGACATCTCATTAACAACCAGCAGGACTTTATATTGATCATAGCCAAACAACAGCCCTCTGTGAAACATGCAACTACTTAAACTCAATAAATGGACGCTGTAAATCTCTGAGATTATGATGATGGAGAAAGACAAAGTCAAGGACGGATAAAACTTCAGCTTCTTACAAGGTAAGGCACTTTGTGTTAGTGGCTAGGTTTTTTATTAGTGTTCAGTTTTTATCCTCATTATATGTGATAATAAATATCAGTACGTTTTAAACAGTTTGTGCTTGCAGTCACCACACCTCCTGTTAATACTGGCCAATAACAGATCCTTTCCTAACATGCTTCCACTGTAAGACATGCAGGACAAAATCCACACTGTCCTTGTTTTGAACAAAAATACTTTGCAGAGTTTATCTGGAGTTAATGTGAGGCTTCAGCAGTCTGAGCTCTGTTTAGTACAAAATCCTCTCTTTGTGTTTCTGCGGTGTTTTTCTGCTGAGCTGCAGTGGAGGGACAGAAACAAAAAAGGAATTTTGTACGAAAACATACGCACTGGATTTGTTTAGAGCAGACTGCGGAAGCCTCATATTAGCAGCAGATATGTTGTGTTCAAGGACCAGTTACACTTGATCTCCTCCTCCCCGTTTAAAGCAGAGCCACAGTGGCCAAGAAACATGCAAAAAAAAAAAAAAAAAAATGAGGAGGCAGAGTTTGGTTTGTCCTTTCTGGGCTACTGTGGAAACATACTTTTGAATATTATATTTCATTTCTGCCAATAGATCCCTGTAGTTTTTTATGCTGTGGACCTTTATAATGCCTTAATGGCCAGTTCGGGAGTGAAACAGAAAAGCAAAAACTGTCTGTCTAAATCTGGTAATCTATCTTCAAAGACTGACCAAAATTGTTTTAAGAACAGGTAAAAAAAAAAAAAAAAAAAAGTTTTACCAGAATAATCCTTCTAAGTTCTGTCAGTTTTTCTTAAATCTTAAATGGAGGAGAAACGATTTGCTAGATAAGAACCTTTTTTTATTTTTATTTTGGCCAGAAATGTATTATTTTGACACTAATGTCAGATTAGTGCAGAATAAATCACATTTCCAGAAAAAAAGAAAGACATGACAGTAATGTTAAATAACCAAGTAACGGGTATTATGCACCAATCAGCCACAACATTAAAACCAAGCGCCTAATATTGTGTAGGTACCCATCATGCCACCAAAACAGCTGACAGTATGTGCATATGCACATTAATTTACCATTTCTCATAATTACGTTAATTACTAACATTACAGTTTCTTATATTCCTGTGTTCAAGTGTTTTATTTAAAAGCTATATAGTCCAACCAATCACAACAGAGTGGCACCATACAAATATAATATAAAGCAAAAATTAAAAGTAGGCTTCATACAAAAGAAAACTCATCAAACGGTTGATTCAAACTAAGGCGCCGCCTGTCACTGGACACATAGACCAATCATACTGCAGAATAATGGGGTGGAACTTGGGGTGGCCAATGCCCTCCCACTCCCTTTCCTCTAGATACGGCCCTGTCTGAAGGTGTCCAGTGGTGCCTGGCACCCAGATATCAATAGCAGATCCTTTAAGTCCTGTAAACAGTGAGGTTAGGCCTCCATGGATCAGACTTGCTGTTCAGGAACATCCCACAGATGCTCAATGGGATGGAGATCTGGGGAATTTGGAGGCCGAAGCAACACCTTGTCAACACCAGGCCACCTTCCTCCATCGCTCCATGGTTCAGATCTGATGCTTACGGGCCGACTGTAGGAACATTAGCGGTGGACAGGGGTCAGCACAGGCACCCACGACCCTGTTACTGGTTCTCCGGTTGTTCTTCCTTGCACCACTTTTGGTGGGTACTAACCACTGCATACAGGAAACACCCCACAAGACCTGCTCCCTGTTTTGAAGCTGCTCTCACTCAGTCATCTAACCATCACAATTTAGCCCTTGTTTAAGTCACTCAGATCCTTTCGTGTGCTAATTTTTCCTGCCCTATTATACAGTATATCCCACCCCTTGACAGGTGCCACTGTAAGAAGATGATCAGTGTTATTCACTTTACCTGTCAGTGGTTTTAATGTTGTGGCTGATCAGTGCATGTGTCTTGCATTTGGAGCGCACCTCATAAACTCAGTGAAGAAAACAATTTAGATCAGTCGCTGGATCCTATTCAGTACCTCCCATAATGCAACTCTGCAGCATCTTGTGTCAGACCCTCCTGCACTGTAAACACCCAAACTCCCTTGAGCAATTTTCTCAAAGTAACTCTAGTGACTACTAAATTTAGTGTAAAATCGGTGCACTGCCCCCGTTAAACTTGAGTGTCCTTGAAAAACCTCTGATCTGTAATAGATTGTTGAGTCAAATAAAAGACTCTGTGACCGCCCACTGCAGGATTTCTAACAAAGAAGCATCGCATCAGATGAAGGACTTAGTGTAGTCGAGGGAAAATCCACCTCAAAACAGAATTCAGATTTGTGTGCAGCATGAAAATATTGTAAATCTGCAATACAGAACAAACTTATCCTGGCTGTTATTAACTAGGGGAAGTGAAAAAAACTGCATGTAAAACAGTATTTTTCCCTTCTTTTCTAACTAACAACAGAAAACATGTCTTTCCTTAGCCCTGTAAGACCTGACCTGTTAATAACTGCCAGAAAATTCTTTTTTTTCATTTAAATTGGACCTTTTAACAAAAAAAAACAAACAAAAAATCTCACATAGCCAGACCTCTCTCCACAGTGCTCAGCGCAGGAGGTTCGGCTCCACACATGCACATTCTGCCATAGGGGAAGAAAAAAAAAAAACAAAACGCTCTGCCTTGTTTGCATTTCTCTAAACCAATCACAAACATCTTGGGTGGAGCTAAACCAGTGATGCAGCGACAGTGCTGCTGCAAAATATTGTCAAGAGGGAACTCGTTATGGTGGAACTCTTGCACGTGGGGAGGCGAGATCAGACGTTAAAAGGACTACATCACCCCAAAAGAGAAGGTAACAACTACTGCAAGCTTGTTTATGTTCATACCATTAGCGTACCAGGTGCTAATTTGTCATCTTCAGCGTGCAGGTTGCGGCTTGGAGATCGATGTTGTTTCGTGGGGCTTTGAAAACGCAGATAGCGGATGTGCCATGATGACTGAAACCAAGCGACCAGCGAGCTTTAAGTAATTATTAATTGTTTCGATATGGTGAGTATTCATGTTGAAATATTAGTAACAATAAAACTCTTATTTTTACAGTAACTTAAGCAAAATTGGCAAAGATTTCCCTGTCAAAAACATCAGAGTTGCTGCGTGAAGGCAGCCACGTTGGACTTTGCGCTCACAGGGCAGCTGCTGCCTGTAGTGCACTGATATTCCACCAGAGGGCAGAAGACATCTCAGAGTGCATACAACAGGTTTTTCAGGAAAGTATGATCATGATGATGTGGTGTGATGTGGAGGTGTATCATCAGTCAAGTATCATACAAATGACAGTATAGATTTATGCTCTTAAAAAGCCAACAAATTCCTGCTTTACCTTTAATTCACCAAGATGATCTCTTGACCTTCTTGATGCTGTTTTATGAATAATTTTTTTTCACTCCCTCCATCAGCATGAGTCTGCTGTTTTCTGACTCTGTGTGTGCATCATCATCTCCCTCATGGTAACTCCGCCTGTTATCACTAGAAAGCAGCTAATCTTATGGCAAAGCTGATGAGGATTTTCTCCACAAACACCACCACCACCATGCCACCACCACCTCCTCCTCCTCTGTCTTCCCCGACTCCAGCCTCCTCCCTCCCTCCTTGAAAGCCCGGCTTCAAGGAGAGGTTGTGAATGATGAGACTCTAAATGAGGAGGGTGCACAGTTCCTCTGCACAGTGTGTATGTGAGAGAGCAGCCAGGGAAGAGGGAGAGGGAGTGTGTATGAAGGTGGTAGTGGTGTGCTGGGGTGTGTGTGTGTGTGTGTGTGTGTGTGTGTGTCGTCAGCTATCATCGTCATAGTGACTCGGAGACAAAAAAGAGCCCAGATCCCTCCTCCTCCTCTACCTTCTCTCTCTCAGCCTCCTCACCAGCAGCCAGTCTGCCTGCGCACAGCTGAGGCTCCACATCCTCCTCACAACACACACACACACTCGCTCTCTCTCTCTCTCTCTCTCTCTCTCTCTACACACACACACACACACACACCTCTCAGTGCTGCTGAACCCAACCAGCACGAACAGCAGCAGCTCCAGCTCTGAGGACGAGAGGAGAAAGACACACAACAGAGGAAAAGAAAGCAGAGTAAGAGGATCAGGATGAGGATGAGTGTGTGCCGTGTGCCGGCACTTCCCTGCTGCCGTCCCACACAGCTCGCACGGAGCTGCTTCACGCCCCCCCTGCTTCTCCTCCTCCTGCTCCTCAGCAGCAGCAGCAGCAGCAGAGGCAGCAGCATGGGGCCGCCGTCTCCTCTCCTCCCTTCCAGCTGGCCCCGGACACCCCGGCCCCGGCTGAGCCCACCCCGACCCAGGCCACCCCTCGTCCGGACCCCTGCGAAGGCCGGCCCTGCCTCAACGGGGGCTTCTGCCTGGCCCTGCCGTCCACCGGCAGGCCGGAGGACACCTGGGAGTACACCTGTACGTGCAACCAGGGCTTTACCGGACGCAACTGTGAGGTATAATTCAGTTTATAATGTTATCTACCTGTGTGCGTGCCTGATCTTACTTCTTCTTACGATAATGAGTGAACATAGAGGTTTTTTGTGTGTTAATTTAGTTGTTTGGCTTCTTTAAACACAACTGCACCATGCAGAGGAAACAGGCTTATGATCTATGTTTTAATTATGATATAAAGCAGAGAATAAAGAGCTGTATTTGCTTATAATTTGTCTTTTGATAAGATTTATTTCAGTTTCTTTTTGTTTTGGGATCCATCATCATTTTTTCTGTCTGTGCAGGCTGTGTATGTGCCTGATGGCTTATGCTTAAGAAAATCAGATATTAAGTGGACATGCAGTAGAGTAGAGTAGGGCCGATTAATCTGTTGATTATTTTCTTAATTAATCAATTATTTGATTGGCCCATAAAATGTAAGAAAAACATGAAAAATGTTTCCCAAAACCTAGATGACATCCTCGTGTCTTGTTTTGTCCACAACCCAAAGATAATCAGTTTACTGTCATAGAGGAGTAAAGAAATCAGAAAATATTCACATTTAAGAAATTGAAATTACTCAAAATTATTAATCGATTATTGATTATTGGGTGTGAAAAGAAAGGGACGGGGCTAAGATAGCAGACACCGACATCCATCATGTAAAAGCAATAACAGAGCAGCCATACGGATTGAAACACCATCACCTACTGTTAGCCAACACTACCATTAACTACTGTTGGCTAGCACTAGTGTTAGCTACTGTCAGCTAACACTATTGTCAAGTATTGTTACCTAACACTTCCATCAGCTAATGTTAACTACCTTCAAATATAGTTAGCTAACACTATCGTCAGCTACTGTTAGCTAACCATAGATGTATGAACAAGACAGGGCTTTGCCACTCAGCCTTGCCACCAAATTTTCCCAGTGGCCACTCGCGGTATTGCAGGGCAAAATTCCCCACCGAACACTAGCAAGTTAATAGGCTGTAGATACTACTACAGGAAAAGTCAAAATTAGCAGCTCAACACTTATCTTAAAGTTAGGAGAGCTTTGGATTTTTGTATAATGCACATTTTCTATATTGAGTTAGAATAAACCCTTTTTGAGCCAACGTCATTTTTACGTTGAAGGAAAACCTGGAGGTGAACATGGATCACTTCAGACTAGTAGGTTACATAACCAAGTAAAAATGTTCAAAATAGTTGGCAATTAATTTAATAGTCAATTAAGAGTAGATCAATAGTCGATTAATTGTTGCAGCTTTAGAGTAGAGGACTAAGAAGTAGTAGATACAAGAGTTGTTTTTTGTGCTTATTTTGTGGTTTGGGCTTCATTAAAAACAACTGCATCATAGGGAGTAAACAAGCTTATGGTAAGAGAATCAAGAGATGTCTTTGCTTATAATTTGTCTCTTATTTCAGTTTGGTGATTCTTCATGTTTTAGGGATCGATCATCATTGTTTTCTTGTATTAAATCTCACTACCATTACTCCCCATCATCTTTCTGCTGAAGTCATGAGGGCTCATCTTGGATGACCCGTGTTTTGACTTGCGTGTGTTTCCATACAGTAGGTGACGGGATGCGTGAGCGTGTTCTCGCTCCCTCCTGTTGGATAGGTTTTTTTTTTTCTTTTCTTTTTTTTTTTTTAAGGGAGCATGTGCTGTCAATGAGACATGGAGACGAGCGCTGCGTTGCTGTGGCAACAGGAGGGAAGAGCGGCAGCAGTGAGATGCAAGTGAAGACTATAGATTTGTGTGTGTGTGTGTGTGTGAGTATGTAACCATGTACCGTGTGAGTTGTTGAGTATTCTGGACATACCGCTCTGTGCAAACCAAAAGTAGGGCAAAGTTTCAGCAAAATTCTGTGGTGATGTTGAATGTATTACTGTGCTGTGCTCTAATTTGGATGTGTGCTGAGATTAAAAAAAAAAAAAGTATGGGTGAATTTATTAGCATCTGGAATACTGATGATCAGGCCAGAGGATCACTCTCCACACTGCATTCATTAATTGGAACATCTGGACAGTTGTTCTGCTGCAGGTTCCACAACATCTTAAACTTATTTATGTCCAGCTGGTGTTACCTGTCTCTTTAAAATGCCATTTTGCATGATAGTGTCAGCTTTTATCCCATGTTGTGCACCCAGGTGATACTGGACCAAGTCTGCAAAATTACAATTCACTTTTTTAATGGAAATTTGCAAATTGTAGATTGGACAGTAGATTTTTCTTTTCTTTTTTTCTTATATTTGTGTTCTGCCCAGTATCATGTCAGATACAGAGACCTCAAAGTGCCAGCAGAGTCCCTGGATAAATAGATGAATGTGGCTGATACTGAAATCTTAGACTACCCTGGATTGTTTCAATTTCATCATATTTCTGAATTCACTTTGTAGAAAGTAATTTGTTTAGTTTGTGTTTAAAGGAATAGTTTCATTCATTGTCAGTGTATTACCTGCAGTAGATGGCAGTCGGCACACCTCCAGTTTGGAGAAGCAGCAGGAATCTTGGTGAAGGAAGCTAAGAAATGTGCTGCCGTGGACAGAGTCAACAGCAAAACATATTTTAGCCACCTAAAAAATTTAAATCAGTTTAAGTATAGGCTATATTTAGAATATTTTCACTGGTCTACTTTGCTTTAGGTGGCTAAAACTGCTTCTCCAAACTGGAGGTGTGCTGACTGCCATCTACCATAGCTAATACACTGACAATGAATTAAAAAATAAAGTGGGCCCTTTTTTTTAAGTGGCTAAAGTATGTTTTGCTGCTGACCTACATTGCTAATACATTGCTTAGCTTCCTACAATGGTGGCATACCGACCACAATCTACTGTAGGTTCTGTCTATGATAAGGACCTCATACAACCCCACTTCATTCATAAGGATGATGCCTAATAGAGACAAACCACCTCCACATTATCGGTGCATTATCTACACGTCCCTGAAGTTGACCTACACACTGACTGCATTGCTTTTACACATTTGAGCCTATTCAAGGACATTCAAAGTTGTGAAGCAGCCCTCTTTTATTTAATAGCACTTTATTGATCTCCACATAAACCTGCTCTTCAGCTGGATTACATGAAATTCATTTGAGCCTTACAATAAATGCACTGTGGCTGCTCGGTAGCAATGGGCTCAATGGGCAGCCAGGCCTCTGAGTCATGCTGGGGTGGAAGAGAGCATCCGCCGGCAGCAGAGAGGATAAATGAGTCTGCTGCAGCATCACGGAGGGGAAACGGCAAGGTGACTGGGTGAGTTTTAGCAGAGTCACCAACAGGTGGCAGCCATATCCCCGCTTGTGTTTACATGTGGATGTGCATACATTGTGTTTTGCTTGTCTAGTGTAAACAGGACATACAGGTGAGCGTGCTGGTGGTGTGCAGTCAGGACTGAAGCCTGTTAGTGGAGCATTCAGCCAGGGACCTGATCACTGTCTCCTTGGCTGTCCTGGTTTCATGTCTCAGAATAGAAAGCAGCTGCAGTTTGTTACCTCTGCAGCCTGCTTCACTGCGCTCTGCTCCACACAATCCACAGAGGACAATGTTGTCACACACGGCCCAAGCTAGGCTGGACAATACATGCAAGAAAGGAGGGAGGAGGGGGAAATTTTTCATGTTTTTCATGCTGGGGGGCTCAGTTCTCTTCTGCTGCGACATGCTGAAACAAACACCCACTCCAGCTTCATACTTCTTATGCACGAAATCTCAGGTTGGGCACGGACTCCAAGCCGGGCCCTGGGGGGAATCATTGATTTTTGCCTCCCTCCCCTCCCGCTGGTTGTTTCTTCTCCATGGAAACTGGAGCAGCAGCCAGTTGAGGTTTGGTAAATGACCTGATTGGATGAGCTCGGTGCTGGTTTGCTTCCTCTGTCCTCTGTGTGCGTCACAACGCATATGGTCCAGCGAGGAAGGAGGAAGATAAAATCGAAGAAAGGGATGGAGGGAAGGAAGGATGAGATATGAGTTGAGTATAGGAAGGATTAAAGAGAGAGAAAGAGGATGAGGAAAGAGCAGGAGGAGATCGAGGGGAAGAAAACTACTGTGTGGATCTCTTCTTAAAGAGACTAAAGTCCTGGGGCTGTATTTTAAAAAAAACTACCAGTCTTAAGTCTTAAGTTAAAAAGAGGAGTCTAAGATGAGATTTATCCCAATATGGTATTTCAAGCAAATCCGAACTAAGTGTAGGAATCCTATCTTATCTTGTTTCACACTATTTTATCTCAGGTTAGAAAATCCTAAATACTCAGTCCCACATTTATTATAGCAACCGTGGCTGCTTTACTCATTTTGCCAAACTAAACAACTTAGTAACCGTTTTTTAAACAAACATACAGTAAACACACGAAATCGAGCAAAAGAAATTATAGGCACTTAATTTGTAGACATGTGAGTTAGAGATTTGGGGTGACTGTAGAGAAACCCAAAATGTTATTTCTGGGAAATTTACAACAATGTAAACTAAGGAGATTTAAAAAAA
The DNA here is from genome assembly GCA_034769285.1 of Lutjanus argentimaculatus. Classification (NCBI taxonomy): domain Eukaryota; kingdom Metazoa; phylum Chordata; class Actinopteri; order Lutjaniformes; family Lutjanidae; genus Lutjanus; species Lutjanus argentimaculatus. The sequence continues at coordinate 7,932,395 of JAWZSL010000001.1, forward strand.
AAAAAAAAAAAAAAAGAACAGACACAGCAGCAGTCTCCACCATATCCAGTATCCATTGTGAAATCAATAAAAGAGGAGCCATACAGGTCAAACAAGTTAACCAACACTACCATTTGCTAACATTACCGTTAGCAACTGTTATTGAACACTACTGTAGTGACTAGTCAGTATTAGCAAAATAAAAAGTTATTAAGCTAGCTACTACTACAAGAAAAGTCAAAATAAGGACAGTTAACAGTTATCTTAAAGTTAGGAGAGTTTACTGATTTTGGGAGGTTAGGATGCGTGTGTAATACACATTTACGATCTTAAGTTAAGATAGAATAGAAACTTTTTGAGTCGATGTCATAATTATGTCACGTTGTTAGCTGGAGGCAAAACGAAGGAAAAACTGGAGGCAAACACGAATCACCTCAGGGTATAAGGCCACTTTATCTTTTGCTTGGTTCTGTGGCCTACTGTGTCATCTTGATGTGCTGCTGGGTGTCAGAACCGAAGCAGTAACGGCTCAGATTTGAAGTTTTATCACATAAAACCACTGCTGATCAAAAAAAAAAAAAAAAAACAGCTGTGGGCAAATGATAAGATGAAAGCTGTAAGATGTGTGTGAGCCACAACAAAAAAGAAAAACAAAATGAACTCACAAAATGTCAAGAAATAGAATATTCTGACACATATTTTCTTTATTAAACAGAAAAATACAACAGATCACCATCTGAATTAAAGTTTCTCTCTTTTACCGAACTAAGAGGAGCTTTATTTGCCTGGTGAACTCCGTAAAACACATTTAATTCAATCTCTTAAGACAGACAAAAACAAAATAAAACTCACCAGCACAGTCTTGGGCAGCCTTTCCACTGTTATAACAATCACCAACTCTGGTTTGATGGAAACTAATCGATAGAAAATAGATAGTCTTCCTCCCAGTGGTCCTCCGGGCCAGTTGGTGTGCGTACTGTGCCGCTGAACGAGAGCGCGCCGTGGAGCAGTGACTGTCAGTCATGCAGACCATTAAATTAACACAACAGAATGACAAAAAATGGCCCAAAAAGAACCCCAAAACAACCAGCAACATATTCATCAATCACCCAACCTTATGAAAATTGTAGAAAGATCATCCATCCATTGAGTGAGTGTACGTGTCGGCCAGTCTGCTCCCATTGGTTAATGTGAACTGTTTCCAGTAACACCCGCGGCCCTGGAGAGTGAGTGACCGTACAAATTCAGAGGAGCTCGTATTTTCTTCAGTCATTTTTAAGAAACAAGCCGACAAAACTTGCGTTAGCCAACATGTTTTGCCTTCAGCTAAACTCCGCCCATAAAAACAAACAAACAAAAGAAAAACTTTATAATGTTTATCAGCAGGAAAGGCCTCATTGGAACATTGACTTAGGAACTGTTCAGCTGTAATGGCTTTTTCCTAAATCAGGTCTTAACCCTAATTACCATGGTTACCAAACAGTTAAGATAGGATCTAAAGTTTCTGCAGTTTTTGGAGGTTAGTGAAGAAATAATGATGTAAATGAGAGTCATGTACACTTCTTCTGTTCTGCCTTTTTCCTCTTTTATCTTAAATTCAGTGTCAAACCTGCAGCGCCATTCACAAAGCAGGATTAGAGTAAAGACCAGGCTGCGTCTGTAAAACTGAACTGGAATAGCGGGGTTTAGGATTAAAACGTAGTCATGCCTGTTGATTGCAGGATATTTCGCAGCATTTTTTTAAATTATCTGGCTAAGTTGCTAATCCTGCTTTGTGACTGCCCTCCCCCAACTGTGTTTTACACAGCAGGAATCAAAGCAGCCGAATGCAAACCACCGCAGCAGCAGGCACGGGGAAAACAAACCCACTGTACTTGTTAAACTCGCTGAGTTTTAATATCAGCCTGCACCTTTTCTGGACGGCAGCCTGTAAGCTGACTGGTTGGAATTCACTGCCACTGGCCTTTCTGTGAGTTATTAGCTTCCCAGTCTCTAGCTTATTCATTATTGAAAGGCCTGTTGTGTTGCCCTGATGGATTTGGTAACTTGCTCTCCAACACAATGGAGCCGTGGCAGCGCAAAACAGCCGTCTGTCATGAAGCAAGTCCAGGGAGCTCTCGCTGGGCTGCTCAGCCATTCAGTGATATGAAAGCAGTGGATCATGGCAGAATTTGCAGACCGAAGCGGAGTTTACAGCCCAGCATTATGAACACAGGGTGTATTTTTTTTATTTTACTGTTATTTGGAGAGGGAATGTGGGACTGAAGGTGGTGAAAGAGGTAATATCTCTGAGGAAAGCACCAAAGTAATTTAGCTGTTTCTGCAGCAGATAGTTCTGCCTTAACTTAATAAGCTCGCACAGAGCGTGTCAGAGCTGTGATGGACTGGAGGCTTTTTGATCTCTGTGATGATTTCTAGATCTCAGGTGAGAGGTTTGCTCATCGCAGTTTCCTTCTTCTCTCAACACGTGAAGCTGCTTCCTCACTCACACGTTCTCCTGTTTTCACAGTCTTCAGCCCGCTCGCTTGTGATTTTCAGATGCCACCGATGACTCTGTGTGAGAACATGAGAGTATGTACGTGTACATCATGTTAGATCTCTCCATACAGTAGCTTAATATCTTTGGTGAAAGTGACAGTATGTTGACATATGACGCGGTGTCAATATCAAAGAACTAGATCAGACAAGTTCTTGAAATAACTTGATTTGCACTGGAAACAAGTTAAGTGATGCCAGACTTGGCAGATGTTTAATGTTCGCAGCAGACTAAAAGATGTTAATTAGATGTTAAGAGGGAAATGCAGGCGAGAAACTTGCTATTTACACCCAGCATCTTTTCACTTTTAATCCAGCCCGTTTAGAAAACAGTCGAGCAGAAAGTGACATTCGTTTGCAAAAGACAGAAAACATATTTTTCTTTTCCAGTCGGGCTGGATGTGTCAGTCGGCCCACGCACAAGCTATTGCATTTAAAAAATCCACTTCCTGACAGGACTCAGTGAGAATAAACAACGCTGAGTCCTGGAGCTGTCAGTGTAATTGTGAGAAAGAGGAGGTTCTCTCTCTCTCTCTCTCTCTCTCTCTGTGCGTGTGTGTGTGTGTGTGTGGTGGTCAGCTCTTGCCTCATGGGCCCATTCACTCTGCTGCTACAGATACAGCCTGAACTGCATCCAATTAAGCAGAGCTCAAAGCTCATCACCAGCCTTTGGTCTCTTTGATATCCCTAGCTTGTTAGTCAGAGCAGCTATAGAGCCAAGAGGAATATGGTTCTGTATGAATAAAAAAATAAATATATACTGAATATATATAAATATAAAATAAATAAGTATATATATACTGTATGTGTGTATCAATGGACCTTCTTTTCCTCTCTCTACAGAGGGACTTCTTTTTATTTCTCTACTTACTGAAGCACAAGAACTCAACAGTCAGTGAATTGTGTCATTTGTTCAAAAGAGCATCTGGTCTGGGCTGGTATTCCCCAAAAAGACAATTTCAGCTTGTCCCACTGTGCTTTTTTAGGTAGATATTAAACCAAATAGGACTGCAACCAATAATCTGTTTCATTATTAATCAATCCTATTAAAAATATTCAGTTATAGATACTATAAAACAGAGAAAACCTGCAAATCCTCACATTTGAGATGCTGGAACCAGAAACATTTTTGCTTAATAAATGAGTTAAACAATTCAATTAGCAAATTTGTTGCTGATTTGTCGACTAAGTATTACTGTGTGTATCACATATTATTTATAATCTGTACATATGATCTGTTTTAGTGCTAGGGAGTGATAGTGAATACAAGGAAAAATATGACCAGGGTAATTTGACCTAAAATACAATTTATTTGCCATTTCACTGCGTCAGTACACCGTCAGATAACTTTGGTTCACCAGAATGTACAGCAGAGGATCATCTGAAATGTAGGACAGAGAATAACTGTAACAAAACTAGTCATCTTTGTTGTACTGTAACAGTTTACGATAACTGTGCAGGCAAATGTTGGGACAATTTTAGAAGCATTAAAGCAAGGTCTTAAACTTTATTATCCATCAAAGCGATAATTGCTTCTGCAGATTTTCTGCTGAAAATCAATTAATAGTTTAGATGAGGCAAACTACAGTCATTATGTCAAAACATCTCATCATGTTGATCCATATAATCTTGGTGAAAAACAGAGTGTCCTCTAGAAGACTCTATAAATAATACTAGCAGATCTCCATCAGGCAACAGGGGGTGAAGCACCTCCAATGCCACAACAACTGTCAGATGCAACCAGCAGAGATTTGCAAAGTTTTGAATTAAGTATTTATGTATAGTTTAGTGTTAGATGTATGTAAAGTTTTGGATTGTGTGTTTGTATAGTATTCAGTTTTCTTGAGGATGCATAATGTAATATTATTATAACCAAGCAACCTGGGTTCAACTAACTGTTGAAACTTAATAAGGAAACAATAAAAACATAATGATGACGAGTCTGAACTTCTCAATCTAAGTATTATTATTTATTTAAAACATTACAAGCAAACAGGTGGCTTTACAACTATATAATATAGAAATCTATAATTTTTGGACAACATCACAAAAGCTGACATTCTGAATGATTTACACTTGATGTTGCCTCTTTAAAGGTCAGAGTCTGCGTGTCCCTGTGGAAGCTGTATTGAAAGGTTAATGTTTTGGCACAGAGCTGATTAGATCTCTCCCAGTAAATTAATTTAATTTCAACAGGTAACCACCATAATGGTAAATATTTCACTTTTATAACAAACCAAATTTCATGAAATTCAGTTCAGGATTAAACGAGTTACAATCCAGTTTGTGGTCAGGTCGCATCTCTCATTTGTTAAGTAGTGGACCTTGAACACTCCAATATGGCGACCATGCAGACACAGAGCAGAGATGGCGGTGAAGCTAACAAAACGGGGATGTATTGATCTCATATCGTGCTGACCTGTGATGGAGCATAACAAGCGTTGTGTTTAGCCTAGCCGTTGCCAATCACTTGCAGCCTTGACTGGCTGGTTAAAAGGAGTCAGCAGTCGGTATAAAACAGAGCGGTCAAAAAAAAAAAAAGGGGGGGGGGGGGGGGGGTTTCAAGGCTTTTCAAAAAGTGTGAATCACAATTTTTTTTCTATTATTATTTTATTTTTATGAGCACTGCAGTGTCATTGTTTCTCTCATTGTTGCACTCAAAATACCTCACAGTACTTTGCCTGTAGTAGTCGCTGTTACGGATGTTGAAATCTACATAAAGCTACACTAGCAGCCCCTAGAGGCTGTAATGTTCATTACACCCCACAATAAGGATTAGTCGGACAGAATATTTGGACGATTTACACTAACAGGGCTAAACATGTGGAGTTTGTTTGAGTGTGGAGCAACAGAAGGGGATGGCTAAAATCGAAGCAGTTCATCTGAAGCATGATGGGAAATGTGTCCAGTAGATTATAAGACATCTTGCAAGTAAATTGTTAGTTTTCACAGTCAATGTGGAAAATAGAAGGTAAACAGCATCAAACTGTTGCGTCGTTTGCAAAGGGAAACATGTTCATCCTTGTGTAATCAGTTACTGATGCGTTGATGAAAGCGGGGATGTTACTTTGGTTACAGGCTGCTTATAACCCTGCCAGAACCTTTGATACAGCAGCTACCCAAAAGAGACTGCTTTGAGCTATTATCACCGAGCTATCACTGCTATTCATTTTGATGTCCTTAGATGTTACGAGGCGGACTGGGCTGCCTTTGAACAGGAGGGCTTGTGGCCAATCACTTTGGTCATTTCCATATCACACATCACCTGGCCTTTTGATCTGTGGGAAGCACAAGAGGAGGTGCTGCTGTGATGGGTTAGTGAGGACTGATACATATGAATGACGCCGGCCTGCAGCGGACAGGAGCCGCTCAATACCAAGTGCTTATGCTCTATGTATTGATCGCTACAGTCATGTCTATGGGTCCATTATGACAGCTGAAAAGTCATATACTAGATTTATTTTCACCTGATGTGTTTGACCGGGTCAAATATTTGCATTTTTAGCCACTCTGACAGTGAGGTTCTGGAGACGGCAAGATGGTCCATCATTTTTGTCCACACTGAAATATCTCAACGATTACTGGTTGGATCGCCGTGAAATTTTGTACAAAGATTCATCTGGGAAGAGATGAGTCAATCACAAGGTAGCCACATCCTAAAGCGTACTGTGCTTTATCATCTATATTACTCTAAATGAGACCATAATTTATAAAATAAATCATGCTGTATCTAAGAAGGCTTGAAACAACCGATTGAGACCCTAAACTCATTAAGAAACTGTTAACTACCATCATAAATCAAGTGAAAAATAGTCGAGTCGAGTCGAGTCGCCCCTGCTGGCCATTAGAAAGAATGCAGGTTCATTGTATCAATCCTGCCCATCTTAAATAAATGGTTGTCAATGGCCCAACAAGAGCCAAGAGAGGTGGAAATCTATGTGAACAGGAGGGTGGCCAGATGTTTCTGTCAGAACACATGAAACATTAGCTCGCAGATTCATCTGGTTCTAGTTTAAGACCAGAAACTAATAAAATTCCCACCAGTCTGAGCCATACTTTGTGTTTATTAACAATGTTAACATGCTAACATGTTAAACTAGGATTGTGAACATGATAAACGTTAAACCTGCTAAACAGCACCATGTTAACATTGTCACTGTGAACAAGTTAGCATACGGACATTAACATTTAGCTAAATTAAAGCACCAATATCCCAAAGTTCAGCCTCTGCGCTGCTATATAGCATGTCTGTAGACTTTACAACCACCTAAATCCCTAAAAAATGAAATTGTGACATGTATTATCTAATCATGAGACAGTTACGGGCAAATATTATTCACAAGACAAATGGTTACAGCACAGAACTCATTTTGAAGGTGACGCATACACACAGCTCTGCCAGCAACAATGTAATCTTAATAAAACCTGTCTGACTACAGTCATGTTTCATCTCTGCTTCTTTCTTGTTTTTTTCTATTCTTGCTTTCTTAACTTCAGTCTAATCAGTTGCTGCACTTTTCAAGCCCTCCTGACTGCTCACATTTCTGCGGCCCATATTTCTTATTTTATCACCGCCACTCATCATGAAGAGGGCTCTTATCTCCGTGTCATTGGCCCTCTAATTTTCCTTGAGTCTGGCAGTGAAACTTCCCCCTCTGTCCTGGATAGAAAAGAAGTCATTACATTTCTCCCTGTGGTTTAGTTTAGGTGTTTTTTATTGCTTTTTGTCTGCCCTCGTTGCTATTTATATCTTTAATGGAGCAGCGAGTTGTGTCACCATCCACTGTGTAATGTCAAAAAGGGCACAGCAGCTCTTACTCAGCAGCAGTTCACCCCTATAATAACCCTCTGCTCTGACACCATCATTGTACTGTCGCTTCTAATGACTGGTCTTGTTTTTGTTGCTGTCAATATAATGAGCATATGTGGCAGGGGGGCACGTGTGTGTGTGTTGTGTGTGTGTGTGGAGAGAGAGAGAGAGAGAGAGAGAGAGAGAGAAAGAGGTGGAAATCATGAATCATTTTGCTAATGCACATCAGTTTGTTCAGTTTGTTCGTAGTCATTGACCGTGTAGTTGGTAACTTTTTTATCCTGACCTGTCAAGCTTTCTACAGCCATAAAAAAATAGTGTCAGAAAAATGGCCACAGAAATGATGACATGAGATTGACGTGCTGTAGCTGTGCAGATGCCAGTGGAGAAAATAAGCTTATTTTTCAGTTAGTCATGAAAAATGTTACTGCTTATGCAGCTTTCATGTCACCAAATATTAACAGCAGAATGGATATGTTACTTGCTACTGTCTGATCAGAAGAAAACAAAATAATCCCCCCCTCCCCCTCTTAAAAGAAACTAACCAATATGAAGACGTTGTCAGATTAAAATAGAAGAGCGCACTCAGTAAATGTAGATTCTCGGCAGGCAACAGATGGTGAAGGACCTGCTGCAGTGCAACCACAAGTGCCAGATGCAACCAGCAGAGATTTGCAAAGTTCCCCCAACATTAACATGACCACCACATACGTTGTCTCTGGCTGAAGCAAACCTGCTTCAAACTGAAGCAGCTGATCACTTCCACCCCCCTTGCAGCCACTTAAGAAGAGTGAGAAGTCAGCTGTCGATGGTTTAACAAAACAGAGGAGTCAAAAATAGAATTACTGCCTCACAGTTGTTTGTCTCTACCAACCACTCAAGTTGCAGTTTACATCCACGTCTGTCCAGACTCAATCGATGTATGTGGTGAAGACTATATTGACCTGTAACTTTGATCAGTATACATGTGTGATTCCAGCGAATCATTTCCAGCAAGAAACATGCTGTCTTCACTTAGAGACTATTTTTTACAGAGGAGGACAGAGGACTGATAGAGAGCTGAACATTATGATGTCACAGTGAAGATGACCTTTGACCCTTTGGATATAAAATGTCACCTCTTCATTTTAACCTATTATATTAGATATTACAGGTGTTTGTGTGTAATTTGTCATAATTAACATTTGAATTCTTGAGTTATAGCCAAAAAAATGGTGACCTTGACCTTTGACCGCCAAAATCTAATCAGTTCAACCTTGAGTCCAAATGGATGCTTACAGGTTTTAAGAAAAAATCCTTTAAGGCATTCTTGAGATATTGCATTCATAAGAATGGGATGACCTGAAAACATGATGGCGCTGGTCACAGCTGTCGCTGGCGTGGAGTCATAAAGTTATTACAAGGTTTTTCAAGAATTTTGAATCACAGAGGTCCTTCGGCACACAGAATCTACATTTACTGTGATGAGATCAGCTGTGAAAAAGCTACAGGTCTGTTGATCAGGCACACACCACACACACACTCACATGCCTGGCGGGGGATCATGAATGAGGCAAAACAAAATGGCAATTCAGTGTGATCATCCTCCCTCCTTATCTTAATGGTTGAAAAGGATGCAGCAAAATTGCTCCCATGAATCATGCCTTTCTGCTCACTGAAGCCATTTTTATTATGTTCACCCCCAGACAGCCTGAGTCCAGTGTGCTCACCGGCCCCAAAAACACTTGTTCACATGTAGATTTAAACAGCTTCAAACAATGAATCATTTCTGAGCTTGCTAAACACTTCTAAATGACTGTCTTGTATTATCACAACATGAGCCATTATCTCTCAGAATCATGTATTTGAGAATCGTTTTCATGTGGTTGGCAGGAAGTCAGCGGGTTCAGCCAAAGCAGAACTCAAGTGCAGATGCTCCAAAATATGTGAAAGCCTCAGAAAACCCCACTGATCAATTTACTGGAACGAATGAACGGGGCTCAATCTTTGAACACAACATCGAGTTCTCTTAATGTATCGTGACCTCCTCTTCAGACTTGAACATAAATGCCTCATGTTCATAAAGTCTGTCCCCATTTGAAAAGTGTTTTCCCTCCACGGTTGAGGTTAGAGCCCCGTCAGGTCCTGGTTAGGTATCGAAGAGATCCCTGGTTGGGCCTCAAGGAAAGAGGAAACGCAATCCGTGAGAAAACAGACTTGGAGGTGACACAGACTCTGATCCATACGAGTGTGTTCTAGTGTGTGAAGCGGAGTCTGACAGTAGAGTTAGTGTGCGTATGTGTGTATCATCCTCTGCTCTGTTGCCCTTCTTCTTTCCATGAGACGGTGACTCAGTAACAGATGCAGAACTGACTCCTGCTGTCTCCCCCTCAGACACATACTACTTGTCACTTAACTTGATCTGACAATATGTTATTTAATGAAGCCAACTGGGAGACAAGCCAGCATGCTGGGGTGTCTGTGTGTGTGTGTGTGTGTGTGTGCGTATGTGTGTGTGTGTGTACTGGTGTGTGACGTGAACATCCTCTGTTAGCTGCAGACAATAAATGCCAGCTTAAACCAAAAGAAATCCCTTCAGGACCAGTAGAGCACCTCCGACAGAGAGAGGAGCGAGGCGCAGTCACCAGCCTCAGGCGTTAGACACAGAGATTAGCTCGTATTAACAGCTGGGCCTGTCTGCTAGTTGATAGGAGGGGAGCTGTGGAAAATTTGGCTGTCTGTTGGGGATTGCGCTGGAAATTTATTCATCAGAAAATAAATATTCACCCTCAAATAATGAACAAGTTCAACTCAAACTGGGTTTTGTAAAAAAAGAAATGTTAATCATAGAAGGAGGACGGCGCTAACATCAAACACACATCAGACACATCAAACACAAAATGTTAAAATAAAACAAAATCATTAACATGTATTGGCATTATGTTTAATGAAACTAAAATACATCATTTACTTGTATTACATACTAGGAGGGCAATGATACATTGATCTGGATCGATATATTGATTCAATGTCCAACAATCCAGTATAATTGATGCAAAGTGAAACTATCAAGCTATATCATCATCTTGAAGACATGCCTTTATTTTGAAATCCCCATGGCATGTCTGTGTCACAAATGTCTGAGTTTAGTCATAGAATTGTCAAATTGTAATGTTTTTTGTGAGATGACATAATCGAATGTGTTAAATGGACATATGATATCATCTGATATTGATCACAAAACCTGAACTGAATTAAATCGAAATTGTATCGTGTGTCAGACTTTGCGATATCGGCAAATATCATATTGTTAAATCATCAAATTGATATAATATCATCTTGTGATGAAACTTCTGATTTATGCCTGTATCACATACCACAAGCTGCTTTAAATTCAGTTACATGAATATATTTTATTTATTTTATGTACTTAAATCTGGAGTAGGCAGGGTTTTTTTTCCTTATTGGGCAAAAATTCCATAATAACCTTCAAGCATTTTGTAATTCAAGTGTTCTGAGAGAAAATTAGTCTTCTACTCCGTCCGTTTTTCTCTGTTTTCAGGCTTCAGAAAAGACTTTGGTGAATCACAGGTCAGTAAGATTATTGATTGTTGAGTCTCATTCCCAAAACGTATTTGATAAACGGGGAATGAGACTCAGCAATCTTTCTCCAGAATAGCCTAACTTTAAAGCTGTTTTTTGGGCCTCTTTGGGCAGAAATTATAATAATAATTATTATTAATAATAATCTTTCAGCATATTGCAATTCAAGAGACTAGATTTCTCTCGAGTCCGAGAGAAATCTAGTCCTCTTTTTGGCTCTGTTGTCAGAATCAGGAAAATTTAGCCCATGACAGGAAACGTTGGCCAGTCACAGATCATTTAAGAGACTAGGGGCCTTATCTTATGCTAAACTAAAGCACAAGTGGAAAACATGAGGTACAATGGATTTAAATCATTCAAGATATGTCCAAATCCACCTTTGCCGTCTTGCGCCATGGGCGCAGGGGTATCCTGTTTTGTCCCACCCCTTGCGCCAGCAGCACACAGCAGGATACACCCATCAGCTGTGTCAAAGTACCTTGATTAATTCACAGGTGAGTTGAGGCTGAACATGCAACAAACCAGTCAGAAATCAGCTCTCATCACCTTCAAGAAGGATGTGCGCCAGGAGCACAAGCGGTGTAAGCATAACAGCGGATTTAACAGGAGGAAACAAAGAAAAAAGATTTTTAAAGGGAGGAGACAGAACTCCTGGTTCCAGAAGTCTTGAGTAAACAGTTTATTTTACATTAATACCTGTAAAAAGTAATACAATACCTGAACCGTAACAGTGCCTTGAAATTATATTTTATAATTCATTATTATGCAGCTCACTGGCTGAAGCTCCTGAAGGAGTCGGTGGGCAGGAGTGGAGTAGATGAGTGAGGAGCAGGGGTGAGGAGAGACTCCACACCAGCACAGCTGAACAGCCACCTGAGCCAGATTGAGGTGCAACTTCAACCCGTGCGCAAAGTTATGCACATGATTATCCACCCAGCATCAGGCTCTGACAGAAGTACACAAACTGTTTTCTCCCCGGGTCAGACGGGTCACATGGTCAGATACACATGAAACGATATAAGATCATAATTGTTCTTTCTTGTTTTTTCTGGATTCCAATAAACACGCAGACACAAACACTACAGCTGCTCCAGCTGTCATGCTGACTGATCTGTTACAGACGATCTGACAGCTGTGATCCCGTCTTGTGCGCTTTTTTGTGGGTCTGTTGGGATTGATTGGGCTTTATAATTATAATAATAATTCCTGATTCCATAGTGAGAATAATTTTACACATACGCACACACACGGCTTTTCAACATTAATGAAAGGTGTTTTTATATTGTGGAAACGTGTACACGCCTGAGCCAAGCGCAAGACACACACACACGCTTTTAACTTCAGTATTTACACTTAATTGCTGATAGAAAACATGTTCAAAGGACACTTTACTAATCCACACTCCTGCTGGGTGCTATCTTGTGCAGACAGACTGATTGCACCGCAGACTTTGCGCTTCGACCAGGTTTTAGCAGGTCTAAGACGCAAGTGGTTTTTACTCCAATGTACCGAACACAAGATAGCAAATGCACCGGGCCACGCTTTTGATTTGCCTTGGCCCCACAGACCAGGCAAAAGTTCATTTACTATCTTGCAGACATTGCAAAATGGCAACTAAGTGTTTATGTGATTTTAAATCTTATGTTCAGTATATTCAGTGTTGGGTAACTGGCGAGCAGTGAGGCGATAAACTTGAGTTTGAGCTGTGGGGGAGAGTCGATCTCTCAGTCAGGAGGAATCGATGCTGTCTGGAGCTTCGTCTCCTGCTGATTCATCCGCCTCCAACAGTGCCGCTCTGATCGCATCAATCCTCATTGATCAGCAGTCAATCGCTGTTTATCAGTGGGGGTGTTACACATTTATGAGATTGCCCTTTTTGGCTCTTTAGAGATGTTCACAACAGCTCATTAAAATATTGAAACTTTAAAACAAAAACAAAAAAAGCTGCAATCCAGTACTGCTTGTTGTCTGTTTAATCATTAAATATTTAACTCAAATAAGTGAACTGAATCAGATCTGATGAGGTGCACTGACTCATGTACTGTGCACCATATCAAAAACAGTTTGTACACCGGCAGGGATGATTTTTTTTTTTTTCTTTTGTTCTGTTGTCTATAAATGTCCTTTTGCCAAACCACCTTCTTGTAAACAGTGTATCTGAGTGTGATAACCTCAAACCCAACCAATAAAGGCTGTTGAACAACAGGAATAGCAGGAATCCAACAGAATGAACCAGAGGAGGCCACACAGTAGAGTGCAAATCCCTGCCAGGCAACAGATGGTGAAGCACCTACTGCAATGCCACCACAACTACAAGGTCACAGGGGTCCTTCAGCATACAGTCATGAATGTGCACAAAAAAAAATCCTGATCAATCCAATCATATTCAAGATTAGCTATGGACAAGATGCAAGGCTGTTGATCACTCACTCACACATGGAAGCAATCAGTTTTGCCTGGTGGGGTTAATTGAAGATGCTGAATCACAAACAGTGATTTTCTTAGTTCAACTCAGTGTTTGAGCTTTAAAAACATTCACAGCAAGTTTATTCAACTTGAGGGGGCACTATTTAGAGGTAGAAACACTTACTTACTAACAACAAGGCTGCTTGTCACAAAAATGCTTTATAGGAGGTTTTAATCTATATTAAGTACAGTCCTGGAATAAATTTGCTATTTTTTCTATCTATCTCCCAGTATTTAGACATGTTCTTTTTATTTGTCACATGCACAACAATTACAGTGAAGCAGTAATGTTCCTTCCATGAACTGCAGTTTATTTTGAGTCATATACGCTGTCTTCCTGGAAATACTTACTGAGCACCAAATGTGTATTAATCTGCAGCTGAAAATAGTCCACAACAAATCCACTATTTACTCTTGTTTGAGTATTTTTTGAGAAAATCTACAGTGCTGGGCTGTTTTAGGAAATGATTTAAACGTTTTTTTTTTAAAGAAATGAAAACATATATTTGTGACCTGTTAAAGGTTATGAACCAGGAGGATTTGAGGATGGCTGCCACAGACAGAGTTAGGAAGTCAGAATGTATTTGAGACTCATTAACCATAGCTAAGAAATGTGGGTGTAGCCTCTGGGTCTGAAAAGTGAGGCAGATGAAGAGCCTTAAACCTGCATTCTTTCTAATGGCCAGTAGGGGGCGACTCCGCTGATCGCATAAAGAAGTCAAATGATAAAACTCTATGAGGAAAGACACTACTTCTCACTACCTCAGTAAACATTTTCTCAGTGAGTTAATCATGTACGGTGGCCGACAAGTACAAACGCGCTACATATACAGACAGGCGCTGCAAATACAGAAACACGTTGCATATAAGAAAACAGATGCAAAAAGAAAATGTTGCATATCCAGTCATACAATGGAAGTGCTCTAGGCCTCTAGGGGCAGTGCTGAGCGTCCACCTGAGAGAAAATTGGAGTCGGGAGAGGCTACATGAAAAAGTATGTATTCTTTTTTCTTTTCTTCCTTCCTTTCTTTCTTTTTTCCACATGTGGCCCTCATCTTTTACTGTATTATGAAAGTGCAGCCAACTCCAATTTTCTCCACAATAACTTCTTCTTCCATCAACGTTGCTCAACACTTGTATTCGTTGTCTGTCTCTCGTGGACGCTCAGCCTGCCCAGAGGCTGGAGCACTTCCGTTGTATGACTGGATATGTGGCGTTTCTTTTGCATTTGTTTCTTATTTGCAGAGCGTTCTGGTAATGCAACGCGTTTCTGTATATTGCAGCGTTTTCTTTTGCATCTGTTTTCTTATATGCAGTGCGTTTCTGTATTTGCAGCGCCTGTCTGTATATGCAGCGTGTTTGTACTTGTCGGCCACCATAATCAGGTCAATCATCAGTTTCAAGTTTTGTTCAATACAGCATGATGTTCATTTTGTAAATCATGGTCCCATTTACAGCAAAATCAATCAAGCAGGGTTTACTTTGGGGAAACTTGAGGAAACTCAACAAAACAAGATGGGGACGACCTTAATGCCAAACTCGAGGCTTCAAAACAGTTGTCCACAAACCAGTGGGTGATGTCACAGTGGCTACGTCCACTTGTCTTATATAGTGTAGGTTTTATTCTTCTCATGGGATGTGTTGACAATACGAAAAATGACCAGACAGACCAAATGAGCTCTAAGGAAAAATACCTGTTTTTGTCTGGCCTAGCCATTTATGAAATAAGGAAACTTAAAGGGACAGTTCACCCCAGAATCAAATATATATATTTTTCCACTGGCCTGTGGTGTTATTTATTCATTCAGATTGTTTTGATGTGAGTTGATGTGGGTTGAGCATGATTTTTGGAAAGAGACGCTGGGGTTGAGTTTTTCAAATGTATTATATTGGTGCTTTGAGCACCACATGCTGAGTGCCATTTAGTCCCATTATATTGGAAAAAAGGCAGACCTCTCTACGGCTCATATCTCCAAAACTCTGCAACTCCAAAACTCCAAAAAATCTAGGTGGATAAATCGTACTGCCGGCCTGTCCCTTTAAACTTAAAATGACAAAAAAAGAGGAAAATTTGAGAAAAAAATGTGGAAGAAAAGAGAAAAAAAAATTTAGAAAAGAATCAGAAAAAATGTGCGTTGTGTATCTCATTAGTTATTAATGATTAATTGATTGATCGATTGTTAGTATCTTCAACCATCGGTTAAGGAAGATGCGCTAGAATTTGTAACCCCAAACCAAACATTCCTGTGTTCAGGAAATGAATCATATTGATATTGTCGGTTCAGATCATCCTCCCCTGTCATCACTCTCCCTCCTTCAGTCATCGTTGGAACATGTTCTGTAGGCGGTGTCGCAGATCGCTGTCAGATGGTCTGGAGCTCCTCAAACAGAATGAAAAGCTGCGTCTTCGCTGTCGACGCGGCTTCTATAAGCGTTTCCTTTCCCTTTGGGGAGGCGAAGCCGGTGGGAGGACAGCGATGATACATGTCCGGTGTCACCTCCTACCATGAGGCCCAGGTTTCATTGCCATGCCCCCGTTCCTCTTCTGGGGTCTCCATGGCAACAGAGCAATGACGAGGCGAGCTAAAAGATCAACAGGTGGAGAGTACATAACACAGAGCATGAAATGTCACAGCTACATCCTTTTCTATTCAGAAAAAGAACAGAACAAATCATGTGGCCCACATAAAGCACACTGAGCAGTCAGTAGGAGGTATGACATGTTTTCTACATGTTGCTACCTTGTGCGATCCCATTATTCCTGTGCACAACAGCCCTCCTGCTGTTACCTGACTTCCTGAGAGGCAGGTAAAATAAATTGATGATAATTTACGTCAGATTTTTTTTGTGACAATGGGAACAGGATGTTCCACTTCTATCATTCCAGCAACTAATTCCCTGTGGCAGCAGGACCAGCTCCAGAGCCATTTTTAGCCTGACATGAAGCAAAGAGGGATTTTGGTTATTTTAACATCTGCCACATGCCTATTTAAAACAATAAAATATGACCTGAAAATCTTTTTGAGAAAAGCAACAAACACCTCAAGACACCTCAAGTCTTTGATTTAGTTCCAGAAACTGTTTTGCTTTCATGCTGCCACCCGTTTAATCATGCCAGCAGTAGGTGTCACCTTTTTTTTCCCCGTACAGTGGATATCTTGTTTTGCAAGGAACCTTCTGTGTATGTAGGTCAGAGCGAGCAGCGAGCTCGTAGATCACCGTGCAGAATGACATCCATCTCCTCCAGCTGTAGCCTGAGAGAGACAGAGATAGACTGTTATATTGCATTATGTTTCTCCTGGAGAAAGACATTTATTTATACCATAACTCACCCATCGGACACACAAACCACAAATTGCACAGCATCTATATCCAAACCTGTTACACTGAATTTACTTTAATGTATAATAACTAATGTTCCCGCTCCTCGGTGAGTCAGATCACAGTGGGCAGTAACTTTTTTATGCAGAAAGTAATGATGAAACAGCATGTCACACAGAGAGACAGCTTAAAAGCCAGGAGGAGGGCTTCCATCCAAATCATTAAGTCTTCTGTGTAGCACAGCAGAGTCTGGGTCTGATTTAGTGGTTTAGAGAAGGCAGCAGAGAGAAAATACAGAAAAAAAAAACAGCTGCTGACAGTATTGCTACCGCTTTAATGTCCTTCATATGTAATGTACGAGTGAATCATGCACACTCATATGTCCTCTGTCAGATCGTGACTGTGAAAGACAGATTTAATCTGACTTATTTTTCATTCACCACTGCAGGTGATAAACCATCATCATGCGTCTGTCTAATACACATGCACTCATCATGCACAGATGATAATTTATGGTACCAGTCTAAACCTAAAGCTTTTATTTCTACTTACTGACAGCCTTCTTCCTTCTGTTGTCTGTTAATGTAGCTGCTTTTTACCACGATGATGATGATGACGATGTAGTATGTCACTCAAATGGCCACACAGTTTTCAGGGCTCACAAATTACAGGGCATGATTGTGCAAGATCCCTTTGAGGACTTTAGGGGCGGTATACTTCAGCTGAGAGCATATGCCAGTGTACTGACCCCAAATGGAAGTGTGTTTGTCACTCTTAGTGCCTGATGAAGAAGTTTGAGTGAACGTGATGGGGAAACCAGAAACACATGACCCAAAAGACATGAAGTTGTGTCCCATATTATCTTAGTATACTGTATATACGATGTTAATAGTATATCTCGCTATAACGACCTTGGTGACATGTTAAAAGTTACTGTTATGCGTGTCCCTGTGTTCAGGTATGTTAGTTGAAAGAGACCAAGTTTAGTTTTTTTTTTTTTTTTTTTTTTTTTTTTTTTTTTTGTCTAAACAAGAGGCTAGTTTAGAGCTAACAGCACAGTTAACTATTTTTGTTGTTTTGGCGTTAGCTATGGCCCACATTAGCCTGTGTGCTGATAACCTGTCAGCAAAGCCCAGTGCCATCTTGTTGTCAGGGGCGTAAATATAGACAGGGCAGGCAGTGCAGTTGCACATGTATGTTGTATGTATGTTGATCTTGTCCAATGTCAAGTCTCTATTTGATCACGTGACAACACCATGCGATATGCGGTAGCTAGTTTAGGCGCAAAATCTGGCAAGACTGACAAGCTGACTAACTCATTCGACTGTAAAAATCCAACATACTGTTGTTAAAATGTATATACACCTAATGGTGTGTGTGTGTGTGTGTGTGTGTGTGTGTGTGTGTGTGTGTGTATTTCATAACTAACTCACTGCATGTAACTACTGTGCATTAATGATTGTGTTCACTACGGCCTGTTGTAGCTACTGTATACCACTGCTTGTTGTGGTCTTCCTGAGAGATGCAGCAGTACTTTACTGTTCTCAACTAACAGGTGGTGGTGGGGCCAGTTCATTGTCTTGCAAGTCACAAGTAAGTCTTTACACTTAAGTCCCTAGTCAAGACAGACAAGTCCCAGGTCCTAAATAAGTCATAATGCGCTTTTCACCAAATGCTTTGACAAAGCTTCTACTTATTGTTCTTTGTGCAACTTTGAATATTGGAAGTTGTTGTGTCTCCATCTGTAATTTTTGATACGCATGTTTTGCATACTGCAGATCAGTTTTTGTTGACCACCACAGTTGTGTTTTATCCTTGGTATAATTTTTTTTTTTCACAACTGGAGCTCAGTAACATAACATTATCTCTTAATGGTTCTCTTTGCAGCTTGATTGAATCAGGAATGAAGGGAAATGAATCGATTTGTGTCAAATGTTTTAAACACTAGAGTTTTAAAATATTTTGGCTTGTGGAAAGGTGAATTAATGACTTATTGATGTTAAAGTCCAGCTGGAAGTCTTTCTTTATTTTAACAAGTCATATATAAAGTGGTCACATTTAATGACTCAAGTCTGATTCAAGCCCAAGTCATGTGACGCAGGTCCACACATCTGATAACAGAAACTCATGTAATATGTGTGGCCACAGATATTAGTCATACAGCCACTGCCCACTCAACTTCACACAGAAAAAGATGGATGTTGTTTTTTTTTTTTTTACAAAGATTTATATATTTTTTAAATCATCCTCAAGTTGTCTCACCACAATCTGAAATTTGTTTTAATCTTTTCCAGCTGTAAGCAGCTCCTTCATTTTCTCTCTGCATTGTGTTGTGGGACGAGTGTCCAGCAACAGCACAGTGAAAAATCAAGCAGTTTTTAGTTTGCATGGTGGCACTTTACAGATTGTACATATGAAGGTCAGCTGACCTGTCATAAGGAGTAGATACTCAGCCAGTGACAACAGCTGCCTGATGTCTCCTGTGGCTCTGGAGGACCTTCGCCAAATCTGAGCAAATAACCCTGATAATGTCATCTGGGTTTAAGCCTGGAGTAAAAATTTTAACAGAAAGCCTCTGTTACAGTATGGAAGTGAGGAATGAGTAAAGGCCTATGACAGACACTAGTGAGTGGCATTATGGGAAGTGTAGGAGCCAGTGTTTTTGCAGTTAAGGCAATACTATAACCTTAAAGTCAGGATATCTCTCGGCTCTCTGCTCTGCTGCTTTTAATTTGGCCAAATTCTGTTTTGATCTGTCTCTTGCTACTTCCCAGATTAAGCACATGTATTATTAAATTTTTACTTTAACACCCTGACACAACATACACAAAATCTGTTTTGAAGTAATAACTAGTACAGAGCCAAGACACATCACATGACAGTTTTTGAAAAAAATGTGTGCTTTCTTTTAATTATTCTCTTTCATTTCATTAAAATTAGACATTTTGCTGGTATAAACATTCCAGTTTGGTTTTGTTTGCAATGTGTCATCAACTCTGAGTCTCCTTTTTTCGGATCCTGTTTGCTTCACATGAAGACAACACAGCAGACTTTCTCCCAAACAGATGCCATAAAATCCCCCCCAGCTTTTAGATCGCTGGTCCAAACCAATGTCTAATTTTCTGATTCAGTTAACTCACTCATATGTTTTCACTGTAAACTAAAGCATATTTACTTAAATGCAGTGGTGGAAGACTTATTCAGGTTCTTTACTTAAGTAAATGTTGAGATACCACATTGTGAAAATATTAAACCTTACTTTACAAAACATAACTAAATATTATCAGCAAAATATCCTTGAAGGAAGTACTCATTCTGCAGTAAAATGGTTCCTGTCAGTGTTTTACTATTATATCTGATGCTTTGGATGAATATTACTGCTGCATTAAAGTGTATGCTGCATTTTATTGCTATAGATGTTTAAGGTTGAGCAAATTTTAAGTATTTTATATACTGTTGGCTAGTTTAAGCTACATCGTATCTAGTATATTAGCAAGGGTGGAAGTAACTAATTAAAATACTAAAATTACTGTAATTAAGTAGGTTTTTGGGTACTTGTACTTTTATGAGTAGATTTTCAAGTCTGTACTTTTACTTGTACTTAAGTATTTATTTCACCATGTAATCTACTTAGTTACTTTCAAACTCATGCTTGAGTACTGAGTACAATTTGAATTAATATCCAAACCTTTCATCTGCATTTTTGTAGCCAATCAAGTGATCTGATCACAAACCGGCCAATGAAAACAAAGACATACAACTGAAAAACAAAACAAAATTGTGCAGCAGCAAACATTTGGAGTAATGATGTTAATGATTAATCATTAATCAACTAATTGCCACTAAGAATTTACCCTATTAGAGATGTATTCACTGATTTTTAATCAATAATCATGGAAGTAATTGCACCTGATATTGTTTTGTCTAGTGGAGCCATTTGTTGAATAAGGAAACTTAAACTTTGACTTGAAATGAGAAAAAAGACAATATAACAGAAAAAAAGAGAAATTATGAAAATAAAATGTGTTATGTATCTTATAGATTATTAATGATTAATCAGTTGTTACCGTTTTCAACTATTGGTTCAGGAAAATGCACAAAATTTACAACTCTAGTTTGACATCAATGGTTAAAAGTAACTAATACTCTGAGTAGTTTTTGAGACAAATACTTTGTACTTTTACTGAAGTATATTTCTAACACCAGTACTTTTACTTGTAATTGAGTAATATTTTACTGTAGCAATGTAACAGTACTTGTACTTGAGCACAGATTTTAAGTACTCTTTCCACCACTGTACATTAGATCATCATATGTTTGTAGCACCACTGTCGTAAAAAGTCAACATATCATGGTGTTGGACAAACAGCCATGTTTTCATCTTTGTGACGATGCATTTTTCAGCTGATCCAAGAGAGTTAATTCAGATTAAGAAGTAGGAGAAATTCCTCAACACATAGCCTATAGGAACATTTCATCCTTCAGTTTGTCACGGATATTCAAAATCACCACATCTGGACATGATTTTCACTGGACAGGAAGTGTATGAAATATTGTAATGTGAAAAGTAACTTGTAACTAAAGCTGTGTGGAACAGCACAGATTTTAAGTACTCGTTCCACCAGTGTAAATCAGTACAACAGTGATCAGGTGAGTGTGTAATTTTATTTTTTACTTATTACTTATTTTATTTATTATTGTTTATTTTTTAATTATTACTTATTATTTTTTTACAATGCCACATTGTTGTAAATGTTTTTTCCTATAAATAAAGATATTTTTTTTAAAAAAATCACAACAGCTCTATATCAAAAGACATCAAAGGCTCTCAAACAAAGGCGTTTGACGTCACTACGCATAACAGATTTGTGACGTCACTGCTTTGAAGTCGCTGCACGTGACAGATTTGTGACGTCATTCCCTTTGACCTCGCGTCATAGATTTGTGACGTCATGAGCTTATATATAGACCCTCTAAGCGCACATCTGGCTTTTTCTCAGCACAGCAGATTACTTTACAAGGCATTTGAATTTGTTAGCAGCGAGTGAAAGCACAATAATTGTTTGTTATAATACCAACACCGTTAACAAGTACAAAATGATACTACCGCAAGTTCCCAACTTAAATCCCGAAGTAGCGCCGTTTTACGAAACCTTCAGGGGACTGGTCCGTGAAAACGCTAGACTTCGCAAACAAAAGAAAAACATCCGATTATCGGTTGCGTTTTTAAAGCAGTATGTGAATGAGCTGAAGGGCAAAAAGACCGAACGCGCTCCTTCACCTCAACTCTCAGCAGTGCGTGATGAGAAGGATCCTGTAATTGTGAGGATCACTCTGTCCCGTCAGTTTCTCACCACAGAAATCGACAAATTCACCCAGTTAAACCAGGAACTACGCGCAAACACTGACAGCTTGATGAAAGAATCGGACAATCTTATGAAACAAATCAACCAGCTCAAAGAAAACAAGGACAGTGAAACTCAGAGCTCCTCAGACTCCTCTGAGAGCGAGGAGACTGACCCCACCAACCAGCTCCTTCAGCAACAGAATGAGAGGCTGGAGGCGGAGATCAGAGTCCTCACATTACAGAGGAATGATGCTGAGGAGAGAGAGAGACAGCTTCTGCAACACAACCAAGACATGGAGGCAAAAGTTGGAGATCTCCAGCTCCAAAGGGACAGACTGTCAGCCGCGGCGAAGACCGAGGCCCGCAGGAAGGTCGCTGCTCTTCAGGCGGAGCTGAAGAGGACAAAAGAGCAGGCCAACGACATCATCCTGAGGGTCGCGGAGCTCCGGGAGCAGCTGCTGACCGACTCACACGTGACCGAGGAGCCAGACCCGAGGAGCGACGTAGTTTCTCTTTGGGAAAGGTTCGTCAGACTCTTCATTCCCGGACGGAGGAGGCGTCCCTTAAGAGCCGCCACAGTCGAGAATGTGGAGCCCGGCGAGGAGCAGACCCAGACAAGACCGACCATCTGGGTCATGATCAACCAGACATTTCAGAGAATCAGGACATTCATATCTGATAGACTGCATCAGTCTTAATTACTCAGATATGTATGTATGTATGTAGGTATATCTGTACATATTTTTAATTTTTAATATTTTATTTTTATTTCTTAAAGTTTTATCTCTACATAATATTTCAATCTTGATTTCTATATTTATATTTCTATATGTTATATATATATAGGTATTAAAAGACGTGCCATGAATGGACATGTGGCTCCATGGCTTGGAGACACATCTCCATTCATGGCACATCGGGCAGCACGGTGGTCTGCATGTTCCTGCCGTGTCTGCATGGGTTCCCTCCAGGTGCTCTGGCTTCCTCCCACATGAAGACATGCAGGAGTAGAGCGGCTCAACCATAAATCGGAAGATTGGCGGTTTGATCTCTGGCTCCTCCAGGCTACATGTCGAAGTGTCCCTGGGCAAGATACTTAACCCCAAATTGCCTCCAATGGCTGTTCCATTGGTAGTTAGCAAAACAAAACAAAACAAAAAAAACAACAAAAAAACAAAAAACGCAATGCAATATTATGTAATAATAATAATAATAATAATAATAATAATAATAACAATAATTAAAGCTGCAAGCAGTGTTGAACGGGCCCTCTCACCCCCACGCAACTCGGGGCCTTGTGGCCTGATTCGTCCCAGGCAAATCTATATCATACTGCTGCGCCATTGGTATGAGCTGAGGCTGCGAGAGCGAGCCTCCTGTAATAACAAAGCAATACAAAGTAGGCTAGTAAAATCAATGATCACTCAAAGTGAACAGATCATTTCTTTATTTTCACTTCAGCGTTTGTGCATTAGTATACGGCAATGCCACAAGGTCAGACTCTGAGCATGCATGTGCGTTTTAATCAGCACTGTGTCTTACTTAATAGGCTGTGTTCTGTTTTACTGGCACACAGCACACACACAAACATATCTGCTGCATGTTTTATGACAGTAAAGTGTCTACATTTTTTTGTACATAAAAAAAACAGATTAATAAAAGTAAATGAATAGATAAATATACAGTAATAATAAATAAAAAATAAATAAAGAGATAAAGTTCAATTAAAAGCCAGGCTAAAAAGGTAGGTCTTGAGTTTGCTTTTAAAAACATCAACACTCTCTGCGGCCCTCAGGTCTTCCGGCAGGCTGTTCCACAGACGTGGAGCATAGTGATGAAATGAAGCCTCACCGTGAAGAATGAAGCCTCACCGCTAATCAAGAGCGTTGTGAAGAGACCTCACTAGAGAAACGATCCATGAAGCAGGCAGACCCGCTGTCAGTGTAATGTGAGAAAGCTGCGTACGGCAGATGTAATACCAAACAAAAACACCCTCTATCTGTCAGTGCATCTGCGATGAGAGCAGCTTCTGATAAACTCACAAAGAGCCTGAACGCTCCTGATCCATTTTAGTCCCCGTCTGATAGAACATGAAGACAGACAACTGTGTCCCAGCCCTGAGGAAGAGACGCCCCTGCAGCCCCGGCTCTACTTGGATAGGTATAAATAGAGCCTTGCAGCACCTCCTCTCCTAAATCATTCTCCTCTCACTTAGTATTCTCCTTACTCCTCCTCCTCCTTCTCTTCTTTGTCTCATTTTCTTGCATCAATCCCCCTCGATCTCTCCGTCTATTCTAGCATTTGAGTTGAGACGTAATTGTCTTTTGAGGGATGGCGTTGGGGGCAATCATGGGAGGTTATTTAATGTCATTTGTTTCACGACAGTGCAGGGACCCTTGTGGAGCAAAGTTAAGTGTCCTCCTGCTGCGTGTCGGGTTTTGAGTGGCAGGTTTTGTGCAAAAACAATAAAAAAAGGAAGAGATTAATAGACAGTGCAGTGCAGCGATGTAAAATATATTATTTGGATTGGAAATTATGAGCTTGAAGGACAGTTTCACCTCATTAGCATGTTTTTTCCCCCCTTCTATCTTCCCACTGCTCCTCCATTTACATCTATTTATGCATCAAGGCAAGATTGAAATTTATCAAGGTGCTCGGCCGTGTGTGTGTGGAGGCTTCATGGGTCCACATTTTGAAAGAGGAGTTGCTCTTTGAAGCCACTGGGCCAGCAAGTGATGGGGAAGTTTGAGAGGGAGGGAGGGATGGCAGACGCTTTGATGTGCAGAAATAGATAACATTAAAGGCTCTCGCTGACAAAAACACACTCTCTGGCCACTACGCTGTGTTACTGGATGGTGCAACAACTTGGATGAGTGTGAAGCAGATGGTTGCAGATTGAGGTGTCTTCATCCCAGAACGGTTTGGGATATGATTTGGGGAAATGTAGGCCTACTGTGCATGAGAGGACGAAACAATTCTGGGAGCCATTTTTTTTTTTTAGAACAATTATTTGTCCTTTTTTTTTTTTTTTTTGGAATGAACCTCTGCACGGTTTCATATTTAACAGAGATGATAATCAAGTATTGCATCTTTGCTGTCGGAGAGATGGCGACTCATCAATAAGCGCGCTCATTAATATGTGTGACACGGCTAAGCAAATCTGTTGTGGGGCGTTGTTCCTTCCTCTAGAGTCTAGATGCAGTTAATGTGTACTTTAAGTACCCTTGAGCAAGGCTGGTTAGTGGTATCAGCAGGCAGTTCGTAGGACTGAGTGAATGAGCACAATCCATCTTTCTGCTGCTACACTCCCTCAGGCTTTGCTGTGAATAATAATGTGATTTTATGAGGCTGCATGAAAGGCTGCTGAACAAACTTTGGCTTGTTGGTCATTTTAACAATGAAACATTTTCACCGTGTCTCTGTTCAGTCCTCGCATAAGGCGGGGTGGTTAGGACAAAAAGACAGATGTTTAAAGCTGCTGCAAGTATAACCACAAACATAAAATTATCTCAATAAAAGTGTCCTCTGCTACTCGGTGGCAGGAGTAAAAAACAGCAATACTAGAGCTATAATAGAAATAGTCTTGTCACAGATGGTCTCATGCAGGACATGTAGAGGCATCATTAATAAATTAAGACTGTTTCATAACCGGTTGTAGTAACATTGAAGTGACCATGACCGTTATTTTTATAACACCTTTCAGCTTGTTTTAATTTTTGCAGTTGTGAAAGCAGTACTCAGATCATTTTTTCTGGTAAAAATAACAACTCTGCATTGTCGCAGAGTTTTTCTGCTTAAAGTAAAGCAGTAAAAATCCGGCATTCAAAACTTTGCTCTTTAAAAGTACAAAACTATTATCATCAAAATATACTTAAAGCACCAAAACGTAAAAGTACACATTATGTTGAATGGCCCATTTCTGAATAATATATATTGTCTTATAATCTATAATTTGATCAGTGAATGCACATTTGATTAGAAAGTTGAAGCTGATGCGGACGGGGCTAATTTTAATTGCTTTACATACTGTACTGCTGTATATAATAATCCATCCATTTTCTGTAACCGCTTATCCGTGAGGGTCACGGGGGGCTGGAGCCTATCCCAGCTGACAGTGGGCGAGAGGCGGGGTACACCCTGGACAAGTCGCCAGTTCATCGCAGGGCTGACACATAGTGACAGACAACCACTCACACTCACATTCACACCTACGGGCAATTTAGAGTCACCAATTAACCTATTATGCTGCATGTCTTTGGACGGTGGGAAGAAGCCGGAGTACCCGGAGAGAACCCACGCAGACACGAGGAGAACATGCAAACTCCACACAGAAAGGCCCTGCCTGCTCAGGGATTCGAACCCAGGACCTTCTTGCTGTGCAGCGGCAGCGCTAACCACTGCGCCATCGTGCCACCCATATATAATAATAACAGTAATAATAATAATAATAATAATAATAATAATAACAAGTCATAGCTTATTTGCTGATAATATTTTGTATTAAAGGACCAGTGTGTAGGATTTAGTGGCATCAAGCGGCAAGCCTGCAAATTTCAAACACCTTGTTTCACTCTTACCTTTCAAGCATGTAGGAGAAGCTCTGGTTGCCACAAAAACTGGAGAAACACAATGCTGCAACATGGCGGGCTCTGCAGATATTAACAGTACATTCTAAGGTAACAAAAAGACAACAATTCTTATTTTCAGGTGATTATACACTGATGAAAACATGAAAATATTCTGCTGATAGATTCCTGTTACTCTTACACACTGGACCTTTAATAATTTAAATCTATAAAATAACTTGTAACTCAACATATCAAAAATGTATTAGAGTAACAAGAATAATAGTTTCCTCTGAAATGTAAGAGTATAAAAATAAAGTAACATAAAATGGAATTACTCAAGTAAAGTGTAACTGCCTCAGAATTGTACAGTATTTGAGTAAATGTAGATAATGGTTCACATTTTCACTACTGTCATCAGTGTCTGTTTTCATTGAAAGAGCTCTGATGTAACCCACCGTACGCTCCCTGCAGAGCATCAAACAACAGACGTACACAGATATCGACCAGCTGATGAACAGAGCAGAGCGTTTACTTTCAGATATACCCCCTGGGAGTTGGTAGAGACCAAAAATGGAGCTCAAAGGAGAGTGGATACTGGAAACACGACTCCAAATGAAAGCTAATGTTGCTCTGTGTCTGCTGGATGTGTAAAGAAGTAAATGTTTGCCATATCAACTTAAAAAGGTGAAAAGTTGATGCAGGTTTAAAGCTGAATTAATTTGTTTTTATTTTGGGCATATGGGGGAAGTGGGACAAGTTGAAATCTATTAACACATCCAGCAGACACAGAGCAACATTAGCATTCATTTAGAGCCATGTTGCAGAATTGTGGGCTGAAAAACCAAAATAATGAGCTAAAAGCGACACTTCCACACGACCCCTTTCACACACATGTAGTCTTTAAATTCAAATTCATAAGAAGTTCAGATTAGTGCTTCTAGATACATTCTCTGTCATATGACTTGTTCATAGTGTCAGTGAGATCAGCACCTCCTCCTGCTTTAGCTCCATCTGAGACTTGTCAATCATCCCACGGATCACAGAACTGACAGCTGACACTCTTCATTCCAGTTCAACTTCGTACCTAAAATGGCTCTTACAAGGTAAAAAGTGATCAAATACATGTTTTAAACTCACTGGTGAAAACTGCAGCCTCTTGGAACCACATTTACCTGAATATAACTAAGTTAAAAAAAAAAAAAAGGTTATTATAGTTAACTAAAAATAAACTAATATCTAAGACTAGGTGTGAAAAAAACATTTTAATTAACAGAAATGATAATAAAAACCTTTAGAAAAAAATATAAACTAACTGAAACAATATTGTGTATTAACTAAAATAAGAAAAAAAATGCAGAAAACATCTTAAGTTTTAGTCTTTGTCAGTTCTGTCAATTCTGTCAACAAGCATGAGGAGGCATTGGCTTTAACAATAAGACAGTAAAAACTGAAAAATAAAAAATCAATAAAACATAAGAAACAAATACCTTACAAACACAGAAATTAGAAACACTTGACAGCACAAGATGAGACAAAGGCCACTTTTAATAAATGAATGAGTCAGCTGTCAATGCAAAGTGTTGTGTGTGTTTGTAATACCTCTAAACTTCCCTCCATACTATCAAATAAAATAAAAACTATTAAACTAAAAATTTTAAAGCTACTAGTTTTTAAACTGGTTATGAAAAAGTGTTAATTTATTACTGATGCCTCTATATGACCTACATAAGCAAACAAGACCATCAGGGAGAGGACTGGCTTTTTCTTTATAGTTGTTCTTATTTGCTACCACCGGGTTGGATCCTCTGTGAAATCAGATGAGATGAGTCTGTGTTTACGTCATCTCAGGCAAAGGTACAGATTTTTATTTAATATTTTTATTTTATTGTATTTTTTATGTTACATTTTGTGGGTTTTGTGGTGGAAACACTACACAGGAGCCTCCGAAATCAACAGAACATTAAAGTTCCTTGCAGTAGCTTTAAACAATAAAAACTAAACTGAAACAAGCAAACCCACTCTGGAAACTAAACTGAATTTAAACCAACAATAAAGACAGAAACTAATGAAAAATACAAAACTATAATAAATCTAGTAGAAACTTACTTTTCTTTCTTTCCTTTCTCACTGAAGAGAGGGAAACATACGGCGTTTACTAAAGGAAATCGATGCAGCAGAGTAATTGTATCGACAGTTCATGGTGTTGAAGCTGCAAAGCTGGATTTTCTCAGGAACTGCTGCTTTCGCTCCTGCTGGTGCATGGAAGAAACTGGGCCAAAATGTGTGAGGCTCGTTCCACTGAGCCCAAAACACAAGAAGACATCTGGGCATGTGGATCTCATTTTCTCTTTGGCTCGTTTTTGACTTTACAATATCACAAATCGTGGTGACAAAACACCTTTTCTATTCTCACTTTCCCTGATGGAGATCATCAAGATGTCTACTGATCTCGTTTGTTACACACTGCGCGTCAAAGGGTCACTAGAAAAATCTATTTCTGTTTTGTCTTCCTCTACTCATGTTTTTAAAATATTTATTTATTAAAGTACTTTATTTGCGTCTCGGAGTAGTTGGAACTTCTTTTTTTTTTTTTAAATCTGAACCGACTTGTTTGCACCTCAGCTCTTATATCAGTTGACAGCTGTCACTCTCTTCCAAGCTGATGATTTGATTCATGTCTGTCTGCTTTTCACCAAACAGGCAAAGGCCTAAAGGACAGTTTTTTTTTTTTTACACTGTCGTGTTTCTTAAAGTAAGGCACAGCTCCTAAATTGGGTCACTGGTCTGTTTCTGTTGGTTGTCCTTATGACAACAGCGTTAATATAATTTAATGAACCCGAGTCCCAAGACAGCAGCACAATTATTCAGTTTCACTCCCAGGCTTAAAAGATTAAAATGTTGTTTTGTTTCCAAGTTACAGAAAGATTTGGATGTCTGTGCCTTTTTTCATTTTCCAGCAACGTCATTGAGTGTGACAGAAAAAGGCTTAAAGCATCTTTCACAACTTAAAGGAGAGTAAAAGAGACGAAAAGACATTTAACTATTAGCTAAGTGACAATAAAAGTTTTCTACATCCTACCAATCACCTGCTCCTCCATTCATGACAGCGACAGAAATGAGAAAAAGTCTCCGGCGGAGTGTCTAAAACGGCGTCTTTAAGTTGTGTCTGTGGTGGCAGCAGACGTGACGAGGCTGGATCATGAGGGGTTTCATGCTGAGTGGTTTTCTGACTGACGGGTGTAATAAATCATAACAACAATAATGTCTGCCTGGGATACTGACAGGATATTGCTCAAACGCTAAAGCAGAAGCTCAAAACACTGCATTACCCTGTCTTTGACTATTACGGAGTTGATATGGGCGCCGGTATAAGACAACGATTGGACAGGTGATGAAAACCTTTTTACCAGAAAAAAAGTGTCATGACATTGAATTATTTCAAACAATGTCAACCATCCACTTTTCCACTTTTCCTGTTCAGGGGGCGTATCAGAGCCTGTCCCGGCAAAAATACATCCCCGACAGGTTGTCAGTCCATCACAGAGCTAATATAGACGGACAAGCTCACAGTCACACCCACAGGGTATTCAACCAGGTATCACTCCAGAGCCTGTAATAGACCCGCCAGCGGAGGTGCGGCCACAAATTTAATTTCAACTTGACAATATCAAAGAAGACTTGGACTTGGACCACGAACGACTCATGACCTCGCTTGGACCGGAGCATTTTGACTTGAAAAACTTGATGCCTACCCCCAATCTAAAAGATTAAAAAGCACGTTATTTAAAAAGTGTGCCAAGGATCAATTAATGCCCTACATTTCACTCAGTCAACTAATGCTAATGTTATTCATTCCCAACAAGAGACGCAACTTTTCCAACTTTGTTCAACTTTGAAGTTGCACATAAAATGTTATGTCGAGTGTCTCACGTTTGGTGAAGAACACATTATGACTTGTTTAGGACTCGAAAGTCAAAGTTCAGGACTTGGGATTTGACTTGGTGCATGAGTGCGAAGACTTTAGTCTTACTTGTGACTTGTAAAACAATGACTTGGTCTCACCTCTGTCTTACACTGTTATATAAATAAAGAACCATGAGGGGTTCTACAGGTTTTCCCAATGGGAGAACCCTATTTGGTTCCTTGTAGAGCCTTTAAAACGTTCCACTTTGAACCCTTTCAGAGAATTCTACCTAGAACCCAACATAGAGGGTTACACCTAGAAGCATCTGTGAAAGGTTTCATCCAGAACCCCCTATGAGAGGGGGTTCTACCAAGATCCTTTTTAAATGACATCGGGTTTTAACTAAGAACTCTTCTTCCCAGAAACCCCAAATTTAACAAACAAGTTTCTTCTCTTGAAAGAGTTGTTTGGGTAGAACCTCGGTCCTTCAGGAAGAACCCTTTTGGAACCCTTATTTCCAAGAATGTATAGTACAGGTGGACAATAATACCCTTCTAACAATTTAACTATAAGACCAAAATATATAAGAATATACAACATGCAGACATGATCTGTATGTCAGTGTATGTTATATCAGTGCATTTGTTCATGTTCTTTAAAACTAAGCCAAGTTGTTTTCACAGTTTGAAATTAAAGTCAGACACCAGCCGGATCTTAAAATATTCACAGCAGCAGCAGTGACTCATCAAGTCTTTCAGTTTTATTCGACACTTAAAGCAGTTACTCAGCTGGTTTTCCATCAGTCTATTGTATTATGAAAAGGAGCAGAGATTAGACTCGCTTGCAAAAATGTTGATCCTCTTGCTACCACGGCCTGCGCACAAAACCGTCACTTTCCTGCCAAGGATAGAAATGTTTGACACAGTCTTGCATCATCATGTGAGAATTACATAAAGGCCTGAGACTGAGCTCGCTCCCTTGACAAGCTTGTAGTCGCTTTACGCTATGAGAAGTTTAGACTGTCTACAAGAGCAAATCCACATGAAACAGTCCCATCATGTTATGTCTCTTTCTCTGTGTGGATTTGTAGGTATTCCTTGTTTGTTGAGTCCTGTATGTCTCATGATTAAGAGGAAAACAAAAGTCCAACTTGCTTTATAGGTGCGGACTGTTGCTAAGGGGTATCCTGAGGCCTCATTAGAGAAGAAAACTGCTGGTCTTATCTTAACTTCCTATTACAGAAGTCATTTCTAAACTCGTGGCTGTGTCCTGTCACATCTTCTATCCTCACCTCATATCTTATCCTAACTTGACTAACTTGATTCTTCACTCATCCTCTGCCTGTGTCTGTGTTTAGAATACACGAGACAGTCTGTAACCTTGACAACTGTCTCACTTCACTTATCACTGGCTTTTGGGACTTAAGACCCACTTCTGGTGTAAAAAAAAAAAAAAAATCCTGAGGACCACCTTTCAAAAGCCGATCCATTTTGTGTCTCTACTCTCTCTATGATGTGTCTTGATTGGCATGATGATATTAAAACTTAACTAAAAACACATTTGGATATAAAAACAACACTAGTTTTGGAAGTTTTTTTTAAAATTATTATTTTCAATCTAACCATTTGACCATACCACTGACTCCCAGTGGTTGAGCATGGCTGCTGTAGAGGGCATTTTATCATGTTTTATCTACATTAGGGGCAACCAAGAGGGCACTTTTGCTGCGTTTTTTTGAACATGAGGCCAACCAATGGGCCAGTTGCCCCCGCTGTCCCTCTGTCTGAGTCTGCCAGTGCGTACTGGCGGAGGAGAGAAAACCCCACCAATCTGATCGATGTAGCACGTCAGTCAAATAAAATCATAATCATACTGTTTGTGTGACCTTCAGTCATAATTTTTTCGGTATTCGTGTTGCTCCCTAACTGCATAGTCTCTGTCACACAGATATGTTTTCATATGTGCAATAATTTCAACTGTTTAATACTCAGTGCAATAATAATAGTGCAATACACAGACTACACTAACATCACCTCTACATTTATTTATTATTTAATACTGTGAATTTTAATCTAATACAGGTATTTTATCACACTGATCCATCTTCAGCATTACTGTTGTTGTACACTAGTATTTGTACCATTGCTGTATATACTGATGCATATCTTGTTGTTTACATTTTTTTGACCATTTATTTCTATTTTTAGACCACTTATTTCTGTTTTTCTACTGTTGTATATAGACCACTTATTTCGATTTTTTCTACTGTTGCATATAGTATAGTTAATGCACACATATTTTTTATTTTATTTTATTTTATTTTATTTTATTTGTATATTTTCTACATGTATTTCTACATAGGATCTCTATCTTAATTTCTATATTTCTATACTTACGTATATACATATATCTCTATTTATTTATTTTTGAAGGGTGCAACTGTAACACTAGCAATTTCCCCCCAGGGATCAATAAAGTATTTCTGATTCTGATTAACAACAGTGGTGCTGCCATTTTTGGCAAATATTTTGAATTGATGACAGGGTCAGTGCCATCCTATAACTTAGGAAATTCTCCATTTCAGACAGTTCTGTAATAACTAAATTCCTATCCTAAGATAAGGTAGTATTTTTTCCTAAAGTTAGGAGGAACATGTTTCTGTAATAACAAAAGTCCTAATGAATGAGGCTCCAGAATTATATTTGAAAGCTCTCGTGTCTTCATCAACCACTTCTCTGCTTCGTTGATTCCTAACTCTTCAGTTTATTTGCTTTATTTTATGCTTCATTTGGCCTACTTCTTCCCGCTCGGCTGCATTTGAATCCCTGAGTCTCTCTGCCCATAAAGCAGAGATGCACTGTGGGAAAGAGCGATGGTGTCTTGGGACTTAGTGTCTGGACACAAAGATGCAAACAAAAAAAAAAAAGAAAGAAAGAAAAGTTTTGAACTGTACTTCCACAGTTTCTGTGGATACATGAAAGCAAACATTTCCACAGTGGTACATTTTTCACTTGATTAGTACAGTTAATTGTGCACCAGCGGCAATTTTCACGGTTCTCCGACTGTATTGACTTCATTTCTGGATCTTTTTAGGTTCTTCTTTATATAATCAGATCACATCGCAGGGCTGAAACCCCATGAGAGCAGACCGGAGACAATCCTGCGAGGGGAAAACGGCTCTATTGAGGGATGATTTTCAAGTATTATTTTGTCACTATCATGAATTAAATATTTTGTTTTAGCTGGATTGCGGGTGCTCATTACACACTGCACATTTGAGATAAAAATTACTGCTGGCTATATGAAAGTTTAATTTGGTTCATCTTGCTAATTGCTGTGTGATTGATTATACGTATAATTACTGAGTATTTTTCCCTGGCTGTTATGGTTCTGCTTGTAATTCCCCGCCCACCGTGGTGGTACAGTGTGTTTCACAGCTGTCGATCTGTGGAGAATAATGCAGTTACAGCCGTGTGTGTTGTAAGGCACATGGCCTGTGTGTTGCAAGGTTGTACTTTCTCTCTCCGGCCGTATATTTCCTGGTATTTGTTCTGCGTCCCCGAGGTAACGCAGTGCAGAGAGATGCTCCACTTTCTATCTGTAGCCTTGAATTCAGCAAACAGCCAGCGCTTGACAAGTACATGCTCAGTCTGAAAAAGAAGATGGATCTAGATCAGACGCATCAATTTTTAACCACATCTCTCATTAGAAAAACATGAAATATAAGACCTTGTAGACATACGATGTTTCTGTGATAGTCAGGCTGCAGCGAGAGCAGGGCATTATCATACCCTCAAACACTTTTACAGAAAGTTATGGTTCTCTGTTTTTTTTGTTTGTTTTTTTGCCTGATAGATTTTCAGTTGATTGAGCCTACGTCATGTGAAAATCCTATCTGGAATAACTGACAGCAAATCAACTGCCGTGTGTCTTTAGTTTTACTGATGAAAGTCCATCCTAAGCACTGAGTGTTTTCTAGCATCCACATTATTAGTTATTTGGTTAGTTAGTTTAGTTCTGTGTCATGCTAAATGAAGTGTACACTGAGAAGGACTGTTACAAACCTAGTTTATCTTGATAAAGGATGTTATTTCATCCATATTTACAAAATCAATACATGTTTTTTATATTACTAAACAAAGTTGTACAGTTTCCAGTAAAAGGGCAGTAGAAAACAAAGTGAAACTCATTTTCTGCGCAGCCAAACAGCACACTGAACAAATCCACTTTGCTTCCTCCAGACTGTGATATTGACAAGTGGTAAAAATACAGACAGAATGAGAAATTTGGGTTTTGTTGTGGCCAAATCACACCACAGACCACAAGTCAGAGCACTTAACTGCTGCTCGATTTTATTTAAATTTCAAATATAGCAACTTATCATGTTTCAGGTCCGCCTGCAAGTGGTTAAAACAACTGCAGCAACACAACACAGAAGAAACAAAAAGGACTGAACTCTGTTTGCTAAGCTGCAAACAGTCATGCAAGCCAAAGCAAAGCTGCCCACTAATCATTTTTCTCGCCAGGCTGTGAACGACGAACTTCAAAGGGAAAATGGGGGACTGGAGAATTTTAAGCCTTCAATAGTGCAAACAGACCAATGTTAAATACTGACATTCCCATCAGCCTCTGCACTTTGTGTCTAGTACTAATTAGCAAATGCCAGCATACCAACGTGCTAAGCTAATATGACAAACCTGCTAAACATTAGCATGCAAGAGAATTGTCAATAGACCTTTTCACAGCCGCCATTATGGCATGAATAGTAGTCAGTGGTACTAATTAAGGTGTGTCACATTCAGGTCAAAGATGCTCTTTTTCCACCAAATCATCTCTGGTCTTTGAAACACATCCGGTCAAGATTCTTGGAACCTTGGTGTTATCTAACGAACCAGCCTGCAGAATGGGTGGAAACCATTACAATCAAGAATGGGTCATCAACGGAGGGTGATTCACTCAACGGCCTGTAGAATATTATGCCCACTTTGGTGCACGCTTCAGGTTGAGGAAAACCAGCTAGTTTTGGTTCCAGATGAGAACCAAAATTTTGTGGTCCCAGACCCATTTATTTTAGGTTGAAATACTCAGAACTGTTTAGTTTATTAGTGTCACTGGTAACACCTGTGTTTACCTGCTATTTCATATCAATATGGATGAAAAAAAGGTCTGTTGCAAAAATGTTAGCATGCTGATGTTAGCATTTAGCTCAAAGTGCTGTTTGGTTGGTACAGCCTCACAGAGCTGCTAGCATGGCTGCAGACTTTTAGCTTTGTTTGGTGACTCTTTATAATAAGACACACAGGACACACACATTCTTTCTTTTTCTCTCCTTCAAATGTGAAACGATGACAGTTGATGCTTTGACTTTGTCTGCATGTTTCAACTGCAAATGTCTTCATATAAAGTGAAGTTCTGAAAGCCAGTCTCATTCAGAAAACTTCCTGTCATGTTGTTGGTTGTGATGCAATATTTTGGACAGCAACTGCAAACTATTCCCTGTTCATACTCTGGAGTCAATTTAATGACTAGCAAAGCTGTTTTTTTTTTACAACTGTGGTTTTCAAACTGGGGTCCAGGGACCAGCAGGGGTCCTTGAGTGGGTTGTAGAGGTCTCTAGCAGATGAGGGAATAGAATATTTTGACTTTTATCACATTTTTTGGAAGTTAGAATGACAGAGAAACAGGGTTGGCCATTGTGATTGATTGTAATCTAGTTTGATCATTGTAGTTTGAGTATGAAGACTTCAGTATCTTAAAACAAAAAAACAAAATCACCTTAAGTTTGGAGTCTGTGGTCTAATTTTCATCTATTGTGGAGGTCCTGCTCCTTTTAGTATAAACAGAAATGGTCATTTCCCCATGTGCCTTTCAGAAGGTTATAGAAAAAAGACTGGTTAAACAATGCACGCTGTTCTTAAACATAATTGTCATTACAGCGCGTGGTTGCTCACTTCTACGTTTCAGCTCGGATTCAAACAAGAGAGGTGTTAGTGTCTGAAGATGTCGTGCGGTCAGGGTTCAGATAAATCAGTGGCACCACTGCATTACAGTAAATGCACCCGTCCAGATGTTATCAAGAAGTACTAGTCCCTTCATCTCTACAGGAACTTTTTATGAGACAAATTTATCCTCTGTGAGCTCCTGCAGAGATATTTTCCTTATTTGTCAGTGAGTGTTTTCATGAGAGAGTGATTAAGCAAATGCTATCTGTATCTATTCTGCCTGCGCAGTGGGGGGTGCTATCAGTCTGACTGAGGGAGGCAAAATGGTGATAAACAGCCCAGATGAGGAAATAAGTGGATTATAAGACGGATCGTCTCTCTGCAGCATGATGGGACTCTTTGGGCAAATATTGATACTGTGTGTGTGTGTGTGTGTGTGTGTGTGTGTGTGTGTGTGTGTGTGCGCGCGCGCGCGTGTAGAGAGAGAGAGAACAGGTGCGGTGGGGGCGTGAAAACACACACCACTCACACACACTGCGTATAGTACTGTGTGCTAATTGCTCTCACGTTACCTAGCTACTGTAGCCATGGCAACACATCTTGATCGTTATAAAGGAGCTGTAGAACAATTTGAGGCAAACTGCTGAGTCTCCATATCAGCTTCTTGCGGTGTCACACACACTCGCTTTTTTCTGTGATTGTGTGTGTGTGTGTGTGTGTTCTTGCATTGTGTACATGTGTGGGGAAACACTGGTCTTCCACTGTGAGGATACTTTATATTTATTGCATTCAGGGGTGGAGTGTAACCAAGCACATTCACTCAAGTACTTTACTTAAGTATAAATTTGTGGTAATTGTGCCTTACTTGAGTATTTCTGTTTTATACTTCTACTCCACTGCATCTCAGACTCAAAAACTGTACTTTTTTTGGAAACTTTTTTTTAAACTGAGAGTTTAACTATACTACTCCAATTTATTTTCACTTGTACTTTTGATACTTAAAGGAGAAATCTGTAATAAATTTACTGTAATAAATCATAAAATGACCATGATATGTCATCAGAGATTAAGGAAACATGGAAAGTTGAAATACTTCTCTGACAACAGCACTGCAGCTGTGGTTTCCTCTTTTGAAATTTCCTGCCTGTAACCTGTGTTATAGTTTGCCCGTTTCAAATTAATTAGAGTTCAAATTGATGCCAAATGTTTGCGGAATGACGAGGCAGTCAAAGAGGGGGAGGGTTATGCATTTTTAAGTTAGATTTGTACTCAATGCCGTGTTTTATCTTTGTTTACAGGCCTCACAATGAGTGAGCTATAAAGTCCTGATGAGACTGCAGGGTCTCACTTTGATTTTTCAAATAAAATAAATAAATGTAAATAAAATAAAGCAAAATTAAAATAAATTAGAATAAACAATTGAATAAATCATATGTTAAACTGAAAGAAAATTTCCACCTCAATAATTTTCCTACAGCCCCTTGGTGTGAAACTTTGTTGTTTTCTTCATGTTTAGCCTGTTTCCATTGTATTTTTGTGTGCAGTGTGAGTCATATCTGCCCTTCAAACCAATTGTGTGTGTGTGATTAGCTGAACGATTTGGCCATTAAAGTGAACTTCTGCAGTATTATGGCCAGCCGCTCAAATGAGTCATCCATAAACAGTAAGTGGCTGATAAACTGGTGAAATGGAGCGCTCAGTTAACTGCTGTTTGAAACAGCTGATGGCTCCGTTTCCATCAGGGTTGTAGGTTCACAGGAGCTTGTTGAACTGATGATCTGCCTGTTCAGAGTGAAACCACTTTAGTCAAATAAAGAGCTTTTGTCCCATTACAGAAACTTCCTAAGTCTGAAATCCTTCCAAATCTTATCTCAGAAACATGTTTCCTAAAAGAATTTAGGAAAAACTCCTCTCTTATCTTAGCATAGGAATTTAGTTACAGGATCATCCTAACTGATGTGCTATGTCCTTTCGGATCTTTATCCTGGCCCAATAATTGTGAAGACAACTTCCCAAAAAGGTTGCATTTTCTCTCCTCCTTGCACGATTACAGTATTCCCTCTGACTCAGAGCTAAAACTGAGCACTCGTCCTTTCCTGCCCATTGTAGCAAGCCAACTAGCTTGAAATGAAGTGAGACTGCTGTTGTCATGGATACAGGCAGTCTCATGTGCATTGTCGACAGGCATTACAGGACCAGTGCCAATTGAAGAATCAAGTTTACAGCTCTTGTTAGGATTTCCTAAATTAAGATAAGATGAGGTCTGAGATAGGACACAGCCATGAGTCTAGGAATTATTCCTGTAATAGAAAGATAGAAGTTAAGATAGGACAAGGGGGACAGGGGAGGAGACCCAGATATTAAACCAGTGAGTAACTGCTGACCATCTTATTCTAAAAGCCTATCAAATGCAGCTATAACAGGCTCCACTCCTCTGGGAAAGCTGTCTGCAGATTTGGGTAGATTTTTCCGAGCAAAAGACATGACCACACGCTGAATTTTGCAAACTCCCAAATAATTTAAACCTGCAATAACCTTTTCTTTTTTTTTTTTGCCATTCGAGGACACAACACTAACATATCATTGCCTTTTAAAGGAGCAATCTGTAATATATGTACAGTAGTCACCTGAACTCCAACTCCAGAGTGTGTATTTTCAGAGCAGCTTTTATTTTCAGAATAACAGGCTTAACTTTGGATTGAAAGATAACTGACAGTTATAAACAGCTCAGCAGCTAAACAGTTATTGTCAAATTACGGCGCTTTAATTGTGCTCCTGCAATGCTCATGCAGCCTGCTGACAACCTGCTTGAGCTTCCTCGATTCTCAGTAGGAGGGGTCGGGGGGGAAACAACTCGCTTCAATAGGATTTCACCCTATTTAATATACCATCTGTGGCTCCAACTTGTTTTTTGCACTGCAGTACTCAGTTTTGGTTGCACACCTGCTACTTATTGCTCCATTGAGTTGACATGGCAAACTTGTTAGCAAACAGTTGACTACTAACACACTCATCAGTTACAAAGCAACATTATCATTCATTTCAGAATTTCCTCTCTTTTAGCTCAGCTTTTGGTCTCCACCAACTCCTGGAGAAAAATATCCAGCTCTTTAGCTGCTAAATGATTCACAGTATTCACCACCTAGTTGCCAACTGTGTCTGTCAACTTTCTGGTGCGGAGCAGGTAGTGTCCAGTGGGTTTTTAGAGCTTTTTTCTCTGAAAACAGCTGCCTGCTGTGGCTGAAAACACTATGTGAGCAGTAAAAATGAATCAAAACAGTAAAATTTCCCGGCCAGACAGCTAAACAATGAGCCGAAACTCAATAATAAGCTCTCTAGAAGCGAGAGGGGCGGGAAATAATTTTCTTCTGTAGGTTCATCATATAAAGGACCCCTTTCACATCGTCACACCTGGGGTCCGTTTCACAAAGCAGGTTTAGTGAAAATTCTGAGTTTGTTAACCCTGAAATGAGGGAAACTCGGAGTTTTCCGTTTCAGAAAGGAAGGTAACTCAAACCAGAGAAAGAGGGGTAACTCTAGCCTGTTTCACAAAGAGAGGTAACTTAAGCTCTCGGTCAGTTACCGTAGTAACAGACTCTATGAATCTAACCTGGTCGGGACCAGGTTTTTCACAATGAACCTCGAGTTTCTCTCTGTCTCCGCCCCCTTTCAGCCACACACGCTATTTGATTTCCTCATTCATTCATACATTCGTAACCTCGTTCGTCTGTCAAAATGGCATGTCCTTTTCTCAACGACCCAGTGGATGAAGGAGCAGCATTATTGCGCAGAGAATTAAATATTCGTCGGGAGATTGTCATCAGACCGCACATAGATGTCCTTGCATTTCCAGACAGTTACCTTTTTGAGCGATACCGTTTCACGTCACAATCTATTATATACATACACAACCTAATCCGTCCTTACATTTGCAACATCAGCAGCCGCAGTCATGCTCTCACATCCCATCAGATATTGTGTGTTGCGCTGCGATTCTTTGCCAATGGAAGTTTTCTGTACAATGTCGGAGATGCAGAACATTTAAATTCTGTCTTAGGGCCAGCTCCTCTGCCTCCGTTAGAGGTGGTGGTGCTGGGCCACCACCTGTTTTACGGGCATCGGATTTCTTTCTGTTGGCTGAGTAGAAGTCTGTGTTAGTTTAAATAGGCTTAATTATTTAACAGAGCATGATATGGATGAACACATTTAGGCTGTGTGGGATAAAACAACTGCACAGTCAAACAGCCACTTAATATTT
Source organism: Lutjanus argentimaculatus (assembly GCA_034769285.1). Lineage (NCBI taxonomy): Eukaryota > Metazoa > Chordata > Actinopteri > Lutjaniformes > Lutjanidae > Lutjanus > Lutjanus argentimaculatus. Next base: position 7,973,107 of record JAWZSL010000001.1, read on the forward strand.
AGGCTACTTTACAATGTATAACATGATCAAAATGAGGTACCTCCATGAGATTATGCCGAGGTCTTACCTGTTTGAACAATGTTTTTATATTTCATCTTAAGCTGCTGCCATGTGCGCTTCTGCCCCGCGGGATTGCACCTAAATGAAATAACTTAATAGGCTACCATTCAAACAGTTTCCCCCTGTAATATTATTGTGATTGCAAAGGACTACATTTAAACTTACGCATTGACCCGGGCAGCAATGTTCTCCCACGCCGTCTCCCTCTCTTTGGCAGCTGCTGCGGTGTTGCACTTTTTTCTGAAAATGTGCTCAAACTCGCCATACGAGCGCATTAAGATTTCCATCTCAAGTGGCGTGAAAAACGCCGCCCTCCGCTTCCCCGTTGCCATGGTGACTCGTCGAATCGGGGCTCCATTGATGCTGGCTTTTTATAGTTGTGGTGCACGCGCTTAACTCCAGGTGAAACTACTCCGAGTTGAGTAAACCAACTCAAATCAGCTGTTCTGGAACCGAAAACTCAGAGTTTCTTATCTCAGAGTAGATCAACTCAGAGTTCAGAGTTACACTCAGGGTTTGTTGAACCTGCTTTGTGAAACGGACCCCTGGTCTCTTCTTCCACTTGTACCCAACTGGGGTTAAATGTGCACACAGTGAACCATCTTTGCTCAAATTCAGCAACAAGAGTTCATAAAGTACAACGCTGATTCTGGGCGATAAGTCCCGGTCCACAATCTGTGTTCCGGTTCATCCCAAAGGTGTTGGGTGGGTTTGAGATCATCAAACTTCTACATCAAACCAGGGAAACAATTTCCCCCAATGTCCTGGGCTGTTTCTAAAAAGTTGGAGGCACACTATTGTCTAAAATTGTAAGCCTCCACCAAATACCACACCAGATGAAACATGTCTTTGGTGCTGTTTTGCACATACTAGCTTTCTCTTGGGCTTATTCAGGCAACACACACTGGACCCTCATAACTCCAGTGATCAATCATTCTGTAGCTCTCCTTGATTATTACATACTGCTCAGTCATGATCAGGCTACAAACAAACAAACCTGTTCTCCTGAGTTCTTCAAAAGTTGGCAGCACATGTTTTTATCCAACAATTTGTAGAATCACTACAGTTGTTGAGAAATCATTACGCTGCTGCTTTGTTTATTCCTCATTGCACCACCTTTTCTAATAATGCCCTCTGCTTATCACCACCACCACCTACTTACTTTATAATATCAGCTCCACCACATACACCTTCTGCAGGCTGCAATATAACTCAGCTCACCCTCTGGATAAAGTGATATAACAACGCTAGCAGGCAGTTTTGTAACATTTATTAATCTGTGTAGAGAAATTCTCTTTTTACTCTCTCAGAGGTCAGCTTTAGATCTGTTCAGCTGGATTTATTCTAATGACTTGCTCAAGGGCACTTCTGCCAGTCTTCCCTATCTATTAAGGGTTTGTCTCATTAATCACCAACTGTACAGCCCAACTAACTGCTGCTTAATGCTTTAAACACTTTAGCACCACAGTGACATTCATTTTACGGGTCCCTGCATGATTTAATGATAATTTCCTTATGATATAATAATATATAAGTTGACTGAATTTGAAAAGACAAGTTGAGGTAATTTTGTAGCTTTGTAATCATTTAAAACAAATAAACATTTCTTGTCGAATAAGATTTATATTAATTTAGTTGTACTTGAGAAAACCAATCGATTTTCTCAGTTTGAAAATTTCAGTTCCTCATTTCACACAAAGAACTTAGAGCTGCAGCTGCGTATTACTGTCACCAAAATGTTCATTTGCGTGGGTCAGAATTTATTTAAAGGTGCACACATCCTGCCGTCAAGTTTGTTTGTAAATGAAACCCCATGAACTTTATGATGACATAATGAAGTTGACCTTTGACCTTTTGGCAATAAAATGTCATCATTTGATCTTATTAGATATGTGTGCAAAATGTTTTTTTTTTTTCATTGTTTTTAAATTTTTTTTATTTACTCTTGAGTTATGGGTAATATAAATATTTTTTGGAGGCTTCTTGTGCCTTTAATTGATAGGAAAGCTGAAGATATGACGGGAAATGGGGAGAGAGAGTCGGGGAATGACAAGCGGCAACGGGCCACAGGCGGGATTCAAACCCATGGCCGCAGCAGAGGACTCACAGCCTCCATACGTGGGGCGCGCGTTCCACCAAATGAGCTACCCAGGCACCCCAGAATCATGTTTTATGAGCTCACAGTGACCACAGTGATCCGATCAGTTCATACTTGACACCAAGTGGACGTTTGAACCAAAGAAGACGAAACTCCCTCCAGGCATTCCTGAGATATCACGTTCACAAGAATGGGACGGACACAAAGTCAGACTGACCTTTCACCACAAAATCTAATCAGTTCAAGAGTCTCTCCAAACCTGTGCCTGCTGCAGAGTTTGTTTTCATCCGTATGTCATGGTTTTCACTGGCCTGTTTGCACTCAGATATTAGTTATTGGCTACAAACATGCAGATAAAAGGTTTGGATATTAGTTCAAGTTGTAGGCTACCCAGAAGTGAACTATGATTTTAACAGTGAATAAGTAAATTGCATAGTGTACCCTTTAAAAGTACAAGACCACCAAAAAATGACTTAATTACAGTAATTAAGTCTCACCATTTTTCAAAATCATGATGATGTCCTGATTGCTAACAAATATTTCATCATGGTTTGTAGCACTTTGCCTGATATGCTTTTAGTCCCAAATAACTCATCTTTCCCAAAACAAGTCAAACTAGAAGAGGTCAGTCAAAGTGTAGCTCTCTGCCAGGAAACCCCCAAATTAATGGAAGACATACAGCCGGGAGGCAGCGATTCTATTTTTTACTGATACGTTTTATGCGACCATTGACAACTGACTTTGCACTCTTCTTAACCGACCACTAGGGGCCGTACGTGATCAACAATTGCTTCAGTTTTGAAATCTGAAACACATGCGAGGCTCACGTTAATGTTGGAGAAACTTAACAAATCTCTGCTGGTTGCATCTTGCAGTTGTGGGACATTGCAGCAGGTGCTTCAGCATCTGTCACCTGGCAGGGATCTGCACTCTACTGAGTGCACTCTTCTAGCTGATTGCATCTCTTAAAAGGAATGGATTAATTGGAAGTGTGTCATTTAAACACTCTCAATTTCCTCAATAATTAAAACCAAATTAAACTTAAAAGGAAGAAGAAGAAAATAAAGTGTAACCAAAAGTTTTTGAGTTGAACCTTTTTCAGTACCCATTTATATCTTGGCCTACTTCTGTGTTACAGTGAAACCAACTTTTTCTAGCTTCCCTCATTACAGTAATGAAGCTACAACTCAGAGGGACAGCACATCAAATCTGTTGGCTGCATCATCAGACCATAAACATTTCCTTTCCTGTCAAGATGCCAGTGACATTACTAATAAAAATGTGACATCACATCGCCATAACATCTTTGTTAATTGTCAGAGGGTGTCAGGTTGCCCGGCGCGCAGATAAACAACCTCCTGAAAAAGCTTGCTCGATCTTGCACACTCAGTATTTTGGGAGCAGCTGAACTCGACAAAAGACTTCCAGCTGCAACAATGGACAAAAAGTGCAGTTCACACTCTAACTGTAGTGTATGAAGGTGCGTTCTCACCAGGCCTAGTCAGCTACTTGTGTGCATCGAACTTCCTTCACTTCCATTATTAATGTTTCAAAACACTCTTAAAAAGGGTCCAAAAGGGTTTTTCCTGACGGGCTGACATCCTACCCAAAAGCAGTTGGTTCTGAAGAACCCTCTTTTGAAGAAAGGGTACATCTTTGAAAAATTAGGGTTTCCATCAAGAACATAGAACCTTTGGAACACAAGAGGTTATAGGTCTTCTAAAATAAAGCCTATTGTTAGAGCCCCCTGGGCAGTTTCTAGATGAAACCCTTGGAATATGAAAGGGTTCTCCATTGAACCCCCCAGGTTCTTTTTAGTGACCTTAAAAGGTGGAAAAGTTCTGGATAGATCTAATTTCGAGGAGGGGCAGTCTCAAGGCTGTCTGAGGTGCAGGGGCAAAAGAAATAATAAGGGCGCCATCTGTATGCAGCAGGTGAAACAGTTCCAATCTCTGGTTTAGATTAAATATGTTTTTTTTTTTTTTTTTTTAGAGTTATTTTTTTGGCCATTTTTGCCTTTATTTGATAGTACAGCTGAAGTGAAGACAGGAAAGGGGGCAGAGAGAGAGGGGATGACACACAGCAAAGGGCCGAAGGAGGGAGTCGAACCAGCGGCCGCTGCAGAGGACTGACAGCCTCCGTACATGGGTCAGACGCTCTACCCACTGAGCTAAACGTCCGCCCGATTAAATGTGTTTTACTGTACAACAACAGCTTCAACTCTGTAATAAGAACACACACGGAACCATTTAACAATTTACTGTACATAGCGGCCAAATAATTTTCCAACACGAAGGACAGCCCATATGGTGCTGCAATTTTTTTCTCCACTGGAAGGGCGCCCCAGAGGACATTTTATCATGTTTTGTCCACTGGACGGGCACCCGAGAGCATTTCCACCAGGAATAAATTGGTTAGGAACCTGAAAGCTTAGTTCCCAGCTGGAAATAATAAACAATGATAAATAAATAGTGGATTCTGGTTGTCTCTTATTCTTCAAGTTGCTGTGCATTGTGCAGGGCCCTCTGTTGATAATCCTGGATTACAATGGTTCCACTCAAAACTGGTGGAAACTGGCGGGGCAGCTTCACTACATAGCACCAAAGTTCAAAGACTCTCAAACAGAAACAGCTTAAGAACCATAGTTAATTTTAGTGGAAAAGGGCCTTCATAGGGGGTTTGAGGTGGTACCTTTAGATGGTCATAGATCCTATAGGTTGTTCTAGGTAGAACCCTCTGAAAGGGTTCCAAGTTGAACCTTTATAAAAGGTTCCTCCAGGAGCCATAAAGGATAATCCTACGAGGACAAGCTTAAGAACCCTATATGGTTCTTGTTAGCACTTTTATTTCTAAGAGTGCACCAGCGTGGATACTGAGATGTAATGTAGTGGTCACATGTTCAAATTAAATTAGCTATGTGCTGAGTTTCATGTTTAAGTTATGATGTTCTAAATGGAAAAACCTACAGCTGCTCTCTGGTTTCCTGCTGTGATTTCCTGCTGTTTGTCTGTTTCATTCCTTTCACCTCCTTAAATCCAGTGAGTTTAAACATGATGTGCAGGAATGCATATGAATGTGTTCATGTATGTGTGTGTGTGTGTGTGTGTGTGTGGGTTTCATGTCTGCAGAAACAGACTCATCCGGCCCCTCTACACGGGTAAACTGATGATGTCAGTAGCTTAAGTAGCATTGCTGTTTCCGCCCCGTCCGGCTGTATTGATCCTCCCACCTCGGGGTGGCCGTCCCAAATTAACAAATGGATCACAGCACCTTGTGAAGCAATTAATTTGGCCTCGGAGGATTTCTTCGTTCTGTTTGTTGGTCCATGTGGGAATATAGATAAAGGGACTAATGTGGGTTATTATCAGCTGCTTAGAAGGAATTGATTCACATGGTTTGCCAGAGCCTGGGGCAGATGAGCTGTTTGGTGCCGCAGAATAACAAGCAACATCTTGCAGAGAGATAGGCCTTAATACATGAATACTAATGGCACCAAACACCACAGAAAACGCCATATGCACTCAATAGGAAGTTATAAGCTAGGGCCGGACGATAAACCACATTTCTGATGGTTCATAAAGTGAAAGTTATCATGCCTTAACAGGTGCAATATTTTGTGCACACCCCCACTGTCCTGAAAAGAGGTAAACACCGGTGTGGGTAGAGGATCAGCGTGAATAAAGGTCTTTAAAATTAGTGACATAAAAAATCTCTTGCTGCCCTAAATGACAGTTAAATAAATCATCTAAATATGATATAACTGAATTAAGAGTAACGACAACAACCACTGGCATTTAATCAGACATTCAACCAACCAATTAGTCCAACCAATGAGTCTAGCGCTGCAACAATTGATTATTTTCACTTTCAGTTAATATGAGGGTATTCTTAATGAATTAATCAGTACCTTCCAGAAAAAAAGTTTAAAAAAAATGTGAATCATAATGTGTTAGAGCTTAGGGGCAACAGCTTCAAATTATTGTTCCAAACCTTACATGACTCAGTTTACAGTGATATGAAACAGAAAAGCAGCTAAACTTCACAATTGAGGAACTGAGAGCAGCGAATGTTTTTAACTTTTTAATCTCTGCCAGGCCTGTGCATGTGTGAGCGAGTGACCAGTGGGTCTGGAGCTTGTCCACAGCTAATCTCATATACTACTGGGCCTGTCAAACTGAAATTTGTGCACATTTATTACTGTGTAGTCAAGGACCTCCCATGGTTGGGGTGGTTTTGAAAAACCTTGAAAAATCGACCGGTGACTCCTCACTCAACATCTGTTAGGCTAAAACAAGGCTTATCTATCTTTTATTTGGCAGAGAGGAGTTACTTTAAAGCTACTACAAGGAGTTTTTAACTGGTTATGAAACAGTCTCAGTTTATTACCGATGCCTCTGTATGACCAACATAAGCAAACAAGATCATCCGTGAGAAGACTGGATATTTCTCTATAGTTATTTTTAATGGCTGCAACTGGGTCAGATTCACCTTGAAATCAGATTAAATGAGCCTGCGTTTACAGTGAATAGTATGTTACCCAGTTAAAGATTGTAATTGAGATAATTTTATATTTGATGTTATATTTTGTGGTTATAATGGCAGACAAACTACTGCTTTTGTCCACAGGAGCCTCCAAAATCAACTAAATATGAAAATTGCCTGTAGTAGCTTTAAGTATATGCTTGTTATTGGTGTTGTAGTTTGCAGTGATGTTGAACTAGACTGCATTATATTGAGAGATGTGTCTTATTTTTTCTCCACCCCATTAAAAAATGATTTAACGCAGTCCAATACAGCAACAACAGCACCTCTGTTATGAAAATCAAGTTGTTAAAGTTTTAAGGAAAACTAACCATTATAACCTTCATAAAGGTAGAATATGTGGTAGAGTTGTTGGACTGGATTGCATTAGGTTGTAGAGGTGTATCTAATAAAGTGGAAAGGAATGTAAAATGCAAACTAGCACAAGACAGGAAATATCTTTTGTATGGGATAAATGTGCTGATGTTCTTGTGCTACAGACTTTAGATCATATTGTTCTGCCCTTTCATAAGGCCTGCTGCGTTTTACTTAGTGACTGGTGAAAGCACAGTCTGAGCAGCCTGGATGGAGACTGTTAGGGTGGAAGAGAAACCAGGAGTGACAGATGAAAAAGGTCATGAGCTGGACTCTAATGCTTCCTGTAACCCAGACAAGCCAGCGTTGCTGTTCTCTAAAGGTTGATAAACTCAATCCCTGGTGCCGTTTGAGTGGAGATAAGAGCAGCAGGGCTGTGTACCGCGGCCTGCTGGGACTGTTGGGACTGCTGTGCTTCAGACCAGAGGAAAGTTTGATAGAGGCATTGCGACTAAAAAAAAACTGAGAGCGATTAGCACTAATGAGCTGTGACTCGGCCGTGGAGAGGCGGACTGTTAATGATGCTCTGTTGTTCAGCCTCTTCTCCCTCTCTGACACTCACATGTACGTTCACATGCATGTCGACATGCACCAGGGGAGCATCATTAACATCCTTCTGTTCACCCCCACTCCGGTCTGGGTTTTTGTTTTTTATTAAAGCTGTTATCTGAAAACATTTAAATCGGACAGCTGGAGCTGCAGATACCTGAGGTTGTTTGAGAGAATTTGCCAAAAAATAAGAGGCTGTAGGATTAAAGACGTTCTTAAGCCTAAGAAGGCTCTGAAAGCCAAGCAAAAGGCAACACGGTGTCAGGCAGTAAGCTTCCTAAGCTTGGCTTTGTCCTCTGTCACCTTCAGCATCTATACCGCAATGTTTTCCTCCAAATATGATCAATTATTGATGGGGGAAACCAGCATGAAGGAGGCTGTCAGGGTGCATTTTTTTCATTGCTGCATGACGAGGGAAACCTTGTTTAGGGATGAGAGATGGTGTGTGTGTGTGTGTGTGTGCATGCAGGCGTATATTCATACTGTAGCATGTGTGTGTGTGTGTGTGTGTGTGTGTGTGTGTGTGTGTGGGTGTGGGTGTGGGTGTGTGTCGTGTGTGTGTGCGTGTGTGTGTGTGTGTGTAAAATAGTGGAAAAATGGAGCAAGAGAGGGAGGAATGCAGTCCTGCAACAATCTGTTAGAGTCAAAATGTAAGAAAATAAAACAACAGAGGAAGCTGGATGAGTTTGGACTAGGGGAGACCGGGGGCAAATGTAACATGGGCAATTCTAACACACTTAATTCCTTCAATCAGAAACAGGTTAGAGTGATGACACCCTTCACATGCTGAGCAGGGTTCTCTCACTGTCTGTGAAAAAAAGGAGTGGGATGTTTTCAAAAAAAAAAAAAAAAAAAAGATTTTGTTGTGTAAAAGTTACTTTTTGGATTGCTGTTTAAAGTTTAGATGGCTGCAAATTTAAACATCAATATTATCTCTAGGTATTAGTTAAAAATTAACATGAACACACTATGCCAATAAAGGTGTTGCTAGCAAGCATACAAGATTTTATCATGACCGCAAGATCAGGGGCAGTTGTAACACTGTGTCACAACTGCCCACGAGCCACATGGCCCAATGTAGGCACCTTGTTTGTCTGTGCTAACGTACTTTTCTGTTAGAAAACATATTGAGTTATTGACATTTATCAATGCACTGTGTACTTTTGGCCTTATAATTTTAGAATTTTGTGCTTGCTGTTCTGACTGAGTTTGAGCCCAAGAATTTTACAAAACCCGGGTCGACATTTTATGCTTTAACAGTAAAAACGTGATTAAAAAAAAAAAAAAAGGTGCTGAGACGGTGTAGTAGTGCAGCTGGTGAAAAACACAGTCGGATAAAAATGTTCTTGTCCCGTTCCTCTCTCCGTCTCTTCCTGTTTTTATTTATTTTCTCTCTTATTTCAGTTTTTCACAGACCCTTGTGCCAGCAGCCCCTGTCTCCATGGAAACTGCAGCCGGAGCGATGGTGGGGAGGAGGGGGAGCCGGCCTACACCTGCGAGTGCACCGAAGGCTACGAGGGGGAGAGGTGTGATCAAATCCTATTGGACCTGCCGGCTGCTGACTGGGACCCCGCCACCCCCTCCGCTCCTGAGCTGGCTACCCCCGTCGCCTCCACCACCACGGCTGCCACTCAGCCGCCACAGCCAACCACCATCCCCTCCACCACGACGCCGGCACCTCCCACCCTGGAGCCATGGCAACCCAAACCTGGGCAGAGGGTGCTGGTGGTGCCGTGGGAGGCAGACAGGGTGAGATAAGTTCCATGCTAAATCTAAGTTTGTGGGTTTATCCTTAACATGTATGAAAGAAACACGTGGTGTGTGTGTGTGTGTTTTCAGGTGACGAGGGTCTGCACTGTGTGATTCCTGAGCTGTGTGAGCTGACATCAGGAACTTTGACTCTGTCTCTGGAGGTGCCTGAAGAGACGGCTGTAAAGTAAGAATAACATTAAGTACCTTTTATGACTGACTGCTGTCCCCTTAAAGCAGGGCCAGAGTCACCAGCAGCCAGGGGCCGAAATGTAGCTGTGGGCCCCCATTGATGCCCAGTTTCTCTCACTGTCTTTGTATCTACCCTGTTACCTTTAATTACACTCTTAGAAATAAATGTGCTAAATAGTACCATAAAGGTTCTTCAGCTTTGTCCCCACACAGAACGCTTTCTTCCCAAAAGGGTTTGCAATGGAACGCTTAGTCTTACAAAGAAACCTTTGACAAACCCTTACTTCAAAAAATGGTTCTTCAGAGGCAAATGGTTCAGGGTAGAACTTCAGTCCTTCAGGTAGAACCCACGAGGAACCCTTTATTTCTCAGAATGTATCAGCTGCAGTTTGCACAGCAGACTACAGATGGCAGCTTCATTATATTTTGGCCAAGGACCCAGAAACCAACCATTTACTATTGCTGAATACTGTCCTGCCACAGATTTACTGTGTGTCAGTAAGTTTGGTAAATTGATTAAATTCACTGAGGAATGCACACTCTGAAAGTATGCTATCAACTGGAATAATAGACTACAGGTATTATAATTTGACACACATTTGAGTTTGTATCATATTACTGGTATGTGATCCCTGGCAAATGTGCAGTTAATCAAATTACCACAAACTAATTGACCACACAGTGAACATGAGGGCCCAGAGACAGGTTCCCACTTTGCCTGATTGGTGATCCAGCCGTGCCTTAAAGGAATAGTTCACCAAAGATACATTTTTTGTGTATCAAATACTTAATTCCTAAAAGCTTGAAAAATGGCTTTATGTCTGTAGTTTACTACAGTGGTGGAAAGTAGCTACCCAGAGGAGAATTTTCTTTGTCACAATCGTACAGTAGATTCTAATGGCAATACAGAGACACGCCGAGGGAAAAAAAACTTTGTCAGACTGTATGAAGAGAAGATTTGATTCTTTTGGGCTCTTCACACACTCAGTCTGCTCACACAGGTGTTTTCACTTGTGCCTGATTGGAGCTCTTCTCAGGACTTGTCGGGCGTTACACTTCACTTATTCCTATTATTATAACCAACCAACCTGAGTGGAAGGTGTAATCAGCCAGAACAAATGAAAAACACCTTTGTGGGTGTGCAGCACCTTTAAAGGGACGGTTCATACTAAAATCAGAAACACACATTTTGAGGAGGTGACAGGTGTGGTTACAGGTGCAACAGACATGAAACCTTCAACCAGAAATGATCAGTGTTAAATAAGGACAAAAACTTGCGGTAATTAATAAATTCACCCTGCTTTTTGGATCCTAATCAACAAGAGTAACAACAAAGACTCGCTGTACAGAATGCTGTCTGCATAATCACCCGATAGAAAAAAAAAATAATACAAAAGAATCTACTTTGCACAGCATTTTATCTGCAAACTTTCCATGCAGCAACTTTTGTTGGCAACATAACACAGCTCGTAGCTTCTGTAACAAATAACTCTCTATTTAAATCTCCTCTTGACCCACCTCTGGGACCTGAGACACCGTATTACCTGTATTACACCACTCCAGGTGTATTCCATCTTCTTAGAGCATGTTTGCTCATAAACAGCATTACAAAGGCTCAGTAAATAAGGGTCAATGAATAATGCAGAAGCAACGGTCAAGGTGAACGTTGGGCACCCTTGATGTCGCCCCTCATTATAGATGGGAGGCACGACTCAGGGCCCTGATCACGATCGCAGACTGGGAGCTGCGAGTTAATCAACTGCTGCTGCTTTGTTTTCATACTGTATAATTACACACAGCACCTGAACGCACACTCAGACGCAGCCAGTGAAGGGCACTTATATTACAAACACACATGCGGCACTTTGAAATGAGGCAGTGATCCAAAAGTGACATCGATTTGGAGAGGTTGATAATAATGTAATGAAGCTCTTGTGTCCCAAAGGAGCTGCGGAGAGACAGCGAGAGAGGTTGTCCTACCGCTGCAGATACTCTGTGTGTGTGTGCAAACGATTATAGCTTTTTATGTAACAACATCAACAACACTGACGATGAGTTTTACCCATGAGAATATAAACTGTTTTAAATAATAGTCTCATTCGTGTAATTGCTTTGGAACAGTAATGAATTAAGGTCATGATAACTGGCTGGCCACTAAATCAGCTTCAATAAATAGGACAAATGAGTTGAAAATACAAACACAATCAAATTAAAATGCCTTATATTTAGCTAACTACAGAAACCGACAATGGCCGTGCTTGCCATTATTTTTTTTTAATGCTGTTATCACAAGTTAATTATTAAGTTATCTTGAAAAAAAGAAAGGTTAGATTTCTTGAGATAACAAGATAATTTATCAGGAGAAAAAGATCAATAAAGTGCACTCGTCTGTGAAGTTGCAGTCGGGCTAGCCCTTTCCTGAAAGCTGGGGAAGGAAGTTAATTTTTGGTGCCACTGGCCAAAAGTTTCATAATAACCATTATGCAAAAGGTAAAATCAAGTTGTCTGAGAAAACAAACTAGACTCCTGTTCCTCCTCTTGCCTCTGTTTTCAGGCTTTAGAAAATGTCACAGGTCTGTAAGATAGCTGACTGATGAGTCTCATCGCTAAAACATAGGTATTTCACAACCTGTGAATGTGACTCATCAGCGTTAATGAAATAATTAAAACATGATCTCATTTCACTACTTTTCACTACCTGACATATATAAATGTCGGCCATCATTTTAAAGTTTAACTTCACCCTCAGTTTAACTCCACCCAGTACTGTTGTTTGAAAGATACTAACAAAAAAAAAAAAAAAAAAAAAGGTGGGCATGGAGCAGACGGAGGGGTGCAGGGTGGGCTATACAGGACAACCAGTGTAGAGGGCGGGGCATCATGGCTACATAGTGTGTGACGCGGGAGGTCAAAAGCTCCAAAATGTAAATTGACTACTGATACTATGGGGTCAGCAGAAAATAGCATAAACCCCCATGAGTGATTTATCTCCATGAGCACATATTTGAAAATGAGCACAGACTCCCACTAAGGAGCAAAGGCTTGTGAAGGTGAGCCACCCAACTGCAATCAGAGAGCATTAACATTTAAAAAAAATATGATGTGGATCATTCCCAAACACTTGACTATATATCAGCACTGGCACTGCAAGTTTCAGGATGATTTTAAAGGGTGCGTGGGATTTTGTGCCATTTTTAACTCATGAAATCCCTTTTTTTTAAATAAATTTATTAAGAAATAACAATATTAACACCAGCATATTGATGTGTTTAGTCACAGTACAGTAATATAGGTTACTTTATAGCTAAAAAAAATATCATTAAGTGTGCAGTACCTGTTTAAATGTAACAAATTTTAAATATCTCTCGATATATCAAACACCCAGTGGCTCCTTTCAGCTTGAAGTAGCAGTAGTTCTCGCAGATATCTGAGCTCCTCATGCTGTGATGTCTGAGCACCTCATGTCGTCCCTCGGGCTGAGCCCAGACACCCTGCAAAGGAAAACTCATTTTAGCTGCTAGTCTCCTGTCCACCATCTTATTATTTCGGTCACCGCTCACAGCCTCACCTTCAGGCTTAGCTCCCCCATCACCTCAACATTTTGGATTAGCCGCTGTGCAGATCCACCTGTTAAACCCCAGCCTGCCCTCGACCTAAAATATATCCTTTTATGTCCTGTGAGCTGTGCCTGCCAGGACTTTTCTGAAGGACTGAAGTTGGCTCATGCAAGGAGCAATGTCAGGTTTTCTCTTTAAAAAAAAAAAAGTCTTAAATATTGCCTTTTGGTTAGGATTTCATTTTCCAATAACAAATTAAACAGTTTGTTGCTTGTGTTCCCACATTTAAGTATTCGCAATAAATTATTTTAATCTTCTTTTTCACTGTTTTCTTTTTCATCTGCATCTCTTTGTGTGAAAAATACTGTAGAGGCAATGCTAATAAATATTGTTATAGTTATGCAAGCAATCATTAAAACTGATGCACACAAAGCAAGGCTGGGAGCATACTCACACATTTATTTGTTTTTATAAATATGAGAGCGATTATTTCAGGTGTGGGAGTGAGGTTAGAGAGGTGCTTATAAGCGTTTAACCGGTGAGAAGCCTCATTGAAACTGCTCAGCGTCTCTCTCTTGCAGCTGTGGTCAACAAGTTTCACTCCGCCTGACTGTCTCTCTCTCTCTATCTCTCATGAGGAGTTAATGTGGTAACTCCGCTCAGCTCTGGTGTTTGCCGTCTTCTCAGCAGGCTGGCAGCTGTTGGAGCTCAGCGTGTCTGGCAGGAAGGATGGCCTGCATTGTTCTTCTCAGTCTGCACAGCAGGAGACTTGCTGCTCTGGTCTGATGATTACAGATGCAGATATGAGCCTCCTTAACGTTACACCTCCTCAGTTTAAAGGGTAACTTCTCTACTTTTCAACCTGGACCCTGTTTTCCCATGTTTCTGCGTCTAATGGGGACTAATGGGGACAATATTTGCAACAATGTCTGCAGCCGGCAGAAGTGAAATCAAGATGCAACTTGATCACTCTGGGCAACTGCAAATTGTCAAAGTACGTCCACTAAAAGGGCTTGTTTTTGCCACTGACAGGCTGATACTGTTATTTTACGTGTCTGACAATATTATGGAAATGATCACCACAGAGACAGACCTTTTTTTAAAGAATAAGATACTTTTTTTTTGTTTTTGTACTTTTTGTTTCACTGCACTCGCTAAACTCACCAGACTCCCTTTGCAGACACAGCAATTTTATCGCTGTCATCTTCGTCATCATCTTCATTCAGACTCGACAGAAACAAAATAAAACTCACCAAAAATCATCTTGGCCACTGTTCTGACAATCACCAGTTCTTGTCTGGTCAAACTTAACGCTTAATTCAATTGTTAAATGTGAAAATATCCAGAGAGAAGCGAGACGGAGGTCAGATATCAGAGAAGCAGCAGAGAAAATTTTCACATCTGCCCCGGTGACTAAAGGGTTTATTTCAACCAAACAACCAGAGCTGGTGATTGCTGGAACAGTGGGAAGACATTTTTATCTTGTGTGTGTCCAATTTGACTGAAGTGTATTTTACAATTATAAAATCAATGTTTCTGTAAATGGAGTCGGGTTAGTTTGGTGAGAGCAATACCACTGCTGTTTCTAGTCAAACTAAGTGTATTTTCATTTTATATAAATGTCTATCTCTGTAATGATCCTTTCCATAGTGTTTTCAGATACTTTTACATTGTAACTTAGTTTCACGTGTGATGGCTGCAGCACCCAATACTGGACCAGTTAAACCATGAGAATATAAGGTCCACATGGAGAAATCCAAAGTTACCCTTTCAAACTACTACAAGGAGTTTTTAACTGATTATGAAACATTCTCAATTTAACACTGATGCCTTTATATGACCTACATAAGGAAATGAGATGAAATAACATGAAGAATGGCTATTTCTATACAGTCATTCTTAATGGCTGCCAACGGTTTGGATTTTCCTTGAAATCAGATGAAACGAGGCTGCGTTTACATTTTTCCAGCCAAAATCCCAGTGAGTCATACTTTAGCCACTTAAAATGGAGCAGCAGGAGATTTTTATTTGAATAATTTTATTTTCGTCGCGGTTATTACAGTGAAAACGCCACTGCTTTTGCCCACAGGAGCCTCCAAAATCAGCACAATATGAACATTCCTTGTACTGGCTTTACCATTTGCCTAAATGATGACTTATTTATATAATATATTCTTTCTTTACTTCCAGTATATCCAATATTAGCCATATCAGATGTATTATGCCAAAGTAAATACCCTTAACCATCCCTTTGACAAGCTAAGGGTTGCAGCTAGAAGACAGCTCATGTGGAGCCCAGAATGAAGTTTATCTCATGTCAAACATGAAAGTGGTCAGTAAATTTCATAGCTGTCTGTCCAGTTGATTTTGATATGTCTTCTTCATGTCAGTGTATAGATGAGAGAGACCAGAATATTAATTGGCACAAACTTAAGGGCATAACATTGCAACGGGTGCGTAGCAACAGGCCGACTACCCAATGCTCCGACTACCCATTACTCCGACCATGGCTAAACAGAATATAGCGATAGGCGCGGGTGGGTGGCAACGTCCACATCCCACCACTCCGACATGGGCCTCTAAATGTCTAAATGGCAACACTTAATGTTCTATCAAACGTCCTAACCCTAACCCTAACCGGATTTCCGAGCGGATATTTAAACCCTTTTCAGATCTATCAAACTGTGCATACGCACAACTCGCCGCAATTTCCCTCATATTTCGCCCTCTACACGGCCAAACCAACCACAACCATATATGGTCAATGCAAATCAGCACCTGTGCATATAAAGTAGCCATGTGCGCTCTGTGGAGTGACGTCAGTGGAAGACGGTGAAGACACGGACTGAGAGAAAGAGAAAGAAGGACTTTCTCTGAAAGCGAGATACATGGCAATAACGGACAATAAACCAGTCAGAAAAATTATTTTGCATTGACTTGGCAACAATAAAAACAAAAACTCCCAAAATCTGAATGAAAGGGAGTAGAAAGAAGCATAATTGTATTTAATCTGCCCCTTATCCCACAAAAACCTTTTTGTTTTTAACATGATGTCAAAAGTCACCAGTTATCATTACTTTGCCCCTTTCCACTAGATAGTTACACTCTTTTTTCTATCCTCTCCTCAGCTCCAAACACAGTCATCTACACCTGTTAACTCAGGTGACAGAAAAACAAGTGTCAGTAGATCAGTGTGCGCTGCTGCCAGTGTGTTTTTTAAACTTAGCGGGACATCTCTAGAGTGTGCAAGAAAGAAAAAACAAAACAAAAAAAACATAGCCCCCTGACTTTTTTTAAACAAACCATTAGCTGAAGTGAGATCATAAGTGCTTGTCTGATTTCTAAATGCGTTGTTTCAGCACCGCGGACAGCGCTTTATCCATCATGCGGTCACAATGTGTGTATGTGTGTGTGTGGCGTCGGAGTGTGTGATTAGGAGGTCGGACTAATGGACGCAAAATATAGAAATGTGTGGTCGGAGTATTGGGCAGTCGGAGTATTGGGCAGTCGGAGTATTGGGCAGTCGGAGTATTGGGTAGTCGGAGTATTGCGACGTCCCCCATTGCAACAGCATTGTACAGTATGAGGTAAAATATACAAAATCATATCAATACAAAATGAGTTACATCTGAGTATCAAGTGTCCATCCAAGTTTGTTCTGTGCACTCTCTCTTTCTCTCTTTTCGTGTTGAAGCTGCTTCTTCCTCACTTCCTCTGTTGTTCAGTGTCCACAGTTTTCACATTTTTGTACAAATTATCTCGATGTCCTGATGAAAGATAGATCCCGACCACACTAGCTGTATTTCACAACTCTGTTCAACATCACCCCCACCGAGTCAGACCACTGGCAGCCATTACTCACCAGACCTGACCATGATGCCAGGCTCGAGTAACAAACAGAAAGACTATCCTTTAATCATCAGTCCAGGGTTCACACACGGGACAAAGTGTCCATCAGTAAGACAACAACTGTCAGCTTGCTGTGGTGCTGCTGACCACCATGTGTGTAGAGTGGAGGGTGATATTTTATGATGCTTCTTATTTTGTCTAAAATACGGAGGAAAGAAAAGAGAATATATGGAAGATTTGCTCTTTTATCTTGTATGTTGGTTTTGTTGTAATATTGTTTAAGATGTCTGGCAGGAGGAATCAAGTGTTCGCTGGATGTACAACATAATAAGGGTGCAGAATGTGTTTCTGATATTTTGTGAACTCAATACTTTTATTCTGGTAGCATCCATTATTTAAACTGTGGATATTACAGACCTGCAGTACAAAAGCTGAGAAAGCAACTGAGAATCGTCACAGATTAAGAAGGAATCATAACAATTGGCAGAAACTTGTGGTTTGGGCCCACAATAATCTGATTCTCTTTCTTCATCCTTCCCTCCCCTACTTTGTCTCTCCAACCAGGGTGGTGGTGAACGCCAGTGGCGCTCCAGTGCTGTGGCGTGTGAATGAAGAGGGCTTCCTCCGTTCCTCCATTTTGAACGGCACTACGATGTGGTTCCTGCAGGCTCCTGATGGACTGGTGGTGCCAGACCACTCGCTGCCCCTGGGACAGAACTACTTCCTGAGTAAGTTGCCTCGAGACCGGTTTAGCAAAATAATGTCTGAAATGAATAATTACAGATTTAAAATGAACAGAGTTCTCTTCTCAATTAAAAACTAATCTTCGTTGGCTGCTCTGTATTCCTTAATAAAATTTTACATTGTTTGCTTGCAAGCTAAAGAATTAACAAAAATGTTTCACTGTTTGCCAGCTAGCTAAAAAGGTAGTTAGGTTGCTCATGACAGCTCAGCAGAGAAGCTCTAATTTTGCCTCCTTTGAGAAAAACTTTGTTGTTGTTGGTGCAACCCACACCCAATATCCTGATATCTATAAACAACATCTATATTCGCAAAATGGTCTGCAAGAGGCTTCTGTTTATTACTTAAAGTGAAATACAGAATCTTACTGTAGACCTGTAGAAACCCACAAAACTGTTTCTGAAATTAAAAATATATTACAACATCTTGATGAATCATATAGAGTATGAGGGGCAGACATCGAAAAACAAAATAACTTCAGTAAAAGACTTGATTGTGGTGTAAATGTTTTGATAAATTAAATTTCATTTCATTTTGAGCAATCGCTCAGTTTGACTCATAGTCCTCACCAGTGACCCGGTGTAGTGAAGCACATTGTGTAGTTAACCAAAATACTCTCAATCTCTGCAAAAGTTTTAGTGGATAAATATGGATTTTTTTTTTATTTATTATTTTTTGTTCATTACTTCGCAGCATCATGTAGCAGTTGAAGCCAAATTCCTAAAAACAACTGAGCATGACAAAAAACATTTGGTAGATGATGAAAAATTTTAAACACGTAAAACTACCATGGGCTGGCATAAGTCACATTTCCACCCAAAGTAAAGTTTTAGTACCAGGAAGTACTTTTCATAGAACTAAAGGGTCCCTTCAGTGTGTTGTTGTTGTGTGCGTTTCCATGGTAGTCTAAAGACCTGCAAAGATAGGGCAAATTAGTCTGCTGATGTTTGAAAAAGCAATGGCTGTTTAAACCGTCATTTTTATGCCCGACTATACAACAATAATGATGCCAAATAAAGCAACAGACAGGCATCACTTCGTTGTTTCTTGTGAGACTCCATGTTGATGCGTCAAAGCACAATTAACAACAGCAACAACAACAAACAAAAACTAGTTTGCGGCCTCAGATTTTGGCTGAAATAAAATGCTGCAACTCTTCAACCAATCAGAAATGCTTAAGGCTGCAAGCCCAGCCCCCATAGTTCCTGTACTTTTGGGAAGTTCTACCCCCCACCCCCAGCAGGGACTTTTAGGGGGATGAAAGTCCCTGTGGTGAAAACACAACAATATTGACCAGTGCACAGATAAAATGCTACATACTATCTCAGTGCATGGGACAATAAATTATGAACAGAGACGTTCATCTAATCAGTCCTGTTTTTATCCAGGATTGTGTTTTTAATCAGAAGATCAAATTTTAAGAGAATATATTTATCATTTTAATTGTACTTAATTATGGTATCTCTATTTTATGATTACATTTTTATGAACATTCATTCAACAACCACAGAGACGCTAAATAGGAAACATTTTGAAATACCTCCAAATAGCTCATTTACAACTGAGCCAAAAACATCTGAGGATTAATGAATTTAAATAAATTGTGTTTACAGCATTTATTCCCGACATGTCATTGGGGAGAATCGCATAATATTTGCATACATGAGTCAGAATATTGTATTTGCATATTCAAAAAAAAAAATATTTATGTTTGATATTCCATCTGTATCTTAATTCTGAGCCACACACACACACGTGCACACACACACACACACACACACACACACTGTGCCAAAGCGTGGTGTGCGCTGCAGTGGGAACTGGAGGGGGGGTAATTGGAGTCTCACTCTCTGACTGAAGGGCTGGCTGACCTCTGTGTGTGTTCAACATACCTGATGCTGTTTCACTACGCCGCCTGTCTGTTGACCTTGATGTGTCTGCTAACTCTCAGCCTCGGCCTCGCTTGAGAGAAGGAGAGACAGGGGGGAGATGACATTGGGGAGTTAAATCAGAGGGGAGGAAGGATAATGGAGGGTGGGAGAGAGTCAGATAAGGAGAGAGAAAGACGGGAAAGAGGAGATTGCAAGAGAGGAAAGGATTAGAGGAAAGGACGGAGGATGCAGAAGGAGGGAGGAGTGAAGGTCAAACTGCAAGATGAAGATGCACCAGTGAGGAGGAGGAGGAGGAGGAGGAGGAGGAGCAGTGACATCGCATTTCCCTCCTCGCACGTCACTGTGTCTGAATGTTGGCACTGTGCACTCACACTTCGAAGGAGCGGTGACTCTGCAGGTCCAACGTCCGATGTCATTGGGCTGACGATATTTGGTCAGTTGTGACTGAGCAGCACGAGCTGTTTTTATCGGCCCTCTGATTGGCCGAGGAGCTCGCATCGTAGGTGTCTCGTCATTGGTGGGCCCGCAGCTCGTTGGCTCGGATGGGGCTCTAAAAAAATGGAAGTTAATATTCACTATGAGGCTATTTTTATCCAAGTGCCCGTGTAGCTGTCAGCTGTGATTGAAGATATAATAAGAGATGTTCTGAACTTGTAGACCCAGAGAGACAAGATGGAGAGGCACCCGCTCTATTTTGGTCACAGTGAAAATGTGTCTGCCTCAGTGCCTACCTTCACACTTTTAGCTACATGGGAGTTAATTGGGGGTCTTGGCAGCTAGGTGTACCTTTGGACAAGTAATGATTTCAAATCTGTCCTAAACACAGTCTACAGCCATGCCAGCAGCTCTGCAGCAGGCTGTACTTTTGCTGACATTAGCTAAGTACTAGCTTAATACCAGCATGTTTACAATAACATTATTTATCATATTCACTCTAGTTTAGCATGTTAGCATGCTAACATTTTGATAGTGAACACAAAGCACACCTGAGGCTGATGGAAATGTAATTAGCTTAGCTGGTATTTAGTCATAAACCAAACTAATGGACAGATTAAAAACTAATGATGGCAACAGATCAGTGGTCTTCAACATTTTTTCAGGTCATGGACCCCTTAGCTGATAGAGAGGTGAAGCAGTGACCCCACCATATATACTGCTTTGAATGTTTTGGGGTCTTTTCTCGTCTGTGCTTACCCCTACCTGCTAAATCAGCAGCAGTTGTAGCATGGCTAATGTTAGGTGCGTTAGTCTCACCCCTTGCACACTGACCAATATTTTCAATGATATGTAAATAGCTAATTAACCTTTATGGATAGCTGCTGCACAGTGATTTAGTAGGTTAGCTAGCTCACATGATTGCACAATAATTCATGGGTAGTCTTTTGTCATGTTGAGTGTTTTCATTTGTATTTTTAAAAAATGTTGGATTCATATTAATGTGTATTGTCAGACTTATTTTAATTTTTGGGCAAAAGAAAACAGAAAGCCAGAAAGCCTTTCTAACAGGTGGTCTTTTATAACCCAAAGTCCTGGAGGTTAGCTTCTCCCATGTGCCTCATGGGATCACCAGTTATTACACCACTCTTCATCGGAAGAGGGACATAAATGACCCAAATTTCCTGCTTGTTCTTTAATGCCAAAGCATTCTGCCCAAAACCACAAATGTGAACCTCATGGTGGTGCAAGAGAAAAAGTCAGTTTCACCATTTCATCCTCTGGGGCATGAAGGTTGGTACAAAATCTCATGGTAATCTATCCACTGGTTGTTGAGATATTTCTGGGCCTAAGTCTGACCAAGAGAATGACATTGCCATACCTAGAATGATATCATCTAGCATTAAAGGTTCATCAGGTAACTTTTATAAAAAATAACTTCTTGTCTTATTTTTCCAAACTGACAGTGGTACATCAGACCGATAATTTGTGAAAAAATCAGTTTTCCTCTGGGTCCCTTCTTGTGCTCCTAATGGCATTTGCAAGAATCCACAGCACATGAATGAAAACAACCAATCAGAGTCTTTCATGCGTGTGGCTCCAAACCACCTTTTAACCTAAAACATTTGACGACCTGGGAATGAGGCTCAACAATCAACTATCTTTCTCCAGCATTGCTAACCCAAGTTTTAAGTCAAATCTTCTCTTCAAAGACATGGGGATCATGTATTTAATAATAAATGCTGATATGGTCTATATAATTGAGAATGAATGAAAACTCTACATGAATAGTTTATAAGACCTTCAACTCTTCTGTTGTAGGTGTGCTGCGTGTGGGCGCCCCCACAGCCCCGGAGGTCACCCTGCGTCTCAACTTGACAGTGAAGGCGAGCAGCTGTGTGGAGCCTGGCAGCAGCTTCAGCGACCCTCAGTGCTCCGGGAAAGGCAAATGCATCACACAGCCCTCTGAGGTGAGAAATAACAGATTTAAACTCATCAAAGCACAGTGTGTTTCTTCTTGTCAAGACAACATCTGAGCTTTGGTGTGAATGAAACTGAAAGGCACAGAAGAAAAATCCTGCAGTATTATTTATACTGGAAAGGAAAATCTTGCAGTGGCCAAGAGACCTCATACAGATTTAGCAGTGCAGCAAAGATGGAAACTGAAACATCCAGGTTGCACTGATTATTCAGGGTTTTTTTTTTTTTTTTTTTTTTCGTTTTGCCGTTTGGGTAAGTAAGTATCATAGTGTCCATGTTAATTTGCAACACCTATCCCTAGATGAGCTATTCTGAAAATGAGCAGTTGGAACAGTGCAGGGGTTAAAAGGTGGATAACTGAATACAGCAAAATATCATATAACTAAAACTGTAAAAGTACACAAAAAACATGATTGTTGCTGAATCAGCCAGGATTTCATATCTCTCTTAAAATTCAAGCGATCAGGAAGTGAGTTCTAGGACTTTGCTCCTTTAACAGAAAAAGCTGTCTAAGCAAAAGATGTTTTACAGAATGGGACTTGAAACTGCTCTGGTAGATCAGCTCTGTAATTTCTTAATGTATTAATGAGTCCATTTCAACATTTCAGAACAAGCTTTACAAAATAAAAATCAATGAAGTTTGCAAAACTTAAAATCTTACAGTAAATGCAGCAATGATAGTCCCTTATTTGCTTTTTGTCCAAGATTTTCAAGGCCTGATTGTAAAGACACTCTATGGATATAATTACAGACTGTTTGGCCTGAGACCAGGTGCTTAAGCCATAAGACAGGTGTGAGAATATCCTTGAGTTTAGCAAGGAAAAGGAAAAGCAGACGTTGTTTTATCAGTGTTTAGTGTCAAACAAGAGGCATCAAGCCAGGTTTTTGGTTAGCTTTTCTGCAACGGCATCACAGGATTTACCAGATACATGGACGGCTTTTTCATCAGGGTACATCTGAAGACCTGAACCAGGGCATATGACCGGAAGGCTGTTAATGTACCAACTGAAAAGGAAAGGGCCGAAGACGTTTCCTTGGGGGATACCTGTCTCAATTTTGTGAAAAGCAAACTTGATGTTATAAATCACCTCACACTGTTCACGACCCTTTAAATATGAATCATACCATGACAGTGAGCATACATACATAATACAGATGACTCATTACATATTATAACCCAACATTATCACTGCATTATCATTGCATCCAGTATCTATCCCTCAGTTTCACAGTTCAGAACTGAAAACAATGGAACAAAATCCTGAACAATACAGAACAACACAACTCAATGCCACAAATTACAGTGCAATGTTATGCAAGGCTTTAAAATTCTAATTGTGCAGATTTACAGTTTGATTCATTTCTGTTGTCTGTTGTTATCTGATAGTTTAAAATGCCAGCTAATGGTTTAGCAGCACCCTGGAAGACAAAGAAAACCCGTTGGTCCCTTCTATATCCACGCATTACACTGAAAGAGATGTAGCAGCGGTGATTCAGGCTGAAAAATGAACAGACGTGTAAAGTTGGAGGTGTCGCAGAGACCTTGTCATTTTTTTTGTCTTTAAACTCACTTTCCCATTATCATTCCAGCTCACTGTTTCAGAACATCAAATGGTGTCACGGCTGCTTGTTATCGCTTCATTATGTTATTGAATTATTTTGCAATCTGCAGTCTCATTATTAATGTTTCTCTTCTTCTGATCTCCCATTGTGTCGCCTTCGAGCTTCGCTGATTTGACATGTGAAATGTGTGTTTTTACAGAGCACTTTCTTCTGCGAGTGTGAGACGGTTACACTGGAATATTCTGCGAGGAGTTCGATGCCTGCCACCACAGGCCTTGTCGCAACAATGGCACCTGCACCGACGTGAGACAGGGGGGTGAAGGACGCAACTTCTCGTGCACCTGCCCTCCAGGTGTGTGTGTGTGTCCATGTGTGCATCATGACTCTCTGCTTGGTCTCAGGCCCCCTGCGTTTATTTACTATTTCACATGTGTATAATGTTTCATAGAGACCGACTGGAGTCTCAGCCCGACTGCGTGGTTTCTGCTGGTTTGATGAGAGTCGTGCAGATGTAAAAACTTAAACCGTCTCACTTTGTTTTAGAATATCTTTGAATAAGAACACAGAAGCAGAGAGTGTACTGAACCTTTGATCCTGTCAGATTCATTTTTGGACAGGGACTTGAAGCGAGGGCCTCTGGTTGGAAGGTAAATGTCAGAGGTGATCCACTGATTGGCTGTCACTTCCCATTAGAGAACTGTGCTAACAAGCCCTCTGTGTGTGCAATTAATGAGAAGCAGCATTGTCAAATTTAGTTTAGCTGGGTGCCTCAAATCCAGTGGTGGAAAGAGTACTTAAAATCTGTGCTCAAGTACAAGTGCTGTTACATTGCTAAAATATTACTCAATTACAAGTAAAAGTACTGGTGTTAGAAATATACTTCAGTAAAAGTACAAAGTATTTGTCTCAAAAACTACTCAGAGTATTAGTTACTTTTAACCGTTATGTCAAACTAGGGTTGTAAATTTTGTGCATTTTCCTGAACCAATAGTTGAAAACGGTAACAACTGATTAATCATTAATAATTTATAAGATACGTAACACATTTTATTTTCATAATTTTCTTTTTTTTTTCTGTTATATTGTCTTTTTTCTCATTTTAAGTCAAAGTTCAAGTTTTCTTATTCAACAAATGGCTCCACTAGACAAAACAATATCAAATGAGGTGCAATTACTTCCATGATTATTGATTAAAAATCAGTGAATACATCTCTAATAGGGTAAATTCTTAGTGGCAATTGTTGATTAATGATTAATCATTAACATCATTACTCCAAATGTTTGCTGCTGCACAATTTTGTTTTGTTTTTCAGTTGTATGTCTTTGTTTTCATTGGCCAGTTTGTGATCAGATCACTTGATTGGCTACAAAAATGCAGATGAAAGGTTTGGATATTAATTCAAATTGTACTCAGTACTCAAGTATGAGTTTGAAAGTAACTAAGTAGATTACATGGTGAAATAAATACTTAAGTACAAGTAAAAGTACAGACTTGAAAATCTACTCATAAAAGTACAAGTACCCAAAAAACCTACTTAATTACATGTTAATTACAGTAATTTGAGTATTTGTAATTAATTACTTCCACCCTTGCTCAAATCAGTGCATTTTGTGGACATTAATGACTTATTTTTATTACACATATCTCTGCATTTCTTTATTAGGATTTATGTTAACTACCACTATGGTTGCTGCTACTCTCTATATATATTACAAACAAACAAAGTTCAAGTTTGTTTATTTGTCATGTTCACATACAGTATAAAATATATAAGAATGAAATGTTGTTTCTCACAGCCGAAGGTGGTAACACAAGAATATACAAAAATGCAACATGGACACAGACAGCATAGACACGGCAAAAAGTACAATTACAAATTAGAAACCAAACTAGAAAGGTGTTTGATTTCTGGCATTTAAAGTGCAGTTTGTACACTCTTATTTAAATGTAGTGAAGAGTGTAGTAGAATAAATATTTGGTGCAGTAGAACAAAGACAGCGAGACTAACACACAGTTTAATCAAAAATTTACATAAAACCTTATCTCTCATTTCAGTCCAAAAAAATTAAAAGCAAGCAAAAAAACAACAAAAAATTTTTTTACTTTTAAAGGAATAATATGTAACAATTACACATGCAAAAATGAATTGACTGATATTTAATCAGTTGAAACCTATTTAATATACACTCTATGGTTGAAGCGAGTTGTTTGCCCTCGCCCCTTCGCCACAGACTCGGGTAACCTGCAGGAGCACAGAATGCATGCAACATCATAAATTGACAATAACAAGTGACAACATTTTCTCCACTATAAGTTGATCAGCTGTTTATGACTGTTTATGTCAGTTGCCTGTCAATGTAAAGTTAGACCTGTTAACCTGAACACTGAACTTTGGGTTCAGTGACTGCCTGTCTCACTGCCTGCCAAACTCCATTAACATACTGTTTAATTTAACCGTTATAAACATCTGCTCCTTCCACAGGATTATGGATAATTCCTTACAGCTCATAAACAAGACGTTTACTCATTTTGTGAATATTCCGCATTAATTTTAATTCTAATTTAATTTCAAAAGGGGGACACCATGGCTGGAGTGTTGTTGTCAAAGAATAAAATAAACAAGCCCACACCTCCGTAGAATGCCAGTACTGTGTGATTACAGCCAAAGTGATCCTCAGTCTGCTCTGCCTGTGTGTGCGTGTATGTATGTGTATATCTCTTTCTGCAGCTCGGAGAGCAGAGAAAGGAGACGAGAATGTGATGTAATCGTTTGTCTCTACCTCAACAACCTGCACGCTGTTATTGGCTGGGGGCTGCACACAACTGCCCTGACACGCAGAAATGTCCTGCACACACCAAAATAATGAGAAAATAAGGAAATACAGACAGAGGACAGGATTTCTGCTGATACAAACGCCAGCACACATTTCTAGTGGGTCATAAGTGATGATAGAGAGGGATTATTTTTATATTATTTCTGTGCATTTTTTAAATCCTGCATGTGTGCCTTTAAACAGATTGCCTTTACAGATCCAGTAGTATGATTATAGACTGTGTGTTTCTCAGGTTATGAAGGAGACCGCTGCCAGTTGCTGGTTGACCACTGCGTCTCTCAGCCCTGCAAGAATGGAGCCACTTGTTTCAGCAGCCTGGCCGGGCCCAGGTGCTACTGTCCCGAAGGTAGGAAACCAATCACTGCATGCTGGCACTAATCTGCGTGTGTGACTGCTGGTGTGTGTTTGCTGTAAGTGAGTCAGAAGAAATGATTGCGAGTGCCAGAAATACATGGTTTGTGTGCCTAGAATAGAAGTGGCAGCATAGTAATGTAATGACATTTTTTCATTTTTTTAATATTAAAATATGAAGTCAATTCTTATTCAACATTTAATAATAAATAAAAATAGAGATACACATTTGTCAGAGAGTGCAGGTCTCATTGCAACTTGGGAGGGACAGTGGTGCAAAGGGAAGGGTCTGATCCAAACGAACCCTTTAAAACACCAAATCACACAATTAAACAAACTAACTGACCAATCGAGGCAGCAGTAGACCAGCAACTCCTGTGAGTAAAGTAGCTGTTTAAGACTACTTAAGACTGTTATGAATGCAATTTCATTTCACGTCCATAGTGGCAAAAAAGAACATGCACAGTTGGCATTAGTCATGACAGGATCAGTGCTAGTTTTGTTCTGTAGCTGTTACAGTGTGATCAATACATTTTTCCCCAAAAAACACATTTAAAGTGAGGCAGAGGTTAATATAAGTTTATGAAAATACATGGATGGATACAACTTCTGCCTTCAACTGCCCCAGGGATCCTGCATCCAAGCTTGAGTCCCTCATGGGCTGCACAAGAATCTCTGCCCAGAAAGTCTTCAATGTTTTTTTGTTTCTTTGTGGAAAAGAAAGAAAAAGAGAAAGACATATATTGAAATAAGTGTTCACATTCTGCGGTCGTGAGAATTTTTCAACTGTCTGAATCCAGTTATAATACACTCTGTGTGTCTGCTGCGTGTTTAACAGTATCTGTGCCACTGAGATGCTTAATTTAAACCTTCCTCCTCCAGTCTAATTAGTCTTCACAGCCTCAGCGACCTGCATCAGCCTCTCTGGGGAAATCTGACCGCAAAAACTTCTGCCAAAGCAGCGTTTCTCAGCAAGAGCACGCTTGTTTGCTATTAACATACACCATGTACTGACAACAGTGTATACGGAGCGTGCAAGTGTACACACACATACACAAAACGGTGAAAACATTACAATGGGCCTCGCCACATAAATAAAGAAACAGCAGATGAATGTAAAAACCTGGTGGGCAGGAGGATTGTTTCATTGTTCCAGGTACAGCTCCCAGCGGTCAGTTCATTCTTGATCTGGAGGAGGCCTTACTCACACTGCAACACCTGACTGTATTGTTAATCTGCAGCTGCTAAAAAACAAGGTCTCCAGTGTGGAAAGGAATTCATAATCCACCGCTAGTGCATTTTATTTTCATAAGATGAGAGCAGCAGCGGCCAGAACCAGGCCAGCACCTCTTAATTAGTGCAAGGAGACTTTGTCGACAGAACGCTTTTAAAATTTTAATGGGCTTATTAGATAATTCTGTGTCTGAGGGAACTTTGACTTTTGGACAAACAGCCTCTCTGTGTGCTTATTTACAGGTGGCAACAGGTTAAAATCAATCAACACTCCAGTGCAGCAGTTTTTCTGTTTATTAATTGTTGGTCAGCTTATTGTCCAATAGAACATTTGAGTAAACATGTCAGACTTTGCAGTGTCACAAACTATTCAACAACAGACCTTATTCACACTGACATATTGTCATAGTAGAAGCAGAGGTGTAAATAAAAAGATTAATGATGGCTGAATAGACCTTTTTTTTATCACAGCCATTCTGACATGACATAGGATAAACACAGGTGCTACCAATGATACTATTTAAGGTTCCATTCCACTCATCAGAGTCAGGGTGCAGCTATTGTGCTGCTACACTAAATGGAACAGACCGTAAAGGAGAAAAATGTAACATATTTACTGTAATAAATCATAAAATGACCATGATATGTCATTAAGTTTTAATACCAGCTTCTCTGAATGCTACAGACAGTATGTTCTTCTTTGAAATTTCCTTTGACTCTGTGCGTCTCAATTATTTAGACTTCAAGTCTAATTTTTTTCAACAATACGCTTGCAAACATGAAGCTGGGGCCCAGTAAAAAGGCATTTATAAAACACATTTTATCCACATTTTGTAACCTAGGCAGAGCAGAGACAAGCCAGAGAGCAGTCTCTCAGCTCAGTTTAATCCCACAGACTCTCCCTTCACTTTACCCAGCTGCTGGGATGCAAGACACGGGGACTTCTTTGACTTTTCTTGACTCTGCAGTGTTTCCACAGGGAAGCTGTACATTTACTGCCACTAGACAAATTTCACAGCTAAACTTCAATTCCTCTGCTCTGATTGCAAACACCTGCCTGCTCTGAGCACAGCCACAAGCACTCTCCTTTTTTCTGTTGCTTTTTTGCTCATCTACACCCTCCGCACACACACACACACACCACAACACTGCAGTGCTCATGCATCATGTTGATGGTAAATAGAACAGGAATTTTCACACATACCAGATGACATGAAAACTGCAGATTGTACAGAATGTTTGCCTGCTCATTTGCTTCTGGACATTTTTAAATGTGTGAACAAGATGAAGCCTATTTAGACAGACGCTTCTGTTGGTCTGCTGGTGTGAACGCTGTCATCAAGTGAGCGTGATGCTGACATGACGTTAGTAGTCTACAAGGGGTTAGTGTCTGAGCTGTAAGAAACCACCAATAATCTTTTGGAAGGAGTTGATGATTATAATGTTTAAATCATGCAATTTGTTAATACAGTCTGACAGGCAGAAGGCAGGTAGTCACTGAACTCCACTCTATTCCTAGAGTGTGTATTTTCAAGGCTTTTTTCAGTCTTCAGCATAACAGACATAATTTTACATTGACCGACTACATAAAACAGTTGATCAACTGACAGTGTTGGACTAAGATCTGTGACATGAACTCTATTGGGCTGCCTTACTTATTTTTGAACGCTGTGGTCGTACAAATTTCTCCTTTGATGAATATTATTGGTAACACCTTGTTCCCCCTACTATTTCACATCAATTTGGCTGCTGTGAAAAAGGTTTATTCCATTTAGCTGCTTCAGTTTCAGGTTCCTGCTATTGTTCATGCTGCTCACTGTCACACTGCTGGGCCTTACTGGAGCCAATGTCATAATGTTATTAATAACACCTGTGCTTTCCTATTATAACAAATTAAAATAAAAACAAACAAACAAACACATGAGGAAATAAACCACATTTTGCTCTGGGCTGCTACATCTTTCAAACTTTTTTCATATACAACCAAACCAAGCAACTGCAATATTTGGGGACGCCCCTACAGAAGCCTCACTGTCAGTGGCTCAGGCTGATCCACCGCTTTTTCCCTCAATACTAGCATGAAGGTTAATACTGTTAGAGTGGAAATCTAATAAGCCACCATCACATTCTCAGTGGGGAGGAAGTGTTACGGCATATTTAAAGCTAGAAATACTTAAATACTCCACAAGAGGCTCAATAAAGAGGTTTCTCTTTTACTTTGAACATAACTTTGTGTCTATCCTCATTCACATTGATATAGATGTACGGTGTATTTTATTTTATTATTATAATATTTATCATTTCTATTTGCAATTTTAAAATTAATTTAGTTATATATTTGTTGAATTTGTTATGTACTCTGTGTTGTCATGCTTTGTAATACGTATGTTGATTGGACTCACTTTTTGAAAATTTAAAATCAAGTAAAGTCAAGACAAATCTTGTATGGACCATTATCACAAATCACAATTTTACAATCTGTACACTGTGTGACACCATCTGAAAATAAAAAAAATGACTAAATTAAATTATTAAATTAAGATTAAATTAATTAAAATAAATAAATACTCCACATTTGGCAAATAAAACCTCAGGATGAGCAGGGATATCTGCAATAGCTGACCAGGAAAACAAAGAGCTGCTCCACCCAAACAAACTCAAAATGGGAAATCCATAGAAAAGGATGTCTCAGTATAGGAGAAGCTGTTTAACAAGCGATCAATCAATAAGTGAATCAGAATGCTGAACAACACTCACACACTCCGCAGGAAGGACTCTGCATAAGGAAATATAATAATTTTCATAAATCTGCTCAGTCACACACTGACTGTTTACACGCACACTAATTTTCCACTATTATTCAGAATATGACAATATTCTGAATTTGATACAGACTCATGAAAATTAGGCCTCATTCAGGTTTCATTCTTTGGACATGTATCCAACACAGTTTGCAAACCTAAAGAAAAGCCCACATTTCCAGTCAAAGGGAGAATCACACGTATTTTTAAAAATTATGGAAGACTTGGATATCAACAGGTTTTTGGATATGTGCAAATATCACAGCGCTTACCTTTTTTAAGACAGTGGTTGAGAAAATGAAAGAGGGCTGTATTTGCATAGTCAAACAAATCCTCCATCAGAGGAAAACTTTGAAAAAATACTATTTTGACACAACAAAGTAAAATGTAATGTAAATGGGAATGTAAACAGGAATATTAGAGTTTGTTCATAGGTAAGATCAAAATTTAGTGCTCTCGACCACATGTAAGCCAGTACGGACAAAAGCCAACTTGGTTTTGAATAGTGAAATATTAGAATGAAGAAAAATAATTCACTGTATTATAATTTTAAATGTTTACACTTAAAGACAATTAGGCTGATGAGACAGATTCTTCAAAACCTGCGTGCCACCCTGGAGACTGAACTCAGATCAGAAACAAAATGATCCAATGCATTTCATCTGCAAGTACACACTGCTATCAGTTTCCTGGCCTTCCAGAGAATTTGGTGATAGGTCTGACATATTCCAGCACAGACCGCCGTGGACACCACTGACGTGCCATGAGCTGCCTGAACAGGCAGGCAAAAAGGTAAAAATCCATTCAATGAATGGCCAAATAACGTGATGCACACTAGTTTGCACACAGCACCTAAATTTACTGCCCTTTTTTGGATTTATTAGGTTATGCTAATTGCAAACATCCTTGCACTTGCATTCAATTTAAGATTGAATGCGATTCATCAATACACTCAGGTGGATAAAAACAGCATCGGCTGTCAGTGCACGTATCATGAATCCCAAGAAGGATTTTTGTATTTTCCTCCTATTGTTTTGTTTAAGAACAAATATAAGAGAAAAGTAAGAGAACATTTGTGCATGAGTACGATGTCCAATGTCTCTTCAGAAACCCAGAATATTTTGTGCATGTAAATGTAGTCACTTTGCATCATGGGAACTGGTTTAGTTTGAAGACAGGTTACTGCCAAGTTCAGGTTAGGGTTTATGAGGCTGCTAAATGTCACCACAGGGTCATGTCTGTTCTTGGAAGAAAATAAGAAAAACTTAGTGTTTATGATTAATGTTATAACAGGACTGCAGGGGGAAATGTAAGCCATTTCAGTGTTCTTGTGAATGACAAAAACACATTTTTATGCATGTGTCTAGCACATCCAGAAGAAGAGAGATGTGCATCCAAACTGATGAATATATCAGAAGAGGAGGATTTAAATGTCTGTTTGAATACAACAGCCTCCAGGCAAATAATCAAAAGCAGAGGAAATGTTTTCATACAGAATGAATTTTTAACATGAAAAAATGTAAGAAAGATCCTTTGCAGTGATGTAAAGTTTCATCTTGTGTCAACACCCCAAGTCAGGGAATGCTTATGTATCCTTTGTGTAAAACCTTTCAATATGAAGAGCAGGGAACAAGGGGGAGAAGAAAGGAGAATAAAAAGATCTGCTGTTGTCTGTTGTTCCTCCTCCTGCATTCATTTCCCTCAGGACCAAGTCTTTGTCTCTTTGTTTGAAGCAGGAGTCACAAGTTCTTTTTAGTCTCTTTGTTCACTTTTTCTCAGCGACAGTAAAGTAAAAAATAATCAAGACTTTATTTGTACAGTAGTGACCTCAATAGGTAAAGAAATGTAAGCACACTCAAATGACCAAATGAAGACAAACAGCAGAAAGACTCTAATTTTTGCACGTCGCTTAGTGCTTCTCTAAGCTCTGCCCTCCCACCACAAACCAGCTCCCAGTTTTCTTGCGATGTTCCTGCGCTGACACAAGAAATAAATAAAACGATGGGTGGCATGACAACTGTAGCAGCTGTCATCAGAGATGTATCAATTCTGTGATCACCAGGCCAACTATGAGAGCAAAAGCTGCATTTTTATTTGCTACATCTTGAGGGAGGCAGGGGTGTTTAAATAGATTCAGCCTGCAGGAGAAGAAGGTGATGTTTTCAGTCCTGTTTGTCTTCCTGTCAGCAGCAACGTGTCACAAAAATCGAACAGCCAAACCAAACAGATTTACAGAGAGAACTTGATCCAAGTACATCTTTTAATGGACTTGTAAGTGGTGTTTGGAATATTTGTCCACATTTTGGTATTTGTTTTAAACCAGCAGTGTCAAACTCATTTTAGTTTATGGACCACATACATCTCAATTTGATCTCAAGTGGGCCGGACCAGGAAAACCATTACATTAAAACCTATAAATAACAGCACCTCCCAGTTTTCCCCTGTCATTTAGAGTAAAGAAGTACAAGTACATTCAGAAAATGTTCGACCATCCATTTACAGAACGATGGTGAACACCTCAAGATGGCTCAAGAAAAATAAGTGCAATATAAAGAATATGTCTCTGTTTTCTCAGCAATTTTCACAATTTGCAAGTCATCCAGTGGGCCAGATTGGACCCTCTGGGGGGCCGTTTCCAGGCCCACCGGCCGTTTGTTTGACATCCCTGTTTTAACCATAATTACAGCAGACTGAAGAACATTTATACTTGTTCATACATTCATACCAGGTAGTCAACATCCAACAAAATCTTTTCCATATTGTGCCAGTAATCTTGACACAAACTCAATTGGTCATCGAAGTCATTGAAAAGAAAAGTTACATAATTTCCTTACAGCCATCAGATTTCTGTCTTTCCTGTATGACATCTTATTAAATAAACAGTCTTCTTTCTGATAAAACATAAATATCATCATGATGATCTGGGGTTGTCTTGCCCTGGATATAATTACTTAAAGGAGTGCAGGAGTGAAACACATAAAAGTCCATATAGATTTTACAAATGTTAAAGTTTTATGTGCTATCTAAAGTCCAGATGAAACTGCATTTTGGCAGTATTAGGTAAGGTAAGGATCAATTTGTGGGCATACTGTTGTTAGCTAACCAATGAATCTTAGCTTGTGTGTAAAAGGCTGTCATGATATTATTGGTTGAGTTTTGGGTTGGTTCAAGCTTACATAAGCACACCTCCTGTATTGTTTTACAGAAAATACATGACTGGATTTTGATATAAGAACAGATTAGATCAACTTATTCAGATACTTGCAGCATGCGTTATGCCCCGCCCCTTTTAGGGTGAAAAGCAGCCCCTCTAATTTAATGGTGGAAAATGCAAATTCTGAGGTCTTTGCCAATTTAATAGCATTAAATTTCCTTTTAGCAATTAGGAGCCTGAATCCTGTGGGAGGTCAGACAAATAATTATGTTGTGTTATTGCCAATCAATGATTGGCGTTGTTATGTAGCAAAAAATTAAGAAACAGGTTGATGAGAGTCCTTTCCATCTGCCTCAAACTGGATGAACTTAACATACAACTAACTTATTAAATCTCCAGGTGATGTATATCTGACATCTGTCACATGCTAAGACACTGTTTTTAGCTAGTTTTGTAATCTGTTTTTTATCTATAAACTACAGGTAATTACACCTGTGGAAAAACAGAACTGCTGTCTCTATTTTTATATGTATTTGTGCTTAATACAGCGACCTTTCACGACAAGCTGAGACACTTCTTTTTTTACTTTATGCTTCCTATAAAATTCATTATTAGAAGGTAGGCCAGTTAAACACCTCTGCTCCTGGCATCTTTCGAGTGGACAGACTGTTAAACCAAACTCCATTCTAAAATCAGGTGTTTTATGGTAGGGCCATATTTTTTCACAATCAGTCAGTCAGTACAACTCTTTTCTGATTCACTTTGATCTACAGGCACAGTCAGCACACACTTCATTTACTCAGTACCATCATTAACTAGCCTGTGATGAAGTGTTTGCCGCAGACGTACACATACTGACCGACCAGGTCCCACAGTTTATCATTTTCATCTCTGCTGATGGCCTGAAGCCACAGATCTCTTCTTTCACTGTCCACCACTCTTTGGGGAGGTAAAGAAATTCGTTAACTGGGTTTTCTTTCTTGTTTGACGTGCAAAATGTGACACAGCAACTTTTGTGCCACTCGTTTTGGCTATTGCAGTGCTTGTTTTCACCCAAACTAGGCTGTAGAGGCAAGACAGGGACATGATGCCTTGGTGGGACATATATAGTCAGATAACTGCACAATAGGACCAGGAAAGTGATCTAAAAGGGTTGAAAAAGGTATTTTACATTTCATCTCAACTTCAAAACCTTTCATGTTTCTATTATCTCAATCAGATCTTACAGAGCACTGCAGGGGATGACACATTTTTTTAGGCCAGCCTTGAAGTTAGCATTGCTCTGGTTCCCTCCACAAAAAGCCAAGAGGATTTTTCCAGTGGATTTTGGATTAGTGCAAACACGTTTATGATACTGAAGCTTTTTGTTCAGCAAGATAATTTTCAGAAATGTTACTTGTTACCAACCGCCGACACGTAAAAGCTTCAAAATTCACAATTCTCAATTTTTACTGATGTACTTTATGAAACGAAGTATAACAAAATAATGAAAAGCCTGATTAAAAACCCTTGACTTTGAGACTGGGGGACTAGAAGAGCTAATATGCTAACTCATTTCATTGCTGCACATGTTAAATTTATGTGAACATGTAAATTTAAATGATCCAAATGGTGTCTGTGGGTCTCTTCTCTCTGTCTGCCTTCCAGTTTTTACTCTCACTCCGAGGTGAAGTGATGAAGAAGTCAAATCTGCGTGAATGCCATTAATAATATGAATTTCATGGATGAGCTCGAGTAAATTTTGCACTCCAACTCCTCAGACACTGCCACACTCATATTAACTTTCTTCCACTCACACACACTGACAGAAGAGAGAGTGTGAGTACTGTGACTGCCTCCAGTCAGAATTAGCAGGGCGGGAGAGCTAAATTTAATCTGTTAACTGCTTTTAATGTTGGCAGGTTGGAATGCCAGCAGCAGGAATGAACAGACTCCTCTATGTGTGCCAAGTTGTCACAATGTGTGTATGTGTGTGTGCATCTTTAGATAGAAAAATGTATAGACAGACAGAAAACAGAGACATGGAAGTCCTCTAAACAAATTTTGCATGGAGGGAAGAAGCTAAACATAGAGGAAAGCAGCGGATTAAACCATGACTGAACAAAAACAAATCATAACATTAAATTTATGCAAGAGCTTGTGTAAGAAGTGCGTGTGGGCTAGCATCTGCGTGTTTGCAAGCATATAACAGAGAGGGGAGAAGGGAGAGGAGATGAGGGGAGCTTGGAAGGAGCGAAAGTGGAAGGGATGAAGCAGATCGAGACAGTGGACAGAGAGAAGAAGAGAGCTTTAGCCGAGATTTTCTCCTGACTGCTGCAGATTACTCCTGTCTCTGTGCTGCTGAATGATAAATGTCCTCCTCACTCGCTGGAATAAAGTCTTGCAGATCAATGGATGCTTGAGAGAGATCTCTTCATTAGCTCAATGGAGTGTGCACTCCGGAGCAGTCAGCACAGGGATTTACTACGGTGTTACTGTAAATCAGAGGACCCACACACACACACACACACACACACACACACACACACACACACACAGAGCGAAGTATGTGCATGTAGTCTCTGCTCTGCAGTACAATGGCAGTTGAAGGCAAAGGAGGAGGAGGAGGAGATGGGGTGGAGAAAAAGAGGGAGGAAGTTATTTTTAGATGAGGAGGATAGGTGAAAGTAGCAGAGGCTCACAAGCTAATGAGAGGAGGTGAAGAAGAGGAGGAAGAAATTCGTGGCTTCAACACACACACAAGAAAAACTGGAGTGCATGGGTCTGTGAAAAGCCAACCCCCCCACCCCCCAACACACACACAACCGCAGACACAGAGAGCGTGACAGAAACACAACCACGCTCCTTCACAGATACTGCTGTAACACAATAGTTAAACATTCCTGACACCAGCAAGAATTCATTCTCCGCTAAGCTGCTTTTGTCTCTAACAGCGAGGAGGAAGGGATAAAAGAAAGAGCATTCAGATTGCTCCAGGTGGTGATTTTGGGTGGTAGATGAGGGCGGAACCAAACCACTTGCTGTGTTTTACTCAGTATGTTATCGTTAATCAATACTTGGCAGTCGTGAGACTAAGAGTAATAGATCAACATTTTGGAAAAGATTTGCTGAGAGTAGGATGACAAAATCTATACCACTCTCATGATTGCCTGTTGAAATATGAGCTCACAAACAGCATATTGTTAGCATAGCTTAGCATAAAGCAGGTGCAACATTATGGTGAGCCTAACGGGCCAGCACCCACCCATTAGTACAACTGGCCCACCTTAAATGACCGGAAGAACATATATTTTCTCAACTTTTATTTTTAATGATTAAAATCAGTATTTTACTTCACCCTTAAGACAAAATTTTCAATTTGAAAAAAAAAAGAAGACAACATTTATTGAGCTATTATCACATGTAAGATCTGGACCAATCACAACAGGCCATGATTCATCGCCCCAGACATGTTACCTCACGCATGCAGTGACACTATGGCGGTTGTTCAGCAGAAAGTAATGACCGGTTTACTGAGGAAAGCATGTCATTGTCTTATTTTATACCTGCAAATGCATTTCTCATCGAAACTAGAACTTCTGGAAAATATAGACAGTACAGGAGGTAGAGCTAAATATTCTTGCCTGACTTGATTGTCTTCACAGCATAAACAGTTAAGTTTATGAATGAACAGTGTAGCGCACCTCTCTCTCTCCTGCTAAAAATCATTGTAGCTCACCCACTATTCCGATCGCTCCGTTTCTCCCTGCAATCAATTTAAAGAGTAATCCAGCCAGATCAAATGAAAATGCATTAAAAGGAATTAAAAGGTCAGTTTTCTTAATCAACTGATGTATTGATCTTCTTGATCCATAGCAAAAATATAGATAACGAGATATCCTGTGCCACTCGAAATGAATACAAATTGCTGTGTTTAAAAAAAAAAAAAAAGACTTTAAAAGTGTCATAATCAACTGGAAGTGCCAGTCACCCTCCACAGCATATCAGTCATTTTTGGAAACAGTTACTGTGGCCCACCCAAAATTGAAATCCTGGCACCATGCCTGGCATAAAGACTAGAAGCAGAGGGAAACGTGCGTTTTGTGTTTTAAACAAATGAGAGTGAACGTGGTATTTAGTGAACTTAAAGGGATAGTTAGGGCTATTTGATGTAGGGTTGTATAAAGTACTTATCTGTAGTCAGTGTATTACCTACAGTAGATGGGGGTTGAAATGCCCCAGTTTGAAGAAGCGGCAGGAGCACTGGTATAGGAAGCTAAACAATGTAACACTGTGGACAGGGTCAGCAGCAAAAGTGAGACTTTAAGTGAGTCTTTAAGTGAGATTCTGAGAATATTTAGAATATTCAGTGAGAATTTTCTAAGTTTAGAATATTCTCACCGCTCTACCCTCGCCATCAGACAACCTTTTCCATGGGAAAACACCATTATATGAAACTAAATATTATTTCCAAACCAACCAGACTCCATTGGGCAAAAACAGTTATTTTACCTCGCAAAACACTGGAGTTGCTGGTCCACCACGCTGTGATTTTGTTAGTGTATTTTTGTTATTGTGTGACTCAAAAGGTTAGTTTGGATCACATAATAGTTGCATAATAACACAAACACACTGATTGATCAAGGCAGTGGTAGTAAAATGTTTTTGCCAAAGGAGTCCGGTTGAGTGAGAGAGCAATATTTGGCTTATACTGTATAACGACCATTTTATCTTAAGTAGTACTGATAGGTGTATTTTTACACTTTGATCGGCTGGCTGTGTCTCCTTTCTTCGAGTCTTTATGCTAAGCTAAGCTAGTTGCCTCCAGGCTCTCAGTTCATACTAAACTTACTGACAATTAGAGTCATATTAATATTCTCATCCAACTCTTGGCAAGAATGCCCAAAATGTCAAATTATTCCTTTAAGGCACTGATAAATCATAATGTTAAACTTTGCCCCAAGACTGAGACCAAGTCAGAAATCTTTGTCACATTCCACTGACATGCACAACTTATAAGGCTGTTCATTGCATAAGAAACGTCATTTGGTTTAAAGTCTGAATTTTTACCAAGTAGTTTTGTACAAGCTTGTTTAAAGCACTTCCAATTACGTAACAAGTTATTTTGCTTTTCCGGAGAAAACTGGTTTGTTGCTTCAAGAAAAACATCTTCTGTCATCCTGTGGTCGCCTCCTACACCTCTAATGACCTGCGGTGTACAACTTTGACTCTAATGAACTGTTGTTGTGCACTGGTTGTGCAAGCAGGTGTTTTTGTGTTAAAACCTTGCAGTCATATCATTATAGTCTGTGGTGCTGTGTCATACAATTTAGTTAAGGTACCCGCACTGAATCAAGCATGTGTGATTGTGTAGCAAGACTGCAAATGGAACAAACCCCTGATTCCTGCTGCCCTCAGATGGTTGCACAGATTATTACTCTGAAAAAAAAGGCTCTCAAACACACTAACAGACTTTATTTAAAGACTTTAAAACTCCTATATTTGTGTTTAAATGCTTATGTAAAGTCTTTTTTAAATGAAAGTAAAGAAGACTAAATTCATCATACATTTATCTCTGGAGGTCTTTGTGCGCGTCTCTGACGACTAAACCCACAAACATTTCTATGTGAGCTTATTTGCATTAAGAGGTAGTCTTAGCGGGCAGAAGAGTGGGTGCAATTTCATGCCAAAATGGATGTCACATATTGCACTGCGCCACCTGATTTGCATAAACACAGCCCCTGCTGTGCCGCTCTGCCCACCTTGTTGTAAGTGGGCTTGTTTGAAGCCTGGAAATGACCAAACTTGAGACCAAATTGACTTTTGCCTGCAGAATTGGCAATCCACTTGCACTTGCACCCCAGCTTTCTGCCATGTTTAATGTTTTCTAGTAGATAAGGACACTGGTACATAATGAGATTTTGAGAAATAAGTATAAGTAATATTAAGTGTATGAGCAGCTTATGTTTTCTTACAGCCATATGAGGACCACTGACCTTGTTGGTACAGAAATAAATTTGTGCTGGTTTCCCATGATTTTCTCCTTTTCTCCTCTCTGTCCCATCATTTCCCAGGCTACCAGGGCGCTACATGCGAGCAGAAGGTGGACCCGTGTGCCTCCAGCCCCTGTCACAATAACGGGACATGCTACGCCCAGGGCCCCGGCCCCCTGGGGTTTGGCTGCAGCTGCACGGCAGGCTTCACCGGCCCTACATGCGCCCAGCTGGTGGACTTCTGTGCCCTAAACCCCTGCGCCCACGGGGTCTGCCGCAGCGTGGGCAACAGCTACAGGTGTCTGTGTGTCCCAGGTGAGCGACAGTGTCAGCCATCTCAGTGACTGAGGCTTTTAGTGAAGACTGAGGGTGCTGCTGACCGCTGATGTCATGGTGCTGTGAGCATCAAGAGCCAAATTTAGCCAAAGTCAGTTAGAGGAGGGAGAGCTCACCTCGTTTTTAGTTTTTTGCTGAACAGTGTCTATATAATGAAAAGAGCATGTATGTTATGACTTCTTTGACTCCTCAGATGTTAACAGCAATTTTTCACACTCTTGCTGATTTTTAAAAAATATAGTTATTATTATTTATCTAGTTATTTGTTGCACTGAAGAAGAATTTCTACATCTAATCACAGTATAATGATGAACAAATAATCAGTACAAACACACAGACAATTTAGTGATGTCTCTGCAGTTGTGGTCTTAAAACGGTCTTGAAATAGATCCAGAGACTGAGACAAGACAGAATAAAAATGTGTTGATTTCAAGACAAGAACTTCAAAAAGTGGTACTTGAGACCAGTCTCAGGCCAAGACCAATCTGAGTACTACAACACTGATCCATTTTAATCCATTTGTATAGCATACTACACTTTTATTAATTATAGAAACTGTTAGAAGAAACTGTGGTACAGTTTGTTTTTCAAGCAGAACTTTTCTGCTAAATGAATTAATCCAGTTGAATTATTAAACAAAAGTATTATAAAATTATTATCCAATCGGGACTCAGTATTAAAGATCAGGAGCAAAAAATGTGATTATGACATCCCCAATTTTGACTCAGCATGTAGCCTAAATATAAGTACATCAACAGAAGCTGTTTGCTTTGAGGTCTTTGCCCAATACACTCAGAAATCCATCCATGGCTGTAAGAAATCCTCTAAATCTTGTTCTCAATCTATCACACTCTAAATCTGCCTTACAGCCAGCACATAAAGCTTAGTGAAAGTCTAAAGACACAACTTTTAGTGTTGGCTCAACTCAGAGTAGCAGTAAATATCTGAATCTGTCTGGCTGGATGATGAGTTGATTTTAGACGTACCACCGCGGCGCAGCACGATGCCTCTGTGATGAACTCAATTGAGTGGAATGATGACTTATCATTATCCATTGTCTTGCAATTACCTGCTGGGTTGTGAGACAGATGACTTCCAGTGGCCATAAACATAATTTGACACTTTGCCCCTTCTGCTAAGTGTTTATACCGTCTGTCAGTCCAACGTATCAGCCAATCACCATTTTGATCTCTTATTTGATGCCTCCATTCATTCCCCCAATCAGCAGCCTTGACAGTTGCTTCATTGCATTATGGCTTTAGCCAGAAAAATTTCAGAATTTAAATCATTGTCGGTTGCATATGTTATCAACGTCTCTTGATAGTTTTGTCTCTGCAAGACAGCTTATCTTTCACTGATTGATTTTGAATGAAATAGGCCTAAGTATTTTACTGAGCTTGAGATTTTGTAGAAAATGTTAGCTGTTTCCTAATTCTTTTAAAGATGGTGCACCAACAAGTTTCAATTCTTAACTAGATTAAGTTGTGGCTTAACTTATATTGATGTTGCACTAAACTTTTAAACTATCTTAAACTTACTAAACTGGATTAATTGAAGTCTCTTGCTTCAGATTTAAACTGTGATCCGAGTACTTTAAACTAGCACGTAATGGGGGCCTAATTTTTTAATACCTGCCTTTGAGATGGATGAGAAAAATAATTATCTACAGAGCCATCATGAGTTAGGCTAACTAGCCTAACCAACTTCTTAGCTGACTAGCAAACAGGTAACATTTTGTTAACTTTTCAGTAGTAGCAAAAATAGAACATAAAAAAGAACCATCTAACAATATAAGGCTAATTTCTTTTACATTTTAGTAGCTAGACAAATAAATGTTTTTAAACTAGCTAGCAAACATATATCATTTTTTGTTTGTTTGTTTTAGCTAGCTAGCAAACATGTAAGTTTTTATTACATTTAAACTAGATAAACCATGTAACATTGTTTCCGCTTTCTAGTCAAGCTAACAAACAATGTTGACTTTTTAGGCAGTAGCAAACAATGTAATGTTTTATTAAGAATACAGAGCGTGGTTTTCTCTTACTTACTGGTCCAACAGCACTCAAATTTATGTATTTATTTGTTATTTAATTTGGGTAAGCAGCATCTCATACTATTCAACTCTATTTAATTTCATTTTAAACTTGGATTTACTGATTTAATTGTGCAGCAGAGCTCTGCTTCATTTTAAATCTGGATTTACTCATTTTACATCTGGATTTGCTAGACTCTGATTAGAACTAATCTTAGATTAAAGCAATCTTTGTTGGGGCAATCCATGAGAGTTAGCTGTTGCTTGAGTTGCTAATCCGTCCATAAATCATGTTCTTCATGTTTATTCAAATGCTTTCACTCTAGCTGTGTCCCTGCATGTAGAGCAGGCATCTGCTGCTTTCCAATTATTCCAGTTTCTTACATATTCTTCCCCGTAGCCTCAGTCTTTATTTATTTCTCTTCTGCATTTCTTTCATATTTTTTTTCTTCTGCTTGTCCCTTTGTCCTTCGTCGTCTTGATCTTCCTGCCGGTTACCTCACTTCATTTTCCTCTTATCCTCTGTTGTCTGGTTGCTATGGTGAAGCAGTTGCCTTACAAGCGTGTGTGTGTGTGTGTGTGTCCCAATCCATTGTCTGTGTCTGTGACTATGGTGGTTGAACAGATGCTGCCAGCCAATCAAATGTCTCCACTCAGACGGCCCTGGCTAATGGGATTGGTGAAATTGGTGATTTGCAATTAGCATCTCAGACATTACAGTGAACACACACACACACAAGAAACTCATACGTACACAAATACACACTCAAACCTCAGACACCAGCTGGCATTCTGATGAGTTGGAGAAAAGGTCAATTTTGGTCCAAAACATTGTGTGTGTGTGTGTGTGTGTGTGTGTGTGTGTGTGTGTGTATGTGCATAAATACAGTAGGTTGTGTGTGTGTCTGCCTGTTTGTGTGTGTGAGTGAACGTGTGTGTCAGGGCGTGTGTAAATGCCTGCTGGCCGTCTGAAAGAAGGCTGCTGGGGTGCTGATATGTAGAAGGATCCCTCCTCCAGTTTCCTGTAATCCGGCTCACATGAGAGGCTGCCAGCCCACCAGCCAGCCCACAGAAAGCAGACAGAGTCTTGGAAAGGCACTTGACATTTCACTGGCATTTCACAGAGAGGACCCTAGAGCCTCTAACTGGGCTCCTCATTAATTCCCCCCTCTCTCCTCTTCCGCAAACACACGTTAGCCGTGGTCCAGGGAGGGTTTGTTGAAACTTTGTCAGCGCTGGGACCCAATTGAGAAATTTAGTCTGTCAAAGTGGGAGCGGAGCTAATGAAAACAGATTGCTACACCGGTCGCGCAAGGGCTCAGGAGACATCGGCCCTCTGGTGATTTTGGGTCTCAATTGTAGGTGGTGGAACATTTCTGTGAAGTGCAGTGGCTCAGAAGGGAGTATGCGCAGGTATATATACACATGAAATGTTAGATCAGTGTAAATATATATACAAACATTACAATAATTTGTCAGCCGGATTGCTGCAGACTAAAAGGGACAGCCCAACCCAAAATCAAAAATATATATTTTCCTCCTGGCCTGTGATCCTATGCATTGATCTAGATGTTTTTGGTGTGAGTTGCTGAGTTTTGGAGATGTCAGTCATAGAGACGTCTGCCTTCTCTCCAGTATAATGGAACTAAATGGCACTCAGGTTGTGGTGATCAAAGTACCAAAAAAATTGATTTTAGGAATTCAAAACCAGTGTCTCTTTCCAAAAATCATGACCAGGTTACTCAAGATAATTCACAGACCTTGTTGTAAGCAGTTTCATGTTGGAACTGCTGTCTATTAAAGAAGGTAGTTCCAGTAGATTCTACTGCAGAAAAAAGTATTTCCTACATGAAACTGCTC
This sequence comes from Lutjanus argentimaculatus, assembly GCA_034769285.1. NCBI lineage: Eukaryota > Metazoa > Chordata > Actinopteri > Lutjaniformes > Lutjanidae > Lutjanus > Lutjanus argentimaculatus. The sequence continues at coordinate 8,017,242 of JAWZSL010000001.1, forward strand.
AAAACAAGGTCTGTGGATTATTTCAAGCAGCCAGTCATGATTTCTGTAAAGAGACACTGCTGTTCAAGGGTATTTTTTGGCACTTTGAGCACCACTGGACTAGTGCCATCTAGTTCCATTATATTGGAGAGAAGGCAGAAATCTCTATGGCTGATACCTCCAAAACTAGCGAATGCACACCAAAACATTAAACATGGATGAATAGCACCACAGGCCAGAGGAAAAATATGTATTTTTAATTTGGAGGTGAAGTGTTCCTTTAAAAACACAGTGAGGCTTTTATAGATGACTATTAATGCAATAATAACTACTAGACAAACATGCACTGACTTATAAAACTTAATGATATTTACACTATTCTAGAAAATTAGAAATAATGCTTTTTATTAGACAGTAATTATACCCTAACTAGACATCATGCACTTAAGGCAGACTAATAAGGTGTAACAGCCATAATTTCTATCAATTTGAACAAAATCAAGAAATAATATGTTATTTATTAGATAGTATTAGACCCTTATTAGACTTTTTAGAGGGTAATTGGGACACATTACAACACAACTGTACCATATATGAACCAGATCTATCAAGTAAAGGCCAAATTTATAAAGTTTGAGGAATATTTTATCCATGGGTGCCTCCACAAACTTATTGATGCAATTTAATCAAAAGAAGTAGGCATCGTTCAGACCAGTCAAAAAGTGTTTGTGCGTCAAACAGAAAATATGGGATTAAACTTTAGTTTACAGAACAGTTCTATTGTAATCTGTCTATAATTACCCTCTAATAAAGTCTAATAAAGGCCTGATAAAGGGTCTAATACTGTCCAATAAAAAAAACATGTTATTTATTGTCTAATTTGATATAAAATATAGCTTGTTATATGTTGTTCATGTACTCTAAAATTAAGTCTGACCAGGACTCTGTCACTGTAGTCCATTTCTCCCATTTTCTGAGAAAGATTGCAACTTTAGAGCAAGTCATCCTTTTTATTACAAAGATTTCCTCAACTATGCCCATTCGCTGCTTGAGGCTTGGAGGCTCAACATTGTGATTGCTTTTTTTCGCTAGTAATAAACAGTATTTTACATAAGTACCAGTCTTTTAAAAGCATCAGATCTCTTCTTATTAAACTGATATACAGAACCTTAAAATGATTAGGAATTTCATATTTCATATCTCATATTCACTATTTATTTTCCCTGTGTTTTTAAATGTTTAACAGATACAATCAGCTATGCCATATTCTCTTTTACATACCATACATTATACTTTGTATTTTTTGCTTTTTAACTTCCAGGCTTAAACAGTATTGGAGAAACGGAGAGTAATTGATTGTCTGGTACTCATGCACTGACCATGTTTTCAGATGTTGCAGGCTTTTTCTGCCTCAGTACACAGCTGCCATCCCATGGAAAACACAGTGCACTGCATGTCATTTGACCTCATGCCCAATCCCATTGAAATCCAGTGGCAGAATACAAGACTTACATTATATTTACATACTTATTGAGTAATTGGCTGATTGTTGTAATTGGCTGATATTTGTATTTTACTGGTGCTGTTTTTGTATCAAAGCAGATCCAAAGATGTGTTACTGCTCTGTTGCACTGTAGTGGAAAAAAGTATGTGTATTCTTAAAATTAGAAAAGCAAAGTGTGACTACGAGGTCACTGATGAAAATCTCTGAATCATCTACAGCAGATATGAGCGAGAACAATGAATGAGGAGGGCAGTTAATTCTGATGCTGTAGTTTCACTTGGAGGCTTCCAGGCGCGAAACTGTTAAATGTGAATTGTGAAAAAGAGTCGAGGCACTGATTAAACAAGTATGTGGTTTGTGATTAGCTCTGACCAGCTTTGAGAACAACCAGCTGCGATGTTTGGGGGGTAAATCCAGATCAGGTGGTGGCTGAAGTGCTTATACAAGGAACTCCTGCTCAGCTCTAACCTCTTTCTCAAGCAGACTGCCTACTGCAGAATTAATAATGCTTTCCACTAATATGATACATACACACATATGCACATGTTCCCTCTCTTTATAGATAAACAAGGCAAGATGGAAAAAGTTCATTTTGAGTAATCTTAATTTTCATGATGATTATTAAAGTCCAGGATTGCGGATTGTGGTTACTTTTTATTTCACAATACACTGATCAGACGTAACAAGCTGTACTTTGTAAGGGTATTTAGAGACACATTGCATAACTGTACATTAAACTAAAGTGTATTGTTTGTATTGTTAGATCCTTATTGTACCTTATTACACATTACAATGGAACAGTACTGTAAACTAAAGTGAAATCTTGCTATAGTCACCCATAGACAAAATATTCCTCTACCTCTATAATTTTGGTCTTTACTTTTGGCTTTTACTTAGGTCTGGTTCACATATTGTTTACATGGGGAAGCAGCAGATATGCAGCAGATTTCACTTTAGTTTACAGTACAGTTCTGTAGTAATGTGTCCCCACTTACCCTCTAATAAAGTCTATTAAGGGTCTATCAATGGGAAACAATACACTTTAGTTTACATTATAGTTCTGTTGTAATGTGTCCCTAATTACCTTTAATTAAGTCTAATAAGGGTCTAATAAAGAATTCAAGTATGGCTTGTTACATCTAATTAATGTACTGTCTAATTAGGGCATAGTTGTGTCTGTTGACTGTCTAATAAAGAACATACAATTTCAAATTTTTGTCTAATTAGATACAAAGTATGGGTTGGTAAGTGTAACACCACTTGCAGATGTAAGAATTTTGCTGAAGCTCTAAGTAAGTCACTATATAAAAATAATGATAATACTAACTCACTAAGAAATGGAGGACTGGATTTCTGTTATGACGAACCAGTTTTCTTTTCTTTTTTTTTCTTTTTTTCTTTTCTTTTTTTTTTTTTTGATGAGAAGCCAATTTATTTACCAAAGACAAGAAGAAGACCCCACATCAGGGATTTTTATGGAATGGATAAAAGTAGAGCCAGTACATACACCACAAAATGGTTATACCATTATCAATAGTCCAGTAACATAGAGATGGGTCTAAAAAAAATGTAGACCATATATTTAAAAATTAACATTAGAATGTTCACAGTAAGTACATTCATACAAACTGTTACAACAGTAATAAAAATAAGGAAAGCATTTAAAAATCCTATTTGCTTTTTCTAACTGAATGAAACTAGACTGTTTATCCTCCGCTGCCCTGTCTACCACAAGCTTTGAATTTCTTGGGTCTGACTGCCCATCAGACTGACTTACACTAACTGCTGATCACAGCTGAAAAGGATGCACTTTCAGCAAAACCCTCTCCTGGATAACTAACGGTTTAAAATCATCCCAGTGCATCAGCAGCGCAGCAGAATGACATGCTTAGTTCTTCAAAGAATCAATGAAGGAATCAAGGTCACTTATCATTATACAACACGGAGTTGTACAACGATAGACAGTTCCTACTTCCTATGCATAAAATACAACATAAATACATATATACTTAATTATATTTGGAATGGAATAGGATAAAATATAAAACTAAATATATCTATATTGTCATATATTAATGATTCTAACATTAATATACTGCATATATGTTTGTTTGTCCCATTCAGGCTACCATGGTTTGTACTGTGAAGAGGAGTACAATGAGTGTCTGTCTGCACCCTGCCAGAACTACGCCACCTGTAGGGATCTGATCAATGCTTATGAGTGTGTCTGCACGCCACAGTTTGAAGGTATGTATGTATATACAGTAGGTATGTGTACATGTGTAAGAGTGAGAGTGTGATTATTTTTAGATGCTGGTGAACATCTGTAAATTAGCTGTAATTCTTCATAAACATCATTCTGTTTGTTTGTCTGTGTGCAGGCAGACACTGTGAAATCTACAAGGATCCCTGTCTGAAGATGCGCTGCCAGAACGGAGGCCGCTGCGAGAGTGCAGGACTCAACGTTTCCTGTGCCTGCCCACCTGGATACCTGGGTGAGCTCTGGTAGCATGATCAGCCTGAATAGCATTAGACCAGCTTCCTATTAGCATGACTAACCTGACAAGGTTACAAAGCTGAATGCCAGGATAAGGTAAATTATGCTTTTAATAGGCGGAATAAAAAAAAAAGATACATTAAAGGTGCAGTAATCAGTTCTCGAGAAAAGTAGTTTTTGTCATTTTAAGGTTGTCAAATTACAGACGCTTTGGACTGGTGGCCTGAAGAGTCTCATTCACTAATTGTCAAATAGTTTGTTTTTGACATTTTGGGAATGAGACTCAACAATCAATTACCAACCAGTGATTTGTCAAAGTCCCCTGTGACAAGCTAGATTTTCTGAAGCCAGAGTTACAAAGTAGCTCAAATTCCCAGAAAACAGTTCTCTATTAATAGTGCATTACCTCCCTGATGTTAGCTAAAGCTAACTGACATTAGCTTAACTTTGACACTGGACATTTCGATGCTGCTGCTAAAGTTTATGAAAAAAAAAACTTTAACAGTCTTTAAGTGCTGTAGCAGTCATATAATACAGAGCTAGACTGAGAATATTTTCACATTGCCCCAAACTTAGCTAACTCAAAAGGTGAGTGAAAGTAAAGTTAGCATCATCAATTCAAGCTAAAGACTAAAAAGAACTCAATTTTTGATTTAATCACAAAATATAGCTTTGCCTACCAAAGCACTATATCAAGAGGAAAAGGCCCATTTCAACTTTAGTTAGAAATCACACCACTGTTGGTAGAAAACCTCATAAATACTCACCAATTTAGAGGAATCCACTCAGAAAGTATCCCAACGCAGCATTAAGTTTCCAAACTCTAGAGTCTAGTTTTCTCTCAGACCTCTTGAATTACATTATGCTTAAAGGTTATTGTAAAATTTTCACCCAATGACGCCAAAAATAAACTGCCTTCCCGAGCTGTAACGTTTAATGGAACAGACAGAATAAGATGAGAATTGCAGTTTCTGCTCTTGGCTTTGTTGCTCTCGCTGCTCTTGAACACAACCTTACCTGTCCACTCAGGGGAGAAGTGTGAGGTCGACGTCAACGAGTGCGAGAGCAACCCTTGTCACCACGGAGGCACCTGCATCGACCAATCAAACGGCTTCACCTGTCACTGTCCACCTGGGTGGGTGGGACCCAGCTGTGAGATCCGTAAGTCAGCCTGTCAGAAAACTCCCGTTCAGCTGTTAATCTAAAACCCGACATATGGAAAGCTACATGCCTCTGTGTGTGTGTGTGTGTGTGTCAGACCTGCAGTGGAAGCCAGCACACACTGAGGACACCCTGACCAACATGCCCCGCCACTCCCTCTATATCATTATCGGAGCGCTGTGTGTGGCCTTCGTCCTCATGCTCATCATCCTCATCGTGGGCATCTGCCGCATCAGCCGCATCGAGTACCAGGGCTCGTCACGCCATGCTTACCAGGAGTTCTACAACTGCCGCAGCATCGACAGCGAGTTCAGCAACGCCATTGCCTCCATCCGCCATGCCAGGTCAGTGACAGGCCTTTAATGTATTGGCTGATTAAGAACAAAGTCTTGCACTAGCAGAGTGTTACGGAAGTGTTACGGTAGGTTAATTATGCAGTCTTATTCCTAAGACATCACAGTTTAGTATTTTGTGTCACTAAACAGCTTTATGTGAGCATTAATGTGTTGGCACCTCTGCTGTATTTAATGATGTGATGTTTTACATTCAGAGAACAGCTGCTTGGGAATTAATTTAGATTTTATGAAGGGGAACTCCAACAGTTTTACAGATAGAGGTCAGTTAAACTATCTGACAAAGCAATTTTAACTCAAGGTCCACTTACTTCCTGTTTCTGGAGCTTTTGGACCATGTGATACAGTTGAAAGTCCACAGTGCAGTGCAGCACAGTTCATCCTGAACGAGTGATGCAACATTCAAGTGAGTAAGTAAACTGCAGCTTTCAAGGTCAAGAATAAACACTTAAGCTCAAGTCAGATTACGAGTCATGGGGAGTACTACTCAGCCTCTAAAAAACACTTCTGTCGCTCCGGAGGAGATTTCTTTTTTCATCATGTCTGACAGAATAACTGATGACATCATCTGAGGGTATTTATTTTTCCCTGGGCTGGGAAACTTCACATTTATAACAGACAGTGACAGTGATTTACAAACTGTGTATTGAGTTGAACAGGCGGGGAGGGTCTGACAAAAAGACACTATTGGGTTGCATCATGGGAAATGTAGGATCCAGCAGTCAAAGCAAGGACATCTCAGACATCTCTGCTTCATACATTTTGACCATTCTTATTTTTATTCTTAGATCTGTCAGGCATAAGTGTAAGTCGTGTGTGTGTGTGTGTGTGTTTTGTGTGTGAGTGACAAGGCTGGAACGATCTCACATAGACTGGACTCATCATCCTAAAACTTCTCCTGCACACTAATGCTCTTGTGGTTGCAGTGAGTCACAATTTCTGAAAAACCTATTTTAGTGACTGATCTGTTTTATGCCAAATGTTGACTCCTCACTCCTCGAAACTGGCCGGTAGGGGCCACAAGCAATTGACAACTGCTAGGCTAAAGGCAACACTTACCTAGTCTGTTGCTGGCCACATTTTGGCCTTTGTCATGGCTCAAAAACTGACATCCATAGAAAAGTATTACCTCATCTTAAACTGGAGCATCTGCAGATTAAATCCATATACTCAATATCTTATGATCCTTCCAAAGTTAGCCATGATAGGAAATGAACAGAACCCTGTTTTGTTAGGTGCTTCACCATATGTTGCCTAGTGGAGTGAAGTCCAACACTAAATCACTGAAGTCCCTTTAAAAGTTCATGTTTACTCTTAATTTGTCATCATATCATTAATCCAGTATGAACAAAAGATGAGCTATGATACAAAATTGTGTTTGATGACACAATACTGATGCACTGTTTATGCTTTCATATTAGATTTGGCAAGAAGTCCAGGCCTGCCATGTACGATGCCACTCCCATCGCCTATGAAGACTACAGTCCTGATGACAAGCCTTTGGTCACCCTCATCAAGACGAAGGATTTGTAAAACACAACCATCCCAGCACATCACAAGCTACATACACATATATACAGAAAGTCATTATAAATCTTAAAGTATTTCTTAAGAAAAAAATAACAGCAAAACAAAATTGAATGTAAAGTGAAGGGAAAAAAAAACATACTCTGTAGTTTAAAAAGAACAAATCTGGAATTTGATACATCTATTTTCCTGTCAAAGTCCACGATAAGGCTTTATTGTAGCATAAGAGCATACTTTGCATTACTTAAGTTATTGATAATGGGCGACACTACCAGTAACCTCTGCTGTACAAGAGTGAGGACTTTAGTCTGCACCAGACTGTCTGTCTGTCTGTCTGTCTGTCTGTCTGCGGGGCCAGCAAACCCCGGAGCCTAAATTTCTAAGTGTAAACTCAACAAACAGCGCTGACAGCAGTCCTTACAGGTGTTGTAGAAATAGGTGCACTCCTCTTGGTGCATACACTGTATCTTTTTCTATATCTAAAAAAAAAAAAAATCTGCAGTAGGTTGCCTTACTTTGTGCATGGTTAGATTTGATGTTCTCTCTGCATCATTTTAAACTCCTTTGTACTTGGTTGTTGGTTGTTATGTTTTTTGGGTTTTTTTTCATTGCAGTTGTACTTCTCTCTGTCAAGATTGTGCCAAATATTTCCTTTGGGGTAATTTGTGGTTAGTAGATCAAATACATACATGTATAAAATACTAGTCACAGTTTTTCTTTTGAAAAATACATATTGTCCTGTTCTTTACATGCAAGTTTCTCAATGGTGTATGAATAGTAAAGAAAGTGGGTTTACTGGAGTACTGTGACCCTACCATCCTACTGTATGTATTTCAGTGATATTTAGGATAATAGGTAGGTATATTTCTCACTGCACAGAAAAATAGTCGGTTTTACTCAGTGTACCTGTTTATGCCAGTGTACAAATTCACCTCTAGTATTGACAGTGTTGAATATTTTCTGGATCAGAGTTTCTTTGCTGGAGTGGCCTTTGCTGGCTTTAAGGGGGAGAAGGGGGAGGAAGAGGAGGAGGAAGAGGAGACAGAGAGGGATGATATCTACTCCAGAATATATGTGCTTCTGTGTCCTGCCAATTGGAAACCTCTGTGTGTGCAGCTGTGTTGTTCCTCTCAAGGTCAAGCAATGTTTTACCAATAGGCTCAGCTAATCCTCAGATTTTTTTTTCTCTCATTTTAAACACAGCAACCACATGATTACCTATTATCTATGTTGAATGATGTAAACAATAAAGATTCAAGTGAACATAATCTATAGTACTCACCTGGTGTCTCCTGTCGATTCATGTTGTCTTAACACAGGCTGCTGTAGAAGAAATTAGCCAAATTAGAAACAAATTACTCTAAAATGGCCTCAATTTCTATTTAAATCCAGTACTATGTTCTAAAATAAGAATAGAAAACTCACCAGACATGTGATTCCAATTTTTTCTACTCAATGGTTTTCAGTGCCTTTGCTATGGACACATTTTGGTTCGTACCAAAAAAATTTCGGTTCGATACGGAGCCCCATTCGTTCTAAAAATCAATTTAAACAAATAAATGAGAAAACAATATCAGAACATTTAACTCACTATTTATTTCTTGAGTAGTACTGTCGACTGTTTCTGTTGATGTAAAGGACGTTGCCTTGGACTAATTCCCAGAACGTTCCGAGACGTGACGATGTGAAGATCTTTAAAGGGTAGGCAGATGTTATTTGTTGGACTGTCAGGGAACATTTAGGATGTTCTGGGAACGTTTAGGAGACCATTACTTCAGCACATTCCCTCTAGGTCTCTACACTACATTAGCAGGGGCTTTAATATATTACAGGAACCTTTAGAGGTTCCTGTAAGGTTCGTTGGTTCCACTGAAGTCCTTCCATCACATTACCAGAATGTTTTCAGAGTCTTTACAATAGATACAGCAACTTTTTCAGAGCCTTTAGGGGCCTAAAATTTGGGATCTTGAAATTTGTTATCTGCATTTAAAACATCCTCCTAGTTACAACCAGTGTGCAGCACCTGTGGACCAACTCCAGTTGGAAGCCAGTGCCTTGGTCATGGGCACTGACATCAGAATCAACCTAACGTACATGTTTGTGATGGTGGGGGAAACTGGAAAACGAACATGCAAAGACCACACAGAAAGGCCATGCCCCAGCTGACACTGAGTCTTCTCTCTGTGAGATGAGTTTCTTGTGAATTCTTTGACTGAACATGATGTTAAATGTTGCTGTGGTAGACAAATAAAGTATAGCCTTTCTGTTTAAATAGTAAATGGACTGCATTTGATATATAGCGCCTTTCTAATCTTCCAACCACTCAAAGTGCTTTACACAACATGCCAACATTTAACCTGGATTGCTCACACACACATATTCATGCACTGAAGACAGTGCTGCCATGCAAGGTGCCAACCTGCTCATCAGGAGGAGTATCTCATCCTCATTCACACACACTCAGTCACTGCTGGCACAGCCGTCGGGAGCAATTTAAGGCTCAGTGTCTTGCCCAAGGAACTTTAACTTGCAGACTGGAGGAGCTGGGGATCAAACAACTGATCTTTCTTATCAAAGTCATATTGAGAACTGCAGCACCTTCATAACCAGGTCGTTTTAGGATCATCTCCAATGTTCTGTAAATATTCTGTAGTGATATTCGTCACCCTTGGAGAACTTTTAGGGAGCACATAACCCTGCCTCCTCCGTGTTAGTTGATGGGATATGTACACTTTAAATAATCTGAAAAGTTTGATTTTAGTTAGTTATTTGATGCTATAGAAACAAGGTTTCACATCATGACTGAATCTGAGCCCTGCTCGCGATGAGTCAGGCAGGACCTCGATAGCACAACCACAACCTTGATCCCTGCTGTGCACTCAAAATGACTCACCAAGCGCAAATACTTCGGCTTCATTTGTGTACTGTGAGAGTGTGTAGCGATGTGCTGTCCATCTTTATGAAACAATCTATGGGACGGACCTGTTGCCTTTCAGCCCTGATTCTTCATGTCTGCTCTTCCATTTGATTTTGCTCTTCATTTGAGTTCGAATAAATACAGACTGAAAGTGAAAAGACTCATGATCATTCTCATGATAGTCCACAGGATAATACGATAATCCACCATTACATTTAACTTTTTGAGTTTCATTAGAAAGTAGCGCAGACACAGTGACACTCAGCTGCATGTAAACAAACTGGTGTCAGTGGATGAATATGCAGGGTGATTAGGTCAGGAGATAAATTTCCCCAGATGTAGACCCCCATGCATTTAGCCATGCTGGCTGGTCCAGGTGGCTACTTTCTCAGAGACTCAGAGACAGGCCTTTGAAATGATTCACGTAAAAATCAAATTTATTTGGAAAGCTGTAGGAGGTCACTGCAGCTTGCTCCATTATACACTGTTTCGCGTGAACCCTTGTTTACCCACATCTCTACAATTGAGGTGGCGACTGCAAAGTTAATGCAACCAATAGAGCCACAATAGCGACATTTATGGAAAATATATCAGGTTGAAATGAAGTGGAATTTTCTTTTTACTTAACCATAATTGGATGAAACAATTGCATGCAGCAATAAGTTTTGGGTGTGAATAAACTGTTTTGAGAAAATGGGTTCTGGTTTTAAAAAATAAGTGTCGACAAAAACGTGAGAGAGAAGCTAATTCTTTACAGCGTCTGTTTGTCTGCAGTGTCCCAAGGTCATACCCACCAGACTGAACCGTCAGCCGTGGGAAAGACCTTTTATGGAGTGTTGGTAATGCGAACACCCTCAGTGACCTCAGGCTTTATCCAGATGTTCCCCATGTAAACATCTCTAAATACAGGCTGCAACTGCGGAGTCAGGTCGCTCAGCACACCTACATATATTATGTGTGTACACAAACACACACGTACGCACACATCGCAGGAGTACCAGATGTTATTGATGGCTCTCACCTTTGCTTATGGTCTGCTTTGGAGGCCTTGTGTTTGACCTTTGCCCGCTGAATGCCCCGGAGGGTCAGAGTATTCTCTGTTTGGCTTGAAACACATCGTCTACTACAGAGATCCTCAGTCTCTTTCAAGGCCTCCACCTTGATAAACTGAGAGTCTCTCACTGGGCTTGAAGTATTTGTGTGGTTTTATTACAAAACCCCACGGTGAAAAATGTACAAAACTTTGGCAGCAGTGAGATTATTCATTCAATATTTTCCGCAAAATAATGGACGATGCGTCAGTGGATTTCCAGACCTCACTTTTAGAAAAACAAGGTTACACCAAACCAGTCTCAATTCCAAACAATCAGACAGACAGAAGGTTTTTGTTACCGCTTGTTTTCGTGAAGCTTAAGAAGATCAAAATGTGTGGGCATGACTGTGGCAATCTCATAGACTTTGTCCTTAGCTGCCTTTGTGAAACTTGGGAATTATGAGATGTGAGGATTTTAAACTAACCAAGTTTTTATTGCCACTAGCCTCTGAAATAATGCCATGCCATTTATGTTGGGTTTTTATATGATCGTTTCCATTTTAACTACTGCATTCCTGCACTGGCTGGCCACTCTGGTCTGGATGACTAATCATCTGAGGCTTTGAAGTCCTCTTAATAGTACTAAATATCATTACTATGCCTTTTGGTATCCAGCTGAAAAATCATATTTATGCTGATTTTACATTAATGGCATAATATGTATCATTTCCATATGAAAATGTATGAAAATGCCAAGAGTTGTGTTCTTACATCAGTTCCAGCAATGTTTAAACCCAGAGAAATCTGTCATTTTATTCAAGGCAGTGGTGCGTTTCATTTGGTCGCCGGTCCATGGCATCGTATCCCTTTATGCCCTCTAGTTGCTATGATTTCCAGGGAAACACAAGAAACAACAGATGATATGTCAGAGAGTGAGGAAGGAAGCCAGCGAATCACTGTACCATGAATAAAACATTAATAAATTACCTCATCTGTGAACATGATTTCTGCCTGAGTCTGAGTCATGTCAGATAGATTTTCATCAGCAATGAAATGCCTGATTTTAATGAAGATGAAAATTCCAATGATCCTATGCTACTTCATCAGTTTGTGTTTTGTTATTGTCTTGATTGTGAGACCTGAAGGGCCAGAAATGACATGTTATACAAATTAAAAAAACAAACAAACTGGTAGTTGTTGTTTTGCATCAGAAAGTGTCAACAGGAGATTTGGCAAGTCTGTTGTTTTCACCAGAAATAGCTGCGTTCTGTTGCTAAAAACCATGTTGGTAGCAGTGAGATTGTACCAAAACTCTAAAGCTGTGGACCATAAAATCAAAACAGTAGCCAAAAAATGATAACATTCTCTGTAGCAAAGGGAGATGCAGAGTCACATGGCAGTTTTCTGTGAGCTCACAAGAGACTCTCTCCAAGTTATAGTTAGCCTAAAACTGAACTACAAAGTAAATCTTGGTGTGAATATGTGACCTGCTAGGGGTTTCTCTCACATTACAAAAATAACAAAAGATATAATTTTATGACATCATAAAGTAACACGGGATCTCAGGAGTTGTTTTCTTCACTGGTAAACAACCACCATACTACCAACTAGCAATAGCTAGCAGGATATGCACCATTACCTTGAAAAAATATGGTTTTATCTGTGTTTGAACATTGTTGGAAACATTGGGGATAATGTAAGAATACAACTCAACAAAATATTGTCAAAGTCATGATTAGTAGAGCTTGACCAGTACTGGATGCAGATATTAAGAAGTAAAAAAGTCTATATAATAATAATAATAGAGCTGATATTCTTTATTATATTAATATATTATATATAAAATACAAAATAACATCAAGGAACTGAATTAGTCAACTTTCACTAGTGTTTTTAATAATTATAAGTAACTATATATTTACAAAAAAAAACACACAAAAAGAACAACTTGAGTTAAGAACAAGATCATATGTACACAGAATGCTGCCAGTAAAACTAAAAATAAAAAAATCTGGATCATCTTCTGAAAAAAAAAAAAGAATAAATCAAACACATAGATGTGCAATATCGGGCCATATCGGTCTGGCTCTATTCATTAGTGCTACTGCAGCTTTAAGATGTGTAATTTCATAATTGCATAAAATACTGGTGCAATATGGTCAAGCTTACCTGTCCACTCTGTCATAATGCAGTAAAGTTTCTGAAACAACAAAATTTATCACTTAATCACGGCATCAAAACAATATCATTATCAAATTTCAGTGCAGTTACAGATCTAGTTTCTACTCAAAACGTTTCTGTTGGAAGGTCCTGGGTTCGAATCCCCGAGCCGGCAGGGCCTTTCTGTGTGGAGTTTGCATGTTCTCCTCGTGTCCGCGTGGGTTCTCTCCGGGTACTCCGGCTTCCTCCCACAGTCCAAAGACATGCAACAGGTTAATTGGTGACTCTAAATTGCCCGTAGGTGTGAATGTGAGTGTGAGTGGTTGTTTGTCTCTATGTGTCAGCCCTGCGATGACCTGGCGACTTGTCCAGGGTGTACCCCGCCTCTCGCCCAAAGTCAGCTGGGATAGGCTCCAGCTCCCCGCGACCCTCACGGATAAGCGGTTACAGAAAATGGATGGATGGACGTTTCTGTTGGAACCCTCGATTTCCTAAAGCACCTGAACGCAGCACGAAGAGCCGAGCAGCCACACAGCGCGGGTACCTCCACCTGCTGGCCGGTCTGGATAACTGCAGCCAGGCGGAGCAACACATCCTTCATTATCGAGCAGTCCGGATTGAAGGAGGACAGAGAGAGGGAGAGAGAGAGAGAGAGAGGCAAGCCGTGAAGGCGAACAGATGTGAGCCGGACTACGAAAAGAGAACAAGCTGTAGTAAACACGGAGAACCTTCGATTCTGCTAATATGTGGCAACCCGCGTCGGAGCGATTGCAGGTAAGACGCGCGCGCGTGTGTGAGACGTTTACTGTCGACACGGCAGCGGTAAATAAACGACCGAGCCGCGGTAACAGTTGGTGAAACCCGCCGTGCTGTGTGCATGGCTCCAGCCTGGACTGACTTGCTACGGTTTCTGAGCAGCGACAGATGTTTTCTGGGCACCGTCTATTGCTTGGGTGCTGTTAGTCGTTTTTTTTTAACCAGTTGCAGGGATCTGAACAATCATATTACCCAAACCTCTGTCTGTAAACGATTCTCTCTTGGTGATGCGTTTAAATGCACCTATTCACGTTACGCAAGCCGGCTGTACAGCAACAATTTGTACCTCCCGTGCTGGTTTACTGCTGGAGGTATTCTTAAAACGTCAAAATATGACATATCCCAGCACTGTATAAATGCTCATTTTGGCCCATAGGCCTCTTTCATCCGACACTAACCTACTGACTGTAACTGCAGGCCTTCTCGTCCTGTTGTCACTCTTATCTTTGCTTAATGTTGTCACATCAGGATGCTTTGATTTATTTCCACTCCTGTGTGAAATCGCCGAAGAATAAAGCAGATTCTGGTCGGTAACCTGCCGCCTGTGACCTGTTAAGAGGTGGTGGGGCGGAAAAAACACCGTTAATGACACGTAGTTTGATATCCAGGGGCAAGCCGTGCACCGAGCCTGGCTTCACGTCTCCTGCAGACGTAATGCTCTCCAGATGTCGGCCTGCCTGCGGACTGCCTGCCAAGTGAACTTGCACAATCCCCCTCCTCTGCCCGGGCGTCAAGAAGATGGAATCACAAATTATTAAAAAACCGAGAGTTCCGCCGTTCACATGTGGAGTCAGAGGCCGCTGTAAATGATCCCGCAAAACACACACATCTGCGCGACTCTGATTGATTTAAACATCCGAGCTGGAGCTGGTAGTGCCCGCTCATGTGTCGCCTAGCAACCGCGTTCCAGAACTATCCCCCCGGCGGATAACGTTCTAATAATTTATATATGAGCTGTCGCTGATGAAGGTTAAAGCTGTGTTTTTGGGATAAACTGAGAAGCGTCGGTGTCAGGCTCAACAAGTGTCACAAAGCCGCCATATATCATACTTTTTTCCGTAGAGGTTGCTTCAGTAGGTGTGGGTGGTGCATGCCAGTAAGTGAACCATTCCATTCCATCTTACCTTAAAAGAAAAAATGAATAGGCCTGAAATAATTTGAGTTAAAGTTATTGAGTTATTTTTCTATCACATCAGCTTCTCAAAGTGTAATCTATTCATATTCATGGTTATTTGCTGGTTACCCTGCACGTAGGCCTCTTTTACTGCCATCTTGAGTCAGCGTTTACAGGAAGAGTTCACCCCAAAATCACGAATACATATTATTCCTCTCAATTGTAGCATTATTTATCCATCCAGATGGTTTTGGCATGAGTTGCTAAAGTCTGGAGATGAAAGTACACTGCAGAAAGAAAGTAGTTAGTCTTAAGTCTACTAAAGTCGTAGTCCTAAAGCTGGAAGTGTGGTGCAACACATCCTCGTACATACACAACGATAAGTCGATTGCCAGTGATTCTCAGAACAACATATATGGAAAGTATGTCACGTGATGTAACTCACCTGACATTTAACATGTAGTTAACATGGTATAAAATGGTCGTAGTTTGGTTAATTTTAGGCCCAAAAATACATGGTTATGCTTAGGAAAAGATCATGGTCTGAGTTAAATGGTTATTCACTAGTTATACTGTATGTATTTTACTGCCATCTTGAGTCAACCATCATTCCTAGTCCTTTGCTCATGATAGAACTGGGATCTCATGTTAGCCACAACCCATAAAGGGACAGACACCCCACAAAAATACACATTTTTTGGAGATATCAGCAGTAGAGGTGTCTACTGTAGAAAGAAAGTAGTTCCTACATGAACAAGGTCTGTGGATTGTCTGCAATAACCAGGTCATCATTTCAGGAGACATTGTTTAGTTTTTCAAAAGTATATTTGGTGCTTTGAGCACAACAAGCTGAGTGCCATTTTGTTTATCATTGTATTCGAAGGCTGATTTCTCCAGATCACCCGAACACACCAAGAATCTAGATGGATAACTAGGACTACAGGCCAGATGAAAAATATTTATGTTTGAACTGTCCCTTTCATATGATTTTATCACCCTGTTGGGGGGGCCGAACTGGGTGCATCCACATTAACATGCATTCACGCTGTGTGAATAAACCAATGTGATTAACTGCTGTTACATCTGGGGGACATTTGGATTCAGATTCTGAGACTTTTGCACATGTAAAACAGTAGGCGAAGCTATTCTTTAAAGTGGCACGCCACTGATTTTACACTTGATGATCAGTTTTCTTCTCATGGGGAATGCGACTCTGAGCCTGTGAGAACAGTTGGAGGGTCTCTGAAGGGAGCTTTCTAAAGTCTGGAGAAAATACCATCGGGCTTTGTCAACTTGGCCATGAAGACTGTGCT
The DNA here is from genome assembly GCA_034769285.1 of Lutjanus argentimaculatus. Lineage (NCBI taxonomy): Eukaryota > Metazoa > Chordata > Actinopteri > Lutjaniformes > Lutjanidae > Lutjanus > Lutjanus argentimaculatus. The sequence continues at coordinate 8,033,616 of JAWZSL010000001.1, forward strand.
ACAGGAAGCCAGCTTTACAAACTGGGGACATGGAGTTTGAAAGACATGGGTATCTATGCTAAGGTAATGTCATGTTGGTGTTATTGTAATTTTTAGATTCCGACTTCAGAATAGCGTTCACATCAACACCCAACTTGTAATTATGATTCGGAATACTCTGACTTTTCTGAAAACTGATATATAAACTTGGTTCCAACTTGGAGCTTGTTAATACGGAAGTTGTTAGTTGTCCTGTGACATGAATGCTTGCAAGATGTAAACATGTAAATTGCTTCCATCCATGCAATGTGACATGAGCTCAACATTACAAGACAGGGAGGGCTGAATGACAGATGCTGCTGATTTACATTATGGGAAATGTAGGGTATTAAAAGTGCCATACTTGCTTGAAGAAAACGGTAGATTTGAAGAAATCTTTAAGCTGCGTTTCCACCATGGGAACGTCCCCAGGGAATAGGAGCCTTAGGAGGAACTCAGTTTGTTTCTCTCTCAGGGACCAGGGTCTAAATTAAGTAACAGGACAATATTTTACCCCACAAAAAGTTCCTGCTTGGAGAGTAGTACTTTCCATATAGGCACTTTAGGGTGTTACTTGAAGTGCTGAAAATTTCTGATTGGTTGAACACTCACAGCATTTGATTTCAGCCGCCATTTTTAAAAATCTGCAGCTGCAAACAAGTTTCATTTTTGTTCATTGCGCTTCAACACTTCAACACGGGGTTACAGAAGAAAGCACATAACAGATGGACCAACTCTCATCGTTGTCACGTGAACGCACGAAAAAAGGACATGTAAAAACAGTGTGCTTTTTCTTACATCAGCTGACTCATTTCCTCAGTAACTGCTGGTCTTTTGGCTGCGGTGGAAATGCAGAAAACAACTGGCTGAAAGAACCTTATAGTTTGCTGAAAATAGGTTCCTGTGACTAAAAGTTCCAGGTACTTGGGGTGGAAGCGCGGCTCCGCTTTTGATAACCGGCACTTGGCTCGCGCCAGCTTATCTCCTGGAGACCAGCTGTGGCCCAAAGTTGATTAAGAGTTTGGCCTGTTTCTGATGTTCACTTCAAAACTATGAAACACTGATTGGCGATGTTTAACTTGATGAATGGCTTTGGAGGACAATGTAGATCAACAAAGTGGTCAGGTTGCTGAAACACATGAATAACAATCCTGGCAGGCCATGTGGACCATGGCCACATCATTTGGATCAAAAATAAAAGGATTTAGCTCAAAATCACACTATTAAAATGAAAAACACATACAGTAAAAGTTGCTTATATAACGGTAGCAATACCTGTCCATTGCCTGCTTTGTAACCGTGGTAACAGCCATCCTTTAGACTTGCATCCTTCACCTCTTTTGAGTCAGGAATGGGGGCGTTTTCTAGAGCCGAAGACATGAGGTTGCTGATCTAGAATGTACTAGTGTTTATTATCTTCTGTGTTTTTGTTTTCATTCACTATGGCATCCGTCCATATTATTCTCACTTGTGCTGTCCTCTGTTGCCATAGCAACACCTGATGTCTTGCTGCATTTTTGTCTCACACTCGGGCGGAAAGAGGAGGGGGGGAAAAGAGATAGATGTAGGTGTGGGGGTGATGAGATACAGGTCGCATCACCGGTGGAAAGCTGCTTTTATTTTGACAATCAGAAGTGTTTTGGAACCAAAGCGTGTGTGTTGGTGCTGCATTGTGCTTCTCTGCCTCTCTGTGTCCATTTCCCCATCCCTCCTGCCTCTCGCCGACCACATGCCTCGATCACTTTTGGGGGGCCCTTCCTCCCCGGGCAGAGGCCACGTTAGTTCAACAACAGATTGCACAATAGGCAGTGGTCTGGGCACAAATGCACACGCTCGTATGCAAGTTGGCAGGCGAGTTAAGCACGCATACACACACACAACACCATGCTTCCTTTTTGACTATCCCTCGGGCTACCAAACATGTTTTTTCCCTCTGTCAGCAGCTCTTTCTTTAGCCATGGCTTCCACTTTTGACACTTTAATGTGTGTGACACTGACATACAGGGCAGAGCACATAAAAAGATGTGGACCTGACAGTACAGAAATAGCTGACTGAGGTCAAACACGGTGAGAACCAGCCGCTGTCTGCCCGTCTTTGCTTGTTACTGTGGCCATCTCTGCCTGCCTTTATTTGTTTCTGCGTCTGTCCCATGGTCTGTCTGTCTGTCTCTTTGTCTCCCTGAGGTTGCTTTGTGGCCACAGATATGTTGTTGAAACTGTGGCCTCGGTGGCAAAAGGAATCCACGAGCAGACTGGCACCAATTTCCCATGGTTCCCTCCACACGTTGTTTCTTTCAGCCAGCACACATTTGCCTCTTGTGAACAAATGGCTTTTGGCTCACTGGTTTGGCTCTTCGTATTTGATGAATGGGCATAATCTAGTGTGCGGAAGTTGTAAATTTTCAAGGATTTGCATTTGACAGAGAGTCTTCTCCTTCCCATAGGTCAAAATGGAACTGTCTCAGCTGTGTAATTTAGGTTTTTGTTCTTTAGCTTTAACTTGTTTTTTGTACAGAACTCTACCGTAGCTCATACTTTCTGGCCTTACTGTTATTTTACTTGTGCTGTCAGATCTTCATTTGCTAGATTAGTCCTAAGGCTCACTCAGAAGACGCACCCATTAGGCCCCTGCATGTCTGTGTAGAGAGGAATGTTACAAGTAAACGCAAATGTAAAATCCAAAATTTAAAAAAAAGTATCTGAGTATAAACAAGCCAATTGGTTCATTAAGCTCCCTTTGGTTGTGGGTTCATAACTAGGCTAGTAGGGAAAAAAGTGAACATCATTCTCAAAATCCCTGCACATATTTTAACAATTTATAAAAAATAATCTGCTCAGCAGTGTCCGAGATGTAGCATGAATGGACCCACATGTAATTTAAAGTTTAGAGTTGGCTATGAGACAGTTAATGCATGAGTCGTTCTGATTCCGATGCCAGTGTCGGAAAATGCCTCTGATACTGTGTAAAATACGGGAACAGGTAACATATTAGCCCTGCAATGGGACTCTGCTCCTTCCCAGCAGTGTCCTGTACACCAAATATTCAATGGTCAGTGGTGAAGAGAAACAGCTGCTAATATCAGCATCAGATTGAGTTGCAAAGTCCGCTTTTTTGTAACCAGATTGTGGGTTGTGTATCTCCCACCCAGAGCTGCCGGATCTTGATGAAGCTAAGGTCGATACTGCAAACCTGACCGACTAACTTACTGACTGATCAATGGTACCGGCGTATATATTATACAAAATCTTTATTTCCTGATTTGATTTGTTTAAAGGTCGGAGCATATTTTTTGAGTGGTCTTTCTTTTGTGATTATGAGCTGGATTTGAGTGGACTGTTTTGGGGTTGTGGGGAAAGCATGATGGACCCTTTACCGAGTGGATTTTGCACTGGTATCGGATCACCGCTCTGTATAGGCTGATACGCAAAGTTCAGGTATCAGAATCGATTTCTGAAAGGAAAAAAAAACAATATCAGAGCAACTCCAGTGACTACTGTTATGTCCTGTTTCTCTTCTGTCTGATAGCAGGGTTCAGATCGCCACTTGATTAGTCTTAAATCTGGAATTGTGGCGCTCAGAAACGCACCCATTAGGTCTCTGCATGTCTACGCAGGGAGATATGTTATGAGCCTACGCAGGTTGCAAAAGCTTGTGTACATCTCCCAATTTTCAATAAACAAGAAGAGTGTCGTTTGGACCTGAGAGTTAAACAAGCTGATCCAGCTCCCATGAGGTTGTGTGTTCATGACTATGCTGCAATAGGAAAAACATCATATTCAAAATCTCTGCACATTTGTACTTATATAACAAATTTTCCTAGTTTTTACTGTGGAACTGCTGCTCGGTAGTGTCTGGGCTGTAATATGAATGGATACACATGTGATTAAAAGTTCTGAATTGGCTACAAGATTTGTCAAAAGCTTCTTAGTGCCTGTGATGGGTGAAGAAATAAACAGATGAAAGATATTTAAACCCTCAGTGATATTGTAGGAGATGATTAGTGTATATCTTGGACATACTGTGCGCTGCTTTCTACCTGGCAGTAGGTGATTAATGGAATACTTTTTGATCAACTTTGTTCCTGACAGAGGACCATGTTTCTTGTCATTAGCAGGTCTCTTTTCTTTGCCCTGGCTCCATGTAGACTATTTAAGATGTTGTTGTGGGTTCATTGTTTACGTCAAAGAGTTGTTGATGTTTTTACTGGCAGCCAGAGATTGCCACCCCCAGGCTCTGAGGTTTGGGTACTTTAATACCCACTTCCTCTTGCAGACGTAACCCACCAATCACAACATCCGATCACTGGCCTTCTCCCTCCCACATGCCCTGGTGCTCCAATCATGTTTGAGAAAAACAGGTTTTTCTCTGCGTAGGGACCTCCCACAGTCCACTCTGGGTTGAGTCCCTTCAGACATATTTCCTCTCGTAAACTGTCCCAGGATGGGGAGGCTGTAAACACAAAGAGGGACAGCTTAAAAAGTTGCACTGCCCGATCCTTTCCATGCAAGGAGCCGGAGGGGTGCATCTTACTTTTGGCTTGAGGAAGGAACTGCCACCACATGCTGGCTGAACCTCCTCCTCCTCCTCCTCCTTTACCTATATGGACCACAGCGTATTCCTTCAGTGAGGTTACAGAACAGAACGGAAGGATGTGTTTGTGTGTATGAATGGTGTCTGGGGTACAAACGAGGGCAGGATGGAGCTGGTTGCCTGTCCAGAATGACGCAAGGTTTGTTAGCTTCAAAGTAAAGTCATTGTTTGGAAAGACATGGTTTGTTGGTTAAACTGGCCCTGTTTTGAGGAGCAGTTCATTTGATGTGTAACTCTAGCCTGTGTGCTGTTTACTCGTTGGCAAATAGCACAACAGAAGAAAACAATGATTTTACACTCATTCACAAAATATTTCTGCGTGGGATGGGATGATGTTGGGTTGGTGTCTGTTGTTTTGTAAGAGAAATGTTCTGCTCTTGCTTTAAAAGAACCCTGAAGTGTTTTTGGCCACTGGTAGCGCAGTTTGACAACATTTTTTATGACTTTGTCCCCATTTGGTTATTGTCTCATACACGCTCGAGGACTCATGAGCACATGGGTACCAGGATACACTTTCCTGCCAATTTTTTCCTACTGTTCCACTGATCAACAGGTGGCCAAGATATGCAAAGGCAGAGAAGAAGACTGCCAGCGAGCAGACATGGATGTAAAAGCAGATTCCAAATATATGTGACACGAGACCAGGGGGTGTAAGAAAAAACAAATACACTGGAGCATCCCAATATTATGTTTTGTGATACTAGTATACTAGTATTGATTATGGTACACCTAATGATTACCTTTTGATTAATTTATCGATTCATCTAAGGATTACTTTTGCTATTATTCAATTATATAACAATTAATTTACCTAAAATACACATTACAAAAATGTCTCATTAATATTTCAATATTTTATTCAATCACAATCCTGAAAAATAGGCACATAAAGCACATCAGAATAATGATAATAGTGGCATATTTTAAAATTAGTCTAATGTTCACCCTTTTTAATAGACTCCATGTCAGATGCCTGATCAGAAACATGCGATGCTGCAGCTGCTGCAGGAGGAGGAGGAGGACAGGGTGCTCAGTGCTTCTTTTCCAGCACTCGTGAGGAGCAGTTTGTCCTGCTGTGATAAGTCATGTCCAGTTTGTGGAGTTTTAAAGAGAGCCAAACTGTTGCGTCTCTGTCTAAAATACTCCCACACTTCAGATGATCGCGGCGAGTCTTGCTCTCTCAACCAGGTGCTTCTGCTTGAGGGGGTGAAATAAGTTTGTTGTATTGGCTCTCTTTTGTTGTTCCAGTATTCTTAAAGGGATAGATGGTTCACCCAAAAATGGAAAATTCAGTCATTATCTACTCACCTTCTTGCCGATTGAAGGCCGGGTTTAGTTTTTTTAGTCCACAAAACACTGCTGGAGTTTCACAGGAAAACAGCATTGCAGAATCTTCCAGTCAATTTAAGTGAATGGTGACCAGTTTTTAAATGGAATAATAAATAAATAAATAAATAAATAATGATATACGATGCCTCCATATGCTTGTCTGGTGTGATCCAAGTCTCCCAAAGTCCAGACATGCCAACTTGTGAGTTGGCGACTTATGAGGCATCACTGACGCCATGTTTTTAGCCAAAATCACAGTTATTTCTAAAGTTTCAATTGCACTAGTTGTTGTGTGTAACAGTATAATGTCATTACGTCAACAAGTCATGGTATGATTTTTAAAAATCATATTAAAAATTGTACTGATATTATCATGGACAGTATGATATGGTACACCTTTAGTGTTAAAAATATTGTGATATTTCATTTTTTCCATATTGTCCAGTTGTCTCGTCAGTGTTTCTTGTTAGTTCTCAAGGATAGAGACATTCATTTGGATGAGTAATACTAAATGTAAACAGGACTTTGTTTGACTCAGTTCTTCAGTTGTATGTTTGTTCCACATTGAGACAAATGATGAGATTCTTCCACACTGACTGTCACGGTTGGTTTACTGACCATGTGGACTGGCAGGGGCGACGCTGATTGCAGGTATCAAACAAAGAGCTGGTGATTGTTCCTCTTTTGAAAATGAAAAGATGAGATGCACAACATACGACCCGATAACAAACAGTGGTGTCCTACTGTCTCACTCTGTCTTTGCCAGCAGCCGACAGACCTACAACATCTGGTACAGAACTCTACACACTCTTTCATCTTCAGGCCTGCTACATGTGTGTCTGGGCCTGGTGTATGCAGATGTGTCTGAGACGGGCTAATGTTGTTGACAAACTGTTTTGGTCTTGAGGTCTGTGTTAAGCTCTGAACCGTGCTTAACGTAACGAGTCTTTCAGGATGAACCAGTAGCCATTTGTGGACCCAAGGAGTGTATTTTTTGTCAGATTATCATGCTTTTTAGACATGCAACATCTATCTATTCCCCTTCTGCGGGTTTCTTAACACTATTTCCAGCTGCTTTCTACTGTTTTGTCATGATCACATCCCTGTAACCCCTATTTTGTGTGTGTCAGTAGGCGTGGCAGAGGTCTGTTTTTACCCTGCTATGCAGCGTCTTACCATGAGATTGACCCGAGAACCTCTTTCCTGTAAGAATGCTTCCTCAGGGGGCTGAAAGTTTAACTTACCATCTGTGACCTGTTAAGCTCATCACTGCAGGAGGCAAACTGCACCAAGACTCTCTCCAAAGCCTGTCTGCTTGATTGTTCAAGTGTTTTCCCTGGATTTACATATTTTTAAATGCAGAAATCACAATTATTTAATGGCAGAGAAATTAGCGTGTGTACTTGTCTTGATGACACTTGTGATTTCCAGCAGTAATCAGAGACGTATACGTGGGGAGCAGCCATTCAGAATTATCTGGCAGCTCTGGGTCTGTGTGACCTTGGTTGTCTGCCCTATTTTAAATATTAGTACTTCTCCCTGAAAAAGAAAAGTTACGCCTGTGTAAAAGATTCTGGGAGTTTATGTACTGATTTTATTCATATTATATGGGCCTTGAGATCCATAAAGTGTAAATGACTGAATTGTTGTAAAATTCACTGGGTGTAACAGTTGTGGTAATGTTTGGTTTTTATTGTAACTTCTCTGCTCTATAAATACATGTTAATCACACGGGTACAGGCAGCAATGAGTCAGTGTTGATGCTTTTAGCATGACAGTCATACTGCTAAATATGTTTGTTATGACAGTGAATGTCATAACTGGCTTACAAATGACCAGAGAGTTTATTGGATTTCACAGCAAATCTAAATATATATAAAGCGTGGAAGCAGTAAAACAAACCAAATATAAAAATACATAATGATGGTTGGTTATTATTAATAACAGACGTAATAAAATGCATGTGAACTGCAATGAAAAAGATGTACGCTGCAGCTTCATCATTGCTATCATCAGTGATAGAAAGTGGCACTAAGTGAAGAAGGGTCATCATAAAATCAAGATAGTCATATAGCCATATAGCTTCTAGCGGCCTCTTAAAAAATACAGCATTGCTCTGAGACTGTGGAGTAATGGGCTGAATGAATATTCTGTAGAGGTTTGCCTCTTTAGTTGAATAATTAACAACTGCACTGAGGAAAATTCATCACAGTGATTGTTTTGAAGTGATCCTCCTCCTGCTTGGTTGCGTAAAACCATTTAGGCTTCCTTTAAATTTTCATCTAAAGATGCCTTAGGAAAGAATGAATTGCATAAAATCGCTTTAAGGATTTCCATAGAATGTTGTAAGCGAAAACCCTTTAATCTCCAAGCGTTTGCCTTTAGCTACTTAAGTATTCCCTTATGTGTTGCTAGACGGTCCTAAGAAAATTTTAACAGTCCCTTTAAAAATGAAATAATGTGAGAATCATACCTCAAGTGGATGGATGTACGGTGATTGAAGAGGATGAGCAGATACCAAGGCACATTTTCCGTGACAGGAAGAACACTATGAGTGATGTGCAACTTGTTAGAGGGAATAGATTTTATATTAGCACAAGCAACATTTTAGCTAGCCAAACATTAGCATAACTGTCACCGTGCCAGCACTGCTGGGGACCCCTTCTGTCACGTATTTTTCTATTTATTTCAATTACTCATCTACGGTTATTTCAACTTTCTACATAATTTTTTGTCATTACTTTGTAGTCATTTCAGGTGTGTATGATGTAAAGTTGAATGTAGTGAGTATAACCATGGTAACTGATATTGCACATGTGCTGTATTGACAATAACTGCTGTGAAAGCCAAACCAGTAGTTTTCAAAGTGGGGTCCAGGGTCCTGAGGAGCCAGGGCTCCCTAGCAAAAGGAGGGATAATTTATTTTCACCCTAATTCCATCCATAAGTAGCACAAATGATAGAATGTATGACTATTTTGGTCATGAGTTGACTTCATGCACTCTATGTAAAAAAACAAAAAACAAAAAAAGCATCTTAAAGCCCAAAATGTTATCAGATGGTGGTCTGTTGTGTCACTTTAGGGGTCCTTGACACAAAAAACCTTGAGAACCACTAAACACGTATGCCAGGAGACAACCTAAGTGGCGTTCTGCGACGTTCATAAGTGAACCCCTCAGCTTAGGGAATTACTGGGACAAGGTTGAAATTTAAGGATGTTTTGTGCGCGATTGACGCTGAGAGGGAAATTCTTGGCAGTTGCTGTAAATGCGGATTATGTTTCAGAAATATGTTACAGTAAAACTACGGAATTCATCTAAGAATCCAGATAGGACCCAAAGAGCACAGGGTATGGTGTTGAGGACTTGAAGCCGAACAGGGTGCTGGGTGTCACTTGTCAAACTCAGGCAGAGTTGTGACATTTTTAAAGATCCTACCATGAAATTTCATATGTATGTAGATTTTAGCAACCTCTTAAGTACCTCAGTGACTTGTGTAGTTGCTGCAAAGATGAACCTGATAAAACACCAAATACTTGAGCTGTAGCTACATTGAAAGCAGAACATTCTTTGAAAATGAGTAGTGTGACATTAAAATTAATTTTAGTGTCAGTTGGATATAAATGTACACTAAAATCAAACATTTACATAACATGTATAGCGATCAGGCCCCTGAGTGACTGCTCAAGTGTCACTTAAAACAAGGTTGTTTTTCATAATCCTGACAGAGCGCCATTATTTGGAGATTTGAGGTTTTCTTCTGACAGCAGCCTTTGTTATGCATTTAGATCTGATGTGAAGACAAGACCCTTGTCTTGTAACCAACTCGAAAAACCCACCCAAGCCACACCACCCTGATGGTGGAGACAGAAAACCTGCCAGGGTCCGAGTCAAAGTCAGAAATAGAATCAATAACAGCAGTAACTTGATGAGGAGACTGTTGGGACTTGAGAAATAAAAAACATTAAAATTCAGCGAAAATATTATGAATAGAATTCCAGCGTTACTCCACAAGCGGCCCCTCCGCTCAGGCCTTTTGCTCCTGGTGGGGGTGGAGGAGTCGGGGAGTCCACCACAAGCCCCCCCACCGCCCCCAGCCCTCAACCGCCCGCCCCCCCGTCTCTCCGTACCGGGGCCAACCGCAGGAATGCGAGCCGCTGTCAGGAAGCTGTAAAGTGCTGACGCGGAGGTCAGCGAGCGTTTACACACATGTGGCTTTACTTTCACAACTCCATCTCGCTTTTTCGCCTTTTCTCCTTCATCTGCTCCTTGTTTTTTTTCATGCCTTATCTTCCTCTTTCCTGACAGCCCCCCCTCATTTTCTTTATTATTCTTTTCTCAACATGAAGGTTCACTTTAGTAGGTGGGACTCCAGTGGTCCCGTTCCTGCTCCAACAGGCTCTTGGGGCAGGCATCCTCATAAGATCAGACCTAAAATAGTTTTTAAGATGTAGAGTATGTAACATTTCATTTGTGCGTACATTATTACACAAATATTATGAACACAATGCTTGGCAAACAGGACCCCAGATCTCACGGCCTAATTTTTTTAGGTCGTAGGAGAGGACAAAGACAATGAGGATACAATATGAAAACCTTAAAATTAAACATTTACAAGGACATGTATTATTTTGTAGTTCAATGACACATATTTGTAGTCAGATTAAAGTAATTGTATCACAGGCACTGATGAGGTAAACTACAAATCACCAGTGCTGGGTAATACATAATATACTCATGAATATTTGGAATTGAATATGTGTTGTACTTGTATATTTATGTAGCAGTTTTTGATGCAGTGGTGTCGAATTTAGAAAGCAGACACCAAAGCTGTTTCTTGAAGTTGATTGAGGATTTTCTGCTTGGCTTTACCAAACAAACCAACACTGAAGATTGATGACGAGAGTCTGCGTGCTGGCAGGATTGACTGTTTTCATCGCCTGAAAATGTTGACCATCTGTTGCATAAAAAATGGACATTGTGCAGGTCCAACATGGAAAACAGCCTTGAAGTGCCAAAGAGAAAAGGAAAAAAGTGAATGGAAGCATTTGTAAAAGAAGTCTGTACCTAAGAGAACAGTGACCATACAAAGACTTACTGAGAGACTCACACTAGACCACATGACTAGATTATTACTGTTTTTTTATTTGTATGGAGCAAAAAGTGACTAATAATTAGAGATGCAAATATTTAGTTGCTAACTATTAAATTCATCGCCAACTATTTTAATAATCGATCAATCATTTGGGTAATTGCTCAAGAAAAAAGTCAAATGTCTTTACTCCTCTCTGACAGAAAACTGACTATCTTTGGGTTGTGGACAAAACAAGACATTTGAGGACGTCATCTTTGGCTTTGGGAAACACTGAACATTTTTCATCACTTTCTGACATTTTATGGACCAAACAACTAACTGATTAATCAAGAAAATAATCAACATATTAATCGACAATGAAAATAATTGTTAGTTTCAGCCTGAGTAGCAAAAAAGGTGATGCTGATGAGAGCACTTTTTTTAAAAGCTGCTGTACTTTACAGCCTCAGAGCGCAGATTCCTTCCATGGACGCCGCCGCGTTGCCCAGCCATGTTTCAACAGTAGTCCAGAATGGACAAACCAAAAACTGGCTCTGCATACTGCCTTTCGCATTTTTTTTGCGAGTTCCAGCCACCATAGGTTCTTGTGCACGCTTGGAAGGTGAAAGTAAAATGAGGTGTTTGCCATTTGCAAGTTCACCGCTAGACGCATCTAAATCCTACGCACTGGTCCTTTAAATATATTCCACAGACTTACATGAAATCTGTTAAAACTGTGTTACAAAGAAACTGCAAAGAAACAGACGAGTATCAAATTGATATTAAAAATATCTGATTGAAAACACCTGCAGGTGCACTATTCACTCAAAGGTTTTTTGCCCATGTGCAAGTAATGATATTCACTGACTAGCTGCCAGCGCTGTATGGTCTCTGATAATGGAGGGTGGCTGCGGACACACAGCCAAGCATGCCATTTCATTAGCCGCTCAATTTTGTCTTGACTGTTTCGATGGAAGCCCAGAAATTCCACAGGGCCAGATCCAGCATGTGGTTCTGCTCGGCTTCAGGAAACACCGGCCGTGGACTGTAGTATGAGAGCAGGCGGCTCTCCTCTTGTTTTGATGGAGGCAGCGAGGGCACAGCTCCCTTCATCTGCTCCTCACATTCCACTGTGAGCAGAATAAACCTCTCACACCATCTCACTTCCAGCCCTCATCTCCAGTTTTCACCGCTGACATTGGTTTTCAGACTGTGTGTGTGTGTGGAGAGGGTCCTGTAAACCTAGAATACTCTGCCTTGAATTTCAAGCTGGTCTGTTTTTTTTTTACAAGTCAAAAAAAAAAGCTTGAAACATGATATTCTGATGTATTTTGTAGAGCCAGACTGATATATCAGTAGGCCAATATTAACAGCCCAATATTGGCACAGCTAGATTAGTCTTTATCAGTCTCAGCGTCTATGTTGTCTGATATTTTTTTTTACAGATTATAATGCTGATTGTTTGATTGATTGATTGTTTCTTAGATTTATAGGCAGCAATTTATGTGGTGGATTTCTGGGGCTGGAGTTAAAAAAAAAGGTTAGATATAGACATATAGGCAGATATTCTTTATACAGAATATAGAATAAATACACATACATACACAAGCCTGAAATACATACACATGTACAAACAGGGCCTATAGACATGCATCGGAGAGATGTCAGAGTGAGGGGGCTGCACACATACATTTATATACATAAAGTCAGGTGCCCCATGCAGTTAGGGGTTTGGTTCCTTGCTCGAGAGCACCTCGGCAGTGCCCAGGAGGTGAACTGGCACCTCTCCAGCTACCAGCCCACACTCCGTACTTTGGTTAGTGTGGGACTTGGAGCGATGACCCCTTGTTGCCAAGCCAAGTGCTTACAGACCGAGCTACTGTAAATAAAAAAACAAATGGAGCAAAATAAATGTATATGTTAAAACTCAGTTGAAAAAAGTATCAAATAACATAAAATGCTGTCTATAAAGCTAATAAATGTTTTCATATAGGCACATACTGGACAACGTATATGCCAATACCAATATAAACCGTGTACTGATTGCTATGATAAAGCAGTATTGGGCCCATAATATCAGTCGACTGTTATATCGGTTGTAGGGATCAAATGATAATCAGTTTCACAATAAACAGTGCTAAAATTCCCAATGATTAGCGCTACAATTTCAAATCAGGGCCTGTCATGATATCATGTTTTATTATGGCGCTCTGAAAACCTCACAGTAAATATTGTCCAGCATCAACCAAAGATAGCAACAGTCTCTCACACGCAGGCGCAGCAGCAATGCAGATTTATTATACATAAATAAAAACACTGACATTGCAGAGGACATGGAGCCATTAAAAATAATTGCGAGGTTTTCAAAATAAACAGTGGTAAAATCATTATAGTCTGTGTATCAAAACTTTGTGAACATGTTCAGCGTATTTTAACAACACAGCAACAATGACAACCTTGAGCGTTTTGGTGACTATAATCAAGATATGAAATTTTCATACCGTTTCATCTCTAATCGGTCGAGCTCTTTTTATAATTATTAAAAGTTCTAGTGAAAGTTTCATTGCACTGATGTCATTTTAGATTTTATATATGTATAAATAAAGAATATTGGGATATCAGTATTTCTTTACTTCCTAATATCGCCATCAGCCCCAAAAATCCACTGTCAGTCGAGCTCTAGTCTTTGTGGATATTTTAACCCTTTGAGCACCAAGCAACATTTTTTTTCCTCCCATCACATTTACACGTTTAAATGTCGTATATTTCTGGACACAAAGGTGGTGACGCTCATCTGTTATTCTGTGTTACATTCCTATAAATGACAAAACCCCTAAACTGCTGATGTTGTGGAGGCTGCATTTTTTTGAGCCTCCAGCAGTGTTGACAAGGAAACTACAAATGCAAACCTCGTAGTCTGGCACTGATTGTAAGTTTGCCTAAAGCAGGGTGTGTGTGTTTCTCTCTTTTTCCCCCATCAGCACTTCCAGACCATGCTGAAGACCAAGCTGAATGTGCTGACGCTGAGGAAGGAGCCGTTGCCCACGGTGATCTTTCACGAGCCTGAGGCCATCGAGCTGTGCTCCACCACGCCGCTCACAAAGAGCAGGACCCATGCTGGATATAAGGTGGGATCACATGAGCCTAATAATCCCTAAAGCCGCCTCTGTTCCCGAGCAATAATTCTATAATAGCATTAATAGAACCATAATCCAACTGTTTTTCCCTTTTTCTTTCTGGACACACACGTTTGATTCATTTCAACTGTGCACTTTTTGAAGTTTTTGTGTCTGAATCACATCCTTGAATAATTAATATTAAATGTGTGGATGCAGACACCTGCGTATGTGTGTTACTCCGTGTGTGTGTGTGTGTGTGCATGTGTTCTGGCACGGGTGCATTTGTTTTCCTCCTCTCCCTGGTCCTGCTCAGTGTCAGATGTAGAGTTTGATCCAATGAGCCATTTGACTCGCGTCCCATTCTCTTTTCTCTGTCCTGAAAACAGAACACAAACAGATTAAAATAGCAGCCACGCTCTGTTATTACACATAACACTTCCAACCAAGTTAACTGAGTGTGTCTGTGTGTATTTTCCTGCCCTGTGCCACACCATCCGAGCATAACAAATAAACTGAGACGACTGCGGGCACATGTGAGACGGCTTCAAGTGGCTGCGTGTGGGTGTGAGGATTTTGTTTTGTACGTTCGATGTTGTTCTTGGTCACTTGTGCTGTGCCATTAACAAGGTGTCTGAGAAGGAACTGAAGCCTCTCCAGCTCAACCTGACTAAAGTAAACACTTCATATCAGCCAGTGGCCTTAAAATAAAAAAAAATGAAACCTTCTTGAAATTATTGCCAAGAAACTCACATGTGGAACAGACAGTCCCCATACTTGATATCTGTGTTTGTTGGATCACTGTGCAGAAGAGCTAACAGAAACACACACCATCATGTGTAAGCAGTCACACACACGCACACATATGCATATACGTCTTGAAGAAAACTTTCCCAAGGCAGCTCAGAGGCCAAAAGTGCTGAGTCCTCATCAGCACTTCCCAAAAGCTCCTGAAGTTCAGATGTGAACATGAAGTGAAAGTCAGTAAGACGGCCTTTACTGGCAGACCAGAGAAGTTTGGTCTGGCTGTGAGAGATACACACACAGACACACACACACACACATAGACATGTAGACAAATGAGTTAACCAGCAGGGTTTTCATTGGCTCAAAAGCAAATAAAAGTGGCAGTAATCTGCCCTGTTGTGCCTTCTTTTTGCCTACGCTAAAGGGAAAATTCAACACTTTTTATGTGGATGTCCAGTCAGTGTTGATGGCAAGTGTAGTCAAATTAGGCAATTTATTCCTCAGTGCTGCTACACTGACTGAGAATGCTGAGTTGTCCTGCTCGTGGATCCATGCCGGGGGCGCCCACGTGCACACGGGAGAAGTCATCCTACGATCCATGTGTTAGAAATCTGTCTGTCAGCAGTCTATTTTAACCCAAACCTTGATCTTGTCCTAAACCTAACCAGATACTGAACCAAACTGCAACAAAACTGCAACTAAAAATAACAATAAGAATAACAAAAATGATGATAACAGTGACTCTCACATGGGAATGAAACCCCAGCCTCCTGGCTGGAAGTCCTGTCATTAATTCATTCATCCATCACAACCTACTCCCAGTCTTTGTTCTATGTCACCTGACTTCTTAAGCCTTTCTGGCAGAAAGTTTTCTGGGACAGGAAGGCTTCTGTCAGAAAGCTTTTTTGGCAGTCCTAAAGGCTAAATTCTTCCAAGTCCCCTACATGTACCATGATGCACTGCACACGAGACACAACCATGAATTTTCCTTTAAGTTTTGCTGTAGTAGTGGTGCAACCATGGAAAAAAAACAAGGCACTCAAATATTATGATTTTATTCTTCAAGCATATGGGCAAACATCATTTTTATCCATATATTTTAATATAAATAAATGTTGTGTTTCTGAAATTCACAACTCCACAAAGCACAACTGATTCTGGTGAGAAATGGGAGTGGAAATAAAGCCAACGCCTCTTCCTCTTTACAGTACTTCCCCATAACAGAAAAGGTGGAGGGTGGCTGACCAAAATGGAATTACAGATGTTACAAAAATAGCCCAGTTAAGCAACAGTTTCTACAGTTTTATTTAATGCTTTTAAAAACCCACTGAAATGCCAGTTAGATCATCTTCAGCTTGAAAACGCCCTACCACACCTTTCTCATCTTCACCCGTGTCTCTCCTCTGTCTGAAAGGGAGAAATGAAGTAATTAGACTGCAGCGAGTTTTTCCAAATAATAGATACACACTTCCAAATCCATGATATCGCTGTGCTAGCTACTACAACTCATGAGCTAATGGACATGGGTTGTAGCAGCTAGTTTGTGGTGTTTTATAGGATAGGAGGGGTTAGCTGGTCATCACGAATTATTCAGATTCTTTTCCTTACTACTTACTACAAGTAAAAGACCTAAATTTAAAACCACAGTTAAGTATAATAACCACAGTATAATCTGTAGTAATGCATCATCCTTCAGTTTATCAGAAAGATTCTAATTCATAAATCACCACATTTTCAGACAGGAAGCATGTGAAAACTTGTAATCTGAAAAGTAACTAGTAACTGAAGCTGTCAGACATATGTAGTGGAGAAAAAACACAGTATTTTCCTTTGAAATATAGTGAAGAATAATTATAAAGTTGCACAAAAAAGAAATAGTAAAGAACAAGTACAGCACCTGAGTAAATGTACTTTCCACCACTGCGTATCGTATATTCCTTCAAATGTAGAATGAGTCAGAGGTGTTAAAAGAGGGGGATTTTCACATATAAATACTCAGTAATATATTAGTGTTATTATTATGTTATACACAATGAATGCAGGGACACAAGATAAGATACTGTATTTTCATTTCACTGAATCTTTAAGGCTTTTTGCTCCATGCTGAACACGGTGAGGTAATATCGAGTCAGAGGTTACTGACTCACCGCCGTGCTCGCGTGCAGTGCGTCATGCCTAATTGTTTTTAATCACAAGTTATGCCCTGGTGCTGTTTTGTGGCGTGACAAACCCCCTTTCAACTTGGACAAAGTTTAGATTTTCAGACGACAATAAGAAGCATCCAGACGTAACCAGCTGTTTGCCCAGAAACAGCTGTTTATCCAATCCAAACAGCGCAATGAAGCACAGTTTTTCAGTGGGAATAAAGGCAGCGGCGACACACAGCAGCCTCTTGTATCATCCCACCAGCAATCGCTTCCATGATAGAAGATAAATATTGATATATCGCCTAGGTGCACACTTGGTAGCCCCTCCCTGTCTAGCGTGAATCCCAGCATCCACTCGCTGCCCGCTCCTCTCCTGCACTCACTGCTCTTTCCAGCATTGCCAAGAATGCCAAAGTCATGTTGCCATGGATACCACTACAGCTATTCAGCAGAATACCAACCGCACAAAAAAAAATTCATTTCCCTCATCTGTCTGCGACCTCCTTATTTGCAAGTCTGTCTGCCTCGCCGCCTGCATCTGTTGGCTTGTGTAACTTCCTGTCTGAGTCACTCCCTGCCTGTCTGCATATCTGTCTGCCCACCTGCCTCAGCACCTCTGCTCAGACCTCAAAGAGACTTTATTTTCTTTTCAAGGGAGAAAACTGAGGAAACAGTGGTCCTTTTGCAATCCTCGCCGGCCTTCCTGCTCGGCTTTTATATGCCACAATACAATATAATACCATTTATTATCCTCATGGAGTGTTTTATGTACCCTCTTTTTCATTTCTCGCCGCTTTCTCCTTCGCTCCGCTTTCTCCCAGCCCCCAGTTGTGCTCCCAGTTTACAGGCAGGCAGGAAGGCTGGCTGAGGGCTGCTGTCCCCCTGCCAAAGCTAACAGCTAGCGAGGATGAAAGGCCACCTCTCATTGCCCTGCCTGGCCCACTGCTGTCAAAGCAGTCCACTTCACATCCATTGAGAAAATGTGTTCAATTCACTCTGCGGCCGTGCCAGCTCCACACTCATACCCCATGACAATGGTGAAATTACTTTGGAGTCAGCTCAAAATACAACTCAGCTCCTTGCGCATGGTGTTGTTGTGTTTGAATTCAATCTGTTCCCTACCTTCCAAGAGTATGTAGTCAACCTTTGATGCTTTCTCTTTTCTCATGTCTCTCATGAAGGAATACTCAGTTCATTTTGACTTTAAGTCCCTGCTCTTGTCTTTTCAGGGTCATGTTTTTAGAGTTGCCAGGACAGAACCCTGCCCAGCCAAATTACGTTTTATGAATGTGTGCTTTTGCATTTGGCCCCTTGGCTGTGCATGTATACCCTGCATATAGTAAATGAGCACACAAGCGTCTAATTCACGTCCACCTTACATTAGCAGCAGCCCAGTGCTCGGACAGTGTGTGGACTGTAGAGGTGGAAAGTAATAGAGTGCTGCAAGAATGAGTCCTAAAACCCGGAAATAAGTTTAAGAATTATTAGCCAGTTTTTTTTTTCATTGTTGAATTTATTAGCAGTAATCAAATAACAACAAAGACTAAAATTAATTGTCGTGTTTAATCTAGATCTGTAACGTCCATGAAATCTCAGAAAATTGTGAAAAATGGCCATCCCAGTTTCTTAAAGTGCAAGGTGATGTCTTTAAGGCCAAAAATAATCAGTTTAATATGATAATAAACACAGACAAGCAGGAAATCTCAATATTTGAGAGCCTGAAACAACATTTTCTGCCATTTTATGCCAACATTACTTTAATTATTAATCTATTTTTTGTTTAATTCTTTTTTACCACTGGCCTGCTCAGGCAAGTGAGTTGCTAGATTTACAAGTAGTAGTACAAAGTATAGAAGTAGCATTTTACTTGAGCCCTGTTAGCACTTCAGATTCCCACATCTTAAAGTGAGTGGGTTTTTGAATAGGTTTTTGGTTAGATGTCTGAAATAAGGTATGTGCTGTTAATTTTCAGATTTTATTCTACAGCATAAAATACATCAGTTAATACGCCACTTATGAATTTTGAAGCCTTTACGTCTCAAAAAAGATGGTTGCTAACAAGCAGCCAAATGAGACTACAGAGGTTGTCGAACACTAGTCTCTTAGTGGTGGTGTGAAGTTGTGCAACTTTGGTGTCGTTATTTATAGCCTAATGTTACTGTAGCATTTTATGTGTGGCCTTTAAAAGTCGTAAAAGTGGTGCGCAGAGCCAAATTTCACCTAGTCCAGCTCTAACAGCCAGTCCAGCTGCACCCCAAGACCGACAGGAGGCCAGTTTGTTTGGCTTACCCTGATATTCTTACTCTAACTGTGCCCAATGTCACTCCTCAGGTAGAGCCTTACAAGGTTCAGAGACGTGTAGATGGACTGGGTCAAATTTGGCTCTGCAGTGAGCACTTTTGGTCACAAAGCTTATTTTCTACACTAATGGAAGAATTATTATTGGCATTTTGTTGAGGGAACCAGAACTATGCTAACCTCCATGTTTAAAAATCGTCATCTCTGCAGCGCTCTATAACCTGTCATTCACAAGACACTTCATTCGCTGAAATGCTGATAAAAGATCATATTTGTTTTTGGGTTTTTTTTAATGGTGCAAAAACAGTACTTAAAATAATATACAGTGATTTTACAGATAAAACAATGACTGACACAGAGACAAGATACGTAAAAACAGACAAAAAACCAAAAACAAACAAACAAATCATAGCTGAAAACATGAAAAAAAATAATAAATAAAGATCATATTTGTGTTGTAGTTGTGGTTAGAGCTGATTTGCTTGAAGTTTTGCTTGTCCTATGTTTTTGCCCTTATGTCATTTTGGAAAGTCGCATTATTTACTGTCTTAACTGACAAGAAGTACAGTATATGAGAGGGTTGTTCCCACTCTTAATACCTGTCCTTGAAATATAAGCCTACAACTAGCAGCTGGTTAGTTTAGCTTAACACAAAGACTGGAAACAGGAAATTAAGTTGGCCAGGATCTGTCTAAAGGTAAGAAAATACTTCTCATGGTGCCTCAAAATCTCACTGATTCACATGTTTATTTAATCTGGGCAAAGAACTATGTGTAAAAATTATAAGTTACTAGAAAATTTATTTGATGGGACCAGTAAGTTCTTTTTGCCAACCAAAGCTAACCAGCTGCTAGCTGAAGCTTCGTATTTGTTGTTCAGATTTGAGAGTGGTATCAATCTGTCTCTCAGCAAGAAAGCGAATATGTGTATTTCTCAAATTCTTGGGCTATTATTTTTTAATTTAAAAAATGTTGGAATTGTTTTAACACACCGGGAAAAATATGCAGAAAGGTAAATAGAAACAGTGGTGTCACCTGGGGTTGCCTTTGAGACATGATTAAAAGTCATTAGACTAATTAGTGTTGGCAGAAAGTGACTAATGTGCCTCAGTCAGAGAAGATGTCACTGCAGGAAAAGTGTAAGTGTAAATAATAACATTTGTGATGGCTGAATCCCATTTAGCTGCTTAGGGTTCAGAGTACTGTGCGTGACAGTTTAGAGCGCTGGGTCTGCTACTTGTGCTAGTCATAATTTCACTCATCACACAATCAATGATGCTGTGTGACTCTCCCACATTGACGTCATTCACACGAGCAGTCAGCCCAGGGCATGCTGGTCCTACCATGTCTTTATCTGATCTGTCAGGCAGAGGGGCTTTTTGTCTCTCTGCACTTGTTATTCTGATGTCAGTCAGTGTGCTGGACGTACCATCACTTCTTCTCCTGAGAACAGAACGCACAGTGATGACATCTAGATGATTAGCAACCTCCAGGGTGAGATGTGCTCCCCGTTCCCGACTGAATGTGTGTATGTCTGTTTTTGTCTAATGGAGGCTTTGTATCAGTGTTCCTGCCTGTATGTGTGTGTGTGTGTTTATAGATTAAGACAGGACAGTTTGTTGACATTCTACTTATTATGAGCATTGCTTTGTCTTATGTGATCATGTACAAACATTCCTGTCTTCTGTGCTGACAAAGGAACTGCATTGATTTTACTCATCTCCAAGTTGGGCTGAACGGTTTAAACGTAACAGAAAGTACAGCCACGCTGACCAGTAGAACTCTCACTTATCTTGACCAAAAAAAAAATTCATCTTCATCAGCTTGTGGCAGCTAATCTGAGAGCCCACGCTGCTTTGTTTTGAAAAAGAAATGGTTGAAAGCTCTGCACAGTCAAGCTAAGTGTGCTGTGCTTGTGTAAAACGTAGCGCCGTGGATGAAAGACTGCACACGGAGGAGATTGAAAATATCGCTTTCTCTCATCTTCAAGATATTTTCACTTGATTCACCATCTCCAATACATTCTCTCTGCTGACTTTGCTCTACATCAGCAACATGAAACCAGACTCTGACGTCCGATACTCGCCTAACGTCCGATATTGGACGTCAGGTGCTAAAAATCAAAGTTAAGCTGGTCTCAAATTTTTTTCAGCACTCCAATGACGCGTCAACTGATCATATGTTTTTGTTTTGCCACTTCCGTGTCCCATCCCTGCCTGCAGCTTGATAATCCACGTTCGCTGACCCTACACACAACCGCTCTTGACATCAACGAGCACTGAAGCAGCACTTCACTGGCAACTTTGCGACAGTGTAGCTGGCCACATTTGGTCATTTTAGAGCTACGTCACCAGTAGTGTGAACATATGGTAACACGTCGCTTCACTGCACATGAAG
This sequence comes from Lutjanus argentimaculatus, assembly GCA_034769285.1. Classification (NCBI taxonomy): domain Eukaryota; kingdom Metazoa; phylum Chordata; class Actinopteri; order Lutjaniformes; family Lutjanidae; genus Lutjanus; species Lutjanus argentimaculatus. Next base: position 8,055,330 of record JAWZSL010000001.1, read on the forward strand.
AGGAGGAAGAGTTTGTTAAAAGGCCGGTGCATCTTCCATTATATGGACATGGTTCAGGTTTTAAAAAATCAAACAATGGGAGAAAATGATAATATGCAAAGCATGTGGATGACAGCAGTTACAAGCTGCTGTAATTCTTGATATTCTTGAGAAAAGGTTTTGTATTTTCTTCTATTTATTTCATTGAGTTTTGCACATTAAATGTTCCTAAAATACCTCTGTTCTATCTGAGCTATGTCTTACTAATACAGTTAAGAGTACAGTAATATCTTCCATGCAGCTGCCAGTGCTTTACCCCTTCAGAAGCATTTATATTGACATTTTAAGAAAAACTAATATACTGTGATATATAGGTTACCATTACAGTCCGTGCAGTGATATAGTCCATACCGCCCAGCCCAAATCTAGGGAATATCCATAGATTGATAGCGAGGACTTAACTGATGGACAGATTGATTGCAATGATTGAAGGCACTTAAAAGTACGTGCATGTTGCTGCTCTCTGTTTGCAGTTGGATGCAGTCACCATATTTGGAGGCCCATTGCAGAAGTGCGCTGCCCAAATTACATTTGGAACATGCACTGTTTATGCTGGTTATTTTTACAGACTGTAAGTGTAATTTAAAGTGTTCAAATCTGTGTTTGTTTGTTTGTTTGTTTGTATGGAAACTGGGGCAGAGAGCTGTTGAAAGGCAGTCTGGACTCTGGTTCAGGTTAACAAGTGTGTTGTCTCTGCTGGCACTGTTGCTCCTGACTGGGCAGCAGTTCAGGGCTTCCCTCAAATCCACTGATTGACCCAGGCTGTTCCCAGATAACAGACAGTGTGTTCTGTCTGGTCAGTTCTGTCTCAAATTTAGTCTCCATCTCTGGACTCTGTCTCACTTGCTTCCACTGCGACACTTGTTATCCCTCTGATGGGAGTCAAAAAACGGGAAATATATTACTATAATATCTATATTATGCACTCTGCCTTTCGCCCCATGTGAGCTGGGGTAGGTTCCAGCCCTCCACGACCCCGTGCAGGCTAAGTGGATATAGATAATAAATTAGATGATATAAGACTAAATATCATCTAGGACAGAACTGCCCAAAGAGGAGCAGTAACTCCAAAAAAGATGAAGTTGAGCAAAAAGAGTTTAAAGTTTTCAAGCTGACTGGGTAAAGTGTAACATATGGATAGGATGTAATTCCTTCCTTTTATGTCTTTTTGTACATATTATTATACAACAAAAACTTAATTGACCTTTCAAAAAACTTCTACCTTGAAATTAATATAAACAAATTAATTTTCATTTATTATGTTAAAATAATTGATTTACTTGTAACTTGACCACAACAAATTGTGACAAGAGTCAAAAACCGATCTGGTGGTTAATGTTACTTGGCTAAGCTAACGTCAGGCTTTAGCTTTTTAGCAAAACTTGTTTAGCAGTTTTTCCTCCATGACCTGATTTAGCTTCTGCCTCATTTATGTGGGATAACAAACTAATTTACCAAGACGTTAGTTTGTCTAAATGTATATAGGCATCACTTTATAGGGGGCTTCATTCAAGGCCAATTGTGGCTATCTCTAGCTAGCTTTAGCAGGATTTGAATGTCTTCTGCTTTAGCTAGCTGTGTAGTTGACTGATTTGATTTTTAGCTCTGTTTTGTTCAAACGGCACTTTAAACATGCTGCTTTCTTTGTAATTTGGCATTACTATGACATAAAACATGTTATGTGGCAAAATAAATGTCAAGAAATCAGATTTTTGATATTAACTACTTGATATTGACTCAACATGTAGTTAATGCATTGGCTTTGTAGACCAGAGGAGACGTTCATGTTTTTCAGGCCATGGACCCCCTTAAAATGATCAAACAATAATTTGGTGGCCTCCTAGGGGTCACAGACCCCCTGCAGAAAACACATGATTTGGGATTTGTTGTAATTAAGCCCAGTGTTAGTTCTGGTGCATCAGGCCATATTACAGTCAACTGACCCACATTCTAATGTGACTTGAATGTTGTATCTGAGGAAAAAACAACCTGTTTGGTTATTTTATCCATAAGAGTAATGACTTCAGGTATCAGTTTCAATGTATTAGGTAAAAAATATTGTGATTAGAAATTTAAACTGACATTAAACACATTGACTTGACTTAAAGGCTGTGGCTGAAGAAAGGAGGCTTTTACTTGCAGTTACATGTTATTCACCTTATCTTACTAAACTACTTTGTTTAAAGTCAACTTCACTTTGACCATCTTAGATGCAAGTTCAAATCTGCCAGTGGCACTGAAATATTCTGTGTTTATACTGGTGTGACTGGAATCATGACGCCTAGATGAAGATACGATGTCTCTGCTGTGACTGCGTGTGCTCTACCTCCTATAACATCTTCATAGTGTTGTTGCACAAAACATTGTGGATGAGATGCACCACAGAGCCTTCTGCAGGCTGATCCCTGGTGCAGTGCTCTTGTACAGCAATTACAGTTTTTGTATGCAACTAAATAGCATGTTAGTAAGAAAAAAGGGTTAATTAATTTTTACTTTTTTTTTTATCTGCATTGCAGATTTGTGTGGGTGAGACCATATTTTGTGGCCAGGAATTGAAAACTTGCACCAGTGTCACTAGAGGGAAAAATTTAGAGGCATTTTATTGCCATCATTGCAGTATAGAGAATCCTACCCTATAGTAGGCTGTATGGAAGGAGCTGGGAATGTGAAAGCTTCTTTCATTTACACTGAGGTGCTCCTGTCTTGACTTACATTCAAACACTCAGACTCTGTTTTGTACTGGCACACACACACACACACACACACACGCACGTACACTAACACAGAGCATCGTTTTCTCTACCGCGCAACACAAACAAGCAAATACACACAGCACTTTAAAAAAAAACAAAAAAAAAACTCATCCATCTTTGCATGCCGTGGCAAGCGGAGCCAGCTGCACTGTGCTGATTCAATAAGTTTAGAGGAATGTTAACAACCTCCTCAGGAATGCTGCATTCCCAAGCAGTGGATTCCCAGTCATGTTGGGGGATCCAGACACAGGGGCCTACTGAGGGAGGACGCCAGGATAACCTCCGCCTCTGACAGTGGGACGCTTGTGTTTTATCTATAGAACATGATGTATCATGTATATACTGGGCTCTGTTACTGTCTTTATCCCTTTGTCATTGTAGTGGTACAGATCTGCGGGGCCAGTACTGTACAGATATTCATGTTTGGAAGGGAAAATCCAGTAATGATATATCAGTGGACACGCACGCTCAAACAAACATTTTTCATACAAATCAATAAATTATGACCGAAAGTCATTTTACAATTAAAATATAAGCTTTTAAGTGCTCTCTGGTGGACAAACTATGCAATATTGGAATTGTTTCTAAGTCCTAACCTCAAAGTCAGTTTCTTTGGAGCTTTCAACCACATCAGAAAAAAAACTATAAATTCAAGATTATTTTGACTATGACAACTATTTCCAAGGTTAAAAATGAACTTTCATGCTCTACCTGGAACATAAATATTTTTCTGGCACTGTTAGGCCTTTTTTCTTGTTACTTTTTTGGTGGGAATGTGCCAATTCAGTATATCTGGAATAAGATAATATCAGAAGAGAGGCTCTAGTTGGTCCATGATTTTTCATTTCTGAGTCGTGCATCTGATTTCAACTCCATTCGAATAAATTAAGGAATAATTCATCATTCACATGAGAAATACATTAATTGAGATGATCAATACTACTCTGACTTCTGTACAGTATATATGAAGCTACAGGCAGGAGACAATTAGCTTAGCTTAGCATTTAGACTGGAAACAAGGGGAAGCATCTAGCAAACTGGTACATTAACTTTCTGGAGTCTCTGCAGCTGATAACATAAAATGGCAAATTGTCTTTTTCGATACCTGTTTTTGTACACATTCAACAAACCAGATGTAACCTGTTAAATAGTGAACTTTGGTGCTAAATTGGCAGCCAAATTTAGAGGAAAAGACGCACATTTGAGCTGACGAAATATTAAAACACACATTTTTACAAATGGAGAGTCACTGTAGGCCCTTAACAATGACACACTGATAATATACGTAGGCGTAACAGCTCATTCTAAGGTAATGAAAACAACAGTGGTTATTTTCAGGTGATTATACACTAATGAAGGTGTAATTCTGAATATTATATTCCATTGCCACCATATTCTGCCAATAAATCCCTGTAAATCTTGAGCCTTTAACCTCTTATTACCCCATTTTTACTGAGTCACCTTTTTGGAAGTTACAAGCTTACTTTTGGACACTGATAGCATCAGTTATTTTTCTTACTTTTGGCAAACAATATAAGATCTCCTCTGCCAGATACAAACCTGATATGTCTCCAAATAGTCAGCCATTGAGGCGTGAACAAAAACGGTCTTAGTTTCACACTGACATTTATCTCGTGCCATTTGGAAACAAACACCGACTCTTACTCGTTGGAATAAAATGCGACCATGGGGGGACAAAGTAGAAAACAGGTACTGACTGAGAGATAGGCGGTGTGTTGTGTCTGCACCACCACTTTGTCCTTGGGCCAGCGTCTGGGAAAGTGACTAACACTGTTGCTGACTGTTTGTACCTTCACTTGAGTCCCTGTTCCCAGACCTGATCCAACAGGACCAAACCGCTGCTTTCCTCAACAACCGCCTCCTTGTTCTGCTCCCAGCCCCTCTTCCTGTCATCTCAGCCCCCTTCTTCTTCTTCTTCTTTCTCCATGTTCCCAAAGCCTCTCCGCAGGGAGAGGTATCTCCTCACTGAGTCCTCTAAGTGTCTCTTCCTCCTCCTCTTCCCAGCCCTCCTCCTCTTCTCCTCTCATCCCCTCTGTCCCTCTCTCTGCTGATAGCCGAACCAGCTGTGGCTCCAGCGGCAGCAGCTGCCCTAGCTCTACACCTCTCATACACACATGCATGCCTGTGCGCTTACAGACTCGTACTGACACAGACAGACACACAGACAGTGTGTGTTGTGTGCGAGCGGACCAGGATGTTCCTGTCTGTCTTCCCACCGGCTCACTTGCTGGGCTGCGGATGTTTTTCCTGTCTCCCTCTGTGTATCCCTCACTTTCTTCTGTCCTTCTTTGCATTCATTTACTTTCTATCAGCTTCTCTCTCCATCTGTTTATGACAGGGGTTCCCAAATCTTTTTCAGCTCGAGACCCAAAAGGGCCCAAGCTTACAAAAATATGTCTTGAGTTGTCAAAACATCTACATTTATAAACTGATAAAGAACATAACAAACCTTGTTTATTTCATTCTAAAAGTTCAACACAGCAATAATTACATTTGCTGAGTGTAATGTTCCAGCTCCCTCATAATGAACTTGCAGTGTCCACTGAAACACTAGAGCAGTCATTCCCAGAGACTGGGTCGAGACCCACTGGCGGGTCACAGGAGAGTTTATTTGGCTCACCAAATAAATAAAAAACTGTGGAAGAAATTCTGCAAATTTAAGATTTTTATGTACTGTTTTACTGATGAGAGGAAAAACTGAGAGCCTGTCTATCCTTCTAAATGGACTTATTTTGTTTTATTTATGAAGTAGGCTAAAATGTCCTCTATTGTTTTCACTGACCCGTTCATTCAGCCTAAATGCATTCATTTCTCATTAATAAAATATGATATGTATGTCAGATAACATGCATCAAGATAATTTCAGGTGATGCAGAAATGGAAGTTAAAATGATCAGGAACATTCACTGATGTTCATGTTAACTCTACCCAAAATGTATAGATGAGGCCTGCTGTGAATATGTTCATGATGGTTTGTCATTTTTAAAAAGTGAGTCCCCAGGAAGAAAGTTTTGGGAAACACTGTTCTAGAGGGCATTTCATTTTAAACAGATACAGGAAGTGTTGAGTTTGTATTAACGGTGTAATGCGGTAAAGCGAATAAAAACAAGGCTTCTTAACAAAATATTGTAGTGACTAGGGTTGGGCATCATTTTCATTTGAACCAATACTGGTATCAGTACCCAACTATACCTTTTTTCTGTATTTTACTCTCTCTATAATAACAAAAGTTTCTATTGTAAGTCTAAACTATATTATAAAAATAAAGTTAATTTGAAAAATAATGATATTTTGTCATTTAGTAAGAGCATTTTACACACCACCCACAATAAAATCCGTCCATCTCCCGTCTCAAATCTGTCCCTACAACCTGCAGCCTGTCAGTCTGTCACCAGGGCAACGCTGTTATTTATGTCATGGAGGAAGTACATATGACATCCTTCCTCTTATTGTTGTCGTAGTTACCAACGCTGTGCTTCATACTGCCATATTTCCCTCTTAATAGTTTGAAATTCACGAATACAGGTTTCATACTAAAGCTTCAGACATACTAATAAATCTAATCTCACATTCTGTGATAGTGTAATGATGTTGGGAAGGAATTTCACACATTCAGTGGCTAAATGTTCGCTAATGCTGGTAAAAATGCTAGGCAAACCAAGACGGGGAAAGAAGCCCAGTTATCTCCAGCAACAACTTGTGCAATGAGCTAATTAATCACCTGAGGATGTCAGTGAAGTTGTCGGTGCCTCACTTAAAGTTTTGTTGTCCATAGAGGTTTAAGTTGCACTGTTAAGATGCTGGCTACTGGCGTGCTAACGTTAGCAGCTGCTGCTGTGGGGGATTTAGCTTTCAGGCTATGAAAACGGTGCACTCCTTAGCTCTTAGATATGTTGTATTTTGTGTTTGGTTAGACATGTTACCCTCGCCACCCTTGCTGTTGCCCTGATTGATTGTGACGTGAACAAGCTGCTGCTTGCTCTTAACGTCGCTCTTTGGAATCCAGCCCTAGTAGTGACGTTCCATATTTCCCATCATGCCTAGTGCTGGACTGAGTAGTCTGTCAAGTTTGCTGTTTCATGTTCCAAAATGCAAATGTTACTTTTTCTTCTGTCTTTATGTCGGTAGCCTCATTGTCATTTTTCTGATCATTTGTAGTTTTGACCCTTCGTGAGGTGTTTTTCTTGACTCCAGCTGCATGTTGCTATTTCTTCCCAATATTGAATGTCATTGAATTTCAACTCTGAAAGGGATGACGTTGCTGCGAGCTGTTTTCTGTCTCTCATTCCATGCTGCCTCTTGCTAATTTTGCCAGTAGACGACCCAATAAAAACAGATCGACCCTACGTTTTTGGAAATGCTCGACCAATTGCTTTCCCTCTCTGTGTCTCTCCCACCCTGCACGTCTGTCTGTTTCTCCTTTGTCATCCCATAATTATTGTGGTTTCTCAGGCATTGTTGGGTTCGCATCCAGTGATTCATCAAATGTTAAATGTTAGAATCGGTTTGCCTCATTTATAATGAAACTCAGAGGGAACTGTTACTGGCATGTATTTAGAAACACTGGTGGCAGAATGACTGTGTTTGCGTGCGTGTGCTACAATATGCTTTACTGCAGGGGTTCTCAAAACTATTACTCACAGGTCCACACCTGATTTTTATCAAAGCCAGTGGTCCGGATTGATTGGCGATAACAAAATGACGTTTAATCAACTCACTTAAAACTTTTAAGCAACATACAATCAACAGGAGATTGATTAACGTCACAGCATCAGTACGAAACTAAGGCAGACACGACTCAGACACTCAGTCCTTTTATTTCCGACTCAGACATATTCTTATGACATTTACGTACATTAGCTGTGTTCTACAGAAAATAGAGCTCATAGCAAGTTCTCCAACGTTAACTTTAACTCACAACTCTGTCCAGCAGTTAATGCTGCATTCATCAGTGGACGGATGGCTGTGAATGAGCTACAGCTACTGTTTATTCAGCCTCATTAACACTGTATTGATAATTAGAAATTTTATTTGAAAATAGAAAACGTTACACTTCATAACACGAAGTATGGACTGGGTCTGGAGTGACTTGCTGTTTGGTACAGATGTGGATTTTGGTCAGTCAGTCCTGTTATACAGGGTCTTTTGCAGTGTTGCTAACACGCAGAACTTAGTCAGACAGCCTGTACTATACATTACATTTGATATCAGGAGAGATGCTTTGTGGTGTGCACCAATGATGACATGAAGACGTGACAATAGTCTATATGAAAACGAGACGATCAGTACAAAGCATCCTCAACAACACGCCCAAACGCTTGCTCGAGACAATGACCTGCTCTGTTCACACATGTGGCTCGCTGGACTTTGGACGAGGGAGCTGTCAGGGTTAAGTCTGGGGCAACTGATGTAGTAATTCGTGTTCACACACATCTCCTCTGGGTAATGCCCTGTCCTGTTCATACCGTGAACTTTGCTTTTAACTTAACTTGTTGCAGCATAAATAGCGAAGCTACCGATGACTTCAGCTGTCTTTTTCGGTCATGTGATCTTGGCCTTGCAGCCCCATCGAGGTTCCCTCCAACGTAAGGGGAGAGAGAGAGAGAGAGAGAACAGAATGGGACAATATCCTCCATAAGCCAAGAATCAGTAATAGTGACCACATGTCTCACCACACATGCAAATGTTTAACCACACTCCTCCCCTCTCTGTGTCACACTCACAAACACGTACACTCCATTTGGTTGTTTTCGTCTCTCTCAGGTATCCATACTGTACGCATTTAGTCTCTTATCTGCAGCAGCCATCCAGAGGACAGTTTAAATTTCAACTTTCTCCTGCTTCCCTCGGTCAGTCTGTCTGTTTTTCTGTCAGTGTTTGCTCCATTTCTCTTTGTAGCATTCCTTCCCCGCAGACCCCGAGGCCTTCGTTCCTGTAACTGATCTTTATTTCTGTCTCTGTATCGCTTCATATGGAATCAATATTTTCAGTCTGACGATATAGAGCTGGTAAGAGTTAGCTGCAGAGGGGAGAGCAGAACAGAAGAGGGGATGTGAGGATAGAGAGAGGGAGAGGGGGGGGGGGGGGGGGGGGCAGATGATGGGAGAAGGAAAGAGAGAGGAAGAAGAGACAACAGAGTTTGAGAGCGGAGGAGAAACACATGGAAAGTTGAAACAAAGGGGAGGACTCTGGAATGATTTAAGCCGCCTGCCTGGCTTGCCAGCGCTGAGGCGACTGGTGAGCAGGCTGCCAGAGCGGCAGAGGACAGCAGATGTGTTCTGGTCTGGGACGGATGGATTGATGTATCAATTTTATCCAGAGCTTGATGTGTGGAGAGCTGGAGCAGGAGCGGTTTGCTGCACAAACACCGACTCATGCGGCCGTCCATAGTTTGGCTTGCAAATCCTGGTAGCTGCTCATTCCTGCACGGCCGAATTTACGATCATTTGAGTCAGGGTGACTCTTCATTGTTCCAATCACAATTTGTACCTTTGGAAACCGTCCTGACGCGCTCACACTCACACACATACACACACACACACTCACTGTAGCTGTTGAAAGTCACCCACTAACTTGTCTCAGGTCCACCTCTGCTATTTGCTTGCTTCCTGATGCACAGATTGTGCACAGAACCACTCTGTGGTCTGTTAGCATTTGAATGCAGCAGCCTTGATTCATGCTCGTGCTTATTTTCAGGCATTCAGTGTCAGATGTTAGATAAAAATTTGTGCTTTCAATTTTAATATGATTATCCGCATCTCTCCCTGGCTTCTTTCAGCCTGCGAAAGTACGATTTTCCATAACATTCGCATACAAACCAAAACAAGATTCAGGCTGTAATGTGGTTTTTCAGTATTATTCTATCAGAGTCAGTCTGAACTGTACTTTTAAAAAAGGAAGGAAGGCATTTCTAGAAGGAAGTATCGAGAAAACTTCCCCATTTTAAAGAACAGATTTCTTATTATGTGTTATTTCTGGCCAATAATCCTGTTGTTGTCTGCCAGATTATTTGCCTTTTTATTTTTGAAGGCTGTGGCTCAGACTGAGAGGAGTTTGTTTTCTGGAGGTACCAGAGGCTTTACTGTTTCCATGTGTTTTCCCTGCAAATTCAAAATATCCCCACAAAAAAAAAAGAGAGAAATAATCAAGGTAAAAAAAAAAAAAAGTAGGTTACATAAAGTACAAAAAGTACAAAATGTCTCTGCATTGCTGCACAGCCTACAAACTACTATAGATTAAATTGATTTAAGTGATTAGATCTAATAGAAAATCTTTTTGGTCTGTAGCTTAACCTTTCTCTTACATAACCAGTCACTATATTGTATATTGATGAAGTTTTTAAGACAGTCAAATACATCATGTTTTGAGGGTCAGAGCTGTCGATGACACTTGCAGCAGTTTAAGAGGCAACGCTGCTTGATCTTTCCTGTGCATTAAATTGTTGCCTCTTTATTGTGACACATTGAACCATTTTCCTCCATCGTTTTTGACTGGAAATTAAATTTTCTTTGATATTGCATCAAACATCTTTAATATTATACCACAGTGTTAGCCTACAATGGGCAGGACCATCCAGTCGATCACTCGTGAATACACTGTATGATTTGAGCCTGTTTGTGACCTGATGTATGAGCCGCACGGCTCATTTTTAAGTCAGACCCAATGTCAGGTTTGTCGTTTACTGTGCAATGTACACGGGGAAGTGAGGACCGATTAACTTTTCCGAACATCTGTGGTCCTTCAGATGAATTTCTGTCATGTTGGAAATTTTGTTGTCAGGCGCTCACGCAGTTGAAGAAGAGCCACAAGTAGATTCTCCAAGGTCAGAGCCTTTTCTCTGACTGCACATGTGCGAAGAGGCAAACAGAGCGTCTGAAATTGCCGTAGTGGCATGACGCATCATGTGGATGGAAAATATGGACACTAAAACGCAGCTGTCTTACCTCCAATTATCTCTGCAAAATAGACAAGCCGTACTGTCCACGTCTTTATAGGTACAGGGGTTCCAAGTCACGATATTGTAAGCAAGGTGATGAATTGCTATTTTTTAAATCTGCATTAGTATAAAGAACACAACACCATATGAACAAGATCTGTTACAATCTGAGTTAAAAGTTCACTTTTTTACACAGTCAGGAAGTCCAGATCGATAGGAAGTAATTTCTCAAGATGTTAGTGAAGGCCAATTCAGCCGGACGGACCTGCTTCGCATTAAATAGCAGCATTGTATTAACAATGTTTACTCTCGTATGTGGTCTAACTGGCTGAATGATGTCAGCTGTATTGAGGACAGCTTCACTGAAGCTTCAGTCATGCTGTGAACGTCCCTCTGGTCTGAAGTGGGAGGCAACACCTCAACAAGAACAACATGAGAAGTGGAGGGTCAGCAGATCTTGTCTTCTATCATTTGTAACTTGTAGGCAACATATTTGTTGTTATTAATGTGTGTGTTTTAATAGCTCCTGTCTAGTTTTTCCCAGCACTGTCACTGTACACTGCTGACTCAAAATTGAGTGTCTTGTTGGCTCCAGGGAGCTCAATTATCTGGTCTGTGTCCATTATTCTAGCAGTGGCGTTTGTGCCTCCGGTGATGATGGTTCTACCCCGTGGCCAAATAGTTTCTCACAGATTGGATTTACACTAAGCTTTGCTGCTACAACAAAACACCTCATTAATGACACAGCAGCCATGAGCCACAGCTGGTATTTGTGTATCAGAGTGTACACATAAATAAATGAATGATGATGGCAGTGAACTCAAGCAAGAGTCTACCTGTGCGTTCCTTTCAGTTGTAACCACATAAGATAAAAGTTGAACCTGTTGTCTATTCATCACCATTAATCAGCAGCCAAACATGATAAACTCCAAATTCAGTTTCACATTTAATGCCTCTGTGTCCATAAATGCTCAAACATTCAACTTTCATTATACAGGTTCTAAGGGTAAATGGGCTCAGTGTTGTCTTAGCCCTGACGGAAAGAAATGTCAGTACAGGTAAAGACCGCAAAGTCATCCAAGTCCAAAGTTATATCTGGGTTGTTTTTTCTTTATGAACGGCCTTATAAGCGTTTTTTCTCCACTTCTATCCATTGCTCGACTTTCTGCTCAAGCAATGCAACAGTCTTCTCTTCAGTTTCATGTTTGGTTTGGACTTTGAAGAAACAAACTCTGATGTTTGCTCAGTCTGGTGACCTTCTCACCTCACACACTTCTCACTTATCTTTCTCTCCACCTCACACAAACACACACCTGTGTGTCTTATACAAGTTTATTTCATCATCAGTGTGTTTTTTTTTTTTTCCAAAGGACTAAAGTTTAGATTTTAGACCCAACGTCTCAGCTACCTCTAGTGAAGATGATTCTTGTCCTTCATCAACCATTGCCCCCCTAACTGCCTTGTAGATCCACACTGAGATGTTGGTTGGCAGACGTTATCAGCCAACAGTATATAGATCAGAGCAACCCATTCAGGTACTTTTCTCCTGTGTCATGATTACGCCCCTTTTTGGGTGAAAACAGCCACTCTAATTTGACTGGCAGTCAAAACAAATAAGGACGTATTTGCCAGTTAAAGTGCATAAAATAAGAACAAACTTCTTCACAGTAGCAAAATAAAGAATCAGACAGAATCAGAGAAAATGACAATAAAATTAAATACTAAAATAACATAAAATATAGAATATTGCCCAATATATCCATATAGTAATTTTTTACTCCCTAATATCCAGTATCATTCAAGCTGTACTGTCTTACTCCTTATCACCATCTGCCTTCTTTTTCCCCTTTCCTGACCTCTCAGCTATGCTAGTCTCTTACTCAATTTCTCCTTTCTGGCAAATCGTATTGGTGATCAGAGGAAGCTTTTCAGCTTCCTGTGATTATCGTACAGTTTCGAACTAACTAACTCCAGCGGATGTGTCAGTCACTAATGATTGGTTAGGGAAAAATCAAATCTTTCCCTTGGAGAAAAGAAGGCAACGTCAGACTGAATAGTTCATTCAGTCTGAATATCAAGCAGCTGCAATCCCTCACCAGGCCCTCTCTGCTGGCTCCCCGTCCGTAGTTGTGAACATTATTTAACCAGCCACATTAACTAGATCACTTCCTAATTTTCACACCAGCAGAGACAGCAGAGCAGACACATATAGACTGAGAGAAAACATTAAGTGCCTTTTTGTGTTTTGGCCTCCTTCCAGTTGCTGTAAGAGAATTAAAGCTGGCAAAGCAGTCAGCCTTCATTCAACGAGGAAGCAAGCAATCAGTAGAAACGATCGCAGTTTAAACAAGTAACTCGATATCAAAACAGGAGAGACAGAGGAAAGAGCTCCACAATGACTCTTTATTGCTGTTTGACATACAAACAGCACACTGTGGATGCTTGATGTATCTTGGCACACTGGTTGGACTTGTTGGCTGGCTGAGTGACTGACCGCCTTTTGGCAGCGAGAGGGTGTCAGTGTGGTCGACTAGCAAACCGCCCTGCCTCCACGCCGCTCCTGTAGACCTGTGGTACTCAGCTGAATGATGGATCGGGTGCAAAGGCTGCGTGTCCCACCCCGCGGTCACCGCTAATGAAAAGCAGGCATGAGGAGGCAGCTGCTTTCACTCTCTGGGTCTCTTACCGTTGCCTATAGGAAACTGGGAATCAGTGTCATGTCGTGCAGCAAGCAGGGTATTCTGGGGGCTAATCCACCACAATGGCAGTATGTAGCTACCCCTGAAACCACAATTTGTCATTTTTTCATTTCCGTTTGTGTTTGAATTTAAAAAATGAGATACAGTGTATTAATAAGTGAGCTTTAGAGGTGTTGATAGGTGTTTTAATCTTTGGACAAGCTAGCTATTTTTCCCTAATTCCAGTCAACCACCTCTTGGCTCCAGCTCCACACTTCCACACGCTGGGACATGACATTGATGTCTGTCTTCTCATCTCACTTTTGGAAAGAAAGTGAAGGCAGGAAAGGGAGGGAGGATGAAATGCTTGATTGTAATACATTTTCCAAGTATACATTTCTGTGTGTTTCTGTTGTTCCCTGTTTCTCACCAGCTTCTTCTTTCTCTGCTCGTCTGTTGTAGCGCCATGTCTCCATCACTCTCATTTCCTCCTTTGTTTGAAAAAGGAACTTCTAATTCTCTCATGTATGCGTTTGTTTGTAATTGAACTGCTGTGGGCTCCACAGCTTTGGGATTACTTGGAGGAATTTGCACTGCGTTTTCTTCCAACTTTTTTCACTACTGTCCCAGAACCATCCTGAAAAACAAACAGTGAATTGCTGTTTCATAGTTTGTTCAAATGATTTTCTCATCAGCAGCTATATACACCATTTCTTTTCTAAGTACAAGTGTTACTGTATTTCAGTGTAGAATTGGAATAAATTTATCTGGTTACTTTCATCTCTGACACAAGTTTGGTCAGATGTAAAACACTGATGTAAAGTGTTTGTAATCACAAACTCAAAGTAACATTACTTTTACCTCCAAACTGTACTCAGCTGAAGTACTTCAGTAAACTCATCTTGTTGCAAATTAAACTGCAGTTCACTGTTAATTGCTTTATGTTGCTTCAATGTGTTTGAGTTCCGTTTGCCGTTAGCTCTGTTAGCTCCGTTGTGCAAATACACTGCAGGACTCTGCAGTTCACAGGCTGCTAACAGCTAACTGTCTCTCCTCCTGCCAATTTCAACATCTGTTGTTCACAATGAAGCATTATCAGGATAAAAATAGGGTGCGTCCCCCGTCAATAGTGATTTTACTCTGTCCTTTCCAATTTTAATATCCAAACATCACAGAATCAGCTCACTCACAAACAGCCAGGGTAGTGCCTGGCTAAAGTGGGCTAGCTAGTAGCAAGCAGCTGCTGCAACTGTTTCAATCCAATGACTAATGAAAAAAAATAGACCTATTTTAATTTAGGGATAGATGAACCGTTACCACAGGAACATTTCAGAATCTTCTAACTTCTAACTATAGTAACAGCACGAGAAGACGTGCTCCATTGTAATCAGCACTCATTTGCAAAGTGATAGTTATTGCATACAGAAGAAACAAAACACTAAATTCCTTTCTTTCTGCCTGTGTCCAGGGGAAGATCTCTGTTTATCCCAAACACATTATCTATCCTCCCAGGGATGATGGGACATCATTAGACTCGAGCCCGTAGTGCATCCTTACCAAAGATATTGGTGCATGCATCAGGTTTTACATTTTTGTAGTTAAATGTTAAATGCTTCACCTGCCCTACATAAGACTTAAGCTGGCCTACACACTACAGGAGTTTGGGGACAATTTTTCACAGATTGCCCTCTCCTGAGAATCGGAGGAAAAATCTGGGTTGGACTTCTGGTCGGCATTAATGTTCAGCCCATACAATCAATCTTTACCTCCTGGATTTGCTCTCAGAATCATTGGGACCACCCAAATCATTTCAAACATGCTTGATATTTACAATTTAAAATCTGGATGATTATGTTGAATTGAAAAGGAGGTGTTACCAAGCACCGGTAAACTCTAGCCCTTGTGGCTAACATTAGCCAGCATTCCACTGTTGACAGGTATTAAAACGATTTAAATAACACCTCCAGTTCTCACTGGAGAATAGACAAGCCGTGTTGGCCACGTCTCCCCAAACATTTTCTCATCCAGACTTGTTTAACTTTAGCTTTTGTTTTTTTCTCGCTGCAAAGCGTCCGTCTCCATTGCTTCCATATGATATCACACGATTTCACATTCCCCATGAAATCATTCGAGATCACGTGAAATCATGTTCTCTCTGGCTTAGTAATCTTGATAATGGTGTGTGGTGTGCCATTATTTTCAAATCTTGTGGTGTGTTTTAGATTAGTGAGAAGAAGTTTCTGCTGATGTGTGTGATGCAACCAGATTTTCAAATTTGTTCAGATTTTAAACCTCCTGCAGTGTGGGTCCAGCTTTAAATGCCTGTCTGAAAAAGAGGTCGGCAGACTCAGTGACTGGCTGACTGTTACGGCTACATGCTTACTCTGAAAGATCTCTTTCAGTCAGAATCATAGCGGAGAATGAGGGCAGGTAGACTTGATGGTTGCAGACTAAACAAAACTTGTGAAAGAAGCAGCGAGATCATGCGATGAATAAAATGGGACATGGGCCCCTGCTTTGTATCATTTTCTGATGCAGTATGTCAGTGTGGTTGGTATCTGTTGATCTGCTGTGTGAACCTTTGCTGTTGTCTGATTATGAAATGTAAGAACTGAAAAGACATATAGATAATAGTTTAGTTACTGTATATTTCTGAAGGGAACGGTGTTATCAAGATGACAGGCTGGCTTGGGCAGATGTGCACTGAGCCATGAATGCAGGTTGCATCTTCATGTTCAGGACTGTTATATGATACACATGTTTCCTTTAGTATTCACACTTATTGCTCTCATGTTATCTGCAGCCATGTGTCAAATATGTGCTGCATGTAGGCCAGCTGTAATGAACTCTTGAGAGAGAGAGGAGTATTCCCCTGCCCCAGTATAAACACAGACAGGAGTGAAAACTCTTTGAGAGTTTGACTCGTAGCAGGCTCCTCCTCTGTGTATTTTTATAAAGCTATAAAGAACACCATGTAGAGAAAGCGCACAAGTCAGCCATTATTCCTGGACCGCTCTTGAATTGGCCACATTCCCATAGAAAACTCCAGCTTTGTTCACATCTTAACTCTCCCTCTCCTCTTATCCCCCTTCATCTCCTCAGTCTATCGCTCTGCTGGTATGCAGTGTCATTACTATGGTATTCTATGGTCCGTGTTGCAGCCACAGTTCGACATAGTATTATTTTTCTCTTTGGGATATAGCACACACACAGCCTTCAGCATGCCAGTGCAGTTACCACAGAAAATTAGAAAAGCCTCTCATCACCACTACAGAGAGACTTAAAGCACCCAAAGTGTTTGAGGTTAATTAAGCTAAAGATGTACACTGAACATGGAATTAATTAGTTCACTGTGAAACATTATTTTTCAATTTGCTCCACATTGAATAGCTCCCAGTACAGTAATGTTTTTAATATTTAAAAGATATGATTTTGAACTGGAAATGAGTTCACTCTTTCATTTCATAGTAAATGTTTAGTTGTGATTTGAACCACACTTGACCTGGATAGTAGCTGTCACATACAAGCTGAACATGCAGTCATCAGGTCTTTGTAGAACTGCCCAAGGTTGATGGGTGAATGCATCTTGCTATAGAGTGCTGCAGAGGTGACGCATTTTGTAGGCCAACTCCAAAGTTAGCATTGTCTGGTTCCCTCCACAAAAAACTGGATTGCAAACTCATTTCCGGGTTTTAGAACTCATTCCTGCAGCTCTCTGTAGATACTAAAAAATGGTGGCCAGGTAACCACCCTTCTTTACGGTGAATGGTCTTTAACCTATTTCTGTTTGATTTAGGTGTTCCTCAAGGGTCCATTCTTGGCCCAATGTTTTTTGTTGTTGTTGTTGTTTATTTTTTCAATTACTTTCACTCAGTCAGGTGATACAAAACCATGATTTCTTCTTCTATTGCTATTCAGATGACAGGTGTTCATTCCACTGCAGTCCAACAAATCTAGCAGCCTTCTCACCTGCCTTAATGATAGCAAATGTTGGATATCCCCACATTTCTGAAAATGAAATGAGGTCATACTAATTTGACCAACAATTATTACCAAATTTTTAAAAATTTTACTGCTTACTTTCATTACTGGCTTTGTGTCATAATATCTCACAGATTTTCTGAGGTCCTCATACGCCTGTCTGTCCCCTTAGATGAATAGGCTCTGCTGGTTATTCCGAGGTCTTGGTTGGTGGCAAAAGGTGACCAGCTTTTGCAATGCAAAGTCCCTGAACTCTGCTCTTTGAGACTGGACAAGCTACGTACATCTGTAGGATTTTTTAACCTGTTTCCCAAAACATAAATTCAAAAGAAAGCCTGGATAGATATTTAGTATGTTTCATCTGGTTTTCTCTCTCCATTTTTGCCATTTTTTAAATTTTATTCTACCTAGGTCTCATGATTGCATTTTATTGTTTTTACATGTTTGCCATGATTCATTGTTTTTCCTGTTTTTTTACGTTGTCCTTGTACATTTGTAAAGAAAAGTGCTCATTAATCATTGAATAATAAGACTCCTTTATTATATCAGGGAGCATTCTGTGATTCTGGTCAATGTATTTCATATGGTTTTTCAAATTTTTTTTGTTGTTGTTTTGGACTGCATCCCTGTTGTTTTTTCATCTACAGCTGATTATGTGTAGAAAAGACACGTCTAATAGTGTCTCTGTGTCTCATTTCCAACAGGTGGCCTACCTGGGTAAGGTGACTATCTCTGGGACCCAGTTCCTGTCGGGCTGCACAGAGTCAGCGGTGGTCGGTCTGGTGGAGCGTCGTGCCCTCGCTCAGCAACAGGGCACCTTCCCCACAGGCAACTCCCTGCTGGAGATCCGGCCCTTCCAGGTGCGTCTTCACCACCTGGACGAGCACGGTGAGGCCTCAGTAACCATGGACACCTACCAGGTGGCACGGATCGCCTACTGCACAGCCGACCACAGCATCAGACCCAACGTGTTTGCATGGATCTACCGGGAGATCAACGACGACCTATCCTTCCAGATGGACTGCCACGCCGTGGAGTGTGAGAGCAAGCTGGAGGCCAAGAAGCTGGCGCACTCAATGATGGAGGCTTTCCGCAAGACTTTCCACAGCATGCGCAGCGATGGCCGTATCCACAAGAGTGGCTCATCAGACGACTTTGCTGAGGACTCATCCACCCCTGAAGACTCGACCCCAGATGATGGTTGAACTGAAACTCACCCAAACTCCTGATCCCCATCCTAACAAAGCGAGGGGTGACTGGAAGGATGGACAGATGACCTGCTCTCTCTCATTCTCCCCTACTATCACTTTCTGTCATCAATTTGGAACAAAATTAAGTGACCCTGTGAACTGACACACCCAGGATAATGAAGTAGCTTTTAAATACTGTAAAGGGAAGGTAGATGGAAAAGGAGTTACAAAAGATCTTCATTTACATACAGGGATAGCAAAGTGCTGCCACTTTGGATAAATGGCCCTTGACGACCCACAGGGGCCTGTCAAGCACCTCTGTAAACGCCCTCAAGAGATTGATTCAACATTCCCATTTCCATTTTCAACCACTGTCACTCCTGCACCCAGCAGAGACACTGTTTGTGGTTCTTAAGCTTTTTCATCTAGAAAACGACAAACTTTAGTCCCTGTTCTTCTGACCCCAGCTCATGACAACCTATTGCTACTCTTCTTGCCATGTAGGGACCCAGCAGAAATAGGCCTGTGACCTATTTCGGGCCCCAACCCAGAGTTTATGAGACTGTTGGAGCACATAAATTCTTTAAATGTTTAATTATGTGGATCTCTGTTTAAATGCCTTCGACCTTGGTAATAGCAAATGAGGATGTGAAAGAAAAGCAAAGCCTTTAAGCACTATTCATATCATCACTATGGTACCTTAGTCCAACCCCAAAATTATTCGCCATTCGGCACGGCTGTTACTCATGTGGACGATGGGGCCAGAGTCTCCGTTTAATAGGTACTTAAAGATTCAGAGTAAGGCGCCTGGGAGAATATAGGTGCTACATAGATGTTACATTTTAGAAGTTCTCACTGGGCTGAAAGCCTGGGTCTGTCTGTGACACCTTAATCACCCACACCTGACTTCTGTTTTGAGTATACCAAAATTCAGGCTGGATTTTGCCTGTCAGATTATGTGCCTCACTTTCCTCTCACATTAGTTTGGTCTCTTACCCAGGTCCCAGTGTGTATGTGTGGCCACGTGTGTGTGTGCTGACCTTTTTTTTGTTTTGTTTTTTTTCTGTGTGCGTAGGTGTAATTGCTTACTTCTGTACTTTGTGTATATGAATGTACATGTGAGTGCTTGCATCTCTGTGTGTGAAAGAGAAAAGAAGAGGAAGATTAAGGGGAGGTATTGTATGATTAGCTGGAAGTGAAGACTTCTCATCACCCCGGAAGCATCCATTTTTGATGCTTAAGGAGGCGTTTTAAAATCAGACTGGTACTGTGACCATTTGCCACGTTTTCTTACTTTTGTCGAAATAAGAACATGAGTATGAGAGTCTGAATGTGCCAGTCACTGAGGTTGTAGGACCCTAAAAACACAGCCGTCCAAGGTAACGACACCTCCTGGCCTCTGCTTGAATGTATGATGTGTCCAACGTGCTGTGAGCACCTCGCACCGTCTCCACTCACTTCAGTCTCCCGTAATTTCCTCATGCTATCACAGACAGCTGTAAGGGACAGTCAGTGACTGGCTTCACTCTGCTCTGCTGCCGTGCATCGCCTCTCCGAGCAACTGAGGCACTGCTGTGGGGCAAAAACTCATCAGAGTTCCACTTTGTTCTTTTCTAACCGGACTGTATTGAACAGACTGGATGCTATCAGTGGAAATCAGTCATTGACTCAGTCAGAACGATCAGGTGGCTCTGGTCAACACACACACAATCAAATATACACACCTACATACAATTATACATATGTACACATACATTGTATTTGAATCTTGCTCAATAAGCTTATGTAAATACAAATGTATCACTTTCCAAATATTACAGCATAAATGTTGATAGCTATTTTAAATAATAAAAAAATGTTGAGAACCATCATACGATACAGAAACAGTGTTATAAAGCCTACTGTGAATAATAAGTGGAGAGCCTGATAGCGGTGGCTGTGCGTGTGTGTATGTGTGTGTGTTTGTAAGGGATAGTGTGTGGTGGGAAGTGTGGTGAGGGGTGTGTATGGACAGACCAGAGGGGGGAGAATGTTTATAAAGCTGTAGATTACTGTGTCATGTCTGTCTGAAAGCTCAGACGCGCTTTAAATGTTTGACAAATGTTACCTTAAGTGTTTTCTATACAGTGTTTGCAAAGATCAAGAAACAATTGCTTATAAAGTATTTACCAAGACCAAGCGTGTGATGGCGTGGTCTGTTTTGTCTCAAACCCACATCTCATGTCTCAACCATAATTCAGGGTTGATAGATGGATGCACATTGCTACAGATGTTAAAATATGGTGGCCAGGCCATTCTTTCACCTGAATGTTCTTTGACCCATTTCTGTTTAATTGTGGTGTCCCTCAAGGGTCCATTCTTGCCAGGTGATACAAAACCATGATGTCCTCATCTTTTGCTCTCCAGATACTGTAGATACGGCTCGTGGCCCAGATCTGGCCCACCGAAAGGTTACGTGTGGCCCATAGCGGCATCTTGAGCATTTGGAAATATTGCAATTAAATTCTAAAACAGCCAGTCAGTATCTTTTTTTTCCATTAAGTCGTTGTCAGGCTTTTGTTTTGAAAGGGGTCAGTGCTGTATTCATTGATAATGAATGAACTGTATCTTTTATATAAAACTTTAACTTTATTTACTCAATGCTGTACTACCATGTTGTTTACCTTGTACTTCTACTGTTGCCTGTTGCTGCTACTACTGTTGGCATTCCATAAAACTTCAAGTTTTGGACCCTGCCAACAAAACTAATCAGCCCACAATTTTATCACATGGCAACTGAGAAAAGGTGACCAACAGTACAAGTGCATAAACTGTGTTAGCCAGCTATTAGCTTATAGACATCTAATTGCTGTTGTGTACTTCTGACTATTTAATTAATAGAAATTCGGCCATTATTAAGACCTTATATCTTGTGGTTGGACCAGGGAAGCCAGATCAGTTTCTCACGTGTGAAAAGTAAGTGCCCACCCCATTTTTTTAATCTGAATGTTCTTTGGCCCAGACCCATTTAATTGTGGTGTTCCTCAAGGGTCTGTTCTTTGCCCACTGAATGTTTTTTTCAACTTGCACGTTGTGCTTAGTCAGGTAATACAAAACCATTATGTCCTCTTCTGTTGCTCTTCAGATGACAGATTTATTTGTTCCACTGCTCTCTAACAACCTGTCTATCTGCTTTAATGATATTAATTCAACAAACACTTTTTACCAGTCAGTTCAACAGAAAATAACACTGCTTGTCAAAAAATAGGTAGCAGACTCTTATTTTTTAACGTTTAATCTTCTTGAGGCAGATCTTTTTTCCAAGAATCAAATGAAAATTGTTGCCCGTACATCTCATTTCATGTCTCCTCCATCATTTGTTCTGAGCTGTCACCAGATTCTGGCTAAAAGAAGTTTTTGTTTTTTAAATTCTGGTTGATTTTAACTTTCTGGATTCCCTGCTGTGGCTCTCGTGTGGGAGGATAAATACAAAGCATGTTCAGTTTCAGAACAAACAGAGCGGGTAACCAGATGATGCTCTGACAGGGTGCCAGGACACATGTAAAGCATAACCTCACAGTCCTCCATACGCACATGTTGCTCCATACTGGAATGCGACTCGCCTGAAACTATTCAAGGTATAAAATCTGTTTTAGTGTGTCGTGTGTGCTCTAAGAAATGTTTTGGACGTGACTTAAAGCCACAATCAAACACAAAAGCTATTCATTCTGCGTTTTCATGGGGATCATAAATGCCAAGTGAAGGAGCGGTTTGAAATATTTGACTGAATTGTGAGCAGGTTTCACACTTCTGTCACAATCACGCCTCTCCTGCGTGTGGTCAAGATGCCCTGAACAAACTCATAAACATAACTTTACGGCACTTCCAAGCATGTTTCAGGTTTAAGTGTGACACTGCCTTTGTCCATCCTCTGAAGGAGGTTTTTTATTCTCCCATTCTTCACATTCCTCTGACTTCTCTGATCTTTCTTTTATTGTGTTGTTGTGCTGTGGCCTCTTGTCTGCCGGAGTGTGGCAACTCTTTTCTTTTCAAAGTGCCCACATCAGTAACAAGATAACTAGCTGCTCTCAGCTTCTGTGGCTGGCGATCATTTTGCAGCTTAAGAGCTGCAGAGAATTGGAGGCAAAATGGATGCTGTGAAGAATGTTAATGTGCGTTGAATGAGAACACTGCCTCCCTCTGGCAAAAGGAGCTACAGCCTCCTGCTTTGAACAGTTTTTCAAAGAGGCCTTTTCATGTTGTCATAACCAGTCCAACTCCTCATGATGATGATCATTAGTTTGTATATGGCAGCAAGGAAACAGATTGTTTTGCTGTTACATCGTTGGCTTAATTGAGGATATTGTTCACACTGATGGATTTCCAACACCAAATGGACATGAGGATTGGGCAGATATTTCCTTATCTGAGTTATGGTTGCATTAGGGCTGCATGGTACAGCAAAAAATCATATTGTGATTATTCTAACATATTGCAATTGTGGTATGATTCGTTTTTGCCTAAATTTGTTGGGATCTCTACCAAACAAACATGTTTTCTTACATCTGGAGGACAAGATTTGTGGGCCAGAGCATCTCTGCAATATTTCGATTAATTGTGCAGCCCTAGTTTGCATTAATCAGATGTAACATTGTCTTGTTACCAAGCAGAATTTTAAGTCTCAATCGCTTGAGATAATTTGAGCACAATACTGATAATCATCTCTGCACTAAAGGTTTCATAACATCATGTCAACCTTCTGCCCCCGTCTCTTCTCGCTCACTGTACACAAGCCTCACTGTTTCGATGCCTCTTTGTCTTGGATCAGTGCTGAGCGTACACTCTCCGATCGCTCTCCACTGTGCTCTTGTGTCTGTCTGACCCACTTCCAGCAGCGCATCAGCACAGAGGGGCCCTGTGGGGCCCCAGAAAGAGGCCACCCCGGCAGCCCTGCGTCTCTGCTCCACTGAGGCGTCAGTCAGTCAGTCAACTCACAATACCACTCTGTTACCGCTCCAGCTGGCCGCTCTTCCTCCTCCAAGTCCCAGAACCGCTTGTCTATCCGCCCGCCAAGGGCCCACACGCTTGAGGTCCGGTTGGGGCCGGGAAGTGGTGCCAATACTGGCTTCCGATCAGACTCCTCTTATTTGTTCGCTATCTCTGCCTTACTCTCCTTTTTCTCCCTGACCGCCGCTCCCCAAGCAGGGGGCCCGGGCCTCTTGGAGGGAGAGTGTGGTGGAGTACTGTAAACATATGTGTGTAACATATGTGTGAAATGGACCAGGAACTGTACACATTCTTTCTGCCTCTGGTTTGACTGATAAAGCACACTTTAGATTACATAAGATGCAAACAGTTGTGTGGTGAAACAATAATTAACATTTCAAACATTTAAAAAAATGATTTGTGAACAGAGTAAATAAAGTGTTATATTGTAGTAGTCTAAAATAAGACAATCTGTGCTGAATTAGCAGTGTCTGTTATAGATATATACAGTATGTAACCACTGCTAATTCAATACAGGCATTATATTCATTTTTGTGCACACAAAGGACAGTTCATCTTTTTCCTTTTTTTTTTTTTAAGTTTCAGTTAGTTTGGCGAGGAAACACTGCATTTTTCTCATCATGATGTTTGGAAACTTTCTACCATTATATCAAATACATTACAAACTGAACTTGAAAGAAACACAAGAAAACGTGTGTCTTGCTGAAAGATGACAAAAACATACTGTTATGACTTGAAAGCAAAAGGCAAAATTGAGAAATAATAGGGGTCCCTCATATCCTTATCGTTTCACAGTAATTTTCTTGGAAGGAATTATGATAAATAGTGCTGGTTATGGAATTTCCATGAAAAATAACTGTTCAGTTGAAATCCAAGAAAATATTAATTAGCGATTTATTGAGAAAACATGATTCTTTATTTTATGTTGAATTGTGCGTTTGACTGTAGACATATTTCATATTTGTGTGTCTCTGTTTTTCCTATAATTAGTTTAAAATAAACATAATTCTTCTTGGGACATTCAGAGGAAACTGTTGGAACATTATTGGGGAAATACAGACATGTAAAATAAAGTATTGCCATAATTTGAAAAGAAAAGTAGTTTAAAATCTAAGGTACTGAAGGTAATGTGTCTTCCAGACCTGCGTGAGTGATGAAGAGGACAGTCTCAGTCAGATTCTTTCTCTCTGACATACAAACCATTTCCTCTGATCGTGTCCAGATCCCCTCTGATCCCCCCCAGTTGGACTGTTGGACTGGTCCCTGAAGCCCTCGTATGATTTAGGATTCCTGTCATAATGAAATGTGGACTGGAATGAAGAGGGAGGGGAGGTGGCCGGGGGTGGGGGGTGGCTGCCCGTCACAACACAAGACTCCAGACACTGTGTTCACCTAAGCCCAGAGGATTCAGAGCACATCTCTATTGTAATACACTCGCAGTCACATACAGATGAATCCCTGGGGGACAGGAAACGTCTGGACTGAGGTCCAGGAGGAGCTGGTTTGTGAGGAACAGGGGATCAGAGTCTGAGAGAACAACAAGCTCAAACAGATCCTGGAGGTCAGTGACTCTGTCTGTCCTACTGTGAACTGTTTTGATGCTGTTCAAAGTTTTTTTTGTCCACACACCTGTTACTGCTCACAGTTTAATACAACATTCCTGAAGTAATAATATATCTGGAGGCACATGGCCTGTCTGATGTGTTCTGACATGTTTAAAACAAGACATTTTTGAAGAAAAGAAGAAGAACAAGATGTTTTACATGTGAAAACATCCACAATATTCACTTTTCAAGTGAGCCTGACATTTTCATCTATTAACAGTGTGTCACGTCAGATATTACACTGATTTAAGGGCAAAGTAAGCAGAGAATGTGGAGAAACACTTCACTGATGAAGTGATATTTGACAAGTAACATATGACTCTAAAAACGCATCTGCTTTGAGGTTTGGTGACTTTTTTTGACATTAAAGGAATAGTTAGACATTTTGTGAAACAGGGTTTCTTGCTTGCTTTCCAAGAGTTAGATCAGAAAATCAATACCACTCATGTTTTAGCACGGGCAGTTCAGATATTTTGAGGTAGCTACTCATCCATATCATTGTTCATTTATCTTTAATTACAGTTAATTGCAGTTGTCATCCCCCTAGTTTGGAGAAGCACCAGAAATAGTGCAGTGTGCAGTGCAGTGCAGGAAGAAAAAAAAAAAAATCAAAACCAGCTCAAATGTACACTATTTTTAGAATATTTTCGATGCTTTACCATGTTATCAGACAGCCCTTTTTGACAGAAAAGTGCTGTTATATAAGCCAATAATCACTCTCTCCAAATCAACTAGACTCCATTGGCAAAAACAGTAATTTTACCTCTCAGAACACAGGAGTTGCTGGTCTGCTGCTGCATTGATCTGTAAGTTTGTGTTACTGTGTGATTTCGGTGTTTTAAAAGGTCAGTTCAGACGCACTGAAGTCACACAATAACACAGACAAACTAATGAGGCAGCAGTAGGTTTGCAACTCCTGTGTAATGCTACGCAAAATTACTGTTTTTGCTGATAGTGTCTGGTCGCTTTGGACAGAGCAATATTTGGCTCATAAAATGGCAGATTCCCATCACAAAAAAAGTCTGTCTGGTGGTAAGGTAAAGCAGTAAGAATACTCTAAAAATAGTGTACACTTAAACTGATATAGATTTTTTTAAATGGCTAAAATACATTTTTGCTGCCGACCCTGTCCACAGCAGCACTTTGCTTAGCTTCCTATCCCAGTACTCCTGCTGCTTCTCCAAACTGGGAATGTGCCACCTGACATCTACTGTAGATAATACATACACTATCAGTAAGTCCCTCATACAAAGCCCGCTTCAAATAATCTGAACTATCCCTTTAAATATAAAGCTACAACCAGCAGACAATTAGCTTGTGCTTAGAACAAAGACTGGAAACGGGGAAACTGCTAGCATAACTTTGTCCAGAGCTACCAAACAACACTTCAAAAGCTCCCTAACGTGTTATATCCATTTGCATAATCTATAAAAAGGTGTGGCAACATGTTCTTGTGTTATGGGAGTTGTGTCAGACTATTTCTATGCTCACACAACAAATGATAAGCTCTCCAGCTGCTGTCTGTGACTTTGACAAAAAAGTAAACAGAAATGAATAACAGATCTTATTTTAACTTTTCAATTTTCACTTATTGTAGCAGGCCTAAAGTGATTCTTACACTCACCAGGTGCCTTTCCTTCTAAATTTTGCTTGATTTCTCTTGAGTCTCCTCGGGCTAGCTATGGGTGCCAAATACAAAAAAAAAGAAAAGTCTCTGAGGTCAACTGTTTAACTGTTGCAGCTCCAGGCATATGTTTGTTCTTTCTTTTTTTTGGTCAAAAATGGCTCTTTGGATAGTAAAGGTTGCTGACCCTGCTCTAGCTACATAGTTAGCATACATATACAAGACCATTATCAAGTCTCAGCAAGAAAACAAATAATCAAGTATCTCAAAATGTTAAACTATTCTGAAGGGCTGTCCACACCAAGGCCTATAACCATAACTATAAAAAATATAGTTCTAAAATCGTTCTAACTCAAGTTAATGGTGGAGTCTGGACTGCAGCTTTATAGTTGTGGTGTGGACTCCTCCATCCTCTTGAGTTAGAACGATTTTAGAACTATATTTTCTATAGTTATAGTTATACTTTTTGGTGTGGATGGCACTTAAAGGAAAGATTTTATATCTTCTCATTTAAGTTTTCCTATGTTTCTAAGCTGCTTCCCTTTCCTGTGTACTGGTGAGCAGCAGACACAGTATTTATCTTCTGCTTCAGTGTGGGGCTGTGTTCTGCTCCGTAAAAAAACAGATTTGGATGGTTTAATGCCAAAGAAAAAAAAAGGGAAAGAGACAATGAGGAGGCGTAGAGGATAGTAGAGGAAAGAGGAATGGAATGCATGTGGAGAAAAAAATAGGCTGAATAGGTGACAGGAGCAAAGAGACATGGCTCATCTGGTTGGGCATCTTGCACCCAGATGTTGAGGGGAGAGTTGGGTAATCCAGCTCTATCACATCCTGCTGGTCGGGCCAAAATAAAAGCTCAGAAAATAAACAACTGAGCAAACTGTCTCATCGCTTGTAAATGAGGTCACAGACACAAATAGATAGATGCTTGGAAAAAAAAAAGGAAAAAATCACATTTTCCTCAATGGTCTAAATGGAACCGAAGACCAGACAGCATGCAGCTGTTGTTACGTTCTTTGTCCACTTGGTGTCATCATAGCTCAGCGTTTAAAGGCAGCGTGCTCTACATACTGTTGGACTTCAATGAGACTGTAATCATGGAACTGTATTAGTGCGGAACAGAAGACTTGTTGCAAAAGTTGTATTAATTGTTGAATTGATTATAGTTGGCAACCAAACCTGTACTTTGAAGAGAGATCCGTGCTAATAAGACAGAAGGGCAAATTGGATTAAAAAGGTTTTACATTTCTATGTTTTTTAACCTTATTAAAATGTGACCTCTTTATACGTCCTCAAAGGATCTAAATCCCTAAAACTTTTGAAATAACTGAGGTAGGACAGACACGGCCTGTTTGAACAGCATCGCTTGGAATGAATCTAAATGTTAGAGGTGCCAAGAGAATATCTGAGATATTTCAGTCTCCTCTCTGTCACTACAGGGTTTCCTTTTTGAAAATGCCGTGACTTCTGGATGGATGCCCCTTCACATTTGCTCCCCTTCACACATGGCAAAGCCTTTGAGAGGAGCACAAAGACGAGATCAGTGAGCACTGAACGCATAACACGGTGGCAGATCACGATAGCGCAGATGATCCTGTCTTTAATTCAGAATTCAGCATACAGCCAGATCTGACCTGGATAATACCGCCAGGGAAACGATTGCAACCTACATACAAAGAGGTGAATGATGTCGATTTCAGTCCGGAGGCCGTGCCGTCAAGTTTTAAAGCTTAAATTTTTTTTTTTTGTAAGTGAGCATCAGCAGAAACTGAAGGGAGAGTGTTTCAGCTGTGACATTTCAATGGGCCTTCTGAAGTAGCGGGCTGCCTGTGTGGCTCGGCTGGTTTAATCCTGAAGCTCAAAAGACTCTGCAGGTTGTTGGGAAGGAGGGAAATGGAACTCATCGCACATCTGTAAAACATCTCTGAAGACAGGGCACATCTCACAGCGCCGCGTTATCCTCTTCATCTGACTGTATATGTCAAGTTTGTTTGTTTTCATAACCTTAATCCGAGATGGGAAATGAATTTCGTGCTTGTCAGCTGCGATAGGATCGACATGTTTAATGCTTACAGTAGATTCCAAGCACCGTGTGACACGTTCAAATAAAGGATGGCTTAGAACAGAGCAGGTCATATTGACAATGAGATAATTTTGTGGCTCTATATTTTTTCCCATACTTGAAATCACTTGCATGTTTATTTCTAGAACAAATAAGAAGAAAATGCTCAGCTTTTATTTGCTGAGATTCAGTTAAGCAAATAAAAGCAGGAGCAAAGAATCCTCATTTAATTGAATTTTCTATCTTTGGAATATCTTCACCACATTGTTTTGATGCCTTTTTAAATAAAACCAAGAGCTAACAAACAAGGAGTTATTCTAAAACCAACTGGAAACTAGGTCGAGTACTGTTAGATGTTGTTATCCTGCAGCTGAACGAGAGATAAAAATGTTTTGAAACCCTCAAAAGATGCAAGATGGAAATAATCAATAGTCAAAATCTGATAGAGGAAAACTAAATTCTGGCTGTAGAGTTTTGGAACAAAACTGAAGAACTGCTCCTGTTATAATCAGACCAGATGCTAAAAGTTGTTTTTTACAAATTATTGGCACTCTGGTTCTGTTTCAGCTGCCTGGTGTTTTGGGTTTGTTGTGAATCTTCGATGTTGCATTTATACACTGATCATTGTGATGCGGAATGGTGTTTTTGTTGTGCACATGCCAATGAAATAATCATCCTTTTATCGAGACTAAATGACAAGATGCTCAAATACGACACTCTGCTGCTGTGGTAGATGCAGTATGAAATTAACACAGCCACACTTCCACACAACGCTGGATTTTGTGTGAATACAGCCGAATTGAACCTTCATCCTGTCGGTGTGTCCTCAGTCTGCGCTGCTTGTGTCAGCAGCCATTTTTGTGTACACTCAAAATCATTATCAGCAGTAAGCAGAGAATATGTCAACAACTCGCCAAAAACAAGACAATTAGTGTAAAAACTGAGTAAAATGGAAAGGGAAAAGATGAGGTGCGCTTTAGCACTTTTTGTAGAACTTAAACCTACTTTTTAGAACATGTTATGTCAGAAGGGTTGGTAATAGAAGCTAAATCCTCAGCCTACGCCTTACTGGTCAATTTAATGACTTATTGTTACCTATTTATGTAAAACTGTTAACTTGGACAGAAATTATTTCACTACTACCACTACTTTTTGTGCAGAAATGTGATGAGTTTGAGACGTGAACCTCGTCATGAACTTTATTTAATCACAGCAACATGTAATAAAACTGTGGCTATGCCTTTGACACTAACAAGACACGAAGAGTCCTGCACAGTAAATTTATAAGCTGTTTACAACTGTCAGCTGTCGGTGATGTAAAGCTAAGCGTGTTGACCCAAATATAAAAGCCCACTGCTCCCAAAATACACAGAGGATGAGCTCAGTGACTGCCTGCCTCCTCCTTAACATACTGCTCAATTTCATTTTTAATTTTATGAACATCTACTCTTTCTGCAAGATTATTAATGATTTCTTACAACTCTTACAACTAAACAGACACTCATTTGGCAGACATTCAGCATTAATATGAACCCTAATTAACATGAAATGAACAAACAAAAATGTTCTACATAGTGGATATTTCAAAGGACTGCATGTTGTCAGAGAAGCCAGTCTTTCAATTTAGCATGTTTCCTGAATCTTTGACAACATATCATGATCATTTTATGATTTAGTAAAGTAAATATTTTTACAGTTTAAAGTATCTCATGACATTGTGACGGTGAACCATTAAGCACAATACCAGGACCCTGAAAGTGAAGCAAATAAATTTAAGTCATCTCATGCTCCTCGCTGTCAGTGCCACTGAATTGTAATTACTGTATATGAGCAACACGGCCTATCATGTCAATTTCAATCAGGATTGTGCTTCATGAAAGGCTCAGAAGTCTCAGAAGCAACAAGGTGACAAGGTGCTGTCAGGGTTCACTGGTGACAGCAGTGACTGACGCTGATGCAGGCTCTGTGTGACTCAGAGGACACCTTTACTGCTCTCGTTCACTGTCACTGAGGATTGTTTGACCATCTGTTTCACTGGTTCTCTGATGCCGCGAACAATTCATTGAGGTGATTGGTCTGCAAAGGCCATACAAGGTGCTGTGTGGCGAATGTCATGGCCATTCGTATTACAGCCATCTGGTCAGGGTGAGTCCGCGAGCCGCGGCGCAACAGAACGTGCGTTGACTCGTCTGTAATCAGGTAGAGGATGTCTGCTGTCAGCTGAGCATCGGGGCGCTGTCACATGTAATAACGCTGCTCGTCGTCTGTCTGCACACTTTATTGTGGATAATCACCCTGTCGCCTCTCTTCACTACAGAGGGACTGAAAAGGTCAGAGGTGACTGTGTCTAGATGAGGCCGACGACTCAGACTCTGCTGCTGGAATAAGAAGCAGCCTGGATTTACAACCTCAGGACCCTCACTGCTGTCAAGCCTCAATGTACGACACAATCTGACCTCAGGCCTTTTCTCTAATCACTCCTTACATAATGTTACATTAGTCTTATACGCTAAAGATGCAGTACAACATGTAATTTAGTATGTATGTGAAACCTTGTGTTGCACAACACTGACGGCATGAGTCAGTGCAGGTATTAGTGTCATTTACAGTAGCTGAAGATGAATTGAAGCATTTGACTGAAAGTGAACCTGAACCACGGCTACAAGTGAAAATGACAGGTTAGATTTTCAAACATAATGTAACAGCAGCACAAGCAGAGCGGATCATAAAGTCAGTGAAGTGACTCAGTTAAGTCCATCATCCAGCAAAGTTAGCTAATATTAGCTATCGTTAGTCACCGTAAGCTGCTGCTCATACCAGGCAAAGTGTTTTATTACTTATTAATACATCTTTTGGTTTGTAGGAGGAAGAGTGTGTTTTCCTTCTTTCAAACATTACATGTACTAGTTTTGTAGTTTATTTAGTTCCTAGATTTTCAAACTGTAGTACTTGTACCACTGGGGGTGCTGTAGCTCACCCTAGTGGTGTGTGGAGGAATGTCTTTTTTTTTTTTTAAATGAAATAAATGATCATACATTGTGTCTGTTGTGATATGTTTGGGTTCAAATACCTCGTTAAAGTGATAGTTCACCCAAAAATGAAAATCCAGTTAATATCTACTCACCCAAATGCTGACTGAAGGTCAGGTTTAGTTTTTTAGTCCACAAAACACTGAATGGTGACCAGTTATCAAACATAAAAAACAACAGAATAAAAACATAAAATGCCTCCATACTGCACATTGGTGGCATCTCTGAGCCACGTTCATGTGCACATGCACACTGTCTGAAGTGGATGTGTGTGGTGTGACGGTGTGCAAACGGCATGTCAGGACTTTAGGAGACTTGGGTTACACCAGATGAGCAGTATGAAGGCATTTTGTTTGTTTTTTTTCCAGTTGTTTTTTTATGTTTGAAAACTGGTCACATTCACATTGTTTGGGAGATTCTGCAACACTGTTTTCCTGTGAAACTCCAGCAGTGTTTTGTGGACAAACAAAATAAACTGGACTCTCAATCGCGTGAGGATGAGTAGATAATGACTGAATTTTCATTTTTGGGTGAACTATCCCTTTAAAAGGGTTTACTTATAGCTCTACACCGTGACTATATATGCAAATAGTCCATGCCGCCAGATGTTTAATTGACATCTGGTGTCATGACTTTATAAAGAATAAACTTGAAAAAAAAAAAAAAACTCATAAAAATGTATTCTTGTCTCTCCATAATCGGCCACTGAGGTCAGGCTACCTGCCGAATTGTAAACACGCTGACGTCAGACAGACCAATCTATGTCAAATGTAGGGACGCACAGCCCTATTAGCAGGTGATGACAACAGGATGTAGGTATGACATGTGAAGTCCTTTAGTCTGTTTGGATAACTGCAATGTGAAATCAGAACTAACCAAACCAACTGTAAAAAAAAGTGAACCATGGTCCAGACTTTTAGGTGTGAAAGCACCCTAATACTCTTTTCTGTTTCACTTTGATTCTAGAGACACAGTCAGCATACACGGAATTTACTCTGTCACATCATTAATCAACCCGGGATGAAGTGTCTGCCACTGACAAACTGTCTGACTGGCTGTTTTTCTGATGTTTGTTTTCACCCGAAGGGCTGTGTGGTCGTGGGACATGACATATGGCTGCTCTCATCTACAGGCCGTAGGACAGTAATTTTTCCTGCCTCTGCTTCCCTCTTTCAGACCTCCCTGATCACCTGGTCCGTCCCACCTCGTTGAGGGGCTGGCTTCACCTGTTTGGATCCTTTAAAAGCTGAGTGAATCCAAGATGGCACCCTCTCTCTCCCTCCTATTGGGCTTGTCTTTCAGACACTCACTTTGGTTTTCTGTCTGGCTCTGATTATGTTTAACTTTGGTTCCTGTTACACATAATTTATGTCTGCATATACTGTCTCTCAGTACCCAACACCTTTACTACACCACTGACTGTTGACTTTACAGATTAGGTTTCTTATGCTGAGTTATCTTTAATTTAGCTATTTGTTTATTTAAGCTGTTACTCTGTGGACCTCATTTCTTGTTGTACTCTTCAACAAGCTGTGCAATAACACACTGTATATTTTAAAGTCTTTGACTAAATTTTTTAAAAGGTTTTTCTTGCACCTTACTTTGTTCTATCCCCCCAGACCTCATGCATGGTTTTTTTTTTCCATTTTCTTATATTCATTTTAAATTTAATTTTATTTTTTTTTTATTTTCAGTGAGGTCCTTTGCAGTTCATCAACTGGGGAAATCTTCACTCTTGAATGCACAGCCATTAGGCACCTCGTCTGTGCAGTTCCTGCCTTGTCTGGCTTGTGTATCAGCATGAGATGTTTTTCTGCTGACAGCTTTTATAAACCTGTTTTTCTTCATTATGGTCATAATGCAATACCTTCTGGAACGAGGAAATTAAGTTTTCCAGTGTCTGCAAACAAAAAACATCATTACTGAACACAATGGTTCTGCAGCCTTGAATATTATCCCCAGTCTTTCCTGCATCAGATCCTCAGGTGGCAGGAGTGCTTTGCAGGTGATCTTGTTAAAGCTCTGCACATTGTGAAAATTCACAGTTTCAGTGGTACAAAGCACACCATCACCTCACAGAGAGATGCTGTATGAAAACTGAAGAGCTGCAGTCTTTGAAAAAAAAAAAAAAACAACCTAGAGAACGCCGGCGGGAGCTGAACTAAGGCTCACATTACTGCAATCCATCTGGCTGAGAAGGATGCAGCTCACGGTGTCAGCTCAGTATGCCGTGTTCAGTCCAGGGATTCACTCTTAGGAGAAACAATAGATGTCCACTTTCAGTAAATAAAACACCCTGCGCTGTGTTTTGAAAGCTTGAGCCCACTGTGATAAAAAGCAGATTTAGTTTGAGCCGCAGTTTCAACCAGATGAACATGATTTAAAAAGTGAGCGCTCACTGTGAGAATGTGAGAGTCACAGGTGAGCAGTCAGCCTGCGTGCCGATGAGGCAACGTTGTGAAAATTTTAACATCAACTGAAATGTTTAGCCTGTTTGTGCTCCTAGACCGATTTGGGGATTTTGACAAATGTTTAGGCCTGAGTTGCAGAGGGAAAACAACCTTGTTCATGATAATTTGGTGCATCAGATGTTGGTCTCTGTCAAGGGTTTTCAAAGTCTGATGCTGTGGACCTCCCTTCAGACAAAGCTTGGAAAAAAATCCCTAGTTTACTTGCTTAGTTTCATTCAACTGCTGGATGACTGAAGGATCTATTTGATCCCATAGACAAGATAGCCTAATACTACTGTTTGATATAACTTCAGACTATAACAAATACAAAAAAACAGTCTGGCCCAAGGCATTTATTAGTTTCTGACTGCGGGAAAGTAGTAAAATTCCTACTGTGTGTCTGGACTAACTCTCTCACCCAATCACACATATTTAAAGGCAGATGGTGAGGCACCAACAGTACTGCAGTGTCACCACATCTGCCAGATGCAACCAGCTGAGATTTAGAAAGTTCCAGCCACATTAACATGACCCCCACATACATTGTCTTTAGCTGAAACAAAATTTCTAAACTGAAGCAGTTGTTGATCACTTGCTGCCCCCTAGAGGCTGGTTAAAAAGACTGAGAAATCAGCTGTCAATTGTTGCATAAAACAGAGCAGTCAAAAAATAGAATTACTGCCTCACAACTGTTTGTCTACCACCAACCAGTCAAGTTACAGTTTACATCCATGTCTGTCCAGACTCATATAATGTATGTAGAGAAGACTTTGAAGGAATTTAATATGGAAGTTGCCACTATATTGACCTGTAACTTTGAAGGAATTTAATAAAAGGTATTAAGTGTATTTTGTGGCAAAATTGAAGTTTTTACAATACATGTGTGATTCCTGTGACTAATTTCCAACGAGTAACATGCTGTTTTCACTTAGAAACTTTTTTTTTTTACAGAGGAGGACAGAGGACTGATAGAGAGCTGAACATTGTGATGTCACAGTGAAGATGACCTTTGACCTTTTGGATATAAAATGTGATCACCTCATCAATTATTAGATATTTTGGGTGATTTAGTCAGAATTAGGGTATGAAAATCTTTAGTTTTGGCCAAATATGTGTTTAGTCAGTAGGATTTGTCGGTTGCTGTTTGTAAACAGAGCCTCTGTGGATGCAGACGCTACCACACACACTTCTGGTGGGTTGGGGGTGATGATCTATATATTGTTGTATTGTTATTTGTGAAAATTCTGCACAGGCTGCCTTTAGGCTCTACTATGTGATCTCATTTTGATAACTGATGTAAAAAATTTTCTCCTCCATTCACTGAGCCTACCCTGAAATTGTTTGGAGCCCCCCTGGGGAGGCCCACCTCCCACACTGAAAACTTCTGGTCTATC
The DNA here is from genome assembly GCA_034769285.1 of Lutjanus argentimaculatus. Taxonomy (NCBI): domain Eukaryota; kingdom Metazoa; phylum Chordata; class Actinopteri; order Lutjaniformes; family Lutjanidae; genus Lutjanus; species Lutjanus argentimaculatus. The sequence continues at coordinate 8,091,077 of JAWZSL010000001.1, forward strand.
CACTAAAGACATGTTGCCATGTCTTTAGTGGATGACTTTGAGCATACTGGGCAGCAAACTGTCTAAGCTTCTGCCTGAGACAATGCACTTAGTATTCGAGAACAGAGCCAGTGACAGAGGGACACTTAACCAGCTTAGACAAGGTCCTCAGTGCACACAAGGCCCACAATGAAGTGATAATAACACTTCAGCCTGAGACATCTGACACATCTAATCAAACTGCTGAGTGTTTTTTTCTTTTGTTTTGTCATCAGCTTTGGTTTGAAAGTTTCAGTCTGTTAGTTTTTTATGTAAATCATGTTTAACGGCAAAACACCCTCTAACTCTGCAAGTGCAAACTGTTTTTGTTGTCAAGAAGGCAGAAGAGGACCTGACTTTCCTTCAGTCCAGGTTCAGTGTCAGAAATGATGGGAATATACCATTTTGTGTTGTTGCCCACCTGCTTTTCTCCAAACGACTAAGTTCCTCACTTTCTTCAGCCTTTGACTCCAGCAAGGAAACGTCAGTGTGTGTTAATTTAGTGCAGCTCTCACAACATTATTAGGTTGGTGTAAGGGTAAAGTCACTGGATAAAAGTTAAATCAGAATCCTGTGCGTGTGCTTGCCTGTATGTGTGTGTCCATTTAGCGGTGTGTGATAACATATATGTGTGTGTGACTCGTTTTTTCTCTTGCTAGCTACTGTGAGGCCTGAGGACCAAGTGCTGAAGTGGATCAGGTCACCACGGACCCTCAAAAAGGTAAAACAAAACAAGCTTTCACATCATTGTTGAACTTTTGCTGAATGATATCATTTTTTCGGACCAAGGATGATTTTTACGGTGATGTCTAGAGGGGAACCCAGACCCCTGAAAAAATCTCAAACCTTAATGGGATAGTTCACCGAAATATGAAAATTTTGTCATTATCTAATTAGTGATTATTTTACAGTTTGTTCATCATGAAGACACACGAGTCATTAGTTAGCTAAAATATGAAAATTAAAGATTTACAAGTGAAAAGGAATCATAAAGAATAAAATAATAAAATAGAATGAGAAGAATTAAAATAAAGAAATAAAGAAGAATAAAATATTAATAAAATAAATAATAAAAAATAAAATGATAAAGAAATTCAGATATTTGATATCTAGTATTATCTTTATTTAAATTCTTTGTTAATAAAATTATGACATTTTATTTCTTATGAATTATATACATTTTGTTATTCAGCTTTCTTTTCTTGTCATTTCTTCATAATACTTCTACAAAGTTGGTGATATTGAGGTTAACATGTGATGTGCAAAGGCCTTTTTAAGCAGTGTCCAGATTTCAAAGTGATCTGTCCCACATGATCAAATTCAGGCAGATTTCTTTAATGAATTTAATTCATTCTTAATTTTTGTATTGATTTTATGTTGCCAACTTTACATCTGGACAATAAAAACTAGCCTTTTGGCGAATTCTGGCATATTTACAGTAATGTTTACTAGTCTACACTGTCCCCAGGAAATTAATAATTAATTAATTAATTATTTCAATTAATTAACCCCACACCCCTGTCACCTGCCCATCGTGACGACCAATCACTTACCGGTTTTCGAGTAGGCGGTCCACGTCACTTCCTTTAAAATCAGAAGTAAAAGTCACGTAATGGTGTCTGAGCACCTGCGGGTGCAGATATCTCCAGAACCAGCCGATCACTAAACTCCTTCACGGCAAGGTGAGTTTGCGAAAGCCACGTGTTCATTTTCCGCTTTTTGCCATTTATTTTCTTCTTTCACAGACTTTTGGGGTTTGATTTTCTGTTTGCGACAGAACTAAGCTGAGCTGATCGGTGCATTCAAGATGAGCTGCGCCTTGCCTGGAGAGTAGACAAGATCAGGTGGCCGCAGCACGAGGTGGAGGCAAAAAGCTGCAGACAAGTCGGACAGTTTCCAGCAGACTCCAGAAAACATACAGGAAGAGACACTGACATCCTGTTAGATCACCTGTTGGTTACATGTAGTTTGCAGACCATGATCATAGCAGAAGAGATAAAATGAGTTCTCGATCGCTGATTGAAGTTAAAATAAAAGTGATCCCCTTCTGCTACATGGAACATCTGTTCTTTTATCTGCCTTGTAAAACACTTTGTAACTGTTCATTTGATAAGTCATATAACCTTTATTATTATTATTATCAGACAAATACAAAATATCTGCTTGTTGACAGATTAAAACTTAATTGCACAACATCAGACTAATTTGTTCAGCCTTAAATATTACAGTTACACAGATAATTAGTGTTTTATACAACACATGTTGTTCGTTGTCAGAATTAAGAGCCAATCAGTTGACAGCCAGGCGTTGCAGTGGGTGGAGAGCAGCTGCAGCACCTGGCTTTAAAAACTGCGGCCGCCTGGCTCTTTATACGATCGCTGCACAATGCATGCCAGTTAGATTTGTGTCCGATTTGCACTGACATCATGCACACGTGGGCAAACCATAACCTCACGAGATCCGTGACGGTCGCAGGCCGGCTGGCGCCTCCTGTGTCCGGCTGGTGTCTGACGGGCGCCCAACCTCGCCGTGATGGTTTTTGGAGGGTGTGGCCATGGCGGTGGATTTTGGATTTTGATGTCTCGTCGTGAAATATGACGTTGCTATAACTTTAGTTTAAATGATCCGATCTAAATCAAACTTCACATGTTTGATAACAGTCCTGCCCTGGACTGGTCATAGCGCCACCTACTGGCAACAGGAAATGTGATGTTTTAGACTTTTATGTGCTCCTCCAAGCATTTTGACCATATCCATCAATCTGGTCAGACAGGTCTTAAGCCCTGCATTGTAAAGATAGTGATGACTCGTCAAATGGTGCGTCCATGACGGATGCACAAAAAATTTTGAATTTTGTGGTCAATTTTGGTGATTTCTTTGTGTTGTTTTTTAATGAACTCCTACAGAATTAATCCCATGTTGAGTTTTGATCTCGAAATTGCTTGATTGTCGATTTTGGAGGGTGTGGCCATGGCGTGGGATTTTGATGTGTCGCCATAAAACATGAAATTGCTAAAACTTTTCTGTAAACAGTCTAATCTTCACCAATCTTCACATGTTTGATAACAGTGCTGCCCAGTTTCTTCAACAACTGTGTGCAAGTGTACATTGAAGAATTTATGCTGTTTTGAAGGCAAAGGGTGGTCACACCAAATATTAATTTGATTTAGATTTTTCTTCTGTTTGCTCACTTTGCAATTTGTAAAATGATAAAAATAAACAATTAATTTTTTATTTGTATATATACACACACGTCTGTCTAATCAAGCAAACAACTAGGCATGAGAGTGTGTGTGTATGCAATGTACAGATATGTTTATATGTGGATAGATGTATCATTGTGTCTATGTGCATATGTACACATGTATATATGTGTGTTTATATGAATTTGTTTGTATGTATATGAATATTAGTCAACCTTTCGTCTTACATTGCACTCTTTGATATAACAATGACTTACAACGGGCAGCTTTTCTTCTTTTCTTCTTCATCTCCTCAGTTGTTTTCAGATGGTGGCATTGTTATTCTGTGCCTTTAGGTTTGTGTACATGTGTATGTACCCCTTTGACTTTGGATGTGCTATATGCTATGTACTTTGAACTGAACTCATATTAGTCCTACAGTTACCTTTCTGTTTATGAGTCCTGCCATGTAGCCACTTGATTCAGTCTCCTCTCTTATTCTCAGCATGAGTCCCTCGAAACTTTCTCTGGTCACTCTGTCCATACCAGAACAGCTATATCAGCCTGCAGCTACGCTCTGACCTCAACATTTGTAATATTTCAGTCATCAGTGATGCTTGGGAAGGTTTTTTGGGAATCTGCCAAGCCAGGGAGCCAGAGCAGGTCCTTGCCAAAACCTTCATCACACCACTAAATACTATGGGTACAAATCACTGTGGTATATAATTGACCATCCATAAATCCCCAATCATTTTCTCTCTATGTTCCAATAAAAGTTGAGCAAGCTTTATACCTTGCAGAACCTCAGTCAACCTTGTTGAACTTAGATATGCTATGTGCGAGGCTCGTCTAAAAAGGAGGATGGTTAAAAGATGTTGCTGGGGGGAATATAAAAACAACATATGTCATGTCTTAAGTTAGGTAAATGCTAGCTAACTAACTAGATAAACAAGCCATTTAGGTAGTGTTTAGCTAAACTTAGCTAACTTAAAGCTCCAATGCATAAGATTTATGGGAAATTATCGGCAGAATAAGGTAGAAATGGAATATATTATTTATTAGTATGTTTTCATCACTGTATAATCACCTGAGAATAAGTGTGTTTATGTTGCCTTAAAATGAGCTGTTTATATCTACAGAGGATGTGGGTCCTCTAGCATGGAGGCTACCATGTTGCAATTTGAGTTCCTTAGCTGCTGTCAGTTCTCCTACATGCTTGAAAGGGGAGGCTGAAACTAGGTGTTTGAATCTGCGAGCACACTGCTAGATGCCACTAAATCTTACACACTAGTTACAATGTGACTGTATGTCACTTTTATGGTCCCTCAGCAGCATCTTTTAACAATCTTCAAAATTTGTTTTTCTTTTCAACAAGCCTAGCACATAGCATGTCTAATTACCAGAAACAAGAACAGACTTATGGACCAAGAAAGGGTCAATTGCTTGTGAATATATTAGATTCAAACCCCTGAAAATCTTTTTAAGTGTAAGTTTTGTAAAGTGAAAGTAGCAAAGGAGATCGGGAGAGCTTGTAAGACTGTTTCCTCTAACTGTCACCAGAAAGGACATTTTGTTGGTCTGTAACCAGACACCTTGTCAGTTGTCTTTATCCTTTATTCAAGGACATCTGTGTGTGTGTGTGTGTTTGTGTGTGTGTGTATTTCTGTTGCAAGTGTCTGAGTAGTTCCTGGACCGTCCCCTTCTGGGTTATCTAGACCTGCCTGTCAACATGTCACATCCCACCACAGAGGCAAGGCTTGGAGAAGCAAGGCTGCAGGTGGTGCTGTGGGATGAGCTTTCCAAGGTGTGTGTGTGTGTGTGTGTGTGTGTGTGTGTGTGTGTGTGTGTGTGTGTGTGTGTGTGTGTGTGTGTGTGTGTGTGTGTGTGTGTGTGTGCATATGTGTATGTGTGATATTGGCATCTTAAAATATCCTTTGCATTATGACATTACTGCATATGGCGGTAATGATTAGAAGCATGCATACCGCAAAAGCACTGTGCTGCTACGACTGTGCTGTGCCAACATGCTGAAAGTGGTGGTGGATAAAAGTGCACATTGACATCAGTAACACTAGACATTTCTTGACTCACTGTGAGATGAACAAACCTCCAACTAGATCAGGACACTGTGTCCCAAGTCCATTTATAACTACCGACATATGTATATTCAAATACACCATTTCACACCTCTTACACCTTTTTCTAGGATCAACAGATTGTATTGTTCAACTTTTGTCCTAAAACGCTGCATGTCCTTGAGCTATTGAAGTTGTTCCTTTTGACATTACGTATGACTATTTAATGAGACATTGTCCTTGGACTCGTCTCCAGGCATCACCGCTCGCTCAACACATGAATAAATAAGGCATGGAAACCGCTTCAGGGGAGCAGACAATGACAGGAAAATACAGAGGTAGCACTTGAAGCAAATGGACATTTCTCATGAATAATAATATCTGTGTGGATAATTTAGGGAGTACAGGCAAAGACAAATCTCCCATCAAACAGGGAAGCCTTCTTCACCTCTGGTGGTAATGAGAGGCTTTCACCGTTTCAAGAGAAACTGATCTAGAGCTCCAGATGGAAACAGTTGAGGTGCTATGAGATTTTAAGCAGCAGAGGTCTTGTTTGTGCTGCAACCCAAAATTTGGCTGCATCTCCTCAAGAAAAAAACGTGAAGTGAACCTTTAATGTATTCATGCACATTTTTTGCATGGAGCTAACTCTGTGATGACATGATTTCTGGCTTAGTACATTTGACATGTTTGGTTCCCACCAGATCACTCCTAGCACGTCTACAAAAAATTTTGTACCGGATATAAAATAGAGAAAAAATGGCTTCTTGAAAGTGAATGTGATATGTGTTCCAAGCAGGCTGCAGTCATGTCTCGTGGACCACGGCCAAAATGTGACAAGCTTCCTATTTCTCTCCCTCAAACACGTCTGTGTTGTGATACTGATCTCGTGTGTCTGCAGGAGAGCAGAGAGCAATATGCTTTTAAATGTTCAGCTCTCAGTACTTCTGTAGCTTCACACTAAATCTTTATGTTTTGAAATGTAGTTTCTCTCCTTTTCTGATGTTTGTACCGTCAGGTATCTGCTTTATTACCCACAGTTGATGTCTGTTGGCCTGTGCTCCCTCCCTCCCTCCCTCGCCTGCGTGCACAAAGCGTGTGCTGCTTGTTTGGTAGGAGGGGCTCAGGACGGAGAAAACGAAACCTGAGACTCACCAATCAACCGTTTTTAGGTTTTCTACCTACTGCAGCTTTAAACTGTGATTTTCTCCTTAGTTTCACTTTGGTTTGACAGCCAATCTCCACTCCTCAGTCTCGCTATACTTATCTAATAATATTGTATTCCTTCCTTCCCTCCTCCCTCGTCCTGACCTTTCTCTGTGATTACATCACAATTCCCCATCAGTGCTCTGACATTTCCTTACCTACCCTGTGTGTTCATTACAGGCCTTGTGGGGAGCAACAACAAGGCCGGGAGTTCAGAGGCCAAAGCGGGCTGTTGTCCTGTGTTCAAACAGTGGCGGCGTTGTTGAAGGAAAGAGGAGCATCCATTCGACTCCCTGGATCTGAGTAACTCTCTGATGCTCGTGTCCCCAGGGGACAGGTGGACACAGGATGACAGCAAAACATATAGGTACAAAGATCACTGTATATGTCCCAAACACAGGAGGATGTGAGCAGCCTTTTATTGTCAGACTGATTCAGTCAGTATTAAGGTCGCATGAATTGCATAAATTGTTTACAGAGATTACTGATAGTGAACTATACAGTAACAATGATATATCAAAGACAGTAAAACATTGAATATGCTGGCTTTATTTTTCTGCATGTTCTGCAACATTGCACGGTCTGATGTGATATAAGTTCCTTCCATTGTGCTGGGTCAGTTTTTTAAAAAAATATTTTTTTATTGAATTTTAAAGCCTTTCAAGAAGTACAGACCATATGAGGTGAAACATTATTTTCTGAACACCAAACCCTTGCCCCCCCCCCATCCCAAACCTTCAGTCAGCTCAGGTCATGAGATGCATAAAGACAAAAAAGAGAGAAAATACATTTAAAACAAAACCAACCAGCAAACAAAAAACTCAGAGAAGGGAAGGAATATTAGGAGAAATTTTGGGGGGAAACATTATTATATTATATTAGGAAATTAGAGGAAAAACAATAAAAAAAAACAAACAATATGTTTACTTCCTTTTAGCAACACAAGCTATAAGACAAGACATATCTTACACAAAATTAATGTCAAAAAGTGTAAGTAACGGAGGCATTAAAAATGACTAGACAACAGCTGAGGATAACAGTGGTGACAAAAAATATATAAAAACTGAAAAAAGGAAAGAGTGAAAGCAATTTAATTATAATAAAAAACAAAATAATAGATATTAAAAAAAAAGTTGGAAGGAACAACATTATCCTAGACAGCGCACACAATTACATCAGTTTAAGAGGTATTTTACAGTGGACCACAGATGATCAGATGAAATGGCTCTGTCCTATTTATTCATGTTTAAATTTTAATGTAGTTATATATTTTCTTAAAAATTAGACATCTTTTTCATATATGGTGAAGACAAGGGGAAAAAAGTCAGTGATCATGTCTAGTCCACTATAACTGTTAACCAAATCTCTCATGGACAGCTGGGTCCGTTTTGAGACTTGCATTGTCAGACAGGACAGCTTCAAGCCAACAAGCCGTGACAAACCAGCACTTTTTCATTAGCAGCAGTAATAGTTTGAGTGTATTACAATCTTGCACCACAGATGGATGTACTAACAATTTAATTTTAAGACATTATGCATACTGGCTGCGAAAGCTTTATATTCTCTTTATTGTCTGGCCTCACACTGAGCTAGTGTGACTGAGGATTTAAGGCGGCTACTTAGATGATGTATAGAACACCAAAAGTGCACACCATTAGAATATTTTACCTTGCTGTCAGACAACCTTTCTATGGAAGACCACCGTAATATATGCTAAATATGGCTCTCTCCAAAGCAACGAAATACCTTTGGTATAAACAATAATTTCACCTCACAGGACACAGGAGTTGCTGGTTACCACTGCCTCGATCTGTTAGTTTGTCTGTGTTATTGTGTGACTTTGGTGTTTTGAGGGGTTAGTTCAGATTCCTCAGAGTTCACACAGGAACAGATCGAAGCAGCAGTTGAACAGCATCTCCTGTGGTCTGCAAGGTAAAATTACTGTTTGTCAATGGAGTCTGGTTGGTTTGGAGAGAGCAATATCTGGTTTATATAATGGTGGTTTCCCATCAGAAAAAGACGACAGGGTGTAAAGCAGTGAAAATATTTTAAATTTAGCATACACTTAAACTGATATTTTTTTTAGGGAGACCTTTATAAGGTGCATAATTTTTTTTTTTTTTTTTTTTTTTTTTGCTGCACCTGGTCTACAGCAGTACATTGCTTCTTCACACCCCCACCTCAAAAAACTTGAACTATCCTTTATATCTATGAGTGTGATCTTACATACTACACCTATCTGTATGATTAATCATATCTGCCTCAATGAGGGGTTTGCTGCAACTCCCTCAGTGAGCTTTGAGTGTGGACTCTGTAAACCACAGAGCCACTCAAGCTGACCCTCATATCATACACCACCAAAATATCACAAGAAGATGACCATTTGAATCAGGAGGCCAAGCTGGTGAAGAGGCGATGATATAAAGCCCAGTTGATGAGTTTTTTGATATGTTACAAGAGGGGCAGGCTGCTTTCCGTCTGAACTGCAAATGTATTTTTGGTGACGCACTTGGCTCATGCAATCAAGACTGTTTTTCTTTTCTTTTTCTTTCTTTCTTTCTTTTTTTTATAAAGCTACAGGTCTATATTCATGCTCAACTCTCTCTCCACGGCCATTTCCCTCACATATTCAAAGTACTAAATCAATACAACGAAAAATAAGCTATTAAGAGTAAAAAGTTACTTTTTAGTCAGGTGAAATGGAACAAATAGTGTGTTTAAAGTACAATCCAGATACCTGATTTTATTACCAGTAATGAAAAACATCATGTGATCTATCACAGGGTTACACAGTGCATCCATACTGCACTTTTTTGTGAAGTAAGCAAACAATTCAAAGGGCTAAGCTGGTTGCATGAAGCCTCAAAACGCCTTTTGACTGATCTCAGGTCTGAGGAAGCCATTTGACCTGACTGGTGAGCCTTGGTTAGTCTGCATGACCGAACCCTGGAGCATTTATCCCCTTGGTACAATTTGGTTGGGTTGGTGTGAACTCTAGACTCAAACTCTTGAGGGGGGGTGGCTAATTTAAGCTGTAAACACCATTTGAACCAATCATAGGAAGCATACAGAGGACTGATAAGAGCTGAACATTATGATGTCACAGTGAAGTTGACCTTTGACCTTTTAGATATAAAATGTCATCACCTCATCATTTTATCCAAGTAGATATTTGTGTGTAGGTTTGTCATAATTGGTGTATGAATTCTTGAGTTATGGCCAAAAAATTGTTTTGTGAGGTCACTTTAACCACCAAAATCAAATCACTTCATTCATGAGTCCAACTGGTCATTTGTGCCAAATTAGAAGAAATTCCCTCCAGGCATTCCTGAGATATCGCCTTCACGAAAACAGGACGGACATAAGGTCACAGTGACTTTGACCTTTGATCACCAAAAATCTAATCAGTTCCTTCTCGAGTCAAAGTGAACATTTGTGCCGAGTTGTGAGAAATTCCCTCGCAAGTGATCACATAATGATCAAACGACATTCCACCACATGTCTTGCGTTTACAATTTCTGAACCATTTGAGTTTTTCCTCTGTGAATGCAAACTCAAAAAGCTGAAAAATCAAAGTAATATATCATCCTCACGTGGTTCGATTCAGAAACCAGACGTTTAGTTGTTAACCTGCCATGAAATACTTTCATCAAAAAGGGTGATGATCCCACAGGGTTACATCTGATCAGATTGTCAAAAGGCATCTGCATTCTATTATATTTCATAACAAGGAAATAAGAAAAAACAACAGAACAAAATCTGAAAAATACTTGCAAGGACACAGCAATTGCTAAATGGAAGTATGGTATGCAACATTAGATAACAGAAAGATGGTATGGAAGACATAATTTTACACTTCATCATAAAATGGGTTTTTAATACCAAGAGCATAATCATTACAGCCTCTAAATATGAAAATACTGATCATTTGACTTAAATGTGCAGCAGAAAATGTAAATGAACAGGTGTTTTATTCACTGTGTCCTCAGGCTGCCACTACCCTCACATGCACTTTGAATCCTTGCTACAGAAAACATCCCTCTGTTTATTTTTTCCAATGCTTAGTGGTTTTGTGCACCGACTCGGTACCAGCCTACTGTACCAGGAGCCAGGCTTATATTTCATGCCCTGTGTGGTCCTTGATAAGGCTAAGAAATGGAAGAGTTGATGGGATGTGAGTCATGTCTGGAGAGAAAAACACGAGCTCCAAAAATCACTCACGTCCTCACTCTATCTGTCTGTCTCTATCCGTCTGTCTCTATCCGTCTCTCACACAGGCTCACACAAATTCAAAATGCAGACACTTGAGCGCAGTCATTCTATCTTGAGAGAGTCAGACTCCAAAGTGCTTGACTTCCTCCAGTCTTCAGTGTCTTGGTGTCAGGGGTCACTCACTCATCCTCTATGATAGACCAGAGAGAAATCATGCAGCGCTGCGAGCTAATAATGAAAAGATTGGGTGGCTCAGAGATAAGGTGGAGATACACTGAAAGAGCCGAGAGCATACAGCGACTTTACATAAGAGCATAAGGTTATTATTCATAAAACTTAATAAATGGAGAGGTCTTCCTCTAGTTGGTTGATTTAATACACATCGTCTAATGTAGAAGTACAAGAAAAACACTCTCGGCCCAAGAAATATAGGTTTAATATGGAACTTGCCATAACTTTGAAGGAATTTAATGAATAAACTCGTTGCATAAAGCTTCAAAAAGCATTATGCACATTATGATGTCACAGTGACACTGACCTTTGACCTTTTGGATATAAAATGTCATCACTTCATCATTTTATCCTGTTAGATATCCGTATGTAATTTTGTCATAATTGTGAAATCTTGAGTTACAGCCAAAAATGTGTTTATTGAGGTCACTGTGACCTTGATCTTTGAACCGCCAGAATCTAATCAGTTCATCCTTGCGTCCAAGTCAACATTTTAAAGAAATGAAATGTTTGAAAAAATTCCCTCAAGGCGGTCTTGAGATATTGTGCTCACAAGAATGGGATGACCTGAAAACATAATGCCTGTGGCCACATCTGTCGCCTTTTTTCTAAAGGTTTTACATAAATTCTGAATCACAGGGGTCCTTCAGCATACAGTCATGAACGTACACAAAAAATTAGGCTGATTGGTCCAGTAGGATTCAACATTAGGTCGAGACAAGCTCTAGATCACTCACGCGCACATAATATACATAATAAACAAATACTAAAATAATTTTCTTTTCAGTACAGTCAATCCCATTTCCACACTCAAAGTGATGATAGATACATTTTTCCAACATAGTGAAATTATTCTTTTTTTTTTCCTCATGAATTTTATTGAAGATGCCATTTATGATGATGTTACCTAAGCAATACAAAAGTGTCACACAGACATGTTCAAGGCACAAAACCAGATACTGTGGGACATTTTCTAGTTTGACGTGTCTCTGTAACTCTCAGCGTTTGTTTCGTCTGTTCTGGGCTACTGTAAAACATGGTGGACTCTGTGTTTCAGAACTGGTGGGCTCTGAAGATATTAGTGGCTCATTTCATGGTAACAAATACACAACAATTCTTATTTTAAGGTGATTATGCACAAATAAAAATACACTTATGAATATTATATTCCATTCCTGCCATATTTTGCCAATAAATTCCTGTAAATCTTACACGCTGGACCTTCAATGTTACCTGTGTGCAGAAAAATAAAGAGACTGTTGTCATGTTGCCTGTTATCCCTTCCCTTTCAAAATAAATGTTTCTGGCACCAGGCTTGCTATATACATATATGACCATGGTTGGGTTAGATTACGTTTAAATGTAATGCAAAATTACGTGGCAATTGTTGTAATTAGTAGATTACAAAAAACAATTTAATCTGAATTCTTTTGGATTATTTGAAAATCAATTATTGCACCTTATACTAAAAAAAATGAACACCACCATAAAAATTTAAGTTCCACAAATATTCTTTTTGTTTTTCCCACCGGAAAAAGGAACCTTGTCTAAGAAGCCCCGTATTTTAATGAGTTAATAATAGAGCATTGGTTATCATGAAAAAGTTTCCTAATTTTGCCATATTTTAAAGACGTAATCAAAAATGTAATCAAGTAATTATTGATAATATAACTATAATCTATTTACAAATTTTCAAATACAGTATAATCTGGGCTGATTACAGCTACTTATATTTGGAATCTGATTACATAATCCCAGGTACATGTAATCTGTAACTACCCAGCCCTATACCTGACCATCCATACAACACATATATAGGTGGACTTTCCACAGTCTGCAGCATTCTGCCTGTTGTTGTTTCTAAGAGCCACAATGTCTCACTGAGTACAGCGAATACAACACATGAAAAGCCTTTCATTTTCCAGCTGAGTGGTGCAGTTAGCCTTCTGACAGGCCAGTCAACCACATGGTCAGAGAGGGTGAGAGCTGGAGGGGCACACAGAGGTGGAGGAGGAGAAAGATAGAAAACTGACAGCCAGGCGGCGAGGGGAGAGAGAGACCTCGGCTGAAGGGTTAATGAAGTCCAGCGATCCTCCAGGGTGGATTCCTCATCTCTTAACGAGCTTGCTCCATCACCCTCGCTAACCCTTCTCCACCACCACCACCACAACCCCCCCTCTCCTGTTGACTCTCACTACCGCCAATCACAACTGATTACTGTTTCTGAGTTTACAGCCTGCAGGTACCCAGGCTTTTGTCAGACTCCACTTGCATAAGAAAAGTCATGAAAAAGCACTGAGCTGTGTGGAGAGAGAAAGAAAAAGCTTAATGTGAGGAAGTCATTTAAGGCAACATTTGCTTCAGGTCTAACAGAGATTTAGCTTAACTTTTAAGAAGGTAGAGAGGTTTAGGACCGTTACTGTGATGCCCTAAGCCCCAAATCTGTGCCTGAAATGATTTAGGTTTCTTTTACACATCAAGGAGACTCAATCAGTGGAGTTTATTTGGTTTAATCAAACCATACCTAATATGTTCAGTCCTTATTTATTTTTTTTCATGTGACAATCCTGCATAACACAGAAAATGTCAATTTAAAATAAAGATGTGAGGTTGACAGTTTTGAAGCACAATTAAAGATAAGCACTGAGATCAAAACATCATTGACAACAACAACAAACAACAACAACAACAACAACAACAATAATAGTAATAATAATAATCAGGGATGCAACATTATATAAAATATTGCAATATCACAATAAAAAAACATCTCAATAATGTACTGGACTTTGACAATATCTACCATGATATATATACAGTATATACATATATATATATATATTTTTTTCAGTTTTATAAAAGGACTGCTACTGACTGCTGCACTGTTTTTGTTTTGCAATTGAACATATCATTTAATGACAAAGACTATTCATGCCAATTTTTTTTGCACGTTTCATGGCTGACTACTTTTTATTTTATTCTGTTTAATTAAAGAGAGAAAGCAGAAGCAATTTCAGTTAAACACAAAAATGTTTTTTTATGAACAAAAACTGCTGCACGCATATGATTTAAGGAGGAACATTTTTTCAAGTCATCAATTTTTTCTGTTTTTCTGATGTCATGATAAATATTTAATCGGTGTGTTTTCATTGTGGTATTATCGTACCTTGAGTTTTTGGTACTTTTGGTTCAGTGGTTCTCAAATAGGGGTATGTGGCATTTTTCACATACAGTCAATTAAGTCATCATATCTTTTAGGAAAGGTATTTATTTATTTTTACAAAAAGCGTCATTGTTCAACAAATACCAATTTAACTTTTAAATCTAAAATAGTTCATAGATTATGTGCTAATCTAATAATGTATAACCCTATGTAAATATATATAGAAATATATGTGGAAATATTCCTCCCACCACTCACACACACATCACTCATTCATGGTGGATATGTACTCTCTCTGTGCTGACATGGTGCAAATATTTTTTATCACATGTCTAATATCTGTCTAATAAATTTCTCTTGTGTCGTCACACTGGCTACGTCAGATTATTCCAAGACACATACATGAGAGGGTACCTGGTTTCATTTCTGTCTTGTAAGAGGTGCTTGGCAGAAAAAAAAGAGAGAACATCTGCTGTAGTCGCTGTGATATATATCAAGCGCACCTTGTGCGGTGAGGCGGGCTGTTTAACCTGTCAGTGCCCCGCCCCTCTGTTTCCTTCCTTGAGAGCTGCTGCTCGTACAGCATCTCATGAAGTACCTGCAGTGCTTCTCAATCCTGGTCCTCAGGCCCCCTGCCCTGCATGTTTTAGGTGTTTCCCTGCTCCAACACACCTGATTCAAATGATCAGCTCATCATCAAGCCTCCACAGAAGCCTGATAATGACCTGATCATTTGAATCAGATGTGTTGTAGCAGGGAAACATCTAAAACATGCAGGGCAGGGGGGCCTGAGGACCAGGATTGAGAAACACTGCTCTAGGGTGTTAGCTTCAAAATAGCATTTTAAACCAGAAACCACAGTTTTCTGTTGGCACTTTGGGACCTTGGTTACTTTTCTTAAAGTATTTATTCACCCACTGCACATGAGTATCTACTACCTGTGCTAACATGTTTATGGTGAGCGTTGGTTTTACTGCTGTTCAGTTGCGTTGTCAGCTTGGGAGCCCAGCAGCTAGCTGTACATTAGCCCAAACTAAGTGTCTGATAATCGTTTTGTTTGTGGACAGTCTCTGGATCTGTTGACAGCTAATTCCTGCTGTTTGATTTGTGATGAAATATGAGCAGTCTTGTTTGAGTATAATTGGCTAAACTGGGTCTGAGTTGTAGACTTCTTGCACACAGGTCTCTAGTATTGTTAGAGGGTGATATTATTGGCTTTCTATGAATGTAAACATGAGCATTGTCTTGCACTCAGCTCATTATTTTTCCTATAAAAGCTTAATGGGAAACATCACAGCTTTTGTCACCCGTAGAACATGAACCATTTATTCACATACTTCATAAACAACTAAGCAGCGGTGCACAATTAATTGAGAAAAAAAAAAAATCAAAAGCAGAATTTGGCTAAGTGCAAAATCCAAACTGCAGCATTTTCAATTTTTAGATAAAGGAAACTGACAAAACAGCATTACAGTGCAGTACTGTGGTGCTGCGAGATATGTGCTGGACTACAAATCTTGTTCTCCAGATGCTTGTTGGTGGCACAGACACCAACAAATGTCACATCATCATCATGATTTTAGAGGCAACGTGACTAGAGCTGCTACAGTTAATTCATTATTAATCGACTATGAAATTAATTGCCAACTATTTTGATAATCGATTAATCGTCTTGAGTCATTTTGGAAGAAAAATGCCCAAACCTCTGATTTCAGTTTCTCAAGTATGAATATTTTCTGGTTTTGGTATGTTTCTCTGACAATAAACATCTTTAAAAATATCTTTGGGTTGTGGACACATTGAGACATTTGAGGAAGTCATCTTGGGCTTCAGGAAACACTGACCGACATTTTTGACCATTTTCTGGCATTTTATGGACCAAACAAATGACAAATAATTGACAATGAAAAATAATTGTTTGATGCAGCCATATCTGTCAAACTCTGTCAAAATTATTTTGTTATATGATGTTTTATGTGTTTTTTTTTTCCCCATTTAGTGCAGTCCTACAACTAAGCAGTATTACATTGAAAACCAGCATGTGTGTATAACAGCTCGCTTTATGTATCTTCATATCATAATTCCATCTAAATTGCTCAGCTGCTACTTTATGGTGTAACATCTTATTGCTGCTACACTCAGCAGCACTTATTACCAACATTAAATTCACATCCATGTACTGATCGTCCTCTGCTTATCATGCAGCATAACATTTCATAATGCTGCTATAATGCTGCTGTCAGGCAGAAACCTTGTATGTCCAAAACTGTTACTTTTCACTAAATGAAGAAAACCTTTGTTTTTAAACTAACTGAATGCTGCTTAGCAGCAATCATTTATATAAAAAAAAGTCAAAATATGGATATATAAAGCTTGTGCCCAACAAGAGATTCTCTGCTCCAAGCCGTGAATTTCTGGAATTATTATATTTTTAATAGTTGAAGGGTGTCTTCGCCTGCTGCTGCAGCTAGGTTGCCAGGTTTAGTTTTTTACATGTCAGTCCACCAGACAGCATACTGCCCACAATGGTTGGAGGTGTTTTTTCTGGAAATGGCCACTTGGTGGCAGGAGCCTGGTCCTCTCGTAGCTGGCATCGTCCTTGTATATCTAATGAGATTTTGAGGGGGAAAGTTGATTACCACCATTCCCCAATCTCTGCTGTGCTGAGCTCAGGGTTTGCTTGTGGGGTCAGAGCCAAGACACCAAATTTAATCTCAGTGCATATTCTGCATTCATAAAATAAATCTGTTCCCTGTGAGCTGCTTTGCTGAAATGTACTGGTGATGAAAGACACAAGCAAGAACACGTATTATGTTTAGTAATAAATGTGTTAAACAGTGAAGGTTTGTTATGGCATGGCAAAAGATCAGAGATGAACAAATTCTGCTGACTGCTTTTTACAGTTCAGTCATGTAGCAGGATTCATCCACTTGGCAGGACTTTATTTGCTTTCTTGAGTGCTGGGAAAATGCTCTTGCTGACACAAGTTAGACTATGTTGTCAGTTATGTCTGCTTCTGCTAACACTTCATCACCCCAAAATCAATGTTGCATCAGTTAGCCCTGCATGTGGTTTTGCTTTTGCAGGTTTCAAATACATTGGCTGTAAAAGCTCGTTTATGAGGCACTTTGTCTGATAAATTTGTTGTTTTTGTTTAGCTGTGCTAATAGCCAGGCTGTAGGGACGGCATCGTCAGTCAGTTTGTTGGTTGGTTGGTGCACCACTTTTGGTCCAGACAGAAATATCTCAACAACTAGCGGATAGACTGACATGGAATCAGGGACAGACATCCTTGGTTCCCTGAAGATGAATTGTTGTGACTGTGGGGATCCCCTGACTTTTCCTGCAGCACCACCAGCAGGTCAAATTCGTCACTTCTCCTGTGAGATGACTCAGCATCTACTTAATGGATTGACACAAATGTTTGTACAGAAATGTGCAGTTTCCAGAGGATGAATTCTTGAATTCATGACTGTCATGACCGTGCTTGTTTCTGCTTTTATTCGAGAAAAGTCGAGAGATGACATCACAGCTGGACTCAAACAGGGGACAGGGGAGCTCAACCCCTAAGCTACACTTTAGTTTGTCCAATATTTTAGTTTGTGAGCAAATACCTGCAAAAACGAATGAGATTCATCTTAAAATTTAAGGACAACCCTTTGGGCTCTGGGAATTTCTCCTTTTTTTCCACCACTTTTTGACCTTTAACGGACTGATCGATTAAAAGATGAATTTGATTCAGCTTAATGTGCTGTTTAATGCCTAAATAGAGTCTCAAAGATCTGCTAGCATGACTATTGACTCTGCCTGTTTAATGGTTTCATAATAAAAAGGTTAATGGCGGCAGCCATATTCTTAAATATCCTTGAAATAAGTACAGCTTTGTCTGTCCAAAAATAAGTTGTTAACCTTGTTATTCTTACATTTTTCTCTAAAAAGGTCTCCTCATCTTCTACAAAGATCCACTAGGATTTACTTTTGCTAAACAGGGCAGTTCCACAGCATCACTTCAGTGGGTGAGGAAACTCTTTTTAAGTCACAACTTTACTTTGTAGTTCAGGCTTTAAAGCCACACGCATGTTCGATATCTCGTCTGCTGTTGCTTTACATAGAAATAAAGAACAGAAAGAAACATGCACAACGAAGCATGGATCTGTTTTTATTTATTTATTTATAACAACAAACAGGTGTTCCTCAGCATAGCATCAAGATTATTTTTTTGTTGCTGTAACTGTGCGCTGCACAAAGCACACTCCAGGAATGGCACAGCTTTTTAGGCCTTCCATCTTGTTCCTGACCTAAAATATTTACATATTTCACTCACAAATAAGATGGATTTTGTCTCAAGGAGCTATGAATGACCTTGGGCAGTGTTTGTGAGTGAGATAAAGTGTGTCGCAGTAGATATTCATTAATTATAGAAAGACTTTTTAGTCTTTTAAGTCCCTCACAGTGGGAGACCCTTCTCTCATTTGTCTTTCCTTCTTTATGTTTTCATAAGAAAGGAATATAAACAAACACGTACACAACAAAACAGACATACATTTATTTGTCTGTGCATTTGTTATTAGCGACAGTCAAAATAGATTAGTGGAATTATGTGCTATTCAGGTGGTGCTGAGCCCAAGAACTCTGGCCTTGTTTTCTTATAGAGAAAGTTTTGTTGTGTGCATTTCTGCAGCTTGACCCAACAGAGCTACACCAGTGTTGCTCGGCTACAATCAAAATGGATTTTTTGCATAATATTGAATACATAAAATATTCATAGTTGGGGTGATAGCTTGGAGAAAATTTAAAATCTTGTTTGCTTCATAAGCATGCATTTTGCAGCCAGTGTGGAAGGAAGGTCGGAGGTTTTCAGATGCTCGATGGAAAGAAATACTTTCATTTCTAAAAACAAATTTCAGGTGTTTTTGCACTGTGGCATAGACAGTACCGACCCTTTAGTTGTGTTGATAAATATTGTTTTTCTCCTTTCCCTTTTAAAAAAAATGTCTTTTTTTTCATTCCCAATTTCTTTATGCTTCTTTGAGTAAACATTGGCTCTGGTGTTGGTTCATAAAAATGTGCTGCCTGAACTCTCGCAAAAGAGATTTTTGTCTCAGGAGACCGTTGTTGTAGGAAAACATATTATGTTGTAGTCAAAATAGTGTTAAGTCCATTGAAATGATGGATGCTTTGTTTTTCATTCGGCCTCAACACTGACTGAGCTCCAGTCGCTCCTCTTTCTGGCTGACGTGGAGTCTCTGGTTTAAAATCCTCTATGCACTGTCAGCACATTCACAGTCTTGATATAACAGCTTGCATTCAGCCTCTTGATCAGCTACTCTACCAGCTCCATATCTGATGGCTGTGGGGGTGTGTTGATGCTTAGATCTTGTTCTTTACTATTGAATCAAGCACCTGTTCTACTCTCTAGAGGAACTTGCTACCTTTAGTTGTCCTGAATGTTTGTTATCTGATAGTTGATTATTGTCCCCTTCGTTGTTAGTGTGCTTACTTCTCTGGTCTTAACATCATCATTGCTGGACATTTCCCTGCACATAGAATGTCTCATACACAGTATAACATCTTTTTGGTTTATGGCTTATTCCAGTCCATGTTTGTGTTCTTGTATGAAGACCTTAAAGGGATAGTTCACCAAAAAATGAAATTCAGTCATTATTTACTCAACATCATGCCGACTGAAGGTCGGGTTTTGTTATTTAGTCCACAAAACACTGCTGGAAAAACAGCATTGCAGAATCTCAAAAAAAAGGATAAAATTCCCCTATACTACTTGTCGGATGTAATCCAAGTCTCCTAAAGCCCCGTCATCACACTGTCATGTCGGGGTTTTAGGAGACTTGGATTACATCAGGCTGTAAAGAGCCATTTTATGTTTGGCTGTTTTTTTCCATTTGAAAACTGGTCATCACTCATTTAATTGTTGGGAGATTCTGCAACACTGTTTTCCTGTGAAACTAAAAAGTAAACCAAACTTTCAGTCAGCATGAGGGTGAGTAGATAATAACTGAATTTTCATTGAATCTATCCTTTAATACTTGAGCTTGCTTTGGTTCTCTAACATCCTAGTTAAACTTTTTTAATCCAGGTTATGGTTAAGCTGATATGACTCTAGAATTTGAATTTTGTAACTAGTTACCAAGCATGTTTTATGTACAACAGCCTGACAGACACACACACAAGCCCTCACCCTGCAGGCCACCAAGCCCCTAAATTTAGTGGACAAAGTACTGGTACTTAGTGATGTAAAAACAATGCAGAAAAGGCCATTTAATGCAACTTAACCAAGCCTTTCTGAAATGTGACACAAGGCATTGCTTCTGATGAAAAACGAGCTAGACTTCTCAGCTAATTGAGGAAACTGACGGCACAAACTGGCAGTAGCACAGAACATCCTTAGATGTGACATTTCTAGACACTTCAGCTTCTGTTCCAGTCAGTTTTTGTTGCGGTTTCGTTTTCATAGTCTGCCTTTTGTGTTTATGCTTTCTGTCTGATAATTGATCACTCGTGACCCATATTTACTCGTAGTACCACATATGTAGTTAGCTGGCAACAACATGTTTTGAAAAACGTGAACTTAAGATGCCCAGGATATCAAGCAATTTTGAACGTACATTGTTTGGAAGGAACTTGGGCCAAGGGTCACATGAACATTTGACCATGTTATGGTGTTAAGGCAGAAGACATCACAGTTTTTTGAGAATGACAGTTTCACGTTTCCTAAAGAGCAACCCATTGTGGAAAATGTTGTTTTGATTGAAATGCTCATTGCAGAGCAATTTTGACCAGTTCTAAATGTGTGCAAAATTTGCCTCTGCCTGTGCAAAGTAGCCATTTTGGCTTGCAACAACTGACACTTTTGTTGAGTATTTACTTTAGGATATACATAATTTGTTTTCACTCGTATTTGGGTGACTTTTAAGGAAAACCTTACTGTTGGGTTGTGCCAGGTCTGGGCAGCCTGCCCAGCCTTAATGCTCTATAATTGCGCTTTGGGCAGAATTTATCTTATAGTTTGTTGCTTTTACGGTAGCATTACCTCTCCATGTTTCAATATAAAAAGGAACTAAAAGGACAAAAACAGCAGGACCAGTTCCACTCTCTGCTGTGCACACCAGTGGTTTGTCTGAGCCCATGTTATAAGACTTTATTGGGTTGGCTCTACTGAGACCAATGTGGGCTTGCTGTGAAAAAGCCTCTGGAACTGCAGCCCCACAGGGAACGCCGATAGCAAGGTTAAGAGCAGCTCTACAAGGTCCAAGGACAACTCAAAATGGTTTCAGAACACCAAACTGGCATCCAGAAATGAGAAAAGTTGACAAATGGTTTTTATGTTAACACACCTCAAATATTTAACATATTTGGTGTTTTTCGGGGGTGGATTCGGTTGCATGAAGGACATGTGAGCCTTCAATGAGTGTGTTTTCTTCCATAATGAATCTACTGTACTGTAGGTGACTAATATGACCTCCACAGCCCTCACATTATCATATAACATCGCATCACTTTCCTCAAGGGTGTGACACATCACTGCACGGCCGAGGCCTCAGCTAGGCATGCATGAACTCACTCAGGGCCATAGCCAAGGTCAAACACCACCGTATGCTCACTGGCACTGGACTTTGCTTTTTTCTTCTCTTCTGTCTTATTACATGAGTGAATGTGCTTGTAACCAAGAGGGTTCTGTGAAGCTTGCTGGTGAGCAAAATTTTACCCTTACATCTATAATTTTGCATCTTGCCTAGAATTATATTAGTTTCTGAAGATGAGTCTATGAATGCAAACACCTGAAGTAGAGATGTGCTGATCCACTTTTTTTCAGTTCCAATCTGATTGCGATATCTTATTTTAGATATCTGCCAATATGATTTGAACTTCAGTTTAGTGGTGCAAAGTTCTGTGTCGGTTCATGTTGATGGACTGTTGTGGGTCACATCCATCATTTATTTTTCATCTGGAAAGCTTGTTTAGTTTGTGTAATGTAACTGTACCATACCAATACCAGCACTCTTTTTTTATGATGTTGATGTTGATCATAAAGATGAAGATGATGATGATGATGATGAAATTAGTAGTTGTAGTTGTAAGATTGCATGAGGTTGAAACTGAACTATACTAGTATAGTGATGTGTTTGTCATATGTTTGTTGTGTATGTTTATAATGTTTGTTCAAAACATGGTGGCTTATGACGCTTTATGGTGGTTGCTGTCATTTTTGTGTTTTTTTGTGCTTTATTGTGACAACACGAGCGAGGTGTCTAGTACATTTCTTCGCTTCAGCTGTATATGTGCTCTGTACCTTGGAATGTGTTTACCATGCACAATATGAAAATGTGGAGTACACGTGAAAAACACTACCCAGCTCTTAAATGGCACTGCTTTACATAGTATTCATAAATAGATAGTACATGTGTTGTGGACCTTGAAGAGATGAGTGACGCGAGTCTGATACCTGATGAAGGACATATGGCATATTGGATCGTTAATCTCTAATCTGAAGCTGCGTCCAAATAATTACTAAAACAATGTACTGCATGTGCTCTGTAAAGCACTGCCTACTATATGCTACCCTTGGCATATTTTCACATGACCTTTTTTAATATGCAACAAGCAGCTTGCAGGAGATCACCTCTCAGGAGACCGGTACGGCTATCTCACAGTCTGAGGTAAATTATGAAGCTAATTAATTTTAGCTACCCCGCTAATAACCCTATCTGCATCCTACACAGTGTTGATTTTTTGTGAATAATATATTACTGTTAGACAAGAAGCAGGCCAGCACTTCATATATAAACTGTAAATTTTACTTCCTCTCCTCGGTCTTCAGTCTCTTTCCTCTCTCATCCTTTTTTCACCTCTTTCTCCAGTCTTTCTCATCTGTCTAATGCCCTCTGCTCTTCTTCTTTTCCCTTTGCAGTTCTTTATTCTCTCCTCTCACTTACTCTCCCAAAGCAACACTCTGGTACGTATCGCCTTTTGGCTTGTCCTCTTCCGAGGCTTTTATTTTACTGTACAAGACTTACAGTGGAGGAGGGTTCACTGTGTCCTTAGCTGAGTTGAACATGAACGGAGGATTGAGGTGGCGTTCAAATTTTAGAGCTTCATCCGTGAGCTTCTCCTCCCTCTGTTCTCGTCTCCATTAGTGTGGCCTCCAGCTCCTACAAAGGAATGAAAAGAGAGATCACACATTATAATTTTAAATTAGTTCACAAAATATAGTTTTTCTACATTTTTGACCATAATTACCCCAACCTCCACCTGCAGGTTCCCTTTGTTGATAATGGCTTTACAGATATTACATTAATAAGCTTAATTAAATCCTAGCTTCTCCCCCAAAGTTATGCACCTTCAGCTTTTAACTTAAAGGGTAGCTTCAGTAATTTTTAACCTAGACTTTATTTTCCCACAGTTTTGTGTCTAATGGGGACTAAAAATTTTTTAAATTGATCCAGTATTGCGCTGCAGCCAGCAGAAGTAAAACTAAACTACAAAATGCACCTTCCTGGAAACTGTGCACCATCAAAGTAAGTCCCCCAAAAGTGCTTGTTTTTGCCACTGACATGTCATTCCAATTGCTGACAACATTACGGAAAGGATCGCTTCAGAGATAAACTTTTATTACAAAAAGTGTAAGATATGTTTTGTTCAACAGGAAGCCTACATAATTCCTCTCACTAGACTCACCAAACTTCCTTTGCAGAAACAGTAATTTTACTATGTAATTGCAAAAGCACTTCATCCAAACTCGACAGAGACAAAATAAAACTCATGCTCCAGCAATCACCAACTGGCTGAAAATAAACCCTTAATTCATCGTGTTAGATGTGAAAATATCCTGGCTGTACACGCCGTGTCCAAGCTCTCTCTCGCTCCTGTCCTGATATTTTCACGTCTAACTTGGTGAATGTGTTACGTGCTCTCCCTTAATACTGGACCAATTTCACAAATTGTGGTCCCTATTAGTCGATTAGACACAAAATCATGGGAAAATAGGCCCAGTCGAAAAATACAGAAATTACACTGTAACATTTCAGAAACACTTCAGTCTGCCATCATTGGTTAATTCCCTGTACCAGATGAACTTGCGCCTAATGTTTGTTGCTCATGGGACTGGCAGAGGCTTGCGGTTCAGGATTCAGTAGTGGGATACTGTGGCTCGGTATGGCTATTTCACAGCAGTATTCACTGTCAAACTGCCCCACAGACCTCAGACATTAGTGTGGATATGTGGCCTGTCAGGTATTATCAAAACCAATGACCATAGCCACATATGTACTTCATAATTAATTAATAACTGCTGACGTTAAGTTACTAGTCCTCCATCATCATGTTGAGATGTACCAAAAAATCAATAATTTGACACAAAACATTACTTTTAAAATGATTTTAACGATTTAAAAATCATCTTTTTGCTCCTCCAGAGTCTATTGATTAAAACTGCATCCATAGAAAAGGTCTGATCTTCATATCAATGGTCTACTATAAAGAAATAACACACCTTAGAAAGTTGTAATTTACCAATCAGAATAGAGCATTTAACAAAGCCCCGCAATAAGTGTTAGTAACTACATATAGTGGACCAGTACTTTAAAAGTGTTACCAACATTTCTATATTGTACTCAAACTTGCACCATTCACGTATCCTGATGTTAATATGCAGGTAAGATGATCACTGGCAATGTATTTTTGCATCAGTGTGAGCCAAAGAAAATACTTTTTGGAATTTTTCTGGCGACCGAAATAAATTACAGACTGTCTTTGACGTTTTTGCCATTTCTGACTCATACTGCTAAAGTGACTCATGGCGGATAAAGTGAAAAGAAAGTACAAAATGGCTGAATAAAACCGTTAGATGATGCATGGTGTAAAATGAACAGCAGCATCACTTTTAACACAGGGGTGATGAAGAAACTTCTAGAAAAAACTACCTTAAGTGACTTCTATTAACAGAAACATGTTTGTCTCACTGTGATAAGTTATGTCCAGTTTGTGGCGCTAAAGAGAGTCAAGCTGTTGTGTCTCTGTTTAAAATACAACCACACTGTAGATGATTGCGGCCATTCTTGTTCTCAGGGGCTTGTACTCTGGGTGAAACCATCAACATGTCGTTGATGCAAATTGTAATCGATTCCTCGACGTAATCGACGTTATCGATTACATTGACGAATCGCCCCACCCCTAATCAATATAGAGAATGACCAACGGGCCACTTTAACCTTGGATAGTCACACCACATGCTGAGATGTCCATACTGTGAGAATGTTTGAGCAGCTTTTGCAGCTTCATGCAGCAGTAAATGGACAAAAGCTGTTAGCTGGCTGGCGTGGCTCCAGACAAGTCTTATCATCAGCCACTCAGAGAGCCACTGGCTCAATGGATGGATGGTACATAACACCTACTCCTAAAACTGTCCCATGATGAATGGCCCCAATTATGGCCGTGACCTTTCTCTTTGTTACACACTCTTTCTCCCCGATTCCTTTCATGGACTTTCTGTTAGTCTGTTTACCTTTCTGTTTCTTTCACCGTCTCACTTTCAGAGGTCCCGTGTCTCTTTTCGTCTCTCTTCCTGGCTGTTCGTCTCTTTGACTTTGTTGGCATTTCCTTCTTTCCCTCACCGTGGCCATATCCTCTGAACCTTATTTTGCCCAAACTGTAAAGTTTGAGTGAAAAATGTTCCTACCATCATGAGTGATTTTTGCACTTCCCCTTTGTCAATGCATTGGTCATAATAGCAAATAAATCAAGAGGCAATTTATCAAACATTGCATCGCCCTCAGAAAATCAGTCTCTTGCAGAAAAGGAGAATAAAACCAGGGGTGTTTGGCTGGTGCAAGAGAAAAAGCACTTGCCTACCACCTCAGAGACCCTGTTTCAATCTCCAAATGCAGTGTTTCAGGCTTGGCAGGGTGCTCCATCAAACACAATCAGCAGCTGGCAGCTGATGTGGGTTCATGTCCTTGTTGCTTAGCTAGTGACTCCAACCGGCTGCTGAGACATGAGGTATAAGTGGCAGAAAAGGTAGCAAGTACGCAATTTTTAAAACCAATCATACTCTCCCCTTCCTGCTAGTTTCCCTTTATAAATCACCATACTTCCAGACAGTTTTTAATCTGACAGACACCTCCTTCCTGGTTCATTTCATCCAAACAATTAAGCCTAAAGGTAACGCTCTTCTCATTTAGCCACACAGGAGCCATTCACCAGTCACCATCCCATTTATCTATCCAATTAGCTTCACCTGTAGCATGCCGCTTTCATCTCCCTAAATGCTGATGCAGAATGTAAATTAGAGGCAGAGGCACTTGTTGTGGATGCTGGAACCCAAATGGGCCATGAGGCGGCCATAGATGGCATGACCAATAAAGAAGTGTTGAGTGACTGCATGTCACAGCTGCAAGTGCACACAGATGGTTCTGACAGCCAAAACATTTTGTAAATTATGAAAATGTGGTGAGATGTCAAAGCCAGTGACACGAAACATGCTGCTGACCAGTGTGTGGCCTCTCTACTAGTGCAAACTGCCTTGTCAGTTTCCCCATGAAGGGAAGGTGACACAGAACAGGCGATGAATAAAACTGCCACGGAGGAAGCGGTAAAAAAGTCTGCTGTATTATGTACTCCCTGATTACCTTTAATGTCACACATTAACCTTTGAAACAAACAAACTTTAACACTGTTCAGATCTGCATGCTCCATACCACACGCTTCAAAGGTAGAGCAATCTCATGTGATTAGAGTTATTTGAACATTTTTTGCATATAGAATACCAGGTATTTTCTTTACAAGAAATCCTACATGTGGCAGAAGTGCCGTGTTTAATGTTTCAAGCAGCAGCAACAAGGATTTGTTTGGAATAAAGTGACA
The DNA here is from genome assembly GCA_034769285.1 of Lutjanus argentimaculatus. NCBI lineage: Eukaryota > Metazoa > Chordata > Actinopteri > Lutjaniformes > Lutjanidae > Lutjanus > Lutjanus argentimaculatus. The sequence goes on from JAWZSL010000001.1 coordinate 8,118,040, forward strand.
AATTGATGTGATCAGTGATCAGAAAGAAACACCATAGAGGATGACCAGAAGAATTGTAAGAGACTTACTGATACATGATAATATTGGCATGTTATCAGTATCGGCAGATAATTTTGGTTTTGATTTGGTTTCGGTACGATAGCGTGTAATACCAGGGCTGGGATTACCACGAAGGCTGTGATGGTATTGATTTTTTCTTACATTCATTTTTTTCTTTTTCTTTCTTTTTTTCTTACATATTTCTGTGGGACGGCGGTGGACAAAAGATTTATATGTTGATAGTGAATATTTGAAATGCTTTCAGTATTCTTGTTTTGCTGATTTGCTGTAATCGTTTTCATGTTATAGCCTTGTTATATCGATCTTTAAGTAAAAAACAAAAATTTCATGCCCTCAATATTGAGTCAAATTTTTCTTCCCCAATGGTACTGACAATGGTATCGAATATTGATATTTTTCAAGGTATCGTATTGAAATTCTGAATTCCAGTACTGTGACAACGCTTTTATCTATTAACCGCAGTTTCTCAAAATATCACATCCTTTCCTGCTGACCATGTCCTTCTCTGTGAGTTTTTGCTTAAGACATCATGGAAGAATTAAGTGAACATTCAGCATGAAATTGATTCAGTATCGAAATGGCCGTGCATCCTGGTTACTGACCAAACCATGATGTTGGTGCAAACACTCTAGAGGGGAGACTTGATGTTCTCTGCAGTTAGGTGGAAAAATATGTGTTGGAAATGAGTTGGAAAATATCGGCGTATCTGATGTCGGCAAAAAAACAAAATCTTGCATCGTTAAAAAGAAATGGAGTCTTCACCAATGGAAAATCCAAGGTAAAGGTGCTTTTTAAGTGGACTGGCGGTGGGCAGCAAAGCGTAAAGCCACCACAGCATCAGAAGTGATCACTTAGGACGTGACTGCAGAGGAAAACACAGTATGTTGAAATAAACGTCTTCCTAATTTCCGTGTTTGCTTCTTTACGCTAATTCACTGTGCGCTGTGCATAATCCTGGATTAATTTACACTCTGTGTGTGCGTGTAGCCAGCTGCCTTGTTGTGTTGCTGATGCTCTTCACCACCTTCCCTCTCCTCTCTTCCTTTCCCCCCTTGTCACTGCCCAAACTTTTCTTCCTGTGTGTCTGTGTGTGTTATCCCTCAGGGCCAAAGAAGACAGATGTCTGATAGGTTTTCTTAACAGAGAAAGACTGTGGGTGAGGGCTGCAGTAGATGAATTGGATGATGGGGTCGAGGAGTGTTTTGGTCTGAGTGTTCCTCTCCCCGGACTGACAAAAGTCATGTTTACTTCACATAAAAGAAAGGAGATAAAGAGGCCATCTTTGAACTTGAATGTCTCTGGTGAGAATGGATCAATTACATATCAAGAAAATCTTAATGGACCTGTCGGGTTAGATAAAAGGCTGAATAAAATGGAAATAACAGAAATACACATCCTTTTGTGTTGACACATGCTCCCACTCGGATTGTCCGATAAGACCGCCTTTAGCTCTGTTCATTTTGGTGAAGCATGGTTTTCTGAATGAACCTCTACACTGTTTTAGATGAGGCCAGATTTTGGAAAGATGATCTGTTGTCCCCACTGTGATTTAAAGTAAAGTATGTCATCAATTAGAATTGTTCTGATTTGATACCAGTGTTGGAAAATGAATCCGGTACTGGCTACGATGTGGGATTGGCTGTCGGCAAGTATGCAAGTCTATGTACTGATCCGACACCTGTTAAATATTTGTCCTGAAACGGGACCTGTTACTTTCTAGCACCATCCCATACGTCAAATTTTATGGTCAGTGGAGGAGAGAAACACCAGCTTTACCTCGGCATCAGATTGCGTTGCAAAGTCTGTGTTACTGTTGACAGTAAGTGGTAAGCAGAAGGTCTCTGGAGTCTGCGTCAGGAAGGGGCATTATTGGAAAATAGATGAACTGGATTGTGTAGTTCCCCGTCAGTTTCTCCAGAGATTGCCGGAGCTAAGGCCGACACAGCAAACCCGACTGGCTGAGTTACTGACTGACTGAATTACTATTGGTACCATGAGTACCCAGTGTATATATTTAACATAATCGTTGTTGCTGAGCTGCAAATACAGATGATTATTTCAATCTTTATTGGGTTTTGGTCACCTGCTGTACTCATCGGCTTGGTGCATTAAACCAGTGGTTAATAAAGGTAGTTGTAACGATCTATTCACACAGTTTAACAAAAAATGCTCACGTGACTTTTGGTTTTACTTTTTTTTGGATTCAACATGAAATGTTGCAAATTCCAGTACTTGAGATAAAATATACTTTAGCAAAAGTGAAATGTCAGATTTTTTTTAAACATTCAGTACAACTAACAGTAACAAGAATAACTCTTCATCATAAGTGCAGCGTGGATCAAGAAGATGCACTTACGCCCAATTAATCTCTCCACATCAGTGAGTGTTTTTAGAGGATGCAGGGGAGTTTAGCTTCTGAACTGGGCCACAGAAAACATGTTGTTATGTCTCTTCCATGGCAAGAAAGCCAGCTGGAAAACACTGCTTGCACATCATCTGACTTATCCATGAAAGGAGGAATTTTTAAATTTAGGTTTCCATCAAAAAGAGCTGACAGCTTATTTTTGGTTTTCTTCGATACATCGGCAAAGTGTTTCCACTTTATGACCCCTAAATTTAATCTTTCCTTATTGCTGGAAGCTGTACTCCCATTTAAACAGCAAGAGAAACTGCATTCATCCTTTTCCATGCCTCTGGCTGTATCTGGTGCATCTGTGTGGATAAATCTGTCTATATGAAGGATTCATATCTGCATAGCTTTATGATGCTGAAGAATAGACTGTGAACAGCAGAAGCTAAAGGAATAACTATTTAAATTCTGTATTTCTTTTTTTTAACTTTTGGTCACTTTGAAGTTGCAGAACACATTCTGCTCGACTGACCCTGTAATTAGCATTAGCAGTAGCAGTTGCTGACTCTCATTCTGGTGCAATCAATTTTTGTGCACCACTTGAATGAAAATATTGAGACTTGAGGGGAAATTGAACAAGAAAATACGTTTTTGACTGCATTGGTAAAACGTAGTAAATTAAGGCGGGCAGTTAGGCAGCAGCTGAAGTTCTCTGATGCCCAGAAAACCCAGCTGCTCAGAGGCCAAGCATATGTGATAGTGGTGGGTAGCCCCGGGGTGTTTGTGTGTGCGTGTTTAAACCGAATCCACTCACTGCAAATGCCCTCGCAGGCTGTTGCTGTTGATCCAGATTTGCTCTTATTCAACACACCGAGTTGAACAAGGGTTGAAATAGTTCCTGGCTTCTCTCTCTTGGGAAATATGATTGATAAATATCACAGGACACATCATGTACACCCACAAAGCGAAAACAAACAAACAGTCAAGATGATTTTGTTATTATAATTTTGGAAATGCTTCATCATTGGACCTATGAAATGAGTGTAACAGTTATAAACTTGTTATAACCTCCGCCAGGTGTAGAGAGATCTCGCATACTACTGGACCCATAAACCTAAAAATTTTGCACATTTATAACTGCATGCTCAAGGACCTCTCAAGGTTGAGGTGATTCACAATTTTTGAAAAACCTTGAAAAACCTATATATAACCTATACTAACTTCTGAGTCCTCTTAACCAGCCGGTATGATAGGAGCCACAAGTCATCTAAAACTGCCTGGTTAAAACAAGCTTTACCTACAAGCTGTCATCCGTTACATGTAACATTTAATTAAATTTCAAAATAAATGTAATATGTCTGTTACAGTTAGTGAGAAAAAAGCCCATACCAGCTCATAATATAGAGCCTGGCTATTCAGAATAACTGTATTTCTAGATTAAATTGTTCACCACAGACTGCATTTAAAATAAGTGCTTGTCAGGAGTCTCATATAACCAACTGGTGTTTTGTGAACTTTGTGAAATATAACACTGGAATGTTTTCCTATTTATTATTTTTAGGGCTGGGGTTATTCATTGATGTTATAGACATCATCAGTTACAAAAATGTGTCGATTTGCATGACGTGTTGACATGTAGCTATGAACTGCTGCGCCCTGTCAGAGCACAGATTCACCGGGAGAGCAAACTGCAGAGAGCATGCCTCACTGCTGTCATTTAAAGTGTGGGAGTATTTTAGACAGAGACACAACAGTGTGGCTCTCTTTAAGCTCCACAGACTGTTTGAGAAATTAGCGCAGCGGGACAGACTGCTCCACATGAGTGCTAGAAGTGAAGCACCATGTGACCTGTCCTCCTCCTGCACCAGCAGCGAGACAGTACCGTCGTCCTGTTTACTTTCTGGCAACACCCAAACCAATATATGACGTGTGGAACATGTTTCTGTTAGTAGAAGTCACTTAAGATAGATTTTCTAGATATTTCTTCACCACCTCCGTGTTAAAAGTGATGTCTGCACCGCTGCTGTTAACTTCACACCGTGCGTCATCTAACAGTGTTATTCGGCTGTTTTATTCTTTCTTTCACTTTATCTGCCATGTATGAATATCGTGGCTAATAAATGATCATGAATTATTAAAACTAACGTTACAGACTGTCTGTAATTCGTTTCAGTTATTTTCTTTGCCCACACTGATGCAAAAACACCCTGCCCGAGATCATCTTACCTGCATATGACTCCAGTGATGAAATAACTCCATGTCATAACCAGTTTAAAGTTAAAGTAAAGGTACTGATTGCCCAGTTTAATGAAGAGTTGACAATGATGAGTAATTAAATTAAAATGCATCACAGCTTCTTTGGTTTGAGATCCAGTATTTTCTGATCAGGCATCTGACATGGAGTCAATAAGATGGAAATTAGACTAGACTGTTATCATTATTCTAATGTTCTCTGTGTATCTGTTTTTTTAGGACTGTAATTGAATAAAATATTGAAATATAATGAGAGAGGTTTTTGATATTTATTTTAGGTAAGTAAGTTGTCTATTAATTGAATAATAAGAAAATAATCAGTAGTGCAGCCTTAATTATTTTATTGTCATAGTTATCTGAAAAATCTATATAAAACCAATATAAAACTGATACAGACTGCTGATTCCTCACTCCCTTATCCAGCCTTGTTTCAGCTGTGGAGTCTTCAACAAGACAACAACATGACTCCTCGTTACATGTAATTAAATGACAAATAAATGTAATTGTAATCTGTTACACTTACTGAGAAATAAAAATTAATTAATAACAGTTACTAATCAAATTGTTGGGTGGGTGGGTGGGTGGGGGGGGGTGGGGGGGGGTTACAAGCAAAGTACATCAGATCAGAACAGAATCCGATGTGACTCACGTTGTTTATTCCTCTAGAAACATCAACTCTGCCCCCGGCTCGTTCCAGCAGAGCTCCCCGGAGCTCAGCAGCTGTCTGTGGGCGAACAGTGGCTGTGTCCTCGCACGCTGCCCTGTTGCTCAAATTGAATGTTTTCAACTTGTACTTTCAGCTCACGCTTGATACTGTACAATGTTGTCTGCGACACCGTATTAACCGCAAGTTATTTGGGGGTTTCATTTTGGTGCTTAAATGTTTAATAGCTTAATAGCGCAGGGCAACTAGCATGTCACTTCTAAAGTACGGTGTAAGACAGTAAAAAAGGCACGCTGACTCCCACCATGATATTAGAGACCATAACAGTCCCCTTAGGGAACATAATGTGTCTGAACAAAAAAAAAAATTGTATTGGGTTGCTGCAGTTCACTGTCCAACACTGAAGTATTTGGAGGTCAGATGTCTTTGTCAAGGACACATTGAAGGTGGTTGAGAGAGAGAGAGAGAGAGAGGAACACTTGCTGGTTTGTGCTCCGTGATTGTTCCAGCCAGGTAACCTTGTTGTCACAAGTCTGCCTCTGCACCCTTTATGTTATCACCGTCCCTAACAGCATTAGTAGAGTCTGGCATGTTTCCAAGGTTTGGGCTTGTTGTCCTGCTCCTCTGGCCTCTGTGTCAAGGACTAGTCCTGTTAAGGGCTCATCATACAGCCTACTAATCTACTTAAACCTTCATGGTGTGTGTGTGTGTGTGTGTGTGTGTGTGTGTGTGTGTGTGTGTGTGTGTGTGTGTGAGGGTGAGAGAGATTTTGTGTTCATCGGGAATGGCTTTGCACAAAGGAATAAACTGTGGTTGTTTACATCCTGTAGGTTGACGTCCTTCACATGTGTAGAATAGGCTTTGTGACTTGATAAAGCAGCACTGCCGTCAGCAGACTCCTTCAATAAAAAACATACAAATACACTCCAATTAGCTCCATTACTATCAGCTAGAGTCAGTACCATAACATGCATCTGGTCTCATGGTGGCCTACTCTACTATACAGCTGCACGATTATGGGAAAAATGATGATAATTATTATTTTGATCAAAATTGAGATCACGATTATTTGACACAGTAAGGGCTGCACCTAACGCTTATTTTTTAAACGATTAATCTGTTGATTATTTTTTTGATAAATCTACCCAAAATTAAGTCCTTTCGCGTTCATGTCGCTGTTATGGATGCCTGGGTCAACGCTGGACAAGGACGGTGATTCAGTGAGGGTAATGACGTTATTCTTCTTTGCCTTCATGCATTCATCGTACTGCAGTTTCTGTTTTTTTTTTTTTTTTAGGTGTTTGTTTTTTATGTTAGTTGTGTTACTTTGTTGTGCAGACACAGGTCTCATGCTCTATTTGCATACGATTTGTTCTTGCTCAACATCCCCTTAATCCATAACACTTCCAAACAACAGATGATGATCTGTTTCGAGGGACCAGCTCCTTGTCTTCTGTTCCAGACATTTACAGCTGCAACATCCAGGTAGTTTTTACAGGCTGCTGCTGCAGGTTGGCTGACTGTTAGTTTAGGGAACGCTTGACTTGATACGCAGCAGAGTTTATATGTGCGAACAGAGCAGGCATTTTAAACATTAATATTGCACCATCAGTCGATTATGTGCATTTGATTGTGGGAAGCCAAAATCGTGATTGGGATTAATTTTCTCTTAATTTATGCAGCCTTTCTCTGAAGTCCAAACGCTTAGTTTCTAGTCCATTAAATCAACACTTTGACAAATTATGCCGCCTCTGCATCAACTAAAATAAACATATTTATCAGTATTTTGGCAAAACTTTTGGAACATACCAAGGAAACAAATGGAAAGTGGAGAAGCAGCTTTAGCGGTTTCTTTGGACATTTTGATACTTTTTCTACTGAGAAACAGTCTCAACAGTTTAGAACTGACTTCAGATGCTTTTTGCTTTCTTGAAGAAGGAAACTTAAAATTTTACAGCCTCCTTTTGAGCCACTGAGGTGGGTGGTGGTCTCAAAAGAGAGATTTTGGGTGAATGCTCTGAATCCCTCAGCATGTCAGCTCACTTAGCTGTCTTCTTGCTAACAACATACACAATTTGTAGTTTGGTACAGCCCTACAAATAAACTCAATCAGGTTAGCTTAAAGTTTACATCACTGACTCTGGCTTAAACGAGCCACACGTTTGTCAGTTAGCACCAATGCATTGGAGTCCTGAGACCAGACATGGGGGGTTAAATAGGAGCATTTGGAGCAAATGTCATTGGGCAGAACTGACAGAGCCTGACATATGTACCATCCATCTTTAACTTAATTCGCATTTTTCTGTCGGGAGCAGGAGAGTATTACTTAGCCTACATTGCAACATTAAACTGAAAGGCTACTTGTCTAGACTGCTATCACCACCCACTGCTCAGTCACAGAACAGAATGATCAGATCAGTGTACGTGGACAAGTGTGGGCACATATCTGCCTTATAACTTAATGTGATACTGTGATTAATCATTATTGGTATTTACTAGAAAGTCTGCACTTACATACAGGAGAAGGAGTGATGTAACATCAACCTACAGGGAGTTTGACTGCTACACAGCTGCATATGAGGGATATTTATTGATTCTTCAAGTAAAGGTTCCTAATTTTACATGTGAAATATTTTGATTTTTAACGATTGATAAATCTGTAAAATGCCGTCATTCCACTAATGAGGGCAGGTGGAGCCACCGTAAGAATACAGGTCCCCAGTGACTTAACAAATCCCAATTTAACCCCTGTTTTGTGTCTTACTCTCCAGTGAACATTTGCTGCCTAGCACCCACTCTGCTCAGCAGGGATTAGAAACACTAAGACACACACACAGACACACAAGCCAAATACCCTCTATCCTGAGCCTCAGTGAAAGGTTGTAGCGACAGAAGCAGCAGGAGAGCAGGGACTGATTTTTTATAAAAGTAGCGTTTCCACAGAAAAAGACAGAGAGCAGTGTAACCTCTCTCTACAAAGGTGATGTGATCGACCCTCACAATCGTGGTGAGTGCTTTTGGCCATCTCGTGATAATACCTGCTGCTGTTTGATGTGTACCTCCTCTGTGGATGTCAACAGTGGTGTGGGTGTTTGGTGGATGTGTGTGTGCCTTTCATGTGTGTGTGTGTGTTTGTGTGTATCAAAGGTCTTTGTGATCAGCGCTGCAGTTACTTGTTTCTTCTTGCAGCAGTGGCTCCTCGCACCCCAGCGGTTTAATTTGAAACATTCAGGCAAACACGGTTCTGTTCAGCTTGAGTTCAGTCACATCCCTGTTGTGCTGTTCTGTAGTGTTGTGGTGGCATATGTTACACTACACATCATGGTTCTTCGTGGTTGCGTGGTCACATAGATTTTCTCAGTGTGCAGCAGCTCTCAACATGTTTCAAAACACAGCACAGGTTTAATTCAGCGCTCTACACCTGTCACAACTTACCTCACGGACTCTTCTTTGTTTGTCAGATATTAGGCTACATTTGTTTTTTTCTGTTAGCTCGTAATTAGAGCCTGATTGACATATTGGCTGGCAGATATTATTGGCCTAAGACAGCTATATCAGTCTATATTGGTGTATGTTGTCTGATATTTCTTGAACAGATAAATTATTGTGTTTGTTTGTTGTTTTATAAGCAGAACTTCATTTGACCCTTCTGCCTAAAAAGTTGTGAAAACGCAAAATTTCAAGGCAATTTGCTTCAATAGATTTTTGAGTTCTGAGCCCAATGCAAACTCTTAAGTTTTGAAAAAGTTTTACTGACTAATAATTTACTTTTCTTAAATTGAGAAACTTGCATCTTTGAGTTCTAGATTTGGGTTCACTGCTAACTGTGAAATATAAAACTCAAAGATTCAAGTTTTCCTTGAAAAAGGAAAAGAAGATTATCTCAACAAAAGATAATAGGTGGGCAAAACTTTCCTTTGTTGATCGCTAAACTTAAGAGATTTAGTTTAATTCACAACTTGGCAGTGTCCTTGAAATTATGCATTTTTGCAACTATATTTTTTTACAGTGTAGTTATTAATAATGATTATAAACACCAGTAAATGTTTAACAATGTATTGCCCTGATGTATTTTGGATTTCATATACATAAATTGAGAATATTGACCAATATATCGCTAATATTGGGATCGGCTGCCCAGAAGTCCAGTATTGGTATCAACTTGTTATGTTGTGCCTGTGCATTGCTGAATATGAGGGTAACTTTGCAATAGGGCTGGACTGATTGTGAAATTCTGAGCTGATACAGATATTTAAACTAACAGCTTGGCCAGTGCCATTGTTTTTTTTGTTTTTTTCTCCGTGGTTGTTTATTAGGGGCCGGGCAGCCTAAGCTGCCAGGACCCTATTGTAATCCTGCATGTTCTTCTTTCTTCTTTCTTCTTTCTTCTTTCTTTCTTTCTTTCTTTCTTCTTCCGAGGAAATCGTACTTCCCATGCACGAAAAATGACCAAACTTTTCACAAAGGTCCAGTCCCATGTCAGATTGCCTCAGCTGCAAAAACAGGCCAATAGTCCTGATGGTGGCGCTACAGCAAGCCTCTAAAGTTCAAAATTTTGAAAATTCATAACAAATCAACCATATGTGCTACAGATTTACAACTTTCACCACAATGTAGCCCCAATACTGAAGAAACTTTTGTACATTTAAACCTATTGCAAATTATGAAGTCCATCACTCTGTTTTTTTTCAAAAACTGTAAAACTTATTAAACCTATCTCCTCCCACAATTTTTGCTCAATTGGCACCAAACTTGCTACAGAGCATCTTCAGACTGTCCTACACAAACGATCCACACAGATTTTTGATTTATCAAAAATTGAGCCTACAGTGCATCAAAATGTTTGACTGTAAACGGTATTATAAACATATACTTGCAAATTCTTGCTAAATACATTTTCAATGTTCATGAAAAAAAATGACAACATTTTGGAGTCATGGTAGATGATGTTTGGAAAATATCAGAATTTTATCTCAAAAACTGAATTTTTTACAGCATTTTGAATTTCACTCTCATGTGAACAATTGGAGTCAATGCAAAAATGTCATTTTTAAACATCAGTTTTTCACTTTTGGAGCCAATAAATCATTGTTAAAAACTAATGACCAACATCTCCATGCTGTCTAGATGCAATTTGTGTATTTTGGGATTTTTGTCTCAATAACTGAATTTTTGACAGCCATTTGAAATCTGCCTTTACATGCTAACAGCTGCTGTCTTGCACACAGGTGACTGGCTTAGTCAATTTGTGAAGCTACAGGTGGTGTTTCCATTTGCCAATTAGCTCAGTGAGATAGAGGATGGTTCTTGGTGTTGAAGGTTGTGAGTTCAAGCCTCAGCTTGTACAACATTTCCATATGAGAAATCTACCCAAACTTTTCACAAAGGTCCAGTCCCATGCCAGATGTCCTCAACTGGAGACACAAGACACTAGTCCTGATGGTGGCGCTACAGCAAACCTCTAAATTTCAAAACTTTGAAAATTCACAACAAATCAACCATATGTGCTACAGCTTTGGAACTTTCACTTTGAAATGTTCTTTTCCATGGCATGGATGGCTGCTGCCTGGCACTCTGATCCTTGGCTTAGTCAATTTGTGAAGCCACACATGAACTGTCACTTGCCAATTAGCTCAGTGAGATAAAAGGCGGACTTCAGTGTCAGAAGTTGTGAGTTCGAGCCTCAGCTAAGGCAGGATGGACTTTCAAATGTGAAAGTCGTATGTTCAGGTATCGTGCTATGTGGATTAGAGACTGCTAAGATTTAAATAATTATGATTCAGGGAGTTTTGAGAAGAGACAAATACTCTTTATCAACACGTTTCCCTGTTATCCCTTGTCTCTTTTCCCTGTTTATTTGGCTTAGCTATCAGTCAATATGCAGAGTCTCTTGTGCCAGAAATTGTGAGTTCAAGCCTCAACTGATGTAAAATGCACATTAGAATGCCACCTTTTTTTCATCTTCCTACACTCTGCTTGTTGCTCAGAATTGCCTAATTTTGCCTAAAATTGCCCGGCCCCCGACCATTGCTGCGCAGCAGCTATAATATTGTTTTTGTTGTTGTCATACCTGAGTTGTTTCGTCGGTGGCTTCTTCTCCAAAACAGCAGCTTAATATGCTGGCTAGTGTGATCTGAGGCTGACTGTAAATACCTAACACTAAGTGAGAGCAAAATTGATGCAACACAACAAACATCGCCCTCTGGCATTAGTGAATGTCATCTTATTTGCCGATAGGGAACAGAGTGAATATTGGCAGATATTGATGTTCAACCTATAAATCAATGCAACCCTAGTTTGCAGACTCTGAGCTTGTGAGTAGTCTTGGGCTGTATCTAATTTTTCATACCTTCCTGGCATTTTACTGAGGTATAAGGTAACTCAGCACAGCTCTACTCCACTGCAGACAGTACTCCCTCAACTGATCTTATCATCACAGTGACGCAATCGGCAACGCTCTCTTACAGCCACTACGCTACGCTGCTCTGATCAATCAGTGGTGATGCAGTGTTGACAGGAACATCACAGCCACTCACACACACACACACACACACACACACACGCACACACACATAACAGCATGAAGTCGGCATTAACAAGAGTAGTGATAGATTAGATAGATTAGGAGGATAAAGAGAAGAGAGACAGTCGACACAAAGACTGAGCAGCTGATGCGTTGTCAAACAATAATAAACTTTCCAGCTTGTCAGGCTAATGTTAGCTAGCGAACATACTAGTGCTGAGAGGCCTAAAACTCACCTCCTGTTCTGGCTTAAGAATAAACAACCCGTAGTAACCGTGTATCCCCACACATTTTCTCACCATTAATGAGTTCAAAATAGAAAGAGGAGCGTCTTCATTTCTTAATACCCTGCTATACTGTAATACCTTGATATGGCCCAAGACTACCTGTGAGACAGACAGATAGACAGCTAACAGTTATGCTGAAGACTCACACTCTGTCTCAAGCTCTGATTCCTAAATGCTGAATGTTGATGTGTGGTGGCTGAAGTGGCAGCAATAAATAGATGAAATGGTACTTTATACACCCAGTCAGCACAGACACATTTTTCACCATGCCAAGCAGAGATAATTGAATCTGTCTTGTCACAGACTTGAGCTGCAGGACACCGGAAGTCCTGTTGCATCTTTAGCTCACAAACATACATCTTGGACATTAGTCTGTTTATACAGCTCTGTGCCTTTTCAGAAAACTTTCCCAGTTGTGTTCCATTGATTTTCACCAGGATGCTGTAATGGATGTAAGTACATATTGATTGTATTCAGTGGTTATCCAGCATTCACTTTTACTTGGAAATTTCTGTGTTGGAGCATGTAAAGGCTGTTCTTCCATGTGTCTTGACCTCATTTGTTTATTTCTTTTTCTGGCGTATTGGTTGTGCTTTGACTCATCCTATAAAAACCCAGAAGATGGTCAGGTGCCAAAATGTGTATTGAGCAATATTCTTTATCCCCCCCCCCCCCAATCTTTGACTTTCTCAGTTCATTTTTGTGACTTGATCGTGATCGTTGTTATTGTAGTGCCCTTCTTTCAGGCTAATGAGAAGATTTTGATTACATAAGAGCTGTTTTCCATTCAATATACAGAAATTCTAAGTGGGTTTTGATTGTGTAGTTTGGTCACACTAGAAATTGATTTATTGTACACTACTGTGCCACAATGCAGTGCTCAAAAGAAATGGAGACGACACACAGCTGCAGAACATTAAATTGTGGTGGGTGTTGAGACAGCATGAGCAGGATCTTTAGAAACAAACAGACTGAGAGTCTTGAGCTATGCTAGCAGCTCTGTAAGACTGTACTTAGACACAGCAGTGCTTTGAGCTCAATAATAACGTTAGCATGATAATAAGCTCACGGTTTGAAAGCAACATGTGTTAAGCAGGTATGTTCTTCACATTCTTACTTTCATTCATTCATTCAACCTTTATTTAAACTCGGAAATACATTGAGGTAGAGACCTCATTTACAATGCAGCCGAGTGAAACAATGAAAGCTTCGACACCGAGAAAGCCAAAGAGAAGCTTGCATAAAAGTGGCGACAAGAATAAAAGAAACACAATAAAACTGCAGTAAAAAATAATAATAATAAAAAATAAAAACAAATAAAAGCATCAATATAAATAAATAAATAAATAAATTTAACGTGTTAGCGTGATTGCAAAATTTGGGGGATCTCTGGAAAAATCTTTAAAATCTTTGTCACTTGCAGTTGTGTCCAAAATCTCTTTTAAACTATGTCCAGTATTCATGATTCAAATTGCAGGACAAGTATTAATCTCCAAAAATATTAATGAAAATTTACAAATCTAAGTAGAGAAAGAAGATTTTGTTGTGGGTTTTCCTTGTATATTGTCACTGAATATTCGGTTGTTTCTGGTTTTCCTCATGGATGGCGCTGCTTAAAATTGTCCACAATCCAAATGTTACTGTATGTAGTTCAGAAAACGTTACCCTGAAAAACAGTGATTTTTTTTTCTTGTTTCAACAGCATGGTTAAACTTAAGCATGGTGCTTTATGGTAGGAGGCACCCCTTGACTGCCACCGGATATTTCGCACACTGCTTATGGGAATGTCGCTGGCTTTTCATGTACTGTACGTACCAAAGTATAGATCAAATTGAAATTTTGACCTGAAGATGAAGCCACAGAGAAATTCAGAGTATTACCAAAATGATTACAGTCATCGTAAAGAGGACCTGAATGTGTGTACCACATTTCAGAGCAATCCAGTCAATAGTTATTGAGATATTTTATGAAAAGATGATGTTTTGTGCTCGTGGTGGTGTTGGAGGGAAAATCAGGGGATCAGCAAAGTCATGAGGATTCATCCTCTGGGTTTCATGAACATGTATGTCCAAAATTTGCATGGCAATCCATCCAATAATTGTCACATTTCAGTCTCGACAATAGTACTGTATTGACCAACGGACAGACCAATATAGAGCGGGCCTTTGGTCACAGTTTGATGTTTCCAGTTGATTGATATCTTGTATACTAACTGCAGAATAATACTGTTTACTGTTACTATGTAGCATGAAATTGGGACACATACAGTGTTGTTTTTTCAGAGGCCTTGGCAGTGTAGATGTATGACCTGGGAGGAGAGTGGATTGCATGTTTGTATGGCTGATGACTGCTGTAACTGTTTAGCACAAAGAGGAATTATGGGGGAGCTAACTGGATTAGTGTAAGGCGGTTTAGCTGGCTTCCAACAGTGTCAGAGGAGGAAACACTGACACTGTCTCTTTTTTCTGTCTGTTTTTTTTACTTCAAAGAATTATTTCAGCTGTAACAGTCGAGGGGGAAAAAAATTAATCATCTTCTGCAAGCCCATTTTATTCAAATAATTTGCTCTGTTTCGACTCTAAAATCAACAAATATCACACAAAAAAATGTAATATGGGGAGCTTCAAAGAATGATTCAGAGAGAACAAGGCTACATCAAAACAAACCACAGTAGCATGAGAATAAAGGTTCTAATATTCGCAGTATTTTAATATATTAAACATTTTAACTATTCTCATTGAAGGCACAATGTGTGGAAAGAAATGAACGAGGTATATTCACAGAAAAGAGAGAGACAGGAGTAAGAAAAAGGAGAAAAAAGACTGTGATTGGCTTCCTCAGCACAGCACACCGGGAACAAAATAAGGTAGGAAGGTGTTCGTTTAATTGAAGCTCCCAAAGGCCAAAGGTTCAGCTTGTTCACTTCAGATTGCTAATGTTGTTCCTGTGATCTTTATCCGAGCGAGGACTGCTTAATTTGCTGCCTCACTGCTGCTTTAGCAAAACTTCAGCGCTGCAGCTCACACGTAGGGATGGGAACTGATAAGACTTTACTGATATCAATACCATTATCGATTCTGCTTATTGGTCTGATTCTTTAATGATTGCTTCATAGCCTGAGAGCTAGCTGTAGCAACAGTCTGCCATAATCTAAAATGGATTAAATGAGAGATTGCATAGTATTTGTCTTTATTTAGGTTTGTTAGTTAGTCAAAGAAGTCTGCCATGCCTGCCTGTGGTGTGTGTGGTGCAGATGTTACTAAAACATATATTTACCCTCTGTAACGGCCACGCTGTTTGGTTGGGATGCAGTGGCACTCGTGCGTGGATTGTCAAATAAATGGCATTTAGAGATAGGCAGATCAGCTCTGCTGGATTGATACATTGATTCTTATAAGCTACTCATTTGGTATCAAGTATTGGTATTTTGGTATAATTTCCTTTAAAAAAAAAAAAAAAAAAACTATGAATAATAACCTTATATAGACCTGAATATAAACTGTGGGTGGCTGCATCACTTCCAGAGGTTTTCAGTACTTTAATGTTTGTGCCAATAAACAGGTCTGGCATTTTTATTCAGATCACAAGAACTGTCACACGCTTCCACATAAAACTCGAGAGAGTGAGGCTGCACACCCTGAAAGTTATATGGAGGCTGAGCAAAAACAAGAAGATACCTATTTATTTTATTATCATTTTATCATAGTTTTTCTACATTTTTTACACTTATCGGCACAAACATATTTATTTCATTTGCTGATATATTTGCTTTTGTAATAAATTTATTAATGGCCTGTATGTGTCATGTGGTTATCTGATATTTTTTCTCCCTAAAAGTTGGTCATCATTTTGAAACATTACATACCAATTTAAAAAATGATCGGTATTGGTAAAAATGTGAAAAAAATTATCATATCAAATTAAAAAAGGCTGGCATTGTCCATCCCTAATGGCATTCCTTGTGCAGATTGCTGGTGTTTCTATCTTACTTGAAATGATCATTTTACAGATGTTACAACGAGCACAATTATCAGCATTTGTGAAATGAAGATACACTCTGGACTCTTCTTGTTGCAAGTTTGCAGCAGTGTAGATGTGTGAGTTTGATGTCATTGTTTTGCAATACGCAACTATCAGAAAAACATGCTGGCATCAATAAAAGGAGCTCAGAGTTATGAAATGGATGCGATGGAGAGGACAATTTGAAACCGGCTTTCAGCTGGAACCAGTTCCCAATCAGTTTCCCATCCCTTCACACACATACATGAACACAGAAACACAGCCACGTGAAATCTGACACCACAGAAAAAATTTAGATAAAGCAAACTAAAGCAACTCTTGGGCTGATGATGTGCACGCACACAATCACACTTCAAGTAAGAAACATCCACTTTAGGAATCCTGCTTGTGTAACGACTCAAAATTTTGCTTATTGTGCAATTGAGGAATACTGTGTATTGAGTTTTCTGAAGCGGCAGACTAGAAGTCGCTGTAAAGTTTTCGGTTGTGGTTAAATTTGTGACACCTGTGGCTCCTGGTGGTAATTCTAATAGTGTCTTAATAATAGTCCTGTTGTTCTGTGTTTGTCCTGTGCTTGCATTGACGTTTTCTTTCTGTTTGGGGAAAAAATATTAACTTTTTAGAGATTTCTCACATATGAATTGAGATACATTTATATAGGCTGATGTGCTCAGTTAAAGGTTATGGATTTTAATATCAAGCAGATCATTGCACAGTTCTTTCATTTTGCCCAAACTCAGGTAGCCTCCTGTTTAGAAATATAGTAACACAACAACTCATCTCAGTATCAGTTGCTAAAATGTTGACTTAGTTTTACTTTCCTGTGACTTTACTTTTACTTATGGAGTATTGAGTGTGGGCTTTTTATGATCTTGTTTATAAGATAAAGCACAGTGTTTCAGCCCGGGGTTAATGCGTCTGTCAGTGCAGCCATCACTGTCATCATGTAGCTTCAACTCTACTATTTGTGCTGTCACAGTTTGAACTTGTCTCTGTTAATCTATGGCTGTCAAAAAAGCTGAAAACAGGATGACTTCTCTGTTCTCGTTTGAAGCAAATGTCTGTTTTTACTGATTTGAAAGTAAAACAAAAACAACCTCCGATTTCACAAGCTGAAGTTTGCAGTGCATTTGTAACCTTAATTAAACTTAAATACAACAGATGAGCAACTGGTCTGTTTGTTCACAGTGCAAACAAACAAACAAACCAGGCTGTTTTAAAAAAGCTAATCAGTGATTGGCTGTTTTCCATCATGGCACAAACAGCTGGTTACCTTGGTTACTTGCTGAGGAGTTGGAGGTTCACAGCTTATCGGCTGCAACTCTTCATCCAACAGCTCACTGTGGCTGCTCCCTCTAGTTCTGTTACTCCCAGACTGTATAAAACACGGACGTAGTGAAGCTCTCGGTGTGGCGGCTAGTCGTTAAGTGTTTTCTTAGTGTTAGACTAGTCGACTAGTCTAAATTAAATTTTGCATTTAATCGACAGGGAAATTAGTCTCCAGGAACATCCCTAGTCCTCAAATGTCTTGTTTTGTCAACACCCTAAATATAATTCAATTTACTGTCATAAAGGACTAAAGAAACTAGAAAATTAATTCAATAATTGCTGCATTCATGTTGCCGTTACAAGTAATAGATCAATTGATTACTATTCGAATACATGCCTGATAATTTATTTAAAACAACATGCATTGGTTTCTACATTAAATTAATTCACATTTGTACCTGATAAAATCTGATATTGATAACCCTGATGACTCAGCTTAATGATTTGGAGATTTTATCAGCAGACACTGATGAAGACAGAAGACTGGTGATGAGTAACCTACTTACAGATATTCTCTCAAAAACTCCCACAGTTTTACAAATCCGAATCTCTTCTGCCTTGTCTCTATCTCTCTAACTAGTAGTTGCTCTAATCTTCACAGGAAGCACTAATGTGCAAGTAGCTTAATGAACACCCTGGCACAATTATAGAGTGGGGAAAATTACTGAGTATTCCAATAACATGGTACAGTACAGTGTAATATAATGTCCCTTGCAGATCTCAGAAACAATGAGTTAATAATAGTTAGGAAACAATGGCATCTACATCACCAGTTCACACTCTCTGGACCATTTCTGCTCCCTGCTGCAGCGCTCTCGTATTGCTCTCAACAATGGAGGATAATGACAACAGAGCACAACAACGCAGGACTCTTTTCATCTGTGCTCCGCTTTGTCTCTCACTGTTTTCCACTCGCCAATGCTCTCATCTGATTTGTCTTTCGCCTCTCTTTCTGGTTACTTATCTCTATCCCTTTCCCTGGCTTGTACACACACACACACACACACACACACACCACACACACCCCACACTGTCACACACACAGTCCTGACTAGAGGGGAATGTGGGGTATTAAATTATTCAAACTCCTGGCAGAAAGTGTCGCCATCGATGAACACAAACATACAAGCCTCCATTCACAAGTGTTTATTTATGGACTTTACGGGACTAGTACAAAGGCCGCAGTGCGGATCATTTCCTGTCCATTCTCCCAGTGTAAATGAGAAGTTTGGCCAGTTTAAATGAGGACAAAGCTCCAAGAAGGCCTCAGATAAAGGCTACGAGGGGTTGTTTGTGCCATAAATAAATCACTACGACTGCACTGCATTGATCCAGGTAGTGACTGATTACAGTCATTTATGGCAGAATTATTTACATGTAAACACCAAGTTAGCATTATGTCGCTCTCGGGCAGAAAAGTCAAATGTCAAAAACTGTTGCATTTCAGGAAATGAAATAAAACTGTGCTTTTTTTAAAAGATTTTTTTTTTTTGACATATTTGTCTTTATTTGATAGTGACAGCTGAAGATATAACAGGAAAAGGGGTAGAAAGAGAGGGGATGACATGCAGCAAATGGGCCACAGGTGGGAGTTGAACCAATGGCTGCTGCAGAGGAGGAGATAGCCTCAGTATCGGGGGGTGCATGCTCCTCAAACTGAGTTTTGGTGCCCCAAAACCTTGTGTTTTTAAACTAATTGAATGCTGCTGTGTCAAAGTTAATTAGTAGCTTACAGTTTTTGAATCTTATGTTTTTTTATAGATAAGATTAGATATGTCTTTTTAATTCTATTTTTGGGATGCTTTTGTAAAACCTGACCAGTGAAACTAATGGAATAGAAATGCATAAATTTCATTGATTAGATATAAATAAACTAAACACTGGCTCTAGATATGACCTTTGGTGCTTTGTATGTGTTTTCGTGGCCAGTGTAGGTTCTTCTACACGCTCGGAAGGATGGGGTGTTTGCAATATTCGAGCTCACCACTAGATGCTGCTAAATTCTACACACTGGTCCTTTAATTATTGTTTTCTACTTGATGATAGTTATTATCATGTCACATCAGTCAGCCCCCCTGTATTTTGAGGAAAAATTAAATGACTCAAAAACTTCCTAACAGAAGGGCTTCAGCGGAGAGACTTGACTGAAGACATACAGTGTTTACCCTTGAATAAGTTTTTTTTAGTATCCAGCCGGAGGTGAGCTTTTTTATTTACCACCACTGACAGCAGTATGTTTACCACGCTCACCATTCTCCTTGAACTCACCCCCATTAGAAAAGAAGAAAGCAGAGATTTTATTTCATCTCTCTGTGGTGTCACACTTATAAACGGAGGACATTTTCATTTGGCTGTTGGATTCCCCGAGGTTAATTTTGCTGACTACCTAACGAAAACAAATCCATTCTGCCGCACAACTTTGACGACTCTGCCCCCTCCATCTGTGATTATCTGTGTGTGTTCAAGCAGCCAGTGATAGAAAAAAAACTGTAAACCAACTGAGATAAACAGAATCCCAGATACTAAAAAACTGATGCCTGAAGGGACTGTTGCCACCACAAGAACAGAGCCAACATACTGCACTAATGTGTGGTTTGTTTCGAAAGAGAAGCTCACACAAAACCCGTTTTACATCATTTTGAATTAAGTTAATTAAATTAATTGATACCAACATTTCCTTATTATAATCTTTGTTTTAGTTTTAAAGTATGAGATTTTCCATTTGACTGAAGGAAAATCCTTAATGTGCGGTAAAATGGTTTGACAGACCATCTTCTAAACAAGGGGACACGAGTGTTCTCGGACTATCTGGGCGTTGCACAATGCGCAACAAGAATATGACCCCTATTTCTCAAGGAAAACCTGCTGTTTTTTGGTTCCAGCTCTGAGTCAACTTAATGGGTTCTGAACCAATTTATTTTTGGTGATGATGCTCTGAATGGTTCAAAATTGGGCCGGTTCCTTGTCGGTGTAAAATGCCTCTCTGTGACGCTGTGGCCTGTCAAAGTCTTAAAAGCGACATAAACCTTTTGTCTAATTTGAAGTTGCTTTGAACCTGCCTAAATCCTGGCTCACTGTTACTGATGTATGTCTGATACTGAAAAAAGAAGTTCATGAAACAGACAAGACCACCTGTTTTGCGATAACCAATCCTACAACGTGACATAATTAACTAATTTTAAAATAAACTGTTTTGAAAACTCCTTATATGATTAGAGGTGTAAGAAAAGATGGACAGATACAGCGATATGTTTTGTGATATTGTATCGATTCTCAAAAAATCCTATTGTGACATTGTGACACTGCAAAGATTTGTGGGCAGTGGTTGATTTTGTGTTGTGTTTAAACTCCCAGCTGCTAGATAACAGTGTTGTTATCATCCTCGCTGTTCTGATTTCATAAATGTAACTTTTTTGACTCAGATTTTATGTATATGGTGGTGTTCTTAACTATACTTTTCCTAAAATTAGATTTAAAAAATGGCTAAATATCACCTTGTTTACAGTATCAAATACATATCAGTATATTGAATTGTAACCCCTGTATTGCGACATGTATCTTATTGCCAAATTCTTGCCTTTACACAGCCCTGATGATTATATGACACCATACAAGTACTGCCATTCAGCCTCAGACAATTCAGTAGGTATCTACAGTAGATGCATGGTCTATGATCCAATGCAAAAATCATACATTTGAAATAAATTAAGGAAAGAGTTTGAGTCTGGCAACAACTAAAGAAAAAGCAATCTATATCATATGTTTTATTTCAAGCATTATGAACCAAATTCACCAACAACGGTAAACAATAGGCAGTGATACACAGGGCAGTTTGTTGGCAGCATCTGAAAAGGATACATTTTTGACTAAAATGCTGCCAAGTTGGCGTTATTTTCCTTGATGTCATGGTCAGTATAATCTGTCTAAATCCAGCATTTTTTAACAAAACGTATGGCTGCCTGCCCATGTGAATGGACAGCTTATAGCTTCAGATATTTCCTTTGACCAAAGAAGTTAGACTAAGTAGCAAGTAAGCTTTGGATGTAGTGTTAGTTGCTAATGGTAGCTTTGTTTCTGGCTTTGCTATGTCACCGTACTTCCAACATATAAAGATGAGCCATTTATTTGTTTATTTCAGTATTTGCTCGGTTTTGACTCAGCACCTGCCCTTTTTTGGTTTGGATGTGTGTTCATAATAAAAGTACATATATAATCCTGCATCTTAGTTCTGTAGCCTATGTTGTGTTTCAATACTTTGCCTCTTAAATTAGTAACAAAATGTAATGGTGACATCAATATGTTTTATGCACTGTGGCAGGTTTTGGACTCAGGATCTGCCTTTTGTTTTTGTTTTTTTTTTTAGATTTCAGCTAATATTGGACTCAGGTGGACATTTTCTCCATGTGTTTCTGTGGAAGTGCACTGATCAATACAGATCTGTGATTGGAAGACTAGCTGGGGTGAGCCTCACTCATCCCCACACACATACAGTATGAGCCACAGGAGCACAGAGACTAATTTTTTGACAGCAGCATTGATTTTTTTGACAAATTTCCGTCTGAATTTGATTTGGATGTGTGGTTAGCTGAAACTCTGACTCCTGTATTGATTTTCTGATTACAAAATCAGTTAATCTATATATGCCAACAGTCCCGAGCAAACAAATAAGATTTGACCAAAATCTCCATGGTGCAGGAGAAATTTATTAATGTCATATGTCACCTATCCTGGGTTGGTGTGATTTTCAACCCAATATCTCATCTGAATGTGAACACAGTATCCTGGCAACAGCGGAGGAGAAAGAAAGATAGAAAGAAAGGGTGCGTTCAGAGGTGAAATGTTCCCTCGCAGGACCATCCATCATATGCTCAACTGCAGATGGTCGAGTGGCGTATGTGTGACTTTTCTCATGTGTTTTAGCAGCATGTGTTTGTGTATTTTTGTTATGTACACGTCAGTGTGTGAATATGTGCGTGCCTGCTGGGGGCCACCACAGTGTACAGAGGGGACGGGGGTTGTGCAGGATGCTGTCAGGACAGCGATGAGGATCCACCAGCACGAACAGCAGTTTGACAGCTGACATTCTCCAGAGTGCAGCTGAACGGACAGGCAGGAATAAACAGGATACCAGCCCAGGCATGCTAATGAGGCACGAGCCTTAATTGTGTTCAGATCGACGATGTGCAGTGTTAATGTGTAAGTCAAAAATAGTATGCAGTTATAATGAGGGCACTGAATTGGGTTGTGTGTGTGTGTGTGTGTGTGTGTAATAACCCCAAAAATTAAAGTCTCTGCTGAGGAATAATCATACGGCTTCATACACATCTGAAAGCAAACAATAATTTCAAAAGTTATATCAGGTCATGGAAAATTAGATGTCCAAAAAGTAAATATTTCAAAGGCAGATGTCTCAAATCAAAGTCTAGGAAACTGGGTGAGAAAATAACTGTTAAAAATGTGAACATCTACCAGCCACTGACAGAAAATTGTTCAATTCACCAGCCACTCAATAGCAAATCATTATTTTGTGTCTGAAATCTGTCAGTCTCTTTCATATTTTACCAGCATTTTGCTGGTGACTGGTGTAAATTTCCCATCCTGCTAGGAACAGATATTAAAGATGTGACCTTTGTCCTGCCTTTTAATATGAAACATCAGTGCAGGACATGTTGTACTTCATTGGCGGGGAAATGGGAGCAACTGGAAATAACTGGTGAATGAAAGCAGTATTTCTTTAAGAAGAGTACTCTAGAGAACTTTTCTTGCTTCTGGTGCTGTCCCGAGCGGCAGCCTGCCAGAGTCGTTCCTCATCATCTTGTGTCTTTTTGCTACTACAAGAATTTCCTTCAGGATTAATCAAGTTCTATCTTACTTATCTTATTTTAAAACTGAGAAAACTCTGGCTCGCATCATCGGTGCTGGGTTTAAAAAGCTCTTTGTCTCCACACCTCATGTCATTAACGTAGTTGTGTTCAGCCCTCTCAAGCTTGAAACAAAGTTAGACGTGTAGCTGTACTGAGGATGCTACGTTAAGAGAGAAATATTCCAAATAACAACAGCACGTTTGAAAGAACCGCACTGACAGTAGCCTGCAGAAAAGAAAGACCAAAGCCACCAATGTAACTGAGCTACAAACATAAACCAAACATACTGGTTAGTCTTATCGCCTTTTCTCCTGTAACGTTAGGGTGTCCAAGGATGCATGGTTATTTTTGATGGCTTAATCTTCAGCCTTTTAGCATGATATGATGTAGCCATCAAGTGCAGATAGAAAGGCTTCATAAGGTTCATAAACCTTTTACAGGGTTCTCATTTTGCGAAGAGCCTGCTAGAAACATCAAATATCCATTCTGACAGTATTTTCCACCAACTCATAGAGCTAATGTTAGCTACATTAGCTAGCTAGCTACAGCTGATAAAATTCTAGTGACAATTCAACACTGAAACTCGATGGTTCCCATCTTGAAATGAGAAGCCTGATTTTGTCTATCTCTGTCTGAAATCAATAATTACTAAACATTTCAACTGTTAAATTTGTTGGTTTCAGGAATACGTCCAATGTGACATAACCTCGACAGGCGTAGCAACTGTAACTAAGGCAGGCAGCTGAGGTACATAAAGGCCCTTCTCTGGATTTGAGGATTCACAGTAGTATTTTTATTGTAATTTTTTGTGCCCCAAGTCTTTTTCTTACAGCTGTATGTTTATGATGTAAGTAACAAGTATGAGACATGGATAAATCTTTTATACCACAAATCCTCAAGGGACCCTAACACATCCAGCAATCAGCATGTAGACATCCCCTGTTTCTTTCCCTGTGCATTTGTGTTGCATAAACAGGGGTGATTCAGCCCGGGTCATTGCTCCTGTCCCTTTGTGTGCCTCTGCCTTCATATCAGCTCTGAGGAGGTGACAGGAAACATGCTGAAAAGAGTGTCAGAGTGAGAAAACGAGAGAGAGGGAGGGAGCTGTAGAAATGGAGGGAGATGGAGGGGAGGAAAGTGGGTGAGAGGGTGATAAGAGAGGCGAATGAGAAAGAAGAGAGGAGTCAGAAAGTGTGTGAGGAAGCAAGAGAGAAACATGGAGGCGTAAAGAGAGGTAGCAAGGAGAGGTGTCCCTCTAGTAATCCTGTTACAGAGGAGGAGATCGGGTTGACGGTTTGGTGCTGTCACTCTGAAGAGATTTTCTTCCCCGGTCTTTGAAAAATGCTGCAACATGCCATAGATTTCCTTTAATTGAATCCTCTCACAGTGTCACTATTAGCCTGTTCTTTATAAGCAGCAGTGCTTCAGAGCTAATCTGCTGTTGCTCTCTGTGGAGCAGCAGGACATTAAAATGTTCATGGTAGGGAAGTGTGTTTACTTGCCAGTTTTTGGGGGAATTTTACTCATTTTCAAGTGAAAAACAATCTGTTAGTCAATTGATCCACAGGTAATCCACAACACCTTTAATAACCAGTTGTTTTAATCACTTATCAAATAAAAATGCCATCATAACAGCTACATAACAGTACTTGATGCTTTCTCTGTTTAAACTAGATTGTATTATTGGGTTCTGGACTGTTGGTTGGACAAAATAATACTTTAAAATGTCACTATGGGTCTTGGAGCTTGAGCATCTTTCACTATTTTATCTTATGTTTTTTTTCCGTAGGCCTAAAGCTATCAATGTCTCTGCCAGTTTTAGCATATTGCAGATATATCGCCATCTGCATTTACGTTGGCAGATAAGCAGCAAATAATTACAGCACAGAAATGCCAAAGATGTTCATGATCATTTAGAAACATAATCTAATTGGTCCACCAGGTGGCACTGACAAGTTTGTATTATCAAACCGTGACATGTATACTGTATTGAATATAATACTTACGAATTAAAATTTTCATTTCTATTCTCTGCAACAATTATGTATTGCATTGTGCATCTTCAGTGCAGCTGCATGTGAAAATGTCTCTCCAGTAGACCCTTTTTATAAGCAATGAGCAAGCTTTGCGCACAGTTTGGCAACGGCAGTATGGCGGACCCCGAGAGCTTGTCAGTGGGCTCTGCACACAGTCAAAACTGTTTGTGTCCTCAGTCCAGTCAACACCTTTAATAGCTTGCAGCCATAGACGCTGCCAATTGCTCTGCAACGGTTATGATCTTGTTGGAATCCTGTACCACTAAAGTCGACCAGTGGAATATCAATCCTGACAACTGTACACACAACAACCAGACATTCAGCTGATTTTGGTGCTGGTAAAATGTCTAATTCAATGTTTGCAGCTTGATAACTCGTCTGGATGACTTGGGGAGAAAAGGGTCTATTATGTCATGAAATAAAAAATATCAGTACAGACCTGTCCACATACAGTAGAGCCAGAATATCCTTGGGTGTCTTTGACACTTTAAATCCCACATCAGGGTAACATTACGACCAAGCGACCACTTTTGTATGCCTTCTTTCCTTTGTGTATTTCCCCGGTGTCAAAATCAGGGACATATAAAAATGTCAGGAAACCTGATTCCTTGTCACATGTCAAAGTTCATGAACCATTGTGTCTTTGATAAGTTGTAAGGATCACTGATGAGACCGCCTTTGGGGGTTTGTTCCATTCCATATTGTAATCCATCCATTGCATTAAATCTTTTGTTGGCCTATATGGGCAGGAGGCATGATTATTGTGACCAGTGACTCTTTAAATGCAAAAGGGGAATGGGAGCTTTATATAAAGACAGACTTGAACAACATATGTGAACATATCCTTTAAGAAAAGAGGTCATACTGTAAATGAGAAATATTGCCGCTTAGCCTCTGCTGTGTTGATTTTGTTGTTTATTGAACCCCTTTTTTGTTGGAATAGAAAGAGAAGAGGAGGCTTCCCCTCTTCAGGCACTGACAGCAGCAGCGAGAGAAGATATTAAATGACCAGAACATGCACACGAACCAAATCACTGACTCACCACAACTGAAAATACCCCGAGGCAATCGATACAAGAGCAAACTTTAAGTGTGTGACTTTACAGTAAATGGATGTTGTCAGACTCTTGTTTTATAAATGGGTTTCAGTCCAGATTTCTCTATTTTCTTCCCTCTCTCTTTGTCTTTCTGTTCTCTCTGTTTGCTAAAGGATATGTGTGTGTGTGTAGTTTTCTGCTGGAAGGAATGTTTCTGTGAAAATGATAATTTTGCGAGTTGGCAGCGTCCCTCTGTATGGAGACAAATGTATTTTCAGATGGCAGCCAATGCATGACTCTGAATCCCAGCTGTGGGTGTTGTGGGATGAGTGTGGCCTTATCATAGCTGGCCAAGGAGCCCCTGGATCCCCTGGCTCATCACCCAGCAGCCGATTACCTTCTCCCTGAATCTCTTCATTGTTTTCTATTACACTGAGGGGCCCGCACTGATAAAAGTGATGGAAATTTTAAACTCTGCGTTGTCCTAGAACATACTGTAGAGTTAAAAACAGCTACAGTAACCAAAGGTACCAGGTGTGCTCTGAATAAGACGCTAATGCTCTGTGCACTATGACCTCCCTGTGGAGGGTTGTTAAACCAAAAATCAATTTCCCCGCGTAGATCAAAACACTGCAACATTTGTTAGACATTTCCTTTTTAAAATGATGTATGAGGCCTATTATGGATACTCTCCCAGCACAAAATCAACTTTTTGCGCCCTTTCTTGTCCTCGTCATTTAATGCTTAGTATCTGCCATCACTGAGTCTAGGGGTGCTATGGTGAGGAAAACTATTAGTTAATAAACTCATGACAACAGTGGTGGTGCCAATTACACCAAAAGGGTGTTAGTGAGCAATTTATCAGTTATCTTCCACGCTGACCCCAACAACTTTTGCTAGTTAGCAAAAGTTAGCTCCAGCTACTGCCTTCATGGTAATGTATTGAACAACAAAGTGCTCATTTTTATGTGTCTGTGTGCACCTCGCAACTGTTACTGCTCCGTGTAATTTTCCTTCCAGTGGATTTCACACAGTAGAACCATATCCAGTTGTCAAGACAGCTCGTATCAGCCACCTCATAACATTTGAAATCTGACTCCCGCTACTCTGCTCTGTGACTTTTCCCCTGCTGCAGTCACAGCGCAAACAATTTTAATTTGTTGTAATGTTAATTAATTGTAGCATCCCTATTAAGTATTCATAATATGTAATGTTTTTGGTTTGTAGCCTGACACCATGCAACAACGGGAACACCTCCTCCCGTGGCAAGCCTAACTGGTCCTGATTCGATACGTATCTCCTGAATAATGCAGCCGCACATTAGCTTAAAGCAGGCTTACATCAAATGTTGTAAAAGCCAATCAAATTTAGATGTGATTGAAATAAATAGGAATAGCATTTGAACACGGCTGGCTGTAGGGTTCAGTGGTTTCCTGTAGTAAATTTGTTATATCTGTGAGTGAAAGAAATATGTCTGCAGGACTTGGAGAGCTTCCCTGCATTTGTTGCAACAAAAGAGAAGTTTGAATGCAGTTTTATTTATTTGGGGTGTCGCGATTCTCCAAATCCACAATTCACATTAACTTTTGATGCTAAGGTCAAGAGTCGATTCGATTTTTGATTTAAACATTTTTTTTCCCTGCAGTCTCTCCCGGTGCCAACACATCGCTGCAGTCACAGAAATGCGCTTCATGCTCTAAGGGTTAGTTAAACGAACTACAAGGAGTTATTTAATGATTATAAAATGGTCTCAATGATACCTCTGTATGGCCTACATAAACAAACAAGGCCATCAGTGAGCGAGATTGACTGTTTATTCTTAATGCCTGCCACTGGGTCGGCATGCAAAAAATACTGGGAGAATTGCCGATCCTGCCTTTGATTTTGATTCAGTTTAAATATTGAAATTGAAAGCTCATTTCAATCAATTTAGAATTGAAACTGTGGCACCCCTGCTGTTAATTTGATACCTTCATGTTTTGGAGTGACAAGACAATAAATCTGAAACATCACCATGTGCTCCAGGAACTTGCAACGGACTGTATTGCAGAGCCAACTGGCCTGGTGAATGTCCGAGCAGAGAGCAGGACAGTACTTTTTACAGTGTAGGCTGCGCTGTGCTTCTCCTCTCTGCTCTCAGTGATTAGCTCCGTTTGTCATAAGACAGTGAGAGAGAGACACGAATGAGGCTCTCACAAGTGTCCTAGATTAATGGATTATAGATGAATGGGCTTTTTTTTCCTCACTTGGTGATAAATGAAACACTTTATTCTCTTATTCTAGTGCTCAGTCTTTCTTCCTCGCTCTCACTCTGTCTCACACGCAGTCTTTACCTCTGTGCCTCACTCTTTTTCAACAGTATAGAATTGGATTTTTAATCTTGTTCTATGGAGTGTTGTCTGTCCGCTCATGGCTGGCTGCTTCCCAACATATTGCATTAGGAAAGGTCACGGCCTCTAGCTTGACACCAAATTGTTGTTGGGTGGGGTGTCTCATGCCACAACTCTTTCCTGTTGTCACTCTCTCTCTGTCACCACCTGACTCTCTACAACTCTCACACTGTCACCTCATTTCTCTCTTTTTACTTTCCGTCCTTATACCTGGGAGACACCTGTCTTATCAGTGGGAAATAATATTCAATTCTTACTGACAAGTTAATGCCCCTTGCATGTTTACCTAATATTACCTGTTGTCTTTGGCTCAGTGTTACTTTATTTAACCAGTCATTTTTAACTGAAACTTGAGGGGACCGTGCGATCGCTTGCGTTCGCATGTATGCGTAATCAAAGGACCTTGAGCTTGCCCACAGCTAATCTCGCACGCTACTGGACCGATCAGCCTAATTTTTTTGTGCACATTCATGATTGTATGCTAAAGGACCTCTGTGATCACAGCTGCGGCCAGAGACATTATATTTTTGGGTCGTCCCAATCTTGTGAATGTGATACCTCAAGAATGCCCGAAGGGAATTTCCTCAAACTTGGCACAAATGACCAGCCGGACTCAAGAATAAACTGTTGTGGTCAAAGGTTTTTTTTAACCTCACATCCATCCCGCTCTTGTGAACCTCATATCTTGATTTGAGGGAGTTGTTCAGCATAAACTGTCATAAATTGTGGAAAAAGCATTATAATTTACCAGAGCCCAATGTGACGTCTTCAGTTTGCTTGTTTTATTTGCTTAACAGTCTAAAGGCCAAAGACAGTTTACAGCACAATTATATAAAACAGAAGGAAACAACAAATCCTCACTTTGCAGAAGATGAAACCAGGAACTATTAGGTATTTTGTTTTGAAACTGACTTAAAGATGATCTTAATAGTCACCAATACATTTTCTTTCAATATTCCAATTGATTTAGTGACTAATAAGTTCAGCTTTACTTTCCACAGTTGCAATGAATCCACACAATTTCAATATTTATTTAAACGTATTAATCTTTAAAATAGCAGAAAATAGTGACTTATGCACAAGGTGACATTTTCAAATTGCAAAAGCAAAATCAAAGCTATTCAACATATAAATCACAAACCAGATTAGATTTTAGATCAAATTCAACTTCATTGTCATTGTACAGACTACAAGCACTGACACAGTAAAATACACTTCTAATTGAAATGCAACAAATTCTCATATTTGACAAAGTGGCACCTTTAAATCTTAAATTTGCTTTGTGGAGTTTTCTTGTAGACAAACAAAAGTCATGGTTACATTCAGTATTAAACACCAAAATGCATTGTGTATATCTTTGAAGTCTAACAAACATTTTTAAGGATGTTAAATCTAGACCAGAAAGACTCCCGCACTCTGTCTTTCCCAGATTATATGTAGAAATAACCTGATAAAGGTTGTTGTCCTGAATATTAATTATGTATCTGTGATCACAAGTGAAGAAGTGTGCGGTCTTTAGTTCTGTGTTGTTGACTGATGGTCTTCTTCTTGCTCTTTGAAGTATGATAAATCCAGCATTGTTTACATCGATGTTTATTAGCTTGCGGTCTTCTTCTTGCCTGTCTTTGTTGTCGTGTTGCAGCATACCGTGTGTGTGTCCTTGTATGTGCACCAGTAGAACTCCACAGGGGACAAGTATTGCTCTGTTACATTAAATATTCATCACATAATGCAAAACAATTGAGGTTATTGTTTTAATTGTTCGGTATTGTTTATTAGTAGTTTAACAGGCAAAAGCACTTTCAAAGAAACACTCTAATCTGCTTCATCAGGTTTGTGGTGGCCACATAAGCAAATATCTCCACAACTGCCATCAGATTTTGACGTGCTTGCAACAGAAAAATGTAGAGATACACTGATCGACCAGCCAGAGACTGGAATTGGGCGATAAACAGCCGAAAACATTTTTTCTCTTCATGCTAATGTTAGCCAGCAGCAGACTGCTGTTCACAGACTGACAGTTAAAATCTCACCTCCTGTTCTGGCTGAAGAATAAAACAACAAGTGTCGATGCGTCTCCTCAAACATTTTCATATTCAGACTCGTTTAACTTCTGCTGTGTTTCTCACTGCAAAGTTTTACTCCAGCAAAATGTTGCACCCGTGAGATTCTGCGAAATCTCCCAAGATTGTGTTCCCTCTAGTACATAATCTTAATTATTGCTGCTGCACAGCAATGGTCGGGGCCGGGCAATTTTAGGCAAAATTAGGCAATTCTGAGCAACAAGCAGAGTGTAGGAAGATGAAAAAAAGGTGGCATTCTAATGTGCATTTTACATCAGTTGAGGCTTGAACTCACAATTTCTGGCACAAGAGACT
Source organism: Lutjanus argentimaculatus (assembly GCA_034769285.1). Classification (NCBI taxonomy): domain Eukaryota; kingdom Metazoa; phylum Chordata; class Actinopteri; order Lutjaniformes; family Lutjanidae; genus Lutjanus; species Lutjanus argentimaculatus. The sequence goes on from JAWZSL010000001.1 coordinate 8,149,231, forward strand.
CTGCATATTGACTGATAGCTAAGCCAAATAAACAGGGAAAAGAGACAAGGGATAACAGGGAAAATGTTGATAAAGAGTATTTGTCTCTTCCCAAAACTCCCTGAATCATAATTATTTTAACCTTAGTAGTCTCTAATCCACATAGCATGATACCTGAACATAAGGCTTTCACATTTGAAAGTCCATCCTGCCTTAGCTGAGGCTCGAACTCACGACTTCTGAACCGAAGTCTCTTTTATCTCACTGAGCTAATTGGCAAGTGATAGTTCATGTGTGGCTTCACAAATTGACTAAACCAAGCACCAGGGTGCCAGGCAGCAGCCATCCATGCCATGGAAAAGCAAATTTCAAAGTGAAAGTTCCAAAGCTGTAGCACATATGGTTGATTTGTTGTGAAATTTAGAGGCTTGCTGTAGCGCCACCATCAGGACTATTGTCTTGTGTTTCCAGTTGAGGACATCTGGCATGGGACTGGACCTTTGTGAAAAGTTTGGGTAGATTTCTCATATGGAAATGTTGTACAGCTGAGGCTTGAACTCACAACCTTCAACACCAAGAACCATCCTCTATCTCACTGAGCTAATTGGCAAATGGAAACACCACTCGTAGCTTCACAAATTGACTAAGTCCAGTCACCTGTGTGCAAGACAGCAGCTGTTAGCGTGTAAAGGCAGATTTCAAACGGCTGTCAAAAATTCAGTTATTGAGACAAAAATCCCAAAATGCACAAATTGCATCTAGACAGCATGGAGATGTTGGTCATTAGTTTTTAGCAATGATTTATTGGCTCCAAAGTGAAAAAACTGATGTTTAAAAATGACATTTTTGCATTGACTCCAATTGTTCGCATGAGAGATGAAATTCAAAATGCTGTAAAAAATTCAGTTTTTGAGATAAAATTCTGATATTTTCCAAACATCATCTACCATGACTCCAAAATTTTGTCATTTTTTTTTCATGAACATTGAAAATGTATTTAGCAAGAATTTGCAAGTATATGTTTATAATACCGTTTACAGTCAAACATTTTGATGCACTGTAGGCTCAATTTTTGATAAATCAAAAATCTGTGTGGATTTGTTTATGTAGGACAGTCTGAAGATGCTCTGTAGCAAGTTTGGTGTCAATTGATCAAAAATTGTGGGAGGAGATAGGTTTAATAAGTTTTACAGTTTTTGAAAAAAAACAGAGTGATGGACTTCATAATTTGCAATAGGTTTAAATGTACAAACGTTTCTTCAGTATTGGGGCTACATTTTGGTGAAAGCTGTAAATCTGTAGCACATATGGTTGATTTGTTATGAATTTTCAAAATTTTGAACTTTAGAGGCTTGCTGTAGCGCCACCATCAGGACTATTGGCCTGTTTTTGCAGCTGAGGCAATCTGACATGGGACTGGACCTTTGTGCAAGTTTGGTCATTTTTCGTGCATGGGAAGTAGGATTTCCTCGGAAGAAGAAGAAGAAAGAAAGAAGAACGATTGAGGAAAACAATAGGGTCCTGGCAGCTTAGGCTGCCCGGCCCCTAATTAATAATATAATAAGGCCTGGCTATTAATCTGGAGCACTTTTGGAGGAAATATATAAGTTGTTTAATAGTCAGTGTTTTATTATGAACATTCAATTTAATTTTACAAGAAAAGTTGCAAAAATATTTGTGAATGCTGTCGATTATAGTTCTTAGAAAGACTGAAAATTGGAATCGGCCAAAATCGGAAGTTGGAATTGGCCAAGAAAATTGGAGTTGGTGCATCTCAAGGAATATGTGTTGGACACTAAACTGCAGGCTGGTCAGAGAGTAGAGAAGATGACATTCTGATTCATGGTGCTGTCAGCGTGCACTCTTAGTGATCACCGGCCGTCTCCATGGGTTGATAGCAGAGTGAGCAGTGACAGTGGACACAGCGTTATGGTCAAACATGAATGTAACCAGGTGTCCCCAGCAGAGCAGTGTGCCTCCTCCTGCATGCCAAATGGCGGCAAAGGAATTCAATTATTCTTGTCAAATATAATTGTCTTCTTCCAATATGCTTCAGGGCCTTAAGTGTCCACACCCAGGGACTCTGAGACATATTACACATACACATGCTGTGTGCATGATGTGCAGGTATCTGTGTGTGTTTACTGTGTGTGTGTGCTTCTAAAGGTCAACAGTGCTGAAGCTCCCATGGAGCAGAGAAATTGCTGTATTTAGCTGACAGGGCGAGTGAAGCGTTTGGCTTCCATGACAGACAGATGACAAGACAAACATATGGACATCGTTATTCCACAGGGACACGCAAATCATCCTCACAGGGACTCTACACACAGAGAGTCCTTTCTTTCTTTTTTTTGATGAAAAGAAAGCATCAGATCAGACCACGAAAAATATGAAACACATGAAACAGGAAGCGTGTTTTAATGCGACTTTGTTTTGTTTTTTTCAGCTCATGTCTTTGCCTCTATTAGTTACAGTAACAATTTATTTTACCAAAGTAATTGCTGAGAATAAGTCAAAAGAGGCAGCAAACACGAGTCAGATGATCATACAGGTTGTAAACAAACCTGTTAGTCATATCTCTCTAAAAGAACACAAAAGCAAACAGTAAATTAGAACACAAAGTGACTGATGTAAACATCCACCACAGGTTGCAGCCTGACTTCCTGGTTCAATTTACTGTACCTGCCATGGATGTGTGCGCTCACGGTTTCCCAGAACAATGAGGGATTATTAGCGACATCACAGACACATGTTTTGCCTCCAAATGAAGTGGTGATGTAACAGCTGACTTGTTGACAACCTGTGTCTCGCATATTTGACTTAAAGGGATACTTCAGATTATTTGAAGTGAGGTTGTTTGAAGCACAGATTGACAGTCAATGTATTACCTACAGTAGATGACGGTCAACAAGCCTCTCAGTTTGGAAAAGCAAAGAGGAGTGCTAGCATGGAAATGAAGCCATGTACTGCTGTGGACCAGGGCAGCAACAAAAGGTATTTTAGCCATTTAAAAAAAGTCCACCTAAAAAACTTCATGTCAGTTTAGATGTAGGCTATATTTAGAATATTTTCAATGCTAAACCTTGCTGTCAGACAGCTTTTTTATGACCAGAAACTGCTGCTATTTAAACCAAATATCGCTCTCTTCAAACCAGCCAAACTCCATGGATCAAAACAGTCATTTTACCTTGCAGAACACGGGAGTTGCTGGTCTACCACTGGCTTGATCTGTTTGTTTGTTTGAAAGGATAATTAAGATGCACCGAAGTTACACAATAAAACGAACAAACTGAACAGTCGAGACATTGGAAGACAATTCTATGAGGTAAAAGTACTGATGTCACCCGTGGAGTCTGGATGGTTTGGAGAGAGGGATTTTTGGGTTTTATAACAATGATTTACTGTCAGAAAAAAGGTTTCTGATGGCAAAGTGAAGCTGAGAAAATATTCCAAATACATTGGATTCTTAAACTGGTATTGATTTTTTAGTTGGACCTTTTTTATGTGGCTGAAATACCTTTTGTTGCTGTTTCTGTCCACAGCAGTACATTGCTTAGCCTCTTTGAGTGTGTCAGCATTGACTATTGATAGATACTTCATACAACCCCACTTCAGATAATCTGAACTATCCCTCAAAGATATAGTGACTGATTATGTAAATACAGTAAATAGCTTTCAGATTGTCCAAGAGACACATATGCAGTCTTCACAGAGTAAAACACAATCCAAGTGTGTTGACATTTGTATTTTTCTTCAGCTTTATTGCCTGTGTCCCTGCACAGTGGGACTGAGAGAGGCAGAGGTAATACAATTTTCATATTTCACACTGAGGTTTACAGTAATTTATCCTTTATTTCACTTCCTTTTTTTGGTTCTTTTTCTCTGTCCCGGTTCTCTGCGGTGTTTCTGCTTCCTGTGAGAGGCACATACACTAAGTGGAGCAGAGGAGCATTAGGATGGAGCGCACAGTGAAATAATGTTCATCTATCCTCCCATGCATGCATCCTGCAGAGAAGGGACTTAAGCTCACAGTGAGAGATTTATCTCAGATTGTGTTACGTTATTTTCTTTGCCTTGCACCCAAAATAATAGCTCTCTGAAAGACTCTGGGAAAATAATGTGTTGGAGCCTTTGATCCTCTTAGAGACGAAGACTGATTTTTTGCTTTTGTGTTAGGTCAAGCAAGGAGGAATTTTTGCCAAGTCTCAAGAAAGAAGATATTAGAGAAAACATGAGCAGGTTTCATGTGTTTAATTTTCTGAAAAGATATGAGAAACTTAAGCAGAGCTTTGTTTTCTTCTTTGTAGTGTCATCGAGTTCTGATATAATTAGATGATTAATTAACTGGCAATTAATTAACAGCAATTTGGATAATCAATTAACTGTTCATTGTCAAACAATTGCTGGATCTAGCTTCTAAAATGCATGGATTAGCTGCTTTTCTCTGTTTTATATGATTGTAAACTGAATATTTTGGGCTTTTAGGTGCACTTTTTATCATTTTCTTACATTTTATAGACTAAAAATGATTATTTGATTTCTAGGAAAAAAAAAGATACAACATATTAATCAAAAATGAAATACCAAGTTCACCACTGTGTCAGCACGATTCTGTCAAGTTCAGACATAAAGGTTGTCCTTTTCCCCAGACAGTCTGCAGAATCATGTTATTCAGGAGCTATTTTGGTGAACTGGATAATTATCTTTGAGTATTTGTGAACTCATGGAAGGTAATTTAATGCCACACATCAGGTAGCTTGCTTTGCATTAACTGCCTGCAGTGTACTTCCAACTCTGACAAATTGCTTTAGTTACTGGTGTGCTCAGTCGTGATGAAATATGAGCAACAAGTCAAAGCTCTCTTGTGGTGATCGTTGGAAAGTGGATTGAGTTAGACCATTTTAGTACAGAATTAACACCTACGTCCTCAATAATGAGCTATGTTTTCTCGTTTATGTTGGATTTGAATTACAACCCACCGTAAGTGATATTTGGCAGCAGTTATTTACTGTTTTTACATTCATATTCATAAATGTTGAAGCTTTTTGATCAGTCGTTATTTTCTCAGTAGAGCTCAGTTAAAGCATCCTTCTGGAGGCTAATTTTACTAAAGTAGACAATAAATTGCAGCTGCGACAATTAGTCAGTTAATCTGTGATTTGTCATTTCTCAAGAAAAAAGTCAAACACTTACTGGTTCCAGCTCATTAAATGTCAGTATTTGCTGCTTTTCTTTGTCATTTATGATGGTAAATGAAGGGTCTTTGGGTTTTGTCCTGTTGTTTTGTACAACAGGAACAACGTGAAGAAATCGCGAGTATTTTTCACAATTTTTTGATAGTTTATAGACTAAACAACTGATCGATTAATTGTTAAAATATATGGCAAATTACTCTATAATGAAAATAATTGTTAGTTGCAGCCCTACACTAAATGTAGTCCTCTGTTTTTACACCACAATTAGTGGATATATGCAGGTTTTTTTTTTTAAACACAAACATGTTAAAAATAGGCAATTGGCCCATTTTCCATGGTCTCTGTTTTTTGTGTGCTGGAAAGCCAAAATTCGACTCCAGTCTTCACAGGACAGTCGAGAGAGAGAGACAGTTTTTTAACAGTCTTTGTGTTCAGCTCTGTCTTTTGTAGCTTCTAACTGAATGTCTGTAGTTTGAAGTTTAGTTTCTCTCCGGTGTGGCTGTTTGTACTTTAAGGTTTCTGCTTTATTTTACTGTTTCATGTTCACTTTCAGCTGCATATGAGTCGTGTTAAGTTACTGCTGATGAAACCCCAACATTTCTTGACTTTTATTGTGAAGAATGAATAAGAAATTTAATGTTTATCCACCATTCACCCACTCGGCTAAAGACGAGTGCATATCAGTTAAATACACACCTGCAAACTGCACCCGGGTCAAACCGAGCGAAAAACCGAGCAAAAGAGTTAGAATTACCGACAGGGACAACAAACCTCCACCCTCTGCTGTAACTACTACGGAGTCATTTGACCCGGGAGTGAATGACAATTGTACACTTTCCCACTGAAGACAAAAGCCAGATGTTAGTGGGTGTTAGTGTTTTTTTGTCCATGTAAAAGGGGCTTTATTAGCCAAATGGTAAAACATTTGTAATAATTGTGGCATTCACATACTCTAGATGTAACAGCTGTATTAATAGCTCCTGGCTCTTGTAGGACCTTCACAATAAAAGCAAATTAGGGCAGGCTAATAAGAAAACAAGCAGGAATGAGAGAGAGGAGACAAATAACAGACAATGACAATGAATGTTTTTTTTTCCTGCAGCGCAGTGCTACGCCACGTGCTGCTGATCATTAATATGCACTGTGGAACGACGTGACAAAAGGCCATAGCCAAGGCAATTTCATTTCCTAAGCAGGGCCTCTGAGGAGTTCATTTCAAATGCCCTCAAACCACGGCTCAGTCTGAATTGCATTTGGAGGGAGAGAGCAACGTGATTTAGAAAAAAAACATTTTAGACTTGCCACCAGTTAAAATGCAGAAATGACACGGCACCACTGAAAATATAAAATGTCATGAATACGTGATTCCCCCTCCAGTGTGGACTCAATCTCTGTAAACCACGGCTCAATCGTTCCCTTCAATAGAGGAGATTGCCCAGCTTCTGGCAACAGTCATGGGGTGGGGTGGGGGGGCTAGAACAAGACCTTCACACCTTTAGCTCCACTTGTTGCATACTCACAGCAGACGTGCCGCCCACATTGCTGCTGATATAGACAGTGATATGAAACGAAATCAAGTTCGTGGTTTTCCTTTTGAGGAGCAGCTAAAACAGAAATTTCTCTGTAACAAGGATGAACTTTTTAGGGTCTGTCCAAAGATAAATCAATCAACAAATGAGAGATAATGGGTTAATTCATGAGCTTTAGAGGTGTTGATGTGTAGAGTTTTTCTTACACTTGAACAGTCATTACAAAGTCAAGCTAGCTCTTTCCCCCTTTGTCCAGTCTTTATGCCAAGCTAAGCTTCTGGCTGTATTGGCTTCATATTTAACAGACAGTTATGAGAGTGGTATCGATCCTCTCATCTGATGTTTGACAAGAAAGCATATAAACATATTTCCCAAAATCTCAAGCTGTTGCTTTAATGTGCAACTAATTGAGAGCACCAACCAAAAACAGGTCTTTTCATTCACCTCCTCAAAAATATTGTACCCTAAATGAAATAAAAAGATGAATACAGCAAGGCAATTTAAAAGTTGTGTAGAGGTGTATTTTTTCTCTTTTGACAGAGGATAGCCATTTTCCCTGTTTCTGGTCTTAAAGTGCTAAAGTGATTGCGTTCAGTGAATGTACATTGATCTTCTCGTCTAGCGAGAAGTGTTTCACAAAGGGGTATTCCTTTTAGCTTCTTTCAGATATATAAAAGATTTGGCCTACTTGAGATTCACTGCATTTATCAGCAAGACATCACTCAATAGGCTGCCTGCCTGAGTCAGTACCTAATATCCTCAATATTGCTTTTGCTTTCTTACTCATCATCACTCTGGCTTGAGAACAGAACAGGTATTTAAGTATGGAGTGATTGTAATGCCATGTCCACACTAAATTTAAAGCTAGTTGGACCATGCTTTCAAGATAATGAAAATAACCTAAGCCATCCTGCTCTGAGCTGGACTTCTGATGCTGAGGAGCTTCTCCACTGTGTGCTGAAGGTGCAGTTTGAAAAAGACTTAGCTGGTTCAGAGGGGAGCGGAGTACAAAAGGCAGCCAGAAAGAGTGAGTCTGTGGAATCAATGGCATTTAATTAAATTGATATGGTGAGCGAACAATGCAATAGATCACCGGAGCTGCTCTTTCTGCTGCTGATAAGCCACCTCACCTGCAACACAGGTCAAGAGGAGAGGTTGACTCATGTGGTCTTAATCCATCACAAACACACACACACACACACACCACGCTCAGACCCTGTCTCTGTCTTTTTGCAGTTTTGTGGCATTTTGCAGTAAATTAGCTCAACACATAGATAAGCATACACAGCCAAAAGAAGTAAAGAACAAGGTGCTGAAGAGGAACGGGAGAACTCTAGCAATTACATCCTCATGATTCAAGGCAACAACTCAACAAAATTACAATCACACTCTCTGAGATAAAAAAAAATTGCAGCTTTTTTTCTAAATTCTCCCTTCTAAATAAAAATTGCACTCAGTAGAGTGCAGATCCCCACCAGGCAACAGATGGTGAAGCACCTACTGCAATGCCAGCACAACTGCCTGATGAAACAAGCGAAGACTGACAAAATTCCACCAACATTAACATGACCCCCATGTATGTTGTATCTAGGTGAAACAAGATTTCCGACTAGAGTGGTTGTGAATCACTTGCGGCCCCTAGTGGCTGCTTAAGAGAGAGCGAAGTCAGCTGCCAGTGGTCGTATAAAACAGACCAGTCAAAGAGTTTTGCCTCGCAGTTGTATGCCTTCTCCAACCGGTCAAGTTGCATCAGTAGACGCAGTTTACATCCATATCAGTCTAGACTCATATTATGTATATAGAGAAGACTTTGAAGCAATTTAATATGGAACTTACCACTATATTGACATGTAACTTTGAATTAATAAAGGAATTTAATAAAAGATATTACATTTTGTCACAAGTTCTCACTATACGTGTGATTCCAGTGAATAATTTCCAGTGAGAAACATGCTGTCTTCATTTAGAGACTAGTTTTACAGAAGAGTACAAAGAGCTGAGAGAGCTTAACATCATGATGTCACAGTGAAGATGACCTTTGACCTTTTGCACATAACTTTTCATCATCTTATTCTTATTAGACGTTTGTGTGAAATTTTGTCATAATTCCTGTATGAATTCTTGAGTCATGGCCACATATTTAGTGGATGTGTTTATGATGTCACCTTAAAAATCCAATCAGTTCATCCTTGAGTCCAGATGTATGCTTGTGCCAAATTTGAAGACATTCCCTTCAAACATTCCTGGGATATCATCTTCACAAAAACAGGACATATATGAGGTCACAGTGACCTTTGACAATCAAAATCCAATCAGTCCATCACTGAGTCCAAGTGATCATTTGTGCCAAATTTGAAGAAATTCTCTCAAGGTGTTCTTGAGATATGCAAAAGCGCCTTTTTTTTTTTTTTTGCTCTACTTGCTTTGAAACACCAACAGCCTCTAGAATTTGTTTTGAGACTAAACACATCTTTACAATCGACTCTTGTCAACACCCTTAAGTCCCGCCCCTTCGGGATGACCTGAAAACATAATGCCTGTGGCCACTGCTGTCGCCAGCGTGGAGCGATAAAAAACAGTGTTTTAAAAATAATGAATGTGCACCAAAAAATTAGGCTGATCTAGGGGTGGGCGGTGTAAACTTTATACGGTAGAAATGATATGAATTTGGCCAACGGTAGAGATTTTGACTATACCGGTCTGCCGCAATATAAATAAGTAATCAGGTTAGCAGGAAGTAATTATAATGTTTGTTTTTTACTAGGGCTGTCAAAGTTAATGCATAATGACACGTTGGCGCAAATTCCTTTTAACGCCACTAATTTTTTTTAACGCGCATTAACGCACGTTCTGTTATATTGGCCTGATCAATAGTTTGAATCAGCAGCTGGAAATGAATCAGCTCACAGTTGCGAAGACGCAAGCTTCTGTCACCCGACAATGTAAACAGGCTTGTCTGTTTAAGCAACTGGGTCAGTGCAAAGAAACAGAAGTATATGAGGAGGGAGACGAGCGAGTGCTGATCAAGCTGCAGCTCCACATGAAACCAGGTAAAAGTAAGAATAAGTCTGACCCACAGCAGAGAGAGAGCGTGAGAATATGGACAAATGTGTCGACTTGATATAAAAAACTTTTTATGAGCATGAATCATGTTATCGGACTTTGTCAGGTGATGTAACGCTTGCGACAGCCGCAGTGTATTGTCGGTCGAATCGCCATTTTGGAGGGTCACTCGTTGTAAACAGCTCAACAGTGAGTGTCGTCTTTGTGTGCGGCATTATCTTTGATAAAATGAGACACTTGTGTTGTGTGAAAGGCTGCCATACTAAGTCACACGAAAGAAATGGCAGAAAAGTTGACCACAACGTACGATTTTTTCGGTTTCCCACTTAGAAAAGAGGCTATGGACGTACACGTCTGTGGTGCGTGATTTTTTTAACTCTAGACTAACAAGTCCGATTTATGTACTTTTAAATACTCAATTATTTCATGCCGATCAATCGTAACAGCGAGGGAGGAGAGACGAGCTGCAGAGAGGAGGGAGGGAGGGGGAGCGTGGGAGTGTGTGAAGTACCGACCGATATAAAAACTTTACTGATGATGAATCCTGATGTTACTGTACAGTTCTGTGGTTTACACACTACAGATAAAAATATCTGTCGCTGCAAAGACCAAACTGACAGATGCTCGTTTCCTCCACAAAACGTTTGTCACTGTGCTGCATTATTAGAAGTTATGATGAAGAGTCCAGACTCTGTCTCTCCTCTTCATCTCCTTGGTGTGTGTCTGTGTGCAGTTTGCTGTCTGCTTTTGTCTAAAACATCCTCACTGATGTAAACTGTCAGAGTGACACTGATGTAAATGATCCTGCTGCATTAATACAAAAACATGAATATCGCGCATCGTTTCATCATTATATAGACCGAGCTGAATAAAGGTGAGGATTTTTCTCCTTAGAGGACAATATTTTATTAAAGAAATAAACTATTATTAACAATAATAATTCTAAATAAATAAATGCATATAACTAGTAACCTTTTCCTAAAATACTGCCGGTTCTGTGGTGTTGAAATTTTAAATCTGAAGCCTGCAGTTCCATAGAAACTTCAACTGACTTTTCTGTTTAAGTTTTTAGTGCGCTTTGGCCTTTGGTCAGTATGCTCATCTGCGCCTGATAGACTTGGGTTTGTCGTGTTATTATTTGAGCTTTTTTATGCTAAATGCAGTGCTTTTGAGGGTTTCTGGGCAATATTTGTCATTGTTTTTGGTTAATATCCCTTTGAGGTACATTTTGAACAAATAAAAAATGTGCGAATAATTTGTGATTAATTGCGATTGCGACAGATTACGAACTACAGACACTCATGCAATTAATTGTGATTAAATATTTTAATCGATTGACAGCACTATTTTTTACATTTTGCAGTTTATTTTAAACCATTTTGAATTTTGTGCTTTACTAACATTTTACTTGTATTTTTTAATTTAAAATATCTGCATCTTTATTTATGTTATTTGAGAATTTTGTGTTACATTGTTTGGAGAAAGATCCGTTACATGGCTTCAAAATTACTTGAAAGGTTTTGTATTTTTTTTAACAAGTTTTGCACAATAAATGTTATTAAAATGGCATTCTATACTATTTTGAAGTGTGTTTGTTCTGCTGCAATGTATCTGCTATGTGAGTATGTTCAGAACATCATTTTGACATATTTAAACAGAAGAAAAGAATATATCGCAATATATATTGTTAACGCACATGTTTCAAATTATACCACAATATAAATTGCCATATCGCCCAGCCCTAGGCTGATCAGTCCAGAGAGTATTAGAGATTAGTTGCAGACAAGGTGCAGGTCTGTTGATCATGCATGCAATAATAATGAAGAGAACCATGTAAAAATTTAAAACTATAACAGAATGGAAATATAAAGAGTATAAAAATACGTCAGTATTCAGAGAATCATTCAGTGTGCAAATGAGCAAAAAAAAAAAAAAAAAGAAAAAACAAATAAATATTGGCAGTGTATGATTAAGTTGAGGCACGATGGGGAGTTCAGTCAGCGGACTGATCTGATGATCTCTTTCCACTTTGGTTGGTCGCAGCACTTGATGGATGATGGGTATTCAGTGATCTTTGATGAGACATTTCTCAGTCCTTTCAGAGCAGCAGACTTAATTGTCCTTTGTCCATTTCGTCTTACTTTGAGATATTCTCTGGAGCGTAAAAATCTGTATTTTTGTGCAACCTGTCTAACCACCAGCCTTTAGCTTTCATGTTTCCCCGTTCTCTCTAATATTAGTCCGTAGCAGCAAAGAAAAAATTACCACCTGTCATCACAGTCACCCAGCACAGGAAATGCTATTTATTTATTGTCCTTTTTTTTCTGAATCTTTTTTTTTTCCTAAGAAGAAGGAGGAGGAGTGGGTTGAGGTGGTGGGTCTGGGTATATTTTGCCTGCATGAGTGCACCAGAGGAAAAAGCAAACCAAAAGGCATGCCTTTTTAGTAAAAGGTCAGAGTGGGCTTTTCTTGCTCCCAGTGGACCTGCTGTCTCACTCAGGAATAAAGAAAACAACAAACACTCTTTGCTAGGGTGACTCACCAGGCTTTAAAAGGAGATTAAATTCCTGTTTCCCCCTCCTCACTCCCTTCCCTCCCCCCAGTCAGCGGGTAATGGTGCTATCTCCCTGCAGATCGGGGACATTGTCTTGAATGTCCTGAGGTGAGACCATCATCCAGTATGGGCAGAGGGAGTATAGATACAGAATATGGTAATATGTAACCACTGCAAGGAATCCCTGTGGTTTCACTAAAATGCGTTCTTAAAATGAGAGAAAGCACTGTGGCCGGAGAGTCTTTTCTTCTTCCTTCATTATTTCTAAGAGGAACCCATATGGGGAGGCTAAGTGGGGTGATGGCAGATACACTGGAAGGTAACCATGTAGAGAGCCAATACATAAAACAAAAAGTTATCATCACAGCCCGTCCTTGCTTCGGGGTCCAAAGCCGATGACCCCGGCCTCGAGACGGCACATCTTTGGAAGCTCCAAGCCCTCAAAGATCCCCCGCGGATTGCTTATTTCACGGCCCATGTGTATGATTTCACTGAGGCCCTCAGGAGTGGAGGGCGTAATGTTAAATGCATCTAGCTCCTCCATCCTCTGCGAGTTGCTGCTTCCATCCCTTTCCCATATCACGACCCAGAGACACACACTATTAATAGCTCCAACAGTTAACGGTGCTGGAATCAAAAGCATAGATCCATGTTAAAAAGCATCAGAAGAAATTCAAAGCTTTCACCTGCTCACGTGTACTGAGCTTGTGCAGTTTTTGAGGAAAAGGAAGAAAGTAAAAAGTATCTCTGAAGTTATTTTGAGACTGACTTTGATTTAAAAAAAAAAAGAGTTTAGTGTGAAGAACTGGCTCAAACATGCTGCAATAATAAAGACATTTTATATTCTGAGATACCAATTTGACCTTTTCTGAAAATGATCTGTTAAATCTAGAGGCTAGCTAAAAAGTGACATAAAGATGAACTGCTGACATGCAGCCAGAAGTGTTTACTGACTGTTTGCACTAGGGTCAGTTGATTGAAGTGGCTTATGATGTCCATGAAACATCATGATGGATCGATGATATTGTTTAAGATGGGGGGCCGTTGTTGACTGTATCAGGAAGGCTGTCCCATAGCAGAAAAGCTGGCTTGCTCAAAGGGAGAATCCTCTGTAGCCACCGCTGCTTTCCACTGCTGCTCTGACAGCAGCCTCCAACTGTCTCACTCAGCTAAAACAACAGCTGATGAACTCTCAACATCTCTGCCAGGTGAGCGTCCAGCATACGTACCCGTGCTGTGCTTAAAACAGAGATGCACCATTCCACTGTTTTGGCCAGTTTCGATCCGATTCTGATACCGATATTTGGAACCCGATCTAAACTGGAAAAAACATACCCGTACCCTAACACAGCCATTCCCAAACTTAAGAATGCCACGGCCCAGTTTGAGATCTGTAAATCATCTGAGGCCCACCCAGACCTTTAAACGATCATCACACGGGACCAATCGTGCCAATGACGAGATATAACATATGTTCTGGTGTTACTGTGACAGGTCACCAAATAGGATGTAAAACCTGTTAATTTAGGAATAGCACATAATTTAAATCCCATGGCTTTGTTTCATTATTCATTCACATTACAAGTTGCTGTCTTGCTTTTCTGTGTTTTTTTCTGTCTTCCAGAACTAAAATATCTCCAAGACATGTTGAGTTTGCTGAATTATAAGCCTACTCAGTTTCAGGCTGTCTTTTATGTTTTTATTTAAAACCTGGGTTCTTAACCATTTTTGGTGTTTTCAGTTCCCTTCATTCATCAATTATTGCATAAATACATAGACAACATGGACAACACAAGTACAAACATATCAAAGGATAAAACAACAGTTACAAACAAATCAAAAAAAGAGAAAAAACAAACTGACTGTTTCTATGTTTAACTTAAATCTTTGTCAAGTGTTTAATGACTAATTGATTAATTTGTGTTGAAACAAATTTTGCTAAAATGGTATTAAAATTTCATCATTACATGTTCAGAATTCTTAAAAATGTCAGACAGTGGAATCTGTATCAGTGACATCAGTGTGAGTTTTTACTTTTCATCTTTGCACCACATGTCTTTAACTTAGTTTTGTTCAGATTCTGAAGCTTGCAACAGAGTTAGCCTGCTATCTATACTGAGGAAGCTAAGCTACAAAAAAATGATCAGCAGGATTGAAAGAAACATACTAACAGTTGCCTGTAAGAAAGAAATGTCGCTGCCACGTCACAAAGAGGGAGCAGAGAATTAAATGCTAAACAGCAGCGTAAGACGTTGTGAAAATCACGTTGCAAGAGGAGGGAGACTTGTTACTAGCAAAATAAGTGTGAATTAATCTTCGCACTGTTGGGGGTTGCACTAACACATACTGGAGCAGAGGGTATGTGGCTGGAAGGCCATAATAGCAGAGGGTGAAATACAGGTGACGAAAGACAGTGAATGCAGCATTTAAGTGACAAACAATGAAGGCAAAATAAGAAGGAGATAAGGAGGGATGGCTGATAGCAAATAAAGACAAAGTTTGATTAGAAAGGACAAGAAAGTAGACGAGACGGACAGAGGAAGCTCAGAGAAAATAAAGAGGCACTGATTACAAATGAGAGAGTAAAAAAAGAGGTGAAAAACTAAACCCAGCACAGCCGGTGAAGGGGAGAAACACATACCAAACAGATGATTGGTGATTTTTCCCTTTGAATAGGAAGCCAGTAAGTGATTGTAATGTATACAATGTGAGGAAAAAATAACTCCATTTGTTTATTTTCATTGAAAGGTATGTTTTCATGTTTTTTGTTTATGTAAATTTTGTTCTGTAATTAAGACATTTTCCACCAAAAACGGCCCTTTTTACATAGTTAAAGGTCAGCGCTATTATATCTGTTTGTCACAGCCCCGCTATCATTCCTTCATCAGCAGCCGTTTCAAAAGGAAAATTACTCTCTTGATTGTAATTGTTCGTTATGCTCTTTTAACCTCATTCAGGCTCTTTAGTGGGCAGCTCATCGTGACAAATTGCAGTGTTAGGTGTTGAGAATCCATCAAGAAACAGAGTCGGCGTGAAACAATGTCAGTGGTCCATGAGATGACTGCAGCCTGCTTTTCTTTCAAAAATAAGTTGATTTAAACATTTGTTTTGACTACAAGATAACTTATTTAACAGGCTGAATAGTTTAAATCAAATTCTCTTATGTTTCATCTCATATTTTCAGCTTGGTTTTTCAAATTTGCTAGCCATAATCAGTTTAGCTGATGAAATTGTGTGTCGCAATGTTACTATATTATCATCTGATCACAATATATTATTGCCCAGAGGTCCAAGGCCTGCTAAACATATCTTTGACAGGCATAATAAGAGACGTTACGTACATTTTAAAGCAATAATATGTAACATTTTCACATTAAAATATCTAAAAATACTGGACTTATGTTATATATCTTGTTGAGTTTTGTACTTCCATATTGTGTGTTTGATCCACTAAAGTTGTCTTTACTAATGCAAAATAAAGTAAACTAGTGAGCTGTCAGCTGTGTAGAACGGATAATCATTACACTAATTTGACACATTAGATGGAAAAATTGTGCATGAAGGTAAGACTGTCTGCTGACATGCAACAGCACTGCCTGTAACATTAACTTGTTACTGAAGTGAGGCGTTTCTAATGAACCAAACAACGTAGCTTACAATTAAACTGGCTTGCATTCAGAGTTATTTAAATAAATTGTGTGCCGGATTGAATTTGCTCAGACTAAATGTTTTGGAAAAAATAAAGGAGAGAGAGAGATTGATCTCTGCATTCAAGTTAATTTTCAACTGAACTGAACCAAAAAACTAAATCCCACCTCACACAATTCTGCTCACACAATCCATGTTTTCTTAGTGTTCGTATTCTGATATAATTTTTTTAGCAACATACCTTAATATTACATTTTGACAGCTGAGTCTAAACTGTTGGGAACGTAGAACAAAAGAAGTAACCATCACTGTCCGTCCTTAGTCTTTTTTCAGGCATTTTTAAAGATTCAAAAATTTGATTTCATAGTTGTAAAAGTGTAGGAGCCGGTACTTATGTCCTCATCCAGTATTAACTCAATACTTGGGTGTAGGCCTGGGCGATAGAGCTGAAAAACCTATCACGATAGCGAAGTTTCATATCGTTGGATATCGATAATTATTGATCATGCAGGTTGTGACTAACTACATGTTGTCAGTCAGTCTCTTCATTTCTATACTACATATAGAAGTAGTGAATCCTAAGGAGTGAGCAAATAGAAAATAGACAGTGTACTGTATATTTGCTTCTCTCTTCTGGCACAAAATATCTCTGCCAAGTGGTGGCTGTATTTTTAGACCCATTGGGAATTTTGAGTTTGAGTTTTGACCCTTGGAGGTTGCTGTAGTTGGTCAGAGCAGAGTAATAGCTGCTGATATCACATTGCTCCTTCAATCTATTAGTTAGTTTCCTCGGAGCATATGAGATATATACCTGCAAGTATGAGCTCACAAGTAGTTTAATGTTAAACGTGAAGTAAAAATGGATCCATTGGTTAAAATAATATTACTGTGATCGTGATTCTAATTATTATGATAACTCCCATTATGTGTTAGCATTGAGCTAACAGACTAAGTGCTAGTTATTTATTTGTTAAAATATATTAAAAATCAATTCAGCCATCTAAAAATCGATTCAGGAATCATAAAAAAAAGAAACACCAAACTTTAGAAAAGCAATTTTCTCCCACTCCTACAAAAAGTGACAGTAAAAAATGCACGAAACCCTTATTTGTTTTTTTTTCACTTGTTTTTCTCTCTTGGTTTGTGCTTTTATGTGGAGCTCTAACATGAGACTTGTTTTTTTTTATTTACCTCACCCACTGATGTGTATAAAATCTGCCAAATAATTCTAACTATATGTTCTTTCCACTGCTATGCTGTTCTTGTCAGAAAATGGAAAAATAAGATTGCTTTAATGTACCAAAAAGGAACGTATCCTACTTAAATCTGCAATGAAAATATTCTTTTTAAAAAATGCATGAAACGCTAGAGGTCTTAGCACGTCTTTACATAATTCCTCTGTCTGCATGTCTGTGGACCCAGGGTCTCTTCATTTTCAGTGTCTCCCGGCGTAGCTCTTGTATTCATTGTCTTGTGGTTGTGTATCTCAATTAACGTCT
The DNA here is from genome assembly GCA_034769285.1 of Lutjanus argentimaculatus. Lineage (NCBI taxonomy): Eukaryota > Metazoa > Chordata > Actinopteri > Lutjaniformes > Lutjanidae > Lutjanus > Lutjanus argentimaculatus. The sequence continues at coordinate 8,166,698 of JAWZSL010000001.1, forward strand.
TGTAGAGCCTCTCACGCTCACTTTGTAATGGCTGTATCCGATGAGGAGTTACTGCTTTGTAAATTGGTTAATCAACACTTGCTGTATTTATATGCCGTCTAATGATCTATTAATTAGACTAATTGTCTCATACTTGAAATGAGCAGTTGACATACAGCATACAGTAAAACCCACACTGACTGCCTGACATGTTCCAGTCTAATAAATTTATTTTTTTTAAAAAGAAGCAAAAGTCAGAATTTAACAACACAAAAATGTGATTTCTTCTCAGCTGATGAAGAGTTTAATAAATTCAGTTAATGTACTTCTTCCTGTAGGCTGCAGTAGTCTTAATTATGATGCTTCGTGGCTCGGTCTGTTGGGTATACTTTTTCGAGAGTGGACTGAGTGACCCGTGCAGTACAGGTAAACTCTCAGAGCAGCGCGTGGACGGGTCAGGCGGACCATAATTTAATTTCCGTCCCTGCTTCTGCTTCTGCGTCCGCCTCTGAGGGAGGAATCGAACAGCAGTGTAATCTAAGCATATGCTTCATTTTACCATTAACTGTAATTGGCTCCTAGTTTCATATTGAGCAGCTTGTGGTGACAAACATTCTTCCGCCGGGAGCAAAGTAGACAGATGCTCTCAGTCTCTCTTTCTCCCTCTGCATCTGTGATCCCTTTCTGTCTCTCTCTGTTTGTCTCTGTCTCTCCCCCTCAAGTCTTGCTAAGCTAATCATTCTTTAGAGCATGATGACAATAAATGGAGGAGATTATAGACCGTGCTGGAACCAGTGATGACAATCGCGTGTACGAGGCAAAACATTTGTTAGATGAAGAGATTTGGATTTGAATTTTAACTAGACACAGAATTGACTGTTTTGTGTCAGGTTGCAGATCTGTTACAGTTCGCCCTTTGGTCCCTGGTACAGTATGAACTCACTACTGTGTGTGGAGTGCAGTAATATTTATTCTCTGTTAATATTAATTGGAACTAGAGCTGCAATGATGACTTGCTTAAACAAATATTAATAAATTATTAATTACAACCTATTTTGATTATCGATAATCCTTTTGAGTCATTTTTAAGACAAACAAATGTGTGTTGTGGCAAAAACAAGACATTTGAGAACATCATTTTGGACTTTGGGAAACACTGATCAACATTTCCTGATATTTTATGGACCAAACAGCTAATCGATTAGTGGCGAAAAGGACTGACAGATTGATCGATGATGAAAATAATCGTTACAGGTAAGACTGACAAAATTGTGACAGGGTTAATTAATCGAGAAAATATTTAACAGATTAATTGACAGTGACTATAATTGTGATAGTTGCAGCCCTACAGTGCTATAAAATTCCATATACCATACCAAGGAAAAATTTATATTGATCAGCTCTCTAATCCATTCACTGCCAACACAAAATGTTTATACTTGCCATACTTGCGTACTACAAAATTTTCAATGTATTGCATTTGTCTTCCTGACAGTATCCACTTTTGAACATGATTACCATTTTTATAAGTATGTTACGGTACCTCAAAGCACTTAGTTAAGTTTAGAAAAAGATCAATGTAAAATCAAAACCTTCCTTCCTAAACTTAGGGATAGTTGCCAAGAGTTAGATGAAGAGACTGATACCACTCTCAAGTGTTTTAGTAACATAAACATACACAAACTTTGCTAGCGAACGTGATCCAGGCAGCAATCCTGTTTTGTCCAACATGTAATTGGCAAAGTCTATATGTGGTGCAGAGGTGGGCAGAGGTGTAGAGGTCTGAGGGGCAGGGGCGAAAAATATAAAAAGGGCACCAACTGTAGGTGGTGGAGCATCAGCATGGTGAAAAACATCATGCATTTAAGGTGAAAAAGTTCCAGTTCCTGGTTTAGATTGAAATTGTTTTATTGTACAACAACTACTACAACCGTAATACAAACATACAGGGAACTATTTTACTATTTAAAGGCTTGTAGAGGAAGGGCACTTTAGAGGGCACCTTACCACATTTTATCCACTAGAGGGGCATCCCAGAGGTCATTTTTTCATGTTTTGTCCATTGGTAGGACACTAGAGGGCACTGTGCCACATTTTGTCCGCTAGAGGGGCACCCTAGACAGCACTTTATCATGTTTTATCTACCACAGGGGCATCCAAGAGGGTGATTTTGCAACTTTTTTTTAGAGTACAGTGTCAGCAGAGGGGGCAAATGCCCCCCCACCCCCCACCCCCCGACTCCTCCAGTGATGTGGTGTATAAATATATTTCATAGGAGACGGAGTTGCACACAGACATGCTGAGAAACACTGACATGCCACAAATATGCCCCTCATTTGCATGCAGTCGTGTTTTATTCTTCCATCTCCAGCTGTTAACTGTCACTGCCTTAGCATGTGTGTGTGAGTTTGTGTGTGTGTGTGTGTGTGTGTTTACCTCTAAAGTCGGACAGTGACACATTGAGTCTAGTTTGCAGATCAGACAATAAGTGTGATCACACTGTTTCAAGAAATAATAGAACAAAAGCGAGCCCCCCTTGTGGAGCACAAACTCACTTGAGGTCTCACTGACAGTTTTTGCTCCCCAGCTAAATGCTCGCACAATTGATGAGTCAGCCGCGCTACAGAAATAGGGCATTTTTCACGTCTTCTTTTTTTTTCCCATTCTTTGTGTGTCACACATCTTGGATACATGCTCTGTGCGTTGCAAGCAAGACACAAACAGAGCCACTGTCATCACAACAGAAAGCAGAGAGGCTTTATTAACCCTAATACACATTTCACTGTGTAGATGCATTTTAATCATGCCAACCTTGTTTTATAGCTTCATTGGTATTTGTAATCAGGCCTCTACAACCCTCAGCTGTAAATAGAGTGTAATTTAGCTGGCCTAACATGCTATTGTGTGGAGCAGATGGAGGCACTGATGGAGAGAAAATAATGACTGTAGTCTGTACATACTCACGTCTGGCTCCCTGTAGTTCGCTAGACTTTATAAAAATGAAGCTGATAGTCGTTTTGTAACAAGTGGGAGCTGCACGTCACTTCAGTTTGTTGAAGAAAGGGATTCTCTCTCTGGGGAGGAAAGCTCATATACCTCTGCTACGAGGTGATTTTATCTCACAGTATCTATACCTATCCTGGAACTCTAAAATTTGTGGAAAAATCAATTGAGAAACTGCTAATGGATGATCTAACCATGCAAAAATTATGCTTTAGCTAATTCAGCTATTTAGATAATCAATTTACTACATTACATAAATGCAAACTGTGAAAATTCAAAATGGCCATAAGAAAGTCCTGCCCATTGATGTGCCTGCCCAATGGTCTAACACACTGACACATATAAAGATGGACAATATGGCAGCTCCCCAAAAGTGAAGCCAAGAGATCTCTATCGCCCTCTGGTGGCTGGGTGCAGTAGGCTATAGGTCATAAAATTACGCATCAAATATTTTTTTTATTACTACTATTAAAAGGTATTTTCACATCATGATTGACAGCTGAGCCCTGCTCACGATTGAGTCAGCCGGCTGTATGGGCGGGACCTCCAACCTGATCACTACTGCTCAGACGTCACCATGGCAAGATGGCAGCGCTTGTATCCAGGATATTATGGCTCCATTTTTGTACAGCGGAGGAAGTGGAGATGTGACATCCAGCTATATTTATAGTCACTGATCTAATACTGTACACCTGGAGAACTTTAAAGGATAAATAAAAAAATCTCCAACAGTTGACAGTTTAAAATTGTCTCAATACAGCTACATCTACAACAACAGACCAAAAGTCCACAGCTAGCAGCCACTCTAGCGGTTCTATAAGGTTGTCCTTAAGCACAGAGTTGATTTGACATTTAACATCAGCATGTTAGCAGGTATAATGCTAACCATAATCACCACTTAGGTTGGGGTGTTAGCATGCTTGGTTTAGCATGCATATGCAACTGAAACTGAGGCTGATGATAATGCCATTAGTTTTACAGGTGTTTGGTCTTAAATCCCGACCTGATGATGCTGCTAGAGGAAATGTTCTCACAATTAACCCTGAGGGTGACATGACTGTGTGCACCACATTTCATGACAATCCGTACATTAGTTGTTGAGATATTTCACTCAAAACCACAAATGTGAACTTTGTAGCGGCACTATTAAAAGTCAGGGCATCCGTCCAAAGGTTGTGGAGATATTTTGGTCTGGACCAAAGTTGGGGATCAGTTGGCCAATGGACATTGCTCTCCTTCAAACCAACAAAATGGAATTCAATGCAGTAATTTTTTCTGGCTGTCACATGACTGTGTCAAGTCACATATATGTTTCTTTGCATTAGCGTGATGTAACCATGCAAATTTAATGAAACACAGATCTGAGTTGAGTTTAATGGGCTGGTACGGGAAAGAGGTGCACACTAATGCATGATATGGTGAGAATACAGTCATGGTTATGATGATGATGATCATGACAAAGCCTAAGAAAAGCAGATAAAAGCTCTTCTAAATGTGCTCGCTTTAGTTCTCCCCAAATCACGTTTCTGGAGAAGTCTCCTGATTTTCTTGTCTTTCCCCTGCTCATTCTGTTTTTGCTTCCGAAATCCTTTATTTTTCTTCTCCTTTCTCTATCACTCACTTATTCTAACAAAATTCTCAAAGGGACAAAATATACACACATTACTTCAGCCATCTATCATTAGGTCCAGATAGAACTAATCTAATTAAGGGGACAGATGTATTATTTTCCGCAGAGAGTGGTGTCATTTTGGTTTTCCATTAGTGTCACCTTTCCCATATCACCTAGCTTATATTGATGGGACTCTGGCATCAAATAACAGCTGTCGGGGGGGAGGGAGCAGGAGGGTCCCAAGGGGGAAACGCCTAAAAATGTCAATATTATGTGCCTGTGTTTAAAGGGACAGTTCACCTTGAAATTGTGATATTTTCCTCTTACCTGAAGTGCCATTTAAACATCTAGCTTGTTTTGCTGTGAGTTGTAGAGATGTCCGCCTTCTCTCAAATATAATGGAACTAGATGGCACTCAGCTTGTGGTGCTCAAAGAGCCAAGAAATGCATTTTAAAAACTCCACAAATGCACTGGACTATGATAATATATACAGTATGATATGGTTATTTCTTTCTTTCTTTTCTTTCTTTCTTTATTTATTTATTTTGTAAAAGTTATTTAACTGTCAGTGTTTTACTATGAACATCCAATGTAAAAAATCGGAAGCGGCAGGACAGACCCTTAAAAAATCAGAAATTGGAATCAGCCAAGAAAATTGTAGTCAGTGCATCTCCAGTCATAATTTCTGGAAAGATACATTTCTGTTGAGTGTTTTTCAAATGTATTTTTGAGTGTCATCTATGAATGAGAGAAAGCAGACACCTCTACTGCTGATATCACACCAAAACATTTAAAAATAAAATATTTTTGATTTTGGAGTGAACTGTCCCTTTAAGACTGAAAAAGCACAACTTATATATTTCCTTTAAAATATACATAGAGATTTACATTTCGGCAGCTTTTCGACAAAAGCAGCATAAATGTTGCACCACTGTAATTAACAGATGTTACGACTGTTCAGACGTCTGTCTTCCTTTGTTGCTCTCAGTCTCCTGCATTTATTACATATGGTGGTTCTTTCAGTGTCGTCTTCTCCCTATACGCCCACATTGCCCTTCTTCCCTTTCATCTTACAACCTGTCATCTGTGCCATCCCTAATTACAGCAGTTAATTACACAGTATTTCCAGAGACCAAATGGATTTGATCTGCATTGACCTCGCATTATTTGCGTCAAAAGACATTGGGGGAAAATCCGTTTTTCTGCGCTGCCGGCCCACTGCAGCTTTTCTGCCTTTTTCTGCCTCAGAGCTTCATCTGTTTCTCGTGCGTTTAAACTCATAAACGTGACATCACACAGCGCTGTGTACAGTACAGACACTTACATATACATACATAATGCAGCCGGGGTACAAATATAGCTGTAGCTATTTGCCATATTCACCCGCAGTCGAATGTAATGCAGGCTGACATGATTTAGTGCTATCTACATGCATCAGAGGGGCTCACGTGAGGCTGGAGCATCAATAAAGAGACAAAAGGCTCCCTTTGTAACATCTCTTGTGTACAGAATGTATATTGTGCATCTGTGCAGACCCTCATAAGACTGACTAACACGCACTCAGATGACCAGTACAAAAAAAACAAAGATGCACACATTCTTTTTGTTGTCGAGTAATCTGTCAATTATCTTCTCAGTGAATCGATTAATTAATCCTGTCACAATCTCATCAGTCGAAAAATGTGTCCTAAAATTAAATCTTATTTTTCAAGTCTTTCCTGTAATGATTATTTTCATTATCAGTCATTTTCTCTATTAATCAATTAGTTGTTTGGTCCATAAAATAGCAGAAAATGGTGAAAAATGTTGATCAGTGTTTCCCAAAGTCAAAGACAACGTCTTCAAAAGTCTTGTTTTGTCCACAACCCAAAGATATTCATTTCACTGTTAGAAAGGAGTAAAGAAACCAGAAAATATTCACATTTGAGAAGCTGAAATCAGAAAATCTGTCCGCTTTTTATTTTAAAAAGTGACTCTAAAGGATTAATTGTTAATCAAAATGGTTGGCGAATACTTAAATAGATTAATAATCGATTTATTGTTGCAGCTGTACTCATATCTCCTTTTGTGTGTGTGTGTGTGTGTGTAGTTTTCACACCATTACAGGTGTGTGTGTGCCACAGTGGTCAGTATCCAGGGGAGACTCCACTATCAGTAATATCAGTACTTCAGTCACCTCGCAACAGGAGACAGAAGCCTATTGATTTGTGGATAATGCTAATGCATGGCTTTGACTGGCTCCTTCTAGTTTAACACACGCACACACACACACACACACATTCTGTGTAGGCAAACACATACACAGTAACTGAGACATTTACACAACAAATATCAGGCAGGTTACAGTGTTGCTTCTCATGAAACAAGATACACCGTTGACGCCAACAGTCAACATTGGTCTCACGTTTGGTTTCAGCAGCAGATTTAGGATGGAATTTCTGCATTGTTATTAATAGATAAAAAGATATCTGTAGCAAATGGAGACATATGATATTCACGTTTTGTTTAGCATGATATGTTTGCAGGTAGGGCTGAGTATCAAACCACAATTTATTTATGGCACTGACCGAATCGCTTCAGTACTATCAAGTATCAAAAAAAAAAAATGCTTTGTCATTCAGTTCAAAATTTTAAACTTTTATACTTTTGCTTTTATAGAGCATTTTCCTACAAATTCATATTAAATGCTTTGACATAATCTGTCAAATCAGTTATTATTATAGCCAAAGTGTATCTGCTGATAATTTATCTGCCCTGATATTTATTGTGCATCCCTAGTCTGATGTCTAAATGTTTACTGTTTAAAATGATGAAACAAACAAAAGCAGCAAAGTCTGGATTGTAGGTGTTGTGTGTTTTGACAATTTTTTAGGGTATTTTGAAGGGTTGGGTTCATGTGAACCACAGATTTTATTTCAGTGTACCCTGAAAATCTGCCGAGCAAACCAATGGCGTGTACATATAGAGACCAGAGACAGGTTTTGTTTTGTAATACCATTATTAGCTTATTTTTGACCAGTGTTTCTTGTAAGAAATGAAAATGTCGTCTGACAAACTGAGTCGTCCATTGCGAGCTTTGGCCACTATAATGTCATAACCTTTGCTATAGAAAGGAGAGCGAGGTGGAATTCTTCATTTGTTTTGGCATAGCAAGTTTTAACAGCTTTAACCAGGTGTCTAGGCTAATGTAATTAAACTCTACTCTTCCTCTATTACCCAATAAATTAGCAAAGACTGACTGACAAAGAAACTGAACAAGGAAGCTGGGAAAGGTGCCTGCAGGAGGATAAAGATATTATCAGCCTGTTGATGATGTGACCTTTGACTCTGCCTTTTCTTTTCACATCGAGAGTGACGTTAGGCTTGGGCAGTATCCATTTTTCACACCTTCATACCTACCTGACATTTTACCGGGGTTACGGTATTATGACAGTATTTGTATAAAACTTGTGTAAACATAGGTGGAGCCGATTGTCATAGCGGCGCTATTCCCACGTTGCACGCACGTGCAAGAGCTCCACTTCGGTCTTGAGAAGATGCAGCCTTTATTCCCTGACAAAGTCAAACCGACATTGTAAATTTACAGTGCTGTCACTGGCATATTCTTCCAGAATTATTCCAGAACTTCACTGCTCACTTTTCCCTACGCTCAGGGCGCATTCACCGCAACTCTGTTTCAGTAATTAGTCTGTCCTCTAGAATGCTTGCTAAAGTCACACACTCATGACCTTACCTTTATCATCTGGACTGAATCCAAAATAATCCAAAACGGCAGCAGAGGCATTTTTCTTCTCTTTAACAAATTAGTCCTGTAACTTGATCTTCAAGACACCATGATTCTTCTTCTTATGAAAGCTATGTTTGTCTGCTCTGCCGTGCAGAGACTGCATCTCCCCTTCAGTTTAACAGACAGACGCCAAACAAGAGTATGAACGAGATTACCAAGTAATTGATGAGAACTTGGGCCTTTCATGTTGTTTGATGAATGGAGAATGAGGCAGAGGGAAGGGCTGAAGCTCATCATGTACTCAGGTCTCAGCACTGAGAGACAAAGTAGAGGAAGAGGTTGAACATTTGTACGGACTGAAAAACTATTCATGTCACTGCAATGTTAATCTGCAACAAGCAGTTCGTGTTTGTGTAATGAAGGATGACACCACAGTAGATAACTTCCAAAAACAAAGAAGTGACACTTCTTTCACTTTAATTCTCTAACCTTGTTGTTGGCGATAACTCTTAATGCTTCAATAAGTCTTCATCAGAGTCATTAACTTACTCCATCATCTGTCTCTTCACGTTGACTGGACAATTAAACTGCCATCTGATTAAAGCTTAAGTAATCTCTGCTCATTACTCTGAAAAGGTAGCTCATTAGGTACGCTGTCATTATATTCCTCTCACTAAAAAGGATTTCAGCTCATGTGGTATAAAGGCACAGCATGAAAAGACTTCATTCAGAGTTGTTTACTGGTATTGATTTTGCTAAGTGACATAAAATGGTCGTGTTTATTCAAAGTGCCTTTTAGCCACTTAAACAGTTTATATTTGCACTATTTTCCTACAAAATATATTAATGTATCAACTATGAAACTGAACTCATTAAATCTGATAATAGACCTATAAAGGATTGTCAAAGTTTCTAATATCTGTACAGAATTTCTTGGTAATCCATCCAATAGTTGTTGAGATATTTCTGTCTGGACAAGGGTGACCAGATGACAATAGTAGAAAATGGATGAAATTCGGGTATGAGCGTGTTAGAAGGACCAAAATAGAATAATTTTGAATAAAATTGGATTCTAACTCTGATAATTTGTTATTATTATGAAGATGAGTTACAGATTCTGAGGATGATATGAAGCACAGTGTCCTGACTGTGTTTACCAGACATGTAAATCATTATCCACAGGTAGCAGCATGTTACTGTCATTTTAAATGTCATTCCAGCCGATAAGATTGTCATTAAGCTGTAGGATCTTACACATATTGAAATATTTTGGTCACAAATCCCTCCCGCAGTGGCAACTGCACTCTTCATTATCTGGTTTAAAACAGGTTGAATTACATCATGAATACGTTATTTATGACTGCCTCATCGGTGCAGTAGACAAGTGAAATCATATCAGTAATAGACTGACATAGTTTGCAAAAAACAACAAAAGGCATTTTTAATATTTAACAGCAAGAATTATAGCCTAAATAAGTGATTTGATAAGAATATTTGTATGGATTCATAATATCTATTACTATAAGGTTAATTTTCGGTACGAACAGGACAGAATTCGGGACAACAGCTTGTAATTCAGGACTGTCCTGAATTTTCAAGATGTCTGGTCACCCTAGGGTGAAGCAACTGGCAAACATTGCCATCCATTGCTGCTAACATGGCTAAAAACTAGCTCAGAAAAGTAATGTGCAGTAAATTTTTTATTACCTATGTTTAATAAATGCCACTTTATTTATGCATGTCACTTATACTACACTTCATCAAGGGATATGATAGACGGTTTGTGAACCAGGGTGCATTCATTATGTGCTTTCATGGTAGTTTGCATTTAATTAATTTTTGTTAAACTATTGAAGATTTTATTGGGCAATTTTCTTATTGCTATTGATAACGTGTCTACTGGCGATACATATCGCTATTGTTTTATCACCTAAGCCGACCCGAACAATCACCGTCACATCATGTTAGTGATGTCACACACGTTAGTCACACTTCTACCTGTATGGTAATTAAAAATGCAGAGCTCAGGCGACACTTTGGTCAGACTCGTTAAAAAAAAAAAAAAAAAAAAAAAAAAAAAACACAGCACACAGCTGTTCCCTGGGTTTACTAGCAGGAAATTAAGTTTCAGTTGAGATACAGTTTTTCATGGAACAGTGTGAACTGTTTTCAATGCATCCGTTTCCAGCACACGTTTTCATGTTGACTCTGCAAAAAAAAAAAAAAAAAAAACTTTCTGGAATAATGAATTAAAATGCATAAACAACTACAAAACGACAAACAACAGATTTGCTGTGTGAAATTGTGGTTTGACAGTGGCAAAATCACTCCAGTTAGAGACTGCAGATTAAACAAATGAAACAGATACCTGCTGCCTTCAGTTGGCTGTGAAAAGTCACCAGAATAAAGGAAAGGCCTTCAGTAGTGGAGGTGACACTCTGTCATGGGTTACAGAGTTGGTAATAATCATTAAAGATCTTGTAAAATGAATGTATGCTCTGAGGTTGTCACATCACAGAAACATGTGTTATTAACGCAAACCAAATTTGAATGATTAAAAACATTTCTAAGTATGTAAAATTAGCTCACAGAATCATGAAAAAAAGAGCAGTTTTCTCTGCTCTGAACCTGGGATGGTCACTCCACTGTCTCAGTGTCAAACACCACTACGACCTGAAAATGACCTGAAATGTGGACGCTCCATTTACCAGCTTTACTGGACTTGTGCAGACATGTTTGAGCTATCAAAGCCAGAGGACGGTGATAGGATGGTATTTTTGTTTGTTTGTTTGTTATTTTCTGTGTTGGGTTGTTGGAACTGAAGTGAGCTGAAGTGAACTGCTGGGCTGTTTTGGACTTGTAGCTGACCGTTTGGGAGGGTGAAGGAGACGATGGCTCTGGCATGTGTCGGAGCCATCTTTGAGGTCGGCCCAAAAATCCTGAACACAGAAATGTTGAACATCAGTTTAATGATCTAACTCCAGAATTCAAGACTTCATAACTCTCTGCATTTTCACGTTATCAGCAACTATGTTAAAACATGTATGTATGTAGAAAAGAAGCAGTTTTTATACGAGGAACTCTGAATTCCCTTTACACAGACTTAAAATATCATGCAACACAATAAAAAATATAGGCTATAATAAAGGCTTAAATGTCGTAAGTATAATCTAATGTGTGTTAGACTATCACCTCCTCTGAGCAGGTGATTGGCAGACCAAGACTCACTCTTTCTTAGCACCAAGGTTGCAGTACACTGCTGGTTTGACAACACCACACCCTCTACCTCGCCTCTCCTTCTGTGGTGTACAGCGAGGCCCCAAGATACCAAACCGGCGCAGGTGTGGGAATAGTGTCATTGTCCCCCAGGAAAATACAAGCTCATTGGTGCAGTGCTGCGTTCCTGATCCAACATGAAGTCCAACCTCTCCACACAGGAAAAAGACTGTTCCTCCGTGTGAGGTGCTGCTTCCCTCTCTCTGCCTGCTGTTTGTCGAAACTGTGTGTTGGTCACGCCGTGTCTGTCTTGTCCAAGTGTTTACACTGGCATATGATCTGTGTTCAGTGATACTGTCAGTGTCCCTCTCTGTTTCCTGACACCCATGTAAGAGGCTGTGACTGGCTAATGGGTTTTGACAGGGCAGAAAATTGATCAAGTGGCAGATCAAAAGCTCAGAGCTAGAAGCCTGTTAAGTGACAATATTGGGTGATAGCGAGTGTGCTATATCAAATTAGAGCTCTAGTACCAAGACCGAGGCACAGTGTGCTGCACACTATCAAAAGCACATTACTAGAGCCATGTCCAAAATATAATTAGGTGTAGACGGCTTGTGTAGTGAGCGGCGAGAACCTGGTTTTAAGAGAATCATGCCAGCTTCCAGAGGCAGTGTTGTGTAGCTGACCATATGTTCTGACCTACATATGGAGAGGGCAAACCAAGAAAACTCAATGTGGAGATGGCAAATGCTGTTCTTGTAATAAATGGGTACATGGAGCAAATGCATAAGATGTGACAATTGATATTTTGGACAGTTGGACTTCAAAACTTATCAATTTGACTCTTTTTCTCCTCTTTACAACCAGTGTGCTCCACAGTGTTTGTTGGGCTGATCACCTCGTTTGAGGTCCTTCTGGTGCCCTTTACTCTTGTTTGCTTTGATTGAAAGTTGTTTTTTTTTTGTCTCTGCTGAAGAGTCAGCCTTAATAGTCAATCTCTGCATTTCATGACACCCCTTAGTCTTACAAAATGAGTTTTAAATGAACAGAAGTAGCCTTGTTATTTAAAGGAAGCTGTTTGTACCAAAGGACATTTAATAAATGTGCTGTATTACTGTATTTCTCTGAGGCCATCTGCTATTCATAAACGGCTCACTAAAGTTAGTACATTTATTCTTATTGTGTGGACTTGAGTACGTAAGCCAGGATGTGTACGTACGTTGGACCAAATAATGTTTTGCAAGTCACAAGTAAGTCTCAAGTCTTTGCACTTGAGTCCCAAGTCATCAAGACAGGCAAGTCCCAAATCCTAAACTTTGAATTTTGAGTCCTAAATAAGTCATAATCAAAGTGTAAGTTTCGGCCCAGGTTTACAAAGTTACTTAACTGTTAATCTAACAGCTGTTAGCTAAGCATTACTGAGCTGACTATGCTGATAATAGGTTCAATTTACTGTTCTTTGTATAACTTCAAATGTTGTTGCATCTCTGTCTGTAATTTTCGACCCACACAGTTTGCATAACACAATTAATTTTTTATTGACCATTGCATAGCATTTGTACATGACAGAATTATCTTTGGTATCCTCTAGGAGCCGTATTGAAGGCCACTGGACTTGCTTAGGGTTCTTGAAGGAACGACTGTCACTAAACAGACACCACTTATTAGCAGTCCTAAGATCGCTCCCAAGGCAGCCCAACCCCCATCTACTCCTTGAGACATATCACCCTAATTACTAACAAGATGGCAGGATGGGGCAACAACTTACATGTGACCTAACGACTCTCAAGGTGTTAATGGCCACAAGGTAACCCGACTCGCAAGTAGTCGGTTAAAAACGAAAGCCTTTTGATGAAGGTGAAAAGTCTTCAGAGCCTCAGAATCAGTACTTCTACACTCCCAGAAAACTATGACTGATAACGTAACATTAGCTCGTCATGATTTTCTACCTGCAACTTGATTTGATGCTGTTGGACTGGTTCAAACAAAGAGGATCTGGGGATCCTAAGTGTCGACTTGCTGAGAATGAATCATGTTAACATTAGGTTATTTTTTTCATCTTTGGTCTTGGGGGAAGGTATCAAGTGTTTTCAAGTGAAAAGGCTCAACTCAAGTGAAGTCATGAGACACTGGTGTTGAAGTTGAGTTGCAAGTCTTTATTTCATCTCGTCAGGTCAAAGTCAATGAATTTGTGACTTGAGTCTGAGTCCAAACCTCTGGTGCAGGATGTCCTGAGAATTATTGGTAAAATTCCAAAGTTGCTGTCATTCTTGGTCAGCAGGACATGATGGGATATTTTGAGAAGCTTAAGATAACAGGTGGTGAAGATCTGTACGAGCTGACTGCCTCTTCTTGGAATATCGACCTGACAGTTTTACTCTGTATTCGCTATCCCAATATCGTGAGTGACCTTGATTTTTGCCACGCCCACACACAGCTCAAGAGCTTGTGAAGGCTAAAGTATATGATAAACTGATCTCTACATTTTGGACATTTAAGTAAGAAATCTAAAATGCTTAGGATTTCCAGTCTCATAGTCAACTAATACAACTTTTTGGGTCTGATTTGTCATGAACATATAAGCCATTAAAATATCCACCTCAGTTTATTATCAAAGTAAATCGAGGAGAAACTAGTGTGTCATTCTTACAAGCTTACATTTCGTTGACCAAAAGTGACCATTTTGTGCAACAGTGCTGCCTTCAAATGTTACTTGTGAACTCAGCAAGGAGGCAGCAAATGAACAGGAACAGTAGCGAGTTCAGATGCTTTGTTGATGGTTGGTACTGCCAAAATGGCCGCCCTCCAGATTGATGACACGCTGTGAAAACACAACACTTTTTTGCTCACTGCCTTTGTCATTAGAGCAGCTGTCGCGGGTACGTTGGCCCGCCTCGCTGGTTTGATAGATATCGATCTGACATTACGTACAACAGTTTAGTGGATCAACTTAAGCCTCGAGGCTTACCAAGAAGATATCTACTCTTTGTGTGTGTTTTTGTTTTTTATGTACATAAAATTAACTTGTAAATCTATGGAATTAGGCTGTTTATCACTGTGACTGTGTGTGCTCACCCCAAGTACGCTTTTTGTGTGTGTGTGTGTGTGTCTGCTGCTTTGTATGTAGTAGGGGATGCCACATTTTTGAAGCCTTAATTCCACTCCCTTTTTCCCCAGTGTTTTCTCTCTGCTTCTTCCACTTCCAGCACAAGCACACACACACATGCAACACACACACACACACACACTGCACTTTGTGTTTACCCTTTTATTATTTAATGTTTCCCTAATTTGTAGTCCTTGCAATAATTTCCAGAGGGATGTAGTAAATTAAAGCTTGGTTTTATTTTTTTGCATCAGGCTGCATAATCCTGGACAAAAAAAAGACAAACTGTAAAAAACATTGTTGGCTGTTTGTCCAAAGCCTTTTCTTCATAGTATTACTGATACTTTTTTTTTGTATAGTTCCTCACGTGGCATTTTTGTCATTTGTTGATGTACAGTAGCTTTGGGCAGAAATTAGCTGTGCTTGCTTTGATTCATCAGATCTCCCTGCTGCAAGTGCAAAATCGTCACGAGGCGGCTGAGAGGTATGAATCAAAACCACAACTTTAATGCGATTAATCCTTCAGCCCCGCAGCAACGTGTGTTACATGGAGGAACAGGACTGCAATGTTGATACTCCTCCAACAGAGACCATCAGGCTGTCAGCAGCCCCCCTAACCTGCTATTAATTAAGTGGTCAGACCAACAGCTCAGAGTCTCTCTGAGAGGGTCTGTGACGTATTTAAACCTCCAGTGACACACTTTGATCCAGGAACTCTGATCCTCCGTGAATCAGGGGTGAAAATAATACATCATCTGTTCAGCCCATGGATGTTTGGTGATCCTTAATTATGTTTTTCTTGATTATTTTATCTTCCTCACTGTCGTGGCTCCTATGTTTATGGCTCCTATGTTCTATGTGCTGCTATCTTGGCCAGAACGCTCATGTAAAAGTGGATTTCAGTCTGAGTTAAACAAACAAATATTATATTAATATACCTTCAACTCCATGTTTTTGGGCCCAACACACATTATAGTCCATCTCTGGCTGAGCCAACTGACCCCTGAACACGTGAATGGCATGAAAAAAAAAACATGCCTGATATTGCCTTTCAATACTTTCAAGTTTGTATTAGAGTAACTATGAGATATTTGTAACGCTCAAAAAAATAATTTTTCTACATTTACATACATTTATTTTGTGATGTATCAGGGGAAAAGGCTTTGGGTGTCACAACAGAAACAGAATGGACAATAACACAGAAAAGATGATTCCTTGG
This sequence comes from Lutjanus argentimaculatus, assembly GCA_034769285.1. Lineage (NCBI taxonomy): Eukaryota > Metazoa > Chordata > Actinopteri > Lutjaniformes > Lutjanidae > Lutjanus > Lutjanus argentimaculatus. Next base: position 8,182,561 of record JAWZSL010000001.1, read on the forward strand.
TGTATTTGTTAGTAAATATCGAGCACGACAGAAGTAAAAAGACAAAAACGACATAATAAGACATTAAAGACGTAACAAGGCAAAAAACAACATGAAAGACGTAACTAGGCAAAAATTATGTAATGTAATTCTACTCCTTTTTAAACAAAATCTGTACTTCCATTTGAGTAATGAATGTTTGTACTTTTGCTATCTCTGGATGTGCTTAAGGGTTGGGCCATTTACACAACAGACTTAAGAAGGTCTTGGTAAATGTAAGAAAATTCGACTTACCTTCAACCTGTAACTACCACTTTAGACCACAATGGCTGCCATTTAGCAAAAGTTGCATAATCTTGCTTTAAAGCACATTTTTACCAAAATAGGAAGGGGTTCTTTCCTGCTCAATTGTCCGTCTTTCAAATTTAGGCCTACCACCAAACGTAGCTGAAATTCGTTTTTACAGATAGGCATTGGCCAAAAAAATCCCATTGACGAAAAGTTGATGATGAGCCAGTTCCGGGCTTCCTGCCACTGGGCGATTGTGTGGCTTTTTTTTTTTTTTTTTTGGAGCCAGAGCTGTTCTGCTGCATTCTGCTTGGAAGATCAATCATTTAGGATGTCCAAGTTGGCAGTTCAAACTGCACTGTATTTACCTGCTTCCTTCAGTGTAAACAAACCCATAAACACAAGTCAAAGATAGAGTAAGCGATTCTGGAGAAAGATAGTTGGCCATTGAGTCTCATTCAAAGGGTCAGTCTGAGTCGCCAACACAAAACAACCTGGGAAGGAGACTTAACAATCAACGGACTCTCCAGAATCGCTTACTGTACCTTTAAATAAACGTATTCATATTGAATTGTTCAGCATTGGTATTTACATATTACAGTCAAACAAACCTCTAACTTTTAGTTTTATTAGTTTTACATTTTACATGTGTGTGGTACCAAAAATATGTGTGTGCATGTTTATGTCAGCATGATGACGTATGTGTAGTTTCCACACACGTCACAGCGCATATATGCAGATATAAGTGTGAATATATGGGTGCAGGTACATGTGACTGTTGAATTTGGCCAGAGAGAGCTAAAGATACCTGGTGGAGTCAATGAAGCAGCGCGTCACCACAGAAACCGGACAAACAGCGTGATGAAGCAATTAAGATGGGCCTTGACAAACCCTAACGAGCCCTTGGCTGAGCCCCCCCCCCCCCCCCCCCCCCTTTGCTGCAGAGCTCGTTAAGCCTCACATGTGTGGGCAAGTAGCTCGCTAATGAGCCAAATCTACAGTATGTAATCAATTAATCTCTTTGACGAGCGTTCAGAAACAGGGAGACGAGGCTTTTGAAGGAGTTTGAGATGGGAAATGAGAGCAAGGACTTGACTGATTTTGTTTTTCATGTGATGTTCAGTTGGATTCTCGTTGATGTTTATTTGTGCTCTGGCAGCCGTGCAGAACTCTTGGCTCCTTTCACACCAAGTGATTGTACATAATGTGGACAACAGTCACATGTTTAGTAACATGTGTCTCCTGCAACATGTCATCTATCATATCAGTACAGCATCATGTCAAATCATGATAAATGAAAGCAAATTAACAGTATTAGCGGAATTTTACATGTATGACCCCAGTTTGTTTAGCTCAATTTTGTTAACATAGGGCTGGAACTAAGGTTTATTTTCATTATCAGTTAATATGCTGATTATTTTCATGATTCATTTGATTCATTTAGGCTATAAAAAGTCAGAAAATCAGAAAAAATGCTCATCATAATTTCCCAGAGCCTAAAGTTGCATCTTCAGATTGCTACTTTTGTCCGACCAACAGTGTAAAACCCAAAGACTCTTCATTTACTGTCATGAAGGACAAAGAAAAGTAGAAAATCCTCACATTTAAAGGGACACCTCCAAAAATCAAAAACACATAGTTTTCCTTTGGTCTGTAGTGCTATTAATCCATGCAGATTATTTTAGCGTGATGTAGGTACAAATACACTATCCAAAATTTACAATTTTCTCCATGCTTCATATTTTCACGCTCATAGGCCTGAGCGTAAAACAATAAAAATGAATACAATTCATATAAAAAAGAGGACAAGCCAGCCAAAACCATGACAATATGGTTGAGTAATGGCAAATTAGGCACAATATGGATAAAATTAGGGCACATCTTTTAGCACCATCAGATCCCTATTCCAAAGGCAGTTCGGACAGGTTGACAAAGTTAGAAAGGACACGCTGCCATTTTGAGTAAAAAAGTTCTTTTGATCCCCTCAATTTATGTTTCATTTTTTCTGTGGTTAAATATGGCATTATATGTTTTAACCATCCAGAATGTGAAGATGATGACGGAGATTTCCAGGCTAATAGAATCCTTTGGCGAGCCAGAAGAGTTGTGGATGCAATAACATCCCTTTGTTTAGTACTCAAGATCGAAAGCAAATTACTCGTTACTCCAAAGATGACAATTTGTGGACTTGGCTCAGTAACAACCATTAAAACATCTGAGAGGGTCTTAAAAATTAAAGACCAATAATTTTGGAGAGCAGAGCATGACCAAAACATATGGGTCAGATCTGCAACTTGAGTCAAAGCCTGGGTAGATTTCAGCTAGTCTGGATTTACTATAATAGATTCTGAGTAAAACCTTAAACTGAATGAGTGCTAGTCTAGCACATGATGAAGAGGAGTTGACACGCTTTAGTGCTCCCTCCCAATAATCATCTGTTAGCTCAATATCTGCTTCTTCCTCCCAATATGATTTGAGTTTCAGAGTTGATTGATTTTCTAAGCTTAAAAAGCTCTCATATAAGAATGATATTAAACCTTTCTGAGGAGGGGGTTAGAGTCTAACACATTTGAAAAACTGAACAGTAGTGTCTCTTTGCAGAAATCATGACCTGGTTACACTAAAATATCTACACACCTCTTTGTGAGCAGTTTTAATGTAGGAACTGCTTTTTTTAAAAAGAAAGTAGTTCCTATAGACTTTAGTGTAGAAAGAAAATAGTTCCTTCACAAAACTGTTTAAAACAAGGTCTGTGGATTATTTTAAGCAACTGGGTCATGATTTCTGAAAAGAGACATTGCTCTTGAATTTTTCAAAATGTTTTTTGTTTTGGCGCTTTGAGCACCACAAGCTGAGAGCTATTTAGTCCCATTATATTCCAGAGACGGCAGACATCTCAACAGCCGATATTTCGAGAAGTCGGCAACTGACACCAAAACAATCTAGATGGATTTTGAGGTGCGCTGTCTCTTTACAAATCTGGAACCAGGAAATGTTTGACATTTTTGCTTGAAAAATGACTGAAACTATTAAACAATTATCAAAATAGTTACTACTAATATTCATTTTCTTTTGATCTACTAATCAGTTAATCAGGTAACGGTTGCAGCTCTATTGAAATCTGTATCTTCATCCTCCATTTCCACCGCTATCAGAAAAAGAAATGTTTTTTATTTAGCAGATAAACAGAACAGAGAAGCACACAGACCAGACACATAAAACGTAAACTGAAATTATAATACATGAACTGACTTCTCTCTTAAAAAAGATCTATGGGACGTAGAATGAAGACAAAATAGGGAGTGCTGCACCGGGTTAAGAACAATAGTGTTGGTAATATTAAGGTAAAAAATGAGGTGCTCTATAAGGATAGGGCCAGTTTACTATTAATGGAAGTCTATGGTGTTGGTTGGCAAAGCTATGGGATGTAGATGGGACCAACTTCAATCATTTTTATTCTCTGCTTTACTCCCCTGCTCCATCTCTCTCTGTCCCATCTCCTCTCCTCAACAGGCTTTTAAGTGATATTAAACATTAGCACAGATTAGTTGGAGCTTTATGCACTGAGCTGCTTTTCGGCCGTCTGAACGCCGTCTGTCGTTTCCCGTTATTATCGCTCATTATCAAAACACATTCTCGCAGGACGCTTCTCCTTTTCATCACTCAGCCAATTTAATGCATCATGATTTTATGTGAAGTGGTCGCCATATTCACCTCATTAAAGCTCAAGAGACTGGTAATGTGCAGGATGTGGGCAAATGCAGCACAGGACAACTGAGGTCGAATTAATTTCACTGCAGCCACATTAAGAAATCCATCGTTCTCAGTACACTACAGCTAAAACAAAATAGGCTAATAGTTTTTTTTTCTTTCTGATATAAAAACCACTGAATGAAGCAAATGAAAACACAGTTGACTGTTTTTTAAAAACATATAGACAATAAAGTGCAATACACTTGCACTTGCAGCTAATTACATTTTGAACATGGGTTTGTCGAGTGTAAACCAAACTTCTCAACTCAAAGCAGAGGTGTTTACTAATTTTACATGCTTGTAGCATTGCACTAAATTTCAGAAAGAAATTCTGTTCTTTTTTACACTACTACAATTATCTGTTGGCTTTAGTTAGCTGAAGATTTTACACACAAAATAAGTTATTTCCATAAAATGTGACCAAGAGCCTTTACGCCTGTTATCAACATGTGTCCTGGGTGATCCAGTCACAAGTGGGCAACTCAAAGTACAGCTGTGAATCCACCCAAGATGCACTGAGATCCGATCACTCAGACCACACTCGGAGGCACAATGTGACACACTGGTGTGAACATACTTATTTATAGCCGGTTCACACTGCCTGCTTGAGCTGCACATGTGTGTGGTCGAACCTGTTGGTTTTTATTTCACTGACCATATTAACAGACCAAGAGTCTGCCTTTTTTTCCCACATGACACATGTGGTTCTCTGCAAAAATACACAGTACATGTTGTAAATAAAGTCATATCAACATTATACCAGCAACATGAAACCACTCACTTGTGTTTTAATACTTAGCCATATCTGTAGAATATGTGACAGACATAAAAAAAATTGTGTGCGGGGCAGTATTTTCCCAGTATGTTCTCTCTTTTTTTTTCTCTCTTTTCCCTCTCTTTGGACAAAGGGAAAAAAAATCTTGCAGCTTTCTGGTTACACTCAGAACTCTGCAAACTCAATGTGAATAGATAGATCAGGCAGCAGCAGCCCCACAACAGAAACACTCCCTGTGTGTTCCCCAGGGTTCAATCCTTGGCCTGCTGCTTTTCAGTCTGTTTATAAATGAAATGTCTACCAAGTTGCCCAGATGCAAACTGCCAGCTTAATGCAGATGATGTTGTCATATATGAACCAGACAAGTCACCTAGTAAGACAGCTGAGATCTTAAATGCATACTTGGATGAAGTACAGCAAAGGCTGCAACATAACCACCTTATATACAGATCAAATTTGGAAAAAAAATTAAGACAAACCTTAATTGTTATAAATTATTCAGGCACTACATACCTACTCAGGCAGCCGAGTTATTTCTGCACTTACAGTAATGCCTCAAGCATCACCATCTACAATCAGACAACTCATATCTGTGTACACTCAGGCTCTGTCCGGTGGCATCACCGTCACATACTAAAAAGATACAATCTACTTAGCCTTGAGAGCTTCATTCATTCTTTTATTTGCTGAAATTAGTTTACCGTTGTGTCAACAGTTTCACCTCAGAGCCTTTTTCCAGATATATTGGAAGACAAGACAGTAACAGTAACTAGGAGCCTGGAGAATGGCAACTGTAAAATACCACATCGTAGATCTACATTTGGACAATAAGCTTTCTCCATCAAGGGCGGTCAACATACATTACCAACTGAAATCAAATTAATTCCACATATAAAATCCTTTACAACAAAGGTTAAGTGCCGGCTAAAAGCAAACCAGAGCTGTACCTATTTTTAGCTGATTGTGCTTGATATTACTGATGTGTACTGGTGTAGATGTATTTGTTTACTGTGGTGTGTGTATTGTGGTTTATGTATTTTATTGTATTTTACATATCTGTATTGTATTGTGGATACTTGAAGCTGTAAATTTTAACTTTGCTGTAGGACTACATGTAAAAGCCCAGCTAGTAGGAGTGTGTAATATTATAATGTTTGTGATATATCAATATTTTTTTTTTTTATATGATAAGAAAAAAATCATGCCGTGATAATCATGATAATGGCAACATTCTGACTTGTCGACATAATGACATCACTCCGTTATGCACAGTGATAGCACGCATGGCTGAGAGTCAAAAGTTCCATGGTGGAGGAGTTACTGTTGTTCCAAGAAGGGGAGCAAATCCAGCAGTGTGAAAGTGGTTTGGCTACAAAAAAAATCTGATGCACAGCAAACCACAGTAATAATAAAGAAGTGCAGGAAGGCTGCAACAGAAGGGGGCAATACAACAAACTTATTTCACCATCTCACCTTTAGTATTTCGTCATATCGTTAAGAATATTGTTCGCAGAATGCTCTGAAATATCATGATATTATTTCAGGGCCATATCGTCGCCCTACCAACTAGGGACAAGATCTGAGAATTAGCAATCGCTGTAAACTCTGTGTGACAGCATCAGTTTCACGCTCTATGAAGTGCCTATAAAGTGATACTATACTTCTTGCATGAAAGAAAAAAATCACTAAATGCAGGTTTTAGTCATTGGTGTGGAAACACTATCGCTATCACTACTTTTTAATTTAATTTAGAGAAGAAATCTGTAATTTATTCACTGTAATAAATCATTAAATGACCATGATATATTATCAGCAATTAAAGAAACATGCTAAGTTAAAATATTCATTCTCCAACAACAGTGCTACAGCTGTGGTGTCCCCCTTTGAAATTTCTGTTCCGGTCCGTAACGTGTGATATTGTTTGCTTGTTTCACATTAATTAGAGGTCAAATTAATGCAGAATGTTCACTAACAAATCATTAATAATCTTGTACAAGGAGTAGATGTTAATATGTTGATGGAATCTGGCAGGCAGTGAGGCAGGCGGTCACTGAACTCAAGATCCAGAGTGTGTATTTTCAGAGCAGTGTGCTTTTGTATTCAGGATAACAAGCTTAATTTTACATTGACAGACAATTGACTGTCATAAGCATCTGAGCAACTAACAGTGTAGGACTTGTCCTCATTTGTTATTGTCAAATGACAATGTTGTGCTTGTCTCGCGCTCCTGCAGTGTTCCTGCAGCATTCCTGCAGCCTGCCTGACCTTCCTTGAGTCTAGGGCAGAGGGGGCAGGGGGATGCATCTTATGTATTATATTATTAAATTAAATATTACATGTTATTAAATAGGATTTCAATTGTATTTATTGCCCAAACTTGTTATTTGGAGTGCTGCACTCATTTTTGGATGCACAATACATACTACATATTGCTCTTTGAACACACCAATACAAATACACTTCATAAAATGCCTATAAAAAAAATGACTATAATATTTATTTTTTGCTTCTGATATAGAACAAGCATGAGAAAATAACTTACAGGATCTTCACAGATAAAAAGACTGTGACAGTAGTACTTGTATGAGCTTTGATCGACAGCTCAGTTCTACAGAAAACAAATCATATGTGCTTTGTAAATACTGAACAGCAAATATAAACACCACACATATACTGTATATTTGCAAAAATAGCCCACTCCAGCTGCACTGTGCCACCGTCAAGTTTATTAATCTCACTGACACAGCACGCGTGCCGGTGATGCAATTCATCTTTTTTTTTTTTTTTGCATCCTGTTAAGAAGTGACAAGCAAGACCTTTTAGTCTTATCTGCTCATTGATTGTGCATCGCGCTGTATTCATCACCACATTCATGTGAAAGTTAAAAGCTTAAACTGTGCAGTCGGGGGAGAGCGTTTAATCAGTGTAAGAGAGGATGCGAGGCTTGGAGAGGGATGAATGTGCTGTGATACAAAATGTAAGAGGGTGAGGAAGGGGTGAAACAGAAGGAGGGAGTGAGAGAGACAAAGGGGCAGACGGGGATTAAATGGATGAGAACACACGCTATGCCGGGCTGCTACAGTATAGTGCTGGCATCCGCTTCCATGCTTATCCCAAAGGGTCAGAGCGCTTCACTAATGGACATGGAGACAATTGATCTCTGCGGTGTTACTGGAACGGATGGCATCAGGCTGCCAGGCACACACACACACCAACACACACACCGCACACGCACACGCACAAACACACAGATATTTACATACTGTACACAAAAATACACACTTTAATTTAGTCCACATACACTATTTATTTATGTATCCAGCCCCACACATCTGTCCAGAGAAAGAACAAAAGGAAAACACACAGTGCCGTCAGCTTATGTACTCTGTGGAGTTAAACACACATACCAGGCGAGGGATCAGTAAAGCTATCAAACACTTCCTGGTTGCAGGCAGGCTTCATTTAGACGCTCTGTGTACATAATTCAAGGTGTCTGAAAATAGCGGTGAGATGTAAATAATGCAGAGGGGCCATTAAAGAAGGCTAAAACAAACGTGTGGAGGGAGGAGGGGAGAGAAAGGATGGATGGTTACAGGTGTAGATGAAAATTAGAGGAAATGTTAGTTTGTCTTTAAAGTACATCTAAATGGATGAGACATTGTATACAAAGTAAAAAGAGTAAAAAATCCTGCTAATGATTATGATTTTAAATAATGTGTGGACTTTGTAGCACAAAGAGCATTTTAATTTATTCAAAATACAACCTAAGACAGAGAGACATTACAACAGTTCCCTGACTCGTCATTGAGATCGTTTCATTCATGCCTGAAAACACTGATGATCCCTGGCAGCCATGGACACTCAGACCCGCTGAGGCTCCTTTTAAAGGGATGGTTTGGGTTTTCTGAAATGGGTTTGTATGAGGTACTTGTCCATTGTCAGTGTATTGCCTGTAGTAGATGCCAGTGTACTGGCTCAGCACCAAACATATTTTAAATCAATATCAGTATTAGTGTTGTAGTGTAGAGTAGTGTAGTGCTACATTTAGAACATTTTCACCTCGCCATAAGACATCTCTTTTCTACCCCTACCCTGCCTCTGATTGGCCATACTCTACCAGCCTAACATTTGCCTTGATGCTAACCAGTGCTAGGAACACGTCAAGACCAGAAGGAAAGTAACTCAGCCACAGCAGGTCATGTTTTTGTTCCCGGTGTTGTGTCAAAATCTGTATCTCCTTCACCCCAACCTTACCCTGACCCAGAAAACTGGTGCAACAGCAAGCTGGTTAGGGTCGCTGGCTGGCCAGCCTGCCAATCATGCTCACAGATAGATGGGCTGTAGGGAGAGATTTCTGGACCTTTTGCCATTGGCACTTTTGGACGCAGTGAGTTAAGCTGTGCTGCCCTCATCTGCATTTCCATCACCACTTATAATGGGCCGACCTGTGCAAAGTTGTGCCCAGGATGGACTATCTCTGGAGTGGGGCCAAAGTGCACCTGAGCCACCTCCAGTGACGTCTCGTCCACCGTAGCCAACCTGTGTCTCCCTCAAACAGTCGTGTGTTGCGTGACTCAACTCTTGTGTGCAGGACAGCAGAGAGAAAGAGATTTTTAAATCTCTATATTCACCTCTCAGGAATTTTGTAGCTTCTAGCTGAATCTCTGTGGTTTGAAGTTTAGTTTCTCTTGTGTGTTGCTGTTTCTGCTTTCAGGTATCTGCTGTATTTTACTTTCATGTTGGCTTTCAGCTGATAGGAGTTATGCTAAGTTATTGCCAATAAAACCCCAACATTCCCTGTTTTTGCTGCTTCATAATAAAATCTTTTAAATGACAAAATAACAGGGCACTTTTATTGTGAAGACATTGTAGGAAATGAGATTTAGTCAATTTAGTCTTTCCCGTCCACAGAAGTACATTGCTTCGCTTCCTACTTTTTTGCTACTTCTCCAAACTAGGGATGTGCCACCCACCATCTACTGTAGGTAATACACTGACTACGGATAAGTACCTCATACAACCCACTTCAGATAACCTGAACTATCCCTTGAGCAGCTGCTTGAACAGCTGCTGAGCTCAGGAAGAGCTGAAAAAGGGAAAACTATTGTTCTAATGTACCCCGTCTCCCTCCTTTAGGGAACGGTGATTATATCCAAAAATTCATCTTCGCTTTCAGTGGAAACACTGGTACCACACCAAGCTGCTGCAGTTTGTTCTATGTGTAGGCTTTGCACTCACTGTCCAGCTGTCCACACCCGTCTAACTAAAATGCATTATTTGATCACTGTGTTAGTGAAAAAACTGAATTGCATTTTGTTTGACTGTGCCTGAGCAAATGAACAAAATGTCTGTTTCTTGGATGTAAAATCTGGCACTATGCTACAGCTGTCATTGGCCTTTTCAAGCTTGATTTAAAGCTTCTAGCAGCCAATGTCTCAAAACAAACAATTGGCTTTGTGCAGTGCATAGTACAAAGTAATTAAAAACTTACATTTGCACTTCAACAACATTCATTCTGGAGTGGACTGGGTGAGTCTGACCTAAGGGGAACACAACTAGCCTGAGCTGGACTACACTGGCTAAGTTAAACTGGACTAAATATTGCACTCAGTAATAATGAGTAGCTGAAGGTCACTTTGCCTTTAATACACTTTACACAACAATTTATTTGCATTGATCCAGGTGACTTTCTCTAAAAAAGCAGACTCAGCACATCAGCAGGGCAACGGCTTCAGTTCTGCCAGTGTCCACACTGCATCGATTCAGCTACAGCACTGCTACCAGCCAAATGCGCAGTCATGTACTTGCATGTGTAAATGTGAAGGAAAATAGACTCAAAAAAAGAGATGCATTGGGTCACAATTACAACCGGCCATTACATGACCAGTGTGGACAGATGCATTGAAGGGCTGTTGTAATAACCACAATTTTTAAAATTCTGTGCTATTAACAAGCCAACCGCAGGAGATGACAAATAACCACTACATTCATGTTTTTCTTTTTTTTCATGAGGCTACATCCTTTGTTTGTTTCCACTTCAAAAAAGTCAGCAAGTAATATGAGGGCCGGTAATGGTTCAAGCTTGATGATGGATCGATACTAGGTGGCTGTGACTGAGTTCAAACTTGGAAGTTGTAAGTTTTGCCATGTTTTATGTTGTTTTAGTGTTTATTTATTTTATTTAACCTGTTGAACATGTCCTTAGCTTTCTAAGTGGCTAATGTGGCTACTACCACAGGTTAGGGCAATGTTGGACTAATGTTGTAGTACAGAGGGACAGTCAAGAAAACTGTGTTAATGCTAAGCTTCATTTGAAGCCAACTATATAAGGAGAGTTAGCTTGCATGAGCATTTATTTATCATTAATGAAGTAATTTGCAAAAACAAACAAAAGAAAGGTGGAAATAACGAGGGTTCCTACACATTTTCCATTTCAACACTCAAATTTCTAGACTTCTGTGTAGATTTTTCTGACACTATTAAACATCTGATCAAGCTGAAATAGAATGATGCTTGTCATTAAATAATTATTTTGAAATGCAACCGTTAACATAAGCTATTATGTTGCAGAATAATTGCAAGAAGACTGTAGCTACTTCCTCCATGTTGGAGACACTGATTTAACACAATGTTGAGTTTGCATCTAGCTTTCTTTTCCCCTCTGGAATCTTTAGCCAACCAGACTTGATATTTAGGACTAGCAAACAGCTAGCCCAAGAAAACTTGCATTTATTTGGGAGCATTAGTCTGGAAACATACATATTTTTTCTGTACTCTTTTTTTTCTTTGTTTCCATTCCAGACCTGTAAATGATTCCATACTTTTCCATACTGCGTAGGAACCTTGAATACCACATACTGCACTGTTGAGCCAAACTATATAACCACAGCCACAAATTCTGTCACCTTGACAGCCCTAATACATTGGTTAAAATATATTTTTCTGACAGACAGACATGAGACAGAACACTGATTAATGCAGCTGAAACACGTCGTGGATTCTCAGTGTAATTGGAGGTGAAAGTCACAGGTTAGAGAAATGTCCCTCCATCATTTAATTTTTTTGGATTGCTCCCCTGATTGGAGCATTGTGCCGAGGCTTTGTTTACTCCTAAGTGCCTCATGGACCTGTGCTGCTCGAGCCCCATGACCATAACAGGCAGATAAATACATCATCTAGGTTGTGCTATAAATAGACCCACAGCTACCTTGCAACAACACACACAACACCACAGAAAGACACACATGTGCACATACTACAGTGTCCCACACAGCTGGGAGAAATAAATTGCACTTTGCACACAAATGCTGCATGTAAACTGCTAGAGCAAAACACATTAATTACAGCTACACCTCCGGGGGGGGGGGGGAGAGAAATCCCTAAATGCCAAACGAAGAGTTACGTTTCCTCTTCCCCCGCCAGCAGATACACACAGAAAACAGCCCGGGCCAAGAGTCACGTACATTTGTATTAGTGTGGACAGCAGCTCAAAGGCCAGAGGAATTCTTTGAGTGAGTGTGGTGGCGAAGGCCCTCCGGTTCTTCCCACACACCATCTCCATCATGTGTCTCTCATTCGTCCACACCCTGCCCTTTTCCCACAGTAGAAAACAAGACTACTGTGTCTGAGTCACCTCAGTCTTCTCCCACTGGGCACTGCATGGTCGCACCTGACAGGCCACATCAGACAGGCCACATCAGACAGAGAGACACTCACCCACCCATCCATCCACACACATTCGTTAGACCAGACCTTTACAAACAAACAAATGTGTGTGTGACATGCATACATGCGTCTGAGGTGACTCAGACAGATAGACACAGAAATAAGTATTCCTTGACTGGATCAACTGAGTTTCCAGAGAGAAGATGAATATTTAAAACATTTGAGACACAGTATAGAAATCACAGTTTATTTTAAGTATAATAAATTATCAATATATGAAATGGTTCTCACTCCTCTTCAATGCTCAGATTGATATTTAAACAATTCATCTGAAAGTAAACAAAACAGCCTTGCAATTACTGAGACTGTGGCACTTGATCCTGTTAATAAAGAAAGCAGCTTATTTTCAGTTTATCTAAATAAAGCAAGTGTTTCTCATTTAACTTAACACTGGTCTTGGGCCCAGTCACACTGATCCATTATGTGTGTGTGAGTGAGTTGTCAGTGATGAGACGTGCATCCATCTGTGTCAGATTGCTGAATTCAGCAGATTGATTTATCACAGTCCATTTAGCCGATAGGAGGTGTTTTTCAAGCCCCAGTTCATGATCTGTGTTAATCTGTTTCCGCCCTTTTCTGCAGTTGTAATGCAGGACAAACGGACACCAACAGTTGGCTAGAAACAGAACTGTACACCAGTTGTGGATTGAGGAGAAATTGGGCTGACACTTTCTGGTTGGATGGTTGACTTGTTGATCGTTATACTCTTGTCCGGCCAAATTCTATCAGTCAGACAGTCGTTGGTGTTGCTTTAATAAGGAGAGAAGCGCTTCTTTTCCCATTACTGTTGGGGACAGGACATATGAGGACCTGATGTATTTTATGTTTGAGTGACAATCTGTTAACTTAACATTCACTCAGCTCCAAACTGACTGACAGCATGTCGAAGTACTAGCACAAATCAATATATTGAGGACAGAAGAGTTGAGCGGATAAAAAGTTTCTTTTTGATGACAATGTGTGTGTGGATTTTACTCCTTTGGACTGCTTTCTCAACAAGAGCTGGCTGGTAAAAGTATCAGTTCAATGATAGATATATACTGGCTCTCTGACTTCAAACTGTCATGTTTTAGGTTGTTTTAATGTTTATATTGTACCTTATCCTGTTGAATATGGTGCTATCAAGTTGCTGATGTGGCCTGCAGGCTGAGGTGATGTTGGACTAATGTTGTAATATTGACGGACAATCAAAAGAAACTGTGTTAACATTAAGCCTCATATGAAGCCAAATAAATAACAACAGTAATCAGTTGAATGCCATTAGTTATTTTTTCATGCTGCTTTTTGTGTCATTAACATTGCTGTAGCACAAGCTGTGTTAGTGTTGAGATTTGTTTGTGTATGGAGCCGATGTGACCCTTGTTGCTGGTGTGTCTTTGTTTGTGTTGCTGCTGTACGTAATGCTAAATTTACTTGGTAGACATGCTCTGAAGGTAACAATAGAGTTAAGTGTGAATAAAAGAACGGGTCAAACTGAAGGATTTCATACGTTTTCCAACACTGTGTAATCTGGCACCTATTTGAGTCGTTCAGTGCACTACGGTCCATTCCGTTAATCTGGATTTTTTTCCCCCATCGACCAACAGATTGGTTGAAGAGTGCAACCTGGCCTGTAGTTGACCGAGATGTTTGGTTGACTACAGGCCTAAGAATTAAGTTGTACTGTTAAGCCACATTTCCACTGCATGGTATGGCTTGACTTCATTCTTCTTGCTATTTTTGGTTTTCCATTACTCTATTAATTCCATCAATAGTGCTTTTTTTTTGGTATCACCTCAGTCAAGGTTTTTCAAGCGAGCTGAGCCGATACTAAAAGTTTGGCCTAATTTTTAAATAGCCAAACTACCATAAATAGTGACCACAATTTCTTTTTATTCACTCAAAAATGAAAACTGATGGTCACCTGATGAAGTACAGATATATTAAGAACACCATCTCAACATGTCCTCTGTGGTTCAGGGAGAGAGAGCGGGCGGCAGAGAGTGACAGTGAATGCAGCAGAGCAGAGGAAAAGGTGAGCAGTGAAGTTGTCAGTTTAGCAGTAAATGTACAGTGCAAGTTGCAGTTTGTCAGTGAATAAAGGCTGCAGTGTGTGAATGTGTGTGCTGTTTTCCAACTGCTGTAATAACACTGTGAGCAGAGTAGAGCAGAGTAAACATGTGGCTTTAATGTATCAGCCTGACTCATCAGGAGACTACAAAAACATAAAATGGAAATCCTGTGACACTTTTGAACTAACTTTAGTTTTTTCAAGTACATTTTTAATGTCATGTGCTGGACGGCTTTTTAGAGGGCTAAATATTATTCTAAAGACCAGAATCTCATAGAGAAAGAGATGCACTTTTGTCAAATGGAAGGACACACTGGTCTGGAGAGTCCCTGCCTCAAAAGGGAATAGCAAGATGATTGACCTTCACCTACGAACGGCAGATTTGACACATACAGTATCTGACCACACACAGAGACGCAGTGGATAAAATGTAGACCTACATATACTGTATAAATTTAAACTAAATACATGCATGTGTGCAATCACAGAGTAGCTGTAGTGTATATAATTTGAACTACAGTATTGTGTAAGTAAAGTGAGTGCCTAGTGTGTGAGGTATTTATTGGCCTGTCCAGTTACAACATCCATTTTGCTTTTCAAGCTGTCAGCTCTTTTCATACATCACGGTGAAGGAAAGAATGCACACAAGGACACACACTCACCATGAGCAGAGGGCAGTTATGTATATCGACAGTTGTTGGTGGTAATCCAGTGTAAAAAGGAGCAGCGCCACAGTAAGACTGCAAGGCAAAAAGTCTTAGCAAAAGTTTTTTGAGGTAGAAATGAATTAAACATGTTTGCTAAATCTTAAGGATATGCACAATGCAGCGTGCGTCATAGTATGTAAACAAAACTGTTTGTGTTGTTTCCTCCTCCTCCTACTTCAGTGACAATAGGAAGCTATTTTGAGTTGTTTGCAGGATTCATGCAAAGTCAGAGTGATCTGCTTGCATAGGCTTGTTTAGGACACATCTGGCTCATGTCATGTTGGAGAAACTGGGCAAGGAAACAAAGCAGGAAGTGAAAAGTTCATTGGTTTTCATCTTCAAGAACTTTTCTTTGTTAACATTCCCATGGAAAAAGCACCCCTGGCTTGTTTTATGGTAAGTGCTACTTATCACTAAGTCTGAGTTTCCACCAAGGTCTGAAGACCTGCAAAGATAAGGAAAAGTAGTGCACTGACATATGAAACGGCTGTTTGTGTGTGACGATCAGTGGTGGACAAAGTACTCAACCCCAGTATTTAGTCAGAGTGTAGTTACTCCTGGTCAAATATTACTCAACTACAAGTGAAAGTTGCTCAGTCAAAATTTTACTTGAGTTAAAGTACTACAGTACCTGTTTTTACAAATACTTAAGTATTCAAAAGTACAAATTACAAAGTACATTTTCTAATATCTAAACATTGTTGTATTGTTTTCACCGATGCATTTACAGAACCTTGTAACTCTCTGAAACTACATAATGATGCACTGACTTGCTTGTAGAACCACGATGCTACCGAAGCCTATAGAAACACCCATAAAAACTTCAGCATAGAAATAAGCTATTTTCATTTTAATTTTTTATTTAAATGCACTGTAACAGCACCTGTAAATGTCTAACTCCTGGATTGAGCCATATCATCTTGAAGAGGAGGATTTTTTTGTTTCTTTGTGAGAAATAGCTTCTGTGCATGACAGCAAAGTGCAAAGCTTCTTTCAAGTGAAAATTGACTTGGCGGCATGATGAGAAATCCTGGAGCAGCAGTGTCCTTTTCAGACCAACTGTTTAGTTATAATGTCTCAAGTTCTCCAGACACTGAGAGCCGGAGATGTGTTGAAATCTGGTTACATCTTCAATAATGGCCATTTGTTAGTTGACTTGTAAAAAAAAATGACACTAAAACTAACACCGAGCCAGCAGGAGCATTAGCTAAGCAGCGTCTGTCCCTCCTCCCCACTGAGAGAGTGGGCTGGGAGCGAAGCACAAGTGGGAGAGGAGATAAAGAAGCAGAGGAGCGCAGAAAAATAGACAAAAAGAAGCAAACATGGGGCTTGTGTGAGTCAGAGTGTTGAAAGAAAGATTTGTGGCTACATTCAGTCAACATTTGCTCCCAATACAGAGGACTACATGACTACATAACTGTGCCAGACACAAGCTGAAAGACCACCATCCTTCAGAGGTGATGCATCATTTCTGCAGTGGGCTGTTGTTGTTTCCTTAAAACAGTGGGTCTCTTTTGATTCCTTTTGAGTGCTGGACCCTTGGTGAGGAGCTGACATGCTTCAAAGATCCCCTTCTTGTCAGAAACTACTGACAGCTACACATTTTTGACCCCAACCAGCTGTTGTTCACTCTTGTAGTAAGAGAACACAAGTGCTCAGAGAGAGAGGAGTCCTATTTTCCTTGCAAGCTTAGTTCACTGATAAGTTTTTTAGAGAGGGCTCTCACTTCTATAATATGAAGACTAGGGAGAGAAATACAGAACTGTAGCAGACTTTCCAGAGCCACTGTACAGCTGGAATGCAGAGTATATCCATTCATTTTGCAGCTATGTAATAGCTTGTGCTTTACGCAGGTCATTTTGGGCTATAATGCATTACTCATGGATGTGGGGACTACATGGGGTGTGGGGCAGCTGGCCTGTTCCAAAAGAGCAGAAATGCAACCCTCAGTAACTCTAAAGTAGTAGACCTATTTATATGTTGTGAGTTTACAGTTAATCTTTGGGTTTTGGACTGAAAAAAACAAAAGATGAAAAGGCATCACCTTGGACTTTGAGAAACCGGGATTGACATTTTTCACTATTTTCTGGCATTTTAAAGATGTTGCAGCCCTAGATTAAAACATGACGACGTATTCAGGAATCTGCTTTTTTTTTGGTCTGATTAAATGTATGTTAGCTCTGCAGCTTCACTGCACGCATGTTTAGCCAGCTGTTGATGGTCAGTAACAGCATGTTTCCTGCTTGACACAGTATCTTGTTTTCTATTTTGACATGTGTTAAATAAAATGTGATTTATAGTTGTGAGCTGGGCAAAGGAAAAAACTAATTAGTTTTGCTGTTAAGTAATTAATTAAGTAGCATTTTTCTGATGATGATTGGTGATTTCTCTCTCACAGAGTAAAATGTAATGAATAATTTATTACATTTTTCACGTACCCTTGAAAAACACTAATTGAGTCCCAAAGAGTCCTCCTAACTACCTGTGAATGTGGACGTGAGCGCCCACTCCTGAGTGCACAGCAGCGGACTCAGCTGCTTGTGGCATGTAGGCTCAGCATCAGATCTGTTGAACTGTAATGATCATTTTAATAAGAAAAAAAATACATTACTGATCTATGTCTGATTTTAATGAGCAAAAATAAATACACGTTTATTTCAAAAACCCCCCTGTGACACTGTCACTGTTCTGAAACAGTGCCTTTAAACAAAAAAAAAGTTTTGAGCAAATCTCTCTGATAACTAGTTGCCAATGAATTCTGACGTCTTAAAACCAAAAATGTGTGCTGACAAAGACGAATGGGCTGTGTCTGTGGGGGTGTGTTGCTTCAGACCCAGTTGAGAAGATGAAATACTAACCAGGAGATCCCATTTAAGTGATACGTTCATGAGTTTGAAGTCTCTGCTCATCCATTATCAAAATATCACCAACTTTACAGCAATAATCATTCTCTCCTCGTCTCATTTTACACAATTCATATGATTCGATATTCTAACAGGAACATGATTGCATGTCTTTGATTGTCCAACTATATGAATAACAGGATGATGTTGTCACTGGTTGCAGACATGTTGAGCCAAGTTGATTTTCTTTCAACAAATTTGCTGGTTTATTAATAGTTAAGTTGATAAACTGATGCACAATTCTTTTGCTTGAAAAAAAAGTACAGGTTATTCTATTATCCTCTAAAACTGCCTTCTCAGTCCAACATGGCAAATATGCAGTTTTACCGTTTTTACACCATCAACACCATTTTTTACACGTGACTAACGCTGCTAAAAATATGTGACTGACTCCCTTCCCACTGCTAGTACACAAGTTTTCTGTGACTGTTCCATTTCTGTCTTTTACTGATGTGACACATTCACCCCACTGGTTCTCCTCAAGGCTGCTGTCTCTCACCATTACTGTACATCCTGTCTACTAATGACTGTCACAGCAACTACAGAAACACATAATCAAATTTACAGATGAATCTGTGATAATAAGCCCTCTTGAAGGGGATGAATTTCAGCATAGGCCTGTAGTGGAGGTGTCTTGGTGTGAAGAGTACTTCTTCCAATTAAATGTGTCAAAAACTAAACCATGGTAATCAGTTTTAGAAAGTCTGCTCCTAGTCTTGTACTCACTACCATTAAAAGTGTTGATATCGAGCTGGTGGATAGCCAGAAATACTTGGGTGTTATTCTGGATAACAAACTGTGTGTAACAAACTTAGAGTCTCATGCTGCTTCCATGATAATAAGGTCCAGTCTTTTTTTTTTTTCTTTTCTTTTATTGTCTCCACCGAGATGATGTTTCTCTTTATAAGAGTTTTACTGGGTCAGTTTTAATGTTTTGAATTGTTGTTTGGTAAAGGAACGTGTCTTTGGCCAACGAAAACAGGCTCAGTAGCCTCATCAACGCACTTGTTCAGACCTGGTATTAACGTTTGTTGTGAGTGACAAGTGGACAGCTCTAACTACAGGTCTGAACACATTCAGGACACATTTGAGATCTGATCTCTCAGACGGCATTCAGAGGTGGTCTGAGCTGCATGTGACCACAGTGTTTCAGCAGTGCGAACACAAAAAGTACCGCCTTCTAAATTGATGGCTCATAGTACATCATTTGTTTAATTTTAATGCAAATTAACAGCAGTGGACGGTTATGAACACACCAGTAACCCCAGACTCCATTGAAAAATCATACTTTTTGTGAGGTCTTGAGTGAGGAGGAACTTAACAAACTTGATGAAACACTTTCTGTGACAAATACTTATGTATTTGGACTGTCTTGGCAGATGTTATATATCATATTATTTCTTTCTTTGTGTAAAAACATTTTGTCCTTTTGTCCCAGCAGGCCGCTGTTTAAAAACAACGATGCATTTTCCAAATATATTTATTTGCATACAGAGCAGGAAGTTGCTACGGCAACTTCTTAATCAGTTGTCCTTTCTCGTAAATTTGGCATTAAATCAAATAGCCAACATTAAGTTGGTTCTTTCCTTGTAAAAAAAACATTGTGTTGCTGAGAAGAGCAGACAGCAGAGACGCTCACTGGTGCGCTGGGATGCACACTTTTACTGTCTCTCTGTTCGGGCCTCTGACTCAGTCATGACTCTGCAAAAAAGGAAGAGCAGTAGAAATCAGCATGGAGGCCAGTACTGACCTATTACTGTGAAGTGAAAAAATTCTGTCACGATAATGAAGTTTCATATCGCTCAATATCAATAATTATTGATCATGAAGCTCATGACTGCGTACATGACTGATCCTGAGTTAAAAAGTTTGTTGATTACCATACCTGTTCTGTCGTTCATTTTGTGTGTTCCATCGCTCCCTTTTGGAGCAGTTGGGTCATGGTGGCAGTAGGTCAAGCATGACGTCCCTCTCCTCCGCAACGCTTTCCTGCTCCTCCACATCAGCCTGCTCCTTCTGATGGAAAGGACCAGCGGTTCTACTGCGAGCTCCCAGCACATGAGCGAGCCTCCCCTGATAGCTGTTGTCTGACCTAAAAAAAACAAAACAACAGACCTGTCGTTTTTCATCTACACTCTTTTGTCGCTGTTTGTTGTCTCACGTGTCGACATGGCAACTGAAAAACACACCTGTGGAATGATTGGCTGTCTGCAGGTCACTGTAGCACCTAGGGATATGATAGGCTGTTTGTAAGCCTGGGAAGGCGCACTCATGAGGCTTGTGTATTAAATGATTGGCTGTTCATGTGTCACTCATAGGACGCTCTGTTATCAAGGGATCTGACAGGCTGTCTATGAGTGGGGGTTTGCATTCAATGCATTTAACTGCATGAAAGCATGAAACTATCGAGCATTTTATCAATGACGTCGATCGCCAATAGCTATTGCTATCAATTTGACGCTCAGGCCTACCCAGCAGCATGTTCTGACTGATACGTCTGTTTATTCTTTCATTATTGTATTCTATATGTGTGCAAATTAAGTAATAAAACAATAAAAGATATTGTTAAGCGGTGCCCCCTAGTTCACAGGAGTATGACAGGAGAAGCAACGAGAAAGTCTGAATATGAGTAGGCTGGGTGGATGGACAACTCAAACACAGGACAGGACTATCATCTGGGAGACCTGCGTTTGTGTCCTGTGTGAAATGCAAGTAAAAGCAAAGTTTTGAGCAACTTAAACATTTGTTATGGATGTGACATATGTTGTTATTTTAATCCAAACCACAATCTAACCAAGTAGTCTTTGTGCCTAAATCTAACCAAACTGTGACTGTTTAACAACATAAACCATGCGTGTAATGTCAAGTGAGTTATGTCACATGACTTACGTAACGTAGCGTAGGTCCAGTAAGCCTGTAACTGCCAGTACTTCCCACCAGTAATATATGTTGTTTTGAGTGTAACTGACAATCGACCCATTCTGTCGTTTAGATATGAGAGTCATTTGTCCCGGAAATGATTGCTGATTGTACCCTGTCCCACTGAAAACAAAAGACAGATGTGAGTAGGTTTGTTGTCCAGTGGGAAAGGGGCTTTACATGCCTATTTAAACATTTCCATTAAATTCATGCTGCTGTAAATAAAGAAACACACAGCACGGCTTTACAATACAGAGAAAAACAAACATTCTGCGTATATTTCATCAGTCAAAACAGCTGAAACCGAACACAGAAAGGCAGACACTAAATCAATAGCCCCATTTAGAAATCTCTTTATTCAATACAGTGTTCATTGTGGCAGACAGGCAGGCTGGACCCATGGAATCAAACACACACTGGGCTATCAAATATGCAGTATGTATACAGTAGGGGGGAGCAGGAAAGAGAGATGGCATGGCGCTTGAAGAGTGTGGAAAGAGGAGGAAAAAAAAATGATGAGCAGTGATGAGAAGAAACTGAGATTTAGATGGAAATTCAAGCAGCCTGTCAACGTAAAAAGAGAGGGCAGTGCGCTGTTTGAATTACAGTATTTCATCCTTCAATACATACAGTGTCTCACCTACAGTAACAGCTGTCACATCTCTGTCATACACTGTATAAATACTCACATTTGCCGCTGTGAACTGAGCAGCTGATGTGCTTCATATTTAAAACTATGGCTACTTGTGACTCTTGTTTGGGGAGTCATCCTTTACCCTCCTTTACATTAACATACAGTCTTTATTTTTATGCTTTGTCTCATACAAACTAAACCTAAACTAAACTAAAGTTTTTGGAACCTTTTTTCTTATCATAAATCTTGATACCCTTGCTGGTGTGGAGTCACTTTTTTTCCTTTATTGAATCACTAAAACAGATTTTTCATGCACAAAGTCTTGTTCCAGACCTATGAGTCAGTACTCACACTCCTCATTTGTTCAGTGATTTGAAGACTGAAGGTCTGGTGTTGTACTCATGGAGGCTGTTTCCTGAAGAAACATTTGACCAGTCAGACCTTTTGTTGGCAGGATAACCAATAGTGACCTCATCTTCCTGCTTAACTAATGGCCTTATTCCAAACACAGAGCTGGCCTGGCTAGACTCGGTTTGACTCGGCACATCGGGCCAGCACGGCAGTGGTTTGCATTTCCATTTACAACAGGGCTACAACAGGTGTGTCTTTTAAAGATAGAGATTACACTGGCGATCTGATCCGGTCTGTGGTGGAAAAAAAGCAGTTTTAATGCACAAATTTTACGGGACGCATTTGCCCTCATATCTATCGTTATAACTCGTTTCGCGGCTGCTGGCTGCACCCGCCCCCCTCAATACTGAACCAATTTTAAAACGAGTTGTACCTATCAATCATACACACACGTACACATGGGGAAATAGGGCCCAGGTGTACCAAAGTTATCCTTTACGGAAAAGTTTTAAGGGAAAGGGGCATACATTTTGTGAAAACTGTTGCATCAGTTTCAGGAGCTAAAATATAATGAATGAAAGAAAACTGATGAATATTAGTTTATGCCACAGGTTTATACCAGAGGGGCGAATTATTCTTTATTCTTTCCTGAGAATCAAAATTAAACTTAAAAGTATTTAACATAAAATATTAAATAATGTTACATGTTGCAGTGTACTTATTATTTTGTTGTTTTAATTCTTTAAAAGTCACCAGAATGCAGGCAACAATGTGTTTGAAACCTCAGATTTTTTTTGATTTGGACAACCTCCCTATTTTTGGGATCTCAAGATTGGCAAGTACGACTTGTAACCAGGAAAAATGGCAGAAAAAAATGTCCGCCGTGACAAGCATCGATGAGATCACAGCAGCTGTGAAGACAGTTCCAAGTTGACAAGAATAACTCTTAAAGCAGCATATTTTTTATTTACACCTCATATGTGTGCAGTCACACAGTCATTGTAGCAACAAAACTTTCAACGATCAACAATTTCCCAACGTACAGCAAGCGAGTGAACACAAAAAAATGTCCTGATATACTTGATAGATGTTGCAGTGGTGGAGCTTGTAATTTCTCCCTCTTACAGGAAGTGTCTCAGTCATATAGTCATAACTAACTTTTTTTTTCAGCCTTGTTTGTGGGACAGTTTATTTTCTTGATACTCCCGACAGCTCCCTGTTTCATTCACAAACCTCGTCCCTCTTGAGGATATTTCTATAAAGAGGCTGCTTTGGATTGCATAAGATGTGTCACTTCTCAACCTTGTGAATTAGTCTCTCATCATCCATGTTGACTGCTGACTGGAGGGGAAACGTCAAGGATGTCGGCATCAATTTTGACCAAAGACAATAAAATGGAGGTGAAGCAAGTGCACAAAACTTCTTAAGAATAGAACCAGGATGAGTGATTTTTCAAAGAAGCAACACGTTGCCTAGCCTGTTCGCTGACACACGGAGCCACCACACATCTCTGTTTCACTTACTGTATGAACTGTGTGGGCTTCACTATGTAACAATATTTATGGATTTAATTTAGGATTAAATCCTAGGATTAGGAGGATTTTTACACCCGTTTTCACAACAGCACTTCTGCTTATGTGGGACATTTTTGCCCACGTCACACTCCTGGTGTGTGTACAAGAATAAATTTGACACGTGCCATGTATATTTTATCAAAGCTTTTATTTACTGTAACATGCGCCGTCATTCATGATGTGGTGCCAGTTACGAAACCTAAAACCTGCTTCAGGCTGGACTTCTGGTTGCCTTAAGTTGCTCTGTAAACAACATATGCCCATTTACAGCCTGTCTGTGTTCCACACCGGTGCACACGCCGGCCAGGAGCACAGCAGTGACTGTGGACAGAGTGAGCACGCACTCTGTGGACCGTGGTAATGGGTGGGAAATGTCAGTGCATCTGTCCAGTGCTCCTCTTCCTATCCTTCCCTCCGGCGCCATCCTTCCTCTCGCTCTCCTTTCCTCTGCCTTTTTTTTTCCCCTGTGAAGCGTTTGGTGGCCGCTGGAGCCGATCGCTCCCACCGAGATGAGAATCACACGCTGTGTACGTGCAGCTCACAACTCACCGTTACTTGACCTCTCGTGTGCTGTTTCCAGACAAGAATATTTGCTTTTTGTTTCCAAGGATTTTATCTAAAACCCACCCAGTGAGTTCTACTGAGAACCTATTTCTATTCCAAGAGTTTTATCGAGAACCCACCAAGGGGGTTCTACCTAGAACCCTTTTTATATTCCAAGGTTTTTATCTAGAACCAATCCTGGGAGTTCCACCAAGAAACATTTTGTATTTCTAAGGCTTTATCCAGAATTCACTCGCAGGGTTCTGCTGAGAATCTTTTGATATTTCAAGGGTTTTATCTGGAACCCAACTAATGGGAACCTACCCAATGAATTCGATCGAGAATCGAAATTTTTATGTACAGGGTTTTTGGCTAGAACCCACCAACAGGGTTCGAGGTTCATTTTTGATTCCAAGAGTTTTATCTTGAAAGCATACAAGGGGTTCTACTGAGAACCTTTTTGTATTCCAAAGTTTTCATCTACAACCCACCCACAGAGTTCTACTGAACCTTCTAGTTCAAGTTTTATCTAACAGTCGCAGGGGTTCTACCAGGAACCTTTACAAAATATGTATATATCATATATATTATATCTAATAATAGTAGTATTACCAGTAACTATATATATATAATATATATATATATTATAGGAGTTCTACCAAGAAATGTTTTATTTTTCTAGAACACACTCAGGGGATTCTACTGAGAACGTTTTTATATTTCAAGGGTTTTATCTCGAACCCAACTAGTGGGAACCCACCCTATGCATTCTATCAAGAACCTTTTTATACTCCAAAGGTTTTTATCTAGAACCCACAAACCAGAGTTCTACTGAGATCATTTTTAGATTTCAAGGGTTTTATCCAGAATGCACGCAGGGGGTTCTACTGAGAACCTATCTGTATTCCAAAGTTTTCATCTAGAACCCACCTGGGGAGTTCTACCATGAAACCTTTTAATATCCCAAAGCTTTTATCTAGAAAACACTCAGGGGGTTCTACTGGGAACCCTTTTCATATTTCAAGAGTTTTAGCTAGAACTAAACCAGTGGGAACCCACCCAGTGCGTTCTGTGGAGAACCATTTTGTATTCCAAGGGTTTTTGTCCAGACCCCACCAACAGGCTTCAACCAAGAACCTTTTTGTATTCCAAACTTTTCATTAGAACCCACCTGGGGAGTTCTACCAAGAAGAGCTTTTATCTAGAACCTGCCTAGGGGATTCTTCTGAGAACCTTTTTACATTCAAAG
Source organism: Lutjanus argentimaculatus (assembly GCA_034769285.1). Lineage (NCBI taxonomy): Eukaryota > Metazoa > Chordata > Actinopteri > Lutjaniformes > Lutjanidae > Lutjanus > Lutjanus argentimaculatus. Next base: position 8,208,011 of record JAWZSL010000001.1, read on the forward strand.
GGTTTTATCTAGAATTCATTCAAGGAGTTCTACCAAGAAGACCTTTATGTTCTAAGGGTTTCATCTTTTTTTAAATCACATTTAGAGGGTTCTACTGGGAATTATGGTACAAAGAACCCTTAATGAACCCTTGTTCTACACGGATTACAATCCTTTAAGAATTCTTTCATCCAGAAAGGTTTCTTTGGATGAAAAGGGTTCTTCATGAAACTGTTTAACAAAGAACCCTTGACAAAACTTTTCATCAAGAAAAGGCTCTGAAGAATCAAATGGTTCTGAGTAGAACCTCAGCCCTTCAGGAAGAACCCTTTTTGGAACCCTTATTTCTAAGAGTGTACTGATCACTCTATTGTCTTGCATTGTTTTCTTGAGTGCTCGAGTAAAAGCAGCTGTAGTGGATCCAGGGTGTCACTTCAGTCAGTGCCTCTCTGTGATAAGACTTCCACCGTCACTCTGCAGCTTGGAGCCAATAATGAGCCTTTAACAAAACATCAGTGCGAGACAGTACTCCCAGGTCTGAGGAGAAGCAACATGCAGCTTTTTACAGAACAAGCAGAGACTCTTCATCCCTCTGTCACTCACACATTTGCACAACAAGCTGCGACAACGCACACACACACACTGGGTTCCTAACTGACAGGCTCTGAGGTTCCCGTGCAGGTTGTTCCTCTTGATGACTCATTTGCTTGACAGCGTCTCCCCTCCCCACTTCATCCTGGAGCCACTTTGTCAGCCGCTGACAACCTGAGAAGATGTCGAGCTGATTTTAGCATGTTGCCACCGATAATCCTGCTGAACATGTAGTTAAAGTAAGCTCGAAGTGAAGAAGTTCTGGTGGCCAGAGGGTCACTGACTTAAATACGTGGGTCAGATGAGAAAATCACTGTTACTCTTTCTCTCTTGAGCGTGTACTGTCAGAGCTCCTAACAGGAGCTCTGACAGTACACGCTTTGACAAGGCGCTGAGTCTTTTTATTGCCTTAATAGAGCAGCTCAGTGGGTAAGTATGAAATCTTGGCTTGTCATGTACAGTATTTTATATTAATTTTTTTTAGTTAAGGTAAAACAGTGGGATAAGCGATGAATCAGTTTTTGATTTAAGTTAAATTTAACATGAAATTATAATAAAGCAAATGACTCGTGTCTGTTCTGCGTCAAGGATCATTCATTTTTAAGCACTGTTGATTTGTTAACTAGCAGTTAAGAGCTACAGTGATTAAAACACAGTAATGAACAAGGCACCTATTACTGTAATGACTGTATTTTCTTATTATTGTGCACATGAAGAGTTTAAAGAGGCTTCAATATTAATAAGGCAGAAAATATCATGGAGTTGTTCAAGGTATTCAAATAGCAGCTCTCTGTATGCAGAGGTGTGAGTTTATATGTATTTTAAGGCTGGAACTAATTGACTGATTGTTTTCATTATTGATGAATCTTTTGATCATTTTCCTGATTAATCGATTCATTGTTTGGTTTATGCAATCTCAGAAAATGTTGATCAGTGTTTCCCAAATATATTCAGTTCAAAGGGCTTGTGAAATCAGAAAATATTCACAGTTAAGTCACTTAAAAAAACAATTAATGTTAAAAAAAAAGACTCTAAATGATTAATCAGTTATCAAAATAGCTGACGCTTTCCAGTAAGCATTTTTCCGTTTAAAAGACATTTAGAATTGGTTCAAAAGAGAATGTTTTTTCACCCACTACTGAGGACGTTGATTGAACGTTCACATTTAGATCGTATTTCAACAGGATTTGCAATCGTGACATTTTTCATCTACAATTCAATGTCTGTGTTGCTATTTACTGAATACTGTGTTCTGGTGCAAATACTTGCATATATGCGTTAGGCCAGAGGTTTTCAAACTGGAGCCCAGGGAACAACAGGGTGTTGTGGGGGTGGGGTGGGGGGTGGGGTGGGGTTCTCAGCTAAAGGAAGAATATAATATTTTAACTCCTATCCCATTTTTTAGAAGTTGGAACAACAAAGGAAGAAATAGAGTTGGCTGTTTTGACTGATTTAATCTAGAGTGATCCTACTTTGATCATCGACTAAATATGAAGGCATTAATATCTTCAAAACAAATAAAAAATACTCAGAGGGGATTCTTTAAGGCAGAACCCTCTCAAATTAGGGTTTTGTAGTCTAATGTGCATCTACTGTGGGGGACCTTGATGTGATAAAGTTCTGCATTAGGCGACAGCAAGAAGCACAATTTCTTCATTGTACATTAAGAAATTCTCTCATCACCATTTCCTGGAAGCTTCTTGTTGGCAGCACCCAGCTTATATAGTTTGTATTTATGACATTTTATATGAGACAATGAAGTCTTTGTGTAGACCAGATCTCACCTACCAGTGAAATACGACTTTGGAGAAATGCCTTCACACTAGCCAATATCATCTCTCTTAACCTACTACAGAACAAATTATCAGAACTATTAAACAAATTTGTGTTTTGTGACACATTGATTTTGTAATCACATTTTAGGTGGTTGGAAAGAGGGTGGAAAGAGGACAGAGACATTCAAATTATCAACCAGTTTTGACCAGAAATCAAATCCCGGTTAGCGCTCACAGGGCTGTTTTCCCAAAGCCAAAGAGGACGTCCTCAAATGACTTGTTTTGTCCACAACCCAAAGATATTCGGTTACTGCCACTGAGAGCTAAAGAAATCAGAAAATATTCATGTTTAAGAAACTGAAATCGGACAATTTGTTTTAATCAACAATAAAAATTGTTGGTGATTAATTGAATAGTTGACAGCCAATCAATTAATCACCTAAATGTTGCAACTCTAATGTCTTGTGGTTTTATGAGTTAAAGTATAAGCCACAAAAAAGCAACCATGCAGCACATAAGTGAAGTGAACAAGTGAGACAGAGCACAGATGGAGGTACATATGGAAATGTGAGGGAGGGGAAGAAAGGAGGGAGGATGGAGGTTATCGCACTTAATCAAGATGGAGCAGTTGAGTCAGCAGAGGTTACACAGCAAGAGGAGCTTCATCGCATGTCTGTCAGCGGTCAGGACTTTAATACACATAGGCACAATTCACTAGTCGCCTTTTTATTCTCCTATTTTCCCCTTTTCTCGTCGGGTTTTCTGTGGTTACATCAGTTGGAACATAATGGAGGAGAAAGGAGAATCGCTTAAATTTAAAGAGAAGGGACTCTTTCTGGCAGGTACTGCAGAGAGAACTGGCACCATACTGGAGCCCAAATAGCACAAAAACTGCCAGAAGGGCCACATGGCTCGTTCTGTGACGCTGAGCTGCCATCCTGATTTCCCCGTGCCTAATGAAAAGCCAGAACAAGTGATGCTCACTGAAGTCACAGTGCCCCCTTGGCCCCACTTACCTCAAGCCTTTCAGACCTGACTGAAAGATCACTTTGACATAAATCTTCTGACAGTTTTATGAAATCTTCTCCCTCTTACATTCCTCGCATTAGGATAATTCTTCATATGTGAAATAAGTTATTAATCACAACAAAGCCAACTATAATCATCTGAAATCAACACTAAATGTAGACTTTGTGTTAACTGTAGACGTCCCATGTGTTTCTCCATGCATGTTAAAGCAAATGCTAAGTGTTATTGGCAATTCCTTTTCTTCTCAGCGTGGTCTAGATGTCCTGCTGCGCCACTGCAATTTAACACCTGAGACACTGACGGTGTCACAGCTGTGATGTGAGAAAACTCATGACGTGAATAACAGCACTCATCGATATTGTGGGAGACGGCTTCAGACACCGAAATGGCTCATTAACCTTGTTTCACCTTGACATTTGCCTTGCTGTGAAAAAAAAACATGGCATGTGAAAGGCATGTAACGTATGATCTGCCTATGATCATTGTCGTTTTGAAGTTTGTGTTCGTATTGACAGGCTATTAACAATCCTTTTTTGTATTGCCATCTTGAGGATTGGGCTGTTTTTCCTCTAAAATGAGGTAAGAAGAAGAAAAAAAAAAAAGAATAAGTTAGGGCTGCCCACTGAAAATCGAAGATTCCGATCATCAGTCTGAGACCCATCAGTCGACTTAGATTCTTCCAGTTGAGCAGTTATTTTTTCTCCTTTGTCAGTATGCATTACAGTAACAGAATAAAACAGATAGAGTCTTACAAAAATGCACAGGCACAACATTTCAGTCATGAATATATTTTCGTGGTAGCAGGCGCTTGTGACATCACGCGCCGGTGCTTAACTGATGAGAGCCGCGTCATTGTGCGCAGAGCAATGCAAAGCACGGCAATCTGTGGACTTCATAAACCAAGTCTCCAACTGATGTAAAACCACAAAACTAACTGTGATGGAAGCAAAGAGGAGAGACAGAAATGGAGCGCAGATGATGCGCTGCAGCAGCCGCCTCAGCGCACCGCTGAGCGTGCAGGGCAGGTGGCGCTTCCTTGTTTGCTAGTTTTTTGCTACAGACAGGCTCATATTGTCATTATTAGTGTCTGACAACATTATGGAAATATCGCTGCAGTGAAGGGTAAGATATGTTTTGTTTAACCAGAAACAGCGGTTTTATTGTCCTTGCCAATCTCACCAGACTGCCTTTGAAAAACTTGACAAACAAAATAAAACTCACCAAAAATATCTTGGTTCTTTTTTTTTTTTTTTTTTTTACTGTTCCAACAATCCGGTGTAGTCAAAGTAAACCCTGTAGAGCGTAGAGTGTGGAGCGTGCAGGGCAGGTGATGTGGCTGCAGGGCTGTCAGCAGTGATCTGGGATGTATAGATAAACAACTGTTCCTAACAAGTTTGCCGTTATAATTTAAAGCTGATGGTACATCAAAAAGCAGATATTGCAGGTTTAACCTTAAGTCAAGACGGGTCTGTTTAAAGAAGCACTTAACACTACATGCAGGGATTCAATAAATTCACCAGGGGGCACAATGTTTTGAAGTGTTCTTGAGTAAGACACTACAAAAAATCCTGCAGGGATCAATAAAGCAACACAAATCAATTCTTATTTCCTCCCTAGCTGCACATGGATATACCAATCAAATGGTTTTTTGTCAGTGCTGTAGATCAGCTTGAAGAGACTGTCTGAAGGGGCCAATCAGGGCCTATCTGTCTGCGTGCTGATTGTCCTGTCTGATAAGGCTGAGATGTTTGTCACAGAGAGCGTGTAGATGCATTGCAACACCATCATCCAGCGGGGGTTAAGTAGAATTAAGGCATATTCTCTGGAATAGAAAATGTTTGTTGCTGATGGTGATGTTAAACCCTGGAATACTGCGTTTTCAATAGTAGCTCTTTATGTTCAAAGCTTCAAAGCTTCTTCGTCTTTGGGTTTAACAGTCAGAGGGCCCCAGGACAAAGATGAGCTTCTGGACACCTATTAATCACCGGTTTTCCAGCTCTTTGTACATTGTGTACAGTTTTTCTGTGCAGGAATATTACCAGAATCGCTGTGTGTTCATATGAAGACAAATCAATTCAGTGATATGCAGCATGAACACCTACTATAAGCTCAAGACTGAAATAATGGCCCTAAAACCAGACTTCAACACAGCAACCAGAGCACAAAATTTGCAAAATATGCAAGACACTGGTAGATATGCTTCACTCACCAGCCAAAAGGGAATGATAATCTATTAAGTAGCTTGTAAACTTTGAACATTGCTAGACATTTGGTCAGTGGACAAAATGTTCATTTCACCCCCTGACAGCAGCCTCATCATTTCAGTTGATATCATTGCTTATTGGTGCATATTTGCAACCTAACAAACAGTTTAATGCTACCTTAACACAGTCCAGTGGCCCTAAAAGCTAGGGCAAAACTCAAGCCTTCAAGACATTCTAAACACAAGTCATGTTCAACCTGGATTACATCATGAAGCACCGTTAGGTTGTGTTCATGTTGGTGTTGATCTGGATTGCCTATCAGCAGACTCTAGAGAACTGTGCATGTGAATAATCTCATGAGACAGCAGGTTTGTGCTCTGTCAATCCACGTTTTGTTATCAAATTCCCGTCTAGTGCACCAGTCTCCAAAACAAGAAGCGAAAACATTCCCATATTAAGAGGTTACAGTACATAGCAGTATAGTGTGAGCTGATGTCTCAAATTCTCCTTCCGTTGCACTTAATGTAAATAACCAAACAGATATTCCCACCTGCTGAGTTTCCAAACCGACTCAGTTCAGATCTTGGCTTGTGTTATTCTAATGCTCTTCGCTGTTGCATAAAATGCATTAATGAGAATTAATCAAGTTTGCATCCATCTTCAGCAATCATCAACAGGATGTGGCCTTATTGTGTTACAGGAGGCAGTTAATGTCTGTGTGCGTGTGTGTCTGTGTGAGATTAACTTAAGCATCATCAACACTAGTTTAATGGCTTCATCACTGTGTGCTCTGACCTCATTAAAATACCCAATAACTTCATTAATGTGTGCGGCAACCTCATTACAATTTGCCATGACCTCATCACAGCACTGTGATAGCCGTGCTGCTGCATGACTACATAAACTGGAACTACACTCATAAACTGTGGCAGAGAAGTTACTGTACGTGTTTGTCTACAATTCGCTGTGGTTTTAGAACATAGACTGAAAGCATTTGTGGTGTTTAAGGGGACAGTTACCTGTTACATGCTATTCATCCATCTAGACTTTTTTAGTGCGACTTCCCGAGTTTTTGGAGATATCGCCCATAGAGACGTCTGCCTTCTGTTGAATATAATGGAACTAGATTGCACTCAAAACCTCATAAAAATACATTTGAAACTCAACAGCAATGTCTCTTTACAGGAATCATTACCGAGTTACTCGAGAAAATTCACAGACCTTGTTCTGAGCAGTTTCACGCAGGACCTAGGATGCAAGCATCTACTCATGGACAAGAGGCTTGTGCTCATTAATGGCGTCCTGCTCGGCTGAGCTGTAACCTCACGTTCATGAGTAGATGAGTTATGCATGATGGTTGGGTCGGCGGGTGTAGTTAGATAAAAAAAAAAAAAAAAAAAAAAAAATAGTGCCCTGTTCACAACAGGGTCTTTCAATTATCTTGAGTAATTGAGTCATGATTTCTGGGAAGAGACACTGCTGTTGAGATTTTCCATTTCAAATGTTCGAATTAGTCATTCATTTACTCTCAAATAAAAGTAAACATATGCACTTTTGAGCAATTATTGAATTAAAATTAGCAAGACTAAAGTTTTATTACTTTATACACTTTACTATTTTATAGTTTTAGCAGGAAAATCTATAGTAAGTGTTGAGGGCATGGTGCAAGCTAGCAAGCGTAGTGGTCTGACTTCTAACCTAGTATGGGATTACAAGCGCTGCATTTGATATTCCACACTAACATGTTATTATTATTTAGTTTGCTTAAACAGTATGCAAGACTTTAGTATGTAAAATCAGTGTGAAGCCAATAGTGTGCGAGGTGCATACTTCTGGGAAAATATTACAGTTTGCAAACACTGGATCAAGGCAGCTCTTGTGTACTGTCTTTAACGCTTCACTTTAAATGTCAGTAAGGTTTTACTTTGCCAGGTGTAATATAGTTTTTAAATCAGTTCATAGTTGGCATTGGGTACACCATGGTTACAGGTACAACCAGCTCTCAAGAAGTGAAGTGATTCACCCTGAGGAGTGTGTCTGAAGAGATAAATGTATACTACTGTATTTACACAAATATGTTGAAAAATTGTTCACATTTTGGATTTTAGTGCGTAGTGTGTGATCTCAGATGCAGAGTGTGTGTTGTATGAGGCTGATAAATGGGAAGATTTGATTTTCATGTTATATTTACTCTAATGTGAAGCCTTATTTAGAGTGACTGAGAAAAAGGACATATCTAATATCAAGAATGAATGTTTTAATTTGAAAATTACGCCAGTGCAACAAAACTCAATGTCCTCACAGTCAGTGTAAAGGGGCCACATGTTTTAGATGGATATATTTAATATACAACACATTTTAGCTGGTTTCCAAACAGCAAGAAGCTACAAATTCACAAATTAAGTAATTATGTTATAAGAAACTTCTCTGTTGTATGCTGACTTCATTTTCGAAGCTGCCTCTTGCACTTGTGAAACAGAAAATATTCATTATCCGAGTTTTAAACCCTTCTTGCCTGTGTGAATCATAGTGTGAACTTAAAATGCAAATCAGTTTGCTCCTGTAATCTGAACTGGTATCAAACGCAGCACAGCAGATCAGCTGTTCTCACCTAAGATATGTTATATCTGTTCATTCCCTTTAAATAGCTGGGTGCGTCTGTTCATGCCTTACTTCCTTGTATGTACCTGAATGTACTTGCTCACTTATATAGGTTTGTGTGTGTGTGTGTGTGTGTGTGTGTGTGTGTGTGGGAGAGGTGAAGACATACTGCTGTGCTTTAAATTGCTTACATCCACCTGCCAGATGATGCGGAGGAAAACTGCTGGACAGAGACGGCCTCAAAGAAAGGCAGCCATCTGTTCCTCCCTCCTGACACTGATATAGTGTGTATGTATGGGTGTGTGCGTATAAATGTTTTTTTATCCATTCAGCTCTCTCTCTCTGTGTATTTCAGGTAAAGAACAACTTAGGATCGTAGGAGAATCAGACTGAAGATGCTGTCGTCGCTGTTCACGGTGCTGCGGGCTTTCACTGAACTGTAAGAACAACACTGTCTGTTTTTAAATGTCATGTTGGGGATGTATATGGATCAAATACCCCAAGGTGCATTTTTTAAACTTATGTGAAGCACTTCAATATAACTGCAGCTAAAAAGTGCTTTGTTTTTTTGGTCAACTGTTTTGTGTCAACTATTTATGTTTTAACCTAGCCTCATTACAGCTGTGTCCCCTTTTCTGTGGCCTGGTCCACCTTAAGTGAGTCTGGGCCGAAGTTGTCACTAATTTCAGAGCGAATGCCCCTCAGCAACTTGTGTAGGAATGGGCTATGGGATATGGCAGCGGTTCCTATACGACCAGTACATACCGAAACTGAATCACAGTGCTTATGGTACCTCATTTGGGTGTCACATGCCTGAGCCTTGTTAACATTACCAGAACACTCTCTCAACATGGGTCCTGCAGCAGGTAATTGCAGGGGGAAGCATCCGGTGACACATACAATACATTTGAAAGCAGCCGGCAGGGTGGATGTCCCTGGCCCGACAATGGGGCAAATAGCTATAAAGCACCAGCCTTTCCTTGGGCTAGCGAATATAATAACGTTTTTGCAAAAGAATTAATGTTTATTAATGTTTAAGTTTGAATCTATAATTTGTAGAGTACCAACAATCTCAACTCAAAATTTATTTTGTTGTTAAAGTACAGGCACTGTTTAGCCACCGATATTGTTGTAGCACTGGTACTGGAAAAAACCCAAGCGTTACCAATCCTACTGGATAACACATTTTAGTCAGGGTGGCATGGTGGTCAGCAGTTTTGCCTCACAGCAAGAAGGTTGTTTGTTTGAATCTCGGTTCTGCGTGATGTTTGCATGCTGGTGCTGTCTTTGAACTGGAGTTGGTCCCTAGGCGCTGTACAGTAGCTGCCCGCTGCTCCTAATACTGGGATGATTTCAAGAAAATCTTGAAAATACATTTTTTTAAAAGTCTCCTGATGCATATGCCTGGTGGGGAATCAGTTTGGGCCAGGGGGACTGCTAGGCTGGCAAAACACTGGCAGAAACCCTGGAAACACAACAATTCTGTGCCATTGCTAAGCTGACGTATTTTGTTGCTGCTGTTCACATCTTCATCGTCTTCCCATCCCTCTGTGGTAGAAGGCGGGGCTATAATGAGAGGTAAATGTATGTTTACGGCTGTATTTACGCATAATTTACTTCCAAAAAAAAGCTCAAAGAAATTGGAATGATGCTGAAACTTGGAAGGACTATCTGAAATCTAGTCTATAATTTACACACAGGTGTCATGGGGCAACACCTAGCCAAGCTATAAAACAAGCTACTGAGATTTATAGTTTATACAATGTACACTGCACAAGGCATACATTCTGTGCACACTATGCTGGACCTTTGATACTTAAAAATGTTGAGAAATCTTACCCTTAAACTCAATCCTATAAAGTAATTCTGATATTTTAAAAGGGAAATCCTTTTATGTCCCTATTAGAAGATTTAATAAGTTTTGTTATCAGCCTCAGACGTAATGCTGCCTCTTTGTTTCATCTTATTGTTGATCGATTAGGCCTACTAATTACGCTGGTAGCTCTGACAATACAAAGACTAATAATGCTGGGATCCAGATTATTTATCTGTTCTGCTTCACATTTTCTCACGCTAAAAATTTCAGTTGAGAAATCCTGTTCACTCTGGTTTTTCTATTTTTGTTGCTTTTCTGTGTCACTCTTTTCTTCTACACACTCCATAGGGATCATTAGGTTCTGTGTTTTGTGGTCTAAACCTGTATTATATAGTGATCCCTGGCTTCAATTAAGCACTTCCCCTCCCCGCCACATGGGTGCGCACTTTGTTGCTCCACTTCATTAACATCTGTCTCCAGTCGGGGGGTGATTATAACGCTTAATTGCCGCAATATATCATCAGGGCTCATGCCAGTGTCCCCTCGGGGACTCGGGTTAGAGAGAGGTGGGGAGAGGAAAATGAAAAGGCAAACACTTGAGCGTGCACTGGGACTGCTGAGGCAGATATCTGGTCATAAAGCACTAATGGATGGCAGGCTGCTGAGAGAGCACCAACACCTCATCATCAGCTGCACCACCGATGTCTCAGCAGCACGGCCCGTATATATCAGGAGCCACAACCCCAGAGTCGGACAGAAAAACAAATGGGACAGACGGTGAAAAGAGTGGAAGCACTATGTGTTTTTATGTAATATTAAAAGGAAAGCGGAGGAGCAGGAGGGGATGTTTTGTTGTTGGGAACTTAACATTGGCAGTAGCTGAGGTTGAAATAATGTGCTGTGGGCTGTGCTGCTGCAGGTGATTTGTTTTCACTTTCTGGGGAAAATGCGATGTTCATTTTTTCCCAGCTTTTTGTGTTATTCATGTGGGCCAGCAGTCGGAGAGGAAGAGCAAGAAAAAGAAAGGCAATACAATGGAATAACGAAATATGAACGTTTTCTCTGAGCATTGAATGAACACCATTTACCATATTCACATAGTGGCCATTTCCCACTAACATCACGCTCAGGGTGGGAACCTTAAAGGCTGTTATCGTAAGGATGACGTTGTACTGTTGTGGTTCAGGTTGTCGTTCACTGCTTCCCAATTGATCAGCAACTCGTGTTACACAATATGATTGGCAAGGTGTTAAATCGTTCTGAAATAATGTAATGTTTTGTAACATGTGACTTTGTAGCAACCTACCAAGTGAAAGTCCAGCGTGTTATGTTTTCCCAATATTTCCATAACTTTTTGGAGACATTTTGAAATGTCATTGTATACTAAAAAAGTCATGCAGAGGGCGTTAAACAGACATTACAAAAATACCATAGAATGCCTGCTACATTGAATTGTTTCAACAATGAAGCAGCAGCATAACTTACAGTATGTAACATTGCAGTAACATTGTTACGTCACAAATTATACACACTTGTGGTGGACGTTTAGCTCAGTTGGTAGAGCATCTGCCCCATGTATGGAGGCTGCCAGTCCTCTGCAGTGGCCGCTGGTTCGACTCCCGCCTGCGGCCCTTTACTGCGTGTCATCCCCTCTCTCTTCACCCCCCTTTCCTGTCTACTCTTCAGCTGTACTGTCGAATAAAGGCATAAAAGCCCAAAAATATAACCAAAAAAACAAAAAAACAAAAACAAATGATACACACTTGTGACACTATCAAGCTGTAACATTATCTCGAAGGTGGTTAAATGCTAACATTAGCTGTTATCTAACAGCAGCTAATGGGTTATAAAATATGTTGTTTTACCTTGAGATGTGGACCTGAAGATTTTCCCTGTCCATTGTCTCTTTAGTTGTTGATCATTATGGAAGTGATGAAATGAGAACGATTTGTCAGATTCCCTATGATGATGCAATTTGCAAGCTGGACATCAGAAGCAAAAACCTGCTGTGTGAATTTGGTGAATGGCTCTCATTTAGTGGATATGACAAGATATGATATATTCCAGTTTAAGTTAAGAATAAATGTAATATTGAGAAAAAAAACCTTGACCTTCTCTTGGACATCTTGAATGACAGCATCGTGCTAATATGCAGATCAAACTTCCGGGGAGCACTCTGAAGGACAGAGGTGATAAATGGTGAAGGGCGTCAGAAACACCTGCTTCAGATGCACTGCGATTATTTTGGCTGAATCACCAGGGACGGACTGAAGTAGGGCAGAAGATAATTGTAGGTCAAAATGTACTTTGGGAGAAGAACAACTTGGATGTGTACGTGTGCACAGGTGCTTGAATATGGTTCATTTGTCATCAGTGGCCTTTATGTGTGTGGACAAGTGTTGGGCACATACACAACGTTATGGCTGTAATCAGTGGTTGTGTATCTGCTATAACTGAGGAAAATTCATCTTCATAAATCATGCCGCAAAAGAAAATCTAGGATGTCACACTTTTATCTGTACTAACACAATGATATGTGATATTTATAGTACTGTCTATATTATTTTCGGTGACTAGCCCTGAACATTTACATTTTTTTATTTTTTAGCATCTGGCAAGTAAATTTGATCTGCCTCAGAGTAGGGGTAGAGATTAAACTAAACTTTAGAGTTGATACATTTTGTCATCTTCTCTTCAGACCTCTGAAAAACAGCCCACGTGTCAAATGTATTTAGTCACTGAAATACAGTCGTGAGACAATAATGAAGTCACGTTTTTCAGTTGTCTCTCTCACACACGTCTGACAGAACAGATGCGCTTCTATTTTAATCAATCCAGCTGTCTACACAGGCGTATTTTTACACTTGAGGTCTATTTTCTTTTGTTTTACATGCCTAATTACAATGATTGTGTGTTGGGTTCTATGTGCTGCCAAAACGTGGGAGACTACACTCAGTACTGTGCCTGAATGCATCCTGTGTAGACACAGACGGAGGACTGAGCTGCTGATGCTCCGTTAACAGGCTGTTCACGCTACGCCTCCCATGTTGACACAGTGTAGTCTAAAGGCAGCCTAGCAGCTGAGGCTGTAGGCACAGTGGTGCTTTGAACTAAATGCTAACTTCAGCATGCTAATATGCTCACAGTGATGATGCAAATTTGTTGGTATTTAGCAGATACGTTTGTCATGTTCACCATCTTATTTTATTCTGATATAATGCTAATGCTTGCTAATTAGCACATGTGAAGCTGAGGCAGATGGGAATGTCAGTTTTGCAGAATTTTTGGTCCTGAAACAAATTAAAGGACTTAAATTAAAATTTTGAAAATGAAGGCACTATATAGCCTGGTAACCAGAAAAATCTGCCAAGTTCGTGTTTTCATTTGCTCTGGCAGATAAGCGTACGTCTAACCCCCCCATCCATTCAGACAGAATTTCACCATGGATTTGGTAGGGACAATCATGACAGTTTCACAATCAGGGTCTATATGATGATTGCCAGAGGAGTGTCATTGGTCCTAATTTGAAAAGTCGCAGGTTCCGCTGCTCTGATTGGTTGGAGGTCTGTTTAAGTGCATCTAATCAGCAGGTGACCCGGCTGCCACCATTCCGCGCCATGGTTAGAAACCGACCAAGCACTGTTATGTCAAACGTTTCATTGCTCTGATTGGTTGTATGTCATGTTTCAGTGCTCTGATTGGTTTAGTTTAATTTAGTTTGTTTATTTTATAAAAGGAGAGCGTGCAATGACAAAACATGGTTACACCAAATTTAGTGAGACGCAAATTTCCATCTGAAGTCGGAAATCTAAAATGAACTGAGAGGTTCCGGATAATTCACATATGTAAATTAGTCTGCGAGATCAAAAGCTACACTATTACGATTCATCCTTAAGGAAACATGAATGTCGCTACTAAATTTCATGGCAATCCATCTGATGGTTGTTGAGATTTTTCGGTTTGGACCAAAGTGATAATCTGACAGAGAGATCAACATTGTAATCTCGAGAGCCACGTTGCTAGCATGACTAAAACCACACAGTAAATTCAGATACAGAAACAACACATGAAAGACATAGACAACGGCAGTGCATTTAATCTCACAGCTTATGATTCATGTCTCACATACTCGGTTACCCATCCCCCAGTCTCCACTGCAGTGCCCCAGTCTTAAAACATTTCAACCATTATGTATCATTTGCTGACTAACTGCACACCGACCTCTTTTATAGCCTGTTAAAGTCCAACCTGTGGAACCCTAAACCGTCTATTAGACAACACAAACCCAGGCAGCATCTGATGTAATACCGCCAGCTAGACTGGAGTCAGCACTCTTTTTGTACATGCAGCATCGAAACCCTGAGTCAAGCATTTGGCACACAATCTTTGAGCATATTTGTAGCAATCTACACGGTCTAGCTTCAAGCTGAACAGACAGACAATTGTACTCAGCAGTGTGATCCCATATTGCATGACACTCCAGCTTGCTGTTCTAGGAGCTGTCAAAACTGTTGGTGGGAAATGGCTACCAGCATTAGAGGCAGTGTTCCTGCTTCGCCTCGTCGGGAACACGAAACTGTCTCAAATCAAGAGCCCTTCATGCACGTATGGTAAGCAGGGCTGTAGTTGTTGCTCGGCGTGCAGGTGTCTGGTGCTGTAAGCGTGTAATCAGTGCACAGGGGGCTATGTCTGAAGTAGACTAATCAGAGGGAAGATGGAGCTTCTAACAGCAGGTGTAAATCAGCAATTATTTTCTCACTGTCTCTTTTTCCTCTCACTCTCAGCCTCTCTCCATGTCTCTCTTTGCATGAATGAGCTCGCCATTAAGCAGAACAATGCTAATGGGCCTATGCCCTACAACCACGCTGCCCTCGTTGGGCTCCGGCTTTATCTGGCCCCTTTGCTCTCAGCCTCTACGTTCTTCCTCCATCTTCAATGCTGTCTCTCTTTCTTTCAGGTCTGTCGTTCTGTCCGTCAGATTTAATGTGACGGGTAGATCTAATAGGTGGATGAAAGGTTCTTAGAGGAGTATAGCTGGGTTAGACAAAAGGATCAGTGCTTTTTCTGTGGGCAGTTTTCTTTTAGCTCTTGGTTTTACAGACTGCATTTCTGCACTCACGTCGACCCTCTACTGTGAAATGTTTTCTTCTGTAAGGGAGAAGAATCATTGATTTTCAGCAGAGGGACAAAAAGAGTGACTTTGACTTTTCAAGCCGATGGTGGGAGGTGAGAAAGGCTCAGTTATGTGTTGTGCCAACATCACACCTCTCAGTTTGCCACCAGGGTCAAGGAAACTGTTTGGAAACTGGAGCAGCACATCAGAAGCACTGAGTACGATTTGTTTGTCTGTAAAAAAAAAAAAGTCGTGATAGAGTGTCTTGCAGGGCAAAACTCGACACTTGGCAAGCTTTTCACAGGAGAGAGTGAAGGGAGTAATGTTGAGTTTGTCCTACATCTACTATTACAGGGTTTCCCCCAGAAAACTTGCTAAGCCTGGTGGTAGAGAAGCCCACCGGCGGCCTACCGTGTTTTTGTAAAAAAAAAAAAAAAAGTTAAAAGTTGACAGGAATTTTGAAATTATGACTATTATGTGTTATTATAAGCCATTTATTAACAATACTTAAACGTAGAGTCTTACAAAAAGGCACAATCTTGAAATACGGTTTTAACAAACACAAAAAAATACAATTAAAATAAATAATATTAATTGTTTTCACTTAAGTTAAATCCTAGTGAATCTTAAAACAAGCCATTGCTGGTCACATTTAAAAGTAAAATTAATTAACATAAATAAAAAAAGTGCAAACATGGCCAAGAGGTAAAACCAGGGAACTCAGAGGCTGAAGAGGTATGCTGTGCTGTGTAGTGTTGGGCACGTTACTTTAAAAAAGTAATTAGTTATAGTTACTAGTTACTTCTCCCAAAAAGTAACTGAGTTAGTAACTGAATTACCCCACTATAAAAGTAACTAGTTACGAGGGAAAGTAACTATTGCGTTACTCTTTTTTTTTTTTTTAGTTTAAATATGTCTAAGAATTTGGATTTTTTTCAAAGCAGGTTTCACAAGCCAGTTGCATAGAGTAGAATTGCATAGACAGGTACTTACACAGAACTTTTAATATTTATTGATTAGAGTTGCTTACAACGGATGTGGACAAACACTTCGCTCCGGGACATAATGTACACTTCACATGTACGTTCTTGCCTTTTACCTCAAGGAGAATAAAGTAGTGTCTGTACTTCCACTTTGAAAACGCCAACTTTCCCTCCAGACTCGCCATTGCTGCAGTTTACTCTGCTAGTTTGGGTGTGTGGGGCTGCGGTGTGCGTGTGTGGTTTGTGTGTAAACTGAACACTGCCTCTGATTGGCTTACCGTGAAAGCTTACGCTACCTTAGCCAATCATCATCACTTATGCGGTTGTCTCGTTCCTCCCTCCTCCCTCACCAAAGAAAAAAAATAAACAGCTGTGCAGCTCCTGTGGCTGAGAGACAAGTCGGATGACAAGAGCTTCAATGAGTAGCTATAGTTTATAACGCACCCCATTTAATTGTCGGTAACGGTAACGGTGTTGTAACGATGGAAATAGTAATTAGTTAGATTACCCGTTACTGAAAAAAAAAACGCCGTTAGTAACGCCGTTATTCTCATCACTGGTGCTGTGTGACCTCTTCTACTTTTTGCTGCACATGGTGCAGGTTGGATCAGTGCAAGCAATCCGTCTGGGCTTTTCAAAGAACTCTTCATGCTTACCATACTCGGTCTTGTAGAGCCATCCGCTAAATTTAGGGTCAGCTAACCATTTTGGATTAAATCCGCTAGTTCAATGTTTACCATCGCGGCTCGCAGGAGGCTGCTCCGACGACGTGCTAACATCCGTGCTAACTCGCACTGGCTCTGCCTCATCAATCGTCTCCTCGAGCCGCGGCTCGGTCGACATGACACGTAAAAGTTGTTAGCGTGTAGACAGGTAGAGGTTTTGGGCGTTCAGATGATGGAAAATACACCTGACCTCTCACCCCCTATGTGTTCACGTATCGACCATAAACTGTCGCCATTGCGCTTTCAACCGTATCACCAGATGGGTTAAAAGCTCTGTATAACCGTCTTTGGTAAAACCTATTTAAAATAAATAAACAAGTGACGCTTAGCCTGGCGAGGGGGCAAGAAAAGCCTGGCGGCCTGCCAGGCCTATAAAGCACTGGGGGAAACCCTGCTATTACCAGGGGTCTCAGCAGGCCGGTGGATGGGCTGTTACAAGGGCCCTCATTTCTAAATCCTCTCTCAACTAATATGCTGTAACAGACTGTCAGTTTGAACACCTGTTTGAGTGAAGCAGTGATCACCAGGATGAAGACAAGATGCTGAGGATCAGCATCTGGTCTGATGGATACAAATGAACAATTCATGAGATTAATGGTAACAGTTGCACAGGTTTATATTGTTGACTACAGTAATGAAAGGGAGCAATTTCATTGTTGACACTCACTCAGTTGACAACCTGCAGGTGACGCAGAAGGAGATAGAAATAGTACATCTCATACACTGTTGCACGAGCCTTTTTTTAAAAATAGAAAATGACTCAATAACTTTGTCATATTTCACTGGAATCTTTGGAATAACCTTTGCAGTATTTTCTAAAGCTGGATTGGCTCAGTGTTCTTACTTTTTGCAATAAAACTGTTTTAGAAAGAGACACCACACTGGCCACTCTTTGAGGTTGTACTTCGGCTGCATTCAGACCGACGCAACATCATTGGACAACATGCTTCATCTGTAAATCAAATACGAGAAAGATGACATTCTTGGGAGAATCCTTGTGCAGTTACATGAGCTAGCTAACCTGCTAAAACACTGTGCTGCACCTGTCCATAAGGCTGAACTAGTCAGCTGCATGTTATTGAAACATATTGGCCAAAAGTGCAGAGGGTGAGGCTAACTTTATCCTAACATTAGCAATACTACAACTACTGAAGACCTCGGAGCTACGGATAAGCGCAAACAAGAATGCCATATATGTAGCAGGGGATCCCTGCTCTGTCTCTCTATGGCGTCCATCCATGGCCTGAAAAACATGACTGAAAATGAATAATGAAGTAAATGAAATATTCTATACTTTATTGCCACCGTTATTTCTGCTCTTTCTTACTACAACGATGGGAAAATTTGCAAAAGTAAATGAAATTTTGATCATCACATTTAAATGCATAATATGTAATTTCTGCTGCTTGGGGTCTCTTGATAAAAGCTAAAACAAGAGACGGAGTTTTATGACATTGTGAAGTAGCATGGGATCAAGGAAGTTGTTGTCTTCATAGCCAAATGAGTGCCTACCTGTCTAGCAGAACACCTGAGATCAGCATCTCTCTGTAGTCCTGGCTGGTCATGAAACTATCTCCATCTTGGAAATGCCACACCAATACTTATCTTCATTTCACCTCCTCTTCTTGTCCCATAAACTTCTTGAGTTGTATGGTTTCATCCATATATTTGCGCTTTGCGGGGACAGCTTTGGTGACAGAACGTGCAGCAAACTGCAATGAATATTCGTGCTCCTTCAAGAGTTAGCAATACAAACATTAGTAAACAATAGAGTGGCTAGCTAGCTAGCATGCAGCCTTCTCTCCTCACTTTCTGACATATCCTGACATATATTCTGACATATTTCACCAGGGGTTATAGCAACTAGAGGGGTTACAGAGGATATGACCCCGTTGACAGGTGACGCACCATTACCTTGAATAAAAGTACAGATTTCTTTGGGTGTGAACCTGGAAACATTTGGGATAATATGAGTAACTCAACAATATACTGTATATAACAAACATCTAGTTGTTTTTAGACATTTTAATGGAGAATTGTTGCATATTATGCCTTCACAAAGACAGTTTACTTCCATTTTATAAATAAATAGTGATAAAGACAATATATTGGGATAATTTTGGCTCAAATAGGATACATTAATCCTGGCAAAGAGCAATGTGGCACACTGTGATCCAACTGCCGGATCACAATACTGTGTTTATTGTACGGTGAGTGAAATCATGAATAGTGATTTTGGTATTTGTGGAGGGACTCATGTCACAGTCCAGTTTGCCACATGGAAGAGCAGAAATAATGAGAGGCAGGACCTGTCTTACAAATGTGTGTGTGTGGGGTGAACGAGGTCTGGTGTTCAGGGTTGAGCAGGGGAAAAGACCTTTTGACAGTCGTGTCTTTTATGGTGTAATAAGTTTATTTGTAGTGCTGTTCTGAAACACTTTGTTGAAGCTTCGTTCATCTACTGCTCTTGTTATCTGACTTTCAGCTCCTTGTTCCATGTCTTCTCCTCTTACTCATCTGACTATTTCTAAACCTGTATGCACTGTAATTAATTGGAGATCTTAATGTCTCCGTGGTAACTGCATGTTGGAACCTGATGGTTGTAGAATAAGGAGAGCAGAGAGGAACATATGCACTTGTATGCACAAATGCTGGCCATGCTTCACATACTGTATATATAATCTGTGTTCTCATGCACAAGCAACACAAAACAAATGTTAGGACACTGCATAAACATATACATAAAGACTCACACCCAGCGACACACAGAGCAGAATGCTTCGGCAGATGCTGTGGGGTTGTAGAGATCAGATGGACACTGTTGTATCTGCACTGAAGGAGACAGCATTGTGGTTGTAGACAGTAGGACGCCTGAGTAAATCTGGCTTCAGCCATCTGTTTCAGCATCTCTCTGGCTGAGGCCATTCTGCACACAGTTATGAAGGCATTTTCATTATACAAGTTCAGATCACTTTGAAAAATGCAGTGTCAACAAAGCCTGAGAATTGTTTGAAGGATTTAGTTTGATCCAACAAACAACAAAGCGGCTTCACTGCAGCTGAAGAGTTAGATGAGAACATTGATACATTCTGAGGTCTGTATGAAACATAGCTACAGTGAGGAGGCGGTTAGCTTATCTTAGCATAAAGACCCAACATAAAGCTCACTATTTAACATGTTATATCAGGAAGTAACGGCTCCTGACCAGAAAAAGGTCACACATAACACACTGTAAAAGCAAAACTAGCCGTTTTAATACAAATTAAAGTAACGAGATACAACAAATTAAGTGGTGAGTTTTAGAGGTGTTTGTAGGTGTATTTTTTACCTTTGAACTGAGCCAGGCTAGTTATTTCCCATTGCTTCTGAGCTTTGTGCTAAGCTAAGCTAATTGTTCACTGTGTGTTCATATTCAACATACAGACATATAAATGCTATCAGTCTTCTAGGGCT
Source organism: Lutjanus argentimaculatus (assembly GCA_034769285.1). Taxonomy (NCBI): domain Eukaryota; kingdom Metazoa; phylum Chordata; class Actinopteri; order Lutjaniformes; family Lutjanidae; genus Lutjanus; species Lutjanus argentimaculatus. The sequence goes on from JAWZSL010000001.1 coordinate 8,228,280, forward strand.
GTGGCGATAATTCCATTACTGCAGTACCGTGGTCATGTGCTGCATACTGCGGGGTTGATCTCATTACAATTTTCACAAAAATTTTTATTTTGTAGGGTCAATCTCATGTTATTTGCAAGTTATTTGCAGTCAGAATTCCACACATGACAAGTCTGCAACGCAGCCTCTAATTGGTTGACAAGTCAGGAGCAAAGTGTCTGATTAGTCCGCACTCAACCCAAGGCATCAAGAGATTGCCAGCAAATGGCTAACAACATGCTAACAACAATAACAACTGTTTTCAACACAAAAAATGTTTAAATAATCACAGAAGACATTCATTGCTAGATTTATCATTATTTAAACATGTCTCCAAAAGGACATTGCTGTTTATGGCTGGATTACAAAGTTTTTGAAAGGGATACAGTTGCACGGCAGCTGATGTTGTAAAGGTACAACACTAGCACTAGCATTAGCATTAGCTTAGCATTAGACTTTCATGGTCACATTTCTTCAAGGCTAACCGTTTTCACTCTTCCAGCAGTTGGGAAACAACAGACAAGACTTTCCTTGGTCATTAGAGGCTGCAGTGTTTATTAACTGACAAACTGTACTACTGTACATTTACTGCCAGACGGACAACTCAATACTAATTTAAAGTTTCTGCTAAGCTAGCAGCATTGTCACTGTCAGTCTGCCACTCGCTCTCCCTAACGTGTTCGCTGCACACACAGTACGGACTGCCCTATTCCTTAAAGGAGCTACGCTTATAACAGTATCCTTCAATATGTAATTATTTGGGTAGTTTCAGCACGGTCAGAAAAAATCTGTGTTGTGACATTCTCAAAATGTCTATTGCTTTAAGAAGATATAGCACTTTATAAACTGTAATCTTATATGGGATGATTTGACTTTTGATTATAAGGTCACAATTCAATTTAATTTTTCAATTAAAAGCAAGCAAGTATGATATATTGGCAGGTAAACTATGCTGTGTCGCCTTTGCAAGGTTTTTTTCTTCAGAACGATGCCACATAAAGGCACGGGTGGAAATAAAAACAAATACTGGAAGAATCACCAATTGTGCCTTTCGATTAGATTCTTGAAAATGAAAGCTCATTTTGATCAATTTTTGGTTTAATATTGAAATTGTGACACCTTTTTGTAATATGTAGATGTGTCAGCTCAATGGACAGCATTAACACCAAATATTAGCATATGTGGCTAATTTCAGTGACATTACAAATTCAGAGCATGTGAGCTTTAGAGTTTTGTTTTTTTTTTCCACAGCAGACATTTTGACTTGTCATGCTCTGTTCTAGTCAAGTGTCCCAGTAAGTCATGACAGTGAGCCAGCATGTGCAATCCCAGGACCCCAAAACTGAAGCAGCTAAATGGAATTCATCCATCAGTAATTTAATTATTTCCTCCTGTTCTTTTCCTGAACAATAACTAAGACAAGAAGGACGCTGATGTGCTGAGAGAATTGAAATAATGTTCTTCCCACTTGTATTTATAATAAAAGCTTCAACAGTGAAGGGCGTCTCGAGCCAATTTAGCTAAACTGCAGCTGAGGAAGTGCCAGCTCAGTGCACCAGTTGACTGAGACAAACTGTTAGCTTACAGCCCGCAGCATCTCCCACAGTCGTCTCATTCATGACCTTTAAAATGATTGCTGATTAGGAACACTCAGTCGCCTCCAGCGAGGTGAAAAAGGAAGCAGGGAGAGCAGAGGAGGGGTGGAGGAGGGCCATCCTATCTAAACAACAGTGTGTACAGTGAGTATTTTCTTTCACTGTTTGCAGTCTTTCCACTGGGCTGAGCACACACTCAGCTGATAGAAAAGCATCAGTCACTCAGTTAAGGTGTTTCTTCAGCAAACATGACAGGTTTCACTGTCAGGCTTTTCTCACTGCGAAATGATAAAGAATGACCAGCTGAAATTTTTGCAGTAGGTCGCTGGTGGATTTCAGGACGGACAATGATAATGGAGGAGGGATGGATTATGACAAAATGTATGTACAAAATAGGCAAAATTTCCATTGTTCTTCCTACAGCTAAAACTTTTATGATTGTTGATAAAGGGTCTTATACATATATATCAGTTTGATAGATGGTGTATAGAACTTTACGACATGCTCAAGCTGTTTTGTCTAATGTGGGAAAAATGAATCCCTATGTGGTTTTGATCAACCTGAATTATTCAGGCTTTCACTCTCATCCAACATAGGTGGTCCTCGGGTTACTTAATCTGTTTGGCATCTATTTATGCATGGAGCTCGTGTGATGCTTGTATATGGACATGAAGGTCATGCGGACCAAAATGTTGTATGAAATATGTATGAAAACAATCATCAGTAAGCATGAGGTAATGCTGTAGGTTTCAATTTTTATTTGAGGTTTTTAGTAGGTTCACACTTATTTTTGACACCCCAGATTATCTGTAATGAAAATATCTGTTTAAAAGTAGAGAAATTGACAAAACATTTACAGAAAATCACTGTGTTTTTAAGGATACAAATCTGTGGTGAAGGCAAACAGCAAAAGGACAGACAAATGAATGACTCAGTAGAGTGCAGATCCCCACCAGGCAACAGATGGTGAAGCACCTTCTGCAATGCCAACACAACCAGATGCAAACCAGTTGAGATTTGGAAAGTTCCTTCAACATTAACATGACCTCCGCATACGTTGTCTCTAACTGAAACAAGATTTCAAACTAAAGCAGTTGTTGATCACTTGCAGCCCCCAGCAGCCGGTTAAGAAGAGCAAGAAGTCAGATGTCAATGGTCGTATAAAACACAGCAGTCAAAAAAAGTAGAAATACTGCTCCACAGTTTTATGTCTCCACCAACCAATCAAGTTGTAGTTTACATCCATGTTCGTCCAGTGTCATATAATGTATGTAGACAGGACTTTGAAGGAATTTAGTAAAAGGTATGAAGTTTTTTTTTTTGTTTTTTTTTTTGGCAAAAGGAGTTCTCTATATACGTGTGTGATTCCGGTTAATAATTTCCAGTGAGAAACATGCTGTTTTCACTTATAGACTATTTTTACAGAGGATAGAGGACTGATATAGAGCTGATCATGATGATATCACAGTGAAGTTGACCTTTGACCTTTTGGATATAAAATGTCATCACCTCATCATTTTATCCTATCAGATATTTGTAATTTTGTCATTGGCGTATGAATTCTCGAGTTATGGCTAAAAAATTGTTTTGTGAGTTCACTGTGACCTTTGACCACCGAGATCTAATCAGTTCATCTTTGAGTCCAACTGGTCATTTGTGCCAAGTTTGAAACAATAAGATATCAGACTCACAAGAATAGGATGACCTGAAAACATAATACCTTTGACCACTGCCGTCGCTGGTGTGGACACATAGAGAAGGTTTTTCAAGAATTCTGAATCACAGAGGTCCTTCAGCATAGAGTCATGAGAGTGCACAAAAAAAAAAAAATTGGCTGATCGGTCAGGTAGTATTCGAGAGTAGCTGTGGACAAGCCACAGGGCCACTGATCAAACTCAAGCAAGCGATTGCATGATGATAATTGTCCAGGCTCTGATGTGGCTCATGTTGTTGTGTGAGCATAAACCAGCCGATCACTGATATTCGCTATGTTTTGAACCTTTCTCAAGTCATGACCACACAAGCTACAGGAGAAAGAATGTTATCATAATAATAAAAGAAAAGGTCTCTGAGGTTTACCCTCGCCCCAGTTCTGTGGCAAGAAGAATACTGTATACCCAGTGAGTGTTTACTGAGACATGAAAACACATTAGCAGACCATATCAGATGGGAGCACAAAAAAAAACAACCAAAGGGGCAAAAACAAATGGAGCTGAGGAGAAGAGGGTGGATGTGTGATGAAACGGTGAGGAGGGGGACAGAAAGAGAGAATGAGTCAGCAGTTCCCTCTCTAAGGACAGATGTTTCTCTAAGATTAATATTCCCACTCAGAGTTTATTCATCTGCGTTATCCCCACCCTCAGCAGGTGATTTCATGCCTCCTGAGCAGCCAGAAAGGCCCTTTTTACTGCAGCCGCAACGTCCGGCCTGTCACACATTTTGATAAATGATTCTGATAAACCCGGCTTGTGGGACGAAGAGTAAGGCAGGGCTAAATTTGGCCCGCCAAAGAGCGAGCATTGATTCAGCTGTTTACGCCCCTCCTGTGCCATTCATAGCTTTCCCATTTCTTCATGAATTTTTAAACCCTTGAAATCTTTACTGCTAATTTCTCCTCAGACCAGTCATAATTCACTCATAGCCAGCTGTTGGCACATTGTCCTGCACTAAAGGCAGCAGCAGCAGCCAGTCATTACAGCTGCCGCCATCCACTGTGGTCTTAAGCTATCACTGATTTGATAGGTGGAAATGAATTATGAATCACTGTTTCCACCCATGTCTGAAGGTGGAGTACTGTGTCCTTGTTTCTAACTCCACACGTAATCGAGCGGGCTTTAGAAATAAGGTAAGGCTCCATGATATTGATCTGCCAGAGGTCATTTCCTCGCCTGAGAATGGCTGGTCAAATTTCAGACGTGCGACCATGTGCACACCTATTCTATACGTCCATGTGTGTGAGCATGTGGAAAAGTAAGACGGAGCGATCGCAGTTTAATCTCCACCATTGTGCTCTGGGACTGGACCATGAAAAATCCTCAGACATGAATGGATTACCTTGCGCCTGATAATTAACTTGTAAATCCAGATCCAGTTCTTGCTCTGACCTTCACCCCGACCCGACTTCACCCACAAATCCTTTGTTCTGCGCCATGTGATGCCTCATTTAATTCCCCTACAAGTTTGTATTCTCCCTCACCAACCTCCGTTTTCACCGGGGTAGAGTTTTTTTTTAATTTCACCTAATTACCTCTTCCAACAAAGCTGAAAGGTTTTGTTGTCACCCGACTCTTTCCCAGCAAGGTGCGTGAAACCATTAAAAATGAACGTGACTTAAATGTGACTTCTGTTGCCTGAGTAACAGGTGAGTCAGATCTTGGATTTTTGCCATTACACAACACATTTTCAGTTGGAAAGTCTTTTATCTGGGACTTCCAAGTTGGCTGCTGAACAGCATTGCATCCTGGTGCTATTTTTACTGAGTGCTTTCAAGAAAAATTGAACCGCAATTTAACATCCATGCCAAGGACATCAACATCAATCAAAGGCACATTTTTAGCAACAGCATTTGGGTGATTTTTCACAGACACTGAGAGGTATGGACTGACATTAAAAAAGATATCAGCAATAAAAACAGAGCTTTATTAGCACTGATCTGCTCTATGTCTATATATTAGACAAAGTTAAGAAATAAACAATGCTAAGAGCCTACAACCTTACTTAGACACAGTGCTTTGACTTTAAAGGGATAGTTCAGATTATTTAACGTGGGTTTGTATGAGGTACTTATTGATGGTTAGTGTATTACCAACAGTAGATGGTGGCTGACATGCCCCCAGTTTGGAGAGGCAGAGACATGGCACTAGCATGGAAGGTAGGCACTGCACTGCTGTGGACGAGGTCAGCAACAAAATGTATTTTAGCCTCCTAAATAAGGTCCACCAAAAAAAAAGCTTTACCTTGCAGTCAAATAGTGTTTTTCTACGGGAAACTGCTGTTTTATAAGAAAAAATATTGCTCTCTCCCAACCAACCAGACTCATGACTGAAATCAGTCATTTTACCTCACAGAACACAAGAGGTGCTGGTGCACTGCTGCCTCAATCTGTTATCTTGCTTGTGTTATTGTGTGACTTTGGTGAATCTGAACTACCCTTTCAAAACAATTAGTCAGACAATTACCTAAATAAATTAACTAGACAGAGGCAGCTGTAGACCAGCAGCTCCCATGTTCTGCAAGATAAAATGACTGATTTCACACATGAAGTTTGGTTGATTTGGAAATATTTGGCTTACATAACAGCAGTTTCCTGTCAGAAAAGGTTGTCTGACGGCTAAGTAAAGCGGTGAAACAATTCTAAATATAATGTATACTTAAACTGTTAGAGATTTTTTTTGGTCATGTTAAAGTGGCTAAAATACCTATTGTATTGTTGCTGACCCTGTCCCAGCAGTTCATCGCTCAGCTTCCATGCTGGTGCCCGTCTCTGCTTCTCACTGGGGGCATGCCGAGTGGCAGCTTTGTGAGGCTGACCTTAGACGTAGCAGTGCTTTGAGTTTAATGCTTAAGTTAGCATGCTGATGTATTGCAGATGTGATGTTTACCATGTTCACCATCTTAGCTTAATGTGTTAGTGTTACATTTGCTAATTAGAACCAAATCCAAAGTGTGAATGTAATCAGTGTCATTATTCCAAAGAGCCACCCTGCTAGCATTGCTAAGGCATAGTACATGCTGCACAATCATTTATGTACTCGATACACTGGCTGACAGACATGGGCAGACTTATATTTAGAGCAAAATGTAATATTCAGAATATGCACACTGTGCTAATGAAAAAAAACCCCAAAATATATATTTAAAGAGGCATTTTTTTAACATCCGAGAGCAGCTGTGAAACAGAGTATAATGATGATTGGATCACCAGGACTTTTGTTTTCCGTACTGTCAGCTCAGAGAGATCCAGTACTCCACAGTAATTATCTCCATCAGAGCTACATTTCCCTCATGTTTAGTGGCTGACGTTTTACAGTCTCTTAATTAGACAAACGCTGTCGTCTTTCACTGTGCTTATTAAACACTACCACAGACGGCATAGTTAACCTTTTAAAGAGAGCCCTTTGTCCCTCAATAATCCTCGGTGCTGTTATAGTGCACAGTGCTCCGTAATTATGGCACGGTCTTGACCTTCACTCAGCCATTTGCCAGTAAGAAGCAATAATTGAATTGTGGAGTCACAGCACCTGGTAGTCCATTTGTTCTTCATGTTAATTGTGAATGTTAATTAAGTTCTCTCTTGATGTTGGCAGTGTTTCCTCTCCAGTTTGTATCTATAGAGCCGATGGCTGCTGACACAGGTGCCTTACAGCAAAGACCAGTAATGACCAAACAGGTTTGCACCCTCAGTGGCTACCTCATGCTGACTTATTAAAAATTAACAAAGAAATCAGACGTCAGTATTTTCACTGCCAGAGTCAGAGAGGTGTTGACTCAATTCCATGGCAGTTTATTAGGCTCTGCTTTTCTACTTTGAATTAGACTGTTCAAGTATTAAGGTGGACAAAATAAGAGAAGCAACATTTTTTATTTAGATCATGTAAAACAATAATAAATGTGTGTTCCGAGGTCTTGTCAAGTATATAGAATTAGGTCTCAAAATTATGACTAGTTTTCTCTGCTCTGAAACACTGGGGGCATGTCCACTCCACTGTCTTGGTGTCAAACTCCACTACGACCTGAAAATGACTTGAAACATGGAACTTTATTGGACTTGATCATGTTTTATTGGACTTGGACATGTTTGAGCTTCCAGAGCGCGAGGGCGTTAACAGGATGGTACTTTTTTTCTTCTGTGTTGAGTTGTTGGAGCTGAAGTGAGCTGAAGTGAACTGCTGGGCATACTGACTATTAAGGAGGATGAGGGGAAGAGGAGGCATGTCATTCGTGTTTTGGTTCGTTGGGCTTATTTAGTGTTGGGGGACCACGGCTCTGTCACGTCACTGAACCATGTTTCAGGTCCGCCCAAAGAATCCTGAACACAGAAACTGTCAACAACAGTTAAACGGTCTAACTCCAGAATTCAGTGCTTCACAGTTCTCAGTCTTTTCACATGTTTTCAGCAACTGTGTTCTATCAGGTATTTATTCAGTTTGGGAAATCCCCAATATCTAGAAAGCATTAAAGCTCCAGGTGGATAATGACTCAACAAGGACTAGAAATCATCTCTATTGATAGGTCGTTACTAAGGGTTGGCCTTCTTCCTGGAGTAATAAAATGGGTTTCATAACATAGGAGTTATACTGATGTGAGTTTTTGAGTTATTAGTCAAACCCCATGTGCTTCCAGGGAAATGGAGACAACCCGAGCAAAAACTTGACTTTTAGAGCGAACTTCCCCACAATATGAATGCGTTTTGATTTTATCTTTTATTTTGCTGTAAAATTGCAATATTACATTGCCTCACTCTGTAAGCATCGCTGTTGTACCAATTGTAAACCACATTCTTTTGTATTTTGCTTAAGTAGACAGTGAATGTTCTGTCATATATATGAAAATGAAAAAACAACTTACGTCATGCCAGTTTGGCACATGTAGTGACTTTAAATAAAGAGAGTGAGGAACAGTCAGATGAGAAGGTTATTATTACACTGTAATTGCACAATTTTCTGAAAAATGATTAAATGTGGAAGGAGCATTTTATTCCAGGTTTTTAGTTGTTAACACACAATCACATGACTGGCAGATGACATTTAAGGCCAAATTGGAACCAATATGTCATCCAATTTATATGTCTAACAATAGCGAGTATTAATTATGTGTGTGCCTGCATCTGTTTGTCTCCCCACAAGATTAAAGAGTCTAAAAAAGTCAGAAGGCCATTTCTCCGCCATGTGAGCAAGATTAGGGTCGACAGCCGCTAATCAATTGCCAAGACAGACCAAAGTGATGGATGGAGCGAATGAAAGAGAGAGTTACAGTACATCAGTATGTTCAGAGTAGGACGACGGAGGAGGAAGAGTGGAGCTGGGACAAAGGCAAGGAGAGAGAAAGACGGAGAGAGAAACATATAGAGAGGGAGAGATTATACAGAGTCTTCAGGAAATCAATTCAACCTGCTGTTCAGGGTTTCAATGAGCTTCACAGCTTAGTGATCTGACAGTGAAGTCTGGACTCTGACTAGAGCGATGTTGCAGTCATATACTCGAGATAAAACCACAAGGAGACATTGTGTCATCTTTTTCAGCTTCTATACATCGCATAGTGTTCAGATATCGTCTCCACTCAAGTCAAGGTCACCTGAAGGACGTTTCCATGTTCACGTAAATGCATGTACTGATATTCTCATTAGCATTAAATACAACAGCTATATTATATTATTGCCCAGCAGGCCTGTCACCGACTTGGCTCCAACAAGGCCACTGGCTGCGTCTGGCCCAAACCTGCCGGCATCCACCCAGCAGCAGCCCGGAACCACAATCTGTCACCACCACCTACTCCTACTGTAGTACAGTGCAGCTTTGTGCTGCCTGATGGCAGCCTTCATCAATCCCTCCTACAACCTTTACTACACCTCCTCCACTCTGCCCTCCCACCATCCATCCATCTTGATCGTCCTATCTACCCAACACTAAGTACTAGGGAAGAAACAATATATTGAATATCGCAATACAAAATATCTCATTACTTTGCTGGACTGTGACTATATCTACTATGATATTACATGGTTAATCATTTTATTTTATTTTTTCTTTATAAAAGGAATGCTACAGACTGCTGAATTATTTTTGTTTTAGAATTGTACATAGAACATTTTTTAAGTCATAGTTTTTCGTTGTTTTTCAATATTGTGATAAATATCGTATCGTTGACTTTTTAGCTTGATATTATTGAACCTTGAGTTTTTGCCTACTATATCATGTTTCAACATTAATGTCTTTTTACACTTGCCAGGTTGTACAAATAGGTCAGAAATCTACTTGCCCAAAGTCAGTATATACATTTTTTTTACTGCTTAATATTTATCAAATAACAACAAAGTTAATTTTCATGTTTAATCTAGTGCTGTCCACCCTAGATTCTCAAAGTCCAAGTTGAGATTTTTAAATGTCTTTAATTTAATTGTCTTTAGTTTAATGGTTTAATTATTTTTTGTACCACTTGCCCAGTCAGGCAAGTGAGTTCCCAGACATGTCATTTTACTTGCCCCTGGGGAAGTGGGCAATCCTTGTTGTTGAGCGCCGTATATACTGTTCTTCACTTCACTTCCACAGCCATTCACATCTTTCTTCATCTACTTTTTTTAGCAGTGAATTTAGGATTTAGATTAGAACTGTGACATGATAATATAATTAAAAAATACAAGTAGCTAAAATAAGAAGTGCAAAAGTGAGAGATGCTTCTGTTGCCATATAGGTAGATCATTAAAGATTAAAGAAAAAGAACGCAGAGGGTTTTAAGAGAGGAAATTGAATGAAAGTAAAGGAGATAAACAAGACATATTTGAAAAGATGAGTTTTCAGTCAACAACCCTCCTTCTCTGCTTTATTGTGTCATAATATGATATTAAAATGCCACAGCAGATGGAAAACAGTGATATTGTGTCTATAAAGACACTCATAACACATTTAAACACAGAAGAAGTCAAGAAGTGTTAGTGTGTGATTGCAGCAATATGCCAGCTCTCAGCTCTATTAACATTTATCATTATAATGTCAGATCTAAATTGGTCATGGAGAGATTGGGGGATATTGGGTACTGCTGGAGGAACAAAAATAAGTCTTAAAGTGGAACACAAGTCCTGGGGAGAACTACCGAGTATGTGAAAAAAAATACTTGTGTAAAGCCTTTTGTGAGTGCAGAGAGGGAGCTGCGCACAATCTGATAAATTGCCTCAAGTGATGTCACTTGACTTGACTGATGTCAGCAGCAGCTGGGGCTGAAAAGTCTGAAAATGAAAAAAAAAAAAAAAAAAAAAAAAAAAATCAGTGTGTGTGATGTTAGAAAGAAGTGAGCTTACCAAACCTCTGCAGCCCGCTCCTCATCTTTGCTTGAAGTTAGCAGCTCAAGGCAACATTAGCTGCTACTACCATAATACATTCAAATCTCCTACCTGAACTGTCTGTAGAAAAGATGCATTGTGGGTCATCTGTGGAATTGAAAAAATGTCTGGTTCTGCTGCATTAATTATGTAGCAATCACATGTCCAAAAATGAGTACATCAGTCCAAATAGCAAGTTGGAGCTATTGACCGTATATTAAATGGGTTGAATCCCTGTTTAATATGGTTAAAGAGAGTTGTGGCCCTCCGTCCCTTCTCTCACACTCAATGAAGCTCAGGCAGATTGCAGAAACACTGCAGGAGTGCAAGACAAGCACAACATTGTAATCTGACAATAACAAGCGACAAAGAGTGCTACACTGTAAGTTGATCAGCTGTTTATAACTGTTAATTGTCTGTCGATGTAAAGCTAAGCCCGTTAGTCTGCAAATAAAGTCCACTGCTCTGAAAAACACACTCTGGAGTTGGAGTTCGGTGATCCCGCCTGTCGGCCTAGCCAGACTCCATTAACATATTGTGCAATTTAACTGTTATGAATATCTACATCTCCTAAAAGATTTTTATTGATTTCTTACAACTCATAAACAGACACTTTACTCATTTGGTAAACATTTGGCATTAACTTAATGTGAAACAGGCAAACAAACCAGTTATTCTGGTCCAGAATAGAAATTTCAAAGGAGGACACTGTAACTGTAGTGTTGCTGTCAGAGAAGCGAGTATTTCAACTTACATGTTTCCTTAATATCTGATGACATAGCATGGTCATTTTATGATAAATTACAGTAAATGTATTACAGATTTCTCCTTTGATAAACAAAACTGTCTGTCATGAGTTAGGCAGCCGTTGGAAGTACCCTACAAAGTAGTATATACCTGTGCTAATAACTGAATACATAATGTTGTGTTTAGAGTAAAAGCTTTAAAAATACATACATCACATAACTTATATCAGGAAATCAGTGTATGTCATAGCAGATAGGGATGGATACTAAACTGCTATTCACTATGTTCGATAAGTAAGTGCAATAAAACCTTAGTGAGTAAAAAGCCACTGCTTTATCAGTACGCCTGTTCCAAATACAGACAGCGTTATTTTAAGCTGCTTCATCTCTCATCCTTTCGCTATGTTGTACACAAGCACAATGCTCTAGCTTAGTGTGCCACACATCTTCAAATCTGGCAAATTCTTGTAAACTTACTGCTGGCTGAGACAAAGCAGCTCCTCTGCCCTCTGTCAGTGGTAACTGCAGGCAGTGAATCACATCAGCAGCAGAGGGGGGAGGACGGAGATGCTGACTGATGTCTTTATTTTTCATTCTTTATAAACTTCACCCAGTATTTTGAGGTTTCCAGTGAGATGTTATTGAGTTTATATTGTGACTTTGCTGTTCTAAACATGACTGTTGCTGCTCTACAAACAACATTTAATTGTATTTAAAATAGCCAATTACCGGTACTGTACTGGATCGATAAGCAGTATCTGTAATAGTAATATCGATAAAATCCAAACAATACCCATCTCTACTCAGCAAATAAAGAAAGTCCCAAAATATTCACAGAGGCAACAAGAAAGGAGGCTCCCTTTTTTCTATAGTCATCTCCATTCTGAAATCAGATCAGTGATTAGTGACAGAGACTCTGATTCACTAAACTCCTTTATAGGCAACAGCACAAGCAAACGGATAAACTGGGGTATAGTGTGACACAGTGGCACATTAAATTGGGTTGCAAGAAGCACGAATTTAAAAAAAACTGCAATAACAAAAAGTAAGTCAGACATTTGAAACTGGGTCTTGGAAATGTACTGACGGGATCCATAACAGGAATAACAATCAGGTAACTGACTACACCTGATGAATGTGGCATTCAGATAAAACTTGAACATTGTTGAGTATGAAAACATCGACACTCACCTTTCAGTTCAGCAACACGGGAGAGCTCGGAGTGGCCACTTGCACTTAGCAAAAAATACTCACTCAACTCCAAAATCCTACAGAGGTTAAGCAGGCCCGCTGGATCAGTAAACACATGAATACAGCAAAACAGTGCGCAGAAATATCTCTAGAGATATTTATTATGCCGTTCGAGTCTGTGGAAAAGTTTTTCTGTCTCGGTACACAGACAGCAGGTTTGCAGCAGCTGTCTCTAAAGCTCCGTCAATGGAAAGTTTTATCCAGAAATGCCCAGCTAATGATGAACATTTCACCATAAAACTGACAGCAATATCAGGTTTGATTGCCAGGCTGCCACCAAAGGTGAATAAGGAAAAAAAACATTTTATCAGAATTAAATTATACATACTGAATATTTCCAAAAACCCTCTGAATAATGTATTCCGCTTTGTTATTGTTTTATTTGCACACTGAAAAGAGAACCACCGCTGTAGTAATAACTTGTGTCACTGAGAAGCAAAGCCAGTGGCTCTGCCCATCATTAACCTTTTCATGCAATTATAATGATCAGGTCCCGTAATCATGCGTTTCCATTATGATGAGAGCACAGGTGGAGAGGAAGATAGATGGAAAGGTTAAACAAAAATAAATTTGGACTAACTGAGGTGAACGGGGGCTGTGATTACTCTGATTAACATGGCCATTACCTCTAATTGCTTCCGAGAACTTACAGTCAGCTGGTAAATACTCTGTCCCCTCTTCACAGCTACCTTGCGCTGTCCAGCAGTCATGTATGTGTGCATCTCAAGTGCTAATTTGTTTTGCATCAGCTAGATTTTTATAAGAGAACAGTCTCATTCCATGTGAAATTAATGTTTGCTCCAGTCTGGTGCCAGATTGCTGCAGGGTGACATCGTATTCTGACCTTGTCTGGATAGCCAGGATGTGTCCTTGGCAGGTTCCCATCCAGCCACACCGTTATGCTCAATATCCATCAGCCCAGAGCTGAGCCACAGCCGCATGGTGTGGTAGCTAAGAGGGAGAATATGAAACATGTCCTCACCCAAAAGCCCTTTTTACACAAAGATCACGCAATATCGCTGCAACAAAGGCTCGCCTCTACACCGCCTTTGTTTATTTACACTGAAGCAACATCATCACTATAGAGCCTCCCCAGTGTCATTTTATTCAGGGTATGCACTCTTAGAAATAAGGGTTCCTAAAGCATCTTTATTTCTAGGAGCTTGTGTGTCTGCTGATGTGCTTATGTCTCTGCTTAAACACAGCAAACATATTCTGTGGAATAAGTTTGTAATTTAGAAAACACCAGCACAAACAGCAGTGAATGTGTAAATCAGCAGTGTTCTGTCCCATCCTGCCAGCTCACGCTTTTACACAGACGTTGATTCAGCTCTGTTACCACCTCCACTGGCAGATCAGAGGCAGAAATGACACCAGATTCCATCCTTGTAACTTTTATGCAGACAGCAGGACAGAGTAAAGGCGCAGCAGTCCCACCATCAGGCCGCGTAAGAGGGCTAATGAGTTTCTCTTTGGTGTTGGTCCGTCCACTCGGAGCAAACAAGCCCCGTCCACATCTGAGGTCTGTGTGGTCAGCTGCTAACACAGTATTTTACAAAGGTTGTGCAGTATTTTTTTCTTGGACTGGATGGGTTTATGATCACTGCTGGAAGTTATGACTGCTTCATGTGAGCAGCCACCCATTGGTTCAGCAGCTTTTTTAAGGATTTGCACATCCTTGGTTTAGAGACGGCATCTTCTCTGATTTTATATTCTGGGATCTGCCGCTGATCCTGTCTAGAGCAATTCGGTCTATCTTATCTGCAGACATAGTATTTGAAGATATTTTCCAAAAGGGTGGAAGATTTGTGTGATCTGCTGAAGCAGCACTTGTGTTTGACCATCAGTGAGGAGAGAAGTTTGGCGGAGTTCCAACCTAACCCTGACTCACCCGCACATCAGATAAATAATATCTTTACAGTCAAAAGCTGTGTGAAAAACCTTTGAAACATTACCCATTGCTACCAATAAATATTTCATCTCCAAAGTCCTCCAAATTAAACACAAAATATGCTGTTTGTCCATGTCGTGTAAAAGGACACATGGAAGCCTTTTTTGATCTAATGCCCTGATCAACAGTACGACGTCATTTGTCTTCGTCATCGTGGCTAAAATCAGGATGCACAAGGTGGATGGATAAGGATGCATAATATGGATTTTTTTCAGCCAGTACGGATAACAATTACCTACTTCTTATGGCCAATAACAATAAAATGACCAATAATTTCACATTTTTGTATTTCAAAAAGTTCATATAATATTTTAAAATTTTCACTGGTTAACTTTGCCGTCAGAAAGTCTCCTCTGATGGGAAACTGCTGTTATATACTGTAAACTCAGTATCGCTCTCAAAACCAACCAAACCCCACAGGCAAAATCAGTCATTTTTACCTTGCAGAATGCAGGAGTTGCTAGTCTACCGCTGCATCGATCGGTTAGTTTGTTTCCGTTTTGGTGTGACTTCAGTGCTTAAAAGGGATCGTTCAGATTCATTGAAGTCACACAATAACACAAACAAACTAACCAATCAAGGCAGTGGCAGATCAGCAACTCCCATGTTCTGGGAGATAAAATTACCAATTTTGCCTATGGAGTTTGGTTGATTTAGAGATAGTGGTGGTTTCAAGTCAGAAAAGGCTGTCTGATGGCAAAGTAAAGTAGTGAAAATTCTAATTCTAATTATAGCATACACATAAAATGATGTTGATTTTTTAAGTGGCTAAAATACCTTTTGTAGCTAACCCTGTCCACTGTAGGTAATACACTAACTATCGCACATAAACCCTTAAAATAATCCGAACTATTATAAAAACATGTCCTATTATAATTAGCCTAATAGTTTATTGATAAAATGTCATCAGAATACTGCCCATCTTTGCTGGTATGTGTAAAAATGTGAGCCAAGTCTGTTTATTTTTTCTGAGTTGACTATGGTGTCTGAACTGTTGTGATGTCGACATCAAAGCAGAGCTACAAAAACTCCACACATGAACTGCTGGCAGAATTACAAGCTGGTTTCACTTCATTTTGACAAAACCTGTTTACTTATTTACTGACTCACTTCCCTCTGAACTCACAGATCCCCCAGGACATGGTTGACCCTTTGCACTCCTGATGTTCTATAATTATCTTTTCACATCACAATTGCTCAGACTCATCATCGTATCTTCTCCTCTCCCTCACGTTCTTCCTCTGACGTGATGCGTTTCTGTTTTGTAGTCAGTACCTACATTAAAAATAGCCCCAGTGAGACAGAGTTTCTGACAGTGAGAGTGAGCCTGTACTCCAGCTTCTCCCTCAGATGTCCCCTCTCTGCTGATGAGAGCAGTCCATGCTTTCATCTCCACTTTAGTTGTCCTTCCATCTTTTATTTTAAGAATGTGTGCAATGGATTAGTTCCCCCCTCCCTGAAAAGCCTTTGGATTAAGATGTGCGGAGGGCGACAGAGAGGATGATGAAAAAGCAGAAAAAGAAGAAAGAGGAGGCAAAAAAGAAGAAAGAGAATAGAAGAAGGAGGAAGAGGACAATATAAGGAGAGGAAGAGGTGTGAAGAGCAAAAGGGGGAAACACTGAAAGAAAAGAAGGGAGCATCATATTTAGTGTGTGTGTGTGTGAGACTAAACATCAGGGAAGTTGGGCTCTTGTTGGTGTTGGGTATTCAACATCTATGCAGCTTCATGTACAGCAGTTTATGTTGTGTTTCTTCCTGGTTAGCTGTTACTTTGTTGTTTATTATCCGCCTGTTGGCTCCTTTGAAAAACACAAAAACTGACTCGCTGTTGCTATGCGACTGTTTAAAACAGTTTCTAACCAGTATGAAGCCCTGCGATCTTTTGCTGGAATGATTTAATGTTGAAATCTTTTAAAACCATCAGCACCCTGCATGCTGAGCCTCAATGCTAAATGCGTCTACACCACGCAGAGCTGTCAGCAGAATTTTACTTTCTGTTAGAAATAAAGGCCTCGAGGAGTTGTGTGGGGGGACAGCTTTGTAGGCTGTCTATAGGTCTGCTGATCTGTCATTCATACCCGTTAACTGTGATGTTACATAGTGACCCTATTTACGCCTGGCTTTAAGTTCAGACTGCCAGCACAAATCTATTTTTGCCATATCCAGATTATTTGCAGAAAGTCTGGATGGCTTTAAAACTCACAAAAAGCTATTTTTGCAATCCAAGTCACATTTGAAGGTGGTTTGAAATGCGATTCCAATCAGATTTCTGCATATGTGTCTCAGTCAAGCTGCTCTGGCTGCTCATATCTGATTTCAAAGTGTCTTTTGTGTCTCACAATGTGACATATAAGAGTGGCGTCAAATCTAGTTGATGGAGGTGCATCAGAGCCTTGACAACACAGTTGCATGGAGGGCGAGAAGATGGACCTCCACTTTCTCATGTTTCTGTGTTGGAAAGCTGCATCATCAACATCTGTAGATACTGATGCCTATGTTGTTACCACAGCAACTCATGCAAATAGGCTGGTGATGTGTGATGGACACACAAAGCCAGTCTGGATAAGAAAAGAAACATGCTTGTTGTGCACACAGAACCCATTTGGAAATGAATGTGATTGGATTACCCAGACCACATTTGGAGGTGATCAGGCTGACTCTGTGCTTAGGAGAGAAATCCACTGGACAAGTGGAAAAGGTCTTCTCACTCCACCTCATCCTGCTGACTGACGTCTGTCCATGGCATTGCCTCCTTTGAACTGGGATGCCCCATGTTTGTTGACAAGTGGACAAGTTGAGTAGACCCTAGTGGACCCTCACATGCCCAGCCATGCTCAAAGTATCATTTTGGCTTAAGACTGCTGTGTGCTCTTCTTCCTGCAGGAGTGATAGTATTTTACAAAGGTTGTGCAGTCTCTTTTCTTGGACTGGTTGGGTCTGTGGTCACTGCTGACCATGACAGCTTTGATTGCTTCATGTGAGCAGCCACCCCATTGATTTAGCAGCTTTTAGAAGAGCTCAGACATCCTTCTGTACAGAAACTGCAGCTTCTCTGGTTTCACATTCTGGGATCTGCTGTTGACGTGGACAGTTTAGAGTAGTTTGTCCTATCTTTTCCACAGACATGGCATTTCAATACATCTTCCAAAAAGGTGGAAGTTTTTATGTGTTCCGCTGAAGTAGATTTTGTACTTGTGACAATCGTCAAGGAGAGAGGCTTGGCGGAGTTCCAGCGTAACCCTGATTTCCAGGTGAAGATATTTACATCTGATAATATCTTTACAGTCAAAAGCTGTGTGGAAAAAACCTTAGAATCATTGCATTCATGATGTTACACTTGGTTGAACACTGAAGCTGATGTAAAGAATGGCGAAAGAAATCTTTAGAGAGAAGCTCAAACACTACCTACTTTCACAGCTCAGCATAGCAGACCGGTCTCTTTGAAAAGTGGCTGTGGTCAGTCTCCTTTAATTCTATCATCTGTTAAACAAACATTTATTTTGAAGAACACGATTTGTGTCTGGATGCACGTCCCACTCCCAGACATACACTCTATATTGCACATATGAAGAGTTTATTCTGAACCCACAAAAACCCACAAAATTATCCTTAGTGGCTCAGTTGCTTACTTAATAATTACGTAAAAATAGCAATGATCATTCAGTACATTCAGCAGGAAATCACAGCTGTGAATATTCTCCAGAATACATCATGTGAGCTTTTGTTACAATCACAATCAATTTAGCCCAGTTGGACACTGAATGTGCTGAGCAGTAACTGGTATTGGCTTAATCTGAGAATGAACAATGAGCAGTTAAGTGAACACTGTGTACTTTGAACAATGAACAAAATCAGTTAAAAGCTAAGCTATATACATTAAGCACATCCATCTTAAATTAAATAGAGGAGATAAAACGCAGAAAAGTGTTTGTATTTTGTACTATTCTACTTTATCACCATGCACCTATTTTATATACAATATATTTCTTATTGGTTGGTTGTTTCTTATTGTGGTGCTTAATCCAGCACTGTAGGCTGCAAAAATACAAATCTGTACAACAGCATAAAATTCAGAACATCTTCCCATGAAAAAAAAAAAGTGTGGTGATGCTGCTATATTTCATGCTCTTAACTCTGATCCTACATCAATATTTAGACGGCGCAGGTGATAAAGGGGATTGTGATGATATTCTAGTTGGGTCACTTTTTCAGGTCACTCATGCACACAAGCAAACAGGAAAATCTGAGAGATGATGTGGGAGTTTCTGTTCTGCCAAAACCAAAATACATTCATACTTGAATATTCTCTCCTGTCTCATACACACAATTCTACAGAAATTACTAGTTACCTGACCAAAATTTTAACCACTGACATCACAGATTAAGTTAAATCAGCAACCTGTCCATAACCTTACTTTAAGATTACATTGATGAATCACAAATATAACAATGCATTATGTTTTTGTTTTTTGTTTTTTTTTTTCAAAAAGTGAAATCATGTGTGATCGTGTGAATGTTTTTTTTTTTTTTTTTTTTTTTTATTGTAGAAATACTACAATATTATTTTGTTTTTCCAGGGGATTGTGCAGTTTCTTGTGGCTATACATGCGTACATGCTTGCGTGCACGAGTGATAAACAGACTTGAAGCTCATCTGCAGCTAATCTCAAATACTACTGAATTTTTGAAAAACCTTATGGCTCCATGCCCGTGACCGCAGACCTTATGTTTACAGGTCATCCCATTCTTGCAAACACGATATCTCAAGAGCGCCTTGAGGGACTTTCTTCAAACTGAACAGGAATGACACAGATTGATCAGAGGTCAGGGTCATGGTGAACTCATGTACGTCCTGTTCTCATGAAGGCGATATCTCAGAATTTCTTCAGACTTGGTTCGGGCATCCACTTGAGCTCAAGGATGAACTGATTAGACTTTGGTGGTCAAAGTTCGAAAATCATGGTGACCTCACTTAACACATTTTAAGAATTATTACACTAATTATGACAAAATTACAACAAATGAGGTGATGACATTTTACATCAAATGTCAGTTTCGCTTTGACATAATGTTCGGTTCTTTATCAGTCCTCTGTACTCTGTAAAAATAGTTACTAAATGAAGACAGCATGCACACGTTTATAGTGATTGCTTCCATTTTTGCCAAAAACCCACTGCAATGCAGTAATTCTATTTTTTGGCTGCTCTGTTGTATACGACCATTGAGAGCTGACTTCTCGCTCTTCTTAAACGGTTGCAAGATGCTGCAAGTGATCAACAACTGCTTCAGTTGAAATCTTCTTTCAGGCAGAGATGACGTATGTGGAGGTCATGTTAATGTTGGCAGAACTTTGAAATTCTCAGCTGGTTGCATCTGGCAGTTGTGGTGGCATTGCAGTAGGTGCTTCACCATCTGTTGCCTGGTGGGAATCTGCTCTCTACTGAGTGACCTCCTCTAGTTTGAAATGTTACTAGTATTGCAGTAATAAAATGAAGAAATATACTCAGAGTCTTTTTGTTTTTTTTTTTACATTTGCTGTTGTATTGTCAGTGGCTTTTGAAAGGACACCCTACATAAGGGGTCTCTGGCCGTAAGCTAATGCTATTTTGGGGGGCTTGGCATGGAAAAGTTTGGGAATTCCTGCTTTACTGTTGAGGAACATCCCAATGTCCTGGTGGTTTTGGTCTTTACACTCGTTAAGGAGAGTGATGGAGGGTGATGGCATACTATGCAGTTCATCCGAAAAGGGTCTTCAGACTTGAAGTAGCTTCTGTGAAAATGTGGATGCTTCAGTTTGTTACATACAGTATTTGTTGTTTGTGCTTATACGATTGCTCGAGCCGTGGTGTGTCTGAAGCTTCTTTTCTCCTTGCTGATGGTTTGTTTTCAGTTATTCTTTGTTTTCTTTGGTATAATAACCTGTAGCTGTGTGGGTGTCACATTTTGATGTTTTTAAAATGTCAAAATGGGTCTAAGAATACATTTTGCTTCCTTAGCACCTCATTGTAATCATTTTATAGAAAATATTCGGCTGGAAAAACTGTTTCCCCTCGGCTGAGAAGCATGAAATTAGACGGTACGGTACATATCCACACAGGACATTAAGAGTTGGTGAGAAATGCTGGCTAATGCAAGACTTCTGCTATTTATATCAGAACCTGTAATGAGAGATTTGGGTGAAACTGGCTGAGCTAGTCAGATTCATATACCGAGTGAGGACTTTGTGAATGTGTTTATTAATTCAAAATGCTCAAATATATATGAATGGGAAAGGTATTTCATTTAAATGTCTCATAGTTTGATAGGTGAGGCCTTGAGAGTGCTTTGTAAACATACAGAGTGTGTTCCCTGTGGGTTTGCCATCACAGAAATTGAGTTTTGATATTGTTGAATTGTTGAATGAAAGCAAATGGCATCTAAAGGGAGCGAAATAACATGGTATCTGATAACAGCATGTAAAAATCTATCTTCTTTCAGGTAGAGGGCACGCTGAAAATAAACATTTCCTTTGGCAGAAATGATCCTTTCAGCGGAGTGAAGACGTGAACCCACAAAAGCGTAATGTCTGTCTTTCTCACACACACACATGCGGTACACACAGATCTCATCAGGATCCCTGCTTTCTCTGTACTCTCCTGAACATCCACCATTTCCTTCAGTCTCTGCCCACCACTTTATTGCCCTGACTCAGTCTCAGCGGGATAATAGAGAACTGAAGGTCTCGGCTCCTGTTACCCCCTCCTGATTATTTGGTGACCTCCCTAATGGACCAAGGAGGGATATTTTACCCTAACCATCATCTACAGAGAGCGCAGATATTACTTTCAAGGTTCTTTTATTGCTGCTGAGATGATGGATATGATAGTTGTCTTAAGTGGCCGCTGGTATCTGATGTGTGTCTGTATTCCTTTTATTTTACACTGGTCATCAGAGCTCACAGGGGTGCCAGTGAAATTATGTATGCAGGTTCTTTTAAGATATCTTTTATAGATTTTTAGGGTGTCATTATGCAAGTTATTCATTCTTTGTGTGCTGATACTTAATTCCCCATTAAAGGGCTATTTCAGTATTTTTAAGCCTGTTCCCTATTTTTATTTTTTTTTTAAAGTTTTATTTTGATGTATTTCTATGCCTCTGTAAAGCACTTTAAATTCCCTTGTGTCTGAATGGTGCCACATAAATAAACTTGCTTTGCCTTGCCTTGTCTAGTAGATTCCCTCAGCCAGCAGCTCTGTAAATGGACTATAATGGTTGCAGCATAATTCTCAGGGACAAATGCATCCAAGTATGTCCACTACAAGTTGTTGTTTTTGCCAATAACAGGCTCAGATTGTTGTTCTAAGTGTCTGACATTATGGAAAGGATCCATGCAAGTTTTCAGACGGCCCTTTTCAGTGGGGAACACTGAAGCTGTTACATCACTCTGTTCAAAGCTACCAACCTCCTTTGACAAAAAACTGTAATTTTACCAAACAGGAGATGCTGGTGTACCACTGCCACAATCAGCTAGATTGTTTGCTTTCTTATGTGACTTTAAAGGGTTAGTCTGGATTCAAACTAACGTGTCAAAACACAAAAGTGACATAAAACGCGAAATATGTCAAAATAGGGCCCTAGGTTTAAAAATATCAGAATTAACCTTTTATAGTGACAGTTTTTCACAGAAAACTAACAAATAGTTAGCTGATTAGTTTACTGATTTAATTTTAACTATACAGAAAAGATGAAATACAACTTTAAAGCTGCAATTTTATGGGGGAAAAAAAAGGATCCAGGTGACACGTGTCAAAGTCATTTTTATCACCAATAAAGCTGTTCCCCTCAGCCCTGTGTTTTCGTGTCTTTCAGCCCAGTTTAGTTCATTCTCACAGCTCTCGTCAACCCTGTTTCTGGACTCAACTAGCAGCAAATGGTAAAAGTCTAGAACAGACAAGGCAACTAGCTGGTGATTAATGTGGAGAATTTAGCAACGAAGGAGCCAGGTGTTTATCTCAGGGGTTGGTGGTGGAGACCAAAAACAGAGCTAAAAGAGGGTGAATGTTGCTTGAAACACGACTCCAAATGAATGCCAGTGGTGCCCTGTCTCTTCTGGATGTGTAAATAGGCAATTCCTCACAATATGTAACTTGTCATATTAAATGCCAGAAAAAAAAAAAGTAATGTAGTTATAAGTGAATACAAAAAAATACTAACAACTAAAGCCTGATAAAGATGACATATATCAGATGATTTTACCATATCACTAATATATCATAATGGTGCACATCAGCTGGTAGGTAAAAGAAATTGCAGTGATGTAGAAACAAAGATGCCATTACATTGTTTGTCCACAAAAAAAAAAAAAAAAACTCTAATAACCAAGATTAAAGGACCAGTGTTTTTATTGGCATGGGTTTGCAGATTGCAAATGCCTTGTCTCACCCTTCCTTTACAAGTGTGTAAAAAAATCTGTAGTGATTGCAAAACCACAACCAAAAAATGCAAATGGCCGTATCTACAGCCAGTGTTTGTTTTGTCCATTCTGGGCTACTGTAGAAACAGTGGTGACATGGCAGTTCCTCTCCCTCAGTAGATACCAACAGCTCATTCTAAGGGAATGAAAACACTGCCAATAAATCCCCATAAATCTAACACACTGGACCTTTAAAGCATTGTCGTCTAAAACATGTCCTAATTGTATGTATTATGTTGAAAAAAATGATACTGGCTGAAATATTATTGTCTGATCAGATGTTGTTATAACTGTTGTTATCATTGAGATGGACCTCCAGTGTCCACTGCCACAGTAGTTAAGTTCTGTACACATGGTCATGTTCCAGTGTGTGAAGACCTCAGTCACACTCAGCTGGTCGGTCGGTTTTGCTTTTACGGGAAATAAGCATTTGTTCATGGATGCTGGTTTCTGTTTGCTTGTTGAGAGGAAAAGGGCAGGTCGACCATAAAATCTGTAGCACTTAACTTGTGTTGTGACTAGAGGTGGAGCAGCTACCTGAGTGACAGGACAAACAATGGAAGTGAAATTCACATGAAAGTTTGTCAGAGGTTTGCTCTCATCTTTACAGGTCATGTTACTGATAACAATCATTTCTTTCAGTTGTGGTGGAGACATTTATTTACTGTACGCAGCCTGTATTAGTTCCTTGTATCACTACCGGTGCTGCCTGCGCTGTTGTTGAAGCCTCAATACGTTCATAAACACGTGATCAATATATTAATTAGCCCTCAGCTCATCTTTAACACATACTGGATTTAATGGTTCTTATGTGGTGGTAACAAAACAACTACGTACGTGTGCGCGTGCGTCTGTTTGTACACTTGCGTGTGCGGCGACATGCGCGCGCACTGCCCATACCCATGCCCGTGCCTGCGTCGTGCAGCTCGTTTCGTTTGATCCATGCGGAGCTGCTGCGCTGCACTCGGCACTTGGCGGACAGACGCGCAGAGCAGGCGGTGGAGTGCTGCTGCTGCTGCTGCTGCTGATGCTGATGCTGATACCGCGGGGCTCAGTTCATCACAGTCCTCCTTCTACAGTCACGGTGAAGTGAAGCAGTCTGGGATTCCTTCAGTGCTCGGTCGGGGATGCGCATCTGGACCGGAGAGTGTCCCGGGGACAATTACGCGTCTAGGCGCTCCGCTGTACCTCTCCCCGTCCCCCTACCCCCACAGAGGAGATAATTACAGAGGTGGAGGACAGTTTGGCTATTTTTGACAGACTGGCAGACGCAAAGTGCCTTCTGAAAACGCTGAGGTAAGAGACTGCTTATTATCCGGGGGCAAAGAATAAATGTCGATGAGCATAGGCGCACTAAATGAGCATATGTCTCCTTAAATTGTAGAATATGTCTCATATTCAGTGGTGAACATCTACTTTATAGTGTTTAATTGCATCTGTAGTGCCACACTAATATTTTCCCACATTATTTACTGAAATATTTTTAGCACCATTTTAAAATGTAGTATTTTAGATATATTTTTCACAAAATCACCCAAAGCGTGACTGTGAGTTGCCAGTGCACCATAAATATATATGATGTATTTAATCAAAGCGCAGTGGGGTTTTTTTCATGTTTGTTTTTGACAGTGCAAAGTGTGTCAGTTTGTGTTCAGTGTTGGAAAAGCGCACCAAAAATCCACGCAGAGTGATGCAGTAAAGCCTCTTTCACAGTAGACTGCCAGTACTGTTTGTGCAGTAAACAAGATGTTTCAGCTCGCCTGGCCTCACTGAGGCAATAAAGGAAAGTGGGCAGCAGTCACGTTTACAATAGAAATGTTGAATTTTCACACTTTGATTGGGTTTATGAATAAACTCCGGTGTTCTGTCTGTTTTTACTGAAGGGTACTTGTCAAAATTATATCTGATTAGAAATTAAATGTTTCTGCAGTCTTTCTAAACTCGCCACACGGATTATTCTTTGCAGTTGCACGACTTGCAAAGCGGTGAAATGCAACCAAAAGTTGTGTGTTTCTGCGCCAGTAAAGTGGCATCCAGTCGAAATCCTCCACCACACAAGCTCCCACAGTAATTTACAGCAGCGGACCGGGGGACTGTCCTTGAAAGCCAGACAATTCGGGGGTTAATTGTGTCCTCACATCAGGCTGATGTCTGCTGGTGTACCTGGGGCCCCCGCAGCACGGGAGCGCACCAACCTGTCAGTCACCGCCGGGTCGTGATGGAGAGGTCGTTAAGTGCAAAGATTAGAAATCAGGCCGAGCGTGACGAATGTTTCCCGCTGCTCCTCTTAAATTTCCCTGTGAAAATCACTCATCATTTGCATAAGCACCACGCAGTTTTTTTTTTTTTTTTTACAGTGTAGTTCACTTTTAATTTTTTACAGTGTCGCTCGCTTCCAATTTTCTGCACGCATCCAACATATTCACTGCAGAATCCCCGCCTGTGTGTGTGAGTGTTGGATGGCTGTTTTGATGTGTGCCTCGCAGATACAACCGCCTATTTAAAGCACATCATATCCACTTATCTCCAGTACATCATCTTTTTCTTTTTTTCAGCGTGTCCAGCTATAAACTCTCTTTCCTGTGACACAATTATTTACATCAGCCATGTTCATTAACTGCAAATAGATCCAGTTGTGTGATCCCTTTGGGGCTTTCAGAACGAAATGCTTTTAATTTGCTTTGAAATATGTGGATTACAGGAAAAAAAAAAAACAGCTGCTCCTATTTAAATATGCATCCCCAGCCTCTTTATTTTCCAAATTGATCCTCATTAATGCCATTCCAGATAAGCTTCGATTTGGCTTATCTCAGTGAAAGCATGCACGGAGGATAATGACGCCTTCCTGGGATTTTTTGAGTTTGCTGTGTTGTGCTTTGGCTCACTTTAGCCTGACAGACAGCATCATCACTACAGATTGTTGAAGAATTTTGTCTCATGCACCAAATGAAGGTCACGTGTTGTGTTTCCCCCGTTTGTTCCGCTGTGCTCCTCCATTGCTGTCTGAGTAAAATTTCATGATTTGGCAGTGGCCGTAAATTGTTGACAGTTAATTGCTTAGTTGCGTACAATAGGTGTGTGGTACATCCCAGTGACCATTTTTCCGAATGTAGTCACCAGTGAAAAGATGTTCAGCATTGGTTCAAAACTGAAAGCTGTATCACCAACTATTTGAAGAGGCTGATTGACTTCTCCCATTATAATGTCCTGGAAACTTCTTGCTGGCAGCAGCCTGTATAGTTTTGTTTGATGACATTTTATATGGAACATTAAATGCACTGACATTATGTCTTCATGTAGACTACATTTCACCCACCAGTGACTTTGAAGAAATGCCTTCAAGCTAATCACCCCAGAATTTTTGTGCTGAAAAGACGTTGGTCACTGGTGAAGAGAACTGGTTCAAAAATTAAAGTTCTTTCACCGGCGTTGAGTGAACCTTCATATTCAGAACAAATTTGCCTAGGATTTGCAACAGTGGCATTTTTCATCCTGTACAGTTTGCAAATAATAGCCTGTCTTCTTTGGACCCTCAGTAAGAAACTACATCCAAATTTCTCAGTTGAAAGAAGAAAATTGAAAAAAAAAGAAAATTACTATGGCTGCCTCAGACCGAAGATGTACTTAGTCAACCAGTAGTCGTTGGTTAAAGCCAGTAGTCGACTAGTTATTGCACATTTATAATATTAATTTTATGTTTTAAATATACTGTATATTTTGGGGGCACAAAGCGAGCTGTCTGTTAAATACTAACCGCAAAAATCGTAGTGACTCTGAATGAGTCGGAATAACCAGCAAGGGGACTGAACATAATGTTAATTTATTCCAACACAATATAACCTTGTCCTTCAAAATATAGGAATAAATATCTTCCAACTTTGCTGACTCATCAACACGATAGATGCTGTATATTTAAAAATTAATTTGCTACAAACTCGCTCCTCAACCGCTTCATACCTCTTGACCCTGCCTGAACCCGTCCCACCTGAATCCGCCATGTCGTTATCGTCCCCGGAGTCAGAGTCCCGGTCGGAGCCGCTGTAACGATAAATCACGTCAGGTGCTGTATTCCTGGTCATCAAACTGGCGTCTGTCGGCCTCTGAGGCTGTATCCAAGTCTGAGGACTGCTAACTGAGCTAACTAGCCAATAGCAGCTAAAGCACAGTTAGCAGCAGTGCGCTGGTGACTTCAGTGTTACAAGAGAAAAGGTCTGTGTTGCAACAGTCCCACAGGCTTAAAGGCAAAGTGCAGCTTGAGTTTGAGGTGTTTTTTTTTTTTCTTCTGCGTCTTATGGAAAATCAAAACATGGTCAACTAAGACTCTTTTCAACAACTAATGGTTTAGTTGACTGTTAGGGGGCGGCCTTAAAAAATACAGCACACAGAAGCTGCACCCCAGTTGCCTGAATGTAACTCCTGTGTTTAACCTGCCCATCCACCACGTCCTGTCCTTCCTGTTCATTTAGAATTCTTTGTTGCTCTTTATGCTACATGCCGATGCATACACCTTCAGAGTAATTGAAGCTGTAACCAATATGCCTAATTAATCACACACGCGCATTAGGCTAAAGCAATTTCTTTGCTTTACATTAAGAACTTCCCCCATTACAATGTCATGGTGCATGAAATGCGTCAGCGTTGCATCTTCATGTAGATTACATTTCACCTACAAGTGAAATATGGCTTTGGAGAAATGCCTTCACACTAATCACCTCAGTGAGTATTTCTGTGTTGAAAAGACAAAGGTACTGATGAAAGGATGTTCAGAACTGGTTCAAAAGTGCCATTTATTTCACCAATGATTGAACGTTAACATTTAGACCATTTCACCAGGATTTGCATCAGTGACGTTTGTCATCCTCTAGAATGTGTAAATAACAGCCTGTGGTCACTTTGGACCCCAATAAGAAGCTACATTGAAATTTCTTTCTGTCTCAGTCAAAAGGCAGAAAATGTTTCTTTTGCCACACTCTGAACTCAAACCACAGTTGCCCAGATGAGAGTCTTAACCCACTCATTCACCACATGTTGTTATGCACCTAAGCTACTTTGTCGCTCTTTATACTGGAGCTGCGATCAATTGATCATTAAATTAAATGCCAACTATTTTGCTAATCAATCATTTTAAGTTATTTTTTAAGGAAAAAAAACAGCTTCTTAAATGTGAATACTTTGTGACTCTGTGACAATAAACTGAATGTCTTTGGTTTGTAAGTAAAAAATAGACTTTTGAGGACCTCATCTTGGGCTTTGGGAAGCACTAAACAACATTTTTCATAATTTTCTGACATTTTATAGAACAAACAACTTATCACTTAATCAAAAGTGCATTTATCCTGGAGAAGTCAAAGTTTTTAGAGATAGGCTGAGCAGAAGTGCAGTTTCTTATTTACATTAAGAATTTCTTCCATTATGGTGTCCTGGAAGCTTCTTGTTGGCAGCCTGTTATGTATGACACTTGATATGAACATTAATGCGTTGACATTACATCTTCATGTACACTACATTTCACCTACCAGTGAAATATGACTTGAAGAAATACTTTCACACTCAAGAATTTTGTCTCTGTTTCAACCCTACAACTGAATCATTTATCAGAACGATTATACATATTTGTGTTTTGTTACACATTGATGTTGAAGCTTAATTTAATCTGGTTGAAAAGAAGGTGAAAAGAGGTTCTAAGATGTTCAGACTTAGTATCAACCAGTTCAACAACATGGAAATCCCAGGTGTGGCTCACTGGGTTCCTCATACTGGGGACTGGCTACAGAGTCTCCTGATCGCACTTCTGCAAAAAGCTGCAATTCAGTAATGGGTCCAACATTCAGTTGGCTTTGCCTTAATGCAGAGAAAAAAAGACATCACAGAAATCCCTGAAGAAACTTTTTCACAGGCGCTGCTGTGGTTTTCTCATGAATAATAATGTGATAAAAAGGTCTTGACATCTGCAGACCAACACCTAAAACCCTTTGCACTCTTCAGTAAAAGATGGGAGATGTCACCTTGGCTGTGCAAACTGGTGCATTTTTAAAGTGCAAACTGGGGCATTAACAACTGTCCTGACGCGTCTTGCGAGACTGGGAATGATCAAGGTGAAAAATCTAAGTATTCAGCTCCTGTCTGACAATAGCTGCTTAATTCGTTGGAAGCACGCCACGGCCGTACTGTATGAGCAAATGTGACAGGTAATGGGCTGCTCCAGTCAAAACCGTCCTTAGACTTTTTTTTTTATAAAGAGAGAGGTGTTGAGTGTTTGACAAGAACTTGCTCTGACAAAGTCAACTCCGTGCCCTTTTTGCCTTGCAGTAACTTCCAGTCGTCTGCCATGTTTGAAGGCTCAGAGTCTGTCGAGGTTGGGGGCGGCACCACAGAGAGCACCGTGGCCTCGTCCATCAGCGCCTGCAAGAAGGTAAAAAAAACGGAGCCGTCTGGCGTGTGTTTGTGTTGGGATGGAAGTAAACACCTACCTGTGTGTCCCTCTGTCTGTTTTTGCTGTATGACCGCTTGTCAACCACGTCTTATTTTTGTCGTTTTTTTCTCTGTTCGTGTGCCCGTGCACCTGTCCATCATATCTGTCCCCCCCCTCCCCATTATCTGTTTGTGCGTTTCTAGCAGCGTGAGAGATTTTCATTTCCTCCTCCGGGGGTGCCGGTGACACCCAGGGGTTGTGCAATAAAAGGAGCAGCCAGGCCCTCGGGTCAGCCCAGTAGATTTATCATCTCTCAGCACTGGAGAGACAGGAGGGGAAATAGTCCAGATCAGTGGGCTGAGGTGGAGGCTAGATTGAATTTCCTTTCAAAGTGTGTGTAGTTCTGTTTGTGTGTGTGTGCCCCTCGCTTGTATGTGTACGTGCAGGTGGACTCCTAATTATCCTTGCGCTCATGATCTAAACTGACTTCCACTCGAGTGTCCTGTAGAGACACAAGGCGATGTCTTTCTTATAATTGGGCCTCGTGCTCCGCTGACCTGTGGCGGCAGCCTTTGATACGGACGCTGTCGGTGAGATCAGCTGAGTCGACGTCACCTTTACCTGGCCGAGGGCCTGCACAGATGGCCTGTTCCTGGGGGTGGAGACATGAGGGGCCATGATTTGTCACTAAAAATACACAGTGAGATTTAACAACACATGCGTAATATCATATGTCAAAGTAATTGCATAACATTTATTTTATTTATAGCATGTTATTTTAATCTTTCACCTGCTGTGCAATGCTGGCGCAAACTGTTGGAAATGAAGCATTTTTTCTAGTTCTTTTAGAGATAAATATAAATATACCATATGGTCAAACTCTTGCACTGTGATAGGCATAAAGGGAATCTTTAATTTCACCCTTGCAAATAAATTAGCATTGTAACTGGGTGGTTATCAGTCTGACTCACTGGATGTAGACTGTGGGGATAAACCTACCATAGACCTTTTTCACAGCAACCATTTTAACATGAAATAGTATGGCTAACACAGGTGTTTCCAATGATATTAAGGGCTTTTTGGACGGGGAGCGATTGATGCACCCCATGATTCATTTTCAATGGGAAGCGAGTGGATAGGTAGGGAGGCGTAGGCAATCACTCAGGTGGAGCGACAAGTTATTCTGTGAAAGTATCGCGGTCGCAATCACTTTTCAGACAATAATAAATAATAAACCAATGAGAAACAGTGACTTTCTTGAAAACTGTCTTTTAATTTAACAAACGTGATGCTTGTAATTTGTGGTACAGTTCAAATTTAAAAAATACCTGGCTCTTGTCACAGACTAGGGTTCATACAGTATTTTTTCATCAGTAACATCCTGTGGGGCACACCGGAAGGGGAGGGACTTAACCTCTCTATATAGCTGCTGTGAAAAAGGTTAATTAGTCATCTAGAGTTTAACAACCTCCAAGATAGGAACTTCCACGCTGAAAATGGACAGTTATTCTAACCTATGAACGAACTACACCACGGTAGCATGACTCAGTATCACCCCCACAAACTGACTAGTGTTCAGCATGATGACATTTAATGTCTGTGACAACCTCTGTTAGCAGCCACCTTTTTTAAGACACGTAAAACCTTTAAAATTCATTGTTGACGTATTTTATGTCGTAGAACAAAACATGAAGATCTCTTCAGATTGTGTTAACCACAGACCTTACTTTGAACATCTAGCCAAAAACAAAAACCCATCAAAAAACCCACTGACCTATTTCCTACACTGACACTGCACTGTGGAGATGGGTCTGGAGGTCTGGCTAATCAAGACTAGGTGGTTATTACAACAGCAAAGTCAATAGTTGACGACAAAAGGGCATATCGGTCAGTAGGACAAAGGCACTGACAAAGCCAGCTCTATGACTGTAGCTTTCACCATAAAACCGTCATTAAAATGTCTCTCCGGGGAGGATACAATAACTGCCATATATACTGTGTGGTGTCTGGTTAGCTGACAGATTATTGATTATGTGCCATGGACACTTATCCTGAAATAAAGGTGCTAGAGAAAGGTCAATTGATCCCAACTGAGGGGGAAAACACAGAGAGTGGCAGATGAAAGTGAATGTGAGTGCGAGTGACTCATACGCTCCGTGTGTGTCTCTGCGAGGTGTGATGTCAGTGCCGCCACTTTACCTGAGCAGGGTTTGTCTGTGTGCTGCAGGTGCTGTGCAGCAACAGCGTGCTGGACTCGTCGGAGTACTGGCTGAGGAATGAGAAATCTCTGTGCCGGCTGGGCCTGCTGGACGAGGACACGGAGGGCAGCTGCACCGTGGTGAGTAGCATACTGTGGATGATGAAACACGCGCACCCTTTTGGCAACAAAGATGGACCAAGTCATCTCTCTGTGGAGTTTGAAAGCTGCGGGAGGCATGTCTTTGGGCCTCAAATGACAGCGAAGTAACGTCTCGAATTTTAAGGCAGGAGTGATGTGAGATGACATCTAAGAACTGCCGTCTCTTCAACCTGCTCCCTCTGGGTGGCTTGTGGACATTCACATTGTGAAAAAAAAACAGTGTTTTAGCAGTTGCTGCTGCTCCCTGGCTTCTGTTTAGTAGCTAGTTCTTGTTTTTAATGTTTTGTGTGTCACTTCTTATGTGCCAAGACTTGATTTAGGCTAATGCAGTGGACATTCTTGCAGAACTAGGTAGTGCAACTGTCAGATATTGTTCTTCTTTACCTTTTCCTGAGAAATACTTTTCAATATAACAATAGAGTGATCTTTTCACTCTATTATAGAGATTTTCCAATACTATTTATTCCTTCCTGATACAGATTCTGACACCTGAGCTTTGTGTATCGACTGATGCAGAGTACCAATCTGATAACAGTGCATTAAAGGTCCACTGTGTAAGATTTACCAGTACTTCTTGGTAGAATAGTCACCTGCAAATAGGAATTGTTGTTTTTGTTACCTTAGAATGAGCCCTTTATATCTACAGAGGTTTACAAGGTCCTCTCCCACAGAGTCCGCCACACTGCTCCTCCGTGTTTCTACAGTAGCCCAGAACAGACAAACCAAACACTGGCTTTAGTTAGGGCCTTTCATGTTTTGCAGCCACCAAAAAATTCAGCATAAGGGATGTTCCCGTAAAAAAGCAGGGCCCTGTTTCGGGGCTTATAAGTTACGTGATAGTGGATCGATGCATAGACCGATATGCATATCTCACCGATATCCCAACCCAGCATTTCAGGCAGCATCAGAGGCATTTCTGATACTGGTACCGGTAACAGTCCTACTCAGTTAGCATA
Organism: Lutjanus argentimaculatus; assembly: GCA_034769285.1. Taxonomy (NCBI): domain Eukaryota; kingdom Metazoa; phylum Chordata; class Actinopteri; order Lutjaniformes; family Lutjanidae; genus Lutjanus; species Lutjanus argentimaculatus. Next base: position 8,261,053 of record JAWZSL010000001.1, read on the forward strand.
CAATTTTTGCTGTCAAGAGATTTTTTTTTATGCAAGTGACAGTACTATAGCAGAAACAGATTACCCAACCAGCATTTCAGAAGTGAGGAAACGTGTTGTGAAATGTGTGTTTGACCAATATTTGCTACAAAGGAAATACAGCCTTTATAACTGCTGACTTTCAACCATAGAGGGCAATGTAACACTGCTTTTTGTCCCGATATGAAGTTATTCTGTAAGTGTCTTTCTCATGGGTTTGATGCAAAGGAAATACCCTCACCTCACCTTAAAGCTAGAGTGAGTAATGTATTTCATTTTTGTTAGATTTGTTGAAACTCTCTTTACATCCCAAGAAAAATCAGTTAATCAAATTGTTCAGTATCTGTAGCTGTCACAGGCCTGACGGCTACCTGCCTATCAGCCCACACACTCATTGCACATGACCGCAGTCTTCCACAGGGCCAGGCTGAAAGAAGTCACACAGGGATGACAGAGACTGAGCGGCCAAAATTTCCCAATACTAACATTCTAGTTTGACAGCCCTGAGTGCTAACAATAGCCATGTTCCTTGTTTATGTTGTTTACAGTCATTATGATAATGTTTGGTAGATGTGTCACAATCTCAATATTAAATTAGAAATCAATCGAAATCAGCTTTCAGTTTCAAGAATTGAATCAAAGATGGTTGTCAGATCATAAAACCAATGATCTGTTACAAATCAAGACTCAATAGCTGACAGTGGTATAACAATCATATATCATATATCAATAAAAATCATGAATTTGGAGAATCATGACACTCCTAATGTTTTCTTTCATGTGAATGAGACATGAGGTCGCTGGATACAGCGAATCATCCTCCAGCAGCCGTCAGGCAGCGTGCCTTTATGTGTTTTGGGGGAGTGACCTTGGAGGGAAGGGGTGGGTTTTTTTAGGGTTGGATACTTTCAAAATCTAGCTTACTCTTGCTTGTTCCTTCAATGTTACTAACCCTAGCTTTAATTTATTATTCAAAAAAATGTTACTTCTGATGTTGCCAGCTGGAGCCGCTACTGAATTTTGTATAATGTTTGCGCTCACTGAGAGACATGTGTTCTATGAATGAAAGGAGGATCTCTCTTGTATTTTGTGTTCTTGAAATAAGTTTGAAAAGTACAATTATTGTTGCATCTATGAACAGAATATAATTCCTCATAATAACTTTGCTGCTTGAAGTATACCAGCCGATTTTCTTTGACTAGATGATATGAGCTTTGCAATTTCATTCTGCTGGAGGATTGTTAAAAGCTCCATTTAGTCTCAGCAGGCAGTTTATTAAAGAGGGATGGTTTTGTAGAGTAAATGCATCTCTGTTGTGTTGATTTTATCACACTCTGTGACTGCAAATAAGAAAGCTATCACGGAGTGTTCATCTCTGCTGTTACACAAACTCTCTGGGATTTCTCCTTGGATTAGGAGGGCTGCACTCTTGTTGGACTTAAATCCTCCGCCTGCTCTGCTTTCTGCTTCCTGGGCTGTCGACATGACGGCGTCAGTCCAGGCATGTCGACTAAACTTTGGCTTTGGCTGACAACAGGAAAACTAGACAACTGTACCCATTTGTTTGTCTGGTACATTTTGAGTGGTTGTTAATGAGGCAGTTTCAGGCTCTCCTTGTCTTCTGTACAGTGCGTGCTGGGATAGATTTGGCAGAAATAGAAATCTTGAAACACCATGACATAATTATGATTGTTATTTGAGCTGACAATGAGAGGCACACTCTTTCACATCTGCTAATCAAATTTTATGATTCTAACTATTGAGCTGGTGGCAACCAAACCATTAAGTTGCTATATATAGTTTTTAATCATGGCATCATGTTGTGTTTCCTTTCTTTTGATGTTGTCATATGTCACAGTTACAGTTATGAGGCATCTGTAACATTTCGAGTAGTGGCAAATGACTGACGATAAAATACAATAATTGGCTTTTAAAAGCATGTGAAATGACGTTACAAATAGAAGGAAGGACGATAATTGTCAGCACAAATTATTCATCTATATTGAAGTTGATGTGTAGCGAGAATTTTGTGGACACAGTGTACATTTGAATAATAACTAAGGACATTGTTGGTCGTTCAGGCAAGGACGTGGGACTTTACAAAAGACATCGAGACAGAAAGCAAAAAAGAAAAAGGCTTTTAGCCGTAGAGGACGCACATGCCTAATCCTCTCTGTCACCAAATTCTGATGTGTCACCTTTGATCACTCATTCATTTGGAATTGCAAGTTAAGCATGAATTGCACTCAGGATTTACATCTGTCAGCGCCTCAAAGGCGTTCTGTGTTTGGGAGGGACGGCACGACAGGCATTTGATTTTTAATGTGTATAAATTCAATTTTACTACAGGCACAGATTTATATAAACTGCACCAACAACACTCTAAATAAAATACCGCTGCATCAAGGCCAGGTGTATTTTTTAAAAATGAAATATGAGACTTAGTTCGAGATCCCTACTGCAGGTGGGCCTCATTAAAGGAGCTGCAAGCGACATTCACTGCCACTAGAGGTTGCAGACCAAAACCAATGCATGCATCGTTTACCCAGTAAAGTTGGGGAAAAAAGAAAGCGGTATCTGAACACACACTACTTACAAAACTCAGACAAAACTAGCTATTTCTTGCGAAAAATGTTTCCAGAAACCTATTTTAGTGTACTGTTTAGGTGTAATATGAGAAAGATTGTAACTAGGTGGCCGCCATTTTGTGCTCTGTGTGGAAACGGAGGCCCCCAAAACTCACATCAAACTGTACAACAAAACAGCAAAACTGTTGAAAAGTTGAAAACTGATGCCAGGTGGACGGAAAGGGATTCACGTGCACCAACACGTGTGCCCACGCTCTGTAGGGAGTGTGTCTTCATTCTCTGCTCAGGATGTCATTACTCCACTATATCTTTACTTAGCAAATAATTGTTTACATCTAATGTGGCTGAATGTTGTATATTTCACTTTTAAAGAAAAACCTTATATGATCTCACTAAAACGTCATCTGAAATGTAGTTTATCAAAATAAAAGAAATATTCACCCACACTCCAGTGACAGCCTAATGATGAATCTGAATTTCATCCCCTCAGGGGTGAAATCAATTTTGTCCCCTTTAGCTGCAAAATACCCGCTATGCTTCCCTCTTTTCCTCTATTTCTGAAATTATACTGCCAGACTCTGAGCAGCGCTATCTTTGAGCCATGACCTACACCTCACTTATCAGAGCCTCCACTTAGTGATGCAGGTTTAATTACAAGAGCAGTACATTCAGTCTCACAGATGTGGATGAAGTCTAGTCCCTAAAACTCATCCCACTGAGAGATGCTGAAACAACCAGCGATAATCTGTTTCTCTACAGAGTGAAAGTTTAGCTGTAGAGATGGCTCTAACTCTCAACTGCTACTGGATGGGTTGCCATAAAATTTGGTACATTCATGGTCCCCTCAGGACGAATTGTTTAATGATCACTTAACTTTTACTTGAGCACTATTATCAGGTCAAAATTTCAATTTGTCCAAGCTTTTGCTTTCTGACCAATACCTGTAAAGCCAATCACTTCTCCATCAGTCTCAGCTGCACTTTGTGTTTAGTGCTAATTTGCAAATGTTAGCATGCTAACACTCTGGTCAACATCATATACCTGCTAAACATCAGCACGCTCTCATTATGAGGATGTCAGCATGTTGATTTTAGCATTTTGCTTCAAGTGATGTTAAACCCACGTAAAGCCTTACAGAGCTGTTAGGATCTCGTTTGAGTGTTGCTCTATTTCCACAGGTCTCTCTGTTCATAGCACAGTTAATGTTTTAATGCACTGCTTCTCAAATGGGGGTATTAAAATCTAGGGGTACTTTGCAGGGGGAACATGAGATGTTTTTTAAATGTCAATTTAAAAAATATCAGTCATGCATAATTACTAAAATAATTATGTTATAATAAGCTCAATCAAAAATATAAATGTAAGTATGATTAAACCACATTTTATATTCAATATGACTATGTTTAATGTGATCATTAACTCCTGCTGTAAAAACCTCACAGAAAAAGAAAGCCAAGCAATCGCATTCATTGTGAGTGGGAAGATTTGAATGCAGCAGTAATACAGCTCAAAAGTGGAGAAAGAGGTGAATAAGAAAGTAAAAACAGAGTCATCAAAATACCGTCAGTTCTGGGAAGAATATGTCCTGATGGGATTTACCTCGACAAGCTCACAGTGTTGTATTATACCTCTTTATACATACTTTATACATATTTCTTTCTTCCAAAAATTAGGGATGCACTGATCAACCGTCCAGAGACTGGAACCAGCTGGGTTTCAGCATGACTGGCCTTGACCAGGGACCAGCTGTGCAGCGTCACATATCCAATTCTGCCAAATTCACACACGCTCCACCTCATGGTCACGTCATGCCTGCAGCGACACAAACAGTAACGTCACAGCCACAACAGTGCTGGTCACAGCCACACACACTGACATGCTTGCGTGAAGTTGGCATTAGCGACAGATTCCAAGAACAGGATAAAAGAGAAGACACAGCTGACAGTAACGCTGAACTACAGTAAATCTAGCGCTTCAGGCTAATGTTAGCCAGTATTTCAAAAGTATTTCAAAAACTATTATTTTAAAAAGTTTGTGAATCACTGTTTTAATGGAAGGTCAACATCAATAACACAACAAATGACCATAGCAAGGTTTTCAAGCGTCCTCATCTGGAGGATGCCATTAAAACTTCTTAACTTCTTCACTACACAACCATTACTTGGACAAGAGTCACTCTTTATTTTTGATTCCTGTGTCATAGACTGTAGCTGGTCTGTTTTATGCAGAATAAATGTCAGAAACAAAGTGTTTTGGCGTTTTCTTCTCCGTACTCCTCTCTCAGATATGCCTCAAGTGTTTGATAATCATCACCAAGGTAACAGGAATGGCAGTAATTTAGCAAAGAGTACCGTTCTCTCACACTCATGTCACACTTAAGTAAGTGTGAACTTAAGTAAGTATGCAAGTATGAGCAGCTGTGTGCTGAATTGAATGTTCCTGAAATCTCAGACACCAGCTGTATTATCTAGTACAAGATGCACACAACTGTGTTTCAGCTTTATCAGAGATTTTTACACAATTGTTTTGTATTTCATACAGCTCCCACTAATTCGGTAACACAGTACTCATTCTTGAAAGTTTAGTGGAGGACGGTCAGTACATCAGCCTAACAGGCCCCACTGATCATTCAGTAGAGTCCTGTGGAGTAGATTTATGCATTGCACCATGACTCTTCCTCCTCATCATTTTTTCACTTGAAATGCAATTTGTGACAGCTGCCAACTTGAAAACAAAGACATCACTCGTGCTGTCCTTGTCTCTGCAGAGCAGGCCGCTCCTCGCCGGGCTCCTACCTGAGCTTGGGATTATGCGGACAGTTTTATCTTCATTGTTCTTTTGTGAAATGTAAAAACAAAGCAGCTTCATCTTCATAGTTTTTGTTTAAACGAGACAGTGGTCGTTTGTTTTCTGTGCTTCATGTCTGTTTCCCATGAATCACAGGGAACTTTAATGCAAGTGGGAACAGATGCAGCCCGTCCTCCAGGAGCATCGCTCTCGGACTTGGACGTGACAGATTGCTCCTCTGACTCTCAATTCTCCGTTTGGCCTCTCCGTGGTTTTTTACGTGGCTGATCAATCAAGCCGGAGCTTACGATTGATGACACTGTGTGAGAAATGAATTCTTCTGTCCCGGCCTGAACTGTACAGGGAGGCAGAGAGGAAAGCAGAGTGTGGAAAACATAATGGGGGGGAAAAAGTGAAAGAGATGAGGGTGAGACAGCAAATGCTGATCCAGACAGAATGAGAGGAGTCGCCACAAAACCACACACAAACATGAGCTGCTCTGTCAGTGGAGAGTGATACAGAAAGACTGGGGGGTAATGAGGAGAAGAATTTGATTGTTTTCTTTTTGCTGACTTGCCTTTTTTAGCTTTAATAAAATAAAATACATTTTGTTGCTGACCCAGTCTACAACAGTTCAATGCTTAGTTTCAATGCTGGTACTCCTCTCTGCTTCTTCAAACTGGGGATGTGCCAACTGCCATCTACTGTAGGTACAGTAATACACCGACAGACGATAAATACCTCATACAACCATTCAAATTATCTGAACTACCCCTTTTAGAGGTCTATTTTTGATGAACCCTGACATCCAGATCAACCTAAATAGGTCCAGTAATTTATAATTTCTAAGAGATGTTTGTTTGATAGTAAAAATAAATCAGCGTGTATAGGTTCAGGAACGGTTTAAAGTAGGGAGTGCAGAAGGCCGAAACCTGTTAGATAAATGAAAGAAAATGTGGATTTTTTCTGTGTTTTTCTCAATCACCCACCTCTGGCTGCATCATGTTGTCACCTTTGATCACTCACTCATGTTTTAATGCATGAAGTCACAGAGAGGTGTCATGTTGCTGTGATAGTCACACTGAATTCCATCACACCCCTGAGAGATTTGACAGGGTGAGCATTTGAAGAGGAAGACGGTACCTTGTATTTTACATTTTCTTTGCAAGGCAAATAGTTACCTAATCCCTTTGCATCTGATTTACATGTTGTACTTCCTTTCATCGATCCTTCTATTTAACTTATATCAGAATGCACTTTAAGAAAAAATATAAGAAATAGAAAATGTAACAATCGAGCAATAAGCCACAACTCTACTAAAATTTGCATATAAACTGAAAATCAAATGGAGGGTTTGCAAAAGTCAGCTCAGTCTGATATTCCTTCTGTCTAGGATTAAACTTCATGCTAGACCAAATTTTTCAAATGCAGAAAAAACAGTGTCCACTCCTCTGGCTATCTGTCTTCTGGCTCTGAACCTGTAGTCCGTGGAGGAGAGTGATCCATTCATCACCGGATTCAAACACTTCACGCTCGGGTAGTGTGTTGTGTCCTGACCTGTCCCTTCTTGGCCCGGAGAGAGGCAGAACAGAATAAATATGCCATCAGCCAAGGCAGGAGTGCTGACTTACAGCAGGAGCAGAGCAGGAAGACAAACCTTTTTCTTCTAAACCTGAACCCAACCTAAACCTCTCCTTTTACTTTAGACTGTCCACCTGACATTATGAGAAACTACAGTGCAGTCTTTGGTGCAGGGTTGTGCTCTAAAAATGAGATTTACTTGCTCAGAAGTCATAGCCCTCCTCTAAATACCTAAAGGTAAAATAAGTTATCCTGTGAAATTACATGTGAATATATTCTATTAGCCCTGTAAAGCCTGACACATGAAATAATTGCCAAAAATTTAAAACTTGGCCCTTTTGACCAAAAAATGCTTCTATATCATTTACATGATATTTTGTTTGTATCATCGGGTATTTATGAAAATTCATTGATCTGCAATTAACAGATTATGCTAAAACACAGTTTGTTTTATGAATCATAATGGCACCAGTGATATATATGCTTTCATTAGATCACCTGAAAATAACACCAAGATGCTACAGTATACACATAAGACTGGTCGGTTATAACTCAATATTCTACTTTTTATGAAGGAGACGTCCAACTACCAGGGCTTATCATGTCCTCTCCAACTTTCTTTTAAACAAAGGAGGCTATTTAATAGGGTTAGGCCTAAGGCTAGTTAATAATTACAACGTCCACTGATCGATATTCACCCTCTCATAGCCCCTTTGCATATTGTGCAACTACACAAACATGAATGAAGGTGAGCATGGAGCAGCGCAGTCTGTGCACCTTATAAGACCTACAACCTTGTGCTTGGCATTTATTTTTTACATTTCAACTGAGGGTGCAATGTGTGCTTTTGCACCTTCATTGGTGCACTCTTGGCTAAAACAACTATTGATATGGCAGCTTTAGCTTTAGCTTGGATACAGTGCAGTTCATGTGAGGAGAAAATGATGAATAATGTCGGTCTTTGTTAAAGTTTGGAGTCTGCTGTGGAGATACACAGTGATAGATTGGATGAGAGAACCGTTGGATTTTTGGATTGTCTTTCAGTGTCAATTCCAGTCACTTTATCTTCATTAAAGTACAACCTGTTTTTAGCTTGAACATTCTGCCTCCACAATTTCAAAAAATGAATTTTAATGAACCCGACACACACACACACACACACACACACACACACACGGCAGTGGTTCAGAGCTTACTTAGTGTTAGGCTAGCAAGGATGCACCACAAATAGCAGAGGCAGTGGAGAGTGACAGAAAAAACGGATATGAATGATTGATTGCAAAGTTGCAAAGTTGCCACAAACACTAGAGTTAGAGGTAGAATCACTGCTCCTACTTCTTGTAAGCGGCTGTACTACAGTATCTGTGTCACTATCAGTTACATGCGTGAAATCTTTCCATATTCCATAATGTCCAGCCTGCTGACGGTTATTTACTGTACTTATACATCAGAGGTGGAGGAGTGTTGGGGTTAGGGGTGAACATGCATTCGGGGGTGGAGTGTCTCAGGGTACCTCAGATTTTGGGAGGTGGACACAGTTACAGGATTATCTCTGGAAAAAGAGGAATAACTTCTAGTGCAGTGAACATTATAAAATGTGACCAGAATCAACAGATAATAGTGTAGTATAGTGACTGTACTGTGGATGTAATTTACTCTCTCCAAAAAGTCAATTTAGTGTGAAGTTAGTCTTAAAACAGATACATCTTATTTCATATGCACTCTCAGATGAAGATAAAACAAAAAATATTTGGATGATAACACTTTAAAAACACTGTGAAAACACTGTGATGAAAACACATCTTAGCACTTCTCCAAATGTGAAAACAACACATTCAAATTTATGCGTTTCAAAGGCACAGGAGCTACTTTACTTGGCATCGACTGCCCCGTTCACAATCTGCTGTGAGACGTTTTCGTCATAGTCCTGTGGAGTTTTTGTTCTCTTGTATGAGCCTATTGAAACGCTTACTGATGAATTTATGAACCTTTGGGAAAATGTATACATTTGTCGACCCTTGGGGGGAATGTATACACTCCACAGAGACACTGTATATGCCCTGTTTTTAACATTTTCATAACATCCGTATTATTCATGTCGTGAGAAGAGCCAGGACAACATCAGCTTCTTGATGTTCTCTTTAGCCTGCGGCTCTAAGCTGAGCAACTCACAGCCAAATTGTATGTGTGTGTTTGTGCATATGTGTTTGATATTCACCACTGAACTACATACAGAACATCGTGTTTATTTCAATTGTAGTACACCAAGTACATGCTGTTTTCACATCTGTTTTCAAAGATGGTGCACCCTACAGTTTTTTTTTTACCTCCAGTGGTGACATTCTTGAAACAAAATAGACCTTGTTGTGTAGCACGTTGAAATCCATCATATGTTTGTTTACTGTTATTAAGCTTTGTGAACAGCTGATGTTATGCATTTGATCATTTATGAACACAAAACAAGGCTGTTCACAGTCATTAATATGTGAGATCAACATGCCTGTCTGGTCTGTACACCAGCTCTGTGCAGCTTGTGGGTCGCTTCACAAAATTAACATGGCAGAGTCGCTGAGCCTTAATGTTGTTTCCCCGCAAACTTCGTCTCAATTAAACTAAACTTAAAATTGGTTATAATTAAAGTTGCCAGCCACTGAGATAAGTCAAACCGCTTTACAACAGAGGAGGCTATGTTTAGTTTTATCACCTCAGAGTGAGAATGAAACTGTGCTTGTGTTGTCCATGCAGCACCAGCAGAGTTTCACAGAGGCTGTGGGGAATGGGAGTTACCTAAAATATGTTTGCCTAATTCTTTCAAGTAGTCATATTTTATTGTTGCTTTTTAGGAGGAATAGCACACAGTACAGTATATGAAGGACTTAATATGTAGTATAACAAAAAAAAAAAAAAAAAATCTGTGTTCCAAGTCATGAGAAAGAGCAAAAAAAAAAAAAGAGCCACAGTTGAAGAAAAATGGAGACAGAAGGACTGAGAGCAGCAGCTGTGTGTGGGAGGATCAGAGTAGAGAAGGAGGGATGCTGAGGAGGAATAAAGCTTTGATGGACAAAGGAGACAGAAATGTTTGTAATGGTTTGCTGTATTGACCATGTCTGGGCACAGCATATTGTATTGAAACTGTAGCTAAGTATCTGAATATATGTCTGTCTATATGTAGGTGTACAGTATGAGAAATCTGCCTGCCTGACGGTTTTGTCTGTCCAAGGCCAAATTGGATTTTATGCATAAATAAGTTGGGACAATTGAACCCTTGTGTGTTCCTGCATTGCCAAGGTCTCAGGGACACATACACTGTGCCTCAACAACAGCAAACATACTGTGGCTGAAATTGTCAGTTGGGTCTGTGACTCAACACCCGACAGAAAAGTAACATAATGTTTCCTGTAGAGAGATTGCTGAATATAGGCTTGGACGGTATCTATTTTTTCATACCTTCATATTAGGGCTGAACAAATTAATTGCAATCAAATCGAAATTGCCATGTGCAATATCCATATTCTTTTTTTTTTCAGTAAAAATGAAAATTGTAATGCTAAAATTATCATTCCCACTAATTGTGTTGCATATCACAATCACAATTTCAGTCAAAAAAATAGTAATATTACATGGTACTGAATTTGTTTGGGCGGCACGGTGGTACAGTGGTTAGCACTGCTGCCTCACAGCAAGAAGGTCCTGAGTTTGAATCCCCACAGGACCTTTCTGTGCGGAGTTTGCATGTTCTCCCTGTGTCTGCATGGGTTCTCTCTGGGTTCTCCCGCTTCCTCCCACAGTCCAAAGACATGCAGTGTGATAGGTTAATTGGTAACTCTAAATTGCCCATAGGTGTGAATGTGAGTGTGATTGGTTGTCTCCAGCTGACATCTCGCTGGGATAGGCTCCATATGGAAAAATGGAAGTTGTCACCATATTGACATCTGTGACTCATGTGAATAATTTCCACTGAGAAACATGCTGTCCTCCCTTAGAGACTATTTTTACATAGAAGCACAGAGGACTGATAGAAAGCTGAACATTAAGATGTCACAGTGAAGTTGACCTTTGACATTGTGGATATAAAATGTCCTCACGTCATCATTCTATCCTATTAGATGTGTGTGTGTGAATTCTGTCCTAATTAGGGTGTGAATTCTTGAGTTATGGCCAAAAAATGTTTTCTGTGAGGTCACAGTGACCTTTGCCCTCCAAATTGTACTCAGTTCATTCTTGAGTCAAGGTTGATATTTGCCAAATTTGAAGAAATTCTGTCAAGGCACTCTCAAGATATCGTGTCCACAAGAGTGGGATGGACAGACTAATTGTTCATGTTTGGCTTCAAAGTTCATAGTAGTTTGACAAAAAAGTTGTAACTCAAGGTCTCAGTTTTAATCTTTCTCTGGAGCTTTTAACTGTATCACAGTTGAAACCCAAGTTAAGGGCTTTATTATTGTCCCAAACAGCCACATATACAGAGAGCTGTGGCCACCACAGATGCCTATCACTTGTTTATACTACTTTGTGAAGTCCACTTGGAAGATGTATTCCACACATAAACAGTAGATCAAGATCATCCACAGACAAGTCTGCATGATCACAACAAACTGGGGGCATGCAGATGTCCGCACAGAGTCAACGTGTACACCTTCTGAAGATGAAATTTATGTCACACAGACCATAACAGACCCTCATGTGATAGTCGTTTAATGACTGAACTCACACGTCAACAGATCACCTTCATAACAGCTGAGCAAACTCTGTCTACTGATGAAAAACGTGTGAGATGGTTGTGTACCATGAGGTGGGGCTGTTTTATCAAATAAGCAAGACTTAACCTCCTTATTTTAATGTGTAGGGAACAAAATGTCCTTCGTGTCAGCTTGTAGACACAGACTCAATCATTAACATTTTCCTGCAGGTGAAACTAAAACAGGCTCTGTTCCACTGCTGCCAGTTGCCTCTGAGGCTGCGTCCAGATTTCTCTCCTGTAGGAGCTATCACTGTCCAGTTTGGTCCTTGTGGTCCAGCAGCACAGGTGGTTAGAGTCACCCTGAGTTTCACTTTGGTTCACTTGGCCGATGTTGAGCACAGCTGTAGATTTACGTGGGGTTGAGCACCTAGTGAAGTGAGAGGATGTGGAGAGACATCCAGATCTCTGCTGCAACCTAGATACTCTTTCTACAGAACCTTGCATAGGCTGTTTGTTCAAACAGTTGAAAACGAGATATGTGCTATGCATACAGTAGAGATGCAGGAAGTGTTCTGATGTGCCGCTGCTGTGAAAAGTCAGCAGTGAGGACATTTGGTTGCATAGATGTAATAAGTACTAGTTTGCCAGCTGCGACCATGTTTTGTGTACCATCTCTAACAAACAGTCAGTGGTGTTTCCTTTTAGCTCTGACCACAGTCTTTCCCTATCCTTAAAGCGATATTCCACCTTTAAATGATAACCCACTCAGTGTGTACTCACCCCTATGCTGATGTGATGATGGGTGAAGATCTTCAGTTCACAAAACAATCCTGGAGTTTCAGCAGAAAACAGGGTAGCAGCCTCATCCAGTACAATGGCAGTGAATGGAGACCACGGATAAAACGTTAAAAAAAGAACACAAAACAAACACAAAATGTCTCCATCCTGCTTGTGTGGTGTAATCCAAGTGTCCGCGAGCCGCGACATTAAAAATTAACCGAAAAAGACGCCATTTACGCCATGTTTTTAGCTGAAATGTCAACTGTAGCATGTAGCCGGTAGGATGTAAACATGGCCTCAATCTCGCGAGACTTCCGCACGTGCGTCCATTAAGAGATATACAAGTCTCGCTTTTCAGGATACTGGGCTTTCTGTCTTTTGGTGTGTTGGAATAATTGTTTTTGAAGATGGTATAATCAATACTTTTATATTAACATTGAATCACTTCATTTTCATTTTATTTAACTTTTCAGTTTTGGGTCACTCCCTTAGCTCTCAAAGCTTCGTTTCCAGCTTAAGCAGAATCTACATAGCAACCACATGCTACCTGCTTAGCACCCGACAGCTAAGTTAGTGACAAGCTGAGTGGATACTGATCTTATATTCATCAGGTGGCCAGAAATATTACTCAAAATGTGCTCTGTATCTGCTGAATGTGTTAAATGTTTGCCATAAAGTTTGTCATATTAAATTAAAATGTGATTATATGTCAGTGTTGTGTTTACAGGTGTTTTTGCTGCCCCCAGGTGCTCAAAAATCAGTTAGTGCAGGTTTAACCATGTAGTTTTAGTTGTCATAACTAAAAAACCTACATAAAAAGAAAGAAAATTAGTGATGCATTTGTCAACTCTACCTCTCCTAACAGTGTTGAGACTGGCTATCTTTCTCATCTGAAGGACTATTCAAGTCCTTGAGTGTATCACTTTCAGCTTCAGTGGTATCAATATTATCCAGACATCAAAGTATTACTTTCACGCTGTCTGTCTCTGTATTTCTTTCCCTCTCCCCCTCTTTATATTCCTCGACTGCTGTTTACGTGGTCAGTCCTTCAGAGACAGGCTGACGCAAGCCCGAGTCGTCTAGTATGTCTGTGAAAAACTGATAGAATCAGAGCGTGTCCCTGGGCTCGTCTCACACATGGGCGCAGAGGTGACTAGATGGTCCACTGCTCCCCAAATTTAGAACAACTGCCTCTTGGCTATCACCGTCTGATGGGGTTAAATTGCTTTAACCCTTTTCAAGGTCAAACTTGTGGATCACTCGCCTCGCTTTTCCTCAAACCGTGTGTTATCTGCAGGCGATGTGTTGGCAGGCCCGGGGAAGATGTTGTCCCTGCTTTTCTGGGATGATTTCCAATATCAGTGCAAGTGAATACTGCCGTGGTGCTCCCGAGTGAGGGCCCCAAACCTCTTATTTACATGTTGTGGTATGGATAGAAAATGGAAATGCATTATAGTGTAGAAGAAAAGCCATAAGGTGGTTCTTTGTTTATAGGACTTTATCACCTAGATAAAGGCCCTATATCTGCATCTGTGTGCATATTTCTGCAACAGAAACAATACACTCTTAGAAATAAAGATGCTAACCAGTACCATATAGGGTTCTTCGGCTTATCCCCATAGGAGAACTCTATTTGGTTCCACCAAGGACCTAATATAAAGGGTTATACCATCTGTGAAAGGTTCCAACCAGAGCCCCCTATGAGAGGTAGTACACGGAACCCTTCTATGGTATAATGGTTCCACCCAGAACCCTCTCTGGGTGTTCTATCCAGGATGTTTCCACCTTCTTAGGGGTTTTGGTAGAACACACCCAGGGGGTTCAAAAACCCTTTTTGTATTCCAAGGGTTTCTTGTCTTTTGAGGGTTCTATAATAAACCAGATGAGGAAAAAAGAAGAAGAGCAAAATGAATTGATTAAGGTGATTCCAGATACATCTACATTTTGAACACTTACAGTTTCAACAGTCCTTGAAAAACTTTTACTTTCAAAAAAGGGTTCTCTGGATGAAAAGGGTTCTTAATGGAACCCTTAGTCTTTGAAATAACCCTTTACAAACCCTTTCTTTAAATAAAAGGGTTCTTCAGAGGCAAACGGTTCTGGGTAGCACCCCAGCCCTTCAGGAAGAACCGTTTTGGAACCCTTATTTCTAAGAGTGTAGTGTGTAAGCGCCCTGAAGAAAGACTGAAAACAGAATTTAAATGCCATATTTTTATCAAATGAGGGTCAACAAGTGGCAAAATCAAGCTATTGTCTGGTTTCAGTGAATGGTGTAAGATAATCCCAGGTCCTGTGTGCATGTTGTTGACATTTAACAGCTATTCTGACAAAAAGCTCCACACCACACTCACTAAAATGATCTGAACAGCAGACAAGCAAATGAACAAAGTGCTTGTACTCCTCAGTGAGTAGACTGCTGTTAGGTAACAAGTAACAGAGGAGCAAACCTGTTTGTATTCAGATAAATGTGATAGGTGACACATGCAGTCCATGAAGGGCAGACGAGAGAAAACACACACAAACATTTGGTTTGATCAAGATGATAAAGGGAAACCTTTTCAAATATTCCATCATTGTCAGCTGTTATTGACTTCACATTTTTTAGACTTGACTGACTCCCATTTTCAAGTGGCAATTTTCATCACATTAGACTTAATAGTTTGGAAAATATTATGTTTGACTGGAGGATACAGATTGGAGGTGAGGGGGAAAGTTGGCCTGTTCTGAATGTGCCGCATTACTGCGTCATCTGAAGGACATTTCGGCTCATTTGATCTTTGCAGAGAGTTTTTCTTGTTCCCTGATCCTTCTTATATATTTGGTATTACTTTGATGAAGCAACCCCATTCTGCCTTCTAAAAGAAATGTAGCAGAATTACAGCCCTATTTATACAGCCAATATAAACTCATCAATAGGGCTGGGTACCGAACTTTGATATTTTTATGGCAGCGACCCTACTGCTTTGATCCTCTTGAATATTAAAAAACATTGCATTGTTCATCACCAGATTTTGATATCCAAGGAGTAAATGATCATCAGTGAGCAAATAAGCCTGCAGCATGCTTGTATCAAAATCTAATTATGCTGTGAATTTGCTGTCCAACGGCTTAAGTCCATCGAGCATGGCAGCGTTGCATTACGGCTGCGCCACATCCACTGGAGCTCATCACTGCCATTCTACACAATGCTTGTGATTTCACCAGCAGCACCGTGGCACATCTCAGAAGCCGCTCTCCACTCTGCTCTGCTTCGCAGAGTCTGTTTTTGATGGATGCTGCGTCAATCTGCACAGAGCAGATCAAGCAAGCAGGAAGTCAGACCCAGAAACATCATAGAGAATCTGGTAAATTTTCAAAATAAAAGACCCTGTGCAGACTCGCGATCATAAGAACTGAGCAAGTCAGCATAATCAGGTGGGCAAAATGCTCCACTGCTAAAACGCTTCTAAAATGCTGCTGGTGGGACATGCAGTCATGGGGAGGATGGAACAAAACCTTTGTGCAGACATGCCATGCTCATTGAAATCAACATGCAGGAAACACACTACGTTAATGCTATGCCCAGAGGCAGGGACTATTGTTTATATATATTTTTAACTGCCAGCTACTTATCTGCACAGATAACTAAGTGAACTTTGTATAGCTTTTAGCTTAACAGTGCAGCTAACCTGCTAGCATGTCAGTGAGTCTGTTCCCCACATCGTCCCTGGCGCATCCACTCCTCACCACCGTTGGAACAGATAACCTGGTATCAAAGTCAGATAACCCGGTATCAAAGTCAATGTATCACAAACGGTAATTTTTTTTAACAATACCCAGCTCTACTCACAAACATATCATCAACTTATTTTTATCCATTATGTACATGTGGACGCGGGCTGAGGGGGCTCAGCTTTTCATAGACTGAAGTAGGGGGGCAGGGGAAGTAGGGGGTATATGGTATGGTATACCATACCATATACCATGCATACTTTATACTGACCTATTTATTGCAGCAGTTTTTGCTTCTCTTGATAACATGGCATGTTTTTGATCATGACATGATCATTTTGCTGGCTTTTATACCTTGGTATGACTTTCTGGGAATAAATCTCGTTGAATACAGCACAGATAAATGAATAGTAGATGAAAATCATGGAAAATATATGCTACCTCAAAGCGCTGAGGCTGTTTAGATGCCTAGAAGAATGAATCGCACACCTCAGGCAGTTCAAGGGAAATTATTTCAAACCGTGATGTGTGTCAAGATGTGATTATTTGAAACTATATATATTTTTCCCAGGCCTAGAGATGAGAGGGGAAGAGGGAAGGAGCAGCAGGCAGAGAGCGGAAATGGGGATGGCAGAGGTAAAAAAAAAAAAAAAAAAAGAGCCAGCAGGATTCCACCTGTGCATGTTTCGCATTGAAAAGACTGAGGCTGCCTCAGTGACTCACATTACAACGAGGTTTGATTAGGAATGACAAGCATGGCAGCATTTAGACGTCAGACATATACAGAAATGTATGTGTATGTGACCGAGACACATTGGCTGTTACTTCTCCCAAAAGCACCTCACAGTGCCCTGCACTCACACATAAATGCTGCTGGTGACGTGCTTTATCCATTTAGCCACACAGAACTAGCTTGGCCATGCCAACTTAGATCAGAGGCTGCGCGCTGTGGAATCAAACAGCAGCCGGTCGACGGTCCCAAACTCCCAGCACTGACATGAGGACTCCATCACACACCATTAAACCTGCAGCCAGAGGCAAGGGTGGGTGAGATGGGAAGAGGGGGACGCAGAGAGTGTGACAGAGGCACAGTGAAGGAGTGTAGACAGGGGAAGAGAAAAGCGGAAAGAGAGGGACGGAGCTGGAAAGAAAATCACTGCTGGTTTTACACCTGCTGCTAGCAGCCCCTGAAAGACAAGAAAGTCTCCTTAGAAAGGGCTCTGCCAGTGAGAGACAGTGCTGTCTGTACAGTAGTTGCTCAGATATGACAGACAGCTAGTTTTTAAAACGGTGAGTCACTTAGAGGAACGCTGTTCTTCCGTCTGCTTTGTAGGGTTTGTGACAAAGAAATGGCAGTTGGAAAGACAATGCAGTAACTGTACCATTACATCACTCTCACATCTGACATCTGGGACACTTTGTACACTCTTAGAAATAAGCACTCCAAAAGGTCTCTCTCTGAAGGACTGAAGTTCTACCCAGAACCAATCTGAAGAACCCTTTTTCAGAGAAAGTGTTTGTAAATGCTTTTTTTGTAAAACTGGGGGTTCCTTTCATCCAAATAACCCTTTTTAGAAGAAGAGTTCTTCAAGGATTACTGAAATCCTTGGAGAACTCTTGTCAAGGGTTCGTCAACAGTCCTTTGTATCATATATGGGTTCTAGATAAAGCCCTTGGAATTTAAAATGGTTCTTGGAAGGGCCACCTGGGTGGGTTGTAGATGAAAACCCTTGGAATATAAAAGGGTTCTTGGTGGAACCCTCTGGGTGGGTTGTAGATAAAACCCTTGGAATATAAAAGGGCCACCTGGGTGGGTTCTTGTTAGCACCCGTAGAAGGTGGAGCGGTTCAGGATAGAACCTCCAGAGAGAGAGTTCTGGGTGCAAGCATTACACCATAGATGGGTTCTCTGTAGAATCTCTCATAGGGGGTTATGGGAGAAACCTTTCACAGATAGCTCTAGTTGTAACCCTTTATATTGGGTCCTAGGCGGAACCAAAAAGAGTTTTCCGAAGAACCTTTTCTTTTCCTTTATTTCTAAGTAATTTCTATGTCATTTTAATGTTTTGTCTTTGTCTTTCTGTCTCTCTCAGATCTGTTTCGTAAATCTGGACCCTCAGAAAACGCACTGTCGTGATGACAAAAGCATCAAGGTGAGCGCAATCCTCGTCCACACTCATTTTTTCCCTTCCGTAAGTGAGACCTCTTTCTTTCCCGCCTACTTTTAATCCCCCCAGGAACTCTCTTCATTGTATTTCACATATAAACACTGGCTCAGTTGCCATGGATTCAAAACCATTACCCAGAATTAGAGGGTCGTTTTGTTTAGATGCAAATTTTCCACCCTTTTGCAGCTGGTGGTGGCAGCAGTGGGCGATCAATAATCATTCCACATGCCTCAAAACTTCTTGCAGGAAGGATTTTATAATTACAGTTTGTGCCTCTGAGTTGGTACCACAGAGGACACATGTTCAGTTTTGAAGTCGCTTGAAGAAAAGCCTTTTTCTTTTTTATCATGTAGCATTGTGTCTGTGCTCGGCATGTCTCCTGCAGAAACTGGCATCGGTGTCTCCAGACCTGCCAAAGCTTGTTGAATTACTGACCGTCCACCAGCCGAAAGAAAATGAGATCCTGCTGCTCGGTGGCCTCGAAGCCCCAGACGCTTGCCAAACACACCCACACTCCCCCTCTCAGGTGAGTTTTGCAGTGATGTCTTCAAATCCTTGCAAGTATTTTTAAGCCTTTGAATTAACTGGCCTGGGAGTGCGAGGCAGAGAGTGCAAGCTGTTCTTTTGTACCGCAATTTCGTGTGGATTAGATTTGAACCTTTTGTGCCTGGAAAAATCCACAAGAGGAAGTGCATTCATTTTATCAAGCAATTCTCCCCCATTCACTCCAATAAAAACATTTCCTCGTCTTCTGAGGCGCAGAACTAGGTGTCAGACAGAAAACCAATATTTGCATGTACAGAAAAAAACACTTGCAGGTACACGACAATGAATGACTTAATGAAAAACATTTTTAGTCCAGAATACTTTGAGACTTTAATAAGACATAGAAAATACAAGCACCAAATTGTACCAGCTCCCTAATATCCCTTTCTGCTTTTATTGGTGTTTTTTTCTTTAAATGTTCCCTTCAGCATAGACCTTTTGAAGCTCACCAAATACATCATTGTATAAAAACATTGTTAGAATCAATACACGGCCTGAGGAGCCTGCACAGACAATTAAACTTGCATGAACAGGTCCAGTGAGTTAATAGTTTATCGAATAAAAGGAAGAAAAACATACATTAGAGCTACATAAACTTACTGGGTCTGAAGGTCTAAGAAGTTTCTAATATTGTGTCTCATAATTTGTGACTCAGTGTATGTGTTGTCCACTGTGTGTTAATGCATGTTGGGTGCATGTTCAGTATGTGTGTTTATGCATGTACAACCCCATATCCAAAAAAAGTTGGGACATTGTGTAAAACATACATAAAAACAGAATGTAATGATTTGCAAACTATTTTCAACTTGTATTCAATTGAATACAGTACAAAGACAAGACATGTATCGATAAAACTGATAACCTTAATTTTTTTTTTGTGGAAAAACACTCATTTCTGAATTTGATGTCTGCAACAGGTTTCAAAAAAGTTGACACAGGGGCAACAAAATGCTCAAAAAACACCTGTTTGGAACATTTGACAGGTAAACAGGTTCATTAGTAACAGAATCACAGTATCATGATTGGGCATTAAAGGGGCATCCTCAAAATGCTCAGTCGTTCACAAACATGGATGGGGTGAAGTTGACCACTTTGTGTAAAACTGCGTGGGCAAAGATTCAGCAGTTGAAGACCAACATTTCTCGACACTATACGGAATTTCACTATCTATAATCCATATTATTTTTAGAAGATTCCTAGTAATCCGGAGAAAACTCTGTACATAAGTGGCAATGCTGAAAACCAATATTGAATGCCAAACCACCCCTCAGGTGGCACGGCATTAAAAAACCCTAATTGTATAAAGGATACTACATGAGCATGGGGACACTCTGGAAAACTGTTGTCAGTAAACACAGTTTGTAGCTGCATCTACAAATGCAAGTTGAGACACAACCATGCAAAGTGTAAGCCATACATCAACATCTCACTCAAGAAACATCTGCAGACTTCTCTGGGCCTGAGCTCATCTGTAATGAACTGACGCAAAATGGAAAAGCGCTGTGGTCTGACAAGTCCACATTTTAGATTATTTTCAGGACGCATGGTATGAGGGTGTGTTACTGACCTTGGTTTCATGGGTAACTTTGGAGCAACATATGCTACCATCCTATTTGTGGTGAATTATGAAGCGCATAACAGACACTGGACTGTTGAGCAACTGAAGTTGTATATCAAGCAAGAATGGTGAAAGAATGAAAAGAATGAAAAACTTTAACAATTAGTGTCCTCAGTTCCCAAATGCTTACTACGTGTTGTTTAAAGAAAAGGTGATGTACGCAGTGGAAAACATCACTCTGTCCCAACTTTTTTGGAAGGTGTTACAGGCATCAAATTCAGAATGTGAGTTGTTAAATTGTTATTTAAATTACATACTGAATAATATAGGTCAAAAAGGATTTGCAAATCATTGCATTCAGTTTTTATTTATTTTTTACACGATGACCCAGGTTTTTTGGAATTGAGGTTGTAGAACTTTGTATAAACATAATGTGTGCGTCTATGTGTGTGTGCATGCATAATAAGTATCTGTACATGTTCCATTCAGGGTGGACAGCAGCAGCAGCAGAGGAGTACGGGAGTTTGCCTGGTTCAGTGTTCAGGGCAGAGACGCTCCAGCCAGCCCAGCAGCATCATCTTTGATATCAACAAGTTCCTGATTGGTCTGCAGTGGGGGAAGGAGCGACAGCTTCAGCAGGGCAGAGCAGCGGGGCAGCGGATCGATGACGACACAAATCGCTCCATCTCGTCCATAGAGGAGGACTTCCTGACTGCCTCAGAGCACCTCGGTGACGACAGCGAGGACGACGGCTTCAGAAATGGTGAGCCCCAACACCTCCATCATGGAGGTTTTGTTTTTCAGCTTTGTTTATGTTATTTGACAGGATATTTCCAAAACCTTTGGATGAAAACTGGTGGAAGGTGAAGACAATAACTAAAGTTAAGTTCTGGTGTTGATCTAAATGAGTTTCTCAACATTTTTTACTTGTTCACTGCTTACATGTGCAGTAAGCAGCTCTGGAGAAAGATAACTGATTGGTTGAGTCTCATTCTCAGGTCAACAAATACAGGCGCTTTGGGTTGGTGGCTCAGACAGAGGTTAGCAATTAATATCTTACCAAACTGTGGTTGACTAAAGTCTCCCATCGTGGGCTAGATTTTCTAAAGGCTGAAAGCAGAGCAAAGAGAAAGTGCAGAAGTCTAGTTTTCTCTTAGAACTTTTGCCTAATGACACCAAAAATAAACTGCCTACCCCAGCTTTTATAGCTAAGCTTTTTTGCTATATTTTTTGAAATTCTCTTTACATCTTGGCAGCATTCAATAAATCAAATGTTCTGACAAAAACAAAGAAAAAAAAAAACAGGTATCTGTGGCAGACCTGTAATGAATTAAATGATTGGATGACTACCTGCCCATGTGCACTTTGCCTGTGCTCTCATGACCATGAGTCTTCCACAAAACTAGTAGGCAGATATATGCTAAAGCTACAGCGAGCTAGTCGCACAAGAATGACGAGAAAGTGCATCCAAAATTTCCCAATAAATGTCATTGTTATAGTCATGTTAGTTAATCAGGATTAATCCCTACTTATGTTGTGAATAGTCATAGTTCCAAGAATAATTTTTAACATTTATGCATCAAGTTTTTGTATGTATTTATGCATGCTGAGCATTCATCTTTATTTAATCTGTCATGATTGAATTAATCATAGTCCCCTCAAGTCCACTTTGTGTGTCCCAGTGTACAGCGACACAGAGGTTAAAGATTCCATCTCACATTCATCATTTAAACATGGGACTAAACAGCTTGAACATCCTTATAGTGTTTCTGTGATAAATTTGCATTTACCCACAGCTTGAGTCAGCATGCTGTCTGTTCAAAATCTTACATAAAGTTTAACCACATACTATACAGCATGAAGTGGCTGCTCCAAAACACATTTTAACATGATGGCCTCCTCATTGACACCTAAAAACAGGCAGATCTATAAACAGGATGCAGATTTTAAGGCTTAAAAGCAAAAGCAAGCAAACAAAGCAAACAATTGTCCATCAAGTACAAGCAGCATTATCTACTTTTTTAGTTCCCTGTAACTGTAATGTTTACATGTTCAAGCATAATGTTCATATTTAGATCATTACATGTAAGAATGCTTTCTGCTGTGTGTAGATGGTACAGCAGTGATTGTAGTGGGGCTGCCCCCCCCCCCGATAGTCGATGATTCAGATCATTAGTCGGAGCCCCCGGTAGATGACTGAGTTTCTTCTGGTCGAGCATTCGTGTTTTTTTTTCCCCACTTTGTCAGTCAGTGTGCATTACAGTTACAGGATACAACAGACAAAAATGCACAGGGAGAACATTTAAATGAGGAATTAAAGGGAATTATAAATGTATTTTTATTTTAGCTGGTGCACTTCTTAAAAAATATTCTCTGGACCACACACGCTGCTGGTTGACTGAAAAGAGGGTAAAAGGAGTAGTTGATAAACAAGTTTCATTGTACACAGACCAATGCAATAACATGATAGGTGGTAAACTTTACAAACTTTAAAAATCACCACAAACCTCAAACCTAACTGTGATGGAAGAGGTGAAGGGTAATAGGAACACAGGGCAGTGCAGGGCATTGCTTAATGTTTGTGTTTGTTTTCGCTACTGACAGGCTCAGATTGTTGTTGTTGGTGTCTGAAAACAATATGGAAAGAATCACGACAGTGAGAGGCCTCATTTTAAAGGGGAAGATTAATTTTGTTTATCCAGAAACAGCTGTTTAATTGCTCTCGCCCAACTCTTGACTCCTTTTGCATCATCATCACCTTCATTCAGACATTACGTAAACCCAGTAAAACTCACTAAAAACATCTTGGTACAAAGGAGCATGAAGCGTGAAGGTGGTGCTTGACAGCGGCTGTAGCCTCGGGAGAGAAGCTCCACACATCCACTGATTTGATAACTGAACTATTTGAGGACAAAACAAACAAAAAACGAATTGTTGAATGTTCATATAGGACGGTCAAATCTGATTAGACTCCAGAAAATCTTAGTCAGGGACAGCCCTAGATTGTAGTGTTGAGACATGACTGGCTCGTTTTTCCAAGTAGTTCCTTCAAAGATGATAACAGTGGAAGTGATGGTGATCCTGCTGGACTTTCTTATCTCACATAGATTCTGTAGAAATTTAAGGTTAGCAAAATACTTTAATTGACCCTTCACAAAGCCCCTCCTGCGAACAGCAAATGTCAAATCATAGCTTAGTAACTGTAATTAAGATGTCACAGGCCCGTCAAGCTTTGCATTTCTCTCTGTGTTGAAGCAGTGTGCATGAGGCTCTGAGACCAGTGATACATGGTGTTTCATGAGTCTGGACGGTCATGTCTTTTTTGTCGCTTTCAAAAACAGAAAACACAACAACACACATGTGAGGAATGGATTAAACTTTGTCTTTACCCACTCTGCGAATGTTAGCATGTCCAGCTAACTAACACTAGCTTACTAGCTGCGGTAATGTTGCCTCCAGTCAAACTTAAATTACCACTGCGTTTGGACAACTCATGGCTTATTCCCAGGAGTTTCTTTGTGATTTGTTGTGTGAGAGGTTTCAGAAATGAGAGGCTGCTTCTGTTGGAATCTCTGTGGCATCGAAGACCTTGTGTTTCAACAATGTCCCCCAATTTTGATGTTAAATTTGCTACCGTTGGGGTGCTCCTGTCGCTCAGTTAGTAGAGTGTGCGCCCCATGTACTGAGGCTGTCAGTCCTCTGCAGTGGCAGCCAGTTTGACTCCTGGCTGCGGCCCATTTGCTGCGTGTCATCCTCTCTCTCTCTACCCTCTTTCCTATCATATCTCCAGCTGTCACTGTCTAATGTCTAATAAAGGCAAAAAATACCCAAATAATAATCTAAAAAAAAATTGCTACCATTGTATAGAATCGCACGTTGTATAGTAAATCACACAAAACATTTTCAGCCATCCGGCCTTCATCAGTATGTGCCACCGTGCCAGCTGCATCTGTGCAGTGCAAGAGTGCAAAGCTTGACAGGTGTAGCAACAGCAACCAAGGAGGGCAGGCCTTAGCGAAGGGCCAGTTGCATTAAGATACAATGAAACGCCACATTGACAGTGCTCAAGAATATGTTAACTGTTATGACATTATTGCTGCCATCAAACCAGACTTCAGTATTTAATACTGTGAACATTATTTAAGTCATATTCATTTTCTTGAGCAGACAGGTTTAAAAACAAATTCAGCATATTGAGTAGAAATTAAGCCCTGCATTTTTTCTCTATGGGTTGCCACTACACCACTAAGACTGTTGTGTTGCAAGCACTAAAAGATTTCTATTGTGACTGAGAATGTATAACATAAGAGTGAAGTTTGTAATTATTGCCATTGTGTTACCCTGGTGATGAATGAAATGTTGTAGATGGAAATAATTCTCAGGGCTTTTGTCCAAGGGGAAATTGAATGGGATAAACAAGACATAAACAAGCTCAAATATTCAGTGAAGGCTAAAACAGGGTAATATTCTACTCTTGCTGTGACACTTTGCAAAGTGATGGAGCTGCTTTGTAATCAGTGAGGACATTTTTCACTCCCTGTCTTTCTCTGTTTTTCCCTCTCTTATCACAGAGCCAGAGAGTGGTGACCTGGCAGAGAGCTTGGTAGAGGTTGCACAGAAACACTGTGTCAGACTTGCATGTCAGAGGGGACAGCTGTCCCATCATCAGAACAGAGAGGACGCTGAGGTGAAAAGGGAAGGGCACCAGCGAGCAAGCCTCCACACTAAGGAATCAGCTGGTCACTACGCCACCAATCTGGCCGAGTCAGTACTGCAAGATGCCTTCATACGCCTCTCTCAAGATGAAACCTCCTTTGTCTCTGAGGCTGCTGTCAGTGTGTCCCTCTCTAGCCGTCCTTCCAACTCCACCGGCCCTTCAAAGACCAGAGAGCCTTCCCAACAGCGCACCTGCTCTTTTGAACTCCCCAAGATTGTTATAGTTCAAAGCCCAGACAGTTCTGATGGGGCTGTAGAATGGCCGGAGACCCAGGTGTCTCATGTGCCTGACCAGGATATCACTGCCAAAGCCAGAGAGATGCCAGAGAATGGGACACAGGCACACATACACCACCACAATGGAGGACACCCATCCAAACATGTAGAGGTGGCTTTGGCCTGCGCTGCCAGTATCATTGGCACCATCACTACCCCACAGCTGACAGAGCAGCTAGTCATGGAATCGGCTTCAGAGGAGGACACGGAGGAGGAGCTGCAGGAACCAGAGGAGAGAGGTGACTACTCCTTCTCCTCGGCCATGTGTGGTATGGCTCAGGTAGCTGGTGCTGTAGCAGCCGTTGAGCTAACAGAGGAGTCAGGGGAGTGCGGTGATTCCGACGCAGATTCCGCTGAAGTCTACACAGCATCCCGTGGTCTGATGACTGCTGCTGAGGCCTCTACAGCCATCACGCTGCACTGCAGTGTGGCAGAAGGCACCAGCGTCGAAGCGTTTCGTGCCAACATCGCTGAGGTCCTACATAGGGAAGCGGCTGAGGTGCTGACTCAACCACAAGGCTACAGGAGTGTAGCCCACCTGCTGGAGACCACACATAACAAGATAGTAGATGGCATTACTTGTCCAAAAAAGTCTTACATGGATGAAAGAGAGGTGGATGACTTAATAAATGAGGTGGCAGACAGTCTATTCAAGCATGCTTTAGAAAAAGCAAAAAAGAAAAAAGAACTGGAGGGTACTGGAAAAGATGCACCAAACCTCCAGGTTTTTCTTCAGGACAGCGTAAACAATTTGTTGTTTGATATCCTTTGCCTGACACAGAAGAAAATCAGTCATATCTCTACATGTGACCAAGGGTCATTTGAGACTCAAGAGGGTGACACATGTGCTAGGGAGCCTGTTATGATCAAGGAGAGCAAGGATCCTTTAAGTCAACTACAGTGCTTAGTAGGCCATGGCCTGTCCACTAATAGTGAGAACCACAGCAGTGTGCTACACTGCACAGATAAGCTCACCATGGTTCCTGGGCTGAAGGAGAAATATGTGCTTGAGGAAAGTGATCTCATTGCATCTTCCACCATTGCACACAGCAAAGAACAACAGCAGCAGTCATCATGCAGACAAAGTCTGTCTAAATCCAAGGACTCCTTTGACCACCAGCAGATCCAGCAGACCAGTGGTGCCATCAGAGAGCCTTGGAGTGAAATCCCAGTTCATAGCACAGAGAAGAGGGGACGACTAATGACAAGCAGTGACAGCAGACAGTCCTCCCTCACACCCCAGTCCTCCCTCAACTCTTGCAGTTCTCTGCCCTATTTGAGAATGGACTCAGAGTCCAGGACACCGATTACTTGCTATGCTGATGATTTGGCTGCTACGTGGTGTCTATGGCCACAGAACTAGCAGCCATCTGCCTGGAGAACTCAACTGGGAAACAACCCTGGTTCTGTGCCCTGAAAGGGATGTCTAACGAAGGACCAGAAGCCTACTTGATACCTGCTTGCCGCACTGTCCTCAGGAGAAAAGAGGGTCAGAGCGGCAATGCTGCCTCCAAGAAACATCGTGCACCACGCCTCAGTGAGATCAAGAGGAAAACAGAGGAGCAGCCGGAGCTGATGGAGCGGCTGGTGAACCGAGTGGTGGACGAATCAGTCAATCTTGATGAACCGCAGGACCCATTTGCCCTCTTTGCCTCTGAAGTCACAGCCAGGATCATGAATTGCCCGAGCTTAATGTGGTGGATACCTCCAAACCAGGCCAACCACGGAGCAGGTTGCAGTGTGAGAGGTGGAGCCGGGGAAAGGCATCTAGTTATGAGAGCATTCCAGAAGAAGACGCAGACCCCTCAGGGACACCCAACACCCTGGGCCCCGGCAGTCGGTTAGGTCAGAACTTGAGCCGTGGTAGCTCGATCTCTAAGCAGTCTAGCTGTGAGAGCATCACAGATGAGTTCTCAAGGTTCATGGTAAACCAGATGGAGACTGAGGGCAGGGGCTTTGACCTTCTGCTGGACTACTACGCAGGAAAAAATGCCAGCAGCATTCTGGCTGCAGCTGTACAACAGGCTGCATCAAAGAAAAATGGTCACCTTAATGTCAAGACCTCGTCCTGCCTGTCCAAACAGTCTAGTACTGAGAGCATCACAGAGGAGTTCTATCGGTTTATGCTTCGAGACATGGATAAAGAAAACAAAGAGTATGGCATTGCCAAGACTAAAGAGTGGAACAACAGCCTGTTCCCTCCTTCTCCTAGAACACCCTTCTGTATACGACAGTCCTCTGTCCCAGACCGGCGCTCCTCAGACTCACGACTAACTGTCAACTCACCCATTAAAGCCAACTCTTTTGATGGATTTGCCCGCAATGTGCATGGAGACACACTTAATATCTTCCCCACCAACTCAGTGTCAGCACAGGACTGTGCAAGTCAGACTCCTGCCTCTATCAAAGGGGTAAGACTGACCAGATCACTGATATGCTGATTCATGAGACCTGGTCGAGTTCCATTGAGTCCTTGATGAGAAAGAACAAGATCATATCTGATCCAGAGGACAGTATTGAACTGGAGGCGGCAGGAGACTCCCAGCCCCATGTGCAGCAGTTTGCCAATCGCCTGGCAGCTGACATTGTAGATATTGGCAAGTCTGCACTGGGAGGCCAACAGGATGTCGCTGGGGGCACATCTGGGTCACACCCACAGCCGCACAAGCCTGTTGGTGAAAGAAGGAGAGGGTTCAAACAGTCTCATCTAAGTTGTAGTCGGAGTAGGTCCAGCCAGGAGCAAACAGTTCCTGGAGTAGGATCTGGGACTAGTGACAGTAGTGGACCGCGTGTGAGGGGCCCCAGAGATGTGCCACTGATCCACATTGAGGGAGATCAGAGGGATGAAGAGACTAATTTAAATCCTGAAAGAACAGGAGGACGACCTCAGGAAACACCAACAGACATGTCAACTACCAAGCGTACAGAGAGAGCTACAGCTAACGGCAGCAGGTATGACACTGCTCACAGTCTTTCTGTATGATAGTCAGACCCCTTATTCAGGCAGAGGTTTTTATAGTCCAGCAGCAGAATCATGATACTGCAGATATAAAAAGTAGAGATTAATTAGTCTGACAAGCGTGAGACATGAATACATATATTTCAAGGTAAAATTAAAAGTTGTCAAAGAAAATCAGCACTGAACTAATGAAATCCAGGCCCTCAAACTGTCCAAGCATACCAAAGCTATTTTTAGAGTTTGATCAAAGAGTGGCAGGCACACAGAGGATCCATTCACTGGGAAAACGAATCTATTTTAGGAGTGTGTGAGGTTTGACAAACCTTTGGCTAGGCTGTGACTCACACTGTCTAGGTGATGTACTGTGTGTGCAGAAAGCTTTTAAAGGCTTCATCTTTTATCCACTGTGGGTCTGTTCGACTCACCTTGATCAGTACAAGCTGCATTCCACTTAGCTAACACACTAAATCCACAAGACACTCATAGGTGCACAACTAAAATAACAAGGAATTACAATCAGGCATGTTCAGACAGAAAGCAAAGTGAATTTTTGCCTCGTGTTACTCATGGGATTATTTTTGGAAACATTTTGTACAGCTGTAAGCTAATGAGCCATTAGCTAACAGCTGGCTAGTCTCGTCATATCAGACCATTGCAGAACTCACCGCCTACCGATGGGGGATTTCTAAATGCAAAATAGTTGCTTGAACAGTGGTTTGTTAAACCTACGTCCCTTACAGATTATTCAAGGAAATGTTTTACCAGACACAACGCTCTCCCCCGATTCTCCTCAGTAGTAGGCATGTCACCATCCCAGTATGAAGGCATGACTTAAAGACTTTCGATTGGTTCTGCAGTGCAGTTCTTTTTTAAATAATTCTCAATTTGTTTCCACTGAATTTTAGCAACGAAAGCTGTGGGATTGTCCTCAGTCACTACTGAGCAAAGCGTTCAGAGACTAACCTGTGATTCTGTATGTTTGTGAAGCAACATTTCTCCTTCACCAATCAATATGGACAAAGGAGACTAATTACAGTAATGTTAGACAGTTGAGGTCAGCTCCTCTGCAGCTTGCTGGTGAGACAGTGAGAGTGAAGTTAAATCCACTGTTTAATCATTAAAGTTTAAAAAACAACCTCTGAGCCACTGCTAAATGTGTTGACAGCAGAGCAGAATCCAGTCTAAATCTGCTGTTTATTGCTCCAGATGCTCCTGACTCTTCCCAGCAAAAGCTCAGCAGGAATCTGTCACCGAGCGGCGGCTATGTCCTTCTGCTCCGTCCGGTCCTCCCCATGCAACACAAATTTTTCGCTCAAGATGAATATTTTCAACTTGCACGAATTTTGTGAATTGGCACCGTGTCATTTATGTTGCCCAGTGTGAATAATGTCAATTTTGTGTCAATTTGCATCTTTGCATCGACTTGACGCAAAAATTTGCTTCGCTTTCTATTTGAATACACTATAATAAGGGTATGTACTCCTTCTGATTATTACATTATTAGGACATGGTCAGTTGTAAATGTCTTATTATAGCCATCCTGGCATTTTAGCAAAGCAAGGACTCACCAAGGTGGTATGATTCACTCCAGTTCTAAGTGTCTGAGTGTCCTTTTGGAGAAAGCAGTAGAGCATAGACTCTCCCAGAAGACATTTTAGTGGATATTCTGGGGGTAATGAAGACTGGAGCTGTTCATAGTGTGTTTCAGTGCGGGATCAAATGAACCCTCTGAAAATGTATAAGTGAAAAGATGCTAATGTGCAAGGGAGGCATATAGAGGAAAGTAAAAAATATAATATCCAGATGTGGGGAATCAATTGCAATCTGTTGGTCTTTTACTAAGAAATGTAGATCCACAAAATAAGACTTGTTCAATAGTGAATGAGAGGGAAAACAGCTGAAAGGCTCCCAGGCCACAGGAGAGTTACAAGACACGCTCCTTTTCACTTGACAATACATGTAATCCAGAAACAAGTGGAGTGCATCTGTTTGTCCCTTGTGTAATAGAGGAACTCAATCACTCGCCTAGTCAATAAAACCTGATTTCCCTCTGGAATTTTGAGGATGGCAGCCCTCAATCATCTGATTATGACTTAATTTAATCAGTTTCCTCAGAAACACTGAAATTCAGTGCCCCTGAGGAACACAGTTTGCTGATGCATTAAATATATTGAAATAAAATAGCTTTCTTCTTATGTGGTACAGTTATTTCAAGTCCTAAAGGCTTGTCATTTGTAGTAACTGTAGATCTATATTTTTTGAGCATAAGCTGTCCCAATAGTGCCTTTTAGAATGAACTGTAGTTTTAAAAAAACTCAATGTTTACATGGATAGTGAACAGGGGCTGTATTACAGAAACTTCCCTATCTTAAATCTTAAGTTAAGCTATTAAGAATCTAAGGTAGGATTTTTCCCAATTTAGTGGTACGGAAGCAAATTCTTACTAACTTCAGAAATCCTATCTCATCTCAGGTTAGGAAATTCTATATCCTCAATTTAACATTGCTTATCAACTTTTAAGTCTGTTATGTAGCAACTGACACAACTTTTCACATCTTGCTGAGCCAAAACAACATTGTAACCTTTGTTTTTTATCATTGAAACATACTGAAACATGCAAAAATGATCACTACTGTTAACAAAACAGTCCCATAAGCTACTGTTAGCTAACACAAGTGTTGGGAGCAAAGCGTAATGTAACTCTAATGTAATTCCGCTACTTTTGGCAGTAACTAGACCACTGACAGTAAATAAAGATGGATGACGCTTCTCCACTTCCTTCCACTGTACAAAACTGAAGCCAAAATATCCTGGAAACGAGTGCTACCATCTTGCGCTGCTGATGTCATTTGTAACCAGAATCTGTGCAGTAGTGACCAGTGTTGGAGCCATTGTATTGAGCTCCCGCCCACACAGCCTGCTGACTCAATCATGAGCAGAGCTCAGCTCTCAATCATGGCATAAAATCCTGTTTTTCTATCATCAAATAACTGATTAAAACCAAACTGATATGGAAAATTAACACTTGAACAAATATCAGTGTGATAAGAACTTCCTAAAATGATAGAAACTAACTTGGGGAAAAGATTTGTTTGATGTGTACTTTGATGTTTAAGGTTGGTCCATGTGCTATATATTAACATTGGGAAGCAGGATTTATGACTCATACCGCAGCCTTCCACCAGGGGGCGACCAAGATACTTTTGGGAAGCTGTGATCCTGTCTGTTTCTAATATACAGTATGTTGTTGATCTAGACATGCAACTAATTACTTTTCTCAGATTATTAACACAATTGATTTTTTCTTTTAACACAATACTGAAATTTGAATGGGCGTCTTAAATCCTACTGTCTAACCCATAGGCAATAAAAGTGTCGCGTACAGGCAGACGCTAGTCATTACTGCCCTCTAGTGGCCTAGAGTAATAACTCCTGTGATCATGGGTACAAAGATAGATAAAAATGTGACACTTGTCGCTAAAATAATATAGCTACACTAAAATAACAAAGCTCTGTGAGCATTAATGAGAAAAATGAAGTAGAAATTTAAAAGTAACGCAAAAGTTAATTTCCCTAGTACCTAATTACTTTCATAATGCAGTAATTGGGAAAATAATTCAGTTCAATTCAATTTTTAGAGAAGTATTTTGTAAGTGTAACTAATTACTAAATTTTAGTCATGAGCCCAACACTGGCTAACATTACCGTTAGCTACTGTTAGCAAACACTACCATTAGCTAGTGTTAGCTAGTTAGTAAGTTAACTACTATTAATGACGGGAAAGTTAAAGTTGAGACAACTCAACAGTTATCCAAAAGTTTGGAGAGTTTACTTAAGATTTGAGGATGTTAGGATGCTTGTGTAATGTACTTTTCCTATCATAAGTTAGAATAGGAACTATTCATCTGTAATCGCTTTTTTCCTAAATCAGGACCTAATCCTAATTACCATGGTTATAAGGCAGTTGAGATCAGATCTGTGAGTCAGGAAGTTTCTGTAATACAGCCCAAGAGGAACATGGGAACAACACTGGGAAAACAGCCAAAGTAACCACACATTGTAGCAGACATTGTGCACAACAACTTGATGGTCATTCCCACCATCTTGCGGTTTGCTCTCCCCAGCAGTGAGAGGGACAGGCCAGCTGTGGCGGTGGCTGCAGTAGTGAAGAGGGACAAGCGTTCTATGAGTGCTAGCAGTGAAGAGAGCATGGGGAGCTGGTCCCATATAACCCCCGAGGATGACCCCCACGAGGAGACCAGTAGTTTTATCCAGCTGAGCGAGGGGTCAGTAACCGTTGCTCCTTGATGCTGCTACTCCCACCCTCACCCCACTCCCATTGGCCCATTGCTACTGACACTTGTGCTCTCCTGTGCCAATGCCAATTTACTCCCTGCTGCTGCAATATCCACGCCTGCTGAGGCAGTTTATGGCAGAGAGCTCACTTCACAAAGCCCTCTCCATAGCTCGCATACAGGGCTAGACCCTTCCTGCACCCCACGCACAACTACCTGCAGTAGTATGCTGCAGTGGTACAGCGCTGTGACCTCTCACATCAAAAGCCTCTAGTTCAGAACATTTGCTACACCATTCTCTGCTTCATCAAGTTCTCATTCCTTTTAGCCAACCACACCAAATTTTTTAACTTTTACCAGATAGCCTGAAGTCACTGCTCTGTGTTTGCAAGTTGAAATAAGCAGCAATAGAAATGGCCCTGCTTTCACTTTGCATTAAAAACAATGCTGTGATTATGGACCAAATGCCATTACATTATAAACTGCATTTAAATGCATTTTATTCTACAGACACTGAGATGTGTGGACTAGAGAGGGAAAGGGCAATGTGTGGCAATGATATAGGGTTCTTGCTTTTTGCTTAATTAACTGCAAGAGTAGTTGTCTGCACCATCATAACACTTGCTGCTCCTTGCAACCTCTCCATCTA
This sequence comes from Lutjanus argentimaculatus, assembly GCA_034769285.1. NCBI lineage: Eukaryota > Metazoa > Chordata > Actinopteri > Lutjaniformes > Lutjanidae > Lutjanus > Lutjanus argentimaculatus. Next base: position 8,294,365 of record JAWZSL010000001.1, read on the forward strand.
CCTGCTTACTTTAACTCCACCTCATTCCCCGATCCATGTTGTGACACATGGGCATGGCTGCCAGCCCTGCCTGTCCACCCTACCCGCCTAAACTACCTCCAGAACTCCTCATCTTCATATTCAGACAGGCTTGCTGCTGGACAAAAATCACCAGCTCTCCCACCTTGAGCGTCCGATTCTGCTGCAGCTTCTATTTATATGTTAATTACCAGCTAATGAACAACATGAGCCTGCATCGCTGCGCCTGGTTATTGTTCTCTTCACAAGTCAGCGATCATGTCGGCTGTCTTGAGACAACATGGGGATGACGCTATCTCTTGTTTTTTTTATTGGTTAACAGGAACGGGACCAGCAGCGCATCCAGCCTAGGCCTGGCGGACCTGGATGCTTTTTCTGATGTGCCCACTCAGAGCACAGTAATCAGGTAACTGTCAGTGTCACAGGGCGCTGCTGAAATATTTCTCATTAAAGTGTCACTCTGATGCCTGTAATGACATTTTTTTCTAATACGACAGAAAGGCTGCAGATAGTTTATTGCTTTTTCTCATTTTCTCACCCAGAGTGCAGCAGTCAGGTGACGTGTGACTGTGACAGGCTGCCGGACTAACAGATGATAGCTAATTACATATTCCATTGTCATTTTAGCAGAGACAATAATCTTCTGCTTAAACATAAAAGCTTCGTCAGCTGGCAGCACTTCTTCTCTTCTATCAGTGTTGAGTTTATCTATCTCAACTGCAAAGTTTTAAACACATTCAAATAATTATCATATATATTTGACGTAAAGGAATAGTAAATGCTAACTGACATTTGGGAAATACGCTTATTCATTTTCTTGCTGTTGCCTACATCAAGTTGTCTGGCACAAAACTACCAGTAAAATGTGTCGTTTTTACTTCTGCGGTTTTTGTACAGATTAAATAAACAAAATGCAACATGGTAATTAGTGAGCTTTATAGGTGCTGCAAGGCAGATTTTATTACCTTCAGAATGAGTCAAACTTTGGGCTGTCATGTTGGTGGAATTTCCCCTGCAGTTATTTAGGTTGGCGCAGCAGCTCAGTATGTGGTACTAGGGCCATTCTTTTGTGTGTTTTTGTTTGATTTATGATAAGTGAAGTAATTTGGGGCAGTAACATTACGTGTGGATATCACCTCACTGCCTAGTGGGCAACTTTATGGTCTGAGCAAGTTAGGTGCTGGGTACTATTCAGAGTTTCACAATGTTGCAAATTACTTCCTGCAGTTTGACCATTTCTTTTTCACATGTAGCTGTATCATTACCTTCAGGCATGCCTGTCAAATAAATTTACATACAGCAGCAACACACACACACACGCAGTGATGAGGATCCCAGAGCAGAACCAGCTGGCTTCTGTATAACAACAAAGCTAACACAGCTTGTGTGGCAGTAAACTTTGACAACTACAGCTAAGCTACTCTCGCAATTTAGTCGGCTTCAAATGAGGCTTTGTGCTCACACAGTTTCTCTTTACTGTCCTTTAATATTACACCATTAATCCAACATCTCAGCTAACAGGTAATGTAGCAGCTTAACAGGTTAATGCAATGGATTAACACCTAAACAGCCTGAATCATGCCAAGTCTGAAGTCAAGTCACAGATAGCCTGTATCGATCCATCGCTGAGCTTCAGCTGTTATTGGCCCTCATTGCTTGTCAATTTTCTTTTAGCATTAATTCATTCATATAAGCAGCTGTATCTCATATACTGTACAGACATTAGACTAGTATCTATTTTCTCATCTAAGTCTTGGCAAGAAAGTGAATAAGCTTATCTCCCAAAATGTTTAACTAGTCCTTTAAGTAAAACTGTTCAATCGTTTTTTTCCCCTCACAGTGAGCAGACGGAAAAAGGCCATCTGGCAGCAACCAGGGAGAATGTCTTTGGTAAGTGTAGCGATAGTTATGTCACCTTAATGTTATCAACTTTTTAATTATTTACCTCCTTTGTCGGCTTTGACATCTCTCTACTCAGTGAGAGCTCTGGAGTGACTTTAGGTACAGTATGTGCCAGGCCTGTGTGATTGATCCCTCAAATGGATGTGCTTGAATAGAATTCTCCTCTCTGAAATAAGGACGGTTATAAATAATTGAAAAGGGCCCATAGTTCCAGAAGTGTATCGATGCAAAGTTCATCTTTGTTTAATGACCTACACGCCAACAAAGATTATCTCAAAGCAAAACTGAGCTGAGGATATTTTATTTATGAAGATGAGCACAGCGTGTGATTGTACACAAGGTTTTATATGTTGGCTGGAATGAATTGTCAGTACAGTGCTTTGATGGTGAGGACGATGTAGTTAACATTCAAGGTGTGTAATGCAGGGATGTCGTGTCACCTTTGATTTTTCAGAGAGCAGTTCAGCAAGGACAGCAGGCGCCAGCAGCAACCTGAGGGTGCTGTTGGTGGTAAACTGCGACCTCGAGCCTGAGTGCGTGGATTCGGAGCTGAGAGTGGCCCTGCAGTGGATTGCTGCCTCCGAGCTGGGCCTTCCTGCTCTTTTACTTCAGGAAGTCCAAAGAGAAGAGGGTTGCAAAGGTAGGCACGGCTGTCTAATCAGTAACATAAAAGCAATGTTACTTATTTTTCGCTGAAATGTTACTTTTTGTATGGTTTTGTTTGTATTTATTATACCCCTGTTGCATAGACAGGATTCTAGAGATCCTGAGGTCCACTCTAGAATCACCTTCAACCCACATCTTTGTTCTTAATGACTTGCCTGGTTAATTAAAGGTAAAATAAAAATAAATAAATAAAAATCTGTAGTTATTGTTTAAATGTGAGTGAGACCCCTAGTTGCAGAAGTTATATATCGTGCATTTAATACTTAAAGGGGAAGTTAACCAAAATCAAGATATCTGCCAAAGAGGTGTCTACCTTCTCTACATGAAACATCTGTGGATTATCATAAAAGAGACATTGGTTTTGAATTTTTCAAATGTGTTATTGGTGCTTTGAGCACAAGCTGAGTGCCATGTAGTCCCATTATATTGGAGATAAGACAGACACCTCTACGTCCAATATCTCAAAAACTGTAATTCACACCAAAAAAATTTAGATGGATAAACAGCATTACAGGCCAGGGGAAAAATGTGTATTTCTAATTTTGTGGTGAACTATCCCTTTAAGACCCCGAGGGTTTGCTATAAATAATATTTTAACATTTGTTATATCGTGGGACCTTTTTGGAAAAAAAAAGTTACCTTTATACATACTGTCCATGTCTCCATTAGACAGCAAAGTGCTGAAGCTGATGGCCATGTCTTTCTTGTTGGATTCATTGGTTGTGTGTCTCGTCTCAGTTCCAGAGGGTGGTTCATCTGATGTCTCAGAAGGCCTGGCGGATCGCGGACTTGTTCAGCGCCGTGGTACAGTTCTGTAAGCTACACGAGAAAGAGGAAGAGGAGGGCCGGTCTCTGTCCAGCCTGTTTGATTGGCTGCTGGAGACTCTGTAGAACGGACAAGCTTCCTCATACTACAAACGAAAAACACATGCTCACACCTGACATGTTCCCAACTGTTTGTCCCTATCCTGTCTTATCATCGCACCAGGCGTCTCCTACTGCAAGCTGAAAGCACAAACGCGATCAGCATACTTGAGAAATTCATACACCTCAGTCTGCTCCATGAAAGTTGTGTTTTTTATCTGTTCACAGCCATGAATGGACTAGTCTCCCTTTAATAAAAGCATGTATTTATTTTCGATTCACCTCTTTAGTGAGACACACGAACAGAGCAAACTGTAGGTGTACAGGTTGGACATTCCTCATGGGAATGAACTAGCCTTCAAGAGATTATATAGTCAGCAGGTTTTAACTGCTCCAGATTATATATAAATATATATATTTACAGATTCTCACAACCAAATTATGTCTTTATTTATTTATTCCAAATGAACACACATGAAGCAAAGTACCAATAGACGATAGGAAAATCAGGTTAAATTCTCCCTACAACTCAACATGCTCAAACCTTTTGTATCAAAATGACTTTGTAAAAGAGGCTATGTAAAGAAATGTAAGCCCAGAAAAAGCTCTTTCACTTTCTTATGATAGCCACCTAGAAGTGCACATTTGCTTTAAGTAAGCAAAATGCCCATATCTTTGTTGTGTTCATTGGCCAACATACCACCTCTGTTGTGACCTTGAAGTTCAGTTCTAAGTAAGTGTGTTATCTTGTTAATGTTACTTGAGAACTGATTTTAAATAGCTGTACTGTATATACTGTAGATTTGGAACTGCTGCACCTTGGAGTAGTGGACTGCTCTCTTTAGCTTTTACTATGTCAGGACGACAGAGTAAGGTTTGTAATGTTGAATTTGTATGTGAATTTGGTCTGTTTATTTCTCTACTTAGTTGTACTCAAGTGTTACATCAGCATTGGGGAAAAAAAGCACACGATTCAGCTGTAAACTCTGTCACGGTAGAACTGAATGTATTTATCTTTTGACATCAATAAATTTCTGTGATGTGAAATACAAGCAGTCCTGATCATTCAGAGCATTCAGCCAAAATGCGACCGAACACTGTTTAATAGAACATTTATCCACATCTGTATCACACTGCATAAGCATGTCACAGACGGAGTGAGACAGGCTGCAGTGAGCTGCAAGTTCATCACAAATTAATACCAGCTAGGAAGCTAGTGAATAAACATCATTGTGTGTTTTATGGAGCTGCAATTAGTCAATTAATCAATTAGTCAAGTGTGACAACTTCTTTGATAATCCATTGATTGTTTCAGTCAATTTGTAAGCAAAAACACTTGCTGGTTCCAGCTTCTTAAATGTGAGGGTTTGCTGTGTTTCTTTGTCTTATGATAATAGATAAAGAATTGGGTTTGGTTTTTGGACTCTGGGTTGTACAAAGAAGAAATTCAAAGATGTCGCTTTGAGAAATTATGAGAAACAATTTTCACCGTTTATTAACACTTTGTAGACTACAAGTAATCATAAAAATAAACTGGAGATCATTCAGTAATGAAAATAATAGTCCTTAGTATTGTTCTTCCAGAAGATACTGCATAGTACACATCACAGAATTGTACAAGGCAGTGGAAAAAAAAAATCAGATTAACTTGCTGATAATCGGCTCCTGGAGGTGAAACAAATGCAAATATTTATACTGATGCACAAGTATGAACATAGTTAAATACAAAGATTTTAGAACTGCAGCATGTTGTATTGAATCGAAACAAAATCTGTGACGTTTACAGCTGAGATAGCTGAATCTAAAATCATGATTTACAAATCATGATGAGACAGTCTTTTACAACAAGTTCAAAGAAACAGTCTGACATTTTAGAAAATATGCTTACTTACTGCCTTGCAAAGCATTAGATGAGAGGATTGAGACCACTCTCATGTCAAATAGAACGTTAGAGCCAGAAGATGATTATCAGCCCAGCATAACAACTAGAGCCATGGGGAAGAAAATCACTGTGCCATTGTTTCGACAGCCCATTATTCCAAAATCCCATTACTCCGAAAAATGTCCCAATGGACATATAATACATATTTTTCCTCTGGCCTGTAGTGCTATTTATCCAGCTAGATTTTTTGGGTGTGAGTTGCAGAGTTTTGGAGATATGGGCTGTAGAGCTGTCTGCTTTCTAGTAGAAAAGAAAGTAGTTCCAGGAGATTCTACGGCAGTTCTTGTAGATTCTACTGCAGAAAAAAAAGTGGTTTCTACATGAAACTGCTCACAACAAGGTCTGTGGATTATCTTGAGTAGCCAGGTCATGATTTTTGGAGAGAGACACTGGTTTTTAATTTTTCAAATGTATTTCTTTGGCGCTGTGAGCACCACAAGCTGAGTGGCATTTAGTTCCAGCAGACATCTCTATGGCCAATATCTCCAAAAATCTGCAACTCACCAAAAATCTATATTGATAAACTGCACTACAGACCAGTGAAAAAAATACGTGTTTTGGATTTTGGGGTGACCTGTCTCTTTAAGTTACGTTTTTTACTAATGTAGCATATTAATAACTAAGCTTTAGAGGTGGCAGCAGGTATATTTTTGAACTCTGGACAAAGCTAGGCTAGCTTTGTCCTGGTGCTTCAAGTCTTTAGTCCAAACTAGTCCAAAACATAGTTGAATAATTCAAGCCACTGTACTTGAGATAACATTTTATAAGACAAGTTACCATACTGTTATCTCCACAGTTAGTCCAGTATGATCTTAGCACAGTCAGAGAACAAGTGAGACTTCAAACAGAATTAATAACAGGAACAGGAGACTTGAATCTCAACGTGACTGCAGATATTTCAGTTGGTAATCCACACTTACATACAGCGGATCACATATGGTAAAGACAAATCGATGGCTGTGTCCATGTAAATGTCCATCTGAGCTTCTACATGGTCAGTAGAAGGGTCAGTACCAGATCCGGCATGTGTTATCCTTGCTGCCTGCAGGAGAGCACAAACACAAACAGGTGGCTGCACAGAAGGACACAGCTGCACCCTTTTCATCTAAAATGTGCAATTAAGCATTTGTGCCGGCTGGCGAGGAGCTGCTGAAAGCTACATTTCAACAGTGCGTGGTTGTCAGATGAATGTGTGGCTGTCAGATGTGGTGTGTGTGGACAGTGTGTACCTGTAATGACAGTGTCGCCCTCATAGTTGAAGACGCAGGAGAAGATCTCATCGGTGTGGCCCTCCAGAACTTGTAGGCAGACTCCAGACTGAACATCCCACAGACGGGCTGTTTTGTCTGAGCCCGCAGTTAGCACCCTGCTGCCCTGGGGGCTGAAACAGATCTACCAAGAGAGTCGGGAGAGTTAGTCTGTGTTAGATGTGTGTGTGTGTGTGTGTGTGTGTGTGTGTGTGTGTGCTACATGAGCGATAGAGTGGGCAAGAGAGACTGCTGAATAAGAGATTATGCCAGAAGTGGCTGAAATGAAATGAAAGGGAGGGGAAAATGAGTGAGTTTAGAACACTTTTACCACATCAGCAGCATTATTCCACAGAGGTCATTCAACTTTAAATACTTAAGGAGGATAAAGGCACCAGTGGCACCACTTAGCGAAGAGTTTTTCCAGTGGAGTCTTATGAAAATCATGGCTGAAGCTGATTGCATTAGATCCTGGGTCTATCGTTCCCTGAATGGTTTTATATCCCCATAGTGAGGTAAAGGAAGAGATGATTAAATGAAGCTGGCTCTAGATGGCCATCAGAGTAAAGTATGTTTTTATTAAAACTCTAAACTGAGCACCAAGGAGCCGTAGACAGGAAATGGAAACTGACTAGTGAAGAAGCTGACAAAGATAGAAGACCGGAGGAAGAAGATGAGAGTGGAAGCTGTGACAGGTACAGAAATGGAATAAAAACTATTTAAAATGGACAGAGAAGAGAAAAGAAAACATCAGGGAAGAGGAAACGTCAAGAAAGAGGTATAAATAAACACAACTAAAGCTGTGTCCCAATTTCATACTACAATATAATTCTAACCTTATTTCCTATATAATGGGTTCAGGCTGCAAAATTTGACTTCGATTTCCCTTGTTTTTAAAGCCTATGTGGTGGCTTCAATGTAGAGTTATATACATTTGAGATACATCATCTACTTAATCAAATCGCCACATTAAGACTTAAGTCATATTAAAATGGCCTAATTTGCTCTGCACATAGAGTAGGTGTAGAAAATGGATGGATGAACTGGGCAATAATACATGGTCACAGAGGTGTGTGGTTTTAATTTCATCCACCATCGCTTCAGTCTCTTCTTCATCACATGGTCGCTAGGCTGTAGTCATGGGATGGCCATGTTGTGTGCTACGATGTTGCTTAACCTTCGCCATCTTGATTGTAGAAGAAATAAATCTTGTATAAAACATTTGCAAAGCCAACTTTGGCAGATCTTTACATGAAGTGGTTTAGGTTTAACTTTAAATTAATCTCTATAAACAGATATCTGTATATGAATGCAGAATCTGTGGACAAGAAATAAGATTTTGGCATCAGGAAGCTGAGATTCTGGTTTCTGTTTGTAGTCCACATAGTACTACAAGGACCAATCATGTTTGAGTGGGGTTTGGATGCATGCAGATGAACAGTCCATGTGCAGAGCAAAAGAGGCAGAACACATTAGCCAAATGCAGTCTTACAACCAATCGTCTGTCATCTGATGACGGTTTAGCTGTTTTAAAAATTTAAAAAAAAAAAAAATCAACATTTGACAAAAAAATATTGATTTAAAAATGATTATGTTGCTTCTGCTAAGTCCTACAGAGTCTATGATCGGAACTGCATCTGTAGCAACGATCTGTTATTCATAGCAGTGGGCTGCCATTCAGAAGTAACAGTACCTGTAATTGAACAATCAGAATGGAGTATTCAACAAAGTTGTGTAGTAAATGTTTATAGAATTTAGCCTCGAATTCCATTCTCGTGTGCTAAGTTTCTAACTTAACTGGACTATAAAAAATGACGGACATACATTAGTCGGAGGAAATCTTGGCCTGGATATCCGCTATCTGGATATCTGTTAGCTGTACCAGAAGCCCCGAAACTTTGGCTGTTGTCCCCAGTAGCTAAATCAATGTCAGATGACAGCTCATGGGTTCTGAGATTGATATTAAGGTAACAATTTTAGGACCAAAAAGGAACCATTTATCAGGCCCTACAAAAGTGATGCTTTACTCAGCCATCTTGTTTCTTTGTCTTCAGCTTTGAAGCACTGTATGGTGCTCAACAAATTTTACAATCTGACATTATATCTTTTTCATGGCAGTCATTTTGACATGAAATAGAAGGGTAAACAGGCGTTACCAATAATCCTAACTAAGGCTCTGTTCCATTCAGGTCAGAGTCAGGGCGCAGCAAATGTGCACTGGACAGGCTCTTCTACATTTGATGTAACAGGATATTATTTAGTATCATTGGTAACACCTGAGTTTACCCTACTTTATGAAAAATCTTCTGTGCAAACTTGTCATTTTGGCCTGATTTTAAGTGCAAGAAAAAAGCTAATTGAGCATCCACGATGGGAAGGATTCCTCTTACTACAAGGGACAAAACATTTGAAAAAAAAAAAAAAGGTCCTGTGAATTTGTGACATGATGAGATGCATTTTTCAGTAGAGTATGCACAGAAACATGCGTTCAGGTCTTTAGAACCAGCCATTCTATTAACAGTCTATCATGTATTTTTTTTCACAGATTTAAAACAGGAAAAGGCAGCATGGTGATTTAACTAGAGGAGGAACTGAGACATATTGAAAATAAAAGCTAGAGAGTGAGGCACTAAAACTGAAGAAGAGACCAGTAGGGAAAAAGAAAAAAACATGGTCATGGTTAAGAAGCATGAAAGGGAGGGGGAGAGGTGTCCTGTTAGGGGGAGATTAGTGTCATAATCCTCTGCAATGATCCTCCATCCAGCCTATTTATTACTGACTGCCTGATGTGTTTCAGTAAACAGAGGTAACTTCATACACAGAAACCCTCTGGGCCAGAACCTGCAAGACACACACACTCATGCAGAGGGAGACACCTGGAAAATGGGTATCAATCATCACTCTCATTAAACTGCAAGGTCAATGCAGGGTCAAATAAACACACACCTTATGGCGAAGTATGTGTTTGTTTGACTCGAGGCCACGTTACACCGGGTTAAAGGCTCTTTCTGTGGATGTGTGATTACATGTGATGGCATGGGTGCAACATTTGGTGCTCCGGGTTCAAAGGCAAGCAACACAGGGTCAGACCACGCTCACTCAGGGTCGGGGATGACAGATGGTATTTGTAATTTCTCATGGGCAAAACACTGACAATCTAATTTGGAGCCCAGAGATTCAAGTATTCAAATCAACAGGAGCATCAGTGCAGCCCGATGTCCAACTTGCTGAGCTTTACCATGTGACACAGTAAGCACAAAACAGCCTGGAGCCTGGACTCCTGTCCCTCCACTTCAGCATCACAGTTTATCCCCATGTTAACAAGGCAAGTAGAGGCAATATCCTATTTGCAGCACTGGCCAGCAGAGCTGAAGCTACAGACCGTGGATTAATGTTACACAAAAATCACAAAAAGCCACAAAAAAGCCCATTCACACCTGCTGGATGCCTGGGACATCCACAAACTTGTGGCCCATAATTATACTGACACTCAAATAGGTCTGGGAGATACTGTTGTACAGTTTCAAACAATGAGCATTAAAAATAGCCAATTCTAGTATCCCTGTGTCTGTTCATATCAAAAGTTTACAGTAAAGTAAATGTGGCCCAAGTTGTTACCTATTAATTTTCTAACCATAAACAGCATTCTGATGCTACTCCCTGTTCCAATAGCCTGCATTCCACAATGTTTGGCTATAAAAATCTAAAACATGAGCAAAGATTTTGTTACCATACCTTGAAAGCCCTGGACACAGTTGTACATGAGATATACAGTACAGTGGAAACCTCTTAAAGAGATCACGCCTGTCAGGGTCAAACTGATAACTATGAGGAGATGATTATTATAACTGAATTGTTTTGTTTTTCTTTATTTCTCATGCAGATCATCATATAATTGACATTTATATATTTATTACATAACCATGAAGTAATGAAATGGACAGCTTCATTACTTTTCCCTCACCAAGGGCCCACCCGAGGGGGAATTATGTGCTTCAACCACAGGTGCCTTACCCATGCACATTTGTTTTTTGTCTCCCTCAGCAGCAGACATTGTTTCTCCTGTTTGAGTAGACTGCAAAAGTTAGCCTGAGGAACACCAAGTTTTACTTTTGCATCTTGCTGGGCTGTTTTTGGCAGTTTCAAGACAACTACCTTTTTCATTCTTTTTTTTCCCCCCATCATGATTTCATTGTACATGCAGCAGCCTCGGGTTACAGCAAGGCAAACTATCATGGGAATAGAGTTAAAAAATAAGAAATAAAAAAGTTAGTTTTTTTTTTTTTTTAATTAAAAGACCCAACATGAACATGGCAAGCAGACTACTTGATTATCGCAAGTGTCCTTAGCAGTTGCTAAAATGAGATGGAGTTTCACTTTTATAAAGTTAGATACTAATAGTAAATGCATATTCGGCTGATCATAGAGACAAAATACTCAGGTTTTACCTTTAACAAAGAAAAAAGACTTGATACAAACCTGTATTGTGGAATGGAGGGTATGAATCAAAAACTTGTCTGCAAATGGGGTGAGACTTGGCATAAAACAACTTTTCACAGACTGACAGAGAGGCCATTTTGGGTCAGTGACTTACCTTGGAGATCTCTCCGTCATGGCCCTCTAGGGTCACGAGGCACTGGTGTGTTGTTGCACTGAACACTCGCGCTGTGCCTGATGGAAACAGGAACAGGTGGGGTTGTTAGCATCATTGCATTGTATTTCTTTGCATGTCAAAATGTTGATTTAGTTACATAAGGCCAGAACAACAAGCTATACATGTATAAGTATTTATAAAGTTATACAATATATAGATAGATCAATGGATACATATAATACTACTTAATAACTTTAGTAGTAATGTAAACCTTTAGTAGATTAATTGTTAGTCTCACCGTCAGCAGAGGCAGTAGCAATGAGCTGACCGCTTAAATCAAAACACACATCTAGCACCTCTTCCTTGTGTCCAACTAGGGTGGCGACACACTTCCCACTGACTGCCTCCCACAACTGCAAATACATACACACGTAACAGAGAACACTGTGAGTGACATAATGGTACACACACAGGCAGGAAAGACACAACCACGAAAACGAGGACACACATTCAAGTGAATAAACGCACACACAGTCTCATAAAATATGCTAGCATGTAGCTGTTAGCTGTCTTAAGTGGCTTCATTTGAACAATCTCCCCTGAAGGAATGCAGTGAGGTGGATAATTCTTACTTGTGAGCATGACTCATCTTGGAATAATTAAGGAATTAGGATTTAATTTTTCTCCTTTAAATGATGGAGACCTTGAAGACAGGAGGAGGAAGAGACGGGGAGTGGGAAATGGAGGAAGTTGGACATGAATGACAGGAGCCATCCATCTCAAATGCATACAGAATGTTTTATAATAGTTTAAAATACTAATGAATGTCAGACTGTTTGCTGAGGCAAAAAATTAATTTCAGTGTGTAAAATAATTGAATTTGAAAGAGTCAAATAAAAACAAACACAAACACTGATGCATGACAGTTCACCTTGCAGGTTTTGTCCATGGAGCCTGTGACTATGAGGGAGCAATCCCAGTTAAACTGAACATTGCTGATTTCCGCTCTGTGACCAATCAGAGAGTGGAGACGTCTGAGAAAAACAGAAAATGCAGCAGTGAGTCAGTTGTGCACTCTTGTATGCATAATCTATAGGTGCTATTCGGGACACGGTACAGTATAAATCATGACATACATGCACAAATCGATGTATACACTGTAATAACAATGACCATGTCTGACCTTCCTGAAGCAACATCCCATATAGCACCGTGTGGTCAAAAGAGCCAGTGGCTAGTTGATTTCCCACCGTGTTAAAGCACAGGGAGAGGACCTCTGCAGTATGACCCTGGATGAAATCAAAAAGAGAACATCATCCCTCATGGTTTCATTTCTATTCTCTTTTAAACTCCCTCTACTTCTGTCCCTGTATGGATGAAAATGCACATCAAAAATGCATTATTGTTTATCAAAATAAACATATAGACTTAGGCCTTAAAGGGAGATTCTTAAATTCTTGAAATAAATAAACAGAAATGTGCATACGCTTAAGATCCTGCGCTCAATTGACTGCTGTCAGCGTGATTGATTCTTCATGGTGTGAAGTACAAAAAGAACAGAGAGAGCTGCAGAGAGTTGCTGCTCACTGAGACAGAGTCAGCCAACCAGCCAGTCACACCATGGACCCACGTGCAGTCTGTACATCAAAGAGAGCTCTCTGCTCCCCTCAGAGTGGGTTATCATCAGTGCCTTATTATACAGTTACAGCTACATTTCCTGTCAGATCAGGGGTGGATATGTGGGGTAGAAAAGGCGCTGGCCATCAGCAGGAGTAATAACACTCAATTTAGGAATAATTACTCTTAGCAGTGAATGAAAAGTTAATCAGTTCATTAATAATGAAAAAAGAGCAAGAGAGGCATTGAGATACAGTAAGTAAAGAAAAGATATCTCACAGTCAGAGTGGCCACCTCCTCCCCTGTCTCCACATCCCACAGCTTGGCAGTGGCATCCATGCTGCCTGTGGCCACTAGTGAACTCTGAGGGTTGAATGCCAGGCAAACCTACACAATACAAAGCTTTATTTTACAGTCAGTAGTGCTGGACTCTGACACAAAGCCAAAAAAGATTTGGCAGACATGTCATATTATCCAAGCACTAAATATAATACCAAAGTAAAAGAATTAAGGGGACAGTTCCCATAATCAATACATATTTTTCCTCCCTCCCCTCATTTTCAGTTAAACCAGACTGTCATACATACTATTTCTGCCGTGTGTCCACGAAAGGTGTGAAAACATTTGCCAGTGTCAGCACACCACAGTTTGCAGGTCTTATCAAAAGAGCCAGTGGCAATCTTGTCTCTAAGTTTCAGAAAGACAAAATAAAGGAAAAAAAATTGTCATTTGTAAGATGAACAGCCCATCCGAAAGGCTAAATAATCAGGGCAATGTTCCCAGTTGCTATGAGAGTTTTGCTGAAACAGCTCATTACCCATAGGGGTTGTTGAAGGCAACTGCATACACCACGTTTCTGTGACCCTCCAGCATATGCAGCTCTGTGCCTGAGGCTGTGTCCCAAACTCTGCATGTCCTGTCATAGCTCCCAGTTATAAACCTGCAGAGTGTTAGAGAGAACAGTAAAGAACATCACAACAAACCAAATTACATAGCTTACCCCTGAACTCCAACATCCTGGACTTTTGTGTGTTGCAGACAGACCTACCTTGACCCTGATTTGTCAAAAGCTACATTTGTCAGTGGCAGTACATGTGCCTTAAGCTCCTGCAAAATAGACCAGAGAAAGATAAGAAAATATAACCTCCAAGGCAATGTTGTTATTTACTTTATTCATCTTTAATATTATCCATGTAATACCCATATAAAATTTCTCTTTGATGTCAGGGGAAGACCTCTCCCTCCTGACCCTACAGTGGTAGATTGATTTGCTCTCCTTATGCAGAAAACATCACTATCATCTGACCTTCAGCAATGTAACCAACCCTGATGTCTTACCAATTAAGTCTGGTGTATTCTTTAACCTGTTGTTATCATGTTATTACTGTTGGCGTGCTTCTAATTCTAAAACTTGGTAGCCTAACCACTGCTGCTCTCTAGTGTCTCTGTAGACCACTGGCAAGTTTTACTCCTCACACTACTAACTTCCCAGGGATACACAAGAACAAAAAACAGGGAACTAATATAATGCTGCCAAACTTTGCGTCATTTCATCAACCAAAATCTTTTTAACAGTAATTGTTTTGATCACTCAATCTGAAAAGACAAAGACCTTTCTGCATTTACAACCTGTCCTGGGTCCCTGACTAGCAATACACTGTAATGGAAAATCAATGAATGTATGTAATGTCAGCATGTGTTCTGTGTCTGACCTTGGAGAAGCAGAACCTGTGGTGGTCCTGCTGGCCCTGTTTTTGCTGAAGTCGAATAATCAGCTGTTTGACCTGTTCAGCCCGGGACTCTGTGATCAGAGGTTCTAATTGCCTGATTTCTGCCAACAATTCATCAGGGTTCGTTCTGCAAGATAGGAAAATGCAATTCTTAAACCTCACATCACATGCCGTTGATAATGCAAAACAATAATAATAATTTTAGGTAAGGGTATTTTTTAAAGGGACAGCTGACCCAAAATCCAAAATACCTATTTTTTCTCTCACCTGTAGTGCTATTTATCATAACTAACTAGATGACACTCGGCCTGTGATGCCCAAAGCTCCAGAAAAGAACACTGTTGTGCCTTGTTGTGAGCTGTTTCATGTAGGAACTATTTTCTTAACCAAAACTACACCTGCTGCTGTTGAGTGTTTTTTTTTCGGCGTTGTTGTTTTTTGGAGGTTTTGAGCAAAACAAGCTGAGTGCCATTTAGCTCCATTATATTCAAGAGAAGGTAGACATCTCTCTAATTAGCATTCATGTTTTAAGTTTCATATTCGGACCAGCTAAAATGCAGGTTAGTAGTTTGGTGTCCAGCCCCATTATAGGCCTCATAAGCGTGCTGAGGTCAGAGATGGGGCAATTTGGAGACATATCTGGTTAGTTTAGTCATGAAATGTCAGTATATTATACGAGATGAAAAGCATCAACACTCCTACAGAGGGTTAATGACTTCACACCAGTGGTGTAAGAACTACTCAGATCCTTTACTTAAGGAAAAGTAGCAATACCACAGTGTAGAAATCTCTGTTACAAGGTCCTACATTCATTCAAAACCTTAATTGAGTAAAAGTATGCAAGTATTATCAGCAAAATTAACTTCAAGTAGCAAAAGCACTCACTATGCAGAAAAAATGTTCCTTGTTGGATTAATATTATGTATACATTCATATGTATGTTGCAATTACATACATACTGTATACTGTTGGGTACTTTAATCCACCGCAATGCATCATAATCTATACGATCACAGCATTTTCAGGCTAATCTAATGTTTTTAATTAGTTTATTTAGCTTGAGAAGGGGGAGAATTATCTTAACCACAGAGAAACACTTAATAAATAAAAAAAATAAAAAAAAATTTAAATTCAAAATCACCTAATTTGTAGGTACATGGTGTTCACTGAATGAAAAATTGTAATCTGAAAAATAACTAGTAATTTAAGCTGTCAGACAAATGTAATGAAGAAAAAGTAGTAGTAGTAGAGTACTAGTAAATTTAGTTCGTTACATTCGACACCTGCATCACAGTTATCAGTTACCTATAGTGCTGTTAGCTAACTTTATGAATGTTACCTTGGAGTCAAATCCAAAAGGTCGATTGATTTGGTCCTCAAATGTCCTCCTTTGTCATATTCCAAGATTATACCTGAAAAGCAGAGAAATAAATCACACCAGGATAAGGCCACTCAGGTCGGCTAAGTTGAACAGAAAAGTGGCAGCTAACGCTAGTTTACTCTGCTAACGTTAGCCAACACGCTGCTGGAGGTAGGACTACAGTAATGTTACAGCAAGTTGTCGTCAAAGCTGAAAACATTCCTCTACAACAGCGACACATTCCCCTGAAAAGAAGTAACGTTTAATTTGGGACAACTTTTACGTATTAAATCATTTGTATTAATTACCTGGTGGATAATATCTGAGAAGGAACCGTTTGAGTTTCATCTTGCCGTGTATTCAGGCCACCTCACATCGCCTATCAACAAACCGTTGCTATGGCGACGCAGACTCGTGGCCGTGCCCGGCGTGCACTTGCTACGCATGCGTGGTACGAGCATAAACACAAATGTCCAGAAGTGAATAACAAGGTGGTTAAAACAAATAAAAAAGTAGGATGTATGTCACTACGTCTTCATTTTCACATCCTGAGGCGTTAGTCAAAGAGAACGGGACGATACAGAAGGCTATATTGGCAGGGTTGTCCTTGAAATGGTTGAGGTTTTGTATAGTCATGTAGTTTATGTTATGCTCAGTAAAGGGCGGAATATACAAGGAATAAACCACATTTTGCACCATTTCTTCATGACAAGGTCTGTCCAGCAGATCAATGCTTTGTGGGAGACTCGAGGTACTCTTACAACTTGGACTTGGGTTGTATATGATAAATTACTGTAATATTTTTGCACTTAAAATGTTATACCACTGTTTAGTACAGCTGTTAACATAATAAGAGCATTTAATTCCTAATAACTTAGAATAAATTAATACATTTGCCTTTGTGCTGCAGAAGGGGAGTCATCTTATTCCCAGACTCAGTTTTCCTGTCTCTGCATAACAATAATAAGTTTCATTTCTTTGTTAAATTGTTTGATACAGTCTGTCACAGAGGCTTGTACTGATAGTCCATGCTGAACACTCACTTACATCCCTCTGTTTCCTAATGGGTCAAAGTCTGTGGCTCATAAACTGTAACAAAGGCACCTGCAGATCATAAAGATTTGTGCGTATATTCGAGCTACTGATGAGTAAGGACAGCTTCAAAAACGCTCAGTGCTCTTAAAGGATATAGTCAGACTTCAAATTAAGACCGAGGTGCTCAGGCAGCGCTCCTGGAAATAAACACCAAGGAGGATCCCCGTGAGATTCTGCTGAGGTGAAAGCATGGGCTGCTGGGCCAAGGTGAGGTCCTCCGGCTGGGCTTACCCCACCGCAGTCCTGTCACTCTATGGGTTTTTTTGCTAACTGCAGAGTGGCAGAGCCCTTCCTCACACCATATCTAATTGGACCGCACAAGAACATCTCTGAAGAAGTGGTAAGAATGGCGGACACATACAGTACACACTGTTCTGAACAGACATGCACACATACAGTCAAGGGCATAGGTCTGGTTTCAGCATTGGGGGGATTAAGTGAAAATGTGAGCGTCAAACACTTCTTGTCCTTCATTGTGGTGCCTTTTATGCATCAAATTATAGCGGGAATGTCTTTATTTATGTAAAGGAAAATCCAGAGTAAATCCATATTTAAAATTAAGCAGAGCTCTGTTGCTCTATTAAAAACTTACCTCCAGTTAGTCATTTCAAGTTTATCAGTAGAAACTGAGATAAATAAAATGTAATGCTTGCTTACCTATATATTATTATTATTAATAATAACAATATAACAACAATAATAATGATAATAATAATAATAATAATAATAATAATAATAATAATAATAATAATAATAATAATGATAATAATGAATACATGAATGAATAAATAAATAATAAATAAATAAATGTGAGCGCTTTTGGGGCCTTGTAAGTATAGAGGGACTGGATTTACTTTGGCTGCACTGTATTCTTTAACAAAATGTTATATTGTATGCAAGCTAGGTAGAAGTCAACAAAATGTTGTATTGTTTGATAGGTAGCTTAACAGTTATTTAGCCTGCTCATAATGGCAAAGCAGACAAGCTCTAGTTTCTCCTCCTTTGAAAAAACTTGTTGGCCGAATTGATGGAGAAATATGACCCACTGTTTTAACTGATCAACTGGAGTGAAAGAAAGAATGAAGAGATGCACGTATTCTAAATATTGAGGGTGGCCTGTCTCCTCCATCCCACCCAAAATCTACGCCTATGCAAAGAATTACTTTACAACCTGTAAATGTGAAGGACTGTATCTCTTTTATTAGATGCACTTTTATGAGACCAACCACTCTTCACTTATGATTGACAATGAGATATATGTACATGCCATGGACAAGAGACAGACACAGTGTGCCAGGACAGGTTTTCTTCTTCTCTGGTGCTTGTTTTTTTTCCCCACAGGTGACCAACTACCTGTTCCCTATCTGGACCTACTCCTATTTGGCGTTCCTTTTCCCTGTCTTCCTCCTGACCGACTTCCTGAGGTATAAGCCCCTCATTATGGTACAGGGGCTCTTCCTGGTCTCCAACTACATCCTGCTCTGCTTTGTCCCGGGTCTGCCTGCTATGATCTTCCTTCAGGTCCACTGAAATACTGATTTAAAAAAATTGTTGAAACCATCTGAATAGTAATTAATGCTCCTCATGTAGCACTTTTTATTCAGATTCAGACTCAGTTTTATTCAGAATAATTAAAGCTGCAGCATTTACTGTTTGATTAAGAAATACACTAAGTGTTGTGTGTCCTAATACAAGTTTATTAAAAACTAAAAAAAAAAAATCTATATATATCTTATTTCCATAATGAAAAAGACTATTGTCTTGCTGTTCATGGGAATAAGACAGTAGTGCCGCACTGCTGCATATTGCTCAAGATGGACACCACATGCTGAAATCACTTTACAGTTTTTTCTTAATTGTTTTGGCCCATTTTTAGGAACAGTCTGAACATTCTCTAAACCAGGGGTCTCAATCTGCTGGCCAGTTCTGTACTGTAAACAATACATGTAGCTTTGATCTCTCATTTAAAGTCATATATGGTGAACAGAACTTTTGCTACAAAATGACCTCCATGTGATTCTTAGTTCATTTCTGTCAATTGGTAGGTCATTTGCCAATTCAGCACACCACAAACATGGTATAGATATTATGGAATATGTATGTTCATAATCGAATCAATAATTTTGCATGTGATGGCATAAATGAGGAAGGAATGTTGAGAAGTTGATCATTTCACCGAAAATCAACTCATCAGTTTTGATAGTGGTTAAATCTGTTGTGAAAAACTAATTATTCAGAGATTTGAACTTAATGTTTTGTTTGATTGATTCCCATTCAAGAATTGAGCCAAAGCATCTGAGATAAAGTGTAAAACTGTTCTGCCCCATCAACAGGTCAACTATGCTGTAGTGACGTCCACAGAGGTGGCCTACTTCTCCTACATTTACAGTGTGATCCCGGTTGAGAATTACCAAAGAGCCACTGGTTACCTGCGCAGTGCCATGCTGACTGGATATACATTTGGTGCTGCCCTGGGTCAAATGCTCATCTCTTTGGCAGGTAGGGGTTCCAAGACTATAATAATAAATACAGATGAATACAGATTAAAATTAAAATACTGATTAAATAAAAAAAAAAAGGCATCTCTATGTTTTCCCCGCATTAAGATGAAGACTGAGTCTCACAATCTGCCTTGCCTTCCTGTATAACAAAATTAACAGAAAAAATAAAAAAAAATAAAAATAAAGGAACTGCACTAAACTATGCTTCAAAATGTGAGCAAGCACTGATGAACTCTAATCAACAGGAGTGGACTACTTCTACATCAATGCTGTCACTCTGGGGATCGTTAGCATGGCTTTTCTCATCTCCTTCTGGTTGCCCATGCCCCAGAGGAGCCTGTTCTTCAAAGGGAAGAAAGCTGCAGCTGTGGGCTCGCAGTCCCAGCAGGAGGGGCCACTGGGACCGGATGGGCCAGAGGAACCAGCGATGTATGAGGATGAACCTGGCTCGGGGACAGAGAAGATGGAGCATAATGGCAGTGCTGGCTGGTGCAGCAGGGAAAATGTGGCAACCGCAAGCCGTCTACTTTGGCAGAGCTTCAGGGAGTCATATTCTTCCAGGCATTTTCTTTTTGCTTATTCAGCCACTGAACAAGTGAAATGAATATTCATTGTGGTTTTTTTTCCTATAATGTATTCATATAGTAGTAACCTTTTAGATGGTTATAAACTCATTCCAAAAAAGTTGGGCATTCTGTGAAATGTAAATAAAAACAGAAAGGAATGATTTGCAAAGTTTTTTTTTTTTTTTTTTTTTAACCTATAATCAGCTGACAAAGACAAGATATTTAATGTTCAAACTGATTAACCTTATTGTTTTTGTAGATATACACTTATTTTAAATTTGATGCCTGCAACATATTCAAAAAAGTTGGGACAGGGGCATGTTTACCACTGTGTTACATCACCTTTTCCTTCAACAACACTCACTAAGCATTTGTGAACTGAGGACAGGAGGATTGCTGAAATATTGAAAGTGAAATTCTTTTCCATTCTTGCTTGATATATGACTTCAGGTGCTCAATAGTCTGGAGCCTCTGTGTTGCAATTTGTGCTCCATGATACACCACACATTTTCAATGGGAGACAGGTCTGGACTGCAGGCAGGCCAGTCTAGTACCTGAACTGTTTTTTACCACAAAGCCACACTGTTGTAACAAAGACAAAGTTTATCAGTTTGAACAGTGAATATCTTGTCTCTGTACTGTATTCAGTTGAATACAAGTCAAAAAGTATTTGCAAATCCTTGCTTTCTATTTTTATTTATGTTTTACAGTGTCCAAATATTTTTGGAATTGGGGTTGTACAATTGTGATCATAATCTGTTGTTATTATTCCCGCCATGCAGGCATTTAATCTACTGGTCCCTGTGGTGGGCTCTGGCCACTGCCGGCTACGTGCAGGTTTTCAACTACATCCAGCTGATGTGGGACCATATAGAGCCATCTGCCACTTCATCCATCTACAACGGAGGAGTAGAGGCAGCCTGCTCTCTTGTGGGTAAGACTGGTCCTATGTGTCTGAGTGTGAGTGAGAGACAAAACCATTCAGAAAAATTCAGTAAAATCATACATACAATATCCAGAAGTGCAATACCGGCTAAATTACTGTTGTTCTATAGCTATCTCACTGTTGTTATATTTGTGTAGTACACAAAATAAGTTATCTCTCTAATGTCTAATGTCAAATAAGCTCTCCTACCGTCAATAATGAATCTTACTGTTTTTATATCCTACAATCCAATTTGTCAATAAGATATCTTTACTGTTTTATAGGTTACACAATATTATTTATAATATTTTTAGATTTAGTTGTATTCCCTATTTTTTTTAAATTTCTGATTATTTTTTTCTATTCTATTGTTCTTTTTACATTTGAAGGGCAGCACAGTGGCATGGTGGTTAGCACTTAAGCCTCACAGCAAAAAGGTTGTGGGTTTGAATCTCAGCTCTGGCTTTGAACTGGAGTTTGTGATTTTATACGGCCTAAAATTCAGATTATAGCATAATCTCACAGAGAAGAACAGAAGTTTTCTTTTTTTTCCTTTTGAAATTACCGTGATTAGCTTGAAGTTTCATAGAAGCAGGGAATAACTTATTTTCACCACATGGGAACATGAAGCAGGAGTTCAGTTACCACAGGGGAAAGGCAGAGGTTTGCAGCACAACCACATTATATAGAGCAAAATAAAATTTAACAGTGGTATTAAAAGCTGCTATGTCTGATGGAACATAGACCTATAAAGACTTGCAATTAAAAGAAAACAGCCATGCTATTCTAGGTTTTATGGGATACCAGATTAAATGGAAAATATGTATTGATTTTGAAAGAGAATAGCAGCACCATGGTCCTCTTGGCTTCCTCTCAACCTGGCTCAGCAGGAGAAGAAGAAGAGTAATTGCTTCAATTAAGGAGAGAGAGTTAGGGGGTAATGGATTCTCTGATTATTGCTGATACAACGTAGTTGATTCCAAGAGCCGGGTGGAAGTGGTTCATCATAACAGGCAGGTGCTGTGGAGGCCAGCGAGGCATGTGCCGCATACGTTTTGTTTCGAGGCCACGTCGCTGTTTATGCCACCAGTCCAAGAAAAGAAATATTGTTGTTAGGATTAATGGATAGATCACAACATGAATGCAGGCACAGTGGAGGTGTTGTCCACTGGAATGACGGATGAATCACTTTTATCTTTCTCTTCCAGGTGCTGCAGCGGCCTTCTCTGTGGGCTACATCAAGGTCACCTGGGCCGTGTGGGGAGAGCTGGCGTTAGGGTTGTTCTCAGCCGTAGCCACGGGTGCTGTGTTTCTGATAGCGCTCACCAGCAGTATCTGGGCAAGCTACGCTGGTTATGTCATATTCAAGTCCTGCTACATGCTTCTCATCACCATCACAACGTAGGTTCACAGTAGAACTTTTACTCTGCGTTGTTACTGGAGGAACAGCAGAGCGCAAAAGCTGAAATAACCTACAGAACACTTAACAGGAATACACCTTTTTCAGGGCAGCCATTTTGACATGAAATAGTAGTGTAAACAGGTGTTACCAATGATACTCGTTAAGCCTCCGTTCAATAGTATGTTGTATAACAGAGTATTGTGCATGTTGGCTTACTGGAAAGTCTCTGCTACACTAAATGGAACACAGCCTTAATTAGTATCATTGGTGACACCTGTGTTTATCTCACTCAATCAATATGGCTGCTGTGAAAAAGGTCTACAGTTAGGGAGATCCTGCAGCGTGGTTTTATCTGTAAAACAAGTTTTAAAGATAAAGAAGGCTGGTTTTGGATTAGGGTTGCAACTACAGGTTATCTTTATTATTGACTTATCAGCCAGTTGTTTTCTCCATTAAATAATTGATTGTTTTGTCTGTAAAATGTAAGAAAGTGCCATAATCAAATAGCTTATTTTGTCCAACCAACAATCCCAAAACCTACAACGAGGATACTAAACTTCCTTTTTCCAGGGGCCACTTTTGCAAACTGACAAGAGGCCAGGGGCCAGTTAATAAACAAACATTAGTAAATATTCATCAATGAAACGAATAAACCTTGAAAAGCCTATAACTTATCTATCTTACCTTAACTCTCTCTCCCTTTTTCCTGTGACAGTCTCAGCATGCAATAATTTTCTCAGAAATGATGAGCACTTTGTCATTTTAGATTTCAGATTGCAGCCAACCTCTCCATGGAGTGCTACGCTTTGACATTTGGGATCAACACTTTTGTAGCCCTTTGTCTTCAGACCATCATAACTTTCATAGTTGTGGATGAAACTGTGCTGGGACTGGACATTGTGACGCAGGTATGTCCATACACAAGGCAGCACACAGATATTTAACATTGACAGTCTGTGGGTGAACTCACTTTGGATCAGGGATGTACATCAAGCAGCATAAGCTTTCAGTGGGGATAGGGCGACCCTGGTGGTTATTATTCACCATTGCATGCAGGCATGTTTGATGAAGTTTGTTCCATGATAGGGCTGCAGCATTTAGACGATTAATGCATTAGTTGTCAACTATTAATTTGATCCCCAGTATCTGGATAATTGATCCTTGCTTTGACTCATTTTTTAACAGAAAAATGTCTGGTTTCATGAGTCCTCTATGACAGTAGACTGGATATCTTTGGGTTCTCTCTATCCCTCTCTGCAGTTCATCATCTAGGCAGCTACTACGCTCTCATCTCGGTGCTGTTTCTAATTCGAGGGACCTACACCGCCTGTGCAAATCAACGCAGTCCCGAGCACACAGAAACCAAGCAACAAGAGCTCAGTGTGGAGGTGATCTCTGCAGAACGTTTCTGACGAAGGTCAAAAAAACTGTTGTTGTCTCGATCTGTTCCATCTGTTTATGGGGAATAAAACAATCATGCATCATATAACAGCATTACTGTTCTCTATTCAGTGTAAAACTGAGAATCTGAGCCAGCAATGACCTCTAGGTGGTGACTGACACCATGGTCTTTTTCTGAATCAAGAATCTACTGTGGAAGCAATAACACAATAAATCTGCAATTATTACTGATAAGTAAAGTATATTAAAGTTTAAGTGCTGAGATTTGTCTGGCTGCCTGTTTAAATTGTGCCACGTGTATCTCAAGCTTGACTGGACCGTCACCAAGGGAGCGCTGCTCTTTGACCGGGTTGTTAATTGACAAACCAAGCTCAACACTTAAGACAACTTCAGGTGTTTCCAACAAAGAGAGAGTAGCACACCAAGGAACATATACGCACACACCTGAAACAGGTAAAAGAAGAGCTGAAGATGGAGGCAGTGAGGAGGTGGAGGGCAGGCTGGAGGTATCCCACTACTTTGCTGTGCATATATGGATTCTTCAGCACAGTCAAACCCATGGAGCCTTTCCTCATCCCATACCTGGCAGGACCAGACAAGAATCTGACAACAGAACAGGTATGAGAGAGAAGACAACAGACCAAATGACCTGAATCATGAATCAGAAAAATATAATAATGTAAATCAAGACAGTCAAAAGTACAATCATGGCTAAGTATAGACAGTGGCATTTGCCTTGTCAGTTGTGTGGCTTTGACAACAAAACCTAAACTCAACAAAAGTATAAAAGCAACTTTTGTTTTTGCTCCAGTTTTTACATGGTAAAGTGTAGTCTTCTTCTGTGCAATCAAAAGGTTTATTTCTTAAAAATGTTGTTCACAGATTTGTTAAAATCTGTGCTCGTGAGCACTGCTTTGCCAGGATAATCCATCCAGAGATGGTGATTAAACAGCATAGAAGGCCACAATAAAAGGCCACTCTGAAATGTATGTCTCAGGAATGTTATCTTGAACATTTGCCTTTTAAATGTAATTGCTGTAACTATTTATTGGCCTGCTTTTGTTTTTAATTATTTCAAACTCAATTCTAATGTTACTGTTGCTTTTGTTTTTACGTTTGCTTTTTAAATGCAATTGTAGAAAAATAAAAAAGGGGGGAAAAAAATCAGGTCACTAAAGATGTCAAGGTGTCAGTAGCTGCAATGGGACAGAGGTTTTGGCCTACCAGTTCAGGAAAGAGTCCCGACAGTTTTTAACTGAGGTTTAGTAGAAACCTGGAGGTGCACTGACGAGTCCACCTTAAGAGAGTTTACTAAGACCACAATACTGTATGGGAAAAATTCTCACTGGATAACTGTTGTATGGTGTGAAGTAAGACTCAGAGTTTACTAAGATCACAATAAGTGTATGGAAAAATTATTACTGGGTAATAATTATATTGTGTGAAGTAAAAATCAGGAAAATGCATGTAAAGAGTAGAGAATTCCTCTGTTCCAATCACTGTCATTCTTGATTTATTGGGCTGCTTTTAGCTTTTGCTTTTAATTATTTCAAACACAATTTTAATGTTCCTTTGATGTTTCATTTCAATGTATTCCTAAATTCTTGTAAATCAAAAATCAAACTGCACATTTCATAGTGGCCTTTTATTGTGTCCAGCACACACCTGTGAAATAATCCAGTTGTTTAGTCTCTCTTTTATTTATTTACAGAATAACCAATTTGGTGAATCACAATTAAAAGTTAAATGTAGTTTTTATTACTTAAGTGGTAAAAATCCAATCATGATTAGAAAATAGTTCCCATCTTACATGCAATGTCTCTTTTACATTTATTAATTTAAACTATGGGTGTTTCCCCATCAGGTAAACAATGAAGTTTTGCCGGTGTGGACGTACTCCTACCTGGCCATGCTGGTGCCAGTGTTCCTGCTGACTGACTGGCTGCGATACAAGCCTGTGGTGGTGTTCCAGAGCATCTCCCTCTTCATCACCACAGCAATGCTGCGCTGGCTGAAAAGTGTTCCAGCCCTGCAGGCCATGGAGTTCGTCTACGCAGTGGTGACAGCCTGCGATGTGGCCTATTTCTCCTACATTTACAGGTCATGAACTGTGGCTCAAAGGGTAGAGCAAAGCACCAGCACTGCCAGGTGTCAGGAGTTTGAATTTTGTGTTGTTAGGACAGACATGACATTTTCTTGTTATGTTTTTTATTACAGTGTGGTAGATCTGAAGAGGTACCGGAAGGCCACATCTTACACCCGCAGTGTCCAGCTCCTGGGGTACACAGTGGGAGCTGTGCTGGGCCAGCTGCTCGTCAGCTTCGACCTCATGTCCTACAACAACATGATGGTATTTACTCTGGTTCTCAGTGCCATCGCTTTCTTCACTTCCTGCCTCCTGCCAATGCCACAGCAGAGCATGTTCTTTCACCGCAAACACACCGGACAGAAAACAGAGACAGATGATACAAAGAGGTATGGAGATGGGACTGGAGATGCAACAGAGCACACGAACAGATGCCTGAGTGGAGTAAGAGATGAAAATGTGGAGAGAAGAGGAGAAACTGAGGATGATGCAGGAAAAGAACTGGATGGAAAAGGGCCTAAAGTTGAGAACCTAGAGGAGGTGGTTGGCGCACAAAGCTGCGGCAAAGTCCTCTTCCAGCTGTGGTGGGACTTCCGCCAGTGCTATTCCTCCAGACATCTGGTTTACTGGTCACTGTGGTGGGCATGGCCACCTGCGGCTATAATCAGATTGTCAACTATGTGCAGGTCAGTTGCAAAGGCCACATACACCAAGATGTTAATAATTAAAAAGCTACGCCTACTTTGTTTGTTACATCTTTATCGTTTGACGACTTTTAATGATCAACGCAATATAACCTGCAGTTGCTGTGGGAGCACGTGCAGCCTTCTCAGGACTTCAGCATCTACAATGGAGGCGTGGAGGCTGTGTCCAACCTGTTGGGTAAGCAACATCAAATAAAGCGAAGGTTTTCAAAGTGGGAGGTGAGTTTCCCGGGGTTGCTCCTAACAGTTTCAGGGGAGCCTCAGTGAATGAAAGTGAAATTTTTTCACACTAGTTATTGCTTAAGTCATCACATAGAATAGCCTAAATGTGTGTGATTATGGTACAGAGATAGTCCAGAAATACTGTTTTGGAGAATTTTTCTCTACTTTTCCAAACTCAGAAACTAATAAATGTCTTTGGACAGACGACCTTTAACGTACAAACCCAGTTGGAATGTGTAAAATGTTCACATTTTTGGCAAATAATTTTCGACCAATATTAAAACTGAGTATAATATAAAGATAGTCCATCTTCAAACTGAAGAAGTAACAAAGGCTCATTCATTCACAAGCATGGACCAGGTGAGCTGCACCATTTTGTAAAAAAAAAAAAAAACGTGTGGGCAAATACTATAAAATAAAAGTCTACTACTACTTCGGAAAATCTTTGTTGGTCAACACCGTTTTTGGCTTCATCTACAAATCCAAGTTAAGACTGTACCATGCAAAGCGTAAGCCCTGTATCAACAACATCCAGAAATGCCACCAACTTCTCTGGGGCCTGAGCTCATCTGAGATGGACTGATGCAAAGTGGAAAAGTTTGCTGTAGTCTGACGATTCCATATTTCAAATTGGTTTTGGAAATCATGGCCGTCATGACCTGGGCTAAAGAGAAGGACCATCCACATTGTTACCAGTGCGAAGTTCAAAAGCCAGCATCTGTGAGGGTACTGGTGGTAAACATGCTCCTGTTCCAGCCTTTATGGAACAGATTACAGACATCAAATTCATTATGAGTGTATACTAACAAAAGGACAATAGTTTAAACAATTTGAATATTAAAATTAATATCTTAGTTTGTACTGTGTATGGGTCGATTTGCAAATCATTGCATTCAGTTTTTATTTACATTTTTCACAGAGCAACAACAGGTTATACTGGCTCAATTGCTCAGTGTCTATGAGATCAAATAACAATCACAATCCCACAGTCACCCAAAAATTGTGCAAAATTAAGCAAGTAAACCAAGAGGGTGGTCTAATAATCTGATATGAAATGTGTTTTGCAGGTGCAGCAACAGCCTATGGTATCGGCTTCACTGAGGTGAGATGGGAACAGTGGGGAGAGCTGGCCCTGGGTGGTTTCTCTGGACTTGGGGCAGCAGCACTCTTCCTTGTGACCTTCATTGGCAACATCTGGGTCTGCTATGCAGGTTATGTCATATTCAAGTGCCTGTACATGCTGCTGATAACAATAGCCATGTAAGTGGTGAGTGTTAGATGATAAAAGGGGTCTATATGGAAGCTCATTTCTACCAATGTAAAGGAAAGAAATCCTGCAAGTCATAATGAGAAGCCTCAAAATGATCACTTAAAATAAAAATTCCTCAAAATAATTAAACTTTTCTCAAATTAATTGCTTATCTCAAAATAACTTGGCATCTCAAAATAAAGAGAAAGATTCTCAAAATGAGAAGAAACTCTCAAAATGACTTACAAATCTCAAAATAATGACATAGTACCTCAAAATAAACAAAATGATCTTCTCTCAAAATACTGTAGTTTCTGAAAATCAGAAATTTTAGCAAAATGAGAATCTTTCTCAAAGTGGTGATTTATCTCAAGATGACTTAGTATCTCATAATAAAGGTTCTAAAAATTATGAAGTAAGAAAAATACATTTTCTCAAAAGGAGAAACTTTCGCAAAATAATGACGTATTATCTGAAAATAATGACTTAGTATCTCAAACTGACAAGAAACTTATAAAAGTCACTGTTTCAAAAAGTTTTTTTTACCCCATCACATTGGCAAAATGAGCCTCCATAGAGAACGTAATTCAGACCTATTTTCATTGCAGACTGAACGGGAAAAAGAATATTTAAATAGGCTAAACTCTTCTCACAGGTACCAGATTGCAGCTGACCTAACAATGGAAAGATACGCACTGGTCTTTGGGGCAAACAACTTTGGAGCATTGGCTCTACAGACAATCCTTACTTCGGTTGTGGTTGACAGCAGAGGACTGGCCCTGGACATCATTTCTCAGGTGAGCGGTCTGATCAGAAAAACAATACTCAGGTCTTCTGTAGCTGTAGCACAAGTGTTGAAATCCACTCATCACTGGAATCTTTTCTTCTTTTTGCAGTTCACCATATACGCCAGCTACTTCTCAGTCATCGCTGTTGTATTTTCACTGCGGGGAATATTTACCATTTGGAGAGCAAAGAGAAGCAGCAAAGTCTCCACCCTTCCAGAACCTCCGGGCTCTAATGAACACAGATTCTGAATACAAGGAATCTGACACCTACCAGCTGAGATAATCATTTGTGCTTTTGGTCCAAATAAGCAAAAAAAAAAATTATTGACTGCAACGCCATGAATATAAATCTTTTTTTTTTTTGTTTTTATACAAAACAAATATACAAGATTTCCATACATCCATATAAATGAATGGTTTGGTCATTTCGTCTTACTTAAAATTCATTTTAATATATATACTGTATATATTTACATATTAACTTAAAATTCTCTAATACCCAATGTAAGTGGTTTTCAGCTCATCAGTGATTCCCGTTACCCTTTTATGGATGTGGTTGACTGTAGTTCAGAAGAGTTGTGACCTGGGCCTCTGTCAGCAGGGCAGGGGATGGCAGAGAAACGGGTCCCCTGCCCGTCCCTGATGCAGCAGTCACTCCTCTCATCGCTCGCCATCCGAATAGGCTTTTTTTTTTCTTTAGTGAGAAAGGATCCTGCACAAATAAACAGTTTGGTTCTTCACAAATACAGTAAGTGGCAGTACCCATTAGCTTTTCCAAGCAACAGTTCTGTCTTAACAAATCTTGTGTGTTAGGTACAAATACTGATATGCACAAAGAGCTAATTTCCTAAAAGAAAAATAATATGTACAGAATTGCAGCATAATGAATGGGATACACTGTACGCAATAACTTAGTTTTCAGCCAGTTTGATTATACATTGTGGTTCAGTAGAGGCCAGTTCACAGGTTAAATAGAGAAGAGGGGATCAACCTCTCCCTCTGCACACACCATCACTTTGTTTTGTAGCCAAAGACAGTGTCAGCATGACTGTCTGTCATATTGTTCCATCTGTGACAAACTGCGATAGAAAATACAAATCCTTACAAACATTGTGTTTTTAAAGCTACTTGTGAAACAAAACAGTGCAATAGGTGCAAGCGCGCCAGTTGTTGACCCTGTAGTGGAGCTGATTGGATGGATCGCTATAAGAAGGGATTTGTTGAGGAGCCTCCAGCTGGATATTGTGCAGATGGACCCGCACCCTGAAAAGAAACACACAGACACAAAATCAGCAAACGTACTTAGCATTGAGAAGAGTTTTGAAATAAATCCACAATTCTTCAAAGTAAAGTGATCATGTTTAGCTTTAATCCAACCACTTATCTTTTGTTTTGTTTTGTTTATTTTTAATTAGCACTGAAACAACAGTCTGTCCAATCAATGGTCTATCCAACTTAACTTAAAAAAAAAAAAAAAAGGTGACTGGGTGCTTAACTTCTTAATTTAAACAACAATCTTCATCAAGAAAGAACAGAAAAGAAAGTAGAGAAAACCTGTGGACACTTTTCAAGCTCACTGTAAACATCGACTCTTTTGAAAAGATCATTTAGGTTTCTCACAACTCATGAACAGACACTAACTCATTCGGCGAACATTTAACATAATTCAGTATCAATTTAGCTCCATATAAAGTGAATAAATGTGATGTTTCCCAGATAATGCTTGTCTGCCTTAACAATGCAGTTTACACATTTTATAGCTGCTAATTTATTAAAACAGAGTTCACCTGTGTGAAACATGACAATGAATTTAGCAGAAGACCTCAGTAATACATAAAAAGGTCTGTTGTCAGGTAATAAACATTGTGTCAATGCCACATTCTTAAACTGATTTCCACAGCCTAAATTTTGACTAAAACAAAAACAAACGACTAAAACGTGACTTCAACTAAATACAATTTTCAGTAAATGTCAAAGACTTATAGCTATACTTAAAATTCTTGTCAAAATCAACACTGCTGAAGCCCCTTCATTCCTCTGTGTAAAACCCATTTCTTCTAGCAAATCATGCCATGTACCCCTCTTACTAACCAGGAAAGGGTTGCTAGAGACCATAGGTCCAGCCATCGCCTGCCCAAAAGGAGTCACAACAGGCTTGGCCTGACCAAAGGCTGGAAACCCTCCACCTGAAAGACATGTACATTGTCATTTGAGAGATTTGATGAATGCCCACCAAATAAATTAATTATAGCAACAACAAATTAAGACATTTTTCGCTTATGTTCAACAGCCTGAGACCAAACTGACATATTAAAGAATGTAAGTGCAATAATGTGACAACTACTCAATTAGATGCACACGCAAGCTAGAATTTCAGCATCAATATTAATGCAGGCATGTCTACATCTACATTGTGTACACACGGACACACACCATTGGGTTGCTGGGGATACGCAGGAGGCTGAGGGAAGGGAGCCTGGCCAGGAAAGGGTTGCTGGAAGGTTCCGCTAAAGCTGGTGGGGAGGTTGTAGGCTGCAGCATTTCCGAATCCAGCTGGCATACTCATGGAGCCTGTGCCAAATGACGCTGCAACACAGCAGGACAGCAGCTGGTTAAAGAAGCCTATCAAAGAAATCTACAGGCATATGACAAAATAATCTATTGCTTCATTATGACAAGAATTCTACAGCACATACATCCTTGCTTAAATGTTACATTGCACAGGAGCTGGCACACATCAGCAGAAAAAAAACAAACAAATGCAAATAGTACAACCCCAATTCCAAAAGGGTTTGGATGCTATGTAAAAATGAATACCAGAATGCAATGATTTGCAAGTACTTTTCGACTTTTATTCGACTGAATTAAGTCTTTTTTCACGTTTCTGAAAAAGACACTTTGGCTTTGCGTCTGTCCATCTGAGCTCGTGCCAAGAAAAATCTGCAGTGTTTCTGGGTGTTGTTGATACATGGTTTTCATTATGCACGGTAGAGTCTTAACTTGCATTTGTAGAAGCAGCGAAAAACTGTTGACCAACAGCAGTTTTGTGAAGCATTCTCAAGCCCATGTAGCCATCTGAGGGGTTAAAGTTCATGGGCATTCAGTGTTAGTTTCAGCCTTGCCCCTTACATGCTGAGATTTCCCAGACTCCTCTGAATCTTTTTAATGATATTATAGATTGTAGATGGTGAAATCCCTACTTTTTTTGAAACTGCGTGTTGGGAAACTTTTTTAAGTTGGTGGACTATTTGCCTATGCAGTTTATCACAAAGTGGTCAACCTCACATCCATGCTTATGAACGACGGAGCCTGTCGAGGACGCCCTTTTCATACCCAATCATGATACTTTCACCTGTTACCAATTAACGTGTATACCTGTGGAATGTTTTTTTAACATTCCCGGTCCCAAAAAACAACAAAACAATCGTCAAAACAAGTTTATCAGTTTGAACATTAAATATCTTGTCTTTGTACTGTTTTAATCAAATCCAAGTTGAAAAAGATTTGCAAATCATTACATTCTGTTTTTATTTCCGCTTTACTCAGCATCCCAACTTTTTTGCAATCGGGTTTATAAAATACTAATATCAGCAGTTTGTTAGAAGGCAATAAAGAAGTAAACATAAATGAGTGAGGAAGAACAACTAGGGATTACAGAGCAGTCAATAAGAAAACAAAAAAAGACATATTGATACAACAAATTAGGATATAGAAATATTATCAGCAACTCAATGCAGTAGGTGTGGTCACTGTTCCTTTAGCAGGCGAATGATTGCACAGATGATTCTGTAATCCATAGTGTGGCTCCCAATGCCAAAAACCGGTCATTTAACTTTTTCCCATTGAGATCTTCAGAATCTCAGTGTGTGTATTTGCACAGTTTAAACACATGCAGATTTCAGTTAAGGTTGTCTCCAGACAAGCCTTAGGAAAAAGAGAGCTTTTTCACAGCAGCCAATTGACAAACAGTAGGATAATCAAAGGTGATACCAATGATGCTGACTGTGCGTATCGTTTCACCGTAAAGGCTCTGCTACACTAAATTGATCAGGTCCTTAATTAGTATCACTGATAACACCTGTGTTTACCCTTCTATTTCATATCAATATGTCTACCGTGAAAAGGGTCTATTGTCTGAACAAGAGTCAGATGTGAGGCTTCAGCAGTGTCTGACCTCTGATGGCCACACAAGAGCACAACATTCCCACAGTGCAATCAGTGTAACCAAACTGTGGTAAGTAAGACAACCAGTTGGCAATTGAGTAATCCCTATATCTGGTAGAAATGCTACATCCAATAACCATTCAACACATCTGTGAATGGATTAATTGAATATGCAAGCAAATCCAACAAAGTTAAGTCTTGTGGTTTCAACAGTTGTAAATGTCTAACTAGGTTTATTCATTGAATGAAGCATTTTTGACACTATCAAGCTAATGAATGACTGGATGATTCTTAGTGGACATTACAGTGCATAGTTTTATTAAATTTGTCCTCAGAGAGGCAGAAGAGTGTTTATGCTTCTTGCCAACTGAAGAAAGGAAAATGTTGAGGAAGCCAATATCAGTAGAGGGTGCTAGAGTCTTCTTCAGGAAAAAAAGAGACATATTATTTAGATAGAAACAATAATCAATCAATAAATGCAGAAATTCATTATTATCGCCAAATTTCATGATTACATAGATTTGGAGCAGAATTCATTTAACACTCAGGCTCAATATATCCCATTCTCTCCTATTAATGTGTTTATGTTTTTACCTCTACAACATTTTCCAGAGTGCTAAAGAAACAAAAGAACACTGCCAGGGCAAGGCACAGGAGAGCAAAGGGGAAGCAGTGAGCATAAGGGGACCTACCAAAGGCGGGAGGATAACCCTGCCCATGAAGAACCCTCATCAAGCCTGTCCAGCATGGCAAGAGCAATCAGACAGACGACTGAATCTCAGTTTCTGCACCTTACTGTCTCTTGCACACACCAGTAAGTGGCAGCGCTAATCCAGCTATCCATCTCCACAGTGATGGCTCTTCTTTTAGGTTAGAATTTTCTCTTCTACTTCCCTTATTGGTTGCCTCTGTGTTTGGAAGTGTGGTCTCAGGTTGCCACTTTGGGTGTGCAAGGAAATCCTAATAAATAATAAACTTACTGTATGATAACACAGCTTCATTTTTTATTATAAAAAAAGGATTTTAATCTGCACTATGGCACTTACTGAGCAAATTGATTGGGTGCTGTATTATATGTGCTATACACACACACAAAAAATAAATAAATAAACAAACCTGCTGCAGCTGCAGCTGCTGCCATGTTTGCTGCTCTGCCATTGCTCTGGAACGGGTTGGTGGGAGCTGCTGCTGGGGGAACTCCAGCAGCTACAAATGGATTTGTTGACTGAGCTGTTGGAGAGACGTATCAAGACACAAAACATGAGTATGAAACAGAACAATAGAGTGCATGATCAAAAACATGTTTAAAAACAAAATCATTAATTCATAGAGGATGCCCCATTTCAACATGCTGACATCCACTGAGGCTGTGTAACAAAACACAAAATTAACCTGTGCCATGAATCTTTGCATGTATCACAATATCACAATAGTGTTTTCAGAATTGATACAGTATCACAAAATATTATATTGCAATACTCAATCTTGTACCCCTAACGTCCACTGTCAGTGATCTCCCCTGCTCCTGCTTCAAATCTCTAAACACAAATTATCTCCTGTTGACCTTTTCAGTATTAGTGTCCTGCAACAAAACTGCCCATGGCTAAATTTCTGCTTGCATGTCAAGATTTGCGTAGAGTCCTAAGCAGTAAGAGGATTAAGATAAAAAATAGAAACTGTAGTAATTTTATGGCACATACAGTCCACATTTTTTTTCCAGAAAGGCTAATAAGAGGGTTGTCCTGTGTTTTCATTGCCTTAGAGTTTCTAAATCTTTTCTGATTTAGTTTAGTTCTTATTTAATTTGGGAGCACAATTAGCACAAACTATTGGAAAACAGCATGTAGGTTCACTCACCTCCAAATCCTTGAGCCATGCCTGGCAGAGCTTGTTGTGCTTGTGCTGTTGACACCCCAGTCTCTGGGCCAAACATACCCCTGCAGTGAAACAAAGTCAACACATGAACTAATCAGAAAAGCCAGCAAAAAAGAAGAACCAATCCTGGAAGAGTTGGGTACTGAAATCCTGTGCCAGTTTGCCACCGGTTGCTACACGGCCGGAACTTACCAGTCCAACTCACAACACAGATTTCGCTGTCTCATTTCGGTACCAATTGAGCTGTCTACTACCATTGTTGCCTTCTGGTGCAAACACTGCAGACAACAGAAGTATCACCATGTGGGATTGCTAGTTAACATTACAGCAGCACTTACTCTACATGGGTCTGGCAGCAGGTGTCGTTAGCCTACCATTAGCTAGAAGCTATCTTAAACACTGTTAAAAACGGCAAGGTAAAAGGTTTAAAGTGTGCCTGTACAATGCATTTCACTTGAAAAGGATTCCAACACTGGGTAAGACTTGCAACAAATGTTTAAAAACAACTGTGTGTATAGGAAGGAAGCTTCTGGCCATGCACAAGACACAGTTGTAAGCAGAGGGATGCAGTGTGCTTGACTATTTCTGATCCCATGCCAAGCTCATCAGCCAGCAGTGTGAGTGTCTGTGGTCCCGGCAATGGGGCACACAGATATAAAACATAGAAGTGACCTGCCAAATGACTTGCCATTTTTTATGATGGAGAGACACTGATGATGACGACTGATCCTTTCCTGAGGTTAGCAAATATGATAACATTTCTGCAAAAGAATTGCTGTCGTTTGAAGCTGGAGTTTGCACCAAGAATACCAACTCAAAATTTATTTTGCTGTTATTTGTACTGTTACTGTTCTTTAGTGTTTAATAAGCCTAGTTCAGTTAGGTTTTATTTATTGTGTGAATTTGTTCATGTAATTATTTATATTTCTTTATTAAGTATAGTATAAAATGTTAACAGTTAATATATGGTTAAA
Source organism: Lutjanus argentimaculatus (assembly GCA_034769285.1). NCBI lineage: Eukaryota > Metazoa > Chordata > Actinopteri > Lutjaniformes > Lutjanidae > Lutjanus > Lutjanus argentimaculatus. The sequence goes on from JAWZSL010000001.1 coordinate 8,330,257, forward strand.
TTCTAAGTCCAAATTTCACACAGCAATAAAAAAAAAGCAGATGTTTAATGTTGTCGACCGTCATTTTGTGCTTCTTTTTTACAAGTACTCCTTCAGGCACTGGGACCATTTTAAAAGCATCATTTTAGCACCAGTATTAGAAAAAAATCCAAACAATACCCAACCCTAGATCCTGTGTGCTAGGAGAGTGGACATTGTATATTTGTAGGCCAAGTTGCTTTAGATCTATTTAGCTGTAGATTTAGACTTTTGGAGGCCATTATGACAGGTGTGTGTGTTTAGTGTCTCACCCCTGTGAGGTGCTGGTGGTGTTGTAAACACTGGTGGCAGGGGCCGAGGAGCTGAAGACAGTATCAAGCTCCGCTAAAGCAGCATAGCGGTCCCCCCCTGCTGGCACTGCTGGCTGCTTCTGAGGCAAACCGCCCACTCCTGCTGCTGCCGCTGCCGCCGCCGCTGTGGCTGAGCTCACCCCGCCAGGAATACCACCTCCTGGAATAGAAGCACATGACAGCAGAGCTGGGTTCAATCCACTTCCAGTCGTCTACAATCCAGGAGGAAAATTGAAATTTCAAAGACACAAACAAAAAAGTCCGGAGATAGCTGCCATATTCAACCTATTAAAAATGATGGGGAATAAATGTTCAATCATTAGGAAATTTGCATTTTCTAGCACAGAAATACAGTTTGTAATAAGAACAAAATAAACTAGAACCAACCCGATACAATTCACAGATGCTCGAGTGCCACAATTCTGACCATGTGATATTAGACTCTCCAATGAAACCAATGCATATAGCACTCTTTAAAGCAAGGAGGTATTTCCATCAGTGTAGTGTGCCTGTCGTCTTTATACAGGCTGGTTCAGCGGCACTAAGATCAGAGGGCCGATTTGGGGGGAAAAAGTAAGGCCATCTCAAAGTACATCAAAGCCTCAGCTGAGCCAAAAATTCAGTAATACTGAAGAAGGTTGCTAGAAAATGTAAATCCACCCTGTTTTGAGAAAGACTATGCCTGTCCCTGCACTGGGAAAAAGACTCAAAATCATGTTTTTAGTAGTGTCGACTCATTTCTTTTTAAGGTCAATCTCTATCCATACAATTGAGATCTATGAAACAGGCTAGGCAGGAGAAGTTTACCTTGCTCTGTTTTGGCAGAGCTAAACACGTTATCCAGGTCAGCCAGGGCTGCGTATCTATCGGCAGGGACGCTAGTACTCTGTACAGCATCTCTGCCAGCTCCTGTGGAGTTACTCTGGGAGGAGGAACTGAAGGATCCAAAGTCAGCACTACACGATTTGGGGAAGTTGTCAAAATTTGCAAAATTGGCATTTGCTAGTCCCCCTGAGGCGCTACCTGCATGAAAGAGAGAGATTAAAAAGTCATGAGGGGGACCTCGATTGTTGGTTTTGAGTAACAGCATTAACAGGGTGGAGAGGGAGTAAAAAAGCTGCATGGAGGGTAAAGTTGGGGTGGAGTTAGGCTGGGGCTGGGATACCTTCATTGTCTATATGACCGATAGAAACACTTGTATAACATGTCCTCTGCAACACTGCACTATGTTGGCTCTCCATTAGCCTATGAACCTAAGAAATGCATAAAATTAGAATGTATTTCTGTTATAGGCAGACTGTGTGCAGAACAGCACCAAGTGCCACGGTTTCATCTGAGTTCAGCACCTTACTGTGGATCAAGGGAGTTATAGACAAAATCAACCCAAAATATGTTAACAGTGACATGAAGAAAAACTTGATAGTTCATTGGAAAATAACTTTAGTCTGCCAACCACCCTGCAGGCATTACTGAGCACTGTAATGAGTAGACTGTCACTTTCAACTCCAAGATTGCTTTTTAAGAGTAAAACCAAACAACAAACAAAACAGAAAAGAACCTTTTTTGAACCCTACTTCAAGAACTGCTTAGAACTTTACCACTGTAAATACTTGCCATTTCTTTCACAATATATGCTGATTTGACAGCCATGCTAATTCTGACACTCCCTCCTTATTTAATGTCTCTGAGAAGGCTGGCAGATGAAAACTCAACTTCTGTTTCAGAGTAGATATTGAGATCAATTTCAGGCCAGTTTCTCCAGCATATCAAGAACTCCAATAGGGAGAACTGATTTGTTTGGACTGCAATAAAAGGTGTGATACATCACAATATTTCAAGCTTAACACAGCACAACAAAAAGACTTTGGATGCTGAGCTAACTTGGACACAGCATTTGTGATCCTGAAGGGGAGAGAAGGCAATTTTTAGCAGTGTCAATGAAACCACTACACCAGTTAAATTTACACAAGAGGTTTAATCGCATTCCAAATATTCTGAATATTGTTTGATGACTACTGTTAGCTCAGGGAAGAGGCAAACTGTAGAAGATCTGTCAAAAGCACAGGGAAAGGCATGGTCTTGCATGCAACTGTCAAAACACTGTTCACAGAAGTTCACTTACTCTTGAGAATTGGGACATAACCATATTTTGAGGGGGCTTTGATTTTTACTCTTCAATTATTCTGGGAAAATATATTTTAAAAGATTGAATGCTTAGCTATTAAACCTTGTAACAGGCCAACCTACTGGTGATTTAATTTTTTTATTAAATAGCATTTTTGCAGCTCAGGACTTGAATTTTGTCATTTCTATCAGGCACACAAAATGTCACAGTATTATAATTTTAAAAGATGTGTAAAATGTTCAAGGACTTTTGTTATATTAGAAACAAGATTATTTAATCTGATGTAAAATCAATACGTTTTATAAATTGCTATTCAAAAAAATACTATTATAATGCTGTCCACTTCAAATTTCTGTTGATAATGCGAGTTCTCTGATAAACATGTCAGATCATTTATAACACAAATAAATAAATCCTTTTTATTATTAAGAATTAAGTCACCACCATTAACACAGATGTCAACTTCATAACACTGAACATGTTATGGAGTTAACGTCTTACGTAGCTGACAAAATCTTGCATTTTTTCATTTCACAGCACAGTTGCAGTGAGTAGCCATTTTATTTTCATTTTATAAGAGTTCTCTTAACATTAATCAAAATTTTTAAACTGTAATTCTTGTTTAGTTTCATTTCGAAGGGCAATGGAGTTGACTTATGGTTGAGACACGTCTGATGGCAATATAATTATTATTAAAAGAAATAAAAATATTAAAAGAAATAAAAAGCTTATCAGTGGGACAAGGGTGCATTCAGTCAAGTCAAGTTTAGAAATAAAAAAAAAAATAGAGTGGACCAAAACATTTTGTAAATTACATATATTTCATATATATAAATCCTTGTAAATGTATATGTGGTAAAAAAAAATTAAAAAAATGGAATTATACTGTAGGTAGAAAGTTTTTTGTAGGATATGATTTTTCCCAATTCTCAAGAATAGACAATCTGCTAATGGTTAATACTTTTTAAGTAGAATGCCCACAAAATTATGGGAGCTCCTACAAGAAATACTAATAAGCACTTAAAGAAGCATTATCGATTAGCAGATACAAACCTCTGAACGAAATGCTTTAGAGAAACTGAAGTTGTTTACATGAAATTGAGAGCCTGGAGATTACCCGGCACACTTGGTAATTATTAGCTGTGGTTTTCTCAAACCTAAACCTGCTCCTGATGATGGTCTTACAGTAAACCTAACAGCTTGAAAGAGCAAATATGTCTCTGTCCTTGTCTGGACTAATACGCTCAGAAATCACTGGGTATCGTGTGTATTTCTTTTATTTCTTTGTGACATAACATACAGGATTACAGAAAATTTACTATGTTACTTATAAATAACTGATGGAACAAATCTCAAGGGCACTGTGTTTACTAATTATTTCTCTAAAATGAAATATGTACTTTGACCGCCTGATTCTACTCTGTCTTTTCCTTGATTCACTTTCTGTTCCATTTTTAAATTCTGCATTGTTCACATGTCCTTCCATTTAATCTGTTCTCTATAGCGGTTCTCAATGATGACAGCAACAATCAAAGCTTATCATCCCGGTTTTCAACCAGTGGGATTGTCAACAGTGATTCAGAGTCACAGACAAAAAGAACTACATGCTGAGACACACATTACATCCAGAGAGAGGAGGATCAGAGTGACTACACATTAGAGATGGTGGAAAGGGTGAAAGCTGTTAAGAGGACAAGCCCAGAGAGAGAGACTTACTGTGTGCACCCTGGAGAGGCAGAGCTGTGGCAAACTCACCCACACTGCGGCTGGATGAGAGCACAGTGAACGCTGGCAGCCAAAAATCAAAGAGGGAGGGAGAAATGGGGCAATGAGCAATGTAAGACAGGGCGGGGAAAACAAAAGAAAAGACGTCAACTAAAAATTAAAAAGCGTGAGGTCAAAGCAAATCAAGTGCTGCTGAAGCAAAGGATGAAAAACACATGGAGCAGAATGGACAGCTTAGGCCAGATAGTGCAGTCAGTCAGTGTGTGTGAGAAAGGGATTATCTTACAAAGCCACGAGAGAGAGGGAGCTTTATCCATCAAGCAATAGGCATACTAAAGAGATCACTCTGCAGCTCCACATGAAGATAGTCATCAATGTGTACCTCCAGCAGAGGGCACTGTAGCACACAACATTTTGCTGAGACTAGGGAGTGGAGGCTTAATTAAGTTTGTTGTGTACAAGAGTCACTGTTTTTTGTATGTGAGAGAGAAGTGCTCAGGTAAAAAGCCAGACAGCCAGTTACCACTGAGCAAATAATCTCAGGTTTTACATAACATGCATACTGCACGTTATGTAAAACTAAATGAAGGGCTCGAGAGGAAAATATGTAACAGAAAGACAAACACAGGTAAGAAAGAATTAGGACATAACTGTATTTTGAGGGGGTTTTGATTTTTACTCTTCAGTTATACTGGGAACATTTTTTTTATAAGATCAAACGCTTAGCTATTAAACCCTGTAACGGGCAAACCTTCTGGTGATTTAATTTTTCATTAAATAGACTTTTTTTGTCAATTCTATCAGATACACAAAAAGTCATAGTTTATAATATAAAATATGTATGGCATGTTTAATGTTTTTTTGTTGCATTAAATAAATAATTATTTAATTAGCTGTAAAATCCAAAAGTTTGATATATTTATTCAAGAAATAAATACAATTACATTGCCCACTTACAATTTCAGTTGATAATGTCATTTATCTTTGTGATAAACAACAATGATATCATTTATTACACAAAAAACACACATTAGGTGTAGCATGAGTTTTTTTGTTGTTGTTTTTTTTGTCGAACAAATCATTAAATTATTAAAGAGAACCGAGTTATGTCACCTCTGTCAGAATAGGTTTCAACGTCATAAGACGGAATATCTGACAGAGCTGAGGTCTTACAGAGTTCATAAAATGTTTTTGTTTTGTTTTTTCATTTCACTGCATAACAGTGACGTAGTGAGTCGTAGTGAGTAGCGATGTCATTTTTGAAAGTCACTAAGATTCTTCTATATAAATATAGCAGAAAAATTTGATCTCACTAAAATGTTTCATTTCAGCTGATACTGATAATTACTGACCATTTTAATGATCTATTTTTTAATAAAGACCAGGAGAAAACAAGGTTGAATTTAACCACTTTTTGAATGTAACCACCTTACAGTTTTCTCACTGTCTGCACTCATTTTCTGACTCCACGCTGTTTGTGTTGTTGTGTCACATGTTGATGCAACAGAAAAATACACCTGTCAACTGGCTGGCTATTAGTGTGTCACTTGGAGCATGCTCCATTATCAAGGGATATGATAGGCTGTTTATGAGCCAGGGTGTCTGCATTGTGTGCTTTCATGGCAGTTTTTTTTTAATATATATATATATTTCTTATCTTCTAAAAATAAAAAGAATTCAACACATTGCACATGCAAGATGCATTAGTCTTGTTGTCCAACATTCAATTTTAAACCTGAATAAGTGTACGCTAATGTCCACACCACTCTGGTGTACAACTGTCACTTGCTCTTTAAAAATGATTTTGTTGGGATTTTTCACACGACTAGGGTACCTGTATGATCTAACAGTTTTCACTGTAAATGAAGCTTTTAAAGTTGGTCAGAATAGAGATATGCTACAAGTGGTGCATGGAGTGAATGCTTCCAGTGTGTCTGCACTGGTGTGCATGGTACTTCATGCTCCGTGTCCTCTGAGTTTTTGGCCTAAGGCACATACCATGCAAACATAACATCATGTGTTCAACTGCAGCCAAGGACAAATCGTTGAATTGTTTTAGAAATAGACATATGTATTAGCATTTTTTACTTGCCTTGAGGAAATTTATAATAATTCAATCCAATAATTTAGAATTTTGCTCAATTTCTTGGTAATAAAACTTAATTTGAAATACTGAAATGTAATGAAACCATCTGATGCAAAGAAGTCTTTCAAATTTGACACTGGATGAAAAGATATAGCACATATGGAAAGGTTTGGGAGGCAGAGGATATGAATTGAAACATGTACATTCTGAATATATGTGCATGCACATAAAAATGCAAGCTAATGCAATACAAGCTTTATGTAGTGATCTGGATGTGTAACATCTGTCCAGTGAAGAGAACTTGCTCTACCTGTATTTGAGGGATGGAATGGGGCTTGGGGTGCGGAGGGGAAACCACCTGTCGACCCAGAAGTGCTCCCGAATGCATCAAAATTAGCAAAGTCTGCATTTGCGTTGGCATTCTGTGCCGCTGGCGGTGGTGGTCAGGATGAGGTTCAGACAGGCAGATGAATAAAAAAAACACAATGAGAGGGAAAAAATGGATGAGACAATAATAGAATGGATTTATACATATAATGACAAAAGGCATGGAGTGCAAAATAAATACAATGGATTATGTGCTAAATATGAGAGATAATCATAGAGTGGCGTCACATAACAATAGAATGCATAGCAGCTTAAAAGGTGGGGACTGATATTCACCCTCTCGCATGAGATGCTGACTGGACTCCTTGCTGAGCACACAGCATGTGCGCGTAGCACTACACTACAAACATCATTAATCTCAGAGGTGTAATCTGTGCTCATGTTTGCTATGTGGAGATGTGTGGATGCCACTTTAGTCACTGCATTAAGGGTGAGTCTTGATGGCTCTTTGAGGGGAAATGAGAGGACATTATCCTCCACGGGAAGCAAACACTAATAGCCCTATGTTACAGACATTAGTAACCATGGAAATGCGTCTGTCCATTGCACCTCTGATACTGCTCCAAAATGTATGGCTGTGTTTTGCAATCATGGAGGTACATGGCTGCTGACATTTAACAAATTGCGCATGATCTGAACTTCTGCCACTGTCGAGGCATTAATTACGGTAGAATACAACCTCAATCAGCATGCTGCACCTGTAGAATTTTAAATGGCTGCAACATTACTTGATGTCTATCATTTTTCATACTTTTCTCCACAGGGAGGTACACATGCCTAAATGCGGATAACAAAATCTGATTGGTTCCAGACCAAATTTTTGACATTTCTCCTCAAAACAATTGAGGTGATTTAATCAATAAACACTTTTAACTAGTGAGAGGACCAGAACCTGAGTGAAAACATGCATGCACTCAGCCCTCTATGGCAGCCATTCTCAACCACTGGGCCTCAGAGTGCTAGGTAGCAGGCAGCAGAGGCATGAGTTTTTGTAATTTACAAAGCTATTAGTTATTTTTTAATCTGAATCTGCTAAAACATTCACATAAATAAAAGGCATCAAATTAAAATGCATAATGACAGTGATCAAATATGTCTGAATCTCACGACACCAATCACAACACATCATCAGGTAGAAACAAACGTGTTATGCCACTGTTAGCTAAAAGGTTGCTCTAAAAGGTTGAGAACCCTTCCTCGATGGCAGCGTTTCACGCTCCTGGTACAGCCTCTGAAACACTGAGCCTGAGAAAACTTCCACATTTAAAGAGCAATCTCATCATGACTTTAGTTACTGCTCTTTTCCTGCATTCCCTTACTGCTTCATGTCTCAGCAGATCACTTTCCTGTGTTTTTATCACATTGACATATTTAGTTTATTTCTGTTTCTCAACTGTTGAAATTCCCTGCACAGTGTCAAAACTCAAACATAAAAGATCACACTAATGCCCCAATGTGTTTTTGCTTTAGATATATTGCTCAGTCATTTATTTGTCTGTTTCTTACTTGTGTGGCTGTTGAAATGTGCAAAGTTAGCAAAACCGGAGCTGGTGCCTGCATTCATGTTGGGTGGGGCTGCGAAGATGTCTCCACCCAAGTCACTGAGGAGGTCAAACCTCTTGTCATGGAACTGCTGCTGATGGGTTTGTCCACGGCTCACCACTGGAGACTGGTGGAGACAAGAAACAGATTTGAAAAAAACTGCAAGTATGTGTTGATCAGAATGCATAAATGTCTGTGTATGTCTATGAGTAATTAACATCCTTCTCAAAAAGACCAGAACCAAAATGATTCCAGAGCTGTGATTAAACTGTACCATTAATTATTTTGAATGATTGAAGTTATTTCTTTTTATCAAGTAATTTGTTAAACTTCACCACTGTGTGTGTGTGTGTGTTTTTTTTTGTTTTTTTTTAATAAATCTCACCTGATTGGGTGGGGTGTTCTTGTTGAGGTGTAATGAGGGAGCCGACTCTCCCAGCAGGGATTTGAGTGGTCTAACCTCCGGGGTGCTGCTGGTGCTGCTGTTTGAGGAGCCAGAGATGGAAGCATGGACGGATGCCACTACCTTAGCCTGCTCAGGAGGTACGTACCTAACAAACAGTTCACATTACATCCATTACGCCAATCTACCTGGATAAAAAGAGTACAGTATATTGAATTGTAAATTTAAAATATTTAAGGTAGACGAGGCATAATTTAACCAACCAGTTGCTAGTGGCAAATTGGCCAGTGGAATAATATTTAAAGGCAGAGTTCATATTATTTGATGTGGGGTTGTATGAGGTATTTATCCATAGTCAGTGTATTACCTACAGTTGATACCGGTTGGCACAGCCACAGTTAGGAGAAGCAGAGAGGGGCATCAGCATGGAAGCTAAGCAATGTACAGCTTCAAGACACTGACAATGGATAAGTACCTCATAAAACCCCACTTCAAACAATCTGAACAATCCCTTTAAAATAAATTGATAACCTAGTGATTTCAATATGTTTGTCTTTTGGCAAAACAATTGTTATTCAAGTCCAAATATGATAACAGGGAGTGTTTATTTCGTGAAAATGTGATTCATAGCTAGCAGAAGGGCCATTCTTCTTTGATCAGTTACAGCAGAGGTACCATGACTGGTTTGTGTATGTGTCACAGGAGAGGCCTATAGAAGTGAGAATGCCTTTCTGCAGCAAATGGTCACAGGCTGAGACATGCACTGCTCATTGCTCTCATCAGACATTAGACCAAAGACTAAGAGATAACAAAGGCACTACTATCTAAAATAATAAGTGTAATAATCTAATGGTAAACTATTAAGTGTCTCAGTTTTTTATGGAAATGGTCTATCAACAGTCTCACCAGTTCAATATTTATTTTTGATGACCAATCCCCAATTTGGAACTATTCGTATGACAAGCACGTGCTTGGCTAGTTCTGCCATGAGTTTTATTTTTCTTGAAAAAACAGGTCTCGTTAGTCATCATACTCAACCGTCACAATGTACCAGAAAAAACTATCCTAGACCTCATATATAACAATTTCATGAAACAACTAGATCTTGCTCATAAAGCAGCTTGACTGTAGTGACCTACATTCTGTGCATTTAAAGAAGGATATTTGGTGGCTTGCTCGAGGCTAACTGTTATGAGCTGCCTGTGAGACATTCCAAGCCAGAGAGGGGGAAAAAAAAAACACAAAGAAAACCTACATGTTGGCGCAGTGCACACTGTCAGGGGATTGTTCATATCTTTGCACTGCCAGCTTGTAAAACTAACTTACCATCTCTTCTTCTCATATTTGTCTTGAAGGAACTCCTTGACTTTCTGTGGCTCTCTGAAGTCTGGTATTGAGGAGGTTCTGTCATCATAAAGGCCAAGCCAGATCTGCTTACACACCTGGAACACACAGAGTAATGGAACAAGTAATTTTTGGTGGAACATTTCTGTAGCACAGGGCTTTCCAAAGTGGATGTGAGCACCCCTTGGGATATGCCATCTGCCCCTAGGGGGTGTGTGAGAGGAAAAATATAACAAATTTTGGTATTCTTATTATTACTGCAAGGTTAATGGGCCTACACACATCTCTCTCTATCTCCATTACCATCTGAATGTGCCACCTTCACCATGACGACAGCTATAAATATACACTACTCACAAAAAGTTAGGGATATTCAACTTTCAGGTGAAATTTATGGAAAATGTAAAAAAATCATGCTACAGTGATATGATATCATGAAAGTAGGGCATTTAAGTAGAAGCATACAATGGTGATTTCTTCATCTCAAACAATTTATTGAAACAAAAGCTAACAACAGTGATGGGTATACCACAACAAAAAATGTCAATATCTCAATAACTTGTCATGTGTCCTTGAGCATCAATTACAGCTTGACAACGACGTCTCATGCTGTTCACAAGTTGACTTATTGTCTGCTGAGGCATGGCATTCCATTCTCCTTGAAGGGCTGCCCTCAGGTCATTGAGGTTCTGGGGTGCAGGGTTACGACCCTCTACACGACGACTCAGCTGATCCCATAGGTTTTCTATGGGGTTCAAGTCTGGAGAAAGCGCAGGCCACTCCATTTGAGGTACCCCAGCCTCCAGCAGCCGTTCCCTGATGATGCGACCTCGATGAGCTGGGGCATTGTCGTCCATGAAGATGAAATCAGGCCTTTGTTGCTCATGCAGAGGCACAATGACTGGATTAATGATGTTATTCAGGTAGTATCGGCTTGTCACAGTACCATTCACGATGTGTAGGGCAGTTCTGTATTGACTAGACACACCTGCCCAGACTGTAACACCACCACCTCCAGAGGCTCGTCTGGTGACAACAGTGGCTGATGCATAGCATTCTCCTTGACGTCTCCAACAGCGTTGGCGGCCATCATTTCTGCTCAATGTGAATCAACTTTCATCAGAGAACAGCACTGAGGCCCACTGGTTCCTCGTCCAGCGCAAATGCTCCCTGGCCCATGCAAGACGATGATGCCTGTGCCTGGTGGTGTGGTCAGGTACCCTTGCAGGTCGTCTAGCACGCAGACCATGCTGATGTAAGCGGTTTCGAATGGTCTGACGTGACACTTGGGTGCCTCTCACCTCCCTTAAATGTGCCTGGAGTTGAGTGGCATTCATCATCCGATTCCGCAGGGCACTATTCACAATGAAGCGGTCATCAGCATGGGATGTGGCCAAAGGACGTCCACTTCTATGCCTTTCTGTGACTCTTCCAGTCTCTCTGTGTCTCTGTTGCAACCTGCTGATGACACTCTGTGACACTCTAAGCTCAGTGGCAACTTCCCTCTGAGAACATCCTGTTTGAAGCCTCGCAATGGCCAGGTACTGTTGATCGATTGTTAGGTGTCACCTTGGTCTCATGATGTCAAAATGTGAACAGCATGATGAAGAGGATGGTTTAAATACAAATTGTCATTGAACCAGAACATTTAGTGGTCGATTCATGGATCAGACACTTGTTGTGATTTTTGCGGTTAATTACCTTGTTAGAGAACAACATGTTATGCGATAAGTATTGAAACATTGAACAGTTGGACATGTGCATTCAAAAGTTTAGAGAAGGTCAAATTAAGTTGACCTGTAAAGGTTATGGTGCACTTTAGGTGTATTCTGAAATTTCATCCGAATGCCAAATATCCCTAACTTTTTGTGAGTAGTGTATATACATATTATATAGCTTAGCACTAATTAGCACTATATTGACATATGATTCCAGAGAATAATATCCAGTAAGAAACATGTTGCCTTCACTTAATTTTTTAAAGGGGAGTACAGTGGACTGAGAGACAGTTTCAGGTATTTTTGAGGAACATTAACATGTCACAGTGAAGACCTTTTGGATGCAAAATGTCATCGTGTCATGATTTTATCCTATTAAACATTTGTGTGAATTTTTGTTAAAATTAGCGAATGAATTCCTGTTATGGCCAAAAATGTGTTTTGTGTGGTCAGTGACCTTGACCTTTAGTCAAAATTCTAATCAGCTCATCATTGATTCCAAGTGGACATGACATGAGGTCACAATGACCTTGACCTTTGACCACCAAAATCTAATGAGTTAATCCTTGAGTGAAAGTGAGCATTTGTGCAAAGTTTGAAGAAATTCTGTTGAGCCGTTCTTGAGATATGGAGTTCACAAGAATGGGATGGACACAGGGATAGATAACCCAAAAACATAATGCCTCCGGCCACGGCTGCTGCTGGCATGGAGGCACCAAGATAAGCCAGAGGTAAACATAGTGATGATATAGTTAATAAACTTGAAGTCACTGGGTGCAGGTCAAGTTAAAAAGAGCATCTACTAATGTTTGAGACAGGTTTGAGTCAAATCCGAGTCAGCCCCATGTTTGGTAACACAAACTGTTTGGTGAAAAATTTGTCTAAGCCTGACCCTTCTCTGGCCTTGGGTTTTGGATAGCATTCCTATAGTATTTGCCTAATCCTGTAAAGAGAGATTTATAGGCGTCATGCGTGTGTGCACTCAGTATACAGTAGGGTGCTGCACTGTAAATGAAGCAATGGTGCTGCAAGAGGCAGCATTGCTTTTATGTTGTACATCTACGCTTCCGCTTTTTAGGTGGCCTTTGATGTACCTCTGCACACATTAACAGCACATGCAAGCTCACTTTTCTTTCTAATCAGTAGGATTTTGAAATGCAAACTGTTGAAAATATAAAGTGCACCCAGTTTCATCCATTCTTTTTCTGTGTCAAGTGCTCTCTGTGGAAAGACAAAAAGCAACTTGAGGGCAGTAGTATTTATATAGCAGCCTTGAAGGATATATGCATCAGCTCCAACCTTGAGTCTCCTGCATATCTGCCTGCCCTGCCACTTTGCTACAGCTTTTAATAGGCTGTGCTTCCCAGGTGGCATTGCTCTATTTCATACTTGGTTTACCAGAAAAGCCTGAATGATGATGCACTTTGGTTCCTCTGTGCAGTACAAATATGTCTTGTAACTCTATCTAATTATGATGGACAGGTGAGAGCTGCAGAATTTAAACTGCAAACAAACATTTCATCAAGACTCACACCTCTAACTTTATGAGGTGACATATTATGTAGTTATTTATTCTATTAGTACTTTGCAATGTTCTATAAAATGTTACGTATCACAAAAACTGTCACATCATGTAAAATGTTTGTCATTTCAAATAAAGAAAGCACCCCCCCAAATTGTAATGATTCCTGTCTTTGTCCTTACAATGTTATGGTCCACTGATTCCCAGTTTATGGTATATCTCCCAAAAAATTATTGATTGTTTGCACTGTGCAAAACTAAGGGTGTTTTGAAACCTGAGCGTTTCATCATTGGATGCAATTCGTTTGCGGTCTTGTGCTGCACAAGTAGTGTACAATATTTAACAGAGTTTGTTTTGTAAAAACGGGTGTCGGACGCTGCTGAATACAAGGTTGACAGGAGCTGTGAAGCTCAACCAAGTAGCAGGCATTTATATTTGGGCTGTAAAAAAAACAAGCTGGCTAAAATGTTCAGTTGAACTGCAGGGTTGCACAACAATTAACGGTGGTGAAACCTCTTTCAAATTCCACATAATAATTACATTCAATATTAATATAAAATATTAATACATATTAAAAATAAATACATTTTCATGCAAGTTTGTTGCATTAGGACAGTTATCACTTTCTACTGTAAATGAATACAGAGGCAATCAGCATTTGGCCATAGCTGTTTTTCTTTTGTGTGTGTGTGTGTTAATGTGCTAATTTAATGGTCTGAATGAATCAGGGCTGCTTCTTAGTGTAAAGCCAATTTTCACATCTACTGAGGTGAACTCAGTATCTATTTGGACCAAACCACAGTTGGTGATTGTTGGAACAACATTATCTGGTTGGTTACACATCACAAGAAATAGTTCCAACACTGAAAGCTGCTGTACCAGATAGTCAGGCACCGAGGAACACAAGTTTTGTTTTGTGCCCAAATGGCACTAAACTATTTCAATATAATAATAACAATAAAATAATAATAATGTGTTTTTTGTCTACAGTCTTGCATGTGAGGGGACAAAAATGCTTGCATTATGAATTACAATGATGTATGTTTTCTCAATAAATATCTATGCCCACATTTCAATGAGGTGACATTCCATCACGCTTCAATATGATTCTGATACTGCCAAAAAATATATAATGACAAAAGGACAATAAATACAAAATAAAAGAGTGATGACATAATGAAAAGATACATTGTAAAGCAAACCTGCCAAAGCAGTGGGGAAGCTGACCTCAACCTTAACAAGTGTAAAAGAGCAGACAGTCACCATGCCTACCTCATTGCCATGTTTCTGTAGGAACTCGATTTCCTGTTGCGTGAAGGTTGTCATGGAGATGGACTTGACTCTGTGGGGTGGATTCAGTCCTCGTCTGTAGGTGGAGAAATGGAGACAGGGGTCAATTTAATTTGAAGACAGTATACATGACAACCTCATCTGGACAAACTCCAGATCCCACCTCGCAGTACGGGGCCATTTAATTACAAGCTGACTGGCTTGTGTGAGTAACTGGGGTGAGGAAGACAGCATTACAGAGAGAAATGACAGACACAAATAATGACAGAGACACATACTGACAGAAAAAGAAAGGGAGCAGAGCAGAACAAAGGAAGTGGGTGAAACTCTCCCCGAACGGCTATTGACTGAACTGAGGTTGTCAGCACAGTAAAAGTGATGTCCCTTAATATAGAAACTTCCATTACAGAGTGACACCCATTAGCCCACACAAGCCTTGCTCATTTTCCTGAGAAGGTCACAGCTCATGCCACAACGGCCCAAATTAAAAAATGCCTGGTAACTGTATTAGTTGAAAAGAGCCATCATTAGGCTTTTATATTAAGCTCCAGGCCTGCTTGCCTCAGTATTTTTTTTCCTCGACCCACCAAAAGGTGAAAACTAATGTGTTGTGCTGGCTTCAAGGTCGCCACCTGTTTTGTCTGTGAAGGTGACCAATCAGCATTTAGCATGCAAGCAGTATGTTTTAACTGCGACCAGAGTGTAACTCCTGAGCACCACAGTCATCAGAGCAAGAAAAAAAACAACCTTTTGCCCTACAATCTAATGTAGCGGTGTATACAAGAGCTTCTCAGATTAACATTTTGTAACTAAACAAATACAGTCACTCAAAGTGTCTTTCACCATTAACCTGTGAAAGTTTTTTTTTTTTTTTTACAGCAGCTAAATTGCTGACCTGTCAACAGTATCAGAACTCATCTGTCATCATTAAGATAACTGTAGCATAATCATTCAAAAGCTACCCAGAGTGTCTTTAGTATGGAGTACCATAGAGGCCACATAGCAAAATCATTTCAGCAGCTGCATTCTTCCATCATTCCATATTGGCAGTGGATTCATTCATCCACAGGTGTACCCACATCATTTTGACAGCATTCATGGCCCAATAAATGATCAATGTTTTTACTGGCGCTGCACAATTAATCAGAATCAAATCAAAATTGCAATATGACAGAGTGCAATAACTAAATCACAGAACTAGAATCAAATTGCAATTTGTTTAAAAAATGAAATATGTGTGAGAAAACAGCATTATAATGGAGTGCTGTAGTCCTGCAGAGATAGCCTGGCCTACAAATCTTGTTCAGATGAAAGAAAATATGTTTGTTTGTACAGACCCCAACAAATGTCACATCATCATGATTTTAATAGTTTATTTTTTCAGTAAAAATGAAAACTGTAATGCCACTCATCGTATCATATGTCGCAATTTAAGTCAAATGATCATAACCAAACACAACCTACCTTAATTTCAAATTTAAGCTTAAGCGCACAAACCACAAACACAAATCTAAAGACTCAGGGACATGATGACATGATAACCCATTTTAACAAAAAGACTCAAGCAAGGTGTTGCAAGCACATGACTACATACTCGGCAGGACATTTCACACTTGAAAAATCAACTTGCGTGCTCTCTCTTAGACAAACTATGTAATGGTGACGGTATTTAATACCTCAAACATAAGATGCATTCTAAATCGCATACTTTTTCTTTTGACTCTTAGTATGTTCAGCTTTTGTCCTTACAAAGTACGTACTGTTGAGATACTACTACTACGTCATAAAATTGCGCCTTGAATTTTGGCCCTCTCGCTCACACGCTTGGAACATAGATAATGAGCTGCCATCTGTCTGTGCTCTCTCGGTGGCTCATTCAATATGACATCTTCAACTGCATAGAGGATTGTGTATCACAATAGGCAGAAATGCATGCTGGCTTACATACAGAAAAATGCGACAGGATGCAGTAGGACATCCTGGTATTGCATTTGACATACTATGTATTGGGACATACTCAATCTTTTTCTGGCATACAAAATAGTACGATAGTACGGTTACTGGAACACACCCTTAGTTCAGCATTTCTATACTGCAATTTCATGTTACTTATCAGCAGAAATATACACCAATAATATACTGGCAACAAGCTAATATCACCCAACACACTGGCTTGATGGATTTACCAGTCTGAGTCTATAACTCAGCACCAACATCAAATATTTCATCTGTCCTCCATGAAGTGTTCTTATCAAGGTAGTATTTTTGGAATGTTTTGAAGGAGGACATACTGCTGGCAAATAAATACTCCGGTTTTTCCAAACTTTTCTCTCAAAGTTTTTCTAAACTATGTGACTTTTTTGCCAGGCTGTTTGAACAAGCAGCTGTTTCCTTTCCTGTTCTTAAATGACCTGTTGCTCACACCACCATGCACAATGACATGATGAGGCTTGCAGCACCCTTGGCCCATCTTCAAGGCACCCCAGGGTGCCGCAGCTCCCTCTTTGGGAACTAGGAAATGAGATCCACCGTGTCGCAATTACAAACACAATGTTATACACAAAGAGGAGTCAGATCCTAAAGGCAGTGAAACACTAGATGTGACTGTTAAATTATTCACTGCTGCAACCCTTGCAGAACTTGTTCTCATCTCCACCCATTCTTTACACATCCACCAATCAGCTGATTGTTCCATAAACAACGGATATATTTATAACAGTTAGGCCTGTGTCTGACACAGAATAAAGTATTCATAAATCAGTCCACACAGTCTGTATGTGAACATCTACAGTAAGAAGTTGTGTAAATTAACATTTAAGTGCACAGGATAGAAAAAATA
Organism: Lutjanus argentimaculatus; assembly: GCA_034769285.1. Taxonomy (NCBI): domain Eukaryota; kingdom Metazoa; phylum Chordata; class Actinopteri; order Lutjaniformes; family Lutjanidae; genus Lutjanus; species Lutjanus argentimaculatus. Next base: position 8,347,567 of record JAWZSL010000001.1, read on the forward strand.
TGTATACTGGTAGGAGTCTCCATGCTTCTATTAGAAATCTGTCCAAATGTCCTTAAACATGGAAAAGATCCATGGGAGCTATCAGGGCTATTCCAGGGATAACTCTCCATCAACTTGCACCCAGTTATGTCATGCTGGTCACACTTTCTGTGAAGAAAGTTAAGACTAATAGAATGTTAACACTAACAGTAACACTAACAGAAAGCGTTTGCCCACAAAAAAATGAATACTTAAAATTGCTTATCAAATAAAAAAAATTATGGTCACACATTCCCCAAATGTGAGGATTTAATTTCTCTTTCTTACGATAAACTGAAGACTTTGGCGTTTTGAGGCTGTTGTACAGAAAAAAAAAAAGAATCAAGAAATCACTTAGGGTTTTTAAAATAATCTAATACATTATAATTAAGATTATCAATTACAATGATCAGTACTGCAAAGTTCATAATGTTTGGACAAAGCAAAATAATCAAAAGCAACAGAGAAGCAAATGTAACTTTCTTTGGAAATAAACAGAAAACAGAAGACACAAGTGTGTGAGAGCGTTAGTGTGTTTTTCCAGCACCCTGAGGTAGGTGACTGATCAGATCTTAGTCTCATGAAGATGAAACTAGGTCAGACACACATGGAGGAAGATCCATAACCATTCTGGTCTGAATATCTCTACACAATTGTCCAATCAAGGAATTTTTATAATGTTTATTTTGTTTTTGTTATTTTAACCAACTGTGCCGGGGGGGGGGGGTTTAAAGCTGAAACCATCTTATAATCAGGGTCATCTTACATCCAGACTGTGGTGTGCAATATAACTGTCAGGTGATTTCTGTGTTCTGGAATCCAGTCCGGTACCGAGCCCTGCGACACAGGCCCTATAGTAACACACACGCACACCCTATTTCTGCTGGACAGAGTAGCCTTGCAATGGTGACAGTGTTCAGTTACAGTAAGATCTTATCTGCAGGGAGAATTAAATAACAGCAGTAATTATTAATTAAGTAAAATAAAGAACTAATAAAATTGCTTCTTATTTGAATATATTGTGCACATCGACAATGTTTGTGACAAAGATTAACAACTTAATCAAAGCATTGGTTGGCCCCTGTGGCCAAGTTCACCTATTTTCACATCATGCTGACTGTGTAGCACAGTGTATCAGAGAATAGTGTCACATATTGCACAGTAAAATAATCATGACATAGTCGCTACTGTACATCTGACCAGCTCAGCCGGGGAAACTCAGCTCATTTGCATACTGTAACCGCTCCAGGGTGAGAAAACTGGCAATGTTAAGTCTCAGAAGAGAGAAGAGGCCATGCACCATATTTCATTTTGCTGCTTTCAGTCTAGATTGTTTTGGCTTGAGTTGCAGAGTTTGGGAGATATCAGCCACAGAGCAGTCTGCTTTCTCTCAAATATAACGGAACTAAATGGTACTCAGTTTGTGATGCTCAAACACCAAAAAGTACATCTGAAAAACTCAACAGCAATGTCTCTTTCCAGAATTTAAGACCCAATTACTCACGATAATCCACAGGCCTTGTTGTGAGCAGTTTTATGTAGGAATTACACTCTTTATACCACAGAAATAAACTGCAGATATGTCCAAAACTCTGAAACTCACACAAAAACAAATAAAATGAATAGCACGACAGGCCAGAAGAAAAACATGTATTTTTAATTTTGGGGTGTACCGTCCCTTTAAACACCTTTTATCGCAGAAAATACCAATTCTTAATTTTCATGGCTCACTATCCAATGCAATGTTTTTTTGCGAAATGACAGCGTCATGGTCACCCTTATGATACCTCACAGACAAAGGACCTTTTTCAGAAATCAAACATCAGGAGCATGTGAAACCCAAACACATTCAGTTGTAAAGTTCAAGTCCTATCTGTTAACTTGTTGTTGATTAATATTATTCAGGACACTTGGTGTCGCTGACACCTCCCCACCTCTGTCATGCTTTCGTCACTGTAACAGCCCTGCTTACTCAGGAGCGTATTTCAGGAACACATAGGCCAAGTGGGGTTACTTCCTGTCATGAGCAATTCTCCAGAAAGAGACATTGTGAGTGGTGTTCCTCCTGGGAACGCCTCCACCTTCATAAGGAATGTGTTTACATAGCGGATTCCAACTCCTCCCATTAAACAACCACAACTATGGTGGTGGTGGTGGTGGGGGGTGGGGGGTGGGGGGTTAGGCTGTAGGTAGTTGTGCTCCTGCAATCACCCCTAAACAATTCAACCATGTTACTGTCCAAACTGCAAATGGAAAAAAGTGCAAACCACTTCCTTAAATTAAAAACCACTTCTTGTCTCAGCAGTGTCTCTACCTATGAATGTACTGTTTAGGACTTTTAAAAAACTCTGTTTGAACCTGCAACATAATCTGTCAGGGTAAATGCTAAATATATGCAGAGGTGGCTATCCTTGTTGATTAGTTTTGCTTTGCTTTCCCTGAAGAGGACAAAATAAAGCAAGCACTACTTTTATTCATAAGACAGTCATTGTGAGTAGTCAAGACAGTAACCAAAACAATATATCAAGTCTGAGCATGAATCTCAGGCGGTTTCTCTCACAATGATAACATATTTGCCTCTCTAGAATTAAAAGGAAAGCGTGAGGCAGACAGTGACCTCTCTGCCACTTCCTGTGGCACATTTAACGGCACATGCTGCTGATGTAGCAGCATGGTGGGGCCATACCACTTCCTGAGCCTACAATCACACCAGGCTTCCTGCATGTACATCAGGCAGACATCTATCCTTTCAAACCCATACTCCTCTGCTGCTGGGTAGATTTGTGCCACTGAAATCCCACACAACATGTTTTGTCTTGACAAAAATTGAGTGAGAGAGACAGCAGGAGAGAAAGAAGAGCAATTGTGATCTCAAGCTATAAAAGAACTCAATTAACTCACATTACAGATTTAATACCATAGGGTGAGCAGATGGGAAATTCACAGTGGAGTCCCTGCAGACCCACTGGTGAAGTGAAATAGAGGGCAAACTCTGCCCATCAGCAAACACACCATTAATCTCATTCTTTTCAGTGCTACAGTAAATAACCTTCATGTTCAAAGTGGAGACAGCTAACACAGTTTGCACAGATTAAGGTCACAAACCTAGGGAAACAACGGCTGTATCTTAGGCAAAGTCTGAGGGACGAACAGTATTAAACTCAAAGAAAGAAGCTGAAAAATAAAACTCAAAGGTCATCAGTGGGAATTCAGTGACAACTAATAATTTCCCTTTCCACTGCAATGTTATTAGAATAATCATTATTAACAAATGGAAAATGGCAGGGTGATTTCCATAAAGCATTAAGAAGGGCCAGCACAGGCTACTGACACTGTGAATGAGTAGAACAGGATGGACGGACGAACAGCTTATTAAGTTACTTGCTAATAGCCTGCTGCCAATTTGCTTTACTCAAATGTTTTCACTAACAAAGGCTTGTGATAAGTAAACATTATTTAGGCTATACGTTTACAAAAACCAAGGTAGCGCATTTGTGAGCAAAGATGGGACTTGGTGGGAAAGAGAGAATAAGGATTATTGATTTTAACAAAGTTGAGATGACATATACCTTTTTTGGTTTTCAGTGAAAAAAAATGTAAATGCAATTACAAGAAAAAGCAGTGTAATCCTCAAAATTCTTCAGAGGACAGATTATGTGTATATTAGTGCAATGATGTGCAGTATAGACTAATATAGAGCAAACACTTGCTCCATGTTGTATGTTGTGCAGTAGATCAAAACCTTCAATTAGTCATGCAATAATTACTGTACTTTGGGTTTCTTTCAAAACAAAATGTTTTTTGACATTCAACATTAGACAGTTGTATTGAGTGGGATATCTTTAGCTTGAATAAGAAGAAATGGAATGCTTCACTAATCCCAAATCACAAGCTACAGATGTTTGATTACACAACTGCACAGCAAAGCTTAAAAGTCAGGCAAACGTCATCTAAAGTCACCCAGCCACCCTGAAACTATCAATGCTGTGGATGACGTTTTTTTAAGCTAAGAGGAAAACTCACGTGTGGATTCACACAATAAGGATGCGGTGAGGTGTTTTTATCAGCGCAAATCTGTTAACGACTGACTCGTGGAATACTTCTTAGATCTGACACAAAACTAAATGACATGACACAACACAACCAGGGTGGGAAAACTGCACCAGACACCAGCCACATGCTGCTGAAAAAATGAAAGTGGTTGGTAGATTTCAGATACAGCAACGATTTACTACTGAGTGACTGGTGAATTTGAAATGTATCTCCCAGTGGATGGTAGACAAAGATAAAGTCAATTTCCCGACCGGAATGAATGCTGCATTATGCAATATCGCGTTGAGTCGCATCTCAAATTGATGTGGCTTTCCCACGCCCAGGTGTCTACCATTATTCACAATGTAGCAACAAAAACACTTCATTAATGTGGTGAAATTGATAACTCTCTACAGGGTTCTATCAATACATTAACAAAACGCTACAATATACATTTCGTGGATACATCATGAGATCTGATCAAAGGTTTAAATACGTGTTCTGCATGTGGGAGGTACATCTTCACCAAATGATTAGCGTTAGCTGTTAGCTCAGTTACAAGGCGGTGCTCCCAGCAACTGGTAGCAGCAGCTGGCTGCTGGCTTATCTGTAGACCTAGCTTTGCAAGTGTCAGATAAATTCCCCGGTTAGCAGTGGAAGCTAAAGTTAGCTAGCATCGAGGGTGGTTGCTACGTTAGCTCGCTGTGTTGAACGCTGACACCTCTGCGTACCCCGCCCAACACAGCGCAGCAAGACAGCGTCAAAACAGCTAAACTCACACTGGCACAGCTGTTACCTCTCTAACGTTAGCTAGCGCTATGCGGCTAACTGGCTCAGGCTGCCGTGTGTAGCCGAGGCAAAACGTTATATCGTGTGTGCGCCACATCTAAGCTAAGGTCACCGAGCAACTTTAAACTTACAGGATGCCAGAGCAGGAGGTGCACACGAAGGAGCCCACGGTCATGTTGGCATAGGTCGGGCCGCGCTGGTCGCAGTCAAAGCACTTTCTGTTGGGAGGCAGACTCGTCATTTCTCTCAGCATCTTCAGGTGTTTCTCCTCTTGTTTTCGTTTCGCACTCGCCGCCATGGTTAAAAAAAAAAAAAAGGATGTTCAACAGGATTAAATAAAACCGGGGGGGTGAAACGGGAGGGTCAGCTACAACTAAAACAAAGGGCTGTGCTTTTTAACGGTTGCCGACCCGTGCTGAAGACAAGAGAGGGAATTGGTAGGTGGCTCCGTTGTCAAGGGGGCCTCGCGTCTCCTCGAACAAGGAGTTTGAGGCGTTGGATTGGTCTCACTAACGGAACAAGAGAAGACCCCGCCGTCGACTTCCGCCTTCGTTTAAATCCCGTTATGCAGACCTATGCAGACCTATCTTTATTTTTGCAGGCCTATTTTTGGGTCAGGGCCAAATATGAGTGTCTTATAATCGTTACAGTCTAAGATGTTCAGAAATTTTCATAGAGTCTGATTTGTATTTAAAGAAGGCACAACTGTTTTAACTCTTTGGTCTAAAACATTAATGTTGTCGCAGTGTCGTATGTACTGCGTAATAACGTTACGCAGTTCTAACCAGACAAAATATTACGTATTACGTGTATTTCTTACTGCTATCAAATAGTGTACGCTAGTTTATCTACTCGTCGAGAGGGCAGGACGTTTCTTGTCGAAGGAATTCCCCGGCGTAAAAGAGCGATTTCCGAAGCTTAGATAAGGACATGAACTATCTCGTCTCTTACATGGCAGCTCTTTGGTTGTACTCATGACAGTGCACGAACAGTTACTTAAGACATCAGCGCCACCATGCGGCTGATCATCGTCACTGCAGTACTATGGGGCACAGCCCAAAGGATATTTAACTCTAGTGTTGTTTCTCACGTTATAATAATGCGGTATTTCTTATTATTTATATCTTGGAAAATAGCACAGTGTAAATGTCCTGAGTAATGTAGATGAAACCATGCACATAAATAGCCACTGAATTTGTCAATAAATTCAATTATGACATTGTACAATCATTTCTCTCTTGCCTCGAAGAAAAAGGGCCCATTAGGTTATTCTCATCCAGAGGTCCAGTCCTAAGAAAAATCACATTGAAATACTTGTGATCTAGACTTTAATATCTGCTGGAGGGTGACTGTATGGCTTGAGCAGGCGAACATGAACCATTTCCTGGATCTCTACAGTCACTCGTTTAAAGAAATGTCATATTTAAAATTTGGAATAGTAATTCTGCTTCTAATCCTGAATCAGTAGCCTGCAGATGAAACACAACAGAGCCCCAGGGCTCTGTGGCACCCTGACAAGAGGTCTGTGAAAAGTTTTCAGAGTCATTAATTTAAATAATATTAAAAAAATATTTATTGTTCATTTGTTTTACAAAAGCCTTCATTATAGCCTACATTTAATGTGTGTTTGTGTTATGGATACTCTGTGTTGACATGGTGCAAATATTTTTAATACATGTTGAATATCTTTCAAATACATTTCTCTTATGTTGATCTTTCACATAACTAAGTAGAAATGTAAAAAATAGGCTATGTCATATTATTTCAAGGGACATACATGAGGGCTTGCCTGCTATATTTTCTATCTTGTAAGACTTCCCTGACTGAGAAAAAAAATTGAGTCGCTTATGTAGAATATTAGAAAATAATCTAGATATCAAGTTTATGTCAACATATTAATCTCTCATATAAGCACACACAATAATATGAAAGGAAATGGTTATGAACCATAAGAAACATGCTTAAACAACATCATGATGTACACATACTTTTTTACTTTAATTACAGATGAATAACATAACAATAACAAGTAAACCAAATGGCACTTGTATTATTTACAAGGACAACCATGTGTCAGGGCTATTATGTGCAATGGACTGCTGAACTTTATTAGTCAAGATAAGCTATGGAACTAGAGGACTTTACTCTTTAATATGTAATCAAATTCATTTAAAGAAGCTTAGATTATATTTCTGTCTGATACAGTGGAAACCTGGATTTGAGATCTCAGTCACATATCTTACTTGGACAATAAGGCTTATTTTGCTCTCCTTTGTCTGGAGGAACTGATGTTTAAATAACCAACAGAGACAATCCTGACTGATCACTGTTGAACTAATGTAGGTAGATGGTGACCTTATTTTCCTTTAATTTCTCCATACAATCCATAGCAAGTCTGTAGTCCACAGCATATGAGTTGCCACTTCATTAATTGCTGCTGGCTGATTGAATTAATGGCTGCTGATGCTGCTGTGGTGGAGAGAAGTCAAAGGGTCGGCGGTTCTCCGTGTAGCCGTAGATTTTCCGGAGGGCGACACGAGCCGCCTCTTCCTCAGCTCCTACGAGCGTCTCTCCTGGACCCTGAGCCAGAAGCTTCTTGTCGCTGAATCAACACACAGGTAAAAAAGTTTTAAACATCAAGTCCATTATGAATTGTCAGCATTTCACTCAAACCTCAAAAGTGTCACATACCTGTACAAGCCGACAAAGTACAGTGGCAGGACGGTACTGGCTCCGGCAGACCTGATGAGGCGCGGCTCCGGTGGAGGAACGTTCCTCTTAGTCAGCTCCTCTACCAGTAGCCCCATGGGGTTGACAACGGTCCACATGTCAAACAGGTCCTTCCCGATCAGCTGAGTGACCAGGAAATCCTACGGAGAGGGGAGAGGATGGAGGTGGGGATGAGAAAAAGAAAAGCGCGATACTTCTGCAAACACAATAAAGCCAACTGAGGAGTCTTAAAGGGATAGTAAAGAAAAACACTTTTTAATGAAAAACAAAACAAACAAACAAAAATAGAGTACTTCACAGCAAGATTCTTACCCGGAGGAAAAATCCAGTTCGCTCTGCTCCACTGCTCTCCTGTAGAGCTCCAATCACTGCCATGAATGTAGAATGAAGCACATTATCAGGAACAGGACATTCTGCGCACATAGTCAGGTCTTCAATACCCAGATTTCTTGCTACATGGGAAACAACTGCAGAACTGGTGAGGTGTCCTACAATACTCTCAACCCCCTCGCTCGGCAGGCTGGGGAAACTGGCCCTGCACCAGTCAGTCAGGAAGCTTTTGGTGAAGCCCGCTCCTTTTTCACTCAGCTGGATATTATCTTTCAGAACAAGAGCAGTGGTCTCAGAGTCCACGCCTAACGCCTGTCTCCTCTCTTGCTCCGCCTGCAGGTAACACGGACTGATGAAGGCTGTCTTCAGCAGCTCCAGGGAGAAGTTCTCATGTAGGCGGATGCTGAAAGCCTGGACCTCAGCATGGTAATCCCAGTGAGGCTGTTGAGAGCTGAAAGAAAGTCAAACATGGAGTTAACTCTGAGTCCTGACTTCCTCTGTAACAAGATTCCAAACTGAGTCTTACAAACTTGTGAAAGAAAGGTCATCATTTCTGACGGGTGCTGTTGGGGTTATGCCAAAATCCATATGTATAGTACTGTGTTTGAGCCAAGCAGACAAGCCTTACTCATGGTACACTAGAGCAGAGGTTCTCAATTTTTTTTTCTAAGCAAATGACTGAGATATGTATATGTATTATGAGCCAGAAAACATACCAGCCCCTTCAAGTTTTTTCCTTGCAATAATTTAACATACCCTGTTTTTTTATACACATCCTCTTCTTAATTATGTGAAAGAACAACACAAGACAAATGTATTAGAAAGATGTTAGACACGCAATAAAAATACCTACACCATTGTCTACACACAAAATCCATAACACACATATTAAGAGAGTGTGTTTCAAATGCAGATTCTGATTAGTTTAAATAATATACAATTTAAAATATAAAAAAGAACAGAAACGTATCAGAAATAGAAAAGAACAACTAAGATTAGAACACAAAATATGAGCTATTTTATATTTAAAAATTAAAATATTACTGAACAATGAAGGCTTTTCTAAATTAAAAAATCAAATCAAATCATAATTTAAATGTATGAAAACTTTTCACAGTGGTCCCTGAACCCCTAACCAACTACCAATTATTTTCATCATCAATTAATCTGCTGATTACTTTCCCCTCAATCAATCAATTGCTTACTCCTTAAAATGTTAAAACATCAACACATATATGACAAACAGATACAGCAAATCCTTGCATTTATAAAGCTGGGAATCAGCAAACATATACAGTATTTCTGCTTGACAACTCACTGAAACATTCATTTTCAAAAAAATGACAACTAATGTTCTTGTGATCGACTAATCAATCAATCGACTAAGCTTTGCAATTTTAATTCAAATGTCACCATAAGTACAGAAGTCTTGACACGATGAGGCAGAAAAAAAAGAGACTGCTGAAGGGAGCAGATCTTCCTCCATCTGTGCAAAGCAGCCATGATGGCTAGCTAACTGATGCCCCTTATTTCACGTTAAAAGCTGTGAAAATAGTAACAACACACGCGATGTTAAACGTGCCTGCATTGATAACGTGTGTCATATAACCATACTGTTTTCTACAACAAGCCTAGTCAATCGGCTAACGGTAATAAACATACAGACTTCTACATGAATGGCCTTGAGATGCTCTCTAATGAACCCTTGTGTTAGCTGGAGTTAGCCTCACCGCGGCTTCGGCGGCGGAGGTCCTTCAAGCTTTAACTTCTTCGCCATGAGGTACGTGTATGCTTTCATCCATCGCTTTTTCTCTCTAATCTGTGATAAGGATACATTTCTGCAGACACGCTGGCAATGAATTCCTAACGTTAGCGCGCCACGATTCAGTATGTAACCAGACGCCATGTTGCTCACTGACAGCGGCAGTGCGGCAGCTGAAACTGTCCGACACGGAACGAGAAACCATATCCGGCCAGCCTGATTGGTCCGATGCGCGAAAAAATCTCGCGAGAATGAACACTTTAACTCAAACGATGACCTTTGCCTTGCCATAACTGTGCGTTTTTTTTCAATCCCTGAAACTTATAAGATTAGTCTCACATTATAAAACATTATTGGCGTGTACCACATGCACAATTAAGTGAGAGCTCGTACAAATCTCGCGAGACTTCAAATCTAGGCTTCCAGTCTAGACGCCCTAACGTAATGACCAAGCGTTACCATGGAAACAAACATAAACGTTAACAAAGGGCTGAGTGAAATTTACGGGACTACGCGTCTTACAAACTGCTAAAATACACATAACGTTACAAAATAGATCAGTTCTATTTCTCCTGCTTGTTAAATTTATATATTTCTGGCGATGTCCACTGTTGAAGTCCAGGAAAAGGTGGGAGATGAAGTGATGCCAGCGACTCATATGGACTGTAGAGATCCCGAAATAACTTCTCCTACTAAAGACGGAGCGGATGTCATAGTAAAGGATGGAGAGCAAGAAAAAAAGGAAAATGACAACAAATTGCAAAGACCACTTCAAGATAAAGGGGAAAAACACTCAGGGCCACGAATGACCAAGAAGTTCCTGAAAGACCACTGTAAGCAGAACAAACTTTACTCAACACCTTGCCTGAATGACACACTGTATCTGCACTTCAAAGGTTTCTCCACCATCGAGAACTTAGAAGAGTATACAGGACTGAAGTGTCTCTGGCTGGAGAGCAATGGGCTTCAGCGCATTGAGAACCTTGATGCCCAGACTGATCTGCGCTGCTTGTTCCTTCAGCAGAACCTCATTTTCAAGCTGGAGAACCTTGAACCACTGAAAAAGCTTTCCACCCTGAATGTCTCCAACAACCACATCCACATCATAGAGAACATCTCCTGCCTTCCCGAACTGAGCACCCTGCAGATTACCCACAACAAGCTGGAAACTGTGGGAGACATAGACCATCTGAGGCAGTGTCTGGCAATCAGTGTGCTGGACATGTCTCATAATCTGTTAAATGACCCTGAGATCATCTCTGTACTCGAGGCCATGCCAGACCTAAGAGTGTTAAATCTGATGGGAAATGAGGTGGTGAAGAAAATCCCAAACTACAGGAAAACCTTGATTGTGCGTCTCAAGCAGCTCACCTTCCTCGATGATCGCCCTGTGTTCCCCAAAGACAGGGCATGTGCCGAGGCGTGGGCAGTGGGAGGACTGGAAGCAGAGCGTCAAGAGAGGGAGCAATGGAAGACAAGAGAGAGGAGGGAGATTCAAGACAGCTTGGATGGCATGGCAATGATTCGCAAGAAAGCCCAGGAGAGACGGCGCCTTCGAAAGCTACAGGAGAAAGGTAAGCAGTTGTCAACTTTTACCAGCTTCAAGTAAATGTGGATTTGCATCTTTAAAAAGTGTTAAATGTTTCATTTCAGGGGAGACTGAGGCTTCCACCACCCTGGAGATTCAATGTAAGGAAAATGACACCCAGATCTTAACTTCCTCTCATGAAAAGAGGATGAATGCCTATGTGCAGGGCAGCCTGGATGCCTATAAAGAGTTCTTGAAGAACCAATCAGCAGAGAGGCCCGATGAACATGAGCTAAACAGTGAAGATCTAGAAGCAGAGGTGCCAGGTCAAGGGTTACAGGGAGAACAGTTAGAGAAAGAAGACCAGGACAAATCACAGATTAAACAGCCTGAGAAGGAAGAGAACGAAGGGTTGGATCCAGAGAACTCACCACAAAAGCAAGAATGTGTTGCAGGGAAGATGTTGGAGACAGAAAAAGTAAAAGCTGAACAACAAAACCACTTCTGTGGAATCCAGTTAATGAAAGATGAAGCAGGCAGAGAGCAGGTGAAGTCAGAGGTGAAGTCTTCTCTGGTCAGGGCAGCTTTTCCTGAAGCGGACGAGGTCGTACCAGCACACGGTCCTGGACCATTGGTTACAGAGCTAGAGGATGCAGAGCAGCTGGAAACCATCTACCTTCCACCCCATCGCTCACTGCATATTGATGACCTACCTGATCTGGAGGATGTGGACACAGAAGACTTCACAGCAATGTTCTCTTCTCAGCAAGTGTTCAAACCCAAAATAGAGGTCATATCAGGAGGCGAGGATGAGGATGAACCAGCTGGGAATCAGAGTGAGGTCATCCCAGCCTTCGGTTCAGATAAAAATCCATTGTTCTTAATGGGTGGCTGCGACAAATCAACCAGAGACCCCAGCAGGTCTTCATCATTGGTGTATCCAGAGGACGAGGATGCCCTTGAGCCACTCATTTTCGAACCGCCAGAGAAATCCAAACAAATCCAAACATCCTTTCCAGCACACTGCCTGATTGAGGAGCTGGATTAATGCTTTCAAGGTTAGGATTTTTTTTTTTGTCAACTTAAAGTGATGAACTGCAGTCTTACAAGACACATCTTCAAATTAAATATGTCTTAATGCTGACAGGCAACAGATCATCTGTATGAGATCACAGGGAGCCCAGTCACAGCACAGCTTTAATTTAAAAAGTGAATATTTAGCTTTTCGTGAAAAGTAATTAATTGTTCAGCATATTTGTGTTAAGACATTTCAAAGCCATTTGTTTATATGGTTGTTAACTGTAACACTGAGTGACAACAAACTGATTAAATCTTACTATATCCGGACAGTTTTTCCTTATAGTGTTTTGTTGCATTATTTTTAATCAATTATTTAATTATTTTTAATCAACTGTACACTAGCTACACTGATTTTGTTGGTTTTCAGTACAAGTAGCATACAGTTAGGGCTTTCACAATATCAAACTTTTACTACATGATTATCTTGACCAAAAGAATTCATGATACCATCATTGGATTGCCAATTATTTTGGTAATTATTTAATGGTTTGAGTAACTTTTAAAGAAAAAAAAGTTACAATTCTCTAATTCCAGCTTCTTAAATGTGAAAATATTCTGGTTTCTTTTCTCCTCGCTGACAGTAAAATGAATATGTTTGAGTTGTGGACAAAACAAGACATTTGAGGACGTCATCTTGAGCTTTAGAAAGCAATGAGCAACATTTTTCATATTCTGACATTTTATATGGACCAAACAACTAATCTGTTAATCGAGAAATTAATAACAGACTAAGTGACGATGAAAACAATCATTAGTTGCAGCCCTCAATATTATTGTGATATCTATTAAAAAGTCAAATCCATCTTTAACTTGGTTTATTGTGCACTTTGACTCTTTCTGGCAAATGAATAACACTCAAAATAAGTGTAGGGAGGGTCTGTGACCACAATTATATTATGTATGATTTAAGAGTATACAGTATATTTAATATTATGTGCATTATGAACATAATATCAATATTCATTTTTTAAAATAGCATGGTGATCATAAATAGTGGTATATCATGACCCCCCCCCCCCCCCCCCACACACACACACACACTGCAATATTCATATATGTGTTGAGTGAATTAGTCATTAAAAATTTAAACCTGCGTAAATAAAAACTTAAAGAAAAGTTTAATTTCATACGCCAAGCAAATGCTAGAGAGATCTGTTCCTTTTTCATTTAACAGTAAATTCATCGTGATGTGTGAGTTAATGCATCAATAAAAATACAACACGTCATATGTATTGTTTTACTAAATTGTATTACATTTCCTGGTTCCAGTCACATATTCCTCTCTCAGCAATAAATATTCAACATGTTTACATCTCCACACTGCAGCTCCATTTACCTGTTTTCGTAAACAATCCTATACTGTATCTCTGGGTGAGTTCTTTCTGAGTGACATGAACAAATATTTACAACAAGTCATGCTTAGCATTGAGCAAGAAGATCTGTAATAAAAACAAAACATGAGAGAATGAGACAGGATGAAATAAGAGTAAAAAAATAAAACTGTACATGTTTTAAATAAACAAAATCAAAATATCAGCCCTGTGAGCAGCAGGCCTTGTACACGCGTGTCAAGGTCTTCCACACACGGGGACTGAGTGCAGCGAGAAGCTAATATTTGACACGTAGAATAAGGGATAGTGCGTTCTTTCTCTGTCACGCTGATGGCAGAAATACAGGCCGGCTCTAACGTCGCAACCACACCCAGGTGTTGACGAGCCAGAAAGCTACGGTGATCGAGTACAGGATCATCTCTCGCTTTGCTCGCTCCTTGTTCTCCTCCTCCAGATGTTGGAGTCTCCGGTTCAACTTGATGAGCTAAAAACAAATAATTAAATGTTTCTCAGTCGCACAGGTTTTATAATTAGCTATAGTTCAATAAGATGGAGATTTATTGGGAAATAACCTGACGTCGAAGTGTTGTTGCATCAACCACGGTCATGTCATCAGGTCCCCCTTCCAGTGAAGCTTCATATGTTGATAATGCAAGCCTTGAAAAGAGAGCAGTCACTTTCAGAATTACATAATTCAACCAAAGAGAGTATTATTCAGTAGGGATGCACGATCAAATCAGCACGTCAACGTCATCGGCCAATAAAGGCTGTGAAACAGGGGTTCTCAAAGTTTTTTTTTATAACTTGAGTGTCAATTTAGGAAGCCAGCATAGGCTCGCAAAGGAAAACTTCAAACTTGTCATAGAATTAGAATTAAAAAGCCCTTAAGCACCAAATTCATCTGGTAGCAGATAAGGCAGTCTTCCTTATTTGTTCCCAGAGGTCTGAAGTAAGAGTTTATCCAATTTTCCTGAAACCTCTGTCCTCAACCATACAGCGTTTTTTCTGTGGTGGTTTTTCTAGTTTCTAAACTGCAAAGTTGTTCGCTGTAATACAGCACTAGCATTGATGACATAACGAAATTCCCACAAAACTAGCATGGCGCCACTAGTTGCCATGCAACCAGTAGCTTTCTACAAGTCATCATTCCTAACCTGACAGACGCTTAAGCGCCCAATGTTGTATTAAATGTCGGAGGCTATTGAAAGTAAAGGACAGGTTGCACTCTGAGAACCCCTGCTTTAAGATGAAACATCGGTATCAGCTGAAATGAACATTTCTGCCAGTATGACAGGCTGATAAGATGAGGCTTTCATTATGCAGACATGACAAAAGTATGTCTGTGGTGTGGAGGTTTTCTGAAGCGTCAAAAATGAAAAGTGAAGCTGATATTTTCAATGATCGCTCAATGTCGGTAATGACAGGAGGAGTCCTTCAACACTAGAGATTTAACTGTCCATCTTACAAGCCGCTATCCCGACCGTCACAATGACTTTGTCAAAAACAAAGAAAAGTGAAAGAACCTGTCAGCAGTAGTTTTCTTACTTTGCCCAGTGAATGTGAACATTTTGAAAAGCTTTGTGTTTATGAGTGCATATGGCACTAGGCCAGTTCAGTGGAAAAAATGTGTGCATATCGGCAATCTGCCAAAATGGGTTGGAAAACATCAGCATGTCCAAGGTCAGCAAAAATCCATTATCGTGCATCCCTGTAATTTAGCACATTTTAGATATATTATGCAAGTTAACGAGAGCAACGTCACTTTACAAGATGCTTTTTCTACCAGGACCTAATCTTATGTCCTGACCCAAAATGAGAATGGAAAGTAGGAAAGGATGGGGAAAAGGATGAAGAAAGCCAGGTGAAGTTACCTGGATTCATGCAGGGGGTTGGAGCCTGAAGCCGACCCCCCTCGCAGTGATGGTTTGCTACAGATGTGGGAAAAGACGGGGTTGGGAGAAGGGAAAAATAAGAGAGAGAAAGAGCAACATACACATGGTACAGTGTTGCATTCATGCACACACCTTGACGTACTTTGCATAGCTACATGTTCTGTGTTTTCCTGGAAACAACAGTCTTATCTTTCTCTGCCTTTTACACTTTCTTATTTAACACAAGTGCTCTTCAGAGATTTTCTCATCATTCTTCTAGAAAGTTCAAAGCTCTGGTTTTCAGAAACATTTTCCCTTCCAGAGGCAAAGAGTATGGAGGGGAGTTTTTCAATCAAATATCTGATGTGAACAGAGCATATGAATACACACTGGTAATATTTAAAAGTCTTTCTTTCTACTTCCACTGTGCACCTTCCTCAGTGAGGGCAAACAGTCAAAAGTTCAGACCATTGCAAAATCCTGAAGAAGGCATGAACTGAAACGTGTAGATGAATATTTTAAGGTTCTTTCTCTCACATATAAAGCCTTTAAAATGGATTGAAATGCTCTGCAAACAACAACAATGAAATCTAAATTTAAAAAGGTCAATAAAGCCTAGTAGAACTTAAATAAGTGCTTCAGCTCCCACCATCACTTTTACCTGAATACCTGCTAATAGACTGACTGTAACAGCAATTGATCCATCTCTGTAGAAAAGCCACAGACTTGAAAGGTAGCCAAGGCAAAGTCACTACATTTTACATGTTTATTAATACATGCTGTATTAATACTGTTACTGAGTGTTACAAAAAACACATGTTAATGTAATGCCTGAGCCTACCACACAAACACTCTCAAATTAAGGGATAATAAGGGCCAAAAACCATTTCAGAAACTTCACCCCCCTTCCCTTCAAAACAAGGTGCTGAGAAGCACTTTTCAAAGTAGGTCTAATGAGACCTTAATGAAGTAAGCATCTTCTCTGACCAGTATCTTGTAAGCCAAATTGTTTTTCAACTCATCAAAAGAATGACTGGATGATCAGAAGGTCACCTGCGAGGGTTTTCATCCAAGACCTCCAAGACTTGCTGGTAAGCCCGACGTGTAGTGGACTGGATGAAAGATAGAACACCGCTAGCGCTGTAGAGGTTGTGTTCTTCCTCAGTCACGGTGAGAGGGGGGCAAGGGTGGACAGTGGCTGGGGGGAGGGGTCGCACTGCTCAGTGCCCAGCATTAAGAGCAGCCAATTCAGAGGGAAAGGGAAGAAAAAGAGGGAATAAAGGAAGGAGGAAGGAGAGTAATAAGGAAAAGAAACTGTCCCCAGCTTCACTGACTGTATAACTGAAATTGAGTCTAAGTAAATAAAAGTAATGTTGCAATAATAGTTAGAGATTTTACCTGCCAACTAATGGTGCTTTACTAACATAAATACACCCAACGAAAAACAGAAATGGAGGAGAAAGGAGACGTGAACTAAAGGAATTCACAAGGAAAATGATTCCAATGTTGGTCAGATTACTTGAGACAGACCGCTGTCTTGTTCACTGTTCCTGCCAGGTAGAGTGACATTATCTATGGTATACCTGCAATGATTAATGGATTATGAATCGATTATTAAATTGATCGGCAACTATTCTGATAATTGATTGATCAGTTTAAGCAACTTTTTAAGAAAAAAAAGTCAAATTTCTCTGATTTCAGCTTCTTAAATTTGAATATTTTTCTTACTCAGTAAACTGCATATTTTTTGGGTAGTGGCAAAAACAAGACATTTGAGGGTGTTGTCTTGGGCTTTGGAAAACATTGACATTTTGTACACCTAACAACTAATCAATGAATCGAGAAAATAATCGAAACATTAATCAAAACTGTAAATAATTGTTAGTTGCAGCCCCAATCTATAGTACCAGGACATCACATACAGTTGTTTTGAGAAGAGTGATTTGGACACTAAAAGTGTTTTGTGCTGGAGAGTTATACATTCTAATATATGCAAATACCAAGTGCCAATTTGACATTTGTGACTTTCTACCTAAAAATAAAGCTGCACAACACATGTTGCATAAAGTAGGCCTACATTCAAATAAGAAAAGCTCATTCCAGTATGCTTGACATCTGAATAACTTTTCATTAAAAATGTATAGCCTGCAGCACAATTTTTCTTGATGTTTTGCTATCGAGTTGTATCTCTTACAGTTCTGCCACGAGGGGAAGTGTGGTCTTTTATGTATGTATGCTCTAAATGGCATTATTTTTCACCCCTTTCCAGTAATTTTAATATCATTTAACATTTTAAAATCTGGGAATGATCAAATCAAAACTGATTAATACATCAAACGTCTGGTGGTGTTAATGGTTTAGTGTCAGCAAACAATAGAGCTCAATTCTGAATTAACAATGAAAGCAGCAACAGCTCTCATATCAAAACAGCTAACAATGCCAAGGAGCCAGACACACCAGACAAACAGCTAAGTCACAAAAGGACAGAAAAAAAAAAAACATAGAACCAAAGGAAAGAGTCAACATGCTAGTGCATGCATGTAGGAGATAAGATGTAGCTGGTACCAAGCTAATGATGGTGTATTCAGGCCAATACTCACGCAGAATCATTGTGGATCAGCTGACTGCTATGACGAGCGGCTGCATTCTCACTGGCAGAGCGTTCCCGCCGTAATCGTCCTTGGGGCCGCAACTACAAGGAATAACGACAACTGATTTATTCAGGTTATGACTTACTGAAAGGAAATGATTTCAGTCAGTGAGTTGGTTTTATGTGGCTCCCTTTAGTAAAAGACATTTTATTGCTTCATCACTAACCACCTCCTCGCTGTCTGGAGCTGGCCGCTGCTCCTCCTCCATGAAGTCCAGGGGCCGCTCGTTGAGGGTGAGGACTCTGGGTGGAGTCTTCAGGGACAGGGTTTCTAGTGGTGTTGACTGGATTAGGTCCAGGTCTCTGGGTCTGGGGAACTGGGGGTCATTACTGTCTCCTGACGAGGGTAGGGGTGAATTTTTGGAATGAGAGATTGGTGCGTTTTCAACTTCACTCAATTTAAACAATGTTCTGTGATATAAATGCTGACAGCTACAACATTGAACTTTCATATTGTGTTGAAACACCAAAAGCACAATTATCTAAAGATCTCCTACTTCCTTGTAACTGGCTACCATAATACTCACAGTGACTGCCAGGAAAAATGTACACAGGAAACACAGGCACGTCTCATTCAAGCCGATCTCATGGAGAATACGACCTAGTGGCAGGCATTAATAATAACTACCAAGAAACGGCCAACCTTCTCGTTGATGGTCTTGTTTATGTAGGTCATATAGAGGTATCAGTATTAAATTGAGATGGTTTGAAACCCAATTGAAAACTCCTTGTGGTAGCTTTAAGTTAAATAATGGCCTCTGTCATGACATGTATAGTGAACCAAAATGTCAGTGTAACTAAAGATGTTTTGTTGCATTTTCAACCTTACACAATTAAC
Organism: Lutjanus argentimaculatus; assembly: GCA_034769285.1. Lineage (NCBI taxonomy): Eukaryota > Metazoa > Chordata > Actinopteri > Lutjaniformes > Lutjanidae > Lutjanus > Lutjanus argentimaculatus. Next base: position 8,366,526 of record JAWZSL010000001.1, read on the forward strand.
ATGATACTAATGCTGATTATTAAATGCGATGGACAAAGTCCTGAGCCACTGATAGAGGCATATCGAGTACAGGTATCTGTCAATGGCCATAATTAAGTCACATAATAGTTAGATTACAGTCAGCTGACAGACAGCAATGAAAGGTTTGTAAACCTTAACCCCAGAATTGACAGAATTCTTCACAGCATACTAACCTGAAATCACAATCCTCTCTGGGACTTGCATTATGACACTGTGGGGGACTTCCTGAGATCCAGCATTATGGTCCTCGCGGCCTGGAGGAGCCACTTTGAGCATCTCAGGGATGCGCATCCTCTGGCTGATCCCTTCGGTGTACTCCAGCTCATACTGGATACGGTTCATCTCGGCCATCTCTGCCGTGGGGGAAGGGAATGCTGCTCCGTTCATTTGGCTGTGTGGAAGGATTTGTTGTTCAGCAATACAGAGCTAATTGTTAACAACAAAACGGTCACAGAGGTCAGAAAACATGCCAATATGAGCAATCGCTGTGTTCTTATGTTCAGTCCTGTTGAACTTGTCATGCTGCATAGCTACTGGCACATCTTATTACAGCTACGGCTACTACACATGGATCACAAAACAAGAATCTCTTCAGTGATCTCTTCAGGGAATACTGTTTCAGCTGATGAGCTGTAGGCAGGAGTTAGTGAGAGAAATTACTCGTGACACTATCATATGATGATAACCCGGCGTCTTCTGACTTTGTAGACATATACAAAGGAAGGCTAATGTTACATTAACCAGTGTCGTTGTATCAGATAACAGCTGCTACAGCTGCTGCTCGCATTACAGGACGTGTATTTTCTTTAACATGAATGCTATCACAATGCTAATATCAACGATGATACGTTTAGCCGGTTGACAGTAGTGAAGCTAATACAGTAAGGATTCAAAACGAACTTCATAAACTTGTGCAGTAATTAGTAAACTACTGCTGTTTAGCTCTGTGGTTTAAATAACTGTTAGGAAATTTAACGAATGCTAATGTTAGTTTTTGTTTGAACAGCGAGACAAAACATTAGCGCCATTTCAAGCTAGCGCGATAGTTCCGGTTTCTTACCGTTTGGTTTGGTGCGAACAGTAGCTGCCTCTCCCAAGAATAATTTATTTATGAAATCCTGAAGGAAACGGACACTTTTATAGTGTACTCCAGATGGCACAGTTAAGCGTTTGTGTTACAGATGATGTAGCTGTCAAGCATCCTCTGTTGGTACAGGAGAGGACCCTCCTCTCTTCTTCTTCCTCAGTCTGAACTCCAAACAGGAAGTACCGAAACTGAGGAGGAAGTGAGGTCACTTACACGCGCGCTGAAATTAAAAGCCAAACCTTGAAATACTGACGTTCATTATATATTGTTTATAACTATCAGTTATGATTTTTATGTATTTATTCGCTTATTTGTTTTATTTTCATGTGCGCAGACTAGGGGATAAGCAATAATGATTTTAAAATAATTATTTAAATTAATTATAATTTTATTATATTTATGTTATATTTAATTGTAAATTAAATAGTTCGTTTCATAGATGTAGCTGAACAAAATAAAGTTCCCAAGTTTTTTATTTTCATATTTTTATGTTATACACTATATATTCAATTTATTTACTTCTCCCCCATTATATTGTACATAGTAGATACACACACAGTATTTTAGTTTTTTTTTTTTTTCTTTTGTTCTGTGAAGCTGTTTTTTTTTATTTTCTTTTTCTGCTGTAAGATTTCCCTGGGTCATAATCAATGTAATCAGTAGAGAAAGTATTTGGCCTAAATTTAGTATTTAACCAGAATTAAGTTATTCGATATCACTTTTTTTTTTTTTTTTTTTTTTTTAGATTATCGTATTGTCCGGAGATTATCTTGTCTCACCATGTGTGTCTTCCAGTCTTAATCCTTTTTATTTTGTAATATATGTTATAATGCAAATTGTCATGGTGCATTGTCACAATGTAAATCTTTTTGTTGACCATTGGAAGAATATTGTCTGAATTACTGTAAATAATGGGGATCCTAATAAACACATAACACAACAACCAAACTAAACTCAGAGCCGGTCCTGACCTCCATGAGGCCCAAAGCAAAAATGTGCTAAGGGGCCCCCCAAACTGACTGGAGAACAACGTAAACCATTTGACACACAGTCACACCTGACACCCCAGTGCTTCCACTACAATTCCTCCTCTTTTCAAACAGTTTGCTCCATCTGTCGGTCAAAGAATACGTAGATCTATATAGAACATAATCAGGTACAAAATAACAATATTTATTGAATATAATATTTTTGTGTAAAATCTTAAGATAAGTGAAAGTAAAGAAATAATTAAGAAATTTTAGAATATATGAAATGTAGAAAATACTAAAACATAACACTGAACTGTGAGTCTGCTGCCTGGTGATCAGTCAGTTAATTGATTTTTAATTCCATATTTAATCAGTCACCGGTCACTGTCAATCCAGTTGTAATCAGTGGTGGACTTAAACTAAGTACATTTATATCAAGTACTGCGCTTATTTTCTACTTTACTTGATTCCATTTTATCCAACTGTATGCTTCTACACTACATCCCAGAGGCAAAAACTGTACTTTTTAATCCACAAAGCTCAAAAAAGGCTGTTGTTTTTTTTTTTTTTACTTTTTAGAGATAATAGTTCTCACAGGACAGTGACACTACAGACTGCACAGAAAGGCCCTGCCCAGCCACAAACTCCCCAGCCCCCCAGCTGGCTGGGGGATTCAATCTCAGGACCATCTTGCTGTGAGGTGGCAGTGCTAACCACTGCACCACCGTGCTGCCCTCTTGCATTACTTATGTCTATTCATTTCTGATAACTGACATCTTGTCAGCCAGTACTCCTTAAACAGGCAATATTACACTTAACAAGAATGCTGTAAAATTTACAGCAACTTACTGGCAGCAATTAGTTGGTAAGTTGCTAATGCATATGATCTAAGACAGGAGTCTTCAACTGTGGGTCTGTGCCTGTAGGGCATCTTCAGTCACTGCAGGGAGCCTCCAAATTTTTGTTTGATCTTTTTTTTTTTCCAAAAATCTAATTTTGTGTGAATTATATTTGAAAAGACTTTCCAAACACAGATACTGTGGTGAAATGCATCTCACTTACACATACAGTCAGTCTTGGATCATCCTTAAAGTTATAATTTATTTGTCTTTGAAATAATACAGTGTATTCTGTGTATTTTGCCAAAAGAATTAAAATGATTTTCCTTTATGCAAATCACACCACCATATATTTATAATGTATTATGCCATTTATTATAAGACAAATAACTTTTCTGTCTAACTGATCACAACCCCAATGAGTCACCCACCCCACCCTCACCTGAGGAGGCACCCCCACCTAGGTTGGCACCGCCCACTGAGGTGTTAGTTATTGTGTCAATTGAGATTGTTTTTCAACAATGAAAATTCACAAAAAAAAAAAAAAAAAAAAGATTAAAGCTGCAAGCAGCATTGTACAGGCCCTTGTACCCCTGCGCCCATCGGCGTCTGCTGCGACTGCGACCATTTCGCCCAGTGCCATCTGGTCTACAAGGTGCTGAATTTTCACGCATGTCACTGCCTGTCTCCACTAGATAGTGCTATGACTATGTCCTGATTGTCATGTAGATGTGCTCAGGGTGGGACTCTTATCAAACATGTGAAGTGCAGTGCACATTGCATCATTTAATCCAAACTTAGAGCAATTTTGTGTTTCGTGGCACAACGTCAAAACTTGATGCCACAACATAGCCACACTGTTCAACACTGACCAAATCTTTTAATAGCTTTTGATCACAAATTAGTCTAGATGGCACAAACTGATTTTGAAGTCAAAGGGATTATTTATGTAGGGGGAATACAACACATGTAAAACACCAAGAATTTAACACAAAATTCAAAATGGAAATTCAAATGACTTCCTGTTGGGTTTAGCCTATCTGGCCAAGAGACTTTTTTGTGCAACTGGTTACATGTGCATACTGATTTTCATTCATGTCAGTTAAATGTGCCACCGGGGCTGCATTTTGAAGGCTGTGACCCAGCAATTTGGCCACTCCCATCGACAAAGCTCATGTCATATGTTCAGGCCTGGGCTACTATTAAACATGGTAAGTTTCAGGCAGATTTGACCACGTAAACGGAGGTTAATGCAACTTCCTGTGTTTTGGCTAAACAGCGACCTTGACACCGTGCTGTCATGGCAACGCCATTTGACAATATGTCAAGATCTTCACAATGTAGTATTATCAAGGTCTTAGGCCCTTTCGGACCAGAACTGAGTTGTATATGGTCAACCCGGGTCAACCTGAGTTGAGGAGCATGTCAAAGTCTTAAACGCGTCATTTCCTGGTCAATGAAATTTCCTGTATTTTAGCTAAACAATGACCTTTGCCGGCCATCATGGCAACGCCGTTTGACAACACATCAAGGATTTCGTCTTAAGGGTGGACGTTTAGCTCAGTTGGTAGAGCGTCCGACCCATGTATGGAAGCTGTTAGTCCTCTGCAGCGGCCACTGGTTTGACTCCCGCCTTCGGCCCTTTGCTACATGTCATCCCCTCTCTTTGCTCCCCTTTCCTGTCTACTCTCTGGCTGTCAAAAAAAAAAAAAAAAAAACAAAACACTTATATATATGTAAAAGAAAAGAAAAAAAAAAAAAAGAATTTAAACTAAGGCCTTTCTGACCAGATTTGAGTTGTATGTGGTCAACCTGCTTGGATGAGCACATCAAATTCCAAATTCCATTTCCTGTCACATGTGAAGTTTGGGGCAGATCGGATTGTTTATACTAAAGTTATAGCAATTTCATGTTTCATGGCTAGACATCAAAATTCTACGCCATGCCACTGCCACGCCCCCTCAGAAATCCGGCGTGGCGAGGTCAGGTGCCCGTGTTGGGTGTTGGTCAAAGTTTGTAGCTGACACAGGAGCTCCACACATTGCTTTACATTTTATATCAACACATTTCATCAAGTAACATAATTATTTAATACTTCCCTATTTGTACCTACTTACATAGATGTAGTTATTCTTGTTGTAACTAACAGTCACAATGACCCAAGACAACATATTATAAACATACCATTAATGTGTGTCTACAATCAATATTACATGATAATCTGTAAATAATCTGCACGTGTATCTCTGCTGGAATGCACATTGTATGTTGTTAATAAATCCAATTACAACATTTTCATTGCTTGTATTTCAAAACAATACATTTTGTAACGTCTGAGTTGGTTTCTCTTAATGTTTTGTTTGCCTGCTTACCGGACTCACTTGTCAGGACTGACTCGGCGTCTTTCCACACGCCGGCGTTCAAACACCATTACATGACTTTTACCTCTGATTTTAATGGAAATGACGTGGACCGCCTACTCGAAAACCGTTAAGTGATGGGTTGTCAGGATGGACAGGTGACAGGTGCATGGGGTTAATTAATTCAAATTAATTAATTAATTAATTTCCTGTGGACAGTGTATATTAATAAACATTACTGTAAATATGCCAGAATTAGCCAAAAGGCTAGTTTTTATTGGCCAGGTGTAAAGTTGGCAACATAAAATCAATACAAAAAATAAGAATTAATTAAATTAATTAATTAAAGAAATCTGCCTGGTTTTGATCATGTGGGACAGATCACTTTGAAATCTGGACACAGCTTAAAAAGACCTTTGCATGTCACATGCTGAGCTCAATATCATTAACTTTTCAGAAGCATTATGAGGAAATGACAAGAAGAGAAAGCTTTTTTTTTAAAATTTCTTTATCATTCTTTTTCACTTATAAATATTTTATCTTCATATTTTAGCTGACTAATGGCTTGTCCCCAACTGCAAAATAATTGCTAATTATTTCCAGTTTTTCTCAGGTGCTTTGGTTCATTTTTTGAAACAGTCTTAACATTATGTAAACCAGGAACATTCACCTTGTTTTGCCTGAGGGCCACTTTTGCAAAATGACAGGAGGCCAGGGGCCAGTTAATAAACAAGCATTAATAATAACATTAGGTACTTATCAGATAAAATGAACAAACATTTAAAGGCCTGTAACTAATCCCAAACAAAAACACCTTCTTAAACTGTCTTATTTCAAAGTGGCTTGCACAGTTTTATCTTACAATGGTCATATTTACCCTGTTCTGGATTGATGGAGGATTAGAGCTGCTCCAGGACTTCAAAGATGCAGGTTTAACTTGTGCTCACTGCTGTTTGTGAGGGAACGTGGACTGTTTGGAATATCTAAATCAGGGGTGGACAAACTTTTTCCCTTGAAGAGCCAAAACTGAAAAGTATTGTGGAGCCATGAGCCAAAAGCACTAAGATCCCAAGTTCCCCTAACTTCCTGCGCAGTCACTCTACCCGTCTGCTCAGATTATGAAAAATAATTAATAATTAGGGATCTTATTTAAAGGGTTTTTCAAATTATTTTGGGGCTTTTGCCTCTATTGAATAAGGTGACAAACAAAAATGAAACACCATAAATAACAATTTATAGCTTATCTCTCTTATATTTACTTGGGCCAACTTTGGTCCGAGTGCCCCACTTTGAGCAGCCCTGATCTAAATGGAGACTAACAGGCACTACAGAGGCCAGATGTGTCTGTTTTTTACTTTCAGTAACTGGATGGTTTGAGACAATTTGTTTTAAAAGTGTTTTTTTTCATTCTCACTAGTTTTTTGAACAAATTATTTCTGCCTCTGCTGTTGTTTTCAAGATTCACTCTAGTCCTGATGTTTTCTAATCCATTCCACGTGTTTGTGAGCACCACACTGACCTGACTCCCACGCCCATGTTGCCATGTATCACCACCATAGCCTATAGCTGTTACTTTGGCCAAAACATGGTGGAAATTGACAAAAATACTCATCCAGCACGCCCCCTGGTTACCCAGAGGTGGAGACTACAAATCCAAGCTGAAAGAGCCTGTAGTTCTTCGTTAACACCGACTACATCACTGTGACAACACTGGATGCAGTAAGAAAAACAGATTTTGGAGCATTAGAACTGTTTCTCTGTCAATATAACACACACAAAGAAATTTATTGCTTCAATTGACTACATTTACCATCAATACAGACTATATAAACACATGGAAAGTGCCAAAGCCTTTCAAATGAAGGAGTGGTTAATCTTCTTAATCTTTTGATTTAGTGTGAAAAAAAAACCCAGCACATTGTGGAAAATTGCTACATGGCATGTTTTAAAGCATTTTTTACAATCAGAACTTTAAAACACACTAACTGCTTGAAATTTAATTGCTCGGTTAAAGGAGAAATCTGTAATATGTTTACTGTAATAAATCATAATATGACCATGATATGTCATCACAGATCATCTGATCAGAGATTCAATCAATTGACAGTGGAGGACTCGTCCTCACTTGTTATTGTCAGTTGACCATGTTGTGCTCATCCTCCTGCAGTGTTTAACTTTGCTCCTGGAGTCTGGGGAGGAGGCAGCCGGGGGAGACAACTCGCTTCAACCAGAAGTCGTATATTAAATAGGATTTCAACATAAGTCCTACATATTGCTCCTTTAAAAGTGAAAATGAATAAAAACCCTGGAATGGAATTTGAACCAAAACTGTAGAACAAGTTTTCTTCCTGGGCTGAAAAAATCCTCTTTCTGGACTGGAGTCTTCTTCCCTGCAGTGGAAGGATAAAGAGGAATTAGTTACTAAATAATCAGATATGTACAGTAAAACAGAATGTATAGACAGGTTTCTTGTTTACAAACATTACAGGGTGTGAATGCATTCAGGGGGCAAAACAACTTTGGTAGCTGGTCAAAGGTTTATAGTCAACAGATGTAATCAATGTACATTTTGCATGGTTTTGCATGGCATTTTGTCATTGTTGACTCAATGATAAAATGCCATTTCAGAGTTGGATCTGTTTGTTTGTCTTTCATATCATATTAATATGTAATATTCAAATAAATGTTTCGCTAAAAGGAGCCGAATCACAAAATCTTCTGACATGTCCTGTTAATTTTGCTCAACTTGCCTGGTTTTGCTGGTTATTGAGCCTGTTTTATCCTCCTTATTTGTTCATATCGGGAGTATTGTTGTAACATTTTGTAACATTAGTGTCAATAAGCTAATTAACTCAAAGAAATGTTTATGACGAGGCTACTTTACGGCCACATTTGACATAAATTTGACAGCTGCTGTAAACATCCTGTACAAAGCATGAGACACGTGTGACAGGGAGCTCAGTCTGAGACACTGATGAACGCTGCAGCTATTGTGAGACAAGCTGAGCCGTCAGGTAGCAGAATTTTCAGTTCAGCAGATCAATAATATTAGGGATGCACAGTATGGATTTTTATTTCAGCCGATACGGATAACTGATAATTACCTGCTTCTCATGGCTAATATTGATAAGATAACCAATAATTTCACATTTCTGTATTTTCAAAATAGGTTCATATAGCTAGGGACGCATAATAAATATCGATACTGATAAATTATTGACTGATATTGGCCTGTAATCACAGCATATCTATATCAGTATTAGCAAATATTAGCCGATAAATATTGGCTCTATAATGTCTGATTTGACAGATAATGTCAAAGCTTTTCATTTGAATTCTTCAGCAAAAAGTTCTACACAAGTAAAAGTATGTTTGTTAAGTTGGTGAAAAATTAACTCAGCATTTGAAGGGTCAGAGTTGTTCTTTGTTTTTGTTGTTATAGTGATGTCAGTCAGATTTGGTTTGAGTTTCTGCAACGCTGTTTTCATGTCAAACTCCAGCAGCGTTTTGTAGGCAAAAAAAAAAAAAAAAAAACTAAACCCGACTGTAAGTTGGCATGAGGATGTCTAGATAATGACTGCATTTTCATTTATGGGTGAATCCCTTCAAGGTTTGAGATTTTTCGGGGGTCTTTGGTTCCCCACTAGACATCCGAAAAAATGAAAGCTGCAATATTGCTCAGCCAGTGGCCTAAGTAGTCAGCACCAGGGCCTAATGTAAGATTATCAAACAATAAGACATACAAGGAGGAGTCATAATAGCAAGGCCAAGATAGTGATAAACTAGCCTCCCTGACAAAAACTGGGGGGTATTCCATCAGTCATAAGTCTGTGCTTAAGTGGAAAAAGTCTGAACTTCAACTTCCACTCAAGGCTTAAGCTATTCCACTAAAACAATTTAGCCTGGTCTAGTTAACATTAACTCAAGCCAGAGCTAAAACAAGCTTGCATTGTGAGCGTGCACAGAGAACAGCGGCAGCCCAGAACAGCTGATTGTCGAAAAGAGGATAAGATGTCACAAAAAGATGAAAAAATGAGAGTAGTTTTCTTCTCAGCTGCAAGACAAACTCTGAAAATAAAAATATGTAAAAAATATAAAGGGATCATCATGAAAAAGGCTGATATTACCACAATAAACAAAACGATGCTGTTATCGTAGGAAGAAACTGCAAACTGAGTAAATGTGAAAAGAATGGAATTCCGTAATGCAGCACCCTGCCCCTTTAGCTCAAAATATGGTAAAAAAAAAAAAAAGAGAGAGAGACTGTTTTCAGACATTTGAGAGATACATGGTTCTCACAGGACAGTGACACTACAGACATTTGATGGTCTTATAGACCATGATGCTTTGCTGTAGATTAAACTATACCCAACAGTAGCCTATAAAGTCGTTAAAATGAGCTCGACCTTAAACATCTACAGCAGCAAACAACAGTAACATTAAAGCAATAATACTAATCCAAAAACCTCAGACATAATAAGACAGGGAACATTTTACTGCAACATGACTACTTTTACTATAAGTACATTTCTCTGATAATATTTCCATACTTTAACTTAAGTAAGGTTTTGTGAATGCAGGACTTTTACTTGTAGTGTAAAAGTACTTTACAGTGTGATACATACACATATTTATGCAATAATACATACAATATATGTAAATAAAATCATGTCCTTTCTTGTCCTCAGATCTATTTTGACAGTGCCTATTGGCATGGGGTCCTATGTTTTTAATGCGTAATCCACTGTCATTTCCATTGCCATGGTGGCGGAATTTCTCAAAACGAAATATTTATCAGAAAAACTTTTAGCGAGAATTCCTTTAATTCTTTTATTTCTCATTTCGCACATTTATCTAAGAGACAATATAAAAGCATGTCTGGGTGTGTTAATAAGTGAAAGCACAGGTCAGTGTCGCGGGGGGTTTGGGGAGGTGGCCCCCTCAGTGGCTGTGGGTGGTGCGTTTACCAGGAGCCATTCAAAGGCTGCGATTGACATGAGACAAGTCGGCCCTCTGCTTTTCTTACCAGCGAACGAGAAATCACGTCTGGATCACGGGAAATTATCAATGCAAGACAAACGTCAACTTTTAAAGTCATGTCTCCTTAAGGCGGACTTCTATAAATACCAGGATGCTCTTCTTCATTTGATGGACGCAGAGGCTGCATGCGCCGATTCACTGTTTCTCTCCGTGTGTGTAACTGGCTGAAATTATGTTCCCAGATATTTTGTGTGTGATATTATTCAGCACCATGCACATCGCATCATCTCTGGAGCTGCAACTTGGCATGTAAGTGTCGTTTCCACTGTTTTAATTTGCACGTTGACTATTAGATTTATTGAATATCAGGTGAATGAAAGTTTTATGTTTGCATGCTTTAAAATAAGACAAAAGCAGCGTCTCATAACTTGCTTTTTAAAAAAAGAAAAATAAAGTTATTTACATTTGTTAGCACAAGTTTTACAAATAATGTAACTTTTTCTTTTAATAGTTATACTTTACTTTGTCCACTAGGAGTCGCTCTTTCAGGTCCCCTGTGTGTGAGGATGAATGTGTGTTTTATAGCACTGCTGTAACGTGCTTCTGCATAATAGCTTCAAATAACATGCAAGGGTTTTTTTGTTGTATTACTCTACCAGAGGTTTCAGACTTTAAATGTCCTGGGCATGATTGAAGGGACCGTTTTCATTACCGGAGAAGCCGAATACTTCCTCTAATTAACTTCATGCTGCTGTGTATTGAAGCCAGATGTTTTGTGGACTCAGGACACCTCTGGATAGTTACCTGCTCAAACGGATGCAGGCAGCTCATGAGTGCTGTGCAATACAAACCTCTATGCTGCTGAGTAATGAACATGTACACATCAGTCCATGCATGTGCTCACGAACATGCAAACAAGTCTGGAAAAAAAAAACAAGAACAAATTTCCTGTGGCGTTTCATTGGATGTTATATTGTGTGCTGCAGGCAGTGTCAAAACCATGGACTGTTTTTTATCTGGACCTTAATCAAGCATATTGCACCAATCAGGAAGCTGTATAATTGTTTAACAATGTGTGCATCAGCTGATGTTCATGCAACTGCACATGTGTAGAACATGTGGAAGTTCATGTGTGTTGGAACACAGCAGCAGGCGTGGACCACCATGGGAAGCTCTATAGCCTACCTGTCAACTCAGTTAACTACGCACATCAACATACAACAGTGTAAGATGAAGCACCCACATGCTCATCGGAACAGTATATAATGTCTCTTTAGATTTATTGCTGATTTTTTTTAAGGGACAGTTCACCCCAAATTGAAAAATACACACGTTTTCTCTGGCCTGTAGTGTTGTTTATTGATCTAGATTGTTTTGGTGTGAGCTGCAGACTTTTGGAGATATCACCCATAGAGATGTCTCCTTCTCGTCAGTATAATGGGAGCAAATGGCACTTGGCTTGTGGTGCTCAAAGAGCCAATAAAATACATTTGAAAAATTCAACAGCAATGTCTCTTTCCATAAATCTTGACCTGGTTACTCAAGATAATCCACAGACCTTGCTGTGTGCAGTTTCATGTAGGAACTATTTTCTTCCTGGTAGAAAGAACGTTTCATGTAGGAAAGTAGAAGTTGGTGTTGAGTTTTTAATTTTTTAATTTATTTTTTTCAAGCTTTGAGTGCCTCAAGCCGACGAGGGCATTGAGAAGAATCGAGACAACACACTCTATGGTCATGATATGCTGATAAATATCACTACAGGCCAGAACAAAAAAATTTTTTTTTAATTTAGGGGTGAGCTGTCACTTTAAGTCTAAAACGACATTTTGATTGGGTCTGTTCATTTCGTTGTTGTTTTTGTGTTCTTTCCATGCACAGGCCAAATGTTTGTGCTGACCAGGAGATGTCCATGTTGGGGGGTCGTCAGCCTTGTGTCCAGGCTTTTACCCGCATGGTGAAGGTGTGGAAACAGGGCTGTACCAGCCATAGTTGGTGTATGGGCTATGAGAGAAGGTAAGAGCAACGCACAAACATTTTATTATTGGCCATTACTGTTCCATAAAGACATCTCAGCACAACTGCAGTTGGTAAAGTCAAAATCGAGTGTTTTACACATATACACCCACTACACACGTCTGTTGTGTTAGGTTCATTCACAGACAATAATGATTACTTTGAGCTTAGTGTTCAGAATATTTACATTAAACCTGTCCTGTGATGTCATCATCAGGTTGAATGTCAAACCGATTATATTACACCACAAAGGCTGAGTGTTTCTGGTCAGGTGCCATTGATATATCTTTGCCATTTACAGTATAAGCTCCACTGGCTGAAAAAAGAGCCCAGTGAGATTGGAGATCATTACCATAAACTGCATTTTGACCCATAGTACCCAGAATTTTTGGTCCCAGGAACTACTTTTCCAGAAACTAAAAGGCTCCTTCAGCCCGCTGTTGTCTGCGTTTGCACCACGGGCTAAACACCGGTAAAGATTAGGCAAATAAGTCAGCTGATGTATGAAAAAGCAATGGCTGTTAATGGGGCATTTAAAGCCACAAAGATGATTTACCTTCATCTAAATAAGACACATTGCAACTCTGAATATGAGAGAATTTGCGATGTATGATGTGGGTTCTCAATATGGCAACATTTGAATGAAGCTGATATCTATTTTTTGTCATAGTGAGTTGAAATAATAGAGACTGTATTCAGGCCCTCTTATCTTAATAGATACACTAATAATATGTATAAATCCATAGAAGAACTCTCAGAAAATCCTGTTATGTGACTATAACAGAATTTCTCCTCCTCAGGACAGCATACTACACAGTGTACAGGCAGGTGTACAGCATGGACTTGAACACAGTGTATAAGTGCTGCCCTGGCTGGACTCAGAGGGGTGAAGAGATGGGATGTCTGCATAGTGAGTAATAGCATTTTATGTATATTTGTATAACATTGGGCTGGTTTTAATGCTGTTGCAAAGCTGTTGTATATATCAACCTGATGTTTAGCACAGCCTAATGGTATCTGATATGTGGTATCTGCAGGGGTGTGTGGTGCCAATACATGTTTCAGTGGAGGTCATTGTGCAGAGACTGGAGACAAGATATGTCAGTGTCCACTGGGCTTCAAAGGGACCCGATGTCAATACGGTGAGTTTTGCTTCCCATCTGATAAAGAAGTTAGTCATGTTTGTTTACAGCAAAAAGCTGAGTGCAGATTTGTGAGCCAGAGAACTGACTTGCATCTTCAGAGGACAACATGTTGTTAAAGCTTTAACAGGCCCAGTTCAGACCTTATGCTTTCACTTTGCACAGGCAGAATGAGCGTGTAGTGTGGCTGTGATTGGATGAGGCTGCTCTGTGGGGGTCTGTGGGTAGTTAAAGGAAGGAGAAGTGCTCTCTTGGAGGAATGGTTCCCTTTGAAGGCTAGAGCCTGGAGTGCTGTGGCTAACCCAGCTGAGCCTCCACTCTATAAAAACTGTATGTTAATGAGGGTACCTGTATGCAGTTCTGGTTTCATATAGTTAAGAAAAAAAAAGCCTAAAACAAAAGTATGTCAGCATTTCTTTAATACATTAAATTACTCAAGTGATATTTCATTGCAACAAACAACTTAAAGGAATAATTCAACATTTTAAGAAGAGGGAAATATTCTTATTCAGACGCTGGTGGGGAAGATGAGAAGACTGATACCACTCGCATATGTGGGGGCACATTTGAAGTTACAGCTGGCAACTGGTTAGCTTAGCTTAGCATAAAAACTGAAAACAGTTTAGCCTGGCTCTTTGAGCGGGAACAAAGTCCACCTCCCAGAATTTCTAAAGCTCACTAATTAACACGGTATATCTTGTTTGTTTAATCTATACAAAGGCCGGAGCGTAAAAATGTCAGTTTGTTGTTTTATGAGGGGTTATGTCCCAGGCTGTTTTTTGGCTTGGGGCAGTAACTTCTTGGAGTCTCTGGCTAGTTGCCTGGCAACTGCTCGGAGGTCTAAACTAAGGAGACATAACAAGTTAATTAGTTAGCTTAAGTGCATTGGAAACATTGGAAACATTGGAAAAAGCCAGGATAACTGTCTCCCCCTGTTTCCAGTCTTTGGGCTAAGCTAAGCTAACTGGCTGTTGGCTGTAGCCTCATAATCACAGTACTGCAAAGATATCAAAATGGTATCAATGATCTTAACTCTGCTTGAAGTTGACTAAGCATATTATTCCTTTAATATGAGCTCATCAGTTAATGGTACTTACTAAATAATATTTTACCTTTACCTTTCAAAACATACCTTCACCTTACTAAACTGTATTTAATGCTGCTTTCACATCCTCCTCAGATGGTCCCATTTCCCGAGTTAGGAAGTCGTTCTTCCAACTTCAGTGTGTTCATGAGCTTTTAAGCTGCAATGTGACAACAAATTCAACCAAGAAAACTAAACAAAACTGTAGTCATCATTTCTCCAGAGGAAACAGAATTAAATAATCAAAGAAGTTATGCTGCTGTCTCGTCATGCGTAAAGAGGCAAACACAGCCTCTCTCTCTCTCTGGGGAGAACCCACCCAAGACCCCAATTTTTATGACCTGGCTTGACCGCCCCGCAGATTAACCGCTGTGTTCGCGGTTTTAACTGCAATCCGTGCATCACTAAGAGGTTCACTTTTGTTACCGTCCCAGCTAACAACCAAAGCTTCCTGGGTGTAAGAGTTCACTGGCTCAGGTCAACTTTGTAGCTCAAAAAGGCCACCAACAAGCTATGGCAGGAATATAGTAATATAATGAACAACAAAACAAATTAATTTTGACACCAAGTAATAAGTAAAGAAAGATTATAACTTCTTAAAGGAGTAATTAAAAAGTAGCTCATTACATTTTCTGAGTAACTTGCACAACACTAGTGAGAACAGAAAAAAACAGGACAAATGCCTCAGTAACCTCAGGCTCAGATGTATAAATAAGGTTGTTTTACTTACAGTGCAACTGAACAGTGATCCTCAGAGAGGGAACCTGGGATCTGTCATCACTGAATGGTAAACACTTAACAGTAAGCAGTAAACAAAACCTGATTGTCCCCCTTGTCTCTGAGTATTGTCTCGTTACCGTCAGCGTCTGTTCTGTCTACCATCCAAACCCCTCCGGTCTATGTCAACATGCAAACAGGAGGATGGTTGTTAGTGTTTTGGAGTGGAGTCCCGCTGAGACAGGACGGTGAACAGAGGATATTTGGTTCCTACCCCCCACATGCTTGCAAACACAAAAACAAGCACATACACAGTGCAGAGGCTTTCCCGTTTGATTCCCTTGACTTTCCCAGGAGGGAGGCTCTGCCTGCCAGGGGTTTTTAAACAGTTCTTCCTCTTGCTTAGACATTTCACAGGAACGTGTCATTGTTTGTCAGAGGTAGCTCTCTCGTGCGTTTGTTTTGACACGGGCTCTTTGGTTTTCACACATTGCGGTGACAGATTGAGAACAGAGAGAGACAGATATTAGATCTAATCAGAAGTCCTCTTTGTTTCACTTTCTCTCTCGCTCATCCTGTGCTTCAAACTCATCTTGCTCTTCTCCCTCTGTAAAGCGTTTTTCCTTCTCTCATCTCTCGAGACAGATTTATCCTCGCTCCTCTGCCAGAATCATTATACAAGGGGGGAGTCAGCCAAGCTCCTGTGTTCAGCCAGGCTTCTTCACTGAGCCTCTGCTCGCTGCAGAGACATACACACCAATAATCCTCTGTTGTAAAGGTTTCAGCCCAGGTGTTAAGTTATTTTAGAGCATTTCAGCTGTACTCTCTCACCAAAACAATACAGTTTCAGAATCCTTTTGGAAAATCTGATAAGATCCTTGCTACTACTAAGACACTTCTGTAAAAGTTTCATTGTTATACAAAGACAACATGTGCTTTTGCTATGCTTCAGCTTGAGTGGGATAATACCTGAGGTATATCAAAGTATCAATGTTATGGAAGATTTTTCATGATATACAATATATATAAGTTTGTTTTTGCAACACTTGTTCCTCAAACATACTACAAGGAGTTTTTAACTGGTTATGAAACTAAATTTAATACTAATGCCTCTGTATGGCTGACAAAATCAAAGAGGACTCTTGGTGAAAAGAGGGGTTGCCAAAATCAACATAGTATGAAAGTTCTGTGTAGGAGCTTTAAGTATCTAGTTATCAACTTGTCATTATGGATTTCCAATGTTTTAGGAGTCTGATATAGGCAAATAAAAATAACAATTTTGTATGAGAAATTTTAAATGAGAATTGGCTAATTAGGCCAGAAATTTGGAAAACGTTTCTTAGTGGGCCAAGTAAAATAAAATCACAGGGAGGTTTATGGGCCTTTACTTAATGGCTACAAATAACTGTTACAATATGTTAATAGATATATTACTCCAAGCCCTCACAGCACATAGGTGCTCTAAAAACACCAATACCATATTGGTTCAGGTCATACACTCTATGATTCAGATGTCTCAAAGTATGTACATTAGTGTTATTTATCATATCATAAACATGTTGGCCTGATTTGCAGGCAGCTTCTTGTGGCCCATAGAAAAATTCAAATGGGCTGATCAAACGACTCTTATTCCCAGGTTGTTATATGTTAATGAAAATCTACTTAGGAATATCATATTCCATTTCTGACATATTCAGCCAATAAATCCCCATAAATGTTACACACTGGACCTTTGAACTTAAGAATAAACTATGGCAGCTCATAAGTTAGGTGATGAATAATTCAAGATGATATACATAAGACTGACAGCCAAATGTGGCTAAGTACACAGTAAATATGATAGACAGTAACATACTATTTTCAATCACGGACCATGTCCCATAAAGGAAGGCACCCACAAGTGTGTCATGTTTCCACGAGGAAAGATGAAGAAATGTTTACAGTCAAAAATCACTGGAAACCCAAACAATGTGTGTTCAAACAGGATTCCAAAATAAACCTGGCTATATACTGTATATAACAAGTTACAATTCTATCTAGAGCTGCAATGATTGATTGATTGATTAATTGATCATTGAATTAATCAGCAATTATTCTGATAACCGATTAATTGGTTTGAGTAATTTTTTAAAGAAAAAAATCAAATTTCTTTGATATCAGCTTCGTAACTGTGAATATTTTCTGGTTTCTTTACTCCTCGATGACAGAAAACTGAATATCTTTGGGTTGTGAGTAAAACAAGATAATAGAGGACATCTTCTTTGGCTTTGGGAAAAACTGATTGACATTGTTTTTTTGTTGTTGTTGTTGTTGTTTTGACATTTTAAAACAAACAACTATTAATTGGACTATTAATGATAAAATGATAACATTTTATTATCAAAAGTTAAGGCAGTAAATTGAACAATGTGCTGTTCCCAAAAACCATTCCCGAATTTATTACTTGATGGACAAAATTAATAGCAAGTTCAGGATGTGTGTGAGTGTGTACAGTAAATATTAGGTATTTATTGTACATTCCAGCATATTACCGAGAGAGAGTACAGCTATAGCTCAACCCGGGAACCTGGATATTTGTGTGTGCACACTAATCCACCGGGGTTTCACCAGGGAATCCTCTTCATTATTAGATTTGTGTTGTGAGCTTTAGCATTCCACAGTGACAGACTTATTACTGTCCTGTATGTGATTCACGAATGATGGAGAAAAAGCAGATATGGCAAAGAGAGGCAGGAATGCTGACCTCTGTAGATTTATCTTGGAGTAATAAATTGAAGACAACTGGACTCAGTGTTTGCTCATGAAGATGTTTCACAAGGGTTCATCAGATTTATTATATGCTGTTTCCTGTATGCTCTCATTCCCATGTGCTCTTAATCCTACTGCATGTAATGTCTGTAGTATAGTGGCACGTCTTTGGCATCTCTGTCCGTCTTTCTGGCTGTTTTCTGCCCTCCCTGATAAATTGTGCATGTGTGTTGATATTTTGATTTTAACAATAGATCACATGACTACTTTTATGAGAAGGAGGTTCCTTGCAGTGATGAATTTTTAGAGAATTTTCCCTTGAAACTGCAGTTTCCCTCAGTTCAACCATAGTCCATATTCTAGATGGTGGCCAGAGCTTCAAGGTCTGAAAAGTGAAGCCAATAAAGAAGTGCCTTAAACCTGCATTCTCTCTAATGACCAGCAGGGGGGCAACTCCACTAGTTTCAAAAAGAAGTCTGATTTTACTTGTACAGCAAAATGACCCTACTTCTGACTTGATTTATGACCTCAGTAAACAGTTTCCTACATGAGTCAGTTTTTGGTCTCAAGTTTCAAATCTTCTTCAATAAAGCGTGATGTTCACAGGGCTCACATAAGTGAGATCGAACAATCAGACTAGCCAGTGCCGTTTAAATGTAGATCAAGCATCTGTTACCACATTGTCTATTTCTCGCCTAAAATGTTTTCAGAAACATATTTTAGTATACTGTTTCGCTGTAATCCGTGAAACTTTGTGGCCAGGCAGGTAGCCATTATTTCCTGCTGAATGGACGAGACAAAATCAAGCTCCGCCCGACTCGCAGCAACTTCACGCTCTTTCAGCTTCTCGCCGTCTATCAGTGTGCACCACCTACTCAGCACTGTCTGATGCAAACAGAAAAAGTTAGCAAATAGTTTGTGAACATGGTGAAGCACTTAGCAGCTAAAGAGTCACACACTTCCCTCAGGACTTGGCGGAGACCAAAAACAGAGCTAAAAGGAGAGTGTGAAAACCCAGGTGAAAAGACACATGACTCCAAATGACTGATAATGTTGCTCCATAACTGCTGGATGTGTGAAAAGGAAAGTGTTTGCTAACAAGTTTGTCATATCAACTTATAAAGTGAAAATATACCAGTGTTTTGTTTACAGATTGTTTTTGTTGCCCTCAAGTGGCCATTTTGGCATAAATGACATATGATGCTTGGCTCATGAAGGATGAGAGGAGTTGCTGCGGGACAACATATCAGCCTCGCTTTTTCAGCACAACATACACTTCAGTAGAGGGAGAATGTACACTGAAAGCAGAGTTAAAGAACGGTCTGGCTTTGGTAATAGTTCATGCGAGGATCCATGCTCTGCTCCGTCTCCCCTCTTTTCAGCACTCATCACGGATTGGCCTCTTGAACGTTGTTACTCGCTTTGGTATTCCTGCCAAGTTGTGGTGGTAAAGCCCACTGTGTGTTGTGGGGGCCGATCGGCCACCTGCTTCCAATCTCTGATATGAGACAGAAGGCACCGTCTATGGAAATGTATGTCAGCGACTGACACCAAGGCCATGGTGTTGACAGTGTGAGGTAATAAACAGCCTGGACACAGCCCAAGCATGTGCTGAGACACTGGAGTCTGCTCTGTAATAGTTGTATTTACCCCTGCTTGTGAATGCCACTCTGTCTCACTCTATTAAACCTTGGATTAGGCATTGCTTTGGTTAAATTGGTGCGTGGGTCTGCATGAAATTACAAGAGCACAAAACAGTGTGAGGACAGAAACCATCTGGTCCTTGCTAAAGGAGCCTGGCTGTTTTCATGCACTTTATAGAAGAGTGATTATGGACAGTGCAGAAGACTGGATCCTGCTTAACTGGTGGTTTTAGCTATGTAATGAGACAGCAATTTACATAAAATAGATACTGAGAATTTTTTGCATAGTAATTAAAGTAGTGATTCAGGTTGTGATGACACAGATACTAGGGAAATGTTTGGAAAAACAAGATTCCCTTCTTTTGAATATGCACACACATAGTAGACACAACACCAAAGTCAAAACAGTATTTATCTTTACCAATAAAAGTGATGTGGACAGTGTTATCACCAAGCTTTTGCTCTGGATAAAGCTTTACATTTGTTGCAGATGCAATGTAAATCACTATTTCACAGATGGGAATCATCTTTCTTCATATAAACCCAAGTGTTTAATCCCCAGGACCTTGGGCTGTCTCCCATAGGACCAGTTCTCACCTCAATCACTGAGCTCATGTCTGGGTCATTTCCCTGCTAAATGAAACACACCTGCTCTGTGTATGTCCATGTATATAAACCTATGAACATATGCTTGCATGTATATTAAGTTGTATTAAGCTGTGCTAATGAGATTTCTGATGATTCTGAGACTTCTGTCTGTGCTAATGACAGTAGCATTTATCAAGGTATCAAGGTAATTTAGTCATTATACAACACAGGGTAGCACAGGAAGTGAAAGTTGTAATCCCTTCATGCTATACATAGAGTATATGTATGGATAATTAACTTCAGAATGGAATGAGATAACATATATTGAAATAAAATAGTATATACAAGTTATATAGATACATAGATATACCACTGCTGGAGTCTTGCATCCTGACAGCTCCAAACACAGTCTGTCTCTCAAGTGCAATAGTTTGATCCAGGATTTTGTGGTAAGAGTGGAAGAGGTCACGGTAAAAATGTGGAAGAAGGTAACACTGGTAATATGTGGTGGATGTTGAAGGAAATAATTTGTCCTGACTGGACATTTGGCAGGAGCAGCTGTAAGTCCAAGTCGGGTTAGCATGGTTCTTATCCCCGCTGTCCTTCTCTCCTCCTGGGATGGTCACACAACCCGTGGTAGTGCTCAGCCCGGCTGATCAGGCTGGGTGTTCAAAAATATGCCATGTGCTTTGTTGATCGTCTCAAGGTCTGCCGCTCTTTAATCCAAACCCCATGCTTCCTTATTTCATGAGTGTATTTCTGTCATATGTATTTCAGCAGTATATAGCCAAAATAATAACAGATTAAAACAAAAATGTATCCACGTTTGAAGGAGCTACGAGCTGCAGCATCTGCATGAAACTGCTGTTGAAATGGAGAACATGGCAATTTACTGATTACTCCTAGCATTTTCAGTAGGGCAGGTCTGGAACGCTTAGGTAAAAATTGCAATACTTCTATTTGATAACATTTTGAATGTATGTCCTCCTTGAAAGTTACCTTCATTAAACTCTAAACATAATGTTTTTATAGGAGACTGAGATCTGGTAAGGACACAGTGGTGCACATGGCTCCTTGTATAGGCTTGTTAGCATTTAGATGGAGGGAGAAGGAGGGGAATAAAACACTGGGGAACAATATGCTGACTCAGAGCTCTAGATGTGAAATCCTTAGGGCATTGCTCCTCACGGTCCCTTGATTCATGGTTCCAGTGAAGGATAAGCATTGGACAGGTGTTGTTTTTGTCATCTGCATTCAGTCATTCAGACTCTGTTTGTGTGTCACCCCTGAGATTTCAGTTGCAAAACCCTTTCTCCTCCATTTTCAGCACTGTTATTACACCTCTCTCCTGCTGAAGCTGAGGGTGTCCCATATGGAAAAGATATAGATACAGTTTTACTCAACGTGTATATCTTTTATCTGAAACTTGTACGTAATATACCAGATACAAGTTCCTTAGCAAATTTGTGTAATATGAAACTAATTTAATTTGCAAACTTCTAAGTATATGATAGAAGAATGACATACAACATCCTGAGAAGTTATGTGTAATATCAATATCATATGAGTTGCCAAACAGTGAAACCGAAATCTTGTAGTATTACATAAAAACTTTAGAAGACATGTAAGATGTCACATATATGAAACACAGAAATAAAAAAACACATAATGGTATATATTATATAAATAAAAAGCATAAAAGCGTTTTTATAACTGAAATATGTTTTAAAAAATCGGAACATATAGGACAACATAATTTTCCATACACTTTAATTGTAAACAACATAATGTTTACTTGATTCATACTCAATTCTATGTTGTATGAGAAAAATGTGAAACTGGCCACTTTAATGTGTAAATTATGAGACATATATAAAGCAATAGGACATTTTTATAATTTAAAAAAATATATTTTCCATATGGGTATAATACTTGATGAATAACATTGGAGATAACATAATTTGTACCCTGTTTTATCCAGTTTAAAACTAAGCAAATTTGAGATAACTTTTATTCCATTCTCTGAATAATTTAAGACAGGTTCTTTTGAACTGCTTTTGAACGTGGCTCAAAAATATTTGCATCTAGGGAAAACTCTGGAAAAATGATCTGGAAATGTCCTCAGTTGTATATTAAAGATATCCTTTATAAATCCTCAGTCCATGTTTGATCTCCTCTCTTCTGCTGCTGTCACATATCTTAGGCAGTAATATCATACAAGCATGAGACTCTGTTGGACAGAGGCAAAAATCTCCCCTGTATTCATTTTACTGCCATGGCTGCTCCTGCGCTGAACCTTACCTAGAGCGTCTGTTAGAGAGTTTGTCTTTCAAAATGGAAAGAAACTATATTTTCTTTCAGATTTCTGGAAGTCATTACGCTGAAAGATGCAGTCAAGTCAAAATTTCAAGGTGAACCAAAACCTGGCTTAGGAAAAATAAATAAATCTAGAACCGCACTGGTTGATGAAATCTGCGGTGTTAAGTCTGATTAAGTTATGAAAAACAGGGTGTGAAAGATGCTGTCTTTGTAGCTCCTGCGGTTGTTCTCACAGCTTTAGGGAACAGTGATGTCTTTTACAGATCTGGCTTGATCCTTCCACCGTAAGTTAACTAACATACCATGCATGGAGCGTATCCTCTCTGACTCTTTCCATGCAGTTAGTTCCTCTGCATAGCTCCAGGTCAATTATAAACATTTTGTTCTGGCTCCTGAGAAACACGAGCCTATTGAACATCTATTCTCCTCAGTATTTCTCTGGCAGTGAGACAAAGGGACACGTTTATAGGACTGTTAAAGTTCCAGGCTAAATCGCTGTTAGCAAATGAGGTGAGGACATATATCTTTGCAATAACATTTATGCTCCAAACTCTCTTGGTTTTAACACTGTTTAATCCCGGATACTGGACCCTATCTAAAGGCCCAGTTAACAGATTAAAGGGCTTGAACTGTGTCAAAAGCGTGCAGCAGACTGTGTTTTGAATTAAGATATGATGGCAACCATATGGTTGTAATGGCGGCAGGCCTTATTGTTTGTTTTGGTCCCCTTTCAAAGATTTCTTTAACCAAAATGAAGTCGCTGTAGCCGCTGTGGTGCTGAAGTTTTTGAGGTGTGGATGTCATGATGTTCTTTGTTTTCATAAAGAGCTGCAGCGCAGACCTCATGATTACCTCTGACAGGTTGGTCTTTGCTTTGGCTAGCAGCTCTCCTGTTCTGTTTATTAAAGATTACTGAAAAAGTTCACTGAAAACTATATTAACAATGTAAGGCTTCAGAGATGAGCAGATCCCTTTAAAGTTGGCTGGTCTGCTGTATTGTGAACTTAATCACTGAATAATCAGTATGTTTCTCCCTAGACATTTTCTTTGGACACCCAGAACTGCACTTGAGCAAAAACACTCAAAGATATTATTTAAGGCAACTTTTTATGGTAATGATCAACTATTGAAAACAGAGTTAAAAACCACTTAAACGTCTGGCTGAATACATCAGACCTTCCAGTAACTGAGACAGGCTTTACTGAACCGCTAGAGCCCTCATTTGACTGTTCACTTAAGAAACTGGAAAAGAAAATTGGTCACCAGAACAGCAAAAATGCTTTTCAAATGTTTTCTCATTTATGTTAGAATGATTATCTGCCATATTGAAGAGGAAGACAGAGTTTAAAGTACAAATTTTCCTCTGGGACGATTTAAAAGGCCAGGTGGCTTATTGTCTCAACCAAAGCTGCTGTGATAAAAGTACAATAACATATTGTTTTTTTTTTCACATGCAGTGTCAGCTGCAGCTGTTCTACTTTTTAAGTGTCATTTTTTATTACTGACAGGAAGTCTTGTGACTAATAGTGATTGGATGCATGTGAATCCCCCACATGGTCAGGATGAGCAGGTCTGTGATGCGAAAGGAAAGGTTCTATCATCATGAAAACAAAGTAGTTGAAGTCATTTCATGCATATTATTCAGTATCACAAATTTGCCTCGAGGGGATAAGCAGTCTGTGCAGCATATGACACCCTCTGTCTTTGGAAAAATGACCCAAAACCTTTTAACGTGGGAAAACGGAGGAAACCTCATGCAGAGCAACGGAGAAGGCATGAGAACAGAATAGACCATCGTAGTAAAATTGATATGGACAATCATTATGACAAAATTAAAGATCAGCCCACACTCAAAAACTGTTCAGGTCGTTTGTGCAAGCGGTGATGTGCAAAAATTGTCCAGGTATATTACAAGCAATACTGCAGCAGCACACCTGTGCTTCCCCTTCCACAGATGAGCCAGTTATTCATAACTAACATAATGTTCTTAAGTCAGCCTTGTTTCTCTATATATTCCAAAGCTAATCTTTTTTGAGGATATTCCCATAAAAAGGGTTCTGTGGATCGTATTTAAAAGGTGCTGCTTCTCAGCCTTGTTAATTAGTCTATCCTCGTCCCTGTTAACTGCTAAGATGAGGGCAAACAGAAACATCAAGGATGTTAGTGTCACTTCTGAGGTGCAGGTAAAGCAAGTGTGTCAAACTTCACAAAAATAGAACCAGGGTGAGCATTTTTTCAAACAAGTGACATGTTGCTCAGCATGTTAGCTGATGTAAGGAGCGGGTTGGGACATCCTCAGTGGAAAAAAAAAAGAACTGGGATGGATGGTGCAAGCACATCCACACTTTCACCAAGGAAGCTACTGTTCATGTCCTCTGAGATACCAAAGTCAACAATGACTTATTTTAACTTTTGGACGCAAGTCACGTACTTATGAACATTAACTTAACTTGAATAACTATCCATCCCTCCATTTTCTGTAACCGCTTATCTGTGAGGGTCGCGGGGGGGCTGGAGCCTATCCCAGCTGACATTGGGTGTGAGGCGGGGTACACCCTGGACAAGTCGCCAGTTCATCGTAGGGCTGACACATAGAGACAGACAACCACTCACACTCACATTCACACCTACGGGCAATTTAGAGTCACCAATTAACCTATTATGCTGCATGTCTTTGGACGGTGGGAGGAAGCCGGAGTACCCGGAGAGAACCCACGCAGATGTGAGGAGAACATGCAAACTCCACACAGAAAGGCCCTGCCGGCTCGGAGATTCGAACCCAGGACCTTCTTGCTGTGTGGCTGCAGCGCTAACCACTGTGCCATCATGCCGCCCCTTGAATAACTAATGTACTTTTTTTTTAAACCCAAGCTGCCTAAACCTAACTAAGTAGTTTTGATGCCTAAACCTAACCAAACCTTTCACTTTTCACAACATTAACCATGTGATGACGATGGTCCTGTACGACGAAGACCTGCATTGATATTCTCCAGCTGTCATTTTTGTCATTTTGGGAGTCACTGGCAAACAACCATTCTGACATTTAGGTTTGAGGACATTGTGGATAAATTGTAAATATGGAGAACATGGATCAAGGAGAAGGTTGAATAACTTCAGATTGGACCTGAACCACCTGACCTCCTCTCCTCTCCTCCTCTTTTGTCTTCCCAGATCTTGTGTAACTCTGTGTTAGATAAACAGAGGTCTGTCAAGAAAAACATTGAGACTAAGATAGCAGTACTCACTTGTCATTTGCTAATATTGCTTTGGTTAAGTCCTGCGTACCTCCCCTTCCTGTTTTCATTCCTCAAGTCCTCCATTAACTGTGTGGATGGAGGAATCATATGCCAAGACACAGACTTGAAGGTAGCCGGTCTGACAGCAGGACAGACTGGGCAACGCAAGTGCTACATACTTAGCATAGCTATCAGAGGAAGAAGCTCATTAGAGCCCTAATGGCTGCCATATGGCTTGGAAGTTCTCACACTCTAAACAAGCACACCTTCGTCTCTTCAAATGCATCAAGGCGCCATTGTTTACCAGGTTAATGCTGAGCGGGTTGGAGCTAATGGTCTGTGTGATTGACCATGTGCTTCCAAGGCTCGCTGTGAGATTCCAGCAGTAGCAGCGGAGCTCTCAGATTAAAGGAGTTCATCCTCCTTGAACTTCAGTTGGCTGTGCCCATGTAGTGTTAGCATTAGGTCTGGGAAAACAAGCCTGACACAGTGACGGCACTGGTAGGGATCCTTTAAGTGGGCATTTGGGGATATTGGAATCTTCCTCATTTTACTTAAACCTACTGAAAATGGACTTTGAGCAAGATAGCTAAAGAAATATTGACTTTGTGGCCTTCATAATTCAGAACACTGGATAAATATCTGACTTTTGGACCCTGGTGCAGCTGTTTGGCTACAGAATAAGGGACTGACGATGATTGTTTTTCAGTATGAGATTTTTGGAGCAAATTTTGATCTTTTTTTTTTCTTTATGAAATATGCTGAGTTTCCCTTTTGTGTTTTTTTTTGAGGGCTTTCATAGAAACGAGCTAGCTAACCCACTATCAGTTATGTGCAAACTGTACCAAGTTTTAGATAAACATGAGGCAGATGAATTAAATTTCATTTTGGGGTGAAATATAGCTTTAAGGTTAAGGTTAAGGTTAGCCTAGTTAGCCTAGTTCTGATGGCTCAGCAGAGAAACTTCTTGGCCAAATCAATGGAGCAATATGGCCAAGTGATAGAAGATTAAACAACGGACAGCCACCTGGCAGCAACTGGCAGACTGTTATAATGGATCAACCGGAGTGATGGAAAGAAGAGATGAATAATAAAACTCAATTGGACTGAGTTTGTCCTTTGAGGAACTTGATTATTTTGCTCATTCCATCTTAAAAGGCAACCATTTTACAAGTTAAACCTCCTCAGGTGTAAATTTACAGTTAATACTGGATCACATTTTAAATTTCAAAAATCTGTTTGAGCAAAAACTAAACTGAGGTTTACAGAGGCATATAATCTTTATTAATATAAGCTAGTCTCAAAGTTTGGTGCAACATAATTTAAAATTAAACCATGATTTAATTGGGTTTAAAAATGAATCCTTGTAATCCAGCCTAAGCGGATGTGTTAAATGATGTCTCTCAGAATTGACTTGGATGGAACTTTATAGTCATGGGTTTAGTGTAGGCCGAGATTTAAATCAATTTTCAATGCTAATTTTTACAGAAAAATCATCCCAAACATGAAGCATACAACATCTATGTCTGTGAAATCAACCCAAGGTTTTTGGGTTCTTTGCTGTGAGATGCCAAGTAGTTTCATACCTGCTGAACATAAGGTATATAAATCTGCAGCCACATTCCATCCTTCCTGTAGAAGACGTTTTCTATCCTATCTATTGGTGAACCAAACAGGATGGCTTTTCCAGATGTAGTTGGCAGTCTTTCATGGAGATATAGGACAAAAAGGTAAACTTTAAGGGCAGCTGTTCAGGTGTCAGTTCAGAATACATGTGTTCATGTTAAATCTCATAGTATCGAGTCACTTGCAGACTAAAGGGGTTTTCAAGATTGCGTGATTAATAGCTGTGCTGACTAATGTGTACACCCCAGTGATTTTTTTTACTACGTGCCAGAAATAAAATCAAAATGAATGAAGTCAAAATGACAAGAATAAAATCAAAATGTCGAGAACAAAGTTGAAATACCATGTTGAGATTAAAGTCATGATACCAGGAACCATTTTGACTTTATTCTCAAAATGTAAAATTAAAAAAAATCTTCCTCCCCTCATTGTTTTCCCCTCATGCCTGGCCCAAATTCTCTTCCATAAAATTGTGCGATGCTCTTTGGAATTCTGTCTAGGACTGATATATGTGATGCATGTACTTCAGTTTATGTGTTAAGTGTGCAACCTGTATTGAATGGCTGAAAATGCCTGCTTGTAAAAACAGAACAGCACCCAGTTTTCATCATTCAAGTCGTTTGTCCCGCACTGTGAGGAAACAAATTAAATTTTATTAATGCTATAAAAAAAACGAAAAGAGAAAAATATGTGCACAGCAAGTGGAGAAACTGTGTCCCATTAAGACTGTCCCATCTGATTCTAACACAAATTATACAGTCTGAGAATCTCCGTTATATTAGAGCATAAATTCTGTGTTGAAGTGACAAATGGGAAACATGTGAGCTGCTGGGGTGAGGTGCTAGAAGCATGCAGTCATGTGGCCAAAATGTTGGATTACTGGTTCTTCATGCAAATGCTCCACTGAGAAGGGAGTGAGAAACATGCTAGTTAGCCATCCAACAGATAACAAAACAGTTCGAATGTGATTCAGCACCATCAAACACTACCTTTCTGTTTCTTTACTCTATTATTGTGTGTTTGAATGTGGACGTAATGACAGCTGGTATTCTTCCACAGTGTTGGAAGCCATGATTGATTGTATCCCTTTTCTCAAGTGAGCTGTCTGTTTCATTCAGTGGAACATCTTGAAAACAATCCAACTTTTGTCTCATCTTTAATGCTACTGAGCTGATTGTTGAAGCTTACCTTCCTCTCTGTGACAGGTTTTTTAAAGCTCCTCAGCTGTCTATGAATGACCTTTGACCTTTCATCTAGTTCACAGGATCTTGTGCTTTTCTTAAGAGCACTTGATGGATCCTTTCTTCCTCCGGCTTTAAAATGCTCTTTAAAGTAACCAGGAAGTGCAACTAATTTAGCAATCCAGTGTCCTTAGATTAAATCTGTGTAAGTGGTGTTATTGGTTTAAATTTGAGTTAACAGAAATAAGCATTGTTGAAGTTAACTGTGCACTGGGCAAAGTTACAATACTAGTCTTTGAATTTTCTAGTGTGAGTCAACGCATATGGGGCTGCAGCTCTGTAAATGGATAAGAACTGGTATAACAACAGCAGCATACTTTCAGTTGATCAGTCTATCTCCGAAATAAAACAACAGTCTCCAGCTGTGCTAGCATCTCTGTGAAGCTGGTGTTACAACAGCAGATACTCCTGTATCTCTTGCCAGAGAGCGGCAGGGTGAACAGGCTGTGGCAAGAGTGGGTATTGTCATTAGTTTAGTGCAGGTATTTGGTCAAAAACCAAAAAACTAGACAAATAATGTCAAGCAGCTGGCACCAGATGAAAAGTCACATGAATGTGTGTCCCAAATTTCATGGCAATTAAACCAATAGTTGTTGAGTCGTTAGATCACTACAGTCATTAGGATACATCGGCTGAGCACAATGAAAATCTGAACTAAATTTCATGGCAATGCAGGTGTCCATGGCAATAGTTGTTTAGATTTTTCACTAAAAGTCAAAAATATCAACCTACTGGTGGCACTAAAAGTCAGAGGATCATCAAAGACTGGCTGACAGCCACTGACCCACATTTATAGTAACATGAGTGACAGCATGCTGAACTGACAACAGTGGTTGGTTAGATAATTAGATCCAAACCAAACACATGTGACATCAAACCCTGTGTGTGAAACTTTGAGCTCCCCAAGACAACTGCGAAAAACAGCAAATGCACACACAGCATCAATGCAGCTGCAGCAGTGTAGTGTGACTGATAAATAATCATAACAAAGAGCAATGAGTTTTATTGCCTGGCTTTGTCAGCTGCAAATTACAATGGTGAATACATTATCGTCTGTGATGAGAATTTCAAAGAGCTGATGGAGCAAAGGAAATGGGAGTGAGTCTTTCAGATCATCAGGTTGAACATTTCAGCATTAAATATTACAGCTCATGGCCAAACTGTAGAGATTTTACATCTTTATTAGCTGGCTCTGCTGCAATAATCCTTCTGATGTTCAAAAGCAGTGAAAGAGTGTTTCCTGTTATGAAACTTCTCATTTATCCCCCTTTGGTTTATTTGAAGAATGAATGTTGCAATATTGAATATCTTGTCTACTTTTGGTAATGTGTCATTTTCAGTTAAATAGAAGAGCTTGAAAAATCTGTAGTTGAGACATAGGTTTTAAGAGATGTGCGTTGCAGATGCTTGCCCAGCTGTGATAATAGGCAAAGACAAGTTATTGGTAAGTCACATTCCTTTTCGGTGTCCATTTGTTACAATAGAAATGTGGGAATAAAGACTCAGAAAATGTGGGAAATACAAGTCATTCCTGCCAGAGACTCAAATTCCATCTAGTAGGGAAAAAACAGTAAATCACTTCCGACCACTGGGGTCTGAGATCCAGGTCCTCCAGGTTCATTGAACAGCATTGAGAGACATGCCATGCAGCTGAGGCCTGCTGATTCAGTTATTGATTTTCACTTTCTTTGTCTAATGTTTTTAACATGAGGGAAATGGACACATGGTTGAAAGTTTGTTGATTTATTAAATGTTAAAGTACTTTGAATAGTTTTTTTTGGGAGGAAGAGCATGGGTCCTTGGAGAAATTGGAAAGGGGAGGTACTGTACTGTAGAGGACAAATAATGTCAATAACACCTGATGAGATAAGCAGCAATTGGGACTTGTTGGCCGATGTTTGTCTGCAGAAAAACACAAGAACATTCAGGCAACTGTGTGTTCTCTCTGTCACCTGATGGGAAACCATCACCATTCATAAACCAACAGGAGACCAGAACTTTCCATTTGATTCTAAATCATCTAAGTAAGACATTTTTTAAAACAAAAAAGTGTTAAAAGTTAAAAAGTGAGGGAGTTTATGGGGGTGTTGTAACATCAGATTAGTTGTAACACTGTCAGTTTTACCAATTAGAAAAGTGCCACAGTGATGTCATGTCTCTATGAGCAACATTGTAGGTTTTACAACCAAAAAGACTTTCAGATAAGAAAATAATTTCTTTATGTCGTGATCATTTTTTGCCTTGTGTTCATTGTATTGTATATATACAATGGTTACACTTACATAACCTAAAGTAGCAGTTTCTCTTGTTTAATCTGTTGCTTTGCATTCTTGCTACCTTCAAGCCCACATGCTAAACAGTTATCTATTGGCTGCTTGGGGTGGGGACAGTTTTAACTCTTAATTAAAATGTTGAGAATTTCTGCATTGTGTGCATGTAACTCTTTTCAAACTCAAGGAAAAACAGAAGTGTGGTCTAAGTGTGTACGTTGTCAGTCCTGGGCCCACAAAGCCTGCACACCAGGGCTAGCCATCTACATTTACCACAATTGTGACAGTGATTGAACCCTTATGTGACGCATGTACATTCAGGAATACAGTCTAGACACACACAGAGTTTATGTGTCACTTTAAACTGTTGTTTATGCTTTATTCTTCAATAATGTTCTTTCATAAATTGGATAGTGCAGATTGTAAATTAGCTAATTACTTGTCATTGGTACATCTATCCCTCGCTAGTGTTACAACTTACCACATTAGCAGGGTTGGTTGTAACAAGGAAACTCCTTGTATTTGACATTAACTCACACAGTCTATGATTATGTAGTAGATATCCAAGTGAGTTGTATTTGCAGTGGTCAAATATCAGTACCGTGCATCAAAGTTGAGAGATCCAGCATGAACACCCACTGAGTTACTGATGCTCAAACAAAAAGTGTTACTACCATCCCTGGTCTCCCCTACTATACTTTAAAAGACATATGGATGTGTTTCAAAAATGTATAAAAGAATGATTCTGTGTTGAGGTAAGCGGTGTATGTCATCTATCCTGTCAGTCCATCAGTCAGATGAAGACTGATGGTCCAGATTTGTAGGTACGAGGCTCAGAGGCCATACGAGGGAGTCTGGACTGGTGAATATCAACGGAGTGTCCACAGGTGTTTGGGTATCAGGGGACTTGGAGCTAAATGGAGTGCTGTGCTTTAGTTTAGAAGGGTGCTTTAAAGCCTTTTTAATAGACTGTGTTGTTTATGTACCAAAGCAATACAGGGTAACTTGTTTGTGCTGTCACGTGTATGCTTGATATAAAGAGAATCATAAGGGAAGTCTTTCCCAAAAACCTTAGCTTTTTTTAAAAGGAATTAAGATTGTGTAGTGTTTTAGATGCATTAAGAAAAAAGGCCCCCAGACTTGTTTTGATAATGTTATATTTTGTCTTTTGAGACCTGTTATCTTGGAGAATACAATGTCCCATTGTGACATGAGGTAGCTCTTTGGAGACGTATAGGAACAATTGCATGCATGCCTGAATGTATCCACAGTGTGCGCTCATTACATGCGGGTGGCCTGTGTAATGCATCTGATGGACGACAGCTGAACCAAGGCAGAAATGGTTATCCTAATGCCAACATGTGCCAAGAGTAACACTGTTCAGATTCAGAGTCAAGTTGGTTTTCATGAATGCAGTCCTTCAACTTTGTGTGGGTCACAGTTAATCGGATTGAGACAGCAAGGGGCTCTTTACAGGTACATGTGTCATGAGATATACTGGCTTAGTAAAGCAGTAAACCACTCAGGGCCAAGGTTCCCTAGTGAGCACCTGAGATGTGTTATTGTGCATAAGAGGAAGGTTTAACAAAGTGCCCCTTCTGGAACTACTTACGATTACTTTTCTACTCTAGCAGTCTAGTGTAAATACAACAATGAATAAAAGTCGTTCAAAACTTCAATTCAAAGGTCAGGACACCTAAAGTCCAAGTTCTAAACTTACAGTGTATGAATGTCCATAGACTGCAGGAAAACATCACTAGAGAATCTCAGATACTCAGATACTAAGTCATGTTTCCACTGCAGGAACTTTCCCCAGTGACTAGGAACCTTTGGAGGAACTCCATCACAGGGATCAGGGCCTAAATTAAGTTCCAAGTTCATGATTTTATCCCACAAAAAGTCCCAGGCTCAGGTTGCTACTTTCCAAAAGTACAAGAACTTTGGGGGTGGGGCTTGCAGCACTGAAAATTTCTGATTGGTTGAGTGCTCGCAGTATTCTATTTCTGCCACCATTTTTAAAAATCTGCAGCCCCAACCAGTTTGATTTTTGTTCATTGTGATTCAACACATCAACATGGAATTACAGAAGAAAATGTACTAGAGCTGGACCGATGACAAAGTCCAGGCCTTATTGAGCATTTATACTGTGGATGAATTAGAAACAGAGACCAGCAATGACCTATGTCATTGTTGTTGTATAGTTGCACGGAAAAATTACATGTAAAAGTAGCTGCTGCTTGTTCGTATGTAAGTGGACTTATTTTTCTAATCTTTGCAGGTCTTTTGATTGCAGTGGAAAGGCAAACAATTCCTTAAAAAGTAGTTCCTGGGACTAAAAGTTCCAGTACTTTGGTTGGAAACATGGCTTTACATGTGAAGTCAAAGATACTGCATCTGTGACTTTGTGAGTAAGTTTCTCAAGAGATGTTTACCATGAGACGTGTGTGTGTGTGTGTGTCATCATGGCAAAATGTGGTCCAGGAGATACCTACTGTCTGGAAACTATACAGAAAAAGAAACAGTTTTCACTGCTTATCCAGATGTTCTAAAGTCTGGCCATTTGTCTGCAGACAGATTTTGGTAATGTGATTGCATCACAACTGATGAAGATGCAAGATGCAGTCATAAAACTTCACAGGTGCATAGTTTAAAATAGGCCCAGTTCGAACATGGGTGTGTTTGGGGCAAGTATGCTGAATATAGGGGGTATGAATCCTTGTCATAGCACCACCTACTGGCAACAGTAGGCCCTATACTTACAAATTTATCCTCACAAATTAACCAGATCCACGCCGTGTGGTCAGCAAGGTCCTTTAGACCCTGATTATGCTAAATAAAGACGCCTATTAGTATTCATAAAACCTCTGCCATGATGATGCATTATTTTTCATGTTATTGTAACTTGAGTTTTTAGCTGGTGAGTGTGTGTGTTATCATGGCAAAATATGGGACACCTACTTTAGTTGGAATTACCACAGAAGTAGTTTTGAATACTCTGCCAGGTATCTGTGAACAGTCTCTGCCCTGATCTACATGCTAACAAGAATAAGAAGTGTTTCTACTTTTTTATTTATGGGCTTAAGCAACAATAGGAACCCCTTACCTCAGCCCTTTTTGGCAAAGACAAATCCTTTTGTTGGTATTAAATTGTCTTAAAAGTCATTGAATATGTTCTCCAAAGCTGTGCAGATACCATGTGGATTCTTGTCTTCTTGTCTTCATGTGGAAGCTTTGTCTTCAGAGCAAATCTATTTAACAGATCTCATCTAACAAAGTAAAGTTTTGTATTTCTGCATATTGTAGTGACATTTCCATGAATTTTCATTTTCTTGTCTTTTCTAGACCCACAGAAAAATGATAATTGCTCTACTTCAAATCTGTTTCATGCTATTAATGCTCTGTTCTTCGCCTCACTCACACTGATTGTTGTACAGATCACTCGGGTATTTTTTTTGGCTGCTTGCACAGCAGGCTTATGTCCAGTAAATCTACTTATATTTAATTTCATCTAGCTCAATACCTTAAGTCTCTCAAATGATGATATATTTTACAGTTAAATCTTTTCTTGAGGGTTTGGGCCAAGAGTCATTGCACTAACAAGTCAGCTATTCTCGTCCTCATGTTAAAGCACTTTTACTCCAGAATTATGTTGATTTGATGACTGTCAGGTTAGCTTAGAGATGCAGAGCATGAGTGATGGCTCTTGTGAAAGGCTAGGCCACAGAACTCAAAAATAGCAAAATCCAGAAATCTGTGTCGTGAGACTGTGTCTTTATTTGAGGTTTCATTTGAGCCTTATTTAAGGTTGTAATTAAAATGAGGGTTATATTTAGGAATGGTGATGAGTTCTGCTAAGCAACACTTTTCTTAAATGCCCTGACAAGGCCCAAATGAATGTTTCTTGAAATTTGGTTTTGCTCTCTGCCAGGCACCTTGATGATGATGGCAAATGACCCTGAGCTGATATGGAGAGCTCATTAGGGCTCTCAGGAGCTGCAGGATCAAAGCGGAGATGTGTAAGGGCCGGGGGGCAGAGACCTGAGGTTACGGGCCTGTGTCACCTCCCCATGAGTTAATGAAAAGTGCAGAGCAAGGTTGTTTCCCTGCGTGCAGCTGTGTGTGTGTATGTGTGTGTGTGTGTGTGTGTGTGTGGGTGTGTGTGTGTGTGTGTGTGTGTGTGTGTGTGCATTGTTCAGGGTTAGACAGACGGTTTTTAGGTCCCTCCTTGTGAAGGGGAATGCGCTGAATGCTGGACTACTGTGTCAGTAAAGGCTCCTAAAAGCCAAGGTAGGGCAATACAGCTGAGGAGGGCAGGACAGGGCAATGAGGAGTTGAGGAAATCAAAGCACAAAAATTTGCATGCATGTAGTCCTAACAAAGCAATTATTCCTTATTTGTCAAAGTAACAACCAAGGTAAAGATGCTTACCAAGACTGGAACCAGAGTGATCTGCTCAAACAATTATTTTCTATAGAAATTCCTGAAAGTCTGCCTCTCCAGTACCCCTTTTCCCTACATGTGTTGGCATGGCTTGTTTTGGTTTGACTTGGCACATCAGGGATTTGCATCTCCATTATACCAGGGCTACCCGCTTAACTTAAGACGAGGTTGTCTTGAGTCAAGTGGCTGTAAAACAGTGAATAAACATGTTACATTTGCCATAAATTCTTTGCGATAAATGTCAGACTTTTATTTTGTTACTCAGAAGCTTTTATCACGAAGCAGCAAAATCCAGAAATGTTGGGTTTTTATCAGCGGTAATTTAACAGTAAACAGTAAAATAAAGGAGATGCCTGAAAGTACAAACAACAACACAGGAGAGAAACTAATCTTCAAACCACGGAGATTCAGCCAGAAGCTACAAAATCCCTGGCTCACTTTGGCTCTACTCCAGAAAAGGTCCATCTCGGGTGTGACTCGGCAAATTAGCAGGGCACGGTTTAACATGGTGCAGCGAAAAGTGACAGTGGAAAAGCTCCACAGGTGACCCAGATAACGTTGCCTGCCCTTAGAAACCAAGCGTGGGTGTGGCCTGAAAAACAAATATGGCGACCCATCCTTAGTTTCTGAGGTCCTGCAGAATTATACAGATTGCAGTTAAGGGCCACTGAGCACAGCTTTTCTTCTTGCCAAATTTGCTGCTGCAGACTTGATTACATAAGAATTGTAGGTCAGGAAACAAACTATTATTAACTTTTAATAACTACTGTATGAAAGAAACATTTGTTCTGTGAGCTTGTCTACTGCAGCTGCTGTATTTTCTCTCTGATTTTTTTCACCTGCTGTACCACATTCTTTCATAGCTCTTCCTCTCCACAAGAAGATATATGGGGAATACATGTGGTTGTAATGATTCAGCACCACTCATCCAAACTATGTGCTTTGTTTGCATCCCGTCAGTTAAAGTGATCATAGCAGTGATACTCAACTTGCAGCCCACATGCCAAGTCTGGCCCCGATGGGGTGCCGGGTGGACCTCCACCAAATTCCTAATTCACAATGATTCACAGTAATTTTCTCAGGAAGGAGGAACAGATTTGCATGATGGGATAAATAAGGCTGCAGAAAGAAGGCTGATATTCAGGCTGTACAAAGTGCAGTATAGGATCAGACGTGACGTGACGCTACGTAAGGGAACTATCAGCTGAAGAAGAACAAAAGGTACACAGGAATTTGGATAATTTTCAATAAATAAATGTGTATTTCATACTAAAATCAATGCTATTCATTCTGCTGCTATGATTCACTCAAATAATTCAGTGATTGCATGATGGAAGACGTTCCACCTGTTTAATTTGTATAAACTCTTTCAAATGTTACCAAAGCATTTACAACTAAAATGCAACTGTATAGTTAAATAAAATATCTGATTTATCTGTCAGTCCTCACACCATGTCAATTTATCCTAAAAATTCAGTTAATTTGAGAATAATAGGGCAATAGGGCCACTTTATCATACCCGGCTCTCAGTTTATAATACTTGGCCAGAAACAGATGAAATACAGTGTGGACACAACTAACGAGTCCCTGAATGAACCAAATTGAAACCTAAAACAGAAATCTTTTTTTTTTTTTTGCACCAGAGGGGCCTTTGAGTGCATATATGTTGACTTTCAGTTCTTGTCAGTGCTTTTAACTGTATGTGCTTCAGATTAAGCTTTGCATAATTACCTAAACATCAGGATTTATGGAATGTGACATTACAGTGCACCTATTAAAGCCTATGGTAAAAACTTTAATTACAAGCTTACTAATGATCAGATGCACTTCTGTGGTTATTAAGGAAGAGCCATAGGCAACTGATGGAAACTATATGCAGTTTGATGCACCATGATTATATAGGCAGACCTTAACTGGTCTTGTGCTCTTAATCACGCTGCCAAACATCTTGTTACAGTAAAGCACGCTGCTCTCTGCCTCTCACTGTCTCCTGTCTTTTACTTTCTAAATTGATTCTCCAAGCTTCTGAAATTTCCTGTTATTCAAAGATAAACAAACTATTGCTCAATGCACAGCTAAGGGGTCCCATCAAGTCTTTTAGCAGATGGGGACAAAACACTAAATAACTTTTCCTTCCCCCCTCTGTTGCTTTAGTCTTCCTCTTTAACAGTTGGTGTCCATGCAAGTGCAATGTATTTTCTCTGTCACCATCTCCTTTTTCTAAACCCAACACACAACACTGTGTCATATGTGAAGGCTCTGGCTATGTTGCTGCCACATGGGCTGAAGACAGTGACAATAGCAGCAGTTTAATTAGTTTCTGCAATGATCTGGATAAAGTTCATACAAAGGACAGTTAAGGCCAGTGTGTAAGATCTACAGGGGCTTATTGAAAGATGGCTTTAATGGAATATATTCATAAGTATGTTTACATTAGTATAATGAAACAAAATAAGAATCATTGTGTTTTTGTTACCTCTGAATGAGCCATTTATATCCACAGAGGCCACCGGTTCCACAGAGATCGACATGCTGAACCGCCATATTTCTGTGCACCCATCATAGGTTCTTGTCCTACATATTTGCGTGGGGAGAGTGACATGAAGTGTTTGCAATGTGCAAGCTCATGGCTAGATGCTACTAAATCCTACACAAAGATCCTTTAACTTGAATACTGTGTTTAGGAACATTTACACAATCACATTGTGCGCTTTGAGTCAAATTTCATGTCCAAGCAGGATGAATACACTCCCACTTCTGAACCTTTTCCACTCCAGGACCATGGTGTTGAGATTGCAGGCTACCCTACTCAGGTACAACTTCTCAAATATAGTTTCCTCACCATCCCTTGGTGTCTCATGTAGGCACTGAAGGGACCCTTCAGCATCTGTATGAGGTGCTGTCCATTCACTCCAATATTAACCCAGCTCCAGTCACTTGGAAGCCTGGGGAGTCTCTTACAGCCGCTAACATGTACAGTGCACCGTCTGTATATGATGCAGAGAGGTGGTGACAAATGTCAGTATTTGATGAGTCACATGGTTATAACCTTCAATGTTTGTTAGCTGCTTGATTTTTAGTGCTGCAGCCGTTTGTTCAGAAACATCCAGTTACAGTAACCGCACCCATTTGAGGGGAGTGACATTATGTTTCTGACTCAATATTGGCTCAGGCAGCTGTTCTTAGACCTTGTGATTCCACTTTGTACACCAGAGGTGTAAATTTAACACATTTTCATTTTGAATATGCACAAATGAACAAGGTGAAATGTGAAATGCCTTTGGTGGAAGTAAAATGTGAAAATAAAAAATGCAAATTTTTGCAAAAGTGTCATCATTTAAATGACTTTGTTTTCTTATAGCACCTCCCTCTACTTTATTGTTGTATTTTGGCATTTTGAATGTTTGATATGCATGTTTAGACAAAGTTGCACAAATGATGTTTACATGCTGTTATTTTATGCATGATGAGCTGCTAAATCACATTTGAACTGTTGTGTCCATTACTTAATACTTAATTCTTTTGTTTAAATTTAGTTAATTTGTTCAATACTTATTAATCAAAGTTGTAGCACTTATTATCTATTCAATTATATTATGTGTTACTTTGTTGTCATATTTTTTTGAAGTTACCATTGGTTGCCATATTGATGTCCTATGTATCACAGATTTATCATATTTACACTTATGTTTTCTGTAGCATGTATCACATGGTATAATATGTTCAAAAGGTAGAATCAGGAGAATGTGATTGTAGTGTTGAGCACTGACATTTTGGGTTAGTAAAGCATCCCAAGCACGGCAAAATAATGAGAAATACAGGCAGAGGACAGCGTCTCTGAAAATACAGACACCACTTCTGGTGGGTCATAAGTGATGATTGGAAAGGATTATGTTTCTGAGACTTTAAATTGTTTTTTGTTTTTTTTTGTTTTTTTTTTGTTTTTTTGAGGAAAATATTGTGCCTTTAAAGACATTCTTTGGTGGTGATGCACAGCTGATAGGAATCATTATACAGCACCACAACAAGGAGCCTGAGGGTTTTTGCTGGAGTCAGCCACAAGAGCTAAAGATGGAACAAACCTGGAAACTATTTCACCCTCAGAGACCAGTAAGAACATGGGAAACACGGGAAGACCGTGAAAACAGAATGGGTCAACACAAGGCTTGGGTTTGGGTTTAGATACACACTAATGACAGAGTGGGAGCACTGGCATGTGTTTTATGAAGTGATAAGGCAGAAGATTCTAGACACTCTGGAGGTTGTTTTTTGTCGACATACAAGGAATTTTCAATTTCAGTCTGTTGAATTAAGTTGGTGAACCACAACATGTGGGAAAATGCAAGTTACAGCCTCTACTATTTCTTTTATTTGCCACCAGGAATGCATTGATTCGTAAAGACTGGCAACAGATTCATTCACAACAACAGCCTGGTTTCTACCTCTCTGACTTCACTCACATCAAAGCATTTCTTTCACAGAGATCGCCTCGAGAGGCAGCAGGTTCACGATCAACAAAGTGATAACTGAAAATAAACTCAGTGAATGTTTTGTTGATTTCTGTCCTGCTGAAAGGGGGAAATAAATAAACGCACAAAGGAATTCTGCAAAGAGCGAGTGTTGTTAACTGCAAGGGGCTGGAAACCTTTCAGTCCTGTGGTGTTTAGTGGACAGTGCATTATGTTAGTAAAACTGGCCTTTTATTCCTTTTCTTTCAGATGTTAACGAATGTGAAGTGGATGAAGGCGCTGTGAGGGTTACTGTTGCAACACCATTGGCAGCTACTACTGCAAGTGTCCTGAGGCAGTAGACTGGGGCCAGATGGCAAAGCATGTCAAGGTAAGATGGACATCTGGATGTTGCTGATGTGCACAAACACAGACAGACTGTAGCACACTGCTCAGTAGGGGCTTCCTGTGCTGTTTTAGAAGTTATTCTAATGTTACAATGAAAATGAATTTACCTGGTGTTAAATATGTCTGTTATGTTTTCAAACAAGGACAAAGTATCACATGCAATACAGAGATAGCAAGTAGAGGATTCGTGCTTTTGTAGATCAGTGGCAGTAATAAATGCTTTGGGCTTAAAGGGACAGTTCGCCCCAAAATCAAACATACATGTTTTCCCCTGGCCTGGGGAAGGGAAGTTTATCTAGCTAGATTTTTTTGGTGTGAGTTGTCGAGTCATGGAGATATCTCTCCAGTGTAATGGGGCTAAATGGCACAAGTCCTGTGTAGCAAGCACCAAAACAAATCATTTGAAAAATTCAAAACCAGTGTCTCTTTCCAAAAATTACTACCCAGTCACTCAAGATAATTCACATAACTTGTTGTGAGCAGTTTCATGTAGAAACTACTTTCTTTCTGTTCAAAGTAGTTTCTCAAAAGTAATTCTAAAGTAGCCTCAGTAGATTCTACTGCAGAGAGACAGTAGTTCCTGCATGAAACTCCTGACAACAAGTTCTGCCAATTTTTTTGACCAGACCATGATTTTTCAGACAGAGACGCTAGTTTAGAATTTTTTCGAATGTATATTTTAGTGTTTGGAGCAACACAGGACTTGTGCCATTTAGTCCCATTATATTTGAGAGAAGGTGGAAATCTCTACGGCCGATATCACCAAAACAGTGCAGATGTAAAAATAGCACTACAGGCCAGGGGAAAATATGCCTTTTTAATTTTGGGGTAAATTGTATCTTTAATGTAATTTAGGTCTAAGTTTCCAGAGCATTTTTTAAAGATGAAGACGTGCCAGCATAGAAAGATTAAGACAAACAGCTGTCTCCAATTCTACAGCCCCACTTAACAATACCTCTCACATATTGTGGTCAACATAATCTCAGTAATGGAACAAAACTTGGGGTATTGAGGTAATTTTAAATATTCTAATTTAATTAATCGTTTTTGTCTGTGAAAATAGATATTTTTACTACTGCAGTAGTAAAGGAAAATACGTCTTAATTCGACCTCATTAAATTTTACATTTGACAAATGTTTAAAATTAAATCCACCCACTGAATGAAATGATTGTACCCAGACATAAGCACTCATGTTCAGCCATGTTCTCTCCACTGTACTTAAAGTATCCTGATAAATAAATGTTTTATTGTTTTATTATGAAACCCTGTACCTATTTTTGCTATTTTACAAATGAAATAGAATAATTATTCTCTACACCTCAAGCATCTCCTTCCTCGACTGAATGTATGTTTTTAGTCATATGCATTTCTCTTTGTGCTGCAAATTGTACAGCTGCAGTTGTACAGTTTGCATTGTGGCACATAATGGGGTAAACTGCAAGGTTAAAGGTATCATGTGAATCCTTCATTATAAAGGAACATGGCTTTATTTACAGTACAAGTAGACAAGCTGTCAAGGCTACCGAAAAGTTGTCTCTGGCTGTCTTCATAGCCATAAGTCAGTTGACCCTCACTTTGCAGGTATTTGCAGTCCATTAAGAGTCTCCCATAAACAATATGGGGACTAACTCATCAAAAACATTGCTTTACAGTGTCACTGCAGTTTAAATGCCCCACAGTGTATTTTTAATTCATCATTTTACTTGACTTTATTTTAGTATGGTAGAACTTTCTAGCTCTTTAAATTTAAAAGGATAAATCACTAGATGAACTCCAACATTTTTATGCCGCGGAACTGGCATGATATTACCAAAGATGTGTTAGTTGCCATCTAAAATGCATTAAATGAATGTGTGATAATACGTCAAATACGTATATCCTCCATTTGTATATAGTTATTCTAGGTCCTTAGATTAAAATTCTCTAGCTTATTTTGAACTGAAGACCTCCTGTCTAGACTTCAGGCTGTAAAGGACTGAACCAAGCATCACTTTCTAATACCTTTTTCCTCTCAGACGGCATACTTTCTCAGTTTGGCTGCCTCATCTGACAGAAATATGCTGAGTTAGCGTTGGGCACTGAGGCCCATTTGTTATTTAGAGCCACAGGTGTCAACAAGTGCCCCTGACCTTTAACCTTTAAGACAGGATATTGTCACTTTGTAATAATTTAAAGACTGAGAGCAGACCAATGGACAAGACAAACGGAAGCAGCTTCAACAGCTGTGAAGCTGTTTTACAGGCTTTTGTGTGAATAGTATGTGTGGTCGTATTTATGGGGAAAGACAGCGAGTTTGGGTTTGAACTCTTGAAGGAACATAAACCTGTGAAGGAGTTTTTTTTTTTTTTGTTTTGTTTTGTTTTTCTATTATCTTTGTGGGACTTTCAAAGTTAGTATGACACTGAAAACTGAATGCTGTGTGAGGTCACTGTCCTGTAACATTTAGAGCCCACTGAGTCGCTGCTCTGTACTGCTGTCATTAGCCTTTATTTAGATGAAAACATTGTCATATTTAAAATCGAATTGAGTCGAATTTGATCATGTCCTGTAATTAAAGATGTCTTTAAGTGTTTAATTAAGACAGGAAGAGTCTAAGATAAGATTTTTCCCAAATTTGGTATTAAAGAGGCAAATCCTAGCTAATTTTAGAAATCCTATCTTATGTCTAGTCAGGAAATCCTAAATATTCAATCCATCGCTTATCAACTTTCAAGTCTGTTACTTAGCAAGCGACACTACTTTTCTCATCTTGCTGAGCTAAACAACTTTGAAAAAATTGGTCTTTTAAACAAACATACACTTAGACTTGTAATAAAAATGTAGTAAAAATAACAATGAGAGATGAGTTAGAAGTTTTGGTAAAATTTGTGGAAAAGTCCAAAGATGTTCTTTTTAAGAAATTTACAACAGTGCTTACTTAGGAGATAAAACAAACATAGTGGGCTAAAGAGAACAGACACAGTCTCTGCTGTATCTGGCGTCCATTGTGGATAAGCAGTAAAACAGCTGCCATACAGATTAAACAACTAGCTAACAACACTGTTAGCTGCTGTTAGCAAACACTACCGTTAGGCAGGTATGCTGCCTTCAAACAGGGTTGTGTTTACCGTGTTCACAAGAATGAACACCTTTCTCTTGTGGTATTCATGATATTAGAAGTGGAAATTTTCTGCTTGTACACAATGCAATCACAAGCTAAAAGGCAACATTACCAAGTTATGTACTACTACATTTGTTAAAGTGAAATTAGGACAGCTTAACAGTTATCCTTAAGGTGGGGTTTATTTAAGATTTTTGCAAATTATGATCAGTGTTTGGCAAGTTACTCAGGAAGTGTAATAACTTACCTTTTACTTATTGCTCCTTTTAATTGTAATAATATTACTTTGCTTATTACTTGGTATCAAAAGGTATTAGTTACATTACTAGTTGTATTACTATGTTACTTACTTACTACCCAAAAATTTCTCTGCTGATCCAGCCCAGAAAGCTTTTGTTGTTAGATGTCCAGATGTCGGCTGTGGTGAAAACGAAGTCGACCTCTGAATGTGGCCTTCAAATTAGATTCCATCACCACATATTCTCTCTGGAGGAGCCAAACAAACTTAA
Organism: Lutjanus argentimaculatus; assembly: GCA_034769285.1. Taxonomy (NCBI): domain Eukaryota; kingdom Metazoa; phylum Chordata; class Actinopteri; order Lutjaniformes; family Lutjanidae; genus Lutjanus; species Lutjanus argentimaculatus. The sequence goes on from JAWZSL010000001.1 coordinate 8,410,318, forward strand.
AATAACGACATTAGTTCCACCTGTGGAAAGTATGCCTTTCCCCCTCTCCCTCATTCTCCATCCTTCGTTTAGCTTTCTGGGTAACAGCTAACATTACCTGCCCGACCTGCCACACATACATGCTATAAGATAGCCTACCTATGTCAAAAAGTAACTCACTTAAAAGTTGGTTACTTAAAAATAGTAAATGTAATATAATTGCTGTTTTTGAAATTGATTTCCCTTACACTACTCCTTGCACTACTCTTACTAAAGTAATAATATAACAGTAATATATTACTGTGTAATATATTACTGCCCAATACTGGTTAGGATGCTTGTGTAATACACTTTTCCTAATTTAAGTTAGGATAGGAATATTTGACTCGGGGAAATGTTCATCTGCAATGGCTTTTCCCCTCTAATTACCATGGTTAGTGAGCAGTTAAGATAGGATCTGCAAGTTAGAAAGTTTCTGTAATATGGCTCCTGGCCCTCTTCTGTTTTTAGTAAATTCAGCTCCTGTGGAACTCATTCTGAGGACCACCTGTTCCTTTCTGCCACCAAAGAAGCGTTCCAAATGTTTGGTCCGCCACATTGTCTGGTTGTAGATGCTAGCTCAGCAGCTCCGCTTAGAGCCAGACGGTGTCACGCGATACCATTCAAACCTCATGCCCCTTGACCTCTGACACCACCACCACCACCTCTCCCGCCCCTGCTGCCACTCACACCACCTCACCCACCGGTGAAAAGCAGCCATTGTGTGTCTCCCATTGAAATCCTCTCACATGAGGAGACCAATAAGTATATTAACCTTGACAAACCTCCCCCTGCGTCTATTGTTTTGCATGTTAGGCATCCTCTACAATAGCTGCCAATGTGTTAAAATACAAAAGAGCCCAGAATGATAGGATGGTTCATGAATATGTGATTCTTCACAGGCGGTTATGTAGCCATTACTTGTTTCAGCTCTCAGGCAGATGTCTCAATGAGTTGGGCAAACGAATATGAATTCCTTTAACCTGATCACACTGGTCTATAAGCAGGGAATGAAAAGGATTCTTTTACTGGTGAAATTCCTCCACTTTGACACCCTCCCTCCTTCCTTTAGCTCCTTTTATTGGAAACAAGCTAATTAAAATAGTCTTGAGATAATTTTGGAGAGGGCTTTTCCCACGGGTATCTCACAGGCACTCACACACCAACACACACACGCACACTATTTGAAAATTATTTCTAATATTTGCACTACTTGGGAAGTGCTTTGACCTCCAAGGAACCTAAATGGAGGTAGTGTTGCATGCTCAAATAAACTGAACCACATGTTCCTTCTTAGCGTTTAACAACCCCCAACCCTCAAAAAAAGGGTAAATGCAACGTTATTTCCTCCTCTTTGCACACACCTAGTCTGTCATCACTAGTGTGAGCAGAAAAAGCCCTTGTGAGTCAGAGATGACAACTGGGAGGAGGTCAGGAGGATGTGTGATGTGTTGTCCAGATGTGTAGCAAAGCCTGATTGTCCCGAGTGTTCAGGTATGTTTCTTCTCAGCTTGCTTCTGTCTTTGTGGAACATGAGCCTCAGTCTGACACATGTGTAGCCACATGCAGTTCTCTCCCGTGCTGGAAACAAATTGATTGCCTGCATGCTACTGCACAAACATGAGCTATTCATCATTCACCTAGAAGACATTATACTTGTATATTTTTTCTTAGAGGAGTCAGTGTGGTATGTGCTGCTGAAGCAGGTGGTGACTGAGTATCTTGCTCCACGGACCACTGACATATTGGCTGCCATCAGAGGAAAAGGATAGAATGTATAGAAACTTTTCAAAGTAAGATTTTTGTGTTTTTTCCTCACTATTAAAATGTTGAGCTGGCATTAGGAGGGCTCTATGACGTTGTTTAGGGCCACAACTGTAACAGGGGGCTACATGATCAATGCGACTTTCTGTGTTGCTCGCTCATGAACTACTGGAAAACCAGGCAATTGAAATGTGTCGCAGACTCGCAGCAGACATAGAGAGACAGAGAAAGAGAGAAAGTGCTCACGTGGATGGCCGTGAGAAAGAGTGTGCAAATATGGACAGAAATGTCAACTAAATATAAACTTTACTTGATCATGAAGCCTGATCTACAAACCTGTGGTTTACACTGCAGACTAGAGTCTCTGTTAACAGTGACAACCCAGAGATATAGATCTGCATTATAAACGCTTGTCTCCTCTATGAAACATCTGTATTTTCACTGCAATGCTGGAAATACATTGTCTCTCCTATAGAAACGCGTTACTAGTTGTGATGAATGTGATGGAAAAAAGAAGATCCTTTAAGTAATTATAATGACAAACTTATTATTTCAAAATAACGAGAAACCTTTCTCAAAATAACTTAGATACTAAGTAATTATTTTGAAATAGCATCTAAAGATAACATATATAATATATAAAAATGAAAACATCATTAACCCCGGAGTTAAATTCATTATTTCTGTGGACTTTAAATCATTGTCTTATTTGATGGCCTTGCAGCCCCGGCATTTGGCTTTTGTGCCCTTGGAAAATAGATGAAAAAAAATAATGATGAAATTCCAGGCCCGCTCCTCACACTTAACTTTACAGTGTTATCTTGACCAGCTCATTGTAGTAACTCAATGTGTATCCATGGTAACACAGGTTAGCTAGCATGCAAATAGCAAGAAATCAAGCTTATTCTAATGAAAAATGTTTCAGCTAAAATTAATTATACATTAATTAGTTTTAAGCCTGCTTGCCAGTTTAAAATAATTGTGGCTATGTTCAGTTTAATTCATTCAAAATATGACTTTAATGTTGCAAGAAAACATTGTTAGCTAACAAGCAAAGTGTGTGTGCTTATGCAGTTATGAACAATGAGTGTGATTTGGTCACTGCACTAGTAGTGTTTTGGGGCCACAAATAAAATTTTATTGAGGGCTACCAAAATTGTAGGGCGGCCCTGGCAGGACTTAAACATGACTTCTTAACTGTACACGTTAGGCTCAAAAGTAGATCTCAAAATGCAAAACGCTGAAAAAATTGAGGTCTGGTCAGAATTATACAATTACAACTCTATAAATCTAAAAATGTGTTTTTAATTTTCCTTTATTTCAGTAGGAATGTTTAATTAGACTGCTTCAAAGTTAGATGTGAGATTTTATAAAGGATGTAGTAAATGTCATGTTTCTGAAAAGCTGTTCATTTTAAGCTTCTATTCATTTAATCATCATTTTCCTACGGTTGACCAAAGTTCTTCATCTGCCGTTTTTGAGCAAAGCTCAAATTTTTAACACATAAGATGACTCAAGGCCATTTATATGGGCTTCTAATTGTACCATTTTCATGACTAGCATGCTTGTAAATGAATTCTTTGACACAGTCAGAAGCAGACCGACATTCCTGAGAATTCTGATGTTTTAATGTCCGTTAAAGTGGTTCATGTTATTGTGCGGTCTTGTGGTTTATGGCAATATTCTGTTAAATGAATGGTTTCTTAATGAGCACTTGGTTATGAGTAATACGTATTTGTGTGTTCAGATATTGATGAGTGTGAGGAGCTTAATGGTGGATGCCAGCAAACGTGTGTCAACACGCCAGGCTCTTATCACTGTGAGTGCAGCGAAGGCTTCCGCACGCACACTGATGGTCGGACCTGCATTGGTAAGTACTAAAGAGAAGTATTTATTACACTTGTGATAATCATTTTAAATGCCTTTGTTCTCCTCTGCACGCACTGCATTTTCCCATCATTAATGTTGATGGTCATTTGCAAACATTTCCTCAGTGGCGCTGAGGAATAACACAAATATGATTAGTACAAAAGTTGCCAAAGTGGGAGTTGCCTCTCAGGAAAGCTCCAAACATTCAGTGAATGGAATTGAAAAACATTGCATTAGTTATCAAAAAGAGATGACATAGAAAAGTGATAGAGAGAGATACAGTGTCAGGGATTTTACTGTTTTTCTACTTTTCCAGAGTTGGAAACTAATAGTAAATGTTTTTTGGACAAACCTTTTTGTGTGTTTGGTGCAGTCTGACATTATGTCAAACAGCAATATTAGGCTATCTTGGCTCAATTGTTGAGTGGCTATGGAATCAAATAACATAATCATGATCCCACAGGCATCTTGGGGGTGGGGGGCATTTTTTCCAAGCTTTGTCTGAGAGGAGGCCCGCAGTCTCAGACTTTGAAAGTCCCTGGCTTAGCATAAAGACTGGAAACTGTTAGTCTGACTCGTCTGACTGTCTGCAGGTAACATAATCCACTTATCAGCACCTCTAAAGCTCCTAATTAACATATTGTATTGTGTTTGTTTAATCCATCTCTCTCAGCGTGTGCATGTCCCCATCATCAGCATGCACCTCGCAGTATTTTTATCACCCAACATTATGTTTTGGCCAACAAAAAAATAGCTATATGCTAGATTGGTGATACATGGCAACATACAGCAGGCTTTAGAAGCTTGCATACAGTGCATCCTGGTACACGTAGGCACTGTCAGCATGGCTCTGCGAGCGGAGGGATTCAGCTCTGTCAGTCAGTATGGATGGCACGCATTGACGACTTTATTGCTTCAACTGACTACATTTACCATCAACGCTGAGTGGACATCCACACAAAAAAATATTACATTTTACCTTTAAAGAAACCAAGCAAACCAGAAGGACTCCTCATTCCTCTGCTAAGGTGGGTTGTTCCTGCAGTGTATTTGAGGTGGCAGTTATATTTTGTTGTCTGTATAGTCAAGAAACCAATCATTTAATCTATAATGTTTCCAGCAGCGAATAATGTCAAATCATTTGCCTGTACAATATAAAATATTTTGACATACCTCCATCACAGAGACAATAATGTAACATCTTCAAAAAAATTGAAAGCACACGCCAAAATGCGCAGTGGGAGGAAACACAAACAAGCAGGAACACACAGCAAAGCAAACAGAGGCCTCAAGACCACCGTTGTCATTCAATACCAGATTTCGGTACCAAAGGAGTTTTGACAGTTATTTAAATTTTTTATATCGTCAAATATTGCACAGATAGCCCATCAGCTTCTTCATTTCAGTCCAGTTATTCAGGTTGATTAAAGTGCTCAGAGTAAAGCTGGAGTTTCTCCAGCTGCTCCAGGTCTTTGAACAGCTTCCTCCTTTGAAGAGAGTAATTGTACCGTAATGTGTAATGCAGTTTCCTTTCGGTTAAATTGGATTTTATAAAGTTGACATTGAAAATAAACATCGTTCAGGAATGGGTATCAAAGCCAAAGCAGTGGTTCTGGTACGGTATCAAAAATTTGAACAATACCCAGCCCTAAGTGAGTGATTTAGTTTTCTTTTATTGTTTCATATTATTGTATTGTCTGTTGTGTTGCCATGCTATACTGAATGCATAAAACCTATCAATTGGACATCCACTATTTTCCTTTGTTTAAATGCAAACCTTTCATTTTTTTATGGTCCTTTCAGATGTAAAGATAAAATAATGTAATTAATTAACGTCATAGAATCACAACAACTGGCTCTGACAGGTCATCTCACACTACCAAGTGTGTGAGATGACCTGGAACAATATCTCCATCTCTGTATTGAAATGAATGCAGGACCACTTAAAAGAATAAGAATGCTGAGCTTCCATGATAAATTCCAGTGTCTAGAGGGAAATTTTGACATGATTTAAAAGGAGACATGTAAGATGGCAAAGTAATTTTTTCCTATTTTAGCACCATAAAACCTGTAAGTAATGAGAAAATTTGTTACTTGCTGAAAGTCTGTACTCCTCTGTTGCTTTTGGTCTTACATTTCATTCTTTAATACTCCCTTTTTTTGACCACAGCTTAGTGGTGAAGGATAGGGATAGAGGCAGAGGGACAGCTAATTGTGTCTGTTGAAGTCATCAATGTTAAAAGCCAGCCGTCCTCTCAGTTTTACAGCCCGTCTGTGTCATCATGTCTGTGTTTAGAGCACCCAGAAGGCACAGGGCTGATATTCATATTTGGCACATCATTAAATCACAGGAGTAATGGGATGGAAAGATCATTAGAAAGTAACCAGGGGTACCCGTTGGCCCCGGGTTGAATATCATTTTCCAGCTTCCAGCCCTTACCCAAGTGTTTTCCATAATTACACTGCGGCTGCAGAGTTTAAGGTGTGAAAGCCATTTTAGATCGCCAACAAATTCAATTATATCTGTCATCCTGTGCAAGTTCAGATTGTAACTCATCAGAGTTTTACATCCATTAAGTGTGTAACTGGATACCACAGCTGATGTATTTCTATGCTTACTTACCACGTGTGTTTCTGTGTCTCTTTTCCTTCTAAGCTGTGAACTCTTGCTCAGTGTTAAATGGTGGATGTGAGCATAAGTGTGTGGACATGGGGAACAATCATTACAAATGTGAATGCCGAAAGAACTACCGGCTGAAGAGAGATGGGAGACACTGTGAATGTAAGTAATTTTGCCAGCAAATGTTCTTATAATGCAAGAATAATGCGAGAAAGCATTCGCTAGAGTAGGGTAGCTTTCTGACATGAATTAGGTGCTTTTACTGTTGCAAATTGAACAAATTTGCAGTGAAAAATAAGGATTTTTGTGGCTAGCGTCAAGGTTAGGATGATGTAGAAAGAAGAATTTGAAAAGCAACTTTGGAAACAGTTACTGAGTACAGTTACTACAGGGATTCAGATTTATCCATCTGGATTTTAAAATTTTTTTTGGGTAGTTTTACAAGCGACCTGTTAGATATCATAACCAGACTCACACAGTATAAACCATTCTGAATAAATAGGTTCATGTGCAGGAGTCAAACTTACATGGCACCCTTCCTAAGTCCTGCCCTTTTTGCTCTGTGCTCCAATAACAGTTGAGGTACTTTGGTACCTCGATCAATATTCTTCTTTCCTGTGAAAAGACATAAAGGTCCTATTCACATCTTAAGTTAGCTAATGTTAGCAAAATGCTAGCTTACTAGCTAGCTAACAATTGACAAACATAAGCTAGCTACTTAGCTATTGTTAGCTAAAGTTAGCAAATTATTAGCATTAAACATTAATAATATTAACTTAAGACCTGAATATGTCAGGTGAGCCTATATGAACCCTTGAATATAAAAATGATTAATCGAAACTGGTTGAGAGATCTAAACACTTTAGTGTTTTTTATTTGTTTACTTGTACGTGTTTAAGCCAGTCTTGACCGGACCAAATTGATGGCGACCTAAAGTTCAAAGGCCAATTTAGCATTTACTTATATTTCTATGGATAAGCCTTGCACATAACATAATGTACAGAAAACAGGAAAGGAGAAAGATAGCCTGGGACAAAATTCTGACTGCAAAAAATTTAGGATAACCATAATGTGACTGCTGCTACAACCTAAATATACTAACCAACCAAAAGAAATATACAAACACATGTATGTGTGCCATTTTAGCATACTTGGCATACTGCAAATATTTTATGTTGCTTCAAGCTCTCTTTGCAGAACTGGTATCCCAAGTTGGCCACTTTTGCTTCGGCAGGATTGGGTCCACATTCTCCTGCTTCACCTCTTCTTTGGATTTTTTTTCCATGCACACAAACACCACCATGCTAGGGCTCGATGCTTGCTTAGCTTCATTGTTGACCACTATAGTGGTGCAGATGGACGCTGATGACATCTTGTGTATACTGACTTGTGTTGTAGCCTACAAATTCATCCAACAGTCTACATCATCAAACCTGATGTTGTACTCAGTTTATTAGATCACAGTGTGGCTTTCAGTAAACTTATAGGATTGCTGAAATCTCACAGTCTGTAGGAGGCTTTAGGAAGAGTCAGTTAAGTCTGTGCTCATTGTTGTTCTAACCAGCAAGGTCAGAGAATCACCTGCTGGGCTGACCTGGCTTCATTTTTGTCGTATGTCTCTCTCTCTCTCTGTGCGTCAGTGAGGGACCCCTGTGAGGAGAGGAATGGAGGCTGCGCCCAGCTGTGTCTTTCAGAAGGCGGCCGGGTTCACTGCAGCTGCCGACCTGGTTTTACACTGGCTGGAAATGGCAGGAACTGTGAAGGTAAGGAATCACACACACATTCCATATATCCACACAAGAAATCAGAGAGTGGATATATCAAACTGTTTATGACATTTATGATCTTTCCAGTTATAGTTACAGCCACACTAACCCTACTTTTGAAAGCAAATCTGCACTACAACAGACCAGTATTGATTTGAGAGGCGGATGTTGGAAACTATTCTCACAGTCCATCTCACTAACATTTCTCCTGCTCCACCTGAAGGTGAAGCCAGAGAAATATGAGATGTGACAAAGCCTTCCTGCTCGAAGAAGTATTTGCTACATTTTTCTGAAATCCTTTACACATCCAGAATTTTTAAGACCATATGGGAGCATAGTTTTTTAATGTTCACTTAAAGTGTGACAGTATGTATGCTTGGTTCATTAACTTCTACTGCCAGAAACACAGCTCCAGACAAAGTTTCTCTTTATTCTCAGTCCCTTACAGGCACTCAGCCTACATCCTGAGACCCCATTTGTAGTTTGTGTGTGTGTGTGTGTGTGTGTGTGTGTGTGTGTGTGTATGACTTAAGCTATTTTAGGGACACATGCCAGACTTAAAACCAGTTAATTGGGGATGGCTGGTGCAAGCGGGGACAAAGGACATTTCCCTAGTTGGAAAAACTAAATTTGAAGGTTAGGGTTAGGTTAAAGGTGGAGTAAGTGATTCTGAGAAAGATAGCTGATAGCTGAGGTTCCCAAATACCAACACTTGGTGTTGGTGTCTCAGACTGAATTGGGAATGAGACTCAATAATCAATTACCATACTCCCTAACCAGGTAAGGTAGGGTAAGGGTTAAGGTTAGGCAAGCATTGGTTATGAGGTCAAGTTAGGGTAAGTCTCCAGGAAAGTCCCCCAAAAATGCAGAAGTAAATGCATCTGTATGTGTGTAGATAAAAAGTCAGAGACGGACTCTTTGTTGGTTTATGAACTATTTGTGTTACATGTATGCCTGTTGCAAAAACTGTGCGTTTCTGTTGCAGTATGAACTATAATAACACAGGCTCTTCTGGTCCGGAGTAAACTGCGATTTGGCCAGAGGATTAGGTTACTTAATTCCAGTCAAAGCGAGAAGAATACATATATCAGTCCAAAATGCTCTGAACCTTGGCTGTGTCTCAATTTGACCTAGAGATAAATTCTTGAGTTTTGCAACTTTGTAAAACAGATAAATCCTTTGATAAGGGATTTTTCTTTGTTTTCCTGTGTTTTTTGTGTCTATGTGGAGCATACTGGGTATGTATTTACCATATCACTTAACGTTCCCATCTGTGTGTGTTTACCACCTGTCTCCTATAGACATTGATGAGTGCAGTTCGGGCCGTGCCAAGTGTTCCCATGGATGTGTCAACATGCTGGGCTCCTTCAGCTGTGTATGTCATCCGGGCTTTGAACTTGGCGCTGATGGCAAACAGTGCTACCGTAAGTTAAGACAGAGGAAATTAAATTCAGGCTTCCACAAATTCTGTTGCACGCATTTCTTGAAACAAACAAATCTGCTCAACTTCCATGGATAGAACATAAACAAAGAAGAAAAAAAACCCAGAAAGCTTGAAGAAGCACATCACCAATCCTTCTCCTGTAAAAGCAAAATATAGGTTAGCTAATCTTAGCAAAAGGCTAGTAAACTACCAAACAGCTAATGTAAGCCAAAAGTTTGCCAACTAGCTACCTAATGATTGATGTAGATTCGCTTGCTAGTTAGCCAGCATTTTGCTAACAGTATTTGGTTTTCTTTTCAACATAGCATAACAGGATTATATAAGTGCAGGAAACAGGAAAGGAGAAAACTGACCAAGATACCAAGTTTGCTCAACTGTCATTGGAGCACAGTGAAAAGGGGCGGGACTTTGAAGGGTCAATTATGTCATTTCATGATATCACTGAGAAGTTGCAATTTTGTCTGACGTACAACAATTTGTAACCAACAGAGAGAACCGGAAAGCAGATGCACACTTAAAGTTATATTAATATCAATAGTCTTGAATGATTTGCTTCATAAATGCAAAAGAAAGATACATTTTGACAGAAATAAGTGCATTACATTTAAGCGGCCCTCTTACTTGCATGCATGCTTACAATGCATTAATTCTCCTGTCCTTGAAAACATCAAGAGTCTGGGTTATGGGATGACAATGGCAATGATACACCTCATAATTTTCATCAAAAATGTCCTTTTTTCACATTCATGGCAGTCACAATAGGTAGGTAAGCAAACGTTAAAGGCCAAAATACATGTACTTTACCTTTCTAAAGATATCTGTGTGGATTTTTTCTTCCTCTCCTCCTCTGTATCTTATAATTAGAGGACTGGGACAAACCAAAATAATCCTTATGTCCCTTAACATTGTTCTTATGTTTCAGCTCCGGTTATGCACTTTAATTGTGGTTTTGGTCCTGTCCCTTCCAGGAATTGAAATGGAGATCGTCAACAGCTGTGAGAAGAACAACGGAGGTTGCTCTCATCACTGTGAGCATACGACCAATGGCCCGCTCTGCTCCTGCAACCATGGCTACCAGCTGGACCAGGACAGGAAGACCTGCGTAGGTAAGACCTTCTCTTTGTGATGCGCTCCTCTTCTGAGTTTACATTTTTTCATTTTCATTCACTTTCTGACTCTCTGCCTCTGTCTTTCTGGTGATCTGTTGAAACCAACTCTACACCACTGCGTGCCGTCAACAGATAGCGATGAGTGCATCAGTGGGGAATCCTGCTGCAGTCACATCTGTAGAAACTACCGAGGAGGCTACGAGTGCAGCTGTAGAGCTGGCCACAGACTAAACCCAGACGGCTGTGGCTGCGATGGTAAGGGTGCTGGATTGGTAGCTGTTTACCTTGTCTGCTGCTTTTTGTTTTGTTTTTTTTTTATGTTGTGGCTCAGCGGAGCAGTATGCAAATTCCCAGTGCACATTTCATCACCAAATGCTCAAATGAAATGAAGAATTTCAAGGCTACTGCAGAGCAGATAACAAGACACAGCACATTGTGCCGAATAAGGAGGAAACTTTGTGCAATCTAGGGCAGTATTTGAGGAGGACAATACTATAATAACTACCATTAATGTAACTGCCAGTACCCCTAGGGGAACTTTGGAGTACTGCAGGGTAGAGTTGGGTGATGTCTACTAAATTGGCATATGACGAGGTCCTCAGTGAAACATTGCCAATGGACAATGACATCATTGTTTTGGGGGGTTTGTAGAAAAAAACAATTTGGTCACTAGCTCATCACTGTGGTCACTGCTGCTTCCTGCTGTTGCTCTGACCGCAAACTCCATCTGTCTCACTCAGCTGAAGGAGCAGGCAAATTAAGTCTCACATCTATGCCAGGGATTGTCCAACATATGTCCTCACGTTGGATTTAAAAGGGTCTTTGTGTTTAGACCACATGTCTGTAACTTATTTGTGTCCAGCCTTTGAAGTTTGAAACAAAGTTAGCCGGCTAGCCATAATGACTACTACTACTACTACTACTACTACTACTACTGAGCATCTTGGTTACACCTCACTGGGCAGGTTTTAACATTAGTGAAGTAAGCGGCATAAACAGATTTTTATTTTTTTCAATTTTTTCTCCTATATATCAAAGATGAAACTTCGCCAACAGCTTCTGCCTTATTGCAACTCTGAGGGGACAAACTACCTTAAATAAAGAAGGTTTTAAAATCACGATGTTACAGTGGTAGAGGGCTCAGTGGTCAATGTCAGCCATCGACTACATGAGTTACATGACATTTTTTTAAGATGTAAATTAAGAAGTATAAGTCATGCATGATTCTAAAATAATAATACTATGATAAGTTAAATGTAAGGTGATTTAACCATATTTTATATTTCATATTCCTACTTTCAATGCAATTGTTATGTGCTAAAAACTGTCAACAACAGTAAAACCTCACAGAAGAAGAAATCAACAAATGCAATCACTTTTACTGTGAGTGAAAAGCCAGTTTCTGTATTGAATGACAGACGAAAATGAAGAAAATTGAATTGTGGTTGAAACATAAAAGTAATACACCTGAAATCACTGAAAAAGAAGTCAAAAACCAGAGCCAACAAAATAACATCAGTATTAGGAACAACACGTTTAAATGGGATTTACCTTAATGAGCTGGCAGCAATGTATTTACCTCTTGATACAGGCAGTTTGGTTTTACCAAAAATGTTTTGTTTTGTCAGGGAGTACTTGGCTGAAAATATATTTAATAGCGAGGGTATTATTGAAAAAAAAAGATCTAGTGAAACTGCTAGGTGGGTAGAAAAAGTTAAATAAAATGAGTAATTTGAAGTGAAACTAAAATAGATTGTAAATCTGACTGGGAAAAAACCCAAGAGGCTCACCTGAGTTTGATCTGCAACACCTGTCTGTCGTCAAACTTTTGCTATTATTACCATTTCATGTGTTTGTTTGTGTGTTCTTCTGTCAGACATTGATGAATGCCTCACAGAGACGTCAGGCTGCGAACACTACTGCGTCAACACCCTGGGAACATATGAGTGTTTTTGTCGACTGGGCTTCCGCTTGGATCAGGACCAGCACTCCTGCATTTGTGAGTGACATTTGTATAATAGTCCCTTCTTGGACTGATAGTTGCTGTAGCATCAGCAGCTGTTTATGAACAAATAATGCTTCAACCATCTGAAATAATTTGACACAACTAACTTTGTACTGGTTGTGTTTAGCTCTGTATGGTAGAGAGCTGGAAGAAGAGGAAGAGGAGGAGGAAGAAGAGGATGAGCAGCTGGAGGTCCACAGATTACCAGACCTGCTGTTCCGCAAGGCCCCTCAGCTCCTGCAGTACACAGCAGCCCTGCACTCACGTTATGACGCTGATGATGATGATGGTGGTGGCGGTGACAGCGAAGGAGAATTAGAGATCCAGAGGGAGCGTCGAGGAGAGCTTAGACTGGACAGCAACATAGGTATACTAAAAAGGATGAGTGATGACACTGAGCTCTGAGAAATTAAATGGATATTATTTTATTGTTTTCACATTAATTATTCAAACCAACAACTTGAAAACACAATGAAAAGAAAAACTTAATCTTTTTTTTTTCAGTGTGTCTCGATGGCTCTTTTGGGGATGACTGCAGTGTGAGCTGTGAAGACTGTGTTAATGGAGTGTGTAGTGAAAATAGAGATCGATGTGAATGTTCACCAGGATGGACTGGGGTCGTCTGCAACGAGAGTAAGTATAGTTAACTGGACATTCTGCAGGTACATATGTGCATGGGTGTGTGTTACAGATTTTCTTTGCAACACAAATACTTGTCCTGAAGTGGGTTAAACTCTATTCAACCTCACCTTTGCCTCTCTCCTCAAAATGCTTGAATGTAGGGCAGCAGCTATCAGTTATGTTAGTAATCGAGTATTCTACTTTCCTCAAACAAGTAATTGGAATACACAATGCATTTGCTTTTCTTAAAGAGCAATAGAAAAAAAAGGAAAATAAGAAATATCTTAAAATGTACAACTAAATAGTTTCCTTTAAAAAAATAAACATTTTTATAATACTATACAAATTAATGCCGTACTCTCTATTGTAGTATACTATAATGCATATAATAGATCATTTTATTATGCAGTGTACATATAATAATACTACACTCTGTAATCTCCCATCATGCCCATGCCACTATCATATTGGTTACACTTCACGAGTAATAGCCAAACAAAACTGAAGGCTGGACAGGAAACTGCTGGTGTCTCCAGCGAGCAAGCTGAAATGTGAGTCGAAGAGAAGACAGCAGATATCACAGAAGTAACAATAAACATCCCAATCTTATCATCTATTTCTGTGTTTACAAGCCTGCCCAGTTTCCCAGTTAGACCACCGAACATGTTTGAAGTCACAGCTGTACAGGATTTCATTCAGTGGAAGTGAAAGTTATGGTTTTCATTCAGGATGTCCTGTGATTATTTAAAGAAATTGTTTGGGAAATGCACTTAGGCCTATTCCCTTTAATGCTGAGAGTTAGATGCAAAGATCGATACCACTCTCATATCAGTCTGTTAAATACAGTAAGAAGCTACAGTCAGCTAACATGTATTGCCAGTAGGAAAACAGAAGTTGAGTCTTCATCGATCTGAGGTTGCCAGGCAACCAGCAGAGACTCAAGGTAGTCATTGCTCCAAAATAGTCAGATAAAACCACAAATTGTAGTTTGACATTTTGGTTTATGTGCAGAAGAAACACAACATATAACATATTGCCTGTTTAGGTTTAGAGCTACCATTAGCAGATTTTGCTTGATTTTTGTTTTTGCTATCTGTTTTGCTATCTGTCTTCATGCTAAGCTAAACTACTAAGCTAAACTGTTGGCTATCCTCATATTTATTGTATGGTACATGAGGGTAATATTGATCTTCTCATCTAACTTTTAGTAAGAATGAGAATAGCCCAAGTATATTTCTCAAAGTCTCAAACTATTTCTTTAAAAGTTTGGAGACCTGAATATTTCATTATGTAGAGAAAGTAAGAAATGACTCTTTGGCCAAGACATGTGCATGGACGGGAGACCGGAATTAATCATTTATGCCCAGATCATATACATGACAAGTGGATAATAGTAGCAGTGTAGCACGCACACACATACACGCAACCTGGTTTCTCCCACAGGACGCATCCTCCTCCAAGTCTGTTTGAACTACCTATGGTCTCGTCTAAGAGAGAGATGAGATAGCTCCCAGTGTGCATTGATCCAGGGCCATGTATCAAAACCTGTCGGTTCCTCTGTGTGGGAGGCTGGGTTGTTTATGGGCTCCAGAACACAAAGCACCGGGGGAATCAATCTGTCTGCTACTGGAGCGGGGCCAGGGCCCACAGCAAGAGCACAGCCTGAGGCCAAGGATGTCCACTACTGGGTTAGAAAGCAAAGCCCATTGTTCCCATCCAGCTCCGTGATTAATGGCTGTCTTTGGTCTGAACCTGAGTCAGACTGGTAATCATAGGAGGAGAGTCACGTGGGACAAGACCGTTAGAAGCAATCTGTCACTTTTAGAAACATGCTCCTGAGGTAGCAGTATTCAGATACACACCCTGGAGGTGATGGATCTGGACATTGGCAGCATTTGCAGGTGGAGAAGACGAGCAATAGTGGTCCATAATGACCATTTATCTGACCTTTCTTGATAGACATCAATTCACTATCTTATTTTATTAAGTTATAATTACATTAAAGAACTATGTGAATTAATTACAATTTCAACATTTACCAAAAGTTCATGTGCTGAATGTATAAAATATGGTATGATCCTAGAATTGCATCCTGGCATTGCTGGTTTAGCCTGTTCACTCTCTATCTTCATTTTCATCTTTTTGTGATGGATCATGATCGACCCTTCCTAAGTCTCACCCTTTTTTGCTTTGTGCTTCAATGACAGTTGGGCAAGCTTGGTACCTTGGCCAACTTTCTTCCTTCCTGTATGCAATTTTTTCCCGCATTGCGAGGGAAGGTAGCTAAGAAATACTTTTCACATACACAGATAATCTTTTCTGCTATTGTTAGCAAAGTTCCATATCTAAATACTTAATCCTGAATAAACAGTAAGGGAAATGGCTTAGCGTCATATCCCAGAGGCAACTTAACTTTTCCTATTGGCAGAACAATAAAAGCATTTGAACACCTCTGTGTGTTTTGTTGCCTCAACATGCCTCAACATGTCTTCAGAAACAGCCCACTATAAATACACTTTTTTCAGCTGCTGCCATTTTGACTTGAAATAGTGTGGTAGCACACAGGTGTTACCAGTGATACTAATTAAGGCTCCCTTCCATTCAGGTCAAACATGCTATTGTGCATGTTGGCCCACTCAAAAGGCTCTGCTACTCTAAATGGAATGGGACCTTATAATTAGTATCATTGGTAACACCTCTGTTTTCCCCACTATTTCATATAGTCATGAAAAAGGCCTGTTACATCATTATGAAGCAGAATCAATGCCTCACAACCCCACCCACTGTGTTGTTCATTTACTTAAGTCGCATTTCTATCATTTCTGGTGCAAGTGACGGCACCACTTAATCTTAGTAACAAAAAAATTTGTGACACTTTGATAACATTTTGGCTTTATGAGATACTGCCACCTTATCTTCCCGTGGAGTGACATAAAAATGCTGTGAAGAAAGTGTGACCTGGAACTTAAGCAGACATTCACATGATGGATTGTAGCACATCTTAAACGGCCAGCTGCTTCATGTTGTAATTGCTAACAAGGCCAGCGAGATTAAGAGTGTCAGGAGGGCACCTACCATGGGGAAAGACAGGATGGAAGATGGAAGTGTTGACTGACTTATTAACACTGGAGCATAACTGTTTCTGGCTGCATTTACTTTCTCTTCTCTCATATATGAGTCTGTCTTTTAGTGCCGAGGGAACTCTGCAGAGTTTGATTCATTAAGTCATGCTGCAACTATTAAGGTGTCAATGCTCTTTCCCCATGTTTCCCTTTTTTCCTTCCCCCCTCTCCCTCTCCAGCTTGTCCACAGGGGACCTATGGGCAGGCCTGTAACAGCCTGTGCCGTTGTCAGAATGGAGGTTCGTGTGACCCTGTGACTGGGAAGTGTTTGTGCCCCCCTGGGGTACAGGGCCTCCTCTGCGAGGATGGTTTGTATACACACATTCCTATAAATGTACACACAGGTGTGAATACAACATCCAGGCACTTAGATTTTTTTCCTTGTTATCCCTTAATATGAAACAATATCTCCTTACGGCTCTGTCATAGGTCTTTTCTAAAGGTGCAATGTCTAAGATACAGACAGAATTTTCACTTAAAACATTTTAATAAATGAACTAACATTATCAACAAAATGTGAACAACTGTACTTATGATATTTTCTCTCATAGATTGCTATGTATAGTGATGTCTGCTGAAGTTAGCATGCTAAGCAGCTGGCCCAGGCCTGTCCTGTCTAGTCATACTTTGTGCCTCAGGAGGCGATAGTCCAATCCCTGTGTAGTTTCAGCTGGGAGATGTGTGCGAGCTTTGTAGTCTAATACACAAAATATACTCTCAAAATGTCTAGGAGGAAATATTCTTACACCTTTGCCCATGATAAGCCATACAGCTTCTGAATTTAAGTTTATCTCTTTTGCTGATCTAAGTTGGGCTTGTTTGTAAAAATAACTCAGGACTTGACAGAAACAAAATAAAACTCACCAAACACATCTTGGTTTGTCTTTCCACTGTGCCACTGTACCATCAACTCTGTTTTGGTTAAAAATAAATCCTTAATCCACCACATTAGATGTGAGAATATTCTGACTCTACCTCTATGATGCCAGACCTCCCTCTCACTCCTACAGTCAAATATACACAGAGTACAGTCAATAGCAGGTAGCTGTTACTTTAGTGATATGCTGCCCCCTGTTTTTTTGTAGCTACTTTCGATAGGATCAAAACCATTAGATGCTTCTTGCAGATGCTTGTAACCTTATTTAAATGTTCACCTATACTCCTATCACAGTGGAGCTGACTTTACAGAATCCTTTAGTGTCATTATTCATATTTACAGGTTGTCCAAGGGGTTATTTCGGGAGGCACTGCAGAAGAAAGTGTAACTGCCCCAACAATGGACATTGCCATCGGCTGTATGGAGGCTGCCTGTGCTCTCCGGGACTATATGGCCGCTTCTGCCACCTGCGTGAGCACAAACCTAATCTTATTATCTAATACCCTTGTATAATGGTGATGATGAAAACGAAGATGGTGATGATGATGATGATGATGATGATGATGATGATGATGATGATGATGATGATACTGTCACAAACCATGAAATAATACTGTTTGGTCATCAAATTTAATGCCACTGATAGAAAATACATTATGGTTATGTGAAATATGAGCAACCCAAACAAATGTGGAACCTAAAGGGAAATTCACTCAAACTGAAGATAACTGCTGCAATATTTTCCTTATTCAATGCAGAGGTGAAAGATGAGATGAAAATATGATGTGAAAAATGTGATGTGATCAAAACCATGACTGGTAATCTTTTAGGTTTTGGTGTCATGATGATTAGCGTACAGACATGCACCAAACACTTTGTTAGTTTTTTACAGCAAACTGCTACCACCAGATTAGATCATATTTAGGAGATTATGTACATATTACACAACTATTGTACATTGCAAAGCCTCAGCTTTCAATCTCATGTTCACTCTTCATCGCTGGCTGTACTTATCCGTTTCGACGGTGGCACCAGGTGTGACGGCAGCTCTCGAGGGAGAAAGTGACCCTCGAGTTTTCCCTCAATAAGGTGGACTGCCAAAGCAAACTCCTCATTGTCCAGCATGCCATCCCCGTCTACATCAGACAGCCTCCAGATATGAGCAAGCACAGAGTTGGGCAGAAGGGTGGTCGTCATCCACTCTCTGACTTTGGTGCCGCTCAGTTTGCCCTCATGTGGACTGAGGTTGTAAAAAATCTCATCATATTTTGGCTTGAATTTCTCCACCGCCCACTCATCGAAATCTGCCTCGCTGCTCTCGTCGTCTCTGGGGAGTTTCTTGAAAGGGTCTCTCCTGTAATGCTCAGGCCTGAATGTTCCCAAAAAGTCTCCGTCAAACACACTGGGGAGGGATTTCTTCCTCAGTTCTTCTTGTTTTTGAAGTAAAGGCACCAGGTTTGCTATGTCACTGGTCAGGAGTTTATCCAAGGAAGCCATTAGACTTGGTTTTAGAGTTTGAACTTTGAGAAGTCTTGACCCAAAAGTTTCTCCTGAAAATAAATGCAATCACATGTAAGGACAGGACACATTTAGGTAAATACAGTCTGAATAATATAGTATTTAGACAGTAATATTTGACCTGCATCTTGGTGCAGTCAGGGAAGTCGCCAGCTGGGACTCGGTGCTGCTGCTGGATCTTGGTGAAAATCACGGGCAGCTGGTAAATCAGATTGTGCTTCTTGCTTTCTTTGCAAAAAATTGTTGGCATCTCCTGCTTCAGATAGCTGATAATGTGGGAATGAGCCTAGAAGGGGACAAAGCTCAAATTGAACCTAAAATCAACATAACTGCATCTGGGTTTTTAAATATTTACCTTGAAGGGACTGTTTCTCCCCAAATCAAAAACACATTCCTCTTACCTGTGGTGCAATTTATCCATCTAGTTTGTTTTTGTGTGAGTTTCCTAGTTTTGGAGATATCGACCATAGAGATGTCTGCCTTCGCTTGAATATAATGGAAATAGATGGCACTTGGCTATTGGTGTACAAAGCACCAAGAAAAAAAAAGTCTCTTTCCACAAATTATGACCAAGTTACACAAGTTAATCCACAGATCTTGTTGTGAGTATATTGATGTAGAAACTATTTACTTTCTACCATCTGTCAACCCTAACACTTTGCAGAAGGATGCGTGCATCTACTCATGGATAAGAGGCTCATGCCTGTGACAGCACGGGATAAAACATTAATGGTGTCCTGTGAGCTGTAGCATTAGCATCACTAAGCTAACTAGCATGGTGATAGGGTGTGTAGTTCAGTAGACAGAACATAGTTCCCACATGAAACTGCTCACAACAAGGTCTGTGGATTATCTTGGGTAACAGGGTCATGACTTCTGGAAAGAGACATTGCTGTTGAGTTTTCCAAATATATTTTTCTGGCACTTTGAGCATCGTAAGCCAAGTGCCATCTAGTTCCATTATGTTCATGAGAGGGCAGACATTTCTACAGCCGATATACCAAAAACTCTGCAACTCACACCAAAACAATGTAGATGGTACTATAGGTAAGAAGAAAAACATGTATTTTGGAATTTTGATTGAACTGTCCCTTTAGTAGATTGTAGTACACTCAAACTCTTAAGTTTTGAAATAAACTAAAACAAGGTTTTGCTGACCTATAATTTTATTTACTTTTTTCTTTAGATAAACTTGAATCTTGGGTGCCCCTATATCTCAGTTGGTAGAGCGTGTGCCCCATGTACTGAGGCTGTTGGTCCTCTGCTGTGACCGCTAGTTCAATTCCCCCTGCGGCCCATTTGATGCATGTCACCCCCCCTCTTTCTATCCTCTATCCTCTAAGGCAAAAAGCCCTCCCCAAAAATCTTAAAAAAAAAAAAAAACACTTGCAAAAATTGATCAGAGTGAGCTGTGAACTATTTTTGTCACCATTTGGGTGCCTGAGAATTAAATGGTTTTATTTAAAGATATTAAAATATTAACCATTATTCACTTTCACTTCAATGAGTTTACTCATTGAAGTGAAAAAATTCAAAAATTTTGGGGGTTTCAAGACTCAAAAGATCCAAGTTTATCTAAAGAAGAAAAGTAAATTATCTCAACAAGTTGGGCGGAAAACTTGTAATACGTTGCCTTGAAAGTTTTCTCAACTTGTATGTTTTACACTCTATGAGTTGGAATTGAATGTAGGACATCTCTCACCCTCACTAAGCGTGCCCTCTTCACCAGGTCATTCAGCTTGCGTACTGCAGCATTGCGCGGCAGGTTCCTTATGTCAGCCAGAAGATCCTCCTCCTCCAGTTCGATTAGCTGGTAGTGGTCACACATCTGCCTTGGCTCTGACCAGAAAGATCCAATGTAAACCCTCAAGATTTCGGGGGTGCGAAACACTTTCCCCAGCGACCACATGAGGGCGCCGTACACTCTCATGAGCTGCTGCGAGTCCACCCTGTCAGCTTTGTTCAGAACCACACGCAGCTTGTCCTCATAGCCACACAGAGCCCCAAAGGCCCGAGTGAGCTCATCAGAGAACTCTAGTTTATGTGCATCAAACAGCAGGATGATCCGATCCACACGCTCTGCGAACCAGCGCAGCACTGCTGGGAAGTCATAGCCTGGGGATAAGGAACGAAAACACAGGGTTTTCATTAGCACTGTGTGTGATGGGGCAGGACTCACTGGCTCAATATGTGGAGGAACATGTAACATATCCCTGTGGCCCTCATTGGTTACACCCATAGATTAACGCATCCATAAAACAAAACAAAGACTGCTCAGTTACTCCTCCCAACTCACTGTGATATAACCATCACATGCTTTGCCTCTTCAAGTGTCTGAATTATGTTGGGCTGGCGTATTTAGCATCACCCTTCCCTCTCCAGGAATTTAAATCTTCCTGACAGCAACAATGCTTTTTAACTTGTTTGTAAATGCACCAGATAGATAGTTGATTATTGAGTCTCATTCCCAGGTCATCAAATACGGATGTTTTGGGTGGGCAAAGTGTCCCAAACACAGGAAAATAATTGAAAATAAGAAAGAGGCACACATTTCTAGTGGGTCACAACTGAAAGAGATTATGTTTAAAGGAGTCCATAGTATACCTTTAACTGTCTAATACTGAAAAGTAAAAGACTGAGTAAAAGTCCATTAATACCTTCTGACACTGGAGAGAAAATCAGGAAAGTTTTCTGTCTCACCTCGACTTAGTTTTCTTTTAGCAGCAGTTAATATGCCCGGTGTGTCAATGATGCTGATACTCTCAAGGACTTTATTTGGCATCTGAGCGCACTGAAACCTACACAGAGGGAAAAAAAATATGTCAACATAAAGCATTCAAAATAATCTTCTTAACAATTTCTCGTGTCCTTGATTTAAAGGGACAGTTCATGCCCCAAATCAAAAATACATGTTTTTTCCTCTTACTTGTAGACATATTTATCCATCTAGATTGTTTTGGTGTAAGAAGTGTCACAATTCTCCAAATACACAATTCAATTTGCCTTTTGATTTTAAGATCGCAATTCAATTAAATTTTTTTATTTAAAGATGTTAGACTATCAAGATGTTTGGTCTTATTCCCTGACAACTGTCATTTACATTTTCAAACTCTTCTTGATGTAGTATCAAGTGGGACAAAATGGACAGTAAACTATGCTGAGTCATCTTTGAAGTATTTCTTCTTTGATGCAGAAAGTAAGTGCGGTGGAGAGAAAAAAAAAAATACTGTTCGAATCGCAGATTCTGCCTTTGATTTCAGTTCATGACTCGGTTACTGAAGATAATCTAAAGACCTTGTTGAGAGCAGTTTCATGCAGGAACTACTTTATTTCTATGGCAGAAAGAAAATAGTTCCATCATGAAACTGCTTACAACAAGATCTGTGGATTATCTTGAGTATCTGTGTCATGATTTCCGTAAAGAAACTTGTTTTGAGCAAGTAAAAAAAATGTATTTTTTGATGCTCTGAGCACCGCAAGCCAAGTGCCATCTTGTTTCCAATATGTTAAAGAAAAGAAAGACATCTCTGCGGCCGTTATCTTCAAAACTGAGCAACTCACGCCAAACCAGTCTTGATGGATAAAGAGCACAACAGGCCAGAACAAAAATATGTATTTTTGATTTTGGTGGGAACTCTCCCTTTAAATGAATAATATTGTAATAGTTTAAAACTGCAGTGCTTTTTTTTCAGTACTTGTACGCTAATGATTGACAAAAAAATAAAAGAAATCAAATGAAAAAAAAGAAGGAACACCTCTGAAACAATCCATTATTTCCACTTTTTTCACCCTCCCTCCGCCTCCCTCTGTCTTCCTGTGTCTCTTTCTGTCTGCTGAGTCCCATCACCTGTTCAGAAAAGCATTTCCGAAAGGGTCGAGGTTGCGGAAGGGCTTTTTCGGATCCACTGTGAGGGCATTGCCAGGGATGATTCCTTCCGGCTCTCCGTACATGAGGGCAGTGAAGCAGTCAGTGGTTGGCTCTGGCCCAACTCTGCTACCAGGAAAATCTTGTTCTATGAGATACCTGAAGTCCAGACCACCATTACTAACATTATTACCCCCAGCACATCAGTGCAATACGTTCAGAAGCAGAATACATGCACAAATCTAGTTTTAAGTTCTGATTCTTACCTAATAAAAGTTGTCTTTCCTGTCGAGTACTGACCCATCACCAAGACCATTGGTTTGTTGTCAAAGTCTGCATCCTCGTAGCTCGGAGAGTGAAAGTGATGGAAAGAATAATACTTCTCTATCGGCAGCAGCCTCTTGTAATAAAGATTCTTCAGCTCCTCTGTCACCATATTGACATCCCCGAGTGTTTTAGGGTTGCTCCGAAGCCTTCGGATGGACATGGCGATGGATCTCTGCTCTCAATTTCTCTGTGTTGTAGAAGCTGCTCCCTCCAAACTGAATGATGGAGGAATGTGCACAAGGAATATTATCAGTTTCTCACAGCTGTCTGCTTCATCCTGCAGCGGGACATTTAGAGGGTGGAGAGGGTGTAACCAGAGCCTGCAGCTGCACCTAACATAAAGCCAATGTCGAGAGGGACAGGGTGGAGTGGAGTTTTTGTTGCTGAGCAGGGACAATCTTGGCAAAATGCAGATTGATTGTTCTGAACACTGAGCTGGGATATGGCAGCTCTTCAGTTTTAAAAGTCTTACATGCACACTGCATCTCCTAGTGCTGTTAATGTGATAAAGTTTGCAGAAAGCTTCCAAAAACACAACAAACTTTGAGGGAAATTGCTTGCTCAAAAAGTCAGCCTGGTCTTAAATTAGGTATATAATTATACAGTTTTAAGGATGAATGATCCACCATAATTTTGTAAGAAGTTCTATAAATCTTGTGACGCAGGAGGCAGTGGTCACATGACTTAAACTTGGAGAAGTCTGATGTTATGATAACATGGTGGCTGGGTGTGTTCGTTTGGCTCATACTAAAATGTAACCTGATAGTAGAGTAGGTTCGTTTGCAACATTTTTTCTCAAATAACGATGACCACCTCAAGTTAAACTAACAAAAATGCTAAGACAATTTGTTTTCTTTGCTTAACCTGGAAAAAAACACCTTATCTGTTCTGCAGCCTATATAAGTATAATCCATATGTGTATATTTTTTTGTACAACATCATACAAACATGAGAACATGATGAAACCATTCATTGTATCGTACGTCTGCCTAACTCCTGCTCTTTTTGTGTCTGTTTTCAAACTGATCTCGTCCGGCCCTCAGCTTGTCCCAGGTGGACGCACGGCGCAGGCTGTTCCAAGGAATGTGACTGCGTTCAAGAACATTCCACTGGCTGTGACCCCAAAACAGGGAGCTGTTTCTGTAAGGCCGCATACCACGGCCCACAGTGTGAGAAAGGTACAAGCACTTCCCCAAACACCAGCTCATTTATTCTATGACAGGTTCGACATGCCAGGAATGAAAGGGTGAAGATTTGTGTGTAGTTATGATTAACTTTTATCCACACAGTGGACATCTTCAGGTCATGCCCTCCTCATAAAGATACAAATTTATTTCTTGCTGCAGTAAGAGGACAATTATGCAGTTATGTCAGTGGCTGAGGGGAAATACACTTGGAGCTATGCTGTTTCCTCGCAACACAGTTTTGATGTAATGGTCTCTGATGGGAAAGCAGTGAAAGTTTCTGTGATTGTTCTCAGAGACCAGTGGTGGAAGAAGTATTCAGATCCTTTACTTAAGTACTAATACCACACTGTCAAGAATACTCCAGCATAAGTAAATGTCCTACATTAAAACATTACTAAACTGCACTTAAAATGTCAAAAGTAAAAGCAACCAATGTGCGGTAAAATGTTCCCTGACAGTGTTTAACAATTATGTTTTTGCATTAATGTTACTGCTGCATTGTGCATGTTACATTTCACTGCTGTAGATGTTAGCTAACTGCATAGTTTAATCTCCAGCAATGCATCACATTCTGTAAGATCATCATATGCTTTTTAAATAGTTTTTGTCTCATGAAGTAGGAGAATTTTCTTAAACCATAAACGAACACTTCATGCTTCAGTTTATAACATTCAAAATCACCACATTGTAGATACATGGTTTTCTCTGGATAGGAATGGAATGAAAAACTGTCATCTGAAACATAACTAAAGCTATCAGACAAATGTACGGGAGTAAAAAGTATAATTGGCCGTTCTTAAGAAGAAATTTCTTCTTAAACCCACTTGTGCAGTTTTCAAAGATTCTGGCATCCACCAATGTTTTCTTATGTGGGATTGGTTCTTCAGTAAGAACAGAATCTAAGAACACTCAAGAGAACACTCACACATTTGAGTGCTGACATACTTGTGCAAAATAATTTGTACTTGTATTTTCTTCAGTTCCACAGTTGTATTGTATCATACACTGCCTGGCCACACGCTGTGGCATTGTTTCGATAAGCTTCTGCAATGTCACAAGATTTATTTCCATCCAGTGTTGCATTAATTTTTCACCAAGATCTTGCATTGATGATGGTAGAGTCTGACCGCTGCGCAAAGCCTTCTCCAGCACATCCCAAAGATTCTCAATGGGGTTAAGGTCTGGACTCTGTGGTGGCCAATCCATGTGTGAAAATGATGTCTCATGCTCCCTGAACCACTCTTTCACTATCTGAGCCTGATGAATCCTGGCATTGTCATCTTGGAATATGCCCGTGCCATCAGGGAAGAAAAAATCCATTGATGGAATAACCTGGTCATTCAGTATATTCAGGTAGTCAGCTGACCTCATTCTTTGAGCACATACTGTTGCTGAACCTAGACCTGACCAACTGCAGCAACCCCAGATCATAGCACTGCCCCCACAGGCTTGTACAGTAGGCACTAGGCATGATGGGTGCATCACTTCATCTGCCTCTCTTCTTACCCTGATGCGCCCATCACTCTGGAACAGGGTAAATCTGGACTCATCAGACCACATGACCTTCTTCCATTGCTCCAGAGTCCAATCTTTATGCTCCCTAGCAAATTGAAGCCTTTTTTTCTGGTTAGCCTCACTGATTAGTGCTTTTCTTAAGGCTACACAGCTGTTCAGTCCCAATCCCTTGAGTTCCCTTTGCATTGTGCGTGTGGAAATGCTCTTACTTTCACTATTAAACATAGCCCTGAGTTCTACTGTTGTTTTTGTTCGATTTGATCTCACCAAAAGTTTAAGTGATCGCCGATCACGATCATTCAGGATTTTTTTCCGGCCACATTTCTTCCTCGAAGACGATGGGTCCCCACTATCCTTCCAGTTTTTTAATAATGCGTTGGACAGTTCTTAACATAATTTTAGTAGTTTCTGCAATCTCCTTAGATGTTTTCTCTGCTTGATGCATGCCAATGATTTGACCCTTCTCAAACAGACTAACATCTTTTCCACGACCACTGGATGTGTCTTTCGACATGGATGTTTAGGAAATGAGAAGCAACTCATTGCACCAGTTGGGGTTAAATAACTTGTTGCCAGCTGAAAGATAATCGCCCATGCAGTAATTATCCAATAGGAGGCTCGTACCTATTTGCTTAGTTAAATCCAGGTGGCGACTTTTTTTTTGGCCGGGCAGTGTATTATAGGATGCTGCACAGCATATGAGATCTGATGTGGGGCAGTTGAATGGGACCTGAGTGCGTGCCTGGAGGTATCGACTGCGAGGTGCCAGTGTCTGCCTCAGAGAGTGGTTGTTCTGTGGGAGTTCTCTAAATAAATGATAAAAATAAAACCATTGACATGACCTTCTGAAGGTTTTAAATTATTAAATTGTTGGTCTATACAGTAAAAGCAAATGTTTACATTTTGAGTACAAACTATGCACTTCAGAAACTTTTTAAACAAATGGACATGTTGAAGAGAATACTTATTCAATAAAATAATCACGTCTTACTACACTCACACTGGTGTTTAATTGTGTCAGCCTGTTTCATGGTTTTACAGCTTTAAGATATAATGTACTGTCAAAAGTATTAATTCTGAAAAAAACAACTTACCTTCTTGACTCTGAGATGGCCTAGGAGATAAAACCACTCCGCTCCACCATCTTTAGATTTTCATTTGGGATTCTTCTTCTTTGTCTTAATTTGTCTGTGTGTGATCTGTGTGTTGGCACAGCCCTGCAGTCTCATGCCCTTATTTGGACATTGGTGACCCTTACTACGAAGACACGCCCCTTTTCACTCTGTGCTCCAATGACAGTTGAGCAACCTTGGTACCTTGGTCAACTTTCTCCTTTCCCATTTCCTGTATTCAACTATGCTATGTACTAGGTGTGGCTATGTTGAAAACAAAACCACAGAACCCCAGAAACCACAGCTGAAGAAAGACATTGCTGGGTCACCTGTAAAGGCGGCATATATTAGCATCTTAGGTTATGTTAGCAAAACACTACTTAGCTATCGAGCTAATCTACATCAATAATTAGCTTCCTAGTTAGCTAGTGTTTTGGTAACATCAGCTAACTTAATGCTAACACAAGGGATTTTCATATTGTGTTGATTTTGAAGGCCTCTGTGAGCAAAAGCAGTAGTCTTTCCACTGTAACTGGTTAACCGTGTTTTCATCCTAAGTATCCAGAACATCCCACAAAATACTCTTTAAGGAAGTAAAAGGTTCCCTCAGCCCATTGCTGTCTGCGTTTCCACTGCAGTCTAAAGACGTGCCAAGAATAGGCAAAATGTCTGCAAATGGAAACATGCAAGTAATCGACCAATCAGAAATGTTCAGCATTTCAAGCTCCATCCCCAAAATTACTTTTGGAAAGTACAACCTGAAGTGTCAACAGATGTAAGTTCAGACCCTGTGGTGCAGTGGAAATGCGCTGAGTTCCTCCAAAGGTTCCCAGTCCCTGAGGAAAGTTCCTGTGGTGGAAATGCAGCTATAGGCTTCTCTGGGTCAGCATGCTGTATTTTGTTTCATCTAATTTTAAGGCAAATCCAAACCAGTGGAAGGCATGAAAAATAATTATGTAGAAGTAGTCAGTCTTCTCACTTTTGGTCTGGTTTGTTTGTGTAGGCCATATAGAGGCACTAGTTATAAACTGAGACTTTTCATAACCAGTTCAAAACTTGTAGCTTAATATGTGACCCTATATGATGCTTTTACAGGAAAAGCAGAAAGTTGACAGAGATACCAAGTTTGCTCACTGGAGCACAGAGCAAAAAGAAGCAGGATTTAGGAAGGGTTAGTTACTGTGGTTGAGCAAATGCACTTAGTTATATTGCATCACTGTCAGAAACCAGTCTACAGTGATTTCAGACTTAATAACTGGTTAAGATCGATTCTACATAGTTTCACAAAAACTTTGTCAATGTGTGCAGAGTTGAGATTGTTTGTTAACTGTCCCTTTTTCTTGTGTATCTGTACATGTCCCTAATGCAGAATGTGAGCCTGGCTTCTTTGGTGCAGGCTGTGAGCAGCCATGTGACTGTCCAGGTGGAGGGTCATGTGATCCAAGGACTGGAGAGTGCAGCCAGCGATGTCCTGCAGGCCTTCATGGAGATAAATGTCAGCTGGGTGAGACAAAAAAGCTACTTTAATACATTTTGCATCAAATTCTAAATGTGTTTAGGCACTTCTGAAAGTGAATAAGAAGTGTAAGGAACAATCAAGTTAATTTTAGGTGTCTTTCAAACATCTGAAACACATAACACATAAGATATTTTAAACAGAACTACTGCAGTGATGTGGAGATCCTCCATCAAAGCTTGACTCTACAGCGCCTTTGTGTGGCCTATTTTATAGCAAAGAATCATTGTGGATACACTCACTGTAAGCATGTGTGTGGATATGAAAAGCATGCGGGCTTGCATACTGACACGTGTGTGTGCATGTTTGCATTCATACTCGAGCCAATGTGTGCCCTTTCCATAAACTATGTCAACACAAATGATTATAGATGACTTTCTGAATTTCTCCACCTTTGTTGCAACCTTTTGCAAATCGCCTATAAATCTTTCTTTATTTTGTCCTTCTCTATTCATTCTCTGCTGCGTTGATGGATCGAGTGGATTTAGTAAGTGAAATTAATAAGGCTTTCTCTTGAATTCACCTGGTCAGTGCAGGTGTTCTTGTTAGTGCAGACTGTACAACGGAAAACACGAGTGTTCCTCCGCAGCAGGGTGTCCTCTGGCTGTTTACTCTGCTGGTTGATGGAAAGTTCAACCCTCTGTGTTGTGATCTACAGTGATACTGAATATTGTTTGGGAGCCTCTGGTAGAAACATGGCTTTGTGTCTCTGAGGAGTGGACGAACAGAGCAGAGTTACAGTATGTCAGCACTAATGCACAGTCCAGGCCTTGGCTTGCCGGGTTTGTCAAAGCCAAATACATAAAAAATGTTATCCGCATTTTCTGGATTGTATTTAGCTTCATTTGCAGGCCGGGTCATGACAGGGCCGATTTACTTCAGTTACTACTGCAGAAGCTATTGGCGGAGGCTGAACAAATAAACAGAAAATGATTGAGTATTTCTTTCTTAACCCAGTTTTGCAATGTTGCACAATCCTGTCGTGTGTGTGCGTATGTGGGGTGTGTGTGTTTTACACTGTGATCGCTGTGTTGCATCTAACTCTTTTTTAATGTTTTTATCTATTGTGCAATGGTGGAAAGTAACTAGGCACATTTACTCAAGTTCTGTACTTAAGTGCAAATTTGACGCGCTTGTACTAAACTTAAATATTTCTATTTTCTGCTTTATACCTCTGGTCCATACAAATATTGTACTTTTTACTCCACTACATTTATTTAATAACTTTAGTTATTGCTGTTGTATGTTGCTAGCCTGCCTGTCACAGCGCTATGGCGAGAGTTGTCTTCTGACCTGTGAATGTGGAGGAGCTCCTTGTGATCCTGTAACCGGACAGTGCATCTGTCCTGCTGGGAAGACTGGACACTCCTGTCATGAAGGTACATTTGTTTTGAGTGTCTTTTTTTCTTCAATTGTTTTTCAGTATTAGTTTCAGGATGTTTTAGCCTAATAAACCTTTTTCATGGCAGCCATATTGATATGAAACAGTAAGGTAAACACAGATGATACCAATGCTAATAATTAAGGTTCTGTTCCATTTAGTGTAGCAGAACCTTTCCAGCACAGGGTTCAAATCCAGCGTGAGACTCTTACTTACTCTTGCTCTTACTCTTCCACCATCCCTGTTTCTTTTCAGCTGTCACTATCAAAGACAGGCCTGAGAATAATAATAAGAAAATGCAGAGTTAACTGCTAATAAGTGCATTTTAAAGGATTTGTTCACCTTTCTAAGAATTGCTCACACTTTAGATATGGTAAGCACAAAATGCATAGTTGACTGTGATAAATGCTTAACAAAGTATGTAAAAATCTTAATAAAACAACAGCAAAACTTAATATAGATATAACAATGACATAATAGGTAAGTTAGTTAAACTCAATAAATGTGTTTTAATGCTATAATAAACAATGATAATAAACTAATAATGCTTTTATTGATGTATAAAGTGTTTATCAATGTCTTATAATCTAACAATAAACACATGCTATTATTAACACTTACATAGTTTTATAAACACATATTAATGTTAATAGGCTTCTAAGGGCCTCGTACCAACTGACTAATGTTCATTACAGGCACCGTAATATAAAGTGACACTGAACCCTGTCCTTTGCTTTGTAGCTTTCTTGTCCATTTAACACATTTCTACCCCAGATTATTCAAGTATAAGTGGCTTTAGGGCTTTAGAGAGAAATAATTATGTAAATGGCTTAATGCTCACTTAATCTGAGAGATACTTGATGCTCCTCAGACTGCCCTGATGGATTCTGGGGGTTGAAGTGTCAGTCATCTTGCCCTACATGTGAGAATGGAGGCTCCTGCAACAAGCAAAGCGGCGTGTGTGACTGCAAACCAGGCTTCATGGGAAACCTCTGCCAAAACGGTAAGTTTTAATCCAAGAGAGTCAAGAAACAAAACCATTTTAATACCATTTTATTGTGATTTTGTTATTTGTTAAGGTCCGTTTTGACCATTAATTCAAATATGTCTGACTCAAATAAAGCCATAACTTTAACAACATTTGAATAATGTCATGTTGTGTACAGAGTGTCCCCCAGGTTTCCATGGATCAGGCTGTTTAATGCGCTGTTCATGCCACGCTGATGCGACCTGTGACCCACAGACTGGACTCTGTGTCTGCCCTCCTGGGAAAACAGGCCACGACTGTGCAACATGTAAGAACTGTTATTATTCTTCAAAAAAACATAATACAGCACCTCACTTCAGTTTTAAATTTTTTTATTAGGTTTTCAGAAATTTACATAATTGCAGCAAAAACACACTGAACATATCAAAACCACTTTCATTTCATCATTTTCTCACCTTTACAGCATGTGAGTCTGGTTACTGGGGCCGAGGGTGTCTCAGTAAATGCCAGTGCAAAGAGATCTCTGTGGGCTGTGACCCAGTCACTGGTCAGTGTGCGTGTGAGGCCGGCTTCTCTGGAGACCACTGTGAGAAGAGTAAGTTAACGTTCTTCTCAAAAGATATATATTAGCCAGTGCTGCCACCTAGGGGTGACTATCACTTATAACATCTTTTGAGCTCATTTACAATGCTGAAAGTCACTTCCTGTATGTTTTATTACATCACTGCATGTTTTACTTCAGTCATTTTTTAAAATTTGAGACTTGGAATATTTTCAGTACTCTCTTTTTTTAAGAACTTTGCTTATTGGTGTTGACGATAGCTTTAAATCATTTGTAAGAAACACTATCATGTGGTAGCAGTACATTAGAAAAAAAATCATACAGCACATAGTAGCTACAGAAAAAAATGAAACAGCCTGATCATATTTCACATTTTATAGTAAGCATGAAAAAAATACATAAATAAAGAAGTAATAAATAAAGATAAATAAATATGATAAAGTAGGATCTTATTCAGGGGTAAGTGTGAACTAAAACTGATTTTTTTTTTTTAGCTGTCTGCATTTGGTTAAAAGTTTTTAGACATCAGATATTGTTTTGCTCACACATTTCTTATTTGCCTCCCCTCATATGTTCACTGTTAGAGTGTGTGAATGGCAGTTATGGGCAGGAATGTGCTCAGCAGTGCCAGTGTCAGAACGGAGCCCTCTGTGACCACGTGAGTGGAGCCTGCACATGTTTACCTGGATATGCTGGAACTTACTGTGAAAAAAGTAAGATTTATTTTAATTCTGTTTAGTGACTGTTATTCTACTTCTGATGACATCTTTTGCGACAAAAGTGGAGCTACCCAAACTTGCTTCTTATGTCTGGAATAATTTTGAATTTTAATCCATCTTTAGTATCAAATGAGTCTTTATTCTTATATTGTGCAATATTGTGGATATTGTGCAATATCCCTTTAATGTATATGAGGATATATTTTGAAAGTCCTGTGCACAATTGACTATTGAAGCGTGTCATTTTGGTTACCGTTCTTGAATATAAAACTGTAGGAATTTGTCTTTTTTCCCTTAAAACTAAGGACACATTTAATATCTCCCTACTACAGAACCATCAGTCCATCTCCCCCTCTGACCCATATATGTACCTACTAAGACAAAACACTCCAGCCTCTCAGTTGTGAGATTTTGCTTCTTTTCTTCTTCTTTATGAAGTAGTAAACTGAATATTATTGACTTTGGAGTTGTTGGTTGAACAAACAAGCACTCTGAATACTTCCTTTTGAGCTTTAGGAAATTCAAAGGTATTTTTTATTGTTATCTGACTTTTTTCAGACTAAATGATTAATCTATTAAAGACACAATGTAATTTCTGTCACTAAGGTTCTCTTACATTGAAACAGGACATAGTTTGGTGGCGTTGTATATTAGTGTGGGTGCAGGACAGTTGTTGTCTTCATTATCAAACAATCACCATAATAGATGCAAATCTATCTGAGGTGACTCAGGCAGAAATTGTGTTCATCGATGAGGTAAGGTATTAAAGTTTTATTCACATTACATTTAGTCATGTTCACTGACTTCCTCACTACGTGAGATATCCTGTGTTTCCTCGAAGTTAAGCTGCGTTCCATTTACCTAAGGCGTCGTAAGTCTGAGCTGAGTCTTGACTGCATTCCAGTAAAACAAGTCAGAAAACAAAGATGGATGCCTCCATTAAAACATTTGTTGTTCTTGATAACAATGCATTATGGGGTATGTCATGCATACAAACACCGTACCAAAACGCCCACAGATAGAAGTTAGACAGTACTTTGTGTGTGACTGATTTAATGAGACACAAAAGACAGAAGAACTCATAAACATATATTACTACAGTTTTCACTCCTGTTGATGCACAGAGCAGCCATCTTGGATTTTTAAGGTTGGTGAGTGTTCTCTGAATTTCCAAGTTGGAAATCCAGCTTTTGGGATGTTCCAGTTGAAATTTCCAACCGGGAACTTGGAAAATCAGACTGCATTTTAATGCAGAAATGTTACATATTAAATGATCTAACAAATAAGCATCAGATTAATTGATACATTGATTATAAAAATAATAATTCCTTCACATTTAATATTTCTATTAAAATCATATTGTTTACAAAATTTCAATCCCTTGATTCATTTAAATTTATAGTTTAACGGTGAAAGGAGGCACTGCCGGTTTAAGTTTTATTCTCAGAGTCATTCCATGGTGACGTTGAGCTGTTGAGTGCTGTGGGACGAATGTGTCAGCCAATTTGGTTAACTTCATCCTCACTGAAGGCCAAACAGCTCATCTCCATTACTGGTGACTTTACATGTCTTTAACTCTTGTTACACTAGAGGGCACTGCAGGACATTCTTCTGATTTTTTCATCTCCTTCACGGTTTCAGTGAATCATCACACAGATGAATCATCAGATTGTCCATGTAATGTCATGAGCAAAACCACTTTAAAACCACACAGATCCCAAGATATAATTTGTATTAGTCATTCCGGGATAGATGGACTGTATTTCATAGCCATAGCAAACCCTTCATGAACTAATATTCTTCTCATCATTGGGGTATTTTTACTGAACCGAAAGACATACCAACAGTCCAAGAGTCTTAACAACGTAATAGATTTGTTCTTGATTATAGTCTCTTGACTTGAAGTGGCCCCGTGTTATTACAAAGTGTAAGATTTAGTGTAAGTGTACTACAAGGCCCAGAAATTCATACCACCTCCGTAGCGCAGGGGCATCGTAAATCATGGCCATGTCACACTAGAACAGAGCTTCACATCCCCAGTCATAACAGTCTAATGGCCTCAGACGCACACGTCACTCTGATTGGACGTTGCCGTGGAAATAGGGCTATCGGTCTGAGCAGGTTCTGTTTTCTGAAGGCCTTTTCTCCTCAAACAGAGGTGTCCAGTTTCTCAGTCTTCTGCTGGGCCTCTTCCTTCAGGAGAAGTCAGGAAGAGGCCTGGGCTGTGAGAAGGACCAGATCTCTCCCGTTCATCTGTTTCACAGAAATAAAATGGAAAGAGATGACTTTCCCTTGCGAATGTTTGATTCTACGTGGGCGATTTTTGTCCACACGCTGGCTTTCATAATGTTATTCATGGACATAAGTGCTTTCTATGAGACTCAGAAAGCTTGTTACTATGGCGAATGCATAGTTTCATTGAGCATTCTTGTGGTGCTGAGGTTGATGCTAAACATTTCAGTCAAGTTTTGTCAGAAGAAAAAAAAAGCTATTGTGCTGACATGAGTCCTGCACACTAGACCACTTCTTCAATTAGCGCGGATCGTGCTCTGTTTCTGGTCTGCAGCTTTGATGTTCGCATCAAAATAGTTCATTTGGTCGCAGTAAAAAGAACTCTGGTTCAACTGGCATCGAACATCCGCGTTATTGTCGAAAAGACTGGGTTGTTTTGTTGTTGTTGTGTTGACCTCTTTCAGTGTATAGACCCTGAATGGCACCAGGAAGCTCTATTCTGTGTTCTCTCTATCCGCTCTATTTCTGTGGTCTGCTCTCCCCGGCTGTGTGGTCCCTGGACCTGCTTTATGGGCTGACAGCAGTGGCTCTTACACAACCAGGGATCTGGAAATAATCCTCCTGTCTTAAAGAGCTCATTTAGTCTAGAGATGGAGTCTTTCAACGATGGCACAGTGTGTGTGGTGTGTGTGTGTTGGACAGACTCCTCTGTGCCTACCTATAAACAAAGACAGGGAGAAGAGTCTTCACTTACAAACACTTGCAGACGCCGTGCTAATATCAGATGACAGATTGCTGCTCTGTGGTTAATATAGAAACCAGTCGCCCCCTGCTGGCATAAACAAATAATAAAGTTTATCAATCAGAATATGAGTGTCCGTATATCCTCTGAAGATTTAACAAAGAGAGAGTGTGCGCGTGCTGCAATAAACTGTGTGCTGCTGCATTTGAAAAGGAAGAAAAGTGTTTAAACATGTTGAGGTGATTACTGTGTCTGGTATAAAGACCTCATTAAAAAGGAACATCTCTCATCTTTTTACTTGGTTTTTGTTTCAGTTTCAGCGTTTTTCTTTCTTTTTGTTTACAGCTGCATTTGTTAAGGCTGTGTACTGGCCAGAATCTGGCGATACGATATGTATGATACAGGGGTTACGATTCAGTGTTTTGTGATGTACTGCAATACTGTAAGCAAAGTGATATCTGCTGTAAAAAAAAAAATAGGAAAACTATCATTTAACTATCATATGCATAAAAAGTTAAAAATGTTTACTTTTTTATGCAGTCAGACCAGTGAAGACAGATAACAACACTGCTACCTAGCAGTCAGAGGTTTAACCACAACACAAAATAAACAATAACGCAATATCACCATACAGTGTTTTTGAGAATCGATACAGTATCATAAAACATAATATTGTTATCGATATTGTCTTACACTCCTAGCATATGGTTTATAGATAATTTACCAAAATGAACAAAAAGTACTAATTAGAAAAAAAAAAGAAAAAGAGTTGTGTGTGAATGTGTGCAGTGGCATGCAGGTATATATGCACAAAGACATAAGATGAGTTGGGAAGACATGCTAAATTTTCCAACTGGCTACCGTCAGCCCAGAAACAGGTGTGCAAATATACACCTCCCTCCACCGTTACATTTGCTATGTCAAACAATTTAAACTTACAGAGTTTCAAGAAATTAAACATTTTTACATGTATTTTCCATATTAAACAGAAAAGTTTGCACATCTTCTAAATTCAAGTTTCTCTCTTTTACCGAACTAAGATGAGCTTTAATTGCCTCGTCATCCTAAAACACACTTCACTTCACACATTAAGACCCGATAGACAGAAACAAAATAACGCTCACTCAAACAGCCTTGTCCAATCTTTCCACTGTTGCAACAACCACCAACTTTGGTTTGGTCAAAATAAACCCAGAATTTTCTGTGTTAGATGTGAAAATATTCTGGCTCTACAGGCTGTTTCTGTCTGTTCAGACCATAAATTAGCCAAATAAAATGACAAAAATCACCCCAAAAAGTACCCACATAAACCATTCAACCAAGGCCAGACAGCTGATATAGTATTTGTGCAGTCACACTTTCCTATTAATATAGCTATGGCACAACTCCACTTTTTGATAACATTCTTCCTGTTTCTGGAGTACATATTCATTCCCATACTTCTAGTCCACATATGTTGTTAGAGGTCAGTTTTAACCATTTAATTGTGATGCATTTAATTGCTGCTGTTAACACTAGTTAGATATTTTTAAACTCTTCCATCAGTGTCCACCTGTGTTTGGATCTTTTGGAGAATAATGTATGTGTAAATTAATTGGAATACTTCTTTAAACACCTCTTCCCAAAATGTTCTTAACTCAGACCGTGTCCAAAATATCTGGGTATGGTTGCCAATTTGTGTACCACAGTTTCTCCAACATCCATTTGAGTGTGTTGGGCCCCTTTTGCCACTATTTCTCATTATTACCTTGATGTTTCAACAACAGATGCATTGAGCAAACTTTTCATTAGTGAATAAATGACATGTCAGAGTAACATCCCTGAAACATTTTCCCGCTGGACTGAAAGATGTTGCTATGGTGTCAGGGATTGCTGTCATAATAATAAACAGCAGACAATAAACCAGTGATTTTTGCTACAGTACTACCACAGAGTTAATGTACAGCTGCCTTAAAATGACAGCATCGTCAGCAGGCTGGCTTTAATAACATCGCAGCCTAACCACTACAGAGGCAGGCAAAGACGTCATGCTGTCAGCGTGGGAACACAGCGATGACCATGCCAGAAATTGCTGTGCAGGAAGGACAGGCCTACTTTTACCAATTTGAGGCCTTGAAGCAGAAGGAGGAGGAGTGGACAGCATCATCAATTGGAGCAGGAGAAGGAGGGTATGATGCATAAACTGTGGGGAAACACCCTGAGTGCCATGACATTTAGAATACATAAAACCACTGAGTTACACATTGCTGTTGCCCCCCCAAGTTTTGTGGCTTCCCTTGGTAACATGGTTCACTGCTTTCCTTATAGATAGGTTAAGGAGGTAGTATATATAAATGAAATGAAAAGCTGCCGGCTGGTGAGATAATTGGGACGAACTCTCCTCAAACCCTCACAAGACTCAGATTTTCTCACATATCACTGCAGCAGAAAACACAAGAGTGTAGTTGAAGAGAGAAATGTCCGTGATGGCTGCAGAGATGGAAAATACGAATACTTGACTACATTTTGTCACTGGTAATGCAATCTAGAGGGCACTTTATCACATTTTTCCCATTCAAGGGCACCCTAGATGGCACGTTATCATGTTTTATCTACCTTAGGGATAACCAAGAGGCCACTGTCTCAGGTATCTTTACTCTACATGAGCATTTATTTTTCTGACAACTTTTTACTTTACTTGATTTTAACATCTGTACTTTCTACTCCTTTTTAAAAACAGGATTGTTACTTATTTTCATGCACTTGAGAGCAACTATTGATTATTTTTATTTTGCATCACTCCATGTGGCCTTCCCAACATCAAGACCAATGTCAACCTAAACAGACAATTCTTTAGTGTATCCATCAATGGATATCATGGACGACAGACATCAGAAGATGAAATTGGTGTAAAGGAGAGGGAGACTCGAGGGTCAAGGTGAGGTTCAGTTAGCTTTGCACAGAACAGGGAAGAAGAAATGTCTGTCACAGGGCGACTTTTTACTATTATACTTTGAGCACATATCAGAGCTTGTATTTTTCCACTTTTACTTAAAGTAAAGAAGTTGAATCAATACTTCTCCTTTTTCCAGAGTCTTTTTCGAACAAGTATCTGTACTTCTACTTAAGAAAAGATTGTGTGTACCTCCAGATGGCTGTCAATCACTCATACTTTGGCGTTTCTGTATATAAAGACCAGAATAGAAGAATTTTTAACTATTATGCATGAGTTAGGATGTGATCTTTTCTGTGACAAATTGAGCGATCAAAAAGAGGCCGTGAATAAACACAGTCATTCTTTCCTGCTCTGGTGAAGTCATGCTTACAGACAATATTTACATCCCAGTAGGGGAAAGGCTCATTCCTCCCGCTGCCTCTGGCTAGGTTCTTGTGGATAGGAGGCACTGTGTTTACCAAACTCTCTGAGTGTCAATTGACTCTACACACACTTAAACAATCTCTCAGGCTCTCCTTGAGAATGGGAAACAGATTCTTACACTAGCATCTCCTTGCATCAGCAGTGATACTGTAGAGATTGTGTGTGTGAGGTGTGTGTTACACGGTAACCTGGCTTTGTTTTGCCGTGTGTTGGTGGGGCCTGTGGACTCAGCAGGTGCTCTAATTACCAGCTCTCTGTGCCCCCTCAAACCCCCAAAAAGAGAACGGCCTCCGAGCCGCCGTCGACTTTGATGTGGCCCAGATCCACCACACATGTGGGACATGAGCTCACTTAACGAACGCAGACCCTCTGCAAATGAACAGCCACAGCGTGGTACTGCAATTTGATATTGGTATTTTCAGTAGGTGGTAAGACAGAGAGGGAAAGTAGGAGGAGGAGGAGAAGAGAGTGAGAGGTGGGGAAGGGAAGAGAAAGAAAAAAAAAAAGAAGAAGAAGTTGGCATATGAACCTTTTCCTCTCCTTTTTTATGAAGCTGCCAGTTCTAACCAGTCGGATGTTTTATCTTGGCCCACAGTGTGCCCGGACGGCTTTTACGGTCTTGACTGTGGCCAGATGTGCGAGTGCAGGAACGGTGCCCGCTGCCACCACATCACAGGAGCATGCCTATGCACCGCCGGCTGGGCAGGACCACACTGCATTCTGGGTAATGGAAGCCACATCATTAAAACGGGGTGTGAGGGAGGCCCACACTGCAACCCATCACGACATCCTCTCCTTTAAACACAACTACGATGTGTTTGCGAACAATTATCTCTATAATGAGACATCACCGATGACTTTTTTAGGGATGGGTAAGGGTGGAGAAAGGAGGGAGGACAAGAGTGCCCTCTGGCATACATGCTTTAATTGAGGTCTATTCTGGATAAATGCAGCCGCGTGTTTATAGCGATCAACATTAGGAGCAAACCAATAAGTGTTCTCATGCTAAAGTTTCTTGAGGATTTCATGCCGTTGTTTTAATGAATCCAGTGAAATGCCCACTAAACTTCTTGGTCTGTCATTCAGCAGGCTTATTCAAGACTTTCCTCTTGCCACAGCCATTTTGTGGTCCTGACTACCAGAGCCAGAGTCAGCAGAAAGCCACTAGCATGACTTAATGATTCATCTCTGTCATTAGCGCACTTTCCTCTTTCTTAGACTCCAAATGTCATCGTGGACTTTGATCATTAAGGGGAAGTTTACAATATGTGTGCTGAACACCATAATGTCTCCATAAAGCTGCTGCAAATATAGCTGCTGCAGTAGCATTTAAGATAATATAGAATGTTTTTTGTGTGTATATTATATTCTCATGGTGTGTGTATGCGGTTTGTGTGGGTAGGATGCCCAGAGGGTCGTTTTGG
Source organism: Lutjanus argentimaculatus (assembly GCA_034769285.1). Classification (NCBI taxonomy): domain Eukaryota; kingdom Metazoa; phylum Chordata; class Actinopteri; order Lutjaniformes; family Lutjanidae; genus Lutjanus; species Lutjanus argentimaculatus. The sequence goes on from JAWZSL010000001.1 coordinate 8,449,979, forward strand.
GGAGCAGTGCGGTCAGACCTGTGAGTGTCAGAATGGAGCCAGGTGCGACCACGTCACCGGACGATGCAGCTGCACGGCCGGGTGGACCGGAGTCAGCTGCCAACTGCGTGAGTATCTCATCACCCAGCGTGACAAACTCTGTCAAAAGCTGTTTTCTTAAAAGACAGAACCAGTTTTTGATCATTTAAAACAAATAAATTGCGCATTACATCACAGCTTTCAATATTATAAACAACGCTGATCTGTTTTGGAAATTTCAATGTATTTTGTCTGTAGCCAGTGGTTTTAATTCGTTTTCTTGAAATATGACAAGCAACAGACCTTTTTCATGGCAGCCATATTGATATGAAGGGTAAACACAGGTGTTACCAATTATACTAATTAGGGTCCTGTTCCATTTAGTGTAGCAGAGCCTTTTCAGTGAGTCAGCATGCACAATAGCACACCCTGACTCTGTTTGACCTGAATGGAACGAGACTGATATCACTGCTAACACCTGTGTTACTCAGCTATTTCATATCATATGGCTGCTGTGAAAAAGTTCCATTAGCTGACTCTTAAGATTCACAATCTAGAAGTTCTGCTGCAAGGAGCGGGCTCATGGGGGTTGTTGTCTTAACTTTTAAACAACCACCATAGCTGATGAAAATCTATCCGACATGAATCAGGCAGAAGACTTGTTCAGAGGGAGATAATAGAGTTTTATTCACATTATTTAGTTAAGTACACAGAAACTCCCTTCTTCACTCTCTGACGTATCTAATGTAACCTGTGCTTTCCTGGAAATTATAGCAAATAGCTGGCGATGGCTAATAGGAAACATACTGTTACCTTGATTAAATTACAGATTTTCTGTGTTCTGTGTGTTCTATGTTTAAGCATTTAGACATTTTTAAATGTTATATGTTATGGCTTTAAAACTAGCTTGACTTGCGGCAGCCATCTCAGTGCATGTTTGACAAAATGTTTGATGTTTCAAACAGTTCACACAACTTGACAAGTTTTAAAGCAAAGTGATATGTAGCATTTCCACATTAAAATATCTATCTATATACTGTATATACATTACACCAATTTTTTCCAATAATTGTTAAACCCAGAGAAATTCATAATTTATTCAAGGTAACAGTGTGTTTCCTGCTAGCTGCTGGTTGCTATATCTTCCATCAAAACACGGGATAGTCGGATATGTCAGAAAATGAGGAAGGAAGTCGGTTATTGTGACTAAAACAGTAACATGAATAAAACTTAAATACATTACCTCGTCCGTGAACATGAACTGAGGCAACAGCTCCCATGATCCAACATTACTTCATGAGCAAAGTCAGCAAAGTCTGTCTATTCATATTGTTTTGATTTGACAGAGACCCCTGGCAGCTGAAATTACATATTGAGCATTTAAAGAGTCTATTATGTGCATATACACATAAAATTCCAAAGACACATACTTATAATTACAGGTTACTTACATTTATTTCTTAATGCAGAGTTAAAATATTCAATATATGTGAATTGGACAGTGTGTGTGGGTTGCCTCCACCTGTTTGTAGAGCATTCAGGTGCACAAACTCATGGCCAAAGACATAATCAAAATAAGTGATTAATAGACATGATCATTGACCATTGTTAAATGGACATCCTGCATTCTGTTAGATTCTTTTAATCAATATTTAATTAATCAATGTCACAGTTATACATATAATTCATGACTACCAACCCTCTGTCTAATTATCTACTTTCATTTCTAATTCTTAAAACTCATTGATGTCATTAACTCTCTATGATGTCCTGTGTTTGTGTGTGTGAGTTCAGCCTGTCCTGCAGGACAGTATGGCGAACACTGTTCTGGTCAGTGTCTGTGTCAAAACGGAGGCTCTTGTGATCGTGAGACCGGCCAGTGCGCCTGCCCGCCCGGCTGGACTGGAGCCGCCTGTGAGTTAGGTGAGTTTAAGACTCAACGTTTTGTATTCCTGTCCTTGTCATTACACTTTAAAATCTAATGTATTTATGAGATGAATAATTTCTTGAACTTAACTTCCATCTGAGGTTTTCTTTTCCTCTCTCCTAGAGTGTGAGGAAGGACGTTATGGAGAGAACTGCAGCCAGGCCTGCAGCTGTGCGAATGGAGGGAGATGTGACAGAGTGACAGGACGGTGTGTGTGTCTGCCTGGTTGGACAGGAGAGCTCTGTCAGTCAGGTGACTTCCTAAACATCACATAAGCACTGCTGCATGAAAGCATGTTTGTACTTAGGTTAGCATTTTTAGCTTCTCAATGGGATACTACACAGCAGAGGCAGGAACAAATTATCGTTTTGCAAGTCAAGTCAATAGGGTTAAGTTCTAAATCAAGTTCCAAGTAAAGACTGACAAGTCCTAAACTTTTAGTTTCAAGTCCTAAACAAGTCATAATGTACAATTTACCAAATGTAGTGCTATTTTATCAACAGAGGCTCATCTTACCATTAATTGTGCAACTTCAAATGTTGATCAGTGTTGGAAGATGTTGTATTTTCATCTGTAATTTTCAACCTGCATGTTTTGCATACTGCAACTTGTTTTCTGTTGACCACCACCATAGCTTTCGTATGCAAACAAAATAAACTTTGGTATCATCTTTTCCAACTGGAGCTCAGTAATGTAACATTAGTATTTCACGTTCTCTCCTGCTTCTTTGGTTCAAATGTACTGAATCTGGGAAATGAAGTGTCAGCCTGCAGGGAATGAGCAGTGTTATGTTAATTTATTCAGGAAATGGAGGGAATTGAATTGATTTGTGGCACATTTTTTAAGTAACATACTTTTTAATGTTTGGGTTTGGGGAATGATATCAAGTATTTTCAAGTAAAAAGGCTCAAATCCAAGTGAAGTCATGAGTCATTGGTGTTTAAGTCCAAGTCGAGTCTAAAGTAATCAAATTTGTGACTCGAGTCTAACTCAAGACCAGGTTATATGTAATAATCAGTAGCAGCAAAGCAAAAGTGAAATTTCACTTACGCCTGGAATCATAAAACTTGCTAGTCAAAACAATTTGTGCAGTTAGCCCTGAGTAAATAAGCATTAGGAAAAGGAAACATTTTAAGAAACGTTTTGTCCTCAGACTCTAATGTTGTATGCTGAATGCTTGTGTGTTTTGTCTGAAGCCTGTTCTAAGGGATTCTTTGGAGAGGGCTGTGAGCAGAGTTGTGACTGCGTCCACAGTACGAGTTGCCACCATGTGACGGGTCGCTGTGAGTGTGAGCCAGGCTGGAGGGGAGCCAGGTGTGACAAACGTAAGTGTGTATAGGACGGCGGAAATTGCAGCGGAATGAAAGTGGCAATAGAGGAGCTTTGAACATGAGAGTAAAGTGACCATGTGTGCCTGCATGTGTGTGTGTGTCGACTCCCAGCCTGCCTTCCGGGGTCCTACGGTGCTTCCTGTGGCCAGCGGTGTCAGTGCCAGACTGGGGTGTCCTGTCACCATGAGACGGGGAGTTGCGGGTGCCCAGCTGGACTCACAGGACCTGGCTGCGAGAAACGTAAGGATAAAAGGAAAATGTATCTTGGCAAAATAAAACGTAACTTCACAAATACGTATAAAGATTTTACTTTGTTGGGTTTGTACAATCAACAAAAATATTAGCGCAACACTTTTGTTTTTGCTCCCATTTTTCATGTTGAAGTAAAAGATCAAAGACTTCTTCTGTGCACACGAGTGTGGCCTATAAAGATGCTGATTAAACAGCATGATTATGACACAGCTGTGTCTTGGACTGGTCATAATAATGGCTATTTCACACAGGGCTTCAATTTTTTTTTTTTCCCCAGGAGGGCAAAGTCATGACCCACCCTACTCTGCCTCTGACTAGATTATTCTGATATTCTAACCTAACCAATCACTCCTAAAAATGTATCTGTGAAATAGCCATAGTTCAATGCCAGGACGGGAAAGTCAAGAGCTGTCCTACTTTACCTCTGATTGGCTAATATTTGTTGCCTTTGTTGGTTGCGATGTTAGGTTTACACATGGGGGATGATGGATTAGGGTAGGAATATCAAGGCAAGCCAATCAGAGGCAGAGCAGTGGGGTTATGACTTTGCCCTCCAGGGACAAAAATTGGTATCTGTAGCCTATTAAAACAGCACGTTTTAACGAGTGGCCTTTTATTATGACCAGTCCAGGACACACCTGTGCAATAAGCATGTTGTTTATTCGGCATGTCTATATGCTTCACGTGTCAGGTGGATGGATCATCTTAGCAAAGGAGAAGTGCTCACTGACACAGATTTTAACAATTCTGTAAGCAAAATGTGCACAGGAAAAGTCTTAGATTTTTTTTTTACTTCAACTCATGTAAAAGGGAGAAAAAAACAAAAGTGTTGCATTTTTTTTGAATTACTAAATGTAGATGTAATTTATGTATAACTGAGAAAGCCTTGGCACATGGCTAATATCACTCTCATGCATTTAAAACCATTTGGCTGACATATGTGCCTTGTTGACAGAAACACTGTCACCCTGAAATACACAACTCCCATCAGGAAGGAAAGGCATCATGGGAGTGATCACCAAGAATCATTCTGTTAATACTGATTAAAATTTCTTTTTTCCTTCATCCTCCAGGGAAAGATTACCATTTATTCCCTTCCAGAAAATGCACTCGAAACCCTCACAGTCACAGGACTTTATGCTAATTTTTCATTATTTAGAACATACCCGTTAGGACTGTATACGAGCAGCTCGGCTCCTCAGCCCTTCGCCACTCCTTCTACCCCCCCTCACCACCTCAGCTCCCTTCCTCTCCTCACACACTCCCCAGACATCTGATAAATGTTACACACCAGTTGCCAAGTAAAACAGAAGGCATTGTTTTTGTCTCCTCGGCGGCGGATAAGGGCCTTTGGAAGGCAGACATGCATAATGACAGCACCGTAATTGCCTCTTTAGTCTGGAGTCCTTTCTTATCTGTCCCCCACGCTGCCTGCTGCTGCCTGACTGAGTAGCTGAGTGTTGCGGTCTCACCCGAAAACACGTTCGGTTCACAGATTCATCTTGTTCGCTATATGACTGATTGTCTGTGGACTTCATTCATTATTGTGATGAGCGTGTACGTATGTATGCAGAGAGGCTGTGTGAAAGAATGTCCCTCTGCGTCCATCTGGGTTTGGGCACCAGGGAAAGTTGTTGGGAGTGTTAGTTTTGTTGCCAGTCAATGCTGAATGTCCCAGTAGGTTCACAGAGTAATCTGAGGAAGGAAAGGGAAATGGCCTTTGTCTTTGTTCCCACAAACTACTGAACGTGTGCATGTTCGAGGCCCTATCTAATTTCATCAATACTTACACGTAGCTGTAATGATTTAACGTCATGATGCAGCTTTTAGAGTTTTTGATCATTCATCCATTCATTTTTAGCATGCAAAAATGTATTTTTAAAAGATGTATTTTCAGTGCAATATCAAGTTTGATTCTTTTTCACTTCATCAGTGTAACTGTATCCAGAAACACGGCTCCTTGCCTGCATTGGCAAGCTGCAAGTTTTTTTTTAACCCTGTGGAAAATTTTAACATCTTTTCATCCTTATGCATTAAATGTCACATATCATTTGCTCACCCACTCACAATTATACAGTAAGACAATTCAACATTTGATAGACCACATGTAACTGTACTCTAAACTGATATGACAATCATACTATTTAACTTCTGCAGTTATGTGAAAAAGTATATTAGTACTTAGTAGTTGAGTTATTATAATTAAATAACCATATTTTATAGTTAGCTAACATTAGCTTGTCAGCTAACATGCAACTGTAGTTGCAGAGGAACTGTTAGCTTAGTAGCTTAGCATGATATAAAGATTTACTCATAGAGTAATATTAGCAAGTTTGATAATTTGATGATTAAAAATGGAGAAATACACACAAACTTTAAATAATGTTAATGCTATGTTATTCAAATACTTATTTAGAAAAAAATATCTGAAGATCCTATATATATTTATTATTTAAGTGGAAATAGACCATTTCTTTACTTTACCTTGTCTTTAAGCAAGCTTTGACTTACTTATCATCCCCCTTCTACAGCTTCACAAATAATAATACCACTTGGAAACAGCAGGGAGAGTTGGAAAGTTTGTGAAGAGTACATAGGTTCCAATGACGTAGGCATCTCAGGGTTATGTTTCTCCTGCAAATCAGAAGCCCAGTTCTGTCTAATTTTGACTAAATACTCCCACTGTTGTGTGACACGTGACATGTTTCTGGATTTATCACCTTAGCCTGTCCTGCTGGCATGTTCGGGCAAAACTGCAGCCAGCTGTGCCAATGCTCAGGAGACCAAGAGCAGTGCCATCCTGTGACGGGGAAATGTAGCTGCTTGCCTGGTTACTACGGGGCACGCTGTGAGCTACGTAAGTTTAGAATTGATTTTCTGCTATCATTGTGGACTAAAACAAGGTATGGACTAATATGCCTTTCATTAAACATGAGTGGGTTGGGAGAAATTTGGTAGCAGGGACCATATTTAGATAGATTTTCACTGATGTCAAAGATTCATATATTACTAATAAATAAAAGCACATTTTATTCATCTTTTTGTTGATATGTTTGTTTTACCTTTTCATGACTGTAAAATGTTCATATTTTCACTTTCACTAATTAATTTAGCCCAAATTTCAGAAGATTATGAAGCAACTGGATTGTTAAAAGCTTATGACAAAAAAACTGGTAGTTCTGCTAATCTGTCTACTGTTTCCTCCAAAGAAAATAACCAAAAAATCTCAGTCAAGTAACATAACAACTACAATCCCCCTCAAGTCTCCTTCATTCTGGGTTCTCTATGGTTTGTCTGCAGGATGTCGAGCGGGGACCTTTGGACCAAACTGCAAGTCCAGATGCAGCTGCATCAATGGTGGTCGCTGTGACTTCAGGACTGGGGTTTGCTACTGTCCTCCTGGCTTCATTGGAGCTGACTGCGGCACAAGTAAGTCAGGAAACCTTGCACCTGTTTATACTCCAGAATGAAAAAGAGTCTCGTCTTTCTGCACCCTTTATCAACATTATTTGTTCCCATTGTTTCTGGAATATTGCTCATTTCAGCATCGTTTTTGTATTGGAAAATTCCGGTCAACCACGACTGAGGCAACCCACAAGGCCTATGAAATGAAGATATTTATCTTCATAACTTTTTGTATTTGTATTTGTGCTTTTGTGTGAATGATGATATGTTTATTCCCGCAGGTTGTCCGAGTGGGTATTACGGGAAGGACTGTGCCAAGCTGTGCTCCTGTGGGGAGGGAGGGCAGTGCCACCAGCAACTGGGAGATGTATCTGTGGCCCTGGTAGGATGGGGCAGTCCTGCCAACAAGGTAACACTAAACTGAAGTCTTTGATTGTTTATTTTGATTATTAGCTTGTGACACACCAGTCCTTTTGTTTACGATATCACTTAAAGAGAAAGGTCACCCCAAAATCAAACTTTTTCCTCTGGCCTGTAGTGCTGTTTATACATTTTGATAGTTTTGACGTGAGTTGTAGAATCTCAGCCGTAGAGATGTCTGCCTAGATGGCAACTAGATGACACACTGCACGTGGTGCTCAAAGTGCAAAACATGTTTGAGGAAAAATATCTTTTTTCTATGCTTCTGTGCCAGCAACAACCGTGACAGGAGACATCATGTTTTTGGTTTTTCCGTCTGTCCGTCCCATTCTTGTGAATGTGATAATCTAAAGAATGCCTGACAGAATTCCTTCAAACTTGGCACAAACATGCATTTGGACTGGATGATGATTAGATTTTCAAGGTCAAAAGTCAAAGGTCATGTGACCTCCTGACACATGTTTTTAACCGTAGCTCGAGAATCCATTGCTAATTATGACAAAATATTTGCACAAATGTCTAATAGGGCACAAAATTTTATGTATCGACATTTTATATCCAAAAGGTCAAAGGTCAACTTCACTGGGACATCATAATGTTGTGCAAAAATACTTGAAGCTCCCTATCAGTCAGTACACTTAATATATTTTATTAAATTCCTTCAAAATGTTCACTACACACATAATATGAGTCTGGACAAACATGGCTGAAAACTGCAACTGGACTGGAGTGCAGAGACATAAATGCGAGGTAGTAATGCCAGTTGATTTTGGGGTGAACTGTTCCTTTAACATTTTGAAAATGTATTTGGTGTGTGTTATGCTAGTGTGTGTGAATAGTTAATAGTTATAATTAATTTGATTAAAGACTGATAGGCAACATATTTAGTAGTTTAGTATTTAAGATGTGTAGGAGTAATACTTAGTAAAGATACATTAGCAAAGGACATAAAGAGTAAAAAAACAAAAATACTGTTACTTATAAACACAGTTTGGTTAAAATTATTCTCCCTGGTATTAGGAAGTTAAGACTACTATACAGTAGATAGAATGCATACTGGCACTTTTAAAAGTTCACAATTTTTTTTAGGGAAGAAGAGATGTCTATCTACTAAAGTGCAAGATGCCATTCATCATTCAACTGTGACTTACAGTATCACAGATATCAAACTTCAAGCCTTTTATCTTTTGCCCTTCTCTCATGTATAAAGAGTCAACACTGAGGCTGACATGCATCAGTGGGAATCAGTAGCCCTAAGGAGTCCTTCAGAAATAGGAGGCCTAACTGGAGAGTGAGAAACAAGCACTAAAATTAAGGAGTATTTTCTACATTTTTCACTGTATATTTAAGTAACAAATTCTCCATTTCCTCAGTGTGAGACCTCTGATGATCACAGGCCTGTTTTCCCGGGAAACAGAGGCAGAGTCAGCCTGTCTTAATCTCTCTCTTTATCAGCAATTCAGCTGGATTGCGAGTGGGGATTTCCATCACTGCCTGCGCTAAATGTTCTCTTCTTTAGTCTCCTGCGTGTACTTGGACGTACCACCACTTAAGCTGCTCTTGTTGAATGTTTACAGAAACCTATAAGTAGCTCGTTCTCCGTGTTCCGTGTCGCTGGATTTGGCAAGGAAGCAAATAAATAAACAGGAAAATCAAAGACGGCTTACTTATTGTTTTCCCATTCTAAATTACCCAGAGAAACATGATTATTCTTTTATATCAGTGCCAAATTAGACTACTTTGCCATCTCTTTAATGAACTGTTGCTTAAATAAACATGAATGTGGTTAGTGCAATCTTGATGTGTGTGTCTGTGTGTGTGTTAAAGAGACAGATAGAGCACACGCTGTGCACTGTCTGTCTGTGTGTTACACTCGCTGGGTAAAACAGAAGGGCCTGTAGCTCATGTCTTCTCATGATGTTCTCTGAATATCTCTCCAGCGTGTCCTAGGGGGCGCTATGGTCTGCAGTGCAGAAACACATGCAGCTGTCAGAACGGGGGTCTGTGTGACCCAGTTGACGGATCTTGCAAGTGTGGACTGGGCTGGAGTGGACCACGCTGTGACACAGGTACAAATTCTTGGGCAAACGACTAATGAATGAGAGAGTACTGAAATACAATTAGTAAAAGAAACAGTACAATTACTCCTGTAAAAAGTGACTCAAGTAAAATTGAAAATTATAATTTGAGAAACTCATTCAAGTTAAAGTTAAAAAGCAATTATGAAAGTAACATTAATGTTGAAGTTGCCATCACGCTGGGTTATTTTCTTTCTAAAGCACACAAATTTAAAAGCCCAACAAACCACTAGCTACAAGTTAATATTATCAAAGATTAACTTTACACATGAAATAGCATATACTACATTTTAATCAACAGTATGTGCAACTTACTTAAATGTGCTTACAGGGGTTAGAAGAGGAGTTTTTAAAAGCTGAGATCTCAGTGTTTTTTCAGAAGGCACAGCAAACACCTCATCATATAACTGCTGTCTTGTTAGATTTTGGTTTATCAAAGAGCAAAACTTTTGCACACCTGTAGATCGACGGGGTTGTAGGAGACCATGGGCCCACAGCACAAAACGAAAAGACTTGAACAACGTTTTCTCCACTTGCAGTAAAAGATTTGACAACGTTTCAGTTCAACGATCTAATAAAGGCCGGTGTACTGCAACGTTATAATTGAATCCTTGATTGCAAGCGCAGACGGCAATGTACAGGAGTCTTGTTTTGTAGATTTTGTTAAAAAAAAAAAAGTGCAGCCCAATGTGACCAGGGATTGTTACTGGATGCTGTGTCTTGTTTTGGGTTTTTGCTCCATCATCATTGTATAGTGGTCAAAGGACAGGTGGTGCTTATTTTTCCTCAGCCAGCAATTTGTAGAGGTGCTCCACATGCACTCTCTTTAGATCCCTGCATTTAAAGCAGACTAGTTTTTAATTAAATTAAAAATATAAATATATATAGTGTTAAAGATATACTGGAGTGACGAGTAAAGAGTAAAAGCACAGTTTAAAAAAAAAGGAACAGGAGAAGTTCTCATTCCTTTAAAAAAAAAAAAGATTACTTTTTTACTCAAGTGCCTTACTTGTAACTCATTACTACCCATCCATGCAACAGACACAACAGAAAATAATCAGACCTAAATAACAGAACTAAACCGTACACTGTTCATGGGAAATCGACAACAACAACAAACAACAAAACCGCTCCAGACAAGTCTTCTAAACAGTGTTTACCTACCTCCTCTAAACAGTAGGTTACCTCCTACAATCAGATGATAGTACTTAAATTAAGATTTTTTTGTGTTGTTTGTATTATGTCGGCTTTATCAAAAGTTGACATACATGGAACATATTTTCAATATATTCTCTGTTAAAAAATCACAATACATTGGTATTACTACAGGTACAGTAATATAGTTGAATATGAATCCATGGACAAAAGCAAAAAAATATATATATATGTGTGTTTGCTGTATATGGTACCTTTCAGAGTCCAACATAGAATAAAAGTAGATAAGAGAGTATCTCATAGTCTATTTCCTTTAATTTTCAAAGGATGAAAAACAGAGACATAGCGTAACTATATACATCCATAGAGGAGGAGATGAAGGGAAAAATAAATAAATGAATAAAAGTGCTTGTAGAAGTATGACTTCACACTGTTACATATATGTTACAGTTAAATATCTATACACAGAGAAATACAAGTTAAAAAAAATCAAAAAAGATTATGAAAGTTATGTAAATTAATTATCTTAAAATCATATCTCAGAGGTTTAACATATTGCGCCCATTTTCCCAGTGTTGTATAAAGCTGTCCATCTTAAAATTTAGGTAAAACATTCTCAATATGATTTCTGCTGAGTCATGTTACTTCTAATCACAGTTTCATCATAAATACAGTTTTAAATTAAGATTTACAACATAATTTGTGCGTGTGTGTGTGTGTGTGTGTGCAGCCTGTTCACAGGGAAAATATGGTCTTGACTGTGCACAAGACTGTCCATGCCTCAACAATGGGACCTGCGACCGTTTCACTGGCAGCTGCAGCTGTAGTGCTGGATACTACGGCCACTCCTGTCAACACAGTATGCAAACACTCACTTATAACACAAAAAGAAACTCGATGATAAGGTTACCAGACTGTGTCGTCACTGACACTTCTGTTAAAGCTCTCTTAGTGGAATAGGTGACCGTCTGCAATTTGAATAAACCTTGATACAACGTGACTAAATGACCATTTCTAACCATACTCTGTAACAAGAAACCTTAACCTGAATTCAGTGTCTTGTGTGTTTCTTAGGATGTCCATCTGGGTTCTTTGGAGTAAACTGTGCCCATGCGTGTGACTGTAAGGTGGGGCAGACATGTGACCATGTGACAGGACAGTGTGTGTGTCCACCAGGCTACTATGGCCCACAATGTCAAAGATGTGAGTATATATGACTATCTAATGATTAATTATCAACTAAAATCTATAAAAGTACATGTTTGTAAGATCACGGTTAAAAATCATTAAATGCAAAATCAAACATATAGATCTGAACAAAAAGAAAGAGAATACATATCTCATATTTCCAGTGTTTTTTAGGTTTTTGAGATAAGTCAGAAACACTATTAAGCACACACAAAGTCAAAGCTTTGTGCACGTTAATAAACAGCCACCTGGATGCCCAGCTGCAACAGGACATGGGCAGATACGAGCATACATGAATAAGAGATTTAAAAGCAAAAGAGTCGGTGAGAGTGTGTTCTGGCAGGCAGACAGACAGGCTGGTAGGTAGGTGGGCAGGCGAGCAGGCTGGTTATTTGATGAGAGACAGGTGTTTCCCGACTGCTTAATGCATTCCTGTTACATCCTCCTGCCCTCCTGCCTGCTCGCGGGGCTCTCAGCTGCTGTGTGAGCGCCTAAATGGCCACTTCAGTCCCAGCAGGAGATATGACTGAGCATTGCAGAGCAGCTGTAAGGCAGCTACAGGCTCCAGAGATAGACCTGGCTCTATCGGTGTGTGTGTGTGTGTGTGTGTGTGTGTGTGTGTGTGTGTGCAAATGTGTTTGCACATGTTGTTATCACTAAACGCGTTTGCGAAAGTGAGTAAATCTGTCCTCTTAACTATATGCATTGTGTGTCTGTTTGTGCCTGTGTATTTATTTGAACCTTAAATATGTTATTGTACACAGTCACATTTGTGCAGGCTTGTATTTTAAGGTGCAGGACAGTCATTCCCAAAGACTGGGTCGGGACCCACAGGTGGGTCACAGTAGATTTTATTTGGGTCCTCAAATAAATAAAGTACTATTGAGGAAATGCTTCAATTTTAAGATTTATCTGCAGTACAAATTTCATAAATGTATATATTGTTTTACTAATGAGAGGAAAAAAAGAGCCTGTCAAAATGGTCAGGAATGTTATGTTGTTATGCACAAATGAACTATTACCAGAATTTATTGATAAGGCTTACTGCGACTTGGGTTGCAATGGTTTGTCATTTCAAAAAACTGGGTCCCCTGGAAAGAAAATGTAGGGAACACTGGTGTAGGAGTTTTAAATGTGTACAAGGATAGAAAAGTGAGCATGTGTTGCTTATCATCCCACTCTTAAAACTTAACTTTCTGAATCATTGTCCAGTTTGCTAACTTATCCTTTATGAGGCTAGAGGATAAATAGAAGATAATGCTAGTTGCCTGTATGCACTTAAAATAGTTCATTCATGCACAGGAGTTCAACACAAATGTCGATTTTAGAGCATTGCCTTCCTATCTGGAAAGTAAGTTCACTAACGAGACAACAGTCCATCCTTCTGGTAGTATGTAGGGATGAAGGGTTGCATTGTCCTCAGGTCTGAACCTAATGCCACTCATTGCATAATTTTGAAAAATGCTGAAAAAAAAAAAAAAAAAAAAAAAAAAGTGACTTAAGGGCTGAGGAGGAGTGTGTGTGTGTATGACACAAGAGGTACTATTGCTCAGTGTAGCAGTAACAGCTAGTAGTCAGAGCTAACCATGACCTGCTGTCTGTTTGACAGACTTTGACAGCTATTAGAGGCACGTCTGTGGCCCTTTTTGAAAAAGTTTCTCTGTTATAGCTAGCTGAGCTAACGGCGGCTCAGAGAAGTGTGTGTGTCTTCAGGGGAGTGTCAGTATTTAGCCATAGTCCTGCTGGTTTTCATGGGAGCGTCATCAAGGGAAAGAATGCAGTCTGTTGGTGCTTTTACAGCTGTCAAAACCACCGAAAGTTAGAAATACTAAGTGCAGGTTTTGCAAAAAACAGCATATGCTAAGTATGAATGATGAGTTTCAATCAGTATATATCTGAAAATGAACACTATTTCACAGACTCCCACTCAAGAGCGGAAGCTGATGGAGGTGGGTCACCCAACCCTGATTAGAGGGTGTTAACTTTCTTTTTTTAAATATACATTTCATGATAGTTGAGCCATTTTCCACCCATAAAATGATGATTTTTATAAGTGTATTAAGAACTGTCAGTATTAACACCAGCATTCATGTGTTTCATCACATTGTAGGGATATAGCTAAAAAACATGTTTAAGTGTGCTGTACATCTTTAATGAAAACAATGAAAGTGTTCATAACTACAGTAATTCAAATCAATGTGTGTATGTGTATTTTTTGTGCTCAGGGTGTGAGGCTGGCAGGTTTGGATTGAGCTGTGGATGGTCATGTGACTGTGCTGGTGAGGCCCCATGTGACCCATCGACAGGACGGTGCCTCTGTCCCCCAGGAAGGACAGGACAGAGGTGTGAAAAAGGTAGATGTCCCCACGAGGGAACCACGCTTTTAATAACAGGACTAACATACGTAAATGAAAAATGGATGTCTAAATTTTAAAGGAGATATCAGTAATATATTCATGGTACTAAATCATAAAATTACCATGATATGTCATCAGAGATCAAGGGAGCATGATAAATTGGAATAATCACTTCTCTGAAACATTATAGCCAGCATGTTCTCCTTTCAAATTTCCACTCTGCAGAACATCTGTTTTTGTTTGCCCATTTCACATTTATTCACTTCACTCAGAGTTAAAATTAAGGCAGAATGTTTGCAGAATGAGTAAGTGTCTGTTTTTGAGTTGCAAGAAATCAACAATAATCTTTTGGATGGAGTGGATATTTATGACAGTTAAATTGAGCAATATGTTAATGGAGTCTGGCAGGCAGTGAGGCAGGCAGTCACTGAACTCCAACTCCAGAGTGTGTATTTTCAGCAGTGGGCTTTTGTTTTCGTGATAATGGGCTTAGCTTTACATTGACAGAAGAATGACAGTTATAAACAGCTGATCACTGTCATTGTCAAAGTAGATTGTAGTGCTCATCTTGCACTTGTACAGGTTTAGTGTCCCTGCAGCCTGCGGGCAACCTGCCTGGGCTTCAAGTGTGGGGAAGAGGGGGTGGGGGAAAGAACTTGCTTCAACCATAGACAGTATTTTAAATAGGGCTTGAGCCTACTTAATATACCATCTATGGCTCCAACTCTGCAGACTGCAGTGCTAATTCTTGAAAGCTAGGGTGTTGCATATTGCTCCTTTAATTATCAGAAATTCAGAAAATGCCTCCTGTTCAAGAGCTCTTTCCTTTTTTAAATCTACCCCTCTCTTTCACTCTGTCTTTTCCGTCTCAGACTGTGGTGGAGACCGTTTTGGCCCTGGCTGCTCCCTGCCGTGCCAGTGTTCCCACAGGGCCCGCTGTGATGGGCTGAGTGGGCGATGCTTGTGCCCGCTCACCTGGCTGGGCCCCACCTGTAGTGAAGGTAAACCTAAGCCCTCATCGCCACAGACACACACGCACACGACAAGGGTTGTCAAGCTAAAGCAGAAACGGACACACACACACACGCACACACACACACACACACACACACACACACACACACACACACACACACACACACACACAAGGTCAGGGGCTGTAAAGCTGAAGCAGCTTTAGTGAAATACTGTGTCATGAAGTGTGAGAGGCTGAGCCCCATCACTCTGTGTGTCACCCTGTCTCCCTCAATAGCTGCTCCTGTCTCCTGACAGTTATTTTAATCTGCACCCAGCATGGAGCCGGGCTCGAGGCTGTCTTCGTTTTACCTCCTCAAAGCCAAGCACACGGGAGACTACGTACCAGTTACTTCTCCTCCAGAAAACCCAGAACATTTGCTTTTGATTTTCAAATAGTGCTGATGTCTTCTTGCTGTTTTTTTTCTCTTTCTCTTTTCAGCAGTGCTACACCAAACCCCAGGACCACTGAACTTTTCTGTGTCCCAGAGAAAGAGAAGAGCGGGCAACAAAACCACATAACCCAAGCAGAGGTGCAAACTCCTGACTGGACGTTCAAACACAGGGCTCGGCTCTGTGAGACATTACTCAGATCATCTCGGTAAAGGTGATGTTAGTAATGCTGTGTTTTTGTGGGACTGGTATTCAGCTGTCAGAAACTGGCACTCCATCACTGAGCCTGGAGCTCGCGATCATCACCCAGTGGACCTGGCTTGTGAGGGGCCCTCAAAGGACCATAAACTCTAAACCTACCCCAGAATTCCAGGGCTACGTGGACTTCTTAGCAATTCTCATGAATACCTGCATCACACTTGTCACTATTGCTGATTGAAAGCGCTTAATTTGCTTTCCAGTTTGACACTTAATGATCTGTTAATGGTTCAGTTTGTCTCTCAAGAGCATTTGGACAAAATGTGTGGCTGAATCAGAGTCATTGGAGAGCTTTCACAATCACTATCATTTTGTTGTTTTTATTTTTTATTTTTCTTTTCTGTGTGTCTACAAAAAACTTGATGGTTAGCATAACAGAGTGCCAGGCATATTTCTGGTAAAAATCAAATGCCTCTAAAACAGATTTAGAAATATATGAGTGACTTTTTTTGGTTATTCTGGAAAACAAAACACCAAGATCCACACATACAGCAATTGCAGGCATGAAAGCTATAAAAATATGCTCCAAAAATATTGAAGCAGGGCATGTTTCATAATGAAAAATACCACAGACATATTTTAAAACAAATAAGAATGTTCTGCTTTATGTCTGGAGTGTTTTTCTGCAATAAAGTCCAATCACCAGTAGAAATCCAGAATCTTGCAACAAAGATGCTTCATCTCAAACAAAATGTGGGTGTGCTGGAGCTTTCAAGTTTCAACATCATACTTATCCTGGTTGCATTTTGGACAATGATTGGCTTCCAAACTAATTGTCTTATACTTTAAGCTCCTAAAGGTCTAGTGTGTAAGATTTAAATGGATTTATTAGCAGAATATTGCAGAAATTAATATGCATAAGTATGTTTTCATCAGTGTATAACCACCTGAAAATAAGAATTGTAGTGTTTTTGTTACCTTAGAATGAGCTGTTTACAGTACATGCTTGGAATGGGAGGGTGAGGCGAATTGGTTGCAGTCTGCAAGCTCACCACTAGATGCCACTAAATCCTACAAACTGGTCCTTTAAAATCAGCTTCAAGGTGAGCACAGAGAAACTTTATCTTGAGGCACACACATCATTTTGCACAGTGAAGTGTGAAGACATCCAAGAGAGACAACATATTTTTGAGTGGATGGGCACTTGAGCAAATTCAAACTGATGAAAACATTTTGAGACTGGTAACTGCGTACAAATATTGCAGGTCTGCATCCTCATTAAAACCATTGTGTAGTTCACTTCCATCATAGTGACCCATGAAACACTGAAATAGTTCTCTGTCATACACATACACAGAGGGAATATTATTACTTAAATATTGTTACGCATGTCTTTATTCCCTTGATTTTAAATTGTTGGTAGCATTTTATATTTTGATTTCACACCTCTTCCTTGTATTTTTT
This sequence comes from Lutjanus argentimaculatus, assembly GCA_034769285.1. NCBI lineage: Eukaryota > Metazoa > Chordata > Actinopteri > Lutjaniformes > Lutjanidae > Lutjanus > Lutjanus argentimaculatus. The sequence goes on from JAWZSL010000001.1 coordinate 8,467,179, forward strand.
GCCTTGTGAAACTGCATAATTTCCTAAAACAATACAGAGATCATCGGTTTACAGATTATTCTAAACCGATTTTCTCGTGATATAGGAGTCAAACTAATTTATTTTATTGACCATACACCTGCCTTTTACAAATGTCTGTGAATATATTGTCACACAAGTGATGTGAACATGGCAAATGGAATATGAATATGACATTAACAAACTTCATTTACCCACAACACTCTTCACTTATTGACATTATTTTATTTGAATGGGGTGTACCGCTTGTGATATACTACAGGCAAAACTTGCATACATTGCACTTCTAACAGATCTGTGTTTATTGAGTCAGCAGCCAATACAAAGTCTTGGAAAAAATTTAATAGTTTCTCTGCAACACCTCTATACATTTGTATGGTCGTACATTACAAGTCCCATATCACTACTGCTATTTAACATACATGTGCATTTGATTTAAAGGTCCAATATGTAAGATTTATGGAGATCTTTTGGCAGAATATGGCAGAAATATTCATAAGTATGTTTTCATTAGTGTATAATCGCCTGAAAATAAGAATCATTGTTTTTTGTTACCATAGAATGAGCTGTTAATATCTACAGAAGGCGCAGGTCCTTTTTAATGGAGGCCACCATGTTGCACAGTCATATTTCCACAGTAGCACACAACAGATCAACCAAAAACTGGCTCAAGATAGGGACATATCGCATTTTTTGCAAGTGGCATGGCACTAAATCGTACATATTGTTCTTTAAATGAGGGCGTTTCCTTTTTGTAAAAACTGTATTTGTATTATATCTCAGGTCAGTGCCAGTTATATCAGTCCTAACCTACTGTGCTCATTTCCTGGCATACCTGCAGTATGTCAGTGGTACTACATTGATACATTTTGTTTGTATAAAATTGATAAAAATCAGATTTTACTGTTATCTTTTCTGTTGTCTTTTTTATTTTGCCTGTGTGTCTTTATCATGAGTGGTTGTATTTTGACTGAAACAGAGGGAAAAAGAGCCACAAATCAAATAAATAACAACAAACACATCTGTGGACACCTGCATTTAACCATCTATTTTTGAATCATGCGCTTTGAATGCAGTGTTGCATGGTATTGATTTCTGTGATCCCTGAGTGGGAGGGTGCAGTGAGGTATGGGGGAGAAAAAGAGAGGTTTCAGCTGTCATAGAGAGCTATGGGATCCTGTATGTGTGTGTGTGTGTGTGTGTGTGGATATGTCAGTGTGTGTTTTTGTGCTCGGCTACTACCAGGCATCTCTCATCAGCCAGAGAAGGGTCAAGCATTAAGGCCATGCCTGCCTCCCTGACAGTAGTCTAAAGTGGGTGGGGGTGCTCCTGAGCAAGTTACACTGGTGGTGTAAGGTGTGTGTGTGTGTGTGGTGGGGTGTCAGTGTCAGAAGCATTTTTCAAGTGCGCTGGAGCATTTTCTCTTCCATCGGCCAAAGGCGGCTCTGGTCTGGCAGAGGCAGGCAGGTGCCTGGACCAGACATGCACCCCATAATATCCAGCATCCCCTGGGTGAGTGATGGGTGAACGGGCCGGCCAGCGGAGGATGGAGCCCCCCACACCCACTCTCTCCGGTGAGGCTGATGGATGGGGGGCCGCTCCGGCTCGCCCCGTGTTGTGACAAGCAGCAGATGTTCTCCAATAATGTTTATCGGCCGAGCCTTCATCTTCAGATGACACACACCTGTTTCCAGTCAAACAGGCCCAGAGAGGCCATCCATCCACGGAGCTCTGGGTGGCCACCGCACCCCTGGACCAGCCCTCCACACATAGCGCAGGGTGCCACAGCAGAGAGGGGTGCCACAGATGAAGAGCTGACATGCTAAATGATATATAAATAATAAGATGAGGGGGGGAATTCTGCACTGTGTTGCAAAGCATTTATTTATTGGTTCAAAGAGACAGTTAAGTTTTTTTTGAAGTTGGGTTGTCAGTGTATTCCCAATAGTAGATGGCGGTCGGCATACCCCCAGTTTGGAGAAGCAGCAGGAGTACTGGTGTAGGAAGCAAAGCAATGTGGATGGGGTGCAGCAACAAAACATATTTTAAGTTTTTAAATCAACATTTAAGTGGTATGCTATATTTAGAATATTTTCACTGCTATACCTTGCCATCAGACAGCCTTTTCTGATAGGAAACTGCTGTCAAATATGAAAAATATCTCCATCTCCAAACCAACCGAACTCCTTTGGCAAAAACTTTCATTTTACTAGTAGATGCTGGAAGTGGCTCGGCTACAGCTGCCTTGATCGGTTAGTTTGTTTATGTTATTGTGTGACCAACTGACTGAGGCAGATTACAGGTTTTGCCAGTGGGATCTGGTGGGTTTGGAGAGAGCAATACAACAGCTTATGCTTGCTGTTGACAAAGGCTGTCTGACAGCAAGTTAAGCAGAAAAAATTATTCATTTTTAGGTGGACCTTTTCTTAAGTGGCTCAAATACGTTTTGCTGCTGTGAATGGTGACAACAATGCTACAGCCGTCATGTCCCCCTTTGAAATTTCTATTCCAGGCCTTACTGCTGTCCACAGCAGTACATTGCTTAGCTTCCTACACCAGTTCTCTTGCTGCTTCTCCAAACTGTTGTGATGCTGGCTGCCATCTACTATAGCTAATACACTGATTATTTAAGTACCTCATACAACCCCAATTCAAAAAATCTGAACTACCCCTTTAAGATGCTCACAGGGAAAGAAGCTGATTCAGGCATCATTCTGGCTCACTTAAAATGATCTCAACACTTCGAAAGCCACTTTTGTTTTATTACAAGTGCAGGAACAAAGATGCTCTTTGTGCTGTAAGGCTGTTGCAGGGAAGAAATGGCCCACTGTTCTGTACTGTATGCATGCTGGCTTATCAGGGGTGAGGGAGCGAGTGAAGGGTGCAGGAAACTGGCGATGAAATAGCCCGTAAAAGGTAAGATCGCATCATGGGTACTTTTTCACTGTAATTAAGCATACGCCACTCTTTGCAAAAGAGATTCTATCACTTTGCTGCCATAGCTCCATGTCCCAGAGATAATTTCTGCCTCTCTGCGTTGAACCAGATCTCCCAGAAGGCCATGGTGTTTTGAACTCCAGCTGACAAAGCTGTTGGTTCAGATAAAAGAATGAGGGGGGGAAATAATTTCAACACGTCCTGCACCATTTGTTCGGTTGTTGCCTGAAAAAATAAATGTTAAATGTCAAGGCTGCAAAAAGATGCGTATCAAAGAACTCTCCCACACCCTGGAATCTGTGTAAAGAAGGCATCTTTAGTTTAGATGTGTCAGCAGAACAAAGATGCAGAGATGACTCTCTCTCTCTCTCTCTCTCTCTACATATATATATATATAATATGTATATATATGTATATATATATGTGTGTGTTAATATATATATATATATATATATATATGAAATATAAAAATTGTCTCTCAATGTAAAGTTCAGCCTGTTATCCTGAAAACAAAAACCCACTGCTTGAAAAATAACACACTCTTTTGAGTTCAGTGAGTGCCTGCCTCACTGACTGCCAGACTCCATTGACATATTGTTCAATTTAATAGTTATAAACATCTACTCCTTCAAAAAGATTATTAATAATTTCTTACTACTCATAAACAGACACCTAGTCTTCTGGTGAAGATTTGGCACTAATTAACGTGAAATGGGCAAACAATAACACAAGTTAAGGGCTGGAATAGAAATTTCAAAGGAGGACACCACAGCTGTAGCAATGTTCACAGCAGTAAGCAGTGTACAATTTTGAACTCTGTGTCATTCTAAATTATTTAGTTAAGAAAAGAAAATTGTATGTATCATGTATGCATAGGCAATAAATGGTTAGTACATGTGATTTCACAATTATGGCACCATTAATCATATATTATTCACCAGTGTTAAAGAGGGGTCACCACTTCATTTGAAGGGCCACAAACATGATTCATAGATTTTCATGATTACAACACTTGGAAGTCAACAGAATACATGAACACTTGTTTGACTGGTCAGGTTTTTCATCTGTCATTTCAACTGCAGACTTAATGAAAAAGACATGAACATAATCAATAAGTCAGAAATCATGATTATTGAAGTACCTTAGTTGTTGTTGTCAGATTCTAAATCTGATAGTTAGTGGGTATGCATACGAGTGTTTGAGAGAATTGTGGGCAACACAAGAGGCAAAAGTCCAGGTTAAAATGCAGAACCTTTTTATTTTCTTTCAATTTCTTTGTAGTTTTCTTCAGGGTTTTAATGTGTAGTTTTAGCTGTGCAAAGAGAAAACAAATGACTAAGATAAGACCAAAATCTCAACAAAAATTGTGTACAATAATAAAAGGAAATCAAATATTGAATAAGGAATTGAACTTACAGGATGCATACAGTGGTCACTGATTTGGCATGAAGTGATTCCACCTGAGGAGGGTTTGTTCTTCCCAGGCAGGAGCGCTTGCTCTGTATCCCTGCCTCAGGTGAGATCATATGAGCTCTGGGTGTGGACTTGTCACAGATGCATTAATTAACACATTGTTCTTGCATCAAGTCATGCATGAAATACTGTTAATTCTTGTACATTCCTGATATTTCATGAATGAATTCATTCTTTTTCATGCTTGAGTTCATGATAATTTCATTTATGTACTGGTACTATAAAATGTTACCATATTTTGTTAATTAAAAAGGTGAAATGTTAAAGTTGAACTAGATGTAGGTGGTGTACATTAGTATATTCACCACTGGATGGCGCTCAATATGGGAAAAAAGCATGGAGCCACTGAACAAACCTTTGATTCAAGTGAGTACACATGAATGAATGGCTCATGGTATAATATAATTAACATCATGCAGATTATATATTCACATTGTCTGACACTGAAGTATACATTTGAAGTTTAAATTGCCCAACAGGACCAAATGCGCAATCTGCAGTACCCACTCCTTCAAACATGGAACTGAAGGCCTTGATGAGCTCCTTTCTAATCTACTCCATGAGCAGAGCATGAGATGATTTCAATAGCAGGCTCCAAGTGGTTCTGCCATCACGCCTGTCCTGATTAGACTCGTCATATTAAAACCATGTGCACGCCTGCTCCGCTCTGCTCTGTCCTGGTCTGTTCCCGGCCGGGACCGTGTTGAGTGTCCATCAATAACACTAATGACCCGTAGCCTCCAGGGAGAAAAACAAACAGTGTAATGAAACCACAACCTTAAGCTCTGCTGCTTTCTAAGAGGGTGGAGAAAAGACAAGAAGATAAGCAGAGAAGAAGAAGAAGAAAAGCAGAGAGCAATCATTTCTTGCCCCCCCCCCCCACCCACACAACACACACACACACACACGAGGGAGGATACAGACAGAGGAGGTGCTACCAGTATTGTAAACACAACAAAAACTTGATGTGATGATTTGTGGAGTCTCCCCACCCAAACACACTTCCTCGCTTGTGCCAACTGTTAGCAAGCACCGCTCCATACCAACCCCTCCACACCCCCACACCCATCCATACCTCCCTCTCCGAAAATGTTTCCCCTGGCGTCTGAGTCAGCATGGGTGCCAAGTCAATCAGTGTGAGAGCTGCCAGCTGTGCTGGCCTCCCTCTCTGGGGGTGTGATGTATGTTCCAGCTAGGCGGGGCAGTTACATGCCACACAGGGTTGGCTGCGTGGACGGTCGAGTGGCAGAGGAGAGGAAGGGAGGGTTGAGGGGTGAGGAGAGAAAGAGAGGACAGTGGCTGAACAGGAGCTGTAATGAGGCCTGATGGATTCTGAGGCTGTGCCAGCTGCCCCATTAGCTGAGTGGCTCCAAGCCCCACCAAGCATTGCCCACCGTGTGCCCACACACACACACACACACACACACACACACACACACTGTAGGGGCACAGCAGCTTGGGGATCCAGCCCTTTTGACACACACACTCGAACACACAAACACATACACACACACATACACACAAAACACACACACACTTTGCATTTAAAGAAACAATATGTAACAATTGCACATTAAAAAAATGAATACTGCAGTCTGAATAGTGAGTTAGAGCCGTAGACATATATTAAAGGTTAAAATCCTATTTAATACACAATCTATGGTTGATGTGAGTTGTTTTCCCTCGCCCTCCTCTCCCCAGACTCGGGATCGCAGCATTATAATTTGACAATAACGACGAGGAGTTCTACACTATAACTTGATCAGCTGTTTATGACTGTAAATTGTCTCTCAATGTAAAGCTAAGCTCGTTATCCTGAAAACAAAAGCCCACTGTTCTGAAAATACACACTCTGGAGATGGAGTTAAGTGACTACCTGTCTCCAGGTAGATTTTCCTGTATGTGGAAAATCAGAAATTCAGAGATGTTTCACATAGGGCTGCTCAGTGCAGGTCTAACAAGGTTTCAAATACGGCAAACTGAAACACAAATCCAAAGTTGGTCCCAATTCAAAAAGTTGTGTTGCTGATCATATCACCTATTTGTTCTATATCAAGAAGACTGGAGAACTCAAGCAACCATGCTTCTATTGAGAAACATTCAGGTTTATGATTTAACAAAATCGTTTTTTAGCAGCCAAGAAGGCTAGGCCTGCTATTTTCCTGTCTTATTTTGACTTTACCTGTGCAGCCTGATATCCCAACAAGCAAACCAGAGGACATGGGGAGAGATTTATATCATTATCACTGAGATTGAATGAAAAACTTCTGCCCAAAAGGACTTGACTGCAGGGCAGTGCCCTAATGAATCAAAGTTCCCAGTTGTCCACAACCATGCCAGCAGTGATCCAAGGAGCTTGGGTGTATTTTTTTTTAGTTCTGGAGGGTGTGACATAAGCTCTATGGAGGATCTTTAATTGTATAATATTTGTATGTTTCCTTAATTTCTGATGACATATCACGGTCATTTTATGATGATTATTACAGCAGTGGTTCCCAAACTTGAGGCATAGAGCCACTGCAGGCGGGTGGATGACAAGGGGAAAAACATTGTGTGAAACAAAGTTAAATGAATATGATTTATGTCGGGAAACTAAACAAGAGTTTGCTGATGCTGACATGCTGACCTTTTTCACTATAATTCAACTTGAATCCTTTTTTGATCAGTTGCTTCTTCAATTATTGTTAATGATGGATAATAATAACTGTGGGATCGCGGGGCATGAACTTAGTCTGGTTTCTGTAGGGCATGGCAGAAAAAGATTGGGAACCACTGTATTATTGCATTGCCTAATGCTCTTCTCTTTGACTTCCTCAACTCTTTAAACACACACTTCCGCACACACTCATCCAGAGCCATGCCAGCCACACGTCAATACACACTGAGCCCTTTATGAGAAGCTGTGGGCTAATGACGGCCATAACTCCTCCCAACGTGTTGATGAAGTGTGAGAGGATACATGGGTGACATTGGCATGTGCTAATCAACGCTGATCAAACCGGCGACACACACAACAGTTAAATGTTAAGCTGCCAAAATCACCCGAGTGCCCTCCTCGCTCCACTCGCTGCCCATGCACAATGACATTATACACACGGCTGTCTATTTGTAATATTTTGGTGTTCTTTCTAGAGGCAGAGCGTTTGGACTTTGGTCTCGGGGAAGGTCTTTGTGTAGGTGATGTAATAACACGGGCAGCTTGGATTGCAGTGGGGGCATGGTCACTGAGGGGTGGTGGCAAAATCCTGCTGTCCACATGCAGTCACGGTATCATTCCTGTTTGTTAAAAGTTTGTTGAACAGTTGCCTCTAGATAGTTATTGCACCTGCAGAAGAATGAGCTTCTGTACCAGTGCAAGGTGAGAAACCTCTTACTTCTTTGTGTCTGATTCAGTTTTTAAAAATGGCAGAAAAGCTGCACAGCTTTTGTGAATGCTCGATCTTGATTGGTCAATTACGGCATTCTATGGTCTGTTATTTCTCAATTACAGACCACAGCAACAGGCGCAATTCTGATCACAGATTCCCGGAGGTCTAAAGTGGAAGCAATAAAGTCATTTTTGAAGGAAAAAAAAAACATTTTTAAATCAATTTATTTTGTGTCAAATTGTGATTTTTTATGAAGTACCTGTATAATAAGAGGGATAATGTACAGTGATCAGGTCATTACTGTGAATAAACCCCTTCAGGCTGATTCACAACTGCATCACCCTGTCAGAGATTATTTTGGGATAATGACCTGCTCACTGAACATTAACCTGAACATATGTGGCTTCTCAGCAACACAAGCAACATCATTATGATGAAACAGGTATGTGAAATACAACAACAGAAGTTAAAGCTGCTGTAAACAATATTTTTTTCAAAACAGCAATGGATCAATTGACTATGTGCAATGTAAAAGGGCTGACTTAAAGTGACAAAACCACAAAGAATTTAAATCCGACTCCCCTCAGCTCTGAGAGTTTTCTAGTGACTTACAGGTCATTGTTTTGGTTTTGTGGCCTGCAACTGTGCTGTTTTGGTTCACTGTCACAGCAGGCAGCTGTTTTCAGCAAAAAAGCACTAAAACACTGTACAGTACCTGCTCAGCAATAAACAGCCAACCAATAACCTGCTGGTAAACATAGTGGCATGTATTTCCATCAGGAGTTAGTGAAGACAACAAAACCCCAAATAATTGCTCATATTGTTACTTGTAACAGATGGATTTGTAAATAGACAACTGTATGCTAACAAGCTTAACCAATCGACTTTAAAGGTGATGATATCAGTGTTGTGTCCTCAAGTGGCCAAAAAATCAGTAATTGCAGATTTGAGGACTTAGGCACTGGATTGGCAGACACAAATCTTAAGCCCCATTTATGCTGGACAAAAAACCCACAAACAAATGATTTTGCAGTTGGTTTGTCAGCTCCACTTGAAGGTACATGCTAATAACAAATTTCATCCATCTCCATTCAAGCAGTGCTTGAACATCAAACAATTAGCCGGCGTTGAGTTTGAAAGAGAGACTGAAGTAAAAGATAATAAAAAGTTATACAACAGTTGGTTCCGATCAAGTAGTTGATTGGAAAAGAAGCATTCTATGAGTGCTGATATAGAGTACAACAGCACTGGGACTTTTAACTACATGTGTCACTCCACTTTACAAGAGTTCTTGTAACTGTTAAATTAATGTTACATTAACAGGCTGGCTTCATTGAATGAATTGAATGAATATGGCCTGGAAGCAGCATGTAAGTGGCGTAAGATCCACTTTACAAACATGAAAATAGGCCAGCCTTCTATTTATATTCTTTGCTTAAGTTTGCATTTGTTACATGCAGCAGCCTGTGCTGTCTCTCTCTCTCCTGTCAGGCTTGTCTCACTCCTCCCTCTCTACCTGAGTGCCGATTGCAGAAATCACGGCTCAAACAGGGGCAGGAGGCTGCAACATATAAAGAGGACGCCACACCAAGAGGTAACAGTTTACCCACAAGCTTTATTTGTATAACCAAAAAGTATTAAACAAAAACACAAACAACCAAAGAGGAAACAAAAGGGACTGGAGACCCCGGCTGAAAAGAACAAAAGGAGGGAAGACACTGAACCAACCACGCAGTGGGTCGTCGCTCCCAGCGTCTCCCCCTAAACTACCTGAAAAAAAGAACTAAACCTGGAGTAAACAAAAAGACGAATAAAGTAACTACCGGTAATCTCCAGCCCAAACTAAAACAACAAACTAACACAACAAAACCCCAGCCCCCTAAATGAGCGTGGGGGAAAAAAACCTGCTTGGGGAAAAGAGAAAAAGAGGAGGAAAGGGAAAAACTCCTCACCCTCTGTGCTGGTGTCTGTGTGCCATGTGCTGCCCTGTCTCTACTCTCCCTGTCCTTCTTATCCCCCTCCCCTCCTCTCTACCTGAGTGCCGATTGCACTCAGGTGCGCAGCAGCCAGAGGGAGGAGTGAGACAAGCCTGACAGGAGAGAGAGAGACAGCACAGGCTGCTGCACGTAACAGCATTATACAGATATTATACTCTTATACAGATATGGGTCATCAAGTGTCTATTAAACTACTGTTAGGCTATACAGGAAATGACTCTAGCTTATTGACAGTTTGTTCTTGACAGGTTCTATTATTACATAGACTATTGTTTCCTGTCACCTGTATCCTTTGAATCAGCTGACAAGAGAGATTGAAATAGCGAGACTAAATGACAGGGAAATCATAAAAGTTTAATAGTTTTTAAGTTAACTCCCTGGTGATCATCCTGCTGGCATTTATGTTGTTAGTACCAGCTGGCAGTTACTTAGTAACTTTATCTCTTACATAGACTGTAGTCAGTGGATGCTGACTTAACCACATTAAATAAACTTGGTGAAAAAGTTGAAGCTTCACAGCGTTGTGCTGGCTTTAAAACTGAGGACACAATCTTAAAATACGGCTCACTGTCTTGTCTTGCCGTACATGTGCAGCATGTGTAATTAGTAAAAAGATATATTCCTCTTTGAACTGCTTTCAGACTTAACAAGTCTCCAGAATTCAAGTGCCTATGACCAAATCACAGTTCTGATGTCCAGTACAATGGCACTTGTGTGATATTGTGTGATATTGCTTTCATAACCACTGTAGTCATGGGCCTCTGTGCTGCTTTCTACTGTTTTATGGTGCATTCATGATGTTGAACGTGACAGTTCAGAAAATACTTAAAGTCATTTGCCTATATTTAGTGGGTTTCAAAACCTGCACATACACGCTAATTTGGTGTAAAGACAGTATTAGAGAAAAGTGGAGCTGTCGCATCACAGCTGACATAATCACATGATTGTATTGGTTAAGTTAGTCCACAATAGTACAGGTGGCAAAACTCACACTCACCATTATCACTTCCACTCCATTATGGCTCTGGACTACGCCATCACTACCATCACTGCAGCTGACCTCATCAAAGCTGGACGACCCGTGCTGACCTCATCAACACTGGGTGACCCCCCATGACCTCATCAAAGCTGGACGCCCCATGGAGCCCTGAGGGCTGACGACAGGCCTAAGAAAACACCCCATCCATTAGGGTGCCAAGAGCACTGTAAATGTGTGAGTGTCAGCGCCAGCCATCTTCACTGTCATGCCCAATTCTCCAACCCCCCACCCGAGCTACTCCGCGGACAATGGAGCCGCTGAACCTCCAACCCTCGCAGCCACAATGTCCGCCCACGTTGGCTGGCAGCAGTGACAGAGGGGGGGGTTGCCGGATGGGGAGGCCTGCTGCAGGATGGGACTCTTATTGAGCGTTTGAGCGATGAGCCAGGTCATCACATCTACCCAACTCATCCATCATGCCCCACAAACGGACACAAATAAAGAGGACACATTCCTGCCTCTGCTCCCACTACCACATTCAAGCCCTCTCCAGCCTTTTCTCTGCTTCGCTCTCTCTATGCGAGCCAAAGCCGGGAGAAAAAAAAGAGGACCAGAGTTCAGGCTCTCCCTCGCTCTTGGAGGCCATGGGAGCGCCAGAAGAAAGCGCCAGGTGGTTTTCTGACTCATGTCTCTTAGTTTAAATCTGTGTTTGGGCCAAAATGATGGGCAGCCAGAAGGACTATATGGAGTGGGGAGGCGTAAGGGAGGTGGAAGACAAAGGGTGAGTAAAACAGAGAAATAAAGAGAGAATGGCAGACATGTCAATCCACATTGTAGTCCTTTATTTCTTAGTTGTTCCTCCCACAGTATTGAATTGAAATGCATAACAGTTACATTGTAGAAAGCATTAAAACAAAGTACCTCAACTTGCTTGATTACTTTTTAAAATCGATTATAAACAAAACAACGACAAAAACAAACAAAATCTGGTCCCTCAAAACGGGAGAATAAATGAAAGTAATCTGTTATTCATCATAAGTTTGGCACAAGGGATTAACATGAACCGAACGTCACACAAGCTTGCAGACAACCGTAGAAAATGTCAGATACAGATCTTACCAGACCAATCATGCGTTTATGAAGAAATTATACCTGGCTTTTTTTTAATTATTCATTCTTTATAATGTTTTTCATTTTTTACAATTGAATCATTAAATTGTCATAGAAAAAAAAAACCCTAAGTAATATCTATTCATCGACCGGTTTCATTAGAAGAATAAGGAGTGAATTGTATGTTTAATACTATCCGGCACTCAAATGTAATCTACAAACCCCATTGAACTCTGGGATAGGCCCGGTAAGGAATCTCCCCTTCACCTGGGCTAAGAGCAGTGCTATTCAGTAAACAAACTACAGTTTGCCAAGAAATAAATACAGTTCTCAACATACAACAGCAAATAACAACAACAACACCAACAAAAAAACAAAAAAACAAAAAAACAAAAAAAGAAAACAAAATCATGATTGTCTAAAAATGAAAGACACACGAGCATGGAGTAGCTAACGACTAGCATTCAGGCTATTTAGTGGTATTGTTGGCTGACTAGGATGGATTCAAGGGTTTGAAAAAAGACATATGCCCTTTACAGAACAACAATTAACTTCAGCACTGGCTACTTATCTCAGTAAAAAAACAAACAAACAAAAAAACATTGTGTTTTCTTCTCTTCCACTAAAAAGACAGTCTATTTATATCCTTTCACAGATAGCGCAGGCGGGCAGGATGGAGTGCAGTGGAGAACAGTTGGTAGACACTCGTGTACAGTGCTATGATTGTGCAGACACACGCAGCTATGAAAACGCAGATGGGAAACTGGCCTGATTTCAGATCAACAATTACTTTTTTTTATTTGCTCTTCAATGACTTCAGTGATATTAAAGCGCTGTTAGCGCTATCCTTACATGGAGCGGTTTTCATTTGAACTGAGGCTGCTCACCCCACCCTTCATTTTTATCATCAAGTACATGTATTTATGAGAAACACCTGTGGATCTCTGGGAAATTTTCGTAGTATTTAAAGATACAACACCATTTCCAAAAAAGTTTGGATGTTGAATAAAATGTAAATTAAATGCAATGCAATTCATTTTCAACAGGTTTTCAAATGAATACGGTATAAAAACAAGATATTTCATATTTATACTGATCAACTTTATTGTTTTTCTAAATGCTGAGCACCTTTAGTCATATATCAAGCAAGAATGAGAAAGAATTTCACTTTTAAAACTTCAGCAATTAGTGTCGTCACTTCCCAAATGCTGAGTGAGTGTTGTTAAAGGAAAGGTGATATATCACAGCGGTAAACATGTCCCTGTCCCAACTTTTTTGGAACATATTGCGGGCATTAAATTCAGAATGAGTGCATAAAAAGAAGTTATTTAGTTTGAACATTTTATATCTTGCATGTACTGTATTCACTTGAATATAGGTCAATAAGTTTTTGCGTTCTGCTTTATTTATTTTTTACACAAGATCCCGACTTTTTTGAAATTGGAGCTGTACTTTTATCAGATGGGCCGGGGTTCTTATGCTTTACACACAGTGAAACATACCTGTCTTAGAGACACAACCAAACTCACCCTCCTCATCCTAAAATGTTCTCCTTGCTTTGTATGTGCTGGGCAATAAATGCAGTCTAGCCATGATACATCAGCACATCCATCTTCCATGTCCACCAGCTGCCTTTGCTGTGCAAAACATAGAAATTCAGCAGAATAAATACAGCTATTATTACTTTAGCATTATTATTTTCACCACAATCATCATCATTGCTATCATCCTGGTTGGTGTTAATGTAAGAAATCAATTTTAAGGTCTCAGTGGGACGTTTTGTTCTCTATCTGTTGAGGGGGGTGTGTTTTGGGGTCTGGGGCTGGGCTGGGTCCTGCAAGGACAGTGACCCTGCTGTGTGTAGGGCGCTGCGCTCAGCAGTCAGATGGGCCGTGGTTCTGCTCAGCAGTCACTCTGTGGACAATCAGGGGCCCCCCCGCACATAGCCCGCTGCAATGGGCTCCCAGTGCCATAGGTCAGGTTTTGGGGGTTGAAAGGTGAAAGGGAAGGCGCAGGGGTGTCATCATACATGGCTGAGGGACTGGATGGCACTGGATTCAGCAGCAGCCCGTGCCAGACTGTGCCACATGGTGGCCGGGTTGTGGGAGGCTGGGTGGAGAGAGTCCTTTTCAGCCAGAGACAGCATCATGGCATATGCCTGAAGGAGAGGAAGATGGATTACATTTAATGACCATGGGTAAAGTGATAGTTTGGATTATTTAATGCAGGGTTGTATGAGCTTCTTATCCATTGTTGGTGTATTACCTACAGTAGATGCAGGCTGTCTCCCTTGGTTTGAAGAAGCAGACAGGGGCACCAGCACCAAAGCTAAGCAATGTACAGCTGTGGACAAGGTAAACCAGCACCAGTCTCTAAAATTACTGATTTCATCCATGGAGTTTGGTTGGTTTTAGAGAGAACAATATTTGAGTTATATAATGGCGGGTTCCCGTTGAAAAAAGGCTGTCTGATGGCAAGGTAAAGCAGTGATAATATTCTACACTTAAACTGATAATGGTCTGTTTAGGTGCACCTTTTTAAAGTGGCTAAAATACCTTTTGTTGCTGACCCTGTCCACATCAGTTCATTGCTTAGCTTCTGTGCTGGCACTCCTCTCTGCTTCCTCAAACTGGGGGCGTGCCAACCACCATCTACTGTAAGTAATACACCTTTAAATGCTAATATGTACATACATTATATAGGTAAACAGGTGTAGGCACACATGAAGTGCCAAATGTGTCTTTTACCTGAGACTTAGATTTCCTAAAGAGTGGCTGCTTGATGGCCTCAGTCAGAGAGGGGGAGCCAAACGATGCGTCGTCTTCATCTCCCTCTCCCTCACTCAGCTCACTCTCCTCCAGCTTGCGCATTTCAGAAAAGTGACGAATATGATCCAAGGCTGAGTAGCTGCTCTGCTCCTCCTCATCCTTATACCTAGAAGTCAAATAGAAAATTTAAATAAGCCAATTTACTACTTTTGACTGTACATCATGCATACATTGTAAATGGATGTTTCAGCTGTGTGCCCCTGTATTGAATTTACCTTCTCGGAGAGGTTTTGCAGTTGAGGTTTAAGTCGTTTGGCCCATTGAAGTCCATTTCTTCTTGTCTGTCATCACTAAGGCTGCTAGCAAGCACTTCGCCGTCTGGTTTCCCAAGGGTGTTGCTCGGCTCTTCCCCTTCTTCTTCATCAGCACCTAACTCCTCTGCTTCCTCATCTTCCATGTCACGTGACCCATGGCTGGCCATCAGCGGCTTCTCTTCTTCAAATGGACCGCCATTTAACCTGCGGGTTCAGGAACATTGATTAGATCAATATAACTTGATAAAGGAGAAGACATTTGAATGAGGAATAAATGACAGTGACTTTGACCTCATTAGTTTCACATTTTATAAACAAACTGCTTTTATGCTCCAGAAAAGTGCAATCAAGGATTCTTCCAGTGCTTGTTAAATGAGTAGCATGAGCAATCAGACGCTGAAGTGAAAACTATATATTTACAGGGTGCTGGCTTTTGTTGTTTGTTTTCTTAGAAGTTCTTGTGAGAATCCTTTCTCTATACACACAAAAACAATGGAGTGTTTGAGGTAAGGAGCAAAGAGAGGTGGATCCGAGGCAGGACATGGCAGCTGGGATCGAGAGAGCCGGAATCCCGTTTGTCATCGAGGCTCTGGGGCCCCTTCGGGCACAGCAGCACTGGGCTGATCGTTGCAGCACTTAAGTGGAGTGCTCTGCCTCTCTCCTTGTTTATTTTCTCTACTATCTCGTATTCATCTAATAGGCAAAATATTTAGCTGACAGCCCCATTTGGTGGGAGAGTTATGAGAGTGTTGCCAACCGGCCCATTCCTCTCTCCCTGCGGAGGGGAGAGAGGAATGGGTCTTAATCTGTCCCTCTGTCTCAGCGCCACAGGAAACCACCATTTGGTAAATCATCTGGAACCACATTAAGACTGATTCACTAATTACACTCCGGGACGTCTTTCGTCAGCTCCCAAAAATGCCATTTCTCGCACAAAGGCTTCAGAGATGAGGACTGAGAATTGGACGTGGAGAAGTGGATAGATAGGAAACAAAACACATCAAGCACATCACCACATAATTATAGGATGCCTATAAACACGATGCCTACACTGGATTTGAAAGGGATGCATTTGAGCGTGCAGTGACCATAGAAGAAGGAATTACTGCAGATGATATTTTGCACATACAGGCTCCACATCATCTTTTCTCCTCCACCAGCAGCTGATAATACCGTGCTTTCCACAGAGCCCCCACTGGGATGCAGAGTTGGAGGCTGACGAGGTGGTATTCGTGCCGTGTTGAACTCGCGGGGCTGAGAAAAGGGACTAGCTCCAAAAAAGAGAGGAGCGAGAGCTCTGTGATTAAGAAAACAGATTCGCTAATTACGCTTTCAAACGTGGTAATTTGCTGGGGATAAAGTATCTATCAGAAGTAGTCAGGAGCACAGCACTTTGAAAGGAAACACGGGCCGACCCTTTGACCCCACCCCCTCTACCCTCTTCCTGTAGGCAGACATGTTGGTTCCAGATGTGGTGGGCTAAATGCTGCTGCACTCCCCTCCCCTCCTGCTTCTCTTCCCCTGTCCCTCCGACGCTCTACCGCCGGGTCCTGCTCTCACAGGCCCTTCTGCACAATCACACAGCAGTCTGCGAGATCTCTATCTGGACGTACAATCTGCCCTGTGATCACACCAACGTGAGGCACTGAAAACAAACTCCGAGACCTGAGCAGACCTCTCAACTGCTATCCAACCTGATCACAGCTCCAAGAATTTATTTGCATAATGCTCAGACGTAGTTGCATGTGCACAGTTATCTGTTCTTACGTGTGGGCGAAAGGCGACTGATATAAGGAGCTCCTGCATGTTTCCAAAACCTGCCATTATCTTAAATGTCATCGCAGATGATTGCTCTCTGCTCCAGACCTCTGAGCATGATGTGATAATTAACGAGAGCTGGCTGGGTGGTATGCACGTCTAAAATGAGGTGATAGCAGCTGACCCATTATTCATGCTTATTCAAGCCCTGAGAAGTCCAACAATCTTGATGTAGACACGATTAAAGCAAGAGTTCACTGTGTGGTAATGTAGGTTAGCCTAGCAGGTATAGTTTCAGATAAACGTTAATGTTATCCTGTATTTGAATCTTTTTACAAGGCCCTGGCCCTAATTTGTCCCTGCAGCTGAGATGTGCTAGGCAGATGCTTGAGTGCTCACTGATATTTGTCCATAAACATACTGTTCATCTCTGTAGATGTAGATCTAATCAGGAAAAAAGACAGACCCTCGGTCATGAACAGTCAAAGCTTACCCTTCCTCCGAGGGGTCCGGTGATGTCTGGTTCTGGCTTGTGTTGCTGATGAAATTTCTTATTTCATTAAAATAAGAGTCTTCTTTGTCATCCAATATGGCGCTGCCACTGTCCAGTTCAGACTGCGGGGATGACATTGCAGTGCCTGCAGAAAGAAGACAATATTTCAGTTTTGTCTCCAAAGATAAGGTGATATGATGATGATATTTCGATATAATCAATATTGCAAATGAAAGGTATGTTGCACCATGATGTCCCAAAACATTTCTAAATGATGACTGTCTGTCCACCTTTAAAATGCATTCATAGCTGGGGTAAGCAGTTTATTTTTGATTTATGATTGGGCAAATATTCCAAAATAATTTTTAAGCATCAAGTAATTCGAGAGAAAATCTAGCGATGAGAGACTTTGGCCAATCGCAGGTCAGTAAGATATTTGATTGTCTCATTCCCAAAATGCCTGTATTTCACCACCTTGGAACAATCAACCACTTTGAGACACAAATCCAAAGCGTCAGTAATTTTATGACCTGGGGACGACACTCAACAATCCATCATCTTTCTCCAGAATCGGGTACTGCACCTTTAGAAAACATTTTTCACACTTTAATTGTAGATGAATGACGGATAGCTGAGTGTGTTTCTGGACCTGTTTGTTTGTTCCAACCAAAGTTCCCATTAATAGCTTCAAATATGTCACTCTATGACAGTGTGACATACTCTGGATCTGCAAGTCCAATATTTTCCTAATGATATAATCATGGACCCATTACATCATAGGGAAAAACTGGATTGTGCATCATGTTATACACATTTTTACACACATTGGAATTCTTCATGATATATTTGGCATCTTTGGAAACTTTGAGACTTTGACAACAATTTAAAATAAATGTATGTTTTTGACAGTGCTTGTCCACACAAAATGCATTTGTAATAACAGACCTGCCAAAGTGTCTCTGAGGGTTAAAGCTGTGGTACACAGTTTATTGTTGGCATGATTGGGCAAAAGTTCCTTAATAACCTCTAAACATGATGTAATTAAGGTAGTCTGAGAGAAATCTAGACTTCTGCTCCTCCTCTTGGCCTTCAGGCATCAGAAATCTAGACTGTGACAAGAAACTTTGGTCAATCACAGGTCAGTGAGATAGTTGATTGTTGAGTCTGATCCCCAAAACGTGAGTATTTGACGACCTGGAAGTGACAATGAACAGTCTACCATCTTTGAGCCACCAAACCAGTCGGCAAGTCTGCAATTTGTTGACTTGGGAAAATCAGCTATCTTTCTCCAGAACTGGGTACTGCACCTTTAATGAAGTTTCCAATGTTTAAAATAGAAATTAAATGATGTTAACTGAGAACTGAGTGTGTTTCTGACCCACTGTTTGTGTGTGCCGACCAAAATTCCCTTAAGTATCTTTAAGTATGTCACTCTGTGACAGTATGACATATTCTGTATCTGAGAGTCCAATTCTTTCCTAATGATGTAATCATGGACCCATTACATCATAGGGAAAAACTGGATTGTGCATCGTGTTATACACATTTCCATGGAATCTTTGGAAACTGAGCCCATGACGGTAGACTTTGGCCAATCACAGATCGGTAAGATAGTTGATTGTTCAATCTCATTCCCAAAACATTTCCCCATCAGTATTTGATTCAGAATGAGACTCAAGAACCAACCATCTCCGAGCCACCAATCCAAAGCATTTGTAATTTGATGACCAAAGAATGAGACTCAACAAGCAATCTTTCTCCAGAATCGCTACCTGCACCTTTAAGCTACAAATAGTTTATTATTTTAATGATAGGAAAACAGCTTTTCACCCTAACAATCTTCACTCTTTTATCTATGCGCTGCTAAGAGAAAACTTGGCAGATAATTAATTTCATATTTGATGGAGTGAACATGGTGTCTGATTAAGTGGAAACCTCCTTGGAGGATTGTTCTCCGCTCTCAGCTGCTGGCCAGGTGTCACCGCTTGTTCTGCTGATTCAGGGTCGGAGTGATGCAACCTCTCAAACCCATAGGCTGTGCTGCTGATTAAAGCAGCTCATTCAAAAAATATTTTGTGCTGTTGCAGATGACAGATTTATGTAATTTAATTTTTCAGCTTCTAAAAATGTTTCCAATCATGAGTAAATTATGTTTTATATTATTCAGCAGAGGGTTTAACAAATGCAGTACGCTGCTGTGGCACAAATTGGCAAAGGAGCTCTCATTTTCTCTGATAAGCATGGAAAGGATCAAGAGTTCTCACCTGACAGGTTGCCGTTCTCGTGCTTCTTGAGGTGACGGTCCAGGTTGGTCTGCTGACCGAAGCAACGATCACACAAGTGGCACTTGAAGGGCTTTTCCTTTTGTGGATGTTGCGAATGTGACGTTGCAGGTTGGAGGAGATGCTGAAGGAGCGGTCGCAGTATTTACACCTGCAGGAAAAGCGGAGGACTTTCACTTAAAGCAATTATGAAATGACCAAAACAGCAAAATACACAAGCTGCTAGTCATAAGTACAACTGCACTGCATAATGAATCAGAACCTGCAGTTTGTTCTGTGGGAAACATAATGGGATACATAATGTAGGACCACACACTCACTCACAACACACACACACACACACACACACACACACACACACACACACACACACAGACAAGTCCCAGCAGTTCCACAGTCCCAGACATGATCGAGGAGCTTGTTTAAGGTGAAACAGCTCTGCCTCTTATCTCCAGCCAGCGCAATAAAATTGCATTCTTCTCTCACAAAATAAGCACGCAACAGATTTGGTTCTAGCCCTGCAAAATTAGAGCTTCTTGCCAAGTTTCTTCATGCAAAATTATACGAGAAGATTACATCTTTTCTTCTGGTGGAATTAGCTCGCTCGATTGGCTGTCCCTCAGGAAACCCCCGGTTATCTCCACAAAAAAATTACAATAAACAGCGGTGATCTTTAATGGCATGCCAGCGTGTGGAGTGCAGGCTATCAGGCTGGGGCAGCAGAGGCCTGCGTCTGTCTTTCTCTCTCCCCTGTGGTCAGCAGGCCTCCTCCATGCTTTGGGCCAACATTCCTCTACCTTAGTAACTACAAAGCAGAGCAGTGCGAGCCAGAGCGCACTCATTATCCAAATGCAGTAAATGTGCAAAATTCATTTTTACATGTGTACTGAACTGCTGCTGCATTGTTGCTTCTACCTCAACAGCACCTGGTTAACTCTGCAGGGTTGACGTGGGACGGCGGGGAGGCTTTCAGAAGGGTAAACAAATTTTCAAGTGAAACAAAATGCTAAGAAACTTTGTCCATCTTTTTAGTTAAAGGAGCGATATGTAACCCTAGATAGTATATTGAAAAGGTTGAGTGCCTATTTAATAACAGTCATTGGTTGAAGCGAGGTCTTTATCCCTGCCCCATCCTCCCCAGACTCCAGGAAGCTCAGGCAGGCTTCAGGAACATAGCAGGAGCGCAGGACGAGTAATTTGACAATAACAAATGATGACGAGTCCTACATTCAAGTTGATCAGCTGTTATAACTGTCAATTGTCTGTCAATGTAAAGCTAAGCCTGTTATCCTGAAAACAAAAGCCCACTTCTCTGAAAACGCACATTCTGAAGTTAGAGTTCAGTCTCAAATTATTAATGATTTCTTACGACTCACAAATACTCATTTGGCATTCATTTCAACTCTAATGTGAAACAGGCAAATGAAAACATTAGTTCTATTCTGGCCAGAACAGAAATTTCAAAGGAGGACACCACAGCTGTAGCACTGTTATAAAGAAGAGTCCTTCAGTTTAGAAAGTTTCCTCAATCTCTGATGGCATATCATCGTCATTTTATGATAATTTACAGTAAATATATCCTCCTTTAACTCCTTTATAAACTTTAAAAAATCTCACAAAATAAGGGTATGATGAAGATCTGAACACAAACTATATTCACAGGTCTTCGCTGTCTGCTAAATAGACTTTCCTGCATTTAGTATCCTAATAAAACAGCCACAGAGGTAACACAAGTGGTCAAGTCTCAGGGAGAAAAAAAAGAAGCTATTTAAGCATGCATGATTGTTTAAAAAATACATATTACAGAGAATTGCACAAAAACGTTCCTACAAATATCAAGTACAAATATCAGGAAAACTCATTTCTGATTCAATATTTCTGACTCTCTGTTTACTCAATGATAGAAAAAGGGTCCCTTGAGGAAAAAATGTTGGGAACCACAGAACTAGACTATGATTCCAGCAAAAAAAGAACTTAATCTTGTGATAACCTTTTTAGTTGGCAAGAAAGCTCCACTTGGTGCAGGGCGAGTAGCCAGCAGGCTCGCAGATCACATCGAGTTTGGCCTTGTATGCACAAGAGCAATGACCACAGCTGCCGGGCCTGGACATCTGCCCGCGCTCCTCATCACCCCAATTTTTCACCAAACTTCCTCCCTTCCTCTCTCCTCTGCTCTTTTACCAAAGCCCCCCTCTTCCTGTCACCCTGGTGACGGACACCATTTTTCATCAGGCAAATTATTTAGCAGTAGGATAATTATTCCAAGCTTTTACGGCATAAGAAAACACACATAAACTCTCTAACTGTACACAAGAATTCCCTGGGAAAAGGTCCATGTGATGTTAACAAATGAGCTGCATCTCTCCGTCTCTCTCTGTGTCTGCTTGAAAATACACAGTGTTAAAGTCTGTTTGCACTATTGTGCAAATCTGATTCTTGTCTACATGATCATTTTCCTGTGTAGTTTGGTATGGTGTGTATTCTTGGAAGTGAGGATGATAGATGGAGGGATGCTGGCAGAAGGCGAGAGAAAAGGATGATATTCAGCCGACATGTTTCTGTTGGGACTGTCTCTTCCTTTAACAGCTCAAACCAAAACTCAACACCCACACAACTCTTCACACGCACAGTTCCAACAGACAGTACGTATGTGTGAACGTGGCTCTTTAGACATAGAAATGTTCTCACCTGTAAGGTTGCTCTCCTGTATGAGTCCTGAGGTGGCGGGTCAGGTTGGCAGAGCGTGGGAATATTTTCCCACAATATCTATTAAGGAATAAAATATATTTTCAGGCATGGTTCACCTACATTACTCTAGTAATCTTAAAACCTGAATTATTCTGTTAATTAAATTATTAAATGAATTGCCAACTAATTTGATAATTGATCACTTTGAATCATTTGTTAAGAAAAGGTCAACATTCTCAGATTCTAGCTCTCCCTCTATGACAGTGAACTTAATATCTTTGGGTTGCGGACAAATCAAGAAATTTGAGGATGTCATCTTGAGCTTTGGGAAACACTGATCACTGATTTCACCATTTCAACATTTTATTGACCAAATAGCTACTTGATTAATCCTGAAAATAATCAACAGATCAATCAACAATGACTACAACTATTAATGAATCTGAAGCATTAGTTGCAGCCCTAGAAAAGACTTACATGAACGTATTCAGCAAAAGAAAGGAGACTATTTGGACAGAGGAATGGTAATTGATGACCAACATGAGAGTTAAAAAATTAAAATAATGCATGCCAAAGCAGTTGCCGTAGTTACCTGCATGTGTAGCGCTCTTTGCCCTTGCGCAGCAGCGTCTCTGGAAGTGCAGAGGGTGGGGCTCTGAAGTCAAACATGGAGGGGACGGAGCGCAGCAGGTCGCCAGACTCGGGCTTCAAGGAGCCAAACGTCTCCAGCTTCTCTGCCATGTTCTCGATGGCCGACATCTGAGGAGACAGAGGAGAGAAAGGACAGAATAAGAGGTCAGCTGTGTGCTGAAAACATACTCATTGCTCATTTATAGGAAAAGTTCATCCCAAAATCAAAAATGTGTATTTTTCCTCTGGCTTGTGGTCCTATTGATCCATACAGCTTGTTTTGGAAATATCGGCCTTCTTTCCATTATAATGGGACTAAATGGCACTTGACTTGTGGTGCTCAAAGAGTCAAAAAATACATTTCAAAAACTCTACTACAGGTAGGAGGGAAAATATGTAGTTTTGATTTGGGGGTGACGTGTCCCTTCAGCACTGCCAGTCCAGCATGCAAAGTAGAGAAACAGGTGTTTGGACAGAGTTTGGGTTTGGGTAAATATTGGAAACAAAGTATATTATCTTAAAAAGATGTGAGATTGCACTTGTTTTTTTCTTTTTAATAAAATAAAAATAGAATTTTTAGAATAAGAAGACACAATGAATATTTTCACAGCCTGGATACTGTAGATAGCTGTGCAATTATGCTGCAGGATGTGGTTGAATACTTTGTGCAGGGTTCAGGTCGCAGGATGCAATAAAATGCAAAAAGCAAAATGCACTGAATAATTTAGGCCAATATATCAGCAGAGGCACATGTCCTAAACATTGCAAGAATTATAGCAACCATACATTTTTACATGTGCTGTGGATGTCTTTACATTAAGCTCAAATGCCCAAAAATTACAGATTTGATTCTGACTTACTGTTGAATACCTCTTTACTTTCTACACAGATTTGCTCATATCCTGTTTGGCTGCCGAGCATTGTTTACAGGCACTACACCAGGGTGAAATGAAGTGAAACAGGTATTGGGTGAATTCTTATTATGACGTCCATCAATGATTCATGAATCACAGGTCAAATCCCTGCTATATGTGCACAACAAGTACATTTGATACTGATTCATAACTTTCTAGTTAAACAACAAAAAAAGTAAAGTATGCTCCTATTCATGGTCAGTGGAGAGCAGGTGTGAAAGTCTGAACATTGAATTCAGCCAACTCTTGCTCTCATTGCATGTTCACATATACATGTACAGTGGATATATAAACACACGCACACATATAGAGGATTAAGGACTGCAGCCAATCTACTAATGAAGCTGAACATTTACTTTCATCAGATACTCCTGAGGAAATATGTGTACTTGTCAGTTGGTCTGTGTGTGTTTGTGTGTGTATGTATATGTGCTGCATGGTGGCCGTAGTTGATTAATTGCCATCAATGTGTGTGGAAGAGAAAATATATGTATGTGTGCGAGAGAGAAGAATGTATTTGTAATGCATTTGTATGTGTGTGTGCAGAAGGTGTGTGCTTACAGGCATGTGCGTCATGTGAGTGCGTATCTGTGTGTTGTGAGATACATGTCCGTGTGTGTGTGTGGTGTGTGTGTGTGTGTGTGTGTGTGTGTGTGTGGCAGAGGAGTGATTCATGTCCACTGCTGGGCTGTAAACTATTCTGTGCACAATGCGGGCAGACAGCACATTCGTCAATATGAAAGATGTTGACATTACTGATCAAGGGCCAGACACGGGTAATAATGATATCGCAGCACTGAGAGGGGCGGGATGGGGGAGGAGTGGGGGCTGGAGGGGGAGTGAAGGCAGAACTAGAGGGAGGAGGAGAGGGAGGGGCTGGGGTGAGGGGGTCCCAGTAGGCCGCAGGGCCTGTCAGCCCGTCACACACACACACACACCAGAGTTTTTTTTCCTTTCTTGTTCTTTTTTTTTTAAGGGGCCAGACGAATTTGCATTATTTTGCGTGTATTGAATTTTCAGCCTGTTTCTTATTCTTATTTCAATAAGGCAACAAATCAATGGTGATTCGGGTCCTCCACCGGATCCCTGCTCCGACTCTGACATTTCATCTCCTGCTTTCACCCCTTGTCACTCTCAGGCTTCACGCCAAGACGGAGCAGAGCGAGGGGAAAGAAACAGAAAGAGAAACGGAGAAAAGGCATGATGAAGGAAAGATGAAAGGGGAGAAGAAGGAGGAAAGAAAGAAAGATAAGAAAGAAAGAAAGAAAGAAAGAAAGAAAGAAGAAAGAAAGCGAACAGAGCCCTGGCTGATGGATGGCGGTGGAGCCTGGTGTCGGGAGCGGCTGATTAGGAGTGACGGCCGAGTGTAAAGTTCCTGCCGCAGCCGTCGACGTTCCCACTGAGGGAGGATGTGGAGTGTCAGGTCCGTTTGATTATGAATATGCCAATGCTGCATGCCATGAATCAAAGGCGAGGGAGAGACAGAGAGGCAGAGAGAACAGAGCAAGAGAAAGGAGGACGGCAACGGATTGAAAGATAGTCGAGAAGTTGTGGGGAAGAGGGAGGTGAAATGCTTTCATATTTCTTTTGAATGTGCACTGTGTATTTCATCGGGCTCTTTTCAGGCACCGGAGTGAATGCTCAGTTTGTCTGCCTTGCTCAACGAGAAGCCATAACTCTTGGGAACATTAGGGCCCCTAAAGCTGTCGGCAGTATCGAGCCTGTCCGATAAGACACTTTTTAAAGCTGAAACGACTCTATCCTGGCTCCATCTGCAGAGGATTTCTGATCCCACCTCAACCCACTTGTGCTGCTGCACTCTATTAAGCGTTTAATCTCACACCTTTGGTCAACCTTTGCCGCTGTACGCTTTAAATGAAAGGCATGATCCTTGCTTAAAAAAAAGAGAAGATATTGGTATTTCACTGGCTGTATGCAGAGGAATGAAACTGTCATTGGTTACTAGACACAATCAGAACAGTGTGTTGGCAAATGCAGCAATGCAATGCAAGTAATGTTTTTTCTGAAAAAAAGTAATTTGCATAAGTTAATTTAGAGTGGGTGCAGAGTAGGTCATGCTAGGATTGGACTTTGGTGATGCTCCCAATGTTAAAATATAACAATACTGGTTGATGGCAGAATTTACTGCTGGCTTCTTACAGCAGCCTTATGTTTTTCTGACTTCCCCTGCGACTGTAACATGCTAAAACCAAAGTCTCTAGAATTTTTCTTGCACAAGGTGCAAGGTGTGCTTCAAATTTGTTATTTTCAGCAGGCTTCAACCAAGAACTATCTGCACTGTTCTTGAGCTAACACTCAGCGATATTAGATGAAAGTAATGGTAAAGGTGCAATATGTAACGATTGTGTGTCCAAAAATGAGTACTGCAGTCCAAATAACGAGTTGGAACATAGACGGCATATTAAACTGGATTGAAATTCTATTTAGTATACTACTTTATATAAATAACGTAATCCAATTGACCTGTCAAAATCATATTTAAGACATTTTGCTTACTTCTGTCTCATTTTAAGGCCTGAAATTCAATTGAATTAATTATTAGATAGTAGACTTTTGATATTGATTTAGTTTTATTTTTCTATTTAGAGCTGTGTATGAATAAATTAAATATTGTGTGGTCCATTTGGTGTAAGAGGACAAAAAATCTTTTTGATCTTTTATGCAATCTTTTATTATGTAGCTTCACATTTTCTTGTCAAAATGCTCCAAAAGCAACTTAAAACATTTCTTAACCCGTCAAATTCTTTGTTTGTAGTCGAGCAGTGAATGATTCACATATCCACTCCGATGGATTGGATATATTATTGATTGGAACTCATAACCACCAGTGTGCTGATGAGATTTCACTTAAAAACAGTCATCGAGCTGTGGTTTATGGATGGTGAGCCAGGTTCATTAGGCCACTGTCTGACAATACCATGTGTGTGAAATGTTCAACTTAAAAGACAAGAGGATAAACGGCTCCACATTTTGCTCTAAAGTGATTTTTCAAAGGTTTTATAACCCCCCTTCTCCTTTGTATTCACACACCTCCCGAAACACGCCTCCTAAAACCCCCTTGTCCTTCCCCTGCGGGCAGTATGTGTGTGTCTGTGAACTTGCTTGTTGCTGTAGCGCCGCTCTGGGACCAGCAGTTGATTGGCTATCTTCAGATGTCAGTGATGCTGTGAGGGCCTTAATTAGCGAGATGCATTCTCAATTGTTGATCTTTATCGGGAACCAGATGTTTGGAGGGAGGAACTAACCCCCTGCTCCCCCCGCTGGTGTCCCAAAGAGACTGTTACCCTTGCGCTGATGTAAAGCAGCCCCCCTAAAACACCACCCTCCACCCCACCTTTCATTCATCCCCCCCTCCATGCCCATTTGCAAGAAACCCCTGCTTCATTCTCCAAATAAGCAAACATATATTCAGAGCTGTTGGATGAACGGGGTGTAGCTTGGCTGGAAATCCCCGCTTAAACCCTTTCATGCGAATCAGAGAGGGGATATGTCCAAATGTAGAGATACAAATAAATCAAAGAGCAGGGATCAAATAGTCGAGGTGAATCATTACAAAATAATATCATATCATGTACAATCAGGGTTGAGTGGTAACAGATTGTATGAAATCAGGATTTCATAAACAGATTACAAACAGCAGGTAACTGTAATCAGTAATCCAGATTACACTTGAAATGTGTAACTAGATTATAGTTACATAGTTAAGGATGACTTAATTATATTTTTGTTTTTGTATTTTTCATGATAATGAATGCTCTATTAACTCATAAAAAGCACATCTGACATACAGGGTTTCCACTTTGTGGCCGACCAGGCGGGACAAAAAAAAAAGCAAAAAAAAAAAAACAAAAAACATTACAACTATTAAAAATGTTTTGAGATGTTTAAATGGATAGTTCACCCCAAAATCAAAAATACATATTTTTCCTCTGGCTTGTAGTGCTATTTATCCATCTAGATAGTTTTGGTGTGAGTTGACAAATTTTGGAGATATCAGCTGTAAAGATGTCCTCCTTCTATTGAATATCATTGAACTAGAGGGCATTTGGTTTTCTGGTGCTGGAGCTCTTCCCAGACTTTGCATTTTTGCTCAAGATAGTCCTAAGACCTTGTTATGAGCTATTTCATTTAGGAACTGCTTCCTTCCTGCAGTAAAATCTACTGGAACTACTTTCTTTTTACAACAAAAAAAGTAGTACCTACATGAAACTGCTCACTACACAGCCTGTGTATCTCGAGTAAAGTCACAATTTCTGGAAAAAGACACAGGCAAGTCAAAACTATCTATGTGGATAATTAGCACTACAGATAAGATTAAAAACATGAATTTTTGATTTTGGGGTGAACTTTGCCTTTAAACAGAAAAAAGAATATTGGTGGTGGCATCCATTTCTTTTAGTATGAGGAGCAATATTTTCAATATTTGATTTTGAAGCAATCCAAAAGTAATGCAAAAGTATTCACATTAGATTAAATTTTAGTTTGTGATAAATTGATTATGTTACTAATTACAAAAATCTCCATGTAATTTGTATTCAGTAACTGTCTACATTTCAAAGCAATCTGACCCAACTCTGTGTATGATATAAACATTTCAAACAGATGAAAATTCTTTCTATTAAAATATAAGGAGGTGGTTCTATGGCCAGAAACGGAAACAGTCCAGTCAGTGCGTGATGGTGATGGGCTGAAGCCATGCGAATGCTGGGTGATGTCAGTTGTAAACTGTTATGCAGCCCATGCATTAATTAGGGGATGGGGTCTGTTTGGTAGAGGTACAGGTAGAGGAACTTACCCAAGTTCTCTGATCTGGCAAACGAAACTGAGGGGCGGAACAAAAGGAAAAGAAACAGCAGTCAGAACCAGGAAGTAGCGCATGAATCAACAGCTTTTGATTGGACACATATGGCTACAGAGGGAATGACGGGTCTCTATGTGATTAACGTTGAATGAGCAATAAGCTGCCTTTCTGCAGAGTTATGGTGCCAGAGTTATAGGAGCCTCTAATAGTTCCCAACACTTCCTGGTGTTCAATAAGCTCATTATAGCAGGCTACAAATACTATTCCAGTATGTAATCTAAGCCAGTATTGCTTAGCAGTAAAATTTCCTGCCAGGAAATAAAAAGCTGAATCACTAAAGGTTGAAAAAAAAGTTTCAGTCCCCTCAGTTTTGCAACCTCTTTTTTTGATATATGGCTCAAGAGTGAGTCAGGTGACTGAAAACAAACCCCCTCAAAAGTATACAGAAGGGCCCCTTAGCTGGTCTGGCCTAGACCTACCCGGGTCTGGTGTTTCTGGGAATGATTTGTGTGTCCAGACATCATAAAGTCATAAAGATGGCCTAAGCACTCTGTTAGTGTTTCTACTGATAGGACACCTCATTAAGGCGTGTGGGACGGCCATGTGGCTGCTGCAGGCTGGGCCCATGCAGCAGTCTGGACAGGGGACATAAATCAGACAAATGAAACAGCCTGTAAAAACCAGACCTGAAACGGCCAGAAAAGAGGAAAAAAAAATCATATGCCTGAGAAAGTGGTGTTTTCACTTTCCGACGGACCGTTCTCACTCGTGGGGGAAGATTGAACAAATGAACGTCAATGCAACACGTCATAGACGCACATACACCAGTGTGCGTGCGCACACACACACATATATGGAGTCTCACACTGGATACCCTGAACCCAGGGGCACAAATCATTGCTTTAAGAGCATATCATTTTTTATATTGTAATCAAAGATATGTTATGGGAGGACGTGTCAGAGGGTGCCCGTTCTTTCTGCCACATCTGTTTCAGATAGCCAACATCGGGCTTAACAGGCAGTAGCGTGGATAAGGCTGGAGCCACATATAATCCTCATTAATCCAGTTTGGTCAGCCTAGTACATCTATTGTGATTCTGAGCTCCTTATAGAAAGAATCATAATACATCTTGACTTGATTCAGGCACATCTGCAGCTAACATTGAACTTGTAACAGTGACGCTGCCATGGCTATGTGACAAGAGCCATCAAATCACTGCTATTGAAAGAGCTACCCAGACAAAATCAGGGCTGTTGATGCATATTCAATTATTCCAGGCTCAAATCAGGCATCTAAGGTTAATGTCAAAACCAAATAAACAGAATAAGACACAATAGGTACAAATCTACCATTGCTCCGATGAGAATGTGAGATTTAGCACTTTGTGCAAATAAAGTGTGTGCCACCTTTTTACATTCCTTCAAAATGTCTCGAGTTCTCCCAGTTCCCACTGATACTACAGTCAGAACTTACCTGTGGATGGAAGAGGAAGCTGGGAGCTGGCCGCATGTACTTGTCTTTCAGAGTCTCAAACGGATCGCTCATTCTCCTCTTCTCAACCCTGCTAATAGTAAATTTCTGTTAGCTCTTAACGCATGTACAGCAGCAAATATTGGTACACTTTATTTGGTATTACAAAAAAATTACATAATACAATGTGTAAAAGCAGTTTATATGTGTTGTACTGTTTACTTATTGTGTAAAACTGTAGTAGTGACTTGACTTATGGCTGAAGGATAGATTGGATTATTTGATTCTGGGTTGTATGAGGTACAGTAGATAGGTAAGATATAGTGGAGGTCAGCATGCCCCCAGTTTGGACAAGCAGAGAATGTCAATATCAGTTTAATTATATACTATATTTAGAATATTTTTGCTGCATTACCTTGCCAACACACAGCCTTTTCTGCTGGGAAGTTTTTGTTATATAAGCCAAATATTGCTTTCTTTCTATCCAAACTGTGGATGAAATCAGTAATTTTACTTCACAGAACACAGGAGTTGCAGGTCTCTATTATTGGGTTAGTTTGTTTTTTATTAGTGTGTGACTTTGGAGTTTTAACAGGTTAGTTCAGATTCACCAAAGTCACACAATAACAGAAACAAAATAATAGATCAAGGCACCTGTAGACCAGCAACTCCTGTGTTCTGTGAAGTAAAATTACTGACTTCACCTATCATGTTTGGTTGGCTCAGAGAAATTGATGTTTATAGCAAGTTTCCCATCAGAAAAAGGTGTCTGATGGCAAAGTAAAGTGGTGACCATGTTCTAAATATAGTGTACACCTATTTTTCAATGGCAGAAATACCTTTTGCTGCTGACCCTGTCCTCAGCAGTACATTGCTTTCCTTCCATGTTGGTGCCCCTCTTTGCTTCTCCAAACTGAGGGCATGCTGACCGCCATCTACTGGTAATATACTGACTATCAATATGTACCTTATACAACCCCATATCAATAAATATGAACTATCCCTTTAAGTAAGCTACTGGGAATAACAATACCTGTAAATGGGGTCCATGAAGAAAGGGGTGGGCCTGGCATGCTGTAAGGAAGTGTCAGCTTTCGGGATCTCCACCACTGCCTTCTCCTCCTCATAGCCCAAGTTATTTTTTGTCTCCTCCTCTCTGGGATTGCGTCCACGGCCCCTCGTCCCAAGGCTCAGGTCTAGCGGCTGATCCTGACCAGTGGTGTGGGAGGCTTCTGGTTTGGAGGGGGCGAATGTGGCCGACTTCTCCTCCTTGCGTTTAGTAGTGAGGTCAAACGGTGACTCAGCTGAGGATTTGCCCTGGGCCTTCTTGCAGTCATCTGCTGGAGACTGTGGCTCGCCCTTCAGGCCTGGAGGTCTGAGGTCCCTGTCTGGGAAAGGGTAAACTGGAGGAGAGAAAGCTGGGAAGAAAGGCAGTGGGAACATGGAGGGGTAGGGCAGAGATCCGACCTTCTTGTCCTGCAGGCCAGCCAGCCCTGTGGACCCAAAGTACTTCTCAGCAATGGAGGCAATAGCCTTAATAGAGTCATTTACAGCCCCTGTTACAGCTGTGTGCTCGTCCAGCGAGGAAGGGATGAGGGAAGGGCCCGGAAAGTCTTTAGCAGCACTGCTACCTGTCAGGCTGGGGCTCTGGGGGCCTCCTTCACTGGCCTTCCTCTTGGGGCCTTTGCCATTTTCTCGAGCAGCCCCCCTCTCCCTCTCACTGTCCATGTCGCTCTCCAGCTCAGAGCCTGATGTGCTCTCCAGATCGCTTCCACTGGGCGTGCTGACATCGTCCAGGTCGCTGCTCTCAGACTGGTCACTCTGCTTGTTCCGCTGCTTTGTGGAGGACGAGGAGCTCTGGCCGTGGAGCTCTGAACCTGGCATCTGGATGCCAGGTGCGCCGCCATCTTTACGGAGAGCCTTGAGGAGCTCTCTGGACTCCTGAGCTCCAGGGCTCGGAGGCAGCAGCGGACTCTTACTCAGCTCTGCACCGTGCCCAGCGACAGGTACATGGGCTGGTTGTCTGACAGGAGAGGTGGCAGGAATGAGCGGTGGCCGGTGGTAGAGTCCAGAGGGGAAGAGGCCGGGGAAGCTGAAGGGAAATGCTGGGGCAGCCGGGAAGGTGAGCCCGCCGTGGTGGCGACTGGCCCCAAAGTAATCAGCCAGCCCAGCACTGCTATGGCCCATCGCCAGGGCTGATTTGTCCAAGCCAGGGGCACCAGGGAGTGGCATACCCTGGGCAAACAACCCCCCTGCTGTGAAATGGTTTTTCCCTTCACAGAAGCGCCGGTGCTTGTTGAGCGAGGATGTGGTGCTGAACATCTGCCCGCAGTCCTTGCACTTAATCTGTGTGCGGCAGTCAGCGTGCATGCGTTTGTGGCGGCACAGGTTAGAGAACTGAGTGTAGGACTTGTGGCATACCTCGCCTGCAGGGACAAGGAGACAGATATAGAACATATCAGTATGCAACACACACCAACCCACACATGCACACAAAATAACATCACATGATAAGACATCTCTAGTAAACATGCTTCAGCCTAAGACAGAGGAAACACAGTATGAATAATATGCTTGTGTTCCCATCAATACTCTGACAACAGTTTTCCAACAAAATAAGGAGGAGAGGTGTGTCCAGATCCTGGCATTGTAAGGATAATCTATTTGGTTGATGGTGTGAGTCAGTCGCTGCCACTCATCACCTGTACATCAAACCAAATTCCCAGGCATCTCCAGCCCCATTGTCCTCCCACGGACGCTCCCAGGGAGTCCATAAACAATCACACACAGACACACACACACACACACAGGCATGCAGGCACATTCACAAAATATTCACATAACACAGAGAAACTGAATAACACACAAAGGCATGCAGACATACAGATACACACACGCACAGACACACACATTCTCAGCCGCATGCAGTACAATGGCTCTATTTTAAGTTTGTGAAGGAAGTGGAGTTGAATGAATCCTATCCTGCAGTCCGGTTCCCAGGGACAGGTCTCACGTCCTCTACTGCCCCTCTTCCCTCTTCCCCCACCGGGCCTCCCCCGTCACCCCCTCACCTTGTCCCCATCGCCCGGTCCCTGTCGTCCTGCGCTAAGTGACCTTCCCACAGTGTGTGCCTGTCTGTCGCTCTGTCTGACCCTGGGAGACATACAGTGGCAACACCCGACCCTGAGACAAAACCTCACCGTCTGACATTATCTGTCGCCATTATTAGTCCGTCAACATTATCTACTACCACTGGATGATTTGTTTGAATATACAAAAGTGGGTGGTAACCAAGTACTCATTGTTTTCCCATGCTCTTTTCTCTTGCTATTCTAATAAAAGTCAAGAATGTAGTTTATGAAAGGGGGAAGATGTTCCTCTTTGCTGGCCCCCTCCCTCACTATGGGATATTTTGCAGATCAGGTTCACTACAGCTGACGTCTCAATAGGACTTTGATCACCCGACAATATCAGAAAGCAGTTACAAGCAGCTCTGGATGATTGATTTTGCTCACATTGTTATAAGATCTTCAAAAACTAGGATAAGGAAGTGGTTAGGATCACACTGTGATTACACTTCTGCATACTTTGGATGCCTTCCAGCCACAAGGTGCACAAGAGGCAATTTAAGGAGATGGAAGGGAAGAGCGGGAAAATGTATTGTGGAAACAGATTTGAATAAACACCCCAGAGGAACGCCAAATGGGAATGCATGGGCCAAGAGTGAATGTAATCTTGTAAAAAAAAAAAGTCTGTTTTAATGAATAGACCCAGAAAACTAAATTGAAATGAAGTGTATTTGTGGCTTGGCTTTGGCAGACACAATCAGGGCAGAAAGGTAGTTGAAAACATTTTGAAAACATCTGGGGGGGAAAAAAAAGAAGAGTGGCTTATTCCTTTGATTTTGTTTCCTCTCTGGAAGCTGTGAATGTAACTCGCAACACAGATGAGGAAATTTGGAAACTGCGTCTAAACACATTTTTTCAGATTAATCTGCTTGAGCATAGGTTGTAGAAATTCATGAGTGCATAGTATGTCTACTTGGAAATGTAAGTAATACAATTTGTGTAAAACAAAATATTGTATAGATACCTAGAATTAATAAAAGAAAATAAATAGTTGTTAAAGGGATAATTTGAAATTTTTCATGTTGGCTTGTATGAGGTTCTTATTGAAAGTTAGTGTATTAGGTACAACAGACGCCGGTCAGCACACCCCCAGTTTGGAGAAGCAGAGAGGAGTACCAGCACAGAACCTATGCAATAAAATACTATGGACGTTTCAGCAAAAAAAGGTTTCTTAGCCACTTAAAGGATAAGTTCGGTTTTTTGACACCTGGACCTTATTGTTATGATTAAATACACTCGTAGACTCACCCAGACAATTTTGGTGGAGCTCGGAGCCGTTTTCGAGCAATTTAGATCCAGCCGACGGCGTTTTTTCTCATGCCATAGTAGCGGACGGGGCCAGAAATCGAAGCCCCTAAATTAGACATTATCTGCTGCAAAACTCGTTCATTTCACCTACATGTTATAAATGAATGGCCAGTGTTATCACCATGTCAGCTCAACTTCGTTGTTATGGTCATCCGGGGATTTACAAGAATGGGTAACTTTTGGTGACATTATAGACGTGCGCCGCAGGACCGCAGCTGAGAAGAGACGCTGTTGTTGCTAGGCTACACGGCAACACGGCTATTTCTGTGCAGCATGGCGGAATATTTATCTGATGTAGAAGTGTCTGACGACGACTTTGAGTATAATGGATGCCCGTATCGTTTTGAGCCAGAATACACCGACGAGGAGCTATTTGAAAGGAGGATGCAGAGTAGGGTGACCAGGTCCCAATAAACCAAAAGAGGGACAAGGGGTATTTTTGTGAGGGACAAAGTGGGACACCGCCTGTAGCTGCATCGTCTCTTCTTGTTTGGCGTCTTCTCCTCCTCCATTTCCAAAGAAGAACACGCGATGCGAGTGTCATTCACTTGCTGTCACCTCAGCTGTTGGTAGCGCGGAGAAAATTAGGGGCGGGCCTAAACGCCGTACGTGCGGT
Organism: Lutjanus argentimaculatus; assembly: GCA_034769285.1. Lineage (NCBI taxonomy): Eukaryota > Metazoa > Chordata > Actinopteri > Lutjaniformes > Lutjanidae > Lutjanus > Lutjanus argentimaculatus. Next base: position 8,502,253 of record JAWZSL010000001.1, read on the forward strand.
GCTACTATGACAACAACAAACAGCCCAGAGTGCAGGAACATCACCGGCTTCTCATTGCTGGGGCCTGAGGGGGATGTTGTGCGGGACATGGTCTCAATTTGCGTGATGCGTGAAAAGAGACAGAAAATGCGTGAAATCACGCGCAAAGCGGGACATCTGGTCACCCTAATGCAGAGGGAAAGAGCCGAACAGCTGGCCAGAGAACGAGCAACCACTGCACGTCCACGAATGGGGGCTAACTGGTGGTGTTGTTGTGGACATTGCATGAGTTTCGCAGCAGATAATGTCTAATTTAGGGGCTTCGATTTCTGGCCCCCGTCCATTACTATGGCATGAGAAAAAACGCCGTCGGCTGGATCTAAATTGCTCAAAAACGGCTCCGAGCTCCACCAAAATTGTCTGGGTGAGTCTACGAGCGTATTTAATCATAACAATAAGGTCCAGGTGTCAAAAAACCGAACTTATCCTTTAAAAAAGGTCCATCTAAAAAAACGATATCAGATTAAGTGTACTGTCTATATACAGTACTTTCACTGCTTTACTTTGCTGTGAGACAGCCTTTTCTGATGGGAAGTTGCCATTATGTAAGCCAAATATCACTCTTTCCCAGCCAACTAAACTCCACAGGTGAAATCAGTTGTTTTACCTTGAAGAACACTGGAGTTGCTGATTTGCCACTGCCTTGATCGGTTAGCTTGTTTGTGTTATTGTGTGACTTTGATGAATCTGAACTATCCTTTTAAAACACCAAAGTCAGACAGTTACACAAACAAACTAACAGAAGAACTAACAGTAGATCAGCAACTCCTGCGTTCTGCGAGGTAAAATGACTGATATCACCTGTGGAGTTTGGGTGGTTGGGAAAGAGAAATATTCTGATCCTTTTTTATCAATTGCTTCCCCAATTATTGTCAATGATTTATTTAGAAAATTGTGGGAAAAGAAAAAGTTTTTGAACCACTGTACTAGCTAATACACTGACCAATAAGTACCTCATACAACCCCACTTCAAATAAACTGAACTATCCCTTTAAATCTTCCCACTCAGTGTGTATTGGGGTAGCTGTTTCTATCGCTCTCTCTTTGTGTGTGTGTGTCTTTTTACAAGTATAGCCACATGGCCTGAGCAAACTACAAGAAAAAGCCCTGCACCATAAATCATGTAGTTGTGACATTTACAGACTAACAACACACACGCATGACACACTGAGTGTGAGATCTGATTCACTACACGCGTGTACTCGTCAGCTCTTAATAAACTGAAACAAAATATTATAAACACATTCCTGAGAGCAGAGCGGTGGCTAAGTAGTGGCTTGCTGAGTGTCTAAATTAATAACCCAGCAGGCCTGAGTGGTTCACTTTCATAGAGAAGCTCTGACACACACACACACACACATCCTTGACACATAGCGTGCACTAACATACAAATTGAAACACAGTTCAATACTGTCCAAAACACGTACATGCCCTTCAAGCACCCGCACAAACAAACACTCCGGACACACACATGGTCTCTCCCCGGCAGCCGTCATGTTTGAGGCTGCTCTGTCTTTTTTACACAGCCATTAGTTGTTTTTAAACCTGCATATTTTCTGCTGATTACAGCAAATGGACTCCTATTCGGAGGGAGCACAGGGAAGAGGGGCTGTACATGTGGTTGCTATTTGTGAGGAATGGTGCATGTGGCGGAGGGAGAGAGGAGGAGAGAGGTCTGCAGTGGAGATGCAGTCACCCTGGCCTATGTATGTATGTATATATGTGTGAGTGTGTTCATGTGTGTTTGTTTGAGAGTGTGTATTTGGTGTGCGCACTGGGTCAGGGAAAGAGAGACGGGGCAAAGGGTGGAGGTCATAATGCTTTAGGGGAAGGAGATCAGATCTGCGGAGCAAGGTGGTGAAAGTGTGAAAGGTCAAAATGTGTTTGGGTCTTACAGGAGTTAGCGTTTACTGAAAAGCAGGGACAAACGTGTTTGTGTTTGTGTGTGAGAGAGAATAGAGCTGAGGAAGAAAAAGTCTGTTAGCAGGAGTGTCAACAGTAGGTGAAGCTGGGTCAATGTGAGAGGCAACAGTCAGGTTAGACCAAGTGGGATTGAGTCAAATTACTTCCTAGTTTAAAGGCTGTTATCACCATATCAGAACTGTATGAGAGTGCTGATGCAGATAAAACTGCACGAAAGAAATGGTGCTGCCACTCTCAACACAATATAATCCCATGAGTAATTCTTGTAGAACATTACATGACTGACCCTTGAGAAGGAGCTGAGGAAGGATAAAAAGTGTTTTTGCAATAACATCACAGTTTTTCTATTAAAGGCAAGTCACAAGCATATTGATATTGTTATTGTTATTATTATTATTATAACGTACTGAGGAGACTTACATAGGTAGGGTCTTAGTGACTTACACATGAAGGGCTTGACACTGCTGTGGATGTGCTTATGCTGCTTGAGGCCTGAAGACGTTGCGAACGTCTTGCCGCAGTCAGAGCAGGCGTGGGCCCGCGCCCCTACGTGCTGCGAGCGGATGTGCCTCTGCAGGTTACTGGGGTCTGTGAACACCTGCTGGGGGAAGCAACCACACAGACACACGGGGGAGTTACTATCTGCTTCTACAATGAGACTTAGGGCTGCAACTCATTATTATTTTCATTTTCCATCCATCTGTCAATTATTTACATGATTAAATGCACAGTATGTAAGCTCTGCCACTAGGGGTCACTCGCACATTAAAACAATAACAAAAGACATGATTGATGACATCATGAAGTGGTGTGGGATCATGGGAGTTGTTGTCTTCACTTGTTAACAACCACCATAGCTGATAAATAATCTGATGTGTCTCAAGCAGAAATCATGTTCATGTATGAGGTTATGTTACGGTTTGATTTATGTTGTGATTTGTCACAACTTACTTCCTCAATCTCTGAAGTATCTCGTTTTCCCAGAAGTTATAGCAATTAGTTACTAGCTTGCATCAGCTAGCTGGAAACCCACAGTTACCTTGAATAAATCATGGATTTCTTTGTTTGAACATTGTTGGAAACACTTGGGATCATGTAAATTCGCAACTCAACAAAATATATAACATGCATCTAGCATTTTTAGACTAATGCAGAACTGTGGCATATTATAGCTTTAATTGATTAGTCTATAAAATGTCGAAAATTCAAAGAAAAGTGTTAAATCCTCATATTTAAGAAGCTGGAACCAGAAAATGTTGACTTTTTTACTTTAAAAAAATATTGAACCTATTAATCAATGAAAAAAATAATGAAAAAAATAATCACAATTTTCTTTTAATCAAATAATTGAGTAATTGAGTAATCATTGCAGCTGTAAATAGAATAATAAATAATCAGCAATAAAAAACAGACATGGACACAAAAAAGCTTCATTAATTCAATATCCCCTCCAAAAGTCATCACTTTACCTTTGAGCAGTTTTCACATTCATAGTGCTTGCCACTGTCGTGCGACATCTGATGTCGGATCAGGTTTGATTTCCAGTTGAAGGCCTTGGGACACTGATCACACTTGTATTCCCTCTCCTCAGAGTGGGTAAGAGTGTGAGCCTCCAGACTGCAGGATGCACATAACATGAAACAACAATGATGTTTATTTGTCAGCCACATTATCATGTCTCCGTGTTTACTGATAGAGCTGAAAATCAGACAAAAATCTCCTTAAATAAATGAAGTGTTTGAGTGTGTCACCTCTGGATGTCGGGGAAGACCTGGTCACATTCCTTGCACTCGTGTAGACCGTGGGACATGTGAAGGGGTCGCAGGTCTTGAGGTTCCTGTGCCTTTAGATCACTGTCCCCTCCTAGTTACAGTAGAAAAGATAAAGTAAAGCAAGAGAGCAGTTTAAATTCATCCTGAATGAAAAAAAAAAAAATGTTACGGTCTTTTTAGGTTTGCACACTAGCTAATGCTCCCAAGAACAGTTATTGCTATAGAAAGAAAGACACCTTACCAGTACCTGTCCAAGGGGTTACCTGGCAGCTCATGTGATTACAAAATGGTAAACCATATATATGTGCGATATAAATATGTCTAACCTTGTCTACTCTTGTACTTTTTTTTTAATATGTACTTCTCTCTATTTATCATGTTTGAATGTGTGTGCTTCTGTAAACTTTTTGCATGGTCTTCTGTGCCATTTGTCCATCAAATGTATTTCAAAATTAACACAGCCTATGAGGACTGCATGTTAACTTAAAACATAAATTATATAGGAATGATGTGTCTGGGTGTAACAGCAAGTTGCAGCGTTGTGCAGTCTTGAGGTATGTTTGCGGTCTTTAAGAGCCAGCTATTCCATTACATAGATCATATGGGGAAAATATAATGATTTGCATTGCCGCAAGCCCTGGTCAATTACTGAGTCTGTGGTCCAGTGTCGTACAAGTTACACTGAATCTCTTATTACTCCATATAAAAACAGTCAGTATCAAAGTCTGCAGTCTTGGACAAGTAAAGTAGGATGAATAACTGTGGCTCAGTGGTCCTAGGTGATAAAAATGTTCTACCACTATTATGGATTTTGAAAAATTTCACATGACATCCTGTTTCATTCTCAGCTTGCATTAAATAAAACACAATTTATGCCAGTTTGTGGACTCTTCTTTCCACAGTGCTTTATTGCATGATCTCATTTTCAGTGCCTCTGCTGGGAAACAAGGCCTTTACATCATTAGTGTCATATTCTCCCAGTCCTGCTACACATCTGTCTTGTCACTCCTCGCTGCCCACTGTTTACAATGGCATGAAAATAGCCCACCTATTTAAAAATAAGAGTCAAACCTGGGTTAAGGAAGGAGGAGGGGGGCATCCCACACGGCTGCTTCTGGTGGTCCAGCAGCTGGTTGCGGGACTCAAAGTGCTGGTCACAGTCCTCACAGCGGTACTGCCTCTCCTCTGCATGTTGGAAGGGAAGAACATCAGCATATTATTCATTTAAGTGAGGTATATATTGGTGAAATGTGTGTTTATGTGTGCGAGGTACCCACCATGAATATCAGGAGCCATGGTGTCACATGAATACTCTTCAGCCTTCATGAAAAGTAGCAGCTCTTCGCCAGGGAAAATCTCTCTGGTGACTTTGTAGAAGATCTGCAACACACACACACACGCAGAGAGAGACAGAGGGGATGTGACTAAAAATTTGCTTTTATATCACAATTTAATTACAAAGGTGAAACTAAATTGGAAGGATCGACATATTTTACTGAGCTGAATTTTTCGTCTGCTGTAAAGACATTGCAGCTGTTTTTGTTTTGACTACACTGCAATGTGGGCTAAGCTCCCAAATTTTTTAAACCAGCAGAGGTCACTTGGAGTAGCTCTTGGTGCACACACACACACGCATGCATGCAAACCAGCTACACAATGTATACATGGCCGTCATATTTGCACCACCACACACAGAGGAGACATATACATAAAAACACATTAACTTGTAATGATTCATCATGTAAGACGTCCATCTTCATGAAAACTAATTCAAAGCACAACCATACTGTAGAATAAATATACTGTCTCTTGAATAATGTATACACTCACACTGGATTCTTCAGTAGTGTTTGTAGTTGACAAGAAGTGGAAAATAAATGTGTGGAGGGGAGGCTTACTAATTTATGGTGATAAACTGTAAAGAAAAAAATAAGCAAGCTGTTAAAAAATGCATACTGTTAATTGAGCACTTTGGTGATGGATGAAACTTCCAAACAGTGAGATCAATTAAGAACTAACACCACTTCTTGGTGCTTATTTAATGAGTACAATCCACTTATTTTTAAAGCTTCTGCATTAATGGCTACAGTACAGGTTTCATTCCATTTAGTGTTTAATACACACAGATTATGAAAACATGTCCTCGCTGAACATGTGGTGTTTGGAGGGGGTCAGTCATGTTAAAGAATCAGCTGAGAGACCCTGGGACTGTGGTGCTTCCCATGGACACACAATAGCCTTTCTCCATGAAACAATCAGACACGGCGTTATTTTTGGCATGCTTCAGAGGTTTAACATATTACCTTCCTCCGCCGCGTCGACGTGACAATGATGATGGGGGGATTTATTAGAAATGTAATGAGGGGGGGGGGGGGGGCGTGCTTCTGGGAAGGCACGGGTCACAGGTACACTGCTCATGGACGGAATTCCTGGCGAGCACTAGAGACGAGAGTCGCATTGGCTCCACAGAGAGTTGTGATAAATATCTTGGTCACAATAAGGATCATGATGTATTCTGAGCTATAATTGTTTGTGTCATTGTTCTAACTTCTGGCAAATGATGTAATATCAAATATGACAGTACTGATTGTGACTCACTGAAGCAAAGGGACTTCCTCGACTGAGAGTCACTAGAGTAAAGGGGGGCTCTGTAAAAAACCAGCAGCTCTTGCATGTCAGTAACAGAGGAGTGACTGGTGCACAGTAACTGGTGCAGCTTTGTGGTAGCATGAAAGTATGATTTAAATTCAGGCATTAAAAATTCTAAGCAGGCCAAGAAAGTCAGTGGGAGGGTGACAGGCACTACAAGTCTGACTTCCATTACAAAGCTAAACCAGAGTCATTACAGTTATCCAAACCAGGAGAGACACATCACATATTAACCACCAAATTTAATTCAAAAAATCTTTCATTTTTGTTACATTTTAGCTTTAAATCTTTTTATTTTCATTAATTCAACCACTGCGGTCCATGCAGTTTTGTTGTCTGCACTGTAAAAACTGTTTTTGAGTAGTACTGAAGTTTGAGTAATGCAATGTTTTGAGTCTCATTCAGCTTTCTGCTTTAGAAATGGCAATCTCCTTTTGTGGATTATTACACCCAGTCCCCTTACCCTACTGTTCTTATTTCAGCAAAACATTTCTCTTACTATTATGCATCTGATGTTGTGACATCCATGTCTTTTTTCCAGATTTTTCCCCCTTCAGCTGAGCTGCCATTTTCTCTTGGTTTGGTCTTGGTTTTTGTAAACTCACTGAACCAAACCAGCTATATCATTAAGTCAGGCTAATGTTGGCAATTATATCAATTATATTTAAACTAAAATAACTCATTAAACTTTCTGACATCGTACTATTGAGAGGCAAAGTCACGTCCCACCTAGTGGACCATCATGGGACCTTACTTCAAAAAAAAAAAGAAAAGAAAAAAAATAGTCAACAGCGGGAGACAAATTATTTTCGATCCTGTTGAAATTGTGCCAAGAATTACAGATTAAGATCATTTTTTAAGTCATGAAAGTTGTCGTTTGTCATAAAATTGTTCAAGGACTATAGTCACATAAGATACAACATGAGTTTTTTATTCCAAAAGGTGACGTTAGCTGCTTAAGATATGATGACTGTGTGTTTATGTACAGGGATGCAGTCACACAAGCAACAGTTCTTATTTGTTTTTTTTGCTTCTTGATGAAAGGATGAGGAGTTACTTGATAAAAAAAAAATCATTACAAGGGACAGCGATGATGATGTTGATGATGTCCTGTATATTGTGTGAGACAAGAGATGTAGTTCACTGAATACTTCCACACAACACAATCACACGCTGCGACTTTCTTGACTTATAAAATGATGTTTTACATTGACAGACATCATATGTGTAATTTGTGACACAATTCAAATGGAACAAAAAATTGTTTGGAAGGGGTGTGAATTTGCTTCTCTATTAGGTTGTTAAAGAGCAGTATTTACTTTTGGATACAGTAAATAATTGAGTTGGATAATCAGACACTTAAGTTGACTTGCCTTAAATTTAAGTTGCATTAATGCAAACTGTTGATTTGAAAACAATCTGATTATTAAGTACGTCTGACTTAAAGCAATTGTGTTAATCTAACTTGTTAACTTTTTGAAAAGCTTAATCCATTTGTGTGTTACCAATTGAAATAGGTTTTTTTTTAAACTGTTCCAACAGTTCTCTTTTCAGTGTGGTTGAAGAGAAAATCAGCCCCAATCAACAATAGCAGCACTGCAGCCCTATTGTTTTTAAGAAAGACTAAAAAGGAACAGAACCGAGGAGCTTTAATCACTGACGTACCCTCCTCTGACCTCTGTCCACACACATGCATGAACATGAATGGTCCTTCATGGAGCATACATGTACACATACACAAACAGAGAGGCTCTTTCCTGTGTCCGTCACCTCTGTAAGGCCACAAAAATATTGTGATTTAGAAACAATCAAACAGCAGTTCAAACAGACATTTGAGTCTGCAGGGATTCCGCTCTGAGAGACTGATATCGAGACGAAGGAAGGAGGCTCTTTGGAAAGCAACCAGGGTGCGGACTGAAGCTTGGAACATAAAACTTAATGGACACTGTCGAAACCACTTTGTCCATAAATACAGGAGTGCAAGTTCATGGTAAAGTGCACCTATAAGTCTATAATTTTAGTATGTTTAACAAATAAATGAAGATAATTAAGAAACATATAGTGAGGAAGACGGGACACCCAGGTGAGTCTTTCAAACATCCACTTTGCCAAAGAGTTTGAGCCAAACCCCTCACCTTTTAGGGATCAATAAAAATTTTCTGTAACTCCGTTCATCTGTACAAAAAGATGTGTTTTGGGGTAAGTGCGCACGCGAGCAGGGTGATTACAAATATGAGGGGAATTCCCCCTCGACAGCTCCACCCCCTCCCCTGAGGACGGCGCCACAGATAAACAGTGAAAACATACACAAACAAACAAGGCAGCGACTTGCTCCAGAACAGAGGACGCAGTGTTTGATTCTATGGGGTCATCGTTAGCATGTCATGGACACACTAACAAACACACACGCGCTGACTGCCAGCAGTCTTTAACAGTGGCTTAAAATAACAGGTTATTCTGTAGATAAGATAGCCAGGGTGTCTGAGTTCACACTGAGAGAGCCAGTAGCTAGTTATCTTGCTATGACATGAAAAGTTTTGTGTTATAACATGATAACATATTATATATATTAACATACAAAGAACACAATTTATCTTGTTAGAATTTTAAATTGTATAACAAATGTTTCATGTAATATCATAAAAAGTTTAATGTTACTAAAAGATATTTTTCACATTATAACAAGATATTTATACATTACAACATACAAACTTATTACATTATAACAAGAAACTTTTCTTGTTATAACAATGTACTATATATCTTGTTATAATCTGAAAAGTTTCATGTTATAATGTGATAAATTATTGTTACAACATACATTTTTTTCAAGTTTGAACATGACAATTTAGCATGCTATAACAATATAACTCATCATGTTATAATGTGAAATGTTGTATGCTGTAACAATAAGTTCTCATGTTGTAACATGAAACTTTTCACATTAATAAATAGTTTATTATAACAAGAAAAGTTTCTTGTTGTAATTTGACAGGGTTATAGGTCATAACAACATTAAAATATTTTGCTATAATGTGAAAAACATCTTGTTACAACAATAAACATTTGATCTTATAACATCATACTGATATTTCTTTCTTTTTCTGACAGCAATAGACTGACATAATCTTCCCTCTCTATATATGTATTATTTCTCCCTATATATGTTCTTTTATTGAGTCCCTACTTGTCTTTCGTTGTCTCTCACTCCCTCTATCAAAGGTCACAACCACGAGAGGATCAGAGGCTATAATCGGACTACTTTGTTACCTTGACACCATTAGTCATTAGCAGAGTAAACACAGTCACATTTTCCCCGGTCACACCCTGTTGGCCGACTCCTCGCTCACACAGAGCTCATTCGACAGGTATGCCATTCACTGCCGCTGTCCAGCCACAATGAACTCTCAGTCTGTGTGCTGCTCTCAGTGCAAGAACTTAAGATCTCAAGCTACTTTAACATCTAAAAACACAGACCCACGACCAAGGTTTACACCGCAACAATTATAAAAGGTTAAATTAATACAACAACACTTCTATATACTATTTGCTTATACAAAACTGCCAATATTCTTTATTTCTAGCCAAAGAAATCACAAAGTATCATCAAATTTAAGAAGAAATGCTATTACATTGTTTATGTGTGCTTGCTCAGCAGTAGCACAACAGCAGCAGTGTGTGTCCACGTGTTGCGACCTCCCTGTAGCCATCAGGGTCATGCAACATGCACAGGAGGTTTGGCACTCACCATCACTTGGCTGCTGAGCAAAACCATTTCGTGACTTAGATAGCAATAAAGAGTATGAGCACACAATGTGCAGCTGGTTCCAGCAAATTGGATGAACATGTAACGAAGCCAACGTGAGCCTGTAGCTGTATTCATGTTAGACTGAGTCATCTGAGGCAAAGTGACCCTGTGAAGAAGAAGAAACTTTCTGGTGTTTTACAAGTGACATATCATCAATGTCAGGTGGGAACTTTGCATGTCCAGAATGATGTTCGAGATGGTTTAGTCTCAGTAAGTCTGATCCTATGGAAAAGATCAGTGTTGTATTTGCAGTTTTTACATTTCTGATCTCTTTTTTTTTAAACAATGAATTCTTGTTCATTTCCCATAACTGAATAAGCTTCAAGCTGTTATCTCAGTAAGTTACAATCCCTCCATGATTTCTCCTTCAGTGTGTTTACATAGTGAATGACTGTCTGTGTTTTGCTAATATGCCCCTCAGCCACTTCATCCCACTCAATACTGAGTGAGAATCAATAGAACGGATGAGATTAACGCTCATATCCCTCTGCACTGTCTTATGAAAGGCTCTTCGGGGCCTCGTTGGATGATGTTAATTACACTTTTAATCCATTTTCCTTTCAATTGAATCAGCAGAGTGAGGAGCGCGGTGGAGGGTTTTCAAACACTAATTGCCCTAATTATCTTAACGACAAAACACGCTGATCATGGAAGGATCTATGCAAGTGGTGCTCGGGCTGCCGTTCCTCAGTCTGCCAGCAAACAAATGAGGATTGAAGCATTGTGACATGGATGCTTAAAAGGCTGCAGTTGAACACAAACGACAGGTCACAGGCCAAAGTTAAAAGACTTAATAATTACAAATTAGCTTAGCCAAGACTGTCTGTCATTAATTATTTTCTCTAAATACTTGTTTTGTGGTACCACTTTACAATAAGACAACCCTTATAAACGGTTTATAAATGGTTTATAATTAGGTTGTAAACACTCCAAATGATTAAATAAAAATTATAAATAAGTTATAATAGTTTTCTTACAATGACGTCGGACTCACTATTTGGCAAATCCGGTTACTGTTTACTACTTATTTAATCTTACAAGGACTTTCTGCCATTTATAACTGGCAAAGGGAGCCTTATTGGAAAGTGTAAACCAGTGCAGGCTGAAAATGTCAGGGTAAACAATATAGCTAAAGACTTAGTGTTTGAATCTGGTAATTTGACATGTTAATTTGATGCTTAATGAAATTTTCTGACAGTTAAGATCTGCTGCCAGTGATTAAATACTAGTAACTTATTAACAATTTCTGATTCTGAAGTATAAATGGTACTGGAGGAGACAAAGTAAGCTAAGTGAGCAATGAGACTTGCAGTCCCACAGTACAGTGGGCTCACTATTTGGCAAGCAACAGGTCACTGGAGCTCTTTTTTTATCTAATGTGCTGTAACAGCTTATTAATGATTTATAAAGTGTTTACAACCTAATTAATATTGTAATTATAAACCATTTATTAATCATTTATAAGGACAGTCTTACTGTAAAGTGGAACAAAGTTTTTAACTGAAAACAAAATTTAAAAACATGCATCATTTTCAGATCTCTTCAGAGCTTGTTTCTGTTTGAAAAAGACTCAATTCAAACCAACAAGTTATAACACGCTGAATTAATCACATTTGAGTGTGACTCACAAACTGCGACACCTGCCATCTCCTTCCTCTCCATTCTTTCCTGTTGCTTTCCTCTCTGCAGTGTCAAATATACAGTATAAAGCAATAAACCACAACGGTCATAGAAAATAAAGTCTGTTCTTGTTAAATAAGCTAAAATATGGAATGTGCAACTAATTCTAGTACTGGAGAAAAACTATCTCTAACATAACTCCCCTTGAATTTAAACAGCTGGACATTACTATGACATAATGTTTTAGAGCCATTTAAGAACCTGTTTTTCTTTGGATTTTCTGGTCCCATGTCACAATAAGACGACCTGTATAAATCGTTTATATTTAGGCTTTTAATTAGGTTGTAAATACTTTATAAATCATTAAGAAAACAGTGAGCCCACTTGGATCTGTACTGTTAAGCTTCAGATCTCTTCGCTTACTTAGCTTACTTCATCTTCTCCATCAGCAGCCAATATACCTGTCAGCTTCATCACATATTTTTAAGTTCCCAGCATTTAACCACTGTCAGCACATCTTAATAATCAAAAAGTTTCATTTCATTTGACAGATCAGATTAACATATTTAATTACAGAATTCCAGGTGTGGTACAGTTGGTAATCTTCCTTCACTTGGTGTTCTGATCACTCATCAATAAATCTTTCCAAATAGTGAGCCCACACTGGTGTATGAAAACTATGTTATAACTAGTTTATAATTGTTTATTAATGATTTATAAAGTGTTTACAACACAATTAATAACATAATAATAACCAATTTATAAGGACAGTCTTATTGTAAAGTGGTACCTGTTTTCCTTTGTCATTAAATGTCAGATATGCAAGAAAAGTATTGCGAATATTGGCATCCATCATTATAGTACAGGATATCAATTTCAGTTGTAATGACTGTAGAGAATTGACTCCATGTGCTTAAAATTTTATATAATGCTAAAAAAATTTTCCTTGAGGAATTAATAAAGTTTGCCTTCTTTTTCATCTTCCTTCTTCTTCTAATATTAAAAATGAGGGCTGACATTCTTTTTGTTAATATTTCAGAATCTGTTTGATTAAGTTTTCACAGCATAGAGATTTTCTGACAGTGTAGTGGAGCTGACTAGAAAAAAAAAAACGAATTGCAAGAGTGAGGAAAAGGAGAAGTGGGATCCCGAACAGTTCCTCCAGTAAGACAAAACAGCCTCTCTCTTTCTCCACACTCATTCATTCCTCCCTCGCTCCCTCACCCCCCTGAGATTGGTCATAAAGTTTTATGATAAACAGAACTGGGTCAGAAATGAGAGGACGGAGGCCAGTTTAACTCTCACGCTGGCAGGGCTAAATTGGTGCTTGAAAAGAACCAGGACCAAATAACGACCGACACACCTGGAAATTGCTGTGTGGTTGTGTGACATTTGTCTTAAAATAAAACAGTCAATCTCTGCTGACGGAGGGGAGATTCATTTAGAATTTGGTTCTGAGGGAAGATTTAACAGAACAAGTAATGTGTAAGCCCCGGATAGCTCGGTCAGGCCCCTTCTGTGGAAATCTGATGGTACACACGTTGTGCGGCGAGTGTGTAATATGTGGTTTCAGGCTGGGTTTAGACTCAGCACTTCTCTGTGGCAGTAAAAAACCTGTTGGAATCAGGTACTGTGTGTTTTAACGTTTCCAGCTCGGAATGAGGAGCACGGGGAGTCATCTGAACCGCAATGAACAATTCACAGTCCTGAACACACACACAGACACACACACACACACAAAGCTCACACATGCATACATGCAGAAACACAGTTACAGGTGTGTGCACACACTCCAGAGGCACAATGTAAAACACTTCACACACTCACAACAAATCTATAACATAAAAGCACACATGGAAACAAAAAGCCCTCTCTCACACACACAGACACACACACACGCTACCAAAAACTGACAGCAGCTTTACAAGACCACCCCCTTTAATCTATTCATTTAAAACATACAGACAGGCATTGTGAGACGCTACAGTGTGTTTTCAAAAACACCAATGTTGGCCGGAAGGCTTAAAGACGGCACATTGTGCTGTGTTGTGACAGTGTGTAATACTTAACAATCACCTCATCATAGCCATGTCCGTGACCTGTCGGAGCCTTACACAGCCACCCGAGCAGAACCACAGTGTTGACAGCGAGTCACACCTCGCGGAGAGGGCAGCTCGGGGGAAAGCTCCCTCTGCTTGTTTGTCTCTTTTTAAAAAGAGAGTGGGGTAAGTGCTTTTGGAAAGCTTCTTCTTTCCTGTTCAGTTCATGAAAAGAGCGTGGGCTCTCCGCTCTCACAGCCTCCTTCCCTTTTAAACTGAGATGTGCTCTCAGGGAAGGGTGAGAATGACGTAGATGTGTGAAGGAAGAGCAAGAGGTTTGTTACTGGGAAGCTCTGAGATTTCCACTTTAAAGTAGGGCTGCACAATTAATCAAAATATTATTAGGATCGCAGTATGGCCAAGTGCAATATCCAAATCGCAGAGGATGAATTTTTTGATCATTCACACATATTGTGAATCATATCACATCTGTATGTGTCTAAATAATCCTAATGAGATTTTTTTTTCCCTTCTTGTGCAGGACTCAACAATAAGGATTAACCACTTGCATGTAAAATGGCATGTCAGACTAGTAAATCTATCAACTCACTTTCTTGATCAGGCAAATGGTAAAAAAGAATTAAATTATTAAACGATTTTAATAATTGATTAATTGTTAAAGTAATTTTTCATGCAAAATGGCAGAACAGCTGCTTCCAGCCCCTCAGATATTGAGATTTCCTGCTTTCCTCTGTTTATTATCATATTAAACTAAATGTCTTTGGACTTTGATCTGACAAAACAAGAAATTTAAAGACACAACCTTGGACGTGAGATGGAGATTTTCACAGTTTTGTGACATTTTATAGATTTTGCAGCATTACATTAAATATGACAATCAACTTTGTTGTTATTTGAGAAATGCTAATGAATAAAACTATTTCAAGTAAAAATTGAATTTGGGCAAACAGATTTCTGACCCACTTGTCTGATCAGGCAAGGGACAAAAAAAGCACTCATGTTGAACCCTGTCATGCAGTCCTGTTTTGAAGATATCCTCATTTCAGGGCCAATCATACCAAATGCAGCTTTTCTCTGGATGAAATGTATTTTGTTTGAGTCATTAGGTACTTTTCACTGAAATTTCTACGGGTGACACTCAACAAGTAATTTAGATGGACCACCAGTGAGAAGTGATGACACACACACAGGCTAGATTATGTTTTTCATTTGGGTCAAGCTACGGTATGCTCCATACACATGTCAAATAAAGTTTAGCCTCTTGTCTTCCTGCCTTGCTGCTGCGTGTGTCTGGTGTAGGAGGGGGCGTCTGGCCGTGGGATTACTGAGGTGAACAGGCCCCCATGTGTGTAGCACGCACCTCTCTACACAGCCAGGTGAGCAGCAAAAGGACTGTGACATTCCTGGCATATCTAAGAGTTTATATCGCAAGCGTGACTGGGAAGTGTGTGGAACTATCATCTCGGCGGGCTGCCTCTGATCCTGCCCTGTGGTCCTCGCACGGCAGAAGCCAGAGCACAATTACAGAAAGAAAACACACACAGATAGCGAGGAGTCTCTCCGGTGCAGCGTGGGGGAGAGCTGAGTATGTGTATGTGTGTGTATGTGAAATGAAGGCAGGGTGGGCCAGCCGCTCATGGGACTATCTGACTTGGATCACAATAACACCTTTTAACACAACAGTGTGCAGACAGGACAGCCATCGGAAAATACAAGGAAGCCTTCTGGCATCAAAAGAGGCTGTTTCAAAGATGTGAATGACTCTCAGTTGCACTTGATTCATCCAGCCAGACAGCGAGATTCAGAGGACACACATCACCATGTGGGAGTTCAAAATCAAGTCATCCACGTGTGGTTCTTTCTTTTCCTCTTTTCTTCAGATCATATTCATCTTGTACTTAGCTGAGGCTGTTCTGCCAGGCGGCCTGCGAGTGTCTCCACGTACCTGATCATCTATCTGGCAGCTGTCAGGTTATGCTGCTTGGCCACAGGGGCAAACTGGATGTGCTTCAGCCAGCTCCCGATATCTGGCTTGCTGGCATCCACGCAGAATTTTACATGGCCTGACCCGTCCAAGATCTGCAGGAGAGGAGAGGGAGAGAGGAGAGAGAGAGAGAGAGAGAGAGAGAGAGAATGTGTGACAGAGAGAGGGGGGAGAGAGAGATCAGACTTTGATCAGTATCAGTCCAGGTTACTGTGTCCAAACACTGACTAACCACATACCTCCCACATGTTAGGAGCTGGTCTGTGGCGCAACACACACACACACACCACACACACACACACACACACACACACAAACAAAAAAAAAAAAGAGGTAGACAGCTAGCAAATCTATGTTAATCATCTAAAAATTCCTTTGTAATATAAAAATACTTGTGTGAGTATTTGGAATTATTATTTCAACAGTAATTTATGAGGAAATTCCTTTAACTTTTTTAATACCGCAAAATGATACCAATAAATTAATAAAACAAAATAAAACAAATTATATATTTGTGTGATGCATTTTTTTCAGTCTTGGAGGAGCTCTTGATGAATTATGTCATTTCCATTCCAGTAATAAAAAATGTTAATTATATTAAAATGTTTTTCAGCAACAATAAATCAGTACCAATACAAGACTATACATATAAATCAAATAAATACAGTAATACGGTTAGAAAAAAATAAAACAAGACTTCAAAATATATGTAATGCAACAAATTCTAAAGGTCAATCTGCATTAATTTTATGGACAAAACGAATTTTAAAATGTGCAACTAAATTATTCTGGACTTAAATTGACTTCAGCTGACGTTTGAATTAGTTTATAAAAATGTAGTTTCATCGAAAAATTAGCAAACTATATTGATTTTAACATTTTAATTGTTATAATTATGAATTTAAAATTATGTTAATAACACGACGTGATAAAATATAAATAATAATGGTGATAAACGAATAAAACAGTTGTGTTACTCTCCTACACAACATCAACACTATTCAAGCTTCTTAAGAACGAAAAAAACAATAAATACAATGAACTGAATTATTATGTAAATCATAAAGATCACTGGACTTCCATCGTTTACTAAACATTTATACAACATTTCTCTCAACGAATTGTAAGCGGTATAACGTGGTTTTAATGTGTTGATATTTATTATAGAGCAGCTGTAAACTTTACTGGGAAACAAAATCAATTGCAGGAAACCGCGAGTGATAAGAATTATGAAGACGGAGTCGATTGTTAGGATGCAAAAAACGGAATCTCCGGGTCACAAATGTGTCGTTCTGCTTTTGTATAAGCTGCCACTGAATAAATATTTAGCTTGCATAAAGCCCTTTGTCTGGATGTGCCCACTCATCCTGCAAAAATACTCTCCGGTCTTTTATTAATTCAAACGTATTTACAACCAAATGAACACCGAATATTTGTTTTATTTTTTATTTTTTGCTCTCAATGAAAATCGCTTCATAAAATAAATGTTTTGTTGTTTTCTCTTACCGTTCAAACTCTTTTGCACCGACACTTAAAACCTCTTGGGATAAAGAGGTGCGCTGCTAACTGAGGAAAAGTGATGAAAACTCCGGAGTTGAAAAAGTTTTAAAAAAAAAAATGTGTACGATCAAAACTCGGATGTCAAATAAACAATAAAACTACAAATTATCTTTGTTGCGGCGCGTTGTCCAAATGTTTGTCATTGTAAAAAAAAAAAAAAAAGACACTGGAGTTGTGTTGCTTTTTTCGGTGTCTCTTCTGGTCTCTCAGCCGCAGGACGAGTGCACTCCTCGCCGGTGCGTCTGTCCCTCAGACACGGCGCGGTGGGTAAAAGTAGATCCTGTCTCTGTCTCACTATATTGTCTCTCAGATAGACGGACACCGTTGACTCGGTGGGTCTCCTCCCGCTGTCCAACAGACACCGCGGCTCGGGACTGAAAATCACCTCCGGTGCATCAACTTGCTTCCAACTTTTCAGTGTGCGCGCTTCGCTCGCCTCGTCCGCTCCTCTCTTGTCACCCCTCCTGTCCTGACGCACCCAGGTGTCCTCTAGTACCATTCAACTTTTCATTTTTCTCTTCCTCTCCCCCCTCCTCAGCCGCTCGGGATGTGTCGTCTATATGATAGCAGCAAGAGAGAGTCAAGGAAGGGGGGTTTGGCTTCAAGCATCGCCCCCTACTCTGCTGTCTGCGCGTCCCGGACACGGTTTGTGTGATGTTTCTCATACAGAAGGATCGTCCATCCCTAAAGCCCACGGAGAGGAGAGAGACGACTCAAAAACACGAGACTGTCTTCGCCTCCTGTCCCCGGGTCGGAAGCGACTCCTCTCCGCAGTAAATTTTAAAGTGACAGGGGTCCGGGGTTGGAGAGGGTGAGCGGGGTCAGGGAGAGGTCGGGATGGGGCTTCTAAAGGGATGAACTGCGCACACATAAACACACGGGCAGGCAGCACACTTTAATGAACCGACATGAGCATCAAAGCAGCGCGGATCATTATCCACGTGTTCCCAAACTTTTTCACAACACGCCGCGCAGTTTCATGGACCGTTTTATGACATTATTAACCTGAAGATCTCAACGCGTTTCCTTTCTTTTTTTTTAACCTCGAGGTTATGATTTAGTTTTGAGAAGCATTTATGTTTGTAACGACAAGGAAAGTGAGAAATAATAAAAATACTTTTCTTATTCTCTAATTGTGCTTTAGTTGCAGGGGTACGGCTGAAGTGTTTCTCCCGGGGACCTCCACTGAACTCCATAAGGACCATTGGAAGTCCCTGTGCCACAAATTGGGAAACACTGACCTAATCACCTGCTTTTCTCTGACTTGAACATAAAAATGCTGCACGGCACTTGTTCGCCCTCCGCCCCTAAAATCACCCCCTTCACCACAACGCGCACACACAAAATAAAAGATTTTTTGAAAGATCATGAAACGATTATTTAAATCAAAGAATAAGAACAAAAGCTGAAGTCGAGAGTGTCTAAATCAATCTTGAAATTAAAAACACATTTTTGTTCTTGAATATTTTCTTTCCTTACGGCTGTTATCTTTTGTCTGTCCTTTAACCCATGATTAATAACTTGGACAGTTTATTTATATTAATCTAGATTTAAATATGTGAGCTACTGGATACCTGCATTTCCTCCAAGGGATGGATAAAGTATCTATCTATCCGTCTATCTGATGTGGCCTCGGCGCACCTGCTTTACAACAAGCCTTAGAAGAAGACAGAAAAATGTTGCTTTCGTTTCATTTCTTCAGTGTTTAATCTCGATGTAAAAGTTTAAAGCCGAGCCCGATGCTGTGAATAAACGGACAAGGGTATGGAATAATAAAGAAACGTCCTGGTTGTCAGTGAGCGCACTTTATTAGGCAGCTCATAAAGCTGGAGAGGACAGGGCTTTGGCTGATGAGAGCAGATGATGATGGATAACGCCTCGCACACTGTGACATTGACCTTCCATCCCAGATAATGCCTATTGTTTTACGAAATCGCGGAGCAAATGTGCAGGAAGGACAGGAAAAATCATGTGTAAATAAGGCAGGACCCCGCCACCGATTCCCATCGTCTCTCGCTCCTTGAGAACCGAGGAGAGACCCCGGTCCGCCCGGTCATTGATTTCCTGCCTCTCCTCGACTTGTCCATTGTTGGAAGCCTTTTTAATTTAGCCATAAATTGGGAAAGCTCAAGTCGAATGAGCTGTTCTATTTTCTTCCTGTCAGGATGAGGGATTTGTTTTATGATGCATTGTGTATTAAATACAAGTAATCTGGGAAAGTGATTGCTCCGCGGCCTCTCAGGGTCTGATCGAGGATCCTGATAGAGAGAAGGGGTCTGAAAAGGAGGAAATGTCTGAAAAAAAGGAGGATAAACACGCGGGGTTTTGTGGTATCACCGGGGGTAAATTGGGTTAACAGTAACAGGACCCCCACAAGCCTGGCAAAACTGAAGACATGTTGCACTTCTTCCCCCTGTCAGGAGATGGCGTGCTCAACTGAACTGAACTTCTCAAACATTTCTGGACAGTTGAAAAATTCACATGTCAATATGATAGTTAAAATATAAATATGGCACTGCATTTGTTGCTGTTGTGAAGTGAGCTTTTCTAGACTTCATAAAACAGGGGTTCCCAAAGGTTTTCATGTAATAGATGCGCATTAAACACTATCTGCAATGATTAATCAATTATGAATCAATTATCAAATTAATCGTCAACTATTTTGATAAATGATTTGTCTGTTTGAATATCTTTTTAAGAAAAAGTCAAACATCTCTGATTCCATCTTCTTAATGAATGTATATTTTTTTGTTTTTTTTACTTCTCTGGCAGTAAAATCTTTGGGTTGTGGATAAAACAAGACATTTGAGGACAACACTGATTGACATTTTTCACAATTTACTGACATTTTAATAGATCAAACAACTAATTGATTAATCAAGAAAATAATCGACAAATTAATCAATTAAAAATAATCTTAGACGCAGCCCTGCAATTTGAGAGGCCTTTTTATTTAATTTTTTTAGTTTTGAAGATATGAAATCTTAATAGACAATCAACGATAGGATCACAATAAATTACAATCAATCAAAAGGAACACACTTATTTCTTCCCTTGTTTTCCTTCCAAAAACGTGATAAAAGTTAAAACATTCTTTTCCTCCTTTTGCTGGGGATCTCCTAAAACCTATTCAAGGGCCCTTGTTGGCCCCCGGAACCCAGTTTGAAAACCACTGGAAATAATTCAAATCAAAACTGTGAGTGGAATTTAGTGACTTAAATGTCTATTTATCACACAAATCAGCAGGTTCGTTATTTTATTTCCAGAAATGCAAACGAGATACGCCGTTTTCTATGTTTTAGGTCACGTATTTGACTTTTTTTTTTAGTAAACTGACTCCCACAGGCAGAAAAAGACAAAAATCAATCCAACTTTCCGTTGTTGGCCTTTATTTCGGGGCCGTGGATTCACTTCATGTTGAAAGCACGCAGCTTATATCTCAGTTTGTAAGAGTCTGCTCTATCAGTCAGCTTTTTTTTTTATGACTTATTATAAGACGGGGGTCATTTCTTTCTCGTCCGCGTGAAGTGCAGCACAGAACATCTACATCAAGGCGTCAAATTGCTCGATTGTACTTGAAAGATTCAGCTGCATATATAATCACCTGAACGAGCGGCTGTAAAGCTCTTGAATCCACACTGAAAAGACCGATGGGGGTGAATTTAAAACACTTGTTCATTTGTTAATAAACCACGAGAGTGATTTACCCCCAATTTATATTTATTCCGCCAATCCTCCGTAAACACCGTTCTGATGTGCTGAGATGAAATAGATGTGTTTTATCTGAATTATGCCATGCCTTTGTCACAATGATTCTGACATAGCTACTAAACAGCGACGTGGAAAAGCTGTTTATCAACAAATTACAAACCGTACACATGCATGCTTCAGGGTATGTTAGTTCCGACTATATCATGCCATGCACACAGCATTTCATACCTATTTAAAGGACTCTTAAAACATACAGCATCCGCGTAATGTTGAGTGCTGAGGCTTTAAAGTGCTGTGAAATTCTTGAAAGGAGGTTAAATTGCTCAAATGGGCCCACGCTTATTTTGCTTGCGGCTTTCTTGTTTGTTTTAGGAGTTCAGTCACGCAAAAACACCAATTCATAAACGAATGTAGGGAATTTTTTATGATCAAAAAGCTTCATATTTTACTTGATCTCGGGCTCAGCTTAATGGGTGTAACACCGGCCCGTTTTTTTTAATTTAAAATCATTTGGACAACTTTGCAGTGGTATTTTCTGGTGTTAAAAAAAAAGTGATTTGGATTTTGTGAAGTCAGATGGGACAGCGCCGGAGAAGAGGGGGATTCCCGTGTGGGTTGCAAACTGAGCTGCAGAGGCTGTACCGCTGCAGCAGCCGAGGGGCCACATGGAAACACTGTGTGTGTAGGCCTGTGTGGTGCATTCCAGCACATCCTCCAGGAGAGCGGAAAAGAAGAAAAAAGAAAAAAAAAAAAAAAGAAAGAGAGAGAGAAAGAAAATATCGCAGCCAAATCCACATGAAATAGTTCTACCATTCACGGCGAGACCTCCCATTGACACCGGCGAAAAGCTGCATTAAGCCTCCATCATGACTGTGTATACACACACACCCCCTGCGCATTTTATTTTGCTTAAATGTGGGGCGACTCAATCAAGTGGTAAAAACTCATTTAGAGCTCAAACGAAAGGTTTGCACAACACTCTGCAACTTTTTCTTTAATTAGCACATCCGTCAGCCGAGATTAGTGCACAACGCATTGACTGTGCAGCTTTAAAGTCCCTATATTAAAGGATAGACCTGGTGTCCGTATAGCCCAATTACCATTAAAACAGAGCAGCGGAAATGAAAGGGGAAAATGTAAATAAAAAATTTCCCTGGCTCTGGAAGTAGGCCCGTTGTGAGCGGCGTGTTAATCTCCACCTCAGTAATTTGGTTCTGCGGGAGAAGACAGAAGCCCTGCTGCTGTGCCCTGCACTTCATAAATCACTGCTTTATGTGGACAAGGTCAGCGCCACCCCCCCACCCCCCACTCCCACCCCACCTCACCTCACCCGCTCTTCCACTGGCCCCTCCCGGCCCCTCCGCCATGTTTACCCGGCCGCCCGGGGGCTCTCAGGACCAGAGCAGCTCACTTCTAATTACTTTGGATTATTTTCATTTGCCGGGGGTCAGCCACGCATTCCGACACAGAGAGGAAGAGAGAGGGATGATTTCTTGACAAATTCTGCGGCCTGCGAGGAGCACAGGCTGAATTAGCACCCGGTCATTTTGTTTTGGCACCGTCTGTTCCTGCAGTGACATCTCGGCCACAGCACTGCATGCATGTCTACATTAGCAAATCCCTCATTTGATTTTTGCCCTCTGCCTGCATTTCCTTATTTTCTCTCCTTTTTGTTGTTGTTGTTGTTGTGCTGGGGATGCTTTAGTGACCCAAAGCGTGAATATTTGACAACCTGGAACTGAGACTCAACAATCAGCTACCTCTCTGGTGCATTTACGGACAGCTCTGACAAATGATTCTGATACATGCATGTTAAAACACAAGACACTTTTGAATGATAAATAAAGAAACGTTAGTTATGTGAGTGACCACAACAGCAGCAGAGACACAAATATGCAGCACTAAGAAAAATGTTCATGTGCCCAGGATGTCATCTAACATGTGATAAATACATTTTTTTTGTTATTGATCCTGTTGATGCTTATTGATACTTAGTTTGTGTACTTAAGTAGAGTTTCCAGGTACCTGTGCTTTACTTTAGTATTCAGTCTTTTTACACAAGTATCTGTACCTCTGCTTGAGTAAAGAATGTGTTCTGCCACCTCTGGAGGCTAGTATTGATACTCAAATCAAGTAACTGTATCAGTAGTATCAATACGTTGGGGATCGATCCTCCCTACTTCCCTTAGGGTGAAATAATCCATGAGGGCATGAGACATTTGTTTCATCAGTTTTACAGAGACGAGTGTCAATACTGGACAAATGCTGGGTCATCACAGGACATGATGCTAGATTGAGAGGATTTATGAGAAGACATAAATGAGCTCATCTCATTTACCAGGTTGGAGGAGGAGGGTGAGGGAGAGGCTTCTTACAAAAGGGATATTGTTCTTTTTCATCATTAAAATGCATTTATTAATCTAAGCCGCAGACCAATAAAGACAGAGAAAGAGAAGCAAACTTGAGTTATTTATTATGATATTAAAAAACAGGATCCCCACAAAATACCACCCAAAACAGTTCTGTTCTCAGTAGAGCTGCAACTATTCAACTATTACATTAATTGCCAACTATTTTGGTAATTTATTAATAGGTTTGAGTGGTTTTTAAGGAAAGAAAGTCAAAATTCCAGCTTGTTAAATCTGAATATTTTTCTTTACTCCTCTTTGATTTTGAGGATGTTATCTTGGGTTTTGGGGAAACACTGATTGACATTTTTCACCATTTTCTTAAAATTTTTCAGACCAAGCAACTAATCAATTAATCAAGAAAATAACTGACATATTATTCAACAATAAAGATAATCATTATTGCAGTCTAGTCATCACGTTGGATTAAAAGTGCACATGGGGGCACATAAATATCTCCACCATGGATATGTAATTAAAATAAATACAATATTTAATGGTTACGCAGTGTAAATGATATTGTGTCTTTGCTAAAATCAACACTGACAGCAGGGATGGTACAATATGACTAGTCGCTGCAACAGGACATGCTCACTGGATTAAAAGGGGCAGTGCAATTACTATTATGAATTATTTGGGCATGAAGGAGGAGGGGTTGGATGTAAAAATGGAGAGTGGTTATTATGCAACGTTCAAAAGTTAATTTAGATATAATTGGTTTAAAGCAACCTGATGTGCTGTTGTTTATAAGAGCAGTGCCTGGAATGTGGCTGCAGCAAGTTGGGGGTATTTGAGAGGGTGGAGGAGAGAGGTGAGGATGGTGGGAGGGGGCGGCGGTGGCAGCGATGTACAGAAAGTAGTACAGGCTGTGGTAATCACAGACACTTCCTCCGCTGAGGCTCAGCATACAGGCCCACACTGTATGTGGGCTACGGGGTGCGATAAAGCTGCACAAGAGTCAAAGGTCACGTTTTTCAAGCATAAATTCAGCGGGCACACAGCTCCTATACGCATGGGACAGGCTGGAAACTTAAACAACCCACTCCACCCCACTCCAGCCCAGCAGCAGAGAGGGGGGGGTGGGTAATTAGAGTATGTTGCCGGTCGCCGCAGGGTGAACAAATCTGCTCTAAAACGCTCATAGATATCATCTTTAAAAGAGCTTTTTATGTACAAGAGGTAAAGCGGTGTGGAACTGAACACGGCACTTCAGATGTTCAAGTGTCACACATTCATTACATTTATTGAGCTCTCTTCTCACGTTTAAAGTCAGGCCTCTGCTGCAGCGCTATACGGCAATCTGCATTTCATACACCGTGTCCAATTGGAAGGCTAATATTTTAATGTTGGCGGATATCAGACAGATGTAATACTTGTTCAGTGTGACAGGAGACAAGGCTGCCATGTCAGCTAAATATCGAAATATCGTAAAGCCACCACTGAACATAGCAGAATCTTAAAGGAAAGACTACTGAGCACATATTAATGAAGGCTGACTGGAGGTAAAGAATACGGTTATAACTCTGTGAAAAATCTTACAGGACTTTAGTGGAATCAACTAATATTTTCTCATTAATGTAAATATAGAAGTTTTATTTATTCAAGTTAATTGATCTTGAAATTTCTAGTATGTATTTTCGGAGCATTTCCAAAATAAACACAAGTTCTTTAACTTGAAGTGTTTTGACTTGAAATGAGTTGTATGTATGTGCTGTACAGAGTTCAGTCAGCTAATTAAAGTTAAAGTTAAAACTCCCCTGAGAGCTTTCTGTTTTATAGTTTCAACAGAACATATGATGGGAACTTGATGTTTGTCTCTAATACATTTTCAGATAAGTCATAGTTGTTTGCAGTTTTGGAATGGTGTAAGTGTAATTTTTTTTTTAAATTCAAGTACAAGTACTGTTACAGTACTGAAATATTACTAAACTACAAGAAAAATTACTGGTGATAATAAAATACTTAAATAAAATTACAAAATTTCTAAGCACTGATGTTTAATACATTATCATTGGCAGGCATTCAACTGAAAGGGGTTTCTGTTTCTCCAAATTTTCAGTCTAAATTACTCTCAATTCCTGCTGTGGTCTGTGGCCACCTCTCCAAACCCATGCCTGCTGCAGTACTTTTTTTTTGTCTGTATGTCATGGTTTTCATTGGCCCATTTCTGATTGGATTGAATATTCATTCAACTTGTACACAGTACTCAATTATGATTTTAAAAGTAAAGTAATGCCAACTTAAGTACAAGTAAAATTACAGACTTGAGAAATACTCAAAAGTACAAGTACCCCCCAAAAAGACTGAATTTCAGTAACTGTAAATGAGTATTTGTAAGTAGTTACTCTGGCCCCTGGTTGTTTGTTTTCATAATACTGAAGACACTGCAAACCATGATGAAGATTAATATAGAAGTCAGTCCCCACCCTCTTACACTTCAAATTCAATAGAAGCAGCTGCAGCCAAGTTCTTTGTGTTAAAAGAAGAACCGACTTTTCAAACTGAGAAAATGTAAAAGAAAATCACATTTGTTTGTAATGTTCAACAGTGTGACTGAATAGTTGTTGGTTCAACTTAATACCTTAAGCTTACTGCATATGTTTTCTCAAGCACAACTGAATTAATATCAAATTTATTTGACTAGAAAAGTTTGTGTTTTGAACCATTGCAAAATTACCTCAACTTGTCTTTTCAAATTCAGTCAATTTAAAATGTCGAGGCCGCCTGGACACTAACTTTTTAAAGTTAAAACAAGTTATTTTTTACAATGTAGTAGTGTTAGATTTACATTTTTACCTAAGCTTGAACAAGATACATCTGAAAACTAGTAATATTTCTTGGACAGAGTGATGAATTTGGTTGAAAAAGACCATTTGCCAGATGGTGAGGCAGGTGGAGAAACAGACACCCAGCAGTTGATGGCTCACAGATACACAGAGCCTTTCGTGTATTTACTTTTATTGAGTGTTTCCCTTTTTTTTGCAAAGCAAAGAAAAAGGCTCATATTGTTGTACTGAGGAGGAAAAACAGAGAGAAACATGACAAGTGCGACTAATGGGCATTTCTTATCCAAAATTTACAAGTGGTCAAAACTGCAATGTGAGAAAGTGAGAAAATGTTCTTGACTAAGTGCAAAGTGTAAGCAGATTGTGGAAGTGTGTTCAGTATGTCCGTCATACACACACGGAAACCCCCACCACACACACGCGCGCACGCACACTGGAATTTGTTCCCCAGCACAGGTCAGCTCAGTGTATGTGGGCATGATTAAAGTCAGAATTAACTCGGAAAACAACAAATCAGTTGCAACAACCCTAAAATGAAGGAAAGCTGAGCAGCTCACACATAACACAGGGACACGGAGTGGCTCCCATTAAAGGCTTCACTGGCTTTCAGTAGCATCAAAGAGGCCCCTGAGTTAGGCTGGGATTATATTTAACTCGGGAGCTTGTTGCGCTGCTGAGTACAGGGCACATGCTGATGCTGCTGCCAGTACACCATGCTTCTGGCTTTCAGACCAACGCTCTCATTAAAATGTGGCTTGGGCACTATTTCCTACAGGAACACACACATGGAGTAATGCACGAAAACACAAAGACAGTCAACAACAAAACAGAAAACAAAAAAATTACATATTACTGTGGTGATGTTATAATAAATGTATAGCTAGGTCATGTGATCGATTGTAAGAGTGTCACGATATTCCAGTACTGATGACAGCTGTGATGCTTAAAAAAAATGAAAGATTAATATTATGCCAATGATCATGTTAAAAAGCTGATATTGTGACAGCCTGTCACAAAATTTACATTAAAAAAATGCCCTTTTAACCTTTTTAGTTGACATCCCTGGTCATATTGTGCATCTATTTAACAATATAGAGTATGTCAAGACAAATCCAAAAAAAGAAAAAAGTTTGTATATCAAAATCCGATCGATTTCTTCCTGTAAAACAAAATGTGACATGTGCTTTCATTGACTTGAACCAAACAATTTCAACCAATAATGTTATGACATCTACCCATTAAACAATCTTCAAGTTTTAGCAGCACAGAGATAAGGTTCAAGACACAGACACACCACTTTTGATTGCCTCAAATAAAATTCCTCCCGTTATATTCCGCCTGCTTATTCAGTTTCACTTGAAAATGCATCATAATGCAGAAGCAAGATACTCTCGAAATGCAGTTTTATCTGGATGGATATTTTCCTATATTGATCTATATTAAATCACAATATGGAAATGTTTACAAAACTTATATAAAATTAGGTGGCAAATCACATGATGATCAAACTGATGTTTATATGAACTGTGTTTTGCCATAATGGATTACATGAGACCAAAATCCTCATGGGGAAGTATATACCTATTTTGTTTTTAATAAGAGCTTATACATAACAATTAGTCTAATAGAAATTTCAAGATGATTTCATCACAAAATGATTCTGCTCAAAGTTGATTAATGATAATATTGAATTATGCCCTATCCTTGCTGCACACAGATTTGTAAATACATGAACAGATGCAAACACCCCAGCAAAAGTTCTCCATGTATGTGTGTGTCTGCAGAGGGCCCTATGCTGAGATAATGCAATCTCACTTGGCACATTTCAGCAGTCAGACTTGATATGAACCGTCAGACATGTGCGTCAATACTCCCAAGGTTTATTCAATTCCAAACCAATCATTCTGGTGTCATACACTTTTGGGTTAATATTCTAACTGTGAGGCCCAGGGCTAGGTGAAGATAAATCAGCTTTTATGATGGGTTGTTATGGTTTTTACGGCACTGGGGTTGTGAGGGACTGATTTGGGGATCAATCACCTGCAGGTGTCTGCTGGGGGCTGGGGTGCTGCGAGGATCGATTGAGGATCTAGAGCTGCGGTGATGGAATAGAGGTGTGTTGGTGTGTGTGTGTGTGTGGTGTGTATTGAGATTGGGTGCAGTTGAAGAAGTGTGTGTATGAGTTTGCGTGAGAGAGAGGGAAAGACAAAGTGATGAAGGTGTGTGTGTGAGTGCTTCAGAGACAGAGAGGAGATATATCTGGGGCTGCAGCAGTGATGAAGGACCGCTGGACTATGACCAGACCATCTTATCGGAGTCTCCCCCTCCTCCCTTCTCCTCCTCTCTCTCAATCCACTTCTTTATCTAGATGGCACTTTGGAAAATCTCATTGTCACACAACATTTAACAAAGACAAAAGTCTCAGGCGGGCAGCTGGAGATGGCTGGCCTGACAGAGCACGGAGCTAGTGTGCAGAGTATCCCTCACATAACCTCTTTCACTCACGTCTTTGCGTGTTTTCCACTGGGAGAGGCCAGCAATGTGGGTGCAAAACACCGCCAAGACACACAAACAAGTGTGTGCATCTATGCGCGCAGATGGCACGAGCGCACATCAACACACGGACACGTTAGCCGCGCCGAAGTTTGTCAGTTTCTTTCTCTTTCTCTCCCTCCCTGGACACGGTGTTTATACACATTCAACATCTCCCCTGACCGTCAGACGGCTGCTTCCTCCGTGCTGTCAGCGGAGCCCCGGCTGAAACAAAAGAGGCGGAGAGCGAGGCCTACGGTTTCTGAATCAGAGGAAGTTGGTGCTGATTACGCTGCCCCTGAAGAAGCATTCCGATCCTGTTAACCCACATGCTGGCTGCCAACTCCAAAACCATGCAGCAAAGTGCTGGGAGAGTAAACCTCACACAGCCCCACCCTGAGTGCCCTCTCCCTGCCCAGGACAAGCATTTGCCCTCTCTTCCTCTCCTCTACTTTCTTTTGCCCATTTGTCTCGTCTCCTCTGTCCTTCCTCTTCTCTATTTATCCCCTTCATTTGTTTCTTCGGCTGTTTCTTCGCTGCTATATCCTCTGTTTATACTCAACAGAAGTATAAATGCAACACTTTAATTTTTGCCCCAATTTTTCATGAGTAGAAGTAAAAAATCTAAGCTTTCTTACATGAACACAAAAGGTTAATTGCTCTCATATTTTGCTCATTAATTTGTTTAAAATCCATTTTAGTGAGCACTTTTCTTCCATTTGACAGGTGTTGTGTACAGAGATTAAACCCGAGCCGAAAGTGATGTCTTCAGATTGCTTCTGTGTCCATGTGGCAGTCTGAAACCCAAGGACTTCATTTACTGTCATAAGTAACCAAAAAGGCAGCAAATACTTACACCCAAGAAGCTGGCTGACATGCTTGCTGGAAGGGTTGGCAACTAATCTTTTTCCAATCAGGTGATCAACTGATCGACTAATTGTTGCAGCTTTCCTGCAACACTTTTTGGAGGTAAAATGTCACCTCATCATTTTATCCTATTTGATATTTGTGTGTAATTCTGTCATTATTAGCGTATGAATGATTGAGTTATAGCCAGAAATGTTTTTTGAAGTCACCATGACCTTGACCTTTGACCCTTGACCACCAAATTCTAGTCAGTTAATCCTTGAGTTCAACTGGTCGTTTATGCCAAGTTTGAAGAAATTCCCTCAAGGTGTAGTTGGGATATCACATTCACAAGAATGGGATGGGACCTGTGGACACAACTGATGTCAGCTTTGAGAAATTGAAAAGCTTTTTTGAAGGGTTTTCAAAAATCATGAATCACTGAGGTCCTTCAGCATACAGTCATGAATGAACACAAACACAGGCTGATCGGTCCAGTGGTATTGATCATGCACACACTCACTCACACATGCACCAAAATGATCCTCTGATGGAGATAATAACAAAAAACAACTGATCACAAAAAATGATGACACAGATGTGCCTTGGACTGACAACTGCTCACTATCACACACTTTAACAAATTTGAGAGAAATACAGTTTGTGTGCATAGAATAAAAAATCTCAGATCTTTTACTTCAAATAATGAAAAATGGGAGCAAAACAAAAGTGTTGCATTTATATTTTTGTCGAGTGTACTTTCCTGCTCCCACTTCTTCTCATCTCACATCTGCCTTCTGTTTTGTTTTTGTTCCCTCTCAAGCCTGTCCTCTCCTCCATCATCCCCTCCACGCAGAGACATGACAGCAGGCTCTCGTTGGAGGAGAGAACATTCCACCTTCTTCACACCCTTACCTCTCTATCCCTGATGAATGCCTTCACTCCACTTGTTTATAAGATAGAGGGGGTTATTCATAATCAAGCCTAAGAGAGTATGTACACACTGTGGACATCCTGATAGAAGGCGACGTATTAAATTTCTGTTTGTTTGACAGGACTGCTGTCTCTCTCCTTCTCCTTGACGGGAAGACCCCCATCCATCCAAGCAGGGGGCGCGACCCCAGCAGCACTCCCCTCTCTTTTCTCTCTCTCAAGTGCTAACACATATTAAGTAAATGAAGAGTCTCTTCAGGCCGGCAGGAGACAAACGAGCTTCTTAAACATCGGAGGAGTGGCGGTTTGATCTGGTGTCGGCGGGTGTTTACGACGTAACTGCGGCAGAGTTGTGTTTGTGATGTTACCCATCTAAGTGTGTTTATACTGTGGTGGAGATGGCCCCGGTCTCTTAGCCAGGTGCTGAAGCTCTATGTCTTCTGTTTGAGAGGGAGAGTATGCTTATGGCTCAGGAGTGTGTGTGTGTTCATTCCCTGCAAGCCTGTGTGTATGTGTGTGGCGGTGCTTCTGGGCCAAATGCTGTCCAGACAGGCAGACAGTGAATGTGTCCACATTGAAGCAGAAACAGGTTTCAGGTTAGAGTGTCTGCTCTCATTCTCCTTCCAGCTTGTCCTCCTGTCTTTCTGTCTCATTCTCTCTGTCTTTCTCTCAGTGATTATTGTCATTCTGGCTGCTGAAAAAAACAACACTACTAGTGGGAAGTGTAAAAAAGGCGGGGGGGAGATGCTTGGCCGAGCTGCGGTGGGCTGGCGGCGGTGGTGGCTGCGGCGGGGGGCTATAAGGCCCCCAGGGTGGGTATAGGGTTTTGGTGAGGGCTTGGGGGTTGGTGGTGAGGTGTGCTCGGAGAGAGGGCCCTGGTGTAATCTCAGTGCTGAATAGACGGAGCTCTTAATAGAATCCCGTCGTCCGGCTGCCACCGAGAGAAACAAGAGCTGTAATGGATGGGCTCAGCTCTGGCTCCCACTTTCCCCCCCGTGACCCCTGCGTTGGTCAGAAGTAAGAGCTAAAGAAGCATTGTAGCCTCGGGCCTGATTGAATGGGGAGGGAGGGAGGTGGTGGTGGTGGTGGTGGCAGTGGGGGAGGCAAGGAGGGGAGGCAGCCGCACTGATAGACCAATTTCCCACTACTGCGAGCAGTAGGGCTTGATTGATGAGGGCTGGTGCTGGTGAGAGGAGGCCCATCACATGCGATCACATAAATACTTATTCAGCTCGAATTGGGCCTGACAAGCCTTACGACAGCTTTGTGCTGTCACAGATATCATTGGAAGGAAAACGCTCCATTAATCATGCGTAATTAACTTTTCCAAACGGAGGTTCTGCTTGGAACCAGTAGTCGCCCACTCAGTGCCCAGATAAAAAATTCCAGCATCTTAACTGGGATGGGAGAGGGCCTTATTAAAAGCTCAAGCCAGTTTCCCCTGAGCCGCTCCGTTTGTACAGGAAACGGCTTCATTAGTATCGGTTTAGGGCTCTAATGGGCTCGATACAAAGCCTCCTCTCTCTAACCCAACCGTGTTCAGTGGCCTTACAGTGCAATATCCTGTGAGCGCGCACGGCCATAATGTTCTCTGTTTGAAGTCAGAGCAGAACCCATCTGAACGCCTGCCACTAGTTAACTACCTTGACCCTCCCATAAAGCAGTGTGCTGTGGAGGAGTGAGCGTCGGAGAGCCCAACAAGCTACGTGGTTTCATTCTCTCTCTCCTGGCCAAAGGTAACCTCCCCATGGGAGTGAACTGGACCAGAGCCCTTTTGTTTTAAAGCAGCAGACCAAATGATATGCCTCGTGTTTGGAATAACACAAACATTTACTCACACACATGCATGCACAGACCTACTACCATATCTCATCTGATCAGCATTCCTCCTTCAGCTCTCTAATGCTGCCCACCTGCACAGCTGCTGGTGGACACAATAGGCCCTTTTTCAGCAACACTGAACTGGTTCTATTCCAGTTCGCACACCAAATTTTGAACCGTTCGGAGCATTTTGACCAAAAAAAGAAGAAGAAGAAAAAAAAAAAAAGGTTGGAAGAACACAGTTGGTTCAAAGCTGGAACCAAGACATTTTCCTTGACCCTAAGTGCAAACTGAAGTGTTATTTTCAAATTCTAATTTTGTTGTGCTTTGTGCAATATTCTTTGTTGATGATATGTCTTTAATAATGGTTCTGGTTACAACTGGTGGAAATAAAGATGGACGATAGGTATCCACTTCCTCTCACTGTACAAAAATGAAAACAAAATATTTTGCATATGAATGCTGCCATCTTGTGCTGGTGACGTTATTTGGATCAGGTCTGTGCAGTAGTGATCAGGGTTGGAGCTGCACTTTTGAGTTCCCGCCTGTACAGCCGGCTGATTCAATTGCAAGCAGGGTACAGCTGTCAGTCATGAACCACATTTTATTGCATAAAATAACTAATTAACACCAGATGTATAAGAAAAATGAACACTTGTACACACCTCAGCGTGATAAGAACTACTTAAAGGGACAGAAATCATGTTAGAGATTTTTATTTGACATTTACCTTGATGGTTTAGTTTAGCCATGACCCCTCTGCTAATATATGAGAGGGTGGAATTTTTGATCTATACTGCAGCCAGCCACCAGGGGGCGGTCGAGATGTTTTGGCACACTTCTGGGGAGCTGTCATTTTATCCATCTTTGTATATGTCAATAATGGAAACGTGCTGGTTTGCTAAATAGCACCAAAGTTCCAAAAATCTTGAACGAAACCTGTTCCTGAACTGGAGTTTATTTGGTGGAAACAGGGTAAATGTACGCAGTTCGCATGACAGAAAGCAGTAAATGGGGGGAAAATTTTTGTGCACCTTGAAATGGAACTGAATTCAAAGGCCTTTCAAGAAAATATTTTATATTTTAAAGAGTAGGTTGAAAGAAATCAAAGAAGAAAATATGTGCTACAACTCAAAAAACAACAAGCTAATGAGTTAGGCCTATATTATTACAAAAAGTTCTCCAAGCACAGGACTCTTCATAGCACAATTATTCTATACTTGTGGAGGCTGTTGAATTGAGCAGACTGGGAAACTTTAACAGTAAAAAAAGAACCGTCTTTTCGTAAAAACGTAAAATCCCAGTGGTCAAGATGCAGGTATGCTCTATTATCCCCACACCTACAGATCGGATTTTTCTCGGTTGTCCTGATGGTTCTTGTGGAAATCACATATTTCTGACTCACTTCAGACTTCAGTTCAGACTAACTCATGATGACATGCTTCAGTGTTACACCATTACATAAAACTATATTATATTTCGGAGGGGAACACTGCAAAGTTTCCATTTTGCCATAAATGGTTAGCAATCGACAAACACGTACACATGCACACACTCCCAGATTCAGTCATCCCTCTTCTTCAGTTGGTCATCCATGGTCATTTCCTCTAAACATCATCCTCACTACAGCCAGGACTTGACTCATTTCCTGCCTGCTAATTAGCTCTGTCTGGCCCTTGGAGAGAAAGAAGACGACACTGAAACATAATAGTCATACTCCTCATATAGATGCTATGCTAGTCTGAGCAGAACTATTCACAAACACACAAAACACACGCCGCATCTTGAATTACCTCATAAAAATAGGTTGAAAAAGCATTTTCAGCAACACTGCTGTGCTAGCCGAGGTGGGCAAGATCAAATCTTCATGGCAAAATGACAGCTATGTTTTATTTGAGTAGTCATTGTACTGGAGCCTGGCTTGGCAACACACAGTACGTAAAAATAGCGAGTAAAACACAGTGAGGAGCTCAGTGAAAACAGTCTGTATGGTTACTGGCACAAGCAGGACCCAGCTGATTGAAATCTCTGTCAGCAACATGGTGAGGAAAGCAGCTGCCATTATTGGCTGCCCTGGTCACCCCTGCACAGGTCAATTAAAGCTGAAGTCCTTAAGGTGCCACTCGAGAGTGTCTGAACCAAAGAGTAAAAAGAAGCAGTGATTGATTCATTTATCATTATGTACTTTACACTGATGAGTGATTTGTTTTTTCAGCTGACTCCCTCTTTGGGCTTATCAAATGCCATTTTCTCGACGCTTGGCTGCAAGAGTAGTTTGGCTATAACATGTTGATTTGTTGTATGTTTTTAATCCCTGCTGGCAGAACTCAATTAAAATATGAACTTTGCTTAGTTTGGCTGAATTCAGTGGAGGAGAAAAGACTATTGAGTAAAAGATTTGAATGAATCAAATTGATTTAACTTAATTAAACCAAAAGCATAAGTCCTATTTTAGCACAGTGTAGCCTTTCCTGTATAGTTCAGAGTCCTACCAAAGTTTTATACCCGTCCCACAGCAACTATGTGAAGCCATTCGGGCTGCAACTGACAATTATTATTGTTGTCATTGTCAATGACTCATCTTTTCATTATTTTCTTGATAAACTTAATTTGTGTTTTAGTCTATAGAATGTCAGAAAAGGGTGAAAAATGTTGATCAGTGTTTCCCAACACCCAAGATGATGTCCTTAAATGTCTTGTTGTGTGTTTTATCTTGTCCACAACCCAAAGATACTCAGTTTACTGTCATACAGGAGTAACAAAACCAGAAAATAGTCACATTTAAGAAGCTGGAAAATTGTTTTTTTTTGTAATAAAGTCACAAACCGATTAATCGTTTCTCAAAATGGTTGGCAATTAATCTAATTGTTGACAACAAATTGATCCATGGAGCTCTAGAAGCTATAGCTACATACTTTGTCTTTAAGGAACAGTCTATAGGATTTTGTGGGATCCAGCAGTGAGCTTGCAGATGGCACCTTGCCTTACCCTCCACTCCTAAGCATGCAGGAGAACCTACAGAGGCTGTGAATGTCGTGTAAGACTTAAAGAGAGACCCAGTGTTTGTCAGTGTTGTCCCTTCTGGGCTACTGTAGAAACAACGCAGACTCCATGGAAGTGGACCTGCTCCTTCTGTAGAAATGAACAGCTCATTCTAAGGTAACGATGACCTAATTTTAAGGTGTTTACACACTCATGAAAACATACTTATGAGTATTATATTCCATTTCTGACATATTCTTCCAACAAATCCCCGTAAATCTTAAACACTGGACCTTTAACTTCCAGCTTCTGGTTTCCCAGACCAACTACTGCCTGTTCTTCACATCCCTTTTCTTACCCACACTCACATATCTATTAGGATGAGGTCCTCGGGCTAAAGCAGAGTCAAGGCTCAGACCAGGTGGCAGGGATATGGGGGTTGTATTCATGATCAGATGAGGAGTCTCAAGAAGACATGCCTAAATAATAGCAAAATTAATTCAGGAGTCTTGGGGGAGAAACACACTTGAGTTGGTTCAAGTATGTGAAACCACATTCAATTATATCTTGGTCCAGATATGGGACAATCCAGGGGGAGAAGAGACAGGTGGTTAAAGCGAGACCACACGCAGAGGAGGAGAGAAGAGGAAGAGTGGAGGAGTGCGAGAGAAAAGAGGGAGTGGGTGAAGGGTCAAGTACATTCAGTCAGCTTAGTTTGACTTATATGGAGAGTGGAGACAACAATAAGTGCTTGTGTGTCAGGGCCTTGAAGGCAGCGCAGCTCTTCTGCTCTCACAATGGCCTGCTTCCCACTCCAGGGCCAAGCATGGCCTGAGCCTACTTACTAACATCACCCCAGTTTCTCCCAAAGCTACATCTCACTGTTGCTCTTTATAATTTGTCTGCTAGAAGAATGATTTTAACTGGTTAAAAGATTCAACCAGCCAAATGATGCTGTCTATTTCCCATTACAAACATCTGCAGTTGGCTTTGGTTCTTGTAAGCCTCACTTGGCGCAGTTGTGGGAAAGTGGCTATTGTGTAAGCCCTTAAAAATAATCTGTCTGCTTTCAGCTCAGCTCAGTTGCTCAGGATAGATGATTGGCTGACAGTCAGGGCTGTTTTTTCTCCCATTCACAGATAGAGTATTATTAAAGAAGGATCTTAGCCACTGAGGTTTGTTTTTGTAAGAGACCAGACCACTGACAAAGCCCTTACCAGCGGCAACATTGAAACTGGTGTGTAAAATCACCCTTTTCAAGTCAGTTTTTTTATTGAGCCTAGAATCACAAATCACAACTTTACCTCAAAGGGCCTTACAAGTTTTACACCGTTTCACACCCTATAACCTCAGACATTCCATTCAGATAAGGAAAAACTAACAAAAAGCCTCTTTAACAGGACAAAAAGGGAATAAACTTTAGCAACAGACAAATGATCCCTCTTCCAGTGGCTTTTTATCTTTCTGTTTGGCATAGAAAGTGCAGAAAAATTACTAGTACAAAACAAATTGGCACATCAACATAATTAATCCACCACTGAAGGTTATTACATTTTGAAGCCAAAATAATCACAGTCTGCTTTCTGAATGCTATGTCATGTGATCGTTATCTAACTTTTCCTCAATATTCAAATCTTTAAGTCTTTAGACTGGGTTCAAAGCCATATTGTGAGGCCGGACATGTAGATTCGATATACGTAAGGCCTGCTGAAGGTGGATAATGTGTGTCATCACCACTCATTTTGGTACAACAGAGGGTCTGTCTTGTCAGAGCACCCTCCAGAGGTCTGACTGATGCTTGCTAAACCTCAGGAGCGCGTTGAATGCTAGAAAGACGAGAGAAGAGGAAAGGGAGGGAAAAAGAGACAGCCTTCTTGGTTAAAAAAAAAAAAAAAAAAAAAAAAAAAGGCCTCAGTGTTAATCAGAGATTTCCCAGAAGAGCTGGAGTCATCGCCTCAGGGCAGGAGAGAGTGAGAGAACGAAGGGTAGGCACAGAGGTGAGGAAACGAGAGAAGACTTGAATGAGAGATAGACGGGGAGACGGAGAGGAGAGGAAGGAGGCGAGGAAGGCAGGCTGCATTCCTGTGGCCACAGCTGCGGGAGCTGCAATCACTAAAATGTAGCGCTGTCTCAATGCCGACGATTTCTGGACACGTTACAAACGAAATAAAACAGCACGACATGTCTGTTTTTTGAATCAAAGAAGAGACTAGCAATCAACATGCTGGGGTTTACACTACCTCCCTCCCTCCTTCGCTCGCTTCCTCCCTCCATCCTTCTCCCTGGCTGACTGTTATCCCCACCATGGCAAGGATGACCCCTTCTCTGTCTCTATATTTGCCCCTCTTTGTTCACCACTGGCCAGTTGGGGCAGGCATCTGAGACTGGGACCATCGATCATTGGCCTGACAGCGGGCCCCAGGCGGGGACGGCCCTGTTATTTGGACTCTGTGATGACTTCCTCAAAAAGGGGCCCCTCCTTCCCTCATAGGCCTGGCATGGCTGAGGTTTGGTTTGGAGCCTCCATACCTTCCTTGTATGTCCATAGAAAACACATTGGATTCACTGGCCGCATGTTTGGGTCACGCTAGGGTGAGCAAGACAGATAGAGTGTGGAGTGGGAGTAAAATAAGGTTGAGGGAGCACATGTTGTGGTCCTGGAAGTTTCTCGGTAGCTTCTCCAGTCCCGGGGAGCACCACGATGAGGACTTTGGCAGCGGTAATAATAGAAGCCGAGGTTAACGGAGTACATTCGAAATAAGAAAACAAAAAACACTGGCTGGAGTGCTTAATTTATCGACACAATCTGTCCAAGTTCTGTCCAGCAAGATATAGCAACAGTACATTATAAATACTTGAAGCTATCATTTGGACCCATGTGTTTATTTTATTTTGGTTTGCACCCCTATGTCTTCTCACATAACAGTGTATGAGCATCCTTGGAAAAGATTAACCTAAAAATACACCTAAAGTATTTTCCCTCTCGTTCACTGAGAAAGTAAGAGGCACTATATCTTGTTCTGCAAGAAATGTAAAGTAATGTATCTCATCAAATGCCCATTAGCATATGTAGAAACTAAAATGGGTCTAAAAACCAAGATAGCAGAGCAGAGGAGCTGCATTAGGACCCAAGACCAACGTAACCCGATGGCAGTGCATTTCAGAGAGGCAAACCACCCAGTGACCTCTTGGTTACACTGGCATCAAGCATGATCTCCAAGAAGAGGAGCCGATTTAAATACCTTCCAAAGAGAAAGTTTCTGTATCTTCATTTTCCAGACTTTCATATCTAGAGGTCTAAATCAAGAGTGAGGTAAAAAATTTCCTCTAAAAGAACAGAAAACGGTGGCAGTATTATGATGAAAACATAAATGTGCTCAAGATTCTGACAGACATATTTGTAAAAATGTTGGTTTGATTAATACAATTTTTCCCTTGTTGTAATATGATTATTGAGGGAATGTTGATACCTTTTTATTTTTTATTTTTATTTTTTATTTTTTTTCCTTCTGTCCAGAGTGTAGGTCATGTGGATTTTTCTTGTATGAGATGATGAATTTTATGTTTTCATATAGCTGGCATAAGTTGGCTTTTTGTTGTATTGTATTTTGTATTAGGATGTAGCAAGCTGTGCCCTTATTGGACTTTATTTGACAGAACAGAACTGTACTGTGAAATACTGAAATCCTCTACTTTCCATTTAACAATATGTGAACCAGATCTACCAAGTAAATGCCAAAACTACAGAGGTATAAGGTCTAGACGTATGGGTCTAGAAGTAGCAGACTCAATAGTGGTTAGTTTACAGTACAGTTCTGTTGTAATGTGTCCCTCATTGCCATTTAATAAAGTCTAAGGGTCTAATAAAGGGTTTAATACGGTCTAATGAAGAAGATTAGTTATTGTCTAATTTAATGCAAAGAACAGCTTCTGTCTTATTAGTGTACTGTAAAATAAAGTGCAACCTACTGTTTTTTGTGTATTTTCTCTATGCAAGTTTTTATGTGTAATTTAGTGAATTGTTAATGGTTTTTGTATTTTTATCACCCTGTGCTGTTTGAATGGTTAACCACACCTGCAGTCACACAGCTTGTCAGCCTATTGAGGTACATGATATATAAATATGGTTGGGCTTTTAACTATTTAAACATTCTGACCTGATGATCTAAGTAGGATTGAAACATTGTCTGCTAAACTTTTGTGGCATGAAGTCAGCATGCAGGCATTATCTTTTTTCTTTGACATGGTTTCTGTTGCACCTACATGATGTGTGTATAATTACTCTCCCCCAAGTTCGCTGCCATTGTTTCACTGCTGTGCTCCTGCAAATCATCTTTGCCCCTCGTCCTGTCTCCTCTTTCAGTCTTCAGCTAAACACCTCCTACCCCCCCTCCTCTCAGGCGCAAGGGCTTAGCAGACATGCAGTTGTACTATTGTCTTGCTGCTCACATCGCGTTATCATTACAGCCTGCCATAATTGGAAACAGGAGTCTTTTTATTAGGATACATGGTGACACGGGTATCTGTCTCTTCTGATATTCCCACACTGGCTAATTTCCCCCCTCATCTGCATTCAACAGAGCGGAGACAAGAGAGCGTGACAGTGGATATGGACTCCATGATCGCTCTACGCAGACATGCCGCTCTGATGTGCACACACAGTAGATTATAGTTACATATGTATAACATAAATTCAGAACTTGCATGAAACCTGAGAGAGACATGTAAAATTGTTTTTGAAAATGTCTACTTGTAGGAGGTAAACTGGTTGTTTGTGGGCTAAAACAACCACCACTATCCTCCTCACCATGTCACAGGACCAGATGTCATTCATGGCCTGCAATGTTCATTCCTTCTATGACTCTTTTCTGTCTCTTCATACAAAACTATCAAGAAAATGTAAAATAATGCTTTTAAAGGATATTTTCAAGTAGGTTTTAATAGAGGGGGCAGTAGTGTGTTTAATAATAAGAGAGGGAATCCCCAGAGGCAGGAAAGATGCAATATTGTCACAGTACTTATAGCTCTATTATGCAACATTTCTGCATTAAAATGTCTAAAAATGCTAAACATACATATGTTATGAAATTGTTGAGCTGTGTTCTTAGATTTTCCCAAATGTTTCCATCAACAGTCAAACACAGAGAAACACGTAATTTGTTTAAGGTAACAGTGCATTTCTTATTATTGCTTATTAACTTCTGTGAAAACATGGGAACATGGGAAAACATTGTTGCTACGTCAGGAAGGAGAGTGAGGAAGGAAATTGGCAAACTTGACTGAATGTGTATAAAACTTATTAAATCATGGCTTTGTTGAATACTCAATTCTGATTGGTCAATTACAGCACTCTAAGGTCTGTTATTTATTTATAGCAGATTGTTGCTATGTATAACAGACCGCTGTTATGAAGAACAGGCCGTTGCTATGGACACAGTTCTGATTATAGACTCTGGAGGAACAATAAATCATTGTTAAAATCTCTAAAATCATTTAAAAGTTAATACTTTGTGTCAAATTATTGATATTTTTTAGATATTTTGGATATGTGTTTTACATAACCATGTAACAAGCAGGATAATGTCGAGTTAGCAGGTCACTATTGTGAAATAAAGCCATAAAATCATTTTAAAAATGAATACTTTGTGGCACCTAAATGTGTGCCAAATGTTTTTTTTTGTAAGTAACCATGTAATAAGCGTGATAATGTACAGTGAGCATGTGGTTATAGTGAATTATTACACGGCATTGTCAAATGCTCGATCCTGATTGGTCAATTACAACATTCTAAGGTCTGTTATTTCTGTATAGCAGACCGTTGCTATGAATAGCAGACCGTTGATATGGACGCTTCTGATGGACTCTGGCGGATCACGTCCTGTCATATCAATCCGCAGAAAGACATTTACACCTGCGGCCAGAAATCGTTAGTTTTCTGTTGCTCCATCAGAAAAAAATTGAATATTTTTCCAATATCAATTTTAAAAAAGTAGGGAGATTATGTCTGTGACTGGGCACACAGTTGTGAGAGCAGTCTGAGGAGCTACTGGGCTCTGACCAATACAGATCGGAAAAGTGGAGCAAGATCCTGTCCTCTAATTCAGAGAGCAGCAGCAGATCAGGTGAGTGCCCCTCCTAAAGCCTTAGTAATGAGATAATATTGATAGCAGTTGTAACAGTAAAAAACTGTTTCCAGGTGTGTCAGCTGCAGGGCCACAGCAAGCAGGAAATATGGACATGAATGAGGACAGAACGTCAGCATCAATATTCCCAAGGACATCCCATTCACCTTGTCTCACTTCACCATCAATGGAAATGTTCCATTTAATGTGAATTACAATACTAAATAAGCTAATCTTCGCTTCGGAGTTACCATTGTTTACAGTTACAGTTCCAATCCAAACTATTTTTTCAAGCAGCGGACTATTTTTTCAAGCGGAAGCAATGAAAACTTTTGTAAATCAATAAAATCATATTTAGATCAACATTTTATGTCAAACTTTTGATTCCTTTAGTGAGTAGCCATGTAATAGACGGCATAATGTAGAGCGAGCCAGTCACTATGGAGAAATAACCCCTTTCTCCATAGTGACCGGCTTGCTCTACATTATCCCTTACATAAATAAATAAACAGGATGATGCAAGACACCAATGCAAAGCGGAGGGCTCCTGCATCATCCTGCTCACTGTACATCATGCCTTACTATTACCTCATTCTTGAACATGATTTCTGCCTGAGTCATGTCCAATAGACTTTCAGCTGCAATACTGCTTGTTTAAAGATATAATATGCAACATCCTCCTAAAAAAACAATGTATAGACTCATATAAACTTAATCCTTTTCAGTCAACATTTATGACTGACTAGACGTGTG
Source organism: Lutjanus argentimaculatus (assembly GCA_034769285.1). NCBI lineage: Eukaryota > Metazoa > Chordata > Actinopteri > Lutjaniformes > Lutjanidae > Lutjanus > Lutjanus argentimaculatus. Next base: position 8,544,562 of record JAWZSL010000001.1, read on the forward strand.
TGGTTGTGTCTGCAGAGCAACTGCCCTCTGCCTGTAGTTTCTTATTTTTCTCATTATTTTGTTGTACCAACCCCAAAATGCAGATATTTGATCTCCTGGTATCTTTCTGGTGCATTTATCAACACCTCGGACAAATCCAAAGGATTCTACATTTAACAGTGAAGAAAACTCCCATGATCACATGCTACATCATGATGTCATCAAACTCATCAAAAGTCTTGTTATTGTTTTAATGTGAGACAGACACCCAGTGGCAGTACTTACATATTGTGTGTTTAGGTCACAAGACGATATTATTGCCATTTTAAAACATTTTCCTGTATGCTGACTGTTGCGATAACATACATTACGATAAATTATGATTTATTACCTTTTTTCAACTTTAAATTTTCTTCACAGAGGAAAGCTTTGTCAGCATCTATTTTAAAGTTTTCAGTTTGTTCATCTCACTTCAATTGTTGTTACTGCAGCAAAATGGGATTGTCAAGCTGACGGACTGACCAACCCTGTCATAAAAACCAATCAATCCTGCTGGTCTCTCCTGACCTCTGTTGAACTCAGCATCATCTTGTGGACTGAAGAAACATTTGACTTTATAGAACCAAAAGTTTGATTTGCATTTGCAATATTAATAATTTATATTTATAATATTTGTTTGTGCATTGCTACAATATTGCCATGGAAAATATTGTGATACTATGCTCTATTGATTTCTCCACCCACATTTATTAATGATGGTAATTTGTGTTTTTTTACTGTAAAACCTATCAAGAGGTTTATTTTAACATGGACAGATACACCCTAAATCACACATTTCAACAAACTCTGCAACATTCTGGCACATTATCTGTGGAGGAACTGCTTGCTGTAACCCAAAGGACACTAAAAATACATTACAAAGATGTTTGCAAGAGCACAGTCATGTCTGGGGTGTGTGTGAGAGTGCTTGGCTCTGCGTGAGGAGCCTGTCTAACAAAGGGTGCACACACTTCATTAGCACTGTCCGTGAGAAGGAAGGAATCTTACACATGGAATCACTCCTGATCTTCCGTCTCAGGCTACTGCTGTGCAGAGCCTGGACTCGCTGGCTTCCTTCCTTCAAAATCCTCCTGGCCCCTGCCTAAACACAATGCTCAATTTGTTCACATCCAGCGCCAAAGAAAAGGGAGACACACAAAGCATAGGAGATAAGGTTACAAACTGTCCTTACACCCACAGGTGTGGAACTCTCAAAGCCTTCAAAACATCACCTAGTTCCCCGCCCCATGCCACCACCACTACCACCACCGCTGCCACCTCCTCCTCCGCTTTCTGGCAAAATGAAAGAATGGGCTTGAAGGATGGACAGATGATGAGGAGGGTGGAGGAGGGTGAGGGATGAGTGAGAGCTAATAATGGAGTGAGAGAGTTATAATAGATCGGTTGGTGCGATTAGAGGGAATTCAGTCATTTCTCCACACACTCATGCATGCGCAAGTACACACACACACAGTTACACACAGAGAGCGCTCACTCAGCTGCTATCTCACATTGCATCACGCTGCTCTGCACCTTCACACTAGCACTCGCCTTTGCTCTCTCAATCTCTCTGCCTTGCTCTGTTTCAATGGCATCAAATGGTTGGAGTTGACAAAAGAAGAGAGGGAGTGCTGCCAGCTGCCCCGGTGAGGTCATTCCCACACAGGCTCTCTGCTTTCACCACACTACCATGAACATGGCCTTGACCCCATCCCCTATACAACAATTACTTTATTCTACTAATTTACACAAAGTAACTCCACTTGTCTTCTCACAATTACCCACTAGACACGTCCAAAGACATGCATTTCATCAGGCTTTATCCTGTGAAGCACCGTGGGGTTTGGTGCCTTCTAAATGCACTTTGGGGCAAAGCAAGCATCTTCTGTTCCCACCAAAACTGGCAGTTTGGTGTTATGAGTATACTGAATTCTTAAACAATAAAAATACTAAGACCAAGAGGGCGTACAAGAAGCCTGTTGGCTCATTACACAGTTTCTGATTAAAATCAACTTGTAGACGATATACTGTAATATCCACCAGATGTGGACTGGTGATCTTGGCCAACAGAAATATTGACTGGTAAACATCTAAAAAAAATCCTGATCACAAACTGATACATTTTAAACTCTTCTTACAAAACATCCTATTCATTTTGTGATGTTTGTTTTGGTGTGCTGGGGGTGTTCTGGGGTAGTATCTTCTACATTATGTCATTTATTTAAAATAGAAATGCCTTGTTGGCCAGATTTACAGCTCGGGAATGATGATTGTTTTTTGAAATGATCAACTCAACAACAATGGATCCTATTTGCTGGTTTGACTGCTTCCCAAAACTTCTGTCTGTATGATAGAATGCCCCACAATCTCTATACCATATTTAACAACTGTACTCCTTTGTGTCACTTGTAATTGATGAGGTGAAATATTCTGGCAGTTTGGTTCAATAGGAAACACTTAACTTTAATATCCCTGCTAAACGCTTCTGATAATTGCCATATAACTAATTTATTGAAGGCATTTGGTACTTGATTGATTACCTGATTATGACATCTTATTACAGAAATTTTCTCTTTGTGGTGTCTGTGACATTGTAACCATAAGATTTAAAAACTACTTGCATATGAGAAAACTGTTCCTTTGGCTATAAAACAATATCCTATGGAGTTCTGCAAGGATGTGTCATAGAGCCCATAATTTTTCAAAATGCTTTACTCCATAAAAAGTTTTTTTTTGCCAATGATACCAGTGTTTTTTATCTGGTGAAGATGAGCAATTAACATGATTATGCAATTAGTGTATAAGCAGTCGTGAAAATGAACGCTGGATGTTTTAACAGTATTTTTCTTTGTATGTTCCTTGTTTTTGTGTCACCTTTTTGTTTGTTGATCAAATAAACATGATATAACTAAAATACTATGGCAACTACGTATGTGAGTTCATTAATCTGTGTTTTATGTGTCAAGCATTTGTTTATTACACTCATTTCCCTTCATTTGGTCAGTTCACCAAGGCAGACATTGTTTCTTTTAGTTTTGCAGCACCGCTCATGGTGTACATTGTGATCAGTGTACAGTTTTCGTCACACCATCATGCTCCTCCCTTTTCTCTGCCTGACTTCTTGTTGATTTCACCTCATGCATGCATGCATCCATCCATCCATCCATTCCATCCATCCATCCATCCATCCATCCATTTGTTCATCTGTCCATCCATCTTCGCCAACATGAAGAGGACTTTAATATGATGAGTCCTTAGAGTCCCTGCAGGACTCTGTCATTCACTGTCTCTGTCTCCATTACTCTTAGCTATTGGTCCCCTGGGTTGTCACAGTGGCTGCAGAAAGACTCTAATTGGCCAGTTGGGATAATTTTTCCTCTGTGTGAATAACTTGCCGTCAGTGGCGTGTGGAAAGCATGCTGCTGTTTCTGTTTTTTTTCCGCTGCTTTTGTCTTATAAACTTTTTATACAGTATTTGTGGTAAAATTGCACATGAGTGAGGTAAGTGTGTTGAAATTATCTCTGACTGACTGAATACATAAAAAATGTTCTCTATCTCTTTCTGACACACATACAAAACACATAATTTTGGCAAACACTCATACTTGCTTTCCCTTTGAATAGGTCAGCAAGTCCATATCTCTCCCTGGTGGTGCGAACTATGGGTGAATCACTGTCAAATATTGTCACAGGATTTTCTTCCTTTCTTTCCTCATCTTTTTGTGTCTCTTTCACTGAAAGACTCTTTATCACTCTGCCATGAAGGCCCTTTCTTCCCCTGCTCATATCCGAAGAAGAAGAAGAAAGAGAGCAGAGTGCCTTTCAACAAACTGAACAATGACACTTCATCCAGATCCTTGGCCTGTGTACATTCCACAAACTTGCACAATAACTTATCAGAGGTGAAAGGAGGAAGGGCAAAGAGAAAGATAGCTCATATGAAAGAAAAGGATAAAAGGCAGAAATGTGGGGAGATAGGGGCAGGGAGGTGAAGAGGTGTAAGAGATCTCCTGAGTTTGCTTCCTCAAATCATCTCAGTCTCTGAGGTCATGGTGAGGTTGCTTAAATGGTGGGTGGGATGCAGATGTCAACAAATGTGGTGTATATGTGTATATGTCAATTTAAAGTTTGCATATAGTCAAAATCGATGTGTAAGTGTTTTTATCACACATGTATTACACTATACATCACATATACGCCAATATCTGGCCCAACAATGACAAAAAAACAACATTTTGAAGAATAGGTATTTTTTATGAATTTCCTGATGGACAAATTTGTTGCTAAAGTAGCTAACTATAACTTAGCATAAGTTAGGTGTTAGTTGCTGTTAGCGGGTAACAGAACCAGGCTCAGCAGCATCTCTGAACATGACCGGTCAGCGTGACGAACACAGCCTCTGAGACTGACAAGGAATACGAGGTGGTGTTCTTGCTTGGTTTGGCACCCAGCACCCTGGAGCTAACCGAGCTGATGCCAGTTAGCGGTTAGCTAACTTATTTTATCTTGGTAAGTGCCAGGGTGCTGTGAGCCAAACCCAGAAAAAACACCACCTCAGTACTGTAGCCTATTCTCTGTTGTTAAACTGGCCTCCGTTGGTCTCAAGGGCTGTTTTGGTGTCGGTCCAGTCTGAGAGCTCCCAGCCTGGGAAGAGCCAGCTAATATGACCGCTTTCCTTCCTGTATCTATGGACTACTTTAGCTGCATGGTGGCGTACTGCACCGGGCTATTGGCTACTGTAAACTCCAGTCAATGTCCGAAACAAGTCCCTCCCTAGCTCCCTGTTTTACAGAAAAAACGTAAGCAATAAAAACTCATGTGAACTTTAACATCACATACTTTTATAGACATATGAATGCAAGTGTGTGCTATTTTTTGGAAAATCAAAGGCCATTGTGCATAGAGAAATGTGTGAGAGCCACCTGAGGTCTTTATTCCTTACCATCTTGTTCAACTCACAGCTTCTCTCTAAAGCAAAGAGGCTATAAATTTACAAAAGCTACTTGCAACTTAATCTGAAAGTAGAGCTTGTCAGCAAACTTGATATTACAATTTAAGGCTGCTTCTTTTGGGTTGCAGTTCAAAAGAGATTAGGTATGCACCATTTAGTCATGCAGCTCTTGAGCCGGAATCAGTGGTGAGGGAGATCTGTCCAAAGGAAACAGGATCTCATCTGAGCTGATCCAGATCTGAGACCGGCTCGTAAAACTGTCCCCCCTAATGGATCACCTCATTGGAGCACATACACTCGCACAGCACGTACGTGAACAATCATGCACGCATAGATGTAGACTCATATTCACACGGATGTAAATGTGAATACATGTTAACCTAGGCACATGCCTACAACCAAAGGACTGACACACACTCCCCCTTCGTCTGAACCCACGTGCACAGTTTAACACCCTTTCATCGACACCGCTGTCCTTCTTAAGAGACAAGTTGAGATTTAAGCTCATGAATCCATAATACACAAATTCATGTAAATTGTTTGCTGAACCGTGTCATATTTGCATGTGTGTTTCAGGGCAAACAGAGCAGTGTGCACTGCTCCTAAGATGTGGACTGGCTCTCTCAGGAGAGCACACACACACATTCACACCCCCCCGCACACACCAATAACATTCCCTCTTGCCCCCTCCGGCCAAGCCCAGAGCTTGACCTCTCCGTGTCACTCAATCCACCAGGCAATATTTGCTTTCGTCATCATAAATATTAAATATGTGCAGAGGCAAATATTTGGGTTTGGCGACCTCGAAGTGGTAAATGAATTAATGTATTCACATGAGGAGAGCAGGGGAGTCAGGGTGTTCTCACACACACACGTCCTTTCAGCTTCTCCAGCTCTTTACCGTAAAGGCCTGTCAGTGGTCACGCAGGGGAAGACCCACAACTCCTGAGGAATGGCATGAAAAAAGAGCCATGGTCCATGGCTGATGGGTGGTAAAATTTTTCTTCTGGTCTTTACTGTTGTGATACAATGTGACAACTTAAACTGCGTGCAAACAGTAAATTAATTTAATGAAACAGAAATAAAGTTCAAACAGAGCTCCATGTTCCCATGTAACAATTTTAAGTCATCTTCCACAAAAAGGACAGACTGCCCAGGAAGAAAGCCATAGTGCAGAGCTCATAATATTTTTGAACAATTTAACAATTGGACTTTTCCAAGAGTTACAAGGAAAAGCAATTTTGTTCCTGCATTTAAATTTTTCTCAACCTCTAGTCATACTGAAGTCATTGTATTGTCTTCTAACAATCGCTTCCTGAAGAAGTGACAAGGATCAGTTTTGTATTAAATTTTAAAGCATGGCACTTCCGCTTACATGATGCAACTCATCACAAAACCAATAATTTGTCTTCATCCCTCGACATCTGATACTAATGCCCTTTATAGGCTGAATCTGAACGCTTGCAGTTTGGACAACTTTAGACACAAAGAGTACTTGGGTAGGTTTAGGATCACACCATGTTTGGGGTTACAATAATTACATTATATGATGTATGTTATGTGAGGTATGTAATATATGTGATGAAGTGACTTGCAAGACGAAAGTCACATGATGAAAGTCATGTGGTGCATGTAATGCTATGTACCTTACAACCTTTAATAATGTTTTGGTTTCATACAGGACATGAATTCCAGTCTCTACCAGTGGTGCAATTTCATTATACTGCCCACATGTAAGTTGTTGCCCCTGAGCTCTGATTTTGTCTTGTTAATCAGTGTATACTCTGTATTGTTAGAAGTCAGAAAACAAAAGGCAATCAGGTAACTAAAACTACATATACTATGAAAACGTTCATTTGTGAGCAGCTTGAAATAACAACATATACTAGTTAGTGGTGGTGAATTGTCTTCAAAATGGCCCAGTTCTTCTGAATATTGGGGATATTGACAAGGTTTTGGAACTTTCTTTTTATTGGTGTTTTCAGGTTAAAGCAAAAGAAAAAAGGGGTGTTGTGGGCAAGGCATTGGTAGAATACAGGGTTTTTCAGTTTAACAGACAATAAGTTACATCTCATAGAGTATGTAGTCCATTTTCTGGTATTTTATATATTGTTCAGATTGTTGTCTTAAGATAAAGATCAATTTCTCCATACAGTTTTTCAGTGGTAACTGTAATCCACTTTGATCCACACTGATGATGGCCTTTTTGCTTGCATCCAAAAGAACTTTATAAAGACATTCATCCTTGGGCCATGAGTTAGTCCGGGATTTTACCCAGGTATAACGTGGCAATAGAGAAATAAACTTCTATTCCAAAAATGTTCTTTGGCAGTCTCTTGCCAAAATGACTGGATTAGAGAGCAGCCCCAAAAATATATGAAAATGGTCTGCAATTATATTTTCATTATGATGTGATTATCAGATTATCAGGATGGTCAATGGTGCTCTGTGTCTCTGATGTGGGTGGTGTAATTCAAGGGGTGGGGGCCTGGCGTCATGGGTAAACTGAGAAGAGCTGGCAGTAAGGCAATCCATAGCTGACCCTGGCCTCGGTGTATAATTGTGCCCTCTGACCCGGTGAACATCCTAAATCACCAATCCAAACAGTCAGAGCCCCGAGTGAATACCCAGGGAGAAGCCCTGCACAGCGCACCGCTCTACTGCTGCCCTGGTTCTCAGGCCCACACGGTCCTTCTGAAACCTTTCAACACACACATGGCCTCGGGCTTACAAACTGCTCTTGACTAGCTGCCCTGTTCAAAATAGATGTGGGATCAATCCACATTTTATGCTATCATTTTAGAAATGCTCTAGTGCCGAATTACAAAGCAATGCCCAGTCTGTTTCTTTTTTTTTTCTGTTTGTCCATTCTGTCCATGTTACAGCTGGGTCCCTATGAGAGCAAAACTCAAAGAACTGAAGGATCATTTTCTTCGGACTATGAGCATCCCTGTAAGAACGAAACTAACAAAATTTAAACTCTGCTTCTGTGAATCATTCTCTTCATACAGAGCACTCAGCCTTCCAGTCACTGAACTAGAACGGTTAGAGTGGCTATCATATTCGAAGAGAATGAGTCACAGAAGTAGTCCGACAGTGCGTCTCTTTCAGTCGCTAATAGGTACTCTGCACATCTGTATGAGTTGCTGAGGGACGGTGACAAATCGTTGGTATGTGATGAGTTGAGATGAGAACGGGTTTGATCTAGTCATAATCAAAACAAATGGACCAAAATAGCCCAGTACCAAGTAGTATAGAAACCTCTCCAGTTAAACGATACCTGCATTCAATTTTTGTACCTAGATCTAGAAAAAAAATGACTATTAGCATTTGCTTTTTTGCTCAGGTTTTGCTCACAGATAAAAACTGGTATTGTCATTTCTTTAAATGATGCCCAGCTCTAGTGACTGGACAAAATCTTGAACTACGCCAGAGGAATGAATTATTACACCACCACAAATTTTGTCTCTCCTGGTGTCTGCTCTGATGTGACTGAATAAAAGACTGCATGACAGTTATCACAAACAGAAGATACTTGGGAACACTTAGTGGCCCTGTTGCTCTACCCAGGGGGACAGGATAGCAGCACTGAAGAGGATGAGGGGATTTTAAGGAGGGTGGGAGGCTCAAAGACTGTCGTTGGAGGGGTCTGAAGTAATGGACCTCCTGGAGTGCCTGACAAAGACACCCAACAACAGAGAGATGCACTGCATCAAACCAGGGGGACAAGAGGGGTTCAAAAAGCGCTCTCCCCTGGGGCTTTTCAGCCTGGCATCCCTGCACCCTCGCCCAGCAGGGAAACAAGCTTCTTCACACAAACACAGTGGGAGGATGAGAGGATGGGACAGGGCAGCGCTACAATAGAGGGAAGCTCTGAAGGACAGTGTGAAAATGAGAAAACACGAGACACTGTGATGAGAGCGCGTCCGTTGTCACTAACTGATAATGGTCACGGCAGCTGCTGTGCTGGAGTTCACCGAGTTTGAGGGATGCATCTTCAGTAACGAATGTGTTGTGTCATCAAATGGACTTTTATTTGTGCGCTATCTTTTTTTTCCTTTGTCTCTGAATCAGCCATGAGCGATTTTTCTGTGGACTTTTTCATCTGCTCAAAGATCATCATCACTGTAGCCACTGATGAGCACTGCTCATGGAGCTGCCATTCATTAAAATTCAGTATTGATGGAAACGCCAGTCCGAGCGGTGCCAAGCCAAGCTGCACTCTGCCAAGCCAAAAACTGCCCGCGTTGTAACCCTTCCTGGCACGCCAGAGGAGAGCATAATGTGAGTCAGATCCAACCTCTCTTTTGGGTGCCAAGAAGAACTCCATGTAACCCAAAACACTGACAGAGAGCCAGTCCGAATGTGAATGTCCTCAAAGAAAACCAATAAAACAAGACTGTCATTGTGGCATCCCAGAGACCAGACAGATCAGGAAGGACTTTTAAAATCCACTTTGTAGTGTATGCATCTATCCTTGACTGAATTAGATGGTTTACAGTACATGCAAAGATAATCCAAAAATACCCTCGTCAAGCAACTGTTTTGAAACCCCAACAAATTTGGGTTGTCTGCGTATTTATCTTGTTTATCTGTGCAGCACATTTTCCTGTCATTCTGTCTATTTAAAAGGATAGTTCAGATTTTTGAAGTGGGATCGTTTGAGGTACTTATCCATCATTAGTGTATTACCTACAGTAGATGCTGGTTAGCACACTGAAGCAGAGAGGAGAGCCAGCACGGAAGCTAAGCAATGAATTTCTGTGGACAGTATCAGCAACAAAAGGTATTTAAGCCATTTAAAAAAGGTCCACTGAAATATAACAATATTAGTTTAAGTGTGGACTATATTTAGAGCATTTTCACAGCTTAACCTGGCTGCCAGACACCCACTCCATGGGTGAAATCAGTAATTATACCTCACACTAAAACAGGAGTTGCTAACAGATCGCTGTCTTGATCTGTTGGTTTGTATTACTGTGTGACTTTGGTGGATTCAAACTATCCTTTTCAAATACCAAAGACATGGAATAACGCAAACAAACTAAAACATTGAGGCAGCAGTAGACCGGCAACTGCCATGTTGTGCAAGGTAAAAATACTGATTTCACCTATGGAGTTTGGTTGGTTTGGAGAGAGAACGATATTTGGCACATATAACTGGGAAGTAAAGCAGTGAAGATATTCTAAATATAGTGTGGGCTTAAACAACCCCACACTAAACAATCCAAACTATCTCTTTAAATATCTGCCTCTCTGACTGGTTGTCTGTCTGTCCGTGTACCTGTTAGTTTGTCTGTCTCAGAAACAACACAGAACTGTAAAATCATTTAATCAAAAGCTACACTGAGGCCCTTCAGTGCTCCGCTAATAAATGAGAAAGTAACTCTCACTGGTGGCTGTTTGTGTCTGTTGATGTGGACATGCTGTCATTGGGTTTATTGCAAAGTGGAAAAGTCTCTATATAAAACCACACACACATACACACGCACACACACACACACACACACACACACACACACACACATTTCTCCATCCCATGTGGGCAATGGGCCTCATCTGGATCAGCTACTTTTATAACATTTACTCATCTACAAGAAAGGGAAGGCAGAAGAAGCAGAGAGGGGAAAGAGACGCAGAGAGATAGAGAGAAATGAGTGGTTAGATGTGAGTGTTTCTGCTTTAGCTTTTTAAATGACAGCGTTCAGAGGAAACATAATCTGCTTTTTGTTTTAATAGAAACATTTAATTAAGCAAAATGATCCTAACAGGTTACAGCTGTTTCTCTCCCCCTTGCGCATTTGCCTTTATTGCGTGTGGGAAATCCATTTCCACTTTATTCAGGCTGTGTCAGATTTATAGATTTTACAATTGTCTCCTCATACACTCAGCACTTCCTATGACTTCTGTATTCTGCCAGTAGCCTGGCTGAACGGCAGTGTTAAAACTCAGAATTGTAACTCTTAATCAACTGGTTAGATTTATTGTAGGCTGATAAGAAAAATGTAATGTAGGGTCTGAAAAATGATGAGAAAAATCCATTTCCTAATTAATTATGGTAAGAGTATAAGCTGAATTGCAAGTAAAATGCCTCTGGTAATATTGTATCGAGGTATAAAATGAGAATTCTGACATTTTAAAGTAGTGCAGAAGGCTTTATAAAGCGCCTGTTCCTCCTACTTGATAATTTATAAAAAGAACCACAGTTATAACATCAAGAGATTATTAAATAATATGGTATCATATTTTTTAAAAGCACTTTAAATAAACTGTACCACACAAACGGCATACAACATATTTACTGTGCACAAACACTGTAAAGCAGAATTTAATATGCTTCCTATGTCTGTGTGTATTCAGCCTCGATTTAACACCAAGCCAGGCAGTATGTTCTCCATCACAATGCACTTGTGTGCTTCTAACTTATCCTGCAAACATACACACACACCCCAATACACACGTGCGCACACACACACACACACACACACACACACACACACACACACACACAGATTGCACAGTGCCCAGCTCAGCTCAGCCCGGCCTGCTAGCCTCATGGCTGTAATTGAGAGTTAATGACGCAGTTGGATCTGTTCTTTACTTCATATTAAACAGAGCCTGCTGCTGCTGCCCGGCTGTAAAAGCAGCCCACCTCCCCTCCTCTTCCTCCTCTTCTTCCTCCTGCTCTCAACCACCCTCCTCCCTCCTTGTCAACTCCCTTTATAACCCGGCCTGCAGCCTTCCACACTCCTCCTCTTTCCCCAATAGATGTATTTAAGCATTTGATTTAACAAGCGATGGGATTGTTGTTGGTCTCTGGCTTCAGGCTACTTTACATGCAGGAATCCCTAAAAAGTGGTATTTCACCTGGAGGGCGGTGCCTTATGTCCTACTTCACACACAGTGTTTTAAATAACTTTTATCTACCTGATTCTCAAATTGACCATGTAACGTTATACTGGAAACATGTACAACTAGATAGTGTTAAAATATATTGACATTCGGATGGACTAAATAATGTCCAGCAACAAAAATCTACTCAGATGGGAGGTCTGTATTCTGATATCAATGTAAGTATCTTGCATCATTAGATGCCCAATAGGGTTTACAAGGCAGACTATCAATTTCCATGTACGGAGGTGCAAGATCAAATATACAAAATGCGGTGAAAATGTTTAAAAAGTACTGACACACCCTGAAATCATTTCACCAACTTTATATTAAAAATATCTCCATGATTTGAAATAGCATCATGTCCTTCATGATGTCAGTGTTTTCATTGATGGAATCCATGTTGCTGCTGCGCCTGTGTCCGGTAAGACTGCTTACTTTGGTTGATGCTGGACAGTATTTATCAGTTTTTCAAAGCACATTTATCTACTACAGTTATCACAATAACAACTATTTGAAACAGTAATACTTGTGGTGGGGAATTTTTTTGTGGTCTATTGTGAAACCGATTATCGTTCTGTGCACAGCCTGAGACGTCATACCCCAAAGTGTGCATTTCTATGTTCTGCAAAACTACACCCATCCAGGTAAAATGCAAAAGTTTTTAGCAAGTCCTTTGCATGCACCCACTCATCGGACCACATCTTCCAACAAAGAACACCCATCTACTGTAACCACACACACACACACCCAAATGGCACATCTCTGAACAAAGACCCCAATGTACAGCTGGGCGACAGAAGCTCTGGCACGACCCACGCCCCAGCTACCTGATAACAACTCAACTCCTCTTTTTTAGATTTTTCCTTTCCCCTCTGTACAAGACACTGGCGAAAGAGAAACAGCAGAAGCACCCCCTCCCAAATCACTGGTGAGGGGGGCTCCTGCGACTGGCTGGCGCCAAGAACGGTGTGCTGCCCACAGTGAGCAGGTCGCTCTGGGCCCTTCCTCTATCACTGACCAGAGCGGAGAGAGGAGAGAAGGAGAGAGGGGGAGAGAAGGGGAGTGGGAGCAATTGCAGAGATGTTAGAAAGAGAGAGGGAGAGAGCCAGGCAGGGAAAACAAACAGGACAGAGGCTGCAGTGTGTGTCAGGTCAGCGGGGAGTTTCAGAATGTTCTCCACCGCTGTTCTCCAGAGCGAAAACTCCTGGAGGGTTATCTGCTCCTGGCGCTGTCATTTATCATCAGTCAGGAGGAGCCGGGCCACCTCTTTGGCCAACGCAGCCGACGCATAAAGACTCACACACACATGAACAGATGTAGAAGGAGAACACACATACAGATGTGCAAGGACAATGCAAACCCCCCCCCCCCCCCATACATCCATGCACATCCAAAAATGACACATTGGCGTACTCGTATACGTTCAAGAACACACATGGCCGACAGTAGCATAAAAACCAAACAGATGTGTGGGGATAAAATACATGTGGTGGATATATGCATGTCATTAAAAGAGACACACAAAGAAGTCATAAAACCCATGTGGAATGAAATATAGGCTCGTGAGCACATGCAAACAAAGTTGTGATCGTCAGGACCTCCCTGCGTCGGCCCAACAGCCCAGCAGTGTCTTAACGGGTTCCCCTGTTCCCCGAAGTATGCTGTAACCATAAAACTATAAGTTGTGTTTTTGGATGAATATGTGTGAGCGTGAAACTCTAAACCAGTCCCTGCACCCCACTGCCTGTGTAGTGCACACCGTTTCATCAAATTAACCTTGGAGATCCAGAAATGTGCACACTTTCAGTAAGTCAGGCACAATTTACTGCGTATGGCAGCGTGCTGGGGAGCTTTTTTTGGACTTCATTTGCAACATTCCTGCAACACTGCACTTAAAACACTATGTTTTAGCAACACTACTGCAACATTACACTTGGTAGGTTGCTATGTTACATGTGACATTCCAGCAACTTCTCATGTTGCAAAGGTTTCATTGCAACTACATTCCTGCAATGACTTTGGGTTAGTAGGGTGTATGATCTATTGGATAAAATCTATCCAACCCTGTCTCCTAGAAAATACTTGTGTATATTACTTAACTGTTAGTAATATACAAACAAAGTGCAGGACCAGACCACAGTCTGGAGTTTGCATCCAGACTCCTGAAACAAAAGCACTGTGGTTAAGACACGGAAATAGTGTAATTTGGGTGGGTTTACACAATAAAAGCACTTTGGTTAAGGTTGGAAAGATTGTCAATTTGGTTAAATATAATAAATATTTCTCATGTCTCAACAGACTGGTGACATTTGAATCATCCTGTAGTCACTGCTAGTGGAAGTGTATTGAAAGATTGCCTATTTTGGTGGAAAACAAATGAAATGAAATGTGTTATCAGTGTTATCGTTTTACTGATGTGTTCAGTATCAACATTTTTTCAACTTGCTGGGCATGTTAATTAATGCATGAGAAAGATAGTTGATTGTTGAGTCTCATTCTCAGGACCTAAAATATTGACATTTTGGTTTGATAAAGCATCCTGTGTACTAGGGATGAGAGAAAAAAATGATTCTTAGATGCAATGCGATTCTCTCTTGAAAGATTATGAATTGATGCAGAAAAGTCAGCAATCAGAAATTTAAAACCTAATTCTGAATATTATGATCACCTGTAACAATTTTATTAGACCCGGCTGTAAGTACCAGCTGTACCAGCTGGATGGTGAAACATAACGGGCATAAACATGTACATCATGTACAGTATGGATCATTACATATATGATACGTTAAGTAGTCACGCTGCATGTATAGAAATCAAAAATTTTGATGCATCAAGATGCATCAATAATTGTTTTATAATCGCATCAGAGCCCTCTGAATTGGAGTAGAATTGAATTGTGAAGTGCCGAAATAAGAAGTTAACGGGTGGAGGAAAGAGTCTCCGTGGATGCAGGCGTCTCCACACAGTTCTGGTAGGTTGTGGGTGATGATTGAGAGGGCTTCTTTTTGTATGATTCTATGCATTGTTTTTTGAGAAAATCCTGCATAGTTTGCCTTTAACATTTCCTTAACATTTGCTGAATAGAAGCCATATTTCTGTTTGCAAATTAGTTGTATATAAATGTAATTTCTCAGAGACAAACTATCTCAGTAAAACATGAACTAACTAACCAACTAAAACCAACAACTGTCACTAGAATTCAAAAACAGCCTCTCAAGAAAAAGCCCTCTCTTCAAGCCATCTTTTTTTTTTTTGCTTTAAAAATGTCAATGGGTGCTTTCTCCTTTCCCCCCTTGTTGTTTTTACGGGGAGGCAGAACGCTGTGGAGTATTGCTCTTGTCAGCCACCGTGAAGGCATCCCCGAGGTGTCGGTAGGGCCGCTGATTTGTGTGCTCCACTGTCCTAATAGCCTCTGTCTCTTGTTCTCTCTTTATCTGTCTCCCTCTGTCTCTCTGGGTCCCTTCTCTCAGCAGGCTGGTCTTGCATAACCATTTATTTTAACAGATTTTTTCTTCTAAAGTGCCTGAAGGGTTTAATTATGTACATAGACAACCCCTATAAACTTCTATTCTGAGGACTTTTTATTGACTTTCGAGCCAGGCTACCCTCCGGCATTTCAATTAACCATTTATAAAGGAGAAACTACAATTAAATTAAAAGTTTCTATAAAGAGGCCGTCACATCATTTCCATTCTTTTTTGGAAGATGGCAGGCTTTATCTAAATGAGATGGTGTGGATATGTGAAACAGCTGGAGCGGGGTGCCTCATTTAAAGGGGCAAAAGAAGGGAGGGGAGGAGGGAGAAAAAGATACGACAGAAAGAGGCACGGAGAGAGGAGGAGAAGAAGAAGAAGGAGCAGGAGAGGAAAAATGAGACGTAATTAAACAGTGAATGGAGAAGAAAGATTGAGAGAGGGAGATAGCTCCGGCAGGGAGGGGCAGGGGGGTGAGAAGGCCGGCCGCAGGGCCAGGCAGCACCGACCTCGCTACTTAGGCCCTAATTACATGTTGTGAAACTTTAGTCGGCTCACAGTCATCTGGCTGCACTGGGCCTCCCGGAGCACAGACAGACAGAGAAATTACAACACCATTACACACACTTTAAAAGAGACAGAAAGCATGAGAGAGGGGGTGTGAGAGGGAAGGAGAAGGGGGAACTGAAGAGAGAGTGAGGTGAGAGAAAGAAGGAAAGGAGGCTGATGTCACTTGCCGTTTTTTGAGCGAGAGTAACAAAGCGCGAGGGCTCTCCATTGTACGCTGCTGCTGAGTGGAGCACTGGTATTTTTACAGGCCTAAAGATCTGTGCACTCATAACAATGTGGGTACACAGCACTCAGCAGGGGTGCCTCTGTGAAATATGCCCCTCTGCACCCTCCCCTCTTTCTCTTAATATCCTCCATCCACGATCTGGTAAAGTCCCCCCCTTAAAAGACACACACCCACATCCACACACACTCTTTTGCTTCTGTAGCCATGAGGCCGCATTAAACAAGGCCTACGAACCCTGAAGCGTTTCAAACACACACTCGCCACACACGTACAGTGCATGCATGTGCACACACAGCTCTTTTACACACTGACACTTCATAGTTCTGCAGGCACTCACGACTCACAAGGAGGCGAACGTGGGTTAGGGGGTTGTGCATGTGTGTGTTAGAAAGGTGACATCTGGGAGTCACATTTGCCCAAAACGTTCATCCCTCCTCCTTCCACATCACCCACACACTCACTGCCGGATCAGTGTACATGTACCTGCCCAGACAACGTGAGCCTCACCAACACCTTCTAAATCTCTCTCGCCTCCGTCTCATCCTCTCCGCTTCTGTCTCGCCCCCTTTGCTCCATCTTTTACTACTGATGTCTTTTCCCTTGTCTCTTGTTGCGTGTCGAGGGATTTTAGCCCCTTGAGCAATGCATTGTGGGAAATCCAGGTGGCTCCTGGGGTGCAGAGGTGGGAATTCCAGCATGCAGCAGAAAACCATGGGGGGTGTAACCAGAGAAGGAAAGTGTTTTACTCCGCAGATTTTCAGTTTTATTGGTTCAGCGTGCAGTGGACCAGGTTACCCTCCAACACACACACGCATGCATGCACGCACGCAGCACGCACGCACGCACGCACGCAATGAACGAATGAAATGCGTCAATATTGTGAATTTGAAAAAATGTATTTCAATAGTTACCAATACTGACCCTTCCTGTAGTCATCATCTCAGTGTGTGTAGTATTCCTTCTCACATATGTTTCTGTAAATACAGTGACTGTGTTGTTGGTTTTAATGATGTATTATATGCTGCTATATGTGTTTGTAGGTACTGCTGCTGTTGAGGTACAAGGTGATAATATGATCTTTTGTCTGGTCTGTTCAAGTTAATATGACAGGAAACATTTAAGATAATACTGACCCCAGTTTGAACACCAGTGTCCTAAAACACTCTGAGATCAAGACGTTGCACAACACAAAGACAGCATAAAACTCTGTTTCCTTGGCTGAATGAGCAAAAGAGTAACTCTGTGTGTGTTCATGAGTGTGCATTGATTAGAGCTTTAGTGCTTGCACTCATTTCCTGATATTAATTGGTGGGGTGAGGTCTTATCTCTGGCCCATCGCTGGTCTGAGGGCAGAGTGAAGCAGAGACACGAGCGACAGGGTGGGAGACAGAGGAGTCACTGGAGTGGGCAGGATTGCTATCTGTAATCTGTGATCAATCTTGGCTGAAGTGGCTGGTATGAGAGGGAAGTGGGGTCGACCCCTGTGGCCCCCAGTTCGCCCCTCCCCTTTCCACCTCCTTCCTTGTCTCAGCAGCCCCCTCATCCCAGGGGTGGCTTGGTCAGCCCTGAGGGGAGAACATGCTGCAGAGCAGGCAGACAATTTTCAGGCTGACTGCTTTTACTTTCGGCCTGACCAGGGCCTCATGAAAACAAACTGACAAAACAAAGGACAGCAAATTAATGACCCGTGCCCCCCTCCAACCCCAACCCCTGACGATTGACTCCTGGCTTGGCACGTCCCTACCCTTCCTCCCCTCAGCTCCCCTTTTCTCCCCTCTTTCCCCTCCTGTCCTGACTTTTGATCCCCTCCAAATCACACATGCACAGACACACATATATGGACAATGACACGCTGACACACACACACATCACTACCACCATCACCCTCTTCCTTAACTCCGTGACCCGTGGCATCTGGTTTAGATTGTCACAGGAAGAGAGAGACAGAGACATACAGAGGGAAAGAGTGAGTGTGAGCGGAGGAGAGAGAAAAGGCCTCTGTGTCTGTGTCTGGACCTTCATTATCATGTGTTAATATTAATGCAATTTGAAAAAGAAACAGACATGGAGACACAGTGGGTGAAGAGGGGCTCGTCTGTGCTGAGTGGAACAGCATGCTCTCACAGTCCAGACATGCTTCCAACCCACAAGTCTCGTGCAACACTGCATTCCCTGAGACAGACATTGTCACTCTACCACCGGGTTTCAAGCTGTTATTAATACACACAGTATGATTTTGCATAGGTCAGTTGAATTTGCTTTACAATGCATTGAAATATAACATGCATTGATAGTTATTGCAGGCCACAATCACACAGAATTAGATTTTTTTTTTGCAACTTGTGGTACTGTTCTGTATAAAGTTGATGGGTGTAAATCACAAGTTTTTTTCACGAGACAATATTGTACCAATTCTTTGGACAGCAATACAATATTTACTCATGTCACAAAGCCTGCCAAAATACAATTTCTATTTGATTCAGTTTAGGGGCCTGCAATTGATATATGCCAATTTCACATGATCACCCCTTTTCACCCCTTTCTTTCAGCTTTTCATCATAAAAAAAACAACACATCAGTAATTGTAAAGTTAAGTACAAAAGATTTTACTTTAAAGCTAGTGCAAGACCATCTATGAGAAGACTGGCTATTTTTATATAGTTATTCTTAATGGCTGCCACCGGGTTGCATTCTCTGTGAAATCAGATGACACGAACCTGTGTTCACATTTTCCCAGGCAAAAGTTACTGTGAGTAGTATATTAAACGGTTAAAAAGAAGCAGGAGGAAATTTTTTATTCATATAAATGTATTCTTTTGTGGTTATGGCGATGGAAACTCCACTGCTTTTTTCCACAGGGTCCTCCAAAATCAACAAAATTGAAAAGTTCCTTACGGTAGCTTTAAATTGACTCCTCTAATACACATGAAATATGTCTTAACAACATTTAACAAAAGTACAAAATTTGGCTAAATATTAACTGTCAAGTTTGCCAAAACATTTGATTTTTGCTAGTCACCATTATTAGTTTAAGCCTATGGCCTTTACATTGCATGAGTTTATCTAGCAGCTAGCAGAATTTTCCTCAACTCAAATGACATATTATTTATACTTTGTCTTACTCACCACATATTGCCATAGCAACAGCAACATGTTAGTGGACTGGATGACCAGTTAGGCTCAGGTGTTTCCTGAGTTTTAATCTCATAATAGCATTATTTCTTACATTGTATATGGCACGCGCTTTGTCAAAAATATTTATCCCAGAGAGTGGGGTAAATGTCCTTGTCATCTTCTTCGTGCGTGCTTGCCTTTATCTTCTTGGTGGTCGCACCATTTGAATGTGTAGGAAGGCGGTAATGAGAAATGGTAACACAGACGTACCATGGGAATTTCTAAATAAAGGCGTATCTTAAAGATGATTATATGGATTGACATTTTCACTTTGCATTGATGATACTGCATCATTGATCATTAAAACACACACACACACACACACACACACACATATATACATATTATATATATATAGATCCTGATCAGTGGATCATTACACCTCTAGTACATAAACATAGGTACAGACAAACACACACACATGCACACAGGATAATCAGTGGAATGGAGTAGTAAACATGGAGATCTGATTAAAGTACCGATTAAGGCAGATTCCTGGGCTGTCCCTGACATGTGGTGAACACTTTGTGCGAGCAGCTTCAGGCCATTCTCCGGGTTCACCAGAGCAAAGCCGAAGTCAGAGTGCCAAGGTCAATCTGTCTATTCAAACTTCTCATCACCGCCTCCCTTCTGTCAACAGAAAACCAATATGTAATGTTTTAAAATGAAGAGCGGGAGCCAAATATAATGAGTGCTAGTGACTAAAAGTTTCTGAAATATGCTGCACGCTTTGCAGGTTTCTGCACCTTCTTGTGAATTTGCATAGCTACTTGGGAAAACATCCATATGGGTCAATCCACAATTGCACATAATTTGAATGTTGGCCTTTTTCCGTGTGGAGTTTGGACGTTCTCCCCGTTTTCACAGGGGTTTTCCTCTGGGTGCTCCACTTTCCTTCCACAGTCCAAAGATGTGTCACTCACCTCATATTTTACATTGTGCATTATAGTGCATGTAGGTATGGTTCAACGGATATGATTATTGATAAATCCATTAAATATTTTTGATTGATTGAGTAACTGTTTAACTTACAGAAAGTTATACAACAACCAGCAACAACCTGAGCCCAACATGATATTTAGCTTTCAACTTACAGAACAAAACCTCAAAGGTATCTGATTTACAATGACAATAATGAAGAAGGTCGAAGCTTCTTCATTAGGAGCTCTGATCAATGAAATTTTGGTCTTTTTACTTAAAGCTACAAGCAACGTGTTTCCACCATAATAACTAAAAAAATGTAACAATAAAATCTCTTCCTTCTTCATTTTAACTAGCTAACGTACTACTCACTGTAACTTTGGAAAAAAGTAAACAGATTCACAGTGGATCTGACCCAGTGGCAGGCATTAAGAACAACTATGAGAGCCAATCTTCTCATAGACAATCTGGTTAACTCATGTAGGTCATATAGAGGCATCAGTAATAAATTGAGAGTCTTTCATAACCTGTTGAAAACTCATTGTAGTACCTTTAATAAATAACATATAATTAAGTAATTAAAAAATAGTCAACTGATTAGTTAATTAACTCATTATTTCCATCTTTCCTATCTTGGTTTGTCAAATACATTTAATTATCTGAAGCTCTGACGATGAACATTATCTTAAAGGAATAGTTTAGGTTATTTGATGTGGGGTTGCACGAGGTACATATCAATAGTCAGTGTATTACCTACAGTAGATGCTGGTTGGCATGCCCACAGTTTGGAGGAGCAGAGAGGGGCAAAAACACAGAAGATACACAATGTACTGCTGCGTACATGGTCAGCAGCAAAATGTATTATAACCACTTAAAAAAAGATCTAAATCAGTTTCCATGTATGCTATATTTAGAATATTTCCCCTGCTTTATTTTGCCATCAGACAGCCTTTTCCAACAGGAAACCATAGTTATACAAGCCAAATATCGCTCTGTCCTCACTAACCAAACTCCATGGGTGAAATCAGTAACTTTATCTCCCAGACCATGGGAGTTGCTGGTCTACCACTGCCTCGACCTGTTAGTTTATTTGTGTTGTTGTGTGACTTTGATGGATCTGAACTAACCTTTTAAAACACCAAAGTCACACAATAACATGAAAGAACAAACAGATCAAGACACCGGTAGACCAGAAACTCTGGTCGGTTTGGAGAGAGTGATATGTGGCTTATATAATGGCAGTTTCTGGAATAGGCTGTCTGATGGTAAGTTGGTAATTGTAAATATAGCGTAGACTGAGACTGTTATTAATTTTTTTTAGTTTGACTTCTTTAAAATGTCTAAAACACCTTTTGCTGCTGACCTTGTCCACAGCAGCATGTTGCTCAGCTTCCCACACTGGCACTCATCTCTGCCTCTCCAAACTATGCTGACTGGCATCTACTGTAGGTAATACACTGATGATGGATAAGGACCTCATACAACCCCACATTAAATAATCTGAACTTTCCCTTTAATATATGATTTACATTCATGTCTTTGAATATAGTCCATCCAAAACTTTATGAAACACTCCAGTGGAAAAGTGTCTTGCAACATAAAATGTTCTTATGGTTGTATATTCTAACAAATATACACTAAGTATACATAGCAGATGCTAAGGTTTAATTAAGAGTGAGAATTGATCAATGAAAGTGTATAAATCACATAATTCAATTCAAGTACAGTAAGTGGAAAAGTTTAATTATTAGTTAATTATCATCTATATCAGACTGGTGTTGATTGGTACGTTAACCCTGGTGTGGACTTGAAAACAATACGCCTGAGTTAATAATGTTGACAGATCTGATTCAGGGGGAGCAGGTGACAAAAGAGCACAGAGAGAACACACATACACACACATGGACGAACACACATTCCTGTGGGATTAGTCAAAACACTATGAGCATTTCATCAAGTGTTTCCCATTCAAACAGGCTTGAGAGCAGATCCTTGGAAAAGCTCAGGTCAGCGGCCTGGCTTTTGGTTATGGCTTAATATTTAAACTGGGAGCTAGATGGATTGAAAGTGAGTGTTACCAGTCATCGCTCTATTAATAAGGCCTGGTAAGTCAGACAGTGTGTGGATACTGCAGAGGTATCCACACACAGGCTAACACAAATACACTCGCTCCTCAACCTCCTCTTCTCATGTCTGTCTTTCTGTCTGTCTGACCCCTATGAGGTAACTGGTCACTGCAGCCAGATTTATGGCTAATCAGTCTGTATCGGCAGCAGTCTGCCATGGACCGAGCCAACTTTAGAACATTACACATTACCACACAGGGCGGGAGTGACGTCAGTATGAAGAGAGGGGTAGAAGAAGGGGGAGGAAAAGA
This sequence comes from Lutjanus argentimaculatus, assembly GCA_034769285.1. Taxonomy (NCBI): domain Eukaryota; kingdom Metazoa; phylum Chordata; class Actinopteri; order Lutjaniformes; family Lutjanidae; genus Lutjanus; species Lutjanus argentimaculatus. Next base: position 8,567,166 of record JAWZSL010000001.1, read on the forward strand.
AAGAAAGAAAGACGGCACAAGGAGGGCAGGACAGAAGGAAGGAAAAAGTGACTGAGAACGATAGAAGACAGATAAAAGGCATTTGAGGAGGCATAGAAGGAGGTGGGGAGTAAGGTATAGGTGATAGGGACTGAAACACACTTTGCCCCCCTCTTTGTTTGCCATTAGACCTCTTGCTCATTAGTCAATCGTGGTCGCTAAAGCATTGACATCTCCCGCCATTCCATATACTAGAGCTATTGATCTCTCACAGTTTACGCAATTCAAATCACAACAAATATATTCCTTTAGCACTACTTATCTTACTTAGTATGTGTGTGTATTTATATATGTGCAGACAGAGAGTGCAGGTGTATTTGTGCTTGCCTTCATGTAGCATGCAGCCTTCCTTAAAAAAAAACAATAGCCAGCATGTCCATAGCATGTGTGTGTATTTGAATGTGGAATTGTGTTCAGAGCCTCCTCTCAGTGTTGGTGTATATATCTTTATGTCCAAACTGTAATGTTTCTGTTAAATGTATTGACAGGTGCTGATACATCTGTCAATACTATTGGCCATTAGTCTGAGAATGAGGTCAAAGCTTTTGTCAAGGCGGGGTCACTGTTCATTCAATAAAAACATGATCACAAGGAGACCATGGGAAAGTCCATCAATACAGTACATCAACACTAAATTGCAACCTAGAAGAGCACCTGCTTTTACTTTAACTCTTACGTTAATATATTTCATATTGTTATGTGATTTTGACTTGAAATGTTATGATATTAAGTGTAAAATTAAGGCAGATATGGAGACCAAAATCAAGATATGGATGGACTCCTGTATATAATCAACAACAAATAAAGAAAAAGGCAGCTATGAAATTCATGAACCAAAGTTGAAAAGCAAAATTTAACTGCTTCTTTGCTTCTTTTGGGTCATTGTGCATTATTTGAACCACTTTTTAAAGAACATTTGAGTTTCTTAGTCATCTTCTCACCAGTACTACCTTGACTGGTGACCCATGTTGTTGAGTAATAGTTGAGAATCACATGATTTCTTTCTTTTTGACAGAAACAGTGGTCAGGTGTATTACAGGCACATACACATCATCATTCACAGTTATTGCATAACTTAACAGTTCAGTTATTAACAGTTAGCTTATCTCTCATGTATGTCATGTCATTTTCCCTAGTTTTTATCATTATGGTATGTCAGCTGTTTCACTGAATAGACATCCTGGACAATCTCAAAACATTATTCTCTCCCTGGAGGCTCAGATTTATACCAGTTTCTTGTTATAGCTATTTTTGGCTGGCTATAACCAGGATTTTTGCCAGATATCTATTCCTCCTGGCATCCTCAGTGTTCCCTAGGTACATTACAGCACAGTCGTTTGGAACAGCATATCCCATAATATCTTTTATAGTTGCATTTACATTATTCCAGTAAGGCTTTACTTTAGTGTAGCTCCAGAAAACATGGGTATGGTTGGCTTCCAGGCCCCAAAGAGCCTCCAACAAGGTTGCTGTGTCTTTAGCTGTCTGCTATTGATTTGAGGTGCTATGAAAAACCTAGTAAGATTCTTCCAACCAAACTCTCTCCATATTTGTGAGTTGGTAGTACACCGTGTCATAACATTACCATCACTTTTAAGTATTTGACGTAACTCTTTGATCCAGAGTAGCTTCCACTGACCAAATAATCTCATCAGGCATCACCTTCTTTCTTAATTGTTACCACAAATTTCTAGGCAAATCTTCCTGCACATCACTGTAGCAGCACAGTGCAATCAGGATCTGGGCGGTGTCTTACGACGACCCTCATCCCTCTTCTTCATCTTGAGTACCACTCTGTAACAGCACCGCAGCAGGCCGGTCTGCACCGCCTGACCAAACCACAACCACACGGTCACACATGGATTCCTCCAAAGCCCCTGCAGAACAGCCACCAACCGCCAGCCATCGAATTCCCACAACATAACCACAAGCTAACCAGTGAAAGTGAGGGAAACTTGGGGAGGAAAGAGAGAGGGATGAGATAGAAGAAAAAGAAAGTGGAGGAAAGACTGTAACAGAACAAATATGGAGGATGGGAATAAAAAGGTAGAAATGGGAAACAAGTGCAATGTAGTTTGAAGACTTTTTTCTTTCTCTCCATGTATCTCTTATTTTTAATTCACTCTCATTTAGTCTAGCTGTTTTTGATTCCTTTACACGTACACACCCTTCACCACCAGGGTAAAACAGACAGAGAAGACAGAGCGGGCTCCAGAGAGCAGCACCATCATCGCCGTCCAAACAGCTAAATACTCGGGCAATATGCTAATGAGCTTCCTAATGACCACCGCCACTTAGGAACTGCTAATTAAAACCCATTTGATTCAAAGACACTTATCAGGCTTTAGGAAGAAAAAAAAAAGCTAAAATTTCCCAGGAAGACAAGCAGAGTTATGGCCACCTTTGGTATTTGTCAAAGCCTTCCCACTCCTTCCCCCTCTTTTCTGCCCTCCTGTCTGTCTCTGTCTCTCTGTCCCCTGGCTCGATTGCCTCTAATGGACGTGCTTTATCTAGGCTGACCTAACCATTGTCACAGGGAGCAGAATTTGTGAGCTTTTAGAGTGGGTACACTCATCGATGTGCTGGGGGGTGGGGGCAGCGGTGACTTGGAGTAAGCGGTGGGCGCAAGGAGGGGGTTGCTTGGCAAGTATCCATCCATGCACTCTCCAGGCCACTTCGTTAGCCACCGCATACACATCTCCCTGTCCCCCCGCGTCTGTTCTCAGCCATGCAAATAGGATGCCAGTTAAATGCTGAATGAGGAGTGAGATATGAGCTTTCCACTCAAATGTGGAATGGAGCGGACGGTCGACAGAGTGGTAAATAGGGGAGACCAGGGATTGTGGTAACACTTTTAGTTTGAGCATCAGTAACTCACTGGTTGTTTTGCGCTAGGTCTCTCAACATTTCAACATGGCACCCATATTTGTCAACAAATAAAATTAATTTGGATGTCTTTTACACTTATTCATAGATGATGTGAATTTATGTCAAATACAAAAAGGTCAGTTGTTACAACCTATGCTACTACGGGGTGAGTAGTAACACCAGCTGTAGATAGATGTAACAATGACAGGTAATTTGCTTCAATTTTATAAAAGTACTTTATTGAAGAATCAACAGTTTTGAATAAAATGAACAGTTTATAGTGAGAAAAAAATGGCTTATATCTTCAAAATCTTTAAATTTAGAACGCATGGTCGATTTTCTTGAGTTTGCATTTGTCACATAAGGGTTCAATCACCACTATGGTTGTGGCAAATGTAGATGGCTGCCCAAAATCTCAGAACTTCTTATAATTTTAACAAACTGTTTCAACTATCCCCACCCCAAGCAGCCACTGCATAGCTGTTTTAGCATGTGGGCTTGTCCAAAAATAATCTTGATAAGAAATGTTACTCTCTTACCTGATAATATTTTTTTTTGTTCATAAAACCCACAGTGTTGCTCACAGATACATGCTACATGTCATATTGATTATATCATATTGATTTATGATTGCTTAAACTGACAGTGTTACAACTAACCCGGCGTTACAACACTCCCCAGTCCTCCCCACATTAATTTGGGGGTCTTTTAATCGCTCAGTGAAGCATCTTGTAACTGACAAAAACAATGTTTAAATGTCAAAAGATCATAATCTTGTACTTTCTTTTCATATAACTGTTTCGTAATTTTAACCTCTCGCACTTTCATAAAGTAAGAGGTAAGAAATTGGACTTGAACTGACCAAAGGAAAAAAAAAATCTGGTTGAAAGTTAGAGATAGAGAGAGGCAGTGAGACTTTGCCCCCTCAGCCCGGAGGAGAAACCGGATAGGGCCACTTTAAAAATCGCTTAACACGCTCGACACAAAAGACAGCTGAGAAACTTGAGCTGTGTTTGATTTGAGTGTCAGGGTGGGAGGCACTAATCTGTGGACATGGCGGGCACAGGTGGTGAAACAATCAAACAACCTTGCACTTACATCGCACAACACACAAAACACACACACACACACGCACAAAAAAGGCACACATACAGATACGCACACAAAAATCTTTAGGCATGAAAACAAAAATGGCAACAAGCAGAAATGTTTACATTGCCACACTTCCATGCCCATAAATGGACACGGGATTGTATGGAAATGTAACAGAGTGGAAAGCACATGCACACACATGAACACACTCTCACTACCAGGAACACACAGAAGCACACACGTGCATGTCCGCAGCGGACTGAATTGCTATGGAGCGTAGTGTTGTTTTACTGGGCCAGATAAAGACAAGGTGGATCGGATTCCCTGCTCCTGTTTCCCTCCAACTTCCTTTTGATGTGTCAGTGGCACACGCCCTGCCTCAGTGATGGAGCACTGATTGAAAAAAGGGCATAGTCAAATATCTAAAAGGGGGGAAAAAAGGCTGTTAAGGGGTATCCTTGTGTCTTAAACAGCTGTGTCACATGTTTTAACACATCAGGACTGGCCTCTTACTCTGCAGGTTTCCTGCTTATCTGTTTTTTATCTGATATCCACGACAGCAGGACCGAATCAAAACTAATTTAACTCTGGATAATGAGTAATGGTCAACACATAAAGTCACTTGACCTTTTGATTAAGAATATATCTGTACTATCTATACTATTGCTACTATTTCTGAGCTAGGGAGGGGATGGCAAGATATCACTTTTTCATGTCCATTCCCATACAACAGCGTTGAGTATCTGCCAGTAAAGTTCCAATACAGTCTTTTTCTCTCTCTTAAACAACTGCTCGTGATACATTTGTCTGGATGCACTTTGTCGCCTAAAAAAAAAACATCACGCTCAAACAATAAAACAAATGTTATACTCCCATGAAGGAAGAAATACATAGACCACAACATGCTAGTTATTAAACTTAGCAATACTGCTGCTTTTCATTTAAACTTTTTCATACAGCGAACCTTTCACAGTATTTTGTACTGGTGAGCTTTTAAAATGAAATTTAAATATATTGCATAAATGCATACATTGCACTTGGCTGTTTTGCTTTATTCTTCCTTGAGGTAAAAAATAATTCCACACAGCTGACATGATGACAGCGCTGCTGACAGGTCTCACTCACATTCTAGCTGCTGCTCACATAACACACGCTGCTCATCTGTGTTACTGTGACGCGTCTTTCTTTACAGGATGTCGCGATACCAAGTCCAATCCCGACACTAAAGCCAGTCAGTCAATAGGACTTTATGTCACAGATAGAGACTTAAAAGTATTTTGAATTGTGCAATCTGAATAAAGTTTGACCCACAATTAACATGTGCCTCCAGGAAAAATTATTTTATGTCGCACCATATCTGACATTTGGATTTGTCTGATGGGTGATATAGGAAAAGAAGTACACTGAAATGACAAACTATTAGGGATATCTTCCTGATATTTGTAGCACCTTTTGTACAATGAACATCTGAAATCTCTTTGTCAGGGCTGCAACTGACGATTAATTTCATTATCAATTAATCTATTGATTATTCTCTTGATTAATCAATTGATTATTTGATCGATAGTGTCAGAAAAAGGTTAAAAAAAAAAAAAAACAAAGATGATGTCCTCAAATGTCTTGTTTTGTACAAAACCCAAAGATATTCAGTATACTGTCACAGAGTAAAGAAACCAGAAAATATTCACATTTAAGAAGCTGAAATCAGAGAATTTTGACATAGTTTTTTTTAAAAAAAGCACTCAAACCAATTAATCAATTATCAAAATAGTTGGCGTAATTCAATAGTTGATGACTAATCCATTAATAATCCATCTCTTTATCCACATTTTCTCTTTGTAAAATCAGTGAGGACAATAAAGTGGGGCATGTGGGATAATAAATAAACTAAATTCACTCAGCGTCTAAAATATTTGTTCATCCATTGAAAACAAGCAGGCAGAACACAGGTGAGCAAAGACAAGACGATGAGCTCTCCCAGATCATTTTTATGAGCTTACTCACGCACACATTGCACGTCTATGTCTACAGGTACTTATCCTTACATCAGCATAATATGACATTTACTGGCATCACCCTCACCCCTGAACAGACACAGAGAACAAGCACAAGCAAACACACAGCCAGCTAATGCATCTCAGCCAGGCTGTAACACGGTCCATGCCTCCACTATTCACGCAACACGAAACCTATCATAGACTGTCAGGTGGAGTAACTTGAACGCCGGGTATTATTTGCTAATCTTATTTACACTCTGAAAGTGAGCAGTGGAGTGTAAATCTTAAGTTGTATCTGGGCAGGCCTCCACTTCCCACACAAGAATGTTGCTGCTAACACACTAACTTCGCTCAATAAAATGGAGCCGGCGATTTGCATTTCCGTTCTCTTTTATTAAGTGAATCGAGCTTGACATATTGGAAATGCGCTGTAGTATGTTGTGCAATGACCACACAAATCACAATACATGATGTTTGATTTTCTAAAAAATTGATTGACTTTAATTTTTTGATTGATTACAGCCTTATCGTTATTTCTCACAGTGCGCCATTGAGAGAGATTGGGTGTTACACAAGAAGAGAAGGGGGTCTTCCCCAAAGGACCTCCCCCCTACTCATACATTTATACACACTCCACACTCACATGTGCTGCACACACACACAGACACGCACACATTCACACACACATTTTGCCCTCAGGCCAGTCCCTGTAATGGGATCCTCACTGTTATTTCTGCTGAATAAAATAAATCCCACTAATTAACATGTTAACATGATTGATGGGCCTTGATTCTGCAGGGAGCAGGGAACGTCTGTCTGCACTCAGGCTGCCCTGCTGCTGCCTGCACACAGACTGACGCACAAAGAAAGATTCAGGGAGTGAGACGCACAGAGGAGGAAATGGAAATATGAAACATTTCAGACTTTCACAGGAAATCTAAAAAAAGTAGAGCCTAGTCCACATGAGTCAGTTATTGAATATAATTCCTGACTACAGACATGTTTACATCTTCTTTACAAAGTTCATGAATACAGAGGAAGGCCTTCGGGCTGCAACTAAGAATTATTTTCATCATCAATTTGCCAATTGTGTTCAAGATTAACCAATTAATCATTAGGTAAGATGTCAAAAACTTGTAAAAAATGCTCATCACAATTTCTCACCACAAAGTTTCGTCTTCAAATCGCTTCTTTTGTCAAACCAACAGTTCAAAACCCAAAAATTTTTATTTACTATCAAAAATTTCAGTGAAAAGCAGCAAATCCTAACATTAAAAAATTGGAATCAGAAAATGTTTGACATTTGTTCTAAAAAAATAACTGAAATGAGTATTCTGCAACTTTTTTCACAATCAACTAATTAATCAATAATTGACTAATTGCTGCATCTCTAGAAGATGTCGTGAATAACGCAAAATTTCAGAATGTTATTTCCTGTAGTTAAACACCATTTTGTACGCTTTGCACAATCACAAAACAAACTGTTATTGGAGAAGCATGAGAAAAGGCATTAAATGAGAGCAAAGTGAACTGATATGGGCAGAACACATTAGTGCTCTTCACATGTTTGAGAACCAAACAAGGAAGTGAGGTGTGACATTGTTCAGAGGAGGGACGTGACGCAGGGAGCATAACACCGGGAGAGCAATCAGAATCTAATCTGTCTGCAAGAGAATTCAAAGGCCGATGATACATACAAATGACCTGATAAAAAACACTCAAACAGACATTCAGCGTTCAAAGTCACCTTAAGAGGAAGGTGGTCATGGAAATGCTTGAATGTTAAATCACACCACATACCTGTACATAGCTGGCAGTATGTTAGAACCAAGAATATGGCAGAAATTGAATATAATAAGTATGTTTTCATTAGTTAAAATCACCTGAAAATAAGAAATGTTTTTTTGTTGCTTTAGAACGGGCTGTTTATATCTACAGAAGGCACAGGTTCTATTCATAGATGTATTATAATAAACTAAATAGTGGATGCAAAGATTGCTCTGTTCAGTCTAATAAGAGTTGCTCACCTGGCGCATAAGCTGAAAAAGTTTTCTAGCTTCTGTGCCAACTTCCTGGTTATACAGCCCACTGATTATGTGCAGTAGTGAAAAACTGGTGGCAAGGCTGAGTGGTGACGCCCTGTCTAGTTCATATTATATGTCTGTGGTCCTCTTCTGCAGAGTCCGCCATGTTGTACCACCATGTTTCTACAGTAGCCCAGAACCGACAAAGCAAACACTGACTCTGAATACGCATTTGCATTTTGCATTTTGCATTTTGCGTTTTTGAGTTTCGTTGCCGACAAAGGTTCTCCTGCACACGTGGAAAGGGAAGGTGAGATAAAGTGTTTGCAATCTGTAGGTTCACCACTCGATGCCACTAAATCTTACACACTGGTCCTTGCTGGTACTTAAAACTTATTTATCTCCAGAATGTTGTTTGTAATAATGATGTTTTATAGTCAAATAAAAAAATGACTACATATGATCCTGATCCTCTTAAAAGTTTATGAGAGAGATGCTGAATATAATTAAGTCTAATTAGGTACAGTTACGTCCATTAATCCTGTAGTTAGTGGATCCTTATTTAAATATGACTTCAGTCTCAAACCATTTGGGTATCTCTGCCTGCCACATCTTTGACCTATAAGATCCACTATCTATTGTTAGTTTCTTGGCCTCTCTGGGTAGGTGAATAAAGCATTGTATTGACAGCTGAGTACTGTACAATGTACCTGTCTGTCTGCCTCTGTTTCCCGCCAGCCTCCTTTTCTTTGAGCAGTTCTGGGAACACTGTGAAGTGGAGGGGCTGTCAGGGGGCGACGCCCGCTGTGCCCGCCCGTTCTTTATGAATGAATTAATCAATAGTGACACTGCACTACATGCTTTTTCCTTCCTCATTATTTTAATTAGCCGTTTATATGGATGCCCCCCCCCCCCACCTCCTCTTTTGCATTTCATTAATACATTAACATGCACTTGACAAAAAGAGCAAGGACGTAGACACAGTGGCGGTCGCTTGGCTGGTCACTTTGTAGTCTCCTGCTTGTCTTGCCCACTTTGCCTACCCCACAGACAATCTTCCTCCTTCTGTCCTGCCCCAAGCTCTGCAAAGCAACTTCTAGGGAAGTTATAAGTAAATAAAGGGATAGTTTGGATTATTTACTGTGGGATTGTATGAGGAACTTCTTTATAATCACTGTATTAGCTACAGCAAATGCTGGTTGGCTCTCCCTCAGTTTGGAGAAACTAAGCAATGTTCTACCACAAACGGGGTCAGCAACAAAATGTATTTTGGCCACATAAAAAAAAAAAAAAAAAAAAAAATCAGTGTCAGTTTAAACATACACTATATTTAAAATAGTTTCACTGCTTTACTTTATAGTAACCTGCTGTTATATAAGCCAACCAAACTCCATAGGCAAAAGTCATTTTAAAGGCTGTCTGATGACAAAGTAAAGTGGTGAAAATACTGTAAATATAATGTACACTCAAAGTGATATTGATTATTTTAAGAGGACTTTTTTTAATGTGCTGTCCCTGTCCACAGCAATATATTTCTTAGCTTTTGTACTGGTGGCCTTTTTGGCTTCTCCAACCTGCAGACGTGCTAACCAGCATCTACTGTAGGTAATACACTGACTATCAATAAATACCTGGATATGGACATTGAGCGTGCCCAGAGACTTGGTCAGTACCAGGAGGGGGGAAGGCCAAGGAAAATTGTTGTCAAACTTCTTCGCATTAAAGACAGAGAGCTGATTTTTTCCTCTGCCAAGAAATTAAAGGGCACTAAGATCTACATTAACGAAGATTTCTCTGAAGCTGTGCAACTGAGGAGGAAAGAGCTGTGGCCGAAGTTGAAAGCTGCCAGAGAGAGAGGTGATAAAGCGAGCTTGAAGTATGATAAACTGATCATCACCCCCAGGGCTGGACAAAGTCAGTCACTGGCCTAATGAGCTTTAAAGTTCAATTTTATCTTTCTGTGAGTGTAGTATTTGTGTACATGCATGTGTGTCTGTGTGCTGGACCAATAAGTCTGATGTAGCCTACTCGATGATGACAAAACAACTTATGGTACAAGACGTTAATATAGATTATACATATTATTATAATATCTGACTTATTTACCATCAACTAAGATGACCAGCATAAATAAACTACCTAAAGGTTTAATCCTTGCACATATTAATATATGTAGTCTGAGGAATAAAATTCAAGACCTTTCTCTATTTTTGAAATCAAACAAAATAGACATACTTATGATTTCTGAAACCCATCTGGACAGCTTCATAGACAATTCAGATGTTGATATAGGGGGATTTTCAATATATAGACATGATCGAAACAGGTTTGGAGGTGGCGTGGCCATTTACATACGTGATCATTTTCCTGTGAAACTGAGACATGACTTAATGGTTGATGATGTTGAAGTGTTATGGTTACAGGTACAACTTCCATATTTAAAACCAATAGTTCTTGGCTGTTGTTATAGGCCACCTAGTGCCAGGATAGAGTATTTAAATGGTTTATGTAATATGCTGGACAAAGTGACTGAGGAAAACAGAGAGCTATACTGGCTGGGTGATCTAAATATTGATTGGCTATCTGATAATTGTCCCCTGAAGAATAAGCTTAAATCTATGACAGACACCTGTGGTTTATCTCAATTAATGTATCAACCCACAAGAATTTCTAGTAACAGTACAGGATCTTCAACATCAAAATGTATTGATCATATTTACACTAATAATCCTGATATGTGCTCAACACCCGTTTCTGTAACAGTTGGCTTTAGTGACCACAACTGTGTTGCTGTCTCCAGGAGAACAAAGTTACCTAGAGCCTGTCCTAAAATCATTATGAAAAGAACTTATAGGGCATTTAATGAGGAGAATTTTCTAAATGAATTAGATAACATTAAATGGGATTTGGTATGTGCTATTGATGATGTGGATACCTCCCTTAATTTATTTATGGATCTTTTTATGAGAGCTGTTAACAATCATGCCCCGTTAAAGAAATTTACAGTTAAAGCCAAAAGTGCTCCTTGGGTTGATGCTGAATTAAAGAGCTTGATGGCTCAAAGGGATGAGGCTAAAAAGGTTGCTGTTCGTTCTGGCTCTCTTGAAGACAGAATACTTTATTGTACTTTAAGGAATCATGTGACCAAGGTGAACAGAGTGAAAAAGAAAAAATATTTTCAAAAGAGAATCTCCGATAGTGGTACAGATAGTAAGAGAATGTGGAATGTACTCAACGAAATCATGGGGAAAAAATCTACCTGTACTTCTTTTGTTGAATTGAATGTAGTTTATTTGACTAAGCCAACACAGATTGCAAACTATTTCAATGATTATTTTGTTAATAAGGTTTCTAAACTTAGAGAGAAAATGGATTGCACTGTTGATTCCAACTCCGATGAGCTGATAAAAAAATTTATTATGAAGGATAAACTGTGTAATTTTGAATTTTATCAGGTTAATGTTGTGCAGGTGGAAATGTTGCTGAGATCTTTGGCTGTTGGTGGGTCTGCTGGTACAGACAACTTGGATAGTAGGCTGTTGAAATTATCAGCTGTACATGTTTCTAAACCAATCTGTCACATATTCAACAGATGTCTGATTAGTGGTGTGTGTCCAAAACTTTGGAAGGAGGGCAAGATCATTCCTTTACCCAAAGATACAAAATCAACTTTCTGTGGTCCGAATAGTAGGCCTATTAGCATTTTGCCTATTCTGAGTAAATTATTGGAAAAGATTGTATTTAAGCAAGTGCAAGATTACTTTTCTCACAATGATTTAACTACAATGTTCCAACATGCTTATAGGTCTGGTCATTCCACCTGCACTGCAATGACACAAATGTCAGATAGCTGGTTAACATCAATTGATGACTCAATGCTAGTGGGTACAATATTACTTGACTTCAGTGCTGCCTTCGATGTGATCGACCATGACATTTTGATTTCCAAACTTATTAGTTACGGTTTTACTTCCTCTGCAATCAAGTGGTTTACGAGCTATCTGTCTGAGAGGTCGCAAAGAGTTTATTTTAATGGTGCATTATCTCGTAGTAAGTCCCTGGACTGTGGAGTCCCCCAAGGAAGCTGCCTCGGACCTCTTTTATTTTCTATTTTTACTAATGATATGCCGTATGTACTCAGCAAGGCTACATTGACTATGTTTGCCGATGATTCTACTCTTTATTATGCAGCCCCTACATGTTCAGAGCTTAATCAGGTTCTGTCTTGTGAGATCAGCAAATTATATAACTGGATCAAAACAAATAAACTTATTCTAAATATATCAAAAACAATGAGTATAATATTTGGTTCTAAGTATAGATTATCAGATAATCCTAAAATGAATATATTAGTAAATGGTCAAACTATACAGCAAGTAAAAACGGTGAAGCTTCTTGGACTTTGGCTTGATTGCACATTGTCATGGTCTGATCACATCAACAAAGTTGTTGCCAAAATGGGTGAGCTGTTGCCATAACGCGTAAATGTGCACCGTTTCTCAATTCACAATTGTTTAGTCGTGTTGTTTGTACATTGGTTTTATGTCACTTAGATTACTGTTCAGTTGTATGGTCTGCTGCATCGAACTGTCTTCTAAGAAAATTACAAGTGGCTCAAAACAAGGCTGCAAGACTGGTTCTTGGTTGTTCTTCAAGAACTAGTGTTGCAGAAATGCATGAACGTCTTGCTTGGCTGATGGTCAAGCATAGACTATCTGCTAATACATTAATATACTTTCATAGAATTATTAACACTCAGACTCCTAAATTTCTTTATGATAATATAATTTACTGCTCAAATACGCATTCACATTACACTAGAGGGGCGAATAGTGGACAGATTACTTTACCCCTACCTAAGTCTGACTCTATGAAGAGGACTGTATTCTATAGGTCAATTGTGTTTTGGAACAATCTTCCAGTTGTGGTTCGTGAAATTAAGGGAAAAAATGGTTTTAAAAAGAGTCTAAGAATGTATTTGTTCTCAACACCATAATGTCATCTTGATTATTTGTTTGAGCGAGGTTTTGTCATGTGATACATGAAGGGTATGTTGCTTTTCCTTATTTTATTGTTTTTATTTTAATAGGTACTTTCAGTGTTGTTGTTTGTTTTTTTTTTTTGTTTTTTCTTATAATTGATATTGTGAGTAATTGAGATTGTAATGATTGTGTTTTGTATGTTTTGTCTGGACCCCAGGAAGACTAGCTGTCGTCTTGGCGTCAGCTAATGGGGATCCTTTTAAATAAACAAATAAACAAATAAACAAATAAACCTCATACAATCCTACTTTAAATAATCCAGTCTGTCCCTTTAAAAGTAAATTTGAATTCAGGTATTTTGCTAAGTGGGCAGATGAAATTCTGAGAATCCCCAAACAACTGGGAAATTTAAAAAACAAACAAACAAAAAAAAAAAAAAAAACCCAAAAAACCAGCCTGTTAAAATATTACAGAATATGGCAAAAACCTCAAAAAATGGTTCTGATGAGGGCCCAACCCCACCTCAAATACTCTGAAATATCCCTTTAATATTATATGATGTTAATGAGCATAAGTTGAGGCTTGCACTAAATGAGACTATGTAGTTTGAGAGTGTTTCACACAACAGATGCACACGTGCAGTTTGTTTCTGCCAAATAAAATGAATAGCGTCCCCTATTTCTCCTTTTCTTTTTACTGCATTGAGTTACTCAATAATTGTCAGACAAAGAGGAAAATCACACCGTTTTCACACATACAGTGGGCCAGTGTCATTAGCATCCATTAAGAGCCCTTCACACATTTTTTGTCTGCTGCAGCATGGGAAAAATGTAAAAAGTAAACAAATTTCCATCCTTTCCAGTGGTTGCGGAGGGGAAGGGGGCACTGTGGGTGTTTGTGGGTAAGTAAATGTGTGTGTTGTTAGCGTGCAGCAGCTGTGTGTATGAATGACAGGGTAGACCTATGCATGTGTGGAGCAGTAAGCGTGGACGTGTGAGAGGGTGTGTGTGTTCAACAGTGGGTACGCGTGAGGCATGTTGTAAGAGCGTGGTCGCTACGGTGATGAGGTGAGAATGATGAAGCCCACTCCTCAAATAAGGCACCATGTGCAGCTCATATGTTGGGGTCTTTGTTAAAGAGTTGCTCATCATAACCTCTAAACTAAACTAACACATGCACACACATTCTCCAAACCTACCCCCCTCTCACACACACACACACACACACACACAAGCAGCCACCTCGGTCTGCTAACGCCTGCAGGCACAGAGTGATTGACAGTATCCAGATTGCCAGATTGTTCTCAGAAGCGTGGAGAAATGACATCACACTCATTACAACTTCTAAATATAAACAGTCCCACTGCTTGACTGACAAGTCTGTATACATGCATGTGTGTCTGTGTGTGTGTGTGTGTTTGTGGTTCTCCTGTAACTTGGTTAGAGTATGAAAGTGTGTGTGTGTGTAGGTGTGTTTTCTATGCCAGTGTGCATGTATGCCACATTGGGTTAGGGTTAACTTCAAGACTGTTCTCATTAGTGCTCTCTAACTTCCTGTGATTGCTTAAATTAATGCGGTAACTTTTGACTTTCTTGACCGATTTCATTTTCAATTTTCATTTTTTACAACTATGCCTAAGTCTTGATTAGTAAAGATCAACAGACTCTTAGCTTTATCCAACATCATTTACATTTTCAAATTCTTCTTTAAAAGTTTACTGCTCATGCAATGTTACTATGGCATCCTCCTGTATTTCTCACAGCAGTTACATGAACTTGCCATGGATAAGTGTTACCAGCTAATGGTAACCACCGTGGAGAACGAAGAAGAATTGGATACATCTATGACTCCATCAGTGAAAAGTGAAGCTGCATGCTACCAGCAACCTACGTTGTGCTGTCTTTGAAATGATAGTAATTCTTTTTGTCTTCAGACACATGCCGGACATGCGCTTGAAGGTACACCCCTATTCATGTCTATTATTTTATTGTATCTATTAACAGGCAGTTGTTTTAAATTGTGCATTACTTAGCACCCTAGCCTGTGTAAATCCACCAGAGCAGCTTCAAGTAGCAAGTTCCACTTTGTAAAACATCTTTTGCTCATCTTTTTCTGTGAAAGGAGCAAAGTCCTGGAACTTGCGACCTGTCCACTTGAAATTTGCTTCAAACCTCACCACTTTTTAAAGAGCTACCAAATCCTGCTTAATTCAGCTACAAACCTGTGCATGTCTAATTTTTAAATGTAAGAACTTTAAATGTGTGTTTTATTGTATTGTGCTGTACTTGTTTAATTTTTTATTTAGTTTTATGATACAGACATTAGATAGCTGTTTTCACTTTGTCTTTGTCTATTACTGTAGACTTATGAAGTAAACCATGAATAAATAAATAAATAAATAAATAAATAAATAAAGAAAGAAAGAAAAGAAAGAAAGAAAGAAAGAAAGAACCAAAGAAAGAAACAAAGGTACAACTTAAAATACAAAGATGTTTGGTTAATTATAAAGGTCCACAGTCATGCTGCAAGGGTGTTGACAAAGGACTGAAAATGTGAGGAGCAGTAAGAGGAAGTGGGTGGGGTAATTTGATGACGTTACTGAGGGAGGTTTAACTGAAAAGACTGGACTGGTGGTTTAGGGAAGAGGGTAGGAAGGCCTTACATGATGCAGTAACTCAGGCTGGCAAAGATACTTCAGTAACTTTTTATAGCTAAATCAAAGTTTAGAGAGACATAGATAATGATTGAAAAAGAGCACTTACAAAAGTACAACCACTGACTACATGCACAAACAAGCAGGAAGACGCGCACACACACAAACACACATACCATATGTTTGTGGGGCTGCTGCTGAGATGAAGGCTTCTTTAGCTTGTCTGGCCAGCACATTGTAATTTACAAGCGCTCAATGTCACGTTGAGATCTCAATTAAGCAGCCCGGCTACACACTCGGGCCCTCGGGGCTGGGTTGAGCTGGTCCCACATTCTGCCTCTCTGGCCAAGGCACACTGCAGCGTTCTGTGCTCCTCCAACCCTCCTCCGCGCACCCGCCCGCTCCCTCACCCGCCGCCAACAGACAACGCCAACAGTAAATATTTGAGGTTAGAGACAAAGAGGGGAGAAGGGATTCATTTAGCTCATTTGAAAACATGACATTGTGATTAAAAGTCAGGCGGTCTGGAAAGCGAGAAAATTTCATTCTTTACTTGCTCTTAGTTATTCCTCCATGCAGCTGCATATTAAACACAAGTATGCAAGCAACTTATTAAAGCTGTGCAACACAAACTAAACTGACATAATGACTGTTTATATAATTATTAAATAGAAAGCAAACCTGAAGAGAATGTAACTAAAAAGAAAAGATAAGACATATTAGATGGGAGCATTGAGAGTAACGGTAAGACATATGTACTCACTCACAGTGAGACATAACAGACATATTGAGCATAGACACAGAGTTACTGAATGAAGGAACTAGAGGGACACCATGTGCTGGAATAAAGCAACAAAACCCCATAAGCTGCCACTACTGTTCTGTGATCACATCCATATGGACCTTGGCCTTGGCCCTCCACCACCTGCCTCAAACATTCCCAGCACCTAACAAGCCAGCCAGCCACCAACCGGTCCCAGACACATTTTACAAGCGGCCATATTGATGGCTATTGAGCTAGAGTGCTACTTAGCTCACCAGAAATCTTAAATTATACACTAGCCATGGGCACCCCCACGCAGGGACGGAGGCCACATCAGAGCATCCACTTCCAGGCCTGGCTAAACCTGGATCTGACTCAAACTCTCAAACATGACACACTGGGTAAAACAATGCCAGCCCGAATGCAAATTTTATTTGAAAATAAACGAGGAAGCAATTTTCATCATTTTTTAAAGCTGAAAGTATTTAAGTCTATCAAAGATGCTGATCCTTTACCACATTTTGTCTCAGTGTGAATGAAAAATGTGCTTTTTATTTGGTTGTAACAGTTAAATAAAGCAAACGGATATTAAACCAGACAAATATACTAAATCTCCTCTTTGACTGTTTAAAGGGATAGCTCGGATTATTTGATGTGGGGTTGTATGAGGTACTCATCAATAGTTAGTGTACCACTGTCAGTTGGCACAGCCCCAGTTTGAAGAAGTAGAGAGGAGCACCAGCACAGAAGCTAAACAATGAACTGCTGTGGACACGGTCAGTTTTGAATATTTTCACCACTTTCCCTTGCTGTCAGACAGTGTTTTCCAACAGGAGACCACCATGATACAAGTCAAATATTGCTCTCTCCTCACCAACCAGACTCCATGGGCAAAATCAATCATTTAACCTTGCAGAACAAGGGAGTTGGCAGAATTGAGTACTGCCTCGAGAGAGTGATATTTGGCTTATTTCAGTTTACCATCGGAAGAGGCTGTTTGATGGAGAGGTAACGCAGTTAAACTATCCTAAACATAGTGTACACTTAAACTGACATTGAGTGATGTTTCAGGTGAACCTTTTATCAGCTGGCTAAAAAACGCTTTTAGCTTCCATGCTAGTCTCCTTCTTTGCTTGGGGGCGTATTGACTGCCATCTAGTGTAGCTAATACAGTAACTACAGATCAGTACCTCAAACAACTCCGCTTCAAATAATCCACACTATCCCTTAAGAGTTAATAGAAATTGAGGTACTTTGCTAAGTGGATGAAGTAAAATTCTGAGAATCCCCTAACAACTGGTAAATAAAAAACAGCAAGTGCAAATATTACAGAGTATGACTAAAACCTCAAAAAATGGCTCTGATGAAGCCCACATGACAGAATAAAATCAAAACATCATGCTGTATAAAATGTGTCTACTGTATGGTTTTGTTTAATAGAGAGGATGCTGCTGCTGCTGTACTACAGGGGGGCTTGCATGATGGCCTTCAGGAGCTCAGGGCCACAGTAACTACACATGGGCGTTGAGTTGGGCCAAAGCTCCTGATTGGCATTATCCTAACGAGCTGCAATTACAGCCCTGAAATCCGCTCTTACTGCAGTGGCTTTAACGAGCAAGCCATCACGCAGCCCACAATTATCATCACCAGAACTATTAAACACGACGGCTACAGCCTTGTTAAATGCTCTCATATGTGGAGGCCGCACATTCTTCTCAGGACACTGGCTGACAGACGGACACAAACATGGGCAGAGACGGTCAGTGAGCCCAGCAAACAGAGAGTCAGACTCATACAGCAGCAGGAGAACACCACAAATGGTCAAATTGGAATTTGGAGCTGGATGATCATTATACATAAGTTCATGTTGCTCATGCACAACAGTACACTGGTATTATTCCTCTCATATTTCTGTTCTCATCTGTCTCAGATGTTCACCTTTCTCTGTCTCTTTTTACTTTATGAACAGATTCCTCTGTATGCTGCTCAACTCTGTAGCAGAGACCAGGATCCCTCCTGTGACTGACCACAGTAACTTAGCGGTCTCCTCACGCTAAACAGCTTATAGCTGCTGCGGCACTGCTCCAGCAGCAGGCTGCTCCCTGGTGGGCATATCCCAGTTGGGGCTTATACCCACTCTGGGCTCACTGCTGCCCCTGTGATCTCACAGGATGAGAGGAAAGAAAAAAGATAGAAAGATGTGGAGGGACAAAGTTCAAAAACAACTTGACTGGCTGGAGTGGTTGAACTTGGTGAAGCCTTGCTGAGACACAGGATTAGATGTCTGACCAACCAAAGATGAAAAAGTTAAGACAGTCCCATACACACGTTTATGTCTTCCATCTACAACTTCTGAAAACATCCTAAAATGCTGACAAAAGTAAACAAGTTCTCTGCAATGCAATAACTATAGAAATCTCCAAATGTAAAAGGTTTTTGATACAAAATCACAGCATGAAAACTCTTGGTGTCTTTATGTGGTACTTTATTGCCTTTTTTAAAATCATATTATTAGTTTCTGAGTGGTTACAAAGGGTTAAATCATGCACCTAAACTATGTAATCAATGCCCCCCCCCAAAAAAAAGAGACTAAAATAAGTGTATGTTAAAGGGGTAGTTCATCCAAAAATTAAAATTCAGACGTTATCTGCTGACCCATTAGGTTTAATGGCGTCATTTACACCATGTTTTTAGCCTAGATCATCACTGTAGATCCTTAGCTTGAAGCCATGTTCACACGTGTTTTTTTTCCATTTGAAAACTGGTCAAAACTGGTCATTCACTTAAATTGTCTGGGGGCTTCTGCAATGCTGTCTTCCTGTGAAACTCCGGCAGCATTTTGCAGATTAGAAAAATAAACCCAACCTTCAATCAGCATGAGAGTGAGTAGATAATAACTGAATTTTCATTTCGGGGTGAACTATTCCTTTAAGGCTGTTTAAGTTAAATAATGCTTGAACTAGTGCAACAAAGAAACTGGGGTAAAATTGCAATAGAAATGAGAACAGATTCATTAAAAACAAGTGGGACGAAAAAAGTATTTTGTACCGTTCACTCAGATGTAATTTTGTTTCTGAGAGAAGCGGGGAAAAAAAAGGAAAACGAAATATGGGAAAGGTGGGACCTTTCCCTCAGCTGGGATACAAGCAAATGAAAGAGCTCTCTTCACTTACTGGGACACCAAGAAAAAAAAAGTCTGAGAGAGTTGTAAATGAGGAGTGTAAGAGAGTTCACTATGACAACATGCAACACAACATAAAGTCATTTGTTCTGTTATTGGCATGAGTGCTTATGAGAGGGCTGCCGGTGTCAAATGACTTTGGGTTGGATGTGTGTGAGAAACAGTGTCAGAAACAGCAACAGATGGAGATAAATAAAAATATGAGCAATTGGGTCTTGAAACGCAAGAAGTAAAAGAAGGTCACAGGAGGAGGTAGGTTGTGTTTGGGGTTAGCCTCTGCTCACAGTCAGGGCAGTGTGCCTGTCAGGTCATGCCTGCGTTTGGTTGGGCAGCTGGAGTGTATACTTGGCAGGGTGCAGCAGAGTGGCGCAGATCAGAGATGCAGTGATGCTCCTCGGGGATGTGGTGGAGGTTTGGCAGGGCTGGGGACAAGCAGGCCCAGACCGAGGCCAGACTGAGGCCAGAGGGAAGGACCAGGGCCAAGAGCCAACTCAGAGAGTGGAGCCTCTGTGTAGGATACCAGCTCTGTAGGCCAACAGCTCTCAGCGCTTGGCTGCCAAGTCCTATCATAGCAAACTACTTAGACCTCCCTTACAGCAATTGATTTAGTAAAGAATTGTATGGAGCTTGTTGCTCTGTATAAGTGAGGCGGCGCAGGGCAGTAGCTTAAAGAATGCTTCGACATTTTAGTAAAAATAAATAGCAAGTACACTCTTAGAAATAAATGTGCTATAGCATAAAGGGTTTTCTAGCTTGTCCTTATAGGAGAACCCTTTTTGGTTCCTTGTATAAAGGTTCCACTTGAAAATCTTTCAGATGTAACTAGGTCACAACTCAAAGGGTTATACTTAGAACGATCTGTGAAAGGTTTCCCACAAAACCCCCTATGAGAGGTTCTACAGAGAACCTTTCTATTGTGCAATGGTTTCACCCTGAACCCTCTCTAGGGGTTCTATCAAGAACCTTTCGGCTTTCTAGGTGCTAATGAGAAACCACACGGGTTCTACTGAGAACCTTTCATATTCCAAAAGTATTATCTAGAACCCACCCAGGATATTCTACTGAGAATTCTTTTATATCATAGTACAAAGAACCCTTGATGAACCCTTTCTTCAAAAAATAGTTCTTCAGAAGTACATGGTTGTGGGCTCTTCAGGAAGAACCTTTTTTGAACCTTCATGTCTAAGAGTGTAAATCAGAATGACCACATTTCCTCTAAGCTACAGTTTGGGTCTTTTCCAGCAGCTCTTTGTATTTACTCCACCTTGTTGTTGTACTAGTTTTTATCTGGCAATCACTGCTGTGGCCCACAGGGGATGAGAAGTATGTCTCTGAGCAGGGCAGGTGAATTAGAGAGCAATACAAACATGTACACACACACACGCACACACACCACACATTTTGTGTGAGTTAGGGCTGGGTGCTTGTATGTCCTTGTATATAATGTGTGTGTGTGCACGTTTGTGTGTGTGTGTGTGTGTGTGTGTGTGTGTGTGTGGTGTCTGCATGTACGCTTGGCTGCCAAGTGTGTGATTCTTGGTCACTGTGTATTTTGTCAAGATTGTGATTAATGACTCACCATCATGATAACATTGGAGGGTGAGACGCATTCATTCACACAAAGGGCCTCCTCGGGCCCTCTCTCTCTCTGCCACCTCATCTACTGAGAGGGCCAACAACTGGCCCTCACACCGGCCCTTTGTGCCTGTTAACCTCCACATTTATTTACCCTCCCACTTGTCCCTCTCACACTTTCTCTGGATCCTTCTTTCTAAGCACTTGATTTTTTCTTTTTATCCCCCTCACTTCTTAGATTCAATTGTTCAACTGAAATGAAACTCAAATGGCTGACTGATACTGGATTTTTCATATTAGGGAGTAAAAAAAATATCAGTCATCGATATATGAGCCAGAATGTAATATATAGAACATAGAATACAGAAACACAGAAACACACATTTTTTTGTAATAATCCCTCCAATGTTGTTAACAGTAAACCTTTACCAATATTTCAATAACTATAAATAAGTATGGGGCGGACGTTTAGCTCAGTGGGTAGAGCGTCCGACCCATGTATGGAGGCTGTTAGTCCTCTGCAGCGGCCGCTGGTTCAACTCCCGCCTTCAGCCCTTTGCTGCGTGTCATCCCCCTCTCTCTCTGCCCCCTTTCCTGTCTCCACTTCAGCTGTACTATCAAATAAAGGCAAAAATGGCCAAAAAAAATAACTTAAAAAAAAACAAAAAAAAAAACTATAAATAAGTATGAATAAAAAACACAGATGGGGCAAATTATATGTAAATATAAAATGATATGCATAAAACCTGAATTATGAAAATGTGAGCAAATAGACATATAATCTTCCTCCAAAGCTAAAACAATCTGCATTTTAAAAAAAGTTTTCATATAGGCATGTATCGGACAACATATATGCCAATATCGATATAGACAGGTATAGATGTAATAGGCCTATATCAGTCAGCAGATATATCGGTTGGGCTCTAGTTCAGTTCTATTCTACTTACAATAGGTGAATGTCCTTTATCTTTATCTATAGTGAGATCTGTATGGAGTGTCTGTGTGTGTTTGCATTTCTTCCTTGCACAAATACCCAGAAAGGCACATGGTCCTTATTCACCTCTATCCTCTATTTTTTACCACACAACACACACACACACACACACACACACACACACAGGGCCAGGGCGGGTTTTCTGGCTGCTGATTAATGACAGTCATTTGTCAGGCAGAGGTGGATAAAACAGTGAATATTATCTTTGTGCTAAGGGCCAGAGCACATCACACTCTCCCCCTTGTGTCTTTCATAAGTGGTTGAACACAGCGGCACGCCGGGACACGCAGACAGCCCGGCAGCCAGCAGATCTATTCTCATTACTTCTCTATTAGGACATCAGCTTCCACTGATCAGGCCCTACATCTTTATACCAACATCAGAGAGAGACAGAGAGGTGGATGAAGGGTAGAGAGTAGGCGAGGGGAGAGAAATAAGGAGAAGGAGAGAAACTCTATAAAGGAGAGGCAAACTTGACATTTCTGAATTTGATTAATACAAGTCTAAATCATCCTATTTGGAAAGTCATAGTCCAGTACTCCCATGGTAAAAGGCATTTATCTGCCCTTATGCTGTCCTTCAGTGCGGAGATTAACAGATTTGCTTTGCTTTGACCTTCTGAATAAGAGGCAGGAATGAAAAAAGGACGAGAGTGTAAACAGTAAAAGTTTGCTTGGTAATTTTTTAAGTAAACATGCTGTCAGAAAAACTATGTGGAAAAAACGATGATAGGGGCTTTTCATAAGACGATAAGATGGTATTTTTCTGTGATTGCCAGTGTCTGAGAGTCTGCTGTTTGTACCTGGCCTGCATACTGTAAACCTTTTACTGAAACACATGAATAAAACTCATAATAAGACAGCAACATAATTAAATTTATTCAGTGGCAAAGCCCTGTTGATAAGAGTTTCCCCTTGTCAGCCATATCTACATGGATATAGCATGATAGTGAAAGCTAAGATTGTTCTGACTTTCTGAGACATGTTTGACACATATAAAAACATAACTATTTCCATGACAGCATTATCAAAAATCCTTTGTGGCTGAGAGATTACAATGATACGCCAACACTTTCTATCTCAGGTGCCTGCCTTCGTCTGTGCTGTGTGAATGTTTGAACAGGACAAACACAAATCTGAGTAAGTGAGGGCACTATCACTGACAGAAAGCACAGAAGAATCTGGAAACAAATATTTAATGTTCCCCATCTTAAGTAGCTCAGCAGCAAATGCCTCAAGGTGAGAGACTGTGACGTGGTATTTCATCTGGAAAATAATAAGGTGAAGTGATTACAGCAAAGTCAGAGTAAAGACAGAGGCAGAGGCAAAGATTTGTATGCGTGTGTGTCTCACATGCACAGCAAGATACTGTAATGGTGAGAGGTTAAGGAGGAAATGTTTCCAAGAGCCAGTTATTAGCCAGATATTCTGTGCCTAGTTCACATAAAACACAAACCAGGCACCAGAGGCATATAGTCAGTATATATGGAATGATGTAGAATACAGATGCATCGAAAATGCCTTCAAAAAGTGGTTTCACAGAAGGGATACATCATGACAGAGGTGTGAGCTCAAGTCACTTGGACTGGAATCAGACCTGAGTCAGAAATTTGATGACTCGACTGAACAAAATCAAAAAAGACTTTGGAAAAAATTCAACTTGGACTTGACTTGGATGCAGCATCAGTGACTCGTTACTTCACTTGGACTTAGCCTTTTGACTTGAAAATACTTCAGACCTTCCCCAAGCACAAAGATTAATAAGTGTTATTTAAAAAGTGTGACTCCACAAATTAATTCATTTCCTGAATCAATTAATGTTCAGCCTGATTCATTCCCAGCAAGTCAACACTTAATTCCCCAGATCCAGTTTTGTTTTAACAAATTGGACACCATCCAATCAAGTTGAAGCAGAGAACCATAAAGAACTTATGTTACGTTACCGGGCTCTTGTTGGAAAAACTGATGGCAAAGATAATTTTGGTCATGTACACAAAAACAACTTCCAATTTCATTCAACATTTGAAGTTTTGGACAAAAATGGTAAGTTGTGGCTCTGTTGGAATTACATTTGGTGAAGAGTGCATTGGGACTAGTTTAGTTGACTTACAAGACTGGAGACTTACTTGTGACTTGCAAAACACTGACTTGTTCCCACCTCTGCATCATAATGTATTTTTATTACCAGACATAGTCAAAACCAAAAGTTATTAAAAGAAATGATTCAAGACCATTTCAATTCCATCGCGAAAGCACAAAAAGCTGCCAGAATCATGTTTCCATGCGTCCCCGCGGGGACAGCGCTAAACAGCCAGTTAGGCTGAGTCAACCAGCATCAGAGTGAAAAGTTCACTCTTTTGCTTTGACCTCTTCATTAGGGCCAAAACATTCACCTGGAACCACACTCAAAATGACCCATAATCAAAGAAAGACTCAGGTGTGATTCCTTGCTCTTATTCAAAGTACAACAAAAAGAAACACGGGTTGAAAAAACACTGCTCTTGTCTCCCTTCCCTTCTCTCCCTCCAGCCTTTTCTTTCTCTTCCCAGTGTCCCTGTCTGTCTCTCTGTCTCCCAACTATGCAGCCAATAAATAGCGCAGCATGCTTAGTTATTTCCTCATTGGGACAGACAGAGAATGAGAGGTGGGGCCGAGTGCCACTGCCACTATATGCACCTGACTGCCATAAATCACCGCCACAGCGGTCCCATCTTCATGCTGGAGATTTAATGAACTACCGCAGGCTTTTTATGCCTCTTAAGGCTCGCTGAGTGACCACTTTGTAGTTGTTCAGAAGAGAGGCGACGCTGCCTCTGCCCACTAAATCTTCCCTGTGCCACAGAGGATAAAATCTCCCTTTATTCATGGGCTATTTACCAGATCCAGATTTATTACGGGGGGTACTCTAACAAAAGGGGGGTGAGTGACAAAACCCCTCCTCTCTGAAAGCAGGCTGGGATAGAGACCTGGGAGCCCAACGACTCATCCTCTTTCTGTCTGTTTGGCGTTGAAGGGGGGGCTGCCTGTTTTTTTTTTTTAATAGGGTAAAAGTGCAGTAGAGACCTCAATGTGCCTTCTCTTAATGAGTGCACTAATATGAAGCAGGTTTACACGCTGTCCGCTAAAGGGCACACATGCTGTACCTGAAAACACATGAATGCATACAGGTGTATCTGGGCAATCAAATGGGACGCACACATACACTAAATGTATATCTCATCTGTCCCTTCACTGACCCAAGCGTACCTGTTACCATAGTAACACCTCTCTAAGACTCTTTCTAAGAGGTCATGGGTGACAGGTCAAAGAGATACTTATAGATACATGACCTTTGTGATGGCTTTGTCAAAAGACCTTAACAAAACCCCTTAGATGTCTTCACTCCAACTGCACACAGTGTTAAGGCTCATTTATGCTTTATGTTAGATACATGTACAGACACGGACAAAGCCTTCAGTCTCTGCGTCCATTTTGTCCATATTTGTGCACATTGTCTGAAAGCTTACAGATACAGACAAAACGGTGCAGCACCAATGGAAGTCTTGGGGGCCAAGACAAAAGCTCAAGCAAGACAGGACCCCGAGACATGGTGAAGAAGTTTTAAAAATCCAAAAGTACTGGAAATGACCTTCGTCAACAATAAGTTAGTGAAAAGAATTTCCCATCCATATGTTGCACTATATTTAAATGCCACAAACCCCAGCATTGCCTTGTTTGTTGTTGTCAAAAACTTTGGACTCTTCTTCTTCTTTGGGGCAACTTTTGACTCTGAGTGGCGCCCACTATTGGATATACTGCTTAACATCCATGCCTACATAAAGGATGCATAGAAGTATGTGAGTAGTGAAGGTTGCACCATTTAAAAAAGACATATCTATTTTTGCACATGAAGGGGGCATAAATGAGCCTTTGTACTGTATGCTGACGTGGACGGGTCTACCCATTGGCACTCCTGGTTAAGCATGAAAACACCTACCTGTATTACATTCCTCTGGCATTCAAAAGGCTAACAGTAACACTAACAGCTCACCTGTCTATCTCCTGCAGCCTCGCTGCTGCCTGCCACCACTTGTACCCTGTGGTTCATGGACTTTGCTGACCCAGCATTGACCCTGTTGCATTGTGTCTTCTTGTTCCTCTTGAATAGACCCTACACCCTCCTCCTCCTCCTCCCTCTCCCATTAAGGGAGGTACCCTTTCCACCGCTCCCAACTCTTCGGTCTCTTTGTGTTTCTCTGTTATTTCAACTCCATGCCAGGCTGC
Organism: Lutjanus argentimaculatus; assembly: GCA_034769285.1. Lineage (NCBI taxonomy): Eukaryota > Metazoa > Chordata > Actinopteri > Lutjaniformes > Lutjanidae > Lutjanus > Lutjanus argentimaculatus. The sequence continues at coordinate 8,593,596 of JAWZSL010000001.1, forward strand.
TATCTCCCTGTTCAGTGGCATAGATGCTTTTAGCCTACTGACTCCTGAGGCACCATCATGATTCTAATTATGCCACTCAGTCTCTGTCATTTTAAACTCAATTACTTCTCCCCTCCAGTGAAACTTACATACAAACAAAAGAGTTCAATTTTGAAATGACGAGCAATCTGTTATTTTTACAAGAGATTGTCTAATCTGGCCCTCAGGCCAAGAGGCAAACAGATAACTGTGAACAGCGCTGAGGCCTATTAGGACAGACACACAAATCACTTAGAGTATACTTCCTTACCGTTCATCCAAGAATAACCACACAACTTGAGTGTTTCTAAACAAAATAAGTCCTTAAGGAGTTCAGCAGACTTTTCCAGGCTTCTCTGCCACTTTCTCATTAGCAGCATGAAAGAAGCCTGCCGGAAACTCCACTGGTGCACGGACACAGCTGTGCGCTTTTGAGTTAGAGCAAAACTTTTGCTCAATAATAATTCATAAAAAAGCGAGCAGATTAATTACTGAATTTGATCTTGCTGGAGAAACTCTCTGAGAATTTAAAGTTAGCAGAGATAAGGGGGACATCAAACAGCCACATGTGTTTGCTTGTTTTTAAAAAGCTGGGACTTGTTATCAGGGCTGGGCAGGACTTTAGGCTCCACACATCTTGTTGTTGTGGAGCCTTTCTAGTCTTGAGTGTGCTGAAGAGATGGGGGGTGGTGGTTAATGGCAGTAGTGGTGTGTGTGCGTGTGTGTGTGTGTGTTGTGTGTGTGTATGATGGGGCTTGAACCCTGCTGCTAACCCCCCTCCTGCACAGGCAGAGGCCGGTGTCTGGATGGGTGCCAGAAGTTCTGAACTAATATTCACAATAATGTTTCTGCTCTGAGGGGCCAGCGACAGAAAACACTGTGGAGTCGTGCCAGCTTTTACTCCCCTCTTGTTCTCCTCTTTCCACTGCCCCACCACACCTCCCTCAGCTCTGGGAGTCTCTCTTTCTGTAGTTCTACCCCTCTCGGTTTCTCTCTTTAACTATTCTTAAAGCTTATGGCAGAGTTAAGTGGGCTTGTTGATGTACTATATGTGTGTTTGCTGCATCCTAGCATTGATATTATGGTGTTGTTGAAAGTCTAAAGGGCTATCCACAACTAGAATGACAACTGTAACAATAACTATTCATATATTGTTTTAAAAATCATTGTAATTCCAGTGCAGACCCTGTTGTTCACTTGAGTTACTATGATTTTTAAAACGATATATTTATAGTTATTGTTCTTTGTGTGGATACCCCTTTAGTGTGCACACAATTGCTAGTCCATTTGTGTTCCTTTGTGGTCAGTTGTTGTTTGTGGTTACTGAAAATGGTTATTATTATTATTGTTATTATTACATATTTCACTATATACATCATTCAACATTGTTGTCCACCTCCAACAATTATGTTTTCTATTCTTCCGTTACAATGTAAAATCCATATTGTACTTAAAATTAAATTGAGTTAAGCTCGTATAATGACAATGCACTAATAATACAAAAGAAAAAAGTAACAAAATTACAACACACACACACTTGTCACACTTATGCAAGTCACAAGCAAGTCTCAATTCTTAATTTTCAAGTCTCAAGCATGTCTGTGGAGACAATCAAGAAAGTCATGTTGAGTCCCTGCTATAAGTCGAGCAAGTCACAAGTCAAGTGATGAAAAATTCTGATGATTTACCCCAGTTTATTCCTATTAGTTAAAAGACAGCGGTCTGACCCAAGTCTAACTTGGCTTGAACATTGAATCCAAATTTTATTATTTTTGCAGTCATCCTTCCATGATAGCTGCCTTATGCGTTGGCTTCTGCTGGTCTGCTGCATCCTAGTAGGTTGGCAGGTTTGCCTGCATTGTAGTAGAAATCACTCAATCATATTTCAAAGATAAAACATAACTTCTCAATATCTAGAAAAATGCAAATATTTAATTAAAAAATTAAGTAGTTCCAAGTCATCTGTCTTAAGTCTGAGTCAAGTCTTAAGTCATGAATACCAAGTCAAAGTCAAGTTCAGTCTTTTATTAATATTAGTCAAGCAAGTCTAAAATGGGTGACTTGGGTCTAAGTCCCCCACGTCTTACACACACCTACAAAAGATGGTGTCAGTCCTCTTTACTGATGAAGTTTACCATAAGATGACATTAGGAAGAGTTTCTTTTGTCTACAATAACTGAGCAGGTATAAAATTGATAAACCAGCAGTTTGAGCAGATGATTTGGGACCATAGGACCTCGGTTAGCTGTCTCATGTTGCTTCAAACCTTCACATATCACTGTGCTGACTGCCAGACCACTGTAATAGCCAACCAATAGCTGCAACTTGTAATTAGATTACCTCAGAGATCTTTCTCAAGATATCTTCCCCTTATTTCTTCCCCGTCTACAATATGTGTGACATCAAGTCAAATCCCAAGGTGCACCTTAGCCAGTCTCCATATCTCACAGTTCCTAAATTCTCATCTAACACAACTGAGGTTCATGTACTTATGTGACCTGACCAGTGATCCCTGAATGGTAATTCTGTCTCAGACTCGTATTGAATATGGCCTTTGGCTCACTTCACAGCACACCAGTGGAGAACCAGTGTTTTATTACACTCTCTATATGTATGTGAAACAGGGAGACAGAGATGTACTGTATCTCCTCTGAGCCATCTCCTCTCGCCACTCTTTATGGACCCTAATCACACGGTGGCATTTATCTTAGTGTGTGTGTGTTTGTATGCATGTAGCATGTTTGTGTGTGCATGTTGGGTTGTCCATGTATGTGTCTGAATGTGTGTGTATGTTGGAGGCGTGCTACTGCTGTACCTCACCTCCTTCAACCACCCTGCTGATTGTTTCTTTGATGACAGAATGCATCACACCCCCCGCACCCCAAAAAAACTGATGATGCTGTCGCCCTGAAATCCCTTTTGTAGCCTTACCATCAGGAATCACCATAAATAACCATGACATCATCCCATTCTTATCTATGGGACGTCCCGTGCTGATCGATAGCATGGCTCCTGCAGTGTAAATAGCTTCTAATGCCCCATCTTCCCCTTCAAATAGGTCTACATTATTTATGATGGCTGTTAGGTTACCAGTCCAGGACACAATTTATTTCACCCCACCCCTGCTCCTATTATACCACTGCTTTTGACTCTTGATGGGAGATTGGGGCATGGGGTGGGACATTGTGGGGGAAGTATTCATTGCACACAGAAAAAAATACACATGCCTCTGTTCTCAGAAACACACATACACCTCAAACTCCTGGAGAGGTCCAAAAGGCTCATCACTGGGATGAGGTTGTGAGAGGAGGAGGGAGGAGGAAAAATGAGGAGGGGCGAAAGTGGACCTGAGTGCTGCCTGGTCCCACCCTGTGGTAACGATGGGACATCCGTTACTCAGATGACAGTGAGAGTGGCAGGCCTATTTGCGCGGCCGCCGGCGCGCTGTGACGGATTGGACAGACAGAGCGGTTGGAGGCTGCGTGGAAATGACAGGCTGCATTTCCATTTGGGTGAAAAATCTGGCTAACGTGGCTAACATGGCTGGGTGGGTGAGGAGAGAAGGGGCCACACAGGCTGGCCGGGGCCCAGGCTGTGGGCTCTTTTCTTGTTAGTTGGTCAGTCCACTTTTCAGTCCGTCTCTTTGGTCTACCTGTGTCCTTGCCTCAATTTCTTGTGTCTACTAATGTGTGTGCAATTGTTCATCTGCGTGTCTTCCTGTGTAATGTAAATTTCTCTGTCAGACACAGACAAAAGCATGGCTAAAACACTTAGTAAGAATACTTCCACACCTGATTAAAAAGAATTTTTCATTTGAGGTAATTGGTCACAACAGCAGTCAAAGGCATTAGTGCCTGGTTACATAAAACCATTTATGCTAAGGTTTCCCTTAAATTTTCATCTAATGATGCCTTAGGAAAGAAATACTTGCATAAAATCACAACAAGGATTTCCATAGAATGTTATGAAGGAAAACCCTTAATGTCTAAGCAGCCTCCCTTAGATCCTTAAGTATACCCTTATGTATTTGCTATAAGGTCCTTAGTGACCATTTTCCTTATAAAACTTTAGGGGACCCATAACAGTCCCTTAAAAGTGAAATAATTTGTGGGACAACAGACATGAGAAGAGGACAAGGAGATACCATGATGCATTACAGAGACATTTACAGAGTATAGATCTGTCATTTGCACTAGCAACTTTGTATATAGCTAGCCAAACATTAACATAACTCTGTCTCATATACAAACTTGAGCTATGGTATATTATTCTATTGAAACACTACAGTTTTTATCAACTCATGTCTTGCTGTCAGTAATTTTTTCATATTTTTTCATTACCTCATCTATGGTTCGATTTCTTATATTGATTTTGTTAGTTACTTTTTGCCACATCTTCTGCTTGTGTGTATTAGTTATGGCTGGGTTAAAATTACTTTGGATTATTTTCTCTCTATTTCTCTTATTTTCCTCTTTGTTGTCCATTTTGGACAAGCTACATAACTAACAGACTAACTAAATATCTTAGCTAAGCTAGCTAACATCGGACAATAATGCTGTCTAGTAGCATGAAAAAATGATGTGGGAAGTGTAACCATGGTAACTGATGTGTACATGTGCTTTACTGCTGTATTAGGAGGAGACAGCCTAAGAGGCTTTATGCAGTGCTCCAAAGTGAACCCCATAGTTTAGGGAAATATTTTGCTTAAGGGACAAAATTAAGTTAAAGTGGTTTATGCAACAAGTCAAAGAAATGTATTAGTATATTTTAAAGTAGTTAAAGTGAGTTTTACAAGGAATATAACTGCCCCAAACATAGCCCCACACATGGGAGCAATATGTTGTCTAATAGTGTATGTGCAAGAATATGTGTGTATATGAGTGTGTATATAAGTTAGTTTGATTGTGTTAGCGGACCTCTGCCAGCTACATGCTGTTGGATGGAGACAGACATGGCAGAGGATTATGGGAGTTAAGTATATCAACATAGACCGTTTATAACTCCTTCTCATAGACACTAGAATAACACATCATTTCATATTCATCATTTAACACAAACACAAACCATACACTAAGCAAGCAACCTTCCTGTGAAAACTTTTATGGTTAAGACGTTGGGGTTCGGGGACTTTTTTCACCAGGGGTGGAAAGGCAGACTTTTTGCTGAGGTGGACCGCTCGTGAGTCAGAAAAGAAGGGCAGCAAAGTATTATTCTCCAAGCAAAACCCAGGGGTTTGTGTGTGAGAACGGCCTGAGGAATGTTCATCCTCACGCCTCATTGGTGTTCTCATTGCTGCGCGCAGATCGAGCAGTGGAGATGGGACACCCTAGATTTACGGGACGTGTCAGAAGCTTCACATCCTTGGGCCCCCTGGGGCCAATCTCCTGTCTTGATCTGGCCTGCAAGGAAAACAGCCGTCCTTCACAGGCTGACAGTGAGGTGGAGCCATCCAAACACACAGGGAGGACGGAGACTGGTGGAAATGAGGAATGTAAAGGAGGGAGGTAGGGATGGAGGGATGGAGGGAGGCCACCTTTGGCGAGGGCCGCCACAGCTCTGGCAGTCTGATCCTTCACACATCACTACACAGTGATGAAATCGCCAAGTTGGGCTCCTGCAGAAACTGAAGGCTGATGACTTTATCTTAGTGAAGTAACGTCAATGGGAAGTTTCCATGGTGACGTATATAAACAAACAGTGGCTGATCTGATCAAGACCTGCTGCTCAACAGGTGTTCCATTCAGTAGCTATTAGCTGTAGTTTAGTCATAGCCTTATTAAACACACTTAATAAGAGAGAAAGAAAGAGTATGTGTGTATCTTTCTGCCACAGTCTTTCTCAGCATCGCTCATAAACCTCAGAATCCTCAAAGAGAGAAGTTCTGGCTGCCTGAAGCCCACAAAGGCCTTTTTGTCCCCTGCAGGAACTGGTAGCTGTTCAGGAAGTGGAACCCTGTGCCAGCAGGATGATTTATGGCTCTGTGTCCTGGGTGGTGGTTGGACCTGGTCCCACTGTCACTCAGGGCCAGAGAGAAGCACTGCATGGCCCAATCAGAGGCTGCCCAGAACTCTAAAGACATTACAATGCCTGTCATAAAGTGGCTTGGAGGGAAGGGAAGCGGCCATAAAACAGCTTCGAGAAAGAGAACAATTGGAGGAGAGAATACGGATGCTCTCAGAAACTCTGGCCTGGTCTGTCTTGGCATCTCCTCACCTCTTCTCTCTTGTTTTGGGCTGATGACAGAGCGTAATTTGGCTGAGAAATTGATTTTGCAATTTTTTCTCATCTGTGCAGAAGACGCTAACTCGTTAGGACTTCACAGGGCTTGCCAGGACTGGAGACAACAATTAGTTTGTTGGAGATGTCAGAAATGGCCACTGAGTTTTGCAGGAAGAAATCCTTTGTGACGGATCGGTGCTGACAGCGCAGGCTGACGAGGAGGGAGCGACAGACTCCCAGAGCGCCCTGTATACTGGAGGAACCTTTGGGCTGCATTAACCCTTATCTGTGAGCGCCGGCGAGCAAAGTTCCCTCACAGGCTACCTGCTGTAGCCTGGAAAATCCTATTATAGACTGCAGGGGGACACTTGGGAACACTCCACCGGGAAATCTGTCTCCCTCGGCACGTACCAGAGACAGGACATCGAGTTCTCTCGCCACCTCCTTGCCTCATTCTGCTTCTCTTTCATTCACTCTGACTGATTTAGTCTCTCTCTTGTACTCTTCTCTCCCCTTTATCCGTCTTTGTCTCTCTTCTGCCTCATCTATCACTCTTGCTTTCACCCTGTCTGGTTGTCTAGTTTTGCCTATCCTATCTTCTCGCAGACCACCCCCTCAGTCGCTGTGCATAAGCATGTTTTAAGTCCCTTTTTCATCCCAGTCACCCCTATCCCTCCACTCTCTCCCAGAAGGAGAAACACTATCTATTCCCCCGCCATCTTCGGATGAGTGGGCTGCATTTATCTGTGGATTTCAGGGTGACTGCCATGTATAGAGCTCAATCCCCTGCCCCATGCTAAAGTTTAGAAAAATATAACACAAAACACATGAGCGTACAGTATGCTCAATGTCTAATCCAATATATCCCATAAGCATTCCCTTTTTATTGCTCAATTTACATCTTCAAACAATGAACAATGCTGGGTATGAAAAAGATACCCTGCAAAAGCTGCTGTAATGTAGTTAGAATAACATTCCTGGAGTCACTGTGAGTGTAAACAAGAAATGTAACTCTGCAGAACACAAATGAAGTCTGATTTGCAGCATATGTAGCCTCTCATGCAGCATCGAGAGTTCCCTCCAGAGAGAATATCTATAGTGTATCTATAGAGTGATAGTTATTTGTTTTGTAGCCATTGCGTAACATTACTAGAGATACACCAATCAGTTGATTGCTCAATGAGTTGTGAACAATTAAATTAATTGCCAACTATTTTATTAATTGATTAATCATTTTGAGTAAATTTTTTTTAGGAAAAAACAGTAAAAAAAAAAAAACTGATTGCAATGACTTAAATGTGAAAATTTTCTGGTTTCTTTCATCCTCTATGAAAGTCAACTGAATATCTTTTTGATTTAGACAAAACAAGAAACAAGACATTTGAAATGCTCCACCATTTTCTGACATTTTATATACCAAACAACTGATCGATTAATCCAGAAAATCATCAACAGGTTAATCGACAATGAAAATAATTATTGGTTGCATTCCTATCCATTACTCAATAATTTCTTCCATAAACTCTCAAAAGAAAAAACATTTTAAAGTTAGAAATGATTTTAATCTTGTTATTCTATAGCTATACCAGCAGGTACAATAAATTCCTCCCTTCTTTAAAAAGATAGTATCTACAACTTACATCTCACTATTGAAGATGAATGCATGTTTATTCTGAATGTAATTAAACATCCCCTGTAATTATGCAATGACAGAAATTGATTGACTGTATCATTATTATGCAACGTGAAAGCAATTACAAAACAATTATTGACCAGGATGTGATCCGGGTTATTACCATGGTAATTAACCCCATTAAATACAAGAGCTGTGCTCATTTAAAATGTGACCTTCAAACACTGTAACAATTATTAAGAAATACACTGTTAGTTAATTGGTGCTCGGTGCGACAGGAGGTCAAAAAACTGCTTTTGATTGCAAAGTGATGCCATCGTGATCAGCTGGTTTCTGGTGTGTGGACAGGAGCTTTATGTTGTTACTGTGCCATACATACCTGGAATTTGCTCCACCTTTAAGATGTCTTTATTTATAATACTGAGACAGTTCCAGGGTTTAATTCCTCATTTTATTGATTGTAATTGCTACTGTACTTAATGTTTTAATTGCTCTTATTATATATATACTTGTCTCATTGCAAATGCATACACCTTTGCCTATTAACATAGTTAATTCTACCTTGTTTTAGCTATGTATTCATCCTGTATTGCGACCTCTGAGCTTTTTTCATTATTTTAATGGTCTTTTCTTATTGTATGTCTGAAACCTTGACACCATCGTAACTGAGAGTTCTCCCTCAGTGTGTTTTCCAAGGATTTAAATAAAGTATCCATCAGCCAGGGTATATATAGCGTACTTTATTTATCATTTAATAATTTGTGTCCGGAAGTCCTGAGCAACCTGATGTGGTTCTCCCACCTGTCAATCATATGCTCCTCAAACATCTTTGGCTTTTTGCACCCACTCTCGGCCACATCTGAGGGGAACAGACAGGGCCAGCTCACAAATATTGACTTTCCAATAACATGAGAGTGCACAGCAGCCTATCATATGGCTCGAATTAAAGCATTATGACATAATAGAGCAAAGTCGGGGTTAAGACCTCATTACTGCCACCCGGGGCCTCTGCTTTTTCTCTCCCTAAACCTGGCAGCTCTCAGTTCTGGTTTTGGACCTGCTCCACTCTAATTGGAGCAGGCAATATGGAGTAATTGGGAGAGGGGTACGGTGTTACTGGGCTGAATGTGGCCCGGCCTGCATTTTTTAGCGCTTAACCCGTAATAAGCTCTCAAACCAGACCGCACCATCCCATTACCCTTTGAACTGCCGCTCGGGGACAGAAGAGAGATTTAAACATGTGAATGAACACACACACAGAGGTGCACACTCCACACGGGATACATGGATACATAAGCGTGGAGATCGCGACTGTGTGTAGGTTATAATAGCCGTGAGAGAGCGAGGGAGAGTCTGGCAGAGATAAGAGGACAGAGGGCCTTGGCTTGTGCCTGTTTGTGCAGCTCTGACCACAGACACAGAGAAAGTGGTTTCGTAGAGCAGTATTAGCTCTTGATTATTTGCGTTAACCGGTACTTAGATTTACTGCCTGGGTAATGCGATCTGACTGGTAGTTAAGCACTAGCAGCAACTCGGGGCAGGAAAGCCAGGACGGAGTTGCTGTTCCCTCTCCGTTTCCCCTGGACCGGACCAATAAAATGCCTGCAAGCTCTGCCCCTGAGTCGTGGTCTCTCCCTCCTTCTAACCCTCCCCATTGGGAAGACATTTGGAAACAATCAGTAGTGTGTTTTAAGGGAAGGCCCTTCCCCTATCAATCCCCCTAGATAAGGTATCTATGAGCCTGGCTATGTGGCCCCGCACACGGAATTCATCACCTCTGTTTCCTGTACGCTGTTTAGGGGTCCCCTCATTTTCACTCCTATCTGTGCAGAGTGCAGGGGGCACATTTTGAGTGCACATATGCGTGTGTGTGTGTGTGTGTGTGTGTGTGTGTGTGTGTGTGTAAACCTAGGGGGTTTAATGTCTTGGTGTATATTTTTGGGTAACTGTGAGCATGCATGCACATTCCAATCATGCACTGCTGATTTGTGTATGTGTGTGTGTAAGTGAATAACAGCACTTTTATTTAGTATTTTTTTGCCCAGGGGAGTCTGTAGACAGCTGATGAGGTGTGTTTGATTTGAGTGCCTCTAACCTGGGTGGAGTCAGTAGCTCATGCACATTCCCCTCTCTCCTTTCCTGATGTTACTTCAATACTTTCAGCTCATTTACTGGCCATAAAGTTGGAAAATAATAGGATAATGTTTCACATTTTACTAAAAGGGTCACTCAGAAGTAGGACTAAATGATTTGATAAAATAGCTAATGATAGGGTTGTTCTATTACTGATACTAGTATCAGAAGATGCCTCCTATTCTGCCTAAAATGCTGGTATTGGTATCACTGAGCACACGAGTCTATGTACTGATCCAATACCATGTTTGATGGCATTCATTCTCTGTGTATTTGTTCATATTTTACAATGAGTTCAACCTGAGCCAGGCCACACTAAAATGATAGCAATCATATCATATCCATCCAGGGTTAGCAGTACATTTATTTAATTAATTTTTAACCTGGTATTGGACTGCCCCTTGGTATCAGCCAATAGGCAAAGTCCAGGTATTGGAAACGGTATCAGGAAGGAAAAAAAGGATATTGTAACATCTCTATCTAATTTTGATTATTTTGACTAATATTGCAATTGTGATATGTTTTGCAGTATTGGAAGGAATCATAATTTTTACATCATTATTCTCATTTTTATTGAAAAACATATTAAAATGATTAAGAATTCTGCAGGGATCTGTACCAAACAAAGATGTTTTCTAATAGGCTGAATCAGTAGGCTAGATATTTGATTGTGTAGTCTTATTCCCATGACGTCAAATAGTGACATTTTGGGTTGTTAAAACATTCCAGGCACAGCAAAATAATGAGACAAAAAGAAAATACAAGCAAAGGGCAGAGTCTCTGCAGAAACAGACACCACCACACACTTCTAGTGGGTCATAAGTGATAATTTGAAGGGATTATGTTTATATGAGTGTATACTCTTTTTTTCACGAAAATGTTGCATATTATGCCATTAAGTCTGTAGAGTATGATGTGGAGGCCAGAACATCTCTGCAGCATGCCATTCTTAATTCAAAATTATATTGTGACACACGTTTAACAAATACTGCTCCTCCTGCAATTTGAAAATCCAGTGGGCCACACTGTGATTATTTCAATTTCAGTTAATTCCTTAGCTGCACTCAGAAAATGCTAACCTTTAAAAAACTAGCTTTGTGGCTCTTTAGTAGGCAGAATAAAAATAAACATTCTTGTAGTGAATTTAGCTCAAGCTACATACCATCTCCTCCTCTCTCATTTCTCATTTTACTTTCCTCTGTAAATCATCCAATAACAGAAATAACGGCTTTAACAGCGACTTTGAAGCTTCTTTTTTCTTGCATTGCACATCTTCCTTCAGTGTCCCATAACAGCTGAGGATAGATGATGTAAATGTGTGTTACAAGACAGAAGCATTTATATCCCACCCCGATGAGTCAATGCACCTGCATATAAACTCTATTATATCTGTGGCTGTCTAGACGTTTGTCATTGTGTCATTGAGTTTGCCCTGCATGTGTTTCCGATCAGATCAGCCTCTCTTTTTTCAGCTCAGGGTGTGTTATGTGTGTGTTGTGACTCCCACCATGAGCTATCAGCTAGTCAAATTTTTGTCTGCATCCCGACAGGTCAGGCATAATGGGGGGAGAAACATGCCCCCCCCCTGAGCTTTTCAAACAGGTGAACTCCTCCTTCCTCATCTCTCCTTTTCCCAACCTCCTTCTTCAGTCAAACAAGTCCCTCCATTCACTTTGGATCTAATAAGGCCCATGACCTTTGCCCTGCCTGGACGGACCCCTGACGAGAGCCTCCTTCACCTGGTATTGTGCTGTCGGCTACACCTTCCAACTGGCATAGCCCCCACTCACGCCTGCCTTTGTCCTTCTGCAATTCAGTCTGACTTTGTTCAGTTAGTTAACCTAGCTTCCCCTCCCTGCTGGGAACTCAGACAGAGAAAGAAGGAGGAGGAGGGTGTGAGAAGGAGTAGGTGGAGGAGGAGGGAGGGGGTCAGTGCTAAGGAATGAGGGGGAAATCAGAAATTTGTATAGTGTTTTTCATTCTCTTTAACTGTCAGAGAAAAGTAACCTCTGGACAAAGTGAAGGATTTGACTGACCATGCACACATATATGGAAACCTCTCACACTTTATCTTACACTCTTCCCTCTATGAATGTGCCTCATCCTCATGAGATTAGATCATTAGACCCCCCCAACACACAAACACAAATTCAAGCCTCAACCAGCACCAACAAACAACAGATTAACCCTAAGAAAGGGTTTACCAATCAACTGAGAGGCAGGGAGATGGACCCCTTGCTTGTTTTGTCTGATTTTGAATGGACATCACTCCTGTCCAAGACAATCAAGCTTCAGTCACACTGGATGGGGGAGCACATCTCCCTTACAGACACCAGGAGAGACAAAAGTAGACACAGACACACGACGGCTGAAGACATTAAGGGACTGTTTTAACAGAAGGCAGGCTGCACACTCTGCACAATGTGAAGGAAGTTAGAGGCCAGGGGTGTTTTCAGTAGCTCAGCAGGTTAAGGCACATCATATCATTTACTCAGCAAGACTTGTGTCAATTCAAAACAATCAATTCCTGAACTGACTAAATAGAAAACTATATAAAATGTTAAAAGACTGTTATCTGACAAGCTTACTGTGATGGCTTGGTGCAACATATGCAATTATATAAAAAGTAAAGATGTATTTAATTTCACAGAAGAAGCATACTGTGATTTACATATATCAAATGGCTACATTGATCAATGCTGATCAAAGCAGGAACGATGTGATACAGTTATACATCTCTGTCAGTGGAGAAGAATGTCAATATAGGACGATTCTGCAAAAGATTATGTTCAAAGCAAACCTGTTTTTAAGTCAAACACTACATTTTTAACATTTTAGCTTTCCACAATATCTGCCCATCACAATTACAGTATGGATAAGTTAAGAGTCAAGGACAAACCATTTGATATAGCAAATAAAGTATGATTAAGTTATAAAAAACAGTACAAAAAACTTCTCTGGCCTTGCCTCAATAAATATAGAGCACAATACTTCCTGCATTGGTATTGACGTAAAAACGTGAAATGCAGATTCTTCAGATCATATTCTTCAAGCACCCTGGACTCCAGTATAACTGACTTGGATATTACAGTGAACATATGAACTGACTTTCAGCAATCCTGGTAGCAGGAGGTTCTATTTAAAATCAAATTAAAAATTGTGTAGTAGTAGCAGCATGAATTAATTCATTTTAATGTTTGTGAATTTAACCATAAGCTAGCATTTGTGAAGTGTGAACTTGACAACACTGCATATAACTTACAATGATAGGTGAAAACCCACTTCACCTGTCCAACACCCTACGACCTCTTAGTTGAAGTTCATATCCTATAAGGCTTAGTCTGAGCCCAAATCCAGCAAAACTCTTGTGCCCAACATCATATTTACTCTTAGCCCCCATCAGCAGCTATCTTGCCCTCAGGTCTACCCAACAATGCGGCCCAACTACCAGTCTTACACAGCTCAGAGGCATAGCTGTATTCAAAAGAAGGTAAAATGAAAGGATATGCCTTTCCTCAGCACCACAGCGCTCACAAGACACAAGTTGATCAGTCTCATGTTCAGAATATTCTGTCAACATGGTGACACATTTCCCTCCTCACACTATCTGGTCGCACACAAGCGATTTTAATGGTCTTTATTGTTGTCTTTACAATTCATTAAGTGCCAATGAGACCCAAGTGTATGCTGTGAACGGCTCCTTCATTATTACACACAGTGTCTGAGCAGCCGGTTGGTGCTCTTCTCATGAGAGAAAACAGGTCCCACAATGATGTCAGCGCAGCAGTTGTGTTCATGCAGCACAATGCATTGACAACCGCCATTCAGACGCGGGACTTTTTCACTTTGAATTTCTAAAAACTATATGTGTGTGTACGTGTGTGTGAAAATGTGAAGATGTGTGTCCATTGAGAGGTGTGTGAGTGACAGAGAGGTTCATCCCTTGCGCCTGCCTTTCTAAGCGCTGCTGTGGGCAGGGCCATCTCCGCTGACAGTGGATGGGATGTGGCAGGGGCTCGGGGATTAAGGGGCTTTTAGCCGGGACTGAGAGTGGCTCTTTCTCCCTGTGACAGAGAGAGGTGACGGGCCGTCAGCGCACTGGGGACAGGCGGACAGCCAGCCAGAGACATCTGCATTCATTCAGGACAGCGGCTTATCCGTGCACAAAAAACACGCCCTCTCGAAACGCCCTCCATCCACACTCTCACACTCTGTCTTACACATGCACACACAAGAGTGTATGTGCACACACATGCAACACACAGGCTCACAAAACCCTTATTCCAGGATCAACCTTTCCTAGAGTTCACACTGTCTGTATACATAAAAGGCAAAATGGAAAACCCTACTACAGTTGAACTATCACTTTAAAAAAATCCATACAGGAATTTAGCCGAATCACCTAATCTTTTCTTATTAACTTAACCTGAACAAATAGAATGTGTATATTTATGCGAAGATTTCTTGTATTTACTTTCAGAAAACTTCAGAACTTATAAACACGTTCTTCTAACTTGAATCAGACTTCTCAAAAGCATTGTTTGAGAGTTAGACCTCTCCTGAGAGCCTTCTTTTTCATAGTTTGAGGAAAAATATATGATGAAAACTTGTTATGTCTCAAATACATTTTAAGATTAGATGGTTGTTTGTTTTCACAATAATGAAAACACTGAGAACCATGATGGCGGTTCTTATCTAATTAATTCAGTCCCTGCCCCAAGACACAAAATTTAACAAATTCACTGGGTGCAGGTTGTCATATTGTCTTTGTAGCAATTCTGAAACAAACACTCACACACACTGATGAAACACTCAATACAAACACAAAATTCAAACTTGTGTATTTAGTCTTATTAGCTCCTTAGTGATGCAAAATCTTCAGCTGACAACAGTTCAAATGATGGGTCTCCTCCAGGCCAGGCATCTGCCTGTCCTCCTTCCATCCTCCCATCCTCTCATGACCAGGAGGTTCAGGAGACAGGCAGAGCCAGGAAAGGCCCTGCCCAGCCACCTAATCCTCTACTCCCATTCACCATCACTGCTAATCTCCTTCACCATCTCCCCACCACCACTACCACCAGCACTATCGCCTCCACCTCCACCTCCGCCTCTCACTCAAGAGGTGCACAAAGGCCTTAAGCGCCCCTGTCCCGCCCCACTCACCATCCCAACCCTTCTCGCACCCCTAACCTGCTCCGCCCATCGCTCCTACAGCAGGAGGCACCCAGCTTTCTAAGCCCAGGACCCATAATCCCGTGGGGCTGCGAGTTTGGGTGAGCCCAAAGGCTCATTGAGTGCTGGATAACTCTCTCCCGGACTCTAACTCTCTGTCTTATTGTTGCTGCTGCTGAGAAGAGGACGGACACAAATGGAGTTTGAATTTCAATGTGCCTAACGACTCAGAGAGAGAGACAGCAGAATATGGACTGGTGGGCATCCAGGCGTTAAGAGTACTTTCAAGGAAGCCATGGAGAAATACATGCAAATACTGTGGGCAAGTGTAGGCCACCTCATCCTTATTCTGTAACATGAAAGATGGAATGCAAAATTTTTACAGGCCACGGCTTTTCCTTTTTTTTAATATTTAAGTGAAACTGTTAAACAAAATCTGGGAAGACAAATCTGGTACTTAGTCCTTTATTATAAAAAAAAAATGAGCTACCCAAACCAAAAAATGTAAAAACAAAGTGTAACTCATTGTGTGTGAAATAAATATGGGAAAGGGAAGGAAACCTGGGAATAACAGATGAGGAATGGGAAGATTTATGTTAGCTGCACTGGAAAACTTCAAGTTCAGCTTTATGGAGAGAGTTTTGTTGGAAAAACCTCATCAGGTTCTTCACTACTCCAGCTCAAGAGTCACTGCACCAAATCTTCTAACTGCTGGAGACAGTGTGGGTTCTCAGAGGCAAGTCATTATCTCATATTTTGGTCTTGCCAATTATTAATACCTTTCTGGCAGGAGGTTCATAAAGTTTAGCATTAAGCTACAGATGTTGTGTTTGGGCACCTTGCCATCAGAAAACGTTACTTTTCATGTTGGACATTCATTTTGGATTCTTAGCGTAGCTGGCAGGAAAGCCATTACTAGAAAGTGGCTAAAACCAGAAATACCTACAGTTGATGATAGGATTGACATTATTTATTACATAATGGGATGGAAAGATTGACTTTTTCTATAAGACTGCAACAGAACAACTTTCTGAAAAGGTGAAATTTGGATTGTGCACATTACACACAATCATTTGTTTGGTGTGAATTTGGTTTGGTCTTCTATTTTGTTTTTTATTTATTAGGTTTTATAGCTATATTTTTGTTTACTTTTCAAGTCCTTGTGTTATTAATTTTAATTCAGTATTACTGCTTTCTGTTATAACTTAGTCTTACAGGAGGCTCAGATAGATTTTCATTGTAAGTTCCTATAAGAATGTTTACATTGTTTATATGGACCTCGATATAACCCAATAAAGAGAGAATTCATTTTTGTTTTGTTTTATGGTATTTTGGAGTTCTTAGACAAAATTAAGCCA
Source organism: Lutjanus argentimaculatus (assembly GCA_034769285.1). Classification (NCBI taxonomy): domain Eukaryota; kingdom Metazoa; phylum Chordata; class Actinopteri; order Lutjaniformes; family Lutjanidae; genus Lutjanus; species Lutjanus argentimaculatus. The sequence goes on from JAWZSL010000001.1 coordinate 8,610,129, forward strand.
AGAACATATTCTAAACTTTGGTAATAAAACAAGTCACCAGCTTGTTCTGGTCTAATCTGGTCCCCTGGAGACTTGGGAATCTTCACTAGGGTTGAAGGGTCACTTCACTTTCCACTTACATTTTCAAAGCCATATGGAAGCATTTTGAAACACTCTTTTTATATTCACAGTTGTTTTATTCTGAAGAGAAATCAAATAAAATTAATTCCTTATCATTAATAAATCCAATCTAGTTCCATTTTACAGTTCAATTTCTTAAACTGACAGTAAACAAAGTGGGTGGGTTGTTGTGGGAGATTTTAAAAAAATCTTCACGTTTCTGTTTTTGAGTGAATAGATTACCAATAACATCAATATGTAAAATATCTTTGCACACCTTCTCTTAATTAACAGCCATTGATTATCATGTCTCCATTGCGTTTCAGCTTCCATCGAGAAAATCCTCTCTTGGATAAGGCACCACTCTGTCTTAACTGATGCCTGACTTTAATCTTTTATATTAACACATTACGTCATCTGATTAAATCAACAAATCAACAAAAACATAACTCACTCTTCAAATTAAAAATCATAACTTTACTAAAAGCACTCACTAAAACTAGATTAGTCTCAGCTCACACAAACACTCAACAGTGAGTGTACGACTGCTGGCACAGTCAGCACTCCGGTTCTGCATACGACAGTGTAGGTGAGCGTCTCAGCCTGACAGACCCCTCGCTGCTGCCTCTCTACCTCTTATTTACCGAAGCTATCTTTCCCATAAGTCACCATTCCTGTATTCATAAAGCATCATGGACGCCATAACTCACTCTTCCCCTTTATGAATAAAGCCCCCGAATTTATGGTGATAGCGCTGAGGAGCGGTGGCCTCCCTGGTGACAAACTTCCCCCAGTCTGTCACCACTGGCCTGGGCTGCTCAGGGCCCTCCATCAAACGCTCCAGATGGGAGCGCCACTTTAGCGTTCCCCGGTCGGTGACATCACCTCGCCGCGCTGCACAGAATTGATGATGAAAGCAAACATATCTATCTTAACTCACATTTACCAAATCAATTTTATTTTTACAGACCCTCCGCAGGCTTATTGGCATATTGACGGTTTGCAGGCGGGAGGGGGTGGGGGGCTGTGAGCAATGGGTGAGGGATGGTAAACGGTGGGCATGGGAGAAGACGGGGGGGTCAGGAGGGCTTAATGGCGTTTACCATATTTAATGCAGAGGGATGTCATCACTGAATATCCATTCTGAATAATGTGGCATTTCATCATAAATTCTTTACAACTTATTTACTTAATGGAAAGAGTTATGGTCGCTGTCAGGAGGTAATTAAACATTGTGATACAGTGCTGCCTCGCCAGGATCCCATCTTTCCCCTCAATCCCCCCACCCGCCTGCCCCCAGACACACACACACATGCACACTCACATCCCAGCTCCTCAGCTTTTTAAATACATATTATTATTCAAGCTCCCCATAAATTACTGCCGGATTAAAATTCATGAAACCTCTTTTTCCTTTATTTCCTTCCCTGGGAAAAAGAATAACCCAGAGAGCTTGTTCAACCGGCTGTAAATCTCTCTGAGAGGGACAGAGACTTTTTATTAAGATTTTGTGTTATGAAAATGGGCAAAATGAAGAGTTTTTCTTCAATTCAATTTAGGAGGCATTTATATATTGCGTCTCACCCGGCAGTTGATAATGAGGGAGAAGTTGTTTCCTGGAGAAATGTAGTCCAGAGTAAAAAGAAAAAAGAAATTTATTTTGGTTTGGTCCGTGCCAAAACCACTGAGTCAGAGCTGATGGGCTGGAGTAATGCTCTATGATGCAAACCCAGCGAGCAGCAGTCCAAATCCAAAACTATTTATATGAGCCGAATGTTGATACTTTACCAACAAGTTCTCAGTCAGTTTTAAACTGCAGGATTAAAACGGATTCAGAGGTTAGGAAGACTCTAGTAAGAGAAGGAATTCTGTGGTGAATCATCTGTGACTTCATACTTTATGAACTGCATGGTCAGCGATTCTTAATGAGCTTGGTCCTACAAAGGGACAAAGGCTTGAATATGAAGGACTAAATCCTCACATCCAAATTAGAGAGGATCTATTTCAGGAGACTAAATGAGGCTGATTCTTTGCCAGCCTCCTTATTCCTGCCCCATAAAACTGAGCTAGCCTGACACTGACAGAGACCACATCTAACCTTTGACCTTGTCCTGTGACCCTGTCTTCGATTTTTTGTGTCGGCTGACCAATATGTGATTTGCCAATGGCCGCACTGGGTCCCTAACCAGGATGAAAAAGGGATTTATGGCTTTTCATTTTAATTGAGTTAAGAGCACAACCTCGACTCCCTTTCTTTCAATGGCACTGAGCTAACATTACATCACTGGGCAACAAACGGCAACAACAGCCTTGTGGTCACTGGGCTAAATGTGAACATGACGCCATGGGAGGAAATAAAAAGAGGGCTGATGTGAATGTTACAGTGTTTATCGGCCAAGGAAAACCCCCCTTGTCAGAAAGTGTGCTACTACTGTTGTAGAAAAACGTTGCAACTGCAATTTTCATGTGTATGTTTGAAACAACAGCAGCTAAGCTGCTCTGTTACATGTAGAGCAAACTTCTTTACCAGAGCAGCCTTGTTATCTACCCTTAAACCATTGGAAACTGTGGTGGCCACTGTAGATAATGCCTGTTTTCTGAAGTCTTGCTAGTCAATAGTTGCAGAACACTAAAGCTGGGCACACACTGTACAATTTTCTGACATGTTTTTGATTAATTCCAACTCCTACTGTATGAGTAAATCATCTGCAATATAAAGCCAAAGCTCAAGAGGCTGACACTGTACAGTCTGATTGCAAAGCCATGACCTGAGTGGTCACACTGTATGTGTAAAATATAAAATAAAATAGCCTGTCACCCCTTGCAGACCATTGTCATTGTTGGCAATTGTCAATACATTTTCGTTTGAAATCTCAGAGGCAGGTAGAAGTTTGTTTTCTAGCAATAACACTAACAAGGTCCAAAAAACTCAAATAAAAGACGTACAACTCCCAGGTGGCTATGAAGACATGGACGCGGTATAGCTTGTGCATTTTGCAGAGAGAACTGGAGCTAGTGAAGTTTTACTGTCCATATTTTTAGTTCAAATGAGGCGTCAGGTCACCTTGGCTATTTCAGGCACTCTGTTTGCCACACGTGCAGGTGCAGTGAGAAAAAAGGCGTGTGCTGCACTGCAAATGATGCTCAACAAAAGCTGATATTTAACCCGATTCTAAAAGGAGTTATAATCGGGTTAGAAACCAAATCATACAGTGTATGCCCAGCTTAATGAAACATTGATTTCTGTCAGTCATCTATTTATATGAAGGTACTGACTCTGCAAAGCAATCATTTTGGCTCATTTTAAGAATATGCAGATGAACTCTTCTTTATTTGAGATGTTCCTACCTCCCAGCCTTGAGTGGGGTCTCGGAGACAAGGCCTACGCTCTCCTTCATACGGTCCAAAGCGCTCCCCGACGTTTATCCTCCTGCGGCTCCAGATGCCCAGGCCTCCGCCTGAAACTGCTGATTCTCGCAGTTCAAAGTCCAGGGGAATGGTTAAATCTTCTTGGGGTAAAAAGATGCTCTGGTGTTGGAATGACAAGAGGTCCTGGGGTGAAGCCTCATCATCAGAAAGCGGAGGGGACGCTGGGTCCTCTGCCAGGGCCGAAGATGGCGCAGGATCGCCATCAGAACCACATACATCGTCTAAGATGTCGGACGGGTAAAGGGCAAAATCATCATCACCATCACCTATGAAACAAACAGAAAGAATCTCTACGTGAGGGAGGTGCTCAGAGACATCTTTGTGATTGCTGGATTATCATAAATTAACAAATTAAATTTTCTTTATGTTCTTCAATAAGTTCCTGCAACACTGAAAAAAGCTCCAAAGAAATCTCGTCTTCATCTTATTTCAACCATGGAGGAAAATGAGTAAAACATACAGTGCACATGCATGAACTTGATCTGTTCAAAATAAATAGCAGAAAGTTTTACTGGTTTGAAACAACATGGTGACAAGTGAAATCCCTGTGATTCGGTTTTCTTGAGCTCAGTTATAAAGAGCATGAAAGGAGCACACTTGTTTCTAATGTAAATGTTTTCCTTCTCAGTTCTAATTTCTATGTATTGGCCATGTTCCTGCCCAAAGAAACACCTGACAGACACATTTTAATTCATATCAAATTGAAACAAGAGATATGTCAAAAACAGGCTACAACCCCGACAGCAACAGCCTGGCATGTTTGCCACTTGTTTGAGCTGATGCCAAGGTGGGTAAGAAGGGTCTGCTCAGCATTGTGCTGCTTTGACTGTTTTATATTTCCTTTTCCTGAACTCTTTTTCCCCTGTACAGTGAAAACAGAGGGAAGCATACTGGGGTTAATTGTGAATAGAGGGAAACAGGACATAGAAGTGCGACCCTTGAACCCACACTGGGCTTCTTCAGAGTGGCACACGTGGATGGTAGAGCTTAATAGTGGAAGAGGGATTGAATCATTCACATTGTTGACACGACCTGGAGCAAAGTCGCACAGTACTGTGGTCTTAGGGCGGGTTTACACCCAAAGGTTCTTGAATCAAACCAGTGCAAGGATGATACATTGTTTCAAATTGCCAAATGGTCAGGTTTGCATTACCAAAGGCAAAACTCAAATGGTCTAACAACTGTAAACACAAATCACGTGGTGGAAATGTTGTTTGATTATTGGTCATTCAGTTGGTAAAAATACGACAAATGACCCAATTTCTACATGGATACTGAACTTCATGGAGCAACGTCAAGTTCTGTTCATGTTGGTATTGATCTGACTGTAAAGAACCGTGCATATGAAAGTCTCATAAGACAGCAGGTAATAACTGATTAGATAATGCAGAGATTTCTCACTTTGTTGTCTGCCAGACCACATTTTGGTAGCAAACACACTATGAGTGAAATGACACATATAATAGTTTTGTGACTTTATCTGAATAGTGTTCACACCACAGGTGAACCACTCCAAAGTTCACTTGACTGCTGTCTGAGACCACCCCTCTGAGGTGGACCAGAAAGCGGTTGTTTGGGCAAGATCAGAGTTTGAGTTTGGTGTTCACACCAACCCAACCGCACCAAGGGGCTAAACACTCCAGTCTTTGGTTTAACTGGACCTAAACAATGTTGGTGTGAACCAACTCTTAAAAGCTGAAAACATTTGTCTACGAAATAGATGGAGAGACTCACAGAACTCAGAAAAACAGACATGCAATGGAGGAGAGACAAGTTCACACAGAGACAATCAGACAGGTGACCAAACAAGCAAAGGAGCAAGCCGATGTCAAAGCCATCTAGGATGCCAGACAGGTGTCACACGGAGAGACAGAGAGACACTCAAAGCCGGAAATGATTCACAGGAAGCTGCCGCTCCCCCAGCGTGCATCTGAGATGGGCTGTGCCTAACACCGGCTGACAGGGCACAGGGAGAGGGGGCTCTGCTAATGAGGCTCCACAACCCATCCCTGGGCTGAGGAACATTCCTGAAGGGCTGCCTGTGTGACACTGTACCGCTGCGCTGTCAGCCATGGAACCTTTGATCCACACAGATACACACACACACGTCCTGTTCACTGGCCATGAAGTAACCGTGCTTCTGATTGACTGAACGGGTCACTGTGATTGGCCACAGGTGGTCATAAACTAACCTGAGAGATTAACTCAAGACCTGGACAAAATCACTGAACTCTTTTATGTGCTCTCACGTTAAACTGCTGCAAGTGTTGACGCATTACTTGCAGCTCAAGACAAACTAAGTGCATTAGATATAAGTAGAAAGTCTAAGACTTTTTCTAATCACACAAAAGGTTTATTTCCCTCAACTCTCTCTCTGACCTGTGGCTATTTCACATAGGGCTACAAATACCATATTTTTTCCCAGGAGGGCAAAGCCATGGCCCACCCTACTCTGCCTCTGATTAGCTAACCTGGATATTCTTACCCTAACCATAGCCAATCACTGCTTTGCCCTCATGGGATAAATATTTGGTATGTGTAGCCCTATGTGAAATAGCCATAGTTCAGTGCCTAATAAATGTCTTTTATTTAAATAAAAGTGAACATTATAGAATTAGCCTTTAATTGTGACCAGTCCAATTCACACCTGTGCAATAATCATGTTGTTTAATCAGCATCTTTCTAGGCCACAGTCAGGTGGATGGATCATCTTGGCAAAGGAGAAGTGCTCATTAACACAGATTTGTCAACAAAAGTTTAGAGAAATAAACCTTTTGTGTGCATAGAAGTTGTCCTAGATCTTTTACTTCCACTTGTGACTAACAGGTGCAAAAACAAAAGTGTTGTGTTTATATTTTTGTTGAGTGTAGATATCCTTAAATTATGTGTAACTTCCACTTTGGCAAGGTCGCAGCACAATGTCTGGTGAAAAGGAATGCAAAACTGTCAACTACTGCATAAGTAGTACATGAGCTGTTTTCCTCTGCCAGTTGAGAATCATAATTCCTGTCAAAAAGTGTGTTTGCTGTGGGGGAAAAAAAAATCTGCGCATGAACACATTGTGCTGAATCAGCTGGTCTATTACTGATATCTCGCTGCAAATTCTGTGATATACAGTACATGTGCGCATTTGTGAACCCGATCTACAACTTAAGTATTTCTCATAATCATTCCCTGCAGCAATACCTGATCACAGTGTCTGTGCAACTATTGTGTTTGACACACACACTGTGTGGGCACAGCGTGTTTGAGCTGAAAGTCTTTTAAAGACTCTGCTGAGCCGGGCCGGGCATGAAACCCAATGTGGCTCTGGGAGTCATCGTAATGATTTTCAGCTCGGAGACTGTGTAACGCGGTTATAGTGCTGGATGTGAAACTTGCCATATGTTAGAGGGACAAGAGCTTTTAAAGGTAACTGTATCCCTCCATTGCTGTTTCTCCTCTGACATTTCCCCCCTCACACTGGTCTCCAAGTTTATATTTGATTTAGACCAGAAATTCCCCCGGTCCAGTGGGCTCAACGAGAGCATTTCAGCTCATAAACATATATGTTTCTGTAAGGTAAACGTTAGCCGAAAGCAAATATGCTATGTTCGGAGCTCTAAAAATTGTGGTTTCATATGCAGATGATTGATAAGTCAAAGACCGTAGCTATGCTTAGGTATGTGGGATGTGGGGGGCACTGAACACAGATGATCAGACTGGTATGTGTGTGTGTGTGTGTGTGTGTGTGTGTGTGTGTGTGTGTGTGTGTGTGTGTGTGTGGGCACGCGTGTGCATTTCTGTGTGTCTCTGCCTACTTAAAGCAAATGGTCCTGTTTGTTTGTTCAGTAATGGACATTACTTCATCATTGCAAGCTGACGCCCTTCATCAAAGAGGGAGTGCTAAAAGAATTCTGGGTAGTGAAGGGGAACTCCAGCTGGGAGCAGCATCATGGCTTCAGCTCCATTATTAACAGAGATGGCACATCATGATAGTACAAGAAAACAAGTGTAAAAAAAAAAAAAAAGCAGAACTTTGATGTTGATGTATGTGAAAGACAGCACAAAAGATTTAGTGCAAAATAATGAGGAAAACAATATTATCTCCCCATCAAATCACCCAGGAACACATGAAGATACATCATAAAGCATAAACACAGATATGAACTCACATGTGCACATTCCATGTATTTAAATGTTCGTACTTGATGGCAAATTCATTAATTTTTATTAAGAAGGAAAACATTTGTTCCCGGGCCTGCTATCTGCCTGGGTGGAATGATTTTCACCTCTGCCATGAGGTGTTGGGCGGACTCATACATCACACGATTACCCCGAGCAGCACGCAGGGCTGCCATCATCAGGGAGTGAATTAAAGATGATAGAAAGAGCTATTAATCACTGTGACAAAGCCCCTAATGGAGGTGTGACCCAGCCACTGCCAACGGGACGGCAAGGGGACGCACCCACGGGACAAATGGATACATATGTTTACAGAGAGAAATAACCTACCTGTGGACATAGTTAACCCCCCCACCACCCCCCCCCCTCTTTTTTTTCCTGTACCGCTGTCTTTGTTGCTCTTACTTCATTCCTGTCCTTTTAACAGTTGTGTGTCTTTAGCATCATTTATCCTGTTTACTCCATCGTCTTCTTATAATATAATTTTACCTCACTTATGTTTTAATAAGGTAAACACTATTACTCTATCCCTTTTTCAATTTGTTAATTTGTTGTAAAGCTGGACAATATATTGATGTCATATTAATATCGTGATACGAGACTAAATATAGTTATATTGTGATATGGCATAAGTGTTGTCTTTTTCTGGTTTTGAAGGCTGGATTACAGTGAAGTGATATAATTTTCTGAACTTATCAGACTGTTCTAGCCGTACTATTATTTGCCTTTGCCCACTTAGTTATTATATCCACATCAGGGCCTGCCCAATATATCAGTCGATATATCAGTCAAGCCATTTTTTTTAAATAGTACACAAAGCAGATTGTCTATTAGCTTTATAGGCAGCATGTTAGGTATATTCGATCCTTTTTCTTGATTCAGGTTTAATATAGACATATATTTTCTCTATTTGTGTTTTTTAAATTTATATTTATCCATTCATCCATCCATAAATTGTAAAAAATCCTGCCTCCATTACCCTTAATTATCTTTGTCTTATGTGTGTCAACAACTTCTGAGGGATCATTTCCAAATATCTTGGTTTATATATTTTATATTCTGTATATTATATTCTGTATAAAGATATCAGCAGATATATTGATATCAGATTTTTATTTACTCCCTATTTTCGGCATCCGCATTAGCCCCAGAAATCCAGTATTGGTCAGGTCCTAATCCACATTACTGATGATTCTTCACCAAAAATCTCATTAAGGTATTTGTTAAAAAAATTCATATTATTTTTGTCCATGTCACCCCACCCTAGTTTGTAGGTGTGATGTGATCTTTCAAATGCTTTACATCACATTGTGATTTCTTGATGAGTCTGTGATGTATACCATGAATTTATTACAAAAATCTATATGTATCTCTGGCCTACAGTATACAATGCTAGACAGGCTGTAACGCTGCAAGCTATAAGGTGAGTACATTATTCATCCACTTAGGCTGCACCCAATTCACAGATCACTTCATCTAGCCAGATAGAAAGGTCTAGCAGTTGACTGATGGGGTCTTAGATCCTGAAATATGGAAATGAACTCCTCACCTTACGAGGACTGGCCCTTATGCTTATCTGTGGACATCATTGGTTGCCTGTGATAACAGACAAATGGGATGGGAGGGCTTACCCTTGTACTGCAGGTCAAACATAATCACACATGATCCCCTCCATTAGTCATCACTTCCAAATTCTGAAATGGCACCCTTCATCATTCCTCTGCTTTCTAACAACATGAATGTTTGCACAGTTGTTCCAATTGTATGTTTATATATACAGACATACATGCATGCATACATATTTTTTTAATCACTGCTGCTAAACTAACTTAAGAATTGTTTGGTGGTTTCAAAACATGTGGGAGGGGTTGACGGGAATGATTGCTGTTATTGTACACTGATTCATTTGCCTGAAAAATGAGGATACCCTGAGGGAGATGCAGGCGTAGACATCTGGGAGAGACAACTCGCTGTGACTGAATTCAAAAGAAAATAAAAATAATTATCTTTCATTTGGTTAATTTTAACGCTCTCAAAGCTACTGCCAAAGAGAAAATGGCTGCTGTTGATTTGCTAAGCGCTGTTAATTACAGTGCATCAGTTTGTGTCTAGATTTCCTCAGCAGGGTGTACAGGAGAGTGTTTGGAGCCCCGTGCCCTCGGGAGAGGCAATAAGCTTCCTAATTAACTCTGTCTTTGTGCTTAATGGAGGTCTTAGCGCTGCTTTTGGGGAGTCTTTTGGTCGGCGGGTCCACTGGGGTGACTGTGGTACCGAGTGATACAAACCACAAACCTCATAGCCTTAGGTAGCTGTATACGAACAGTTTTGGCTTATTGTCCATAATTTATCTCTCAATATTCACTTCATCCAAAAACAAATACATTGAAAAGAGTGAAATTTCCAAATAAAAAAGGACATTTGTCAACGTTGTTATTTTTCTCATTTTGTTTTTCTCAAACTGTAAAATATCTAGGAAAGCAGACATGATAAATAATGATAATTTACCCTTAATATCTAAATTACCACTATTTTTAAAAGATAAAATGTAGTTATAGTAGATTTTAACCCACTTTAATGTCAGTATTTGCCTGTTACCTATTGAATACAGGGATATCTTACATTACAGTAGGCCTGCAATCAACCATTTTTTTAAATTTTCATTTTTGATTAATCTTATTTGATTAATCTATCATTTTCTCACTTAATCAATTAATTCTTTGATCCATAAAATTAAAGAAAATAGTGAAATCTTTTGATCTTTGTTTCCCAAAACCCTCAAATGTCTTGTTTTGTCCACATCCCCAAAGATATTCAATTTACTGTAATAGAGGACTAAAGAAACCAGAATGACTCAAAAAAATTAATCTGTTATAGTTTGCGATTAATTTAATAGTTGATAACTAATCAATGAATTGGCTAATTGGCGCAGCTCTACATTTAAGGCTGAGAAAGTGCATCAAATACACTTAAACTTAGGGACAAACTGGCGCTCATATGGTAGAAACTGTTTAAGCACACACACACAGACAGACACACACAACTGAGGAGTAACAAGAGCAGAGCTCTTTACACAGTCTTAATTAATGAGAGCATTGTCTATGTTTTTTCACCCCTGTGTTAGTCAACTGTTCCCCGCTCCAAATGGAAAACACTCCATTAAGGGCCCTGGGCCGAGTTACCAATTAACATCGCACAACAAACTGAAACTTAGAGCTGGTCCCTCTGTGCACACACACACAGACACCTAATTAATTAGCATTAGTTGTGATTAATAATGAGGGTCCTTTAATGGTAAATCTGCAGCTCCGATGGCAGGCTGACACAACAAAGGCGCCTGTGTGCAAGGCAGGATTTATCTGGGGAGCTGCTCGGGGATTTTAACATGTTTCTCACAGGCCTGACAAATGGCCTATTAATTATCTAATGTTGTCTGACAACAGCCGCTTGATAAAGATGTATGTTTGGACAGGGTGAGGAGGGGAAGATACAGCGAAGGAAAAGAGAGAGGTGTGTGCGTGACTGGGCTGGGTGTTTGCATAAAGGAAGAAAAAATAAAGTATGTGAGAGTGAGGGAAGACTTGCACAAATCCATAAAACTGTAGCCTACTGAGTAACACACATACACACACAACACACAATTTAGTGAATTCTCCCTTCTTTGTATCAAAAGACAAATCGTTGTGCTTCTACTTCTGTGGTTGTTTGGGATAATCAATATGAAGAATTAACAAACCACATTTATTTTTAATGAAATGCAAATGAATTTAGTCTTGATGAACACAGAGATGAATGTGCAACGCACACATACATACACAGCTTTACGTCTTAAAACCACAATCAATATCATCAACGAGGAAGCCTCCACATCAACCTAACCACTTCATATCATTAACTCTCTAACAACATGGAGCATATGGGCATCTCTCTCCCTCCCTCCTCTCCTTGATTCAATCTCAGTCCTGACTCTAATTTGCAGAGTTTATCTTCTGCTGTATGTTGACAGGTGTTCCTAAGTGGGATGCCAGTTGCCAAACGATTTTTATGATTGTTTTAGCCCCGCATTTGGCCTAATGAGATAGGATCCCAGTCGGACGCTAACTCAAGCCTGTCAAACGTAAAGCAAACAGAATAACAACCCGGCGCTCACATTGTTTCCACAAGCCATACATCAGCCGGGGCGTATGAGGGAGGGCCCTCCGAATCACACACTGACCCCCGGGATGGAGAAGATGAGATGAAAGATTGGGAGAAAAAGAAACAGGGAGTGAGTGGGTGGTAATGTTGTGGGGGGTAAAATAGGAGAGGCGAGGAGCTGGGGGGAAGAGAGGATGATGAGATGAGGTTAATACTGTGTGTGAAATCTATGCGTTTAGGGGACTGTTAAGACATAAGAAACAATATTGTGACTTTGAAATCATGAAAAACAATTAAAATGATTTTAATGTCACAACATGGTCATGTTGGACCTTGAAACAAACAAACTCTGAAACATTTCGGCATCAAGCCTTCATCAGTCTTCATCAAGGATCAGGCTTTGTCAAAAAAAGACTCCCTGATGAAGGCTTGATGCCAAAACGTGTCAGAGTTTGTTTGTTTTAAGGTCCAACATGATCATGTTATGACAGTGATTTTAATTATTTAAAAAGAGCGTGCCTTTGGTTTCTTTGTAATTTTTGAGTACGCATGTATTCCTATCCAAAGAGCACTTCTAACCCACTCAGTCTCACTCACTTCCAGTCCAGGAAGCTCCAACCAAAACATTTTTTGAATACTGTCACTTAATTTGTTTTGACTAATGTTATTATTTAGGCTCGAGTCAGTAATGTATGTGTGTGTATCATCTGCAAAAAAACATGCTTTTCAAAGTATTGATTTGTCTGTTTTCTCCTCCGTAGTGACATGTAGAGAGAACATGTTGACAAAGGTCATTAATCCCATCATCTCTTCTGTCTTCGCCTCTGATTCAATCCCAACTCAGCTTCCCCCTCCACAAAACATGTCACACATCCTCAGCTTTTTGATTTGTTTGTCCTGGTCACCTGTGCCATTCCTTTCATCTATCTTCCTGTTCCTCCATCCTAATCTCTCTATCTTTTTAGACAGCAAAAACGGCGATATCTCCGCCCCAAAGAAAAAAAAAAAAAAGAAAACAACTCTACACCAAATACCAGTGAAAGGTGACACACGAATCTAGAGCATAAACATGACACTGTATGGAAAGCCACATTTTATGACTTAATCAGAAAGTGAAACCAAATGTTTACCCCAAACTTATATCAGTAAAAATACAACACGTCAATGCAAACATGCATGATGAACATTCTCTCCCCCTCTCTTCTCCCTCTTCTGCTTTCATGTCATGGCTAACTGCCATTGGGCTCTAATATAATTATGGCTCACAGTTGTGCACATTTGAGAAATTGATTCCTTTGATGAAATGTGAGTGAGGCAGGTCTGGGCAGAGCAGGGAGAGACGTATATCCAGAGTGGTTGCTGCCAGCCCCCCCATCCCTGTGGAAGGCCCCCTGGGTACCAAACCGCCAGCTCAACCAGGCCCAGCCTGTCCCGGTCGTTAAAAGAAATGATAGCATATGTGCTTTGTTTAAGTTTGATGTCTTCATAATGCATTACACAATTAGATGGATTTGACAATTTCCATTATACTTGATAAAATATTTATGTAGGCCTGAGGATGGTAGTTCCTTTGATAAGGGGAGGCGGATCTGCAGTGCAGATGGGAGCTGTGGTCTGCAGTGAGAGGGCCACCAGTCAGTTAAAACTGGGCAAAACTGTAGGCAAATACAGCCTGGCTACTTGAAATTTATATTTGTAACAGGCCTGTACGGTACCAAGGTATTACAGTATACCATGGTATTTAGAAATCCCCCAGGTATGATTTACAATACTGTCATAAATACAAGCACTGCTCCTTCTATTCTCAATCTTGAGATGCTGCACTGACTTAATGTATTGTTGTGCACAGCACATGCCACTCAGGGTGTAAGAAAATATTGATACACTTGAGTAGCACAATATCATGTTTTGTGATTCTGTATTGATTCTCAGGACATTGTGATATTATGATACATGCAAGTGGCTCATTTTGTTTAAAGACCGACTGCTAGATAGCAACGTTGGTATCTATCTTCATTAAAAAAGCTGCATAAAAAGTAACATTTTTGACCTAGATTTTACATATGATGGTGTTCTTTATACTTTCTTGATAAAGAAACAGCAATATATCACCTTGCTTACAGTGTTGCAATACATTGAATTGTAACCCCTGTATTGTGATACATATTGTATCGCCAGATTCTTGACAACAGACAGAACTATGAGCCACCAAAAGTCAGTCTCTATTAGGCTTGTCTACCAAATTTGTATGTGTACATGTTGTCACAATTTGTACATATCCTCACCGACACTTGCTCACCAGTCACCGCCGCTTCCCACTGTTGCTTTGACGGCAGCATTCATCATCTTTGTCTCCACTACACAAGGCTGTAACTTAGTTGTTTAGAAACAAAGAAACAAATTATCCAAGTAGCTATACTAATGCAGCTAAGCTAAGGAATCAATAGAGTAAAATACAACACCACGATAGCAAGAAACACACTAACACTAACATTCTCTCCCAAATGTCCACAACAACATAACTTAGCCAACAACTCCTTCCTTATGGCAACTCTGAGAAGACACACTCAAATAACTCAAATATAGAAGGCTTTTAAATCACAGTGTTACAATGGTGGAGGGCTCAATGAAAAATACAAATATGAGGTTATGAAGGTATGAAAAAACAGATACCACCCAAGCCTAATTTGTAACATAAAACATGTTTTTCTGTAAGTCATGCAACCAAGCCTGAGCACATTCAAGTGTTTGACATGAATAATCAGGCACACCTGATTGAGATCAGATGCATGACGGCGTACTGTATATCAGTGAATCAATAACCTTGTCCCCACATGTTTGCATTGGGTGCTATACAAACACTGAAAGCTAAAGAAAAGAAAAAGCCTGGTGGGCATTATGAGTGCATTACACCGCTGGCAGCTCTCCCGAAAGAAAATTTTCCATTGAAGACAATTTTTGGCGACACAAATTTCCGGCTACGGCACATTAGCTTTAGATTTGCCTCAGTTGAAACCTGGAAAGCCAGTGTCAACACATAATGTATATTTGCATCACACATAAATACATACTGCTGTCTGTTAGCTTAATTTGTCTGGTCAGGGGGTTGGATCACTCCTCATATGTCCCACATAATTCATGTGTCTACTGTACTTACAACATATCATACCGTATTAAAGTCCAGCTCTAAACTTTTCTACCATTTCTTTCCCAACTTTCTGTATCTGCTTTGCACATTACAAGCTAAGGCACAAATGCCAATACAGTAAATAAATCAATTTGAGCAATAAATTCAAACCGCTCATGCTCAGAGGTGAGTCTCCTTCACCTTTCTTTCCTCCTTCATTCTCTCTTTCTTTCTCACCCTGGATGTCTCCCTCTTTCTCCCCATTTCCTCACCTGTCTCGCTTCTCTGTACCCCGTTCCCTTCGCACCCTTCTACGAACCTCTCACTGTGCACAGCCACCCCACATCCATCACAGCCCAGAAATTTAAGGAGCCAAATTGGCCTCATCTGTCTCAATGTTGGATGCAGATGGAGTTTCTTCTGCTGAGGGAGGTGCAGTTAGTCACCCCTGCTGCCCCCACCCCTTCAATCTACTGCCTTAAAGCCAAGCCAGCCTGCACCCACCTCAACACACGATAGAGCCACGTTATGAGGCCGGCTGCTGGGATAAAGAGGGCACGGCGGTGAAGTGACCACTACACTGACCACACACTCTCTCTGCTTCATTCAGTTTTCTCTCAATCACATTTTTCTTCCTTTTTTTTTTTTTTGATTTTCCATCTCTGCTTCATTCTTGCCCACTCTATTTCTTTTACTCACTCCCTCACTCTTGCTTACTCATATTGGCAGCACACACACACCTACACAAACACAGGCGGTGGTGGCCACAGCGCAGCCTGCAGTATAGTCTCAAGCAGCCTGGTCAGACCTGGCTCGTTAATAAAGGCCCTAAATGAGGCAGCATGCATAAAACATGAAGCGCCGCGTGCTGCCGTAATGAACTGCTGCTCCATAATTGCATCTCAGAGCCGTAAAATGAAGACAAAATATTTGAAGAGGGATTCTGTCACCTCTCTGCAGACGCAACACTAATCACAGGCGTTCTGCGGGGCCCTCTGGGTCTCCCCTTGACAGAGAGCAGGGGCTAAACGCCCAGGGCGGCGACATTGGCAACACCCTCCAACTAATGGGACATAATTGAATAATTGCTGATTAGAAAATAGGGGGAGAGGTAATAGTATAACAGTGTCCAGTGTGTTATCTGAAATGATTCCACTGGGAAAGAGAATATGATAATATGGTGCAGGAATAGATGACAAAAAAATTGACTGTACCCAAACACCTACTGGGAAGTTATTTCATTAATTTAGGGGTCAGTTTGTGTGCCTGAAATTATTGGTAAGGAATAACAGACGAGACGGTACAAAAGCTGGAACCTTGTACCTGTTTGGGGAAGCAGACGGGTGAATATATTAGGATAATTCAGCCAGACAATCTGTTAGTCATAGGAAACAAGACTGAACTGACCAGGAATGTGTTCAGAATTACATATTGATTTTAGAGCTGCAACAATTAGTCAATTAAACGATTTGTTGTCAACTATCAAATGAATCACCAACTATTTTGGTAATTGATTAATCATTTTGAGCTTTTTTTTAACCCTCTATAGTGCACATTTTGATGCCAGTTGGTAATATGTTTTTGTCAAAAAATAGACCAAGTAAACATAATTCAAAGACATCTTCAAAAAATATTTTTTAAGGTCCACTTTAAGGTGCATTACTTTAAACGACACCATACCATAATGGTAAGGAATTAAAAAAGAGAGTTATTGTTTACAATTTGAATAAAATCTATTGCAGTAGTAATGAAAAATATTCATATATTTCCTCACCACTTTAAATTTTTTTTATGCCATTTGAAATGAAAAACATTAAAAATGAACTCTTAATAAGTTTGTTTGTCTGGATGTGGGAATCCATAATGGTACAGCAACATTTACATTTTATCAGTTTTCCATGACTTACTTATCAAATAAAGTACATTAAACAGTTAAAAATTAAGCTTAACTCATCTATGAATGTAAATCAAATCGTATCCAATCATTCAGATGGTAAAATAAAGAAAAAGACATTTCAACATTTGTGCAGATGAGCGAACATATGAGAAGCCAAAAGAGGGTTCAATGTCCTTCAAGAGACAAATTAAACACTGTATTGTTTCCTTAGGGTCCTGCCTCTTTTTTAAAGCACTGAACAATAACTGAGGATGTATCACGTGAGTGTAAAGGGTCAAAATGGGTATGTTGCCTATGGGGAACACTGTACCATTGAGGGTAAAGAAAAAAGGTTGAAATTATGGATTGTGGACAAAATTTGGGCTTTGGGAAAAATTAAGATTTTCATCATTTTCTGACATGTTATGAACCAAACAACTTATCAATTAATTGAGAACATTATCCACAGATTAATCAATAATGAAAATAATCATAATCTAATTGATTTATGGAGAAAAAAAAAACAAAAACAAACATGAAAACCAAAGAGCAATGTCTAAACACACAGACAACAGATACATACACACACACACACACACACACACACACACACACACACACACACACACACAGACACACAGTGACAAGCTCAGAGACAGGCAGGCCTCCAGATGAGAGATTGGAGTCCCACCCAGGGGTGTCACCCAGACAGTTAGAGAGTTGCTGTAGTGACAGGGTGGCCGTGGTGACATAATGAAGGTGCTGTGGTTGTCACAGGGGGTCAGTGGTGATCACACTGCCCATCTGGGGGGGTTAGGGACACGAGTAATGAATCCCACCAATGACAAATGGCCCTCAACTTGGGGCTGAGGCATCTGACAAACTCAAACTCATCACTTGGACCCCTTAAACACACACGGTTGACAGCAGATGCTGTTAGGAACACACATGCATGCACATACACACACAGAAATACTCAACAGAGAAACAGAGAAAAGTACACTTTCTGTTAACATATGGAATCTCTGCATGTGACAATTTAAATATAACCCAGGGTGCTGCTAAGCCTGCACAGCTTATCCATCTCCTTTAACAAGCTTCTTCTAGTAAAACAAAACCTCTACAAACTCATTTTAGTTAAATGGCCAGGTGGGCCGACCAGTAAAACCACTGCATAAAAACCCTCCAATTTTTTTCCTTTTCGGTGTAAAGAAGTACAAGTACATTTTGAAAATGTTCACAATTAAATGTACAATATATCATGTCTGCTGCTATGTGGTCTCTCATATTAAAACATAACAAAATATGATGATGTTGTGAAGTAGCATGGGATCATGGGAGTTTTTATCTTCACTTTTAAACAGCCACCATAGCTGATGAAAATCTATCTGACATGACTTAAATCATGTTAATAGATGAGGTAATATTGAAGTTTTATATTTCATTCAGTCATGAGCAGCGGCTTCCTTCCTCACCCTCTGACATATCTGACATGTCCTATGTTTTCCCGGAAGATATATAAACTATTTAACAATGGTTAAGATCTAGGAATTCTTTGAATTTTCCATACATTTCCAAGTCCTGTGCAGTATTGCTGGCATCACCGCACAACAACAAATAAAGTGGAGGCTATTCGGGAAGGAGGTTAAATTTATCCCCAGCCTTACAAACCATTCAGAAATCAAAGGTTTCGGTGCTACTACCTTAACAACAGGGTTCCACCAATACTGTTTTATGATAGAAGCTTGATGCAGATTATTTTGTACTGAAACTGCTAATTGACAATATTTGGTTCAATATCTTTAAATATGACCATAGGTATTTATTGTGTTTTTTCATAGAACTGTATTCTGGTCTGGAATTTCTCACTGCAACTTTGCAAAGTCATCCAGTGGGCCAGATTGGATCCTTTGGCAGGCCAGTTCTGATGCATGGGGTGCATGTTTGACACCCCTGCTCTAGACATTTAAAAGCCTTGGCTCCCATTTCTTCACTCAGCTTCTTTTAATGAATCTTATTCTCTCACCTCTGGCTGCCACTTGAAACTGTTGAAAAGGAGCCCTTAATTTTGCTACAGTGGCAGGTCAGAGGTTATCAATACGGGTATTGTTTAACATGCACAATGGGCCACATGAATTCCGAAAAATCCCTCTTGCACTATTCAGAAGCATGAGCACATACAGACTGCAAAAAAAAAGGTCTCATGGAGATTCAACAGGTCTGGTACACCTTCAAAAAGCTGAATTCAATCAGAAACGAGGTCTGTGTATGGTAAAGGAAGAAAAACTAACTATTGGAAAGCAGGAGTATTTTTAATGTGACAAGCTGACCACCTACTACCAACCTGACAACCTCCATTTAATATTTCTGGATATGAATAGACTTTGTCTGAGGGTTGCTTTTCCACTCTCGGGGTCTGCTTGCCTCGAGCACTACCACAGCAGCAGGCCAATTCCACCTTAACTTTGTTACAGAACTTGTTACATACAATAATGTCCTCGGCTACAGAGACTTTCCAAACCACAGTGCGACATGTGGAGTAGACCCGGGCATGGAAAGGTCCTGGAGAGGATGTTTGTTTAATGATTGTTGGAAGGCTAACATTCAGCCCCTCGCGCCCTGAGCAACAAAATCCCCCTCGGAGCACTGAAGCTGTTTATGTTATTTGTTATGGATGTCAATTTCCCTCTATTTAGGAGGTGATTTAACCGGGAAATACAGTAGGATTGTGCTCTTGTATGGGGATTGTTGTCTCCGTGTGTAATGCATTGCACAGCTCTGCATGGACATCTGGACATAAACAGTGTGGGCCATTGTCAAGACTGAGAGGGGGATTCAGTACTCAAGACCATATTGGAATTTTTTTTTTATTGTAAATTTTTTTTTTTTAAATTTTGTGATAAATTTTGTAATATGAATAATTGTCTTTACTTTCATTTCTCTGATATGCGTGATAAATTTGAAATTCATGTCCTGAAATTGCTAAGAGATGGTAAAAATGTATTGTATGTAGACTGGTCACTTAAAATGCGTTACAAGCAACAAAGACCAATTTAATCTTATATTTAATTCAGCAAAACTTGGTTTCTCTCTGTTCTTTTGCACAATTAAAAACTGACTATGTTTAGTATATTCAAGTTTCAGAGTTAAATCAATACTAAGATGTTTGCTTACCCTACTTAAAATAAATATGTAAAAAATAAATTTGAGTGTTGTCAGGACCTAGTAAGCTGCTCTGTATTCCTTTACAAAATATAAGGGTACATTGTTTGCTAGTTAGCTAAAAAAGATAACAAAACATTACTTTGTTTGATAGCTAACTAGAAAGTTCATGTCGAAAAAGACAGGTATTTTAAAAGTTAAACCTCTTCAAGTGCAAGTTTAGAGTTAATACTGAATCCATTTTAAACTGGAGTTTAAAGGTTTGGTGCAACAGAAATACATTTAATCTAGGATTAGACTTTTAAAGCGAGGTCTAAATTCATACTTTTGAGATAGTTGTAAAATTTGGTGCAACATAATGTAAAGTGAAGCCACGATTCAATCAGGTTTAAAAATGAATGCATTTTGGTGCAACTGAGCCTTCATGTGTTAACCTATTTAGACACTAATGTGCTTTATGAAAAACTTTATTTAAATTTTCTTATATCTTACACTATTCATATTCTAATTTGGAATACGATGCACTTGAAAACCTGCATGGTATTTTATTCCTTCCTGCATTTTATGCCAGTAAAAGAATGGAAGTGTGTGAGTGTGTGTTATTGTGTGTGCATTTGTGTAGGTAGAGGGTCGACATAAATGGAGAGTGACAGCTGCCAAATGACAGTGAGATTGAGGTGGGAATGCAGAAGGACAACGAGAGAAGGAGAGGAACATGACAGTAACAGCAACTCAGATTAGAGTGAGAACACACACACACAAACACACACAATCGAAAGCATATCACCGATCGTACTCCATATTTGGGGGTGGGGGGGTGGGTGGTTGATGGGAAATGCGGTCCTATAACGAGTGCTCAGTGTGTCATTCAGACAGATGAGAAGGATACAGAATTCCCCTGTTTCTTCTTCCTAATTCAAACAAACAGGGACTCTAAGCAGAGCCACATGGCCTCCCTTAATGACTGACATTCTGTTTAAGAACCATCCATAATGACCTGGTTTGAATTTAAATACTTGGTGTTTATTTCACAATGAGCTGCCAATATTCACCAATGAAAAATTCCAAAGTGCTTGAGTGACTTGAGATTGTTGACTTCATGCTTTTTCTCTCTCTTTGGTTTTCCTGTTTTGTACATATTCAGAGTGGCATGACTGTGGAATTAATGACAGACTGCCTGAACATGAACATGTTAAGCAAAAGTAAAAGAGATTATCAGGAGATCTTTTACACTAATGCATTTGATATGGCACTATTTCTACAAGTGGGTTTTAATCCTTGCTGGGCACCAAAATATGGTTGTTACGTTTCTCAAACTGCATTTCTTTATCTTTGACAGTTCCACTGATGGAGCAAAGTGAATTAATCAAATCCTGTTATCTTTGTACAATGGCTGATTAATTATGTCTAACATCTAATTACATTAGTGCCAAGAAATGCTTCAGAATAATTCTGAAAATGCAGAAAGCTTGAACACAATGAATACATTTCAAAAATTTAACATTAATTCTTAAAGAGGCAATATAGGCACATGGATACGTGCAATGCAGTCACTTCAATAACACTGCTGCAAAAGGAAAACATTTTTAAAAGAACTATATTGACTAGGGAAATAAAGCAATTACAAATCACAACAGCACAAAGATTAAACTTCTTTTGAACCACTTGATACATTGACAACACGGTAAAAAGCTCCAGAATGAAAAGCATCCCCCAAAGACATTAAAGTGTTGCAGCCAATTAATAATCGCCTCATTTTAACCTGCTGCATGCACTCGTGCAGCCAAAAATCAATCAAGGTCCACTTTTTTTCATATTGATGGACTGGCTTCAGTGGAAAAGTGCTAACTCTAAACTAACAATGCCACAGCCATGTACATAGATGGAAATCAATTGTAATTAAAACTGAACAAGTGTTCCGCTTTATACACTCAAAGAGTGCATTGGTCATTAAATACATTTTCATCAGTTATCAGTTAAAGGTTTTTAAATGAAGTCCATGGCTTCTGCCTCCTTTGGGATAGCACTCATTGCTTCCACATTGCGTTGCAAATTTGCCTGTGCTTGCTTTGCAATCAAAAGGGAGCCAAATTAAGTATCAAACAATTTAATGTTATGTGTCACTCTCCAAAACGATCTGTATTAGAAGCACTTAATTAAACTTTCAAATTCAAATGTACTAATCAGTTTGCGGCAGAGCAGGCGCTTGTTTTTCCCACATGAAACGCCACGGCTGGCCAGCCCGGCCCATTGCCTGCTCATTAACATGAAGGTGTGATTTGCATTTCCTGATGGACTGTTCCAGTTTTTAATATCCCTCTTTCTGCTTACATCAATCATGGAAGAGGGAGGCCACCATAGGCCACTATTAACCCTCCAAATCTGCCACAAAACAAATATTACAAGAGTTCACTAATTTGGAGATCAAAAAGCCACTTGTCCATTATATAATTGAAATGAAGGTGGAGTGTTGCACTTCTGAAGAGCTCTATAATTACCAGCTGTTAATTGCACACTTGTGGTGTCTCACTTTTAATTAAAAAGAGCGGCTCGTTGCTGGACGATAAGCAACGGTGGAGAGGCAGCAGTTTAATCAACAAAGCGAGAGGAATTTGTTTCTGCTGTGGCCAGCAGCGGGCTGGAGAAATCTTCAAATAACCCAGGGAGATTAAAACGTGTCCATTAGGACCAGTCAGGTTTTATTTGGGGTGGCAGGAGCGAGGTGCATTTGAAGTCGTCCCGCTGCAGAGTCCTCGGCGAAGCGCGGCTGGGGGTGTGGGTCTAATCAGCCCGCTGCTGGCCCTGAGCGCTCAAGTGGAGGAATTGGACCCTGCTGGTGGTGGAAGAAGGAAGGGAGGAAAGGAGCGAGAGAAGGATGGAGAAAGGGAGGGAGTGGGGAAGGAAAAGCACCCCCATCATTCTCCTTTTCCTCCTCTCTCACTTTCTCTTTTCCTGCCCGAGCTTGTTACTCGACTTTGTTTTGCGACTGGTGTGACAATACGCCGAAAAAGTCTTTAAACTATACGACTCGCTTCTTGAATCGGCTGTTTGCTTCGCACATTAGTCACTGAAAGACAGCCTGGCAATCTGTACAAGCAGGAGATATCTCGCAGGATGTGTCAGCGTCCTTAGACAATACACAAACAACCTCGGGTCCCTTTTGGACATACCGGAGAAAGCCCTTCCACCTATTTCGTGACCTATTGAACCATGGCAGCACAGTATAAACCAAGAAGAAAAAAAAAAACAACTCCATACTTGATAGTCCCAACATGTGGCTATAACTCACACAGTGTTTATATGAAACAGACAGTTACCTTGGTCAGCAACTCTGGGCTGCTGCCAGGCCTCCAAAGGCTCGCGGTGCACCAGTCGCATACTGTACACGACTACCAGAGTGCGATAACCTCATTCACCCTTTCTGTGACCCCTCCGCTCCCTCGCTGATAAAACTGTCTGCCAGGAAGTGTCCTTCACTACGCTTCCTCCCTCTCATGCTCAATCAACACCTGTCACCACGGCAATCAGTACGGCGATGTGAATTCACCGTCTGAAGAAGCTGCGGCACTCTCCGCACAGTGACCCTTCATAATTCTTATTTCTTCTAACATAAAAATGTACATATATAGTCTATACACAATATTCTGTCCAGGTTTGGATTATATGGATAAAACATAGATTCAAGAAGTAATAACATAACCACTAGGGGCTTCCCAGACCCCCTGAGTGTCGCAACTCTTTTAGATAAAGGGCTCTGGGTTTATCTAAGGAAACAGTCGCTGGGGCGAGGATGGTCTGGCCTCACTGACAGATTAGTCCAGCCCAGGCCCACTTCCTGCCTGCTGAGGACACTAATTAGAAGGAAGGACTGACACCACAATAAGAGCTGACAGTTGAGTGCACTTAGTACAGCTTCACACAATCCACCGCTGTATTAGTACAGCAGCCACGCCAAGACATAAATTTCATCACATTAGCCGGTGCTTATCTGATGTGACAAAAGTTAACCTGGATGTTGTTTTGACAGAAAAGTACAAGGGCAGTTCTGAGAAAACTGTGAGGGTGCTGATTTATCAGTCGAAGTATGCGAAGTGTTTTATTTGAAATTTTATCAACCTCACTGCCCCCCCCCCACCCTCTCTCTCCATCTCTCTGGCCCGCACCCTCACTCCACCCCCCCCCTCAAAACGCACACACCGAAGGAGACAAAAGTCATTGTGAAGCCTGGCCAGTTCCCAGTGTTAATGACATCCTGTTTACAAACACGTTGAACGGTGTCGCGGAGGTCATGGTCACTCACACCCTCACACCCTGTCTGTCTGACTCTTATATCTTATCCCTCTATTTAAATGACCTTTGACCTAATGGAGCTTTCAGTTTGGCTGAACACTCAAAATTGATGTACACTCAACAAAAAATGCAACACGTTTGTGTTCGCTCCCATTTTTACAAGTTGGAGTAAAAGATCTGAGAATTTTTCTGTGCACACAGGTTTATTTCTCTCAAATTTTCTTCACAAATTTGTTAAAATCTGTGTTAGTGAGTGACAAGTGTGGCGTATAGAGATACTGATTAAACATCGTGATTATTGCACAGGTGTTTCTTGGACTGGTCGCAATGAAAGGCCACTCTAAAATGTGCAGTTTTATCTTGAAAAATTCAAAACATCTATTAGACACTGAACTATGGCTATTTCACACAGGGCTAAAGATACCTTTTTTTCCTCAGGAGGGCAAAGCCATGACCCGCACCACTTGCCCTGATATTCTTACCCTCTCTAACCCATCACTCCTCAAGCTTAAACCTAACCAACCCAACCAATGGAGGCAACAAGTACTAGTCAAGAGGCAGAGACAAGACTAGTCAGAGGCAGATTAGGGTGGGTCATGACTTTGCTCTCCTGGGAAAAAAAGAGCAGTATCTGCATCCCTATCTGAAATAGCCATAGATTACGTCCGAAATCGTTAACTCACTTACTGCTCTCTACTCAATATCTGGGTCTATGTAGATGACTGTATAGTAAGCTCAGTATATCGTGAGGAAGAAATACTTTTGAGCATCACTCTCTACACCATTAATTATGTAACTGCCATTGATTTTCTTTTAGCGCAATGCATTATTGCATATAAGGCTTGGCTAGTGACCATTGGTTGTACACTACTTTTCACAATGCATTGTGGGATACTTCAGTCCACTCTATAGAGTATAATAATTAGACAACAATACAAAATGGCAAACTCACTATGTGGGCTATTTAGTGAGTAGTGAGGGATTTCAGACACAGCCATAGTTTGGTGCCAAATTTTTTCCCCAGGAGGGCAAAGTCACGACCCATCCTACTCTGCCTCTGATTGGCTTGTACTTGTTGCCTCTGTTGGTTGGGTTTGTTAGATTTAAGCATGAGGAGTGGCTGGTTAGGGTTAGGGTAAGGATATCAAGGTAAGCCAGACAGAGGTGGAGTAGGGCAGGTAATGACTTTCCCCTCTGAGAAGAAAATGCGGTATCTGTAGCCCTGCGTGAAATAGTCATAGCCCAATAGCTAATAAATGTCTTTTTTCAAGATAAAACTGCCAATATTAGAGTAGCCTTCTATTGTGACCAGTCCAAGCCACACCTGTGCAATAATCCAGCTGCTTAATCAGCTACTCTATATGCCACACCTGTCAGGTAGATGGATTATCCTGGCAAAGGAGAAGTGCTCACTGACACGGATTTTCACAAATTCATGGACAAGATTTGAGAGAAATAAACCTT
Organism: Lutjanus argentimaculatus; assembly: GCA_034769285.1. Lineage (NCBI taxonomy): Eukaryota > Metazoa > Chordata > Actinopteri > Lutjaniformes > Lutjanidae > Lutjanus > Lutjanus argentimaculatus. Next base: position 8,635,874 of record JAWZSL010000001.1, read on the forward strand.
TTATGTGCATAAAAGAAGTCTTTAATCTTTTATTTCAACTCATGTAAAATGGGAGCAAAAGTGTTGCATTTATATTTTGGTTGAGTGTAGCTTACTTGGCAACATTGTCCTGCAACAACTGGAACCAGAAGCATGTACATGCATTAACCAAAGTGTAGGAAAAATATGTGTGCACGCACCTGAAGCAACCCTGCCATATGTGCACACACACTCTTACTATTATTATAATCCCAAAATCACCCAATGAAGGAAAAATGTGCTATTACCCAAAGGGCAAATTTACAGTACAGTTACACATACGCATGTAATAGGCTGAGCTGTTTTACAACACCAGCATGAGCTGAGCTATTGTTTTATTTTGAGAGGTGCTGGCTGTTATTGGATTGTTTTACACTAGCTGGGAGAATTTTATTCCAGAGGAGCTCTGTGTGGTGTGGAGCATGTTTGACTGAGTCAGATGGAGAGAGGGAAAGAGAAGGAGAGACACACAGACAGAGAGTAATGGGAGTTTGCACATGTGTGGCACTCTTAAGCTTGTGTAACGGTATTGGGAGTGTGTGTTGTGGCTGCTGAGCTTCTGTTGGTGTTTATTCATTGGGAAACTAATGTCTTCCCCGCTGAGGTCCAGCAGGGGTGCTCAGGTAGAGGTGGTTGCTCCGCACACTAACCCAAAGCTACACTGCCAACATTTACACTACTGAACATTTGACAGCAGCCTAACCTCAAAGGTCAAGTGTATAACATTAAGGACGGTCTTTTGGCAGAAATGGAATATCATTTTCATGTAAATGTTTTCATTAGTGTATAATCACCTGGAAATAACTATTTTCATTACCTTAGAATGAGTCTTTCTACAATAACCCACAGTGGACAAACACCGACTCTAGATAAAGTCTTTTACCCTTTTCTTGAGTTTTGCGGCCACTGTAGCACACCACTAAATCCTACACACTGGTCCTTTAAACATAAATTTTGGCAACGTTTCATGGACACCTGTTTAGGGCTGAGTATTGTTCAAAATGCTTTGTCAATACCAAGTTTATAAAACCTGTTTCAACAAAAAAATGACATTACACACTTCAAAGAAGGAAGCCATTCAAAGACCTGGGAGCAGCTGGTGAAATGTTACTTTTACCATTCAGGTGTTTCTTTTACCTGTTGCTGTGTAAGCAGATGAAGAAATGCTCTCTGCCTTGGCTCCAGATTAGTCATCCCAGCAGTGGCAAGGAGAGAATGCATCTGGGTTTCCATCCCATTGGATGATGGGGTGACTAGACTCACAAGCTAACAGGTTACGGGATGGATTGCATTTGTGCTTCTTTTAAACACTTTACATGAGTTTGTTTACGAGTACTCTTATATACACATCTTGGTCTGCGGGTATTTTTCTGTCTCTGTATCCGCACCTAAAGTCAAACATGCTAGGATGTGAAAGTGGAAGAGCGGGCATTTTCTGGGGCTCTCTGTGGCTGTGCCAGCGGGCGGAGCAGTACGTCAGCACGGGTCAAGCGCCACAATGTGCCTGTCAGTCCATGGGACGTCCCAAAGGAGAAGGGCAAGAGGCAGCCCCCACCAACCTTGCCCATCCATCATCGTGACACCACAAGCTGCAGTCATGGGAAACCCACCACTGGCCAGTCGCTCTGGACCAGAGCTGTAAGGGGAGGCGGGGGGAGACGAGGCTTGCCATCCATTAAAAACACATTGTTTTGTTTATTATAACTAGTTAATGAGGTTGAAGTGAAGCCTCGCTTTGTTTTTCAAACACTTCCAGAGGGGATTTGGAGGCAGACGGCCTCGTTGCTGGGTTTGGGCTAAGCAACTCATAAGAGCCTGGGTGTTTTATAATGGATGTCTATAGATTTTATGAGAGTGGAGTTGGCCATGTTAGGAGTGAGATCCTTGGTTCTTGTAAAAATGAATAGTTTTTAGGGCTTTTCTCCATATGCTGAGCTCAGAGTCTGAAAACTTTTTCCTTTTCCAACTTGCAATCCCTCCTTCCTTTTCTCCAAACCACTCCACTCCATTATTTTTCGACCGGTCCTCACTTCATAAATGCAACAGAAGTCTTGTCTTGACATCAACAACATACATAATTATTTAGCAATGGTTGCCTGCGACTGCGGACCTCTGTGTCAATCCTTCCAAGCAGTCAAAGGAAGAATAAAACGTGTTTAAAAAGAAGAGAAAACAAAAGAGATGTTGCATCTTTTGTCAGTGGGAACTGGCACTTCTGATCCATTTATTTTTATAAAGCCAAAAAAAAAGTAAAGAAAGAAAGGAGACTGTTTCTCTGAAAGCTAGGAATGAAAAGTAGCGTGCATTAGCAGCATCAGCGGTTCATGGAACCAGAGGCCCCCCTGTATCCCTGTCTGGTGGAGATATGAGAGAGAGCCCACTCCCTGTCTGGCCGCAGTAGGGGCCCGAGCTGCCCGCTGACATGCCTACTTTAATTGTTAGTATTAAATCACTTGCACTTTAACTCAAGATGCTATCTGCCAGGCGTTAAGATCTTTTACAGTAGCGAGTGTGCGCTGCTAAAATGTGAAACACCCTAGAGTGACACACACATATTCACTGTATGCCTCAAACAGTGAGGCATGTGCATGTGCGCTGACATGCAGTCAGATGACACACACACACAAGCACACCCATACAATGGAGTCCTGTATTGGACTGATTGTTGGTGGAGTGGACAGACAGGCAATCGGACTCCACCCCGCGCTGACTGCAGGCCACCCGTCAGTAACCAAGCACACCGCACCACCAGCTACACCACCAGCTGTTTGCTTTAGGAAGGCGGCTCAAAGCCAATTAAAATACACTTAGAGCCGTGTCCGACTTGTGTTTGGAAAGATAATATATGTCCAGGAGTCCAGTCAACACGGTGTGAGCAAGCAGGCGAGAGGGAAGCACTCTGCATCATTGTCTCAGAATGCACCGCGTCATTATCGCACAGACAAGATACTTATCTTTGACTCTTTGTTAAAGCAAAAAAACAGACCAGCACTTGATTCTAATCTTTATATCCTCCAGAAAGAATAACATTATCTTTGATTCCACAGTTTAGCAGATGTTAATCCTGATTTAAAATATGTGCCTGTGCATTGGGCAGTGTATAGTTTTTAACTGTAAGAACAGAAATATTGGCGTGTCATTGATGTTATACAATCTGTTAAAAGATGCTGAAAGTGTGACTGAAAACATTAATCATCAAAAATTAGTAGCCTAATACACAAATGTGAAACACATGGACTTAACATTGAATGTGAAAATAACACACAGAGACGGACAATGTGCAGGGAGTGAGAGAGTTAGACACACACAGATGCAGAGGGCAGAGGGTGCTGATATGAGTGGTGGTGAGTGGTGAGCAGAGACGGGAGCTCCATGTCTGTTCAGTGTGTTTTAAGAGTGTTTAAATGAGTGAAAAGTCAGTTATGGCTTCCAGATGGGGGCCGGTTTGATCCGGATCATTCTGACAGGCCCAGACTTTGATGTGCTGCTGCCTATTACTGACATTACAGGGAGACAGGCATATTTCTCCCTAATCACTTCCAACTCATACGGCCTGCACAGGCTGGCCACACCAGAACTGTGTGTATGTGTCCCAATAGGAATGCCAGTGTGCGTATACATGTGTAAGTATAGCGTATGTGTATGTATTTGATGTGTTATATGAAAAGCCTACGTGTAGGTTGGGTATCAGATTCTGATTCTGATTCTATTGATCATTTTCAATTCTGATTCTTTGAGTGTCCTCCTGCATTCTTCACAGAGTTGTTTGATACAGCAATTTTCAGTAGAAACACGAGCTAAGCTAACATTAACTAGATAACCTGAATGACTGTGGTCTCTTCTCTGGTTTCTTGAATGTTTTGGGGTTTATTTAGCCTACGTTACTGTAACGATAGTGAGTATCCCATCCCTGTAAAATATGTTGTAGCATTTCAAATCTCTCACAATTTGTGATATTCACATGCTAGTCAAGCAACTTAGTAATGGCTCAGTAGGTTAACTAAGAATAATGATAGACTCACAATTTAATAAGACATGCATTAGGAGATGGGAAGACTTTTGCAGTACATGGTTTAATTTGAAACTAGGCAAGTGAAATCTGTGTAGGAATCAAGGAGAATCATAATGACAATTTCCTACAGGGCTGCAACTTATGATTAGTGTCATCATAGATTAACCTGTTGATTATTTTCTCAATGAATCCATTAATTTTTTAGTATATAAAATGCCAGAAAATGGTGAAAAATGTTGATTAGTATTTCCCAAAGCCCAAGATGATGTCCTGATGATTGAGAAAATGACTCAAAAAGTCAATTAAATATTGAATTATCAAAAATAAACTGGCGATTAATTTAGTAGTCTAATCGATTTGAATCGATTCTTATTAGGAATTGGTTCTTCATACCCAGCCCTAGCTACCTGGCCAACATTCCTGTATGTGTCTGTGTAAGTCATCGATATATTATAAAGAACTGGATACAACAGTGGAAGCTGGCCTCTGTTCATTCCCATGAGAGCAGCTCAGTGGCACATGAAGCCAACTTTGGTGTCAGAGCTCTGCTTCCACATTGTGGGGGCCAGAGAACAAGCACACTACAGACTTACTTTGGCTGAGCACCTAACTTCTAGTTTAGCCTCATCTAACTTGAGAGACTAAAAACAGTATAAACATACAGTGCAGCCTACTGACAGTGAAACAAGCCATTTAACGAGGTTTGTTACACTAAAGAAAAATCTGCCATTTTACAGCTGCTTCTTTCACAGTGCCAGTCTATAGGGGAAAGGCCTTGACATGACGTCACTACAGGGTTTGCCACTATGTCAAATTGGCTTCAAAGTCCAGTGCTCGTCCTGAGGGCTTGGTTTGAGTGTGCAGATATAGTCTTGACTCATGTAAAGTGAGTAGTAAAACTGGCAGTATTCATACCAGAGCCTGCGGTGACCCAGCATGTCTGCGTTTGTGCTCAGGTTGTATTTTAACCTGATTTTGAAGGTCCTCCTGACATTTCATCATAAACTCTCAGCTTCTAATGAAAAGCAAAGGAAAGGACAAGAGAGGAGAGTATAATGGCTTCATTTATGCTGAGGGGAGAATTCCCTTGGAAACATCCATCTTGTCAGGCAGGTTAAATATAGTCCAGACAGACAGACAGAGGGGAATAATTCCTCCACTTCCCTCTCCACCCACACTCCCCAGTAAGCCCAGTGGAAGTCATTTCTCAGTGACCACAGAGGAGGAGGACCAAAGGGGAAAAGGAGCACCACTCCTGCTCCTCACTAATCACTCTGTGACCTGGAGACCACCCTTCCATACCCCCTCGCAAGTCTCCTCTTTTCCTCCTCCTCCTCATCTCCTGGTTTTTGGGGAGACTGTGGAGAGGGATGAAGAGTGGAGGAGTGAATCAGGCTGAGGTTTCCCTCTTTATCTCCCAAAGGCAGGGGAATGCCAAGGGGCCGGCGCTTTGGAATCCGCTTTTTTGTCTGTCTCTCGGGGAGAGCTGGGCTGAGTCCACTTGGAGTAGCACAGGGAGGTATTCAGAGCAAAGTCTGGAGGGCCCTTCAGCAGACAATGGTGTAGCCCAGGGACAAAGTGAGTCCTTGATGAGGGATCTGTGGAGAGGTGCAGGTGTCTGAGGTGAAGAACGGTCTCTCAGGCCTGACCCACTTATCTCCAGCAGCTCCTCTCCTCTCTTCTTCTTTTCTCTTCCACTGTTACCATCCCCGATCACATTCCTCCAAACAAGAGCTTCTCCAGACTCTTAAAATGTACATGTGAAATGGGTACACACCTCACTTTGCTATGCTTAGAAATGCCACAAATGTCTGTCTAACCTACACAAGGGCACAGAGACCTCGGTCTACCCATACCAGGGAGGGAGACAGGAAAAGGCCTTTGACCCCAGGGCTCTTCACTCTACATTCCTGGTAATTGCACTCCATCATACTTTGTGCCGGAAATAGCAAACATCTAAATAAACCCTGTCAAACCATGTTGTCCATCTGCCGGCAGATAAGATGAAGAAAATAAGCCATGTTCCATAAACACAAACATCACAAATCAGTGGTCACAGTCACCACAACCATAAATTAGCCTCAGAACCATTTTTAGCATTTAAGTCCAACGGGGAGAGGACAGTGAAAGGAGAGGACAACCCGCTCTTTAAAATCTCATCACTGGTGTCACTGTGGGCTCTGCACCATGAAACAGCACTGGGATAACATCTACATGAGCTGGAGAGAGAAAACAACAAAGATGTGACCACTAAAATGCTGGATGGCTTATGATGGCAGGGCTGGGTTCCCGGCAGCAAGTAAAGACTTGAGTGAAGCACAAGAGAGAGGGAAGGAAAGAACAAGTCACAGCCCCCTAGTGGAAAACGTTTCAACTAGTTCTTACACATCCAAAAAAGGGAGATTTCTACTAATTTAAGAGACTTTTCTCATCAAAGAGTGTTTTTCAAGTGTTTTCTTCGGGGGAAATTTAGTCTTTGTTCTTTGACAAGGTGTAGAATGATTTGCAGCGATGCACATTTTACCTGGGGGCTGCACACCAAAAGTTGATAAGAAAGGAAAATAAATGACTGTGTTTTGTTTACAATCTTTTCTCTCTAAATTATACTTTAACTGTCCTGACATATTGTAGAATATCTCATGCAGGATAACAAATGAATCCCTCAGACATTCATTCTGCAATGCTTTCCCTTTATATTACAGGGGTAAGAGCCTCTGGGAAGACATTACCTTTGTAGAGGAGCTTGTGCAACATGAAATGACAAATCGACAATAGCATCGCACCGGGGCTCTCAGGAGCCAGCTATATGTGTATTATGCTACTCTGACTCTCCTGGTTGGAACATGCAGGGCCTCTGAAATTCCACAACCAGATTTATCTTATTTTCCCAACTTATTTTCATATCTATTTCCTTTTTCTTTGTGAATTAGGCAGTAAATAAAGCCACGGGGCCTTGTGCATAGTGAAATCAGCTGGAATTGCCACATTAAAGAATGCAGGCGAGGTGTAGCTGGAGCCATCCTCCTGGATTTGGGCAAATTCAGCTGATGCAAAACAAGGAATTAATTTGAGGGGAGCGGCTTGCGTGCTGAGCTTGGCGCTCTGACAAAGATGAATGGCATCATTCCAAGCGAATGGTAATTTCACTTTTTGTGACAGTGCTTTAGAGCAAAAGCGACTCGGGACGCACAAAGCATTTGCAATCCCATTGAGGGCCCTTGGTACCTGCCTATCAGACACTGCACATTGTTTACCAATCATCTGATATTGATTGGTTTCAGACTAAAGTTTGAAGATGAATTAGAGTGGGAGAAGGTTAAGTCCTAACCTTGAAAGATTTAGTGTCTATTCAGCCCGCGTGTAGGACTCTCCTCAGCTCACTCAGAGAATAGAGAACTTTTAAATTCAATAGGGGGTGGGAGACACAAAACGTGTCACATTCACCAAGTGAATCCACTGGAAGAAACGCAGAAGAACACCCAAAAAGCATAATCTTTCTCCCCAGTTGATAGAAATGGTAATTGCATGTGTGGGATAATACTTTGAAGCCAAGGCCTCGGTCGGACAGACCGCCTATTTAGGTTAAAAAAGGGGCAACAAAACAGCTCCTTCTTAACGCTTTTGTTCACTTCTCCACTCTTTTAAATGTTTACTGAAAAAGAACCTTCAAATCCACTCTCCATCTCCTGCACAATGTGGCACCTATCACTCTTGGGTGCATGGACACATTGTATTATGTGAATCATTGATATGTAGCGATCATTCCCATGAATCATTTTCTATTTAACATTGAAATTCTCAGGAATCCGATTTTCATCCTCTTGAGATGGACAAAAACAGTTTGTGAGATAAAGGACATTATTTGAATACTGTTACTTTGTTGCAAAACAGTTTGCATGGAAAGACTAGAGAATATCAGCAGCATAGTCAAACTGAAACTACTCTTTAAATCTAAACCCTTGCTACTTAGTTGCTCTGCCTCATCTTTAGACGGTACTCTGAAGCTCTTGAGGCCACAAACAAATGACAGAGCGCCACAGGACACCTGGAGCTTCCATTTTAACATGGTGCAGAAGTGATGTTCCTACAATTTGACATTCATATTTTGACATTTTGACAGAGCCGGGAGCATGCTGGTATTGACTCCCTTTAGCTTCTTGGGATGTACCATCTCCCAGCATGGGGTTGGAGCTCTAAATGGACCACTGGGCCACCCGCCACAGCTGGGCCACACCACTTAACTTCCCCCTCCCGTCCCCTTACAGCTGACAAGCCCTTTAGTCTACTCTGAGGCTCTCCAGCCCACTCGACCTCCCGACACGGTGCAGAATAGGCGCAGGCAACGCTAACCCCACAAGATGCCCAGGTCAGAGATCGCATTAAGAGAATGCATGCGTGGCTCGTGGTCTGACGGGGAGAAGAGAGAGAAAAACACCATCCCTGTGTTCATGAAGTGAGTCAGTCTATCATGTATTAAACATCCCTTTACCAATATGGACAGCACAAAAAAAAAGTGTGCAGGTCAAACAAACTCTAAAATATCCACACTTCAACATACTGCATATGCAAGAAGCCCAGCTGTGTTTCTGTATGTTACATGGCCTGTGTCAATGAAGCAGCAGAGAGGAAAAGGACAGAGCTCACGGGTTACAGGGAGCAGCTGAGGATGCAGGTGTGTCCGTTGTGACACGGAGACAGACGAGCGGAGCACACAGAGGGCAGACAGAGCAGGACAGCAGGGCTCAGGGTCTGATGGCTTCTGTAAATCATCCAGAAACTAATATGTGAACCCACTGGGGGAAACCCACACGTGCCATGCCGCAGCAGTGGCAGGGATCATGGCAGATGTTCCATAATTCAACAAGTGGTGGTAATACTTGCAAAGCTAAGGCTTTATTGGGGAAAATCAGCTAAAAAGTGGGCCGTACGGTAAAGTGCTTCTAACTAAGTATTTAAACAGAGCATTTCAACAAGTAGAAGCCTCTTCTTTATGTTCTTGAACTCTTATTAATAATACATGACAAAACAGAAAGCTAAGTAAACTGGCACTCACTTGATGGAGGGAATGTGGAGAAATCATGGTTGATCATGCTCATGTCCCTCCATTCAGACTTTCTGGCAAAAAATCATCTCAAAAATCAAAAGTTTTAATATCAGTACAACATTCACATCCCTCTGTTTTGTAAATATTTCTGATGAACTGAGTAAAGGCAATACTTATCACAGGGTGCGAAATTAACTTTTTTCCTCGGTCAGCGTCCCACAGCTGTCCCAAATTACACTTTAACCTGTCCCAGGCTTATAATATAATAATAAACATGGTCCCAAATTGATTTTTTTGTTTTTTTTACACAATGGATATACTTCTAGTTTAATAACTTTGACTCACTCTGGTCTGCCATCTACTAGTTGTTCCTTGCACTTATATCTGAATTAAAAAAATAAATAGTTGTGGGTGTTTTGGCCACAATAAGGTTTAGTGTTTCTTGTTTATTTCTAACTGTTCAATAAAAAAAATGCTACATTTTGATCAGATTTCATGTAAACACTTAATCTTATTTTAAACACCATGACAGTGTGTAATCACGCAGTCATGGTGTAGAGGTTGTGACGGTACCAGCTGACATTTTTCAGATTTGAACAACTAAGAACTAAGAACTAAGAATTAAAATGATCTAAAATGATCTACTTAATAACACATAAACCTAATAATTTCATTTGTAATGATAAGTTTCTCAACTGTCCCTGAAGTGTCCTAGACACCCTATCTTTGTGCCCAAAGTGCTATTTTTTGTCTTTCCTTCTTTGTCTTTGCTGACTTACCTTTTAAAGATTTTGCTGGCAGAAAGAAAAAAGACTATTACAAAAAACAGACTTCAGAAGAAATGAGGGCCCTTTTGTAGAGAGCAGGTCCTTTTGGACAAAAACAGATTTAGTTTTTTTCTTCAGTTTATTTAGCCAGTAAGAGAGCTCTTTCATAATTATTGTATGTATCATGTGTGATATTCTGTATTAAATTTGGAAAAAAAAATTCCTTGATACATTTATCTGTTTATTATTCTGCTTTTTATGTTCATAAATAAAAAATCACATGTAATAATGTTACTAATAATACTAATACTAACAATGATAATAGTAATCATAAATGACTAGACTTCATTGTCTTTTCTTATAGTCGGCCATGTGATGACATAAAATTATACTCATGATGCTGACCAAGGATCCTATAGTTTTCCTTATACAGGATATGATAATGTAAGCACGCACACACACTCAGAGGCCTCGGGGCTTAGCTAACCCTCCCAGCCTGGCCGGCCCTCAGCCGTGAATGCAAGGAGCACTTAAACTTTCCCCTTTTCAAACAGCGGAGCACAAAGAGAGGACCACATCAGTGGCCTGCTGATCATCCCCACAGACGGCTGAGCGCGGACAACAGGCAGGTCCCTCGGCGAGTCCCCACATAATGTCCCCATGTCCCCCCATCACGCCATTGCTGGGTTCATGCCCGTATGCTGCGTATACGGCACTCCCCTCTCATGTGAGACTAGATAAATGACAATTCTTTCGAGAGAGGCAGTTAGGAGTTGGAGCGGTTGGGGCGAGGGGTGGGGTGGGGTAGGGGGGCCCGGTGGTGCTGCAGCTGTCCCACTGGCCACGTCCACCCCCTGAATCCCCTAACCACCCACCACCACCACCACCACCCCCCAGCAGCAGGTTTCTCCCTACAGAGGAAAAAAAAAAAAAAACACGCTTCATTACGTCCTCTCTCCCCGGAGCAGCTAGGGGCCTTTCAGTGCAGATAAGCCTCTTAGACATGAAGTAGCGCTCAGAGCAGCGTTTGAGTGACAGCAGGAAGGTTTAGCCATTCAGTGGACAATGCTCACATTCTCTGGCTTTAATCTAGGAGGCGGACAATGATCTGTTTTTTAAGGCCTCATCTCCGCTGCTTTTCCCACAGCAGTAGGTGACTGGCACAAGGAAGAGAAAAAGAGACAGAGCGGGCCGAGGACCGGCCGGCAGAGCACGCCGCTATCTCCCAAGGCCTCATGTTTCCTTGACAGTCCAGACTGAGGTGGGACAAGAGGGAGCGAGGTAGGAGGAAGGGAGGGAAGGGGGGGGGTAAAGTTGATGGAAGGCGAAGCGCATCAATCACACACACACACACATCACACACGCATGTGCACAAACAATCAGTCGGTGATGGTTGAGTGCATCTGTGTGACAGACAGGCAGGTGAGAGGCCTGGTGGTGACGTGGCTTAGTGTAGAGCTTTGTCATTCTTATCTGCTCTGACCACTGACATCCATCCCTCCTCTGCCATTGTGTGTGTTTCTATGATGCATTCATACAAACGTTAATGCACGGGCAACCGGGGGAAAAGAAGCAAGACAGTGCGAACAGATATCCAAACAAAATCATTTGTTTTGAGTTCATGATACAATGTAACCTCTGCCACCTTCTGCACCCGAATGTGCTTTGATGAAAAGGAATCATATAATTGATGTCAAACCTTTTATGAAACTGAGACGAACTGATTCTGATTCCTAATCAGATGTGAATACCTGGATAATTAAATGACTCATCTGATTAGTTTTGCAAAATGTATGTCAGCTGCCAAGGAGTTAAATGTTTTCATCACAGACTCAACGAATAGAGTGTGTAATATAATACCAAAGTTCCTACATCTTTTCCAAAGGCAAATTCAAGTACTTTTCAACAATTTTCAAGGTGTACTTTCAACACACATACTTAGATACATATACTCAAAGTCATTATTTCACTTCTTCATGCAATTAAATCAGAGTGCAGTTACACCATATCTAGGATATCTATGTTTACATACTAGGAAAAGAGAATTTAGAGATGCAGTATGCATTTTCTGCAGGCTGCTAACATTATTATCACTGAGGCGTTTATCGCTTGACTTTAGGGCTGCAGTCAACAACTATTTTCATTATCAATTAATCTGTCAATCTTTTTTGTTGATCAGTCAATCATTTGTTTGGACCATAAAATGTCAGAAAATGGTAAAAAATGTTGATCAGTGTTTTCCCAAAGCCCAAGGAATGTCTTGTTTTGTCCACAACCCAAAGATGTTTAGTTTACTGTCAGAAAGGACTAAAGAAACAGAAAATATTCACATTTCAGAAGATGAAATCAGAGAATTTGGACATATTTTCTGAAAAAAAAAAACTAACAAAAAAAACAAAAAAACCAACAACAACTCAAAATGATTAAGCGATGATGAAAATAGTTGGCAATTACTGACTAATCAATTTATTGACTAATCATTGCAGCTTTTTAGTCTTTTATCTGATGGAGAAAAAGGTCTATCTATCTAAGGATGTGAATAACTACATTTTTGGGGCCAACATGAACAAATAATACAAGTGGGGACTAGACGGTCTCAATTTGCCAAAGAGCTAGGTGGATTATTTTAGCATCACCTCACACTTCAAACTGGTTTGTTTTGGTCCGTAGAGAGTATAAACATCCACCCCTCATCTACAATAAACAGACACTGTGTATTACTGAGGGAGAGCGAGAGGAGCTAAGCTGAAGCCATTCAAATAGACATCTGCATGTGTGTACTCTGTGTGTGTGGTGTGTGTGTCTGTGTGTGTGTGTGTGTGTGTGTGTGCATGCATGTGTGTGAACAGGAGGCCAACATACGGAAACATGTCCTTCAAGAGACATGGCTGTAAAAACCCCTTCAGTGTTTGACTGAAGTGTCAATCACTGGGCTACTTATTACTCTAATTGGATTATTACTACAGTTTAGCCCTCTATATGCCTCTCTGTTTCTAAACATGGCAGTGCCAGTAATTCTAGCTGGTAACTGTGCGAGGAAGAAAAATAAAAGGGGGAAGAAAAAATTAGTCTAAGTAAAAGTGTACGACCTGCTGAAATAGAACTTGAACGTATTTTTAAAGTATATAAAACATAAACTGTGCTCTACACATTTTGTAAGCGATGAGGTTACTTTTAAAAACTATTTTAAGGGATAGTTCAGATTATTTGAAGTGGAACTGTATGAGGTATTATTTAATATTCTCACCGCTTCTCTTTGCCGTCCGACAGGCTCTTTCAACAGGCAACCGCCGTTATATAATCCAAATATTGCTCTCTCCGAACCAATCAGACTCTATTAGCCAAATCAGATCAGGAATTTTACGTTGCAAAACATGTGAGTTGCTGGTCTACTGCTGCCTTGATCAGTTTGTTTGTTTGTGTTATTGTGTGACCTCTGTGTTTTAAAAGGATAGTTCGGATTCATCAAAGTCACATGATAACACAAACAAACAGATCGAGGCAGCAGTAAACCAGCAACTCCCATGTTCTGCGAGGTAAAATTACTGATTTTGCCAAAGTAGATTGGCTTGTTTTGGAGATAGCGATATTTGGTTTATATAATGGTGGTTTCCCATCAGAAAAGGTTGTCTGACAACAAAATAAAGCGGTTTAAATATTTTAAATATAGCTTACACAAGCTGATATTGATTTTTTTAGGTGGACATTTTAAGTGGCTAAAATACCTTTTGTTGCTGACCCTGTTCATAGTAGTTCATTAAGTTTATTGCTTACTAACTGTAAATTGTTTGCTTTAAAAGTGTATTTGTCAAACTATGGTAAATAAAAAAAAAGACTTTATCTGTGTAATATGAACCAGTAGTTAAATAACAAAAGAAAGAAGGTGCGAGCTGCTGTGCGTTGAGATGGAGAGTGGCAGCAAGCACATAAAACAGCCAAGAGACGTGGATGAACTTTAGCCTTCTCTAAACACCTCCATATTTGCCTGTAAAACCCTCAGATTTGACATCCTAATACTTTCTGTCTCTCTGTCTCTTTTATGAATTCCTGCCACTGACTGAAATCTTACTGGGGAATGCATAAAACAGTCCAGTAAGGATTTGACAACCATACATTTTTCAGATTACACAGTGGGGTTTGAAGTTGATGTTACAGGACGTCGGGTTAAGGATCTCGAGTCAAAATTCAGGTGACAACATCACTAAAAATTCAACAGTCAGACAGTGCGAATGTGCACGCAGACACGCACACACACACAGACACAAATCCTCAACAGCTACCCGGCATGTCTTCAGCACCTCGCCCTTACTTGCCTCCCCTCTCTTTACAACTTTACTCCCATTAATCTCACACACCTCATCACAGTCCCAGCACCTCGACCCCAAAGATCTCATATCCTCCGCACACCTTTACCTCCTTTCTGGGCTCAGCTGCAGCTCTGAAATCCCACAACTAATAACTCCCTTGCATGTTCTGTACCACTGGACTTGTTAACAATCCCACCTGCCACAAACTATGACACTTCTCGTAATCCAAAATCCAAAGTTTTGTCCCTTTTTAAACACTAATGCTTTGTTGTCTTTTGCTTAGTCATGCCTACTGTTTTAAATATTTTTCTGTCATCCTATTAAATGCAGATAGACTTTCTCTTTTAAAGAGGTACTGTACAATTAAACACTTTTTTTTAGCTGTAAACTAAATTACATTACTGCACTGTGATGAAACACATCAATGCTGGCGTTTAAAATGAACATTTCTTTATAAAAATCTGCATTTATGGGTTGAAAATTGGCCCAGAATACTTACAAAGCCAATGCTGAGATGGAGTCAACCATTTGGGACTAATCTATACCATGAGATTTTTATAAAAATAGAAGTTAACCTCTCAGAGATGGCTACCCACTCCACCAGCTCCTGAGTGGAATCTGTGAAACTGTGCTTATTTTCAAATATATGCTGATTGTGACTCATCATTCACAAGTGTTTATGCAATTTTTTTGCTAATCCTGTGCATAGTAATTTTTAAATTTGGCACTTTTGATGGCTGTAGAAGCTCCACTGGACTGCATTCTTTCCTTGATAATGATACCACGACAAAAAGCAGGGATATGGCTATGTCCTGACCCTCATCGCAGACTCACAAACACCAGAGACCCTATCAGCCTCTCTGAGCCGCTAGCGTTAGCTTGGCTAGCTAAAACACAGCTAGCTACAGCACAGGTACAACACAGAAACAAAAAGGGCCAAAGATGTTCTTCTAACTCTTCTCCACAGACAGCAGCTGCCAATGGTTGGTTAGCTCTGACTACTAGCTGTTGCTGCTGCACTAAGCAGTGATCAGTCAATCACTCTGGTCGGTGTCAAAGCCAAGAGGCCAAGCCCCCTACAGTGGGTGTCCTATGTACCCCCACCACGACCCCTCTCAACCTCTTGCCAAATTTGTAGCATTTTCAAAATTATGCAGGTTAGGCTCAGATCTGGAGGTGAAGTTACACTTTAATATAATGTTTGCTGAAACATCTGGTGTGCATCATAAATACTTGGGCTGCACAACACGGTAAAATAAAAATCGTATCACGATTACTTTGACAGGTATTGCAATTGCGATATGATTAACGGTTAGTGGGAATTACCATATTTTGGATTTTTTCATTCCACTGAAAAAAAAAACAACTATTAAAATCATGACATTTTTTGGTATCTGTGCCATACAAACTTTTTTTGTTTTTTTTTTACTAACTCTCATGACTTGAAAGAAAAAAAAAAACCTTATGAACAGCACATAAGAAACAGACACAGCCATCCATGAATTTGCAGATCATCCAGCAACTTTTGGGATAAGAAGATCTACTTCATGCCTAAAATGCAAGTGAATATATAGATTAAAAAAAAGCAAAGTGAAAGACGGAAAGAAGGACGCAGTCAAGCAGTGAGATAGACATATCAGAAGAGAGACAGACAGAGAGACAGATTGGACAATTAGACAAACATACAGAGACAGATCGTTCCATTACACAGAGGGACTGACATGGCGGCGATTGAGACAATGGGCCCCTTCACTATACTACTAAGTGTTTATGTCCCGTGTCAGTCTGCATCACCAGTGTCCCCTGACTGCTCGCAGCTGACGCCCCAACACACACACACACACACACACACACACACACACACACCTCTGTGACCTCCAGAGCTGAACTTGAACATGCACAAACACGCCTGCTTTGCTTTCTGTCACATGTCAGCGTATCATGTCCCGTGTATGCACGCCATCTCCACACTGTATGTGTATGTCTGTGTGTGTGTGTGTGTGTGTGTGTGTGGTGGGTGGGTGTGTGTGAGCAGAAGAGGATGAATGAATGAATGAATGGGCTTCTGTTGGACTGCTCCTAATGACTTTATTTAGAGATGTTGTGTTTAACGTCAGGAAACACCAGTCATGTATGCCGCCAGCACCATCTGTGGTGAGGGCAGGGTGAGCTCAATTCACCCCCCACCCACCCCCACCCCACCCCAACCGTCCACCTAACCGCAATTTCCAATCTTCTGACTGAGCTATATCGATCCGGTTTACAGGTATAGAGTGGAGTAGACAGCCAAGATGAAGATGAGCTCTTCCTGTCTTTCCCTCATTGTCTCTTCTCTTACTCCTGAAATCACATCAGTCCTTAGTATCTTGCTTCTTCCTTGCCCCCCTTTTCCTCTCCTCATTTCCCTCCCCCTGCTTTTTGATACCAGTGCATAAAACACACCAAAAGTTTTCACTGGAGCTGGGTAATGAGGCAGACCTTTGACCTTGCCTTGATGACTTCCATACCTGTGCATGTGCAAAAATATGTGCGGTTGTGTGTGTGTGTGTGTGTGTGTGTGTGTGTGTGTGTGTGTGCGCACGCACGCGTGTGTGTCTGCAGCTGGCGGCTGACAGCGACATGACTAATGAGGGCTCGGGACAGAAATAATAGGTGGGAATTATAACACAAAAAAGGTACAACAGCAAAGGAAAAGGAAGAACAAATGACAGAGCAATGGACAGGAGAGTTAGATGACAAAGAAAAGAAAGCAAAGGAAGGAAGAAAGACAAAAGATTTAGAGGAGAGTTTTAATCATTAGAAAACTATAGCCCAGGCAACACAGACATGAAGTTTGCAATGTTTCACACATGTATCAACAAATGAAGAAAAAGTTTTATTGGGGGCCTGAGGACCAGGGTTTCACATCGCTGATGCTGCTTCTGCATGCAGCTTATGGCGGTTTCATTATTGACTCAGTAAAAGGTTGGTTAAAGCAAGAATATGTAACATTTCTATATTAAAATGTCAAAATGTCTCTGGGTCATATTACATAGATTTTCACTGGCAATGGTGGTTGTTTAACAGTGATGATAATCTCAAGCTACTTCACTACATCATCAAACTACATCTTTTGTTAATGTTTTAATGTGAGAAAGACACTTAGTGGCAGAACTTATACTGTGCATTTCAAGTCATTGTAGTACACCTATAGCACTGTACTGTAACCTTGCTACAGAGACAATGGTGGAAACATGCAGCAATTCTCTGCTGTACAGATGCTTGAACATCACTGAACATTCAGGGTGGAGGAAAAAAATTGATACAACATAGTATTGCAATATTTTGCATGGCAATATATTGCAGGGCCTCTGGTGATTCTCACCGCTTGTTAAAGCAAGCGTCAATCTTTTATTATAGAAATGATTAATATTGCAAATTAATCAATAAACTAAGTAATTAAACTTTGGTACTGGAATAATAAAACCAACTGCTTTTTCAGTCCACTTGATGGTGTTGAGTTTTTTTCTGGTGAGGTTAGCAGAGGTCACAGTTAGCGGGATTGGTTCGTCAGTCTAGCTGTTTGACTGTGCAATTTTGCTGCATTAAAAATGACTGAAATGAGACCAACAGACTGAAAACTTTATCTCATCAGATGCATGAGATGTTGAGATGAGATGTTAAAGTTTTCCTTGAGGGGACATAAATGCATTGAAAAAAGGCAGGCCTAAAAATTGCAATATGTGTTATCTCAATTCTCAGCATATGGCAAAATGTTTAGAATTGCAGTAATATTGTGACTTAAGTATTGTGCTAATTTTGCAGGGCCTCTGATGATTCTCACCCCTATTAAACATTGTTGCATTAACCTTTCAAAATGAAACTGGGAAAAAAGAAGACGCTTTTTATCCTTCCACATGCTCATCTCCAATGTAAAAAGAAACCTCTTTTAACAACATCTAAAGCCACAACCCTGTTTAACAAATAATTATACTCAGTCTTATATGCATTACATGGTTCAACAATTGATAAACCACCAATCAGGTACTTCAGTGTTTGAATAGAGTTTCTTTAAAGAATCACAGTCACAGTCTTACTATGTGAAGTAATGCATAATAGGCAAAGCACCACTCTACATATGCACAAAATTCAATTTAGTATCACTCATTTATCTAAGAATGTGGTCCAAATGATGAATTTGAGGAATCACAGAGAAAGTTTCTCATATCAAAAGGCTCAGCAGAAAAAAACAATTTAAGACACTCGATCCAGCAGCGGAAACCAGACTTTGCGGAGTAGCACGTCCTGGACAGCACATTGGGGTGTCTGGCAACACCAGCCTACAACTGTCACACTCAGGGTCAAAGGTCGTCACATTATAGACAGAGCAGAACTTCCTAATTATACATGATAAATGTAATCACACACACAGGAAGCATTTCTCTCCACAATTTACTGGCTTAACCTTGTCAGGTGTGCCAAGCTGGCGAGGAAACTTGAGCCAAAAAGGTGTCCAAGCATCATATCTGAAACATTAGTGTATTTGTTATACTTTACAGCTTTTAAATAAAAATACAAGCAAGAATTAATGATAATTTCACACTAACCAATGTTCTAATTTTTTGTATGATGCTTTGAGGTCTTTATAAATCAGGAACTTAATAAGGACCAGACAAAGCAGAGACTTTTCCATCAGGCTGTATGTTGTGATAGTGATACTATCTGGCCTAGGCAGATCTCTTTAGTGAACCCTGTACTCCTGCTGGATCAGATCAGTGCCCATAATGGCTGACTGCAGCCTGAGGGTCTCGACCCACTGACACAAAACACGGCGCCAAGACAGAAGCAAGACAGATGAACAAATAGACAGATAGACATTCAAACAGACATCCTGTCTTGAACCACAAATAGATACAACAATTAAGTCAGGTCTGGTCATTTTCATTTCACTGACCTTCGGCCCTCACCTCCTACACAATGTAAGGAGACAAATTACTGATGCAGTCGGGTTTGGCCAAAAGCTCCGATGCGGGAGAACATGCGGTGTGAAGGCTGGGACAGGGGACATAAATCATACCTGTATTTGATCTGCGGGGCTCTGGGCCAGCTGAAGGTGTGACAGCTAGCATGCACCCTATGTCTCTGAACCCTTAAAGGGCTGAAATGGGTCACTTGTTTTGCAGGACCAGCTATATTTTCAGTACTGTGTAAATCTGGGAACAACTGGTGAATTTTGCCTTCAATGTGAGTTTCAACAGTCACAAAATAAAGTTTGAAATTTCCAACAAATCTGTTTGTCCAATGAATACAACAAATCGTTACAGTGCTCTTAACAAACTCATGTTGACAACAAGACTTTTGTCTAACTCTAGCTAGTGGTAAAACCACAATATTATACTGTATATAAGAGTCACCACAAAAACATAAAAAGATGAAATATGTAGACATGTGTGACACATTTTAGATGTCAAAAATAGAAGATACATCTAGTTTAAAGATGTTCCAATACCATTTTTTCCTTCCTAACTGAACCTTGCATAACGGCTGATACCAAGTACCAGTCCAATATCTGTGATCCAATACCAGAGTTAAAAGAAAAAAGAAAAAAAAAAGAGTTCAATCTACTCAGTAAAGATCCATTTTCTTTTCTCCATAATGCCAAAACACTTCAGTCCAATTCAGATAACTATCACACAAGAAAGACAGCTCAAGAAGTCCACTCATCGTACTGTTGATCAGTCAGCCAGTAACTTAGTCAGTTGGGTTTGCAGCGTCGGCCTTGTTTTGCCAAGACACAATTCACTGGATTATTCCTCCTCCTGACACAGACACCAGAGACATTCTGCTTACCATGAGCTGGTTACAATTATGCAGACTTTGCAATATGATCTGATGCCGAGGTAAAGCTGGCATTTTTCTCCTCCACTTACTATAAAAAATTAGTTTTTTAGGGGCTAATACATTACGTGGTTTCGGATCTTGCATACTTACCGATACCCAATCCCATATTTTAGGCTGTATTGGAGGCATGTTTCAATGCCGGTATCAGAACAACTCTACTAGTAAAGTCCCAGGACTGGTGGTGAAAGTGAATTATGGGTTCGTGGTGGCTATCACTCACAGTTGTGATTATATAGCCGCAGGGAAAGTAGCAGATATCATGCTGTAATTGTTTCAACTTTGCTTGGAAGGTATTGTTTTTCTTGTGCTATCAGTGCTGTAGACCTACCACCTCTGGTACAAGCTGTAAAAGCCCAGCTCTGTCAGTAGTGGATTTTGGCACCATAGACTGCAATGATTTTAGCTGGTTGTCAAATCAAGCATGTTTCTGTCACAGAGAAACAGAATCTTGCTCGCCCCATGGATTCCTCAACTCTACTCTTAACAGAAAGCCTTATACTTAAAGTTACAGTAAAGTAGCAATAAATGTGTGTTCTGAGTTTGTCACACCACAGAAACATGTGTTATTAATCACCCAGCCAAATTTGAATGATTAAAAAAAACGCTAAGCATATAAAATTAGGTCTCCAAATAATGAAAAAATGATCAGTTTTCTCTGCTATGAGATGCTGGGGGTGTGTCCGCTGGAGGCGCTGAAACCACGCCCACACACGAGAGGGTTCCCGCCTCCGTGTCTTGTACAAGGAGGAGACAATGGTCGCTAACGCTAGCAGCTCATTGGACTGACCAAGCCCTACTTGTTTGAGCCACCAGAGCCAGACACTGACCTACGTGATGATCAGCCTCGTTCCGCACAGTCTGCATCAGAATGGTAATTTATTTATTCCATTTATAAGCACACAAGGCAACTTGCTCTCTTTGGCGTGCACATATCCCGCGGGCGGGATTATGACGAGACCACAGATATGTCGAAGTGACACAAGCGGAGCAGACAGTGACTGATGGTCGAGTCTTGAAGGGAACTCCAGACCCGCAGAAGATCTCATGAGAGTGATAATTTTAGCATCATAATGAAGGAACAACATACAACAATCTCGTGAGAATTTCACAGATTAAGGGTTCCCTTCCAGACACGACCAAAGAAAAGCATTTCAGGGTTCCCCAAACTCTATAACACAACATTAAAAGCAGACTACGATCTCGCCAGTGAACTTAATGCATGGTGAAATGTGAACAGTCAGGTTGGGTCATAAGATTTGTGAATCATATAGTTTATGAACTTAAGCTACTTCCAGAGCTAATGTGAGCTAGCCGTTTGTATATCAGGCAGACAGGTCATAGCGGTTGTGGCGCTGTGCTTTGCCTCTCTGCACCCTACCTCACAGTGAGTCCAGGATAAATTTCTTATCATGTGAAGGCCCCTTAAATAAAGTCACCAGGCTGCTACCCTGCACATTGTGGCATCCAGGGAAGATGCATGCATGTGGTGGATGAGGCATAACTGGTTAGATAACTAGCAGCAAACTATCATCAGCACTATCTGTGGGGAGGCAGGAGAACCACCGATGATACTGCGCTGAAATTTTTTATATCGCTGGAGCAGCAGGGGCGGGCTTATGCTAATGGAAGCTGTGATACGACACACAGCTTCCATTTCAGAGCCGCCCACAAAATCCTGAACACAGAAATCTTGAAACACAACTTGAAGTCTAGCTCCACAATTCAATTCTAAATAGGCTTTTTACATGTTTTGAGCAATACATTTATGACCTATATAATGTGTTTAGAAGAAAATGTCCAAATTCCCTTTACATGGCCTTTAAGTCAAGCAGCCATGTTTTCCTGCTTTCATGTTACCAATGCTAATGCCTGCTTGCTATAGTGTTATACAGTATGTTCCATATCAAAGGTATACAATGTATATGAGATTAGCTGTGCAGCAGTACCACTTTACCAGTGGCATGCACTGTGCACACATGTAACAATACTTATTTCACAAAAACATTACCAAAATTATACAGCATCATCCACTGGTGTCCCAGGGGAGATTACTATGTTACATCAGGAAGTGCCCTTCAAAGTTTCCACCATTGTAATTGTATGGTTTAGAACCAGACTTTGTTTTCTGCCTTTCAGAGCCAGTTTTAAAACCCCAGAGATGGCTGCTCTCTAGGCTAGGCGAAATCAGAATTGAATTAACACCCAAAGAGCATTTCATCAGAGCCAGTGGGGCCCCGTGGTCCAGGACACCTGTAATAGAGTTTCCCCTCTCACAGACGCTAAAACATTTTAACTCCCATCGTGCAGAGGGTTTACCTGCTCCTGCCTGCACGCAACTACACTGTTGCAGCTGATCAAATCAGGCCAGACAAATTGCATTTGTTGAGAGAAGGATCAAATGCTAGTGCCAACAAAAAACATATTAGCAGCCTGATCTGCACAGAATACCCTTGGCAGAGAGGTAGTATTGGATTAACAAAGCAACATAGAAAAAGAGAGGAGGATGTGTAAAAATCCAAACTGACTCCTCTGCTTTCCCTCGCTGCTCTGCTCCTCTGCGCACTGAGGAATTACCACGAACGATCGTATGCAAGCGAGGAAATAGATGTGGGGGGAAAACACTTACATGCAAAGAGATGTATTGGATTACTGTGAATTCAACTGAAGTGTTGCTGCATGCCAATCTCAACATTGAAGTACATGGTAGGTTAGAATGCAGAGATATAATTAATCCTCTAAACTACCACACCCTTGGATAACAGACAACTTTTGAAGCCCCTCTCGAGTTAATCGTAGAACAAATCATCACTTATGTCCATTATTCTCACCATGGAATACGTGAAAACTATCATATTCAAACATTTGGTAATGGGAAAAGGAGATATTTTTCCTGTTTGTTATTAAAATAAACAGAGACAGAGATGTCTGGGATGAACTGGTGTGTGAAACTCAGGGGAGACAGAGAGAGTATGGGAGAGAGAGACTAAAGGGGCCTGAGTGTCTGACAGACAGGCAGGCAGATGGACAGGAACTTGGCATTCGGGAATATGATTCTGCCAGAGAGTGATCCATAAAGACTGGAGGAGGTCGAAGGGCACACTCTCTATAATGACTCATCATCACTCAGTGGTGTCCAAGCTGGGATGGCCTGTCTCTGTGTGTGTGTGTGTGTGTGTGTGTGAGTGTGAGTGTGAGTGTATGTGTGGATCTGCTGAGAGATAGCGCAGGATAAACGAGCAGTTCTGCTATTCTAGGCCTTTGGGGAGCAAAGAGAGATCTCCCTGTTGTTTTATCAGAGCCCTGGCCAAATAATGTCACCCACAGCATCAATTAATCCCCTTGTCAATATTCAAAACAATAAAAGTTTGAAGAAAAACATGGTTGATAAAGTGAAAATGACTTTCACAGGATTATGATAAATGTTGTAAAGTGTATGAAATTCCTTCTGTTTGAGGAAGACTGTGTTTGACTTCTCGGGACTGGGTAAACACTGCTGGATGGACCTCGCCGTGGCAGCTGTTCCCGTGGTAACAGCGGTGGGCAGCGGAGGCGGTGCCACGGGGGAGTTGTGGCGTTTTTCATGAACTGATTTTTTTTATTCACAGCCAGTCATTACTTTTACTACAGCGCAGCCCGAACTGACCACTAAAAGGGCGGCACAGTCTGCCAACACCTTGTATATGGAATTCATAAAACAATAGCTCACACTAAATTCCCCTGCTGCATTCTCAATCAAGCTGCTATGGCAATGACTGTTTCTGTGTGCATTTATGTGCGTGCATGTGCAAGAGGCCATATTTTTTAGTTGTGCAGCATCGGATGAATATCTCCATCTCTTGGCAGCTGACAGCCTGTTTGTCATCTACTCCACAACCAAGAACTGACCTTCAGCTGCATAACTACCTTTATCCTGCCGTACCTCTCCTCTCCCCTCCCTTCATCCCTACATCTCCATCGCCTCCCTCACCCTCTATCTTTCTCAACCCTCTACTTTTTGCACTCTCCCCCTCTACGGCCTTTGTCATTGATCGCTGATGCGATTGGCTGCCTCCATGCTCAGTAATGACCTGCCCTGGTAACCAGCCGGCTGCTCCGCTCGGCCCTTCGCAGATTGAACTGTCAGATGGCAGCGATTAATGGCTGGGCAGAGAGACACAGACTCCACCTGCAATGTCCCACCCTGCACTGCCCCATCAACGTGCTGTCCCATCCCAGCTCAGCTCACACAGGTACAGGTCCATGTATGCATGTGAGTGTGTTGTGTCTAAAGGACTGATAAATATTCAAACATCTGTAGGTGCATGTGTTTATGGGTGCGTATAAATCTTTGCTTTCATACATGTAATACTCCCCCTGAGGGTATGCACGCTTTCTGCCCTATTGCAGTGGCTGATGGGAGGGGATGGGGATGGTGAGAGGGGCTAAAAGGACAAGAAAAAAAGTCAATCAATAGAAAGGCGTAATCCCTCTCCTTCCGGCATTTCCAATGGGACTTTATTTCTGAAAAAATATGAACAGTAGTCAATGGTGAAGGACAAATAATTTTTGATTCCCTTTTGAATTGTGCCACAAATTGCACGTATGATGTCTGTGAAATTTAAAAGATAATTTTACGAGACAAGAATTTCACAGTTTATGGTAGGTTTGTCTTTGTTTTGTGTGAAACCGCTCAGTGAACTACATCTCTTGCGTCGCACGATAGATCATCAACTCCAATACTGCTGTCCCTTGTAATGTTTTCTTACCTGAAGTGCGTTTTCCATCGACAAAAATAAAGATGGACCCCACAGCTGCACTTCTACCCACTGTACAAAACTTAAGCTAAAATATCCCATAACGAAGCATTGCAATCTTGTGTTGGTGATTTGGAGCTAGACTCTGCACACTAGTGATCAGTATTGGAGCCACACTTTCATGTTGGAGCCACGTTTTTGTTTCTGGCTAACTCAACTGCGAGCAGAGCTCAGTTGTCAGTCATAAAAAGCCCCTCTTTATAGCAAAAAGCAAATTGATAAGAAAAATGAAGATCAAGATATTTCGATGGAATCTGTCATGTTGTCCATTTCCATATACGGTGTCTGGTTTTATCAAGTGACTCCTTGTCTTTTTATCAGCCAGGAAGCCAAAGAACTAACAAGACTCATTGCTTGTGGTGTGGGACTACATCCAGGTAAAGAAACACACAGGCATCATAGCTTCAGCAGCTAATATTAGCTTTGGATGAAAATTAATTTGTGCGACTTTTGGGTGCATGGTCTCTCTAATTACACATCATGACAGCCTAATATGTCAACAGCTTTATGAAAAACTGCGACTTTCTTGTCTTGTAAAATTATCTTTTGAAATGGCTAACATAATGTGTAATTCATGGCACAATTCAAACACAATTTTAAAAAATCTGTCTCTCGCCATAGACTACCGCTCATATTTTTTCCCATGATGGTCTACTAGAAAGGGGACTTTGCATCCCTATACCAGTAATGATGAAAATGTTGAGTGTAAATGTAGGACCCTACACAAAATACTGCACAAATTAATAGCGATAAAAATTAATAACACTACTACACAAGTACAGAACACACAATTCACTTTTAGGACCTTGAAAAGTAGAAAAAGTTGCCAATTCTACCAAATCAAAAAATAGCTGAACCAACCACAGTTTGCTCCACAGCTTAAATGACAGCATGTAATGATTATTTGTCTGCAGTGCTGTACTTTGTTACTCCCTGCTCTTCTTTATTACTATATTAGTTATGATTGCACCCGTAATCATTCACTTATTCTACTGTTCGCACTTGAGAGTCACTCAGCGCAGGAGAATCAGAATAAATGCCTAAAATGCTAACACATGTTATTTCCTCGAACAGAGATGAGTGGGGTGTTTGGTCTGGTCTCGCTCTGTCTGTCTGTTGAGCCGAGCGCTGCGGGCCCACGCGGCTGTCCCGTGTTGTACTTGGCTGGCCGTCTGCTAACTGTCAGCGCAGTATCTCCTTACACTGATGAATGGGAAGTTTCCAGACCTTTCCCAAAGCTTTCATTCCCTTGTTCCAACGCTTCATCCAGAGGAATGGCCGAGAAAACAAGGGCTCCTCCGCCTGCCCGCCCGACAGCCTCCCTCAAGAGGAGCGCCAACGCCGAGACGGGCATGTAGGCTAAATTTAAAAAGAGGGGGAGAAAGAGGGACGGAGCGAGGGAGGGAGATAAAGAGTGAAAGAAATGTAGACAAAACACAGCAGAAGAAACACAAATGTGAAATACAAGAAATGTGGTGGGAGAGAGAGAGAGAGAAGGAGAGAAAAAAGAGAAGATGGAGGGAGCGTAATCCTCTGAACAGTGAACATGTGAATATCAGGCCAGTAGGGGTTTGGCGTGGTGTGTGAAACGGAGATAAAATCGATTAGCTTGTCCACTGACCCAGTGAGCAGCGGGGCCCCCCATTGCCCCAGTCCTGCCACAGCCCTGACAGAGACGTCCAGGCCGCCGAGGCCCGTAGGGGTCCCTTCTGGACACTGAGGTGAACAAAGTGGTGCCCTCCTGTCAAACTAAAGCCCTCGAGCACCAGCAAAACAACAAACCATGCTGCAATGCTTCACTGCTCTCTGATTCCACAGGAGACAGAAAAGATGTAGTGTGGGCTGCTGAAAGAGGACACTGTGTGTAACAGTTGCTGCTCAAAGTACACAACTAAAGCACTTACTTCAAGGAAAATACTGTCAGTTAATTAAGAATTTCAGCTGACTGGAATCAACTCATAATATATTATAAATCATAATTTAGTCATTTCTGTTTGGCTGTTCTATTCATGTGCTTTAAACCTTAGTTGACCGTGTCTCATAAAAGAATGACTTGTGAATAAATGCTTAAAGGGATAGTTTGGATTATTTGATGTCAGGTTACTTATCAGTGGTCAGTGTCTTACATATGGCTTATCCCCAGTTAGGAGAAGCACGAGCACAGAAGCTAAGCAATGAACTGCTGTGAATAGGTTCAGCAACAAAAAGTATTTTAGCCACTTAAAAAAAAGGGGCCACCCAAAAAACAAAAAAAAAAAAAAAAAAAAACAATATCAGTTGAGCATATGCTATATTAGAATATTTTCACTACTTATAATGTATAATGGCAATTCCCCATCAGACAGCATGTTCTGATGGGGAATCGACATTATAAAAGTCCAACGTCACTCTCTCCAAACCAACCAAAGTCCAGAGGGCAAATCATTCATTTTGACTGATTTTGCCTATGGAGTTTGGTTGATTTGCAGGGAGCAAACAGCAGCATCCCATCAGAAAAGGTTGCCTGATGACAAAGTAAAGCAATGAAAATATTCTAAATATGTGAACTTAAACTGATATTAATTTTTCTACCTAAAATACATTTTGTTGCTGACCCTGTCCACAGCAGTACATTGCTTAGCATCCAGATGGTTCTCCTCTCTGCTTGTCCAAACAGGGGCTTGCTGGCCTGACATCCGCTGGAGCTAAGACACTGACTGTTGATTGTAGTACCTCATACAAGCCTACATCAAATGATCTGAATTGTCACTCAAACAGTTAATAGAAGGTGTTAACGTGTTACAAAATACTTCATGAGGCAGAAAAAACCTACGTTTGATTCCCAACTAGGGAATAACCATAAATTAATCACCGTTTACCCACTTTCATATTTTTGCATGTTAAAACTCTTGAAGAAACTGACACACGCTTCTAATTTGAAGAGGAATGCCTGCTCATTCTCGCATAAGGAAGCATTTCAGAAAACCAGCTCTGCCACTCATCACTTCCTCTCATCCAAATAAAAACAGTTAAAAACAACAGTTAAATTTTTTATAGATAGCAACAATATGTTATTGACATATTAATTCTAGAAAATGGTCAGGTACTTCTTGGAAAATTCAAAAAGCACCAGCATGACAAACTTCCACCTGTTGACAGGCGCTGATAGCTGTCTCTATCGTTTTATCGCCTTGTTTTCCTCACATGATTTCCTCAGTCAGATCAGTGAGTGAGGAGCACCTCTTTGATTCCTGGCTCATTGTAGTGTATCTGACCCCGGAGGTCACAGAGTGGAAAGAAGTGGATGTGTCACCACTAAGCTCTTCTCCGTGTTAGAATAATATTTCTATGGTGCATTTAGGATGCTAACGCTAATCAAAACAGGACATCCTGAAGAGGGCCGTGCTCTCTCTTCCCTGGCCCCGCTCACCGACTGCTTTATGTTTTTGTGTTTGTGGAGGAGCGACAATCCCAGGAAGCTGCAAGAAAGGTTCATCAAAGCTCTGAGCAGGGGGCCCCGGCTGCAGGATCGCTGGAATGCGGCGTGGAAAGGAATCTCTACTGTCCTATTGTTCCCTTGTTTCCTCGGTCTCATCACACGCCGGCACGTCCAGTTCACTTACAGGTAAGGAGCGCTAATCAGCCCTGCATTCCTTTTCCTCAGCCGCATTCTTTCCTCTGCTGCGACCCTGACTGACCAACAACACTTGTGAGCACACACGCAGAAGGTGCACAGCTAATATGGAGACACACATTCACAGAGGGGAAGTTATCAACACAGATCTCTGAAGACAGGGACATGGTGTTTCCTTTTCTCAGACAGGGGATTGAGAGTGGAACAGTGAGGTGAACACTGATGGTCACAAGCGCCTGAGCAATGGAGCAAGTGGGGTAGCTGCCCTCTCACTTTTAGACTAGGGGGATCCCTACTTCTGATCATACAACTTTGCTATGTTTAAATGTTTAACCGTTTGGATCAAGACAGTTTATAATTACAATAAAATCAAACATTTTTAATATTAT
Organism: Lutjanus argentimaculatus; assembly: GCA_034769285.1. Classification (NCBI taxonomy): domain Eukaryota; kingdom Metazoa; phylum Chordata; class Actinopteri; order Lutjaniformes; family Lutjanidae; genus Lutjanus; species Lutjanus argentimaculatus. Next base: position 8,664,697 of record JAWZSL010000001.1, read on the forward strand.
CGAAAGGTAGGTGCACTCTCTCCAGCACCGAATAGGAGGCAACAAACCAGGTAGTTACTTTGGTAAAAGCCTAAAAAACTCATATGATACATGTGATAGACAGTGAATGAGTCAGTCTTTAAGTCAGCAAGTATTTGATCCACCAAACAGCACATATATTATTGAGACATCTAAATTTTAGAGGTGAGGTGACAAAGTCCAAAATTTAAAATGTGTGGGTTAATAGAAATTATCTTTATGGATTATACTGATGCTGAATTGACAAGATGACTGAACATATGATGCCCTTTCTTTTTTGTTTCTAGACTTATGTGTTTTTACCGACACATAAGGACTTGATAATTTGTAATATGTCTTAGAGGGTATTCTCCCCAGAGAGTGCGGGGAGCTTTAGTTTATTTCAAACTGTTAATATGCATATTTTTCAACGTTTTGTCACCACAACAGAAAAAAACATGATACATCATACCTCCTCTTGCCACTAATACTGCGCCCCTACTTTAACTATAACTAGTTGCCAAGGCTGATGGTGCAGTGGAAAGATGATTTACTGCCCAAAAACTGAGCTTGGACAAAGTCAGGAGTGTGTCTGACAAAATCTGAAAAGAAATCTGAGAAGTCTGGTTCTTCTTAAATTTCATTTCTACATTGTCTGTGTTTTTAAAATGTTTCACAAGACAACAATATATACATATATATATTTCAGTCCTTAAGTTATATCAATCTTACTATCCCTAAGCACCATGCCATGAATTAACAATGAATTCACAGCTTGTCATGACTTTTCCTCTTTGTGTCGCTCACTGTAACTGTCACTGTTTCAGCACTGCAGCAACAGGCAGGACAGCTGCTGTCACATCCATTCAGGTGAATGTGGTGCAGTGCAAACTTCATCAGGAAGGCCCCAGCTTTGATCACATCTCCTACCCTCATCTCTCCCGTCCTGCGGGGGCCAGGGGTCACCGCTTAATGAGCTTTGGGGAGGAGAGTGGGGGGCTTGTTGTGGTCGAGATGAAAGGTGTACAGGAATCACACACACATAGCACACAAACACATACACACCTGACTGCATCTGCTCTGTCCTCCCTTTTCAGCTACAGATGGGCACGACCTGATCCCCCCGTTTCACCCCTTTTAATCAGAAATGACTTTCCTCCTCTCCCTCCCTCCCTCCCTCCCTCACTCACTCACTCCTTCCATCCCTCGGGCCAGCCTGCTCCACCCAGGGAGATCCCCCAGCAGTGCTGGAACACGCTGTTATCACCACGTTCACAAAGCAATTGTTGGGTAATTCCTGTTTATAGCTATGTGCTCCCTCCAGTGTGTAAGAGTGAAAAAAAGGCACTGTTCTCTCTGTCAACACTCAATGACAGTGATTAAATTGAATGTCCAAAAGCAAACACATGCCGCTGCCAGTGCGAAGTTATTTACCATTAATTCAAAAGAATTTTAGTCATATCCAAAATCAGATAAAGAGCCATAAAATAAGGGCAACTAGGATGAAATTGATAATCAGTTTTGTGAATCCACTTATTTCCATTTGAGGTAACTGGGTGAGATATTAAAAAGAGAAAATGATCACACTGCAGCCTGTAAACTGACATGAAAACATAACATCATGTCTGCAGTCTAGACTGAAGTGCAGCACACAAAGATTGGCAGCAAGAATAAAGTCACATCAAGCCTCTTGTTTAGCCTTCCTCCTCATAAAAGCACTCAACAATGTAGTAAAGTGACTTTGGGTAGTTAGCTGATGTGAGACATGAGGCCAGAGTGTCGGGCCCTGTTTCTACCACCTGCTTCAGGTAATTGATTGGAGTATAAAATGATTGAGTTTCTTTAATTAGCTAACAGACATCTCTTCTCAAAGCGCGCCAGGGAGTGCTAACTTCACACTGCCTCATTAATAGCCTGGGCGAAGCGCACCATCAGCAATCTGTTGACATTATAACTCCTCAGACATCATAACGACACACAAATCAGTTTGATGTCTGGCTAAAGTTTTCAACTCAGCAAAATGTCATTTATCTCAGACCAATTTGTGATGAGAAAATGGCGACGTGTCACACGTTTGACAGCTACGGCGTATACTCTGCAGAGCGCCTTTGTTTTGTGCATAAGCACTAAAACTCACGCGCACACACTCGGCTCGTCCAAATAAGCACATACACACAGGCTCACCTCCCCTCCAAACACACACACACACAAGCACAATCTATAAAAATATGCTTAGCTTGGGACTGGTCTGTTGATAATGACCTCAGCCTTGGCACCGTACTGGGCCAGACCAGACTGCCGACAGACTGGAGGCTTTTGTGTGGACTCCCTATCTCTAACTCCATGACCTTTAGGGGGGAGAAGAAAGCAGAACTGCCTTTTTTTTATTTAGAAGGGGTAAGGCTCGCTCATTGTTCTGTGTTGGTACGGTTTCCCTGTGGTAAACACACAGCGGTTCCCAGGCTTGACATGTTGCTGCGCACCACCCTCTCCTCCCTCCCCTCCTACCATCCATCCCTTAATGTTCCCACACTGCCCTGTCTGGGTCGCTGCACCACACCAACCCCCACCCCCCCAACAACAACACACACACACACACACCACCATCAATAAACAAACACTACCGCGTCACACACAATGACAGCAAAACTACACCCTCTCACTGTTTCACCTGCCACTGAGGTAGCGTTCAGAAACGGCGTGTGCTTTTATGCTTTATGAAATTCCTCACATACATGATGGACAGAGATGGAGGAGAGCGGGGACTGCAGATGGAAAAGAGGGAGTTGAGATGGGACAGAAGCCCCTGGGGCCATGGAGGGCTGCCATCGGGCCTGAGAGGGGACCCATGACGAGCCCTGGAAGCTCCTGAGTTGCTCAGAACAGGGGCCCATCCTTCAAGCGGGTGACAACAGTGCATAAACAAACCACTAACCTCATCAACTCTCTGTTTACAGCGCTGAGACCGAGTCCTGGATGACTCATTAACATCGGGGACCTTCCAAAAGAGCACTTTTCTAAGAGGGGGGCAGCTACTCCCATCGTAAGAGAGGAGGAAAGTGGACGACATGTCAGACAGATGGGGGCGTTGATAGATGAGAGGACCTGGGTCACAGTCAACCTGCCCCCCCTTCCCGCCACCCCAAACCCAACAACACACGCACAAACACACTTGTACCTCAAAACACCACTAATACACCCACAAAGGCTACGTGTAGAACTGCAACAATTAGTTGACTAATTGATTACTTGTCAACTGTTAAATTAATTGCCAACTGTTTTGATAATCAATTAATCAGTTTGAGTTATTTTTTAAAAAAAAAAAAGTAAAAGTTCTACGATTCCATCTTCTTAAATGTGAACATTTTCTGGTTTCTTTACTCCTCTGTGACAGTAAACTGAATATCTGTGGAGATGTGGACAAAACAAGACATTTGAAGATGTCACCTTGGGCTTTGGGAAACAACGATCACCATTTTCTAGACTCAGTAATGAATACCTTAATCGACAAAATAACTGACAGATTAATCGACAGTGAAAATAATCAGTAGTTGCAGCCCCACAACTATATGTGTAAATGTATGTATGTGATAATATGCTATGCTTTACACCTGGTTTGACAAGTGTTCAGCAGCTTTCCCATTAAAAGTTTCTTCATAAATGTGTGTGTGTGTTCAGTCTTTTCTCCCTCTGCAGAATGATGACACAATTGTTATGCATGCATGACTCTGAAGTGGAAAACTGTCAGCTTCTTTAAAGCACCATTTACCCACCAGTTCACACAAGTATTCCATGTGACTTCAAGTTTAAGTTCGCATTTCACACACAAAAAGCAAACATATTAACTAGGTCTGGGCAACATATTTATATTATGTTGACATTGTGATATGATACCAGACTGGATATCTTAGATTTTGGATATCGTTATATCATGATATGACATAAGTGCTGCCTTCTCCTTGTTTTAAAGGCTGCATTACAGCAAAGTCATGTAAATTTCTAAACTAACCAGACTGTCCTAGCTGTTCTATTATTTGATTTTTGAATTGATATTGTTTATATCGGCCAGCCCTCTTGGTTGGGGAGTTTAATGGACAGCAATGCATCATATTCTACAGGATCATCATATGTTTGCATTATTTGAGAATATATGATATGTTATATTTTAGAGCAGATGTTCCCAAACTTTTTTAGTATGTCCCCCTTAAGAAGCTAAAAAAGCTTCATACCTCCCACCCAACAAAGATTATCAAGCATTCATAATAATTGCAGAAGCAACTGATAAAAAGTCATTCAAGTTGAATTTTAGTGAAATAAAGCTCGGCGTGATAGCAAACATGAACATAAATCATATTAATTCAACCTTGTTCACTCTATATTTCCCTCCTTGTCATCCACGTCCCTGCTGCAGTGGCTCTATTCCCCCCAGCTGGGCCTACCCCCCCCAGTTTGGGAACCATTGTTTAAGAGAAAATGTTTATTGGGATATTTATCATATATCACATAATAGCCTAAAAATATCAAGATACTATTTATAAGCTAACAATACATCAATCTGGACTGATATATCAATTCAATGTTCAACAATCCAATATGATCAATACAAAATGAAAAAGCTATGCCTTTATTTTGAAATTCCCATGCCATGTCTATACCACAAGTGCTGGTCGAGTTGGTTATAAAATTGTTGAATCATAATTTAGTTGCTGTTTGTGAGTTGACATAACTGTAACTGAAGGTGTTAAATGGACATATGATATCATCTGATATCAAAATCAAATCATGGCAGACTTTGTGCAAACATCGTATTGTTGTCAAAAGAATCTATATAACATCATATGTGATGAAACTTATGATTTGCATCCCTAATATTGTCCAGCCGTAACATGAACTCAAAAAATGCAGCAAGTTTTTTGAATATTATATTGTCTTAAAGTTAGTGACAAAAATCTTTTAATCATTTTAAAAAGTGACCATTACTCTATTTTTTTTTTAATTCAGTAAGTGCTCGACTTAAGTGATCTGCCCTATGCTGGTTTTAAGATGTACCTATGAGCACTGACTGATAGTAGGCTATGAATTGATATGACTTGATGAAAATAAAAAAAAGAAAACATAATTAGATAGATTGGCTGTATGGTAATTAATTTGCATTAGAAAACAAGTTCAAAGCAGCGAAAACAGAGAGGAGTAACCTCTGCCGTGGGCCTCAGTGATTCTTGACCCAGTCCATTACTAAAGGAGATATGGGACATTTGTATACAGAGCTTTGGCACAAAGCGGAGCGCAGGCACAGAGCACCGCTCCGGGACAACAAGGGCTGTTTAATGGGGTCTCTATTTCACTTTCCCTGCGCCGGCCCGCTCCCTCTCACCTTTTAAATGGGCCGATCTATTAACCGTTTTAATGAGCTCCGCCAGACAAACGCGAGATGCATGGCCCATTGCACAATGTGAGGAGGACGACGCGTTCCTCAGCCGCAGAGAGGAAAGGAGAGAAGAGGAGAGGAGAAGAGAGGAGAAGAGAGGAGAGGTGCTGACAGACAGACAGACAGACAGACAGACAGAGGGACAACGAGGCCTCTCATCTTTTCTCTTTTGCACGCACACATGAACGCACAACTTCTCGTGTGCCACTCAGTGGTGTCGATGTGTCAGATGTGCATCTAATGAGTGATGAGCCACATTTTTTCAACGAGTGATGGTTAAGAAAATACTGTAAATGTGACAAATTATTATCAAATTAACAAATTAACAACTGATTATTAACTAAATTGGATTTGAATACTCCATTGCCACTTGTTAAACTTCCAAATCATTTTGACGGAACTTTTTCTTTATTTCTAGCCAAAGTTCTTGTATGCAGCATAAAAGTAGAATTAAAATTTACACTCTACAAGTCTATAAATAAAGATAGAGCTGCAACGATTAATCAATTAATCAACTAGTTGCCAACTATTAAATCAATCGCCAGCTATTTTGATAATCGATTACCAGTTTTAGCGTTTTTAAGAAAAAAAGTCGATTCAATAATTTCTGCTTTCGATACATTTTCTGCTTTCTATATATGAGAGTAAACTGATTTCTTTTTTGTTGTGGACAAAACAAGACAATTGAGGACATCATCTTGGGTGATAAGCTGATGAGCATTTTTCATCTTTTTCTTACATTTTACAGATCAAACAACTAATCAATTAATAGAGAAAATAATCGACAGATTAATTGCCAATGAAAATAATCATTAATTGCAACGCTAATTCGGTGTCACCCTTGGCGGGTTATGTGAGATTAATTATCTTTGTAATTATTACTACCAAATTATCAAAGACCTCTAAACACATTATAATCAAGAGGTTTTTATTGGGACACAAAAATGCTAAGTGGGCCTTTAATTAGGCCTACACCAGGCTAGTTTGGATCATCAACCCCCTGCTCCTCCTCTTCCATCTTTCTGTAGCCCACAGTTCACCGCGGGGTGCGGCCTGCTGCACGCCTTGGCTATACTTAGTTGGGAGGCAAAAGCGAGTTTTTGTGGCGCACCGCATTACATCTGGACGTGCGGACTAATCAGTCAACCTCCATCAATCACTCTTACGTTTACCACCTCTCCATCACCTCCTCTATTACATCCACCCCCCCTTTTTTTTTTATCACACGGCTGTTCTGCGAGGAGGCCCCCGTACATGCCCGTTTTAACACGACTGCTCCGGACAGGCGGGGAGGCACACACTGAACGCATTTACCAGCAGAGCTCTTATGAGGGGTCTGGGAATTTAAATATTCACTGTTGACACTGTGCAGACCTGGCTGGGGGCCAGAGCGGGCCCGCTTCTCCTGGGGACCCAGAACATTCCCCCCCATTTCTGACTGAAGACGCTGAAATCTTCATCTTCCATCTCGAGAATAATAATCGTTAAATTATCCCATATTCTCAGACTGGCTTTAATGGTTTGCAAGAACGTAGAAAAGTTGATGTAGTTGCTGCTTGTTGCCGCGTGTGTTCCTTTCTAAACGCAGTAATAAAAATTAGTCTAAAACCAAGTCTGTGTTTCACAGTCAAAAGAAGCCTGAAGGCCGATACAAGGAAAATTAAGTGCTTTGTTTCCTGTTGATGGTGAGGATGATGATGAGATGATTATGGTGTGTGTGTGTTCGTACGTGAGTGTGTGCACCTATTTTCTTATGCATATTTTCGAAGCAGAATCACAATAAAGTAACATTCGTACTTGCTCTGTGGTGAAGTAATTAAACAGTAATTTACATGCAACAATTTCTCCATATATGCTGCTTGCAGAAATTACATTTCATTGTTTTATTCACTTTATTTAGCTGTTTATATGCAAAAATACAGGTGTTCCATATGCAAAACGAGGTGCAAACACTGGTCACTGAACTAACTGAAACTCTCATGCAAAACATAACGTCCTTCATATAAAATTTCTGCGAGCACTAAATTATTGCAGGCCTGCGCCTTGAAACTGTCGCCTTTCTGGACTTGACCTCCCTGCATAATTCCGTCCAAAAACATCTGCAACGCAATTCTACATTAACGGTGTGCGTTTTACGGTTAGAACCTCAACAAATGAAAGATTAAAAACTCAAATGAAAGTCAACACAGCGCAGAAATTCAGACACAACACAAATGAAACAGCTTTAAAAAAAAAAAATATCATTCTTGATCATTTATTTTAGTAAATCAATGCATGAACAGCTATATCAATTATCCCCTTGCATAAATTCTTCCACTTGATTGCGTCCGAGTAATTAAATCGATTTAATGACATCGAATGTTTCGATATTAGACTTAATTTAATCAAACTCATTGATTACTTCAAGTTATTATTTGATTCTAAATTAATTTTGTTAGCAGGTATATTTGTGAGGAGCATGCCGCCTGCAATAATCAAATTACACGGACTCTAAACTCTGTAAACTACAACAGTCCTGCATCAAAAGAATTAAAACATCAAAGTCTGAATTTGTTTTTTTTTTAGAGTGCCATATAATTTAACAATCAAGACACATTAACCATTAATATGTGCATGACTAATATACACAAACAGAGCCACAAACACACAAACAGATCCCCTTCCCTGAAACATTTACCATGCCTGTCTAAATCCTCGCTTTCTCCTTATTTCTCTCCATCAACCTGCCTTTTCCAAGTTGCTCCCCGCAAACTGAAGTGACCAGCAGCCCCGGAGCAGCAGTGTGCAGCGATTACAGTACAGCTGCCGATGCACGGGACATGGGATTTTCACCTACAACGCTCTACAGTACGCTACAGCGCCCACTACATGCAACCAGTAATTCCAATACAGGAGCGGACGCCTTGCAAAGTTCCTCCATCGCTCCCGAAACTTTAAAGTTTACACTCTTCGTGTGACAGCGTTTCTCTTTTTTCTTCGCGACCATATCATCGTTTTGTCACTCTTAACACGTCAAAGTGAGGATTATGGTTCTCTGGCGGAGATGAAATCGTTAGAGAAACTCTTAATAAGAGCAGTGATAACAGCGACAGTCTATAGGTATATAAGATGGCATGTTTGAAAAGGAAAAAAGAAAGGGATGTTGCACCTACTCGTGGCCAGTTTCCGTGCCCTGCCTTTGGACCTCATGGTGCCAGTCTCTCGGCGTGGGTTTGTTTGGATTTTTTCTTGGATCTTTTTTCCTCCTTTTTGTTTTTTCTCTGTCCTTTTTCTCTGGGTTTCTCAATCCAAACGCGCTATCTCTCCAGCATTGTCAGTCTGGACACCTTCGCACATGCGCACAGCCCCGAAATCTGCCGGCAGCAAGTGCCAGAAAAAGTTTGGGACGATTTATCACTTTGATATTAACCTGATCTGGTCAAGATGTGTGAATCGTGGACATCTCCTCTTCGTGTCAGAGTTTCAAACGATCACTGAGTGAGAAAGCGGGGCACACACTGCAAAAAATGCCCCGACGCTGCTGAAGCCTCAGAATCAGTCGTGTTGTTTATTTAACACGTGAGGAAACTTTGTAATTGAGATGGCACAGTGCAGTTTTGACTTGTTTCAGGACTTACCTCGAAACAAGAGCCACTAACCCTGAAATAAGGCAGGAAAATGCAACAGGATCATTAACTGGGTTGAAGAAAACTCGTCCAGAAAGTTAAAATAAAGTTAATCTTCGAGGTGCAATAGGGATCATGTCAGTGTTTCCAATGAAAAAAAAAAAAGTTCTTTAGACGAGCACTAAATGAAATGCCTTCATAAGATGGATATTTTTTGCAGTGCAGTCAGCACCCCGGATCTACGGAGCGTCGAGGACATTAATTATAAAGATCTTTATTCTCAATCCTTACTGCGCACCTTTTCTCTTTAAATGAAGTCACATTAATCAATGTTCACTTAAATTACCAATGCTGGATGTAGTCATTAAAGATTTTATATATTTTAATTGTGTTTTGACCATTATAGCGAGCACTGGGTAATGAATGAAAAACTTCCCCCCTCCCTCTCCCGCTTGGGCACCCGACTGACAGCTCTAATATGAGAGTGCCCAGGTTTTTTCTCCCTCTCTTTCTCTTTGTGCTGACAATTATTAATACGTTAAGTGCTTAGTATTAATGCCTGTTTGAGACGTTTCTGTTGCAGTGCGTAGATTTCATCACTTGGTAATTGCTGAAGGCTCGAAAAAGGATGTTTTCACTTGATTTCACTTGGTAGGAGAGCGTTTCTATCAAGAGAGAAAAAGGCTTTTGTTCAAACGTTCATCTCAGTAGGTGGAAATTATGTTTGATTCATTTTTTTTTTCGTTCTGGATTTTTAAGCAAAAGGCCACACTCATAAATGCATGCCATCCAGGCACTAAAAGTCAATAAAAATCACTGCATGTCTGCTGTTATCACATAAACATTTTATAGAGGCATATTTAGATACTGAGTCATATATCAGCAAAACTGAGTACCAGCCAGATACAAAAACAGCATATCAGGACTTGTTACTATTCTTTGCGTTTCATTGCTAAAAAAAAAAAAAAAAATACAGTAAAATTGCAGTCACATATGAAGGTGTTTGTCCCCAAACAGAGACAACGTATAATTAAAGTAACTGGCAATTAATTAGGTCCGTATGAGATCATGCTGACCTTGCAGATGAACTCTTTAATGGGTTGTGAACTCTCTATCGATTCCAAAGTGAAACTGATTGAAGTCGTGACATCATGCCATGTCATGGGAAAAAAAAAATCATTTTGGTCAGCCCCAAAAACCAAAGCGTGCCATATGGTAATACGCACTTATATGCAAAATATGGCCAACAAAACCCCCAAAAGTATTTTGCTCAACTTAATCACAAAGATATCTTCTCATTAAATTTAAATACTTTTAAAGATGTAGTTCCATGTCTAAAAGTGGACCAAACTAAACTAAAGTGAGACATCTCTGTTCTTCATTTAAATGGGCGCGTTAAGAGAGGTTAATACTGATACTTTATTGTGGTTGTACCTCACTCTACCTCCACTGTAATGACATAAATGGTGCTATTAAGTGGGTAGCGCCCATACACCGTGCCTGGGAAGGTGGCGCGCCGCGCGTGAGCACACACAGAGGGGGAGAGAGAGAGAGAGAGAGAGAGAGAAGAGAGAGAGAGAGAGAGAGAGAGAGAGAGAGAGAGAGAGAGAGAGAGAGAGAGAGAGAGAGCTTGAGGCGGCGCGCTCAATTAGCCTAAATGGAAACAGTTTTCATTCACCGCAATAACTCACTCTTCTCTCCCCTTGTCTCTTCTCCCTTCTCAAGCACTTTTTCGATACATATTTTATTATGATACACTGAACCCGGTGGCGGGGCGGAGCGGCGCACACATCCCCACAGCCCCGTGGATTGTAATTATTAGAAATTAATTGGGTTCGGGACCCCCGCGGTTGCAAGTATAAACTAAAAGATCGCCTCACTTCTTTCACTTTGCGTTGAATTCACACGTACAAGCAAACGAGTCTAATTCAATGTCGTTTAAAGTGAGGAAATGTTCTTTAGGTACGCTTAACTGTATTACAGCAGTAGTGTATCAGCTGTTAAGGGGTTAAAAAATAACATGATGTGTACTGGGGGTTGTCGAGGCAGACTAAAAGTGAAAAGGGAGCCTCCGGCACAAGGAAATTACCAGCGCCCGCGTGACCTTTGAGCAAGGTAATCAATCAAGTGATCAACAGGGATATTTATCACTGCTTTGTCCGACCAAACCTGTGTCTGGAAACAAAATAAAAGATGTAAAAAATTAGGAAATTGATTTTCAGGTAGGTTGGTATACAATTACTAAAAACAACACATATCAAATCGATTATCTCTCATTTAATCTTTCTCTTAATGTTATGTAATAATAATAATAATAATAAATAATAATAACAATAACACATACCTATTCTTTACGCTTTGTAATTAAATATTATCAAAATCTGGTCTAAATAAGCAAAAATAGAACGGCATTAAATTAGGCCCTAATAAGAAACAGCCAAATTTCACTACCACAGGCCCACGTTTCGTCTTGTTATTTATGTTTCACTATCCTTCATATCAGGCCTACAGTATTGAAGACACGTTAGGAACATGTGTTCAGTCAGGGTTTATTTCAGTCTATTTCTCACACCTATAATATCGCAACGATTTCCTTGCTTTTTGTTTCATTGTATAGTGTTTTAAAAATGCAAAGCTTTATTTGGCCCAGTGCGTGCTGCCCCTTTGTGGAAAACTATCGACCCAATCAAAGGCAGTGAAAGCTTCCATGAACAGCTAATGCAATGAAATAATACTCCAACGAAGAAAGTAATCCCTCTTCACTGGGCAGAGACCTGATCAGTTAAAACAAAGAACTTTTAAAACAGACAGCAAGAGTAAAAGAGGAGGCATTTCTAACCCATTTGACTCAACATCCACATTTCATTTTTAATTTTGATTTTTATGTTGTATTTTTGACAGAAGATAATTTAAAAAAAATGAGGGCGACTCTTCAGTGAATATTATAAAATCGTGGCTTAAACGCCTGGTCAGTGTCAAAGTCCGAAAATCCAACCAAACAAACAAAACGACAAAAAGACATCGGGATAACAATACTTGCAGGCTGAACACATAACATTTTATATATACAATATTTCGACACTGTAATCGTGTAAAAAGGCGTGAGACGATCTAAAGAAAAAGCAAATATGCCTGATAAAAATCTTTTCTTGTTAAAGATCTTTCGTTATAACTTTATGTCGTGTAATCCGACAGGCCTAATTATTCCAGATGAATACAGTGTATAGAGGCTTATAATTCCATACTATACATAAAAAACGATGTTATACTTGTTTTTAATGAAGATATAATTATTATTAAAATTAACAATACACTTATTTGACAAAAATGCATGAAAATAAAAATCATATTTTTTTCCAAAACTTGCAATGTGAACTATCCTAAAATGATATTTCTTTGTCTTATTTGTGAGCGATTATATAAATCGACGTCAATTAACAATAACTTACCAAAATTAAAGTCACAAAAACATGTGAACTAATTTTATTTGCATGTTTCATAATAATAAAAAAAATATAAAGGTCTCAAAACATGAAGCACTGGGACCACAAAATGCGATATGTGTTTGTGTGATTGCTTGCTCTCCTACTTATTGCATGAGACTGAGTCAGTGAGAAAAGACGGGCTTGTTGTTGAAAATTCGTTATACTATACCGCCCTCTAGTGGATACTGTCCTACAGCGTTTGAGGTATATACTTTATGACTTAGTGATGGGTGTGAAGTCATGCAGCATTCAGAGGTCAATACTAGTGTGAATGAATGAATGAATAAATGAATAGATAAATAAATAAATATTCTGCAAAATCCCACAGCCACATTACACAGGAACAATAAGTCTAACTGAGTGTTGGTTTTGTCTTTTACACACTTGGTATGGATCAAGCAAATAAACTCAAAGGCAGAGGGTTAACATACATGTGACTGATTGATGACCTGGCCTGGCTTGTACTGAAGTAAAGTGCATTTTAACAGCTGCTTGTGGTCTCAGTATCCAGCATGGGAGACAGATTTCGATGCGCTCCTCAGACAATCTGTGGAAGTAGTATTGATAGAGGCTGGTGTTGCCCATGGACATATTTATCTCTGAGAACTGCATGATGATGAGAAGGTCTTACCTCCACACACACACACACACACACACACACACACACACAACACACACACACACATACACACATACACACACACATCTAAAGATACCAACTCATCCCCATCAATTTCAACTGATGTTCCCCTTGCAACAAGTACGATCAACGGAAAGATGTGACAAGTAATCAATGGGACAGTCAATCAGGTTTATTTATCTCCATTTCCAGTAACGGCAGACAGTGGAATCCTTGTCAAGTTCCCGGTTGCAAGGCAATTAAAGGACCATACAGATGGATGGGATGCTTAGGACACTACCAGTCAATAACCCAGACAGTGCCTGCACTTGACTGCTTACAGCACACTTCCTCTGAACTTGAAACAGACAGATGGATGTCAAACTTGCTTTGTATGGACATTTTCAGAGCTGAAACAATGAGTCAATAATCAATATGTCTTTTAAACAAAAGACATTTTGATGTGTCATAATAGGAAAAGCACATGTCTAAACAGTGAAATTAATGATGGCTGAATTTCTTTTAGCTGCATCAGCCTCAGGATCCTAGTATAAACCTTTTTCTCAGCAATCATTGTTGAAATATTTGGGTATACACAGGTATTACTAATGATACTAATTATTTAATTCACTGGAAAGGCTTTCCTACAATAATTGGAACTGGACCTTAATTTGTATATTTGGGAACATCTGTGTTTAACCTAATTTCATATCAATATAGTTGAGGTGAAACAGGTCTATTGTAGGTTATAGGTAGAGTAGCAAAGAATTTTAGCCGCTCTATTCAACTTTTGTAAAGGCCCAGTGCAGTAGACTGGCAGAGATTAAATAGCAGAATAAAGCAGATATGGAATATAGTATTCATAAGTATGTCAATAGTGTTTAATCACCAGAAAATAAGAATATTGTGGGGTTTTTATTCCTTATGCTGGAAATATACTTGCTTTTAACTATGCATTCCCATATGCACCCCTATGCATCCCGACGCTTCATGGCTGCCTCGTGTATCCTGCGTCCATTTGGACCGATGGTTGTGCGCGTCCTCAGAAATTAACGCTACGCATACACGAATGCAAACGCATGGTTAAACAGCAAGTATATCTCCAGCCATAGAATGAGCCACCATGTTACACTGCCGTGTCTCTACAGGGGCTCTAAGTAGGGCATTTTGGGTTTTTTTGCTACTACCATAGGCTCTCCGCCCACTTGGAAGTGGAGGATGAGGTGCCATCTTTGCAACCTGCAAGCTCACCACTTCATTCCACTAAATCACACAAACTAGTTCTTTGGTCTAATATTTGCTTTATCAAAATGTGAGGGACACATTACAGTACCTCAGAACTTTTGTTGGATGCCCTGTTTCAATTTATTCCTGTCACTTATGTATTGAAAGTGCCGCAAAACAGTTGGTTCATGAAGTTGAAATGAGGAATTTCCTATTTTCCCCCAAATTAACTTGCAAATGATGAGAGTCAATTATCAAGCAAAAACACTTAACTTTCTAGTTTTAGCTTCTTAAATCTGAGGATTTGCTGCTTTTCTGTTTTATATCATTGTAAATCAAATGTCAATGGGTTTTAGACTGTTCACTGGGGAAAAAAAAACAAGAAATTTAAAGACATCACCTTAGTCTTTGGAAAATTGTTATTTTAACAATATTCTGATGTTTTATAGACTAAATTAGTGGTTCCCAACCTTCTTCCTTAATGGATCCCATTCTTATTATTGAATAAACTGATTAGGTAACACATTTCATGGACATTTCATATTGTATTTAATGCATAGCAATAACTACAAAATAACTGTAAACTATACAATTAACCCAAATAGAGAACACAATAACTGCAGGAAGTTTGTGTAAAACAAGCAATTTGTGCGAATTTTGAGCATTTTGTTCCCTGTGAATATTGCATGAGAGATGAGCTTTCCTGATTTATATATAGTTTAGGAATGTTCAATACAATTCTCTATGTATTTTTTTTATTTATTTATTTTAACAATCATACATACTCAATAGGATTCTGTTTTTTTTTTTTTTTAATTCAGTGTTTTCTCCTCCCTGGTGCCTGGCCATTGTTCTGTTAACTATTTAGTTGTTTACCCTGCATACCTTAATACAGAATGAGCCTGTTTAGCAGGGAGTGAAGCCTCTATAAATAGAACTTGTGTTTGAATGAGATGCTGAGGCCTAGTTAATATTATTATAAAGTTGTCTTACACCCCTTTAAATTCAAGAAGGCTTTACAACACCTTGTGATGCTTTGGCAAGGACCCCAGGTTGGGACCAGTGGACTAAACTGTTTATCAAAAACATAATCCACATTAAAGGATTAAAATAATTGTCTGTTATAATTAACCAATTGACTTATGAAATTCAAAGGCTGTCCATGGCAAGACAATCTATCTCTGTCAGTGAAGTCTTCAGAGATATTTTTGATCAAAATAGTCCCTTACTTCTGATATTCCTGCACCACAGGCACTGCTCTCTTCTATAAAATGAGAGAAAGCATAAAGTGAAACACCAAGCACACACTGTCCCACATAAACGAAGGCTATCATGATCTCAATGAAAATGCTGAGGTCTGATAAATTGTCCCCCAGAAACTCAGCCTAGTGGTCAGCAGTCTGAAGTGACATGCATCTCGGGGGGCTTAGTTGTTTCACAGTGGCACGAAGCACTAGCTGTGGTGATTTTTGTACGACATCAGGTGAGCGCAACAAACATTTTTTTTTTTATTTTGATAAGAATATAACCAGACCCTTTCCAAAGGGATCCATGTATGATCTTTTTGAAACTTGTCTTACCCATTCGTAGAAACCAACAAGTAGAATGGAAGCGTCCAGAAGAGGGAATGAGGTGGAGAGCTCCATTTTCTCCAGAGGCCAGTGATGCTATACTTTTTTTTTTTTTTTTTTACAAAGGTACAGACAAAGGGTAAAAAAAACAAAAAAAAAACAAAACCCAAACCAATAATGTGGTTGTTGTCATGTCGTTTCCATACTGACAGATGGTAACTAGTTTTGATTCATGTTAGCATATATCAGCGTTTCTCAGCCTGGGAACAGTTGGGTCAAACAGTCAGTGCTGCTGTTGCACATATTGTCTCACTGTAAAGACACTGCTCTACATTAAATGGAACGGGACTTTGATTAGTGCCATTGGTAACACCTGTGCTTCCCTCGCTATTTCAGGTCAAGATGGCTGCCATAAAAAAGGTGTCTGACTTTCATGCTCCTTGTCTTGTACATTCTTGTCCACTGTCACTTCGTCATGACTCTACTGGAGCACTAATGCCAAGTAACCATTGACACTGTCATAAAAACTAAAGGCCTATATTATTTTTCCAAAATGTTTAAAAATGGGACTGCCTTTCATACAGGAGAGGGCACCAATACAAAACAAATGAAAGATCAGAAGTCAAATTAAAACAAAACTACTCTAGTCATTTTTTCCAATAAGCCATCATTGCCAAACACGGTCAGGTAGGCCTATTACTACTAACATTATTGTTAATTTAATTGTTTAATTTTTATTTGGCAATGTTTACAGTTGCAGAATGGCATGAATGTCTTCGCTTCCAGTCCTCACCGTGTGCAGCAATAATATATGTACGTCTGCCGCGGTCACCAGTCTATTAATAAGTCTGCATAATTTTTAGTCCTCGAAAAATGATATACAGATTTGCCGCTTTCCGAATCTATGACCTCAGAAACTATGTGTGTGTGTAACATAAGAAAAACTCCTGCCCCCACCGGCGTCTAAATGTAGGTCGCATTTTCTGTGGCTCTGGACGCTCGGGACCAATCCGCGACGTCGTATTTGACGTCTTGGTGACTTTCTGATGCGTTTAGGGACAGCTCGGATAAATCCCACATATTTTATTTTTAAACTTTCAGAATAAGCGATTTTTTTTTCTTCTTTTAAAATGTAAACATTCTCTCTTGTATATCACTGTAAATTACATATTAATGGGTTTTAGACTGTTAGAAAAAGGAAGGCATTTAAAAACATCACCTGTAGTCTTTGGAAAATTATTTTCACAATTTTATTATGTTTTATGGACTAAACAAACTTCCCAACCTTCTTCCATCAGGAATCCCTTTCTTATCATTGAATAAACTGATTAAGTGGCATATTTCATGGACATTTTATATTATATTTAATGCACAATAATAACAGTTCAGAACAACCGATAAACTATACAGTTAACCATGATAGTGAACACAATAACTGTGCTAAACAGAACAGATTATTTCCTGTGAATACGGGCTGTTGTGTTCTTTTTCATTAGCTTGTTTAGATGTCATCAAACTGAATCCACACAGTTACCTACTGTAGCTTGCTGGCTTTGTAAAGGCACACACATTTTTTTCCATGGTATTTCTGTTCATGGCAATATCAACCAGCTCTATTTCATTATACCCAGCAGGCAATTTGAGGGAGGATGCCATCCCCCTTATTAGCAAAATGACCCAAATGCATCACCCTTATTAACCTGGCATCCTCCCTTTCTACCCCTAACAGATAGTGCAGGAGGCAGAGAGGTTGATTAGCTGAATATGTTAATCCAGTCTGCCTGACTCAGTGATCCTTTATCTGGCCGAGGTCTGTGCAAGTTACAATCTATGGCCATGACCTTGGCTCTGAAATATCAAGAGCCTAACTTTGCTGTGTATTGATAAATGCATGGTGCTATCCATGGTGCTGAAGTGGGAGACGAATTTGTAATTGCGCTTTTTTCTCTCAGCCCTACCCTTCTGTCAGCTTTGTCTTGGATGTCTAATATTCTCTAAACTATACTATTCACACCAAATCCTCTCCTGTGTCTTAGCCTATAGTACTGTCAGTAGTGTCTGTGCTGCTGAAAATACACTCCCAGACTAAGCCACCTCCATAACAAAATATTTTAGTGCAGACATGACCATAGCTTTTATAATATGATTAGTGTTAGGGCCACCCCTTTTATTAAAAATAACAAATCACTGACTGATTATACCTGAATAATGCAAAATATGTGCAACCACTCAAAAAATACCACATAAATTGTATAAGCCATGTGTAGGCTGAAATTCAGTTGTCTGCACTCAGTCCACACTAAGCAGGCTCCAGGGGCAAAAACCAACATTGCGCACTTCTACAAATCTCCACAAGATGGCTGTATGGAGCAAGATAACAACAATCTGACAACCATAATAGGGTCCTTAATTTAGGATTACATGTTGCCCACATAAGCCATGTAATCACTTGGACACTGTTTGAATTTGTTTGCAATTATTGAAGCCTTGTATTCATGATGTTTTCACCTATCACTAAGCCCTGTAGTGGGTATTCATTTGTTTATTATTAAGTACTTTGTTAATCCCTCATCAGTATAGAAATGTATTAGTTGTAGAGATGTCCAATGTTGAGTGCTTTGGAGATATGTCTGTCCATGTCTGACTAATGTCAGACTGTCGGGACTGCCACATAGTTGTAAGACCATCATTCCCAAACTCTGGCTTGGGACCCACAGGTGGGTCACAGGAGATTTTATTTGTGTCCCCAAATAAATAAAAGACAATGGAAGAAATTCTGCAAATTTAAGATTTATATCTACAATACACCTTTTTGTAAATCATTTAAAATGTGTATATTGTTTTACTTATGAGAGGAAACAACAAGAGACTGTTAATTTTGCCTAAATGCACTTATTTTGTCTCATTTATGAAGTAGGCTAAAATGCCCTATATTGTTTTCATGATGAGAGGAAATAAAAATATTAGATGTCCTGTTAACTCAGCCTAAATTAATTCATTTCTCGTCTCTTAAGTTTTAATGTGTATGTTTTCAACAAAGCATCAAGATGCAGAAATGGCAGTAAAAGTGGTCAGTAACATTAATTTATGCATGAATGAACTCTTTCTAGAATTTAGTGAGGCCTCTTGTGACCTGGGTTCCGATGGTTTGTCATTTTTAAAAAGTAGGTCCCCAGAAATAAAGTTTGGGAAACACTGCTCTAAGTAGTTAGGGCTTCAGTGTCTTGCTCAAGAGCACCTCTCCAGCTACCAGCTCACTCTCTGTACTGTGGTCTGTGCTAGACTTGAACTGGCCACTTTCTGGTTTCCCCAACATTTGCCCCCAGTTATCAGTGACCATGTCAGTGTGACTGTGACAGTAAAGAGACATTAATACAAAGTCAGTAGATCTCTGGTACAGTGTAAGACATGTAGCCCCAAGTAGATCTACGGTTCAGAGTGTGAAATTTTGAAACATGGCATTTTCCACATTTATGCTATCTGTTACGGCTAACATGACATTACAACTCAATTGAGAGGATGAATTGAATTCAAATGCAGGGTTTATCTGACTTAAATCGGTTGATCAGAAAAAATATATGTATTAGAAATTGCTAAAGCATGTAAGAATCTCTTCCTGTGTTTTTTTTTTCTTTATGTTTTTTTCAACAGGGTAATGCTCACATAAAATGTCATAAGGATCATTTTATGTGAGCATCAGCAACATCAAAGTTGCTATATTATGCTCATTTTCAAGCTCATACTTTTAATATGGATTTCTACTCGAATTGGTTTACATACTTTCATATTTAAAAAAACACATTTTATTTCTCATGCTGGCCATAGGTAGAACACCTCCATTCAGTCTCTTTCACCACTCACCAGAGAAGCTATTTTATTTCCGTTTTGTCCCTCCTGTCTCCCTTCTTTATCCCCTCCTCTCTGTACGTCCACAAAATAACTTTAAAATACAATTCACCTCTGGTCAGCAGTCAACAAGGTCAGAGAGACTAATTAACTAATGAGCCGTGCGCAGTCAGCTCCTCTGTGGGTCAATGCTGCAGACAGGTTGAGGAGCGAGAGTGAAGATAAATGTGCTTTTTTTATCCCAAAAGTTTAAAAAAACAAACTCTGAGCTTTCCCCTCACCCTGAACAGGTCCACGACTCCTCTGTGGGTCACTGCTGTAGAAAGGTTGAGAAGCAGGAGTGAAGATAAATCTGCTTTTTAATCCCAAAAGTTTGAAACATAAAATCTGAGCATCAGAGCAAAATCAGTCACTCTGGTGTTCCTTCCTCAAGAAGCCCCAGTCTTCTCCAGAGCTCTCCGTCTCTCAGCAGCTGTCAGTCAGCTCTGTGCTTCAGCTCTGCCCCTGTCCTCTCCACACTTGTATTTTCATGGCAAAAAAATATTACTTTCCTTCACTGAAGCTACCGGTAACTTACCTTTGGGCTGCAGACGTGCTGGATTCCACCAGATAGCTCAGCTGTTAATGCAGTTTCCTTAGCAATGTGTGTTCACAAATTTGAGGGGCGGAGTTTATGAAGAAGCACTGAGTGCGACTGTGTTTGTTTGGCTGTTGTGTTCAAATACCAACTGTCTTCCTCCAGCCCCATACCCATTCCAAATTCTGTTCCAAACTAGCTCCACATAATGCAAATGTGTTACAAAGTGATGTCACAAAACAATGGGACAAAGGCTGTATTACAAACATGGCATTCCAGGCAGTTCAGAGGTGTTTTCTGTGGGATAGAGTAACAAACTTGGCATAGACATTTTACATGCACAACAAAAACTATAACACAATAAAGGAAAGGGAGAACCCCAGGAAGCATAATATGGCCTCTTTAAAGTTTTTTTTTTTTTTTTTTTTTTTTTTTTTTTTTGTATTTTATGGCAGCACACAATTTGTTATTTTGGTATTTGGCTTTCCATGTCACCTCACTTACATGGTGGATACTTTGCAACTTTGTTTGCAATCAAAATTATTTTTGTTTTGTGCAGTTGTAGTTTTTTCTCTAGCACTGAATACAGATAGTTGGAAATAATGGAAGCGTTACTGAGCATTTGGTTTTTTGTTGCTGTATTCCCCAGAAGAACAGATTAGACCATTGAGTTCCGCCCAAGTGTTATTTCTTATTCTCATATTTGCACAGGTATACCACTATTTTTGGGAACACTGAATTATTGCCCATTCAATGTGCCAGTTTAGCTCCAGTATAAACTTTAAAAGTTGTGTGTGGTATAATATTTAAAGGAATTTGTATGGTGCAATTATTGTAAGTACTCAGTGGAGCAAATTTGGTACCCCGCGGAGCCTAGCTCAAATTGCTCCTTAGATATGCTATGTGCTATGTTCATCTATGTTGAAAAGTAAACCTAATTTTGAAGATGGTTAAAAGATGTTGCTGGGGGACCTGTAAAAGCAACATATAGCCACATTGTAACTTAGCTAATCAAAATGCTAACTAACTAGCTAGCATTTTGTTAACATTAGCTATCAGATGTAACTAGCTAGGTAATAATTTATTAAGTTAGCTATCTAGCAAGTTAGTGTTTAGCTACAGAGCAAAATGTTTGTACTAACTATTAACAATTGCTGTAAATAAGTTAGCTTGTAGACGTATAGTACAGAGCAGATAGGGGAGGGACTAATTAATTAATATTAATACGCACTTTATCAGCTATTGATCTGGATGAGGTGAAAGTTGGATAAGTTCGATAAAGACACAATGAGACCCAACACTACTCCGGGAATTTCAATTAACATTTTATTTCCAGTATGTATTTTTTTAACAAGTCAAAAGTTTGAGGTGCATAGTCATGAAGGGAGCATGAGCAACATGATCACAAACACAGACAAACAGCTGAACATTCACGGGAAGGTTGATCCAGGAAACCTGGGGTTGCAGATTTATTGTGAACGTGGTGATACAAATGGAGTGACCTGATGTAAGCAAAACATAGAAATTTGCTGCAAGATTTCGACTTACTACAAAATACTGTAATTTGAATAATGTCAGTGGCCGTGGATAGCTTGAGATAAAACGTGTAGATATGAATTGGTTATTTTGATTAAGATAGAGTAACATTTACAGCTGCTGGATGCGTAAAAAATATTGTTGAAGTTGTTTAAAATGCAGGACTGCAGTGAGAAAATGTGGAGAGGTCAGTGTCAGCCTGTGCTTATAATTCAAATGTCTCGCCAGCTAGCCTTGGTCTATAAGATAATCTCTTTCAGAGTTATAGGAGGCAGTTTGCTAGGCTTGTAATATAATATTGACACACAATAGGGCACAATATGCATCATAGTTTGGCATCGCTCACAATAATTTGAACAATGTTCACCATCCGATAATTCTCACAGGTAAAACAATTGGTGTGTTTGTGCCAAAATAAGAACATATTAAACCCATTTCATCTCAATTCATATATCATCCCCCTGGATCAGGTTTGTAGTAACTTTTCTGCTGAGCTGAACTACACCGACGTTAGATCAGTGGTTTGATCTTTTGATCTGTGTGGAATGTGGGAAGCAGACAGCAGACGTCAGACTCTTGGCTTGGCAGTGTGAGTTTCAGCTGCTAGAAATACAGAAGTAGTATAGAGCAATATCATCCACAATTTAGTACTGAAATGCCATTAATACAGCGGTAGACGGTAATACAACAGATTTTAGTAGTGTGAGTGTACTAAGTGAGTTGTGTGTCACTGTAATAGTGGTCTAACAACAGCAGACGTGAGACTCTTGGATTGGCAGTGTGAGTTTCAGCTGCTCTGGCAGTAAGAGCAATACTAACTCTAAGGAATCATAGTGGTCAATCAGAAGTCCCAACACTGTGTTATCTTAGTGAATAATGTGACGGTAACACTGAGACAATCTGGAACTATTTAATACTCACAGCGTGAGCGATTTGATAAAGGGTTCATGTTCGTACAAACTGCTGCATGTATGCGTTTAGTGTAAACTCATACATATGCATCACCCCTTTTTAAATGTAGATAAATGTGCACAGGGATTGAGATTATGTGTAGTTACAAGCAATCTAACTTTTATCTAAAGCAGTAGCAATCATTTCAGCACTATTTATCTAATCATATATTGTTTTTAAGTATGGACATTTTTTCACTCCTTTACATAAAATTGTAATCTCATCTTTAAGTTTAGTGGACACTTTTTTTTTTTTAATAATTTCAATCTAAATCAAAATGCAGGTTGATTTGTTTCAGCCTCCACTAGGGGGAAGATTATATGATGTGTAGGGTGTTTACCACTGGGTGGCAGTATTTACTGTGCTGTATTGCACCACTGCAGAGAAACATGTAACACTGTGCAGGGCATACTCTGTACTGCAGCAGTCACTGCCAGCAGTTGACTGACCTCAAGACTCATGTAAGGTTCAGGACCGATATTTTTTGGAGAGAGACGTGGCAGGTCAGAATGTATAAAGGGGCTTTATGTGGCAAAACCAAAATCCCATTTAAAAAAGTTAAAATATCTAATGCTTTTGGTGGTTTTGCAACCCAGTCCAATTCCACTGGGTTCTGACTGCAACTCTTACACGTTACACAACTCTTACACACTAGTTGTGACAATGAGATTTAGACTGCATCAGTCAGATATTATTTTGTCTGTCACACATGTACCTGGCCTTCATTAAAACAGAACATCACTCCTACACCCTCCTCACGTACCTGCGTCTGGTTTGCTGGTTTTACTTCAGAAAAATAAATTACAGATAAGAGAGGACTTCCTTGAACTGTAAGAAAGGGTTAATGGACTTCATAAAACATTAAATCAGGTTAGGGATCACAGAGGAAAACAATGGGAACTGTGGCCACAAACACAAGTTATGCATCACAATCCCTACATGAAACCACCTATTTGTTATGCTATCTCAGGGTTAAAGGTACTTGGTAAGAAAAGTACAGTAACAGACTCATCAACTCCATAATATTGCTTTTCCCTACAGGAAGACTTTGGATGTACATATGTACCCTCTTTACAGAGGGATCTGCACACGAATAGGAAGCAAGTGTGTGTGCGTGTGTGTGTGTAGTGCTTCCTTATATCCATAACATTCACAGTTTTACATCACAACAAGAATACTGTATCACTTCTAACACTGCACTTTACAGTGCTGTACAGTATAGTGTTAGCTATTACAGTTTTCCACAGCTGATAAATCTGTCTAATGTAGATATATGAATCTAATGTCTGTGCATTAGTCCAACTGAGATACATTAGTACAGTGTAGATACATACATCGGTACAATGAACAGTGCCTTAGACAGACAGAGTTGCCATCACAGCCAGTCCAGACACATTTATAAAGTGCCTTATAACAGGTTATTGCATAATCTGATGTCTGTCTTATTGCTTCCATTGAAAGCAAGAAGGGAAATGCACTCCACTATTAGAGAGCAGCAGGCTGACAATGTGAACAATTAGAAAAATAAAATAAAATCTTGCCACAGAGCTCTGTTCCAGTGAGACAACACAAAGTCAGACAATGCTAAAACCATACAATGCTGTTGTCAGGTACAACTTGACAAACACAATGTGGAAATGTTAATAACATATTATAAAAGAATGGTAACTTTGAAGTCACTTCCATGATTTCTAGTTTTGTGCACCCACTCTAAACTGTGGTAAAGTGCTGTATTGTTTTTATGCAAGGCCAGTGCACTGCTCTCTGGTATCAAAGTGGCTCTTAGTATGTGAGTACATATGTATGTGTGTGTGTATGTTTGTGTGTAGCTTTCAGCTGTCATAATTATTCAGGCTATGCGTGAGGGTGTGGCAGGTCATGTCTGCCAGCTTCACAGAAGTGACCTCTCGTATAGAGAGTCACACAGAAAGCGGTTTCTAGTTTCCAAAGGGTATCTTAGCACTAAGTTAATCCACATTCACCTTTCACGAGATGAAGAAGAGGTGATATTACAAAGACTTGGTTGTTTTTTTCTCTCTTTTTCTTTTCTTAAACAAAATATGGTTACTTCCATATGGAGGAGAATTAGGGTCACATGTGAGAAATTTAAGTTAGGGCCACATGTGAAAAAATTATTTGAGTTTTGAGTTTAAAGTCAGAATTATGAGTCTCTGTGAATAAAGTCAGAATTCTGAGAATAAAGTCAGAATTTTCAGCATAAAGTCAGAGTAAAAAGTAAGAATTCTGAGTTTAAAGTCAGAATTCTGTGAATAAAGTCAAAATTCTGAGAAAAAAAAAATCTGAATTCTCAGAACAGAATTCCAAGAAGGGCCACATGTGAAGAGTTTAACATCAGAACTCTGACTTTGAACTCAGAACTCAAATAGTTTCTATGTGGCCCTAATCACCCTCCATACCCTAAGATATCACAAGCTGTTTAATTTCAGTAAATTCTACCTATTTTGTATATTGTATCTATTTTTTCATTTTCTTATTTACTCTCAACAACTCCCAGCTCCCTCTAAACTCTTAAAGGCATATTGATCTGCACTTTTAATATAATTTTTTTTTGTGCTAAGACACCAGTACTATTCAGAAACCCAGCACAAACATCTTACAATCTTCAATGCCCACAATATTTAGATACAGTCACAGCCAGTAGTTGTTGGCTAATCTCAACTTTGAACTGAGCAAAACACTTAAAGTATTGAGTGGTTGCTGAGTCACACAGATAAGACTGTTGGCAAAGAAAAATGAACCACTTGCCTATTGGGATATTAACACATTCATCTGATATTGAACATTAATGTGTTGAATAATTTTTATAACGAATAAAATAAAATAACTTTTTGGACTATAATAATATTTAACATATATTCCCTGACAGAGTCTATACATTCTTTTGCAGTGATCTGTCCCAAAGTGGTGCTACCTCTATTACTGAGCCAGAATCAAAGGACCTGTTTAGACTATCTCAGCACAATTATACATACATATATGTGTAAAAGTGTTTTACTATGGTTATCAGAGAAAGTCTGTATTGGAAGGCAGCCAGTTAGAGTCTGCATACGAGTGTGGAAACATTGATGTGAACCGCTATCCGGAGATTTGCAAACAGTATGGTTGCTCTCTCCACTTACAGCATATCCTGCTTAAAACTTCTCTCACAGAATTGTTCAATTGTTATGATTCAAATTTAGAGATACTAAAATCTTCTTATTTTTGAATAAGTGTAGAATGTCTTTCATCCGCCCGTCCCCACAAATACTTGCAGGCCATCACTCTGAAAGAAGAGTCACCTTTCAATCACCATGACCTGCTTAAGGGGGTAAAAAAAAGTTGCAGTAGCAGTGTTGGGAGGTCCTTATCAAGCACTGACAGAGCGTCAGTCAGTTGAAGTTAATGTGAGGGGTTAAATGGGACCATACAGAGACACACAGAAATGTTCCTGTACTGCGGTGCTAGACAACATATACTTATATGAAGTTATATAAAATGCGCACATGCTAAAAATGCATTGGTTATTTGTTAGAAGCAGCATGATTAAGTTCATTCCTTTCTATAGGGAGCTGGGTACTCAGGGGATTGTCTTTGATGAGGGTTAGGGTTGGTTGTTTTTTATAAATTTTCTGTGTTTTTATCCTCCCACCAGCAGAGGGAGCAGAAGCAGAACAGGCACCTGTGTTTCATCTAAAGCAAAACAATAAAACCTGTGCAGAACTGGATCCTTGAGTCACCTAAGAAAGCCCAGTTGTTAGTCTTCTTAGCTAGCCGATAATGGACCAAAATCTGCTGTCAGCATTAAAGGGATAGTTCAGCTTATTTGAATGTGGTAATTATCAATATGCAGTGTGTGACATGCAGCGGATGGCAACTGACAGGCCCCCAGTTTGCAGAGGCAGAGGGGAGTACCAATACAAGAGCTGAGCATGGTGCTGCTGTGAACAGGTGCCCCTGCTGCTTCTCCAAACTGGTGGTGTGACTGCCATCTGCTTTTGTTAATACACTCAGTACAATATACAACCCCATTATTCCCAACTATCCCTTTAATGAACCAAACATCCCAGCACTGTGTCAAACCTGGACCATGCAGTAAACGTACAAGTTGAGGTTCCAGCTGGCATGGCAGTAGTTAAGGTTGATGGTAAGATCAGGACTAAAAGGTCAGGAAAAAAATAGCTTTAGCAAACCAGTATATGGTTTGTTCTCTACTCATAAAAAGATTAAGTTGTATTTTGTTGACCTGATCTATAAATATTAAAATGCTATTTTACAAGCAGTGTTAAAAAATGTCTTTTCTCCAGATTTAATCAGAACAAATTTTATCCAGTTATGACTGAAAAATGTTGGCTTACATTTGTAAACAAAACCGATGTTGAACGGTCCTCTGGCTTGAGCTCACGGGTGGTGAAGTCGGGGTTTAGAAAGAAGCGTTTCAGCAGTTTTGTGCTGTTCTTCAGTTCATATGGCAGTTCATAGACTGTGGCAATGCATCATGGCATCAAAGAGTGTGTTCCCACTGGTCAGGTTGGTTTGGGTCCAGGTTTGACATAGAGTTGTGGATTATTCAGTAGAGCCTCAAGAATTACAATCCAAGAATCAAATATAGCTTGTCAAATAAGATTATAGACTAAGACTTGGCAGTTGAATATTGAAATCTGGTCTATAAATAAAGAACTTCAAACCAATGATCATCTGCTTTGTGTAAAGTTCGTCCTTTAAAGTTATTATTAGTTGCAACACATGGTTATAGAGGGTTCAAAGTTTAAAAAAAAAGAAGTGTTTTCTCTTTGAAAATGTAACCTGGATAAGAAAATGTCAATGAGAGTGTGGAAATCAAGTATATATAAGTGGAGGCAGGGACAGTTACTTGAGGCTCTACTCCAGACAAAGTGTTAGGTTCCAGTAAGATGTGGAGCAGAATTCGATAACCGAGGCTGTGTAACAAATGGGCTACCATGTAGGTGAGAGAGTGATCCAGGCCTGTGCACATTCCACACCTCCCAGATCTCAAGCATGATTTAAAATAGACATTTACATGTTGTATTAGTTAGCCACTAGTAAGATAAAACAGTCCATTTATAACAGCCTTTCCTCTCAGCATGTACATTTGTCTAACATATATACAAACATACAGACATACTTTGCATTTTGCTCATGCCTTTGGTGTCCCTTTGTTGTCAGCTTTGGCTCCTGAAAGTCCATTTTCTGTGTTGTCATTCCCTGAGGAGCTCACCAGACACTCCTTACTGCAGAGGACAGACAAACCAAAGGTTAAGATGTACACTCATCGAGAGGGGGAACATGGGAGTGATAAGGGCTGAATATGTATAAGATACTGCAGGGACTTCACATAGCCTAACCCTCATAGCCCTGAATAATGATCTTGTGTAGGACACAAATTGGAAATATGTAATTAAGGTTGTACTGAAACATATTCCAAAGAAGTTAGTTGAAAGCTCAGGAGAACTAATTTAAAACCTGAGAACTTGATGCCTCTTGCCACTGTTTGCGTATACTTAGTATCATATTTTATAAATAGATATCTGCCTTACAACTCACTACTCACATACCAATTATGATAGATGTGAAAAGACAAAGTGGAGATGCCATTTGTCTGTCTATTTTTGACAGGCAGGTTTCTCTGATGTTTGTTAGCTGCAGTCACACTGAGGAGCCAAATATTACTTGTACGACAGGTCTGCGTCTGTGTCAGTTACCAGTTGTCAGATTTATTGATCAGTGGTACCAAATGTCTAGTTAACATGAACAGCAATAGTGTCATAATAACCCAGTTATAATGGCAATTATATGAGTATTTGAATTGGAAAGGTCAACCATAATCAAATCAATCTAACACCTCAAACTGCGTCCAGGCTGTCTTGCTGTTTAGACCTGGGACTAAAATTTCTGGATTTTTGAAACAACAACCTTTTATCTTGTAACACTGAAGTCACTGGTGCACTGCTGCTAACTGTGCAGTCGTTGTCATTAGCTAGTTAGCTTAGTTCGCAGTCCTATCAGACTGGGACACAGCCTCAGAGACTGGTGGAGGCCATTGTGATGACTGGAAATACTGAGGTGATTTACAGTGGCTCTAAACAGGACTCTGACTCTGGGGACGATGAAGACACAGGCAGTGTGACGTGGGTACGGAGCGAGTTTGCAGCAAGTTCATTTGTAAGTTACATCATCCATCGTCTTGATGGTCCGTGATTATTTATTTTGCGAGGCTGGAAGTAATTTATTCCCATGTTTTGAGCAATGAGACTTGAGTGATGCTGATGTTATACTGTGTTGAAATAAGCTAATAAAATGGTCAGTCTCCTTGCTGGTTGTTCTGACACATTCAGAATGAACTGAACTTTCCTAACTAACTAATGATTGATGTCATTAGCTAGCATTTTGCTAACAAAATTAGGATACAAATATGTGTCACTTTTGTAATATTTGGTTTTCTTTTTAACACGGAATAGCCTAGCACATAGCTTATCTATGCAAAGGAGATAGGAAAGGAAAGTTAACTGAGGTACCAAGCTCACTCAACTGTCATTGGAGCACAGCGTGAGAAGAGGCGGGACTTTGGAAGGGTCAATTACTGCTTTTGCTTTTAACATCAGCGGCTCACTTTGTGCCCCAAATATATATATTTAAATAATGGTACCATAAATGTGCGATGACTAGTTGACTAATGGCTAGTTAGTTAGTTAGTTCATAATGACGACTAGTTGACTGGAAAACCTTTAGTCTGAGGCAGAACTGCTTGTAACAAACTATGGAAGGGGCTGTTTTAGTCATTATTTGGGCATCACTCTATAGCACGTAAGTGGGCACTGTCTTTGCTCAACATTGTTATTTCCATCAATTCACTTAGTCCACCATGATGACTTACATATAAACACAGACATTAATTTATCCTGTTTTTAGCTATTGATTATCACATGCTGGGAGAAAGTAAGTGATCAACTATATATTATGTATATTTTCTCAAATTGTCCTGTGTTATTAAGATAGTCAGTGATCTACTCACTTCTTCTCATCATCCTTCAGCAGGAAGTGAACAACCAAGGCCTTTATCACCATGACGATGATAACTAAGCCTATGACTCCACCCAGCACTGAGACAATGATGACTGTCAAAGTGTTGTCAACCTCTTTCACTGAAAAGATGGAGAGGAGGGAAGACGTTGTGAGGGAGAAAGTTTACGATAGAACAGAGACGACATAAACAACGCAGGGAAAGACACTTCACAAGAGTGACATGAGACACTAGCAGTGAGACTCTCAGAATTTGAAGTTTAGGTGTAAGCAGGTGTGTACATGTGTCACATACTTTGGTCCACCACATAAAGAGTGAAGGTAGCACTGTGGTTGCGGTTCTTCTCCTTTGGGTTCCTGGCGAAGCAGATGTAGTGTCCCTCGTCTTCAAAGGTGATGTTCCACAGCAGGATGGAGATGTTGTTGGTCTTGGAAGAGCCGACAAACTCCACTCGCTCGTGGTATATGGCAACCCTGGGCTCCACCCCCTCAGCGGGAATGACAGCGTCACATAACTATACACACACGCACACGTATGGATTTTAGATACACAGAGATAGATAGTCATACAGTTTTCAGAATAAATGTTCAAAAAAGGTTCATCCTGAGGGGCTGAGGTTTTACCCAGAACCATTTGTTTATGAGGAACCATTTTTTGAAGGAAGGCTTGGTCAAGGGTTCTTTGTAAGACTAAGGGCCTGACTGTATCTTACACCCAGCGAAAAGCGGATGTGTTGGTGGCGCAGGTGGCATTGCTTACTTACACTGGTGCAGTTGTGATTTTTGCCACATCTGCAAGATAGCAAATGAGCTTGCACATGGTCTGTGCTGCCATGGGTGGGAGGTCTTAAAATGAAGGCAAAATGAAGGCACAGCCAGGCCCATTTGCTATCTTGTTCACGGTGCATTGTAGTCAAAAACACTTGCGCCTCTGTCAGTACGATAGTTGAAGCACACACACACACATCTGCACAATTACAAAACACCTTCATTTATGTAAGTTTTTTTTCCCACAGAGGAGTGTGGATTAGTAAAGTGTCCTTTGAATGTATTTTCTAATAGCAATAAAGTGTAAATATGGAAGTTAACACCGTGTCTCATTTTTGGCTGAGGTGCTGACACACATCTCGACAATCATAAAACGGAATTCAATGCAAATATAGATTTACTGTAGCCAAAAACAGATGGAAAGCACACTGACTAGAAACTCTTGGGAGCCTTCTTTTATACCCAGTGAGGCTCATCCTGTTGTGGAACTTAGTTTTCAGCAGTTTTCTATGGCTCTATCACTTGGTTACAGAACATTTAATAAAAATGGATTTTATTCTACCATTATTTCTGTGGCCTAATACACTGTAGAATAACAGGTTTCAGTGACAGCTCCCCCTACTGGTCATTACATTTTCACTATACATTTTGCTCCAATAATATTTTCAGGGTTCCCTTAATAGTTCAGAATAAAATGAATGGCACAAGGCCTTTAATACTAAATTAACCTTACCACAATCACAAGAAAAAAAAAACATTACCACAGTTCTCAGTAGAACCCTAAGTGGGCTCTTGTTTAGCACCCTGAGAAGGTGGAAAGATTCTGGATAGAGTGCCCAGAGAGGGTTCTGGGTGGAACATTACACCTTTAGAACATCTCGTAGTGGAGTTCTGGGTGAAACCTTTTCATATATGGTTCTGGGTATAAACCTTTATGCTGGGTTCTAGGTAGAACTAGAACTCACTGAAAGTGTTCAGGTTAGTGTGTCTACATGTTTGTGTGTGTGTGTGTGTGTGTGTGTGTGTGTGTGTGTGTGTGTGTGTGTGTGCTGTACCTTGATCATGGTTCCATTGTCACTATAGTGCCAGCTGAAGTAGAGGTTTTTAATACCAATACAGGAGGAGTAGGTGCAGGGCAGCAGGACTGTGGAGCCATTCATTGCTTCAATGGAAGACACTTTACCTGTCGAGACCTCGAGTCCACCAACGCTCCATATACCTGAGCCAAGGGAGAAATGAAAGGGTTAAGGAAAAAAAAAAACTTTGGCTTTGGTAATCATAAAAAATACAGAGAGAAAACAGTGGAAAACAGCAGACATAACAGTGCAGAAGAAAAAACAACATGTTCTAAATAGAAGTCAGGTGACACTGCTTTGAATCCATTCACAGGGCAAAAATGAAAAGGGATGAAGTACTATTTGCATGCTTGTGTGCTGAGCCGGGCTAGGATTACTGTAAAAATGAGTGCAGGCGATGAGTAATGGCATTACAAAGTTAAGTAGCTTACTTACTGTAAGTACAGCTCATGAAATGACAGTTTTATGTCCTACTACTCCTCTTATCTGTAATAGTGATATCTGCTAAATAGGAGATAATTAGATGTAGCAGTTTTTTTTTTCCAATTCATTGTCTGCAATTCTTTGTTCAAGTTTGAATTTCTGAAGTCTCAACTCAATTTATGTTGTACACTCTTAGGTTTTTCATCCCGTTTAGCTGTTCATGTTTTGCCTTCCTCAGCTCTAAAGGTGTGTTTTATTTGTTGTTTTAATGGCTAATTTAACATCAGGCCAAGGGACAACAGTTGAACATTTGCCTTTTGGCTAACACTGGCACATTTACAGTGATGGTTATCAATGCGCATTGTCCTTGAGAATAAATCAATAAATGGTAAATGGTATATTTAGTGCTGGAGCTCTCTGAAAATAACTCATTAACAAAGCAAAATGGACACCACAGTCAGTGATAGATCTGTGTTACACCAAAATCATCAAAGTGGGCTCTGGTATTGTCCTTATTTCTCCAAAGCATACATGATAAAAATGTTTATTTAAATCCAGATCATGCTTATTAGCTATCTATGACCCTCTGAAAAAATTAATTCAAGCCATTATTTCAACCTATCTGCAACATTAAAAGGATTATTATTATAGATAAAAGTGGCCCAAATCAAACTTTTGTCCCTAATGAAATCTATTTTCTCTCCATCAAATAGAATGTAAAACTAAGTGCAATTTCAAAATCTCAACATCAACACAATCATAGAAACATGGCACATCATATTTACCTATGTATGTATGTATTTAAACACAGGCAAAACTAAAAGCTGTTGCACAGTTTATATATGAAACAACAGTAGGGATGCACAATAAATAATAGGGCCAATAAATCGTCAGCCGATATTGGCCTATCCAGCTATATAGATCTATATTTGTCATGGTTGTGTTTTGTTGGTCATTTCCTGTTTTATTTTGTAGTATTGGTTTCCCTTGTGTGTCCTTCTTCCTTTTACTTCCTGTCTTTGTGTTTTTCCCGCCCTTGGTTGATTACTGATTTGGTTCACCTCTTGTTGTCCACCCACCTGTGTTTGATTACCCCCCTGTCTATTTAGTCCCTGTGTTTCTCTTTGTCTTTGTCAGTTCGTCTTGTTGTACTGTGGTGTTAGTTCTGGTGTCTTTCTAATGTTGCTTCCAGTGTTTTTTTTGGATTTATGTACCTTTTTGGATTTCTTGGATTTTGCTTGTTTTTGGTTTTGTCTTTTGGATCCCTTCAGTTCAATGTTCCAGTCTGCATTTTGGGTCCACACCTCCAGTGTTTCAGTTGACTTTACACCCCCACGTAACAGAACGAACTGACCAATTATGGACCCAGCAGACTTTGCACTGGCTAGTGAGGAGCTAAAGAAGGCCTACTCTGAATTTGAGCAACTGAACTGTGCCATTACAGGTTGCACGGATTTTAAGCGGAGAATTTTTGTTTATTCCTTGATGGAAAAGACTTTTTATCAAGGCCCAAAATTTTGTTTTTCCCTCAAATAACTCATAACCTGACAGTGATTGCAGACCTAAAGCGAGAATTACAGGCTGAGTTGGATTCTACCTGCAATTCTGAGCTCAGCAAGGACTCGCTAACCCACCAGCCACCTGCGAAGCCTGCTCCTCTGCCAGCCAGTCCTCTGCCTGAACCTGCCCCGGACTCATCACCTGTGAAGCCCCCCAGGCGCAAGCGTGGCTCTCGCCGACGTCATGCCCCTCAGCTGCCCAGCGTCCCCGAACCCCAGCTGCCCAGCGTCCCCGAACCCCAGCTGCCCAGCGTCCCCGAACCCCAGCTGCCCAGCGTCCCCGAACCCCAGCTGCCCAGCGTCCCGGAGGTTCTGCTGCCCAGCGTCACGGAGGTTCTGCTGCCCAGCGTCACGGAGGTTCTGCTGCCCAGCGTCACGGAGGTTCTGCTGCCCAGCGCCACGGAGGTTCTGCTGCCCAGCAACCTAGTCTTCGTCTCTCCTATCCCGGTGGGACCGTCGCCACCACCTCCTGTTCCGGTGGGGCCGTCGCCATCATCCCCTGTCCCGGTGGGACCGCCGCCACCATTTCCTGTTCCGGTGGGGCCGTCGCCATCATCCCCTGTCCCGGTGGGACCGCCGCCACCATTTCCTGTTCCGGTGGGGCCGTCGCCATCATCTCCAGTCCCGGTGGGACTGCCGCCACCATCTCCTCTTCCGGTGGGGCCGTCGCCACCATTGCCTGCCCTGGTGGGGTCACCACAGCCATCTCCTGTTCCGGCTGGGTCGCCGCCACCAATCTCCTGTCCCGGTGGGACCGCCGCCACCATTTCCTGTTCCGGTGGGGCCGTCGCCATCATCCCCTGTCCCGGTGGGACCGCCGCCACCATTTCCTGTTCCGGTGGGGCCGTCGCCATCATCTCCTGTCCCGGTGGGACCGCCGCCACCATTTTCTGTTCCGGTGGGGCCGTCGCCATCATCTCCTGTCCCGGTGGGACCGCCGCCACCATTTCCTGTTCCGGTGGGGCCGTCGCCATCATCTCCAGTCCCGGTGGGACCGCCGCCACCATCTCCTCTTCCGGTGAGGCCGTCGCCACCATTGCCTGCCCTGGTGGGGTCACCACAGCCATCTCCTGTTCCAGCTGGGTCGCCGCCACCATCTCCTGTCCCGGTGGGACCGCCGCCACCATTTCCTGTTCCGGTGGGGCCGTCGCCATCATCTCCAGTCCCGGTGGGACCGCCGCCACCACCGCCTCTTCCGGTGGGGCCGTCGCCATCATCTCCAGTCCCGGTGGGACCGCCGCCACCACCTCCTCTTCCGGTGGGGCCGTCGCCATCATCTCCAGTCCCGGTGGGACCGCCGCCACCACCTCCTCTTCCGGTGGGGCCGTCGCCATCATCTCCTGTTCCGGTGGGACCGTCGCCATCATCGCCTGCCCCGGTGGGGTCACTGCAGCCATCTCATGTTCCGGCTGGGTCACCGCCACCATCTCCTGTTCTGGTGGGACCGTCGCCATCATCTCCTGTTCCGGTGGGACCGTCGCCATCATCTCCTGTTCCGGTGGGACCGTCGCCATCATCGCCTGCCCCGGTGGGGTCACTGCAGCCATCTCATGTTCCGGCTGGGTCACCGCCACCATCTCCTGTTCTGGTGGGACCGTCGCCATCATCGCCTGCCCCGGTGGGGTCACTGCAGCCATCTCATGTTCCGGCTGGGTCACCGCCACCATCTCCGGTTCTGGCTGGGCCGCAGCCATCTCCTGTTCCGGCTGGGCCGCAGCCACCGTCTCCTGTTCCGGTGGGGTCATCGCAGCCACCATCTCCTGTTCCGGCTGGGTCACCGCCACCATCTCCTGTTCTGGCTGGGCTGCAGCCTCCTCCTGTTCTGGCTGGGCCGCAGCCATCATCTCCTGTTCCGGTGGGCTCACCGCAGCCATCTTCTCCTATTCCGGTGGGGTCACCGCAGCCATCATCCCCTGTTTCGGCTGGGTCACCGCCACCATCTCCTGTTCTGGTGGGTCCGCCACCTCCAGTTCCTGCTCTGGCTGGGCCATCGCCGCCGCAGCCACCTCCAGTTCCTGCTCGGGCTGGGCCATCTACGTCATCGCCACAGATTCTTCCTGTTCCTGCTCAGGCTGGGCCGCCTACGTCGCCGCAGCAGCCATCGCCTGTTCCTGCTCCGGCTGGGACGCCGCCGCAGCAGCCATCGCCAGTTCCTGCTCCGGCTGGGTCGCCGCAGCCGCAGCCACCGCCATCGCCTGTTCCTGTTCCGGCTGGGCTGTCTACGTCGCCGCCACAGCCACCGCCTCTTCCGCTTCCTGTTCCAGCTGGGCTGTCTATGTCGCCACCGCAGCCATCGCCAGTTCCTGTTCTGGCTGGGCCGTCTTCGCTTCTGCAGGCTCCTCCAATCCCGGCTGGGCCACAGTCACCTTCAGAAGGGTCCCACCTTAGCCTATGCCGCTGGCCCCCTGTTTCTCTGCTAGCGGGGGCTGGCCTTCGTCTTCGCCTTCGCCGCCGGCCTCCTGCACGTCTTCCCCAGGGATCCCGCCTTCACCGTCGGCCTCCTGCACGTCTTCCCAAGGGGCTTCACCTTCACCGTCAGCCGCCACTGGGGTCCCGCCGCCTTCGCCGCCGGCCTTCAGAGGGGTCCCGCCTTCGTCTCCGCCAGCGCCGCCGGCCTTCAGAGGGGTCCCGCCTTCGTCTTCGCCAGCGCCGCCGGCCCCCTGAGGGGTCTCGCCTTCGTCTTCGCCTGTGGCCTCCTGCTCGTCCTCCCGACGGGTTCCGCCTTCGTCTGTGGCCTCCTGCTCGTCCTTCCAACGGGTTCCGCCTTCGCCTGTGGCCTCCTGCTCGTCCTCCCGACGGGTCTCGCCTTCGTCTTCGCCAGTGGCCTCCTGCTCGTCCTCCCGACGGGTTCTGCCTTCGTCTTCGCCTGTGGCGTCCTGCTCGGCCCCCTGAGGGGTCTCGCCATCGCCGCCGGCCTCCTGCTCGGCTCTGCTCCCCTGGGTGGACTTCAGGCCGTCCGCCTGAGGTTTCTGGTTCTGCCTCTGCCCTGCCTCCAGGCCGCCCGCCTGAGGTCTCCGGCTCCGCCCCTGCCCTGCCTCCAGGCCGCCCGCCTGAGGTCTCCGGCTCCGCCCCTGCCCTGCCTCCAGGCCGCCCGCCTGAGGTCTCCGGTTCCGCCTCTATCCTGCCTCCCGGCTGCCCGCCTGAGGCTTCGACCTGGCCCCTGCCCGTCCACGGGTTTACAGACTTATGGACCCTGCCTTTTGTTGTTGCCAGGCTGTGTGCCTGAGCTTAGTGACGCTTTTTGTTTTGTCCCTCCTCCAGGCCCCCTCCACCCACCCAGCTCCTTGTGGACTTGAGTGACTTTGTTTTGGACTTTATTTTTAGGACGTCTGGGATCCGTCCCTTGAAGGGGGGTACTGTCATGGTTGTGTTTTGTTGGTCATTTCCTGTTTTATTTTGTAGTATTGGTTTCCCTTGTGTGTCCTTCTTCCTTTTACTTCCTGTCTTTGTGTTTTTCCCGCCCTTGGTTGATTACTGATTTGGTTCACCTCTTGTTGTCCACCCACCTGTGTTTGATTACCCCCCTGTCTATTTAGTCCCTGTGTTTCTCTTTGTCTTTGTCAGTTCGTCTTGTTGTACTGTGGTGTTAGTTCTGGTGTCTTTCTAATGTTGCTTCCAGTGTTTTTTTTGGATTTATGTACCTTTTTGGATTTCTTGGATTTTGCTTGTTTTTGGTTTTGTCTTTTGGATCCCTTCAGTTCAATGTTCCAGTCTGCATTTTGGGTCCACACCTCCAGTGTTTCAGTTGACTTTACACCCCCACGTAACAATATTGGTATTGGCATACTATATATTATACTGCATACTGAATATTACTAATATCTGATTTGATAGATTATGTCAAAGCATTTAATTTGAATTTTTAGGCTTGACAATGCTACACAAAAATCAAAGTATATGTTTGAAGTATTTTGGTAGATTCGGTTCAGTCAGTGGTGTGGAATATTAAATCATCTTAGCCTTTCTTAGCATCAGGTGTTGAAAATCTACTATCATATGGCCATGAGAAGCAGGTAACTATCAGTTATCATATCACATCGGCTGAAAAAAAAAAAAGTCCATATCATTCATCCCTAAACAAAATGTATGCTGTTTTTCAAGACAAAACAAATTAAGTGTCACAGAGTTGATGCAGCAAAAAAGATTGTTTGCCTGCTCTGACTCTGATGCTGCAGGCACCAGTTAAGTTTGTGACACTGTTTGGGGCAGAGCAGGCTCTTGTCATCAAGTCATAATGATGATATTGTGCCAAATGTAGTGACCGGAAATGTACCCTATTTCCAGTAAGCCCCATGGGTTTCTCCCCCACCTCCTAATAGATTTTTGTAAAGGCCCATTGTAATTACACATTGCAGTTATTGTGTAGAGGGAACAAGCAGAGGGGGGCGGGTGTAGAAAATGGAATGTGACTGGATTCTGAGGGAATATGAAGACCCCAAGAAACCCAGAGTCCTGAATGAGTGAATGTCCTCTGATGGTTAATATATTTAAATGTGCACACTCATGACTTCTTTTGAACATGTACTTAAAAGGGACCTATTATGCTTTTCCTTATTTTCATATATATAACGTAACAATGTTAGATGTTCATATTAGATGTGGCAAGAGTTTCAAATAATCAGAAGTAATCCCTGTGACTAAAATGCTCAAGTTTCAGACTGTCTAAATGCAGTGCTTTCTATGTTTTTTCTACTTTTGACAACTTGATGTGACTGACATTGGCATGTTGTGTGTTTCTTCATATGGTCATCTGCTGCAGGTACAGCACGCACAACACGCCCACTCACCCTCTCAATCCTCATCTGACTGCTTTGCTTAGGATTATGTTTGTGTTCAGTATGTCTCACTCACAGAGAGTGCTTCTTGTGCTGTGAAGAAGTTTAATATTTGATTGTTTTCCCTCTGATGTCCTCCAGTTACTCAACTCACCGTGATGTACTGTGTTTCTGATTGATAGGTATCTTTACTTGTCACTAATGTGGCAAACTGCTGCTGTTGGTTTGCCATGCACTACCCCGATGTTGAGTCTAGACAGGGTCAGCTGCATGTAGCAAACTAGCAGTTAGCAGCTAAAGTAGCTATCTGCTAACAGCAAGTAAAGCTTTGTCCATCAGGAAACTATAAATCACCCCAAATTTAGGCTGAAAATATAGTCCAGTTTCACCAAAATCAGTGAATAAAGTGGGGCTGCATAAAGAATCAATATAAGATGAATCAGGATGTGTAAGGATGAGCTGTGAATCACGCAAAGCTACTCTGGTGGAACCCCAAAATTAAAAGAGCTGAAAATAGGCATAATGGGTTCCCTTTAATATAAACTGCTGTGATTTGCTATATGTCCTTATAAATACATTTAAACTTTGTAAATATTCCATATAACAAAACTACCAACTACAAACACTAGTGCCCAGCCCTCTACTGTCTTGACTTGAGCAGCCTAAAAAACCTGAACAAAAATACAGATTCAGGACATGGTTCAAACAAAACAATTCAAGTGTCCTGCCGTAAATAAGTCGCTGGCAAGTCCTTTTTTTGATTTCATCAAGTCTGAAGTAACCAAATCCATGATTGGAATCCAAGGTAAACTCTCTCTAGTTTTGCTCACTTTTTAATTTGTGCATTTAAGAGGTCCATAGAGACATCATTATCTGTATCTGTATTAGTGTCTGTTCAACCAACAAATTTATCTGTATCTGTATATGGATAGGAGACCAGAAATGGGCGTGATTTATACTGGACATCACAATCGGGCAAATGTGGTATTTTCTAACCTAATGAAGCTACAGGGAATGTTCAGTCAGGAAGACCATACTTTGCATGTTTGGGCCTGTAGTTTATTCTTACCATCCAGCCATTCTCTCCTCTGCTGCATGCTCACTCTTCCTGCTGTTACTGTCTGGGGCTGTCAATTGTGATATCAACTGCTCCATCAGCTGGTCTCCCCTATCGATAGCACAGCGACACACCTTCATCATTAGCCTATCACCTTGCTGTTGTCTTTTTAAATATTGTTTCTCTCTC
This sequence comes from Lutjanus argentimaculatus, assembly GCA_034769285.1. NCBI lineage: Eukaryota > Metazoa > Chordata > Actinopteri > Lutjaniformes > Lutjanidae > Lutjanus > Lutjanus argentimaculatus. The sequence goes on from JAWZSL010000001.1 coordinate 8,704,421, forward strand.
TGCCTTTAGTCCTTGCCGCTGCTGGTATGTGTGCCCCTCCATCGCCCCACCACTGCCCAGTCTTCATCAGTTTCATCAGCTTCATCATTTAATCGGTCCCAGCAGTGTCATCAGCTACCACTGCCACCAGTGTCTGGACTCCATCTTATCTAGCCGGTGCTCAGGAAAGGGACCCTGCGCATTGACAAAATCTCCCTAGCACTAAAGACTTTCTCTCAAGACTAATTAGCTCATATCATTTTTTATCATAAAATATCTTTATTTTATTCACTTGTCTCTGCTGATTGAAATATTCATTGGCAATGAAAATGTTGTGTGTGTTGTGAACATCATTCTGTGAGTTGTGTAGTGCAAAGTTCTCAACAATCTGGTTTTGGTTCAACTTCTTTATTTATTTAGCAGTATTATAAGTGTCCTCTCAACCAGTCAGTCTCACTATAACCAGTATAACCAGCCTCCTCAGGTTCTTTGTCCCAGTATGACCAGTCTGTTCAGCCTCTGTGTCTCGCTGTGCTGAGATTTCCTCAAAGTTTTCAAACATTTTGAGCTGTGACAGAAATTAATAGTCTCATCTGTGTATGTGTGTGTGTGTGTATGTTCATGTGCGTATGCATGTATATGCGTATGTTTCTTTTCTTAAGAATGTGTTGCGCAACAGCCTGTTGAAGTCAACAACCTCTTAAGGTCACAGAACGTTCATGGCATACACAGAAAGAATTACACTGTTATGCTTTCACAGAATATGAAAGCATTATACAATATATTTATGAGACATATGTTGGCACCACCATAATGCACAATGTACCTGTGGGTCATGCAACTTGGGCGCGTTTGATTTGTATCACTTAGCATGCTCGCCAGGTGTTGCATTAAATGAGTGATTAATTAAAGCAGATGCAAACTTTTTTTTTACCCCGAATAACAAGCAGCTTCAGACAGAAGAAATATCTGTTTCCATCGCATTATTTGTGCTTTCCTCAATAACGTACCAGCATTTGGGTGTATCCCTGGTGCATGCACTGCCCCTGTATGTACCAGACTGTAAGACTTGGGTAACTGACCGATTACTGATAGATGAACAAGTTCCCAAATGAAGGAGAAACCAATCAAATGCCAAAAAGACATTCACCGATGGCAGCGGTCAATATTCATCTTCTTGTGGCATGTCAATTTTGCATTCATTGAATGTAAATGGACTCAGACAACGATAGCGATCATATTCATTTGGAGAAGAAGCCACTGGCTGGACACAACTCTGGCATTTCTTTGTTTCCCTGGCACAAAAGTTTGAAAAAATAACAACAAAAACAAAATAAACAACCACAAAAGAACGGCAGAATTGGCATTAGCTATCAGCCAAATTCTTATTATAAACATCTGTATCAGTATTGGCCCAGAATTTCCCAATCATTGCATCCCTCAATCAAAACAAAACATCAGTTACAAAACATTATTGGTGTCCTGTGACATTGTTGTGCAATTCAGCAAACACATGGCAACTCTTTCATTTCCACCACAGAAAGACTATCTTATATTGGTATTTGGGTCTTGCTGGGCAGGTTATGCTGGTTATGTTACGTCGGGTTATGTTGGACAGCTGGTGTAATTCTCAGATTGTTGCTCTGGTGTCTATCACACACTTGGGGACTATTTATAAACCCTCTTCTCCACACTGACCTGCTCAGGATCACATTGCACTTGGACATGGTGCAAACAGTGTTAAAGTACATGTATGGCAATGTGTTTGTGAAGGACTTACATCTATAGAGGAATTTCACACCACCTGGTTTGCAGCTCTGTGAGGACACCAGCATTAACAACACACTAAAACACTTTAGTCACTCTGGTCGTTTTGGATGAAATGACTGTTTACTGTGGCACATTGGGTGTTAAATGCTCTGGACACTCTATCATCAGTCGGGGTCGCTCACTTTAACGGTGAGGTGAATTGCCCTTTCTTCTACTTTTTGGAACTGACATTCTACACTGGCAAATTGAATTGTAGTTGTGGATTTTTCAAAAAATATACTGTATATTATAATGAAAATAATCCAATGTCATACCATAACAAGGATGGTGTGGGATGAGAGAAAAGATTTACAATGAATTTATCAAAGAAAAAGACATGTATTTTGTGAAATGTAGAAATATATTACGTTAGAGTGTTATTACACTTATTTTTTTAACCTATGATTATTCTCTCTGATTAATAATATAAAGATATGGCATTCAATATTAAATGTCAGAGCAACATTCAAACACACAAATAGTTTAAAAGAATGACCCAGTCATTAGTTATTCACAATTTACTGCAGTGTATAGTAGAGTTAGTGCGCTGTGCAATCAAAATAAAAGTCTTTTTAAAAATACTTTTATTGCAGTAAATTCATGATTCGCTACATCCACAAACTTGCGTTTTTCTCTATACAGAGAAAAACTTAGGGGAGTACACTGAGTGTATACAATTCCCTAAATTAACTAGAGGAGGTCACTCAGTAGAAATCCCTGCCAGACAACATATGGCGAAGCACCTACTGCAATGCCATGACAAACCCCAGATGCAAATCTCCGCTGGTTGCATCTGGGGTTTGTCATGGCATTGCAGTTCTGCAAAAATTAACATGACTTCCACAAACGTTGTCCCTAGCTGAAACAAGATCTCAAACTGAAGCGGTTATTGATCACTCGTGGCCCTTCATGCACAATTAAGGTTTCCTGTGTGAAACATGCTGTCTTCACTGAGAGACTATTATCACAGAGGACTACAAAGGACTGATAGAGAGCTGAACATTATGTAATTGCAGTGAAGTTGACCTTTGACCTTTTAGATATAAAATGTTACCTCATCATTTTATCATATTTGTGTCTACCATACCACATTTGTGCGTAGGTTCACCACCAAAAGCTAATCAAATCATCCTTGAGTCAAAGTGGACATTTGTGCAGAGTTTAAAGATATTCATCAAGGTGCTCTTGAGATAGCATGAGAATGGGATGACCCAAAAACATAGGGCCACTGACCACAGTTGTCACTAGCGTGGAGGCATAAAAAAAGATTTCTCAAGGTTTTTTAAGAATTCTGATCACAGAGGTCCTTCAGCATACAGTCATGACTGTACAAAAAAGTGGGCTGATCAGTAATATGCAAGATTAGCTGTGGACAAGCTGTAGGTTCATTGATCACACACACACACACGCATGTATGCACGCATGCACGCATGCACGCATGCACGCATGCACGCAGACACACATGCCCACACATAAGCCTTCACATGATCCCCCAGAGGGGGATAATAATAACATTCTTCTAAATTACTTTATCAATGGCTTCATAGCTCATCCAACATTCTTTTTTCATATTGAAAATACCTAAAATAGCTGCTATAAGTGAACGCCACAAAAAAGATAATGATAAATAATTTCCATCCAAATTCTCTCAAATATTTTGAATTTGTTTTATGAAATTCTCTTCAAACTTGCCTACATTCTTCTTTGTTGAACTGCTCTCCTGGTTCATAAATCCATTTTCGTTAAATAATATCTTGGTGTCCATGTTGTTCTCAATAGTTTTGTGTATTTTTGACAGAGGAACATAGAAGTCTTGAAGATGATAAATACGATCTGACCACAAAAAAGGCAAGCAGGTGTATCAGATGTATTATTTTCCTCTCCTTTCTTTTACTTGGTCTTTTCTCTGACTAGATATCGTCTAGGTCCAGTAGTGCTGACCTGAATGCAACACAGATGTGATTTTTCAGTATTCTCTCAGATTATGACAGCAAAACTCTTGTTTCAAACATGCACACACGCAAATCGGTAAATGCCACAATGTGAATGCAATCATCCCTGACTTATTACATATTTCAGTACTTCAAGATTTTGTAATCTTCACAAGCAGAAACAGTGGTGAACCGGCCGCAGATCTCAGCAGCTAAATGTGCTGTGCATGAACTTAGAGATAAAATCTGTGATGTATTTACTGTAATAAATCATAAAATGATCATGATATGTCATCAGAGATTAAGGAAACCTGCTACACTGAAATACTGGCTTCACTGATAATAATGCTACAGCTGCGGTTTCCTCTCTCCCAGTCCATAACTTGCATTATTATTTGCCTGTTTCATGTTAGAGTTCAAATTAATGCTGAATGTTCACCAAATGCGTTTGTGTCCATTTGTGAGTCACAAGAAATCACAAATAATGTTTTAGAAGGAGTAGCTATTTAACATGGTTAAATTGAGCGATATGTGAATGGAGTCTGGCAGGCAGTCACTGAACTCCAACTCCAGAGTGTGTATTTTCCGTTTTTAGGACTATGGGTTACATATTACGTAGTTACATACTGACAGTTGAATAAACTATAAAAAGATGATCTACTTACAGTGTAGGACTCCATCAATAGGTCATATATTAAATAGGCTTTCAATCTCAATATACAGTTAGGGGTCCAGCTCATTATTTGGACTGCAATACATGTTTTTTGATGCAAAGTCGTTGTTCTTTTCAGGAAGTGTCTCGTCTGTCAAGTATTGTAAATCAATCGAAAACCTAACATGACAGATTTGTGCATTAAAGATGCTTCAAAAATATATATATATATTTCTTTTAGAAAATGTCAGTAGTAATGTGACAAATCTCTGAATGTTGAATGTTGAATGTTGAATGTTAAAATATGGGGTCATTTCACTATGTGTTTGTGCGTGTGGTTTGGCTGTACTTTATCTTTTCTGAATTTGCTCTTTTGTCTTCTCACTCTCAGCCCCTCCCTCTTGTCTTCTAACATCTGATATATTTTTACCTCTCCTCTGTAGTCATCTTGACTCGTCTGGGCTCTCCTTGTTCTTCTCTGTCTCTGGTTTTGCGCTCTTTTAATGGGCTCTTACTAGTCTTTTTTTTTTCAGTGCTGGGCACTTTCTCTCACACTCTTTTTTCCTCAGTCTCTCTGTCTGACTTGCTTTCAGAACTTGTTCCTCAGGGACGCTATAACTAAATATGAAGAAGATAAATGTGGCGAGCTGGCCTGTGTATGTTTGTGTCCTTTCTGCTGTGGTACAGTGGTAGAATCAATGGCATCTTGATGGTTTGAAATGCTTTCTGTAGCTGGTTGCCAGTCTCAATCCTCAGAGTGCCTTTTAAAACTGTTAAGTAGATTAATGAATCATCTTTTACCCTCTATCAATAATTACTGGCATAATGCCATTGAGCAAGGTTTCTAACTAAGTGGTCTGGAGGGAGTAATGAGGGAAAGCAAAACAAGTGAAAACAATGGAGAATCTCCTCCGTAAATGGTTTACGCAGAGCAAGGGTGGAATTTCCAGGTGGTTTTGGAGACCCCTTTTCTGGGGAAAACAGACAGTTGTCCAGCTCAACATATCACTGTAAATAGAATTTTATAATTTTACATAATATAATAATATGCTCTGGAAGCACTTAAAAATGCTAATTACATTTGAAAAATAATGCAGTATGAAAGACTGCACAAACCCACCCCCCATCGCTACACAGGGGTTTGGCTCACTCCCTGTCCTCTCCACACACATTAGCTGTCGGAATGAGACGAGTGTCGAGCAAACTCTGGAAGTGTGTGGTGTCTGACCTCGGTAAGTAACTACCTTGCTTAATAGATTAACTTGAAACAAAAGATGTGGCCACTGTTTTTCTTTTCCTTCTACCACTCCAAAGAATAAAGCATGTTCACAGACTGCATTTTGTTTGCGCCATTACCTCACGTGCATCAGGACGCCATATTTGTATGGGGCGGACGCGTCTCCTTATGCATGTATGTCGATGGAGGCAGGAAGTCTACCTGCAGTTCAAATCATCATAATTCATCACTGAATTTTCCACTGATTTTCAAGCTTTTTGCTTTGTTACAAATGTCAGACGTGTATTCATGATGCAGGCTGCTTGGTTAAATTAAGAATGCTGGTTTTCATATCAAAATCTGTTATTTTGTAGGTGGTAACAGTAATATTAAGATTTAAGATTAACTTACCTATGTAATTAGGTTCTACAGGTATTTTTTTTCTTACTACATGTAAAATGGCTGTTTGTTTTTAGTTTTGGTAATAAATGAAGACTTGATTGATAAAAGAAAGACATTACAAACTCTATGCTAATTATTAAGTTGTGGCAGCTTGATAACATTCTGGATTTTTACACATTGACAGCAACACTTAAAGAAAACAGAATCTGATTAACCAGGTATTTGCTTTAGTTTAGTTTATGGGTGTTGCTTCTCTCCTACTACTGTAAATAAACTCCATGCTGACTGTGTTTGTGTGTGTGTGTGTGTGTGTGTGTGTATGGACATGTATTACTCATGTTATGGGGACACAAATCTGTTTACACGCTCACATTATGGGGCCTTATGGGAACAAATCAAAAGTCCTCATAATGAAAATAATTAAACTTTAGGTGAGGGCAGTTAAAAAGGCAGAAGAAAAAAAAACTGACATCTAATTGTTTGTCAGTGGACACTGCAATTTTATTATTAATGTCGATATTACTATTTACAGCATGCTGGTATGACCCTTATCAGTTATCCAGTATGTAGTAGTTATAAGAGGTTTCCTCCGTACACTTGTCCTCTTCCTTGGTGTCCTCTTCAAAATTACTCTTGAGGAAATTTTCCTTTACTGTCCACCTCAACAGTGAAATGAAATATCCACCTTTGACGCAGTGTGTCTGTCCACACCGGGGACATGATGATGTTTTACATATCTGATAGGAGTGTCCCCCCCCCGTGCTGGAAATAGATTTCACACCTCCCTCATTTTACACCTCTGCTCTTTACTATCCTTTTTTCTCTCCGCCCCCTTCCTCTTCTCTACTCTTCTTCTATCTTTACACTTTGTCCTGAGACCACCCACAGGTTCACATATTATAGTAATGCACTATGCTAGTCATGTATGTGTGTGTTTGTGCGTGCATGAGTAATAGGCTGGAATGTGTGATATTTTTAGCTCCACTATCAAATATCTCTTTGTTCCAGTTGGGAAACATCAATATCTGAATCACTGATGGGAGGAAAAGCAACTAACGGTGTGTGTGTGTGTGTGTGTGTGTGTGTGTGTCCTTGGCTGCCTGTCAAGGTGAGTTGTTTTTTTTTTTTTAAGTAGGCCAGAGATTGAAGGGGTTAATGTATTTCCGTATGAACCCATAGAGAACTGACCGAGGACACTATTACCTCCCCGAGAAAGAGAGACAGAGAGAGAGAGAGAAGAGATGGAAGAAGGGGAGAGAGAGGAGAAGAAATGGACAGGAGGAGAGATGAATGGGGGAGCAGAGGTAATGAAGGAGGTAAAGTGTGTAGGAAGTGATGGAAGGGGTCAGGCAGGATGGAGGGGGAGAGGTGAGGGGAGTGAGATGTCCTCTCCAAGGTGAATGAGTGACAGCAGGGCAGAGAATTACAGCAGCAGCTAAGTAACTCAATCAACAGCGGGCAAGGTTGAGTCACGTTTACATGGCATGTACACATACGGACACACACTTTCGTAATGTGATAGCCATGCAAAAGGGTAACAACATGCGGTGCAATTATCACATTTACATCCCAACTACTGATGACATGTTAGTGGTAATCGCTGTGTTATAACCTGGGCTGCTCTGCATCTGTTTGCCTCATTGCACCACAACTCTTTACGTTTTCTGCTGGTTGTTCTTTATTTTTGCATAATCTGTAATAAATCTGATATATTGTAATAAATATAATCAGAGATTATGGAAACATGCTAAGACTCACACTTAGCACTTAGCTTGAAATCTTTCACTTCTTGACAACAACAGTGCCTTTGAAATTTCTATTCTGGCCTGTAACTTGTGTTATTGTTTGACTGTTTCATGTTAATTAGACTCACATTAATGCCAGATTCACTGAATAAGTAAGTGTCTTGTTTGAGAAGAAATAAGAAATCATTAATAATCCTTTAGAAGGAGTGGATATTTATAATGGATAAATCCAGCAATATGTAGTGGAGTCTGGCAGGCACTCACAAAACTCAAACAGCAGAGTGTATTTTCAGAATAACAGGCTCAATTTTACACTGTCAGACAACTGACAGTTGTGAACAGGCGATTAATTTACAGTGTAGGCATCGTTGCTTGTTATCGTTAAATTATAACGTTGTGCTCATTGTGTGCTGTGATATTACTGTATAAGTTGATAAATATTTAAAATACGGGCACAGTCCTTTTCATTTCTGGATTCTCCGGGGAAAAAAGTATAGTTCTACCTGTTTTTGCAGGTCACCTGGCCCGGTGCAAGGCTCCCGATCAACGAAAGAGAAACAGGAAGAGTGACAGACTGAGTGGAGTGAAAGAGCACCATCAGTAGTGAATCTGAGAAATAAAATATTACTTTCCGATTGTTTCACAGTGGTTGTGTTCTAAGGCACAAATAAACTAGAGCACACCTCAGTACAATGCTGGATTTGTGTGTGAAAACAGCCGAGGCGATCCTCAGTCTGCCTGTGTGCGTGAATGTGTGTAAAAGTCTTTCTGCAGCTCTCACAGATAGAGAGCAAAAGAAAGAGAAAGCGATATAACTATGGTTGCTACATTTACATTCCCAATCTCAAAATCTGGATTGGCGAGGGAGCTACACACTACTGCCAAACAGGTTGAAGTCCAGAAGTGTCCTGAACAGAGCAAAATACGAGAAAATAACAAAATACATGCAGAGGGTCTACACACTTCACACACTTCTAGTGGAAAAAGTTTGCGTATTATGCCTTTAATGTTTGGCTACAAAAAGTGGTTTAATGTTAGTGTTGAAGTGACAGTTTTTCTGTGTTTTTGCATATCTAGAGACTTTTTGTATTAGAATGAGATCTTTGTTCTCTGAAGAGCATATTTGGCCCATGAAGTAAACTGTCTTCTGAGTCTTGTCTGTGGTCCTGTTATATTAAAGTATCTTAAGGGACAACTACATGTGAATGAGAAGTGATACTTTGAGAATGAATAAACATCACTGCATCACTGAAGGGATCACCGCATCAAAAGTATAAATTAATACAATAAGGAGTTTGTTCTTAAGTACTAACACAGGACTTTTTGAAATAATTAAATATTCTCGGATTTTCATTCCACATCTGGATTTGATTGGGACTTGGTTTTATTCTTGTTTTGTCAAGGTCTGATGAGAGAGATTGCTGCAGTGTTTTAGCAAAGAAAAAAAAGAAGAGAAACAGATGTGCATTTCTGTGCAGGCAGGACATGTCAATGGGCGTGTAATGTGCATATTGGTATCTCTAAATAACCATGTCCTGTATAAAGCAGAGCATAGAACATGGCAAAACAGAGCTGGGAAATAGATGTTAAGTACTGTAATATTGGAGAATAGATATGAGGAAGGGAGATGAGGGATGAGGATGGTTTTTGGATCAAAACTTTCCAATCTAGCTCTCTGTATAGGAGTGTGTTCCTGTAAAACACTGTCAACTAGAGCTGCAACGAGTAGGTGATTAACCAATTAGTTTTCAACTATCAAATGAATCACTTTTTTTTTTTTTTTTAATGAAAAACATGTCCAAATTCTCTGATTTCTTTTGCTCAAATGTGAATACTCTGGTTCCTTTAGTCCTCTATGACAGCAAACTGAATCTTTGAGTTGTGAACAAAACAAGACGTGTGAGGACATCACCATGAGCTCTGGGAAACACTGATCAACATTCTTCACTATTTTCTGTCATTTTATGGACCAAACAACTAACCAATCAATCAAGAAATTAAATGACAGATTAGTCGATAATGAAATTAAAAGTTAGTTGTGGCCTCACTGTCAATTGATTAAAGATGGTTAACTCTGACATTGGCAGTCTGTGAGATGTAAAATTCCGTGTTACTAAACAAGACTACAGCATTATTTAACTTTCTGGTGGCAGTTTTACTGTCTCCATTTTGTCATTTTAATTTTGAAATGAGATTTGAATGAACCTTGTCTTGCCTAAACTACATCAGATACATCAGAATTTATCAGACCTTGTAGCAATTAAGAACAAAATGAAAGAAGGTGACCTACTAATTACAACAGTAATTACCCCAAGGGTGAAGCAACACAACTAAAGATGCAAAGTGGCATCTAGCTCCATGTTATACTGACTCATATAACCAAAGCAAGCATTCAAACAACTTTGGCTGTTTGAATTAAAGGTTAAATTAAAGTGGGTTTAAAATTTACTATGATAGTGAACCTTATAGTGTTTTTTGATGATTCATCACAGCAGGAAAACTACCTAAAGTTCCTCTAATTAAGAATACAGTACAGGAAATTGCTATTAGATCTTAGAGGGACTCTATTTAAAGACATGCTTTGACAGGGTCTGACAGGAACAGAAGTTGTGTTTTAAGGTTTCACATTACAAGCATGCATCTCACTATTAATGATCCTGGTTTATAGTCATTCCTCACTGCTCATAATATGAGGTCAGTGTAGTCTAAAATTGTGCTCTATAGACAATCCCACACTGTGATCAAGTGAAACTGATATAATTATATAAAAAAATAATGCTGCATATTGTTGTGTGTATCACATTTTATTAACTGACATTTCAAAACACGTGCTACTGACATTTCAGCACAACAGTCTCACCAAAGTATTATGTCAAAGTGTTACAAGTAAAATGCCACAAAAATGACAAGGTGGTGTTTGATTTGGTTCTTTTTCAACAATTTTCTGTGTATGACCTGATGTTCAAAACCTGAGTTTTGTCCTCTTTCTTAACTTAAATTGCTTATTAAGCATTTGTCATATTTTACATGGTCATCATTAATGTTTAATCTCTAACAATCTAACTCATTTTTCATTATGTCATATAGTGACAGCCATGTGCAAGAATTTAGTGCGTGCTAAGCTGAAGTCAGATTGGTTTCACTGAGGCCGACAAATGACACCTCGGTGGGAGCTACTTCTGAAGAGGATCAGTCGTCTGTTATAGACCTTATCCTGACCAAAGTGCAACAAAGTGCAGAGTCTAGAGGTGCAGCAATCGGTCAATTAATTGATTATTTGTCAGACATTTGAGGACTTCACCTTGGGCTTTAGGGAATAGTGATCAACCTTTTTGTCACATCAGACAAATGGTGAAAATGAACCAAACAATATATCAATATATTGATTAATTGTTACTTGCAACCCTACTAAAGTCAAATCAAAAGTAAGAACTGAAATGAATCTGAAAGTAAATGACTAGAAGTGCAGAAGAAACTTTTGTTTGAATCAATGTAAATTCTGCCACTATGAAATGTTTTTGTTTGGGATTTTGGGTGTGGAATGAACTTAAAAATCAGCTTTAGATGAAACATCATAATTGGATCAATTTTAGTCTAATTTCTGATTATTTTCATTATTGATTAATCGGTTGATCATTTTCTCGATTAATCAATTCAATATAATGTCAGAAAATGATGAAACCCAGAGATATTCAGTTAGAGCAGCGGTTCTCAGCCTGAAGGCTGGGATCCCCAAGGGGGTCGCAAGATAATTTCTAGGAGTGACCAGATGGTTGTGGAGGAAAAAAAAACATTGTGGAAAGCAGCACAGAAAGAAAGCTAGGAAGCAGCTCTTAGTGACATCCCTGTCATCCCTTAATAATGTTAAACATAAGGAACAAGCCTGAAAAAATATGCAAAATACAGCTGGCCTCAAGATAAACAGCCCAAAGTTAACTAACGACTCTGTCTAGAACTGGGAATGATGGGAAATAAGTCCATATTTTAGACTGGGGAATGGTCACAACTCAAGATTTTGGAGAACCGATTAGTTAATGGACTAAAGAAACCTGAAAATATTCACATTTGAGAAGCTGAAACAAGAAAATTTGGACATTTTTCGAAAAAAAAAAAAAGACTCAAAATGATCAATTGATTATCAAATAGTTACCGATTAATTTAAAAGTTGACAACTAATCAATTAATCGACTAATTGTTGCAGATCTAATCTAGTTCACTTAAGGATTGCATGGAAGTGAAGTTCTTTACCTAAACCCCTCGGTTTTGTTTTTGTGCTTCAACTGTGAACTGTGCTGAGTGTCAGCTGAGAAGAACTGAGAGGTTGGAGGAAATGTTTGGATGTGGGGGCACTATTGGGCGCTACAACAAAATCAGGGAGTGTTTGAGCAAAAGCACAGATCACCACTGCACCACTACGTCACTACCAGTAATACTACAACCACACACACACACACACACACACACACATACACAGATGTGAACGGTAGCTATAACAAATGTTATTATGCACTCTCAGAGCCATAAGTTTTTTCCCGATTTTCTTCTTTCTCTTTTATTCATTTTCTCTTGAGCGTGGCACCGTATTATGAAGAGTCATGTAGCCCGTCACTCATCCAGCTCAGCAGCCAGATATTTAACACATCCAAGTTCGGATCAACAAGGGTTGGATGTTATTGACCTTGATGCCCTCAGTACAGCAACAAGTAAACATCACCTGTGACATCAGTACATTTTAGCCCTCAAGTGTGCAAAAAGAATGAAGCAGAAGACATTATGTTGGTATGGAGTAATAATAAAAAAAAAGGTATGGATTTACTGTGACAGCCCTAAACCACCCACGCAGACAACCTGGCATTGAAAATACTTTAAAAAAGGGAGCAAAAGAGGAAGATGTAAACAAGTTTTAATGCATAGAACATAAGAGGAATTCACCCAGTCACAAGGTGGCATGAAAGTACAATGTTCTTCTGTAATGTAGAGACACAGTGGAGGAGGAGTGAGGAATGACAGGGCAGCTCAGGGTATAGAGAGAAGTATAACTCACCAAGCAGCAGTGCAACTGCCAGACCAGCATGAAGTATATCCCCCGATCTCAGCCGACCAGAAACACTCGAACCGGTACTGTCCACTGACGCCATGACACCAAGTCTGTCTGTCTGTGTTGTTGGCTGTCTGTGTGTCTTCTGTCCCCGTCTGCCAGTCTGGTCAGCTTGAACTGAGTCCGATCTATGCAAATATGTGTGTGTCTGCGTGTGTGTGTTTGTCTCTGGAGCAAGGCGGGACACTGAGCTGTGCAGCTGAGTCTCAAGTCCTGCTCTCAGTCCCTCCCTCTTCTCTCCTCCTCTGCACTCTGTCCCAGAAATGAACGGGAACAGGGAGGAAGCGCAAAGAGAGGAGGACAAATTCCTTCGGGGAGCTCCTTCCCGACCAGCTGCACTCCAGCAGCCCAGAGGAAAGCACGGGGAAAAAGACAAACTGAAGAATGCAGCAGTTGGATGAAGAGTCTCTCTCTCTCTCCCTCCCTTCCCTTGTCCTCTTTGTTGCCGCGTCTCTGTGGCGATTATCCAGCGAAGGAGAGCGTGAGGCGAAAGGCAGAGAGGGGAAGCGAGGCAGAGCGGTAGCGGCGCAGCAGCGCAGACGGCTCCACTGCTCCAGCAGCAGCAGCAGCAGCAGCAACAGCAACAGCCGGGGAATCAGGCTGTCCAACAAACCCCACAGGGGGAGACATAGGCTGGAGGGTGGGGAGTGGGGGGGGGGAGAGAGAGCACACGAGAGGCACGGAGGGATGCTGGAGCAGAGCCAGCAGCCAAGGCAAGAAAAGCAAAAAAGCGCGTGTCTCCCCAGCCGGCACAGGGAGGAATGAGCAGGAGAGGTACTGCAGAGGTAGAGGTGAGGAGAGAGTGAGGGAGAGGAGAAGGAGGGGATAGAATGAAATGGGGAGGAGGAGGGAGGAGGCGGGGGGGAGAGTGGGTGATAACTGCTGCCACATGCACGCACATACACATGAGCAGCCAGCACAGTAAAGGCTGAGTCAGCCTTACTCGAGAGGGTCTCCGAGTCGGGCTGGATGCTTCACCCATACCACACACCCCTGACTTAACTGCATCATTTACTCCTGTCTCCACTTTCATGTATCTCCCATTTCATGCTCCGACCATACCTCCGATTTGGCAGGCTAATGCATTAGTAAGATGTGATCTTGTCCACTGGCAAGTTTTCTATCTAATGACTCATGTTTATCTCTCTCCTCTTTCCCTCTTCAGTTTTTTGATAGGACTAGGTGTTTAAGGGGACTTGTTTGGAATAAAAACAGCTTTATAAAGGTATTTGTTCAAGATCTACCTTACTTATTTCACTTTTATTTGTTTTATTTAGTAAATGCTGTTGTAAGGCACAAGATATGCAGCATACTGTACATGCCAAGCACAGGCCTGGGACTATTTTTTTACATATGTCAAAATCTGTTGAGAAGACCTGTAGTATTCACAGGAGCTATAATTGGCAAATAGACTTCGCTTGAGGTTCTTGAAGATGTTTCACCTCTCATTAGGGCTGTGTATCATTTAAAAAAGTCTGATATCAGAACCTATACCAGTACGCTTAAAGTCATACTGATAACACTAGAGCACTTCATTCAATGCATTTTCTTTTGTTTTGGTTGCATCTTGAGATGCTGCCAACTCAGTCACATACACAGCGCTTGACCTCACCAGCAAAGACTGTACATAGCTGCTAGCTGTAGCTGCTAGTAGTGGGCCAATCACATGCTGCATAAAATTGAGAAATGCTTGTGGTGGGGCGGTTATAGTGATAGGCTGCAATCAAAACCATACAAATAGTCTTTTTTTCTAGATCAGGGTATAAAAAGGATTGAGTGCAGATATCGTTTGACAGAAGAAGTTCGATACTACTTGGTACTTGTTGAGGCTTCTTCAGTTCTAACTGACTAATGGGGAGGTCCAGGTATTTGAACTCTTCATCGTTTTTCATGAGAAGTATAGATGGGTATTAAACTGCCTGGGGAGTGATCCCAGAACTGCGTTGTACAGTATGTGGCTGATAGGTGGTGTCAAAGACCACCTCCTCTGTTGAGTGATGGTCGTTCTAGATTGACAAAGATGGCTTCTTTCACTCCTCTTTCAAACCAGCAGTCTTCTCTGGCCACAATGCAAACATTGCCGTTCAAATACCTGAAATTCCCCATTAGTCATTTAGAAGTGAAGAAGGCTCTTGGATGAGAGGTGAAACATCTTCGAGAACCTCAAGCAAAGTCCAGTTGCCTCCTAGTGAATAGCACGACCAGGATGACTTGTTATATTTGATGACAAACCGACCACTGTAGCTGTAGTTAAACTAGCCATCAACCAGCTGTTACTAGTTCCTCACAATTTAACACAGCTTCCATTTTGATATAACCATAGACAGCAGAATTAGTGGATGGAGCCACAGTGACTTCACCAATAGATTTGTGGACAACTGTTTTGAGACCTCAAGTGTGCCATTATGGGAGATGCCGTCTTGGGTTTTTGCAACCTGAGCATGCACATTACGACAAGAGTGTGGAGCTGGTTTGTGACATGCTTCAGTGTGGCCAGTGCTTGGTTTTGTCTCGTCGTATAGCAAGTAATAACGGCCACCTGCCTGGTCGCAACGTTTCTCGCATTTCATCCAAACAGTACAGTAAAAATACATTCCTGAGGATATTTTAGCTAAGATATGGGCAATGTAGCAACAGAATCTTGATCCATATTTGATCAACAATGCTAGTTTGAAAGTTTGATCTGAGTTTCAGGAGCCACCATTTGAAACTAGAAACACAATAGTGGCTGCCTGGTCACAATCTTTCTTGTATTACAACAGTAAGTACAAGTACAATAGTACACCGAATAACATTTCTGCAAACATTTTAGGTGAAAAACAGGCAATGTCACAGTCAAACAGAATCTTGATCCATATTTGATCAATACTGTCTAGTGTGACCTGAGTTTTGTGAATCCTGTGTGTTGCACTTGATGGACTCACAAGAATCACACGTCAATCTCATGGTAGCCCTGGACTCAAGCATACCTTGCTTTATCATCTATTTTACTCAAAATAAAACCATAATTTACAAAATGAACATCATGCTGTATAGAAGACTTGAAACTGGTGACTGAAACCATGAACTCATCAGAAAACGTTTAACTGATACGTATATCAATTAAGGTAATTTTCTCTTAAAGGATAACTTTGGTATTTTTCAACCTGGGCCTTATTTCCCCATGTGTATGTGTGTGTATGATTGATAGGTAAACTCGTTTTAAAATTGGTTCAGTATTGAGGGAGGTAGATGCAGCAGCAGCCACGAAACAAGTTATAACGGTAGATATGAGGGAAAATACATCCCGTAAAAGTTTGTGCATTAAAAGTGCTTTTTTTTTTTTCGCCACAGTCCGGCTCAGATTGCCAGTGTAATCTCTGTCAACAGCATGCAAAGCGTCTCTCTTACCGTTCACTCTGTGACGACATCTCGTGGGATCTTTGCTTGTTGAAGAATGTCTTTGTTGCAGTGAGTGGACAGCTGTTTTCTTGAGGTGTGTTTGGTGAAGTGTTTCGGGATTGGATGTCTTCTCTTCTTGGGCTGGCAGTAGTCATCTTGGGAAAAGTGTGCACTGCAGACTGATGGTCTGCAAGGCGCAGTGTCTGGACAGGAGTGTTAGCATCCAATTGTAGCACAATTAGCCACAACTTCAGCATCTCGCTGTCCGACAAAGCAGCCTATGAAAGCTGTGCGGGGTGTTGCATGACATCCTGTTCTTGCAATTCGGCGAAGCACAAACACGAACCATTGTTTTCAAGAGTTGCAGTAAAACTCTCAACTGAACTCCGGGACAGCTAACTCCGCTCTGACTGGCTCTCAGCATGGCTCCTCTGTTTTCTTCCAGCAACAAAGATCCCGTGAGATGTCGTCACACACAGCAAGCAGTAAGTGAAGCATGCTGTTGACAGAGATTACACTGGCGATCTGATCCAGTCTGTGGTGAAAAAAAGCACTTTTAATACACAAACTTTTACGGGATGTATTTGCCCTCATATCTACCGTTATAACTCGTTTCCTGGCTGCTGGCTGCATCCGCCTCCCTCAGTACTGAACCAATTTTAAAATGAGTTGTACCTATCAATCATACACACACATACATATGGGGAAATAGGGCCCAGGTTGAAAAATACCGAAGTTATTCTTTAAGACTCCATTCAGTTGGACTTCTTGTTGCAGCCAGTGCAGCTGCCCCCTGCTGGCCATTAGAAAGAATACAGGCACTTCAGCACTTGATTCACTTCTCAGACCTGGAAGTTCTGGCCACTAATTCTACTGTTTATGAATTTAACACACAATACTTTATAGTTTTCTCTCTTCAAAAAAGTCATGATTTACCTGTCTTATTAGAACGTGACTTTTGTCTGAAACTTAGCATGCCAAACCTGGGAAAAGGCCTACAAGCTGTAAAGAACTGTCATATCCTCTTCTCAAGACCCATAGCCTTGACCTATGTTCTATGGCCTTCACTCAGATTGTCATGAACTTCTTGAAGTAACTGAACTTGGTTTACATGACTTAGAAGGAGCATACAGACAGCAACGTGTCATTCACACCACATTATTAAGCATCGCCAGGACATCGGGTGATCATATCTGTCATCAATCTCAGCTCAGCCTTCAACACAACACACACTGGCAGTGAAGGATTACCAAAGTCCACAACTCAAATGTGCCGGCTGACCTTATTCGCAGGATTCATGACTTCCTCGCCCATCAAGCGACACATCAACAGTGTCATCACCAACATCATGGCCACACAGGGCCACCCAAAACTCATTTCTCTATATCCAATACAACTTGCCATTTCACACAGAGCTGTAAGTACAAATAAAACTTAACATTAGCAAGGATGGGATTGTGCGTCTGCCTCATGTCGCCATCGACCAGTCCGTAGTAACCAAATACCCCTTGTTGGACATTGGTGAATGAACTGACTTTCGACTGACATGCTGTAGACTTGAACATGTGTGTCAAAGGACGCCGTTCTTCTCCTGTAAACTGCTAGAACTCCATGTACAGCCCCTTCGCCACCTACTGTACTGTGGAACAAACTGAACCCTAACCCCTTGGTCATTCCACATTTCACAGGAAATGATTCATGCATCAGAGCAGTCACACACAAAGACACCACAGTTGCTTCAGACTCCGTACACCCACCACATGGACACAGACTGCTTGTCTGGCTGCAGGCACAGATGCTTGAATTCTCTTCTTGCTAGCCACTAAACATGTACATGTGCTAGTTTCTATTCTGTTTCTTGGGTTGTTTCTCTTGTGTGGTTGTTAAACTGATATTACCTCACAGACAGCAATAGAAATCTATTTTATTATATTCCACCTAAAAAAATGTATAAATTCCATTGATACTTTGGCATTTATTCCAAAGAAGCTGTGTTTCTTTTTACTGCAACACATAACTGCCTTTTGAAATTGAGACTACACATTTCTGTGATGTGTTGGCATCACACAACACATTTCTGTGATTTCTGTGATGACTTGGCACCACAGATATGTGAGATGTTTTGGCATCACTTTCTGCTCCCTAGAGTTTTGGCACATTGTGGGTTGTAGCGTATTCTGTGATTATCTCATAGCCTGACAGTTATTAGACTGCTTTTTCAATGAGCAAATAGAATGATCATTTGTGTTTCATTGTGCATCTCAGTTTTAATAGAAAAGACAAATGCATTTGATGTATGATATATTTCAAAATAATGCAGAGTAGGGCTGCAAAACTGAAATCTTATCAAAATTGCAATATGGCCAAGTGCAATATCTAAATCGCAAAAGCTGCAATTTTATAATGCAGGTAAAATGTGTGACAAAACAAAGTACTGCAGTGCTGCAGAGATTCTCTGGTCTATAAATCTTGCCCTCAGGATGTAAGGATGTAAGATCAAGCCTCTGCGCTTGACTGGTGGACTGTACTCAGAGGTAAATGGACGCAACGTGCAAGACTCCAGTGAGTCGAGGGGAGGAGGACTCTATGTTTACATCAATTACGCTCTGTGCTCGAACTCAAAGTTGGTGAACAATGTTTCCCAGATGTCGCACTTTTCTGTGAATATGGTGAGCATATTATCATGACTTTCATATTGCTGCTCTTGACGTTCAACCTGACATAAATTCTAAAAATGCACTCCAGAATTGTTTCCCAGTGTAAATAAATGTACATAGTTTTAATTCAGTTTTGTTTTATATTTTAGCCTATTCCATTCTGAATTTAATTTACTGTCTCTAAGTGGTATTTATGTGTACCATGAAGGAACTGCATTCTTATTTTGTTGTGCAATGCAATTTTGTAATAAATGACCTTGACTCCATGATATTTTTTTACCATATTGTGCACCCTAATACAAAGGAATTTTTTATATCCCCTTCTGCTTTCCACTTCTCATTTCCTGTGTTTTGCCCTGTTCTCTGTAACTATCCATATTGACTTGATGGATGCTTGACCTCCATAGCTCCTACATGTACACACATGCATGCACAGGCACGCACACATCCACATGTTGTCAGGTGATCCATCTCTTGACATTTGATGTCATTTCCAGGTTCAAGTGTGCTTGGGGGGGCAGTGATAGATAGCGAGATACATACACCGAGCTACATGCAGATAATAGATACTAGAGATAAATACCTAAATACACATGTATATGAAGAGACAGACTAAAATGTAAACATGCCATAATACAAGCACACAAGTGTCTTCACATATGCACACTAATAGTCACATGTGAGCACACGCACACACACCTGCCTCTGGACAGGGTGACCTTGGACGCTGTGTATGGAAGGAAGGCGGAGCAAAAGGGGACATTAGGCTGATGAGGGGGAGGATGTGAGGATGTTAGGGATCAGGAGGGGTGAGAGGAAAGAGAAGTTCAAGGAGAGGAAAGATGGCACGGTGAGAAGAGAAGAGTGGACAGGGGACAACAGGAGCGAAAGGGAGGAGAGATGACAGGAGGCAAAGCGGGGAGGTGAGATGAGAGAGGGAGGGAGGGAGGGGAGGGAGCGGAGGATCTGTTTCTGGGACGGCCAAGGCAGTGAAATGCTGCAGTGAAGCCACACGGCTGAGCCGGTCCGAACACTGAGACACTGAGCCCTCACCCCTTCCGTCTCCCTCTATTTTTCCATACCTCCATCCTCTCCCACCCACCACTTTCACCTCCCACTCTGATTAACCTTCCTCTCACCCCATACTTCGACCTGCTCCATCCCCCCTCCCCTCCTCCTTCTTCTCCCTCTCCCTCTCCCTCTCTCTTTGCACCAGCCGGTGAGTGAGCAGATTTCAGAAAGCATCCTGAGTGGAGGAGGACAAGTGGGGGTGGGCCTCTCTGTACCTCTCGTTTTCTTCTGTCTGTCCTTTTTCTTTATCTGAGCGGGTCATTCTGTCTTCTCCAACAGCCATTCTCTATTTTTACCTTCTTTTTGTTGCTTTTTACATGTCGTTGCGTGCTTCTAACTCTGTTCTTTCCTCTGTTCTTCTTATTCTTTGCGTCCCTTTCCTTTCTTTTTTTTTCTGTCTTTTTTTCCTGCGGTTTGTACTCCTGTTGTGTGTCCATCCATCCTGTCTGTCGGTGGGGAGCAGGGACCATCAAAAGGTGAGTCCCGTCTAAAGTTAAGTGCAGGTCTGCAGTACCGATTCACAGACACACTGACACGCACACACACACACATCTGCTTTGGAAGTTAGAGTTGTATGTATCAGACTTACGTGCTTACATGTAATGAGTGCTGTGCAGAACATGCAGCTGGCCTCTTGGTGGAGATTTTATGTTGGAGACTTGCAGCCTCACACTGTGTGTGTTGTTGTGCAGCCTTATATGGTCTCATGGTTTGGAGTTGGACATTATGAGGATAGTTTGAAGGTGGCAATGGCTTGCTTGAATGCTAAAAAAGATTGCAATGGCTGTGGGCTGTGTGTGTGTCTTTACCCACAAGAAAGTTTTATATATTCTTATAATCTGATACAATGTTCTGTTTGTAAGTGCATGAAACTCCTACTCTCACATCCGTTACTTAATTGTTGACTTTTTGTTGTGTTTTTTGAAAATGAAGGTTTAATAACTGTAAATGATTTTTAATAGAATGAAAGCTAAGCAATCAATTGAGGTTGTATGTTGATTTTAAAAATATAATAATTTGCTTTCAAAAAAAGAGCTCAATAGTATTTATTTTTCCTACAAATAATAGTCTGCACAGTGGCCTGTTATACTATAGCACCTATGGTGTTTTAAGTGACAGCTGTTGTCTGTAAACTAGGATTATTATTATTATTTTGGCCGTGTTCAGACAACCGCAATTTGAAAAAGCGCAGACCCCTTCACTCCTTTAAATGATAACATTGGGCTGATGCAGGCAGAAAGCGTCGGCAAAAAAATCGCAGGGTCATCTGGAAAAAAGTTGAACCAGGCTCAACTGTTACAGCAACGCATGGTATCGTCATACAAAACAGTGCTTCACTAGCCATCAAATCTGTTAAAGTTCACAGCTGGTAGATTGCTTTGTAACATGAACACCATATTTCCATTGTTCAGGATCGTTGCAATTAAAGATAAAATGATGGTTACCACAATAGTTTTTCAGGGAAATAGTGATATACACAGTTTTTGTGTCTGATAATCCTTCAAAAGAGGGTTCATGGTCTGGGTTATAACTCATAACCAAAATGAATCCTATTTGTAAAAGCTGAGAATATATACTCTACATTCACAAAGTCACCTTTGGCTGATTCTCAGTGGAGCAGCTCCAGGTTGTCCTCTCTGGTGAGACCAGAGTGCAGCCTGGCTTTCTGGTTTTGTGTCTTGCAACTGGTTACATATGTACAATACCTGAGCTGCCATAGTGTCAAAGATAAATAGATGATACTTTATCATACACTATGTAAGTGATATTTTCTTGTACAGTAAAGTAAAATATACAGTATAGCCACTGTCAAGAAACAAAGGCCAGACTGATTTATCAGGGGATATTTTGTTTGACTAAATGAAACACAGTGGGAGGTGAAAGATATGAGGGGGCTGTAATGAAGTGAGGCAGAACATTGGTGCAAAAGGGGGTAATCCACAGGCCAGGCCCCTGCTGGGGTCTTGCTGTGTGGAGATTGCATGTCTCCCCACATCTTTGTTGGTTTCCTCTGGGGTTTCTGTTTTTTTCCCCACGGTGCAATGTCATGCTAGTTAGGTGGTGTTAGTCTTATGTTTAATAACTTGTGGACTGCAACTTCAGTTGTTGTGTGCTGCACATAACAACTGCAACAGCTCTGACTTTTTCACAACAGACTTATTTTCTACACACTGTTGTTAAACTGCTGTGCCTCCTGCCACATCTACAGCTATGACCGGTGTGGCTCAAACATAACCAGTACCACGCAAGGTGGGTGTTTTCACCCTCTGTTTCTTGTCAAACTGCTGTAGCATTTGACGCTGATGGTCTGTGACCTTGCCGCTATGTTGGGACGTTGCTATTGGTTTGACAGCTGCAGGTGGCTGCATCTGATCCAGGGGAAGCTGCAGCTCATGCTCCATCATCAAAACTCCTAGGGAGGTGCCAGTTGTGGACTGTGATGTTGTCTGGTAGTCCAGCAGGGTGTGACGCAGTGCAGCCACCAGGTGCACTCTGACACTGTTTTTCAAAGTCTGGTCTAATGCCCCCCACCCCCCACCCACCGTTGCCATCAGGAGAAGACTGTGCAGATTTGGTTAATTTCCCAGTCCTCCACAAAAGTTGCAAATTCAGCTGAGACAAACTGTGGGCCATTATTCTTTGTGATGGAGTTAGGGAAGCCCCGGTGGGAAAACAAAGGGGTGAGAAAGTCTGTGTCCGGCACTACTGCTAGTGAACAGCATGGTGAAGTTGTTTTACTGATGCCTCTGCAACCATCCATGGATCCTCAGTGGTTTGTGACCCCACCCAGTTGTAGCAAACAGTATTGTTAAGGCCTGGGCCACCTGCAAATGTAAGGTGCCATCCATATATGGCAAGCCGTTTTAACATTTAATAGTGAGGCTGGATATGTATTGCAAAAGATATCTACAACATAGTTTTGACTAGTCGTAATTCCAGTTCAAGATATCTTCAACCCAAGATATCTTGAACTGGAATTAGGGATAGTCGTAATTCAGATGTAGATATCTGCAATGTGATTTGTGGATATCCGCAACTTAATTTTGACTATCTGTAATGACAAACCCCATACACATGAATGGGGAAAGTGATGTTACTTGTCCTAGTATGAATGACGATGTGGATATCTGTAATGTTATTTTTGAATACAGATATCTGCAATACATATTCAGCCTTGCTATTAAATGTTAAAACGGCATAGTCCATACAGTTTCATGTGCCACCATTCAGACGCCCACACCTACAGAGTACTTTTGTTCAGCTGAGGTGAACAACGGCAGAGCAGGCAGGAGCCCATATTCAGGGTCTGTCCTTTTTCAAGAGCTCTTGTAGTAGGCTAATAGTTGCGGAGTATTGGGGAAACATGTACAGTAGTGAGCTGTCATCCCCATGAATAATGCCAGTTGCGCTGGTCATGATGGCCCAGGGAGATGTTGCACATCCTACCTATGGACACACCATCTGCGTCAGTAGAGGCTGGAACAGAGAGGGGCTGGAGAGCTAGGAGCTAGTTGCAACACTAAACCAGCTGCAAATTCAAGCTGGCATTCTATTTCCACAGCTTTTGCCAGGGTGAGATTGTCAGGGGACATTGCTGAGTTTTGGGTTGTCTAGCTGGTCCCTTATCAGCTCATCCTCCAGTGCCCCAAACTTACAGAGGCTGGCCAGGCCCCTCAGGGTGGCTATGTCATGCTGGACTGACACTTGCTGGCACAACGTTCTGTGGGCAGCTGTGTGACAAATGCAGTGTATGTAGTGGAGGGTCTGAGTCTGAAAAATCTGCTGTCCCTCACTGCCTAAATTAATCTGATGGCCACTGTGAGTGTTTCAAATGATTCATACCAGTGAGTCCACAGAACCGGTGGGTCACTAAGCAGGACCAGGAACAGAAGCTCCATCCTTGTCGCTAGTGTTAATGTTAAAACTCAAGTTTTCATGCTTAAGTTTATTGTGTGCTGCATATAACAACTTCAACAGCTCTCCTGACTTTTACACAACAACCTTATTTCTGGCAAACTATCATAAATCTGCTGTGCCAATACTGCAGCAACTACAGCTGTGACTGTTGTGGCTCACAGACAGCAGTGAGGACTCTAAATTGCTTGTAGATGTAAATGCTTGTCATAGGTGTAAAGCTTGCGATGGGCTGGTTGTATACAGTGGTATTGCATGCCTCTCGACCAGGGTGAGCTGGGACACATAATGGATGGAGACAAAACAAAGTACAAAAAACTGAGGCCTTTTCCTAAATTATCTTTATTTAAAATACATAATGTAATGACAGCTGCTTTTTCAGAAGCAGCACAGTGCAAGCATTAGTTTGGTGTCCACTAATATTTACAGTGATACTAGAGCAACTATTCAGGGCAAACTCATAGCCAGAGAAAGAGTGATGCACAATGGTAAATCTGTCTAGTACATGATACAGTATTAATGCATTAGTGTTTGTTTCTAACTGAGAAATACAATATATACAATGTACAGTAATGGATGTAACTTTGTTATTGCCAACAAAACCTTCTTGGTGAAAAACTGCACTAAATTTGCCCTAAATGTTAATCTGCCATCACCTTATGGGTCAAACACACAAACCCTGCAACTTAAACATGCATGACCACACACAGACAGCAGTGTCCCAGGAAATGTGACAGAATCAGGCTCTCCCAACCAAACAAGTTATTGTTCTCCTTCACAGCATGATTTGTATGATATGACCACATTAGCTTCTTTTGAAATCATCACAGAGCAACACATAATCATGAGTATTATATTACTGTGATGCCAAAGATGTAATTTGTAATTTCAGGAAATGACACAATATATCACCCGTGATGTTGGAAAACAAACACATCAAAAACAATAAAAAGAAGTAATAGTCCTAAACACAGACCTGTGCACAGTTTTCTTTTTTTTTTTTTTTTTTTTTCTTTTTTTTTTAACAATTTCAGAGCCAGGACTGGCCAGGACACCAAATCTAGAAGCACTAACTTCACTCTGATAACTGGATATCACGTCTAACCGGCTTGAGACATTACAGGTTATCATAGAAAGACCAATTTGTGACACAGCTGGCCTGTTGTCATAGTTAAACATCATAGGACATTCAGAGACTAACAAAGCACACATGCTGTAACATGTAAAATTGACATTAAATAGTGATCAGGTATCTTATTAAGAGAATATTTTAACATTTAGGGTGCTCCAACCAAATTAATGATCAAATAAATACACAACCAATACACGTCCCATTTTACCATACGATTGCCATGCCATGTTTCTATTACAACAGCCTCACATTCCAATATACCATCATAATAAAGTGAACTTTATATTTTCTTCATTACTCAATTACATTCACATGCTCTCCACAGTGATTATATTAGAATTGGCATGAGTGTGTTAATGTGCAAAACAATATCTACAGTTCTAAATACCACTGTTGAGGTAAAGGCATTACTTTGGAGACAGAGCTAGGATGAGACTTTTCAAACTTTTGTAACTCTTTTAATATTATATATATTATCTGCTTTAAAATACTCACTAAAAAGTGTTTTTATCGAGGTGCACTGGCTCAAAGGGTTTCTTTTAAAATCTCTATAAAACACAGTTCCAGTAGGACTCGGTTGGAGTTAGAAGAAAAAACAATAAATTATTAGAATCTGTACCGAAGCTTTTATTTCCATGATATGAAATATTTAAAGTTTTAATCGTTTCTCGTTATTTCACAGATGGCAGATGAAACTCATCAAAGTGCAACCAAATACCTCTGACACTATCACATATTATGCAAGCAAAATATATATGCATATGTATCAAAGTGAAATCAAAATAAAACCCACGTATTATAGTATCTGATAAATGGTGCCAGCTGATTGCTACATTGAGTGGAAGCTTAAACATGCTTTGGATGACTCACATTGCTGTGGTTTTGTGGTAAACTTAATAGAACAGTAGTTTCTCACTTTATTATAATATTTTTCTTTTTGATATGCATTGTCTGACATGCATTCATGGCAGTATAGTACACTGTACATGCTTCAGTCGCCAAAATAACAATTTATACCTGCTTTGGTGGATAACTACAATTTGTAGTTAGACACTAATCAAACAAAAAGTTTGTCAGTAAGCTCTTCTCTATCAGTCATGAATATAAGCATCAGTTTTCATTTGGATCATTTGGTATTATTTCCTGTATTACTGTCTGTAAATGAGACTCGGCTTTCTGTGTGTGATATGGATCATGGTAAGGGTTACTATATAACTGCATCTTTGTAGAGTCTGTTTGGGCAACCATTATTAATACCAAACAATGCTAATAATGACTGGCAGCAATATGAATTATGCGGTTGTGGGTGAAATGTAGTTTTCACTTTGAACAGACTTTGTAGTCAGCAGTAATTTAATTTATTTTACCTCTAACCCTTTCCCAATTCAATATGTGCAATTAACTCTACAATGTACTGCAGGTACAGATTGTAAGTATTGTATGGTCTATTGCTAATAAAGCCCGATATATCAGACCAAACTTAAATCAGTACCTGTGACAAGAACCTCCATATTCAGGCACACTAACATGTAATTCCTAAAGGCCAAGAAACAGAAGTTTCATAGGGGTCATAGGGGTGGACGGTATCACCAGTAATGACATGCAGTAGAAATATGAAGATTTTGCTATGCTGTTTGTACTAGTACACAATTAATTTGAACTGTAAGGTCAAAACGCACCCTGCAAAAGCATCATTACAAAGCACTGTCACTGACAAACCAATAAAAACATGAGCTTACCGCTTCCCTTTTACACTAACACCCCACACAAGCACACACAAAAAAACAAACAAACAAAAAAAAAAAAAAAAAAAAAAAAAAAAAAAAAACACATTCCAAAGACTTTTCCAATGCTAATAAAAAACAGTTAAAGAAATAACAGGCAGAACGCGGAGGCAGGACCAAAAGAAAAGATAAACATATTACTGGAAAACATGTTCAGTTATTGCCTTTTTCACGTCAGACATTTTGACATATCACAATAGGAAAAGCGAAGGTGTAAACATTAAAATGAATGATGGCTAAATTCCATTTAGCTGCTTCAGTTTCAGGTTTCAGTTTCAGTTTCAGTTTATGATAAAATGTTTAATATCAGTTGATATTGATAATTACCGATCAACTTTAATGACTATGGGGCGGCATGATGGCGCAGTGGTTAGCGCTGCCGCCGCCAGAAGGTCCTGGGTTCGAATCCCCGAGCCCAGCTGTGTGGAGTTTGCATGTTCTCCTCATGTCTGCGTGGGTTCTCTCCGGGTACTCCGGCTTCTTCCCACCGTCCAAAGACATGCAGCATAATAGGTTAATTGGTGACTCTAAATTGCCCGTAGGTGTGAGTGTGAGTGGTTGTCTGTCTCTATGTCTCAGTCCTGCGATGAACTGGCGACTTGTCCAGGGTGTACCCCGCCTCTCAGCTGGGATAGGCTCCAGCCCCCCCGCAACCCTCACGGATAAGCGGTTACAGAAAATGGATGGATGGATTTTTATTATGGACCAAAAGGAAAAGGGTTGAATTTAACCATTTTATTTCAAATTTAAAGGCCTGACTTTGAATTCAACCACTTTACCAGGCACACAGGTAATGGACTTAAAAGACTTTAACCCGTCCCCAAAAAACTGCCATACTGGTGAGCTGACCTGTCCTGTTCCCTGACAATCTGCCTCATTTTCCATTTTCTCACTCCACGCTGTGTCGGTTGTTGTTTAATGATTGGCTGTTGTGTGTCACTTGTAGCCATTGGTGGACAAAGTACTCAACCCCAGCTCTCATGTCAAAGTATAGATACTCCTGGTCAAATATTACTCAACTACAACTGAACATTGCTAAGTCAAAATTTTACTCGAGTAAAAGTACCAGAGTACTTGCTTTTAAAAAATACTTAAGTATTCAAAAGTACAAATTATAAAGTACATTTCCTAATATCAATACATTGCTCTATTGTTTTCACAGTGCATTTACAGAACCTTGTAACTCTCTGAAACCACTTAACGATGCACTGACTTGCTCGTAGAACCACTGTGCTACACAAAGCCTAAAGAAACATACTCGAGTAAAGTACAGATACTTAATAACATGCTTGTTATGTGATTTCATGGCAGTCTGCAAGTTCAAAATATTGAACGTTTTATTGAACAAATTTCTTATTGCTATTGATGGAGTCACTATTGTCGATGCATATCACTCTTTTTTAATTGCCCAGGCCTTGTTTATTCTATAGTTATTGTCATTGTTAATACTCACCATCATTTTGTTTCTATCTTCAAAATGCGACACATTGTACTGTGCGAATGTGCGTAAAAAGTAGCCTACATGCCATAGTCAATACTTTCCTTGTTCCATTGCTTACATATTATACTCAAAGAAAATGGTTACGGGTAAAAATAATGCACGATATACGGTAGTTAATAGGGAGTGATTTTGGACAGAGCTGCTGTCATGACTTACAGGGGCACTTGAACAGAACAGAGCCATTGCTGATGTGATGAGACACACGTGTGCTTTCCCTGCTATGACAAGTCAGGAATGTCTGCTGTGAAAAAGGTCTAAAAAATCTCCATGGCTATGAGGAATGTTTGATAATGTTATCGGATTCACAGTATGTTTTACTAAACCTTTCACCCAAAATAAAATCCCTAAGTTGGACTGTGGATGTTGTGAGACAGTGGAGCAAATGTCATTATTTACCATCATACAATCTTCTGCTCTGCACTGTAATAACCTTTTAACTTCCATCAAGTATAAAGCTCTGCCTGCACAACCACTGTTATCTCTATTAATAGTTAATTAATTATTGATTTAACTTCAGGCCGTAAAATTACATACTATGATGCTGTGAAATTGTTACTCTTCCATTTTCAAACTACTGTACACTGCGGTATACAGTATTTTCAGTCATACCGCCCAGCCCTAGCCTGTCATTTAGTTTGCTGTGAAAATGACATTCCTTATCATGAGATAGACTTCTAATGGCACTGATATTAACTTTTAGCTATGAATATTGTAATGTGTGTTTAGTGGGTAAGTTGCAGAAAAGTGTTCCCTGGCTTATTTCACAGAAAAAGACAGATCTCGCGCAGACATATAGAAATACACACGGACACATAGACACTTCAGTACACCCACACACACACGAACAAGTACACTTGCGTGCACTGGCACACGCACACACGCACACATGCAGAATAGATGGAAGTATCAGTGCATGATGATTCAAGCAGTGGTAACTATAGATCTTCAGGAAGGGAGTGCGCATGTCTGAAAGAAAAGAGAAAAGAGAGAATGACAAACAATAATTTGACCTAAACCAGAAAAATGGTTGGTAGATGCCCCTATAAATAAGTCTCTCCAGAGATAAAGCCAGCAGGTAGAGAGATCTGGGGCACAACACACACACACAAAGAAACATCTACACTTGGACACACATATTGGATAAACATTTATTTTTATCCCTTTTGAGGACATGGCGCATCTACAGTCCTCTTTTGATGGAGAGAGGATTATCAAGTTAGATGTTTTGTTGAATAAGTACAGGTTTTAGTTCTGTTTGCTGCAGGATTATTGTTATTACTGTGGCTAAATGAAATTCTTAATGTAGCATATAACATGCAAAGAAAGCAGTGTCCTGTCAGTTTGGTTTTGCTTTGGCTGGTACTGTGATATTTATTATAATTATATGATAACCACATTATTGCAATACTGCAGTCATGAAATGCCTACCATGAGGTTGAGCTTTACCGTCATCAAGGCAAATTTTATTTTGAAGGAAGGGTCAATCTTGTGTTTAGATCAGCGCATTGATTTATACAGTAATTAATACATCTATGACATGGATGAATGACAGCCATAAAAACAGCCTCAACCCAAGGAAAGGGAATACTAGGGCACTGGAGCCATAGTCAAGGTGCATTGCTAACATTAACGTGGCATTAGCATAACGTTGCATTTCCTGCTCAGCTTACTTCAGGGCTAACCTCCTTCCTTTTTCCAGCAGGTGGGAAACAACAGACAAGACTTTTCTTGGGCTTGATTTATTAAGTGACACACTGAAACTGCTGGATGGACAACTTGCTGCTATGTTTATGTCTCTGCGCCGCTATGAGCAGTGTCTTCACTTAGTCTGCTGCTCACTCTCCTTTACTTGCACGCCACACATACTTACGTAATGGCGTTTTCCTTAAAGGAGCTACACTACGCTCATGACAGTATGCTTCAATAAAGTACAATAAAACAAAGTTATTAAAGTAGTTGCCGTAAACCGCCATCCTGAAAAAAAGAAAAAGCCACACCATCACAGCCCTAGTTGTATTTCATATTTTTTCCAAGTTAAGCTGTACAGAAGACATGGTGTTCATGACAGACAACAAAAGTCCACATTGGTTGACAGCAGCAGGTATTTACCGGAGGAGGTGTTGGGGTAAGGGCTCCACAGACCACTGGTTCAATCAGACGACCCAGCTATGGTTGTCTATAAATATAATATAGATATAAATATAAATATATGAAATGCCTTTTCAGTCAATAGAAGGAGAAGATTTGATGTCTGTAATTCAATTATGGGAGAGAAGGAGTTATGGTAGGTGGAGTGCTTAAGCCATAGACACAGTTATGTCTGAGTTGTGTGTTGTTCTTTTGTGTGATATCTGTTGTATATACTGTACAGTCCTAGGACTCAGGTAGATTAAAACCTATGCTGCATTTCTGCACTGTAACATAAGGTATTTCAAAAGAGGCTAAAAGCCTGAGTGCTTTCACTGCATTACATTCCAGCATTAAGTGATTTTGGGCATAAGGGTAGATGTTTATTTGTGTGTTTAGATTTGAGATAACATGTGATATTGACAAGTCAGAGAAAAGATATGATATTAAGCTCCATGACTTAAGGTCTGGGCTGTAGAATTTAGGTTTTAAGGCCTGCAAAATTTGGATTTAAGGTTAAGTTTAGCTAAGGATAACAAAAAGTGGCCACTATAACTCTTAATTCAGTGGCATATGTCAATCGATACTGATATGGCACTTGTGACTGTTGGTATGTTGCTGCTGTTCTGCTGGCATATGTAATTTCATACTGTCATACAGTATGCCACTATTTACTATTAGTATGCTGCTGCTGTTTGCCACATGAAAATGATATGTCACTCCTGTTCTTCTGATAGGTAACACCTACCAGGTGCATGGTAGGCAATTTGTTAATTTTTCACAAGGGGGCAATACAAACCTGGGCAAAATACAGCCCAGGGGCCACACACGGCCCACTGAAAGGTTCCATGTGGCTATCATGACATGAACACCTGGAAATAGTGCAACTGAAAAAGACAGCCAGTATCATTTTGCTCACAAATAAACAGTTATTGGGCCTTTATTCTGAGAGGGGTCATTGTTGTATTCATTGATAATGAACTGTACATTATTTTTAACTGTGACTTTAATCACTTAATGCCATACATCCATGTTCTTTACATTGTTCTTCTACTGTTGCAGCTACTGTTGTTCACAACCTGTATCTTGCGTATATGGCATACCGTAAAACTTCAAGTTTTGGACCCTGCCTACAATTTCATTATGTGGCAATTCAGAAAAGGTGACCAACATTAGCAGTGCTTTACTGTGTTAGCCGGCTCATAGAGATCTATGTACCGGTGTGCCCTATATAGAACACTTATGGCTATTCCATTATTAGAGATCTGGCAATTATTAGGACCTTATATCACATTTGTGTCGGGCCCAGGGCAGCCTAATTCATTTCTCACGTGGCCCCCCATGAAAAATAATTGCCCACCCATGGCCTAATGGTCGCACCCTAGTGGTGGAAAGACTGGCTCTTTTAAGGAACCGCTTTGGTTAGTTCACCTGTTTATAAAAAAGTCACTAAAGAAACTACAGCTAGTGCAAAATGCTGCGGCCAGAATTTTAACCAAAACAAAGAAAATTGATCACATTACTCTACTCCTTAAAACACTTCACTGGCTACCCGTCACTTTTAGAATTGATTTTAAAGTTCTTTTACTCGTTTATAAAGCTTTGAATGACCTTGCTCCTCCATACATTAGGGATCTTATTTCATTTTATGTTCCAGCCAGATCACTGAGGTCCTCCACTGCTTTTCTTTTAAATGTTCCTCATGTGTGCCACAAACGTATTGGTGAGAGTGCCTTCTGTTTTTATGCCCCCAAACTGTGGAACTCTTTGCCTTTGGACATTAGATCGGCAAGCTCTCTTGGTGTTTTTAAGAGGAGAGTAAAGACCTATCTTTTTAGTCTGGCTTTTAATTGTTAATTTGGTAGTAATGTTATAATATTGGTCTTTTAACCTCAATCATTAGGCTTTTTTTTCTTTACCCCAGTGTTCCTTTTACTTAATTCTAACAACATTCATTTTATTGTTTTATTGTTGTGATTTTATTCTTACATTTTTTGATTTTATTTATTTGGATTTTTATCATTCTTTGCTTGTTTTTATTTGTTTCCTGTCTGTTGTTTTAATTTTGCTATGTGAAGCACTTTGGGCTGCATGTTTGTATGAAAGGTGCTATATAAATAAAGCTGAGTTGAGTTGAGTTATAAGTGGCACACAGTGACAGCATCTCATAACCACCAGTGGAATATGCCAGTAAAAATCATTACATGCTAGAAGAGAGGGGGATCGGCCAGAACTAACATGACATGTTGTTTACAAGTAGCTTATGCCAGTAGAACAGAAGCTGCAAGCTAAGCATATGCCACTAAAGTGGCATACCGTTTGCTACTTTTTGATCTTGGGGCTACTGCTAGTTTCAGCTTGAGGATTAAGGATGTTCTGGTGAGATTTCTTACTTGGTTCCCTCCTCTGCAACAACTTCAGGCTCCAGTTTTCCCTCCTCCTCCATCTTCTCCATAGAAATCAGTTCCTGTTTCCGTTGTCGACGAAGACATTTCACTACTACCATGGAAAGGATCAGCAGGGCTAACGCTCCACCCACCGATGCCCCAATTGCAACTGCGATGGTTGAATCCCTTGGAGGAGGAACTGAGGAGAGGAGAGGGTTAAATAGTTTGTAGACAAAGGATGGAGACAAGTGCAGCGCTGGCTAAAAGCTCTACTGGGCTGATTAAACAGAGTGGAAAGCAAGAAAGTGCTGCTGAGTTAGCCTGTGTCACATGTGAGTGTGTGTGTGAGTGAAAGAGATGCTGAGGGACTAAGTTCACCCTCTTGTTGGTCATTAATAAATAAAACGCTGACTCATCACCAGTAGGTCCTTATGCTTCAGGAAACACAAACCACAACACACACACACCACACACACACACACACACACACACCACACACACACACAGAGAGAGTATGTTAAATATGATTATTGCATGACATTTATCCTTAAACTAAAGTGGCACTAAAGTGGCACTAACTAAAGACCTCAGAGCACTGCGAAACACAAGCAAATAACGGTGAACTTTTACACCACTTTTGACAACACATACAGTATGTCACATTTAGGAGAAAAAGTCATTAAGAAGTCCAGATTCTTCTTGTTACAGTATTCAAACATAATTTTCATCAAAATATGGCAATAAAGGTCGTCCATTTGCAGCTTGTATCTGCTTGTACAATTATCTTCAAAAGCGCAAACAGTGAACAGCACAAACCCCCAAATGGAGTGTTTTTAGCCAGATTTTGGCGCTACTATGAAAATTATTCATGAGCCACAACTGCTAGTTCTGCCCTTCACTTGACAGAAGAAAATGGCTGCTCAATCTGAGGCAAATAGTACGTGCCTGATGTAGACCAATAACAGAAGAAAAAGAAGAAGAACTGGATTCTAACTCTCAGTATTTCAAATTACGCAGATAGATTGTTTGTTCAAAATGTGTTTATTCATAGATGCAATTTGTGAATAAGATTAAAACAGTCAAGAGTGCTATGTTCATGCTGTTGCAAATCTAACTAATATCACTGAGAGCAAAATCTAGCCAAAACAGATTGTTTTTTAAAAATAATTATTAGATTAGCAGTCTTCCTTAAAAAATACACTTTTTTAAGGAAGTGCTGGTCAGAGCCATGGAGGTAAACTTGAAGGTTTGAGGGATGCTAATGTGAGCCATAATAAAATCAGGGCAAGTGAGGGTATCTTTGAGGTAAGGTTTAGCATTAGGGATGCACAATATAAATTATTGGCCCTATAATGGGAAATTTACATTATTATGAGCAGAGAAAGATTGTGACCAGGATCAAACTGCAAAACCAGGCAGTGCTGATCAATTACGAATCTTTATTTTGTTACTACATTGCCAATTTCTTGCTTCAAATATTTTCAGAAACACATTTTTGTGTACTGTTTAGCTGCAATACGAAAAAGGTTGCGACCCGGCAGGCTGGCCAGACAAGCCAAAACCAAGCCCCACCCAAGCTGTCATACTGTATGTCACCTGCCAGCTCTCGCTGGTACTGCTCATGCTCTGGTTGCAAAAAACGAAGATGGCAACCCCCATAATGCTAAACCCAAGGCTTCAAAACGGTAGTCCACAGAGCAATGGGTGACATCACAGTAGCTCCATCCACTTATTCTACTGTCTAAGTGATTATCATTATTGTATTAGCTGAAAAAATCTGTATTGTGCATCCATAGACAGGATTTATTTGACAATCAGAGTACTGTATCTACAGAAGTTAGGGTTAGTATCTTACGTTCGGTAACAACATTGAGCTGTATGATTCCATGTCCCTGGATGCGGTCTGGGGGGTTTCTCACATAGCAGTTGTAAACCCCCTCATCCTCCAGCTGTACGTCTGATAATGTGAATGACAGGTCGTTCTTAACCAGGTTCCCGGCAAATGTGACCCTTTCTCCAAAGCGGTCTGAACGCAGAGGCACCATTCCTTTTTTCCTATGATATGTCATAAACTATGGAAAGAGAGAGGGACAGAGTTCATAACAGGTACAGAGATTTAAGATGTAAGTATTTGCATAAAGACAAGCCATTTTACCATCTCTTCTGTGTCATTAATTGATTCTTGGTAGGTCCAGTTCATAGCAAATCTAGCAGAATCCATCTTATAGCAGGAAGTAAATATGCAGGGGATTTTGACAGTTGTTCCATTCAGTGCATTAATTTGATTGGCCACGATCACATCCATGCTTGAACAACCTGTAAGTAAAAACAAAACCAGTGTTAATAATGTTGGTGCCAACAGTAATACAATACCAGAGGTACAAGGATGGAAACAGATTTGACTCAATTTTTATTTGCCAAGACTGGAATCTAAAATTATTGATAAATGTTTTTAAGAAATTCAAATTATAGACATCACAAACAGAGTAGTAGATTGTGCTTATAAGTGTAATGGACTGGTTGCATGGCAAACATTTTGACTTGTCAGAGCAGGAAAAACACAGGTGAATTTAATAACAGTAATTACGGCTCAGTTCCATTAAATGTCCGAGTAACAGTGACAGTGAACCAGAATGCATCAATCATTAATATACCTGTGAGGTCTCTGATATGACATATCAAAATGTCTGCTGTGCAACTACTCCGTCGACCCTTCTGAAGTCCCGCCCTGTTTTGCTCTGTGCTCCAATAATAGCTGAGCAAGCTTAGTACCCTGGTCATCTTTCTCCTTTTCATATATAAGTGACGTTAGCTAACTATGAGCTAATGATAGTAAAGCGCTAGCGAACTAAATAGTTAATGATTGAGGTAGATTAAGTGGCTAGTCAGCTAAATAGAAATTGGCTAACACTAGCTAATTTAAGATGTTTAACATATGTTGCTTTTACAGGTCCTCCAGCCATATCTTTTAACCACTGTCAAAATTTGGTTTTCTTTTCAATATAGAGCCTAACACATAGCATACAGGAAAGAGGAAAGTAGAGAGCTGACTGAGGTACAAAGCTTGTTCAACTGTGATTGGACCACAGAGCAAATAAGGGCTGGACAGGGGGGCTCCAAACACATTCAGGCGAGGCTCAGTGAATGGAAGTGAAAAAATACGACATTAGTTAGCAGAAGGAGATCACATAGAATAACCTAAATGTGTGTGATTTGGTTAAACAGATAGAGGATACAAGAAGCAATTTGAAGATGTTACTTTGGGCTCTAGGAAACTGTAATTTGATATATTTGGTTATTTGGCTTAAGTTATGTAAAACAGCAGTATTATGCTCTTTTGGCTCAATTGTTGAGGGCCCAAGGGATCAAATAACAATCACTGTAGATACCCAGAAATTTAGCAACATAATCAAGTAAAGTAAGGGGGGGGCATCTTTCACCAAGCTTTGTCTGAGGGGAAGCCCACAGTCACAGACTTTGAAAAACCTTAGTTTAATATATCTAAAAGGAAGCTGAGTCTAAATAATTAAAAGGGAACAGTTTTTTGTGTTGTATACATAACTTTTCAGTTGATATTTAGTGTTTTCTTGTAATATCTTTATGCTAACAGTAAATTTTGAATAAGTAGTTCAACTGAGATCTCATGTCAAAATGCTTAAGTCAGCATAGGTTGAATGCTTTTCAACTCTAGTAATTATTACTATTTTGCAACACATGTTGTACAATTAAATGTAAATTGTGGCTCCTTCATGCTACACTCACATAAAACATTTGTACAGATATTTAAATTAGCATATAAAAATAAAATAAAACAATTGTGTACAGTTACTTATATATACCTAACCCAGACAGAGTGACAGTATGTGCAATGTCAATGTAAAGTTCCAGGATAAGTTGAGGATTTGCACATACTGAGGAAAGAAGCTGCTCTGTAGTGTAGTGATATTGCTGCAGATACTTCTGTATCTCTTGCCAGATGGCAGCAGGGAGAATGGGCTGTGGCTGGGGTGGCTATTGTGGATATGAGTGATGCCCATGAGAGGTTCACTAAACCTTAGCTCCACTGGTGTAGACAGGAATGTTATAAAGTAAAAAAACAAAACAAAGAAACACAGGGCTGATTTGTTGTACACTGCTGTACCAATTTATCATCATCTACAGGTTTGTGGTTACAAACTAGATTTGTCACAATACCAGAATGCCAGATGCCATATTTTGAAGGCCACACACACGCTTCAATGCTGCAGATTGGGTCATATTCTAGCCATTTTATTTAATATGTCTGCAACATTAGATGTATCTCGACACAGTTTACTATACGATGCTAAGCTGGATAAGTATTTAACCTGTTAAAAAGCACATGAAAAAATCTCCAGATATGGTCTGTGAAGATTCTCAGTCATCCAGGTCATGGTATTCGTAGCAAGGTTTGTTGTAG
The DNA here is from genome assembly GCA_034769285.1 of Lutjanus argentimaculatus. Lineage (NCBI taxonomy): Eukaryota > Metazoa > Chordata > Actinopteri > Lutjaniformes > Lutjanidae > Lutjanus > Lutjanus argentimaculatus. The sequence goes on from JAWZSL010000001.1 coordinate 8,741,646, forward strand.
GCACTATTTCAGTTCAGCTGAACTCCCAAACCAGTCAGTCAGAACTGAAGAAGCTTCTTGGATGAGAGGCGAAACGTCTTCAAGAACTCTATCAAGTCCAGTTGCCTACGACAAACCTTGCTATGGATCTCCAGATATGCTTTAGATATGATTCTTAGAAGAATTTTAAAAAGATATCTCCAGATTATGGGGTATTTTGCACAGTACTACGAAACAAACTGAATTTTCATTGAACACCGAACAACTGGAAAGTGCAATTCGTCAGCAGTTTTAACTTCCCAGCATGTAGTGAGGATGTGGGTTTCCATGTAAATGCTGACTCTCTCCATCTGGAAAGTGCTGTCTTTGAGGCTGACAGTCATTTGATGTGAATTCCTCAACTCACAAAACAGATTTAAATGTGGGCGCGTCCCACCAAATGATTGTAGATCAAGCAATACGGCTCCAGTGAAGTCTGTTCAAAACATGGCCAGCAAACAGAAAGTGTCCTTTCACAGCATCTTTGTCAAATCAGCCTAAGCCTTTGCAATGGCTTTGTCTGGAGAATAAAAAGCAGGCTTCCACACAAGTTTCCAACAATTTGGCTATTTTTGCTGAGAGTTTGCGCATTATTTTGGTTATCTATATCTGCTGGAGAAGGTGGCATCCATGTGAAAATACAGTGGTTTCAGCTTTAACAACATTTGTGCTTTTAAAAAAATAGCATGTAAACGTCATTGTATATACTGATGGAATTGCATTTTTCATCTTGAATACGAGCACGCTGTAATCATGCCGAATTACGTCAGTCCCCTTTGTATAAAATAGTATGGATAATCGGTGTGGTGGAAACCATGATATATTGTTTTTTTGCACTCCCACATTACAAGCAAGTTTACAACCATGCTGTGTTTGTGCTGTTTTATTAAAAATGCTTGTCTGCTGCATTGGCTGAAATTGCCATGAGCTGGAACGAGCAAGAAACGTAAAACTTCACCCAACATTAGGAGATGATGCGCATGTGCTTCCCAAGAAACATGAGCCCAATTGGCCAGATGGTGGCGCAGTATTTAAAACCCAAACAGGCAATTTCGGAAGAGCCACAATCCTTACACCGTAAGTCCAATTCACTTGACATTAAATCAGCTCAATATGCTTTATAAAAAAGGCCTCCCAATGGATTTTAGTTTAATTCGCATGAACTGAAAAACAGTAAAATGAAAAGAACTCTTAAGATTTTGACCCTAATACCACATTGGGGTTATGGCATTGCAGATACACATTTCTATTATAAATGAGCAAGACTGGTCAAAATATATTGCTGCCATTAATCAAAATATCTTGCAGTGGTTTAGCAGTGGACACAGTCACTTAGCAGTGACAAAATGGAATTAGTCAATGTCACTTATGTATTTTGGGCATAACGATTTTTAAATGTATGTTTCACTTGATTGTAATTAATCTGAATACACTTGACAAATAAATTAAACATATTGCTCCAATCACTGCAGTTAAGTTATCAGGAGGGATGGCAGGATGGCATATTGTTCAATCTGGATTACTGAGAACAAAAGCCCTTTTTTTTGGATCTTATGATCATGATCTTACCTGCACCGTAGCTGGAAACTATGTAAGATAGGTGCTGCACAAGTCCGAAAAATCTAATTGCATATAATGTAAGTTGAAATGAAATTAAAGTATCATTTAGTTTCCTCAAGTTTCCTCCTCCCCTCTAACATTATGTCTCAGCATGGGCTTGCACTCCCCAGACAGAATCTGTGCCTCTCTCTCAGTGTGTGTGTGTGTGTGTGTGTGTGTGTGTGTGTGTGTGTGTGTGTGTGTGTGTGTGTGATGGGACTCTGCACCATTCTCTCCTCTGCAGTCGGGTGTTTCTGGCTCCCTTCCCACTGCTGCTGCACCACTCCACAGGCCTGCCTCTCTGCACCACACACACACGCACCCATGCACTTTCTACATCTCCTCCCATCGCCCATATGTATAATTTACACGCACAAAGACACGCACAATTTTCCATGCACGCAGTTCACCACAGTCAGGTGTCTTGTGATGCTGCGTAGCACCTGCTTCTTGCCCACTCAGACACACGTACACACACATACATGCATAAGAACCTCCCTGCAAGGTGTGCATTGTCAGCAGTGTGCTTAGCATGCTAGCTGTGCTATGTCAATGTCATCCCTGCATACTGACCTGTACACTCACAACAGATACCGCTCTTACTGAGACACACTAACGTAGGCACTACACATATGTGCTTCTGCTACGACAGCCCCTACACAGACATACAGCGTGAGAAACAGTTTGATACAGGCTCCTGCTGACTCAGCAGTCCTGTGGATGGTGAGAAAGAGAGGCAGATGCAGAGACAGAGACTTGCTAACAGATGAAATACTGCAGTGAAGCAGCCTCATGCGACTCCTCCCTCTCTCTTCCCCTCCCTCTTTCCTCTCCCATCTTTGTCCACCTCTCTTGCCTCCTCTCACGCCTCTTTTCCTACTACCTCTCTTCTGTCAGACCCCTCAACTACCCTCAAAAATTGCAGTTTTTCCGTGTTTCCCCATCTTCACTTTCTAGTGCTCCATGCACGTCTCTGTCTGACTCCCTTCTGTTTCCCTGCATTGTTTCCGACTCTCACAAGGTCAATGGAGAAGAAAAAGGTAAAACGTAGGTAGGTCTGTTACATCATCTTTCCTGTGCCCTCCCTGTTCCTCTTATCCAACAGTATGTGACCACCTTTTCATTGGGTTTTACATATACACATAATCCTATACACAGTAGAGGTGTATATTACTAAAAATGTATTAAATGTTTTAATTTACTTGAGGAAAATCAGCGTGAATACATAAAGCATGTCTGCCAGCCTCATCGATGGGTAAAATAAGGCAAGTACAGACCAACTGATGCTATTTGTTACATTTCTGTGCTATAAAAACCTCTTGAAGAATGTACAGCTTATATTTTCACAAGAATAAAAATGACAAGCACACATTGTCCCAATTTGTATTTAAAAAGAAAAAAAGGATAGCTAAGAATAACTGAGAGTCGGAGAGGCAACAAAGTCAATCAGGTGCGTTTTTCCCTGAAGAGTATGCGCAAATATTTTTCATTTCAGCAGGGAGGATGGCTCCTAAAACAACAATCCTGGATCATTCACGAGGGTTTCAATAAATATAGCAAAGACTTTTTTTTTTTCCAGTAGCCTGGAAAGTCTAAACTCTCCCACTTTCAGATCTCAATCCAATTAGGCATCAGTAGGATGGCATGGACAAAGCTTTTCAGAGTAGGAATCCACTGAAGACCAACTTGACAAATCCACAGACAACATCCTTTGAAGGTCTCTTCTGAAAGTGATTTAAAGCTGCTTTAAGGGCACAAAGGGCTGCAGCTAAGTATTTGGAGCCGGGGTTCTCAAAGTGCAGCGCACGGGCCAATGGCAGCCCTTAGGAGCATTTTGTACGGCTCCTGAACGTGACATGAAATGCATGTATTATATTTAATCATTCCGTTTCAACACTTTCACTTTCAATAGCCTACATTTAATATGCCACTCGGCTACTGCATCAAAATGCGGCCCTCTAAGCATCTGTGAGGTTAAGAATGACAACTTGTAAAAAGCTACTGGTTGCATGGTAACTAGGACTGTGACAGCGTGGATTTTTTCTTGCCATGGCAAAAAAGCAACATATTACCAGGGATAGCGGTTTACCACTACTGCCCAAATAATTAAGTTTTATTATTTCATTGAAGCATACTGTTATAAGCATAGCTCCTTTAAGAATAGGGCAGTGCATAAGGGTGTGCAGGGTGCAAATGAGGGAGAGTGAGTAGCAGACTGGAGGACAAGGTTAACAGTTAAGTTGTCAATCTGGCAGTAAATGTACAGTTCATCAGTTAATAAAGACTGACATATATTCCAACATATTCCAGCATGATTTACCATGACTGCCAAAATAATTACATTTTATTGGACTTGGTTAAAGCATACTTTCATAAGTGTAACACAGCTCTCATAAGGAATACAGCAATGCCTAATTGTGTGCAGTGTGCAAGTGAAAGAGAGTGAGCAGCACACTGCCAGTGCTGCTCATAGCGGAAGCTAATGATAAGCTAATGCTGAGGCTAGCGTTGTACCTTTACAACGTTGGTTCCAGGTCAATCGTATCCCTTTCAGAAGCGCTGAACCCAGCCTTAAACTGCAGTGTGTTTTTGGAGATGTGGTAAAATAAATCCATAATGTTAAATCCAGCACTGAATGTCTTCTGTAGGTATTTATCCATTTTTTTCATGTTCAAACCAGTTGTTGTTGTTAGCCACCCACTGACATGACAATCATTAACTAAGACTGAAGCATACAATCCCTAAAAAGTATCCCCAGGCTGACTGGATCTAGGGGTAAGAGAGGTGCTGGTCCTGAGTGGTTTGATAGAGTGAATACTGGTCTAGAGTGTGTTGACACTTCAGGGTTATCAAATGGGTGCTCTCCTTGTTTTTTAAGGAGGCAACTATCTTTAGAGGGCTGAGCAAAACTATATGGTGTCCCTCAGATTGTTGCCCAGGATGGGTCTTTTTGTCTTCAGCTACACTAAGTGGTGGCTGCTTTCAGGAGCTTCACTGACGACCCTGATGCTTTTTTGGCTCTGGCTCTTTAGAGACAAAAGAGTTAACTACAAAGCCTTTACAATGCACTTTAACTGTAGGCACTTGTAAATTCTTTATATGTCCCCAGGGCAACATTAGCTTAATGATGATGGCATCAACCATAACATCAGATATGACCCCAGATTGGTTGCTGGTGAAAAAATGATTAAAGCCTAAGCTGCTTTCAGTGGGACAGACATTAATTGTTATTCACTTGGCTTCCATTTCTGCTGCTTTTTGGCATCTGAACACTCGATGGTGTGAGACAAGTGATAGAACTGACAAGTTACAATTTGGTATTTTGATGATGATTGTTTTTTTATGGTGAGAGTATCATATCATGGTATTACAAAAATAATAAAGGATGCTTCACTCAAAACATGATTCTCTCTATTGATAATGTGGGTAACACATCTTATGAAAGCAAAAATGATTTAAAAAAAAGTTGTTATGATGTGTTAATTGGCTCCAAATAGGAACAAAAATTAGGTCTAAGAAGAGAGCTTGTGTTGGAGAATGAAGTTCCACAAAAAGCAACTTGATATCCCACATCCAACCTACTAGTCTGGTTATTAAAGTGAGCAATGTATTAATGGAGTCTGATAGGCAGTAAGGCAGGTAGTCAATGAACTCCAACTCCAGAGTGTGTATTTTGAGAGCAGTGGATTTTTGTTTTCAGGATAATGGGCTTAACTTTACATTGACAGACAATTGACAGTTATAAACAGCTTATCGACTTACAGTGGAGTACTCGCCGTTGCTTGTTATTGTCAATTTAACATCTTGCGCTCGTCTTGTGCTCCTGCAGCATTCCTGCAGCCTGCCTGAGCTTCCTTAAGTCTTTAAGTCTAAAGTCTTGCCTGAGCTACTTTGCTATTTGGACTGCTATAATCACTGTTGGATGTACAATTGTTACATGTTGCTGCTTGAATGGCTTCAAGCAAGACTTAATGTTCACAGTTTCTCTTGACTGTCCCTACATATTACAACATTCGTCCAACATCATCCCAGCACGTGGTAGTACAACAGATGCTAGCCACAGCCCCACAACATGCTAACGCCAAGCACAACAAGCTGACCTGCGAAATAAACAGAAAGGCAACATAAAAATAGGAAATGTCATCGCTTTCAAGTTGAAGTCGATATCGATTGATTATTGAGCTTCCGCTCAGAATTGAAGCTTGCTTTCTACTGGCTCTTGTTAAGAAAGCAGTCTGAAGTAAAGTGGTAAAGTTATGCCCAATCCCAATGTCTCCCCAAGGCCTTATACCCTGAGCCGTCATGAACTTGGCCTCACCTAGTGTTTGAGTGCCAGAGGCCGAAGAGGCTTGAAACGGTATAAATAGGAATGGGACAGCACTTTGTGACATATCAGTGACATCTTATACAACACTTCTCAAAACATATCTACATCTACAACCTTAGTATTTATCTTTATTGCTTAATGTTTTACTTTATTTTAAATTTGTGCTATTTTAATTTCCTGATTTCTTTGTGTCAGTCCTGAAATGTTTCATGGTCACCATACTTGTTTTTGTCAAAACAGCATCATACACTTACACGTCAACTTCTTTTTTCTTGCACAGTCATAGTTTCTTGTTTGTTTCCCTTTTTTTGAACTGTGGGAAATTCCCTCAGGCAAAGTCTGCAGAAATGCGGACTTTCTGAAAATGTGCATAAAGGGCTCAAAAAGTCTGTGAGAGAGCCCTTGTGGACCAATTTGACAATGGGACAACCCTCATGGACTTTGGGATGGGGCCTTATAACATACATAGTTTTACAGTTGTTGTGGAGACATTTCCATCAAAATTTAAGCTAATCCAGTGGGTTGTCACTTCCTTACATGGCGGGAATGACATTACCCTTTGTATCTTCCTGTTAGACAGTCTGGAGTTGTGAGAGTTACCGAGGAAAATAGTAGTTACTGGATGTAGTATGCATGTTGCTCTCTACCTGCATGTTACATGTTACTGCATGTTACTAATGTAAAGCACATTAGTTTTATTATGCTGAAACATTTATCATTGTAATGATGGTATTGCAAAAATCTGTGTGGTGGGCGCATGAGACATCAGTGGTATACCACCCACCCCTTGTAGGCGGTGGGTCAGTATCGCTCAGCCAGCACAGCAGGGTCAGCTGTTACCACTGTTTACTCTTTTGCCTACTTACACCAGAGAGACATTGGTAAAAGGTAAATCATGACTTATTTTTGCAGCTTCACCATTGAATTCTTCTTAGCAAAACCTCTAAAGCCCTTTGTAGCATGCTGCCTTTAAACAGTTTTAAGTCTGATATCTTTTAGCTGTGATTCAGTTGTTTTCTGTATGGCTGAGATTAACTCTAGTGCCCCCTGCTTTGGAGTGAGCCAAGCTGCATTCTGCACACTGCAGTACTCAATGCTCAGGTGCCAAAAGGGGGGGCTAGTCAGCAGTCAGCACAGCTCACAAGGAAAATATGACATCCGTCAGTAATCCTGTGGGCTGGAGAAGCTTTTCTCTGATTATGTCATACCTAGACTGGGCCAGCAATCAGTCTCAGAACCCTATCAAGTAATAAACAGAAAACAATACTGCCTGCAGCATCTTCATGTGATATGTTAGAGTATTATTAGTACTATCTAAACTCCACTACATAATGGAAAACAAAAGATCACAGTGTCTCAGACAGGGATGTATTATCCGTCATACTGACCTTATTTCCCTGCAGTGGTTGTAGGCATAATAACTGCACCAGCCCATCACTGTTAAAAACTACATAACATGGAAAATATTGACTGGATTGAGTAACAGTTGAAAGGTACTTTTCATTCCTTGTCCTCCTCTCCCCTCCACTCTTTCACTGTTATGCATTATTGACAGTCATGTCTACTTATAGCTAGTACAGACAGAAAGTCTGGCTGCTTTAAGATACAGCACATTTTAACGTTCAAAAAGCACTCACAGGGTTTAAGTTAAATCTACAGCAGATATGCACATTAAAAAAAAAGATGAAAATATACATAAATGGCATAAATGTACACAAAAGCCTTGTTTAGGATGGTGATGGTAGTGTTAAACATCAGCAGAGTAAGCCAAGTGGACAGTTTAGCTTAATCGTGTTGTAGGTCAGTTTTGTTTAAGTTTAAAGAAATTTACTTGAGCTTAAAGCGTCTGAACAGGAATCAGAAGAAAAACATCACCAGCTGTCCTACACTTTCAAATAAATTAAAATAATTATTCCTACATTACAAAAAGATGCCATCGGATACAATCTTATGCCGAAATGCAGGTGAAAAGTCTAAAAGTAAAGGTCAATTGAAGGTTTGAAAGGATATTCAATCATCTGTAACTTTCTACTCCTGTCAAGGATTTTCTACATTATCAGGTCTTTGGCAACGCTTTGTGGACAATGTCATGATACAAAATCACAACATTAACTTTTATAAAACAGTCTTATGTCTTATAATGCCAGTTAATCAGCTGCTAAGGAGGGTTTCTTGAGAATGTTTAATTGTAGGTGAAAATTAAGTAATTATACATACATATATACATATTATGATACATATATAATGAGGATATATTATTCTTATTCCTTATTCCTGTTCTTGTTTTGCACAGTATGTCATTTCTACTATGGGTTTCACAGTTTGATAATATCATAACTGGATGTAATTGCTTTGTCAGTGTGACCATGACATGCAGACTGTTAATTTAAAGAGATTAAAAAATTATATGATCTTTTGTGCCAAGGAGTTTTTTTCTTTTTGACATAATCAAGTATTGTTTTTTTTTATACTAGTATTGTATCAAAGTTTAAACTGATTTTGGTACTGTGAAAATTACATAAAAAATAATATTCAGAACCAGAACAAAGATAGCTGTTATTGATGTAACAGCATGGGAAATGTTTTTTATTTCCTTTTTTTTTTTTTTTTTTTTTTAATGTTTTTTAATAGAAAAGGCACTGCTTTGATATGGACCCATGATCTCATCTACTAAGACTTTTTCAACCAACTACACCACATGACATAACTCCCTTTTGACAAAGTCAACGTTTAGGAGTTTAAAATTATTTTTTCTCATCGAAAACTAAATGCATTGCTTACAGTTAAGTTTTAACTGTAACTGTGATTACTTGCTCTTTATGCACTCTGTACTAATGCCACATAAAGGCTACATGCTGGCCAGTTTTAAGTCCTCACCAGTGTAGTTTACGTGCTTTTTCTTTCCAGTGTGATGCTGCCCTCTAGTGCCAGTCTGAAGGAACTGTAACTATGGCCTTGCTGAGTAAAGGTTAAAACACTGATGAAAAAAACATAGTGGTGGGAAACTGCAACACTTCTGCATCCATATCAATACTAGTGACAAACTTGCTGTTAGACAGCACACAACAAATGTAATTGTGGCCACATTAGCGCTGCATTAATGCAGCTGCATTAATGCCCAGCAAGGAGTGGCAATGTGTGTGACTACTGTAATAGAGCATTATATTGCTTCATCACTTACATGCTTGCAGTACTGTCTTTACTGACCTTAGCAGTTTTCAAGGGTGTGGGAGCACGTCAAGCATTCAGACATCTCACATTCTTATGCACCAAATATGTAAATTGTTGATAAATATTAATATATTTATTTGTCACAGTTGGCTGATGAATTAATATATTTTGAGCTGTTGTCTTAGTTGCATCTAAGGCTGGGCTATATATTATATTGATACTGTGATATGAAAGTACATACAGTATATGTCATCTTATATTTTGCATATTGGCCTAAGTGCTGTTTTTAATTACAGTGAAGTGATGTAATTTTCTGACTGTTCTAACTGGTCTATTATTTGATTTTAGATTTGATTTTGTCCATATGGCATAGCCCTGTCTGTTGGGTAGTTTAACTGACAGCAATGCATCACATTCTGTAGGTTCACACTACACTACACTATTTGAGAATTTACTGTATGTTATTATAGAGGAAATGCATTTCGAGATATATCTCGTTTATCACATAATAGCCTAAACATATCGAGAAATTATTTATAAGCCATATTGCCCAACCCTAGTAGCATCTCCATGCAACAAGCTCCCCAAGCAACAGTAAACTTTTGGGTATCTACTTTCAGTTGGCATAGGTGGAAAAGCAAAGGGTGCTGACACCATCTAAAAATACACTAGTGTGAGTTTTCCTTTGTAATTTCCACACCACTTACCAGCAACATTTGATGAGACAAGAAGACAAATGAAGACAAAATTCATCTCCATTTACCTCTTGACTCAGTATTTCTTCACTACAACAAATCTGTTATTTTTTTGGCTTTATTGCTGAAACACGTATCACCTGTGAAAAAAAACAACACTTTTAGGTATTGAAAAAGAAAGTGCAAGGTTTGGAATAAAGAGCAGCAGACCTTAAGATGATCAACAATGCACATGGCATCTTTCAAACGCCAATCGGACCAGGACTGGAGGTGAGTGGGGACATGAGCAATTCTACTTAAGGCTGCTCCTGAAGAATGTCCACTCAAAAAATGAAATGGGCGAAATGCAACTCAGGCTGGACAATCAACGGGAAATCAGAGATTGTTCTGCCGAGACAGAGACCACTGCTCCACAACAGGGTCAAGGTGTTACACTTGATGTGCGGACCAGTGCTGAGCTGACAGAGTGCAGCATGCAGGGCTCCAGCAACATGGGGGGAGGAGGACTCTGTGTTTTCATCGATGATTCTTCTTGCATAAACACAGCTGAAGTTGACGGACAATGTTATATCCTGATATCGAACTTTTTTTTGTGAAGAAGTTGATGATACTGTCATCACCATTTTGTTGCTGCTGTTTAGATTTCTCCTGATGCAAATTCAAAAAATGCACCACAGAATTATTTCCTGGGTGCATACATGTATATATAAAGAACTGTTTATTATCTTCATGTTAACATTTTATGACTTATTTGATTATATTTTGTTATTTGATACTTTTCTAGTCTGAATTTCATTAATTATCTTTTTTTGTATGTGTGTGAAGCATGAAAGACCTAAACTCTCATTTCATTATCCAACCGTGTGTTGTGCTGTGATAATAAAAGTTCTTGATACCTTGAAACTATGTCACTCAAACCAAAACTGTGGCAAATGATGAAGCTGGATGAAAATGAGATTTTCCATGAAACCATTCAAACTTTTTCACAAACTATGAAACCCGCTCTGAACAAACTCTCTCTCTGTAATAACCCAGCGTCACATCCTGTGTCCTGCTTGGGCCAATATGCTTTGCCTTGAGAAACGCCCAGTCAAATGGGATGAGAACCCAAAATACAACATCCATGGTCCCTGATGGTATACAGTGATATTAATACTGTCTTAGATTTATTATAGAATAGAATAGAATAGAATAGATATTTATTGTCCACCAATGTGGAAATCTGTCTTCAGTTAACTAAACACAAGAAACAACAACAGCAGGGAGTAAAACAAAACTGTTTCCTGCACTAAATGTTATTTCTTCATTAAAGAGAAAATTTTTATGTGTTTTGATGTGACTTTTGATGTGGATGTCCATCAGTATGATGGTAAATGCTGTGAAGTGAAGGAGTGAATTTCTTAGTGTGCTGTACTATATTGAAGAGAAAGTTCTTCTGCTGCAAAATCTGTTCTTCCTGCGTCATGTCACAGGGACCTCAGATGAACTACAGGTTATTTCAGCTTGAATTTCAAGTTTCCACCACTAGGTAGCCAGGGGTGTACTAGATGAGTAGTAAGCTACGTTTTGGCCAACAAAGTAATAGCTATAGGCCAGTGTGTTGATAACTTGGCAATATGGTCACAAGCTTGCCCGCAATGCCTCCTGGTACATGTAGGCCCTTGCTGCACAGCTCTGACAGCAGGAAAACTCAGTTTTTCTTGGTCAGTATAGCACCAAGTGAGGAAATTTATGGCTTCAAGTGACTTATTTACATTAGCATGACTGTTCATCCACATCGTAACGCAGAAGTTTCCCTTTAAAGTAGGCAGTAATGGTGCCATGCTCACTTATCATCTCCCTTATGAGAAACAATGAAAATTACATTTTTGGTAAGTTTATACATTTGTCACTGACATGAACTGGCTTTAGTGTAGCATTTAATGTTGCAACTACAGTAAGCAGCAGGATGGGAGTATGTTATGCAAGCAGATACAGCTCACCACAACACTGGGTTGGATCATGCAGGAAATCTCCAGGACAGGCCTGTTTGATCATTCTCACTTGGAGTAATGGTGCTCTCATGTTTTAACCTGATGGCTATCTTTGCTTTATCTGTGAATTATCGTGAACCAGTCTGGGGTGATGTTCACATCTGTACTGTAAACTCACAGATCTATTACTTAGGACAGTGGGTCTCAAATAGGGGTTCAGGGACCCACAGGGGTCTGTGGCTCTCTGCAAGGGTCACTGTGAAAAATTTTCAGGTTCATTCACAACTACTACCAGGAGTTTTTAAATGGTTATGAAACAGTCTCAGTTTTCTAATGATGCCACTATATGACCTACCTTAACAGACAAGACCATCACTGAGACAACTGGTTATTTTTACAGTTATTCTTAATGTCTACAAATGGTTCAGATCGTCCTTGAAATCAGATGAAACGAGCCTGTGTAGTAAAGTTATAGTGAGTTTTACGTTAGCCAGTTAATAAAAACAGCAGGAAGAGATTCTCATTTAAATAATTTTATTTTTGATGTTATATTTTGTGGTTAAGGTGGAGGAAACACTACCGCTCTTGTCCACAGGGGCCTCCAAAATTAACACAATATGAAAGTTCTAAAATCTAAATATTTAATGAATTACCTTCTAATCTAACAATCTATTATTGTTCTATTTGTCTTTTATGGGGCCGATTTTATATTTTCTATTATTTATATTTTGTATTTTTAAGATATTATTTAAAATAACCAGAATCTAAATTTTATTTTATGTTTGCACCAAATGTGAAACACACACACTCTTAAGACATTCTGTGTTGACTGAGCATTTATTTTTTTTATACATGTCTAATACCTTTCTGATACATTTCTCTTGTGTTGATCTTTTACATATAATTAAACAGAACAAAAATAGATTATGTCAAATTATTTCAAGGGACATACATGAATAACAATCCTTGGCTGAGAAAAAATTGAGAACCCCTGAGTTGGATGACACCATATTCAGGTTTATATGTCTGCTACTGAATAAGGCCTATAAATATCAGCAGCACATTGTTAGCACCTTATTACAGGCCTATTTCTACCCATCACTGAGTCACACATACCTACTGTACACACTATCATTCTGCTTGCTAAGCCAATATTTATTTTTATATAGTGCATCATAATCCTGTTTAAAGGCTGTGATACAGCAGGCAGGGCACTAATTTAGCTGTCAACAGAGGCTAAATAGAGACGTAGGGAGGAATGAGTCCTACACAACTCATCACAAATGATCAGTTCAATTAAAGACGGTTGAGGAAAGCCACAGTAATGTGCTTTTTAATAGATGGCTTTGTCAAACTGGGAAAATGCTGGAATAACAATCGACATTATCTCACATTACACCCATTATGCCCCCCCCCCCCCCTCTGTTACACACACGCGCGCGCACACGTGGATATGAGAGGGAAAAGGCCTTAGGATGGAGCAGTGAGTGGGACCTATCATCCTATTACACTGTTGATCACCGTATCAATGTATGACAATATCGATCGATCGGTTTTGGCTGTTTTTGTTTCTTACCAGTGAGCGCAAGCAGCAGCAGCGGCAGCGCGGCGCGCAGCAGCTGAACGCCGGAGCTCCTCTTCTCCTGCGCGGGGGGAGACATCTTCATCTTCGGTCCTGCTCAGTGCAAAGAAAACACGACGCTTTAATCGCTTGAAATTTTTAAATAGTCAAAAAAAGGGCAGCATGTCTGCTCTTGGTGTGTGCGTTAAAATGCTAAAAACAGTCTTTTTTTGTTTTAGAGGCAGGACATGGCTGGCAGTGGCTGTAGCCTTGTGATGGTTGATCTCATGGTTGACGGCTTGTTAGAGGTGGAGGAGGGAGGGCAGGGTGGCGAGCACACAAATGAAATTTGCCCCACTCATACTGTAGGTTACGAACAAATGACTTGTGATAAATTATAAATTTGCTGAAGAACAGCAACTAACCTAAAGGGGGAATAAGAGAAATCAAAATGTAAATGCATTAGGATGGAAAACTAATCTACTTTTGACTAAAGCTGTGTCCAAAAGTCGTACTAATATGTTATTTAGTAGGCTAACAGCACGAGAGAATTTTTTTTAGTATGTCTTAAACCTAAAGTATGAAACAAATAGTATGTGTGCTTTCTGTTTTCGAGGAAATATTACAGTATGTACACTACCTGCAAAATATCCCACAGTGCAATGTAGTGGTGACGATAACAACAGCACAACAGGCAAATACAGACAGTGACCAAGGCAGCTCTGTTTAACTATTCAATTTAAATGTAAGGCAGGTTTCACTTTACTAGACAGAATTTTTCAGATCAGTGGCATGGGTTACCGTGGTTACTCATCTCCAACTGGCAAGCTTTCAGGAAGTGACACGATGCTCACGGTCAGAAAAGACATACTACTGTTTATTTATAGAAAAGTATGTTGAACGATAGTACACATTTTGGCTATGTAGTGCACGTCATGTGTTATTTCTGACACAGCGTGTGTTTCCAAATTAGTTCAAATCTAGTTTGGCATTTTATGCTGCAATTTTCTTTGTGCCAATGCCATCACACTCACTAAAACTGTCTATGCCAAATGCCAAACCAATGACAGATTTTGGAGCAATGTGTCAGACATCAGACATCATCAAGCACCAAATGAGGACACATATTTTGGAACATATTTAGCCTTCCATGATCCACTAGAGAAGATATTTGTATATGTGCATGTGTATAAATACATGAGATCCAGAGACTTGTGGAATCAATGTCATTGAAGCTGTATGGGAGGCTTGTGCTGACTCAGCTAGGACGATTTATGCTGATTTTTCTTTTAAATTGTCACTCATATATTATGTACTGCGCATGAAAATCAGAATGAAAACCAGTATTACTTCAGGTGGGAGCAGCAATTATTGTATATTGGATTTTATTCAGTAACAACCAAAAACTCAGCACCTCTTTGTTAAAAAACATACACAACATCAGGGAAATAATTTATAGGGCCATAAGGATGAGGAGAGTCTACTGAGAGGAATCAGGCTGCCGTGCAGCCAAACAAAAAATTAAGCAGGGACCATCCCTCCTTTAATGCATCCTTCCTGGGTGGGTGGGGCCAGGAGGGGAGGATACTGGGAAATAAAAGGCAAACACCAACTGGTAGTCACAGCTATTACCATTATGTCTGCCCTTTTAGTTGTTAGTTATTGGGAGCAAGAGGGGATACTTGTACAATAGGTGAAAAGGATGGAGAATGGAGGCTCAAAAATCCTTCTGAGCTGACTGATAATCTCAGTTTTCACAAAAATGGGTGATGTGAGGAAAGAGGAAAGAGGAGAGGAGCTTTAGAGAAAATGAGGAGTGAGGGGGGAGGGAAGAGGTGTTACGGTAAGACAGGAAGAGAGGGGAAAATAAGAGGCAAGAGGGACTTAGAAGAGTGGTTTGAAAACAATAAGCCATTAGGAGTAGAAAGGAGGCAAAGGAAGAGGGCTGCCTGTCTGTGGTTAGCTTAACAACACTGCTGACTGCAGTGAGAAGGAGCTTCCAGATTCATTGACAAAGCAGGAGAGGCTTTTCACATAAAGTAGGCTACACATAAACATTGTATAGCTGTTTACATCATATAATAGCATCCAGTGCATTCATATGCATCAAGATTGGACACAACAATAAAAAATACACCTACAATATAATCTCAGTCAATTACCTGAACCTGCAGTGCTTGGATATTGTATTAGTTTATAAGACATACCTAATTATATTTATTAAATGAGCAGTAGGTAACAGTTGCACATTCAAAATGGGTACTGCAGTCCAAATAGCGAGTTGGAGTTATAGACCGTATGGATTCCTATTTGATATACGATCTATGGTTGAAGTGAGTTACCCCTGGCCCCATTTCTCCAGACTTGAGGAAGCTCAGGCAGGCTGCAGGAACGCTGCATGAGTGCAACATCATAATTTGACAAAAACAAGCAGTGAATCCTGCACTGTAATTTGATCAGCTGTTGAGTTTGAGTTCAGTGACTGCCTGTCTTACTGCCTGCCAGACTCCATTAACATAAAGTTAACATTAACATAATATATGTTATAAAGATCTACTCCTTCTGAAAAAGATTTTTTAATGATATCTTACAACTCATAAACAGACACTCACTGATTTGGTGAACATGTGGCATTAATTTCAACTCTAATTAACGTGAACCAGGCAAACAATAACACAAGTTACAGGCCAGAATAAAAATTTCAAAAGCGGACACTGTGGTTGTTATCAGAGTGGCAGCTATTTCAGCTTTTATGATTTATTACAGTAAATATAGTATAAATTTCTCCTTTAAATTTGAAAACCTCATTGTGATGGCTTTCATTATATCTATAAATTGTGTCAACACGCAAGGCAGGTCCCCCATACTGCCAAGTACAACAAAAGCTTGTCTTGCCTTGTCTGATCTGATCTGATATAATCTTATCTTATGTGTCATCATATTTTACATAGGAAACTTTTGCACATATAACAATAATAAAAAAAACTCTAATCGCTGTAAATTCAATATACACTATTAGATACTTATCAGAATACTATGTTGACCATCTCATATTACCTTAATGATGCTGTCATTGGTCACAGTTTTACTCTGGGATTGTGCTGCTGGGGTTAAAAAGCTATCAGGCTGAGGAATCATTGTGTCGCTAACAAGCTGTCAGGTTGTTTATTGGGTTAGCACCAGCTGCCCCTACTGATTCCACTGCTGTGTCTCAAACTTCAAACTTATGAAGCAACAAGTGTGTGTGTGTGTGTGTGTGTGTGTGTGTGTGTGTGTGTGTGTGTGTGTGTGCGTGTGTGTGCATTTTAAGCGTTTTTCACTCGTCATTATCCTGAGTGAGTCCTGAGAGGTCGACACTTCTACATTTTAGCCTCAGTTATTTCTGTGCCTGTGTTGTCAGTTTGTTTGCTTACTCAACAGCTTTGTTACTGTCACTCTAAAATGCTCTGACATCTGCAGTGGGGTCCCACATGAACATGATTTGAATTTGCTGCCAAAGTTAGAACACGTTTGGTTATTTCACATTAACAGATTTCTGTATTTGTGTTTTTCTTTGTGCTCCTTTCACTGGTGAGCAGGGCTTTTAGTTTTTTCAAACTTTAACTTGGATTGTTGATTATATAGTGCGGAGGAAGCCTGTAACTTGTTTTTTTCTGATCTATTGCAATCTTAAAGGAATAGTTTGGATCATTTGATGTGGGCTTGTATGAGGTACTTATCTATACTCAATGTATTACCTACAGGGGCACCAGCATGGAAGCTAAGCAATGTACTACTGTAGACTGTAACAAAAGTTATTTTAGCAACCTAAACAAGGTCCACCTACAAAAAAGTCGTATCATTTTAAGTCTTGACTATATTTAGAATATTTTCACAGTTTTAATTTGCTGTCAGGCAGCCTTTAACGACGGGAAGCCACTTTTATGTAAGCCAAATATCGCTCTCTCAAAACCAACCAAATTTCATAGGAAGCCCCTAATTTTAACTCAGAACATGGGAGTTTCTGGCCTACTGCTGCCTCCATCTGTTAGTTTGTGCGTATTTTTTGTGACTTCAGTGAATCCGAAAGAACCTTTTAAAACACTGAAGTTACACAATAACACAAGCAAACGAACAGATGGAGGCAGCAGCAGAGCAGCAACTCCCGTGTTCTGCGAGGTGAAATTATTGTTATTCCTTAAGGAGTCTGGTTGGTTTGGATAGAGTGATATTTGGCGGTTTCCCATTGCCAAAGGCTGTCTGACGACAATGTAAAACTGTGAAAATATTCAAATTTTTGCATACACTTAGACTGATAATGATTGTTTTGGATGGACCTTTTTTAAGTGGCCATCCGCAGCACTTAATTGCCTAGCTTCTGTGTTGGCACTCCTCTCTGCTCTCTTGAGGGTTCATTTCAGAAATTCTATCACGATTTAGTCAGGATTATTGAGCATTATAAAGAATTCTTTTTTTGCACACTACTGAAGCACATGACTAGATGGTGTGTATCCTGGTTTGTCACTTAATGACTGATTTGGTGACTTTTAAGTCAGTCTGTCACTAATACAATAACAATTCTTGTTCTTGAATTAATTTGATAACAGAGGTCTAAATCCTAACACACCATACAGGTGCTGTCTGGCACAGGGGCGAGACTGCCATTCTTTCTTTAATTTATGTTAAATATTATTAAGCATGATATCTGATATCTGTGAAACTTTTATTTTTTACATCAGTTCACATTTGTGTTTCGATGCTGTTGAGTGTTGTGTAATGGTGCAGCATAGTTTGCCATGAAATGTACATGTTCATGCTCAGTCAGTGAGTCCTTTTCATTTTTGACACTTTATAAGTTTATATGTAGGACCAGCCTCAGGCCAAATGTCCATTTGGCACAGAGTCTTCTTCCAATACCTTTGTGTGATGGATTGTAACAAGCATCTAGTGGCTCCACAGAGAAAATATGTTTAATTAGCCTTTTTGAAACGTTATTTGAACTGTTTAGGATCATTTTGACAAAATACTAAGAGTAAAAGCTGAATGCAACGTTTACTATCTTCACTGTAAGATAAATTACATGTGAACCTTATGTAGTAACAGTAAATCTAGACCTACCAGTCTTTCACTTGGAAAAAGGTTGCTCTCCATGGTGCTGACTGTATCCTGGGAGCGTGTCGCTTTCCTTGGTGCTGAACCTTGCCAGCTCTCCACTCAAAAGCAACTGACACTGAATAATGCTCAGTGTGAGAACTCTTACACGTACAAGCATTCTGTAGTCAATATTGATTGATTACACACATTTGTTTACTGAGCCAACAATGCAATCAGTTTAGAGTTTCTCAAATTAAACAAAGTACAACTAACACTTATTAGAGGACAGCAAATCAATAGAATAACACAAGAACTGTTCTTTCTCTCTCCCCTCTATTTATGCAGAGAGAAGAAATGCTGCTATAACATGCTCCTTTGTTGCTAGGCAGCAGGGATATTGTACAAGAGTGCATCACTGCTGTGCTGACTGTTGCTGATTTCATACAGACAATCAGAGGTAAGTGTCAGTTAAGGTAATAGACTCATAAGGTCTCAGTCAGATATAATTGTGGAATAAAAGGCGTCCAACTATGAAATAAATCCCCTTAAAAACAAAACAAAACATGTTTCAAATTGAAAATGCATTTGAAAGAAAAGGTCTGTTCTGCACAGATGTTGTTTTATTTTGCTAATTGTTTTTTATGTGCTACTTGTTTTATAGTTTTTCTCCTTTTTAGGATCTACAGATTGTTTGCCTGCACCAGTCTTGTCAGCAGATTGTAGGTTATTTTTATTGCAGTGGAAGGAGGTTTTTGTTTTCTAACAATATGTGGAAAACTTCTCATTCTTTTATGCGGGGTGGCTACAGGTCCTTAAATCATTAAATGTGTTAAATTCACAGTTACTAAAAAAGGCCTTGAAAAGTGTGAAATAGTCTTAAACTCTGTTAGGAAAGGTCTGAAATATTTACATTAAATGCTGTAATGGTGATCTAAAATGGTGTAAAATTCACAGCAAGTGCAAGAGTTGAATTCGAATGCCTATCCTGTTAAAGTCTTGTAAGTTTTTGCCAATAAAAATATTTGGACAGACATCCTTTAACCCAACCAATTATTTTCGCTTTCCTTTACTTATAATTTTGAACTGACAATATATTTATTTTTGTGTAAGAATATATCAGTATTTTCACATTTTATGGTTAGTTTTTAGTGCAAAATTGGCCTTAAATCTAATTAAATCTTGGTATTAAAACGATTCAGCATTTAACTTGCTGGATCACATGCACATATATGTAGACAATTATGCCTGACAAACTATGAGCTGGTATAACCAACTGACTCATAGCTTTCCCAAGATAAACTACATAACACTTTGAAACTTTGATTATGACATCACAGAACTTCAGCAAAGATCAGGATAGTGAAGAGCATGAGGTTAAAGGGGCATCTCCAGACCCTTACCAATTAACACACACTGTCTATTCTTCAGTGAGAACCGGAGGTGTATTTCTAACTGTCATCTTTAATATCTGTCAACAATAGTATGCTGTCTTATGTTAGCCACAATGGCTAGTTTACCGTTGCTTAGCAACACCTCTCTTTCACTTCTGTACTGACATAATCTTCCAGATTTTAACTCTTAAATATCAAACATGTTTGAAAATTATCGCGGTGGACCCAATTTGTCTATGGGCAGTTTGAGGGGGTTATGATTGGATCTCTAACCCCCTCACATTACAGGATAATCTGGGGCAGCCCTTGGACAGTGCTGAAGTTTCTACTCCCATCCTCAGGATGGGTGAATATCAGGTAAGCCCAGAACTCCTGTTGTGTGGGGCCAGCAATTAAACTAGAGAAGATTATTTTACTTTGTGACAGATGCACTCACACAAAAACAAAATCTGGAGGGGAACTTGTCTCCTCTGCCCCCACTGGAATCTGTACCCGAACCTTCTTTGGCTTGATTTTAAAGGACACAACTGGTGTCTTCTGTGAAGCCATCTGTACCCCAACTGTTTTTTAAATAGGGCTTTCAGTTGATCCTTTTCAATTTAAATCTGTAAAAATGTGACCATCAGATGTTTATGTTTGAGTGTTTGTCAGTAATAAGTGTATTACTGTCTATACCAGTGAAGAACTCATTTCAAGGAGTAAATAATGGAGGCCAGGATTTAACTCCTCTCTTTGTCCCGTTAGCAGCCTGTCTACAGGGCTTTACAGACAAATTGGGTAAATTTAACATTAACCTCTACACTAATAACACACCAGTGCCCCGTGTCCTTTTAAAATGTCACTGGGATCATTTGCAGTTTGAGTTTGAGTTTATTTATTTAAAACAGGGACAATACATATTAATGAACATATATATGCAAGATTATAGCCAATGGCTAATTTCCATCTTTAGTCCCTTCGGCAGGTTGATGTCAACAAATATAAGATAATGAAAATCAATAAAACAAAAAAAAAAACTGTTTGAATGAAACTTAAACTCTAAAATGTTAAACTGTACAAGTTCACAGAGAAACACCCAGATATGCCATTAGTTTTGGTCTATGAGGCTAGATCATTTAGTTTGGGGAAGGTGAGTAGCCATTAAAGGCCAATCATGGACAGCGTTCTCCATCCAATCCAGCACTTGATTTGGGACACAGTAAGTATATGAGGTGAGCCACAATACACTGCACTGTCTGCAAACTCAAAGCCCACGTCTCTGCAAAGGCACCTTAAAAGACAAAACTAACTTTATTGAAGCACTAGCTAAGACTGTCATTATGTTGTCATAATCATGTCATGACACCAGTTTGATGACAGGGATTGCAGTACCAATGTGGTTTTCTTGCTGGGTTTGGCTCCTGGCACCCCAGCAGATGATGGCTAACTGAGCTAACTAGCTAGTGGCAGCTACAGATAACAACAGACTGTGGGTAGCCTACTTAGCTTTAGCACCATGTAAACTAGCTAACCACAACAGTATATGTCCACCAGATATAAACTCTGTGAGCTAAATCACCTCAGTACTTCATCAAACTTAAAACATTTAATGACTTATTTCTGACAACAAGTCCAGATGATAATGGCTGATGTCCAGGAAATGATTCATGACACTATAGTTAAACTTGGATTAATGTTTATGAAAAGTCTAAAATGTAATGTCAATGTCAAAACCAACCACACTTGACAGTATAATGTAATATTAAAACATAAAGCCAAACATGTATTTTTTTTAAGTTTGGTAATGTCAATTTGTCATAACAAATACATCTCAAATAATGTTAATGTTGAATTAAAAATTAACTAATTGACACTGACATGGCACTTAATGACAACAGCCACAAACATTCATAAAGACTCCATGCTTATGAAAGGTGTTATGACATGGTTATGAGAATATAATGACAGTTTTATGCACCATGCTTTAAATTAAAGGTTATGGACAAAAACACCTGAGTCACTAACTTACAACAGAGAAGGAAGAATGCAGAAACTTTTTTTGTACCAGTTTTTACAGTGTTCACTTTAAAAACAATTCTCTGCTGAAATAATACATGGTCAGTTATTGCCAACACCTTTGCTCTTCACCCACATCCTTCATAAAGATTCTGATCAGTCCTGCAGTATTGACAAGCTATCACTTGTCACAGTGTTTTGTACTAATTATTTGTTTTTCTGTCCATGTATTAATTTTGCAAACAGATTTACTACAGAAATCAGTGTCAGTGGGAATGTAAACGTAAGTGCTCTTGTCATGCTGAAGGATTTCCTGTTCAATTACACCCTGTAGGTAAATGGGGGAACTGGTCACTCAGATGTAATGACTGGTGACACAGACAGAGCCTTTGGCTCTGCAGCCTGAGGAGCTGCTTTTCATGACATGATATAGTAGGATAAACACAGGTGTTACCAATGGTACTAATTAAAGGATAAGTTTGGTTTTTTGACACCTGGACCTTATTGTTAGGATTAAATACGCTCGTAGACTCACCCAGACAATTTTGGTGGAGCTCGGAGCCGTTTTCGAGCAATTTAGATCCATCCGACGGCGTTTTTTCGGACAGGGCCAGAAATCAAAGCCCCTAAATTAGACATTATCTGCTGCGAAACTCATGCAATGTCCACAACAACACCACCAGTTAGCCCCCATTCGTGGACGTGCAGTGGTTGCTTGTTCTCTGGCCAGCTGTTCAGCTCTTTCCCTCTGCATCCTCCTTTCAAATAGCTCCTCGTCGGTGTGCAGAGTGCTGCTATTGTGTTTGTTGGCTCAAGAGAAAGGCTCTGCTACACCAAATGGAACAAAAGCCTTAACTGGCATCATTGGCAACACCTGTGTTTACTATTTCATATCAATATGGCTGCTGTGATAAAGGTCTATGCTGATGAGTGAGAAAGTCACTAACAGTTAGTTGTGTATATTACATAATATGATATTGATATTTTTGATTGACATTTTTTACCAGGATAAATTCCAGAGGACCAAAGTGATCAAAATACACTTCATCTTCAGTAAAAGTTTTTTTTTTTTTTTTTTTTCATACGTGTGGAACACAACATACATTCCTAACATACCAACAGTGGACTATCATGCTCCACTGAAGTGTGGAAGTATGCGTCTGGTCATTTCAAAAAACATATATGTATACTGAAAGATTTACTTAAAACATTTACTTTTCAACATAATATTATTGCAAATGTGCTTTCTGAAGAAAGAAATTGCCAAGAGGAGACTTGCATCCTTAGCATGTGTACCTGTCAAAAAAGGGACCTCCATACACTGCAGTGGAACTGTTGTTACCTGTTCTTTCACCTAATGAGTGTTTGTTTATCACAAAGACTTTATTGTTTCTTCAAAAAATTGATAATTTAACATAATAAATCATCTTTTCCTGGGAAATCCCCTGTTGGAATATGTAAAAATGTTGAAGTCCCCTTGGATAGGTAATGCTATTTATCCATCTAGATTGTTCTATCAATAGATTGTTCAGTTGCAGAGTTTTGGAGATATCAGCAGTAGAGATGTCTGACTTCTTCTTGGCACTCGGCTTGAGTATTTATGTACGTGTGTGTGTGTGCGTGGTGTGTGCGTGCTTGTGTGTGTGTGTGTGTGTGTGTGTATACATGTGTATATTTGGTGTTTTGAGCATCATATGCTGAGAGCCATCTAGTAATGTGTATTTCTGATTTTGTGGTGAACTGCTCCTTTAAAAGCACAAATGTAAATGTACTTCTCTCTGGATCCAGAAGAGGGTGCTGTGACTCCATGATACACAGCCATGCTTTTGGAGTAAAACTGCATTTACATCACTGCAACATTTAGACATTATTAATTTGACTTTTTTCTGAACAGACTTAGTCTACTCTTAGTTTTATATGTTCTGTCCAAAGGAAAAAAAAACAAAGTGAATTAGTTAATGGTGTAATTAGAATTTGGTCTTGGAGTTTGAATTAATGTTTTTTCTTCTTCTTTTTTTTTAAAGTCACATAAGAGTTGGGTTAAATATATTTTATTGTGATGGCAATGCAGACCCACAGTGCATCATATTAATGCACCTGTCTGAGCTAACCAAGGAAGTTAAAAAAAAACAAAAAAAACTTTCAACCTGCTACTGTTGTTCCCTAAAATTAACACTTATTACCACCATCATCATGATTTATTACCAAACATTTTTAATTTACTTTAATTTTTACATTTTTAAGGTGTAGTTTTTTTTTTAGAACACAGCATGGCCAGGTGAACGTCTCTATTACTCATGATTATTTTTTGCATGGTCTTTGCCAGAAAGCTCCCTGAATTTAGTCATAATGGAACCCAGTAATGACAACAAAGCAGGAGGTATGATAGTACATGATGGTCCTACAGGTAAGCTCACAAGTCCACCGGCTCCCACTGGATACAAGCTCCGCCGAGTTTGATAGAATGTTTGATTGACAGCTCTGTTCTCCTGCCGCTCTTTCTCATCTTGTCTTCCACACACGTCCGTCTTGTCCCCTGCTTCTGACACCCCAGACTCTTTGATCACTCTGCATGTTTGTACTGCACTGCAGAGAGCTACCGAAGACTATGGCGTGAGGAGGAGAGAAAGACGAGGAAAGGGGAGAATAGAGAGAAAACATTCCTTCTCTTTGTTTTTCTCTCTGCGGCATCTTGCCTTGTGGGAGTGAGGTCTTTGTGGGGAATTTGAGAGCTTAACACTGGTGTGTGTGAATGAATCTGTGTGAGTGTGTGTGCGCGCAGGAACCCGGGAGACCATGTCAGTCTCTCTCTTGTTGACTTCTAAAAGTCCTCCAGTGACCTGAGACACAACGCTATTCCACGTCCTCAAATAACCAAAGGAGAGAGGACAAAAACCTGCGAAGAAAAGTGCGGGTGAAAGAGAAACAAAGAGGAAGGAAATGAAAGGAAGAAAAAACAGTTTGAGATGAAAAAAAAGTTAGAAAAAACTACAAGAAGAAAGACTCCATTACAGCTAGATGAAGAGTACAAGTGAGATCCAGTGACAGAAATAAAGACAAATGAGAACAGAGGTAAGGGGGATAAGAAAGTGGTAGGGAAATGATAAGAGTAAAGATGTTCAATGGGATAACAGGGAGACGTGTCATTCATCTGTCAAGGTGACAAGAAGTACAGCTGCCAGTCTCCTTCACACAACATGCCACTGCTGATTTATTGACTTTGTGTCTTCCTGAGTTCAAACTGCGGTTAACGTGGAGTGCTACCTTCCTACCTGGGTGTAAAGTAACATATCAATACCACCACATCACCGCATGTAACATACTTATTAAGGAAAACTCTCTCAGACTCCTTTAATCATTCCCTCCAGTATTTCGCAGGCTTTTTTTTGGGGGGGACTGTTGTGGCTGAACAGCCCGTCCTCACAGAGAAACGAGCGTGTTGGTCAAAAGTGCAAGCAACTTATTCTGACTGATGTCAGTTTATTGTCAGGCAGCACCCCCTGGTGGTCATGGTAAGTATGACAGAAGAAATATAAGGAGTGAGGGAGTCCACATCTGGAGTTGGGGTGGATGAATGGCTCAAACACGCACAATACTTTCATCCAGAGACTGGAGTTTGAGTCCTGTGTGAAACAAAGAGTAAACATTGAGTAACTTAAAATTTCAATATGGATGGAGTCGAGCAAGTGACGTCATTTCCGTCATGTGACATAAGTAATGTTATTTTAGCCCAAACTATGATCTTTTCCTAACCTAAATCAAGTAGTTCTCGTGCTTAAACCTAACCAATCTGCAACTGTTATACAACATACACCATAGGTGTAATATCACGTTATGTCACATGAGATATGTAACATAGTTATGATCTGGTAAGCCTGGCTGCTGCCGATACTCTCCATTGGTAATATATGTTCATTTGGAAGAAACTGATCAACCTATTTTGTTTTTCAGGTATGAGGATGTGTTGGACCTAAAATGCTATATTTCACAGGGAGCTTTTCTAAAATATTGTGACATATGGTGCAATGCTTTCAGGTGTTTTTTTTTTTTTGCAATGAAATTGTGGGAGCAAGTGAAAGTTGCAAAATTCATTAAAAATAATTCATAAAAAATCAAAGAAGGGAGAATAAAACTGCAGTCTGTCGTGAGTGTTTTAAGTAACCTTACCAAAAAGCCTCCAGATTATAAAAATTCAAACAAAATATACTTTATTTGTAAATGAGAAAGTGCACCTGGGGTCTTAATACATGTCAACAGTGACAAACATTGTACTTTTCAGTATCAGTGACAAAAAAACAACAAACAACACACACACTTGTGGACATGTAGTCTTTTACTCCTCTCTACCTTTTTGCTGGTGCAATTCCTGAAGAAACAGTATGATGTATTTGGCTTTTTATTTTGAAGCACATTGAGCCTATATCTGTTGTATGAAATGTGCTATATAGATAAAGTTGACTTGGCTTGAATAATTTGCTACAATTTAGTGAGAGTGCAGTAGGCTTCCGTTCACAGTTGTGCTCATGCCCCATTCACACTCATTTAAAGTGTCAAATCCAGATAGAATTGTTTAGATTAGCTGCATATATTTCTCTTAACCAGAAAAAAAAAATCTGATTGCTTCTGCATTGAGTCTTATGCAAATCTATACAGAAATACAAGAACACAAGGTGAAGAGGAACATTTTAGCTGTTTAATTACACATCAGCAAAAACAGTTTTTAACAACCCATAATATCTAATAAATCAAGTCATTTGCCTAACTTATATATTGTGTTTTATACACACTTTACAATGTGGGACACAAAAAAGTGAGTAATGAATCACAAACAACCTGATAAATAATGAATCATTAATGAGTAATATCTGAGTGATTGTGATTCGAGGACTATGTTGGAAGCAATGATGAGTTACTGGAGAACAGACTGGGAGATACTATATTACTGACTCATTAGGTAATGATTGGTTCATAAATATCTGCGAACTGACATACTGACTTTCCTCACGAGTTGTTCCTGATTAACCAGCTGCTGACTCATTAATTACTAAGTACTTAATAATTAATAACTATTTTTGTTCCCTCAAGTAAAGTGATACATGATACTGAGTAGCAACTAAGTTATCCTTTATCATGAAGTAATTAGGGACCACTGAGTAACTTCTCATTCATTTTCTTATCACTGTTGTTTATTGTTGTTGCAATCAGACATATTTTGTTGCTATTAGTTTGCCATCACTTGTATTTTTTGTTGTTGTTCTGTATTTTTCTGTATTTTTAAGTTCTTAATAACTTTGTGAATTTTTTATTTATGTGGAGGCTTCAAATAAGCCCTCTGGGCTTTTTGTCTCTCACTGCACTATATATTATTTGCCATCTTTGTCTCTTTTTTGTGTATATTTTTTAGATTGAGCGAAATAAAAACTAAGTAACGTGCTCAGAAAGAGAAAGTGGTCAGTATGTTGATTCACAGATATTTACGGACCTAATTATGGACTAATCATTACCTAATGATTACTATTGTATTTTCCAGCCTTTTAACCCATCATTATCTACTATATAGTCTTTGAATGACAGTTGTTGAGTGATTACTCATTAATGGCCTCCATGCCATTGAGTCTTAGCTAACTTGTCTGTAGACAGCTTTAGTTAGCGCTTGACATCCTTGTTATCAGACCCGGGCCACTGTTACAGCCACACTACCTGTCATTTCTATAGCCTTTACAGTAAGCCTAAATAATCCTAGTCTGTTTATTCATATTAGGTTCTGTGTTATGTGTCGTACCATCATAAGGCTTAAATACCTGTGACTTTAAGTCTGTGACAGATTTATAGAACTAAACCCTGTTAAGGAAGTGGGATTTGTTGTGGGAATAGGGTAATTTGAAAGGAAAGCCTTACTTGTTACATAGTATTTCCTGCTGTGTGTGTTAATGTGTGTTAGTGTTAATTTAAGAATTATCACTTGCAGATTGATCACATCACTTTCACTTTAGAAATTTAATATGTTAACATAGTGATTGTTGTAATTATACCTTTTATTAATTAATTCTTCATTTATCACCAAAATTATGAACAAAATCATATAACGACACTGAATCTGTCTACACTCAGACCTGCAAAGTCATAAGAGGTGAAAAAGGTAACATATTTGTAAAAGAAAAAGTAAAGTTACTTTAGTTTGCTTACTACTTCAGTAGTTTAAGTAAGACTTTAAATGCAGGATTTTTACATTGTGGTATTAATGCTTTTACTTAAGTAAAGGACCTGAATACTTTTTCCATCATTACAGGTCACAGAATCTAATGGAACACCAAATATGGCTTAACACAGACACTTTGCCGAGTCACCAGTTAAAATAGTCACTCATTTAACTGGAACACCGGTGGGTGTTGTTTCATTACGTTTCCATTGTAACACACGACAATGAAGGACATGAAAAATCAGATAACAACATGGACACAGTGGAAGTTAGCCCTAAATCAGCAAAATGATTTTGAACTGCAATGTTAACATTGTAAGTTAATACACAATTCATTGAAGTTAACATTAGCTGACATGCTAACAAGCTGGTACACTTTTCATTATAAAAAGGTTGGGAAAGATTTGATCAGTTATCTTAGGACATCTTTCAACTTGATTTGGTAGGTTAACATTACTTTAGCAGCTAGTTACTTAACAGTATTTGACAGTATTTGATTTTTAACAATGTTTGATTTATTTTGCAGGTATGTATCCTTTAAAACACATTGATTTTTATGTTAAATTAGTTATGTTTACAAAGATATGTTGAGAGGGACAACTGTACCGTTGACCCCCGTAATTTCCATCCTTGGTTGGAAGTTTTGGGGTTGCTCTGTCAGCACTATGTGCTTTTACTCCAGCTAGGCTCAGGTGGTCACTTTAGACACTGTTTAAGTAACAAATTTGTGAAAACAAGTTACAGGAAAATATGCAAAGAAAGCACTACTGATTACATTGAAGCTATGTGCACCAGATCGTGAGCAGGTGTGACATCAAAGCTGGGGGATGATAATAGCTTCCCACACCATGCTTGATATGAACCACTTCATCTTTACACCAACCCAAGTCTGAGGCAGAACATGCACAGCATCTAAATTCTCATGGTAAACCCCGGTAGCTGCTTTCATTCTTCCAGCCTTCAACCCATCCAACTCCACTGTCATTTCTTTCCACCTTATGCATATTTCCTAATTCCATAACTCTTCTTATGGCTGTATTTCTTTTTCTAATTAACAGCTCTGCTTCTCTTCTCTTCTCTTCTCCTCTTCTCTTTCTCTTCTCTGCTCTGCTCTTGTGATGCTGGCTATAGCAGGGGATAGAGGCGGCAATCAAATATGCTGCTCTCCCTGTTTGTGCTCCATTCTTTTAAATCTGGCCCCAAAGTAGAGGGATCTAATTACTTCTCTCTCATGCAGAGAGGGTAAAACCAGGACTCTCCAGCAGCTTTGTCAGTTTAGCAGAGGAACCGTACAATCTCACATTTTCTCCACTTTTTTAACTGTGAAAAGGATGGCTTAATCTTATTAGTGGTGGGATTCCAGCAAGCCTAATTTGCTGCATTGTAAAACATCAAGGTAATCTAATGGCTCTTTAAAGGATACAAGACAGATTACACAATGAGGACTCCAGCATTCAGATAATGAGGACTACCCAAAATAAGCAAATGAAGGAAAGAACAAAACTGTGGTGCTGTTATCTTCTACAAAGTTGCACACAGGATATAAAGAAAGCTCCTGATGTGTGCTCGTACTGTACGCGTACAGTATAAAGACAATGACTGGAAAAAATAGACTCACACATGGACAGTCACATGCAAATAGACACATAAAATGCCCACAGCCACTGCGGGGAGATTTGCAAATGAACCAAACTCCCTCTTCGAAAAACTCTGCATCTATCAAAGAGGTCTCAGCAGGAGTTGGCCAGCGCTCGTCTCTTCATCTCTTTCTTTGCTTGCATTGTCCTTCTTTATTCTTCTCCGGGGATTTTTTTTTTTTTTTTCCCAGCAAAATTCAAAGTGAAAGGATTTTAGAGGCTAACATTCGCAGCTTTGTTTGGAGATTAGTCAAGGAGAAGAAAGACGATGAGCGCGTGTGTATGTGTGTGCGAACGAGCCTGCGTTTACTGTGGCCCTTTGTCGACAGCTGATGCAGAGTTAATGTGATAATGACAAGCAGAGATGCAATTTGTGTCCTAGGGAGCCACGTCATTCAGCCGTTGCGGGGGGTTAAAAGGTCCATCAGCACACTGTTAAAGCGTTTTATATTTACAGCCAGTCACGCTGACACCACCATGGATTTTTACACTCAAGCAATATCACTTATCTCTGGACGTCAGTGTCTCCCTTTGCACCTCCATTTTGACCTGTGCATCACTCACACTGTTATGGACTGTCAAAATCTGGCTGCCCTTAAAAGGCTACTCCACCAAATTTTGGATTTTGAATTTGTATTTTTAAAAGCTACAATTGACCCATCCTAAGTCCTGCCCCTTTTTGCTCTGTGCTCCAGTAACAGATGAGCAAGCTTTGTGCTCAGTGCAACCTTGGTCAACTTTCTCCTTTTTTTCCCCTCTGTATTTAGATATGCTTATTTGCTACATTCATCTATGTTGAAAGCAAAACCAAATTTTAAAGATGGTTGAAAGATGTTGTTGTACC
Organism: Lutjanus argentimaculatus; assembly: GCA_034769285.1. Taxonomy (NCBI): domain Eukaryota; kingdom Metazoa; phylum Chordata; class Actinopteri; order Lutjaniformes; family Lutjanidae; genus Lutjanus; species Lutjanus argentimaculatus. The sequence goes on from JAWZSL010000001.1 coordinate 8,772,129, forward strand.
TGTATAAGCCATGTCTATAATCATATCTTATTTTTGGTAATGTTATCAAAATGCTAACTAATTGTTAGCTAGCTAGTAACCTCCGATATCTAATGTCTAACTGCCTAACTAGTCAGCTAATCTAGCCATATCAATCATTAGGTAGCTAAATAGCTAACTTAAGATGTGACTGTGTCTCTTTTACAGGTCCTCCAGCAATATCTCTTGACAGTCTTTAAAATTTGGTTTTATTTTCAACATAGACACACCTAGAACATAGTATATTTTAGTACAGGGAAACAGGAAAGGAGAAAGTTGACTAAGCTTCTACTGGGTACCAAACCTGCTCATCGGTCATTGGAGCACAGACAAAAAGGGGTGGGACTTTGGATGGGTCAGTTGTTAGATTTTATAAAGCTGACAACACAGCTGCTTTTTCGGAGTGCCCCTTCAAGCCTACAGGCAATTCCCTGGACCGCAGTCATAAAAAAAAAAAGATGTGCCAAAACATATTAAAGCATCCATGAAAACTTCTCAAACTGGTCCTGCAGCAAAAGTCACTTCTCTGTTATATTCCAAGCAATCATAGCCTCTCAAATAAATAGTTAAATGTGCAACTTGTGGTGGAGTGTTGAAGCCATGAGGAGGCATAGTGTGACAAAGTTGTGTATTTTGTTATCTTGTGGTGAAACTATAATGACAGCATGATTCTCCTGGTGGAAATATTAATTATTTGATTAAAGCACACCACAATTTACTTGGAAGATGGGGGAGACCTACAGTATATTATCTTGTGCCAAAACTAAACTAAAGAAATATACAGTGCATCCCCAAACTTTCAATAAATGGAGGTGTGAATTCAGCCCTGGAATGGGCCACATTTGTTACAATGGATGTGTTGGAACAAGCTTTTTCATGTCAAGGTTCTTTGACTGTTTCCTCCCCCTAACATGAAAGTAGACGTAGAAGGCTTAATCATCAGGATAATGATGACTTTTGATCACTTTGGCTGGATAACTTTGTTAATTAAAACGTGAAGTCAAGTCTGATAAATATTTAAAGATGTGTGTACTTGCAGATAAACACACTTTTCAGATGCACAGACAGATGAAAGCACATTTACACATCAGAACCAGAAATCAGGTTTATTGGCCATGTAGGAACAATACTTGGAAAATGGCCGCTTTCATAAACTCTCAATACATTTAAAGGAAACGCTGGAGACAAATGTACAGGACGAGATGCTGAGAGGTGTAGTCATAGCCACACAAAGGCTCTGAAAAAAATGTATACATGCATGCTCCCACACACATACCACACACACACACACACACACCACACACACACACACACACAACATGTCAGCATGAGTCAGGCAGTAATTAAAAAAGTGCTCTGTTCTTGGAGTCACAAGGTTGCACTTGTCTGCAACCCTGAGAAATGCATAATGAGAAGCAAAGATAGTCAAAGAGCAGCAGTCTAACCTTCACTTGTCTTCTGAATTTTAACATTCTGTAAAACACCTCATCAACCTTCATCATACTTACAAATTTCACTGAAAGTGCATCTCACCAGTGCTCATTGATCCACATTCATCTTTTCATTTTTTACCTATTCCTCACCAAGTGAACAAGCTGAAATCTAGCTCTTGACATTCAAAATATTTACTTCATTTCTTTCCAGTTTTTCTTTCCAAGTTATATTTGGACTCTTGAGATAACAATAAAGATTATGCCAGCAGTGATGTGATAATGATAAGGGCAATAAAACAAGACAGTAAGACACCATAATTGTATGTTCGCATAAAACCCCAACACAAGTCTCTGCTGTAAATGCCTCTGGAGCTGTAGTACCCAGATCAAATATCTGCTTAGCTTTTGCTTTTAATAGAACAGGTTGTGTTCTCCACCCCTCATGGCGGGGAGATTGATCATCTCTATAGACCGGAATTTTTAATTCTCTGACCAAATGTCCACACTGTAGGATACACCTAGCCAGAGGGACTCTAGTTTTTTCTGTCCATATTGAGTGGCTTTAAAATAATATTGGCCAGGTAAGCTCATACTTGCTTACTTTACTTAAGACTAAAACCATGGTTGTTTGAAATTACCTTAAGTTATGTTTACATTCTTGCATTGCAACCTTTAGCTGCAGAAAATAGGTGTTTTTTAATTGTTATATAGTCGGAAAGGCAAAAATGTTGCTAATGAAAGGAACAATGGCTCTGTATTTTTGTCAGTTTGTTTATTACCCAAGAACCTTTTTTTTTTTTAAATTTAAGTTATATTTTTATATTATATGTAAAAAATATATGGCATATGTGTGTGTCAATAATATCGCTAGAGCTCCTGTTACTGTTATTTCTCTGGTACCTTACAGTTGGTCCTCTCATTTTCTCCAGTTTTCTATTTTTTACATCTTGTGTTTCTTTTCTCACCAAGTTAACAAGACCATTGCTTATGACTGCATCTTTGGCTGGAGATCTGATAAACAGTGATCCTCCAGCGTGTTTGTATTCTCGCCTTTCTATAACAGCACTGATAACATGGTCCAGGATGGATGGCAAGTGGTGAGGGACACACTGCAACACTCTTGGGAACAGTGCTGGGCAAGTGTGCTCCACTTAGTGTTCTGCCAGAACAACTCTGACAGCATGTTAATGCTAGTGAGGCGACGGGTGCCAATACTCTACCCCGTATTAAGGTTTTCCACTAGAGCAGATGCCATATGTTCTTTTCTGCCACAGCCACATGTCCCCTTCCCTTTCAGCCTCGCCTTAAAGGGACCCAGTGTAAATGAGGGAAAAATCAACAGATTTCTCCTCAGCTTTCTGTTGCTAATGTGTTTCTGTGTTCAAAAGCCAGCACAGTTGGGAAAAGAACAGTCTTGACAGAGATAAATAAATAATACCATTCTTTTTTCCCCCCTCACAGTAAAAGCACCCTGTTTTTACATTTCTACTAGCTTCCTAGTGTTTTTTCTAAAGGAATGGATTTCCATATGGCAGATGATCTTTGGCATATATCACCTATCCTTACTTAAACTGAAGGGATGATACTTCTTCTGCTGGGATGTTCGTATATTGGAACAAGGGGATCAGGTGTACAAGTGCGTGCATTTTAAATAGAAAGATGGATATAAGATGGAGAGAGGCATATCAAACTCAAAGAAGCAAAAAAATAATTTGCCCAGAAACAAAACAAAACAAAAAAAAATGCATAATCGAGTCTGTCCTGTCCTCCTCACTCACTTGTCTTTCCTTGCCGTTGTCTGCTTTTCTTGTCATGGAAGTTAGTTTGTTTGCAACTGAAAAAGTAAATATAGTTTTTCAGTGACGGAGCTAAAGATTCCTGCAGTTGATTTCCCTTTTTTAAGGCAAACTTTGTCACATATCATCAACATACATCAACCTGTCAGTGACAGATATACGGGCAACATAAATGTTTCCAAGCTCCATAGTCAGACCTAAATGTTGCATTCCCTCTGTGTAATTGACCCCTTGCTAAGCCCCACCCTCCTCAGTTACTGTTGCTACATCTGTCAAACTTTCAATTCTGGCACTACGCAGTTTGCGCTGCTAATGGTGGCAGATTGAACATCGAAAATTTGCAGTAATTTTTGAAACACAAGATCTTTGATTCCACAGAGAAGTAAACAAAAGTAGCTTCACGTTTCTAGCCGACGACCGTGGATTTTGTCAGCTAAAATGATGACTCTTGCCAGCAGATTTCATAAGTGAAGTTAGTTAATGCAAGCTAATGCTAATGCTTAAGCTCCTTGAATCAGCTGAGAAATCTGTCTCCAGCTGCCTTTTTATCAGACACATTTTAACACGAGAGCCCTAAAAAGGGTCTTAAAAATGTAAAGTTACTTAATGGATATGTTCATAATATAAGCTAATGTTAATGCTAAAAGACAGAGGCTAAAGGTACATCCTTAAATACTGGTCAAACAGTGATGTGACACATATTTGTACACTTCTTCTTCGAAACACATTATACATGTTAGAACATAGCTGCTGAAAAAGTGGAGACTGAGAACTTATAATTTCTGTGCTCAGGAGTTTTTGGTCATACCTCCATGATTTTGAGACCCAATTTTATATATTTAGTATTTTTTTTTTAATCATTCAAATTTGGCTAGGTGGTTTATAACACGTCTCTGTGGTGCAAGAAACTCAGAACACACATTTATTGTTGCTTTGTAGTATTTTTAATGTTGGAAAAGGAAGAACATTGGTTAGATTAAGCGCATCAGACCTTGAGATGGTCACCCAGCCAGACCAGCCGGACTGCGACAGCCCTAGGAAGAGATCTGGAATAACAACCATGCTAACCTGGTTTAGACCGAAGAGAAGAAAGTGAGCCAGAGAGAGGTGGGATGGCAGCCCACTTAGCTTATAAACCAGCCCACATTCTCCTCCTTATACCAAATCCCAGTTTAACCCCTGGGAATTAGCCATGGGTTTGGCAAAAGCAGTGGTATCTAACCCAAGTTTGTCTGGAGGAAAACATTACTGCAGGTGGGAAGCAAGTTAGTCAGACAGCTTAGCTTTTTGAAAGATTACAAAAGACACCACCCTCCAGACTCATGAGAGAACAAGTATCGCTTTTCTTCTTCTTAGAGTCCAATGGTAACCACTTCAAAATGTAGCCTGAGAAATGCAAAGCTTGACAGCGTGCAGCTCCTTATTACAGTTGGACACGTTTTTGTTCAGTTAGGGGCTTAGTGAATGGTAATTGTCATCATTCTCTACTTCCAAGAGGTTTCTTCTTTTTAGTAGTTTTTATCCAAACAGAGGTCTGTGGACAGAGGTGTTTTATGTTGTACACACTGTAATGCTCCTTGTGAGCAAATTGGTGATTTGTGACATTGGGCTGTATAAATAAACTCACCTGTAGCTATGGGACTGAAATCACTGATACATCAAAAACAAAACGTCCGGTGGTGATAATGATAATGGCTTTGGCCGCCCATCTCTCACCAAAGTTCCACATTTTTACACTGTCAAAACTGATATATCTGGACTATCCACCATTGAAATATTGTCTCAGCATACAGAAGACATTTTGACATGTCACAGTAGGATAAATCACAGTTTGTGAATTACAAGAGTGATGTCTGAATTCCATTTAGGTGTTTCAGTTTTAGGCCCAGGTAATGTGCATGCTGCTCACTGACCACTGACTTACTGGGTACACTTTAATAGAACAGAGCCACTGTTAATGTTATTAGTGATGCTGTGCTTGCCCTACTAAGTCCTCTGTGAAAACAGCATGTTCCTCCTGACTTTCACGGGCATCATGCATCAGTGGTTAGCATGTCAGACCCCACACCAACATGTGTTACATCAGTGTTGACCCACCTCTTTTCTACAAAAGGTAAAGATGTGGCATAACACATTCCTCTCACTATAATGGCCATCTCACGACTGCCCTCTCATTCTCTATTGCTCTCTATTTCCCCATTTCTTTGCCTCTTTTCCCCTCATTTTTCATTTTCTTTCATTCTTCTTTTCTTCACATCTCTGTAACTCCAGTGCGTTATCTGGTGTGAACAAAACACTTCAGGTTTGTTTTTCTTGCCACCATGTCTACAATTCTGTCAAATTGAGTTGGGATCATCATTTATTGGGTACATTTCTTGTTGTATTTTTTTCTGTCTTTCCTTGCTCTTTCTCTGTAGCTCCTATTTATCCAACATTACCCCCATCTGAACCAAACTGACTTGTTTTGAATTCCATTTGTATGACAAGATATTTCCTGGCACCTCATAATGAAGAGAGGGGTGAGTTTGTTTACTCAATTTACCAACTTATCCATCAGACTCAGTCTGAATTAGTCTTTATTTTTGGGATGGATTTACTTTTCCTATCAAGCTCTCTCTCTGTCTCAGTAGCTGGGTTTCCATCCACCTGTTTTTGTGCACATTTTGAATTTGTTGACAAAAAACCTGAGTGGAAATCTGAAAAAAATCTTGAAAAGCTTTTTAAAGCTTTGACAGAAAAGATATAATAATCAGGGAAAACAATACGCAACAATGTGCAATGGAAACAGAATCAGTGAATAAATCATGACATACATGAAGCATGTGACTAAAACAGCCACTGAAGCTTTGACTGGTGCTCAGTTTTTATCTGATCAGTCTTGATTTAATACTGATGCCACTATATGAGCTACATAAGCAAACAAGATCATAAGATTAGATGACTGCAATCTCTATATGGTTATTCTTAATGCCTGCCACTGGATCATATTTTCCTTGAAATCAGGCGAAACAGTTTACAGCATGGAGACCACTAGAACCCATGTTACATTATTATGTATATTGGAGTACATTAGCTAGTTAGAAGCAGTAGGAGACTTTTCTTTAAAGGTCCAATGTGGAAGATTAACAGGGGTGTTAGCAGAATATGGCAGAAATGGACTACCCAGAACTATATTTTCATTGGTGCATAATCACCTGAAAACAAGAACCACAGAACCATAGAACAGAGGATCCAGAGATTTTTTTACTCCACCGTTTAACTTTAGCACGTTTCCTTAATCTCTGATGGCGTATCATAGTCATTTTATGATACATTACAGTAAATATATGACAGAAACATACACTATTTTCTACATTGAGTGTATATCAGAATAATTCCATATACCATACATTCTGTGACTGTTAGAAAATTCAAAAAGTAGGGAGTGAAACTGAATTAGTTACATGAGCGTATTTATTTCAAATAATTGTTGGCCAAACTTTGTATTAATCAAGACACCAGTTTTAATCATTTATTAATGTATTCATAGATCTATATAACTTCTTTCTCATCTTAAAAAAAGTCCTTAAAGTTTTGGAAATATCTTTCACTCTGAAAAGACCTTCAAAAGCACAATCCGTGATCCAGTTTCCTCTCTCACCCGCAGCTCAGTGTCTCACTCTTCAACTGTATCATTACATTAACTTTGCCTCCTACATCATCCAGGGGGTATTACCATGTATATATTTATGACTGTTTATTTTTGTTGTCTCCCTCTCTGCCTGGGCAAGCCCAGACTGTAAACCTTATCAAACATTCTGTCTGATCAAAACCTATGAATTATGAATAGAGGAACAAACAAATGTATGTGTAACAGTGTGTTGTTGTGTGTGTGTGTGTGTGTGTGTGTGGGGAGAGAGAGAGAGAGAGAGAGAGAGAAAGATACAGAGGGGGAAAGTAGACAGTGAAAAAGATAGTGGGATTGAGTCTGATCAGGATTAATGAGTTATGATAATGAGAACAAACAATTGTTTGATAGTGGAAGAGGAAGCCCTGCAGATATTTTCAGTTGAGCGCATGAGAGAGAGAGAAACAGAGGGAAAGTGTTTTGTGTACTTTCTTTGCTCTGAGCAAGTTTTATGATCCTACTGTATATATGTGTATGTGTGTTTACATCTGTGTTAAAAATGCATGTACTGTAAGTCTGTATGTATTTATTTATTATTTATATTCGCCTTTGTTTGTGAGTGTTAGTTACCAGTTCTTAATTTTTAACTTTTCAAAATTATGTTTAATTACCAAATCATCAGATCATGAGATATGTGTGTGTGTAGCTCACTGAACAAAACATGCCTTGCTCCGTGACAGAAACATTTACTTCAAAGGAGATTTCCTTATGTGAATCCAGGGTCTAAACATTGTTGGTGTATTATAAATAGAAGGGACTTGATTTGATTTTCTGCTGCTTTATTTAGTAACAGATGTGATGCGTAGCAAGGTTAGCTTGCATGATGTAGGTACTCTCCCCGTTCCCATACATATTTACATGCTTGGCTTTTACTTGGATTGACTCAGCATGTCAGCCCAGCACAACAGGTATTTGCATTTCCATTACAACAGGGCTACCTGCTTGTAGGTGTGTCTCCTAGGTGAAGATGAGCTTAGTTCGAGCGGATGTAAAACAGTGGATAAACACTTAATTTCCTACAAATTCTTCACAATAAAAGTCCCTGTTATTTTTTTTTATTTAAAAGCTTTTATTATGAAGCAGCAAAACCAGGAAGGCAGAGAATATTGGGTTTTATGGCAACACCAGCATAAGGCTATCAGTGAAAGCGAACATGAAACTGTAAATAAAGCAGTAACTGAAAGTACAACAGCAACTACAGGAGAGAATTTAACTTTAAGAAATTAACAGAGATCCAGTAACGCTACAATACCCAAGCTGAACAAGAGACTTTAAAATGCTTTCTCTCTGCTCTCCGAGACAGATCTAACAAACATGAATTGAGTTTTGCACCACAGCTTGTTTGGGAGGGAGAAAGAGGGGTCCTCATGGGTCAGGTTCGCTTTGGCCCCACTCCAGAGAAGGCTCATCTTGGATGTGACTCAGCACAGCTTGGTGCAATAAAATGGTAGTAATTGAAATGCAAATCAGTGTGTCGTGGCCAAAAGTGCCAATGGAAAAGCCTCATTATGTCTCTGACCATGACCTGTTTGATTATGTGAAATTACTTTGAAAGTATCATGTATAACTTTCACGAACCCCCACATGCATGCCACTTTGTTAGTAACAGTAGAACAGTTCTTCACAACATGTTGGCATCATGTTTGAAAAAGATACCTTAGTTGTTTTTCTGTAAAAATTGCTCTTGCAATTGACCTAATAAAGACTGAGCAACATTTCCCTAACTCTTCTTATGCTGATCAAGTCTGAATAATGCATGCACAATAGAGCTGGGTGATATGGTTTACAGAAATATCCTTGAAACCAAATGTTTTCATACTAAATCGAGCCATCTGGTTCTTGTATAACATATAAAGTGAGAGCTGTGTCTGTATTGTTGGCACAAAGTCAAATACATTTCTGCTGGGTGTTAGATTCCTTCAAGGTTGCCTCTTGTCTGCAATCCTGTTTCAATGTGCTGCCGGGGCAAGGAGAGTGTCTGGTTTGGGGCCTCAGAATTGCATCTCTGTTTTTTGCAGATGACGTAGTCCTGTTGGCTTCTTCGGACCGTGACCTTCAGCATGCACTGGGGCAGTTTGCAGCTGAGTGTGAAGTAGCCAGGATAAGGGTCAGCACCCCCGAGTCTGAAGCCATGGTTCTCTGACGGAAAATGTCAGATTTCTCCCTTCAGGTGGGGAGTGAGCTGCTGCCCAAGCGAAGGAGTATCTCAGGGTCTAGTTCACGAGTGAACAAACTGCCACTGCGACTCAACCCCGGATTAGCGGAAGAAAACGGATACATGGATGGATAGATGGATGGAGGGACAGGACAATTAAGTATCAAAAACAGGTCACCTCACATTCATCTTTTAGTCCAACAAAATGTTTTACTCACAAAATAAAAATCATGTAAGCAAAATTCATACCAACACAGACATGAGCAGCGTGCATCTGAGAGTTTTTCTCACAGCTGGTTGGCCCACAGAGATGTGGCTCTTCATGGATATGCCCACTCTCTTTATCATCTTCAAAAGTAGTCAAATACCTTTGATACACAAGTAAACTATGACTGTTTTGTAGTTCTGAAGATGACCCTTCATAGACTTTGCAGATAAACTGACAGTGGTTAGAGAAGTTGTACTCCTTATCAGCAAAAGGCTGCGATATTGTGTGCATGTAAGTGTGTTTGTGTATCGGTGTGTCCTCTTTGAAAACTGAGCCCATCGTATCTGTCTGCCAAGGCTTACTTCCTCCCACACACCTGGATGGCCACCTGGTCCATCCACCAGGAGTATTACAGAGCATTACACACACACACACGCACAGCACACACACACACAACACACACACACACACACCTACACACACATATGCATACACACTAGCCTGAAACTCTCCTTGACGGTTTGATGTGTGTGTAACATCATGAGCTGTGCTGTTCACTTACAAGAGAAACAGGCTAGCCTTCTGTTCAGCCTCCAGGTGAAGTATTGATTCCATTCTTTGTTTCTCTTTCTGCATCACTCTCTTTCATGCACAGATTTTTTTTCCACTTCAAAAACAATCATGGGCTACGGGCAAAAATCAGTGACAGGTGACAGTTTATGGTTTTTGAACCAGGTATGAAGTAGAGTTAATGTGTGTGACAGCATGTTGAGGAGCCAGTCACCATGGAGTGATGCCCTTTTCTTTGACATCATGTAATAAGCTACCTGAGATTTAACAGTGTGAGTAAACGTACAGGTGAAAGCATTACTATCTCTTACTGTTTGTCTATCCAGCGTGGGTATTGGCTACATTGCAGTGCAGCAGGCTTCTAGCTCAGCCATGCAAGGAGTTGAAGACAAGAGGTTGGTATCCAGCAAAGAGTTGATGGGGAGTATGAATGAAAGAAACTAGAGAGTGAAAATCAAAGTCTTCACTGAACAAAATGCCACAAACGCTTCAGAGAACCGTAAAAGCTTCAGAGAACAAAGAATGCAAACAAGACTAATTTAACATCAAACTCAGGTAGAAAGAGGACATGAATCTAGACGAATACAAGGAAATCTCCACCCTTTCGAGGAAACAAGCGATTCTGCTTGAAGCTGCCCGAAAAGAGGTCAGCGACAAGATCAGAACTACAACTGAAAACAACCTGATAGACGACTGCAAGAGCCAGTGGATCATGTGAGAGGAGGCCAAAGTCATGAACCTGACAGCAATAAAAAAAAAAAAGAAAACAGTGGAAGAGGGTGAGCTAGGTGAGGAAAATAGTGAAAGCTAAGGATAACCTCTTCAGCAGGGTCACAAACAAAAAGGAAGGCTTGCATGAAAGCACATGTCCAGAGGAGGAGCTGAGCCAGAGCAAGATGGAGTGGAGAGTCAAACATGATGCTCTGGAGGAGAATCGAGACAAGCAAGGTGGTAAAGAGAAAGTGACAAAAGGAAAAGACAAAAAAAAAAAAAAAAAAAAAAGCAACAAATACTGAGCATGGAGTGTAGCTGGTTCAGTGATAAAGACGGTCCTGGACAGGTCTAGATTACATGATCTCAAAGTGTTTGCACTGGTGTTTCTCCAGCCTCTTCCCACACTTCAAAGACATGCACATGCCTGCTCACAACTTCAACAGGGTCATGTGTAAAAATAAAAATGAACAGAAGTCCACTTAAACACTGGATGGTGAAAATATGGCATGTTTGGAACGTCTGGAACAAATATGAGCTGCTGACAGGGCAACTGTTTTAAACTCAAGTGATAGAATTAAATGAAGCCTTGGTTAACATTTTCAGTTTAGTAGGATTTTCAAATTCAGCTCAAGTTCCTATGTGGGCTTGAGCCAAAAAATGACAATAACACATACAAAAAGTGAACATAGCTTACTTTTCTAATTAACCCAGGAGCTCACTGGGTATGTTGGCAGTTTTGTCTGTGGATCAAGACGTCTTACGCATTATTGATTGAAGGAACAGTTCTATTCATCTTTTGTTTAATTATTGAAATAACAGTCCAAATTACCAATGTGCACTAATTAACACAAATATGAAAGCTTTACTGATAGATTGACACCATGGAAACCTGTTGGTTACAGTCTACAGCTAACAGTCCTAACAGCACAGGACTTCCTAACTGGGCTGTGGGCTATGCTGTATTGCATATTGATCTATAATGCATGCTGCTGGCAGAGAGAGCAGAATTGGATTTCCCAGAAAGAGGGATGACGATAGAATTGGCAACCCCGAGCCTCCTGATCTTCCTCTTTTGCATATATGACTTCAGTCACTGATTGAGGACATACCTGATCATGCTAAATGAAGTTAAGTCTGAACACTTTGACAGGACTGCATAATGGAGTAGAAGTTGCTTAAATCAATTCTTTGAAATATTGATAGGTGATAAAAGCTGCTGTGGTCTGAACACTGACGACAGGGAACTGAGGTTACAGCCTTACTTATACACATAACTCATATTTTTTTGCCTACTAGTTCTCGTAAGGTGGTCTTGTGTCTATACAAAAAGTTGATCATTTCTTTCACAGAGACTAGTACTTCACTGACTTCAGAGACTTCTGAATATTGTACTGTATCATGGTGACACATCATTGGTTTGTCAAATTTTTTGGTTTTCTCTTTTTTGTTTTGTTTATTATGTGTATCAATGTTAGCCAGTGCAGTTGACAGTAAACAGCATGACTGTATTCCAGACGTTCATATTATCTCTGCTTAGCAGAACTACCAACTGAATCAGAAACAGAGATCCTTGTTGAATAAGAAAGATGAATTGCTGTGCACCAAACAAGACTTTGTCTGCAGTGCTTAAATGAGCAATATGTAATTGCACTTTCAAGAATGCATACTGCAGTCCAAATGGCGAGTTGGGGCCCATAGACTGTATATTAAATTGGTTGAATCCCTTTTTAATATACAATCTATGGTATATAAATGGACAATAACAAGCGACAACAGTCCTACACTGTAAGTTGATCAGCTGTTTATAACTGTGAATTGTCTGTCAAGTAAACCTAAGCCAATTATCCTGAAAACAAAAGCCCACTGCTATGAAAATGATCATAGACAATAGTTCAGTGACTGCCTGCCTTAGTGCCTGCCAGAGTCATAGTGGGTCATAGTGCTCAATTTAACCGTTATAAACATCTATTCCTTCTGAAAGATTATTAATGATTTTTTACAATTCATAAACAGACTCTGCACTGGTACAACTTGAAGTCAAGATTAAATAAAAAATGCCTTTTTAGCCCCTTTAGATCATATCCCAAGTCATGTTTTGCACCTACATACCTGCCACAAAAAATCCTCTCCTTGTATTTTTGTAAGAAAATCCAGTTGTGGATCATGGTTTTGCTTGCTGATTAATGTCGTTGTACAAAAGCACAACTTTTGGGTTTGGGTGAAATGGGGCTCAGCAGACTCCCTGTGAAGAAGGCCGGAACAGGACTGAGCACAGCCCCAGAGACCGACAGGAATACAGTTCCAAGGTCATTTACAAAGTTTCCTGATGGAAAGAGATGGAAAGTAGCTAATGGCTGTAGCTGTATCTTTAACTTCAGCTTGGTTTGCTGAGCAGCCAAGCTAGTTGGCTCATTCAGGTTTCCCTGAATCAACCCTCAACTGGTCTTGTAGGTGGACTTTGGTCCCCAGTCTCACCATGTTCACTGGGAGCTCCTAGGAAGAGTCAGCTAGTTTAATGGACCATTGTAGCTGCATGGCTACGGGGCGTAGCATTCAGGATCATTCAGCGCTCTTGGCCACTGTAAATATCAATCTATACCTGTGACAAGGCCATCCCTAGCGGCCTGTTTTTACAGGAAACATAAATATGCTGGAGCAAATACCATTCTAGTAAGCCCAGATTCTTCTTCCAGTGTCCTATATGTTCACATGGTTGTTTCATGATTAGGACCACATGACTAGACATATTTGGAGCTTTGCCAAGTCTGGCAAAGAGATAAAGGGGTTGCAGGCTTTCCTTAGAGGGGTTGTTTGGATCTTTTATTGCAACCCTGATGCAATATTTCCAGTTGCTAAAGAACAAACTCAGCTGTGGTGGTTTCCTCCTCTTTCAGGCTCTCCTGGTAAGTAATGGTGTTCCCCTTTTGCTCAGGAACTCTGGCTATATTCAGTTTAGTGCCTTTCAACAATTATATGCTATCTTGCCAGACCTGTATATGTCTGTTGTACCCATATCTTGCAAATGTGCAAGTAAAATAAATTATATGCTTTTATATGGCTTTTGCTCTTTGTTCACTGCTGTTTTTGCCTAAGAAGTGAAGCTGAACAACTTGTCTTTAACAGAACATGTACATTGTATCTTTTGTAAAATGTAATTATGCTTGATGATGCATTATCCATTACATTACCCATTATCATTGCCTAAATTAAGTAAAAACATAATCAGAATATGGTAATCATTGTAACCTCTGGAAGCACTAAAACAGAAAAGTAATATGTCCCACACATAGGAGTCATGGGTTTGAAACTGAGGCAGAATTTGATCTCAGAAAGAGCCACATTTGTGGTGACCGAATGGCATCTTTAACATTTGTGCCAGTTAGAACAGAATCACATAGCTGAGCTCAGGCATTATGATGTTTTGAGTTGGTTTATCAAACTAGTAATGCAAGAACAGTGGAGCAAGCAAGTTTTGAAAGGATTGAAGCAGAGACGTGTTGGGACTAGGGGAGATGAAAAAAAAAAAGAGAAAGAGAAAGTGCTTTAGACAGAGTGCAGTAGGGGCTACACAAGCTAAAAGAAAGATACTTTTTAAGGCAGGAAAAATATAGGAGTGAGAGTCAAATTCAAGCGGTCTGTTTTGTAGTGCTGCAAAGGCATAAAACTGATGCAAGGCCTCGTAACGTGGGTACACACACACACATACGTACGCATGCACGCAACACACAAACACACTTAAATTATTTATTTATGTCCATAACTTCAGCAAAACATCAAGCTTAAAGATCACAGAAGGAAATGTCTACAAAACTCAGCATCTTTGCATGGGCCAGTGACACATGTGTCAATATCAGTTCAATGCATCTAACTACAGCACACCACACTGGCACCGCCTCAGGAGTTCAACAATCAGTCTTTTCCCCATTGTACGCAAAATGCCAATAATAATTGATGACACATAATGTGGTTCCAGGTGCTCATGTATGTGTGCCAGCTGACTCACCGAGCCGCCGTCTGGAATCTGGTTTGAGTCACTGGCTTTCAGTGTGTGCACTGTAAAAATGAAAAAGTTTTAAGGCAACTTACTGCAATAGATTTTTGAATCTATTCACTTTTGACAAAAGTGAGTTTTAGATTTTATTTTATTTTATTTTATATTTCAAAAATTGTTGATTAAACTCATCGGAATGAAAGGGAATGATCATGAAAGTGAATAGTAATGCCTCATTCATTCAACTCTCTTTTACTCTCTTTCCTGCTTATTTTTTAACAGCTGATTATGGATGTTTACTTTTCATCAACTCTCTTTTAACTCTTTTCCTGCTTATTTCATCAGCCAATCATGTCATTGCTGTTGAACATGAAAATCTGTTCTGGTCATTTCAGTGCGGAATCCTTGCAACCCTGCACTCTGCACACGTCAATTAAATATATTTCGTACACAGAATAAAGTTTCTCCTGATTGAAATTGTTTTTTTTTTTAAATACCAACCATTTCAAACAATTTTCAAACACCCAAATGATGACAAATCAGGTTCATGGCATTTCAAGGCCTTCACTAGAGTTTTGAACGAAATTTTATAAAGTAACTAAACAATGCTTTGCTGAATCTATCTTTTGTTTGGATGATTTATTTTTCTTCTTTAGACAAACTTGGACCCCCCCCCCCCCCCCAAAAAAAAAAATTCAAAATCTAGTGAAGGCACATATTTTTCTCAACTTTTTTTTTTTTACAATGTGGTTCATGAGCCAAGTCCTGGTCCTTTCTTCTTGATGTACTAACAAAAATGTGTGAGGAGCTGTTTTCTCTCTGATGCAGTACTTTAGTTATTCTGAATTATGAACACCCTAAAACCTTCCCAAAACAGGCTTTCTGTCCATCACTGCTTTAATAATGTATTAATTAATGCAGCCCACATTTTTCAAGGAGAGAGTTTTGGAAACATGCCTCCATTCAACTTGGCTCAAAAGATCTTTTAAAGCATCTACATTCACTTAGTCTGTCCCCTAAAAATCTCTGCATTTTCAGATTTTGAGAAATCAAAAGCCTGCGCTGAGAAACAGTGAACACCCCAACAACACATCTTTCTTTTTTTTTTTTTTTTATCTTGAAATAGATGAATAAGTTTTTTTCTATGTATACAAAAGAAGAAGTTGTGCAAGTCGTGCAGTGTGTATAAAAAAAGTGATCTGAAGTTCTGAAGCACAACACCAAACTAAGGAGGAAAAGGAGGAAAAGTCAGACTGTGGGTGTTGACTGTTTACTAAAAGCTGCAATTAAGATATCTCTTTATGAGGTGAATAGATCAAAACGGAGGAGAGGGAACCATGAAGGCAAATGTCACACAGAGTCTAGGAAAATCTACTCAAGCTAGAGATGTGGTGTAATAAACTCCATAAAGATATCCAAATGCTATGCTCTAATTATGTTATCAACATATGCCTCTAACATCAAAGTGAGCTTTTCATTAAAAAAAAAGCACAATCGTGCCCTTTTCCCTGTCTCTTATTCAAGCGCTGTCTAATCAAAGGCCTGTTATGAATAAATTGCTCCTCTGAAAAGTTGGGGCAAACCTGGAAACTTTACTTGTGTTTACTTGTGTTGGTCCTAAACATTTGTACATGAAAAAAAGGTAAAAGCTCTGCTTGTGAACCATAGAGACAAGGGTCCTCAACGTTTGTAAGGTCAAGGACCCCTTAGCTGATAGAGAGACGGGGCATATTGCATTTAATACTTTCGGGTCTTTGCTTGTTTGTGATTGCCCTTTTTATTTTTGTTTTTTTTAAATGTTTTTTTTTTTTACCATGTTTTAACCCTGTTGAAGAGCTGTGGGCTAAGACATTCATACACCCCACAACAGTGGCGTGCTGATCAGAGAAAACAACTATAAACTGATGTTTTATGCCTTAATAGAATTCCTTCTTTATTATTTCTGCGCCCGAGCACTTTCTTAATGATGACACAGAAAAATGGATATTATCACACAGTTTTCAGTTTCTGTTTAAATCTTTTAGGCCTTTTCACTGATGTAGAGTTATAAATATAGTCTCTTTATCTTCACCATCGTTTGTCAAAGCCGGCTGAGGTTAAGTATATGCAAACTGCATCAATAACGATGGTGGTTTTCCAACCTCTCTTGCTGGTGACACCTTAGAAAAAGCCACTTGTCACAGGTTTCTTATGAGCAGCTCAACCAAAGAGTAATTTTCCTTCCAAGATTATTTCATTTGAATAATATTTAAAGGCCTGAAGAAATAAATTACCTTGCAAAAAAGGCTGAAAAATAAACCATAATTTTGTGAGGCAGAAATATGTTTCTCTTCTTTGTGTTCCTTTAATCATTTCACCACCCCTAAACCTCTGGAAGTGTCCTGACCCTCAGGGCTGGGAACAACTGTTGTATAGAGCTGAAAGCACATGCAGGTGTCAAATACTGACAGATGAAAAAGGCCTCTTTTTCCACTTATTCTCCTGCTGTGAGCAAAAAAAAAAAAAAAAACCCAAACAAGTTCCCTAATATTGACATAAGTGCTATCGATCATCATGTGGCCCAGCGGGGTTTTTTCAAGTACTTTGACTTTGGCGTGGAAGTATGTCTGTTCTATTTCAAATTAATAGGTCATTGATTGATCTTGGATGCAAGAAACAAAACTCTAAAAATGTCCAAACACAACAATCCTTGATTGATTTTCCTTCGCTGCAAGGTTAGACCTTTGATATTTAATTTGGCAACCCCACACCCCCTCATGCATCTATATGTGGAGGCTTATTTGTATTTGTATTGTGTGCAAATGTTTACACTTTGTTTGTGTTTATGAATGAAAGGTGTGTGTCAGTGTTGGTGTTTGCGGTTGGGTGTTTTGTAGGAGGCCATAAGACAGTGAGAGGGTGCCTGACAGACACAGAGAGGCTGTGACAGTGACGGAGTGGAATGCCTTAAAGCATTCAGCCTTCAATCTAGTGTCAGTGTTGGGGGAGTGGATCTGTTCCACATGCGGCCTGTAGAGGTCCTCATTGTACTATGACAATGTTCAGATGCACGAGGCAGTGGGTGGGTGTGGTGTTCAGGGCCATCACTGTGTGTGTCTGACTTCTAGCTTCTCTGGCTAAAGGTCATATTTATGAATTTGGCTCGCTAGTTGATTGTGTTGATATATGATATTGGGCAATCTTACAAAACCCTGGACTTTATTCAATGTCAAAAATGTTTTTTTTTATTATTTATTCTTATAATACAAGTGCAGCAACTTAAGATGAGGTTAAGGACATGGTCGTGGTTAAAAAAACAACTTAAATTCAGTGAGCTGGCTCATGAGGAATGGATTATTATGTGAATGTAGAATATGAATAGCTTTGAGGTTCAGCTTTGAGGCACTGTACTCATCATCTCCCTACTAGCAAGCATCGAGCTCGGCACAGCAGGGGGTGTTGAGTGATGATAATAACTTTCACCCACAGGAAAGGAAGACTCAGGCCCAACAGGTGGATGCTGTGGTGGAGGTGAGACTCATGAAGTGCTATATGAACAGCAGCAGAGGCGAAGTGTCAGCATATAACTCATAGGTGAGCTGCATGTATTGTGCATCCACCACCACTTCTCTCACCTCCCCCACGTTACCTCCCGCACTGACATCAAACGTTGGCCTTGGACATGAATCGGCTGCTGCAGAGTTTATCCAATAAGAGTGCAGTGCCTTGTGTTACCTGGGTAGTCTATGGGGAATTTATGTGACTTTACAATAAAAGAGGATCAGACGGTGCAATGACAGCAAACTGAAAAATGGCATCACATTGCATGAGGTTAAAGGTGCAGGACTGAAAGTACTCCGGGAGACAGAGAATGTGAAGTTCATCCTTGTCCCTGTGTGTGTGTGAGCATGTCCTGATGGTGACAGTGTGTGACCCTGTGTGCACCCACTTAGACAGAGTGCATAAGGTTTTAAAGAGATAAATAAATGATAGTATAACAGCCTTTGTGTTGCTATCCCTCTGATGACTACTGTTACTTTGTCTCAGTTTTCCTGGTGACTGCAACTCTGAGACTTGAGTTTTGCCAACAAGGATGAATTTAATCGAAGATAAGTTCTAATCAGAATTTAGCAAAACTGGGTTTATCACTAAAACGTCACTCAGTAGAGTAACCTCTCCACCAGGCTACCCGAAAAAAGTATTTGGATGTAACTTTAATGGATCACAGTTACACTTATTTTGTAATTTAATTACATGTAACTAGTTACATGAAAGTAGTTACTGTCCAGCATTAATACTATCCCATGAGACATTTGTGTGAAATTTTGTCATAATTTTCTCTGCCAAGCATAAGCCTGGAGGGGATCATGCTTGTATGTGTGTGTGTGCTTCTGTACATGACCAAAGGACTTGGCCCTTGTCTGTCTCGAGAGGGGTCTGGCTGCAGACCTCCAGCATGAGGCCGCTTCCGGTGCAGGCTCCTCTCTCAGGCCGCCTCCAGGTGTCAGCCTGGTGTCTGCAGGTAGTTATCCCCGATAGGAAAAGTATCCCTGTCCGTGGGAGTGCGCCAGCTCAGTAAACTCAGTAAACGCGGACCTACGTTACAACGCTGAGTGAAATAATGAAATATAGCAATATATGGATTGTATAATTTATCATGTGAGTACTGTTGTTTTGTCACAGAGGCTTTAAAAAGTTATATATGGCTCATGCATTAAAATAAATGTTTTTATTCCAATGTATTTGTTGTTGAAGTTTATTGCACGAATGCGATCATATGTTTTCCTTTCTTTGTGAAGGACACGTTTTCATTATTATCTGACAATGTTATTAAGCACTATGCAGGTCAGTTCATCACTTACTTTTCTAGATCCAAACACGATGTAATTCAAAAGTCTGTAAGGAACTTGTTCATTCTTTAGATACAGTAAAATCAAGGTCGCTGTAATCATTTTAACACATTTTGTCATTTCCTCTAGGCCACGTCTACGGGACTCGAAATGTTTATTAGACTGCATGCAACACTGCAAACAATATTACATTCCTGAATACATTGCAAATGATGATAAATTAACGTTAAACTTGTCAAATGATGAAGCCATTGTGTTCCTTTTACAATATTTATTAGAACTGGTGAACTCGGGATGGATTCGACAACAACATGTGCACTATTCTTTAGGTCTCCACATACCTTTTCGTTTTTGTTTATCTGTCTCCTAGGATACGCTACATAGCTGTTCTCTGTAAGTGAAGATGCACTCTCCTACGTACATCCTTGACAAAACTATACAACGGTAAATTATATATGAGAGGTGTTTGTTTTTTGACCGGAAGAGAGACTCCAACAGTCCAATTGACAAGCGTTATGTTTTTCTATGAACTTAGTTACAGCTATATGGACGGCATTTATACCACATTTTGACAGCTGACTTGCAATAATGTTGCTCGCATATCTACACCCATGTTAATGCCACTAAAGGAATAGCAAAAATCACATAAAGTTACATACACGTGCATCGACATTTAATAAACAATGGTTTCGCGTATACAGGTTGTTTATTATTTCAGCGACAGAGACCGCTCCTCCAAAAGTAATATGCATTTTGTTTTGAATTTCTTGTGTGCACTTGGTAGTTATATTTTGAACATTTTGAGTGATTGCAATAATGTTGCTGGCAGATTATACCCATGTTAAATGCTACGTATAAAGAATAGGCAAAATCAACATGTATTCTACATTTAACAAACAAATGTTTTTCGCGTTACAGTGTTGATTAGTGAAATATCAACGACAAAGCCGCTTCCTCCAAAAGTGCCAACACGATTTTATTCTGAAGTTTCTTGTGCGCACTTCCTGTCCTGAGCGTCCTGACACTGGAGGCGGCCTGAGAGAGGAGCCTGCAACGGAAGCGGCCTCACGCTGGAGGTCTGCAGCCAGACTCTTTTTGTCTGTCTCACATATAACTGGATCCCTCGGCCTAATTTTTAAAATGCACATTCATGACTGAATGCTGAAGGACCTTTTTGATGCACAATTTTTAAAAAACCTTGAAAAAACATTTTTTATGCCTCCATGCCAAGCGACAGCCATGGCCACAGGCAATGTGTTTAGGGGGTCATCGCATTCTTGTGAACACAATTTCTTAAAAATGCCTAGAGGGAATTTTTTTCGAACTTGACACAAATGACTACTTGGACTCAAGAATGAACTGATTAGATTGGTCAAAGATCAAAGGACAAAGGTCACTGCGACCTCACATAACACATTTTTGGTTGTTGCCTGGCAGAGATCTGCAGCTGGATTAAGTCCAAGTGGACATTTGCCAAGTTTGAAGAAATTCCCTCAAGGAGTTCTTGAGACTGCATTCACAAGAACTGGGATGACCCCAGAACATGATGCCTCTGGCCGCAGCTGTCACCATTGTGGAGGCATAAAAAAGTTTTGGTTTTTTTTTCAAAAATTGTGAACCACAGAGGTTCTTCAGCATACAGTCATGAATGTGTACAAAATAATTAGGGTCCAGTAGTGCGAGCAGTCACATTAACTTTCGGCTGCTCTGTATTTCTTCACAAAATGCTACATTGTTTCATGTTTGCTAGATGGCTAAATAGTCATCAAAATGTTACACTGTTTGAAAACTAGCCAAAAAGTTAACAAAAAGTTACATTGTTTGCCAGCAAGCTAAAATGTTAACAAAACATCACACTGTTTGCTAAAAAGTTAGTTAGCCCAGTTTGCCTACTCATGACAGAGAAGCTCTAAATTCTCCTCCTTTAAGAAAAACTTGTTGGCAGGAAGGAGAAACATGACTGCCTGGCAGCAAGTCGCTGTTTTAGTGGATCAAATGGGTTGAGTCTGTCCCTTTTCTTCAAGGAACTTGATTATTTTGCTCAATCCATCTCAAAAAGGCAGCCATTTTAAAAGTTAAACTCCCTCAGATGTAAGTTTAAAGTTAATACTGAATCACATCTTAAATTAGAGTTTAAACTTTTGGTGGTTTGCCAATAATCTAGGTTTAGAGCAAAAACTAAACTAAGGTTTAAAAGGAGGTTTAAATTTCATCGGCCTGAATTTTAATCTAGATTTAAAGTTCAATTCAACAATCCAATTCACTTTAATCGTTTAAAAATGAATTCTTGTTGGTGCCACCCAGCCAATGAGTCTGTCTGTGCGAGACCCAGAAATGGGGAAATATTCGACCTGTGCTGACCTGAGTCACAGTTGAACCAGCTTGAGGGACAGACAGGGAGAAAGAAGTGAGACTTTGGTCAGATAGTGAGTGACAGGGAGATGGAGTTAGATTAGAGCAGGGAACAGATAAGTGCGTTGGTTAGAAGCAGCTGAAGAAGGGAAGAGAGAGATTGGGGACGTGGTGACATGGAGATGGAAATGACAGAGAGAGGAGTGCTGAGAGTGGATGCTTCAGGATGGTCGAGGTGAAAATGTCTATCTGGTGACATGTGCATTAGCATCTCGTCGGAGAGAGAAGGCCGTGACATTGAGTGGAGGTGACGCAGTGAGATGTGTAGTAGCCAAGTAAACCACTATCAGTTCGTCCCCAGTCTCTTTCCCCACTCTATTTCTCTTATATAGGCTGTCAGTCTCTGTCTCATTGCGACCCCTCTTTCCATCCCCATCTCTATCCTCTCTTCTGTCATCCATATATTTAATTCTATCTCTCTGTCTCTTCAAGGAATAAGCACCAGTCCATTAGGCCTGAGCTGCATCATCTTGTAAACATCATTCTCTATGTAGTGTGCAAGGTTCTGCTTCTTTTGCTTAACCTTAAACTCTTAACACATCTTTTATACTATTTCTATTTGCATGTGTGTTTATTACAACCTTATTCCCATTAATATATTTGTAATATCAAGTCTTTCCAAAACCCACCCCAGCCACAGCCTGCTCATCCTGCTGCCTTTTGACAAGCAATACAGAAGTATCTGCTACCTCAAAGTCTTTGCATGTCTTTTATACTATTTGTTTGTATGTGTGTATAATAAAACCTTACTCCCATTAATGTATTTGTAATATCAAGCATTTACAATACCCACCCCAGCCACAGCCTGTTTGCCCTGCTGCTGTATGACAAGCGATACAGAACTATCCACTACCTCAAACTCTTTGCACAACTTTCATACAATTTCTGTGTATGTGTGTTTAATGCAACCTTATTCTCATTAATGTATTTGTAATATCGAGTCTTTCCAATATCCAACCCAGCCACAGCCTGTTTATCCTGCTGCCTCCTGACAAGCAATACGGAAGTATCTGCTATCTCAAAGTCTTGCACATCTTTTATATTATTTGTGTTTGTAGTTTTAATACAACCTTATTTTTTATTAATGCATGTGTAATATCCAGCCTTTCAAACACCCACCCCAACCACAGTCTGGTCATCCTGTTTGCATCTGACAAGCGATACAGAAGTATCTGCTACCATGCTGCCAGGCTACAGGGACTCCCCAACTCACCACGTAGATAGTTTTTCAGGTGTTGCAAAAAGGACTATGACTTGCATGTCATTGTACAACCCTGTGTTGCAGAATGACAAATTACCTTGAATCTTGTAAGTATATTTCTGGAGAAAGATAGCTGATTGCTGAGTTTTATTCCCAGGTTGTCAAATACTGGGGTTTTGGGAAGGAGACTCAATGATTAACTATCTTACTGACCTGTGATTTGCCAAAGTTTCCTGTGGGGCTAGATTTTCTAAAGCCTGAAAACAGAGCCAAGAGGAGAAGCAGAAGTCTAGTTTTCTCTCAGAGCACTTGAATTACATTATGATTAAAGGTTATTATGGAAATTCTGCTCAATGATGGCAAAAATAACCTGCCTATGCCAGCTTTAAACCAACCTCTGTCAGATGTGTGTGAGATAGTTATTTCACACTGACACAACTGTTGCTTCAATCTCCTCACACTTGTGGTAATTTGCTGCTGGACCCGAACGCATCACTGTAGCATGTTATATGCTTATTTGACTTATTGAATATTTATGCACGATAAGATAAAGATAATGTAAAAAAAGAGTCTCTGTAAATCTATTGATGCCATTACACAGCAGTTTACTATTGGAAAACTATGATTTCTCCTGCTGCTTAAATGATGTGTTGTGAAGGGCTCCAATTAGTGTTGGAGGTCATACTGTATTTAAACTTAAAAACCACACTATGGGAGACAGAAATACATTCACCAATCCTCCAATGGGTCTAACCCATCAACAGTGAGAGAGCTAAAACAACTCATTACTTACTTACTTAATCCTCTTCATTCCCTGTGGACAATCTGATTCCATCTGGTCCAATCCTGCACAGCGTGTTGTGCCTCACCCCAAGTTAGATTAACCATTTTCCATTCCGAGATCACAGTTCTCCGCCACGTTGTTTTCGGTCTCCCTTGTTTCCTTCCTTTCCAGGTGGGGTCCACCCCAAGGCTACTTAAGGAATGTGGTCCCAAGGCCGTATTACAGAATCTTCCTGTCTAAGTCTTAAGATAGGAAGAGTCTAAGATTGTGCTTTTCCCAATTTGGTGTTACAGAAACAAATCTTAACTAACTTTAGGAATCCCATTTTTATCTTACTTCATCCTGTCTTATCTCAGATTAGGACAGTAGTTCCCAAACTTTTTCTGGCATGAGCCCCTTCAAAAGCTGAAAATAGTTTGCACCCTCCCACCTGACAATTATTTCTAAATGTTAACAATAATTGGGTCAAGGATTTGATAAAAGGAACAAACAAAGGAATCAAGTTGAATTTTAGCAAAATAAATGTCAGCATGACAGCTTCAGCAAGCTCATTTGTTTATTTCCCTACATAAATGATATTCATTCTTCTTTGTTTCACTCTATATTTCTCCTCTTATCATCCATGCCTACTCTGCAGTGGCTCCATGCCCCCAATGGGGACCCACCCTCCAGTTTGGGAATCATTGGGTTAGGAAATCCTAAATACTCAATCCAACATCGCTTATCAACTTTTAAGTCTGTTACCTAGCTATAGACACTACTTTTCTCATCTCACTGAGCTTAACAACTTTGTAATCATTGTTTTTTTGTTTTTTTTTAAACAACATCGAAACATACAAAAATAGAGCAAAAAAAGACAATAGAAACTTATTTTGAGATGAATTAGAGGTGTTGGTAACATAGTAGAGAAATCTAAGCTAGTAAGTGAACACTACCATTGGCTAAGCTAGCTGATAAGTTAGCTACTACTACAGGTGGAGAAGTGAAAGTTACGACAGCTTAATTGTTATCCTAAAGAGTTTATTTATTCAATTTATTTTGGAAGTTAGGATGCTTGTATAATACACATTTTCTATCTTCAGTCAGGACAGGAAATTTGACAAAGGAAGTGTTCATCTGTAATGACTTCTTTACAAATCAGGTCCTAACTCTAATTACAATAGGGGGAGGTTTGTGGGGAGGCTTGTGTCATATGTCCAACCAAGCCAGGCAGGTTTCAGGGTAGAGGCCAGACAAAAAGCAGCACCTGGCCTTCCAGGTCAGTGGTTGGATTAGGGGCTTAGAACTCCACCACAATACTATCCTGTTATTGAAACTGTGACAAAATAAAAGCAACTCATAAACTCAAAGAAGAATCTGGCGCTTATGTAAGAACTATGTTTTTTGACTTTTCAAGCGCATTTAATACCATCCAACCCAACATACTCAAAAACAAGCTCATAGAGATGGGAGTGGTTTCTTCCTTTGTTTCCTGGATCACGGATTACCTGACAGAAAGGCCACAGTTTGTCAGGTTAGGGAACTGTTTTTCTGGGACATTAATGAGCAGCACAGGGGCTCCACAAGGGACTGTCCTGGCTCCATTCCTGTTTACATTGTATACAGCAGACTTTAAATATAACTCTGAGTCCTGCCACATCCAGAAATACTCAGATGACACTGCTATTGTAGCTTGTATAAGGAATGGACAGGAATCTGAATATAGGGATTTGATAAAATCCTTCAGTGACTGGAGTCATAAAAACTGCCTCATACTAAACACATCAAAGACAAAGGAAATGGTCATTGATTTCCGTAGATCCAAGCCCCCTCTTCAGCCTGTGAACACTTGTGGAGTGGACATCGAGGTGGTAACAAACTATAAATATCTTGGTGTACACCTGGATAACAAGCTGGACTGGTCCCTTAACACAGATGCACTCTACAAAAAGGGGCAGAGCCGCCTCTTTTTCCTAAGGAAGCTCAGATCTCTAAACATCTGCAGTAAGATGCTGCAGATGTTTTATCAGTCTATTGTGGCAAGTGTTTTATTTTATGCTGCAGTCTGCTGGGGAGGAAGTTTGGGAAAAAAGCAAGCAAGGAGGCTGGATAAGCTTGTGAAAAAGGCTGGCTCTGTGATCGGAGTAAGGATGGACTCTCTGGAGGAAGTTGTGGAGAGAGACACAATGAGGACGGTGGAGGCCATCCTAAGCAACATGGATCATCCACTGCATAACACCTTGATGGACCAAAGAAATAATGGTGGTGGAAGGCTTCTCTCTCTTCGTTGTAGGACAGAGAGATACAGAAGATCTTTCATACCAACTGCCATCAGACTCTACAATTCTTATACAAATAGATGAGACTACAGACAAATGAATTTCCCCTTGGGGATCAATAAAGTATTTCGTATTCGTATTCGTATTCGTAATTTTCAGTTGAAATGTCTTATTTTTCTACAAATGTATGCTATCAAATCAATTTAAACAAAGCCAAGATAACATAAAAATATTGCAATCATTATCCCTTGAGGCATGTTCTGTCATATCTGTACATCTTAAACAAAGCAGCAGTGATTCTTGTCTGTCTATTTAATGGTGATTGAATCTATCCATACACATATAAACATTAAGGAAAGAATGGTTGGTTTATTGAAACAGAATCCTACACTTATTTTCGACTTACACAGCAATTATCCGCATTGATTAATTTCTCCTTCTACAAAGGCAAAGAACAGAACAGAAAGAAAGAAATAAACCACACACAAAATCTGGCTGATGCAAAAGATAGACAGTGGACACCAGAGCTGAAGTAGCTGGATGAGAGCTGTAGCACTGCTGAGCTGCCTTCAGTGGTCTCCATGAGTAAATGTGTTTGTGTACGGTTGGATGTGTGTCTCAAGTGTTATTTACAGGATGGAGAAGGCTCCAGCACAGACAGAGCAGCAGATGCCTGGGCAGCCTGGCTTGGCCTCTCTGCTCGCCCACAAACAGGCACCATATTGACTGTCTAAATTAAGCGCGACAATAGTCATAAAGATTGATTTATAAACTGCACTTCATAGGACAACGCACATCTTTATTTGCACAAGAGAGAAAGAGTTAATCTGTTATATTCCGCTTTGAAAAAAATTCACTTTAAATGACCTCTGCTAAGCGCTATATTTTTGCAACATGAAGACGAAACATGAAAGGTTTTAGAGCTCAAAGAGAAATTAAGACACACACACACACACACTCAGAAATGGAAGATAAATACACAGAGGGAGTGAGTTTGGTGAGGGGATCATGGATGGATTGCATTCATTTCTTTTCCTCCCATTTCCCTTATTCCCTCCACCACAGCTGGAGAAGCAAATGTCAGTGAGGTGTTAATTGCTGCCGCTTCGTCTCTCAAGCCCTGGTGCACTAAAAGCACCGGAGCATGTCAATATGTGATATGTACGTGAGTGTGTACACTGTGGGTGTGTAAGAGACAGAGATGAGTAACTGTCTTCTGTAAAGTAAGTAAAGGCAACATGATTCAGCAGCATAAGAGCCCTTAATAAGGAGTGATGTGGTATCGAAGCTTGTGAAAAACACATTATATCACTCTTATGTTCATCTCCTCTCCTTTCCTTTGAACTCTTTTTTTTCCAGTTTTCTTTTCACTCCTTTACTTTGTACTCTCCGTCTCTCTCCATCTCTTTTACATCGACAAACAGCCCTCTTTTCCATCTGACCCTGTGCGACATCAGCATAACACTGTTAGGTGATTACTCGCCGAGGGAGCAAGATGTAACCGACTACAGAATATCATGCAGCACCGCCTGATTAACAATCTGTCTGAGACGTGTTGTGCGGCGGCTGCTTTCCTCCAGTGGTTTTTTTTGGCTGCTGCCTCAGAGGACAGCGGAGGGACAATGACTGAGGTCCAAGAGCACTAATGGAATCAGGCGCAGTCACTAGCATGTGTGTGTGTGTGTGCTGTGGGAAGGGAACATCACTCATTGTTGAGCCCCAGGACTGACACTGAATGAGGAAAAGGCTGGAAAATTCAAGTCAATAAACAAGAAGCTCAAACAGATATACACACTCTTTTGATGCCTAGGCGACAACCGTGACTGGAGTCATTATGTTTTGGGGTTGTCTGTCCGTCCGTCTGTCCATACATCCCTCCGTCCCATTCTCGTCAACACAATATTTTAAGAATGCTTAGATGGAATTTCTGCTAACCTGGTACACATTTGTCCACTTGAACTCAAAGAGGAGCTCAAATTTGGTGGTCAAAGTTCAAAGTCCACTGTGGCCTCATGTCCATTCCATTCTCATGAATGTAATATCTTAGGACACCTGGAGGGAATTACCCTCACATTTGGTACAAAAGTCCACTTTGACTCAAGAATGAACTGATTGGATTTGATTGTCAGAGGTCAAAGTTCAAGGCCACTGTGAACTGAAGTCTGTCCATCCCATTTGTGTGAATGCAATATCTCAAGAATGCTTTGATGGAATTTCTTCAAACCTGGTACACACGTCCACATGGACTTGAGGATGAATTGATTCGATTTTGGTGGTCAAAGGTCCCTGAGTAATGTCCATCCCGCCCACTATCTCAGAAGGAATTTCATTACATCTAGCACAGATGTCCACTTAGACTTGAGGATGAACTGATTGGATTTTGGTCATCAAAGGTCAAAGTTTTTGCTTAAAGTCTGCCCATCCCATTCTTGCGAACATAAGAACACTTCGACAAAATCTCTTCAAACTTGGCAAACATGCCCACTTCAACTAAAGGATGAACTGATTCGATTTTGGTGGTGAAAGGTCAAAGTTCAAGGTCAGTGTGACCTCACGTCTGTCTCGTTCTCATGAACCCAATATGTCAGAAAGGCCTGGAGGGAATTTGTGTCAGGTGTAATTAAATTCAAGGATGAACTGATTAGATTTTAAGGATCAAATGTCAAGGTCACTGTATCTTCACAAAACATGTTTTCCCCATAACTCAAGAATTCGTACACTTACTAGAACAAAATTTCACACAAATGTCAAACAGAGTAAAAGGTGAAGGCATTTTGTATCCAAAGGTCAAAGGTGAACTTTGCTTTGACCTCATATTGTTCAGGAACTTACCACGCATTCCTATTAAATTCCTTCAAAGTCCTCACTACATACAGTATATTATACAGACACGAATGTAAACAGCAACTTGTCTGGTTGGCGGAGGCATACAGCGTGAGGTGGTAATTCCAGTTTTTCTGTCTTTCTCTCTTGCTCTTACATCCTACTGACTCAAACACGCCCTCTCTCTTACTCTCTTTGCGGCTCACTCTCAACCTCCTCCACTGTTCACCTTCATGTGCAGACATGATATGAGTGATGGTGAGCTGGGCCTGATATGCTTCATTCACACCTACACTAAAAGGCTAACAGTGACAAGATCCAGCCCAGTTTAAAATCTAACACATTTTCACAAACATATCCCCCCCAACCCCCAAAAAAGAAAAAAAAATTCCAAAGGTTCATGACTCTGAGAGAGCAAAGCATGGGAAGAAGAAAGATGTGTTTTGGGAAATATTGGTTGTGAAAGCTTTGCCTGTGCCTCGGAGTTCAGGACTGGGAGAGAGGAATAAAACAGCAACAGAGGCAGAGAGAGACAGAGACAAGAAAGCAGACAAATAGAGGCACACACAGAGAGACAAGGTAGAGGCAGGGAATGAGCATGACAGAGCATCGTGTCTGTGCATACACCCCCACAAGTGAGAGCGATAACGAAAGACAGAGAGATGCAGAAAGAGAAACAGAAAGAGGCCAAACGAGGATGCATTCTTCTTCCTCTCAATTAAGTGGCATACTTTATATATGGTTACTGCTCACTGCCTACATCCTCAAGCTCTCAGTCTGCTGGGGGTGTTTTTTGCCAACTTCTCCCGATGACTGGGTGAAACAGATGAAACCGATTCCTATTTGTTGTTGAAGTGCTATTTTCATGTTAACGCTCCTTGTTCTGTTTTCTCGGGGTCTGTGTTGTTTTTTGTTTCTCGGCACTTAGAGAGGGGGAACTTTGCCCCCTCCGGAACTGTTCCAATTCCATGTTCCCAGTTTGCTCATCAGTGCATGTGTGTGTGTGTGTGTGTGTTTGTGTGCGTAATGTGATTGTGAGCTATACATTTCAAAACGGACAGATGAAAACAGAGAGAGTTTGAAGAAGGAAAACAGTAAAACAACAGCTATAATTCTTCAAAATGAGTTCAAGAATCTCTATTAGCAGACCAGAAATTGACACTGAACACATTGAATCTGTGATTGAATATGAGAACAAGGTAAGGCACCAACTAACTGTTATTTTCATTTCAATTAACATGTTGATTATTTTCTTAATTAATCGATTAGTTGTTTATGCTATAAAATATTAGAAAATGGCAAAAAAAATGTTGATCACCCAGCCGTGTTTAACTCGTGTGTGGACCAAACAACCTCTCTCTGGTTGGCCTCGAAGGGGTGGTCTGAGGTCGCTGTAAAGGGAACTCTGGAGCGGTTCTGGTGTGAACACCATTTGACCCAAGGAAGTGTACCAATGTATGTGTCACTTCATTGGTTAAAAAAATGTTTTCCCTTGCTGCTTTTGGTGGTGGTTGAACTAGTTGAGGATTTGCTACCAAAATGGTGAATGGAAGGGCACAAACCTGGACTCATGGGGTGTTCAGTGTTTCCCCTACCCTATTGTGCCCTCCCAGAAGGAAACAAAATATTTTATTTATGTTATTTACTTCATTTATATACACTTCTTTCATTTCAGCTCACTTCTTTCATTTCAGCTCTCTCTCTTCCTTTGTCTCCTCCACTATGTGCTTCAACAATGAATGGAGCTGAAGGCATTGATGTTACCATTACTTGAGGTGACAACAACCCATTCCTGTAAATGCAATAAAAGCATCCCAACAAGAGTAATTTATGCAAACCATCTCAAACCAAAGACAGACGTATGTCGACCCTAAACCAGTTAAGCCAAAGAGGCAGCTTCTCCCCCTCAAACAAGCATGTGTTACAGAACTCAATTCATGTGTGTGCAGGAGATGAGAGAGAAAGACGTTTTATAAGTCTCTGTGTGTTCAGCTGTCAGTACTTTTGTAGTTTCTAACTGAATCTCTATGGCCCACTATTTTACACAAGTCAAGGCAAGCGTGTTACGCATAAGTGTATGTACAGTATTTCTAGACCATTTTCCCTTTGTAAATGCATACTGAACAAGTCAGAAAGTTAATTCATCCTCCATTGTTTGATTCAGGAACGGACCTTTAGGTGTGAAGCTACTCTAAAGTAAGTTGTACCACTGAATATAAAGAAATGTTATATGAATACTAGTTCAGTTTTGACATGCCAATTTCAGATATTTGTCCCTGTGTCTTTTTAAATCAGTCACTTGCTGTGTCACTCATCAGCAACAATTACACAGTACATTCATGAACATGTATACATATGTGCATGAATCCAAAACATATTAACCTGCTGTATGCATGGTTACACCCATAGGAGTGTTGTTGTTCACTCATTTACTGCTCCAAGAGATTGTGTACAAGCATACAAGATTGCGTGAAGTTCTGTTTTCCAGATGCTCTCTTGCAAACATGAATCAGTGCTTGGCTTCCCAAAAGCATCTTCAAATATGGGTCAACCAGGGGCCTTTTTTGCATTGAACAACATAAACTGGCTAGTTGCTGTTTGACTGCAGGAAACAGAAATCCTTGTAGGATTTTTTTTTTCACCTGTTTACAGTGGTTGAAAGGAAACACTGAAATGTTCTTTGACTGCATAACGTAAAATGAAAAAGATTTTAAAAATCTACAATCTATACATATATATCTTTAGTCATTTTGCCAGATACAGCTTCAGTCTGGATTGTGTCTGGTGTCACAAACACGTGTACATCACAGTGTTGCGCCTGTACAAAACACTGACAGAAGGAGGCAGAAGTTTTTTAGGAGACAAGTTTGAAGATAGAGACACACATATACACACCCACAAACTTAGTCATCCTGGTTATGTAAAAACATAACAAACATGATGTAATGACAACAACAAAAGTGGTAAAGTCAACAATGTGAAGGCAGAGAGAAAGTTATGATGAGTGTGACTGATGCAACTGATTCTATGGAGTAGTCAGTGTAATAAGGATCACTGTGACGACTACAATGACGATGTCTGCGGCTATGAACGCTGGCACTGATGACAATGTCAGGAGCGCACCATGGATAATAATTAAGAGCAGATATCTAACGTCAGTCAAGGCCAGTCTCCACAGTCACTCCATTCACAACAGATTAGACCACATCATACTGTGAGCATTGTGCTTCAAAAAATTTTTTTTTTTAAATTTACTGTTTATACCAGTAACATATCTTTTACCTTTAGTAAAAAAACAAACAAACAAAACATCCAAAATAATTTAAAACAATCAAGTGTCTTCAGTTTCAAGAGTTATCAGTTGCAATTTCATTATTAAGGCACATGAACAAATATTCATATATATAATTTTTGTGTACTTTTGTTTGTTTTGCATTTCTAGATTATTTTCGATGCGCACTCCATTCATTAACTGAATGTTGGTAGGGCTGCAACAATTGTCAATTAAACCGATTAGTTGATCAAAAGAAAATGTAATTGCCAACTAATTTTACAATTGATTAAACAGACAATTTTGCATCCAAACATGAGTATGGCAGTCCAAATACTGAGTTGGAGCCATAAACGGTATATTAAATAGGTTGAAATGTTAGTTAATATACAGCCTATGTTTGAAGTGAGTTGATTGCCCCTACCCCCTCCCCCAAAAGAAAAAAGATAGCACCGTTGGATGAACTCAGAAGCAGACAGGTGCTGGGGATCAGAGCAGAGGGATTAAAGTTAAGCAGTGAAGTTGTCTAGTGGCAGTAAGTGTACAGTTTTCTCATGGAAAACACTCCAGAAACAGTTCGAAGAAGTTCCTGTGTTGTGTTTCCCCAGCTGCTGGGTGAAGTGAGGTAAGTCTGTGGGATTACAAACTGGAGTAGAGTGAGCTGCTCTCTGGCTTCTGGAGCACAATTAGGTTACCAAATATGGATAAAACATGTTTTCAGTGCCTTTTTACTGGCCACCAGCCTTGTCTTAACACCTGTATTGTTAAAAAAGACGCAGCTGGGATGCAAGACACACAGAGCTGGTGCAGACAGCTGCATGAATTAAAATGAGTGTTTCTGTAGTTCGAGACATGTGAGTGAAAAACATGTCTGACTCACTTGCGGTCGAGACAGGGGATGCATTTTTCAGGGTATAAGTGACTATTACTGTAGGTAAAAAAAAAAAAGTTTTGGAATTGGTACAGTAGATTGTCTTAGTCAGCAGCTGCGACACGGCCTGCAATGGCTGCAACGAAAGCCCTGGGGGCAATTGCACCCTGTCATAGTACACCTTCTAAAAGTGCATGCTTTTGCCACTAACAGACTCAGACTGTATTTCCATGTGTCTAAAAACATTAAGGAAAGGATCCCTACAGAGACAGACATTTCTTTTCAAAGAGTAAGATCCGTTTTGTTTAACCAGTAACAGCCATTATATTGCTATCTTCAAAATCACCAGACTCCATTGACAAAAACAGTAATTTTACCTACCAGAACATGGGATTTGCTGGTCTAATTCTCCCTCAGTGGGTTTCTTTGTATTGTTGTGTGACTTTGGTGTTTTAACACGAATTAAAACATATTGTTTAGGGCATGGGTTTAATGGCATGGAAGCACCAATTAAATTGTAATTGGAGATTTTTTTCAGGCAGTCACTGGCCTTAACAACTTTGGACAGCAGCCTTCAGGGCCATGCTGACTGACATTTCAAGGGACAGGCAATCATGAAATACTTTCACATATTGCTGCCAACCAAGGTGAAAAGGATTTAAGATAATACTATCACCAGCTGGGGACTGAATGAGCAGTGACTGCCAGGAAAAATGAGAAGCACCTAGTTAGCTTTGGAGAGCTTTTGTAGTTTAAAATGTCTCAGTTAGCTGTTTATTTTTTGACAGGCAAGCCACTTCCAGGCTGGAGGATATAGCCTTGGCTAATGGCCATGAATGGATGAAACCTTCATGAAAAACAAAGAAACAGACAAACAAAAAAACACACTGTGAATACTGTAGTAGAATGAACTAATCAATAATGATTTTATCAAAGACATTCACAGGCACATGTGTTAACCAGATGATGCAACTATTTTCTGACCCGTACTTTTTCAGTCAACAAGCGTGAAAACAGTGTAATCACTTATCTCAACTCTAACACCTCACTAAGCTGTAATTGATTCATACTCCCACAGCCTTCCCAGCAATCCATTGTCACCAGGAAACCTGCATTGACCCAGTCACGTATGTCAGACTAAGTGCTGGAGTGGGTGTGCGTATTTGCGTGTTTGTGTTTATGTGTGTGTGGTTATAATTTACATCATTAAGGTGCACATGTCACTTGAGTGTGACAGCATGTGAAGGGATCCTGTCTGCGCAAATATGTGTGTTTATTGTCTCCGTTGACCCTGAGGGTGAAGTGGATCTAAATTGGGAAAAGCTACTGAGTCGTTGACAGATCGATGGGGCTGCTATTGACACACAGGGTTAACCTCCGCTTTTGTTTGTGTGGGGTGTGGAGTAAGCGTGTGTGTATTTTCAGGGTCAGATGTCTATTAAGAAAACCGTCAATTTGAGATGGTACAGCAATCTGGTGTTACAAATATGCTCTTTCACAGAATAATGATTACACAATGTCAGTCATTCACAGTTTGACAAAGCTTGTGTAGTTTCACTTACAGACATTTTTCAAGATACTAAGGCAGTTTATTACACTGTATATTATATTGCTACTTTAAAAAAAAGTCAACAATTTAACACAAAATATTGATTTAAAAGTGTTTTTATTGCTCTCATTCCCAACTCCTCAAATACTGATGTGTTGTTACACCCCTCTGCGACTCATTAAGATGCACATGGTTCCCATTAGCTGCTGTATGAAACACACCAGGTTTCCCACATAAACCTAGACCTGCTTAAACCTACCCAAACTGCGACCGTTTCACAATATTTAACACATTTTAAAAAGGCTTTCTGGCAGCGTCTCATACAGACCTTAAGGGTATCTTGTGCATCATTAAGAAACACCAATGGGTCAGTTACAAAACACTGGAATTTGAAGAGTAGAGATAAGAACCAGCTGGTCCTCCAGAGTCTATGATCAGAGCTGCGTCCATAGCAATTGTCTGATATTCAGAGCAGTGGTCCTCTAATTCAGAAAAAGCAGACTGTAGAGTGCCGAGTATTCAGCTGAGCCATGTAATAATATTGAAATATTACTCAAGTACAAGTTAAACTACATGTTTAAAAAAATACTAAGTGAAAGTACAAAATATTCTTCTCAAAAACTTGTCAGGCATTAGTTACTTTTTAACCACTGATCATAAGGTTGGTCAGTGTTCACAGTCGCCTCTCCAAACCTCTGCCTGCTGCAGCATTTGTTTTTTCTCCATCCACACATCATGGTTTTCACTGGGCGTTTGTGATTGGATAGACAATATGCAGCTGGATACAGATCGAGTAAGGTACTATTATCAGAACCAAACGTATGACAATATGTGACATATAATGACACGCAACAGAAACCAGGCAAAAAGGTAACAAGCCAACAAGACAAGGTATGGTATCACATATAAAAATGGTTTGGAAATACTTTAGTGTTGTAGAGGAAAAACATTAATGGTGAAGCACAAAATGGACATTATTCTTTAAACTGGTGCTTCTGCCACTTGGGACAGATTATCAGTGTTTTCATTAAGATCATTGTCATCTGTACAAATGGAACAGTGGGTGCATGTATTTACATTTACATAAAGATATTGATAGTGATAGTACTGAGCATGTGTAGTTACAAATACACCCTTGCTAGACCCCAGTATTACCTCAACATTATTATCAGGGGTTCTTTATCATCTACCATGGACACCCTGACATTTGATAAATACTCTAAGGCCAGTGGATCGGACATTCTGGCAAATATTTGCAGCCTTTGTGCAGTCCAACCACCCCAGCCTCTCATGGCTGCAGTGTTTATGTGTTTATTTTTAAATCCAAATATTACGCTTTTGAGTCCGACAGTGAAAACGTGAAAAGCAGCAAAAGTGTTCAGAAACAAAGACGGTTCTGCTGGAGCATGCCCGGCCATTTCTCACCCCTCTGCTGTTTATGTTGACATAAATTTCAGGGTTGAGACATTTAATAACTGTATTTGGACTGACTTAAATGTGTGCTTCCCTTGTCATGATTACCAGAAAACATTTGCCATTTGTGGTGATGGGCCAAAATCACAAATATTGTCAAAAGGCTTATTCGGGAAACAAAGTAATAGTATCTAGGAAACCCAGAGAATTATGGGGTTGTATTAATAAGGTCCTAGGTCAAGTAAACCTGAAGACATTTCAGCCTGGGTGCTGTAGGTGTATGCTTGGGACATTACTCTTGTCACTGCATGTCTGGCAAACCCTTCTTGCTGTTTAAGCCTGGAAACAGAAAAATGTGAGTCAAAATATGTGTCACATACCAAAAGTTTTAAATCCTGTTTCAGTTAGCAAATCCATGTCTCTCTCAGAATTCTAGTGACAAAGCTCATGCTCAGTGTCCTCACTCACAGTAAAACTCTGTGCATCTGTTTACCTCAGGACAGCACAACGACAGCAGTGGCCACGACGATCCATGTCTGTTGAACCGAAGCCAACAGTGTTGACGCTTTTTTTGGCTGACATGTGCAAGGCTTTCCATTGAGTTGATCATACTAAATTAATGCAGCACATCGTGGACAGTGAACCCTACGTTGACTGACTGGCAGCAGGCGAGCTTCATCACACCAATGAGACAAAGGGTGATGGTAATGGGATAGGTGGCTCTTGGATTGATGTGGCATCAGCTTTACCTCAAGGAGATATGGTTTCCTTCCATTTATTTCTTCTGTGCAGGACAACCTGAACCAGTGTTCAAGGATACACTGGACAGTGAATGTGAATATGATACAAGCCTGGAATGAGCAATCCCTCTTTCAAATATCTTGGAGGACACATCTATGGCTCGAGAGTCAGAGACACTGGATGCATGAGCAACAATCAGCACCCCGGATGGCTGCCTTGATGTGTTGAGGGTGATGTGCATTGTTCTGTGTTGCTTTGTTTACAAATTCAGTTTTCTGCTGTGGTACCCAGCTCATGAACATCAGGGAAACAGCTCCAGAAGATTTATACTCCTTGACTTTTGCAATATTTTTTTTTTTTTAACTTTTCTGTGTTTTTTGTTACGCATCAACATACCAAAGCAAATTTCTTGAACATGAAAACTTACATGGCAGTAAACATGGTTTTTATTCTGAATTTGAGGGACTAAGGATGTGTTTTGCACAGACCCGATCTTGCGATACCAAACAGTTGGAGGTCTCACCACCTACTGGTCATCTGGGGATTTCTAAATGCAAGGTAGTTGCTAGAATGGTGGTAGCAACAGCCAACAAACCTACACCCTTTTGTCAATGACGTACCTAACCAGAAACTATTCTCTCCCCCCATTCTGCTTAGTAGTAAGCACATGATGTCACCGCCCCAATATGAGCGGCCACCCTAAAGACTTTGGATTGATTCAGCTTTTTAAAAAATCTCCCTTTATTGTTTCCACTGAGTTTTATCAATGAAACCCAGGAGATTGTCTCCATTGAGCAAAGTATTTGGAGACTGACTTGGAAGTCTAGCACTGACCTTGACCACTGTAACCAAATATTGAAATTTTGCAAATCATTGTGAGATGAGTTAGCATCATCTCACAAGAAAACACAGCATCCATTATGTGAACCATTCCTGCAACGTGTCAGGGCCCATGGAATAGAAAAACAACCTAGCTACGGTGTGAACAGTACTAAGTGCTGTGATACAGCTCAGCAGTCTATGCATACACATACACTTTGTAATTTCAACTATAGTCCTGTTCTTCTTTCCATTAACTTTAATGATACTCCATGAAAAGTGAATTAAGCACCTTTGTGTGAATAAATGTGTACAATCAGTGTGTGAATGTGTCTGTCTTTCACGTCTTATTTCGAATCTAAGAAATAAGTTCT
The DNA here is from genome assembly GCA_034769285.1 of Lutjanus argentimaculatus. Classification (NCBI taxonomy): domain Eukaryota; kingdom Metazoa; phylum Chordata; class Actinopteri; order Lutjaniformes; family Lutjanidae; genus Lutjanus; species Lutjanus argentimaculatus. The sequence continues at coordinate 8,810,026 of JAWZSL010000001.1, forward strand.
TTGTGCTTTGACAAGGGTTTTATTTGTGCTGGAAATGTACAACAACTGACAATCAATTAGCTGTTAGCTCAATGCACTAAGAGCACTTGTATGCAATCACATGCACATGATGTGTGTAAGAGTGGTGTGTTTGTGTGTGTCTTAAACAGTGGAATATGACTGCTGTAATACTCATCTATCATCCTTGCAACTATCATTGAATTCCAGTGTTCTAGCAATTGTAAGAAAGTGGTGTTTTCTGTTCCAGGCATCTTCCTAACACACTGGATATACTGTGGAGGACGTATGAAAATCACAAAAAGGTTAAACAATGCTGTACCAGACACTTCTTCCAGGCTTATATCATCATAATGAGCAAAGGTAGACATGTATAATATAGCAATATTTCATTCTAACATTTGCCCTGTTATAATGTTAACATGAAAGAAGTCATCAGTCAACCATCAACCAAAACAAAGATCAATAAATTTACATGGATACACCATCCATGATATTGCTACTAACTCACAATAACTTGTATAATAACATCAGTGTATTGTATCTGGACACATGTCTGTCTGTATGTGTGCCCATTCTGAATTTATGTCCCCAAAACACACAGGTTACACAGGTTCAGATTTAACATGCTAGTTTATCTTTTAGCTCAGAGGTTTGGGAGGAATATAAATGGATGGAGAAACCTTACAAGCAAAGTAAAATAAATGTGTGTTTGCTTAATAGTGTGTGTTGTGTGTGTGTGTGTGTGTGTGTGAGAGAGAGAGAGAGAGAGGAGAGAGAAGGCTTGCTAGGGTGAATTTGTTAAAGCAAATGAGTGTTATCTCAGCATTTCTCTGAATAAAGATCACCGAGCTAAACAAGGACAACAGTGGTTGTATTCCACCTCATACGTCGCAACACAATCTCAATTACCCGCACTAGTGGGCATAATATGAATTGAGAATTTATGCAAACATTTTTAATGCACTATTACCGTTACTATTACCACTGTCACCACTCTTCTGTTTATACAGTAGGTGTGTATGTGTGTGCATGTGTTTATGTCTGGATGCTTATAGTTGAAAGTTTGTGGATTTTTTTTCCTGCATCAAGGTTGAATTACAATGAGATTTGCTGCGAGGGGAAATTGTTTTGTAATGTAACTTGTCTCCCTTGATGTGCAGCTGAGCAGACCACTGAATCTTCTGAGGAGAAATTCAATGTCACAACAAAACAAAAGACACAAATTTTACCGCAGAGCAAACAAGAACCCAGAAGGAATGAGAAAACAAAGGAAAGTGAAAGAAAAGACAAAGAAAGAGAATAAGCTCAGAGGAAGAGGCTGGACACCCATCCTCTTGAGTCATTTAATCCTTCTGGTTCTCTGTAGAACAAAAGGAAAACCAGGGTGAAAAGTTTGCTTAAACTGTTTCTCTGAAGATTAGTCAATCTAAGAGGAAAAAAATGTGGAAAAATTACACAGCTGCAGGCAGCCTCTTGAATGATGACCCTCTTATGTCTTCTCTGGAGATGTGGAGGAAGCTCTCGTCTCTGGCACTATCACAACCTCCGTTTAGTCAAAAGATGGCACTAGCACCACACCTCTACACCTTTGCCTTTCATTTTACAGCCACAGAAAAAGTGGGGAAAACAGAAGGGAGGGAAGGGGAGATGCAAAATGATGGAGAAACTGACACATGGAACATAGTGAGAGAAGGTATAAGGGGGAGGAATAAAGTGAGAAAGATTGTGAAAGAGACAAAGAAACCTGTGTGTTGTTGCGTAACAGCCTGATTTAGCAGGTAGTATAATTGATTTAGAATAGCAGAGTGAGTTAAACCTGGGCCCATTGCTCAGGCGGGGGGTAGGAACTAATCTTCCACTGCCGGTGGGGAGAGAGGGATCATTTTACACTGCCGCTCCCCCTGGACTCCTTCCTAAAAATCTGAAGTGACTCAAACTCATCATCTACAATATAGCCAAGGAAGTGGAGCGAGGAAGCATATTCCTACTGGGCATGAGTGCTGTCACGATCACTTAGTATGTTTGCTACTGTTCGAGGACAGTAAGTGGAGGTGGAGAGAAGGAGGTGGAGAAGATGCTCATTCTAGCAGATGGAGTCCCTGATTGTTTTCCTCCATCTGATGTCTTCCAGCTCACTTAACATATTGGATAGACGACCACTTCTAAAATACCAAGAGCTTGCTAATCTAGGAAAGTGTTGAATGAATCATTTTATTACCTAACATGTCTGCTCAGTCTAGTCCTATTGTCTTTTTACATAGGATCTTATGTAAGGCACATAATTCATCAGATGACTATATTTTTGCCCCCAAAATCCAGTGATATGTGTTTGATTAACTTTTGAATTAATGTTAAATGTATGGAAAAATGTATTGGTTATAGTTGCTGTTACACTACCATCATGTTATATGTTTTGGGAGATTTGGTTTCAGTGTAAAAATGCCACTATAGGGTCACCATGGTTATGGACATTTTTGTTCAGACAAATGTACATTTTTAATGTAATATAATGCCCTGTAAATTTTGAAATTACCTTCATTGAAATTCTTCAGATCCTTCAAAATCACTTACTCATTACTTCGCCTTAAACTTGACTGTAACAAAAGTGCCCTCTTGGATGCCCTATGGCAGATAAAACATGCCCAGTGTCCAAGACAACTTGATTGTGATAAAGTGCCCTAGATTGCCCTTCCAGTGGAGAAAATGCGATAAGGTGCTTCACAACTTTTGGTGCACTAGTGCCGTTTTTATTTTTTTCGCCCCTGCCCCTCAGACAGCTTTAGTCCATCACAGAGTGAGTAGTTCAAACCAAAAAATTTTATGTTTGTCATGGTTGTGCCATTCCAACAAATATAAATACTCTAGATGTCTTGTGTGTCATTATATTTCCCCCAGTTCAGCCTAACATATCTGGTATCACTGGAATATTAATTTAAAAGTAGGGTCTGGGAGGTAGATCTTCCCATTGGGCTGCAGCTAATCACTCCTAAATACACACTGCGAACTGGCTAATGGTGCCCTGTTGTCTCATCCTTCATTGCTATGGACTCTTCTCTTCCACAGCAAAGCTCTTTAGAGGCCATTGATGGGGGTCGGCAGCCAGGGCAAAGGTATGGCCTCCAGCCCCCTTCATGCAGTCCTCCAGTGCCATTTTGTCACGACACAGCTCATCATGTATCCCAGGAGACTCTCTTGGGGTTTCCAGATGGCTATTTTTTGGGGAAGCATTCTAATTTCCACTTGTAGTCTTAAATCGTATTGACCAATCACATTTAAAAACTCTTTTGTCAAGACAAAAGTCACATGATGCATGGCATGTGATGCTCATAATGTTATTTACCTAAAAACTTTCACATGCGTCACAAACCTCAGTTTCCTGGGTGAAAGTCCTTTGTTTGTTTCAGCTATCCATCCCTACCTCCCTCAGACAGACTTTCTTGTGTTTTATACTATGTTGAAAGCCTGGTGCATCTGACTGAAGTCACTTGAAAAGCAGGTAGAGGGTACCTTGCACGTCTGCATGAGTCACTAAGGAGCTTGAAAAAACTTGGGTATTTTACCACTTGGGAATGAGAGAGGTGTGTTACACAATGATTTGGCTTTTTATTAACTTTTTTAAAATTCATTTGCTTGTGTGCAGATCTGTTTGCAGAGACTAGCCTCCAACTTGTGTCTCAAGTTGCGGCTGTAAACGATAACCACTACACAGAGGAAGAAGTCTTGGCCTCGATTTGCCCTGGCAACACTTGAACCCCCAAAACATTGGCTCTCGCCACCAAAGACTAAATCGTCATCAGACAATAGCCTGTGGGTTCCATGATTGTGTATCAAGTGACTCTATGGTTGGTGTTTCTCCCGATCCTGCACTCCCTGTCTCTCTCCTGAGCCTTTACCCAAGTCTGAATCTCTGAGATCTCCACCCAAGTGTATTTTACTCAGTTGTCTTCTAGAGCCTGTTAGTCTCAGCTCTTCACCCAAGTCCGTTACTCTCAGTTCAGTGGTCAGGCAGACAGCTCTCTCTGGTGAAGAGCTGCTTCCCTCTGTTGACTGGTTTTCTACTTTTCTGCCTGGAGTTCTGCAATTCTTCAACTGAACTCAGTCCTTCAGAAAACAAGTTCTCTGAAATAATCTCCAGTACGTCTGTTCCAGATTGCTGGTTTCCAGGTTGCTGCTCTAAATCGCTTGGTGTTGATGGGGCTGTGGCATTTGGTTATTTTGAGGTCCTGTCTGTTGCCCTCAATTGGTCAGACCTCCTACGCCTCCTACATTACTGTAGAGTTCAAATAACTCCTTAACAACTCCTACCTGATTCTTTCTCACTTCAATGACTTTTTACCCAGTGTGCCCTATTTCATTGTTTGCTTCTGGGTTAATTTTCTGCAAGTTATTGTCACATTGTCACCATTGTAGTATCTGTTGATGAGAAGTCTACAAATAGACAATTTGCCATTAATAGTTTCAAAGCTTTGAGGGATTTGGCTCCGGGAGGTCATCTGATTGGGCTCCGTACAGAAATAACATGATCAGGAAACAGTGTGTTAGAAAGGGAACATGAGTGAGACAAATAAAGTGGCATCTGTGTTTGTGAGGCTAGTTAATGACAGTTTAATGAGTGTGATAATCATAATCTAATTTGACGATGCGTTCATTTGTGACTGCAGGGACATGTTCTCTTCTTTTCTCCTCTCCTTGGCTCCTCTGTCTCTCACCATGTTGCAGCATTTTCAACTGCTGCTCCTCACACTTGAATCTATTCCCCATTTTGTTTTCTCTCATAACTTATTCTCCTTTAAAGCACCCAACTTGACTTTTCTTCATCTCGTTTACTTCTCTGCATTTACAACCAGTCTGTTCTCTCTTAGACCGTTTGATTCGTTCTCCTTTTTCCCCATGCACCCTCACACTTTTCACCATCTATTGGCCAATGTACCCTGTGAACCCACTTGATTTCTTTTCCACTCTCTTCCTCCATTTTCACTCCACTTCTTTAACCCTCCCTTGTCTCACTACTCTCTCCCATTTTCTCAATACCTGCTGACCACTTCAAAGTCCAATTTCTGTGTCACAAAACTTTAACAAATAGGTATTTTAGTACACTTTGTGTCTGGAAACAAGCACCCGTCTGGAAGCTAGGAAGTATTTTAACACCATTTACTCAGGTGGCAGCTCAGTTGTCCCCAAATTTTAAGTTTGGAAACACCTACTCTTTGAAGGGCCATGTGTTTTCCCCTGCACGCTGTGTTCATTTTGCTTTTTGCCCTGAGCTTAAATACTCCAGTTCCAGACATAAATCCAGCGAAACCAACTGATTTTTTCTGAAGTTTTTCCTTTTCCTTCTTCTGCTCTTGCTGTTTGCAGTCTTTTCTCATGCTAACATTGTTATATTTTCTCTGCTATTCATCCTTCTTCCTTTGTCACTTAATATGGTCTCCCCACCCACATTCTCCCATTCACCCCCACTGTGTATTTTTGATCAAACACTCAATCATGCTATGATAACCTAAAGGCAAAGAATTATTGTGGAATGTAGGTCACTGCTACACCATGCCTTACAAAATTACAAAAGTGATCAGTCTTACAATACTTCATTTTACGGATCGAAATGGGATGTTCAAAACAATCATTTTGAAGCTGCTGGGGCTAATGTTTACATTATTTATTTTTCCATTTATACTCAGACATGTAGTAAAATAACAGGACAGCCAGAAGATAAATTAAAATTTATTGTCTGTGTAAAAAGTTCTGATCATGCAGGTCAAACATACATTTTATAGTAGTTTGTAAACCTCTTCTGTCCTGCCTTTCTGTTCTGCTCTCCACTTCTCTCCTTCCCATCCTTATTGTCTTTATGGGGGACATTGATCGATGTGCTGCTCCAGCAAACTGTGACGAGGTTAGGAACTCTGGCCTCTGGTGATGTGTGTGTGTGTGTGTGTGTGTGTGATGAACTCAGCTGTTAATTGCGTAGGTACTTATTTGCGAGTGTCTGTGTGTGTAGGATGCACAAATACTCCACATACTTATCTGAGGCTCATCTGATGTCAGCTTGCCTGCGAGGAATATATGAAGCATGTTATCCTGAAGTGTGTTTTGTTATTTTGTCTGTGTGTATGATCAGTGTGTGCCTGTGTGTGTGTGTGTGTGTGTGTGTGTGCAAGACTGTGTGTGTGGAGAGTGTTTGTAACTGTCAAAATAATGATTCCACTACTCAGTTTCTTGTTGCTCTTGCAGTGAACTGAGTCAATAACTATGATAAATCCACAGTCCTGTTGTGTCTCACTGTGTGCACACACATACACACACACATATAACTGTCATACTTCTGTTTGAACCAGCCGTATTGATTGCTCATCTATCGAAACTCCTGTTAGGAGTTTGTCATGGTTTTTTGCTCATTGCTTCCGCCTCTGACAGCTCAAAAAGCTGTTTAGCTTTTGTTTCTCTGGGCAACACACATACAGACACACCTAGGTACACAAGTGCACACACACCACACACGCACACGCACACGCACACACACACACACACATACAAAGACACATACGCACATGGAATCTTCATGGATACACACAGATATTGGCAGTTCTGAACTCAGTCGTATCAAACATCAACCAAACCTTAACTTAACAGTTATTATATCTGTTTAATGGCTTATTTATTTGATACTGTTTCAGATTGTTTTATAAAACATTAAAAGTCTACATCCAAACTAGGGCTGTGACGGTATGGTCTTCGACCTCAGTGAAAAAGCAAAGTTTTCCTGTTGGATGGTGGTTTATTGTGACTACCCAAATAATTGTTTGACTTAACTGGACTTAAGAGTAGTGTAGCTCCTTCAGCAGGGTGGTACACAGCATGTGTATGGCAAGCAAGTGCGGGATATGCTGTGCTGGACATAGTGGAGCAGAAACTTAACTAAACTTTGCAGTAAGCTGTCAGTCTGGCAGTAAATGTACAGTACAGGTTACAATGTGTCAGTTAATAAAGGCTTGCAGCTTCTCAAGACCAAAAAAAGTCTTGTTTATTTCCCAACTGCTTGAAAAGTGAGAGCAGTTAATCATGAAGTTAGCTGAGTAGGAAAGGCTAACGTTAAGCTAATGCTAATACTAGCATTGTACCTTTACAATGTTGGCTGTATTGAGATTTTATCCCTTTCAGAAGCAGCGGTGTCTTGTCTGGAGGCGTGGTAAAATAAAGCCATAATAATAAACCCACACACATGTCTTCTAGGGTTATTTATGCATTTTCTGTGTTGAAAACAGTTGTTGTTGTTATTAGCAGGTTGTTAGCTATCCACTGGCAATCCCATGATTCCTTGGGTTTAGTGTCAACCAATCAGAAGCTGTGTTCATGTGTGTGTGTAGCTCTGATCTTATTGGCTGCCATATTTATAGTAATACCATGTAGTTACTCTTTAGTCTGTCATTTCTAGGCCAGTGAGTTACCTCAGAAGTTGAGGGTTTTTGTTCCAACCACCACTCATTTCCGCCTCCCCAACCATACCCATATAATACATGCTGCATCAACTGCTTCAGCCTGTAGCTTCAATTTGTCACCATTGACGCCATATTGGTCCCATCAAAACTGTGGAAAAAATACATGTAAATGGGAGAGCTGCATTTTTTTCTGTAATAAAACACCATAATGTTCATTTCTCAACTGATTTCAGTGAGTTATGTTATATTCACTGGTTTATGATCCACATTTTCTAACTTACTCCACTTAGACACTGGAATATAAAAATGACTAATTGAAATCAGTTGAGAAATGTTATAGTGATTTTTAACCAGAAAAAACACAGTTTTTCAGTATTTGTTCACAGGCCAGCCTTGCCAGGACCAATATAATGGTGGTGTTGACATACGATCCAAAGGCCAACGTGGCGTATATGTGTTATTTGTCTGTGTCCCCAGGCCCAGACCTTTCCAGCTGTCCCAGTCACCTGGCTCCCATATCCACCCTCTCACCTGTTTCCACTTTCCCTCATGAGTGCTGCAAATAACTGGCCCATTTCTACTTATTCCCTGCCAGATTGTCAATGTTGCTTATGCCTTTGCTTTCCAGCCATCTGAACCTGGACCCTTACCTGAACCTGTACACGATATGCTCCTGTTTTTTGTTGCCTCTTCCTGTGTTTTGGCTCGTTGCCTATTCTTGACATGCTCTCCTTTAGTGCCCCTCTCGGATTTGCTTGTTCTGCCATCCTGTTTCCTGACCATCACCTGGAGTCTTTGCTGCTGTAATTCACCAGTCATGTCAGTCCCTACTTTAGTTTCTAGTTGTCTGAACACGCTGCTTGATTTGGCTCCTCCATCTTATGTATCCCTGATAATGAAAGATGAATGTAACAAGAAATAACATTTGTTCTTCACATTTCCAAAGTAAATTCAGTTATGGTAGCCCCTACATGACAGATAACACCTGATACCAACATGCATATAAGCAAACTTGAGTAAAACATAATCCATGAGCATTTACAGATGTTTTCAGTAGCTTGGAGTCTTAATTGGTACATGGCACAAATAGGATCATTGTAGATAATCACAAATGACAACAAACGATAAATACTGTTGCCACATTTTTACATTGTGGGCTATAAAAAAGTGAGGTTAAATAGGGAAAACCACTCATGATGAGTGATGACATCATGACATGATTGAAAAAACACCTCATGATGTCTGACACTCTGCATCTTGGCAACTGGAAGTTACCATGGTGACAGAGTTGGCACGGTGATAACGATGACATCAGCTGATTATGCTGATGATGATAAAGATTAGGATAAAAATGGAAAGGACTGAGATGACGGCGACATTGTGATGATAATGTCTTCCTTAATGTTGATAATAATTAGCGTATATGTGATAAACTTTCCTGATCCCTGTCTTTTTGCTTACATCTCCTCCGGGGTGTTCATTGTCTAGGGTTGCAATGTGGAGCACTCCCCCCCATGGTTAGCAGTTATTCAAAACAGTGTTCAAGGGCACTTCAGCAGGGTAGATGCTTAGTGGCACAACAGGACAGAAGAGCAACACAACAGGAATTCAAGCCCTATGATTGAAGGAGAATCTTTCAAACCACTAGGCCAGCTGACCACCCGTACATACAAATTAATAAGGCAGAATAATCTTTTGCAGAGTAAATTTATTCCTGTGATTGCTCCCAACACAACAGGTGTAAACCTGGATAAACTCTCTGAGACTCTTTTTTAACCCAGAATGAGAACACATGAAACAGTGTGCGGTGCTCCAGAATTAGAACACATGAAGCATTGTGTTGTGTTAGCACATACATAATACATAAACAAGGCAAAACAGATGCAGGAGAGGTGAAAACAAAATTAGCAGTAAGAAAGTGAAGGAGTAATTCCGAGGTATGTGACAACTGACATTTGTAGCACTGGCAAAATATGAGTATTTTGTTTTAACAGGGTGAAAATCTGTAAAGGTATAAAACGATGAAGATAAGGACCTGAAAATGGCACTGTAAATAGACCCTTATAGTGCTGATGTCATGATTACATCATGGTGTTAGCTGGAGGCAAAACAAAGGAAAAACTGGAGGTAAACACAACTCACCTCAGAGTAGTAGTCCAAATTACCAAGTGAAAATGTCATCTTGCTGTGTTGTTGGGTGCCAGAATTGAAGTAGTAATGGCTCAAAAATATCTTTAATCACCTTGTTCACTTTGGAAAACACACTTCATTTAAACTCCACAGACAGAAACAAAATAAAACTCACCACAACCGTTTTCCTCTCACTTGTCCTCTGGCTCAGTGGGTTGTATTGTGCCACTGAGGACTCTATCGTACACCTGGTGCAAAGCCATTGTGCTGGTTGTGCAGGTGGATTTACTATCTTACGACCAGTGCAGTTGCCATTTTTGCTACGTCTGCAAGATAGCAAATGAACTTGTGCCTGCTCTGTGCAGCCATGGGTGGGAGGCCTGAAATGAAGGCCAAACGAAAGCATGGCCTGGCGCATTAGCTATCTTGCCCTCGGCACACTGGAGTGAAAACCACTTGCACTTTAGAACGACTAAAACCTGGTCGAAGTGCAAAGTCTGTGGTGCAATCGGTCTGCCTGCACAAGATAGCACCCGGCACATTTGGCTGAAGCACACACACACCAACACACACACACACACACACACACACACACATCTCTACATGAAGCTGCTTTGGAGATGTCCTGTCATCTCCATCTGTTGCACACGTATGCATGTTGGGGAGAAAGAAAACAAGAGTGAAAAAAAGAGTACTGAGTGTTAATGTCCATTTTCGATGTGTGCATAAAAACTTAAGCGAAAGCGTTGAAAATTTGAAAGAAGCTCAAAATATTCCAAAAATATAAACTCAGAAAATATTCCAATGAACAATTTTACGCTATGCTGAGGTGGAAAAGTCTGTGTATTGCTAAAAGCAAAATATGAAAAAAGCGCAGTGGAAATGAGGTTTAGTGAATAAATCTGCTGTACATGAAGCATGTGGCTTTAACTTTCACTGAAGTTTCTGCAACATGTGAGAAATGAAAAATTGCGTAGACGAAAACAACAGATCTGTGTGGACTGATGGGGAGACCATAACCTTTCTAAAATAACTGTAATTCTAGAAGTAAACATTAACGTCATATGTCCATCATCATGGGAAACAGTCACCCCCACTGTGATCAGTATATGTTGTAAGACAGAGGAAAAAAGATTTGAGGTGATAAGGTAATAAAAAAGATAAAACCTTGAAAATCTTTGGATATAAATGACAATAATGTTTTTTTTCCCCTTGAGTGCCATCAGTCACAATTAAATTGCATTGACAAAATCTCTGGCACAGAAAGTCTCCCTTTGTTTTCTCATTTCCTTGTTGCGTTTTCCAACCTAGGACTCTCTTTCTATGGGGAAAGTATTCTTTTCTGTCAGACAAGAGACTGAATAGCACACAAGAAATAATGAATAATCTGCGAGTTGAGAATGGTTTTCCTATCTCTCCTAAATGGAGTGTTAGCTTTTCCGCTGTCCTTATGTAATTCCATTAGTTCTTTGATATAGACTATAGAGCGACTATGAACAGGAGTGTGTGTGTGTGTGTGGAGAGATGACTTTGACAGAATGTTATGAGCTGATATTCATATCAGAGGACAAAAGAGACCCACATACTGCTGCAAAAAAAGTCTCTGTAGAGGCATATGAGGCAGAAAAGTAGGAAAAGTTAGCAGAGCTTGTACAAAGCTTCATAGCATGTTTGATGATGCAGAGCTGGTAACATTTTATCTGAACTTGGATGGCATGAGGGATTGCATCATGGCAGAAAGGTCCTATGTTTGAACCCAATCCACACACGTTGAGGTTGCAAACTCTTTCATACATCTGTCTATGTTTGACATGCTGTTCTGATGAAATGGCAACTCTAAGTTACATGTAGGTGTTAATGTGTTATCTGTCGATACCTTAACCCTGTGGCCTTCTGAGGGTGTAACCTGTCTTTCACACGTTGCATGCTGGAATAAATTCCAGCCCCCTGTGACCCTGGATGACCGGCTGGATGGATTCATTTGAATGTGACCTCAACTCTCTGGTGCTGTTTTTACTTGTTATATGTGATTGTCATTGGTGTAATTTACACTGGGGACACTGTGGACATGTCCTCACTACTTTTTGAAATGGCTGATTGTGAATTGTGGAAAATAAAAAAAAAACGCACGTGCAATTGGTTGGATAGATCAATACGTGGAACTTGCTGTGGGTAATTTAGGCATACAATGAATACAATATTGCTGACAGCTATGATACATGTATTTTAAGGGATACCAACACAAATATACAAGCATAGATGCAGAAAAAGCTCGCAGTTAATCAGAGTGAGGACTGAAAATCTAATAGTTGTTAGTAAGATGAGATCAAAGGCAAAGTGGACAAAGCATGAAATGATTCTGATGTTATGTTTGCAGTCTGGGGTTAGATATTTAGTTAAATGCCCAAAATGAAAAGATCTGTTGATCACCTACCTTAGCTTTCATAAGAGACACGTCATTTATGAGCTGGTGCCTCTCTCACCATCCACAAACCACCTGGTTGTAGGCTTCCAAATCTTCGTAATATTTAAAGTTTTGAGAGAGCAAAATTGTTGGGTTGTCATTCCAAGACAAAGGAGCCAGCTTATACAGATCTTCACCACCTATTAACCTTAGTTTCTCAAAATATCATGCCCTTTCCTGCTGATCAAGTCCTTCTGTGAAAGATTTATCAGCTTCCATACACTTACCTGACCTCTTCCGTGGTTCAGACATCCTAAAGTTGGCATGAACTGAATATTCAGCATGTAATCCATTCTATTGTTTACATCCCAAGTATCTCCAAAAGCCGTGCATCTGGGTTACTGACCAAACTGTGACATCCATGCAAACATTCTATTATAAGTTCACAATGGGCATGGTGGACCTTTGAGCTTAGAAACAATGAATTTACATGCACTTATTTTTGTCCTCTTGTAAAAGAAAGGATGGCCCTGATGGATCCCAGTTGTCACTCTGCACATGCAAAAAGAACAGAATTCATCTGCAGTGAATATCTTATGTAATCAACATACCACCAAGTACTCCATCTGTCAGCTTAAGAAAAACAGGCTATCCTACTTGGAGTCAGATGCTTGTGGTCAGGTCAAATGTTGCCAAGATGCTAAAACTGCTTCAGGGCACCCTGGAGTGGGAGGTAGTGTAGCTATGGGAATACCTGTCTTGGTCTTAACACTAGAACCGCCAACATTCCAGTACCCCCTAGAACCGCCAGGTGGGGTCATTTTTACCCACTAACCAGCAACAGCATCTTCAAAGCAAAAGAGGTAATTTATAGAAGTTGTTAAGTTTGAATAATAAATAAAACTTGAGAAAATAACCTAGTTTATCATTTACAATTATGTTTTATTTTGCTGCAGACAGACAAAGTCAAAACTAAACAGAATTGGAGCCTCCAGGGAAAAAGACGCACCTGTCTCCCTCTCTTCACCACACACAGGGCTAGCTCGCTCGCGCTCTCTCTCTCTCTCTCTCTGATACACACAGGGGCTGCTCACTCTATTGACGGTAATTATTAGCTACATAATATTGTGATATTTAGTTTATGCTATAGACGCGATCCTACCGGTCAAAGCCTTTTACTTTTTAGTGGATGAAGGCTCTCCTCCTCCTCAGATGAAGACGGCTTCGTCACATATTTTTATGCTCTAACGCGCAACAGCGTCTGCAATCGCAAAAGGGATCATTTATATAAGTTGTTAACTCTGAATAACAATTAAGACATGAGAAAATAACCTTTTAGAATTCAGTTTATGAAGTTTATCATTTATAGTTAGGGTTTTATTTAGCTGCAGGCAGACAAAGTCAAAACTAAACGGAATCGGAGTCTCAGCAGGATAAGACGCACCTGTCTCCCTCTCTCCGCCACACACACACACACACACACACACACACACACACACACACACACACCTCACAATCAGCACACACACACAGACTTTCTCAGCGATGTAGATGCGTCCTGAAGTGGAGATACGCGCAGGGCGGCTGGTCGCTCTATTGATAGTAATTATAAGCTACATAATATTGTGATATTTAGTTTATGCTGTAGGCAGGATCCTACCTGTCAATGGCTTTTTCTTTTTAGTGGGTGAAGGCTCTCCTCCTCAGATGAAGACGATTGATCGGGTGAAAATGACGGATCAGTCACAGCGATATTTCTCCCTCATCAGATTCTCCCTCCTCACTGAGGTCCTGAAGCTGTCAGAGTCTCTGACACGTGCACTTCTTTTTATATGGCCTGTTTCTTGTTTTCTTGTCTTTTAGTAAGCATAGGTTGCTGCGCAGTCTCATAATGAATGAAACGTCTTGAGTAAACAATGGGCGTTGCTAAGCAACCTGGCATGGCGCGAATGTAGAGCGCAGCCTGTGCAGCTGTTTCTATGGGGGTAAAAATGACCCCCCTCAGCGGTTCTAGGTATAAATGGTCTTTTTTTTTTTTTTCTTTAATCCCACACCCCTCATAATTCACTACAGGATTAATAAATCAATATTAGGAAAAGTCATGAGCTGACAGATGTAGGAAATTTATTTTACTAGAGTTATGTGCATTTGAAAATGCCAGGGGGGTCAAAATGACCCGCTTGGCGGTTCTAGTGTTAAAGAAGAGAAACAATTTGGATCAAGAGTCTAATCAGATTCATCACAACCATTCAATGAATTGCAAAGACATAGTGTAAGCAAAAGATCCCAAATAACATAACATAACATTAGTAAAAGATAAAAACATCCACACCAACAGAAATAAAAGCCTGTTGTGTGCAAACAAGCATGGTACACCAGCACAGATGTTAGGAGACGTTAAGTGATTGCTGCCAGCTGTTATATATGAGTAAAGCCTAAATCACCAGATGAAAAACTATTCACTCCTAAAACTTCAGTTTAACATTAAAATAAATAGATGATGGTCTGCGAATCAAATACTGATAACTGCTTCTCCCCAGATCTTAGTTTCCTCAAAGAAAAAAATGGGGCTCAACATACCTCATCATCAATAGTTATGGATAAAAACCTCAATTACTGGGAGATTTGTTTGAATTTTTTTTGTTCAACATTGACTTTGTCAGAACAGGTGTTATATCTAGTAGAAGGAAAGTCTTCAATTTGACAGCATTTCAAGCTGACACACTTTATTCTACACTTCTAATTGCTTCAGTTCCTTCTGTCTTACTAACTCACACATTGCCCTGTCTTTCTGCTTTCTAAAGAAATTTTAAATCATTGTCGGCAATAAGTTATTAATCAAATTAACAATGCACATGAATATATTACTATCTAATGTATTGCCATTTTAAGCTAATTAAATTGAAAATGTAATTGATCCCACCCATGGCTAGCCCAACCGTGTGAAACTTTGGAAATTGGTTTCTAACAATTAGCCGCTTTCTCACTGCAACTATGGCCCACGCTGTTGTAACAAAGGTTGTGGGGATTTGT
Source organism: Lutjanus argentimaculatus (assembly GCA_034769285.1). NCBI lineage: Eukaryota > Metazoa > Chordata > Actinopteri > Lutjaniformes > Lutjanidae > Lutjanus > Lutjanus argentimaculatus. Next base: position 8,825,029 of record JAWZSL010000001.1, read on the forward strand.
ATTATCATTGTATCCTCTATATTAACATTTTATCTTCATTTCTTTTCCAGTATTATCATTTCATCTTCTGAACAAAACCTCAACATGCAATGCTGCAGTGGTGATAGGGAAATGTGGTTTGTTTCTGGAGGCACGAGTGTGTTCATGGATATTTGGAACAAAGAATGTTGATAGGTACAGTATTGTATGTACAGTATTGAAGTTAGTATGTGCACAGCCTATTAACATCTTTCATTTGTTTTCCAGTCAAATCAATAAGTGACAGCAAAGTCACTAGGAGCTCTTGCAGTCATGTGAGATCAAGACTCCCTGATAAAATAAATCACTTTTCATCCTGTTTTCCTTTTGTACTTCTGTGTCCTCTTGGAGGATATTCAATCTGTGCGGGGGTGGCTACAATAAAAACCAGCAGGCTTGTGTGTAGCAAGGCCAGAATTTTGTATTAGTTATTTTTGGGAAACCTTGACTCCTAAAGCCCATCAATAGTCCTGAGTAGTTTTTAGTCCATGATGCAGAAATGTTTGTTTGTTTTTGATCAATTATGTTTTGCTTGTTGGCAGTGTCATTGATAATCCTGTGTTTAACCCCATATTTCATATCATTATGGCTGCCATGAAAAAGGTCTAAAGCCAGTGCCTAAAGGTCTCTGGAACCACAAGAGGAAAAAGTATGGGCTCTGAGAGTCAAAGCAGACTTGCTGTAAATTCCTACTTGACAAGTTTAAAAGGATTTTCCACCCTTACATGATAACCCACTCAATATGTACTCACCCCTATATGCGATGTGAGGATGGGTGAAGATCTTCAGTTCACAAAACAATCCTGGAGTTTCAGCAGAAAACAGGGTTGCAGCCAAATCCGGTACAATGGCAGTGAATGGTGGCCACGGATAAAATGTAAAAAAAAAAAAAAGAACACAAAACAAACACAAAATGTCTCCATCCTGCTTGTGTGGTGTAATCAAGTTCCGTTAGCTGCGACATTAAAATTTAACCGCAAAAGATGCCATTTACACCATGTTTTTAGCCAAAATGTCAACTGTAGCATGTAGCAGGTAGCATGTAAACATGGCGTTGATCTCGCGATATTTTCACTGTGCGTCCATTAATAGATATATGAAGTCTCGCGATACTTCGGCAGTATGTTTACATTCTACCTGGGAGGCTCCAGTAGACTTTCGGCTAAAAACATGGCATAAATGGTGTCTTTTGTGGTTAAATTTTAATGTCGCAGCTCGTGGACACTTGGCTTACACCACACGAGCAGGATGGAGAGATTTTGTGTTTGTTTTGTGTTCTTTTTTTTTTTTTTTTTTTTTTACATTTTATCCATGGTTGCCATTCACTGCCATTGCTGCAACCCTGTTTTCTGCTGAAACTCCAGGATTGTTTTGTGAACTGAAGATCTTCACCCATCCTCACATCGGCATAGGGTGAGTACATATTGAGTGGACTGTTATTCTGCGGTGGAATATCACTTTAAAGAGGGTGCATGGACTTTGTGTTTCATAGGAATAACCATTCATTGTCTCTGGGTGGGCTTGAACCACCTACCTCTCAGGTAACAGCTAAAAGGTTTTCATCCCCAGGAAATGGAGAAATAACAGATTTACTTCTCAGCTCTAGGTTGGCATGTGGTTGCTGAAAAGTACACTTTTGAGGCCTCTGGAGCCACATGAGTCCAAGGGACAAGAGGTACTGCTGTAAAGTCCTGCTTGATAAGCTGAACCTCAACATGGACAGACAAGTGTAAAGAGAATACATGGACCTTGAGCTTTTTAACAACTTTCTTTTTTTTTTCTAGTAAAATCAAAGACGATCACGGCAAAGGCACGGAACAAAAAAAGAACAGACTCACTTTTCAGCTTCAGGTTGGCATGTGGTAGCCAAAAAGTCAACACCTTTGGGGCGTCTGGGGCCCCAAGAGGAAAAGGGATGAGCTCTGGTCATCTAGTGAGGTCAAGGAACAAAACAGTACTGACTGCTGTTAACCAGGACCTCAAAATGGACCAGTTTATAGATAAAGTATGAACCTTGTGCTTCACAGGAATAACCCTTCAGCGTCCCTGAGTGGGATTGAAACACCAGCCACCCCTCGGTTAACAGGTGAGTGGGTTGGCTGATCGCGCCACAGAGACATGCCATCATTTGGACATTTGAAACAGGACCTCAGCAGGACATCAAGATGAACAGACACTTTTAAAGGGAATGTCCTTGTGCCTCGAGGAGTTATCATGCTGTGCTCTTCCATTCTTGGTTCCATAATGCATAAATGCCATGTCATTTTGATGTGATTAAGACAGACGTTACAGATTTCAGACTCCATTTTAACCATTTTAATAAGGTCACAAAACATAATTTCTTCATTTTATGCACATTGCAAAACTGGACCATTTTAACTGAATGCTGAAAGGCTGGTACATATTTTTATGTAGGCTGCAGTCATTGTAGGGTGAAAAGGTAAAAAGTTTGTAATGAAATATTGCCCACAGAGTGGTATACATTAGGGATTAACATGTGATACATTACTTTCTATCAAGGCCAACTTAAACTTTCTGCTGCCTACTTTCTCTGCTGTTATGTATCCTGCTGACTTGGCTGTAGAAAGTGAGCGGCAGCGGACCACTCGCAGTGAAGCACTGACTGTGAGGTGAGTCAAGTGGCAGGAGGCTAACAAGGTCCTGTTAGAAACAAGAGGGCTGTCTGTTGAACTTTGATAGCCCTGACCTTTTACTTTATACTGTAAGAGGCTTTCATGAGAGTAGAGTGAAATGTGTGTTGTGTTGTGCGTGTGACTACATACACAAGTGCATGAGAGCATCTTGTCAGATTGTACTCCAAAAGATGGTGTTACCGGTATGATTGACGGGGAAGCAGGGTGCAATTTGGCATCTGATTCCACAGCAGCTCGAGCATCACGTGGGCCTGTGTGTATTTCTGTGTGTGTGTGTGTGGTGTGTGGTGTGGGTGTGTGTGTGCCTCATTAATGATTGAGTCTGAAGAGAGAGTTCTTCGGATCAAACATTTAGCTGAATCAACAACTGCTGAGCTCATCAGACCCCTCACACAACACACCCACACCCACACCCACACCCCACACACACACACGCACACAAAATATATAAAATATTATAGCTATCTTCTGTGTCTTGATCCGTAAATCCAGGCGGCTTGTCAATGCCAAACAGAGCTTATGAATAGAGCTTTTAAGTTTTTGAAAGAAGTGCTGAAGAAGTGCATTAGGTCCCTTCTGTGTGTATTCATGCATTTTTGTGTGTACACACAGCAGACACATGAGCTGATGCTGTTTTTCTCCATTGTTCCTTCAAATTGAAATAAAAATATGTTTAGTCTCACTGTGAGCCTCCTGTAGCATTTGAAGAGCTCCGCAAGCCTGGACTCATGTCTGTCATTTAACAATCTGGTACTGCAAACAAAATGAATTACAATTTGGTGTGTTCACACAAGAGAAATGGTGAGTTTATGACCATTAAACACATTTTATCTAAATTTACGCAGCTTGGCAAACCTAACTTATTGTAAAAATAAATGAACTTTTCAAGCCAAATAAACTTATAATAATATTTATAATATTATAATATATATAATATAATAATAAAATAATTCAGCTGTTCTTGAGAAAACATGTTCAATAAGCTGAAGATATTAAGTTGAACCAACAACTCTTCAGTCACACTAATGAACATTGCAAACATTACAAATTAGTTTTCCTTTTACATTTTCTGAGTCTGAAAGGTTAATTCTTCATTTCACACAAAGAATTTAGAGCTGCAGCTGCTCCTGTTGGAACTACTTTGTTCCAGCATTGGCACAAAGACAATAAGTGAAACTGCTCCCAGTGAATTTATTCCAATTTTAAGTGTAAGGTGGTAGGGACTGAATTCAATATCAACCTTCATCGTGGTTCGCGATTATTCATTATTGTGAAAACAAGCAACCATGACTTATCTTAAAGTGTATTAGACCCACAGACACAGCAAGTTTTCATCATATAAGTTTTCTTCAAACTTTAAAAAAAAGAAGAATCTCAGGAGGGTTTTAACTCGCAATCAGTGCATGCTGGGAAGTTTGCTAATATGCTGATCATGTTTGTTTAGAAACTTAATTTAAATAGAATTTGTTTATAAAATCTGATATATAATTCAGAGTGAATTACTTGAACAAATAAAACTTGTGTGTGTAGTTAAAGAGTGTTTCTCCCCACCCTAGGGTGGCCCTACTGGGGCAAAAAACACACCACAGTTGACCCAAATAACCCCCAAAGAGACACCTTTAAAACAAGCAAATCCATGGGATTTATTGACACAAAATAAAGATACCAAATCAAGATAACAAAAGGCATTGAGTCAAAACCTAAGTACAAAGCAACACAAAACAACCCCATGTTGAGAGGCAAGGACCACCAGCAGTCCCCATGCCACGAGCCTCTGTCTTCTGCTGCCTGCACAGGTGTTTTTAAGCACCTCCATCAGGTCAGGTGCACCTCATGAGCAATCAAGGGTGGAGCTGGAGAGAGAGAGCAAAGGGACACAGCACAGGGAAAGCCATACAGCCGTAACAATGAGAAAAGATTAACTGATTTCACTAAATTCCTGTATGATTTGATGGGCTCTTTATAAGTGCATTTTTCATGTGTATTGTGGTTGGAATGTGGAAGAAACATCTGGTCCTGGATCCGTTGTGTCAAACCAAACCACGGACCACTTGACCTGTTTTCTTAGTGTAGCACATATACGTACATACTGTATGTTCCTCTAAAAGATTTGCAGATTTATTTGACCGCACTGTCCTTTTAAAACCAACTGTGCACAATTCAAGGGTGCAGGTCAAGATGCCTTTAGATAGCTCCATTTTCTAAATGGCTCACTTTGCAATGTAGAATAATTTAGCTTTGAATGCAGTCAATATGATATGCTTCAAGCAAAACCTGTAAAGATTGGCTTGAGATTTAAATTTGTACATGTCGCAAAGTGATACGTTGTCTATTAAAAGTAAAACTGTAAAAAACAATGAATTAGTGTTGATGTTTCACAAAAGGAAACAGACAAAGAGTGTTATTAGTAGGACGCTGCAAGATCATTAGGCTAATGGACTTCAATGTTCTAAAGCTCTCACAAAGGTAAACCTGAGTGGCTGAAAAGCACAACCAGAGAAATGTTTTAATGATTAAACACACCCTCAGAGGCGATCTGGATGATTTTTTTTTTTCCTCAGGCAATTATCATTACTGCTTTAGTGCCAGCTGTGGGACTTGTAACGGGAGCTTTTTCTTTTGGGTCACATGTTTCCACTGTACTGTTGTTCTCGAAAGTTTCTCCATCCGGCATGAATACCATTAAATAGATCAGAAGTTCCAGGGCTGTTCGCTGACACATCAGCAGTCTGACAGCCTTAGAGTGCCTGCCTAATTAAGATGCTGTGCCACAGGTATTGGTACATATTCTACCAAACAGTTATGTGTAAGAAGGAAGCAACTTCTGGTTTAACTTGAGCCATGGTGACAACACACAATCAAAATTTAGTAACTCAAACCTGAGCTTCTGTTTGCCCGACATTAAGACCTCCTTTACACCTTGCATTAAAATGTGTTTTGGGTGACTGGATTGCAAATTAAGGATGGATTGTGATCTGGTTGGCCAAACCACCTCTACAGGTGGAGGTGGTTTGGCCAAGGAGTTGCCAACTAGGTGATTATATCACTAGATTTAGTGACTTTATTTCTAAAAAGTGACTATCTGCCGACAGTGCCGGGGTCTCTATCTCTTCTTGTGCTGTGTGTAGGTAGTCAGTGTGGCATGTGTGTAAGGCAGGAGGACGCTGCTCACTGCACAAGAGGAAGTTCAGTTATAGTGAGTTTCTGTGGTTACATTGACACTCTTGCTCTGAAACCTTCTCTGGATTGGAGCTTTTTAAAGTGCAAATGAGCTTCTCTTATTCATTTTCTGTGGATCTCTAGATTGGGATCCTATAGCTTGTAAATATGCAAATAGTTTGTTTGATCGGGTAAGTATCTGTTTGAGACTTTGTCTCTCTTTTTTAGGAGGTTCCTATAGCTTGTAAATTTCTAAATAGAGAGGCAAAGTCCCTCCTGTTCTGGTGCGCCTCATGGAACCTTACTGGCGAGAGACCAATAACTTTTTGTTCCTATTTGAATTGTATCATCAATAACACATTTGTCAATTTAAAAGACAACTCTGCTAGTACAGAAAATCACATTTTGTGGTAGGTTTGTCATACTTCAGTTTTGTGTGAAACTGTTCTGTGAATTGCATCTCCCGTCTCACACAATACAAGTAATCAACAGCTACATGGACTCATAGAAGTGCCATAAAACAGAATAAGAAAATGAATGTGAAAATATAACATGCGGTTAGTTTTGATCTTGAAAATAGTATAATAGTTTGTTTGATCTTCTTCCCCCCTTTGTAGATATTTTACTTCAAATATTCAATGTCCCTGGAGTGAGTTTGTGATTATTTGGCTAAAGATTTCTCTATCTACTTTTTATATGGCTGTCGATAACTCTCTGCAACCAACACAACCACAAAGCTTTATGCAAATTCATGTGCAATGTTGTCATTAATAAGTAACTGAGCATCTGGTGCCTTTTAGCAACTTCTGGAGCAGATACCTACTTTCATTGTAAAATTAGTTTGCAACACTGATCCTGATTGGATCTCCCTAGTATTATGAGATATTTATTTTATACTTTTTTATACTTATTTATTTTATACTTTTTAAAATACTTTTTCTAGTATTAAAATAAATACTAGAATATTTAATTTAAACCAACTATGGTTCTAGTATTGATATAAATATCTGATAATAGCTCTAAAAATAAATAAAATCTGTAAAATATGTCTGTATGTTTGTGTTTTTACTATCCATTTCCTAGAAATGTAGATATTATAAGTCAAAAGGTTATTGAAACAAATATTACAGGGTGGCATTTGCTGAATTGAATGTCAATTCTCAGTCTCTCTTTGCCTCAAACACACACTCAGACACACACACATACTGGGAATAGGTGTCCTTTGTGTGTTTTATGTCCTATTGATGAAAGGCTGCCTCAGAGCCTTGTATCTGTCATATATCTGTTCTGGTGTTTTGTTACCACACTGGACTGTAAAAACTTAAAGTAAAAGCATTTATAGCCTTTGTAACTCAGTGGTTTCCCAACAACAAAAAGGTTTATACGAGTGATTCTTAGTGGGAACTTCTGCTACAGACCACACACACACACAACACACACACACACACACACCAACCTATAACTAATGTTATGTGCATATTGTATGTGTCACATACTGTGTGTGTGTATGTTTGTGTATTGATCTGCTGACATGCTGACGGAAGAGCGCACGAAAGTCACAGATGGGGTGATAAATTGGTCACACTCCACATAATGTGTCACAAACCGGATAACTTGTCCCTTGGTTGCCACAGAAACAGCTTTGAATGACAGTAAAGGTGGTAGTGAGGAGAATTTAAAAAGATAAGGCCCCTGTGTGTCCTGCTTTTTTCCCCTCATCTCACTGTCTCCCTCTCTCTCTTTCTTTTAGTCTTTGCGTTTACTTGTTCTCACTTTTATAACAATGTTTGAACCTAACCAATAAAATGAATGTTTTGGCATGTTTTGAAATTTCTCATATCAAAATGAACATAACATGAAATAGATTTTTTTGAGAACGTGTGATCACACTTTAATCCCCCTATTTAGCATCTATTAGCACTTCATAAACATTTAGTAAATGGTTTATAACACACTATAATGTAGCTTTAAACAGGAAGTTTGACACAAATGATGATTTAAAATGATTTAAATATGATTATATTTCTCTATACTGAAGCACAAGGTACCCTGGAGGAGCTTTATCTGATGCATCAAGAAAGATTTTTAACACATGATTGATGCTGTGAAAGTTTTGGCACAAAACCACTTGGTTAGGTTGAGGACCCCTTAAAAAATGATGTACTGTGTACTCACATGTCTCACATGACCGAACGTAACTAGCTCCAGAGCCAGAGAACAGCTCACTCTACTCTGGTTTAATCGCACAGACTATCCCCACACTTTGCCCCGCAGCTGGGAAGCAAGACACCGGAACGTCTTGGACTTTTTCTGCAGTGGGCAACGTCACTAAGTTCATGGCTAAACTTCAGTCCTTCTGCTCTGATCACCAACACCTGTGTTCTCTGACTGTACATTCTTTATCTCTCTTTAGCTCATCTACACTCACTGCTCACACAAACACACACTACAGTGCTTCTTCATCGTGTTGATGAAATAGACGGATATTCACACATGTCGAAGTAAAAACCTCACACAGCACAAATAGTTTGGCTGCTCATTTGCTGCTGGACACTTTGAAATGTGCAGACAAGACTGAGCATATAGACAGATGCTGTTGACACATGAGTGTGATGCTGACATGAAGTTTGCAGTCTAAACAAGGTACAGAAAGAACTAGTTGGTAAGGTTTAGGATAAGACCATGTTTGGGGATTAACTAACTACGTTACATACATAGGTCATGCGATTATACTGAAGCAGCTCACAAAACAAAGTCTTGTTTTAATAATGTTTCAGTTTCACCTGACCTGTGTTTTTTTGAGCCGTCCATCCACCCCACGTCCTCCATGTCCAGACTTTCTCTGTCTATGTCAACACCCTGGGGTGTTTTATACAGCTGTGGAGGGGTTTACATTCAAGCCACTTGAAAATCCTGGAGCATCACTTTCAGCTGTGAATGAGTCGCTGAGGGACAGTGACAAAGCATCGGTATGTGACGAGCTGGAAATGAGACTGACGGCTGTGTCCATAGCAACGGTCTGTTTGACCTTACGATGCCGTGACTGACCAATCAAAAATAGAGTATGTAACATAGACGTGTAGTATTTGTCAACAGTTAACCTCTGCAAAAAACGTTTTATAATTATTCACCACAGGAGAAGTTACAGCTGCTGACAAACACTTTAATAAACTTATATGACTTACAGCTACATTATAATGTTTGTGTGTGTTACAAAATTTGGTAATAAAGAAAACTAGTTTTTATCTTTTTAAACTTTTTAAGTAATAGGCTGTTTTCATATAACTGCAAAATTAGTCGTAGATTTAATAAAGTTAATCTCATTAATGTGGTTCAGAAATCACTGATGATTGCTGTGTCTGTCTGCGTCTCCTTGAGTGTGTGTAATTTCAGGATGATAAATTATTTTGTATTTTGAGACAAGATGATTTTCTTTGGTTTAGTTACCGTAATGTAGATATAATTAGCTGTGGCTCTGTTTTGTCTTAATGATCTATAACTTTAGTAATTTCAGTGTTTTTTTTTGTTTTTTTTTACATTAAATGTTTTCTACTTTATTTAATTTGAATTACTGAATCACCCACTGTTTCCTTTTTTCTTTTGGGTATTCATTCTTCTAAATTTCTTGTTGTTCCTTATTTTAACCTCTAATATTTCCCTAAGTCTCCCATTATATCCTGTTTCACCTTTTCTTCGCTTCTTCTCTTTTCCCTTCCATCTCCACCATCCTCTCCTCCTCACTGTCTCCCTCACTTCTCTCCTTCCCTCCTCTTCTCTCCACCTCCCCCTCTCTCACACTGGGCAGTCTTCCAGGCAGATTGTATGTGGTGCTGTCTATTGCTCTAATTCACCCTGACAGGACATTCATCATTAGTCACAGGCCTTAATGCTGCACCGCTGGTAAGGATTCTGCTCCTCCTCAAGAACTGTGATGTAGACCATATATACAGAACGACCACTAAAAAACAACATTTTTTTGAAGCTCTCCTCACATACCTCCTGAAAGCGACAGCACTTCGCTCACCTGCGAGACCCTTGCTTTTGTTGTGCAAAAACTCCATCTGAAAAAGAAAAAAGAGAAACAATGACTTATTCATGAGGAGCTAAAGAAATCGGACAAAGTTTGACATTGGAGCAAAAGTCTCCCTACAGAAAATAATGAACTTTTGAACACAAACAGACACAGTAAGCCTTCTGCTGACTGAAAAAACGGGCATAGGCAGTTTAACTTCATTATGCTGATTTCTGAATTGAGCAATTTTCTGTAGAGTCCATCAGTAGGAATTAAATCCATCAAACGTAGGTCCAACGAAGCTTCGTCTTCGCTCTCTCTGATGTGGATCGTTGGCTGTGCTCACTTGTCAGGCCCGCTCCTCCATTCATCCTCCCCGCTGATTATTCACTTTAGGATGCTAGCGCCTCCACGCCTAATTAATTCGTACAGCATATTCTGCTGCCAATTTCAGATTTGTGTTCGTCGCACGCACAAAGACGCACGCACACGAAATGAAAACAGACGGAGCACATGTGCTTTAAACACATGGATAAATCTGGATTGCACATATACTGAGCACACACACACAACCTCTTTCTACCTCATCCACGTACAGATAGGCAAACTATTAAACCGAAACTGCAGCACACACTCGCTCAACAGCTCACACAAAGTGAATATTTGAGCATACCCCTCTGGTGTGAGTAGAGTGTTTGACTAATTATTTAAACCAGGAGTGTCCAGGGTCACTCACTGCCATCTTCAGCCCTCCTCTGCTATATTAATTCCTAATAAGAAGTAATTTTTTTCCATTGTGCCTTTCACGACTCCCCCACTGAGCAGACAGATGAGGTGTTTGACATTTTTCCCAGCCTTAGCGAGAATAAATTGAGGATAATCTTATTTTTTGCAATTTTAGAATATCCGTGGGGTACTGCTGCCAATTAATTTAGATCATCAACTCTCTTCGGCCTCCAAGTTTCTGTCTTTGGTGTCTCATTACCTATTGCGGGCTCCTTTTCTATTCTCAATGTGTTTGTGTCTTTCGCTGGAAATTGTTGTGCATCTCCCTGTCAACTCTAGCTTTGTAGTTTACATTTATCCTTGGTTTATCCCTTCCTCTGTGTCCCTCTCATTGCTTTAACCGCTCCGTCTCATTTGTAGGGGAGGAAGCATGGGAGAGACAATAAAAGGAGGAGAAGAAGGGAAGAAAAAAGAACCAAGGTGAGGCAGATAAGAGTAGGACAATAATACAGTAATGAGAATGCAGTAATTAAGCAGTTCATTTTTTTCCCTCTTTCTCTTCGTCTCTCTCTCTCTCTCTCACACACACACACACACTCTCTCTCTCCAATCAGACCCTCTTCATAATTTTACTTAATGATTCTGTGCAATCTATGCTCTGATCCCATGACAGTTAATGAGATTAACCTTGGGACACACAGATGGAACAGACTGCACAAAACTCTCACACCCACTTATTACATATACACACTCGACTATAGGCTGTAGTGGATGGAGCTGCAGCCAAAGCAGCGGTGCCTTAAACCTGCATTCTTTCTAAAGACAAGCAGGGGTGGACCCCAATGGTTGCAAAAAGAAATCAGATTGTATATAAGCTTATGAGAAAATTACCCTTCTTCTCATTGATTATGCCTAACGGGGATCATTCCGTGTGTGTTGCGTTAGTGTGTGCGTGCATAATTAATGGACCTGCATTTTGTCAGGAGATAATCTTGAACTGAACTGAACTGATCAGCCTATTTTTTTTGTGCATATTCATGGCTGCTGTGCATGTGTGCTGAAGGACCTTGGTGATTCACATTTCTTGAAAAACCTTTTTTTATGGCTCCACACTGGCAACAGAGGTATTATGTTTTCAGGTCATCCAATTTTTGTGAATGTAATATCTCCAAATGCCTTGAGGGAATTTCTTCAAACATGGTACAATTGTTCACTTGGACTCAAGAATGAACTGATTAGATTTAGATGGTCAGGGGTCAAGGTCACGGTGATCCCACTTAACAGATTTATGGCCATAATTCAAGAATTAATACCCCTAAATTACGCACAGATATCTAATAGGATAAGTTGATGAGTTGTGGAGTTAACTTTCTCACTGGAAATTATTATTATCTATCTATCTACTATCTTTATATAGTGATAACTTCCATTTTGCCAGCTAGTAAATCTGATATCTTTATTTGACAGGATAGCTGAAGAGCAGACAGGAAGAGGGGAGGTAGAGAGACAGGGCAAGACAAGCAGCAAAGGCCCCACAGGCAGGAGTTGAACCCGCGGCCACTGCAGAGGACTGTTAGCCTCAGTACATTGGGCCCATGCTCTACCATCTCTGTATCAGCTACAGAGGTGCCCCAGGCAATTCTAATTTTTGACTGTTCTGTTTTAGACGACCATTCACAGCTGACTGTCTCACTCTTCTTAACTGGCCACTAGGGGCCGTAAGTGATCAACAACTGCCTAAGTTTGAGATCTTGTTTCAGCGAGGGACAATGTACGTGGAGGTCATGTTAATGTTGGTAGAACTTTGCAAATCTCTGTTGGTTGCATCTTACAGTTGTGGTGGCATTGCAGTAGGTGCTTCACCATCTGTTTGCTGAACGGGATCTGCACTCTACTGAGTGACCTCTTCTAGTTACCTCGGTAAACAGTTTCCTAACGAGTTTATGATCTCACTTGCTAGTTTCAAGTCTTCTTCAAGAGAGCATGATGATGCTTTTAAATTATGGTCGCATATGTTCATAAACATGGTCCCATAAGCATGGTATGCTCCCTAGCTCCACACTGTAGTCCAAATATGGTCACTTCTCATTCCAGAAAAAACAAGATGGCCACAGCAACAATGCCAAACTTCAAAACAGCAGTCCACCAGTAATGTGTGGTGAAATCTTTGTCTGGGTAGTGACCGATAAATGTGGCATATGTCCAAGCCCAAGTTCATATTACACTTGGATAGACAAAATATTGTCTACATTAGTTAGGCTATAAATCAATATTATGGCTACCTGAGGAGTTTCCCATTAGAGATAAAGCTTTTTTTCTTCCTTAGACAAGGTTGAAAATCTTTTTAAAAGATAATTTCCATGCTGACTGCTGCCCTCAAGCTATCCCCATTAGAAAGTGCAAGCTGCTAGCCAGCAAAGTGCACAGCCTGACACCAGAGCTATGCACAATAACCTTCAAACTGCTGAAAAAGTCCATCTAAGGTCCCATTCTTGTGAATGCAATATCTCAAGAACCCTTTGGCGGAATTTCTTTAAATTTGGCAAACTTCAACTTCACTGTGACATCATAATGTTCAGCCCTCGATCAGCCCCTGTAAAAATAGCCTCTAAGTGAAGACAGCATGTTTTTTTACCAGAAATTATTCAGTGGAATCACTACATACTGTATATTACACAGACATGGATATATACTGGACTCTAGTCTGTTTATCTGTGGCACACAAGCATGGCATCTATCTTTATGAAAGTAGGCTGGCTAAAGCTTTCTAGTGGTTGTTTTTCCAGTCAAGAAGTAGGCTTAGGGGTTTAAACTGCCTATAGACAGTGACTTCATATAGTATACTGTATGTTCATGTTACATCATCACCCCCAACGACATCATTGCATAAGCTCCAGAGGAGTGTGGAGATGTCAGACCATATCACTGACTTACAACAGAGTGTGTACCCAGACAGTTCCACATTTGTCAGCAAATTCAACAACAAAATGATCTCTAAATAAATCACTATAACATTTTATGAGAAAAGTTAAGAAACAATAAATGATCAAGATTAAATCTAATCATTTCTGCAATTACAGAGAAAACTCTCAAAGGAAAATATTCACTTTGAAATGAAGTTGTACTTGGCTATAATTCCCCAAATGAATGTCTACTGCCATTTTGTCTCTGTAGTGGGTTTTTGTACTGAATGGACTGAAAGGTGATTAAAACTGAATTATGACTGGTATCAAATCCAGATCAAGGTGACTTAAGGAAAGAGGCAGAGAATGGACAAAATGACAGAATAGAAAGGAGAAATGGGAGTGAAGAAGGGCTTATAAAATGCTCCCTGGTGGTTGAAAGGGGGGGCAGGATTTATGCCAAAGCCCCCTGTGGTCATGTGGGAGTCACACACAGTGCAGCACCAGCATGCAGCTTTTAAGGAAGTACTTCAGTCACTTGCAAATTGCCACATAGGCAGAGATGATCACTTAATGGTAATTTGATTTTTGAAAGGGACACGGGATGGAAGGTAGACAGTGCGTAAGTGGAATGAAGAAGAACATGGTGTGATGAAAGATAGACTATTTGGGTCAAGCCTTTATGGAGGATTCTCAACTTTGTGTAATCTCCACGGAGTTTAAGAAGAAGCCTTATTGCACTTTCCTTTTGGACGAGAAAAAAGGGACAACACATGAAAAGAAAGTGTGTAAATGGAGGCGAGGAAGACAGCAACTTGGAATCTAATCAAACCAAGGACTCTTTGCTGATTGCCTCTTCAAAAACAAGAGGGCGAAAATTGGTTTGGTTTGTTTCTGTCATGAAAGCAAGAGACAATTGATACTAAAAATGGTTAAAATGTTGCCGGGGAGAAATGAAAGGAGCTTAAAGTGAAATAACTAAATTACTCGTTCACAGACCACAAGGGGGGAACAGCGATGGGTAATCTGTGGCGTCAATCCCATTCTCTTTTCTCGCCTCTTCCTCCAGTCCATTCCCTTCCTCCAACAATTACAGAGCTTTTCTAAATCCATCCCTCTCCCCTCCTCTCTGCCTTCAACACTTTCTGTCACTTCCTTATTCATGCAAAGATGCTAAAGGCCCAGAAAAGGGAAAGCCACCACATAATGGGTTTGCTTCCAAGACACATTGACCACTGATGTAGGGATATGCTATGCTCTATTTACTGCATTAGACACACCGCATACACTAAAATAAACCATATTTCCCTTTGTGGGTTTATTTTACATTTTCAGAAAATAAATTTGAATGAATCAGAGTGGGATGAACATGAATAAGGATAGAGTTCTTCCAGCTCACATGTATTTACTGACACGTCACTCACCTCTGCAATTCAAAATCTAGAGAACTTGTTGAAAAATACGGCACTCACCACCAGTGGTTCTCAACCTTTCTGAGTCGTGATCCCCCAGAATAATGAGGTTTGTGTTTGCGACCCCCAGGAAATATCCACATTGCAGAAAGTCAGGGTGATATTTCCAAAGCTTGGTGGGTGCTCGGGGCACTGCTGGAAACACTGGCACCTTGCTTTTCTCAGTTGATGGTGCTGCAGTCAGACTTTGAGGTGACCTACCTTAGGACACAGTCTCCTTTTCCTTCCCAGTCTCCTGCTGGCGTGAATCTTGAGCTGGATTACTTCTTCTGAGAAACCATCACTCCATAGCAGTAGCTCCATGTGATAGTGACCGAAACTGGCTATAGCTTCTTGGCTGAACGCCATACTGTGGCACAAAAGTGACAAAATGAGAGGTCTGTTTTTGTGTCCAATCAGAACTTGTGCATGCACACTCTGACTCTCACAAACACACTAAATAAAATAAATTCTAAGGCAACTTATATCACTGGTACATACAACATAATGTAAAAACCATAACCCACTCTTTGGTCTCACACTTTGGGCCTCATTTCCCATCATGCTTGCTGGACTGATTAGTTTGTTTGTTATAGCAGTAGTCACCACCTTTTTGAACAGCTCTGGTTTTCAAAGTTAATTTCCCATTCATTCACTCTATTGACGTTTCAGAAAATTCATATATACAGTAAAGAGTTTTAATTGTTATTATTGCTGATAACACTGTTATGCATGTATACAAACTATATTCACTGTGGCATAATGACATTATTAGTGTGACTCATTATAGCCAATGCTAGCCACCTAGCTAGCCAACCTGCAGAACTACCCATTCCCAGTAAATGTTTTCAATGTTACAGCAAGCTCTATCAATTGGAGACACTGCTGTTACTCTGTAGGATTGTGGGCAGTGAAGTACTTTTCCACTACAAATAAAATGTGTTGATATCATACAGACTTGTGGCTTCTACAGGAGCATATACCATCTTTCACCATCTAATAGCTCATGGTTGCTCAGCCATGGATGGTTGAGAATTCTAACTAGTCTAAAAACTGAAAAATAATCTAAATTTGATATTCAGTATATGAATGGGACTTTCACTTCTTGAACCTCACTGTCGAGCTCTATTTTATGCTACAAAATGCAAATGATACTTTTCATTAGTATATGTGTAGTTTTTGTCAGTGATTGACATTTTTTTTTTTTTTTTTTTGCTGGTTTGTGGTTTTAACCATGAGTGACAACTGCCTAGCGACTCCTGGAAATGATTTCACAACCCACCTTGGGGGTCCAGACCCCCTAGTTGAGAACCACTGCTCTAGACACACTATCATCAATAAAACCTTACCAACAGATACTCGACGTGCCTGGCCATTCAAAAGTCAGGCTAGTGTATGAGTTAGTGTATTGCCAGTTTGAGAGTCAACAGTGAGGCAATGAAGAGGAGATTGATGGCCTCTTGAGTACACCATGCTCAGCCAAGTGCAACAATCCAACAAACAACATCAGCTGCATTAGCGACGACAACAACAACCAACACCAGCACGAGGACATTGTCTGCAACGCAAAGTGCGGCGCCAGCTAATTAAAACATAAGTAAATCAGATCTTAATGAGTTGTAATTGTAGATAATTGCAGAGTTGTTGATGTATCATGTCTAATTGGCTCGCATTGCTGAGATAATGAGAAAAGTTTGATTACTTTATGCTAAACGTGTTAGCGAGGTAGCAGGTGTTGTTTCGAGGAGGTGTCACAAGCAATCCCATACCTCACATCTCAATCTCATCAGTCAACCTCTGCAGAGGAAGAGAGGGAATGATCTCTCCCCTGGTGTGGCTCCCAAGTCTCTAATTATACATATGAGCCAATGGGACTGGCTTTGTTCCTTTTTTACTATATTATTTAGAATATGATAAGACTTTTACCCCATTTAAAACACTGCCCTGGGTGCCAGCTGTTTGAGAGTGGCTGTTTTCATGATTTTGTATTAACGACATACAGTATGTTAATTTTTTTTTTCTTCTGGTTTTGAGAATTTCAAATGTCAGGTGGTGCTGTGCGACATAGTCGGCTTCACAGCTAAAAAGGCTACTGCACCATGTTACCTCTTCTTTGTAGTTTTAGTGCATATTGAGTTTATTCCCAGGATTTAATTATCAAGTTGACGCTTTCTTCTTTTTGCTTTTGATCTCCTTTCATCCCTGCCATTGTCTCTGAGAAATGCCAAAATGAATTATCTTAAAAACTCATCTACATGCTTGACTATGGTGCTTGGCATGAGTGATATTCTAATTCCTAAGTCTGCCATCCTATACCTAGCCTAACTCTGTTACTTAAAACTGCCATTGTCCTTAAGTCCTCTGATTTAATTCCCACTTTATCTGTTCATCACGTCTCTGTTAGCCATCAAAAGCAATAAGGACACATTTAAGCTTCAATATTCACATTGATCTGTGCAAAGCTGAGGACAAAAAAACACAATAAAAAAAAGAAGAAATAAGTTACAATGGGATGAAATAAAAGGTGGAACGTAAAGTTAAAGTGCTTAAAAACACATAACTACAAAAAAAGATGGAAAAAGGCACTCAAAACCTTAATGGTATTCATTGATCTTTCGGATGTGTTTGTGTGCGTGTTTGTGTGCTTTTGTGAGTACGTGTGTCCTGAAGGGGATCGCGTCAATGTAGCAAGTCATGCAAGTGATTGGAATTAAAGTCAGATTACGTCCTCAGGATACAAAACCTGTCCAGGTTCCCTGACCTGTATCTGCTCATGATGTGCACGTGCATGTGTTGACACACAGGAGGCAGAACAATGAATTAGTTTACAAGGAGAATTTAGTTGACATGTAGAATTTGACAGGAAAGGGAGAAAAAGATCTGAATGAAAATTTCAAAGCTAGTATGTATGTATAGTATTTCAAAGACGGTGAAGTATTTGGCTGAAATAAAAGTTGTTAGTTTTGCTTACAGGTAATAGAATAGATAGATAGAGAGATAGAGAGAGAGAGAGAGAAAGAGAGAGAGAGAGAGAGGAGAGAGAGAGAGAGAGAGAGAGGAGAGAGAGGCAGAGGAGCCTTGAACACACCTAAAACTAAGCAAAATGTTTGTTTTTCATCACACAAGTTCGTCTTAGAGTAAACATGTAATTAAATCAAAATGGACTAAATAAATGTGCGAAAAACTGAAGAGCTTTGTTACGCATGTTTGTCTAATCACTGTTACTCAGTTGTATTGACAGAATGTGTGAATAGTGTTAAATGTTGTCACGGTTGAGTTTTTCAGTCAACGCTTAACTGTTTGTCTTGGATAATAACTTGTAAAATATGAAGTTGAGTAAATGATTTATGTTTCTTTATTGTGTTGATAAATTTCCTCCCTTGATTATTTTTCTGTTTTTCTTCACAAAACAACAGATGTATAAATTTGCTTCAAAAATGTAGCAGATCCAACACCATCACAAACAGACAGAGGCAGTTAATAACAGATGATGATGATGCACATGTCAGAGTGACTGATGATTGATAGATAGATAGATAGATAGATAGATAGATAGATAGATAGATAGATTTTAGGTATCATCCTACAAGTGTGTGCACCCCCACACTGGCATATGTGAATAGTATCAGTGAAGCACACCCTGTGGCCCACTCATTTGCTGCCTGCCCCGATATCCACATCTGCTCACCTGCTAAGCTGCTGCTGTGCTGCATATGAATTTAAAAGTCGAACCAGTAGATCCTTCATCAGCATTAACAGGATTGGAGGTGATATTGTGTCCCAGGCGAACTGATCTTACTGCTGATAATGCTGGTTATCAGGCCCCTCTGCAGCCTTTGGGAGGAATATGTAGGCCCTGGCATCAATGCTTATATCAAAGCCTCACAGCACACCTTTGATAAAAGCTACCTGAACTCTGATTCAATGATCGATACAGATGAGCAAAGATAAGATGAATAAAAGATTTTTATAACCTTCAGAAGACTGATTTTAGAGATTGCAGGAGCAATCACGATACTCATGAATATGCGATGCTAATAGAAAGTTTTTAAAGCTTATGCAAACTTGGACAGTGTTTTTTACCCATCCCTTTTTGGTGCAATCCATTAGCAATCTCAGATTGCCTTGAAAGTGTCAGTGGCTTGTGTCTAATAATATAAATCTGATTAGTTTGTTTTGCTGCGCTTACTGCACTTACAGCCATGCTGTCACATCTTTTCTTCCTTTGTGTCTTGTCCTTTACTGCAGGCATCATGAAACAAATTCACTACAACGAAAATAGCACAACAAAAGGGAGTAAAGGACATGGCAAACAGGTATCAAAATGGAGCAAGCTTGATGGAGAGCCACAGTATGGCAAACCTTCAGTTTAATTTTTTCCTCTCTGCCCACCCTCCCTTGTTACCACACCCTCCTTCTCCCCTCTTTTGCCTCCCTGCTTGGTTGGGTAATTGGATTTCAGTGGTAAGCCAGGGGTCTGCTCTCTCAGAACTTTCTGGAAGGTCAGAGGTGGCAGGGCAAGACTGTGTCACAGCTAATCTGTCCCTGGACAGCTCTGGGTAAGTCAGGAGAAACGGCGCAGCGTGTGTGTGTGTGTGTGTGTGCGTTTGTGTGTGACAGAGTGAGTACCTATAAGATTTTGTGTGGATGTGTGTGGCAGGTAAGGGTCATCCTCCTTGTGCAGTCCCAGTATTGGTGGATGGCAAGAGGGAAGAGGCGAGGGAGGAGAGACAGAAACAGATATTCTGCCTTAGTCATTTATTAGGAGGTGACCCTGAAAAGCGCCTCTCCACAGACTGTAGGAGGCACTGAAGAGGAAAGTCACACACACCAACAAGCATTACCCACAGTTAGCGAAGATATTCTCAGATAACAGGCAATACTCGGTCACACATCACCCTACATGAGATTAGGTGCCCTTTGAAAAATAAAATCTTTGAAAGAACAGTTTCACAGTTTGTTTTTAAAGACTTTTTTTTAAAGTTAAAGCAACTACAAGGAGCTTATAACATTGACATTTGTAAGTTAACAAGACCATCCATGTGAAGATTGGCTATTTCTGTATAGTTACTTGTATGACTTGGATTTTCCTTACAATCAGTTGAAATGAGCCTGTGTTTACGTTTTCACAAGCAAAGTTTTTAGTCAGCCACTTAAAATGAAGTAGAAGGACATTTTTATTTAGATTTTTTTTTTTTGTCCATTATATTTGGAAGTGGAACCAGTGTTATATCCCAGTCTCCTGATCGAGGTCATGTTTTCTTGTTTCCAGTTATATAGTTATATTTCCTGTTTCATTTTGGTATACTCACCTTTGTTTCTCATTTCAGATACTTCACTTCCTGCCGCTGTGTGTTTCTCGTCTGTGTGATTACCTGCCCCACCCTCATTAGTTTCACCTGTCCCTCATTACCCCCTCCTTCCTTGAGGGGTAAATAGTCTGTGTGCTTCCCTTTTTTGTTTTTTTTTTTTTTTCTTAATTTTTTATTTAAAGAGGACAGTGCACATTCATCATACATTTCTGTAAATGTGCCAGTGTTAGCCAAAGGCTAGTTTCCAACCGTAGTCCTCCGCATGGTGTTAAAAGCCATTAAGACATACAAGGGTCATAATACATTAAGAAAAGAAAACAAAAAAACAAAACAAAAAAAAAAAAAACAAACAGGGACATAGGAGAGATAAAATTTGAAGTAAGAATACACCATATCAATATGACACTAAAAGAGAGACAATCAATACAATACTACCGAGACAAATACAACAGATGGACAGTTATACACGACAAAACCATTATGTGCGGTGCAATTAAATACAACTGGCAAGATGAACTGTCAGGGATGAGTTATTAAGATGAAAGTGCAGCAATGCAAAGACCAGAGCAGGGTTTCTTGTTGGAGTTGTGCTAAGATGGATTGAGAGACACAATGAAACTAAAGACATAAAGTGCAACAGTGCTCATGGAGAGTGCTGCAGTGCTCTGCTCATAGAAATTGCTGGAGTTAGTGTTAGCTGTCAGATGTGAGTAAATGGAATGGAGGTGCAACAATGCAGAGACCGGAACACAGGTTCTTGTTGGGAGTTATGCAAGATGAGTTAAGAAGAAGTAGTACATATCTAAAGTGCTGCAGTGCTAAAATGACTTGAGAAGAGGTAAGTACCTTGTAAAGTGTTGCAGTGCTCCTTATGGTTTACCCATGTCACTGCGCATGTCCGTGAAGGAACATGCTCAGCAGCATGGGGAGCTGAAGTACATTCAGTTAACAATGATTACAGGTCTGGTTAGACTTGAGCCAGTCTTTTAAATGCCTTTTAAATATAAGAAAGGAGGAGCAGTCCCTTACGGAAGTTGGCAGGCCATTCCAGATTTTGCTGCCTCTGACTGATATAGCAGACTGTGAGAAGGAGGTGCGCCTAAATGGAATTGCGCAGTCTCCTCTTGTGGTTGCTCTAGTGTTGGTACCGTTGGTGGATTTACGTTCAAAAAACTGACTCAGGGGTGGAGGTGCCAATCCGTTCACAATCTTATACATACAACATCCAAGTTTAAGCGTTATAAGACTGTCAAAGCTCAATAGATTATGACGTGTAAGGATGTCACAGTGATGATAAGAAAATGATTTTTTGTCGAAAGTTTTCAAGGTTTTTTTATAAAGAGATTATATTGGTTTAAGTATGTTTTTTCCCGTTAAAGACCAACTTGTGAGGCAATACTCGATATGTGAGAATATCATAGAGTGCATGAATATTTTTGCTGCTTCTTCAGTTAAAAAGGATCTTATTTGCCTGAAATTGCTCAGATTGAAATTAATTGTTCTGATTACTTTTTTCACGTGTTTTTCGTAGGATAGGGTAGGGTCTAGAGTGACTCCGAGGTACTTAAACTCTGACACCAAACTGAGTTCCTCCCCTCTCAGAAATACATTGGAGTTTCGCAGAACAACAGATTTTTTAGAAAAAGCCATACAAACAGTTTTTTGCGTATTTAGATACAGACATGAGGCAGTGAGCCATTCTTGAACATTGGACATGACAGATGTTAGTGTCTTAGACACCTCACTATAGCTTTTACCATGAGTGAGAACAATGGCATCATCTGCGTAATCTGGAAATGGACATTATTACACACATCTGGTAAGTCATTTATATACAGAGAGAACAATAATGGCCCAAGTATGGAACCCTGCGGAACTCCAACAGAACAACTGAGATAGGGGGATTTAACATTATTGACACAAACACATTGTTTTCTATTTGATAGGTAAGATCTGAACCACTGAATAGCTGGGGATAAGTGGGATAGTTTAGACAGGAGGACCTGATGATCCACCATATCAAAAGCCCTTTTCAGGTCAAGAAACACTGCCATGGCACAGGGACTGCTGTCCAATAAATGCCTCACTTTTTCGGTGAGCATGCAGGTGGCTGTTTCTGTTGAATGCAGGGCTCGAAAGCCAAACTGCATGGGATGCAGAGGGGTGTGACCTTTATCCAGGTGTTTGGTGATTAAACTGACCATCCACTTCTCAGCCACCTTAGAAATGATAGGGAGAATGCTTATTGGCCTGTAATTTGCCATATCAGTTTTGGCACCCGATATAAAGATAGGTGTAACCATGGCAACTTTCCACTGTGATGGGACGGTGCATTGACTGATTGACAAGTTGACCAGATGTGTGAGTGGTTTTATCAAATAGTCGGCATTTGATTTTAGAAAGTTACTATCCAGCCCATAAGCATCTTTCCCACCTCATCTTCAGTGATTTCCTCCAACCTAAAGATAGGGAGGTCATTTTTGATAGGACACAGTGTGTATACAGAGGGTCTAAACAGTTGCACAATTTGAGTGACAGAACTTATGAAGTATGCGTTTAGTGTTTTAACAAGAGTGAGGGGATCTTTCACCAGAGCATCACTGATTTTCAATTCAAGGGTATTGTTGGTTTTATTATTTAGTCTGCCTGTGAGTTTATTAATACAGTCCCAGACCTTTTTTCCATTACCTTTGTGACTCTCTATAATTTTTATGTAAAATTTGGCTTTTGCCTTTCTTAAGGTTTGAGTTACTAGGTTTCTGGCATGGGAGAATTGTTTCCTATCCGTGGTCAACCCTGATTTTAGTGACTTTTTGAGCAGTTGGTCTCTTTTTCTCATTAAGTTTCTACAGTTTTCATCTATCCATGGTAGGGTTACCCTTTGCCCTTTTCTATAGCTCCCTCTTCTGGTGAAAGCTTCCATCACTTCGCTGATTTTAGAGAGGAAGACAGAGCAGCCAGAATCAATGTCATCACACAAAAAGATTTCATCCCACTCAAGGCGCTTTGTCTGTTGTTTGTTTTTGTCTGTTGCCAGTTTGTTATTCCTTAGTTAAAAGTTCCAGCCTTAATTTCTCGTGTTTTCTTGGTTGTATTAGACCTTGTGTTTGTGTATTGACTCAGTCTCTGTCTTGCGTCTCGGAAAGTTGTTGCTTTTGCAAACTGTGCGCCAAGTCTTGCTGGCCAGTAAAAACTTAAAAATCCACAGTTTGTCTGAATTTTGTTATTGAGTCCTTTGTCTGTTGTCTGCTTCAAAAACTACCACTTTTGTCCACAGGGGCCTCCAAAATCAACAAAATATGAAAGCTCCTTGTAGTAGCTTTAAAGCTGGGGTAGGCTGTGTATTTTTGCCATCATTGGAACTAGAACTAGAATTAGAACTAGACTTATGCTATTCCTCTTGACTCCGTTTTCAAGCTTTAGAAAATCTATTCCGTGACAGGAGAGTTTGGCCAGTCACAGGTCAGCAAGTTACTTAAGTGCTGAGACTCTTTCCCAAAACATAAGTATTGGACAACCTGGGAATGAGACTCAACAGTCTATTATCTTTCTGTAGAATCATTGGACCTTTAAAAGAATAGATAGCAAAATAGGTAGATAACTTAGCTATCTGCAGATTAAACACTCCACCAATGGCTCGCTTCTTCCACTTTCCTCGTGCTGCAGCAACACTTGCCTTGAGCTGCTACACAGTTCGTGTGAGAGTTGGATACACTTTAATGTAATGGGGGCATAGCAGGTATTGTACATTACAAAGGGGAGTTGGTTGTGACAAGATGACAAAACCTGCGTGACTCCCAGGCCTGAGCTTTTAGCAATGTCGGTGCTGTGGGAGAATTTGTGTGGAGACATATGGTCTGACACTGGCTAATCTATTACAGGGACACACGGGGGAGATGTTAACTGTAGCCTGTGTGAAAAGCATCTCAGCACCATGAAGGGAAGCAGACATTCAGTGTGAGTGCAATGGAAGAAAAGTTACAACTTGGTGACTTGGAGATATGTTGCAAGAAGTTGGTTTTGGTACTTAATGCAATATTATTAAACTGAGATCTGCAGATTAGAAAACACATTCATTTGTGTTATGTTGGTTGCATTGAAGGTGATCTCTGCTGGTCTTGTTTTTGCACAGTTTTTACATTGCTCTTGTTCCATTTACAGAATGTGGGCTGATATGGTTAAGTGTACAAAATCTGTGGGGCCCTGCCTCGTGGTAACTTTGAGAGGATGCATTATCTACCCGATCCCAAACTAGGTTTGATCTTTACACCATTGCCCCAAGATTTGTTTTGGTGTGTGTGCGTGCCTGCGTGTGTGTGTCTCATTAGAAACTGAGCAGAATATTTAGAAAGGCCTGAGAGATTTATCATACTAATGAACACTATCCAGAGGGGAAGAGGCACAATTTTGGGCTAGGAAGGGAGATAGTAAGAGAGTGTGATAAAAGAGAGGGAGAAGCGAGAGCAACTAGCAGAATAGCAGAGGAAAGACTCAGCAGAGGAAGGAAAAAGGCTTAAATGTTTACTTATGCCAAGTCAAACCAGGACCATGAACCTCAAAAGTAAGAACCACTGACACTGTCCATTAATCCATTTATGTTATTCTTTGGTGTCAAGACATCATCTCTGCTTATCATTACTTTACATTTCCCTAGACACTATTTTTTCACCTCATATTGCATTGTGCAAACTTGGTGAACACAGACAGGAAGGAGGAGATAAAAAACAGAAAGATCCATACCATTATAGCGCATGATGTTCTCATTCACACAGCCGAATGAATGGATCATTGAGCCATGCATTCACTAGACACAAACAAATCTTATTCACCCAACAAGGAGATGTGGATGTAATGTTTCTTTTGTGAATGTTAAAGCAAGAAGTGGATAAAATAAAGATGACAAGTTGTTGAGGGGAGCAGTCACGGAGTCTGCTTTGTCCTGACTGATTGCGTTGCACCCGCGATTACTCACAGATGCAGAAATTTTTGTGCACAGTGCAATCACATGAAGCATTGTTCATGCCCCGGTGAGAGCGCGTGGACACGGGCTGAACGGGCTATATGCAGCACAGGCATGCATGTACTCATTGTTTGTCACACTGAAGGGCTCTGGTGCTCATCGCAGAATGAGTCAAACAGGAAAGAATGCGGAGAAAGCAGAGAAAGATGACTGCCTCTGAAAAATAAAATAAGGGAGTGAAGCAGACAGAGAGCATCTTGGGACGGGAAGCTGAGATATGAGACAACTTATTGCTGGCCTTGCTTTAACTCCAGCTTTTGTTTTCACTGCAGTGGTTCTGGGTTCTTGCAGTGAGTCATTATACACAAAGTGGTGTACCGGTGGAGTTTTATCATAAGAAGTAGCAGAGTAGCCTGGTGGTTACAGAGACTACACTTGGTTGAAGTTCATTGAACCAATTAAATGTTCTTAAGCAACATGCTGGCCATATTTTATATACATGTGCCATCTAGTTTCCAGTAGAGTTTGTATGGTGTGAGAAGCAACATCATGGATCAATAAGGCATTGCACATTAAAAAAGGACGAGTGGACTGCCTTTAATAACGGATGAAGCACTGAGAACCACTTGATTCTCCAAAGGACTGAGTGCTTAAAGGAAGACAACATAAGTTCAAAATAACTTTTTTTCTTCACTCTCTGCATTTTTGCAGCAAAAACATAACTATAGTTTTTTTTCAAAGTCTCAAAAACACACACACAGATACTTAGCCACACACACAAGCAGGCATGACAAATACTGTGCTTCCACCAATACCAATTACCAAATCCATATGGGGTGGCAGTAGCTCAGTCCATAAGGACTTAGCTTGGGAACTGAAGGTTACCAGTTCAAGTATATACATACATATATGTATGTGTGCAGCCCCCTCACTCTGACATCTCTCCGATGCATGCCTATAGGTCCTGTTTATATGTGTGTGTATTTCAGACTTGTGTATGTATGTACAAAATTACAAGAGCGAAAAATGTATTTCCCCTCAGGGATTAAAAAAATATGCCTTCTTCTTCTTCTTAATACAGTTAATTGAGAAACAGCTGCCATTTGTTCACAGAGGTCAAATGAGTGGGGAACCTGTCTCCTTATCTGACTTTCTTCCGATATTTACTATATGTATATACACCCTGTCTGTATCTCAGTCTCAATCTCTACAACAAAGCCAAAGGGACAAGAAACATGACTTAGATGATCATACAGGAAGTAAACAAGCCAGCAGTTCAGCCAAATTTTAAACTATGTCAAAACCAGCATCTGGGGGTGAGCTTGCAGATGCAGCCTACAGTGAACATGGAACTTGTAAAAAAAAAAAAAACAAAAAAAAAAAAAACACACTCGCTAGAGCCACTTTTTGGTTTGTCCATTCTGGGTTATGGTAGAAACATGTCAGTGTAAATTGTAAACATGACTCTTCTGGTAGGTAATAAGAATAATTATAGAGAAATAGTCTTCTTGCTGATGGTCTTGCTTGCTTTTGCAGCTCATAGACGAATGAGTTTTAAATTCAGACTGTTTCATGAACAGTTTAAAACTCCTTGTAGTATGTTTAAATTATAATGATTATTGACAAGATAACTTCAACTGCTGGGCTTATTATGGCCCGAGAAATACATTGGCTATAAGTGCGAGGATATAATGCTAAATTCATTGTCTGTGATCTGTCACTGTCTTGGAATCCTTATGGAAGTGATATTTCACAATTCTTCATTGTACTGGACGTGCCTAATAAAGTCAGTGATCATTCAAAGTTAAAAAGCAAAATTCTCAAAAAGCTCTCACTCACTCACGTGCAAGGCTGATGGTAGACAATGTGTTGTGTTAGCTAATTTACTGTAGATAGTAGAGCTTTGTGTTTATTATTATGGTGTTCTCCACACGCACACTAAGACTGTCTCATGTGTTGCAGAACTCCTCGATGATGCATCAACTTAACAACTAAATTCCTTTGCAAAGTCAGTGAAAACCAAACTTAGCGGGTTCTTTTATCACTTGCTCAGGCCTCTAGTAGTCCAAACAGGCCTTAATATTGCAACAATGTCCTATGGGGGTGGCATCATCTCCAACCCGCCATTCACTCCTGTAATTGAAACAACAGGGGAATTGCATGTGGTTGGTTAGACTGAAGTGTTTTTGTAGTCTTGAGGTTCACTCTGAAATGGTGCAGCAGATTTGGACTAGGTTCGGGAAAGTGAACATGGAGCTGTTCACCAATCAACACGACATTAACTGACCATTGTGGTTCTTCCTGATGCTGCAAGATGATCAACTCAGACCGCAACTCAGGGTCGTGGTATGTGGAGATAAACCAAATTTTGAATAATACAAGTTTAAGACTTTCCATTTAAATCCAAGCCAAACACAAACAACTTTGCACACGCACACTGAAAGCTCTGTTTGTTTGTTTGTTTTCAATGTAAATGATGGGAGACGAGACCCACAGTCTTATTTCTTGGCAAATATTAAATCTGAACTTGAACAATCTTAGAAAAATTATATTAGAACCAGCCACAAACCAAAGCAGAATAACCCACAAACTTGATCAGCATAAAGAAAGCAAATTATTTTTAAAACCAAAGGCTCTGACCATTTAGACTGAAAACGTTGCCAGTGATTTGGACCTTCTGGCCAATTCTTGTCCATTTTTACATGTACTCCCCTTCTCCATGATAATAACCCTGCTGAAATGTCTGAAGTGTCTTCCTAACTGACTACCAGGTCCTGTCCAGTCCAACTGCATTTCACTTCTGAAGCTGTCTTCACCAACTGCAATATAATATATTGTAATTCTGTAATATAAGGTTCTAATAACATTCTAGAATGGTGATAAAAATTCCTAAAGATTTTTCCCCACACACAACACACCACACACACACAAACACACAAACACACACTTTTGAGGGGGAACGTCCTCCCCAATCCCTTGTTTGCCTGCCATTCCACCTCTCCATCCCCTAGTAGCACAGAGAGAGCAGTGGTAGAAAGGGTGCGGAATATATAGTTTGAATGTATATAAGTGAATAGGTTAGTCTAGTCTTGCCTGACTCATCTGATCCTTTATCTGACCAAGGTTTATGCAAATTAGAATTTATGGCCTTGGCTATGGCTCTGAAATAAAACATCATGCTGTCTATTGATAAATCCATGCTGAAATCACAGATGCATAACAGTCCCTCCCTTCTGGCAGTTTTCAGGGTTTTAAAAGAAAAACAAAACAAAGAAGTTGTTGATGAGCCAGTGGTGAATGAAACCAACTTTGTCCATTCCCCCAGTTGAAAGTAACAAATTGCCTACTTGTAGGAGTCCTTGAAGAGTACCTTTATCTACGGTGGCCGACAAGTACAAAAATGCTGCATATACAGA
Source organism: Lutjanus argentimaculatus (assembly GCA_034769285.1). Classification (NCBI taxonomy): domain Eukaryota; kingdom Metazoa; phylum Chordata; class Actinopteri; order Lutjaniformes; family Lutjanidae; genus Lutjanus; species Lutjanus argentimaculatus. The sequence continues at coordinate 8,853,640 of JAWZSL010000001.1, forward strand.
CAGGCGCTGCAAATACAGAACGCGCTGCAAATACAGAAAACGAAACGCTGCAAATAAGAAAAACAAATGCAAAAAGAAAAGCTGCATATCCAGTCATACAATGGAAGTGCTCCAGGCCTCTAGGGGCAGTGCTGAGCGTCCACCCGAGAGAAAATTGGAGTCGGGAGAGGCTACATGAAAAAGTACATATTCTTTTTTTCTTTTTCTTTCTTTATTTCCTTCTTTTTTCCACATGTGGCCCTCATCTTTTACTGTATTATGAAAGTGCAGCTGACTCCAATTTTCCTCCCACCAATAACTTTCTTCTTCTCATTCACACATCTGCTCCACACGTTGATACGTCCGTTGTCTGTCTCTTGGGTGGACGCTCAGCACTGCCCCTAGAGGCCTGGAGCACTTCCGTTGTATGACTGGATATGCGGCGTTTTTCTTTTTGCTATTTGTTTTTTTATTTGCAGCGCGTTTCTGTATATGCAACGCATTTCTGTATTTGCAGCGCGTTTCTGTATTTGCAGGCATTTTCCTTTTGCATCTGTTCCTATACAGCGCGTTTTTATTGCAGCACGTTTCTGTTATCAGCCGTTGTTATTTGCAGCGTTTTCCTTTTGCATCTGTTTTCTTATATGGAGTGCGTTTCTGTATATGCAGCGCGTTTGTACTTGTCGGCCACCGTATTTATCAGCTTATCAAGTCCCTATCTCTCAAGCACCTATATACTGTGTCACAAACCTATCAGTAGCTGCATCTTCAATTGCTGGCTATTATGCAAATATTTAGTTGGCAAATTGGGAAGGGCTGTTAGAGTCCAGTAGAGGGTTAAAATATTGGAACCTTCGTTTGTTGCAAGGTCCGGAGGCAAAGGCAAGAGAGGGTAGCATCTTAGCAGTCCCAGGTAGGTGTATGGCCAGGAGCTCCACAAGAGGAGTGTCACTAGGGCCTTCTGTAAAGACAGGACATCGGGCTCAAAATGAGAAAAATCTCACCAAATTGAAAAAACATTGTCCATTCAACCATTCAATATAAGATCTTGCAGACAGTGTAACAGAGAGATGGATTCTCACTGTTTGAGATAATTTTGGTTAGACCACAGAACCTCAACACGTAGAAGATACATGAAGTTACCTTGCAGAACGCAAAGAAAAGCAAAACAAAAGGGTAACCCTATGGCAGTGTGGTGCACAGATGGAGTGACTTACTGTGGGATGTTAATAAAGAAGATAGGAGGTACTCCAGGTTTTTAAAAAGAAGCCGAAGAACACCTTTAAGTGTTCTCTGGACAGCAAGTCAGAGACCAATGCAGGTAAACTTAAGAAGCTGTCAGAAAAAAAACAGGATACAAGCTCTCTTTTTTCATTTACAAGATTAAATGACCTCCAAGGGTTGGAGATCCTGCTCTCTCCAAAAGCCATGATTGCAATAGTAGACCTATTTGGAGCAAGATCTGGAGGCAGAGACAAGAAAAGGTAGTATCTCGCCTTCAGCTACAGTACTCCGGAACTCTGGGAACTATCTACAAAGCTCTGGAAGAGGATATTGGCTAGGGTTGTCTGTAAATACAGGATATGTGGCTCAAAATGAGAAAAAATGCCACAAAATTAAAAAAGAATTTTTTATGTAATGTTCTGCATGCTCTGTCATGTATAAGGGAGGACAGGGCAAGTACAGCAAGATGGATTCCCGACAGAAAAGACCACCTGTAGTCACTGTCCAAGATAATTTCCCTCAAAGAGTGGTCTAAGGGTTTGCTACCCCAAAAACAAGAGAAGGTTGTAGAGAAAATCTATACCTGGAACGTGGAGAGCCCTCAGAGTGCAGATTAGCTCTGGAGCCCACAGCAACAGGTTGTCCATCTTCAACAGCAATGCTGACCCTAGTCCCCCTCCCTGTTGAATGTGGGTCTATATCAGCACACAAGAAAGTTGATGTCTCAGTTTTCCTCTGAAGGCCACATCCTACTTATTGCCCTCTCAAAGTAGGTAAGCCCACCTCATCAGGGCCACATCTGTGAATACCACTATGTCTGATGCCCAGCAGTGTTCCCGTTCCTGATGCTGTGGGGGCAGACAATAATGTCGGTCATTCTGAACTGATGGGGGAATGGTCACCAGGCGACACTTGTGCTTCCTGGCATTCAAGTGGAGGGTGGTGAACCACTTTGCAGGCGATGCATGTGCAGTGGACCCAAAGACTGAAGCTGCTGCCATGAGCCTCAGTACCTGTATGACAGTCAGTAGCCTGTTGAACTTGAAGGCTATCTCCTGAAGAGCAACATACATTAACTTAAGTAACTTTAGTATTAACTGACATAAGATCATGTTTCAAACCAGAAACTATAGTTAATCCTTTAGTTTCTAAAATGGCCAAATTTGGAGATACATGGTATCAAGGTAATTTATTTGTCATTTTACAACATAGGATTGCACAATGAAATGTAAATTCTAGACTGTTCATCAATGTTTTATTACTGAATAGAATGAAATAAAATAATAATTAAAATATTTATGTTATAGACACACATGCACACCACACACAAAGCAAAATTATTTATTTTAATAGCAATATAATATCATACCAAAGGGAATACAGGTGCTTTGGGTCAGAGTCTCGACTTGAGGTGTCAGTTGGTTTTCAGTTACAGTTTATTAAAGCAAGACAATACAAATTTTAAAGGTACTAAAAGAACATTCCTTCTCATAAAAAAGAAGGCGTTTACTTCAATCTCGGAACACTACAGCCTTTTCTTAAGTTGTCGGATATGACCATTTTCCAGATGTGCCACATATGGACAATGAACAAGACCAAAGTGACAATGACATGTCAGGAAATTCAACACTGACCATCCAGAGTGCTGAGCGTTACAAGCAAGACGAAGACGGTGACATCTGCAAAGGCCAAATTTCTGTCACATTCAAATAGTTTTCCTCTGTTAGAATCATATAATATTTGTTGTTTAGATATCAACAGAATCTGTATGACGTCTGCTTTATGGTGTCCAAACTATTATTACAGAATTACTGTGAAAGAAAAAAGTAGATATAAAACGTATGGCTAAGATTTGACTGAGGGTGATAGAGCGCCACGCTGCTTTATACAAGATCATTATATGGAATTATGAGTAAATACTGAGAAATCTGAAATTAAAATGATTATTGGTGAATCATTAAAATGAACATGGCTTTCATATGATGTATATATTAGTGGGTATTGCCCCATGTTTTTCTCCATCTTTACCTCAACCAAGCATTCACCTTAACATTCCTGCAGCCATCAACCCAGACATTGCTTTATCCATCTTTGACCTCAATATTCCTTCATCCATCCATCCTGCCAGTGTCTATGCTTTCATAACCCTGTTTTTTCACCATTCCTCCTCACCTCATTCTTTATCTTGCGTTATTTGTCAAAATCATCCACCCTATCATCCATCATATTAATTAGGTTCTGTGTCATTGTTCTCATCATCATTCACATGTCTATCATTGATCTCTCTCTGTTTCAGTCAAGGATGTTTAATTGTCTTCCATTATTAGTATTAAATGAATACACATGCAGTACATTTACTGCTCATTACACATTCCTGCGTGGACAGAATCGACAGCTTTGTAAGACCCCAGATCATTGTAATGTGACAACACATAGTCTATTGTAACGTCTTAGAGGAGGCAAAACAAAAGTCTAAATGGATATATAACCAAAAATAATTGCTCTTTGTCAATTAATCTTGCTGTTACACAATTTACATTGTGGCCTTCTTTATCTGTAACAACTCAATGGGAATATGACGTGAAGTTTCCATGATGCATATTCTTTTCCAAGTATGTATAACTTAAGCTTGCTGTTATTTACTGTGTCATTGAAATTCAGAATATTTCATCCCATCTCATTTTAAAATAACACTCCTCTCTATCTCTCAAACTGGAAACAGACTCTGTCACTGCCGTTGAAACTCCCTACTTCTTCCTTGATTCAAAAGTTTTCCGTATGAGCTTTTTAAAATGAGCTCGATGCCAACAAACTTTCCTTGGCAAAAAATAATTTTCAAAAAGTTTATTATGACTTTTTGCTGTCTGTGTTGCCTTGTTTATCTTCGACTTCTGTCCCAGCTTTGTCCTAGAACATTAGGTTGTGTTTACTTCCTTGCTTTCAACACAGAAAATCTGCGCATCCACACACTGGCACACATGCACACATATACCTGAAAGCACATTCGCGTACACATAACACACACACACACACACACAGAGCACACATCCCTTTGCCCCTGCAGCAGCAGGAGTGGTAATCTGGGTGGATAATGCCGCTTTCTGATGCTTTCTCAGATTAATCCCTGTCCTCATCGTCACTCCAGGTCCCTCTTTGAAGCTTGAAGGGGAAATCAAATGCAACTGTGTGTGTATATTTGTCTTTGAGAGATGTAGAAAAAAAGAGGCAGAAAGAAAGAGAATGGTAAGTGTGAGTATATGCCTTAAGGGCTGTTTGTAGATATGCATTATCTGTCAATCTACTTGATCCACAGAGACAATAACAGTTCATAGGCGACTTTGATCTGAATGTGCCCTTTATATGACTGTGGGCATCCATTTTCTAAGTTTGCTTTTTATATGGCGTGTATTGGCTTTATTTAGCCTTGACAAAAGACAATATCACACAAACATGTTGAGGCAATAAGGATGCCACACTGCCATCAGTTCCCACAGATGGGAACTACTAAACAAGGGATAAGTGGGGATATGATATTAGACAGGGATTATCAATTTGAGTCACTTGTCTTGGTCCTTTTCCTAAGAAAATTCCTCCATCTCCTTGGGGGATCCTCCAAGTCAGTCGTGCCCAGAACCCCTTCAAAGAGAAGCTGCCAGTAAGTATACTTAGCCTACCAGATGTCCAAACTGTGTTCTTATTACTGCGAAGAAGGTGTTGTGGTTCTGTGGCATCCACAGCAGAAGGACAAGATAATCATTTAAACTGCAGTTTCTTTGAAATCTTACTCAAACCTTGTGACCACATGTGATTAAAGATAGTTATAATGAAAACCGAACAGGAAATTAAGAGCTCTGCATATTAGCCCAACTCTTTCTTTACCATCTAAGTCTGATACATATCCGGATTGCTGCAGCAAAGAACTCCTAAACTGTGTCCAGCCTCACAGTGCTGCTTTTCACGATACCTGGATGAATTCAGCACTTCTCCCTCAACCAGGCTGAGAACCATGGTCACAGATTTTCGAGCAGGTGGCAGTACAGTCAGCCGCAATCCTCTCTAGTGCATGTAGGAGGTCACAGTATCATGTTTTGACTTTGTGACCTCCTGTTCTCATGAAACAGCTTGCAGAGTGCTATTTAACTCCACACGTCTGTGTTTTCTGTAAAAACAGGCAGTTAGGGAGAAACTTGTCATGGATATTGATTGGTGTTTACAGTAGCCAATAGTGCTTAATGTGCGTTACCCTCCCCCAACTGGGAGTTCCCAGTTAATATGGCCGGACCATGCAGAACACTATAGGCCTATAGAACACAGTACCGAGGTCATCTGACACACTGGATGCACACTGTGGGTATAAGCCTGCCATTGGTTGCTTGGTTTCAGTTGGCTTTGCGGTATCCACTATCTACGTTTTAAAAGACCCGGGAAACCTGGACACCTGGGCGGCTAATGGTGCGACCACAAACAAGCTAGCAGCTGTGACCTTTTCTTTTGGGTTGATTTAATCATTTTAATGCCAGAGCTCGCCTCCTGACATAAAAGTATTCCAACAAAACAAATTCCCTGTCAACACTAGTTTGCAGGGGCAAGATGCACCGTCATCCTGGACATCCTGGGCATCCAAGACATTTTGATTGGTTTAAAGAGATGCAGCCCCCCCAAAAAAAACTAAAAATAAAAAAATACCATTAAGAATATCAAACTACTTTTTTGCCATTGTTGGGCCAAGTACTGACACAGGTGAAAATGGAGCGTAAAACATATCATATAAAAATGCTTAGACACTGATTTTGATTTCATGAGGACTTTGAACACGATTATTTCTGGCTGTATCTAGCAAGTTTCATGGCAAGGCCTCCCCTGTGGCCCTGCAGGGCTCAGTTTTTAGCTTTCATGGTCTTGTCTCATTGGCTTCCTCATCATGTCTTACAATTTGATTTACCAAATTTACTGTCAGGGTTGCCAGGTCTGTGTGACAAAACCAGGCCAGTGGCAGATCAGAACCAGCCCAACGGCCAATAAAACTGGCCCCAGCAGGCAGAGAGCAAAGACACGTCCTATTTGTGTGTATTTATGTGGGTGTGTGCCAGGTCTGTGTATGTACCTGTATGTGCTCGTTGGGAGCCAGTTTGGTAGGTTTTAAGTTTAAATAAATTGTTTCATTTAAATATGTGTTGTGTATTTATAGATATTATTTATGCAATTTTCAAGCAAAATAGGTTCAACCAACCAGCAGACAAAAAAAGTGTAGTGGCAATATTTCAAAGTTGCCCAATTGAAAAAATGCACACCTGGCAGCCCTGCTCTCTTTTGCTCCTCTCTTTTGCCCCACAAGAGTTCAAGCGGAATGGATCTCAGCATACCTGGATGACATCTCTGCATGGACATCTTTCTGAGCTTTAGTCTGGACAAGGCACATCTGCTCCTCAGCCCTGCATGGACAGCCGCTTTTCTTTGCATCCCCGCTGAGCAAAACAATGTAACACCTACCCAGTCTGCCAAAAGCCTAGTTGTAAACTGTGACAACCACTTCATCCTTTGTTGCTCTCACAGCAGTCACTGATTGACTGCGCTGAATTGCTTCTAACATCCATCAGCTGAGACCCTGGCTCACCAAAGAGTCTGCACAGCTCTTGGTCAAGGATCTAATTTCTTTACCTGACTACTACAGCTTCCTGCTGACTGGCCTTCCTGCATCTGTGCTTAGAAACGCACACCTCATTAAGAAAGCTTGAATAGTTTATCTTTCACCTCTCTATTCACAGATACAAACTCCCTTTCTGTCTAGTCCTAGAGGCTGCTGCCATCAATTTTATAACATTTATTAAAAAAACAAAAAAAAACAACAAAATCATAAGGGTGTTACATCAATGAACCCATTACCCTGATTCTAAGCTGTCAGATCTATTTTTTTGGACATTTTGTAACACCGAATGAAAAAGTATTTTATTTTCTCCACGTCTCCTATCTCTAGCTCTCCACATCAAACCCTGGTCGTTTACATTAACTTGTTCAACTTTTATCAATGAATAAAGTGGCACTTAAAGCACTTTGAATTATCTATTGACTTACCCCTTAGATGCTGGAGGAATATTCAATTTTGAAATATGATCAGGGAGGAATGTAATGGAGTAAGAGGTTCTATTAGAGACATCAGTCAGTAAAATGAAGCAGTGCTTCTTACTTTGAGCAATTGGAAGGTTGGCTTTATGTCAATATGGTGCTGTTCAAATTTAAAGGAAAATATGAAGAGGTCCTCTGCATGCAGCAAATTCTGAGCAGTGAGTCACAGTTGTATGTATTGCTGTAGATCTCAGCTGTCATGGCTATTTCACTTAAATTTTCCTAAAAGTAGCCTTTCTACTGTGCCCATTCACTAACTGCTTTCTGATTGTTTCAGAAAATTTCAAGGCAACTTACTTCAATAGACTTTTCAGTTTTTAACACCACTCAAATTTAGTTTTGAAAGAAAACCAAAACATCTTATCACCTAATGATGTTTTATTGAGATCATTTTCTTTTTTAGATAAACTTGAATCTCTGAGTTTTATAAACCCCCAAAAATTTGTATTTCAAAAATTGTTGCGTAAACTCATTGAAGTGAAAGTGACTAATGATTAATAATTGCAACCATTTGAATTTCAAGCACCAAAATAATGACATCATCAGGTTCATGGCTCACTGTGAACAATTTTTGAAATACGTCTCTTGAGGGTTTATAAAAGCTCAAGGACTCAAATTTATCTAAAGAAGAAAAGTAAATTATCTCAAAAAAAAAGAAAAAAAAAAAAGATTATAGGTCAGCAAAACTTTGTTTACTTTATTTCAAAACTGAAGTCCTGAACTGAAGTTCATGTAAAACTTGATACTGTTGTTATCAAGTAGAAACTTTTGTATGTCAAAAACTATTACTTTTCAGGAAATAAAATCCCTGCATCAAAATAATGAAACAATGCATCATCAAAGTTGGTAGCTCTTATATTGGTTAAATAGTAAAACTCACAGACAGGTCTAAAGGGTGACCAATAGCATTGATTTATGTCAAAAATATGGGGATACAGAGTTTCTGCCCAACAGGGATGACATGTAAAAGATGCAAAAAGAGAGAAATGTTTTGAAATAAAAAGTTGTACATGATTAATCTCTTATGTTTGTCTTTCTCTCTCCAGCACATGCACAGACATAAATACAGCTTTCAGTAGCGACACTGAATAAGCTGCAGCCAGTGGATATGATAATGAGATGATCTTTCACCCTTGGCATTTATATATGACAAAACTGACAGTGCAGAGCCAAAGCGGCGGCACAAACCCACACCTAGAAAGACTGAAACACACATGCAAATACGTGCATGTACGCTCATGTGCATATAACTTAGATGTTTATTCATTAATTTTTCTTTCCTTTCGCTCTTTCTCATTTTCTCTGAATGTCTGTCTTTTCCTCCCTCCCTCTGTCTCTTTTTCTGTCTTCAGGTGTCTGAGATAGATGAAAAGTGACTGTGGTGTCTCCAGGTGTCATAGATGGAAACAGGGTGATGACTCTCCTAAATGGACAGCCTGCAGCAACCTTCATCTAGACACTCATCTGTATTCAAATTCATAACTTGTTTGTCTAAGTGTGTGTGTGAACGTGTGTGCAGCTTATATTTCTGTAGGTTTTGTACATATTTTATACTCTAAAATATATGTATGTCTTCCATGTCTTTCCTTGGCCCAGCGCATGCATATACATGCATGTGGGAGCATATGTGTCTAGGATATGGTATATGGGGAAGTGCTAACAGGTGAGAAGTTGTGGGAATGGCTGCGCATTGACATGCACACACGCGCATACACACGTCACAAGGTGTCAGCTTGCAAATTGGTTTCTCTCCTCTGGGCTGACAGAGTTGACAAGCCCTTTATGAGAGGAATAAACAAGGCTGCTTTACCCCCCTCCCACCTCTCTCTCCATCCTTTCAACTTGAAGCTTCAAATCTCCTTTTAAACTGATGAACCTAATGCCACTCTTTTCTGAGTGGCCACTTATCTGCGAGACTCGTACTTCAAATCACTCCGATTACACTATCACCTTGTTTGTGAGCGTTATCGTTCTAAAACCTAAAATCACTATGACTCTATGCAGGCATTTAAATAATGTGGCAGTTGTGTGCTTGATGTTCTTGAATGCTGATACCAAATGTCTTGTGAAACTGTAGGTGGTCAGGTCTAAAAGTGAGGGGTGACTGGGTTCGTGAATAAAAATATTTAGGCCTAGCAGATTATGTTTATACTCCATAATCCATCTTTCACCAACTCCAAAACCAGAAGATTTTGTTGGCTTTAGGTAAGGCCAGGCTTGCAAATTCTTTGTGCTTAGTTAGCAAGCTGTTGGTTGTAGCTTCACATATCTTCATATCTATCTTCTCACCTAAATTTTCCTTTAAAGGTCAAGTGAATAAGATTTTGGGGGATTTATTGGCAAAATAGGCAGAAATTGAACATAATATTAATACATGTGTTTTTTTTATCAGTGTGTAATCATCTGAAACTAAGAATCATTGCGTTTTTGTTACCTTGGAATGACATGTTTTTACCAACCCAGGGAGCATGTCCTTTACTACTGAGGTTGCCACGTGTCCTCAACCGCTTGTCCGAAATCGGGTTGTGATGGTAACAGGTCCAGCAGGGGACCACAGACATCCCTTTCCCTACCTACATTAGCCAGCTGGCTCAGGAACGCTTTGGAAAACTGTTGGTAGTAAAAGTTTGTTGCTGCATCTTCAGATGCAAATTAAGACTCCTCCGCTCCCACACAAAGCGAAAGCCATATGTCAACAACATCCAGAAACACCTCTGAGCCAGAGCTCATCTGAGATGGACTGACACACAGTGGAAAAGTGCTTGGGGCCTGATGAGTCCACATTTCAGATTGTTTTTGGAAATTATGGATGCTGTGTCCTTTGTGCTAAAGAGGTGAAGGACCATTTAGATTGTTACCAGCACTTTACTTCAAAAGCCAGCATTTGTGATGGTATGGGGGTGTGTTAGTGACCATGGCATCGTGGCTAACTGTCAGATCTGTGATCTGACACTGAAAGGTACATGCAGGTTTTGGATCAACACATGCTGCCATCCAGAAAACGTCTTTTCAGGGACGTCCTTTCTTATTTCAGCAAGACAATGCCCAGCATAGCTTCGTAGTAAAAGAGTCCAGGTTCTAGACTGACCTGCCTGCAGTCCAGACCTGTGTCCAACTGAAAATGTGTGGCACATTATGAAGCAGAAAATACCACAACAGAGACCATAGAAAGAGACAGACAGCACTTCAAGTTGTATATCAAGCAAGAATGGGAAAGAATTTTACTTTCAAAACTTCAACAATTAGTGTCCTCAGTTTCTTACTGAGTGCTGTCAAAAGAAAAGGTGATGTATCACAGTGTTGTCCCTGTGCCAACTTTTTTGCAAAATGTTGCAGGCATCAAATTCAATGTGTTTATTTACACAAAAATAAAGTTAATCTGTTTGAACATAATCAACATCACATACTCAATTGAATATAGGGTGAAAAGCATTTTGCAAATCATTGCATTCTGTTTTTATTTACATTTTACACAACACCCCAACTTTTTTGGAATTGGGGTATGTGCTTAATAGCAATAATTTGAGTAGTTGTAATTTGCTACTTCCACTCCTGAATCCTACACACAAGTCCTTTAAATTGCAAAAGAACAAGCTGCTTCAATGACTCCTTACATGAATCCTTACCTTACTCAATTTTCTTTTAATTACATAACCTTAACTCTGACCTTAAAAGATATTCATCTTCATCAGTTGAGGAAGAGAACGACACATTCTTCATATTTTTCATGTCTACAACACTTAATCAGCATTCCATTTTAGAACATTTTGTGAGATTGATTAAATGGTTGTGAATGTATATGCATCTGCACAAGTGTGTGTGTGTGTGCATCGGAAGTGAGCGTGTGTGGTTGTGTGTGTGTGTGTGTGTGTGTGTGTGTGGTGTGGTGTGTGTGTGCCCGCGTGACTGTGCATGCTTGCATGTGCCTATGTGTATGTGTGTGTCCACCCCTCTATCCATCAGTAATGAACAGCCAGTTAATGAAGGAGCCCTTGCTCCTTCCATTCCACCAGCCAGGAAATAATTACCTTGTGTCTGAAGCCATTCTCCATCTGTACCACACTCTACGGCTTCATTTAGCTGCCATCTCTCTAAAAATCCAATTCTTACTCTTCCTCTCTCTCTTTCTTTCTTTCTTTCTCTCCCTCCCCTATCCCTTTTTCTTCCCATTTTGCTACACCTTCACACCCCCACCAAGCTAAAGACAGATAAAACCACCTCACTGAGCACCCCTGTCTCTCGCTTGCTTTAAATATGATGAATTAATTTACTCCATTAAGTGGCAGATGATTGTAAGAGGGATCTGACTTTTGATGGTTTAATAAAGCATTTTAATAGAGTTTTCTATCTGTAGGCTTGTGTGTGTGTGCTTGTGTGTGTGTTTGCTCTCATGTGGACATATCCATTATGGAAGAAAGATATCCCACACCCCAGAGGCTCAACATGACTCTCTATTCACTCCCCTTCTCTGTCTTTTTATCAGTTTCTCCATTCATTAAATATACTCCTACTGTCTAACCATTTGACCTCACCATACCTCTCACACCTATTATTGTGTGGTCTTCTTCTGTCAACCCTGTCTCTTTTGTTCCAAGCCATTTCTTGGCTTTGTCTTGCATGTAGGGATGTATGCTTTGTTTCAAGCTTGTTTACATTCCTTCACAACTCAGTATGATAGAATATGTGTCTGTTTTACATGTTAACAAGTAGCAGATGTGTGTGCAGGCTAATTGGTGGGCTTGGGGAGTAACGGATTATATATAACATAATTAGGATACAATAAAAGGTAATTGTATTCCATTACAGTTACAGAAAAAAAAACCTTGTAATCAGATTACAGATACATTTAGTAAAAACACTTCCCAAGTCTGACAACACCACTCTGGTCTCAAATGAAACCATAGCTAATCTTACAGTCCATTCATTATCATGCCCTCTAGTAAAAATGCTTTCACTGCTGGAAATTTCACCATTATTAATATTTAAATTAGAAAAGAGGAACAACATCGCAGTACAATGAAAATGCTGTCATCATCCAGGGGCCCAACATCTTATCTAAATAAACATTTACTGGTAAGATCAACCACTAAAGTTAGCTACACAGACCAACCTCCAACATTAGCTACACACAGATCCAACTGCTAATGTTAGCTACACAGAAATCCAGTTAGCTTGCTAACGTGTCAATACTACTACTACGACTATTACTGAGACATGTTTTGGGACTTGGTGACGGTGGTGACCAGGATGGTGTGTGGGAAAAAACACAAGCCCCAGACGGGAATACGTTGATGTCAGCTGATGTCAGTTGATGTCAGTTTAAGTGAAGTTGGAGTGTTAAGTGTGAATAGCGTACTTAACAAAGTACATTTAAATTTTCATAGTTACTGCTGTTGATGAACATGCATTTACACATAACAAGGAAAGGAACAGCTGGGCAAACAATTAATAACCCAACAACGAACATAAGGAACTTTATTAGGCTAAACAATTTGATCATATTTGGTATTGAGGTAATCCAAAGCAATGGAAAGTAATCAGGTTACGTTCCTTTAATGTGAAACTTGGAATAGGTTTCAGACTACATTTTCCAAAAGGTTATTAGTAACTGTAGGGAATACTCCTGACCCTGGTAATTGGGCACAGGGAATATGCAGCACATACACTGAGTATGTACTTTCTTTTTGTATAGGCCTCATTGGATTTATTCATGTTACCACATTAAAATGTATCTCTATGAATTTTAAAAAAAATGATGACCTATACAGAACATAATACCATATTGTCCCAGTCACTCTAAGTAAGGGTCATTAAACAAAGAACATATTTCCTGCTGAAGACATGTTCAAACTCATTACACTCACATCTGGAGTAATGGATGCCATGGAGAGGCTTGGAGGTTATGTTTATATTCAGCTGTGAGAGAACAGACAGAGAGAGTGAGACTGACAGAGGGAGGAAGGAGATGGTGGAAATAAAGATAAAGAATGAGTGAGAAATGTGTAACTGAGTGTGTGTGTGCGTGAAGCACTCCTTCCTAAGTCTGTCAGACAGGGTGAAGGATGAAACTGATGCCAAAAAAAGGAGAGTAAGAGCAAACAGAAGGTGGCACTGGTGCTATGCTAATAGTAAGGTGAAGAGAAGCATGTGTGAGAAGCAAAGTCAGGAACAAGGTCTGCCTGCTCTACCCCCCTAAGATAACTGCCAAAATAATGTCAGCGTTAGAGTACATTGAAAGGTTTTAATGGTGGCCAGTTCCCACTTTTTATACTTTCAAGGTTACATTTTTTTTCAATGTTTTGGTTTTCCTGAGTAACCAGTTTCTCAAACTTGGTGCTAGATGCAAGCAGATGTCCTATGAGTGACCCTTCCTAAGTCCCACCCTTTTTCGCTCTGTGCTTTGGTGAAAAGATGATGCTGAGCGACCTGTAATAGTAACATATCCACATCTTAAGTTAGCTAATGTTAGCAAAACATTATAGCCAGCAAACTAAAGCAATTATTAGTTAGGTAGACAGCTAGCATTTTGCTAACATTAGCTTACTTAATGTGTCTCTGTCACGTTTACAGGAAAGGAGAAAGTTGACCGAGGTACCAAGCTTGCTCAGCTGTTATTAGAGCACAGAGCAAAAAGGGGTGGGGCGTAGGAAAGGTCAATTGCACTGAACACTTTCAAAACTAGCTACCAGGCTGGCTACCAGCTGTCAGTGTCTGGTTAGTCCGGCTGACAGAATGTTGCCAAATTTCACTGTAACTGGGGCAATAAAATGAATCATGATGTTTCTGTACAACAGTACTCCCAAACTTTTTCAGGCATGCCACCCTGCAGAAGCTGAAAAAGTCTGTGCCTCCCTAACCCACAATAATTATCAATCATTAACAATAATTGGGACAGCAATTGATTAAAAAATGATTCAAACTGAATTTCAGTAAAATAAAAGTCAGCATTATAGCATCAGCACACTCCTTATTTTCCCTACATAAATCATTTCATTTAACTTTGTGTCTATATTTCTCCCCTGGTTATCCACGACCCCCTTCTGCAGTAGCTCTGTGAGTTGAGTTTACCCAAAGCCAGTTAGACTGCATTCAGACCAAATCTGCGATTAGCGCAGGCTTGTGCAGCGGTGTGGGGCGGTGTACATTTGTGCTTTGAACATAAGTGCTGTGAAACAATCAGAAAATAAGGTTCTATTTCTCTGATCTACCAACTTTCTTGCTACCACCACTCTTTCCATCCAGTCTCTTCGACCACCGCTGCGCTCTCTGTCTGTCACAAAGAAAAGGACACAAACAACGGAAGCTTCTTCGTATCACTACGCAGCATAAACTGCAGTCAGACACAGACATTGAAGCTGGGTACACAAAATAAACAAAGCAAGGACACATCATTTGGTCTATGAACTTTGCCTGGATAGTGCTCTGTTACGAAGATATTTCAGGCTCTTAGTCCAACCGATGGTGTTGGGTGGTTATGTTATGTTTTGTCAATGGGTCAGTCCACCATGCTTAACTATAAATCTTTAAACATGTCAGTTACAGCCAAAAAAACAACAGGAATAAACAAATTTGATGATTGATTTTACATATCTCTGCAATTCAAATTAACTGCCACTTTTCTACATGGAGGTGACTGTTGTTGTTAGCTCAACTTCACGGGGATTTGGTCTATAATGGTGTAATTACACCCCATGTTTCAATAATGTATGAGGTACACTTCACACACACACGCACACACATGCACACATTAAAATGGATTTCAGTCAAAACAAGCAGCTCAGCTTCACTAATTGCGCAGAATAAACAGATTGTGCATTTGCAAGGTAATGTATTGGTAGTGAAATGACAATAGGCTGAATGAATACCTCCTACAGAGCTGTTTTGGATCTGCAGATGGAGTAATTGAGAAAAGGCTGAACAGGGTTCTTTGTTTTTGAGAATGTAGTAAACAGTATGAAAGACTTTGCCAAGAGCCTGATTTGCTGCATTCATACATGTATTCTGAAGTGGGTGTCTGTTGTGTGCCTTCTAAAGTGCTTTCCGCCTTCGGTTACCCTCTCCCATTCATGAGCTCTGCTTTGCTTCAAAAGTTTTAATGAAGTTTGTGATGTTGCATCTAGGTTTGACCATGTCCATATTGGTATTATTTTGTGACAGCAGCACTGTCATTCGGTTAGACAGAAAATACAAAGGGACAACGAGGACATACTTTTGCCAAATGGGCAACCATACTGCACAAATGGCTGTCAGTGGTCCATGTCTGGGTATCATGGCTGTTACTGTTGTTACTGCACAAATTACATTCAATTGCAACTATTCTCCATTAAGTATTAATGTTCAATGTTCAGTAAGTTGTTCTTATAATGCATCAAAAAAGTAGGGTCCAAATGTCTGAGTTTGCCTTCAACCATGTTCATGGCTAATCTCACTATGTCACCCAATGAAGACTATAGGAAAGAGACTGGAACAAGAACATTTACCTTCATGAGTCTGCTGAGATTTTAGCATTCGTAGCACATTTCCTTCATTATGATATGTTTAATTCAAAATGCAGCTCGTTCTTATTTACCCCGGTGATTCTCTGTAAGAACATTCACCATGTGATTGTGTCTCTGCATTTATTTTTTCAAACTAAAAACATGGCTGACTAAGCAACTTCTTCAAGCTTCTCTGCTTGTTTCACTCCAGACAAAACTTCTGCCTTCCAGGAAAATTAGCAATAGCATAACAAGTGTTCGGGGGAAAAACCAAAAACAAAAACATGAATCACACAGTTCTTATCTGAACTCCAATTATTCTGAGTGAGAGTGAGAGCTGCTGTAGCTCAGAGAGCTAACTGATGTTAAGGAGCAAATTTAAAAAAAAAAAATCAGATTTGGGTTTGAGGCCAGTTTGCCTTGACTATGTGACTTCTCTCCAATATTTTTTTAAAGTAACCCTAACAAAACAAATCACAGTCCAGTGTGTAAGACTTACAAGGGTTTATTGAAGGAATATAGCAGAAATTGATTATAATATTCATAAGTGTGTTTTCATTTGGGTATAATCACCTTGAAATAAGGGTCGCTGTCTTTACGTTTCCTTAGAGTGTGCCATTCATACCTACAGAGGGCACAGGTCCTCTTCGATGGAGGCCACCATACTGCATCATCATGTTACAGTAACCTAGAATGGAAAAACCAAACAGTGCCTCTGGATGCAGCTTTTTGTGTTTTCTACAATTTTCTACTACTAAATTCTACACACTAAAAATAAACTTCTAGAATAGCAAGTAACACACTCTATTATTATCTGGAGGATATAACTTGCGTGTGTGTTTGTGTGTGTGCCTGCTGGATGTATGTGTGTGCATGCATGGGTTGTGCACAAAAAAAAAAAAAATCTCTTTTTCGAAGGCTTCAAGCCAGTGTTTTCAGGTCATCCCATTCTTATGAAAGTTACAGTATATTTCAAGAACGCCTTGAGGGATTTTCTTCAAACTTTCTTCAAAATGACCAGTTGACTCAAGAATGAACAGATTTAATTATGGTAGTCAAACTTAAAATATTAATGCCACAGTGACTTCACTAAACACATTTCTGCCCATAACTCAAAAATTCTTACTTATGACAAAATTACACACATTTACGTAATAGAATAAAATGATGATGTGGTGACATTTTATATCCAAAAGGTCAAAGATCAGCATCACTGTGATATCATGATGTTCAGCTAAAGACAGCATGTTTCTCACTGGAAATTATTCATCATGACTACTTCTATTTTGCCAAAAATACACTTAATACCTTTTATTAAATTTGTTCAAAGTTACAGGTAATTTAGTTGTAAGTTTCATATTAAATTCCTTCTAAATCTTCACTGCATACAGTGTATGTGTCTGGACATATGTGAATGGTTGGTTGGATGGGCTGGTTGGTGGAGGCATACAACTGTGAGGCAGTAATTCTACTTTTTGACAGCACGGAGCAACAGCTGTCACTCTGCAGATCATTAAAATAAAAATATTGCCCCAAAAATCGGCCAAGAAAACCAATCGGCGATGGATTCAGCCCATTGTCGGTGGCCGATGTATTCATCCAGTCGCCAGCCCCAGTTTGAACTTATGGAACTAGAAAGTGGTTTACTGTACAGCCCCCCTTGGAAAACAACCAAATGAACAAAACAAAAAGACAACCAACAAACAAAAAACAGGCCCAAGCCTGACCCCTGTTGATCAAATACTTCTGGGTCACATACAAAGAAGCATGTCAAGGCTATGATGATTGTAAAAAACTTTCTGCCCACACAAAGAAAGCTAAGAGCATCTTACTCGCACAATTTAATATAACTGCATGCTACTGATAATACAAGATGACAAATAATGTACAAGACGGAGGTGAAGAACATTCATGATGCAAGCAAAAGTTGCTATAGTCCAAGGCCAAGACTGAGTTTCTAAAGTTTATCATCACATCTGTTTTTCATTTCTACTTATTATGTTGGCTTATAACACAGCTTACAAACATCTAGATGTCAAATCAGTGAATTTTTCATTCTTCCTCAGCCCCATGGGCAGTAACAGCAGAAGCTCTTTACAGCTTAGTGCTGGCACTGACTCTAGACGCTTAAGATAGTTTTTTTTTTAACAATCTTAACCTCTAATATAGACTGTTGTTGGACAACAGAATCAAGAACCATCAAAGGTGATTCAGTGTCACACTGTTTAACACTGGTGCTGCTGTTCATGGTTGACGTAAACTTCTTGTCAAGTGTTCTGTTTTTTTCTCTATCATTATATCATGGAAACAGTTGTTTGGCTAACCATTAGTAACTGCTGAATAAAGCTTATTTGCTTCAAATTTAGATACATGGCTGTTGAACATCTAAAGATGTCGATCCTATTGATAATGTCCCAACAATCAAATTAGGATAAATGAGTTTACGCTTAGTGAGTGCTTTGTCGAACCTCTTTATATCATATTCCTGATGAACACAAGATTTGTTCATCAAAGAAAAATGGTTTGTTCATCTACATGAACATTTGTAAAAGCAGCACATCATGAATAAGCAAAACTGCAATTTTTTCAAAAAACGATGTACTAATCTGTTAATATTGGGACGTTATTGATAATAATGAGCTCTCATTAATTCTTCAAGAGCTCATTATTAATCCTTTTTGAATCATTTGCTCACCACAGGCTTATGATTATGTAAGAATAGTGTGAAACAGTATCATTTTATATTGCTCAGGTGCAGGCGTTCAGACAACTGTCTTTTTATTGGAAATATAAAGTTTAAAATTGCCTTTCTGATTCTGACAGTATATGTGACCTTCAGTGTGGAAGATTAAATTAGATTATGATGATTATTCCTTTGTCTCATAAATTGACTCCGTGTTGATGTGAATTTTTTTGTCATTTTGATTTGATTTGTTGTGCTTTTTTTTGCCACTGACAGGCTCAGATTATTGTTATCTATAACAATCTGATGTATTATATAAGTGTCTGACAACATTATAGACTGGGTGGCTTCAAAGAGAAACTGTTTTTTATAGAGATACCTTTTGTTAAGCCAGGAACAGCTGATGCAGACGTTGTTTCTCCCTGCTGCTTCTGTGATGTCTTGCCTTCCTCTCACTGCTCTCCAGATAGTTTCACATCTGACGCCATGAATAAAGGGGTTTATTTTGACCAAAATAAAGTTGGTGATTGTTGGAACTGTGGAAAAATGAATCAATATGTTTTTGATGAGTTTTATTTTGTATCTGTCGTGTTTGAATAGAGATGAGGATGAGGATGTTAAAATTCCAATTTTTCAAAAGGGAGTACAGTAAGTTTTGTGAGAGCAATAACAACTGTTTCTGGTTGAACAAAATAAATCTCGCTCTTTAGAACAAGGTCTCTGTAGGTCTCTCTCTCTCTGTAGCAATCAGTCAGCGGCAAAAACAAGCACTCTTGAGAGCACATTTGCTGGGGGGGGGGGGGGGGGGGGGGATTACCTTGCAGCTCAATTTCACTTCTGCTGGATGCAGCGCTCTCCTTCACCTCTGGACCAGTTTCAAAAATGACTGTCCCCATAGACACAAAAAACACACAGAAATTCGGGTTCAGGTTCAAAAATACCGAATTTAATTTGCTTTAATAGCACAGGGAACGGGAATAAAAGCAGATTTTCATTAACTAACACTGCTCCCACCAGGAGCACAAAAAATGTGATAAAAAATAGAAATAAATTTTGAAACAGTAGGACAAACACAATGATTCTAATAAAGGTCCCTTTCCATTTAGTGTAGCAGAGCCTTTCCAGTGAGCCAACATGCCCAATAGCAGCACCCTGACTCTGTTTGACCCCGAATGGAACAGAACCTTAATTAACTTCATTGCTAACACCTGTGTTCACTCTGTTATGTTAGAATGGCTGCTGTAAAAAAAAAAAAAAAGATCTATTGGATTGCTTATGTCAGCAACAGGAAAAAAAAAATTAATGAATTCACCTCAAATCAGTCGGTGTTGTTTGTTCCAATGAGAGAGAAAAAAAATGCTCATATTTATTTAAGTAGAGAAAACAGAAGAATGAGCAGCAAGTCATACAGATTCTGAGGTTGAGGCTAATCTTCCCTCGTCTCTCCTTTTATCATTTTATTCATTTCCTTCTTTTGTTCACTTACTTCATTATTTATTTCTGACCTTGGCCCTGCAATGCAGAGGCAGCAAAAAAAAAAAAAAGAACTCCTCAACCTCTCTTCCACCTCCACATCTCTCCCTCACTCCCCCTCTTGCTCCATCTCTCCATATATCTGCCTCGATCCTGTGCTGCTGCCCCGCTCTGCTTCTCACGGGGACGAGCCTGCGTTCACCGCCCTTCGTCATCATGCTCTGCCCATCCTGTTTTCATTTCTACCTGCTTTTCCTCTTTCTTTGAACAGCCTCCTTTATTTTTACGTGCCCGAGTCTTTCCAATCAGACTTCAGAACTCCCACTTTGCTCTGTGTTCGTCTTCTCCTCGTTCCTGCTTCAGTGCCACCTACAACACGGATCCTTCCACAAATGTCCACAAAACCTCCCACCAAAATTAAACTCAGGGGACACTCATGGGGGAGGTCTGTGTGCTTGATGTATGTGAGTGTGTGTATGTGTCTGTGTAGGTGTTTGGGGGTTGTTCATGGTTCTATTTCAGCACATGATTTATAGTGTGTGCCTTCTTGGATCTCTTTGTGAAAGCAGGCATGTGTGTCTACAGTCAGGCTCTGTGCTCGAGAATAAATAATGTGCTGAAAACTAAAATAGATTTAACAACCAAGGAGTTTAGTTTTGAATCTATAATGACTGACTGTTGAATGCAAAATGTATAGTTACATATTTTAATATCACTTTTAGAAATAAAGATGCTAAATAACCATATAGAGTTCTTCAACTTTTTTGGTTCCTGGTCAAACCTTTAATAAAGGAACCCCTTCAGAGGGTTCTACCCAGCCATCTGTGAAAGGGTCCATCCAGAACCCCTTATTAGAAGTTCTACAGAGAACCCTTCTATGATGTAATGGTTCAACCCAAGAGTCAAATAACTCAGTTGTAGACGTGATGGTTATTTATTGGCTTCAGCTCTAATCGGCAGTGATGGAAACACCTGAGTGGACATGCTAATTTTCAGCCCTTTTCAGTGGAGGCAATGAAGGCATCATTTTAACAATCTATTTGACCAATGTTTAAACTGATAAAACATTACAAATTTAAGTAAAACTTTATTTTAAAAATTTGAAACAATGATGGTTTCATGCTTTCAACAATCCTTGAAGACCTCCTCCTTTCAAAAAGGGTTATTTGGATGAAAAGAGTTGTTAATGGTCTTACAAAGAACCCTGACAAACGCTTTCTTCAAAAAAAAAGGTTCTTCAGAAGCATGGCTCTGAGTAGAACCTAAGCCCTTTGGGAAGAATCCTTTTGGAACCCATATTGCTGAGAGTGAGTTTGCTATTCCTTTTGAAATGTTGTACTTCATGCTTTGTTTGCTTTCAGAATCTGTGTCCTTTTTCAGATACTGAAAAAAAACAGATTGCTCCTCCTGCCACACTGTGTTTACAGAACAATTGTAATTGATTTTTGGTGTAAAACACTGTTAACAGCGTGTTATTATACAGTATATGAAAGCATCTACCATAAACTCTGTCAAGGTACAGTTTTCCTGTATCTTGTAAACTGTTTTGTCACACAGCCTTATTGGCCTTTTTTCCTCCACACTGTGTTCTGATCTCTTTCCATCCTGTTAGCAGCAGCCTGTTTGTGATCAATCAATTCTCTATTTCAAGTGACATGTGATGGAATCAATGAAAGGTCAAAGGTCACTGCCTGAAGGCTTGTTGGTATTCTCTCAAACTGGGGGTCAGCAGGTGCAGCCCCCGTCCAAGAGTGAATTGTGTCAGTTCACCTCCAGATCGGTCCATTTTAGTTCAGGAGGACAACTCAGCACAAAAGTAATAGCCCCTCATCAACTGAAGGACAGATGATAATAAACTTCATTTATGTATGGTATTAAAATTGTACAATAGATAAAAGAGGTGTTGAGTACAAATGTGCCAAAAAAGGAACAGAAGCTGATTTTCGTAAATCCCTTTTTAATGTTTTTTAGTTAAAATCAGACCCATTTCTCTTCACAATGACTTATATTTTGGTCTCATTTCAACCACACTGTTGAATTAATATTTCATGGGTTCTAAATCTATTTTAATTACACCGTACAGCATTCTCTTTAATTACTATTTTTCAAACCCAATTAAAGATTGATCACTGAAAAAGGAGCCTCACTAAAGAGGCTTAGTTCTGTTACCATGCCAACATGAGATAGTGGGTTAACGTACCTGTTCTTAGAGGAAACAGGTTAGTCAGGAAGCAAAAAGTAAGTAAATGCTCAGACAAGACTCTACTATCTCTGTCAAGCAAAGCATCAAGGAGTTTTACCTTTTTCAAAAATGTATTGTTACAAAGGTTAATATCTAATAATATTTGAATAATAAAATATATAATGAAATGCTGTCCTTCTGCCAATTTGAAGAACGTTAGTGGCATCAAGATGTAAAGCATACAGGAGGAACAATGGTCCCTGCAAAAATTGAAAAAAATGCAAAAGGCTGTAAAAAGAGCCACTGTTGCTGGGCTACTGTAGATACATGGTGGCACAATATGTCACCCTTTGTGGAAGTGCCCCTGCACCCTCTGTAGTTATAAAAGACTCATTCTAAGAGAATGAAAATACAACGATTCTTATTTTCAGGTGATTATACAGTCATGAAAACAAACTTATGATTAATATATTCCATTCCCGTCTTATTCTGCCAATAGGTTATCCTAAATCTTCAGCCCAATTTCATGCCAAAGTGTGTAATAAACCCACCATCCATTAGAGGATACCATGTTTAGCGTCACTGAGACTGGGGTGGATGGATGGATTGGCAAATAGCCAGTGTGAGACAAATAGTCAAAGTTGATTCCTTCAAGGAAGTGGTTATTTTAACTGAAACCAAACCAAGTAGTTTTGGATGCTAAATCTAAGCAAACTGTGACCGTCAACTGAAATGTTCCTCAGCAAGCTTTATTATGAAAGAATATTTAAAAATGTATTAGCCTCATATACCAATTTTTTAAAGGTAGATACTATTATCCCCAGGTATCAGTAGCTAACAATGCTATTTGCACCCAGGATATGGCTGTTAACACCCAGATGTATATAGCCTACATTGCAGAGACAAGTACCAGGTATCTGAAGCCAACAATGCTACTTGCACTTAGGGCTGTAAATAGCAATTGTTGCTATTTACACCCTCATAGCAAAAGCAAAACATGATCTTTTACTAAATCTAACCAAATAGTTTTGTTTCCTAAACGAAACCTGAGCTCAGAACTGAAAATAATAAGTCAGCTAAGTCTAGAAATTAAAAGTTAACACTGATTCAAACCCCAGTCTCCCGGGTTGTGACCCAGTCTTCCAGGGGAGAGTTAAAAAAAAAAAATGTTGCTCCTTATAGCTTAACTCAGGGGGTTTACTGTAAATAGCTGAATAGCTATATAGCTGTGTAAATTAGTTCAAGTTAATAGGTGGAAATAGATGTACTGTTTTTGTATTAATATATGTTTTCCTGAAAAAGTTAAAAGGGGCATACTCATGTTGCATTATATATCACATTAATTTGTTTAATTACTGAATCATTGATTTACTGATTGATAACTACCAAGGGAATTGCACCATGCACTGATGTATATGAAACAGAAGGCAAAGAGTTACTGAGAATAAGCCACCATGAAAATATCTAATTAAAGCCAATTATCCAATTATTAGTTGAAGGATAGGTTCATATTTTTCAAGTCAGGCTTAAATAACCGCCCGACTCACACTGACATACGTACAATGAAAGCATGATTGTTCACTGTAATTGTTCCTCCTGGCCACAAAGAGATTACTTTGTAAACCAGTGTCTGTGTCAGCAGGGAGGATCAACACACTCAATTTGGGAAATTCCCTCCTTGTGTTACCATCTCTCCAACACGGTTCACCAAGCAAACACTGTCCTTAGAAGCACAGCACAACTTTGGAAAGATACTTGATTTGTCTAACAGAGACTGCTGAAGCTTCATATTATCTTCAGCTGAACATCACTGTGAGTTTTTACATAGAATGAGGGCTGCAGATTTTGTCCCTCATCTCTTACATGAAGGCGCTTTAGGGAAGGAATCTCGTTGCAGTCTGTGTGGACAAAGGGAACAATTAGAGCGACCAGTAACTCTTTCAGTGTATGTATGGTAGGACTGTAACGGTTTGTGCATTTGTACCAAACCATCACAGTATGGTGGTCAAGGTCTGGTGATGGTCTGAGGCACATAATCCAGAACCAAAGTTCATAAGTACAGTTCTGCACTTTTAGCATCATGCACTAAGGAAAGCCTGACCAGCTGATCTGTGTGTGGGTCAGTCACACTATTGCGAGCACAAAGGACTCGCTGGAGCTGGACCTTGAACAGTTTGGCGTCTCAAATCAGCTACATAAACAACGAGTTGTGAATAAGACAAGGACAGTGTGTCAGCGTTGCTTCACCTTGACGAGCAGTACAGCAGAATTCTATCTGTATGAACCATTGAATCTCCACTACAATAGTACTAACACAATTGCTTTTGTTATGTTTCATTGCTGAAAAGAAAACATACTTTCTTAGAACAATTCTTTACCTTTTACTCTGTCAAGGCATGACGTCAATGAAATTATAATAAAAACATGGCTGCACATGAAGTCTATGATGTGGTATTTCTGAAAAACATCAAGAAAATGTTGTGTTTCGCTTTTGGAGGTCCCCAAAGTGCCTGTTTTCATGGATTACGGCATATCTGTATTGTCTACATCGCAATGCTCTCAGAATAATAATTAGACCACATTACTGGTAAAGTTGTCTGCTAATACAGCTGATCAGTGTTCACCAATACTGACATTCCCATTTTTTTAAAATTACAACTGTAATCAATTACTAATAGCCTTTCATTATGTATAAAGCAGGGGAGTCTGGGGAGTGCTGTAACACCAGGTTAAGTCTAACACTGTGAGTTTGATTCATCTATAAAGAACTGTGGCAATGTCATCAGTATCATATACTCGCATTTCCTCTTTGAGCTCGCAGGAGAAGTTGCATATTTCAGTGAGCAACAATGTGGATTTTTTTTGACCAAGAAACAGATTTTCATTTTTATCAAGATTATTTTGCCTAGTATTTATTGTATTGTACAATCAATAGTTTGACTTATTTAACCTGAAGTATCAGTTTCTTTAGTTTTAATTTCATGCTTTACATTCATCCTACCTTCAAGCCCACATGCTAAAACAGTTAGCCATGTTGCTTGGGGTAGGGACGTGGTAACAGTTAATTAAAATGATGAGAATTTCTACATTGGGTGGCTGGAACACTTTGCAAAACTCAACACCAAAACAAGTGTGGGTCAAGTGTGTATGTTGTCAGTTCTGGCCCACAAAGCCTGCACCTTTGGTGGTAGCCATCAGGAAGACCTCCTTTACGCTGAATTTTCCTTTATTCTCTCACTCCTCCTACTCCCTCTAATCAGCTGGTCGTGGGCGTTCACCTTCCTCTCTACTATCCAATCAGATTTTGCCACGGTCTCGTTGCCAGTCAATTGCCGCCACTGTCAAACTTTAAATCTCCGCTGTCTTTGCTCTATCAGTGCCATACAGACAATGCGCAAATGGCTCATGTTTTTACTCACCGTTGCTGCTTTCGGGTGTCGCTACCAAAGCCGATGGCCGACCACAACCTCGTTTCCCTCAATGACCGACCTAGGAGCGTGCACCTGTCTCACGGCAGTTCTCCTCCTATGAGGCTGAACTCATCCTCTCCCACTTCCTGACCATGGCGTTTCGACTGCAGCAGATCTCCCCCTCTCCCAACTTCGTAGTGGCCGAGCTAGTGTGCCGTGATCATCAGAGTATTCGCACCCTTGGCAAGATAAGTGTTTCAGTTGACTCCCCGGCCGCAAGAACCTGGAAATCGCCTTCCTCAGCGGAGAAGGAAGGCCTCACCACATCTCGTCTCCTGCTCCTTCCTCTTCCTTCATCCCAGACCCATAGGACAACTCCCTGTCTCTAGCCACCTCCATGCATTACATCCACGCATGCCTCCACACGCTGTAGACCGCTCAGTCTTTGCCCCTCTCCGGTGTTGCTGCCGCAGGCCTCCACGCTGCAGTCACCCTCCGCTGCGGGCACCTCCTGATTCCCTGGCAGCTGTTCCAGCCTCTCCTCTAGGTAGGCCACATGTACCACAAGCAGCAACATATCCCAGTCGACTGAGATCAAAATTCTCAAGGTAAAGTCATTCACTTGTTAAGCTTTATTTGCATCCCCCGAGTGCATAGCTATCCACGGGGGAAAACATCACTGCATGTTCAAATCTGCTGATCCCTGACCAATGATATTTATCGGGTTTTTGGTGGCTGGCACATATCATGACCTTACCTGTCAGTCTTTCGGAGAGGAGACAGGAATTAGATGCTTTGGCCTAAATAGCGACCTCCATATCAGTATGGAAGGAACATCTCTATTTATATCATAAAGCCTCATCCTCTAAAGCTGTGCTTTTTTAATGGGCATTATTTGTCGCCCCAAATGTTCGTACACGCACGTCACACTGTGGCGGTCGTCCAAGTCGGTGTACTGAGAAAAGCATTTCATTTTCCTTATTTTATACCTGCAATGCATTGTCATGGAATCTAGAACTCTAGATTATGTAGAAAAAATGTGAGGTAGAGCTAAATATTCCTGCCTGAGGTATCGTCTTCAGTCTACCTTCAGCAGTCAGTAAATTTATGAATGAACAGCGCAGCGCACTGTGCTTTCTCTCCCACTAAAAGTCCATGTAGCTCACCCAGTATTCTGATCCTGTTTCTCCCTCTCCTTGCAATCAATTTTAAGAGTAATCCAGCAGATCAAACGAAAATGCAATATAAAAGGAATCAATGTCAGTTTTCTATTGAACCTGATGCACTGATCTACTTGATCTATAGCGAACATTGTAATAATACTGCTGGTGAGATAATAAGCTCTGTTGGCACTGAGCTGTCTTTTAAGTTTGAAAAGTGCCATAAATACTGGAAGTGCTAGTTGCTCTCTACAGCATGATATCAGTCATTTTACTAAGTAAGCTTACCGGTTGGATACAGCCTTAACTTTCGTAATTAAAATGTCCACCCAAAGCCAAGCATATTCAACCTAGTGTCACGTCCAAAATTAGTATGTTTCAAGCTCTCTGCATTACCTGCCGAGAAAGCACTTTGGCATGTATGTGTTTCTTTTGCACTCCTCTGACCTGTTTTCACTAATACTATACCATGTTTGTGTTTCTGCGTGCGCTCCTCTTAAACCCGTTTCCATACTACCGTCTGCGCTTTCATTTGTTTTGCATGGATGTTTATCATTCAAACCCCAGTACATTCGCGGCCTATTGCTGGAATTCAGCTCAGTATAAATGTATGATCCTTCCTTGCCCAGTCCGTTTTTCAATCCAGCCATAATTGCTGTAATGGGCATTTCCAAAGTTTCTCCCAACATACCCGATCACAGACGCCGATCACACTTCCTATTTTGCACAAGATGTTGAGAGCTCTCAGGTGTGGCATTTTTTCTCCCTATATCGACACATTGCTCGATGCAGTACTTTCATTAGCTTTTTTTATGCATTTCTCAGAGCTGGCGAATTTACTACAGTTTCCCAATCATTTGACCCCAATAGAGGACATCACTTGTTCTGATTTGGACTTTTCATTTCTATCATTACTGTTTAAGCCTGAACATTCCAATGCGGCGCGTGTGCACTGTGTTGTGGCCCGCACAGACCCCCCCTTTTGCCATTCATCCAGTTTAAATACTCTACAAAAAATAAAAAAATAAAAAATATTATTACCTTTATCAAATCATGGTTCAGCAGTCATTTAGGGAAGGTTCTCGTTATATGCAACTTGCCTCCCCAGCAATATTCAAGCATTCCTTTAGAATAGGTGCAGCTACCTCCACAGCAAATCAAGGTATTCTCCTTCATCCCTGCAACAACTGGGCTGCTGGTCATCTTCCGCTTCATGTGCTACATTCGTCCAGACATCAGTGCTGTGCTTGCTAATCAAGATCCCTGAATCCTTAACATCCAAGTAAGACAACATACAGTATAACTGGTGGTGGTAATGGTGCACTCAGCATTCTCTAATTCTCTTCTTTGCAAACCTCCCTATCCATCTCTAATTAAAAAAAAAAACAAAAAACAAAAAAAAAGCAGCAAACAGGTCGCGGACCTCATGCATCATGTTTCTCTTTCACCAACGACTAGCTAACAGCAGCGTTGCCTCCCTATCCTGTCTCTGAGAAAAAAAAAAAAAAAAGCAGCAACAGGTCGTGGACCTCATGCAACATTGTTTTTCTCTTTTTGCAACCTCTGTGTATCTGACCTTTCACCCTAATCAACAACGACTAGCTGAGATTCATGCAGCGTTGTCTTCCTATCCTATCCAGTCCTAACACACACTGTCTCACTATCTCTGCTGCATCCCTGTCTTTCTCGGGGTGATCAGACCTCTATTTCTACTTGCTCTCTGTCATTTTGATTACCGATCACCCCCTCCTACATACGACTATTCAGTGGCTGCTTTTTTTTGGGTGGGGGTGGGGGGCTTTTCTTTATTTCAGTCACCTTTTCTTTTCACATGCTACCTATGCGGTAGTTCCCTCAGCGGCTCTAGCGCACTCACTGTATTTGCATTCCTAGCATTTATTTTGCTCGTCATAGCACTATCTCCGCATTCTCTTTGTCTTTACTTCCATTCCTTTCAACTATCGTGTCATGTTTGTATTTCCGTGCCGACCTCATGCAAGCAAAAAGGTTGCGACCTCATGCAAAACTGTCTCAAATTTTTCTCTTCTCTGCTACCTCTGAAATGTGATTTTTCCTTTCTTTTCACCCTTCTTTCATCAACGACTAGCTATGCAGCAGCGTTGCCTCGTCTTCCTATCTTCCTATCTCTTTCTACTTGCTCTCTGTCCATTTCGATCTACCAATTGCCTCATATAACTATACAGCGGCTGCTCTCTTTTGGGGGGGTCAGAGGGACTGAGCTTTTCTTTATTCTGTCGATCTCTTCCTTTTCATATGCTACCTATGCGGTAGTTCCTCCATTGTATGGCATGATTCCTTGCTCATTTTGCCTTGTCATAGCATTATCTCTGCATCCTCTTGGTCTCTACTACTATTTCCTTTTTACTATATGTTCATCGCTTTTGCATTTCCGTGCCAAATCATTTATTGTGTATCTTGTAGATTGTTTCCATCTGCCAAGGTAAGGATTGCATGGTTTAATCAGGTATCTTCTTCTTTTCTTTCGCGTTGTTGGTCATTTTATTTTTGGGGGGGGATTTCCTCTTCACTCCTGCTTCATCACCCCCTATTTATATATGTCCATATTCTATTCTATCTATTCTATGCTGTGATCTCATGCATGTGTGCAATAAACTAATTCATCTTACTCAGAGTCTCTCCTGATTGAAATACAGTCGATACACACACAATAGGTTTATTCTTTATGCTTCAGTAAAGTTCTTTCACAAACTGGATAATGCGGATCTTAAATTAACAAACTATGTCTCACTGTCACATCTATTTCAGCTCATCTCAGTAGTGGGGTAGGTTGTAACAACAGAACTGTTTATATGTGATTAGCTCACACACTCCGTGAGTGTGTAGTGGATGCCCAAGTGAGTTTTATTGGTAGCAGAAATATAGGTATCATGTATCAAAGTTTGAGAGATATAACATTAACTCCAAAGAGTTACTGATGCAAAAAGTGTTACTACGATCCCCAGTCTCCCCTGACTGAAGTAAGTATTTCACTCCTGAATTAAACACGTGTTGTTTATATTCAGTGTTGATCATTAGCTCTCGTTCAAAAGAATGGGCAGAGCCATCCGGCCTGTGACGTCCCTGTTCAGAGGACATTCGGCGTAAAGGTCAGTCAACAGGTTTTTTCGGAATGCCGGGAGACAACATCTCAACAGGTTGAGATGACATCATTCCCTCTTCTCTGCTGCAGGCGCAGCGATGACCTAAAAACCCATCTGGCTGTGTGTATATGTGTGTAACAGGCATTTAACCAGAGATAATTTGAGAGGAAACATTTCCTGTCTAAGTGCTTGTGTGTGCAGTTTGCGAGAGTGTGTGCACTTCTGTGGGTGTTTATGCGTGTGTGCGCATGCATCCATTTCCTCGTCCATTTGCATGCAGGTAGATACATAATCTAATCTTTTACAGTCTGATACATTCCTTTGAAATGCTTTGTTCACAATGCACAGTGCAGTTTTCCTGCAGATGTGATCATTTTTCATCCCACTTCAGAATTCACAAGACTGGACCATTGTTCTTAATCCTCTTTGCATCCATTGGTAAATGCCATGACATTCTGTTTTACTCGGGAAGTGATTTTTCAGATGACATTTTTATTTATGTTTTCGTAATACGCAATGACAAATGGGAACACAACACACAGGGCAAGAGTCAAACTGGTCAACATTTAAAAGACAAATATCAAATTAGGCCTGCCACAGCAGAGCTTGGAGAATGTAGATCCATGAACGAATCATGACATATTTTACATAAAAAGTGATTTCAGACTTTAATTAGAAGAACGTTATAAAAGAAGAGCTACAAATTTAGAGCACATGTAACATGGCAGCGATGGATTGGCTGTATTTTAATTTCAAAAATTAATATTCTACAAGGTGCTACTAAATTAATTCAATATTAATCCAAGTCACATTTTTAGAGTTTAATTAGAATTACACACATTTAATTCCAATTATGGAAACGATTAGAGACTTGTTTGAATTGTTTATATCCATAATAAAAATACAAATGTTAGAGCCTAGAAAAAAAAAAGCCTTGTGTAGGTTGGTTTAATTTAATCAAATCCACTGGGCTCCCAAGGAAGTGGGGAGGCTGACGGACCTTCATAAACTTTTTTAAAGGCAAAAAGATACTATCTTTGTAAATCTGGGAGTGAGATCCTGAAACAAACACAATCCATCACTGTCACCAGAGGTGTTTGATACGTCCACAGAGAGCCAAGTCGAATGCAAAAGTAGTTTCTTATCGCATCAAATGTTAAAGTTAAACTATAAAGTAGACAGGCAGAACTTTAAATAACATGAATGAATTCTGCCAACTTCTCTGCTTTCATAGAACCGGCTGCAGGTGAAGCCTGATATGGACGTACAAGATCAGAGAACAAAACCCCCTGGGTAGAAAATAAATAAAGAAATAAAGGTGCTAACTAGGCCAATAAAGTGTTCTTTCGTTTGTCCCCATAGGAGAACCCTTTTTGGTCCCTGATAGAATCTTTTATGAAGATTCCATTTCAGAGAGTTCTACATAGAACCCAACATAATGGGTTAGAACCATCTGTGAAAACCAGATGGACCCCCTATGAAAGGTTCTACAGAGAACCACCCTATGGTGAAATGGTTCCACGCAGAACCCTATCTCGGTATTCTACCCAGAACCGCTCCAGCTTTTAAGGGTGCCAACTGGAACCCACCAAGAGGATTCTAGTTCTATTTAGAACCCACTCAAAGGGTTCTAAATAAATCTTTGGATGAAAAGTGTTCTTACAAAAAATGTTTGATGAACTCTATCTTCAAAAAAAGGCTCAAAAGCGAATAGTTCTGGGTAGAACCTCATCCATTCAGTGAGAGCCCTTTTGCAACCCTTATTTTTAAGAGTGAATCAGTCTTTTTGAGTTGGCTGCAGGAATAAAAAACCCAAGGGACTTCAGTTGAGGAAAGCCCACTTTTTTTTTTAAATTGGAACAGTTGGAACAGGATGACTGACAAAAAATAAATAAGTAAATAAAATTAATAAGAATTCAAATGACAGCATCTTGTTGGGAGTGGTCACTTGCCAGAAGGACAACAACAGTTTAGGAAAGATATTTATCTTAGCTGTTGTAATTCTTCCCTGAAGAGACACTTTCAAACAAGCCAAATGTTCTTCATGATGGATTGGAGGATTTTTAAAGCACACACTGCACCTGTGCTGCCACCACACTAACACACACAGGGTCCAGTCTACAATTTAAGTCCATGAGCGAAGACCTTGAAGACTGTGTAAAAGAAACATGGTGGCGCAGCTCAGGATAAAGAAAATGCTGGAAGCACCCCTTATGAACTAAGGCAGCAGAAAAAAATACTTACATAATCCTCCATACATTTACTGTAATTGATTTTTTATACATTCCTTTCATTCACAGAATTAGATGTATGTATGTGACATGTGTGCTTTACTGAGGGATAATCGGTTTGATGCTTGATCAGTAAATTGCCTATTTTTTCTTTCTGCATGCTAGCTAACATTCAATACCGTGTCGGCTTTCATGTGCAGACAAAGGCAGTAATGAAATAACAATGGCAGACACAGAGCGGGTCATAGTCAATAAACCTCCACTATGGCATGAAAAATTAATTTTGTGGAATAGGAATTATTCAGCACATAGAAACATGTTTTATTTGTGGCACGTGTGAGACCTCTGACACTGTCTGGACGTATAGAACAGCTGAAGGAAGACTCACATCATATCAGGTGCAGGTGCATGGCATAACCTGTCGCTGGGTGCAAAGTAATGAATAATGAAAAACAGCTTTTAGCAGGCAAATCCTGTGGGGTATAAAAAAATAAAGCATCAATTACTGAAATATTAAAATATATTGAATCTATAAAAAAAAAAGATACATGACTGCAATGAAAAAGTAATTTTGTCGCAAATAATGACAAAGTGGTCCTCGAAACTTCAAGAGTCCCCCTGGGCGAGCCAGGGTGTTATCAATATTTCATTTTTCTAATAATGTAGTAAATTATGTCCAATGAATCGAACAACACATAAATGCATATCGACAGGATTCTACCTTGCATTCTACATTCTGCTCAAGGGTTTTGGCCCACTGTGCAAGTGTGTGTGTGTGTGTGTGAACTCTTTAATTCTTAATAAGAAAACATTGATTTCAGTTACACTGCAGCGTGAGGAAGCATTGATTTGGATTACATTACACTGGAAATACAATAGCCAGCATGTTTATGTATATTATTCTATAATTTCTCTCTCTGCCTGCCTTCCCACGTGTTGGAGGACCCTCCCCTCTTGTTGCTGATCGACTGTAAACAGTCAGTGTTGTGATCTGAGGACAAACAAAATGTTGCTCTGTTCTCAGCAACCACGCACACACATCACTGCTTTTGAAACAGTTTACAAAGGTCTCTAAAAATGAGATGAGCACAGCTGCAACACACTTGCTGTCTGACCAAAAAAAAAAAAAAAAAAACCCCTTACATTTTAGCTCATTTGCTACCACTTCCTGCTGGCTGATGTCAATTTCATGAGTTACAAACCATGGTTGTATTCAGAACTGCCTACTGCATACTAACAGCAAACATGGTGTGCAGTTTATTGTACATACTGCACACAATTACACACTACTGTCCATAGTAACATATTACTTTTCATGCAGTATGACACTGCTAAATGGATTTATTTTGCAGTACGTTAGGCCTGACTTAGACAGTTTCCAGAAATGGATAATAGAAGTAAACAATAGCATGGCTAACCATCGCTACTGTGTAGCATCCCTTCATGCTCTAAAAACAATGAGTATGAATGTGAATTTTCATGATTTTCCTAAGATGAACATTTGCCTGAAAGATGGGTAACACAGACTGACAAATGACCCCTCCCAAGTCCCGCCCCTTTTCACTCCGTGCTCCAATGACAGTTGACCACTCTTTGTACCTTGTGTATGTTGAAAAGAAAACAAAATTTTGAAGATGGTTGGAAGATGCTGTTCGGGGACCCGACAAAGTGACATATTTTCACATCTTTAGTTAGCTTATGTTTGCAAAACACTAGCTAACTAGGTAGCTAATCTACATCAATCATTAGCTATCTTGTCAGCTAGTGTTTTGCTAACTTTAGCAAAATAGTTAGTCAGCTTTTTGTAACATTAGCTAGCTTAAGATGTGACCCTATATGTTTGTTTTACAGAAAAAGGACACAGTTGACAGGTGCCGAGCTTGCTCAATAAGCACAGACCAAAAAAGGGCGGAACTTGAGAACAGTTAATTGCCATTTTGTTGCATTACTTCACTGTAATGTAATGTATGTAATGTATTTGAGTTCTCCCAGTATTTCTGCTGCTTTGGAAACTTAATGTTATCCTTGCTATCCTTGCTTGATTTAAATGGGTGCTTTTTCATGAAACTTGTGGTCTGGTGGTATTTTTATTTGTGTTAATACCGAAGTTTGATCATATTGTGCATTTCCCCTTGGCAATAGCTACACAGTTTCCAAAGCATTTGTCAAAAATTCAATGTGATGTTAATGACATAATAAAAGCAGTAAGAAAATTTAAAATATCTTTCAGATGTGGGCCTAGCTTTCATCTGTCATTTTTGCTTAAGTCGTCCACTGTGTTGGCTACAGTCCCAACTAGCAGGGGATGTTCCCACAACACTGGCTTACAACTTTCCCTACAGGTTTTCATCTGATGTTCATATGTTAACAAAGGAAGAACATTCTCAAAGCAACATTTTGAAAATGTTTTTGGGATGTTATTAAGGCCTCAGATTACAGCACTTTTTTTTAATTTTTTTATAAAACATTCCCACAGAAGGTCCAGAAGGTCTAGACACTGGTAGTAATGCCACCTAGTCACCTTTCTTTTGAAATTCAGGTCATGACCAACTAGAGGAGATAATGGGTGAAAGCAGGGACTGCCCCTTGTTCAGAACATCCATATATATATATTATATAATATATATATATATATATATACACACACACCACACACACAAACAACCTTGGGGAGAACCTGCTCACGTATATTGCAGGATAATAACTCATTGGGCCCTATCTTACACCTGGCACAAAGCTGTGGTGGCTTTGCTATCTTACACTGGCACAGTTGCTTCGAGACAGCAAAAGAACTTGTGGCTGGTCTGTGTGGCCATGGGCAAATGAAGGCAAAACAAAGGCGTGGCCAGGTGCATCTGCTATCTTGAGCTTGGTGCACTGGAGTAAAAACCACTTGTTCTTTAGATCTGCTAAAACCAGGTCAAAGTACAAAGTCTGTGGTGCAATCGGTCTGTCTGCACAACATAGCAACCGGCGCATTTGACCGTAGCACACACACACGTCTTCATAATCACAAAATACCTTCATTTATGTTAAGTCTTTCCTTTTCCAAGCCTTTAAGCATGCGTGCGTATGTGTGTGTCTCGTGCTTGGCTGAGATGCACACACTCATCTAAGGATGATGATAATAATGAATTAGAAAATACAACATAATTTCAAGGTGTTTCAGTGTAAAACATAGCCAGATAGATATCTGCATGACATTTACGGTTCATATATAGTATTACTTTTTGCACGTGTTAATGTAAAATAAACTATTTCTACATGAAGCTGCTCTGGAGACGTCCTGCCATCTCCATATACAGTATTGCACGCTCTTGCACTTTAACTTCTAAAAATCTACTTTGTTTCCTCCTAGTAAATCTGCCGTCATGCTGTCACCGCTTGCACTCCTGGCACACCTGCTTCTTAAAAGGAATGAGAGCCGACTCTCTGATTGGTTTATTGCATGCTAGGCCTGAACTTGCCCGTGAATAATCAAGGTACTTGGGCACACCTGATAGGTGTATCCAGCTGTGTGCTGCTGGCCAAGGGGGTGGGACAGGACAGGATACCCCTGTGCCCCTGCTGAAGATGGCAAAGGTGGATTTGGACACATCTTGAACAAATTAAATCCATTGGGCCTTGTGCTTTGAACTTAGGCTTTAGATCAGCATAAGACAGGGCCCATTATTTGTCCTCAGATCACAGCAGTGTACAGTTGATCAACAACAAGAGGGGAGGACTGTAGAGAAAAAGAAAAAACTGCGTGAAATAGAGATAGAAAATACATGCAGTTTCTCAACTATCAACACACTGACCTCAACTATTCTTGTTTTCATTTAAAATAAATTCACTTGTATTAAATTCAGTGAAGAGTTTTTTTTTTTTTTTTCAATTGAGTTATTTCTACTGAGATTGAGGATGTCTGAGATAAACATTAATTATAAACCCCTCAGGTGCTATTAGCACTTCCAATTAAACTTAATCATGGAGTAATTGAAGGAAATTTCTTATTAAAAACTGGATCTTATTTATAGATAAGCGGACACAGCTACAGCATTTACAACAGAGTGCATCAGGCCACTGCAGAAACGGGTTGTAAATATTTTAATTAAAGCTTTATTACATTGAAAGGAAAATATTTTCTACTATATAAATCATGTCAATTTTTAAATTGAACTCAACATCATTATACTCTTTAGACAAGATATATTTACATGTGTTACTAAATGCAGTATAACCTTTATTTGTCAACATAAGTACTCAGCCTATGAATATAGTTGTCTTTTTAGGTGCTGTATGAAGTCTTTAAAATAACCTTGATTAGGGTCTCTTAAACAAGCTGCATTATGGGAACTGTAGGATCCAGTTTTTCTTTTGGGAGCTTGACCCAAACCGAGGATTAATAATCAGGATAACTTCGTCCCTGATGCATCAGTTTTGGCCATTCTAATTTTAAAATCTGCCTCCTGCATGCCCTCTAACTTTATGGACTTGCCCCCCAGTCTCCTTGTGAATACATCAGGAAAT
Organism: Lutjanus argentimaculatus; assembly: GCA_034769285.1. Classification (NCBI taxonomy): domain Eukaryota; kingdom Metazoa; phylum Chordata; class Actinopteri; order Lutjaniformes; family Lutjanidae; genus Lutjanus; species Lutjanus argentimaculatus. The sequence continues at coordinate 8,890,216 of JAWZSL010000001.1, forward strand.
TACAGAGCTGCAGTAGATCCACCAGGGCAGCCTCAAGTGGCAATTGTAAAGTTCCATTCTGTAAAACAAATTTTGCTCAGACTGCTTTTTCTCTGTAAAAGGAGTCCTGAAACTCATAACAGATCACTTGAAATGAGCTGCAAACTTTTAGGAGAGCTACCGTGTACTAGTTAATTCAGCCACAAACCTGTACTTATGTTTTGTTTTTAATTGTAATGACTTTAAGTATGTGCTTCATTGCGATGTGCGGTACTCAGCTTTTAATTTGCTTCATGATATCTTGTACTCAGTTTCGTAAAAGCCCTTCTAGGGACAGGTGTTGCAAATTAGCATCCGCTGTAAACACTATGATACTTGCATCAGATAGCTGTTTTCATTTTATCTGTATCTGTCCCTATCAGATAAACCATAAACAAATAAATAAAATGTGTGTCCAACAAAAAATCATTTTAGGACTCATTAGAGAGTCACAGAGATGCCACTTTCTGTATCTGTTCGACCACCAAAATCATCTGTCTGTGGTTGGCATCGGGTGCTAAAATCATCCTTTGACATGCTGAAATCTCATATTTTTAGCTAGCTGCATTCACCATGTGAGTGTTTCAGCCCTTGATTGTATGTTGCTGCACTGATCGTTTTGTCCTCAGTGGGCATGATTTATGACGCATTGTGCAATATAATAGTATAAAACAAAACGTGTAAGGTTATGAAACCTTCCTCTTCTTGCATCAACAAAAGAGCTAAACGCTCAAAATCACATTCAGAATAATTACTAAATAATTACAGCTATGCAAAATATTTATCAGTTGAGGATACAGGAAATACATGAAAAATATGCAGTCTAGCACTTCTGGCATTCTACACCAAGAACATGATTTTTCACCATTTTTAATAAAATGTCTTTCTCTCCTTCCCCAGGAAATAAATAAATAAAACTGTAGATACTGGTATTTCCCAGTCAGCACGCTGACTGATGTTTGAAGTAAAGCAACTTTGTAAGGCTGCCGAGTTAAAGCAGTAGCCTCAGCTCCACTCTGAGAATCGATTGATGGCTTAGCATGTACGCACACACTCCTCTCTCTCTCTCTCTCACACACACATACACACTCTAACCCACACACACATGCACTCATATTAAACAGAAGTGGTTCAGCCAGGGGACAGCCAAGTTGTTGAGAAAGATGGGGAGAGAGAGATGGAGAGCAGGAGTGAAGGAGCCAGAACAGAGCGGAAGAAGAGTGGCTTTAGTCAAACTTAAACTCTCCCTGGCATGGAAGACTAATCACGTAACTATCTCAGCTTTATTTACCACTCGCTTCCCAACTCCAGGATGTCCTTGGATCATAAGAAAGTAGAAAAGAGAGAGAAAGAAACAAAGTGAGGGAGAGTTTCAGATACCAGTGTCTGTGCTTCACACCCCAACTTTACATTGACGTGACAGACATGTAAGGTATAATAACTGAGGGACGCACAATGAAAGCCACTGTCACTTATGTCTCTTTTGAAAAAGTGCAGTGACTTGAAATGTCCTTGTTGTCTCAAAAGCGGAGATAAAAACATCACTGTCGTCATATTGTGAAGCTCAGCAGAAAACTGTCTGTTCACTGGTACATTTGTTTCAAAGTTCCTGAAAGTTGGCATGCCTCCAGTTTTAGAGCAGGTTTACTTGCACATCTCAAGATGCACCTGTTGTGATGATTGCTGGAAAAGGTTTATTTACTGATGAACTACTGCTCAATCTTTCATGTCCTGCCACTTGAAGCACTGCACTTTCTCTTCAGTTTGATTTATCTTGTTTTGATCCTGTCTAACTCAAAGAAACCAGTTGAGTGCCACTTGTCTGTGGAGCCACATGCTCCCCCAAGGGACTCAGATGCTGCTGGAACTTTCACCCCCGTTTCTCCCATGTTATGATGAGTGGACGACTCATTTTGAGTTACTAGTCTTGAAACAGGCGGACGAGAAAGGAATTGAGAAGATAAAATAATTTACATTCCAGAGAAAATGCTCGTTAATCATTATATCTGGCCATGAGACCAGTCCAAGTCGGGGGAGAAAACAGTTTGTGTACTTCTGTACAGAGCCTGATGCTGGGTGGATAATCTGTGTGTAATTTTGCACATGGGCTGAAGCTGCACTGCAATCTGGCTTAGGTGGGTGTTCAGTCAGGTTCAGCCAGGAGATCTGTCTCCTCTCTTGATGATCATTTGTCATTGTTTCCTCCTGGTAAATCCACTGTCATGCTGCCACCGATTGCACTCCTGGCACACCTGCTTCTTAAGAGATAAAAGCCAACTTTCTGATTGGTTTATTGCATGCTCGGCCTAAACTTGCCTGTGAATTAATCAAGGTACTTGGGCACAGCTGATAGGTGTATCCCGCTGTGTACTGTTGGCGCAAGGGGCGGGACAGGACAGGATACCCTAAGCCGGTGAGGCTTGGGGTATGAAGCACATACTTTTAGAAAGGTGGATTTTGACACATCTTGAATAAATTAAATCCAGTGGGCCTTGCACTTTCCACTTACGCTTTACATCAGCGTAAGATTAGGGCCCTTAGAGTTTCAAAAATTACTGCCCAACTTGCCACCATTATCACTGTAAACTGCAAATGTGCCATGTGAGTGGAAAACTTGACAAATGTAGCAAAAGTAAACTAAGGAGCGCAGGGCTTAGCAAAGGGCCAAATAGCTAGTTAATACAAAAAGAAGATCACACAACAAAAAGTATGAGTGAAAATCTATTAAAGTCTGTGTAAAGGAAAAAGGTATTTTTCCTTCTAAACACATTATATATTTTAGAACATAGTTTCTGAAAACAAATGAAAATCTTGTGTTCAGGATTTTTTTTTTGGGTGGACCTGAAACATGTCTTAGTGACATGCTGGAACAATGGTCCCCCAAGACTATATAAGCCTAAGAACTGACACACGGACAACACTGCCTCCCCTCTCCTCAGCCTCCCCGTGACAGTCAGGTATAAAGATACTGTAGGCGACTCTTTCAGCAGATGACCCAGCAGTTCACTTCAGCCACTTCATTCAAACGACAGAAGGAAAAAAAATACCATCCTGTCACTGTCCCTTGGCTCTGGTTACTCATGTCTGGACATGTCCAATAAAGCTGCTAGATGGAGTGTCCATGTTTCAAGTTGTTTTCAGGTTGTAGTGGTGTTTGACACTGAGATGGTGGAGTGGACACACCCCCAGTGTTTCAGAGCAGAGAAAACTGCTCATTTTTTCATGATTTTGAGAACAATTTTTTTACACTTATGGTTTTAAAATTTGGCTGGGTGGTTAATAACATGTTTTTCTGGTGTGACAAACTCAGAACACATATTTATTGATTTCAATGATCTTTAATGTTATCACCTCAGTATGAAACTTACCAGATGAAGTAATCTGAACTCCATCCACTGATAAAGACTGTAAAATGCAGTTGAAAAGTCCTCGAAGAGCTAGCAATGGAGCTTTTCCACTGGCGCTTTTGGTCAAACTGTGCCACACTGATTTACGTTTCCATTACCACTTTTACTGTGTGATGCTGTGCCGAGTCGCACCTGAGATGGACCTACCCTGTAGAGGGGCCAAAGCGAGCCCGACCCACCTCCAAGCAAGCTGCGGGGACGTCTTGCCGATCACGACCAACCCGTGACGACCCTCTTTCTCCCCCTCAAACAAGAGAGTGTTGTGATACTCAACTCATGCATGTGCAGGAAAGCAGAGAAAAGAGTTTCTAGAAGTGTCTGTGTGTTCAGCTCTCAGTTCTTTAGAAGCTAATCTCTGTGGTTTGAAGTTAAGTTTCTCTCCTGTGTCACTGTTTTTATATTTAGGTATCTGCTGTATTCTGTATTTCACCATCATGCTCACTTTCAATCCTACAGGAGTCCTGAAGTTACTCCTGATGACAACCAAAAAAATCCTGGTTTTGCTGCTTCATAACACAAACTTTTGAATAACACAATAACACCGGACTTTTACTGTGGAAAATTTAGAATATTGTTCACCGTTTTACGATTCAAGCCAAGCCACCACATGTGTATGGAAAAGGGGTTAGTTGAAGTTATTTTGAGGTTGAGGTTATTTTAAGTGTGTAAAATTTACTTAAAACTTGTAAATATAAAATGAAACATGACTCAACTAAAACTCTTTCTGCTCCTGTTAAGTTTCAGTTGCAGCACAGTTTCTACTTATTTACCCTCTTACTTTGAAAATTGGTAGCAAAGTTCAGTGAAGAAAGAAAAAAGTGGTAAATTTGTCCATTCAAGTGTAGGAACTGTTTGAGTGAAGGAAAGAAGTGTCAGTGATCAGTTTTCCACTTTAAAGTGTGTCCGTCTCAGCCTAATTCATCTATCGATTGTCCTGAGGAATGATGTGAAATTACCAGTCTTGTCTGATTTGATCTTTTTTGTATAAAGTAAATCTTAATCGAAATAAAGAAAATAAAGTAGTGTGGATTTCTTAAAGCTGTAGAGTTTAAATGTCATTAACGACACAAATATTCACCTTGGTATTCATGTTAAATAAGTAAAATGATATTTTTTCATCTACAGCCCAGCCTGGAGTTTAAGCCTCTTCTTTTTGGACCGCTCTCTCTGTCCCGTTCTTTTGCTTTTCTTCTGTCTGATCGCAGTCCCGTTGTGTCACAGAAGAAACAAAGGAGCATGGGAGAGGAAATGACAAGGAGAAAAGGAGAGTGGAACCAAACAAGGAGAAAGGGTAGGGAGGCAGTTGCAGACATCTAACAAGTTCTGATCAAAATTCAGAAGCAGATCAAGTGGATATGAAGTTTGCTTCAAACAAAAGTCCCCCCACCCCACCCCCACCCCCCCAAGCTCTCTTATGCCTCAATTCTCTTTACCCCTGGGGCTCTTATCATCTTTCCCTGTTCCTCATGCCAGCATCTTCTTTTCACACCTCCTCCAACCCCAGCCTCATCTCTCCATTTCCCTTAAGGCCACGGGGAGCTCTCTGCTTTACTCTGTTTGCTTCTTACGCCCCTCTTTCCCACTCTGCTCTTACTTGCCTCCTTTGCTCACCCGCTCCACCCTCCCCGAGGCCCTTTGCTTCCTCTCTCCCTGCAACTGATGAAAGGAGGAATAAATGAAGGAGTGCATGTTAATTTGTGGTGGCCACTCCTGACAAGCTTTAATCAGAGCGGGGAATCACGGGCCAAATCATCCAGAATACATAGATGGATAGTGGGAGCAGGAATCTAGTCAAGGTTAGAGGTTTGAGGGGACTTTACTGCTGTAATAAGGACACTTCTGTCACTTCACCTCATTCTTTGATCTAAGAATTTTACAGAGTGAACAAAACTTATTAAAGTACCTGCGTGTAATTGTTCAGAAATCAAAACCAGTGTGGTTTGAACTCTATTGATGTTCAGTTCACGTTAGGACAGAGTAGCAAGAGAAAAAAAAATTAAACATGCTGCTCTTTACCTCTGGACCAATGTCCAGAAATTAAAATGATCAGACATTATTACTCAGGATCTGAAAACATATACAGAAGGTCAATTACCTGTGTGTATCATAACTGACAATGTAAATTAAATCTTACTCCTTTTGTGTGTTGTTTGTCAGTTTTCTTCAGTTGAAGACGCTGCGAAATAAAACATACAAGTCAAGTTAATCATCAATGGTTTATCTCTTATGTATTAAGCATAAGTTTGTCAATTCTCATCTCTTTTCATGTGAAACATTAAAAAGATTTGATGATTCATGCTACACTTGAGGATAAATGTATCCAGTCACTGTGACTTGGGGCCACTGGCTAACTTTGTCCATTATATAAAACTGTGTTTGACCCTTTGTGGGTTGTAGAGTGTTTGTGAATGTCAGTCTGCAAACTTTAACATTTTAAAAAGAGCGTGATTATGCCCTAATTTGTTTCTGTTTCATTCTCCAGTCGTTGATCTAACAACACGGGTGAGTGAGGTGTGGGTGGAAGGCAACAGTCCACTGCAGCTCCATATACCAGGTCTCTATTGAGAATGAGACCCTGTATTTCAATGACATTACCTGTCTAAATAAAGATTAGATAAATTAAAAGCAAAAATGATATATGCCTTTTGCTAAGCCACACAAATGGAAGACTTTTTAATTCAACTAGGAGTAATTGAGATGATTTTTTTTCAAGAGTGTCCTGTCCAAGACAGGTATTCAGATCATACATCAAAAGGATCGAATACTTATATACCAACATGTTCTCATCCCAGCTCGTTCACCACCGACCACTGGTTTGTCATCCCCTCAGTGTCTTATACTAATGTACAAAGTACGCTTTAGAAACTGTATGAGACGCTGCCAGACATGTGACTAACACTGTGAAACGGTCACAGTCTGAGTAGCTTAGAGAAGCATAACTACCTGGTTAGGTTTAGGAAAATATCTAGTTTGGGGTTTAAATAAGTACCCTACGTACATCACGGTCTTTATACTATCTGAAAAGCCTCATACAGCACATACAGCCCCTAACAGGTACCTTGTGTGTCTGTATGAGCCATCAATGGGCGTGACTAAAAGTTAGTATAGAAAGGCGAAGTAAAGACTTGTTACTCATGTGACTACATCCAGGTGTGGAAACGCACAGGCATTGTAGTTTCAGTTGCTGACTTAGCTTTTGGGGGCAGAAAGTCATGATGTCACTTAAGCTTGACATGTAAAATAATTTTTTAAATAGACAAACATCATGTTTTTATTTAATTAATAAGCACATGATTGCTTAAGGATCCAAAGAATGATTTGACTCTCGCCCTTGACTACGGTTCATATTTTTTCCAGAGTAAGGTCCTATGGTGGTCCACAGGAAGCAACTTTGCCTCTCTATTTGAGACATGCAAATGAGAATATGTTTACCAGTTCTCCATTACAGGTAAAAGACCTGCATTCAAAATACTATACTATATGCTGTGGAAGTATTACTAGCAGGAATCTCTAAGTATTGCAGTGAAAAATACTCACTCTGAATGGCTCTGTGAGTGATTCATCATTATATTTTATAATGTTATTTTAAGTGTTGTAGCTGGTTTAGGTGGAGCTACTGTATTTTTTAACTACTCTATATATAGTTTGATAGTTTAGTCCAGTGGTTCCTGACCTATGGGTCTATCCACTCCAAAGGCTCACATAATCTGAAGGCTCACAAGATGATTAATGGCCGAATAAAGAAGAAAACAGAAGTTCTGATACCCAATCTGTATTGATTTTGTAATGGTTAATTTGACATATTCAGGGCTTGAAAAGTTATTTTAAAATTTAGAAGTTTAGAATCTGTCTTTGGTGGAAATGGTACCAACTCATGGACATCTGAAACACGGGGCTCCAACTGAGTGGTTTAATCCTTGTCAACGTGTTGAGTAGATAATGTGAATTAAAAGCTTAATTCAAAAACCAACTAGTAATATAACTGTCAGAAAAATGTGGTGGAGCAAAAAGCACAATAACACCCTAAAATATGTCATAATACAGATGATAAGGATGCTCTGACTTCTAATTCACTACAGCATTAACGCTGTTTACATTGTATTTACTGTACAACTGTCATAACAGTGTGTTTTTATGAAGGTAGAAGTTCATTACCTGGTTAGATAAAGAAAAAAAAGACATAAACCTACCAAAAAACAATAATTCTTTGTGTCTTCCACTGTGGACAGTAGAGGAGAAATGACACAGTATAGATTATCTATTTCTCTCTAAGCCATAAAGAAGAGATTCAAGACTGAAATCTGTGTCTTTTTCTGTATATGGCACGGTGAAACTATGCATGACTTTCTTTTAGCAGTGGACAGGTGTTTTGGCTCCTGTATAATTAGCTGAACTCACACCTGTTAGAAAGGATATTTTTATCACACAGAAAATCAGCGGTCTTATTTTACTCTGAACACTTGATAAGCAACAAGCCACCAGCATGAAAGTCATTCGGCTGCTGAAAGTCGACTGGCTGTGGCACTGAGTTGAGTTTTTAGAAACACTTCAGTCCTCCTAATTGGATCGCTCTTTCCTCCTTCCCTGTCTCTCATCAGGTAATCAGTCTACAGTCTCCACAAAAAACTGCTGGATGTCAATGGATGGATTTCTGTAACAAGCCTTAAAAAGTGTAATGCTTAAGGGAATCTCATCTCTTTCTCCCTTTCTTCCTCCTCACTCTCTCTACCTCTGTACCTCTCACACTTATCAAAGCCATGATAGTGAGCGGTTCAACAGAGTGACAGTCCCAAAGAGGAGGAGAAAGAAAGGGTTGTCTGTTTTCTTCCTTCACTGCTGTGCGGTCCCATCTCTTTTCTCTACTCCTGTTTTGATTCGCTCTATTTTCTGCATTGTCACATATCCAACATCCCGCTGAATGAAAATAAAGCCAGCTATGAAAGAAAAGATGCAGATGGAGAATCACAGTAGGAGAGAAACAGCTAAAAATATGAGGACTTTTGGTGTGGCCAAGTCAAAGGAACTTCTTCTGCTCTCTCTCCTTGTCGCTAAAAATGATGCTTAAAGACTTTTGATGACTCACTGTTCACTGACTCTTCCAAAGTGGCCTTTCTTTAGCCAGACTTGGCAGCTGTACAAGGAAAATTGAATTTTTCATGCTATCTTTGACAATCATTTCAGTGCGTTATCAAAACACAGTGGCAGCAGTGCACCAAAGTAAACTTTAATGGACCAGAAAGGCCTAATTGTACATATCCTAATTCTATAATTAAGGCAAAGTGATGGGGCAATGACATGCAAAACCAAAGACAAGCAGCTGGTGCCAGGAAAAAGACACTGTAAGTAAATGACATTTTATATATAAAGCCACTTTTATACTGGACAAAAAACCCACTAAAATCTGGCTTTTGTCAGTGGGAAAGGGCACAATCACATTCACTCCTGGGTCAAGTCACTCTGCAGTAGTAACGGGTATTTATTGGCTCCAGCTCCTACAGTATCACCATTGATGTAAACAGGTGGACATGTACATTTCCGCCCCTTTCTGGCAGAGGCAATGAACGCTTATTGCCACTGTTGGTATCTTCTCCAACTCTTTTGCTCTTTTATCATACACATGTGCTCCTTGGCTTGCAGCAGACTTTGCAAGCACTTGAAGATGTGCACTGGTCTTTAGACGAGCAGCTGTAAAACGGTGAATAAACATTTTATTTCTGATGCATATTTCACAATCAAAGTCCCCGTTATTTTGTTATCTAAAAGCTTTTATTATGAAGCAGCAAAATCAGGGTTGGGTTTTCATTAGCAGTAACTTTACAGGACTCCTGTCAGCTGAAAGTGAACATGAAACACTAAAATAAAGCAAATACCTGAAAGTACAAACAGAGAGCCATGAGTGGAACTACATTTCAAATCACAGTCATTCAAGATAAAAGCTACAAAAGTACTGAGAGCTGAACACACTGACGTTTTAAAAAAACTCTGTCTCTCTGCTCTCCTGCACAGACATGAGTTGAGTCCTAGCTTTCAAGTGCACATCAGAGAAAAACAGAAAAGCAAACTCATCTGGGAAAAGGGTCAATTGGCTATTTCAGGAGGTTTAGCTAAGTTTAAAAAACCTGCATATTGGTGTAAACAGTATACTATTCTTCATCACAGGTTTAGATGCAGTATTTGCCAAATAATTACCATTCTTTTTATTATAGTGTTTGCATTTATAGCTGTAAACAACTGGAAGAGGGTAACTTGTGATGTGTATGTTAACAGATGTACCGCCGTCATTTTAAGAATAAATAAAATAATGTGATAGGCAGTTTGAGCTGTGATAGCATCTGGGGTCAAACAGATACTGTAAAAGAGAAGTCAGTGAAGAAACTCAAACAAACTGCATCATCATACTGTAGAATTAAAGAGACACAGTTGAATCTCTCAGTGGAAGACATGCATGCTAAACAGGAGAGGGACCTGCCAAAAGACAGAACGCTGGCATTGCCTCTCCAAAACAAAAAAAAAAGCCCACAAGATAAGAGAGGCGAGCAGAAAGATGCAGATGTAGCTCTCAGACTGGTGCTCTTTTTTCTTTCATTTATGAACCATAGCGTTCACTGATTAACTTTGATGTCAAGCCAGCTGGTTTGATACCAGTTTTTCACTGCTACTAACCTCGTGTGTATACTGCAGGCCCAAGGTGCAGTATAGACTTAGCTTGTTTAGATTACTAGCTAAACTTTCATGTTCACATAACAGATAATATAAGTCATGGGAACAAACATATCTACCTTCAACACAAACTATTAGTGTTACAACCTAACTCTGGGTTTCCATCATGGGGTGCCTGCACCCCCCGGTGTGCCAGCTGCTTCTAAGGGGTGTGTGAGAGGAAAAAAGAAATGGCAATGTCTTATTATTCTTATCATTACTATAGGTATCTCTCTCTCTGTATCTTCACTCAGTAGGACAGCCTTCTGTATCTGACTCTCTGTCTTTGCACGTGTCATTCTTTTTGTTCATACAGTATGGCAGTCATGTGTAACCTTTTTGGAATTTATTTCAGATTGCTGCAATATATTTAATAGCATCTGAATGTGCAGCCTCACCATGTCAACAGCTGTAAATAGTTGTTGCTATGTTGCTTTTTTAAAGGTGTGGGGGATTTGAAGTTATAGTGAGTTAGCATAAACACCTATTAAATCCTATCCTCTTCTCTGCTGTGCTGCTGCAATACCTGAGTTAGCCCACCTGCTAACTCTTGGAGATTCTATGATTAAGCTGTTGTGAATCACCAAGAGAAGAAGGCTGAGAATACTTATGATTCAGTAGTTCCTGCATCAATGTTTTTTCTATACTTTCACATCTGGATTGGCATGGAGAATTGAAAAGACATAATAGGAATTAGACAGGCCATTTAGCTTGCCTCAGAACTGTAGACTGCACCTACAGATCAACGCTCAGTCAGTGCACGGAGTGTGCATGGCCAAGCTGTGTGGTGAAAAAATGGAAAGCACAGGGAAAACAGGGAACAAGAAAAATAGAAAAGGTAGAGCTGAGAGGGAGCACAAAGCCTGGGTGCTGCTAAATGCTGTAAATTACAGATATCTTCACTTCCTCATTTCAATCAGAGGAGACTCATTTCAATGCAACAAATTTTATTGATAAAACACAAAGCTTGGAGTAAAAGTCTTTGGCGTTTAGACCCCATGGTGAAAAGCTCATGATAAAGGGGAACGTGAATTATGAATAGATTAGATACCCCCCAATGGGGTCTAAACACTGGTGGTGGTAATAAGGGGAGAAGATGATGATTGGGCTATAGGAGGTGTGGTTCTGGATGAGGGGAGCGCCGCCGGCTGACGAGGAGGTGCCTCGAGTGATGCGGAGAGGGTGACTCGGGAGAGGAGTGGCCGCGGGTAACTATGGGATGACTACCAGGAATCCGCCAGACTGCCACGATGCTTGGAGGAGCCTGGGGTGGGGGAGGGATGCGATGAATCTGCAATGACAGCTGACAGCAGAAGAGAGGGAGCAGGTTAAATTTTGACAGCTACGATGTGATTGGTTGAGAGATAACTTGTGTCGAACGGAGATTGGTTGGATGCGGGGAACGCCCCCGATCCACTGATAGGAGGAGAGCTGGAGAGTGAATGAAATAGTGAAGCGGGGAATGTCTCTCTGATTGAATTTACGCTGAGCTTCATTTCTGAGGAAATGAGTGATGAATGGGTGAAAAAACAAACACTCCAAAAGAGCACAAAAATGATGAATATTTATTCTTGTTGCTTTAATTGTTGAAGATGGAAGTGTGATTGACTAAGTTGTGAAACTTTTTTTTAATTAAAAGTAAAAGATAAGTTTACTGGCATAAATACTAAGCCTACAAAAGTCTGTTGTGAATGGACTGGACTAACATTCCCAGCTTGAATTATTATCCCAGTCTGCCCCTGTGTACTTTGAATTGTGCAGTGATATTACAGTGGCTTTTAATCTGGCAGATACAGTGTCTTGGTCTAATGCTGCTAATAGTCTACACAATGTGCAAAATACCTGATGAAAATCAGGGTTCCCTTCGTTTTTGTAGTTATTCTGATTCAGCTTTTCAGATTTGAATCAAAAGTTAGAAAATAACGAACTTTGCTCTTTTCTTTAGCATATTTTCTCGCCTTGATATGTAGCTGAGCCGTGGTTTTAACCAAGTGCAGACTTTGTGCAGTAGGGCCACTCATGGAAGAGGGCCTTCCCAGGAACACCAGATATGAAAGCAATATAAGGAACACAACAACAATAATTTCTGTATCCATATTTGATGAATGTTTTTCAATTTGACAAAGAACATGTCATACTAAGCTTTAAAAGTTATTTTTGTGAGATTTGAAAGAGCCAAATCATTTTTAAGAGAGACCCCCAAATTTTTACTGTTGAGGCTTTTCAGGAGGTCTCACATGTCAATCAAAGGGTTTCAGACCCCCTGACACCCCCCATTTTGGGTGGTGGTCAGCTCTTGGTAATTAGCAGGTTAAGCCTTAGAAATGCTCACACTTTGAATGCACTTTGATTACTACATTTTATAAATAACTAGAGTTCATCATAGTTTTATTTCAGCAATTGTGACCTTGTTTCTTTTGGTTGCCAGTGATCAATATGTGCACTTTTCTACTGCTAATGCTATGTCCTACTGGTGTGAATGTGTTTATGTGAACAGGCCTGTCTCAGTTGTGTTAGAAACATCCCTTGTCTCACCTCTCTGACAGGATGTGGGCAGAGCATCTGCAGAGGAAGAAAATTAAGAGGAAAGAATCCAGGGTAACAGTTAAATGAGGACAGATTTGAAGAAGATGAGGAGAGAAGATGGAAATAGTAAAACATGAATGCAGAGATGTGGAAAAGAGAGGGGAGACAAAAATCAGGGGAGGTTACGCCAGCAGCTAAAAGCAAAAATGGAGGAAAATGATAGAGAACTGTGTAGAAAAAGATAATCGGAAGTTTCAGTATGGAAAAGAAAGCAAAGTTGACACAAGGACATACTCTCATCAACAAAGTGCAGTTTCTTTATGTGTGTCTGGCATTTTCCCACTTTCATTCCATCTCCTGCATTCACTCTCATTCTCAGTGTGTTATTTTCTGTCTGAGTATATTTCCTGTGGTGGAGGTGGGCTCAGTAATGGTCCTCATTGTCGATTTGTGTGAGTTGGTGAATATTTTGTTTGTTTTGGTTTTTTTTTTTCTGTGTGTTTTGGGACCACATGTTGTAAAAAGTGTGTGTGGGTATAAGGGGTTCATGGAAGTGTATGCAGAAAGGATCAGGTGGTAGATTACCTGTTCAGACAGTTACAAACCTGCTGAAGAGTTCACACGCAGAGCGACGACACAAACAGAAGACGATAATCCTCCCGAAACACCAGTGACATCTGCCATCTCATTATCTCAGCACAGACTAGATATGTAAGACTGCAAGATTACTTCTTAAGCTAGCAGAGTTACATTTAATTATTACTCACTTGTTTGAAATTTCACAAACTCTTCAGATGCTACCTGAGTGCAGATAAACTAAGGCTTTCTGAAGTGAGTGCCTTGGTGTGCAGTGTGTACAGCTGCCGACTCTCACAGATCTCAGACAAGCTCCACAGTTATCACAGCAGAGTTTCAATGGTCCTTGGCACAAAAACATCCACTTTCAGAGTCTAATACATCCACTATCAAACTATATTTCCCCCAGAAAATTATAGTGGAATGGTTGCATTTATCTTGACCAACCGAGAGATCTGAGAGAAAGACAAAGACAGATGAAGTGCAAGCAGAAATGTTGCACTAGAGCCACGTCACCGAAAATCACGCTCATATTCTTAAAGAGGCTTTTAGCTCACAGTGTGGGTGGTGCATTGGTCAGTTAAAGGGATATTCCACTCTTAGATAATCATCCACTCAATATGTACTCACCCCTATGCCGATGTGACTGAAAGGCAATTTCCCCTCGGGATCAATAAAGTATTCTGATTCTGATTCTGATGATTCTGAAAATGGGTGAAGATCTTCAGTTCACAAAACAATCCTGGAGTTTCAGCAGAAAACAGGGTTGCAGCCAAATCCAGTACAATTGCAGTGAATGGTGACCACGGATAAAATGTTAAAAAAAAAAAGAACACAAAACAAACACAAAATGTCTCCATCCTGCTCGTGTGGTGTAATCCAAGTCCACTGAGTGGATGATTATCTAAGAGTGGAATATCGCTTTAAAGACATACCATGAGTTTTCAGAGGGAAAAACAACAATAGGTTTCAAAGATATATGTCTCCACTGTCACACGGTTAATTACAGTTTACTGCAGGTCATACGAAGAGCTCAACACGCCATTCTGTTCACCATCTAAACAAAGATTAAATGTAATAGCTAACCATTCAGGCAAATGAGTGTACAGCAAGGAATCTGCAGTTAATGGTGAAATACACTCAATTTTACACACAAGTGCAGAAGGTGCAATCTCAAATTCATGACTTTAAATATTATTATTATATTATTATATTAATTTCATGATAAGCACATACCTGAGAATTTAGACATTTATATTCTTTGAAAGACACGATGAGATGAACAAATACAGTTTCCAAGGTTTAATACCGTGTCCCTATTTTCATCTGTCCTGTACTATGTTAAATTTGTTAGCCCGTATCAAAATCCCTCTTTTTTCTCCTCCTGCAAAATATTTAAAGCAACTGGAAACCCAATTCCACAATAGCCTTATAGGAAAATTATGCAATTAATTCTATGAACCATTCATAAAAATTCCACATCAGTTGTCCAACGAAAAGGGTGCAACAAACCTCTCTGTTCCCTCTTAATTTGCTTCTGAGTCAACTCAACAATGGGGAACTAAAGCCTTTATATTGCTCCAGACTTCTTTGACCAACAGTAATTCCACGTCGCAGAACACTGGAGTTGTTGGTCTACCACTGTCTCGATCCGCATCACATAACTTTAATTTGGATCCAAACTAACATGTTAAAACACTGAAGCAACACAATAAACCAATCGATGCAGCAGGTTTTGTCAGAGAAGTTTGGAGGTTTTGGCGAGAGCACAGCAGATTCAGTTCCCTTTTGGAAAAGAGCTGTCTGACAGCAAGTCTACACAGCAAAATGAGTTATGAACATTTATTTCAATTCAGTTTTTTGTGGATGCTTAATGAGACGCTCAACATTGATATCATATATGGATTTTTCCTACTTCAAGCCACATTTTCAGAGGCTTGAAATAGTTTTTATGATTTACACATACATTTATCCAATTAAATATCATTTGGGGTAACCAGGAACAAAATCCTTTATATTAAATCAAATGTGAGCTCGTAGGTCTTGTTAGATAGCAGAGCAATAAATAGTAGAAGGAGTCACAGGTGCAGAGTTAGTCATTTTGTGGCTTAAGACAAACACTGGCATGGGGCCCTCCATATCCCTTGATTTCCCTATTTTTCAATCCTCTAATAAAGAA
The DNA here is from genome assembly GCA_034769285.1 of Lutjanus argentimaculatus. NCBI lineage: Eukaryota > Metazoa > Chordata > Actinopteri > Lutjaniformes > Lutjanidae > Lutjanus > Lutjanus argentimaculatus. Next base: position 8,905,621 of record JAWZSL010000001.1, read on the forward strand.
TAAGTATTAAAAATCAATATTTATTCATGGTGGAGCTGGGAGAATGAATTGAGGAGTCTCACATCTTCAGGAAAGAAGCCCTTCATTGGTTTGGTGGTAGGACAGCGGATACTTCTGTATCTCTTGTCCAGACAGGAGAACAGGCTGTGGTTGGGGTGGGTATCCTGCCATTTCCTCCTTTTTTCAGCACCGCTGGGGTAGCTTTGCTTCATTTTATTTCAAGTTAGTGGGATTCCCCGAGACACTCATGAATTAAGCATTATGTGATGCCATTGTAGCATATGGATTTTTAGTAAAGTAAATAAGTAACCATGATGTTTATGAGGCATGTTATGGGGCTCTTGGTAGCTTAGAGCCTAAGAGAATTGCTAAACTATGCCTTATGGTAAGCCCTTCCCCTGATGGTCTGTGTGTTTCTGTATCAGATTGGTAAAATATTTACAAAGAATGTGTAGTTACTAACACATTCATTCATTTTTCCTTCATCATCCTGATCTAACAACGTGTGTGAGGAAGGTGTGAGTGGAGGCCAAATCCTCTGGAGCTCCATATCCCTCTACAGCTCTGCAGCTCTGCTCTGCATCAATCACAAGTTTTTTTTTTTATTATTTTGATTTTCAAAGCCCTTCGACAGTGTGTAGCACTTTATAGTGGTAAGTGAAGTCTGTGAATTCCTTCAGACATGTATTTTTACTTAAGCTGGGCTCACATACAAGGATATTAAATTCCTCAAAGATTTGAGATCTGGTTGCATCTTACACGAGAAATTTCACAGATCACCTGCACATGAATGCAAAGTACAAGATCAGAAGATAACACACCATCACATACTACATGATATTGATTGTCTTTGCAGCATGAGCTACATAACTCTCCTTTCTTTACAGCTGAAGACATGCTCAAGGCCACATTTCCTTAGCCTTTCCATTCCATCAGCTTCAGAGTTGTCAAATTTCAAAAATTTTCTCTTTTGCTTCTTGTAGCTGCCTTTCACGTTTGTCTACACCACACCAGATCCAGAAAACAGCAATGACATTTTGATCCAAATTCTTTCAAATATCAACCAGGGCTACCACTGTAGCCCTAATCATGTCTGAAGGCAGTTCAGGAAGTGAAAATATTACAAACCCAATTCCAAAAAAGTTGGGACGTTGTGAAAAATGTAAATAAAAACAGAATGGAATGATTTGCAAATCATTTTTGACTTGTATTCAATTGAACATGGTACAAAGACAATATATATGATGTTCAAACTCATAAACTTGTATTGTTGTTTTTGTAAATAAACACTCATTCTAAATCTGATGCCTGCAACACGTTTCAAAGTTAGGAAATGCTCAAAAAACACCTGTTAGGAACATTCCACAGGTAAACGGGTTATTTGTTCACAGGTGGCAGCATCATGATTGGGTATGAAAGTGGCATCCTTGGAATGCTCAGTCATCGGGTGAGGTTCACCACTGTATAGTCCATCAGTTTGAGGAATTTAACGATTTCACCATCTGTAATATATAATGTTATTAAAAGATTCAGAGAATCCAGATAAATCTCTGCGTGTAAGGGCAAGACCAAAAAACAATCTTTACTGCCTGTGACCACTGACCCTCTGCTACACTGCATTAAAAAGCCACACAGTTGTAAATAGGATACTACATGGGCTTGGAACACTTTGGAAAACTGTTGTCGGTAAACACAGTTGTCGCTGCATCTACAAATGCAAGTTAAAACTCTACCATGCAAAGAGAAAGCCATATATCAACAACATGCAGAAATGCTGCAGACGTCTCTGTGCCCGAGCTCATCTAAGATGACTGATGCATCTGTGATGATATGGGGGTGTGTTAGTGCCCATGGCATTGTGAGTAACATCTGTGAAGACCCCATTAATGCCGAAAGGTACATACAGATTTTGGAGCAACATATGCTGCCATCCAAGTAATGTGTTTTTCAGGGACATCCTTGTTTATTTCAGCAAGATAATGCCAAGACACATTCTGCACGTGTTATAAAAGCATGACTTCATAGTAAAAGAGTTCAAGTACTAGACTGGCCTCCCTGCAGTCCAGACCTGTCACCCACTGAAAATGAGTGATGCATTATGAGGCTCAAAATACAACATCAAAGATTCCAGAGTGTTGAGCACCTGGAGTCATATATCAAGGAAGAAGGAGAAAGATTTTGATTTTAAAAACTTCAACAAGTAGTGTCCTCACTTTCCAATTGCTTACTGAGTGTGAAAAGGTGATGAAACACAGTGGTAAACATGCCCCTGTCCCAACTTCAGAATGGGTGTATATTTACAAAAAAACAATTAAGCTAATCAGTTTGAACATTTGATATCATATCTTTGTACTGAATTCAACTGAATATAGGTGTAAAAGTTTTTGCAAACAATTCTGCTTTTAATTACGTTGTACACAACATCCCAACTTTTTGTTCGTATTTCTAAAACACTTTTATTACCAGATATTCTGTGCTGAACATCAGTACTGACCAAGGATTCGATTGGGTGGCAGATCTAAGGTAAATCATAGTATACCTCACAGCATAAGCGTAACACACACATATAGATGCACAAGACACACATACAGTGCAAATGCTGTTGAAACCGAGCTATTTGCAGTGATGGGCTTTTGTAAGTGGTTACCATGGTGAAAATTAGCAAGCCAAACCGCCTGCGTTGATTACCCTTTCAGAGATATGGGGATACAAATAGCAGTAGTTAATCTTGTTTAGGCCACACAAATTCATTGTGACAGCTCGGCTGCTTCAACCCCGCAGACTGTCGCAGTGTAAATTGAACAGACTGATTGTAAGAGAGAGAAAGAAAAGAGGGGAAGGCAACTACTATAAACTAAAAAAAAAAAGAAAAGAAAAGCAAGAAATAGTTTTGGGTCTAGTTTGGGTTGAATTTAAATTGTTTGCTATAGTCTGAGCATTATTTTTTCTTACTTAACTTTTAAACTAGAAAATAGAACTGCGGTATTTGTATGCGAATATGACTTGGCCACACTGTGACTGTGTAGGGGTGGCTTTGGGTGAATTATGGCCTCACCATTTTTCATAATTTGCCAATTAACATGCAGGGAGATATTGGACCCATTAAAAACTTCACAGTCCAAGTAGGCAGGCAGAAACACACACACACACACACACACACACACTCATACACACATGCATGCACAGATTTGCATACAGTTGGACAGAGACTTAAATGCAACAGCAGCAGAGGTACGTCACCTCCGAGAGGGTCATTTAGAACAATTCCTGCAGCCTTAATATCATCGACAAATAACACAGCAGAAAACACGCTTCTGCTGACTTATGGCCGTAATGATTACATAGGTCGCAGAGAGTCATACATTTCAGAGCTTAAACCTCCCCCCTGGGGGGGACACACAGTATATAGGAAACTGTATAAGTTAGATAAAGTGGAGGCAGATCAGCCGCAGTGCTGGGTGGTAAAGTGGATACTTAATCATAAATGTTGCAGGGAAGTGGTGCCTTTTGAGAGTTCATATATGAACCACAAAGGTAGAGGAGAAATATATATTTATAAATACATGTGTGCTGTATAGCCCACACACGTATGTACACACACAGATCAAACAAACAGTTACATGATGGCCTGCAATGCTGAGATATAAAAGAAAAGAGATTCTACTTCGTGTGAAGCCTGTGCCTGTTTACTTTCTATGTTGAATGAAATAAATGAATCAATAAATAATCCCATCCTACACGCAAGTTAAGAACAAAACACTTTTTTTGTGATGTCTCAGAATGAGTAAGCTTGGATGACTTTGCTGTAAGCACACAATAGAGGAGCTCGTCTTGTGCAGCATGTTTGCTGAAGAAAATTCCACCAGTTATTATAGTCTTGCAGCTCTAATTATGTTGTCTGTCTAAAATACGTTTTCTCCAGCAGATTCCCATTGTATCGCCGCTATTGTTTAGATTGTGTTGCTCCTGTATACGTTTCTTCCCATTTGGCCTCAAACACAAATTGATTTTTGAACACTCCCTGTAATTTTCTGTAATTTCCCATTCGATCGTTTGCTCTCTTAATGCAGGCATGTGGTTGAGCTCCAAGTTTTCTTCAAGTTGCACGGCCGTGCTAACACACAAACACATGCACACGCACACACACACACACACACACACACACACACACACACACACAGACCCATACAATACAGAACACATTGATTTCTTTTTTTTCTGCTGACACATATGATACAAATGATTTGTCTGACAGGAAAAAGGAGGAGGAGAAGAGGGTGGAGTAGGAGGACAAGGAGTAAACAGATGGGGCAGGTAAATGAAAGTGTTCCATTAAAAAGACAAAGTGCTTTAATCTATATTTAATACCCTGTACAGCTGCTGGGATCATCATCATCTGGTGCAACACGTCGTGACCTGTGACCCATAACAGTCAATACACCACTGCGCACTGCAATAAAACCACACTGCAGCTGATTTGACTTTTTCAGAACACATATTATTTTGTTTCAATTGTATTCTTGAAATCAGGGAATCCATGCAGAGACTATTACGGTACTGCAGTTCATTTGCAAAAGATTGCATTCTGCTTTTATTTAGGTTTTACAGTGTGCCACCTTTTTTTGGAATCTTGGTTGTAAATACAAAACATAGATTATACTGAAAATTATGTCCGCTAGATTTTCGAGAAATGTTTTTTTTTAATGTTTAATTGATATCACTGTGTTTTTTCTCTGTTGTGATGCTGGATATGCACTAATTACCTCTCATGCGAGAGTTTCTTCCATTTTCTCTGCATAAAAATTTATTTTGGGTTTCTTAACTCATTGTGAATATCTTGGAGAGTTTACAGTTACAAAAAAGTAGATCCAGAGAATGAAAAGAGCAACTACTTTTTTGGATTTCTGCTCTCTTTGTTTACATTGCTTTCCTAGTTTGTTGAGCTAAAAGGAATGAAACACACTCAATGTGTGTCTGTATGGCTCTTTCATGTCACTGTTTTTGCACAATAATAGACTTTAATGGTACTGAGGTGTAACTTATGTTGGGGTTGTGGTTTCCAGAAATACTTGCATCTTGTTGTTGGTTTTGCCAACAACAGCAAAAGCATGTGGACACTGGTCACAGTCATGGGTCAGACACAAACTACAACTGCCGAGTAAAACAATTTCAAAGTTTGCTTTGATCATATAGCATCTAATCTTTGTTTGTATCCTTGCAATGTCCCAAAAATCCTCTCACATGTATCATTTATTTACTACTCATTCATCATCTTTCCTTTGTGTTATTACATCAAAGAACAGGCTGTCTAATTCCTCCTCTTGCTGATGGTATCTATCACAGATTCTTAAAAGACAAGTTTAATCTTCCTGGTGGCTCTTTCTTCTCTTTATTTACAACTTAATTCTGCTCCTAATGCCTTTAGAGTTCCCTGTTGCTCAGAACTGGCCACTCACCCAATCACCCATATTTATGTGTTTTGGACAACCCGCTATCTTATCTCTAAATTTTTTAAAGAGTTGATATAAAACCATTGTCAGTTAGTTGAGCACAGGGAAGGCATCTCAGCTACCCTAACATAAAGAGGGTTTAGTTGAACAATTACCGAATCATCAGATGGCAAAGTAAACCTGTGAGGTGGCAAGCTTTAGCTAACTATATCATCATCAGACTTTAAACAAACTGAGAAAATACTGCCACTCTCATTGAAGCCTCTTCTTTCTTTTTCTGCCAAACACTGGTTTACACATTATTTAGGGCTAAAAGTCAGTGACTGTGCAGCCCTGTCTTCTAGAGAAACGCAATGCCAACTGAAATATGTTTTCCGTCAACACGGAGAAAAAAATGCTGTTAACTAATGTACCTGGCAAGATGCAAAAATGTTGATACTGAACTTGTCAGTAAAACGTTCAGTATTTCATTTGTTTTCCACCAAAGTAGCCAATCTTTCAACACAATTTGCTCTTGTTGTGACTACAGCATTACTTAGAAGTCAGCAGTGACTTGTGACAAACAAATCTTAGCTTTGTTTAACTCTGAAAAAGGCTGCAGTTCAGTCCCGCCGAGTGACGACTGTTGGTCTTGCTTTGAGTCAGGAAACATCTGAGGCAACACATGTGACCACCATCCCTGATTCTCCATTTACATGCATCTCTCAATCAGCATGTCTAAGACATTTGACCACAGGCATTATGGTGAAAAGGTATGGAATGTATTCTTGGACAAAAGTGCTTTCATTCTTCAAACTATGACAGTATTTCCTTACCTTAACCAAAGCTTTTTTTCTTGCAGGAGTCTGGACGCCTATACTGGACTGTGGTGTTTCAGCCCTGCACATTTCACCCCAATTCAGCACGTTATAAAAATACATTGTTTTTTTAAAAAAAAAAACAGGCAGGAATTATTTTGTCAGTGCAATTATGAAAACAATTTAGTAAGATACAAACATAAATTCTGGGAGACAGGGTTGGATTCTGCATGCATGGCACCACTGAAGCTTTCCTCATCTCGCCTGGGGAGGATTAATGCACAGGCTGGCCAAGGCTATAGCCTCAGGGCCGCACATTAGCAAGGGCCCTGGATTGGCCAGAATACTTTTTAGTTACTTAAATTTACTTCACAGAAAAACAAAAGAAACAAAAAAAAACAAATAAAAAAACAGGACCCCTGAAAACATTTTAAAAATTAAGCAGATGTGTAGATGTGGGCCACATCTACCCAATTAGCTGCTGGCCACAATATGTGCGCTGGTTCATGAGGTCAATTTAGTTTTCAAATAGGAGGCAAAATAGCTGTTACCTGCTTGCAGTTCAGTGTTGCCGGCCCAATACGAAGGGCTGCCCTAAAGACTTTGGATTGTGCGGTAATGGAGGTTTTTTTTTTTTTTCCCCCCTTAATTTTCTATTTATACTCAGTTGTAACAACAAAAGCTTGGAGACTGTCCTCAGTCTCTATTGACTAAGTGTTTCTGAAACAGCCCTGCAATGGCTGGCGCTTTTTGCACGGTATCACATTCATTTCTCTTCTAAGACGGCTAGTGATTAATTGATTCTTTTTTTTGAAAAGTAGAAGTTAATGTCTAAACAGGGAATATAGTTAATTTGTGCAAATATTAATTCAAGGCTCACTTTTGCTTGAGAAAAAAGCCACATCCATTCCTGTGTAATTACACTTCATTAATGTCTAAAGGAGCCTAATTGTCAATACGATGTTTGTCTCAACCAGTGGTAAACATACAAATATATTCATGTTTAATGCTTTTGTCCATTAGACAGATCAGTTTCTCTAAGAATTACTTTTATATTGGATGATTCTGCAGTGGATCATTTACACTCGATGCCAACGTCCCATGCCAGCGCAGGAATAGCGTTTCCTTTACGTAACACGAGTGATGGGTGCATAAAACATCCTTAACTCAGTGTTTTAGTTTCTTTTCATAGGCCACTCAGGGCCCATACCTTCCTGTAATAGTAAAAAGCCATAAATATATTTTGAGAACTTTTGTTTTCACAACCTTTGGGGCATCATTCCAGTTTGTGTTCCCATTAGCCTCCCAAACTCAAGCTTGTTATTATCCAGAAGGGCCCCTTCAAAAATAAAAGATGGAACTGAATTGTTTTTATGCTAAATATAGACATTTGAAAGCAATCCCCAGGTTTAAACTTTTCTTTGTTAATTTTAATAAAACATAAAAAGCAGCAATCAAATCTTGATTCAAACAATCAGTGCAATTTTAGTAACACTTAACACAAGCTCAAATATTTGGGAAAAGAGAAAGAGATTAGGGTCGGGTACCACAAGAAAGGATTTAGGACTGAAATAGTGATTTCTGATGTTGATAATGGCTCTGCGTTTGTGTGTCTGTGTTCTCTGGTCATCAAAAAGCAACCTCATCCTCAGCAGCCTCAGGTTCTACTTGGTATTATCATCTTTCCTTGCTGACAGAACTGTGTCGTCAGTGTAATGCAGCACTGGCCTTTAACCCACCAACGTTGTAACAGAACTTCCTCCTACAAATTACATTTATATGCAACTATGTTGAATTGGAAAAGTCTGCTTTACAGAGACCATTTTGTCCCGGGGATTACATTTTTCTGCAGTGTTTCTGACAGAACATCAATATTTAATGTACCCCCAAAATGTTTTCTGCCAATGTTTTTGAGCGGACTCTTCCTCAGTATTCGTGCTTGGCACTGAAAACGGCAGTGAACGAAAATCAATAGCACATGGACAAAATTTGCAGGAAACAGTTTTTGGTGGAGGACAGATTGTTCCATTCTTCTATAGGAATGAAAAAATAAGTACTTTTTGACATCTAACCTTTTCACTCTGAAACCTTAATTCATAAATTCCCCACTTCAGTGGTGTCTTCCACCTGTATATTTTACTTAACGAAAGGTAGAAACACCACAGTAGAAATACACGAATACAACGAAAGTTCTGCAGTCAAATTTTTACTTCAAAAGTACAAAAGTTCAGAACATACTTGTGTGTAAAAAAAAGGTAGAAGTAGTCATCAAGAATGGTCCATTTCAAAATAATCTACATTATCTTAATTGATTCTGATATTGATGCATTAATACATACATTAATTTGATGTTGCAGATTGTAAAGGCAGTCAGCGTTTTTAGCTGCAATCAGCAGCTCTGTAGGTTTTTCAACAGTCAGTCGGTCAGCCCACAAACTTTTTCCGCCCTTTAGCGGCCACAGTTTTTGTCCTCGTAGGTAAAAATTTGTGTGTGTGTGTGTGTGTGTGTGTGTGTTTTGTCATTCCAGGCAAAAACGTGCAGATCTTCTGATGGATTCACAGGTGAGAGTCGGAGTGGCCTATAATAAAAAGTGTATAACTTTTAAATGATTATCGTAACATGGCCAAACTAATGAACCGTTTGTCGTAGACTCTTGTGGGAGGCATCACTGGTCTCAGCAGAGAGTTCCCATTTCAATGGTGGGAGCCCCACCCCCTATACTTTAGCCCTGCCCCCTTTCATAACTCCTGAACTGTTTGTCACAGAGCCTTGCAGCAGGCGTCATTGGACTTGGCAGATTGGAGAGTTCCTTTTTCCATTGGCCAACAAACAAGCCCTCTATGTGCATACAGTGGACAACAAAATAATCATGAAGGTAATGTAGACCCTAATGTCATATGACGTCATGTCATATGTGCCTTTTTCATCGGTTGATAACAAACGTAAGCATGTAGTCACATTATTTTAGCAGAAGAGACGTCCACGCAAACAAGCTTGTATGTGCAGACACACAAGCACCTGGAGACCAATGTTACCTTTTATTAAATGTGGCTGATATTTGTCCAGATGACAGTGAGGGGCCAAAAGACTAACAGATCAATTACTGTTTTAATCAGATCCAAGATCAGAATGAATCAAGTTATGTTTAAGTCGCATTCCCTTGACCACAGAACATCAAGTAAAATGGTTAAGTCAAGATAGTCGTGTTCAGTGTCTTTTATATACTGTACACTTGCAATCCGGTGGTAAATCTATTCAGATGTATACACACACTTCTTAACATTAAAACATTAAAATTTTAAAACATGTCAGAAGCCATCACAGCTGATTAGGTAGCCTCATTGACGCCCACAGCACCTCTGGGAAGGTGCTGTGAGTACATACAGTTGACAGCTAACCATCTCGATGGGAGCTATGTTGCGTCCCAGGGGCATGTCAGCTGAGGGACTCATGGACTCATGGAGTTTCATGTTGATGCATGTTCCTGTATGTTTTACAGCGTGTTCTGCTTTGTTCCTATAGTTTCACATGCAGTTATTATGAGCAGAGGTGTTGGGTTCACTGTCATCAGAAGGATGTAACATACTGTCACAGGTGGCAGGCGTGTGGCAGTCATTTTAAATTTTGTGCTGACTAAATTTTGCATTTTTCAGCAGATAAGATTGTCATTAAGTTGTAGAAGCTACAAACACATTCTTTACACATTTTTATCATAAATGCCTCCAGCAGGGGCAGTAGCGCTCTCCATCATCTGGTTTAATACAGCTTGTCTGTGGCTGGGTGGTTCAGTTCATCTTGTTAGGTCTTGATAAGACTTACATTGTTTTCGTCCTGTTACGTCTTTTACATGTTTTTTCTTGTTATGTCTTTTACGTAATTTTTGTCTCGTTAGGTCTTTGACGTCATTTTTTCTTATTCCTTTTAAATTATTTTCATCTTGTTACATCTTTTACATCGTATTTGTCTTGTTTCGTTGTTTTTGTGTTGTTATATCTGTCGATATGCACTGATGGATATTCCAAGGAACAATATTTTCTATATGTTACTGTCCCATTCATTTAGGTAGAAATTGGTCTTGATTTTTGTATTCAGTACAAGTGCTTGTAATTCTGGACTGTCCTGAATTCTGAATTCTACTGTTCTACTGTTCATCATGAGTGAACCTCAGCCCGCCACAATGTTAAAGTCTTTTTTTTCCTTAAAAAATAACAAAAAAAAAAAAAAAAAAAAATGTCAATGTAAATGGAAAGTTTGTGATTATTGCTTGACAATTAAGGGTCATGCACTGAAGTTTGGAGATGAATAACATGAATATTTACACTGATAACTTCTTTAAATTTCATTTATTAGTTTTGTTATTTTTTGCTAAAGCCTCAAACTCTGTTTAACACGGCGAATATAATGAGTGAAGCAGACGAGTGAGCAGATCTTCTCTCTGTGGAGCAGCTTTGTCCTGTCTTTACCCCCAAACCTCAGGTGGCCCAATCAAGCACTGGGCCTTTGAAGTGTAACTGACTGCAGGCCTTCACGCTCTGCTCTGTGTGTGTGTGTCTGTGTGTGTGTAGTTTGTGTTTGAACCAATACATAATTGTGTCCACATCTGCAAGTTCTTCTTATAGTGTATGTGTGTGTGTGCACTCTCCCCCTCCAAGAGCAGCATTAAGAAAGGATAACAGATGTCCATCTGATCTGCTTCCCGTGACAAAAAGGAGCAAAAGAAGAGTCATGTGACTGAGTCTGTTCTGCCTGACAGTGCAGCTGAGCCTCCCATGATAAACGCATCATTGATTACTAGAAAACTTCTCATATAAAACCAGGTTTGCACCTATATGCTGTTTTGACGTCACCATGGATGACTATGTTGTGACACCCATGGCCCAGATAGTTAAGAGAAAAAACCTCCACACCAAAGGACTTGATTCATGGCTAATTATGCTCTCATACACTATTACACAGCCTTGTTAAATACTTGATTCTGACAGACCACTGCCATAGATGCTGTTCTCATCACAGACTCTGGAAGAGCAATAAAACAAGTTTTAAATCAATAACCTCATTTATAAATCAATATTTTGTGTCAAATTATTATTATTTTTTTTTTCATTAAGTAGTCGTTTAATAAGCAGCATACAGTACAGTCAGGCGGTCATTATTACAAAATAAACCTTTACTCTACATCACCCTGTTGAGGTTTATTTCGCATGGTCTCACTCCCAACTTGTCAGATTCTGACAAAATGTCACAGACGTGGACGACGCACTGTGCTTTTCAAGTCACTTCAATGTAAACTCATTTGTGGTTGTATAAGAAACCCCCAGGCTGTTGTACTGTATCAGAAAGGTGTTGATCTACTGTATCTCTATGGCCATTTTAGAGGCTCTTGTTTTGCTGTTGTTGTTTTGGATTGCATTATCCTGAAAATGTTTCTATTGTTTCTTTCTGCCATGGCTAAAATATTAGTTGAACAAATGGCAGAGCTCTAAGAATCCAAAAATGACAGCTGTGCTGAGTTCCAAAGGGGGCTATTGGTATGCCCCTGTTATTTCACTGGCATAATTACACTGATTCTTACTGGCAGTGGCACTGCTGACAGTGACAATGCCCAGTGTTGTTCTATGGGCATATTCATATTCTGCTTAAAACTGGCATCACCCTGGTTCCACAGGCAGACACCACTTTCACAGTCTACAATGTAGCCAGTGCTTTTAGGCCTGTTCATGTTGCCTGACCTTTGATTCTAGCCAAAAAAAAAAAAAAATACACGCTGAATAAATTAATACCTGTATCACTGTACTTTAATGGAAGGGAAGGCCTAAATAGTATCAAACACCAGCTTTTCAATTAAATGCACAAAGCAGACTAAGTAAGGAGATTACATTAAGGCCATGCATCGCCCTTGAGCTGCACCGTGTAGAAATACCCAGAGAGTTTGCAGCTTCAGAGGCTTTTATTTAACTGTTCTGACGTCAGCTCCCCGGCCAGATATCTGCTCAACAGATAAAGAAGGGACAAGTGTGCACTGAGAGAGAGCTCTCATCACGCTCTTGATCCTCCAGATACCACTCACACCAGGGACGGGGATGTGTGAGACTCAGGGCAAAGTGGTTTTCTCCTGAGCAGAACCTCTAGAGTCAGCAACCAATCAGAAAAAGCCGTGCATGCTACCCGAGAGGTTTGATCCTATCAGACGGTAAAGAGGACCATGTAGCGGTAACTCTGGCAGGCTCTGGAGTGTACTGTGGTTGGTCACATACAGGCACACACACATACACACACACACGCAAGATGGTCTTTACAAGGAGATAGGTAACAGAGAATGATGGTATTTCCCCACTTGAGTGACTTTATCTTCTCTTGTTCAAGGCTGTGGCACTCAAGATTCGCAATCTTGTACACTGTACCTGCCGTGCTTGGTGGTGATACCAGGGGGACAGACAAGGTGTGGACTAAAACACTACAGTGAAAAGTGAGTTGATCACAGGTAGACACAAAAGGGCATGGGTCATTTTTGGTGAATGACAATGAGCAGCATTTGTAAGCTGTGAAAGAGGTCAGGTGATCAACTCTTGAGTCTCAAAAGCAAAACGAGACAATGAGCAGAGCTGCAAAACACATCTGTGTCCCAATTTCAGCACTGATCACAGAAATGAAAAATATGTTTATGTAGAAGCAGCAATACTACTTATTGAACTTTTTTGTTATACTCACCTTAATATTTTAAGATTAAGGGACGTGTGGAATTACTGGATTAAATAAAGGAATACTGGCATAGACATTTTGGCATACACTAATGCCAAGAGTTAGATGAGATCATACCGTATGTACTCTGTAGGTACAAGCCTGCCATTGGTTGCTTGTATTAGTTGGCATCAGGTCATTCGCTATCTGCATTTTCAGAATCCCTGAAATAACAACAGCCTCTGAGCTACAGTAGCAACCTGCATGCAAAAAACAGCTAATTTAACCCTGGGCCACTAACAGTATGAACATAAACAAGCTAGCAGCCGTTACCTTTTCTTTTTCAGGAATTTAGGCGTTTTAATGCCAGGGCTCACACCCCAACATGCAAATGCTCCCCTATAAAACAAGTTCCCTCTGAACAATATTTAGCAGGGGTGCTGTCGCTGCATCCTGGGCTTAGCTCCGCCCAAGACGACTGTGATTGGTTTACAGAAATACAAACAAGCCAGTGCATTTTTCCCCTATAGCAGAATGATTAGGAAAGAACAAGCCTGTGTCTGTCCTAAAGTAACAAAATTTGCCTACCAGCAAGTCTGATGCTCACTAATTAGCATACGTTGCTTGTTCAGTCAGTACAAAGTCTCATCATCACTGTGAGGTTTCCAAGCAACCGGCAGACACTCCAGGAAGTGACTGCGCCTGGCCAAGATATAGTCCAGCACATAAGCTGCTGTAAATTTAACAGATTTTGGTCCATTTGGACAGAATCATTTTCACAGTTTACCAATTTGTGTTACACAAAACTATGCTAATATTTGTACTGACAATCAACATAGGCAATAATATAGGTATAAAACATTTATGATCACTGTCAGTATGAGGGTAAAAGATTTTTTGTCTACTTTTTGGTTTAATTATTTTGTATTCTTTTTGAGCTTAAAGGTGCGAATGATAATTAAAATAAATAACATTGCTTGCCCCCTTCTGATCCAGTACACTCCACTCCATTCCAGTGACTGCCAGATTATTGTAGTGGTTGACTGGGAACCAAATGTCACATGAATTACAGAGATAAAGAAACCATTCATTTTGGACCACTCAAAAGATCATTGCATATCTGTGTGTTACAAAAATACAACAAAAATAAGAAACTGGTCAATTAATTGAATTTTCCATAGTTTATTTATGTAGTTTATGTAATAAGCATATAATTTAGTTTAATCTAATCCTTTTTTTCCTCTGACTGTTTTATGGTTTGACTTTTTAAGGGCACATATAATGGCACCATATAGTTATCTTTTGAACAAAGGCCTACTTCTTATGTTGCAATCTGAATCGCTTTGAAGGGCCCACATTCCACCCAATACTTATACTGTATGAGCCCTCTGCACCCCAAGAGCCCCAGTGAAACTGTGCTGCCTGCACTGATTATATTTACGCCCCTGAATAAGGCATAATATGATGCAGATTGCTATCACAACGCTCAGGTTAATGAGTCCCTACAAATATCAATAATCATTGCTGACCCAAAATCAATAGCCAAGCTCCTCACGGGTATTCAGTGATTATTTATTCTCGCTCTGTCCATCTACCAATGCCTAGGACAATTACTCAGGATCGTCATCCAGATTGTTGGTTAATTACTGTAAGTGCTTTGGATGACAAGGTCACAGCCAGGACAGCTCCACTAAATAAAGACAGGCCCACCATGTCCCATTTAAATCCTGCATTTATCTAACTGAGTCTGATTTATGAATATTGATTAGGACTGAGGGGGGATTTCTCTCCAATTCTGCCAGTTTGTTTTACCCCATGTCCTTAACAATGTTTATTCTCAGCCTTCATCAATTCTTCAAAATCTCCAATTCATCTGTGCTTGCCCCTCGCTTGTCCTGCTCATACTTGTGCTGCTCTTTGTCATTTTATTAAGTGTCAACACTGTGATCATCACGACCAGGGAAGAGAATCTCATCTAACTCAAGTGTTTCTTCTTCTCTTACAGTCCAATGGTACACTCACAAGTTTGGATCCATCCTTTTTTGGGACAGCGCTCTACCTTAACTGTTCTTTTTGCTGACTAAGCCTCATTCGAGGTGATTAAACATGTAAACAGATTAGAAATATTAATCCTTTGTTGTTTGAGGTGATGGACAGCCCCAAGGTGGCTGATTTTGTTTGTTCATTTTCTTGTTGTTAATTTTGTTTCTTTTATCTATTCTCTCTGGCGATGAGTGTGTGTGTTTGTGCACAAGTGTGCTTATGTGTGTGGCGAAGGCCTATCTCTCCTGAGATGGTTGGAGATGGAAGCAGTTGTTTGTTTTTATTCTCTCCTCCTTTTTTCCCTCTCCTTCCCTTCCTCTCGGAGAAGACGACCGAGTACTGTACCACCCGCTAATCAGCAGTGCTGAGATTAACTCCATGGAAAACCAAACAAACAAAGAAATGGAGAGATTTTTCTTCTCCGCCTGGACTTGGCAAGCACTCCTCCCTTCCCTGGATCCCTCGTTCCTTGTCCGAACGGAGACGAGAGGGAGTGTAGAACAAAGGAGTAAGCATCCCTTTGTTGGGATTAGGTGAAAAGAGAAAGGCTCTTGTCTTAGAGGCACTGGGCGCATGTTTCCCCATCTAATTTAATAACGTGCCTTTGTGCCTCTGAGATATACTGTATTTTTTTTTTGGGTCGTGCCTGGCTGTGTGTGAATGTGTTGTTGAAGTGCAAACCTCACACTTGTGAAACATCCCAGTTGTGCTGATATGTCGGTATATTATACCATGACGAGAGAGACAAAGTGATTCTAAATAATCCACTCTGACCTGTGAAATGGCGGGGAAAGCTTTGAAGACACACGTGTTTGCGTGTGGATCTCTGCGCCGCTATTTGCATGCGTGTTTGTTTGTGATAACGGAGGCTATAAAAATAATAACTGCAATCTGCGGCAGTGTGGCACACCCTTACGTGGTTTGATTGGATTTGAAATGCCTTTGTTAATTTTCGTTCATTTACAGTTCAGGCATTCGCACAAAAATAAGCATGACGTGAGTGCTCTCTATATATGCCTCTGCACTTTTGTGAGATTTACTGACTCACCCACCCTAAACAACTCAGCTATATTTCACCGACAGGGCCATATTCTTGTCATTTTTACAGCATGTCTACTTAAAGGGATAGTTTAGCTTATTTGAAAAGGGAATTAATGAGCCTTATTGATAGTCAGTGTATCACCTATAGTAGAAGGCAGTCAGCTTGGGGAAGCAGTAGCAGTACCATTATGTATTTTAGCCACCTAAAAAAGGCCCACCCAATAGAATTAATATCTGTTTAAGTGTACACCATATTTAGAGTACTTTTTCCAATTCACCTTGCCGCCAGACAGCCTTTTCCAATGGCAACCAACCATTATATAAGCCAGATATTGCTCTTTTCAAACCATCTAGACTCCACTGGCAAAATCACTAATTTTACCTCACAGAACATGGGAGTTGCCAGTCTATTGCTGCCTCAGCATGATAGTTTGTTTTTTTTGCTGCTTTAAAAGGTTAGTTCGGACCAAAGTCGCACAGTAACACAAACAAAGTAACTGATCAATACAGCAGTAGACCAGCAACTCCTGTGTTCTGTGAGATAAAATTACTGCATTTCCAAAGGGAGCCTGGTTGAGTGATATCTGGTGGTGGTTTCCCTTCAGAAAAGGATGTCTGATGGCAACGTAAAGCAGCGAAAATATTCTAAATATAGCGTACACCTAAAGGACCAGTGTGTAGACTGCAAAGACCTCGCTTTATGGAAGAGGACTTGTGCACTCTGTAGATATAACAGGTTCATTCTAAGGTAATGAAAACTCAACAGCTTTTACTGCCCAGTGATTATACGCTAATGAAAACATACTTATGGACATTATATTCCATGTTCTGTCAGATCTCCATAAATCTTACATACTGGACCTTTGAACATTTTTTTTTCGATAGGCCAACTGGTCAAAATATGTTTTGCTGCTGACCCTGTCCACAGCAACACATTGCTTAGCTTCGGTGCTGGTTCCTTTCTTTGCTTCTCCAAACTGGGGACCTGCCGACCACCACTGACTATGGAAAAATACCCCATACAACCCAACTTCAAATAATCTTAAGTATTCCTTTAAGTGTGTATGTGGTATGAACAAGTACATACGTAACCTCCTTGAATGGATTTAGCTCCTCAGAAAATTATTACGACGGCGCACGTCTGCTGCAGCCGCAGCTGGTGTCACATTTAATTCCTTCCTCTGCATAAACTCTTCATCTAAGAGCCTTCTTGTCGTCCATGAAGTTGCCTCTAACCTGATACAACCTGATAGCTGTGATTAAAATAATATCACTCCATC
This sequence comes from Lutjanus argentimaculatus, assembly GCA_034769285.1. NCBI lineage: Eukaryota > Metazoa > Chordata > Actinopteri > Lutjaniformes > Lutjanidae > Lutjanus > Lutjanus argentimaculatus. Next base: position 8,922,911 of record JAWZSL010000001.1, read on the forward strand.
CTCTCTGTCTCAGGGTCAGTGGTCCTCTGGGAAATGGGAGGGGCAGACGGGATTCATCACATGTCTCAAGCACCCTATTCGGAACATATTTAGTTTGAGGGAGGGATTTGCGGATGTAGAAAAGATTTGATAGGGATAATCAATTTGGCTGCTAATCCAAATGGCCTTACAGGTGGCAGGAAGGGGCTATTGACCTTGTGTCAAGCTGAAAATCACTTCGAATGAAGCATCCGAGATCTCAGGGTCTTCAAGATGTTACCACAGAGATTAGAACCCTTTTGTACGTGTCTGTGTGCCATACTTCAGAATGAATTTTGCAGTTTTACAACCATCTTTTACAACACAGGAAATCAATACAACCTTAACTAAACCCATGAATGCAATCCTCATTGCTATTGGCGGCTTCTAACTGACCAATTGCCCTCACTTTGAATGTTATTGGCTAACGCTCACCTCAGCCTGTCTGTATTCCCCTCACTGGAACCGAGAGGTCTATGACTGATCTTTTTATTTCACTTTATTTTATTTTTTTGGTATTCCCTGTGTATACACTATGTGTGGTTGGGATCAGAGCCACAGTGTAAAAAGAAAATTTATTTTAACTCAAAACGTTAGTGTCTGCCATAAAATTTTAACTTGACTGAATTTAAAATGACAATTTGAGGGAATTTTGTAGTGACTCAAAACAAATGAACTTTTATAGTCAAATAAACTTAATATCAATTCAGTTGTACTTCAGAAAACCTGTTTAATAAGCTCAAGATATTAAGTTGAACCAAAAACTGTTTAGTCACACTGACAAACATTACAAACAAATTTGATTTCCTTTTACATTTCCTCGTTTGAATAGTTGCTTTCTTTGCTCCTAAGCAGGTTAGGGACTGAATTCAATTCTGCCCTTCATCAGGGTTTGCAGTCTTTTCATTATTGTGAAAATAAACAACCATGACTTATCTTAAAGTGAATTAAAGACACACAGCATGTTTTTATTATATGTTTTCTACAATAAAAAAAACCCTGTAAACTATAAAAAAGAAAGGTCTCAGGAGTTTTAGCTCTCAAACAATGCATTCTGGGAAGTCTGCTAATATGCTAATCATGTTCCTTTAAGCTCCTTTAACACTGAACAAAAAAGAAACACTGCAGTAACACCCACTAACATCTGGGTTTTGTCTTCAATGGGAAAGAGTACAATCAGCATTCACTTCAGGTCAAATGTCTCTGCAGTAGTTCTGCTTGAAGATGTGTATTTAACCGATGACCACTTGCCTTTAGTCAAGCATCTGAACGTTGGAAAAAAAACATTTGATTTCCTATAAATTCTTCCCTATATGTCCCTAATTATTTTGTTGTCTAAATATATTTTATTATGAAACAGCAATCAGCAGCACCATAATACTAATAGGAGACACTGAAGGTGAACATGACACAGTAAAATAAAGACAAAAGTACAAACAGCGAAGCAGGAGAGAAACTAAACGTCAAACCACAGAGATTCAGTTAGAGGCTACAAAAGTACTGAGAGCCGAACACACAGGCACTTTTAACAGCATCTTTCTCTCCGCTCTCTTGCACACACAAGTTGAGTCTCGGCTTTCCAGTGCACATCAAAAGCAACGGAAAGGCAATCTCGTCTACTTGCAATGGAAAGGGTCAATTGCCCATTTTTAGTGGGTATAAAAAACCTGCATATACTATGTGCTAATTTTGGTGTAAAAATTGAATTAGAATTTTAATTTAATGAGTTGATTGAACTCTGTACATTAATTCAAAAAACTAATGTTTATGAGTTCTGAAGTGTTCTGAAAATCAATACCAGAAATCTAAAGTTCACTTACCTTGAACAAATAAAACTTCTATGAATATGTTAAGTTAATGAGAAAAGATTAGTTGATTTTCACTAAATTTCTCCACTTTTTACAGTGCATGCTTGAACTAATTTATTTTTCTTTTTTCTAAGTTCTTCTTTGTGCTGACTGACACACAGAAATGTTTTTGTAACGCCAGACATTCAGTCAGCACAACCAAGTGTAGAATAAGAATGAGAGGAGGAAGAATGAGGAAATGAAGATGATAAAAAGAAGAAGAAAGAGGAAATGAGAGGATTGTTAATGAAAGACTGAGTCAAACTGCCCTTACTTAAACAACCTCTGACATGCCAAGGTCAATAATCATGACACCTTTATACTCTTTGTACAGCTATTTGTGTTCTGTCACCTACACACGCGCACACACAAACACACACACACACCCACACAGACCTCTGCTCAGACAAATAAACACACTGTGACACCTCTGAACCCTCTGCAAGAGTAAATGAGTTCTTTCCTTCGGGGTAAAACTCCTGAGTGAAAAACTGTTTACAAGTGAGTGTGTGCTGTTTGCGAGTGTGTGACTTGCGAGCGCTTGTTTGTGTGTGTCCGAGCGTGCTTCTACATACGTGCGTATTGCTTCGGCTCTCGGGCCAGGCAAACACAGGTCTCGACCCTGTCATTGTGTGGGAGTAGGGAATAGCGGGAGGCAATGGAGCTGGAGACACAGAAAATCAGAACAAGACCTGCTCAAAGCCCCCGTGGACTTTTTACAGCCAGCTAGAGAACAGGCCTGCGGCATGACAAAATGTGACCCACACACACACACACACACACACACACACCACGACACAATCGGAGGGGTAGGCGACAGGAGAAGAAAAAAGAAGAGAAGAAGAAGATGAAGAAGAAGAAGAAAGGAGAAGAGTTCATTGTTTCCGTATATTATCAGTGCATCTGGATGACACTAAGAGCAAAGGGGCTGTCAGAAATAGGAAGAGCTAAATGGGCGATGTAGGGAGTGGTGAACAAAACGTGTTAATCATCTCCTGGCAGTCCTTTAGAGTCGACTGGCCTCATTCTGTCCTGTGCGCGTATGTGTGTAAATGCATGTCCATGCTATATATATATATATATATATATATATGTATATATATGTTGTGTGTGTGTGTGTGTGTGTGTGTGTGTGTGTGTGTGTGTGTGCAGGGATGGTCACATCACACGGAACAGCTAATGAATTAAACAAAGCCTGTGTGGGAGTGTTTAAGTGATGTGCTAAGTGCTTACAGTTTGTATTTTACTGGTCTGCGTTTTGTCTCGGGGTGTGCATGCTGTGTATGCTTTGTGACCTCAGGTGTGTGTACGTGTGTGTGCTTTTGTGTGTGCGCGTGTCTGCACAAGAAATACTATGTTGTCTTTATCTTTGCTGAGCAGCTTGACATGCAGCAGTGCGGACACAGACATGATCGACATGCCCTCCACTTAGTCTTTTCTTCATCTACATATATTCATCATTCATTCAGACTACTTCCAATTTACTTTAATTTAACACACAAAAGCAGTTATGAGGGAAGTAAAAAGGCACACAGTGGTTCTTTTACAATTTCCATTCAAGTCAAACTAGAAGATTTAAGTGGCGATGGTATCACCAAGGCATATGATTGGCTGAAGTGTCTCCTGACATGAAAAAAACACACTTGAATGCCATCAAGGATCTCCCTGGTATGTTGGAAAAAAAAAAAGAAAACTTTAATCTCTAAGTGTTTGCCCTCAGCTACTTAAGTATTCCGTTATTCATTGCTAGAAGATCCTTAGCAACTGTTTTCCCCAAAGCATTTTAAGGGATCCATACCCATAACAGTCTTTTAAAAGTGAAATAATTTGTGGAACATGAGACAATGACTAAATGAAGAAGAGGAGGTGATTATGTGTATTTTTCAGGACAGGGAAAACCTACTGGAAATTGAACAATGCACAACTTGGTAGAGAGAATAGACTGATGTTTGCACCATCCACTCTGAAGCTAGGTAGCTAAACATTAACATAGCTTTCTCATATATTACAGGAGCAATATTATGTAACAATTGCAGAAATTAGTACTGCAGTCCAAATAGCAAGTTGGAGCCATTGACTGTATATCAAATTAGTTGATATGCAATTAAACATACAATTTATGGTTGAAGAGACTTGTTTCCCCCCTGAGACTTGGGGAAACTATGGCAGGCCGCAGGAGTGCTGCAGGAACGCAGGATACGTGCAACATTGTAAACTGACAATAACAAGCAACAAGTCCAACACTTATCCTGGAAACAAAAGCACACTGCTCTGAAAATACACACTCTGTACTTTGAGTTAAGTGACTTCCTGTCCCACCGCCTGCCAGACTGCATTAACATATTGTTCAATTCAACCAGTACAAACATCTAGATTATTAATGATTTCTCAGATCCAGACACTTACTCATTCAGAGAACATTCAGCATTAATCTGAACTCTGATTAATGTGAAACAGGCAAACAAAACAGTACTGGAATAGAAATTTCAAACAAGGACGCCATGGCTGTTGAAGTCAGAAAGCAAGTATTTCAACTTCCTTGAGTTCGTAGATCTCTGATGACATATCATGGTCATTTTATGACTTATTACAGTAAATGTATTACATATTTCACCTTTAAAGTTAGCTCTATCGTTTTATTGAAACTCAGAACTTTTTCTTGACTTCTGTTGATGTTTGGCTGTCTCCTTTCTTGCTGTTGCATTTTTATGTCTTCATTACTAGTTTTTTTTTGCATTGATTTTGTCATTTACTTTTTTAGCCCATCTTCTCCTTGACTGTACTTGTTATGGCTGTGTTAAATTTACTTTATATGCTTTCCATATTCTTTTAGGAGAGCAACATTTGTTGTCTTCTGTTTCCCTTTGTATTATCATTGTTATTCATTTTGGAAATGCTAGCTGACACCGACAATAATGCTGTCTAGAATGTTGTCAGTGAAAGTCAACCTTGGTAACTGAAGTGCACATGTGCTGTATTATGACAGTAACTGCCATGAAAGCCTTAGTGTAAACACTGAGGCAAGGAGACTATCTAAGAGACTTTATGTAATATGTACTTAATGGAACCAGGCACTGGCTAAAAACACAAAAATTGTGGGGTGGATCGCTACAATAACCCGCTACTTGTGTCATTCCCTCAGGGTCAAAAGCAGAACTTTCCATGTAACAAGTTATTTTCATTACTAGTCTTAAGTTGTAAGTGTAAATCAATATTGAAATCTCACCACGTTCTTGTTCCATCAAAGGTCAAACTGAAGATCTGATTTGCTCTGATAATTACTCACATGCTACAATTTATATCATTTTTAGCAGCTTCACAATAAATCAATAAGCCTTCACATTTAGGCGCCTAATAAGTCCTCATATCAGAGGGTCTGTAACATAAAAAAAAAAAGCTGTGTCTGTTTCATGTTTTGTCTTGCTGGTGGACTTGGCCTTTGCTTGGCCTTTAGACTATGGATTGAACCTTTAAATGTTTTGGGTCTCATTTGGTTTCTCTATTATCACAGACAGTATGTATAGATGAGCTGTTAATTAAGGTTAAGTGGTCTGATCAGCCATGCGCTACATCACAAATGACATGAGCCAACATAACAACAGGCTTTATGAAGAGATGCACAAGTGTCCGTGTAAATTAATAAACATAAACAGGCATGCATGTGAGCAAGTAGGCAAACATGTGTCGTATGCATGCAAGCATATACTGTCCACGTACGCATGCATATGTAAGGACCAACCGTGCATGAATTCACAAACGCACACGCAGACACACAGAAGCAGCTCTCTTCTCTAGCCTGACCCTGTGAGCTTGTTGAGCTGTGTGATGTGAATGTGTTATGACACTCTCTGCAGGCATGCAAAATTAAACAGGGGCTCCCACAGGAGGAACCATACATACTTAAGCTGTGATTTCCACTGCTTCATATACGCCAGGACGTGGAGAGCTGCTGCTCGAGACACTCTCTCTCTCTCTCTCTCACACACACACACACACACACATCCAGACATTTACACAAAGTTGTATCATTGAAAATGTAGAGTTTGCATTATGTATCCTTGCTTTTTCCATACCGAACAGCATGTCTTGGTTTCTTCACAAGGCCGTAGATATTACTTAGACACACGCACTCCGTCTTAAGACTTTTCTTCGTCTCTTTGTTTCTCTCTGTGTAATCTCTCATGATAGGTTTGTCCTGAAGTAATTTTCCATTCTCTATCCAACCTTTACAGATTTCTCTGTTTTTGCTTTACATGCTATTGTTCCACACAGCCGTCCATGCATGAGAGCGCAAATAAAACACATTCATACACAAACAAATAAATGTGGAAGTTGGACAAATCAAAGCCTGCCATGTTAGAGAAAATGAGGACAAACAGACTCTCTTCTGGCCCTTTCTCCTGGATACTAAGTGAAGCAAATAGACTAATGGTAGTGATTGTCATTAAATGAAGTATATCTACTCCCATTATTATAAAATGCACTGTCTATCTATGAATGGTATCTATAAAGATAATAAATTCCATCCTGAATCCTTGTTTGCTCAATATACACCTATGGCTGTTTTGGTTTGCAGACAATCTCTTGCACTTCCCTTTCTTTATTACCACCTTGTCATTTATTGCTGGTCCATTTACTCCAAAAATGCTGCTGAAATTTCCAACCACTGCTTTTCTGCTTTGTTTTTTATTTAAGCACATTTCAGATCTTATTGTAGGCTATTCCTCTGTTTAGACATGTTTGAGCAAACAGCATTAAAGGTAATATTTTAACACTATTTCCTGTGGAGGAACAAAACAACAAAACTCTACTAGAAGACCTGCATGGGTCAATGCTGAACTTTAACAACACACTGAATTCTTGCCATCTGTGCGTGCTCTGCTCTGCTCTGACTCTACGCTCGGACCCCCTGTGTAGGGAGGAACATGAAAAGATAATATCCTGGTTGCAGTTAATGAAGTAAAACATTGATGCTGAGGAACTGATCTTAATGGCTGTGTTAAAAAGCTGTTTTGATTGCACTGGCTTTGGGAACTGTAAAGTTCAATCACTCTTTTCTAGTATCAGCGAGAATATCTTATTTTGATTAGGTTTAATATGATAAAAAAATTGCTATTTACTGTTTTGAGCCAGATCACTCACTCTTCATTGAGGTGTGGAGAAAATCTCATCAGAATTTTGAAATAAAAAGAACTTGGATATCCCAAGGTAGCCATTTGATTGCTGCTAATTTAGCAAGGTCCACCTCTGAAAATAACATTTCTGATTAGATTTTAAATAGCTTTCTACCTAAAAAAATATATTTTAAGTACAGCAACTCACAACTCCAAATTAGCATAAAACGGCTATCAAAGGCATACACAAAGTAAACTGAAAGTTGTACTTGAACTATTTGGAACACATGTGTCGTTTTGGTTTCTTTTGAAGGGTAACAGTCTGACGTTTTTCCCCAACAGCCAGAATCACTATAGGTGCTACTGACATTGAGTGATAGAAGTTTGAACACAATGTTAGATTTTTTTTAAATTTTCATTTCTGCCTGAATATCTTTTGGGGAAAAAATATGGCTGCAGATGACCTACAGGCTGGAAAACACTATGGGATCACATTCACAGCATCCCAAGTCCAAATGTGGTAACAAAATCACAGTAAATGAATATTTACAGATCCCAGTGGCTATTGTGGGCTGTGGACGGAGCACAGAAGCTTCTGCTGGTTCAAGTGAGGTGTCAATCAAAAAAGTCAGACTTCAGGACTTATGATGGGACGAAGATATCGCTTTCATCTGGAAGTAAACTCTAGACACAGAGGAATGTAAGTGGACAATTACAACTTCTGCTATCTCGTTTGTGCTGAGGTACTGATTATGTGTTTTTCACTAAATATGTGACTGAACTGCATTGACTGGACCTTTGCAAATGAAACAGCACCGTTTTTATCCATGGTATCTTCCCCATGTTTAGAGAAGACAGTTTTGCATAAATTACTTCAGTTGCCCTTTGAGCTTGAAGAGATTGAGGTCTGGCCACAGTTTACTAAATTGCTTGATTAATCTTTGCAATTGTGAAGCATCCAAGTGGCTCCTCGAGGTTAATTGCAAACCAGGAAAAATATATGATCAACTACTAAAAATTATTCATAGTGCACTATTGGTTTATCTGAAGAACGTTTGAGAAGTTCAGACATCTCCTGATAATTACAAAACACTCATTCTACTGTGTAAACGCACTCAGTGTGTGTCCCTGTCCACTTACAGTTAAATGCCTTTGACCTCAAATATGCATACCTTCTTTCTCCCACATACTGTACACACATAGATGCACAAATTCAGTGCTCAGATACTCAAGATGTCTCATTTTCATGGATAGATGTCTCTATTCTCATGCATAGAGAATAGCTCATAATGCTCTGTGTCTGAATAATAGAATACCTGAGAGTAACTCACCCACAAGGGAAAAGTTGATGATGATGATGTGTGTGTGTAGTTGTGTGCATGTTTGTTTTTCTTGTGTGAGAACAAGAGAATGAAATAGACGCAGAGGCAAACAAGAAGTGAGCACAAGCGAGAAATGCATTTTCATGTGTAAAATATTCTTTCTACACCCGCATGGGACTCATTGGCAGGATGAACTTTTTCTCACCTGCGATGTGTTACATTCGTCTTGAATGCACATGAGCCCAAAGCAACATCCTGACCCACTTCAAGCAGAAGAAAGCCAGGCCACCTGCAGTAAAAGCACCAAAATGTCAAACAAGCGGTGCACAGTCAAGGTCCGGTAAATCCTCTAAAGGAGTGAAAGTGAGAAATGACAAGATGAAATAATTCAAAGGTCATTAAGATGGAAAGAGAGTTAGCGAACGTCAGACACCAGTCTTAAAAGGATGAGTGAAATAATTTCAAAGGATTTCTTGTGAGGTGTTTGGTTCAACCAGCCGGTAACTTGAGCAGTCTCATACCGCATACAGATGGTTTCATCACTTTCAAGGTTTAAGATAAATCAGGTTCTGCTCAAGTTTCTTTTGAATATCTTGTATGATTTCACTACTACCCTGTGGTTGAGTCATTGAGTAGTGTGGAAGACGAAAAATATGCAGCACTTCTTTCAAATGTAAACACACATCCACTTTGATTTATGGGTTAAATGCTGCAGGTTGAGGCTTCTACAAGGAACTATCATATTGTGTTGATTTCAAAAGTAAAATTATGTGTGGTCAACAAGTTACTTGGAAAGTGTAGTGAGCTAAGCTACCAGTTACTGTATATTAAATGAAGCTTCACTACACTGAAGCTAAAAAGACCTGATGGTGGTATTTTTATGAGGCCCGATTCCGTACTTGAAGCTATAAATACATAAATTATTTCATAAATACATGCATTTTAAGCAAATATATTACTTAACCATTTTTGTTATACCCTCTGCTGATCAGTCTTAAAAACTATAAATGCTGAATTTATTAAATCTAAACTTTTGCTCTGCCCCCTCATTTCTCCCCACCCCATAATTTTTTGGATCATTAAAAAAAAGTTAATAAATAATTTTTTTATTATTCTAAAACTGATTTAAAATGCACTTGTCACTGTACCAGCTTCTCTCTTTTCTCTGTTGTCACCACCATAATGGTAAACATATTATACTCTACTATACATATACTAGGTAATTATACACATACAGTACACTGCACTCAATGTCCTGCCCACAGTGCTATCTTATTGATTACACGCCACAAGTAATAACCAATCAACAGTGAAGGCTGTGTCACAGACCTCCACTGCAGGCTGCTCCAGTGAAAAAGATGAGCTGTGGAACCTCAGCAGCAGATATTGTCAAAATTACAATAAACAGCACAGTCGCATGATCTATGTATGTGTATGAAGGCAAACAAACTGTATGAAGTTGCTGTGGCTTCACTTACTGATCCCTAACAGTTTTATTTCAGACTGCAGCAGAAAGCTCTGCTGCGTTTGAGATTCAGAGATGCTTGAGGAAAATGAAGCTTGTGTGGACGTTACTGCACTACTTGATCAGTAAAAGAGCAAAGCGATTTGACTGTAAAAAAAAAAAGCAACGTTACCACCACGTTACTGAGAAATGCAGTTCAGTCAGACAACTCACGTTCAGAATGTTTATTCAGCAGCAGAACATGATTTGAGTTTGGCGTCTAGGCTCCGACTTCATCACTCCCCGCGGCTTAAGTTACACAGAGATAAGGGGAGTGATGAGCAAATTTTTGAACCCCCTGTTGGAGCCTGCAGGTGGATGCTGGGGTGGTGGTGGGGTTAAAAGAACAGGCAGCAACGCTAGTGCAGGGCAGCAATTCATTGGCAGGCAGGGGGAGAAATGGGAGGTTCAGCAGTTTAAATAGACCGCGAGATTGGAAGTGTGCGTTTGGTATGTAGAAATGAGAATTAGGTATGTCACGTGAGGTTGGCGGAGCAGCTCGAGTTGACTGCCTGAACTAGCTCGCAGGCGTTGCCACATTTAAAAGAATAACGCCACAACTTGTAGTGATGCTACTGCGTACTACTCACTTTAACTTGGCCTGAGAATATGTAAAAAACACAGGCTCGTTTCATCTGATTTCAGAATCCAAAAACTGATGTAGTGGCAGACATTAAGAATAACTAAATATAAATATCAAATCTTCTCACAGATGGTCTTGTTTGCTTATGTTGGTCATATAGCGGCATTAGCATTAAATTGAGACTGTTTCACAACCTATTAAAAACTCCTTGTAGTATCTTTAAATATTTTTTCTGGAGAAAATCAGTTATTTTCATCATCGTTTAATTTGTTTGAACCAGGTTCACTCATAAGCGGGGGCACTGAGTTCCTCTGCACAGAGGAATAACAGGACAGCTCATTTGTATTAGCAGCATGACTGCTGTGTCATCTGGGGCCAGAACATGGTGGTGGAGAGAAAACATATGTATAAAGTCCCCTCACTTTGATACTTCTCTTTTCAATAGAAGACAGAACATCAATCTGCATAATGAAAGTTCCATCCTGGACCCCTGCTGATGAGTCTTTACCTGCAAATATTGGGCATTTAAAACCTCACATAGACCATTCATACTTGTGTGGACAGCCACAGGAGCTGCTCCTGTTCACAATATCATAACTCTTTTAATACACTTACTCGTCATCCACAGGCATACTCACACAGCTAGCATCTTTTGAAGACACAAACTCAAAGACAATTCCCAGTAGGGGGAAACACTCATACAGTGGGTTGCTTTTTCACTTCATTTCCTTAGTAATATAGGAAAATAGAGTTGTGAGTAATGCCAAAATAATACACTGAGAAGAACCTGTAAACACGAGGAGCTTTATAGTTAAATTGTAAACATTTTGACTAGTTTGTTTGCAGTGCAGATGGGGGTAAGCTGTGCTCATGAGGGCAAAAATTTCTTCAAGTGCTATAACGCTCAAAATGAGACAAAACTGTTTTAGAATGTTGCAGAGAAAAGTTGCAGAAGAGCAAACTGGCCGGTCTCACACCGACTCAAGCCAGCCGATGGTGTTGCCCGTGACTCAGCCTGACGAATCGCCAGTGGCTGGTTTTAGAATGTTGGGCATGTCACCTGTTTCAATTGCCAATCATCCCATAGAGAATATCTCATAGAAAGTCAGCTGGTGAAGCGGTTGTTGATCAGTTGATGCGACTGGTTAAGAATTAGAAGTCAGCTGTCAATGGTCGTATAAAACAGAGCAGTCAAAAACTAGAATTACTGGCTCTCAGTTGTATGTCTCCACCAACCGGGTCAGGTTGCAGTTTACATCCATGTCTGTCCAGACTCATGTCATGCATGTAGAGAAGACTTTGAGGAAAAATTAGGCAGTTGGGTCCACCAGTAATTGAGATTAGCTGTTGACAGTCTCAAGGTCCGGTGATCACACATGCACACACACACACAAACCACTGCACAATTTTTACTCCTAGCTTACACCTTGTAGGAATAATGTTTTATTATTCTAATTCATCTGCTCTCACAACCAGTGCTCCCTCACCTTATTCAGTTACTACCTTGATTGCCCATAGCTGCACTCTCTCTCTCTCTCTCTCTCTCTCTCTCTCTCTCTCTCTCTCTTCCTCTACTCAACCACACTCCCTATGCACACACCTTTAATGTTTTTGCTGTTTAATTAATTCTAGAAATGCACTGTGGCAAGTAACTCACTATCACTGGGCTCATTCATATTTTAAGACGCTACAAATTACATCCAGCTACTAAAAAGCCTGAACAGCCGGCAGTTAGAACTGAAGTACAGAGAGTGGTTGTGATGGGGATGATACACTGCCTCGTCAAGTCACACTGGTATAAACTGGAAGGTTTTCTGAACGTTACAGACAGGCGCATTGCAAAAAGTTGCAATTTTCATCTTGTCTCATCGGAATCTTTGATCTGAACTGGACTTTAGAGACAGAGTGTGTTCCAGACGTGGTTTTCAGGCCCTCAGTGACAGTACCTCTCTGCTTTGTCATATGTTAGCAGCTGCAGCAAGTGGCCTGCCCTTCGTCTCAACAGATCACAGGTGCTGGAACTCTGCTCTGCTCTCATTATCAACCCAAATTCAATTATGTAATAAGAGGCCTCAGCTCCTATGAAGTTGAATGGAATTGATCTTGATAAGGAGCAGAGACCCGTGAAATCTGCAGGGTCCGTGACCCACAGACCAAATAATAAGAAATACTGAGAAGATAGATGAGGCTGCCCTGATGAGCAGAGACCTGCAGTGTGTGTGTGTGTGTGTGTAACAACTGCTCTACAGTTCAAGCCTTGGTATCATATTAAATAGTCAAAATGTGCTGTGGATTACCTGTGTATGCAGGTGTTTTGTGATTCTGTGTGTGTTTGTGTGTGTGTGTTTAAGACACTTTAACAGAGCAGGAGTTAGTAAACAGGCAGGTGTATGCCCACAGGGATTGATGTCATTCATTCAGATGCATGTACACACACACACAGACGCAAATGCACACACAAACACATTCGTCTGTGTGGATGTGTGCTATCTTCTGTTAACTGAGTCTCCCAGGTCAGCCAAAGCTGGATACTTGTCCAAAGCACTGTACTTTCATGTCAATTTGCCATTTCACAAGGGGCAGGCAACTCACTGCGCCATTCACAATTTAGATCTTGGCCCTGGATTAAAAAACTTTCTGTGGCGAAAACTTGCAGAATACCCTGCTGTTATCTTCATTTCATGACTCATGTTTTTTAAATCTTATACTTTATATTATCCCACTATATGGTAGTCTCCAATACATATATAAAAATTAACATTTGCCATTCAGATACATCTACTGATGTATTTCACATAAATGAAGATAATGCAAAAATGTGTCCACAGATTATCATTCCATGAATATTTTTTACATATTACGAAAAATGCCTGGACATAAATCTTTTTACAACAGGTCTATGCACCAAGTGCTCCAAATTGAGGATCATACAATTATTCCAACAGCACCTTATATAGAAATCCCACTGGACTGAAGGTGGATTGGTCTGACAGCCCATTATCCCAAAAACACCCATTGCTCCGAAAGTACAGGCTCTCCCTGCAGTTGTTAGATGTTATTCCAGTGACTGCCAGCCTTGTCCATGATGGCAAATCAGCTGGGGGTTTGCTTAATAGGTTATCTGTCTGGCCTTATACCAAATGCCATTCAAGTGATTTTAATGTAAGAGACACATTTCCAATGTCGGGATAAATCATCAGAGTTTTACCACAGTTGGTGTAATCCTCCATCACCTGAGTCATTGTGGTTAACCTAACCTTACCTAATCTAACCTAACCCTAACCCAACTGCAGGGAAAGTGTGTATTTCCAGAGCAATGGGCCTTCAGAGCAATGGGCATTTGCTTTCAGGATTAAGAGGATGTCGGATAAATGGGGTTACGATCCAATGGGACAATTTCCAGGCTATTGGAGTTTTGGAATAATGGGCCATTGGAACAACGGGCAGTCCTCCAAATTGCTAACAGCTTATAAAGGTTTTTATAATGTTGTTGTGTTATTGTCTTCCTTTGATCAGACTTTAATTACTTTAAATAAATAACCACTATCAGGCTTGCAGGAACCAAAACACTGAGATACTCTTTTTTTAAGTAAGTTTAAGTAGTTTATTCTTGAGATTGCAGAAAGTGTGATAAAAATTTGGGATATGAAGGCTTTGGATTCAAAATGCAAGACAAAAATATTTCCCCCTGCATCAATTTTTACACCATTCTCGTTACACATCTGGGTCGGGATATTCTTAATTGGTTTATTATTAAAACACAGAAGTCATATTTTACTGTGTAAGTGAAACTACCTCAATGGAACTCATCCTAACGTGCTTCATGTTTTTTATGATTAAGTTTAACAGACATAGGGTTTGTGATTAAAAATAAGCACATCTACTATAGGTTATAGATTATGTAAATGATGCAGTTTCCTCAACAGTGACCCTAGGTCTGGAAAGTGGAGCCCTTCAACATGTACTTTGAAGCCAATCAGAACATGTAAAAATGTTATTGGACAGGTATTAGGCTGGTGCTGATATACATTTCACCATATGCCCACTGTGCAAGTGGTGAAGTGCAAGTGGTGAGCGCACAACCCATATGGCCACAATAGGGGAAATACGCCAGGTTGGTTTAAAGTGGAACTATTCTTTAATTGTACTCCTCAGTGGGCTCATAACGTTCACAGCAGAGTACCCTGAGAGACAACAAAGACTCCCACTGCAGGACAGATTGGTAGACTGTCAGCCTCTGTTGCCTCGCTAACTACAAAGATTCAACAATGGCTTTTCACCGACACCAACATGACTGGAGGAAATGATTATTGTAATAATGGTGGAATAGAATGTGACAGTGCGTCAAGGACGGCATCCATTGTCCTGCAAGTCCTGATTCTTGCAACACTATGATAAAATAAGGACACTGGACACCAAAGAGGCGACTTTGATTACTCAGCCCTGAATCTGTCTGAGAGTTATGTTATTTAGCCTGTGGCGTTGTTTCAACATATTGTGGTTATAACAAAAGAAAACATCGTCATAAGTCAAGCTGAGCCAGACAATCCATTTTGGGTGCTGGTTTTGTTAGACTGAGACACAAAATATGTATATTTGTGCGTCTGCTGGTGCATATGAGTATGCCCATGTGGTTGTGTGTATGTGTGTATGCTTGCGTATATTTGTGTGGCGACCACTGAGAGTAAATAACCACTGCGGGAAGCTGTCATTTGTTCAGATTTTATTTGGATTGTCTATGTTCCCTTGGCAACTGGTGAAGGGGATTAGTGAGTACTCTATGTCTGGTCTTAGAGGTCAAGGATAGCTCTCTGTCATTCTCCTCTCTGTCTGACACACACACACACACACACACACAAAACACACGGACATAAAGCTTTTTTTTTTTCCTGTCACTTGCCCCTGTGCTCTTGGTTTAAAATGCAAAGCAGCAGGAGATTAAAAGCCATAGTCCTGACTGTCGGTCTCAGACTGCCGTCACCACTGTTTGAAAACACATTTTGTGCAGTCGGTCTGAAGTCAATAAGGTTGCTGAGGAGATAAAGCAATAGGCAGACAGGAAGAGAAGGTGAAAAGAAGAAAAGAAGGAGTGAGAGATGGAGAGAGGCAGAGAAAAGCAGAGCAGGACAGAAATGGTGAAAGAGAGATAGTAGAGAGGTCACTGCGCCACAACTTCAACAAACTAGAACCCCTAAAAAACCACTTATGCTCTATCTTTGTCCATCTTTTCCCATCTCTCCTCCCACCACCCTCCTATCTCTGAAGAGATAAATGGAACTGGCAAAGCTAAGTTGGGTGATGACGACTGGTTTTGAATTGGTGCCTTTTACAAATTTTGAAGGACCAGGGATTTGTCATTAAACTTACTTTTGGAATCCGCTCATTGGAGTGGTGTGGTGAAATACACATCAATGCATGTGGAGGATTTTTACAATAGTGCGGACAGAACCCTGCACTCAAAAGTGTGGCCAGGCTTCACAAGAGTGAAATACTGTGCAACAATAATTTTACTCAAGCATTTGCATGCAGCATAGTGTAAAAATGAAACATTTTTATATTAGCATCAATGAGAAGAATCAGATCTGATATGCAAATGATTCAAAGTACAGAAAACACACACATACTCTCAGACACTGAAGATCACAATCAAAGAACAAGAGCAAGTTAGAAAGTGAAACCCTCTCACTTCAATTTGAATGTCTGACCGCACTTAAGGAGAGAAGGGGCAAAAAACGGAAATGGGAGGAAGGAAGGAGGGCAGCAACTAAAGAAAGCAAGAGTGAGGGCATTCCTCTTAATGTCATCATCATTACCTTATTTAAAGGGACCTTGATTTCCCTATAATCCCTGAAACTGGAAAGATTAAACTTCCTGGTCAGGTTTAAAATTAAGACAAACTAAGCCGCCTAAACAGTGACATTTGCAAAATATGCATTAAATGTAAATTAAACAAAAAATCCAACAACATTACATAACCCTGTTATGTTATATGGTTGTTATGTTATTTTTGGTTTAGCTACCTTTAATGACCTCGAGGACAGGTGGCTCAACAGCATAGAAGCACTACAGCTGAGATGTTAAAGGAGAGAAAAATGAGAAAATGTCAAATAAAACAATAAAATATATCTATAATATATCCACAGTTGTAAAAATGTCATGGGGGCTGTAGTTAACTAACATTAATTGTTGTTTTTACATGGCTATAATTATGAAGGGTTCAAATTAAAATAGCAACAGCCACAATTTATCTTGACGGTAGCTACAGTCGTAGGAAAATCCTAGGATATTGCAGTGAGAAGACAGTGGAACAACAGTTAGCTCAGAAGTGGCATCACGACTCTGTAGTGGAGTGAAATACTGCTTTTGAACACAGCACCGTCTGATACCGCTGCTGACTTCCGGGTTTCAGTTTTTATTTTCTGTTTTATTTGCGGCTAGTGAACATAACTCTGGATGACGATGCTGTGCCAAAGGCAAGCACAGCAGTATACTGTTTCATCCTTTTTGCTGCTGTTACATGGTGGTTAAAGGTATTGTTTTTTTAAGTATTCAAATTTGATTACAAAAGGGAAGGTAGAAAACCAGATTATCTTGGTAAGTCATTAGTGTGAGATAATGTGTTGGCAAATGAGAGCCCATTACAGTGGAGCACATTTCTCAGTTGAGTCTCTTTATTAAATCACAACACTGACAGGGAGATGCTATGGTGATATTTAAAACACAACTGTGAAAAGTGTTTGCTAATATGACTTACCTTGTAACATAGTAATCATGGACTTGTTGATTGCAGCATGATTCTCGACTTAAATGGCAGTAAGTATTTGCTCTGTGTGCACCATGGCAACAATGAGCTTCATGGCTCATTAGGTAAGTGGGTGGATTCATGAAAATGCAACCGCATTTCTTCAGAGTAATTGACAGATTCAATTGTTCGTGTGGAACACCATGTCAGTGGAAGGTGTCCATTAATATACCAGATGCAGACAAATCACCGCCTACCCAGGTTAGTCAGGACAGTGGGCAGGACACTGATCACCTATAATGCTTACACTTAGGGACTACACCCACTCCATCAGGGAGCCCATTCCTCATGTGAACGTACCTACCAAGCAGTCTCCAACTACGATCCACCCCACACTGTTGTTGAGACTGGTGGCTCAAGTTCTTGCATAGCTGCCACAAACATAACCTGCAGGGTGAGCACAGGGTGATAATACAACTGATATTACCTATACCAAAAATACACTGGGTAGTTGTAACTTATCATTACAAAAGTGCCTAGGTTTAGGCACTTTTGTAATGATTCAAAACAAATAAACTTTTCTGGTCAAATAAACTTGATATCATTTCATTTATACTTGTTTCCCTTTCAATACTAACCTCCATCAGGGTTTGCAGTGTTCTCATTATTGTGAAAACAACAATAGCAACCATCACTTATATTAAAGTGTATTAGGAAATGCAGAAAGTTATGTTATGTGTGTTTTTTTTCACACAATTAACTCAGGAGAGTTTTAACCCTCAGACAGCGCATGCTAAAGCAACAACAGAACATTCATATTGATTGAGCCGCCTAAAAGAAAATATTTAGTAGTATTACCCTGTATAACCACTAAATATGTGTGTGTAGTATATTATTATATATAATATACATATATTATTGTGTTATATATATATATATATATATATATAACATATATGTTGAATATACTATTATCCAAAGGAAAATCTTCTCCTCCTTTTTAACCAGCTAATGTAGTGCTCACCGTAACTTTGGATGGAAAAATGTAAACACAGGCTCGTTTCATCTGATTTCAAGGAGAATCTGACCTGGTGGCAGACAGTTAGCATAACTAGAAGTGGCGAGTCTTCTTGCAGATGGTCTTGTTTGTTAGGTCATAGAGAGGAACTGAGGCTGTTTCATAAGTAGTAGCAGCTTTTATTTAATGAGCTGATTTAACTCTTCATTTCAAGTCAAACATCTTCAAGTTAGAAGACCTAAAGATCTTAGGTTTTCTGAAAATGAATACTAGAAATTTTAAGTTTAGTTAACTTGAATAGATATTTATGTTAAGTTAATTACAAAAAGATTGAAAACTCAAGGTGAGGTTATTGGAGGTGCAATCAAACCTGGTAATTTCACATATAACACAACTTGAATTCTTTCTTCAGTATCATTCAGGTAAAAGAAGCAGCATCACTCCCATCACTTGTTGTGTACAAATCAGTATGAATGTGGCATATGACACCACAACAGTTCTTATGTACAATGGTTGGGCTCAAACAATGCAAATAAACAACTGTCTTGCCTGAATAGCAGAGCAAACAGATTTTGCCAGCAGGACAACGTGACAAGTCCAAACAAACATTAAACAATCTCTGGGTCAATTGCAGGAACATGCACTGCGGGGGTATTGCCTCTGATTAACTATATCAATTTTCAACACCCATATTGTAGTATTGTAGACACACAATCAGTCACAATAATTTGGCATTTATAGTACGTGCTAGTCTGTCATATTGCAAAGCTAACTAACCTGTTTCTTAACTCATATTCATGCAAATAATTCTTTCAACCATTTTTTCTTCAGTTCCGACTTTGTGAGTGATTTACGTGCACTGCAGTAACAGAACGCAAGAGTGGAAGGCGCCATGCTGGCCCTGTTTGTCCTGCCTTTGTCTTTGGCCCATCTAGACCCCATGCTGATATAAGCCCTATGCTTTACCAAGACAGCCTGTCGTTTTTTATGATGAAACCAGATGAGATTTAGAGAGGGATGTGGGGAGAGGCGGGAAGAGGGATGGATTTTTTTCTCCTCTGACACCCCAGCGGAGGAACTACAACGTCCGATTTTCATTTCAGAGGAAAAACTCAGGGGAGTCTGAGTTATGGACATGACAACAAACGCTGTTTTACTGCCCATGATGTGCTCTGTTTGTCCATCTTGCTCCATCTCTATGATGATTCTCCCCCGCCTGTCTGGCTGACGTGTTTAGTCGTCTGCTTGTGGATCGTTGCGTCTGTCTGCCTATCTATCTGTTTTACTGCGAGTCAGTTTGTCTTTCAGCTCGTCCTCATGTTATTTTGCACCTTGGTGTTTATGCCTGTCAGAAGCTGAAGAAGCACAATGTAATTCTCTTGCCTTTGCCATCAACTACCTGCCCTAATAATGGATGGGATGTTCAGTTCCCTGGCCAATGTGACTCATTCACATGATCTATCCATCTGCTGTTTTGAACTACCATCGCCTCCCTCTGTATTCCCTCAGAATGTACCCCCTTGTGTCTCAAAATTGCCTTTACATTCGTGCAGCCATTAAATGCCTTTGTTGGCAGATCATTTGGTTGTTCATTATGGGGGATAGTTTTATGAGCTGTCCCCTAGCCTGTGCCATAGTCATGCTTGTGATACATGCAGATAATTATCCAGCAGCAATCATCTCTCAGATGGTCAATAATAATATGACATTAGGCTGATGGAGTGGAGGCATATACTGTGTTATTGCAACCCTGCAGGGATTTACATGAGACCATATACTGGACCTCTGTTGTGCTTCATGAGGGGGAGGGAGATTGTGCAATATAATTTCTGTGGTTTGAGGAGGAAGGAGAGGTCTATGTTGTGGCCATGGGGATGGACATAAAACCACACACACTCAATGTTCTTCATGAAGTAGGTGAAGAAAGGAGCTGTGGAGAAAAGGATCATTATGGGAAATGGAAATGTAATGCATTTATGAAGCCCTCAATACACAAAATCCCACATGTATATGTTTTGTTTCCTATGTTGTTTACACTCGAAGCATAAACAGTGGTGCTAATGTTCCCCCAAGGGACATTACATAAGATTGAACCTGTCATTCCTCTATAATAGTTTATATAATTCATCTTGAACAGCGTAGAGCTGGAGTTGGTGTGTGAGAAAGAAGAGGAGAGGGGAGATAACTGCAATGAAGTGGAGAAGAAGAACACGGTATGAAACTACATGCCTGGTCAAGTAACTCTCTGGAACATTGTTCATTTTTTGAAGCATGGAAATACTTGCTTCAAGTACAACCAAGTTAGTCCACTTAAATGTGAAGAATCGACTCCCTTATTCTCAATCTTTGGAGGGATATTACATGAGGTTAAGGTAAGGGCCGTCCCCGACCAGCACTGCAACAGTGCAAAGATGAAAACCAAGATGTTCTTGGTGAGTTTTACTTAGCGTCTGTTGAGTTTGACTGAAGACGATGATGATGTTTCACAAAGGGAGACTTGTTAAGTTTTGGTTAAGCCAAACAAAACTTATCTCACTCTGTCTGGTCTGGTCTGTCACTGTAGGGCTCCTTTCCGTAATGTTGTCAGATAGTTAAAATAACAATCTGAACCTGTCGGAGGCAAAAACGAGCACAAGTAAACAAACATTACCTGCTCTGTTTGGTGAAGCCGCTGAGAGTGTGTCACCAGCGCTGCCTTTCTATCAAGCTTTTCCGCTTCCATCACCGTTTGTTTTGTGGTTTGTGGTGATTTAGAGGCTCGATTTGTAAAGTTTACAGCTTATTCTGTGTACAATGACTCAGCTAAAAGACAAGAGCTCAAACTGGTTCACCCACACTATTCTCTTATCAGTTAACCACCAGCGCATATTGTCACAAGAATTTTTTAAAATAAGTTCTCCAGCTAATATAAAACTATATTTATGACCACTGAAATGTTCTCCCTGTGCATTTCTTTGAGCTTCTATCTGTTTTATCCTGTTACTTCAATGCACACTGACTGACAAAGGAAAAAAAAAACCCTGAATGCTCGACTGGAAGAATCTCAGTCGACTGGAGGGTCACCGACCGATGATTTGAATCTTCGACGATGAGGGGACAGCCCTAGTACTACATAGCCTCATATATTTAATAACGTGAACATGAGCTTAGTATATACAGCAGCTTGTTACAAACAGCTCGTTAGTTACTACTATTACTACTAAAGTCATTTGTGTTTCAACGATTGCTACAGATAGCTTAAATTATCAAATTAATAACTTTCAGGTCTATTTGAATGCATTTCAGTAAACCTGATTTAAATGTCAATCTTCCATATAACCAGCATTAATTATGATTCAAACTTTTCACAATGGGAATAAGGTCATTCAAAGTCACATATCCAGGATCAACCATCTGACACATAATGATTATAGCCATGTGTAAAGATCAATGTAAAAGCATGTGAATAATGCTCCACTAGTGCAAAGAGGCTTAATGTGGAACAAAAATCCACATGATTATGCCACCAGTGGCCTATTGTCCTACAGCTGACGCCAGGATGAATGCTTTTTTGCCATAGTAAGACCCTGCCACTAATTTATTTAGGTCTGGTGATCGTCAGCCTATCGTGGTCCCAAATGCCATGTTCTTAGCTGATAGTAGTGGAATACTACACTGGCATCTCAGACTGATACAAAAACATGTTACAAGTGGAAAATGCGAGGCGCAGTGGAATTAATTATTCAAGGTGTGTCCAAATCCACTTTTTTTTGTCCTGAACCAGGTTGAGGAGCAGTTAGGCAGCTGTCTGTGCTTTTCCTTCTTCTCTTCCTCCTATCCTTGCTCCTCCGTCCTGCTAACACTGCTGTGGGTGTAGGAAACAGAGTCAGAAAGTGTTTCTGAAGTTTGAAGTGCGCAAAATTACACACGGATATATCCAACCAGCTCTGACAGAAGCACACAGACCTTTTTCTTCCCAGGTCGGGCCGGTCTCGTGGTCAGACATAACATCTTGTCAATTTTGTATGTTATAAGTTATAATTGTTTAATCCTTGTTTTTCTGAATCCCGATAAACACGCAGACACAAACACTACAGCTGACTCCAGCTGTCATGCTGACTGATCTATTAAAGAGGAGATGTGGTGGTGGTTTTTACTCCAATGCCCTGAGCACAAGACAGCAAATGCGCCAGGCTATACCTTCGTTTTACCTTCCATTTTAGACCTCCCGCCCATGGCCACACAGACCACGTGCAAGTCAATTTGCTATCTTGCAGGCGTTGCAAAAATGGCACTTGTGCTGCTGTAAAATAGCAAATCCACCTGCACCACCAGCGCAACGCCTTTGTGCGCAGTGTAAGATAGGGCCTGCACAGACTGAAATACAGGACGCAGGTTGGAGGACGCAATTGGATTGACCTACAACCAATCAGAGCAACAAAACATGCAATCTAGCATTGCATAGCATATTACAGATCACAATGCAGTAACAGTATCTTGATTCATATTTGACCAACACACCATTGTTTGACACATAACACAAAATGGCTGTCACCTGGTTGCAAGAGATATGTTTCTGAAAACATTCTAGACAAGAAATAGGCAATGTAACAGAATATTTATCCCTATTTGACCAGCACTGCCTATTTTGACAGTTTGATCTGAGTTCCAGGAGCCTGAGGCATTGTGCTGGACGGACCAGCTGAGTGGATGTAATTGGACGCACTCCAAATTAAAAAGATGGCTGTGATTGCCCTGAGTGTATGAAAAGCTGGTGAAATTCTGTCTGAATGGAAAGGAGGCCAGACTTGAAAACATGAAGTTAGGAAGATTTGTCTGGTTTCCAGGCTAGAGGAATGAAGCATTGATATTTACTGCAGTAGCTTTAACTTTTAAATTATTTTCAGCAACTAAAAGTTGGGGCAGGGTGTTTATTTTTGGCATCATTGGGCAAAAGTTCCACAAAAAAACCCTTATAAAGTAATTCAAGTGGTCTGAGAGAAAACCAGACTTCTGCTCCTCATTTTGGCTCTGCTTTCAGTTTTTGGCCAATCACAGGTCAGGAAGAAAGTTGATTGTTGAGTCTCATTCCCAGAAAGGAAGTATCTGACGACTTGGGAATGAGACTCAACAATGAGCCATCTTTGAGCCATCAATCCAAAGCTTTGGTAATTTGACAATTTGGGAATGAGACTCCACATTCAGCTATCTTTCTCCACAATTGTTTTCTGCACCTTAAAGTAAAGCTGTTTTAAATGCTAATCATCCAAGTCACTGATGTGAGATGATCCAAACTGTTCACCGTGGAATGAAATCCTCTGAAGTCACATATGTGGAATCAACCATTTGGCAAATAATGATTTCAGCCATGTATAAAGGTCAGTGTTAAAGCACACCCATGATTTACTAATTAATTACAAAGGTCTTGTGATCATAAGCCTATTGAAGTCCCAGTTCCATGTTCTTCACTCATAGCAGTGGCTACAGCATGGATATTTGCTGCAGTAGCTTCAACTTTTGTTTCATTTTGGTGCATGAGAATCTCTACCCGCATGTTACTGTGGCACTGAGGTGGCATTTTTGTAATTCTGGTAAACCTGTTCGCTTCAGTGTGTCTTCTCTAAAAAAAAGCTAGAAAGATGGCATGCACACAGGGTCAACAGAAAACCATAAAAGTTCATAGATTACAGAGGTGCAGTTTCAGTTTGACACAACCAATCAGAACGAGTAACATTCTGTCCTGTTAGAATAGGTTTTAAAAGAAAAAGGAAGAAAATCAAGAACAGAAACTGAAGATGTTTACAGCATCCCAACAGCCTCAGGCACAATTACCTCCATTGTGCTTCAGTGAGAAACGAGGGAAGATGAGCGGATGGGAGAGATAGGACAAAGAACTGGAAAGCGAGAAAGACCGAAGGACGTGGTAGAAGGTTGAATGAAGGAGAAGATAAGGATGTGCAGGACAAAAGGGGAGTAAATAAGAAAATTGAATGTGAGGATAAATAAGCGGAAGAGATAATAATATGGTCGCCGAATGGCACATATGTGACGATCAAATCTTTCATCCTTATTGATTTTGCTCTTGGACATGGTTTTATATTGAGGTCAGAGGTCAAATAAGTGGAACTGGAAAATTGCTGGATGATTGCAATGCATCCTGCATGAACACACACACATACACATTAAAATACACACACATACATTATATACCGGCATACTCATGCACACATTGGACATATAAAGCACATATGTTTCTTGCTAATACTGCAATTCTTCATGGCTTAGGGGTATGATGGTTTAGCAGACAGTAGCTATGTTCATGAAGATAAAGAAG
This sequence comes from Lutjanus argentimaculatus, assembly GCA_034769285.1. Classification (NCBI taxonomy): domain Eukaryota; kingdom Metazoa; phylum Chordata; class Actinopteri; order Lutjaniformes; family Lutjanidae; genus Lutjanus; species Lutjanus argentimaculatus. The sequence goes on from JAWZSL010000001.1 coordinate 8,947,372, forward strand.
AAGTAGAAGAAGAAAAATGCAGAAGAAGATTTTAATGAGTTCCTAGACATCTCTAGATGCACAAATAAATCCACCAGACTGGTGTTTGAGAGAAAAATAGTAATGGTCAGTTCTTTTTCTTTGTACTTGTAGAACTTCAAATCCCTGATATTGAAGTATTAATTTGGGATGTTAGACTCTGCTGTCTCTATCCTTTTATCCCTTTCTTTTCTGTCCTTTTTTCTTTTCAGTGGTTTGTATTTATGTTATGCCCTACTTCTAGTCAGTCAATTCAGTTAATCAATAAGATGGGAAGGGTTACCTCCTTAGGGGAACATGTGCTCCATTGTGTGTCTGTGATGTATCTCTGTATTTTTGTGTCTTGTGCTAAATGCGCTTTCATCGTATGTCATCCATCTGGAGGTTGGCCATGTTGGAGGTACTGAACATAAACAATGCATCCAAACTTGTAACTGTTCCTGATTATTTGCTGCCTTCAAATGAGGTTGGGATTACTGTCTTCACAAGAGAAGTTCATATGAACGACCCCCTCTTGTGATATTCACAACCTTGTAGGTGGAACTTTTCTGAAAACTCTGAAAACTTCTCTTCCATCCACACACCATCTCATCATAGGCTTCTAAACCTTTGTAGCATCTAAGGTCTTCAGGTGTGTACAGCTCTGAGAAAAAAAAAAAACAAGTTAGTTCACAAGTTAGGATTGGAAACAGGCAAAACTGTCCAGCACATCCTCATACCTACACGACAAAACAGGTCGATTGCACAGTACTCCCAGATCGACGTAGAGGGTACCAGCAGTGACAGGATTACCAAACCTTAATTAGTCACATAAGTTACATAACATTACACACATGGTTTGTGTTATAAAATGGTCACAGTTCCACCTTCACTTTTCATTTCACACAGGACTTGAACCCCAGTGATTGTCCATCCATCCACTCTTTCATACCTCTCTTGTTGTACTTACTATGCCCACTAGAGCTTACTAGAGCTTACTATGCCCACATTCAGTTGGAATAAGCTGCTTGTACATTTGATCAACATGCACATTTTTCTGGTGAGGACAGGCTGATATTGTTGGGTCGTCACCCCAACACGAAGGAGCCAGCCTGTATGGATCATCACCATCTATTAACCTTAGCCAATCAAAATACTGCACCATTTTCTGGGTCTCAGGACTCAGTCCCCATCAGAGCTCAGCTGTTGTTCATGGCATGAAACACTCTGTTTTTAGGATAAAAAAAAAATAAAACCAAGCTGATCAGAAAAAAAAAAAACTCTTGGACAAACATCGATGTGATAAAAACTACCTAAAATGACAGAACATCTTTGTAAAAAAAATTATTTGATGTGTACTTTGTATTATCATTGGAGAGGCAGTGTTTTTGAGCTTTACTGCAGCCAGCCACCAGGGAACATTCAAGATGCTTTGGCTGTTGGCTTCAGTTTTTGAGTGCGCTTGTGTTTTCCATTTCTAATATATGTTAATGTCTCCAAGTATGGATGTGTATACTCTTCTACCTGTATATATATATATATATATATATATATATATATATTATATATATATAATATATATAGTGTATATAATCATATAATGGATAAGGGCTTGAGGCAAAAATAACATCAATAAATCATCATAACAGAGTTGAGGAAAAAAAAAAATCCAAAATTTTAATGTCTCATTTGCAACAACCAGAGTCAAGCAAACAATGTTTTCATTTATTCATTTATTCATCTTACCTGCTTATTTCTTTTCAGGGTCAAGAGGACAGGAGCTTCTTTTTCAGTTTCATAAATTGCATGCAGGTAGGAAAAACTGATGTGATTCTAATTTCATGGACACTTTCAGTTGGAGTTCAGACGGTTACAAGTCTTCAAAACAGGTGTTAAACAAAAAGAGATCATTTATACTGACAGAGGGTTCACAACCAGAAATTTCTTTTTCTTCACACTGCAGCTTTATTTTAACCTTTTAATTAATTGAAGCTTTTAAGCACGGGGGTTGACGAAGCCACCGCGTTCCTGCCTTCATCATTTTCAGCTTTTTTGTTTGAAATGTGTGAGCGTTCATCTGAGTGTCGCTAAACTGTGTGTTACATGATTAGAACAGGTCTGAGGCCTCGTATTTCTCCGCACTAATAAAGACGAGGTGTGACTCCACGCCGCGTGTCAGCTTCGGTATATCTTCCTAACACTTGGAAGCAATGCACACACATATCATCCACGGTGCACTAACACACAAACCCACGTCACAGTTGCCAGTTCAATGCTTTGCTATCACATTTACAATATATGTTCCATACATCTAATAATCTATAATCATTTGTGACACTGTGAATCATTTTCATCATCAACATTGTTTGTGTCATGCTCAAATCATTACTGTCGTCCTCATCGCCTTAAGAAAAAAAAAAACTCTTATATATTATTATTATAAATATATTTTATTCAATAAATCTTATCATAATATATTCAATATATTACAATATCATTCAAGTTCAGTATTACTCTCAATAAGCAACCGTAATCCCACATTAAACCACTAGCTTTAGGAAGCCATAGCCAGCACACATACAGTATAATATGACACATATATTACAAAGTAAGGCATGCACAGTCTTCACCCCTATTATCTAAGTCACATATTCTTTTGGTGATGATGGCTTAATAACACACACGCGCACAAAGACGCACACAAGCATTCAAACGCTATAGCTGCCGAGAGACAGAGCCGCAGCTCATCTGTCTCAGTGAGTCTTCATTATGGGTGATATGTCTACCATGCACTGCTTTATATTTAATAGTGATAAATATAGCAGAGTCTTCATTGCTGTTTTAGGACTGTGGGCATATATCAACAGGAAAAATTGTGTGTATATATATAGCAGGTTTATAGTCTTTATCCTGTCATCTGTGTTTCAGTTGTGTGATTTATGTCCTTATTTAGAGGCAGATTCAGACTTTGACTTAAGAGCCTCTACTGTGGTACAAAAATCTTGCTATTGTTTTAAACATTCTGATATACAGAGTCAGACTCTGCTCGTTTTACAATAAGTGAAACCACAGTCATCTGGAGAAAAAAACAGGAAAATACAGTCCTGGCAGTCATTGTGGTGTAGTGGATCAAATGTGTGGGTAATTTTCTCTGACAGCCAAACATGAGAGTCAGAGGCCACAAACTACTGCGTTTACCAGGTTGCTGATAAACAGGGGCATTTCCAGACTTTTTTTTTTTTTTTACTGAGGCGCTTCAAGTGGGACACTAATTTATGCAAGCTTGGCATGAAGTATGTATGTACATATGAATGCATGTGAACATTAATGTACCATTTCTCATATCTACTTTAATTACTAATATTACAGCATCTTTCATTTTCTTATGTTCATGTCTCATGTTATTTTTTTATTTCAAAGAGAAATAGTCCCACCAATCACAACACAACAGAGTGGTTCCATACAAATGTAATATAAAGCTCCCATATTTATTCTTTAATAATTTCCTTTTATTATTATTATTTAAGTAAATTACCCTTGTAAAAAACAAAAATAAAAGTAGGCTACATAAAAAAAGAAAACAATCCACATTTCAAAATACTCAAACAGTTGGTTAAAACTAAGGTCCTGCTTCTCACTGGATAGATATCCAATCATACTTAAGGATAATGTGATGCCACTAAAATGCCTGTTGATAAACTTAAATAAAGGTAAACTTTATTGTGCTCATACAGGGTCAGGGGTTCTGACAGGAGAACTGACAACGGTTGTTCTTGATGGGTCCACACACAAAAGATCCTGTCCAAACCAGGATTCGAATCCATTGTCATGCCACTGTGCTGCCCAAAATCAAACATAAAAATAAAAATATATTAAAAATTACAATGTGAAAAGGATGTTGTGAATTCAGTAGCATAGTTAGTAAATGGGCTAACATTTGCAGAAACACCACTATAATACTTTATCATTATAAAATGTGCCAGTGAAAAGATGAAAATTCACTGTTGTGTAGTCAAAATGTTATGCGGAAATACATTATACACAAATAGGATCGATGATACACTGCTCCTTCATATACCAACATGTAAGTACCACATTCGCCACTGTTTTTTCCTTGGCTAAGGATGCAATGTGCTGATCTGACCAAGACCAAAAGACTGTGTCAAATGTATATTTTAAATTATACGGAACTTTATAGTTGTCAAGTAAATTTTGAGTTCCTAGAGGAGAAGAGTACATAAGTATGATAGAACAATACAGTTTCAACGGAAAACATCCCCACAAATTATGCGAGACATGACAAGATGTGGACCTGGGCAGTCAGACCAGACAGAGTACAGCAAGAACATTTCCTTCATCCATTTTGAAGGATTTCAAATAATTAAACAAGCAATGATAATTAAATAATTAGACAAGCAAATATGTAACACCCATAGTGTTCAAAAATGGGTACTGCAGTCCAAATTCTAAGTATTGGAGGTAGTTGTTTCCCCTGACCCCCACCTCCCCAGACTCAAAGCTCTGCAGTGGCCTTCAGGTTGTAGAAACACTGACCTCCAAGCAGACTCCAGAACTCTGTCAATTGTCTGTCAAACCTGTCATACCCAAAACAGAAAAAAAATGTTTCCTCAATCTCTGATGACATGTTATAGCCATTGTGTGATTTAGTACAGTAAATATATTACATATTTCTCCCTTTATGGTACACGTTTCTTCTTGTTTTCCACAATATAATACATCTTTTGTCTTCTCAGTGGGCGACTGCCTTGCATTCTGATCTGGGCTTATGATGAAGTTTGTAGAAAGAACAAAGTCAGAAAAGGCTAAGGCGTCACGTTGCTCACAGATCTGGACAAAACAACGGGAGAGTGTTCTCTCCCGTGGTTTAATGTACCCACTAAACTAAAGTAACTGAAAGGTTAAAATATGAGGCACATACAGGACCCAAGTGCACACACAAATGCACACACAAACAGTAATGTCCTGCCATTTCAACTACCAGTTACAAAGTTGAAATGTCTCTGTTGAATTATTTATGGAACAGCAGCATCATGGGAATCTTTTGGTCTCAAGACACCCAGAGACACACAAACATGGATAGAGTGCAGTTCTGGCTAAGGGCCAATGTAAATGTTTTAGTCATAACTGGTGAACTGCTCCTTTTGTCCTCACCCTGAAAAAAAGCAATGCTTTTTATTTCCTTTAGGCAATAATAACAACTTTAAATAACAACTTTAATAATACCTTTATCATAAAGTGACAAACAACCTGTTTGGCAGAGCATGCTTAACACAGTTAAAAAAAAATCATACTAGGAAGCTATTTCAGTATGTATGCAGCATACATGTAGCAAGCGTCAGTTTTAATTACATCAAGTTAGCTACTTTAAAATGACAAAGGAACAAGGGAATGACTCTTATTTTACTTTTTTTGTTATATCAAGTTGCTTCGTTCTGTTCAGTGAGACCTCTAAAACTTTACAATGTCAAAAAAAAGCATACTTGTGACAATTACACCAAAGAGTCCAGATGTATGGGGTGACTTTTTTTGTTCTAACCTCTGATTGGAGGCAAACAGAAAAAGCTTGTTATTTAAAGGCACAACAACATCTAGTGTCTAGTATAACATACCTAAACTGAAGGCTCACAAAGGTTTTTCAATAAGATATAGTGACTCAAAATGTGCTTTGCCAAGCAGTTGAGCAGAAAATGAAAAAACTGCATTATTTTTTAGGTAGAGTCAGTAGGATTTGTCTGAGCTGTTCATAAACGCATCGGGACGTCAAATTCCAGTGTTTTGGGTTGGTGAAACATCCTGAGCACAACAAAACAATGAGAAAAAATGAAGAACAAGATACGAAATCTGCAGATACAGCCAACACCATGCACCTCTAGTGGGTCATACGAGACTATCAAAGGGGATTATGTACTATGAGTCTATAAATAGTTTTTTTCAGCAAAATGCTGCAGATTATACCTTTAAATTTATAAAATTATTTCATCTTATTATTGCCAAGGTCATGAACATTAGAAAGGGAAGCCGTGTTGGATATTCTGTCACATCAGCAATGATTTTACATTTAAAAAACAAAACAAACAAAAAAAAACAAGCAAAAAAAAACATAAGGCTAATTTACACACACACGCACGCACGCACGCACCACGCACACACGCACACACGCACGAGGCACCACACACACAAATTTAAAACATTTTTGTGATAGGGTAAAGCAAATCATGTGAAAGTTGCACTTTCAATTTGCCATTATTTAATTACATCAAACTTGTAAACTCTTGTATATAATCTTAGCCCGCCACAGGGTGTTTTATTTGATGCTAGTTGCAGAGGAAAAGTAGTCATGGCATAGTACCAATCGAGGGCAAATGTGATATTACGTCTGCTTTTTTGAAACACGGGCGCATGCTGAAAAATGGGATAATGGTCACCTCACAGTGATACATGCTGCCGTTAGTGTGTGGGCTTACATAGAAAAAAAACAGTGTCTTTGATCAGAGCATCCTCACCATGAAAATATGAAAATACACATATTTAAGAAAGTTATACAGTACATACTTCTTTTCATGTTTTCAAGCTGTCAATAGCTTGTTCCCGGTGATAGCTACTGTAGCAAATTCATAGTTTATCTCTGTCCCTCCACAAAAGTCCATGTTTTTGACAATCAGCTCGCCACGTTAATGTTGTTGTGCATCCCGAGCCACTGCATCTAAATGAAAGCATATGAGCATCATGGAAAGATGTGAATTTAACCACACTGATTTGTAAAGCTCTCATTTTATGGCAGAGGTTTAAATCAGCACAAATCTCTCTGACAAGAATGAAAGCCATGAGCGCAATTTATTGCAAACAGGATTTAATCTGCTCATGCATTAAATTGACTCCTGATCCTGGGACACACAGCTTTCTCAATAAAGCAGTGTCTGCTCTTAATTAAGCCAACATGAGGCAAATAAAATAAATCTGTAAAAAATATATATTCAAATTGAACAACATTGTCTTAGGCAATCCTTGCCTAGACAGAATAATTAAAACCACTTCAATTTGACAGTTCTCTGCCCCCTTCTCCCGTACTCCTCATCCCCTGCGTTTGTCCCTATCTCTTTCAGCATGCAGACTTACACAATTAGCCCCAGTCCAGAAGGTAGTGGGCTTAGCAGCTGGAAAGATGGAGATACAGAGCTTCGAGTGGAAGACAGGTTTCTTTTTCGTAGCAGTTCTGCCTGCTTAAAAATTAAGACATGACATCATTTCCATAAACCAAGTTCAGCTTCCAATTTTTGTGAAGATGTTTACAGCTGTAGAAGAGTTTTTAATGTATTGTTGTATACAGGCGTCAGTGTATCCACTCTGTGTGTGTGTGTGTCTGTGAACCATTGATGATGTTGTGCCAATACAAGATAAGTATATAATAAGTAGGTGGAGTGGTGACTGTTAAAAGGTGAAGGGCTTTCATAATGGATCAATACTGGACACACATCAAGAGAAAAGAAAAGAGTCCAAACTCATGCCAAGGAAATTTAATATATATTATGACTTGGGTGCAGATTCCAACTTCAACTGTTGTAGTGCTGGACCAGTCAGTGCTGTACCTGTAGTGTACGTCTGAGGCAAACACTTCATCACAGTTAGTTAATGATGTCACTGAGTAAATGTGTGTGCCGATTGTGCTTGTAGATCAGACCGAATCAGAAAAGAGTCTTGGTGATGGCGTGAGGAAAGTTTTTACTATGAAAAAGTATTATGGCCCTACCATAAAACACCTGCTTTTAGAATGGAGTTTGGTTAAACGGTGTGTCCACTGGAAAGCAGAGGGTATTGACCTGAATAATTCACATTATTTGAGCTGATCTATGTTCTAATAATGAACCTTGTAAAGAACAAAAGGTTACGTAGCTGCTACCCCACCCATGCTCCAAACAGATAAGTCTAAGGCTGAATTTCACCCTGTTTCCCCCTACGCTGTAATGAGATCTGCACCCTTGGATTAAGGAATCAGCACTGTTGGTAAATTGTTCCATGACATTGAATTTCCTTTCTTCTCACATGAAGGATGTGTTATTCATCATGTGATGGGTAGTGAGTCTGTTGGTTTGACTCTTATCCAAACATCTTGGTTTGATGCATGTGCTTTGGTTGCATATTTACTCAGATTTGTGGTCCTCGCTGGAGTGTGGGCTGTTTGCTAACTGTTGGGTAACAGTTGGGTAGGAGGCCTGAACCAGCAAACAGATTGTGAACACTGATGAACAGCATGCTATCCTTGAACCTGCAGAGACCAACGTTGCAAGGTGTGTGTTTTTTAGTGCCAAGGATGTGTGTATGTGTGTGAGTGTGTGTGTGTGTGTGTGTGTGTGTGTGTGTGTCATAGTTCCCTCTCAAGAAATGCCAGATGGTGGTGGCAGAGCAGAAGGGAAAACTGTCATTATTGTAGGCTTAGTCTTCATACCAGTGTATCTGCTAACCTGCAAGTCCCATAGAGAGAGAGAGGGACAGAAGTGTAGAGATGAGCTGGCAGAATTAGATGTAAGATGCCCTTGATAAAACAAATTAAAATAAACACACAATCACTGCTAAACAATGAGTGCCTCAACAGTGCTAGTTTGTCCCAGTAGGAACATATGAACATGATGATCAACCTTTATTATCAGCTTTAGAATAGAATAAAATGACAATAAAATCATGAAATAATAAAAACTTGCAAATGAAAATGAATGCAATCCAATTACTATGTCAGTTGTTGTAATGATTTGGAGTGTTCTGAATAATAAAACACCTCTCTCTCTCTGAGGAATTATATCAGCATTATTACCATTAGAGATCATTACAGATTGTATCCTCCCCATAAAATAACCCACACACATGTAGCAGTGCTTTGGTGCGTACGTGCACATACGGCGGATGGAATATGCACATGTGCATAAACAGTGCATAACAACACATGCAGTTGTAGTTAGATAATTGCATACACAAACCCATATAACCTCATTCAGTTAAGTGCATACACGTAGATATACCAGTGTATCTTCCAACCTACATGTCCCAGAGAAAGGAAGACTGAAGAGTCCAGAGATGAGCTAGCAGAATTAGACATAAGATGCCCTTGATACAACAAAACAGTGAGTGCCTCAACAGTGCTAGTTTGTCCCAGTAGGAACAGATGAAGATGATAATCAACCTTTAATATTGGCTTTAAGTTCATTAGAATGAAATGACTTTAAGGATGTAACCTCTTATGGCCAAAATCATGTTTTGTAAGGTTACAGTGACCTTTGACTTCGACCACCAAACTGTAAGCGGTTCATCCTCGAGTCCAGACGAACATTTGTGCCAATTTTGAAGAAATTCCCTCAAGGCGTTCTTGAGATATTGCATTCACAAGAATGGGATGACTCAAAAACATAGTGCCACTGGCCAGGGGCGTCGCTGACGTGGAACCATAAAAAAGTTTTTCAAGGTCTTTCAAACATTCTGAATCACAGCGGTCCTTCAGCATACAGTCACGAATGTGCACAAAAAATGAGGCTGATCAGCCCGGCAGTAAGCGAGATTTGCTGCGGACACACAAATGCCCACTCGCAAGTGATCTCATGATCCCCTCCAGGCTCACACCTGGTGGAGATAATGACAATAAAATCATGAAATAGTAATAAAAACTGCAAATGAAAATGAATGCAATCTAATTACCATATCAAATGTTGAAATGCTTTGGAGTGTTCTGTATGATAAAACATGGCAGCTCAGCTCTCCCTGAGGGACAATATCAACATTAATACCATTAGAGAATATTACAGATTGTATAACCTCTCCATAAAACACACACACACATAAAGCTGTGTATTGGTGTGTATGTGCGTATACAGCACTAATAGAAGCAATGCGCACATGCACAAAAAACAGGCATAATAACGCACACAGTTACAGTTACATGAACAGATAAACACATACACACACACATGCAACCTCATACACTTGTGCACACACGTAGATGACAGGCATGACATTGAGATAACGATCTAATGAGGCACAGTGAGAAAAACTGATTATGAGAATCCACTGTGGATATTTCCTTTCTTCAGCCTCATGTGGAACTTCATTAGAGTACTGTTAAGGAGATTAGATATTCAGATTCAGCTCCAGACAGATAAGAACAATGAGCTCTCCTACTAGGCTCCAATACTGCATCAGCATCCCTATGCAGTAAAAGAGGCACAGACACACAGAAATGAGGATCATATATTTTAATGACTCCCACAATTAGGAAGGATTTGAGATTAAATGTGCCCTTAATGTGTCCTATTTGTAATCAGAGTCATTTAAAAAGAAAATGCAGGTACAGCTAAGGGCGGCAGGGAGAGTCCGTTGTAGGTGATACATTGCAAAGAGCAGCACCCAAAGTCGGGTATTACAGTAAAATGGAGGCGGAGTGAAGTGGAGTTTGGGGAATGGATAGTGAGATAAAGTGAGGTGTGGACAGAGGGAGGGAGCCATGGAAAGCTAAAGAAAGGATTAGCCATGCGGCGAACCGGAGAGGTTGAATAGGTAATGAAGGAGACAGGCCAGTAATGCATGAGAATAGGATAGGGGGGCTTAGCAGGAGTCGTGCAGTGCATTGATTACCTCTATCTGTCATTAGCTATAGTCCCTATACCTAGAGGGTTGGAGGGGGGTCGGTTAGAGAAGGGGAAGAGAGGAGCCAGAGAAGGGAGAACTGAGGTTTGAATTGCCAGAGTAGAGGGATGAAGGTTTTATTTCAATTTTATTATTATTAGGGGGAACACACATTAAGTGGGGGCTCCTACTCCTGTGAAATTTGGAGCACTGAACGTTTCATTTCCTGCATTATGGTGAATTTTTATGCACCAATTTGTTACTTAGATAACTTAATTACACTTAGATAAACTCTAATTATGGGCAGGCATTACCTTAAGATGTAACACTTTATTTGAAGTGTGCATACAACTGTCATTACACTGTCATAACCATGTCAAGACACCTGTCATGAACATGAATGAGTCTTTATTGTCACAGTTCCATTCTCCCTGTTTCCCTCCTGTTCCTCTTCCTCAGTAATTTTCCACTCTACCTGCCAGACTCACCTGCAAGCCCAGCTGCAGCTCATCCCCAATCAGCCCACTATATCAACCTCTCCAGCACACTCACACCTTGCCAGACTGTTTCTTCAGGACTCCATGCTAGACTCTCGAGCACTGTTTCCCGGACCATTTCCCCGTCGCCTACCCTGCCTGCCTTTGACTCACCTGCCTCGTCTGTTCCCTGGTAAACCACCACAACCTTCTGTCCCTGATCCTGTGATCTGCCTGTGTTCCTGGTTTTTGTCTGCCTGTCCCCGTGGCTGTTGGGTGTTTCCCCCCTGTGACATGGCAGTGGGAGATTCCCGGTTCCTTCGTCAGTGTTGTCCTGTGGAGAGACACTTCTCACCTCACCTCGGCAACCCTGGTTCTGCCTGGTCTGTCTGCTCACCTGGTCCCTACTTCTCCGCCTGGTCCCCACTTCCCTGTTGCTCGTCCCTTGTCAGCTCATCTGTCTGCTCCCTCAGTCCCTCAGTTCAGCTCAACCCATTCCTCGAGCCTGAACCCCAGAGACTTTGTGTGGGCTCTGAGCCCGAAGACAAACTGTACCTGTGTTTCTTTGTCTGCCCTGGTTCCTGCTCAGCCTCAGTTAAATAAAGGTCATTACCAACGCTACCTGTTGTATGGTGTACTGCAGTTGGGTCCTGAACACACCCGTGACATTTATGAACGTTTATGATTGTTATTATTGCTTAATTTCATTATTGTTATTATTATAGTTATGCCCAGTTTCATGTTCTTGCTTAGCACTTCAAACATTCTGTGTTACTGCTATTTTCTTGTTTCATTTTGAACAATGTGCTTTGGCAAAACTGTGTTTTATTATGGTCATGCCAATAAAGCCACTTTGAAATTGAAATTGAAAGTTATTGTCTTTTTCAATGTAAAGTTAACATTGTCTTTTTTATGACAACTTTACATTTTCCAAGCCAATAATGTCATTGTTATGACAACTTGACATTGTAAGGCTTAAAAAAAACTGTTCAGCTTTATGTTTTAACATTACACTGTAATACTATATGTGATTGCTTTGACACTGAGTGTCATTAGACCATCGTAAGCGTGTCATGAATATTTTGACCTCAGGTAAATTTGTACATTTTGGACTTATTGTAAAGATGTTATTAAGCGTTATTACACTGTCAAATGCTTTTGTAACAGTTTCATGAATATTTTCCTGGACGTCAAGTAAAGTGGTACCATTTTGACAGGTTATGTTTTCTTAGTTATGTCGTGGGTTTGACTGATCTCAAAAAATGTCAAATTGGCATTAAAATTACATGATTAACTGAAGGACACCATAAAGTCCTTTGTATTAATGGCAGGCATTGTGACATGGTTATGACAGTGTAATGACAGTCTAATGCACACCCCTTCAAATAAAGTGTTATCCTTTTAAATTAGTTTGCAAACTAGCAAACAACACTTGTACAAAAAAGTTATATAAAATTCGAAATATTTTATGGTAGATTGTAACCATTGCTTTTGAGGTTGCATATTGCCACCACAATACTTTACCAGAGTTGTTGTTGCATCCATGAATCACGCTCTAGCAGTCTGTCAAAATAAAAGTCTGCTTATGTTTTTTTTAGAGGGTACAAATGCACATGTTCTAATGATTGAGGGGAATGTGTCCCCTGCATAACCCCTGAAATCCACACCTATATGAGAGCAAAACAAAATATAAAAGTGGAGGAACTGACAATAAATACACAAAAACCCAACATAAGTGTGTGCCAGCCTGCTCTTGACCCCATGCCAGTAAATGTGAGTGTGCATTTGGTGTTTTCATGTTTACAAACCCTCATGCAACATGTATCCCAGCATTCTCTGTAGATTTTATAAGATGTTGAGGCAATTTAATGCTTATAATTTTTATTTTAACAGGCTCATAAAATGTAGTGTCATATAGTAACACACTGTAGCCATAAAGAGAGCAGATGTGCTCGCTGCTCTGCCACACCTGCTTTGTGGGCTGGAAAATGGACCAGTGAACTCCACTGCCTCACACAAGTGAATAATTCAGGATGAGTCAAGGCCTCAGTGGGACTTAGGATCCTATGATCATGAATAGAGACAAGTATGCAAGGATACTTGTTTTTGTGTGAAAAATTGCAAGCCTGCTGTATGTCATTGCGGGTCCCTGTCTGTGCATTCACCAAGCTCTGTACAAGAGAAATTATACTGCGACAACACGGTTATTGATTCAGCTGTTATTTACTTCACCAATTTGGTTTTATGTAGTTATTTAAATGAACTGTGAAAATGCTTAAAAAACGCCCTCAAATGAGTTTCTCATCTATCAAATGCAGTAAAAGAGTAGATTAAGTCTTTATTTTCTCTGAAGGGAATGTTGCTTTTCAGCCAGCAGTCAGTGTGTAAAACTGACTTGTATTACTTCATATATTTTAGATTGTTTTACACAAGAGTGCATCAGGAACAATAAATTTAATTTAGTGATTTGCTTGTACTCAAAAGTCTAAATATATGCATTATGACCTGTTGCCATTGAGAGGGTATCTTATTTATGCTTGTGGCAAAGAGACATATAGACACAATTTAGATGCTTTGTTTGCCTTCCTTTAATTAAAACCATAATTTAGGAGTAAGACACAATTGAATTGCACAAAACACTGTAAGGCTCACTGCATTAATGGTAGCAGTCCCCACAGGGACACAGTTCAACAAAGCATATACTAACACATATTGTAACACAGCATTAAAGCGACAGTTCGGATTTTTTGAATGCAACCTTGTATGAGGTGTGGATATACAGTGTGTTATTTACAGTAGATAGCGTTTGGCATGCCCCCAGTTTGGAGAACCACAGAGGGACACCAGCACAGAAGGTAAGCAATGTCCTGCTGTGGACAGGGTCAACAACAAAACATATTTTAGCCCACCTGAGCAAATCAATATCACTTTAAATGTAAATGTAAATTTGTATATAGGCCAAATGTTGCTCTCTCCAAATCAACCAAACTCTATGGCTCAAATAATTAATGTTTCCTGGCAGGATATTGGGTGTTGCTGGCATTATTGTGTGACCTCAGTGAATCCAAACTATCCTTTTAAAACATAAAGTCACACAATAACCAAACAAATTAAGAGACTGAAGCAGCGGTAGACAAGGAAGTCCCATGTTCTCCCAGGTGAAATTATTGATTTTACCCATGAAGTTTGGTTGGGTTGTAGAGAACAATATATGGCTTATATAACAGGGGTTGTCCATTGGAAAAGGCTGTCTGGTGGCAGAGAAAAGTGGTGAAAATACCCTAAATATAGAATACATTTAAGGTGATTTATTTTTTTTTTAGGTGGTCTTTTTTACATGGCGAAAATACCTTTTGTTGCGGACCTTGTCCACAGCAATACTATGCTGGTATTCCACTTTGCTTTTCTATACTGCACCAGGTAGGTAATATGCTGACTATGGATACATGAAAAAATCCTAACTATCCCTTTAACTGAGACATTTTCAACAGTCTCAGTAAATCAGACTTTAGTGTGATTAAGTTCACCAGTTCTAACAATCTCTGCTGTTACTGCTGTCTGTGAAAAAAAAAAAAGTAGGCATGCCCTCTTATATAGCAAAGAGTGGGTGGTGGCCATTTTCTGCTCTGACTCTAGTGGAGAGCCAGCTTAATCTCCCAGCATGCTCTAGTGGCCCAGCGGGGGTCCTCCACTTTGCTGAGAGAGGTGGCCAGCGAGCTGCCTGTTGCCCAGCGACTTCGAAACTGCATGAAGTGTCTGACTATTTGTGCTTGTGTGACCGTGTATGTGTGTTTGGTGAGTCATGAGTGCCAGCACAAAATTAAACCACACAGACAGGCCTAATGAAGAATTCACAGGCACCTGAGGTGATGCAGAGAAATGACACACACACTAAAGCAGGCACCACACACACACACACACACAACACACACGCCGACAGTCTAAGCCATATACAGTCCCCCAGCTTGGGACTAGCTTGGAAGGGTTGTTAAATGAATTCTCAGACAGGGGTCTTTTTGCAAGGATGTTGTTTTGCTGCAGTAAATGAATTAGCTAAACAGCAAAGCCAGCGTGCACACAGACAGCCACTAAGCTCCCATCTGGCTAGTACTTTATACAGAGGCCTGTCTGAACACATCCAGTAGTACCAAAGTACTGGTGTCATGTG
This sequence comes from Lutjanus argentimaculatus, assembly GCA_034769285.1. Taxonomy (NCBI): domain Eukaryota; kingdom Metazoa; phylum Chordata; class Actinopteri; order Lutjaniformes; family Lutjanidae; genus Lutjanus; species Lutjanus argentimaculatus. Next base: position 8,962,639 of record JAWZSL010000001.1, read on the forward strand.
TATATGTGTGTGTGGGTGGGTGAACGGGACAGGGGAACAATGAAACAAGCGACCCTAGATTATCCTCTATGAGCAGAGTCACTACTACTACTCCTTGTCTTTGCTATTATAAATAAAAATGACTCAGTGAGGAACGCAAAACACTGATATTTCCTGATGTTTTAAGCTTGAGGTCAAACTGACCCAAATTATACCTTTTATTCGACAGCGTACACAGGACTTTGAAAATAGCCCAAAGCTACCATCATGTTAATGTTAACCAGTTATTCCAATGAATTTGGGTCTTTGCTCTTATTTTTAAGTGGTAGGCCAAATTTGAGCATGACCTGATTTGATACAAGCAAAAATGACTGAAATACACCCGAGGGTGAGCAATAAATAAATAAAAGAATGAACTTTTGAATGAACTACAGTATTATTTATAGACCCGACAATCTACAATAAATTAAAGATGAATCTCCAACATGCTAATTTGCCTTAATGTGTTAATGTCTTGGAAACACTGCAAACATAAATACTGTTGTAATCAGTCGACTGAGGCTGTTTGAGGGGCAGGGGTGTAAAAAAATAAAAAAGGCACCAACTGTGTGAAGCAGAAAGTCGTGATGCCCTTTTTTGACCACATTCTCTGCACTGGAAGGGCACCCCAAAGGGCATTTTATCACGTTTTGTCGACTGGAAGGACACTCTGGAGGGCACTTTAGCATGTTGTCTGGGATATTGGGCAATCCAAAAGACATTCATCATATTTTATCTACCATAGGTGCATCCAAGAGGGCACTTTAGTGTCATTTTTTCTAATATGGGGCACCAAGGGGACCATTGCCATTGAGTCCACCAGTGGCTGCACAAAAGAAATGAGGCCAAATTGGGTTTTATCAAGTTTTAACTGAACAGTGACATTTTTAATTACTTTGATTCTGCTATCATCTGCCATTAGCAGCAGAGCTAAAATGATCAGTGACTATTTTTTAATAAACAATTACTCGTGTAATTAAAATTAAATTAAAATACCTATTTCCAGCCTGTCAAAGGTGAATAGTTGTGGGTTTTCTTATCTTCTATGACAGTACATTGATTTGTTTTTCAGCAGTGGTGGGTGGTTGACAAGACATTGACAAGATGTTGTTTTTAGTTCTGGGAAACAGTGATGGATATTTTTCCAGTTAATAGGTTCATTAGGAAAACAATCATCAGATTAATCAATAATGAAAATAATAGTAACAACTGTCAGTTGCATATTTACACATCCAGCAATCACAGAGCAACATGAGCATTTAGTTGCAGTCACGTTTCTGACCACCCGGTGAATGTAAGTCCAATATTCACCCTTCTTTTAGCTAAGATTTGGTCTCCACTAACTCCTCAGGGAAATATCGGGCTTTTTAGCTGCTAAATGCTCCACTATGTTTAATAGATTGGTGCTGGGCAGATAGTATCCACTGTGTTTTTAGGGCTTTTTCACAGAGAACAGCTGCCTCATTGTTGTCTGTATTCCAGGGCTGGCTGCTCCACTGTCCATGTCAGTGTAGTATATTTTTTTTATTCATGAGGCAATTTTGAATACCATCTTTATCGAGTTAATTTTGCAATTATCAACTCAAATTACAAAAAGTTCTTAATTACATGGAGATGGATGTTAACTCAGGCCATAGGAAGTAATAGGTAGGTGATTTTGTTTTATTTTTTTAACAAGTGTGATTGGCCCGCTTTCTTTTGTCACGTGTGACCCACGAAAGACTATTCTGGTTCTGTGTTTTTTAAGACAAAAGAGCACAGAGGGGCATGACTCAAAGAAAAAAAAAGTTGCACTTACAAGTACACCTGCTACCTCAGCACCACAGACAGCGCCATGGATTTATCAACACAGCACAGGTAGGCAGACTAGGCTAACATATTGAACTAAACATCCCCTCTGCCCCTGCACTCTCTGTGCTACTAGAGGATGGAGAGGAGGGATGGCAGGTTAACAAGGTGGATGCATTTTGGTCATTTTGTTAACAACCTCCCCAACCCTGCTGCAACCCCCTTTAAATCGCCTACTGGACATACTTACAAGAACTCCTCTCTTGCTCTTGTTAGCTTGTTTCTTTTGGTTAAGTTTTGCAGGAGCATAGAACAGGAAATGTCAAGCCTGTTGGACACACACACACACACACACTGATGGCAGGCATAGGAAACAGAATTAGCCAATAAACAAAATGGGCTGAGAGATGAATTTCCTAATTAGATACCACTTGGTGACATTATCCAAAAAATATGGTACTCAGTTTCAGAGCTTTTAATACACAGCTGTGTTTGCCAACTCAAGTAAGTGACCCTTAAGCAATCAAAGACATAAAATGTGGCCATCTGACATTTAAAACACTCACTCACGTCTTGTTTCTGAACGCTGATGTAATTGTGTCATATACATACATGTATGACATCACATACAGTAATCGCATAATCCCATAATTCAGTATTGCTTAAATTACCACATCTGCAACAGATGTGAACTCAATTGAATTCTTTAAAAGCCTGCAACTTGTTCAGAACACTGCTGTTAGAATGCAAACCAGTTCTAGGAAATCTGAAGGCATTGCACCCATCGTAATCTTCCAACACCCCTTGCCCATACATGCCAGGGCCAATTTCAAAGTATTACCCTGACCTACAAAACTCTGCTTGGAATAGCACTGCCTTTCAGCTCTCATTAAATCCTATACTGTACACCTCCATACACAGGTTCTCTTGACTCCAGTTACTTATCCATTTCAAAGTATTTCCCTCCCATGGTGCTGATCTTTAGAACATTCTCCCCGCCTTCATTAGAACAGCTCCTTCATTGCTCCTTGTTGGTCGGCTGTTTATGTTTTAACCCTCCATCTTTTCTGCTTCTATTGTATTGTGGTTACAGTTAAAAAATCAGGCTCTTTAGCTGCTAAATGCTCCACTGTGTTCATATCTCAACATTTTGTCAGCACCCCTCTGTATCCTATGCTAGGTACTCTTCAATGACTGTACAAGGCGCTGCCAGAAAGTCTTTTTAAAATGAGATTACCACTGCGAATGGTCATAGTTTGGGTAGGTTTAGGCAACAAACCTTCTTGGGTAGGTTTAGGATAAAAGCATGTTTGGGGTTACAATAACTATGTTACATACGTCATGTGACATCACTGTAACAATTTGCAAGACAAAAGTCACATGACAAAGGACGATGACAAAAGGTTGGCATTTGGTGAGATGGGAATGAGAATGGGCTTAGATTATATACAGTAGCCGCTTTAAATAAACTTAAAATTATATCCACACACTTGTCCAATTTGCATTGTTTTAATTTACTGTAAGACTTTACTGATAACTTTTCAAGGCACAGTGGTATCAGGCTACTGTCTACATACAGTAGTCTTGAATGCCTTGAGCAAAGCTGGAAGTCCTCAGGCAGAGTCATGCTGGCTTTTCCAAGGTCTACCTCTCTCCCACTATGCACAGTTCTTTTCTTCCCATTCTTTTCCACCCTATCCACCCTGCACACACGCTCTCTCATTTCTTCTGTCTGTCTCACTTGTTTTTCCATTCAGTCTCAAATTGTCAGGTTTGCTAAATGAGATTTAATACTGGAGCTGTCAGGCAGGCGACTGATACCGATCAATCTCCAGAAAGTCGGGGAGCGTGACGGGACAGAGGCTGGTTCCAGCAGAGAATCAACGCTTATCCACAGCATCTCGTCCGGGCCCAAATGGATGCTAAAAACACGAAGCTAAAGCCATGTGGTACACTTGAGTTGAAACATGGGACAAAAGACAGGCTACAGGCTTGTCAAGGATGGGATGGTTCATGAAAAATCTGATTTCAACATTTTGAGTCTGTAACAGCCATTGGTAGACCCTTAAAATCAGGAGGCTGTATTGCGACGGTCTTTAAAGGCACCACTTAGACAAATCCAATAAACCAAGCCTCCAGTAGAGCAGCATTGCATGGGGACACACAATATCAATATCAACGTCAGAGTAATCTCAGTGATGAATGGTATAATTTACATACAGTGCTTATTATCTAGTAGTGATAAATAAACAAGGTCCTCACAACTGAATGAGATCACCAGACACACATCACTTGACTTATTATGTGTATATAGTGTTTATGTGTCATTATACTGCTCAGTAATGTGATTAATGTCATCACTTAGAGCCAGATTCCCCTCATGACTTAAGCCTTGCATAGTGTTGATTAAGATTAACCATGGTGGAAAATAAAGAGAGGAAAAAGAAACCATTTTTGTATCCTTACTGATATGCTAGGATGTTGGTAATGACACAAAAACTAAGCTGTTTTCTGGAAGACAAGAAGAATGGAATTTACAAATGAAAATAAATCCCACACCTGTTGTCACGTAGGTGTATAATATCATTTTAAGAGCTAGATACATAAGGTTGAAATAAACAAATAAATATAGTCATTTTGTGTTAACATTTGTGTGAGGGAGTCATGGTGGATTGCCCTAAGACAAGAGTCCATGGAAAATCCACCATGCAGTCTCAGACCATAACTTCATGGAGTCTTGCGCCCTCAGTGAGATTACACTCAGGAGGACTGATTAGTCATGTTGCCGTAGTCTCAATAAGGCTTTGTTCAGTCAGTCAGTTCAGTTTATTTTCATAGGCACACACAAATACACATGCATACAAACACACATGCATATACACACACCTGACAATTTAAACACATTTTCAATGCAGATATTGGTTCTCATCTTATGTCACATTCACGGTTTTTGTACAAACCTGTGCAAAATTCATTGCTGAGCAGCCAAACATAGAAGGGAAACATGACAAAATGTGTCTACATGGTGTCCAAGCATAAAGACACAGTCACATGTTGCAGGACTGAGTAAGCTGGTGAGGCTTTGACTGCAAGGTTACATGTATTGTGAGCACCATGCAGCTGAAAAGGAGATGTAATGCATGTTTTTTCTGAGAGTGTTTACACCAGTAATGGCAAGATCATGGCAATATATTATTCAGAGATTGAATTGAGAGAGAAGGTTTGTATTTGTACATTTGTAGAGTGGCAATAGAAATAGAGGCGATGCTGATGAATGATATCACTGAAGAGGAGCATTTAGAGAATGAAAAGCAAAGGACCAAGCAATGAACCTTGTGGAGCACCTTGGGAAAGAGCAGCAGTGGCAGCAGGCTTTGTAGAGGCTATTTCTGCTTAAAGTGAATGTATACTGGATCTGAACACAGATGCTGAGTGTATCTTAATGAGGTGAGGTATAGCTAGGAGAATAGTTAGATGTTGGTTTGTAAAGTAAAAGGCTGAACACAAAACGCAAATACTTCATGCTGGTGTGTTTTTATTGTAATTTCTAGGCATGTCTCTTTTTGTTAGTTGGGTTGGAAAATGTGTGTAAAAAGGCGCCATATTAGTCAATTAGTGCTACAAAACAACTGTAGTGAATACACTGTTACACTGTAATTTCATTCACACATATTGCACCTTACTCTTTCTTTCTCATTCTTTCAGTCTATGAATTACTTGCTTTTTCTTGTCTCATTTTCGCTCTTTGTCTTTGCTCGTCTCCTTTGACAAAAGAGAGGCAGCAGTGCTTTCAGATGCCATCAATAAACTCAGCAGCAGAGCGTTCAGACAAAGAGATACACAAACTCACACAAACACTGACTGCCGACTGAATGCAGGTAATTTTCGCTTTCTCACATGGCAAAGCTAGCAATAGCACTGTGCCACTGAAGATTCGTTTGCTATTGATCTTTACACAGAAGGAAACTGTAATAAAAAGGAAGAAAAGAGAGGAAGAGATGGGGCAGAAAAATCGGAACCGGTGCTCTATTGATTCCAATGAAAGCTCTGAAAGAATTAAAGTAATAGGTGTGTAAAATAAAAGGCCACAGAAAATGCAACAGCAAAGACAATAAGTTCAATTGAGAAGAGTGCTTATCCAACAAAATAATGAACTGAGTTAAAAAAAAATCTAAAATCATTACAGTAGTAACTAAGAGCCGAGAGGTTATGGCTAACATGTTAGCAAACAACTGACCACCTACACACATACATACATACATACACATGTGCTCTTAGTTGGGCTAATCTTTAAACTGCATTTGAATTGTATTTGTTTTACAGCAGAATCACCTTTCTCTTTCTTTATTCTATCATGATTTTACTGAACCGATTCACAATATGTTTGTATGTAGCTGCACCGCTGAATGCTAACAAAAGGTCAATTTAGCTAGTGAGGCTAATGTTAAATACTGTGCAGTGCTGTGGGGTTTGTGCTGGTTTGTGTTTTGATGTAGTGTGGATGAAGGAATATGGTGATGACCTTACAGACTTGTTTGATGACAAATGAAACAACTTGCCGGAATAGTCCAAATGTATTGGCAGTTTTCTGGAGTCACTCAGGTAATAGGCCTATAATGTGCATCCTAGACACTTACAGTTTTTAGTAACCTAAAATGCCACTTGTGTGTGAATGAAAATTGAAAGAAAAAGATAAGTTTTTAAAAATACATGTATGGACAAGGCCTTAGTCCATTGTCCACCTGTCCTATACTTATCTTTGGCTCATGAACTCCTCCTTTTCTTAGATGCTCCGCCATGTCATGTTTAGCAGGTAGTGTAGTAGCAGCTTGTCTGAGCATGTGTTTTATGGCAGAATAGGTGAGAGCCACTGGAATTAAGTCACAAGCTGGCAAATTTAAACAAAGCTAAAAGCTGCTGAAAAATACAAAGACCTGGTGCACAGTTGATTTTCAGAGGTATGAGCATTTGTCGTAGCAGCTCTCTTATTTCTACAAGGGGTCATTCAATGTTAATAACAAAAATATTGCTTAATGGAGCTTTAATTTGGACTGCAGATAAACAAAAGTAAGACTTAGCAGTCAAAAGAAAAAGCCACATTTGCATAACTGAATACTCTCTCAGTTGCTTTTATCCTAATGAAACTGTTCCCCCCACTTCAGGTCCATATCTTTTTTAGCATGTTTGCTTTCCTTGAAACAATTATTCTTTTTCTTTGTCATTCAATATTCCCTTTGGGACTTTTTTTTAAATCGGACTTCAATTGCTGCTCATCATCCCTTTCCTATTCTTCATCTGTAATCCAATGACTTCTAGTGTACCATGCCCTTGGTGTTTAAAACAGCAAATTCACTATGCAAATTTCACAAATATATATAGAAATTTTAATTTAATTTAAACACACAATATGTCAATTCCTTTACTAGGTGTCTCTCTCACATTAAAACAAAAATAAAAGACATAGTTTGATGACGTCATGAAGTGGCGTGGGATCATGGGAGTTGTTAGCTTCACTTTAAAAAAGAAACACCATTGAAGATACAAATCTGTTATGACTCAGGCAGAAATCAATCATCTTTTTTTAAAATCTTCTTTCTTTTTAAAAATCTTTATTATATAATTTCAAGCCAACTACCAAACATCACCACTAACAACATATCAAAACAAAACAAAAAACAGGACAACTGATAAACATTCTGATATATTGTCCAATTTCTAATTTGAATCATATTCATATTAAAGTTTTATTCACGTTATTCAGATTCAGATGACTTCATTGTACATTAAATTCACATAAAATGGAAATTTGTCTTTGGCGCTGGCATATGGGGATAACACACCCAGACACAACAATACAAGTACTTAGTAATATGCACCAACTTCCTTAGCAGCTAGCTAACAATGGATAGCAGGAAATGCACAAATAAATTACAGACTTTGTTATATTATAGTTTTAAATCACAATGTCAGTGCTATTAGTTTAACCGCCCACAAAACTGTGGAATTAGACCTGATGGTGAAGTTTTCACACAAAACTCTCCATATACAATATTTTACATGGTGCCAGTTGCGGACCACAGCTGAGAAAACAACGTGACAAAATACAAGACGCTGAAAGACAAACATCCATGTAACACCACACATAATGTAAATTCATCCCAATGGGACTATAAAAAGTCACTCTTGCAAACTAGGTATCGATTGCCCATTAGTTACAGAAACTAATGTGTATCTGAAGGTGCCAGTCTAATCTTTAATGTATACATCATGCATAGATTATCTGTTCATTAAAGTGACAGAAGGTCTGGCAAGAACCCCAGAGGAGCAGCTCCCTCATTCTCCGTCGCGCCTCTCTCTCAGTATGTTGGCATGTAAATAGGCTTTTGGTAGCCTTGCTAACCCATGACTGTTGCATGTAATCAGTGAGAATAATTAGAAAGAGGGGACACTTTAATATCTCATTAATGGGAACATTTCAATCTCTTTCCCTCTCTCAGTTAGTGTGTGTCTGCAGGAGGAGAGACACAGAGAGAGAGAACCCACCGAGGGCATTTGTTCTTATTAAAATGATTTCAGAGCAGCAATTAACCAGACCGGCGACACTATCACCATTCCCAACCAATCAAACAGCCACAATTCTCGGCCAATAAAATAATCTTTATTCGTGGTTACACAAGAGGGAGTTATTAAGCAGGCTGGGAAATAATTACTGAGGATTCTGGGTAATTATGGCCAGGATATGGTCCAAGTCTTCAGATTATTAAAGGCTCAATCAGTAAAATTTTTGATCCTATAACTTAAAGGTATATTCACCTATGCAGTTTAAGTTTCTCTTAAAAATGAAAACCATCAGCATTTTGTGTGTTTCTCTACTGATAATACCATTACCTCAGATACTGATTGAAAAGAAATACACTCCACAGCAGGTTTCAGTGTGTTTTGAATTTTGGTGTTAAGACTTCTGGGAATCTTGAGTTAAGACTGTTGAAAATCTTGAGAATCTAGTTAGTAGCAGCCACAACATGGCAAAAATGACTGTGAGTGGTAAATGATATCCTTCACACACGCAGGTCAAAAGAGAAAAAGTAAAATGCATGCACTGTGTCAGCAGCTGAGTTGAAATGAATGAATGTTTTGTTTGAAGAGTGCACTTTTATTCTTGACTTTGACTGTATTTTCAGACCAAATACACCATTACTAGTAATGTGATTTCTTCCTAATGTGTTTGTTGAGAGTGAAGATAAATTGTCTCCGTAAGATGCTCATTCGCCAGTCTGTGAATTAATGGTTCATGATAGCTCCCCTGCTCCACTTACACATCTATCATATCAAATCTAATTTATTTATAAATCACTTTTGACAAGAAAGTTTTACAGAGAGAGCAAACAATCCTTTTGGGTTGGATATCTTAGGTTGTCTGTAGGGTAAATTTTACAAAATGTTAAGCACAACTCCTTAGGCCAGATTACTGAAAGGTGAAATATATTTAACAAATAAGCATAAAAAATGCAGTCAAAATAGAAAGTTGGAGCCATAGATCTTATATAAAATAGGTTTCATAGCAAGTTGTTCTCACCACCGCCCCCTCCTCCCCAGATTCGACGCTCAGACAGGTTGCCTGCAGGTTGCCTGCATGAGAGCACATGAGGAGCATGAGAGCAGGAACACTGCAGGAGTGCAAGACAAGCACAACATTACACTCTGAATATGACAAGCAATGATGAACCCTACACTGTAATTTCATCAGCTGTTTCTAACTGTCTGGTTATGTAAAGCTAAGCCCGTTATCCCGAAAACAAAATCCCACTGCTCCGAAAATACACAATCTGCAGTTTGAGTTCAGTGACTGCCTGTCTCACCTCCTGCCAGACTCCATTAACAAATTACTCAGTTTAACATCTAACCCTTCTGAAAGATTATTAGTGATTTATTTTATATATATATATGTGTATATATATATATATTAGACATTTACTCATTCAGCAAACATCCAGCATTAATTTTAAAACGAATAAATGTGAAATGGGCAGTGTAGCCAAAACAATAACAGGCGTTCTACACCGGAATGTAAATTTCAAAGGAGAATATGCTGGCTGTAGCGTTGCTGTTGGAGAATCCAGTAATTCAGTTTTGTTTGTTTTCTTAATCTCTGAGGACATATCGTGGTCATTTTATGATTAAGCAAAATATATACATTTATTCCATATTTTTCCTTTGAATTGAAATCCTTCACACACACACTTTGTTGTCCTATGAAAATAAAATTTAATTTTTGATTAATTCTTTTCTTCACTGGAGGCGTGGATTATTCAGAACATGAGGACCAACAAGCACCACTAGTGAGTCAAGTACTTATTGACAGGAGCATGTTAGATTCATTTCAGAATGCTACTGTTTTCAGCTGTGGTTAATTTATAAATTGTGTGTGTGTGTACTGTGAGTAAAGGGTTAAGGTGTTAATGTCTAAACAGCCTCTGAGTAATCCTGGTAATAGAACTGTCAGAAGTGTGCTCTGCTGCAACTGTAACCACACTTAACAGCAATGTCCCAGTGTACTGACACACTCTTGAGGACACTTCTGCATCACTGCAGCATGGCAAGAAGTTAAACCCCATAGTCATCGAAAACATAATTTAGTTTTTTCTGTTGATGATACGATATGAGAAATGGGATTCTGCCCAAGTCAAAAATGAGAATACAGTTGTCAAATGGGACATGAAATGCATGCATTACATTTTAATCATTATATTTCAATACTTTTACTTTCAGTAACCTACATTTATTACATGACTCTGCTGCCCCCTAACAAGCGTCTATCAGGTTAGGAATGAGTACTTGTCAAAAGCTACTGGTTGCATGGCAACTAGTGGCACCTCGTGTCACAAGAATTACTACTGTCATCAGTGCCAGTACTGTTAGCTAAAGTTAGCGTTGTCAGTGGACAATGTAGTTTAATGTGGAAGTGAGATGGAAAAGCCAAGGATTTTTTACAAAAAAAAAAAAGAGAATCTGTCCATCTATCTGAAAACAGGTGAATTCTGTGTTCAAAGAATTTAATGTTAATGCCATAATAAGACCAATCACAAATCCTATAAGAAATTCACAGGTTTTCCTTTGTGTGCTTCCCTAAATTGGCAGTCATCAAAACTTTGTTACGTTGTAATATGGATTGAGCTGTATAATAAGTAACACTCTTGTGTAAAAATTCTGACGAAGGGTTGCTTTGAGTATGTATGTAGGCTTACTGCGTGAAAGGAAAAAGTAAAATTAGAAAACATATAATAAAATAAAATAAATGAGTATGCATGCAGAGAAGGACTTGTGGATACATAAAAATACAGAAAAGCTTGTGGTATTTAAGACTCACATGTTTGCTTAATATTAAGTCAATCCCCAAGGTTTTTGAATTGCAGTTACTTTCTAAAAAGGTGCTACGAAAATAAAACAAAACAAAGCAAAACAAACAAAAAAAACCCACTGATTGCAACCTCATTCTTTTGATGCTGCAGCATTAAGGCATCACACTGTAGTCCTTCATACTGCTACTTTGACAATGGCTATCATAATGATTTTGAGAACGCACTGATCACTGATAATGAGACTTATTTAGGAGCCCTTTGAACAAGATGTTGGCTGATTAGATTTTTATTTTGCCCAATTTAGCAGAGTCCAATAGTTGAAATTAAGCTCATCATATTTTGATTAGACTGCTTCCTCACTTACATGTAAAGGGAAGCTGATTGAACATTTTAATCTGCTTCCATCTGTCTTTTTTTCCCCATGCTATCTTTTGCCACCTTCTCCTTTCTCTGATCATCCATCATGTGATCACTTTCATGTGTTTGTGTGTGTGTGATCAACAGACCTGCAGCTTGTCTGCCGCTAATCTCTGATACTACTGGACCGATCAGCCTAATTTTTTTTTGTGACCATTCATGACTGCATGTTTAAGGACCTTTGTGATTAGGAATTTTTGGAAAAAAAAACATGTTTCAGGTCATCCCTTTCCTGTGAATGTGATATCTGAAGAATGCCTTGAGGGGAATTTCCTCAACCTTGGCACAAATGATGAACTGATTAGATTTTGGTGGTCAAATGTCAAACGTCAAGGTCACAGTGACCTTGTGTCCAGCCCATTCTCATGAAGGTGATTTCTTATGAACACTTATTGGGAATTTCTTCAAACTTGGCACAAGCGTCACTGTGACATCAGCATATTCAGCTCTGCATCAGTCCTCTGTACACCTCTGTAAAAATGGTCTCTAAGCGAGGACAGCGTTTCTCACTGGAAATTATTCACTAAAATCATACATGTATGTCTTTCTCATACATGTTTCATACTACCATTGAGAGCTGACTTCTCACTCTTCTTCATACTCTGCTTCAGTTTGAAATCTTGTTTCAGTTAGGGACAACACATGTGGGGGTCATGTTAACGTTGGTGGAAAAAATCTCAGCTGGTTGCATCTGGCAGTTGTGGTGGCATTGCAGTAGGTGCTTCACCATCTTTTGCCTGGCGAGGATCTGCACGCAACTGAGTGACCTCTTCTATTTCCCACTTTCTCTCTCACATCTCTCTCTCTCTCTCTGCATTCCGCGCCGGCTTTCTCTCCCTTTCACCCAAGTATTCAGGTGTAAACCAAACACCCTGATAACTGCAGTGGTTGAAATTGATGTGACACGTTTCAAATTTTCCCCAGTCCTTTAATACAGCATCTCCCGTCCCCATCCCCACCCTCTCTCTTTTCAATATCCCGTTCTCTCACTCCTTCTCACTCTCTTTCTGGGAGGTGAGCAATTCTAAAGCTAGCAAAGTGATTCCATTCTGCAGGCTAGTTATTAAATTTGTTTGCAAATCTCTGCCCTTCTCACCACCCACCACCCCTCCCTCGATGTCTTCCTCCTCTCATCCATCTCCTCATCCCTCCCTACTCTTGGCCCTCTGCCACAGTCCCGACTGTCATCAACATTCAGACCCATAAAACCTACAGCGGCAATGAGAAATAGAGAGAAATAGAGTGAGGCAGGCCAATGGAGAGACAAAGAAAGAGGGAGCATAAGCCAAAAGAGAGAGGAGAATAACAGATTATTTCCTAGAAAAATAGCCCTCTGCTATATTCTAAAACATGGAGCACTCTTTAATAATCTCTTTTATTACAGCAATTTGTTACTGAGCCCCTTGTCTGCACTGGGGTGGTGGAAGTGAGGGACAGTGGATGGGGAAAGAGAGCAAAGGAGAGAGTTGATTGGTGAAAGCCAGGCATGATAACACTAATGAAGACGGCTAGCTAAGGCCGGCACATCTCATACATCTAATAGGTACACCGCTAGGTGAATATTTATACTGCCGACGGAGTGGAGAGCTGGGGAGGGGAGGTTTTAGGCACACACAGAGTCACAGCCTGTCACATGTGCCACAGGCAAACACCACAGAGACTGACAAACAAACAGCATCTCCATTCCACAAAACAATCAGGGGAAACACATTCTGCAATTTCTATAATATTTGGACTACACGTGACATGGTTTCATGCATTTATGTGTTAGGAAAATGAAAAGTAATGGTCTACCTGATAATACACTCTTAGAAGTAAGGAATCCAGGTTCAGGTTCAGGTTCCTCCTGAAGTGCTGAGGTTCTACCTAGAATAATTTGCTTCTGAAGAACCCTTTTGTGAAGAAAGGATTTGTCAAGGGTTCTTATTCAGGAATGCTTGATTAATCCATTATCCATTACAAACCCTTTTCACAAAAAAAAAAAAAAAAAAAAAAAAAATTTAGAAGAAAAAGTTCTCCAAGGATTTCAGCAGAGTAGAGGAACTCTTTCATCAAGGGTTTTCTGTACCATTATATGAAAGGGTTCTTGTTTGAACCCACTAGGTTGTTTCTAGAAAACAAAAGATAAAAAGGTTCTTGAAATATAAAAAGGTTCTCTGTAGAACTCTCCTCAGTGTGTCCTCGATAAAACCCTTTCGATGTAAAAAGGTTCTCAGTAGAACCCCATTTGTGTATTCTAGATATAACCTTGAAAGGTGGAAAGGTTCTGGATACAGCCTCTAGAGAGGGTTATTTGTGGAAGCATTACAACATAGATTGGTTCTCTCGAGAACCTTTCATAGGGGGTTCTCAGTGGAAACTTTCAAAGATGGTTCTAGGTATAACCTTTTATGTCTCTCTGAAAGGGTTACAAATTCATCTTAATAAAAGTTTCTACCAGGAACCAAAAAGAGAACCCTTTATGGTTCTAGTTGGTGCCTTTATTTCTAAGAGTGTATCTGTATGACTGTGTAGCTGCTCAGGCATGGATCCAAGCGTGGACAGGGATGGTGATTGTTACCACACAAAAACATGTCCACCCCACTGATAATGAAAATTGGTAGACAAGTGAAACACTTTCAGCTCCTCACACAATGAGCACGCTGCAACACAGACTGTTTCACAGGAGCATCGTGTTGTTTATCAAGCTGACCATGGCAGGATGCCCAACTCGATGCACCGTAGGTGAGCACTGACAAAGAAAAGCGAGCAACACATCAGAGAATAATAAGGCAGATTTACACCACATTTACCCCACCTGACAGCCAGGAAATCTAAATTGAAAGCTCAGTCAGGACCCATTGCTGCTATCTCATAGTGTGAAGGGTTTACAGATACGTTGTTATTGACTGGCAAACTTCTCTGAGCATCCCTGATAATATCAAATATTGACATTTATTGCCTGACATAAACCTGAACAGATTCTTTCGAAAAATGAAAGTGCCATTATCCACTGAAAGTCAAATTTATAATGATGTAAGGTGGAGCTGTTTGTGTCAGATTTTTATTTTATCATTACATACTGTATAAAAAAAATCTGTCATAGTGTGTTTGAAGGGTTTTTCCCCCTTTTCCCTTTTCAGCCCGTGACTCAGGTTTCAGATCAGAAAACTGTCAGTTAAAAAAAAAATAGTACTACACCCTCACTTTCTACTAGAACTGTCTACCCCAGAAAATTTAAGAAATACAACAGAGGAGTGTGGCGGAGGGTCAACAATAAATATAAATACTTTGTTACTATACTTCAATAGAGTTTTCAGGCTTCTGTACTTTACTTGAGTATTTATTTTTCTGACAACTTCTTTACTCCCTACATTTAACACAGATATCTGTACTTACATGTTCAAAACAGGATCATTACTTTTGTTTTAATGCATTTGAGGGGAATTATTGATATTTATTCTGTGTCACTGCACAGTGCCTTCCCAACATCAAGACAGATTTCAACTGAAATGAATGGCCCAATAACACATAGAAAAGACCATTTCTGGGTGTATCCATCATTGTATATCACGCACATCCAGCATGAGGTGAGGTGAGGTTCAGTTAGCTTTGTACAGGAACAGCCAGCTGAAATGTCCTTCAGGGGGTTACTTTTTATTTTTATACCATGAGTGCGTTTCAGAACCTGTACTTTTTATTATGTGAATTCAAAAACTGAATCAGTAGGATTTGTCTGAGCTGTTTGTAAATGTGCCAGAAAGAGTCGGTTGCTGAGTCTCATTCCAAGGATGTCAAATACCAACATTTTGGGTTTGGGTAAAGCGTCCTACACATAACAAAATAATGAGGAAATAAGGAAAGGTCTCTGCAGATACAGCCACGACCACCAAACACTTCTGGTGGGTCATAAGTGATGATTGAGAGGGATTCTGTTTACATGAGTTTAAACACAGGAAAATGTTATATGTATATTATACCTTTAAGCATAACATAATTTTGTTTTCTGGTCTTAAGATGATTAGCTATAGAGAAATTGTCTTAAACCAGCTCTCCATAATCATTTACTATCATAAATTGCAATAATTATTTTTTTTTTTTTTTCTTATTTATCGACTGTTCTTTTGAGGTCAGTGTTTGGTATGTTTCTGGTTCTGTGAAAGGAACAGATTCTATTTTGAAAAAAATATAATGACTAATTAATAGTCCATGCTTTAAAAAATAAGGCCGTCAAACATTTGCACATGGTCAGCAAATAATGCAAAAGGAATCAAAAGCAATGTTTTGTTTTCTGTGGTTGCATCTCTGAAATAAACACAATTATATTACAGCTTTTGTTGTTTGTTGTTGTTTGTCTGTTTAAGCCCACCATCAGTAATACAGAGACAGGAACAACAGATTTTCTATTAAAACATGTTCTTTTTCGACTGCTTGATGTGGTTTTGATTTTCAGTGATTGACTTCAATTGTGGATAGTCCAGAAAGTTTTTATACGGGGATAAAGTAAATGTGAAATTGTGTGAAAACTTTTTCTTTTCACACACAGACGTTTAATATTTTTCATTTATATAAAAAAGGGTGTTGCAGATTGGTGTATGATGGAAGGGTGGATGTGTAAAGTTAGTGATTTGAAGGGCTTTTAACTGTTGTTGCTATGGTTTTGGTTTGAAAACAGCCCTGTGTCTTTCTGTGGATGTCTACAATAACAGTTCATTTTCTGTCTAGAGTGCATCTATAGGCTGGCTTTGATCCCATTAAATTGACACCTTATTTGATTACATAAAGTTATAAGTTAAGAGCTTTTATGTGTGACTTGTGAGTGTGAGAGTAAAGTGGAGAATTAAGGCAATATAGAATTCTGTATATTAATTGTTTAATAAAAGACAAAAACAAAACTAAAACTAACTAGGACTCAGAGGAGTTCTGTTTACACTTTATATCGATGATATACTTCAACTGTAACTGGGTGTAATATCCATCTTTATGCAGATGACACAATTTTGCAATGTATTGAGAATGACGCACACTCTGCTGTTAATTCCCTCCAACACCGCTTCTCTGATCTCCAGGTTGCACTCAATAATCATAAATAGTTCTTAATGCAAACAAAACTAAGTTCATGTCATTCACCAGATCCAAAAATATTAACCATGACAACCTCATCATCTCTACCAACAATAGAACTAATATTGAAATGGTGATGAAATATGAGTACCTTGGCATTTGGATACATGAAAAGTTAACTTTTAAATATCATGTTTCCAAGCTGGTGACTTCTCTGAGGATGAAAATTGGTTTCTTTTACAGTCTTTTCTAATGCATTGTAGAGCAATGCTTTTTGAGTGAGGCAACTTTTTTTTTTCATCAGTGTTAGACTATTGGTGACATTTTACACATGCTCACCAAAGCTGCGACTCTGAAGCCCATTGGACTCTGTCTACAACATCAATACTCATCACTGTGACCTGGATGCTAAAGTTGGGTGGCCCTCTCTCACTCTGTAAAGCATGAAAGACACTGGATTTTATTTACATATAAAACTCTTATTGGTCTTTTACCTCCTTACATCACTTCAATGCTTGGGCTCTAATCAAACTCAACTCAACTCAGTCAAGTGATTGGATTGCGTTGCAGGTGCTGGCTGTTTTCACTGAATAAGGAAAATCCGTTTTTTCATATTGTACAGTGTGGAACAATATGCAGAACAGTTTAAAGCTTACCTCATTTTTCATCTGCAGGAAAATTTAAATCTGTAATTATATCATATTTTACTTCCAGATGTTCCTATTTTAGCTGATTCATACACCTTAAATTTTAACTGTTAATTTATTACTGAGGTTTTTATTTATTCTCAAAATGTGAAGTTTCTCATTGTTACTTTTTGTGTCAGGATGCTACAGCCGCAACAAATGAGGGAGATGTAGGCAGTTCATCTCCAAAAGTTAACAAAAGTTTATTAAATAGATTCAACAATAAATACTGCGATGGGGTGTGAAAGTCAGTATCAGTGGTGTGTGAGGGTGCATGGATGTGTTGGATGATGTGAGGTGCATGTTGTCAGTGCAAAACAAAAGACAGGAACACAAAAAGTAAAGGCAGCATGGCTTGGGGAGGGGACCGACAGGAGCGTGGCAGCAACCACGTCCGCAACGACTGCTGCTGCTACTGTGAATTGCTGAACCCCACGGTGACTGGGCAGGGGGGTTAAGTAGCCTGGGAACACTGACCAGGTGTTCCCAGTTACTTGATTCCATCACAGCTCACAGGGCCTGCAAGACAGAGCACACATACACACAGTACCACAGAAAGGACCAAGGCCCTGGGGCCATCACAAAGAGCTTATATTTTATTTTTTTACTCGCCTACATTGTAAATGAGGTCTCTACCTCCATGTATTTCTGAGTTTAAATAAAGGTTGAATGAATAAATAAATGAATCCCGAGTAACCGGTGTCATCTCCAAGTTTTCACATTTATAAGAAACAGAATTTCATGAGAGTTGGTTCAGAATTAAGCGAGTTACAGGTGATTTTGTAATGAAGTCTGCATCTCTCATTAAAGGCTCCAATATGGTGACCACACAGATGCGTAGCAGAGGTGGCCACAAAGTTTACAAAATGGCAATTTATTCATCTTGTATCATGCCTAACTTCATGGATAAAGCATATCATATGGAATTACAGTAATCTCCATTGTAAGATGAAACAAAACTTTTCTATGGATGTCAGGAGGCACAACAGACTTGGTAAGCGCTGTTTTTAGCCTAGCAGTTGTTGATTACTTACGGCCCCCAGCGGCGTCACTGAGGAGTGAGGAGTCAGAGGTCAGTATTACACAGAGCAGTTGATAAAATAAGTTTTTCAAGGTTTTTCAAATCTTGTGAACCACATGAGGTCCCTCATTAGGCTGATGGGTCCAATAGTATGAAAGATTAGTTGTGGACTGTTGGTCATGCACACACACATGCACACACACACAATCTATTGCATGATCTGCAGGCTTACATCTGGAATAGATAAATATACCAAAACATTTAAAACTGCCCCTCCTGAATAATAACAGGAACTAAATAGAAGTAAAAGTATGAAAAGAACATAAAAATACAGCATAAAATAATAATAAAACCTGTATATCCCTCATATCGACCACGATGCAGAATCATTACTGGCATCCTCCTTAGGACTCTGTGCTCTGTTTGTTTTGGTCTTCACAGATACAATTACTGAATTCTGCACAAACACATTACTTACTTGAGTCTAATTATCATTACAGACTAGAGTATCACTGTTTATTCCCACATAACATAATAATTATTTGTTTGGTTGAAACATTAGTCTTTATTTGTGCACTTCTGTATCCAATTACATAGAGAGCATAAAACAGAAGTGACTCGGTTATGCTCTAAAGTCAATGAATGAAGCACTTTGATGTCAGTGAGTTTAAAATACTCACTTACAGCTTTAATTTGAGGGTGTGAAAACACTTGTGGGATCATCATAAACATTCAAAAAGAAGCGAGTTCTCATAATTTGAACCAAAACAAAGGGTTAAATAGTAGCATGCAATTTGAAAATTAAAGGTTGCGTTCCAGTAGAGCTACACAAAAAGCTGCATTCTCCTCAGTTACTTTAGTTTTTTACCGTAAGTGAAATGAAACCGGAGCCACGGTACGTCAGATTCCAGCCCCGCTGACAGCCCAGCCAGGATGAGAGGAAATTGACAAATAAAAGTAAAAAGGGAGTGCGGGGGGGGGGGGGGGGTGAGATATATGAGAGAGGTGTGCTAAACCACTTTTCTCGCCTCAAATCAAAAGCGGAGTGGTTTTCCTATCTGGCTGTTAGAGGTAAGATATGAGCCAGGCGCTGCACTCTGACAGGGTAATGCACCTGGCTGCCAACAAACACACATACACACACACGCACACATACAACAGCAAGGAGGTACACAAGCTCACAGGTGTGTATTTAGGTATACAGGCAAACAAACACACACACCAACAGTGCCATGACACATAAAGGTGGGTCAACACACACACAGCAAAACTATAAGTGGTACTTTGAAGTGATGACAGGATAACACACCGGGAAGTCATAAATAAAGCTCACAACCATTTTCCAATTGTGTAAACTGTGTGTGTGTACTTCACAGAGCGCACACGCTGGTGTACGATGCGTTTGGGTTCATCCATGCATAGGTGTCCACGGTTTATGTGTGTATGACCCAGGCAGAGGCGCTTGGGCCCAGACGTACTCGCTCATGTAGCAGGTAAAAGATCCTGAGTGAGTTTTGAATTATTTCCCTGGAGTTGAAAAAGACTGGAAAGTGCTGAGTAGGAGAAAAAAGGTGAGAGGAGAGATGAAAAAAGAAGGGGAAGAGGTATGGTCATGTTCATACGCTGCCACTGACTTCATGCCTACTCCACAGCTTTTGGATTTGGATCATATATTCCCCCCTTCTTCTTTTCCACCACTAATTCACTATGTCGCACCACAGACCTTGAGTGTAGTTTTTATAAGATTTAAAGGAAAGAAAACATCTTAAAGGAAAAGCTAACATATTGTGAAGTTCTAAAACAAGTGGTAATCCTCATACGCATGTTATAAATACACGGTCAATAGTGATGCATCACAGATTTTTTTCTCAGTGTAAAACTTCTCTACTGTATCAGCCATTCAGAGACAAGCAGCTGTGGACATAACAGATTCAATAAAAAAAAAGGACTTAATGACTTTTTTCAGCCTTGAGAAGTTCTGGATAAATAATAAAACTCCTCAAACAACTGCTGCAGTATAATCCACTTCTCTGCTGTCCCTCTGTAGACTGAGTCTCATTGATTTTTTATTCCAAAATATAGCTGCAACTTTTGCCAGAGTTGGAAGTTCTAAGAGAACAATATAATGATTTAGAAGCAGATTTGTGGCTTTATTTTGTCACTGAGCACACACATGGACACTCTCCAAATCATGAAACCCTTTATTATTTGGCCGCCAGGTGTAAGCCTGGAGGGGATCATGTGATCGCTTCTGTGTGTGTGTGTGTGTGTGTGTGTGTGTGAATGCATGCATGTATGAGTGTGTGCCAGCGTGTGTGTTACGGGTCATAATAATGGCAAGTTACATATTAAATTCCCTCAAACCCTTTACCACATACATTATATGAGTCTAGCAGCCTACTTTTGACTGCTCTGTTTTATACGACCATTGACTCTTCTTAAACAACCACCAGGGGCCACAAGTGATCAACAACTGCTTCATTTTGAAATCTCATGTAAGCTAGAGACAACGTATGTGGAGGTCATGTTAATGGTGAAGGAACTTTGTGGTGGCATTGCAGTAGGTGCCTCATCATCTGTTGCCTGGCCAGGATCCACACTCTACTGAGTGCACTCCTTCTAGTTTTGATATTATCTATTTAAACTTCATAGAATTTATCAAAATAGTGCATGTTTTTAAAAGTTGGTTCTAAAAGTTGGGTATGCTCTGGTTTTCAGATGGTTGCGTGTCCAACACCTTTTCATCACAGCTTGTCGACTACTGACGGTGCTTTTTTCATGCCTCTTGGCATCTTGTACTGATGCACAAGGTACCCTTTGATGGCTGTATGACACGCTGCCAGAAAGCCTTAAGTGGTTCATTTACTGAAACAGTGGCAGTTTGGGTAGGTTTAAGCAAAAAAAAAAAAAAAAAAAAATTACTTGTATGTACTGTAAAACTTTTAAGAACACTTTGGTTTCACATTGGACACAAACCCCGGTCTTGCAGGTGAAAGTCCCATGTTTGTTTGAGCCATACCTCCACCCCACATCCTACAAACACAGATTTTCTTGGTCTTTATACTATATCGAAAGTCTGGTGCATCAGGCAGAGAGGAGTGGGCTGTGAGCACCAGCCTGATTTTTCTGGGTTGTTGCGACATGAAAAGATTGAGAAACACTGGTCTAAACCACCAGAGTGATAGTTCTGAAAATGCTGATATGAGTCATTATAAGAACGCTCATAGGGTCATTGTAAAACTGAAGGCACTGATAGACAACCTAATTTGTTTTTTGGACAAAAACTGACTGTCAGTTTTCTTTAGATATACAAGGGAAGACATCCATTTATCATTTTCTGTACTTTTAAGTCCTTGAACCTTTGCCTTGAGTGTCCACAGTAAATAGAGATATGTTTTTAAATATGAGTTCACAAGGAGGTCAACAACTATCATAGTTTCTTGCAAACTGCTGAATATGAGGATGTTTTTTCTCTTAAATTCTAGTGTGTTGTAAGGCTTATCCATTCTATGAGTGGTTTCTAAAAGCCAGAGGACCTTAGACTTTTAGTTCCAAAGTGAGAAATTCAGTTTAAAGAAAAACAAAAAAATAAACAAACAAAACAAATTTTCTTCCATCAAGACTGTTGGCACGACAGTCTTGATGCTTGGAGTTATTTTTTTAAATTTATTTATTTATTTATTTGTTGGTTTATTTAACACAGAGTGTGCACATTAATAAAAACTGATGTAGATGCACCTGATGTAGCCAAGAGGCCTTTTTTCATCTGTTGTCCCTGGACAGATGTTACAAAGTCACCCTAAAAACAGAAGATTGAGAGAGAAGATTGAAATTACAAAATTATTTAGAACATTTCTAAGCATGCAGAACAACAACAACAGAAAAAAAAAGAAAGAAAAAGAAAAGAGAATATTAACGTTGAATAAAAAACATCATTCAGGACATTATTATACTACATTGTCAGGTAATATTTAAAGCATGCAACACAGAGGCTCATTTGTGATCCATCTTTTGGTCCGCTGACATCACTATATAACACACTTGCATATTGTGCAGCTAGTCTGGAACAGTATTTGGAACGGGAAAATCAACAGGTCTGTTGGACTGCATCGATTTGGTTAAATATTATTGATTTCAATCTGTGCACCATATAACCTGGTCAGAAGAGATACCGCAACAAAGTATTCTGTCCTTAATCATGAAGTTGTTTCCCAACTTCCTATTTCCTTGTATTTACAGTATTTCATAATTTTTCCTTTGTGGCCCCTTGTTGTCTTACAGGCATATATAGTGTAAAATACCAACAAATCTCTTCTTAGTGTCCATCCTGTGCTCTTATCTTGATTTGATATCTTGTTTTGTTCATCATCTTTTATTTTCAGGATTAGCAAATGTTTAACTTTGTAACTTTAAGTTATTCATCAGTTCATTCAATTTCATTATTATATTCATATATTGTTTTGTGAGTAATTCCATGACAGTATTTGGCATTGTGAATTGGACAAAAGGACGAAAGGGTGAAGAACAGTTATACATCTCTCACATTTTGAGGTCTGCTTTTGTAGGGCTCAGCTGCAATAATTTGATTCCAAGGAAGACTGGTTTTCAGACAGAGGGTGAATAGAGGCACTGCAGCCACAGCCACAATGATAAGCATAATGTGTGTTTTGAACATGAAAGCATGTAAACCAATTCAAGTAGAAACCCAAAATAAAAGCATGAACTTGAAAATGAGCATACTGTGGCCACCTTGACATTGCTGGATTGTTAAAGTGATATTCCACTCCAGAACGATAATCCACTCAATATGTACTCACCCCTATGCCGATGTGAGGATGGGTGAAGATCTTCAGTTCACAAAACAATCCTGGATTTCAGCAGAAAACAGCGTTGCAGCCAGATCCAGTACAATGGCAGTGAATGGAGACCAGGATAAAATGTTAAAAAAAAGAACACAAAATGTCTCCATCCTGCTTGTGTGGTGTAATCCAAGTGTCTGCGAGCCACGACATTAAAATCTAACCACAAAAGACGCCATTTACACCATGTTTTTAGCCGAAATGTCAACTGTAGCCTCTCAGACTCAAGCTGGATGCACAAGAGATCTTGCTATATTTTCACATGTGCATCCATTAAGAGATATACCAAGTCTCGCGATACATCAACGGCATGTTTACATGCTACCTGGGAGGCTACAGTTTTCTGCCGAAAGTCCAGGATTGTTTTGTGAACTGAAGATCTCCACCCATCCTCACATCGGCATAGGGGTGAGTACATACTGAGTGGATTATCATTCTGGGATGGAATATCGCTTTAAATACTAACCAAAACATGCATAGCAGAAGGACAGTCACAAGAAGCAGGCACAGTCACCCTATGTTACTGGCTTAAACAGTGATTACCTGTAAATTAGCTGTAGTGCTGTTTATCCATTTAGATTGTTTTGTTGTGAGTTGCAGAGCTTCGGAGATATCAGCCATAGAGATGTCTGCCTTCTGTCCAGCGTAATGTAACGAGATGACACTTGGCCTGTGTTACTCAAAGGGTTACTCAAGATAATCCACACACCTTGTTGTGAGCAGTTTCATGTAGGAGCTACTTGCAGAGTGTATAGATACTGCTGAGCAGTGGCATCATAGCAAGTTAATGGGTTCCTGACCTGATGATGAGTTGAAAGGACAAACTGAGTTCAACATGAATTCAACATGACGAGTTAATATGCATTCCGAATGTGTCCATCAGTGTCTTTCTGTTTGCCTTCCATGTTTCAGCATGTACAAGCTCATTCATGAATGAAATCACTTTGGGCTCTTTCATTTCTCGATTCTTTTATTCTTCTTTCACAAGCATGTGTGTGATAACTGTGTGTTTTCTCTTGCTAAGCCACTAGCTCTGATTCCCTCCTCCTCTATGGTCTGTGGCCCAAAAGCAGCAGCGCTGCAATTATTGATGAGGTTCACTTATCAATAATTCAGCCATACATCTGATTAACCAATAGGATTGATGATGGAGCTCTGCACTGAATCCTCGCACATCAATCCTCTACTTGGCCCTGGGCTGTTGTTATCTCTCCCTCCCATGTCTTTCTGCCTTTTCTGTCTTTGTCTCTGTCATTCTGTCTGTTGCTCTCGCCGCCTTTCTCTTTCTCTCTCCGCTTGCTTTTTTCTTTTCTTTGCTTTTTTCCCCCATTTGCTTGTTTCTTCACCTCTCTGTGTCCCTCCAACCTCGTCTCTCCTATCCATCCAATCACTCAGCATTATAGATACCCCACTGCCTCACTTTATTATGGCTGCCACTTTGTCCTGAGAGTGTCCCACTGACACCAACAGGTGGCAAATGTCACTCCGGCCGGAAAACGAGTGGGAGCAATAGAAAAGGGGTGGAGGTGAGACTGCAGGGGTGGGTTGTGCTTGTGTGTGTGTTTGTGTCACAGGAGATTCAGGGGAGACTGAAGGACAAGGAAAGTGAGTGAGACTGAGTCGGTGGGTATTCGGATGGAACAGAGAGCCTTTTCCAGGACAGCGGGGATCGATACCCACGCTGCCTGCGCTCACAACCCCCATGAGCACAGTAGAAGCCCAAGAAGTAAAGTGCGTGTAAATTTGTGCTTGTGTGAACCTCCACCCCCTCCTTCTTTCAGTCTGAGTTTTTGACAGAGGTGGCAAAATTACACACATTCTTTACTCAAATAGAAGTACAGATAGTCACGTAAAATAAGACTGATAAAAGTAGACCTCAACCTATTTAGTCAACTCAAAGTAGAAAAAAATACAGGCTTTAAAATGTACTCAAAGTATAAAAGGACATATACACTCTGAAGGACATTTATCTACCGGCTGTTTCTGTAAAAACTAACTGAACATCGCCTTTTCTCCAGAGTCGAGTCTCCCTCTGTCCGCTTCATCTAGTTACACTGTTTTTGCCTTATTACATCTTTTAAGACTGGTCATGTCGTTTTTGCTGTTTTGGTCCTGTTAAAGTGATATTCCGTCCCTAGATGATAATCCACTCAATATGTACTCACCCCTATGCCGATGTGAGGATGGGTGAAGATCTTCAGTTCACAAAACAATCCTGGACTTTCAGCAGAAAACAGGGTTGCAGCCAAATCCATACAATGGCAGTGAATGGAGACCACGGATAAAATGTAAAAAAAAAAAGAACACAAAACAAACTGAATGTCTCCCTCTTGCTCGTGTGGTGTAATCCAAGTGTCCGTTAGCTGCGACATTAAAATTTAACCACAAAAGACATTTACATTTACACCATGTTTTTAGCCGAAATGTCAACTGTAGCCTCCCAGGTAGCATGTAAACATGGCATCGATGTATGGCGAGACTTCGTATATCTCTTAATGGATGCACGTGTGAAAATATAGCAAGTCTCTTGTGCATCTGGCTTGAGTCTGAGAGGCTACAGTTGACATTTTGGCTAAAAACATGGTGTAAATGGCGTCTTTTGTGGTTAAATTTTAATGTCGTGGCTCGCGGACACTTGGATTACACCACACGAGCAGGATGGAGACATTTTGTGTTTGTTTTGTGTTCTTTCTTTTACATTTTATCCGTGGTCACCATTCACTGCCATTGTACTGGATTTGGCTGCAACGCTGTTTTCTGCTGAAATCCAGGATTGTTTTTGTGAACTTCACCCATCCTCACATCGGCATAGGGGTGAGTACATATTGAGTGGATTATCGTTCTGGAGTGGAATATCGCTTTAAGGCATTTTTGTCTTTTACATAATTTTTGTCTTGGTACATTATTTTAGTCTTGTTACATCAATTTCATCTTGTTATGTCTTGTTACGTTTTTTTTTGTCTTTTGTCTTCTTCATCTTCTGGTGTTTTCTTTGTTTTTGTCTTGTTATGTCGTTTTCATCCTGTTACGTTGTTTTCATCTCATTATTTTGTTTTCATGTCCTTACTGTACGTCATTTTTGTCTTTTTACGTCTTTTTACTTGAGTCTTATATCATTTTAGTCTTGTTATGTCGTTTTTTTCTTGTTATGTTTTCTTTGTTCTGTGATGTTGTTTTTATCATTTTCATTTTATTATGTTATTTTTGTCTTGTGACATCTTTTTTGTCTTGTTATGTCTTTTACGTTTTTTTCATCTTATTACATCTTTTACATTATTTTTTATCTTGTTACATTGTTTTAATTTTGTAATGTAGTTTTCACCTTGTTATATCTTGTCGTTTTAGTCATGTTACTTTGCTTTTTGTCTTATGTTGTTTTCTTATCTTTCGTTTGTTTTGCGTGATACCCACTGATAGATACACAAGGAATCTTCTTGCCAAGTGTTACTGCTCCATCCATTTAACTGAAATCAGTCTTCATGTTGGGAAGACAATGCAGAATTATGTGAGATGAAAATAATTCCTAGCTCTCCTCAAATGCATTAAAATTAAAAAAACAAGCCTGTTTTGAAAATGTTAGGAGTAATTTGTTTTAAAATATAGGGAGTAAAAGTAAGAAGCTATCAGACAAATAAATACTCAAGCAAAGCACAGATACTTGAAAAATCTACTAGTTTTTGTGTGTTTGAGGTTGTGTGAGTGAGTCTGTTTGTCTGTGCTGCTGTCTGCAGGGTAGAGCAGAAGACTGAGCGACAGAGGAGGCAGGGAAGAGAACTTGCCAGCAAAGAGCCAAAGTGTTAATTACTTATCGATCCAATTTGGCAGATGACTCCCTAAAAATGCAGAGGGCAGCTCAGTGCACTGCTCAAAAGCAGAGAGAGGAGACAATCTACTGTTCAAAAGGCCCTCAGACTCCCATCCCTGCTTTACTAAATGTTTACTACCAATTCCTGGCCTCTGAGCCATGCCTGGCTGCACTGCTTACTGCCTCCTTATCACTTCCCAGCTATCTGACTCCTCTCTTCTCTCTGTTTTACTCGCGTTCCACATTGCCTGCTTTCATTCTATCCTTCACATCTAATCTATGTCCTCTCACCTCTCACTTTTTCTCCCTGCTCGCCATTCCCCGCTCTCCCCGGGATCTTCACTGAATCAGTGTCTCCATCAGCATTCCTTTTGCATTTGTATCTTAAATCTCTCTTGTATTTTCCTGTTTTTCCCTGTCTTGTTTTCATCCTTGTTGCTTTCATACTCTCCCTCTTTCCTCTATCATCTCTCTCTGTTTATGTCTTGTTCTCTCTCTTCCCCATTAGTTTTGGTTTCCTTTTTGCTACCCCACCACTCCTTTAACGAAATCCCCTGCCTGCAAGAAATGGCTTTCCACTGTAAAGGTTGGATAAAGCAGCACCCTGCTGTGGACTGTTTGAATACCATCTCTCTGTTCCTGTTTTCTGTCCCAAAGCTGAAGCTGTTTTTTTCCCCAGGAATGCTCTCAATAAAACATGAGCAATGACAGTCTCACTGTAACATTTAAATGAATCATTTTCTATTAATATAATAATTTTATATAATTTATTTTTAGAAACAAAAAACTGTGTAAAAAACAGAGAGATTTTTATTGACGTCAGAAACAATTTTTTTTGTTTTATTATTTTCAATAACTCCTTTAAAATGTTTATATGTTGTTGAAATTTGGTGCAGATAGTGTTGCGCAGACATATTTGATTTCAAGTGATGAAACAAGGTGCTTAACAAATATTAATACATGCAAAATTGATTTTTACCTTTGGGTAGCGACTCAATAAGCAAAAGTGCAAAGCAAAACAAAGAACAGTAATTGGAGCTGGAGTCATCGATCATAACAAAATCGCTAAGCCTTTCTTCTATACAAACACACAGACACACCTACACACACACGCACACACACCACACCACACACACACACACACAACACACAGGCACAAAGTAAGATAGAAGGTTTACAATATGTAAACTCTCTCCTTGAGGCTGTACATGCTTTGAGCAAAATGCATGCCAAAACCATTTGCTGTTTAGCCCCAAACACAAAGTACTGCTATGTCTGATGGGAATGTTTTTTTTTTTTAGTTTTATTTGTCATTATTTGGACAAACTGAACTTTTAACCTGATGATGGTGTTACTATAAAAGTCAGAGGGTCACCCAAGTCATTATGAATCATCCTCATGGGGACACGAATGTCTGCACCAAATTCCATGTTAGTCAATCCAGCGTTCGTTGACACATTTCAGTCAGCACTACATGTAAACCTGCTGGTGACACTGGAGGAAAAATCAGGGAATCCCCAAAGGATTCATCCCACAGGAACCTTAATATCCTCCTTGAGGGTCATTGGGAATCTGAGCCAAATTTCATGATGATCCATCCCACATTTGATTTGAGACATCTGACACATAGCCAAAAACGTCATCTTCACGGTGATGCTAGAGGAGGAGAAGTCACTGAAGCCCTTAAGAATTCATCAGGGGACACTCTATCTGTACAAGATTTCACTGCAATCCATACCGGGATATTTAAGTTGACCGACATTGCCATCCTTATGGACCTACTACTACCGTGGATAAAAATAATAGCCCATCGACTTCCCATGTTGATTTCCTTAAGTGGTGTATTTTTAACCGATAACGTCTGGCCTGCTGTAAGTGTTGAGTTTGTCTCAAAGGACCTCTAAATGTGGCTCTTTGGACTTAGTGATATCCAGGGTTGCACAAATTGTTTTCACAAAACAATATATGTCAACAATATGGGCACTAGTTTTCCTTTTTTATGCTTTCCAAAACAGCAATTGTCATCCTTCTTTTTTCTTTATCAAGTACCTAAAGTCCGAGTCCAAGGGTCTGCTAATATCTCCAAGGGCTCCAATTATCTTACTTGAATAAAAGCCCAGACAGGCAAACTAAATAATTACATGGTAGATGCTTGCCTGTTTACTGTACACAAAGAGCACAACAATATAAACACTATGTAAAAGATTGCATCAATTAAAAAGGCACACATAGTAATAATGTTGGATATTAAGTTTGAAATAGGATCCAAGCATTAAGTAAATATGCCCTGATCTCTGCTGCTGAATCAACACTGGCTGTGCTTTTGAGACTGCCAGTGATTGCCAGGGGTGGAAAGTAAGGAAGTACAAATACTTTGTTACTGCACTGTAGAGTCTTCGGGTATCTGTACTCCTTGGTCTATTCATCAGTGCATATCATGCATGACAGACAGTAGGTAGATGAAAATCTATGCAAAAGACGAAAGAGACAAAAAAGATGTAACAAAATGTAAATGCAAAAGATCGTAATAATAATAATAATAATGATAATAATGATAATAATAAAATAATAATAATAATATAATAATAATAATAATAATAATGAATGATGATGATGATGATGAATGATGATATTATTATTATATATTATTATTATTATTATTATTATCATTATTATTATTATTATTATTATTATTATTATTAACCTTTATTTAGCCAGGGAAACCCATTGAGACTGAGGTCTCATTTTTGGTTACATGCAATACATTTAAAATCATAAAACAATACAAAACATGACAAGACAATAAAGACGTAGCAAGATATAACAAACCATAACAAACCATAACAATACAAAAAAGACCATGAGTATAATATTTGGTTCTAAGTATAGATTATCAGATAATCCTAAATGAATATACAAGTAAATGGTCAAACTATACAGCAAGTAAAAACGGTGAAGCTTCTTGGACTCTGGCTTGATTGCACATTGTCATGGTCTGATTACATCAACAAAGTTGTTGCCAAAATGGGTACACTCTAAAAGGTAATAGTTATGCTTACTTAAATCATAATAGTGTATTTTTACTTATCTGTCCCTATCCTGTTGATTTAACTCATGGAATGTAAGTATGTACTCATTTTTCCTTAAGGAGGTTTAAAACTAAATTCATTTGAGTAAACTGGACTTGTAACATTCTGTTCCTGGAATGAACACAGAGGCTCAGCAGAGCACATGCGCAGTAGAGCAGTACAAGAGAAGTTTGCAGAAACCGCGTGGACAAGAACTTGGGAAGAAAACAACATTTTCTGGGTCTCTTGGTAAGTTGTTCAAAGTCGTTCAATTGTCAGCTGTAATTTCATTGCTTACAACTAAATTTTTGGCAGGACATTTTTTTCTGAACATAGGCAAACATCTCTGGAGATAACTAATGCTATTGTTAGCTAACATTAGCCAAGGCAGCTAACTAAAACCGCCATTATCATGTCATTCACACGATAATTTCTAGTTAGCTATAGCACATAAATGATGTGATCATGATGCAAATGCTAATTTGAAGCAAAATTACAAAATGAAAGAGGTTATGGTTATTTGGCGGCAGTAGCATAACACTGTTTCTTGAGACCTGAAGACCAGGCGGGCGGGCTGACCGACCGATTCTTGACCGCCCCAAGCTGCAAACACTCCGCGGGTGAAAGCGGAGCGGCTGGTTTATGCTCCAGCCCAGTCTCTCCTCTCCTCTCCTCTCACACACACGCCGCTCCGCCATTCTGTTTTTTTTTGTTTGTTTTGTTTTTTGTTTTTTTTCGCTTCACCCGCGGGGTTTCTGCAGCCCGGGCGGATCAGGAAGGGCGAAGGACTGACAGACTGGGCGTCTCGGTCCGCTGACCTGTGGCGCACCAGGACCGCGGAAACTACAGTTTGACCGGCGACTCTTTTCTGACAAGAAAGTCAGCCAATTACAGGCAGAGTAGTCGGGCTGTCAGCCAATCACAGGCAGAGTAGGGCGGGCCTTCACTGAATAGAGGCGTCGAAAACAGCTGGTACTCTTGTGACAGCAACAGTGACAGGGAAAGAGAAATGTAAAGGAGTGAGAAGACAAGAGCGAGAGAAAAGCAGCGAAAGTGAGTCAATGTGCCATGGCTTGTGCTAATATATAAAATTGTAATGTACAGTTAAATTATAATGTAGCTTAAACATGATGATTCTGCAAATCATAATTGATTACCCCTTCCAATAACTCTTTCATTTTGTTATTCTGGCTTCAAAGTAACATTTACAAATTTGGTAAATGAATTTGGGCAGAGCATGCAGGGCAGAATGACCACAGCCAGAACATACTAAGCAACAACCTGACTTACATGTGTATTGCTCATAACTGTTTAGCTGTGGTCGTTCTGGATCTTAGAATGAGCAAAAATGCCAATAAGAGATGCCCTGCTTGCTCTGCCAAAATTCATTGACCTCAGATGTCTTCACTTAAAGTATTCGAGCCATTCTTGATGCCATTTTTGTGACCTTATTTTATTTTTTTTTTTTACAGCTTGACGACAGACAACCAACACTGATGCAGTGGACTTGTAAGTTTTGCAACTTCACATGTGAAAAGAGAGGGCAATTACTTAAACATTATAGATTGAAACATGGTGGTTACACAAGAACATCACCATTACCATGTGTTCATAAAGAGTGCCCCTGCACATTCAAGTCCTTTAATGCTCTTAAGGTACATCTATCAAGAGCGCATTCCCAGATTGATGATCATTGTGATGCCACAAAAAATGTGTTCCGATGTCAACTTTGTGACTTCAATGAGCCATGTGTAGAAAAAGACTTTTTTTCACACTTACGGACACATATCCGGATGCACCAAAAAGTACAGTGCCCTTACAAGGATTGTAATTTTGAAACCTGCGTCTACACTACATTTAATGCCCACAAAAGCAGGAACCATGATGGCAAACAGATACATAGCCAGTTGCAGTTCAAACCGGAAATTTTAACACATACAGAAACTTTGGGTGAAGTTGTCCAAACTGAAAATGAAAGTGACATTGAAGACGCAACTGATTTTCAAGAAGAGGATTTGACTGCAGATAATACCGATGACTTGGAGAGGCAGCTTGAGCATAATTTGGCAGCCCTTTTCCTTAGAATGCAGACCATACTTAAGATATCGGAAACTGCTGTGCAAGATGTAATACAGCAAATAAGGCAGATAATGGACCTGTCAAAACCTTTGCATTTTTCTGCTATTCAGAAAGTACTCTTGAACTACTATCCTGATGCAGACATGTCTATTGCAAGAGAGATAGTAAGTGCAATCTCAGAGAGCGATGTCATTCTGAAACACACTAAAAAAAGGAGGTTCCCTATCCACCTCCTGCAAAAGAGCCTCTTACATGGTAAAAGAGTTTAAAATTGTGGAACCTGTTGAGTT
Source organism: Lutjanus argentimaculatus (assembly GCA_034769285.1). Taxonomy (NCBI): domain Eukaryota; kingdom Metazoa; phylum Chordata; class Actinopteri; order Lutjaniformes; family Lutjanidae; genus Lutjanus; species Lutjanus argentimaculatus. The sequence goes on from JAWZSL010000001.1 coordinate 8,995,072, forward strand.
TGTTACAGGTGAACACAAGCAGTCAGTTGTCTACATACCTGTCCTTAAAATGCTCCAGACTTTGTTAAACAAAGATGAAATCTTGACAAAGCTCTCACAGTTAGCAATGGTGATATGCAAGGATACAGTACCTTCGGGGATGGTTCACGTTTCAAAGAAAATCCTTTACTAGTGGAGGAAAATTTTCAGATTGCCTTGGCACTTTACATTGATGACTTTGAGGTTGCAAACCCTCTGGGGACCTCTAAAAATAAACACAAAATCTGTGCAGTATATTGGGTTCTAGTAAATCTTGCACCCAAATTCCGTTCCTCTCTCAGCTCAATACAGTTAGCTCTTCTTTGTAAGACAAACACTGTCAAAGCGTGTGGGTACTCTGAAGTCCTTCATCCACTCCTTCAGGATCTAGTGCTTCTTGAGAAGCATGGTGTATATGTGGAAAAAATTAGGCTCAAGTGTCAGAGGAACTGTTTTGTATATTGCAGCAGATAATTTGGCTGCTCATATCATTGGCAGGATTCCATGAAAGTTTTATCTCTGATAAGATTTGCCGCTTTTGCATGGCTACACGGCAAGACATACAAGATAATGAAGTTAGGTCTGGTCACTTCTGCTTGAGAACAAAACAAGACCATGACCGGCATGTGCGGGAAGTCCAGCAGGATGCCCAGATGGCAAAGCAATATGGTGTGAAAGGGAGCTGTCCTTTAAGTGTTCATTTGGAGCACTTTCATGTTGTTGATGGCTTCCCCGCTGATATCCTCCATGATTTGCTTGAAGGCATTGTTCCTTCTGAGTTGTGTCTTTGCATTCAGGACTTCATAAAAAAGAAGTTCTTCACACTTGAGATGCTGAATCGTGCCATAAAGGAATTTCCCTACACACTACAAAACAAACCAGCCTCAGACAATTTCTAAAACATTCCATGCTAAAGGGACCATTGGAGGTAATGGTCATGAAAACTGGAGCCTGATCAGACTCCTTCCCCTGTTGATTGGCCATTATATCCCTGAAGGAGATAAAGCATGGGAGGTTTTACTGTGCTTGAAAGACGTGGTTGAGTTGGCGATGTGTACAAGGTTTACTGAGGAGTCACTCAACTATCTGGATTTCAAGTTGTCAGAGCATAGAACATTACTTCAAGAGGCATTCCCTCACTACAGACTCCGTCCAAAACACCATTACTTGGAGCATTATCCCCATCTAATTCAAGTATTTGGACCACTTGTAGATGTGTGGACTATGAGATTTGAGGGAAAACACAAATTCTTTAAACAAGTAATTCGTGGAGCCCACAACTTCAGAAATGTTCCTCTGACTTTGGCTGATAGACATCAGAAGATGATGGCTTACCATTTAGATTCTGCTTCATTTTTTAAACCAGCATTGGAATTGGACAAAGTAAAGAGTGTCATGATTTCTTCCTTCCCAGAAAAATGTGCAGCAGCATTTGTTGGCAAGGCATGCACCTCAAAACACAGTCCTTACAGCAACATCTGTTAGCATAGATGGTATTAAGTATGCAGCTGACATGGTGGTGTCTGTTGGTTCATGCGCAGGCCTTCCAGAATTCAGGCAGATTCAGCAGGTTCTGGTTGTGGATACCAATGTTTTGTTCATTTGTAGACAATTGTCGGCATGGTATCATGAACACCTTAGAGCTTACGAAGTCTGTAAAAGTAGCTCAAGCTTGCTTGTAACCCAGTTGAAAGACTTCAATGATGTCTTTCCCCTCTCTGCCTACAGAGTGAAAGGCCAGTTGTTTGTGACCCTAAAGCGTTACATTTTGTGCTGATGTCATATTTTATTCTTTCAGAACCATGGACCAGTCCTGGCCAGTGAGGGTAGTGGTTGCTGAAAATGACATTCGAAAAGTAACTTTCCACAAAGACCGAATACTTTGGAAGAGCTAATAAGCGAGTTGAAAAAACAACTTGCTCAGCAGTATGACTTCATGCTTCACTATGAAGACCCAGAGTTCAACTATGCTTTTTGCAACCTCTCGGGTATAACTGAGCTGCCTGATAGACCAACACTGAAGATTGTCTCTCTGGAAAATGTAGTTGTAACATTGTCTGCAGCCAGTCCATCATCTTCAGCCAGCGCATTGTCTTCAGCATTGACTCTGTCTTCACCTGGGTCGTCTGACACAGAAATACTGGCTCGCACTGAAGAGACATCACCACTGACCTCACGTGAAACCATGGCCTTCTACATTTGAGGTGCCATATTTTCTCTGTAAATATTGAATATAGACTGAGACAGGGAAACCTAATTTATATGAGAGATGGCACACGCATGTCAGTTTCACGAGACATGAAGCATGACATTCTGCAGAAGCTAGCTGAGGAGATGTACAAGTTCTCGGCTTACCCTCAAGATGAACACTTCACCACTGTTGCTGCAGCACTGATCGCTAAGCACCCGTGCCTTGCTGAGCCAGGGTCAACCACGGGTTGCTATGGATGGAAGAATAGTTTGAAATTCAAAATGGGTAATCTCCGTTCCAAACTTCGCAGATGTGGAATTGCAGATTTGTCAGTCAACAGCAACAAGAGAACACAGCAGAATCCAGAGGGGGAGCCACCTGGAAAAAGCCTGAAGAGACCCAGAAGAAGTGAGACAAACTTCCTGCCAGATTTTCCACAGGGTCAAGATGCATCAACACTTGAATGCTCTAGACAGCTGCTTGAAAATGAAATGAAGAAAAGGTTCCCAAATGCAGTTCATGTGAATCAGTTGATGAGCCAGACCTTCTCATTAAGACGCAAAGAAATTGTGGAAGAGCAGCCCTCTGTGAAACGAATGTTGGAACGATGGCCAGCTCTTTTCAGAAAACAACAGGTAAGCAAGCAAGTATGCTAAATAAATACACGATGTTTCATGCTAGGGGAATAAGAAAAAAAAGAGTAAATAATTTAACTATACACATTGCCTAAACATAAAAACACAAAGGTTCTACATGATGCAAAACTGTCTGTCCCATTCATAGTTTGTATACGATAATATTGTGGTCAACTCTTAACTTGGTGCAAAATGTTTTGTTTGTGTTCTGTTTTGTCCTTGAAGGTCTTTGCAGAATTCACAAGAGTGGCAAGTAAAGATCTTGAGCGGGACTTCTTTGAGTCCTTGGACCGCCATACCCCACGTTTCCTTGAGATCTTCAAATCTAAAACCGGAATAATTGGAAGGACACTTATGGAGATCCTTTCCCAGGTTGAAACAAAGGTAAGCATTCCTTCTCATTTTATATAAGTGCAGGAAATCGTGCAAGTTGTTCCTTTCTGACAATGTTCTAGTTTCCACACACAAATACCCTGCTAACCAGCTACTGACTATGGCACATATTTGCCATACAGACATGAAAGTGATATTGACCTTATAATCTAGCTCGGCAAGACAAGTAAATACGTTTCCTAACATGTCAAAAATATTCCTTTAAATAACTTAAGTTGGAAAAATATGATGCAGTTTCTTCAGAAAATGCTTTTCCTTATTTCACTGTTTTTCCCAATTGTAGACCCATGATGTCGAAGCCATGAGGACTGCTGTCCTGCGATGTCTTCCAGTTTTCCTCGGGGATGATGGAAGTGATTTTTTCAAAGTCTGTTTTGTAAGTATTGCATATGTAACACACTGAAATCAGACGCTGTCGTTTCAGGTGTTATGGGGGTTTATTTTCATGCAACACGTATCTGTAAACACACAAACAGATAAACACACACTAGTAAAGTTGTAGCGAGTATAAACTGCTAAACTGCAGCGACTCAGACTGGACCCCCTCTGGACTACAGTGATCGCCATGACAACGGGGCAAACGGCAACGTTGGCAGCAACTGTGAAACAAAACAAAATCCGAAACAATTTAAAACTATACAAACATTATAAAAACAATTATGGAAACATTATAAAACAAAAATATCATACTAACAACAGAAAATATCTAAACATATGGATGCTTGTGTAGACATTAAACTCACCTGGAAACACGCAAACAGATTAACACACTAGTAACGTTGTAACGAGTATGAACTGTTAAACTGTAGCGACTCAGACTGGACTTCCTCTGGACTACATCGGTCACCATGACAACAGGAAACCCAGCAACCGTCACACTACAGTTGCCACTGCCACCTACTGGCGCAAAGCAGCAACTACTTTAGTCCAGTTTGAAATCAGGTGGGTCTACACAAGCAATAAGTAATCAGAAAAATTAAGAGGGGTGGCCCAGTTAATAACATAAATAATACCACTGAAATGTCCAGGTGCCACACATAATTTGCATAATTTGGTATGTTGAAGGTTTTGCACTATGAAGCCAAAATTTTCAAATTAGTTTTTAAACCTTCCTTTATATCTGCAGACACTGATAACATCGCAGATGTCATGCAAGTTCCTGTTTGGGGTACTGACTGTTATACCCGATGACAGACAGCAGCCAGGTCCACATGCCCTGCACCTTGAACCCTCCAGCATTGCTATCATACTGGAAGGTAATATCGTCATGGATGACATTGGAAGCCACGCACAAGCTTTTTGTGTTACATTTGGACTAATATACGCTCTTCATTTGGATTATCCAAAAAGACTAAAGAACACCTTTGACTTCATTCAGAGGGTGATGCTCAACCTGGGTGTAGGTAACCTGAGACCAAAACTTCAGAGCTTGAAAAATGCTCTTTTGCAGTAGGTGGGTGTACTGCCGGCAGATGCTTAAAATAGCAAGGGATCCTGAAACATAGATACTTGATTTGAGTGTTAAACTCATTTTATTTGCAACTAACCTCTGCAAAGTTCTTAGTAAGTTACAGTCAGTCACAGATGGATGATTTTGGTTACTTGTTATACTTAAGTTTCTATAGTGTCCCAGTCTGTGGGATATCGGTTGGAGGTTTAATCCCATCTTGATTAATCTAAACTAGTTTGTGAAGTTTAGTAAATAAAAAACTTGATTGAATGTAAGTGGCATTAGCAGTCTTTTGAAGAGCAGAGTCATTTTGAGAAGTCAGACTCAGGGAATGAGTCAGATGATTGCAAAGAACCTCTTTGTGTACTTACCCAAATGTTTGTTTGTGGACACACCACCCCTAAATGTTAAAGATGTTACAGAAAGATTTGATGGCAGTGAGCCTTAACTACCAGTAAAGTTGTACTATAGATGCACCAATTTTCTGTCCTCGTGAAAAATTATTGAATTTATTTGTTGAATAGGTTGGAGTTGCTTAAATTATCTTGCGTTCTAGATAACTCAGACCATACCAGCATTAATACACCTAGTTTTAAATACTGGATAGTGACCGCAAAATCTTTAGGGATACTTCTACTGCAAGTTGTTAATGGCCATGGAGCTTTGGGAAATTCAAATACCCAGATTGCCTGTATAAATCCACCTATTTTTGCATTTTGCTTTGTTTATTGCAGTTCAAAGCATATGCATTGTTTGTGTTTCATTTAACTTGAAAGCTGGCTGAAGCTTAATTGAATATTGGTATTGTGATAAAAGGAGCCTTGTTGAAGTCTTAAGTAATGGATGAGAAAGTTTCTACATTTGTTTAGAAAGATTTGCTTATAAAAGATTATTTTACAAGGCTTACATATTTGTTTTTATGGTGAAATTTCATTTGTTTCCGCAAACAGTTGCCTTGGCTTAAGATGCACAGAATTACATTTTGTTCAAATAATAAAAGCCTGCAAACTTATCATTCTTTGTTCTGCTTACTTGATTTTTTTAGTGCAATCGGTTTCCTAGATTCTACTGAGTAAACACAACTGTTCAGTTAAGTCAGACTAACTTGGCTTACTTAAGTTGGTAACACTTAGAAAGATCAAGTTCATTATACTTGCTATTTTTAAGTTTAAATAACTTCACAAAATTAAGTAAATACAACTGTTCAGTTAAGTCAGACTAACTTGGCTTACTTAAGTTAGTAACACTTAGAAAGATCAAGTTTATTATACTCGCTAGTTTTAAGTTGAAATAACTTCACAAAATTAAGTAAATACAATTAGAGTTAAAGTAAACTTAGCAAGTAGATATGAAGTAAACTTAACTTAAGACTATTAGTTATATTTACTTACCTTTTTTAGTGCAATTGGTTTCCTAGATTCTTTTAAGTAAGCTCAACTTGTCACATTTTAGAGTGTAGAGCTGTTGCCATAACGCGTAAATGTGCACCGTTTCTCAATTCACAATTGTTTAGTCGTGTTGTTTGTACATTGGTTTTATGTCATTTAGATTACTGTTCAGTTGTATGGTCTGCTGCATCGAACTGTCTTCTAAGAAAATTACAAGTGGCTCAAAACAAGGCTGCAAGACTGGTTCTTGGTTGTTCTTCAAGAACTAGTGTTGCAGAAATGCATGAACGTCTTGCTTGGCTGATGGTCAAGCATAGACTATCTGCTAATACATTAATATACTTTCATAGAATTATTAACACTCAGACTCCTAAATTTCTTTATGATAATATAATTTACTGCTCAAATACGCATTCACATTACACTAGAGGGGCGAATAGTGGACAGATTATTTTACCCCTACCTAAGTCTGACTCTATGAAGAGGACTGTATTCTATAGGTCAACTGTGTTTTGGAACAATCTTCCAGGTGTGGTTCGTGAAATTAAGGGAAAAAACTGGTTTTAAAAAGAGTCTAAGAATGTATTTGTTCTCAACACCATAATATCATCTTGATTATTTGTTTGAGCGAGGTTTTGTCATGTGATACATGAAGGGTATGTTGCTTTTCCTTATTTTATTGTTTATTTTAATAGTTACTTTCAGTGTTGTTGTTTTGTTTTGTTTTTTTCTTATAATTGAGATTGTGAGTAATTGAGATTGTAATGATTGTGTTTTGTATGTATTGTCTGGACCCCAGGAAGACTAGCTGTCGTCTTGGCGTAATAAACAAATAAACATAACAATACAAAAAAGACACGAAAGATGTAACAAGATGAAAAAAGATGTAAAAACATAAGACATAAAATGACATAAAAGACAAAAAAGATGTAAAAAAGATGAAAAAGACATAAGACATAACAAAGAGGGACATTTTTTAGTTTTATACTTTGAGAACATTTCAGTCCTGTACTTTTTCCTTTTACTTTAGTAAAGAAGTTGAATCAGTACTTCTAGTTTTACCAGAGTAAAGTATGTGTGTATTTATGACACCTCTGCTGCCTACTCACTAATGCTTAAAGTCTGTAAAAGAGGTCTTATGTTGCTTTTTTTCCCTTAAAAGATAGCTTTAAGTTTGCTTTAATGACATATAACTATCCTGGATGGGCTTTACTTTCTTTTCCACATGACAGTACAGTACAAAAGACATTTTTGAGTACAGTAAAAGCAAAGTTTTTTTCTTCTTTTTTTGCACTTCTTATATTGCAAAATAATAATAATTGACCATTTCACCTTAGAGTGTGCCACATTGTCTAACTCTGCTCTCCTAGTTAAACCCTATTCCAGCGATCTCATTTCTTATTAATCTTTCCTCTTCTCCCACTTGTTCTGGCAACGTCCTTCTCTCTGGCTTAAACGCTTCCCTGTTGAAAAAGGTCCATCGTGTTCAAAACACTGCAGGGCGGATTATAACGAGGACTCATGAATTTGACCACAGAGCTCCAGCCTGAGCCTCCCACCACTCGTGCTATCACTGATTTAATAGTGTTCTTCTTTTTGTATGAAATATTACAAAATCTTGCTCCACCGTACTTAATGAAGCTCCTGGCCCCCTACATTACTCAACATGCTTTAAGATCTCAGCAGGAAAGCCTGAAATAGAGCCTTGTTCTACTGTGTCCTACTGTCCTACTGTTCCTCAAAATTAGCTCTCAGTAGCTCTTAGAGAAACTTGCTATTTTGTCGTCTTCATACGAAAACGTAAGACTGGACTAAGCAATTGCTGAAGACAGTTGATTGTTGAGTCTCATTCACAGGTCAGTCTGAGCCACCACCAACCTGAAGCATTGGTATTTGATGACCTGGGAATGAGACTCAACAATTAAATCACTTAATCCACCTTTATAAGGTATAATTTGAGGCCATCACGTCAGACCATGTTGCCCAAGGGTGCAAGTGGAGACATTTCTGCTTTAAATTGACTTCTGAAACACTGATTTGGGTTTAATTTCACTTGTTTATCAGGAACAAGGCTTGTATTACGTGACCACAGTAGAAGACCTTTAAAAAATGTGTCTTGGAGAGTCCAGCCTCTAGAATCCCTGTGATGAACCCTACAGTATAAGAACAACTTTAATTCAAACATACACATTATGATTGCTAAAAGTGTAAAAGTTCCTTTTTCCGCACCTGGTCATGTTGAAAAGATGGGCCCAGATAAGTGCAACTTTGTGCTTTACTTTGAATGCCTCCTGCATCAAGGAAACACTTTTCTGGCATTAGAAACGCTGAACATGAATCTTTTTAACGTTATGATGGAGAAGGATTTAGAGTGATGTTGGGTGCTGGGTCCAAAACAGGCGGCACCAGACCCCATCCATCACCTCAAGTTAAAGGTATTGTAACACCTCTTGTTATGCTTCTTGGTGTTTAGTTAAAATGTTTTTAAAAAATCAACAACCCTTAAAATTGCTGTCATACAAAGCGTGCAAGGATGATGTATTTTTGTTGGCTAATCTGGAAGTCAGAACCGCTCTGGTTCATTCCCCAAAAACCCAATAGGATTTTTCCACTGCAGTATGGATTGTTGCAGAAAATAAGATCTGTGACATACGAAAGTTTATGATACGCACACATTTTGTTCAGCAAAAAAAATCTTCACAAAAGAACACCTGGGCTAGAAACGAACAACATCATGGTCACGTGACTTCACATCACCACAACTTATGTTCAGCATGATGACATTCAATGTCCCCGACAACCTCCATAGTCTCATTTAGCCACCTTTTTTTTTAAGAAACGTAAAGCTCCAGCATAAACAAGTGGGATATTTACAACATACTTTATGTTGTAGAACACTTAACCCTACATAAAAATCTCATAATATGTATAGCTAATATGCTAATATGTTAACTCATGCCTGGGTTAACAGGACTGATTCCTGCAGCGCTCTTATTGTGAGGGCACACTGAGGTGTTTGGGCTGCTACAACGATGTTCAACCTGGATGCAAACAACGTAGAATGCCCCAACGTGAGATAGACATTTTACAATATGTAAACTCCGACCCTGAGGCTGTAAATGCTTTAAGCGAAATGCCAATCGTAGCATGCCAAAATATTTGCTATTTAGCCCCCAACTCAAAGTAGAGCTAAGGCTTATATGAATGTTATGTTTAGACTAGAATGTTATAGCTTTGCAGTTCTTGCAACCAAAGTATTGGACAAATTGAAATCAACAACAATCATCAACCTGATGATCGTGCTGTTCGAAAAGTCAGAGGATCTCATGTTGATCTCATCTGCATTAACCTGACACACCAGATGGTTTGTTACACAGAACTATCCAGGAAGTGATCCTTAGTAACTGTGTGCAGGCACTTTAAAAAAAAAAAAACAAAAAAAAAAACGATGCTATCGCAGTATCTACACTAACCTCTTCAGGAACCTCTATTCTTTGTTCAAGACGAGTCCCTTTCTGTGGACACTTCTCACTGTAGCCACACCTAAAACAATGCCTGTAAAAGTCAGGAAATCGGGATCTTAAGCCAGAGAGGACAGTGCAAGAACCACAGCCACACTGAGATATTTAGGCTGCTGCAATGGATGTTCAACCCAGTTTTCATGAGAATTTTAAAGATGCTGGTAAGGTCTGACCAGGGCTTGTTTGCTGAACCTCTATTTGGAGGGTATAAATGACCAAGTTGTGATAGAAAACTGCATTAAGTCAGTGATGTAACACAGGGCCTCAATGCAGAGCTGTAAGGTTGTAGATCAACACATTGACATGCTGGTCAAACATCAAGGCCTGGTCAAAAAATATCACCTACATTACTGAGACTTCACTTAACTGAAGATGAAAGAGACCCAATGCATTCCATCACCTTTGACAACAGGGCTGTCATGGGCATGAATAAGCACATAAAAAACATCTGCGCTCAGCTGCAGGAAGGTACTGGCCTTGCAATCATACAGTGCACAGCTGGGATCGCCGGTGACTGGCAACGGACAAATAAGGAGGAAGAGACAAAATACCACAGATTTTGATCACAGTGTTAAGCTATAGATCAGTGGTTTAAATCGGTGCCGAGGCATGCTGTGAGGCAAGTTTATTTGTGTCTTGGGATTTTGTGACAACCATACATTATCGTTCCCATATATGATACAATTTTTGTATATTTTTTTGTTATGGAATTTTAATTTACTATATCATTCCCCATTAATTTCCCAACACAGAGGCACATTCTATATCCTGAAAATTTTCTTTAAAATGTATTTTCTTCCGTTAAAGCAAACCCCAATTTTGGCAGCAAGTGGAGGTGCTGGATGATGGGAAATATTAGAATGTGACATACCAATGGCCCTGATTGATTGATGCATAATTTTCTTTCCAGCAACAGCACTGCAGGAGCTCTGCCACTAATTTGCTAGTACTCGTTACCTCCATTGGTTTGGTTTGTTTTTGAGACTATTTTGAACAAATATGAATGCAGGTGTGCCTTGCGGTTTTGGCTTGCCTCTTAGGTTGCCTTGGGCACAAAAGTTTGAAAACTACTGCTATAGATGATATAATAAAAAATAAAGTTGTGGCACCCAAGCAACAAGGTCATCATGGACAAACAGGAGAGTGAAAAAACTGTAAAAGACCAGCAAGATCATGCCACAGTGTCCTCTAGAATGTCCTGTCTTTACTAGATACATGTAACTCTTACCCTTACCTACATGTCTATGGGGGTATGTGGGAGGTTCCATGGATCAATGAGGCAACTGATTTTGATCCATAGTCAAAAAATTTGCAACCTTATCTGGCATACAGCCTAATATGGATACACACACACACACACACACACACACACCACACACACATACACACGCACACATACAAAAAAAAAAAACAGCTCCAGGTTGTGATTTTAAAGTGGCTTCAGCGAGAGCTACCTTGCTAAAACTTTTCCTGGGCGATAATTCTACTTAATTTGTCCAGCCTGGAAAGAAGACCTGCCAACTGTTCTCCAGGGTGATGAGGACCATATGTTGTCTGTAACAACTAGTGAATACTGATACTGATACTAGCCTGACAATGCAATTTCTGATGGAGATTAGGCAGCTGCAGAGTCACTGTAAGAAAACTGAAAAGCACCCTCATAATTAGGACGCATCTACAATAGAAGAATGTTGAATATACTTAAGTATAAAGTGAGTATAATCAATATTTTTATAATAACAATGGATCCAATACCTCTGTGCTATGTGAAAGCAGTTTCCCACAGAGAATTATCACTTGACTCTGTAGTTGTCCGTGGCTTAACTTTTTTGGTCCACCCCTACTGCTCTTATCAGTCTTCAGCAGCAATAGCTGTTGTCATTGAAATAAATATAATAAACCCATTGTGTGCTACTTTTCCAACACCTAACAGCAGACATACACATGTGCTGGCTTGGCTTGGTTTGACTAATTAGCCCAGCATGGCACCTACTTGCTTGAAGGTGTGTCTTTTAATAGGCTCTTGTCTTGAATCAAGTGGCTATAAAACGGTAGATAAATACTTTTCACTTCCTATAAATTCTTCACAATAAAAGTCCCCTCAATGTTTTCTTATTTCAAAACTTTTGAAATGAAGGAGCACAATCAGCAAATTATTTGAGATAACGCATTTCCTATACAACTGTAAGCGAATATGAACCAGTAAAATAAAGCAGATATCTGAAAGTACAGTGAAGCAAGACTGTAACTTAACTTCAAACAACAGAGATTCAGTTAGAAGTTACAAAAGTACTGGGATCTGAACTTTCTAACTTTCAAAAATCTCATTCTCTCGTGTTTGAGGGGAAGAAAGAGGGTCTGTCATTGGTTGATCACTGATGACCCACTGCTACCCACTTGGAGGCGGGTCAGGCATGCTGTGGTCCCACTCTAGAGATGGTTCATCTTGGGTGTGATTCAGCACAGCTCGATGCATTGTAACTGGTAATGGAAGTGCAAATCGTTTGGGACTAGGTGGTGATCCTAGTAGAGCATTTAGCAGCCAGAGAGTCAGATTTCCCTAAGAAGTTAGTTGAGATGAAAAAAGAACTAGAAATAGAGTGAATATTTGCCTTACACTCATCAGGAGGCCAAAAATACAACTCCAAATGGAATGGTAATAATATGTAAGTGCTGGGTTCACAGCTTGTTTCTGCTGCATGGTCAAAAACTGTGGTATTGCAGCTTTAATGCATAATTAGACTTGTGAGTCTGTGTGTGGTTGCATGTTTGTATTTTTGAGCTGTTGCCTTAGTTTGGGGGCAGCAAAGCCCACTGATTTCTTTAACATGCCGATTTTCCACATGGAGCTGTGAACTGACACACCTCTCCTAGGACACCAGATATCTGCACAATGTGACGCACACACAACCACACACAAATTTGCAGCCTTTACCATCCATGTGCAATTCACATATCAGTTTTGGATGGATTGTCTGGCTGTAGGATTTGGATGGATTTGAGTGCTGGGCACACATAAAAACGTGTTTCTGTCTGAAAGTCAAAGGGATACAAAGTGAATTCCATACATTCAAAATGAATGTGAAGTGCTCGCATTTCCATACAATGCATGCACTTTGCCCGCGCCTCTGACGTTGTCTTTCAGTTGCACAGCATACAAAATCATACCTCCCCGACAGAAAGCAGTTCAACTTCCAAAAACTCCACTGCAGAGAAAAGACTGTGCAGTTGATTGAGTCCCTTTTCAGTATTTACTTTTCTTGTCTGAGTTCTGTGACTCCAGCTTAACTTTCTGACCCCCAACTAAAACCTCCATATCCCGGCCTTCTGAATCTTATATCCAATGACTCCCTCATTTCTCTCTCTCTCTCCAGATGGAAGTTGAAATGAATCTAAATTAATGAATATCATTACAGCCTCTTAAATAGCCGCGCTGTATTACTAACCCTTCTCGGCTTTATCTCCCTCTGCACATGGGTCCCAGACAACCAAACCTTTCTGGGAGATACAGATAGAAAAGGCTAACTACTGTTTTATTTTTTTCCCTTCAAATGGAAGGAAATGCTCACTCTTTCTTTCAGCAGGGGAGCGAGGCATGCCATAATGAGTTTTGTGCTTAACGAGGGCAGTCTAATGCCTGCCGACATGTTTTTACTGCCGATATCAGTGTCCTACAGTCTGTTCACTTTTAGGCAACATGAGCCACCCAATGAATAACATTTTATATTGTTTTAAAAATGAGCTTGATATTGTGTGTGAGTGTTTCCCTGTTTTTCTTTTTTCCCTACGGGGATAGTTAAATTATGAATTAAATGTCCTTTCATTGAAGATTTATTTGCCACTTGTTTTCCTGTGGAGTATCAAGCAGCTGTGTGTTCCTCTGCCTCTTCTTCAAAAAACACCCTTCTAAATAACTAAATAAGGAGAATTGGCCTGCCAAAATTGGAGTCCAGAAAATCTTCCAGGAAGTTAATGACTGGCTGACTGATTACATCTGTTTATTTGAGGATGGGACAATGAATTTCATGCTTTCTTAATTAAAATTGATACATTTTGAGAATTGTTTGAAATGCAAAATATGTACTTTGTATTTGCACACATTATACTGTTAGTGGAAGTAACACTTTATTTGAAGGGGTGTGAATAAGACAGTCATTAAACTGTCATAACCATGGCATGACTCCTGTCATGAACATGGAGGAGTCTTTATGAATGATTATAACTCATTATCATTCATTCAAGTGTCATTTGTAATGCAAAGTTGTTTATGACAACTTGACATTGATCAAGGCAACATGGCCATTCAGTGTCTTTGTCATGACAACAACATTATCAAACTTATGAAAACTTAGCTTTAAGCTTTATGTTTTAACATTACATTACTGTCATGTGTGGTTGGTTTTGACACTGGCCTTCATGAGACCATTATAAGTGTGTCATGAATATTTTCCTTGATCTCAACTAAAGTGGTATCATTTAGACTTGTCATAAAGATGACATTAAATAGGCCAGTGGGATGACAGAGTACAGTCCCAAGACGATTTAGCTTACAGGGATACCAGATGGACAGATAGTAGTTAGTTAGTTTACTTGTCGCTTAAGTGGGCATTAGCTAGCGAGTGCTCGGTTATCCATGAAGCTAGCTGTCTAACTAGCTGACAGGGTGCCATAAGCCAAGCCACCTCTGTGCTGTAGTCCCAGTTGAACTCAGCCAGTCATGTTCATTGGGATAAAGTCTATTACTTATGATAGAGAAAGCAGAATCTAAAATCTGAATAATTCATTTATATAGTTTTAACAATCTAGAGAAAGCCATGTGTGCTATTGTCCCCGGATGGAAAACTGCAGCTCTCCTTTTTTCTGAAATAAATCAAAACCCATGTCAAATCTCTGGTTTCAAAATACAACATCTGCCATAAAATGACAGAAATCACATGATTCAGAATCTGCTGTTCTCATCTTTTATTACCTGTAAGAACTGTTTCAAGATTTTCTTGTTAACTGTAAAAAAAAGAAAAGAAAAATCACTAAGGTCTGGCCTCCAGCTATACTGCAGCTGCAGACATTTTACTCATATGAGCTGGATGTAGCCTTAGATCCTCTGGCTGTGACCTTCCTGATGTTCCAAATTCTTCCAAGAGAGACCGGCGGGCTTTTGCCTTCAGCAGTGTGAGGCTTTCAAGCATCTCTCTTGAGGAGCTCAAGCCAACAAAATCAATATCTTTTTTTTTTTTTTTCAACCTGAAGCTTATTTTTGTTGGGTTATGGATATATCTTTACAATAGCAGTGTTGTGGAAATATACATGCATGTTTGATTGTGTTTTGTTTTTTTTTCATCAGCCACCATAGGGATGAATGAGACACGTATAGTCACTAGCAAAGATAAAATATGCAACATTTCTTTAATGCATGATCACAGTTGATGCTGTTAGTGTAAAGAAAATGCAAAGTAACATTGCCAATGTCACATAGCACTCTATAATATTGCAGTTTATTTGAATGAAGAATGAGTGAGGTGTGAGTGTCTTTGTTTGGCCTGTGATAAAGTGGCAACTTGTTGGAGGTGGTTCCCTGCCTTTTGCCGATTGCATGCTGTAATTGCTTCATAACAGGAGCGGGCGAGTGGAATGAATGAATAGAAATTTAAGAATTGAAGAATCATTCTCACATTGGAAATTTGGCGTCAGCAAGTAATCAGGTTTCAAATTATTTCAGAAAAAAAAAGGTATTGGTACACAAAAGGACACACACAGACACACACACACACACACAACACACACACACACACCTTTTCCAGTCCACTCTACAAAGAATTACCTGCCAATTGTTGATGCTGTTCCTAGTGTCTCAATTTCCTCACAGGGTGTTCAACTGGTGACACAGAAATGTGTTGGAAAATTGGGCTGTAAATCAGCACTCCATTATTCAAGTCTCTCCACTCTGGTCTGTGTCCCTGCCGGACTCAGCAGCGCAAACTGCGTGTGTGTCTGCATGAAACATCTATATCCTTATACTTAGATTTTTATTAATGCCTTGTGGGTTAAAGAGCTTTTAATTTCTACCTATTTTAACTATTAAAATACAGTGTGTTGGACCTAGACCCTTTATATGATAGGGAACTGGTGTGTATTACTACTATGACTGATAATGATACAAACCAATATTAATATTACAGTAACTAATATTAAAGTTCCAATGAAGTCGAAATCAATGTCCTCACCTATCCCTTATAGAAAAAATAAATGAATTCCCCATGTTTTCCACATGTGGTCACATGTAGGAAGCGGCATGTGTTTCACATAGGAATATACATGTTACACCATGTAAATGTTCCAAAACCACACGTTTCCCATGTGGAAAGAATATATTTAACATTCCACATATTTCACATGTGATTTTGCACTTGTGGAAATTCAGGTGTTTTTTTCTGTAAGGAATGTGCCAATATCTTGGCCAGCAATGACAAAAAAAAGTCATTTTCTAGGTATTCTCTGGTATTTTAATGGTATTTCAGGGTTAGACTTTTCCTTGAAAACCATTTGAAAACTGTTGATGACTCATCCTGCACTCTGTTACCCAGAGTGGAGTGCATTGTTTCTGGGGACTCACTGTACAAAAGCAAAATTTTATAACTTTATTCAAGGTTTTGAGTGAAAATGGATTATATTTTATGGAGAAAATATTTAGCTCTGATGGCCAGCAGTGTCTCAGCTTTAACTCTCTCTGTTTTCTGATGGATAGATAACTTTGGCAGCTTACTTGTTGCTTAAGTTGCTACTTGTGACTGTTAGCTGCCGTTAGCTGGTCACTGGGAGAAACAGCCTCTGAGACCAATAGGGAAAACAGTACCATGGACGTTTAATGCACATTTAACATGACTGGCTACTGTAAACCAGCAGCTGATTAATTTTTCTCCTGAGGGGGCTTTATTGAAAATCGGGAAAAAGCCTAATGAAACTTAATTAAGGTAAGTCAAGGTACTTAAATTAGTGCAAATCCTTTAGAATAATTCTATTTTATTTTAAAATGTATGCTGAAACACTAAAGTAAGCAAATAAGTATATAGTAACTCCATAAACCATGAGACAATGGAAGAAAATTATGAAATTTATGAAATTATGAATTATGTTTATATAAAGTAGCTACTTTTAGGTGTGTCACCCACTTTTCTGCACAAAACTGCAGTATTTAAAAGGACCAACAACAAGTACATTTACTCGATTACTATGCTTCAGTGAAATTCAAATTACATCCATTTATATTACGTTATAGTTTGACTCAATATTTTTCTTCACTACATTTGCCTGACGGGTGACAGGAAGTATTTTACTGCATAATACTTTACTTTTACTTTTCATACTGATAACAGCTGATAATACTTTCATAACTTTTATTCAAGCAAGGGTGTCAAATGCAAACTTTTACTGAAATAAAGGATCTGAATACTTTACCAACCCCTCCTCACATGTCTGAAGATCACCAGTGTGAGGCGTTTGTTGTCCAGCTGCCACTGAGTTACATTGTCACTGTGTTCTCTACAGACAGCTCATCCTCCTCCTCTTGTTGTTGTTGGTTTATGATGTCAGGACTGGTCAGGTCCTGCTTCTTTAAATATGAGTGTCCCTTGTGATGTTATCTCAAAATACGTTATTTATAATGATTTCACTGAATCTTTCGTCTTCATTCTAGCAGCTGATGTACTAGACCCCTCCAACTATCAACACATCTCACTCTGCGGTGTTGTCAGATCTGTCTGATTGTCGCTCTGTGCTGCCACCCAGAGGGTTGATGGTGTGTTAACCAGCAGTGTTCAGATGAATGCTAAGGGCTCATGTAATGTGCACCCCCCAACCCCACCCACCTGCCCGTTTTACTCTGACAGCCATTTCACGGGAACTTTTAACATAATTTAGCTTCAATAAGACTTGTCTTGAAGTGTCCTAGTTCAGTATGTCAAGCAGAAACCTGTTGAAATTTAGATTTTTCTTTGCTTTTTTCAAAAGTGCATGGGTAATTGGACTTCACAATGTTGTGTGTGGTGTCTGTGTGTGTGTGTGTGTGTGTGGTGTGTATATTCATGTGACTGTGGTTTTGTGTTTTTTCTTCTTGCTCTGATTCAATGCTCCCCTTGCTGTGCTTCAGCTGTCTTGTAATTACACCACTGTCTGCGTGACGTCTGAGTGTTTAAAAGATCAAACGCTGTCCTCAATCCTCTCACAGGTCACAGATCTAAGAAGAGTTCAGTCGTGCTATAAAAGTCACTGCTGTTTTTGATGCCACACATAAAATTTTTTTTTTGTTTCCTTTGTGCCCTGTTTTTCTTTTTTTGTTTTTTTGTCTATGTCTTACTTTCATGTGCGGGGAATGAGCCGGTAAAATGTCACTGGCACTCAGAAGTGATTATTGAGCAGAGGACAGCAGGTGGAGCAGGCCAAGGAGGTGAGACAACAAGCAAACAAAAAAGAAGGAAAAAGTAAGAATGAAAGAGATGCAAAAAGGAAAATAAGAAGACTGAAACAGGACTGGTAATTGTGGCCGATTGGCAATCAATTCTTCTATATTTCTTGCACCCATTTGAATGTTAGCATGACAACCAGGCAGAGCAACGAAACATGTGACGTAGAAATGCGTAGTCCATTTCCAAGCAGGGCGCAGAATGGCGGCAGCCTAGTTACAGCTAAATGGTACACAAAATTTTGTTTCTGAAAACATTTTAGGCGAGAAGTGGGCGATCAGCACTGCCTAGTTTGACAGTATGATTAGAGTTTTTCTGAGTCTGACGTGTTGCGCTGGATGCAACAGACCTTTTTCATGACCACATTGATATGAAATTGTAGGGGAAACACTAGTACTACTATAATATTAATTAAGGTCTCATTCCATTTAGTGTAGCAGAGCCTTTCCAATGAACCAACATGAACAAGCGCAGCATCTGATTCTGTTTGATCTGAACCTTAATTAGTAATATTGGAAACATCTGTTTTTACCCTACTATTTCATGTCAGAATAGCTACTGTGAAAAAGACATATTGGATAGACTTACAACCAAAAAGAGCAGAGAAATGTGTGATGTGACTTTTCAAATTTAGACCAGTCACAATCCTCTGTCAATCATTGTGTAGAACCTGCCAGATATTAAGTAAATAGTATTGATTGGTCCCACCACATCCAAGGCTGGTGGAGTTCTGCCCTGTGTTGCCAGGTGTACGATAATTATTGCATTTGTACCATCATTTTAATAATTGTACAACTGTCCAAAAAAGACTGAATATATGTATGTACAAGCAGTGATGCCATCATGTGATGGGCTGCGATTGATTCTATGTTAAATGTCTTGTTCAGACAACAAAGCCTGGTACACATGGCATAGTTTCTCCATTCAGTGTAGTATCCTTGTCCCTTCCGAGGTTGTTTTAGAGTATACAACAATTTTTGTTAAAATACAGTAGTTTTTTTGCAGTATGATATTGCGTATTTTGCATCTGCCAGCACCGATTCTGTCTGAATGGAAGGAGGGCGTGGAAGATGTAATCAGACCAGTCAGCCACACCAAATGAAAATATGAATTTAGCAGATTCGTCTGGTTCCCAGGCTAGTTGAATATGAGTGTGTCAAGAGTGGTCTAAAAGTCTGAAAGCTAATCTGTGTTACTCGACTGACAACTGACAACTGTGGTGTGAAAGGTAGGTGAAACAGCAGATGGCTATTAGATAACACTGGCTTTAACACAGGTGGAAGTGATTACAGTGTATGAAAGAAAATTGCTGTGATAAACTTGATTAAATTGAAAAAAAGATAGAAAATCTGGTTTAATCAGCTGCATTTCTCTTTTAGTGACCTCTATACCCATGCCCTTTTGTCTAGTAATTAGTTCATTTATTCCATTATTTACTTTTTACACTTTATTCAGTCAGTAATAGTTTGCGGCTTGTTGCACAGACATAGACTTACAGGCATTCATCAGACAAATAACAAGATTGACAATTTGGTGATCAAGTGCATATTTATATATCTGTTGACCACAGAAAATACAATAAATTATAAAGCACACGCACACACACACAACACACACACACACACACACCACCCCCATGCCCCCACACATTCACAATGCAACTGCAATATCACCCTTTCCCACACTCTCACATATCCCACTTCTTCCCACATGGCAGCCAAACAGTAACAACAAAATTATATGAGTTACGTGAACAAACACAATATCGTGTCCAGCCACAACGTGACTTAATACTACATTGATCTGTTCTCATAGCTTTGGTCTATGAATAGGGCTCCTCTGCTGTATCTTGCTTACATAATTCTGAGGTAGCAGCACAATGAGGAAGTGACTAACTGTGAGCGGTGCACTTGATCTCATTTTGGATCGGGGCAGTGAAGATAAGAGTATTGAACCCAATGACCAGTAATGTATTCATTCAAAAGAATGAGAGTGTTCCTGACAGATTGGTAGTTGTTTACTGCCACATACGCATTTAAATGGGTACATGTCGATCACACAACAAGCCTCAAGAATGACACAAGGAAGCACAAATGATATTGTCCCTGTTGGCAGGATGTTATTATTTGTTTGTGCCTTCCAAATCTATCACAAATCACAAAACAAATGCTTGGTTATATTTGGTTTGGATTAAAATAAGATAAGTTTAGGGAAACCATGTGGTTTGGGTTGAAAATGTTCTTAAGGATATAGGAGTTTCATTGTAGTGGTTAAGGTTATAGAACGATTGCAGTCATCTTAAAGAAGACCACATAACACTGCCTTGTGGTTGAAAATTTCTCCCTCCTCTGCAACAACCCTCTTATAATAGAAAGGAAGCGTGCAAATATGGACAGAAGAAGTGTCAACGTGATATAAAAACATGACATCATGAAGCCTGATTTCTCTATATAGTTCTGTTATTTATGAAGTTAACTACGCTGTAAACTGGGGTCTTTGTTCCACATACACCAGCCGCAACCAGTTTGGTGTGGGGTACACTAACCCAGAGAGTAAACACCCAAAAAGAAAAGACAAAAAAGCCAGCTCTATGGCCCAGGAAATGTGAAAATCACCAAATGTAATAAGCTGTTTTGCAAGGCACATGCCAGCACTGTCACATGGTGCTACTCATGTCCATGAGCTTCAAAGCACCCACCCCCACACTCCCACGCCCACCCATACCCACATCCAGATGTAGATTTATAGGGCATGGTGTGGCATATATTTCTGGAATAAATACTGAAATATTGTATGGACTAAACCCTGTTTACAGAAATGGTTTAATGTGCATAATTTTACCCACTTAAGTGTGGCAATGAGTGAATAGTATGTGTACGTTACAGGTCAGTGTTTATGTACTGTTCTAGAATAAAATGCATGTACAGCAATTATAATTTAGTACTGCAGTGTTATTTCAATCTAATTTGAGTTGTTTGTGTTATACTATAACCAAAAATACTAAAACCAAACCAAAATGTTCATACAGTCTGAATGGAATATTTTCTTTATGAGTTAAATAGTTATGACATATCAGCCAGTTTTGACCAGAATGTTCTTAGTGTTGAGATCTGGGTCCTTTACAATTTTTAACATTAATATATGGGTTATCAACCAGTTTTAGCATTGATATCTGGATTTTTTTTGACGATTTTTATATGGGATCTTGGCTATCTTTCATTTTTGATGATTTCTAGCAGTGATATTGGGGCTTTTGATTTTTAGCAATGATGTCTGGCATTTGGACAATTTTTAGCGTTTATATCTGGAGTATTGACAATTTTTAATGTTAATATCTGGGCTCTTGATGATTTTAATATTTATATCTGGGTTTTCAACCAGTTTTCAGCATTAATATCTATGTTCTTCAATATTTTTACCATTGATATCTGGATATTAACTATTTTTAGCATATATATCTGGTTTCTTTAGCATTGATATCAGGGTGCGTAATGATTATTAGCATTAATATCTGGGGTTTTGATGATTTCTAGCATTGATATCTTGGATTCTAACCATGTTGATATCTGGGTTCTTATGTGTGGTCATATGCCAGTGATGATCACTCTAAAAATGTTGCTTTGGTTTGGTCAGGGTTCGAGGATTAGTGTAGTAAAGCAGCTCACCTGCTCTCAGTCATCATTGTGTGGGGTCAAGATAATAAATGCAGTTGATCAGTTAATTTGCTCAGAACATGAGGTTGAATTCAGTGTGTGTGTTCTCATTACTTCGCAGGTATCTTGACAAAACTCTTCACAAAAATCAATTTCCAAATCCACGTTTGGCTTTTGGCAGCTGGCCCAGTTCATGTCAGATCGTCTATTTTTCGACTTTCCATTATTCACTTCTCCACACACACACCCCGTCTTATCTGTCTTGCTCCTGTTATTTTCGTGCACTCCTTTCCTGTTCTTTCTTCAGTCAATAATAAGTGAAGCAGAAATTTGGTTAGTGGCATGAGGCTGGATGTAATCCAATAACGGGAAAACACCCACATATGCCTCAGACTCTGTGAGGTTCACGCACACCCACACACACGCAGGCACATGAATACACAAAACGCTTTTGCTTTAGACTGCATTTTCCTGGACACACCTCTGACTTAGTTACATCCCAGCGGCAGTTCCATTGCATTATATTGGCATCCAGCATCAGTTTCACTTCTTGTATATTTTTATTATTCCTTTGCTAAGTAACTGTTCTACTTCATGCAGTCAACTGGATTCCCACAAGAGCACCTTAAAGCAAACACCCTCTAGTCCTACATCCATACACATACAGATACACATAGAAAACACAAACTGGATGTATAGCCTCTTTTGCATTGGACAAAAAACCCATTAACATCTGGCTTTTGTATTCAATAGGACAGAGTACAATCTGCGTTCATTCCCAGGTCAAATAGCTCAGTGCAGTAGTCACGGGTGAAATGAAGGCCTGTCGCTTCCTTCTGAAACTTCTGCAACTCTTTTGACCCTTTTCTATAGACACTTTCTGGTTTGGCCCACCTTCGTTACAACAGGGTAACCCACTTGAAGATGTGTTATCTCAAGGTTAGCGGCTTTAAAATGATAGAAAAAACATCTTCACAATAAAGGTCCCCTGTCATTTTGCCTGCCTGATATTTTGTTATTGAAAAGAATTTACATTTATAGCATGAGACATGTTACTGTGAATCAGCAGCATCAGGAAACTTTCTATACACTGGGGCGGATTTGGGATCTACAGTGGTACGTTATTATTATTACTTTCTTAGTCTTTTTTGTCCCAGGTCAAACGTCCCACTCTGACAAAACAACTGGCACCTAGCCCCAGGTAAAACTGGTCTAGAACTGCTGTACAGCAGAAAGCGAACTTGGGAGGGAAACTAAACTTCAGACCACAGAGATTCAGTTAGAAGCTACAAAACTACTGAGAGCTGAACATATGATTTTTAAAAATGCCTTTCTCTATGGCTCCTGCATGAACATGAGTTGAATTTTGGCTTACTGGCACACATCAGGAAAAAAGAAAAAATTCAAAACAAAACAAAACAGAATAACTTGTCTACTGACAAAATGATAATAGTCAATAGTCATCCGCCTACATTTAATGGGTTTAGCCACATTTAAAAGAAAACATGCATCAACGACTTTAAATTTAAAAATTCAAATATTGTTTGTTGAACTATGAAGCCTTTTGTAAAATAAATAACAGATAAATTAATTTAAACTATTTAAATACAAAACAAAGAATAATTAAATTTGTGCATGAATCCAAAACACAGCCTAGTTACTTTCTTTACATTTTTACATAAAATATAGTGCGACATCTTCAGCAAAAATCAATAGTATTGCATGAGTAGAACAGAGACTGGGAGGCTGAGAGTAGGATGTGGCAGCAGCAAGGTTAATTTTCTTCTTTTTTCTGAATAGAGAAAAGGAAAAATAAATCTACTTACTGTATTATTTCTCTTGTGTTTCCAGTGGCCTTTGATTTGTCATAGTGTTTTTGAATTTTGGACAACATTTCGAGACACTGAACACGCTCCTGTTGAATCCACAAATGAGGGGCAACACTCGCAGGGCTCTCCATTACTGCGTGACCCACACAGAAACATGAGTCATATGGAGGACAACTGAGCAGCAATGAGATGAGATCAGAGCAAGCTGTTCACTTACACTGTAGGATTATTTTCCTGGAGAGTCATTCATCACTCCAGATCATCTGCTATGATCTGTTTACGAAGCACATCTGCTCAGCTGACTATTTATAGGGAGCCACGCATGATAGAACGTGCTCACAGTCGCACACACAGGGAGGCCAGCCAAGCTTTCACTAAACTGGTTTAGTTCCAGTGATGCAGCCTGAATCATTTTGGAAAGATAGGTGCAAAATGATGGTCAGCTGTTATAGCTGGTGGTGGAAAGTGGCTGCTTTACCTGTAGAAAACTGCAGTAAAATCTTAAGTATTTATTTACACGGCTGTTATTCATGGTTGTACCAACATTTTTAGAAAATATAAAAATGCCATCAAAATGATTGGTTTAAAAGAACATACTCAAAGGTGAGCATTTTTAGCCTGTCGTAGACCATTGCCAACAATTTCCAAAAGTATATTTTTGTGTTTCTAGCCATGAGTCTATTATTTAGTGTGAAATAACAATGTATAATGGGTTAAATCATCTATGTTAGAACCAGCCCAGTATCCCTAATTATGTTTATATTGAACAATTCATCACCTCACATATTACATCTCATGCCGCCGTTTCGGAAGAAGTGTGCCCTAAACTGTATGTAACGAGGTGGGAAGTAAGTGTATTGATGTCAGGGTATTGGATGAAGGGGACCGTCACACACTACAATCTTTCCTTCACCAAGTGTTTTAGTTGTCTTACCAGTGGTGGGCAATAATACATCACTTTGTTATTATACAGTAGTAATGTCATTACTTTTTAAACTATGAGTAACGTGGGACCTTATAACTTGAAATTCAGAAACTACATTACAGTTACTAAATCCAGTAATACTCCCAACATGTGGGGTTCGGCTTGTTCACCAAGGCTTGATGTAAGCTCGGTCTCTTTGCATTCAGTTGGGAGTTTAATCACTGGATCATTGTAAGAACATTTGTAGCTATTCGTGTTACTCATACAAGTGTGTTTAGTCTCCCCAAACAGGCAGCTGTAAGTTAATGCTTAACATGCTAACAGCAGGACCGTTCTCTCTGCAGAGATAAAGCATTTTATGGTAAATCTACAGCAGTGCAGTCAATCCATGTATGGCAGTAATCAGCAGTTTGTCAGTTGCACGAATAAAATACTTCCCTAGCGACCAACTAATATAGTGACCACAAGCCAATCATAGACTCCGAACTGACAGTGTCGTTTGATGAGGCCTCTGGGGAGTTTCATAATTTGCCCGGAGCGTGGAGCTCTGTGTGGAGCACCGCAAACACCGGACACACTGCAGTAACCATATATTGCACTTTAGCCTTCAAGACTTTCTATCAGGAAGCCCTTTCTGTTGGAAATCTGTCAGAAAACTTTGTGCCATTAAGATTTTAGGAAGTCAGATGATAGTATGTAGACTGACAAAGTCCTCAGCTGAAGCAGGTTGTAGTGGATGAATTAGTTAAACATGGGGCTTCCGCTCAGGAGACTAGGATTCAATTCTCATTTGTAGGTTAGACTTTGCTAACTTATTACCTTCAGTTTTTTTATTGTTTTTTTTCAGTTTTCCATTGCAGTTTGGTTAATTTTTGGTAAGATCGTAGTTTGGATGAAAAAAGACCATTAAAGCTGCTACTGTTACAACTCTTGAGGGAACAGAGACTCAGGTGCAGAGACACTCACTATACACTCACAGTAGTGTTTGAATACTTAAGTCTTTAATGACAGTCCAAGTGGTCATACATAGGAAGGCAGTTCAAAACAGCAAACAAAGCAGACAGGGAAAAGGTGAACATCCAAAATCCAGGGACCAAAGAAAGTCAAAGAACAACAAAAGCAAGCACAAGGTATGAAATCTGCAAACACACAACAAACAAAACAGACAATCTGGCCATGAGGGATGGAAACAGGTGAGTGTATCTACAGGGTTTACTAAGGTGATGATCAGCTGAGTAATTGTCATCAGGTGAAAAGAATCAGAAATCAAAAGGGTGGCGATGAAGAAGAGACAGGAAGTAAAGACAAGACACATGAGGGAAGACAAGGACTTATGTTGATTTTGGAGGCCCTGTCCACAAAAGTGGTAGTGTTTGCACTGAAATAACCACAAAATGTAAGATAAAAAAATACAGTTATCTAAATGAAAATCTCCTCCTTCTTTTTGACTTGCTATCATACTACTCACCATAACTTTGTTCGGGAAACTGTAAACACAGGCTCATTTAATCTGATTTCACAGGGAATCTGACCAGGTGGCAGCTATTAAGAATGAGTATATAAACTAATCTTCTAGCAGAAGGTCTTGTTTGCTTATGTAGGTCATATAGATGCATCACTATTAAATTAAAACTGTTTCATAACCATTTGAAAACTCCTTGTAGTAACTTTAAGCACGTGGTAGAAAGGTTTTCTGGTAGAAAGCCCTGAAGGCTGATTTCTTCCATGTTCACCAATTCTCCAAACTGCAAACTGGCTTCTTGCCAAACCGCAATGTCTTATTTTCTATTTTACATGAAGAAGACACAGAAGATTTGACTTAGATATGGAATTGGTGCCAAACATGATGCAAAACTGCCCTCTTGGATGCCCTTATTGTAAATAGAACATGTTGAAATGCCCTCTAGGGTGTCCTTGTAGTAAACAAAAAACCACATGGGCTGCCCAACATCCTAAAAAAAATTGGCCTTTAAATAGTTAAACAGCTACCTGTGTGCTTTTATTACAGAGTTGTAGCAGTTGTTGTACAATAAAACAATTTTATTACTTTTACAGATTAATTCATTAACTTCATTACTTTTTTGATGAGTATGGAATGAGTGATTGGTTACATTTATCAAATAACTGGCCTGAACCAATAACTGTGCCTGACCTTAACCATACCTTAGTTAATTTTCTGTAACCATAATCTTTTCCTAAGCTAAACCATAATGTAGTTGCCATATGCAGATATTGTAGAGATCAAGAATTTAAATTTATAGCATGAGACATCAGGCAAACCCATGGGTTGAAATGACTGTATTATTACAGGTCAGGGAGTCCAAGCCACACTCGTGCATATAGTGGATACAATTGCACAATGGTGGAGACGTGGTCTCTCAGAAATTATGCATACAATACAATGCACATATTATAATATTCTCTGACACACCACCCATATTGTATACACAAATGAAAGGACACATAGTCATTATTCAACAGTCTCATGCACTGAGTTACATACATTCGTGAGATGCATGTCTTTGCATAAATACATTTTCTCAATCCCTCTCGGCCTCACTCTTTCACACACACACACACACACACACACACACACACACACACACACAAAACACACCACACACACACACACACACACACACACACACACTCAAACATAGAATCATGTATTGCATAAAGCACTGTATTATCAAGATCATGAAGCTGCACTTGTTTTCTCAGTACTAGCTTACCTCTGCTGTGGCTGACAAATAACTGTGTGGATGGGAACAGAGGGAACGTGGCAGGGAAAGACAGTGGCGGGAGAAAGGGAGATGAGAGACAGACGGCGAGGAGAGAGGACACCGGGATGAGAGAGAAAAGTGGAAGCAACAGTGAGAGAGAAAGAAAGAAATACGGAGGGCCAGAGGGAGAGGGTAAGCGGGAAACCCAATCTGTGAGTTGATGGGGCTCCTCAGTACAGCGGCAAAATCAATTTGACTGGTGCTGCTTCTGCTCTGAATGAGAGGCGAGGATGATGGCGCGAGAGAGGGAAGACGAAGGGAGAGGAGACGGAGAGCAGGATGGCTGGACAAGGATGGAGCTGTGGAGTCAATGAGAGTGTGGCAGTAAAATGAGAGAAAATGGATGGAGGGAATAAGGAGGAGGAAAGGAGGAGAAGGAGGTCATGGTGGGGACAGCAACCAGAGAGAATGTAGAGGTAACGAATAGGCAATATAGCACATGCAGCCATGTGATGTTTACTCGTGGATATGAACAGAGGGCAACCTACAGTCAATAAAACAAAAGGAAAAGCAAAATGTGCCTTATATGAGCCAGTATGTACCTATCAGGTGCTCACAAATGCTGGGACTCAAGAAAAAAAAAAAGTGTACATTTAAGTGGGTTTAAATGAAAGTTGCACCGACTATCAAAATAGTCCAAGTTAGTGATTTGTCTGAGCTGTTCATAAACACCTCAGGACATCAAATACCAACTTTCTGGGCTGGTGAAATGTCCCTAACACAGCAAAATAATGAGAAAAAATAAGGATTTACAAGCAGAGGGCAGAGTCGTTCCAGATACAGCTGTTTTTTGTTTTGTTTTTTTCTTAGGAAAATGTTGCAGATTTTACCTTATGTAAAATGCTAAAAAGTGGGCAAGGTGCTGAGGGGTGGATGTGTGACAGAGGAGCTGTTCATTTAGGTGGGCCTCCCACCTCTGAGGGCATTAACATTCTTTATTTATATATTCATGTAAATTTCACGGCGTGACGTAAATAACTCCCAAATGATTGACACTGTGTCAACATTGCAGGGTTCAGGAAGATTTAAAGTAGGGGTTTCTGACTGTCTGAGACTGTGGAAATAGGCACCCCCCATCCCCTTAGTTAAGCCTGCTTACTAAGTGTTGCTCAAATTCCTAATGGGATTATGGTTATGTTATTTGATGACATAGATACTCAACAATTGAGCCTAATATTATGGTTTCATAACTTCAGTCTGCACCAAATATAAAAAATATGTTTGTCCAAAGGTTTAAGTTTCTGACTCTGGGAAAGAAGCAAATCACACATATTTAGGCTATTTATGATCTCCCTTTGATAACTAATGTAAAACTCTTTTCACTTCCATTCACTGAGCCTCCCCTGAAACTATCTGGATGGATCCCCCCTGGGGAGGCCCGCCTCCCACTTTGAAAATCTCTCATTGAAAACAGTTAATGCTGTGTTGTGCCATTTTCAACCCATGAAACACAATTTTTCATAAATCTGGTGTAATGTCAATACACCGGCACTGATGTGTTTCATCACAGTACAGTCATTTTTACTGCAGTTAAATTTTAAATGAAAGCAAGATAATGAATGAGTCTTTGTTTCTCAACTCATTGGTTTTGTATTTCAAATTGTTTTTATTGCATTGTCTGCAACATGGGAAAAAAGTAAGTAAAATACAAATTAAAAAGGAACAGAAAGAAGGTAACAAAGGAGCACCATTGTAAATGCTCAGTACATTAATCCAATATCCCACACTTCTTACATATTTCACATGAATTACTTTTATTTGTAAAGGCAACAGTTTAAACAAATGGAGGTAGAGCAGGTCGTACAATCAATAAAAAAGAGCAAAAGGAGGGTGGGGGAGAGGGTAGGGTGGTGATGTGGGGGACTAAGGTTTTTGCATCAGATTTGTTTGCATAATCGTCCAGAAATGTTTGCCAAGTTTTTTTGACTTTAACCCAGTGGCTGTCAAACTGTTTTTGGCATGCCCCCCATCAGAAGCCGAAAAAAGTTCTTGCCTGCCACCTTATTTATTTTATTTTATTAATCACTCAGTAACAATGATAACAGAAGTAACTGAAGCATCAAATAATCCAAGCTGAATTTTAGTGAAATAAAGGTCAGCATGATAGTCTTGAACCAAATGAGTTTACCTATCTTGGGGCCTTGTTTATGAGTGACGGTGAAATGGAGCGTGAGATCGACAGGCGGATTGGTGCAGAGTCAGCAGTAATGCAGGCGTTGTACCAGACCAACATGGTGAAGAGGGAGCTGAGCCGGAAGGCTTTCAATTTACCAGTCGATCCACTTTCTGACTGTCACCCATGGTCACGAGCTTTGGGTAGTGACAGAAAGAATAGGATCATGGACACAAGTGGCCGAAAAGAGCTTTCCTTCATCTTGATGGACAGACGGATGGATGATAGCATCAGCAACTCTTGTTTGGTTATTACATAAATTTATAAATCAAACTCATTCAGCTTAGTTTTATTTCACATTTTCTTCCAGGTCACCCATGCAGAGGCTGTATGCCTCACCAGAGGAACCATCCCCACAGTTTGAGAACCACTGCTTTAACTCAATGAAAGGCAATTCTGAGCTCCAAATCACTTAATATATTATACATTTTAGTCTAAAAAGAACTCCTGTATAACATTAAAAAATGTCACTTGTACATTTTAGCCGTTGACTGCTGTAAATGTATGAACACCTGCTGATGGAAGTAGAATTTAAATACCCTGCAAGAGCTGTGATGCTGCAGCGCAGTTTGTTTTTTACACCTTATCAATGGCAGTAAACGACCTCATTGCCTTTTCTGAGAAAAAGGAAACAATATAGCTGACCATTATTATACTTTTTACCCTCTTTGCCTTAAAGACAATAGATTTACTGGAGTAGCACTTGAGCTAATTAGCTGCTTAGCTTATTAGCTAATTGCCAAGAGAGAGGGACAATGATGCCCCACAGTCTGCTATCAACAGGTACCAGCGTGGCTGGCATCCAGCCACTCTCCACATACTGGCTTTGGCTGTGCTTGAATAGCACTGTGATCAATGTGACTTTTTATACTGTAGGTGGACTGCAAAACTAATAGGAATGCTTCCATGGGCCTGGGATGGGTGCTGCTCTGGTATTATTTTAGGCTTGATGCCCAGTTGTGTGTGATCTCTGGGTGAGCTGTATTTCATGGGGCATGAGATAAAGGCGTAGAATTATAAGTGGAACTATAGGCGTGTGTGTTTGTGAGTGTATTTCTGAGGAATGAAGAGAAAACGTGATAAGAAAATACAGAAAATTTGGAATAAGAATCATGAGAGAAAGGCCCATAGGCTTTGAACATTGTCACCAAGGGAACACTGGTAGAGGAAATCCTCTCTGAAAACTTGAAATATCAAGCTGGAAGCAACTGCAATAATGAAGTACTGTGCGAGGCATTTCTGTACAACAACTGTGAAGAACCAGAGTCTCCACACACTCATCTCACATCTTTGTTTCTTTCTCTTGCGTTGTTTCTTTGTACCCAGTATCTCTCCTCTCACTCCTCTGTCTCTTCAGGAGAATACAGATTTCACTTGAAAATGGATCAGAGTACCAGATTGGGATCAGCGTCTTAATGTGACAGAAAAAGAACTACAGATAAGGTGGAGGAGTGGTGGAGGGTGGCTGTAGCACTGTTAAATATCTACACACCATCCTTCAAACTGCTCAAGAGGGATCCCTATTGTTTATTATCAACAATACGTACTTGAAATATGTATTTATTGTACAACAGCAGCCATTGCAGCAAAAGTTCTGTGACTATCTTGTTATAGTTTCCCAGCGTTTGTTTCATAATCCACTGGGGGGAGGAGTAGGGGAGACTGGGGACTGTTGCAACACCTTTTGCATTTATTTCAGTTACTCAGAGACTGTTTGCTTATTACCCATACTATTAAAAATGATTACATATGACATATAATTCTCAGTATTTATTTGAAAAGTAGTCAGATGTCGCATCTAACCCCAACCCTGGGGACAATTTGCAACATGATCCGGGGATGTTTGCAACATATAAAAAAGACATTATATTTCATCAATTAACCTTTGCTTTTTGTCTCAGTAAGTATAGTGTTCTAAAAATATGCACTGTTTTTCAATAATATAGGATTTTTTTTTTTTGTAATATTTATGAAATAACAGTCATTGAGTTTTGTTTGTTTATGGGTAGATTGAGTCAATGTGCAGATGTTATTCAGTCTTTCTATATTTCAGTGTGAGACAGGAAGAATGCAACAATTTGCAATGAAACAAACTTTAATTAAACACATTTGTATGTAACTATTCTTTTATGTACCTCACAATGACTTGTTTATGTTGAAAAATACTGTTGTGTGCTATCAGCAATGACAGAACATCATGTGCTAGTTAGCCACATTCATCTAGACATATGCTAGCCATGTCACTTGAAAGTCAACAAAATGATTCAAACTGAGTAAGGTTTGATTAATTAATGAAAAAGGTCGGGAAAGTATGACAAATATACACTTCATGAGGAAAATACTGCCATACCTCCAAAACAAGTATTTTTCAATAAATGCAGCAGCAGATGTGTGCCTCCTGGTGGGGAGAGGGTCTAACTGAGCATGTGCAGTACTTGTTGCAACCGTCCCTAGTTGCAACCACCCCCAGTTTACCCTACCAAGAAAAAATAATAAATGATAACATGTGAAAGTGTAAATGTTTTAAATAGAAATGTATTTTATGTAATAGTTTTATTCTTATTCTATAAGACTTTTACAGAGACTATAGCTGCATCCATTTAAAGTAATTGTGTGTGCGTGTGTGTGTCAGTGTGTTCCCTCAGCCACCCTATCGTTATTGTATCATGAAGGCTGCTACCTCCAGAATGGAACTCCTTATTTTCTCATTGCTGCTGACAGCCTCAGCCAAGAGGCTGCTATTTTTAAAAAGGAGTGGGTGACTGTGCAAGCTAATAAACGAACACACGCACACACATACACATACATTGATATGTACAAGCTTACTTTGGAAGACAAACTTAATTTGCATAAAAACAGAGATACATGTTCACCTAAAGTCAGTCTTGCAACAAGAGGCACGTTCACAAAGGCACCTTTGACATTGGTATGCTCACACACCTTTATGCAACAAAGAGCCACCCACATTTCAGCACACAGAGACACACATGAATGCACACACACACACACACTCATGGGAAACTGCATTTCCATAGCTCTGTATTGAGCGCGTCTCTTGGATTGAATAACTGATCTGCTTTTATTTAAAGCTGTCTATGAATAGTGTTACCATCTGACACCAGCGTACTGCTAGAAATCATTCCTGATCTAATGTAGCGGAAGATGTTACCACATCTGTTCTTGCACATTAAGGGGCGGAGAGGGCGGACAGAAAGACGAGAGTGAAGGGGAGGCAGGGAAGGAGTGAGAGACTGCAGGATTTTAAATGTAGCCTAACTCAAACATCCTTTCGCTTTCAAGTGATCTTCTTGTCTTTCTTTCATCTGCTTCAACATCTCACATCTGTCTGATTGACCCTTCGTTAAGCCCCGGCCTCCTTAATTACTGTTGCTACGCCTATCAAGCTTTCCTTTCTTGCCCTGCATGTATGCCACGTACAGTGATAATGGTGTCAGATTTAACACTGAAATTAGGAGTAAGTATTGCAACACTAGGTCTTAGATTTGAGAGAGAAGTAAACAAAGCAGGTCTGTCATTTTTAGCTGACGACGGTGGGTTTTGTCGGCTAAAATGATGGCAAACTAATGCTAATGCTAATGCTTGAATTCCTTGAGTCAGCTGAGAAGTCTATCCCCATCTAACACATTTAAAACAAGAACCTTGTCTTAATGTCTGCACACATGACATAATGTTAATGCTAAAAGATGAGGGCTAAAGCTATCCTACATCCCAGCAAACACTGGTTTGGATGGTGCAATACGATACGTATACTTTAGGCAACAGAAATACACTCATTAATGTGGGAAAAGGAAGCACAGGGAATAGATTAGTGCAGCGGGCCTTGACACGTTCACCCAGACCAGCCTGCACCATGATTGACAGTGAGCTGGGAAAATAGCTAAGCTAACCCGGCTCAGACCGAGCCCGAATAAGTCCCAATTGAACCCCTGGAATAAACCATGAGTCTGGTAAATGCAGTGGTATCTAAAACAAGTCTGTCTGGAGGTAACGTTACTGCAGCTAGTAAGCAAGCATTAGTTAGCCAGACATGCTAATGTTCGCAGCTTACATTAGAGCATGTAAATGCAAAGTTTAATCAATTCCTCACATGTATGTTTTTGTGTTTTATGTTTTTGAAAGATGCCACCCCACAAACTCATGAAACACAGAGCATCGCTCATCTTAGAGCCCCATGCACACCACTTCAACATGTAGGGACATACAAAGCATGACAGGCCTGTGGTGCCCTGGTTATGGTTCCTAATCTATGACTGGACAGTTGCTGTTAGCAGGAGGGCCTTAGCGAAGGGTCAGTTGTCGCTCCTCTCATATTATCTTTGTTTTATCACTGTTTTTATTCACATTTTCCCCTATCTGCCAGTTGCCCTCCCTCTGTCTCTCTCATCTCTTCTACAGCCACCATGTTTGATATCTGATAAAGCATGGCCTATGCAGTGACACAAATCTCTGCCCCTGTCAAGTTTCAGCCCTAAACTTGTATTTCATTCTTTCTCTTTTGTCCAATCCATGCTGTTCTCTCCATACCCTGTGACAGATACTATACTAGCTATAGATTGTGTATTGGGATGGTGTTGTAGCCTAATTAGAGTCATCCACTGACATCAGTCTAACGTATGGCTATTGACCAGGAGGGTCAAAAACATTAGTTACTGCGTTGCTGAATGCCTCATTTATATCCCACCTCTAAATGCACAGCAATTAGGCAGATTAAGGCAGCAGAGTGTTCCCTAGAGCAAACACTTTCCAAATGATTTATTTAAAATAATACATGTGTAAAGGTTAGTGACTATGAATCTAAAAGGTACATTGAAAATGTGAATCAGGAGTATGAAATTAGGTCGTCGTCAAAATGTAAAACATTTTGCGTCAGTTCAGCTGCTCTTCAGAGATCTTGATGAAGTCTTGTCGGATTGAGAGGACTGGTCTGCTGTGTGTTCAAGTGCCTCTGCAGATACACATGCAGGTTGTTGAGTACACGGCTAGAGCACTGGGTGAAGCATGGTCATGGTTAGTCACACAAATGTCAAATTTTGAATAAATTAAATTAATTACTGTCAGTTTCCACTTTCTATGTTGTATTTCCATCCTTCTTTACTGCTTTATTTTTGATTGGTGCTCAATTCTAGCATCTATTTAGGAGAAAATTATTTTTTTTTGTTTGTTTGTTTGTTTTTACCCCGCAACCCACAAAAGAGACAGAAGAAGTCTTTTTCAGCCTTCCTCTCAGGTGTCGTATGACCGCAGCTACCTCAAACATAAGCTAGGGCAGTGGTTCCCAGATGGTATGCCATGAGGAAAATTCAAGTGTGCCTTGGCATGTTGAGTAAACCAGACAGTAGTATTGCAATGAACAACTATACAAAAAGTTATGAATGAATTCTTAATCTACTACTGTATATCAGCACTTTGTATACACGTATTTCCCAATAGAGAGGAAAATTCTGTACCTTAAAAAAAACATTCCTGTAAAAACCTTCCGTCAAAGCAATCTCCAGCTTTCACTATTCACGCAATTGCCTGATGGACATAATTATTGTCTGAGAGGCAAAAACCAGGGTAAAAGGGAAAAAAAGTTAGGAAAGCACTTGCTATGCTCATA
The DNA here is from genome assembly GCA_034769285.1 of Lutjanus argentimaculatus. Classification (NCBI taxonomy): domain Eukaryota; kingdom Metazoa; phylum Chordata; class Actinopteri; order Lutjaniformes; family Lutjanidae; genus Lutjanus; species Lutjanus argentimaculatus. The sequence goes on from JAWZSL010000001.1 coordinate 9,030,107, forward strand.
AAGCTTAAATACTGCGAGTTTACAATAATATTTGAAGGCATCTCAGGTGAGCTTGATCATTTCTATTAATTCAGAACTTTTCTCATCTAGATTTTAGGGGCAGTAAAATCACATTGTAAAGAGCAGAGATCTTCAACATTTTTCAGGCCATGATGGAGGAGGGACCCCCTACTCCTTACTCTTTTAGGGTCTTCTCTTGTTTGCGCTTACCTGTTGATGCTAAGCAGCAGTTGTAGCATGGCTAACGTTAACCACATTATCCTCACCCTCTGCACTTTTGCCAGTGGTTTTTGAGCTGGAGGGTATGTCAGAGTCTCTTGGCTCGTGAATTACAAAACGATCCATTGTGAGTCACAGTACAGTTGGGATAATAATACTGCTAATTCACCAATATGTTTCATTGTAGCTAACTAGTTTACCGTTATGGAGCGGTGCGGCACAATGATTAAGAAGGTCAGCCACATGACTGCACAAGGATTGTTTTATAAATTTGTGTTTTGCCATTAATATGCTGGATTCATGTTAATTTGTATTTTCAGAGCAATGTTTTTTTTAGGGGGGAAACTAAAAGAAATAAGTAAAGTCGAGAGAAATAAAACAGAATTTTCAAAAGATTGACTGTAGGCGAAATCCACTCCAATATCAAGATAATTAAGTGAAAGAAAATATAAATATTCCAGACATTTTGCATTCACTGCATACATTTGAAAACACATTCAGACCATCTTACATTAAGTTAAGAATCATTTACATATATTTAATATATATGCATTCTAACACTTATATACCATTCCATTTAAATGAAATCAAGAGGACTGATGAAGTAAAACAGAAACTGCTTCACACAAAGCAGATTGACACAGCTCTCAACTTCTGCTCCTGTAGACCTTCAGCTGTTGATTTAAGTGCACTTAAGCCCTTAAGTAACTCAGTCTGAATCATATTCCAGTAAATGCCACTTAAAAGTACTTGCACGGTTATTACATATTTATTTTCCAAATTTTTTGTTGGTCTCAGTTGTTATCTGCTAACAAAACAGAAGGAGCCAAATTGAATTCTTTTTGTGTCCTGAAAGTACAATATTGCTCCAGCACATGATGGTATGAGTCTAACTGTAATTTCGTCTCTGTGACATTGAGCCACAGTGTGCGGGTCATGTGTAAATGCCTTGTGTTTCCATGCTCCGGCTCCATGTCTTGCTCCCCTTTCTCTTTGTTGGAGTGACATTGAAACAGGCTGCTTATCCCTTGATCACCGCCAGCTTCATTTGTCTCAATTAGCTACGACAGCTTTTGCTTTTCTCATGTCCACTTCAATTAGCCGGTTTCGCGACATTGCACACGTGTCTGTGTCAAAGACGGCGTGTGTATGTGTGTGGATGTTAGCATGTGAACGTGGGGCGGAAGCGGGGACGGAAAGGAAAGTAGTTTTTGACATCCTCTTTTGCTAACTTACGCTGCCTCTGTACACACACACACACACACCACACAGAAACACAAACACAAGTACACACATACGACATGCACATGCGAAGAAGAGTGTCGAGAGGTTAATAGTGGCACTAAGAGCCAAATGCTCCACCTGCAGTTTTAACTTTCCTCCCACAACTAATAGATTTTCTGATCGTGTATATGAGTGGAAACATCAATGGAGTGTCAGTGGAGGGAGGCTAAAGAGAGAGAGAGAGAGAACGATGTTTAACACCTTCTCCTGTGTCACTAACAGGTTGAGTCTAACTTAAACACACCATATGCTCCCTCAACAACAACATCATCCAGTTTTCACACCTCTCAAAATGTGCTTTCTTTACTGGGTAAGATGCTCTTTCAAAGGTGTTACTCTGAAGTGAGACTGACTTTCTTTGGTGCAAACACCACAAAAATATATCCTTATCCTGTTTTACACATTTGTAATAAATGAAATAATCAAAAAGAAATAAACTACCATTGATACTACTACAATCATGATTTCTGAATCTTCATTGTTTACATTTGTTAAGATGTATTTATGTTTTTGCATCATTTGCAGTCAGACTGTGATCAAAACAGCCTCCAAGACCAATGGAGGCCAATTTGATGGCAGGAAATAGGCTACGGTACCAAGGTGTTTTAAGCTAATGGCTGTTAATGGTCAGCTAAGCTACTTTAGCAGCAAGTAAAACTATTTTTCCATCAGGAAACTCTATAAACGACCTTGGAACTGTATTCCCTGTTGGTTGCAGAGGTTGTGTCCGTCCCAGTGACTGACTGCTGAGCTCAGTTCCATTGCCCACTAACATCAGCTAACAGTAACAGTTAGTTACTTTAGCAACAAGTAAGATTAAGTCATCTGTCCATCAGAAAACTTCAAGTAATTAAATCACTGAGAGTTGAAGCTGAGCAGCTGGAGGACATTAGAGGGAAAATATTTTCAGCATAAAACCTGATCCAGTTTCATCCAAGTTTGTGAAGAAAGTTATGAAGTTGCATTTTTATACAGTGAGGCCCCAGGAAACACTCCAGTCCACTTGGCTGCATCATAAGCGAGAAGGTGTTTCATTGGAGGCAAATTTAATAACGTCCCAGAGTGAACAATGAGTCATCAACAGTTTTTAATTGTTTTCCAGGAAAAGCTAAACTCTGAAATTCCATTAAAAATACCTTAGAGTATCTACAAAACAACATTTTTGTCAGTGTGCAGTACATATGTGATAAAAACACTTTTTATTTGGTGGTAACTTCAGTCATACCCAAACCTCGAGATTAAATCTTTGAGATATTGACCCATCTGTGATGTTTAAATTTTGTGAGCCACTGACAATGTTGACACTTTTTAAAAACTTTTTTTTTTATGTATTCTGTTTTAATTTTTTGCTGTCCATCAGTCTTAAGAATAGGTGTCATTTTAAATAATTGTCATCATTTTATTTTTACTCGCATTCAAACTTGTCAGTCATTTCTCTGGAGGCTTTAAAAACCCTCCAAAAAAACAGTGAGCTATAAGACATACTGAAGACATTCGTTGCTGTTGTTTTCTTCTCAACTATATAATGGCAAAACACCTGTGAGGCAGAAATAACTTCTACAATGGCATATTATGTCTGCAGTCTGCTATTATTATTTACATTCTAATGGTTTTGATTATAGCAAAGATAAAGAACTTTTGTGAGGCTCAATATACAGGTGTAGTTTACAATTGACTGGTCCCTTGCCTGTGGCAGCAGCGGAGAGACAAAGATCAAAGCGGTAAGGCTAGACATACCTTGGGGAACTGAGGGGAGGGATTTTCCACTAAGCAACAGGAGTTCACCAGCATTCCTGCAGGCTTTGAACACAAGTGATCGATCTTTGTACTGAGAATGTGAATGTACACAATGCTGGCTCAGGACTCAAGGTTATATTGTGTTATTTTATAGTCTGGAGTCATGGTTGAGGACAGAGAGAGATATATATGTGCATATGTTGGACATCATTTTTTTCATTCACAGACCCGGAGCAGCTCTCGGGCTCATTCTGACACAGTATCACTCTCTCTGTCTGTCCCCCAGCTCTGGTTTTTTTTCATCCTTTCTCCCTCTTTCTGTCCTTCCGTTTTCCTCCTCTCGGTAGTCGTGGGGGGGCACTGTTCCCTTTTGTTATGTTGGCCCTCCTCCTTGATTCGCTCCCTAGATGTTACCATGGAAACTACAAGACACTACATCACCTCAAGTAGAAGTTTCTCAGAGTGCTTGTCTGCGTGTGTGTGTGTGTGTGTGTGTGTGTGTGTGTGTGTGTGTGTGTGTGTGTGCGCGCGTGACTGTAAGTATGTGTGTGTGGGTGCAGCTCTATGTCAAAACGCTGATGCTGGATTTCAATTTTACTGACACTGAACTGCGTATGTAGAGGGATATACCCCAGTAAAACACACACCCACCCACCCACACACACACACACACACGCACACACACACCCACACACACACACAGACTCTAAACCAGTATCAGTTATTAGTGCCAAGACGCTGAGTAACAGTTGAAGAAGCAGGGGGATAGAGATTATGAAGTGTAAGGGGGTAATAGTGACAAAGGAGGAGACAGGACTATCCTAGATCTGGAAACAGTTACCATGGTAACAGAGGTACAGTAGAGATGGTTTTAAGAAAAGATGGCTTTTGTGCCATTATTATCCTATGTCGGAGCATAGGCATAGCTACCTCATATGCACTTGTCTTCTCACAGACAGCCACAGACATGCACAAATACACATAGAGCATACACAGCAACACAAACATCCACAAACACAACTAGTGGACAAATAGTTTACTCCTTAAATGGAAATGTTGCAAGTAACCGTCAGCATGATAAAGTAAAGAAGAGGGTTTGTGAAGAAAAAAAAACTAAGAAACTATATCGCAGAGCACAGAAACTTCTCTTCTCCTTGTATTGAAGAAGAAAATTGCCTGTAGACTCGGACGGAGGAAACTTTACAGAAGAACACAGTACATAAAGAAAAGACACAAAGTCAGTGCATTCTTGTGTGTTTGATTTCATCTTGATTATGCAAGTTCTCAATGTCATTTAAGACCTTTGTATTAAGAAAAAATATTTTTTCTTAGATTTGGCTTGTTGACCCCTTTTCTGTTGGTAAAAATTGTGACTTTTTTTGTGGGCGGGTTTTAGATGGAGGCAAAACTATCACTTAAACATGTTAGCAAACAATAGCTAGCAAGTTTTTTTGGCTTGTGTCTTAACAGTTGCTGAAGACAATTTTGAGTCCTTCTGAATATGTACGGTCTCTTACTCTCCAGGTCACCTGAAAAAAGTTCACATGAACCAGTGGGATCAGAAAGTACACGGTCACTTGATGGATGGATGAGATTTCTACAACTGTCAGCACCACAAGAGGAGTGGGAGTAATACAGCCTGTACAGCCAGAATATTTTCACATGTAATGCAGTGAATTACAGTAAGATAAGTCGAATCAAGAAAGGTTTGTCATGGTTTAATTTTTTGTGAAACTGCTCAGTGAACTACATCTCTCGTCTGACACAAAACACGCCTCCAACACCAATATGTCCGTCCCTTGTTACCTTATCTTACCTGATGTGTTTTATCCACCGACTCCTGCTCCTTTTAGCAGCCGGGAAAAGATAGAAAAAGCCAGACCCATTGCTTATCTGACTACGTCTCAGTACGAAAACACGCAGGCATTATAGCTTCAGTAGCTAACATCTTTTGTAGGGAAAAAGCCATGACGTCACTTATGTGACAGTTGGGTGTATAGTTTTTCTAAGAGAGAAACTTGTGTGTGTGTGACAATATCTCCTTTCTTGACATTTTGCAAGTTCACTTTGTTTATTTTGTCGTGGCTTGCATGCATCTCCCCGCTTTTGTCATAACCCATTCAACCATAATGCCATACAAAGGCTAACCACAGCAACTACATTTTTGGTTGAAACTGAGTTTTAACTAAAAATTAACTTTTTGATATATGTTTTAGCTTGTGACAAAATTTCAGAGTTCAATTTTGCTTTGTTTTAGTGAAAAAAGTGGTTTAAAATTGCAGCAACTAGAAACTCTGGCCAGTGAAAAAACTTTAAAGCCACTTTTCTCAGTTTTGCCCTTTGTGCAGTGAGTTCAGTTAGGCTTTATAGGGTAACACAGTTGTCTTTGGGATTTTTTGACTGGCAATGGCAGCTGGTATGCGATAAACTTCAATTTTGAGCCATTACTCCTTGATTCTGGCACCCAACATCACAGCAAGATGACTTTCACTTGGTTATGTGGCGTTCTCTGTGGTGAGGTCTGTGTGTTTGCCTCCAGTTTTTCCGCTGTTTCACCTTCAGTTAACACTGTGACATAATCATGACATCGGCACTAAGGAGGTTTATATCTAAAGAGTTTTCCTGTTTAATGATAGGATGGTCTGATAAGGACTGTGTGTGTAAGTGCATGTGCGTGTGTTATGTGGTTCCGCCGACTCCAAAGACAGTGTTGTGACTGTGCAGATCTCAGTTCAGATCAGTGAGGCACCGCTCCTTTTTCAGTGCAATGGAGCGTGGGATTAAACGCAGACCCGGGATCAGCTGGTATGACTCATGCTGTGCTCCGGGCTCTCTCTGCACTGTGCTGGGTCAATGAGACAGAGTAGGCGATGATTATGAGAGAAAGAAAGAGAAACACACGCACACCTCTACCACCAACACCACAGTGCATCTGTTCATTACTTGTTCTATCTCTATGAATAACCAAGACTAGCCCTTTGATGACAACATGGGTCAATACAGACATGACTGAGTTCTTGGTTTTTTTTATATCTTTGCAATAAAGGAGTTCCTCAATTAACTTGTTTTCAAGCATTACAAATCCTTATTTTCATTTTCCCCTCTTACTTTTTGAATGAAATATTGTGTACCACTACCCATCTAATGCACAACATGGGTCAAAAATTACCCCTATTAGTTCATGCATGGCTGAGTGTTTCTTGGCTCTTTGAAATAAAAAAGTATTTCATTATTTTGTCATTACATATTCCAGATGCAATAAAGGCATAATATGCAACATTTTCCTCAAAAAAACATGATCAACAAAACATAATCCCTTTCAATCATCACTTATGACCTACCAGACCTACCAGAAGTGTGTTGTGGTAGATATATCTGCCCTCTTCCTGTATTTCTTATTATTTTGCTGTGTAAAACCAAATCCAAAATGTCAGTATTTGACAGCGTGGACATATCAGACAGATTCCACCTTTAAATAACCTTATTTGATGACAACAAAACATTTTTTGGCAGGTGATGTTAGTAGTCAGATTTCAGTAACCAGTAATGCTATTTGCACCCAAGATTCAATAGCCAATGTGGCTATTTACACCCATATGACAGAGACTAAGATCTTTTCTTAAGCAAGTAGTTTTAGTGCCAAAACCTAGGAGATATTGAACCCCCACCTCCCCCTGGAGGAAAGCGGAGAGGATAGGTAACAAAACTGCTATCTCGCACAACTTCACATAAACCACTGCCACAATTTTTTGCGTTTATCATGATATCACAATAAAGTGTTTTTGAGAATCTATACAGTATCGCAAAACAGAATATCAAGATACTCAAGTGTTTCTTTTTCTTTTCTTGGATTTGCTATCTTACACCAGCACAGTTGCTATTTTTGCCACGTCTGCAAGATTGTAAATGCACTTGCACCTGGTCTGGACTAAACATGAAGGCAAAATGAAGGTGTGGCCAGGCACATTTGCTATCTTGTGCTCAGCGCATTGGAGTAAAAACCACTTGCACCTTATGCTGACAAAAACCTGTCGAAGCACAAAGCCTGTGGCGCAATTGATCTGTCTGCACCAGGCATGTCGCCACAATCACAAAATACCATCATTTATGTTAAGTCTTTTCCCTACACAGGAGTGTGGATTAGTAAAGTGTCCTTTTAACATATTTTCGATCAGCAATAAAGTGTAAATATTGAACTTAAAAGCGTGCAGGCGTGTGTGTTTTTGGCTGAGATATGCATACACGTCTCCACAATCAAAGAACACCTTTCATTAATGTTGAACAGTGTGCGCGTGAGTGTGTAAAATGATCCTCACTAATAAGGAATCGGGAATTAGTATTATAATTATAAAGCCCAATAAATAAAATAAATAATATAGGAAATGAATTCAGGTTATTTTTGAACCGTGATGTGCATTAGAAGAGGTTTGGATAGCTTGTGCATGAAAAAGCTATATGACATGGACATACCATCTGTGATGTCACTCAGCTTTGTGTGAAGAAATGCTTTGAAGCCTTTAGTCGGGTTTACTCCTCACTGCCCTCCTGGCACTTGTTAAAAGCCAGATAATCTGAATTTGGCCAGTGTGGTGGAGCCCGAGGGGAGCTGGGGTGGGTCGACTGAGCAGCATCTACAGCACCGTTACAGAGTGTGATGATAGCCTGAGCAGATCAAGGCAAACACACATTTTCTTTGAGGCTTAACATCTTCTTAATGCAACAGTTAACAAAATCACCACCATGACATACTTTAGATGTTGAATTAGCTACTGAGAGATCATCTAGGGGAAACAGAAATTGACTTTTATTTCTTGAAATTTAGGGGGTTCCCCTTCACTTCACCACAGATAAGAGTATTTTCAGAGCCAGCATCAAGCGGCCATTAGAGGAACTGCATCTTAAAGCACCTCTGCACTGGACATATTCAGCTTGCCACTTTCAACATCCTGGCTTGCTGACCTCTCTTGGTTGATAATGTAAGATAGATAATGTTTGAGATATTACAGAATGTAATTTGGTGGGCAGCTGTGGCTCAGGAAGGGGGTCATCTCTCTAATCACAGGGTTGGCAGTTTCATCCCCACCTCCTCCTGTCCTGTCAAAGTGTCCTTGGGCAAGACACTGAACCCCAAATAGCCTCGGTTGGTCAGGCCGACACCTTGCATGACAGCTTGCAGCGCTTTGACAAAAGAGTTACATAAATACAGCCATTTACCATGCAGCCATTGAACTGTCTTGCACATACAATATGTGGAAAACCTCACCTATTTTGTCAGCCTTATCAGCAAAGACAGAAAAGCATAGAGGGACATCAAGTCAAGATTGAAGAAAGTGCAGGAAACATTTTCCAACTCCACAACATCTGGATGTGCAGTGCAATCCAGTACAGTCTAAAAACAATACTTCAACTTTGCTGTTGTACAATTCTGGAATCTCGTGGGAGACCAAAGAGGTATTCACAATGGATGCCTGAGAAGATTATATGACATATTTTGGTCTAAGAAGCTTGCAACTTTGGCAACTGGCATTATATAGAAGAAAAAGCAAGACCATAACTTAAAATAAGACAGGGGCAACTGTCAGGTTGCAATGAGATGGGTTGCTGCAGAAAAAAAAAGAAAAGAAAAAGAAGAATAAAACTGACCTGCTGCTGTAACCAATGAGTCAGCCAATATGAACTTACTGGGGAATAAGGCTCAAGGTGTGGCTAAAGATAGCACACAGTGGAGGGAGCTCATAGTGGCCCCACATCCCCAAAAGGGACAAGGAGGATTAAAGATGGGGTTGCGATTCTGCAGAAAGATTGTTGATATTAAGAGTCAGCGGCCAACCAAATTCACCCCTCCCTTCAGTGCTCCTTCAAAAGATGTACCGTCCCTCTTGTGCCCCCATCTCCACTCCTCCTCCCCGTCCCCTTGTTCTGTACACAGGTGCGAACAGAACGTGATCGGCTGAAATATATGTAGTGTGGCTTGGTCCAGACCACTGTTTGTTTCCCATTTACAGAGCCAGGGCTGTATAGAAGCACCTGATTTCTTTTCAGCAGATTAGAATTGCATGCTCCACCTTTAAGTAAGTAATATATGTGATAACATCATCCATTAACATGACCCCCACATATGTTGTCTTCAGCTGAATCAAGATTACAAACTGAAGCAGTTGTCGATCACTTGCAGCCCCGAGCTGCCGGTTAAGAAGAGGGAGAAGTCAGCTGTCAATGGTCGTGTAAAACAGAGGAGTCAAAAAATAGAATTACTGCCTTCCACAATATGTCTCCACCGACCAGTCAAGTCTTAAAGACAAAAAGAGAAGAAATTTAATGTGGAAATTTATATTGACCTGTATCTTTGAAGGTATTTAATAAAAGGTATTAAGCGTATCTTCTTGGCAAAATGGAAACAACCTCTATACATGTATAATTCCAGTAAATGATTTCCAATGACAGTCAGACTGTTTTTATAGAGCAGTGCAAAGAACCTGAACTTTGAGATGAATGTAAATGGGATGACCTGAAAACATAATGCCTGTGGCTAAGGCTGTCGGTCTGGTGTGGAGCTATAAAAAAGGGTTTTCAAACATTGTGAACCACAGATGTCCTTCAGCATACAGTCATGAATGTGCAAAAAAAAAAAAAAAATATATATAATATTATATTAGGCTAATCGGTCCAGCAGTATTAGAGATTAGCTCCAGACAAGATGCAGATCTGTTAATCATGCATGCATGTGCAATAAAATGAAATAGACGATGCACAGAGGAATGCATGTCGTTATTACCCTTGAGGCTGATGTGTTTATTTGCCTGGTACAGCTTGGAAATATTGATGTCTTATTTTATTCAGATGTATCTAATACAAGAGGGAAGAGTCTTTGCATTTAAGGGCACTGCCAAATTAATCATATTGTGTGTGCAATTCTGAAGAGAGTTGCTCTGGATTTTTAGCAATAGCACCTCCAAAACAACAACCAAGACTAACACTGCCATCCAATACTGTACTGTTTGCGCCTACCTTATATGAATCAAGCATGTTACAAATTTCCTTTGGGATGATAAGACCATTAAATTAAAGTCACAAAAATGAACAAGTGTCAAGCGACCGAATCTTCAAAAGTAATACAGTACACATCACAAACATGTAACTAAAACCGATGATTTGAAGTAGTTGCAGTTCCTCTAAAATACATACAAACACATATATACATACATGCACACACACACACACACACACACACACACACACACACACACAAAGAGAAATGTCACCACGAGAACTTAACAAAACCTGAGGTTAAGCAATCTCTTATGAAGATATACACTATGTTTCATATGTAAATAACTGTAAGCTTTTGATTGCTGCATGATGAGAGCAAAAATAATTCTAATACCTATCTTGATGTTAAGTGCAGCCATGGGAACCTGATCTTTCGGCATTCTCAGAGGATTCAAGATGTCACAGCATGTGATAAAAACCACAGATCTAATGAGCACACAGTGCTGAAGATAGCATGCAGAGAAAAAAAAACAAAAAAAACACTGGTTTCCCAGGTTTAAAGGGACAATTTTAATGAGTAACCCTGTTTATTATGAACTGTTTGCTCAAAATCACAGCATGCCAGCAGCAGCAGTCACAGCAGGATGCATGGTGCAAACACAATCACGGTATTTCCTTGACAAAACCTTTTTGAATGAGTGGACTTTGTTGCCTGAGGGGAGCTCCGATGTGGGTTAGTTAGGTGGACAGCAGTGCCTCCAGAGATTTTTCAACTGGCTCAAAACAAGATATCTGAGCATGAGAAATCAGCCAGGCAGTAATTGTTCCTTGCGCTTGTGTAGGCAGGAGTTGGGACAGTAAGTAACAGCAGCAGCATGATTTCAATGCAAAGAATACAGCTCAACTAATCAGTTAGAAGGGGAATTAAACCAACATTTTTGAGCTTGAGTATGTCGCTTTACATTCCTGTTGACAAAAACCTGTCAGTCTAATCTTAGAAATATCATATAGGCTGAGGAACACGCTGTGCAATGAGGGATTACTGGCAACATTACAGGTCTTATTTTCTGTTTTACCTCAAATTTAAAGTTGGTGGTTAATTTAGCAAAGCTGGAGCCTTGTGTGTGACTTGTCTCGTTGTTTCACCACTTTTGTTTCTTGATCATTTGGGCTTCTTTTACCACCATTCCCATGTTCAGAGTTCTTTGCAATTACTTTGGTGGGTACAGTGTCATTACAATAGAAGTGGGAGCCAGAGTTTGGAGAATAAAACACAAGTTTCAACAAACAGAACTTGTTCCTTTATATAGCTATTATTTTCTCATATCTCCATGAGAACGACTGTAATACATTAGTCAAGAAACATGATATATTAATTGTTTATTTTTTTACCTGTAGGCAATGCTGTAGCTGTATGTGTATTATTTAGGTAGGTAGGATGAGACAAAAGCATGCATTCAAATACTTATTAAAGAGGTTATAGAGGATTCAGATGTTAAATCCCAACTGTTGCTACACTCCTTTAAGGAGAAATTGGCTAAACGGTAATTTATAGTTATTCTACTGTTAGCCAACATTCAAATTATGTTTGGTAAATGGTAAATGGAGTTACATTTATATAGAGATATTTTTTAGTCATATTCACCCATTCACTTGCACAATTACGCCATAATACATAAATGCTTCATAAACTGCTTATTAAGTTGTTATTCTAGTTCAAATATTGTTTATCTTTGCTTTATAAACAATCCATTAAGCAATTTATAAGCACCAGTTGCAACTTTTCAATGGTATAATAATATTAATGATGCACTACACAGTATTTATAATGGCCATCTGAATAATGTGGATGATGCATTACAATGTATTTTTAATGGCCGCAAATATCTAGTCAATCATTAACAAGTACTTGATATTCATTGTTAATAATTAAAATACCTATTACCTAAGCTTAACAATCAATTAACCGTTTATTATAGTTATCATTAAGTTTTAGTGAGTTTACTCACTTGTAACTTTCTACTCACTGTACTGGTGTCAGGCTACATCTGAAGATGGGTTTGGCCTGAGCTATGTGAGCAGCCATCAAAAGAAAGCTGAATCATAAACATAAAAGTGAGTCTATTAACGAGAGCAACTCTCTCAATCAGGACCCCTCCCCATGAGGTCAGGCTGTTTTTGATGTGTAATTATTCTTGCTGATGCATTCACACTCATACAAACATACAAGCACGAGCGGGCATTGGGATACACACCAAAAGACACCCTCCCCCACCTACACATCAATGCATGCCCACACTCAAATCCAAACCCAGAAAAGGATGTCAGTGTAAATTTAAATGGAATTACCTAATATGTGTTTTTGCACGTTTTTTTTTGCAGATTTATTTATTTTATTTTGTTTTACAAACACTATCTCAACTCAGTGCAACTTTTTGCATTAGTGCTGACTCACTTGAACAAGGCAATTGGAACATAATTTGTGAGTCTAGCTTATGATCTTAATTCTATTTTAATGAAGTCATAACCTCACCAGGGACAGCCTGACACACAGGAAATAAAAGAAAAGGAAATAAGCGAACATATGCTCTTTATCTTTTTTTTTGTAACACTGCTCAGTTTTTTTCTCTTCTTTCCCCAACAAAGGAGAAGATTAATGCATCAGATGTATAACTGTGTATAAACGTACTCACATCTGTGCGCCTGTACGTGTATGTGTGTGTACACAAGCACATTTGTGGGGATATGTTTATTTACATTTTTATGCCTCTCTGCACCGTAAGCATTTCCACTACTCTTAGGGTAAGCTTTTTGTCTGTTTGTAGAAACTTTAGCTTTTATAAAAGGCAAAGCTTTCAGGCTGCCCTTCTCCATGTGCACTGGAACCTAACAGGAACCTCCTTCTGCACTCTGACTCACCAAAAAGACAAAAAGTTTATGCAGAAAACTTTCTTAAGTGTTTCGGAGAGTTTGAGCCAGGAACATTGTGTCTAATTTGAAGAAAATGTGTATGTGTGTATGTATGTGTGTGCATTCATGTCTTTATCTGTTTGTGGCTGAGAGCTTGAAGGCACATCCTGCTGCTGGTAAATTACCCAAAGCAACGTGGTGTGGGGGGGAAGCAGTGGGAGGGAGTGCAGGAGAGGTGAAGTGGGAGATGGAGGGAGGAGGAGAGAAAGGAAAAGACAGAGGAGTGATCATTTGGAACCCCAGGTCTTATCAAACATTGTTAGTGCACCCCACTGCCTCTCATTTACAATCTTACTTCTTTTTTTTCCCCTCTGAGGCGTACACAAGCAACACAAACACGCTGACAAAAACACATTAGCAGAGGCAGACACATGGGACCATACAATTTATCGGCAACAATAAGGAAAATAGGGGAGACTGGGGCTGGTAGTGACGTGTCTTCATCAGTAACTGAGTGGTTGTTCATACTAGATCTCTCAAACACTGACATGACACCCATATTTGTCTACAAATAAAGCTCAATTGAACATCTATTATACAATCACACATTATGTGAGCTAATGTCAAATAGAAAGAGTTCCACTGTTACAGCCTACCCCACTACAGGGGTAAGTTATAACACTTGCTGGGGACAGATGTAACAGTAAGAGGTAAATCACTGATTTAAGATTCACACTATCCAATTTATGAAAGAAGAATAAAGAATAAACTGTTTTGAATTAAGTGTAACAAAGCAAGTAACAAAAAAAAAACAAAAAACAAAACACTGTGTGTGTGAACTGTATTCCTGAATGCATGTGTCACATTGGCGCTCAATCACTTTCACTCTTTGTGGGTTCAAAACTGACAGCAGAAACACTTGACCCACATTTCTTTTTGATTTTGAGTTTGCAAAGCGTTCCATACACGCAATACAGAAATCCTCATAACTTTAATTAACTGTTTTAATGAATTATCCCCATCCAAACAGTCTTTACATAGCTAACTTTTTTAGCATGCAGGCTTGAAGGTAGCATGAATGCAAAGCATCAGACTAAACTAGAGAAGCTGCTACTTTAGGTTATGTAAGTCAAATGACTGTATACGTACAATAGAGTAAAATGCTAGGCAAAAAACAAACAAACAAACAAAAAACTTACTTGAAAATCTGTGTTTTGGTCATGAAATCCACATTTTTAGGCACAGAGACCACTTCTCATTTGAGCTCAAAGAAGAAATGGCAGTGTACAATATTGATGACATCACAATAGCTATTTTCTAATTAGTCAAACTGACAACATTTACAACCAAACCCAGTGTTACAACACTCCCCGCTCTCCCCTGTTTCAAAATCAGGTATGTAGACCATATTCACACAGGAGGAAGAACATTTTCACACTATTTACACATTAAATCTTCATACTACTGCATCTACATCACACGCTTTTTTTTTACATACACAAGCCTGTGAGATTATACAGTACATGCAACAATGTGATTCACACAAACAGGCTCACTTATCGGGTTGGCGTGTCACACATACAGCACACGAACGCCTACACACGCCCTCACCCCATATGGATAATACACACAGGTATTGGGGAAAAGGCTATTAATCCAGCAGGGAAGTAACATGGGACTTGCCCAGAATGCAGTGCAGCATCTCTCATCACTTCTATCGCTCCCTAGTGAGTTGATACTCTACTGTGTTACAAATAAGCAAGCTCTGGATTGTGTGTGTTTGTGTCACACAGTGTGTAGTTCAGGTTGTGCGTATTAGCATGTGTGTGTTATTCCTACTATGCCACACAGTACAGTACACAAAATTGTGTTTTTATCAATATGCATTCAGTGCACAGTAGGGATTACATACTGTACATGCAATGAAAAGTAACACTCATGAACATGACATGGCCAGTGCTACATGTGACTTTATGAGGCTGAAAAGTTTGAAACATAAGAAAAAAAAACTAGATGATAAGTCATTCTGGACAAAACAAACTAGCACTCTCTTGGGGTGATAAAAGTATCAAAGTTATTCTGCCATTTTTACATTTTTATAGCTTCAGGAGCCTCTTGTGTTTTGTGTCTCTGTCCCTGTGGTGCTGTCGGTTCAGAATTTTGTATAAACCAGCGTTTATAGTCAAAGAAACATTATGGAGAACAGAGTGTAAGATGGATGGAGAAAGTGAGACGCCACAAGGAGTAAATGGGAGAGAGAAACAGAGAAATACATAAAATAGCAGTGATGGTGACAAAATGAGGGGTGTGTATGGAAAAAGAATTCTGAATTAATTTGACTGCGTTCCATCACCTCTGATAGTTCAACCCGTACATATTGTCCCTCACTGTTTCATACAGAAAGGGTACCTTTCACATCTGTGGCCGTTTGAGACTCTGCCAAAAAGCTGTTTTTAACAAGTGGTTAATGTTGTGCACGGCTGTAGTTTAGGGTTAGGGTTGTGATTACACATACATACATAGTCACTCACTTGTGTTCACAACTGGCGCAGCGTCTGTACTCTTGCAGCTGTTGATGTTTCCATAACGACAACAATCCTAGCATGCTGCTATCAAAAGTTAATACTTCTTGAAACTTTTTATAAGCAGAAAAGCCACTGACCATATTCTGACAGTCTTTGAGCACTCCAAAATACTCTATTGTCTTCAACAATATATTGTCCATAATTTGGTGTCCTCCACCAACTATTTTTTGCCTTTATGTCATCCATTTTAGCCAGCAGCCTAGCTTACATCCCTACCTATAACAAACAGTGATGTCCCATTGTTTGGTAGGATGTGAGGTCAAAGGTTGTGTTCTGGGCTTTCAAATCAAAATCCTGCGGGCTGATAAGGCTTGATATTATTGTATTAGTGGATATACAATTGTTTTAATTTCTGATTTCTCCAGGGAATAAAAGATATTATTGTTTTGTAAGTGTGGTCCGATGCAGGACTCTTCCATGCGCGTCTTTATAAGGACTGATGACAAAACATGGTATCTGACGAGGTGGAAATGAGAACAGGCTGGGTAGTTTCGTGGATAATTCAAACTGATATGTGACTTCCTGTTATTGTCTAACCACCGGGTCACAACAGGCTACTCTGCTAAATGATTAGAGAAACAAGGTCAATTCAACTAACCCCCAAAAAAATCTACTGACAAACAAAAGAGAGGGATTGTGTCTGACAGAAAAGTGCCTGAAGAATTGAAAGGAACCAGAAAAAGTAAATCAAACACACTGGATAACACTGACATATTGATTTTGAGATGAGGAGGAAAAGACTGTGAGAGGGGAGGAGAAGATGAAGGGAGTAGAAAGGATGAATCATTTTGATCTGTATTTGTTCGTTGCCTGATGATACCCAGACGCAAGTGTTCTCATAGACCATCTGTAATGATCAGAAAAGGAGCACACTCACATACAGGCACATGATGTAGCTCTCGCACCAAGCTACTGAAATAAAGAGCTTGCCAATTAGACATAATATGTCTTATGTCCAGCCTAACTACCTCCCATTTCCTCCATTTTGTACTGAAAAGAAATGATATCCATATATAACATGGCCATTGTAATTGTGACTATGTAGTGACATGAAATGGTGATGGTCATGGAATAATGGTTTATGCAATAATGGTGTAACAACTAGGACTGTAGTCAACCAAAGAAAATCTTACTCGACTGAAATTCTGCCTATTATTCAACCAACTGGTTGGTCGGTGGAGGAAAAAAACTGCAGTTAGTCTTTAGATTCATTAAATCAACCATAGTGCACCGAGTGCTCTCTATCTGGTAGTTTAAATTGATGCTAATCAAAGATACACAACATCGCCAAGCAAATGAATTCCTGCACTTTGACAATTTCTTTATTACACATATCATATCATATCTTTATACAAACAGACACGCTGACAACAGGGTCACACCAGCTCCTGCATATAAACAAAATACTAATGTATTTGCCAACAAAATGCTAACTAAAAAGAAAAAACAGTCACCGCGCCTCTGACCTGCTCTTGTTATTTTGTTGCTTCAAATGATGCTTAATGTCCACATAGTTTCTCTTGACTGTCCCTCATTGTTACAACATTAGTTTAACATTGCGAATAGCCACATTAGCAATGTGCTAGCACCAAATTCAACAGAATACCCTAAAAAATAAACACTAAAGCAACATAAAAATGGCAAAACTTACAACTTTTGAGTTTGGTATCGATATGTCATTGAGCTTGAACAGCTAGGGGCCCTCATTGAGAAAGTCGTCCAATGGAGTAAGACATGTTGTAATTAAATCTGTCCTTTGAAGCTGGGGGGCCAGTATAGATTTGTGCTGATACTCTGACATGGTGTCAGTTCGTTTGGAGCCAAGTAAATTTTCAGTAAATAGCCTCTCACTGGAAAATAAAATACATCAGATCAACAGTAACAGATTAAAGAGTGCTTATCTCCTTATTGAAGTAACGCCAGTGACTATCCGACCAGCGAGAATTTGGTCGGCCAAGAGCAGCAAATCAACCAACCAACCAGAAGGTGTCAGCCCTTGCAACTAAAGAAACAAAATAATTATGAAGGGTTTCCTCCACTGTATAATTTATTTTCTTGATGTGGCAAAACTATAAAAAACAGAAATGATCATATTTTACCCTCAGTCCCACTGATTTTAAAAGAGTCAAAAGAGTCTACCGTCAGACTGGTGTTAAGCCAATGTGTTTGCATACAACCAACCAAATATTTCACTTTCTAACAGCATATGACTGTCAACCAAATTCTCTATTTCTCCTACAGGGATTTCAGATACCTCTACAGAGAAGCACCCTGGAGGTATCTGATCAGATGCCTAAAATCCCTGAACTGGCTCCTTTCATCTCAGAGGAAAAGCAGTTTTACACAAAGCTCCTTCTGGATACCTTAGCTCAGACGACACACGGCAAAGACATCTTAGTTTGGCCACACATCTCTGCAATCTCAGCATTTTGGTCAACACTTAAAACTCGTAACCACACATGAGGGTAAAATGGACTAAAATGGACATCCAATGGCACTCCACCAACCACTGCTCGCCTGACTCTGTCCTCAACAGCTTTATTGTTCAAATTGGTAGAAAAAAAAGAGAAAAAATAAAATGAAATCCTCTCTTCCTTCTTTGTCATCATTTCCCTCCAAGGACATAAAAGCATTTATGGTAATATATTGCCATACAGCTGTATTTGAAAAGGCTTCGTCATTGTATATGCTAGCCAAGTCCAGGGAGTCCAGGAAATCCAAGCATGAGATTATGTGATGGGATCAATTTCACTTGTATAATATGGAAGATGCAGTGCTTGTGTTACTACATACTAAATTCTGTTAGATTTCAGTGAAGTCCTTATAATCTCAGTGCTGATGACGTTAACCTATAGATATTCCAATAACACCTTGATACAAAGGAGCTTTCCAAACCTTTGTCCAACCATGTGAAGTTCCCTTCATATCAGTATGAACCCTATCAAGTTAGTATGCATGCTCACACGGCATGAATACTTTAATAGAAAGGTCATGTTGTCCTATGAACCACAATTTTTGAGAGCCAAATGAGAGTTTCAGGGATGTCATATTTGCTCTGGTTCCCTCCACAAAAAGCCAATGGGATTTTTTTCATTGGATTTTGGATTAGGGCACAAAATAAGCTCTGTGGTCAACAAAAGTTTACGATATTTGCACTTTTTGTTTAAGGTTAATCTTCATGAACACCAATTTATGATTTTTTAAGCATAAATGCAGTCACCAGAACTAACAGCAAGATTAGGCTATAAACAAACTACACTATAGTCATGTGACTTCACATTATATAATAAAATAATAATTAGAAATATAAAAGCTTCAAAATCATGAGTGGGATATTTGCTGACATGTTTTATATCTTAGAACAAAACCAGAAAATCTTTTACTTTTGTGTTAACCACAGACCTTATTTAAGTCATCTAACCAAAAAACCCATTTAAAAAAAAAACATTGACTTCAGGTCATGGGAACCAGAGGAGCAAAATTGTTAAATCATTTCCAGGTTCCAATGTTACGACTGGAGTCTTCGTCATTAGTGACAGATACTGTACATATTACGAAAGGTTGTAGGCTGTCTAACTTGCAGCAACCAATCACCATTAAAAGCTTCCCTGATCAACTGGGTGCCAATTGTTGGATAAAGACCACCTCAATGACTTGTTTTAATCAGGTAAGCGGCTGCTAGAGTCACCTGATACTGATAGACTGACAGCATTCATCACTTCAGCGTTATGCTAATTCATAGCAATGAGGGTGGGGTGTTTCTGACTAAAGGGAGAATAAATAAATCAAAAACGGCACAATTACATCATTAACTGAAAAACTTTTGTACACTACAATATGAGAAAAGAGAGGAAAGCTTTAATTTCTGTCCGTTCAAAGGGAAAAAAAAGGAGTTCGGCTGAGTGAAAAAGAAAAAAAATCTGCTTAATAGACTGCTGATGTGCTGAATGATAGATCTGTTGAATGCCCATAAAACCTCTTTGGTGTAAATTGCTCCAAGTTTCTTGAAGTTGCTCGAATCGCTCCAATCACCTTCTCCAACTCCAATTTTCATTTCCGCCCGTCCTTTTTTTTTTAAAAACGTTTTCTTTCTCTCCTTTTCTCCTCTGTCCACCCCCCCCCCCATCCCACCCCAGTCTTTCTTCACCTCTTTTCTTCTCTCCTATTACCCATCCTAATGATAGCCAGTCTTCACAGAGAGAGGCACTGATGGCAGTGAGCGCCTATCGTTATATTTAGATCTAATTAAAGATCATTATAATCTATCAGCACAATGGAGACCAGGCCGTGATAGAGTCGGAGGAAAGGGCATGGAGGGAGGCAGGGAGTAAGAAAGCGAAGGAGTGCAAGACGGGGGGAGTAACGCAGGAGTGAGAGAACTTGAATGTGTCTCAACGTCAGACACCCCCTGCTTACCCATATTGTTCAATAACTACCCCCTTGAATTCCCAATTATCAAAATGTGATTACAACACATTTTAATGATTGCGACTATCATAGAGGCACAAGAGTAAAAAGGAAAGGGAGGAGCATGGATGAAGTAATGAATAATGAGAGGTGGGTGAGAATATGCTCCTCAGTGTGATTAGCGTGAGGGAGGGCGATTCTTTGTGTGGAGTTAAAATGTAATTGAATTAACCTAGGTGAAATGGTCCATTTAAAACATATACTGAATAACATCAAACACAGTCTAACATACAGTATTAGAATTAATGCCTTGTGGTTGTATGCCTTTGCCACCCAGTCAGATTCCAGCTTCCATCTATGTCTGTATAATATACTGTATATTATGAAGACTTTGAAGGAATTTGTTAAAAGGTATTAAGTGTGTTTTTTGTTTTTTTTTATCACTATAGTGTGATTCCAGTGAACTAACCCTCACCCTATTTATATGATCTGTAACGCATTGTCAAAAATGCATAGTGCAAGAGCATTTAGGGCGTGTCCAATTCCACTTTGCTATTCAAACGACACGTAATCTGGGCGCAAAGTAAGACACAAGGTGAAAAGTGGCTGTATTTAGTCTCTTAATTAATCAGAGGTGTGTTTTGAGTGTAACATGAATGAAACCAATCATCTCCAATTCCCTTTAAGACCCAGGTGCATCTCCCTCTGGTGCATTACTATTTAAAGGATGGATCCAGCAAGCTGGAGAAGCGAACAGAGATGCTGAAATGACCCACTTGCATTTATGCACTCACTGCGGTTTACCTGCGGGTCAGGTGGGCCGGGTCATAAAAATTAACATTATGATTAATAGCAGATGGGCTGCAAGTGGTGAAAAAGGAAGAGGAGTCTTCCCCCGTCCTCACTTTGTGTGTGTGTGTGTGCCCGTTTATGCACAATCCGAGGCACAGAGGGATGGCTGCTGCGACAATACAGCTCACGTGGAAATGTTACTACAGTGGGTTAATTACCGAAAGCAGCTTCTCTGATCATTACAGTTAATCATTAGAGACAATACAACACTTAATAAAGAAATCACCTCGAAAGCATCATTTAAACAATAGTTTAATGATCAGAGCTTTCAGTTTTTGTTTCCAAGTGTGCACTGCAGCAAATATTATTGATATTTCAGCAGAAAAAGCAAAATTTGTGGTTATAAACAGGCAGGACAGAAAAACATTCTTTTAGTCAGCTTCGATGGAAGTCACAGTTGATATGGCTGCTTTATTCCGAACAATTTCACTGTATGAACTTTGACTTAGAGTGTGAGACCTTTTGAATGTGAAGATGTATACATGACACTAATTATCTGATTCTGAGTGGTCCTGTTGGATTCAAACAATCAATGAAGCTAAAGATCTGTGCGGAAATTGACACAGAGTTTCTATCTTATGAGCACACAGCCTCATCCTGTTTCACTGCTGTTAATCAGAATGTTAATTTTTATGACACATCTAACTATCTGAATAATGCGTCCTTTAAATAGTGGGAAAATACTGCGCTATTGACTTTAGACCTGGTTTTTGTTGGTCAATGGTGCAATAACTTTCTGCTGCAAACGTGCCAGCAAGGCACCTGACCGTACCTCACATTAAGACCAGCACACCCATGGGTGCACAGATAGGGGCGAGTACAAGGTGCTGCTTTGTGTCAGGCAGAAGATGGAACCTGCTGTCTTTACATCACTATTTTTACAGTAGAGTACAGAGGACTAATAGAGACCTTAAATTATGATGTCGCAGTGAAGTTGACCTTTGACCTTTTGGGTATAAAATATCATCACTTCCTCATTTAGTCCTATTAAACATTTGTGTGAAATTTTGTCAAAATTAGGCATGAATTCTAGCGTTATGGTCAAAAATATGTTTTGTGAGGTCACAGTGACCTTTAAGCTTTGACCCTTTGATATGTTTGATAAATTTAAAGAAGTGAGATATTGGGATATTGTGTTCTCGAGAATGAGCCAGATGGACTTTAAGTCAGGTAACTTTAACCTTTGACCACCAACATCCAGTCAGTTTGTCCTCGAGTCCAAGTGTGACATGTGACCCAGTTTGAAGACATTTCATCATTGTCTAGTTGTGCCTCCGCCACGTCTGTTGCCAACGCAGAGGCACAACTAGGCAGGCCAACCGGAGTTTTCATCAGCAAAATTGCATCTTTGTTATCTTTTTTTTTACTGTTCAAAAGAAGAGCTGAGGAATGCTTCCAAAACCCCCTCACCACCTTTATATTTCCACAGCTGATTTTTCACAGTACAGCCCTAAGCTGACTGTGAAGTGACAGAGAAATAGAGAAGCAGTGGCATTTGCCAAACTCTTTTCGCTATCAGTTGTAGTACTGCGCTTGGCATGGAATTTCTTTAAAAGCAATAGGAATGGGTACAAATTTCACTGGCCATGTCTCATATTACTCTTTCTTATCAGTGTTGGCTCTTGCCAGTAGCTTCATGGGGCTTATCGCAGCCATAGCCAACTCCCTTCCCCTTTGAATCCCGAGCTGAAAGTATTATTGCTTTATTTGAAACTTTAGGCCACACGGGGATTGCCAAAATGGTCTTTTAATTGGAAACCAAAGAACTTAATACATTCACTAAACCTGTGGCAATCCCAATTTGGCATCTGAGTTGAGAACAGGTTATTACCTTGTTCTAATATTCCTATGAAAAGTAGCAGGGATACTCTAATGTTGATCCCTGTAGCGCTGTCCATGGTGCTGATAGTAGAAGCACGGTGGATTTTTTTTTTTTTAAACGTGCGCACACACACATGCAACCACACAAAATGTGCATTTTGCTCAAAATGAACAGGTGGAGAAAGTGGTTATTATTGTTTTTCCATTACATCCTCTAATAACAAGACAAGTTTAATCAAATGTGCTAAAAAGGGGAGCAACCTCATTCTAGCATTTCCTCCCTGTCTGACACAGCACATGCACATCCCCAAAACACACACACACACACACACACACACACACACACCGACACACTCAAAGAGAAATCATGATGACTCTGTGAACACTAGCACTCTCTCTGTTTGCCGACGTCTAACAAATCCTCTTTTATTTAAGCAATGTAATGACTGGAAATTAATTTTTCATGCCCGTTCCTTGTTCCTCTATTACCAGTGAATTATACAAATGTGTGTCAGTCGATCATGCTAATAATGTGAGTGCATGTTTGTGTACATGTTGTGCGAGTGACTAGTTTCTGAACTCATGCGGCAACTGGATGCTTGGCTTACGCAGAAGCAGGCTTCTTATTTTGCACTTGTGCAACAACAGGCAGTCGTGGCTGTAGAGTCTGAACTTACATCCCTGCTGTGCTCTCTGCCTTTTAACAATTTGTCTCTCTTTCTCTTCCTCTATTGCTTTCAGTGTTTGGATATTTATTGTGTCTGTTTGTTAATATATACTCTATGTTTGCATTTGTGTGTATGCTGTGTTCTGTATACTTGGAAATAAAGATGCTAATTTGAACCATAAAGGGTTCCTCAGTTTGTCCCCATAGGAGAACTCTTTTTGGTTCTTGGTAGAACCTTTTATATAGGCACCACTTGGAACCCTTTCAGAAAGTTCTACTTGAACCCAAAATAAAGGGTTATACCTAGAACCATCTGTGAAAGGTTCGACTCTGAAACCTGTTAGAGAAGTTCTACAGAGACCCCATCTATGGTGTAAAGGTTCCATCCAGAACCCTCTCTGGAGGTTTTATCCAGAACCTTTTCACCTTCTAAGGGTGCCAAAAAGAGTGTAACCAGGAGGTTCTACCAAGAATCTTTTTATATTCCAAGAGTTTTCTCTAGAACACACCCAGGGGGTTCTACCAAGAACCTTTTTTCATATTCCTCAGGTTTTATAGAGAACACACCCTGAGGGTTCTACTAAGAATCTTTTTATATCTTTTAAAACGGTTTTATCTAGAAGACATTCAGGACATTTATGGAGAACCTGTTTATAATTCCAATGGTTTAATCTAGAACCCACCAATTGGGTTCAAGATAAAACATTTTCTTTGGATGAAAAATGTTTCCTAATGGAATCCAGTGGCTTACTGAGGACAAAGAACCCTTGATAAACCCTTTCTTCAAAAAAGGGTGCCTCAGAAACAAACGGTTCTTGCTGGAACCTCAGCCCTTCAGGTAGAACCCTTTTGGAGCCCTCATGTCTAAGAGTGTACAGGTGCAGGATTCTCTCTCTCTCTGTGTGTGTGAGTGTTGCTGCTGTTATCATCACCCTGAGGCTGAATGCATAAAACAGGGCCAAGAGAATGAGAGGATAAGGAGAAGAGGTTACAACACTGAAATATAGACGGCACAAACCAATACACATACACACCAGTGTGCTACTTTTTGCTTTATCAGTCAGCATTTACAAACAGCTCTCAATGTTTTAGAAGCAAGCGGTGAGAAGCGCCTGTGCTCAGAGGGAGAGAGAGTGGTTAGAACAATTTATGGAGGGGGTTGAGAGAGGTTAGAGGTCACATATAACATATTGGCTATAGTTGTAGGCATGGATTGGAGAAGAGCACAAAAGTAAAAGCACATTACATGTAATTTACTTAAAGATATGGAGACAGGAAGACAGAGGTGAGTGGGTGAGGGTACGATTTGAACACCTGAGACGCCTGCGAACATGGACTCAAAAAGAGCTCACATACAGCGCCTGCAGCTGAAGACCAACAACGAAAGAAATAAGAAAAATGTCTCTACTATGTGAAGCAATAGAGTTGCCAGTGTGGGAGTGCTGCTGGTTTGGGAAGTATTTTTTGAAACACTGTAACTGCAGTTTATTTTAATAACATCCTCTACATTTCCCAACATAGAAAATGTGTCTCTCCTGGATAAATTAACAAAATATATTAACAAAACATCAATCTTATTGCACCAGTTAAATTATTTTAACTCAACTTCTG
Source organism: Lutjanus argentimaculatus (assembly GCA_034769285.1). Classification (NCBI taxonomy): domain Eukaryota; kingdom Metazoa; phylum Chordata; class Actinopteri; order Lutjaniformes; family Lutjanidae; genus Lutjanus; species Lutjanus argentimaculatus. Next base: position 9,055,190 of record JAWZSL010000001.1, read on the forward strand.
ACAAAGTGGTTTGTCCCATCAATTTCATATAGCAAATCACTCTGAATACTACAACTACTACTACTGTCATTTTAAAGTCAGTCAAATTTGAATGATTTAAATGTTGTTCATGATTCGATTTCAGGTCCCCCAAAAAATCCATCCCCATCCATCCATCTTCTTCCGCTATCGGGTCCGGGTCGCGGGGGCAGCAGTCTAAGCAGGGATACCCAGACTTCCCTCTCCCCAGACACTTCCTCCAGCTCTTCCGGGGGAATCCCGAGGCGTTCCCAGGCCAGCCGAGTGACATAGTCCCTCCAGCGTGTCCTGGGTCTTCCCCGGGCCTCCTCCCGGTGGACATGCCCGGAACACCCTCCCAGGAAGGCGTCCAGGAGGCATCCGGTATAGATGCCCGAGCCACCTCAGCTGGCTCCTCTCGATGTGGAGGAGCAGCGGCTCAACTCTGAGCTCCTCCCCGGTGACAGAGCTCCTCACCCTATCTCTAAGGGAGCGCCCCGCCCAAAAAATCCTGAACACAGAAATAACAGTTTAATAGTCTAACTCCACAATTCAGCACGTCGTTCTCAAGAAAAAAAAAACTCTGAATTTCCATTTCAATCAGGAGAGACTCAAGAGTAAAAATGAAATTAGTTTATTGAAACATGCATGAGACAATGAGCATAAAAGTCTTTGGCGGTATGCCAAACAGAATATGCACATATATCCATAGGGGGCGATTAAACTGTAGTGAAGACTGACCTGACCCCCACCCCTCCCTCCGAACTCCTGCGGCCTGGACCTGAAGACTGGAGGAGAGAGGCGTGGTGGAAGGCTGAGGTGATCGTCACTGGCTTGCCTGGTCTGAAGACTGGAGGAGAGAGGGGTGGAGGAGGGTTGTGCAATTGTCTGTATGCAATGGATGGAGCAAAGACAGAGGCGATTTAAAGTTTGGTTGCAGCAAATTGACTGGCTACGAGACCGTAGCAAAACCTGATTGGTAGTAAAAAGGAAGAGAACGCCACAATCGAGCTGATAGAGGAAATAGAATGAGTGAAGGAGAGTAATAGAAAATTTGAATGAATGTACAAGAGTCTCCTGATGAACTTGCCTGAGCTCCATTACCAGGCTTCAAAGTCGTGAATGGATGTTCCGACTGAAATACACCGATTTCTCTCTTAAAAGATCCCACAGACATGTTTTAAGACAGATCTATTAATAACTTTTTTAGATGGGCCAGATTTGAAACAAAGTAAAGAGCCAAGGGATTGGACGTTTACATTTCCTGTGTCTGACATGTAAATTCAGGAATGCAACTATTTTTTCTCCACTTTAACTAACCTAAGTAAAAGAAAATGCACATTTGTAATCCAAGATAAAAAGTAGCTTGTTGTCTTAATGAACACAAATTGTTTCTTACATCTTTTTTCAGCCAGTCTGACTCTCCTAAATTCCCTCTGCTCAAACAGCCAGAGTTAAAACTTAACTTAGTAAACTTAAAACTTAAAATAGTAAGTGTCTGCACCTAATAACAGACAAAACCAATGAATGGCCTAATTAGCTTATTAATAACATAATGATCTTATAGTAAAAAATGTAAACACCCATACACTTAGAATGCTAGCAGATTATTAACTAAAAACTCAATGACATACTATTATACTAGATATATTTTAAATATTTATAAATGATCAAAGGGCCAGATTGAGGTTGTTAAAGGGGCAGATTCAGCCCAAGGACAAGACACACAAATATTTTGCTTTACATAACGATTTGTCTGCATTAATCTGAAAAGCTTGTTACATTTTCTACTAATTCTTTCTCAGTGAAAAATATGGTATCTATGAATAAGAAAATACGGTTCATTTCAACAGTTTATCTGCCTATTTCACTGAATTGAAAAGGCCATTGTCAGTGTTTGTGAACTGGAGGCTTTATGTTTCCACATCACATCTGTATAATATGCATCCTGGACCATGATTGGCTTCCAGACTATCTTAAAAAAAAATCCTCCTCGTACATATACGTCTTGAACTTAGATGCAGGGTGAGCTCAGAGAAACTTTCCTCTCGAGCAGATGAATGTGACAACAACTTCCAAGTGTGAAACACATACATCATTCTGCACAGCGAAGGTCAAACATCCAAGTGAGGTAATAAGAAGCAAAGCATATTTTTGAGTGGCGAGGGACTTTAAATGTACAGAGGCTTGTACCTGTGACTGTGCAACTGCTCCCGGTTGAAAATCAGTACGTTGATACTGAGTACTGATGATTCAACTGGGGGAGTTTCCTGCCCATTCAAGCATGTTCATTCACTTCACTAAGTGAAGACAAATAACTGGACTTCTGAGACCCTGGATGCTCAAAATAAATCCCCTGTGCATAGCTCGATTTGAATTGATGCAGGGAATGCATTCATTTTCCCTTTTTCATTTTGACCCTGTGCTCTGTTCTTCATTAGGGTGAGAGGACAAAATGAACAGTGACAATGTTCACCCTCATTCACTCATTTTCTGTGCTCTATGTATTTTAAATTGACAGAGGGAAATGTGAGAAATAACATGTCTTTACGTTGCACTTCCACATAATCAAACCAAAGATATTCCCATCTCTTTTTCCAGTCCTGACTTGAAATTTCAACTGGTGCCCATTTGGTCAGTGAACGTCAGTGAGAATGATTCTTTCTACAATGGAAATGGGGGAAAAAAAATACAATACCTGTCTGTTAGTCCCTTGCACTTTCCGCTCCCTGCACCTCTCATGAATACTTCAACAAGCCACAGACCCCTCACGTCATTCATCCTCCACTGTTCCTCCCTTTCTCCCTCTCTTGTTCCATCCATTTTTACTACAAGGGTGAGGGCATGGCGTCATGCTTTTTCTTTCTCACCCCAAGAATTTTACGTTCATGACTTCTGTCTGCTTCTCTCATCAGTCTCGATCCGTCCTGTCTGTGTGCCTCTCTCCTGTTCACGCTCTCTCTGGTTGAAGATTCTGCAAGGTTGTCAAACCCTCACCCTCCCCTGCTCTCTGTTGCACGACGACAGTGGGAGGTAAAAGAAAATAAAAGACAAACGAATAAAGAAAGCGGTATTTATGTTTGTTAATTAGCGGAGCTCTAATGTGAGTTATAACATTTAATGAATGCAGCGGTGCACACAGGCAGGAGGAGCCCGCACGCTCAGAAAAACACACTTGTATGTGCACGCGCACAGAGACACAGATGATTTGGCAGTTAACCAACATGTTTGGATCAGTCCACTGTGTGTGGGATGGATAAAGGGAAACCTCAAAAAAAGCTTAATCTAACAAGCAGCAATTTGCTGTGTATTGAAATCTTAAACAGAAACAAGCACACATCCTCAACTCTAATAATAACAAAATGGAATGGCTTTGTTACTTCAGTTTGAGTTGAGTCAACAGTGCGACAGGGGGTTGTCACTCTTGAGTGAGACACTGCAGGGGGCAAGAGTGGGATTTAATATGTAAGAATTCATCCGTGCTTGTTGGTTATTAGAAAGATGGACTGACAGGAAAAAAGACTGAGTGGAAAAGATACAGAGAGACAAAGAAAGAGAGAGAGAGGAGGAGGAAAGAGGCAGTGGTGGACTCAAGGGAAGTGGGAGCTGGGGGAGCAAACAGGGAGCAAATGCTCTAACGCCATATGGTAGATAAAACATGACAACTGCCTGCTAGGGTGGCCTCATTGCTGAAGACAGCATGCTAAATTGTACTCCAAGGTGTTCCTCCAGTGGAGAAAATGTCCTCTAGAGTGCCCTTTTAGTAGGGATTAGGTGGTTAAGTGCCCGCTTGGGTTCCTTTCCAATGGACAAAATGGGGTAAAGTGCCCTCTAGAGTGTCCTTCCAGGACACAAAACATGGTAAATTGCCCATTAGAGTTCCCTTCCAGTGGACAAAATGTGGTAAAGGGCCCTCTAGAGTGCCTTCCAGTGTAGAAAAGTTGGCTAAGTGCTCTCTAGGGTTCCTTTCCAGTAGACAAAACATGGTAGACAACAAGTGATAAGTGTCCTCTAGTGCGCCCCCTTGTGCAAAACAAAGAAACTAGAATGCATTTTAGGGTGCAGTTCAGTGGAGATAATGTGGTGAAGGGCATTATTGCTTTTGGCTTGCTGGTCCCCCATACAGCTATTTTTTATTTTTTGCCCCTGCCCTTCAAACAGCCTGAATCCGCCACTGGAAAGAAATGGAACTGTACTCCAGTGTTGACAGATATATAAAAAAGATTGAATGGGGAAAAATGAGAAACAGAAGGAAGAGGGAGGTGAGTAAATGAAAAAAAAAAAAAAAAAAAAAAGAAAGCAAACATCAAAAAGAGTCAGACAATGTGTAAGAATGAGAAAAGGGCTGTGTCACCGCAAAAATGAATTTATGTCTGTGTTTTTATGAACACGCCATTAAAGAGTAAATATATGACAGCACTAATGGGCTATTGGAGCTCCCATCGCACATGATGGATGGAATTAAAGTAATTGCCTCTGTGTGTTTAAATCAATTATAGAACGCCGCTGCACAGAGACGTGACGAATTGCAAGAAGAGTCCTCCCAACAGTCTTTCCTGTCTTTGTGTGTGTGTGTGTGTACTCTCATCTCACATCCTCTCATCTTACTGAAATCCAAGAGCCGATGACCTTTTCCTGGGAATTATCTTTCCCATTCATTTCACTTCATCGCTGCCTGTGGGATGATCTCCATCCACATACTTCACCATGAGCATTCCTGTCACATGTAGACATTTCTGAGTAAGCTACAGTATGTTTCTGCCTGTGTGTACATTTTGTGTACCAGTGCACATTAGGGACTGGCATCGACTTCCTTCATCCAGTTCAGTGAGTTTCACATTTGGAGTTATTGTGTCCTGAGGGCAGGACCCAAGCTGACACAGTCATTTAAAACTAAACCTCTATAGACAGAGACCACTTTAGGTTGGAAATAATGCTCACTCCAGGTCCTGTGAGTTGCAGTCCTTGGAGTTAAGAATTGTTGAAAGAGCAGCGTTGCCACACAAGGGATCTATACGTCCTTCCTGAAGAAAACAGTACACATATAAAGTTTAAATGCGTCCTATATAAAATATAGCTTAAAAAAACCAAAGGCAAAAAAGTCAAAGTCTCACTGGGAAGTTGACAGAGGCTTGGAATCAGTTTGGACAGTTTGGTTGTTGGTTGTAGTGTTAATTTCGTTAACGAAAACCAAACTAAAATATTTTCGTCAATGCACATTTTTCACCGGACGAAAACTAGACTAGACGAGGCTAAAACCCCTGTTAATAAACAATAACTGGGACTAAATCAGTATGCATTTTCGTGAACTAATAAAGACGAGACGAAAATGTAGTTCACTAAATAAAGACTGGGCTAAAATCTATGGACATTTTAGTTCACAGAACAAAGACGAGACGAAAATTATATTATATTATTATATGATATGATTTTGTCAAATCCTGTCTCTCCTCCTCCTCCTCCTCCTCGGCTCTTCAGCCACTCACACACAGTGACACACCCCCTTTCAAATCTGCAGCAGGCACAGAGTGCACAAACACATGGGACAGACAGGAGGTGGATTCACGGCATAAGGTTAAAAGTAAAACATTAATGGACATGCTTTGCACGTGAGAAGAACGTGATCAGTGATGGGTTACTAAGGCGCTATGTTTTTTCAGTAACGGGTAATCTAAGTAATTACTATTTCCATCGTTACAACACCGTTACCGTTACCGACAATGAAATGGGGCGGTTATAAACTATAGCTACTCATTGAAGCTCTTGTCATCCGACTTGTCTCTCAGCCACAGGAGCTGCAAAGTTGTTTATTTTTTTCTTTGGTGAGGGAGGGGCGGGACACCCGCATAAGTGATGATGATTTACTAAGGTAGCGTAAGTTTCACGGTAAGCCAATCAGAGGCAGTGTTCAGTTTACACACAAACCACACACACACACACCGCAGCCCCACACACCCAAACTAGCAGAGGTAAACTGCAGCAATGGCGAGTCTGGAGGGAAAGTTGGCGTTTTCAAAGTGGAAGTACAGACACTACTTTTATTGAGGTTAAAGGCAAGAACGTACATGTGAAGTGTACATTATGTCCCGGAGCGAAGTGTTTGTTCACGTCCGTGTAAGCAACTCTAATCAATAAATATTAAAAGTTCTGTGTAAGTACCTGTCTATGCAATTCTACTCTATGCAACTGGCTTGTGAAACCTGCTTCGAAAAAAAATTCAAATTAGACATTTAAACTAAAAAAAGAGTAACGCAATAGTTACTTTCCTGGTAACTAGTTACTTTTGTAGTGGAGTAATTCAGTTACTAACTCAGTTACTTTTTGGGAGCAGTAACTAGTAACTATAACTAATTACTTTTTTAAAGTAACGTGCCCAACACTGAACGTGATATATGGACACATTTTCGCTACACTGAAGTGGAGAAAAAATCTCAAAATTCATTCCTGTTCAGTTCATTTGCAAGTTAAAAAAATACAGTTTTCTTACAGTAGTTCTAGCAAGCGCTGCCTTGTTTCACCTTAAATACTGTACCTGTATATACCATGTGAACTAGCTTGCTAGTAAAGCACTTATGTGAAATAATTTTAGATCAGATGGAAATGTTCAATATTATCTGCTGACAAAAATAGTAAAAGGGTAAAATGATTGTCCTGACTAAAACTAGACTAAAATGTTGAAAGTTTTTGTTGACTAAAACTAGACGAATAAAATTATGTTTTCTTGGACTAAAATAAAGACTAAAATGCTCGACTTATAGTCGACTAAAACTTGACTAAATAAAAACAGAATGAGGTTGACTAAATGTGATAAAAACTAACAAGCGCGATTGAAAGACTAAAACTGAGACTAAATTTAAAAATGGCTGATAAAATTAACACTAGTTGGTTGGTTGGTTTATTTATTTATTTATTTATTTTTATTTATTTAATTCAAGTGTCAAGTTCCTCAAGTCACTATACACGGAGCAGCGAAACAGAAAATTAAATTCAACCTCATCACCAAGATCACAAAGAACATACATATGCTGCTCTTCAGGAATACCTTTACATTTGCCTGATTGCCAGTGGTACCAGTTCTTAACTGGGCACATAGGGACTGTCTTTCTGCACTCTCCTTAAATTCATTTAAATTTTAATTTGAACATAGTTTCTGAGCTTTAGCTCAAACAAAATCCCCTCTTTCCATTATCCTTATGGATATTTAATGTTTTTTGTTTGACTGTATTATATATTACTTATATTGCAATACTGAAAATGTAAAACAGAAAGAAAATATTGCAAAAACACGAGTGGAGACTATTGGAAATTATGACACATGGTCAAGAAACAGCCACATACAGGCACGTAGCTTCCCATTAAACCACAACACATCATTTTTTCATTTCAGTGTTTTATGGATTATTTCATGTATTTGACCCTATTTCCAGTCCTTCTGCTAAATTAATCTTACAGAAATGAGAATGGCATCAATAGCAAGGGTAGAGCACATTTCCCAAAATGTCAAACTATTCCTTTAATTTTAAATTTAGTTTGTTCTAGTAATGATGCTTGTGATCAGATAGATGAATCACATTGTATGATTAAATATCAACATGTTTTGCATGTTTGATTTGACAAGGATACGAAGTGATTTATTTATCATTTAGAGCAAGGTTGTATAACAGAGCAGATGCATCTGTATATCCTGCCTGATGGCAGCAGGGTGAACAGGCTGTGGCAGTATTGTCTTTGAGTATCCTTTGGATTCTGGACAGGCACCTCACCTCCTCAATATCACTGATGCTCAATAGATGGGTACCAGTGAGGTTCTGGGCCATTTTAATGACCTGTGTTCTGTCTTAGGCCGTGCACATCCCATGCCAGTTTGTGATGTTTCCAGTCAGGATGTTCCTCTGCATTAGTTGACAAGACTTTGCCTTCTTAAGATTTCATTAAGAAGTACAGCCATTTCTGATCACCTGCTCCACCTCAGCTCCACTGATGTAGACGGGTGTGCGTCTTTGTCTCCTTTCTCTGAAAATCAACAATCAGCTCCCTGGTTTTGCTGATGTTGACATAAGTTGTTTTCTGTGCACCACTCTGCAAGACTGTTGATTTCCTCCCAGTATGAAGTCTCATTGTTGTTTGAAATCATCATTATCATCTGCAAACTTCACAGTAGAGTTTTCTCCATGTCCGGGGCTGCAGTCATGGGTGTACACCGTGAACAGGAGGAGGCTGAGTACATAGCCATGGGGGGCTCCAGTATTGAGCACTAGACTTGGAGGAGGTGAGGCAGCCAATCCAAACTGTTCAAGGTCTGTTTGTGAGGAAGTCCAAAATCCAGTTGCAGTGTGTGGTGCTCAAGCCAGAGTGTTCAGTTTACCCATCAGCCTCATGGGGGAGATTGTGTTGAATACTGAGCTGAAATCAACAAACAGCATTCTGATGTAAGTGTTGTTTTCCTGTGGGGAGCAGTGAAGATGGCATCCTGCGTGGATCTGTTGGTTCTGATTGCAAACTGGTGACATTCCAGGCTGGCTGGGATGCTGTTCTGAATGTGCTGGAGAACCAGTTTCTCGAGGCACATTTTACTATGCTAATTCCTTTCAAAAAAGACAGTGTGCTTTCGAAACACCTGATCATCAAATATAACTGCCAAAATCTGGTATTCAAGTTGCTTTTTTTTTTGTCCCGCACTCTTGCTCAAGCTCTGCAGAGTTCAGTGGTTGGTGATCTGCTGGCCCACGATTTGCTGTGTAACTAAAACATGGCTGCCATTGTGTCCTCTCATGCACTTCTTTCCTTTGCCTGTGTGTGTGTGAATGTGCATGTGTGTGACTCCTTTCACTCATCTGGAAGCAGCTTACTCCTCTGAGCTGCTCCGCTGGCTGCAATCCCAACCAAACCAAAGCTCTCTGTCTCCCTCTCTGTCTCTCTCCCTCTGCATCTCTAACCCCCAATCAAAACTGTCCCGTCTTTCAATCTTTCCTCTCCATCCAGCTTTGTAACTCTATCTATCATTTCATTTCACTCTTCTTTCATATCACTCTAGTCCGTTTTCAAAAGTTATTTGAAAACATTACTTTTCTCCCCTCTGGTTCAGCCCTTTCTCCTCCTTTCTGAAACCTGTTTATATAAGGTTAATCTGCCTTTGACAAAAGGATGCCCCTCTGCTTCTTTGGGTGTCTTGGAGAAGTGCTTTGAAAAATGTGAGGAAAGGATTAAGGTAAGACCCAGAGCCAGGACTAGCTCTTTCTATCTCTCCATACTCGACTCTTGAGCCCTCAAACACAGACAAACTGATGCACATATACTAGCCCTCCCTTTCTCTGTATTCTACTTAACAAAATTCACTCAGTGAAACTCAAAGATTCACACCACAAAACTTTTTGGACTGCAACTGACATCATGTTTCTGGGAGATGTACTGTATTTAAGGCAGGTGCGTTAGGGTTGGATGATGCGTTAAAATTTCTAACCAATCACTGTCAGCCCAACAACCAATTTTTACCAATATGCCTCCCAACACAGCGAGCTCCAAGTTCACTGCATTACATTCACTACGTCCAATAAATACATAAACAAAATACACTTCTTTCAAACTCAACAGACAGAAACAAAAGCCTCTACAGGCTGTTTTCCTCTCGCTAGTCCTCTGGCTCAGTGGGTGTGTACTGCTGAATGAAACTGCGACGCTGAGCAGTGGCTGTCATGCAGACCATTAAATTAGCAAAATAAAATGATTAAATTGCACCAAAAATCAGGGGGAAAAAAGGCAGCTGGATTAATTTAACAATGCAGCAACACAGAGACTTTGTACATTTTTCAGTTGAGTAAGCTTATGACATAATTGATTTTTTGGTCTCCCTGCATTAGAACAAAACATTGCCAATGAACGTAATAAAACATACAACTATTGTGTTTTTATCCCCGACTGCTGTTTAGGTTATCAAATGTTTTTTGTTGATGTTTTGAGCAGCACAAATTGAATCCCCTTCATCTCTTCATTATGTTGGGGTGGCAGCAGAAGTCTCAGAAGTAGGACCTGGATGTGGAACAAAAAAGGTTTTAATATATGTATATATATGTATATATGTATATATAATATATATATATATATATATATATAATATATATATATATATATATATTATATATATATATATATATATACACATATAATATATATATAATTAATATATTATTATTATTAATTTTTTTTACATTGGTAAATTTAAGTAATTGACATGTAAGAAACATATTGCAAAGATTTTTTTCTCAAAAATGTTTTTTATCTGTGTTTTATAACAAAATGTGCACAAGGCATCATTTGATAATGATACATTTTCATTCTGCTTTTTTTTTTCATTCTTTCTCATTTGATGAATATTGGAAATTAATGTAAAACAAATTGTATAACTTATTTTAACAAACATTTTTAACAATAAAGTAATAATTTAATTCATTCAAAACTCTGCTTTGTGGGTAAATCATGACTGTGGAGATGAGTCAAAACACATGATGTGGACATGCTTTCATGTCATGAATGGTTCGTTAGGAAGCAGTTCTTGGTCTTTGAGAGACTTACACTTTACACACTTCACACACATCTTGCCACTGCATCCCTCTCTCCTCACCTAAACCTCATGACTGGACTTCTCTTCAACATGATGATCTGCACCACATTGTGCCCGGGACAACATTTCCTCAGCTAGCAGCAGCTTGATGGAAAATACTGCAACCTAGCCTTTGCAGGCCTCCCAGAGGGCTGTCCCCCACAAAGGACATGGACTAAAATGTGCATTTTGAAAGGCTTGACATAATTATACACTTCTAAAATCTTAATATGATGTAGCTAAGACTCATATATTAAATAAACAACATCTGTATGAAGACCAGAAGAATAAATCCTTATAAATTTGATCTCTTAACTCATTTACTGTCAAAAATGTCTTTGCTACAGTTTCTGCCATTTTGAACAGACGGAAGATGTGCATTGTTGGCCACACCCCCATGTATGTTACATCACCAGAAAGGACAGGATGTGCTTTTAAGGAACATCAGGACTCAAATAGACTTTATAGATGGTGTTTGAAAAAAAGACTGAGTATCATGTTCTCCACAGAGAACAAATATAAATTGTCAGTTTTTAGGACGATATAAAACCAAAATTGGGATTGATCATGTGACTTACTTGAGGGTCTTTTCAACTCAATTGTCAAATATTAAAATACATTTGAGAGCAGTTATTTTTAATGTTGGTCTACTCTTGTCAGTTTAGAATTTAGGTCAGGGAACCCTAAGATCTGTTGGTTTGTGTTTCAGCAGGGGAAAAGTGTTACCTCAAAATAATTGCCAAATTGGTTCATGTTGTGAGCGTGGGTCTGGCCTGCCGCTGTTCTGTGCTGCACTGCTGCTCCGGCTCTTTTCTCAACAACCACTGAAGATGACGCCAACTGAATTCTAGAGTACATTGGCAAGTGTTAGAAGGACTGCACTAATCAGAGTGCAGATCAAATGTTTTCCAACCCCTAAGCATAGAGTGAAAGTGGAGGTTGGCCAGTGATACTTCAGAACATCATCATCTCTTGTAGCCATGTTGATGGCTGCTAGTAACAACAATAACCTTGACAACAAAACACGTCCATCCCTGCATTTGAACACACTTGTAATAAACAAGAAGAAGAGGAGTAGTTTAAAATAAACCACAGCTATAGATTAGTTATACATGCATCTATAGGTATAAGGCCATTAACAATAAAGACACTGTACAGTATATATCTATCTTGCCAGATGTTCACATTTCCTATGTCTGACCTGCAAAGTTAGGAATTTAAATGTGCAATACAATGCACCATTTTACTATTTACCACTTTATTTGTTTTCATAACTGGAAAAGAAAGATTATGTACAAAAGCAGAGAAAAACAAAACAATGTGGTTTTTAAATCCCAGGGTAGAAGAACACAACAACTTTTTTTTCATTCAGTTTGACTCGGAAATTCCTCCTGCTTAAACAGCCTGAGTTAAAGCCTTTTAAAACTGGAAGAGGTCACTCAGTGCAGATCCCCACCAGACAACACCTGGTGAAGCACCTTCTGCAATGCCATCCAATTTACTCAGTAATAATATAACAGTAATATGAGTTACTTTTTGACCTATAGGCTATCCTAAGACCTGTACTGCTGCAGGTGAGGGCAGGTCACATCAGCTGCTCACCAAAAAGCTAAATCAAGGGCTAAGGATGAGCAAGACAGAGAGTAGCATAGTGTCCACAGGAGGAGGTATTGTCATTACTTTGAGTTTGTTTGGCTCCTCAAGAGTGAATATACGATGATGGAATCTAATTCAAAGGCCACACTCAGAGAGGTCAACTTGGTTTCCACCACAGCCGACATCTGGGCAGCTAACAACAAAAGCTTTCCTATCACAGTTCACTGGATTAGCAGTTTAACTTTGGAGCACAAGGTCACCAACAAGGTACAAAAGTAATATAGTAATATAACTATTAGTGTAACAAATTACTTTTGAACACAAGTAATAAGTATAGTAATATTGTTACTACTTGACCAAGTTAGAATCTCTGAAATATCAGCAGCCTAACTGTGCTGTGTGTTGATAAATCCACGATGCTGTTTGTGTTGCTGAAGTAGCAGACAGATTTGTAATTCTGACTTTTTCTCTGAGTCTGATCATATTCTTTAGACTATAGTGCTATAGCTATAGCCAGTATGATATAAAAAGTCAATCGATAAACACTTGCATTCACATTCTACAATTTGATATAATCATTCTAAATATAGTCTGAACAAATACATTAGTAACAATACACTGCAGTCCTAGATAGACCCTGTTAGAGTGGATGACTTATTTATAAATGTGTAGCTGGTCCAAGCTAAATCCATTTACAGTAAAGAACAATTCCTACCTTTGTGAATGTCTGTTCTTTTGATAATATTACTAGTTTCCACTCTCTCAGCATTTGACTCTGTTCATGTTAAAAGTCGTCTTTAAAATATATTTGGAATTACACTAAATGGCATATAAGTAATACAAGTGAGTGGCTTTGTATCGGCAAAATCATACCATCATGAAGATAGTGATTAATCCCTGTTTAAAACCCTGCATTAAGATCACATGGCACTTTATATGTAGCCACAGTTGTGCTCTTTCTGTATGTATTTCACGTCATGTACTGACATTCAACTATAGAGGCTGGTGCGCGCATGTGTGTTGGTTTTGATGAGAAAATACACGGTGTATGGATGGGTTAGGGCTCTGCGGTGTCATTATTTTCTGATTTGTTGAGTGAGTAAACAAGCAGGAAAGAAGGCATCACTGCAGCATACAGAAAATGAACTCAGTCACATTCAAACATTTGTTAACTGGAGGTGCCAGAAAGCCGTGCTGGATCGCTTCGAACCAATTTCACACAGCACCTGACGCTGTCTTTCAGAGGTAACACGTCTGTAATTAAGACACTGTATGGTCTGATTTTATCGGCTAGCTAGTTAGTGTAGATTTGGATCTTCTTGTTGTCTCTCAGTGAGTCTGTCAGACAGATTGCTTTGCTCTGCACCGCCTCTGCCCCACATCTTCGTCTGGTTTATAGCAACCAGCTGTTGCTATAAAGATACTCAGCAGTTGATACAGCTGGACAAAAGTATCTTCAAATCACTGCCAATATTTACCTGTGTAAAAATCCCTCCTGCAGAAAGTACGTGTATATTGCTAAATTTGTTTTCTTAAATATGTTGTGGTGACAAATGTAATTACTGTCTGGATTATGTTTACAGAAACAAACATTTTTATAACATACTGGATTTGTAAGGAGGTGCATGGAGGGTGTACAAAGCACAGGATTTTGACACTACAGTCCAGGGTTCACATTCACATTATCACACATTATCATTTTGGGTAGGTTTTGGCAGGCATAGGCGAAATATTAACATTTTGGGAGGTTTAGGCAATGAAAGTTTTCATTTTCAGTAGTTTTGGTGCAGGCTTAAGCAAAATATTGACATTTTGGATAGGTTTAGGTGATAAAAGTCATCATTTTGGTAAGTAATATTGACATTTTGGGTAAGTTTTGGTAGGCTCAGGCAAAAATATTGACACTTTGAGTAAGTTTAGGCAATAAAAGTTGGCAGGTTTTGGTATAGGTTTAAGCAAAATATTGTGATTTTGGCTAGTTTTAGACAGTAAAAGTCATCCTTTTGGGCCTTTTATATACCCAAATATATACACACACACACACACACACACACACACACACACACATAATATATAACATATATATATATATATATATATATATTACATATGTAATATATATACATACATACATACATATACATACATACACAGCTGCTTGCTCCAGTGCACATATCCATGCGCTGACACAGAGAAAGAGAAGTTTGCCTAACCAAGCCTGGAATTTACAGGAAGTGTTAGATAAAAGTTGTCATTCTGGTTTAAATATCAATACAAAAATCTCATCTGACACACACTTCTGAGTTTTGATTAATGCTGCAGTCACTACTATTGGATAATACCTTGTCAGTGGCATTTTTGCGACCTGCCACAGACGTTAATGTGCTCATTATGTTCACAGAAATGCATTTCGATCTGTATTACGTTTCCCTCAAAAACATATTTGCTGTTGCAGATTAGTGGTATATAAACGCAATTTCTAGGAGACAGAGCTGCTGTCCGAAGCTGCAAGCTCAGCCAAAAAATACTGGCTTAATGACTTACACTGCATTCATAATTATTTACAAAAAGTAATGGCCTCTCCACTAACCTTCCACTCACCATCTGTGTAATACAAACAATAAAATTATGGTTCTTTTGTTTCTGCAAAATAAACCTGGCAACAGCAGACCCGGCCAAATCGCCTTTCACCCAGAACAAACCAGAGCAGCATCAGAAAACCCAGAGCAGCGGCTGATCGTGGGATTCCAGCTGTGATCGGCTCCCCTTTAGTCCCCCTGTGTTCAGGGATTCACAGGGATAAGCGGGACAGGGGAGGGACTTTGAGGTTTTCCGAGTTGTGGGCAGAGTTTTAGCGTTTTCCCCGCCACATCCCAGATAGACCTGGAATGCGGAAGATTCCGGATTTGTGTTTGGGCTGAACTAATTGAGTCCCCTATAAACCTTGCTGCCCTGACTCCAGGACAGCACTGGCACTCAAACACACACCTACACACACACACACACACACACACACACACAGACACATGCACACACACACGAATGCATGCTCCCTTTTGTCTCTTTCTGTGCCAAGCCTAATCCTGCCTTACCAGCTGCAGGGAAAAAAAAGAGAAAGAGAGAGAGAATCTCCTCCCTCCATTCAGTTCCAATTCACTTTTCAATTTCAAGGTGCTTTATTGGCACAGCTCTGCCTGAGCGATGCCAAGGCAATTAACAAAAAAATGGGCGCTTTCAAAGCAAAAAAGGAAGGGAAAAAAGCAACAGTGGCATTATATTATGGCAAACACTACAATCAGAACAATAATAATAAGCATTGAAATCATTTCAATTTGCCTTCCATTCCCTTTTTCCACACACACCATCTCTAGGGGGTCAGTGCAGGATTTTCCTTTCCTCTCCTAATTGTGATGGCCGATGGAAAGTGCTCCACCAAATTGTGTAAACACATGTGGAGGCAAAGAGGAGGCAGCAATGGAAGACTGATCACAGCAAATGAGTTTCTCAGGAAATGATTGGGCCTCTTTGATTGCCCAAATGTAAGTCCCCTTATCCGACATGACACCTGAGTACAGAGGCGCGTAATGTTTAGAGTATGAAGAACGTAATATATTAAAAAGATAAATTTGCCGGTGCGAGGTAGAGAATTGAAAGTACATCATTTGTAATCACATTGCAGAGTAAGTGTTTGATGTTCTTTGAATGGAGCTCTGAAGTTAATTTTCAATTCTCTTTGAAACAGAGTAAAATAATGAGTTGTGAGAACAACAGAGCACTGCCTTGGTAACATTTTAGATGGAGGAGTAGGCAGGGGTCAAAGTATGGAGTGGAATTAAAGATGTGGACCATAAAAGAGGGAGGGAACTTATTTGTGGTCTCTCAGACATTGTTCTTGTTCCCTTTGACTTTTTTTTGCAAATATAAAGCTGTTGTCACCTGATGAAAAGAACCTTTCTCCAAAGAGAAAGGTTAGGTGCCACTGGCTCTATAAAATATAAACTACTTACGTGGTAGGTCCCAATGTGGAACAACAAGAAGGACTTCTAGAAGAAGTCCTTGTACAGAGAATTATGCTCATATATATATACTTTTTTTTAAAAAAAAATCACTAATCAAATCTATTTTCTTTTTCATTATTATTTTTTCTTTCATGTTTTTCAGCTGAAGGGTTCATGGACTCCAGTGTGTCAATGTGTTTCATTAGTTGAGAAGAAATTAGGCCTGCTATCACTTTGGCAGTTTGCATAAAACTGAATGTTATTATGCTTGTACTACAGGTCACTCTGACCAATAATGTGCCTATTTAGTAATGGAAAATGAAATTATCACATCTTTGGTAATGGTTGATTATAGGGAGATAGCAGACAGCTTAATGATCAAATAAAATGAATATTTTATCTGGAATATGGTCATTTTTTTAACACAAGTGAAGCTAAATGAGATGCCATAATCAGATATCTTCTCATGAGGTTTAACATTTATCTTTCTAACATCTATTTCCATTTGAGCCAATGTCAGTACACTGGTGTGGTCAAGCAAGAGTCAATCACCTCACCTTTCTTTTCATTAGTAGTCCAGCACTTCTACAACAAATTGCTAATGCTGTATTCTGAGATTCAAGCAGGGAAACATTTCTATGTTACAACTCGCAGTCACTCATAAACTGATTTCAACAAGTAACCATTATCAGATATGCATCATCAAATAACTAATTAAAACCTAACTGATCAGAAAAATGAAGACTTGAACAAACATCAGCTTCACAAGAACGATCAAAAATGCTGTGTACTTTGATGTTTCAGTTTGGCTCACATCCCACCTGTTAACACTATGGCAACAGGATTTATGACCTATACTTCAGCCTGCCACCAGGGGGCGATCAAGATTTTTAGTCTTCACTTTAAAGGAGCGCTCATGTTGTCCATGTATCTATAAATACAGTCTGTGTTTAAGATGGTCAGATTTGGCGATTACAGAGTCATAAATTCTTGCCATGACTTTGCAGAAAGACGTCCAAAGCGGTGTGCGTGATTCTGGCCATCTTGTGTTCAAAAAAACCTTAAAAAGAAAGAAAAATGACTTTTCCTCTGTTTCCCAGCCGCAATTTTTTGGTAAAGGAAAAATGTGTCACAAATGAAAAATGTGTAACGACAAAAGAAATTATTTATTTATGTATGTAGTTATTATTTATTCCGCAATATGTGTTATATTATCCATTCCTCAATATGAATATTGTCCACTTTTTATTATTCTATACACGTCTACTGTAACAGATCTCCCCCCAGAAATCTAATTTAAATCACAATAATTACATGATGTCAATATCATTACAAATATTATGACCATTTATATGTGCCATGAAAAGTTTTCATGTCATTATTTTATTTAATTTTTTTCTGTTATGTTTTGTTTGTTTGCTTTTAGTTTTTGGTCTGTTGTGTATCTTGTCCCTGTCTGCAGACATTGTTATGTGTAAAAATCACATCATCATCATTTTTTTCAATAAAGTTGAAATGCAAAAATCACTATTACCACTAAAATTGTGACTCATATCATAATCACATCATCTGTCAAAATAATCACTTTTTTTTCCAAATGTCGTTCAGACACAGTACCAACAACATCAGTCCTTTTTACTGTCATAATCATCATGGAACAATCATGACACACTACACGGCATAAAACAATCTAATGTCAACAGTCATTTTCATTTCAGATGCTTGATGTCTTTCAGATCAGGTTATTATCAACTGATATGTCAATGTCAGTGTCAACTTCATTTATGTAGCAGATATTAAAAACAACCATGGTTGACCAAAGTGCTGTACAAGCTTAAAATATAAAAACAAATAAGCACAAAGTATAGTGTAGTCTGAACCCTGGATTACTGTTACATTTTCTCCTTTACTCATGCTGAAGTAATGAAATGCCTTCAAGATTCCTATTTGATTAATTATGTGTGTGTCTGTACAGGCATAATGCCATGAGTTGATGACTAAAGATAAAGCGACTACCTGTCAGGGAGTTGGGTGTGCTGAACGTACGTTGCTGACAATTACTCTAATAGCTGCGTGTGTATGTGTGTGTCTGTGTGTCTGTGTGTGTGTTGATATGGCTGCCTTACAGCTTGGTGTTAACCACTTGACATTTGGGAAGTGCTTTCATTAAGTTGGACGGCTGTCTCAGACAGTTATGATGACAGGACTTTGCAAGTTATCCCAGTTAATACTGTGTCCGTCTTGGATCAATAACAGCCTAATCCCCCAATGGCTTACACTACTCGTGCGCGCACACACACACACACACACACACACACACACACGCGCTTTTATAGATGACATGCATACACATATGTGCACAGATACACACACATCTCACCAGTAGGGGTTTAATCCTCAAGACTGCCACCGGGTCATCAGCTTTGGAGCTTTCAATACATTACAGCAAATCTAGAAAGAGAGGCTGAGCAACAGAGATGGGGGATAAAAAAAAGGGGGGGGAAAAGTAAAAAAAAAAAAAAAAAAAAAAAAAAAAAATTTAATAAATAAATAAATAAATATGATTGCAGATGTTGTGGTCTGGGGAGTTCAGAGTGGTCCAAGCAGAATGGGCAGTCTGAGCAGGAAGCAAGCTATGCTCTATGTACATTACTCACACTGGGCATAGAAGATTAACAAAAACAGTTTAACATTTTTAATTTTATAGATGTTTATGGATAAGGTTATATTAGATCTTTAGTGTTGCAGAGGGAAAATCTTGTTTATGAGCTCATCAGTGGCCACTTTCTGCCGCCGCATAGATTTGTCTTTACTGGTGTTATGCATTTGATTAAGCTTTACTTTTTACTGACTTCTGTGAGCAATATTGTTTTACGTCATTATTATTTTGTAAAACACTGTAGGCCTGCCAGGGAGATAAAGACATCACGGTCTGTATACCAAATATCAACTATTACTATTCTGCATTCACAGAAATACATATTTTCCAGAGGGGCTGGATTGGTTTTCCTACATTAATTAAAGGTAACTGATAGTGTTGCTTTTAATTTAATTCTACCTTTAAAGTCTTTGTTAAGTTTCAACTTTTGATGTTCCACCTGCAGCATCAATAGTCCTGACATTCAAAAGTCAGACGAGCCACAGATGATTCAGACACACCTGGTAAATAGGAACATTTCTTATTCGCCAGAATTCCTTCATCAATTGGATATCCTTAGGGACACCTTTCACTCTCTGCTTCCACACAAATGCCCCAAATTTCACTGTTGAAGTGGTCAGTCGTCCTCCAAAAACTTAGTCCATTAACAGTTTTAGAGGGGGACTGAATGAAATCTACAGCCAATAAACATGTTGGCGCACGGAATGCGTTTGGAGAAAGCACTGAAGATTTCAGCCTGTAGCAGTGACTTCAGCGTGCCATGGAATCATGAGAATGTAATGATTGTTAAACATCTTGAAAATTATACATCTTACTGTAAGATTGACATTTATAGTTTTTTAGTTGAGTAAGCAATCAGATTACAGACGTGTGTAGAAGAATAAATATAGCCCAAAATGACGAGATGCTTTGTTACAAAGGGTAGCCTAAAACATACTGGAGCCTCTCCATCCTAGACTACTGAACATGCCAATATTTTGTACATTTCAGCTGCCTGTTTCTGACTTCCAACACATATTGGCAGCTATTGGTGAGAGACTTTTAGTCACCAAACCAGCAGGTCCACATATTGGCTTTCAAAGGGCTTGTTCCAAATATTCATTAGACACATCTTAGGCCAGCTTGCTTAACTAGCAAATCAAAGGACCAATGTGTTGGACTTTGTGGCATCTAGTGATGAGCTTGCAACTCACCTCACCTTCCCCTTGTAAGCGTGTAAGTGGCACTACAGTGGCTCAAAGGGCCCAATCTAAAGCCAGTGATTGTTTTATCCACTCTTGAAATATGGCGATGCAATACACAAGACGGCCTCGTAGAAGAGGGCCTGCACCCTGTAGATATAAACAGGGCTTATTCTAAGGTAACGCAAACACATTTATTCTTATTAACAGGTAATCATACATTAATGAAAACATACTTGTCAATATCACATTCCATTCCTGCCATTTTCTGCCGACCCTTCAATCTTACACACTGGACCTTTAACAATAGCATTAACGCTAATGTTTGATCTCAAAGGCTACCAGTGACTTAAGGCATTGCACATGGCTTAACTTACTTGTCAGAAAGTAATCCATATCTACCAGTAAGGGTTCATACATAGTGATGACAAGAGACTGTGGAAGTGATTTTAATTTCACTGCAGGCAGTGGTATTGTCTGTCTTATCTGCTGATTACTGAGGTACTGAGATTCCAAATCCCTGATAGTTTGTCCTCTGAACACAAAAGCCAAACTCAGGGAACAAAGTTAGAGACTAAAGCCAAAAAGCAATGCTGTAATTCAGGGCGAATCAAATTTATTTTCTTTCTGCATTCTCATATTTTATCTTACTCTTTGGGAGTTTGCAGTTTTTTACTTATATAGTTTTCAGATCATACATTCTGAGTTAACACAAATTTAATTTAATAAAACACATATTTTCCACTGGCCTACAAACACAGCTATAAAAGACATGTGTTATTTCTGTAGTGTTTATTTGAAAAAAAAAAATCACTTTCTACTTAACTTTCCCATAAATCAAATCACTGACGTCAATGAAAAATTGCTCTGTGAAGTAAATGATTAGCTGTCAAAAACCCAAATGACGGTAAAAAAAATAAGTCTATGCTTTATTCCAGTAATGTTTGTGGTCTTAGGAGACAAAGACAATAAAGAGAAACAAAGAAAAGAAATGACCAACTTAATTCTGAAACCTTCCAGGTATAATGTTATTTAATCTGGACCATGCACGCTGAGGAATGATGGTTGGATATTAAGTATTGCTCATCCTTGTTTTGACAGTGGACTCGGAGACAGAGACTGGATTACTACTTAATGACAGCAATTTTTCAAGAGGCACAATTAATAACTTTGGCAGAAGTGGGGAAAAAAATAATTAGCTTAGTTGAAATGAGTCCATTTTAACTGGAAATTATCAGTAACAGCACAGTAGCAAATACTCTTCTAACAAACACTGTGGAAACAGCAGAGAGGGCAAAGGGGGGTAAAATATAATTTTATTTCAGTAACGTAGAAATATTACTATTTTTGCTAAGGCATTAAACGCATACTGGGTTTTGATAGTGTACTAGAAATTGAATTATGCAAATCATTCGTTGGGGAAATTGTCCCCAACTCCGCCTTGCTGATTACTGTAATAAGGTTTTAACATATTAATTTTTTTTTTTTTCTGCACATCATATTTTTCATATTTTCACAGAGATGGAAAAAAAACACACACACAAAAACACTGGGGTGTGATATGGAGAAGAAACCATAGTGAAAAGGGGAAAATAATTGCACATAAATGCAAATATGATTTCCTTGTTTCCATATCAAACCATGTCTTGGTGTTTGCACCCCTTAATTACGATGTATCATTAATTACAACAGGAATGTAATGGGGAATATTTACAAGCCTTCAAAGGCCGTCAGATATGGAGAGAAAATAAATAGTTGTGCTATCAGGGGGCAATGAGCTCAGATGTTTTCCAGCTTTTACTTGGTAATTGTGTTATGTGTTGACTTCGCGCAGCACACATGGATAACAGCCGTCTCAGAATAAAAATCTGAACTATTTTTCTTATGTGAATACAAACATGATAGTACAGGTTAAGTTTTGCAGATACTGGGCTTGAGCAGCACTAACGGAAAACAGTTAACATAGTGCATTTGTTTATCCGTGGCAATGGCAGCTCATGCAAAACCTGCTGCCGGTTGCTCCTTCAAATTTTCACAACTTTTTTGTTTTAATCTCTCATTTTTCAGCTTTATTGCTGAAACACATAACACCTCTGACAGAAATACACCCTCAGGCATTAGAAAAAGAAGTGTGTGGTTTGGATTAAAGAGCAGTGGACCTAGAGACATTTAACAATCCACACTGCGTCTTTGGACCACCCAGCCAGATCAGCTGGATGCACCACTGCAGACCACCCCAGGAGGAGTGGAGGACAAGCAGGGACAAGAGTCTTACTAACCCAGCTTGCACTTAAGGCCACTCCTGGCTATTGTCTAATCAGGACAGTAAAACGGATGAAATGGAAGTCAGGCTGGCCAAGCTACGGGAAACCAGAGACTGTTGTGCCCACATTTTAAGACGTGTTTCCACCAAAAGTACCCAGAACCTTTAGTCCCTGGAACTACTTTTCAAGGAAGTGACAGGTTCCTTTAGACTGTTTTGGATCTAAAGATCTGTGCAAATTAGGCAAATTAGTCCACTGGTGTATGAAAAAGGGTCAGCTGTTTCTACACCTCATTTTCACACTCATCCAAACAACTGCAATGATGCCACGTAATGCAACGGACAGGCATTATTTGGGCGGGACTTCATTGTCGGTCCATCTGTCGCAGTCTTTCCTCTGCAATTCCATGTTAATGTGTCAAAGCTCAGTGAACAAACACAGAACTGGTTCATGGTTGCAGATTTTTAACAACGGTGGCTGAAATAAAATGCTCCAAGAACTCAGCCAGCCAGAAATGGTCAGCACCGCAAGCCCCATCCCCAAAGTTCCTGTGCTTTTTGAAAGTACTAACCCCTGAGCAGGGACTTTTTTGGGGGTGAAATAATAGTTTTCTGAACCTCATTTAGACCCAGGTCCCTGCAGTGGAAACGTGGCTTTACAGAGATCTGCTCCATCATAACATCCCGGCCCGGACAGGACTGAGTAAGGAGAGTAAGGAAAGGGACTCCAGCAAGAAATATAATTCAGTACAGAAGTCAATGCTGTGGTACATGTGGTGAGATTACTTAGAAAACTTGTGATATCTTGGTTGACATATTGGAATAATGTCTTCAACTAAAACCTAAAGATTGCCAATTTTGTTAGAGCAATCTGATAACGCTGAAACAATTTTCAGTATCAATCACCTCTCCCAAAAAAGTGCAGACAAGGTGCTGCATGGGGTCACACAATATAACTCAGATGGAAATCTAATCAGCTGGGACGTGTGTTTGGAAAGATGAATACTTTATGGACCGTAGAACTGTTTCTACGTGATGTTTGTCATATTCTGTTCACCTCTTCCTTAGTGTTTCTACACTAGTACCTCATGTAAAGAAAACAGACTTTGACACACTGGTCTTACACCATCAGTGTTACAGTTTAGTGTGTGTGTGTGTGTGTGTGTGTGTGCATATGGTACTCCTGTTTCCTGCCTCTTTCTGGTTAGCAAGCCCAGGGCTACTGGTAGAGTGGTTGCCATGGAGTTTTGACATCATTTCATAAATGAGAATAGATGAGTCTGGGAAGTCAATATGGGCTGGAGCTGCTGAAGGGTGTTATGGGAAAAAATGAACACCGCTCCATCGAAATAACCTCCACTTCCCGCTGAGTCACACACGCGCACACACAACGATGCCCACACTGGTGCAGATAAATTTATCAGCTTGAGTCGGCATGTGTGCCACCGCAAGAGGCTCATTGAGGTAATCATCAAACACGTCAGAAGTAAATAACATTTAAAGTATTATGCTGTTGAGGTGCTAGAAATTTAACTGGCACTTTGCACAATGT
Source organism: Lutjanus argentimaculatus (assembly GCA_034769285.1). Lineage (NCBI taxonomy): Eukaryota > Metazoa > Chordata > Actinopteri > Lutjaniformes > Lutjanidae > Lutjanus > Lutjanus argentimaculatus. The sequence goes on from JAWZSL010000001.1 coordinate 9,079,033, forward strand.
ACTTGTGAAAAGTGTCCCTATTTAGTGTTGCTATTTATTCCATTGGTCTTCTGTCAAATAAGACGATCTCTGAGCTTGGGATACAATAACGCCTTAAAACTCACCTCACAAACCATCACAAACAAGATCCTGTATGTGATTAATGCAGAGAACAAAACAAATAAAACTGACATATCAGGTGTTTGATGCTGAAGGTTTTGGAGATGCCTTTCTGTTTGTTTTAGGTTATTCATGTTTATCCGACAGCAACTTTTAATGCACCGATTATAAGGTAGCCTAACAGGCTGTGTCAGTCCCAGCCCCACACAGAGATGATGCATTAGGATCTCAGGCAGACAGTTAACTGTCAGCGTACTGGGAGATTAATGGACAAACACACGGGAACAGCAGGAGGCTTCCTGGCTTAAGGAGCGAGGGGATGGATATATAGAGGACACCAGAGGGTAGTGACCTTGGACAGGGATAGTATTTGAAACTTCATGCATGACATTAAACATGTTAAACTGTTTTAGAAGTAATTGTGTTCATGTGTTTAACAATTAAAGTTCACCCTGAATCTAAAAAAATGTATGGTTTAAACTATTTTTGTTTTGTCTGCTTTCTCTGGAATATAATGCAACTAGATGGCACTCATTTGTGCTGCTCAGTGTGCAAAACATATATTCGAGAACCTCAACAGCAATGTCTCTTTCCAGAAAACATGCCCTGGTTGCTCAAGAAATCTGTATCTGTATCACCGAAGGACGTGTGCATCTACTCATGGACGAAAGTTATGGTATGAAAACATTAATAGTGTCCTCCTCTGCTGAGCTGTAACCTCTCATTCATGAGCAGATGAACGCTTCTTTCTCACATGAAGCTGCTCAAAACAAGGTCTGTGGATTGGCTCTTGAGTAGCCCGATCATAATTTCTGGAAAGAGACATTGCTGTTGAGTTTGTTTTTTTTTGTTTTGTTTTTTAAAGAATTTGGCCCTTTGAGCTCCACCAAGAGAAGGCAGACATCTTTATGGCAGATATCTCCAAAACTTTCACCATTTTGGGGTGAACTGATGATTTTTAAGCTGTGCATTTATAGTAAGAAGTGAAGGTGATGTCAGCATATTCAGTGAGCCACTGGAACACTTTAATTCACACATTCCCAAAGATGCAATGCAAGTGATGGCTATTACATTTAGAGAAGCAACAGCAACATGAGAAGCTTGAACAAACAGCAAACGAGCTAATTGCTAGCTAAGTTCAAGACATGATCGTATAATTTCATTTTATAATACAGTAATGATGAAAATATGACACGATGGACTAAATCTATCATTGATCAGTGTAGTAGCTGTATTTAATTTACTGGTAAAGAGCAGAGAGTATTGTAATTACTATGTAATGATATATATATAAAGTTACGTGCCTTCATGTAATAATTGCAATTTGTTTAATTATGTATTTTATTGCAATTATTGCAAATAATTACTGCATTTTGAGTACTGCAAGACTGAAATGGCAGGTGTTGGTTTTCACAGTCACAGAACAGGAGGAACACAGGTTCATGCTCTTGTCGGCAGTTTGCACGTTTTCCCTGCCATCACCATAGATTTTTTTTTTAATCGGCCAATCTGACAGATCTTCTTGTAGTGAGAGACGTCTTTTACCATTTGTTTTCCATGGGCAGTTAAGCGACACACAGTCACAGTCATAGCAGAGAGAAACATAGCTGACAAATGTACAGTATGTAAACTTGCCACCATCTGAATAGTGGTTAAATGATCTAAGGCAAGCCACAGTTTAAGCATGTTTTTGCATGTATGCATGGCACTCCAGACCTAAAACGAAAGATGAATCTCCTCAATCTTACAATCATCTTGTCACCTGTCTGCCATGATTTTGTCCCTGTATTTACAAGACATGCCCCATTCACCTATGAAAAGCACTCAACTGGTAGAGAAAATCAAAAATAAAAGTGTAAAAGCTGCCATACCCACTCATTTCTTAGTTGTTAAGAACTGGCACCCTGTTCTAGACACCGCCACCAAACAAAATGAATTTCAAATCAGAACAGAAAAGCAACATGTACCCTTTCATCCTTTCATTTTCATCCTTTTGCTTGTAGCTCTTCTTATGCAGATTAGGCACTGTACATGCATGACAATACTCAGGAGCAGAAAATTAGCTTTCTTACTAAGTAGACCTTCACTCCTCTCTCACTTCTAAGACTGTAATGATTTAAACAAGACTACTGACAAGAATCCCTTTTTTTGGTTGTGAACTGAATGCCGTGAATAATGAGAAAACCTTAACTAGAACTGTTTGGCCCTGAGGAAGAAACCATGCAAATTTGTTTCTTTCACTTGTGCCATTTTTTTTTTCGCATCAACTGAAATTAATCAACACAGGAACCAAAAATGATCTGTGCAAAGGAATTTCAGAGTGGCGCTCTGCTCTCGACTTAAAGTCAAGGGTGTTTTCTTGCCCTCTCCTTTCAGCTCCTTCTTATTTTCCTCCTTCACATAATTCTTCTCACCACTTATATGAATTCTCTTCTTTGTCTTCAGGTCTTCCTTTATTAAATGCCAGCCAGTGTGGTAGAGAGTGGGTGGTATTGGTAATGAACTGTAATCCCTCTCTCCCAACCATCCAAACAACCCAGCATATTTCTCAAAGGTGATTATCTTAAGAAAAATACTTGCATTTATTAATGCTTTATGTGTTCATCATTCATCATTGCTCCACTTTTTTTATTTCAATAATATATTCAAGTATGATAATGTTCAACCTTGACTGGTAATAAAACAATCAGCACTAATAATTGAAATATAATTACCAACCACATAAGAAAATAGCTGGAATGTTGTACGTATGTTTACTATTTCAATAATTTCACGTCAGGTTTGTTGATTCATTAACAATCCATAATGGCAAAGTAGAGGGGGAGGATATGTGTTTACACCTGGAGCATACTGTTTGTTTCTCTCTTTGATTACAGTTATCAAGCCTGCAGTAATAAATGTATTGTAGGATAGCGTACTTCTGCAGTTGCCACAGGGTACATGAAAATATTGTCGAATAGTTCAATTCATCTGGAAAAAAAAAATGTTACATTTAACAAGCAAGCAGAGAAGTTGAGCTGTTAGCTTAAAGTTCATGTTATGGTTTGAATAGTTAGTTAGCTAAAAGTAATACATACATGGTTGAAACAGAGATCCTTCAGCAAACAGTCATGAATGTGCACCAAAAAAAATAAACAAATAAAAAATTAGGCTGATTGGTCGAGCAGCACGTGAGATTAGCTTCAGACAAGGTACAGGTCTGTTGATCATGCACACACTCACACACGCACTCATGCACTCATGCACACACTCAGTCATTCCCCAGTGGAAGTTACTGCATGATCCCCTGTCTGGATAAAGGCCTGGATAAAAAAAATATATATTTTTTTTCTTTTCACATAAATGCATTTTGTGCTAATTTACTACTGAATGTGAGCTTTATTTATAAGTTTTGATGGATGATCACTGGTAACATGCGATGCAGCTAACCTTGGATATGAAAACGTATTTCCCATTACTGTCATAGAATTCACCATTTTCCACCTCTTTGCTATTACTCACAATCTGAGTTTTCACAAAAAAAACAGATTTAAAGTTCTTGGCATCTAAAACTGTCTTTTTTCACGGTTTGAAATGAGCAAATTCAAGTGAATTGCATCATCCTTTTTATCGTCTTTGGTAAGGACAGTTAGTGGATGGAACAGAAACTGTATGCTGCCTGGAAAGAGAAGAAAGAGAAAAAAGAAAGAAAGAAAGAAGAAAGAAAGAAAGAAGAAAGAAAGAAAGCATTGTCCTGTCATTTGGCAAAATAAAGAGTCAGAAAATGTATGCTAGCATGAGTGGCTTGGTTCTCTGCCGAGTTTGAACAGACAGAAAGAGAAACAGAGAAAGAGAGAAAGAGGGAGCACATGGCGGTGCTTTGGATTAAATGTTAAAATATTAAATATTGAAAGGGAACGTCAGTTCCCCATAGCTCCTGCTTTCAATCTCCACCCGAATTCAGCAAGGGGCCCTCAGGGGATGTTGGGCTGGACGTGGAGGGGTGGAATGAAAACAGCCCTCAGATGAGAGACATGAGTTGAGAGACAAGCAGAGGGCGGGGAGTGGGCGAGATGGGTTGTGGCTGAGGAGAGGTTGAGAGGTGCTAGAGATGAAGGAATAAAAACAACAACACATATCACAGGAAGAACGAAAAAAGAAAGCGACCACTTTCTAAAAGCGTTCATTGACGGGTCGTGCTGTTTTTACAGTGTGATTTAAATGAAAGGCAAGAATAACAAAACATAAAAGAGAGTGGTGATGGCGGTGAATGAGATCAATTAGTAGTATTTGTAAGAAAAAGTCCTGCAGGCAAACTATGTTGTGTCAGTTTGAGTTGGCGTTAAATTAAAACTATGAACTAGGTGGTATCATTTGGTGGGCTGTGAAGGGGTGGTGAAATTTACTTTCTTGGCACAAGTCTGGAGTCTTAATTTCAGCTATTTGTTACAGCATTGCCTTTAATCACTTCATCCCTCCATTTTATCACTATGCAAATAAATACACAAACAAAACTTAGAGATTTTGACTTGTGGAGTGCTGAATCATCCCAAACATTCATTGGGCATCTGGGGCGGTTTAATCAGGGCTGCCCGAGGCTGGCTGGAGGATCCCACCATTTTAAAGCTAAGTTTTTCTGAAAAGATCAAAAGGATGCCCTGAGGTGTCCGCTGTGTTTTGAATGAAGCCTCACCCTTCAACCTTACAGCAACACTAAGCTTTTTCGCTTAAAAAATAATAACAAATGACACAGCATTGAGCAACATTTTTGGCAAGCCTTTGATGCAAAGCATGAGGTGGCAAATGAACGGCATCCAAAACTGTTCATGTATTTTTAATTTAAATGCAGTCACTTATTCTGTGTGTAAAATCTCACTATGTCATTCATTAGGGCCGTGACTCTGACTCAAAATGTCCTCTCAAATTTATATAAATACACAAACACTTACACTACTGGTGATGCCAAGAAAGCATCAACTGAATGGCAATGCCAGGATTTCAGTGCTCCCAGAAGCTACAGTACAACAAAGAAGATGCGCGCATATAAATCAGTAAAAAGTTAACCAAGACCTTTCATCCTGGTGCACCCCAGCTGTGCTGCCTGTATTTTTGACTGCACACCTTGCTCAGTATCCCTGTGCCCCCAGAAAGACAAAGACCCCTCATCTGAGTGAGATTCTTCCAGTTGAGCATTTTTTTTTTATTAGTCAGTGTGCATTACAGTTAAATAAGATTATAAATAAGGTGGATCATAAATGTGTTTTTATATTAGCTGACACGCTTATTTAAAATAATCCTTGTGACAGTGTGCCCTTGTGGTTAACTAATGAAAGAAGGTGAAATGAGCTATTAAATGGGGGCTTTAAAAGTTTCAGCTCTTGTTTTTTTATCCGTCATTATAAGCAGAGCAATGCAACAGCATGTCAGGCTGTACACTTTACAAACTGAGTCTAAAAAATTACCACAAACAACAGCATTAACTGTGATGAAGTGGAGAGGAGTGATAGAAACAGAGGGCAGGTGACACAGCGTCAGCCCCTTCACCCTCGTGCACCACGAGACGGTGCAGGGCAGGTGACGCTTGTGTGCTTGTGTTGTTTTTGCCACTAAAAGGATCACATTGCTATTATAAGCGTCTGACAACATTATGGAAGGGATCCCTACATGCAAGAGACCCTTTCAAAGAGTAGGATGTGTTTCGTTTAACCAGAAACAGCTGTTTTTTGCTCTCGCCAAACTCACAAGACTCTTCGCAAAAAAAACAAAACAAAAAAAAAACGCATCATCTTTGTCAGCCTCATTGAAACTTGACAGAAACTAAACTCATCAAAAATGCCTTGATTCATCTCTCCACTGTTCCAACAAGCACTGACTCTGAATTTGTCAAAATAAACCCTTAATTCACAGCGTGAAGGAGCACAGAGGGCGCAGGGCAGGTGACACTGGACAGTGGCTGCAGCGTTGTCAGCAGCCTGGCAGGAAAGAACTCTGCAGTGAGTTGGGATTTCATAGGTGAACTAGGAGGACTGGTCTCTGACCGTGTTAATAATGACAAAGGCATAAAACCTTGAGCCTTACTGGCAAAACGTATAAATGTAGGCTGATAAAAAAAAGGACGCTAAAGAACCAAATCTGATTTGACTAAATGCATGTATGCAGGCACTCGTGTACTTTCAAAAGTGTGTAGACAAGTCAGAGGTTTTGTTTTGTGTGTTTGTGCTTTTTGTTTTTTTCTCCAGACACAATCTCAGACTGGATATAGAAAAGCAATCTCTCAGCTAAGTGATTTGTGAAAAGTGTCACATTCTCACCTGGCAGTAATTGCCTGCTGGTGTCGCTCAGCTGTGGTGATAGGTGCTCATGAAGAGAGAGCGGACAGGCAGGCGGAGGGGGGCGGGGGTTGTTTGGGGGTGGGGTTTACTATTACCAGCTTGAAAGATATTATCGTCAGGATTGAAAAGAGAGATTTAAGATGCACATGCTTTAATAAAAACCTTTGTACCATCGGAACAAGTAAAAGATCAAATTGCTGCCAGCTATAAGAAGTGGGTAATTTCATCATATGAGGAAGGGGCCTGTATGTGTGTATTCGCATCCGCGTGTTTGTTCAATGATTGGCACAGAATATCATCTGGCCTAAGGCGATGAAGCGATGGCATCCATCGGGACTCTACACCTCTGTGAATGACAGGAAAGGGAAGAAAGCAGCAATAAGAGACAGAAAAAGAGATGCACATTTTCAACCTCACTATGTTCGCATTTTTTACATTTCAGTTGAGCTTTTTAGCACCCTCTCCTTTGTACCATCTGTTTTTTTTTTTTACACTCATGCTCTTTACTTCTCACCTGTCAGCTTCAGTCAGATTTTGCAGAATCCCTGGTTCAAATCCCTTTTATCTGTGTACAAAATGAATTACACTTGTAAAAGAGGGTTTCTGTTGCACTAAAGTGATTAACTGGACTTTTACAGACATGCAGAAATCTGGGTAAATACAGAATTTGATTTGAAAAGAGTTGAAAGTGGGAATATTCTATGAGCTTGGCCAGGCTTTCTGACCATCTTTAATTTATTTTACTCCAACTTGTTTTATTCCCATCAGTGCTTCTACTTGCAAACATCCTTTCAGCACTCATACATTTGTGTACGCTAAAAGGAGAAAGAGACATTCATTCACAATTCAAAAAGTGAGAAATATATTGATGTTCAGAAAAAAAAAATAGTGTGAAAAGACTGCAAGACTGCTGAAAGCAAAGTTCGGAGATCAAGATTCAAAGGTTTGCAATACTGTATCTATATACACTTTAGCATATAATCTATATTCACATCCCAGCAATGCAGCAATAAAATATCTCCATTAAAGTAGCTGAACTGACACATCCATAACAGAAAAACAACTAATGAAAAAGCCCTTGAAACTAAAACCCAGCCATGCTCTCTCATACATCAGGAAAATAATCTTGCTATGTCATCTTATGAAGAATCTCATTATGGCATGTAAATTTGATGACACTGAATAGGTGAGAGCAGGCATACGCATATGTTTGTTAGCCGGTGCTAATGACCCCTCTCTACAGAGCTCTCCAGTGAGATAGCCTCGTGATGGAGCCAAACTCATCGGGGATATCGAAGGGTGGGGGGGGGGTGGGGGTGGGGTGGACAACTTGCATCCTTGATTTTGACACGTGGAGAGTGTTCACACGGGTGAAGAGCTCTTAAATGCCTCTCCAGACGCGGGGCGCACTGACGCACACATATCCTTGTACATGCAGGCAGACAGAGAGACGAACCCAGGCGCACACCTCACTCATGAGCATTTGACGTGAGATATATGATGTGTTAAATCTTGTCCAAAAAGAAATCCACGTGAAAGCTAAAAAGCAAGAGGTGGGTGAGAGTAACAAAAAAAAAAAGCAGTAACAATATGAATATATCTGTCATTTTCTACTTTATTCTAAACTCTCTATTGACTCTTTTGAGTGAATAATTTATCTGTGACAGACAGAGTTATAGACCCTGAGCATCACTTGAACTGTTGTACAGTATTAACCACAGGTCTGTTACTCTATTTTACAATTCATTAATCTCACTTTGACCCAGCTTTGGATACAAAAGAAATTTTGACCCAAATCAAAATCCATAAATCGTCACTTGTTTCATTCAATAGCGACAATGGAATATTTTATAATATTGTTGATGATTAGCACATATGAGACTCATGTGCTGTAGCTTGAATGGGTTCCAGAAATTATGTTTCACAGAATTTAGGCAAGTGGAAAAGATTCATTATTCAATCATTTTCTTTTCATACTTTGACTTTTAATGCCTACATTTAGTAAACTAGTCTAAACTGTATCCCTCTGATGGTACCTGCAGACTGTGAGATTTCCACTGTGAGATTTTTATATGTTTTTTGCCACACTGTGCAACATGGATCAAATAAACTTGATGCATGTAGACTTTGCATGATCACAGGTTCTGAATCACAGGCTATGATGCAAGTCGATATACAACCAAACGCATCAGCATTCGTCGTTCATCTGTGCCGCTAGAGTGTTAAAAAATGAAGCTAAGCATGAATTGAGCCTTGTAATAGTGGTATATGTTTAAGGGAAAAAATCAGAAGAAGAAGGGAAGGAGAATGTGGAACCGGTCGTGGTGAGGTAAAACAGGCAATCTTGGGCTGGCAATTTTGCAAATAGAGCTTGGTGTTACAATAACTATTTGAGGTATGCTAAGTTTGCTAAAATAGCATACATAAACATATGTTTAGGTTGATTATAGGTTGATTAGTTGATGTAGGTTGTAGCAGCAATCACATTGTGAGGCGGTTATTCTATATTTTTGTCCCAAGCTATCTTTGGGTGTAAAACCAATGCTAGTGAATGAATGCTAGTGCTGTACTTAGGTGGACGACTCAGCGGACCTACGTGACATAAGTCACATGGTTAACACTGAGAAACAACAGCAGTTTGATTACGCTAGGCATGCTAACATACGTGTATAGGTTGAGACACCAAAACTACTCGGTTAAGTTTAGGAAAAGATCATGGTTTGGGTTAAAATAAGTATGTCCAAAGAGGAAATGACTGTTGGAGGGATTTCTTAGGAGAGCCCCTGCCTCATAAAACCACTGTACAGTGTTTTTGCATTTGATAAGCCTTCAAACACAATAATCTACTGCTCAAACTGGCCTTCCTTCATATTTCATCCCCTTACTGGTACTTGAAGCAACATACCAGCATTGCATAACCATATTGTTAGCAGTATGATGGGTAATACAACTTGGCTATTGGCAGAGCAAAAATCTACCATTCCTCTTCTTAGTGGAGCAAGGATCTACAACCTAACGAGAGGCTTCCCACAGGATAGGAGTCAGTTTCACTATTCATCACTGGGACTGGGATGGGACAGGGAAAAAAAGTCAACCGGAGCGGGTGGGAGCGGGAATCATAATAATAATAATAATAGGTTAGTTTTTATGCATATAAAACATGTACTGTAATGTTTGTGGACTATGGATTGACGGGAACGTGACGGGACAGGAATCATTCTTCCGGGACTGGAACAGGACAGGAATTTTTCTTTAGTCTGCCATGGCACTGGGACAGGAGTATTTTTGTGGGAGATGGGATGGGACAGGAGTGCAAATCCACTCTAATGTCACCCTCTAACCCTAACTAACAAGCTACACAGGGGAAAACCACAACCACAACTGAAGGTGAAACATCATCTGTCCATTTAAGCATTTTTGGCCGTATCAACACTTTACTTTACTTCACCTTCTACTGGAGAAAATTATATTATAGTACATGTTAGCACAACAACATTTTATCAAAATATGAACTACAAGATTTCCAGGTTTTCGAAACAGTGCAACATATACTTTATATATTGTGCAGTTAAAAAAAAAAGAAGGGGGTCCCTCTCAATAATTTGCTGTCCATGCCAGAGGTATTGTTTTAATTTGAGAACACAGATTAGCACCTTCGAAGAAAAGCCGGGGGTTGACGAGTTATCCTTGTGTTATGAAACTATGTCTTATTATGAGCAAAAAAGGAGGCGAAAAAAGAGCGAACGAAAAACATGAGAAAGAGAGAGGAGCGAAAGACAAGAGAGATAAAAACCTAATTGCTAGTCATGTTTCTTCTCATGTCCTTTGGGTTATTCTAAGATGATAAGCAGTCTCTGCTCAGTGTTGGTGTGTGTGTTTGCACAGTTCCCTAATAGTGTGTGATTCCTTTTCTTTGCCTTGGAATTAGTTAGAAACGTTTTGGAGTACGCATCTCTTGTACAACTATAACCCCACAGCTTTTAGTGATTAGGGTAATGATCTGCCTCTATTCTATGCCCAGTTTAACTTACATCTGTGTAAACGCTAGTCGGGGATGAAACAGCACCATGCTTACTCCTGCTTCTGTCCATACATAAGACTCTTTGCAAGCCAGTCTCTCAGTAAACCATGAAACCAGACTGCATGTATTCTTCTTTCGGGTTTCAGTTTCCACTGCTGTCTGCTTTTATCTAATAGGTTTTAAACCAAAGCAGAAAATGTATAACATTTGACAATGTAAAGGTTGCACACATATATGAAAGAGACTACAATGCAAGTAATGTACAGTATGCTATCTGAAGCTGAGAGATACTGAGATTAGTACAGAGGTTTTTCCTTTCCACAAGTACTGCTGTTGTGTTGTTGTTTTCAGCCACTTGACATTGAAGTGCTCTGCTTAAGCTCTATTAATACAGTACAAAAAAGTGCATTTTTTGGAAATTACTGGGAATAAAAAGAAGGTCTAGAGCGGTGTTTCTCAAACTTTTTACACCATGTACCACTTTTGAAAATATTAAGTTCACCAAGTACCACCATTATGGCTGACTTTAAAATACAGTAGTGTAGGCCAACCCTCCTCAGTCACGGGCAGTTCACGCAGGGGCAGGTTTGTTCCTAATAATTATTGGTGACTGTTGTGAGTCACACTGCCTTCACAGTGAGGCAATGTTTTACTGCCATCACAGTTAAGCACGACACTAATCATGGATGATGTATGTGCTCACTGTGTGTGTGAAGCAGGCTGATATTGAAACAAATATTACAGGACAGACAAAGCTTATTTTAAATTACATTTTGGTTATCTTTTTTTTTTTTTACATTTTGTAGTATTTTGGTTACATTTTTTAAAACCAATTTTATTTTTCAAATTTTAGGAGATTCCACCATGTACCACAAGAGGGAGATCGAGTAGCACCAGTGGTACACATGCCATACTTTGAGAATCTTGGGTCTGTGTATTGATTTAAGTGGGCTCAGTCATTTAGGTGAGATTGTGTTTTTGATGACACAGTTTGATCTGTAATGAATAATTCTGATTAAAAAACAATCAGTTTGAATGAATTTAAAATGTCTTAGCCTGTGCTATGCTAATGCTGGCTTTGACTCTTTTTTCCTGTCTGCTGATGTAGGTTTGTGTGTGCTGACATCTGTGTGCACGTATTTGTGTCGCCGGCTGTTTTACAGCATGTCGGGCCATATCAGAGTTAAGGCTCATCTCTGCCTTCTTTACGAATGAAAATACATACCGAATCTGTTTCAAACAATGTAACCATCACTACGCCACATAGTTCTATGTGTTTTTTACGCTGGCTTAAATGTTAAGCAAAATGTCCACTAGAGGGCGCTGCTTAGAGTCAAAAGTTACCCCAAAGAAGAAGAGTGAAAGGTTTCTGACAACAAAAAACATGGCAATGCTGGAGGTGGTTGAGACAGAAGCAGAAGCAGTGTTATAGTAAGTACATAAAACTATAAACATATGAACTGCTCCATTTCATCTATATCCGTAAATTTTAAAAAAATGTGCACAAATACAGATGAAATGTACACAAAGCATGAACAGAAGGCTCCTATGTATATCCATATGCAGCATAAATGAGCCTTAAGTGCCTCAGCAGTAATAAAGTGCAGTCTTTCCATGCACTGACAACATCTACAACACAAACTGAGTTGCAGCACCAAAGCGGACACCACTGGACAAAAAATAAAATGCTGGCTGTCCATTTACAGTAAACAGACAGCAATATCATTTCTCCACTTTTCCTCCCCTGCTTGTTTTCTTGTTTCTTCGCCACATGACTCACAGTGATTTATTTCAACTGCTTATTTTACCCACAACAGATGTCCCTTACTGGATGTGTTTCAAGTGTTTGAGCGAGAAAGGACAGTATACTGTGTTCTGCTGTCTTGTTATTAAGATTTGTATTTTAAAAGAAGTGAGGGCAGAAACAATAATTTGCTGCACGTGTTCTTGAATAATTTAGTTTAGTGTGAAATCTGTGCTTGTAAATTAAGCACATGTAGGCCTACCATAATTAGTAAGCTCTATGAAAATAGAACACACAGCAGACTTGTGTTACTATATCTATGGGGACTGTAATTGTCATAATGCATTCCCTAGCCTCTTACCCTAAGCGTTCTCATTGCTCTAACTCTTACCCCTGAGTCCTGCACAGGTCCAGCTTTTACAAACCGGCCTCTGCCCACACCTGCAAACCTGAGATCCAGAACTGACCCGTAACCTGCAATGATCTCTAAGTCAAAACCTGCCCTGTGTGATTAAACACAGTCACTCACTTATCAACTGGCGTAGTGCCTGTGCTGCTGCAACTGTCAATGTGTTCGCTTGTGGCCATCAAAAGCTAATACTTTTTGAAACTTTATACAAGCAGCAAAGCTTCTGTGTGTTTATTCTCACAGTCCTTGAGTGCACCAAAATCATCCTAAGCAACGGCTTGGCTTTCGACTATGTATTGTCCACAGTTTGGTATCCTCTGCTGGCTAATTTTGCCTTTATGTTATCAGTTGTAGCTAGCAGCTAACCCACATCGCTGTCAAATCAAATAGTGCATCCTGTTGTTTGACAGGATGTGGGGATTCTTTTCTGATTTCACAAAGAAAAAGAACACATATTATGGTTATCATTATTACCATACCTGACCTGTGAATCTACATAAATATATTTTTTACCTGTTCTACAACATTCTCCTGCGGATACCCAACCTGTTGCAGGACTCTACCTTGCCCAGATCTAAACCTAATTCAAACTCTAAACCTTTTAATCCTTAAACAGCTCTTTAATCTTGTGGAGTCCAGCATATTTGCCTCACAAAGCTTGGACTCCATAGTGGGGGCACCCATAAATATACTGTGGTTAAACAAGCCCACATAAACACACCAACCACACAACACACAACCCAAAACAGACTAAACTGATGATTGGCAGGCAGGACAGACTGACATGTGCAGAAGTTGTGCGCCTTTATATGTGTACATCCTTTGTGTATGAATATATATTATATATATATATATATATATATATATATAATTAATATATACTTAGTCGTGAGTGTGTCATTATTATTTGTAAGTATGCCAGCGAATGTGTCATAGAGTCGGACCAGTTTACTGACAGCAGCTGACAGAGTGTATTATGATTCTGCTGGCAGAGTGGAGCCACGGCGATGCATGAGATAGGATCCGGGACAGAAATGGGAGACTTAGAGCCAACACCTGACTACGTGACGCAAAGCACTAAGCAGCACGTCAACATCACAACCCTACCGGAACCGGGATTTGTGTGCATGTGCGTAGGGGGTTGTTTAGTCTGCGATCAAGACTCTTAACATCCTTTACTTGCCTCCTGCTAATACAGGAAGATGGGAAGAGAAAACATGACAAAACAAACTGTGGAGAGGAAAGAGAGTGAGCAAAGAGAGTCTGTCATAAATCAGATTTGTTATGTGTGAGACCTGGAAAACCCAGGCAGATAAAGACATAGGGAGAAGAGGGGAATGCCATAAAGGAGAAAAGTGATGATTAGACAGGATGGGGAGTCATCCTGAAACTCCCTTAAATTGAGCTCTCTCAAGAGGGGATTTGATATAGATCATTTTCCACACTCTCAGCTTGAACTTTATGGATGTTGAATTCTGGCAGCATCCTGTCCATTAATCAACAAGCAGTGGCGTAGCTGAATGATATCAACAAACATGACCCAAAACTTCCTTATTTCATAATGGGGTCTCAGATCAGATGAATATAAACATCCTCATTACTGAGTTGTCAACTACATCAAAGTGTCTTCCAAGACTCTCTCTGGAGTCTGCTGGGATCTAGGTAGGAAAGTGCCAACACTCTAAGGACAACACAGACAGAAAGCAAAGAAAAAAAAAAAGATAAGCAATGCAGAATACGATAATATCTGTGGCTAGAAATACATGTTTTTGATACATGTGTGACAGAGAAAAATCACCTCACAAGTGACTAGGGTTGGGTACTTTTAAGGATACTGGGCAAACAACGTCTGTATTTACTGAATACCAATTCACAGTTAAATCAATCGATGCAAGTTTCGGTACCGGAGAGTGCACGTAGAGAGAGAAAAACTGAAAGTAGACAGAAAAAGAGATGCAGTTTGTTCAAATCACAGTGGACAATGGCGAGCTGAAAGTTTTCACAAGTGTGCTTAGTTTCACCAGAACTCAATGCGGATAACATTCACAGTAATATTTACGATGTGAAATGCAGCGTTCATCAGGGCAATGCATCTAAGCTGAGGAAACACCTGATCAAACACAAAACATATCTGAATGCTACATAGTGTACTGTTGGACATTTTATCTTTTTGCCCATACATCAGAAGGAGGAAGTCCAATATGTCTTACGTTGAATCCGGTTTAATAATACTTGATCAAGGAGAATGAAGGAATAACCAGTACACAGTTGACATTGATGTTCCTTTCAATTCTGGAGTTTCAGTCCTCCGGGATAGTCTTTAAGCATTCACAGATAAGGTCATGATGAACCTATACCCAAATATGGTCAGACCCAACACATTGAGTTAGCTTATTGGTCTGTAAGTGCAAGCACAGGAATTATGAATACACAAGGTCTGAGACCACAACTCAACACTTCTGGCTCCACAGCTCAGGGTCAGTGTTATCCAAACCAGATTACAGTTACGTCTTCTCCGGTCAGAGAGACAAGACAAACACCTCTCCGACCTCAGCCGCCAGGTTATTCACTGACAGCTGCATCTACTGTCTGGAGAAGAGACAATATGTCTGTTAAAAGTTGGCGTAGGTATCTCAATGGCATGGCTCCAAGGCCTTAGCATGCTGACTAGAGAATAGAAAATTCTCTAACATGTACTATTTAGCTTGAAACAGCCTGAACAGCCTGAAAGCCAAGTCACTCACAACAGCCACAGCTAATGTTAGCACGCTAGCAGCCAGACAGCACCCTGAACGGGGATCTCCACTATGCATTTACACACTTTTTCAAACTGAAAAATATTTTAGTTTTCTGCCATTCAGCAAAAATATAATCATTATAGGTCTAGATTCGCTTCACACCAGTCAACTTCTGTTTTTTTATTTCTTACGGCTTTCAGGCAGCAATATCTATTTTACAAAGCTGACACCCACTGGATAAAATTGGCATTACACACTATTGAATGGGGGGAATAAGGACAGACAGTCAAAGATGTTTTTTTCTGAGTTTTTATTACAGCAACTTGATCCGTGAAAATGTTGTCTGCTGTTACATTGAACGTTAAAGGGTTATTACATGAAGCATCCACAACTTCATCATCTTCTGGTAATTAATTAGCTAATTGGATAAGTTGTTGTTGGAGATAGCTAGGCTTTTTTTTCACTGTCTTGGTTGATGTTGGCTTAGCATATTTATTAGTGTTAGTGAACACTCAGACCCTGGCTACATTATAAATTCTTTACCCACATGCTTTTTCAGCCCGTTCTCATTTCCAACTTGTCAGAAACCAGCATGTCACTGCCCCTCAGCGATACAAACAGATGCACGCAGGACCTGTTAGCTGCTAAAAGAGACACACCAGGCTCTCAGGTACTTCAGTGTAAACCCATCTGCTGATGTATAAGAAGCATCAGGCTTTTTGACATAGTGTAAAGAAGGAGAAGTCTAGTCTGGAAGAGGTGGGGAGGGGTTTTATTTTCTGAAGTGTATAAAAAAACAAACAAAATGTTCTAAAAACAAAAAACTGCTGAAATGGAAAAGTTTGGATTTATTTTTTGCAGCTGAAATTACCTTTTTGCTATTACAGACAGTAAATTACAGAAAAAATATATTATAATACATTTTTTATTTATAGGCGCCTTTCTTGACACTCAAGGTCACCTTATATCATCAAACATAAAAGCAGACACAATATTAAAAGAAACAATAAAAAATAAAATACAAAAATACAATTTAAATTAGACAATGCAGTTGTGATCAGAGGGAATAAGCTAGTTTAAACAGATGGGTTTTGAGTTTGGATTTTAAATGTGATAGTAAGTCTGTATTACGGAGGTCAGGTGGGAGTGAGTTCCAGAGCTGGGGAGCAGAGCAGCTGAATGCTCTGCTCCCCATGGTAACAAGACGGGCAGGGGGGATCCGAGGGTATTGTTGGGTAAACATACCGAATTCCAGGTAGCATTACTAGGGGTGCAATGGATAGCAGTTGATCCGTGTCCCGTACGGATCGCCTTCCACGGTTCGGCACGCATGTGATCTGCGGACTACGTGTGAGCATCATAGTTTTACTGTCACTGTTACTTTTGTATAAGTTATAATACCCAAAAAACTCAATGCAGAGTTGCAGTGAAAAGACAGGACAGATGCTGCTGTGTGCAGCGCATCTCTGCGAAGAGCGATTTATTTAAAATCCGTCACATCGCCTTGAGTGTAATCCAGACCATGACTTTTTTCACTGATGTAACTATACTGTCGTCAAAGAAACAGATCATAAGATTGTGATAATTATTGAAAATCTGGCGATATCAGCTGTCTTAACTTCTACACAGCTCCTCCCTGCTCACCGGTGCAGCTCTGTCTCACCCTGTCTGTGACACAGTGTGTCTGTGCTGATTGATTACCTGTAACTTCTAACCAATCAGATGTGCTGTAGGCGGGACATTGAGCCAGACTACAGAGCATAGTTGTGTCATATACTGTGCAGTGTATAATGATCTAATATATGTATAGTATATACATAGAACAGTACTGTATAAGTTTGAAGATTTTAATATATTTTAATATTATTACCATTATCATTACTATTAGGCAATTTCCCTCGGGGATCAATAAAGTACTCTGAATCTGATTATCATTATTATTACATTATATAACTATGGTGATAATTACAGACAGACAAAGATCAAAGCCAAGTGCATTTTTAAAATAATTTAACCCTAATCCCACCACTTTTTTCTTTTTTGCTGATCTGAAAAATGATCCGATCCGTGACTCAAAACCGTGATACGATCCGAACCGTGAGTTTTTTAATCCGTTGGACCCCTAACCATTACTGATACCACATCGGTTCAAATTTAAGCCACATTCAAATGCATGTGATAACCATAGTCAGATTTATTAAAATAAAAAGCCAAATGAGTCAAAATAATGTGCCAGTTTAAATTCCATTGTGATTACGTGATCCAACACTTCCAAGCCGCAGGGGAAAAGAGAATTTACTACACAGCTACTACAGAGTCTCTCTAAGCATGTCAGAGAAAAGGTTTGTTGGGGGAAAATGTAGATTCAGATTGACATGAACATGAGTAAGTAAGCTTATAAAATGCTTTAATGAAATGCCACAAAGAATGCCACAAATTAAATGTTTGTGTGCACGCGTGGGGACATGCGCGTCATTGTCTTCACTTGCTGAAATCGGCTGCAGCCATGTCTTTTAAACTGAGAAGGGTGAAATGATCGCACACACTTGCACATCACATATTTACTTTAGGATACTGTGGAGAGCATCTTTCAAAGAGCCATGTGTCAGCACATGCAGTGCACTGACATGGAAAGATACAGGAATAGAGTGAATCAAAGAGGTGGAGGAGGTGATCAAGGAAGACAGAGAGAGGGGCGGAGGAGGGTGAAGAGGTAAGCTTCAGTTTTATTTTTTTCCATTTTCACTGAAGCCATATCAGAGTTTAATGTTGTGGGACAATAGCTGAACACCAAAGCCTTGTTTTATTCCCTTTACACTCTCATATCTCGAGTGAAAACTTTTTTTTTTTCCTTTCTTTATTTCATGCCTTTATATTTCTGAAGCAGTTTTTGTTTATATGCACGTTTGTCAGTCACTGGATCACTCCATCTGTCTCATCTACCTCTTTTGAAACTCCTCTATTATCTCAAGCTGTCATCTTGATTTCTCTTTCAGTCTGCGTGTACTTTAGATGCGGTGTCCAAAACGAAACTGACGTAATCCAAGCTTGAAATATTGTTGCCGCCGCTCTTCATCCTACTGCTTGCGTTTCCTAGTGATGATCCTTTTCTCATTAGCTTTTTCCCCTCATTCTCCTTCCATCTGCACACCTTATCTCTCCCCTTTGTCTCACCTGCTCACGCTCTGCCTCTCTTTTCTACTTTTGTTTACTGGAGGGGATTCAAAGCAGCAGGGGGAGGAAAGGGGAGAGGTTGTGGTGGGTTGATTTGTCTCATTGGTGCTGATTGAATCAATTAGGTGTGCTGCTCATTAGAGCTAGACTTGGATCATATGGAGACAGCATCTGCTGCCCGTAGCACACATGACAAACTATAGCAACACTAGACCACATCAATGCCAGACACTTAGGTTTGTCATAATATCTCATGAGGAGTTGGCATCAGAGGCGGTAACATCACTTAGGAGGTGAGTTCATATTTTGACTACAAGAACTGGGCGTCAAATTTATGGATCTTATAGGACGTTGCAAATTCTACTTTATGATGTCTACAATTTTTTATGGTGGGAGTATGATGTACTCGCCTCTACACAGAGAGTAAAACACAAAAATCTGATAAATACACTTTTTATTCCCCGAGTCTGTCCTCCACACTGCCCACGCACAAACACATACGCAATTTTCTGTCCAGTCCTCTGTGCCTGGCCACACACAGGGTAAAGCTGTAGATTACAGCAAAGGTGAACGCAGGCCACCGTGCTTAACAATGATATGCTGCCATTCAAGGTCGCAGCTGACACACATACACACAGGACACAGACATTCACAATAGTTATAGACTTCTCACAGCACCCAAACGCAGAATTATATCCGCACAACCTACGCATAACGCACGCAAGTGAGGGTTAAAACCCCAACTACATAAATCAGGAGGGCTAAAGTGCCGGCGTTAAAAGGCTAGCTCCCTACTGTAATATAGCAGCCTTTATGAGAACCACTGTTCCAGAGGTCAGAGGGGGAGACACTGGTTATGACAGGAAAATGAATAAGGTACGTCTCTCTCTCTCTCAAGAGCTCTCTTTACATTTCTGCCTCTGCAACTGTTCCTGCTCTCTCTCTGGATCACTTCTGTACAGTCGGAAAGTCATTTTTATTTCCATAGCTAAATAAAGAGGCTAAATCCAAACAGTTAACACACAGAAGTGAGAAAAAACAATGAAAGAGAATCTATGCATGCTTCGAAAGATAGGCCTTTTGATTTTAAT
This sequence comes from Lutjanus argentimaculatus, assembly GCA_034769285.1. Lineage (NCBI taxonomy): Eukaryota > Metazoa > Chordata > Actinopteri > Lutjaniformes > Lutjanidae > Lutjanus > Lutjanus argentimaculatus. Next base: position 9,098,620 of record JAWZSL010000001.1, read on the forward strand.
TAATAGCCTTGAATTTCTCAGTAAATAACAGTTACTGAACAGAACAGTGTCATAATAGATAATAATACATTTTAATTCACACGCTTTTAATGGTACTCAAAGACACTTTACAGGTTAAAAGATCAAAAAGCGACACAAAAAATTTAAAGCCTAACATTATTCAGACATTAAAATCAGTTTTAAACAGGTGAGTTTATGATTAACATGAATTTAATCACAGAACCCAATCATAAGTCATAATACCGTATTGCATGTTTCAAGATAATTTTACACGATCAACTCAACAAATAACGTAATGCATTACCATTAAATTGCGGAATACTATTACATTTACAATGTCATGTAAAGTAAAGTAACATGATGTAGGAAAATACAGCTGGGTGTGCTGCAAACCAGAACAAAAAGACAATTACCAATTTTTTCTGAACAGACACATTACAAATACAAAGTGTAACATTTGCATTTGGAAATAAAACAGCAAACTTCAAGCTACTACAAGGAGTTTTTAACTGATATGAACGGTCTCAATTAACACTGATGCCTCTGTATGACCTTCATTAGTCAATGCGACCATCCACAAGAAGATCGGTTATTTCTAAAATTTCTATATAGTTATTCTTAATGCCTTAATGCCAGGCAGAATTTCCTTGAAATCAGATTAAATGAGCCTGTGTTTACATTTTCCTGGCAAAGTTACTGCAAGTAGCACGTTAGCTAGTTAAAAGGAAGCAAGAGATAATTTCATTTTTAAAATTAATTTTGTGGTTATTACAGTGGTTGTCCACAGGCCTCCAGGCCAAGGGGGCAAGGCTATGTATGGATTTGTAGGATAAGTAGGATCTTGAAGTCCTACATATACTTCAAGTAATATGTAATGTATTACATTTTGAAATGACCACACGGTTTGTACATAGTGAAAAAAGCTAATTTAGGCTGTTTCTATTTATTGATGTGATCACAGTGCTGAAAATATAGGTAACCATCTTGGAATAATGCATTAGCACTCCCAATTTGGAACAACATGACATTTTTATGCTATTTACATTCGTGGAAAGAAGGCGTGAATGTGTCAGAAGGATCTAAGAATAGGGACATTTTTCAGTGTCTATTCTTAGTGTTACTATGGGCCTGTGGTCTCTTACTCTCAAGCGTGTGTTATTGTGATATTTTAAAAAGAGAGAGTGAAGGTCAAATCAGCTTCATGAAATTCAAAGCTAAGATTTCTCTTTGCACGTGTTTTCAAGGTTTAAAGATGAGGAAGACGGAATAGTTGAGCGTGTGTACTGTACATTTGTGTTTCCCTGTCAGCTGCTGTTAAACAGAACAACAGCATGAGGGCGAGGGGTTAGGCCTGTCTTCAGTAAATTACTCTCTTCCTAGTTCCTGGGGTCCCCTCTGTGTGTGTGTGTGTGTGTGTGTGTATGCGCCTGTGCCTGAACTGACCACATGCAGTAATAGCCCTCAAGGTTAATTGACCGCAAGCGGAGCACTTGTTCCTCCAAATAGGCATTCAGGGTTAGGGTCTCCCTGCAACTCTCTCTCTTGACCCACGCAAGATATCATTATCGGCTCTCTCTGTCGTTCCTTCTCTCTCCCATTTCTCTTAAAAGAGAGACACACAGAGACGGACGCCGCCCCAGAGAACGCCCATGCTCTCTTATTAACCCAACACTGTGTCCATCTGTAACAGAGTTATAAAATCAGTTGTTTCTACAATCTGCTGGGGAAAAGAGGCTCAAACACAAAGGGCATGGCTTCAGTGAACAAACTCACAGATCAAGGCAGCTTGTGGAGCGGCAACGACCGTGTTCTACAAGGTAAAATTCCAGATTTCTCCTGTGAAGTTTGGTTTGGAGAGAGCCATATCCGGCTTATGGGGGTTTCCCGTCAGAAAAGGTTTGTCTGTTGGAAAATTGAAGCAGCAATGATATTGATTTTTTTAAGTGTCTAAAATGCCCTTTTGTAGCTGACCCTGTCACAGTAGTTCATTGCTCCTAACTAGGGCCATGCCAGCTGGCATCTATGGTAGGTAATACACTGACCACCTCACTGATACTTCATACAACCCCACATCAAATAAACCAAACTATCCCTTTGAGGAAGAAACACATGAAAGTATCACTGAACAGTGGGAGTTTATTTATTTTTATATATTTTTTGAATGTGGTTATTTCATGTGAATATAGGTTACTAGCTTATTGAAAATCCTTACATTTCCATTAATTGCTGTGATGATGCAAATGCTACAAAACAAGGCTGACAGAGAAAGTCAAAGATCATATTCAGTCTCTGCTCATTTTCAAATTAATCACGTTTATAAAAAAATGGGGTTTACAGCCTCTGCAAATTGTTAATGTATGCTGCAGAAAGTGTGTGTGTGTGTGTGTGCACTAGGTGTACTATCCATAGGTATTTTATGAATATATAGATATGTATTTAATTCTACTGTTAATAAATCTGAGTGGCATATATGAGGCTCCCTTTGTGCTTTACAGCGCCATAAAGAGTGTATGACTCAGTATTTAGCAGCAGTGACCAGACAGGTACATTTTAATAGCAACACACACTGACCACTCACTGTGTGCAAGTGTTAAATTGTATCAATATGCACTTGTTGTTTTTCAGAATGTGCAATGATACAATGTTGTTACACATGTCCCTCTCTCCTGTCTCTCCTTGGTTTGTTTTCCGTTCAGGTATATGCTGTTCTGCGGTCCAGGGGCTGGCTCCTCCAAACACACTGTCCATGTGGGTCCTTCAGAGAGCCCGAAGGCCAGGCTGAGACCTCTTCTCACAGAGCTAATCATGCATTCAGGCTCACCCAGTCGATAAATTTAAACATTTTGAAGTTTGTCACTATGAAGTGCAAATGTCAGCGGTAAACTGTGGAGAGATCCGTGATGCTTGAGTTTACAGTATAGCTCATACTTTAACAAATGGTTAATAACTAGTTAACAATATCAGACTTAGATTTGTCCATGACACCATGTGATTAACGACATCAAGCCAACTAACAAAAACAAAAAGTGGAGTTAATGCTCGCCTTCCATTATTGACATGTTGCTTTTTCATTGGTGCTGTTAAAGTGACATGTTTTGCCAGTGACAAATTACCACGTCAGCACCACCTGGCTATGTCCAAGATAAAATGCTATTAACATCTGTAGCTTTAAAAGGAAACTGCACCAATTTTACCCACCAAAGTCTGTTTACAGGTCATGGGGAATATACAGCATATGTGAAAAAAAATAGCTGTAGGCTATAAAGGCTTTTGTGGCTCCAAGAGGGACACTAGAAAAATCTAGGTTTCACATGTGTGATTGTGTATTACAGCATATTTTTTTGTGTGTGACCCAGCATGCAACTCTTGATGCGTCTCCCACCGTTTTGCTCAGTTAGCATCAGTGGCTAATCACGGCAAATGAGAGCTAGCAGGGAGGCTAGATTGGCATAAGTTGGCATTAACTGGTGCATTAGCAAGTGTTGGGCAATTACTTTAATGACGTAAATTGGACTGAGATTTCCCCCTGCACAGGAAGTGAACGAGAGAAATGTAACAATGATTATGATTAGGCAGCTAATTATAGTATCAGCTCAATGCGGCACATACGCCTAGACAGATTCTGTTTATTTAGACGATCGGCAGGGATGCTTGGTGTGTTCGCTGATTGCAATGTTTTGTGTGTGCGCGCACAGTGCCATAATTTTGATTATTTGATTGAATGTGCTGATTTAGAGATGGAGTGACTTCGACACGTTTTGATCTAGTATCATGCCTCATTTATGAAGGATTGACACATACAGTGTGAGCCATATGTGAGAAATACATGTGAAGCCTACAGTATGCCTTCTAATTCTAATTTTGAATTGTAGGACGTATTCTTCTCTAGGTTTTTGTGTATGGATAATAATGTGGAAGCATGGTTGATTAGCTCTATCAGCCCCCAGCAGATTGGTTTGAATCTACCAACTTACCTGAGTCTTTCTATTTAAAGTTATCCCTGCTGTGTAGATGTTATCCCTGTGTCACTTGAGGTGCTCCCACACTCAATAAACATGCTGATTCCGTGACTTGGAGTCTCAAAATTGCCCGTAAGTGAGAAGGGTTGACCGTATATGTGTTATTCATGTGACAGAATGGTGACCTGCCTGGCTCGTACCCATCCTCTGGCCGACTGTGTGCTTTGCATAGGATAAGCAGTCATGGAAAATGGATGAGTGGATGGTTGGATGAATGATAAAGAAGAAATCTGTAATATATTTTAAAAAATGCCCATGATGTGTCATCAAAGATTAAAGCGATATTCCACCCCAGAACAATCCACTCAATATGTACTCACCCCTATGCTGATGTGAGGATGGGTGAAGATCTTAAGTTCACAACACAATCCTGGAGTTTCAGCAGAAAACAGGGTTGCAGCCAAATCCAGTACAATGGCAGTGAATTGTGACCACGTATAAAATGTAAAAAAAAGAACACAAAACAAACACAAAATGTCTCCATCCTGCTCGTGTGATGTAATCCAAGTGTCCGTGAGCCGTGACATTAAAATTTAACCACAAAAGACGCCATTTACACCATGTTTTTAGCCAAAATGTAACTACCGAATAATTCAAACAGAATAATCTTAACGTATAGCAAAATATGGGGCACAAAAAGTTAGACTATAAGGGGATAAGGGAAATAGATATCAGTGTTATTGTAATTGTTCAGATTTTCCAGTCATTTTTGTACATTGCCATTTTATAGTTCATGTCAATAGCTAGTTTTTAAAGGGTGAAGAACAAATGAGACATTTTTCACACTTGCATTTTCTGAATGAAAAACATATGCAGTCAAAACAAACAGGAGTTGTAGTGGAAGTGAAAACAGTGCAAACACAAGACTTCCATAGCATGCCACAGTCACAAACTCTATCAGCAACTCCACTTCTACCTAAAAAGAAAGGACAAAAAAGTAATGCAGCATTTAGAGGGTGAGGTATACTGCCCCTGCATGTCAGGCAGAGCGGAGGGCCACATAGTCAATTATAATCTGGTACACTGCGTTTGCCTGGAAGAAAATGCTTGGCAAGGAAACACACTTGTATTCAATCAAAAAAGGACAAAATGTAAAACCATTCCCTTTTGTGTGGGCACAGGGCCGCAAGCGATCTTTGCCTTTATTTTTTTATTTTTTTTTTTTATAACAGCTCTAACCTTGTTGGGAAGTGGGAGACAAATGGTGTGTGATTGCCTCGTTGCTCTGCATGTTTCTATGTTTGGCTCGAAGTGCCTCTAGGCCTCAGCAGGCTGCTGCTTTAGGCCTGCTGGTGTGCCCAAAGTGACGTCGAAGAGTAAAGACAGACAGGAACAAACAAAAGCAAACACACCCACAGACGGATTGAAAAGTAGGAACACTCACACAGTACAGCACCAAAACCAAAAGATAAGCAGGCTGGCATACAAAGAAATCCCAAAGACTGTATCCTCCCCTTGCTCCATTGTTCCTGTTCTCCCATGTGTCCCTTTTCCCTGTGTCTTGTGTTCCCAGAGAAAAGAGAAGTGGTAAGTGAAGCAGGAGAAGTGGAGAAATAGAATACGCAGGAGGATGAAGGGAGAAGCAGTGGCACAGGAGGGGAGGGAAAGAATGGAGAAGAGGGCACTGGTGAGGACATGGCTGAAGGACATAAGGCAGTGGTTAGAAGACTGGATTTAATATGCTGCTCACAAAGAACTGGGTGTGAGTGGGTAACCTGTTTGCAATCCCAAATGCATCAAATACGTCAGCTTGGTCCCTACGCTTCAAAGTATGGCGCTGCAGGTATCCCTCTTGCAACATTTCTGGAGGCGTAATGTTTTGATGTGCCGTCAAAGTCAGGTTATGCAGTATGAAGAGTGAGAAAGTGTGTATGGAGGAGGTGGGATGGATGGATGTGTCAGAAAAAAAAAAGGACTCTGACCCACCAATAGTCAATGTTGGCTTCTTTTTAATTTATGTGATGTACTGTTTAGGAAAGGTATGTAAGTCCAGCCTGGTCTCATTGCTAACTTCTCAAATATCAACACCGCCCCTTGGTGACTCATACAAGTGTGCACAGAACCTGGTCACAGCTGAAACCAGGCTTTCAAGTGACTTCAATGTAAACCTTGCTGTATGAGACACAGTGGGGCTTTGAATGTAGTATAAAGACAGAGAAGTGCACATATGGAGGTATGGAGGAGGGAGGGTGGGGTGGATGGATGAGTCAGACAAACAAAGGACTTTCACCCAGGAGATTAGGGTTCATGTCCCATGTGAAACCAAAACATTATTAAAAATTGTAAGGTACATTATTTTATTTGCATCATGTGCCTTGCATCATCTTGCAGCTTTTTTGTGCCTAAACCTAGCCAAACTCTGACCATTTCACAAAGTTAACCTCATGTTATAAGGGCTTTCTGGCAGTTCTGGCAGTGACAAAACAATGGTAGGTGATTACTTGGGATGAGAATGGGAACTTTGCCCAAACCTTACTAGGCCTGCAACTAACAATTATTTTCATTATTGATTTATCGGTAGATAATTTTCTCAATTAACTGATTAGTTGTTTGGTTCATCAAATCTCAGACAGTGGTGAAAAATGTTCATCACTCTTTCCCAAAGGCCAGGGCGACATCCTCAAAATGTCTTGTTTAGTCCACAACCCAGAGATATTCAAGTTGAGTCACTGTCATGAAGAACTAAAGAGACCAGAAAATATTCACATTTGAGAAGCTAAAAGCAGAGAATTATGACATTTCTTTCTTTCAAATGACCCAAAACAATTAATAGATTATCAGAATAGTTGGTGATTAATTTAATACTCGATTAATAATTGATTAATTGTTGTAGCTCTAAATTTAAAAGTAGTTTTGTCTCCTAAACCTAACCAAGTTGTTTTTGTGCCTTTATTCTGAAAGTGCACAAAGATTTTGCCTATCTATAATTGCCAACTTGACCACAGAGCCCTGCACATTCAAAAACCGATGTTAGAGGTGTACGTAGAGTATCATATTTTGAAGCGAACGGCCACTGACCAAGCTGCTATATTTGACAAGTTGAGAGAGAGAATGTGTTGGTGTGGGACATAGAGTATACTACAGATATTTTACCATGGCTTGGATTTATTTCTGTTTGTTTTGTTTTGTTATGTAAATTTATCTTTTTCTTTTGTGATCGTCTGTGGGTGTTCCTGTGTCTTTGTGCACCTACATGCAAGCACACATATATGTTCACATCCATGTATGTACCTGTAGTTCATCACATATTAATATGCATGTTGTATGTCTTGATTTTGTGCATATCTTTATATGTACACAAAGACCTACCTATATGTTTGAGAAGGTTTACCCATGTTTGTTTATGAATTTGAGTCCACATATGTGTGCGTGTGATGTGTTAAGGTGTGTTGACACGCCCTCGGCTCCCTCTGAAGCAGATTAAGAGGACAGGGTGTCTGACCTTGTTGTTCCAAACTGGGCTTCAGTGACAGAACAAGAGTGCAAAGAGCACCTCTATGTCCCCCTCGGTGTGCGCCAAGCCTGGGTTAGCCCACCACCCTGTGACCCCTCTGCTGGGGGATCGGGCTTAAAGTGTCACTGCAGGGTAATTGGCCTGTCTGTCTCCTGGTTGCCACACACACAAAACCTGACACAACACACAGTTCTCCCCTTCACTGGGCCATGAGGCTGCATGCGAGGAAGGACATTTACTGTATGTGTTTGACTGAATTGGGGTCTTGCACGTTATAAAAACTGTAATTAATGGAACATTAGAGAAAGATGAGGAACAACAAAGAAATCAGTCAATGAGCGACACGCATAAACATGTGCCATATTGAAACATTATTTTCACAAGTGGTGTGGGGTAATAACTGTAAATTGAATGCACCTCGCACATCAGATATTCTCTGTTCCACATTTAATGTCAACAAGTGACCCGGTGACCCCATGAGAAATAACTTGATCTTCCCTGACCCTGTCTTTATTCTCTCTCTTCTCCGAGTTAGACACAGGCTGAGCATGGGATAATTGCTCATCTCTAAATGTGCCAGATTAGCTGACCCCATAAAACAATAGTGCCACAGAGCACTCAGAAAAGAATTAGACTCTCCAAATGAGTTTTTATTTTGGTTACATCCATTAGTAATGAAGTGAGTTGTATGCCGTTGGTGACTGTTCCTGGGCCAAGTCAAGGGGTCACGATGAGGTCAGGCCTAAGTAGATGTCAAAGTGCAGAGAAAGGAGAAGACACAGGAGGGATATTGACGTCACAGGTTAGTCTGAGGACAAATCATTCAACGATGCCTCATCGACAGAGAAGGAGACATAGACAGAGAGGGAGTAATGGAAAGAGGAAGAAAGATGATAACTGATTTTATCTGCATTGAGTTTATAGCTCAGGAACTCAGGTTCCTCAGGTGCTTCTGTCCCCATGTTAAAAAACAACCACATTATAGATTAAAATATCTTTGAATTATAGGGACTTTTTACATATCAAAAGAAAAATCTGATATTTTTACTCTAATAAATCACAAAATGACCATGATGTTTCATCAGAAATTAAGGAAACATGCTAAGATGAAATACTTGTTACTCTGACAACAATGCTACAGCTGCCGTGTCCTCCTTTGAAATTTTCATTCTGGGATGGAATGACTGTTTTAGTTTAAATTAATGCCGAATGTTCACAGAAGGAGTAAGCATTTGTTTATAAGTTGGATTATAAATTGGGAGAAATCTAATAATCTTTTAGAAGGAGTAGATGTTTAAATTGAATAATATACTAATGGAGTCCGGCAGGCAGAGGGCAGGCAGTCACTGAACTCTAACTCCAAAGAGTGTATTTTTGGGGCAGTGGGCTTTTGTTTTCAGGATAATGGGCTTATCTTTACATCGAAAGACAAATGACAAATGACAGTTATAAACAGCTGATCTACTCATAGAGTAGGACTTGTTGTTGCTTGTTGTTGTCAGATTACAATGTTGCACTCGTCTTGCACTCCTGGAGAGTTCCTGCAGCCTGCCTAAGCTTCCTCAAGTCAGGGGCGGAGGGAGTGGGGGGAAACAACTTGCTTTAAACATAGATCATATCTTAGATATAAACCTTTTTAACCTACCATTCATGGCTCCAACTCACTGTTTGGACTGCAGTACTCATTTTTGGATGGACAGTTGTTAATTATTGCTAATTTAATTGTCCACTTAACAAATGCAGCATTTTATGACCAAATGAAGTCATAGCTACACATAGTAACTGTTGTTCTATGATCAGAGGAAGAGCTGCCAAATAGGTTTTAGCCATTTACTACTAAATTGAGCATTTAGTGTTCAGTCAATAATCGCATTTAACCCCATGTGTGCTACATTTTTGAGCAGGGCAGTAGAGGTAGTTAATAGAGGTAGAAATGTACCCCTTTCCTACATGAATATTGAATGTTTACATGTTTACAAGCATAATTAAACTGATTTACTGTCCACATTATAAATAGCTGTTTACCCTTCTTCCAACCATGTTCCACCCAGGTGGGGAGGAGGGTTGAGGATCCAGGTCAGTTTGACTTATTGAGATTGACTGCAAATGAAAATTTATGTCTCAATGTCAGTCTTGAATGGGCTATGACCTTTTATTCCAAACAGGCTGTGCCCCTAAAAGGGGATTTATATGCTGACTGTCTATACTGCTGTGAGACTAGTACAGTGAGATTCATGCAACTTTAAGCCAGCAACCTGACAGAAGGAACGTCTTGACTGCACACTCCATCGCTGCTGAATTTGACTGTTAGCACTATACAATCAATTAGAGAGGAGATTTTAAACATATCTAATAAGGTGTCACAATTCTCCAAATCCAACCAAATATAAGGGATGATTAAAGTGATATTCCACTCCTAGATGATAGTCCACTCAATATGTACTCACCCCTACGCCAATGTGAGGATGGGTGAAGATCTTCAGTTCACAAAACAATCCTGGACTTTCAGCAGAAAACAGGGTTGCAGCTAATGGCAGTGATTGGAGACCAAATGTCAATGTAAAAAAAAAGAACACAAAACAGAAAATGTCTCCATCCTGCTAGTGTGGTGTAATCCAAGTGTCCACGAGCCGCGACATTAAAATTTAACCACAAAAGACGCCATTTACACCATGTTTTTAGCTGAAATGTCAACTGTAGCCTCCCAGGTAGCTGTAAACATAGCGTTGAGGTATTGCGAGACTTCGTATATCTCTTAATGGATGCACGTGCTGAAAATATCGCGAGATCGACGCCATGTTTACATGCTACCTGCTACATGCTACAGTTGACATTTTGTGTTTGTTTTGTGTTCTTTTTTTTACATTTTATCCGTGGTCGCCGTTCACTGCCATTATACCAGATTTGGCTGCAAGATCTTCACCCATCCTCACATCGGCATAGGGGTGAGTACATACTGAGTGGATTATCATGTAATGGTGGAATATCCTTTTAAGTTACTTCATTCAGCCATAATGTCACTAGTTAAGCTTAACTAGTTATTGAAAGGTTATGTTCTGTGTTCGCTGTCATAGAAGAGAAATGAAAATCCTGTTCATGCAACATTACCATGGCGGCCTCCTGCATGCTTCACAGTAGAGTTAGTGAAACTTATTTACAGATACCCTAAATGTTGTCAGCAGAAACTGAGCTAGCTGCTAGATAACCGTAGAGAAAGTGGTGAGGGGGGGTCAATCAAAAATTGTCTCTGACTAGGCTACTACACTAAGCTATGCTGTGCCATCTTTGATTGGGTTGTGCTTGTTTTTCGCACACATGCTGGGGGAGTCGGCTGGGGAAGAGAAAAAAAAAACATACTGTGAGAATCACCAATCCTGTGAATTTGAAAGCTCATTTTGATTGATTTTTAGTTCAAAGCTACTCCAACAAACTTTCATATTGTGTTAATTTTGGAGGCCCCTGTGGATAAAACTGGTAGTGTTTCCACTGTAATAACCACAAAATATAACATCCATAATAAATTATCTAAATAAAAGTTTTTAAAAGTTAAAACAGTTAAAAACTTCTTGTAGTAGCTTTAATATCGAGATTGTGGTGCCTTTAATATTTGGGGTTTCAAGGTTTTAAACTATTGCAGTAGGAGTCATCAAATGAACTGGAGGCAAAAATATTAGGCGGATCCTCGTCCATGCTCTACATGATTGTGATGAAAAGCCAAACACGTCAGGTACCTCTCAAGGTTCTTAGTTATCTAAATAAGTGGGACACGCAAATAAACACTTGAGCTAAGAGGGAGGACTCATGTAGAAAGACCCAGCAGTACCACCATCCAAAGACGTATGGTACAGTACAGTATGTAACATTACACCAACTCCTTGTCCTTCGCAGGGAGTAGGTCCCTTATTCCCAAACCACTTAACAGAACCAGGTACCAGGCAGTTTGCACATCATCGAGTTGAGCAGTGCCCTGGCACAGGACAACAGTCTTCCCTTCACTCAAGTAAGGTTTGCAAACCCCAGATATGGGCTGTGACACAGAGAGGATCTTGCCACTCTGCCTCCACACACTCCCAGAGCTTGTTAAGTTTCGGGCAGAGAACACTAGCTTGAAGCTTGTAGGCACCCTTTAACAGGCAGTTTTGGCGATGAGGGCCAGAAGGTGTAAACTGAACACCAGCGGTCTCAGCAGTGGACTTCATCACTTCAGGAGGGGGGGAGTTCTGCTTCACCAAAAAAAAAAAGGGGTGAGATGTTCTTTGCAGAATTATACAATTGCACCGTAGGCACTAAAGCCTCATGGAGTCATTCTGATCCCCTGACAATATCCCACATGAATCCAAATGCATTGTAACTGTGCTCCTAGGAGCACTGGCTCAAAGTGACAAATATATTTGCCAACCTGTTCAAACGGTTTAGCTGAGAAAAGACATTTGTTACACTCTTTAAGCAAAACACCCACCAAAGCATACAGACAATTTAAGCTACTGATGTGTAAAATTATATTTCACTCCATGCTAGGTTTGTATAAATTTGTAATTGCTCATGTTAAGAAACCCCCATAGAGTCATTGTTGATAAAATTAAGAAAAGAGTATTGTTTTGTATTTTCCCAAGCCATTGTTCTCTTGGTTTACATCTATGACTTAAGTCCAGAGGGATCATATCCTGCTCAATGGCAACATTTCAGAAATTATTGTTATCTGCTAATTGCTTTGTCGTGTATTTACCATAGTGGGCATTAGATGCTGCGGTCTCTGCAGCTAAGTGGAATATCAAAGACATGAAAAATACTCCTGTGGCTGTGTCCCTGTGTCTGTCAACATGTTTGTGTGTGCGCTGACTGGCTTCAAAGTGTGTCTTCTTCACACAAATGCACACACACACACACACACACACTCACACATAAAGACTAATGCACAACAGGAGTTGTATGCCTGCTGTTAATAACTGGTTATGAGCTTATTTTAAGTGGTCATTGATTAGCTAAACAAGACATAATTTTTTATTATAGTTTTAAATATAATTGAAGTGGGGGTGGTGGGGTAATTATAACCCATACAAAACACTTAAACACATATTGACCTAAACTTGGATCTAGCTGGTGTTTGTAAATTACTTTAAATAGAAAACTCAGTGAGTGTGCAGGACAGTAATGTGATGTTTTCTTAACTCATTAATGTTGTGTTTCGAATTTTAAGGAATTTAACTGGACATAGCCACAATAATTTCAACCTGGCAAGCTGGAAAGTAATGAATGTAATATTAATTGTAGTAGAATTTTTTTCTTTAGAGCAGGTTTGATTTCTTGTTATTTGCTGCCTAGCTAACCTGTTGTGGACTTTATCTCTTGCCTATACATCAACAGGAGTCCAATATGTCTTACACTGAAGCTAGTTTAATAATACTTGATCAAGGAGAATGAAAGAAAACCCAGCACATCTATAACACATCGAATTAGCCTATTGGTCTGCAAATCCAAACACAGGAATTATGAATACACAAGGTCTGAGAGCCACAGCTTAGCACCCTTGCCTCCATAGCTCAGGGTCAGTGTTATCCAAAACAGATTACAGTTACGTCTTCTCCGTTCAGAGAGACAAGACAAACACCTCTCCGACCTTAGCCATGATAGCAGCACTTTCAGGTTGTTTCCTTGTTTATCTGAAAGGAGAAGTCAGCTGCATCTGCTGTCTAGAAGAAAGACAGTATGTCTGTTAAAAGTTAGTGCAGGCCTCTCAGTGACACCAAGGTCTAAGTATGATACCTAAAACATAACGAGGACGAGCAGTATGGAGGCATTGTATGTTTTTATTGTTTTGTTTTTTTTAATTAATTTGAAAACTGGTCACCATTCACGTCCATTGTTTGGGAGATTTTGCAACACTGTTTTCCTGTGAAACTCCAGCAGTGTTTTGTGGACTAAAAAACTAAACCCGACCTTCAATGGGCATGAGGCTGAGTAGATAACAACTGAATTTTCACTTTTGGGTGAACTACCCTTTAAACTTAGTAAACTCTCACTAAATTAAAGTAAAAGTGTATGACCAGACACAGACACAGAATATCTGAAAACGGGTGGCGATAATCATGAAAGTGATACAGTGGTGTTCTCTCAACAAGAAGTTTACTCTAATGAGTAAGGTGCTGTGATTTCTCCATGTACGTGGGTGGAGACAGAAGCATTTGATCTCAGACCATCAGATTAAGACCACTCTGTAGATCACAGATTAAAACTATTAACAAAAAATAACTAAAAACTATATGAAACTATTTAAAATAATTTTATGGTTTTTAATCAGTCCTCATGAATTCTGCTTATCTTTTTGACCTCATCACAGTTTTTAACATCATTACAGACCATGATTGGTGAAAAGAAACTTAATTTCTGTCTTACTTAAGTCAAAACTTTATGATTCTGGTCCCAGAAGATCGCTGATTTTGAATGGAGGAGGAAGTAATAATGTCCATAGTCCAGTCATTAAGATTTTAAATTCTGTTGAAACAACCTGTTCAGTGCTGACATGAACACGCACTGGTCAGGCTCATTATTGCCTTTCAAGTCTTAGCCCAAGGCTAATTGGACATTTAGATTAATATTTTAAAGCATAATAGTCTCTTTGTAAATTTTTTATCTATTATGACATCATGAGATGATATAAGAGAATATTTTACGTAAATGCCTTGACTGATAGGATATACTGTATGCCTGCTCAAAACAAGTCTGAAACCAGCCTATTATCAGTTCTTTCACCTGCTCTGTTTAGTATCCACAGTCACAGCATGTGGTAAAGGGGACTATTCTCAGTTTGATTATTAAGGATCATGGAGGCCAGAAACCTAAACTCAGACACACTGTATGACAGTGGGTATTTGCAGAAATGAACAGCAACACACTGTACCTGTTAACTGCTGTAAATGAGACCTGATAGCCTGTGCTGCCCTAGAAGTTCATTTGTTAACGGTGACAGTGGGTCTCATGCAGCAGCATTCCCCTCAGTTGTCTCTTAAGAGAAGAGAAGAAATAAGAGAAGTCAACTGCAGGTGCACCAAATGTCCTTAACCACCCAAGTTTGCGCTTACCTACATGTTCTGAATGATGAATTCCACTCGATCATAAACTGGAGGGGTGTGGCCAATTATTTGTCATTAGCGTAGGTAACCCCCTAAACACCGTAAGGGCAGGTGTTGTGTCATGTGCAGACACTTTGCAACATTGCAACAGAATTGCAGGGACACCATGATAAAAGGCCATAATAAGAAGAATTAAAGTAGCAGTGAAAAGTACCTATTGTAATATAGTGTCAGCAGAGAGACGCAGAGTAACTGAAGTGAGAGAATAAAGGACTTAAAGAATATGACTTAGTGAACAATAAATCTAAAATAAATCTAAAATCTAAAATTTTACCTTTTATTTAAAAAATAACAAATAGCATTATTTCTTAAAATAATTGTTTATTAAAATAATCAAAATACTTGTCTGACAAACAGTCCAAACCCCCTAAACTACCGAACATAAGAAGATATAAGATAAAAGTATAAAATTTACGAAGCAGGAAACAGATATGGGAAGTAAACCATGTTCTGCTAGGTGAAACACTCCCCACGTTAAACACTGAATATTTATTTTAATTAAAATCCAATGAGAAATCGCTAACATAACATACCTCCAAGCATAAAAATTGAAGGGAAAATTACTTAGCTTGGTAAATTTACATAATTAAGAAACAAAGTCATTGTGAATTGAATAAAGTTTATTAAAGTTCATTAAAATAAATAAATAATAAATAATATATAACAAAATATAGTGTTAGGGTGAGGGTTAGACGTCACGTCACGTTGCATCTTGGGTAATTTGAGTGTGAGTAGTAAGCTCATGATGAATACTCAACATTTCTGGCGAATGCAGTATGCGTCCGGGAACTTCTCGCATACTCAAAAACCGCATACTGCCAGTGTAGACACACTGCATACTCAAAGAGTTAGTATGAGTAGTAGGTAAGTATGCGGTTTCGAACACAGCCAAAGTTGCAAACTCTCAACAATGAATCATGGGAAATTATGCAAATGAAGGCCGCCTCTCGGCCCATCTGCTGCACATGTGAATTTCACAAGCCACAATCTTGCATTGCCCCACTATGATTGAAGGATGGCATTACACAACTTATATTACATGAGCTAAACAAGCTTTCCAGATGGTGAAAACTCTGACTGGATGTGCATCAACATTACCAAGAAAAAGAAAGAGTGCTAGCATCAGTATAGTATTGTATCAGCAGATATCCAAATTCAGATATCAGATCCAAACTGAAAAAAAATGTATTGGTGCATCACTAGATTTAAAAGCATGTTAGCCAATTTACTGCAGCTGTTTTACTATTTAAATTTTACTCAACAATCCTTGTTGTATGTTATCGTATATGACTGTATACTCTAACAGTGATTTACTCACCAGTTGTGGTAGAAAATAAATAAATGAAAAGGTATCACCCCTGGGAAGTCTTTCACTGTAAGCGTAACTTGGTATGATTGTTTGTACAAAATATGGCTATGGAACAACAAGGGAAGTAGATGTCTATTAAGACGATGTAGGAACATACCTCAAAGTGATGCCTGCAAAATTGGAGGTCAGGGGAACAGAAGAAAGAAGTAAAGGGATTCAAAGAAATACGGCGAAGGGGCTTGTGGATGGAAAGAGAATCGGCAATTGGGATGTTAGGATGTGTGGAGTAAAGCCTGTACCAACAAAGCAGCTGGAGTGGCTGTGTGTTTGGGGCCACAGGGCTGAATGTGTGTGAGTGTGTGCTTATGTGTGTGTGTGAAATAGTAGTTACAGGTTAGTGGAAAACTCTCAATGGTTCAATTACACAGCCTTGTATGACCTGGGGGGACTGCTTGATGGGTCTATTAGCTCATAGTCAGGGTACCAATGCTGCCAATGGGACCTATAGACACACTTCAACAAACACACGCACACTTACACACACGCACATACCTGCATACAGAAGTGCACAGATATGCACGGCAGCAGCCACACAATGCTAAATGATGAAATACAACTCCTGTGCTGAATATGTATTGTTTAATACTGCTGATGCATAGAATATATGTGGTGAATTGGCTCAGTTCCTTTCAATATTAGAAAAAGTTAAACTTTTGTATAGTAACATATCTTGTGTGTGTAGAATGTCACATAAACTGTCAGTCTGGAGCCACTTTGACACATGGTGGGTGGTTGTGGATGTAGCGGACAGAGCAAACAGTTGAACAATTCCACTTTAAAATGTGAAGCTGTAGAGGGTTCAGCGAGGGTCAGACAAACAGTAGGTTAGCTCTGTGACTTTCACCTTGACTCTACTGTAAAGTTAGTTTAACAGTTTATAACATATAGATGATGCTGCCACAAATAAGCAAGTGTCCTACTCTGAATTTCTTCTTTATCTGAGTTCTTCACTCTGTTTGTAATAAACTGAAAATAATAAAGGGTCTAATACTAACTAAGAAAGAACATATTCTCTCTAGTTTTGTCTAATTGATACAAAGTACAGTATATAATAAAAGTGCAAAAATTCCCTCTGATCAGGCTGAATGGAGCAGGCCAGTATTGTCTGATTGAGGTGGGTACGTGAGGCATTTTAATCCTGATGGGGCTAATAATTCCAATTATTAGTGGAATATTAGAGTCCACGTATGTTACCATTGCTCACTTAGGCTGAGCTTCTTCACCTCATACAAAGCCTGCATCAACTGCAGACACAACAAACATCAGGCAACCCTTGCCTCTCATTCCCTCGTGACTGTTAGAAAAATCTGACACAGCGGCACTCACCAGGTGATTTGTGAATATCCCCACATGCACCCAGCAGCTCTGACTCTGTGCAGTGGGCAATGAGAAACTGCAGCCCCTATAGAGTTTGGTTGCAAAGCTGATTCTGTTTATATAGGTTTAACTTTTTTTTTTTTTTTTAGGAGCACAAAGAAACAGCACATAAACCGAGAGAGATAGACACACAAAATTAAAAATAAAACAATCAAACAAACAATTATCTTCAAAAAAAAAAGATTAATAGCAACCATAATGACAATATTACATGCATGCCATTTATCATCGCTACATATCTTTGTCTATGAGAGCGTGTTTATAACTAAAAGAGAACAGACAGAAGAGAGAAGGAAAATTGCATTGAAATTGGGCACCACCCATGGCACCAGTGGGGTATTAGGGCTCAGGCAGAGGTCAGCTCAGTTGGCTCTGCTAGTCACCCAATTGTATGTGACTAATATGCTTGGAGAGGCACCCTGAACTTGGGAGTGTAGTGACTCATTGCAGAAGGCTAACCACAGTAAAAACACTTTTGGTTGAAAGTGAGTTATAACTAAAAATTAACTTCTTGATATCTGTGTGATCCTGTGACAAAGTTTCAGGGTTATTTTTTCTTTGTTTTAGAGGAAAACATGGTTAAAAATTTGAAGTAACTTTGAAATCTGGCCAGTGAAAAGATTTTTTTTTCCATTTTTCTCAGTTTTACCCTCTTGCAGTTAGGCTTTGTAAGGCAGCATGGCCCCTTTCAGAACCTGCCTCCGTCACTTTTTAATTCATTGCACCCAGAATCCATTGGGCAGGGGGCAACTGCCCTTGAGGCTACCACAACCCCCCGCAATAGCCACGGCTGAGCCAGAAGTGCTGCTTCATCAGTGGCACTGGTGGGATGATTTCCTGAAACTTCATTAACCAACTGGGGTGTGGAGAGAATGTCTCCAGGGGGAAATAAATTATTTTTTATGAAAGGAATAAAATGATTGGGAGGGCGATAACAGACAATCCTGTCAATTCACGAGGACAAGAAACAATGGGAAGGGTAAATGAATAAAAAAAAAAGGAGGCGGAGAAGAAAATGATGTAAGTAAATGAATGAGAGGATGAAGTGTCAGCAAGTGGGTTGATCTTGATTGGCTTCAACAGAACATGGAGGTGTTTGTTATTGTTTTGCATGATTATATGTAGCTGTGAGTGGGTGAGTGAATGAGTGAGTATTGCATTGTATATGTTTGTATGCTAATGGAATATTAATAAAGCGGGCCCATTGTCTTCAGTCTTTTAATTAGAAATGTGCTCAGATAGTAGGTGATGTCATTTGGGTTATGAATTAAATTTCCATGTATATTTGATCGCTGTTACCAGTGGTTTTTTTTTGTTTGTTTTGTTTTTTCTGTTTTAGCTGATTGACAAGGATTTACTGTTTTTTCACTGCGTTTTCTCTGTGGGAAAGTTGGAAAGTTTGCAATTCACATGTTTTAGTTTTAATTCAAGTTCTTTTTGCATTTCTGTTTTTTCTTCCAGTGTGTAGAATAATATGCTACGTCCTCTGAGAACTGTTTATGCCGTCTCTCAAAGAACAGATGGTGATGTTCCTGGATCGTTGTTCAATTCAGTGAAGAATGTCCCCTCTCTGGAAGGAAATTGTTGAAATCATTGTCCCCTACTTGGAGGGGTTAGGTCTGTTTCACCATCTCTGAATGAAGGAGTTGTCGATTTGAGGTACAACAAATTTACTGACAACAAAGAAAGTCTATTCTGGAGTAACTTCTGTGGGTGGATGAGTGACAGAGTGTTCTTGATGGATTCTTTGATTGCCAACAATGGTTGCATTGAAGTCTCCTCCTACTCTGATTATCGAGTCATAGAAATCCATATGCAGAAAATATATTCAGGTCTACTCCTTCATGTCTGTGAAGGTTCTCAGTCATCATGGTATTCGTAGCAAGGTCTGTCGTAGGCAACTGGACTTGATCCAGTTGCTTACACAAACCTTGCTACGTCTACTCCTTCACTTCTGTTTTGATATTGTAAGCTTTGGTTTTTTGCTGATTGTTCATGACATGTCGTGGAATTGTTACAGGTTGTACCGATTGTTGCAGCAACGTTAAACTAAGTGAAATTCCTCAGTGTCAGCTGGCAGGATTTATTTAACTTTGACCCTACTTCAGGCAGACTATCTGATCTGACAGTGAAGTAGGCTGCTAACTAAAATGGATAACCTAAAGCCCATATAACTACTGGAGAATCAAACTATCAGAGGCAGAGTTGGTCACTGGCGCTGAGGAAACACATCAACAGCTGCAAAAGTACAGTTGCTACACCAGTTGAGAGCATTAGTGAGTGACTGTGTGTTTAATCATGGTTCCGCGTGGGTCCAGATTTGACTTGGAGATAATTGTAGGGTAACAGGTTGGTTCTGGTACTGTACTTTGCGGGTGTGGATGAATGTGGCTTTGCAAAAGTGGAA
This sequence comes from Lutjanus argentimaculatus, assembly GCA_034769285.1. Classification (NCBI taxonomy): domain Eukaryota; kingdom Metazoa; phylum Chordata; class Actinopteri; order Lutjaniformes; family Lutjanidae; genus Lutjanus; species Lutjanus argentimaculatus. Next base: position 9,118,376 of record JAWZSL010000001.1, read on the forward strand.
CCGTGTGGGACTCTGGCAAGAGTCGCCTGTGCAGTCCTCTGGGATGGACGTGCATGCACTTTGGATCATTAACATAGGGAGCTTCTCTTTTGGCAAATGACGAGGGATTCATAGACCTGAATGTAACGACAGAAGACCAACTGAAAGAAGCAAAAAACAACCACAAAAATCAAGCTCTGACTCTTGTTCTACAAAGTTCCATGTCATTCCACCTCCCATTTAATGTGCATTGTAAGAAACTCTGTTTTCATTGTACATCCCTGTGTTGTACAATGATAATAAATTACCTTGAAACATTGAATCCTTGATTTCTGGAATCGCAGTGTTACAAATCCAGGAATTATTCTGCCAGTGCCAACATCTTCACCTGGATGGTGGCCTTGGCATGCAGTTAGTCCACCTAGTAATGGCTCTGAGCTCCCTGAGGGCAGGGTCAGGTCAGTCTTTCCCATTGGAGCCTATTCAAAAGAGTCTCTGAATTGCTCTTAGCCTCCCTTCTACCTGCCATTTTTCCCTTTGGAGATTATTCCAGGAACAACTGACCTGACAACAAACCCCCCAGGGTCCCAAGCACATACAAACCTCTCCACCACAATACAGTGATGATTAACGTAGAGGCAAACATACAATATAAAGTAATTTGCATGCAAACAATCACTATCTCTTCTCTGAAATTCTGCTCATTCAGTGCGTTATGATCGGGCATGCATAATTCTCTCAAATATATCAAAAGGAGCACTTTTTTCAAAGTCTCTCATTGATTTAAGCAGAGTTCAATTGGAGCCAGTGAGCCCAGCAAGGTTAGCTTATTGATAGTTTTATTTGTAACAAGGAAAAAGCCTTTGTAAAAATCCAACATAATTATGACAATGCAGTCAATTCAATATTGGTCTAAAAATTAAATGACTTTCAGAGTTTGCTCAGGCAATTAGAGAATAAAGTTTCAGCCCAAAATAAATCAATCATGAATTCTAAATGAATTATTCAAGTGTGTGCTCATACTATGTGTGTGTTAATGTTTTTAAAACTAGCATTAAATTACAAGAAAACACATGCATTCAATTGTGGAAAATGTATTCCATTTTTTGGCCATCTTGTCACCTTTGTGATTGTTTTTGGTTGTGTTTGTGTGTGTATGGTGCCTGTTTTTTCTCCTGTTTGTGTCACAGGAAGGTGACAATAATTTAACTCCATGTAATAGGAGGAAGGAGCCAGCTAGTGAATTTAATTGGCATCAGTTCGTGCAGAATTGCACAGTGCCATCCTTCTTTCAAAAGGGGGAAAAAATAAAATCCTCATTTGCACCAGAGACACATTCTCCTCCTATATTTCCATTCTTCATATACATATCTCCCAAGTTTAAAATGAAGACACATTATGCAGCCATGCGTTTTGGCATCTTGCACGGAGCTTTTATTGTGTTGAAAAGTGCTGTCACTGCAAGACAGGCTTTCCCCTTGTGATTCTCACTCCACATGTCCTTGCTAATACTGGGGGAGTTACAAATGACTTCACAAATACACACTCCAGGAAGGTGTGTGTGTGTGTGCGTACATATGTATGGGTGTCTGCACATATGTCTTCCCACATTCAACCTGCTGTAGTGTACAGTCATACAAAAACATAATACCAGCGATAATCTTTTCTAAATATCTTATCTTGTGGGCACAATGCATTTCCGATGTCCATGGTAGAACATGCCCCTCAATTCCATCTCCACTCTCCAGCTTTTCTTTTCACAGACTGTACTAACTACAGAAATATGACAACATTTGTTATTATTTCAAGAAGCCTTGTGGTTATACAAATAATGACTGTGCTTTCTAAGCATAAGTAGTGTTATCTTGCTATAAATACTGCAGAACCTTGCCTAGTGTCATAGTCATATTGGACAAGTTCTATAACCTCATCATAACCAGATGTAGTCAAGTGCAGATATTGTGGAAAGAAAGAATTTAAAAATGGAGCAAGATTTTGCCACCTCTGGAACTGGATCTGGATCAAGTACTGGAATAGTGTGCTCAAATCAAGTTACTGTTGCTTTAAAGAAATTTTACTCAAGTAAAGGCAAAAATATTTGTGTAGGAATGTACTCAGACTGAATTAAAAAGTGTGTCGGTTCAAATGGACTCTGGGTAACAACAGAGGGTGAAACAAGCATTATTAAGTCACATAAATCAAACAGCCTGACACTTGAGCAGAATAAATCACCAATGCAACACACAGACGTATGAACAACATAAACTCCACACCAGCTACAACCCACAAACACACAGATTAAAGCTAAGGAGAGAGTTTTTTTAGACTGCGTAGTACACACACACACACAAAATGCTTTGTTGCTAGGCAACACAGCCGTTGTTGGTGTTCTCCTCTGGACAGTGAGTGTTTTAATCACCTGTCTGAATGTAGTTCTGTACTGTATTAGTTCAAAAATAGAAGTTTCAGAATGTATACATAAATGATCATGATCAGAGATCACTTAAAAGTTTGGTGACATCAAATTGTAAAAAATCAAGAGTAGAACTCACGGCTATGTTTGATAGTGAAAGTAAGAGCATTTCCACACGCACAATACGAAGAGAACTCAAGGGATCGGGACTAAACAGCTGTGTAGCCTTAAGTAAACCACTTATCAGTGAGGCTAATCAGAAAAAAAGGTTTCAATTTGCTAGGGAGCATAAAGATTGGACTCAGAGTGATGGGGGCATCAGGGTAAGAAAAGAGGTGGATGAAGTGATGCTCCCATCATGCCTAGTAGCTACCGTACAAGCCTGTGGGGGCAGTGTTGTTGTAGAAAAGGCCCCAAAGTTTCGGAGTTAATGATAATTGAGTTATTTTGCCACTATTTAATGTGCTGTTCAGGGATCGGTTTATTCACTGCTGGTTATGTTATGGGGGTAGCCACTCCACCTGCCTTCGAGGGGCAGCTGATGTCACACATCAGCATCTGGTGCTTTAGAGAGTCAATGAAGTGATGGACGACGGGTTTGCAGTGCAGAACTTTTATTACCTTTCCAAGTGATTGTGCGTGAATGAAAAAATGAGTATTGTCTTTTATATTGCTTGTGGCGTTATCTTTACTTGTGTTGATGCAGCTGTCGAGGACCTCTGATGGCAAATGTGGGTGATAATTCGGAGTTTAGGTGTGGGACGAATATGCTAATTAGATCCCATTTCATGCATGCTAGTTATGTCTCTCTGCTCACCTGATTCAGCATGTCAGAAATATGTCGACTTCAGCACATGTTCTTTCATTTATTACCTGTTGTCACTGCTGTTAAGAGGTCTGTGTTTGAGTAGAAATACGATGTGGCTGTTGCAAAGTGTGTTAATTATACTGCTAATCAAGGTGCTAACTACACGACCAGACATAGCACGCTTGTCGGTTTTTCACAATAAAAGCATCCTGTCCGTTCAGTAGTGGGAGAGTACAAGGCCATTAATAAACAACAGGAAGGGCTATGTGAGCATTGGCAGTAACTTAGCACAGTGCTGATAAGCATACAGATGCCCTGTAATAAGTGTTTGCAATGATGTGATAGTTTAAATAGGATAGAAATGCAACTGTAGCAGTACAATTATTCCCTTTGTTGATTATTACTGGAGTTTAGGAGATATCTAGTTTTATTTGCATATCTCCTGATTATTGTTTACTGTTAAGTTTGCTAATGCTGTGCATATCCTGCATATGGGTGGAATTTATGTACACATATTATATTTCATCTTGTTGTATTTAGAAGAAAACCACAACCAGAGATAAAGACCTCTAGATGTTACAGCAACAGAAAAAGTAAACAACTTGTTGACTATCACTGGGCTCTTCATTTCATACTCTGGCAATACTGGCCTTAAGTGGTGTTCTGGCTGACACACCAAGGTGAACTTAGTGACATACACAGAACGAGCGCACAGGCTGAGCATATCCCTAGTATCTTCACTACAGTTATGATCTGGAGTTGCTTCAGTTGGTCAGGTCGAGGTTCAGCAACGTTATGTGCCCAAAAAATGAGGTCAGTTCACTACCTGAATATACTGAATGAGCAGGTTTTTGCATCAATGGATTTTTTCTTCCCTGGTGGCACGGGCATATTCTAAGATGACAATGCCAGGATTCATCAGGCTCAGATTCTTAAACAGTGGTTCAGGGAGCATGAGACATCATTTTCACACATGGATTGGCCACCACAGAGTCCAGACCTTAACCCCATTGAGAATCTTTGGGAGTATTGGTATCAAAATATACTTAAAGTGCAAAAAGAACTCATTATGCAGCATGGCCATATACACAGTGGAGCAGGTCAGTCACTAGCTGTTGAGTTGGCAGTTCAACACCCAGCTCCTCCTGTCCACATGCCAAAGCTCATCCTTGGGTGAGGTACTGAACTGAATTGCTCCTGATAGCCAGTTCAGTGCCTCAGTGTCACTGTGTGTGTGAGTGTGCGTGATAAAATCTATATACTGTATTTATATACAGCTATGCTACTGTGAGGCTGTGACTTACAGAAGTCATTTGAGCTAAATGCTAACATCAGCATGTCCACAATGACAATAATGACAATGTAAATGACAAATGTTCATCATCTTAGTTTTTATTTTGCTTTTAAACACTAGGCATAAGTGCAGCTGAGGCTGATGGTATCTTATGGTGAATTCATCCATCACTACAGTCTTATTCTAAACATTACCAAGAAGTTTTAGTTTTACTTTTGATCCCACTAAAATTTATTTCAAACCAGCAGACTAGAACACATCATGTTGTCTGATGCTAATGTCTGCATACTTTGCCATTATACCTCCCTCTACTGAGGCCCATTATGAAATCCACCAGAAAAGACAAATCACTATTATCTGAGAAGATATTTCAGAAAAAAAAATAGTATTTATACTAGATGACTTTTATAGATTGTCTCAACTTCATAATGAATGTCCTCTCTGTTTAATAGAGTTATATTTTAATGCATGACTCAGATGGCTACTTGATATTTTACAAGCCTTTCATTAGTCAGCATTATATTATTCCATTATGCAGTGTGTGGTTTTATAAAATTAATCTTATGAAAGAAAAAATAACTGCTCTGATGTGTATAATAAATCACTATCTTGATATCATATCCCATCATCTATACATTTACTTGCCAGACATAATTTTAAAACAATACTTACAATACTTTGCTGTTGCCTTCTTTTTATCGACTTATAATAAGTCCAAATGATCTTTTATACTGTTTGTCTTTTCATTACATAATTTTACTACCCAAGAATCAGTGGAAACTTAACGCTTCAGCATCCAAATCCACACAAGATCCTCCTTCGACCCTTCTCTTTTCACCTTCCCAGGTCGGTCATCTCTTTCTCTTATCATGTCCATACTCTTTTTCTAAAATTAATATAACAAAAATATAAATGCAGCACTGTTGTTTTTGCACACATTTTTTATGAGCTGAAGTAAAAAATATATTTTTCTGTGCGTATGCATTAGATCCCAAAATTTTCTTTCCACTGGTCATACCCATTCTTTTTCTTCTCTTTTCTAATATTTGTGGCTTTACCTGACACATTTTTGTACCTACTCAATCTCATGCTTGACCCCAATCCCTCTCTCCTTTTTATTTATTTTATCATTGCCTCCCTTTTCTTCCTTACTCAGCTGACCATTTAGCTGCTACTGGTGAGCCCTGATCCCTCTCTGGTGTCTAATTAATAGAGTCCTGCTGAGTGACCAGCTTTAACCAGCCCCACTACTGTGCCAGCAGGTCAGGCCTGTTGAAAGAAAAGAAAAACACACACACACAATCACACAGGATGAATTAAACACCTAATACAAGGAGTCCAGACACATATACGCACAAAGACACACATACACATAGGTTGAATTATATGCAAGGTGAATGCACACGCTCATATGCACAGACACACATAATCTGCCACCCTTACAGGTACACACACACACAGATTAATAACAAGTGCACATATCTCATACATTATTATCTGTCTCCCCTACAAAGCTGGTAAGTCATTAGCATCAGTAGATTAGTACCGCATTGTAGAGATTAAAACATAAGAAGAGTTCAAAACACAGCAGGAAGAAATGAATTTCATTGATTAGAAAATAACTGAGAGGGCATGGCAAAAGGAGAAAACACATGCTGATATTCATTCTTTAAAAAGAATGGATTTATCTATAGAAGGAAAAGAAAATCTTTGTTGTTGTAAATTAAGATGAATATTTCCTTTTATGGTTTGCAGTACTTAAACCTTTTCTGAGTAAAATGCCTCCTACTGTGTTGGTGACACTTCCTCTCCTCTTCTATACCGTCCAATGGAATCAGAGTGTAATGGTTTACCTGCAACTAGTAATGGCTTCACTGTCAGGCAAGACTCTGCTTGAACTTGTTGAAAAAACACAGGATAGTGAAAGTCGAGTCACCCTAAGTCAGTAGGCAGAAATGTTAAAAAAAAAAAAATTTCAGAAGGATCCACAACATCATACATCATATGACACCCTCTATCCTTAAGGTGCCAGTACACTTCAACAGAAGTGCTTGTTGGATGGTCAAACAGCACCTGAATGCACATGGGACTGTGTCCAACAACTTCTGTAAACTTACAGAACTGAATCTCACACCGACGTCGCCCAACAATTAGCCAGGTGAGTGGAGGTGAGAAAGAAACCAGGGAACATCACAAGTTATTTTTTTAGTCTTCGTAGATCCAATTCTGTCACTTATACAAATGACTGCAACGAATGCCTTCCAAAAGAGACTGACTAAAAGCCTGTGCTGTTATTCCCAAATTTGAACAAAATATTGCATCCTTTTACAAGACGACAAGAGAATAACAAATGAATGGTAAAACAGCACTTACTCCATTGCCACTCTCTCAGTTTTGAAATATTCAGGTCCTACCTTTGGCCCTGTCAGTAATGTCAGAGCAGGTGTTTTGCCCTTGTCAGCAGATGATAAATACCTGTTAACTGATTGATGCCACAGCAGGAATCAGAAACAGTGTTTTCTGCCGTTTGTGATTCAATGATGATTTATCCCTCTCTGATTTATTTTTGATACAGTGTCACCTTCACTTTTTTCCACTTTTTCCACTCAGTGAGGCATCTCACGACACTCTCCTTCATACATACTGTATTTAGACATCCAGAGGCACAACACTTGCGAATGTTAAACAAAGGGCTATGGACAGTGTCATGGCAGATGTAGTACATTAAATTTGCCATATGTGCCATTAGGTCCACTACCACCAGTGGCATAAGGTGGTTCCAATTGGCTCCAGTGCACGCTGGTTAGTGAACGCATGATGGATAAAGCGCTGTCCGCGGTGCTGAAACAACGCCCGATCACGTTGCATTTAGAAATCAGACAAGCACTTATGATCTCACTTCAGCTATTAGTTTGTTTAAAAAAGTTGGGCTGATATTTACGGAGCCTCGAACCTTTATCAGCCGTCGGTTTCGGCCCCAGTGCCCTCCGTTTCTCAGGTAGTGGTTCTGGTGGCTGATCTTGAGACCCCTGCTCTTTGTTTGAAATTATGTAGCTAATAAATTTAATGTAAAGACCCTTACTGTTATAATGTGTAAGTAACTGTCTAGTGGAAAGGGGCAAAGTAATGATAACTGGTAACTTCGGTCGGAGAAATGGGTAGTCGGAGTATTGGGTAGTCGGACTGACGTATGCTCCCCGTGCTTGCGTTGGTTTCCTCCAGGTGCTCCGTTTTTCCCCCACCATCAAAAACACATGCGGTAAGTCAATTCTCCACTCAGTGGCCCTGACCAAGGTGCTGGCTTAGAACTGGCATGGCTTCTTACTCAGCTTGCAGATGCACTCAGCTTGTCAGACTTGGCAGATTGCACCCCTGAATTAGCTATCTTATATCATATTGCCTTGTCACATGATCAAAAAGAGACTTGCCATGGAGCAACATCAATATACATTATCCAGCAATCATCATTGCATATGAGTATTTGACAAAATTACCAAAGAAAATCAGAAATTATTTATTTAGTCGAAGTTTTTTAAAGTGTATTTGTAGTTTTTTAGCTTATGTAGATAAAGCATATAATTTTCTTAGAGACTGCATCTAAACTATTAAAAATAACAACATGATGAAGATGGGTTTGTGTTTTTGAGGGCATATATAGCAAATGACAACATTTTAATTTGACATGAGTTGTTCATTGGTGGCAATGTGTATCACTTGTAACAGCCTGTTTTCCACGCAACACACTGTGGGAGGGCCGACTCTTTCTATAACTCCCCCACACAATGGGCCCCAGTGCAGTCGCACTGCCTGCAATGGAGCCTTGTGGAGACTGCAGCAACCAGCAGACCAAACTGTATAATAAATGTTTTGGTTGTTAACAACAAGACGAGATGTGGGTCAGCATGAACCCCGGCGAGTCGGAGAGTGTGTCTCCCACAGTGCCGCTGGTACTCAAAGCATGGTCATGGCCGGCCTGCTCCTGCTTTTGTGTTGCCCATTGTGGTCTGAGCTCTGCGCTGGCTTTAGTCCATCCAGGTTACCAAATAGACTGAAACAGGTCCAAACAAAAAATTAGACTATCAGCAGTGCGCCACTCTCGTCTTTCTCTTTCACTGGCATCTGCCTTTTGACTGGCTCACACCACACATGACTTCTTGATCAACAGTTATAAAGGGAAGTTGTGCTGTCTTGACTGTCTGACCTTAGTTAGTAAACTGCCATAAGTTCATTGGTCATTAGTTCCTCTCTGGTGAGTTGCTGAGCAGCTAAATATTATTAATACAAATCTAACAGCTAATAGCAGCAAAAGCTGCCTAGCTTGCATAAACACACTAACACACACACTCACAACCAACACAGGACTAACTATGCTTGACATGCCAGGTGCATGTGACTATTTGTGGCTTGAGTGATTTCGATTAGAAGTTGATAGGACTGAGAATGAATGCAGCTTCATTTTCAATTTCACAACCGTACAACTGTACTTTAATTTGCATTCACCTGCTGTCACTTCTCGCTGATGTCGAGGTTGAACTGGGGAAGTATGTTGTTTTAAATTGGTTTCATGAGCTGAATAAACATGCAAGAAAAAGACTGCATTGCACACACACAACAAATAAACACAGACACGCACGCATAACATGCAGAAACATTTAGTCTGTATGCAAATACGCATCTACTGTGTCAAAGGCCAAAGTGATTTTAAAATGAGTTTTTTACTGCAACAAATTGAAAGTCACCAGCACGAGGCATTATGTCCACGAATGTTTGAGCATGCGTGGGTGTGTGCACCTCCGTGTTTGTGTGAGCATCTTTTTTTTTTCCCTCACAGTCAAACCAATCAAAAGTCAATGTGTCAACTTCAAAATGAATCAAAATGAATATAATTTGTCTTAACGTTTCTCTTTCTCTCTCTCACATGCACTGTGGTGGACATGATCTGTGTTTCCAGTGAGTTACCATTTGTTACAGCACAAAAGTCGCATTAAACATTTTCAATTTTGTGATGCAACAGCAGGAAAGCAAATAAATTGTTGAGACGAGAGCAATTTCTGACTCTCTGCACAGCTCAACTCGAGTAATGTGATGAACAGCAGTAAAAAATGACATTTAATGAAATATACATGTTAAAATAGATGGAAGGGGAAACTGTCTACCACTTCATTATTCATCCATCCTATTCTGTTTTTTTCAAACAAAAACTTCAACTTCAACTTAAACACTTTTATCTTCAAATTTAACTGGCCATCCACTTTAAAGGTGCAGTATGCAACATTTAGTCTCACTAGATATCAGCAAACAACTATTTGCTAGGTAAAGATACAGCACAGTTATGGCATCCTGAGCAGAAAATGGCATCACAGTCCCTGTATGTATGTTGTTATTCAAGCTTTTCTGTCTATTTGGGGTGGCTGCACATGCATGCTTTGATCAACACTGCTAGCCTTGGTTGGCAGGTTGAGCTGAGTATCAGGAGCCTTTATCGGGACCCAGAGCCAAAATGGCGGCCACCTGGTCAAAATCTTGTATTACAGATAAACAGTGCACTAAAATGCATTTCTGAAAACATTTTAGGCAAGCAATGAGCAATGCACCAACAGAGTCTTGATCCATATTTGATCAGCACTGCACAAGTTTCACAGTTTCATCTGAGTTTGGGGGGTCTCAATTGCAAACCAGAGCCAAAATGGCAGCCACCTGGTTACATATTTTTGTTTTACATCTAAACATTAAATTAAAAGTTTCTGAAAACATTTTAAGTGAGAAAGACACAATGTAATAGGATAATCTTGATCTATATTTGATCAGCACTGCCTAGTTTCACAGTTTCATCCAAGTGTGGGCAGTCTCCACTGGAAACCAGAGCCAAAATGGTGACAGCCTGCAAAATATATTTTGTATTACAGCGAAATCGAACAATAACATATGCTTCTGAAAACATTTTGGGTGTGAAAGTAGTAGTAGTATTATAATCGTGATCCATATTTTATCAGGACTGCCTACTTTGACAGTTTAATCTGAGTTTTGTGAGCGATGTAACTTTATTGAGTAAATGAAGTGTGCATTTGTTTTGGTCTGAGATGCTGGTGGTCTACTGCAACCTCTAAAGGAAGTAAATGTCATAAACAGTAGCTGTAAATGCCTTCATACAATAGCATAGTATGTATTATCCAGGGAGAATATCCCATCTTCCTTTTCATCCCTTTTCCTCCCCTTTGCTCCTCTGCTTCCATGCATCATTCCTCACTTCACCTGTGAGCCCTAACAGCAATTACTGTAAACCCACCCTGCACAGCGGCCCATGCTTGGGGAGAGAAAGGCAGACAAAGGAGACAGAGAGATGTGTTGAGGACACATGAAAGAAAGGAATAGAGAGGGAAAAACTGGAGAGAATGAAACACAATAGGAAAAAGGGCAGCATACAGAGAGTAAGAAGGAGGCAAGGAAAATGAATAAGAACATAAACAAGTCTCCCACCTCTCTTTCTTTTCCTTCAATCTCATATATAAATGTGATGGTTCCTCTCCCCATACAAAACCCCATAGGCAATTTAAAGAAACTAGGCCAAAATGAAATATGGCTGCAATATAAAAACAACACTTCAGACACACAGCAGCTTGATAAGACCCTGTTGTGTGTGCATGTGTGCACTTGAGTGAGAAAGTGAGTATGTGTGTGTGTGCGTACGTGCGTGTTTGTTTCTGAGAGCATGAGCAAGTGAGAAAGATGGAGTGAGTTTGGGGTAGGTATGTGAGCAATGGGACACTAAATGGGTCGCAAGACAGTTGAGTGTTTTATTAAGATTGAATCCAAAGTAGGATTTCAAATGAAATTTTACACCATCGAAATGGTTGTATAATCTATCATACACACACGCGCAGAAAAGAGTCCCGTCCAGTTGCTATCCTGCAGTCACGCTGCACTCACACTCTAACCTTTTAGCCACCAGCATAATGTAGCATAAACAGGCTAAATCCCCGGTAATCTGTCTGTGACATGCATGAGGACCATGTTGACTTACTCTGAAGAGTGAAGCCTGACCCAAATATGGATGTGGGCATGAGCCAAGAATGTGACCTATTATTTAGTACTATAGTGTCATGCATGATTGCATGGAGACAAGAAGACAGTCTTTTGGTTGGACAAATGGACATGGCAGCCTCAAGTGGCAGTGGGAGATGACCGTTTTTCCTTTTTTGGGTCTTAAATACTTAATTACCCAGGATTATATGCAGTGACATCAGCAAAGTGGACACTCATCTGACCTAAATATCCTGCTCTAAGTGGCTGGTGGGGATTTTTTTAAATGCAGCAGGTTCAATCATTGTTGACAAATCCAGCTTTTGGGACAGAGCACTTCTCTCATGTTGCAGTGAGGGGAGACTATGTTTTGATTTTATGTTGTGATGACTGATTACATGACAAGAAACACTGAGTGATCATATATAACTAAGCCAACTGAAAGCATACAGTACAGTCAGATTAAGTAAAAGCCTATTAGTCTTAATCTAAAAGGAAGGGTTCATCTGCTCTTCCTCCATGATTGAAAAAGGCAAACCATAAACATTTCAAACCCCTTCCTAAATTATCCTAAGCTTTCTGCTTATAGTCCCTGTTGGTTAAATTATAATATTTCATGGTATCACAAAAAAGCCTACAAAATGTCAAAAAATGTAAAACTGTGATCATAAATGACAAAACAAATAAAAGGTGAAGGCAGAAATAATTGTTAAGGTGTCTTTCCTTTCTTTTTTCCATTTGCTCTTTATTCTTACTTTATATTTTTGAAGGAAATGTTTCATGAGCTTGTTTTGGCTTTTCCCATTAAATCTGGAAACCTACAAGTCAAATTTTCAAATGTATATTACATCTACATTAAACCATCTTAATTGTGAAATGCTGTTTTAGTGTGAAAACAACTGGTCATGTTGCAAGGACATCCACAGTGAAATATCAGGAGGACATGACAACGGCTAAATCTCTTTGTCTTCACCGTATTTTCATTTGATCAGCAACAAAACTGCATAACAGCCAACATCTGGAAAATGTGGGACAGACACCCCAGCTGACCAAATAATCATTTCATGGTTGGATTATAGTCAAATCGTAAATACACATAAATACATGTTAATGGCAACAGCTGTGCGTAGGATGGTTTATATCAACATTTAAAATTCATGACTAAATTTATCATGATTGATCATGATACAGAAAAAATAGAGACCACGGAAAGTCACCTTAACTTAAATCTTTAAGTCTGTGGTCACCTAAAGTATTCTGTGTTTTAATGCAGCTGAATCATGATACACTTGTTTTTGATTTTTTTTTTTGTTTGTTTGTTTTTATTTTTTTTTTATTTCTGTTGCAGTTATTTAAAGGTACTACATGGGATGTTCCTATTGTGTTGATTTTGGAGGCCCCTGTGGACAAAAGTTGTAGTGTTTCTTCCATAACCACAACATATAACATCAAAAATAAAATCATTTAAATAAAAATCCCCTCCCTCTTCCTTTTAACTAGCTAACGTACAACTCACTGTTACTTTGCCTGGGGAAAACACTGGCTTGTTGCAGCTCATTTCAAGGAGAATCAGATCTGGTGGCAGGCATTAAGAATAACTACAATCACTCTTGGCATAATGGTCATGTAGGTCATATAGAGGCATCAATACTAAATTAAGACTGTTTAATAACCAGTTAAAACTCCTTGTAGTAGCTTTAATTGTGGCCCATGAACCCCATATGTTAACCGGGAGTCATTCTGCAGTGCTGTGATAAACCCTTATTTTATAATTGTGATGTCATCTGACAAAATCAGCATAAACCCAGGTTACTAACAACAGCTCAGGTATGTATTCGGGTATACTGAGATTTCAAATGAGGCAACTAGCAGTTGTCTCTTAACTTTACTGTGGTAACCCTAACCCTAAGGCTAACCCTCAACCCTCACTGGGCTGGTGAGCTACAGTAAAGCTCTGGCCAAAAAAGTTGATCTATGCCTTCCCTCTATTTATCTCATTCCCCTGCTGCTAGAGAAAGTGAGACAGGAGTGGTTGATGATCCTTCTGATAACCCTGGACCGCCGCTCTGTGCCATGGTTTGCAGAGATGACCTTGATGTGACCATCCCTAAAGTCTGGGAGGCTGTGTCATAGGAAGCAGACGTGATTGGCGCATTGCCCACACTGGGCCAGCCTCTCCTGGCTTGTCTCCTAACTTGTCTCCTGACAGGGACTGGCTGATGTGGGCTGGACTGTCTGCAGGTCATACCGACCATCTCAGCAGTGAGGGTAAGATCCACTATTCTCTTCTTTATTTGTTGGACAAAGGGCTGTCTCATGCCACCTCTAAAGCACGTGCAGCAGTTATCTTCTCCTGCCGCAAGGGATGTGGCAACAAACTTGTCTTCACCCAACCATTTGTGAAATGCTTCTTACAGTGGGTTAGGAGACCGCTCCGAGTCATGTGTGCCTCCACCCCTCAATGGGAGTTACCACTGAGGCTTGAGCCTTTGCGGAGGGATTCTTAAGAGCCTTCCTCGCTGAAACTATTGTCACTCAAGTCAGCATTGTTGCTTCTGCTGATCTCACTGAAGTGACAGTTGGCTGATTTTGTTTGAAACAAGGAGGAGCTCGTTAGGGTTGAGAACATCACAGCACGATGCATTTTATCCCTCCATCCATCCCTTCATGCGAGGGATAGAGAAGCAAAATTGCATCTGCTATGCCCAGTACATGCTTTGGCATCCTATGTTGAATGCAGGGGTGGCAAAAGTACACATATGTTGTACTCAAGTAGAAGTACAGATACATGTGTAAAAAAAAAACAACAAAAACTGGTAAAGCTAGACATTCTGATTCAACTTCTTTACTCAAGTAAAAATGAAAAAGAACAGGCTCTGAAATGTACTCAAAGTATAAAAGTAAAAAGTTGCCCTCTGAAAGACATTTCTGCCAGCTGTTTCTGTGCAAAGCTAACTGAACCTCACCTTTTCTCCACAGTATTTATTTTGTTACATCCTGTCATATCTTTAACATCGTGTTTGTCTTGTTCCGCGTTTTACATTGTGTTCCTCATTACATGTTTTATGTAATATTCGTCTTATGTATTGTGATGTTGTTTTTGTCTTGTTTTGTTGTCTTATGTCTTATGGTTTTTACGTCATTTTCATCTTGTTATGTCTTTTTCGTCTTATGTCTTGGAGGTCCCATGGGGCACACCCAATTGGGCACGACTTTGCCTTACTATAAAGAAGTTGGAGGAATATGGTGTGTAACCTTTAGGCAGTTTGTGTCAGTGGGCTGCGAGTGTTGGCTTGTCACAACAGAGTCATCAGGCTTCACTGACTGTACCCACAGAGTCCAGTAGAGGGCGGAGCCTTTGTGAGAGAAATTGACGTTACGATATCGTAACTTTAGATCTATTAGCAGGCGCAGCTCTCTACGGGTAGGCCCTGCTGCTCTGTTACCGTCTGCTGAGGAGGTTATCAGACGAAGAGGCAGTGGGATGCTTCTTTATATACTGCGTCAGATATGAATTTGTAGGATAGTCCTGATTGGCTGGCTATGAATATACAAATTTTCAGCGACTGAGTATGTGCGTGTGATTGGAGAGAGCTATTACCCACAAAGTACAGCAGAGGGCCCCACCTGTGCTTAACTAAAGTTGTGATATTGTAACCTTCCTTTCTGTCTGGATGGAGTGCTGAAACACTGCCTCATTGTACCCAAAGATAATTTCTTCTAACTGGATTTGATATTAGCTATGCATAGCTAAACATGTATACAGGCTATGTATAAATGTTGATTTGTTTGACAAACTGTGACCAACTTATATTTTTTTCATATTGATTTCTGGATTTCCAAACATTACCGTCCCATCTGTCACCAAGCACGCCGAATTTCACTTGTGTTTCTCATGCATGAAATTGAACATTATGTTTGTTTCAGATAACCACATTTCCCTAAAACATTCATTCCATCAACTTATTTCATCACTTCATTCTTATATCTTCTAATTCCACTACTGTTAAATAACATTTTTAACAAACAGGGCAAATTAACTTAAAAATGAAACTGCAGTCTGTGAGTCAGTGTGGAGTTGGATGAATGATGATGGGAGATAAAGATACTGTAGCATTTGATGCCAAAAGAGCACAAACTGCAGCTGAAAGTGTCAGCTGCCACTGCTAAGGATGCCCCAATCAGGGTTCTTTTTTCCCACCAATCTCCTTATCCACGTCCGATATTTTTTTAATTTATTTATACAGAACACAGCTGCACAGTGGACTTTTATTAAAATATCACACGTGGAGCACTGCTCTGAGTTGTGTTGCTGTTTGCAGCTGGATAATAGAAAATGCAGCTGCTGTGGCTGCTGTAAACTGGGTGTTTGCAGTGTTCTTTGGGTGCAAATGTCTGCATATACTATACAGTTACGTATCCTGGGCCCAGCCAGCCACTGCATTGTTTCTTGTAACTACAGTATGCTTGCTTGCCACCAAAAAGAAAAAAAAATCTGAAGAAACTAGATGGTATAGACCACTTTGTCCCTCTTGACCTTGTCAGTCTTCATCCCACACTCCATTTACTCAGTTATCTAGTTAAAGTGGTGTGTTCTGAAACCTGTTAACCAGCTGTCTCACATGTATTACCCCTTTCCCCCTGTTTCTCAGCTCAGCAGCTTTTAAGTAACACCCCCCAACCCCACCCCAGCAGCTCTGTCTCTGGTCTCTATCTGTCTCTGTTCTACCAATTAGGGACCCTCATGTCAGTGAAGGACAAGTGCTTCATTACCTGTGAAGGTTAACGGAAGCCAGACCCATCTCTGGTTAATCTGGTCTGTGTCTCTGTGCGTGTTAGTATGTGTGTAAGCGTGCACTCACACACATCGCGTCTGATCACATCTGATCACACGGTTACTCACTATTTTGTGTTGGAAATCAAGGAAAGGATGTAGACGTCCTGATTAAGGAAGTTAAGCAAAACTGTTTCTACAATGTAATCACACTTTAATGAGCAGATTTTCCTGTTTCTTATTATTTCTGCTACAACTGCTAATCATTAGGTCTGTCTTAGCGAATAAAGTTTGACCTGGAAATGTTATTGTTAAATATCAGAGCAAGGTCATGTTTTTTACATTCCATTGTTTTTTAACACCAGTGCAGCTAGAATGGTCAAACATTTTCAACCTACTGCCAGTACCAGACTTTACCTAAAAGTGTCTGTATTATCATTTAAAATTTGTTATACATATAAATTGCACAAAAGGCAACAAAAATTTAGGAATTTTCATCTAATGCGGCCATAGGTGGTCTTACTGACCACACGGAAATTGTCGCATTTATATTGTTTCTTTGTAAGCAATCTTGTTTTTTGTTAGTTGCCTTCGCTGAAATACAAATAATTGCACCTGTAACTTGCTGAACTTTTGTGTTAGGGTTTTCATCTTTTAACACAGCAATATTTACAACATTTGTCTTGTTTTATTGAGAGTTTAGAAAAAAAATACACAAAAATCACAAAGATAGCAGAGGCAAACACTGCAGCTGCATATACCAAAACGCAGGCAATGTCAGGTTCGGAGGAAATGTAAGCAGAACAAAACCCTAATGGAAATATTATATTATATTATAGATAGAATATATATCTATACATATTGAAAGTTAACATGTTTTTGTGTTATTTCATTTTTTGAAGATACCTTAATAGAATAAATGCATTATTATCTGAATTGGGTATTTATCTTGAGAGATTATAGCAGCTGGAATTCAAATGGTCACAATGACCACTTATGGCACTTCTAGTAGTTATGTAATTCTGGCACTTTAAGTGTTAATTTTTAACATAAATTTTAATATTGTTAAATTATTTTGCTCTTACGGTGCAGATTTTGTGAATTAATGTCCAACACTGTTTTGGTAATTTATAGTATTTTTTTTTTCTCTCTATGATGCTTGAGTACAAGATTTGAGTGTCTCAGATCATACACATGCATGTGCCTATGTACACACACAAACTTGCATTAAAAAAAAAGAGAGAGAGAGACAGAAAGAGCATGACACAAACCAATATCCCTCTCTGTGACACCATGATTGGATATTTACTATCTCATTGCTCCAAGCTTACACACAAGAAATGAATTAAATGTTTTTTTCTTTCTTTTTTTCTTTTTTCACTGCTTATCCCTGCCTTCATAACAGCAGATTGGCATTAAAAGGGCATGGGTGAAATTAACTTGTCTGAGTGTCTGTGGTGGGTGTGTGTGTGTGTGTGTGTGTGCGTGTGTGTGTGTATGCGTGTGTGTTTGGGGGTTGCATTCCAGTCCCAAGCCTATTTTGATGATGTTGAAATGAGAGAGAGAAAACATTCTCTCAAAGGCTCCTATCAAATGCCTGTCATTTCTTCCTTTAACCGTCTAATCCCTGATGGTGTGTGGTTATGATGCTGTCTCGCTCCTCAAACAAACCGTTTGCTGCCTCTCTCAAGCCGTCTGTCTCTCTTCCTACCTCCGTCTGTGTATATACCCGACCCTCCTGCTGAGCTGTAGGCCTACTGCCTCTCTGAAGAGCCAGACCTCCCATGGCTGCCTTTCTCTTGGGTTGATGTCCACTGTTCCAGCTGGCTGGACTGTTAAAAGATGGAGTGACACAGACTGACAGGCAGAGTGACAGACAAAGAAAACAAATCATTACAGACACAGAATAAAAATGCTAACTAGAACCATAAAGGTGCTTCAGCTTGTCCCTGTTTTTGGTTGCTGGTAGAACCTGGTAGAAAGGTTCATTTCACTGGGAGCCCTTTCAGAGTTCTTCATGAGACTCTTCATGAGAAAAACAGTCCTATTTCAAGCTTTGTGACAATGCGTTTTCCACCTAATTTAAGGCAGGGCTTTTGCTTTATTGTAAGAAGTAGGAGAATTTTCTCAACTCATAAAGAAGCACTTAATCCTTCAGTTTATCAGAAACATCCACCATTCCACCACTGATGAAAAGTAACTGGAGGAGGTGTGTTCTAAACCGCTAATCTATTTTTATTACTGCATTAACTGCATTTCCAGGTTGCACCTCAGGGTTCAGCTATGCCAGTTGCATCAACTTTAAAGTGCTCTGAAGAGGATGACTTGTTTCATTAGATAGTCATCATAAATGTGGTATTAATGTTGCAGTAGTTCTTCTTGTTACGTGTTATATTTTCTTGGGAAATGGGTGTTCATTTTTCTGAGAATTCTAGGTTAACCTAGGCATCAGTTGCTTGGCTTTAGTTAGACAGTGAATCATTCAACTTTATTTTTGTCCCTGGAGCGAGGGAGGAGGGAGTACCCGGAGTACAGCAGACACTAGTGTCCAACTTCCACTGTGTACATACCAGTGCAACAATAACATCAAAAAATACAAGAGAAATTGAATAAATAGCAGCAGAAAAGGACCCTATAACTACACAATACGGTAAAGTGTGTTTTGATCAACATCTCTGCCATCATTACACAATCTCCAACATCAGCATCCAAAGCATTAACAGACATCATAGTTGTCGATATTGTCAACACCATTATCATATCATTGAATCATTTATACCATTTATGGCCTACGTCTGTGCATAGTATACACTGTGATAGCGAGCATAATATTAATCAAGTTTACTTAGGCCTGTGTGCCTCAGTCTGTATGTGTGTTGCCAAGACACTGCATCAGAGTCCCAGTAAGGCCTCGCGCAATGTTGATCCAATTGCACATTAACATACTATAAATAACATGAATACATGCACAAGTACACACACACACACATACACACACACACACACACCCACACACATAATTAATGGGCTTTCTCACACATGTATGCATTCAACACACATAGTAAACATAGTCCCCACAACACACACACAGCACTGAAAATTCCAAAGACAAGTTTACTTTTCTCTCCAGCTTTTGGCCTCCAGTTAAGTGGAAAAGGAAAGCAAAGATGACAAAAAAAAAGCCACAGACAGTATAAGCAGACAGTCGTGTGAGAAAGAAACAAGGGACAGAAACAGGAAGTGGTATAATGAGGAAGAACTAGATTCTGTGTCATCATGGCAAATTAACTTCCATTTTCATGGGGGTCATGAAAGAAAATATATGTCCAATATGACAATTACTAAGCCTGGATTTTCCTAATTTTATTATTAGTAAGTTCTATTACAGTAGGTCATACCCAGAATGAGCTATCGCAACCTGGATGACATTTGCAGTATGAGAGACTGGAGATGGTGGTAACACTTTTTGTTTGAGCATCAGTAACTCAGTAGTTGCTCATGCTGGATCTCTCAAACTTTCATACATGGTATCGTTATTTCTTTGCGACAAATAAAACTCACTTGCACGTCTACTGCACAATCACAGATTATGTGAGTTAATGTCAAAGAGTTCCCTTGTTACAACCTGTCCCACTATTGTGGTGAGTTGTAACACTAGCTGGAAATAGATGTAACAGTGAGAGGTGATTTGCTGAATTATAATCCACTCCAGGCCTGGAATTTTGTCCTTTTAGGGGTAATGCCATTTGGACTCTGGTGTTGTCAGTTTTTTACAATGACTTACAGGATGGGTTTTTTTTTTCCATTACATTGGCAGTAATGGGCTTCCGTAGAGGGAGACGGCGCATCCAGCATTACAATGAGGAGGAGAGGGGCGTATATAGCATGGATCTAGCTGTTTGTCATTTTTAACTGAGACTCCAGAGTGCAGTGTTAACCACAGAAGTGTAGAGTGCCATTAGGCTTCATGATCAAAGAAACTTTACTTCACTTCACTTTGCACGCACACTGCCTCTCTCACACTCGCCCTGAGTGCTCTGTCTCTGCTGAGGGTCTGCGTCTCACTTAATTAGCCTGTTTTTTTTATCAACAATTATACCTGGATCGAAGTCTAACCCACCACTGGTTATGTGCACAAAATTTCACCAAATTATCAACTCTGTCGAATGCATGGAAGAACTTTGGTAAAAAAAAAAAAAAAAAAAAAAGCAGTTTTGAACAAAGTGAACAAATTCAAATGAGGAAAAAAAACACAAAAACACTAGGGTTCAATAAGGGTTCAGTAACTGTCACAGTTACGGCAAATGTAGATGGTTGTCCCTGGGGTGCAGGCTTTGTGGGCTCAGAACTGAAAATGTACACACTGGACTCACACTTCTCTTGGGCTTGAGTTTGCAAAGTGTTCCATGCATGCAATGCAGAAATTCTCATCATTTTAATGAAGTGTTATATCCCCACCCAAAGTAGCCATTACATGGCTAACTGTTTTAGCATGTTAGCTTGAATGTAGCATGGATGTAAAGCATCAAATTAAACTAGAAAAACTGATACTTTAGGTTATGTATGTATGTACAATGCAATGCAAAAAAAAAAAATCTTGATAAAAATGTTTACTTTCTCACCTGAAAATCTTTTTGTTGTTGTTGTTGTAAAATCCACAATATTGCTCATAGAGACATGCCACTTCTCCTGTGGGCTCAAAAGGGAGTGTATGACAGTGTATGATATTGATGATATCACCACAGCTGTTTTCTAATTGGTCAAACTGACAACTGTTACAACTAACTCAGTGTTACAAGACTCCCCGGTCTCCCCTATTTCAAAAACAGGTATGCAGAACATATGAACACAGTAGCAAAAATATTTTCTCACTCACTACACTTAAAATCTACATACTACTGTAGCTACATGACATATTTTTACGTACACAGCCCTCTTAGTTTACACAGTAAATATTCAGTAATGTGATTCCCTCAAACAGGCTCACTAAAAGAGTTGAGAACCTGCTGTTACAACACTCCCCACTCTCCATTAAGAATAAGAGAGGCAAGAGCCAGCGAAGGACACGTATATAAACAGGAAATATAATTTGTATTGGCTGGGATTATGTAAAGCACAATATTTACTTGTTATTTTCCGTTGTTGCACTGGTACTTACCTAAGTAAAGGATCTGTGTGCTTCTTCCACCACTGGACAGACATTTCGTATTTCATATTGCACACCATTATCATCATCATTATTAGCCTACTCAGTTTAATTATTACTAAAATTATGGATTATGTGTCATTCAGAGTAAGTGTAACGTTAATTTTCTCTATTTTGTATCACTTATAATAAAAATAATACTAATTATCATAATTGTTGTTGAGGTTGTTGAAGTTGTTGTTGTTGTTGTTTGTGTACTGTAGTATGGTAGTAATAGTAGTGCAGTTGTGGGTGGCGGTCAGGGCCAGCCCAGCAGACGCTGGACAGAGGGATCCTGTCCACGCCTTCCTCACCCCATCAATGCTGCGCCCTCACTCACTCCAGCCAGACCCAAACTGCTAACTGACAAGGTAAGACGTCACTAAAGCTTTTTTTTTAAAATAAATTGTTATGATCAGTTTTACTATCTGGATATGTTTTTTTTCAAGTGGTTTGTATAAATGAGTGAGCGCGTCTCTCCTCAGTGGTAGTCTCCAGCTGCGCGCGGCGCTTTTACTCTCCAAGCTTTGTATTTGTTCAGTCTGTGTCTTTTCAAAGTAAAGCGGCTCCGCGACTCAGCTGCGCGTCTTCGCAACAAATCGTCACAAATGGAACTGTTGTCACCAAATATTTGAGGATTATAATAAGACGCTCCTAACGTGACACACTTGCCGCGGGGAAATGACCCTAACCCACCTCCCCGCTCCCTCCTCCTCTCCCTGTCTCTCTCACATAGACCCGCCGCTCTGTTGCATTCACTTGTACTGTGTGAGGAACTGGACCTTTGATCCGCGCTTTACTGAGCTGGAGGCGTGTGTTGAATGCACAAAACAGTGCCAGTAGATTTTCTGCCATTTGCATTACTGCATGGCCCATTATGGAGACGTTAACCATTTGTATGATATTTTGTACCAGCATGTGTAAAAAAAAAAATGTTGCTGTTGTCTGCTATTGCTTGTGTCTATCAGAGAGTTACAAATGCATGCTGGTATTTTCCACTGCTGGTATGCTCCTGAGTCTAATTATACAGCATCTAAAGTTGGACTATGCCTTCTACAGTATCTATTCTTGATCCTTGATCCCAACTCAGTGAACTTGAATTTGTACTAA
This sequence comes from Lutjanus argentimaculatus, assembly GCA_034769285.1. NCBI lineage: Eukaryota > Metazoa > Chordata > Actinopteri > Lutjaniformes > Lutjanidae > Lutjanus > Lutjanus argentimaculatus. The sequence continues at coordinate 9,140,959 of JAWZSL010000001.1, forward strand.
ACTTAATTGTTTTTAGCAGTCTTGGGGAGTCACGGATTACATGTAATGGGATTGTATTCCATTACAGATAGCCTGTTTTTAAAGTAACCCTCCCAACCCTATAGCTCAAAATAAATTTGTGGTGATCAAGAAAACACTAAAATTTATACCTAGATGGTAAAGTAGTCTTATAGAAGTAAAACAGAAAGTAAAAATATAGATCTGAATTTTCAGCTTAATGTAGCTAAAGGGAATTGAATGTGTCAGTATCCACAGTTCTGTATCAACAGAGCTTGAAAATGCAAAATTGGGGTGTGGTCAGTTGGAAATAAGCTGTTATAATATTAGTTATTTAATGGAATGTAATATAAATCTAGGCTACATTTTATAGGGATATTTTGGATTATTTGAAGTGGGGTTGTATGTGGTATTTATCATTAGTCAGTGTATTATGTACAGAAGGTGCAGGTAAGTGTGCGCCCAGTTTTGGGGAAGCAGAGAGGAGCTCATCATTGTACTGATGGAAATGGGGTTAGTAGAAAAATGTATTTTAACAGCCTAAAAAAAGGTGGTCGCACTTTATTTTACAATACAGTGATAAAGCAAGCAGTATTAAATTAGACAAAAACTAACTGGTTATATTCAAATTAGACACTACACCTAATGGTACACTGAAAAGACATAACCTGATTTCACCTTAGTTTTGTAATGTGTCCCTAATTACCCTCTAATTAAGTCTGATAATGGTCTAATGAGGGGTCTTCTAGTTTTTGTCTAATTTGATACAAACTACAGCTTTTCATGTCTTGCTAGTGTACTGTAAAATACACCACAACCAAAAAGGTCTACCTAAAAAATCCATATCTGTTTAAGTGTAAGCTATATGTAGAATATATTCACTGCTTTACTTTGCTGTCAGACAGCCCTTTACTTTGGCAATACATTTTCGCAACCATTGTATTCCTTAACCATAAGAATGCCTGCCTGTGGTACCACTGTATTATGCTGCAGATCAGCAGCATGAAATCAAACTGTACTTTTAACTTTAAAAGATTTCAAAGAGGATGTGTGTTTTTCTAGGCTGTTCAAACAAACAAGTGTCCTGGTTACCATATATTTCACCATGTTACATTAAGTGATATTGGCCTTAGAGAGCTGTGCCTCGTCACACTTAATATAGACATCAACACTTAACATGCAAGACTGGAACAACTCTGTGTTTGATCATTTCTCTGAAGAAGATTATGAAAAAACCACACAAAGTTTCTATCTGCAAAAGCTCTCCGTTTTCTACTTCGGTTCATTAAGGTATGCAGGGTTTCCCCCAGAAAACTTGCGTAAGCCTGGTGGTAGAGAAGTCCACCGGCGGCCTACCTGTTTTTGTAAAAAAAAAAAAAAAAATGTTAAAAGTTGACAGGAATTTTGAAATTATGACTATTATGTGTTATTATAAGCCATTTATTAACAATACTTAAATGTAGAGTCTTACAAAAAGGCAAAATCTTGAAATACGGTTTTAACAAACACAAAAAAATACAATTAAAATAAATAATATCAATTGTTTTCACTTAAGTTAAATCCTAGTGAATCTTAAAACAAGCATTGCTGGTCACATTTAAAAGTAAAATTAATTAACATAAATAAAAAAGTGCAAACATGGCCAAGGGGTAAAACCAGGGAACTCAGAGGCTGAAGAGGTATGCTGTGCTGTGCAGTGTTGGGCACGTTACTTTAAAAAAGTATTTAGTTTTAGTTACTAGTTACTTCTCCCAAAAAGTAACTGAGTTAGTAACTGAATTACCCCACTATAAAAGTAACTAGTTACCAGGGAAAGTAACTATTGCGTTACTCTTTTTTTTTAGTTTAAATATGTCTAAGAATTTGGATTTTTTTCGAAGCAGGTTTCACAAGCCAGTTGCATAGAGTAGAATTGCATAGACAGGTACTTACACAGAACTTTTAATATTTATTGATTAGAGTTGCTTACAACGGATGTGGACAAACACTTCGCTCCGGGACATAATGTACACTTCACATGTACGTTCTTGCCTTTTACCTCAAGAGAAAAAAGTAGTGTGTCTGTACTTCCACTTTGAAAACGCCAACTTTCCCTCCAGACTCCCCATTGCTGCAGTTTACCTCTGCTAGTTTGGGTGTGTGGGGCTGCGGTGTGTGTGTGTGGTTTGTGTGTAAACTGAACACTGCCTCTGATTGGCTTACCGTAAAAGCTTATGCTACCTTAGCCAATCATCATCACTTATGCGGTTGTCTCGTTCCTCCCTCCTCCCTCACCAAAGAAAAAAAATAAACAGCTGTGCAGCTCCTGTGGCTGAGAGACAAGTCGGATGACAAGAGCTTCAATGAGTAGCTATAGTTTATAACGCGCCCCATTTAATTGTCGGTAACGGTAACGGCGTTGTAACGATGGCAATAGTAATTAGTTAGATTACCGTTACTGAAAAAAATAACGCCGTTAGTAACGCCGTTATTCTCATCACTGGTGCTGTGTGACCTCTTCTACTTTTTGCTGCACATGGTGCAGGTTGGATCAGTGCAAATAATCCGTCTGGGCTTTTCAAAGAACTCTTCATGCTTACCATACTCGGTCTTGTAGAGCCATCTGCTAAATTTAGGGTCAGCTAACCATTTTGGATTAAATCCGCTAGTTCGATGTTTACCATCGCGGCTCGCAGGAGGCTGCTCCGACGACGTGCTAACATCCGTGCTAACTCGCACTGGCTCTGCCTCATTATCGAGCCACGGCTCTGTCGGCTTGCCGGGGATGCACTCCCCTTGGCCTGGGGGTGAACGAGCGGGCTCATCGTCTCCTCCAGTGCTTCTCCGACATGACACGTAAAAGTTGTTAGCGTGTAGACAGGTAGAGGTTTTGGGCGTTCAGATGATGGAAAATACACCAGACCTCTCACCCCCTATGTGTTCACGTATCGACCATAAGCTGTCGCCATTGCGCTTTCAACTGTATCACCAGATGCGGTTAAAAGCTCTGTATACCGTCTTTGGTATCACTGTTTTGGTGCATAAAAAAACCTATTTAAAATAAATAAACAAGTGACGCTTAGCCTGGCGGGGGGCAAGAAAAGCCTGGCGGCCCACCAGGCCTATAAAGCACTGGGGGAAACCCTGGTATGCTCTTGTCTCCATCATGAACAGCATCGTATTGTTGCCATAATAATCGCTCAGTTTCTTGTATTTGTTGTCTCTTCCATGAACCACTATAACGCTGACCCAAACCGCAGATCTGCAGCGTAAAACAGCCCACGACTATAGACCGTAGGTGCAGTTATACATAGGCATACAGAATTAGAATGGATGAGAAAATGTAGCGCCAAAGTAAAGGGCTGTTTGGTGGCAAGGTAAAGTGGTTAAAATGTTCTAAATGCCGCATACAACCTAACTTCAAATAACCCTGACTAAATTCTAACTATCCCTTTAAAAGATAATCAGTAAGGTGTTTATGTGTGCGTTCTTCTTATCTTCCCAGGATTTCTGATGGCGACATTCTGTCTGTGTACACACATCCTGTTTCTTTTTCTGTTGCCTCATTGCCTGAGTGCATCACCTGTCAGTCAAGATGACCTTCTAGTCACTACTAAGCATGGGAAAGTTCAAGGCAAGTTGCTCTCAGTGTTGGGCGGTGATGTTCGAGCATTTCTTGGAATTCCTTACGGAAAGCCACCTCTGGGGAAACTGCGATTCAGAGCTCCTGAGCCAGTGGAGTCGTGGCAAGGGGTAAGGGATGCTACCAAATTCCCAAATACCTGCCACCAGATACCAGATACAGCATTTCCAGGTAGGATATAAGTTTGCACGGATGGACACAATGCATACATGTTCTGTGTACTCTGCTGTGTACTTGTACTCTGAATTATTCAAGTGGGTGTCGTCAGTGAAATACCTGCCCAAAATAAGTCCAGTAATTGAAACACCTGTCCGAAATGTCAGCCATTACTTGATGACTCACTGGGACTGTCTGAGGTCCCAAAATAGTATCGTGGGAGGATTTTTGTCATGCCCAGCATTTTGACTTACTCTTTATCGTTACTCACTGCATGTTGAGTACTGTTTCATTTTTCTACTTTAATGTCTTGCACACAAAAGGCACAGCATTTTATCATAGCGTAATGAAGTCTGCATGTACAGTAGGTGTGGTGTAGTGTACTTGTACCTAAGCACATGCACTCAACAACATATTATGTAACATTTATACATTAAAATGTCTAAAAGTGCAAGACATATAATATTTCCAACAATGGTCAAACACAGAGAAATCTGTGATTTATTCAAGGTAATTGTGCGTTACCTGTTAGCCACTAGTTGCTATAACTTCCAGGGAAAGACAGGATACGTCAGAGAGTGAGGAATGAAAATGTAACGTGAATAGAACATTAATACGTGACCTCATCTATAAAATTTGAGTCACGTCAGATATATTTTCATCTGCAACAGTGGTTGTTCAAAAATGAAGACAACTCCCAAGATCCCACGCTACTTCACAGTGTCATCAAACTACATTTTTTGTCATTGTTTTACTGTGGCAGAGACCCCAAGCAGAACTTATGTATTGTTCATTTAATGGTGAGAAAAAGTCAAAAAAAATGTATGAGCATCGATTATTCAGCAGGACCAGGATTTCATTGGACTCTCTCATGTGTTGAACTCTCAGTATAAGCTAATGAAAGGTGTTAAGAGGTACAGAGTACAGTCATTACAAACATTTATTTGTCCCTGTAGCAGTTGAATTTCAAATAAGAGAAAAAAAATAAAGGTCAAAATTGTTGCAAACTGACGGTTCAAACTCTGAAAACCTTGGATACTACACTTCCCACAGTGCCACTTGAAAACGTCTGATTGTTGATGTCCCTGCCTGGCGAATGTTCACTGTTTATCACCCGTTTCATAACCCAGGCTTTTTGTTATCAGTTTTAAATCTGCAAGCTCAGCCCACAATAAACCTGGTGACATCACAATGACATCATCAGCGGTTATTTTGTCAGGCTCGGGCTAGGCTCCTTCAGGGCCATAAACATAGCCCAACAATTTTCACTGGCTGAGTAGTACCTAACATGACCAGTGAACTGATCTTCATGTGCAGAGACAGTGGACTGCTCCTTTAAGCTGAAACTTGGCAGACTTTGGTTTTGTGGTGCGTTGTAACACTTGGATGACCAAAGCGTGACAATGCACCAAAGGAGTCCATCTGAATACATGTTTGACTAAAATATGACATTAAAGGGCTACTGTACTAACTTCATGTAGGCGTTTCAGTGGGGGGGTGGCAGTTATGTAACACCCTGTTTACACATACACACCCACACACAGTGTGTGAGGGTGTGATTTAATGATTTATTACTCTGTTGTAGGCAGTAATAAACCTAGAATGTGAATTGTGATAAACTATAGCCATTTTATCAGTTTAGCAGACAAAACTCTACTTACTGTCTACTGTCTACAACACACATTCATTAGGACACATTCACAATTTGAATTTGATACAGACCTAGTCCTCCATCCAAGACTTGAACTGGGGCTGGGTCATGGATACATAGCTATTTATAGACACAGCCACCTGTCAAGGGTTGCTTGGAAGCCAACTACACCCAGTACCAGGCATATGGACAGAGTAACATACTCCAAATATAGAGATGGCAACACAGATAGATACGGACTAAAAGCATTGATGTTAGACTGCTGTTCATTAAGAGGAAAACAACCCAGAGATTTATTTATTTATTGCTTGTAATAAAGTCATAATGACGTTGAACCTTTGCCTGATCTCACACTCTAAATATCTGAAGGAACAGAGATAAGACTATCTATCAATTGCTAGACTGCTGTCCCAGTCAGTCTCTATTGACATTGATTAATATGATCTTTCTTTCCAGGGTTCAAAGGCGCAGAGATGTGGAACCCAAACACTCCTATGAGTGAAGACTGTCTGTACCTAAATGTCTGGTCACCACGTTTTAACAAAACCCAGAACTCAGCACTGGCTCCTGTTCTTGTGTGGATCTATGGTGGGGGGTTCACTATGGGAACATCCTCTCTGGACCTTTATGATGGTCGCTTCTTGAGTAAATCTGAAGGTGTCGTTGTGGTATCAATGAATTATAGGTAAGAACTGAACTAAACTGAAACTATAAAATGCTGTTAATGAGTGGATGTGCAGTAAAACCTTTACATGCAACACTTTTGTTTCTGCTCCCGTTTTCACGAGTTATAGTAAAAGATGTCAGACTTCTTCTGTGTACACAAAATATTTATTTCTCTCAAATTTTGTTCACAAATTTGCAAAAATCTGTGTTAATGAGCACTTCTTCTTTGCCAAGATAATCCACCTGACAGGTGTTGCATATAGAGATGATGTTTAAACATCATTTTTATTGCACAGGTGTGTCTTGGACTGGTCACAAGGCTACTCTAAAATGTGCAGTTTGATCTTGAAACAAGACAGTGGGAAACAGATACTAGTTTTTTTTTTCTCTCTCTGATGGAGAGGACTCAGATGAAGACAGTAATTAAAGGCTGTGAATTAATCAGTGTGCTCCTGTCTTCTTTCATTTCCTGGAAGTTTGATGACCTTAAGCTGAGAAGCAACTGATTCAGCTGTATTTTGCTGGAAGATGGACAGAGACCCCATGACCTGCTGTTCTCTGCATTAGATTGGCTCACCCTGATATTCTTACCCTAACTCTAACCAGCCACTCCTCATGCCTAAGCCTAACCAACACAACCAACGGAGGCAACGAGTACTAGCCAATCAAAGAGACTAGTGTGGGTCATGACTTTGCCCTCCCGGTATCTGTAGCCCTATGTGAAATAGTCACAATTAAGTGCTAATAAATATCTTTTTTCAAGAACTTCAGCTTTCAACTTCAACTTTCTTCCTTTCAGCTTCAGTGGTCATTTATTTTGACCAGTCCAAGGCACACCTGTGTAATAATCATGATGTTTAAACATCATCTCTATATGCAACACCTGTCAGGTGGATGGATTATCTTGGCAAAGGAGCAGAACTCACCAACACAGATCGAAACAAATTTGTGTAATAAAATGACCGAAATAAAACTTTCTTGTGCATGGAACAAGTTTTAGATCTTTTGCTTCAACTCATGAAAACTGGAAGCAAAAACAAAAGTGCTGAGTTTATATTTTTGTTCAACGTAGTTAGTGTATAGAACTGCAAACTCCTTGGACAAGGAGGACAAAGACCCACACTGGAAGTTGCATAAGAATAAGGACATCAAAAATGATTGCTGGTTTGGGTGCATTAAGCAGAGCCAAGGAATTTGTAAACAGGAAATTCATGCTATCTCTACCCATTTAGCTCTATACTGAATCTATAAGATTGGTGTGCAGTTATATCTCCAGTTGAATGCTGTTCACATCCTTCCTAATTCTTGTCCTTCTCTATGAAAGACTTGGACCACTGGGTTTCCTGTCTCTTCCTGACAACAAGAATATCCGGGGAAATGCAGGCCTGCTGGACCAGCGCTTGGCCCTTCAGTGGGTAGCCAATAACATTGCTGCTTTTGGAGGTGATTCTTCAAAGGTAACATTTTTTGTCCTGTATCCTAATATCAGATAACACGGTTTGTTTAAATTATTAAAAAAACAAACAAACAAACAAACAAACAAGTCGTTGGCTTGTGATCTGCTGCCGTTTCCAGGTGACTCTGTTTGGGGAGAGCGCTGGATCAGCATCTGTGGGCTTCCACCTGCTCTCTCCGGGTAGCCAGGGACTTTTTCAGAGGGCTGTGATGCAGAGTGGCTCTCCTAATGCGCCCTGGGCCACACTCAGCCAGACTGAGGCCTGGCACAGGTACAGTACGGCGCATCAATTCAGCCACTAATTAATTTGATTTATTTAGCCGCTCATCTTTTCACTTCCTCTGTCACTCACTTGTATTTACTGTCTGATTGATTGTTTGAAGCTGCAGTATTAAATGAAAAGGATACATGCTCGGTCATGATCAGTAGTCACACGCATAAAGTATCATTTACAAAAATGGGGACTCACAAGGTACAAATACCTAATGGCTTTCTTTCCATAAACAACAGTGTCACTGTTCACGTTCTGGCAAATTTGACCAAGATCATGGACGTATATACATGGTGCCTGATCAAAGGTTAAACATTAGTTCGCTTTCTCATTGGTTTACACTCTTTCATCGTTAACCAAGTCAAGTCAGTTTCATTAATACAGTGCCAAATCACAACATCAGTTATCTCAGGGCACTTTCCATATAGAGCAGGTCTAGACCATACTTTTTATATTACTTACAGAGACTCAATAGTTCCCTCCAAGAGTAAGCACTAAGGCGACAGTGGCGAAGAAAAACTTCCTTTTAATCAACTCTCCTTCTTACCCTTGCTATCCCTTTCTCAACTGTCATTCCCTTTGTCGCTGATTGCTTTACTCCCTCTCCACGTTAATATCCAGGTCCACGAAGCTGGCGACAGAACTGGGGTGTCCCACGTCTAATCCAGCAAAACTTGAAGAGTGTTTGCAGAAGGCTGATCCTGTGTCAATCACTACGAAGCAATACGAGGTTCTCACGAAGCCGATGCTTTTAGCCGTAACCTTTGTCCCTGTTGTTGATGGTGACTTCCTACCAGATGAAGTTGAAGTAGGTGTGTGTGTATGTGCTTTTGTGAATGTGGGTGGGGTTGGCAGTTATGTGGAGAGTTCGTTAGGTGTGAATGTCCCTTTTGAACATAAAATAATGTTGTTGTTGTTTAATTTTTGTCTTTTATACTTAAGTTCTAGTTTATTTCCCTATCTTAGCTTGATTGACAGATGCAACAATATCAATCATCCAAAACTGTTTTTTAGATTTAGCATTTTGTTAACTATATTTCCTAGTTCCTGCACCGTGAAACCTTTCACACATGGAAATACACATTGAAATTCAGTTGACATTATATTTATATGACGATCTATCTAACAAACTTTGACTTTCACCAGCTGTATCCAGGTTTCAGCCTAGCATCAACAGAGTGCTGCAGGGATGACATACTGTATTTTTGTCGACCAGCCTGTAAGTTAGCATAGCTCTTGTCCCCTCCACAAAAAGCCATTGGTTGCAGAAAAATAAGCTCTGCTGCGATATAATCTCCATAACTAAACATAATTTATTGTGATTTTTTGAAGTGTAAATGTGATCACCAGAAGTATAAAGCTAAGGTTAGCCTATAAAGAAACTAAACCACAGTCATGTGGCTCAATATCACCCCTGCTGACACGTGTTTGGCTTGATGATGTTTACTGTCCGCGACAACCTCTGCAGTCTCATTTAGCCACTTTGTAGCAACTGCCTTTTTAAAGACACAAAAAAGCTTCAAAATTCATGAGTGGTCTATTTACCAGTGTAGTGTATGTCATAGAAGAAAACAGGAAAATCTGAGCTTCTGTTAGCCACAGACCTTATTTTTGGCAAATAACCAAAAACCCTGCAGCACTCTATTACTGCTTTGACATTTGAATACAGTGGTTACAGTTATTTGGCTCAGAGACACCACATCAGAACACATCTTGCATGACCAGCAGCAAACCATTTTTCCTCTGCAGGTGCTCCTGAGTACTGGCACCCTCCCGAAGAAAGACGTGCTGTTAGGCTTAAACAAGGACGAAGGGACCTACTTCCTCATGTATGGAGTGCCTGGATTTGACATCACCAGTGAGAGTCTCATCAGTAGGAATGACTTCCTGAATGGAGTGGACCTTTCAATGACGGATGCAAACGATGTCACAAAAGAAACGGCCATTTTCCAGTACACTGATTGGACAGAGGAGAACAACAGAATGAAAAATCGTGACTTGCTGGGCACTCTGGTTGGAGACCAAGTGTTTGTTTGTCCTGTCCTAGAGTTTGCTCGCAGGTGAAAAGCAATTCTAAAGAGTTTTAATGATGTGGTCTGACTTATGGTCTTATGGTATAGTCACAAAAGTTAATTGTTGAAATCCCAGAACTGGACTTAGAAGGAAGGCTTTGATTTTCTTAACTAGAACTAGTGTAAAACAAACAAGCCTAAAGTCATTGAAAGTAGTGTGTTAATAGACTCAGAAGTAAGTCTCGTCCCTCTGCATATTCTAAGGATAGCCCTGGGATTATTTAGCCCCCTGTCATACACACATTGTTAACCCAAGCTAAGCCCAGGGCTATATGATTCACACTGCACTCCTTCTAGCCTTAGCTAAATGTCCATTGGTACAGGAACTGATGTGAATATTCTGGGATGTTTTTTGACTACTCTTAAATCTTTTTAGGTTCATGCTGGCACCTTTTTAGCCCTCGGTTTATTCAATTTTCAGGGGATAATTCAACAAACCCAGGACTAGCCCTGCTTTGGAGCTGGGCCAGCAAGCCCTTGGCTAAAGTTGAGGTTAGCCCACTTCGGAATCTACCAGTGTAAAAGCTCTTTTAGGGTCTGGGACTAACAGCTCCCTTAGCTTGGGGCTAACAGCTCTCTTAGCCTGGGGCTAAGTGCAGTGTTAAAAGCCCTTAAATGCTTTGCTCAATAGAGACACTCTCTCAGCTTTCATTGCGAAAACTGGGTGGAAACAATTAGAGCAAAACCTGCACTGCAGAACCAATCCAAAGTCTTGAGTACTGCCCCTGATATTGAGCTGGTGACATGCAGAAGTTTGTGCCTACCACTGAGGAGAATGGATGGAGAATGTTGTTTGCGGTAGGGCGTGTGCTTGAAAAGATTTAAAGGATGTTGGTTTGTTAGCCACCACTCTAGCTGACGTTAAAGCAGCTACCTTGCATTTACAAATCTCCAGGTGATTGGTAGGCAGTGAGATCTTTGATTGTCTGGTGTCACAAAAGTAGTGTGTTAATACAAGTAAAAGTAAGGGACCTCTATCTCAAACTTGGCGTTCAGAACAAAAAGAAAAAAATGCAAAAAGCTATGTTGCTGGGGTTGTGCTGCTCTTATACACCAGAAGTTGCAGAACCAGAGCTAGAAGGATTATGAAGGACTGTCACGACCCCAGCAATAGATTATTCCAGCTTCTGTGGTCTGGCAAGCGCCTCTGTAGCCACAAGTCCAACACAGACAAGAGGAGAGAAGAAAAAGCTTCTTTCCTCAGGCCACCAGAAACTGTAAACTGACTGACTGACTCTGACCTCTGCATATCCTCAGCCTTGTCAGGCACATTTTCTTCAGGGAATCCTTGCACTGCCCTGCACAACACATATTTACACTTGTAATATAATACATTTTACTTTTTTAAACATATATTTATGGGTTTTTCATAGTCAGTCATAGTTGTTTTATATTTTATGTACATGTGCCAGCCCTGTCTTCTGTAAGTTATGTTTGTTATATACAGCTAATTTACAACAACAAGCCATTTTGAGGGAAAAGCAGCGCAGAGGGAAATCCATTCTCTATTGAAATAATCAGAAACAGAAATAGTTTTATTGTCAAGTAGGTTTTTCACTTACAAGGAATTTGCTGTAGCATGTTGGTGCATAACAATTACTGTCAGCTCTAAAAACAGTAGAAAGAATATTTACTAGTGTGACTAATCTGATTATTTGTTTGACTTATTGCTCACAGATAATGTTTTTCATTTGTTTTCTGCCAAAATAGGTAATCTTGCAGTACACTATCCAGTTGTAGCAACTACATCATCATTCACAAATAAGCAGTGACTTGAGACATGATAATATTTGATCATATATATTATTAATATTTAACCAAAGTGACAATCTTTCCCTATCTTTAACCACAGTTTTTGTTTTTGTTGCCTAAACCTACCCAAAATCACAATCTTTCCCTGGACATCGTCGCTACAACGTAATTCTGAAAACAATTTAGTAATATGCAAACGTGATTTACAGAAGACTCAGACTGATGTTTTTCTAATCCTTATTTTTCACACTAATCTCGCCTGACATTAAGAGCGAGCCACATTGCATTTCACTACACATATTACTTGTGTATGTGACAAATCTTTGAATTTTCAAAGCTTGTTTTAAAATACAATCCGGGAAGCCCAGTTTAAGTAATCCATGGGTTTTGAAGACTTACCAGACACCAAACATGCTGGCAGTCATTTTAACTTTCATTATGATGAGTTTAAGAGAGTAGAAAGAAATATCATGTTCAGTAATTTACCTCTAGTTCTGTGCTCTCACATTGGTATTTGGTTGGCCACCACAAAGGCTTGCAATATAAGGTTTCATTGCTCTGCAGCTACTGCTGAGCCATTTGTTTGTTGTTTTATGACCCTGTGTTTTGCTTTTTGTTAGTTTGTTTTTTGTGAGAGGCCCTCACATTGGCACCTTCACCGTGTCAGTGTAGCACTCCTGTTTCAATGAATTAGGAGGCTGCATTTTTTCATGCAGTGACCCTTTTGGTTGTGCCGAGTCAAACCTCGCCACGCTGATTTGCATTTCCATCACCACTTATAACATGTCGAGCTATACTGAGTCACCCCGAGATGGACCATCACCAGAGTGGCGCCAAAGCGCGCCCAACCTGCCTCCTAGCGGGTTGTGGTGACATATCAATGACTGTGGCCGACTTGTGACGACCCCCCCTTCTCCCCCTCAAACAAATGTATGTTGTGATGCTGAACTTGTGTGTGCAGGAGAGCAGAGAGAAAGCGGCTTTTTAAAGTCTGTGTGTGTTCAGCTCGCAGTACGTTTGTAGCTTCTTACTCAGGTGTGGGCAATTATTTTTCATGGCCTTGGGCCAAATACAAATGATATATAGTCCCAATAATGGCCAAATCTCTAATGATGGAATGGTCAGAAGTGTTCTATATAGGGCAGTTCTACTGCTGATCACCCCGAATTGCCATGTTGATTTGTGGGCTAAATTTTGTTGCCAATGTCCAAAATTTGACGTACACCATGCATGCTGCGTATTTATGCATATTTATTTATGTATTATGCAACAATAGCAGCGCAAGAGTATAAGAAGAACAACATGGATGTACAGTACTGAATGAATAAAGTTACAGTTTATTATAAAATATGCAGTTCATCACCATTCCAATGACACAGCATGACCTATTCAATATAAAGGTCTGATAATGGTTTAATGTAGCAAAATGCTATTGGTTGTCTTTGCTAGATTTTTGATTGTTGTTTTTTTTTTTTCATGATGGCCTTGCGGGCCACATGAAGCCCTTCAGTGGGCTGCATTTTGCTCAGGTCTGTTCTAACTAAATCTCTAAGGTTTGAAGTTTAGTTTCTCTATTGTGTCGCTCTTTGAGCTTTCAGGTATCTGCTTTATTTTACAGTTTCATGTTCACTTTCAGCTGACAGGAGTCAAGTGAAAAATGCTGCTGATGAAAATCCAACTTTTCCTGATTTCGCTACTTCATAATAAAAGCATTTAAATAACAAAATAACAGGATTTTTATTATGAAGAAATTAGAAGAAATTAAGTGTTTATTGGCCATTTTGTAGCCACTTGACTGGAGCTAATCTTGTCTTCAGTTTAAAGACAGACCCTCAAGTGGGTAGCCCCGTTGTAATGGAGATGCAGATTCCTGGCATGCTGGCCTGACTTCTGAGTCAGCACAAGTGTGTGGAAAAGGGGTATCACTGTCCAATCCAACTGAATAGTTACGGTCATGAATATCTAAAAATAAATAACACAGTCAATTTTCATTTCTTGTGGTTGTTACATATGTGTGTTTGTATTTCAATTTCTCTAATTAACCTGACTTAGTTCAATATGGTCATCTGTTTTCCCACAGGTACTCGCAACGTGGTGGCAAGACTTTCCTTTATTTTTTTGACCACCGGTCATCTGTCAATCCTTGGCCAGCATGGATGGGCGTAATGCACGGCTATGAGATAGAATTTGTCTTCGGGATGCCGCTGAACGCCTCCCTGGGATACACAAAGAATGAAGTGAACATGACCAAGAAGTTCATGAAACATTGGACCAACTTTGCTAAGACAGGGTATGTATAGATAGACAATCCGTCGCTCTAGCTGTGTGAGGACCCTCATGGCACTTTTTAATTGTCTCGATTGGCTTTTCTTTCCATCAGGAATCCAGGCATTGATGGAGCTACATGGCCTGTGTTCACCCCTGGACAGCAGGAGTATGTCACTCTGAACTACAACCACCCAGAACAGAAGAGGATGATGGGAGCCAAAGAGTGTCACCTCTGGAACAAACTAATACCCAAAATAGAGACAGTCTCAGGTTAGACACACACAAACACACATCTATCTGTCTGTCTGTCTGTCTGTCTGTCTGTCTGTCTGTCTATCTATCTATCTATCTATCTATCTATCCTATCTATCTATCTATCTATCTATCTACCTACCTACCTACCTACCTACCTACCTACCTACCTACCTACTACCTACCTATCTATCTATCCATCCATCATACACACACTCACACATACAAGGAAATCTATATAGTTATCTGTAGTAGGAGGCATTGCGTCAGGTGCTGCCAGGAGGCGTTTTGCCTTATTTAGCCTGTGGAGGAGATTTGTATCCTGGCTTGCTCCCCCTCTGCTTCAGCGCCAATCTGGAGGTCTGAGTGGGAGGAGAGGAGGGTCAGTCATCACTTCACTGAACACTGATCAAACACAGGGTGAATAATACTCATACACCTCTCCACTAAGGTCATTATTCTAATACACACACTTGTGCAAACACAGACACACACACATCCCACACTGCACATCAGCACATGTAGATATTTTTTTTTTGTTTTTTGTATCATACAAAGCAGTATCTACTATGTGGCGTCAATCATGCTTGATACTACATTTGTTTTTAGATAAATGTTATCAATAGGAAGTGAGGGGAAAAAATGGGAAAAAACTAAAACATGTAAATATATACACAAATCTGCTTACATTAGACAATACTTTTGTGAAATATGACATAACAATAGTCTCTCTGTCTGCCTCTTTGTCCACAGATGATCTGCTGCTTTGTAAGGCGAAAGGGATAACGCTCTGTTCTAATTACATGTTCCTCCTCATTTTATTGGCTATAACTTTAACCTTCTGATGGAGTTTCATACAGCCATGTACAACAGTTTACATAAAAAATAGTGGACAGAAAGAATGAACAAAGCTTAGCCTTTACTATTGTCAGCGTTTTATGTTTGTATTTTACAAGTTTTCACTATAGCGAGTGTGCAGTTTAGTCAAAGAAATGCTTCACTTCAATATTCTATCTGTATCCAGTGGCAGAGAAAATTCTCTTTTTGTCTTCTTAGGAACCTTTGTTGTAACTTTTCTTATGACAAGCAGCACGTACAGTGATTGCTTCATTCAGATATGCAGCATCTCACATGTCATGGTAGCTATATGGTCCTCAGCTCTGCAGGAATAATAATCCAGGATGCAAGAAGATGAAATTCATGAAAGCTATTGTACAATACACAACAACCAAACAGTGGCCTCTGTTATGACATGGCAATTTCTGATCACCAGTTAACGTCCAGATATTTGCTTATGCCTTTCTTTAAAATGTGTGCAGTTTATAAATGGTGCTCACAGTAACTGCAGACTAACAGAATGGTTTAACCACATTTTTATTGAAGATTTTTCTGTGATTGTAATGCATTTGACTCCGAACGGTCAGATTTTGGCATTTTTACTTTTACAAATTAATTTTCAACCTGTGGAACATGTATTATTTCTTTGCTGACAATAAGGCTGACGGAATGATTGTTTCTGTTTTTGCATGTGTCTACTACAAAGACAATCAGGGATGCCTTGGATTTGTATTGTTGTCTTGTCTATTGTACTGATCAGTAAAAACCATGTAATGATAATTAAAGATGTGGATACAAAGTTGACTGTGAGTGGGGGTGTTCTTTAAATCGATGAGCAGTATGTTGACTGATTGTATGTTTGTCTGATACACATGTGTGCGGAAAGAGGATTTGGGCCATGGGTGGAAATTTTATATGAGAAAGACAGAAATCTAACTTCAAAATCTGAATTTTTGAGATTAATTCTGACTTTTAACCCAAAATTATTACTTTATTCTCAGAATTTGGACTTTAAACTCAGCTTGAGCTCAAGTAAATTTTCCATACAAATGTGCATCTTCAAACAAACAACCACAAAATCACTTGTTGTTACTTCCTCTATGTTGTAGACGGGCTTTTTTTTTTTGTTTGTAGCTTTTGTGAAGGAAGGAAGGAAAAATGTTTGGGAGTTAAAAATAATAATTTGAAAATATTATTTAAGCTAAAATACTTAATACTTAATAGTAGTTATATTTAGTTTAACTGGATGTGCATAATCAGCAGCTTATATGAATTTTCTTCTTTCTTCTAACATTTTATTTTCTTTCTCTGAGAAGTGCAGTGATCTTTTTGCAGAAGGAAAGACTTAGCTTTTGAACACAGGGGAGCATAAAATCTGGCTGTACAAACTTGGGCGCAGCGAACATCTGGAAGTGCAGTCATTCCTGTCATACACATATGATATTAAGCAGCAGAAAGCATCATGTAAACAAGTTTTTCATAGTGTCAGTACCAAACAATCTCATAACTGCCATTGTGACTTGCTGAATGATATTTATTCTTGTCATCGGCAGGGTTTCACAGTTTAGCACACTGTGTTATTGTTCCTCGTTCTGTCACTGAAGACAGTAATGTGATAATAAACAGTGTCGCCGAGCAAAGGTCAGAGTGTTGATACAAAAAGCTAATGAGATGTTGGAGAGAAATGAACGGCTCTGGTTGAATGACCTTGAATACTATTTAAAATCCTCTGATGCAAAAGTAATTACATTGTTTGAGCATCTGGCACAAAGTGTGCGTGAGTGGGGGGTATTTTTTTTAAAAAGTTGCCAACACCTTTAATATGACTAACATGTTGTTTTGTGCGTACCGTCATGAGTGTCAGTTTGTGTTTCTTACGACAAAATGAACCTGTCTTCATTTAAAAAAACGAACAAATTATTTTTGTCATCATCTGTTTGGATCTTTATCCACCTTATTTGACCTTTTAAAGTGACTGATGTAGGATGACTCCTGAGCACTGGATGAGGTGTGTACGTGCCTCACGGGTTGGTCTGACACTCTTAAAGGAGAGGATGGGGAGTAAGATATGTACCGAGGGCAGGGAAGTTGCAGAAGGAGTCTATTGTCTATAAGTCTATAAGGTGGTCTGTTGAGACATGACCGCTGACATTAGCAGTGACATCAGCGCACATTCATTTCTGAAAACGTTTGGTATTTTCCAAAGAGAATCACATTGCCTTCAATGTGCCTCATCCATAATGGATGAAAGTAAAGACAGTGAGGTAAAGCATGGAGGGACGGTGGGAATGAAGAGAAGACTACAAAGAAAAAGAAGAAGCAAAGAGGATCTTTGTAAACGATTACAAAGAAGTCTTTGAAGGTATAGTAAAGGAGTTATTTCAACCCTGGCTGAGAATCTTCACTATGTTAAGTCAGGGTGATGCTCCTCTCTTGTCATGACCACGGGGATCAAGAAAAGCTCAAAATGAACAAAAAAAGCAGACAACTGTTTACCTTTTTTAAAACCCCTCAAGTGGGAATGAAACTGTGGGACAGCATGATTTTTATCCTTGGCTGCATCTCTTCTTTACTTTGCCACACTGTACCTGACTGCCTACTGCAGCATATGGCGGGCCAGCAATCATGTGGCCACAGCAGTTTTTGTCTTAGGCCTTGTTGACACGTACACGGGTATTTTTTAATTAAAATTAAAACCAAAACAATCTCCAAAAATATCTGTCAGAATTAACAAGCTTTAAAATGCATATCTCATGAAAATTCACTGGGTAGGATATACAAGAGGCAGATTGTAATGATCTGCCAGCAGTGCTTACAGCCCACATACTGTACACATGTGCTCTTTCAGTTGGGCTTTTCTCCAAACTGCATTTGAATTGTTATTTGCTTTACCACAGAATCACCATTTCTCTTTAGTGTATTAGGTTATTACCTCACCAGTTTACAACATGTTTGTGTCTGTCCCTAAATGCTAACAGAAAGACTTATTCAGCTAGTGATGCTAATGCTAAATAATATGTGCAACTGGACACAAAGCTGTCATATACTTGCAAACTTTGATGCATCAAATCCATCACTGAGAACGACAATGAGACAGAACTTGTCGTCACACAACAAAGAAAGAAAATGATTAAACTCTGGTTTGTTATGGAGTCAGTCAGTCGGTTCCAAGCGCTTTCAGAAAATTTTCAAAAACCTCAGTATTAATGACCTAAAATGCTGTTAGTGTGTGGCTGAAAGGCCAAAACACGTAGAAAAAGCTTTTTAAAAATACCCTTGTCATGTGGACAGGTCCTTAGAGACCTCTCCAAAAGCACACAAAAAGACATTAATTTCATCATAATCTTGATGACCAGCAGACACATACAGAAGAGGTGCAGTATTATTCCCATTATAGGGCAGCTGTGGCTCAGGTGGTAGAGCAGGTCAGCCATTAATTGTTGAGTGGTTTGATTCCCCTCTCAATATGACAAAGTGTTCTTTCGCAGGACAAAGAATTTCAAATTGTTTGATTGCCAGTTAAGCCATGAGGTGTCTTGTTTTTTCTTCGGTAGAAAAGTAATATACAGTTCACTCTAAGTGTAGGAATGTTAAGTACCTAATCTAATTATTTTTGAGCTACAATTCCTGGGTGTTGATTCACTGAAATGTGAATCATTACTGTTGATCCAACAGCACAGCATAGATATTTTTGTTGTTATATTTTACAGTTGCTATGAGACACAACAAAAATCCAATCAAGTAGAAAAAATGTAGGCTCAGAGCAAATATAATAAAAAACAAATAGAAACCAAACCCTAGAGTGTGCTGGTTAAGGTTAAGAGTGTGATGTTTCTGATATTCCTCAATTATGAGAATAACAACTCAGAGTAGGTTACAGCTACTTAACTGTAAATGCATTTATGACAACAAGACTCCAGCAATGCTAGCAGCTAAATACTAATGTCAGCATGCTAATCACAATGATGATTGAATTTTTAATCATCTTTGATACTTCAGGCATTTATGAAATTTCATTGACCACAATATATTTTATTTTAGAATCAAAAACAAATATTATTCACTGATTTAGGAAATAGTGGCACATTGCAATTGATTTGGTTCTTTTTATCAAACAGAAACTTTTTATTTCACCCTGTGGTCGGCAAAAACAATATAATCAATATAAATCTGAATTGGTCTATATTATAGGAAGAACTGTATTTACTGAAAGTCTACATGAAATATCATATATCACATGATAAATATAAATATGGATAAGATCATATCGTGACACATTTCCAAGTGAAACGAGTTAGGACACAATGTTCGGAGGAACAGGATTTGAATGTTGAAAAATGTATGTGTCATCAAGGACACAAATCTAATTCCAACTTAGAGGGTGGGACATTGTTGAAATGTAATTTGTATATAACTTGTTGATGTTCCTCAGAAGTTTCAGGGAACTCATGCTTCCCTGCCCCCTCTAGGGTTTCTGTCCAAGTGTGTCATAACTTGGCGTAATAACCATGCTGATGAGTGGATATCATGATATTACTGGTTGAAACTGGTTGATTCAAGCCTAGGTTAGCACACATCATATTTTGTTATTAGGAGGAAAATGACTGGATTTTGATATACGAATACAGAGAAATAGTTCAATAGTATCATTCCACTTGAGAAAACTGTATTTTCTTCACCAAATTAAACACAAATTATATTTTTGGAGCTACAAGCATCTGCTTTACAGGAGGTTAGTTGTTTTGACTTGTGTCAGTGTCACAGTTTAGTTCTCAGACATGACACTGACAGGGTGAGCTGTGATTAATGCCTGTGACAGTGACAGCTTCATTAATTAAGAGGACAACACCTCCCACTGTGTGTCATGTGAAATTACTATTACCAAACCCCAGGCATATAGTCAAGGCTGAAAACATTGTCAAAAGAGTGACAATGCTTGATTTGAGGCAACATTTGTTCCACACGAGGCAGAAACGTCTCAGGACTTTTTCAAGAAAACGGCAGTCCTTAAAATAGGTACCCATTCAAAATGACATCTGAAGCATAATTCAGATTTTCAATGAGATCCACTGGCACTCACTGTCCATTGAAGCTTTTTCGGTTTTTACTTTAATGTCTTTCAAAATATTTATTCATATATTCTGTACCATAATGTGTTTAAACCTAAAGTAGGTTGTCCTTACATGACCTTGCAATTAAATTATTATTATTATTATTATATATTATTATTATTATTAGTAGTAGTAGTAGTAGTAGTAGTAGTAGTATCTCTCTTTCTCTTACAGTCAAACTGCTCGTGGCAGATGGCTGCTCACCATAGAGCTGTATAAGCTCTGCTTGAGGTTTTGAGATGCTCTTGGTGTGAACTATTGGATCTAATATTATAAAAAGTACAGCCTACATCTGCTCTATATAAAAAGCGTCCTGAGATAACTTCTGTTATGATTTGGTGATATATAAATAAAACTGACTTGACTTGACTTGACCGTGGAATGTAGTAGCAACTTCCAGTCACGAGTTCAAGAAGTGGAGTTGCATGTCCTTTTTCTGCCAAACTTCCCTTAGTTCCCTTCCTGACATGTATTCAGACCAACTGAGAGATGTCCTGCTTCCGATTTACCCTGGTGTCTGCATCGGTCAGCTTTTCCTAGTTGACCCTCCAAAGGAGGAACCCACTTGGCATCCATAGCAGGTGTCTCATCCACTGCAAATGGCCTCTGGTCTCTGAAATGGCTTCACGCTGACATACTGGCAATATTGCAACAGCCATGAATGAATTTATTGATTTGTTTGTTTGTTTTTGAAAAAAAAAATATTGAGAATGGATTAATCATTGATATTTTCTCAGTCATATACGAATATAAACTGAATATGTTTGGGTTTTGGACTGATGGTCGGATAAAAAGCGACACAAACACACATTTTTTCACTATTTTATAACATTTTAAGACAAAAATGAGAAACTAATCAGCAGATTAATCAGTAAGAGGCTCAAGAGATGCAGAGTAGTAGGAGTGAAAAACACAATTTCCTCTTTAATTTGATACCAAATATGTGGCAATTGTAGCACTTTAGATCAAGTTTAATTTAAAAATTTTCTAAAACCAACAGGCAAAACAACAAGTAGCACTAAAACTGCTGTAAATAGCTGTGATGGAATGAATCTTAGTCTGTATAAAAGAAGAGAAAGTAACTGCAGGTCGATTTTATAACTAATATGATCCACAACATTTTTCTCTCTGTTTGCTTTCTGGGTCAACACTGAGTTTGACAACAACGGATCCTTTGATGGATAACGCTGGGCTTTCAAGAATAAAAGAGAAATGTCCCATTCTTTACCCCACTCAACTATGGTAGTGTTTTCGTCAACATATATGAAAAAAATTGCTGAATTTATACATGGAGAAGTCATGACCCCGATCAGTTGTCCCTACAGACTCTTTGCCCACTTCACCCTGGAAAACAGCCTCCATCATGGGCATGTCTCTGGCAGTGAGAGCCAGGGGGGTCCTGCTGTTCAACAATGGTGAAAAAAATCACAGATCTCAATGTTGAGATGAATATATCCAGTTCTGGTCATTGATGACAACTTAAAGCATCTACAACACAACAGGCATTCCTAGGACCTACAGTAAAATATAAATAGCTCTGGGGCGGTATGTGGTCTCAAGACTATGGACCTATATCCTTAACTCTCTTGGTTTCAATCTATAGAATTATTTTAATGATAAATTTTGAGAATTTAGATGTTGGTAAGGCCTTAAGTTTTTCACTTCGTGGCCTGATTGTAACCTGTGATGAAAAGAGCCCTCTAGATACTTCTTAAAATACACCTCAATATTGATGGTCATTGAGCAATTCTCTTTATGGCCCTTAGCCGGATCTGAGGCTGGCAAAATCAGTATCATCTTTTTAACTAACTCTTTAATACTTCATGACCTTTTCATTAAGTTATTATAGTCCTTTTAGGATTTGATTCTTTTTTCTTTTTCTCTTTTCACACTGATTTTACAGTTGTTAAGTCCAGTATGTGTCTACTTCATGAGTCTCCCTATGATGAACTATGCTAAAACTGTACCTTTATTTACTGTATAATTTTTCACTGTGGAATAATGTTTGATTTTTCTCTTCTGCTTGTTTTCATTATCAAGAGGGTGGAGTACGGATGTTCTTGAAAACTTTGGCTGATACAGTACATGTGCTTGTTATTAGATAAATTCGTTTCTGGTCCAACAAAATGAAATAATGAGAAGATGAGAAGATAAGATAAGAGAGGAAAAGATTTGAGAGGGAGATGGCAAATTTCCAGAGTCAAATATGACAAGGGAGAGATGAATTAGATAGGTGAAGAGCATGTTTCTTCTTTATGTATAAACTTTTACCACACATCTATACAGTAGTAGTAGTAGTAGTAGTAGTAGTAGTATTTATTAAACAAGGACCATGCACAAAAACATTAAGCTCAAAATGAGAAGAGATTATTTATGCCAGATTTAGCTTTTAGTTACAAGTACTTAATTTATTTATATTAGGGCTGCCCCATAATGATCAGCTAAAGCGTTGGGTAAAAATAACAACAACAACAACAATAACAACAACAAAAGGACACCTCAAACTCCATTCGAGACCTCCTTTACGCCTGGGATTTGTTGCAACATGAACACTGAAGTCACTGGTCCACTGCAGGTACCTGTGCTGTAGCTGCCATTAGGTAGTGAGATCAGTCAGCAGTCCTATTAGACTGGGATGCAGCATTTGAGAGTGATGGAGACCAGATTAATGGCAGGGTATACAGTACTGAGGTGATTTACAGCAGCTAAAACCAGGACTCTGACTCTGCAGACGATAAAGACACAGTGGATTCAGGCAGGCACATCATCCATTACATCATCCATAATCATCCATTGATAAGTCCAAGTATTAGTTTTTGTCAACTTGGAAGGTGTTTTAAAAACGAAGACTTATGTGATGGTACTGCGTTGAAAAAAATTACAAAATGTTTCATCTCCCTGGTGGTTGTTCGGACACATTCAGAATCATTAATGCTTTTGTCATTAACATTTGACAGGCAGCTTGCTTCAAGCCCCTAGTTAACTATGAAAATCTGTAGTCGGGGGCAGCTCTGATTTATATAAAAGATAGAAGTTGCACAACACATTTTCAACAAAAATTGCACTGGGATGAGGTCAAACTGATGAAATGTTACATTCAACTATGAAACTCAAATGCAAAATGAATAAAAACATAGTGGATACATGGTCTTGGTCGTGTATTTCACCACTTTTCTTCAAACAACAAATGTACAACAAAAAAGTTGCAAAACAACTGCAACTTTTAAATGTATAATTTAAGCTATGCATATATTATTAACAGCTTGGATCACTACATAAGTACCACTTAAACTCTTTCCACTCAAATCCTTTCAAAACGGCCTCAACGGGACAAATGAAACCTACTTTTTTCTTGTAACACTTTAGGGATATGCATAAGACTGTCATCACACTGTCATAACAATGTCAAGACAACTGTCATGAACATGAAGGAGTCTATTCAAATGTTTACGACTGTGGTCATTAAGTGTCATTTGGTCAGTTATGTCATTTTTAATGCAACATTGACATTGTTTGAGATGTCTTTGTTACGACATTTTGAAATCAATCAAGTCAATAATGTCTTTGTTATGACAGCTGCACATTATCAAGTTTAAAGAAGCTGTTTTATGTTTTAACATTATACTGTCATATGTTGTTGATTTTGACACTGGCCATCATGAGACCATTATAAGTGTTTCTTCAATATTTTCCTTGACCTTAACTGAAAGTGGTAACCACTTGGACCAGATGTCATTGCATGTCATAAGGCCAATTTGACGACAGAATACAGTACCAAAGTGATTTAGTGTACAAAGTTATCTGATGGACAGACACCAGTTAGGTAGTTTAGTTGTTGCTAAAGTGTAGTAACTGTAGCTGGCTTTAGCTAGTTAGTTCAGTTAGCCATGGAGCTAGCCACCTAATTGGCTGACTCAGTCCCACAGTGCCAGGAGCCAAATCCATGAAGAAAACCACCTTGGTACTGTATTCCCTGTCAAACTAAAGTCACAGTTTAGCTGAATCCGAGGCTGGCAAAGTCAGTATCATCTTAATACTTCATGACCTTTACATTAAGTTATAATAGTCCTTTTAGGATTTGATTCTTTAATTTCTTTGTTCTTTTTTCACACAGATTTTATGGTTGCGAAGTCCAGTGTGTATCTACTTCATGATGCTCCATGTACGTTGAACTTTCCTGGAACTGTAATGGGCTAACGGCCATCAACTGTTAACTCATCAACTGTAGCTGGCTTTAGCTAGTTAGTTGAGTTCCAAAGTGATTTAGTGTATCTGATGGACAGACACCAGTTAGGTAGTTTAGTTGTTGCTAAAGTGTAGTAACTGTAGCTGGCCTTAGCTAGTTAGTTCAGTTAGCCATGGAGCTAGCCACTGAACTGGCTGACTCAGCCCCACAGTGCCAGGAGCCAGATCCAGGAAGAAAACCACCTTGGTCCTGTATTCCCTGTTAAACTGGTCACCGTTAACCTCAGAGGTTGTGTTCAATCCCAGTTTGGCTGGGATCTCCAGTCCAGCCAGAATCAGCTGGACGCTAACGATGCAAGCATGGCGGGGGAAAGTGCTCATTGATACTGTGTGTGTGCATTTCTCAACAGAGATAAGCCAGATGTGCCACTCCTAGCTACTTCCATCATCAGCTCCAGAAAAAAAAAACGGTTTACTTCAGAATGCTCTTGATTGAGATTTCTCTAAAATAAGTTTTAACGTCTTCCGGATGCAGTCTGTTTTTAAAAGAAATAATCAAATATCTCAAACACTGTCAACTTTGCATTAAAAATGACATAACTGACTTCATGACATTAAATGACAACAATTATGAACATTCATAAAGACTCACGTCTCATGTCCTATACGCACCCGTTAAAATGAAATGTTTTTCTTTCAATGCAATCCCAGCTCCTGTATGTTTCAGGAAAAAACAACAACAAAAAAACCAAAAAAACAAAACTGAATCACCTTCAAGAGTTTTGTCTGGGTGTGCAGCCACGCCCATGATTGGTACGCCCATGAAAAAGCAGCGCTCAATTGGTTAATCCCATAACAAGAAGCATTTCAGACATCCCCTGGAGTTAACCAGAAAACGCTATTTAACACCATGGCAGAGTGAGAATGAGTCTGACCTCGGCTGTCAGCTGGGACGGAGACACCCATCATTCAAATGAGACAGGCGATTAGGGGAAGGACAAATCCAGACAGCTAAAGAGAAACAGAGAAAGAAAGGAGGAGGTACAGGAAGAGATTGGACATAGGCTGCAGTGATGTGGGAGAGCAGAAAAATGATGGCGGCCGGAAGGTGGAAGTGAAATTGATGATACAACGGCAATGCAGAGGGTTCAGACACAAAAGGGGACTGAGGTAGTGATGGCGAAAGAAAATGCGAGGGATAAAGGGAGGGAGGATGACTCCTTTTTATGCAGACCAAGAAAAAAATAAACACAAAAGTCTGGGAAGAGAGAGAAAAATATGATAAAGGGACACACAGAGAGGGTAATGAAAGACTGAAGACTTTCAAAATGAGAAGGGATTTGGTGACACTGAACGATACAAGAAGAGGCAGCCGGCTTTCATCAGGCTACTGATGAGTGGGAGCAGAGAAATATAATAGCATCATTCCATGGAAATTGAAAAAGGTCCCGGAAATGTTTTTTGAAATCATTTTTATGCACACTGTATGGTTTATCATGGGGCATGGGGATAAATTTTAGGCTTGCAGAAGCAAAAATAAACACAACCTTGTCTGAAAGCTGACGTGAAGCATCTCATTTTCCTGATTTCAACTTTTCCCTCACCTCAGTTTCTCCTGTTACAACAATTACGTAAGTCTTATTACTCATTCACCCTCAAGGACAGATATTCACAATTTAAAAAGCCAGAACAATACTGTAGTGCAGTGCTGGGGTTGCATACTCACACTGTATAATAGAGCTATCAAGCTTGATTTGTGAAGTACACTTATGCAGGATGGAGAAACCGGGCCAAGGTGGATGTGTCACTAGCAATTGACCATATTAGTGCTCTTCTTCCTGTCTGTCTCCCTCTATTTAAGGAAATCTGAATTCTGTACTTTTAGCTTATTGACTGTGTGTTTGTATTTTGTATTTCCATGACTGTGTACAGGCAGTGGAAGGAGCTTTAAGCAGGTCATGAAATTCGGAGACAGTTTAACTCATTCAAGTTTAAAATGGCAGAGCACAGACTAGATTGTGCTGAACTGACAGCTGATTTAGCATTAAGAATAAGGATATGCATGCTTTGTAGGGAAAAAATACTGAATTAGTTTAAACTTTTTCCCTTTCACTCTGTGTTTGTGTGTGTGTGTGGTCTTTGTTTTATTGTTGTCCTGTTGTGTGCAAGTGGATGTGCATCAGCGAGGTCTGGTTCCACACCGGAGAGATTCTGATAGCCGACTTGAAGGGTAGGTTTGAAAACTGCCATTCAGAATTTCTTGTAACCAAAGTGACTAACAAGAGCTGTCCTTGATGATTTAAACATCGTGATAACACTTCCTTTCAGCCACCTATATGTAGGTCGTGCAGCCTTTTAAACATTCAGAATGCAAAACCTTCCATCTGTCCCTCTGCTGCATTGTGTCACTTTGTTAGCCCCTCCCAGCAAATCAAGCACAAACGTGCACACATTTTGCTAGGCTTCAAGCAGAGCATCAAAGCTGTCAACTATTGTACCTAACTAGAAAACCAACCTCTGTTCTACTCTGCTAGTTATGTCTGACTCAGAGATAAGAAAAACACCACGACACAGACCTGGATGACCCTTGTTTGTACAGAGTCACTGTGATTGGTTGGTTACATGATAACTTACACTAATTGTTTGTGTTATCCAGACCGGCATGCATTATATAGTATTGCGTTTTGGGGTGGACCCCAGGAAGAATAGCTGTTGCTACAGCTGCAGCTAATGGGGATCCTAATAAATGAAATGAAATGAAATGAAAAAATCAAAAATATATTATTTCAACCAAAATTATAAGTAAAAGTAAAAGAACTGAAACCTATGTAACTGTTAAGGGACTGAGTGGGAATCAATAGTGGAATTAGAACAGGAGTGTAGTGGAAACATTAAAGTCACAGTGTCATTGGCCCATATTGCATGACTCTTCCCTAAAAACTGCAGGTTGTGTATAAATGAGGCCCTGATGAAAATAGATTTGTTTTGACATTTATGATAATAGTATTAATAATAAATAATAATAGCTTGAATTTGCCCATATTGCCTTTTCTGTAAAAAAAAAAAAAGTGTGTGTGTGTGTGTGTGTGTGTGTGTGTGTGTGTGTGTGTGTGTGTGTGGTGGGGGGGGGGGGGGGGGGGGGTTATACACCGGGAGAGGGTCCAGATGAAAATTAATTTTGAAGTGTCTATAAAAAGAACAGGGCTTGAGAAGAGAGAGAGAGAAAGCTTCCATGCACTTTTAAGACATCCCCTAACTTCAGCCCCTCATTTTTCAGGCTACTGTCAAGCAACACGCTTCACTCTGGGATCCTGAGGTAAAAATAACATCCATGGAACATCGGTCACAAGTTTTATTCTGCACTGCACAACCAATCGCGTGGAAAATGATGAAAACTTATTAGGGATGAACCTTAACAAATGTTTAAATATCAAACTTAAAGCTATCTACACTTCCATGTTTTTAGCATTTTGCTGTTTTGTTTACATTCTGGCACATGTGCATCATGAAAAGTCCTGTTGCTTTGGCTGTTAGTGGCTCCTGTCCACACTGTAGAAAGCTGTCATGATAAGTTTTGATACACAACGTTTGAATCTGATGATTATAAACCAACAACTGAACTTACATGGATAGCCATTTTCATATCATTTCTAAACGGACAGATGGACATCAGAGAGCTGGATGCCACTGCAAGGTGGTAACTGACCCTTCCTATGTCCCACCCCTTTTTGCTTTGTGCTCCACTAACAGTTGAGGAAACTTGGCACTAGGATTGCAACCGTCAGTGTGGAAAAATAAGGGACACTTTGCCAGCAACCCCAGGTGCAGGGACACAAATCAAGCAGGGGGTCTTGGGGTTCTCCCCCATGAGATTTTGAGTGTCAGATATTTTATTTCCTGCGTTCTGGTGAATTCTTAGCCACCTTTTTTTTTTTTTTTTTTTCATGCAGCAACTTGAAAGTCCTCTGCTACTCTGAACATAAATGTAGAGGACTCAATAAGAGTAAGGCACAGTTGCATCAGTGATATTTAGGATTCAAACACCAGATCACAGACATTGGACAAAATGTTTGGTCTGTCAGAATAACCACTCTGGGCCTCTCCCCTTGTACTTGCTCCAAGTTGGACAATCAACCATGGGCGACAGAAAGACAGAAAATACTCTGGTAAACTGCACAGTTTCCTTGTACTCATTCCCACTGACAGGGCTGACCTACTCATTGTCTGTCTGCCATTTAGATCTGTATTTGGATAGCTTCGCTTGTTTTACAGGTGGACTTGAGCTAAAGGTATTTTTCAGTGAGTTTTGTTAACATTAGCTAACATAAGAGGTGAATATATGACACTTTTAACCATTCATTTCAGCATAGGGGAGTCTAGCATATAGCATTTCAAAGTACATGAAACAGGAAAGGAGAAAGTTGGCAGCAGTACCGAGTTTCCTCAACTGAGATTGGGGCACAGAGCAAAAAGGGGTGGGACATTTCCACTGATTGTAGCAAGGCATATATGATGTCTGTACATTTAGATTTGACTGATTCATGACTGCGAGAAGGAGTGCTGTGAGATTTGTGTTAAATTTTGTGCACTAGATGTCACAAAAACTCTGAGGTTTTTTGTATCCATTCAGAGCACATTATCCGTGCATATCCAAAAATGTATTCATATTTGTTTACACTCCTACTGTCCAGTTACTGGCTGCATGCCCAAAGTTTAGAAAGCTTGTCTCACACACACACACTTGCATGTGTGTGGTTGCTGCGGGTGCAGTGAACTGCAGGACACACATTAGAGAAAACCAGATGATGTCACATCATGTGATACTGCCATGATTAGAGGCTCCACCATGTTGGAGCCTGATAGTCTGCTGTGCGAATGGCTGTGTGAGTCAAAGTTCGTCACATGTGAACTTTGTGCTAATGTGTAGGACAGAAACTGCTCTATTGCAGATTTTAATCACCACTCAAGGGTTTTGTATTGAGGAGAACCAAGGGTAAAACAAATATTTGTCTTTCGGTGTATTGCAAGACCCAGCCACAAAAAAGATAAACCACTGACTTGACCTTGCGGGAGAAGCGAGGAGGAAGCTGCAACATGATCCGATGAGGTCAGATGTGGAATAGGAGTCATGCATCATATTATGGATATTAAATTGATTTGCTTTCTGTAATTTCTATTTGTGGAATATTAGCCATCTTTCTACAATGAAGGAAAGTAAGTCCTCATCTTATCCTCTTTGCAGCTTTGGCTTAATGAGAACAGATGAAGGTGTGTGTGTCACTGAGAGGTATGAAGAGATGAATGGGATGATAAAGAATAAGGCTCAGAGACACCCAGGGATGGACCGTCCTTGTCTATTGTCACTGAATGACAAGTGAAGGTGAGGAAAGAATTAATCATCATACACACAATGAAGAGGTGAATGAAATAAATGATCAAGTAGCAGTGTGATGGATGTTTGAGGTCAGCTCTACACACTTCAGCTTCTAATCAGTGAGCTGAGTTGGACTTCTTTTCCCTGTTTTTCTACATCTGGTTAGAGGAAAGGAACTAGGTGACCACAGTATCAATGTGGCTGTTCATTGTGGATGAGGAACGCCGAAGTCTCTAGCGGCTGCAAAATCATGTTACAAGAATGCATGATCTGATAGTACCTCCCTTTCAGCAACAGATAGATTTCAGTTTTCTTCTTTTGTTCATGGGATGTTGTCATATTAAATCTGTAAATTCCCAAATCACAGCACAGTAACAGGGATATTGTGCCTCGCCTGCCTCCCTCGCCTTACATAAATTACTATCAGCTGAGGGTGGCTTCCTCGTCAGTCACATTAGGTCTGCATCTGACATTAATTTGTTTTTATTCTATTTGTAGTTTTATTTATTAGGGCCTGAGCCCTAGGAGAATGTGTTGAAACTCAAGGAATCGCATTTTTGAGGGCCTAAACATGCTTAGAGGTGCATGAATCTTGGCACAGTCACCAGTCGTCGTGAAAAATTTCGTCTGGTACAGGTTTTGGTGATGGGTGTGGGTAAATGGCTTGGCCACGCCCCATAAACAGCAGCCTCCACAGCACGTTTCACCTACACGCTTGAAAATCTGTGGGCACATGCTCCATGCCCAGACAGGCAAAAAGTCTTTTGTACCCATAACCTAAACCCAACAGGAAGTCGTCCATTTTTAATTAAGTTGTCAATTTTGGTGATTTGTATTTGAACAAACTCCTCCTACAAAATAAAACAGATAAATTTCAAAATTGGTGTGTGCCATCTAGAGACTTTTAGAATAAAAAGATTTTAACAGACTCCGTTTTCAATCAACAGCATGGCCATGGCGTTGAATTTTGATGCTTCGCCATTAGGTTGCTGTAACTGTAGTGTAAAGGCTCAAATCTGCCCCAGACTTAACATGTTTGATATGAGTCCAGGTGCGGGTGTGGCTTGGTGTTGAATTTTGATGTTACTCTGGGAAATGGGAGGTTGCTGTAACTTCAGTACATTGTCCAATCCTGCCCAAATTTAACATGCCACCTTCTGCAGATAAAAAAGTCTCATTCTAAGTTATCAAAACACAATGATTCTTATTTTCAGCCCGCTTGCAGTTGGAACAGGCTCACTTTGGCCCCACTCCAGAGTAGGTCCATCTCAGGCATGGCTCGGGGACTACTTGGCTCGTCCTCTCGCAGTGACAGAGGCTGTTTTCCAGGCAACAAAAAGTCAGTAGGGAGAACTGAGAACCGTGTGAGAACTGTGACTTTTCCATATAAAAATTCAGTGATTTTTCCAAAAGCACTCCCTCCTACCACATTACTGCTGTTTGTTCTAATAACAGTGCTGTGTCAGGTAAAGATTGGGACATTTTACTTTTATTTTTAAAACCCAGTATTATCCAGTGAAGGATTCATTGTTGTCAGACTCTAAATGTTGACCCATAAAGGAAACAGAGCAATGTTGTAGATCATATTCTCTATAAAATTGACTTGAAGTTACTTTTTCTTCTTTAGGCAGTCTGAGATTCATTCCGTCACAGCAGTCTTAGTGTTACTTGCTTTTTTTGTCTGGTGTTTTCTGAAATATGTTGAATCGAACCTGGTCTAAAATGCTACAATTTCGGTATCAAATTAAAGAGGGAATTTTCATTTGAGGATTCTCTGTGAACTGCAGCAACATTCTAGAATTCTGCTGGGGTCTAGAGGGTTAACTATGTTACGCACGTCATGTGATATAGATCATGTGACATTACACAAGACGTTAAAGTTGTAAAATGGTTTGATCAATTTTGGCAAGACAACTTGGGTAGTTTTAGGCAACAAACTACTTATTTTGGGTTTAAATAAATTTAGGGTTTAAATAAGTATGTTTGAGACCCTAACTTGCGTAAGTCTCTGTCATAAACTTATATTCATCAGTTTTCTTTCATTCATCTATTTTGTTGTCCCTGCCCCTTAAAGAAAATTGATGCTGCAGATTTTACAAAATGCATCCCAGTTTAAAACTTCCCTTAAGGAACAGGAATTCTTCTTAGAAAGTCTGGTTTGGTGTTGCTGTATTGTTGTCCGGGTGGACACAGTTGACATTTAGAGTCATACGAGGTTTATACATGCTTTTCAGTGTCAGAAACAGGTTGTCATAATGAAAAGGAAGAAAGGTGTGAAAATTTGACAGAAATCAGAAGAAATACAGGAGAAATGTGATCCTGGGAGGAAATAGGTTGAGAGCAATGAAAAATGGGAGTTGGGAGGTTTGTAAGAATGTGTTACATATGTCACATGGCATACGGTAGATAACCTGATGGAAGTCACGTAAAGAAACTGTAGTAACTTAATATTTTAAATAACATGTTTGTTTTTTTTTTGTTTTTTTTTGTTTCACACAGGACTTGGACCACACTCTCCTGGGTGAAAGTCCTGTGTTTGTCTGAGCCATCCATCCTCCTCCATATACTTCTTAATTCTGCCTCCATATACTCCTCTATATACTCCTGTAATAACTGCTACACCAACTAGAGCTTGCTGCCTAACAATAAACGTAAATATACGTTGGAATAAGCTGCTTGCACAGATGACCTAGATGCTCATATTTCTGGTGACCTGTACCTGAAAGTGATAGTGAATTGTCTAATGCTGCACTAATCCTGATGAAGCAATATGCAAAAAGTATTAGTCTCTTTTGCTCTCTTACACATTCATTAATTTAAAAAAAAAAAGGGAATTGAGTCTGCTTTTCTCCTCCTTTAATATCTGGAATATTATGCCAACGTGACTTCTGGTTATCAATAAATTCCTTTCCTTTTTATTCCAACATTTTAGATGTTTTTTTCTCTCAACATTTCATTTTCATCAGCTTTTAGAAAAACCCAGCATCTAAGCTCACTCAAAGCAATTTCAATCATGTGCTTTGTGCTTCAGTCATTTAGTCCTTTCATTCTCTCAATGGGTCATTTATTAATTTAGCTCTTTATCTTACATGAGTCGCAAAGGGCTTTAAAGAGACAAAAGCAAGAATAAAAACATAACAAGACTCATAATTTATTAAATAAATTAGAGGAAAATACTTTACATGATATCATTTTATTTCACTTGGGTCTGTCTGCTCTGTTAAACACTAGCAACCTTTAAAGGGTGTGCCCCACCTGACTCTAAATGTTTGCTGGGTTTGACTCAAGGCCCTCTCAACACTGAAAAGATGAGGATAAGCTGGGAAACATTACGGGAACTTTATTTTAACTTTTTGTCTACTTTTCTGTCTTTTTTATATTGAGAGGATTTAAAGCCTATCCCAGCTTCCATTTTTGACAGGTAGATTACACTGTGAACTGGCTGTCAGTCTATCACAAAACCACCCCTTATAAACAAACAACACCAATTGTGTTTGTACCCACCAGTTTTGATATGACTGTGAAAATATGAAATAAAATAGTTAGTTAAAAACAACTTTTTACTTTTGAGTCTTGGGGCCCAATCTTACACCGACGCAAAGCTGTTGTGGGAAGTCGAAAATGAAGACAAAACACCTTCATTTATGTGAAGTCTTTTCCACACACAGGGGTGTGGATCAGTAAAATGTCCTTTGAACATATTTTCTATCAGCAATAAAGTGTAAATTGAAGTTAAAAGCGTGCAGGTGTGTGTTTCACATTCGGGTGAGGCGCACACACATCTCATCCTGCCGTCTCCATATGTTGCTCTTGCACTTTCACTTCTTGAACCAGGAGATCTGTCTCCTCACTTAAAAATCTTTTCTCTTTGTTTCTTGTTGGTAAATCCACCATCATGTTGCCATGCACCTGCTTCTTAAAGGTGATGAGAGCTGACTTTCTGATTGGTTTATTGCATGTTTGGCCTAAACTCACCCATGAATTAATCAGGGCACTTGGGTTCGGCTGATAGGTGTATCCTGCTGTGTGCTGCTGGTGCAAGGGGTGGGGCAGGGCAGGATACCCCTTTGCCTCTGGCACAAGACAACAAAGGATTTGGACACACCTTGAATAAAATAAATCCACTGCGCCTCGCGCTTTTCAACTTGAGTTGTACATCAGTGTAATATAGGGCCCTGTATATTAGTAGTGAATAGAAACTTGCATTAATAAACATGTTCCTTTTGATTTTCTAGAAACTCCAATACATTTTCATCCCAACTCGTCACATGCCAACAATTTGTGACCACCACATGGCATCCCATACTGAAGCACAAGGTCCCCAAATTTCCCCTATGAGGGATCATAAAAGTTACATCTCATCTCAATAAGCTTTATTTTATTTACAGTACTGTACTGTATTAGTTATCGGAATAATACACAGTACAGACATTTATTTTGCACAGTGATTTGAAAAGCATTTGAAACAGCTGCAGTATTGTATTTTGAAACAATCAACAAAAGCTGTCAGTTTAATTACTTTATATTCATGTAACGATTATATACAAATGGCAATTAGATGGTAATCTGCATGAGAAATAAAGAAAAAGTTAGTTATAATAATCATTCACTTATATTGATCAGTTTCACTGGGACAAGAAGTGTTCACTGTATATAGAGTATGTATGAGACTGAATTATTTTGCATGTACAGTTTATCTTGCTGGATTTGCTTACGTAAAAGCAAATGTCAGTTGGTAGTTCAACTCTTTCAAGTTAAATTGAGCTAGTTTCATGTTTGGAAGAAAGAGATGATGCTGTGTGATGATACTGTGCACTTCAAGAAAAAGTTTAAAGTCTGAAATGTCAACAAAAGTTTGTGGTATAGCTTTAGTGCACAATAATTAGCTGTAAGAGTAAAATTGGATCCCTGTGATGCTGTTTGAAGCTGGAGAGAAGCAGTTTTGCTGTGGTGGTCCTAACCTCCTTCTGCATTTACAATGCAAAGAGGCGTTTGCTTGACCTGCTGTTGACTCGCTGTGCTTCAAAGGAATATTTATATGATATGTGATAAAATCTGAAATCAGTGCTGGGGATTTGGTAATGATTATTAATATTTCTTTTTCACTCAGCAAGTGAGGGGTGCATCTTAAAATCTAACCAAAGAAGATGAAAATGCAACCATAGCATTTTTGTAAACCCAACACATGTTCATTTTTACCTTTGAAATGATGAAGGAACTGGGAAACAGCCTAATTTTGGCATCATACGGGCAAAAGTTAGATCATAACCTTCAAGCATAAGGTAATTCAGTAGGTCTGAGAGAAAATTCAGACTAATGTTCCTCCTCTTGGTTGCCAAATACCAATGTCGCCCCCACGACTGATACAAAAATGCAAGGTACCTGTTGGCAGCTGTAAGAGACGAACTGGGCTTACACGTGACTTCAATATGAACCCACCCACGAGGAAGAAAGTCCTTATATGGAGGATGTGGGGTGGATGGATGGGTCAAACAAACACAGGACTTTCCCCAGAGCCTGGGGTTCATGCCCCATGTGAAACCAAAACGTTATTAAAACTCTGAAGGTACATAATGTGTAACATAGCTTTTGTCATGTGACTTTCATCTTCCCGCTTCATTTATATCATGTTACGTATGTAAGTTAACATGTATTTCAACCCAACATGCGGTCTTCTACCAAACCTGCTTAAACCTACCTTAAGAAGTTTTAGTGGATAACCGAGTCAAATCATTTTAATCACATTTAAAAAGTCTTTCTGACAGCGTCTCATACAGCCACTGAAGGGTACCTCGCACTTGAGTATGAGATAGCAACAGGCGTGACGAAGACTAGAGGTGCACAGACATGTCATTATCTGTATTCAGATAAAAGACCGGAGGTAGGCATGGTTTAAAGTTGCGTTAAATCAGGCAAATGTTGTCGTTTCTAACCTAATATTCATTGGCAATGCATTTTTGTTTTGCATTGGAACTCTTACAGTAGACATAAAAAATATCCTACATTTGAAGGGAAACATCTTCATCTTACTGCAGTTCACAGAGCTAGAATATTATACATAAATATTAATATTATAGTATATTTTAATAATATTAGAATATTAAAATTAAATCTACTTCAAGGATACTGGTTGTTTCTATATAGATATTCTTAATGCCTGCCATCAGTTCAGATTCTTTGTGAAATCAGATAAAACAAGCCTGTGTTTACACTGGTTTTTCTCTGACAAAGTTGCAGTGGGCCATACATTAGCCAGTTAAAAAGAAGGATGTGATTTTTGTTTAGATAATACATTTTTTTACTTCTTTTTACTTAAGGACTTTGTAAAAATGTACTTTGTAAAAAGTAGAAAGCTGAATGTTACTGCATTACAGTTTGGCAATGTTTTTCTTTTCCTGAATAATAATGATGAACTTATTGTTGTATGCTTCTATTGCATCATTTGTGTAGAGCTGCAACAATTACTAATCAAATATTAAATGAATTGCCAACTATATAATAATCAGTTAATTAGACTAGATTTTTTTTTAAGAAAAAAAAAAGTAAATTTCTCTGATTTCAGCTTCTGAAATGTGAATATTTCCTGGTTTCTTTACTCCTCTTTGACAGTAAACTGAATTTTATTAATCAATTAATGAAAATAATCATTGGTTGCATGCCTAGATTTGTGCTTTCCTGAATAACGTATTCAGATTCAGGTGCATCCCAAACAAAAACATTGGTAGCTGGGATGAGAACATGCTGAAAATCTAGCCCATGATGGCCAATTGCAGGTCAGTAAGATAGTTGATTGATGAATTTCGTTCCCAAAATGTCTGTATTTGATGACCTGGGAATCAGACTTAACAATCAACCAACTTCGAGCGGCCAATCCAATGTCTTAGTAATTTGACGACCCGGAAATAAGGCTCAATAATTAACTATCTTTCTCAGAGAAGTTTATTATATAACCAATCAGTACCACCAAGTCTCAATGTTTTTTTTGTTTGTGCATCTAAACAGAAAAGCTACAGCTCCATTCACTACTCCACCTGATTCACCCGCTAACAGCTCTAATTCAAGGTAAACTTGATTGATTACAATGCCATTCTACCATCACTCTTTCTTTGAAAACAAATTTGTGTCCTTTTTTCCCATGGTCTCTCTGAGAAAGAGTCTACTTAAATCATTACAAAGAGCAGTGATGCAGTACTCATGCCTTTTAAAGCTGTTTTTCATTTGATTAATAAATACAGGGATATGTAGAAACGGGGGGAAAAAAAAAACAAACAACAAACGTGCTGTCCTCTCTTCATCTCTCCATCCTCTCCTCTCGGTGCGTTGCTTTTTGCCAAGCGCCTTAGCGTTGAGCTGCTCTCTTTTCAATACCGCTGATTAAAAATGTCTGATGCATCAACACGACTAAGCTGATTACAGATTTAGTTTCCCTGAGCAAAGGTTTCCAAAGAGTGCTGGGGAAAAGTGGGAAAGAAGTGAGGAATAATAGAACACACAGAGTCAAAGCGGCTGAATTGCTTCGAGTGTCTAATTTTTGAGAGTGTGCGTGCGTGTGACTGAGGGAGCGTGCTTTTCTGTATCTGTGCGAATCTCTTTGAGAGTGACTGAATATGGAGTGTGTAATTTTCAAGAAGCAAACCTCTCAGGAAGGAGGAGGTGAAGAGAGATTGCGTGCGTGTGCTTGTGTGTCTGCAATGACAATTTTGCTGGGGGAACCTGCCCTTTTCTGGGATGTAGAGACCACAGTTATGACTCACATTGGTCACGCTTTTTGCTCTTCCTGTGACGTCCATCTCTTTCAGCCATCCACTTTTCATACACCTGGGTCATCTGGCTTGACACATACTTTGTTAATATAGCCCCAGTCTGCATTTTTGAGGATCAACGGTGGCATGTCAGTGGTATCAGTCAGATCATAAATTTGCTGTTATACTTTTTTTGTAACAACCCTCTTTTGTGGCTCCTCTTAAAAGGCTGTCATGCTTTGTTCACAGTCTGTCACACACCTCTGGCCCTCTGGCTAAAGAGGTTTATAACAGTAAGCATCAGTAAGCTCTGCCCTGAAGCTGCGTGCACCCCCAGTGCCCACTCCAAACTGTAGAGGACAGATGTCTCAGATGGAAAATGATTTGGGAAATAATCTGACCTATTTTACCACAGCTCTTTGCCTGCGTGTCCACATTCTTTATCAAGCAAATGTGCCTTTTAAACTTGTGGTAGACATGAATGTTTTACTTAAAGCTTTGTATTGAGAGTTTATAATGCAGGACATGCTAGTCAGATTATTTCACTAGGGCAGAATGCTTTCTGATTTGTGTGATGCAGATTAAGCTCCAAACTTTTTAAAATTCCCAGATGTTACCCCGCTCTGAGCATGAAATTTTGACATGTGTCATAGGCTTTGTTTTCTGAATTTGACTTGGTACTGCAAACGACCCTTGGAATTAACAAAAATGATGCTTATGCTTTTGTTTTAAAGCATGTCTGCATGCTGACAAAGTCAGCCTCTTATTCATTTTATTATCTTGAGGCTATACATTGGCATGAAATCACAGACTGTCATTTCCACCTTGTTTAAGTTTGACTATCCACAAATGCTGCATTGTCCAAGTAATGAATAACTTGTTTTTCTCCCACAAATCATGAAAAGAATGAGAGAAAACAAATAGGATATTCTGCCTAAAGCAAGATGGAAGATTATCAAAACCTAGAAAAATATGATTTGTGTGATGAAAAAAGGCTGAAATGTCTATCATTCAGAATACATTAAGAATTACTGGATTTATGGCCTCTTTTTCTATTTTGGATGTGCTCATCGCATGGGATTTAGATATGGACTTAAGCATTGCATGCAAGGTTACTTTTGGAAACAGACTGATTTTGGATTTTGATTCTTAATTTAAAGTATATAAAGTAGTGGTTCTCAAACTCTGGGGCAGGTCCCACTGGTGGAGCATAGGTGGTGCAGATGACCAGGGGAAAATATATGGTGTAATTATGTTGAATGAATATGATTTATGTTGAGAAACTAAACAAACAAGAGTTGATGCTATCGTGCTGACCTTTATTTAACTGAAGTCCAACTTG
This sequence comes from Lutjanus argentimaculatus, assembly GCA_034769285.1. Taxonomy (NCBI): domain Eukaryota; kingdom Metazoa; phylum Chordata; class Actinopteri; order Lutjaniformes; family Lutjanidae; genus Lutjanus; species Lutjanus argentimaculatus. The sequence continues at coordinate 9,179,713 of JAWZSL010000001.1, forward strand.
GATCCATTTTAATCAGCTGCCTCCCTTATAATTGTTAATCATTTACTAAAAAACTGATGTAAAGACATCTCACTCAACGTAGAGCATTCCAGCAAAAAGTCAAGATCATTTTTTTTAAGGAAAACTAATATTTTGAAAATGAATCTTCTGTATTTTGATAAAATGGTTTCAACTTCCCTTGAAAGAAATGAAAAGGGTTCAAGTTCTTGAGAGAACAGCAGCTGTAGTTCAGGTGTGTAAATTCCAGTAATACAGCATACCATTAGATATCTTAACAGCTAGCTGCACCCGAAATTGTCATTGCAACTGCTTAAATACATGCCAGTGTATACTCACGTTTACTTATGGCATTATTTAATGCATCAAACTAAAGAAATGTGTAACAGCTCTGGCTAGATCATATTCTATACTATTCATTTTCATTCAACAGTGGTGCGTTCAGTGAGACTGAACGCACATCAGTATCTAGCCACAGTAAATGTTGAATTAAATATGTGTTAACATTTGATTACACCCCATGATGCAAATATGTATACCCTCTACTTCAAAATTGATTCAATGATATATTGAAACATGTCACACAACCATGAAAAATGTGACTAAAAAACAGAAGACATAATTAAACATAGTTTGTATAACTTGACTGAATCACTGGATACATTAAAATGAGGTTGGAGAAAAATACAGGTTTCTCTACTAAATCCTTTAATCTATTAAGTTGTCCATATAACTTGTTCACAGCTCAAAGAGTCAGCAATTTAAGGCCTGTCCGATGGGCAGCCTTTAACACTTAACTCATCCATATGCATGATGCCCATCCTTTTTAGACACAGCAGGCAGGATGAGAATTTAACACATTGAGATATGAAGAGAGATTATGATGCTACACAGACACATAGAGGTCTAGAAACCAGACATCTTCTGGTCCTCCAGTACTATCACAATGTTTATCTACATCACTCGCCTCATTACAACAGTCTCATTTCTCTTCTTTGAAAGAGTCTTGCAGTTTGCATGTATGGTTTTTGCGGTTATCTTTTTAGCTATCTGTGTGGCTGTTTAAAGCACTTAAAACATGTGTATCAAAAACTTGGATGTCAGGGTTGGGGCACATAAATAAATGTTATGGGTGACAGTTGGCATGGTTGTGTACATAAGAAGATCCACAAAGCATGAGTGAGCCACTGTGTGTGCAGATGTGTTTGAATGTGCTGACAGGAAGCATTGATATAAAAGAAAAAAAAAGCTAAATAAATAAAAAAGAAATAAATTCTGTTGTCAGCAAAATGGCCAAAATGTTTTGTTAACCTCCGCCCTCGCCATCCTCTAGAAGTAAAGAGTGCAAGGACAGATGGGTTGTTTCGTTGAATATGTTAGTCAGTCTGACTCATTCATCCTTTATCTGACTGAGGTTTGTTTGTGCAAGTTAGAATCTATGGCCCTGACCATGGCTCTGAAATAACAGTATTCTAACTGTGTTGTGTGCTGATGAATCCATGGCACTGTCCCTGGTGCTGAAGTAGCAGACTGATAATTGTGCCTTTTTCTCTAACTCCCACCCTACTGTATATTCAATATTGCACTATTCTCTATATTACATTGTTTATCTATACTATATTGTAGCCTATATACTCTCTAAAGTTGTGTCACCTTCATGATTAAAATGACAAGTAGCAATCTGTGGTCATGGAAGAGTGAGAGGAGACATGCTGCTGCTTGTAGAATTCCTATAATTATTTCTATGATCATTCAGTAGCATCTGTGATGCTGAAAATACATCCCCAGACCAAGCTAGCAAAATATTTTTGGAGAGATATGGTTAGTGATATGGCAACAGCAGCATGTGTACGTGCTGTGGCCGGTGGCTCCTTCAAAATTCACTATACTTTCCTCTTTTAATCTGTTATTTTTTTATCCAAGCTAACCCAGCATGGACCTGAGACTGCTCCTGGCTAATTTTCAGTCAGGAAAATAAAATGGACAAAATGGGACCCTGGCTGACCAAGCAACGGGAAAACAGAGACTGAGGAGCCACATCTCAAAGAGGCCTGCTCCACAATATCCCACATCAAGCTGTTGCACTTGATGGGCGGATCGGTGCCAAACTGACACGATGGCACGCACAGTACGAGGGGAAGAGGACTCTGTGTTTACAACGATGATGCTTCTTGCACAAACGCAGTCAAAGTTGATGGACACTGTTTTCCAAATGTCAAACTTTTAATGTGAAATTGTCAATATCATCACCACCATCTTGTTGCTACTGTTTTACTTTCAACCTGATGCAATATCAAAAAATGCACCACAGGATTATTTCCTATGTGCATATGTAAATAACTGTATGTATTGTTTTATTGTTTCATTTTATTTTGTTCTTTGTTTCATATTTTATCCTATTCTACTCTGAATGAATTAAATGAATTATCTGTGTGTGTGTGTGTGTGTGTAGCATGTAGGCACCACAGTTCCCATTTTGTTGTGCAGTTACGTGTTGTGTAACAATAATAAACGACCTTCATACCTTGATATAGTTTAGATTTATATGATTGGTGCAACCTGGGAGTGGAGCAGATAAGGTGACTGAGGAAATTGTTCTGTACTGACGGCATCGTGCTCAGCTGTTCATAACTTCAAAACTACTGTTTTGTATTTTGAAAAATAAGCATTATTAAAATGCTAGTGGTGTGGGGGCAAGGGGGTGCTCCAGTTGGGCCCTCACCCCTATTAAAAATGAACAAACCACTGATTGTATACACACTGTATTTGAAAACAAACCGTTCTGGCAATGTTTCATGGTGTTTTATGGTGTTTTATGGTGTTTTATGGTGTTTTATGGTGTTTTATGTTCTTCTGTGTGAGAGTGAGCCAGCTACTGTGTGCATGTGCATATTTGGTTGACCTTGGACTACTGCTCATTTGTGGTGTTCAGGAAATGGAAGATTCATTTTATGGACCAAGGATTTACCTCTCTGTCTTATCTTTTTCACAGTGTTCAAAAGAAAAGAGCAGAAAGGTGACACTGACAATGAAGAATTTTGGACTGATGCTTGGTAAAGAAAACTTCACTGCAGTTGTCACTGCAGTCGTCACCTCAGTCTGGTCAAGTGCTGCAGGAATCGATTGCTGCTCTGGTTAGCTCTAAGGGCAAAAATAAATCCTTCTTCTGCATGTGAAAGAGGGTTGGGTCACTGCAAGAACCAAAATCTCATCATTTCAATGAAAATGACCATATTCCACCTTTGACTAGTTCCAAATTGTCTTGACAGTGCAACCTTTAAATGAACTGAGAGTCCAGATTTAAGGGAGCTACACATTAGCAATGTCACATGACACATGCGGTCACCCGTGGCATGTCAGGAGTCAGAATTTCCGAGTTCCCAGTTGGAAATTTTGACTGGAATGCCCCCTGAAGTTGGATTTCCAACTCCAAAAGTCAGAGGAACCTTGCCAACCCTGACCTCAAAATCCAAGATGGCTGCTCTGCACATTAAGATTTGTGAAAGCTGTAGTAATATATTGTCGATTAGCACTTCTGTTTTTTGTGTCTCATTAAAGCTACTAGGAACTTTCTTCTTTTGCTGATTTTGGAGCCCACTGTTGCAAAAGTGGCAGTTTACCCATCACAATAATCAAAAGTATATAGTGTCAAAAATAAAATTAACTAAAATTAACTAAATTAAAATCTTCTCTTGCTTCTTTTCTGATTAATGTACTACAGAAACAGGCAATCTTGCTTATGTTGGTCATAAAGTGACAACAGTATTAAACTGAGACTGTTTCATAACCAATTAAAAACTCCTTGTAGTAGCTTTAAGTCAGTTGTGCACACAGTAGTCCAATTTCTATTTGGGGACATGTTGCTGAGGTGTTTGTATGCACAAAATACCACCTAATGCATCAATGCATCAAGCACCGCAAAGGTTTTCATGGAGACAATTACCCTTGTTTTCCAGCTTGTTGTACTGGAACGTGGTCAACTCAGGTGTGACGTCATTCCCAGATCAGACTTCCAACATCTGACATTAATGGAAAACATCTGTCCCCAAACCTCTACTGTCACCAAACCACGAGGACACGAGAATAAAATTTGTTCTGCCTGTTTCTGGTGTGACCGGGTGGGTTGTATTATCCTCACAAAGACTTGAACCACAGGTCATGAAGCATTATGTACAACTAGCCAACAAACAAGGGTTGAACACTTGTGCTAAACTTATGGGAGCCATTGATATCATCCATTATCATAGGACTCATATGTGGTCATCAATGATTAGGTGATGCAGTCACTGGGTGTGTTATCTAACACTTCCAGATTTTAAATTTGGAAAACATGTCACAGTGTTCAGTGGACAAAACAATAAATAATATTCCATTTTATAATTTGAATTTGTATTCCAGTTGTAATACAAATATGAAACCCATTCTGAATACAGCTTTCAGTGAAACACATACTGTAGCTGCACACAGAGATGTATACTCATGGGGGGTAAACTCTTGCATTTACACAAGCACGATGGTGTCTTTGATCTTCTAATGACTGACAGAGCGAGGACCCTATGGACAACTTAGGGGAATGTGTGCATGCGTGTGTGTGTGTGGATGTGTGGGTGTGTGTGTGTGTTTGTGGATGCATGTGTGTGCACACATTGGGTGACTGAGTGGAGGGAGCAGGGAGGTAAAGAGGATGGAGTGAAAGAGGCAAACAGTAATCACAAACTGCCACAGGCACTTATCCATGGGCCACCTCAACAGAATTACATACTCTCACACATACATGTATATACAAACCCATACTTACCATGCACATGCACAAAATGATGTACCGATGTTCACGCATATATAGAGTCCTCGGCTGGACGCATTAGGCTTTATCAGAAGAAGAACATGGAAAAACGGCCCATTTATTTTCAATCTGTTAGTGACATCAACAGGTAAACTGCTGTCTGGTGAAATTATTTACCTTGCTTCCTCGGGCATTCACCTTCACTCCTAGTTTCCCTTTCAACACTGATGAGTCCCATGTGGAACTGGGGCCATCTGCAATTATCAGTGGAAGACACTGGGTGACAGGGTGAAACAGAGAGATATGTAGAGGGAAGGAAGGGTATAAAGACTTTTGCATGCAGCACTACAACAACTTGGATGAGCTATTTTCTTGATATTGAAACTTTGTTCATTTAGTATTTTCATGTCCTAAACATTGGGCATGGTAGAATAGAAGCACAGGCATAGTTAAATGAGTGGTAAATTAGGCAGCGCAATATGAGATGATGTTATTTTGAAGAAAATTGAAAATTTTGCTGAAAACAGGCTTAAATGCCTACCAGGGTTGACCAAACGGAAGACATTAGTGTATAAACACCAGAAAATAAGAATCGTTTGCAGGTTCCAGGTCCTCTTCCACAGAGCTGCCATGTTACACTGACATGTTTCTACAGTAGCCCAGAACAGATGCACCAAACACTGCCTCTAGATACAGCCTTTAGCATTTGGCATGAGTTTTATGGCCACTGTAGGTTCTCCTACACACTTGGAAGAGCAGAGTGAGACGAGGTGTTTGCAATCTGCAAGTTCACTGCTAGATACGGCTGAGTTTTCAATACCTATAAAGTATTAACCAAAATAATCCAGTACCAAGTGGTATTGAAATTTCTCCAGTTAAATGATATTTTATATTCAATAATTTTTGAATGCAGGTATTAGACATGCCACCAAAATATTCAAATGTACAGCTATACTACTACTACTATGCTTCAGTCCACATGCTGAGTTTTGCATGAAGTAAAGAAAAAGGTATCAAATGATGTACTCTGTTGGTATTGGTATCTCTTTAAGGGCACTGGTGTTTAATTTTTTAAACAATACCCAGCCCTACCACTAGATGGCACCACTAAATCCTGCACACTGGTCTTTTATTGTGTTATTCTGTAGCAACCCGAACTCAATGTGCACATTCTGTGCTCTTTGAATCCACTGACAATAATTCAGAGAGTAGAAATAAACAAATTGGTACTTAAAGAGCTGTGCAATCTGTTCATACCACCTAGCATAATGAAGCACAAAATCAGTGCAGTTTCATCTCCCCTAGACTAGGATAGGAGAGAATCAAAATCTAAACTGGACAGATGATGTTTTTAGTCATAATAGATGGGGTCTGTTGAAATGTGGCACCACTGTGATCCCCATGGACAACCTAGCAGCTTAGGTGGACTGACAGAGTACACAAGCCTATGAACCTATTTCACTAAAGTCACTGCCAGCAGAAAAGCTGTCCTTACAGGCACCAGATTGAGGGTCATTTTCTTAAAGCGCTCACATTGCCCAGAGAAGGACCCGAGCACCCAAAGCTTCTGCTGCATGATAAAGGGGCAAACAGCCGGCCTCTGACACTTCCTTCCAAAATCGTCTCACAGTATCCAATGACCTGTATACCTTCACGGTGGAATGCAAAAGGTATCTATCAAATAGAACCTGGAGGAAGGACAGCGCTGACTTGATCAAACAGAACAGCGGGTTAAGCCCCTTTTCGCCACACAACTTTGAAAAAAAAAAAAAAAAGGTAATCCAGTTTGCTTTGTAAGTAGAGGTGGCGCAGTAAGCCTGTGCACTCTGGATTGACTGGACCACTGAGGGCCAACAAACTCAAATTCATCGCTGGATGCCATGCAGGGTTGATTTGCTGTGAAACCACCGGGCCTATTGCACTGTTTGTCAGGGACAGTCCATCACAAAGACTGGTGGATCGGGCTGGGGCGATTCACCGACGTTATCAATGTCATTGATTATGGAAATACATCAATTTGCATAACGTGTGTTGATGTGTCTCAATTAAAAACAAAACCAAAAGCTGCAGCTAATGAAACTCGCCATGATCATCTAAAGTGTGGAAGTTTTTTCAGACAGAAACGGTACAGTTCTCTATAATCTCTGCAATGGAAATGGCGTATTGCAGCAGTGCTACTGCTCTGCACAAGCACTTCAAGTGAAAGACCAAGAGTGCCGAGTCATGCAGCAGTAGAGAGACAGCACCGCCTTGTTTACTTCTGTCAGCACCCAAGCATGATATATCAAGATTATCAACATTTGAAGATGTTAATGTTAAAACGCTCATCACTTAAAATTGAGTTTCTAAATGTTTCTTCATCGCCTGAATGTTGAAAGTAATATTTGCACTGTTGCTGTTAACACTCCACCATGTGTCATCTAACAGACCATTTACCAATGAGAAAATTTATACAACTAACATTATAGACTGTTGTTGCAGTCTGTAAATCGTTTCAGTTCCTTGTCTTGCTCCACACTGATGCAGAAATACATCGCCAGTGATTAACTTACCTGCATATTAACTTACTTGATGAAATAAATCCATTTTAAGCAAGTACTTAAGTAAAAATACTGGCTGATTGAGTGGTGATTTGAATTAATATGCGTCACACCAATCCTTTTAAATATGAGGTCCAATATTTTTTCTGATCAGGCATCTGATAAATGGAGTCTGTTACATAGGGTGGAAATTAGACTAATTTTAGAATATTCCACCATTATCATCATTCTTATGTACTCCATGTGTCTACTTTCAGGGTAATGACTGAATAAAATATAGAAATATTAATGAGTCTAGTTTTTAATATTTATTTTGGGTAAATTGGTTGTTAGATTGATTGAATATTAAAAAAACATTTTTCTATTAATCGTTAAATCAATCATTAAATTGTTAGTTTGAAAATAATCATTAGGTGTCACCCTATAGTAGAGTAGCACGAGTAGCTGCATTGTGCTATAATGTAAGTCACACTGAACTACCAGAATGATCGATTCCCACTTGATTTTCTCCAGGAAAGGACAAACTGGTCCACTGCGGCCTGACAAATGTGTCCAACTCTGGTGAATGATGTGAGGTGGTCCTGATAAAGCTAATGCGACTCGCTACAAAGGACAAAACACAAATAGAATAACCTGGTGACTCTGAAAAATACTGTTTAATCCACAAGCCTGACGATCAAGATAAAAAGAAAGGGGGGCAGACAGACCCAGAAAGGGGGTAAGGGCAAAAAAGATGAAGACAAAAAAGAATGATTTTGGAAGAGACAAACAGGAAAGAAACAGGAAGGAGAAAGAAGTAGAAAAAAAAGAGAGGAAAGGTGGTGGAGAAAGGGTAGTGAAAAACAGAGAATTAGATTCAGTAAGACAGAGAAGGGAGGGCAATGGTTCGAAATACAGAGAAGAGAAAAGACAAGAGGGTGAAAAAAGGCAAAGAGAAAACAAATCCAAACAGAGAGAGAGGATGGGAGGAAGAGAAGGTGTCTGTGCCCTCATCCTGTCGCCTGCTGTTTAAAGTCGGGCTCTGGGTCATTAATCAGACTATCACAGCAAAGTCTGAGGGAATTAGCCATCCGTACAGAGCAGGAATTAAACACACACACACACACACACACACACACACACACACACACACACACACACACACACACAAACCTGCGTGACTATCTTCCTCACATCACACATAAACACAATGTCTTGCACAGACACCCACAACCACACTAGTTCTACATGAGCCAGCCCATACACAGGTACTAAGTGCTGCACACACACACACATTTTCTCCATTTTACACATGCTTAGACACACTTAAACAGAAGTGCAAACCCATATACAAGCACACAGAACTTATTTTCTAAACAACGTGGTGTGAAATTAGAGCGCTCTGAGCTTCTGCTCTAGTTCCTTGACCACAGAACAACAGGGAACATTTAAAAAAGGAGTACAGCCTTTACCACAACAAAAGATCCCACTCAGTGTGCAAACGGGAGAAAACAGCTTATGCTCCATTCATACTTGAAACAGTTATAATGTAACAAGATCAAGAGGGTTAATGCAGCCATTTTTTTTACTGAGTTTGAAGTACCATTGTTGATATATTTCAGTGCTTAAGTTGTTCTACAGACTTCTCTTGAAGTTCCCTTATGGCTTTATGTTCTGCCACACAGGCCAAACTACTTCCATCCATTTCTCTTCCAGACAACAATCCAGCTTCATCAGAAGACTGTGAAGTCATATTCTTCTGACCCTAGCTTGGTAACTGTGGTCAACAAGCAGCACTAGTAGTTTATGTGTCCTGCTGTTAAGCAGGATGTTGCTACTGTACCATATGGAAGGGATGCATGCATGGGATGACAGTGAACTCTTGCCCTTTGGACGACTGCTATTGGCAAACGAAATAAATGCAGCAAGTAAAATATTATTTATGAGGATTTCTACAATCCTGCCTTTCTCAGTGATAGTGGTTACAATAAAATGCAATCATTGCATGAAACCTATAAATAAAATGGATTACAAATAGCAAACTGGAGATTGTAAAATGGATGCTTTGGTTTCAGCCATTCAGCAGCAGCTGGCGACAGCGAGAACCAGCACTGTCCACTTGGCCATTTGGTGAAGCCTCTGAGCTGATTTAATGAGAAAAGATCTAAGCAAAGGGGAGAGACACACTGCAGATGTCCCGTTAGAGCCCTCATATCTGCATTTTGTTGGGGGTTCCACAAGGGAAATATTGCTTGTAAAGCAAAAGCACCTTCTGCCATAACAGAACCTTACTAGCAGTTCTGTCAGGCTGTACAACTTTTCCTTGAACTAAATGCTAATCCTAATAGAATGCTGACATTGTTAACAGATGTACTGTACTCTGTTCTCCATCTTAACTTAATGAATTAGCATGCTAACATGCTAGTTAGCACTAAACATAATGAACAAATTTCTGATTAGAATGTAATTAGCTGTGAAGGTATTTATAAAAATAATATGAAAAAAACAGCAGATGTAAACAATAGAGATGGGCATAGCAGAGCAATGTGCTGAAGTAACGTTAAACAAAAAACAAGCAGAAAGCTAAACAAGTGGATGAGGAAATATTTGGGGAGACACAGTTAACATGGCTTGTCTACTCTTCAGTAAAAAGTGGAGGTGAGATTTTAGCTGTCAGTTTTAATATTTGTCAACAGTAATATGCAAGCCAACATTAGCTACAAGGGCTAAAATATTTACCGCTGCTAGGCAATTCATGTCTGTCACTTCTGTACTGACGTAATCATCCAGATCTTAAGTCATAAATATCAAACGTGTGAAAATTATTAGGGCGGCCCGCTGAGCCTAGTCCCACTTCTTGGTAGAGGTTAGTCTGAGGCAAATCGGCCCAAAACTCCCGTAGTGTGGGGCTAACATAAGGTGGTGAATAAGATCTCTGATGCTGCAACATTCATTTACATATGAATGTTACATGCCCATGTGGGCTGACATACATAGTTAATGAGTTCAAACTCATGAGGGAGTAATCAGGAATGGTAATCTGGATAAGGCAATTACAAGACACTAAGGGAGGAATCATGGCTCCTCTGCTTCACTTATATTTATTGGTATTCAAAGACTACACTAGACTATTCAAATCCCAGACGCCGTAATTCAACCAAGCTGTTGTTGCAGAGGGACTCTTGCTAGATTTATACCCTCAATACAACAGAGCCATATGGACCAAATGATGCTGCGCTGCTGTTCTGTCACTTATAGGCGGGAGAGATGAGAGACATCCCCTTCAATGTGGGTCACAGAGAGGGAAAGGTTGAGACACACCGCACTCATAACCTGGTTGATGATACGTGATGTATCTAGCAGGATGGTATTATGATGATTATTTTCCTCCTCAGATACCATAATCTGGTTAATGGATATGAACACTGGCTATTTATTTGGAATATGCATGCATATACTGTGATCAGAGATGCTAACAAGTCATTTTGCAAGTCCAAATAAAGTCTCAAGCCTTTGAGCTTGAGTCCAAATAAAGTCTCAAGCCTTTGAGCTTGGGCCCAAGTCAAGTCTCAAGTCTCTCATGGTTGTAATGAGAGTTCTATCATCATCTGCTATTTGCCATCTGGTCTACGTAGAACACTGCATAGCTATAACTCAGGAATTCAAGGCATGTACTGTATCCTTTATCTATCTTTTATCTATTAGCTTACAATATCAGTATTGATTAGTTGTTTGGTATGTGATCACTTGCAGATTGAAATCAGCGTCTGCGTCATGCGCAATGATGCAACACAGATTAACATATGCGTCCCAGTCATGGAGCACAGTAGAATATCTGACATTCTCCATGAGGGGATGAATGCTGAGAGCTAATAAAGCCTATCTCTGTGAGGAAGAGAAGACTAACAAACCAACTAAGAGCACAGTGGAGAAAAGGCAAGAGGGAGAGCTGATACCTATCACAAAACACTCAGAACAGAGTGAGTGTCCTGAGAAAGAGCAGAAGAAGACCAAGAATCCACCATCATACTTCCATGAAAAACTGGGAAGATGAAATTATATTACATTCAATGTAAAGCAGCACTCTGTGCAAACAAGTGTGGCAAACACTCACTCATCCTTCATCAAAGTATTCAGCAAATGCCAGTCTAATCAAGCAAGCAAGGTAATGTTAGATAGTTGATGCTGAGCTGAATATGGAGGCACTAACATTTACTTTGATGTTAACTTACAAAGTGACTCGTGTCCAGGTCCGTGTCAGGTGCCTGACAAAGTTTGTTGTGGTCGATCGGCATCCTTTATCTCATGCTGTATTCTCGATTCGTTTGTTTGGGCCATGTGTGAAGTTCTTATAAACAAAGGTTGTGGCAAATGACACAGTAGCTGAAGGTGTGCTTGCTGCTGCTTGCAACTGTGGCCGTATGCACCACATCCATAAAGTTATATGTGATTCAGCTCATCATTTACTTAATGTAATATACCAAAAAATAAAATAGAGGTCGTTCACGACTCTGAAATCTCAAGTACAAGTCGAGTCTCAAGTCTTTTAAAGATGAGTCCAAGCCAAGTCTCAAGTCTCTGTGTAATGACTGTCCATCTCTGATTACTATGCATTGTGATTTGTTTTATATTGGTAAATGATGGTTGTCATATGAATGTTTGACTAAAAACAAATTGTTATAGTGAAGTCTTATACTAATGGAGCAGTTGTTCCTCAACATCACAATAGCTGAGATTTACTGGAAGACTATTACATGATAATTTGTTTGTTTGCTACATGTAGAGAATCAGGCCCTCCCTTGTGTGTGTTGGCCCTTCTTTTGATTGTCATTAATGCCAAAGTTCCTTAGAAGCTTGATGTTAGTCATGATATGGATTCTAGAAATAAAAAATATTTCATAGCTTTAATTTTATAGTGGGCACTTCAAAATGAAATGAAAAGCATATGCACAGGAATAATCTGGACCTAAAAGAATGTAATGCATCATTCCCAGGCGCTGCACTTTGCCTTCCTGGCAAAAAATATCTGTATCCATAGTATCTTATGAATACAGCTATTGTATACGACATGGACAGGCAGGCTGCAACAGAGGAATCTAGCTGTTTGAGGAAAAGAGAAAGAGCCTGCTGCTTCAGCAGCTTGGTCGAGGAACACGTGGGCAGGGTGCTGTTGCTGACACATGGATGAGTCTGTTGACTAGCAACCACACATGGTGGGTTAGCCCTTCCCAGATGGAGTCAACTCACTGTGTTAGACCGTCTGACAGCATGGGAGGATATCTACGTGTTACTCTGACTGGCCTGCCATCAGTTACCATTCCAGTCTCCACAGTCTCCTGAGACAACACCGGACCGCCACACCAGTCTGTTCTTCTGTCAGGAGCCCATTAGCCATTCACTGCGACTGACTCTCCTCCATTCACAAACACATCCACATGCTGTTGTAGACCAACAGCACCGAGAGAGACACAATACAATACTGTACAACACGTGATTTAAAGTAAAAAATATATAAGTTCTGCCACTGGGGGTCTCTCTCACATTAAAACAATAAGGAAAGATTAAGTTTGATGACATTGTCTTTATTTGTAAACAACCAAAATAGCTGATGAAAACCTGTCCCCAAATCAATTATAATATTTAAGTTTTATCATATTCACTGACTTGCTTCCTCACTCTCTGATCCGACGTATCCTGTATTTTCCCTGGAAGTTATAGAGAAGCCGAGTCACTGCCCTTCCGGTGGACAACCATGGGACCTTGCTTCAGAAAATAATTGAATAGTAGCCACATATTGACACATATAATGTTTGACAATTTAAAAGAAACATTTCCAAGTCTAAGAAAGTCACAGTTTGTCATAAAATTGTTTAAGTATAACACCCTGAAGATACATAATTAGAAAGACTACACACCCAACATAAAGTAGGTGACATCATGACTGTATTCCCTCAAAAGCTAATGTTAGCTGCTGAAGCTATGCTGCCTGTCTCTTATTGTACTGGGGTGTAGTCACACAAGCAACAGGCTGGATAAAACACTACAGGTAAGACAACATTACAAGGGACAGCGATGTTGGTGTTGATGATGTATATTGTGCGAGACAAGAAATGTAGTTCACCAAGTGGTTTCACACACAAACTAAACTAAACTACAACCAACCTACCACAAAATGCAACATGACTTGACTTGTAAATGTTTTAAATTGATAAACATCATATGTATAATTCAAGACACAATTAAAAAGGAAAAAGGAAAGGAAAAAAGACGACTGTTCATATTTTTACTGTTGTTAGGTGTTATGGGGCACACCAAAAGGGGCATGACGCTCTACAGCAATTAGCAAATACTTAGCTATGGCTAGCAGCAACCACAGCATTGCCATAAATAAATTATGGATTTCTCTGCATTTAAACATTATTGGAAACATTTGGGATAATGTAAGTACGCAACTCAACAAAATATATAACATATGTCAAGGGTTTTTAGACATTTTAATCCATAAACGTGACAAATGATAGCTTTAAGATAATTTAGCATTCACCAGTTTTCTCAGACTTCAAATTTGCTCTCAGGTATAGATAAAATTGATTAATGGTCTGGACATTCTATGAGTCAAGTACAGGTCTCTCTCCTGTCTTTCTCCACAGAGCAAAAGATGCTAACTTGACATGAAATCATCATTCTGTGATCTGAATTAAGTTGGTGTTATATAAGATGCAGAAATAAACTGAAATAAAATATATAACTAAAACAGACTGATGGCAAATATAACATCATGGCTCGCCAATTTAGTGTGTGGATTTTGAGGTTTTGTGATTTTTAATGGCACATTTTGACACAGTAACTTATGTATTTCAGTAACTGTCTGGACAATTCTCCAACTTTGACAGCTGACTGAGTGTCTGTATGCAGGTCGCTGTCCAGTATCATCCTCTGTTGCAACATCATGTAACATGTAACATTGACTACTGTAAGCTATAATATTATCTCATTAATATACTTTCACATTCCCTCGACTTCCTGTCATGTAAGTCATAGCTGTCTAACTTTATGTCAAACCATACTCCTTATGTCTGTGACTGTCACATTAAAGCACTGCTCTGATGACACAACACTGGCAGCTGAACTATTAATATTTTCCAATGGCTTCTTGTCATCTAGCGCCACTACTGACAATGCAAAACTTTTTTTTTTTTTTTCTGAAAGCAGAACTCTAGAAGCTCTGTGCTGTGAAAGTCTTCTTTTTACTCATTGGTGACACTGCTGTGAATGAAACTTGCCCACAAACTTAGGGGAACAGGTAGCTTTATATAACAACTTTGAGAGCGTTGATTATGTGAATCATCACATCCTGTCATGAGCAGGCGGCTCTCATGTTTCTGCAGTTAAGAGACTTTGGTGAATCCAACTTTGAACACTCGTACGAACAAACTTCACAGCCCATTGTCCTTGGATGACACAGCCCGTCCTCAGACAGATAACACCACCTCAGTGGAGAGAGATGACAGAACATGGAACCACTATCATCTCCTGGGAGCACATTTCCGAGTCTAAAACAGTCTTCAACCAAAATAAGTCTGTATCGGTGATTAACTTCTTTTCCTTGCCAGTTAGTCTGCCATAAGTCCTGCCATTAGTCACTTGCTTCAAGCGGCATCATGGCATCCGCTATCTACATTTTCCAAGTCCCTGGGGAAACAAGAACAACTTCCTAACCGCAACCTACACACTGAAAATGGCAAATTAGCGCATGGGACACTAATGGTACAAGCGTAAACAAGCTAACAGCTATTACCTTTTCTTTTGTAGTGATTTAGTCTTTTTAATGCCAGAGCTCGCTTCCCGACATGCAGATGTTCCACCTAAATAAGTTCCCTTTCGACACTATTTTGTAGCATCACTGTGGCTGCATCGTGGGCTTAGCACCACACAAGATGTTTGTGATTGGTTTCAATAAATTCAAACAAAGCACAGTGTTTTTTTCACGTATAGCAGAATGTGTATGCATGCAGTCAGACATGTCACCATGAAGCAGGCTCAACCTGTGTTTGCAGGAGAGCAGAGAGAAAGAGGTTTTTTAAGTGTCTGTGTGTTCGGCTCTCAGGACTTTTGGAGCTTCTAAATGAATCTCTGTGGTTTCAAGTTTAGTTTCTCCCCTCCGTCGCTGTTTGTACTTTCAGGTATCTGCTTTATTGTACTGTTTCATGTTCGCTTTCAGCAGGATAAGAGTCATGTTAAGTTCAACCACTGATGAAAACCCAACATTTACTGATTTGGTTCATAATAAAAGCTTTTAGATAACAAAATATAAAGGGACTTGTTTTGTGAAGATATTTATAGGAAATGAATGCCTTTATACACTCTTTTACGGATGCTCATCTAGAAACAAGCATGTAAATATACACCTTTAAGTGGGTGCAAACTATGCTGTGCTAGGCTGACACACAAACCGAGTCAAGCCAAGCAAGCAATACATGTGTATGGATGAATGAGTGCTGATTGTACCCTTTCTCACCGAAGACAAAGTCCAGATATTAGTGGGTGTTAGTGTTTTTTTCTCCAGTGCAAAAGGGGCTTAATGTGGTTAAGGAGATCTATGGTCACACACAGACTTGCTGCTGTCACGTCAAACCTTAATTTGAGGAGGCTGTTGGAGATATGCAGCATCATTTTATGTGATCACATTATTAGCTAATGGCCTCCTGCATTTATCTCCTATGTGCTGAAGTGAGCCTGCCACTCTCAAATACACGAAACTATAGGATCAAAGCTAGGAGAAAACTATGCATTTTAAAGAATGTGAATCTTTAAAGCACCTTTCCATCTGCATTTGCTGTGTTGGGTCAAGTTGTTTACTGTGCTACTTCAGTGTTAAAATAGGTTAATCCTACAAATTGTTGTTGAAGTACAATCGTGCTGAAGCCACAAGGGAAAAGAACGCCAGTATATCAGATCTTTGTCCGCTATTTACAGTCACAAAAATAACAATGAGGAGTTAGACAAGGGAATTGCGCATGAAGGGATGGAGAAAAAATATAGATGGATTTAGAAGAGAGGCCAAGCCGGAAGCAGAAAATAAGTAATACAGAGAGATGGTAAGTGACAAGGCTTTCTGTGCATAAATAAGTTCACATGCACACACTGGACCATTGGCAGGCCGTGACCCCAAGGTCATCGTGATCCATGCAAAACAAAGCGTGCATTTGCAGATGCGCACACTGACGATGCTGTCAGTTGCACGGTTAATGAAATGGCCACAGTCAGGCTGACCTTTGCAGCAGCTCATTTTTCACATTGCTGTTTCCTGTCTCACATAAACAACTGTGTAGGGCAGTATATACGCGAACATCCACACATAGAAACAGATTTGGATGCCATTTTAACAAATGCTCATATTAGCATGCAAACACATGTTTGCGCCAGTCGAAAATGCACAAGCTACAATCTGCACAAATTCCACACAGTCAGATATGAGGGTCATCATACCACATTAAGTGGCATGAGGTCCCTTTTGAGGGATGGAGTATTGCATTCAGCTTGCTAGCTCTGTCAAGCATCCTTGTTATACCACAGTTATAAGCAATTGCTTCTATGAAGATGTGGACACACACATACACAGACACGCAGAAACTATTCATCACAAGTGAGTGGTTGCCAGGGTAATATGGGTCACCGGTCCCTCAGCTATGTCCTCACTTCTGAGAGGCGGAAGGAGGGAAAGATAGAGAGAGAGACAGAGAGAGAGAGATGGAGAGAAATGGGAACAACAGAAGAGCAGATGGGATGAAGAAGCAGTGGAGGTGGTGGAGAGCTTTGGCACGGGATACTTTACCTGAGGACATGACAGTTTGATTTTTTTCACTAACACACTGGTTCTGTGGCCACTCAGACCTTATTTCACTGTGGCCATAAAGTTATTTTACTGCAAGTACTTAATGTGTCCTGTTACTACACCTGCGCTGACTTGAAATACTTTGCAGTGTGAGCTGAATTTAACCACACCTATCATGTTCTATAGAAACTTTACCAAATATATGTGTTGTTTTTTACTTTTGCTTTGAATGGATCCTTAAACCAAGCTACATGAGTCAACTGGACTGTGCAAAGTTTTTCTTCTCTCCATCTGAGAAAGATGATGCTGTGTGAACACTTTGAAAAGTAAAGAACAATATTAAGGTCTATGGGAATATAACTGCAGCGAAGAAGGAAAAGATGCACAGGAGTTAAAAGAGAAAGAGGGAACACGGGACAAGAAACCTAGATAAAAAAGAAACAGGTGTGTTCTGTCACACGGTAAATAATAGAGTAGAATTTACTCAAAAGCCAGAAAACCAAAAACAGATTTTGTTTGCTGTTCTGAATCCATTTAATTAGCCCAACTTGCTCTCTCCTGTTTCTCCTCCAGTGGATATTACATATACAGCGAGACACATGCATTCATGAAAATATTGTAGAAAGGTCATCCTGCATCCTAAAATTCAAAACAAGGGTCAGAGCTTCCCCACTCTCTTTGCTTTGAGTTTAAATGGATGCGACCCCTTTCAAGTCTTCCAAAATGTATAACTTTAATACAATCAACAAGTCTACATTCCATGAGAAAATGTACTTAAAAAAACTAAAAAAAAAAAAAAAAGTATTGCTCAGGAACCAGTATCAAAATCAAGGTATCAAGGTATCACTAGCATTACTGGTTTGATACCAAGTCCTGGTCAGGATATAGTCACAGTTCCAGCAAATGTGACAAAAAGTTACTTAATGAACCTTCAAATCAAGGAATTTATGTTTATTTTAGGTGCACTGTTGGTTTGCAGACATGCACAGTAAATCTAAAACAGATATTCAGGTTTACTAAAACTGGCTGTAGTCATTTGCATCACTGGTGCTATTAAATACACTGCTGCACCTAAAAAACACTTGCAGCCTTGGTGTAAATTTGAGGTAAAACTAAGTGAATAAAACCACAGTTGAGAATGAATTTTCATTAGTTTTAAGAGCAAAGCAAAACTGGAATGTACCATAAAATAAGAGTATCTTAAATAGGAACGCTTGACTTAAACATGCCTGAAAATGAAGAGTGGCTGGATGGAGAGATGAATTGAGAATAATTTTCTCAGTCTTTCACTCTGAAGCTGCATTCTTGCATCACTGTCTTGGACTTATTTGTGGAGATGTGTAAAATTCCAACATAACAAAAACGGTTTTAATTAATAAATTATTAAAATGAACTCTTGGGAAAGTGTCCCTGCGTCTCATTACGGGAGCACTTTCAGGGAACACTTCCACTGCAAAATTTCCATTTGTTTATCTGTTACCTATTCATATTTTTATGTGAGGATATAATACAAAATACTCAGAGTGAAATGTGGACATTAATCCCACAACAACCACTGTATGCATACCCAAGTGTTTTGGTATGTTGCTGCTTGTGAGTTCATTTCTGTTGGTCTATCTTCAGTTCTTCGATTGTTGCATTATTAATTGCATTCCCCTCTCTGCTGATAATGGCTTCATCAAGGTGTGCATCTCACTTCCCCTCCGAAATGGATTAAATCCACAATAAAACTCTGCCGTCATTCTCAATATCCTGCTCAACGAGCAGGCAGGCTGATGGGTGAAATGATTATAGGAGCCAAATAAAGTGGCAGGGAAAGTTATCCTGGCTTTTGTTTTAAACGGGCAGATACTCTGATAGAATGACACAGGAAGTGCAACTCATTTATCTGTCAAAATGAAAACCTAATTGAGTCAGACAATGAGATATTTAGGCTAATACAGGATGAGATGTCTGGTTGAACAAAGGCAATGGGGGAAGTGGGAGGACATTATTTTTGTGTAATGAAACACCTCGTCTTACTGGCTGTTGGCCCAACAAGCTGGGGTGTTGAGCTCAGTAATAGTAATAATTGCTGCCACCGTAACGTGGTTATTCAGGTAAGTCCTCAAAATTGCACAGGCTGTCACAAAATGATATTACAGTTAAATAAATGAGCCAACAATCCCTCAGACTGAAACAGCTGCACAGGTTTAGCAGCTGCTGAATGGATCACAAAAGCCACAGAATATATGGAAGCCACTTTTTTTAATAGCTAATCTAGATTGATTTGATATAAATTAATCAGAACAGTAACAATTTTTTCATTCCAAATCACATTGTTCTTTCTTTTAACTTTACCAAACAATTTTTCAATGGAAACAGAAGTTGACAAGTGAGCAAATGGATGATGGGTTTGGCAACCCACACTAGGTGACTCTGAAGATCAAGAAAGTCAAGGTAAAGATCATCTTCTCTTCTTAAAGAATAACTTCAGTATTTTTCAACCTGGGCCCTATTTCCCCATGTGTCTGTGTGTGTATGATTGATAGGTACAACTCGTTTTAAAATTGGTTCAGTATTGAGGGAGGCGGATGCAGCCGGCAGCCGCGAAAGGAGTTATAACGGTAGATATGAGGGCAAATACGTCCCGTAAAAGTTTGTGCATTAAAAGTACTTTTTTTCACCACAGACCGGATCAGATCGCCAGTGTAATCTCTGTCAACAGCATGCTTCACTTACTACTTGCTGTGTGTGACGAAATCTCGCGGGATCTTTGTTTGTTGCTAGAAGAAAACAGAGGAGTCATGCTGAGAGCCGTAAGATTTAAAAATCAAATGTTCGTAAAAAAAAGAATGTTCACAAGTAAACTGATCACACTAACAGTTATGTATATATACGGTCTAATAAATAAAATTAGGTAAAATGCTGTCAAAATGCTTGTCTTATTGACCTACAACGATTTTAAATTGACTTGAATTTAGCCAATATTTGAGTCATTAACAATAAACAATTATTTTTAATCTTGTAATACAATAAAAATGCATACATTAAAATGAACAAATATCCACCATACACTGTAAATCATTACTTAGTGGAACTGATCTTTTTTTCATTAACTTAAAATAAATACAAAGGTTTTATTATTCTCACGTTAATTCAGCTCAAAATTTCTTATTTTTATTTTCAGACCACCTCAGAACTTATGGGCTCGATCTGACCTGAAGTCTTTTGACTAGAAATGAGAGTTCAATAAATGTACTGCTGTGACTTCACTCAACACATCAAATTAAATTTCAAAAGGAAAACAACCATTAGACAACTTTAATCTTGAAATTTAAAATAAGTTCAGTCAACTCACATTTTTAAGGCAGCAGGGGAACATTGGTCTTCAAGTGAAACCTGCTTAAAATGAATTACAATGTGCTATTAACTGGTATAGCTACTTCTGTCAAACAGGTATAACCATATGATGCAACAAACAGTCCAATATACTTTGACATGTCTCATAGAGCATTTGCAAAGTATTGCCTTCTAATCAAAGACTCTGAAGCTAGTTTGATTATTTGTTTGTATACCTGAATCTTCCAACCTTTTTTTCGGTACAGTAATGTGGACCCATGACAAGTCTGGAGGTGCAAAGTTAGCAAAAAATAATCCCCTCCGCCCAATTAGTATTCACCCAGGCAATGGTATAAATAACAACGCTGCAGTGCGAGGTCACAGCGAGGATTCCCACCGCTGTTTACGTCAAGAGATTGAGGCGAATGCGATGAAGAGCGTTAGACAAACAGAGGAATCTAACAGTAGGATTTCCCTAATAAGCTAGTACGTCCTTGAACCCTCTGATGTATCACTGTGCATCTACAGCCCCCGAGGGAAACATATGGTTCTTTTGAAGAACATGAGAGATGCTGATCATCATGTGACACAGCACCCCTCTCTCTGTGTCCTTGTACCTGTGTGTGTGTGTGTGTGTGTGTGTGTGTGTGTGATAAAATGTGTGCATGTCTTTAACATTACTTATGTAGTTCCAGTAAATTCTGTATGCATGTGGGTGTGCATTACACGTCTTACCTAAGAAATCCCTGCTGCTGATTGCACTAGATTGTTGACAACACATCAGATACACACACACACACACGTGCCACACACACACACACACACACCCACACACACACACACACACACACACACACTTTTATGTTGTCTGATTAACTCAAAAAAATTACTTTCAGTTTCTCTAAAGTTCCCCATGTTTTAAAAACCAATGCAAAAGTGCCCCCTTGGATGCTCCTATGGTACATAAAACACGATAAAGTGTCCTCTCGAGTGTCCTTATAGAGGACAAAACATGACAAAATGTCCTCTGGGTGCCCCTCTAGTGGACAAAATGTGGTAAAGTGCCCTCTAAAGTGCCCTTCCAAAGAACAAAACACGACAAAATGCCCTCAGGCATGGACTTCTAGTGGACAACATATGGTAAAATGCCATTTGAGTTGGCCCGCCAGGGGACAAAACATGATAAAATGCCTCCTGGGATGCCCTTCCAGAAAATGTAATGCAGTACCATAAACCGAGGTTGCTCTACATACTAAAAAATATATTCAACCTCTATGTGCCTTTCCATATTTTAATAGTCACCTGTGTGTTTTTATTAAGAGTTGTTGTAATTGTTGTAAAATAAAACAATTGAATTGTAATTGGAACTATTTCACCTCAACTTCGCCACTAAACTCCCCTGTCCATAGGTGCACGAACAGTGGAGCAAACGGAGCAGTTGCCCTGTTGCCTGTAGAGTTGAGGCGACAAAATCTAAACTGTAGGGTTTGCATGGAAATACAGTTTTTATGGATTATATTCATGCCAAATTGACAAGAAGACTGTCGACGCCTTTTAATATTTCCACAGAAAGCACAGGGAGATTTTGTTTGATTCTGACATGTATGCTAATATGTATATAATTTAACATTCTGTCACCGCTACAGAAACACTAGGTAACTGCTAAAGTATGATAAGGTTGTCTGACAATGACTGCTGTTTGTTATTTGTTTGATTAATGCTTTAATAATGTGTGTTTTGATGACTGACAGTGGCGGATCAGGCTAATTACCAGCTAATTGTACTAGTTTCTCAGCAGAATGCAGTAAATGGGTGCCCTTTAAGTGAGTTTATCTGTCACTCACAGCTGACAGTACAGAACACAATTTTTACATTTAATAGTGCAATTTAAACTAATCTTTAAAATGAAAGAGCAGCTTTATTGATCATGAGTACATTGCTGCAAATGGCGCTTTTACGTGTAAATTAAATGGAAATTTTCCTGCCATGCGCCCATCTTTTACACGCACATGTCGCAACACTCACAGCAACATTTTAATGTTTCTCATCTACTCTAAAACATTTAAATTAAACAAGAACATTTAAATTTTAATCCAATCAAAGGGGACATTTTCACAGCAATTAAAGGTATATTAATAGCGCCCTTGACCTGTATACAGAGTCTATTTAACTGGAAACATAATTCATTCTGTGCCACTCTTGTATATTGATGTATATTTAATTTTATATTAACTGACACACTCCCAGTCCCAGTACAGTAAAATGTTATGTGATGTATGTGATGTATATGTATGTGACAGTGGATTTGTGTGTGTGTGTGTGTGTGTGTGTGTGCAATAAATTAATGAAATTATAAACAAATGTTAGGAGGGTTTCATTCTTTCATATGGATGAACAGGCCACACACACACCCCACACACACACACACAAAGACACACATCAGCCAAAGATGCACAAACAGTGTGGAGTCGCACTCTGGTCCAACACTTACAATAAATTCACTTTCAGCGGAGACACAAATGGAAATTTTAGAAGCGATCAGCGTTTTGCTGCCTGGCTGAAATAAATGAGGAAGACCATAAATAGTCATGCAGTTCCATCTGAAAGGGTAATTGTTAAGTAATGGTATGCGTTGTGAGCACCACTTTGCTTCTTCCCAGAAGAAGAGGGCTGAAGATGGGGAGGGTTGTAATGTGTTACAGAGTACAGATGGAGCTGCATTTTTGATGGTAACCATAGGAAAATAGAGGACAGTAGATTCATGGCTGCATTAATACATACTTATGAAAGAGACTGAGAGAGAGAGAGAGAGCACGAACGTATCCAACTATTGACTATTTCTGTCCTAACATAGTGATGAAGCGACAGATGGGAGGAGAGAATGAACCAGGGGAGAAACAGAAGGGAAGCAGAATAAAAGACAAATTGTGGGACAGAGGAGTGGGGGTGGGCTTGAAGACAGACACGCATTTTTGTCCGGAGCAAGAGTCATACATAATTAGAGTAAGGATTAAAAACTGTAATCACGCAGCCACAAAAGCTCTGAGAGGAAAGAGATTTCCTGTTATGTTTGTAGAGCACTACAGGTGTCATTCATGGCTTTAGTCCAAATTCTTATTCAGCATCCCTTAGCTCTTTTCTAATTGGCCGCAGATTGCATTTAAGGCCCGATTACACAAGCAGAAAGTGGCACAGCAAAATTGATCTGTGTGTCTTTGCAAAGTAGGCTGTGCTTGTAGTCCTTGGTGGACTTCTGCAGCTGGTGAGGTAACAACTTACATAGCAATCCAGGAATACACTGGCTCTAGTGCAGGTGTCTGCGACCTACGGCTCCAGAGACAGACGTGACTCTTTTGCTTCTCCCCAGTAGCTCCCTGTGGCTTTGATAAAACAATATATGGAAATTAATAATGGTCAGCGCTTGGTCATTAGTACAAATTTACATGTTCAAGTTCAACTTGATTTACTTTGCCCCATGAGTAAATCCACTAATCGCGATGATTCTGTTTGAAATGATTAAGCTCCAAAGTAATATTAGTGTCACTGGGAGTTCTGCGGCCATAAATATTGGACCAACAAACACAAAACATGTAGTGCAAGTTTTGTTGTTTGTTTTTCCACTTTAATGTGAATTTGCCTTAATGCTGGGTCGTTCAGAGCTGGCCTCTTTTGTACACACACATTCATTGTTTTAAATGAAGAAGCGCACGCACACTCAAAGCTGATGATGGTGCAGTCACACCACGCATTTGTTGTGACGCGCATGTTTTTTGGGGCACGTCTAAATTGGTACCATTAAAAGTACAGAGTTTGGTACTAATTCGGGGATACCCGTAGCTGCGCAAGCTGTCAAGTTCGTGTGGTTTTGGCTCCAAAGATGGACCATTGCCTGGAGAAATATCAGCTCAGAACTCAGGATAACGTGAACATGATGATGCGCTGTTGTTACATTACTAGCTAGAACAGTTAATGTTTGTGCTAGCTAGTGTATCATCATGCTCACCGGTGTTAACCTGGGTATCCCTGAATGAGTATAATCAGCCACTCTTGCGTGTCCTGTGGAGCTGATTGATTAGTAACAGGAGGCGCAACAGTACTGCAACCTCTCGAGAACCTTGGATAAAAGATAAAAGCGGCTAGGCTGTTGTTTCCCACTTGTTTTTAGATGCAACATCTGAATGGCCCCTTAGCATAAATCCTCTCATCACCAATTATTCACCACACTCTCTTTTTATCTCTCTGTCTCACAAATCTGCACACACTATCTTGCTTCTTAGAAGTTTTGCCCACATTTTATTTATCTGTTTAATTAATAGGTGTTGGAGGCCACATAACCACCAGCCTTTCTCTACAATTGTCTTTCAAACTTCTAGCTTGTTGGTTAACAGTCCTCTTCTTTCCTACCTGTACTTACTTGTCTCTACTTCAGATTCACTCTGGTCCATTCACACAGCAGTTATTATTATTAGTAGTAGTAGTCCAGAGAAATATAGGTGATGCTGCATAACAAGGCAGGTGCCATTCATGTCTGGAAGCAGATCAGGAGGTCAAAATATTACCTTCATAAGCACTCATATTACCACATACTGTGGACCAGAGGTCTCAGAAATCACATGTAGACAGGTACTGTTTTTTATCTTAGCAATTCAGTGTCTTAATCTGAGTCTAGCATTCGAAAAACAGAGAAAAATGTCATGTCAATTTACTGTCATTTTGCTGCAGCCCTGGGATTTCAATGTTTGGGATTTCTTTGGTTTTCTCACCAGATTCAGGTGATTTCCGCCACCTCATCATCGTCACTCCCCCTTCCTCCCTTCTACCCCCATTATTTTCTCACTTTTTCATCCTCTTTCTTTCTCTTTTTATGACTTCTTTTTTTTTTTTTTTACCTCAATCTACCTCTCCCACTCTTTTTGTTCCGTTTCCTTGTTCCTTTTCTCTGGCACATGTCATGTCCTTGCATATGACTCACTCAGGGCCACACAGTCAGCAGTTCTCTGTGTAAATAAAGAAACACACGTAGATTCTAAAACGTATATTCCTGAGTAAGCACTGACACCCATATGACGAGCTCTGACTCTAGCATATCCCATGAGCCTCCATGCATAATGCTTACATGCGCAGTGTACTTTGCAACCACCCACAAACTATTCGGGGCATGCTATAGCTGAAAACACAGCTTTTACACCAATTTAACCCCCTGGGTACTACACAGTAAATTAACTATGACAAATGACAAATGTTGGGATGGTTACTTTAAAAAAGTATTCTGACACAATAAACCACAGTTAGTAACTTAATCCAAGTAGTGGTTGGCCTGTGTAGCTAACATTAGCAGATGGTCGGTGTAGCTAAAGTTAACAGCTGGTCTGTATAGCTAATGCTAGTGGTTGGTCTTACTTGTTTCTTTAAATTAGATGCTGAGTTCTTGGTGGTATTTTCACAGCTGGAGGCAGAACTGTCACCATACTGTGATGTTATTCCTCTTTTCTGATTTTAAAACAATTTCTTTAAAAATTTTGCCCCAGTGAGGCATTTTTTCACTCAAGACCACAATAATATATTGACTGTAAGATTAACTAGCTCCACTCAAAACCAGAGTGTTGTTTTTGTGACACTGGTAATATCGTTCTTTGTTTTAAAATGTATTTTAAAATTGTAATCCTGCTAATATTCCTTACATGTTTACTGAATGTATCAGTAATCTAATTATGTCTTTTTTTTCCTGTAACTAATGGATAACAGTTACATTTTTTTTTTGTATCCAAATAACATAATTTGATTGCATGCAGCCTAATCAATAACTCTCTAAGTCTGGACAAATGTGCTGTCATTGAAAGGCCTGATATAAACGTTTTGTATCGTTGTATAAATTCTATTTTTTATGCACAGTTTAGAATCATCAGACATCCAGATATATATCATTAAGCATCTAAAACTGGTGTTGTATGTCATTTTTATTGTAAATACTGTCATTTGTGTCTGTTGCTTTGGCAGTAAGTACCTACCTAATTTTCTTGCCAATAAATCTTCTTTCAATTAAAATTCAACTGAGAACTGGCTGTGCTGCAGGCCAGTCTCTCCAAAGCCTACACCTGAAAAGTGACACCACTGCATTTAAATGCAACTAAAGTACTTCTCAATTTGAGACCTGACACTGGAAAAGTTTACAACTTGAACCTGAGCCCAGCTTTCATTCACAACCTGGGGTAAACGCTCCGTAAGATGTAGTACTCCTACAGAATGCTGCTCTGCCCTGAACCCTACTCCCCATCAGTGTCAGTCGTTCACTACTAATTAAAGCCATCCACGCTGGCTGATGCACTGCACACAAAAATCCTATTGATTGGAGTGTATTACAGCAGCCCATGTGGTGTGACAGAATCCTCACTCTGACAAATATGGAAACTGCAGCAATCAACATGACAAACAGTCAGTGCATAAAGTCAGACAACAGAGTAGAGGTTCAACCCAGGAAAGCAGTCAAAGAGAAAAGACAACATATTGATCACACACATGTGTGACATGTCATGCCGTGGTGTTATAGCGTGAATCACAACCGTAAAGAGATAGTTTATTTTGATGTCTCAGAGTAAACTTGCAATTTATCTATTTGTCAGCATGCAATTTGTCGACATGCAGACTTGCATGTCACTTGCATTTGCAGTCGTTCTGTACCACTTTACACCACAATGAACAATCATGCAGATGATAACAAAGCCATGTTTCTTTATATGAACATGCTTCCTTGTATGACTAATAAGGTGCCCTGTAAAAACACTGTGAATAAACACATTGGGCCTTATCTTACACCCGACGGAAAACCGTTGCGCTGGTGGCGCAGGCGGATTTGCTATCTTACACTGGTGCATATGCCATTTTTGCCACGTCTGCAAGATAGCAAATGCACTTGCATCTGGTCTGTGCTGCCGTGGGTGCGAGATCTAAAAATGAAGGCAAAACGAAGTTGTGGCCTGACGTGTTTGTTATTTTGTGCTCGGTGCATTGGAGTAAAAACTACTTGCACCTTCGACCTTCTAAAACCTGGTCGAAGCGCAAAGTATATGGCGCAATAGGTTTGAATGCACAAGATGGCAACATGCGCATTTGGCCAAGGCACACACACACGTCTCCACAATCACCAAACACCTTCATTTATGTTCAGTCTTTTCCCCCACACAAGATTGTGGATTAGTAAAGCGTCATTTGAACATATTTTCTAACAGCAATAAAGTGTAAATATTGAAGTTAACCGTGTGTGTGTGTGTGTGTGTGTGTGTGTGTGTGTCTCGCATGTGTGTGTCTTTAAAGTTAAACCCACTAATAAGAAAAAAGGAATTATTATTAGAATTATAAAGCCTAATAAATCTAAACAGACCTGCAAAGTGTGCACAGGACAGGATCACAGCTGTCAGATTGTGTTTAACAGATGAGTCAGCATGACAGCTGGAGCAGCATTTGCGTCTGTGTGTTTACCGGTATCCAGAAAAAACAAGGATTAAAGAATTATGATCTATAATATACAAAATAAACAAGACATTATATCTGACCGCACGAGACCGGCCCAGCCCAGGAAAAGAAAGGTCTGTTTGCTTCTGTCAGAGCTGGCTGTATATACCCGTCTGTAATTTGCACACTTCAAACTTCAGAAACACTTTCTGATTCTGTTTCCCACACCCACAGTAGCGTTAGCGGGACAAGGGAGTGAGGACGGGAAGGAGGAGAAGAAGGAGGAGCACAGACAGCCACATAACTACTCCTCAATCTGGCTCAGGTGGCCCACTTGAGTTGGATTGAGATGGCAGCTTTGCAGCCAGATTGGATCGGCTCTCCTCTCAACTGCACTCCTCAGCTGCATAATAATGATGATGATATTAATGAATTATAAAATTCAACACAATTTCAACGTGCTTCAGTGTAAAACATAACCAGTTAAATATCTGCCTGACATTTATGGTCCATGTATTGTATTACTTTTTGCGTTCATGTAAAATAAACTATTTACACATGAAGCTGCTTTGGAGATGTTCTGCTGTCTTCATTTATTGCGCACTCTCGCGCTTTCAGTCCTTGAACCAGGAAATCTGTCTCCTCGCTTGACAATCTTTTCTCCTCCTGGTAAATCCGCTGTCATGCTGCCACCGTGTACACTCTTGGCACACCTGCTTCTTAAAGGTGATGAGAGCCGACTTTCTGATCGGTTTATTGCATGCTAAACTCGCCTGTGAATTAATCAAGGTACTTGGGTGCAGCAGTTTCCAGGTTTCACGAGAAATCACCCAATCATGTTTCAAAACAAAATGTAACTTCTCAGTATCTAGAAAAGTTGAGAATGTTTAATTTAAAAAGTTCTTTCAAGTTATCTGTCTCAAGTCTCAAGTCGTGTCTTTATCGGTGTTAGTCAAGCAAATCAAGTCCTCAAATTTTGGACTTGAGATTGGAGAATTGAGTCAAGTCATGTGACTGGATGCCTCCACCTCTAGTTATATGCAGTTAGTTAAGTTTAATTAAGTTGCAAAATAATTGTAATTGTAATAATTACACTCACTGAGAAAAAAAAAATATAATTAAATTAAGTTACTTTTCAAAATATTAGTGATAACAAAGAGGTTCCTTCCAGATATTCTTGGTTGGGTTGCCTGGTGGAGGTCTGCACTCCTCTGAGTGCACTCATCTAGTTTTCTGTGCAGTCACTTAAAAGGGCTTCAGTGCTCCTAAACCTTTATAATGTATCTGTAATGCATATATCTCTTTTGCCTGTATATGTAAACTCCTGCAGGGTTTCAGAGGTTTGGTTGGATTTGTCAGGTCTCCATCTTTATTTAGATTTCAGGTTTGCAGGTATGAATCTCAGGTGCTCTTCCTATCAAGGGATATTTGCAGGACTCATACTGTACATACAGTCATATATATCAGACACCTAAATATATTCAAACAGATAAACATGCACATGCTCACATGCATGCAAACATTTTGAAATAGCATCTATCAGTGTTATTTGAGGAATAAGGCTGATCCAGCTTGTAACACAATCACACACACTGAATCTTATAAAATCCTGAAATGTCCTTCAAAGCAGCCTGAGATAAATCACCAAAAAGGGATTACAGCCCATCAGTGACATAAGCTTAGTGCCCATAGCAACGAGCCTCACATTTTAGCTGCCCACAGACTCTTAATGTATCCTAAATTATTAAATAAATCACAGCATTTTGGGGACTATTTCTATGGGAAGGATAAAAATCAGTACCTTTCAAAATTCAGTAAAAGCCCCAAACTACATCAGGAGAAAGATAATGACAAGATGAATATTGTGATATAACAGGTCACATCCTACTTAGCAACTAAAATGTCCTCTCATTGCTGCTGGAGACTTATATTTGGCATCCATCACAAAATGAAGGACAAGATGGTTCTCTTTTGAATAAAACATCTAAAAAAAAAAAAAAAAAAAATACTATCACAGGTTAAATGTCTTGAAGACATTTTGATCAGTCACGCTTCCAGGATATTTCATTTCACTGTTGAAGGGGGACAACTGACAGAAAAAAAACTCTCAAGAGCACTTTGTGATGGCGACATCAAAAGGGCCGCACAAAGTACTGTTGTATGTGTAAAAGTCCAGAACGCTATGACGCCTGCCAGGAATGGAATATTTTAGCGTTTGTTGTAATTATGTCTCTTTTTTATTAATAAAGTCTTCAGACCTCATGCCTCCATAGGCTGTGTTGACGCACAAGATTGAAACATGTGGGAGAAAATGAAGTCTGTGAATGTGTTTTATTCTGTTGTGTGGTGGAAGTAAAGAAAAATGTCTGACACAACCTTTGTTTCAAGTTAATCTTTGCAAAGTAGCTACTTACTGGAGTATCTTCTTACTTATATGTTTACAGTGATATGTTGAGGGAGACAACTGTCTGTTTTTCCCAGAAAGGGAGGTGTCCGGACCCCCCCGTAACTTCCACCCTTTTCCCAGGCACATTCAAGTAACACACCAATGAAAATGTGCTGGCGCACACATGCACATACAGACACACACACACACACACACACACACACACACACACACACACACCACACCACTGTTTATTACATTTCATTGTTGGCACATCAGTTGCAAGGTTATCTTTCCGACTTGACCTGACATGCTCCCACGCAATCTCAAACAAATGCACCCATCCTCTCTGTGATACATGAATTTGTACATCTAGGTTTCCATCATCCCAACAGTGTGACGTCAACATCAACAACGGGATTAAGAGATGCTGTAGTAAAGCCGCAAAGACATGTCCTACATTCCCTCCGCCGTAACAAAAATCCCAGATATGACATATTTATAGCAGATGACGTCTTTCACAACACCTCTTTCACTCTGTTTCAGTTTGTGGATGTGTCTTTTTGCACAAGGGAAGCGTGTGATGCTGAAACAGCATTGATGTAATGCTGGATCTTTGTTTGGTGCAGCATGTGGGATACATGAACATTTGCGATTTAACCCCTGAATTAGCACAGTTTGTATGAGCTTATCTGTATGTTTGTGCTCACACTGATTCATGTATGTGCCCTGTGATTGAACCAGAAAAATGACTTCACCAGGCTGCAAGAATAGCATAGTGTGGCCTCCTTTACTGTAACAAAATATTTCAGAGATAAACTGACAGGCTTGAAAAAAAAAGTCCTCTTTCCTCCTGTTTCTGTAATCATATGAAAAGACCATTAGATCAGTGATGTGTAACTGTGACTATAAGCCCTTATCTTTGTTTACTTCACCCTGTGAGATTGATCCATATCAATCCCTCCCACACCCAACAATCCCAGCACCCTGCGCCAGATATCGACGAACGGATTGTGAGTTGCCGTGCTATTAAAGTTGAATGTTGTTGTGGCTGTGTGGCACCAAATGCACAGCTAAATCTGGGATTCCGAAGCTGGATTTACCCCTAAAATCTGATTTTAACCCTGTTTGACCTCAAATTTGATGGTGTTTTGCCATGTTGAGCTGATGATGTGAAAACCACGTCTGTGTCACGATTGGTGTTGAAATCAGATTTGTCTGGTTGCTCATGACTAAATCCAGCCTGGAGCTGTTGCAGGCTTCCTACTCTGGTCACCCCAGTGTCCAATTATACTCCTACCAGCGCTAATACTGCTACAGAGAAGAGCAGAGAGCAGGCAAGGAGTGGGTTACTGAGATGGAAGTCCAATATGGTCTTTTAAAAATGTTTAGATGTGTAGGTGATGGAGAGTGATGTAGTTTGGTATTTGTTTGTGTGCACTGCGTGTAGAGGCGGTCTGGGCCTGTGTGGTTATAAGCATACGTATTATAAGACAGCAGATATTGAGAGAGTGGAGCTGCTGATGGCTGATATTAATAATGACAATCTTGAAAAAAAAAAAAAAAGGTCATGTATAATGTCATTATCTCATGCACATTACAAGGTAATATACGTGACTATTTTAGCCAGTAACATGTTGTTTTAGAT
This sequence comes from Lutjanus argentimaculatus, assembly GCA_034769285.1. Classification (NCBI taxonomy): domain Eukaryota; kingdom Metazoa; phylum Chordata; class Actinopteri; order Lutjaniformes; family Lutjanidae; genus Lutjanus; species Lutjanus argentimaculatus. The sequence continues at coordinate 9,211,651 of JAWZSL010000001.1, forward strand.
GTTTTTTATTAATTAAAGGAGAAATTTGATATATATTAAGTGTAATAAATCATAAAATGACCATATGTTATCATAGATCAAAGAAACATGTTAAGTTGAAATACTGGCTTCTCCAACAAAAACGCTGCAGCTGCAGTGTCCCCTTTGAAATTTCTATTCGAGGCTGGAATAACTTTATATGTTTGCCTGTGCCACGTTAATTAGAGTTCAAATTAATGCTAAGTGTTCACTGAATGTGTGTCAGTCTATGAGTTGTAAGAAATTAATTATCTTGTAGAAGGGGGAAATGTTTATATAAGTCAACTTGGGCAATATGTTAATGGAGTCTGGCAGGCAGTGAAACAGGCAGCCACTTAACTCAAACTCCATAGTGTGTGTTTTCAGAGCAGTTTTACGATTTTAAAATTTACGATGTAGTGTGCACCCTGCGTCTCTGCAGAGCTTCTGCAGCCTGCAGAGCTTCCCTGAGTCTGGGGCAGATGGGGCTTCAACCATAGATCGCATATTAAATAGGATTTTAACCTATTAAATATACAGTCTGTGGCTCCAACTCACTATTTAAACTGCTGCATTATTTTTTGCATGCGCAATTGCTACATATTGTTTCTTCACTGACAAAGAAAAGTACATTGAGATATGCTCTAGATTTCATAACGTGACTGATATTTAGGGAAGAGCAGGATACAACATGTCAGAGTCAACATCATTCAACTGCATTTTTTATACATAATAACATAACATATGTTTAACAGTAGCCAGTAATGGCTTAAGAATAGATTTGCTGTCATTTAGGATGTAGGAATGTGTTAGCATTAAAAAAAACAATGGTGAGCCAGGAAATTTAGGCAAACCTTTATAGCAGAAGAGTTATAGCACAGGGCTCGAAACCAACTTTTTCACCACCTTCCCAAAACTCACAAGGGGGAGCGCTAACACTGGTCCACAACAGCCACACTGACAAGGCTGCCTGTTGATGTAACTGCGGACTTTTTTGTTTCACTGGCCACGGGAGTGCAGGGATCAGCCGATCCAGATTTATTCAAAATGCCATCCAATTAATCTATCACTAATACATATACTTATAAGTACTCATGGTTGCCAGTTCATTTGGTCCTGCAATAAACCCCACTTTCATGTAGATTATAATGTTCAGTTTATAATCTTTCAAAGCTTAGACGTGAAACTGATTTAGAGAGGTGTTAATTCAACTTAATGGTCATTTAAGTGTGGATGGCGATTGAATAGTTCGTGTTATGTTGAGAGCTGGTTTCTAGTATTTCATCTACCCTCGTTGATATAATGGGGTGGGCGCACATAGCAGATCAGTGGTGATGACCCATCCACCAGACAAACATTTTATCGATGAGGGGAAGGGTAGAGAAACGGAGGTGAGTGCAAGGATTTGGGATGCGACTTCTTCTGGTTCGAAGGTGCAGGGAGAAGGAAAATAATCAGAAGATGTCTAAACTTCTGCAACATTTTAAGAGAAACTTTAATGTCATCAACCAGGTGTTAGAGGACAACAAGAGATGGATCACTGTGGCCATTGTCACCAGGAAGACCATGAGGACAGTGGTTGATTTCAAATGCTAGTGAGTGGACCTTTCAGTTGAGATTTTGTCAGGTATAGCGTTTTTACACCAAAATTAGTGTATACATGCAGGTTTTTTAAAAACTTGTTAAAAATAGGCAATTCATACATTCCCCATTTCAAGTAGACAAGATTTGCTCTCTGTTTTTTTCTGATATGCGCTGGAAAGCTGAGACCCAACTCTGTCTGTGTAGGTCAGCAGAGAAAAGGCGTTTTCAAAAGTCTCTGTGAGTTCAGCTCTCAGTAATTTTGTAGCTTCTCACTGAATGTCTATGATTTGAAGTTTAGTTAGTCTCCTACTTTGCTGTTTGTGCTTTTAGGAATCTGCTTTATTTTACTGTTTCATGTTCACTGTTCATCTGGACAGGAGTTGTGTTAAGTTACTGTTAATAAAAACCCAGCATTTCCTGATTTTGCTCTTTCACAATAAAAGCCTTTAGATAACAAGATAATGAGGGAAATGAAGCATTTATCCACAGTTCAGCTGCTTGACTAAAGATGATCGTGCATTAGTTAAATACACACATTAAAGCAGTTGTAAAATCTGCTTTGCTGGGCTAACAAGCTGAGTTAAACTGAGTCAAATGGTGAAAAACAGCTTGTCCATCCAGGTGTCACGTTTACATCACTGCTGCTTAGAGGTGAAGCAAATGAATACTGTGGCTACCGCAGAGTCATTTGATCCAGGACTGAATGCCAATTGTACCTTTTCCCAATGAGGACAAAAGACAGATGTTAGTGAGTGTTACTGTTTTTTTTTTGTCAAGTGTAAAATGGGCTATAGACTGCATTAGTTTTAGCTAGGTCTATCTAATAAACTGGCATCTGAGTGTATGTATGTTCCCATTTGTATGTGTGTGCAGAAACGCCATCTGCTTCCTCACGCAGGCCTAAACAGAGAATCAATGTGCCACTGGGCCTGAAAGCTTAGGATGCCCTCCTTGATTGCCAGAGGGAGGCCGGTCTGTGCTGCACAGGATGAACACTGGATCTGTTGTGATCAGTCGCTGTGGAGATGTGAAGCTTTGTTGATGCAACATCAGCACTAGAGCAGTGCAGTTCTTTATTGATGTAATTATAATGCAATAGTATCTGATATAGCTGGTGATATTTCCACTGTTATCATCCTGCAATCGTAATTAGTTTAGCTTGGTACTGTAAGTCTGGTAAGAACATTTTAGAAGCTAATCAGGTTGAAAAAGGTTCACGGTGTGAACAAGTACTGAGAATTGTGTGGGAACATGCGCTATGCTAAGGTCATTTTTTTTTCGGTGTCCTCACAAACAGACAAGCTCCAAGCGACTCAGATTAATTCTGTCACACCTTTGTTGTGAAGACACACACTCACGCTCTCCCTGCCCAAGCTTGTACACACACTCACAAGTTTAATCTCCCGCAGAATGATTTCACACCCTGATTGTTTGCTTTCATTCTCTCTTTCTTTTGCTTGCATCACTTCCTCACTCAATTTCTGTCACTCTGTCACTCGCTCACTGAAACATCAACTGTGTTCTTTAATTTCCAGCCGGACAAAGACTAATTCTTCTACCAGAACCTTCTTCATCTCTCGAGTTCACACACACAAAGGCGTCCCTTCTCTCATTCCATCCCCTGGTTGGTGTCACTGTGCTCATGCATATTCATGTAATGCCCTGCGGCTGATTATCACTGTTTATTGCATTGCCAAAACTTTCTTCTCCCTCTGTCTCAGTCAGAGAGCAGTGCAAACACAGCTGAAACACACACACACAGGGGAAAATCATCCTCATTGACGAGTCCAAATAAGTCATAAAAGCATTACTTGAAAATGACCCGATATGGATCTTTGCACCATTGTAGTATGGAAAATGAGCTGTAGAGAAGCAATATTTCTGTATTTCCTTTACAGAATTACAAACACAAAGATCTGTGAAGAAGATCTGTTAATCCATCCCTAAATATGGAGAACTTTAAACTTTATATACTTTCACTATTTTGATCACTGTCACCATTGCGTAGCAGAAGACAAGGAAGTTTGACCTAAATGACAAAACTATGTGTTGAGGAAGTCAATTACAATGTCAAAATACCTGACCCCCATGGGACCCTACTTATGGAAAAATATAAATGTCAGTTAATGCAGACAGTAGGTTTGTCGTAATGCCAGTTAGTTTTGTATAAAACCACTCGGAGAACTATGTTTCACACAATATTTTACCAACACCAGTGTACGTCACCAATGCACGTCACTGTCCACGTTATCTTTCCTGCTGTGTTTCATCCAGTGACTCCAGGTCCTTTTATCAGCCAGGAAGAGAAAGAACGAGCAAGACCTGTTGTTCGTGTTCCTACTTCCTTTTTTGAAAACACGCAGACATCATAGCTTAGCGGCCAGTGTTGCGCATGAACGCGCTAAAAGAGCAGCGTTCATTGAACGTGCTCATATTTTTGGTGAATCATGAATTTAATGGATCAGTTTGCAATTAATGAACATGAATGTGAACAGCGTTCATTCCTGAGAGAATTAACAGCACTCACATCGTCAGCTGATTAAAACAAAGTGTGATCGCAGCAGACAGAGAGAGAGAGAGCGTGCAAATATGGACAGAAATGTTGGCGCGGTATGAAATCTTTGGTTGATCGTGCAGCCTGAAGTGTATGAACTACACTGAAGACTGGAGATTGTGCTAAAGTGGGAAACAGACAGATCGAAGATAAATCCACATTATATTTGCTCTTCTCCTCTGTCTCGTCTCCCTGTTCATGTCTTACTTCTTATGTATTATCGTATGGAGCGTTCGAATTGCACTGGAAAGTAGGAATTTTGAGTTCCCGACTGGAAATTTCAACAGTATGTTGCTGTAAAAAGTTGTTGTAGTGCAAAATGTTCTCAACTTGTTGTGAATTATCATTAATAACTATAGGTTTGAGTAATAATGGGAAAATTAAAACATGACTATCATTCATCACTTAGTATGGCATCATTATAAAGACTCAAGCACCCTGCTAGGAGGAAGTTCAATTTAAATTTAGATTAAAAAAACAAAACAAAAAAAAACCAAACAGAAAATGAATGTGAACCACTTCTTTTTAATCTTTTGAACTGAACTTTGAGCTAACTCCTTTTAAGTGTGAACTGGCACAACACTGTTAGCGTCTGACATTAGCTTTTAACGGGAGACAGTCATGACATCACACAACTTTTAGGTGTCGTGTCTTTCTCATTAATCTTTCCAGTCTTACACTTCAAAAGTTTTATGCGGCTTTCTTGACTTGTAAAATTATCTTTGAAATTGACGATATGTTATGTGTAATTCACAGCACAGTTCAGGTGGGATCAAAAATATTTTGTCTCTCTCCATTGATGTTCTCCATAAATAGTTTTTCCAAAGCAAGGTCCCATGGTGGTCCACATGGTGGTCCAAAAGGGGCGGATTTCATTTCTCCATTGCCAGCATTGGTAAATTAAATGGGTATCTTGTGTAATGTTAAAAAAAAACGCAATAATAATAATCTGCTTCTGGTTTTGCAGGACATGCCATGATGTAGTAAAGCAATAATGTTTCATTTTAATGTTGTGAAATGGAAAACAGTTCCCCAACAACTATAAAAAATAAAAGAAAATTACTTACTGAAGGCAGAGCCTAGCAGCATGAGTCAGGCTGTTGATTTCTCTGTACAAGAACCTTTTTGTAATGTCTCTAACAATAGCACCATTTCACAGTGTCTTCAGTACCTCACTGATCCTCTGCCTCCCTCTCATATCTCTTTCTTGTTTTTGCCTGCTCACTAGAGGGTAATCATGTAAATGACGCTTGCCTTTCATCCTGGGTCATCTCTCCTGGGACCACCTTTACAATATGATTCACCTCTACACCAGCTCATGTACAAGTGAGGCTACCCTGCTGTTGCTTTAGGTTGGTGCATTTATTCATGTCTCTAGCTAGGGTGCAGTTCACCGCTTGGCTGCTACTTATATTACGTGCATTCATGCAGAGAAAGTGTTGCACGCAGTCTCATGTTTTAGTCAACATTTTTCTGTCTTTGTTTTTTGTATCTTAACACTTTTCTCTTTCTGCCAAAAACTGCTTTGTCACTTGTTTTATGACCTACACGGAATCCAAGTTGATTGTTGGTGCATCAGACCATTGTAATTTTAAATGAGTTGTGACCCATCTTACAAGTGTTTTACTTATGAGTACATTTCTGTGGTGGTGCATAACAGTAAACAAATTACATGAAAAATGTAGATATGAAATCAGTACTGCCGGTCAAAAAGCATGAATAGAAAAATAGAAATGGAAGATGATGTCACTGGGGGTCCTGGGCTTTATTGATGAGGCCAGCTGTAGTCGGCAAAAACATTGTTCTTATGGTGTGAGGTTTTGGTCCTGATGGACCGTAGCCATCTGCTGGAGTAGAGTGTCTCAAAAAGTTTGTGTCTGGGGTGGGAGGGGTCAGTCACAATTCTTCCTGCATACCTCAGGGTTCTGGAGGCGTACAGGTCCTAAAGGGAAAGCAGATTGCAGCTGATCACCTTCTCAGTGGAGCGAATGATATGCTGTCTTCTGCCCTTATCCTTGGCACTGCCAGCAGCGAACCAGATGGTGAGGGTGGAGGGCAGGATGAACTCAGTGATGGTGGCATAGAAGTACCCTACAAGGCAGGGTGAACTTCAGGACATACATCCTCTGCTGGGCTTTCTTAGTGTGGAAGGTGATGTTCAGGTCCCACTTGAGGTCCTGGGTGGAGGACTCCACAGTCTCGACCTGGAAATCACACAGGGTGATAGGGACAGTGGGACTGAGTCCTTCCTGTAACATTCCTGTGTTGACCTCCACACTGTTCTGACTGCACCAGGTTACCAGATAGTCAATTTCCCACCTGTAGGTGGACTCATCTCCACCAGCGATGAGTTCAGGAGCTTGATGGGGTGATGACTGGAGGTGCAGCTGTTGGTGTGCAGGGAAAAGAGCAGAAGAGAAAGGATGTAGCCTTGGGGGTGTTGATGGTCTGAGAGCCAGATATGTTTCCCCAGCTTCATGTACCACTTTATGTCAGATCAGAAATCTGTGATCCACCTGCAGATAGAGTCCAGGTGATGGAGGATGAAGTGGATGGCCATCATTTACAGACCTGTTGGCTCTGCAGACAAACTGCAGGGGGTCCAGGAGTGGGTCTGTGTTGTCTTTGAGGTAGGACAGCACAATGCACTCAAATGACTTCACTACCATAGAGGTCAAGGTGATCTGTTTGAGTCTGCGTCGAACGAAAATGCCCCCAGCCCATTGTATATTTGAATCTTTTATACTGAACATCAAGGCGGAATAATGGTGCAACAGTCCTGCCTTGAATGCCTTGAGTTTTGCCCAGTTTCCTTGCAGGGTTTCTGCCCTCTTAAAGAGCCCTTTAACGTCCTTGTCTAGGATGGAGATGGAGACATCACTGTGAGTAAGGAGGAGGGAGCATCAGGGTGGGCCGCTTTGCCGAACCTGTACTTTGATTCTTCAAACCCTCCCTGTCCTCATTCCTGATTTTTTTTTTCCCTTTTGCAGCCTTACCTGTCTGAGTTTGCCTGTTTCAAGGTTTTCATCCAGGTACCTCACCCTGGTGCATGTTGGTATACAGCTGTCTTCACAGCCTCCTTGCACTCTTGCACAAGCACACCCAAATATCACAGCTTCACTATTCCACTGCTTTGATGTCCTAAAAACAAGTTGACACAGCTTTAATTTCAGTCAGAGTGTCCCATTGCAGTGTCGGGGATAGCATGAAGTGCACTGTTGAAAAAATATTCTTATCCCTGGTCAGGCAATTAATAAACTGTATTTGGGGTTTTCATAGCTGAGATTTCCTGAAATCACAGAGGATGGTAACTAAGGAGTCTGGGTTTATCTGAGTATCATTCACAGTGGTCTACGGTAGAAGCTAAGCTCAGACCAGTGTGAATGAAACAAACTTACGGGGGGGCTTGAAGGGTTCGAAATGGTGAAAAATTATTCCAGGTCAGGAGACAATACTGTAGGATCTCAGTCCCATCACTACACCAGCCACTGTCAGTATAAAAACAGATACCTCCACTTGCCACATTGCCATAAAGTTCTGTGTTGCAATCTGGTCTGAAGAGTTGAAAATCCCCCAGCAGCAATATTCATGTCTGCTGATTTCAGGATATCTCAGCTATGAACACCCCAAATATAGTTTATTAAACGCTCGAAATAGAAGATGAAGAAAAGTCTCTTTTTTTTCCCACCAGCAGCTAAAGTTCTTATGGTTGTGGCCCGAAGCTCCACCTAGGAGCTCACAGGGATAAGTCAAGTCAAGCTAAAGTTCATCAGTTTGTTGCACAATGAACACACACTGGAATAAATTTTCCTGGTAACAACGTATAAAGTCCACCGAGATGCACAAGCGTATCGACACGTGCCCCTCTCCTCCTCTCCTCCAGCGTTTCACTGAATGAACAAGTGTGAGGGCACCTTTGACCAGAAAGTCCAAAAATACTCGGATTACTGTAGCAAAACACTGAATTTACAGACAAAACTAGACAAAACAATGCACACCAACACACCAAGAGAGGCAGTCATCTTCAGCGCAGTGGAGTTTTCTTCATTTCTCACTCCTTCTTTCACAGGCTTCCATCCTGGACTGCTTGCTGTGAATCCTTATGCTCAGGTTGGTCTGCCATAAACACTTTATTTCAAAAGGTTTGCCAGTGTGATATATCAGTGATCACATACTCATGTACACACACACACACACACACACACACACACACACACTAAGTCAAACCATCCTGACAGAGATAATGAGATCGAATTGAATCGTAAATGGGAACAGACTGAGGGATGTAGTAGAAAATAGAGGAAAAACTAGATAGATAGATTGATAGATAGATATTCAACCTGCAAAAGTGAACTTACTCTTCTTTGGCCTCCAATTCTCATCCAATCTCCCAACACTACACATACCTCATCTCCTCATTCACTCTGTCTCTCTCCATTTCTCTCCCTGTCTTTTTTTGCACTCATTCTTCTCCAAATCTTCTCCAGCAGACTGATACACATCAGCATGGGCACACAACCAAAATCACAAATTAAATCCGTATCTACAGGAACCTGAGTTACTCATAATTAACAATAGTCAGCTGATGAAGAGATTGACTCCCATTGAACTAAGGTTGGTTAGGACCCATAATGTAAACTTAACTACTGCCAACTTGTTAATCTTATCTTTTAAAACCCTGATAATGAAAAACATTTTTACGGCAGACCAATTGCTAAATGTGAAAAACAAAGTAAGAAATTTGGTCACATCATCAGGAGTCATCTAAGTGATGACAACAATGTGCAGCGCCAACCTGTTCTCATCCCAATTTGTCACATACTCACAATTTGTCTTCTCCCCTCTGTGTCTACTGAAGCACAAGGTACCCTTATAAGGCAGTAGCTAGTGTTGTAGTCAAGACCACCTGAACTTAGACCAAGCCAAGACAGGGACAACAAAGGGACAGTTCACCCCAAAATCAAAATTACATATTTTTACTCTTACCATCTAGATTGTTTCAGTGTGAGTTGCCAAGTTTTAGAGATGTCTGCCTTCTTTTAAATATAATGAGACTAATGGCACTTGACTTGTGGTGCTCAAAGCACATAATAATAATCCCAGACCTTGTTGTGAGCTGTTTCATATAAAAACTATTTTCTTTAGTAGAAAGAAATAGTTCAGGTATTTTCAGTTGTTCAAAGAAAGTAGTTCTTACACAAAACTGCTCACAACAAGGTCTGTGGATTATCTTGAGTAACTAGCTCAAAATTTCTGGAAGGAAACACTGGTGTTGAATTTTTCAAAGGTATTTTTGGTGCTCTGAGGACCAAGAGCTGAGTGCCATTTAGTCCCTGGAAGAGACGGCAGACATCTCTGTGGTGATATCTCCAAAATTCAGCAATCCACACCAAAACAATCTACATGGATAAATAGCAATACAGTATGGGCAAGAGAAAAAAATAGTATTTTTCATTTTGGAGTGAATTGTCCCTTTAATCATAATGGTTTTAATTGAGCCTACACAATGTGACACAAGGTAGTCCTCTTGTTTTTGGAAACACTGGAACACTGTCTATGTTTTAATCACTGTGGACTTAGAATTACAATGATTATATTTCTGTCTTCTTGTCCTCATATTGAATTTCATTATTTTTCCACTGATAGGGACCTATGTGTCTGAAATAAAGTTGAATAAATAAAGTAGGTTTCAAACTTGGTTTCAGAGACTTCGGTGGAATATGCTTGTCTAATCACAGCAAAGGAAAGGTGCGCAGTAAGAAAAAAGCTTCTCCTTGCAAATTTTATTTTTGACTGTGGAACAGGGAGACCAGATCTGGGAGAGAAACACATGACGCAGTCTTTCAAAAGAAGCCCAAAACTGGAGAACTTGGAATGTGACAAAACACCAATTGCTTATGCAAAAAAAAAAAAAAAAATAATAATAATAATAAAAAAGTAGTCTTGTCTTAATCTTTCAATACACAGGGCACCACAATCCACCAGATTGTTTCACTGAAAAAACCTCTCAGGTAATACCCTTTTTAATATGAAAACCTTAATTATTTAAAGAGACGTTACACCAGTAATTACATGAGCTGCTAGCAGTCCGAGCTGATGGTCAATTCAAACTACAACCATTTCGGTGTCATTCACAGTGACAGGGAAATTGGCGTTCTCCTCAGAGAACCTGTCCCAGTGCCTGCATGCATCAGTATGCATTGTGTGGGCGGCTGTCAACAGCGAGCACTCAGACCAGCCCAGCTTTGGGTGTGGGCGTGTATATCTCACTGTTAGCCTAAGCTCCTTATGTCTGCCTAGTAAACTCAAATGTTTCTGCTTTCCTGATAATTTGGCAGAAACAATAGGCAACACACGTACAGGCAGTAACCGCTGCAGGTCTTGTTGTCACCGAATGCATGCATGTAAAGAATAAACTGCATCACCAAAGATGCATAATAGTGGTTGTGTATCTCAAACAGTGGCTGCCTCTGATCAGTCAGAGTTATTTGCACTCATGTTAATGATGTAGCAATTTCCATGTTTTAACATTGTACCTTGATATGTGAAAATATAAATATGCATCACCACACTGTGTTGTAAGTGTCAGATTAAAGACTTAACGCCTGTATTTATTGCAGGACTTAAATTGGATTGGTCCACACCTCAACCAATCAACATCCCATCCAAGAGTATGTTATACTAAATCATTTCCTTAATTCTGTTCAGTGATGAGACATAACAATTACGCCAGCTTCACGTTTCACTAATGATGATCATAATGTTTCACGAAGGCTTCTGTTTTCAAAGAAACATGTTAATTAAAATCAACATCAAAAACAAAGACGAAGGCTCACTGAAAAGCAGGAAACAGTTATTAAATATTAAGCATATAATCGGTCTGTAATACATACTGTTTTCAACCTGGATAGTTATGTTCATTAGTGTGTTCTGTGCAATTGTGTCCAGGGAGATTATGCTAGCTCTTTCTGCTAATATAAGATGACACCCACACTCCAAGCCTCTCATATTACTGTATGACTCATATTGTCCTTGCTATTTCAGTCTCAGCAGTGTGGTTTTGTGTGTATGCGAGTGTGTTGTGTGCATGCGGCAAAGGTTGCACTTCATCCGTGCGTTTTCTTAGAAAGCATCTCAATTTTCTTGGAAAAAAATAAATATGAAAAAAAAAACATGTAGTAATGTCCAAGTACATTCTATGAACGTGAACAGAAATCAAAACTGAAATCAAATTAAATCAACAGGCCTGGTTGTGTCCGTATGTATGATACCTTCAGGTGCCTGTATACAGCACCAGAAATCTCTTTAGTGTCTTTAGCTGCTTCATACCCTTTGATTTACAACATGTTAACAATCAGACCCAGAAGATAAGCAATAATTCACTGACCTGGATGTCTCAGAAGTTGGAGATTCCCACAGCACCTGAACTACTGCAATCAACATCTGTTAGCAATCCTCACACAGCAGTCTGCAGGTGATGTGTAAATGAGATATTGCATGCAAAAGCATTGTTATAAAAGATAGATACATGTAGAAGAGGAAACACTCAATTCACCATTCTGATCACGCAGAGCAGAGGAAGGCAAAGTGCTAAATATTTTAAGTACCATATTCACTTCTGCTTATCCCGCAATGAAAATGACTTAACTTGGTGTCTCTGTACAAATATTGGCCTTTAGTATTTGCACGTGTCTGAAACAAAAATGAAATTGGCACCTGGTTTGCTGCTTAGCCCGGTCAAACACACAAACTACATAATTATTTGTCACTTTATGTAAACACACTGCATGTGCATGGACACACACCACACACACACACAGTCCAAAACATCCACGTTTAACAGCTTTTCATGAAGATGCTGCAGTATCTCTGATCTGTGGCAACAAACTCATAGCTGCTGATTTCACATTGATAACTCAGTCTATTACTCTGGCTTCAATACCCCACACTGACCAGCTACAGCAACCTCAAAGGGTCAAAAACTCAAACTCAAAATACAGCTACTACTTAGAAGAGACATTGTGTGCCTGAGAGGGCAGCACATATATTTACATTTTATTATTTGTTCATTCATTGCTTTTCCTCCTGTCCTGTAGAACTACTTGATGAAATAGCACATTCCTTCTAAAAGTATATGCTTTTTATTCATTCCATTCAGGGCTGTATCTAATGATTATTTTTTAAACCATCATTCTATTCTATTCTAATTTATTAATCTATTTTTTGATTAATCGCTAATCTATCGATTAATTTATGGATTAATCTAAAGTTTTTTTATTACTCAAGTATATAACAATTAATTTACTTAAAATACATATCAAAAACCTGTCTCATTAATAATTCAATATTTTATTCAATCTTAATCCTGAAAAACAGACACATAAAGCACATTAGAATGATGATAACAGTGGCATATTTTAAAGTTAGTCTAATTTCCACCTTACTTAATAGACTCCATGTCAGATGCCTGATCAGAAAATACTGGACCTTAAATTCAAAAGGAGCTATGATGCATATTAATGTAGTAACTAATCACTGTCAACCCTTTACTGAAATGAAAAATAAGTATTTTGACTTAAAACTTAGACTGGTCATGACATGCAGTTATTTCATCACTGGAGTCATATGCAGGTAAAGAAGATCACCGGCAGTGTATTTTTCCATCAGTGTGGACCAAAGAAAATACTTTTTGTCATTTTTCTGCCGACTGAAATGAACTACAGACAGTCTGCAATGTCATTTTAACCCATTTCTGACTCATACATGGCTGATAAAGTGAACAGAAATAACAAAACGGCAGAATAACACCACTGGATGCACATGATGTAAAGTTAACAGCAGCAGTGAAGACATCACTTTTAATGTGGCATCACAGGATGCTGAAGAAACATCTAAAAAATCTTAAGTGACTTCTGCTAACAGAAACATGTTACGTGTTAATAATCATTACATATCGCGCTTTGGTGCTGACAGAAAGCAAACAGGCGCTTCACTTGCAGTGCTCATATGGAGCAGTTGTCCTGCTGTGATAAGTCATGCCGAGTTTGTGGAGCTAAAGAGAGCCAAACTGTTGCATCTCTATACTCCCACATGTTTGATGATTGCAGCGAGGCTTGCTCTCTGCAGCTTGTTCTCCGGGTGAATCCATGCTCTGACTGGGCGCAGCAGTTTTATAGCGACGTGTTGATGCAAGCTATGCAAGTCGACGTATTTTTCGTTATCAGTGACATTGATTACGTTGACGAATCCCTAAAGCCTTAATTCTAGGGTGCAGTGCATCCCAGAAGGAGCTCTCCACTCTGCTCTGTTTCAAATACGGGCTGAGTCTGTTTGCGACAGATACCATGTCAACCTGCACAAAGCATAAAGAGCAGGCAAAACATCAGATATAGAAACACCACAGAGAATTTGGTCAATTTTCTAAACAAAAGACCCTGTACAGACTTGCGATCATAAAAACAAAAAAGAAAATATTAACTACCTAGCCTACTTACCTATGGTAGAAGCACAAAAAGCAAGGAAAGAGGCCCAAATTAACTAAACCTGAGCAAGTCAACATAATCAGGCAAACACTCTGCTGCTGTGCTGTGTGGAGGATGGATCAAAAACCATGACACAGCCATGCCATGCCCAGTGGAACCAAGGGGCTAGTGTATAGATATGATTATAATTTGATAACTTGGGCCAAATTAAACTTTTTGACCACTAAGATATGGTGATGGTGGTTAAATGCTTGTAAATGTTTTGCCTTTTTTTAATCTAATGTGGCTACAATCTAATTAATAACCTAATTGTAAATCATTTAAAAAGCATTTGTACGGGTGGTTTTACTGGAAAGCGGTACTGCAAGACAAAGCCCCATCACAACAATGCTGAAGGACATTGGAGCTCAGTGGTATATTATCTCAACGTGCTTGGCCAGTAGAAAAACTAAGTATGAGTGCATGAATGTGACCAGAAGAGACAAAAAATGTGGTCAGGGCAAAGGGTGGTTAGCTGGAAAGATGGAATGTAATGTACTGTAAAATGTTTATGGGGGAAATAAAAAAAAAAGATTGACTCAATGGGAGCAATTATACTAAGACAAAAGTGCTGATGTTCTCTACTTTGCTTCCTAAAATATGTGTCCTTAATTTTCATCTATGGGAAAAGGTGTGTGGTTTTGTGAGTGTGTGTGTGTGTGATAAATATATGTGATAGTTAGGTGACATTGTGCAGAAAGGAGCCTGAAGCTGTTCAGCCAATCAGAGCCGGAGACATGAAGAGTTTGTGCTCTCATTTCTGTTATTTTTCTGCCATGTCACTTTTACAACTCTTGTCTCTTGTCAGTCAGTTGCCTAGTTACTAACCTCAGTCAGTTGACTGGCAGAAAAAAATTCTAATTTACTGTAATTTCTGCTGCTATGGAGTGCAGTAGTCATCATCAACATACCCGTCAACATATTAGTGTATTTCTGTTGTGCATAATCTTTCTTTTACACATCAGCCAGGCCTCTTTGCTCAGCCATTGATTCATCCAACCAGCTGGCCAGAGTTACATCCACATCATCGCCAGAATGCCAGTGAGTACGTCAGTCTGTCATCTTGTCTGTCAGTCAGTTTGTCCACATTTCTGACCATCTCTCTGTCTGTTTGGCTCATACAGAACTGCAACATAGCAGAAAGAACACGGTAATCCACACAATCTACTGGCAAAGTGCTGGGGCTCAAATTGCCATTTACTTTCGTAGTCCCTGGAGATTGGGTTTTTAGCCTTGTGTTCAAGAGTGCAGGAGCTGGAAGAGTGCTTGGAATGGAAAAGCAATTACTGGCTCTCATGACTGTAGTAAGTATAATACTGACAGGGAACCAAATGCTGCAATAGATTCTTCAGGCCAAATTCACAAAGATTCTCCACACTGATTGGTGTAACTTCACCATATCCTGATCCTTATCAGAGTCTTATTAAAGCTTCATCCAACATTAGTCAACATTACCGATCCAGGATGCAAGTCATTAAAATCTAGGGCAAGTGTCATATATCACCACTTATCAGACAAAGTCCCCTATAGGCTGCTATGCCAAAGACATTATGAATCTCTTGTTTCCAGATTACTAAATTAGATATTGACAACGAGACATCTGGCGCTTCTAGCCTGGAACACCCCATACAGCAGTTCAGAGGCCAGACTGTATCAAGGTAATGGGACAGCTTATTTCTTGTGGCTTCAGACGGCAGATCAGACAGTACAAAAGTACAGAGAAAGTTGAGAACTGTAAATTTTCATTTCACTGTCATTTCACCTGCCATTTCCAGTGTTATACAACATATGATAAATACTGTGATTTATGTCTGACTTTAAATACTTATTTTTAAAGCAAAAACAATGCTCAGATAAACGTCTAACAAGCAAATAGTGTGTTTGAAACATGGTGCGATGTCCTGTAGAAAGTGCTGTTCCCACTTTAAATACAAGCAAGCAAGGTCACAGTTACCTTTGACCACCACAATCTAATCAGTTAATCCTTGAGTCCAAGAGGACGTTTTTGCCCGACGTAATGATATTCCCTCTAGGCGTTGTTGAGATATCACATTCACAAGAATGGGACGGACATGAGGTCTCAGTGACCTTAACCTTTGACCACCAAAATTTAATCAGTTTACCTTTGATTCCAAGTGGACTCAAAGGTCGGAAAACATAATGCCTCAGGCCATGGCTGTCGTCGGCGTGGAGGCTAGCATCCACCATCCACATTAATTTGATAGAAATTCAATGAGGTTTTGTAGGAAATTCTAACCTTACTTGATGTATGTCATACAAGCCGAAGGAAAATGATGACATTGTAATATTAATTTAAGATCAAGTGTCTTCTCTCCAGTAAAATGGGACTAAAGTGTCATGTAGGAACTATTTAATTTCTAGTAGAAAAGAAACTTGTTTCAGTAGATTCTGAAATAGTTCTGATAGATTCTACTGCAGAAAGACAACTGTTCCTACCTACACTACAGGCCAGGGAAAAAATATGTGTTTTTGGTTTGGGGGTGAACTTTCCCTTTAAAAATTTATTGACAATACTATGGCAAACATAAAAACAAAAACAACCAACCAACCAAAAAAAAAAAAAAAACTTCTTAATGTTTTTCGTCTTCTTTTTTTTTTTTTTTAATTTTCCCTAATCTTCCCTCCAATTTGCTCCTACCCCCACTTTGAAAAGTGGAGATGTAAAGGATAAGATAACAGGAATGAAAGAGTGTTGAAATTGATATAGTATATACAGTAAATAAAGCAAACACAAAGCAAAAACATAGAGGGAGTTGTGGAGAGAGAGAAGATTTGGCACCTTGTAGTGTGAAGTTGTTACTCTGGGCATTGCTCAGACACTCACTGTGTGTGAGAGTGGTGAGTGTGGGGTTCACCCCAACATTTTACTTTCATTAAATCAGTCAAATGCATGATTGTACTGTGTGTGTATCCATCTAACAGAGACTACAAAAGATATGTGAATAGTTTAAGCTGAAAAGGGGCCTCTACTAGTGCAACTGTCAGTGCATCAGTGACTACAGCAAAGTAAACTGATTCAAGCACATCATAGACCTTTGGTTGTAAAATGTTTGGAACTGCTGCAAAACATCCATTACACAGTTGGGTCTTAAAGCCAGGCAATATCTTACAGGTGCAAAACACATTCCAGCAACATCAATAGTTTCCATAATGCATGTTTTTCTAACTATTATTGATTGCATTGCCAACTCAGCAAGGGGGTCATTTTTACCCCCCTCACTTTTTCAAATGCAGTACATTTCCCAGTTCGTGACCTTTCCTAAAATTAAGTCTTAAATCATCTACTGCATTAGGGGGGTTGTGGGATTAAAAGAAAAATAATATTATCATTTTAACTTCAAGCCACAATGGAGTCATTTATAACCCTTTATAGAAACTGCTGCATTAGCTACTGTGCAGCATTCATGCCACATTCAGTTGCTTCACAATTCCCATTGTCTAAACATCTTTTGATAAGCAGCATATCATGAGCTAGATACTTAGATAGGCCTCCGAGATTTGAATAAATTAAAACATGAATTGCAGCAGAAGACGGATGAATGCCCACGAAGTTCTGGCAAAGCTCCAGGGCATGAGCAACAGAGAAGCGGGTGGGGGAGAGATGGAGGAGATCAATGACCCATCATTTTCAGCTGATGAAGAATCTTCATCTGAGGATGTGGAGCCGACCTCCTGAAAAAGGCTTTTCGGTTGACAGGCAGGCCGCATCTCATCTTAAAAAGGGTCAACCACCAACAGCCTATCAATGAATCACACATGTTCACAAATGACAACATAGCTTAGCTAACATTATGCGAATACATCCTATAAGTACGTACCCTCAGAAGGACCACCTTGCACATGTGACCAGTATGCCTATAGCAAAACCCATTCTTCCGGTTAGACCTATCCCATTTAACAGCTTCTAGCTAAACCAGTTGTAAACATTTATATTGAATGTCAGCTCAACCATTACTGGATCTGTGTGAGCTGCATTAGACTGGCAAGAACAGAGCTATGTGAGGACCTACAGCTGGGAGCGTGCACTGGGAGAGCGCAGTCATAAAACATCTTGAACCAAGGAGCTGGCCCAACTGCACGCGCATGCCACAACACTAACGGCCCACTGTGTGTATGCACGTGTTTGATAGATAGTGTGATGCTGGACCACATCTGTGGCTGTACGGAAGCAGAGGCGCACCCGTGTGGAGCTTAAGGTGTTCATTGCACTCTTCTTCACCAGGAGAATACTTAACAGGCAGAGCACAAATGCAGAGGACTTGCAGTCAGAAGAATTAGGTCTTCCCACCGTGTCAAGGAACTAGCACAGGGAAATCATGCACTACTTACGGTTCACCCAAAAAAGACACTAGGCACAACTGATCCAAAACAGCATCCCTTCCTGTAAAAACCAGGGTAAGAAGTTAACATTGATGAGCAGTTGTTCCCCACAAAGTTTTGTTGCTCCTTTACCTAATATATGCTCACTAAACCGGACGAATTCAGCATAAAGTTCTGGGTTGCTGCTGATGTGGAGATGATGTACCTGCTCAATGAATACTCCTATCTGAGTCACCTCTGCAACACAGAGCCAAGGGTAGAGTGTGGTCCTGAAACTAAGGGAAGCTTTTTTGGAAAAGGGGAGAAATGTAACAACCTATAACTTTTTTTATGTCACCCAACCCTGCCACAAATTACTTGCCAAAAACACCAGCTTGAACCACCAACAAAAATAAATGGTCATTACCTCTTTCTGTGGACCATAAAGCTGGATGTACAATACAAAAGTAATGCAGAGTGACGGGGCAATGCTCACTTTCTGGGAAAGGAAAAGAGGATTGTCTGCAACCTTGTCCTGCATCTTGACATGCTGTACAAGATGGAAAAGCAATACTCTCAGAGCCACTGCTAAAAGATGGCCAGTTGTGGTCTTCTACAAAGGAAATGACCGCAAGAAAAATGTAGGTCCTGTACCAGAGCTGCGTGGTTACAAGTATTAACAGCCCTGCAATTGTTCATCCGGAGCTTTGCAAGCAGCGAGCGCATCTCAAGGCCAACACAAACACTGAATACATGGCTGAAGAGAAGAGAAAGAATTGCGGTGTAAAACGCAAGCGTGCAAAAAAACAAAACGACAAAAATGGGAATTACGTGCCCACGTGCAGTGTGTCAACAGTGCACCGTGACAGTGTACAGCACTTGTGCCTATTGTGGTGTGTGTGTGTGTGAGAGAGAGAGGGTGCTATGTTTCTTTATTTCCAGTAGCATGACTACAAATTACCATCCAAAATTTGTTTTCAACTTATACTTAATGGTCTTCATCAACAGCATGTGTACTGCTTGTAAGTGGTGTGTAAGCATGTGTTGTGTGTGAGCACTGTGCCTACAACATGTTATTATACAACAATGGTTTTTAACTTAAAGTTAATGTTCTTCTTTTTCAATGATAACATTATTTAAATGTGCCTGTTGTTTAATGTAGGGCCTATGTCACCCTTTAAATTATTGTAGCCTTCAGTTTGTTGACAAATTTGAAAATGTATTTGATCTTTTTGAACTGCAAGAAAATTAAGCAATTGTAAAATAATAAACCCAATAAACTGAATTTTAAATGGTTATTTTGTCAAGTCTTATTTCATAAAATAGATTTTTTAAAAATGAATAATTTAACTGGGGCTGTCAAAGTTAACGTGTTAACGCATGAGATTAATCTGGAAACAATAACGCGTAAAAAAAAAAGATTAACACGTGATTAATCGCATCACGTGACTTAGGTAGAGTCTGTCTGTGTATACAGTCTGTGGTCTGTGTCGCCACTGGAGTTGTCACCCGTCCGCTGAAATACAGAATCGTCCTTCAATACTATATGAGAATAGAAGAAAATACAAGCAATATTAGTATATATAATATGTAGTATTTTAACTGTGATTAATCGTGATTAATCACAGAGTAGTACTGTGATTAATCGAGTTAACTTTTTTTATTTGCTTGACAGCCCTAAATTTAACTGCTTCAGGAGATGACATCTTTGCGATTGCGGACGCTGTTGCAGCAGGGATAAGAATTACCCTGTGGCGGGTCTTGGGGGTATTGGAATGTTGGTGGCTATCATATTAACTAGGGACATATTTAAAAATCTTTAACATGTTCCTGTGCTTATCAGACACAAAATCATCAGCAGAATTAATTACAGAGGGGAAGCAGCTCTGGAGAAGGACTACTAAAGAAAAGGCGCATTGATCAACCAGCCGTCAGTCAGAAATCCAATGTGGAGTAAATCACTGTGGGCACAATTAAGTTTTGTGCTGAGTTGAGGGATATTATTTCAGCAGCAAGGGTCTGTCTGAGCTTAACAACATCTTCACACCAGCTCATCTCTCCAATCTCTGCTCTGTTAAGCTCAGTTGTACTAGCTTAGTTCAGTTGGAAGTCCTGCACTTTGATTGTTTAAGATGCACAACTCATCTACAGTTCGGCAGTACTCTTGGACTTGCTGAGTCTGATTCAGTTTTAGGTCACTGACAGCCACCATGTGGACACTACAAAATGGCTAATGACTCGCAGAGCTAATGGCTAGCGGCTAGGAAAGCTTCCCCGGAGTTTTTGTGAACATCGAACAACTGGTTTAATATTATCAAAATCCACGAGGACAGTCTAAACACAAAATAGACATCAGTAAGCTCAACGGGATATTTGGTGGCTCTCAGATGAACCAATTTTATTGACACCACAGCCACAGAGTCCAAGACTATCTCAGTCATTAAAGGGAGAATCCATCAGTGTTCTTTTCTGGATGTTTCAAATGGAAACTCTGTTTCACCTCTTAGCAAAAAGCAGTGATCTAGGTTATGGTGCAGGCGGTAGTCCAATCCCCTTGTATTCTCATCTTGTAGAGACATGTATGTTATGGGAGTGTCAACATCACTACTTTTACAAGCTCTTAGCTTTTATAGTCTAATAAATAAACAAAACGAACTCACAAAAGGTCAAGAAAGGAAATACTCTTTCACCTACGTGTTCATAAACCATACATTTATACCATACAAACCATACAAACCATACAGATGAGTTTGTTCATGAAACTCATCTAAAAACTTCACAGAAAACTCACCAAAAACATCTCGTTTGTCTGCCCAATAATCAGAAATCACCAACTATGGTTCGGCTCCCTCTTGCTTCTCTCAGCTTCACACCTCTCCTGTCCCCGTCCTCATCCCTCCCACAGTCCTGATTGGAATCGTTGTAATATCTGCTCTGTACTGTATTTCCTGTTGTCAAGTTGGCATTCGTCGGACTAATAATGGAGTTGCCATCCTCCACCTGGTCCGAGGTGGTTGTCAGTTTGTGGTAAGACAGGAAGATACTGAGCTGCATCATCTCAATCTGTAAAACTTCTAAAATCGCTTTGCTATGCTGCTGGCAGATGCCACGGTTCACCCTGCTGATGTGCCTGTAGCCAGTCCTGCTCCTGTGACCAAAGCTGCTCCTTCACTGTAAAAATAATTCATGTGGTTTAACTTAAAAACTTAAGTTCAATTGCTGCCTTAAAACCGTGAGTTAACTCAATATCAATATACACTTTGTTTCAACTCACAAAGTTAAGTTACACAAGTTGTTTAACCAATTGTCATTTGTTGTTTTAACTTGATACTCTGAGTTTAAACAACTTACTATGTTACATTTTCCATTCAAGAAAACTTGCTTTATCTTGTAAAAGAAACATACAGTTCTACACTATTTAGACTTACAATTGTAAGTTCAGATAATTTGACCATATTAATACCAATTGACATTTCAAGTTATGTTCACTTATGTTTTTAAGGCAGCAACTGAACTTAAGTTTTCAAATTAAAAAGACTTATGTTTTTAATTGGTATCCCTTATCTGAACTAATAACAGCAAGTTTACCAGTTTCCATCAACTTCACATAATCAACTTACAACTCATCTGTTCAAATTTTAAAACATTTATTTGAATGATTCCCTCAACTTACAGCCTTCAATCCTCTGAATACATTTTTGGCTGTTGACTGAATGGATACAACTCTAAAAGCCAACATACACTGAAACATCCTCAAGACCTTCAGAAGTAAACAGATGTGTCAAAGGCAGACTCATGGACATCCAAAAAGAAACAGAAATGTTAAACAACATGTGCCCTGAGCACAGAAAAGTCGACTTCATCAGCTCTTATAATCTTTAAATCAAAAGTTGCTGCTTTAAATCCTGAGACTGTGCTAAAGATTTGCATAAGTGCATTTAACTTCATAAAACGTGTTACAGAAAAATCATCTGCCTAAGCAGACAACACCAAAACCATCAGCTCTCATAATCAGTCCAACAAAATAAAGTGGGTGAATATCAGTGCTTTAAATCCTGAGAATGTCTGTGGTAAGAACATTAAAGGGACACGCCAACATTTTTTTTCTTTTTGTTATTCGCCTCACTCCCAAGTGTCCACTTCTAACATCACAAGGCTGTGCTTAACAGCTTCGCAAACAGGTTTGCATAGGTGCATTTAACATTCATAAAACCTGTTACAGAAAATAATTTGGCTAAGCAGAGAACAGTTGAGATCATGTGCTCTCATTTTAATTAGCCCAACAAAATACAGGGGCAGTATCAGTGTTCTTCCTTTAACAACTTCCAAATGAACTGCTTTAAAATTCTAAGACCGATATCTACACAAGTAGAGTACAGTACAATGCTTAAGGTTGTGTATGAACAAAATATTTAAGCCAACTTCTAAACTCTTTCCACAGAAGAAAGTAGAAAATCTGGAACACAGGTGTTACACTTTTAACAGTCTGTACCTCAAAAGTTTGTTTCTTAGTCCATGTACTCGCCAGCAGAGGCTTGTTCTGGTTTGATTTTCATCACCACTTTCTAAAAAAAACTCAAAGGAGTACTTCATGGCTTGTGGATACTCAAGATTCAGACAGTAGATGATTCCCATCAGCATGGCAAAGCTGCATGTCACATCTTTCAGGTTGTGTAGCACAATGGTCTCCTCGACTACAACTGCCACATTGAAGATCTCGCTTGGAAAGGCATCCTGTTGAGCACGTTCATAGCCTATCAGTAGGCCAACTTGCATCCCCTTCATGGCTTCATCCAGGTGCTCATTGTGTGCCTTTAAAAGCAGAAATAACAGTGAATGACCGTTTTCATTAAAAAAAAAAGATTAAAACAGATCCTTAGTACATCATATTTACAGCATATCTGACAACATTTACATTAAAATGTACAGAATACACATCCACAGTTGTGAATTGAAGATGTCGTTATGGTCTTACATCACACATCCTGATGACGTCTGATGGATCTTCCCCGGATATGTAGTGTGGTAGACCAAGCACAGCAGCAGTCCTTCTCCTCTCATTAGTATCCTACAAGACAAAGAAATATGCAACATTAAGTTTGCATAACAAATGGTCCCTAATTTTATGGTCATCAGCTCCTCCACTTACATCTTTCTCAAGGCAGTCCAAAATGTCTTTGAGTGCCTGCTTCTTTCCAGATCTGGCTGTTGCTTTGTACATCTCCAGCAGTCTTGGGACTAGGCCATCAAGTCCGTCAAGAAAAGATTCCAGAAGGTCTGTGGGTAACGATCCGTTTAAACTCTGCCCTAATCTAAGGAGACACAGACAGATAGAAAACACTAGTCAAACTAGGGCTGCACAATTAATCGAAATTTAATTGAAATCACAATATGGACAACTGTAATTTTTAAACTGCAGGGGGCACAATATTTGTTCAAGGAGAAATATGTGCTTTGAAATACAATTTAACTCAAATACTGTGCTACAGTTGTCCTGGCCTACACGTCAATATTCTAAGAGATTTAAGAAAACACTTTGTAAAACACTATAATCATTTTAATATGTTTTTCAATGAAAATGTATAGAGTATCTGACACACAACATGCTTTCTATCTTTTTGTAGAATAGATGTACAATGGCAGGACTGATTACCTGTCTCTCATGGAACAGAGCTGGCCATCTGAAAGGACTTCTGTGATGAGTGGCTCATCTCCAATGATCTCTTTTCTGCGCTGGGAAAATTTTAGCAGTCATCAGATCTTCTAAGAGTTGGTGATCAGGATCTTTTTTCAGCATTTCCATCTCCATCATCTTGCGCTTTTCCTCCACGCTTTGGGGACTCTGTCCTTCAGGTGGATCCGGACAGTAGTTGACCTCACCCTTTTTTGACTTTTTTACACGTTTTCCCTTCACTACTTCTCCTTTTCTTTTGTTGATTACCACTTCAGGGCATCCTGCTGCACCTAACTTCTGCCGATAGTTTCCGAGCTTAAATTTCAGACTGTGAAACCATGAGTACCATCCCTTGTCAGACCCGGGCTCCTTCAGACTGGGATGCTTCTCCACAAGCGCTTTGGCGACACTCTCATAGTGCTGCCTCTCAGGATAAGCACTAATCTTTGACATAATGTCTGCAAGTGTGTCAAGAATATCAGTCTTAAACCTTTGGAATCACCATCACAGATCCATCCTTAGCATACCTACAATTTGCATCTTTCAGCTGAAGCTCCACATCATGTGAGAACTGTGGAATTGGGAAGGGGTCAGGCCAGTCGAAAGAATCACCACTACTGGGAGACGAGAGGCTGCATGTGTCCAATGTCGAATCTGAGACAACTGCATCAGCTGTGAACAATACTTTCAATGTTGCTCGCTCCACAGGAAGGTCTTTGATGTCAGTCAGGTTGCACAACTGATTATTAAAATCAGGATCCTCAAATTGTAAAATGAATTCACCTCTCAGGCCAAGTTTTGTTCGTAACACCTGATTCAGCTCCTCAGCGCTTGCGGGGGTGTTTTCAATTGAAAGCCTCCTGATTTCTTTTTCCGTTATGATGACACGCAGCAGCATTGTAGAACACTTTTACCTGTAAGGGAGAAAAAAAATGCACTTTTAAGTATAAATATTCAGTATATAAAACTATTTATATCTCCCTCACACATCTGTCCCTTAACACTTTAATCACAAAATAGGATTCACCCAAACCTTTCGTAAGCCAGAGTGGCCCAAATAATATTTTGACTCAGAGGTTTTTCCATGACAGTGTGTACAGCACAAATGACATGAAATCTGATCATTTCAATTCTGAAAGTTACTTTCATATGTGATCCTAAAGTCCCGAACAGTCAAATTGGATTCAAGTACCTTTACATCACTCACAAGCAGAATTCATGACAAAGCTGTTGTATTAAATTTCATTAGTGTACAGGTTGTCCCTAATAAAATCATCACTTAATGTATATGATAAATATGCATGTATGAGTTAGGGCAGAACAATTAATCAAAATTTTATCAAAATTGCAATATGGCCTGCTGCAATTTTCAAATCACAGGAGGTGCATTATTTGTTAAAGGCAAAATATGTATCAAACTTTCTCTCCTAGTGCTTATAATAGTTTAATTCACACTCATACTACTTCTAAATTAACATATACAATTCAACTTCAAGCTTTGACAGTATGAAAGTTCAGCCTCTAGCTTTTCTACCGACTACTTCAAATTTTTTTCTTCCTAAGGCAATTCAGTTCTGATTCAATATCAGCCTGGTTTACATTTCAGCTTCTAGATTCTTCATTAGTGCAGTGTATTGCATTTTTGATACCATTTCTCTGGCAATTCTACTCACATTTCTGCATTTTCAGCAATGCACTGGCACTTCAGCCCTCAGCATTTACACTGCATTTTCAGCAGGAAATGCAATTTTCTAGTTGCAATTACATATTACTTTTCAAAGTTGCTCAGCCCCTAATTTGAGTGTACAATTACTTACAGCAGGTTTATTTCAGCAAGAACGTCCTGGGAGTAACCAAGAGGCGCCCCTGGATGAGGTATGACACAAGTGGCACATAGTCATTAAGATCCTCTAGTTTCACCAACAGACATTCAGTAGGGCTTTTCTTCACAAGATGGTAACTCCGCAGATGCTCCACATAGTATGCCATAAAAGGTTCAATGATGAAGCAAACATGACTAGTCAGCACAATGCATATGTCCAAAATTCTTCCAAAGTCTGGTAGTCCACTTGTACTCCCAGCAGAAAGAATCATTCCCCTTGAATACTTAGTTCCATTTAGGAAGGTGTGAGGGGTCAGTCCAACTGTGTCAACGTCACTGAATCTGTTCAAGATAGCTTGTCTGACACCACTATCCAAGACTTCAAGGCACACATCAGACACCTTTGCAGTCTCAATCTCAGGCTTGAAAATGCTTGGCATGTCAAAATAATGTGCCAACATGAGCTGATGTCGTGAGGCCAGGGTTAGCAGAATGTTTTTAAAATTGTTGGCATCACGTACGACCTTTTTAAAGAAAGAATGTTTTGCCTCAAACCGGATTGTCCAACATTCAATTAGGGGTCCAAACTTTTGAATGAGGTATGGATAATGTTCAATAAAGTGGTGTTTGGGACGCAACTTGTTTTGCGGGAAAACTGTCTGCAGCAATTGTCTGTGGTCTGATATTTTTGATTGTAAATAACAAAGGGAGTCTGAAGTGAAATGTGGGGTCGACAATAACTCAACCAAGTCTTTGAGCTCAAGGACTAATTCCCATGTTTGATCACCTTCTGGAACACGATGCCCAATAATTAGAGGAAGGAAACGCACAAGACTCCAATTTTCATGTCCATTACCACCTAGAGTCTTATTCCGTTGAAAAGTTGATGGAACTTTCTGAGGGCGGTTAGTCTTGTCAGAGAACTTAAAAGGAAAGCCTTGTATTTCACTATTAAGCTCTTCTAACGTAAAGTACTTCTTAGAAATGAAATAGTCAAGGCACAGACTTAGTTCTACGGGTACAATGCCTTCTAGCACATCATGTAAGAAGTCAGGTGGAAAGCCTTTGCATGCATGAAAACCTTTCAATCTGTTAAGAGGAAAATTCTTGTTTCACACCATCAACAGACAAAAGCTCACTCTGCTTCAACAAATTTACAGCTTTATCATACAATTCTGGTGACCGTAAAACAAAGTTTCCACTTCTAACATCACAAGTCTGTATGTCTTCACGACTGACCATACAAAACCTACAAAACTTCTCCACATTAAAGGACTCTTGGAATCCACCTAAGGAGTGTGCAGCTAAGTTGTCAGCAGCCACATGCAAGATGGTTCCTTTTACATTACAAGCAAGTTTCTCTACGAACACACCAACTGTTTCTAGATATTGAATATCTTTAATCAGTGGCTCCAAAACCCCATTATACCCGTAAATCTTGATATGTTCAGTCTTGCACAATAAAGCTACGTAGATTGATGACAGTGATGACTTGTATCTTGCTGGCAAATTGGCAAGAATCCAATACACACCACAGACTTTATGTTTTTTTCGCGATGTGCCTAAAGAATTACAAATTCGAAATCATCAATGTACAAAGTTATGGATAAACTAACATCTTTACCAGAGAGAAAATTTGATTTCCTTTAAAATAGTCACCATCCCTAAATGACCTGTAGTGGCCAGAAATGTTCAACTGGTTTGCTTACCCCTAATACTTGCAGAACCTCCTCTCTTTTCAGAACTTCAGAGAGTAATTTTAGAACAGGGAAAATAAACAACAGTATGAGTCCTTTCTTGGGGGCTCAAAACATATTCAACAGGTTCAATGACAGTAAAATTTTGTCTGTAAAATAACTGCCTTTTATGCTCTGTGCCTAGAGGTCCTTCTCTTGAAAAAACTTGAGTGCATTTGCATTCTGTATTGCTTCAGTCAATGATGATGTCAGTTCCTCAGATGTGCAATTATGCCCCTTCAAAATACTTTCAATTACCTGTCTAGTTGTTTGTCCAGCACATACACCAATATCAAATAAATCATCTACAATTTCTTGAATAGCTGACTGTGACACATGAAGGACAGCTTGAAGCCGAAGTAAAAGTGATCCAATTCGCCTCTGAACAGACTTCTCCAAAGGCTGAAATTCAGGTTCAGGCAACAATAAATCTTCTGACACTGAATCATTCAAGTCATCCTGTTCATCGTTTACAGAAGCGTGACTGTGACAGTTAATAACAAGGTCAGGTCTAAAATCCTGAAACTTAAATGCATGATGATACCGACTTTTATGGGCAGTAAAAGTTGAGAATACCCTAGACTTAAAAGAGCACCCAGCAAATGGGCAATTCACAGTCTCTCTATTTCTTAAATGTCTCTTTAAATGAAGAAAGTATTGTTTGATGTTGGTTGGTGCTGAAAAAGCACAAAGTTCACAGCGAATTTTAGCAACTGGATTGGATCCTTTTTTGTGCTCCTTTAGATGTTGTGCAAATTCCACATGGGACTGGAAGACTGTTAGACAGTTTGGGTAAATGCAGCTGAAACCCCTCCTTCCACGTCCATGACTGTCTTTGTAATGATTCACAATTGTTTTCTCATTGTAAGTGGCAAAACTGCAAAACTTACAACTCCACTTCATCCACCAAACTTCAACGAATGAAATATCTGCACCTGAAACACAGAACATAGTCACATGACATAATATAGCAAACGTTTAATCTGTCATATGAATTGAAAACATGACAAAGAAGATAACTTTACACAATGGCAACAGTAATCATGCAACAATGAACTTCAATTTGATTAATGATCTGAGCAACCATGCTTGTTTACACAGCCCTAGGCGACTTTTCATTATGATGAAATTTAAAAAATCATTAGTAACTGTTAAGAGAAAATTTTCATTTTTGCACTTAGCCATTTTTCATTTTTGTATTTATACAATTTTCAACATTATTGAACCATCCAGCTCCTCCAATGTCCAGGTGTTAATACCCACACCCCACAGCACCAACATACTCACACATTAACAACTTCAACACACACTTCCACCTCCTCCAGCCTTCTGTATTGTATGAACTGTACTTTAATTAATTTATTGGTTTATTTATCTATTTATTTACTAATTATTTTCCAGCAATATCATGTCATTTACATCCATGCCAATAAAGCATATTGAATTTAACTGGAGCGTAGAGTATGCGTCTAAAGCGCCAACAGGACACCATTAAATAGTCAAGGCCATTAAGTGGAATGAACTAAATTAGCCGGCAGCTAGCTTTAACACCACTTGACAGTGATGTATATTACACATTACATCTCTAAAACAACAACAGAAATAACTTAAAATTCGCTCATGACAAGAGAAAGTCACCAACATATAGCTTACAAAACGAGGCGCCCACCATAGCTCTTTCCTTCTAGCAGCACATGGTGGCTAGCTAACGCGCATTTTTTTTTTTTTTTTAATTTTACCGTCACTGCAGTGTCTGGCAAGGAACACCAACACAACCTTAATTCCACTGCAAACATCACTAATCTGATAGCTCTACAATTTTTACTGTAAAATTGCATTTGTCATAGTGAGAAACACCATATTAACATTAATTTAAGGTTAAGGTGAGTAACGTTAATAAAGCAGCCAACATGGCGCCACTCACTTCTTTCAAATCGGCAGGTTTAGTCCGAGCTGAACACAAACCAACATCTGTGTGGATAAGGTTACTTGAAAGGGAAAAAATACACGCAGTTCATTTTATAATGTAGAATATCCTCAAATCCTCTTCATTCAGACAACCCAGCAGCAACATAGCAGGGGAGCAGCTAAATGCTGACAAATCAGGCCACACACACGTTAGCAGGGCCACGGCTAATTACTGACACTCCGACACAGACACACTCCCTCTCTCAAAGCTGCCAACTCCGCTACAAACAACACCGGTACCATACAAAACTTAAACAAGACGCCATGAATGTGCTTCTGTGAGAGTTAATGAAAATAAACAGTTAACGTTGATAATTTCAATCACTTACCTTATTTCGTCTGTATATCATGTCTGGCCTCCACCTAAACTGTCGTAGCGCGGTAAAGTCATGTCCAGCGTCAAGTCGCTCTCAAAACGTATCCATCCGCTGCTTGTCTTTTCACTGTCGTCGTTATGCTCGGTTGGTGTTCTTCTGTTAGTGGCCAATAGCAGCTGGGTGCATCACTTGTTTCAGTTTAACAAAATCCTATATCCTTGTTATTAGTCTTGTATCAAATGACGGCGCTTTAAGACCAACTGTCCAGGACTATTTGCATCGCGCATTAATATAACTCTACCACGTAATGCGACGTTAAGAGGTCATGGAAATTTCCAGGCTTCAATTGCAACTCACATTGTTAAGTTATGTTGGCACCATGAAATTTTTATATAATTGAACTGACTTATAAACCTGAGTTTGAAACCTGATAAATCAAGAACTTCAGTTGAAGTTGCATAAATTATTATGTTAAGTAGAAGTAAATTACAGGAAGAAGTGACTATGACTTATTGATCAAATCCTTTTTTGCAGTGTTCCCACATGGAACCAGACTCTGCTCCAGCTGGGGCTGCCTTGGCTGCTCCAGTGGCTCACCCACCTGGCCTTGCTGTTTCCATCATGGTCTCATTTGCTGTGGCACTGTAGCTTGTGAAGCACCCTGTATAATGTAATTATTATATTTGATTATGATTATTTAGTGGTACAGTGATGTAGTGGTTAGCACTTTTGCCTCAGAGCAAGAAGTTTGTGGGTTTGTATCACAGTTCAGACATGGCCTTTTGGTTCTCCAGTTCCCCCAACAATCAAAAACTTTTAAAGGTCAATTCTCCTGTTAGTATCACTGACCAAGGTGCACTGTAGCACAGTAACTGCCCACTGCTCCTAATACTAGGATGGGTCAAATGCAGAGAATGAATTTGACAGTTGTTTGTACTCTGTATGATTGTATGATCACAGTAAAGTTGGCCTTTACTTTATTATTATTATCATTATTATCATTAAGCTCTAATCTGTAGAAGACTATGTACACATGCATTGGTATGACATGTATAAAATTATCAGTACAGATCACATTATTAGTAAACATCAAACAATGCAGTCTGATATTTCTGACCTAAAACAAGAATTTTTACCTTTTCTATACATAATATTGAAAATTTGTGAAAGTACATTACCAATATATCTTTAAAATGTTCATTAAAATAAGAATAACACTGATGGGGTGAATACAGTCACTCCTTATGTTGTCTGTCAAATTGTATTTATATTCTTTCAGAGTAGAATGCCTCCTCGTGCATGTATTACAGCAAGTTGCCTTCGTGATTGAAGTGTAATGTTTTTTCATCCGCTTTGTCATGTAGAGGGCAATGCACACACACGTACATACAAATGTGGGCACACACACGGTCACAGACAAACGCATTATCTTTCTCAAGAGCCCACATATTGTATGCACAGCTGCCTGTAGATTCACTGGCATAAACTTGCTGCATAAGTGCGTACAACAACAACAACAACAACAAATAAAACACCCACAAACATAAGCATTTCCA
Source organism: Lutjanus argentimaculatus (assembly GCA_034769285.1). Taxonomy (NCBI): domain Eukaryota; kingdom Metazoa; phylum Chordata; class Actinopteri; order Lutjaniformes; family Lutjanidae; genus Lutjanus; species Lutjanus argentimaculatus. The sequence continues at coordinate 9,242,700 of JAWZSL010000001.1, forward strand.
CACAGACACACATTACATTACAGTACAAACACTGACATACATCTGCCCTTGTATGTCATTTGAAGCGCTTAATCTCCTCAGTGCGTAAAAGCAGAAAGTCTTTGTAATTCGATATGCTACAACAGAGTGACAGTGTAGACATCACAACAAAGATCCCGGCAACAGCTGATGTCTTTGATTCTTCATGTTTGACCTTTTCCAATTTTATTTACAGGCAAATTATTGTTATTGTGTCCTTCCTTAACCTTAAAGGCACAATACGTGATCCAAATATAAATCCTGCTGTGAAAATTGAAATTTTGACCTGCTCTCGCTCCCAGACTGGAATAGTTGGCTTTCATCAACTCAGTTCAAACTAGTCAAGCAATTTCGCTTTGTCAATATACATGCATAAATGCATACATGTACACTCTTAAAGATGCTCACTAGAATGGTTGAATAGATTCTAGAAGAACCACCTTCATTTTGTCCCCAAGGGAGAACCTGTTTTGATTCCTGGTAGAACTGTTCACAAAGGTTCCACTTGGAACCCTTCATTCTACCTAGAACCCGACATAAAGGGTTAGACCTAGAACCATCTGTGAAAGGTTTCACTCACAACCTCCTATGAAAGCTTCTATAGAGAACTGGGCTGAATCCAGAACTCCTCCACTTTCTAAGGGTGCTACAAAGAACCCGCCCAGGGGGTTTTACTGAGAACCTTTCTACATTCCAAGGGCTGTATTTACAACTAAATAAGGGGTTCTATGGAGAACCTTTTTATATTCCAAGAGTTTTATCTAGAACACACAGGGGGTTCTACAGAGAACCATTTTATATTATGACACTAAGTACCTTTAACAAACCCCTGACAAAAGAAAGAACTCCTTAGGAGTTCTTTTAATTGAAAATGGCCCCATTAGTCTAACAAGCCATTTCTTGAAAAAAGGGTTCTTTAGAAGCCACTGGTTCTGGGTAGAACTGCAGCTTTAGGAAGAACCATTTTGGAACTCTTATTTCTAAGAGTGTAATATTATATTGTCAGCAAGTGCATTTTGCTTTTTAAGAGTGATTATGATAAACAGGTCTGACTTAACCTGTATTTTCCACGGGCTTTCCACTCTAATGGCACATCATAGTTTTACACTCTCATTCTACATCTCTATGCTGATGACTGACTGGTCAGTTACTATTACCTGTCCATGTGCTGTATGCATTGGCAGCTCAAGGGAGAGTGAATCCCACCAATTTGATACAGATGACTAGACTAGTCTCCTGTCTAACCTCACCAACCCCGTCCATGGTGTGGTGGGTTAGGGTTTAGGGTTAGGGTTAGAGTGAATCCACATGGTTGTACTGCTCCTCCTTCTAACAGGCCATCCAACTTATCCCACGGAATGACAAACAGACATCTGTCAGCTGACACTTTTTTCCGCTTCCACATTCCCACAAAGTAGAAACAAGGCCACCAATGCTTTATTGGCACCAATTGAATGATGCGCATGATCGCCCTTTCAACTTCACCACCCATTGGCCAGATGGTGGGACAGATTGGTAGCAGCAAAGGCCAAAGATGGTTATGAGAGCTTTTTCAGCTTTGCCCTACACCTGGCCATGAATCTTCTAATAGAAAACAATCAGTTGCCAGCTGATTAGGCACACCTAACTAAAATTAAAGCAGTCTAATAAATACAGTCCTGCTATAGATCCTCCCCTCATGAAAGTTAGGGTAAAGGTTCAGTTTTGTTGAAACTGTTTTAGACGGGTGTAGATTCAACTTAAAGACCATTCTGGAAGATTTTGCTGTTGTGGTCTGTATTGCACTATGCACAGTGAAGTGTTTGTTATTTATGTGCGAGCAAAATTATACAATCACTGGTCAGTATAACACAATACATTTCAGCAGCATCACAAACAGCCTTCAAAATAGAGTTGAATTATTGTTATTGCAGAGCTGTTGAATAAGATTCCATTTATATTAACTAGGTGTACCCAATAAAGAGGCCACTGAGTGTATAATCATATGTGGTAGAGCTGCTGATGGACAAAGAACTCGTGCTGCTACATGCATGTCTTGGTTATGGTGTCCAATCGTATCCAACCCCAGTTCATCAAAGGAGTTACTTACAGCCCCTAAGAGAATGTGACTGCCCTACCAGCCAAAGACCTATTTCCCCAGGAAGTGAGTATTCAATAGTTTCTGTATAGTCTTCTGAATGGAAAACACAAATGAATGATGATGGGCAGTGTTTTCCCATTTTTATTTTCTCTTGATTAGATCACTCCATAACATGGTTTGTCTTGTCAGTTGCCTTTAAGTCCTCTATTAATGTGACAGTTATAGATGAGTGATGCAGGATAAAGAGTGATAAAAGGGGCAAGTTATCCTTAACAATAAAATGAAGGCTAACATCAGTGCCCATTTTGTTGTTGACCTCCCTATTTAATTTATTATTTATTCAATCAGGAACAGTCTCAGACTCAGGCTGCCTGTGGGGCAAGGGTGAAAAAATATAAAAGGGCAGCTGTAAGCAGTGAGGCACCAGCACAGCAAAACTACAATAACTAATAAACTTCTGTACTAAAAACACACAGGAAACCAAAAACTATTTAACCATTGAAAGGCACGTAGAGAGCAACTAATTTTTTTAGCATGTAAAGCATATTATATGGCACTGCATTGTAAATTCTCTACTGAAAAGCCACTCCAGAAGGGCACTTTATTACATTGTCTCCACTGGAAGGGCACCCACATCAAACCATGAAGACAGTTACCCCAAAGAACAGAAATCAGTAATCCACAAATCATGTAAGATGACAGTGGGTACACGGGTTGGTAGTAATTAATATATTTGATATACTTTTTTCTATTTAGCATTCCAATTTTGCAAATTACATGTTAAAATACCTATCTATACAATTAAAAGTGCAGTAATACCTGCCATAGTTGCCATACAAGTCCTTCAGAAGCATTTATATTATATACCGTCTGTACTTCAGATTTTACCCTGATTTAAATTTTAGGCCATACAGCCTAGCCTAATTAGCCCTTTAAAAAACATTTCAAACTAAGTTTAAGTTTGTGTGTTTCTGCTCTGCTGCATCTTGTTGTCCATTGCCCCTATAATGCTGCTGATAGACCTTACATCAGTGTGTATGGCTCCTACTTTCACCATGTCCTCTTTATTTTGGTCAAACATTCAAAAACTGGCCAGAGCCCAGAGCTACTCTTGCCACATAGAGGTCACAGAGTTGACCCAGTTCTTCCTGTATCTGGGTTCATTTCCTCTGTCAGAAATTGGGATACAGGGGAAAACATGTCAGGGAGGGGCTCGGAGAGAGAAAAACAATGCCTTTGCCTTACATCTGTTTCTCACATCTTTCTTTGACACAAGGGGTAAATAAGTCCACAAGATTGTAAGACAGGGGTGGTACAGTGGCGAAGTGCTTTACACTTTCGCTTCACTGAAAGAAGGCCAAGGGTTTGCATCCCAATTCAGACACAAACTGTGTAGAGTTTGTATGTTCTCCCCATGGCTGTGTGGGTTTCTTCTGAGTGCTCCAGTGTTTCCCACCACCAATAAGACATGTATACAATGCAGAAAATGAATATGACTGTATAATTGTTCTCTGTATGATCACAGTAAAGTTGGGCTTTATCTTACCTTTATACTGCAGACAATGTAAGCCAGACATTATTATATAGTCAGATATGCTCACTGTTACAATACAAATTTGTAAGGTCAGCCCATCCTCACCAGAAAAATGTCTATCTTGGTCAAGCAAGCAGCTAATTTAGACTTCGGTGACCTCTAGTGGGCATAGTAAGTATGACATGAAAAAAAGACCACAAAGAGAAAGAGCACATATGAAAGAGGTTGGGTGGATGGATGGCTCAAACAAACACGGGACATTCAGTCAAAAACAGTAAAACAAAAAGTAAACGTGGAGTTATTTAAAGTTTCAATTACTTCAGTTTTGTTTCTTCCATCGCATCCATCACATGACATACCTAACATAGTTATTTTAAACCAAACACGATCTTTTTACAACCACGTAGTTTTACCGCCTAAACCTACCCAAGCAGTTTTTTTATGGCTAAACCTGACCAAACTGTTACTGTTTTTTCAATGCAAACCACATATCTAAAGTTGCATGAGTTAGGTCACATGACTTTCATACCGTAGTTAAGATTCAGTAAGCCCATCACTGACGGTAATATAGCATCGTGTAGGTACAGTATGAGGATGTTTTCTGTCACAGTGCACATTCTATCAAATATTGGTATTACTGATTTTAAGATTTATAAAAAATGTATTTGGTGTGTTGTGCAGCACTAACATGCCTCCCCTGTGGCCCTGCAATTACATTCATTGCACTACACCTGCAACTTGATAAGTAAAACAGCTGCCTTAGAAGCTTTTAGAGAGCTTTTATTTGGTTAAAAACCTCCCACAGATGATCCACAAATCAATACTGCATTCAGCAAAGAATATGTAATATATTTCAAATGAATTCCTCAGAATTAGTTTCATTATTCAGATTTTTACATATCATGCCTATGGTCATGAAAACTAAATATAACGTATGACTCACTTCATCACCTTGCAACTTTAATAATGGCGGTTAGACTTTATGCCTGCAGCACAATGACCAAGCAGAGTGTCCTGCAAAGCTATGTAGGGTGATGCATGCAACTCTGCTCAGGCTCTTAATAGTCCAAAAAACAAAGTGAAAGTGAACTAAAAATTTGGGATAATAGGTCAGCTTTTTGACCACAAAACCCTTGAGAGAATTGTTAGGCTTATTTTTGCACTATTTGGACACTTAACAACCAGGTGCCACTCATTCAAAATGAGATGGGACTCGAGGGGCTATCATGGTGCATGTTTCAGACACATCTGAAAGCGGTTGAAAACTGTTATCTGTCATGAGTTTCAAATGGTACCTCAGACATTTATTTGGTTTATGATTATTTAGCTGTGACAGCTTACATCTCTATCAGTGTAGCCTCTCTATCTCGGTCAAACTGACAAAAAAAAAAAACTGTCCAAAACCCAGAGCTAATCTTGTCACATAATGTCAGGCAGATGACCCAGTTCTTCTTGTTTCTGGGTTCATTCCCTCTGTCAAAAACTGGGATGCAGGGGAAAACGTGTCAGAGATGCACTCACAGAGAGAAAAACAGTGAGCAATGTCACTGCCTCACATTGTCTTCTGACACCAACAATCTGATCATCGTGTGTAAATGTGTCACCAAAAGAAAGTACAAAAGAGAATTACCAGCATGTTCTTTGAAATCGTGACACCCCAAAATGGCTGCTGTAGCTCTGATTCATCTGGATTTAGGCCAGTTTAATCCATATTTATACAGAGACCACCAGAGTACTTGCAATCCACAGCTTAGAGGCTGTCTCGCTACCAAGCCTACAATATCCCTTCTCCTGTGAGCATCACATGATATTACATTTATACAATCTTGATCCACAGTGGAAAGAGGCAAAAATTTACAACTGCCTATAGATTTACATATAAGCTTCAGGCATAAAGCTGACAGTCATAATTTTCTTTTCACAGCTGTTGAAGTTGTTTGATACATCAGGAATGTGTTGCTGGTGTATCTAACCAATGATAATAGAGGCTTTCCTGGTTGCAATCTTTCTTGTATTACAACTAAATAGTATGCTGAAATATGTTTCTGAAGACATTTTAAACAAGAAGTCGGCAATGTTGTCATAGAATCTTGAACCATATTTGATCGGCACCGCCTAGTTTTACAGTTTAATCTGAGTTTCTGGAGGCTCCATTGGAGACACAATGAAGAAACACGATGGCAGATTTCATAATCCTTCTTGTATTATAGCTAGTATAGTATAGACAGTACAATAAATTACATTTCTGAAACTATTAAACAAGAAATAGGCAATGCAATAACAGAATCTTGATCCATGTTTAGTAAACACTGTCTAGTTTGAAAGTTGTTTTTTTTTCACACATCTACAAACAAATATGTACCCCACTTTCAAAGACAGGCAAAAAGGAAAAGAAAAAAAGACAGCAATCACAAAAAGCCAGACTACCAGCTCTATACAATTATTTTTCAACCTATGTCAGTTTATCAGCAAGAAAAACGAAAAAAAAGCATGACAAGGCATCACACAACTGAAAGTTACACAGTAGGGCCAACAGCTAACAGTTGGGCAGATTAAGATGTCTAAAAATTGGGCCACAGGTGCTCTCAAATTTTTCATGACAGACGTGTGTTGCTTCCAAGCATCTCAAGCTGTATCCCTGAAACCACTCCTCTAAGCCATCTGGAGAAACAAGAAGCTCGAGCAGCTTTCCATGCCTTAAGAATCATCCTCTTCGCTATTAACATACTGAACATAAGGGCCTGCTGTACAGCATAGGGCAGTGCAAGAGAAGCTTCAGAACAACCAAACGAGGCAATCAGTGCATCGGGTTCAATCTAGGGTCATTTTCTCATAAGACTCCACAAAATTGATTTTCTTTTTGCAACCAAAAGTCGCCCCCCACTGGCCATTAACGAGAATACAGGTTGTTTTTTTGTTTTTGGCATTTTTACCTTTATTGGATAGGACAGCCAGAGAGTAGACAGGAAATGGGGCAGAGAGAGAGGGGATGACACGCAGCAAAGGGCCGAAGGCAGGAGTTGAACCAACGGCCACTGCAGAGGACTAGCAGCCTCCATACATGGGTCGGACGTTCTACCAACTGAGCTAAACATCCGCCCAAGAATACAGGTTTAAGGCATTTCCGCTTTGGGTTAATTTTTCAGACCCAGGTCTCTGTCCACTTGTATTCTACTGTCTATAGGCCATCCCGACAGCTAACTGAATGATTTTGACTTAAAACCACATATAGTTTTGAATCTTTGAGTCTGCAGGCTGTTAGTGCTTCCCACTTGTCTTGCCTTGCCTTCCATCTGCGATGCGGAACTCTAGGGAAAGACATTCAAGGCTAATGAAAATGAATGAAAGAAGAAAGACATGAGAGAGATAAAGTCGAAATAGTAGCTCTTATGAATTCCAATGCCGGCTCCCATGAGGCTCCAACAAGTTTTCACCCTCTCCCCACATCTTTTCCCCTGATTGTCTCATTTCCCTTTGCTTTCTTTTCATAGACAAAAGCTGAGTTGGAATCCAACATTGATGAGGTGTTTGGCATTTACGCTTACAAGGCTAAATTCTAAACCATTAGTCTCCTCTTTCCTGGCTGTGTGTGTGTCTGTGCATGTGTGTGTTTTTTTCTGATTTCACCCCATCCTCACTAGACCTCTCTCCATCATTCTCTTTCTCCTTTTGCCATTGTAATTTACCCCAAAAAACTCGTTGAGGCAGCAACTAATGTTCTCTCTCTCTCCCTCTATCTCTCTCTCGTTCTCTCACACACTCTCTTTAGCTCTCCAGGGAGAGCAGTGTGTGAGAATTAGGTCTCTCAGCAGACGTGTTGTATTTTTGCTCCGACAGTTTGGGGCTACAGCAAGCCGAGAGAGATAGTGGATAGGATGGTTAACTCTACATGTGTGTCTGTGTGTGTGTGTGCATTTGTGTGCGTGTGTGTGTGTGTAAGAGAGAGAGAGAGAGAAAGAAAGAGAGAGTGTGCCACACAGGCTTTTGGCGAGGACACCATCTGGCCACGGGCTCAAAAACTCATCCAGCATGACTGCTAGAAGATAAACAAAACATGCGTGCATGGAAGGTGCATACCCAGACACATGAACGCACGCGTGCACACACAGAAATGCAGTAATCTGTGGTAGTTGTCTCTTGAGGTCAATGGTCTGGTTGGGGTTGTTGCAGGTTAGTGCAAGGCGTTCTGGTGTGACAGACTGTTGCATGTAGTTAGTCTTGTAATGTTAGGCTGTGAGATATTATTTATTTGAAGTGTCTGTTAAACAAAATTCACAAGACATTGGGGTAGATTGTGGAATAGATCCTTGTTCTTGTCATCCGACACAGTGAAAAGGCACAATGTAAGGTAAACTGGTAAATGTTAGTGGTTAGACCTGTAACAGCCCACTACTCCCAGGAATTATGTCCATATTTGATGATTCTGCAGCTCATGATTTGCACCACGTGTCCACTTTTTGTGCAAGTGCGTGAAGCAGCTTGCTCTTTATGTAGCAAGAGGGATATCAGTGGTAAATTGGCCTAACTTTCATGCAAGAATCCAGAGTTCAGCTCCCATCACACATCTGTGATTAAGTTTTTCTTTAACCAAATGTTTTCTTTTCTTTTTTTTTTTTAAGTTATTTTTGGGGCATTTTTGCCTTTAATTGACAGGACAGCCAGAGAGTAGATAGGAAATGGGGCAGAGAGAGGGGGGATAACACGCAGCAAAGGGCCACAGGCAGGAGTCGAACCAGCGGCCGCTGCAGAGGACTAACAGCCTCCATACATGGGTCGGACGCTCTACCAACTGAGCTAAACGTCCGCCCCCAACCAAATGTTTTATTTTCTTAAAGGAGGGTTTAGTTTCTGGAGAAAGACAGTTGATTGTTGAGTCTCATTCTGCAGTTGTTAAATACTGATGCTCTGGGATGGGTTGATAGATGAGTCTCAGAGCAAGAGAAACTTCAGAACAACCAAACAAGGCAATCAGTGCATTAGGTTAAATCTAGTTTGACAGTGTGATCTGAGTTTTGTGAGCCCTGTGTGTTGCACTGGACAGACTAGACTCTAGACTAGAAGAAATTTGCAATCGTGTATCTCCACCCCGTGTGCGCTGCTGAATCTCTTTTTTTCAGAGAAGTGAAATAAGTGTATGTCTACAATTCTTAATGATAAGTAGATAAGAAAATGTATTTATATATATTTTTTTAAATAAACCTGTTTGGTGCATATGCTGTCTAGTGTGTAGGCTTTCGCAATGCTATTTTGATACATTCACACTTGGGGTAGTGTTTTCAAGGCTTATGTTGTGATACAAATATCAAACATAACATAAAAGAGGTGTTCACACTATGGAACCACATTCATCAGCTTTTGAATTCCCTCAACTTGTTCCAGGAACTAGTCCTCATTGGAACTTTTGGTGCGACCTGTGCAAAAGAGCTATTTAAACAGTCTGTAGGTGTATGTGCGTGCGTGTGTGTGTGTGTGTGTGTGTGCGTGTGTGTGTGTGCGTGTGTGTGAGTGTACAGAGGCAAAGTCTCGTACATTCAGTGTATCTAGGGACACCGAAGATGCACAGGCAGAGACAGATGGAATGCAGTGACAGGGGCAGGTAGGACAGAGTGTGCCCCATTAAATCACTATATTTAATTCTCTAATTATGCAAGCCGCTAACAAAAAACACTGCATTACCATAGGTACTCTTCCCCTGGTCTCTTGTTGGACACTTTAACGGTGTCAGAAACGTCAGCAAGAGTGACAATATTGTTCCTAGTTTTATGACGAGACGCAGTATGATGGTACCTGAGGTCAAAACAGAGACACTATGAGGCCTTACAATGCAATGTTCTCATGAGACAATGACTCCTACACTGACTTTGTTCATCTCAATGTCAGATAGGGTGTGTGTGTGTGTGTGTGTGTGTGTGAGTGAGTGAGTGAGAGAGAGGGAGAGAGAGAGAGAGAGAGCACTTGTCTGCGTTTTATATTTGGATGCTCTTTTGTCCTGATCTTCATTCGCACTGTTGGGCCAATCACTCAGACGTGACCACATTAAAGTGCTGCTCAGCAGCCAACACACACCCACACGGAGTTCATAAACTTTGGAAAAATTCACCAAAGTAAACCCCAGTGTGACATTTAACTTATTCTGTGGCCCAGTATAAATACTGCAAGGCTCTGTCTCTACAATAGAAACTTATAATACTTGGGTTGCTATTAAAAAGGAGCACATGGGGTTTAACTTAATTTCCACGCAGAATTTTCTCTAGGCTTCAGTAGGGGGGTGAAAGCATTGTTCAAATTGAATACAAACATAAATTGATCTCCTCAAAGAATCTTTTTTGTTCTGTTTTCCAAGTCAAACTTTTCCCCAGCCACTGCGTCTTAAAGCGCAGGCCAGGCTAGAATCTCACTCCGGAAACACATTGAAATTCCAAGGCCAGACCCCGAGCTACAAAGAAAACTTTTAAAGTGGATGCCGCTGCAGATTCCTTATTTTCAACACAATGCCCTTCATTGCATTATCTTTAGTTTCTTGTGGCTGTCAATCAGCACTGCTTATAATTAAACTCGAATGCACTGAATATAATATAAAAAACTCAGAATAGATAGTTTGTCAGTGCTCTTTGCAGTGTCGCTGCTTTGATTAAATCCATCTGCATTATTAATTAATCTTTCTTTTTCCCCGTTTTGTTCTTAAAGCATTGATAAACAACATGTGATTTTGTTTTGATATTTGTGGTTTTTCTTTCCAGTGGGTTCTGCAAATATTCTCTGGGCTTTCCATAAAATCTCTTGATCTCAAACATCAACAAAGCATGCAGCATTTTTCAAAGTACAGACTACAACTACAGTGTTATTGATTAAAAAACATGACAGTCATTCATTGCTCAGGGGTGAGTGGACAGATCTAATACAAGAGATGAGATGCACAGCTAGATGTCAAACTAACAAAGAAGTTCCTCTGGTGATCAAGGGCTGATATTTCATTTTGCTGATCAGGGAAATGAGAACAATACCTGAAGGGGCTGCCAACTAAACTGAACTGAACTAAAACTTAATATTACAATTTTTTTAAAGGACCAATGTGTAAGATTCAGGTGGCTATACTGGCAGAATATGACAGGAATGGAATACAATATTCATAAGTATATTTTCATTAGTGTATAATTACCTGAAAATAAGACACATTGTGTTTTTGTTACCTTAGAATGAGACCTCTGTACCCACAAAGGGTGTGGGTTCTCTTCCAGAGGCTGCCATTTTAAAACGCCATTTTTCTAAAGTAGCCTAGAACAGACAAACTGAACACCGGCTCGTTTGCATTCTTCACAAATGTCACTGCCACCATAGATGTGTCCTACACTCGAGTGGTATTCAGCTGGCTGGAATCTGCAGCCTCACCGCTAGATGCCAGTAAATCCTACATGCTGATCATTTAAATGATATAATAACGTTGAAAATTATATAAATATTTAGGCAGCCAACTCATCTTTTAGGGTCCAGACCCCTCTGACCACCCTTTATCAGCCAGCCTTACCATCAACAAAGTAAAGGTACAAGATATTCTCAAATTACCAATGTGATTTTGAGCATATCATCCATCTATATCAGACTATTTTCTTCCTAAAATCTTCTCTCATATAATTGGATCTGTTTTTGTTTGTCTGTGTTGAATAAAAAAAACAGCTAAGACCAATTCACATCCTTATGGCTGCATAAAGGATCTCTGTCAGACAGGCAGTCGCATTGACAAGCACACAGGCAGCAAGGCACGGCGGCACAGAGACGGACAAACATGAAAGCGGGCAGCCAGTCGGCAAAACAGGCAGCCCATCAGGTGGAGAGACTGGCAGGCAGGTTGGTCCGGTTGGCAGGCAGCCAGGCGGGGATGTAAGTGGACAGCAAGAAAGGCAGACCAGCATTCAGACCAGCATTCAGACGTATTGACTACCTAGCAGTCAGGCAGACTGACAGGAGGAGAGACAGATAGATAGACAGACTGATAGATGGGGAATTATTTGACTGTGCCTCCCACCGTCCCTTGTGGTCCACAAAGGACTTAGGCAGGTGGCATGAGGCATGTCACCGAAACCCCTGATGACAAGGGGAGAAGGGGTAATGGAAAGTTTCAGACGGTGACAGCTAAAAAAGTTTTTAACGGAGACCAAACTTTTTACCCCCCTTTAATCTTTTCATTGGATATAAGGGCATAGTTTACAAAACATCAATGTTCAGATAAACTTTAATATGTGTGATTATCATAATACTCATTTGGCCTTTAAAATTACAGTTCTCTAAGACTTTTTTCTCTTGGATAGGGTTTGGTAACTGTACCAGATACTGTAAGCTTGAGTGAATGAATGACATCCCTCTGCCATATGTATGTCTCTTTTCATTTCAGGATGTGGCTGTAGTTGAGCAGTACTGGCAGCCATTTCCCTCCTTATTGGTTGCAGTGCTATTTGCTGTCCACGATGACAGAGTTGTCACTGATGTCCCTTCATCATGCAGCGGTGACTTTAAAAGGTCAGTGATGACTGAGTTGACTTTAATGCCCATTACGATGTCCAGACAGATCAGTCAAACATTTTGACTGTGGTTTTCTCTGCACTTTTCTTTTCCTTTTCAGTATTACCAATATCGGTCTTTTGGGGAGTTTTCCATGCCTAAATCCAGGGTCTAAAGGACAGGGGGTGTCACACGCTGTACAGACGGTAAAAACCCCTGGGGAACATTGTGATTTGTGATATTGGGATATATGCATATTTGATTTGACTTGACTTGATTTGAACATCTTTCTGGCTTTGCACCCACTGTATGCCTAACTGGAGAAAGGGGATTCCTCTGTCCTTTGTGACTCAGGTGGATCTTTTTTTTATCTTGTTCTCATTGAAAGTCTCCTTTTTTCCTTGACCCAAATGACAAAACTGATCACTTCTACAGTAATTTCCTGCCAGATCAACCAGTATGAGTCTATTCTCATTTTGCACCACAGAGCTTTGCTTTTCACTACCATCCAAAATGACAGATGTTCCAGTCAGAAAAACATACCATGTAAGCTTTTTCTGGTTTGCCATCACCTTAGTCAGGGTTTACACAACAAAACTACTTGATCAAGGTTGTAAAAAGATTACAGTCAGGGTTAAAAGAAACTACTGCTGGTTGTTGGAACTGCAGCAGAAGGGATGCAAGCTGCACACTCTTGTATCAATGTCACACTTTGCAGGTCCAATCACCTTCTCCCTCAGAGGTCTTATGCCAGTAAAACATTTCACAGTCATTATTCACTCTACCACAAGAGGTTTCATGTTACTGTTATTGACAAGTCATTGCAAGGTCAACCAATGCTGTTGTTTTTCTGGTGAGAAATTGTTTTGTTCTTTAGCTGCAACCAGCAGCTCTATAGGTCACTCCATCTGTATGTCTGTTGATCGGGTTCGGTCTGCGTCATGTCGATTGATGGTCGGTCGATTGATTGGTCGGTCTACAAAAAATCCCCACCCTTTAGCCACAGTTTTCCCCTGGGAGGTTGAAATTTGGCATGGAGGTCAAGTGGGTGTGTGTTTTTGTTGTGTGTGTGTGTGTGTGTGTGTGTGTGTGTGTGTGAGGGTGTAAGGTGTATGTTTGTGTTTAGGCCAATTAGCTAAAAGGAAGCATGGTAGTGGGAGTGGCCTATAATAAAAAGGTGCACAACTTCTAAATAGATTCACATAACATGGCCAGACTAATGAACCATTTGTTGCAGACCCTCGTGGGGGGCATCGTTGCACTCAGCAGGGTTGCCTTTTGACTAGTGACTTATGCTCCGCCTCATATACTAAACCACAACCTTATGGAATTCATGAACCTTTTGTCACAGAATTTTGTGAGAAGCATCACTGGTTTCAACAGAAAGTTCCTATTTCAATGATATGAGTGAGCTCAGCCCCTATACATTAACCACGCCCCTTTTCAGAGCTCATTACCTGTTTAAGGCACTTGTGGGAATCATTGCTGAACTAAGCAAAGTTCATTTTTCATTGATGACTGTTTGCCTTGCCCCCTAGACTTTAGCCACGCCCCCTTCCTTCATTTTTCTTAAATGACTTTGATAACTCAAGAAAGATTTGTCTTGCAGCGGGCCTCATTGGATTTGGCAGAGTTCTTTTGTGCTGCTTAGTATCACCCCTTGTGTGTGGTGGTTGTGTGTGTGTGTGTGTGTGTGTGTGTGTGTGTGTGTGTGAATGCATGTACACATGGATAAATGTGGGTACCTATATTGTAATAGCAGGTCACAGCTATTGCAAATTTGTTTATTTATTACTTTCACTATATTAGTCCAAGAGTAGTTGAATAATGTTGGTTCTTCAAAGCCCTATAAAATTATGCTAATATAAATTATGCAAATAAACTCCTCATGACTTGATTTTTTAACTTTTGTGTCACAAACTCCCCAGACTTTCATTTGAGAGCTTTTGTTCTGACATGATACTCGTCATGTCACCCAAACAGATCAGAGTCCATTTTTTTTTTTGCTGTGTCAGTCAAAGCGGAAATTCTAACTGGTGATCTCATTAGCCCTGATCTGTAATCTTAAGGTTACTACTGCTTCATCGGGACAACCTCCGGCCAATCCATGTCCTGTAAGCTGAATGAAGGCTTGTGTTGGCCTTATGTCAGTCTGTCTGACATTAGCTGACAGGCTGAAGGAGTGAATGATGGCTTTTCATAAAGAAGAATGGCAGTTTTACAGACCACCAGCTGCTCCCAAATACTCCTCTCTAACCTCCCATCTACTGCTTGTGCTTGTGTGTGTGTGTGTGTGTTGGGGGGTAGGGAGGTGTATGGTTTGATTGTGTGGATCGGATGTGTGGATAGGATCAGGATTGGATTGCATGTATTTTCTTTTTTTTTTCAGAAGGTAGTGGCCAATTCAAATAAACTGACAAAGCAAATGATTTGCACTGTCACATGCCATCACACATTTGTAATGACTGTTTAATTGTTCATTTAAATTTTTGGTTTGTGGTAGTTGTGTGTGAAGAGTTTTAATAAAGGACATTATCTGGTACACATTGTTACAGATTCTGTGTTGAACTACCAAAAAAAAAAAAAAAGGGGGAGTAAGCTAAAAATATTAATAGAAAGGTCTCTGACATCCACAAAAATAAAGTGACAACAACAGTGCAGATTCATTCATCTCCTATATGACCACATGATGAGAATCTCCCAAGAGCTCAGTCATTTAGCCTATTTTAAATTGACCATGACATACAAAGTGGTAAATCTCAACAGGGGTAACAAATGGGATAGAGGTTTACTCCTGTAATCCTACAACAGGATAATTTTAGGAATAATCCTAAAGGTCAGTGGATTGTTGGGGGTTATGAGCCCTCCAGAGGCCTTGAGCAGCTTCCAGGGTTACCCCAAAAATGTATCATGTTCATACAAAGAGGACAAATTGCAGCAGCCACTGTTGTATCCATCTATTTCTAGTGTAAACTTAAAAATACTTAAATAATACAAAAGTCTAGCTTCATGTTTTCAAATTTAGATGCTCTTTCTTTCAAAGCATAGCTTAAAGTTGAAGGATCTCCTGAGAAATGTGAAACAAGCCTTGTAGTACAGGCCAGTAGTCCCCAGCCATTTTCCTTTTCTATCATTAAGTAAATGACACCTTATGAAGTGACATAATTTATGGATGTTTCATATTCAATTTAATGCACAAAAATAACAGTACCTTTTTCCGTTTTTTAAACTATATTTTTTTCTAGTCTCGTTACATTAGAAACAGCTTTGAGTTTTAAACAATCATATATTCAGATAAAATTATTTTATTATTTTATGCTCACAGTAAATTACAATAAGCAATCACAAAACACCATACAAAACCAAAAATAAACAAATTAAGTTAAATTAAAGCAGTGGATCTGAAGAAATTATTTCCAAGCCATTTAAATAAAATCCATAATCCCACAACTTTTGAAAACAATCAAAATGCTCAATTTTAATATTATATTTATATTCTGCATCACATGCTCAAACTAGACTCTTAAAAAACAGCAAACAAATACATCTCTGTCCTTAATCCATTTTTACTTTCCTACTTAAATAAACTGCTATCTATTATCATATAGTATTCTATTATTATATTGGAGAGAAGGCAAATATCTCCAAAACTCAGCAATTCACACCAGGACTATCTAGATGAATAAATAGCACATACAGGCCAGAGGGAAAATGTGTATTATTAATTTTGGCGTGAATAGAATCTAAACTTTAAAGTAACATTTTCAATTAGTTTTCTTCACAGAAATGAATGAAATGCTGAGACATGGGCCTATTGTGTAGTAAACAAACAAACAAAAAGTTTTTTTTACACCCCTTAAAATCAAGGAGGCCTTACGACCCCCCTGTGAAGTTTTGGCGACCCATAGTGGGAGTCGGGATCCCCTGTTGGTATATTCTATTGTACACCAGCTTGTGTACACAAATCAGATATCTTCTCGCGTGGACCTACTGTGCTAGAGTGTACAAACAGTTGTTATTACAGCCTGTTATTGTTTTACTGTATCGTGCCACAATTGTAGCAGTATGTGTGTTATAACCAGAGACACTGTAGTGAGATTTCAACTTTCCACTGCAATCAGCCCCCTCCTCGCAGAGCTGCAAGAGCTGGGAAATCGTGATGGTTGCCTCAGTCGTGTTTGTGAGCTCTGGCTTGCTGCTCACAACACGGGCTTGTGTTGCCCGCTGGAGGCGAGGCGGGGGAAGGCACGCAAACGGAGAGGAAAGACGAAGCGCTCCGTATTTCCCTGCCTCTCTTCCCTTCGCTTGCCGGAGACAGTCGTGGCCACCCTCTTCGTCTCCACAGCAGAGAGAAGGAGAGGTACAGGCTGCCAACTCCGAGAAAATGACCCATTGAGCATCATTATTAGATGAATCTCAATAATAAAAAATGAAGATAGAGGCAGAGAGTCGTCTTGCGTCCCGACTGTCATCCACAGGTCTGTCAGTCTCACCCGCCCCGCACGGCGCGCTCTCTCCCTCTCACTCTGACTTTATTTATTTATTTCTTCCTTGACGCGCGTCCCCGTCGCGAAAAGCCAGAGCGCTCCTCACCCTCTCCTCTCCTCACTTCGCTTCCTCTCCTCCTCTCGACAGCATCCAGAACTATAGCGCAACCGTCCCCATCACTCTTTTTCCTCCCCTCCTCCTCTTCTCTCTCTCTCTCACTCTCTCTCTCTCTCCCGCCAGGATCTCTCTCCACTGCGTCTCTCACCCCCTTTTGCTCCCCCCTCCACCATCTCCTCCTCCTCCACCTCCTCCCCGGCTCAGTCCCTCACTCCTCTGACGCACGACAGGGAAACGGACCCGAGGAAAGAAAGAAAGACAGAAAGAAAGAAAAAAAAAAAAGCAGAAAGAAAGAAAAGCAGCAGCTGACCCAACCGTCGGTATGATCCACCATAGACTCCCGCTGCTGCTGCTGCTGCTGCTGCTACTGCTGCACCGGACAGACACGCAGTCCTGAAGCCGAGAGGGGAGCGCTCTCACCCGGCTGTACACTGCTGTTGAGCGGTCGCCCGGGGGGCGGCGGCAACGGCGGCGGAGGAGAAGGAGGAGGAGGTGGAGGAGGAGAGGGGAGGAAGGAGAGGAAGCGGACGGGCACAAGTCGAGGGCTTGCATTTTAAGCAAACTGCTTAGAGAGAGAGAGAAAAAAAAAGAGAGAAGGAGACGAGAAAGAGTCACCGGAGAGCGAGGAGAGTGGGGGAGATTGCATTCCTATCACGTCTTCATTTCTCCTCTCTCCTCTCCTCTCTTTTGCCTCAGCCACTGAGTGAGAAGAAGGAGAGGGAGAGAAGGAGAGGGGGAGATCTAACAAGATTCACACTAGTGGTCTCTTTTTTTCCCCGATGCTTTCCAATTGCAGCGCCAAACTAAGGTGAGTGCTTCAGCTGTGTTTGCCTGCGCCGGAGTGTATCATGAGGGGAATCTTTTTGCAGATATGTGTGTGTATGCGTTGTGTTCATGTGTCTGCATAGCCACGGACTTCAAAAAGGGACATCAAGCGCTCTCCGTACATCGAGGAGAACGGATCTCAGAGATCCAGTCGGCTGATCAATAGCCGTTTGTTCTTTATTCGCCGTTTTCCTGCCAATGTCACGACGAGAGGCTGCTGCATTATGCTTGGCATGTATTTCAACAAGCGCTCCGCTCCTCTCTCCGCTGTGTTGACAGCAAGGTTATTTTGGGGGGAATTTCAGTTGTGGTTCGGCTGGAGCTCGTCAGATATCATCGTTTCTTAGTAACTTAGTTTGATATGAATCCCAGATTGAAATCTTTTAATGGGTCCTCGTGATGAGCAGCACTTTTAATTCATGTAAGTGCATACAGGCGCTGGGGAGAATCTCCCCAGCCTTGTTTTTTTTTTTTTTTTTTTTTTTTTTTTGGATCCGTGGCTCATTCACATGCGCATCCCTTCCTCCTCTCTCCCTCTTTACATCCCTCTTTCTCCCTGTGTTTCCTCTAACGGCTCCCGTTTCTTGTCCTCTTCCCTACAGCCCGGCATCGGACGGTGAGCGGGACGCACCGGGCGACGACAGAACACACCGCAGGAGGATATGTGAAGTTGGAATCCCACTAAACTAAGTACGTATACACCCCGATCCGATACACCTCAAGGGAATGTATTATGGCACGCGTTGTTTTTAATTGATTTAAATGTCCTCATTACTTTTTTTTTTGCGACATCGCATCTGCTCTTTTTTTATCTCCATCATGGAAGCGGAATCGATAAATCCTGGAGGATTACGCACGGAGAGGGAGATGAAAACAGTCAATTTTTCGTTGAGGGGAGCGTGTTGAAGGAGCATTTGTTTTTTTCAGTTTTTCTGTCACTTTTTTTTTGAGGGATTACAATCTATTTTTCGTTTTTTTCTGTCTTTCTATTCTCCTGTGGCTGCTTTTTATTGGTTTCAGCACCATGGACAGCGGCTCTGCTCCGGCAGCGCATCTCTTCTGGATTTTCAGCACCCTCGTTTGAACGGACAGCGCTGTGCGTGCGTGTGTGTATGCGCGTGTGTGTATGAAAAGTCACAGCCTACAGAAAAGATATTCAGAGCGTGTGTGTGTGTGTGTGTGTGTGTGTGTGTTACTTTTTCCCACTTAACACCATGGAGATACCGAACGGAATATTCCATCTGTCCTTTTTTAATCAATGCGAAATTTTAAACCGTTTTTATAACTATTATAATCATTATCAGAATTATTACTACAATTATATAATGTCGATATTTATCATACTTTTTTGAATTTTAGTCTCCCAGGCCGCCCGGATCTACTAAAACACAGCCTCATAACTGGGCTTCTCGAAGCAGCAGTTTCGCCCACTGCGCTTTACACTTGTGCCTCTGTTTTGCTCCTCTAACCCTCAAACTGCATCACTAATTGGGAAAGCCAGAAGAAGAAGTTATATTAATTGTATTTTGGCAAATGACAGCATCTATTATAATGAATTAGTTGCCACTTTTCCGTGTTTGTTGGGTTCATATGTGGGACATTTAACCCAGGAAAATACCAAGGGCAAATAGCTCAAGCTCCGCCGTTTTCTGCACTTCGAATCCCTGGACCTACTTATTTTTCTTCTTATTTTCAGCATATTTTTGACATTTTACACCGGTGAATTTAGCTTGTTTTGGAACGTATTTTTTGACATATTTACAGTGGTAAATTCAGCTCGAAATATCTGTAGACTTTGTGGCACTGTTCACATTTTTCCCCTTTTTTTATTAGATTTACATGAACTACAGACGACAATATACAGCATAAACACGTTGAGATCCATTTTACCAGATGGATGTCCCTCAACAGTCCTCATCTCGTCCCACCAAGCTGACACCTAGCCCCCCTCCCCCTTCCTGCGTTAGACCTTCGATGCACCTACTCTAATTTCCAGCCGCGCTTTTTCTGGACTCTCATTTGCTGAAAGAGGGATTGAGGTCCCTGTTATGTAATAAACACAGCCGGGGGACGGTGTCTCCTCACCACTAACCTCACCCACCTGCTGTTGCTTTCGTTTATTCACGGCGATAAGCATCTCAGAGGTGATTTATTGCGACCTTACCAGCATATCTGCCGTATAATAAATGGCAATCCCCCCCTATACACTGACGTTAACTGTCTGAGTGTGGAGATTTGTTTGTGTTGCTGGGTATCACATTACCCATCGAGGTGTGCTGGCTTTATATTTATATTTTGCAATAGCTAAAGTACTCTACAGTGTCATTCTATTATTCATTGGTGTTCATTTCAAAGCTGTCTTCACATTCTACGGAAACTAATGCACCCTTCCTCTCTGTCTCTCACCTCAAACTTCGCTTTGTGTGTGTCCCTGCCCCCATCCCCACCCTCAATCCCTTCCATTCTCTCCCCCTCTGTCCTGTGTTGCAGTGCTGTGAAGTGGCTCTGTCCCTGGAGCCGACACTTCCTCCCCTTGGTGTCAGCGAGGATGCTGTGGGTTACCTTGCTGAGCACCATAGCCTTAGGATGGACCACCCCGATCCCACTACTAGAGGACTCCGAGGAGATCGACGAGCCCTGCTTCGAACCCTGCTACTGCGAGGTCAAAGAGGGCATCTTCCACGTCCACTGTGACAGTAAAGGATTTACAAATGTCAGCCAGATCTCCCAGATATGGAGTCGGCCCTTCAAGCTCAATCTGCAGAGGAACTCCATGAGGAAGCTCTACTTTAACAGCTTCCTCCATCTCAACAATGCCATATCCATTAATCTGGGTAATAATGCCTTGCAAGATATCCACGCTGGGGCGTTCAATGGCTTAGGAATACTCAAACGGCTGTTCCTACATGAAAACAAACTAGAAGTTTTCCGGAATGACACTTTTCTGGGGTTGGAGAGTTTAGAGTATCTCCAGGCGGACTACAATGTTATCAAACGGATTGAAAGTGGTGCTTTCAGGCACCTTCACAAATTGAGAGTGCTCATACTAAATGACAATCTGATCCCCGTGCTCCCAAATTATCTTTTCCGGTCCGTGTCACTCACACATCTGGACTTGAGAGGAAACAGACTAAAGACATTGCCATATAAGGGCACGCTGGAGTACATTGGGAGGAGCTTAATGGAAATCCAGCTGGAGGAGAACCCCTGGAACTGTGTGTGCGAGATTGTCCAGTTGAAAACATGGCTGGAGAGAATCCCTATACAGCTCTGGTTGGCGAGATCACATGTGAGTACCCATTCCACTTACATGGCAAAGACTTACGGGAAATCAAGCGCAGCGAGCTCTGTCCGCTGCTCTCCGACACAGAGATCGAGGCCAAGCTGGGAATTCCCCGGGTCCCATTCAGCAACGAGAACACATGGCCTACTAAACCTTCCTCCATGCTCTCGTCCTTTCACAACACAGCCTCTTCTGTGGAATACAAGGAAAGAGTTGTCAAGCCTACCAAACGACCTCGGCCCACAAAGAACCCCCCAACCCCTCATCCCCGCATCTACCCAGGCATGAACCAGCCCCCCATTGCTGGCTACCAAACAAGGCCTCCCATCCCGATCATTTGTCCAGCTGGATGTACTTGCAACCTTCACATCAATGACCTGGGGCTAACAGTGAACTGTAAAGAGAAAGGCTTTCATAACATCTCTGAGCTCCTGCCCCGGCCCCTCAACGCCAAGAAATTGTATCTCAGTGGGAACCTAATACAGAAAATCTACCGTTCTGATTTCTGGAACTTCTCAAGTTTGGATTTACTGCATTTAGGGAATAATCGGATATCCTACGTCCAGGAGGGCGCCTTTATCAACCTGCCAAACTTGAAAAGTTTATATCTGAATGGGAATGACATTGAGCGACTCACCCCTGGGATGTTTCGGGGGCTTCAGATGTTGAGTTATCTTTACTTTGAGTATAATGTCATACGTGAGCTACAACCTAACTCCTTCTCCTTAATGCCAAACCTCCAGCTGGTTTTCCTCAACGACAACCTGCTACGCTCCCTCCCCACTGACTCCTTTGCTGGCACCAACCTTGCACGCCTCAACCTCCGCAACAATTACTTCCTTTCCCTGCCTGTGCGTGGCGTTCTGGAGCATCTGACCTCCATTGTCCAGATTGATCTCCATCAGAACCCCTGGGACTGCTCCTGCGATATCATCCCCCTCAAACAGTGGCTGGAGAAGCTCTCCTCTGTCATTGTGGTTGGAGATGTCATCTGCAAGACACCTGAGTTTGCTTTTGGAAAGGACCTGCGTTCCCTGGAGGTTGAGGTAATCTGTCCTGAGCTCAAGTACTCCTCAGGCCCTTCACCGGCCCTGCCTGGTGGGGATGACCTCACAACGGGGAGCTCCAACATGGGGGAGGCAGGTGGGAGAGGGGCTGTCCCACTATCTGTCCTGATCCTCAGCCTACTCATCCTCTTCATCTCTGCTGTGTTTGTGGCTGCCGGGCTTTTTGCCTTTGTTCTTCGTCGCAGGAAGAAGCTGCCCTTCAGGAAACGTTCCGAGGTAGATCTGACAGGGATCCAAATGCAATGCAGGATTTTCGAGGACCCGCCCAGGCAGAGTAGTGCCGGGAACACTGGCACACCAGAGAAACCCACGCCCAGTATGCACACACACACTCACACTAGTCACACACATGCCCATGGTCACGTTTATGATTACATCCCCCACCCGGTGACTCAGATGTGTAACAACCCCATTTATAAGCCTAGAGAGGGGGAGATAGCAGAGGAAGACAGAGCGCAGTTTTCAGAGAAGAAAGACAATGGCAGCAGTAGCAGCAGTAACTACAGAACCTTGTTAGAGAAAGAAAGAGAGTGGACCCTGGCCGTCTCCAACTCTCAACTCAACACCATCGTCACGGTCAACCACACCACGGCCGACATGGCGGGATTTCATGAGAATGGAGGGCTTTGCCCAACAGTAATTGACAGTCAGAGGCCCACGCCAACAGTGGGCTTCGTAGACTGTTTGTATGGGACAGTGCCCAAACTAAAGGACATGCATGTGGCGCATGCGCACCCACCAGGCATGCAGTACCCGGATTTGCAGCAGGATGCACGGCTGAAGGAGACATTGCTTTTCACGGCGGGGAAAGGCTGCTACCCCGACCCGTCCCAAAGCGATTACCTCGAGTTAAGGGCCAAACTTCAAACCAAGCCGGATTACCTCGAAGTCTTGGAAAAATCTTACCGGTTTTAACATCTCTAGGCCATGGAGAAAAAAACAAAACACAAATTCAACACATTCACGTTGCCACCCTCAAAACAAAACCACCCAAATCCAATATTGAAAAAATAAACTTGAAAAAGCAGCATGATATAAAATAAAATATTATATTACAGTTACAACAAAGTTTCCCCCCCAAATCACTTTGGAGGAGAGGCCATTCTCAGATATTTCAATGAAGTGCCTTTTTTTCAGAGTAGCCAGCAATGTCAACAGCCGTTATTTTTATAATATATAAATATCTCTATATGCCCAAGAGAGAGCAAAAGAGGAATAAGAGGGGCACCGGGGAATAAAACATACAAAACATCCTAAAATACATCTGTCACTAAAACCCCTTTTTATGGAGTTACCATGATGTGCAAGACGCACGGGAGCTGGACGTCTCCCTGACTTGGGGGTTTCCTTTCTGTCTCTTTTACCCCTGACTAGGATGTACAAACACCCGGAGGCCGTGCACATAAAGTTTGTAGGAAATGATCGAAAGAGAGAAAAAATACATATATTAAAATGAACTGCAGTTTGCTGCATGCACTCGCTTCAGTGCAGGAAGCGAGGGGATTACTATCACATCACATTATGAACAGAGATACTGCAACGCATTTACAGTTCAGTGTTCTATTTAATTTTTATATCTTATTAATATGGTTATTACTATCAATGAGGACTTCTGTCTATATCAGGGTGCTTCTCGTAAAAAGGACGCGCCGACGTACGGATGGTAAAACATTTGTGAATATTATTATAAGACAACGCTCAAGGTTTTCTGGATATTTCCATGCACTTTGTTGACCCCCTCCCCCACCACCCCCCTCCTTCCATTGCTTCTGGATTCCCCATCGTCACCCACTAACGGCTTTGTAGGAAGCACTTTTAATGTTTTCTCTCTCACAAAGATTTGAAGAAAAATGTGCATATATTTATTCTGTAATTTCAGTGAAGAATTTAATTGTAAAGGTAATGTTAAATCAATGTATAGTGATTATGCGTCTGGTATAGCCTTCTTAATAAAAACAAACTCTTCAATCAAATGATGAAAGGGTTGATGCCACGGGAACCTGTGTGTGGAGCACTGTTGACAGGCTGTGTATCTGGTGTCTTGTTAACATGGCATGTTGAAGCTGTGGCCAACCATCATGAGTTAATGCTGCTGGAGATGGAAGAATAGCTACTGAACCAATAGAGAGCCAGACAGGAATGTAGTGGAGGGCAATAACGTTTAAACTCAGTTCAGCTCGTTATTATTTTCAGATTAGTTTCAAATTAATTTATTGAAAATGTTTTTTCTGGAAAATATAATTTTTCACTTTTCCAGTCTATGATTTTCACCTGCTGGATATCATAGTGCACAATTTTTATTTTGCCACTACATTACTGGTGCTAGTTGGATGTAATCTGATGGTAAAAGATACAGAAAACGCAATGCCAGAACAAGTCAAGTGAATGCTGCTGGATTTGAAGTGGATGATATGACAGGATATACCAAATCAGCGAGGCACGCTGCAATTTCAATTATCTAAACGGGTACTGCTGATCTAGGCTAACAGTAAGTTAAAGGGAGTGAAAACGTGATTGGAAGTCGCTCTCTGAATTTGCGCATATAATTTCTCTGACTCCCTCCAAAGTAGCAGTGTGGATTCAGTCCACTGGAGGGCGATAAAAAGGCGCTCAGATTCACTGGGCATTAAGTAGATTGGATGCAGTTACAGTATAATGTAATGCACAAAATGCTTATCCTAAGAGATCATCAAGTCTCGTATTCATTATGAATTATTTTCAAAATATCTAAATATAAAACCTACAAGTGGCATAAGATGATTTTATTCATTTCAGCGCAGTTTCATCTGTTCCATGCTGTTATTTTTTCTTTTACTCTTTATTGCTTTATTTCAACCAGTTGTCTTGAAAATGGCAGAATAAAGCAGGTCATTCTAGCTGTATCAACAAATTATTTTCAAAAAATCTGAAAGAGCTTATCCACACTTTTGCATATTGGTATTTTAAAGCTACTACAAGGATTTTTACTAGTTATGAAACAGTCTCAATTTATTACTGATGCCTCTATATGACTTAAATGAGTTAACAAGACCATCCGTGAGAGGACTGGTTAATTCTGTATAGCTGATCTTAACGCCCGTCACCTGCTCGGATTCTCTGTGAAATCAGCTGAAACGAGCCTGTGTTTACATTTTCCCAGGCAAAGTTAATATGAGTGGTATGTTAGCCAGTTAAAAAAAGGTAGGAGAATTTTTGTTTAGATAATTTTACTTTTGACATTATATTTTGTTATTATGGTGGGAAAAAAAGAGTTCCAAAAAAAGTTCCTTGTAGTAGCTTTAATTTTCAGATGGTTGATTACTGAATTTTTTTTTTTTTTTTTTTTTTTTTTTTTTTTTTTTGTTTGGTTGGTTTTGTTAAAGTAATGCTCAACCATCTCTTCCAAAGTAAATATTAATTGCTTAGTTGTTTTTTTTTTTTGGTTTTTGTTTTTTTGCTGTGACACTTGATATTTTACATTTCCCTAACCTAGCCTGATTCATTTTTGGGACCAAATATGTACAAGCAGACAAAAAAAACAAAAAAAAAACAAAACAAGGTTGACGCAGCTGTGGAATAACTATGGTGTTAAAGTACACATCATCATAGCGCCATTTCTTTTTTCTCTTTCCTAAGGTGAAATTTTAATTTGGGAAAAATATGATGCAATCTTGATGTCTATAAATTTGTGAATATCTATGGAAAGGAGGTTCTGTTTTGTTTTTCAAATGGGCATGATATGCAATTTGCTTTGATTTCAATAGGTTTACTAGGAGTGGTGATCCTCAGTTGCAAATTGGGTGTTATAGTTTCTCATATGTGTCAACTTACACTAAGTGGAAGATATGTAGCAAACCACATGCTTCCCTGTTGAATGGGAAGGCCCTTAGCTAGTCTAGTCTAGTCATCTCCAGTATTGATCATCAATGATCCAGTCTATAAGCTTGCGTAATATGGAACATTTTTTACCTTGTGTTGTATTCATTGTTTCATTTCTTTGACAATTATTATTGTTGCTCAGATGAGTGGAGGTCACCTTCATATAAAGCCTTTGTAAGCATGGTAGCATTACGTCAAGACTCTTTTGTTTTCTGCTTGCAGAAAGATTCACAATGCTGTACCCCCATGTTCTGCTGCCCCACCTCATTTGTCTGCTCCTTTTTTTTAACTTTATCACTTTTACACTCACACACAGACATGTACACACACACACACACACACACACACACGCACACACACACACACACACAAAGCCTTCCTTTCCCTGACCAAGACGATAGACTATATGGTCAGCATTTTCAGTGTGCACTCAGTTTGATTAAAAACATAATGCATTACTCTGTTAACCCTAACCCTCACCATCACCCCCAAATGAATAAATAAATAAATAAAGTTTTGGGATCATTGATGATTTTTGCTATAGTCCCATACCTTGGTAACCCTTTATCTTCCACCCCTGTCACCCACCCACCATAATATTTCACAAATGAGTGCTGGGCTTCGTCCCGTTATACCATGCTGAGTGGTTTTATCCCAATAAATCCTCTTGTTATCCTGCACTAATATCTCCAAGTGATTTCATACTTTGGTGGAATATTAGATAAGGACCAACCAATGGGACTGAAAGGTGGTTAAATGTTTCTTTTTGTGTGTGTGAAATGTAAACATGCACTGCTTTTGTTTGAATCTTTCTCTTGCATGTCAGTGATATTTGAATTTCGCAGTGGAGTTAACCTTTCCTCCGACGTCTCTCTTGAGGTTTGTACGTTGGCAAGACTTCAGCACGGTAAATGCAGCGTGTGCCTTTCTTTCTGTCCTTGGCTTTCTCCGTGTGTCTGTCCCTGCAGCTTAGGTTTTTTTTCTGTCTTTGTCTCTTTTTATTTTCTATGTATGTCTGTCTTTCTGCTGTAATGCTGAGTTTGTATTGTGATCTGTGCTGTTTTTCCATTCTTGAACTGGCTTTTGGTTGGTGTGACAGCTTCCCCTTATGCTTGTGTCTGGTTTTGGTTTTAACCCTTTTTGGTCAACCTTGAACACATTTGTTGAAAGAGACAATTTTGGTAGATGTTGCCTGTCTTTGACTGTGTGTGAAATTTTTATTTATCTTCATTTTAACTCCGTCAGGCTGTCTTTTAACTTCTGTGCAAACCAAATGCCTACCTTGTCTCTCTTGCACTCTCGACCCTTTGAAACTTACATTATTTGACTGACAGCCAAATACTTTAATTAGCGGTGTCGTGCGTCTCATACACCCTGGCTTTAAAGGAACAGGTTACCCCAAATTCAAAAATACATATTTTTCCTCTGGCCTGTAGTGCTATTTATTCATCTAGATGTTTTTGTTATGAATTGCAGAGTTTTGGAGATATCAGTCACAGAGATGTCTGCCTTCTCTCCAATATAATGGGACTAAATGGCGCTCAGCTTTCATTGCTCAAAGTGCTCAACAGCAGTGTCTCTTTCCTGGTTAAAATAATCCACAGACCTTACCTTGTGAGCAGTTTCTTGTAGGAACTACTTTCTTTCTAGTAGAAAGAAATTGTTGGTAGATTATACTAAAGAGAAAGAGGTTCCTAAACAAACCTGCTCACAACAAGGTCTGTATTTTTGAATTTGGGGTGAGCTGTCTCTTTAAGCTCTATTTACTTTATTAAAGGGACAGTTCACCTCAAAATCTAAAATACATATTTTTCCTCTGGCTTGTACTGCTATTTATCCATCTAGAATTGTTGCAGAAAAGAGTTGCAGACATTGGAGATCAGCTGTACAGATGTTTCCAGTACAAAGAAAGTAGTTCTTGTAGGCTTTAAAGCAGTCCTGGTAGATTCTACTGCAGAAAGAAGTAGTTCCAAGATAAAACTGCTTACAACAAGATTTCTGGATTATCTTGACTAACCAGGTCATGATTTTTGGAAAGAGACACATTTTTCAAATGTATTTTTTAAAAGCTGAGTGCCACTTAGTCCCATTATACTGGAGCAAAGGCGGACATCTTTACGGCCAATAACTCCAAAACTCCGCAAATCTAGATGGATAAATAGCACCACAGGGGAGGGGAAAATCTCTTTTTATCTCTCTTTAAGCTCTACTTACTTTATTAAGATACATTTTATGCTGGTTTGATGATGGTTGATTGATTGTTCAGTGGCACTGTTAAACTGATCAAGTGATGAAAACTACAATAACACACTGGCAATGAGTTGCTATGCTGTAAATGTTCTGCAAGGTTTTTTTTTAGTCAGTTGCTTTTGCTCTCGCTGAAGTCAAGTAGTAAGAATGCTTGGCATGCTTTCCCTCTGGCATTTATTTTAAAGTCTTATTAGGACATGATGCAGAATATAATGCCTATTAACTCACACACATAATGATACATAATTCTATATCAGCTGGCTTATTTACATGTCAGCCATGACACAGTTTTTTTTGTTGTTTTTTTTTTTCAAATTAGCTTGTTTGAGAGATATGAGATCCTGCACGCCTATTAGGAAAGCTTCTCACATCAGCGCAGTATTCACCCTAGCCATTTGCTGTCAGCAAATATAAGTGGGTATTTTTTTGTGTTGAGTGGAGGCGGTCACCTGGATGTGACTCTGTGGGATTGCAGGTGCACTTTTTAGGTGGTCCCCAGGGATGTGGTTTCATGTGTGGTGTGGTGTTATATTTTCCTCCTCTCCTCTCCTCTCCTCTGGCATTTTTTGCTCAGAATATTTTTGGGCCTCTGGCTGTTGTTTGCCTGGTATGTGCCTGCACTGCATAGTGACAGAAGGGTGCTGTCAATTGTCAGTGCAGCCATGTGTGTCCGCGTGTGCGCATGCATGTGTATGTATGCAGACAGGGCACGCAAGATAGACAGATAGGCCCATCTGTCATTGCGGTGGCTACACATTTCCAATGCGTTTCTCCTCTCTTGTTTTCCTCTGCTCTATTAGCGTGTGTTTGTTGATGGGTATTTGAGAGTCTTAATTAGCCCAGACATGATTTGGAATAGCAGCACGGAATGAATAGTGAGAGGAATAAAAAAAAAATGGGAGGAAGGGATCAGTTTGAGAGCGCTATTGATGGGAGGGAGAGCGCAGACAAGCGGCTTAGGGAAGGGTGAGAGAACATGGAGTTGTCAGTAGAGGATTGTGAGGGATGTGCCACTTAGAGAAAGCAGGGATTCTTTTTGCTCTTTTGTCAGTGAAAGAAGCTGTAATTGTCCAATTAACCAAACAGAGGTCCAAAGCAGAGAGAACATGTTATGAGGGGACACTTAAATATTGCATTAGGTGTTGGTGTGTGTGTGTGTGTGTGTGTGTGTGTGTGTGTGTGTGTGTGGTGTGTGTGTGTGTGTGTGTGTGCTTTCTCCATTTGGGAAACAGGGAATTATCTGCAGTTTGCTGAAAAAGCCAATCTGTCTCTGACCATGGTGCTGAAGTTGCAGTACGCTGCAGGTGCTGCATACAGAAAGGCACGTTCCACTTTTTGTGCATGCGTGTTTGTTTGAGTGCGGTGAGAAATGTGTGTATGTGTCTAGGAGCTCGCTTGGGTTTTGTGTGTGTGTGTGATTATGCTGATGGCTCAACTTACTTCTGGTTTTCTTTGTGCTGTGTGTATTTTTTTAGCACAAAGACAGAGTGTGGCCATAGCCATGCTTATTTTAAAAAAAAGAGTGCAGTTTACTGTTATATGCACACAACAAAAATATAAAGGCAACACTTTTGTTTTTGCTCCCATTTTTTGATGAGTTGAAGTAAAAATTCTAAGGCTTCTTCTCTGCACAGTCTCAAATTTTGTTCTCAAATTTGTTAAAATTCGTTGTGATTGAGTACTCCTTGCCGAGATGATCCATCTACCTGACAGATGTTGCATATAGAGATGCTGATTAAACAGCTGGATTATTGTACAGATGTGCTTTGGACTGGTCACAATAAAAGGCCACTCTAAAATGTGCAATTTTATCTTGAAAAAGGCATGTACTGGGTACTGAAATATGGCTATTTCACACAGGGCTACAGGTACCATTTTTTTTCCCAGGAGGGCAAAGTCATGACCTGCCCTACTCTGACTGTGATTGGCCAGCAGACATTGCCTTCATTAGTCAGGTTGGTTAGGTTTAGACATGAGACATGAGAGTAGGGCAGGTAATGACTTTGCCCACCTGGGAAAGAAAAATTGTATTTGTTGCCTGTGTGAAATATCCATAGTTCAGTGGCTAATAAATGTCTTTTTTCAAGACAAACTGCACATTTTAGAGTAACCTTTTATTGTGACCAGTCCAAGATACACCTGAGCAATAATCCTGCTGTTTCATCAGGCTCTGTATACACCACATCTGTCAGATGGATCGATTATCTTGGCAAAGGAGAAGTGCTCTCCAACACGCATTTTTAAAAAATTGTGAAGCATTGTTGTGAACAATTTGAAAGAAAAACCTTTTGTGTGCATAAAAGAAGCCTTTAGGACTGCAAGTAATGATTATTATAATTACTGATTAATATGTTGATTATTTTGTTTAATTAATGGATAGCTGTTTGCTCCATAAGATGTCGGAAAATGGTGAAAAAATGTTGATCATTGTTTCCCAAAGGCCAAGATGATATCCTCAAATGTCTTGTTTTGTCCACAATCCAAAGGTGTGCGGTTTACTGTCATAGAGGAGCAAACAAAACCCAGAAAATATTCACATTTGAGAAGCTGAAATCAGAAAATTTGTGGGACAAAAAAAAAAAAAAAGATGATCAAGATAGTAGGTGATTAATTTAATAGTCTATTAATAATTCATTAATCGGCAGCTCTAGAGGTCTTCGATTTTTTTACTTGAACTCGTGAAAAATGAGAGCAAAAACAATAGTGCTGCTTTATATTTTTGTTGAGCACATGCACTACAATTACTATTGATGCTATACAGTATACTGCACCAAGTGTGTTGACTGGGATAATCCTCAGGGGACTGTCATTTGACAGCCTTACTGTAACTAAAATTATGTTCTGAACATTTCTAAAAGGAATGAATGGTGCATTATACAGTGACAGAGAAATTAAAGAAAGAAAACCCCAAAAGAGAAAAGTGAGACACTCCAATTGGTACCATTTGCTCAGTCCTGAGCTCATGAAAAAGCCTTTAACACATCCATTGACTGTGCTGCAGTGCAGGAGTTCGAATGACCCAGTATGTTGAAATGGAGGGGAGTGGAGGGAGGAACAGGGGGGTGCAGAAGGAGAGCTGGTGGATGTGTGTGTGAGAGAGAGGGGGTGATTCTCAGCCCTCTGCTACTTCTGCTGCCGTCTGCGCTGTAAAACTCTGCATCGTATTGTTTGCCTAGTGAGTTTTGGGTCCCTGGAGATCTCTCCTGTCTAAAAAAAAAAAAAAAAAAAAAAAAAAGCTGCAAGTTTGGAAAAAGTTGCAGTCGTTTGCGCTGTTCAGCAGTGTGCTACAGTCTCAGCTTCAGCATGTAAGAAAGATTAGCAATCTGTGTCGTTACCACTCACTTCAGGGAAGGGGAGGGGAGAAGGAGAGGCATAATTTTGTAAAATAAAATATGGAGCATGGTGTCCCTGGCTGGTGTTCTGAATAGCCCATCTCTGTCTTTGTTCCGCAGTGTGTGGGCCTACTTTGTGCTTTAGGACGGCCTGTAGTGAATTTCCTACAAACTATCCCTATTCTTCTTCTTGATTTCTGCATTCAGACAGCAATAAGCTTGGCACTTACTATTTTTTCAGTGTAGCCATAACAAATGAGGTGACATTTGCACAAAGTCAATCATCTGTATCCTCCCCTGACTCCTAGCTTCACATGGTTTCACATTTTTATCTTCAGTTTTTCCCTCGGTTGCACTTTTGCTTCTTTTTCCTTTTTCGTTTTTCACCTCCCTCTCTTTACACTTGTCTTTCCCCTCCGTTACTCTGCCCTCCATCTCCACATCAACCCTTCCATGTACTCTTATTTAGTACACGGACAAACAGCCAACTGTTGACCTGCTGACCTTGCTGCTAGTCTGTATGTAGTGCTCGGCTGGGTAATATTCCACTGACACTGGTTTAGTTCGGTCATGTATCCTGTGCTTTGCTTTAGCTGACACGATACAACTGCTTTTGCGGCGTCTCTGGGGATGTTTGTGTTTGTGTGTGTGTGTGTGTCCATCTGTCTGTGTGTGTTAGCCAGGTGCATTGCTTTTTAGAGAGTGCTCATCACATCTACAAGTGACCCAAGAGAATGGGCCAAACTAGTTGAAATAAGAGTCTGATAACTGAAGGACAGAATATGCCAGCTTTCAGGGTTTCTGTTTTTTACATCCAAAGCACCAAGGCACAGGTATATTAAATAGGTTGAGATCTTATTCAATACACGGTCTACGGTTGAAGTTGTTTCCCTTTTCTGGGACTCAGGGAAGCTCAGGCAGGCTGCAGGGAAGCTGCTGGAGCACAAGACAAGCGCAACAGTATAATCTGACAATAACAAGTGACAAAGAGTCTTACACTGTATGTTGATCAGCTGTCAGTTGGCTGTCAATGTAAAGCTAAGCCCGTTATCCTGAAGAAAATGCACACTTATCCGAAAATACACACCGGAGTGACTGGAGTGATTCCCTGTCAGACTCCATTAACATATTGTTCAGTTTAACCATTATAAACATCTGCTCCTTCTGAAAGATCATTAATGATTCCTCATAAACAAACTGATTAATCTGGAAAACATTAGCAATAATCGGCATTAATTTTAACTGTAATTAATGTGAAACGGACATACAAAAACATTCTTGCCCTGAATGGAAATTTCTAAA
The DNA here is from genome assembly GCA_034769285.1 of Lutjanus argentimaculatus. Classification (NCBI taxonomy): domain Eukaryota; kingdom Metazoa; phylum Chordata; class Actinopteri; order Lutjaniformes; family Lutjanidae; genus Lutjanus; species Lutjanus argentimaculatus. The sequence continues at coordinate 9,275,350 of JAWZSL010000001.1, forward strand.
GTTGGACACCGTGGCTGTAATGTTGTTGTCAGGGTAGCGAACATTTCAACTTAATTCCTTAATTTGTGACGACACATCATGGTAATTCTATGACTTGTTATGGTAAATTTATTACAGATTTCTCCTTTAAAAGGCTGCAATTTGCTGTTTTGCTGTCAAAGAAAATCATGTATAAAATATTATTCTGAATATCAGCATATTGACTGGTTAAACTGCTTCACCAGTCTCTAGAGACGGGCTTAAACATTTAAACTCATTTGATTCCCTCCTTTTATTTTCGCTTTAAATTAAAACTGTTTTAGGCATTTGAAAAAAGCTTGCATTCTTTGAGGTTTTATTTAAAGAAAATTAGGTCCGAGATAAAGGAGACTGGTGTGTCTTTTGTGCCTGTGTGTAATGCTTTGACATTCAGCTGCTCTACTCAGACCGTGAATGGTTTAGTTGGCCAAGGCCACCTGCTGGTGGCTGGTGTAGCTGATGTGCCTGGCTGTTTAAAGTGTATAATGCTTCTTATGTAAAAGAAAGCAGCCCTTGGGGGGTTCAGTGCTGTTGCAGATTTAGGAATGTTTGGCATTCAGAGATTTAGTGAAAGCAAGATCTAGCTGCCGATGTAAAAATAAAAGCATCAAAGCGCGTGTTTAAATTTACGCCAATAAAACCGGCCCTGAATGGTGTAATGCAGACTGCTGTGCCAGCACGCTCTACAAATTTGAGTGACATTGGGATTGTGAATGAGGAGGAAAAGAAATAAGAGGGAAGCAGAAGTGATGAGTGAAGAAAGAGGCGATAAAGAGAGGGGAAGTAGGGATGAAGGGAGAGTGCTGGGTCTCTCCCATTCTGCTCTTTGTCACTGCAGACTAGTCGATCTTTGTGGTGCACTCACTCATTGGCTGCTCAGATGTTTTGTGTGTGTGTGTGTGTGTGTGTGTTTCTGGATGGAGCAGCCCACACTAATGCTTTCAAAAAATGCAGCACAGACTACAGCAAAGCACATTTGCATGTGAAATAAATGATTCATGTTTTCAGCAGGGTCAACATGATGCAAAGCTGAATTTATGAGGTCAAGTGAGGTGTAATGTCATATCGTACCTTGAGCTATACAAAATCACTTTTATACATGGTTATGCATATGAATAAAATATAGGAGTTTTTGCTTGCACAAACACACACGTTTTCTCCACAGGAAAAAACAGCAGGTTTTTAGACTGAGCTGAGTAGACTGCAGCTGACTTAGAATTTTTTGTGGAATTGTATTTGTGTTGCTAACAGTGCGTATCACCTCTGTTTATGAATATACAGTATGTGTGTGTGTGTGCGTGTGTTGCTGGTTCTGGCGGTTTGCTGACTTCCATTTGCCCCAGGCTATGGTAGTAGCACCAAGAGAGGGTAAGTAGAGCAGGAGGAAACAACTGAGAGGAAAGAAGCAGGGAAAGTGTTAGAATTAACAATTCCAATTCTGATTCTGATTCCGCTTATAAACAGATCACATGCTTATTTCCTTCAATTGGCAACTATGTGTTTTAATAATTGTCATTTTTCATGCAAAAGTATTTCATGCTCCAGTTCCACAGCTCTACTTAAATATTTTAATTTATTTTTAATAATTTAGAGCAGATTCCCCAAATGTAGGCTTGAGAGGTCATAATAAATAATAGTTTAGTTTATCGTTAATTTTGAAATTGCCATAAAATATTTATCATCAGTTTTAAAGAAGTAATCAGAACTAATCAAAGTCATGGGATTAAAATGACATGTTATTCCTCATTTATCTGACTAGTCTAACAGGTGTTAAACACCAGTGTCATACCGTATTTGGTGACCTGCCACATTAACACTAGAACATATCTTATATCTCCACACTGGTGCGATTAGTCTGGTATGTTTTTCAGAGTTGATGATTGATTAAAGGTCAGGTGGGCTGCAGAAGAGTTTCAGATTGTTCAGATTTTTGTGGCATTCTTAAGTTTGGTGTTGGCTGGTTTAGAGGTTTGAACAGTTGGGTGGACAAAACAAGCATTTTGAAAGTGTCACTGTGGACTCTGGGTAACTGCGACTGCATTTCTCACTATTTCCAGATTTTTACAAACCAAAAATTCCATTTATTGATGGAAAAAAATAATCAGCAGATTAAAGGTCCAGTGTGTAAGATTTGCAGGGATTTATCGTCAGGATATCACTGAAACGACATATAATATCCCTAATATGGTTTCAGTAGTGTATAATCACCAGAAAATATGAATAATGTTTTGTTACTTTATAGTCAGCCATTTTTATCCACAGAGGGCGCTGTTCTTCTTCCACAGAGGCTGCTATATTAAACCATCTTGTTTCTTGTTTCAAACACTGGCTTTTGTGAGTTTCACGGCCACTGTAGTTTCCTCTACATTCTTGGAAGGAGAGTGTGAGGCGAGCAGTATTCAGTTAGTTGCAATCTACAACCTCACCATTAGATGCCACTAAATCCCACACACTGGTCCTTTAACGATTAAAGGCCCATTCTCTAATCCATTGTTGTTCATAGCACTTACAGATACCAGTATTTTGTGTGTTTAGCTTAGCTGTTCATAATTGAAATATGTGAATTTATTTTCTCGTATTTTCGGATGACTGATGGTGATTTAAAATTTTACCAGGTTTGTGTATCAAATCAGAGTTGTCAGATGACACTTGAGCAACATACCAGTGTCTACCAGTGAGAAATACATTGTGTGTGTGTGTGTGTGTGTGTGTGTGTGTGTGAGAAGACCACTGGCGTGTCCTCGCCCACTGACCTGATGTTAGCCAAACATTTCTGCTCTGTTAGAGAGCGTAATGATGCGTAATGTGTCTCTGCACTGTATGTGTGTATGGCAGTGGCTGTGAGTCTTGCGTATGTGTGTATGTAGAGTGTGTGTAATGATGTGGATCGTTGTTGTGCTGGTGAAAGTGGTCTGTAACTACTATTACAGCAGAGAGGGGGAGAGATTTGTGGAGATTTTTGCCTAATGAGCAGGGATCACTTGCATTGTTAGCGTTAGCTCAACAATACAGGAGCTAGCTTAATTAAGGCCTGTCTGCTTTTAGAGGATCAGCACTCACCCACCCACCCACACACACACACACACACACACACACACACACACACACACAACAAGTAATTTCTATAGGTAATGAGTATTTTAATAGCCACAAATCCACAGCTACCAGAGGATTTTATACCAAGAAAAGTTTAGCTAAGCATTCATGATGGAATTACTTTAAAATGTGTTTTTGTTGGGTAGAGCAAGAAACTATGTTTAATTGGTTATGTGTTGCTGGGCTATGCATCATGAATACAGCACAGTGTATGAACACAACCTATGATTTAGCTTCTTGCCGGTGCCAACTTCTTGCTTACTGAGGAGAGATGCTCAAATGCTGTTAACAAAAGGATAATGTATTGCTGTGTTCCAGGTTGTATAAAGGTTGGGAATCTGACAAGTCATCAACATTATCACTGCTTCACAATTGGTCAGTAACTGAAAAAACTATGGAGAGTGGAACATTAGTAGGCAATCACTTCTTAGTTAAAATTACTGTCTGATAGTGTTATATGATACAATAAGTAAGGCGTAAAGTCATTTGACAATATCACTGCAAATGTTGGACACATTGTGAGCAAAATGTCACACAACATTACTGACTTAACCAGAACATTTCTGAGGTCAGGTGAAGAGACAACAAGACAGTTAGCGTTACATTGCAAGCTTGATCGCATTCAGTTGGTTTTACTTGCAGGCTTAGATAAACTTCCTATCCTGTCGTGTAACACTATCATTGTTAGCTAGTAAGTGCTATCGAGTGGGTTATCAAATGTGTTGTTTTACCTTGAAATCCGGCCCGATGTCCGTCCAGATTTTCACTGTCCATTGTCTTTTTAGTTGCCGATCAATCAGGAAGCAGGAAAATGGTAACGATTTGTCAACTATAGCTTGCAACTTATAGCATAACAGTACGCTTTCAATAACAGCGTTTGCGCTTCCCACCCTGAGCGTGTTTGAATATGGTTGCAGCAAATGTTTGCTAATGTTATATGAATCCTTTGAAATAGTTTGATCTATATCAAGACTGCCTTTTCTTCTTCTTACAACCTATACCAAGTAACTTGTCATGTTCCTTCATCCTTTCCTAATATTCCCCAAAGCCTAAAAAAACGACAGATAAGACCATGACTGTCGCTACTTAATCTGTAATAACCTACAAAGCCCAGGGCCCTCGAACACGAGGCAGAAAGGAAACTAAACTGCAGATGTACTCATCTTTTGCTGAAGAAAAGGTTATTATCATGTTTGGAATTTACAGAGCTCTGGCTGCAAGTACGAACGTAGGAGGAGCATGTGTTTCTCCTTGTCACGGCTCAGGCATTGAATAATTTCTGCGGTGGTGTAAAAAACAGTCTCACCAACAGGGGAAAATTGACGTTAAGCGCTTGTTTTTTCGTTATTTAAAAGGTTTCACTGATGTCTGCTGGTCTACTAGCTGCTGCTGCGTGTGCTTGTGTGTTTGTTTCTCTGAACAATGTCTCGAGAGTATGTGGGTTGTGGAGAGAATCCATAATGCAGCCCTATAATTCAGGCAGAATGCTGATTCACGGTCACAGGCAGGACAAAAGCAGTTATGTTTCCTCTACAGTAGCACGCTGCGTGGCTGTACGGGCGCTGGTTTTGCAAATCAGATGTGTGTCTTACATGTCTGCTTTGCCTGCGAGTGTGCAAGGTATTTTTGAAGATACTTTCTTGTCGGAGAATATTCCTGTGTTTCCCTGCAGGTTTTGTGTAGACAGGCATGCATGCAACGTATTCACCCAGGCATGTGTGTGCGTGCACGTACATCCGCTGTCAGGCAGCGAGGGCAGCACCAGGCAGATCTCAGCTGTGTATGAGTGAAGCTGAGAACCCTTAAGGAAACACAACTAGACAGAGAAGAACGGAGATACCTGCAGTGTGTGTGTGTGTGTGAGTGTGTGTGAGTGAGAGTTGGATAGTGAGATAGAAAAAACAGAAAGGAAAAAAAGCCCCCACCCACTTCCCCGTAAGCTGCTGTCACTCTTCTCTCCACTATCTCCTCTTCCACCCTGGTCTTTTTTTTCTCCTTCTCTCCATCTTGCCTGAAGAGGAGAGGGCAGGGTGTGATAAGAAACCAAGGGGGAAAAGAGGAGAGAATGATGAGATGGAGAGGCGAGGAGAGGAGAAGAGAGGATGGGGGAGATAAACAGTGTAGACGCCGCAGACGTGAAGTGAAATGATGGACACCTAAAAAGAAAAACTGAAGCGGAGTAGGAGTGGAGACAGTGAGGTTAAGGATAGGAACTATTTTTAAATGTCTGATGTATGAGCATGCTTAACTGCTGCGACTGAGTAATTTTCAGGGCTCCATGAATAATTTGGTTTTCGAGAAATGACTGAGCAGTGAAGAGAAGAGCAGAGCAGGTGATGGACAGGCGGGGTGAGGAGGATGAACTGTAAAATATAAAGCTGTAATACTGTACCGTCTATCAGCGTGGGCTCAGCCAGTAATTTGGACTGGCACTTAAGGCAGGAGCTGGGGTGATTTATCATAATTTTCACTGGTCATTACACCAAATTATTTTGTATTAAAAAAAAAAAAAAGACGTCACAGAGGATTTGCACAGAGAGATTGCTGCTTCATTTAATTGGCGCATTTAGCATTTTTGCTAGCATCAGTCTCTGAGTATGAGGAGAAATGGAGGCAGACAAGTTGTTGGGGAGATGGAAGAAAAAGAGGGGTGATAGCAAGAATGATGAGAGAGGGAAACTACTTGGAGAGTGAGAGGGCCCCTTTTCCATGGAACTGGCCCCCTTTGATTTAAGCACCTAATTTGGAACCTGCAAAGTTGGTTCTCAAGTGGAACCAAAAAAATAGCAGGTTTTTCTTGGGAACCAAAGTGGGCATGTCACATTCTACTGTTTGTGCAAAGCTCCATTCTTGCTCTTGATTAAAATGGTTGCACTATAAGAGGTGAAAATGTTGGCTGGTTCACTAGATAGCAAGTTCCAAGGATTCTTTTCTGGTTCAAGAACCAGAGCTTGCTTGGTGGAAGAGGGCCTTCTGATGCACGTGTAGCAGATGGAGCTTAGAGATGTGCCTGTCCACTTTTTTAGTTTGGATCCAATTCCATCATCTGAATGTCAATATGTGCCGATACTGATACTATACCAATATCATTATTATTATTGTTATTATTTTATTGCTACTAGTAGCAGTAATAATAGTAGTAGTAAGATTACATGAGGCTGAAACTGTAACTTCAGTCTGGAAAGTTTTTATAGTTTGTTTAATGGCCTAGAAATGAGGTAGGATTGTGGCTTGTGATGTTCACATGTGCAGCGTGTGATAGGCTGACAGATGGTCATCATTTTAAATTGCCCATGATACATTGCTGAGCATTCAAGTTTGCTATTTTGTGTTCCAAAATGCAAATGTTACTTTTTTGGTTGTAAGGTGTTTGTCATGGTTTGTAAAGTGTTTGTTTGGAACAAGATGGTTTTTGTTGGCTTATGTTCATAACAGTCATTTTTGTGCTGGTTTATTGTTACACCATAAGTGGGATATCTAGTACATTTCATCACTCCAGCTGCATCATAGTCTGAAAATTTGAAATGCTGTCCCCTTGTATTACATGCAAATGTAGAGTAGAAACAAAAAGCATGATTCACTTTTCAATTTGATCTGCACAGTGTAGTATTTACAAATGGAAAACATGTAGCACTGTGGAGGTTAGATCAGAAGTCTGACACCCGATGAATGCCTGATGTCAATATCATGCCCCAATACCAATATTGGATTGGATCAGTCCCATCTCTAATGGAGCCTCCAAGATTTCGAAGGCAAAAGGTAACCCTTACTTTCCTTCAGCCAGTCCATGGTTTTGTTGTAGCTTGGAAGCAGCTTGAAAGGTGGTGTTTCTCTTTCTGACCAGAGTCTCTCATTCACTTTCTTCTTTCTCTCCTTCACCTCACATCCTTATCCCTCCTCCATCTCTTGGAGCAGCAGCAGCAGCAGGCGTTGATGGATCGTTCAGGTCGGCAGGGTTGACAGGCAGGTTGATGTAAGAGTCAGAGAGACGGAAAGACGCCGCGTGCATGTGTGTGTGGGTGTAAGAAAGAAAGAAAAAGGGGAGAGGGAGAGAGAGGTACCAACCCTCATCCTCTCCTTCACCCTCTCTCTTTTCCCTCTTTCCTCCATGCTCTCATGCTTCGCCCCTCTAAAATCATCTGCCGACACTTTAACCCCGTCTTTTTTTCCCCATCCCTCTCCCTCTTTCTGTATCATGTCATTGTTTTGCAGTTACAGTTTGGGAGCAACAGTAGCCTAGAGGCCAGAGAAGCAGCCTGTGACCAGGAGATTGCTGACACAGGCCTGGCAGGGAAAACAAGTGGGGAGAATGTGAATGGGAAACAGCATTTATGACTAACTACAGATAATTAACAAAAAAGTAGGATATTATGGGAAATACCATTAATCTTTTTCTTGCCAAGAGTTAGATGATAAGACTGATACCACCCTCATGTACGCTAAATACAAAGCTACAACCAGGAGACATTAGCTTAGCTTAGCTTAGTGCAAAGACTGGAAATAGGGTAAAACACTGAGTCTGGCTCTAAGGAAGGTAAAACTAAAAACTAAAAAAAAAAAAAAAAAATAGATGATGTATTTTTGTTCGCTAACCCCAAAGCCAGCTTTGCTCTGGTTTCTTAAACAAAATGCCAATGGAATTTTTTCATTAGTTTTAGATCAGTGCAGAAAACAAGCTCTGTGGCAAACTTAAGTTCATGATACTTACATGCTTGGTTCAGCAAGATCATCTTCACAAATGAACACTGCCTCCATGATTGTTAAAGGGTTAATGAAATCGCCAGAGGTAAAAAGCTAACATTAACAGCTATAAACAAACTAGACCATAGTCACATGACTTCACGGCACTGCCACTTATTTCTGACATCTAGCCAAAGACTCATTAAAAACCCACTGACTTTGAAATGGGAACTGCTAATATGCTAACTCATTTCAGGGTTTCAGGAAGCACTCTATTAACATGATGTATTTGTTTAAAAAGTTGTAGTTTTGCAGGGGGTTATGTGCTGTGCTATTAGTTGGTCAGGCAGAGTGACAGACTAGCCAGTTCCCCTGTTTCAATTATTTATGCTAACCTAAGCTAACTGGCTACAGGAAGTAGCTGCATATTTAACAAATTTATGAGAGCGGTGCCAATCTTCTCTAACTTCAGAAAGAAAGTGAATAAGAACATTTCCTAAAATCTCAAACTATTTCCTTAAAGTGTTAGGAGGTGTACGTGGAGGAAGACAAAATTACGCTGTATAGATAGTTCGCAATACCAGACGATCCGAGATCTTGCGCCAACAAATCGTCTGGAGATTTCTAAATGCAAGGTAGCTTCTTGAATGGCGTGAGACTGACCATTAACAAACCTATGCCCCTTACATTTCTTCAAGGACACACCTCACCGAAACAATGCTCTGCTCCCATTCTCCTCAGTGGTAAGCATAAAATGTCACCACCACAATTTGAAGAGCTGCCCTAAAGACTTTAGATTGGTTCAGCAATGAAGTTTTTAACTCTCCAACAGTTTCCAACCAGTTTTAGCTGAGAGACTGTCCTTAGTCTTTAGTGAGCAAAGCGTTAAGAGACTGACTTGTGAGTCTACTCTATAGATAGTTCTCTATATTGAATAATCCTTGCTCAAAAACAAATGAATCCCACTGTCTCTTATCGTTTGCGTAACTGACCTATAGTATATTGCCTCTTTACAAAATGCAGGGCCATTTTTTTCTACTGTAACCATCTGATACTCTCTACGTTCATTTAAATGCTAGTTAGCTAATCACATTATAGTGCCATACCTTAAATGACAGTATTCCACCTTTAATTTAATCCTAAAGCTCCTTACCTCACACAATTAACCCTTTGACATATATAATCTCAGGCATGAAATGTAAGCACAGTGGTCTCAACAGTGCACAATCTTCCACACAATACTGAAGAGCTTTTGTTGGTGCATTTATGTTGCAGCGATCTTTGGTGAGTCTAGCTGAGAGCAGAAAGTTATTGATTACCTCCAGGGATTCCTAATATAAACATGTGTTTTGTGCCTGAAAGATAAAATATCCTCATAAAATAGCACCTCTTAGCATCTACATTCAAGCTTTTATCTTCGGTTTGCGCAGCCATATCTGAGCCCATGCTGTTTTACAAGAGTGAAATCGTCCAGAGTGTTTACATATTGATCATCTTGGCGGAATAGAGGAAGGGTAAACAAAAACCCTCCATTTTTTCTGCATTCTGGAGTGTTAACTGGATGAATAAACACTCACGCATGCATGAGTAAACAAAGCCAGGGTCTTAAAGAGGTTGGAGAGGACTGACATTGAGGTTGAGGCCAAAAGCTGTAGGCTATCTATGGCGGGCAGAGGGAAGTTGTACAAACCGTGCTACAGTGGCTCAGAGGATGGGATAGATGCGCTCGAGAAAAACACATTTATTTTGAAATTTAATTTTCTATAGTCAAAGACAAAGAAAAAAGTGCAAAATAGTAGAAGTACATTCAAAGAGATCAGCACGGGTGGGCTCATATTTCTTTCATATCACAATCAAGTTCAGGTCAGTGAGCTTTATTGTCATCAATAGATACTCCAGACAATTTTCAAAATCAAAATTATTGTGATGCATGTTGCAATGTTTTTAGTTTTTTTGCACTGAAATTGCAGGAGCAAGTGAGAACTGCAAAAAAAAAAAAAGAGGCAAGGCAACTTGTTCCAGGGACAATAAAACCACACTCTGTTCTGAGTGTTTCAAGCAACCTTACCAAAAAGACTTAGGATTCCAAAAATTCTAAAAATAATTCTAATAACAAAATAAAAATGCTGTCTGCCCTGGAAGTACTGATCAGCACATAGTCCGAAATTGGAATGAACACATATAAAGAAATACATATGTTAAACAAGGTTTGTCTCTCTAGTGCACTCACTTAAAATTCAGATTTTCTTCTGTGTCTGCATTCCTGATTGCTGGCGTGTACCTGTATGTGAGTTGATTCTCAATCCTGTACTAAAGGACTGGGAGGGTATGTGTGAAGGTAATAAGCCCAAATTGCAAAGGGACTGCCTGTGAGTCACTCAGTCACGAAAGGCTCATATATTTGGTGATTGGATATGGCTGTTTCTCAGATTCCAGCAAAAAAAAAAAAAAAAATGATGTAGGATCTCTTGTTTGTGACTTCTGGTTTTACTCGTCAGTATGACAGCACACCCTTCAGCAAGCTGTACTCAACAAAAAACACTTTTGTTTTTGCTCCCATTTTTCATGGGTTGAAGTAAAACATCTAAGACTTCCTCTTCGCATGAATTTTGTTCACACATTTGCTAAGATCACTGTTAGTGAGCACTTCCCATTTGCCAAGATAATCCATCGAATTGACAGCTCTGGCATATAGAGATGTTGATTAAACAGCAGAATTATATTGCACAGGTGTGCCTCGGAATGGTCACAATAAAAGGCCACTCTAAAATGTGTTGTTTTGCCTTGAAAAATACCTTTATTAGCCACTGGACAATGGCTATTTCATGCAGGGTTACAGATACATTTTTTCCTACTCTGCCTCAGATTGGCTTTCACTGATATCTTTACCCTAACCCTGACCAGTTGCTCCTCATGTCCAAACCTAACCAACCAACCAACAAAGGCATCTAGCCCTAATCTACACAGATAAAACAGATACATTTTGTAAAATGTGCAGTTTAAAAACAATAAAGACATTGATTGGGCACTTAACTATGGCTATTTCACATACTGCTACAGATGACTTTTTTTCTCTCTCTGATTGGTGAGTACTTGTGTTTATTGGTTTTGTTGAGTTGTTTAGGTTTAGGCATGATGAGTGATTGTTTTGGTTATGGGTCAGAATATCAGGGTAAGCCTATCAGAGGTAGCGTAGGGCGGGTCATGATTTTGCCCTCCTGGATAAAAAAAATATATATGTATATGTATATACGTATAGTATGTGTAGCCCTATGTGAAATAGCAGTAATTCATTGCCTAATACATGTCTTTTATCAAGATAAAACTGCACATTTTACAGTGACAGCTCATGGAAAATGGGACCAAAAGCAAAAGTGTTGCATTTATGCTTTTCGAGTGTATATTCATCCTCGTGTTCTCAGAGAAAGTATAAAACTGAAGAGGCTTCTTTTCCTATGTTTTTTTTTTTACCTTCCCCATCATCTTCATTGAGAAAACAACAGGCAGCACCTTTCATGTTCCAGGATTCACCTCACGAGTCTCTAGTTTATTCAGTTCAAACACTGCTCCAATAATTTAACATCATTACATTTTTCTTTTAATTTTCTCTGATTTTCAGGTTTCATCTGCAGCCTTATGTTTAGCCAAATAAAGTGAAGTTTAAAAGATGCTGTCTTTTCTTTCTTTCTTTCTTTCTTTCTTTCTTACTTTTGAGCAATCCAGAACAGCAGTGACGGCATTATTTTGATGATTTGATCAAATAAATTTAATTTTATTTTTTTATAGTTGGCTCAACTAAAGTAACAGAAAAGTCGTTGCACGTAAGAGCAAGATAAAAAATTCTCTCTCATAGCTGTGTGTGTGTGTGTCTGTGTCTGTGTGTGTGCATGTTGTGGGTCTCAGATTAGATTGGTCTTGTGGGACCTGATTGAACCACTCCCCTGGATTGAACTAGACATCAGTAAAGCCTGACATGGCACAGGGCTACTGCTGAGCTCGCACTGCTTTATTTATCACCCTGAAGTGAGTGCGTTTGTGTGTACGTGTTCACATATTTGGGCCTCTCACAAGCCTGTTTGAGTGTTTGTTCTGATGTGTGTGTGAGTAAAAATCAAAGAGAGGGAGAGGGAGGTTGGAGGCCGGGGGTGGGGGGGGTCCAAACACACGTGTGGTTGAGAATCTGGACTCGGTCCAGGTTCTGTGTTTTCTCCTTATCTTTTTATACATTATATTTATACCACAAGGACAGCGATGAAGTCAGGGACGGAATTTCGATGATGTGTGTGTGTTTATTTGCCTTTTAGTGCGTGTGTGTGTGCATGTGTGTCTAAGTATTTATAACACAAGGACAGTGATGCAGAGAGGAGCTGCATACTAATTAAGTGAAGTCGAAGAGAGGGCCTCTGTGTTGGCAGGCAGAGCCACAGAGCAACAACAAGTCATTCACCTAATTTAGGGCACACACACACACACACACACAACACACACACACACAGATATGTTTCACTCCAAATTCTTTCCGAAAACTCTGGATTGTGCCTGAACAATTTCGATAAAATATGGAGGAAAAAATATCTTTTTTTACATTTGAAAACATTTACTGAAACTAATAAGCGGGGAGAAGGGAGGTGGTAAACAATTCACTTCAACCATAGATCATATATTAAATAGCATATCAAACTTTTTAATACACAGTCTCTGGCTCCAGCTCTGTATTTGGACTGTTGCACTCATTTTTGCACGTGCAGTTGCTTTATATTTTCCTTCAAGTCTGTAGAACATGATGTTTAGAGCAGGACATCTCTGCAGCATGACAATATTTAATTTAAAATGGTGTTTTGATATACATTTTGCCTTTGACAAATATTGCACCTCCTGCAATTTGAAAATTGCAGTAGGCCATATTGCCATTTCAGTAAAATTTCGATCAATTGCTCAGCCCTACTCTGGATGCAGAAACTGCTTCACAATATGTTTTGAAAAGAATATTTTTGTGCAGTAATCGGCATTGTTTAACTTTCACCAGGGACTAAGAGGTTTTTTCTAATTATCGTTACAGTCATATAGAAATAGAGATATGCCGTAACTCTTCACGGCCTCTGAATCAGCAGAGAGGTCGTTACAGATGCAGGGAGGAAGGAGGAGAAAAAGAGCGGAATGAAGAAGGGATAATGGATGGAGGGAGTGCAGAGAGAGACAGAGACGGAGAGAGTGAGAGGGAGGATGGAAGAGATCGATACAGTCTGTACTTTGAGAGCTAAGAATCGGCGTATCATGGAGCAGGGTGAGGGTGGAGAGTAGGTGTTGAAAAGTACACCCAGTAAGTTTTCACGTTTTGTTTCCTTGTGTTCAGGAGGGGAAGGAGCGAGAAAGTGACAGGAGCAGGTGAGAGCAAAGATGAGGAGTCTCTTTAAGTCATTTTCAGCGATAGGGAGACGTATGCAACAATGGCGTTCCTGAATGAAAGATAATGGGAGATACAGAGAGAGAGAGAGGAGCCGAGAACGAAAGAGGAGGAGAGTCACGCTGCTGGAGGAGTGAGAGTGACAGACCGAAGGGGGATTTGCAGCCTTTCTCAAAGATAAGCACACTGTTTTCTTTCTATCCTGCTAACCCTCACACTCGCAGTGGCATCACGTGCGAGTGTGCGCACACACACACTCCCACAAGCCCACACACACGCACAAACACACACAAACACGCACGCACACATAACCAACACTATTCTGTTGCAGCAAGCTCTTGGCACCTGACAAAAGTTCACCCGCTCAGAGTTGCCATGGCAACGAGGAGATTCGTTGTTGCTACCCGTACAGCCCGACTCCCAGCCTGATGAGAGAGAAGAGAAGAAAAAAAGAGATAAAACAGCTAATTGAACTTTAAATGATAATTTTAATTTGATTAGAAAATTGGAATCTAATGCTACAAAAAAAATCATATTTTTTTGTTAAGTGGATATTAATGAATGTTTAACCAAAATGTTATTTTACAACATCAAACATACACTGCAGTTTTTTTTTTCTTTTCTTTTTTTTTTTTTTTTTTTTTTTTGTTCGTTTTGTTTTTTCTGGACAGAACCATGTATTATTTATTGGACTCTTTTCTGGTGCACAGTAATCAGAGATCATACAACTGCAATCCATCCTCTGTCTGATCAAAATAAGCCATCGATAATTGTTTTCATTATAATAAATAATTTATTTAAGAGTGTTAGAATAATAGCAGCGGAGCCACATTCCATCAGTCCATTTCTGATAAAAAAGGATGCAAAATAATTAATTTGTGTCTCTAGTTTCATTCACTTTAATCAATTTAGGATTTTTATTGTTATATAATATTAATAAACTGGGTCCTCATTCAAATTTGTTTCATGAGATAATATTAACAAATTCACATATCTTCTATTTCAGGCAGATATAAGATTCATTTCTGGGATTAATGATCTGCATAATAATAGAACTAGAATTGTATTGGCTGATTTACTGCATATCTTCTAGAAAATAAGTGTAAAATGATTCTTTTGATGTTAATATAACTCAAAGGAGAAATCTGTAATATATTTACTGTAATAACTAAAATGATCATGATAGCCTTCCTCAAATCTGGAGAGGAGGGCGCGGAGGGAAACAGTTTGCTTCAACTGTAGAACCTATATTAAAGAACATTTAATAATTTTAATAAACCGTCTATGGCTGAACTTGCTATTTGGACAGCACTACTCATTTTTGGACACACAGTTGTTACATATTACTCCTTTAATGCATGTTAATAAAATGGTACAACAACTGTAAGACATCCCTGTGTACCAAGAATAAAGCTAAAGTTGAAGAATAATTTAAAACATCCATAGTCATATTTTCCAAGTATGTATAGATTGTAATCTGTGGAAAAAAAAGTTAAGATGCAACTCCTATAAAACACACAGAACCAAAAAGATTACACCTCAGCTCAAGTTGTCAAAAAGGTTCCCCTTGTTTCTTGATGTTTCTCTTTTCTTTTATCTCCTCTTCTTTGAGTTCGCCTGACAGGCAAAGACATGATGAAGGAGTGGAGTTGCTGTGAACGATCTGTAGGGGTGCAACTGCAAAATTTAACAATGCAACAGAACTGTCAAATACTAGAAAAAGATCACACATCACATGCATAAATATCCACATACAAGAAAGCTACATGCAAGGAGACGTAATGTTGGGTTACAAAGGATTACAAAGTAATAACAAGCTTTATTGATCACCACAGGAAGATACTCTTTCCAGGCAGGCTGGAGGACAGGCTCAGCTGCACAACAGCACCTCTGGAGGGAACACTTCTGCAGGGCGGGCGCTTCCGAGTGCAGGAGCTCAGCCCAGGTTCATCTGATGACTGCATGTACATCTGTCATTATGCATACTATAAAATCATTATGCCTCATCAATTACAGCTAATGCTATCTTCCATATCTCCGCAAACCAAGGTCAATTTACCTTTACTGGAAATCTCAGTATCATAACTCCAGATCAAGAAGATTATCCCTGTCAGGTGTTGCGATCTCTTATGTGTGCGTGTGTGAGTGTGTGCATGTGTGATCACTGGACAATATAGTGGTAAGTTCCCTATTCAATTCCTTAACAGTCTTCACAACATACATTATATGAGTCTGGACAGACATGAATGTAAACATGACTGGTTAGTGGAGACATACAGCTGTGAGGCAGTAATTTTTTGACTGCTCTGTTTTATATGAACATGATCAATAACTGCTTCAGTTTGAAACTTTGTACCTATGTGGGGGTCATGTTAATGTTGGTGGAACTTTGCAAATCTCTGCTGGCTGCATTTGGCAGTTGCTGTGGCATTGCAGTGGGTGCTTCGCCATCTGTTGCCTGGTGGGGATCTACATTCTCCTGAGTGCACCATTCTGGATGTGGAGTTGATTAATGCTTCATGTAGACATCTGTCTGAATGGTTGTAATATATGTCATGTTCGGTGGAGATACAGGGGAAGAAAATGTGAAATACTAATAGTGAAATAATTATCTATGGATGACTGTGAGATTTGTTTGTGCAGTGTTTATCCTTTAATGGCAGGACTATTTTGGCATCGTCAGCACATTCAATTTAAGATAATTAGCTGTCAGATTATATTAGCTTTTAAATCTGCTATGCAATCTGAGAGAACGGCGGGGGTAAAGTAAAGAGTCGTCCAAGAACTGAGGAATCAGACACACACACACGCACACACACACACACACACACAGAGCACGCTTTCCTCTTTCTCTCAGCACACAGTTATGAAATAATGAAATATTGATACTCCGCAGACTGTGAGCAGCTCAGCAGCAGTAGTAAATTTGAGACCCCGAAATATGAAAGGAGAGCGAGTTTCCCTTTGTTTCCTACTTTTCTGCTTCCTGTGTAATATTCTACAACTCCACTGAACTCCAGGCCTGCTAGAGTTCACAAGGTCACTGTCGGGTTTCACAACACGGCTGATATAAGCCAGCGAGACAGAGATATATTAGAAATATTCACACTTTGACCTTCTTTTGACAGATAATACCAACCAGTGGTGAGCTTTGCACCAAATGTGAAAAACAAAACAAAACACACACCACACCCACGCCCACACACACACATACACACACAAACAATAAATTAATAATAAATCTGTTAATGATTATACAGGATGTAGCACATGGTGCATTTAAAGCAGGTATCAAGGCTTAACACTGACAGTTGTTAGCATACTCATTATTTTATGAGAGTGCATGTGTCCATGTGAGTGTGTGTGTGAAGCTATTCCTGTTAAAACGTGCCGAGTAACAGCAGGGATGGAAGACATTTCCCTTAGAAATGACGCAGCAGAAGTCTGGCGTGTGTGTGTGTGTGGGTGTGTGTGTGGTTAGCGTTGTGCATATGCATTTTCCTCTTCATTCACTGTGCTGTTTGTCCCCCATAGGGGTGTAACATCTGTGCCATGCTTATGGGAAAACTGCATAATGGGAACACTTAGATAGGCCACCTGCATATTATGGCTTGTGCAGCCATTGGTGATAAAACAGTAACATACACACACACACACACACACACACATGCAGAACAATTGCAACACTACAGAATAATTGCTTGATGACTTTGTCTCCTAGGAGGTTGAACGACTGTATCAACATGGACAGTTCATTGTTATATTGCCATTTCTTTGATGGGCTTGATTTCTGTGAGGCAGAGAACAAAGATAATCATTTTTTCCAGCACTGAACTTTATCCTGCGGCAGCAGTTTAACATCCCCAGGACCCGGTTATCCCTTTCCCATCACAAGCCTTATTACAACATAGTGTGGATAAATGCTGCACTGTTAGAAATAAGGTTCCAAAATGGTTCTTCCTGAAGGGCTGAGGTTGTACCCAGAACAATTTGCTTCTGAAGAACCCTTTTTTGAAGGAAAAGTTTGTCAGGGGTTCTGTGTAATGTAATGGTTGTAATTTCATCAAGGGTTCGTTGTACCATAAAAGGGTTCTCAGTAGAACCCCCTGGGTGGGTTCTAGCTAACACTGTTGCAATATAAAAAGTTCTAGAAAGTGAACATGTTCTAGATAAAACTCTTAGAATCCAAAGGGCTTCTTGGTAGATACCTCTGGGTGGGTCCTTGGTGTATTCTAGATGAAACTTTTGGAATATAAGAAGATTTCCAGTGGAAACTGCCTGAGTGTGTTCAAGATAAAACCGTGGGTGGGTTCTAGATGAAACCCTTGGAATATCCTCTGTTAAGAACCCTTTTCATCCACAGAACCATTTTTTGGAAAAAGAGTTCTTCTCTTTCATCAGTACTATAAAAGGGTTCTTGGGTGGGATCTAGGTAAAACCCTTGCAGCATAAAGGTTTCTCGGTAGAACCAACTGGGTGGGTTCTTGATAAAACCCTTGGAATATAAAAAGGTTTTTGGTAGAGCCCCTGGATGGTTCTGGCTAATACTTGGTATATAAAAGGTCTATGACCGTTAGCCTTTTATCCTTCTCCTTCTGAGTTTCATTAGCACCCTTAGAGAGTGGAAAGGTTCTGGATAGAAACTATGGAACTATATGGAACTATTACATCACAGAGGAGTTCTCTGAAGAACCTCTCAAAAGGGCTTTGTATGAAACCTCTCACAGCTGGTTCTAGGTAAAACCCTTTATGTTGGGTTCTAGGTAGAACTTTCTGAATAGGTTCCAAGTGGAACCTATATAAAAGGTTCTACCAGGAACCAAAAAGTATTTGTTGTTCTAGTTAGCACCTTTATCTCTAAGAGTGTGGTGCAGTAGGAGATACAACACACTTAAATGCAAATCAAATGCCAGTGAAAGCACAAATTAGCACCCCTGTTCACCTCATTTGTTATTCGAAAACTCCTTCTATATGAATGTATCGATTTCATCCGCACTCTCTTTTACCAGCCACACGCACTGCTAACGGGCTTTCATTTTCACATACAAAAGCCCAGGACACCGGGTTAATTTGTGGTGGTGCTGTCTGAGTGCTGAGTAGCATGTTTTCATGGACTGTAATTACATCCTCCCCATTATGTTACCAACAGAACATAGATGCTTGTTAAGGAGGCCGACCTACATTGAGAGACTCTTCATCATTGGGGTTAGGTTAGATGTGAATGTGCTGTACCACAAGGGTGTTTATTGTAAACAGAAAGATGTGGTTATTGTTTCACTGGTATTTTGTTTTGCTAAGCAAATGCCTCAATAGTAAGTAAAAGACAAAAGGTGGCTCAGATTGCCGGATACTTGCAATCAAAAAAGCTCAACACTGCTACAAAGCCTCTGAGCACTTGCACCTATCCATGCACTGTAAGAGTTCAGTGAAATTATACTGTATGGGAAACATTAACTGCCAAGAATGCCAACAAAACAGGCTGGTGTTAAGTACAGCTTCTCATGCACCGGACTCTCTACATGCATGAAGTGGAACCCCATGAGGCTGGCTAAGCAAAAGAGGAACTGGTGTGGACATCTAACCTGTAAGGAGCAACACTGAAACAGCAGCTGAGAACTACAGACCCCAGCAGGTAACATGATTAAAATTTGTGCACATGGATCATTATCATGGCCTCAACATTTAAATCTGTGCCGATCTGTCATACCTTAAACAGAGGGATGTCAAAGCGTTAACAGCCACATATCTCTACATTGTTCACAACTTTACTACTTTGTGTTTATTTTGCACTTAACAGCCAAAGTAGCCAACAAAGAGCCAACATGTATTAGAAAAAAAGTGGGGACAAAGACAAATTGATTCAATACAATAGCTTCGCATTATATGTTTGTGGAAATGAAATCAGGACCTTTAGGTGACCTCTACACTAAAACATATAAGGGCTTTTCCACTGGCGCTTTTGACCACACCGAATCAATCCACAGTGGAGACCACAGTTTTAAAACTCTCTCTCTCTCTGTGTGTGTGTGTGTGTGTGTGTGTGTGTGTGTGTGTTCACTCTCAGTACTTTTGTAGCTTCTGACTGAATCTCTGTGGTCTGAGGATTAGTTTTTCTCCAGCGTTGCTGTTTGTACTTTCAGACATCTGCTTTATTTTACTCTTTCATGTTTGCTTTCAGCTGATAGGAATCCGGTTAAATTACTGCAGATGAAAACCCAACACTCCTGATTTTGCTCTTTCATAATAAAGCCAACCACCAGGAGGCGATCGAGATGTTTTGACTTCACTTAAGGGGAGCTCTAATTCAGTCCCTCTTTATACACGCCATTGGTTCAAACCAGCCAAACAAACCTTTGATTTCTTTCTAAAACAACCTGACAGTATTTTAAAGCATTAAGTAATTCATGCACACTTATTTAGCATTTCAAGGGTTAGAATTACGGATATGTGCAAACAAATTATTACAGAATTTACCCTTAGACATGACAGACAAGGAGAGAATTTCCAGCAACAGCATGTTGATTATTTTGTCATAATATGCATCACAACAGCATTCTTCCTGAGTGAACATTCACCATACCTTCCTATGGTCAATTATTAATAGATCTGGCATTTATCACTGGAGAGAATAATTTAGTGTAGAGGCACATAGTCAAAGAGCCTAGCCCAGATAAAAATCAGTATAAACACATTTATTATATTGAGACCTTGAGAGTGTTGTACTTTGAGAGAACAGTTACAGAATGGCAATATGGATGATAAAACATTGCAAAAGTTATAAAACCAAAAAAAAAAAAAAAAAAAAGTCCTAACAGCACATGTGCTTCATCTCCAATTGTTACCAGTATAAAAACGTTCTAGTTAATGCAGATGAAAACAAGGCATCATACTTACCTTTCTATTTGCTACATTACTGACTGGACTGACAAACTGTGGCTGACTAGCTACCGCGCTAACATGGCAAACAGTCAGGGACAGAGTTATACTAGACTTATACTGAAAAAGGAAAATGATGGGGTCATTGTTTAGTTGTTTATTTGTCACTTCCACAGACAGAGTATACAGGAATGAAATTTTGTTTCTAACAGCCCTGGGTGCTAACACAAACAAATAAAAATTATAGAAAATAGAAGTGTCAAAGTATTAAAAAGCAAACATATAAAAAATAATAAATATAAAAAATAACAGACATCTTGCAGACAGGAAAAACTACAATTATGAACAGGAACAGAACTATTGCCTTTCCAGCAATGTTTTTCACAAGCTAGTTCACAATTTAGCTCACCACCACCATCTGCTCAGCTTTGATGTGCACTCTGCTACAAGTGCTGTAGAGGCCGCCCACATTTCCCATGATGCCTCCTAATCAGCCCTCCAGGAAGCTGCACTTGCAGCAGCTAATGCATTTCAACCAAACAGCTTGAATTCTGCAGGATCTTACATTTTTTTCTCCAATAACTGCAACTTTTCTGCAAATTTAACCAATCATCTTAGCTTCCTGTGAGTTCCATCAATCACTGCAGTCCCCCGCGTAAACGTCATACATCTACATCTTAATGAACGGACTCAATGTTTTTATATTAACAATTTTTTTGTATTTCTATTGTTTTATTTTGTTGTGGGTACTAAAAAGGACACAAGATGTGTCACTGTTTTTTGACATTTATCAATGCTTTGTGCACTTTTAAATTTTATAATCTTGTGTTTGACTGATTTTGCTTCTTTGTTCAATGCCCCCCAGGTGTACTTCATTTACAAATAAAGCATAGAATGTAATTCTTAGGCTTTTTGGTCAGGTTATTTGAAACATTTAGAGGTTTTCTCTCACTCTTGCTGATGCCTTCAGTTTTTAATGAATTATACAAACAAAATTTTGCAACTTTTTTATTTATTTATTTGTTGTTTTCACTTGCTTACTTTCACTTTGCTGTTATTGCAAAAACAAACAAACAAACAAACAAAAAAAAAAACGCCCAAAAACCTTGGAATATACATCAGAATATTTTATATTTTGTGTTCCAAAATGCAAATGTTAGTGTAGTGTCTGTTCATAATGATGTGGTTTATGTTGTTGGTAAGTATCATTTTTGTGCTGGATTATAGTTTAAACCATGAACGAGATTGCTGTTAAATTTCTTGAAGCCAACTGTATTTTGTTCATGTAATTACTGTACAACAATAGCCCCTGGATTGATTATTGTGCAGGGACTAACAATGTTGAGAGTTTCCTATTATAGCCTGGATGAGTACCAGAAAATCACACATAGGTAAATCCCGGCATAGTGGATTAGCATAAAATTTGACCAGTTCTACTGGTACGATTTGGTATAGGAACCTAAACCGGTTCTTTGGGATACTGGGTTCCTTGTCATACCCTGATGCACACAAACAGAAACACCCACTCATGAACACACATATATAAACTTAGTTGGCTGGCAGCTCTCAATGTGGAGTGCCTAGTTTTAAAGTGACTGGATCAATACAGGGGAGTGAATTGCCAATTTCAGTTTGTTCTATTGAAATCGGCTGGCGCTGCATTCCAGAGGGAGAGCACCTGAAATTGGCAGTGGCAGAGTGGAATTGGATTTGTAAGGAGAGAAAAGAGTGAGGAGAATGATCGGAGAAGGACTTGGACACCTACATCTCCATGCACGTGCACACCCGCACACACACACAACATTCTGGTGTCATCGCTGCGCGCATGGTATCTCGGCCAAATTATGGAGACTGTTATGAAAGCGCTTCTAGCCCTCTGTCTTTCACCATCATGGACCCACTCACACACACTCACCCAGAGCTCATCTTGGCTTCTTCGATCGTGGAGTCCACGGCAATCAAGCTCTGTGTTGGAAGAGCAGATGATTGTGTCTCTAGATAGTGAATAGCTCATTCAGTTGATCCTCTCCATTCTGTTTATTGGGATGACATGGAGCGAAGCCATCATCAAATTACAGAGCCTATTGGCATGAATGGATGTCTGGCCATAGAAACTGTACACAATTTAAACCTTAGATTTGCAGTCCGTCCTAGCCTGGCAAACCAAATCAACAGAGAGAGTGGAGTTTTGTTCAGCTCTGCTTTTGAAGGCTGTACAGTGCCCGTGGCGCTGGACCACAGAGAGCCTCAGCTCTTTCTCAGCTCTTCGAATACTAGAGCCAGTAAACTTAATGTGCATGACATCATGTTCAGAGGCAGATCCCTGCTGAACAAGTGCAGACTGCATCCCATCATATTTAGTCTCTGTTTGGGCTCTGAGGCGGACAACCAACTACCTGCTTTGGTTTTCTGTGTGATGTCCAGAGCGCAGGTTAGTGTTGTTCATCATTGCTGCTGACCTGCTACACGAAGATGATTGCGGCATTGTGTTAGTGTCACAGCGGAGGGTGCAGTCATCCGTCTTTACTCCAGGCAGCATTGTCACAAGACAAAGACAATGTAAAAATGAGCAACAGTTCCATGAGTTCTGTGATTACAAGCAGACCTCTGTATTGACATACTTTACTCCCTTCTCACTCAGTGAAAGTTTGGAATTTTTGAAGGTGGGTTGTATGAAGTACTTATCCATAGTCAGTCTAGTACCTATGTGGCACACCGAAAATAGTGTCACCACATTTATGTGACAAAAATTGAGAGTAATAATTATATTTACATTTTTTTGTTATTGTGTACATTTATTTTAACAGTAATGAGGACCAAGTAAATTTTCATTGCGCTCATGGAGTGAAAAAAAAAAAAAAAAATCGTTTTGTTTGTAGCAGTAAGGCGGAACCTTCGTGTTCACTCCAGTTGCTCCGGGGACCGGTTAGAGAATGCACGTCTCTAGATGTACTGCGTCCTCATTGCTCCTACTTTATCTACTTAAAACAGGTTGGTAAACTGTGAAAGAACCGTAATTTTCTACCTCATCGGATCGTGCTTTATCCGTGTTACTGTCTGTTAAAAGTTTAGAGTGTTTTGTGCGGTTTTTGACGCGTGTAAAACAAACAGAAAGTAACTGTTTTGGTGGAATCGCCTCCCGGTGACGTCATCGCCGGTGCCGCGAACTTCACCTCATCAGTCAATTAGCAGTGGTGTTGTGTGTTTAAAGCAGCGCTTCTCAATCCTGGTCCTCAGGGGCCCCTGCCCTGCATGTTTTAGATGTTTCCCTGCTCCAACACACCTGATTCAAGCGATCAGCTCGTCATCAAGCCTCCACAGAAGCCTGATAATTACCTGATCATCTGAAATTGTTAAATTTAATATTGTTTACTTTGAACACTGTTTGTTAATGTCAGTCTGTTTCTGCAGAAGATAAATGGTTAAAAGATGTAAGCGACATTTTCTAGTTCATACATTTTCAGTGGCCTGTAATTATTACCTTAGTTTAGTGTCATGATTAAGAGACAGTCTGCAATATTTTGAGATGCTGACATTGAAAGCAGTGTTTGATCAGTTGTATACTGTATTAAAATGCACTTTATTTACTAAAGGTTGTTATTGGACATAAAAGCCAGTGGGAAATGTGTCACAGTAATAACTACAGACCAGAGTGAATATGCGTTTATTGAGGTTGTGGGAATGTGCTTTACATGATGGACTCTAGCGAACTGAGGGTGAGAAACTGAGCCAAGTATAAAAAAATACTGAAATGTGTAGAACAGAAATGTCTTATATGTTGTGCTTATGATTTTGGGGTGTTTAATAAAACCCACAGAGGCAATCTGGAATGGCTGAAGATGCATGCTGTCCTCATTGCCCCTACCTGATACATGTTACATATTTGTTACTGTGGTGCTCACTCCTGAGACCCGTAACACCTACAGAGGCAGCAGGAGTGCTGGTGTAAGAGACTAAGCAATGTCAATGCCATCAGACAGCCTTTTCTGACTGGAAAACACTGTTATATAAGTCAAATAAGAATCAGAATACAGAAATACAGAAATACAGAAATATCACTCTCTCTCTCTCTGAAGCAACCAGACTCCTTTGGCAAAAACAGTAACTTTACCTCACAGACCACAGCAGTTGCTGGTCTACCGCAGCCTAGATTTGTTTGTTTGTGTTATTGTCTGAATGAGGTGTTTTAAAGGGTTAGTTCAGATTCCCCAAAGTCACACAATCACACAAGCAAACTAACTTCTGCTGGGAAAGGCTGTCTGATGGCAAGGTAAAGCAGTGAAAATATTCTAAAGTGTTTTGCTGCTGACCCTGTCCACAGCGGTTACATTGCTTCGATTCCTACAGCGGTACTCCTGCTGCCGTCTACAGATAAGTACCTCATACAACAACTTCAAAAAATCTGAATTATCCCTTGAAAGACTTACAAGAAAAAACAAACAAACAATTTGTTACAATGTTTTCAAAGTCTTTATACTGTAGATGCTCATACACTCAAAAATGGGGTGAAAAAACGCCTTAAAAAAACTGGGGATAACAGTGCACACTGGTCATTTGCTGCTCAAGTGGGCATGTTTGTCAGACTGTTGGTTTCAAAGTCACAGAAATTGCAGTTGTTCAACCATGCAACAGGAACTTCTGTTGGAGCATACCAACACAATTAATGGATAAGGAATGGTCTTGTTGCTGCCTGGTGGTATTGAGTAAATCCTGATGAATTAGTATTGCAACACAGAAATGGGTGCTGAAGCATTAGAATCCCAGTAGATGGTTTGCATACGATCAAACCATTGACTGTACAGAAATGGACAACATGAGAGCTCCCCAAAAGTGAAGCCAAAGCATCTTGCCCCCTAGTGGCCAGCTGCAGTATAGGTCGTAAATACTGCCTCCGCAGTGTTAACAGGTGGGACGTGGGCAAATCTAAAAAACATCAAAATACACATCAAACAATTTTTCCCAAAGATGATTTCCATCATTTTAGGTAGTTCTTATCACACTGATGTTTATTCAAGTGTTTTTTTTAATCATCTCTGTTTTAATTGATTATTTGATGCTATGAAAAGGGGGTCTCTTGCCATCAACGACAGCTGAGCTCGTTTTGCAACTGAGTTGGCCAGTTTTATGGGCGGGAACTCTAAAGCACAGCTCCAACCCTGATCACTAGCGCACAGACTCTGGTTCCAAATGATATTACCAGTGCAAAAAGGCAGCGTTTGTATCTGGGATATTTTAGCTTCAGTTTTGTACAGTCGGGGCTGCAGCATCCATCTTGGATCTACCAGCAAGTGATTACATCCAACATGTAGTTACCGTGACTGATGGCAGCCACATACAATACAGATTGTAATGACTCCTGCATCATTTGCTACATTAGAAGACAATAGTTGCTTGAAGTAAGTTTGATCACTATGAATATCTTACCAGTATGATACAATCTGATACTAAATTCTGGCAAATGAGTCTGCACGTGTGTGTCAGTGTGTGTGTCAAGTGATGATGTGGTCACAGTTAGGTAAAGATTACTCGTGCTGAGTCACGGCTTACATAAAACAACACAAACGCACTCTGTAAATTATAAACATACATGAACACACACACGCGCGTATGCGCACACACATACACTCTGATAAACACGGTGGAATCAAACGTGATAGCAGCATTTATCAAGCTGATATGGGGATTTTAGGCTGCAGTTGTTTTCTCAGACTGTAGATGGTTATCCGACATTTTATGGCTTTTAGGTCTGCATGCTGAGATGCTGTAAAAGACACATACAAGCACGCAAACACACACACTCGCACGTACACACACACACACACCACACACACACACACACACAACACCACACACACACACACTAAGCAGTAAAGGAGTGGTGATCCCCTATGACCACAATACATCCTGTGGATTATAAGGTGCTATCTCACTTGAACTCAGAAGCATTTTGCCCTGAACATCGGATAGAGCCGAGGTAAGTCTGCAGCTGCAGGCTGTCTAGCCGTTCAACTCAAAAACTAATCATTTTTATTTCATATTACAGTTGTTATACTCTACAGTAAGAATATATTCTCTACAATATAGACTACAGATTTTGTGGATGATACAACATGATTTACTATTTGATGCTAGATAATCATTGTGATGCTGGTGGGATTCATTTTTAATAACTACAACATCAACTATGATAGCGATGAATAAACAAAAATGATATTTAAAAATCATCCTTGTTATAGATACAGACTTGCGCGAAACATCACTCTTGCCTCTTTTTTTTTTTTTTTTAACTTTCTGCAGCTTGCAGATGTTTGCATTATGCAGTCCTATCCGCATCACTGTGGACAGACTGACCAAGTTTGTTAATGATAATGTTGGTTATGTGTAGCTCTTTGCCAGTAGAGTAAATAATCCACAGAAAATTGCAATGCAGCCCTGAGGAACAGATGTCTATGGAGGGCTTTGAATACTGATGTGTAGATTTGCTCAGATGTACGCTGCACTGATCCACATTTTTCACTGCCAGTCTTGAACATAATTACAGGTGACAAACCTCCTCTTGGGCTGACATTAACTTTGAAGGATATGTCTCAAAGTAACCAGTGAAATAAAGGTATTAAGTAAAAGTTCAAATGAAATTTCAGATAATATCTTAAACTGCCTGTACTCATGGGAACCTCAACAGCGCAGCCGTTAAGTGGCCCTGTTTTTTCTTAAGTGTGTGTGCATCTAGACGTATCAGAATGTCTGTGTGGTAGGAGAAGTAAGATGATATGCTGTTATGGGTGGTAGCTATTTTTAGGCACTTATCTAAATGGAAGACTTGAGAGGCTAAACGGTTTGTACTGTATGAATGTTTGTATGTCTTTGTCTGTCTGTCTGTCTCTGTGTTACATTACATGTTTGCAGGTCTTTTTTTCAGGGCTTCTGTATGATGTGCAGGGGGGGCATGCACACGTTTGGCTCTCTGTCTCTCTCTGTGCCCTCGCCTGCTCTTCACAGCACATTAAACAGGACGGCTATAAGCCTCTCATTCAACCAAATAGACACATACCCACACACACATCCAGACATTCACCTTGTTTTTGTCTCCAAGAGTACATTGGAGTGAAGCCTAATTGCTTGAGTGATATGATGGGTGCCTTTGCAAAGGCTAGACCGGGCCTGTCGGGCAGCTTTGTCAACTCCTTGTTTCTCTTTTTCAAAGTTTTGTTCTCCTTTTTTTATTCTTTACATTTTTTTTCAGTTTAAGTGTCTTTTCACAACTTCAGAAAGCTTTTGCAGAGTCCAAGGTTAATGCAAGGAAAATATGTGTGTGTCAGATCTGTGTTTACTATATTTTGGTTGTTTTGTGCATGTGTGTGTGTTTGTGTGTATGTGTGTCCTGCCAATGGGCCTCATTAAGCAGGGAAGTTTTTTGAGACCTCTGAGACCTTGCCTTTAGTAAACTTGGTGTCATTATTGGGTGTTAATGATGTTGGCCTTCGTAATCACTCTCTGTGACTGTGTGTGTCCGTGTGTGTTTGTGTGTGTTAGATGGGGAAAAGGCGGTTCTCAGGGTTGGAGGTGACCCTAATGGCCCTCTTTGCATTGATATCTGTGGCAGCCATCACTCTCATAATTCTGCTTGCTACTGGAGAACCTGGGACAATTAAAGAGGGTAGGTGAACACACTTACACATACCCAGAGATACATATTATGTGAACTTAAACACAACTAGACCACATTAGCCCTAAACCCTCACCATACCCCACCCTGTATTTGTGAAACTGTTAATTGTAGCCTCTGCAAAAAGAGGATAAATATGCATTCTAGTAACTGAGGTTTAGGGCAATGGTTTTCAAACTTTGTGGCCAAAGCACACCAAAGGGCAAACCCTCATTCATATCCATGAAAAATAGCCTCTATGACCAGCCTGATCATGGAGGCAACAAGTATCTACTGGCCAATCAGAGTTCCAGGAGTGTGGGTAAGGGGAAAAAAAGTAGGTGTCAATCAGGGCCTTTGTGTGTCACACTCCAATAATTCCCACCATCTGGCAACAAAAACTGTGGTTTGTTTTAATGGAAGATTTTCAAAAATCTGTGTAAAGGGAATTCAGAGGTTTTCCTCTAAATTTGTTATGCATGTTAGAAAATAGATGCCAAAAATATGAGAAAAGTCTGAGAACTATGTAGTACTGAATTGTGGAGTTAGACCGTTAAATAGTTGTTCACGATTTCTGTGTCCAGGATTTTTTGGGCAGTGTGAAAATATGGCCCAGTGACAGGCATGGCGTCATGGTCCCCCAACACTACATATGCCTTGTAAACCGACTCACGAACTACACCCCAACCTCACCAAGAGTCAGTTATGAAAGTAGCTTCAGTGAGTCTTCAGTGACCCAGCAGTTACTGCTCACTTCAGTCCAACAACCTGACACTGAAGAAAAAAATACCATCTTGTTGCAAACTGAGAAAAACCAGTTGATTCTCCAATGATTAACAGGTCACCATCCTCGTCTCTCATTTTAGTTAAATTCACACGAGTTCATATGTGAATGTTGTTTCTTTGGAGTTCTAAAGAGGCACGTTTTAATTCAGGTGGAGTAAAGTAATAATCGGTACTCTTTTCCATCAGTCAAAAGTCACGTGTAATTGATCACATTTTCCAGGGAACTTAAGCAACCTTCCATCATCGCTACTTAAACTTGTTTTCACTGGCACCAAGTCCAAGGCCTGAAATGATAGCGCATTAAAAGATTATAACACCATATATTGTAGGTAATCATCAACAGATAACATACTGTAACGGGCTGGGTGCCATTTTAGTGTTTACCTGTCTTGAGTGTCACTGTGTTAAGAGATATGACTTCAACCAAGATAAAAACAACAGTTTATTGCAGTTCCTGAGATTTACAAGGTGTCAGTGAACATGTTATAAACTTAGACATTGTAAAGCATGGCAGTCACTTCAGCTACTTATTGCAGTTATTTGTGTGAGGAAGTACCTCTGATTGGCAGAGGGTTTCAGGGAAGTTTGTTCTTCTTCCTGTTGCTGTGGGAAGTGAGGGAGCTGAGGCAAGATGCTAGTTCAGAGAACACACAATTGCTCGCAAAAACCAGCTAACATCTTGTAGCTTCTTAAATTTGTATTATTTTAAGTGTGACAAAATGTTCAATAAGTTAATTGATCCAACAAGTTGTCAAAGTCAACTTGTCGAGTACTTGATGACCCTATCAGCAGGACAGCATGCCTTCCAAAACTGTTTTACATCACTGTTGAATAGTAAATCAGTTTCATGATTCTAGACAGGAAATTAACAGCGGTCTCTCCCATTAAATTTTTGATGTTAAGTTAGGGGATCTTTGACTTCATGTTTACAGTTAAAACCACCTGAGGCTTGTAGTATGAAGCAGGATTTAGGGTTAGCGAGGTAACTTCAGGATTAACCCTAGGCTTTAGGGGTTAAGACGGTGGTTCACTTCTTCCCGGTGGTAACTTATGCTGCCCACTTAATCTGCTCCAGAGCAGGTTGTTTTTCAGATAGCAGATCAATGACTCTAAAAGCCGCACCTATTTACCAATCAATTCTTGAAAAAATGGCATCATCACCCGTAGAAAGTCCCATGGAGCTCGTTTCGCTGATTGCAACAGGGTGTCTTCGGAGATCGAGACTGTTCAGACGCAGGCAAAGCCCACCGGCTTTCTCTGATTATTTTTTATATTAGAGATATATCGTATAGTCTTTCTGGAGGAAATTACTTATCCATGTCAGCTCCTTGAGCCTGTCCAGCCAAAGCCATTTCATTGTGCTTTTGTATAGCCTACCAATATCATTCTACAACAGATTGATTGAGGCACTAAATTCTTGTACTTATTTTAATTATAAGACATGAAAGTTCTGCTTTGAATTATGTTTTTATACTTTTTTTTCCCCTAAGTCTGTTTGACACTGCAGGAGCTGGTGCAGCTGAAAACATAAGGCTAAAATTGTCATACATGCCACATGAATAAATCTAAGCAACATATTAATTGTAATTAGACTCAGATCTACTTGTGCCCTAATTATAGGGCGGTAATATGATAAGCCTAATAATTTAAGCATTCACTAACTAACTTTTTCGTAACTGTCTAATATTAGAGTTTGCTCTGCTGTTGTAAAATATGTTGCTCTGCTGCCAATAGACTTGTCCATGTTTGCAACTGGTCATATGCTGTAAACACTGCCCCTTTATGTGAACATGATCATGACTAGATTGGGAAAACCTGGGTTGACTTACTGAGCTGATAACCACTGTTGTGTGACCGCTTAGTGATTGCGGTTGTTAGGCTCAGTCAAGTCAGATAACGTAAAGATATGCTGGGTATGTTCAACTTGCCTTGTAGTACGGGCCTCAGGTCATGGTCAGGTAATGATCGTCTGAGTCCAACATCATATTGACACAACCTGCGCAGGTGAGGAGGTTGTTCTATAACAACATCATCTCACTTTCTCCTTTGCTCCTGTCATAACTACCATGTCCACTAAAGGGCTTTGCTACAGGGCTTTCCTTAAATTGGTACAAATCAACCTACTGAATAGACTTTATACTAATTTATCACATAAAGATTACTGGGTTGTCACTTTGAATTTTTGTTTTGAGTAAACATTTAATCTTTTGGCAGAAACTACTGAAGTCTTCGTTCCTCAGTGTCCCAACATTCCTCTGAGTGAACGAGTCGACTGTTTCCCTGATGCTGGAGCCTCAATGGTATGAGTCACTATCATTTCCATGAATGCAAAGTACTGCTACTCTAAAGGCCTTGAACAAAATGGGCATTGAGAAGAAACCGAAGATTCCATAATGACTGCTTTTCTTAAAACTTGTCCAAGTCTCAGGTCTCGGCAAAGCCACAGTTGAAATAGACTAGAATGATTATGCCAACCTGGTTGTAATGATTGCCAGAATGATGGCAATGGTGATAATGATAAAAAAAAACATTGTTTATAGTAGGAGCAATGACAATAATGGGAGTGTAGATGATGATAATCTTAACAATATAAACCTTCCTACTTGAACAGCGACTATGTGAGCAGCGTGGCTGCTGCTGGAGCCCGCTGGATGAGAGAAATGTCCCCTGGTGTTTCTTCCCAACCAACCATGGCTACACAGTGGAATCCACAGAGACAACCGAATCCTTATGGTAAATCCCTGTTTCCCCCTTTTCTCTACCCATACTCTCAACAACTGAAGAAAATATTTGGCTTTCTATTTTGCTCATTTTCTAATTCTAACTGCTCCATGTTCCTTCAATCTGTCTGTCTTTTCCTTTTTTCACTTACTTTGCCTAAGGCATGGTTTTCTGTGAAATATGACATGGATGGCATATCAGAAAACATGATTGACTTTGCAGCATGCAGGTTTTTCCATTTTCTGCTTGGTTTCACTGCCTTCTGTGAACTCAGTTATTCACAAAGAACAACCATTGGAACGTTTAAAGTCTCAACTAAAACACTTTCATTCACATTGTTCAAATAGTATAAGGACATTTCTTTGAAAAGAAAAAAAAAACTATTACGGGCTTGTTTTGTGTGACAAAGGTGGTTAAATTGAAAAATGGCAAATGCTTAGACTGAGAGGAACATTATCAAAAACAATCATTTCTTTTGGTCTGCCTGAGAAGGGCTTGATGTTATTCGACAGGGACTTTAACCAATACATAAAAATGAAAGCACTTCTTATATAAGTTTAACTGTCCTCAAATGTTTTTACATACATTCTGCCTTGACATCGCTCAAGGCAACTATGCAAATTACTCACATTTACCTCAGAGGCAACTGAGGACTCTGTAAGCTCTGTGAGCATACTGCACCCTTTGATCACAGTGGTAAATGATTAACCTGGGAATACATCTGTGTTGGAATGGATTTCCATCCCAGCTCACCTGATGCATTTTAACTCGAGTGCTCAAAGTGACGACTGTTGCAGTTTGTTTTTATGGCTGCAGCTCGCTCACCATTGAAGGGAGTAGATATTTGTCGTGTTATGATTAAACAGCTTTTTTTTTTTTTTTTTTAATGCACTTATTTTTCCTGAATAACTGATGCAGCTGGCGCACAGCTCATCCAACGATTACTCTCTTGAGCTTGGATATCAGTGGGGCACATTGTGATCATTAAAACAGACTGCTAACGTTTAAGGCCTCTTAAATATTAATGCAGAACACTGGTCAGAATTGTGTGAGAGATGTGTACTTAAGTATTAAAGGAATAGTTTGACATGTAGGGAGCCTTGTCATCTTGTCTTGAAAAAAAAAGAAGCAGAAAATGATAGTGAATAACATTAAAGAGTTTTTTTTCATTGCTAATGCAACTTTGGACATGGAATTAAACAATATATTAACTAAATAAAATCTCAATAAATAAATACAAAACACTTTGCATGACAGATTCACACTCAACCCAACTACAATAAATTAATGCTAAATAACAGTTTTGAATTGGTATTCTTGGTATTTTACAGGCTACAGCTTTAAAGTTCAGCAGTTCTTTTACAGAAATATGATCTTATTTTCTAACCTGAGGAAAGGCTGCTGTCATCATCATCAGTGCTTTCCCCATCATAGATATAATTGGCAAGTCATTATGACACATCACATCTAGTGTTTTATATCTATGCACCCCATCTCTCGGGGCAGGGACGCCCACACTGCCATCAGATGTGCTTGGCATGGGGTCACACAAGCAGCCGAGCACGGTGCATCCCTCTGCTTTCAAGTGTATCCCATGTGACACCAGATGCTTTCCCCCTTCACTTTCCTCTCCCTTTGCAATACTTTCAAGTGAAATACAGCCACACTTTAGATATTTAGCTCAGGATTTTAACCATGTTTATAGTAGCTGCTCGTTTACCTGCTACCACAGCACTGGAGACAGTGTTGCCTTAATGTTAACTAATGGTTGTGTGATGCATCTTTAATGTCCGCATCCGTGGGCAACTATTTCAATCAACAGCTCCGGTATCTGGCACCGAAATGAGGCACCAGCGTTAGCAGTCATATAGGAACCAGTGCCATTTTGGCACCGTGTTTCAGAACTAAACCCTACAGACTTGATCAAGTTACTGCGCCTAACCAAGAATTAGTCCAGCACATGACCCCACAACTAACCACGATGTGCTGTTTTTACCCTTGGGCATTTGTACAGATTAAACAAATAATATATTACATGTTAATTAGCCCACTGCTAGTGTAGGCTTCGTATTTACCATACAGACATGAGAATGGTATCAATCTTCTTATCTAACTCTTCCCAAAATGTCATATTATTCACTAAAACCACAAAACTTAGGAAATGATAACAATGCCTACAACTACAGTACTGATTTAAGTCAGTTGAAGTCAGTTCTGTACAATTTTAGCAAATAGAGTGTGTAAAAAAGACAACGAAACTAACACAATCGCCACCTTTGCCGACTGCTTTGTGTTTTGACTAAACTAGACCAACTGTAATGACACCACTATAGTCAATAATAGTATTATTTTGTGTCATTTCATCCTTATTTTGTGGGTTACATAGTTAAATGCAATGTGTTTCCTTAAATACATATTTTACTGTATTACAACCTTTAACCTTCTATTGTCATTTTTAATTTTACAGAAATGAAAGCCAAACTGAAGAGAATGTCCTCTCCTTCTTTATTCGGAGCTGATGTACAAGAGCTGTCATTTCACGCAGAAATGCAAACAAAAAATCGACTCCGATTTAAGGTACACACTGTCAGACATCATCTATCCCTCCTTTCTCTCTCTGTTAAACACCTTCTTCTGCTCACACACAAATCACAGTCGCATCCGAACACACACACACAGACACACACTTTTGACAGCAACAGAGGAAATGGTGAGATAAATCTAGTCCAGTCAAATTAATTTCAAAAGCAGTTTTTATCAAAGCATGTTTAACACGAATGCTGTACGGAACAAAAGAGGACAAAAACAGCGATATACACAACAAAGTACGAACATGACCGTGAGATATGAGGCCACACTCACTCTGCCTGTGCGCTTGTTTCCTCTCCTCAGATCTCTGATGCCCACAGGCAGAGGTTCGAGGTCCCCCATGAGCACATCAGCAGCCTCAACAGTGACCCATCCAGCCCCATCAGCAACACACTGGAGGTGACAAACAAACCCTTTGGCCTTATTGTGCGCAGGAAGGAGAACAAAAAAGTCCTGTGAGTGCTCAATATATATATATTTCTGTGTATTTGTGTTGGATGGAGTGGAGAGGTGGGGGTTTTGATAGGAATCATGTGGACAGGAAAGGAAATAGACAGCAGACTGTCCTCACTGTTTATTTCAACAAAAGAACATTATATGAACTCAGGTATGGTATGTTTACTTGTGCTCGACCCACACTGGATTTTTGGGGTAGATGCTGATACGATTAAAAACCTCTAATACAGATATATCAGCTGATATTCTTAATAAATATATACAGAATATAGAAATGATACATAAAAACACATTCCTAAAATGTGGTTAACACTTGTGACAAAGATATAGAATGAAAGCAGGATATTTTTCAGCTTAACAATAAACTTTATTGTCCAAAATGATATCAGAGCACTAAACAGTGAACTTTCACTGATATTTTTAATAATTTTATGTTATATTATTTTAACTATGAATAAAAAAAACACAAATAGAGCAAAATGGTAAACCTTAATTAATGAAAATGAATAACGACATACAGAGTGTTGCCTATAAAGCTCACAAATAAAAACAACCTGCATTATTAGTTAGTGAAATTTAAGTACAGAAATTTAGATACAGTTGCTTCTAGTTAGTTTCTTCTCTCAAAATGTAATTGAATTACTTACCATGTACTGCATTATAGAAGTAACTGTTACTTTTAAATGTCTGCTTTAATTCGCTCATTAATGTACACATAATTATTTTATTTTATTATTGCTATATTCTTTTAGTGTAGATATATTATTTTACTGACAACTGTCAAATTGTTATCTATCATTGTAGCCATTATCACTGTAAAGCGGGAGGAGAAAATTCCCTAGCTGAATATTTATTGTAGCGGGAGATTTTTTTGGTGAAAACTATTCAAACGATACTGTAAGATATGTTCATAGTAGATTGAATGGATGTAATTCCGGAGGCAAAAGAAGGTGCCCGTAAATATCATAAGACAAGATAAGCTGATGATTATTTGATTCAGTGTGTCACCTCTTGCATCTCGCTTACAGTTGTTGTTTACGGTCTTCTCACATCATAGAATCGAGAATTGGCACTTGTCAGTAAATTAACATTGACTCTCTGTGGCTCATGTGACGAATTATGTCAGAAATCCTGTGTGCTGGTCTGTGCGCCGCATAATCTCATTATCACGCGTTATTTCCATATGATGACATGTAACTCCTTCCCATGATACGTTAGTTTCCCACAGCAACATGTAATTACGTTTGTGTCAATCCAGCCCACTTGGTGAGCCCTGGGTGACGCTGCATCGATCAGCTACCCCTCAGAGCAGTGTGTGTGCTCACACAGCTCACACACTTCCTGTTAAACACCAAAAGGCATTAAACCATTATTAGCTTTGATGCCATATAGAATATGGCACTTTGTGATAAATAGGGCTTACAAGGGCACAAAAACCACAAGGATGTGATGCACATACCATAACCGTGACTTTATACACTAATGATGTTTTGCACGTCATGGTGTTCTGTTATGAATCAGAGCTGAATGCCATATGGCGCATGACAAATTTTCCTGCAAAGCAAACGTTTATCTTTAATCTAGATGATTTATAGGAAGATGAAAGCCAAAGCTTCTCTTTTGAAATGTTTTACCGTGACTCACATATTGTTCATACAG
The DNA here is from genome assembly GCA_034769285.1 of Lutjanus argentimaculatus. NCBI lineage: Eukaryota > Metazoa > Chordata > Actinopteri > Lutjaniformes > Lutjanidae > Lutjanus > Lutjanus argentimaculatus. The sequence continues at coordinate 9,311,280 of JAWZSL010000001.1, forward strand.
GACCAAACATTTAACAGCAGCAATACTTTACTTCCCTCCGTGCATCCTAATATTCTGTGCGTTCAGTGTTTGTCTTTACTGCCTGAGCTTTCACGCTAAAAGACCTTTTTAAATTTTCATCGTGAAATGTTCTTATATCACACGACAACCTTTGGCTCGTCTCACTAAATTACATCACTTGCTGGTGCATCGAGCAGCGTTGTTGCCTTACTCAACACCGCACATGATGACCTTCAATCAGAGGCAGTGAGATTGCTCTGAAGATTAGAAGTTATTTAGTAATCAAAGCGCTCTAACTTTCTTTTGCTCTCATAAATGTCTTTATGAGGCCGCCTGTTACGTGAATCACTGCTATCACTCAGTGCGTGTTGTGGTGTATTCAGGCAATAGGTCAGACCTTTGGTTTCTTATCAGCCTGTTTCTTGCTCATATTATACTTTATTAAATCCAAAAAGGTGAAATTCTCCCTCTTCATATTATACTGAGTGTAACTTTTTGAGGAAAGGACAGCCACAGGGCACCGCCTCGGAACTCACTTAACTTTTGAGGTCAGGGCGATGGAATACAAAAGCCTATATTAACACCTGCACCACCAAATTAAAAGCAAACATTGTACTGGTCTTTTCTAACGTTCTGACTAGGATTTAAGAAAGGCACCAGCATTTTTATAAGTAGGTCTTTGTGAACTGAAAGAGGGCTGAACCAGTTTAATTTAACCTATTACAGGACTGTAATTAACAAGGAGCAACAGCTAAAGGCATAGAATTTTTAACAACATGCTATTAATTTAACAGTTTTATTGTATGGTTATGCTTACAAGTGAATATTGTAGTGGTTAAGAGTGGCCTTTCTTTGAGCTACCATTTGATCTGGGTGACTCAGAAATAAAATTATATTTTGTGATCAAATAATGTACAGTATCGTGTCAGATATAAAATGGTCCACCTGAATTGGTAAAATTATGTTGTTTAAATTTTTGTAAACTCACTGAACCAAACCAGCTATTGTTATGTCAAGCTACTGTAACATAAGCAATTATAATTAATTATATTTCAATCAGGAGAGACTTCATTCTGAGTATACGAAATCTATTTAATTGACATGTCCACAATCTGGATGACGTCTTCATGTATGAGAGGGTAGTGAAGCCGCAATTCATGTCACCCCAGCGGAGTGTAGACACTGGTGGTGGTGAAGGGACGGCTGAAGATCAGGATGTGATGAGGAGTGGACTGCTGATGAGCTGAAACCTGGGCCCTGATTATAAAGAACTGGACGTGAATGGGGCGGAGGAGGGACATGACAGCTGACAACAGCAGCAGAGAGGAGAAAAAAAATGTAAAGGTTGTCAGCAACAACATGATTGGCCGATGGAGACAGCGGCTACATCTGGTTGGTTAACTGACAAGTGAACGTCCATAATCAGCTGATTGAGAATAAGCAGGAAAGAGAGTTAGAGAGAGAGCTGTGAATGAATGAGGTGTGAAGATACTCTTCCTGACTGAACTTAATGCTGAGCTTCTTTTAACTAAAATACACTAAAGTTACTATACTGAGTTTAAAAATTGCAAACTGTTGATTGGAAAGGTACATACAAGAACAACTGTGTTCCTATAACTAAAACAAACAACAAACAAAAAAAAAACAAAACGTATAGTGTGTTATAATTTAAGCAAACAATCATCATGGTAACTTTTCGTGCAAAGTTTTTGTGCTGTTCCTGCTTTGGCAGTTGTTAACGTTATCAAGGGTAATGTTGCATTGGTGTTTTCACAATTTGCTGATAGTGATAATCACACGACACACAAATATATATTTACTTACCATAAAAAATTGCACCATGTCATCTTTAAATTTTTATTAAGGTATCATTAACTGAGATATCCAAAGTTTAATCGATTGATAAAAGAAAGTGAATGAGTGTGCACGTGGAGTAAATTCGTAATCACTCTGCTCTTTGACCTCTCTGGTTGATGTGTGGGAGTTATCTTGTGATAACAAAAACCACCAGCGACACGTTCACTGAACACAGACGTAGCCAGACGTAGTCAGCACCTGTTCAAGTGGACATAGGTCATGTGATGAAAGACTAATACGAATAGTCCTTATTTCAGTCAGGTTGGGGGTTTCTATGCTTTGTTTTGCCAGATGTATACAGCTGGAGCAGGCTTTGTATTTCAACTACCACTTTACGTCTTGTTTTGAAGGCTGGAGAAATGCTACCCAGAGGGCTTATTAGAGCTTGATGGGATGGTCTGTCTTCTCCCTGTTTTTTGCTTTTTGCAACTCAACTCCTCCACACGTCCTTGTCTCGTTCCCACTCCCACTCCCTCATCTCGCTGCATCTCGCTCTCACTTCTTTGTCTCTCACATTTACACTCTCACCTGCTCTCTCTTTTTCCACATCCCTCTGCTCCTTCTCACATCAGTCTGTCTTCTCACATCCCAGTGGTGACCTGTTTTTTTTTTGTGCTTTGTCTCATGTTCTCTTCTTCTTCTTCTTCTTTTTCTGTTAACACATTCAGGTTTGACACCACAATGGCTCCACTCGTGTTTGCAGACCAGTACCTTCAGCTGTCTGCTAAGCTTCCATCCCATAATATTTATGGCCTGGGAGAGCATGTGCATCAAAACTATCTGCATAAGACAGACTGGAGAACCTGGCCCATCTTCACCAGAGATGCTTTCCCTAACGGGGTGAGGAGTACAAACATGCACACACAGCAGGATAAAGTCACTTTTTAAAGCTATTGATTCTTGACAGAATGTGTGATTTAAGACACACTTATGCATGCATATGTATGTAGTGATAAATACAGTGTATTTGTATTTGTACACTTAAATCCCTACAGAGCTCAACAATGCAGTTCCAGTAAAAAATAAAATCCCACTCATATTTTAACTATAACATTTAGATTTTTAGACATAATGTAATCATCCAAATTAGACTTGCCACACGCTTTGAGAAGTAATGGTATATGATCCTTTACACTGTAAAAAAAAAAAAAAAAAAAAAAAAAAAAAAAAAAAAAGCAGGAAAGAAAAAAACTAACTTTTTGAGTTTTGATCCTGACTCAAAGTATTACATTTTGAAACAAACTAAAAAGTTTTGCCAGCCTATAATCTTTAGTTGAGATGAATATCTCAGATAAGTTTTAGAACTCAATTAAAAACATAAATAAATAAGTTTAAAAAAAAAATCAACAATTGGTAACAGTAAGCTGTGTATTGTATTGTATTATATTTGTCATTATTTGGGTGCCTGAACATGGTTTTAATTAAAAAGTATTAACCATTATTCACTTTTGCTTCAAAGAGTTTACTCAGTAATTTCTGAAATACAATTTTGGGGAGTTTCTGAAAGTGAAATATTCAAAGAAGAAAAGCAAATTATCTCAACAAAAAATGAGTACTTGGTAAAACTTTTTCAAAATTTTTTTGACCTTAAAACTTTTTTTACAGTGTAAAAAGCCTGTATGTGTAGGAGTCTGTATGATTTCAACATTGCTTTAAGAAAAACATGTTTTATTTGCGATGTCATGGAGAAGCACTAGATTGTTTAGTACTAACAATCTACTAAAGAGTAACAGTGAAATCTCTGATTGGTGGAGGTTGCTGTTACCATGGAAATGTTTACCACATCTGCGAATGGGTGCTTTCACTTGCAGGTTGGCTAGTTAGCTAGTTAACATTAGCTAACATGAATCATATTGGTAAAGTTGTTGTGTCGCAGTGAATGTAATTTTTATACACACACAACACAAACTACAATATATTACAACACTGCTATTAACAAAATAAACACTATAATAGTGACAAAAGTTAAAGTTAAATTTAATTAATTCATTTGCAATGGTCCATGAGTGGTTATTTCGCTCTTAAAATAATTATGTACACAGTCTTGTACCTTTGCCTTTTTTCCGCTTTCCAATCATTTTTTTTTTTTGCTCCGAATCAAATTTTTATGGTCACGATTCATCTCATAGTTGGTTGGTTTGGTTCCAGGCTTAAAACTCTTTATAAAAGGATTTCCTGAAATGTTAATGGAGTGAATCAATGGGGAAATCACTACTGAAAACAGAGCTATTGAGAAATTTGTCGGTCAGTGTTGAGCTCTATAAAGTCAACAGCGTATCTGCATTTATACACGTGAATCCCTATAATGTCATGTTTTTTTTGTTACTGTTGTGCCAAACATATTGTGTGCTCAAAGGCTTACTCCTGACATGCCTACCTAAGGTGTGTGTTTGTGTGTATGTGTGTGTGTAAGTACCATGTTTACATGTGTTCCCGACATGTGTATTCTCCTTCCCAAAGGGCTTATAATTGAATGCCTTGTAAGCTGATTAGGCGGTGGTGTCACCCCCTCAGCTTCAATAAGTCTCCCACGTCTTCCCTATGTGTCCCTTCATCCCTCTGTCTCCCTGTGTCTCCTCTCCCTGCAGGGAACCCATAACCTCTATGGACATTATCCCTTCTTCCTCTGTCTGGAAGATGAGAGTGGAAAGTCTTTTGGGGTCTTTCTCATGAACAGCAATGCTATGGGTAAAGATAAAACACAGACACATGCAAGGACACATGCTGGCACATAGAAGTACATGAATACATGCATATGCAAGCACAGGAACAGTGACATTGTCCTCAGGGAAGTACTCAAAGACACACTTTAAAAAGGCAGTATAATACACATGTGCACACGTATGCATGAGAAAAATTGTATCAAAATGGGTCAAGGGCACATGAGCCATCAGTTATGCCTCATCCTGCTAACACAAATGGATTTATGTTGCCTCAATCAAAAAATTGTGCTGACAAATCAAAGAGAATATTGCATGGCTGTTTTATTCTGTAAAGGGGATGACTGAAAGCAATGGGAGATCCTGCTGACATATTCCTCTTTCTCGTGTCTCCTTATATAAAAGCATTTTCTCACCTCATGGACTGTTTTTATTGATACACAGACGATGTGTGTTTGTTCACGTGTTAACTAAATGTGAAAAAAAAGAGAAAAACTCTCGATATAGAGACGGGATTTGTTTGAGAGGGCATTTACGAGTTAGTTACGATTTAAGAGTGGTATTGTTTGAATCAAACTTCATACTTGAGTTTCTGAAACCTCTAGAACATCAATATGATCAATACTTTACTGAAAAAACCTGTTGTATGTAATCTGAAACTTTTCTTCTGCCCTCTGGTGGATTATCAGTGCACTGCAGGCTGCAGCCAGCCTGTTAGTGCAAAAATCCAGCATTGCTCCCATTACGTAGTCACAAGTTTTTGGCAGGGAAATCTTTGCTAATTTTTAAAATATTAGATATTTGTAAGGATCAAGGTAAGAATTAAGTTAAGTTTTATTAGGTTTACAGTGTTTCCATGTCTGTTGTCTTTTTTTCCCAGAGGTGATTTTGCAGCCCGCCCCTGCTGTGACCTACAGAACAATTGGAGGAGTCCTTGACTTCTACATTCTCTTTGGAGACACACCAGAACAAGTGGTGCAGGAATTCCTGGTGGTGAGGCACAAAAACTGTAAAACAATAATATCCAGGGAAGGTTTTCTGGGCAAGCCTGTTGTGCAGGAGTGGTTTGTGAGTTGCCTTGGCACAGTGATTGCATTAACAATATGTCCAACTGTGTTGTCCAGCTCATTGGCAGGCCTGTCATCCCTCCTTACTGGTCACTGGGTTTCCAGCTTTCTCGGTGGGACTACGGCAGCCTGAGTGAGGTCAAGAAAACTGTGGAGAGGAACCGTGCCGTGGGCCTCCCATATGTAAGATCCTGTCTACTGAATTTTCTTTCTTTTTCAATCAGAATCAGAATCAGAACAGATCAGAAACTGTTTTATTGCCAAGTAGGTTTTCACCTACCAGGAATTTGTTATGGCACGTTGGTGCATACAAACATAATACAAACATAATACCAAAATTTACATAAAACTGTCTGTTTTTTAGGCTGTCTGTATGCAGCATGCCTGACTATCTGTTTGTCTTCAAGCCTAAATAAAATTGCTATCAAGGCCACTGCAGTCTGAGAATTTGTGTTCATATTCTCTTGTTAAAAACGTGAAATAACTGGTTTTACAATTTTTAAAAATAGCACATCACCATCCATGATAGACAATGGATTTCAGGTGCATAAATGTCCTCACGTGTTTGGCTCTTTCACACTCAATTTCTCAGCGCTACGTTGTAAATCTCAACCATAGAAATTATGGTCACATTTTCTTTCCACTGTGTTTATTATCCCAATAAAAATGCACAATAAACCCATATCAGACCAGGTGTAGGTGGAGCTGCACGTTCTCTGGTCCATTCATATTGCTCTGGTGCTGTGACAAACAGAAAAAGCAGCAATCTTTAACCGAGACACTATCAGAAGCTTGAGATCATTATCAATCAACTACAGTCTGGGAAATTAGAACATGCAACATTGTTTTCTTGATATTGGTCTACCTTTTGTATAAACTGTAATTCCATAAAACAACACACTGAACTGCAAGAAATTTGGGAATTTCACTATCTATAATTTCTAATATCATGAAAAGATTCAGAGAATCTTGAGAAATGTCTGTATATAAGGAGCAAGGCTGAAAACAAACATTGAATGCCAGTGACTTTTGACCCTCAGCGTTGAATTAAAAACCCACAAAAACTGTTTAAAGGATACAATATGGGCTCACTTAGGACAAATGTTTCATCTGCAAGTGCAAGTTAAGACTGTAACATGCAAAGCAAAAGCCACATGTCAACAACATCCAGAAACCTTGCTGACTTTTCTGGGCCGGGCGTCATCTGAGATGGACTGACGAGTCCACATTTCAGATTGTTTTTGGATATCATGGATGATGTGCCCTCCAGGCTGAAGGAAGAGGACCATCCACATTGTTAACCGTGCTAATTTACTGTCATATCTGCAAATGCACCATTAATGCTGAAAGGTACACGCAGGTTTTGGAGCAACACATGCTTGCCATCCAGAGACGTCCCTGCTTATTTTAGCATGGCAAAGCCAAGACAAGTTCTACCTGCGTTACAACAGCGTAGCTTTTTAGTCAAAGAGTTCAGGTACTAGACTGACCTTCCTGCAGTCCAGACCTGTCTGCCACTGAAAATGTGTGGTGTATTATGAAGCACAAAATACTGCACAAGAGACCTCGGAGTGTTCAGCACGTGAAGGCGTATATCAAGCAAGAATGAGAAAAAATTTCACTTTCAAAACTTTAGCAATTGGTGTCCTCAGTTCCCAAACACAGACTGAGTGTTGTTAAAAGAAAAGATGATGGGACACAGTGGTAAACATGCCTGCATCCCAGCTTTTGTAGGCATCAAATTCAGAATGAATGTATATTTACAAAAACACAACACCGTTTATCAGTTTGAACATTAAATATCCTGTCTTTGTACTGTAGTCCGTTGAATACTGGTTGAGAGTTTTTGAAAATCATTGCATTCTGATTTTATTAGCAATTTACACAATGTCCCAACTTTTTCGGATTTGGGGTTTGTATTTCACTTACCTTTTTTTTTTTTTTTCAACTTTATCTTTATTGGGAAAAGATCATTTGGGGGAACAGTGTAAAAGAGAAGCAGGTCTGAATCTGTTCCCAGATGTCAAATGCTGAGAAACATTTAAGAATTTTGCAGGATTCTCCTTTTTCTTAAGACAAAACACACATTTCAAAGACCAACTGTCTGAAACCATGTTGTGATGACGCATAATTTAATGCCAGCCACAATAGCTGTAGCTTTTTTGGGTGGAAGAGAAGTCAAGGAAATCGATGCTTCACCTTGTGCACCCCTTGTTAAATGTGAGCCACTCATGCACTACTGTGTGGTTCTAGAGGCAAGAGCCTTAACCACTACACTATCTGCGAAGACGTGATATGAAGGTTGAAGCAGGAGTTGGACGGACAGTCAGAGTGATAGCGATGGCCTTTAGCTTAGACGGGGTAATCCAGCTTTCTGTCAAATAATGGAGAGCCTGCCGGGCTCTATAGGTTCAATCCCGGGACAACTATTTTTCAAGCATCACTGAATGTTAGCGCTGATCAAAGATCAATCGACCGCGTTCCTTTCATTATCTCATTCATCCTGATCTGAATGTTAAAACTACTCCAACACCTCTTCCCCTCCGAGACACTTGATAAATACCAGTTCTGGTTGACATTTTCTTGGGAATGAGCCTCGCTGCTTATCTTCTCCTAGGCCTGCGACTACTAACTATAAGAAGTCCCTTCCACACAGAGTGCCGATGTTTGATGTACTTTCTATTCCTTAATTACTAAGGTAAACTCCTAATCCTAATCTTTACATGTCCCCTTAAAACACTTCAACTGTATCACAACTCAGTCCAATCAAGGACGCGGTTTGAACTTGTCTTATTTAAAGATCAAACGCAAACAAATTTTGAACCCATCTCAATATTTCACTCCGATAATCTCCAATCTCTCTTTCATATCCAAAGACATTAGGATGCAGCTGCTTCCTCTCCTGCTGTACTCAGGGACATATTTGATAACCATTAGATAGACCACAGAGGGCATTATCACATTCTCCCTAATATGTCTGGAGCTGATTACCATTAGAGGAAGGATCTGGCAGAGCTTCCAAACCATCTGCTCTATCGATATGAAGTAGATTTTGGCAGACAACAGACAGACAGGGAGCAGGCATAAAGTCACACCCTGACAAAAAAGCAGAATGTGTTAACATTCCCATTGTCCTCCTCCAAGGTTTAGCAGCACATTAGGCGAGTTGTTTGCACTCACATCAGGTTTCCAAAAGTCCAGCAAAGGCAGGTCAACAGACAGGCTAGCAGTTAGAAGGGCTTTTTTCAGCACGGCTCGCAGTGCAAATGCTTAACAGTGTGTTTAATAGCCATGCTGAGATGGGAACATACTGTGTTATGGGGATGCATGATGAGGATGCTGAATTTTGAGTGGATGTGGCCAAGTTATGCGCAGAGGTGGAAGCATGAGCGGGTACATTGGAGACGTATTAAGAGTCACTTTTTAATTTATCACTTTCAAGCAAGATGCAAATATGATTTTAATATGTGGAAGTCATGCCAGCATTTCAGCATTTCCAATTAAGCTCTGAATATCTAATGAAGACTCATCAATCTGAAGTAAATTCATCAAGTTATTCACATAACCTACTGTTTTCCAAAAGATCATCTCAGAGTAAAACTAGGAAACAGATTTTTCGGTAAACAAATCAGATTTACTTTGTGATTATTACCTGAACAGCATATTAATTAGGTATTGCATGTACGCGAGGTGCCGGTACAGTGAGCATTTTTCTTCTTCACATGCAGGACATTCAGTACACTGACATTGACTACATGGAGGATAAGAAGGATTTCACTTACGACAAAGTCAAGTTCACTGAGCTGCCTCAATTTGCCGACTATCTTCATGAGAAAGGACAGAGATACATCCTCATCCTGGTAAGATGTACTTCAAAATTGTGTATTTGACACATTAATAGATAAATCTAACCATTAAACATCACTGAAGGTTTCTGGCATTTCTGGATCCTATTTTACTGTTTATATTCTTATTCTTGAGTCAGCTACACCCACCACACACTAATATTTTAACACTGGAAGTTGGAATTCCATAAACATTACAATGGCTTTAAGCGGCCTTTTTGACCTTTGACATACAAACTCTTTTACCTCTCATCATAAATACCAGACTGAGAGATTAATGCATTTATTCTTTTAGTTAATCTTAATGTATTTTATAAGATTGTAAACATCTTATTTTAACATTAATAAATTTCCACCTGGCAACTATCATAAAAAATAATCATAACCCATGTGAAAAAGCTGGAAAGGAGTATAAAAATAAAATTTAAAAAAGCTGGAAACATTGCTATTTGTAATAAATAAGGATACTTTATTTCAAAAATTTGTGCTTTAGCACAAAAATTCAATTTATGTTTAATGCAATCTAATGAATTAAATATTTGTATTTTAATGTTGGAAAATTGGAAATTGTTAAGTTTTATTGAGAAGGACGTTAGTTGCTAAGCAACCATGATGCATCTCCAACTATGCAAAAAAAACAATAAAACTGTGGCAATTTCCATGTGGTCAACATGACCGGCTATGGCCAAAATAGGAAAAAATGATTACATTTTCTTAAAAGTCATTCTAAATGAAAATATTGACACTTTTAGGAAAAGTCAGGTACCAGCAGCATTGTATTTCTTAAGTTATGGCACATATAAATTTGAAAACAGTCAAAATGAACACCTTGTCTGTGCTAGTGTTAACAATAAAGACAATTAAGAATTGCTGGGTGATATGACTTATATACAATATCAAGATATTTTAATGATATACAGTGTTTCATTATAGGATTGCAACTAAAGATTATTTACTGTAGATTGTTGATTAATCTGTTAATTATTTTCCCATTTGATTGAATAGTTGTTCGGTCTGTAAAATATCAGAAAATGGTGAAAAGTGTCGATTAGTGTTTCTCAGAGACATGTGAAGAAAACAGAAAATATTCACGTTTAAGAAGCTGGAATCATAGAATTTTGACTTTTCTTCCTTAAATTAAATTTAATTTAAATTACTCAAACCAATTATTCAATTATCAAAATAGTTTAATTAATTTAATAATCGATTAACCAATTAATGGCTGCAGCTTTCTAGCTCACATTTCCTCTAAAATAAAAACACTTCTCAATTTTTTCCAAGTACCTAGATTTTTGATAAATATCATCAGTAACATGAATATAATGACTAAATGGGTAAAAGAAAATAATAGAGCAGTTTGAACAGTCCAATAAAGTCAGAAAATTACATCACTTTACTGTAACGGAACGTATGTAGCCTTTAAAACCAGGAGAAGATAACAATCATGCCATATCACGCTATAACAGTGTCCAATATCTAGGACAGTATGCAGTCTCATACCACAATATCAACATATTAATATGATATATATTAATAACCCAGTTTGTATTACATGCACCAAAAGTTATTATTCTTATGAGTGTGTCCCTTTGTCCACAGGATCCTGCAATCGCTACCAGTAAGAGGGTAGGAAATGCTTCATATGACTCCTATGACCGTGGGACTAAGAAGAACGCCTGGGTCACTGAATCAGATGGCAAAACTCCTCTGTTAGGAGAGGTGAGCTTAATTAGATACTTACCTCCATTCAACCAAAGACTTCCCTTTTCCAGACGGTAATGTCTCTTTGACACCAATCTCCCATGTCTGCATCTTCTGTAAATGGCTTGTCACAGCAATGTTCAGGTCATCAGGTTGTGAAGATGTCCTTCATGAGTCAGCCTTAATGTTATAAAGCACAAGTGTAGAGTGTAATAAGGGGTACTGGTCATTATATATTGTCCCATTATCATTATTACTATTATTATTATTATTACATGTTCATATGCTGGAAGGCAAAAGTACAGTATAAACCATACATGAGTTTGAAGATTACGTTTATTATTTAAACAAAGATAACATAGCACGATTGTTGCCAGGTGCAAGTCTGCCATCTCAGAAACTGCCAAACTAACAAAACATGTTCCATCAGCTACAGTCCCCAAGCAGCTTGTGCCAAGGCTTGCTCTAGGATAAGTACAGTATGTTAAAAATATCAGATTGAACAAAAAAATGTGGCTACAACATTTGTACCTGCTACTACAATATGATTAATCTAATACAATGAAGGTTAGGTTGGTTAAAGCTACTACAAAGAGTTTTAGCTGGTTATGAAACTGTCTCAATTTATGACTGATACCTGTATGTGACCTATAAGTGAATGAGATCATCCACAAGAAGACTGGCTATTTCTGCACAGTTATTCATAATGCCTGCCACTGGGTATGATTCTCCTTGAAATCAGATGAAATGAGCCCGTGTTTACATTTTCCCAGCCAAATTGTGAGTGAGTAGTACGTAAGCCAGTTAAAAAGAAGCAGGAGGAGATTTTTATTTAGATAATTTTATTTTTGACGTTATATTTTGTGGTTACTGCTTTTGTCCGCAGGGGCATCCAAAATCAACACAATATGAGAGTTCCTTGTAGTAGCTTTAAGGTGAGGGAAAAACTGTGATTGGCCACATACTGGTGTTGCATTTTACAGCAGAGTAATAAGACATAGCAGACTGTACTTCATATCAAATTAGACAAAAACTAGAAATAAGATGTTCTTTATTAGGCTGTAGTTATACCCAATACACTTTAGTTTACAACACAGTTCTGTTGTTATGTGTCCCAAATTAAAGTAAGGGGACCTATTAAACCCAATAAAGTCTAATAAGGCTTTAATACTGTCTAATAAAGAACAAATCATTTCTTGTTTTGTGTAATTTAATACAAAGTACAGCTGGTTATGTCTCATTAGTGTTCTGGAAAATGAAGGGTGACCTATAGTACATGCAGTAGAAACATCATTAATCCTGCTTCAGTTCCACTTTACATCAGTTGTAAAGGCCTGTAAAAGTGTTTCACTGCAGAGGCTGGGTTTTTGTGGCACACGTTTGTCCCTGAGCACATGTACTGTTCAATATTGTTGCTAAAGTACAAGGTCAGAGTCTAGCCTTTGTGAAATTGATACTCAAGATGATTCCGGGAAGTGCAGAGCCTGAATACGCTATTTAAGAGTCAGCATGAATTGAGTAACATTGTAATTTTCAGTTGGTGAGATACTTGTTGAATGTATTTAGAACCCTGCTGCTTCCATGACGCATGGAAATCTGAAGGTCTGCTTACACGCTTTGCCGTTGAGTGTCTGAGCCCTTTGCATTATGCAACACATCACGCGACATGAGCAGAAATATATGCATTTGCTGTGTGTACGTGAGCGTATGTGTGACTGGCTCTCTGCGGTCCCCATCATAATCCCTAATGGAAGTTCAAGCCTCCAGTATGTTATTTCTGATCCTTTTCCCCACTGAGCACGTGTTTAAAAAGCTCTCCCCTGCGGAGAGGGCTGGAGGTGGGGGGTAAAAGTCTGTTGCTCCCGTGGTTTTATGGTGTTGCTTTTGATTACGCACACGATTAGGCCCAGTCCCCTGGCTAATCGCTTTTTCATGCTGTTTATAACAGGTCAAACATATGCATTGATTCCGCATTAGTGTTTAATCTTAAAATGTTCTGCATCACCGCATCACAGATTAGGTGAGCAAGCGCGCGTGTGTGGAAGAAAAGTCTGCCTGTGTGTGCATCTACAGTGTGCGTATCCATTTCTCCAAATGAGAAACTATTCCTGGTTGTTTGTGCTTTACGTCTGTGCATGCATGTGTGTGATTATAATTGATTCTGGTTTATTTCCATATGAATGTATGTGTCCTGCTTATGAAAACAGTGGGGTCTACGCAGAACGACCTTTGTGGTGGCTGTTTCAGTGATAAAGGAGATGCAGCGACAGGCTGGTATTTATTTTGCTTTTAAGACAGCTAATTGCTCGCAAAGATAAGGATAAAAGCTTTTCCTGGTGGCCCATATGTTTCAGCGTGCGAGTGGAATCATAGCACGACCTTGCTCGCCTAGATGAACGTTTCTGTTCCGAGCGCAGACGCAAAAAAAAAAAAAAATGGATGGGAGTAAACACTGCGGAGGGGAGAGTCTATGTGGGGTTTAAAGGCAGGGATGACAGGAACACGGGCAGAGAAAAAGGCAGGTGCAGGCAGACAGACAGTCACAAATAATAGATTAGAGAGTAATGTACGGGGAGACAGACTGGCTGTCTCTCTGAGCACCCGAGTGACAGGAAGTCAGCCACAGTGAGAGACAAGAGACAAAAAGACAGATTATCAAGTAAACACCAAAACGGGACAGACAGGATGGAGGGTAGAAAGACACTTTGGAGCAGAAGCTGGGACAGATAGAGACAGGTAGAAGGAAAGATAGACAGGTAATGACATAGATAGGCAGGTTGACAGACAGGAGAGCATAAAAACAGACAAACAGGCATAAAGATAGAGTGAGATATGCAGCTACAAATGCCAGCAGATTTGTTTTTGCCAGCGTTTACGGGGCGTCGGCATTAGTAAGCGGCCAGAGACGTCAGAAAGACAAAATCTTGAGTTAAAGGGAAGGACTGTAAAACGAGAGACCGCAACAGGGAGCGACTATCAATAAGCTCTGACCTTGGAGTTCTGACCACCTGCCAAAAACAGCTGCCTATAAATCTCATGTCTGTGTGTATGATGTGTGTGTGTGTGTGTGTGTGTGTGAGGGCACGTGAGCGTACATGGGCGTGATTCATGTCTTTGCCACAAACTGGGTTGTAAAGTTATTGGCGGTGGAAGTAAAAACGTAAAAGCAAGCGTGGAGCAACCTTGAGATTTAATATCTCTCTACCGAAGGGTTCACACACGCGCGCACGAAATCTCCCTTCTCTGTGGATTAATCATTTTTCCCAATACGTGTCATTAAGGACGACTTCTAACACACAGTCACGTCTAGAGATTTCTATTGCGTTATCGATTTCTCCTCTTCTCTGTTCCCTTCCTCAACTTGTCTGTGTTCTCCTTCCCCCTCTTCTCCTTTGCCATCTCTCCATCATCTCTCTCATCAGTCCGCCCCCTCCCTTACTTCATCTTGCCTTCTGTTCTCTTTTCTTTGTCATTTCCACATCTCTAAGCTTCTTCTTTGACATTTCCATAGGTTTTTTTTTTTTTTTTGTGCTTGCTTCTGTGAAGCTCGCTACGCCTACGCCATCTCAGCTGATCATACCCAGTCATGTTGTTTACATGCACAGTATTGTGAAGGATAGATTCTTGCCTAGTTAAAGGGGCAGTTCACCCCCAAAATCTAAAATACATATTTTTCCTCTTGTTTCTAATGCTAGATTGTTTTTGTGTGAGCTGCAGTGAGTTTTGGAGGTATCGGCCATAGAGGCGTCTGCTCTCTCTCACTCGGCTTGTGGTGTTCAAAGCACCGAAAGAAAAAAAAAATACATTTGAAAAATTTAACACCAGCTGAGGTGGAAAAAGTGGGCCCATTCTTTGCTCAAGTAGAATTACAGATACTTGTTTAAAAAAGACTAGAACAAGCACTGATTCAACTTCTTTACTCGAGTAAAAGTGAAAAAGTACAGGCTCTGAAAAGTACTCTAAGTAAGTAAAAAGTGAAAAGTAATCCACTGAAGGACATTTCTACCAGCTGTTTCTACTAACTCAGCCTTACCTTGTCGAGCCTTACCACAGTCAAGTCTGTCTGTTTTGTCTTGTTTCGTCTTTTAAATTGTTTTTGTTTTTTTATGTCTTTGCCGTAATTTTCATCTTGTTACGTCATTTTAGGCTTGTTACATCTTGTTACATCATTTTTGTCTTGTGTCTTTTAGTCATTTTTGTCCTGTTGCATTTTTGTCATCTTGATATGTCACATTACATACGCTGTTTTTTTTTTCTGTCTTGCTACCTCTTCTGCGCTGCTTTCGTCTTATTGTGTAATTTTCATCTTGTTATGTCTTTCCTGTGTGATATGCACCAAACGCAAGTTGTCAGAAAAATAAATACTCAGGTAAAGTACAGATACCTGAAAAATCTACTTAAGAGCAGTAACTAAGTATTTGTAGTCATCACCCTGAACATCAGTGTCTCTTTCCAGAAATCATGACCCAGTTATTCAAGATAATCCACAGATCTTGTTGTGAGCAATTTCATGTCGGAACTACTTTCTTTCCACGGTTGAATCTGCCAGAACTACTTGCTTTCTACTATAAGAGAAACAGTCCCTTCATGAAAATGCACCACAAGTTGAGCGCCATGTATTTTCATTATATTTGGGAGGCAGACATCTCTACTGCCGATACTGTCCCTTTAAAGACAGAAAAAGGATAAGAACTTTTATTGAAGTCCTGTCAAAAAAAAGTACATGGGCCCAAAGTGAATACTATCAGCAGGAGAGCCATACAGTGATGCCAAACTAATGTTCTCTGAGAGTTTTTTTTTTCCAAAAAACTATTAAAAGGTGCTTATAAACATGTTTCACATTCTCTTCTTCACAGGTGTGGCCAGGAGAAACTGTGTTTCCAGACTACACCAGCCAAAACTGCATCGACTGGTGGGTTGATGAGTACGAGCTCTTCTCCAGGGAGATCAAACACGATGCCCTCTGGATTGTAAGTCAATTTTTAAACACGTAAAATGAAGGTGTGTATTCACTGATTAGCTGTTCGCTAAGCAAAAATTCTGAAACTGGCATTATTCTGCAGCCAATTATGCACGCACCGGGGCAGCGGGCTTACATTTTTTGTAATTTTCAGTGGCAATTACTTCGCTGCAGGTTGAACACCAAGGCCAATAAAGAGCACCAAACACAGGCTGACACAAAACACGGGCTGAAATTCATATTATGCTCTTAATGATTCCTCAGCTGAAAATTTGGATTTGGCTCACTCATTACTCAGGCTGTTTGCTGCAGTACACACAGTTTCATATTTTACTTCAGACACCTTAGTTCAACCCAAGTTACTTTACTAATGTTTATCAGGGGAAAAAGTTCTGGAAGTGCGTAAAATCTTATCATTTTAGTGGAGGGAATCGAAAGGTATCAAGGTAATGTAGCATTATCATACAACACAGGGTGTTACAACAAATTGAGAGTTGTAGTTCCTCCACGTTCCACATAAATACAACAGAATAGGGTAAAAACAAAAGATAAAAACATCTACAGTTATTTACATATATGCATATAGAGGTATACATTGGAAGAAACTAAAAAAGAAGGAAGGGACATTACAATAGAACATTGTATGCTCTGTTTGGTGCCAGACTTTGATGCCAGCTCTGTGGAAGCCTATAGGAAAAGTGTTCTAAAACCCAAAATATCAATCTTGTAAAACATTTGATGAAGCAATGCCTTTTAAAAAAATAAAAGAACACACTGAAGAGAATAACATACTGACTGTTTAATGTAGGTCTTCAAATAACATATGGTTCAATAGAACTGACACTAAAGTCTAAAACATGGTCTGTAGAAATGTAATGTCCCTTCTCTCTTCCTTTGTGCACTTGTACACACTCAGGAAATAATTCTGTTGTGCAATTTTTTTGAATCTGCACCAGGTTGGATGTAAACAACGAGATGGTGATGATAATGCGGTCAAATAATCACATTAAAAGTCTGACATCTGGGAAACATTTTTCATCAACTTAAACTGTCTAGCCAGGATATTGTGGTGAAGCAGGTCTTTGTGTTGGCACAACAGTCTCTGTTTTCCAGTTGCTTTGCCAGCCTGAGTCCCATTGTGTCCATTTCATTTTCCTGCCCTGACATTACCAAGAACAGCCTTAAGTCCAAGCTGGAGTAGCATGGCTCTTGTCCCAGCTCACCTCCTCTCCTCCTGGGGTGGTCTGCGATGGTGCATCCAGTTGATCTAATTGTGTGGTTGAAAGATGCCGACTGCATTCTTGATCGGTTCACCGTCCACTGCTCTTTAATCCTGCTCTCTTTTCTAATGCCTACAAGTGTATTTCTGTCATAGGTGATATGCGTTTCAGCAATAAAGCCGAAAAAAACAATAGATTAAAAGAGAAAAGTAGCATAGTTTGAAGGATCTACATGCACAACACTTTTATGGCATGTTGTAAATAATTGCACCGATTATTGTAAAGGTCCAGTGTGTAAGATATATGGAGATTTATTAGCAGAATACATGAGAAATGGAATATAATATTCATAAGTAATTTTCATTACTGAGTAACCACCTGAAAATAAAGATGATTGTGTTTTCGTTACCTTAGAATCAGTCCATTGTGTATCGACTGAAGGATCCCCATCCACGAGGCTGCTGTGTTGCTGCGCCATGTGTGGCCCAGAACAGACAAACCAAACACAGGTTCTAAATACAGCCTTTAGCATTTTGTGTGTGTTTTTGTGGCCACTGTAGATTCTCCTACACCCTCGGAAAGTGAAACCCAGCGTTTGTAATCTGCAAGCTCACCACTAGACGTCATTAAATCGTACACATCGGTCCATCAAACGATTAGTTTAGACATATAATCGTGTTTTCTCAAACAATATTATCTGATACACTTGCAGGACATGAATGAGGTGGCTAATTTCAAGAAAGGATCTATCAACGGCTGTGCTAATAACAAGCTTAACTACCCTCCCTACACTCCAAGTAAGACACTTCTGTCTTTTTTCTTTCTTTTCTTTTCTTTCTTCTTATTTCTTTTTTCCTTTTAGTATCCACAATATCTGTCTTCCTTTGGAGACATGCTTGAGTCTAAAAACTTTGTCATGGAAGCATTGTTAGTTTGCCCTTGCTTACAAAACAGTTAGAAACCTACAGTTTATGAGAACAAAGTACTCTGAGGTACAAAGAAACAGAGGATGTCATATCCTTGCAGCTTGTGGCCCAAACGCTGTGCACAAGTTGATAAATTTGCCACAATAGCTCATAAAGTAAGTTCAGGTCCAGAGGAAAACTCATCTAGAATAGTGGGTCCCCGGTGTGGAATTTTGAAAATGACTCTTCTGCCATGTCTTTTATTCCAACTGTGTCCCAGACAGGATGATCATAACTGGAAAAGGCATGCTCCCCTGATGCCACCTTTTTATTGCACTCCTCCTTAGTCATCCTCTTCCTCCATTGCTCTTTCTGTCTCTCATTTCCTCATTGTTCCCACTTCCTATTGCAGTATATATCAATGTCTCTCTCGTTCTTTCTGTCTCCTTCTTCCTCTTTTTTCCTCTCTCTGCACTCTATATTAAGTATTCATTCCATACCTCCTCTAACCCCCATGTCTTTACCTCCTTCATCTTTTCTCTCCCCCAGAGATTCTGGATGAGGTGATGTACAGTAAGACTCTGTGTATGGATGCCAAGCAGGCCTGGGGGAACCACTATGATGTCCACAGTCTGTATGGCTACTCTATGGTGCTGGCTACTGAAAAGTGAGTGCATTCACTATCGATGACAGAGGGAGTTTGGCCAGCTTGTGCTATGGAGGCCAACTTGCTGCCACCCCTCGAGAGCAATGAGGCGTTGGCAGACTCAGAACGCGCTAATGTCAAAACACACAAAATCTTTGAAATCAAGTGTTGTAGATGCAGAATCAGATGAGAAACAGCCTTAAAACAGAAATAAGGAGCTGACATGCAAAAGTGCAACAGAGAAATCTGTCAGTTCAGAGCAGGGCTGTGACTTATGCCCTCGGCTAAATCACAGCCTGTGACTCTCAGACCATTTGCAAGTTGGATCCCATGTGATAAGTGCAGAAATATGTTTTAATGAGCCTGGCTCCCAGGGTGAGTGGATGAATTTCTCATCTGGGTCTGGCACTGAAACAGTTTAAGGCCCCATTACTTACACAATCCTAAAGAGAGGCATCAAAGTCATTATAGGATATAATCATTGAGATATGGAAATAGATATAGAGATTGATGACGCATTAAACAGGTTAAAGTTTATTTAACCTGCTTTATGCTTTATGTATTGGCTATTAAACATGATACTCTGAGTAGAGTGCACATATGCTAGACTGAGTGTAAACATTTGGCCTGTTCTCTCTATTAACACTTTCAGACTGGGGATAACACGATGTGCGTCATGCATGCAGGTGGCACTTCAATTTTTGTATTAATAGATGCAAAGCCCAGTAAGTTCACATAAAATACAGCCCCAGTTCCTAAAGAGTTGGGATGGTGTGAAAAATGTAAATAAAAACAGAATGCAAGAATTCGCAAATACTTTTCAACTTGTATTCAGCTGAATACAGTACAAAGACAAGATATTTAAACTGATAAAACTTAACTATTTTTTGGAAATATACACTCCTGCAACGCATTTCAAAAAAGTTGGGGCAGTGGCAACAAAAGACACCTGTCACATCTGTCAAGTCACCATTAATGCTTTTGTAGTAACTTCAACAATTAGTGTCCTCAGTTCCCAAACGGTTACTGAGTGTCATTAAAAGAAAAGGCCATTTAACACAGTGGTTAATGTGCCCCCGTCCCAACTTTTTTGGAACATGTTGCAGGCGTGGCTGAGTGAATTGGGTCCAAAATCCACACAGCTAATCTCGGTTTCCATGACAAAACCTCAAAAAAAAAAAAAAAGCTCACAGCAATTTGAAAAGACAGCAGCAGCAGAGGTTCACCAGAGCACATTAGATTCATCCTTCAAAGACCATCAAAATAGTATAGTCAAGATAATTAGATGAGTAAATTTGTGGAAGCCTGGCACATGAGCAAGAGCTGCACAAAAACACAAACCACTTAAATGTCACAGAGGTATAAAAGCTGCAGTCCTATTTATCTTGCTACAGGAATTTCTATAGTCTCAAAGCCCTCAGCGAATCATTTCACACAAGGCTAAAGTTGGCGTCAGTTGCAGAATTTTAATATGCACTAATGGTGATGGTATGGGAAATTGCATCAATTAGAAAGCAGCACACACCTGCACTAATGGGTTTTCGGCTGATGGAAAATTACACCCCATAAAACTAAACAAATGCAATGCACACCCCTTGATACAGAGATATATCATATGTGGAGGATAAAAGTAAGATGGAGCCTAAACTGTCAAAATATTGGTAACATTCAGCTTTCAGTAAGAGGTTATATATCTTACTGTACGTCAGTATCACAATGGTTTCTTCAGCTTTTTTCCCTGACTTATTAGGATATTCTGGAACTCATTTATGTCGATTCATCACTTCCATATGCTTCAATGTACCTCAGATGCCAATAAAATCACTGCATTTAAATAAAATGCCACTGTAACCTTTCAGGTGTTACTTTCTTTCCCGAATGGAGCCTCAGTATTGCTTAGCTCAGTGTCTGCAGAGGCAGAAAAAGAGATTCTTTCAGAGTGATATTATTGCCGCATTGTATTCCCACTTGTTTTTTAGTGTTCTTACATTTAAGTAGGATCTTAAAGTGACCATTTTTTGCAAATTGTCAAGCTCATGCTTTTATTTTTGGGTTTCTTACATGCTCAACACTTCAGAAACACTCTGTTTTGGCTCCTGTCTTTTAAGGCCCCAAGCCCATTCAAAATTCTGCTCCAGACTAGCTGTACATTATGCAAATGTGCTACAACGTGATGTCACCAAGCAACGGAAGAAGGGATTGATCACAAATAAGGCCTTTCAGGCAGTTTAAGAGTGGTGTTCTCTGTGAGAGGGAGAGAGAGAAACAACCTTGGTGTGGACTTAGGGCTTTGTAACTTGGCAGGTCTTTTAGATGCACAAAAAAGCTAAATAACACACTAAAGGAAAGGAAAAAGCGTTACATAGCGTCTCTAAGGATTGCAATGACACCACACTGATCCACTTGGATGTATACTTGGAGAAAGGACTTTCACATTCATGTTGACAAACATTACACATAGATATGAAGGAAAAAGTGTGTAGTAAATAGTCAGACCTCAAACTGTCGGCGCTTTCTGCTGCTCCTATTTTAACAATAAAATGTCTGTTTCAAAAGTTCCTCAGTTAAAGTGGAAATCTTTCACTGATGCCCAACTGTTGTAGAAAACAGCTAAATAAATGCAACCCCTTTCACTTAAAACAATAATATGCGTTGTATATATTTCTGTATTAAAATGTCATAGACATATGTTATACATTTTGTTGAGTTGTGTACTTACGTTATCCCAAATGTTTTTAACAATGTTCAGACACAGAATAATCCATAACTTCTTCATGATATCTGTGAGTTTCTTGCTAGCCACTAGTTGCTATCACTTCAGGGAAAACAAGGGATAAGTTGGATATGTCAGAGAGTGAGGAAGAAAGTTTGCAAACCTGACTAAACGGAACATGAATAAAAGATTAATACCTTACCTTGTCCATGAACGTGATTTCTGCCCGAGTCACTTCAGATAGATTTTCATTGGTAATCGCGGTTGTTTAACAATAAAGATAAAAACTCCCATGATCCAACAGTACTTGACAACAGCTTTTACTAGGGCTTCAACACTCCACACAAATCTGCTACAGCAAACTCAAAGGGTCAAGAATCAAACTCAAAATTCACAAGGCAAGGCAAGTTTATTAGGACCATGCAGACGCAAGGCAATTCAATGTGGTTTACAGGAGCATAGAAATAAATTAAAGATAAGACATTAAGAGAACATTAAAATTGCATTTAAAACACCATGTTGACCGTCCCTTCATGTTAGTTTCAAAGCTCAATCTCACATGTGAAGCATGTTAATTTCAAGGATCAAGGCTTATAGCACTGGCTTAATGAGTAGGACAAGCTAAAGTTTAGTTCAAAAAGCATTTTATGTACTATTTTTATATTTGGTATAGCAGTGATGCTGACTGGCATGTGATGTGAAGTGTTTTTGGAAATAGTCTCTAGAAGTGTATGATTCAACTTCCTCCTATGGCCTTGAGTTAAAAAAAAGTTTAACTAAATTGTAATATTAAGTCACAATACTTGTAGAATTACAATACATATTGAATCAGCACCCAAGTATCGTGATAGTATTGAATCAGAAAATAAGTGTATCATCCTAGTCCTTATATTGTATACACAGAGGCATAAAGACACAAAATGTAGGCCTACATGCACAAAGGAAAACGTAATACACACACAGGGCACATTCTTATGCAGTGGTGACCATGAAATACCAGCCCTCTGAAGTCAACTTGCTGACTCACTCCTTTGGTATTAAAGCTAGCTCATCTTTCTTTTGTCTTCTTTCTCACTCCCTCTTTCTTTTTTTCCCAGACTCTGTCCACTAATTAAAATGTATTATTGGCAGGAGACACAATTTGTAAACATCATCAGGGTTTTATATTGTCATGGAAATCAATGCTGCTTCGATTTCCCTCATCAAACAAAATAATAATGTACAATAGGGAAGGAAAAGTACTACTAGTTCTGGCTTTGTCCCCATCTAATATCTCTGTTTCTTGCTCATCCCTGTGAGCATGTATGTGTTTGTGTATGTGAGTGTTTGATATCTGTTTCTCCCTGGTGCTGGTCTGTCTCAGTACCCCCATGTCCTTTTTATCTTAATGACCTCTCTCTCCCTCTCCCCCTGCTTCTCTCCTGGCTGCCTCCTCTCCATCCCACAGAGCGCTGCAGAAAGTGTTTGGAGCAAACCGTACCCTGATGTTGACCCGCTCCTCCTTCCCAGGTGTGGGAAAATATTCGGGTCACTGGCTGGGGGACAATGCTGCCAACTGGAACGACATAAAATGGGCCATCCCTGGCATGCTGGAGTTTGGACTCTTTGGGGTTCCCTACGTGAGTAGCAAACCTCCACAGAAGGGCAAATATTGTTCCCTCTATGCTTAAAGCCAACATGAAAATGAAATCAGATTGCTATTTGCTTCCACATATTTGACTACCCCCCCCCAGCTAGAGAGACCAACAGAGGTTCAACAACAGGGAATACAGTACAACAGTGGTTTTCTTATTGGGTTTGGCTCCTGGCACCTCACAGCTAAGTCAGCAAATGTGGTTCCACGGCTAACTGAGCTAACAACAGTTAGCTATTAGTGAATCTAACAACAAGTAAAGCTATCAGGATGCTATGTAAAGTATCAGGAAAATTGGTGAGGCCAGGCCCCCAGCCCATCATCTTCTCTGGTAGCTACTGTTAGCTGCTGAGGCAGTCAACTGTAAAATGCCTCTTCGCATAATCTGGTATCAAAGACACTACTTTCCCCAAAACAAATAAATTCTAGCCAGCAGGCCTGTAGCAACTGTAACCATGGTAACCACTGTATTTTGGGGAGACAGAACAAGGTTTGAGGTGGCAAACACCCAAAGACACACTGACATACCATACTGTTGCATATAAGTTACCTAATGAGTTTTAGCCTTAGCTCTGCACCGCTAAAAGTTGAAGATTGATTGACAGGTGGATGTCCTCATATTATTGGTTGAAATTGGTTAATTCCAGCTTACATAAGCATCTGCCATATTTTATTTTACAGAAAGAAAAAATGGACTTTCCCTGATTGTGATATAAAAATACAACAATTATGTTAGCTTTTATTTTGACAGGAAAAATGCCATGATAAGACTTATCATGTCTGTGAGAAGTCATCTTTTCAGTGTTTGCACTTGAGCTACAGAGTCAAACATCATATCACAAAATTCAGTGCTAATATTTTAATTTGGGCCTTATTTCAAGCCTTTTTACTTGTGTAGAAAAGTACTATTTGCAGTTTTGTCTCATAGCCTAGCTCTCTCTTGAGACTCTGGCATTGTCATAGCACACTTGTAAAAGAAAAACTTATGAAAGAAATTCAGGCACCCAAGATCTCTGTGAAGTGTGGTTCTTTTTTCTTTTCTTTTTTTTTTTTTAATTTTTTTTAGCAAATATCCATTGACACAGGCACATTTCACTTGAGGCTCAGATTCCCCTCATATAGAATTAATGAAAGAGACAGAAATGCTATTAGGTATGTGGAACACTGGTATCATACTAAAAATCTCAGAAAGTTAGCTAGAGCCAGTTGTAAATCTTACTACGTGTTTCATTTTAGTTAACATGTATTTCTGGAATTCAGAAGTTTCTTTTTCGTCTATTTAAAGGAGGTTTCAGCTGCTAATTGAGATCTATGTTCAGGCGTAGGCATAAAGACAGAGGGGCAGGCAAGAAAAAATGTGTCTGGAATGAGATCCATTAAAACGTCTGGAGGAACACCAGTTCCCGTTGCAGGAACAACACCACGTTCAAAAAACATAGACTTGAAAAACTGCTACTCAGTACCCAAGAGCACCCTGTACTTGCATGTGTGTATCTGCAGTCCAAACAGCGGCAAGAAAACAACAGGGAGTCGAACGCACACCCTAACACACATGCACACACTCCTCCAGCTGTGCGCGTCAGGTGGTCTTATAGATGCCAACTACATCCCGGTGGGACTGTGTCAAGCAGATTTTAGGTTCTTCAGCACACACACACGTACTCATACGCTCCCACAAACAAACAGAGAGAGAGAGAGAAAGAGAGACAGCAGGAGAAATGGGATTTGGATCGATCCCCCCCCCATTGAGTCTGTTGTAAAATGTGGCCAGTAGTAAACAATAGAAAGCAAGCAGTCTCCGCAGACTGGCCTTTGACTGAAGTCTCTTTGTTGGACTCCATTGTGCAATTAATGTAAATAAAGATCACTGCCCACATCTACTGTCTGCCAGAAAATCTTGACTGAATTGAACGCGCTTCAAGAAAGACATTTTAGAAGACAAATATGTGGCCAGCTTTTTTGTCTACAGCAGGAGATTTGATGACTTCAGATTGAGTTGTTTTCTTTCCGACAGTGCCTGGATTGATGCTACTTAACAGTTAAGAGCTACTTAACAGTTTCAACATACACTAAATCTTTGCTGATACACTTATAAAATGTAACAAGCTGTACTTTGTATTAAATTAGGTGACAATTAGAAATAATATGTTCTTTATTAGCCAGTAAACAATCATAGCTGTACCCTAATTAGACACCATACACCCAACGGTACACTAATAAGATGTGACAATCCATATAAAAATTAGAAATATTATGTTTTTTTTTATTAAACACTGTTAGACACTTTATAAGACTTCATTAGAGGGTAGTTAGGGACACATTACAACAGAACTGTACTGTAAACTAAAGTATATTATTTTCCACAGTTAGATGCTTATTAGACTTTTTAGTTTACAGTACAGTTCTGTTATAATACGTTAATTACCCTCTGAGAAAGCCCTAAAAAAGGTTCTGTTGTAATGTGTCCAAAATTACCCTCTAATAAAGTCTAATGAAGGTTTGGTAAAGGGTCTAATACTGTCTAATAAAAAACATATATAATTTGATACAAGGTGCTTTTTAAGTCTTATTGGTGTACTGTAAAATGAAGTACGACCCAGTCTTCATCTGGAATCCACATCATCCCCTTCTCTTGATTGTGTCACTGTAGGATTCCAATATACTGAATGTAACATTTAAGATAATAGAAATATACTGTACATTCAGGCAAAATGTCAAGCTGTCGTCCCCTCATGCGTTCCAGATTGGAGCTGACATCTGTGGATTCTTTGATGACTCCAGTGAAGAGTTATGTCGTCGCTGGATGCAGGTGGGAGCTTTCTACCCCTTCAGCCGGAACCACAATGCTCAGGGCTACAAGGTACTGTAAAGGCACTTTTGTTCTACAATTCTTATATTAGACTGTCAGTTTTAGATTTATGTGTCGCACAGCCATTGTTTGGTCTGAAGTGCTGCAGGGTATAACCTTCATTTCATAACATTGCATAGGTGCCATGTACTCCAAGTGGTTAAAAATAGAAACTTCTTTCAGTATCCATGGAGATTGTCATCATACCAGCACTAGTACAACTGTGCTATAAAATGGGAGCAGTGGGATCTCTGATTTCGGGTTTAACACCGGGGATGTAAGCTGTGGCAAATCATTATAGCTGCAGTGGGCATTGGAACATCTGAGCCTGAAGTAAAATGTAGAAGCTCAGTGCCAGACTGGGGCTGAAATTTTACACTATAGTAAAAGATAACGTTAATGCTAAATTATGTTAAATTACTATGATATGAGGTGCCATATGGTGGATACATGGCCAGCGTATTGTAAAATATCAAGGCAATTTAAGTTCTGGTGGCCCCGATACTGGACCCTTAACTAACCTTTGAATGGGTAGTGTTATCTCTCTCCACTGCACTGTACCACCTCTTCAGCTTCAGCTGTGACGTCTCTTTATATGTGTAGAATGTGATGTCTTTCCTAGTATTCTGAATTAGCCTGAGATGTTGGGTGACAAATTGTGTAATGATGAATTAACATCAGAAAAAGTAGTTGACCACTCACTCACGAAGCCCTGCCCTCCATAGTTAACTTTGCTACACTTGTCAAGCTTTTCATTCTCCCACAACACAATTAGAACCAGACCGATACTGGATTTTTGGGGCAAATGCCAGTACTGATGGGAGGTAGAACTATTCTGATGTTGATAAGCTATATCAGCTGATATTGTTTATACAGAATATAGAATATGCGCATAAAAACACATTTTTTGCAGTGATCCCTCAATTTAGTTATCTAACACTTGTGACAAAGATATGTAATGGAGGCAGGATATTTTACAATTTAGTAAACTTGACTGTCCAGAATGACATCAGGGCAATGAAACACTGAACTTTCTTTTTTAATATTTTAATAAATAATGATAAAAGATTAGTTGAAGGATGACACTATACAAGTTACATTGTACAAACTAAACAAGCTTTCCAGATGATTAAAACTTCTGACTGCATCAACATCAGAACTTTTCACCACTTAACTGAAATTCAGTTTCAGCCTCGTAATCTTACTAAAGAAAAAAGAGTGCTCTATCGGTATAGTACGCGTATCAGCAGATATCCAAATTCAGATGTTGGAACTGGATCGGAAAAGAAAAAAGTGGCTCGGTGCATCTCTAAGAAGCACACTATAAAATTAAATGTTACACGTCAGATCAGAGCAAATGTCAAAGCGATACACAGGAAAGCACCCACTGAGCCTACAACAGTGCTTATATTGACGTTACATACTGAGCTATTATTGTAGATGAACACAACTAACGGGAGAAAAGTCAGTCTTCAGTGTTGAATAGCGTGAAAATTGATGCTCTCGCAACATTTGCCATGTGACATTTCCATGCTCATCACTGCTTGCAAAAATAGAACAGCGTTGAGGTAGGGAACGGGGGGGTTGAGTAAGAAATGGTGTGTGTTGGAAGGAGGAAGTTGGGTTGGAGGGAGGGAGGGGTGTGTGTGTCGGGGGTGGGGGGCTGTATTTGCTGGAGGACAGGGACATGATGATGATGAATTTGAAGTACGATTTCCACTAAACGAGACAGCTAATGTGTGACCTTTGCTTTGCCCTAATCATGGCTCTCATCACACGGCCATGCAGGCCAGTCCAAACACACACACACACACAAACGCACACACACACGAACACACACACAGTTCTCATCACACTCTCAGAGGTGCCGAGGGCATAAATGATTAGCCAGATGAGAGGAGCACGGCCTGTTAGCAGCTAATCACCCTCTCACTCTCAGCTATCGTAGAAATTAAATCATACTTCTCTGTTTCTTTCTCACACACTTCTCCCTTCATTTCTTTCTCTCAAGTTCTCTTTTGCTCATTCTCTTAGCAAACTCTGCTTTTAGATTAGTCCTATGTAAAGTTAATTTCCATTTTAATCATTATAAATAAGGTTAATGTCCACTTATTCTTCATGAATAAATTGGTGATGTTAAAAAAAAACAGTTCCTTCTTCTTCTTACTCCCATTTTTTCCCATCTTTTCCTACCTCCTCCCTATCCTTTCCCTTCAAGTCTCTCCATTTCACTCTAATTTATTCCTTCCCTCATGCAAACAAGTTCTGCTTTTCATCCTCTCATCTTTTTCTCTTTTTTTCCTTTATATAAAAGACAAATCTTTATTTCCTTTCCCCTCTTCTGCTTTCTCGTTCATCAATCCCATCCCTTTAATTCATCTTTCTGTCTCCAGCCCCAGGATCCAGCTGTGTTTGGCGCACACTCAGCTCTGGTGAGGAGCTCTAAACATTACCTGACGATACGTTACACACTCCTGCCTTTCCTCTACACACTCTTCTACAAAGCCCACACCACGGGGGAGACTGTTGTACGTCCTGTCATGCACGAGTAAGTCACTCACTATATTGTAAATACTGTCAAGCCCTCATAATGCCAGTTCTGCCAGAGACACTTTGCGTCAAGGAGTCGACCGTTTATAGCAAACGTTTGTTTCAAAATAAGATATGGCTAGGAAAGGGTCTGCTGTTTGAGGGAGTCGGCGTTCAGATCCTTTGAGCTAATTCCCTAAAACAAAACTGAACGAGGTTGAACCTCACAATAGAATTTTTTCTTTATCTGGGTCTGCAGTCATGGGTGTTCAACATGAACAGAGGGGCCTGAGCATACAGCCCTGGGGGACTCCAGTGTTGCACTGGAAATAAAAAAGATATTTAGTTTACTGTCATAGAGGAGAAAAAACCAGAAAATACTCCCTTTTGAGAAGCAAAATTTAGAGAATTTGTACATCTTTTCTTAAAAAAAGTGACTCAAACAATTAATTGATTATCAAAATAGTTGGCAATTCATTTAATAGTTGACAACTAATCGACCAATCGTTGTAGTTCTACAAAATACTAGTAGTCATATTGATACGAGGGAAACATACAATTTAAATCTACAGTGACTTTCTACAGACATGTTGCTTCAAGCCAGGTCTGCTTTCCTCTCTGTGCAACACAAGCAATGAGCAGGAGTTTAGCTTTATTATGATAAGAACAACAATAAACCTAAGAATGTGTTACGTATTCACAAGGGATCAGCTAAAGAGCATGCATGAGGTAATAGAAACCCCCCACCAAAAACTATTCCAAACCACAAGGGGGAAATATGCCCGTTGTTCAAATGATCACTTTGGACATTAGCAACATGGCAAACACTTGCCAGACAACACCACAAGAAATTAGCTCAACCGCTACATGGATTTCATTGCTTGCTTAATACCAATGCAAAATTACACTGCTAATGAATACACAGAGATTTCTAATTGATACACAGCAGGATAGAAAAGTGTGAAAACAGCATGCACTAATCACATGCAAGCAACAGAAGTCGTAAATCAAACTAAGTGAATCTTGAACCAAAAAATATAGCCAACAATAATGAAAACACATTAGCCAAAACATGCCAATGTCCAATAATAACCCACCTATCCTGGCATAATGGTGAGTGGAAATCCAGTAAATAGTCTCCTGATAGAGCGGTCTCAGTCCGACAGCAAAAACAGGAAAACTCTGCTTCTGTCCTGGTATATATAAGTGCCAGCTGGTGGTTGCAGACATTTAGTCCTTCAAAAAGCCCTGCGAAATGAGAAGCCAGATTGTGTCAGGTGAGTTGTGGTAGCAAATAGCCGTAGTAGACAAAGTTGGACATTACTTAAAAAAAAATATGAATGACAGTCAATAACAAGAGACAAATAATTTTTCCCGTTTGAATTGTGTCATGAATTATACATATTAGGTTTGTCAATTTGACAGATAACTAAGTCAAGAAAGCAGCAGTTTGTGGTACGTTTGTCATAGTTTAGTTTAACACCGATCTCACACAAGAGACATTGTAACGTTATCCTACCTGAAGTGTTTTATCCAGCGACTCCTGGTCCTTTATCAGCCAGGCTGCCAAAGAACAAGCAAGACCTGTTATTCGTGTGACTACAACTTGGCATGAAAACACAAAGGCATCGTAGCTTCAGTGGCTAACATGACACAATGATGGGAGAAAGTGATGATGTCACTTATGCGACTGTAGTCTTATAACACAATAACATATCTTTGCAGTCTTCCACTTCAATGGTTTTGTAACAAACTGCGACTTTCTTGACTTGTAAAATTACCTTTTCAACTGACAAACATCATATGTGTAGTTTGTGGCACAATTCAACGTGGATCAAAAAATTATCGTACCTTGCCATTTGACTGCCGTTAATATTTTTTCTAAAATAAGGTCCCATTGTGGTCCAACAGAAGGGGAGGGACTTTGGCTCTCTATTGACCACTTAGGCTTTTTACTACGTTATATCAACATCACTGCCATATTAAAAAAGTCAAGAGTGACCAGTGAACAAATCCATGTATGTGGGAGCTGCATTCTGGTTAAAAAACACTATAATGTTTATTTCTCAACAGATTTCAATGAGTTGTGTTATACTGTATCCAAGCATTTATGATCTACAATATCAGGTCAGTCTTGCCCTTTTCAATATGGTGGTGACATTGGTGACCAGTGCGACATCTGCATAATTAGCAGCTATTCTTAACTATGCTTCATTCATCGCTATTATTTATTTATTTTTTATTATTCAAGATGTTGCTGTATTTGCTTGTTAAGGTCATGGAAGGGGTAGAGAAAAAAAGGCTGTTGTGTATTTTGGTCTCATTCTGGAAACTAGACAGCTTTTGTGGAAATTTTAGTGCCACAATGAGTTTTTCTTTTAAAAATCTTGAATGCACAATAAATGATGTGTGGAAACAGTGGTAACATAACATTTAGCAAACTAACATCCCCAAAAGTTGTCATAGAACAGTGGCAGTGTGCAGACAGGTATTTAGTGCCGAAACAAAGACGGACATGGTGCTTTTACACAATGAATTTATTAAGAGCAAAATGAAAAATATATATCTAATTGGTTCTGTACACTTCTTTGTCGCTCCCCAGGTTCTACTCTGACAGCAACACCTGGAAAGTGGACCGCCAGTTCCTCTGGGGAAAACACCTGCTCATCACACCTGTACTGGACCCGGTGAGCCAACACATAAACAAAAAAAAACAAAAAAACACACACGTACATATGTGTATTTCTGCAACTATGGGAATCAACCAAAAAAATTAGTCTCTATGAATTTTATTTTATTTTCAATGTTAATTTGGAACGTGTCTATTTTTTTTTTTTTATAGTTTTCACCATTTGTTCTTAAACTTTTAAGACATTTTTGTATTTCATCATGCTTTGTGCATCATTGTAAATACTGATATAAAAGAATACAAAAGAATCATGTTTTTTTCTATGCGATGGAACATTTAGACAGTAACCTTAGATGCCAATTGTCACGCACACAATAGATAATATACCTATGTTGCTTTTTATGACAGGTGGCTGATAGCTGCACTGGTCTCGCTCAATACTGGATACATTTTCTAAAATTTTTTTTCCCCATTTGTCACTTAGACACAAAAACATGGGATCCAAGGTCCAGGCTGAAAATAACTGAGGTTACTATTTGTTTGCCTTGAAATTGTCTTTATTTTTAAAATGTAGTTCAAAATACTCAGTGGCTGTTTGGTAAGGACACACAATAAAATATTCCAGGAGACACGATGAGTGGGCCAACATATCAGCTATGCGATCACTTGCTAACTACTGTTTCCATAGAAATTAGAATTGTTTGGCTTCAAAAGAATCCTGTCACAATGGAATTTGTGAAAACAGGCATATTTAGATGAAAAAAAAATCCTAGAAATAATCAATAAACAAAAAAATCATTTTGATATGATGTGAAGTAATATTGATATGAAACACTTTAATTTGAAAGAATGTCATATTGTTTTTACATATCTGAACTTGGAAAGAGCTGACATGGACAAAAGAGGTGTTCGTTTTTTCACCCTATGAGAAATTTTAGCATCAATCCAAAATTACACTGCTGACACTTAAAAGTGCTCGTAGTTGCAGAAACAACATATATGAACATGCCTCAATCCTTCAAATACATGTGGTCATTTCAAATGTACTTGCATGTGTTGTCATATCTCAACACACAAAGTTTCGTATACAGTACATGTTGTACAGAGAGAAATGTGTCTTGCAGATGATGCAGATGAGATGAGTTACTCACACACACACACACACACACACACACACACACACACACACACACTCACGCAGTCATACACATACACACACACCCTGACCTCCACTGGGAAAACATGACATGGGATTTTCTTTGTTGCCCTCCCCTCCTCTCATCCCTCTTTCTTCTCTCTTTCATATCCTCCCTCTTTTCTCTCAGCTCTAATGAGAGCACTGACCTCATTACTAGCAGATTAGAAGTGTAGATAGAAGTGTGTATGTGTGTGTTTGTGCGTGTTTGTCTCAGTGTGTGTGCGTGCATGCCCCTGTGTGTATGTGTAAACGTGTGCGTGTATGTGTGCATACACCGCGATTGCGGTCATGTCAAAGTGGCCTGATTAATAAGCAATTTAGCATGGCCTCTTGTGAATTACGGAATAGTGGAAAGCGAATTGGATTCATAGTGAGGCCGGGGATAAAGTAACTTCAATCAGTGTGAAAAGTTTCTAATACGAGGAGTGGAGGGTTTATGCTTGCGGTGCCTCAGGGTTCGAGCTGTCCTTAGGGTAGTGAAAAGGAGAGGCCGTAAGGTGACTATGCAAGTTGTTATTTTTGTGAATCCAAAAGACAGACAAGACTAACGCAAACAGCAGTCAGAAGTGCACCTCCTTTGGGTGCTTTTAAGGTCAGAGGCACAGCTGAACTGTAGTGTAATCGGAAAACAGGATAGGATAAAAAGAAATCCATTATCAGTGGGTGTGTTCGGGGCTGGCATCAATTATGACCAACCTTTAAAAGTAATGTGCTCTGCATCAAAGTGCCCTGATAATTGAATAGAGAGAAACGTCTGCAGTAGACATTATGAAGAGCAAAATTCCTGACCTTGCTTTTGGTGGTGCAGAAATGTCATGATGAATTTACAGTATGTTAGATAGACTTAATAGGGAATCAGATCACATGTGTGCTAACCATGTAGCCCTCATCTGGAAACTCTGTGGGTGCCACTGAAAACAACAGCAGGGACAGTTTGGTGGTAACACATTATTTAATACGGTGTGCATAAGACTGCATTGCACTGTCATAACACCTGTCATTAACACAAAGGAATCTTTATGAATGTTTAGACTGTCTGGAAACAGTGGTTACCTGCTTTAGCTACAAACCATTAACCATTATCTGTCCATCAGGTAACTTTGTAAGCTAAGTCACCTTGGTACTGTAGTCTGATGTCAAACTAGCCTTGTAACATTTAATGACATCTTTATGACAAGTCCAAATGGTACCACTCCAGTTGAAGTCTAGGAAATTATTCAAGACACACTTATAATGGTCTCATGCTGGCCAGCTCAAAACCAACCACATATGACAGTTAAATGTAATGGCAAAACATAAAGCTAAACAGTTTCTTTATGTATGATTATGTCAAGTTGTCATGACAAAGTCATTGACAGGTTATGGTGTTTTGGTTAATGTTAAGTTGTCATAACAAAGACATCTGAAACAATGTCAATTTTGCATGAAAAATTACATTATTAACCAAACACAATGACAACAGTCATAAACAATCATAAAGACTGCTATGCTCATGATAGGTGTCATGACAGGGTTATGACAGCCTAATGACAGTCTTATGCATACCCCTTCAAATAAAGTGTTACAAAGTTTGGTTATGGGGGCATCTAATATTCAGTCCCTGACATACACATAGGATGCATTCAGCCCTACAATTCTCACTCATGCATCATGGCACACTCTGACAGCTCTATGTTGGAAACCAGTTATTCACGCCACAGCCACATGTACAGTATATACCACTGGAATGAAAACTACAAGTAATTCTTTTTCTCTGCTTGAAAGGAGTTCAAATTTAAAATCAATTTGGCCAACCTATCATCCACAAACAGAGTTTGTAAGCTTTTGAACAGCATTTGTTCATCTGCCCAGAATTTGGGTCAAACCAAACTTGAGCAAAATACCAAAGATGCACCATGCTGCTTGATCAATACTGACAAGACCCCATACTGAAGCTCCCTTCCCACCTCTGCATACTGAAGTTCGCGGCAGCTTGAGAGATACCAAAAAGGTTCATAGCAAGCAAAGAATCTGTATGTAATAGAAATGCCATAATATTGGCATAATATAGCCAATACACTCGCAAGTGGCACAGTGTTACCTATTAACAACTAGTGTCAAGGAGGTTTTGAGCAGAGTGAATTATATACATTGAGTATCTCAGACTTTAAAGTAATAATTCACATTATTTGATGTGGGGTTGTATGAGGTACTTATCGATTGTCAGTGTATTATCTACAGTAGATGAGGCACACCCTCAGTTTGAGTTTAAGTGTACAATATCTTTTGAATATTTCTACTGCTTTACTTTGACCTCAGACAGCCTTTTCTGATGGCAAAATGCTGTTATATAGGCCAAATATCACTCTCTTCAAACCAACCAAACTCTATGGGCAAAATCAGTAATTTTAGCTCGCAGAATACAGTAGTTGCTGATCTACCACTGCCTCAATCTGTTTATTTGAGTTATTGTGTGACTGCAGTGTTTTAAAAGGATAATTTGGATTCCCTGAAATTGCAATGGTGCTAACACTAACACATCGAAGCAGTGTGAGCAATTCCATGGTCTTCTGTAACATAAATTACTATTTTCACCAATGGAGTTTGGTTGGTTTGGAGAGAGAGGGATATTTGGCTCATATAGCTTCAGTTTCCAGTTAGAAAAAGCTGTCTGACAGCAAAGTAAAGCCATGATAATACTGTAAATATAGCACAAACACAAACTGATAGTGATTTCTTTAGTTCGACCTTTTCAAAGTACCTAAATGCCTTCTGTTTTCTGCACCCTACCATAGCAGTTCATGTCTTAGCTTCCGTGCTTGTGCCAGATTCTGCTTCTCCTAACTGTGGGCATGCCAACCAGCATTTACTGTAGGAAATACACTGATTCTTTATAACTACCTCATAAAACCCTGCATGAAATAACCCAAACTATTCCTTTAAGATGATAACGTAACCTCAATCTACCTGCCTAAGGCTTTATGACACTATTTTCTAAAGTTGTGTCGTCGTGTCAAACTTAGACTAACTTTAAATGATGATTTTCACTTCTTCTCTCACATATTACGTTAGAGCTTTTTTTCTTTTCTCCCAGGGTGTCTGTAAATAACATCACACCACTTAACAGGGCCTGTTACATTTTGACATGAAAACCTTAATCTTCTGCAGAAAAGTAACATAGCAGTGCTGCGTATCACACTGACACAAGCTTTAGAGGCATTTCAGACCTCTGCTCCGGCACTTGAAAAGGATTCTTTCCAAACGACAGATCTGATGTGGCTGAATATTCATCTTTTGTGGTGACAGGGTGCTGCTGAGCCGCGGCGCTGTGGTTTAAGCCAGGGTAAGGGCAGGCATTAAGCACAGAGTGCCTACTATCTGTTACAGATGCATCAGGCTGTGAAGGGCCACATGAAGAGATAGTGTCAGCCACTTGAGGAAGGTCACAGGCTGATCTTTAACAACCCCTCACATCCTACCTTCACTTTCCTTTTTCATTACTCTCATCTCTCTGTGTCTCTTTCTATTTATCGCTCTGTCCGCCTGCCTCTCCCTTTCTCTAATGATGCTCTTGCTCTATCATTCAGATCAGTTGAAGCTTTAACCTTGATCTCTGTGATAAACTGGGGAGATCTCCTGCACTCTCTCTCTGTCATCCCCTCTGGTCTTCATCCATGCTTCCACTATCCCTCCTCTTGCCCATTACTCCCTGTTCTTTTTAGCTCATCCTTTCATCAAATGTTGGCTCCCTTATCTCATCTGCATTCTCTTAATCAGCTGCTGTCAACTCACCCTTGTGATCCCATTTCATTTCATCCCCCCCAACACCCCTTCTCTGTTTCTGTGTCTCTCTCTCTCTGCCTCTCTCATCTGCCTCAGCTACCATCTGATCATTCTGCCAGTATGAATCGTGGGCCCACCTGATCAAATCTTACCTTATGGCTAACTGAGCTTCAGTACTCTAAATGAGGATACAGGCCTCACGCTCTGTCCCTCTCAATCACAGTTAGCAGCCATGCTAAGTCCTGCAGTCCCTTCCCATTTGTCAGTGGGGTGAGTGATAGGCGCCGCGAGCAAATCAGACACCAGAAAACGAGCTATAGGGGGAGCATCCATTTCCCCGGGCTGTCATCCCACAGGCTGTGCAGCGCTTGTGACAGGTGATCCGCCTCAAACTGCAAATGTGGCCCCCAAAGCAGACTTTAAGTCATTCGATCCTGTTAGCAGGCCATTATAGCAATATGTCTCAATTATATATAACTCTTTATAGTGTTTCACACGTACAATCCCCGGTTCCATTGGGGCATGGACGCTATGTAAAACATAAATAAAAACAGAATGCAATGATTTGCTAATATTTTTTGACCTCTATTCAACTGAATGCAGTACAAAGACAAAATATTTAAGTGATTAACTTGATTGTTTTTTGTAAATATACACTCATTCTGAATTTGATGCCTGCAACACATGCCAGAAAAAGTTGGGACAGGGCATGTTCACAGCTGTGTTATATCACCTTTTCTCAGTAAATGTTTGGGAAGCGAGGATACTAATTGTTGAAGTTTTGAAGATGAAATTCTTTCCCATTCTTGCTTGATATATTACTTCAGGTGCACAACAGTCCGGGGTCTCTTGTCATATTTTGTGCTTCATAATGCACCACACATTTTCAAGTCGAGGTCCAGACATGTCCGGACTGCAGGCAGGTCTGTCTAGTAGCTGCACTCTTTTACTACAAAGCCACACAGTTGTAACACATGCAGAATGTGTCTTGGCATTGTCTTGCTAAAATAAGCAGGGACGTCTCTGAAAAAGATGTCATCTGGATGGCAGCATATGTTGCTTCAAAACCTGTATGTACCTTTCAACATTAATGGGGCCTTAACAGATTTGACAGTCAGCCATGCAGTGGGCAATAAAACACCCCCATACCACCACAGATGCTGGCTTTTAAAATCTGTGCCGGTAACAATCTGGATTGTCATTTTTGTTCTTTAGCCCAGAGGACACATAATTTACAAAAACAATTTGAAATGTGGCCTCGTCTGACCCCAGCATACTTTTCCATTTTTCCGGAGATCAGTGGCATTTCTGGATTTTGTTGATATAGCCTATGGCTTTTGCTTTACATAGAAGAGTCTTAACTCAACTGCTGCTGAGCCTATGTAGTAATATTCTTTATACAGTTATGTCGTTTTTTAGTGCAGTGCTGCCTGGTTCTGGGTATTCAGTTAATTTCTGCAGATTCTCTGAATCTATTTTGGATGAACGGTGAACTCCCTAAATCCCCAAATTTGTTGCAGTTGTGTGTTGAGAAACATTGTTAAAATGTTGGACCATTTGCCCACGCAGTTTTTTTTTCAAAATGGTGAACCTCGTCTCATGCTTGAGCAAGCCTTTTGAGGATCGCTCTGTCATAGTGTCTTTTGTTGCCCTCAGTCCAACTTTTTTGAAACACTTTGCAGGTATAAAATTTAGACAGAGTTTATATTTACAAAAAACAATGAAGGATAAGCAGTTACAGACAATGACTGAATGAATAAAGCTGACGGGCCCCAGGGGGCCTCAAAATAGGACATGCTGCTGAAGAGTGAGAAAAAGAAAGGGAGCAAGATGTTGGCGCCACTGGTGCAAGTTTGACAGACGGCTTTGGCCTACGCAGCTGACATAGTGTATTTCACAATTTGGCGTGTTTTTGAGAAGGACCTGTGGTTTGCTCTTTCTTTCGCTCTTTCTGTGTTTATCTCTCTCTCCCCCTCTGTTCTGCCCTGTCAGAAAGAGCAGGGAAGTGACAACGCTATCAAAGGCTTGGCGC
This sequence comes from Lutjanus argentimaculatus, assembly GCA_034769285.1. NCBI lineage: Eukaryota > Metazoa > Chordata > Actinopteri > Lutjaniformes > Lutjanidae > Lutjanus > Lutjanus argentimaculatus. Next base: position 9,349,485 of record JAWZSL010000001.1, read on the forward strand.
TCTTCTATTGATTGCTCCTGTCTGTCCACCACCTTAAGCCATCAAAGGGTGTCACCTATCAGTCGTCGCTTGATGCTGTCTTTTCCATCATCTGTTGCACCATAGCACTGTAGTCTGAAATGTCACAAGGGCTTTGTGGAAACTTTATATCAGATGATAGGCAGTTTTTAAAATAACCCTCCTTGATGGAAACATTTTATCTTCTTCTTATTTATTATTAAGTCGCAGTGATTTATAGCAGCAAGGCATATCTATGCTTCCTTTGAGGTGTATTGTGGCGTCTCTCCTCATGTTTAGCCTTGTAAGATTAAAGTGTCAGGCTTGGCGCAGTGAGCTAAAGCAGGTGTTACAGGCTGCAAACACAAATCAAACACAGGCTTGCTTTCACACAAAACACAAAGCTGAAACCTATTGATGTCTTCTCCACAAGTCAGAGGCATATAATGTATTTTAGGGCTTGCACAATAATTGAAATATTTTTGAAATCGCAACATGGCCAACTGCGATATCCAAATCACACAAGCTGCAATTTTTTGATAAAGGGAAAATGTGTGACAAAACAGCATTATAATGAAGTACTGTCATGCTGCAGAGATGCTCTGGCCTACAAATCTTGTTCTCGAGATGTAAGAAAACATATTTGTTTGGTACAAACCCCAAACAAAAGTCACATCGTCGTGACTTTAAGTTTTTTTTTTTTGTTTTTAAAATGAAATTTGTGATGCAAAAATTGTCGTTCCCCCTAATCATGACTCATTTTGTAATCACAGTGTCTGTCAGAATAATTGCAATATGAATTATTTTAGGCAGAAACTATTTGCACCCAGGTACCAGTAGCCAACAATGCTATTTGCACCAGGGGCGGAATAGTCAATGTGACTATTCACACCCAGGCGTATATAGCCTTGCATGATAGACACAAGCACCCAGGTATCCATAGCCAGCAATGCTACTTGCACCCAGGGTGTAAAGAGTCACATTGGCTATTTAGACCCACATGGCAGAAACAAACGATCTTTTCCTAAACTTAACCAAGTAGTTTTATTTCCTTAACCCAGAAGATCTGTTGCTGAAACCTAACCAAGAACTTTTTTTGCCTAAACCGAATTACAACTGAAAACTGAAAATAATATTAAGAAGGATTTAAATAATAAGTTTACATTAAATAAGTTAAGCGTCATCACTGACTTTCAGGTCATCCAGGCCAAACCCATTAATCCACTGCATCATTTTCTTGCAACTGACTTTGTGCGTCTTAATGTGTTGACTAAGTGGGAGGGGTGTTAATGGATGAATAGAATAGATGATTCTTACCCAAGAGCAAATAGCACACTGTTGTTGTTTTTTCTTTACCATCTTGTCAGCCTCGATGTCAAGCAAAAAACTAAAAGATTTAGATATTTGTTCAAATGTGCACACATACTAAGACATATTTTGTGCTTGTTTTCTCCAGGGAAAGGACAGGATAGAGGCATATATCCCAGACGCTGTGTGGTATGACTACGAAACGGTAAGACTATTCTGCTCACTTTCTTTTTCTGATAATTGTAATTATGATCATTGCATCTGGTAAAATTGTTGCCGGCATACCTGTACATTAAAGGACCAGTGTGAAGGATTTTGTGGGCTTTATTCAGAGAATAGATTAGTGTAATATCACCTGAAGAGAGGAATCACTGTGCCTTTGTTACATTAGAATGAGCCACCACGTTGAACTGTTATGTTTCTAGAGTTGTCCAGAACAGACAAATTAAACACTGGCTCTAGATATGACCGTATGCATTTTTGTGAATTTCGTGGCAACTGCAGGCCTATACGATTAGAAGGGGAGGGTGAAACGAAGTGTTTGTAATCTACAACCTCACCGCTAGATGCAACTAAATCCTACACACAGGACCTTTAATTCATACTGTATACTTAGAGCAGATATTCCAGATGCTTCACTTTCTCTAGTTCAAGTAGTTGCTGAAATATTTTCTCCTAAAGAACAAAAAGGAATGCACCAAGCTGATGGTTCTCCATGTGAAATGCACATAATATAGATAGCATTCTTTTCTATCTGATGATGGCCATGAAATTCTTTCTAATAGGCAGTGTGAGAACATTCAATTCATGATTTAATTAGACAGCACGGTATGGGTGTTTCTTATGTTTTCCTTTCCCTAATTTACATACAGACAGAAGACAGGAGTGAGAATATTATGAACAGCTTTCAATATAATGCAATCCGATTCAAAACCACAAGGCATAAAAAATTAGCATAGAGTTGAATCAACATCTCTTTGATACAGTCTTAAGAAACTGAACATCATAAGCCTCATAAATATGATAAACAGGAAAATGGGACGACAAATAGGCTAAACAGGATTAATTGCAGGGGTATTGTGTTGGAATGCAATGGATTGTGCAGGTGTACCTAATTAATTGGTAACATAAATGCGTAGTGCTTAACAAAACCGATTGCAAAGGGGGCTTATAATAAACAGAAAATAACACGTACACAAAGAACATGTATCACATGAAAGTCTTTGCCTCGAGTTCTTTGTTCGAGACTGAGAAACGAGAGCGATAAGACAGAGCGAGAGCGAGGACAAAGATAGAGTGAAAGAGGGGACAGGGAGGAGAGGAGAGAGACTATCTCCCTGACAGAGAGATAAAAGAGGTGTTGAGCTCCTTTGGGACCTTATTTGGGCGTCACAGTGGTGATGTAAAGCGCCCACTGATCAGATGAACGATTAGATTGGCTGTCTTGCCGCCGGCCCTTGTCCTGGTTGGTCCCCTGTGATTATCTGGGTAGGAGGATGGAAGGGTGGGGAGGGAGGGGGGCAGGGGGTATTGATGTAGTGAAAATGACCATGAAAAACAAGTTAGAGAGGAAAGAAATAATACAAAAACAGAGGGATAAAAGCGAAAACAGACCGGATGTGAGTTGAACAAAGAGAAAATGGGGAAAAGAAAGGCAAAACGTGACATGAAAAGAGAGGGAAAAACGGGGACAAGCGAGAAGATGAGAAGAAGAAAAGGGGGATGGCGATTACAGTATATAGAGGAGTAGGATGAAGGGAGGACTGGCCAGCAGGAATAAGGAAGAGAAGAAGAGAAGACAGGGCTAGAGAAGACCTCCTTAAGGCAGACAATGAGGGGGTGATAAGATCTGAAATTGCTTGTAGACGCTCCACTAACTCCAGCCCACACACTCGCCCATACTCTACTGTACTGTATAAAATGGTACATGCGCCAACCCACCACACACACACACACACACACACACACACACACACAACACATACACCTCCATGGGAATGGAGGGAAATGGGATAAAAAAAGAATTAGAGCACCACAAGAGAGAATAACAGGACGTGGAGAAGGAAGTAGGTAGAAGGAGAGTGAGAGGAGATGGAGAGAAGAGAGTTTTTAAATTGTTTTAGGCTGGTCTGAGGATTCAGTCCTCAGGGGATCAGAAATTAACTGTGCTCTATCTGGGCCCTGAGAGAAATGAGTGGAGGTACAGAGACAGAGACAGAGAGAAATTTGTCTCCTCGTCTTAAATAAGTGCACAGAACAGCACAGTCTCACATTTTATCATTACAATACCAAAAATAACACATTTGACATTCTGCTCAAGTGTTTTCTAAACTTCCATGCCTGTTGCTCAGAATAAGGCTTAAGTTTGTTAGTGGACCGATGACTTATATTTAAAGGATCAGTTCACCCAAATTAGAAGAATATTTTCATACTTACCTCTATTATTATAGCCATATGAGTGAGTTTGGTTTTATTTGCTGAGGTTTTCTTTTATTTATTTTTTTCCAACATACTTACCCCAAACTGCATCAATATAGAAACATACAAGCTGTCGGACGCAAACCTTATATTCTATATTTTGAAAATTTTTCCTTTTTTTTTTCATAAATCAGTGCTGTTGCCCACCAAGCACCCAACATCATTTCAACACTGTATTTTGGGCTAAATCTGGTCGGTCCGTTGTGGCCTTTATTTAGCCCAAATATAGACGTTGAATTTCGGGCTGTGTGTAGTTGGTCTGATTTGGTCCAAATGCAGTCCAAAAATACACTTTGAAATTTGGGCTGTGATGAGTCGAATCCGTTCTGGTCCAAAAATACATGTTGAAATTTGTCTTGTGTTTAGTCCATCTGATTCTGTTCAAATGTAGTCTAATTTTAGACATCTGTTTCAGGCTGAATTTAGCCCTGATATTGCCATGAAAATCACATCACAGCACATTGTGTGGCCTCATGGCTGCATAATGAGTCATAAGGAGACTAGAGGCTGAACACCACTCAGTGTTGCAGAGTGTTGTAGCTTGAGAGTTGTTGCCGTGCTGTTTATCATGGGATTGTCAATCGAAGGCTCGAGACTGCAGTCTGGTGGAGATTCCACATCCATCAAAAGTACAACTACCAAAAAGCAAAAAATACAAAAAAAAAAACCAAAAAAACCAAATGTATTTGTATTGCCATATTTGAAAATGAGTGTGTAGTGTCACAGATTCCCCATTAGAGTTTTTTTTCAGCTAAAAAAGTGGTTCAAGGTTTAAGGGTTTCGTTACTATTTAAGTGTTTCCTGTGACTGCACTGACAACAAAGTGAAAACAGAAACCATGACAGAATTGTAAGTAAAATAGCTTAATATGTCTATAACTCATTGTGTACTTATATCCATGAAGGCTCATGCCCAGAAGATGTCCATCATTGATCAGTGATTGAAAAGTTTTCTAATTAAGAAAATAACAGAAACCAAAGTTCTCAGAAAAAAAAATCAAAGGTTAATCTCTGATATTTTGTCCAGCAAGAGCTCAAAAGTCAGTGGGGATTCATTTTTCCAAAATAAAAGTATGCATATCTTCGTAAAATGTGTTATAGTAATTAATACTCTGCAGTTTTTAGATGTAATTGAAAATCAGGTAAGATATTCCCTCCTAAGTTTTCTACTTTGGCCCTAACCCAGGAGGTGAATGGAATTTTATTTGTTGAGCTCACAGGTATGCAATATTGCAATAACAAAATCCCTGTGACTCCTCATTGTTTGATATCCTAGGAACTATTTTTTTCAGTAAAAAGTAGTCCAAATGAAAAATGTGCAGAGTATCCAGAGTAAACAAACCATAATCCAAACCTATTTGCATGGATACCACTGTGTTACCCACAGTGAAGAAAAAGTTGTTTTTAAACCAATCCTTCAAAGCATTTTTTGATAACTTTATTCTGTAAGCTTATGAAACGAAAACCGACAACACCTGATGCAATCAGATTCAAATATCTGCTATTCCTATGAGTAGAATTAATAGTTGAGAAGGCCAAAAATCATCATCAACATCTCTAGGTTTAGTTGCCTGTTGAAGCACAAGAGTCACTATCGTATTCTGTCTTTACTGTGTTTGATTGCAAAGCATCTTGGGACCCAAAAGGCTGCTCACCCTAACTAATAACAGATGCATTTAAATCATTGGCAAACACTGATCTTCCCAGTGTTTCTGCTTCAGTCTTAATGGGGCCTCAGAAAAAGTCCAGCTGCATTGTAGAGACAGCAATTTCACGCAAGCCCAAAACCAGTATTTTCCAGCCCAAGCTTATGCAAAATTATGGCCACTGTCCTAACCTTGAAACAGGCAGTATGGTGATTCTGTTACCCACAGAGCATCACGTGGGGGAATTTAAGTGACTTAATAGGATCTGTTGTTCTACCAATCAGATGGAGCAACTGGCAGACCGCAAAAAAGAAATTAATATGTATCTACCAGCTGAGAAGCTCGGTTTACACATCAGAGGTGGTGCTATCCTCCCTACTCAGAGACCAGATGTCACCACCACATACAGGTACACACGCACACACACACACACACACATACATACATACAGTTGCCTCCTCAAATTATGTTTAAAGATTTTAATAAACTGTCACATACAGTAATTACATGTGATGTGCATTCACTAAACACATTTTCGCTCTATTACATACAATCAGAAATGTTTCAAACTGTGTATCCTGTTATATTTCATTCATATGGCCAGATTTAGCAGTGGTTAGACTTATTGAGATGTAATTACGTGCGTGCATGGTGTTTGTACATTGGCGTGTGTTTGTGTGTCTTGTCTCCAGTCGTCGTCATCCCATGGGTTTGATCATTGCCCTTGATGACAAGAACCAGGCAGCTGGGGAGCTATTCTGGGATGATGGAGATTCCAGAGGTATTGTGTGCAAGTGTGTTGGTGTGTGGTGTGAAAGCACTGTATTGAAGCTCCTATTTTGTTAAGTGTGAGGCAACACGAGTCTGTGGGTGGGTTTCCATCCACTTTTTTAAATTTTTTTTAAGTGCATGTTCAATTTGAGCATAGAAAAGTGGAAATGCTGAAAATAAATAAATAAACCTCAAACCATGGCTAAAAGATTTTGTGCTTGACCGGGGTGAAAAAGTTTCGTTATGACAAAAATGCGAAATGAAACTGAAAATGGGAACAGACTTACCAAAGAAATCATGTGGTACATGAAGCATGTGGCTTCCAGAAAACATCCACTGAGGGTTCAAATAAAGAAAGAAACATGTGGATTGATGAGAAGACTGCAATGTTCCTCAAAGGAATGCATGCAACAGCCATCAATGTCTGTATTGTCTTGTTATGTCATTTAGGAAGTTTTTGTCTTTTTACGTCTTTTACGTTGTTTTCGTCCTTTACATTGTTCTTGTCTTGTTACATCTTTTAGGGTGTTCCCGTTTCGCTGTTTCATTCACATTCTATCAGTCTTTATGTCTTTTACATTATTTTCACCTTCTTTTAGTGCATTTTAGTTCATTCCTTGTTATGTCATTTACATATTTTTTGTCTTTTTATGTCTTTTCTGTTGTTCTCGTCTTGTTGTGTCTTTCATGTCATTTCCATCATTTCATCATTTTCATCTTGTTTTCATATAGATGCATCATTTTTGTCTTCTTCTTTATGTTGTTTTCGTCTTGTTACGTAATTTTCGTTTTCTTACGTCTTTTACGTTATTCTTGTTTTGTTGGGTCTGTCATGTGTGATATACTCTGATGGATACACAGAGGAATTGTCTTTTTTGATGCGTTATTGTCCCATCTATGTAGTGTCAAATTGGTCTTGGTGTTGGGGACGTAATGATGTACAATAAAAAATAATCAATATTTCACCTCAAATATATTAAAACTAAAGTAACAAGCCTGTTTTTAAGTACACATACCTGAAAACTACACAGTTACTTTCTATATTTGGAATGTTGAATCCCTATCAGTCATTATCATTCTGTTACTTCACCTCTGTGCATCATTTGTGTCAAACTGCTGTAATAACACTTGCTCTTTTTCTTTCTACAGACACAGTTAAAACAGGAAACTACATCCACTACGAGTTCTCCGTTGTCTATGTAAGTTTCCAGCTCACACATCGACGCCGTCTTTTAAATCCACATATTCTTTCTGATCTGAACTCAAGTTCAAAGTTCAAAACCACCAGAGACTTTAGACTTTTCCAGTGCAGAACACCAAGCATGATTGATCCATGTTACATTGCTGAAGCTTTGCTGGATCAAGTACCCCATGTTCCCACTTCGCTCTTCGCACTGAGGATTGCCTCGCATGTTTAATGTATGACAGTGATGTTCTTGGTGTACATTAGCATTACACTAGGGGACTGGAAATCTATCAGAAAGGTTGTTGGACTGATGGACGTGAGTTTTGGGAGTATATAAGCTGGTTGCTTTATCAGTAGCCTATATGTGAAAGCAGCAAGTGATGTAAACTGTTGTAATAGACTCTGTCAACCCATCTCTCTAGCTATTCAAAACAGCAATGAAGAATGTAAATTTAACCAATAATAAAAGCATTTTAAGTTTGAGAATATGCAATAACTTTAATGGGCTCAAATTAGATACATAATTGTGTGTCTTCTGCCTTATAGGGAGTACTGAAAATACAGGTGACCCATGCTGGCTACAAGGACCCGAACAACCTGAAGTTTGAGAACATTACTGTCCTTGGTGTGGCTCAACCTCCCTTGTCCGTCTCAGTGACTCAAGGAAGCTCTACCACCATGGTGCCAGCGGCCACATACAGTACAATGCAGCCAAGAAGGTAAACACACAGACATCCTCGTGCACAAATGCAATTTTTTTTTTTTTCATGCCAGGGGAAATTACACTGTGACACTGACAATAAGAACAATGTAAAGTGTCGTCTTTGCTTGTAGTGATGAACCCACACAGAATTATCTCTTGATTCTGCAGTTCCCCTCAGCTGAACATCTTTCGGCTCATTGTTTTGGTTTTCACGCCCCATAACTCCACTGTTTTGGTTCAGTCTCACCTCTCTTACAACAAAAAAGCTCTGACAAACTGCACAAATCCAAACAGATGAAGTTAGCACCAAGGTAGTGAACATGGCCAAGCATTTAGCAGCTGGGGACTTAGATATTTCCCTTCAGGAAGGTGAATTCTGGACCTTCATTTACCAGGTGGTCACATGACTTAAAATAAATGTAGGGATGTGGCAGTTTATTGGTCGTATGGCTTTGTTGACATGCAGTCGGCCTATTTTTAAAAGAGATGACATTCACAGATGGCAGTGGCTGATGTTTATAGCAAATGGCCCATTCAGGTTAGTTCTGGTCAGGTTATAAACAGACGGTCTACTCTGAGTAGACACTAGATGTCAATACATCACTAATGTGACACATCGAGGGTAACATCTGTTCGTTATGTGTTTACACCCAAAGCATGACTGTTACTAAGGGTGTATCATACAGCAGAATAGCCCTTTGATGAGATACTTGTGGCTAGCTAGCCATGTAGCTAAACAGATCAGCTACAACTTCTGCGTCTGTTTAAAGTTTAGTGTCCAGTATGTGGTAGTAACATAAAAATCTGAAAATACTGACATTGACAGTGTTGTTAGCTACTTCCTAAAGGCACCGAGTGCCTGGAAAGGTGCTTTTAATTTATTATTCCCATCCTTATCAAATTTGTGACTGCTTATGTTCAAGAGGGCATGGAATCCCTGTCCTACATTCTTTGATTGGATTGAAATGTAAATACTTATCTAATATCTTATAGAATAAGGGAATGATTGAAATGTTTTTTGTTTTTTTTTACTGTAGCAGTGTCACAGTGAGAATTTCCCACTATCTGAATCTATCCATTGACATGTTATTTTAATGTCGCCTTTCACTGCTGGGCCAGTGAAAATATACAAGGGACCAGTAAAACTCTGATCTAGAGGGGCCAGGGAAGAAAATGTACATTGGTCACTGGTGTCATATCAATTTTGCACGTGTTCGATTTTGATAGTGAACAGTAAGCAACCACAAAAACCATTGGTATTGGCATTGGATATTGGCCAAATTATTATTTTTAACACTGGTATTGTATTGGCCCAGAATTTCACAATTAATACATCCCTAAATAAATGCTAATATCGCTCTGTGTTGGCTGAATGTTTAAAAGGTTTGCCAAATCAACTTCATAATGTGATAATATGTGTCAGTGCTGTGTTTAAAGCTTGTTCTGCTACCTCCAAGTGGCCCTGAACTCGCTTATTACTGCTTTAATTTGCATTCCCACTGCATTATATCCAAATTTTGGGAATCCAAAATTGCACAACTGAACTACAGTACATAGTCACACACATACTTTCAAGTATTTCCACAGAGCACCTCGCTGTACTGATGCAGGACAGATGCGGGCTGGATGAGTTTTACAGTGGCTACTCTTGTCGGCGTCTGCCATTTGTTTCAATACAACCAGGAATGAAACCATTACTGTACATTTCAAGGTTAGCCTCTAAGTGTAAGAAATGATAACAATTTACCTTAGGTGAGGATCATAAAAAGCTTTGCGCGGGTGTGTTCGTGTGTGTGCGTGTGAGAGGAAAGACAGAGAATAAGTGAGAAAGAATGACTAAGAGCGATGATCCCACAGTAAGCGCCCAGGGTTATGAGCAAAAGGCAAGAGTCTATAAAGTGCCAAGAAGTTCAGTTAAGTAATACTGTAAAGATTTGCTTTGTGTACTTGTGTATATTTGCGTGTGCATACGTGTTCGTGTGTGTGGTTGTGTGCTATGCTTGTATACGTCCTCAAGGTCTCTGTGGTCACACACGCGAGCATGCATTTATCAAATGACTCTCAGCGGTAATCATTTCCTGGGGGTGAAGGGTAAATGTGCTGTTAAACCTAAACTCTGGCTTGTCGTGTCCATCAGTCTTTGTATGCCTAGTCCGACTGGGCCTTGAATATAGCTCACAGCCGCCAAACATCATTAGTTCCATATACACTTGAATAGAACAACACATGAGTCACACTGACTCCCTGTGTTTTATTTCTTTTTTTTTTTTTTTTTTTTTTACTTGATTATGCTTTTTTAACCATGTCCTACAAACTATATAGCTTCACGGCCTTCTATATGGTTCACAATGTGTATCTATAAAATGCTTCCCACACAGTCCCTGTGACCTCCTCTTATAACTTCCTTTGTTAAGACTTACAATAACCATCATTAATAAATAGTAAATTGATAGTTGGGCCATCCAAATAATGCTTCTCGATGCACTACATGTATGTTACGTACATGATATGGTCATAAGGTATTGTAATCATCAGTCACAATTTTATAATAGCATCAAAATAATATTAATGGATGGTTAACAAACCACTTTTACCCCTTTACAAAGTGTTATGATATGATATGATTAATATGATTATTGTTGATTGATTGTCAGTAAAATAACTATTAACTAAACTTTAATTAACTCTTTATTTACCATTTTTAATGATGGTTATTAAAATGTTACTCCTTCCTCTCTTTCTTTCTCTTCTTCCTCATTTTCCTCTCCCTTCACTGTCTGTGTTTATCCCTCTGCCCCCTGCTTTCTTTTCAGTCTTCTGGTCTTTTCTTCTGTCTAAATATGCTTTCTTGTGTGCTTTTGTGTGTCCTGCATTGATGCATTTTACACAATAGAATCCCTGAAGCAAAATGACTGATGAAGATCCCGGAAGTCTCCTCACCAGCTGAGGATGTATCAGATGGTGACTTAGCGACTGGAGTGAAAGGGGGCTTCCCAAGATTTGTTGTGAGAATGACTCATAATTCCCGGCAGAGGCTGTTGAAACAGCGAGGGAAATTAACAGCTGTGTCTTAATTGATCGCACACGCAACGTCAAGCACACACTCTGTCTCAAGGAAGCATGTCTTGGCTCACTTGCACAAGAAAGCTGTTCATACTGAGGCGACTTGGGAAGAATGTTCTCACACAGGCATCCCTGGATTTAATAATCACTGCTTCCTCCCACCTTTTTCCACCCTTTCACTTCAGGTTCTGTTCCTGCAAGGCCTCTCCTTGACTCTGGGGGAGACCTATGTGGTGCAGTGGGAACTGATGGCAGAGGACAAGGATCGCTTTGACTGCCATCCAGAGGAGAATGCAGATGAAGCTAAGTGCAAAGCCAGAGGCTGCATCTGGATGGTGAGGGATGACACAGATGAAGTTCACATGCACATGCACATATTATTATTCATTACCATACAAAAGTTTAACTGTGAAACGGCAATAAAATTCTGAAAAAATTCTTTCTCTCTCCATTCAGCCAAGCAGCTTACAAGGCGCCCCATGGTGCTTCTACCCAAGTGACTACGGATACTTGGTTACGGGATTCAATAAAAGTGACTCAGGCATGACTGTTGATATCAGTCAGAACAAGAAGTATACGAGCACTGGCCGCGCAGGTTCACCAGATATCGACACACTCCGCGTTGAGATCCGTTACCACCGCAGCGACATGTTGCAGTTCAAGGTGTGTGTTTGTTTGTGCTAGTAATGGAGAATTCTCTTGCATATCATGTTCAGTGTCTTTCTCTGATGCTTTTTCTTTATTTCAAAGCATCTGCCCTGCATACTTGCGTCACATAATCACGGACACGTATAAATGCACTACACACTGACATCCCCTCTCTGTCCAGATCTGGGACCCATCCACAGATCGTTATGAGGTTCCAGTGCCGCTGTCGGTTCCTGCTACTCCTGAGACTGACGAGAGCAAGAGGCTTTACACGGTCCAATTTACCAATAACCCATTCGGAATCCAGGTCATAAGGAAAAGCACAGGAACCAAGATGTAAGTGTTTCTGATGGTTTTATTCTGTTTCTTTTGTAGTATATCTTTCATTGGTCCATATTCTAAGACAATTTGGCATCCACCACAGAACTTGGTATTAGATATCGAAAACTGTTGTGATTTTAACAAAGTTAATTAATTTAGATAATTAATTTGCCAGCATACAAAAAACTACAGATCCTATAAGAATTTAGCAGCACAGGTATTTGCATCATCATAGTTTAGTTTTGATGGGAAATGGAGTTTGTTAAAGTCAACACAAAACAGAAATGCTGAATAAACAATGATATTAGATCATTTGTTTTTCTTTTTCCTATCTTATCTAAAACTATGGAGTGAAACACCTCCGATAATTTTAAGAATAGGTTTTTTCCAAGGCTAGATTTTTAGTAATTTGTCTTATCACAAATGTCAGTGTGATTTTTAATTAGGATCCAGACAGTAGAACTTAAGGAAGATAATATGACAGAAAAATCAGGTTCCTCTCATCCTAGTGCTCCTAATAAACAAAAACAACCAATCAGAGCCAGCTTCATAGCCAAAACGACTGTGTTTGACGACTTGGGAATGAGACAATCAACAATGTTCAATCAAGCTGTGTTTCTCCAGAATTGCCTACCCCAGCTTTAAAAAAAAAAGAAAAAAGAAAGGTTTAATAAATAAATAAATCACATACTGTCCTTATCATTAAGGTAAATGAATACGCATCCCATGCTACATTTTGTTTTCACAAGCACGATGTAACCCCTTCTCATTGTCCCTCAAATTGGCCTCAGTAGGACGGTGATTCACCAGGCCATTTTCGCCAATATAGATGCTCCCATTAACAAGCAATAAAGTGAGACATGGGATAAAAATTCTATTCAACTATTTCCAGGCAGGAAAGTCTTTTTTCCCCCCTGTGAGCTTAAAGTAACAATGCTGAGTCAACTCCTCTGGCACTGTTACCCAATCAGATATGCTCAGGAAAGTTGCCATGCGTATCAGCGCCTAAAGTAGTTTCCTCTTGTTCAGCAGTCGTGATGATGTCACATGAAGCAGTCGAGCGTCGGAGAGTCTTTTCAAAGCATATCTTTAAGCCAGGGTGACATTATTTTGTGGTTAAGCTTCCGTGTTTTTAGAAGTGTCAGTTGAAATTTTTGCTAATTAAAATTTATGAAGTATGTTGAAGGGATGCCTGCAGTTCCTATGGGTTATTATGCTTATTTGTGTCAAACATATTTTGAATAACTCCCTTTGACAATAATTCCCTCACCCTCTTTCCTTCCATCTCTCACTGATTTAATCCTCTGTCACTTTTCTCAGTTGGGACTCCGCTGTGCCAGGTTTAACATTCTCAAACCAGTTCATCCAAGTGTCTACTCTACTGTCATCCGACTTTGTCTACGGCTTTGGAGAGACGGAGCATCCCACCTATAAACACAACCTCAACTATCACACCTGGGGGATGTTCAGCAAGGACCAGCCACCCGGTGTAAGTATAGCATGAAGATACGTGTTCACACCGACTTTGTTTAGGTGGTTGTATCGAACTCTGGAGCAACCCACGTGGTGCGGTTCATTTGGGTCACTGTGAATGCCAGACTCTAACTCTGGTTTGGACCAAACAACTTCACTCTGCCTTGAAGGGGTGGTTTTGGACCACTGTCAAATGAAATCTGGCAAGGTTAATTTCTGCTGCAAACACCATACAAACCAATCACAGGACGTACCACTGTACGTGTCATTTTATTGGTTAAAATTTTTTTGTTTTGTTTTTGTGACTGGTGAACTGAAACATCGACTGACAGAGGACAAATTTGGATTCACTAGATGTTAATTGTTTCCCCTACCAGTGTGCCCCGCTTGACAGATGCGAAATATTTCATTATTTACCTTTTTTATGCATAAATTTGCATTTCATTGTAGCTCAGTGTCGGAGCAGTCGGTCATGTTTCTGTCCTCCACCTCTGTGTGCTTCACCAGTGAACAGAGAGGAGCAGTTACTCGAGCTGACAACAGCTCATTTTTTAAAGTTTGTGTGTGTGTGTGTCAGCTCAGTACTTTTGTAGCTTCTAACTGAATCTCTGTGGTTTAAAGTTTAGTTTATCTCCCGAGTTGATGTTTGCACTCTCAGGCTGCTTTATTGCACTGTTTCATGTTCACTTTTAGCTGATAGGAGTCATGTTATGTTACTGCTGATGAAAACAACATTTCCTCTTTTGGCTTTTAATAACAAAGTAACGGGGGACTTTTATTGAGAAGAATTTATACAAAATGAAACATCAGCCGTCTACAGCAGTTTGACTCAAGACAAGCATGTCATGTTTGAGTAATTGTATGGGTTTACCATGTCTGGACTGTTTACGTTTTTGCTTTTTTTAATGTGAACCGGACCAGCTGGAAAATTTAAACAATGTATCATTCTCCCAGTTGTTCAATGCAAGACGCGAACCTTTAGGTGCGAACCTGCTGTAAAGGATGGGCTGTAACTTCACACACACACGCATGCGAAAACATGAGCACAGCACTCAGTTTTATCGGGTTTAGCAGTCATATCACTGTTGATGCATATTTTCTAGCATATCATCTGCTTGAAGGGATGTTTGACTGGTACCAGTTTCCATGAACAAAATTTGACATTAAACTCAAATATTGTTCACTCCATTCCTTTTTAAAGCATTGGCATGTTCCATCAAAACCAATTTTCTGCTTGTTATGTCATATGTTAGAGAGCACTCTGCACTGAATGTCTTTAGCATCACACCCTCTAGAGACTCCAGAGGTGACTTGTAAACAACCTTCCTGCACGGTATGTATGTAAACTCACATTTGTGTCACTTTGATGCGATGCTGCTGATAAGAACGGCGCTTATAGAGTGTCATCATGTTTTCCCTACCGGTGTCAAGGCCAGACAGGATGAGGTTTCCACCTGCATCAGCATTATCAAGCCTAATTGCTGAGCTGTCAAGACAGCTCCACAGGGTTCAGGACTAATGTTATGGGGCCCCTCGGAGAGCAAGGGAATTAGAGTCAGAAAAAAAAAGAGGGAAAAGGGAAAGAGGATGAAATGAGAAAAAAATATAGAGCAGGCAGGATGACATGGTCTCTGTATTTATACAGTCTTTGATATACTAATATTAAACTGGATAAGGCTCACTATAAATAGGAGTTCACCACATAAACACTTCCTTGATAAGCTTAATCTAAATTAGGTCATAGTAACAGTAATCATAGTAAAAGTAATACTTAGAGCATTAACTGTGGTCACATTATTTAAAGACAAACTAAATCCACTTTTTTAAGTTTGTAAATTACACGTTAAGTCACTGTATCAAACCTCACTCCTTTCTTACAATGAATATCCAATAATTTTCTCTAGAGCTCCCCAAAAAATCTCTTAAAAATCTATATTCTCTGGCACATGACACCCCCAAACTATGAGGCAACAGTATGGAGTTGTAAATTGCAAAGATATGGAGAGATCTGAAAGTGCAACTGAGAGTACTAGTTGTAGAAATGCTACTTCTACTACTACTCCTATTACTACTGGGTTAACTGAGTATTTGGGGGCAAATTTACACCCTCCCTACCACTCGTTTATGTCTCCTATTTACTCAGCTTTAGAGCCACTCTCCATTGCCTCTGCTACATCTATTGAAGCTAAGCTAAGCTAGTCAGGCAGTTAACCTTTACTAAGTACCACTTATTTTTTCTCTGTTGAGCAAAATTAGTACCTCGCCTCAGCAAACGTTCCCCTCTTCCTGAAAAGGCAACATAGAGGGTCACATCTTGAGTTAGCTGCTGTTAGCAAAACACTAGCTAACTTGCTAGCTGATGATTGATGTAGATGTGCTAGGATTTTGCTAATCATTAGCTAACTTAAATCTTCAAAATTAGGGTTTCTATACGAGTCTAGCACATAGCATATCTATATGCAGGAAACAGAAAAGGAGCAATATAAAGGAGAATATAAATATATGCAGTGGTTGACTCAGGTTGTCTGAGGGCAGGGGCAAAAAAATAAAAAGGGCACCAGCTGTATGTGGCAGGGCACCAGGCAGGGCACTCTAGAGAGCACTTTACCACACGCTCTCCATTGGATGGGAGCACTTTGCCGCATTTTCTCTGTTGCGTGGGCGCTCTAGAAGGCAGTTTACCACGTTTTTTCCACTGAAAGAGTATTCTGGAGGACACTTTATCACGTTTTCTACACTATAAGGGCACCCTAGAGGGCACTGAAGTTTTACCAGGCACAAATTCAGTCTTGACAGTGTCAATAGTGTGACTATTACAGTCCACGTAAAGGTACCAAGAATGAGTGGTAGGTCGACAGGGAGAGACAGAAAGAATGCACTCCCTAGCTGTCACTCTTTGTTAGTGGACGAGCTAATGACCTTTCTTTTTCTTGAGTCAGGCCATCACACCATGTAGCAGGGCCACAAGGACACACACGTGTACAGCAAGAAAAGCGCACATCCCGACAAAACTGACACAGAGACAGAGCTGCTCCTCAGAGCCATTACATTACTGTTTAACAACCTCTTATGTACCAGAAGTGCAGGAGGCTGATGGAGTGTGACGTGCCCATGAGTTTTCGTTGCAGGACGGTGACATCTGAAAGTGGCAGATCTCCCGTCCCCCGCCACCTTTCTATCTGTTCCTCTTAGCCTAGTCTGTCTTGTTCTATCCTCATCTAAACACTGAACACAACAGTTGGACCCTCAAAGTAGTTACAGAAGGAAGATTCATAAAGTCTGAAACTCACCTCTCACCACAACAGTATTGTTACGTATAAGGTTGGGAGGGTTACTTTAAAAATGTATTCCATTACAATTACGAATTACTTAATAAAAAATGTAGTCAGTAACTCAATCCAGCTGTAGCAGTTGTTCTGTGCAGCTAACATACGTGGTTGTTTAGCAGTTGGTCTGTATAGCTATTGTTAGAAGTTGTGCTGTGTAGCTAATATTAACATTTGGGCAATGTAGCTGACGTTAGTGGTTCCTCTACATAACTAATGTTAGTGGTTAGTCTTAACCTGTAAATGTTTCTGAAAATTATGTTGAATCCTCGGATGATGACAGCTAGCATTTTCGTAACTGGAGGTAGAACTTTCACTGCTCTGTGATGCTGTTCTCCTTTTCTGCTTTTAAGACAAAATAATGATGAAATTTCCACCCAGTGAAGCACTTTTCTCTAAAGGCCAGGACAATGAATTGACTGTAAGGTTAGCTATGGTTTCACTGAGACCAGAGTGGTGAGACTTGTCAAGTATTGTAGCCTAATGTGATTGCACTGTGCATGGTAGTATATCATTATTTTGACATATATGTTACGTTTGGTGCAAAGACAACGAATAACACTGGAGGTGGTGGACCCAGAAATGCAGACGGGAGCACTGGTGCAAGTTAAAATGATAATTTTAATACAAAAAACAAAGGTAACAAAAAACACCGGCTTACATGAACGAAGGGATCCAAAAGAAAACAGAGCCAGGCAGAAGTCCAAAATCCAAAAAGGGGAAAACACATCCAACAAACACTGGTGAAACAAAAACCATCCAAAAAGGGAGAAAACCAAAAACACTGGAGAACACACGAGAACTGAAACACCAAATCAACGCGATGAACTGACCAAGACAAAGAGAAACACAGGGACTAAATAGACAGGGAAGTAATCAAACACAGGTGGGTGGACAACAACAGGTGAACCAAATCAGTAATCAACAAGGGCGGGAAAAGGACAAAGACAGGAAGTAAAGCAACAAGGACACACAATGGAAACCAATACTACAAAATAAAACAGGAAGTAACCAACCAAAAACACAACCATGACAGTACCCCCCCTTCAAGGGACGGATCCCAGACGTCCCAAAACCAAAGTCCAAAACAAAGTCACTCGAGTCCACACAGTGGAGGGGGCCTGGAGGAGGGACAAAACAAAAAGCGTCACTAAGCTCAGGCACACAGCCTGGCAACAACAAAAGGCAGGGTCCATAAGTCTGTAAACCCGTGGACGGGCAGGGGCCAGGTCGAAGCCTCAGGCGGGTGGCCTGGAGGCAGGACAGAGGCGGAGCCGGAGACCTCAGGCGGGCGGCCTGGAGGCAGGGCAGAGGCGGAACCAGAGACCTCAGGCGGGCGGCCTGAAGGCAGGGCAGAGGCGGAGCCGGAGACTTCAGGCGGACGGCCTGAAGGCAGGGCAGTGGCAGAGCCAGAAACTTCAGGCGGGCGGCCTGGAGTCCACCCAGGGGAGCAGAGCCGATCAGGAGGTCGACAACGAAGGCGAGACCCCTCAGGGGGACGAGCAGGAGGCCGGCGGCGAAAGCGAAGACAAGACCCCTCAGGAGGACGAGCAGGAGGCCGGCGGCGAAGAAGAGACCCCTCCGGGGGCCGAACAGGAGGCCACAGGCCAAGACAAAGGTGAAGGCGAGACCCCTCCGGGGGCCGAACAGGAGACCACAGGCGAAGACAAAGGTGAAGGCGAGACCCCTCAGGGGGCCGAGCAGGAGGCCACAGGCGAAGGCGAAGGCGAGACCCGTCGGGAGGACGAGCAGGAGGCCACAGGCGAAGGCGAGACCCGTCGGGAGGACGAGCAGGAGGCCACAGGCGAAGGCGAGACCCGTCGGGAGGACGAGCAGGAAGCCACAGGCGAAGGCGGGACCCGTCGGGAGGACGAGCAGGAGGCCACAGGCGAAGGCGAAGACGAGACCCCTCGGGAGGACGAGCAGGAGGCCACAGGCGAAGGCGAAGACGAGACCCCTCGGGAGGACGAGCAGGAAGCCACAGGCGAAGGCGGGACCCGTCGGGAGGACGAGCAGGAGGCCACAGACGAAGGCGGGACCCGTCGGGAGGACGAGCAGGAGGCCACAGACGAAGGCGGGACCCGTCGGGAGGACGAGCAGAAGGCCAGAGGTGCTGGCGAAGACGAAGGTGGGGCCCTTCTGGTGGCCTGCGGCGCTGGTGAAGAGGGGACCCCTTGGGAAGACGTGCCGGAGGCCAGTGGCGCTGGCGAAGACGAAGGCGGGCCCCCACTGAAGGTGACTGAGGCCCAGCTGAGACTAGAAGTGACTGCGGCGATGTAGATGGCCCCGTCAGAGCAGGAAGAGTCACTGATGATCCCACCAGAACAGGAGGCGGCTGCGACCCAGTCAGAACAGGAGGAGGCGCCAATGGTCCCACCAGACCAGAGGGAGGCGCCGACGGTCCAGCCGGAGCAGGAGGTGGCGGCGACAGTCCCACCCCAGCAGGAGGTGGCGGCGACTGTCCCACCGGAGCAGGAGGTGGCGGCGACTGTCCCACCGGAGCAGGAGGAGGCGGCGACAGTCCCACCGGAGCAGGAGGAGACGGCGACAGTCCCACCGGAGCAGGAGGAGACGGCGACTGTCCCACCGGAGCAGTAGGAAGCTGCGGCCCAGCCAGAACAGGAGACGATGGCGACAGCCCCACCAGAAGAGGAGATGGTGGCGGCGGTCCCACCGGGACTGGAGATGGTGGCAGTGACCCAGCCGGAAGGGGAGATGGCTGCGGTGACCCCACCGGGACGGGAGATGGTGGCAGTGACCCAGCCGGAAGGGGAGATGGCTGCGGTGACCCCACCGGGACGTGTGATGATGGCGACGGCCCCACCGGAAAAGAAGATGATGGCGGCGGTCCCACCGGGACTGGAGATGATGGCGATGGCCCCACCGGAAGAGGAGATGATGGCGGCCGTCCCACCGGGACTGGAGGTGGTGGCGGCGGTCCCACCGGAAGACGAGGTGGTGGCGGCGGTCCCACCGGGACTGGAGATGATGGCGACGGCCCCACCGGAAAAGAAGATGGTGGCAGCGGTCCCACCGGGACTGGAGATGATGGCGACGGCCCCACCGGAAGAGGAGATGATGGCGGCCGTCCCACCAGGACAGGAGATGTGGAGGCTGGGTTGTGGAGCAGCAGAGCCTCCGAGGCGCTGGGCAGCTGAGGTTCGGGGGCGCTGGGCAGCTGGGGTTCGGGGGCGCTGGGCAGCTGGGGTTCGGGGGCGCTGGGCAGCTGGGGTTCGGGGGCGCTGGGCAGCAGAACCTCCGTGGCGCTGGGCAGCTGGGGTTTGGGGGCGCTGGGCAGCTGGGGTTCAAGGGCGCTGGGCAGCTGAGAGGCATGACGTCGGCGAGAGCCATGCTTGCGTCTGGGGGGCTTCCCAGATAATGAGTTCGGGGCAGGTTCAGGCAGAGAACTAGCTGACAGAGGAGCTAGCTTAGCAGGTGGCTGGTGGCTAACTGAGTCCATGCTGGGCTTAAAATCAGTATCGAACCCAGAATCAAATTCAGCCTGCAAGTCCTGCCTCAGTTTTGCAATGAAATCCAGGCTCTGAGTCGCTCCCGAAAAACAAAAAATTCTGGGCCTCGATAAAAACGTCTTCTCCATCAGTGAACAAACAAAAAGTTTCTGATTGACATCTTTGCTGTTCCTAATGACTTGAATCAACTGCTCACTCTGTGCACAGGCCTCTTGCAGCTCCTTACAGGCCAGTGCAAGGTCTGCGGGGTCTATGATTTTGATCAGTGCAAGGTCTGCTGGGTCCATGATGTGGGTCAGTTCGTACTGTCACGTTTGGTGCCAAGACAAGGAATAACTCTGGAGGTGGTGGACCCAGAAATGCAGACGGGAGCACTGGTGCAAGTTAAAATGATAATTTTAATACAAAAAACAAAGGTAACAAAAAACACCGGCTTACATGAACGAAGGGATCCAAAAGAAAACAGAGCCAGGCAGAAGTCCAAAATCCAAAAAGGGGAAAACACATCCAACAAACACTGGTGAAACAAAAACCATCCAAAAAGGGAGAAAACCAAAAACACTGGAGAACACACGAGAACTGAAACACCAAATCAACGCGACGAACTGACCAAGACAAAGAGAAACACAGGGACTAAATAGACAGGGAAGTAATCAAACACAGGTGGGTGGACAACAACAGGTGAACCAAATCAGTAATCAACAAGGGCGGGAAAAGGACAAAGACAGGAAGTAAAGCAACAAGGACACACAATGGAAACCAATACTACAAAATAAAACAGGAAGTAACCAACCAAAAACACAACCATGACAATATATTTTACTCTTTACTCTTTAAGTATTGAAACATGGAAGTGCCACACATGAACCAGGTTGCACCAACCAAGATTAATTTCTTCTAAGATTAGCTCTAATCAGAGTTTAGAAAAACAAGGTTTAAAATGAGTAAATCCAGATTTACAATTAAGCAGATCAGCTTACGTCTTTTTTTTTTTTTTTCCGTAACTGTTATGGGATACAGCCAAGTCTGGTGACATATGCATGACTAAGCACATTACTGCATCTGCAAAAGACAGATTTTGGTTATCATGTGGTAAATTGTTACAGAAAAAGAGGAAACACTGATAAATGACACACAAGCTGATTTAAGTAGTGGTTAAGTACTGTAGGCATTCTGAACTATTTTTGAAAAAGCATAAAAAGCGCTGCTCTGCTCATAACTTGCCATGCTGAGTTTGGTAACCACCAAGCTGCAATTTTGTCATTAATTTTAATGTTCTGTATGCTACATTTAGGACTTTCTCGTTTTATTATAGCACCCGGCAGCAACTCAAATCCCAGGATAATGTCCCAGTTCTCTGTCTATGATTTCAAACTCAGGTTAGATAGGAATTTGGGGGGATTTGGGAGCACTATCGGGTGCTATAACTAACACAGAGAGTATATATTTAAATACATGTTTTAGTCAGTGCACATTTATTTGCATAGATGATCATTGTAGGAATGTTTTCTAGTACTTATGGGAATGCTGACAGCAGTGGAAGCAAGCCCATTGTAGCAGTGCTGTTGTCATACCCATATATAAAATGAGAAATGCCCTGTCAGGTGTACAGAAACATGAATAAACAAAGTGGCACCCAAGCAAACATTAGTACAAACCACAGAACAGACCAATTCTTTAACCAACATTCACCCGTCTCACACTTTAATTCTTTCTTTCTGTCTCGATGCTACAGTACAAGATGAATTGCTATGGAGTGCATCCCTTCTATATGGGCCTTGAGAACACAAATGATGCTCACGGTGTGCTGCTGCTCAACAGCAACGCCATGGGTAAGAGAAACACACACACACCTGCTTGTCCAGAAATGATTTACCGGTACATGGCCAAGGAGACAGACATTTACATTTCCTATATCTGACTTGTCAAGTTGGGAATTTAATATGTAAAACAATGCACCTTTTTAATTTTTCTCCACTTTATTAGTTTTCACAACTTGAAAAGGAACATTATGTACAGGAACTGTATATAATGTACTGTGCTTATACAGCCTGAGTTACAGATTTTTATAATAATAAGTGTCTCTGTGTTCTGCAACAGACATGAATAGACTAATTAGCCTACTAATTAAAAAGATGCTCTTCTAATGTAAACACTCAGAAATTTAGAAAGTTAGCAGGTTATTAAAAAAATCCAAATTATATACTTTTTTCATATTCATAACTGATCAAAAGGTCTGATTTACCTTATTAAAGGGGCGGATTTGGCCCATAGACCATTATTTGAATGGGCCCGTTATAAGCCATATGCAAATGCAACCAGTCACCCTCACATGCACACACCATCTCACTCAGTCACATAAGCAGTGAGCATTTACTGCATGAGTGAGGCCATTTTCTGTGTTTTGAGCACATCTTGTACAAAGCCAACTCAATATAATGAGCACATTCCACTCATCTCCACTTAGTTTGTATTTTTGCATATTGAACAGTAAGACACACTGAAAACACGGACATGCATCCCACATACACATACTGCTATATCCATACACTTCTCAGTTTGCATGACAAAGAGCCGAGTTGCTCATTATGTGCCAATGTCCTTCCCAGGCTATTTCAACACCTTATTAACTACACAGTATGTTGAGCAGTGATCAAAATCAACTTTGTCTTTGTCTTTGTAAAAAGTGACAGAAATACTTTTTTTTAACATATTCCAACCAGTTTTAAATTTTAGATTTTCAGAAAGTAGCAATTTCATTAAGAGGCACATACTTAGGTAGAACAAAAGTTGTTTCCTCCCTTCCTGCCTTGCCTGCTTACTCTGTAAGTATTAAAACATGCATGCAGCCAAAATTAATTTAATGTAATATTTTACTTCTAATCAGAACTTAGAAAAAATAGGTTCATGTGTGAATCGAGATTTGAAATTAGCATGCTCTGTTGCAAATTAAAAGCTAACTTTTACAATCTCTGTTTAGTAAATCCAGGTTAAGTGATGTAAACTGAAATTAAATAGAGTTAGTCAACAAAAAAAATAAAAAATATACATTTGAGTGCTGTCAGGACCCAGCTAGTAAGCATAAAAGAGAGAGCTTGGCAGAGAAGCTCTAACTTCTCCCTTGACAAAAATTTGTTGGCTGAATAACCAAGTGGAATGAAAGACGGAGGAGACACATCGTAAAACTTGTTTGGGTTATTCTGGGTCACATTTTAACCTGGAGTTTTTGGTGCAACAGAAGTAAATTTAAGCTAGGTTTAGAGTAAGAGTTTAGAGTTCTAAGCTAGTTTAACAGTTTGGTGCAACATAATATAATGTTAAAACCAAGATTTGATTATGTTTAAAAATGAATTAGTTTTAGTAAACACAGTCACAAATATACCACTGAATATGAGATTTTAAATGTCATGCTTGCTTTGCGTCCAGATGTGACTTTCCAGCCCACTCCAGCTTTAACCTACCGAACTTTGGGAGGCATCCTGGATTTCTATATGGTCCTGGGACCTACGCCTGAAATGGTGGTGCAAGAGTACACTGAGGTAAGTCTTCTTGGACTTCTAGTCTGTTTGTGTGTGTGTGTGTGTGTGTAACTGTTTGCATTTGTGTGTGTTTCTCCACTTGTGTGTGTGTGTGTGTGTGTGTGTGTGTCTGTGTTTTGTGTCTGGCCCTGGGCCGCTGTTGATGGACTGCAGCAGCTGGGAGTTCCTCGCTTCATTGCGCTCTCTCATTTAGCCTATCTAAACACACACACACACACTCACACAAACAGTCAAACAAACACTTTATGGACACTGTCCCGATTTCCTGCAAAACAACTTTTTCTGTCCTGAACTGTTTTGACTTCCTTGTTTGTTTTTCTTCTTAACAGCTGATTGGACGACCTGTCCTACCTGCCTATTGGTCCCTTGGGTTCCAGCTCTGTCGCTATGGTTACGCAAACGACCAGGAGATAGCAGATCTATACAGAGACATGAAGAGTGCTGGTATACCCTATGTAAGTTCCTAGCAAAGACTATTAATTTGTTTGAATTAAAAATCAGGACAGCAACAGCCATTGATTACAATTATGTGGCAGAAAAGAATGGTTACAGAATGGTTTGAAGCAGTGTGCATAAGACTGTCACTACACTGTCATGACATCTGTCAAGAACATCTCAACACTCAACATCGTTATTGATGGTTGAAAGTGGTACCATTTGGACATGTCATAAAGATGTCATTAAATGTTATAAGGCCAGTTTGATGGCAGAGTACAGTTCCAAGGTGATTTAGCTTACAGTTACCTAATGCACAGATACCAGTTAGGTGATTAACTTGTTGCTAAAGTGGGCTTATTTATAGCTGTCAGTAACTAGTTAGCTCAGTTAGCGGTGGAGCTAGCAACCTAATTGGCTGATTCACTTTAGTGGAAGTCCAAGAAATTATTCATGACACTTTTACAAAAGCATTTGACAGAGTAATAAAACTTAATGATGCCTTTATGACAAGTCCAAAATGTACCATAATTCTTGAGGTCAAATATTCATGACACATTTATAATGATCTTATGACGGCCAATGTCAAAACCAGCCGCATATGACAGTATAATGTAATGCTAAAGCATAAAACTAAACAGTTTCTTTAAGTCTGACAATGACAATGTCAAAATGTCATGGAAAAGACACTGACAGTTTATGATGTCGTGGTTAATGTCAAGTAGTAATAGCAATGAAACGACATCTCAAACAGTGTCAACTTCGACATAATTTAATACTTAATGACGACAGTCCAAAACATCATTCATTCATTCATCCATTGCCTCATAACTGTTTCCCATCCAAATTTGGATTCAAGCGACATCGTACCAAATAAAATCATCCATCCATCCACAATGATGGTACTGCCCTCATACATCTTATCCTGTTAAAGTTAAGCATGTATGCCTGCTTTGGCCCAAACACAGATTTCATTCAATCAGTGTCTCAACACAAGGAATCATTTTACTGCCCACATCCGAACAAATGCAATCTGATAGCTGCTATTGTAGGTTCCGTTGTAGGTTTTACAGTACAGGGACACGCACTCAGCCTGAGGTACAATATGATTCGCTGCATTCACATGCAGACAATAACTACATAAAAATAAATTTGATAAACTAAGTTATTGGGATGAAGCAAAACGGAGACACTGATTCCACAGATTACATTGGGTACGTCCAGTTTAGTCTAATGAAATGTGACCACTAATTTCATTTGAAATCCATTCCATTGTAGGTTTCACAGCCTAATAACATTTAAATAACATTCTTGCCAAACAGAATAAGGAACCGAGGCTGTAGCAAATCAGAAGGTAAAAATCATCCGTGAGAGCGCTGTGTTTGGCCATGGAAAGATATTCCG
Source organism: Lutjanus argentimaculatus (assembly GCA_034769285.1). Classification (NCBI taxonomy): domain Eukaryota; kingdom Metazoa; phylum Chordata; class Actinopteri; order Lutjaniformes; family Lutjanidae; genus Lutjanus; species Lutjanus argentimaculatus. Next base: position 9,375,252 of record JAWZSL010000001.1, read on the forward strand.
TGTGTAAAAAACAGGACAGAATCCCATCCTCTTCATCATGCAGAGCAGAACATAAGAATTTCCACTGATAATCAAGTGATCCCCAGAATACGCTTCCACAAAGCCCTAACCTGCAAGGAGCTGACGCCAGCCAAAAAGAATCCTGCATCATTAACTGGAATGAAAGAAGCAGAAAATGCAGCTACTTCTAAAGGCTACGCATCAGCTCGCTTTACAGACTAACCAACCTTAAACTGCCACAGACTCACCAGGCAACCAAAGCAGATGAAGTTTTGCTCTCACTGTAAGAAATAACAGCCAGAAGCGAATGAAACCCTCGCTTCTCTCATATCTCAGGTGCTGCGTTCCATATGTCAAAACAAACTTTCCATATCTATGAGTAGAATCCCAGCATTTGACATCATTGTAGCAAAATGTGCAATTATTTTTCCTGACCTAATGACAAGGTTTTATAAAATGTAATCATATTCTTATTTTCACAGCAGTCGTTCATTAATTCAAACTTTAATTATGTTCACGTAGTATACCAACTCTTTACCAGCTGTAAAATTCTGGGATCTAAAGCAATGAAGTGAAATAAATAACACCTCTTGAAATAAAGGTGCAAAATGAAACCATGAAAGTTCTTCATCTTGTCCCAATAGGACAACCCCTTTACCTCTTTAGCCCTGAGAACCATTTCTTAAGGTTCAACTTGGAACCCTTGCAGAGAGCTCTACCAAAATACCAGCATAAATGGTTACACCTAGAACCATCTGGGAAAGATTTCACACTGATACCCCTGAAAGGTTCAACCCTTCTGTGTTCTAATAGCTACACCCAGAACCCTCTCTGGAGGTTCTATCCAGAACCTTTTCAACTTGTAAGGGTGTTAACAAGAACCCACCCTTCTAACGAAAATCCTTTTATATTCCAGTGGTTTTATCTAGAATTCACCAAGGGGCTTCCACTGCGAACCCTTTTATATTATAAGGATTTTATCTAAAACACATTCAGGGGGTTCTACTGAGAACCTTTTTAAATTCCAAGGGTTTTATCTACAACCCACAAAGAGGATTCCTCCAAGAACCCTTTCATATTCCAAGGGGTTCATGTAGAACACACCCAGGGGGTTCTACCAAGAACGTTTTTTATCATAGTGCAAAGAACCCTTGATGGAAGAGTTCTTCAGGAACTCTTTTTTCCAAAAGGGGTTCTTTGGATGACAAGGGTTCTTAAAATAACCTTTAGTCTTACAAAGAACCTTTGACAAACAAAAAAAGTTTTTTTTTTTCAGATGCAAATGATTCTTGATAGAACCCTAGTCATTCAGGCAGAACCCTTTTGTACTGTGATTTTTCTCATGCAAATAACACAATACAGAAGACCTGAGTGTAATTCAGTAAGATAGTGCTGTTTAAACTACTGCAATATTTTGGATTGATTCCTGTCTGTTTCTGATATTTTTAATAAAATAAACTCAGTTTACCTTCAGTTAATTTGAGCTTTGACTGGTGTCTGCTGCAGGATGTGCAGTATGCAGACATTGACTACATGGAACGTCAGCTGGACTTTGTTCTGGACAAGGACTTTAAAAACCTGCCAGCTCTGGTTGACAGCATGAGGGGAGAAGGCATGAGGTTCATCTTCATTCTGGTAATGCCATTATACTTTAAACTATTGATATAATTACATGAGTGTGCACCACTCAGCAACCATATGGAAGGTGTAAATATTGCAACCGCATTTCCAAAACAGTTGGGATACTGTGTAAAACATAGATAAAAACAGAATGCAATGATTTGCAAAAACTTTGACTTGTATTCAATTAAATTTGGTACAAAGACAATCTATTTAATGTTAAAACTGATAAACTTTATCATTTTTAGTGAATATACACTCATTCCAAATTTGATGCCTGCTACACTCTGTCAGTGTTTGGGAACTTACGTTTTGCTTCACAATGCAGCACACATTTTCAATGGGGGACAGGTCTGGACTGCAGACAGGTCAGTCTAGTACCTGAACTTTTATTATGAAGCCAAGCTGTTGTAACACATGCAGAATGTGTCTTAGCATTGTCTTGCTGAAATATCGAGGAATGTCCAAGATATTATCTGGATTGCAGCATATGTTGCCCCAAAAACCTATATGTACCTTTCAGCATTAATGGTGCCATCATAGATGTGACAGTTAGCCATGCCATGGACACTAACACACCCCCATATCATTACAGATGCTGGCTTTTGAAGTTAGCGCTGGTAACAATCAGGATGATCCCTTTTCTCCTTAGCACAGAGGACACAATGTCCATGATTTCCAAAACAATTTGAAATGTGGACTCATCAGACCACAGCACACTTTTCCTCTTTGCATCAGTCCATCTCAGATGAGCTCAGGGCCCAGAGAAGTTGGCAGCTTTTCTGGATGTTGTTAGTACGTGGCTTTCACGTTGCCTAGCAGAGGCTTAACTTACATTTGTTGATGTTATGACAAGCTGTTTGAACATTTTTATTTACTCAGTGTCCCATCTTTTTTGGAATCAGGGTTGTATAAAGAGATTAAATGTCTAAAAAATATCTAAAGCTTAAATCTGTGAAGGCTGATCGTTAAATTATTGAATAGCCACTCTCTACAATTAAATACTGAGAGTTGTGTATATTATAATTCCAGGATCCAGCCATCTCAGGCAATGAGACCGATTACCCCGCCTTTGAGAGAGGTTTAGCAGCGGACGTCTTCATCAAATGGCCCGAAAGCCTCAGTAATGAAATTGTGTGGGGGAAGGTAAGAGGGAATGGATGGCAAAACAAACAAATGGAAAGATATACAAGTATGTACTGTACTGATAAAGAGAGATCTAAACCATTGTATGTGTGGTGGTGTAACTGTGTGTCATTTTTTTGGTAGGTCTGGCCAGATTACCCTAATGTCACAGTAGATGAATCTCTGGACTGGGATACCCAAGTCGAGGTACTATATTCATTACTCTGACACATACCACTTCCTAAATTCGACATATTGGAACACATGCTTAAACATTCTCAGACATGGTCTAAAGTAGCCCATAATTAGGGAACTACAGCATGAGCTCTTCTGGACTTGGGTGGGATGTTACGTTTTCAGCATTTCATTTTCTGATCATTTGACATTCTCATGTCCAGTTGTACAGGGCATATGCAGCATTCCCCGACTTCTTCCGTAGCTCGACAGCAGCGTGGTGGAAACAGGAGATCCTGGATTTCTATCATAATACCACAAAGTTTGATGGCATCTGGATTGTGAGTAACCTTAAAGGAATAAAATTTATAAAGTAACCGTATTACCTTAATCTGCATGATTTTCTTTTCACTTTCATGTCTTCATCTGAAGGACATGAACGAGCCTGCCAGTTTTGTCCATGGCACAGTTGGAGGGAATTGTCTTGGTGATCCACTCCTAGAGAACCCTCCTTATATGCCACGTAAGACACACGGAATTCTATACCTTGTTCTCCTTGTTGTAAATAGATTATTAATTTATGATGCTAACATTAAGAGTATGACTTTAAAAGATTGAATGTTTTGTATGTGTTTGTGTGTGTTTCCAAAAGCCTTGGAGTCTAAACACCTCGGCTTAAACCATAAGACTCTGTGCATGAACAGCGAGCAGATACTCAGTGATGGAAAGAAGGTCAAACACTACGATGTCCACAACCTCTATGGCTGGTCCCACGCCAAGCCCACCCATGAGTAAGTGAATATGTACTCATATGTGTGTGTTTATCTGCCTGCATGTTTCCTTGCATTAGTCCTACTCAACAAGTAAATATATCACCTGTAAGAGTAAGTATGCACAAAACCCTGTACTTTCAAGGGTACCGACCAAATGTTAAATCAATCTAAGTCAATCTGATAATTAATTAGCTAGTTTAATAAGTTAAGGAGATAATTGGGCTTTTTCACTATCTTGGTTGACATGAGCTTAGCATTTTTACTGTCGCATTTATCCACTCAGCCACTGGCTGCTTTCTAAAATTCCTCACCAACATGCTGTTTTGGCTTTGCTATTTGGCTTAAACAGTATGTGAAATTTATTAGTATGTCCGATACCTTTGTATGAAACTAATATTCGTAAATTGTATACTGTTAACAGGGAATTATTACAGTGTGCAAGCACAGCGACATAAACAGAAATATATCGCATGACACAAGCAATCAATGACATCAAATACACTGACAGACTGCAGGTTTTAGGAACTGGTTTGGGGGGTAGTGAGGGATTTTATCTTGCCTGGTGTGTAAAATGTTCTATTTGAAGAATAGAATGCAAAATAAATAACAGTGTTGAAATCGTTAAAGTTTGGACATGTTTTACAACAGAAATGTAATTTTGTTAAAACGTGGCAGAGTAGTTGATTCCAGGTAATGGTATCGGTACTGAATCTGTTCAGATGTGAATGGTACCAAACTCTTTGTAAGACGGCAGGTATTCTTTATAATTGACCCTTGCCAAGTTCTGCCCCTTTTGGAACTTCGTTCAGCTTTCTCCTTCCCTGTCTCCAGTACTTAGATATGCTATGTGCTAGGCTTATCAGTGTTGAAGGACCTGTAAAAGTGCACATATATGTATATATATTATATATATATATATATATATTATTATATATATATATATATATATATATATATATATATATATATATATATATATAGTCACATCTCATTTAGCAAAACTCTAGCTAGTATCAATCATTAGCTAGCTAGTTAGATCTGATAGTGTATGTTAGCCACAACGCACATTTAACTTGCTAGCTATTCTACATGAATCATCAGCAGGCATGTTAGCTAGCATTTTGCTAACATTAGCTTACATAAGGTGTCACTTTTACTAATCCCCCAACAACATCTTTTAAAAACCTTCAAAATTGGGTTTTCTTTTAGATGGGCCTAGCACAGAGCATAGCTAAGAACAGGAGACAGGAAAGGAGAAAGTTGACTGACGTTTTGTCAGGTTTGCACAGCTGCTATTGGATCACAGAACAAAAAGGGGTTGCAAAAGTATAAAATGTCCATATGAACACAGACGTCGAATGTAGAAGTTTTCATGTATTTTTATAATATATTAAATGAAAAAACAGGAAACATCATATTACAGATGTGCATGATCCAAAAACTGGACCAGATCACATTTGGAAGTAAACAAATTTGGATAATAATCCCAAACCCACATAATCTAAAAACAGTCAAATTAGATGTAGGTGAAGAAAAAAGAGAAGAGGAAGAGCAGGAATTATCATTGCAAACACATTTAGGAGGAAAATCAGCCACAGAGGTGCATAACTGGTATCTTCCAGCTATCCACAGAAATACAGTCTCATCAAATCTTTATGATAATAATCACCAATGTGAAACTACATTGGTCCTTGCGGTGACATTTTCCTCTCACCACAGGGAGGCCAGATTGCAAAGTTAGCTATGAAGGAGCCTGGGGATGCTCGGCACCACTGGGCCTCGAGCCCAGGTGCTTTAGCTCAGGAATTGTTTCATTTTAGCACCGTGCTGAATTTTACCATCAGAATTAATTGGCTAATTCCCTTCTTAAATGAATATACTTTGTTTAAGAGGGAGGGGACACTTTTACATTCTAGTCGTTGCTAGTTTATGTATGTGTTTGTGTTTTTTCCATGTGTAAGACAAATCCCTGAGTCTTTCCTCTCTGTGCAGCGCCCTGCTGGAAGTGACAGGTAAAAGAGGCATAGTGGTGACCAGGTCCACATATCCATCCAGTGGAAAATGGGCTGGACATTGGCTGGGGGACAACTTTGCCAGCTGGGACCAGCTATACAAATCCATTATAGGTACATATAGATATATACTGTAAATATCCTTTTTTTTTGGATACAACAAACTTGGCATTCATAAGTGATGATACCTGTGTGACCAGTAATCTGATAGTAACAGGGTCCTGTACACTTCTGCACACATGGTTGCAAACTGTGCAGTGTAGAAAAGAAAAAAAGGAATCCTTAATTTGGCATAACTCCCCGTTTTCCTTTGTTCTGCAGGCATGATGGAGTTCAGTCTGTTTGGCATCCCTTACGTAAGTATCATCATCTGATCTTGGTTTTGACAAGACATAATCTCATTGATGTGACCTTGTCCTCTCTAAGTAGATTACAGCAGCCTGAGTGATGTTATTTTGTTTGCTAGACCCTTTGATCAAAGGACATCTTGAGATACAATGTGAAGCATGTTGTTACAAGCCCCACCCCACCCGAGAGACCTAGAGCTAGTCCGTCATGACCCATGTACATTTGTTATTAATTGAGTAGTCTTTACGGAAACTTTCCTGCATTGTTGTCCTGTCTTTGCCCCTCTGTCTCTTTGTCGCCTCTCTTCTGTCCCTCAAATACTGTCCTCCTGTGGTCTCTCACCTCCTAATAATAATTATAACCGGACACCTTATCGATCCCTGTATGGTAAATCATTTGCATGCCCTCAGCTCTGCCACAGGGTCACCTACACAACATCCCTCACTCGTGCTCAAGGACGCTTCAGAAACACGATGCTTGCAACAAAAGTTCCATACACATATACACTCTCTGCCTGTCTCTCCCTTTCAGACCGGGGCAGACATATGCGGGTTCTTTAATAAGGCTGATTATGAGATGTGTCTTCGCTGGATGCAGCTGGGTGCCTTCTATCCATACTCACGCAACCACAACGGCAAGGGTAACCCGGTGAGTTAAGCCAAATCAGGAGAAACACACGAAACTGATGTACTGGCCTGTAACCCCACTTACCCCCCAGTTTCTTGCTTATTTTTGCTCTTATTTGTGGTTGTTTGTTTCATGCTGTTGGCCAAGCAGGAGCCATAGCTCAACCACTGTTACTTCTGAGTATTCGAGCCAACTTTTTGAACTCAAAGTGATCATTAAAATCGCGGTCAAGTCAAAATTTTGCAGCCACAAATCTTTGTTGATGATATTCCCAGAGACTCCTCACCAATTTAACTCCCATTTCACAAGCGAAGTTCCTGCAGCTGCACCTACAGAGACTCACAAGTCAGTCTCTAAACGCTTCGCTCAATAGAGACTAAGGACAATCTGCCAGCTTTTGTGACTAAAATTGGGTGGAAACAATTAGAGAATTTAAAAAAACACCATTGCTGAACCAATTTAAAGTTTTAAGAGCAGCCCTTCACATCTGAGGAGAATGAGGGCAGAGGATTTCTGGTAAGTCTGTCCTTAGGGAAAAAAAAGGAAGGGGTGTAAGTTTGTTAGTGGCCGTTCGGACCACAGATCAAGCATTGATCTTGCATTTAGAAATCCCCAGATAATCAGTGGGTAGCGAGATTTTCGATTGTCTGGTAATGTGAGACTTGCACATAATGCATGTCAAATGTCAAACATTTCTCCATCTGTAGTTCCTTAAACTACAGAAACAACACCGAAATGGCTGCATGACACAGAGTTTTACCGCCACGTCACACACTATGACCTCAGATCAAAATTAAGATTCTTAAGCCATTCTCCCTCCTACAACTACATGGATATATTAAAATTAATTAATAATTAATTGTATAAGAATAATATATTTAAAAGCGAAGGAGGGGGATAATTCTATGGTTGCTATTGCCAAGATAGCGCATGTTAATGGGTAACTTTTCTACTAATAATCAAATGATTTCATAAGAATAACATCATAAATTAATAGATAATGATTGTTTTCCAACAATCATCCACAATTTTGTGTTCAAATTCAACTTTAATTTATGGGTAATACAGATGTAACAATACCAAAAACCCACAGTACAATAATACCATAATAAAAAAAAACACAATACAATATTTATCACTATATTAAAAAAATAAGAAAAATGACAACTTGAAAAAAATGTTATTTATCAAATAATAAATCTGTGTACATATTTTTGTTTGTTTTTGTTTTTCTTTTAACTTAAAGTGCTTCTACTTTACTACTTTAATTAAATAGAATAAAAGTAGCCAGCCATAAGCATGTACAAAAAATTTACACAAATTGTTTTTTGCAGTCCTTTTATAAAATGAAATAAAAAATAATAAAAAACAATGATTAACCATGTAGTATCACAATATATATTGTCACACTCCTATTGAGACATTGTTTTATTGCAATATTGCAATATTCAATATATTGTTACATCCCTAATGGAGAAAAATCTAAAAAAATTTAAAAAAAAAAAATTTTAGAATCTCCGGCAAATTAGGCAGCACAATTGTTTCTGAACTCTAAATTCATTCTAAATGTACATGATTTGCTTACAACCCTGCAAAAGAAGACAATTGCTTTCAAACTGTATGAGAGACAATTTCAGTGACCTGAAATGGCACCAAAGTGTTTCTTGCTGTTGCTCATGGGATGAACAGAAATCTGCTTTTGCTGGCATGTTCTTGCGCTCTGAAATTGGAGGAATTTACCACCACTCCTTTTGTTCGCAAAAAAAATGTTGCTTTCTCTACCCATCTCTCTCTTAATCTGCGCCTGACATACACAAACACACAAAAAGATAGACCTGTTTGGTGGTGTAGTGTCGGTGGCATTCATTCTAGCGGTGACCTTTAAGAGCGTTGGAACACATCTGAGAAATCCAATAACGCCCGTCCGGAGATCGATCCCACCGGGCGAACTTTCTCTGCACTGGAGTCTGCAATACTAGACAGGACACAGATATGTGTGTGCGTGCGTGTGTGTCTGTGTGTGTGCTGTCAGTGCCTGTGCTTTTTAACGGCATGGAGTAGGGATATAATTGAATTCTCAAGGTGATCTGGGCACCACTGCACACCACCTAACCTCCACTCCACTCACACATACACCCCATGATTCCAATCATTTAATAATGGCTTGCAAATGGGTTTTAAACATGGAGAAAATTGATAGGAAAAACACACACAGGGCAGGAGAGGGGGGCAGCACAAAATGACAGTTTGAGAGCAAGAGACAAAGTCAGGAAGAGAAAAAAGTAAGAGGGACAGAGAGAGAATTGGTGGGAAGGAGTAAAGGTATTTCTACCAAATCCACTCTTAGAAATAAACGTGCTGACTACAACCATATAGGGTTCTTTGCCTTGACCCCAAAGAAGAACCGTCTTTGGTTCCTGGTAGAATCTTTTATAAAGGTTCCACTTGGAACCCTTTAAGAGAGATCTACCTTGAATTCAACATAAAGGCTTATACCAAGAACCATCTGTGAAGGTTTCACCTAGAACCCCGTATGAGAGTGTCTAAAGAGGAACCCTTCTATGGTGCAATGGTTCCACCCAGATCCCTGTCTGGGGGGTTTTAAGGGTGCTAAGAGAAACCCAATCAGGGGATTCTACCAGGAAACTTCGTATATTCCAAGGGTTTTATCTAGAATCCATCCTTTTATATTACGTAAAAAGAACCCTTAACGAAAGAGTTCTTTAAGGATTTCAACAATCCTTTCTTTCAAAAAGGGTTCTGTGGATTGAAAGGGTTCTTAATAGAACCCTTAGTCAAACAGGAAACTTATTCCTTAAAAAAAAAGGGTTCTTCAGAAACAAATGGTTCTGGGTGGAACCACAACCCTTCAGGAGGAACCCCTTTGGAACCATTATTTCAAAGAGTGTAGAAGTAAAAAGAAGAAGAAGATCAGGAAGTCAGAAATACTGACAAGCAGTTTCAGATAAAGGAACAGGGAAGAGAAGTTCATAGGCTATGAAACAGAGAAAAAGAAAAAAAAAAAGATCAGGGATAAAAATTGGCAGAGAATAAAACAAGATGACAATTTAGCAAGTTAAATGGTGGCGACACAGGGTAGTGATAAGGATGTGAGAGCTGGGATGAGGCTGAATAAACAATTTTTGGAACACCTGCGATCAAGTCAGAAAAGGACATGAGAGAGGAGGGAGCTCGGTGGTGAGAGGAGGAGGAAATAAAAAATACTCAAACCAAGTCTGGGAGATGGGAGGAAAAAGGAAATCAAGGTCAGCTATTTATGTAGTCTACTGTAAAAACTGTATTATTTTTCCAGTCACCCATATAAAATCCCCAATCATCAGACGGTTAGTGACTGTAACCTCCAGTCTGCTTAACAAGGCATTTGACAACAAAGTATTAACACCACAAACCAGGCCGGAGGGTACACAAGGTCAGAGACAGTGGAGAGAGAAAGAGAGAGTGGAGTTTTTGCAGAGTCATTCCCAGAGCTCCGTCACGCCTAGTGTCTCTTTGCCCTCAGACAACTTTCACTGTTGACCTTGAGATAATTTCACTGCACCAGCAATATACTGCAGTGTCCACAGTCACGTCAAAACAATGCAAAAATTAATTAAACAGGATATATTCTCCACCAATTTCAGCAGTGTAGTCATATTCGAGTCATGTGTATTGTTATTCACCCAAAGGGGTATATTGTTTGTCTAAATATATTTTCTTTTTATGATGCGAGCTCCGCAATGCAAAACAAAAACTCAAAGGTTTATGAGATGGGCTGAGGGAGTAGATTTCAGACAGATAAATGAAGACCAAGTAGAGAAGAGAAAAGATGAGAAGGGCTGACACAGCCAGATAACCTCATTTTTCCTTGAGGCCCGCAAGTGTGAGTCTGCGCGCGCACGCACGTACATATCTGTCTACAATCAGTGCGTGTCACAAGGCCTTTTGCCACCTATAAATGTGGCCATAAATTAGGTGAATTCATAAGATGGATTCTCTGTCTGCTCCTCAGTCTTCAGCACTCCCTGCTCTCATCTCTTCATCAATCCCTCCTCTGGTTTTCCGCAGATGAAAAGTCTACCTTGAGGGCCCAACAGACAGTGGTGTAAGTGTCAAGTCATGCAAGATTTGTGTGACTGAATGTTAAAAAGTATAAAGCCGTTTCTGGGAGATGATCCTGTTTGTGACTTTCCGGCTTTTTACAAAACTGGGTTGACTGTCTTGATTGAATGCTAGTTGAGTGTTAAACTGAGTGTCTGACCTTTGTTGGACTTTGTCAGCTGTCTGAGGACCTTAGTGTCCACTTAGCGTTCTTTTTCTGAGTGTCTTTTTTTCAGTTGTTTCTAATGAAGAGAGCGTATGCGGCAACATGAGGCTGCTTAGAGAAAAAGCGCTCAGCCTTTTTTGTGCAGCCACTCTGAGAACTTCTTATTTAAAATCTCTGAACTTTTCAGAATGGCGCTGGTGTCATCACTGCTGCTTTTTATCAACCAATCGATATTACATAGGGCTGTACTGTACTGTCTACTGTGTTCCCTGTGGCTGTCCTGTATATCGTGGCTGTTTTTGTGTTGTTCCTTAATTGATTCTCATGTGTGTACAGGCTGTGATAGCAAATAGGACAATACAATCTATCTATTGGCAAAGATCTGTCGATATGATACATATCACAAAAATTAATAATATATGGCGATACTGTAAACAAAGTGATATATTGCTATTTTTTTAATCTAATTTTAGGAAAACTGTCATTGTGTAAAGAACACACTGCCAAATGCTTAAAATCTGAGTTGAAAAAGTTGACTTTTTTATGCAATAAGAACAGCTCGTTAGCTGTGAAGTCAAGTCATTGCATATTTAGCAGTTGACATCCAGTACTGATGATTAGCTCGCCAGGCTAATTCAGTGCTACGTTCTGTCTCTCTTCCTGCTTCCCACTGGGTATTGCGTATGTGCTTGCAACACATGATACGCATGATTGGAATTGAGATGAGATGAAATAAGAGAGGAATGTCTTAATAAATTACATTTTAACATAGACAAACCTGACTTGAGCTTTATGGAACAAAACCATTCGAAACCTGATGCTTTGTCTCACCCGGGTTGGGTTGGGTCGGGCAGTAGAACTGTATCTGTCCTCTTCAAATGTAAGAGCAAAGCAAGCTCATACTCATTCACATTCATTTGATCAGTCTCTCTCTTTCTATCTCTGTCATACACGCACACGCAACTTACCACGGTAATTACTTCCTGTTGAACACATCTGATTGTGAGGCATGTGGGTGCAAGAGGAGGGTTACTAAAAAGGGAGGCAGGTAGAAGAACTCCTGGGTTTCCAGATAATTACAATCTTGTAAATTTCCTCAGAAAATTAAATGATAATCTGGTAAACTCCTAAGGTCATAAGATAATGGAAATGTTCTGTATTCAATCATGTGCTGTTAGAGCTGTACTTAGTAACCACTGGGCTACAGTTAATAACTATTATCAAATCTGACCCAGCTAAATTGCAGCTGGGAAGAAAATGTCTGTCATTTTATTGGTCCCTGTGATGATTTTTATGATAGTATCTTGTGATTTTTTTTTTTCTTAAATCGAAAGACAGGAGACACATGCACACACACATTTATATGCAAATTCAGTACACACTAAGACACATATGCACGCAGTATCATAGAGAGGAGCATATGGTGTTGACACGCTTCAGAAGAAAATCTTCATGATCCTCAGTGTGTGTGTGGTGTGGTGTGGTGTGTGTGTGGGTGTGGGTGCGTGTGGGAGTGCGAGGGGCGAGTGCGTGTGCGTGTGCGTGTGCATGTGCGTGGGGTGTGGTGTGTGTGTGTGTATGTACATGACCAGACTTATTATTGTCCTCAATACAGTTCCAGAAAATGAGCTAATACATTTAGATTGGCCCATATCTACAGAATGACAGTACACTGTGTCCTCTTTTTCTGTCCTTGTCTCTTAAGGGGACACTTGTTGCCAATTAAAATGAGGTAAATGTCAGTACGGTGTGGGACAGAGTAGTTTGGGCATCATTTATCAGTAGCCTATAAATGCACACAGGCCATTTGAGTATTTCTGGTGTGCTACAAACTAGCCGGTGATGCTGTCAGTCTCTCTCCATGCACGGTAATATTTTAAAGTTATTCATTTTCAGCATGTTGTGAAATCCAAATAGGAGAGAGTCAATGCTGCAAACACAATGACAAGATAAGAAAAACGCAGCTGTGTGTAAATGTACATTTATTTCACAGCAGGCAAATCTAAAAGTAATACATTCATCCTCCGATGGCTTTTTTTTCTGCATACCCCTGCACGTCTGTGTGTATCTGTACTTGTAACTGAGAGAAATGAACCATAGACAGAGCTTTTGAAGTGTGTATCTATTGAAACAGCGAATCTGTTTACTCAAATACTGAGCACTTGTCTCTGGCTACACATAAACAATCTCAGTCAGCGGATGTTGCACAGGTATTTTGTCCTTTTTGCTTTTTGTATTAAAACAGGTTGTCCACCTGTATGTCAACTACGGCATCACCTGATAAGCTAAACATCTCCCTCAAACAGCAGCTGTCCAATCATAGCGTTAGCAACTGTAAATATTTTTTTTAGTTTTTAAAAAAACAAAACCCAAAAGCAAAAGTGTGATGAATGTGTTAAACAGTGTGTTTAACCGCTCTAAACTAAGGTGCGATTGACCCTTCCTAAGTCCTCCCCTTTTTGCTCAGTGCTCCAATAACAGTTGTCCAATAACAGGATGATGACTAATTGATGTGTTTCGCCAACACATTACACACTATCTCAGAAAATGATAGCAGGACTTGCTAAATTGTAAACTCTGCAAAATCCAAAAAAAGCATGATAGTGCTTTAACTTTAACTCTCCAGGAACAGCTTTCACAAAGGGGAGCTTTTTTTTTTTAATGTGAATTGTGGGGTGCCCCTGTAGCTCAGTGAGTAGACCATGTATCCCATGTACTGAGGCTGTCAGTCCTCTGCAGCAGCCGCCAGTTCGACTCCCACCTGTGGCCCATTCGCTGCGTGTCATCTCTTCTCTCTCTACCCCCTTTCTTGTCATGTCTTCAGCTGTCCCTATCAAATAAAGACAAAAATGGCCAAACAATTATATTTTTTTTTTAAAAGTGAACTGTAACCCCACTAACCATTGTGCTTAGTTACAGGGCAAGGTAACAGTTGACCCTTCCTAACTCCAGCTAGTTTTGCTCTATGCTCCAACAACAGTTGAGCAAACTTGGTACCTCAGTCAACTTTTTCCTTTTCCTGCAAAAGTGACATATAGGCTCACATCTTAGTGGTAGCTAATGTTAGCGAAACATTAGATAATTAGCTTACTAATGGTTGATGTAGATTAACTAACTATTTAGCTAGCATTTTGCTAATATTAGCTAACTTAAGGTGTGAATATATGTACAGGTCCATCACTCTCTCACTTAGCATTTGCTGTAACTAATACACATTAGTAAGTGGAGTTGTAGTTTTTAACAAAAATCCCCTCTGTAAAAGTCGTTCCTGTTAAGGATAGGGCACTATGATCCTCTTTATTGGATCTGGAGATCAACACATATTATCAAGAAGTCGTCATTCTAAAACCCTTTTCTCTTGTAATGTTAAAAACAAAGCAAACTGTTCAAAAATACGAACAAGCATGTAAGCAACCAAACAGCATCACGTTTCTAACATGACGCTGTTTAGTTGCAGTGTGATCTTACATTTTTCTTTCTAATAATCATAATTCAAGGACTAACTAGCCCTTAAAATACAAGAACAATCCTGTTTCAATATTCCATTCTATGTGGATCATGACTGGTGTGGATGCTGACCTTTGCCTGATAGATGCAGCTTTACCCTTACCTGTTTAGCTCAGTATGATTTATGCATTTTCTTTTTTTAAATATTGTTTTGGGCTTTTAATGCCTTTAACTCATATAACAGCTGAAGATATTACAGGAAAAGGGAAGAGAGAGTGGGGAATGACATGCAGCAAAGGGCCATAGGCAGGAGTCAAACCTATAGCCACTGCAGAGGACATACAACCTCAGTACATGAAGCAAACACTCTAACACATTTTGCACCATCTAGCTGGAGCTAACATTAGCTTAATTAGCTAGCAAGGTACACCTGATAAAATCTGGCTGCAACAGGTGTCATTCCAGCCTGAAAAATCAATGGCTGTTGTCATTTTAAACTTTCCATGTGCTGTTTGAGAAAAAGCGGACAGCCCAATAGGTAGTTCCAAATACCAAAAAGCTGAAATCCTCTTTCAACACACACGTAACATTTTTTTTTAATGCTATTCATTTTGGTTAACCTGTCTTAATGCTGTCTTCCATCAGAGACAAGATCCTGTTTCTTGGGATGCAGCCTTCGCCGAGGCATCCCGGGACGTCTTGAACATCCGTTACACCCTCCTGCCCTACTTGTACACACTGATGTATGAGGCTCACACCAAAGGAAGCACAGTGGTCAGACCGCTCTTGCATGAGTAAGCACAGACCGCACAACACACACACGGTTCTTATCTTTTCTGCTAACATCATGGCTTGAGCATTGCATGTAATCATTTAATCAGATCATTAAGTTGGTACCAGGATGGATCTCTCTCTTGATTTGTTGCCAAGATAAACTGATTTTATACTACATTGCATCTAATTAGAATACAGAGTGTCACATGAGGTGGTTTGCTAGACTACAAACCAATTTAGGTAGAGCTTTCATATAAGTGCTCAAAGATGTTTTTAGCATGACTCTGTTTCAATGCACAACTAATTTTCAGCTAGTTGTTGAAATATTACCAACGAAGCCTCCCTTATTAGCTAATGCTCATTTGAATAACTTGACAGGCTGGGACAAATTACAAGTGTCTTCCCTCCAACAGCAGCTGCCATAAAGAAGCCCTTGAGCAAGGCACTTTTCTGTTTCAATTCCAGTGAGACTGTTCAGAGGCCAACGTAGATGACTGTGGCTATACTTGGCAGCTCCCAGATGTGAATGTGTGAAACTGTATAAAAAAAGAGACATATTTATTCATTTTAAGAGACTCTTCTAAAGTCACAGATGGTATTTAAGGAGCTGGCAGGGTGAGTCTGGCAGGGTTATTTGGCTTGCATCTTCAAACCATTGAATTCTGAATGAGTACTTGAACAGTCGTCTGGGCTGAGGACACAGGAGAGAGCGTCAGCGACGTTCTTTTCTTCGGTCGGGCTTAGTGGCATCTGTGCTGGTGTTTCCTAGGTTTGTGGATGACAGAACTACATGGGACATCTACAAGCAATTCCTCTGGGGACCTGCCCTACTCATCACCCCTGCTCTCGACCCGGTATACACTCACATACACACACGCTTCAGCTTTTTTCTCTTACACTTTTTCTTATATCATTATGCATTAATAAACATATTACATATAACCATTTCAGATATAGTCATCTCCTTTGCCTGTGTTTCTGTATGATTTGTTTGGACTTGTTCTTTTGATTAACTGACATTGTGATTCACAGGGAGTCAGTCATGTGGATGGCTATATTCCTAATACACGCTGGTATGACTACCACACGGTAAGTCCATGTCCATAACAACCAGAAAACAATTAGAAAGACAAGTGGTGGGTAGAATACTGAAAATCGATATACAAGTAAAGTTTGATTACTGCCATAAAAATGATTCAAGTAAAAGTAAAATAATACAATTTGAGAAACCTACAGGAAAAGTTAAAAAATCACTTGTCCCTTTGCTAATAGCAACTGTCTGATCATAAATTAGCAGCCATAACTAAGGCACCAGACACATGTCAAGCTTTGTATTTCTCTACATTCTAAAGCTGTGTGCTACGAGCAATACTCGGTGTCTCATGTGTTTGGGCGGTGGCGTCTTTTTTTGTAGTCTTTCAAAAACCTGAAAACACAAGAGCACATGTGTGAGGAATGAATTAAACCTTGTCTGTTCTTGTCATGTCCAGCTAACTAACACTAGCTTACTAGCTGCAGTGCGTTACTTCCAGCCAAATACCACTGCATTTACAAAACTCATGACTTATCCCCAGGGTGTACACTATAATTTGTTATGTGAGGGTTTGAGGTGGAGGATGTGGGCTGGTGCAGATTAAAAGTCAGGCCGAAAACTACACATCTCTCTCTTGCTCACTTTCTTAAGTCTAAGTCAGGTTAGCTTAGCTCTTATCCCAGCTCTCTTCCTGAGGAAAATTGCGGTCATGCTGGTTTACATTAATTACAGCCAATTTTAATGTTAATCTGTCACCATTATCATTATCAAATTCCATATATACAGTGCCAGAATGGAAAGCTTGACAGGTGTAGCACCTTTGTTGACATTCTATAAGCATAATGTGCTAATAATTTAAAAGCCCGTAGACCACTATAGCTACAAGATAAGTTATTGTCAATAACATCAAAGACTGATGTGCAATTTACTTAAATGTACTTGCAGAGGTTAGAGAGGAGTTTTTAAGAGCAGAGATCTCAATATTTTTCGGGAGGCAGAGCAAACACTGTCTTGTTAAGTGTTCGGTATAAAAATGTGTGGCTAGATATGGCCGCGGATTGTTGCTAGAAGCAGCCTCTTGTTCTGGGGTTTGCTCTGTCATCACTGCATTGTGGTCAAAAGACAGGTGGTGCTTATTTTTCTTCAAGGCAACTAGCAACTTGTAGAGGTGCTCCTCACACACTCACCCTAGACAAGATCCCTGCATTTAGAGCAGCTCTAACAAAAGTAAATGGCAAATTTAAAGCACACCTTGTGTCACCAAACAGCAGATAGGACCGAAAATACAGTAGAATTACAGTATTTATCATTGAAAGTAGTAACATGTGACTGGATGATTAGTGTATGCATAATGTGGATGCACTTTGATAATATTCCTAATATAAGAAAATACATGTGTGCATAATATCTTACATTGAAGACTATGATATGAAAATACTGTATGTCCAGGATCAAAAGAAAAGAGACTAAAACTACAGCAAAAGCACAAATGACAATATTAACAAGAGAAATCTTTGACAACATCATTAAGGAGTTGCAGCTCAACAACTGCAGAAGGCGCCTTGATGACAAAAACAAACATCCAATCGCTCTGTCTCTTTCTAGCTAGGGGACTCCCCATCTGTTTAGACAGCATCATAAAGCCAAACAAAACACAAGAAACAACAGTACGCACTGGGGCATGGGATGGTGCAGAGGAGTGGTTACCTCCATCAAACTTGTCCTCTCAGCAAACTGAGAGGGGCAGAGGCAGGACCAAGGACGAAGTGGAGAACACTGGGGAGAGAAATAAGTTTTCAAAGAATTCTTTTGGCGTGTAATAAATTACTGAAATGTTTCCGATGTAGCCTTTATAGATGTCAGATATTTTACTGCGTGCTTTGTGATTTATTGGCACAGAAATGCCAATTTCCCACCAAGGAATTGTTGAATAAAATGAATCAAAGTTTCATTACTATATATTTTCTGGTACTTTAATAATATGTAATTATTTCTGCTTTCATCAGGGCAAAGAAGTTGCAGTGCGCGGCCAAATGATGACGATGCCCACACCCTTGAACCATATTAACCTTCATATCAGAGGAGGTTATATCCTACCCAAGCAGAAACCAGAGAGGAACACACATTTGAGGTAAGTGCACACACATCATGGCTGACACATCATGACAGCACACAGCTACAGGTCAGCACCTTGTGTGTGTAGTGTGAAATGTGTGTTTCCTGTCTGTTTATTACCAAATGCCTATGCAGTGAGATAGAGTGCCAGAGGATACATATGTGTACATTTTACTGTGTTTGAGTTCTTAGAAACACTTATTTGAAAGGGTGTGCATAAGGTTGTCATTAAACTGTCATAATCATGTCATGACCTGACCATGACCCTGACATTGAACATGAAGGAGTCTTTATAAATGTTTCTGACTACTGTCATTAGGTGTGATTTGGTATCAGTCAGTCTATCTGCTGAACTGTAGCTGGCGTTAGCTAGTTAGCTCAATTATCTGGGGAGCTATCCACCTAATTAGCTGAGTCAGCCCCGGGTTGCCAGGAACTAAATCCGTAAAGAAAAACACCTCAGTACTGTAATCCCTGTTGTCAAACTGGCCGCTGTCTCTCTCAGTGTAATAAAACCTAATGTCATCTTTATGACAAGTCCAAAATGTACCATTTTACTTGAGGTCAAGGAAAATATTCAAGCCACACTTAATAATGGTCTCATGATGGCCAGTGTCAAATCAACCACATATGACAGTATAAAGTAACATAAATTCAGTTCAAGTTTGACAATATCATGACACAGACATTGACAGATTATGTTGTCTTGGTTAATGTCAAGTTGTCATCTCAAAGACACTGACTTTACTGGCTTGATAAATGTAAATTTGTCATAACTGCTGTATAATCAATGCATAATCAACTTTGCATTAAAATGACATAATTGACGGAATGACACTTAATGACAATAGTCAGGAACATTTATAAAGACTCCTTCGTGTTCATGACAGGGTCATGGTCAGGTCATGACATGGTTATGTCATGGTTATGTTATAAAGTGTTTTTCAAAGACTTTGCCATGTATGACCGACACACAACAAAATGAATGTCATCTATGATCGTTAGTGTGTGTTAAAGAAAGAGACGATGAGAATGAGAGGGAGAGACACTTAGAAGGTGATAAGTGTTCCAGCAGCACTGAGATCAGGTGGATGCCCCCAGCAGGAATGTTAATGTATTTGTCCTCAGCAGCAGGTATAAATAGATGTTGTCCTTTAGCAGTATGCTATATCCCTCTCTGCCCCTTTTGTTTCAGTCGGAAAAATCCTTTAGGACTGATCGTTGCCCTGAGCGACAGTGGCACTGCTCAAGGATCGCTCTTCTGGGACGATGGAGAAGGAATAGGTAAGTGAAAGGGTCACCTTTGAACACCCACACACATGCACGCACATGGAGAATAGTATAATAATGGAATTTTTTTTTTCATGTGTATTTAAGGACTGATTATTCATGATAGTCAGTTAGTGCAGGTAATTTCCTTTTGCTGGTATAAAAGCATATATTAATGATGATGAATTAAAATATCAGGCAGGCTGGATGGGTAAAAATCATAGATGGTAGGCAGATTGTCATGCACAAAGGCACTGCAGGCAGTGATTTCAATGCACTTTTGGTTGTTTGCCATGCCGGCAGCATGGTTCTTTGAAGGGCAATGTCAGTCTGTCACTTGTTGGTCCACCACTTTGATCCAAACTGGAATAGCCCAACAACTAATGGTGAATTGCCATGAAATTTTGCACTCACATGAATGTCCCTCCCAACAATGAACTCTAATAACTTTGGAAGCTTGTTAACTTTTCTTCTAGCGTAATCATTAGGTCAGATTTTTTATATGTTCAATACTTTATGATCAAAAACTGCTGACATTCCTATCAGCCTCAGTTTTTTGTGTTTATTGTTAACTGACAAATGTTAACATATCTGCAGTACTTAAACACTCAATGTGTAAATTGTGCCACAAGGCGTCTCCTTCACATGAAATCAATAACAGAGCATTAACCAGCATAGCTGATCATACACAGCATAGATCTATCTGAGGTGACTCAGGCAGGAATCGTGTTCATGGACGAGGTAATATTAGAGTTTTATTCACATTATGTTTGGTCATGTGTGCCGACTTCTTCTTCATTCTCTGATGTATCTGACGTATTGTGTCTTTGCCCAGAAATTATGGTAACTAGCTAGCAATAGCTAGTCAGAAACTCACCATTACCTTGAATAAATACGGGTTTTCTGGGTTTGACCAATATTGTGAACATTTGGGACAATTTAAGTACACAGCTCAGCAAAATAAGCAATGTATGTCTAGGGTTTTTAGGCATTTTAGTGCAGAAACTTTACAATAAGCATTACCCAGACTCAAGGAAGCTCAGGCAGGCGGCAGAGCAAGACAAGTGATGCAAGACCATTACAAGTGATGATAAGCCCTGCTATCAATTATCTGTCAATGTAAAGCTAAGCCTGTTATTCTGAAAACAAAAGCCCACTGCTCTGAAAGCACACTGTCTTGAGTTTGAGTTCAGTGTCTGCCTCTTCCTGCCAGACTTCATTAACATATTGTTCAATTTAGCCATTATAAATATCTGTTCCTTCTAAAAGGTTATTAATGATTTCATAGGACTAAGAATAAACAGGCGCTAACTCATTCAGCAAACATTTGACGATAATTTGAATTCTAATTAAGGTGAGACGGGTAAACAAAAACATTTATTCTGGCCTGAAATTAAAATTTCAAAGGAGAACGCTAGGGCTGTAGCAAGTATTTCAATCAAGCGTGTTTCCTTCATTTCTGAGTAAATATATCACAAATATTCTGTCATAGATTCAGAAAAAAAAGTCAAACAAATGTTGATAGGTGAGAGTTTACCGGACTGATAAATGACTAAATATAAGGTTCCGTTTATTTTGTGATATTCAGATGAAAACACCCTGATGTGTTTGAAAGGCATAAGGCAGAATTTTAATCAATTTATCGACAGAAGCAGCTTTTGAATCAGGAAATAAGCATCCAGAGGAACACGTTCACCTCAGCATGTCTGAAATTTATGTACAGTATGAGAAAGCAGATGGAGTTATTTTCTGCTGAATATAAATTTCTTCATTGATTCCATCAGATAGACACAGACGACTACAACATAGTCTCTCTCCGCTTTCTCACTTGTTCACACGCACACACTCACACACTGATATACGTACAGAATCAGTCTCTGAAGTGCTTCTGTGAGAAGATGCACTCCTCTGTGAAAGGCGTGTTTGTGTTGGGACAAAGAAGAGAGGGGGAGATAGAGAGAGAACGGGGGATGACAGAGAAGGGGAGTGACAGAAACTATTACAGTAATTCCCCGTGTCGCTGCCTGGAGATATGCTCTCCATCACTCCTCTTTTATCTGCTCGCTCGCTCCTCTTTTCTGCGTCTCCCTGTCTGTCTGCAGTGTAGCCTCCCTATGTCTTTCTTGTTTGCTTTGCCTCTCACTGTGCTTACCTGTATTATCTGCTTTTCTGGAGTTCTGCATGTTTGAGTTTCACTTCAGAGGGTTGGCTGTTCACTCTGCTGTCAGTCACACTGACTCATCTGTGCGTTAGTCATCAGTTATTCCCTCATTCATTTAACCAGCTCACTGTTCAAACTAGCCTAATTCTATTATCTTAATAAGTTGAGGTCACACTGTGTGATGAGTCAGTGTGTAGATGAGTCTATTAATGAGTCAGCTCTGTACAATATTAATCAGTGGTGGAAATGTAATTAAGTTTATTAACTTAAGTACTGTATATAAGTACAAATTTGAGATAATTTTACTTAAGTTTGCTACTTTCTACTTCTACTCCACTACATTTCAGAGGGAAATATTGGACTTTCTACTCCACTAAATTTATTTTGACAACCTAAGCTTTGCAAATTAAGATTTTTGCTCACAAAACATATCAAACTGTACAAGTGCTGCTGACGTGATTAGGCAATTAACAGCAGTGGACTCAGGCTGTCTACTGTAGGTGCAGAGACAAAAGTTGTGATGCATTTATGGTTAAACAGTTCCAACCCCTTTTTCAGAGCACCGAGGGCACCCTAGAGGACACTTGATCATGTTTGTCTCCAATAGGGGCATCCAAAAGACACTTTCGCTGTGTTGTTAGAACACGGGGGCAAGGGCGATTGCCCCCCCTTGCCCCACCTCTGAGTGCACCAGTGGCGATAAATAAATTGACATAAAATGAACTGGTAACTATTTTGTTTATTATAAGTCTTTTCATGCAAAAACATTATAGTCCCAACTTTGCAAATGAGGAGAAGATTTACTGCTTTTCATTTTAAAACATTTTAATCATTTTAATTCATTTTTAATAATTCTGTGTTTTGGACTGTTAGTTTGGGAAAAAAAAAAAAAAAAAAAACCTTGTGAAGGTGTCACTTTGAGCTCTTGTGACAAATTGAATTGTGACGGCATTTCTCACTGTTTTCAGAATTGATACAGACCGAACAATCAATCAATTAATGAAGAAAATAATCAGCAGATTATTTCTTGATGAAAATAATCACTGGTTACATTAATATCCAAACTAGTTAAAAATTAGCTCCACGTCAACCAACTACAACAGTAAATCATGCTTTTTAATGCATGAGTAATAATGACTTAATGATATGTATTAGTATAACACACTCATCGGGGACATGCAGCTACTCAGTGTTTCATTCACTCATTAATGAAACCCTTCACCAGCTGACTGACTCATTTGTCCACTTCATCAGGTGTTTGTGGTTTTGTCCATCCAGTCAGTCAGATGAATATGAAGTCACTCCTCTCCTCAGTATAAATGCTCACATATTAATACAGCCTCTGTATGTCACTGTCTCTCTGTCATTCATTCAGGTAGTCACGTGTCTTTTTTTCCTCTGTCCTTCCATTGTCTCCATTTCTTGCTCTGTATGTAATTCACTCTTATTTTCTCTCCTCAGACACAGTTGGGAAAAAGCAATATCTGCTGACCTCCTTCACAGCAAAATCGGTGAGTTCAAGGGCCAACTACATGTCACATCTCTTTTTTTTTCCCTTTATCATCATTATTGTTATTAATGTCGTGAGGATGGAGAATAAGCCCATGGTTTGACATGCAATGGGGCTGTGGTAGGCGGATGTCAAAGGCTAACTGTTGGAAACCATTAGCACAGAATTCATGTATATAACTGAGGAGGTGATTTGAATGTAGCTTTTACACCTTTTGGCTGAGTTCTCACTTTAAAAACTCTTCTTATGACACCTGTATCAAAGTAATGAAGTACAAATGCTTACATTGTCGAATACTTCAATAATGGCACTATTATAATAATCTTAAAGTAGATTCATTTTCAATACACTTTAAAGGGATAGTCCAGATTAATTTAGGTGGGGTTGCATGAAGTACTTATTGATGGTCAGTGTAATTTCTACAGTAGATGGTGGCCACCATGCCCCCAGTTTGGAGAGAAAAAGAGCAGCAGCAGTACAGAAGCTAAGCAATGAACTGCTGTGGACATGGCCAGCAACAAAAGGTATTTTAGCCACTTAAAAAGGGCCCACCTAAAAGAAATAAGATAAGAAATTCCTTTATTAGTCCCACAATGGGGAGTATAAATCAATATCAGTTTAGGTGTATGCTATATTTAGAATACTTTCACTGCTTCACTTTGCAATTAGACAGTCTGGAATCTGCCCTTAATAATCCAAATATCGCTTTTTCAAAATCAACCAAACTCCATAGGCGAAATCAGTAATTTTACCTGGCAGAACACATCTGGGAGTTGCTGGTCTGCCACTGCCTAAACCTGTTAGTTTGTTATTGTGTGACTTTGGGGGATCTGAACTAACCTTCTAAAACACAGAAGTCACACAATAACACAAACAAAGTATCAGAATGAGGCAGCAGTACACCAGTAACGCCAGTGTTCTGCAAGGTAAAATGACTGATTTTTATATATGGAGTTTGGTTGGCTTGGAGAGTGCGATACTAAGCTTATATAATGGCTGTTTCCTGTCAGAAAAAGGCTGTCTGACAGGAAAGTAAAGTTGTGAAAATATTCTAAAAATAGTGCACACTTAAACTTACATTGATTTTTTTTAAGTGGGCCTTTTTTTAGGTGGCTTAAATACGTTTTGCTGCTGACCCTGACCACAGCAGCAATTTGCATAAATTCTGTGCTGGTGCCCCTCTCTGCTTCTCCTAACTGGGGGCATGCCAACCACCATCTACTACCATACCATCGGCAGCTGGAATGTGAGGTAGTGGAGAGGATTTACGCAAGCACATGGTAGAAGCTTTTTTATGGGTATACTGCAGCTTTACTGTCCTGTTCTCCTCATTGCTTTTGATATATGATTTAGAAGTTTTGTGCATGTCATAGCGACATTACAGTTATTTTCCATTTCAAGAAGGTGGAATAAGAGAGTAGATAGATGAATAGACGTAGCCGAGTCCATTTGCAGAAATTTCATACCAAAGTCAGATGCTGCAAGTATGACAGTATGAGCCTGCAGCCTTTAGTTTTGTGCCAGAGGCCGACAGTCCGAGTGAAGTCACAATGTCATTTCATCAGGTGCGAGGCTTTTGTTTGTGCACACACCTGTTTAGTGTTTTCACGGCTGCTAAAGAACATGCCCTCACCGAGTTGGTTGGAGTGGAGCAGCTGCGCTTCTGTTTATGCAGATCACAGTGCATTTCTGGTACTTGTTTTGGCACAAAATTGCACTTGCATTTCTGCCTGCTCAGACAACCTCTTATCACAAACACAAGCACAAAGAGCAATTTTGTGGCTTTAGTTGGCAAAAGCACAGACGCTGATTCCAAAATGAAAAAAAAAGAAAAATAAATAAATAAATCCCCATTCACATATGTTGCGCATGCCTCTTTCACCCAATACAGATTGATACAGAAAGGGGGCCTCATGCAAGAACACCTTGTACTAACAGATTGGTGTGTACAAATGGTTTAGGAAAACTGGCTGCAGTCACCAGGTTCCCATCGAATTCTCTTGCGTACAAACACAATTCACAAGGTCCAGACCTGTCATGTGCAGCTCGACTGCTGTTTTTCACCAATGAATTGTATATTTCATTACTCTGAGGCAATTTTGAGTTTGAAAATCCTATACAAATTACAATTCCTAATTATCATACTGTAATTATGTTGATATTATCCTGTTTGACTCTACAGTTTCAATTACAGTTGCATAATATATTGAAATTTATTTATCTAGCCTAAGGATATTATCATTAATTTAAATCCTTCACATGCAATTTTACATTTTTGTGACCGACAGTGCAGCATCACCTATTATGGCACGACCCTAGTAATAGCACAACTAGATTCCACATTTTTTCCCACATCTTTGCTTTAGCAGGTCCCTTAATTCAACTGCTGATGCTATTAAAATGATAGACTTTCCATGGATCTCCAAAAGCAGCATTTCAGTCTCCAAACTCATACATTTGGGGCATTAATAATTCAAATTTCCAATTCTCATGAACATGTGCACAAATATTCACAGGTGGATCATTTACACAGTCATCTGAAATTAGGAGCGTTTGCCAAATCTGACGCGGAACACTCATATGAGCCCACTGTATGAAAAGAAGTAAGAAAAGTTAAGATAGGAATATCAAAATATTCTTGCATGCATGTGCATGGGCATGGCAGAGGGTCCAAGAAAATGCTCAGATACTGAAATGCAATAGAAGGTCTGCCAGATAAAGACAAACATTTTGTGTGCTTGCATTTGTCTAAGCAGCAGAAATTAGGATGCGATAGACCTTTGTCACAGCAGCCATTCTGACAGAAAGTAGTGGGATGAACACAGATGTTACCAATGATACTATTTCATTCAGGTCAAACAGAGACAGGGACCTGCTATTGTGTATGTAACGCTGTGCTACACTAAATGGAACAGTACCTTAATTAGTATCATACACTTGTACCTTGTACAGTACACTAATTAGATGTAAAAAACAAAAAAAAAAAAAAAAAACTTTTTTATTAAATTAGACAAAAACTGAAAATACTATGTTCTTTTAGTCAAGAAGTCAAAAATAGCAACACCCTTGTTACTCCCCATACACTTCACAGTACAATGATAAGACATTACAAGCCATACTTTGTATCAAATTAGACAAAACTAGAAACAGCCCCTATATTAGACCACTGTCAGACTTTATTATAGCATAAAAAGACAGACATTCCACTGCAGTTTACAGTGCAGTTCTGTTGTAATCTATCCAAAATTACCCTCTAAGAAAGTCTAATACGGGTCTAATAAAGGGCCTAATACTGTCCGCCAAAGAACCAAAGAAGATGTTTTTGTCTATTTTGATACAAAGCACTCCTTGTTAATGTTCTTTTAGGTGTGTGGTGTCTAATTAGGGTTAAAATATTATCCAATAAAGAACATGGTATTTCTAGTTTTTGTCAAATTTCATACAAGGCACTGCTTGGTACCTCCTTTTAGTATCCTGTAAAATAAAGTGCGACCAAGGTCTTTAGCCAGGATTGCCTCAGCTGCATCACCTCACTGACCTTGGCACATTCTCTTTTACGTGGGGTCATGTTATTACTAATCAGTTAAAAAAGAATAGATACATAAGATGGACAACAAAATAGGAAGGCGTACCTGTGTTTGCACCTCTGCTGATGTTGCACATGTGCATGAAAGTAGTACCTTAAGAGTTTGTGTTGTGTGTGTGTCTAAGTCTTTGGCCAAGTTCAGTGAAAACGAGTGTTTACCAGGCCACAGCTTGATCACATTTTGAGTCCGACATGACAGACATTCCCTAATCACTGGGACTAATGGGACTAACCCAGCCCTATTAGCTTCTTAGCCAAGCAAAGGCACACAATCACAAACAGACACACATTAATGACCGCACGTTTAATCGCAAACATACACACATACACATATGCACGCATCTACAGTGCACACATCCCCACATACAGCTTCCATGGCCAAACATCTGTGGCTGTCCTCTGCCTACCATCAGGCTCATTCCAAAGCAATTTCACACAGCGATAAAACAGGCGCACTGTCTGACAGCCAAAGGGGGAGAGAGCGAGGAAGAGAGCGCAAGTGTGTGTGTTTTTTTGTGTTTGAATGTACTTGTGTGTGCGTGCGCGTGTGTGTGTGGGTGTATGTGTGAACAGGCAGATGTGAGAAGATGAGGATAAGTTGGGCAATGAGGCCAGTGCTGCCTGGCAGATTAGCTGATCGTATGCCATTTTGGATGGCTATCTGAATGTAGATGTGTGTGTGTGTGTGTTTGTATTTGTGTGTGCTCCTGTAGCTCCATATGTGTCGGACCTTCAGAGTTTTTCTACAAAACAAGAACATTTTAGTGTTCTCCAGTTGTTTAAGGGGCTGCTAAAAGCAAAGCATAGTGTAAGAACTATAATACAGTGGGTATAAAACTAATGATATGGGGAAAAATACTCATACAATCTCCCTCAGTAAAGAGATGAAGTTTTGAATAGAGGATATATTATTAATATGAATCAAGTACATGTTTCTATTACATTTTTGCTATTTCTAATAACCCTCTATGTTTCCTTGTTTCACCCTTCGTCTCCTACTCTTTCACTTCCAGAACAAACTGTCCAATCAGATCGTCAACAGTAACCTTGCTGCTGCTGACCAGTTGACCCTGGGTGTGGTGGAGGTTTGGGGTGCGGGCAGTGTTAAGGTCACAAAGGTGACCCTAACAGACGCATCCGGAACTGCGCATTTGCTGACCCCGCAGCACGACCTTGAGACTCAGGTCAGGAAAGTTTTTGGATGTTCACCATTTAGTTACCATAGTAAATGTATTTATTGTACAAACCCCGACATACATTCGATTGAATACAGTACACAGACAAGACGTTTAATCTTCAGACTGCTTCGTTTGTTTGTTTTTTGTAAATATACACTCATTCAGAATTTGATACCTGCAATACGTTTTCTTTTAACAACACTCAGTAAATGTATGGGGACGGAGGACACTAATTGCTGAAGTTCTGAGGGCGAAATTCTATCCCATTCTTCCTTGATATATGACTTAAGCTGCTCTACAGTCTGGGGTCTCCATTACACACACGTTTTCAGTGGGGGACAGGTCTGGTCTAGTAGCCGCACTCTTTTACGATGAAGCCACGCTGTTGTAACTGTGCAGAACGTGTCTTGGCATTGTCTTGATGAAATAAGCACAGGCGTCCCTGACAAAGACGTTATCTGGATGGCAGCATGTGTTTCTCCAAAACCTGCATGTACCTTTCGGCATTAATGGGGCCTTCACAGATTACCCATGATGCCATGGGCACTAACGCACCCCCGTACAATCACAGATGCTGTCTTTTGAACTTTGCGCGAGTAACAATCTGGATGGTCCTCCTCTTTAGCCGAGAGGACACGGCATCAATAATTTCCAAAAACAATCTGAAATGTGGACTCGTCAGACTGTAGCAAACTTTTTCACTATCTGTCACACCATCTAAGATGAGCTTTGGGCCCAGACAAGTCAGCAGCACTGATGGATTTTGATATATGGGTTACACTTCACATACTAGAATCTTAACTTGCATTTGCAGAGCACACAAACTGTGTTTTATTGACAGCGTTTTTTTTGAGCCCATGCAGCATCCTTTATATAATCTTGTCAGGTTTTTAATGCAGTGCTGCCTGAGGGGTCAAAGTTCACGGGCATTCAGTGTCAGTTTTCGGTCTTGCCTCATACATGTAGAGATTTCTCTAAATCTTTTAATGATACTATTGATTGTAGATGGCAAAATCCTAATATTCCTTGCAATTGTGCATTGAGAAATGTTGTTCTTAAAATGTTAGACTTTTTGTCCAAGCAGTTTTTCACAAAGTGGTGCCCCACCCTTGCTAGTGTTGCTTGTGAACGACTAAGCCTTTTGAGGATGCCCCTTTAACACCCGATCATGATACTATCACATGTTATCAGTTAACCTGTTGACCTTTGGAATGTTTTTGAGCATTCCACGACTTTGCCAGTCTTTTGTCGCCCCTGTTCCAACTTTTTTGAAATGTGCTGCAGGCATCAAATTCAGAATGCGTGTATAGTTTTTTGTTCTGTATTCAATTGAGTACAAGTCGAAAAAGATTTGCAAATGATTGCATTCAGTTTTATTTCATTTTTACACAGCGTCCCAACTTTTTTGGGATTGGGGTTTGTAGTTATCTAAATGTGTATCTGTAATAAATTACAAGTGACGGTAAGTTTAATATAAGTTGGAAAAAATAACTGAAAATAGGGCCATCCTCCCCTTGGTTTTTTAAATAGGCTTAGAATTTTGTGTTTTTAAAGCTTTCTGCCATTGTGAAAATGATAAACACAATTCAGCAGATTGCTAGCTAATGTCATCAAATGCAGGAAATGGTCTATGACCACAAAAGCTCTTAACATAAATGAAATGCCAGTTTTTTGGCAAAAGAGTGTTATTTTGTGCACATAGTTGCAGACAGAAACCAATAATCTGTGGTATATCCTATTTATTCATGTTTTATTTCATTTTCCATGAAACAAACTGCATCATATTGCAGCTTTAAAGCCACAGAAAAACATTAATAGAAAACTGAAAAATGTTTCCAGTTTCCAATTCACTGTGAAATGCCTCACAGCATTTGCTTAAAATCAACCGTAGACATTGTTATTCAGTAACAAGTTTTTTTTTCTGCAAAGTCTTATTCACTGATCATTAAGAACATAAATACTAGAAGGAGGCATCTGCTAGCAGGGACAGGAAACTTCGACGGTAATGGAACAATATTAGCTAATGTGTATACAAGCGTGCACATTCCGCTGCATCCCACAAATGCACTCAGCTAAATTTCTGCTCTAATAACCTCAAAACAAACATATTAATCACTGTCTAACATGCATACAATCAGTGTCATTGCATTTAATAGTTCACTTTGCACATTCATATCATAGCTCAGTGAGCCCCTTTCATCATTGCATGCACACAATTCATAAACACACCCCAGCTTTCGAGTCGACTGAGCATTTCCCTGCCAGTCAAAAACTGTCACTACAACAACAATAAAAAAACACAGGTTCACAGCCCAACCCCTGCTGTGCCGCACTTTGTCATCTAATAGCTGTAATCAACTCTGCTTTCCCACCCCCCCCCCCCGACACTTTTGTTTTGTAATGAGCACAGGGCTGAGGACTTGACTCAGGACGGCGGTTTTAAAGCTGCTCATGTAAAATGATTGTCACTTCTTCCTCTCGCTTGCTCCATCATCCGCTCCAGTGGTTGAGCGGAAAGAAATGTGACAGTGAATCATGAGGAGTTGTGAACACAAAGCCAAAAAGCTTATGGCCTGTTACAGAGCTTGATACATGGTAATCATTTGTCCAAATTGTCCAAAGTGGTTTGCAGCACCGTAGTTATGTTCATTTTTTGATGGCCAGTGTGAAAATTGAACTCTGGCATGTTGTCACTTCTTTACTTCAAAGGAAATTGACCCTTCCTAAGTCCCGCCCCAATGATCACTATGTGGTCAAATGACAGTTGAGCAAGCCTTGTTCATCAGCCAACTCTCTCCTTTCCTGTTTCCTTAGACATGCTACGTGCTAGGCTTGTCATTTAATAAAAGCGTACATCACACATCACATCTTAAGTTAACTGATGCAAGCTAAACACTAGCTAACTATCTAGCTAATCTACATCAATCATTAGCAAGCTACTTAGCTACCGTTTTGGAAATATTAGCTAGCTAGTTAACCAACATTTTGCTAACATAACTTAAGGTTTGACCCATTATGTCGCTTTTACAGGAAAACCAGAAAGTTGACTTAGGTACCAAGTCTGCAACTGTTATCACAACACAGAACAAAAAAGGGGTGGGACTTAGGAAGGGTCGATTCCCTCTGTATTCATGTGATTCTAGGGCTCAACAATAAGGATTACCTGCTCGGGGCGAGTCAAATGCCATGTCAGGCTCGTAAATCTACTCAGTTGCCAGTCTGGGAAAGTGGTCAAAAAGAATTAAGCTATTAAACTATTTTGATTATTGGTTAATGGTTAAAGTAATTCCTCATGCGAAAATGGCCAGAAAATGTTTTTTTCAGCCTCTCAAAAAAGGAAATTTCCTGCCTTTATCTGTTTATTATCATATTAAACTGAATATCTTTTTGGACTGACAAAACAACATTTAAAGACATCACTTTGGACCTACAGAAACAGGGATTTTTACGATTTCCTGACATTTTAAAAATGTTGCAGCCCTCGATTAAACATGACAATTGACTTTTGTCTGTGTTGTTATTTGGCCGTTAAGAAATAAAATAATTTGTTCAAGGACAAGTAAAAATTTATTTTGGGCAATTAGATTCCTGACCCACTTGCACGACCGGGCAAGAGAAGAAAAACATTAACACTGAACCCTGGAATCTCCTCTGTAGAGGGTCAAGGTCAACTACAGTGTTCAGTTAGAGCTTGAAAGGATTCAATTTTTTTCACACAAGGACACCAAAACAAGGCTTTAACTGAGGTTATACAGCTTCTTCAATCACAAGGTGAGAAGGCAGTAAGAATCCAGAAATGTACAAATGCAAATATGAGTAAGGAGGAAGAGTTTAGGTTGTAAACTGGAAAAAGAAGGATATATATCATGTGGAGGATGTAGAGCTGTCTTATAAGGTGCAGGATGGGTGATATGGAGGTTTACCACTACGGGGGTGTGAAGCAGAAGAAAAAGGAAAGACGAGGCCAAGTTTAAGAAGATAGCATGTGTTGTTGCCCTCTCCTCATTTAGCTTGTGATAAACTATTCCTGTCGAGGTTGTGTACTGTACTCAGTGCACTTATCGGGAGCATGAAAATGATAGCTACAGCAGCTCCATAAATAATCGTAGGTGAAAAAGCCCGGAAGCCTTTGATTTATACTGTTCTTGGAGAAGACGGACAGGGAGAAGCAGGGAGAGACGGCAAGAATTGCAGATGAAGAAAGTCGGAATGACAGAGGGATTTTGAGAGTGTGCTGTGCTGGGGATGTGAGGATGGGTGGAGAATAATGAAAAGACAGAAAGACAGTCCATCTTTGGAAAGGAGGGAAGGAAGGACAGAGCGTGGCGGAGAGGGAGAGAATGCATCACAGAAAACAGATGGAGAGGAATAGAGAGGTGAAAGAGATAAAACGGGGAGAATGAAAGATGGGCGGGGGGAAGGAAGAAGGGCAGAGAGGAAGGAGAAAGAGAGAATGAGGATGACACAGTATGTGCATGGTAATAAGTGGTTTTTCAGTGTGAGACAATCCATTCATCTCCTTAAGTATTGTCTGATAGGGTAACAACTTGAAAGAAGCAGTAAGCAGCTGGCACTGTGTCATTTAAATACAGTGAGGTGGGAGAGCTACATATTTCTGTCTTTTTATTCTGAACATATATACTGTAGGCCTCTTCATACTGTCATATATAATACCTCATCACTTGTATAAACCCAGGCTGGTTTAACTTTACTGGGGACCCATGCTGTTTATATGGCATAAACAAAATGGGATTATTTTCTTTTAAATCGGATACAAGGCACGGAGCAGAGCAGGAGGAATGTGTGTGCACGATCATACATTTCTCACATTTAGTCGACTTAAGTTCCATCCTTCCATTTATTCATATACACTCTCAAAAATAAGGGTTCCAAAGAGGGTTTTCCTGAAGGGCTGAGGTTCTACTCAGAACCATGTGCTTCTGAAACCCCCACTTGTTTTTTTTAAAAGAAAGGGTTCATCAAGGGTTCTTTGTAAGACTAAGGGTTCCATTAAGAACCCTTTTTTTTTTTTGGAAGAAAGAGCTCTTCGGGGATTATTGAAATCCTTGAAGAAAACTTTTCTCAAGGGGTTCTTGGTAGAACCTCCCATGTAGGTTCTAGATAAAGTCCTTGGAATATAAAACCACTTCCATAGGTTCTAGATAAAACCCTTGGAAAATAAAAAACTTGCATGGAAGAATCCCAAGTTTGGGTTCTAGATCAAACCCTTGGGAAAGATTCTGGATAGAACACCCAGAGAAGCTTCTGGGTGGAACCATTACACCATAGAAAGGTTCTC
Source organism: Lutjanus argentimaculatus (assembly GCA_034769285.1). Taxonomy (NCBI): domain Eukaryota; kingdom Metazoa; phylum Chordata; class Actinopteri; order Lutjaniformes; family Lutjanidae; genus Lutjanus; species Lutjanus argentimaculatus. The sequence goes on from JAWZSL010000001.1 coordinate 9,408,567, forward strand.
CTTAGAACTTCTCATAAGGGGTTCTGTGAAACCGTACACACCCTTTATGTTGGCTTCTAGGTGGAACTCTCTGAAAGATTTCCAAGTGGAACATTTATAAAAGGTTCTACCAGAAACCAAAAGGTTTTCTCCTATGGGGACAAGCCCAAGAACTCTTCATGTTTCTAGTTAGCACCTTTATTTCTAAGAGTGTACCCGCTCATGTTGTGCAGAGTTGCTGGGAGATGAAGAAGTTTATGAACAATGCATTGGATACATATTGTACTGTGTACAGTATATAGCAGGGACCTGCATAGACACTGTGGAGGCCAGGTGCTGAAGTAAAAAAGGGCACCCCTTTCATAATTACGTATAAAAAATACAGTTACATCATACTGTACACATATTTTACTTACTTACATATGTATGTGTATGTATTTAAATACCCATACATCATGCAGATGTTTATTATTTAGCAGATTTCTCCAAAATTGTAAATTCACACAAAAATGTTCTTTAGAATTCACTGTTTCTCTACTTTGTCACAAGAGAAGGCAACAGCAAAGACAACAATGCCACACTGTGTATGCTTTAGTGGAATAAATAAATAAATTTGAAATCAACAAATCTTTACACAAAATTGAAAAGGCCTGTTGTCTGAATAAATGATATAAACCAACCGATCTTCCATCCAAACTACAAAGTAATCGAGGTGGCTGTGACAAAGGAAGTTGAACAGGGGGCTCCTGCAGTCTCAAAGAATTCAAAGTCAAACTTAGTTGTGGGTTAGGGTTAGGTTTCATTTCTTATATACATTATTTGCTCATAGCCTTTACTACAACAACAACAACAAAAACAACAACAACAAAAAGTAACAGATGTAAAACAGATGAGGTCAAGAAGCCATATGCTTACACAATGAACTTAAAAATATATAAACTGATATATAAAACATTATTTAGCAAAATACATATAAAACAAAAAAGGATATTTAGAGACACAAAATGAACAAAGGAATCTGAAAACCAATTATCTGACATAATCACAACAATAAAAGGGAAAAATGTGAATTTAAGAAAAGACAGAAATCACCAAGAACTAATTAGACATCATAAATTAAGATGAGCTTTTCAAACCAAACATATGACGCTTTTGATAACGTGTAGGCTGAAATTCTGTTTCTGTACAATATTTAATTAAGAAAACACAGGCCATAATCTGGTCTTACAACATGGAATGTGCTTAAAGAAACTACATAAATCTTTCTTTTTGTATCCACAGAAGCTGATTATAAATGCTACTTCAGTGGCTGTTCCTGTGAGTCAGACTTTTACCATCACATGGATGACCGGCGCCTGATCAACAGACCACAGTCTTTGTCTTTTGCTGGTTAATAATTAAAATACCTGTACATAATGGTCCTTTGTCACAGATTATGATGTAAAGTAAATGCAATGTTTTTTGAATATGAAATCACATGAATGTGCAGCTCCACATATTGATAAGCCTACCATTAAACGTATTTTTGTTGCATGTCACAAGCTCATTGCAGCTGAGGTTTTTCATATTTCTGTACCATTAAACCTCCAGTAACATTACATTACATTGAATACATGCAGAAATGTTTTTTCTAATAATTAACACAACCTAATATTTTTGCAATAAATAACTTTGGATGGTAACTGATTTGTGTTTTGTGTTTCAGTACCTTCAGTACAGACCTACAAATGATGAAAGTGCTCAATGTTGAAAAATGAAAGTATTTTGCCACATGATATTTAAGGTTCCCTGCAGAGTTATAAACATCTAGAAGGTTCTTTGGATATGAATGGCTTCCTGTTTTGTTTGTCACATGCATGGACATGAGGACTCACATGTATTTGCATTTACATGTACGTGGGTGATTCAATAGACAATCCCGCCAGTGGATTCACACTATTCCAGTGATTTACATGTAGCGGTAATATGACAAGAAAAGTAGACTGCGCCAGCAAAGACAGGGATGAAGAAAACTGCAAGCCGGTAAACATGATACAGGATTATGAATGTTTGCCTTTGAACAGATTGCATGAGGAATCAATATGTTTGTTTGACCTCGAAGTTAGACACAATGTGTTTTGGTGAGTGACAGTGAATGTAAACACAACTCTTTTTCATTTTCAAAAAAACTCCACATGGCCCCTTTAAATCCTCTCTCAAATATTATTGTATTAAAGGTCCAGTATGTGAGATTTAGGGGGATCTACTGGCAGAATATGCCAGAAATGGAATATAATATTCATATGTTTTCATTAGTGTATAACCACCTGAAAATAACAATTGTGTTTTTGTTACTTTAGAATGAGCCGTTTATATTACAAAGGTGTGGGTCCTTTTCCATGGAGGCGGCCATGTTAAATTGCCATGTTCCTACAGTGGCCCAGAAGAGACAAACCAAACATTCATTCATTCATTCATTCATTTATAAAAGTAGCAATGTTACTTTTGGAGAGTAACTAGAATAAACAAAAGTTAGTTTCATCTACCATAGTTCAAATTAACATTGTAATTAGATTACTTCCCCTTTTTGTAGGAATTGCTCAGAATGCCTTTATGCGATTCTTTATGCGAAATATTAAATATTAATTGTGGAGGAAAGAAATAATAACCTAATCCATGTCCTAAACATATCACCTGCAGAGTGAGCAATTTTATGAAATTATTCTGGCCCTTATTCCACCACACAGGAGCCTCAGTAGGCAACCAACTGCTGTGCAAAATGAATGGACAGGTGTTTATAATAAACTAGCAAGCAGCGAGAACTAATGACCAGTGGAACGGAACACATGCAACATCGCAAGAAGTGTGTTGATAATTGTTAAAGCTTTGATCCAAGAAAATTCACGTAGCTGTGATTAATACCCGACAGCACACCGGCCACCAACAGAGGAACAATAACTGAAGTGGAATTATTAAATGCAGCATAAATTTTTCAGCGCATCGAGTGCCATTGCCATTTTTCACTATGAGGTGGCACCTGTGTGTCACACATATGCATGCATCCATATGTGTATGTGTGTGCATGTGCGCGGGCGTGCCAGGAACTAGACACTAATTATAGCTCTCACCTGCGGCGAGCTGTCTACCTGTGCTTTGTCTCGTCCCATTACTTCCCCATATAATGATACAGTCATCCATTATTCAACCAGCAGTAAACGTAATGATATCAATTTAGCCATGGGCACCTCAAATTGATTTCCACTGTAATCGCCACTCCACGGGTAGCGATGTACAGAGGGGGTTTACTGCTGAACGGTGGATGCGGGTGTGTGTCTTTGCGTGTTTCTGGGATTGCGTCCAAAAAGTTTAGATTTGTGATGATTCATTCCAGCCCCTGTCTTCAGGTAATATGTGATTTTGAAGAGAAAAGTTCCCTGTTTTGATTCCAAAAACAAAGCCAGCCACCCACGAGTGCCAGCAGGACTAATTGCGCCGGTGATCTGACTAGGCATTCTTCCTGGATTCAAACTGAAGTCACAACACTGCCTTTGGAAGAAATCAAAGAGAAAAGAAAACACTGAAACAATCAAGTTTTTTTAATCTCTCTTTCCACATTCCTCCTCTTGTGGTTTCTGGTTTTATTATCATTATTATGGTTTTTATTACATCTCTAATCTTGCTGAAGAAATAAACTGGATTATGAATGCCCTCTGACATTATCATCATCAGCATGTGTTGTTGTGAAGAAGCTTTTTTTTTTTTAACATTTTTTCTCCACTGTCAAAATATCCATAAACTATCAACAGACAACACCACGGGGCAGTCAAATCTGGCTTTCTTCTAAGACATCAAGAAGATCTCATATCTATTTATGTTTGGATGTGTTTGGCTCAAACTTTTAAGAGAAAGAAATGCTTCTTATGCATGAATTAGTGAATTGTCTTGGTCCAAATACTCATTTCATGCTGAGTATTGGTATAAATATGAGTGCTGCCTGTAGCCTATGACAAAAAAAATGACCTGCCTCAGTTGTAGAGGGTGAGACTGTGTGAGAAAGGTTGGTAGACCAAACAAAATTAAGGGAAAGCGGAAAATTTGTACCTAGAAAAAAACTGCATATGCTATGCTTACATATACTGAAATTTACGGAAGGAATCATAAGGATGACATAGAGCTAGAGTGATAAATTGGCCAAGTGAACCAATTTTTAAATCATATCAAGATTGTCTGTTCATGTCAGGTGTACTACTGGATGATATATCATTAGTGGATTCGCCTGGCATCATCAGACCGATGCCAATTAGCTGAGATCTAGGGAAGGTGATTTCTGAAGAAATTGCAGTGTAAATGTTGGGTGTTGAAAAGTTGAGGCTAAACTGAATTGCTGGATTTAATTTGTATGAAGAAGTGAAGTTGAAGAGGTGTGAATATTTGGAAAAGTGGTAAAAGGTCACCTTATTATGAATAGGGTTTAAAAGTTGATGTATAAAAGATGTTCTCAGTCCTTGCGGCGTTATCAGTGAGCGCAGACCAAAATATCTCTGGATGCAACTGGATAGACTTACAAAGCAAACAACAAACAACATGGCTACCCCTTTTTTATTTAACAAAACATTTAAGTGCAGTTGTTTGTTCTTTTAGAGAAAATACACCATCCAGGCCATTTAATACTGATGTGGATTCAACAGATTCAACAGAATAAGTTCCACTTTGGAGGCAGCCATCGTGGTGGGTTTTTTTGTTTTGTTTTGTTTTGTTTTTTAATGAAAATGCCTCAACGACCAATTAGATTGTGCTCCTCTGTACAGTCATCGTGTCAAACCTGCCCCATATTAGATAAATGGTTGTGATTGGACCGACCAGATCCAGGATGGGTTGAAATCTGTCTGAATGAGAAGAGGGCCAGATGTATCTGCCAAAGCAAATAAAACCTATGTTTGCAGTTCATCTAACTCCATTAACTGATGTTTTAAACTCTCGAATATCAATATCAGTATCGCCTCAAGAAAAAAAACTACAGTTCGGGATGTGGCTGGCTCCATAGTGTCCAAAAATGAATGTACATCATGTAATTTCACAGTTCCTCTAAGTAACATATTTTTTTTTATATTTCTCTGGTCTTTCCACGCAGTGAAATAATGTGGCCTAGAACTTTTCACGGAGTCTCATTTATGTCTCATTGTCCATAGATCAATGTGTTTTTCTCTGATTTTCTGAAAGAGAAGCCGTCTTACCAGACAACATGCTTTTTTAAATGAGCTGCAGTAACAATGTGTCTTTGTTACTGGGGTGACTGACAGATACAAGTGTGTCACAGATGAAGGGGGAAACAAAAAGATAAAACATCATGAGAGGGAGAGGGAAAACACTTTGACAACTTCAAAGACTGTCAGATGTGACTGGTGTGTGTATGTGTGTATGAACGCTTAATGTGCTGCTGATGCACTTTTGTATGCTTGTGCATGTTAGTGTGTTCGAGTTATTTCTCGTCTTTGTGCATATGCCCTTAATGAGAAGCCTTGGAGTGCTTACAAATATTAACAGAGGTGATGAAAGCATCAGGTGATTATTGGTTCTGTTCATGCGCGTGCAGGCTTATGTAACAGTTGCACAGTAAAAACATCAGTGCGTACGCTGCTACTGCATAAATCTTACAATCCAATTTTCTTATTTTGAAATATGACTCATAAACAGGGTTGGGAGGGTTACTTTAAATGTATTCCAAGACAGTTTTGTTACTTTTGGATTACTTCAATATGCTGAAATTGTTAAGCCTAATATAATGTTTTATGTTTGCTGTCAGTTTATTCATTTGTTTTCCAGGTATTCCCTCCTTTATTACGTGCATGTTTAGATTAATATTAGAAATTATGCATAATTGTTAAATATGCATATGTTGTAATATATCTCACTCAAACTTCAAGTAAACAGAAATACATCTTGGTCACCAGCATCACAACCTACAGTTTTTCAGTAGTATTAACGATAATAGCAGTATTGCAGATTAGCTAGCTACTGGAATTCTGGGCAGTTAATTTAGCATTTGGTTTGTGTAGCATTACATTAGCAGTTAGTCTTACGTGTAAATGTTTCTTTAAACGAGATGTTGAGTTCTTGGATGATGACTTCAAAGTAATGTTGAAATTTCCACCCAATTAATCATTTTTCCACTAAAGGACATGATAATGAACTGTTGTGAGATTAATGAAGTATTGTAATGTGTGTGTACTGCGCATGATAGCATATCATTCTTTATTTTAAAATGTATTGTACTGTATGTGATTGTAATCCTGCTAATAATCCCCATTTTACCAAATGTAACTGGAATATGATTACATCTTTTTTTCTGTAACTGTAATGAATTACAGTTACCTTTATTGTATCCTAAATATGTAATCTCATTACATGTACTCATTACTCCACAAGCCTGGTCATAAAAGAGAAATAAAAACACTTTCTTTGTTTATTCCTAACAGCTCATTTTCATACAGGTAAGAAATAATTGACACCAATGTACAATATAAACATGTCCTTGTGTCATTTTTTCGTTTCTTTGCACTTTTATATTCACACACACACACACACACTTTTTTCTGTCATCCTGTCATTTGGTGAGCACAGCCACTGTGTCGACAGCCCAATAGCACCCTGACCAGATCCTCACAGTCAGTTTCACCATTTGACACACACCCACACTCTCACTAACACATGCACACAGACACGCAGTGTAAAAATCTCACCTGTTTGTCATGAGCTATTTCACGTGTTTGACACCACACTTCAGCCATGCAATTTTCCCTTCACCCTCGCTTATCTGCTGCTCATTTAGCGCAGTTCTGCGCACCGGCAAGACACACAAACCTGTCCACTGAGAGCTTACTATGCTAATTAGTGTTTCTGCACTGTATTGACGGAACATCAGCTGTTCCTGACCTCAACCAAGAACAAAATGAAAATATAAAGAAAAAATAATTATGAAGTAGAGGCAATTCACAGAGAAATTATCCCTCCTCCAGCACCTGGGGGTGCAAAAGCAGCCATAAGCAAAAAGAGATTTGTTAGAAAAGACATTTATTCTAAGAAATCATCTATAAAAGTATTAACTTATTCTGAATTGTGCATCCCCTTAGCTGATTCACATCTGTCATTGCCTGGTGTTGTCATCCCATCCCTTCATTTCATCCTTATTTGTCAGTGTGCCCTTGAAGTAAACAGGATGTTTTTTGCCTTTCTTTACTTCCCTCACTCCTCTGCATAAATACCTGGCTGAAATGCCATTTTTCCTCCTTTGTTAAAAATCTACACTTGTACAGAAATGTTAAGTTGTTGACTTATTACATCACCTGCATCAGTCTTTTTTTGGACTCTTTCTCCTCCATTGCTTGATTTGAGGCTGGTTAAATCACATTGAGATTAATGACATTTCACATGGGCAGGCTGCGAGCAGATTGTGAAAGTGTTATACATAAATTATTGACATTAACAACCCATCACAACATTGCAGTGATGGGGAAAGTGGCAAGACTATTAAGAATACTCTGCCGCAAATAAGAATGTTACATTCAAGGTCTGACTCAAGTGAAAGTACAGAAATATTATCAGCACACTGCACTTTAACAGTATCTGTTCTCCAACATGGTGGTGTGATGGTTAAGAATTTTGCCTCACTGAAAGAAGGCTGGGGGTTCGAATCCTGGTTTGGACCAACGGCATATTTGAGAAATTGACAGGTCGATTCTTAATGACAGATTACTTGATCATTGATTAATTGTTAACATCTCTATAACTATCATATCATATAAACATGTTTTATTTGTGAAATCCTAATCCAAAAATCTGAAAAGTGGCATATTTCCCTCTGAAATGTAGTCAAGTGGAATTAAAAAGGAACTTAAAACTAAAAAAAAATTAAAGTAATGTGCCCCCAAATTGCACTAAAGTATGGCACTTGAGTAAATGTACTTAGTTACTTTCCACCACTGAAACACTGATATGATCAACCATATAAACAAAGAGCTACAAAATGAATAAAGCGGAGGAAAATTGCATCAGACAAAGTTCATTAAAAAAATGACAGTGAACCATCTTTTAAGACAAAAGGTATAAAGGTGTGACAGTGACACAGATGACAAGTGCTTTTCATTAAAATCAGCATCAAAAGGCGAGGGGGAAAAAAAAAAAGCCTACATAAATCTGCAGAGAGCACTAGGCAGCGATTTTATTTTAGAGTGAATGACTATAATTAATAAACGCCATTAAAACACATCTGTCGACACTCGCGGTACCCCTTCAGGTGGCATGGCAATCATAATTGCGACAATCACCATCATCATTATGATCATCACTGTCATCACTCTTAAAATGTCTCATTCAAGATCAGAAACATAACTTCCTCAAATGACTCACAAGAAACAAAGGGAAAAGAACATTTCTTAATAAAAGCTGTAGAAAAATGTGACTAGTCCTGGGGTTAAAAAGGAATTTGGCCTTAAACTGACACATTGATGTTGTGTTGTGTAAAATCGGATCAAATTTCCTGTGACTTGGCCTTGTTCTATCTAGCTATCTACCAAAAACACACTTTTTAACTGACTGAAGTGCTTAAAGATAGCTATTTAAAAGAAGGTAATCAAGCAGTGGCAGATGATTGAGTTATATTGTTCAGCACTGAACAAGAGACCAACTGTTTCAGCAACCAGTTACGCACACATTTAGTGAGCCTTAGGTGAAGTCAAACGAACAAAATGATGGATCAGACTTTTCTGTGTTAGGCCTCGCTGTGACGAAGGGTGAGAATGCAGAGCCACTTATGAATCAGTGCAAACTGAGAAAGAAAAGGTAATATTTTCTAGATAGAGCATTGAGGGGGAAAAAAAAAAAGACATGTCTTTCTGGCAGACGGCAGATTGTGGATTAAGCACCAAAGGATGGCCACACGCACACATCTTCACAAATCACATCAAATGGCACAACGGCACACCCACGCATTTACACACTCGCACAAACATTCCTTACAAATCAAATCAAAAACCCGGCATGCACGGAGGAAGAGCGATTTGCCAATTGGCCGGACCATCCACGCAGAAAAGGATTTAAATATCACTGGAAATGGGGCCAGTGTGATTGCATCACTTCCGGTTCAGCAGAGCTAGTCAAATGCCTCTGGTGGCCAAGTAATTCAATCCTCCAGATCGTATGCATAATGTCACAAATCACCCTGCACGCAGCGTCACCAGCAAATTGAAGATTCAAATCAAGCTCGCCTGGCAGTGTCGTCGAGGGTATGTGCAGTTACACTAAATACATCCTGCCCTTGAATCTTTAGACAGTGCAAAATCATCATCCTAATTACATACGAAATATATAAAAGGTCAAACTTGTTGCCCTAAAGTCCTGAATTACATTTTTGCAACTGAGCTTGCCTCATCTGAATATGAGAGAGAACATGTGGCAGCTGCTCCTTGTAGCTGTCAGTATAAAAAAAAAAGAAGAAAAAAAAAAAAACGGGGACCAGAAAAAAGACCAATAAACGAATGAATAATCCCCGCTCATTATGTACACGTAGAGGGCGGTGAAATGGCTCTGTATATTTTGGGTTTGCCTCTCCTCTTCTTGTTCTCTTTCTTTTGTAGTTACAACCCCACGCTATAAACAAGGGGACTGAAGCATCCACCTCTAGCTTGACTGTAGATTACAATCAGCCCCAGAAAATGACACATACATGATTCATTCACACACTTCACACACTCGTGTGGGCTCGGCCTAATCGATGTTTGTGGGGAAATGCGTGTTACATTTTCAGCACAAGTGGAAGAATGTAGCAAAGGCTGACAGTCATGATGCATGGTAGTAATTGAAAAGCTAAAATGGGAACCTGTTTTATTTAGTTTGTGGATAAATGTTGCCATGACAACACACATTGTGCCTGACTGACATTTGAGAAAGACACTCCGGGTTCATTCTTAGTACATACATGATGGAAAACACCAATTATACATTTATAGTGGAATTACAGGCTAAATATTTAAGTGTGAACATTGATCACTATGTCCTTATCTTGTTACTCTACTAGGGACAATCAACGCAAAGACGGAACTGATATTTATCTGATATTTAAGGCGACGAGTGGAAATGAGAATGAGAAGGTACAGACAGACAGAGAAAACAGTGGGTAATTTTCAAAGCTAATGTTAGCACTTAATACAAATGCACCTGTGACAATGTGATAAATCAGGGGTTTTCAAAGTGTGAGACTGTGGGCCTCCCCTCAGACAAAGCTTGAAAAGTGCAAGAAATACCTACAGCTTAACTAGTGGCATGAGTCTTACTTTGTGTAGCTACACTGAGGAGCCAACAGACAACAAGAACTTGTAAGGATCTCTGAAGGATTTCAGAAAACTGTTAAAGTTGTCTTAAAGCATAGATGCATATATTAAGTACTGTTTGTGTTCAGAGGTAAATGTACTGTAGCTGGTTTGACTTCCTGAACTGCTCTAGAAACTAGTGGTTGGAGTTTGTACATTCTGCACATTCTCTGTACAGAACAGGGCACCACACACCTGTAACTCCATCACATTTAAGAGAAAGGATTAAAGGAAATAAACCAGAGCACACTTGGACAACATGGGCCTAATATCGTACTTTGTCACTTAAAAGGGACGGTTCACCCCAAAAAGGCCTGTTGCACTATTTATCAATGAGAGTTGCAGACTTTTGGAGATATTGGCCGTAGAGATATCTGCCTTCTCTCCAATATGATAGGAGTAAATAGCACTCAGCTTGTGGTGGTCAAAACAAACACACAACAACATTTGAAAAATTCCAAACCTCTGTCCAGCCTCCGTCTCTTTCAAAAAATCATGACCCGGTTATCAAGATAATTCACAGAGCTTGTTGTGAGAAGTTTCATGTGGGAACTATTTTCTTTCTTTTAGAAAGAAAAGTAGTTCCAAGACAGAAAGACAGAAAGAAAGAAAGAAGTTATTGCATGAAACTGCTCACAATAAAGTCTGTGGATTATTTTGAACAAGTGGGTCAAGTGATTTTCTGTAAAGAGACATGCGTTTTTCAAATATATTTTTTGCAATTTTAACACCACAGGACTAGTGCCATCTAGTACCATTATATTATATTATCTTCAAAACTAGGCAACTCACAAAAAGAGCGTGGGTGGATAAATAGCACTAAAAGCCCAAGGAAAAATATGCATTTTGATTTTGGGGCAAGCTGTCCCTTTAATATATTTTCAACTTCTTAAAAAAAAAAAAGTCTAAGACAATATGGAACTTACAAACATTTCCTAAAAAGTAGACTTTTTTCCGTAAATGTAAGGTTTCTTGCACACAGCTGATGATAGCAAATTTGAGAGTTCCCCAAAAGGACAGATTACCATCACAGAACAATACAGCCGATGATGACAAATTGAGAGTGATCACTGAGAGTGGATGGGGAAGATGAGAAATGAGAGTAGAAAGCAGGAGAGGGAAGATGAGAGATGGGGAGCACTGACATGGTGAGGGAGCGGGTCAGGGAGAATAAAGGATGGTGGATGAGAGTCAGGAATATACTGAGTAGGAGGGATGGATGGAGGGAAACAGAGAGGAGGGGAGCATCCTCTTGGTAGAATAGTTCTGATTGAGGTCAGTTTTCCCACCAGATGAGACTCCACTTTAATCACCCTCTGTCGGTCTCATCACCATGGAGGGGCTGGCCTCATCAGGGAGAGAGGAGAGACAGTGCTCAGAGAGAGAGAGACATATCGACAAGAGAAAGAAAAATTACGAAGAGAGACACATACAAAATGTGAGCGGGATGTGCTGAATAAGTGAGTAGGGGAATCAGATCTGCAGTGAGAGAAACGGAAAGCGAAGGAATGCGAGAGACTCCAAGGGAAAAGGAAAATACATATGCTGCATGAGATACGTTGGACCAATACAGAAAAAAGCAAGCGGTGCACAGAATATGAAACAGGGCAGAAAGAGAGAGGAAGAAGTTTTTAAGTAATCCACTAACACAGCTTCAACATTATAAATGGCAAGGCATCCGACTGAATGAAAAAAGAAATACAGAAAGCTAGTATTAGGCTACAGAGAAATAGGTGGAGAAAAGATTTATAGTTTGTGTATACAAGAGGAAGAGGATTAAGAGAAAGAGTAAAAGAGAGCACAGCAGGGAGGAATACTGAGAGGAAGAGGCTACCTGACAGAGAGAGACTAGTTCAAACCCAAGTTCAATAGTCTGCTATCTACCCTGCTGACCCGCTTCTACACTTGTTTACTGTTGTGTTGATTAACGATATGTTTGCAGAAAACTTCATCAAAGTGTAGCTGTGTGGAACCATTGGTAGGAAGTGATGCTGGCACAGTGGAAAGTACATTCACTGTAGTGTTGTATTTATTTGAATCTTTTCCACCATGCGCTTATTTTTTTGTTGTTTTAAGCAGGAGGCAGGAGGCTTTATGGGGAGATAGCAGGTCAGCAGTAGATGCCACATAGAAGTTGTACACATAATCTGAAAGCTGGGAACCAGTAGATCAATTTAAGATACAGCACTCTGTGTCAAAGTGTTATTAATGATTGATAATAATTGCAGAGAGTGTGCATGTGTGTGAACAATTATGCTCAGGTGATTGTACACTGATGAAAATGCACTTATGAATATTATATTGACTTTTTTTTCTACATTCTGTCAATAAATCCCCATAAATCTTACACGCTCGACCTTTAAACAGCACTAATCAGTATTTTATATATTATAATTGTATATTACATTTAATATACATGATATTGTACTAACAATGGAAAAAAATGTCTACTTGATATATGAAGAAGGAGTCAAAAATACAGAGAATTATTGCCCAACTCTGCAGTTTCCCTCAGCTCCACAAAACATTTTAGCATCTTTCATCTAATTTTTTTTTTTTTTTTTTTTTTTTTTTTATGGCTGCAACTTTACTGCTTTGGTTCGGTTTCATTGCTCTCATCAACCTTGTTTCTAACTGCAGAAGGCAGCTGTTTTCAGAGAAACAGCTCTGATGAACCCGAGAGTGCTACAGTACCTGCACAGCATCAAACAGCAGACAGACACAGTTAGTGACTACCTGGTGAATAAAGTGGAGTATTTAGTAGCTAAAAACTGAGACATATCCCACCGAAGTTAGAGGAGAAGAATAATACTGCTGTCTGCTGGATGCACAGAAGTAACAGAGTTTTCACTACAGTAAGCTATGGTAACCAGTTCAGCTTTGGCAATACATTTATAAACTGGATTACTATCATCTGCATTCAACCTCAAGCTTTCCATTACCAGAGGCATTCGGCAAGGCTACTCTTGCTCAACACATTTATAGAATTTATGCATCGAAGTGCTAGCTCTTGCTAGTCAAATCAGAGTAAACCCAGATTATAAACCTAAAATTTCTCTCTCTTTTGCATTTAATTGAAACTTTTAGGAGCCTTTCTGAATACACTATTAATTGAGAAAGGAGCGAATTCCTTTAAAAAATCAGACAAGATAAACCTAAATTTTCTACATGAAATGTCACAGATTACAGGTAAATTATGGAATACAGTTACCTATCCTAATTACGCAATCCCATTACATGTAATCCATTGCTCCCCAAGCCAAAGAGTGGCCTCACAATAATATGTGCATACAGTATTTATACATATATATCATATGTCTCCTCTTCTTGTGTTCAACCTAGCTTCAGGACATGTGCATGTGCTACTTGAAGAAGTACAAATTTCCAAATGCACATAACTGCACTACTATGTGAGTGCAACTCAGGCCACTTCATTTTAATGGTCATTTCAATGGATTGCTCTTTGCTTCAGCAGAAATCATTCATACCATAATACTAAATTTTTAGGTATCATTAGAGTATTTTAGGGAAACCCCACTGGATTCACTCAAATTGTCAGTGTAAAAGCCTCCTGAGTGAAAAGCCAGCCTGTTCTGAAGCAAGGATAAAAATGTGGAGAGAGGCAAACAGGGGGAGATCAGAGAGAGCGGGAGAGAAATAGATGAGAAGATAAGATTCTGGTTTCAGCATGAGGTCTCCCATCTGTTTGTAGCCGGAGTGACACCTGCTTAGCTTTGATTCAAAATTGCATACTGAGCTTTAACAGGAGGCGCACATAGTGAATGAAAAGAGTGGTGGCACTGTGCACACATATGCTCATTCTCACATATGCCAACATGAAAAAGCGAAAAACAGAATGGTTCACACACACTCATCCAAACACAATCACACACACAATTGCGAGTGCATGAAAGTATACAAAAGCAAGCAAGCTCAAACAAATTTAAATATTCAGTCTGCAGGAGCGAGGTCATCATGTTCTAGAAAGTTTGGGAGCACAAATTCCAGCTTCGGGCTCCAGTAACACTAATTTATTTCCGTCAAAAGAACACAGAGTAACTTCAAACACATGACTAATTTTCTTGCTTAAATTCAAAAGATGCAGTGATCCCTTTTTAAAAGAAACATTCTGCCTTGACCATCTTGAGCGCTCCTTTCAAATTGAGGACATTTTCAGTGTTCGGAATCACAGGAGTCTCTGGTACACAATCAGTCCTAAGAGCAAAGAAAAATATCCAATTTGGTCAATAAATGTGAACTGATGGAAAAGCTCTGCTGGATGCAGCCATTCCCCTCGTCCGCAGCTGCTTTGGGATCAGGGTTCCTTTTGAAGAGGATAATGTTCCTGAGAAGACTCTGAAGGCCTCTTTAAGTCTCTGGAAGGACAACAAGAAACAGAAAAAGAGGTCAACAAGTCTCTCATTCTTTTGTTCATATGGAACACACTAACCCCCAACTGCTTAAAAATGCATTTTACATTAAATTGTATGAATCAGACTGTTTGTGGGGGTTGTGACTCAAAAAGGTTGAGAACCACTGCTAAAGATAAAGTGTGCAAGTGAGTACTTATTGCAGATAAGCTGGTATGTGTATAGGATTGCCTTTACTAAATAAACTACGCTCCCAATGTTCATTTTAATAAAGGAACATGCAGTTGACCCTTCCCAAAGCCCTGCTTTCCTTAGTTACTCTTGCCAGGCCTGTCGAGATTTCCACTCTCAAACAGCACATATGCAGTTTACAATGATAATGGTGGCAGATTTAACATCAAAATTGGCAGTTATTTTTGAAACACCAGGTATTCGATTCCACAAAGAAGTGAACAAAAGCAGGCTTCTCATTTGTAGCTGAGAAGCATAGATTTTGTCGGCTAAAAAGATGACTCTCGGGGGTAGGTTTCATTAGTGTAGCTAGCTAATGTGAGCTAATGCTAACGCTAAACTGTTTAAATTTTGCCATCTGACACGTTATGAAACAAGAACCCTGTAAAAGGGTCTGAAATATTTTAGGTTACTGCGTTAAAAGACTGCTCTAAGACCAAGGCTAAAGCTACATCCCAGTAAATATTACCAGCCATTTTGGTTATTGGCCAGTAGCCTCTCAAAAAACACACCACTGTCCAAACACATAAGACGCATGACACATAAGAGTATCACTTAGAGCCCCATGCACATTGTTTCAACATGTAGTGAAATAAAAGCTTGGCAGCTGAATCTATGATTGGACAGTTGTTGTTTGGAGGAGGGCCTTAGTGAAGGGTCATTGTGTGGCGCACTGATGTGTTTTTAATAGTTTTTGGAAAAAAATTGAGCTCTTGGCACAAAGGAATAAGCTACATATATTTATCATAATTATCGATTCATCATTGGTTGTGGTGTTGACATTTGTTGAAAGAAAATATAAGAATATAGCCAGCTTTTTCATTAAATAAAAGCAAACTTTACTCAAATAGGACAAAATGTTAATAGGTGTACAATACAGTATGGATATGGCACCCGACCAAGTTTCAGGTATACCAACCACAGCCTAATTGTCTGACCGCAGGTCTAATAAATGGAAATGTATAATATTATGAAAAAGGGTGGTGAGGTTTTCACCACTGCAGACACACAGGGTTACATGTAACTGTGGTCTGGGGTTGGAAACCATCAAAGGTTCTCATCCTTGTCATTAAAGTGGTGCGTTGGCCACCTACACAGTTGGGGGTGCAACATGGAGAAACCGGAACCTTCAGCATCATGCCGTCCTTGTGAAGCTCATTTCTGGCTAGAAGTGGATGGCAACATGTAATGAGTCATGAAGGTAGTATGTGGCTCTCTGCTGCTCTTACCAACAACAACACAGCAGCGACAAGAGGACCCTCACATCACACCAGTCATCATTGGTAGCAAGCTAGTGGTGGCCCTTCTGCTCTTAATGACCTGTGTGTACATTACATAAGAGGCTTTGTCTTCAGCGCTATTCCTGGAATTGAACCCCCACAGGATCTGCTGTCCTACACCTCCAGTCCCTCCAACAGGCAGTCTAATAACACCCCCATCACATAAACCCCCTCTGTCTCAGATCCTGATGAAAGTAATAGCCGCAGTAACTAAGATGGGGATGATGAGTAAATCCCTCCTAAATGCGACCGATGACGTCATCGGAAAGCAAAGTAGAACAAGTGCCTGTTAGAGCATCAACTTTGTGAACTTGTTCAAGAGGTCACACATTCAGCAAAGGAGAATAGTCTTTTCATTCCTGATGATTTCTAGCCTTGAATATATAGTGTGCTACTGTTTATTTAGGGGGCTCCTATTATTATTACAATTAAGAGACTATTTTCGAATTATATAAAAAAAAAACCTCAAATAAAGAAAGTAGAGGGACAAACTAATCTAATTATTAACTACACAATGCTAGTCCAATGTCAATGTTTGACTGACTACTAAAACATTGCCTGGAGTTTTTGAGTTGTATCCCAAGGGTTTGACTTCATGACAAAGGACATCCATATAAGTTTATGGTTGGCTGCTTATGCATGTTTACATGATTTCATGCATGGTTTGTAATGCAAGTGGCACACAGTTATGTTTCTATATATGACCCTGTGTGTGTATATCTGTGCCATTTTTTATTGTGTTTACAATTAAACATTATGTTGGTGTTTATATCAAAATACACAACACAGAGAGCAGACTTTAACACAATGGGCCCTATCTTACACCCGGCGCAAGGCGCAAGGCCCAGGCGCAATGGATTTAATATATTCAAGGTGTGTCCAAATCCTCTTTTGCTGTCTCCCCCCGGAGCTGCGAGTGATATTTTGCCCTCAGCTCTAAAAGAAGGGGAGTAAATCTGTCCCAATTAAGTGAAACACCCAAGATTTTTGAGAAGATTTTACATGATCAAATTCATGAACACATACTGTATGCAACCATTTTTAGGAAATCTTGTTCAAAGGAAACTTGACTTTTATATCTTACAGATTTTATAAGGAAGGAAATATGTGGGGTCTAATCCTTATAGACCTGCAAAAGGCTTTCGACTCAGTCAATTACAAGATTATTTTAACTAAGTTAAAGGCCCTCATTACCAACGACACAGCTCTAAGCTGGGTGGCTTTTATTTAACAGGAAGGGACCACAGGGCCGAGGTTGGTGGACAGTTGTCAGAGGCCATGCCAATCACCTGTGGGGTGCCCCAGGGCAGTGTGCTGGGTCCTCTGTGCTTTTTGCTATATTAGCAACATGAAAGCAGCCTGCACTAGCATTGTATTCTCATATGCAGATGACTCAGCCATACTTGTAATGCATTAAGATAAAGTAAGAATACAGGAAACGCTGTTGAAGAGCTGGGGCAATTAAAGACCTGGCTCATGGCACTGGGGCCTCAACCAAGGCTCGAAAGAGAAACTTCAAACAGCCCTAGCTCTCACACTGTTGAGAGTAGTACTCGAAACACTGGTATCACAGGAGTCATGTGGGCAGGACTCAGTTTTTTTCAGCTCCAATGGCTTCAAGTTGAGGACAGAGTCCATCAGGTTCAGTCCACTGGATCTTAAATGGCAGAGCCCCTAGTAAGCTAGAGAGTTATTTTCAGAAGTTAGATAAAGGCCAATCACAGAGCCAGGGTAGCTAAGCTGTACCTTTATAAATGTAAAACTATGATGGGTATGCTTTCTTTAATTTACAGTGAATCTATGGAATGTAACAAACCATCTCTTACATCAAGAAGGTGCAGAACCCACAAGTCTTTAAGAAAAAGTTCAAACAGACTTGTAGATAACATCTCCAAATAAGGTCATGAACATGTCATTTGTAAGTGGATCGTTGTTCTTAGATGTAACATGATGTGTTTGGGTGTCTCCTGTCATTGACTTATATGGCTGGCTTTATCTTTATCTTGTTGTGGCGAGGATCGTTTGATGAAACATCAGGGACCACAATGGAAATAAAGCCTGGACATTATCTTGTTATCCATGACAACGTCATATACAGTGGTATTCCTTTCTTAGTACTGTATTTGATCATTTCAACTAAACTAAACTAAACTAAACTAGACTAAGCTAAAAAATTACACAAATCTTGACTTATATACTCACAAAACACATTATGACTGTACTCTTTTGTGTGTGCGTTCCTGCATGTAAATGTACGTGTGTGTGCAGGCTGCGTGTGACCCTGGTTTAACCTTGGTGCTGGTGTCATCCCAGAGATAGATCGGTTTGGGGGAAATCTCAGGCCCCGCAGACACATTAAGGGAGTGCAGCTTCACTGAAGGATTACTCTGCTCAGCAGGAGGCTGCCTTTAAATGTGTTAGCATAATGCCGGGGACAGCCAGGCACAGGGAGAAACGAGGGGAAAGAAGACAGACAGAGAGAAAGAAACTGAGAAAGACAGAAAGACAAAAAGAATGAGAGACAGTTTTTGAGAGAAATGAAGACTGTTAGATTTAAAAAGTCCACAAAATGTACTGATATAAAATTAATCATCTTGGCCATATGGGGACAAGATTAGACCTCACACCATATTACACAAATAAAGCAAAGTAATTTGGGTGATAATTGTATGAGCCTTCTTCAGAGCTCTTGTCTAAACAATAAAGCTTTAGCCTATAATTCTCTCACAATTACCTTAAGAAGAAAATTACATGGTACGTTTTATTCTTGCTCTCATTTAACTCCTTCTCATGCTCTTTATAGAATAATATTCACTTTGTTTGCACGGGTCCCTGTGATAATCAGCTCAAAACAAGAAGTCTTCACACCCAAATGACAAAATACATTTTTCAGGGTGTTTTAAAAAGCATTTTCTGCTGCTCTATGGTTGAAGTAGTTTAAAAATAGGGAAAAATTCCATTATATTAATAGAATTCTACTTTATTTCTGGCTTGAATGTATGACTGTAAATGCATTTTATTCAAATTTGAGGGATAAATATATTTGAGAATTATTAAATTATTGACAGTATATCAAGGCAATCCAAAAACTATTCATAGTTTGGTCCACGTTGGCTGCTGCTAACAGCAGGCAGCAGTGCTAAGAAAAAGAGAACTCAAGAATTCAACTAAATTACTTGATAGATTTTTAAATTTTTTTTATTTTTTTTTATGGAAATTGGACAACCATAGGCAATTTGAAAACTTTCTTCTTTCACCTTCCAATGTCCTTGTGTGTTCAAACACCATGGCACAGTGTTTAAATGGAAGCATAATGAGTATTTTGTGTCTTTGATACACAATTTGGAAGATCTGTCATAGTTAAAACATCAAAGCCTATTTTCCTTTGTTTACATGTCTGGTGTTAATATTACTCATCATGTTTTTACCATCTGCCCGGCATTCTTGATGTTTGTTAGTGCAAATGAAGCGTGGGAATCCAGTGAAGTCAGTTCATATGTTTTAGACTGAGTGAATGGTGTACTGCTGCTATATGGAGCATTAATTAGCTGCAAGGTGAAAAATTGGTGGCGAAGGGTTGTGCATTAGGGTTGATGTGACATGAAGTATGAGCATATGTCTGTGCACTTCTGCAGTCTAAATGAGACGGGCTTCTTGTTTGTGTGTGTGTGTGTGTGTGTGTGTGTGCATGCGTTTGGTGTTTGGACTGAACCAAATGGTGTATGGGTAGGGAACACTCATTGGCAGCGGGTGGCAAATTGATCGTGTGTATTAAGTATTTGACACAAGCAATCTTATTTGAAATGTGGCTGCATGCAGCTGTGGTTTATGTGAGAGCAAAGCTAATGAGTAAGTGTTATTGTGTTGTGGGAATGGAGGTGAATAGCTACAGTAAAGGACATGCCACTTTACATTGTTTGTATATTAGATGTAAATGTTTGGTTGTGTGTGATTGTGAATGGGTTTGTTCACACATACATGTTTGTGTGGACATACAAACGTGTGTTGAAAAAGGGGGGCAGCATATCACCAGAGCAGCCACTAACTACTGCTACCTCTATCTGCCATTAGCCGCTACTTAGCTCAGTTAGCCGTGCAGTAAGTGGTCCAGAGCACCAGGGAAGTGTTGGTATTTATTTAATCCTCTAGCACAGGAGCTCTGGACCGCACAAAGGAGTAGGTTTCCAGCCCGGAGGCTGGAGGACCCAGCAGGGAATGCAGGTGGAGGTCAGGTGGCCACTTCCAGAGGAGTTAGGAGGAGTTGGAGTTACAAACCCAGGGTGTCAGGAGCCAAACCTGGCAAGAAAACCAACTTGGTGTTGCTGGACTGGACACTACCGTGACTCACTATCACCTCTTGAGGTACAATGCAGTATTACAAGACAGGACGGGTCATAGCTAGCTGGTTAGCATACTAACTTCAGTAGATATCACTGCAACACAACACACAGATGTCTTTGACATAATGTCAAAACTGTTATTTCTTCACTTTCTTATGATAATTTCAATTAATTTTGGAATACTTTAAGCTAAAATTTATTACATATTGTACCTTTAAATTTGAAAGAAATTTAACTACACTTAAAGGCTATGGAGATACCATATAGAGACTGCAAAAAACTGTGAATGGCCTGTTTGGCATGCTTGAGTTTTCCATAGACTGTAAAATAAGGGGAGAATCTGGTAGATTCTACTACAGAAAGAAAGTAGTAGTAGTAGTAGAAGTAGATTACCTTGAGTAACCAGGTCATGTTTTCTGGAAAGAAACACTGGTGTTGAATTTTTCAAATTTATTTTTTTAGTGTTTTCAGCACAAACTGAGTGCCATCTAGTTCCATTGTATTCAAGAGAGGCCAGACATCTCTCCGGCCAATATCTCCAAAAATTTGGCACCATCAGTTAAAACAATCTAGATGGATAAACATCACTACAGGTAAGTATATATTTAATTTTGGGGTGAAGTGTTCCTTTAAGCAAGTTGAAGAAAGGGTCAGTAATGTTTTTCTTTTTAATAACACAGATCTAACAGAACCATCTCAATTGCAAATCTGCTCAGCACAGTCATTGCTCACACTGAATAATAAAACATTAATAAGGCAATTGCATGGTATTACTTGTAAAGTTACAGCTCCAGTTTCCTCAGCTCACTGTCACTGTATATTGCAAGGTAAATGAAACAATGGAAACACAATTACTTGGGGGGATAATAAAGTAATATAATTAAAGAATGATATGATTTGATCATGTTCAATTTATGCATCTTGGGTTATAATGGTGCAACAAACAATAAATTATGAATAAAAGCCTGTCATATCTACAGCTGCACTGCTGTTCAACTTCATCATCAAGAACAAACCTAGCTTATGTTAGAACAAGGAATTCATTTTTATAATAACTGGATAAATAAATTTCTATCTCATCTATAAACTGTAGATTATATAGTGAAGAAGAAGGCCTCCGCAAGTATGTGATTGCTCATGTCTTGTATGTAAACATCTAAATGTCTTTTCACAGCAGGCAGCAGCCTTACGGAGCAAGACGAAAGAACCAGCAGTGTCGCATGTATATTATTATTATGGGTAAAACCCTTTTTCTGATACATGCCTGTCACAGCAGCTTATAGGACAAAGGCCTGGTCTCTCTCTCTCTCTCTCTCTCAAACACACATGCATGCACACACACATAGACAAACATGCACTTGCCCTGTAAGCTTTTGAGTGAGTGCTGTCCAAGGTGCTGAGAGTTAAGCTCCTTTCTTGGCGTCAGCTGTATCACTGAGGCTGCCACTGGCCATGGTGCTGAAGTGGCAAGGTGTGCTTGTGCACCAGTGCCTGTGTGTGTGTGTGTGTGTGTGTGTGTGTGTGTGTATATACATTGCAGCTTTTGTAACAGGTATGTGCCATTCCGGTTGAGGTGGTGATTTCAGGTCATAACTGCCTCTTTTCGACACTGCCAATCGCAAAGAGTTTCTCCCTCAAAGAGACTCAGACTAAAAAGAGAATAATCTCTGCGAGACGAGGAGTTTTCCAACCTTTTCACAAAGCCACTTGATGGTGGCAAAAAAAAAAAAAGAATATTTGCCCTATTTAAAACTTGATTCACCCCATCCACTCCACTCACAAACACACACACACTCCTTACCAGGACCTCGATGCCACTGCAATTTAAAAGGCACGCGAGCTGAAAGACAGACATCTGGTGGAGGGAGATAAAGACAAGATGTCCTCTGACTTCCTGACCCCTTCGCATCACTTTCCTTTCATCTGCCCTTCCCAATCCCATCAACCCCGCTCCATCATCCTGAATAGGCATCACTCAGATGTTTGACAGCAAATCAGGATAAATGGCAGACTTAGACTGTCTCTTCACTTTCCTATGGCCTCCTATAGAAATCACAAGCTGGCAAGGGGAGTAAAAAGAAACGGAAGATGCACATCTGAATAATGCAACAGGCTGGAGGGAGGGGGGTAAGAAACAGAAGAGACAGATAGAGAGATGATTGACAGAGGGAGGGGAAAGATGGAGGCAGAGTGAGTGAGTTGAAAACAGGGTTAGGGAGTGGGAGAGACAAAAGTAAGCAAGAACAGAGAGGCAAACAGAGAAAGAAAGGAGGATGGAAATAGAGATAAGAGGGGAAGTGGAAGAAGAATGAGGAGAAGATATGGCAGATAGAGGGGAGGCGGGATCACAGGGTTGAAAATGGTGTGTAAAGAAGCAAGATAAATGAAAGGAATAAGGGCAAGACTAATAGTGGAAATGGAAGAGGGAAACAGAAAGAGGTAGAGGCAGAGAGGATCTAGGAGGCAGCAACTCTGTTCCACTTTTGGCAACAAGACTGCAGAGTGGAGAATGAACAGAGGACAACATTGATATTCCTTTCTTCTCCCTGCCATGTTCTCTTCTTTTCTTACTGTAGCTTGTTGTCATTCTTGATGTGTTGAGCTTTTTTGCGGTTTTTCAGTTGTTTGTGGCTTTTCAATCACACCTATTTCAAGATGCGGCTCTCTCCTCTGCTATCAGTATTTTGCGAGGCGTCTTCGGCCCTCTGTGTCCAAGTGCCTCTTCTCCGTCTTCATCCTGCACTGCATTCCTACTCCCCATGTGCACTGTTTTTGTTTTGCAACCAAAATTATGAACCTCTATTGATTTAGTGTGACTACAGACCGTTTAATTGCTGCTTTGATTAACTCCGTGTGTGTCAGAGAGGGACAGAAAATAAAAGACCGTGACTGTGTCTGAGTTTCTTTACATCTGTGTGTTTGTGTGCCCTCCAGCTCTATTGCTGGTTTTGATTCACCTGATACATCTGTCATGGCAATATAACAGAGCAAACACGGAGTCAGGTAGAGGTCATAAAAGCATACAAAGTTGTTGACCGAAAACTGGCATTACAGCCCCGTACACAAAGCGAGAGCAGAGCTGATGCATGTTTAGTGACTGTAAGATGATGATTTCTACAACAGTTAGTTCCAACCAAGTAATTTGATTGGATAAGAGGCATTCCATGACTTGTTTAGCTATTCGTTTGTGTTCATGCACGTGTACATGTGGCATTAATTTCAGAGGACGTGCACAAACATCGGTCCAAATGGATGCAGAATACAGCCATGAGGCATATGCAAATGCCTCGTTAAAAGGAACTGTATCTCCTGCCTAATGGTACGCATACTCGGAAAACAAATGCGTGGTTACACACAAGTATATCTCTGTTCTTACATTAAAATGACAAAGACCTTAGAGACAAGATGTAAAGGAGGTGTCCTGCACAGTAATGAATTGGAGGTTATTCCTCTGGGATCGATGTTGCAAACTTTTTAATCTGACAAATTACACAGAGTAGGACACAAGAACAGCAGTTTTAACAGATTTTCACCTATAAATCGGGGGAAATACCTGCATTTATGTACGTATATGTTGCCATTGTTAAAAAAAGATTTTGATAAATATATACATGCCTTGTAGGTCCAGTATAAGATCAATACCTGCAGAGATTTTGCATTCACCAGATGGATTTATCAGTAGTTTTAAGTAACTTTTAAAATCATGCTAAAAATAATACATTGGGTGTCATAAAATCCAATGGTTGGTTTGCTTCCAGACCTATAACAAATCACACCTGAGGTTGCTTAGAAGCAGATCAAAGACCCACCTTTTCAAGTGGTCTCAGTCCAGTTATTTGGTCCACACCAAGGTGAGGGTGATTCTGTCAAGAAGTCTGAGCTGAAGACAGTGTTGATGCAACTGGACAGCTAAAGAAGAGCTTTACGGGAGTAACATATAGACCTACAAAGTCACTAGAAAGCCAACATTAGTCTGCAGAAAAATGTTTACGTGTTGGTAATAGTCCAGTCCCAGTGCAGTTGTGGAACTACTTGCATTGGTGGAGCCAAATAAAAATTTAAATGAACAAACAAACCCTAATCTTTTGTTTGCTTATTAGAACTGTTGTTTAAAAGCAATATCGCACTCGAGGTTGTGCTGGAAGCATGTGCCTTTGGTCGCAAAAAATACTTTGAATTTGAGTTTACATGAAAGGCAGATATATATACATATGTGCTGGAAGCATTAGCAATTAGTGCTAGCAGTTAGATAAGCACTTTGCTATAGTACGTGTTTGTTTAACTGTGACTGTAAACTGTTTATGTATTAAAGTCCGTAAAAGTAAACGTACTGAAGCCAGCAGAAACAATTAGCTAGACTGTCATCAACCAGTTAATCCAGTTAAAGGTCCAGTGTGTAAGATTTACATGGATTTATTGGCAGAATATGGCAGAAATGGAAATTTTTACTGTTTGATCAAATTAAAATAAGAATGGTTTTGTTTTTCATTACCTTAGAATGAGCTGCATTCCGCCATGTTGCACTGCCATGTTTCTACAGTAGCCCACAATAGACAAACCAAACAGTGACTCTAGAGAGGGCTTTTTGTGTTTTGCAAGAGGTTTGCAGCCATAGTAATATGATGCTACATGCTTGGAAGGGGAGTATGAGTGTTTGCAAACTGTAAGCTCATCTCTAGATGCCACTAAATCCTACACACTGATCATTTAAATGGATTTATACAAGGTTTTCAATGTAAATGAGAAAATGGTGTTAAACATAAACATGGAGAGTTTTGTTGCTGAATATATTTAATGTGGTTTGATAAAATGTTGTTGAGTTTAGGTGCAGTGTACACTACATTGTCAGTGATTACAGCCCAGTTCACAGAGCGACAGACAAGCTGATGCATGTTGACTGAACACCAAATGATGATGTGAACAGTGATGCTGACTATTGTCATAGATATGTGTTGCACAAGTGACCCCTGTAATTAAATGTGTTGTGCAAGCCTGGACCAAATGTTTCATTCTGAGCCTGTAACACTATCATACGCTTTCTTTTCTGTGTATAGTTTTATATTCAGTGTCTTCTGGAAAACACATTCTCAAAGTCTGACAGCCTCCTTTTTCTCTCTGTCCTGTTTCGTATTATCACGACTTTCTCTAAATTAAGAGTTAAAAATCTTTGATGTGTCGTTGTTATGCTAAAATATGAGGAAACAGCGATGGAGAAGGACCAGGGGGGATGTAGATTGAGGGGACATCACGCTGAATAATGCAATAACAGACGCCATGGGCTACTTGTTGTCATTATTTATTTATCTATTTTCCTGAAAAAAATAGTGCAGCCATTCCTCTTCACAGGCAATTACTTTTAATTGGATAACCTTTTCGTTTGCTGAAGAGCACTATTTTTAACTTAGAAAGCGCAAGGTGTTGAAGCGCCATGCTTTCCCTCAGGAATAGCTCACTACACAGATAGGTAGACTGAAGAGGAGAGTCTCTGTTAATATGGAAAGGAGATGCAAGAAGTGGGAGGGAGACAGGGAGAAGCACACACATCAAACAGATGGAAATTCCTTGTTTAGGGTGATTTCATATGGAAAAAAAGAGAGTAGAATGAAGTTTTGAAGGGAAGAGATAACAAAAACAGTCACTCTTAATACATATGGAGCATCTCCACCTCAATGAATAAAAGTAGGAATTTCTAACTCAACAAAGTTTTATGATTCCTGATAAGCATTGATATTATCAGCCTGTGTCTGAGGTATTCCTTACCTGACAGGACTGACAGTGATAAGAGACTCAAGGCTTCTTTTCAAGTCTCCCGTGGATGTTTTGGGATGAATTTGATTACCTGCTTCTGAGATGAGAAAAAGAAAAAAAAGATGATACAGAGTGTTAACTCTTGGTTAACAGTCCAAGAACATTACCAGTCATAATTAAAATTCTAGGTGTAGGTGCTCTTAAATTATTCCTGACATAATCATCTTAATCTGTGTAAAAACTATAGATTTTTCAGTACAGTGCTTCAAAAACTGTGCAAGTGTACCTAGAAGAATTGATGTTCATTTTGAAGGCAAAGGGTGGTCACACCAAATATTGATTTGATTTAGATTTTTCCTCTGTTTGCTCACTTTGCATTTTGTAAACTGATAAAACTTCTGGACCAGCTATCTTTGTATACAGTCTATCCTAGTGGTTCGCACCCTGGTGGGTTTTGAACCCCCAAAGAGGGGTTGCGATATAATTTCTGAGTGTTGCCAGATGGTTGTGAGGAATAAAATAATATAATGTGGCAAGCAGAATAGAATGAGATCCAGGAGGTAGCTCTCAGCAATGTCAGCCTCTTAATAGCATTCAACATAAGGGACAAGCACACACAAGCAGTAGCTGATTAAAAAAAAGCAGCTATAGCCAGTTTTGCTAGCTATTACATGAAACAACTGCTACAGAACAATGTCTTTTCAGAAAAAAGTATTTCAAATGAAGACTCAGGCCAGCAGGAG
Source organism: Lutjanus argentimaculatus (assembly GCA_034769285.1). Classification (NCBI taxonomy): domain Eukaryota; kingdom Metazoa; phylum Chordata; class Actinopteri; order Lutjaniformes; family Lutjanidae; genus Lutjanus; species Lutjanus argentimaculatus. The sequence continues at coordinate 9,435,601 of JAWZSL010000001.1, forward strand.
ATTGGACAGGAAGTTGAGATTGCATCTCAAAGTGGGTCACCTTAAAGTCCGAGAGCAGCACCAGACTACTAAGAAATGCAAGGTGCCGACGTTTCTAACAGGACCCTGAGCTCCCACCAAGCTTCAGGTCATCCTGACTTCATCTTGGGGTCTCGAACATCAATCTGATTTTCTTGTGGGTCTTGTGTTGAAATGGTTGAGAACCACTGGTGTACGCAACAACTCATAGCTTCTTATGAGAGGACAGAGAGGGAAGCAGAAACAAGCCCATAATTTCAAAATAAAATGTCAAAATAAAGAACTTTCAACATAAACATCTGAACATAATGGTAAGTGAAATACTGAATTTATATTTTAATAAAAATATAAAAATGTTAGAGTCCGGATTGTGCCAATTTTTCACTGTGGTATCAGAAAGTGTTGTATTGAAGTTACAGATTCACTGTTAAAGTATATATTAGCCTTGTATAATGTTTGCACCTTTCCAAAAAAGAGTAGTACAACTTATTTCACAATTTTTACCATATATCCCTCTTCTCTGTAAAATTTAAGGCAGAGAGAGACTGTCAGCTAAAGCCGCTACACTTTACCATATGTATCCAGCAGACAAAACCTATGACATTTGATGTAATGGATAACCAAGCTGTAGGCTAATGTGTACATGTATATGTGTTTCTGACTGTAATGAAGGGAGACATAAAGAGGGAGTCTGTGCCAAGAAAATGTTCACCGCTCTGTAAAATGCATCAGTGGATGTCATTTCCTATTCACCATGCATCAGATGAATTGTACTATTTAGTCATTTTGTATGTTCTGTGTGTCAGTTCACATTGTTTGGTGCAACCTGTGTCTGCTTCCATAGGCTGTCAAATCAGCTAACAAAACTAAGACTTGTGCCTAAACTTCAGTTTTCAGTTCCAATATTATTTCAATTATTGTTTCTTATTACTGCCTTGTAGATTTAAAAAAAAAATGCTGTTGTTGGCTCTCCACAGTCCAGGCACACGTACAGATTACAGCATGCATTTGCTGAAGATGTAAGACACATTGCAGGTAAAATAGCCTTATGTTGAGGGCTTATGTAGACTGGCAGTGTGCCACTAAGTAGGAAACAGGCCAAGTGTAAACAAAATACAGATTTTGTTATGTTTTGGGCAACCCCACCAGTAGTTGACAAGGCATGAAATCAGAGAGAAAGGGCTACAAATAAACTGAGCTGTTGTGATCTTGTTCTCTGGACTGCCTTCAGTGTGTTTTCAGGATTATACTATCTTTCTGCAGCACTCTCCAAACTGTTAATGTTTTTTCTTTCCTCTTTTTTTCGACAGAGCAATGGATACTATTAAATGGACACATTTAATAGTACCAATATTTTTATATTAGCCAAATATAAAGATGGTGGTAGCTCATCTTTGATTGCAAGGACAAACATAGCCAAGAGAAAAAAACCTGAAGCAACCATCACCCAAGTTAAAAGGAAGGTATTGCTGTATATCATTTGCATAAGTAATTAGGAAAATTATGTTGCCCTGTGAATAGAGCCCAGTGCAAGCATGGATAATAATCCTATTCTTATTATAATCACATGTTCTTTTACATAATTATTACACAGTTAGAATACATATTATATATTATGTGTTTAGCTCAGCAGGAAACATGTTGATGTCAAAAGCTGAGGTGACTAAAACTACAATGCCAATGTCAAAAATTTAATTAAAATTTAGCTTTTTTTTTTTAACATGTTCAGGGTCTTTATGCTTGCTGACAGTTTTCCTAAATGTATTTCTTTGTTTAGGGAATTCTTTCCAAACATAAAGCGATCTGTGAAAAAAAGTTTCTGTGGCAGCACATTTCTGTGTGGTTGTGGATGTTTACACCTGTTTTGTTCTGCACTAGATTGCATTTGTTCAAAACAATGCATTGATCCGCTGTAATGCCTATAGGTTGGGAGACTGTGCATGCTGAGTTGATTGCATGCAGGTTTATTTAATTTGAAATCAATGGCAAAGAAAAAAAACACAGTCAAATTCAATGGCAACTAAAGTATGACTGAAATACCACTATATCGATCAGCGTTTCTCACAGTTTGTGTTCCTATATTTGGTCGGACGCAGCACATATAAAGAATTCATTGTATGCTTGTTGAGCGATCTGTGCATTTATCTGATGCTTTGCTTCAGCCCAGAAATTTTCCGATAATGAGCCAAGTTTGCAAGAGGCAGCTTCATTGTCAACCTGTTGAATGACTTTCATTCAAAAGTATCCTTACTTTGACAGATGGCTGACGGCTAATCTGCCACCCTAGCCGAGGCAGATAAGTTAACAGTTACATAAGGCAGGTGAGACGCGTCAATAAAGACGAACATCCACTGAGGGCGCAGGACTCAGCAGGTTGACCATCTATTAACCTCACTGTATCATTACTGTTAATCAAGTTGAAGATGTGTTAGTTAGTTGCTATGCTTCTTTCTTTCTTTTACTTTCCTGCAGGCTAGCTAGGTCAACCACCTCAACTGATAATGATGATTTATGATAATATAATTTACTGCTCAATATGCATTCACATTTACACTAGAGGGGCGAACAGTGGACAGATTACTTTACCCCTGCCTAAGTCTGACTCTATGAAGAGGACTGTATTCTATAGGTCAACTGTGTTTTGGAACAATCTTCCAGTTGTGGTTTGTGAAATTAAGGGAAAAACTGGTTTTAAAAAGAGACTAAGAATGTATTTGTTCTCAACACCATAATATCATCTTGATTATTTGTTTGAGCGAGGTTTTGTCATGTGATACATGAAGGGTATGTTGCTTTTCCTTATTTTATTGTTTTTATTTTAATAGGTACTTTCAGTGTTGTTGTTTTTTTTTCTTTTTCTTTTAATTGAGATTGTGAGTAATTGAGATTGTAATGATTGTGTTTTGTATGTATTGTCTGGACCCCAGGAAGACTAGCTGTCGTCTTGGCGTCAGCTAATGGGGATCCTTTTAAATAAACAAATAAACAAATAAACAAACTGGCTTCTTTACGATACAGAAGACCAGTGGTTCTACTCTCTCTGGATGTCTGAGCTCTTCACCCAGCCAACCTACAGAGAAAACCCATTTTGCCCACTTGTATCTGTGATCTCATTATTTCAGTCACTAGCCAAAGCTATGACTGCGACTATGGGTGAGGGTTGGAATGTAGATCAAATTGAAAGCTTGCTTTCTGGCTCAGTGCCAGGCTTAGCCACGATGGTCCATTACACGGCTGCATTACTGCTGCAATGACACATTCCAGTTTTCCTGTCACTCGTGAGCAAGACCCGAGATACTTATACTCCTTCACTTGGGGCAGCAACTCACTCCCAACTCAGAGGGAGCAATCCACCATTTTCCAGCAGAGAACCGTGGTTTCAGTCATCTGCTAAAAGCAAAGACAAGCTCTAACATAACATATTCCTGTGTGTGTCCCACACTCTCATTTAGGTTTAGATTAAGGATAGGGTAAGGGCTAAGGTTAGGCAAGTATGGGTAAGGGTTAGGGTAAGTATCGAGGAAATGAACATAAATCAAAGCAACGTCTGAAATGATGGAAACACGACTGTGTGTGTGTGTGTGGACAAGAACAGACCTGTGTTTGTGTTTTTTTCCCCTTTGTTCCTATTTACATGTGTGACCTGAATGCAGGTGCTTGTATGATAACCCAGTTCTGTACGCACACACCACAAAAAAGAAAAGCCACTTTCAGCGCAGCCTTTGATCATAATCTGACTGCTGCTTTCATGATAGTGTGATCCTGAATGCACTCAGAGTGCAGATGTTTGTTTTACTTGAGCGCTGCTCATTGCTGTGCACAGTGCTGTAGCTACATTTTATTTTGTGTGAACTTGTTTGAATTGATTATCAAGAGTGTATACAGTAAATGATTGTGTTCTCGAGTTTTTGCACCACATAAATGGCAGTAATGGTACATTCCTTTCATCTGAAAGACACTAAGAACAATATTCAGTTACTTTCTTTCTACCAAACACGCACACCGAGACATTTCACACATATAATCCATATCACAGATTCTGCAGACTGGGGTCTTAAGGTCTCTCGTGTTCTGTTTCACACAGGCTTGTCCCTCTAACAGCACTTTTTAGGCTTGACCTCTATGGATTGTGAAAATCTGTATGTATGTGACCAGCCAATCAGAGCCTATTCAATCCTGTGGGAGCTGCCCATAAAAAAAACCAGCAAAGATCGACCCATTCCTCATCCCCTTTCCTTCAGTAACAGCAGATGACAATATAACTGAAAATGGGTTCGTCTGATGCATATGTAACTGTTCTTTTATGTGCCTCAGTGCTTAGCAATCTGGCTTCTTAGGCACTGGCCAGACTGTACTTGTTGGCAGGAGTGGGCCTTTTCCAGCAATCTCCTCAAATTGCAGTGTGCATGACACTGCATCAGACCCGCCACTTACTCTGGAATGTGATGGCGGATTGTCACATCAAAATTCCTGCGTCTCTGTGTCTCCAGATCGAGTTCGTATGAGGACTTTGCTGACAATGTTGTAACCAAACAAGCATATTCCTTCTGTCTAGCCAGTTTATGTCGTTACACAGGAGTTCTGTCGGGGCCTAAAATTAAAACCTGAAGCTAGCCTATACCTGTGTTTTTATTTAAGAGCCAGTCCGACCAAACTGCCTAATTTGGGACCCAAACACAATCTGAGACCTGAACATATGTTTTTGCTTTAATCCATCACTTACCATTGGTGCAGCAGACTAATGTATATATATTTGCTTTTACAGCTGTGGTCAACCAGAGAAAATTTTGGTTGACTGAAATTCTAGCTACTCTTCAACCAATCAATGGGGGAAATTTAACTGCATGTTATCTAGCTTAACAAAATGGGTCACTCTACCTAGTAGCCGTAATGGATGCTAATTATCATGCCAAGGAAATGAATTTCTGCAGTTTGACCATTTATTTTTCACACACAGCTATATCATTTCCTTCAGGACATGTCTATCAAGTAAATTTACATACAGCAGCAATACACACACATATGCACACACCAGCAGTAAAGGTCACACTGACTTCTGCATACAAACAAAGCGTTAAAAAGTGTTAATGCAGCTTGAGCTGCAGTATAAACATCCACAAAAAGCAATATGAAAAAAACGACTACCAGCATCCTACTATCCTTGTTATTTAGCTTGCTTTAAAAGAGGCTTGATGTTCACACAGTTTCTTGACTGTCCCTCAGTATTACCATATTTGTCAAATGTTGCCCCAGCCTTTAGGGATAGCCATGGTGGCAAACAACATGGTAACACCAAATTCAACAGAGTAACCTACAAAATAAACACAAACAACACAAAACATGTCAAAACTTAAAGCTTTCTAGTTGAAGTCGGGTCACAGAGAGTCGATATTGATCTATCACTTAACTTAAAGAACAGCAGACTGAAATCCCACACACACACTTGTGGTCAAAAATAAACATTTTATCCACTCAGCTATTCTGTCTGGGGGTCGATGAAGCCATTTGTGCTGGCTCTTTGACATGGCGTGAGTAAGTTTGGAGCCAAGTAAATGTTCAATAAATAGTCTCTCACTCACTCACTTTTTTTCCTTAATAAAGTAACAGCAGCAGCTATACAACTAATGAGAATTTAGTCAGACAAGCGTATATCTAGCAACCAATTGACCAACCGAGCAGAAGGTGTCTGCCCTTTGCTTTATGTAACAAATTAGCCAGAACCCCAAGTAGCAGAACATGTGTCTTAATTTATCACTGATGCCTCTATATGACTTACATCAGTTAACGAGACTCTCTGTGATATGATTGACTGTTTCTGTATAATTGTTATTCAGGCCTGCCTCTGGGTTGGATTCTGCTTGAGCCTGTATTTACATTTTCCCAGACGTTACAGTGAGTCATACGGTAGCCAACTAAAAAGAAGCAGGCAAAGTTAATTAAAATTAAATAATTTTAATTTTGGCATATTATATTGTGGTTATGACAGTGGAAACAGTACCGCTTTTGTCCACAGGGGCCTCCAAAATCAACACTATATAAAAGCTCCTTGTAGTAGCTTTAATAGTACAGTATGCCTCTCTGTAGACACACACTTTAACACAGAAAAACACACTTTTTCAACCCTATTTTTACCACATTGCATTTCAGTCCTTCAGTATGCAGTTACAGATACTACAGAACCACAGCTGCAATCAGCTTTACTGCAGATGCTGATAACAGAAATAAATATCAGAATTTCTAAAATACACTGCTCCATGGGATACCCCTCAACTGATTCTTATCACTTCTGTGAAAATGCCACACTGTTCCTTTAAATTTACAGTAATGTAGGGGAATATGATATTAATACCTCGAAATAAATGTTCCTACAATAACATTTATTAATAATAGGGGGGCACCACCTCAAAATTAGAGGAAAATTACTGTAACACAATAATAACTACGGAGATCAGTTATTAATTGATCAGTACACTTATCAGTTATGAATTAATCTCATTATCTGGGTTGTAAATTCTTCCGTACATTGATCTTAATTCCTGTATCAGAAGAGATATCCACAGACAACGACTTGGCGATAAATGAGGATTTATTAGAGATTAATGAGTTAACATATGAATATATGAATAATCAATGGAGGTAGATGAATACACAAAATACAATAATATATATGGACATTAATGTAAGTAATTCAATGGTACTGTAGTTGACGATAATGAGAGAGTATGTGTTTGTAAATAGAGGTTAGAAACACGTAGATGTGGACCATGTGTAAAACCGCTTATTTAGCAAACATAGATTAGAATTAAATTAAATCAGCTAAGCTTTCTATCCGACATCAACTCTTATCACAACGGCTGCGGTTGGTGGGTGAGTTTTGCCTACTTTCTCTGCAGCGTGGATCAGGCTCGGACGTGCTCGGCGGACCCGAACCTCGTGGCGGCACCAGCAGACCTTGGACACAGCCTCCCAACGAGACGATGCTGGCGGGGACGCAGTGGCGTGGAGTGGCGGCCTTGGCGATGGTTCTAGGCGGTCCTCAAACGTCCGTTACCGTGGCTACAGAGTCTTTAGTTCAGCAAAAAGACACCAACACTGAGAGCAACTTCAGTGAGTCTCTGGCAGCTCTGGACCCGGTGGTTCTTGGTGATAGAGGCGTTATAGGTCGGATAGTAGCTCCGTCTGATGACTGTAGTTACTCGCTTATAATAAAGTTGAAAACAATCTCGTTGGCCGTTCGATCTTGCTTCCTAAATTATTATCAACGCGTGAAAGAAAAAATGTTGTCTGAAGCGTTGCAAAAAGGCAGAATTCAGGAAAAACCGAGGCGTTCCTGAATGCAACTTTTAAAAATCGTCAAAACTCGGGATGAGGTTAAAAATAAAAATCTTGTGAAGAAAAAGTTACTCGAGTAAAAATACGCAAACGTAAAAACAAGGTGATTGAGATAATCACTTGAAGAATGAATGCAAAACGTATAAGAATAGCTGAAAAGCAAAATTCAAATTCAATGGAAAAAGCATGTGCTGAAAAACGCAACTGGAGTTCTTAAAAGGAAAATACTTAAAAAGTTACTAAGTGTGAAGAAGAAGTGAAGGATAGGAGAAGAAGCGATGAAGTGAAGACGATGAAGTGAGAAAACGAATGAAGTGAAGAGAAAAACGACGAAGTGAAGTGAGGCGCCGAGATCAATACTTTTATCAAATGCATTTGAGTGGGCGTGTTTCTGGCAGGCGGGCCTCTTCACTTTAGACTTTGATTATTTTCATTCGGGAGCGAATTAAACGAATTTAACGTGGTTTGTAAGGTTTTAAATATTATGCGCGATAGACACATACTTTTCTCATTATGTTCAAAAATCGGTTTTCATCAAAACATATTAAACAGGATTATCATGTTACATTTAACAGAGTGATAAACGTTTCTTATGAAACGCTACAAACTATCCTAAGTTTCTGTAACACAGGACATGCAACAAGTGAAGATAACATACTGTGGAAAAACATGTTGATTAATCAATTTAACCACATTCAACTTCAAATGATAATTATAAGATTCCTGCAAGAACTTCGTTAACTGTCGCCAAAAGATGGCAATGTGACTCCATGTAGCATTTTGTGATTAAATGCATGAAATTGTAACTAGCTTAAACTATAACATACAGAAATGAGAGTTGTATCAAATTATTCAGAAATGAGTTCTGGAAAAGGATACAGTACACAGACTTTGATTAAATGTTCATTTTCACTTTCAGGAGAAGTTTTGAGTTTGTTAACACAGAAAATCAGTTCTTACAAAGGAATTTGAGATTTACAACCCCATCTGGCGTCTTATCAGGAGAGAAGGGGAGAGCAGGATGGAGCAGAACAAAAAGGGATTCTTTGGTTGTTATATCAGCTAGAAGATGTAAATGTAAGAAGATAGAAAAAGAAGGAGAAAGTGTTGTTCTGGAGAAGGAAAACTGGTCCTTAGAACAACTTCAGTGTCTTTAACACAAAGAAGCTTACTTCTTAGCAGGGCTTAGTAGCCGTGAAGGGGTTGTTTAGGGATAAGTTGTAGAATATCAAAGGTTCGTAAGTGTCTTGACTAACGGCTTCCCGTGTCAGTGTGATGTGAATCAGGACACCCTGGGGGAGGGGTGAGCATCCTGGCGGGTTCTTCTCTTAACGCCTTTTAAGGGAATGGCGCCAAAAGTTCTCTGAAAGAATGTGTATCTGTTCAGGTTGTTGTTTACCTAAAGTCATAAATACTTCAGTATTGGAGATCTCTTGTTCGAGGCCTGTCCTGGCTTGGTGAGCAAGGGCTGTGTTCCTACAGTAATAAAGCTAATTTCTAAATTATGCCTATGCACATCGCAACAACCTTGAGTAAATATCTGTCAGCAATGGAATGATGTAACTAGTGTACACTCAGTTTTGCCTTGTTTTCATCCATTGTCACGCAGATGTGCTCCATGATCGATTTTAAAAACAGTAGGACTTAAGAACGTAGGAAAAGTTTTGTTTCTGGAGTCCTTTGTAGAGGATTGTAGCTCATTAACTCACAACACAGCTCTGAATAAATTTTTGTTTTTAAAAAGCAGTTAAAGGCTACACCAAGATCTCATTTTCACTGCATTAAACCACAGTGTATATTTGTGATCAATATGTATGTGTGAGATTATTGGAATGTGTCTGCTGTACTGTATGTGTAAGATTAGTTGCCTCTGTCTTCATCGACTGTACAAATGTGCGCTTTACCGAGGCCAGTAACCCACAAATCAAGTTAAGCTCTCTGTTTAATGAAACATGACTATTAATGGTGACAGCCAGGACTTGTGCCATGTTCATAATGGATGAGTTTGCTAAGATGACTTTAAAAACCAACCAACCACGAACATTAAAGCAAGTTCTGAGAGTTTTCTTGTGTTTTTTTTCACTTTTATTATCAAAGGAGTACACTGTGTTTTAAACCTTTTTATCTTTTTGTACGTTCTTTTGGTCTCACATCTCTTTTGTCTCTGTTTCATGCTCGCGTTTTACGTACTGCCCAGCAACTATGAAATCTATTGTTCCTCTGAAAATCAAGGTCAATGAGTGTGTGTGCGTCTGCATGAGTGGGGAAAAATTATAACTCTCTGGTATGTCCATTTTGTGTAATGAACTTATAATGGCTTGTTACATATGCATGAACAGTGTTTACATGATAGTCTGACTGGGTGAATGTATAGATGTGTTTTATTAGATTCATTGGGGAAGTGAGTAAAGTCCATATATTTTATAAGAGCGTAAATGTGCAGCTGAACACTTAAAAATGCATTATGTTCCGCTAAAGCTGTGAGACAGGTCACGGCGACATGCCTCGCAGAGTTTTCCTCATAACGTTCAATTTCACTATGAAAGGTCAGGCCAAACACTTACACAAAGCATCGCTAATTGATGTGAACTGAAAAGGGAGTGCATTAGAGACACTAAACTGAATAGAGATTGTGTGTGAGCAAAACAGTGTGTGTACTGTATACGTGTGTATTTGTGTGCGTCATTGGCGGTGGGGGGTGGTTATTTATGGGTGAGTGCACGGGTGCACAACTCTGTGAGCGTCAATGTGTGTGTCCAGTCGATGTGTTTGTGTGTCAGTGTGTGTAATTGGCCTGACGTGGTTTGTGTATTTCAGCCCAGGGGAGGTAAGTTATTGGACTGACCTCTGTAGTGTGACAACAGTAGAGTCGGAGGCAATCTAAAGGCCCAAACATCAGCAGCCACCAGCAACCAAAACACATTAAAGATTAAAGCAGTCGCTCAGAACAAAGCCACTGGTGTGTGGTTTGTTAAAAGCGGACTTTGTGTGTATCGTCGGTTCCGTTGGGGCTGGTGGGGGGCGCCGTATGGGCTTGTGTACGTGCGTGCTTGCGTCTGTGTGTTCAGGAATTTGTGTCACTTTTGTGTGGTTTGCTGCTGTGGACAGATATTTGTGACTGTTGCTGAATCCATGGTGGCCACTTTGAAAGCCACTTATGAAAATACTGGTGGGTGTGTGTGCCTTTGTGTTAGCTTGTGTGTATTTTATAAATCTTACATGGGGACATTTAGCGATCGAGGCAGTGTAACATGCTCCCAGTATTAAAGGGACAATTTGGATTATCTGAAGTAAGGTTGTATGAGGTACTTTGACAGTCCCAGTTTGGGGGAGAGGCAGGAGAACCAATGTAGCAAGCTAAGCAATGTACAGCTACGGACAAGGTAGTAGCAAAAAATGTTTTAGCCGCCTAAAAAAATTGATGTAAGTTCAAGTGTACGCTGTATCTAGAATATTTTCACATCTTTACTGTGATAGCCAACAGCCATTTCTGACAGAAAACCACTATTATATAATAGAGTGCTCGCTCCACATCAACCAGACTCCATTGGCAAAATTAGTAATTTCACCTCACAGAACACAAGAGTTGCTGGTCTACCGCTGCTTCCATTGGTTAGTTTGTTTGTGTTACTGTGTGACTTCTGTGTTTTGAAAAGATAGTTCAAATTCACCGAAGACACACAATAACAGATTAAGGCAGCAGCAGACCACCAACTCCAGTGTTCTGCAAGGTAAAATAACTGATTTCCCCTATGGAGTCTGGTTGGTTTGGAGAGAGCAATATTTGGCTTGTATACAAGCAGTTTAGCATTGGAAAAGACTGCCTGGTGAGGTAACGTGGTCAAAGTATTCTAACTCTGCCTTGCTGTCAGACAGCCTTTTCCAATAGAAAAATGTAGTTATATAGGCCAAATTTTGCTCACTGTCGCTAATCACTATCTCCAAAACAAACCCCATTGGCAAAATCAGTAATTTTACTTTGCAGTGTTATATTGTGTGGTTTCAGTTTTTTTAAAGGCAATTCCAGAGTCACTGAAGTCACAAAATAACCCAAACAAACAGGGGTTATACCAGCAACTCCTGTGTTCTGATGTAAAATGACTGTTTTTGCCAATGGAGTTTGGTTGGAGCGATATTTGGCTTAAATAACAGTGGTTTCTCCTCAAGAACAAAGGCTGTCTGGGGTCCTGATAAAGCGCTGAAAATATTCAAAACACTTAACCTGATAGATTGTTAGGTGGCCAAAATACCTTTTGCTGGATCTGTCCTCAGTCTGCTTCAAACTTGGGGTGTATCGACCGGCATCTACTCTAGGTAATACGCTGACAATCAATAAGTACCTCATACAACCCCACTTCAAATAATCCAAACTATTCCTTTAAGTCTGATTTTCTGGGAAAGGTAAAAGGGTTTGTTCTGTTTTTGGCCACTGACAAGGTTTTCTGAAGATGAAAGGTTTACATGTTAAAGCAGCAGTCATGCATCTCTGCTCCAGTTAGAGACATTTTGATGACCACAGTGACTGATGCAGGCTGTGTGTGAGCGTGGATCACTCAGGAAAAGATTTTGGCAGGGTTGAAGCCAGATAACACCTCCTTGTTAACTTAGAATTTGTCCCCTTGTTAACAACATCTTCAGAGGAAAGGTGACTGAAAACAACCTTGTTGTCTCCCTTGTTAAAATGGAATCCAATAGCTCATTTTTGTGTGTAGGCTGAGTGTGTGTTTGTGCCTTTCTGGCCATGATGTTTGAGTGTATATCTACAGTTTCTGTATTGTCGTTGCATGCTGTGACAGATGTTATCCATGTGAAAAAGAAGATAAAGTCAAACTGGAACAGGAAGTGGAACAAGGAAGGACAAAATGTGCTGTGAGTGATAGGGGAGAAAAAGACGAGAAACACTAAAGGAAAATATTGTGTAAAAAGAAAAGAAACAGACAGAATGTCAAACACACTGCAAGGGGAATCAAAACAGAGATAAAGAAAGGAAACTGGACACATGCACCAGTGACTGAAGAAATAAGAAGGATGAGGAAGAATACTGAATGAGACAAAATTAAAGAAATTTCACTGCAGCTTACAAAAGATCGACTCCCTTTTAAGATTAGGACAGTTCAGAGTTTTTGAAGTGGGGTTGTATGAGGTTCTTACTTATGTGCCAAATATCACTCCCTCTGAAGCAACTAGACTCCTTCGGCAAAAACAGTCATTTTACCCGACAGAACATGGAAGTTGCACGTTTAGCATTGCCTCAATTGGTTAGTTTGTGTCCCTGTGTGACTTTGGTGAACTAACCATTTAAACCACTGAAGTCACACAGTAACACACACACACACACACACAAAAAACTAACCAATCAAAACAGCAGAAGACCAGCTGCTTCTCTCTGTACTCAGCCAGGTTTTGTCAGTGGAGTTTTGTTGGTGTGGGGAGAGCATTATTTGGCTTATGTAACAGTGGTTTCTCATCAGAAAAGGCTGTCTGATGGCCAGGTAAAGTAGTGAAAAAACTGTAAATATAGTGCACACTTAAATTGATGTTGGTTTTTTCTTCTTTTTTTTATGAGGGCCTTCTTTTAGGTGCTGCTGAGACTGTCAACAGCAAGTACATTCCCTAGTTTCCTACACTGGTATTCCTCTCCTGCTTCTCCAAACTGGAGGCGTGTTGACTGCCATCTACTGTAGGTAATACACTGAATATGGATACATCAAGTACCTTATACAACTCGTCTTTAAAAACATGATAATCTCATAATGGTTCCACATATCTTTACTTTCCTGTGAACAGCTCATAAAATCACATCTTACACGCAGTAAAACCTTTATATGTATATTGTACCTTACTCATGTATAAAATGGACTTAGAATCAATTTTTATCTCAAGTGTTAACCAAGTCTTAATCAAGTCTCAATCCACATATAAGTAAGTATTTATTATTAACCAAAATCTAAACCTGACTTAAGTAATTTCCTACGTGTTTCCTGGCTTCAATCTCCTCTACCATCTTGTCTTCCAAAAAAGTTTGCTTTTCTCTTTTGGGTCATGGTTATTTCTGACTATTCCTAATTTGTGCTTCATTATTTAAGAGGAAAAATGCTGATTGGTAGGAAGTTGCAATTAATTTTAAGTTAATTTGAGATTTCAGAAGTACACATCTAAGAACATTTTTATAAATGAGCACCTGGTTTATAGCATGACCCTTGTGCATGTGCTAACTCTATAACAGGCCAGGCAACTGTTTAGACCAATGCTTAAAGTCTGAGTAGAAAAGTAATGGAGGCAGAAAGAGATTAATGATGCCAAAAACGAAGGAGGATTTATGTCTCCTTAAATGAATGTGAGCTGAAAAAAGCAAGAACAATTTGCAGCAGTGAAAGTTTCTTGGTATGACCTCCCTCGTGTGGACTAAGTCACTATATGTTAGCACTTTCTTACTAACATGGTACTAATAAATCATCCAAAAAAGAAAAGGAGAACAAAGTAGGTTTGACTCGCGTTTGCCAGTGGTTTGACAAAAAAAAAAAAAAATGTTTCAGCAGTGTATAAAATAGATATAGAAAAATAGGAAAATTAAGAGATCCATGGGGAAAGCCCCAAAGAACAGCCATCGCTGTTTCAGCACAATCTCCATTGTCCCAAACCTCTCAGTTCACTATTTTAAAACAGTAGAAATGATTTTCCTGTGTGTGCATGTGTGGTTCTGCGTGCGTGTGTGTTTTTATGCCTCAGGGCTGCTGAAGGGGCTTCCGTCCCTGCATGAGCAAATGTTGTGTTTTTACTTTTGTCTCAACCTATAAGCTACAGTTTAACACACACTCACACACACACGCACGCACACACACACACAGCACACACAGTTAACTGATGACCAGCAGTTTCTAATGTTGTTGGGACAAAATTATGTTGATTCTGAAGCTGAAAGTTCTAAGTTGTATGAGCTGTAGGTTTTGCCAAGCGGTGGAAAGTAACTAAGTACATTTGCTCAAGTACTGTACTTAAATATGAGGATTTATTTGAGTATTTCAACTTTCTTCTTCTCACTACTCCACTTCATTTCAGAGGGAAATGTTACACTTTTTACTCCACTACAATTAATTGACAAGTTTTTTAGATCATAACACACAAATAAAATTGACTTATGACTTTTAGCAGCATATAGATGCACCGACATCATGGTTTGGTCAGTAGCCTGGATACTCAGCCATTTCGGGGATACTGGGATCTAAACAACAGAATGGATTACGCACTGAATATTCAATTCAAGCCGACATCGGGATGTCGGGATCGGGATGGAAAAAAGCTGTGGAAGCTGCTAAACTTACAGAGAAGGACTCAGCCAGCAGGAAAGGGTGCGACATTTTGAGAAAATCAGGTTAATAGGTGGTCACGATCCGTACAGCTGACTCCTCTTCTTAGAATAATTTTGCCTTATCCTGACATGGTGAACTACCTCGTTTTTTTGGGGGTTTTTTGCCAAGAGCACACACAGCTGAAGACCTGAATGTTTCAAAGGATTGGTGGTGTGCGGATGGTGAGAGAGGCACAGAATCAGCTCATCCCTGAAGCATATTTTGAAAGCCAGGGTAGGTGATCTATTTTTAGGATTTTGAGTCTATTAGTAAAACTTTTCAATCAAAATGCTTATCTGTCTTAAACATATAAGCAATTAAAACATTCCAAAGTCAGCTGATGAGAAACTAGCACATTATTCTTACAGGATTATATTTGGTTGATCAAAATTGACAATTTTGTGCAACAATGCTGCCTTCAAATGTTGCTCATTAACTTGCAGGAAATCTTGTACATAACTCGGAAGACCCATTTGAAAGCAGCAAATAATCAGGAACAGTTGTGAGTATGGATGAGTTGAAAACACTCCATTAGTTTAACCTCAACCAGTAACACCGAAGGGATAGTTCACCCAAAATGAAAATTCAGTCATTATTTACTCACCCTCATGCCGATTGAAAGTCGGGTTTAGTTGTTTAGTCCGCAAAGCACTGCTGGAGTTTCACAGGAAAACAGCATTACAGAATCTCCCAAACAACTTAAGTTAATGGCGACCAGTTTTCAGATGTAAAAAACAACTCCCACAAAAAAAAACAAAAAACAAAAACATAAAATGCCTCCTTACTGCTCATCTGGTGTAATCCAAGTGTCCTAAAGCCTCAGCATGCCAAACTGACTTGAAATACGTAATTTGCACCAAGTCTTTAGCCTAAATCTTCACTCTAGATCCGTAAATAATGACTGAATTTTCATTTTTGGGTGAACTTAAACACTAAAATGCTGCAAACTCAGTGTTTCAGTTGGGCCAACTAATATTTAATTGTTAAACGTTAAAGAACCGTGTTCTGCTGTTTTACATCACATTAGACACAAGCCTTCACATACATTTTATGTAAAACATAAACTTCACTAACTAATTTTGGTAATTTAATTAATTTGCGCAGAGCCATTAACTCAACTCAAGAAAACATGTTTCCAGGCTCACAATGCAGTTCTGCTGAAAGCTGTTGGTATGCTGTATAACACTATGGAAGGGTTCATTCTCCATGAGTAGCCCTACTTTTACTTTTAACATTTTACTACATTTTACTGATAATATTTCTTTACCTTTACTTAAATTTTGAATATAGGACTTTTTAGTTTCATTATGGTGTGGTACTACTACTTTTACACAAGTAAAAGTCCTAAATGCTTCCTCCACTGCTGGTTCTCCTTGTATACTTTGTCAGATTTCTTTGAGTACAGCTAACAAAGCTTTTACTCACTCTGTAGGACACATAAATAGGGTGATTGGGGTGAACAAACACACACACTCACACAGAGCAACAGAGAAACACACACTGTGTACATGGTTATTGATCTTGTAGTTTTTTCAGAGTTGTGATGGGTTATGAAGGATGTGGATGCTGTACTGACCTGGCGGTCCACTGGCCATCTATCACCTCAATAGGTTCGCTGACACGCACAAGCATGCACACAAACAACCTGCTTCCATTCTTCTAAAGCAAACACACACATGCACACACCACACACACACACACACACACACACACACACACACACACAAAGTAATTCACTCACATAATAATGCACACTCACACTAACACACAACACACACACTTGCAAATTGACACGATCACACAGAGGCCTGCACAATCCTTTAGTTATTTCCTAGAAACAGTTACTTACACACCCAACGCAAATCTCAGTCACGTATACTGTGTCCCTGAGAGCTCAACACACTGCAACTTAAAAAAAAAGAAAAGCAAATTAGCAAAACACAAGCAAATTAAGAAAACCTCCTCATATTTTTGACAACACATTCACAGCAGTTGGAAAAAATGCTGCAAACAGAAGAAACACAACCAAATATAGAAATGCTGCAGGTAGCACAGACGACAACAAGCGAGGCAGTTTCCAGGGGACACTAAAGGGTGATGAACGTGGCTGGAGCTGTTGTTGCCATAGATGCAGGCACCACATTCATCTTTGGATCATGCATTAATGTTATTGCCATACTGGAGCAGTCAAGAGTGAACACATACAAATCAACAGAGGAGCTGAGTTTTTTCTGCTCAAAACAATTTTGAACCATTTTCAGTGACTTGTTTTTACATTCAAGAGTTCATGACCTACATGGAGTAAATCAGTAAATAAAAAAAAACACTTTTTATCTTACATTCCAAGACAGCAAACCCTTGACTATAACATGATTACTGAAATCAGTTTTAAACATTGTATTGCTCTTTATTCAGAAAAATGGCTGCTCCCCCATTCATGTGTATTTGTTCACGGGCCTTTCATTAACTGGACCAATATGGTGGCACACATATATAACGTTTACATATATACAGTATGTCAAAGGGGTTTTATCCAAATATTCTTTTTGGATTGCCTGGTTGAGATCTGCACTCTACTTAGTTCACTCCTTTATTTAGTTAATTTGCTTTAGCTTTCTTAAGCTGCAGTATGTTGAGCTCTCTGAGCCACCATACACATGGCTATCCGGCTTAACTTCTCCTCTACAGACCAACTTTTATTTTGAAAAAGAGCCAAATTATCCTGAAAGGTCAGCTTACTTCAAGACAAATCTCTGCAGATAGAAACTTTTGCAAATATAAATCTCCAAAACTTTGCCAACACCTCTCACTCCTCGTCTCTCTCAAACCTCCCATCTTCCCCCTCAGCTGTATTTAGGTGTAACTGATGCTAACATCACACTAATGGGGCTTTGGATGGAGGCAGGGGTAAAGGGGAAGAGACGGGTTATAGATAGATTATGAGGTTAGGTGGGAGGCAAAGGAGGCAGTAGATAAGAATGGATGCAGGGAGATGACAAGAGGGATACAGAGAGGTGGAAGTGGCGCTGTGCAGAAATGAATCAGAGAGGCAGTCGTCGCCTTTAGCAACCTGAGGCACACAGATCAATACAAATAATATTTCTGCAAGTTCATTCATCTATCTGCTATATTTATCTTCATTTGTTTCCGTGACCTCTCCCTCTAGTTTCTGTCAGCCTTGTAACCTCTTTGTTTATTTATTTACTCTACTTACACTGCTCTCTTTTTTTTCTCTTGTGTTCGTGTGAAGTTGTGTTGTACAGCATATAAAGGTTTAATAAAGTTAAAGTTCTCATGAAGGCAAAATCGATTTTTAAGTGTTTTTTTTTTTTTTTTTATCACATTTGTATTGCAATATATGTCACCTATATACCAGTCTCTGCTTCAACAATGACAAAAAAAAAATCATTTGTAGGTATTCTCCGGTAATCTTAATGGTATTTCAGAGTTTGTCTTTTCATGAAAAATTATTAAACACAATTGATGATTCATCTTGTACTCAGGGGCGTACACTAAATTGGGGCCAATGAAACACCTTCTCACTTACAATGCTGCCCCGGCATGGAGGGAGAATACACCTGCTGACTGGACCAGACTGCAGTGTGTCTGGGGGCCTCACTACACAGAAGCACAAGTGAAACTGGATCATATTTTATGGAGAAACTATTTTTTGGTTCCCCTCTAATGTCCTCCGGCTGTTCAGTTTCAACTGTCAGTGATTTAATTACAAAGTTTCCTGATGGACAGATGGCTTTAACTTACATGTTGCTAAAGAAGCTAACCATCAGAGGTGGTAAGTAATAAAGTACAAACAATTTGTTACTGTACTTAATAAGTATTTTCTGGTATCTGTACTTTACTTGAGTATTTATTTTTCTGTCAACTTTTTACTTTTACTCATTGTAATTAAACACAAATATCAGTACTTTCTACTCCTTACATTTTCAAAATGTTTTACTTTAGTTTTAATGCATTTGAGGTGAATTATTTGAATTAATTATTTTTTACTTTGCATCATTGCAGGTTCCCTTCCCAACATCAAGACTAATTTCAACCTAAATAAATGGAACAATGTCACATAGAAAAGACGATTCCATCAGTGCGTACCATGACAATGACATAATGAGACAAAAAATGTAAGAAGACAGAAATCTATGTAAAAGAAGCAACAAGCTGTACAATTTGCAAAAAGATGTAATACAACAAAACGACGTAACAAGAAAAAAAGACATAACTAACCATAAAAGGCCTAAAAAGATGTAACAAGACAAAAAGACCTAAAAGATGTAAAAAGACAAAAACAAACAAAAACAAAAACAATGTAAAAGACAAAAAAAAGTAACAAGATAAAAAATGTAAAAGATGTAACAGCATGAAAATGACAAAAAAGATGTAACAAGATGTAAAAGGCATAACAAGACAAAAAGGATTTTAAAGACGTAAGATGACAAAAATCGACATAAAAAGATGTAACAAGACAAAGGGGACTACTTTTTACTTTTATACTTTATACTTAATTTATATACTTAATATTTCACAAGTATCTGGAATTCTGCTTGAGTAAAGAACGTGTTGTACTTTTGCTAGTTCTACTAAGCATCACCACTACTCTTAGCGGGCAATAAACCAGTCTCAGCAGCCTCCCAGTGAACACAGTCGATCACCGGGATGAACACAACCTCCGAGACAAACAGGGAATGTAGTAACAAGGTCGTTTAAGGAGTTTCCTGATGTAAAGCTAGCTTCACTTGTTGCTAAAGTAACTCAGCTACCTGCTAATGCCATTAGCTCAGTTAGCCATAGCTCAGCCCTGGGGCACCAGGAGCCAAAGTCAGCAAGAAAACTACATGTGACCTATTTCCTTGTGTCAAAGTCACCTCTGATGGTTTCTGAGGCTGTGTTGGTCCTAGTCTGGCCACGTACACTTGGAGCTCTAAGTCCAGAAATCAACGTCCACGACAAGTCCTGTTTGTTTTACAGGAAACATTTAAGCAAGAAACACTTTGATAGCCATTTCATGGGAACTTTCATAGTAGTTTTGTTAGTTTAATTTTAGTTGAATAACACTTTAATAATAACATAACATAAATACAGATGGCCCAATAAAAGATTTGGTGAATTTCATTTTTCAAAAAAGTAAGAATTATTGTCTAGTAAAGGTCATTTTTTATCAGAATTTAAGAGATAAACTGAAACTTCATTTCTGCCAGAGGGGAATTTAATGGGAGTTTGCATCCCATTCATCAGCTTTAAATTTGCTTCTTCATTGTCCTCGTTGTAACTCTCACCCTGGATGCCCTTTGTCAAACACATCACGTATTAGCAGTGAAATTCTCCTATCAATGACATAGCTAACCTAGAGTATCAGTAAAAATAGAACAAATCATTTTATTAGCTGATACAGGCAGGCAAGTTTTGTTTGGAAAACCTTGCACCATATTGACTTTTTACGCTTGGCTGCAGTTTGGCTCTATGGCTTCCTGTACCATCCCTATTGGGACTTAAGACAGGTGTGGTGTGTGTGTGTGTGTGTGCATGTCTCCGTCAGTCTTTGTGAGTGTGAGAGAGCGTCAGACAGGGAGAGGAAGAGAAGGCGAGAAAACAGACTCCGAGGATTGATTTCTGTATGAATGCGGCGGATTGATTTGTGTGTCTGTGTTTAAAAAGCCTCTGCGTGAGAAGTGTCTGCAAATCCATATCGGAGACCCAGATATTCCATACTTATGTGAGGGTGTGCGCTCATGTGTTTCAGGTGCACGTGTATGAGCATTTAAATGCTGGAGTGTGGGCTTGAGTGTCCCTTAGTCTCATTAGCCACCTGTCATGAGTAGACTCTTTCTCTGCCATGCCTCCCTCCTCTCACTTTCCTGTTCTCTCTCGGTCCCACACTGCAAGATTCTTGCACACACACATGCAAATGCACGCAAAACAACTGATCACACACACAAAGTCTCCGGAGCTCTATGCCAACAGACCGTCGGCAACTGCTCTTGTTTACGCTGGAGATGAATGAGACAGATCGTTGCTCAACTCGCCTAAATAGTTCCCCAAACACCCAGACAGGTGGCGTGTATGTGTCTGTTGTTCTCTCTCTCTCTCTCCTGTGTGTGTGTGTGTGTGTGTGTGTGTGTTTTGTATGTTCGGGGAATGTGGTTGCAGAGTGTGTGGCTGCATGTATGTTTCAAAGATCTAGTGGCAGGTGGCATCATTTCATTGTTTGTTTTTGCACCCATCCCTCTCAACTTCCCTCTCTTCCCTGTTTCTCATCTCCTCTCTTCTCTCTAAGCTTCTTTTTCCTCCCTCTTTTCTTCTCTCTGAAGAAGTCTAAATCTTAATTTGAGAACAAAACTGAGGCCATACCTAGCAATTTTCCTGAAAAAGCATGCCAAACATTAATTCTGAGTAAAACGGTAAGCTGGCCGCAGTCCAATCGCTTTAATTGTGATTGTGGTTATTAAAATTGTGAAGGTACAGAGAGGACGCTGCTGCTCATTTGGAGTCTGGTGAGGAAAGCTGAGCAAATTTTTTGTTTCCTCAAGGATATTAAATATTAACTAAGGAGGCAGGCACATATAGAAAAAGATGGTCACAAAACACAGCAAGAAAACCAACTGAAAACAAGAGATATGTGGAGCATCTGAAAACAGATTGCAAGATGAGAAATGATGGCAAAAGCTGCATTTAACAACAGATCAATATGGTTGACTGGGGAAGGACCACCAGAGACTTAACCCCAATAAAGGGAAAAGTTAAAGTATAATTTTCTGAGTCACAGCTAATAGATCTGCCAGGAATCGATACACTTGACTTGGAAAAGAAATGTAGCCTAAAACTGCGACCAATTATGATTGTACATGTACACACATATTGATTCAATTTTGTGGACTGCATCATATTCTAAAGTGTTTCTAATATTTTTTTCTTCTCATATATCTAAATGAAGTGGACAAATATTGGGATTATCCAATCTTGGGATATTATATACAGTGCAATGCAATACCACCTGATGTACTGCCTCAAAAATGACCACAGAATTGAATCAAAAACTCTTTGACAGACAACTGGATGTGGCAGGGCTTTATAAAGGCAGGTTTAGTGCGAAGCTGCAGTATTTGATTGCATCAGAGTGGATGCCAATTAAATGGTAACTCAGTGTAAACACTAAACTTTTAGATTAAATTCTGTAGCTGAGAGGAAGCCACAGCCACTTAAAAACCTTGCTACAGAATTCTGTATGAACTGATGGTGAGAGGCTTAAGTAAGCGTAGTGAGGGAAAGATGATGAATTCTAATGTGGCTCCGGAGCCTCATTCAGATCTTTTGCCCCTCTCTAGGGACCCTCTATGGCTTTGACAAAAAAAATATGAAAATGAATAGCCTAACAGTTATTTTTTTTAACACTTTAATTTTAATTTATCATTATGAAGGCCTAATATGATTATTAAATTCTCCAACTCTAAAAATGTGCAGCCTACATGGAATAAAAAATGTTTTCATATTTTGTCAACTAAAACTAAATCTACAACTCAGCACCTTTTCCTCTAAATGTCTCCTGTGGTTAGTGTTAAGTCTCCCTAGGCTGGCTAAAAACACGAAAATAGAGCAAAATAGAAAACTTAATAGTTCCAGCTCCAGACACATTTTCTTTTCATTTTTTGGCCACAAACGGCTCTTTTGATCGTTTAGCTTGCCAACCTCTGGTTTAGGCACTCCTCAAGATTAAATGAGACAAATCAGATTTTACTGCCCCCCATTTGGACTGAGATGACCCACACTCGAGGATGAACCAAGGGTAATGCAATAGGAAATGCACTTTAAAAGCACACTATGCAGGATTCTCCTTATAAATAATGTATAGACTAATATAAAATAATCCCTCTCAATCGTCACTGATGACACGCTAATAGTGTGTGGTGGTTTCTGTGTCTGCAGAGACCCTGTCCTCTGCCTGTATTTTCTTATTTTCTCATTATTTTACTGTGTTCAGGACGTTTCTGGTCATCAGCCTTTGGACAGTGATGTTTAGCCCCCAGCCCATAACAGAATGCAAGTTGTGAGGTCAGGAACCAATGGTTATATTGCTGTCTCAATCTCTCTCCTCTGCTCTCTGTCTGTGAGAGCTGCAGAGAGAGATGCACACACATAGACACACGGGCAAAGCAGACTGAGATTAAAAAATAAATTACACTTCACAATTATGACAACATCATCCTGTTTGGTGGCATTTCAAATTATAATATCATTGTAAATTTACTTATAAAGCCTATTATCGTTCATTCGGTGATGTATTATTACCTGGTGCCAGGTTTATTGGCCATATATCTTCGCATGCAAGTTTATGAAGTTGCTCTTCATCCTCACTCTGTCTTCTGTCCCTGTGATGAAATCTTCCCCTCGACCCCCTCCTCCTGCTGCAGTCATCGATCCCCCCTCACTGTGGCGGGTCATTTTTTTTCTTTGAAGTCATTTTCATATTGAGACATGTCCTCTTTATTTCAGTGACAGTCCGACCCTCAGGTAACGCGGCATTAACAGCACTCGCTTTTCCTTTTCCCATTTCTTTGCTTTAGCAGGTCTTTTAATTCCACTGCTGATGCTGTTAAAATGACGGTTTTTCCTTTATTGATCTCTGAAAATAGAACCTCAAACTCCAAACTCGTAAAAGTTCTTCTTTTTACTCTTTGATGCCATTTTCATGAATGAACACTTCCTGACATATGGGGCAGGAAGCATATTATGGTATTACTGGGGTGCTGATTATGATAATTTCTCTTACAAAAGAATGAGAAATTTCAGATAAGAATACACAAATGTTCTTGCATGAGACCGATTCTTGCTGTTTCTAGCAGGGACATTCGTCCCAGCAGTCCTCATTATTAGGACACTTGGTGTATCTCTAAATAGGAGATACTGGAAATCTTCAGTGCTTAATATTCTCTAAAAAACACACCAGTTAATATGGTAAGGCAAACTTTTGAACCTTTTCATTATTGATGATTTAAGGCTGGAAGATAAGAGAGTCCAAGTACAACAACACCGAGTATACTAACTCTGATGTATGTATGTTGTAAGTCCCATTTACCGCACCTTTGCCTTTAAAAATTTAAAGAGCATGTGTAAGTAAAGGACAAGATATCCCAACAGTCCTTAACACTGCATGATGAAATTAGCAGGTGCTGGCAAGTTCGGTAACCCTGGGAATGGTGTGACATTCTTGTTCAAGCATCACTGTACTGCTCCTTAAATGAGCCTGTCCTCCAACAGAAAACGACCAGAGAGGTCGTTTT
The DNA here is from genome assembly GCA_034769285.1 of Lutjanus argentimaculatus. Classification (NCBI taxonomy): domain Eukaryota; kingdom Metazoa; phylum Chordata; class Actinopteri; order Lutjaniformes; family Lutjanidae; genus Lutjanus; species Lutjanus argentimaculatus. The sequence goes on from JAWZSL010000001.1 coordinate 9,459,587, forward strand.
TGACAGCAGCTTTATACGACCTATACGTACGTTTACCCTAACCCTAACCCCGAAAAACAGAAGCACCGTCAGGCCCAGCCAGGATTTGTACTCAGGTCTTCTGTTCCGGGGGCGGGAGCCCTCCTCGATGCGCCACGCCACTACTCTTTAGAAATTTGCTTTTCTTAATGCAGCCTGAAACGCGACCAGAAACGCTCTAATGGGTCGTATGTCCATGTACGACCTATCTGGGCGTATGATTTGGAGGATATGTTGCCTTAAATAGTTACCATATGACTTGATGGACAGATAAACTGACGCGCCCCCACACACACACACACACACACACACACACACACACAAACACACACACAGAGCTGCACATAAAAGACATGCATCTTTTTATGTCTTAGATGCATTTACCAAAATGTCTACTCTCAGCAAACACAAGCCCAAATAAATCAACAAAAGAAAGTAAACACTTACTCCATTGATTGGCATTTGAATCACACTAGGAAGAAATCAATGGACATCTAGCCTTTGTTTGTAATTGTTTGACCCTGGGGACCAAAGTTTCTTGTTGACGTACTTTGCCATCTTTTATGCAGCCCAAGTTTCAAACCTTTCTCCGAGAGTTTCATATGATAAAGACCTATTTGTTAGGGTGTATTTCACAGCTATATGGACTTGTTTACCACTTCCATAGGCCCATATTACTGTATTATAGCCTCAAAAAGCCTGGTTCACAAATCAGTAAGAAATTATTTGATCATACACACACATACACACACAAAAGGAGGATCCTGAGTTGCATGAATTTAAAGAAAAAAAAATCTCATTATTCTTAATCCACATCTGTGTAACCGTCCCTATAGCAGCAGCACTCCACTCCCATGACACATTACCAACATAACACAATACTGTCCCAAAAACTAACTTAATAGACTGCAATTTAGAGCACATCCTCAGGGTAAACGTGCGTGTGTGCATCTCTGTGTATATGAAGGTGTGTGTGAGTGAATATCATTACTGGGTGATATTTGTGAGAGACTAAGAGCAAGTGTGTGCATGTGTGCGTTTGTGTGTGTGTGTGTATGTGTGTGCGCGACCCTGGAAGGAGCAGAAAGCAGGTCGCGTTGCTGGCTGTCAGTCCTTGTTTTTCTGCATCTTTCCTATCCATGAAATATTTACACCAATTACACTGAGACCTCATCAACTATTTACAGCAAACCTGCACACACCTCAGAGTACTGTGACTTGTGATGTTAAATGAATAAGTATAGGAATACTGAATCATCTTTTTCAGACCATCAATAATGCAGTCGTTTACATTTTGCATTAAACAAAGCTGGAATGATGTAGAATGAAGCCCTAATAAGGATTTTCATTCTGAATATGTCAGGAGAGTGCCCTTTAGGTAGTAGACAGTGTTTTTACCTTCATTCTTGGGAAAGATTCTGAGACAACCAGCCTCCCTGCTGCTCCAGTGTGTTTCAAAGCTGTGTGCTGTTCTTCTGTTTGCAAAAATGAATTTAGACTATATATGCCATTACCTTCTTCAACTAGAGGACCTGGAACTCAAGCACCTGTGACTGTTAACCCTCTAGAACCCAGGAGAATTCTAGAATGTTGCTGTAGTTCACTGAGAATCCTTCCTACTTAATGCAAATAAACATTTCTATCTCAAAAGTGGAAAGAAGTTGATAATCACAAGTTGTTCTCATTTTAAAGAACTATTTCCTCTTTAATCTGATTCCAAATGTGTGGAATGTGTAGCTTTTTATAGACCGACTTTGATTCAACATATTTAAAAACTAGATCACTGCCTCGCAGTTGTATGCCTCCACCAACCAGTCAAAGTGCAGTTTACATCATGACTGCCTATCAATTGTCATCACCTTATCATTTTATCTGATCAGACATTTGTGAGAAACTGTCAATTTTGCTGTAATTACTGAATAAACTCTTCAGTTATGGCCAAAAACGTGTTATATGAGGTCACAGTGACCTTTGACCGTCTGCCTCCAAAATCTAATCAGTTCACCCTTAAGTCCAAGTGAACATTTGAGCCAAGTTTGAAGAAATTCCGTCAAGGCATTCTTGAGATACAACATTTATAAGAATGGGACGGATGGATGGACAACCTGAAAACATAATGTCTCCGGCCACGGCTGTCCACAGCGTGGAGGCATAACAACAACAGTCTGACAACAACAGGTCCTTCACAGGATGAAGTTGGGCTTTTTAAATAAATTACAAATGTCCCACACTGTAACCATTAACAGTAATGTGGGGGTAGGTAGTGTTTGTGGAAACTTATATGAGAAAAATTGCATAATTTATATGTAGAATAGTCACAGAGACCCGGTCCGTCATTCCAGTCAATTTGGCACAAAAACGATATGGATTGGTTTAGGGTAAGTCCATGTTTGAGGGTACAATAACTGTCACGTGATGTCACTGAAGCAACTCACAAGACTAAAGTAACATTACAAAAGTCATGTGGCACATGTTATAACATTATACGACTTTTAATAACGTTTTAGTTTCACATGAGACATGAATCCCAGTTTCCTGGCTGAGAGTTCTGTGTTTGTTTGAGCCATCCATCAACCCCACTTTCTCCATCTTTTTACCACTTAGAAAGTGTCTCGTATGGCTGTGGATGAGTTTACGTTGAAGTCACTTGAAAAGCCTTCAAGCCTGCAGCGAGTGCTGTATGCGTATGCACGAGTCACCAAGGCGGGGGGTGACAAATCGTGAGCATGTGATGACGTCCCTCCCTGGCGAAGGATGCTATTTTCCCTCCGGTACTGTAAATAATGTCCTCCACAATGAGGTTGTAGTTAGTGTCTTTGGCAACTATCTCAGTATCTCTCTCCAGCAGTGAGTGATCCCGCCTGTCCCAGTATGTAACACTATTTACTTACGGTGATCATTTTCTGTGATTCTGAGCGGTGAACTTGAACGCATGTCTTTGTCTGTAATCTTGGGGTATCCATAGAACTATTAAGACAGGGACACTTTTTCTAGATTTACAAATAAAAATTGTGTGAAAAAAGTCACAGATCCAAACATTACAGTGTATATTCCTGGTTCTGGTTATCGATAACAACATAAAGTACCTGTGATACAAAGCTCAGGACTTTATTTCCTTGTTTTAATATTGGTGCTCTCATGCTGTATCGTGAAATATAGAAGTGGTGCTCTGGAGCAATATTTTAGAGGCTGCTCTCAAATGAAATCTTACATTTGACCTCTGTTTGGAGTCTAATATTAAACTTTTTCTATATATAGGTGTGTGTTATCTGTGATACAGTGTCTGTTTTCACAGGGTGTACCTCACCTCCCACTGCATGCTGGGATACATTCCAGCCTTTCACGACCCTGATTAGGATAAGTGGACATACAAAGAAGTTGGATAAAATATAACACAAGTGAACATGAGTGAATATGCTTGCATATTACAAAGAGACAAATGATAAGGAAAGAGAGCAGGAGACAAAATAATGACTAGAATTTCATTGGTTCTCATTTTGTGGTTAAATTGAGGAAAAAAAACACTCAAGCCATTTTCAGCTCTTTCCAGTACTTTCAGAGTTCTGTGCTCTTTTCCAAAGAGTCAGAGAGTTTTATATGCTCCTTCTGGCAAAATGATACAAATTATTCGACAACTACAGCAGTGGGGTCTTTTTAAGCTGCAATGAAAACTAGGCCGTAGGCAGAAACAGGCAGACATATAAGGACTGGAAGAGGGAAATCAGGTGGCGCGGCAGACAGAGAGACGGAGGGAAGTGAGAAAAGAAAGAGAAAGACCAAGACAGAAAAAGTGACAAAGTTAGATGGCAGAAAGAGAAAGAAGTGTGTGACAGAAGAGACTGGCACCATTACAGGGAGAGAGAGAGCAGTGTAAGTGACAACAGTGCTATGGAGCTGTTACTTGAGCTGAACTATAGAGCAATGTGACAGTGTTATTAAGAACTTGTTGTTTCTATTCACCGTGCTCCCTGTGGTCTGCTTCCCCTGACAGTAAATACTGTAGATGCATACACACACTCACACACGTGCACAGATAAATAAATAGATAGATAGATAGATAGATAGATAGATGAGAAAAATAGACATATTATATTAAAAATATACAGAATAATATACAGGAATAGCAATATACAGGAATACACAACACCAAATATAGAGTACCATTAGTGTACCACAACACTACAAAATATCAAAATGCAAGTACACAAGTACACATCTTGGTGCACAGATGCTAATACACACACTTTCAATCAATACCTGTAAGGTATTGATTGAAATAACCCAATACCAAGTAGTATTTAAACTTCTCCAGTAAAATGATACCTGCATGGAGTCCTTTTGGTGCCCAGATATAGAAAAAAATGACTATTTATATGGTTTCTCTCACAACCATTCAAGTGTTTTTCATAAAGATGACAGTGGTTTGTGGACCACCAATTTCAAGGCTCAAGTCCTGCATTATGGAGTCGCCGTCTTCATTTTTTGCAACCAGAGCGAGTGCAGTACCAACAATACCGCAGAGCTGGTGGGTGATGCATTGCTTGGGTGAGGCTCAGCTTTGGCTGGTTTGTCCAGCAGGACATAATGGCAGCCAGCCTGGTTGCAATCTTTGTAGTATTATGGCTGTTTTTTTTTTTTTTTTTGTCTGTAAGGTTTGCACAAACTGCACAACGAAGAAGCAATGCATACAAATCTCGTGAGAATTTTGCAAATCTTGAGTTCCCTTGCAGTCATAACCTGGATGCCTGGTCTTGATCTTTCTTGTATTACAGCCAAAAAGTACAATAAAATATGTTTCCGAAAACACTTTAAGCAAGAAACAGGCAATGTAGTAACAGAATCTTGATCCATATTTGAGCAGCACTGCCTAGTTTGACAGTTTCATCTTTGAGTTTCAGGAGGATAAGTTGGAAACTGCAAACACAATGGTGGCCGCGTGCTCATGACTGGCAGGGAAAGGCAGACCTGCAAAAGTTCCTCCAGGAGTGAATATTTTTTAACCAAAACCATGATCTTTCCCTAACAGTAACCAGGTATTTTTTTCCCTAAACCTACCCATATCTTAATCACATTATAAAACATATTTAATTTTTTTCTAGACATGACCTTGCCACTCCATCACAATTTTTCTTGGATTACAACTAATGATGTTTGATTTGATTATTTGATTTGAGTTTCATAAGCCCTGTGTGTTGCACTGCACGGACACACTGAAGATGACTTCTCAATCTCACGGTATCCCCGCCCGAAAGCATACCCTGCTTTTTATCCACTAAATAGGACCATAATTTACAAAATCAGCATCTTGCTGTATAGAAGTTTTAAACTCACCATTGAGACCATAAACTCATTAGGGAACTGTTTACTGAGATCATAAATCAAGTGAGAAGTTGGGTTATTTTTCTATTAGACTCAATAAATGGACTTCTTGTTGGCAACCAGTGGAGTCACCCCCTGCTGGCCATTAGAAAGAATGCAGGTTTAAGGCACTTGGCTTCATTTTTAGACCCGGTGCTTCATCCACTTACTACACATACCCACAGCCATACCTCAACAAACACACACAAGTAACACGTGCAGCCACACTAAACATCATTCACATGCTCAAATGCTGCCTCGATCTTTGACACACAGCTGCACCCCAGCCAGGCGGGGAGCTGTTGTATGTGTCCATCTGCAGTGAACATTTATGACAGATGGGAGACACTTTGAAGAGCCGTCGGCCATTGCGCTTCCCAAAGGAGCAACTACCTGGAACGACAAATCACTCCTCTGTTCATTTCTCTGCCTCCTCCTCCTCCCCTTTTTTCCTTCCGTCTCCACAGGCTCCTGCCACAGCGGGGGAGAGATTTAACATGACACACTGTAAATGACAAAACCGTCAGACACATGAGAAGAGAAAAAAAAATGGAGGAAGGGCGGAGGGGAAGTATGGAGAGGATTTAGATATATTGGCAGATGACAGAGAGAGGCAAAATATATAGAGAGAGTAAGACATCTGGCCAAAGATATACAGTGGGTATGCATTATCCATCATGTGAGAAGACTGGTGGAGCTTTAGAAAAACATGGCATGAATTAACACGTGCAGGGAAAAATTATGAGGAAAAAACAGTGAATAAGAAGTGTGATGGAAGGAAGAAAAAAAGACATTATTATAATGCCTGTACCTGGGCCTAAATGAACATTTTGACACTTTGTATTCTGTCTTTTTGATTATATAAGTGTGAACAGGGCCTTTCTAAAAAAGAGAGCATTGGTTTCAGTGAAGCTTCCCTTTCTAAATGAAAATTTAAAAAAAAAAAAATCACCAAGTGTCATTTTCACCACCACTGACACATTGCATCAAAGGGAGTGTTTGTGGCAGAAATGACTGTAACTGTGGTGCCTGTATGGGCACTTTTTGTGGCTTTCAATATCACAGTGGTCAGGAAGAGTGGCAACAGGGGAAGGACCCAGATGCAGACAGTAGAGGCAGCGGGGTGATTTCAGTGGTTTACTGATGCATCCAGGCTTACAGGTAAGTGCAGGTAGGCAGACAGGCAGGCACAGGTCCAAGTTAACAATGAGGTAATGGAAACTTGAATACAAAAGCAAAAAGCAACAAGGACGAACTGACTGAGCATTAGAGGAAATGGGCCGATTAAGCAGCTGCAGGGTCAGCCCCCGTTCGTCTCTCCCAGCGTGTCAAATATAGCAGCTTGGTCAGTGGCCCTGTGCTCCGAATTATGATGCTGATATGACTCTAGCATCATTTCTGGGGGCCCCTCTCTAACGTAATGTTTTGATGGGCCATGAAAGTCAGGTGACAGGGTATAAAGACTGAGAAAGTCTGTTTATGGAGGAGGTGGAGTCGATGGACACTCAAACAAACACAGGACTTTTACCCATGAAACCTCTGCTCCTGTCCTGAGTCTGTCTGCTCTCCAAACTACGTTCTCCTTGAGCTGTCCCAAACGGGACCAGATATTAATCCTGTTTGATATCTGTCTGGGCTTCAGGAGGGCACCACTGAGCTCTTGTCAAGCTCTGGGTCACGTCTTTGAATAGTTTACACATAGGGATCCTTGCTCAAAGACGTGCACGACAATTTGCATCTGATCAGGGGACTTTTGTCAGTGATGTCCAAAATCTGTCAGCAAGTGGAAAATCAAGGTTAAAAACTGTGTAGTGTGGCCTTGGCTTACCATGGTAGTTTTGGTGCCTAAACTTAACTCACAATGTTAACCACATGTTGCCCAAGCTTTATTTTGAAAGTCTAACAGGACGTGTAGCCCTGCTCATGCAAAATTCATGCTAGTTTGAATGTAGGGCCACTGACCAAGCTTTTTTAAATTTATTATATTTGTGTACATGCACACAATTTTTTTTTCACTGCATTTTTCAAATTAATGTAGCCGTTGTTCTCATTCCACAGTTAATCATAAATATAAAATGTCCCATTACATTTTCAAAATAAAGGTCTTAGGAAGGTTTAAGCACCAAAAACACTTCTTAGGAAAAGAACGTGGTTTGGGTTAAAATAACTACTTACTTTAAGTATGAAACATGATCGACTGCCACTACAACCTCCTCCTTTTGTGGAATTGCTTGTGTTTTATGCTACATTTTCCATATTATTTTGAAACTTGTGCTGACTGTCACGGAAAATATTTACAGTTCATGTCCATGTAGAATCTATAGATCACATTTCATTATTATTTCACAAAATGCAGTGATACAGGGCTAGAATTGCTCAAGCTGAAAACAATAATAAATAACACAATAATAGATAAAATCATCTAAAATGTGCCTTTATGGAAACATAGAAATGGATATGGGTGTGAGTTGCGGTCACATGATTGAAATATAAAAAAACATTCTTCAAAAGCAACACTATGTCCAACCTAGAGCATACTGTAAAGAAAACTGATTTTGAATTTTGAAAATTGATCGAGTTCTTCTTGATTCATGATACAGTTTGTGAGATTATTAAAGGTCATGGTAATCATTTGGGACCTTTTTTAGGTGATTGGATTAGTGGCCAGAATGAGAATGAAGTTGTGCATGGGTTAACAATAAGCAAACAGATGCAAAAGCTTCACGAGCCGAGCATTTCCTAAAGAGTTTGCGTGTGTGGAGTATAATGATGTGAGAGCATGTGACAGAGAGAAAGCAATGGTTGAGAGGTGAAGATGGCCAAAGTGACAGAGACAGATAGAGATTTCAAAAGGCTACCGTCTCTTATCAGCAAAGGTCACTCAAGCAATTACGTGACACATTGATTTATATCCCCTGAGGCAAACACTCCAACAAAAGCAAGCACAACACACCAACACACACACAAACTCAGATACACACACAGGGACCCGGTATCAATCTGCTGCCCACCCCTAATTATTATTGTTTTCTGTGGAAGTCTTGTGGCTGGTTGAGATCATTAAGGTCTTGGCCACTGGGATGGGGCTGATTTTAGTATCTGGACTAGCTCTTTCCCACATCCTGACAGGCCAGTCCATTCATTACATAAAACATCCTTCATTCATTCCAGCAGCTTTCTCGCTTTCTCCTGCTTCTTTGTTTATTGAATGTGTACATTTAACAGAAAGGAAAGATGTTGTGTCTCTGGGCTGTTCCTCTCACTCATATAGAAAATGCTTGTGCATGTGTCTCCAAGAGCTCTAGTAACAGATGTTGAAGGCACGCAAGTGAAGGTTGATAAGATCGCATGCACTAGCTGAATGCAATTAGAAGGAATTTTCTCTCACATTTGACTAGCAATGGAATGCATTACTCCTGCTAATGAAATAAAGGCAGCAAAAAAAAAAAAAAAAAAACAAACAGAGCCCTCTGTGATATCAACTCATGTGCTGCAGTCGTCCTTATAAAGTTCCTATTCGGATTCGAAAATGAAGATGTTTGTGGCCTGTGTTTGGACTGATTTTAGCTCTGCTTGAAGAAAAAAAAGCTCTCTCATTCTTTTGAATGACAACATGATGTCACCTGGCTGGACCAGCTGATCACATACATGCAAGAGCTTCTTGGTAGATCACATTTACTGTTTACCTTGTGATTGTTAAGCCAAAAAAATAAAATGACAGCTTTCTACGGATTCTGAAATCCAGAACTATGCAGTGTTAGCATTCGTTTTGATGTCTAATAAGCCTTTATAATCATGGATCTCTTACCCAAACTGAACATCCTAAATCAGACTATATCATGTTTCACCAGTAGCTGAGGCAACTACCACCAAAGTGGCCCCTCATCAGTGTTGGGCAAGTTACTCAGGAAGTATAATTAGTTACTTTTTACTTATTACTCCTTTTAAAAAGCAATAGAATACTTAACTTATTACTTGGTATCAAAAGGAATTAGTTCAGTTTCTTATTATATTACTACATTACTTTTGTGCCTTGTTGGCCGCCTTGTTATGCTCCAGTGTTAAGCTGCTGATCCAGTGAACAACCTCAAAGCTTTTGTTGTTAGCTGTCTAGATTTGGACTGTGGTGATAACAAAAGCCTCTCTCTTAGTGAAGCACGGACTACAGTTACAACTGTGGGGACTGCGGTTGCTTAAAATGAACACTGTGATTCTAATAGCAGATGGGTCGCGGGTGGGAAAGAGGCTTCTCCCCAGAGACACAGAGAGCATGTGCCATTACATACGACAAGACAGCAACAAAACTTTTTTCACAATGCAATTCTGTTTCCTCTGGAGAGTTTCCTCTGTCCTGTCAAGTTTGTAATGCTGTTTTTAAGCTTTGCTTCTTGAATGTCCCACATATTTGCTGCAGTGACATTCCTGCGCATTTGGAAATGAACATGGCCAAAACTTGCCTGGCAAAAAAAAAAAAAAAAAAAAAGTATATCTTTGCGAGCACAGTCACAGTAGTGCAATTATTATGTCTCTGTCTGTCACACTGTTACTGTATGCTTTTGTGTAAGTCAACTAGCTGCTATGTAATTTGCAGTTTGGCATAAGAAAATACTATTTTTACTTAACATATCATTGAACAGCAGGCAACACCAGCAAAGGACTTAATGTCAGCCTTGTAAGATCAGGACCTGAATTATCAACCAGTACAAAACTGTGAGTCACATTACAGTGGAGAAAGGGATACAAAAGAGCAGCTTTCAAATTGCTTTCATCATTTCATTTAGTCAGGAAGTCTTGACAAGTTTGAAGTAGGCTCTCAGGTTGTTGCTCCAAAGCGCCAAGTCCAAACCTTGTCATCGAGTACCATTAGCTCCATATGGCACCACCGCGCAAAACTTCTCCCTGATTCAATCGAGCCATTTTCAGCCACATTTCTCTGCCACCCTCCCAAGGGCAAAATGTGTGTACTCACACCAGGAGGCAAAGTAATTCTACACTGCCAGCAAGCCAAAACTAGTGTCCTGGATGAATGTGCACATACATACACACACTCTAAAACCCGCACTTAACAGTATGTGTGTGTGCTTGCATGCACACACACGCCAGCCGCATGGTTTATTAAACATCGCTGTCTCCTGCAGTGAGCCCTGGTTTCCCAGTGCGTCTGTTCTTCTTGGCACTCAACCCACCACTAGCACACGGGAGACTTTAGAAAAACACACATACAGTCACCTTACATTGAATACCATACGAGCACACAAATACACAATGTGAGCACTAATGATGAATAAAGATACACGTTCCATAGACCCACAATAGCATATCTGCAAACGGCTATGCCTCCAAGACCAGGGTCTGATCACACACACACCCCACAGTCACTGCAGGTGACAGCGACTGTATTTTATATGACATAAATTACCTGAGGCAGCGTTAAACAATTACTGAACCTTTGAATGGATTTAATTGACTTCAACTGATTCATTAGTTGAAAACAATGGACAACTAATTGAATTTAAGCTCCAAATGCAAATAGGTGAAAAAGCAATAAGTGTCCATACTAAGCCACTCCTGCACGCACACACTAACAAAAGCACATACACACTGACTGCAATATAGTAAGTGGCTGCATTCACAGTGAAAGAAGAACTGTTTCGACGTCATTAAAAGCAGGGCTTCTAAAAGTTTTGATGACTGAGTGCCAATTTAGGGAGCCAGCAGAAAAACCCATGAACTTGTCATAAGATTTGTTATTGGTATGAAAATGGTGTTAATATTAAAGTTCCTACACCAAATTCACCTGTTTGCAGATAAGACAGATTATTTCATCTGTCCCCTGGGGTCAGAAGGAGTAAGAATTGAACCATTGTCTCTGAAAGCTCCTTTACTCCTCAACCACTAGGGCTGCTTATCTCCTGATTTAACAATTTCACGACACTCGGGTTCTGATTTGATATGTATTGTGATTTGATATTGCGGTTCATTGCGTTTTTGTTTGTATTTTAAACACTAAACCGTGGAAATGCCTTGAATCATACAGTTCTAGAAACTGTTGATCATGTCTGATATTTCCAAAAATAATGCACAAAAGATATCAGTCAGTCTTTCTGACTTTTATTTTGGCAGCATATTTGCCACGGGACCAGCCACCATCAGTATCCAGAGAGGATGTGAGAAAAATCCTGCTGAGATTGAATATGAGCTGCTGGGCCTGATAACATGGTTGTGTCCTGAAAACATGTGCCAGCCAGCCAGTAGATGTCATTACTGACATCTTTAACACATCACTATCACAGGCGAGTGTTCCCGCCTGCTTCAAGACAGCCACCATTATTCCTATTATGTCTTAGCACTGACGCAATTGAGCAATCAAAAAAAATGATTCAGCAATTGTAAAAAAAAAAAAAAAAAAAAAGGATCATGATATTTATGTAATTTTTTTTTCTCCCACTCCTATCAACCATACAGCATGTTTCTTTTCTTTTTTTTCTTGTGGTGGCTTTTCCAAAATACAGCACGAGCACAGTAGCTGAGTAGTGTATTAAATGTAGGCTATTGAAAATGAAAGTGAAACTATTGAAATGGGCAGCAGGTGAATAAAATTATAAAACATGTCGTTTCATGTCATGTTCATGGGCTGCACAAAATGTTCCTGAGGACTGCCCTTGGCCCGTAGACCGCACTTTGAGAACCCCTGATTAAGAGGAAGCAATAACACCGTGCAGTGTAGCGATGATGGCCATGTTTATGCACAGGTAAACACAGGTCAAATCTGCACTGCCAATTTTATTAAATTTGCCCTCACAATCTGCTTGTACTAAATCTGCTGACTGATGTACTTTGGCATGCAAGAAACACCTGGGAACTCCTTTCAGGAATATTCAAAAATAACACAGAGCCCAATGGGTACAGTTCAGTGGGTAGTGGGATTCATTTGAGATCGCCAAGCTCAGAAAATAAATAATATTGTCCCAATGCTACACAGAAGTACTCATTAATGAAAAGAACAACAGGCATTTCAGCTCCACCTGAGAAAAAACAGTCTTAATTTAATTCACTCCAGGTAATACTACTTCACCAGTGATCAAACGAACGGAAAGGGAAATTAAAAAATCATGTAATGACATAACAAGATACATAAAACAACTGGCAGGCTGCGTATAAAAGTGCACACAAGTCGCCAGAGAGGTGAGAGAAAGTCAGACCAAGCTGATCAAGACGGAGTGGGGTGTCCTGCAGCCAGTATAGATGGACTTGATACAGTTGAAGTCCCACTATAATACGGAGGTAATGCAGCCAAATGTGCGAAGTAAATTTCTTAACTAAAAAGTTTGAGTGGTAGCCTTTAGTGATTTCACAGCTCACTGAAAGCCAAGTTTAATTTAATGAACATAAAACCACAACTCTCCTTCCCCTCTTTGTTGCCTGTGTTCATTTCACATTTCACTGCTTTTTCCCCTAATAATCTGTTTCTAGTTATTTATTGTATTTTCATTTGTTTATTTCATCCTAACTAATTCAATACAACCCCTGGATTTTTGTGTCACGCTAATGTTGAGTTCTGCCTCATGCAAGTGGATAACAAGAGTGATGTTTTCTGCAAGATTATTTTAAGGTTTTCTCCAAACCTTGTTACTTAACTTGCCCTGCAGTGGAGCGGGGGGAGTGTCACTGAAAATCTAGTGGCAATGTAATTTTTGAGACAAAACTGACCGTTATACTGTTTGTCCAGGTCAAGAGACCACTAAACATGGTGCTGGTATTTTGCTCAACTACATAAACCTCTCCAAAATCACACAAACATGTTTTTTCTATGCACATTCTCTAACTATTAAGGGCTGTGTGCAACAAAGCCTTTTTTCCAATTTTTTCTGCATATTTACATTCTACTACAATCATCAGCAACGTAACAAGGTATTGAGCATCTATTCTGTGTTGAGTGCTGAGCTATTGGCATTTACTTCTGGTTGCTGAGAGTTGGAAAATGTTCAGCTTTAAACGTTAAACTTTAAAACGCTGTGCTTGTCACTGTCACTTTTTACCGAGCCATCTAATGGCAGTGGGAGAGGGGAAGGACAAATACCACAAACTCGTTCCTGCTCATACAGTAGCCAACTTTTTTAATGAGGCTCCGTCTAACTTAAGCCCTTGAACCAAACGATGATGCTCGCCGATATACTTCCTCAGGTCACAAAATCCTATGAGCCCACATAGACTATGTTATGCTGTAATAAGTACGCCTACCTTGAAAAGCACTCCCTTATGGGTTGGGGTTACCCTGTGATCCCACTTGGCACAGCACGTCTGTGCCAGCGGTTTTGGTCCATCCTCCACACAGCTGCATGTCCCACCAGCAAAGGTTCAGAAGCCTTTCAACAGCAGAGCATTTCGCCCACCTAATTATGTTTAATTGCTCAGATTTGGCTGATTTGGTCCTCTTCCCTTGCATTTTTGTGCTACTACCAGGAGTGAGTGGGCTATGTAGTTAAATAGCTTCTTTTTTTTATCTATTTTTACAGTTACAAGTCTGCATGGAGTCTTTTATTTTGAAAATTGACCTCTATGGTGTTTCTGTGTCTTGGTCTGCTGTGTCAATTGGCATGGCATCCATAAAAAATAGACTGGGCACATATTTGAAGCGGAGCAGTGAGCAGCTTCTGGGACGTGCTTCAGCACATCTGGTGTAATCACAAGCACTGTGTAGTCACCATAAGTATATCATGTAGTCATGTTATGATGATACTGTTTCTTAACTGATGTAATGTAATGCATATTGCATCTCCACTGCAATGTAACAAAAAAATGGTAAAAGTTAAAATTAAAATAAAAAAAATTTCAATGTCTCCCTGGACAGGTTGCCAAACTAAAGGTTAGTATGTACAAGAAAGACTGGATTCTGGCTGTGACACTCATGGACCAAGCTTGGTATTGTACAGTAAAATACAATATACAGCACATACAGTACACAAAACAGAATCTGTATATTGTATGCATACCAATTTGCTGCAAATATCCAATACACAAGGAACACTGACAATATGTTCCCTATATAGCTAATCTGTGTGATGCTCTGCAAATATTGCTTACAATACTTTGTGTTTCCTTATTTGATTCTTCTCTCTACTAGTTAATTTCTGCAGCGGGTCTGAGAAACACATCAAATCTGTCCATGGAATTGGATTCTAAGTTCAATTTGCTCTGCAGAATTACTGTTTGCCATCTCAGCTTGGTGGGATTCCATCCATTCCTGTACCCCCTCCCCTTGATTGTGTTGTAATAGAGTTGTCAGAGGGGAGAGTGGGGTTTGGTGGTAAAGTCCTCGGTACACACTGCACTACTGTCTGCTAAACTTGAGGGGAAAATGTAAATCTGTGGTAATACTTTTGAACATTTCTCCCCATTGCCATTTGGCAGAGCAAAAAAGAACTGTGGATAGATATTAATAAATATTGGCAAACTGTAATGAATCCCTCAGAGATTTAAGAATTCCTTCCTTAATTTAGTTTCATAATTCTGAAGATTTGTCCAAACCATCATAGCTTTTGTATTTGCATAACGTGACCATTAAAATGTCTGTCAGAAATATAAAATAGTGATAATAGTGCCAACTTGAAGAGTGGCTTCAGTAGACTGCGGACCCCTGCCAGGAAACAAATCACCTACTGCAATGCCACCTCAACCGTCAGATGCAACCAGTGGAGATTTGCAAAGTTCTTCCAACATTAACATGAGCCAAACCATACGTTTTCCCAAGCTGAGACAAGATTCCAGTTGTTGATCAATTATGGCCCCTAGTGGCTTTTTAAAAGGAGTGAGAAGTAGGCTGTCAATGGTCTGTAGAAAACAGAGCAGTCAAAAAATCATTGCCTTGCAGCTGTATGCCTCCACTAAACAGTCAAGTTGCAATTTACATTTTTTCCCAGAGTCATATAATGAACGTAGTGGAGACTTTGAAGGTAATTTAATATGGAACCAACCACTATTTTGACCTTTGGAGGAATTTAGTATTGTGTATTTTTGGCAAAATAGAAGTATACATAGTAAATATATTTGGTTCCAGTGAATAATTTGCAGTGAGAAACATGCTGCCTTCACTTCGATTTCTTTACAGAGGAGTGCAGAAAACTGATAGAGAGCTAAACATTATGATGTCACAGTGACGTTGACCTTTGACCACCGAAATATAATCAGTTCATCCTTGAGTCCAAGTGAACACTTGTACTAAGTTTGAGGAAATTCCCTCCAAGCATCCCTGATATATTGTCTTCATAAGAATGGGATGGACATGAGGTCACAATGATATCGACCTTTGACCACCAAAATCTAATCAGTTTGTACTTGAACCCAAGTGGACATTTGTACCCATTTTGAAGAAATTCCCTCAAGGCATTGTTGAGATATCATGTTCACAAGAATGGGGTGGAACCATAAAAAAGGTTTTGTAATGTTTTATCCATAACTGTGAATCACGGGTCTGAATGTACACAGAAAATGAGGCTGATTAGCCCAGTAGTATGCAAGATTAGCTCTGGACATGATGCAGGTCTGTTGATCGCACACTCATGCACACACTCACACGCACGTGCAGAAGTGATCGCATGATCCCCTGGCAGGGATAAGAAAGAGTGATGTGTATAATATCATGCAATACATATTGTGAATTAATTAACTGTGAAAATATAAGTGATAGTAAACTAGAATGTTATGTGTTGTTTGTTCTCTGAAAATCTAAATACAGCTGAGTTACATTTAATATTTTATACTTTATAACTGTGTGCACATACATGTGTATCTGTTGTGTAACGTGTCAAAGTGTGCCTGCGCATGTAAAGTAGTGTTAGTATATGATCTGTGGAGTGGAATAATTGATATTACATGATTAACTGATTTAATTGGTCTGCCTGTCATTGTTGATTGCTGCACCAGGAGACAGCTAAGTTTGATTGGCCTCCCTGTGAGAGAAACATCCTCTTGCTGTGCACATGTGTGTGTATGTGTGCTCATACGTGTGTGTGTGTGTGTGATGTGCATCTGCAAGCAGCAATAACCAATAACATCACTTTGCAGTAATATATATTCAGATGCAATGTGAAATATGAGAGGGAAATAAATCATATTTGATATATCCATCATAAGCAGGAATTGACTAAATAAGGGAGAAGGAAGGCGTGTGATGCATGGATGAGCGAGGACTTTTTTCATTTTACTTTCCCTGCTGTAATTCTCATTGCTCTACTTCTTTATAGACATTTCACTGACGGCTCAAGCCATCACTAGGCCATGCATCAAATAAGGGATCCACTTTTCAATAAACCCGAATCAATGTTCACTTGAGTATGAATTCGAATAAGTGAGTTTATTGAAAGGCACTGGTGCGTACTGTAAAGTTCTTACGCATAATGCAAAAGAAAATGGGCCATTAAAGAACTAAAATGGACAAAGTGTGAGGAATTTTGTTTTATGTGCACACTTTACGATTTGGGAAACTTTATACGATTGGACATAATTAGCAGGTTAATCCTTTAAAAAATAATTATGGTAGTGAACTAATAGTTCAGTGGAACTCCAATGATACACATACGTCTCTACACTTCAGACCAGCACAGCTTTATGGCTACATTTAAATTTACAAAAAACCTAATTACAATAACAGATAACTTTGATAGTTATAAAACATTCAGCTCATTCATTACGGATGATTCAAGAGGGCACAATATGGCTCCAAATCCAATTCAATGCTCAGTGGTCTGGGAGAAGTGTGCCTTTTATGTAGCAAAGTCAAAATTGGACTGTGCCATAACCAAAGTGCCATAATGCTAGTGAAAGCACCGTGCTTTCATTTGGGCCAGAGACTCTAACAATGATTACCATAGTTGAAGCTCAGCCACAGAACTAGCCTGATTTATTTGGAAAGATACTGTGCCATGTTAACTCACGCTCACGCTTATTTAAACCTGCTTCCAGGGAGGTTTTTGGAAGGTAGGAGGGATTTACTGAAATAAGCCGGGCTTAGCCAGTAAGCATGTGGCGATCAGTAGTCAGTAAACAAGCTTTGAAGAAAAACTCTCAGCAGTCACTGTTTTTCAGAACATTTCAGAGTGTAGCAGAGGTGACAAATGTAAACACACTCTTTACTCAAGTAGTAGTACAAATATTTGTGTGCAGGCTCTGAAATGTAGTCCATGTATGTTTATGTCTTGTTTCGTCTTTTATTGTCTTGTTACTTTTTTTGTTTTATTACATATTTTGCATCTTGTTTTCCTGGTATGTCTTTTTTTGTCTCGTTACATCTTTTACATCATGTTAATTCTTTTAGGTCTAGTTATGTCTTTTATGTCTTTTCCAATTTCACAATCGATTTTCATCTTCTTACTTTTTTTTTTGTTGTGTACTTGTCGCACTTGATGAACACTAATACATCAAGGAATTGTTTTTTTTCTATATGTTAGTGTCCCATCCATTTAGGGTGAAATCGGTCTTGATGTTGGGAAGGCAGCACGCAATGTTGTCAAGTCAATGATGTAAAATATAGATAATCAACTTTAGCTGGTACTAGCCAACTGTCTTGCAAAGCAAACTATGCCTATTTCCAAATGTATTAAGTGTGTATAACCAATTGCATTTCATTTTCACATGTTTGAAAAATGGACTGAAGCATCTGCAAAACACAGTTAAGCAATAGCCTGCAGCTACAGCGTAGTGATGCACAAAACAGTGCTGTGTGCAACCATCATCCTGCAACGTTTGGAAGACACCAATACCATTGCGAAAGACGGTGTGTAACTTTTTAAGGTATGATCTATACCGTATTTAGAATAATATGTTTGACTCATAAAGTGATTGTAACTACATATTATATAAAAGAATAATTATAATAATAATGTCATAAAATAAAAAAATAGATATGGAAATCATCCCTATTTTATAAAATCTGGTTGGGCATGTGCCCCCGGCGCTTGAATGTGCATGACACCCCTGCTGCTGGTCACTCTAATCTAACAACACATTTGTAATCTTGCATGTGTGGTGGATTCTGTTTCACAAAAAAAAAAAAAAAAAAAAAATGTATTTTGATAATTATTATAACTATAAAGACAAGTGACAGGAATGTATTTTGTTTGGGGCAGAATAAGATGACAATGCTCTACTCTTTCCACTCTTGTTTGTCCATGTCCAAGAAGACTGAGACATTACAGAATATTGTAGAGCATGTTTATGAGGAGCTGGTGCGTCTGATTCTTTGGATTTTTTTTCCACTGGAATAAATATTACATGTTATGGCAGTGGGAGAAGGAAGAAATGAAGAGGTGCTAAGAGAGGCAAAGTTTTTACTTTTTACCTTTTTTTGTTTGACATTGCCTGCAATAAATGCAACATACAATATTAAAGGAGCATGTTGGGCATTTAGAAGCAAATAGCTGCGAACTTGCAGGTTGCAAACACTTTGTCTCACTTTCCCCTTCGAGTGTGGCTGCGAAACTCATGAAGAAACACAAAGGCAGTGTTTGGTTTGTCAGGTCTAGACAACTGTAGAAACATGGCGGTGAAACATGGCAGACTCTGTGGAAGAGGACACGCCTTCTGTAGATAGAAATGGCTCATTCTAAGGTAATGAAAACAACTCATTCAACGAACGATTCAAATTTTTTAGGTGATTATACACCAATGAAAACATACCTATTTCTGCCCTATTCTAACAATAAATCACGGTAAATCTTGCGCACTGGACCTTTAACCAAATATAGTTTAGTTGTAGTCATTCTCTCCAAGTATTCAAGTTCTAATGTAATTTCGCCAGTGTGATAAAATTACAAATTAGATGGCTGTTACCTAATGGATATTAGTTTTACATGTTGCACAGTTCATCCTTATAAAGTTCTACATATTTCTGAACAAAACAAAACACTAAATGGTGTCATAGCTCAGAAAAAAATCAAGACTGGTTTATTCTTATTCTTATTCTTATTACAGTTTTGCTTCTGGTTTAAGACAAATAACAGCTGCAATATGCAGATGCTGTTGGTAGTCTTTTGATATCTTTTTCTACAGTTGAATTTGACCTTTTACAAAAATACACTGACAATGAAAGATTGCTCTCTTAGGTGGTATAGATTCCTTAATTTGAAATTAAGCAATTGATTAATTGCTTTATTCACAACTAATTAAACTAATTAGACCATATGACATGAGCTAACTGACTGAATTAAAGATCCAGTGTGGAAGATATACGTGGATTTATTGGCAGAATATGGGAGAAATGGAATATAATATTCATAAATATATTTTCATTAGTGCATAGCACCTTAAAATACAAATCTCTGTGTTTTTGTCACCTTATAATGAGCCACCTATATCTACAAAAGGGTTATCTTTTACAAAGTCCACCATGTCCAATGTCCATTTCAACAGTACCTCAGAACCTACAAATCAAACACTGGCTCTAGATAGCGCTTTTTTTGTAGTTTGTGTATGAGTCTTTTGACCACCATAGGTGTTCTTCACATTTGGAAAGGAGGGTGAGGTGACCTGTTTGCTACCTGCAAGCTCACAGAAATGTTATATTATTGCACACATAGCAGGCTTTACTGTGAGCACAGCACGGTGAGCATTAGGCTAACGGTCAGGGAGCACAAACCTTTTCAGAAACAGTGAGGTGATCTAAATAAAAGCTCATATAGATTATGCATATCATATTGAACGACGTTCCTTTTCTTTTTCATTTCCACTTCAATAACAAAAGTCTAGAATGAAATAAAAGATGCCATGATACTTACTTCGGAGCTCTTTCCATTTTTGCTTTTTTTTTTTTTTCTTGATTTCTGGCAGCTGAGGGCAACAAAATACAGTAGGTGTAGCAGTGATTCTGTTTATTACAGCTGTCAGTCATCACCGTAATTATCAGCAGCAATAGGGAACTGCCTACACACACCATGACACACACATGCATAATCAATCATGTGTAATTATGGTGTATGGAGGAAAATATCTTGCAGTCAGTAACGTTTCTCCATAGTGAGAGTCACAGTATGACAGAATAATAACCATCATTAAGGTATAAAGACAGAGGCTTGTAGTTCTAACAAATCTCGCTTCCTCTACCCATCATTAGCTCAGCTGTGTAGGTGTGCATGTAAATGTGCATGTACCTGTGTGTCTTCTTACTTGTTTGAATGCATATAAGCTTCAGTGTGAGTTTTCGCCATGTACAATGTCAGTCCTTGTTTCCTCGGTGAACAAGAAAAATTAAAGAGGTGTTAAATTTGCATCTACAACCCCAATCCAAAAAGGTGGGACATGTGTAAAATGTAAATAAAAACAGAATGCAATGATTCGCAAAAACTTTTCAACCTATATTTGATTGAATACAGTACAGTACAAGGCTGGATTAACTTTATTGTTTTAAAAAATATATACACTCATTCTGAATTTTATGCCTGCAACATGTTGGAAACTGGACAGGACACTAATTGTTGAAGTTTTGAAAGTGAAATTCTTTCTCATTCTTGCTTGATATTCAACTTCGGATGCTCAACAGTCCAGGGTCTCATATTTTGCACTTCATAACGCACCCCATGTTTTCAGTGGGAGACAGGTCCGGGCTAATGACAGACCAGTCTAGTAGCCAAACTCTTTTACTATGAAGTCACGCTGTTGTAACACCTGCAGAATGTGTCTCGGCATTGTCTTGTTGAAATAAGCAAGAACGTCTCTGAAAAACATGCCATCTGGCTGGCAGCCTATGTTGCTCCAAAACCTGTTTGTACCTTTCAGCATTAATGGGGCCTTCACAGATGTGTAGGCATTCAGTGTTGGTTTTTGGCCTTACCCTTACGT
Source organism: Lutjanus argentimaculatus (assembly GCA_034769285.1). Lineage (NCBI taxonomy): Eukaryota > Metazoa > Chordata > Actinopteri > Lutjaniformes > Lutjanidae > Lutjanus > Lutjanus argentimaculatus. Next base: position 9,480,794 of record JAWZSL010000001.1, read on the forward strand.
AAAGAGATTTCATTATATTCTTTGAATCTTTTAATGAAATCATGGATTGTAGATGATGAAATCCGTAAATTCCTTGCAAGTTTGTGTTGAGCAACATTGTTCTCAAACATGATATTATCACCTGTTACCAATTAACCTGTTTACCTGTTGAATGTTCCAAACAGGTGGGTTTTTTTGAGCATTTCACAACTTTACTGTCTTTTGTTGCTCCTGTCCCAACTTTTTTTGAAATGTGTTGCAGACATTAAATTCAGGATGAGTGTATATTTACAAAAATATGTTTGTATTTAAGTGAAAATGATTTCTAAGTCATCGCATTCCGTTTTTATTAACATTTTACACCACCTCCCAACTGTTTTGGAATTGGGCTTGTACTTCTTGTAATTAATTGAATCGAATGAGTGGGTCAATGCACTCTGATTATGAATTAATGGAGAAAAAAAAAACACATTACTGCTCTAAATATTTACAAAAGCAAAGTGATATGATCAGAATGAGGTGTGTGACTGCGTGCATGGTCACAGTTTACTTTTCTGGGTGTATATCATTCAGCATTTGTTTGTGTTGGGGTGCATGTGGGTGCACTGTGCATTTGTGAAGTGCGAGTTTCCCTTTGTTGGACATGAAGGGTAATTGCAGCTTTTGTTGACTGTTGGCGGCAGGTGGTGAGCCATCTGGTGACGGCAGGTAAGAGAGAAGGATGGAGGGGCTTCAGGGACAGAGGAGTGCTGAGTGGCGGAGGAAGGGATGGATGCACCCCTCCATCAATCACACATGGATGAACAGCAGGCACAGGGGCAATGGGAGGGATTGGAGGATGGGGTGAGTACAGAGGAGAAAATGAGAGATAGAGATAAAAGAGGTGCTGAGTTACTTTGAGAGTTGTCTGATCAGTATGTGTGGACATGCACGCGTGTGTGGCTATGTACATGCTTGCATGACAATCAAGGAATATTGAAATAGAAAGAAACAAAGGGAGTGACAGGAAAGAGATAGCAAAGGAGAGCTTCTTTCATAAATACTAGCAATAGAAATGGTTACCTATTGTAACCCTACTTCTATGATAGGCTTTATAGGCTCAAGGTGCGCAATCCAATTGTTCCACCACCTGCTGCAACACATACACAACACCCAGTAAAGTAAACTTGGAATTGGCACAAGAAGCCAAGGTTTCACACCCCAGTGGCAATGAGAGAGGAAATACAACCAAAAACATTCTGAAATAAACCACCACAATGCACATAGTGAAAGGCAAGAATTTTCTATTCCTGGTGCTGTCTGAAAATGACAGACGGTTACGATGAGACCAATCTGGTTAAAATATAGGCTAAATAAAATTTTTAAAAAAGGTGTGGGTGAGTGACTTGATCCCCAAAGTATTGACACTTTGGAGTTGTGCCTGAATAGAATGTTGTCAGTCAAATCGCATTGGGCTGTTCAACATAAGTAGTTCTGTTTTTTCATATAGTCTATCACACAACGTTCAATAGTATTGCAAGATTTGCCATCAGAGTGAAATATGTTCTGAGGAAGTTTTCTAAGATTGAAAATGTGGAGTCTCTGAGAGGTTTCCAACTGATGATTTGAACTTTTGACTTTCAAGAGGCAGCCCTTTAAATTACCATTGAAAAATGGTAAAAATAAGTAGAATATTAGTCATTCAGTTACATTACATACATTAGCTGCTTTTAACAATAAAAAATATCAATATCAGTAATAATATCCATGATCCTGGCCCTGGAAATACTTAGTATCAGACTGAGACCAAATTTTGTGGTATCATCTACCCCTATTTGGCAGTGCAAAAACTCACACCAAAGACTAAGCAAACTTAACCAAGTATTAGGCCACAAAATCAACATTATATTTCTAAAAGAAAAGTTGAGCTTGAATTGTTAAATCTGCATTTCACTGATATGCTGGCATGTCCCTAAAAGAGTTGCAAATTTACCATGTTACTGTAACTGATGAAATGTAGAGTATTGCACCAGCCACCTGCTATTGTCTGATTTGGTACCTGGCAATGTCACTCTGTCAAGTAGACTATAACAGGTAGAGAATGGTGAGATATAGAAAATGTCAGTTTTTAAAGAGCTAAAGATGGATGTATGATTGTAACTTGTGCAGCAGGAAGATGTGTGTGACAGTGTGAGAACAATATTGTTCCAGGATGTACTGTATCCATTGTGGTTCCACAATGAATCATCTGGGCAGCATTTATTTGTTAAGTTTTCTAGATTAGCTATCTGTGTCTGTAAAAAAAAGTACATTTTAAAACACAGATGAATAAGTCAGTGTGCATAGATTTGCATGCATTAATGTGTAGTATGTATACAGTATGTGCCTGTGCATGTCTGTACTCTTGTGTGTAAGTGCTGGAGAATATCATGTTTCTGGCACGAATCCCTCAGGGATAAGGGTTCCTTTTCTAAACACAGTCGACCCAGTTAAATTAATCTAATTGCGACATAGGATAGTGCCAAACTGCTGTAAAAATCTCCATCAGTTAGGAGCTGTGAGATCAAATGAAGTTAGAGTTTAAATAGCTCAATTAACCATTGGACTCTGACTGGTGTCCACAGTAGAACAGAATTGCTTTAATGGTGTGAAAAAGTAGATTTTTGCATACACACTCTTCCACACATAAATAGAGGACTCTGCAGAACTATAATATTGAAATCTTTAAAGCTCTGTGTGTATTTCCATGAGACACCAATCACATGGAAAGTTTGGCATACAGAATATGTCTGTAAATCAAAATTCAAGGCATAAATCTTGATTCTCCTCTGGAAATACTTTTCTGCAGTTTTGTTCCTCTTAATTGTATTATGAGATACTGGGATGAGTACAGTCAATTGATTTAATATTGAAAAAAATATTGAAAAGCAGAGCATTCAATCTCTTTTCTGAGATGTTGACCTTCTTTGCACAATGTATGTCATGTGTTATTTTGTTATCGTGGCTTTGACATACACTGTGTATATATTTAATTTGTCAATATATCCTCACACTGCTGGCACTTGTAAAGTACCTCAAATGGATTTAAAGTATGGGCACTGTTTCTTGTAAGAGCTTTCGAAGTCCCACATGAAATGAATGTCATTTCCCAAATTGAGTGAGGTGTCACCAATCAGGCGTGTGTTGACACCAGAGATTATTTCTGGCTTTATGCAAATGCAGCCTAGAGATGTTTGGATATTAGCGGTATTTCACTCTTGCTGAACTTTGCATGGCAGATCTTTGATTGGCAGGGCAGTTATGAATAAATATGCATAAAAATTGTGTGTTGGGATTGGTGGGCAAGGAGGAAAGAGGAAGAAATTTGTAGGTTTATAAATGGGTGGCTGAACCAGGGAAGGAAATAAAGAAAGGAAATGAGAAGGGAGGAAAGCATGTTTAGCATATACTTTAAGATGCTTACTGTGTGACAATGTGACTGTGATGTATGTTGCTATGTTACATTGTATTGCTATTTAGCCTTAGCTATTTAGATGTTATTTTATCCAAACAACTTACACAGAGCTATGTGAGTTGGTATAAAGAGAAAAAAAGGAGGTGACCCAGAACAGAACCCTGAGGAACCCCATTACTTATACTATAGGGTTATGCCAATTTTGCTTTTCCATTGGCACCTTTGGCCACACCAAGTCAAACTGTACCATGCTGATTGCATTTCCATTACCTCATAAAACACTCTGTGCCACGCACCCGATATGGACCATCTAGAGCCAAAGCGTTCCCAACCTGCCCGCAAACGGGTTGAGGTGATGTCTCATCTGCTGTGGTCAACCCATGATGACCCCCATTTCTCCACCTCAAACAAGCATGTGTTGCAAGACTCAACTCATGTGTATGCATGGAAAGGGGTTTGTAACTTCTCACTGAATCTCTGTTGTTTGGAGTTTTGTTTTCTCCTGCATCACTGTTTGCACTCTCAGGTATCTAGTTTACTTTATTTATTTATTTAGAAGGAATCTTGCATTTAAGATGGTAAATTTCCACTGATGGAAATCGAACATTTCCTGAAGAAGAATTTTTAGGAAATGAAATGTATTTATCCACCATTTAACAGCTGCCGTGCTGGGCTAACGCGCCAAGTCAAACCTAGTCAAGCCAAGGCAGCATATGTGTATGGAAAAGGGGTTCACATTACTTTGTCAAGTTTACCAGCTGATAATTATCTTGTTTTTTTAAAGTGTAATTTGCAGGCCGGTCACTGTCTCATTGTTATGCAGGTCATTAGTCATGGCATTCCAAGGCCCCAAGTCAAAGTTGAAAAGTTAATTATGTGAAAAGTCTTAAACTTGGATTCAAATATACAACATTTTAATTAAATAAATATATGTGTATGCGCTCATTTGAATTAAAAATCCTTGTCATGTGCCTCCATATGCACTTTCATTACCATCTTTTTTTTATCCATACTGTACATCCACATTTGCATCCACCAGTACACCGAGGACTCTTATTCAAGTCTTTACTTCTCCCCTCTGCAGCTTCAGCAGTGGAGAGATGATTCAGTATATTTTGTAGCTTTGATGTGCCAAGGGGTATCCGGAACAGACAGCTCCCATATGTATAGCTGATAGTTATGTATCCCCAGCTTCCATACAGCTGTCCCATGGTACAGATGAGAGAGACAAGACGAGCCATATGGGAAAAGTTATGACACAAGTCATCATCAAACAACTGACTGAATGTATGACTGTCTCTCCATATATCTGTCACAGTTTTTCTGTAGCCTTCCTTGTCTTCCTCTCGCTCTCAGTCATTTAGTTTAGCTGACTGTTTGTATGTACAATATGTAGTATGTATTGTGACAGCGACGCCTTGCACCCCACAGCGCAGCATTAATATCCCTGCATTACGACTGTAGCACCGAGCACAGTGCACAGTCAAAACAAGAAGCTTGTGGCACCACGAGGAAACAAGGAGCAAACATATGGACCACGACTAGCTGCTCATCAGGTCACACTGCTGACAGCAATCCTTTTCCAGAGCTATTACAGAAGACCACCTACTACAACACCAAGGGAGTCATATACAAATTAACAACAAAATAGCTCACTTGCCCTTGCACACTGTGTAACTACTCTTACCTTTGGGCTACACTGTAAGTAAATGAGTAAAAAGGCCTTGGATTGTTATCACTTTACAACCTTACCGACGTCCAATCAGTTTGCCAAATGTTTTTCTGTTGATTTATAATCACAGTAAATTATAAAGTTTTCTGATGGAAATACCTGTCAGCTGTTTGCTCATCTGACCCTTATAAAACTACAGGATGTACGTATTAAAGGAACAATATGTAACAATTGCGGGATCAAAAGCCATAGATAGTATATTAAACAGGTTGAACTCTTATTTGATACACCATCTATGGTCACATCTATGGTGAAGTGAGTTGTTTCCCCCCACCCCCTCCTCCCAAACTCAAGGAAGATCAGACAGGCTGCAGGAACACTGCAGGAGCTCAAGACAAGTGCAGCACTGTAACCTGTCAATAACAAGCGAGGACACTGAACCTACACTGTAAGCTGATCAGCTGTTTCTAAGCCAGTATTTTAAACAAACATGCTGTTTGTTCTAATCACTGATGACATGACATCATGGTCAGTTTATGATTTATTATAGTAAATTTTTTACAGAATTCTTCTTTAATGTATATGCTTAGGTACACCTAGCTAACTTAGCAAGCTAAATTTAAATGCTTCCTGATACAACGGCCTTGCAATCTCTGTGAACATAAATATATTTTGTTTTTGTTGAGACTGTCTCAGAAAGATATCGATTCAGCTGGAGCCTTTTTAAATTTATTGAAAAGTGTTTATATTATTTTGCCTGCTAACATTTATATCAATGAGAATAAAAAACAATTGAAATTCCTATCGCTCTAAAGCAGTAAACCGATATAAGCGCATGTAGTTCAGTTTTCTTTTCCAGGTGTTCAGTTTTTGGGCTTGCTCCTCTGTCCAGCCTGCAGTTTTTTCAATGAGGGGTGTCATGAGCACACAGTGAATGGCAGGTTGCTTCTTGCCTCAGGCTTCTCCTGCCAGCTACCTGAAAGTTCACAACCTTCATATGGTAGAAATTAAGTCACTCTTTGGTGACCAGAGGGACACTCCTGTTTGGTCCCTTACTTTGTGACATTCATCTCACTGTTTGTCACACACAATTTCAAATCCATTTTAAAAGTAGACTGTCCTGAAGCCCAAATGTCTACAAAATGAAAAATAAAAAAATCAGTGTACATATTTTTGCATGATATAATAATCTCAGACCCTTAAATTTACCCTGGGTGAGAGGACTAGATTAGTCATTTTTCAGTAGTAGAGAAAAAAATCTTCAAAACCAAGCTAAAAAGTTAGCAATTGCATATTTACATATTTAGCAGAAACAGAGCAGCATTTGCATTCCTTTGGAGTTGTGTTTCTTTCCACCTGATGAAAGTCCAGTACTCTCCTTTTGCTTCTCCTCTCTTAGCTTCTTTGTGCATCATGAAGTTTGCCTGCTTCTTCGAACTTTTGTTGAAGTTCAGTTAGTCTACCATAGCTTTATTAGCTTTTTGCTAGTAAATAACAAAAAACTAACCAACAGGACAGGTAAATGTGTCGTCATAAATTACAAAGAACCACACACATTAAATCTATACATTTAAATATACATCAGAGTGACTAAACTGGAGACTATCTTGTAATAGGATTAAACCAGTCGTGACACACATGGGCATGTTGACATTATGACCCATGAGAACTCAGTAGTCATTTTAACATTATTACATGAGTACTCAGTACTCCTCTACCCTTTTTCCATACAATATGCTGGCTTGGCTTCAGCCGGTTTGACTTGGCCAGTCAGCCCAGCACAGCAGGGATTTCCATCTTCATTACAGCAGGGCTACCTACTTGAAGTTGTGTCTTTAACTAATGTTACATTCATCTTGAGTCAAGCGGCTGTAAAACAATGAATTAACTCTTAAGTCCCCTGTTATTTTGTTGTTTAAACACTTTTATTATGAAATGGCAAAATCAGGAAATGTTGCGTTTTTATTAGCATTAACTTAACACAAATCCTATTCAACTGAAAGCAAACCTAAAACAGTAAAATAGAGCAGATATCTGAAAGTACAAACAGCAACGCAGGAGAGAAACTAAACTTCAAACCACAGAGATTCAGTTAGAAGCTACAAGCACTGAGAACTGAAAACACAAACACTTTTAAAACGGCTCTTGCTACAGACATGAGTTGAATCCTGAAACAAAAGGGGGTGGTGAACAAGATGTCACCGCAACCCACCTGGAGGCGGGTTTATAACAATCGCACAATCTCTCCAATAATGAAATGTAATTAAAAAATATATCTGTACAGACCTGTACACTTGCACACGTGTACAACCAAAATATACTTTGGTGTCCTTGTCACTTTTAATTTTGCCAACAAATCCAGGCTCGAAGTAATGTTAACCAAGTAATGTTACAGTCTCCACTGTCTCTTTGGTAAGTTGTAGGGATCACTGTAGAGCCAGCTCCCTTTGTTTTATAAAGATAATACATTTTTTTTACTCCTGGTTTTGCAGTTTCTGGGGGCGTGTCCTGGTGGGAAAATTACATCAGCGCATACCTTCTGTTTCAATGGGGAATGCAGGAATGACCAGTTGAGAAGTGTCATGCCCTGCCTTGACAACTCAGTTTTAAGACTCATGATGAAATGACAAATTTACATAACCTGGTAAGTTAGACTTTTTTGCAAGGTGCATACACATGCACACACACACAAACTCATACCCACACTCAGGCCGGAGAGTTAATGAATAGAGTTGGGGTTGATGGTGGCAGTCAGTGTATATGTAGCTGTCACACAGCGTTAGTGTTAGCACCGGGGTCAAGCGTAGCCAGAATGAGCTCTGACTTCCTCTGAGTTAACACCAGCTCATTAGTCAAGTAGAGCAGGGCAGTCACACCTCAACACACACACTAATTCCTTCTGTCTCTTTCTCTGCCCCTCGCTCCCTGTCTGTCTTCTTATGTCTGCTTGTTGGACCATCTATCTCTCTCTCTCCACACACACACACACACACACACACACACATGCTGGCATTAAACCATGAAGCTCTCACACTTTCAAAACTGATAAAGTTTGTTTACCAAGCATAAGTAATGCAACGCCAGCATTTAGTATTAGTTAAATGAGATGGAAACTGAAAGTATTGGATTTATGTAACCACTCATACAGTACTTAATATCCAATTAACCCATTCTATCTCTTTCAGTTGAGGCCTTGAGTAATACACTGGCTCAAATGTGTATTCCCTCATATCCATTCAGCCATAATTTAAAGCACACCTGATTATTTTCTATCAACATTAAGCACTTCTCTATGGTTTATCATGTTACTCCTCAACATTTTATCCAATTAGCACTATTTGTTTTTTTCATAATCTCCCTTTAGTCAACCCATGTTAATTCTCTCTAGTTTCTCAAGGCGACATCCAAATCAGCAGTCCTGACCTAAAGGGTCCATGTAACGCTTCTCAGTTCAATTTTTCATGTAAAAAATGAAAAATAGAATATTTGATGATTTAACTGAATTTTCTAAAATTTTATTTTTTTCATTCGCCAGATTAATGTATAATTAAGTCATTTTTCCTAATTCTCTATTTGTTGGATCAAAAAATGCAAAATTGAAAAATAGAAAACTGGAGAGGATTTTTTTTTCTCTCTTTTTTTTAATTTCGGTGTCTTGTGCTGTCTGAGAGAGGCTGGCTCTAAGTGCCTGATTCAACTTATGCCTGATTGGCTGGTGGAAGCTGTCACGGCTACATTCACGGATTACATCTGGTGTTCTGTTGTTATGTGCTACCTATTGAGATGTTCTGCTTGTCTGTGGGTTAGGGTTACTCTGCTATTGATTTGTGCTACAGTAGCATTTTTCGATAAGGCAGCATAAGTCAACAAAACACCAGTCATGACCACACACAGATCCTGCTATCATAAGTGAGTCTTGTCAGTTTTTCCCTCTAAAAGCACTTTTGGCAGAGGTGCCAATGCACAAGGACGACTATGTTTATGTAAATATACAGCATAAAGCTGTAAAGAGTGCTATATAGTGATATTCACATATTTCCCAAGCCAAAAAAAACCAACAAAATACGCTATCCTGTGTAGCTAGTGTGTCCTTCTACTTCATAAACAGCCACTGCACAGATTGAATTAAAGAAAACAAAGTCTTTTTGTAGAAGGTAGACTATCACTGTAAAGTTGATTATCTGAGAGGTTCCCTCCCAGCCCCAGGTAAGTGCACACTGTGAGTCTATAGGCTCATCATGTCTAAATGTTTCTGTGACAATGCTCAGCAGCTTAGTGATGTATGGTCTGAGCTGTTGAATTAAAATTCCTCTTTTCTCTCACATGTGTCCTGTAGTGATGCTGCTGTGGTCACCCTTCTCCCTGGCTATGCAGCTGCTCCCTGCCTGCAGATCCTCTTATATCAACTCAGGACATTTTTTCAGCACTCGTCCGCATCAAGCACTCTGTATTTACAACTGTTTTTTTTATATAAACATGTCTTACTATGAGTTTAGCTGTTATTTAGCTGATAACCACCCTCTTGTAGTTGCACATAGCTACAAATGTGGCCCAACCTTTGTCCTTAATACTTCGTTAATCAGACAATTACTGATTAATACTACTAAATATTTGTACAGCCTCTTAAGACCCTTCAGTTCCAATTTGTCAAATTTCTCAAGTGAATGGCAGTAACAAGCAGACAAAGCATTGGATTTTCTACAGGTTTGTCCAATAAAAAAAAAAAAAAAAAACAAAACAAAACAAATGGAATGATGCCTGCATTCTCATGCCTTTTCTGAGCTGAGGTCAGAAGCAGTAGCATTAAGTTGACGCAAATGTCCATCCATCCATCCATCCATCCATCCATCCATCCATCCATCCATCCAACTTCATCCTGGGGCATTCCCAGGCCAGGATAGAGATATAATCCCTCCACCTAGTCCTCAGCCTGTCCCATGGCCTCCTCCCAGCTGGATGTGCCTGGAACACCTCCCTATAGGAGGTGACCAGGTGGCATCCTTACGAGATGACCAAACCACCTCAGCAGGCTCCTTTCTATGCAAAGGAGCAGCAGCTCTACTATGAGTCCCTCATGGATGACTGAGCTTCTCACCCTATCTCTAAGGGAGATGCCAGCCACCCTTCTAAGAAAATTCATTTCAGCAGCTCGTATCCGCGATCTTATTCTTTCGGTCATGACCTACCATTCATAACCATGGGTGAGAGTAGGAACGAAGATTGACTGGTGGATTGAAAGCTTTGCCTTCTGGTTAAGCTCTCTTTTCATCACAACGTTGTGGTAAAGCAAATGCAATACCGCTCCCACTGCTCCGATTCTCCAGCCCATCTTATACTCCATTGTCCCCTCATTCAAGAACAAGACCCCGAGATACTTGAACTCCCTCACTTGGGGTAAGGACTCATTCTCTGCTTGGAGTAGACAATCCACCAGTTTCCTGCTGAGAACAATGGCCTCAGACTTAGAGGTGCTGATCCCCATCCCCGCCGCTTCACACTCGGATGCGAACTGATCCAGTGAGTGCTGGAGGTCACAGACCAATGATGCAATGTGTATGACTGATATTCTCACTTTCTTTGTAAGTGTTACTGTCGGCGTAGTACTTGGGAGTGTAGTTGCACACCAAATCCCCATTTCCTAAAAAACCATCTCAAAGGGTTAGTTCAGATGTTTTCAGGTGAGGTTATATGAGGTGTATTACCAATAGGTGAGGTGTAGATGGCTGTTGACACACCTCCAGTTTAAAGAAGCAGCAAGACCGGGAGCTGAGCAATGTACTTGTGTGGACAGGGTCAGCAACAAAATGTATTTTAGCCATCCTAAAAAAAGCTTAAGCAATATTTGAAATATTTTCTCTGCTTCATGCCATTAGACCTACAGTCACAACAAAAGAAAAAGAAAATCTTAGTTATACATTGATCTGGTCAATGAAAAATACAATTTTAGAAAACTGAATTCCAATTTTGAGTTTTCACTTTTTTTGTATGGAAAATTTAATTGCACAGACAATAAACAGTATAAAGATGCACCCTTTATTTTTTATAATATTTTATAAAATATGTCTTATATTATACTTCAGTGTTCCTCCATCACTCCTGCATCGTCCATCGTCTCACCTCCATGAACTCGCTAACAGCATTACTCAAATATCCGAGCCAGTGCCAAATTGTGTTATAGCAAATAAACAAATAAGTAATAAATCTTTATCATCCTCTCAGTCTCTCGCCTATACACAGACAAGAGCACAGCCAGTGTGAGCATAAATATAGTTGATTTGCCGACTAGTTAGTGCTCTAATTTCTGCACTCAGTGAGTACAAAAACTAGCCTTCAGTCTCTCTCTTTTATTTATTCATCTACTTCTACTGGGCTTCTTCTGTCACTCCTACATTTTACCATTCTCTCCTCTTTTTCTCTGTGCTCTCTCTCTCTTTCTCTTTTACGCTTTCTCTTTTTATGTCTCTCTATCTCGTTCCTCTCCCAGTGACTTTGCACATGCTAATCCAAATAGGTAGTTAATTATAGACTGCAGGTCTAATGGCATGAAGTAATTATAGAACTCCAATGAGAATTCACTGGTCACCCCCACCTTCTCTCTCCCTGTCTATCCACTACTTACACTCTTTTTTTTTTCTCTTTTCATCACTTCTCTTTCCCTCCTCATGTCTACTTCCATTTTTCACTTCCATTTCATGTATGAATGTCAGTATCAGCACCATTTTGCTAGTGTGCTACAGTGGCATTTTTGAGGGGGTGCATTGAAGTTGGGTACCACAGGCTTGGTTTAGGAAAATGAAAGTATGTCATTTTCTTTGTCTATTCTATTCAAAGTAACCAGGTACTGATATTTAATGCCAGTACAGTAACACCCTGAAGTGTCTCCAATGAAAAGGTTTCGCCTCTGGGAAGCATTCATGTGTTCAATAACCATTTAATTTCAATCTACAAGTAGAATATTTTGTCTCTTCATAGAATTTAATAGGAAAGGTCATGTAGCCTACAAAAATAGCATTCTTCCTCTAGGACAATAAATATTTGCAGAAAATTTCTGGCAGATTTGGCCATGAGATCTTGAGATAAAATGCTCTCGACCAGAGTATTGAATGAAGTACCATCCCACTGAAATGACTTAGGGCAACCCTGTGAAAAGTAAATATGCAAGTATACTAAATTTAAGCATACTTGTTGGAGTCCAACTACTCATAATGATTAGTAAACTTGAACATTGCTATTTTGGAACAACTTATTTTGTACTAAATATGCTTTATTTGTAATGCAAAGCACAATTTTAAGTGTATTAAACGTACTTGTATGTGCTAAAATGCAAAAACAATACAAGTAAAGTGTATGCCTGTGTATGTACCAATATACATGCTCCATTAAGGAAATTAATAGTTTACCTTGTTTTACTTTTTCAAAGGACACTGAAGTACAACTTGAAATAAAATTTTTTTGTAAGAATACTTAAAGACTTGAAGTGAAAAGTACACCAGTTTTACCAGGTTATAGAGCAGCAGATCTTGAGATAACCAACAATGGACATGGCACCTTTCAACCACTCAGCCAGATCAGCTGGACACACTGCCTTGGACCACACCAGGAGGAGAGGTGGTGAGCAGGGACAGCATCCATGCTAACCCAGCTTGGACTTGAGCCTGCTTTTGGCTAATGTCCTGTCAGAGAAATGAAAAGGATGAAATGGGACTAAAACATAAAGAGACCTGCTCCACAACATCCCGGATCATCCGTTGCACTTGATGGGCAGATTGCACTCCAAGCTGACAGGACGCAACGTGCAAGACTCCGGTAGGACAACATCGAGGACTCTGTGTTTACAACAATGATGCTTGGTGCTCAAACGCAGTCAAACTTGAGGGACAATGTTTTCCAGATGCCAAACTTTTTATGCGAAGACTGTCATCACCATCTTGTTGCTACTCAGAATTTAATTGATTATCTTTATATATGTTCTATGTGCATGTGGCATGAAGGAACTACAACTCATATTTTGTTGTACAATCCTGTGTTTTGTAATGATAATAAATAACCTTCATACATTGATTTTGTGGTCCGAGAAGCTTTTTTGTAGAGCACATTGAGCTGGACTTGTGTGTCCAATTCTAAGTCAATCAGACTTACAGCATGAGGGTCATGGCCTTTCCAAAATTGCAGTTTTGGGCCTTAATCGCCACCATCTGGCCGATTGGGCCCATGTTCTTCGGAGGCGCTTGGTCATCATTTCTACAGTAGCTATTGGGCCAAGTTTCATGTTTCTAGCTCATGCCAGCTCACGGTAATGTGAGCCGATGCAGAAAACAAATAATAATTATAGCTGCTGCGCATCAATGGTCGGGGCCGGGCAATTTTAGGCAAGGTTAACAGGGAAAAGCGTTGTTTGTGCAAAGTGAATTTTAACCTTCGTAGTCTCTAATCCACATAGCATGATGCCTGAACACAGGCCTTTCACATTAGAAAGTCCGTCCTGCTTTAGCTGAGGTTCGAACTCACGACTTCTGAGACTGAGGTTCATCTTTTATCTCACTGAGCTAATTGGCAAGTGACAGTTCATGTGTGGCTTCACAAATTGACTAAGCCAAGCATCAGGGTGCCAGGCAGCAGCCATCCATGCCATGGAAAAGCAAATTTCAAAGTGAAAGTTCCAAAGCTGTAGCACATATGGTTGATTTGTTATGAATTTTCAAAGTTTTGAAATTTAGAGGCTTGCTGTAGCGCCACCATCAGGACTATTGTCTTGTGTCTCCAGTTGAGGATATCTGGCATGGGACTGGACCTTTGTGAAAAGTTTGGGTAGATTTCTCATATGGAAATGTTGTACAAGCTGAGGCTTGAACTCACAACCTTCAACACCAAGAACCATCCTCTATCTCACTGAGCTAATTGGCAAATGGAAACACCACTTGTAGCTTCACAAATTGACTAAGCCAGTCACCTGTGTGCAAGACAGCAGCTGTTAGTGTGTAAAGGCAGATTTCAAACGGCCGTCAAAAATTCAGTTATTAAGGCAAAAATTCCAAAATACACAAATTGCATCTAGACAGCATGGAGATGTTGGTCATTAGTTTTTAACAATGATTTATTGGCTCCATAAGTGAAAAACTGATGTTTAAAAATGACATTTTTACATTGACTACAATTGTTTGCATGAGAGCGAAATTCAAAATGCTGTAAAAAAATTCAGTTTTTGAGATAAAATTCTGATATTTTCCAAACATCATCTACCATGACTCCAAAATTTTGTCATTTTTTTTCATGAACATTGAAAATGTATTTAGCAAGAATTTGCATGTATATGTTGACAATACCGTTTACAGTCAAACATTTTGATGCACTGTAGGCTCAATTTTCCATAAATCAAAAATCTGTGTGGATCGTTTGTGTAGAACAGTCTGAAGATGCTCTGTAGCAAGTTTGGTGTCAATTGAACAAAAATTGTGAGAGGAGATAGGTTTAATAAGTTTTACAGTTTTTGAAAAAAACAGAGTGATGGACTTCATAATTTGCAATAGGTTTAAATGTACAAAAGTTTCTTCAGTATTGGGGCTACATTTTGGTGAAAGTTGTAAATCTGTAGCACATATGGCTGATTTGTTGTGAATTTTCAATTTTTTGAACTTTAGAGGCTTGCTGTAGCGCCACCATCAGGACTATTGGCCTGTTTTTGCAGCTGAGGCAATCTGACATGGGACTGGACCTTTGTGCAAAGTTTGGTCATTTTTCACGCATGGGAAGTAGGATTTCCTCGGAAGAAGAAGAATGAAAGAAGAACATGCAGGATAACAATAGGGTCCTGGCAGCTTAGGCTGCCCGGCCCCTAATAATAGACCAGCACAAACCGGGTCTTCTGCCCACCCTAACAAGGTCAAGACTTATTGTACCATTTTCAACACGCAAAGTAGTGTGGCACATGAATCAGTGTTGCTCTGTCTTTGATTGATTCGTTCACCTCCATGTTTATATTCCTGATGGAGCTCGGCTTGTGTACTTGTACAGGCAGATAACTCAGGTTGGCCAGCTGCATTCACACATGTACGTAGTACTGACTGATACATACATTATGTCTAACAAATCCTTTGAATAAGGCCATGTCTCATTCTCAAACTTTTAATTGTGTGTGTGAGTATCTATGTGTGTAGACTTCCAATTATCGGGTTATTAAAAAGCCTGACAACTCAGTCGTCATGCATGATTTGTTGTTATGTATTAATTCTAAATCAAATGCAGTCAGACACAGACTGTCTAGATAAAATAACAGACCGTTATTTGGATAAACAAGACTATTATTCCACTGATTTACTCAGACTGAAAAATATGATACTACAAGATTATATTACCACTCGTATTTCCATGACACGACACAACACACACACACTTTTGGATGTTATTAAAAAGTTTATGCCTCTATGTGAACTTCAGTTAGTCGTGCAACCTAGATCTTCCTCATAACAAGGTTTGGCAGGGAGAGGCCTAATTTGTCAGTTTATTGTACCCTAAAAGCTTTGTGACTGACTGAGTTTCAAGACTAATTGGTCAAAAAACAATTTGATTGTCAGCAGCGGTAGTTCCACAAACACTGACCAAAGCCTCTGAAATATAAGACATGAAGTGTCCTCCAGTGCGAACAAAGACGACCCTCTAATTAAAGACACCAACTTATCCCAAGTTCAAAGTAGCTGGGTTTGTTAAACCTGAAACCCCAAAGTTCAAACTACAGCAAAGAAGACAGATTGTTTTTGTTGTTATTTCGTCTTGTTATTGTTGGTAGGCAGCAACAAGAAACACAAATGTGTGTACAATATTACAATGGTGATGAGGTGCAACCTGACAAACACAATCAACATTTCTTTCCCAGCAGAATGTGAACTACATCTCTAACTAGATAAAGTGTTGTGTTTTTTGTGTTTCACCACAATCCACTGGACTGATAACACTTCATGTACAGTACATCATGGTCTCCCAAACATATATACCAATTATATGAAAATATATGATATTCCCAGCTAAAAAAAACAGTACTTTAGTGTATTATAAACATTATTTAAAACTACAAAAGCAGTTATAAGTATATTTGTACTTTGTTGCATAATCTAAAGTATATTTAAAGTGTGCTTTAAATAGTGTACTTCAAAACAGACATGAACTCCTGCTTCAGTGTACTAAACATAAATACTAATTCTTCAGTACTTAAACTGGTATTTTAATGTACTTACAGAAGTGTACTTTATTGTTAGTGTATTGTAAATTTTAATTAGTGTACTTTGAAAAGTATACCAAATACTTATAGTGGTATATTAGTATAATGTTATTCAAGTCCTTTGTTGTATATAATTAAAATGCTTAAATCATCCAAACCCCACTCTTCCTTTTCCCATGAGTACGAGGGCATTTCTGTCATATATGCGTTTCAGCAATAACGTCAAAACAATAAAAGATTAAAAGAGAAAAGTAGTGAAATCTGATGGAGCTATTAGCTGCAACATCTACCATCACCATAAGTCTCCCATGTTGGATTTTCCTACTAAACCATAGGTCCAGTTGCACCAGTTTGACTGTAGATCATTATTGGACCAAAATTATCAAAAGTTGCAGCAAGATTTTTATAATACAGAGATTTTTTTAATACGGTATATTGACCAGTAAACAAAGGGCTTAGCAGGACATTGTCCTGAACTCATTAGTCATTTGTCCAATCATCATAAAACTCAGTAGATATCTTCTGGACGTGTTCGGGGAATAGGCCTATTGAAGCATTTAGAGCCTGGGGCCTGGGTTGGCACAAATACAAAAAAACATGTACCTCAAAACCCGGAGGATGGAATTTAGCCAATTTAGTTGTGCATGCTCTGGGGGAAAGTGTTAACCAGAATCTGAAGTGTGATTTTGATTGGTGCAAGTGAGCATGGTCACATATTTTCTCATTTCTCAAGATGCCTTTGAGCACCCTGATTAAACTCACTGGAGACATCCTGTGCTATCTTCTTATGCACACCGAGTTTCATTCAGTTCCGATAAAGAGGGGACAAATGGCAAAACTTTGAGTGCGCAGTTATTGAAATGCTACAGGCTTTGAGATGATGACACAAGTAAGCGATTAGTCTCACTCCTTCTTTAAACATAATTTAAGTAGCTGAAGTGACTTTGCTCAGCTTTGTAAAGCAGATTGAGTTGCTTCCTTCTGTCGAGCGCAAAAGGGCTTAAACCTGGAATCGTTGCTTGCAGTTAATGTATCTAACACTGTTGTCCAATAATATACAACAGTAAGTGTACCTCCTATTGTAGTTCCAGTATTATTCTCCTTTCTTTTTTCCAGTTCCTACAGTATCTTGTTTTCAATGGGCTTTCTGGGCTCACTGAGTCACTGATTCTTAACCCAAGTCAAGCTGTCCACAAAGACAAAAACAAAAGAAAACCCCTCACAGACAGATGGGGCTTTCTTAGAGAGGGATATTAAGGGATGGATTAATATCGTGCTAAAGAGAAATTAGGATGATTACTATAATAGAGTGGAGGCTCTTTTAGCAATAGAAATGTTAGTCACATTTATTTCTTTAATTTCCTGGGAGTTGTATTATAAAAGCATTTAAAAAGTCCTGTAAACAATTTATCCACCACTTAAAAGGATAAGGACCAGTAGGAGAGAGATTCTTTCATTATTACAATATGCAAAGACACATTTGTTAATCTGTCACGCTTGATTTTCAACATGGCCAGATGGAGCTTGTGCAAGAAACTGAAAGATGAAAGGCAAAATATAATGAAAATGGACTCTTATTGTTATTTACTTCACAAATTAAGATGGTAGTTATTGAAAGCAATTATTTTATCATCCTCTATCTTCCCCTCAGCATTCATTAATCATGCAAAAGTAAAATCCCCCCCCCCCCCCCCCCAAAAAAATAAATAAATAAAAAATAATAAATAAATAAATAAATAAAAAGCCTGATGTTTCCTAGCTTGGAACCGTATATAGATACAACCAGTCCAAAAAAGTTGGCACATTGAATACAGTTTAAAGACAAGATATTCAATGTTCAAACTGATAGACTGCTGATGGTGAGGTTTGCCACTTTCCAAAAAACTGTGTGGGCACATTTCTCAACACAAAATTGCAAAGAATTTTGGGATTTCACCGTCTACAATCCATGACATCATTAAAAGGTTCGAATAAGCCAGAGAAATTAACTACCCATAAGGGGCAACATCAAAAACCAACGCTGAATCCCTGTAACCTTTGACCCCTCAGACGGTACTTGAAACCGTTAGTATACACAGCCTGTTGCTGCATCTTCGAATGCGAGTTAAAACTCTACCAGCAAATCAAAAGCCATATATCAACAACATCCAGAAACGCTGTGGACATCTTGAGGCCCAGGCTCATCTGAGATGGACCGATGTGAAGTGGAAAAGTGTGTTGTGGTCTGACGAGTCTGCATTTCTTTCCACATTCTTTGATAATGTCCTCTAGGTTTTACTCCACAGAAGCCACCTGCAGTTATTTATAGAGATTACTGTGTGTTCCTTCATAAGTATTCAGTTAGTTTCAGCACAAAATAAGCTGTCAAAATTACTCACCAGAGGCGCGTATCAGTTTCATGAAGCTGCTGACTTCGTCTCAAGTGTAAATGCTTGATTGTGATTTAGAAAGACTTCGCTCCTGGTGTGAGACATACCCGGGTTAAGTGTTATGTCTCCTTCCTTTCCCTGTGGGGAGAAGTTCAATAAATGATGCACATGCATACGTAGGCTGTATTCAGCTGGAAATGACGGGAATTAGATCTGACACAGCACACTTTTAGAGATGTGGTTTGTTGTACTACAGGACATCATCATGCACATTTTCAGCAGACACCTTACACTGCTCAGGATACAGTACTACAGCAAGAGTCCTTGTACAGTTCCATGTTAAAAATGCATCATTTTCTCAGTAATCAGACTTTTTGGTGGAACATTAGAGGTCAGGCATCTGCAGGTTAAAAAAAAAAAATCAATATTCTCAAATGTCTCCTTTTCAAAGAGTTTCCATTAATTAATCAACCAGGAGTTTAATATCACTGACCTTTACAGTTAAGGCCAATTAAAATGATTAAGCCATGATATATACGTCTGTACCTCCAACAGGAGCACGCTGATCCATCATTTATCTTTCCTTGACAGTTCCCATTGAAACAGATGTGAAATTTGGCTAACTGCTTCAGCAACATGCTGAGCTTTCGTTACATGACAGATATGTCTATCTTCATACCCCCTCCATGCTGTACCATCTTGTACATCTTGTTTTACTTCATCCAAAACACACTCTGTTGGCTTGAGATGTGAAGACAGCATAGGCCATCGTAAAAAAAAAAAAAAAAAGAAAACAAACAAACAAAAAAGCTAGAGAACAGTCATGTTCTGGCAACATCTTGAAATTATTTGGGCTTCATGTCATGACTTATTGTCCTCCTGGAAATATTAAATAAAGCTGAGTGTGGGAGGCAAGGTAACCAGTCAGCAGCAATTTCATTTTTATTGTGACATTGAAATAATTCTCCAAAAATCCTAAGGGGCTGAAAATGTGCCACGATGTCACGACGCAGCATTACAGTACCACACCGCGTTAGAAACTAGAAAAATGTTCACTCCTGGAGGGATATTTATTCCAAAATGTGACCCTGCTATCTTTCCTTTTCCAAAAGCACACTTTGAGTGATGTGTTCGCCATAACTCAATCTTCTTGTTTGTAGTCAGCAGAAGTGAAGAATTCAGCTCTTTGATAGTGTCCAGGAAGTGCAGGGCTCTCTGTGTGCAGATTTACGTAATGACATTTTACTTTTTACAATTACAAATAAAGCTAATTACTTTTTAAAACCACCTTTTCAGTCCTTTAGCACCTGCTGTGCCAATGTTTCAGACTTGTGAGCCAACCAAATGTACTGATAAATATCAAGGTTGTAATGCCCTTAAAGACAGAGGCCACTGTCTCTACACAGAGAGATGGACAATATTTCAACTAAATGTTTTTAAAATACATAAAATACGTATTTAATTTCTTTTTGAGTATTTTGTCATTTGTATTTTGTTGGGATGAGAAAGATAAGATGTAATTTTAACAAAATACTTTTAGACCTTGTATTTGTGTATTTGAAATACTTCAAATATATTATTAAATATGTCATTTCATTCATAAATAAGAAACATTTTTATCCCCAGGTTTAAACTGTTAAAAATGCACCACATATAGCCAATAAGAACTGTCCACTTGCCAAATTCACACTCCAAACAAATATGGGGCAGCGTATCACCAGACTAACCGCTAACTACTGCTAACTGTAGCTGCCATTAGCTAGTAAGCCTCCCAGTGAACATGGCCCAACTGGGATAGAAAACAGCCTCCGAGACCACCAGAGTTCTAGTTCAGCCCATAACCCACCTTTTGACACTGGGATAGCAGGATTTATAACTTGTACTGCCACCAGGGAGGGAATGAGATGCTTTGGCTTCACTTTTAGTCCATTTCTCTATATTCAGTGTATGGACAGGATGGGCCGTGACTAGCTGGTTAGCATGCTAACCTCAGTAGGTATCACTGCAAAACAACACATACATGTCTTGGACATAACAGAACTGTTATTTCTTCACATTATCCAGATAATGTCAGTTATTTTTTTAATGTTTTGAACTAAAAATCATGTATATTGCTCTTTTAAGGTCAGACCATGGAATTACAATACATATTACTTGTATTTTAATAATTTTCCATACTAGTATTTGTAATTTTGTAACAAAATACTTTTTGATGTATTTGTGCTCATTTCTGTCAACAACACAATCTAAATGGAAACACACTAATGCATACACACACAATGTCTTCAAATGCACTGCTCCACACACAAATACAAAACACACTGTAAATTTGCTCAGGAGGCTTGAGGCTCTGCATGCAGAGTCCTGGGATTACAAGAGAAAGATTGTTTGAAATCAAAGTATCTATGAAAGAAATATATCATACATCAGTAGCATGAGATGAACATACCGTGTTCCCATTTAACATAAAATTTACTTCATCTGCGGACATACATTACCCTACACACAAATGCAGACATGTTACACCCTCTATCCTTCTTAGCCCCCTTCCTCCTCCCTACAGCCCAGATTTGTGTGGTATCCCTCTATAATTCCCATTATGGTGGTGTCAGGTTTGGTGCTGAAGCATCTGAGTGGCTTAGCTGTCTTAGCGGCAGCCTTCCAAACCAGATTTACTGTTCCTCTCCCAGGGCAGTTCCTGTTCCAAACTGAGACTTTGGCTTGTACACCGCTGGTAGTACCATCCTCAGTCCAACACCAGCCTGTCAGCTACAGTAACTGAAGAAGTTTGGTGGAAAGACTGACATATGATCAATTAAGATGGAAGACATTTATTCTTTGAATTTCCCTTGGTGTTATTGGATCTCAGTGCTGCGTTTGACACAGCTGACAGAAAGGAAAACTTTGAGGGACTTCCTGGCATAGTGCTAAACTGCTTTAAATCCAATTGGAAGATGAGGGACTAATTTATATTGATATGTAATTACACATGAGCATACAAAAATGACATTTGCAAGTTCTCAAAGGCTCTGTTTCCAAACCTGTTTTATTCAACATCTACCCCTAGCTCTTAGCTCTGATTCTGAAAAAAAAAATCAAAATGTCTGAACATTTTTATGCAGATGACACACAGATTTACATGACAACATGTAAGATAAAACTGAAATAATTGTTTATGGAGTCAAAGTACAATTAAAGGGCCAGTGTGTCGGATTTAGTGGCATCTAGCAGTGAGACAGCATATTGCAAACAGTTCTTGTCACCCAACACATCCAAGCATGAAGGAGAACCTGCAGTACGTGAAAAACACAAAAGGCCATATCTAGAGCCAGTGTCTGATCTGGATTACTGCAGAAATATGGCGGCCTCCTTGGAAGAGGACCCGTAAACCTTAGTAGATAAAATAACTCATTCTAAGGTAAAAAAAACCACAACGATTCTTATTGTCAGGTAATAATATCTAAAAGAATCATACTTATGAAAATTATATTCCATTTCTGTCATATTTTGCTAATAGATTCCTATAAATCTTTAAAATCTTTAAGCCAGTGCTCAGCTTCAGTGAATAGAATAGAATAGAATAGAATAGAATAGAATAGAGCTATATTGTTCCAGCTGATTCAGAACACTACTTGACAGAGTCCTCACCCAGACCAGGAAAATGCATCACATCACTCCAATTCTCAGGTATTTACACTGGCTTTCTGTTCGTCTGCAAATTTGAACTTTTCCTAGATGACCGGGCAAAGCCATCTACTCATGTGATATTATTGAAAGCTCCAGAGCAGCTACTGGGTGGACCTTGCGGGGGTTTTGTCAACATTTTCAAGGATGACTTTGTTGGCTTTCATTAGTTACTGCTTCTTCCTGCCTTTGTATGGCAAGCACTTGCTCTCACCAGGATTGATTATTAGTCATGTTGAAAAGACAGAAAGGCTTTGCCCCCAGCGTGTGGAAACAACACACAAAACAACTCCTTCCAGTGTAACCCCAAACAGAACTCTTGCAAGGCGCCCCTGTAGTTGTTGGTAGAGCATGCACCCCATGTGCTGTGGCTGTTGGTCCTCTACAGCGCTCGCCTGTTCAACAACAAAAAAAACAGAACTCTTGTGTGATGCCAATGTGTTATGTAGTGTGCCAACAGGATTCTCAGGCCCAGCTCTCTGCACTGTCCAAGATCTGCTGCTGCTGCAGTTCACACATTCAGAGGGGAAGATCATGCTTTGCTGTTGGGGTACCTAAAAAATAATGTTTCCTCACCTGTTTTCTGCTAGGCATCATTATGTATCTCGGTCTCCCTAACACGTCTGTGAGGCAACATGTGTGGGGTGAAAGACAGATGTTCTGCACTTTATACTAGTTTCCATGTGACGTTGGTAACCTCAGTGTGGAGGAAGGTAAGGCTGCTGTCAGTAACTTATCTTATCCTTTGGCCTTATACACTCCAGAGTGCAGTGCTGGGTGGTCTGGGAGTACTGGCATATAACTCTAGCTGACCTGTTTAGAAATTTGGTCTTTCTCTGGGTCTGCATTGATGCTGGTGAAAAGAAGTGGGGGGGGGGGGGGGGAAAAGGTTCAAGTGGAAGTGAAATCAAGTGGCAGCCTCTGGGACTGAAAAATAAGCCAACACTAAAGTAACAAAAACTGCAGTTCCTTGAATTGCCACTAGAGGCTGGCTTCAAAAACGAGTCAATCCCCATAGACTCCCATATTAAAATGCCCAACACAGCAGAAATAAACATGTTTACACCAAATTTACAATTTTCATATACTGTAACTGTTTATTCTTGTAGGCATAAAGTTATGCATAATTAAGGGGTGACTGCTTCGAGTGACACTAGGGTGCCCTCACAGGTGATTAGCCCTAGGTAACTGCTTCATTCGGCTTGCCTCGGCTCCTCTCACGCTCCACCTCTTTGCCCATTTTTGGATTAGCTGAGAGTTATAAAAGTCAGAGCCACCAGAGCCTACAGAAATATGGGTGACATCACAGACACTATGTCCAGGTGGAAACAGTCACCGTGTGGATGCACTGTGACTGTTCCTTATCAGCCGACCTCTTAAGAGTGAGGAGATGTCGGGGTGATTGGCCTTTGATTAATCTTTTTATTACACATCTCTAGTGACCTCGAAGTAAAGTTCTAACCCATTAATATTGCTAACAAAATCACACTTTATGCACAGGGTAGTTTTGTCAGCAGTGCAAAAGATGTACTCAACACTAAATGCGCAGGTTATAAATGATAAAGTGATTTCACATTTTGACTGATTGTAAATGTTGCAGTTTAGATGCATCTGTTGTATGTGATTATGCAGTTCATAATTTAATAAATGAATGGATGTGTTCTGTTAAATGACATCACAGAGATACACTGTAAATATGAAAAATAAACGCATAATGCAGTGTTTTTCAGAATTAAAAGACAAGGTTTTAAACAAGACTCGTGTGTGTGTGTGTGTGTGTGTATCGTGTGTGCACACATGGGTAAATGTCTCTGGGTCTATTTGTGTGTGTGTGTGTGTGAGTGTGAGACAGAGATGGATGGAGTTTCTGGTATAAAAACTAAAGTTAAATGTCACACCTGTCTGTCACAACACACCTGCTCTCACTGATGCGTCTGCTCTGACAGGCTGACATTTTCACACCTCAGCAGACCAACACACACGTGTATCCACACAGACACACACACACACACACAAAACACACATGCACAAATATGCATGTACATTCAGAGACATCGGGGACACATCCGTAAAGGTGAAATCTAAGTGCAATGTTAATGACTCATTTCAGACCATGCCAGGGACCACTTTGGTTAATGCTTCTAGATCTAGAAGCCACAGTTGTAATCATTTCAAATTTTGTCTGCTTCCCATGATAATTCACAATTTCATTTAGTTTTCAGAGCTATTGATTATGTACGCTATTTTGTAGTGCTGTTATGACAGGTCTAGTATCATATCATCATATCAGTCTTGCCAATATCATCTTCTTAACATCACTTCAGCATCTGTGACACTTGTTCCTGTAGGCAAGTGAGATGCGGTTTTACATTTGTTAAGGTCCCCCCTTCAAGCAGGCTATACAAACATGGCTTTTCAGATGACGAAAGTTTCCATGATATGGTTGCAGACTGCTTAGTGCTTATGTGCTTCCTGTAAAATAGGAAGCTATGGAGGGACTTGTCGCAGACATTGCTTGGAGTTTACAGGCCATCATCTCAATAAATTCTAGCTGGCAATTGTCGCTAAAATGATTTAGAGGAAATATTCAGCACTTTTCATATAGATGTCAGTCAGTGTTGATGGTAAATTTGGTCAGTTAAAGCAATAAATTCCTCAGTGTGTGCTGTGTTGACCAAGAAATCTGAATTCTAATGCTGCAAAATCTGTAGTTCTACCTGCACCCAGTGATGCCACTGTAGAACTACAAGCTATTTCAGCTTAGATTTCTAGTCTCTGCCTCTGGGTAGTCAGGGAGCCTCCAAGATGAGTATTTTTTGTCACCTAACACCATGTTTTAGCAAATAAAGGTATAGGGTAGAATGGTGATACACAGTAACATGGGGGTGAGCATCAGGCATCCTGGTACATGTAGGCACTGCTGGCACAGCTCCACAGACAGGAGAAAGCAGCTTTCTTGGTCAATATAGAACACATACTGCGATTGCTTCAAATTAGTACATTTACCAACAACCACATGAAAAGTGATATAATTTCCCTTCAACAGAACACCTCAAATATAGTTTTTGATCAGTGTTTTACCACTCTTCTCAGTGTATCTCATCAGTTTGCTGCCTTTGACCACATGCAGTTGTCAACATCAGTGCTTCATCATGGTGTCATTAATATCAAGTGATGTTTCTAACTCCTCTTCTCTCTTTAAGACACATACAGCAACTTTTCAGAGCTATTTAGGCTGCTCGTATGCTGACGACACGATTTTCTAGTTATCCTTCTGAAATTCAGGTGGCATATGCATCTGCAGTATCTGCATGTCTGGCGGATGTTCCTTGAGTGGCAGCCATGCCGAGACAGTTGATTCCAATCTCAGTTTCAGTGGAAGACATACTGCTTCTTGCTTCATAATATGGGGATAGATTAGACTACTGCATTATAGCGCCCTGCTGGCCAGCATTGTTATTCAGGCGGTCATAGGGTCTTCTTGTAGTACATTATTTAAGATCCAGTGCCTATCTACCCTCAGGCTATGGTGGGACCCTGTTCTGTAGCAAGGTATTTCCAACATTCTAATTGCAGTTTGCATTCAAAATTGCTATATGCATAATCATACACATTCTCACCTACGAACTGCAAATTATGTAATGACTGATATTTTTTTACATAGTGTATTTGACATGTAAGGGATAGCAGGTGTGATTTAATTTTCTGCTCTTATTCTCTAACCATTTCAGGAGTCCATATTGATGTAGTCAGAAAAAGAAGAGGAATAAATACACATACATATGCACACAGTCATATTGTATTTGTTATCTTAAGTATGCGTCATGCCTCTAGGGTGTGTTCAGTAAGACAGGCACACTGTCATTTACTGTAAAAGGATATGACAGCTGCCGCAATGTTTTAATCTCTTTCTACCTTCCTGTCTTTTCTCAACCTATATTGTCCTTCATATATGCCTTGAGAGGCAAAGCATCTTATCTAAAGTGGCATCAAGACTTGAAATGGAACTGAGACCAAAAAAGAACCTCCTATAATGGCCATAAGCGCTTGTGGCCTCATTTTGCAACAGCTCAAAAAGAGAAAAACTATAGGAGGTTTTGGTTATCCATCTGACATCTTTTGGATTAAAAATGGAATAAAAAATGCACAAGAAAAAGGTGAACCTCAATTATTTATATCCTGTATAACTATGCACAATCACCTCTAAGATGCATGTGTGAATGAGGGGTAGGGGGTGTTAAGCATAATGTGCCAAAGATCTGTGGCTAGGAATGGTGCACACACTCTCCTTCACACCAACATGATGAGATCATACCTTCAGACAGCCTTCAATTCTGTGATGTTCTGTCTCAATGTTGACCATAGCAATGAGTGGTGGGTTACCAGTTTTGTGTGCTCTTCTTGGGTTATCATCTCAGGGCCAATATTGTTCCACAATCGCATTTGCAAATTTTAATCTTTTCTGAGACAGGGATCATTATGTGGGATGAGGTCTCCATTGTTTTTATTATTAGTTAAAGATCTTAGTAGCTGTAGTATCATTAAGGATGACACCACAGATTTGTAACTTGTATCATACAGACACCATATGAAAAGAGTATTGTCAAAGGTCTCTCGTCAAGACTTGTGGTAAATAATAGGGCTGTCAAACGAATTAATCGCAATACTACTCTGTGATTAATCCGATTAATCGCAGTTAAAATACTACATATTACATATACTAATATTACTTGTATTTTCTTCTATTCTTTCTTATATAGTATTGAAGGATGCAGTACAGTTAATCCATTACAATTTAAGGATGCAATTTTACAGATTGGTGAAAAATAATAACACATCATAGTTGTTTATTTTTTCACATCAGCACTGCATTTTGATTAGTGTATTAAATAAATGCCTATGTATCTGTCTGCACACCTCAACTTTCATAAACAAGTCACATCCATACAGTCTATGGTCACTTCGTTGTGAATGGAGAATATTGTCCCTATGAAGCTGCCGTACATCTGACAGGCCACCGTCCATCATAGGCGCACTCATTCAAAATGGGACGCGCTATTTAATCCTCAAATACGGGACGACTCCGTATTTCAGCGGACGTGTAACAACTCCAGTGGCGACACAGACCACAGACTGTATACACAGACAAACTCTACCTAAGTCACGTGACGTGATTAATCGTGCGTTGATTTTTTTTTTTATGAGTTATTGTTTCCAGATTAATTTCATGCGTTAACACGTTAATTTTGACAGCCCTAGTAAATAATCATTTAACTAAATATATGAGAGGTAAATTCAGAAAGGTTTCCCAAAGTGAAGAATATTAATCTAAACCTAAGAATTCTCCATGAGAAACATTTTGATGGATAGACAGTGCCTACAGTTGCGTGCGTTAGAGGGTTAGGGCAGGGCAGAAACTGCAGTCTGTTGGCAGCCCCCCACAGCTCTCAGGTGTCTGTCTGGCTGGACCAGCTGGGTCTCTGGCAGCACATGGTGAAGCTGACAGGGGGCACTGGCTGGAGTCGGCTTCACAGAGGTCTCATCTGGCAGTAAGCTGCTGAACCAATGTTCAGGGAGGTTCCCTCTCGGGATTGAAATGTTGTTTTATGGTCTAATAAATGGAAGTGGACTGTTGATGGAGCACTCATCTTTTGATGTTCTGTAGAATAATGTTCATTCAGAGAGAAATATATTATAATTAGACCTGAATCAGTTGCATAACCTGTTACTTTCTTAGAAATCTATTTTTACCCTTTGAATGTCCAAACACAATTCCCTCTGTTATAAGTTTTTGTGCTTTTCTGACCAGACTGCTGACTGTCCTTTTGACTTGCCTGTCTTTTTCTGTCTTACAGCAAAGCATACCTTTTCAGATCTGGGGCACTTTTACACCAGTAGCTTGTTTCATTTGGTCTGGACCAAGGGGGAAATGATGTGGGATTGCAATGTCACACACTTTTTCATTAACTTAATAAATTGCCAAAGAACAGAGTACTGTTGGACTCAGTGTCCCACCTGGTGACGCCATGTCCCAAAAAATGCTGAAAAAGTACCCTCTTGGCCACCTCAATGGTAGATTAAAACATGATAAATTCCCTCTAGAGTAGCCCAATGTCCAAAGACAACATGATAAAGTGCCCTCTCGGGTGCTCTTCCAGGGGGCAAAACATGATAAAGTTCTCTCTATGGTGTTCTTGCAGTGCGTAGAACATGATAAAGTGCCCTCTAGAGTCAACAATGTCCAAAGACAACAAGCTAAAGTGTCCTCTAGGGTGCCCTTCCAGCAGGAAAAACATGTTGAAGTAACCTCTGGGAGTCTTCCAGTGGGCAAAACAAGATAAAGTTCTTTCCAGGGTGCCCTTTCGGTGGAGAAAACATAACACATGCCTTCTAGAGCGGTTCACTGTCCGAGACAATATGATAAAATGCTCTCTAGGGTATCCTCCCTGTGGACAAAACATGATACAGTGACCTCTAGAGTGGCCCATTGTCCAAGACAACATGATAAAGTGCCCACAAGGGTGCCCTTCCAATGGACAAAACATGATAAAGGGCCCCACTGCATACAGCTGTTGTATTTTTTCACCCCTGCCCCCCAGACAACCTAAGTCCACCACTGACACAGGGTGGGACATAAGCACAACACACCACATGTTTAAGTGCTTTTGACTGTTGAATCGATCGGAGAAAAACCCTGCACTTCTGTGCTGATGTGTGCACTTCTTACCATTATTACCAAATTACTAGCATTAATATATGTCACTTAAATCCCTGTAAAAGTGCTCCACAGTTCACAATTAGCAAATGGATTCAATAGCGGTTTAGCCTTTAAATTCATGCAAAAATCACATATAACACAACAAACGACACAAGGGTTTACTTCAAAGCAGACAAAGACCCTCCCTTTCAATCCGTCTCAGTCCAGTTGTTTAATTGGTCAGGAATTGCCAGAACTGGGAAATGCACCACAGATCCCAAACCAAACATGCTGGGCATAAAAAATTTATGGGAAAGCTTAAAACACACAGTATGCCTACATACATGCCTGCAGTCTTCACACTAGCTTGGCTCTTTCAGTGTAGCCACTCATCTTTATCTATCTGTAGTCTTCGTCTCTGTCACATCTTTGGCAAAAGTAATCACAGAAGCCCAACGACGGTTTTTCAAGATTTTCTATTACTGCCTTCTCTTAGTCACCACAGATGACACACACCAGCTGGTTTTGGGTCCTTGGCTAGAAAATAAAAACATTTCCGCTTACAGGTTTATACTGATTGTTAAGTGCAGTGTTTTTAATTTTAAACTTGTTTTAAAACATATGTTTTGTGATCCTTCCCCACGGTTTGGTGTCATCCTGTCCTTGAAGCCATTGCCTGGGCATTACAAACATAAGTGGATTTGTGGATCTCTCAAGGCAGATTGCTGCTTCCTCATGATTGCTCCCACCACAGCAGGTAAGTACAGCTGTTGCTGGCACCGTCCTGGTCAATACCTAAGTAAGCACTAGTGAGCATTTTCAGAGGCTGGCCAGCAGAGATTAAGTTTTAGTTCCAGAGAGTGACAGGTTGGGTGTCTACCATTGCCTTCTACTGTGCTGCACTATTTGTATTAGTCCTACTCTTTCTGCTCACAAGACAACATTCGTGCAAGGAAAGATGAATTTGGCTCTGTGCTTTCTTTCTTGCAGTTCCTACGAGTGGGTCTCTCATACATATGTAGCACTGCAGACAATACTCTTTGAACTACCACCACCAATTCTCACTGGCACAAACTGTGAATAGGATGCACTGATGTCTGGACGGTTCACATTGTTTTCTGTGTCTGAACACTCTCTGGTAATTCATCATGGCCATAACTGCTACATCTTCGACAAAGTCATTTTACCTGGCTCCCTAAGGGCAGTGCATGAGGAAATAAATCCTTTTTCCATCTTTATTTCGCTTGCAGTGCGAACAGACCCGTTGAGCTCTCTCTCGCCATTCGTTTTATGACGTCCTTTTTTAACCTCCATGTTGCAGCCTCCATCTTTGCTTCTTATGGAGCAAAACAAAATTACCTGCAAAGAGCAATAATGTAATTTAATGTCGCGGTGTTGTAGGGTAAGCCCAGGGGGTCTGGTCGATTGTGTTAGCAAGTTTGTCGATGTAAATGTTAAAACATGTTGGACTGCAGCCCGGTACCACACAATGACCTTGAGTGAAAAAAAGTAATTCAATTTTGCCATCGATGTCGTCCTGCATTAAATATTAACATACACAGATTTTATGATATTATATTGATGGTTTTATGAGTATTGGGGATAACCTTAATTAACCTTAGTATAGGGTAATTAAAAAAATAGGTGGGACACACACCTGAGTTACTAGTTATAGATACAATGTTACACTGTAAAAAGTGTATTTTATAAAAAGCTGAAGTAATGTAATATTTTGAATGAGTCTCATTCAGTTTTCTGCTTTAGTGACGGGAGTCTACTTTTGTGGATTATAACAACTTGAAATTCCTCTGTTCCCTTTACCTGCTGTTCTTATGCTGACAGTAAGGTTTCTCTTAGTATTGTGCATCTATACGACATCGTAACGTCCACATCTTTTTCAGAGTTTTCTCCCTACTGTTGAGCCACCATTTTTTATGGCGATTCGTAAAGAAGGTGTGTCTAATGCAAGACAAAATTTGTGATCAAATAATATATGATGTTAGAGACCGTATATGGCCCAGCTGAATTAGTTAAATTGTGTTCTTTTAAGTTTTTGTAAACTCACTGAACCAAACTAATTATCGTTAAGTCAGGCTGATGTTAGGTGATGCTAACGTCAGCAAATACATTAATTATATTCCACTAACTAAAATAACACAAAGTTACTATCAAACATACTTTTCCTGAAAGCAGGCTGTTAAGGAGCAGTATTTAATTTTGGCTGAAGCAAATAACTGAGTTAAATTTCAGTTGCATTAATGCAAACTATTGATTCTAAAACAATGTGATTATAAAATGCATCTGACTGAAAGCAATCATGTTCATCTAACTTGTTAACTGGATTTGAAAAAGCTTAATTAATTGTTTTGTAGCCAATTGAAGTAATTTTTTAAGTTGGTCCAATGGAACCATGACCATGGTTTTATTGTCTAGTATAAATAATGATATTGCTGCAACAATGAGATCCTTTATGAGGCAATAAAATGTTGCATTTTTTTGTCAAGGACCACGGGGTAGTTTATTTTGCATTGTTTAATAAAGGTGATTATTCAGCCAGTGGAAATGTCAACTGTTCTTTTAAATATGACAAAAACATTTAATACCTTACAGTCTGATTTTTCAGATGTTATTTCTGTCATTTAGCTCATATTTTCTCTCATTGTTGAGGCAGTCTTTGTATTGATTGATCAGCCACCACAGGTTAAAAACAAGCTATTTTGTCCTGACCCTCTCATTATCTCAAATGTCACAATAAAGATTAGAGGTCAAACTATTTTGGCCATGAAACCATTTCTCAAAGACAAGATTAAATTTCCTGTCATGGCTCTGTGCTTTCCTCTTTGCAAATAGGTTACATTCCACAGCACATTAATATGTTGGAAATCGGAGTACCACAGAGGATAGCTCCATCTTTATACATTAAATATATTTTTTCTCGAATTGAATGTGCTTTAGCCGTGGATTGTATTCCCCCTAAAAACAAACAGAAGGCATTTATTATGCAAGAACGATGATGCAATTTCAGTAGCATATTGCTTTTCCTAATGACTGTTGGTCTCTCGCCGCCTCCATTTCCCTAGCGACTCTCTGTGATGACAATGTGCCCTCTCAGCCTTTCACCAGACTTCACTTCTGTGCACGTGTGTGTTTATGAAAATAAAAGATACAGAAAGGAACAATCTTGAAAAGACAGCCAGTTCATGGGCACATGAACACATAACTCAAACATAGCACGCATCGCTGTCCCCACCGTGTCTTTTCTGAAACAACCACAAGGACGCGCACAGCTGGAATTCTTCTAATTCTACACATAGTGGCTTTGAATAAAATGTGTAAAGTTGTTATCCTGTTGTATTTACTTACACATTGACTTACATAAAAAAAATACTCCTCAACACTGCAGCTGACAGTGCTATCTATCTTCACACTACCACATTAAATTATGACCAGAAGACTGATCATAACCTCCACAGACACATGATGGTTCCTCAAAAGCAATTATCAACAACAAGTAACTTCCAGTAATGAACTTTGGATCACAAAGGACCAAGACATAGATGGTTGAGGACTTTGACTGCTCAGGCATGCATCCTAGCACATGTAGGTAGATATGAAGTTACAAAACAGCACCACTGACCTGACACTCACTCAAAATATCAACAGACCCCATTTTTCAGAAAGATTTCTGAATTATTTCTCATCTTGCTGTAATAGAATGGTCTGCATTGTGCAAACCCTCTGCAAACCATTAGATGAGATTTGTAGTACAATAATTTATAAAGACCTTGCATTGCTGGACAGTAATAAAAAGACTAATATTCCTCTGCAGGTGTAGGTACCAGTCACATACACAAAAGACTAAATGAGCCATGGTTTTTTTTTTTAAATTCCTTTAACTGATTCATAAAATTGAGGCAAAATGAGCTGGGAGGTCACTTTATTACCTTGTGGGTGTTTTAATCATGATGGTTCCATTCAATACTTAGTAATCTTGATTATATATATTTTTTATGCAGTATAAACTTTTATGCTCATATAAATTGTATGCTCCAAGGAAGCCTTACACTGATCTTGAGCATATTTATTGTTTGTGTTTTATTGTAGGTTGTTTTGTTACGATAAATATTAATACGCTGAAGCTTCTAATAAAAAAAACTGATATGAATTTAAATGTCATGGAGACATTACATGTTTGATATAACATGTCCAATGTGTAACATATAGGATTAAGTTTTCACTGCTTTTAAGCATAAAGAAAAAGTGTCAGCGTTACTAAAGCTATATGCTACAGTTTTATGACATCTGGCTGGTCTTGTGTGGATCTG
This sequence comes from Lutjanus argentimaculatus, assembly GCA_034769285.1. NCBI lineage: Eukaryota > Metazoa > Chordata > Actinopteri > Lutjaniformes > Lutjanidae > Lutjanus > Lutjanus argentimaculatus. Next base: position 9,514,165 of record JAWZSL010000001.1, read on the forward strand.
TTCCCATGAAAGAGATGTTAATCTGCCCTCTCTCCTCCTGTCCTGTTGGTAAACTGTGGAAGTGGAATGCATACTTTATGGAAATGGACGATGTGTTAATGAAAGATGAGTGTTTAAAGGGAGGACACACTGAGAAACTGATAACTCCTCTCTTATCTGGACCAAACACATGTTATCCATTCCCCGGAATATCTGTCGGTGTGATGTGCATGGACAATGTGTGTGTGTGTTGTGTGTGTGTGTGTGTGTGTGTGTGTGTGGAAAGAAAGCAAAAGAAAAAGAGGCCCAGACAGTGAGGGTGTTGCCAGCGGGGTAAATATTAAATATATATGAATGAATGTGTGAAATAATTGCATTAATTTAACTCTACTCATTATTGTGATGTGTTATTTCATCTTTCTAATTTTGTATAGTCACAGAGTTGCATTGTGTGTGTGCATATATGTGTATGTGCATAATCAGCGGGACCTGAAGCTTGTCCACAGCTCATCTTGAATACGGCTGGACTGATCAATGTACTACGTGCACAGTGAAGGATGAATTCATTAGATTATGATGGTCAAAAGTCAAGGTCAAGGTCACTGTGACCTCACACCCATCCTGTTCTTGAGAAGGCGATTTCTCCAGAATGCTCAGGAGGGAATTTCTTCAAACTTGACACAAGCGTCCGCTTGGACTCAAGGATGAACTGGATTTTGGTGGTCAAAGGTCAAAATTCGCAATGTTCTCACTAGACACATTTTTGGCCATAACTCAAAAATCCATACACAAAGGTCAAAGGTCGACTACACAGTGACATTACAATGTTCAGCTCTCTATCAGTCCTCTGTACTCCTCTGTAAAAATAGTCTCTAAGTGAAGACAGCATGTTTCTCACTGGAATTTATCCACCAAAATCATAAATGTCAATATAGTGAGTACTTTCATTTTGCCAAAACATACACTTAATACCTTTTAATAATTTCTTCAAAGTTAGAGGTCAACATAGTGTTAAGTTCCATATTAAGTTCCTTCAAAGTCTTCACTATATATATTATGAGACTGGACAGACAGGGATTGACATTGACTGGTTGGCTCTTCTTAACTGACTGGAAGGGGCTGCAAGTGATCAACAACTGCTTCGGTTTGAAATCCTGTATCAGATCAGGACAACATATGTGGGGGTCATGATAATGTTGACAGAACTTCACAAAATCTCTGCTTGCTGCATCTGGCAGTTGTGGTGGTGTTGCAGTAGGTGCCTCACCATCTGTTGCCTGGCAGGGATTTGCACTCCGCTGGGTGCACTCTTCTAGTTTCATAATTAATTTTTTATGCTCAAACTGACTTTAAAAAAAAATCATATTAGTGAAATGTCATGTTATTATTTTCTTGTTGAGTCTCATCACCATGGATGGATTAGAGCGGTACATGGTGCAGCAAGCAGCCACACACTACATGCACGCACACACAGAGAGAAATACAAGCAAAATAAATATTTACAGGCAAAAGCACACTTGGGTGCCTCGGTACGTTTACCTAAGAACTATTTTGAAAACACTTTCCTGGGGGATTTTCCAGTCAAGGATGAGGAAGCTTTTTCCACAAGCACTGTTCATCTCCTGCTGGGTAAGATGTGAGATTCACGCTCACAACATTGTAGCGTCGTTGAAGTATTATGTTCAGTAACGTTGTAATATATTATATAATTCAGGATTGAAGTACTGTAATGCCGTGAAGACACTTCAAAAGTTAGTTTGCTAGTTTGGCTGCAGGTTTCATGAATCACCACATCTCACTTCGGGGCACGCTACAAATAAAGCAGGCAGTATCTATCCCATCACTTTTTTGTTACTTGATTGAGTGACACCAGCCTTCTTTTGAGTCACTACTTGTAAAATCTCAGTTAATCTACCACGGGTGCATATCTTCTTCTGTGATCTTGTTGCTGTCTCAGTGGACAATTAGAAAATTGTTGTTTGGTTGTAAAAGCATCCAGATGTTGACAACAGCTGAGCACTAGCTGGAAGAACTGGTAAGTAACATAACACACAGAAGACTCCGCATTCATGTAATTCTATATATTATGCTTCACATGCTGGTAATGTGCTCTGACATGTGTGTGCTTCTGGCACCAAATGTCAACTTTCATTTGATGTGGCACTTGTGCTTGAGACATCAGTGAGACATGGGAATACACACCACTGCTTTACCCATGTACGGAAATATAGGCGCAGTAAATTGCATTGAGTCAAGGGCATACTTTGCATATGGGCGGTAGGGACATGTCCCTACAAACATTCTGGGAGGACAGAACTGTCCCTACCAAAATTCGAGTGAACTTGTTTGCATTATCTTTGGAGCGAAATTTCACTTTTTACTACATTACACTGCATCATCCAAAGAGCATGATGCTGTGTAATGTAGTGAGTTCAGTAGCAGATCTGCCATTCAGTATCCCCATTGGTATTCAGTGTTACCCTGCTTCCTAACATACAGCGAGCAGGCACACTCAGGCGGATGGAGGGCGAAAAATTGTTCAGATATACTACCACTGATGTGCAGCAGTTTGTGTAGCTTGTAGCTTGTGACTTCTCTCTCTGCAGATGAGTTAAGTGTCTACATTATTTCCAAACAATAATTAATACTAACTAACATATTTTTCTTAGCTCATTCTTGTTTCTATATAACTGGGAGACAATTTACTTACTTGTAACTTCCAACAGCTCCCCATTTTCCTTCCAAACCTCCTCTTATTTGGGGATATTTACACCCCTGAAAAATGGGTAGAAAAAATCCCGAGAGTGATATGGTAGTATTTCCTCAGTGAGAACTCTGATGAGGAAGTTACCGCAACTTCCCCGGGTATGTGGGCAGAGGCAGACTGTCAGATTAAGACCACTCTGTAGATTACAGACTAACACTATTACAGCATGGACTTAACAGTAAAGAATGAAGTAAACAACATAAGATAAAGACTCTTTTTGAACCTTTTTTTTTAAACATGTAACATATTTTAAGTGTTTTAAATGATTTTATGGTTTCAATCAATCCTCATGAATGCCGCTTATGAATGTATTTATCTTTTTCACTCCATTATAGCCTTTAACATTATGACCAACCATGAATTTAGCATCTGATATGTTGCCCTCCAGTGCTTATAGATTTTGCTAGTGCTTGCTTTAGTCTACGTGTGTGTGTGTGTGTGTTTGTGTATACAGTACCAAGTGAGGGAAAATTTGCTTTTAGTTTTGTTTATCTTTATGTCTGTGTGTGTCCCTGTATGTGTGTCTGCACGTGTTCGTATGAGAGCAGAGAGTGATGGAGTGTGTGTCCCACCCCACCCGCCTTCAGCCATGTTCTGGATCAAACATTCCATCTGCTCACTACTGTCCTGCTGTGTCCTGCAGCAGGTACTCTCTCTCTCTCTCTCTCTCTCTCTCTCTCCCCACACACACACACACACACACACACACACACACAGTTCCCCCACTTCTGCCTGCAACCCACCATGAGATCTACACATAATAGATGCTCCTAAACAACAATGCACACACCACACACACACACAAATACGTCAATCATCCATCCCACTCCATGCAGAGTGACAGCCGCAGATTGAGCTGCAGCTAGCCAGAGGGCCCAAAGCCAGGCATGGGTGGACATAAACACACACACATACACACAAACACACATACACATCCTCCCAGTATCCTATCCAGCCGTCCCCCAGCAGTGACTCAGACACAACTAGCCTATCTCTAGGCTCTGGGGATGAAGAGCCCAACCTCCACAGAAAGGAGAGATATGGGCTCTGGGAGCTCTGCTGATCCACAACGTCAAGCCTGTGCTCGAGATATCTGTCCGTCTTTCTATCTTTGCTCAGACAGAAAGCTGGACTGTTCCACTAGCCAAGTAGCCTGAGGGTGTCCAAGAGGGGCAAATAATAAAGTAACAGCATGATTTTTTTTTTCTAAAGTCATGCAAACAGGGAGCTAAAAAATATAAGTGGTCTGAATATTCCAAGGTCATGGAGAGTACTTTTTGATCTGTTGAAATTCATTTCAACATGTTGCCCAGAGCTTAGTGCGACTGGAATTGGTTGACCATAAAAAAAACATGCAAAGCTGATGGTTCATCTGTAATGTTTCTGCTCTTTTGTTTCTTTTAAGTTCGCATTAACAGATTCCGCCATCTTTGTGCATCATTTCTTCTTTTAGCAATCGATAGAGAGGTGAAGTCACACCCCTAATGATCTGCCCCATGACACCTTACTTCACAAAAAATATGAATGGTCGTCTATGGCGAAAGACAAATAATTTTTTGTTCCCGTCTGACTTGTGCCATGAATTACACATATGGTGTTTGTCAATTTAAAACATCAATTTTAAAAGATAAGAACGTCGCAATTTGTGGCAGGTTTGTCATAGTTATGATTTGGCAAAACCCCTCATTGACCTACCTCTCTGTCATTTCACACAATATACATCATCAACACCAGCATCTCTTTTCCTTGTTACACTACTTTACCTGAAGTGTTTTATTCAGTGACTTCTGGTACTTTTATCAGCAGGGGAAAGAAATAACGAGTAAGGCACACTTCAGTGGCTAATATTAGCTTTTGGAAAGAGAAAGTCATGACATCACTTATGCGACTGTTGGGTGTGTAATCATTTTGATTCCTTATCTTTACAGTCTGATACTTAAAAAGTTTACGACTAACCGTTACTTTCCTGACTTGTAAAATTATATTTTTAATAGACCAAATCATATGTTCATGGCACAATTCAAACAGGATCAAAAAGTTATTTGTCTCTCACTACAGACTACCTTTCACATTTTGTCCTAAGTAAGGTCCCATGGTGGTCCACCAGAAGGGGCATGATGACTGTTGACCCTTCACTAATTACTGATACTTAGTCTGACAAGCTTTCCATTCTCACACTACTCATAAATATAGATTTAACATCTAAAGTGGGGCTAATTGTTGAAACACAGGGTCTTTGACTTTTACAAATAAGTGAACAAAAGTAGCTTCTCATTTCTACCTGACCACCATGGATTTTGTCAGCTAAAATAATGGCTTTCGCTAGCAGATTTCATAAATGTAACTAATGCGAGCTATTATAAGCTAATGCTTAAAGTCCATCTCCAGCTGACTTCTTAATGTTTCTACCTGACTCATTTTAAGACAAGAACCCTGGTCCAGGGTACAGTTACTACAGTTACTTAACGGCTGCGTACATGATATCATTTTTATGTTACAAGACTTAGGATAAAATAGCTTAAATCCCAGCAAACACTGCTCAGACAGTGAAATGTGAAATATACATGTATACAATAGATGACAGAAATACAACTGCAAAGAAAGGTGGCATAAGAGCTAAACTAACCCGGATTAGACTGAAGAGAGTGAGCCAGAGAGAGGTGCATCATTGTCAGCCCATTTTGATTATGCACCTGCTCCACACGCTCCTCCTCAGACCTTCCACATAACAAATCCCAGTTTTACCTTCTGAGGGAATAAGCCATAAATTTGACAAATGCAGTTGTATCTAACACAAGTTTGGCTGAAGGTAATGTTACTGCAGGTATTTAAGTTAGCATTAGCTAGCCTGACATTCTAACATTGGGAGCTTACATTACAGCAGATAAAGACACAGTTTAATCCATTACTCACATGTGATCTTGTGTTTTATGTTTTTGAAAGACTACAAAAAAAAAAAAAACAAACAACAAAAAAAAAAAAAGATGCCACAGTTTAAACTCAGGCAATATTTCTTATCACTCCTCTTAGATCCCCATGCACACCGCTCCGACATGTAGAGAAATGCAAAGCTTGACAGGTGCTAATCTGTGTGGATACTTTGTTGGAGTTTGATTTTTCTGATTTTTCTCATGCAGTGCCTCTGTTAGGACTTGGACTTCTTTTTAGGGTCCAGGTACCTGAATCTACTGTCATAGGAGCACAAGGAGAGATTTTCCATATCCTTCCTTTCTAACCCCAGGAAACAGACCATCACAGTTCAAGAAAGTGAGGCACTTCAAAGAGACTTGGACCATCACTCCCTTGGCTCATACAACTGGGGGCCAAGGGGGCAAGGAAAGTACAGCATCCTATGGGGTCAAATGTTCTCATCTCAAGACATCACAAGACAGTGTTCAATGAAGCATTGTGAGTGTGACTGTTGATGCTCTATACAATGACTGGCAAGAGCACAGTTTTATAAACTGTCTACTGTAAGGCTGCAGCAGTAAACGCATGAAATCCAGTACAGTGTATATACTTCCAGATTTAATGATGTTTGTGCGGGGGTTTCATGTCTTAACTTTTTGCTTAAATATGTGTATATGTGTGGTTGTCAGATTTTATTCCCAATCAGCAAGGCATAGCATTTAAAGGCAAAGAAGCCAGGTCCTCTCTAGGGGTTTGGGCTGCTGGCCCAGATGCAGGCAGTAGCCATGCAGATTCCCAGACTGGGCCTCAAGAGGCCAATGGCGCAAATGGTCTGGCGACAGTCCCACACATTGGCTACAGATGTTACTATTAAAAGTCCTACTTTTAACTATTATTTATGACAGAAACATTACTTCAGACTGGTTTGATAATTAATTGTATTTAATTTCACTTCCAGTTGCCAGGAAAGTCTTGTGATGAACCAGTTTCACCCTGAACATTAGAGAAAGAGAAAACTGCCAAGGCAAAGTGGCTGCTGGACTCATGTAAGATGCTTTTAGAAAGTGTAAAATGGTTAATTGACGTGATTGCAACTACTGTTACATTGGAACAAGAGTGGATTTGCCTCCTCCATAGCACACTTAAGTATGGAAAAATAATTAATTAGCAGCATGAATTTAACTACACTCAAACAAAAAATAAATAAGCTCTAATTCATGAATAGACATACAATCCCAAGGCCGTTCTGTAATGTGTAATAAGTAAATAATATAAAATGAGGCTTTCAATTTTAATTTATCAAAAAATGAAACACTCTAAATTGACTTTGAAGTACTCTTTTTGAATGATAGCTGGAGTTTAACTAAATTACAGTGCTTACCTAGGCTCAGTCATGTATAATAGCTGCATTCAAGTGCAAGTCAACAAATCAGCATTAAAAGCTTGCACTATTTTTCTCTCTTGGGGCCCTGTTTACACCTGGCATTAAAATGTGTCTAGAGTGATCTGATCACAGCTTTAAGGACACGTGACAGCACCCAAGATGTATTTAAATCCGATCGCTAAGACCACATTCAAAGGTGGTCTGGGACCGACATGGCCACATTTTAGCAGACTGTATGCAATGTGTCTTGGGGCTCGCCTACTTAACTGACCTCCTCTGTGTAAGTAAAAATGATACACGCTGTCTGATGTCGATTTGGTTCATTGTAATGCATATTCCATGTTTGGGTTGTCCTACCCGCCAAGATAAGCAGCAGATCTTTGTACACAAACTGTTAAAACTCGGTTTTCCATTGAACTCATATCTTCAGTATCCCCACTTGACTTGAAAAATTTTGACTTGAGCAATTTTGACAGTTGTTGAGTGTGGAGAAATTTAATAATGGCTGCAACTAAATTCTCAATCATTTGTGCCTACCTTCTAAATTTAGCACTAAATGCAGTACATTAAGTTGTTTCTTCACTTGTAAAAAACATTGTGTCAGTTTGTTGTGGCTGTACTGGTCTGTCAGCTACTTTTGTGTCTAAAAGTCTTGTAAATTCAGCAAATGTTATATATGAAGTTATTTCTTGCTTTGTCTAAAAATATTTCCCAGCAATATGTATTTATTTGCATAAAGAGCAGGGAAGTGAGATCTGATCACTAGTAGTCGCTGCTATTTTCTTTGACCTGAACATTAGAAACTGTAAAAATTTGCTAACATTAACAGTCTACATTTCCATTCCCAGGTCAAAGATTATCAAATATCTAATGGTCTTACCCTGTTACCTTTTGATTATGCTAAAGTACTTCTCCATGATGACATTCTTGCAAGGCACTCAAAAGGCCATAGGTTAAAATCCCTCAGCTCCTCATTTCCAACATCAAATGTTTACTTGAGAGTGAATTATGTAGGTTCTCAGGCCTTTCCTTCACATAAAAGCATTTTGCTGTCTTTCCAGAAGGCAACATATAAGAAATGCAGTACTTTTCTTTAGCTTCTGTTGCAGGTCAGCTTATTTTAGCTTCATTTAAACTGTGCATTTTTCATGTACAGGCCAATGTATTTTTGCGCTAATTTCTTTACAAAGACCTACGCGATCTTTATATCCTACATCTTTATATACTTGTAGGAATGATAGTCAAGTTGATAAAAGGTGGGGAAAAAGGCACTGGTGGAGCGATGAAGGGATTAATGGAGACTATGTCAGTCAAGAATAGATACATTAAAGCAGAGGTTCTCAACCTTGTCACAAACCCCCCGAATAATCAGGCTGGTGATTGCATCTCCTCCACCACCATCCCTGTCTGCTCAAGAAACTCAAACACTCTATAAAATCTACTCTCAGGAAAGTTTTATCACTGGTACAGGCAATGTCATGCAAAGACCATTCCCCAGGCTAAAACGCAGTTTAATTTCCCATCATGGCAGGTACTGGGATGAGTAGTTTGTTAAGTTTGATATTTTATGGTACTAGATAAAAAATATTATTTCTTGTTTGTGTTTGTGTTGGTTCAGAACGTGGTGGTTTAGTTGGCAATTTTCATTTTTGTACTGGTTTATAGTTTTAATTAGTGAGGTGGCTGTGACATTTCTTGGGGCCAACTGTAGTTTATTTTTATTTTTTTTCTTTAAGGTGCTGATGTCTCTGAGAGCTTCTTCTTGGCTCTCATTTCATGCTGCTTGCCATGATATGTTATTAATTTTCCTCCCTTATAACCATCTGGCGACCCCCAGAAATTACCTCACGGCCCCTTTGGGGGACCCCGTTCCCCAGGTTGAGAACAACTGTATTAAAGGACCAGCCTGTAGGCTTTAATGGAATCTAGCAATGAGCTTGTACATCGCAAACACTTTCAAGCATAACCCTAACTTACTGTGGCCACATTACGCATGCAAAGTGTGAAAGACCCTTTCCAGAGCCAGTCTTTGGTTTGTCCTTTCTTGGCTACTGCAGTGCAATATGGCAACCTCCTTGAAGGTCTACAGCTTGTTCTAAAGTAACAAAAACACAATTATTCCTATTTTCCAGTGACTATTCACTAATGAAAACATATTTATGAATATTATGTTACTTTTTTAATTATATGCTAATCGATACCTGTAAATCTCACACACTGGGCCTTTAATGAATGGATGGATAGAGATGGGATGGTTAGAATTAAAGGTGGGTAAAGGGGAGACTGTGAGGAAGAAAGTGAAAGAGAGGATTAGTCCCTGATGGGAACCACTGTGGTTTTCCCATCTGCTGTGCATCTTTTAACCTTGCGTGCCCCAACCAAAAATAGATTAGTTTGAAATGTTTAATGCATGTGGATGTACATAATAGAGCGAGAAAAAGGCAAGAGAAAAATAGTCTAATAAGCTGTGCATCCATTTAGGACATGCATGCATTTGCACGGTTGCATTCATACAAAATCTGCATGCATCATTAATATTGGCATATCCTGTCTGTACTTGTAAGTAAATGTGTTAGTAAGCCAGGGCACGCATGAAGTCTCTGCATATTTTGGTTCTGGTTAGTCAGATCTTGCCTGTGCTGCTGCCCTTGCCTCATGGCGAGGTTAAGCACCGAGCATTAGAACCAAGCGTTCTCATTACATTATAGGATGAGTAATGCTTGGCAGTGGCCGCTACAGTTCAACTTTACTGTTACGCCGTGCGCTCTCATCATCTCTGCTGTCATTACGGTCATCATTGTCATTGAAACCATCATCATCATTTTCATAAATATAATCATATCACTGATGTTGATGTTTTTTTTTTCTTTTTCTGTCATTGTAGCTGCAACAATTATTGTGGCCACACGTTGCTCCTCTTTTCATAATTATAGTCATCCTGCCTGTCTCTGTCACCTTCATGAACATCACCTCTTCATCAGCACCTTCATTGTAGAAGTCGTAATTATTCGTCTTGTCAACATAACTATCATTGTCAGTGACATTTATCATTATTACTGTCAATGAATAACTGAATTTCTATTATTATTGTTGTTATTATTATTATTATTATTATGCAGTAGCCCCCCTCCCATCCACCCACCGAAGACTTTCTTCACAAACTAATTACAGGTGGAAGTTGATTAGCTTTGGAAGTCCCTGCAAAGTGTTCATGAGTTTAACAGCCTCAGATATCATAAAATAGACTGCTGATTGTTCCACTTAGATGCAGCTGCAGTTACAGAAACTTCACTGAGTTTTTGTGAATTTAATCCTTACATCTCAGCTATATACCAGTTTACTGTCATGGCATCTTTTCAGCCATTTCATTGCTTAAAATGTATCTAGAGGCATTCAGATTATTCACTGCATGATGATTATTCTCACTGGATTAGATGTCTATTATAGACCCTTCAGTGCAGACGTCATGATGACGTCACAGTGTTAGCTGGAGGCAGAACATGGGAAGAACTGAAGGAAAACACTTCAGAGTAGTAGGCCACATAACCAAGCAAAACTGTCATCTGCCTGTGTTGTTGGGTTCCAGAATCTATGTAGTTATGACTCAGAATTGAAGTTTTATCACATACCAGCTGCTGCTGCAAGTCAAAAAAAAAGACAACTGTGGTTAAACACGCTAAGACAAAAGCTGGGAGATGTTTGCAAGCCGTGACAAAATAAACAAAATGAAATCACAGAATGTTGAGAAAGGAAATATTCTCCCACCTATTTTCCTTATTAAACAGAAAAATACAACCAATCACCTTCTGAGTTTCTCTATTTTTATCGAACTCAGACAAGCTTTAATTGTCTTGTTGTGTTGATGCCATAAAACACACTTCATATAATCTACACAGACAGAAACAAAATAAAACTCACTAAAACCATCTTGGTCAGTCTTTCCACTGTTATAACAATCACCAACTCTGGTTTGGTCAAAATAAATCCCCAATTCACTGCAATTAGATGTGAAAATAGTCTGGCCCTATGCTGTTTTTCCTCCCACTAGTCCTCAGGCTCAGTGGGTGTGTTCTGTGCCACTGAGCGTGTCACGCCTTTCACTCTGCAGATCGTTAAATCAGCTAAATAAATTGACAAAAATTGTCCCCAAAAAACAAACAATGATGAAATCGGCCAGTTACAGATAGCCAATATATTCGTCCAATCACCCAGCCCCCAACTGTGGAAAGACGGTCCATTAATTGAGCAAGTATGGGTTGGCCAGTCTGGTCTCATTAGTTAATGTGAACTTTTTCAAGGAATGCTTGCGGTCATATTCAGAAAAGCTCCTGTTTTCTGCTGCCATTGTTAAGAAACAAGTCAGCAAAACTTGCGAACTAGTGTTAGCTAACAAGTTGTTGTTGGTTTTTTGCCTCCACCAAAGCTCCGCCCACAAAAAACCCATCCTAATGTTTACAAATAGAAAAGAGGTCTATTACTGTCATTATAACAGTAATCATCATTCTTTTCAGCTTTTATCACTACTTGAATTCAAACTGTAACCCAAAATCATCCCCTGCCATGAATTATAACATCATAACATTTCTTGGTTGGTGGCATAATTGATTATCCACCCTCCAGTTGCTGCTAAAAGTGCTTTTGTAATAATGAAAAATCAGTGTCTGCACCAGTTGGTGTCTGCACAGCAGTGACCCTAAGTGCCATGAATACACCAATATTTTCACTGCAAAGAATGTGTGCTTCAGGTTCAAATTTAATTACATTCATAGTGACTATTTTCTCAAAAACTAACCCCTTCCTTGAAACATTTCCTGTGGCCATGTCTACCATTTCCACTCTGCTTCTCCCGTAATTCACAAATATCGCTTGGGCCGCTTGGAGAATTTAGCAACATGACGTGACAATTTTCCCAAAAACATGAAAAGCCACTAAGTTTCACAGAGAGTGTTATCCCCTATTAAAGATGTACAATTTCAGGGGGAGAGCAGAAGGCTTTTGCATAGCTTATCCTCTCCCTGCAGTAAAATGGTGATGTTTTTATGAGTCTGATGAATATTTTAACTTTTGGGACAATTACATGACTCTAAATGAGACGAAGCGTACTTCAGCTAAGCTGAAATATGCAGGAGCTATGAAAGACATGATGACAGGGCCAAACAAGTGGCACTTCTTTGATGCAAACACCTCTATCATACACTGATGATAATTGTCCCTCCATTGTGTTTGTCTGTTGGTTTGTCTGAACTTCATGCATCAATACATGTGTGGGTCTCTTTCATTTTTTAATTTACAGTCATTTAGTTGCCTTTTTTTCCCCTGTGTTTCTTGTGGAGTTACACCTGTTGGAGATTGAAATGTTAAAAGGATAATTTCGCACATGTGGATGTCTGCTCAGTGTTGTCAGCAAATGTAGTCGATTCACTATACTCACGCTGCGGCCATTTTCCTCTGAAATCACGCTGAGGGTGGGAAGCTCGGATGTCATACTGCTGTGTTCCTGATTAAAAGTCGTATAAACATGGAAAACCTGAAAAATCATTATCATGTCACAGCTTCCCAACTGGGCAACTGACATGACAATGGGTAGTGATGTATAGGATGTGATCTGTATTAACACGACGCAGAAATTCATGTTCTAGTGTGCAAAATAGGGCTGGATATTTTTCAAACGTTTAATTTATTGATTATGTTTTCAATTAATCGATTAATCTGCCTATTAATTTATCAATTAATCTAACAATTTTTTTTAATTATTTAATTCTACAACAATTAATTTACCTAAAAAAAATCTAAATCTTGTTTTATTAATATTTCAATATTTTATTCAGTCATAATCCTGAAAACAATGAGAAAACAGTCTAATTCCCACTCTATTTAATAGACTGTGTCGATGCTTCATCAGAAAAATAGTGGCCTTTAAATTCAAAAAGAGCTTTGATGAACATTATTCAATAACTAATTACTGTCAACCCTTCACTGAACTGGACGATCAGTATTTTGACTTAAAACTTAGACTGGTTATGACATTAAGTTATTTCATCACTGGAGTCACATGCAGGTAAGATGATCACTGGCAGTGTATTTTTGCATCAGTGTGGAGCAAAGAAAATACATTTTTCTGCCGACTGAAATGAACTACAGACAGTCTGTAACGTTAGTTTTAGCCATTTCTCACTCATATGTGGCTGATAAAGTGAACAGAAAGTATAAAATGGCCGAATAACACCGTCAGATGGCGCATGGTGTAAAGTTAGCAGCGGTGCAGACATCACGTCGGAAAGTAAACGGGGCGATGCCGCAGCTGCTGCAGGACGACGGAGCAGTCGGTGCTTCACTTCCAGCACTCATGCAGAGCAGCTGTCCCGCTGTGATAAGTCACGTCCAGTTTGTGGAGCTAAAGAGAGTCAAACTGTTGCATCTCTACCTGAAATGCTACCGCACTTTAGATGACTGCAGCGAGGGTGATTCTCTGGGCAGCTTGTTCTCCGTGTGAACCCGTGCTCTGACTGGGTTGCAAATTGACTTATTTCCGTAATCGGTGACGTTGATTACGGCAACGAATCACACCAGCAAAAACGTCAGAATGGAACAAGGACAAATCATTATCATTTCACCACAAACTGAAACAACAATGGATAGTGCAAATCTGGTGGGACATATTTCAAGCTAAAATAACGTATTTGACAGTTAAGTGGTCTAACTCCAAATGCAGTTCTACATAGTTCTCAGTGTTTTCACATGGTCAGCAACTATGTTCTAATATGTATCGTGTTTAAAAGGCAAAATCCCTTTTTCCTTTACATAAACTTTAATTGACTACATTTAACATCAACACTGATTGGGCATTCACGTGAAGTGTTGAATTTTCTGTTTGATAAAGGACAAGAAGTCGCAAAAAGTTAAGTTTTTACTGCCACGACAATTGACAGCTCTTACACCCACACTGTTTATTCAACACATGGACATGTTTCCTCACACATCTGTCATCATATATCCTTCATAAACAGCACTTCACTGAGGTCTGGAGTGTTTTTTTCTACATACTATAGGTTACAGTGTAGTAGGCAATAATTGAACATTGTTATAATGTCACACAACTCATTAGGGTGCATCAATTTAATTCAATAAACCTCAAACACAATGAAAACAAATGCATCTATCACTTTTAATGTTTATCTTTCTGTTTGCTTGTCACTTTTTTCTCTTTTTGTCTCTATTTTCTACAGTACACACACACAAACATACACTGCAGAAGCAATATCATTTCACTGTTCCTCGGCCTGTGACCCATGGGGTTCTCTGCTAACCCTCCTGTCACTCATTTCTGCAACAAACAAAAAAGAAACCTCAACAAAGTACGGAGTAAGCAGTTTCTATTCTGCTGACCACAATGCCCCTCCACTAAGGCCAATCAGACTGGGATGAGTTACTGGGTGTCATGGACCCACATAAACATGCTCAACTGTGTGTGTGTGTGTATGTGCACCTGCGGATGTGCATCTGTGTACGTTCGCGCAAAGGGAGTTGCTCTGTGTCAAGACAAAAAGAGATACAGCGTATTGTTTGTGAGGACCCACACACACACAGTGAAACTTGTGCCTCCTCACTATATTGTAAAGTCGTGCTATTGGTTTTGTAGGCTTTTGGGGTTATACTGGATTTATTTTGTTGTGTTTGCAGGCTGGAGATATTAGCATAATCTGGGTCAAAGCCTATGAATGAGGATGGGGATGCATGTTTTACTGTTCTCCCCAAAGACTACAGCAGAGCCCAGTTCATACATAATTCACTTGACTACAAGTGTCTCTAAGATGAGGTGGTGAGAGAGGGAGAGAGATGTACAGACAGAAAGAGAGATGACAGAAACTCAGCCAAAGAAAAAAAAATAAAAATAAAATAACAACTCTTCAAGAAAAAGAGACAAAAGGGGTAAAGGTTGTCATTCTGGGACAAAATGAATGCTCAGTTCACATGAACAAAACAAGCCAGATTTAATTAAGGAATAAAAGGAGAACCTTTGTCAAAAGTTGGACCCTGAAACTGGCATCTCCGGTCTAGTTCTTGGCCTCATTACAAATCTCACAAAAGGTCCCAAAAATGCCAAAAGCCCTGACTATAAACAGCCCACAAACCACTTACTGTAATAGCAAAGCCCTTGACTTGACACGGGTGCAAACCAAGCATCATGCACTGTTTTTACGCCTCAGCGCCGGTGATAGCTGTGGCTGGAGGCATTATGATTTCTGGTTGTCTGTCCATCCCATTCTTGTGAATGTGATATCTCCGGAACATCTTGACTGAATTTCTTCAAACTTGGCACAAACGTCCACCTGGACTCAAAGATGAACTGGTTAGATTTTGGTGGTCAAAGGTCACTGCGACCTCACAAAAAATGTTTTTGGCCAAATTCTGACAAAATTTAACACAAGTGTCTAATTGGATAAAATGATCAGGTGATGGTATTTTATAACCTAAAGGTCAAAGGTCAACTTCTCTGTGACATCATAATGTTCAGCTCTCTATCAGTCCTCTGTTCCACTCTGTAAAAATAGCCTCTAAGTGAAGACAGCATGTTTTTCACTGGAAATTATTCTCTGGATACAAATATAGTGAGAACTTCCATTTTGACAAAAAATATACTTAATACATTTTGTTGAATTTAAAGTTATCACTGCATACA
Organism: Lutjanus argentimaculatus; assembly: GCA_034769285.1. Classification (NCBI taxonomy): domain Eukaryota; kingdom Metazoa; phylum Chordata; class Actinopteri; order Lutjaniformes; family Lutjanidae; genus Lutjanus; species Lutjanus argentimaculatus. Next base: position 9,529,885 of record JAWZSL010000001.1, read on the forward strand.
TTATGTATGCCTGGAAAGACACAGATGAAACTGAAACTTGACTGTTTGGCAGAGGCATACAACTGCGAGGTGGTAATTCTAGTTTGTTCCAGTAAAATTTTGTGGATAATCACAAACAGATTGGCTGTGCGTGTACCAGCCTATATGGAGCTTTGTTCTATCTGCATTTGAAACTTTAGTTTGTAAAAGTGTTCATTCAAATAAAGTATGATGGAAAAATTATGAATTTTCACCTACAAATAAAAAATTGAACAATAATCTGAAATCAAGATAAATGGACAAATAAACTGATTATGGTTTTAATGGAAAATAATTTTCAATGACTTGCAAGCATCTGTGGTATTACAATGTAACATATACCTATAAAGATGTTTTAACATTAAAAGTGTTTGTCTCCTAGATGCTTAAAAAGTTTCAGTTGACTGAATCTGAAAAAGACAAGTTGAGGTAATTTGTAATTATTAAAAATAAACTTTTTAGTTAAATTAAACTCAGTTGTGCTTGAGAAAACATGTTCAATAAACCTTTGGATATTAAGTTGAACCAACAACCGTTCATTCACACTAATGAACATTAAAGACAAATTTGATTTCCTTTTACGTTTTGAAGTTTGAATAGTCTGTTCTTCAGCTGCTCCTGTTGGAACTACTTTGTTCCAGCATTGGCACAAAGACAATTTGTGAAGATGCTCCAGTGAATTTATTAAATTTTAAGTGCAAGATTTTCAAAAATTGTGAATCACAGCCTGCAGTCATGGATGTGCACAAAAGAAATTGGGCCGATCGGTCCAATAGTTTCTGAAATTAGCTGCAGACAAGCTGCAGGTCCGTTCATCATGCACACAGGCACGCAAGCACACACACAAGCGATCCCATGATCCCTAATAGAGTAAAACTAACTAAACTAGACTACCAGTACATTGACTAAAAGACTACAACTAGAACCAAATCAAAATCAAGTGCCAAAATTAACACCGCTAGGTTCATAAAAATCACCATGGCATCAGCAGATAGGTTTTTTTTTTTTTTTTTACTAAATGGTCTGTGTTTGTGGGTCAGTGAAGTAAAGGTTAGTGTAACTGTTGGGTAATTTACAAACGCAACACATGACGACTCAACTGCAGTCAAAGTGCATGAGATAGGCTTGATACTCTACATGCGTGTGTGTCTGTGTGTGTTGACAAGTTTAGCCAATCATTTCAATGCAATTTCAGTCAAAGTACAAGATATATACGTGATGATTTGTGTAAGTACCGTATGAATGTGTGAGTGAGAGAGTGTGTGTGTATATCAGTGTGTATCCGTCTGTGAAGGGATAAAAAAAAAATCTGCTTATTACAGACAAAGGAAAAATGTCAGCAGGCTTTTTTTCTGCACCCAGCTGCATTTCTTAGCCTTTTCTGACCAATATTAGATTTCTGCCTCCATTCAAAAATAACTGCAGAGATTTTCCAGGTCTCCTCTCCTTTCAGGCTTGAGTTTCTGCAGGCTAGAATCTATTGTTCTGAAGTTATCGATGGTGAGTTCAAGACTGCGGTAAGACTAGAAATTCTGCAAGAAAGGGTTTCAAGAGCAAACATAACAAGACCAACAAAGAAATTGTACGAATGTAGGTTTACAATACATGTGCATATGTGTGCATGTAGTGCATATTCCGTTAATATATGTGTGTGCGTGCATACTTTGCATATTACAGTGACTCTGTAAGTATATGTGCAGGATATGCATGTTTGTGTGTAGCGGAATGAAGGAGCTATAAATAGTTCTAAATCATGCTGCATGCCATGGCAAGGACAGCAAGTCATCACATATAAAATATTCTCAATGGAAAAGGAGGCAAGGCCGTGACACCAGCACATACACATCCGACCAGAACACGCTGAGCGCACACACACATCTGTCTAAAAGATTTATACTGAGTGCAATTCAATGAATATGTGGTGTCTACAGGTCCTCGTTCTCTCTCTCTCTTGGTCCATGCTTCTTTTGCTTTTATTTCATTTACTGTGGAATTGACCTATTGAATTATTGTAATTTACTTACCTTAATGCAATAATAGTTGTACCATCCCTTACAGTGATTCACCACACATCACACCCGTTTTTCTTACAAGAATAACCAGGGCATTATTGAGTAGTAGGCGTAGTACAGAGCGCACACACAAATGCGTGTATGTATGTGCAAAGAATTGCAATTTTAATTGCATTATTATATTTAAGCAATTTCAAACCTTTCAATGTAGCAAAATTCCATTTCCATATAAATATAAAGTATATGTTTAATAATTTGTGTACTGTATGTCTGTGTATGGTTCAGAAAAACAGCTTGTTACAAACTGAGAAATGTTCTTGTTCTGCATCAGCTTTACAGTTTTTAGATCCATGTTTAGTGTTAAGATTAATAATTGATCTTAAATACATTAGTTTGTTAGTTTTGCTAGTAGATTTTTTGTGATCTACTTTCAGGTGGATTTTCTCATTCGCACATGCATCAACAGTGGAGAACACTGACATATTAAACTTTCAAGCAAACAGTTGCCCATTTACACAGAAGATGTGAACAACATTAGCATTAATTTGGAATCGAGTTTCTGGGCGCCAAATCAATTTAAATCCAATATTCACTGTCCTTTTAGCTCTGTTTTTGGTCTCTACCAACTCCTGATAGAAATATTTGGTTCATTAGTGCCAAATGCTCCACTGTGTACAACAGCAAGTTGCTACCTTTGACTTTCTTCACTAAAAACAGCTGCCTGCTGTAGCTGGAACCCAGTTAGAGCACTGATGCTGAAGCAAAACAGCAGTTGTGGGATGGAAAACCAAAGCAGTGAGTTGAAAGACACTATAAATAAAGGTCAGAGGATATGTACTTTAAGAAATAACATGATTTTATTTGTCAGTGTAATCTCAGGCTATACATCCATTTTGTTAGTAGATAACTAGGTCTGAGGGCAGTGGATAATCAATAAATACTGCCAACAACAACTCCCTGGAAAGTGCGTAGAAGACCCTACAACGAAAATTGGCAGTGCTATCCACTTCCCTCATGGCCTTTTAATACGTCATTACATTTGGCCTGCCACTGTAAATGTAGGCGGCACATTTCACAGCAACCCTCCCACTCCTTCACACAATCTAAAGGGCCTTTCTGACCTTCAGAACATGTAAGAAGCCTCCCCTGAAGGGGGTATAAATCAGGCCTTACCTGCAGAGCTGGAGCTACAGTGACACACAGAGGCAGTAAGCAAATAAAAAAAGAAGCATTTCCTTGCAAATCACTTGGGCATATATGTTCATCTGTTATGCATAATATCACTGATATCACCCTTATAATTATATATATATAAATATATATAAGTTTATAATGAAATAAGAAGACACATTCTGTACAGGAACAAACCAGTTAGACCAATTAGACCACACTCCCTACACACAGAGACAGGAAGAAACAGCAGTCTGCAACTAAAATGTGGTTACATAGCAACTGTAGTAGGCTAACAGTAGGCTGTTGCAATAACCGCAATTTTTAAATAAAGCGCTATTGACAAGCCAACCGCAGGGGATGTCAAACAGCCGCAAAAAAACACTATGTTCACTTTTTTTTCTTTTTTCCACTTCTTGTTTTAAACTCCAGCGTGTGTTAAATGATTAAATCGATGCTTCAAAAAGTTCAACGGTCTATACGAGGGTCAGTAAAGGCTAAAGCTCAGTGATAGATCAAAAATGGCTGTCCATGACCAGACTTCAAAGTTGAAGTTTTGCCATGTTTTATGCTGTTTTATTTTTTATGTTCTTGGAAAACCTGTTGAACTTGGCGTTGGCATGTTTAGCGGCTAATGTGGCAATTACCACAGGCTGATTTTCTTCAGTAAGAAAAGCAAATTATCTCAACCAAAGATTAAAGGTTGGCAAAACTTAGTTTCTTTCAAAACTTAAGAGTTTCACTTGGGTTCAAAACTCAAAAATCTATTGTATCAAGTTGCCTTTGAGTTGTCTCAACTCTTTTTTACAGAATAGATTACACAGTGAAATTGACACACAGAACGAGTAAAATTACAACTTGAAAATATGTACAAAAACCCCAAATAAATGACTTAATTAGAGTAATTTGAGTAATTGTAATCAGTTACTTCCACGCTGGGTGAGAACAGACAGCACTGCAGGTGAGAGTATGCAAGCATGTGTTTGTTCATGTTTGTGTTTGCATGCATCAGTGTGTTTTAGGTGAATCCCGTCTCTCATGCCTGGAGGCCTCTGTCATTGTCACTGTGGTCCGTTCCATATTTCTCCTGCCTATGCACCTGGGACGTTTTATTTTATTTGCCTGCCATAGACCAAGGTCTGGGTGATTGATGGGCCCACATCAGCGTCTCTGTGACCATTTATCAAATGCCGGGCGTTTAGGATAGGTAACACTCATGCACACACATACACACCAATACAACAATGCATAAAACAGGAAGGCTTACCCGAACTCTAACCTAAAGTCAATAAAGACTGAAACCATATGGGTTGTGTTGAATGCACTTTTAGTTAAAACACATTTGGGACAAAACAGCAGGTCATAGCTGAATTCAAGTTTGTGCACACTTTCATTTGTGTGTGTGTGTGTGTGTGTGTGTGTCAGACATTTATGCCTAATAACCTACAGTTCATAACCATAAAACCTAAACTGAGAGCCAAAGCTGAGAGTGATATTAAAATGGAGAGTGATTCTGGAGAGAGCTCATTCTGTGCTATTTTTAGCAACTACAGTTCTAAATGAGCATTACACGTAATAGCGCTTTATCCACAGCAAATTTAGAGAGATCACAGTCAAGCAGTTCATACAAACAAGGTAAGAGAGAGTGAGATGGAAAGATGAAGGGAGAGATTTGTGAAGGAGATGAATTGCGTGGCGAAAGATAAACACTGAGTAAAGAAAGTGTTGCAGGTTAGGCATAAGTACTGGAAGGCACACTCATTCATGATGCTCGATTTATACTCTTTAAAGTGTTTTTAAAAGATATGTCACTGAAGATGTGTGGCTAGATGAGTATCAGCTGGCATGACTGACGCCGGAAAAATGTGAGTAAGGTGTGATTAACAGAAGAGAAATGTAGAGGAGAGGACGAGAGTGTTTCCAGAAGGTAATACAGTCAACATCAATGACTGAAGCTAATGAACGCTGTAAATTACAATTAAAACAATCAAACAGTAGAATTCTAATGTTATAAACCCCACCAACTTGGTTGCATGCAAACGCTCTTAGAAATAAAGGTGCTAACTAGAACCATAAACGGCTTTTCAGTTTGTCCCCATAGGAGAACCTTTTTTGTTTCATCATAGAACCTTTAATAAAGGTTGGAACACTACCTAGAGCCCATCATAAAGTGTTGTATCTAGAACTGTCTGTGAAAAGAATCTTTCAGTGGTGAAATGGTTCCGCCCAGAGCCCTGTCTGGGTTTTTTTCCAAAACCTCTCCACCCTCTAAGAGTGCTAACAAGAACCCACCCAGGGGATCGCCACTCAGAGGGTTCTACCAAGAATGCTCTTACATTCCAAGAGTTTTATCTTGAACCAACTAAGGGCGTTCTACCGAGAATCTTTTTATATTCCAAGAGTTGTATCTAAAACCCACTCAGGGTGTTCTAATCAGAATGCCTTTATTTTCTATGTGTTTTAACTAGAACCCACTGAGAGGGTTCTACTGAGAACCTTTTTTATATTCCAAGGGTTTTATCTAGAACTCACTCATGGGGTTCTACTGAGAACCCATTTATATACCAAGGGTTTTTTCTAGTACCCACTCAGAGGTTCTACCAAGAACTATTATAGTCCAAGAGTTTTATCGAGAACCTGCCAAGAACCTTTTTATATTCCAGGAATTTGATCTAGGACCCACTGAGGGGTTCTATCAAGAAGCCTTTTATATTCTGAGGGTTTTATCCAGAAGCCACCCAACGGGTTCTTCTGAGAACTCTTTTATATTATGGTACAAACAAGCCTTGATAAGAGAGTTCTTTGGATGATTAAAGAGTTCTTAATGGAACCGTTAGTCTTACAAAGAACACTTGAAAAATGCTTTTTTTTAAAAGAGGGTTCTTCCCAATCAAATGGTTCTGAATAAAACCCCAGCCCTTCAGGAAGAAAACCTTTAAAACCTTTATTTTGTGGTGTGTAGATTAGTTTCTTTTTCAACACTCTAAACCCTTATCAAATAAATAGTATGAACAGAAACTGTAACAGAGGTAAATACAATAAAAACCTGTGCTGTTACATGAAAAGATTCAGCAGCTACCTCTCTACATCAGTCCTTATCAACACTTCAGTACAGTGCTGTTAATGAAAAATAGTCTGTCCTGAGGCCAAATGACAGCTGTATTAGTATGTGATGCTTGTCATGTTCCATGAGTGTGTTTTGACATAAGAGGTGCAGAGAAGGTGCCAAGCAACAAATGGGAGTCAACAGGAACAGGAGAACAGGCAGTGTTCAAGCAGCCACTTAGTGTGAAGAGTCATTAATAGGCAATGACAAGGCTGCGTAGAGTGGATCTCTCTCCGCCTGTGTCACTGGCCTGAAGGAACATCAAGCTGAGCATTTATGCACTGAATTACTTTATACGGTTAGACAAGCAGACAGGGAGATTCTGTTCGGTGTTATTATGGTTTTGTCAATGTCAAAGTTCTGATGAGATGATCCCTTGTACTTAAAGGGATTTGTGGTGACTATATAGCCTACAGTGGAAGGGAAATAGCTTAAGTAGTTCATGTTCAGGTTTGAAAAAAAAAATGATTTTACAAAGTGGTGGCCGCAGAAGTTGTTTTATTTTAGAGTTTTAGGGGTCCTGACCTAAATATGGAGTATTGGTCACACGATAAGAGGTGAGTCTTTAACCCCCTGCCTTTGTTCAAGGACGGTCAAGGGTGATGTCAGAAGTGGATGACCTCCATGAGCTCTCTCCAGCAGCAGCGACTCCTGGTTCATGACTTCGGCCCCTTCCCAGCTGATGATGTGATTTTTATTCGTTTCGGTATTCGAATGTGATTCTGCCTCTGTCTTGGTTTGACTGAGGGTGGGATTCTCATCATCCGCTCTTTGTACCAAATGCATCTCAGACATGTTGCATCTCTTTTTCTTTGTCCACCTCTTCACCAATAAGATGTTCTGCTCTATGTAGGAGCATCTGAACCACTGATCTTTTGTGTTGTGGTTAGAGTTAAAATTAAGATACTACTTGCACATCGGTGCATGTAGGAGGGGGGGCCTGTTGGCCAGAATTAAACATAGAGGTAATATCACTTTACCTTATTAAATAATCTCTGATAAAAATAATTTGAACAGCTTCTGTTCAAGTGCTTGTGGATGCATTATTCTGCTGTGGTTCAAGTATGAAAAATATGGTAATTTCTTTCTACTTTAGTGACATGACTGCTGCCTTTAGTGTACTCCTGGTGGATTTAATGTTTTCTGATCCTGTTGACAGGATGGAAATTTGGGGCCTCTCTGGTGTCAATGTGATGAGATAGCCATTGTTTGGGTTCATTTTTTGTTCCAAACAAAACAGTGTTATTTAGTTATTTCTGGATCATTGCCAGGATCACGTTTATGTCACAATATGAAAATTTAAAAGGCAGCAATTTTGTTCCCACACTGGGAGCAATTATTTTAGCAACAGTCAAATCTAACTGAATTAAACTTTTAAAATATATTAAGGCAAAAAATGCATTAAAACTATACCACATTTATATTTTACTTTCTTGTAACTGCGATCGTTATTGTGTGGATCAAGGCGCTATTATGCACATTAAACATGGTGACCTCAACATCTTCAATATGTCTGCATGTAACAGACGATACATTTTCTTTGCGGAAGACGCTACAGGATTTGCAGCTGTCAAAGTGTCATGGCCACCGGGTTCATGTCTTGTACTAATCCACTACTGACGTACAGAGGTAAAGATATAAAAACAAAGCCTGCTGCACAGAGAAAACTGACAAATGCTGATGTTGAGGACAGAAAGTATGGACATATTCAGTATCTGAAACAAGATGCATCATTCATAACATGTTCAATAAAAAAGAATAAAACATGTGAACCGCTTTATGTTTAAGACTTTTTTTTCTTTTCAGTTTAACTGTTTGAATGATTGTTGCAGGTTTGAATAATCTTAATGATATGGATCGTATTGTTTATCCTGCTGTGATATTATTTCCACATAAGTTTAAAATTAAACTATAAATGTTTGGCATCTTTCAGTTGTTTTCTTAACAGTAATATATGTGCACAACTAAGTTGGTGCACATGCATGCTCAGCACCCCCTGCAGAAAATACATTTCTGCATACATGGTTTTGTGCTAGTTAGAGACTATCTGTGCGTGTACACAGCACTCACAGTGTGAAGACTTTTAAACAGCAATATTTCAATCATAGCTTAGAAACTGTAACTAGGGGTGGCAGGCCTGGTAAGCATTGTATTTCCACACTAAAGAGGTTGGAAGGTTGTGTCTTTGTTTTTAGATTTTCCAAAACCACAAGTGTTAGGAACTGTGTGTTTCAACTGTGTGTTTGTTTGCTGTAATGTAAGCTTCAGTCATTAGCATGTTGAACTGCGCCAGCAGACAGAATCAGGCATTGCAGCGAAACCACAGGCATCTCATTCATTTGATCAGTGTAGTCCGTTTAGGCTGCAGTGTGCAATACTGGTCTACATGGCAACACAAGGACAGCTCCATTATTTTATGCTCTACTTATCATCAAGTGATAGGAAGTCAACTTTTGTCTGGGCTTGTAGCTTAGCTTCTCTCTTTTAGCACAATACTATGTAGCCTTCATGTGCAATTATATTTAAGTTTAAAATGAGTCGAGCTTTATTGTTGGCTAGCTGCTTTTGTCTATCTGTCTCAAAATTACAAAGAGTTGAGTGGTAAGTGTACCACTGTTATAAATGTAAATTACATAAAAGCTATGTGAGGAAAGCACAATACAGTTTCAACCAGTTAAAGTACTTAAAGTAGCCAATCTAAAGTCAAAGTGCTCATTCTTGAAAACTCTCCCAAACACATGATATACGACATTAGATTGTTACTGATGATGAATCATCGTCATTGTCTGGGAAGCTTTGTGCTGTTGTAGCTTGAAGTGGAACTCGTTTTAACTTTATATGTATAATAATAATAAGAGTTGTATACACTTAGTCAGATGTGACCCAACCCCATTAAAAGGTTAGCAGATAAAGATGATTTGTGTGATGATTAATGGGAGAGGAAACAGTTTTTTATTACTTTGACTTTTCTCTAATCTTTGCTTTTTTGTTAAATATCTGATAATTTGACCACTTTGGACCTTGAATAATCATTAAATGAAACCATGTGTAAAGTTTAGAGGGGAAAATGTCTCTTGTGAAACTGATAACAACTCTGAAACATTACAAATGATCTCAATTAAATACAGATTTATTTTTAATAAGTAGTCACAGGCCAAAGATGTTGAAGACCACTAGTTTAATGTATCTCATCAGTTTATCAGATGTTTTTTTAATGTTAATTCTTACTGTAAAAAGAAATCTGCTGAGTACTGCTGTTCAACAAATGCAGTGAAAAGTCAGTGAAACTGTGGAGTAGAAGTATCAAGTAGAAAAATGAAAATAAAATATGGTAGAATTCAAGTATTTGTGTAAATGTACTTAGTCCTTTAATTTGTCTAATTGTAGGGTACAGCAAACAAATCTCACTCCAAGTTGAAAGGAAAAGTTGACAGCCCTCTGAAATGCAAGTTATAAGATGTTAATTATTAAGTTAAAAAGTGTGCACATTGTCATTTCAAATAAATGGTTTACAAAGAGCAAATAGTTGAGTATGCACTATGACTAACTTTTTTTTCTTGAATATCTTACTGTTACATATGTTTTGAATTATAAGACCAGTTGTATAAATGTGTGTATCTTTCATACAGGGACCAACAAGGTTGTTGTGGTATACATTTATATTACTGAATAAATGACTCTACTACAAATTCTCAAAAATTGCAAGGGCCTTTATTTATCTCACCATGATATGCAATATGTGTCTGGTAGTTAGGCTAAAGTGCCACTGTAATCTATGTACCCAGAAGAGATGGGTGTATTTTGTTCACCTGCATGTACCCTTGAAAACCCAGCTGGCCGCAACGGATTCACAGACAATCAATAGACAGAGTAGCATGTGGGCAGAGATTACTCTGGATAATGATGACAATAAAAGGATTGAGGAGAATAAAGATAGGGCAGAGAGAGTAAGAGCGAATGGGAGAAGGCAGAAGAGACGGGATGGGGGCACGAGATGCTTAAACATTAACAGTCTGGAGACAAAGTCACCTTCATTACGCTATCACGTTCTTAATGTCTTTGTTACATAAATATCCTCTATCTCTTCCTCCTTCTGTCTCTGAAAAATGACGGGGACATTTTGTGATCGCACTGTTAAAATCTGTGTATGTCTGTGCGCGGATCTGTGACTTTTGTGTGTGTGCTTTTCAGCCTGCGTGAATGATTGTGTGCAAATATTTTAAGTGTGTGTGTCTGAACAGGCCAGAAATGGCTGAGTTCAACACTGGATCATGCTGTATTTGAATTTACGTTGCAAATACGCTGCAGCCTGTTGTGTCACAGAGCAGTGTCTTCTGTACATGTATACTATATGTGTTGTGTTTTAACAGTTATTGTTGGTGTGCCTTTGTGTGCATATAAGTGCAATGTATTCATGGAACTAAAGTCCTTTTACTGATGCTGATGATGTTGTGTAACAGAGTGCAACAAACAGCTGTGCATGGGATGTCAACAGTGTTGGCATTTTAGCTCAAGTGTACATAATGCAGCGATTACATCATTTTAATTTGCCACCCTGCATGTCGTCCTGCTGCTCATTGCTCTCTCAAAAAGCTGCTTTTACTTCCCCCTTTTATTTTTAGTTGGTTGGCACATCAGTTTTATCTGAGCTCATTATTTCTGTTGTTCTGGCTTCTTGCACTGGTTCATTGACAAGTCTCTATTCTGTTATCAGGGATCTGTCTGTAACCCAGGTTACAGAGCAATAACAAAAAACGAGAAATTCATGTTAAATGGTACATTTTTTAAAATGTTAACATCAGATACCATTACTTGTGTGTCAAGTTTTAAAGCTACTACAAGAAACTGCTCTATTTTGTTGATTTTGGAGCAATAACCATAAAATGTAATGTCAAAGATAAATGTATCTGAATAAAAATCTCCTCCCACTTTTTTTTTAACTAGCTATGGTACTACCAACTGTAGGTTTTTTTTAAGTTTAAGTGAAGTTAGAAGGGTTTTATAATCCTCTTTAACTTAAGTTCATCTAAGGCAAAGACCCTCCCCTTACAATGTCTCCCCATGAGACCTTATTTTGGAAAAAAAAATGTACCGTAGACAACAGCAAGAGACAAATATTTTTTTGATTCTGTTTGAATTGTACCATGAATTAAATGGAGTGTAAAAATAGTAAAGTACCATTCAGTTTCATATGCAACCCTCAGTGAACTACATCTCTCGTCTCACACAATATACATCACCAACACCAGCAATTGCCCATAAGGATTACATTGTAGCTTGTTTTGCTGGTTTCCAGCTGCTGGCTGCAGCAGTCTTGTCTCGCTCAGTTAGACACACAGACATGGGAAAATACTAAAATACTGCAGGTTGAAAAATACTCAAGTTACCCTTTATGGCTGTTAAACTAGGAAAATACAGACTGGTCTCAATTAATTTGAACATGTCTAGCTGACAACTAACTTGCAACTAAAATAACTAATTTTAAATAGGAAAAGGAATAAACAAAGAGCTGACTCACCTATTATAAGTACGTCTTGTGTGTACTACACTTGTGTTTTGTTGTCAGTCACCTGACAGCTTGTTCATTCAAAGGCTTTTGTCTCTAGTATACTGTTTTATTTATCTCAACCTCTCCTGAATGGATCCAGCAGTTTACAGTTGTCTGTGATACAGTGACACAAGTGCTACATTTCCATCCCTGTCACCATGAAGATGGAGTCTGAAGATAAATAAGCAGAGAAGAGATGAAGTTGTAGACTTAATAAGTACGACAACTAATACAACTGCTTATCTAAAGATGTGTCAGACCTTAAATACAGGCAAAGCATTACAATACTGCAATAATTTGGTCCGTACGCTTACTGTTCTGGTTCACTCTCAATGCTTTCATAGAGTCAATTTCAGCCATCACCTCCCAATTCAAGAGATATTTTCATCATGAGTTGGTAAAGACCAAAGTAGAAAAATATTATAATATATACTTGGCCTCCACTCTAAAATGACTGATGATGTTGCTCTGCAATTACTGGATGTAAAAATACAGAACTGTTTGTTAAGTTCACAAAATCAACTTAAAAGGTGATATGTCATTGCTGTGTTTACGGCTTTCATCAGGTTTAATTACTTTTATGGAATCAAAAATTATTTTTTGACCTTGATGAAACAAGTTTTGCTTTCTTTTGTTTGGTTTTTGGTTTTTTGGCAGGGGGTATTTTTTGTTTGTTGGGTTTTCCTTTTTTCCAAACTCAAATGTGTTCTTTTGATTACATTACATACAGGCTTTTCTTTTTTCTCTGAGACAGTTTCACCCCGAGACTGCTTTTAGTCGCCATATTGTAAACAGTGTGTCCCTATAGCCTAGAGATTTTACAGGAAGAACAGTGTGCTTTATATCTAATTTTGTCACCATAGTCTGCTGTTAATTAACTACTGATGACTACTGGTACATTATCAGTCCACACTGCTGGCTGGGTTGGAGCTCCTAAGATGCAGATGATAGACAGATAGATAATAGATATTTTAATTCACATGTCACAGCAGCAACCTACACTAAATAATACACACAGACAATATGACATACATTTATTTGATGTTTCTAAGTGTCACAAGCCTGTTTGAAATCAGAAAACAGAACTCACATAGTCTATTTTTGTTGCTTGACATAATTTAGTCCATCTTGTCAATATATTTTAGCAGCACTTGGGTGTAGGGTGGGGGGGGAACCAGTTTATGACCTTTTTGAAACGTGGCTGAGAGGCGTCGTCATATTTTCATATTAATCGTATCAATCAATAAGGGGAAGCATTTTTTTATATTTTTGCAGTATACAGTAATGTTAAAATGGTCAATCTGAGAATTGATCAACAGTCAAAGTCATAAAAGTCATTTCAATATCTGCAGGGAAGTCTAATGTCGAGGTTGCCAAAATCGAAGTGTATCAGCATAAATTCACAATCACAAAAAAGAAAAAATCAACTCTACAAGAAGTTACAGTTAGGTGTAAAGTCTCTTGTAGGTTTAATCTCAAGGTTAAGCTCAATTGAAAGCGTGCTGACGAAACACAGCCACAGGGCAAAATACCAAGTTTTTAGGGAGTCCTGAGTTTAGTGTTTATGGGTTGTCACTGGCCCCATTCGCTCTCCTTAATGAGGTAGGAGGTGTGTGGATACTTTGTTTCTTGCTTCTCTCTACCCATGTTTTTACACTTTTGAGTGGGTCGGTAGTAGTTGAGAGAAGATTTTACTTTGTAGTTGCAGAATATTATCAACCCGGTCTCATTTCAAACTTGTCCAATAGCAACATTTTGTCACCAACCCTTGGCAACGCACACAGACGTGCATGCTACCCATTAACAGCTGAAACTGACGCACCAGGCTTTCAAGTGACTTCAATGTAAACCCATCTACAGCTGTATGAGACGCCCTGCCCTTATGACATAATATAGAGTGTGAAAGTCTGCGCATGGAGGAGGTGGGCTGGATGGATGGCTCAAACAAGCACAGGACTTTCACATGTACTATGTAACATATTTATTGTAAGCCAAAACATTGTTCTTTCCTAAACCTACCCTAGTTATTTTTTGATTAAACTCAAACTGTGGCCGTTTCAAACATTAATCCCATGTTAAAAGGCTCTGTCAGATACATCTGTGAAAGGGTACCATGTGCTTCAGCATGAAACACCAAGGGGCGGTGACCAATCCTTTGCATGTGATGAGTTGGCATGAGGATGGGTTGATATGATATGCAACAGTAATTAGCCTTCACAGCAACTCACCTAGTGTGCGAGCTGAAACGCCAGCTGTGATTGGTAGCTTGGCGGCCGCTGACTGTGCTGAGATTGCCTCTCGACAAGACTGGTCTGGTAAAAAAGTGTGTTGTGTGTGGACATCAGGCCTGGTGGGCACCTTAATCCTGTTTTTCAAAGACTGACATGGATGTGTATTGGGCTCCATTCCCTGTGTTCTTGCCCTTCAGATGTGATCAGAGGTGAGTTTTGTGTCTGCCTGCTTGTGGTATTGTGTAAGATCAAAAACAGCCAGTTAGTGCAGCCAGCAAGGGGTATAAGCACCTGGCTTCATCTCCTTTGGCCCTGCTCAAGGGCGTAGCATGTGTGAAATAGAACAAAGGTTATGTCATTGTACCTCTTGATGATGACTAGTGGAGCTTTCAATCTTAGTCATTCTGCCACCTCTTAAAGGTCCAACATTCAGACTCACTATATGTCAGTAAACAACTATTTGCTATGTAAAGATATAGTGGAGTGTTGGAATGAAGTCACACCCCCTGTGCTGTTATCCGATCTTCTCTGTTTATCCAGGATGGACGTACATGCAAGTTAGTGCATGTGAGAGAATCTCAGAGCAGGACACAAAATTGCAGCTGCCTGATTACAATCTTTTTCATATCGCAGCTAAACAGTACACTAAAATATGTTTCTGAAAACATTTTAAGCGAAGAATAGACAATTCAGTAACATGATCTTGATCCATATTGGATCAGAAATGCCTAAATGAGAGTTTGATCTGAGTTTTCGGGAAGCTTCATTTCCAAGCAGGACACAAAATGGTGGCTACCTGGTTACAATCTTTCCAGTATTGCAGCTAAACAGTACACTAACCTGTGTTTCTGACAAGGTTTAAGGCCATGTAGTAATAGAATCTTGATCCATATTTGATCAACAATGCCTAGTTTCACAATTTGATCTGACTTTTGTGAGTGTGTGCATTTGTTTTGGACTGAGATGCTGGTGGTCTTCTGTGGCTTTTAGTGGCAGTAAATGTAGTTTACAGCACAGCTGAGTTGCTTACTTTGTAGATGACAACTTTGAGTGTGATGATGATGTATACAGCCTATACCAGGAGGATTTTGTGTGAGCCTACGAAGCTTGTTAGGATGATGCCTGCACTAATAAAACATGGGTTACGATTTGTAAGCAACACAACCAAGACAAAAATACAGAGGAAAGGAGTGAAGCACTAATAAATGTACCATTAAATATATTCTCAAAAGGGAAGAAATCCCCCCCTCCCTCTTTTTCTTTCTATAGTTTTTTACTCTTCCTCTCAGTTGGTCTACACCGGGACCAATCAGTGTATTTCTGCTGACGTGCAAGACTGTGTGTGTACAGTAAGTGTGTCTGTGAGTGTGCGTACTCAACAACCTTACTCTATGGGGAGTTGTTTAAGGTATCAGACATGGGAGCATACTGAGCTAAACCCTTTGAAGTAACTCATCTCGATGTCAGAGGACACTACAGGATTGTCTGATGTGTGTGTGTGAGTGTGAGTGTGTGCATATTGTATATGAGTGAATATCCCTTGTGTACATATGATTTTGCAGTGTATGTTTACATGCATGTTTATACAGTATCTACAATTATCACAGCAATGGTTGTTAGAGACAACAAACAAAATCACATACACCCCTATCATGTAAGCTGACTTGTGCTTCTTTTAGTTTTTTGCAAATAAACTCATAACAAACTGCATTTTCTGACGTGCCACTGGATAAGAAAAAAAAAAACGGGTTTTTGTATTTTTTTGCCAACCAAACTATGAATCCATATTTATGCAGATCCTAATGAAATCATTAGTATAGCAGACATCCTCTTGAGAATTTTTTCTTCTTTACTATTCTTACCCTTGTGTTTTTGCATCTTTAGTCAGTACCAAGTTTCACAAAAATGGATGCGTGTGTGTGGAGTACTGATGCGGTTGTTGATTGGGCTGGAAAGGTGACCAGGGGTCTTGGGGTTTCGGTAGCATTCAGTTTGTTAACCTCTTCAGCCCACTATTCATGATAAAGGGGCCCTCTGCAGTATCTCTCTGCTCAAGTTGCTCACCATTACCTCTCAGTGTTTTCGGTATAATTACATACTACTTTTATCTTACTTCAAAGGGTGTGATTTTAGCATTTGTCTTGGGACTTTTAGCTCCAAAAGAAAATGTATCTCATGTGGTGTTCCCCAGGGGTCAATTTTAGGCCCATTATTGTTTAATTTGTACTTGTTGCCCCTGGGCCAACTTATCAGGAAGCACAATGTGTGTTAACATAATTATGCTGATCCATGACATGCAACTATATATTTTACCCGATGATCTGACTGCTATTAATACTAATGTATCAAGTACATGAATAACTGGATGTTGAGTAATTTTTTACAGTTAAACAATGACAAGACAGAATTCCTGTTTATCAGGGCAAAAGCTGACAGGAAATCTATTTTAAATTGTCACCACAGTCCCTGGAAAACAGCAGGCAGGTCAGAAATCTTGCCGTCATCTTGGATGCTTATCTCACTTACCAAAGCCATATAAACAGTATGGTTAAAACCAGATTTGATCATTTAAGAAATATTTCCAAAGTCAGGAGCTTTTTATCCCAGGATTATGCTGAAATTAGAATTGATGCTTCTTGCTTTGTTTTAAGGCTTTGTTTTAAGGCTTTACATGGTCTGGCACCCCAAACTCTCTCAGATATGCCTGTGAGTTATGATCCAGCTAGACCCCTCAGGTCATGTGAAAAAGCCCAAAATTTGTGAATCTGCCTTAAGCTTTTATGCTCCAAACCTCTGGAATAAGCTGCCCAATCATTTTAGGTGTGCCACAACACTATCATCTTTTAAAACTAAACTGAAAACATCCCTTTTTAGTTACGCCTTTCAGTGGTCTGATTGGCCAGCCTCAACTTTTATTTTATTTTACAATGTATTTTACTTTGTTTTATTTATGCCGTTATTTCTTTTACCTCATGTGGTTTTATATTTTTATTGGTGGACTGTTGGTTTTAATTATTTTATCTCTTATCATTGCATTATATATATTGTATGCATTGTTTTAAATGTGGTTATTTTACACTGTCTTCATAGTTCTTGTGGCTGCAATTTTACTGCAGGTGCAACCACCTGGAATGAAATGTGCTATATAAATAAAGTTTTTCTTGCTTGCTTTAGAGTCAAACATTTGTCATCATCTATTATATGACCACATTTATCAGTCATTTTGAATGATTTATCCCACTGGAAACTGAACATCTTTTAGTTGAGTGCAAGATATAAACTGCTGTCAGTTTGTAATGTATTTAATTTTTACAAATATAGTACAATACTGTATTTGTTATTTTCTAAACAAATATGGTAACACAGCAGCAGCACACAAGCCCACACACAGCAAGAGCTGTGTTATTCCCACCACACCTGGGAAGGGAATATCTTTGTTGCAGTGACATTCACAGTGCTCTGGTAATGCATAAACACACTCACTGAGGGAATGAAGGAAGTCATACCTATCAGGGAGGTTTTGACTGCCATACATGAATATATCATCTTCTACAATGCCATGTCACACCATGTCCCTTACTTGTCTACTGTTTTCCCAACTCAGTTTAGATGAAACCATACCTGCATCTGTGTAATGATAAGCTTTGACAGCATATTACAACTACAGTAGCTTGGAAAATAGCGAGACGGGGCACTGAATTTGATTAATTCAGTGTTTATCAGAGTGGTGAGTAATGGGAAATGTTACTGTAATTCTGAAGGATTATGAGTATGAATCGAGCATACAGGCTGCATTATGTGTGGGTCTGGTTGTGTCTTTTTTTTTTTTTTTTTTTTTTTTTTTTTTGGTAGGTTTGTAAAAGAAACAGCCAGCAGCAGTGCTGATACAGCGGATTGTAAGCTGTAGTTTCACACGAACCTCTTCAGCTGTCGCAGTCCCTCCTGCCCAACCTGCTGCTGCCCAGGGTCACTCCTCCTCTGGAGCTGCTCTTCACTGCTGGAGTGACTCCGGGCTAGGCAGAGCAGACAGGCTGAGTGTCCACAGGGAGGGCTGCTGCCGGGATGCCCCTCCACATACACCGAGTTTGTGATCAAATGTTTTATTTATTCAATATTTTGGAAAAAGACAATGTACAATAACCAATATAACACATGCCACAGCAATTTCCAGCCAATAAACAGTTGCACAAAATGACAACGGGACAAAAAACAAGATCAGAGAAGAAGAAAAGAAAAGAAAAAAACCCACTCACCTCACACGAATGGATTTTTCAGTTGTGTCACGCATCAGAAATATTTATTTTAATCCATGTAGCTGTCTGCACAGGCTCTGTGCAGCTTGCACACAAGCTCTGTCTGATGGGCATAAATGTGAGCACACCTGGTGCCCTGTAAAAAGGCACTGGATAAGTTCTCTGCAGTGTTTTTGTGGGCAAACTGTACATTTACTGCCATTAGACAACTTAACTGATAAACTTTCATCCCTCTGCCCCGATCGCCAACGCTTGTGGGCCCCGAGAGCAGCCACCAGCCTTCTCTTTTTTGCCTTTTTCTCTTTTGCTCATCCACACCCTCTACACACACACACGCACGCATGCACGCACACGCACACGCCACACACACACACACACACACACACACACACAAATTGCTGTTCTTATGTCAAAATCATATACATTGTGTTGATGGAAAAATGGACCAGGAATACTCACACATATTGAAAGAAATCTGCACACTGCACAGTGGGCACTTTGGCTGCTCATTTGCTGCTGGACTCTTTGAAATATGCAGACATGACGGACGGAGCCTATATGGACAGAATATTCAGTGTGGTGTAAACGAGGCTGTCACAAAAGCCTGATTCTGATGTAAAGTTTGCAGTTTAGACAAAGGGTAAGTATTTCACCAGAAACAAGCAGGGAAGCAGGAATTGGTGCACACAGAAAGACATGTAAAAGATGAAGAAAAAAAAAGCATTGAGTGGAGGAGACAAATGTAGGAGCCATTTAAGCAGACAAAGTGAGTCTGTATGCATGGACACCTGATCCTTTAGGTGTATTTGCAGAGTGAGGTGAATCACAGCCACAGTCTGTGCTTGTAGTTTACTGCTGACCAGTCTAAAGGTATCTTAAGCCTGGGGGAGGTGAGAATAGACCCTATATCCACCATAATTACTGACCAAAGCCCACGGGAGGAGAGTGGGTCTGAGAGAAAAGACAAGGACAGGAGAGGAGAAAGATGTGGGGGTGGAAGCCTGAGAATAGACATTCTTAATAAGATATTTGCCATATTAGTGAAAGTTGACAATCGAGATTACAGGTGGGGGGTATGTTATGCAAGATTAAAGTGGCTGTATAGCTACTATACATTAGTTGATTGTGGAATGTAAGGGAGGGAATCTGTAAGATCTGATATGGTTGGGTAACTTATATAGATGAAGTACTTAATAGATAATCTAACCAGTTAATTAGAATACTGATTAATCTGCTAATAGATTATAACTGCAGATCATGTGTCATCACTTTTACACCTCCCTTGACACCTTTGATCCTACAGCAAACTATGTCATGTAAATGACCTGAAGGGTAGTGAAGCGTATCTACTGTAAATGTAAGTGTCTCACATTTACAACTCTGCAGTAAAGTGAAAAACCTGGTGGTATTCCTGTGAAAATTAAGCTCTGCAGACACTCTGAGAATACAGTTAATTGAAATGGGATATGTGGACAAAGAAAGCATAGCAAAACATAATCTCTGTAACCCTTCTGGATATCGTAATTAACAGGAGCGAAGTATTACAGTCTTCCAAAAGAGGTCAGACACATGAAGACAGTGTTTTCCAGCTAGTGGATCAACCCACATGTGGAATGTAGCTTTTTTTTGTTTTGTTTTGTTTTTTGGCATTTTTGCCTTTATTAGATAGAACAGCTGAAGAGTAGACAGGAAAGGGGGCAGAGAGAGAGGGGATGACACGCAGCAAATGGCCGGGAGGCGGGAGTCGAACCAGCGGTCGCTGCAGAGGACTAACAGCCTCCATACATGGGTCAGATGCTCTACCAACTGAGCTAAACGTCCGCCCGTGGAATGTAGCTTTAAAACCTTGTAGCAAGTAGTATGTGTATATTTGCTAAATATGTCTGGAGGAAATTGTAGCAGAGGATTGTACTTGCTTGCAAGTGATGTCAAAAAATGGCAAACAGAGGTCTGAAGGGTTGTGTTTATATGATTGCATATCTAGATTCTGAAAAATATTTCTAAACCAAGCTATTTGGATTATGAATGGGTTGTTAACCCTCTTGCTCCATAGTAACTACTGATAAAAAATGTAAAGTTGGTAAGGACAGCAGGGGTGGACTGAAACCAGACTACCTGTATTAAAAAAAAAACCAACAACAACAAAAACATTAAGGCAAAGAAAAAAAAAACACAAAAGAGAAATGTAAAGTGAAAAAGGGACAAAATGCGTGAGTCTGAGTTAAGGGAAAACAGGAGAGTTGTCCCATCCCATTAAGGGTCCCTCACATAGTAAGGCACTGAGGTTTGGTCTGTGAATTATGGATAGAAATATATTAAATATGGATGGGTGCTTCCCTACAGGACAGCAATGGAGTGAATGAGGACCGTCTGTTTGTCTTTCTGCCTGTAAACACACACACAAACACACTTACACACACACACACACATGGGCAGTTATGATTGTACATAAGTTGCAGTATGCATCAACACATCAATCGCAAAGAAAAAAAGTTTTGAAATACTGTATAAAACACTGCAAAAATACAGCCGTGAGCAATGCAAGAAGTTATTTGCCATGAAAAAATTAATCCTTTATAATAATTTTATTTTGTGGTATTTGACAGTGATTTTGGAAACCTTGTTTCAATTTAAAAATTCTTAGTAACACAATTTCAGTTCTTGTGTGCACTCACACTACACAGACCAGGATGAAAGGTGCATAATATTTAAAGGCAAAGAGTCCATTCCAATCTTTTTGGATAGTACAACAGAGAGGAACAAAGGCAAGAGATACTGAATGTAGCCCCTGAAAATGAGTTCCAAAAACCCTCAGGGCAGAATGGTTCGAGTTCTTTTTGTCACTGAATAATGAATTTCTAGTATTTTTAAGGCATTAAAATACAGTTTGATAGTGGCCTGTAAGAAAGCACAACAAAGTAGAGTGGATCACCATTCACCATCAGCAAGTGAGAACAGAGGCTCAGAGCAACAGAGCAATAATTCTATGGAAATATATATTTTACTAAATTTACAACATGCAAACCACTTAAATGTACTAGTAAAGATGTATTCATCTTAATTTCCATGCTCTTTATTTGTCGTATTTATTCAATAGATTCTGGTTTTTATTTATTCTATGTTTTGCTGGAGAATTGATGATATGCCCAGACAAAATCTCTAAAGTACATTTTATTACACTCTTGGTTAACACAACATTAGGATAATATTTGCTCTACATCAGCCTGTCCAATCAATGGTTAATTATTGCCACTTAAATATACAGCAGAGGCAGAGAATGAGTCTGGGTTGTAATTAAACATTGACCTCAATGTAACAATTCAGTCATGAGTCCCGTCTTCACGTTTTTTTCCTGTCTGGCACTCCCCTGTACTCTACTTTCATGGCTTCTTGCCAGAGGGAACCATGCAATTATGCCTCTTTGTACTCTCACAAAGTAAAGTCACTTATAAGGGCACATATGCATGCCAGATGTTTCTATGTGGGGTGGCACAGACTTAGACACACATATGCTGTATATAAATAACAACAGCATACTGTATGGGATTTTTATGCAGTAGGCCTATCCTATGGTGATGCATACATTTTGTGACCCATATAATTTTTTTTTTAGTTCTCTCTATTTCTCCTGTTGTCCATGAGTACTGAGTTTGTTTTTGTAGGATTGTATATATGATTGTTAATCAGATATACACTTCACCATCAAAAATAAACAGTTATTATAAGGGGAAAAGTATTCTGCTCTAGTCAATGATATTAAATTACATGAATCCTCAAAAAGAAACTTGAAGGATTTTATTAATCTGCTTTGAGACAATAAATAGCTTGGAATCACCAGGCAATGATGGATATACTGTATAATTTCACAAATGCTTTCAGGGCACACTTTCTCCTTTCCTTTTGTTGTTAAATAATGATTTAATAGTGCACCAATTACATTCAAAGAGATTAGATGTGCTACCATACTATTAATACCATGTAAGTCAGCTAACAGTGAGAGTAAAAATTCATGCAGTGAAAAGGTAATATTACCCTCCACTGGTAATTATCTCAATAGCATGAGAATACCAATTAATTGAACACCCAGACGTAGCAATGCTGGATTTAACAAAGTATAGAAAAAGATAGAGTGGCCATATCTCATTTATGCAGTAAGTATGGTTAAGGTGCTGTCCTGACAAAATTGATTAATGCACTTTATCTTACACTGTGGGAGTAGTTGGTAAGATAGTTGGTAAAATAGCCCTCTCACATGAATACAAACAACGCAGTGGGGCCATCAAAGGTTACCAATGTTGTAATTTCCAAAGCAAATCTCTATGCTGATGACACACTTTCAAGACTATGTAATGCCATGTGTTAAATCATGTGGTGAATTCCTCAGATTCAGCAGGATGAATGTTGCAGTTCTTATCAGCATACTATGTCTGATTGTAAATTCCCACAGCAGTTATTAAGGAAATTAATTACCAATTACCAGACATACCAAATTCCTAGTGTAGCATTACTGATATTAAAAAACCCTTTATGTAAATCAAAAGCAAATCAGAGTAGTTGAGTGCTATTGTGATGTATTCAACTTAACTAACAAGGTTAAACTTCAGATTTAATAATCAGATTTTACTCTGGGGATTATGAAACAAAGTGTTCTTTAGGATGCATGGACTATTATGCAGTGGTGACAGGTTGCAGTTAAAATCATTAATCATTAAGCTGTAAGAGCATTTATACAAAACCTTTTAATTGATATGTTTATCACAAATTCCTCAAACAATATGCAACTACTCCGGTTTAAAGCAAGACGGATGGCATAAAAATAGGTTATTTTGAATAATTAATACAATAGACGATGACAACATATTAATAAATATTTTGAATATTTCACAAAAACTAAAAGGCTCTTTTGATAACTAAAAGCAGGAACTTGCACATCAATAAGCATCAGAATCATTTGCACAGCTGCAGGGAGGAAAATAGGCAATATTCTGGAGAGGAGGTGAAACTACTGAGCTACTCGTATCTAGGCTAATTAATTTTAAAATGAAAGGCTAATTACTCTCGTCTGAATTTAGAGTTTTCCCCATTTTTTTCTGGCGCCAGCAGCTGCAACTGAAGGTTATGGAGACATTTTTGCGCATTCTGGTTATGTTATTAATTATTCATGACAGTTTGGCAGAGCTCCAAAGGGCAAAACTATGCAAAACGTTGCATTTTTCAGAGTTTAAGTAAAAGTTTAAGTCAAGTTTCCTCAGCTTTTTGCCTTCAAGTCTGTAGTCAAGTCCTCAGGGATTCAAGTCTAAAGCGAATTGAGTCCCACACTAAGTTGTATTGCAAGTCCTCATCCTTGCGACTCGAGCCCGTGTCTCAAGTCTACAGCTCTGCTATCTAACCATCCCCTGTTACACTCTCTGATTCCATCCCATGAACCTGGATTTCTCTGGCTAATAGGAAAAGGCAAGGAAGGCTGAGTTTTCCAGCTGTGCCCTGTCAAATATTCATTCTGCTCCGAGCAATCTATACCTGCACTACATCCAACTTGTGACACACTTCCTGTAGTATGTAAAATACATAACACTGAGATATTCCCAAGCTCTCAAGTCAGAATAAAATAAAAGCCTCTGCAGGATTTGAATTGTCTCCACATGTACACAATAATGAGAAATACATACATAGATATCCAATCTAGCCCGAGTCATGTGAATTTCCTGAATCTGGAGATGTGGAGATGGTTCACACGGATTTCACACATCCCCCATGGCATGCTTCCGTGCCCATTAGGACAAGAGTTCCATGCTAGCTACAGCTGCAACATGTCAGATCAATTTCTTCTTTAGATACCACAGAGTGTATGTTCCGCTATGGTATCTGCAAGCACTACAAAATCCACTGGAGTGTGCATACCAAAAGGATTATCTGTTAGTCTCACTTAAAATCGTCATTATACTTGACTTCTCGTGCTCACATGCCATGCACAAATCTGTAAGGTGCCTTTCAGCGGCTGTAGATTTTGATTTATTGAGGTGTGTGTGTGTGTATGTGTGTTGTTTGTATGCTTGTGTGTGTGGCACACAAACCCCTGAGCAATCTAATGTCATATTAACATACAAGATGTATTAGCATTTTAGTTTCATCTCGTTTTCTGATCTTCAAATCTTTCTCTCACACACACGCACATAAATGCAGTTATCATGTGTTTTAAGAAATGACACCTGCAAGCACTTCTTATTGTGTGGCTGTCTGAAAAAAGTGAGTTTTTCTGTGCACGGAAGAAGATATGCAATAACTCCAACTCCAACTCTAGTGTCCAGACCACTGTGAAGCAAGAACAGTGAAGAGCCTTGACTAAGATGAGCAACCAATGGGTCCTCAAATAAGAGGTTGTCCAGGCACACCACTTTTTTGGAGTTAATTTTACTTGGTTGCTGCTGTTTCAGTTGCATAATTGTAGTGTACTATTATGACTTGTTTTTTGTTTGCTGTTTTAACAAGGCTTCAAGCCGGTAAAAATATTACCTATTCACACCAAAAACTGTAAATAAAGATGGATGATGCCTTTACACTTACTCCAACTGTACAAAAATGAATCCAAAACATCCAGGATACGAGTGCTGCCAGCTTACACAGGTGACATTTGGAGCCAGAGTCTGTGCAGCAGTGACCAGTGTTGGAGCTGTGTTATTGACAGCTCACTCAATCACAAGCAGAACTCAGCTGTCAATCATGGCATAAAACCCTGCTTTTAATCATCAAATAACTAATTAAAATCAAACTACTCAGGTGAAATGAACTCTTTAACAAAATCAGTGTGATAAGAACTACTTAAAATGACTAAAAACATCTTTGGGAACAATGCATTTGATGTATACTTTGCTGTTTAGTTTGGCCCATGTCCTAGCTATTAACATTAGGAGGCAGGATTTATGACATATACTGCAGCCTTCCACCAGGGGGCGACTGAGATGCTTTGGCTTCACTCTCGGGGAGCTGTGATCCTGTCCTCTTCTAATATATGTCATTGATTCTCACCAGAACAATGCTGATGTTGCCAGAAATGCATGCATCTTGAAAAAGCAAACTTAATTTTACACAGTCTTGCAAAGTTACAAGCAACAAGGAATCATAAAGTATTGATAAGACTGAACAGAGCACTGGAGGAGACAAAAGTGATAGTGGTGCGAGAACTTGAAGACTTGGCTCAAGACAGTTGGACAGAACGGCAGACATTACATCAAGTGGATAATAGGCATGTTACCAACAAATAGATTTCAGAACTTGTCAGTGATAATCTGTTTCTGTTTGGAAACACTGAATTCAAATGAATTTTGAAAGTTTTCACAGCCAGCAGAAATGTCAGAAATTAAACTTTAAAGGAGACCTATTATGCTTTCCCTTATTTTCTGTCACATACACAATAATGTTATAATCTCAGCTGTTCATACTAAATGTGGACAAAGTTTCAAATGATGATACAAATGTATGTAAAAGTAATCCCTGTGAGCAAAAAGGTGTCAGGTTTCAGACTGCTCTCAACACAAGGTTTCAAATGTTTTTTTTTTCTTTTTTTGCAACAAGCTGGCGGCTTTCTTTCTATGATCATCTGCTTCAGGCACAGCAGAGGTCTGCAAGCCCACGGGTCCCTTTCATTAACTTATCCATTGAGACTCCAAAATGTTGACTAAAGCCTGGATTTTCTTTTTCTTAATATTATTTTTTGGCCTTTGAGACTTTATTTGACAGAACAGCTTGTCTGGCATGGGGTGAAAAACAAAGCTGACCTGAAATAGAGATAGGCTGTGCTGTTTGATATCATGCTGTTTCACACCAACTCAATGTTAGCAGTTAGCCTTAATGTTACAGGCTGTATAGTCCTGTGACCAGAAAATATAATGTAACAGATGGTAACATGCAGACAAAAAGCGAGTTGTGGGTAACATTTGTCTAATAACAAACATAAAGCTGTTTATTAATTATTAATGCTAGCTAACGTGGATGGTCATTTCAAGCCAACGTGCTATTCTATATTCACTGGGCACTATTCAACGATTATTCGATGCTTTTATTTGTCCACTGAACTCTTTTGACCTCTGAAGCTGTAACAATTTGTGCTGCTTTTCTGACAAGGTGTCAGTTAGTTTGGAGCCAGTAAATGTTCAGTAAACAGCCTGTCACTCTGAAATAAAATACATCAGGGCCTGCAGATGTCCTGTCAGCGTCTGGCTGGTAATAATGCAATGTTACCAGGGCCTGTAATAATTAATTATTATAGTTATTTCCAGGCACTGGTAAAACAAGGGAAACAAACAATGAAAAATAGATGTTAAAAGCCATACCTGGTCACATCACTATTCGATTTTTTTTTAACTGATTGACTATTTGAATATTTGAAAATCATGACCCATCCCTGCTAGTTAACAAAGTTAATTTATCCATTCAAATTAGCTGTAGCTAGCCTGGCTAAGAAGCTAGCAAATGCCTTTTTGATGGAGGAAGGAAAAAAAAAAGCAAACAACTAATAAAAATTAAAAAAAACAATTCACACACAAGATTGTACACTGCCCCTACATTAATTTTACACTGTAGTGACATATAGATTTTCATCACACAATAACATGTTCAGACGCTCAATAGACAACGCTTCAAAATTGAGTGCAATCAACAATAGATGTGGTGATGTTGTTCAGATGTCGCAGTGACGTATATGTGCTTACTGGGACCATCAATCCTCCACCTCCTCCACCTCCTTGTCAGTTAGTAGGATTGATGGGGTTTGTGTCTGATGACCAACCTTAGACTGCATCCCTCCCAGACAGCAATGTTTCTAGGATTCCCTGTAGGTGCACTGTGAAGAGGACTGGCATGAATATCTACCTTCAGTATGTGTGTTGCATTCTTCCTTTCCAAAGACGGATTGTTGTGCTTGCCTGATTGTTTGACTGTGTCAGGTCAGTCAGGCTCGGTATGGGTGGCTTCGCCTTCATGACCCTACTACAGAAGGATGCTAGAGCGATGGCCTGCATCTTTATGTGACCCACAGTCATGGCTTTGTTGGTCTCACAACAGGGATTGAAGGCATCAAGTGTCGCCCTTTTAAGCCGTTAAAGTCTGTGTGAAATATAGCAACGATTACGAACCTTAACCCTCGTTCTGTGAGACAAATTGTCATCTTGCCAGTGGACTAGTGCGTTTCTCCTGGTTTGGCATCACTGAACAGGTTCTTAGTCTCAATATACAAAAACAAAGTAACAGATATCTAAGGCCTGCTGACAGAGATGGCAAGTAACTAGAACAAATACTTAGTTACTCTACTTAAGTAGATTTTTCAGGTGTCTGTACTTGAGCATTTATTTTTCTGACTGCTTTTTACTTAAATATCTGTACTTTCTACCCCTTACATTTTCAAAACAGGCTTGTTACTCTTTTTAAAGCATGTGAGGGGAGTTTGTATTTTTATTTTGCATAATTGTACACTGTCATCCCATCAATAAGACCAAATTTAACCTAAATGAATGGGACAATGACACATAGAGAAGACAATTCCTTCATGCGTCCATCAGTAATATCACATACGACACACATAACAAGACATAAAAGACGCAACAATGTGACAAGACAAAATTACACAAAAGACGCAACAAGACAAACATGACGAAAAAGATGTAGCAAGACAAAACCAATGCAAAAGACATGACAAGACAAAATTGATGTAACAAGACATAACAAGACGAAAATAACGTAACATAACAAAATTACATAAAAAGGCGCAACAAGACAAAAAATAATGTAACTTCACATAACAAGACGTAACAAGATCAGAACAACACAAGAAGACAAAATTAGGTAAGAGACATAATGATACGAAAACAACGGAAAAGATGTAACAAGACAAAAACAATGTAAGAAGACAAAAACTAAGTAAAAGATGTAACAAGATAAAAACAACATAAAAGACTTAAAGAAAATGTAAAAGATGTAACAACAAAAATGACATAATGACAAAAGCATGATGAAAGACATAACAGGACAAGATGAAACAGAGGGGAGGGAGACAGTAGAAATGTCCTTTAGAGGACTACTTTTTACTTTTATACTTAGAGTACATTTCAGAGACTGTACTTTGCCGCTTTTACTTGAGTAAAGAAGTTGAATCAGTGCTTCTACTTTTAACAGAGTATTTCTTTCCACACATATCTGTACTTCTACTTGAGTGAAAAATGTGTGTACTTTTGCTACCTATGCCTGCTGATAAATGGATTTAAAATAATGGTGTTTACATCTTTACAGAATGGACATGGAGGCGTGAAACAGTCCGTGTTGGATGGATTTTTAAAAAAGCGTGCAATTCACCCGCTCAAACCATACACTCTGCAAGACTGTAAATAATGTACCCGGGGTAATTGTTCCTGCACTCATGTTTAAGTAATACCATCCATCATGTAAACACATTGCCCTGGCTACACATGAAGTATATCATGCTAGATGGGGAGCAATTTCAAGGCTATTCACTTGACTCCTTCATACATAATCCTATTGATTGATTTTTAAGAACTCTGTGTGAACATAAACGGGGGAGTATTTAGCACAATAAAAGAGACACTTGCATTTCCCCAACAAATGTTCGAGGAGGAACCATAAGGTAAATGATGGCTAACAATCTACTTGTAGGTGATATAGTCATTTTCTCAGCCTTGACGCTGAATGTGAAATATCAATCAAAGTTAACAAAGGAAGAGTTACCATCTGGGCTTATTGTCTCCTGTCAAAGACGTGCACACTTCAGCTACCAATGGCAGGCTGTTGCTCACTCCCCTTCTGTCTTTTCCTGTCTTCTTTCTCCATCTCTCCATTTCTTGCTTTATTCACATGCTATCTCTTTTTCTCTGTCTTTGTTGCTCTCCCTCCTCCTTTCCCTTCTGCCTCTGCCAGGCGTTGAAGAGGAATGATTACTAAATGATTGCTGGCTGGATGATTGAATGGCACGCTTGACATTTTCCCATCAGTACTATACAGTGGAAGGGGGGGGGGGACGCTGCACTGACCTTCCCCTGCAGCATTATGTATTGTGTTCAGCGATTGTAGTTGGCTGCTTTCTTCTCATCATACTTCGCTGACTTCTGAGGGACATGGTTGTTGTTGTTGTAGACCCATTCCAGCCCTTGTTGCATGTACTGTATGTGTATGTGTGTACTGGACTAGCTCTGTGTGTTCATGCTATAAATGAGAAAGTGTTAAGAAGCACTAGCTAGTCATTACAAAGTGACATAAAAGTGCATAGCTAAAGATAATTGGATGAAATTCTTTAGATGAGTATAAAAGGCATAAATAAGTCTAAAGAAAGAATCTGAGTCTGGTTGCTTCGGCTAAGGTTTCCCTTAAACTTTCATCTAAGGATGCCTTAGGAAAAGGTGAGTTGCGTAAAATCACCCAAAGGATTTCCTTGGGATGTTGTAAGAGAAAGCACTTTGATCTCTCTAGTGTTTGCCCTTAGCTACTTCAGTATTCCCTCATGTGTTTTTAGAATGTCCTTAAAAAACTTTTCCTTAGAAAATTTTAAGGGACGCATAATGCATAAATCTCTTCAAAGTTAAATAATCTGCGAACATAAGGCAATGGCTGAATTTCTGGTGATTGAAGAGGAAGAGGAGATACCAAGACACACTGAGAATACTGAAAAACAACTGGACACATTGAGCAATGCCAGCAACTCTTTGGACAGTAAAGCTCTGATGACAGCACTAGCAACTTCGTAGCTGGCCAAATGTTAACAGAACTCTGTCTCATATACGTATTTACATTAGCAATATTGTTTATTGAAATTCACTAGTTGTTAATGTTTAACTTTCCCCTTTCTTGCTGTCACAGTAATTCGTAGTTCTTATATGGTTTGTTTCACAGCAATATTTCTCACTGATTTTGTCAGGTAGCTATCTTACTTGCCTCATCTCTGCTTGTGTGTATTTGTATTTGTTATGACTGAGTTAAATTCACTTCGTATTACGTGTGTGCATTTTCCATATTCTTCTGTCCGGTTTGGCTTTCTTTTTCTTTGTCTATTCTCTCTGCTGTCCATTTTAGAAAGCTAGCCAACACCAACAGCTAGCCTATGGCAAGGAGACAACCTACTGTAGGGGGTTTATGCAATGCTCCTAAGTAAACATTTTAGCTTAAGGAAATATTTTGCTTATGGGACAAAGCTTAACTTAAGATGGTTTATGCAACTTTTAGCAGCTATTGGCCAAACTGTTTCTGGCTGAAAGGGTAATATAATGACCAAAACTGTCAATCTCATATTTTTCATGCTTATTTTAAGTTTTAGAGCAGGGGTCGTCAAAGTGCGGACCTCAGAAACATTTGTATGGCTTCCTGACCATGATATGAAATACATGCATTATGCCTTAACCAGTTCATTACTTTTATTAGTCTAAATTAAATACAGTGCCAGGCTACTGGCTGTGTGTGTCTGTCAGGTTAGGAGTGAACTTGGTTGCATGACAACTAGTGGTAAAGACTGTGTTTGGTCATCAATGCTAGTGCTGTTAGCTAAAGTTAGCTGTTTCAGTGGACAACTCAGCAGTTTAAGTAGGATGAAAAGGCCACCACAAAAAAAAAAAAAAAAAAAAAAAAGTTGAGGAGGAAAGGAGGTTTCAGGAACTCACCTCTCACTTTGTGAGACCTCGGCGGGCAGGTAAAGTGATCTGCCTTCACAAGTTCATGGGTTCTCCTGTGCAGTGGCTCTCAATCATAGGCATATTCCACATATTGACACTTAGTCACCAAAACCTGCGGTGAAATAGTTTTCAAACTGCGAAGAAGTTCTTGCCGTACTTTTCAAGGTATTCTGGCAGTGTAGGAAAAATCCCAACTGGTTATTGCTACATTCCTGAGGGGGAAAAGCCAAGGCAATTCAGTGGCTCCACAATCAGCAAAATAAAAGCATATATGTATATATATATATATATATATATTATATATATATTATATACATATATATATATATAATGTATTATAAAAACAAAAATATAGGTATGCCTATGAATAATTGTATATCCATTGTGTATGAATGATAATCACTTGTTTACTCAGAATATGTATATACAATCATCTCCTGTCAAGACTTTCAGTCACTGTTCCTGTGTACTTCCCCACTCCCACCCTTCCACTATCGTGCTCTCTCAACTTCAAAATTCATGCATTCCTGGTAATTTTCAACCACAGCATTTCTTCTTAGACAAATCTGTCAGAGCCCGAGGCAAAGTCTATCTCTCTGTCCTGTCTTGGTGAGAAAATGAAACACCTATTCCCTTAATTATACTAAACATAAGTGTCTAACTTTCCCTGAGATGCTCTCCACTTTGACACACATTCAAAGTAAAGATAAACTTTTATGATATACATAATAAAATATGGACAATTTCCCCAGCTGCCAGTATGTGGAGTGTTCTATTGTTTTATTCTTGTCCCTCTCCACCGTGTATGGGAAAGGTGTGTGTATTAATTACAGTTTGTAAATGAAGCTGTAATCTATCTTTTAAATGAACAGCTGTCTGAATGCCTGGTGGGATGCTCCCAGGTGAGCTTTCTTTATGTCCCCCACGTCATCTAGAGATATTTATTCAAATGGAAGACAACAAAAGATGATGGGATATCATCTATCATGATCAGCATTCATTTAAAGCAACAGTACAGCCCCTAGTTGTTGTTATAGAATCCAGTATCACTCCTGAATCCCCGTATTTGACTGTTGATGTAAGTGTGATGTTGAAACTCATCATTCAACACATCGACAGAGAGCTCCGGGAAAGGATATTTGGGACTGGTATCTCGTCAGGACATCAGTATGGGACTCAGCAAAACCCTGGATTACATTTGGTGACAAAGGCTTTTGTTTTGTTTTGTTTTTTTATGTCCAGTTCCAACAGTCTTAAAATCCACACTGCAGTGGTTTAAATCTACATAACGGAACCTGCCTATAAACTATAACTTAACTACGTCTTTCCTTGCATGTTTTTTGGGTAAAAAAATGTAACCTGTATGTTTAGTCATAGTTTCATTTAAATCAATATAGCAAAGAAGGACTGGGATGAAATTAGGATGAAATTGTTTATTGCATCTTCACTACAAGGAGTTTTACTGCCTCATTTTCCATTGATTCTCTATTCAAGCGTATTGTAAAGAAAAACACCATTTTTTTGTTTGTTTGTTTGTTTTTATTTTTTTGAAAACATGTAAAAGAGGTGAGATACTTTTTCCACCCTTAACAGTGTCTGCAAGTAGTCCCTCCAGGCTCAATTGAACAGCAAGAACCTCCAGCAACAAGGTAGATCACTCAACTAGTGTATCTGCATTTTACTTTCTTATCTCATGTGGTGACTGGAAAATAAAAGAATGAGAGATTTTAAAAGAAAATCAAGGCTAAACTATAAAAGTAAGGGGGGTGGGAAGATCATGGTTGCCATTAATAAAAATATCAATGCTAATTGCAAGTCTAAAATCTTACACGAACTTTGGTATCTTGCATGAAAGTTGGATACACATCATTCCACTACCACTGCACTCCTGTTAAAGTTACAGTTACAAAAATAACTTTTGTCATATTTGCTCAAACTAAATCACTATATCCTGACAGCAGTGCATGAGACAGATACCTGTGAAAAACTGGGGTTCCTCTGGCTCCTCCTGGTGTTCCGAATGGCACATGTAAGAATCCACTGTGCCTGAATGAAAACAACCAATCAAGCCAGCTTCCAACATAAGACATCACACACCCCACCACCCCTGAAAAAAATTAAATATTTTATTTTTATTATTTACCTAATTTATGTGCTTTCATTTCAGGTCAGTGTGAGAGGCTTTACTGCGTTTTGCTGTCACTAACTGTCACGCTTTCTCTCTCTCCTCGCTTTGTGCGCTTACATCCATGAGCTCCACTAACACAGCAGAGGAGAGGAGAGGCAGGGGACAGCCATCACTTAAACCCAGTGTATGGGTTAGCACCATTCTTCCTCCTTACAGTTCATCTAATACCAACCACCGTTTTGGGTTGAATTTGAGTCGGAAGCTGGCTCTGATTGTTTTTTTTTGTTTTTGTTTTGTTTTTTTCAGGTGGTGGATTCTTGCAGTTGCCATTACGAGCACTTGGAGGAGCAGAGGAACCTGATTTTTTTCACATATTATCTGTCTCATATACTACTGTCAGGATGTAGCGACAGTTTCAGCAAACATGACACCAAGTTATTTTAACAGAAGTTACTGTGGCTTTAAGGACACACACTTCCTGCCTTTGCACTGAAAGCTGGCACTGAATGTAAATTGTGACGTGCAAAATGGTCCGATAGAGACTGAATTCTTAGTGATACTGGGCTGTACCCTTCAGTGCTCCATAAAAATTAACTTAAAATCTATTTTTGTTTAACTTGCTACCTTTGCTACACAGCATCAACCTGTAAATGTGTATTTGTGCCTACCAATTTCACGGCGGCCACAATGGCCATGGCTAGATTTGCCTTGTGCCCCTAAAACAATCATATCCCCTGCAGCCACAGTGGTCTTGATGCCCTGCTTGTAGCGCCCCAGCTGATGTCATCATTTTGTCCTCTGCCTCTTTCCAGTCAGTGTGGTTTTAGACACCAGTGTCTTTTGTTGAGATTCTAATTTGGCAACATCAAATGCAACAATACGCACATAACCAATGGCGTGTTAGATTCTGAGCCTGGTATGAACCACTGGAAAACCAGGCTATTTTAAAAAGGACAAGCAAAAAGCACTCAGGACAAGCACAGGACAGGCAGAGTGTGAAAACAGACAAAGGTGTCAATGTGATATAAACTTTCTTTGAACATGAAGCCTGATGTTACTCTACACTTGTGTTGTTTACACTGCAGACCAGAGCCTCTGTGAACAGTGACAGACAGCTAGATCTGCATTATATACACTTGTCTTCTCTTCATTGCAGCGCTGAACATTCTGCCTCTCTTTATGGACGCCCATTACCTCCAATATGATGAAAACAATGATCCTGTAAGTCATTATAATGAGAAACTTTCTTGAAATAATGACTTATTATCTCAAAATAACAACAAACGTTATCATTATTACTCAATGACTAATAAAAAAGTTTCTCATTTTGATACTAACTCATTTTATATCACACGCTCTTTAGTATGTCATTATATAGACTGGCCTCTGACTGTCTTCCAGTGTCCCTGTAATGTTAACAAATTAGGAAAGAAACAGTAAAAATAAAAATCATCCTTAACCCTTAAGTTAAATTCATTTCATTATTCTCATCATTG
Organism: Lutjanus argentimaculatus; assembly: GCA_034769285.1. Classification (NCBI taxonomy): domain Eukaryota; kingdom Metazoa; phylum Chordata; class Actinopteri; order Lutjaniformes; family Lutjanidae; genus Lutjanus; species Lutjanus argentimaculatus. The sequence goes on from JAWZSL010000001.1 coordinate 9,564,512, forward strand.
TTTATTTGATGGCCTAGCTGCCCTGGCATTTGGCCTTTGTGCCCTCAAAAAATTGACACTACCAAAGGCCAAGTGGCTTTACCCCTAAAATAATGAAAATCCATGCCTGGTGCTCACATTTGTTTCCATCTCTGTGTAGCTATGCTTGCGCTCCGTATGTGTATATCTCCCTATGCAGTTTAATATTCCATCTTGTGTGTGGCCCCGCTCCTTCCCTTTCTTTCCTCTCCTCCGCCGCTGTATTTTTCTTATCTGGTGATGTTATCCGATGAGCAGCCAAATCTCCAGTAGTGCAAATCTACCCCAAGGGAATCCTGACACCTTGTTATCATAGCACATGCAGAGCAGCCTCTACAGCGTCCTCTCTACATGACATTCTGTTACCTAGGAGGAGACAGAGGAATAGAGTACAGAGACAGAGAAAGAGGGAAGCAGCGTTTGGTGTGTGCACATGAGAGAGACGAGGGGGAGCTGTTTCACACTTCCATTTTATGAGGTACACATTTAGCCTTCACACAGTGGCCTGGAGGGATTTCAAGGCCTGGCTTTCTTCTCCCTCGTCTGTGTGTTTGCCTATTCATTGTCTTTGTTCTTTCTCTCTTCCAAACTGACCTCCTCATTTCTCATCTTTCTTAACCTCTTCTGGCATCTTCGGACATTTAACTTGGCCGGAGGCCCTTCTTCTTCTCTTACCTTTTTTTTTCACTTCACATCTAAATATAGCCGATTGTCCCATTCCAAACACACCCACATACTTGTTGCCCATGAAAATCTAGAAATGATAAAACCAAATATGTAAATGGGAAAAGACGGAGTTTGCAAACACATCCATCTTTTTTTCTTTTTCCAAATTTGTCCCACTCTCTTTCTCTTCCTCTTTCCAATGCATGTGGTGAAGTCTGTACGGTCCAATTTGGTAACCATCTGTCTTGTTTTGAGGGGGCCATTTTGGCTCTACACATTGATGATGACTGAATGATACCAGATCAGCTTCCAGGCAGTTTCAGGCCTCATGTAGACGCCATAGTAACCCAAAACGACTCTGGAAGGAAAAGGAGTACAGCCACTGTTGATTAATATCCTCTCATTTCCAGCAATATGTCCATTTATTCAGCGCCACATTACACCAACTCAGATATGACTGCTACTATACATATCTGTTTATCTGCATCCCTCTTTTAATCAGGGGCGTTTCTCACAGGGAGGCCTTCAGGGCCACTTAAGTGTATTATTTTCATTTTTTATTTTAGTTTAAAGACAAAAAATAGATATATATTTAACCATGTAGCCTACTGACCCAAGGTAGATGCACAAAAGGCAAGGAAAGAGGACCAAATCAACAGAATCTGAGCAAGTCAACACTATCAGGTGGGCAAAACGCTCCATTGCTCAAAAACTTCTGAAATGCTGTTGGTAGGACATGCAGCTATGTAAAGGACAGATCAAAAACATTGCACAGATGTGCCCAGTGGAAATAACCTGTAAGATACTGTAATATAAGTAACTGAAGTAGGCATTAGAAATGCGGAGAGCGGAGAGATTCCAGTGAAGTTTCAAAATAAAAGACACCATGCAGACAAAAACAGACAAAAAAGAAACTATTTAACCACGTAGCCTACTTATCCAAGGTAGAAGCACAAAAATCACATAAAGAGGAACAATTCAACAATATCTGAGCAAGTGAACACAATCAGTGGGCAAAACACTCTGCAGAAACACTGCTGGTGGGACATGCAGCTGTGTGGCAGATGTGCCGTGCCAAGTGGAATCAATGGGTAAGACTCTGTAATATTAGAAATTAAAGTACATGTTAAAAATGGTAAATTAATGCTATTCCAACATGTGTGCCACTTCATGCCACGCCAGAATAAGTCGTTCCTGGTTGATTTAATTAATTTTCAGTGTGTTCTGAGAAACATATTTTTTGTTAACTGCACGCACATTTTTTTGCCCATTCAGGCCTCAAGAACAAGAATACTTCTTTATTACACAATGACTAATTCCACGACCATGCAAGCCTTTCTAACAGACAGTCATCATGGTGGGTATTTTGCACTCAGCTTACATTTAACCCTCCTTTATTACCCATCAACCAAACACACTTACGAGTATTTTAAAGCCAATTAAACACTCCTAATATGAGAGGAGCGCCGCTGGTGGACCCATCCTTAAAAACAAAGCCCTGATTAAAGGCATACAAGGAGGAAGGCTCTCGACAAATGCAGGGGAGGAAAAAAAAAAAACGGAGAGAGAGGGGGGAAAAAGGCGGGAGAAAAACAAGAATAAAATGGAAGGATTACCACAGCACCCCCGTCAGCGAAATGTTTGATTTAGTTTGGTTCTGGCCACTTAAGCCCCGTGTTAGGCCTATTGTTTCCCTAAGCCAATACTGTAATCCCCCCCTCCCACCCCAACTGCAGTGGAGAGAGAGAGAGTGAAAAAGCAAAAGAAAGACATAGGCAGAAGTGTAGCCACAGTTCAAAACAGAAGAGGGAGAACTACAAGAGGAAGAGATAAAGGGGCATCCCTAATTTGTGACCAAGCAGAATGCTACAGATACAAGCTTAAGTGCTGCTTCTATCCCCAGTCTGTCAGCCTTTTTTTCTCCCAAACTCTTTTCACCACCACTATCATTCGGTCTTTGTTTCACCCTCTTTTCATGTCTGTTCTCTTCATTTCATTTCTGCCGAATGGTGGAAGCTAGTGCCTCTCCCTGTCTCCCAACTACAAAAGCTGCGAGAAACAATCTCCTCTTTCTTTCTACACTCTTGTGCCTTCTTTGGTTTTTCTGTCTTTCTTTTAATGGGGTTAATCAGTAAAACTCAAAGTCATATCCCAGCTAGAAGTAATTAAGTTGTCAAAATAGGATTCTTTAAACTTCTCTCTACTTCTGATGGTGGAACACTCATTCTCCACCTCCTGCTGGTCCATTAGCATATTTTTTATTATCCATCATTAACTCAGTGTTGACACATTGTTCCCTCTGCGTTCATGTTTATGTGAGCAGAAATACGTGTGTGTCCCCAGGCTAGCGTATTTCCTTTGACCCATGTAGTTTTTGGAACCTGATATCTGCATTAAAAAACACTCAGAGTAACACAAACAGATGCAGATGCAGAAATAACGCTGGAAAACACACCCGGGGTAAACAGACAGAGGCCAAAGATGAGAGAAGACGAGGAAGGAAATGAAGAGACAGAGAGAAGAGAAAAGGAGGAGTGGAGCTGGATAGCACAGGAAAATTGAGCTGTATTAAACCATAATCCGGTTAGCGACGGCTGGGTGTAATCTCACTCATTAATAACATACTCCCGGTCTAATCTACAAACCATCAAAAGAGAGAAAATTTTCCATGGAGGAGTTCAGTTGCTTTTAGCAAATTTATGAGGATTCTCGATGCCTCATTTTCGCAGACGTCAAACGTCAGACGGGTTGACAGTTTGGCAGGCAGGAAAAAAAAAACAAAAAAAAAAACACACACACTTTGGAATTACAAATACCCCCCGAATCCTGATTCCAAGTAATTAGCGGGGATAAACAAACTGTAGCTTGATAAATAGCAAATCATAAATGACGTGAAGTGGAATCCTTGTGAAGGACTCAGAGGAAACATGCAATTTTACTACTTTGTTTCAACATTTACTTCCCTGATTTTAGTGTAGAAATTAGGCAATGGCTTTGAATGTAACTGCCACATGTAATTAAGGCAAGCAGGTATGTAGTGAAAGTATGTTAAGAGGACAACATACAGCGACACAATTTTATATTAATTCAAAAGAACCGTGACCGTCCCCTGGCTTGTTCATTGATTCTGTGTTTCTGTTATCATGCAGCAGGGGGCGGAGCCAATCATCTTAATTGGAAACACCCAGGCCTGGTGCTCTCGCCACCTCCTGGCTGAGAGTGCTCTTCTCTTTCTCCACACCTGTGCATGGTTATTTTGTACGCTGCCACACAACACCTCTCCGCCTCACTACATTCCTCACACACACTCACTTTTACTATTGACTGTACTGACACTCACACCCCATCTTTTTTCTCAGTTTATTTTTGTGTTTATTAGGTACTTTATGATTATTTGCCTTCAGTCTGCTTCTCCCTTGTTTTTGTCATAGCTTCAGAGCTGGGCCGTGACAAACTGGGGGCTCGTCCGGGACCCTTTAACATTCGTAATGTAATGTAGCAGGAAATTTCTGTGGGACATGTACTGTGATATCCACACACACATTCAGACACACAAACTTTAATATTTCCCTTTGTCTTTCTCCTTCTCTTACTGTCTCTCACACCTATTTATGGATGTGTGCCCCGGTTCCTTCTCTCTGTCTCTGTGACTCTGCAACCTATATATGTCTGGTAATCTCACATATAACACAACAAAAAGTCTCCGTGTTTATGCACAGTCTGTGAAGGTGATGCGCTCTGATTTCAATTTAATTCCTCTGACACAAATTGAACTTGTCCATGTAATACAACAGCAAGGACACACTCTGGCACGGACACACAATGCCACTGTCGCAGTCACATTCCCTTTCTCTCTTACACGGGCAGGTGCACGGACGCACACAAACACAAATTGGGCTTGTCTGTAACAAAAGCGGTCCAGATGCGAGCAGCACAAGCCACTTGGTTGGCTGTAGGCATTAGGAAATCCAATATGGATGTGTTAAATGAACGCTAGCAGAGACGGACAGAGCAGGCGAGCAGCGGCGTGAGGGGGAGGGTGGGAGCGAGGGACACAGACAGGAAGGCAGGCAGCTTGTTGATTACTCTGGTGTTTAACATTAGGAAATGCCAGAATGGAAATGGTGCTCATATCACCCTGTCAATTGCCTTGTTAGCTACAGCCAGGGAGAGTGAGAACAGGCGACTGGGTGGAAAAATCAGCTTTCTGAAGTGGTTGGTTTAAATTTCCATTTGTCTCAGCAGGGTTGGGAGGTAGGGGGTGTGAAAGAGGTTATTCTCATGAAAAAAACCTATGGCATAGCCTCAAGTGCGCACACACGCACACAGCATTCCACACATAAGAATAAAAAACAAACCAGCGCGCACACATCCCCACAAACGACACACAAATATACCCCCAACTGGGTACACTTGCACACAATCTATCCCTCACACACCCGCAGTCCCTCCGTCGCTGTCTTGCCAATCTCTGGACTCAATTCCCTGCAGTTCATTCCGCTGTGACACCTGTTGGTGAGGAGAGGCGAATTGAGCATCGGAACATTCCACAATGAGAAGAGAGAAAAGAGATAACCGCCAATTGCGGCTGGAGAGGGAGACGTCTGAGCGTCTGCGGTCATGATGAGGTCACTGAATACCTGCCAAAGCAAATCTACCAGACTCAATGTACCGGAGGTAGAAGGGCACTCTAGGTTTAATGGATGTGTAAAAACGGATTCAAGGTAACTCTTTGGTAACTCACAATGGCAAATGTGCCGTGAATGAAAGTGCTCAAAAATGGTGAAGTGAGTTGGGGATTTCTGTGATGAAATGAAAGCTTAAAATGCAATTTTATGTGTGGGTGTGAACCCAAATGGACAACATGTGTAGACCAGGTTAATTAAAAAAAATATACTCACCTGCCAGTTTATTAGGTACACTTGTTACCAAAATTAATGCAGTCGCATACAATACATGCAATAAATCATGAAGACTTTAAGGGCATCATAGTCAATATTTTCTAAAGAAACGTAGACTCAGACAAACATAATTCCTTTCAATCATCACTTATGACCCATTAGAAGTGTGCGGTGATGGCTGCACTAACAGAACCTGTCCTCAGCCTGCATTTCTCATTACTTTTCTCTGCTCAGGACGCTTTCTGAACCCAAAACATCAGTATTTGACATCCTGGGAATGAGACTCAACAATCAGCTATCTTCCTACTGATTCTACCTTTTAAGTTCACCTTTTGTGGAACTGTAGGTGTTGATTCAACTGTTTTGTCTTGTATTGCATTACACTTTCAGGTATTTGCTATTTAGTATACCTCATTTATATCAATGATGGTAGGCTAAATAACAGAAACACCTCTCAGTATAGTGTAATGAAAGACAAATCACCACCACTGCATCTTCAGAACAGAACATTACGTTCCTCATGATGGATTTATTTATTTTTTCAAGCAATGCCTTTAGCTGACCGAGAGACAGATACTACCAAATTATATCTTGTTTGCTGCTAAGGTAGCAGCAGTTGTAGCATGCTAATATTAAGTTCGTTAACCCCATCCTCTTCACTTTCGCTCAAGCATTTTGATGTAGTGGGTATGTCAGTCTCCCGCTCATTAAGTTACAAAACAATCCACTGTTGCTCACAAGAGTGTCTGTACACTTGGGATAATATTACGGCTAATTGGCTGACATGTTTTCACATATTCAATCAGAACTATGTGCTGAGAATCAGGATGGGACCTCCTCCAAATGTGTGCCCTTTCACACATGGAGCAACATTAGGTGCAGCAGGATGAGGGGGACTCATCCGTAATGATGACTGTATCAATACAAACCTCAAAGTTAACTGTGGTGGTAAAGGAGAGGGGTGACAGATGGGGAGATCAGCTGACTCTAGTCTGCCTGCCAGGCAGGAGAGACGCTTTGTGGTGCGCTGGGTTTTGCAGGACAGACTTATTTTCTGATTGTAATTTGATGTTTCCACATCACAGATGATGAAGAAAGGCATTAGAATGTAAGCTCTAAAAAATAACCTTCTATTTTTAACTGTGGACAAAGAAATCTATCTTTTTAAATAGCTTTGTACACATACTTTTGTATAAATTGCGATTTTAGTTAACATGTGCAAATATAACTTTGGGGAGCTCAGAACAGACAAAGGTCACGGGGACTCCCTGTGATTTCTGGTGCCTCACTAAGGGGTGCCTGGGCCACCTTTTGGGAACCACTGATTTAGAGTTACCGTCTAGCTCACATGATTGCACAGGGAGTTATTGGTGGCCTTTCATCATTATTGTGTAAATAAAATGTTTGGGGTGTTTTTTATGGAAAATGCAGATTTATCTTTACTAATAATATGTTGTATATATAATGTACAACATTTACATAATATGTATATAATATGTTTAATGTAAACTTTCAGACATGTTTTAATTTGGGGTAATTAGTAATTAATAATAAAAAAATATATATATATATATATATATATCACACAACAATTTGGTAGCTGAGGACCTCCTTCGAGTCGCAGACCTCATGTTGAAGACCCATGTATTAGACTGCACCGCAGCTAGGGGTACCTGATGAACTGTGAAATAGGTGTAAGAATTACAGGTAATTCATAGAGCAGGTAGAATTTTCCTTGGGATATACTGTAGGCCTATGTTGCAAGGCCTGAAAAAATGGATTATCAGAAACTCATGCAGAAATAATGAATGAGACTCATTAATAAATACCAGACATGCCTAAACCCACTGCACCTTCACCTAATATGTCACCTCTAACTGCTCCAGGTGCTGCTGAATATCCTTTGACAGGAGGTTGATAAATGGGCTTCTGCCCAATTTAAAATGTGTGAAGATGACTTTTCAGCTTATTCTGCATGAAAGGAGGTAAAACACAGCTACTGTGCAACTTAATGCTAACACATAGTATTTCACATAACCATTCAAACTCTCGAGGAATAACTGATTTCTATTACGTTGTTGGATTATGACCTTTAACTATGTACAATACCTCATCAAAGGCCTCTGGGGACAGATGTTCAGAAACATCACAAGGACAGTGGTCTGTAATAATGATAACACAGTGGAACACAATCTGCCCCATGGGCTGTCCTCCTATGACAAACCTCAGTTCCTTTTTACCCTCTGGAGTTACAGTCACAGTCTGGAGCAGCAGTAATAAATGTCCCAGGCATTGAAAGCTATGACTAGGAAGGGACACTAATAGCCCCTTAAGTAATCATCATGCCATCAAGATGGGACCTCCAAACCTCAAGGGGGCGGTAATAATGCTGATTCCAGGGTAATGGTAATATTGCCATTACTTTTCTCAACTAGACACAAATGTCCTTAGTCATCAAGGCATGTATTTTTTTCAGCTTTTGCTTTTTTCCTCATGTTCTCATCATTCCTCTGATCATTGCCCTGTTATTTTTTTGCTCCTGATTAAACTGAATCAACTTTCAGCTCACTGATCCCTTTAACTTACAGAGACTGGCACACACACACTCACACAAAGAAAAAAAAGACAGGAAGAAACAGACGGGCAGACAGACATATGACACACACTGCCAATGAGGTAAACACAGTCCGATAATTATGGATGTGGTTTGCTGTGGATGTGACACCTGTGTCCCGCCTCCTGTGTCTCTTTGGATTGGACAGCTGTGCTAACAGTACCACTGTGCCAGAGTGCACACATACACAAACACACACACACACACACACACACACACACACACACATATACACTGGAGCAAAGTCTAGAAAAGCAATACACACATACAGAACACTAAAAAATGAGAGAAACATATATAAAGACACTTGAATAAAAATTCTCAGCTCTCTACAGAAGATATTGAACCATTTCCAGATCACTGGGAATGATTCAAGGCTTAAAGCTGACTAGTCTGGCTAACCTCCAGGAATTGTCTTCTTGTATGTGCACAGAAACCCCACACAACCTGAGTGGACAGAGGGCCCATTCCAATTCAAATTATAGTAACAGAATAGTAATTCAGCCAAGCTCAAACAAACCAGCGTGCATGTACATTTAGCACCTACAGCTGCCATATAGTAGGGATTTCATCAAAACTTTGTCTTTCTCTCTTATTATACTTATATTGACAGGCCAGTTTGTTTGTAAACTGTTAGACCCTAGCATTCAAGAAAGAGTAGTGTAGTTCAAATAACGATTTGGAACCACAGACAGTATATTAAATAGGTTGACGAAAGTTGTTTACCCACGCTCCCCAGACTGGAGCTCAGGCAGGTTGCCAGCGGGTTGCAGGGACACTGAAGCTACATGGGCACAAGACAAGTGAAACATTCAAATATGATGATGAATAGTGACAACGACTTCTAAACAGAAGTCCACTGCTCCAAAAATCCACACTCTGGAGTTTGAGTTCATCGACTGCCTGCCTTTCAGCCAGCCAGACGCTGTTAACAAATTCCTCGATTTAACAGTTATAAAAATCTACTCCTTCTAAAGGATTATTTATGATTTCTTACTTCCCATAAATAGACACTAACTAATTTGGCAAACATTTGGTATTCATTTTAACTCCATATAAACCACAAAATGTGAAACGGGCAAACAAAAAACTGTTGTTCCACACCGTAATGGAAATCTCAAAGAAGAACATGCTGGCTGTAGTATTGTTGTCAAAGTAGGCTGTATTTCAGTTCAGCAACTTGATAACTTATTTAATCTCTGATGACATATCATGGCCATTTTATGATTTAGTACATTCAAAATTATTACATATTTCTCCTTTAACATGTATTTAAGAGGGAACAGTCAGTAAAAGCTGTTGGAGATAGTTTCTCCAAACCTTGCTTGAACTCTTGATTCAGTCTGCAGCTGCATCACCCGTCACTGAACTTGGAACAGATTGTTCTTAAGAGCTTGATAATGCTCACATAATGTCGTGTATCCCTCAAGTGAATGTTTTTTTTTTTTCTTTGCCTACACTTTTTGTTATTCATTTGCTTCCACAGAATATGACAGATTGTGAGATGTGAAAATAAAAGTCAAATAAAATCTAGCATACAGTATATCCTCCCTTAGAATTAAACTGCTTGACATATGGTTTCCCATTGCTAGATCCAGACACGCACAAGCCTATTTAGACAAGAAAAGAATTGCTTTTTGAATTGAATTTGTAAGTGTATTTCACACGCCCAGTTAGGCTATAATTTATTACACCAGATGCCAGCCATTCAACAATGCAGAGTTCCCAACGCCTTGGCATGTTGGATCACATTAAAAATGTCACTGATTTTCATGTGAAGGGCTGTCATGGCTTGAATTTTCTAGGACTGTAGTTGTTAGAGTATGCACAGTTATATGTATGCAGGGTCACACAGGCATGAGGAATGAAGGGGATGTGAAACAAAAGAAATGTTGGGTAATCACTGAATCCCCATGCTCCAGTGGTGCTGTGTTCTCTAACTGAACCTGACCTTTGATGGCAAACATACATTTTTGTAATGACAAAGGAGAAAATAAAGGACAGAAAGATATATTTTATAAATGTATGAATTCTTAATGCTTTCTACATAGCCATTATTTCTGAAAAATATTGGGATGAATCTTCCCATCTGGCCAGATTAGATTCATTTCCAAAGTAAAGTCTACATGCTCAACAGTACATGTTGTCAAATGTAGTTCACTTCATCACTGCATCATCCATGAGTCCAGCATCCATTACAGCATTCACAGATTTAATAAATCTGTTTGTGGTAACTTATTTCTAGGTCCCAAGTTAATTCTTAGTTAACATGTGCTTCCACACATATATTGTTAAACTGCACGTTAAGCATGTTTTTTTTCATGTATGATCTCTGAAATGAAATGAACGAAACATAAACATAAGTCATGTTCATGACTTAGCTGAACTTGAGCGTTCTTGGTCTTGAGTACGATCTCAACACCACTTTTTGAAGGTCTTGGCCTCATCTTGGAACGGACCGCATTTTCACTTAGTCTTGTCTCAGTCTCAGAAGAAGAGGACTCTGGATGACAGATCAAGGCCACAACAATGGGGATATCATTAAATTGTCTGTATACTGTCTGATTTATTTGCTACCATCATTGCTGTGATTAGATGTAAAACTTCTGCTTCAAATGCAACCAACAACTGGACTAATTTCTAATTTGAAACTTTGGTTACCATTACCAGCTGTCTCCCCTCCTAGCCTCCCCTTCACACACACTCCAAGAAATTGAATGGAACAGGAGAAGAAGATGTGGCAGATGCCAGCCAAACCCAAATATTCTGTAATAAAATTTGGAAACCTAAACCACAAAGAGTTCATTTGCAAAACAGCACCCAAAAGAAAATACTGCAATGCAAAGCACACTGAGATGGCTGGGACCACATCAAACTTTTATCATCACAAAGAGAGGAAACATAAAGAAAAGTAATGATGCTTGTCATATAAGCAAAGCTAGCTATCTAAGTTATGATTTCACTTGTGATATACAACGATGAGACAGGCCCTATGAAGCTATGTATCATTGGACTTAATGTAGTCACGTTAGGGTGACCAGACGTCCCCATTTTCTGGAGACAGTCCCTGTTTTTGGTAGCTTGTCTGCTCCTGGAGTAGTTTCAATTTTTTTACTGTGTGTTAAAACATGCCACAAACTAAAATAATATTTTACATGGCAATAAAGACCAGACAAACTAACGAACATTGACATCTCAATCATGTTGTGCTTGTTTTGGCCAACAGAGGGAGCTGTCCCTTCATATGACTCTTCTTCTTCTTCTTCTACAAACCACTTTCTCAGTCTAGTTTTAGAGAAAATTGCTTTGGATAACTCGACCAGTTTTCCACAGCGATATTCAATTTTATCAGTCGGCCTGCACCACAGTTTATTACAACACTTACAATATGGTCGGAGTACATGAAACTGGAATTGATCTATTTCATAGATAATGCTGGATGTTTTAATGATCTATCGACCGCCCAGTTTTCTTTTCAGAAATATGGCCATCTTAAGTTTTAGTACATCAGTGTTAGCTAACGCCAGCTCCGACATAAACATTACATGTAATAATACTGCTCACTTGGGTGCGAGAGCTTGAAATGTGACATCACTGGATCTTGACTCATTCTTGACTCACCCTGCCTTGGTCTTAGTCTTGACTTGGTCTCAACCCCCCAAAGCCTTGCTTTTGTCTCTGGTTTTGGTGTTTGGTCTCGGTTTTGGTGGTCTTGACTGCAACACTGATCAACAACAACAGACCGACACTGCCATCCTGAGCCCTGCCGCTGGCATAAAAAAAGCAACTCTGTTTTAATGAACAAAGTAGAATAAAGCATTGTGTCCCCACGTTTGACAACAGAAACTTAAACCTCAGCAAATCACTTTAAGTACATTCTGTAGAACTACATGATGTACTTACTTGAACCTATCTATAGCTCCCATAGAGCTCAGTATCCTCTTTACAGTACTTCCAGTGAGAGCTTGGCAAAGTCAATCTTCAGAGTTGAAGGAAGTGAAGGAAAATGAAAGATGACCTGACTCACTACAACAGAGAAGGCTGAAAAATTTTAAAGGGACGTACAACTCTTTATCTGAGGACTGTGCTTTTGATAACGAGAAGTTTTTTTTCACTATTTTGCGTGAATTCTCCTTCAAAGTAAGGTCAAAGTGGATTTGAAGACTAGTAAGAAAATCTAAACCTAAAGAAATCTCCCTTTGAAAAATAAACCTAAAGAAGTTGAGAGGAAAAGAGAAGCAGGCTCAAGAAAAAACAGTGCAGGCTGGGAAGTATTATTAGTGATGAAAAAACAGACATTTGATTTTTGAGAGGGACTGAAGAAAAATTGGAACCCTCTTGAAGAAGAAAATATTAACTAGAGAAGCCAGCAAATGAATGTTAAGGTGGAATACATTCCTCTTTGAGGCTGCAGACCAGGAAATCTCACTTCAGCAACACAAATCAACTGGTAGGACACACACCTGCACCTGTGTGTTTCCTTGCACTCACCTGAAGACACATTTAATCCCTCAAAAGACATAAATCGGCAGCAGAAGTCAGGTAGCTATCCCCAAAGTTTTAAAACAGCTTCCACGATGAATGATTTAGGAGACAAAACTTCTCTTTTAGGACTACAATAAAACCCAAGTGTCATTTCCATCAAGCAGCCTGGCTGGAGACTGACAGTCTCCCTACTCCATTTAGCATCATAAAGTACATCACTTTAATACAGACTGTTTCCTCACACTATTCCTTAGTCTGTATCTTTATCTTCATCTCCTCCTCAGGCCTCCTGCAGCCTGTCTGTCTGCCTCTGGCTTTGCACGCTTGTCATTTAAAAGGTTTTAACATTGCAATGAAGCAATTAGAACACGTTTTGCAAGTCAGCTGTCTGGAGAATGTGTTGTTGATGTTAAAGCAGCAATAATTCTGTAGCATGAAATGCTACAACAGCACAAGCAAACGTAGACAGAGGAGCAGATGATTTGACATTAAAAGTAGGCCTAATGAATGCAGTGAAAAGTAGGAGCAGTGTCAGTGGGGGTTCTTGGGCCTTGTTGATGATTGCAGATGGAAAGAAACTGTTCTTATGGCATGAGTCGGCTATAAGCCTACCTACAGCCATCAGAGTCCTGGAGGCATACATGTCCTGCAAGCATGGCGGATTGCAGCCGGTCACTCTCTCGGCAGAGTGAATGATAGGGCTTGCTAGTCTGCCCTATTTCATCTCAGGCTGACTAGTGTTCATTTTTTTGATGAGGGAGCCGATGTTCAGCTCCCACTTCAGGTCCTGGGTGATAACGGGGCCCAAGAAGCGGAATGACTCCACAGTGTCGACTGGGGAGTCACACAGGGTGATGGGGGCGGGTGGGGCTCGGCACTTCCTGAAGTCCAAAATCATCTCCACTGTCTTTCGAGCATTGAGCTCCAAGTTGTTCTCACTGCACCAGGTCACCAGATCTCCCACCTGGATGACTCATCCCCACCTGGTGGGAAACAACAATTCAAAATTCAAAGAGAAATTTACTGTTTTACATCAGTAATCTTCCTTGCTATTTCTTGGATGGGAGTAGTTGCAGAGACCCAGCAGAAACGCCAGGAAGTTACTGCTCCTAGCAAAGAAACTGTCCACTATGTAACCCCCTCTTAAAACTGCAAACTGTAATTTTTAGACTTTGGTTCCAGGGCTAGGCTAGCTGTTTCCAGTCCCCAGGCATCCAGTGCAGTAATGCAAACAATCCCGGATGAGTCCCCACTTGTATAACCCGGCTCAGTGTATGTGACAAAGAGCGGAGTCAAGTCCAGTAAAAGTGCCAATTTTAGTCTTTTGTTTGAAATAATAAATCAACATAACTATTTACAAAAGTATGAGGTGTGGAGTTAAATGGCATCAGTAGTGAGTGTAATGTATGGATGAGTGAAGAATGTGTATGTGAGTGTTAAAAGCAGCAAAAAGGCTAAAAACAAACCAAAGCTAGGAGATGTGGAGCCTAGGAGAGAGAGAAAGAAACACAATGAGAACAGGCAGGTACTTGTAGTCTTGGTGGAAGCCTCCACAAGTGCAACCACTTTGCAACACAACCCTCCCTCAGTGTCAGCTCCTGCAGCAAGAGGTCAGTTGAACCACTGTTGGCAGAGAGGGAGTGTTGACAATCAAATGAAGTATCTGGAAAAAGCCAATCCTATTTAAGTCATATAATCATCTTAAAGCCACCATGCATAGAAAGATTGTGATTGCAACATCTTTTAAATTATTCTGATGGTTTCTGTTTGTAAAAAAATAAAGTCAAAAAAGTAATGCTGCAGTCTACAGTCTGCCACTAGGGGTGCTCAAGTGACTTTTAAAAAAGCTGTTAAGCATTAGCTACAACTTTTTCACAAGACAAATAAGAATAAGCAGCTGATCGCTAGTCTAATTCATACTGCAGCTGAGGAATTGTAATGCTCACCTAAAGCTATAGCCTTAATATTAGTGGCTTGAATGTGATACCTCTGGTAAACACCATTAAGAGGGAGAAATAACAATGAAACTGGTGTTTTATTTTATTAAGAGTAGCATACCCCAAAACACATCATCACTACACTGATAATAGCCACTTATGGTAGCTCTAAATCTCTCTCTCTCACACAGACACACACGAGTGCGCAGACACACTCCCTGTTCGAATGATGCACAGTGGCTGGATTCCAGATTCCTTCCCTGACAGTGACAGCAGGGACAAGGAGAGCAGTATGCGGTTTTGTCTCACACTGGGCCAACCTCCAAAAATAGAGAGCTATTAATTAAAGTGGATCACTCTTCTGGTCTGCCCTGCTTTTACGCATGTGCATATAAATTGCCAGACGCTCTATTTACAATTGTTAGCAAACCAGACAAGTTATTAAGCACATTTACACTGTAAACAATTAAAGTTGTGGTACACAGGACAAATTTATACTTTATTCTGGCAACCAAGATATTGCCGCAGCATAATTGCTTAAAAAGTAAAACTATTGCAGGAAGCTCTGATGTCTCATTTTGCTCCACAGGTCTGTGAATGATACCTATCTGTCCCTCTTAATTTATGGTAGGCTACTAGTTCATTAGTATCTGTATATTTAAATTATTATGTCAACAGAACCAATCAGTGGAGTGAAAAGAGGGGGAGAAGAAGAACAAAAAAGGAGAGGGTCAAAGAGGAGATACCGAGGGCACGGTCTGAAGGAGTGAGAAGGAAGGCTTCAAGGTGGGAGGGATCAAAGGATTAGACCCTTTAATCGGATTAATTGATTGAAATAATTGGTCTGGCCCCAGTATTTGTTAATCTGCAATGTCTCTATGTTTACTGATGCTAGAATTTGTTGACATATCATACGTACTGTATCGACTGCTGTCATGCATTAGCATTTCAGTGATATACAGACTTTGAAAAATATTTGACCTCTTTATGCACACTCTGTATCTCAATCTATATCACCATCTCTTCTCATTTACCTATCTCGTGATTGTGAGTGAAGTGTATATGATACTATAGATGTAATCAATAAATCTGAGGACACACTCGAGGATTACGGGGCCAATTTACAACAGATTTGCTCATTTGACAGCTGGAGGGGAAATCTTGATCAGAGGCTTGGTCGGAACTGATTGTCAGCACAGATTGCTTGGTAATGTGAGGATTTTATAGATTCATTCCAAATCACCCAAATCAATGTGCAGGCTGATATGAGCAATCCCGATAACATCACATATGTTTTATATTTACAGCATGACATCTACGCTGGTCCTGTGGCGTGTGATATTTATATCAGGGGCAAAGATCGGCCAGAACTTAATGTGATGTTTGTATCAAGCAGAGGTGGAGAAGCTGTTGTTAACTGATATGTGTGGTGTCACCCTGATGCACTTTTTTTTTTTTTTTTTTTTGGATTCACCCCTGACATCATTAACCCCAATCCTACTAACTTGGGTACCAGCAAACCCCAGAGGTATACATTTTGTCATATCTCATCATGTCACAGGAGTTTTACTCTATAATTCCAGTCAGTTTGTTCCTCATGACTTCATATCATTGTTTCCTGTTTCTGCTTTAATCAGTGCTTTTTTAAAAATACCAATGTATTCAGGTCATGGGGGCCCCCTGTGAAAAAACACCCTATTCCGCCTCTGCAGTTTTAATAGATGAAACTACTTATTGATTGAGTTCATGTTTGCCACGGGTCCTCATTAAAAGTATCACACACTATCAGTGTGCTAGGGGTAAGTCATTCTGAGGGAGACAGACACAGATGCAGCAGACACAGATTTTTTCATATGCTCTGTCTATTTTCATTCAACAAATTACACAATATGCTAAAGTAATAAGATTTTTTTCTTTAGAAGTCATTAATCACTTAACTTATGCTGTTCATAACACTTATCCATCCTGATAAGTGTTATGAACCGCATACATCATTTTCATTTGGGGCACGTTCAATCTGAAAACGTGCACCGTTTCGCTGCAGTTTCCGCATGTTTCCATAAAATGGTGTGTAAAAGTGTGCAACAGACAGAGTGATACGTTTTCTCTCAATTGGTGGGCGTGCTACAGGTGTTACCCAATCAGCAGCAATGTACACATAAACGCCAACATATTAAAAAGGTGTCGTGGTGCAGTGCGTACACAACAGGGTGTTCACCACACCTCCGTTTCTGTTTAAATATATGTTTTGCTATGTTTGTCAGGGTTGAACACGGCCCTGGTGAAAACAATCGCTGTAGTGCTGGACCAGTCAGCATGTGTAGTGTATGTCTGTGGCAAACACTTCACCACGTGTTAGTTAATGATGTTACTTAGTAAATGACGTGAGATGTGTGATGATTGTTCCTGTAGCTCGAAGGGAGTCAGAAAAGAGCCTTAGTGATGGTGTAACTAAAGTTTTTACTCCGAAAAAATACGGCCACACCTTAAAACATCTGCTTTTAGCATGAGGTTTGGTTCCATTTTAACATGGAAAATTCACACAAATTGATGTGACCAATGTTGTAATAATGAACTTTGTAAACAGTGTGAACACTAACTTGTTTTCTACTTTTCTCTGCTTGCATTAAAAATTCATGTAATCAGACAAACTGGTGTGCATCGTGCACCCCCCTCCCCTCCCCTGCTCCAAGCAGATAAGTCCTGGGCTGAGTTTCAGTCCTGTCCGTCCCTAAGTTGTAATGATATCTGCACCTTTGATCATCAGGGACTCCAGCCAGTAGTCCTTGTATGTTAAATATTTTTGCAGGATGAAGGTTAACATTTCAAAGGTCAATAGTTACCTCTCACATCTTGCCTAATTTTAAATAATCATTGCTGAGAGCCAGATTTGAGTGACATCTTTTGTAAAGATGGATTGAAAATTGAAATCTTCTAATTTGTTCCCAAGATTCCACCTGTGTTTACTTGGACTGTCTGTATCAGAGAAAGTACAGATGCTGTAAATATTTGTTCACACCTCCTTTATTTCTCCCAGCACAGCAAACACTTGAAGTGTAAACTGTTTGGCAGATGGCTACATCAAAATTCAGAGCAAAGACGTTCCTGTTTTTTCAATAAAATTCCGCTGCAATCAACATCATGTATCAAGATAGGTACCAGAATTTTTATGGTAAATTGAGCTTCAAAATGACTGCAATGTAAAAGTGACTTTGTGCCTAATGTGTATTGATTTGCTAATTTGTTTGTGATACATTACATGCATGGTTATAGAAAGCTCTTTATTTTGCTTTGCTTTTGAATTGTATTCCCTCTTATGGTACTTGGCAAAGTTTCCTTACATACACAGGGGATATGATAAAAAGAAAAACAGCCATTCCTCAGACTCGGAATAGCTAGATATTTTTGATGCATGTCTTTGTTTGCAAACCAATTTCCCCAAAGCCAAAGTGCTACTGGAGAAAACAGAAACCATTTCCCTCCAAGTGGTGTTCCATGGATTTACGAGAGGCGCGGAGCAATTTATAGCTCAGCACTGACAAAAGGAGAAATGGGTCTGTATGAGCACACAGCTTTACACGTTTGATGGAGTTGAGAACGTAAAGAGTTTGGATTGTGAATATTCATTCCAGGGACACACACAGAGCAATGTATTTATCTGTCTGGCAGACCGCTGGGTGGATATCAACTCCCCTTGTTTTATCATCTGTGGTGCATCTTGTCTTGAGGCAGTCTCTCCCTCCCTCTCCCACCCTCTTTAAAGTTCTGTCGTCGTTCTGAGCCGGAATTGTCTGTGGCCGATGGAAGTGCCTCTATCTGACCCAGATCATCGGAATGAGTTTTCTCACTGCGAGCGTTCTGGAGACAATTCCCTGGCCGAGGAATGGAAATAAACCATTGGCTGAAACATCAGATAAGGGAAGAACAATCAGTCATTGTATGTGTGTAAACATGCATTTGTGTGTATTTGCGAGTGTGCGTGCGTGCATTCGTTCACGCAGGCCTACATGCACATGCCAATATGTGTGCATTTGTCAGTGTGTGATGGAGTACCAGAGATCCTATCAGGCTAATACCTCTGTTGGGCCTTTGACTAGGCTGAGTGCATCTCCATAGTAATTCTGCCCTCAGTGTGCTTGTCCACCTCACAACTGAGGGACAGAAAAAAAAACAAAGGCAGGCAAGGGAAAGGGGGATGAGAGAAAGGGAGGCACACACACTGTGGGGGGGAAATGAATACGGAGAGCATGTTAATGTTATCGGATGTTGTGGAGTGCAGGTGATCAAGCCCAGAGGAGTCAGTGGGAGTCCAAGCAGATTGTGTTCTGTTGTGTGTGTGTGTGTGTGTGTGTGTGTGTGCGTGTGTGTGCTTGTGTTTTATCAGTGCTGGGAAACCTGTTAATAGCGAATGTGTGGATTACACAATCATTATGTTCAACTTCCACTCCTTAACACATGCTGAGTAGAAACTATTTCCCACAAGGCATGGGAGAACACACGCTACCATTCATACAAAGCCTGCCAATTTACACAAATTTCACCATGGTGGAGGGTAAATGACTCTTAAAATATTGAAATTTTAGTTGTGCAATTGCATTGTTAAGCCAAAATAAAAATGAGCCACGCTATCTTTTCCAATCTGCCACTCCGGAGAGAAGTTTTAGCTCCACGGGGACTGTAGAGTATTTATGTCACATGATTTCTGTATAAAAAAAAAAACTTCTTTCAAACTTTCAGACTATTTTCACTGACTGCCTCTTGGCAAGTTAAGTGAGGTGCAGATTCCAAGTGAAGTTTCCAAGAACGGCTTTAAAGTTTATGTTTGATTGTGACGTTAAAATGGTGAAATATGTCAGATATAAAGCACTATACTTTAAAAGGCCAGTCAACACAAATCACAAAAAATATATGGATCCACCCCACATGTCCCTCGTGGCACCCACCTACAGAGAGTTTTAATTTTATGTGCCAAGTTCTTGATACATCCGCCTCTGAAACTTGTGCCAAAATCCCAGTGCAGTAGAGGAGAACCGAATTCTGTTTGTGCAGCTCAAAGCACTGAAAAATTACATTTGAAAAACTCTACAGTGGTGTGTCCTTCCTCTGTACTCTAGATAATCCACAGACTTTCAAAGTAGTTCCAATGAAAACGACTGACAGCAAAATCTGTCAACTATTGGCACATGAAACTACATCCCCAAAAGAGTTGGAATGCTGTGTAAAATGTAAATAAAAACATAATGCAATGATTTGCAAATTATTTTTCAGTTGTATTCAACTGAATATGGGACAAAGAGAATATATTAAATGTTAACACTCCCTATTTTTTTGGAATCAGAGATGTAAAATTAGTTCCAGAAAATACATTTTTCAGATATTGTTTGGGTGAACCAGCCCTTTAATACTGTGAGTAATGATCAGGCTGTAAAATGTCAGAACTCTGTGTATCACAGAGGCACCCACTCCAGGCCACCTGATTGTCAGCACAGTGACGTAGTCGCGCCTTTATCAAAAGCTAAAGCAGTGGGCGTCCTATTTGGCGAGGAACGCACAACTGTAACATCCACTGTTTGATTCCAGCTGGAGGCTTTTATTGCGTATCATCGCCTTCTGTTTCCATTTACCCTTTTACTAGTCCATCCATCCTCTCAACTGCGTATCCTGTTCAGGGTTATTTTTGCTAATGTACCTGAATTTTGTATCTGTAGAATTACCACAAGAGGCTTTTGGATGCGCTGCCTCCTCTCCCATCCAGATCGTTCTGAGCTGAATGGATAATGTGTGAATGACATTACAAATTATGAATTTTGAATTGAAACAGTCATTGGAGCCAAGCCCTTATCATGCAGACACAAGAGCAGAGCTACTCCTGAAAAGAGACTCTTAAACAGAAGAGCTCTCAATCTACCCAAAACCACATGCAGATATAATATAGGTGCAATTTAGAGAAGCATATCATTGATGTCATTTACAAATCTTGTATCACCCATTTACCCATTTTGTAAGAGACAGGAGCTCATGCCCATGCAAATGTCATGGGAAATATCAGCTGTGGGACTTGGGAGGGTTGACAGGACGGGTTTTCGTGGAGATTTGGACTATGCGGAACAAATATTGTAATTATTTCACTGTGCTATCTTTTGAACACTAATGAAGAGCAAGACAAGACAGCCATGCTAGCAGCTCTGTGAGACTAAAGCCTACGTAAGCACAGAGGCTTGCTACTGTGCTCACAATGACAAAGCAAAATATTTTTTGAGATATTTTACTAAAAACCACAAATTTAACTGTCATGGTGGCTGTGGGAAAAAATTTAACTAAATTCCACTGTCTGGGTGCCATGGCTATCCAGGCGTGGGAAATTATTTTCTGGTGTGTGTGTGTGGTGGGGGGGGGGGTGTGTGGGGGGAATAGTTGACAGAATTATTACCTCCTTAGTGGGAGGAATGAGGTCTCTGATGAGCACAAACGAGGGCATCAAAGTGCTTTCCACAGCTTCACTGGTGACTTTAGTGAAATAATTCTTTGGATTCCATGTCTTGTTTAAATAGCCTACCTTCAGGGTTGACCTTGTGCTTTTTTCCTCTCATCTTGGCCACAAAGCTTCTGTAAAATACCGCTGCCACTTGTGAAACATCTCTCACACTTCAAATCAGTTGAACTTTGACCTTGTTTGCCACCTACCTTTCAAAGCGCAACCAATGAGATAATAACTGTGACTACACAGACGCATGGAAGTGACACAAGCAGAGAGTGGAGAGAGTGATGGTCGAGTCTTTAAAGGGAACCCCAGACCCATGAAAGATCTTGTGAGACTGGTCATTTTAACATCTGTACAACGTGCACAGTGAGGAAACATGTACAAATCTTGTGTGAGTATTGCAAATCAAGGGTTCCCTTCTAGACACAACCAAGAGTGATGGAAGAAACATGTTTCAGAGTCACTAAACTCTATAACACAACTTTAAAAACACACCTGATCTCACCAGTGAAAATACTGGTAATAAATTTCTTATCATTTTCAGGCACTCAGTAACACTGTTAGTCACCCTTACCGAATTGTCTACAAGGTCTAAAACTTTCACGGTATGCAGTACAAACAATATAAACAAGCTGGACAAAGGCATCGAGTGAATAAAGCAACAGTGATAAATAAAGGATACAGTTCATTAGCATTACAAATAAACACAGCAATAACCAGTATAAAGGCCCAATGGTTTAATGGAAAGCAAAATGATATCAACTATTTTAGCTAGATTTTAATTGCAATATTTCTAAATGCTGATGATGGCCTTGGGGGCAACATGGAACCACTGAGTGGGCTGGATCTGCCCAGGTCAGATGGATGTCTCTACCAAATTTTATAGCAACCCATCCAATAATTGCTGAGAAATGTAAGTCTGGATCAAAGTGGTGAACCTACCAACCGATCCACATCTCCCTCCCACAAGCCATTCTAAAAACATCTGCTGTTGTGTTAGCTGTAGAGTTACATGTTATTTTTTTCAGCAATTTTGGAAAGAAAAAACGCCCAACATTCCAATTTGGCCGTGTTAATTTTACAAACCTTATGTCTTTCTATGCAGTCAACTGTGGCCAACTCCACGTACAGATGTTGAGATTAACTGCGGGTTGACTAGTGCAGATGTGTGTGCACTGTAATTCAGACATCAAACTGACAGCTTGGCAGCTCTAGGTGTTCAACCAACTGTGCTGCTGTCACAGGTTCAGGCCTGGCTGCCTCGATGCAGCATACACGACTGACGTTAAAAAAAAAAAAAAAAAAGAAAGGGAAAAAAAGCGTGGAGCTGCTGCAAGTGAACAGATCTGATCTGTCTGCAGATATGTCTCCTAAAAGTGGGTTCAATTATTGGAATGTAAGCATGTGTGAAAGACACCTCAAGATGTTCCATGTCAAGGATTTAATTGCTTATATGCTACACCCACTGATCTCTGTGTATGTGTGTGTCTGTTGTGTGTGTGTGTATGTATGTGTGTGTGCATCTTTGTGTGTATTTATGACAGCTGTTGCTATTGTACATTCACCTCCGTGACAGTTAAATATGCAGAAGACGTGTCAGGATTTAATTGTCACACTGTGACGCTCTCATCTTCAAGCTGATTTGACTCCACTTCAGCAGTGAAAAGTTCTTCAATGGGAATTCTATATGACAGCCTCATCTATTTGCAATAATGATCACGTCCAGAAGCTGCTTTCAGCTGTTTAAGACGCTAAATGCTTTACTAATAAATGTACAAAATGGATTGTCTTTCTTTGATGGTTAAGAATTACTGGATTGAGGCAATATATCAAAATACATTGTTCCAAATGTCGGTAAAAGAGGTGGACGGGCATGCAAGAAAGTACATTGCCTCTGTGGGTTGTTTGACAGTGTATGTCTCACATGGTGTTGTGGATGATACTGTCATCTGTTATTGTGTGTCCTTGAATCCCTAGAAGAGGCAAATAGACCTGGATGGATGGCCTTTTGGCGGCCGTCCTGTCAAGCAACACAAAGGTTATTTCTGTCATGACAAAGAGCCTAAAATGACACAAACTGACAGATTTACATAACAGCCATTGTTGAGTGGTTACACACTCTTGCTCACCTATCTTCAGCATGAAATATACCTACAACAATGTGAAGGGCTCGTGCTCCCCCAAGGGGTTGTGATTAGTAGGATGCAGGTGGCAACTGTGACTTAAATCAAAAAACAGATAATTACAGACTATTTTAATGAGCTAAAAAAAACTGTGTTTACATGGTGGCACAGTGGTAAGCATTATGCACTTTAAAGGCTGATACAATATATGGTAAAAAAAATATCAGAAGATGTGTAGCAACATCATACTGTTGGCTGAGTGGGAGTTTCCTTTTGAAAAACGGGAAAGAAAATAGATGGAGTAACAGCACAATGTAGCCTGCAAGCTTTACACACGATGAGGCTCTGTCAAACTGGGCGTGATGCTCCTTTTGTCTGAGTGAAGTGATTTAAAAAAAAAAAAAAGGTTTAACGGACCAGTATGAAGGGTTTAGCAGTGTCTAGCTTGCAGATTGCAAACACCTAGTCCCTCCCATTCCAAGCACGTAGGAGAACCTAGAGCGGCCGCAGCACTTGTTGAAAACACAAAAGGCCACGTCTAAAGCCAGTGTTTGGTTATGGGCTACTGCGGAAACATAGCAGTGCAATATGGAGGCCTCTGTGGAAGAGGACCCGCACTCTCTGTAGATATAATGGCTCATTCTAAGGGTAACAAAAACACAAAAATTCTAACTGTACATTGAGTACACAGCAATGAAAACATACCTATGCATATTATATTAAATTTCTGCCATATTCTGCCAATAATTCCCTGTAAATCTTACACCATGGACCTTTAACAATGTAGAGATGGATCTGTCTGTTGAATTGATTACATGCCTCACAAATCAACACAGTCATCAGATTCAGACTGTTCTGCATTAAAAACTCTTAATAAAGTTGTTTGTGTAAATGCTGCACTTCTTGAAACTGTCTGTTAGTTATTGAGTAGATGACAGACTGTTGTTTGTGTTTGAAAAGGGACAATAATAATGCCAACTTGCCAGATAATGCAGCTGCTTTCATCTGTCTATACTGTACTATACACATTGCTGCAATAATACTTGTGCCACTGTATGTTTTCTTTTTATGAATCTGATCCCATATGTTCTGTCCCCTTTGGTAAATGCTTCTGCTTTTAAATACCAGAAATCCATCACTGACAAAAAGCGTCAAACTCTGCAAAAAGATTTATTGCATTAAAATACTGATAATTGAGGTCAAGTTAGCAGTCCTTAGCACCAAGCCTCTACTTAAATAACACTGCAAATAAGATCCAAGAGTTATGAATAAACAGATCAAATACCACATCCACCAGATCTACCTGTAGAGTTTCTCTCAGTGTTTCTGTCTTTCTCTCTTAAACTCACACAATTCCACTCATCTCTTTGGTCTTTTGCCCTTTCTCCAGCCAACACACGTATACACCAACACACACATGCACACCTACCTTGAGGGTGTGTGATGCATGCAGTCAGGCCTGATAAATGAAAGTGTCTAGAAAGAGGAATGAGTTGGTGCCTTGACCTCCCTCCTGGCATGGGCATCCTTCTCCAGACTGCCTTATCACCAGACAAATGGTCACACTGGTACACACATCACTCCCTAAAAAAATGTGCACTTCTAAAGTAGCCCACCAAGTATTCAAGCCATCAACCTAAAAAAAATGTCCAAGATCATATACAGAGGACATGCTGCTTCTCACTTCTTAAAGGACTTCACTGAAAACAACTTCAGATAAATGGTCTAAACTACACTCTGGTGCCCACAGTTCTTTTTTTGAGTCGATTCAACTGTAGGAACATCCATTTTAAATTATTACATTCAACTATATGAGGCTTTAAGGTAAAAGCTTCTCAATTACTGGATTCTTAATGAAAAACTCCCTTGGATCAGTTGATTTAAAAGTGAATGAAGCCTAATCCTGCAGATTAGGCTTCCTAAAATGGCCATAATCATTGTAGCAGACACTTAAATACTTAAGTCAAAACTTGCTCTTGTAACCTATTTTGTTAACAATAAATGCTCATGCAATTCTTTAATTACTGCTTGAAAACTGAGTGCATATAAATTGAAAGTTTTCAATAGTCAAAATAAAAAGTCACTATTAACATTGGGTTTGTGGTTTTTTGTTTTGTTTTGTTTTGTTCATGAACATTCTCTGTAATGACCTTCATTGTGAATTCAGAAAAGAGTGCAGGCAAAAGAAGAAAAGTTCGAAATGAATCATTAAAAATATATATTTAATAGAAGCAGACTCCACTTTTGAAATAATTCACATATAAACCAACACTTTTTGAAGCTTTTTTAAAGAGAGTTTGGTTTAACAGTTTGTCCACTTTAAAGAAAGAAGGTAAAGGGGGTATTTTAAGGTTAATATTTCACCTGACCGCTAATGAACCTTGTAAACAGCATTCAGTTACTTATGAATTGGGGCTAAAACCAATCTGCAATCAAACTAGGGGTTCTGCTTTGCTTGGACATGTGTCATGTACATTACAGTATGTGGCATTAAACACATGGTTAATGTTGTAAAACAGTCACAGTTTAGTTAGGTTTGGGCGACAAATACTTGGTCAGGTTGCTTGGGCCAAACTTTTTAACAAAACTACTGGATTGGGTGTAGACAACAAATACTTGGCTGGATTTAGACAGCAAAACTGCTTGGTTAGTTTTAGACAACAAGTACTGGTTAGGTTTAGGAACAGAATGTGGTCCAGGTTAAAATAAGCACATTACAGATGTCACGAGGCTGCAGTCAAGCATGTTGCAAGAAGGTCAAGAATGTCATGAAACTTAACGTAACTTAAAGCCAATGAGAGAGTCAAAAAGAGTCAACGCTGACTTTTGGTTTCACACGGGACTCGAATTCATCCATCCACACCACCTCCTCTGTATGTGGGCTTTCTTGCTCTTTAACCCAGCCTCCTCCATATGCCAGATTTGAGTTGCAATAAGCTGCTTGCACAGACGACCAGAAACCCTGCTTTTTTACCAGTGAGGACAGCCTGACCATAATTATACTGATAAATAGACAGCCATAAACATGCCGCTGAGCTTCTGTGCCATTAAAGTTATCTTTCTCATAACATTTCCACTGACATTAAATTGTCAGCAAGGTAACAAGTGACAGACTCTGAAGAGATCAAGTAGATTGAATGTGAAGAATCAAAATCAAATCTTCAAGTGTCTTTTATGTGTGATGTGGTGACTGTCTGTAGTGACTGTGAGTGAGTGATAGAGAAAGCGTGTGTGCGTGTGTGTGTGTGTGTGTGGTGTGTTAGCCTGAGAGTGAGAGAGGTGGTATGGCTGGCAGTTGGTTCACTTTTTAGATTTAATAATTCATCTCTCAAATGGATCAATAAAAAGATAGTTCACTGAAATGCTGCTCTCCTTTCAGCACTTAAACTATTAGAAGAGTGTGTGTTTGTGTGTGAGTGCAGATGTGAATTTGTGGTATGTGTGTGTGTGTGCAACACGGAATAAAGTTTATTTGTATATGTGTTAAATATGTTCACAGTAAACAGAAGAAGTAAACAGTGTGACGTGTCTATCCTTGCATGCCTGCAAAGTTAAAGATATGCGTGTGTACTGAATGTCTACAGACTGTGACCCCATGTTTGAGGACTCCTCCATCTCAGTCAGAATACTCAGTGTGCCACATTAAAAATATTCCCCCTGGCCAAAATTCAAATTTGGAAAGATTCCATTGCTCTTCCCTGGCCTCATCAGTAAATTGAAGAAGGCCATATGAGGCAGTATTACATAAACATTTGCGTGTGTGTGCATGTGTTTTAGAGAAGAGAAAAACATGATCTATCTATCTATCTATCTATCTATCTGGATCATAAAGTGTAATGCAACATGAAAACCAATTCTCTGACCTATATTCTCTTGTTATTTCGTGCCTCTGAGTGTTTCTTTGAAGACACATCTTTTTAGGTGAGTCAGTTGTTGTCGAGTCATTAGTTTTGATTGCGCTTTGCATGAGCTGGAGAGGAAGAGAAAGATCAGAGAGCAAAGGGCAGCAACAGGCCAGTTCAAGTATCACAGTATGGCTGAGATAAAAGTCGACATGTAATGGCGGAAAATGAAAATCGTGTGTATTATTTTAAATACTGAACCTGTCTGTTTATGTGTTGCCTCACGCAACGTGGTGTAATGTGGAGAAAAAGGGGGAAAAAAGTTGAAAGAGACCTATGATGCACATCATGACTCATTTTAGCAGCGACATGATTTGACGTGAAAAAGGCAGCGTTTCTTCTTTTGTTTCTGCTTTATTTGACAGGAGGAGGAGAAATGACAGCAATGCGAGACAGGAATGAGACAAAGACATACAGGTTACGGCATATATGGATGTGATTGAAACAATGTTATGACTGATTTATGCAAAGTTGCCCGCCCTTGCATGAACCTGTATCGGGGTCTTGTTTTCCGTTTCTTCCACCATCTGGGCAGTTTTTTCCTGACTGACAGTCTCTCTCTATGGTAACTTCTTTTCTAAAGAACATAAAAGATAATGAAGAAATATTCTGTGGAAATCAATGGATGCTTAGATCTATTTGTCTCCCAGCCACAGCCCTCTTTTACAAAAATATTCGTAGATTTATACTTGAAATTAGGCATGGGCAGGTACCAAGGTATCATGGTATACCAGGGTATTAAGAAATCCCTGCGGTATGATTTTCAGTACAAATACAGATGCTGCTCTTTCTATTGAACTGATACACATATGCTGTATTGCACCTCCAGAGGTCAGTTTCTCTACTGGTGGACAAGACAGCGCAGCCTTCAAACATGGAGAAAAAGTTAAGATAAAGTTAGAAGACTAACTAGTAAAAAACAAAAATGCCTTTGCACATGGAGTATTTGGGTTTGGTCCCAATGGTAAAGGTAAGCCAGCAAATAATGCAGACTACTAACTGGTCAGAGTAACGTAGCATGTTGGGTGAGTGTGAGAGAGAGAGTGGCAGACTGACTGTGGTGACTACGGTGGCAGAGATTGATGGTGAACACACGCTGAGTGGAGGAAAAGGTAAGCAGTGAAGTTGTCTTTCTGGCAGTTAATGTACAGTTGGATTTGAGTGCATAAAAGCTGCAGCTTCTCAAGACCAAACAAAGGCTCTAAGCATGTGTTGTCTCCCAGCTGTAGGAGTTGCTATGGTGATCAGCTCTGCTTATGTTGAGGCAGTACTAGCTGCAGGGGAGTATTGTTGAGATGGGCTGTTTTAACCAAGCTTTACACAAATACTGTTATAATACCATTAACCCTGGTAAAAGAAGGTATGATACCACCCAACCTCCAAGCCTTAATGTATTCAATTCATTAAAAGATACTGAACATAAAAAACCTTGCTTACACAGGTTCTATGAAGCCTGTTTGTAACTTGCGCACCTGTTATCTATAAATCTCAAATTAACTTAACTGACACCTGCCTTACAATCAGTGATTTCCCCATAGATAATGCTAGCTGAAGGTTTAGTCAGGAATAGAGGGGAAAACACAAAGCCAAATACATAGCTGGGGCTGCCATACCCTTATATAACCAGCAAGAATCTCTTAAGTCAGGTCTAGACTGAAAGACTTAGAGATAAGATTCTGCCTTTAAACAATGATTTAATTATAAGTGTGTTAATGTGACAGAAAATCCCTTTGAGCAGGCTTTCATTTGGCTAAATTCTGATATAAATTAGCACTTATAAATCAACTCAGGGTTGGGGTAAGTTTAAGAGAGATGGTACACACACACACGACAGTGAGTCAGTGGAGCAGCAGACAATGTGTGAAGCAGTCATGAGTTTTACTATTCCTAGTAAAACATGCTCTATAAAGTTCTGTTGTTACTCATGTCCCCATAAAGCTCAGTTTTACTCCTGAGACACAAATACAGTATGCATACTGTGAGACTTTAACACACACCAATCAATTTACTGTTATGCTACAGTGTTGGCTACCTATGTCATTCTTTTTGTACGGTCATATACAGATTCTTGTAAACGGTAAATTTTCTTCCTGAAAACACTGGACCACAGGAGACCACACGCACACACCAGAGTTCAGGCGGCAGTGTGGGCCAATAAGTCATTTTAAGTGTGGACGGTAAATTTCTCTGGAGTTATGAGAGACAATGAAAAATCTTTGCTTTCACATGGGGTCAAAGTTCACAGTAGTTCCTCTCTGAAGCAGCCATCTAGGTCAGGTTGCAACTAAACATCATTTTAATTGTCCATTAAACCACTGACTGATTGGGTAATTTTCCCCCATCTTTGAAATGTCAGACATTAGTTGAAGATGTTCATCTCTGACATCTTCAAAAGTCTTCTTTTTTCAACAAACAGTCCAATATCAGACATTCAATTTACAGTGATATAAAACAGAGAGATGAGGCAGATAAACTGGAATCAGAGAATGTGGGGAATTTATATTAATTATTGGCTTAAACAAGACACATTTTTTCTAAAATTGTTGCTATATACACTGTAGACTGATCATTTCTATATAGTTGAATACAACTTGTTGAAGGATTGTGATACAGCACAGCTGTATCTAAAGCTTTCATAAATATTCATCTTGTTATTTTCAGTCCAAATGTTAGCGGTAATTCTCTTTCCAAATTATGTGCAATCATTTCCTAAATCAAAGGGGAGTATTTGTCTTTGTTTGACATTTTAAGAATAATCTACTGTCCATGCAGAAAACATTAATGCCATGGTGATTCTCACTGTCTCAGGCCTCAAATATTTGTCAAGGAGGTTTAATAACCTGACTTTTACGACACAACCCAACTTTACCAATAACTTTTGGAAAATCATGTTGTTGAGGTCTCTGGATCTTAATTGGGTTCTGGCTGAGCAAGGAATGTTGATCTTTTTGGCTCATTTTGAGCTTTGGCTGAGTTAATTTGGCTTCAACTTGGAGTGGGTCCAAACTTTTAGGCACCAGACAGTCTCTGTATAGAGAGTTAACAACATGATTTGACATGAAAAAGGCAGTGTTTCTTCTTTTTGTTGCTTTATTTGACAGAAATAAGGCGATATGACAGCAAGGAGAAACAGGGACCCTGACATACAGGTTATGTCATAAATTGATGTATTTGAAAAAATGATATGACTAGACTGTATGCATTGTGTCCTGCCTTGAACTCGTATCTAGATCTAGGGCAGTTTTCTCTGACTGACAGTTAGACTTTTCCAAAGACAATAAAAGATAAAACGGTAATATTCTGGAGAAATCAAATGGATATTTAGATATGTTTGTCAAGGAGGTTTAATAATCCAACTTTTACAGCACAACCCAACATGGCCAATAACTTTTGGAGAATCATGTTGTTAGTTTAGGTCCCTAGATCTTACTTAGGCTCTGGCTGAGCAACAGATGTTGATCTTTTTGGCTCATTTTGAGCTTTGACTGAGTTGACTTGGCTTCAACTTGAAACAGCTTCAAGCGACTTGCTTTGCACTTTCACAACAAAATGTTGCTCACACAATCACACACACACCGATGGAACAGCCATTAGGGGCAGTCTGAGGTTCAGTCTCTTACCCAAAGACACATCTTCCAATTAGTGGATGACCCGTTCTACCTCCTGAGCCACAGCCTATGCATACAGAGTAATTGAAAATATGTGCTAATTTGCAAATGCCCCTCTGTATTCATTTGCCATAGACAATTAAATCTATTTCAGAGTTCAAAGTATCCATATTTATAACACACAAAAACAGTGGTGGACAACCAGCAAAAAACAGAACATAGAGTACAGTGCAGTTCAGAAGGAGGTTCTACAATGTCCAGGTCAAAGAACAAGGAGATCATAAAGCAACTGTGCAAATTAGCAATCTGCAGACAACAGTTGGCAGGAAGGACAAAGGAAACCATGTATTTCTTGGTCCTCATGACGGCCACCTTAAAAAAAAAAACAACCTGAGGGAAACAGTTCAAATTCTAGCCAAAGGGGGTGATCTTGGTACTCCAGGAGGGAACCTTTCTTAACACCAGCGTCTTGTATAGGTCAATCACCTGGGCTTGACTCCTTCCTGAAATTTTACTAGCCACTTTGATGAAGCTACAGCCTGTTTTTTGTTGGACAAATGTGTGTTTCTATACCAAGCAACAATGCAAAACATTATAAGTAACCCAATAAAACTTCCATAAAAAAGATGGTGCCTTCAAATGGGGTTGTGTCTACCATGTTTACAAGTCCAGGAATCTTCACAACCTTCGAACTTAAAGAAGTTTTCTTTAATTTCCAAGTTCATGATGTCATGTACACAACTTCTCATGTCGTAGAGTTTACAAGTTCCTTTCTAAGGCAGCAACTATCATCATCTCAGTGGACAGATTAAAAGAACACATTTTCTTCAAGAAAAAAAGACAGTGTTGGACCTTTTTTGTTGTGGAAGCAGCATGAGATTCAAAGCACAGTTTGTTATCCACCAACTCGACCTCAACACCTTTAACGGTGGTGGAATATCACATTTTCACAGTGTTCTTTATTGATGATCTGCTGCAAAGGTTTATATGTCATATTTGTTTTTATTCATGAGAAATGAAACAGGCACTTAAAAATAACCGCATACTTTTGATATATGATTTACAAAGTTTAAGATCTGGATGCTGCATTTGCCCACCTTCAGGTTCCCTTGATATGAGATGCATGAAAATCAAGAAGAAAGGAGGAGAGGAGCAGACATGTTATGCCTTGTCAGGGATGATATAATTCAACCCCGGCCACGCAATGCTGTTATCTGTGAGAAATCTGTCACATGGCACAACAAAATACACTCATGCATGCACAAGTGCGCCAACAAAGCCTTAAGGGTGATTTGTAAATAAATTTTAAAAAATACTCAGAGATATGCACACACGGGCATGCACGCACACATTCCAGGAAAGTAAATAAATCCAATAAAAATTTTCCCAATCTATTACTCACACTGGAAGCTAAGAGGCCACATGGGCTTGGCGCACGTACACACAAACACAGTCACGCAGATACAACACCATGCACGCACAGAAACACACACACACACAGGGGATGACAAAGTGGCCCAGAGCTGTCATGGGAGAGTGGGTTGTCATTTGGAGAGGTGAGCTAGGGGAGCAGGGGAAAGGGATGGAGCAGAGAGAAGAGCAAAGACGAGTAGCAAAAAGACTAAAAAACAAGTTATTTGAAAGACTGCGTGAGAAAACGTGATTTACTCGAACAATGGTACAGATAGTTAGAAGAATTAGTTTGGAGACAGACATGATTGGAGTTGAGGGAGATCAAACGGAGATGAGAGACGGGGGGAGTGGGAAGAGATCAAGTTGGGAAAGAACCACAATTGATAGGTAGAAAAGGGATGCCTCAGCAAGACACTTCCCCATTGATATATACACTTGAGGGTATTGGATATCCAGCTTGATGTATTAGCCTACTGCTGTGCTACAAAAGTTATGTATTGACATCCTGAAGAGTGTGGAATTGAAAACTAATTGCAGACTCTCCCCAACAGGGAAACTACTTAGGCCAGTTTCAAAGAAAATACTTACTTTGAAAATCAATATGTTGGTTTTTAGCTTTTAAAAACACCCTGCACCTTGGTGCCTTAACAACTCTGTGATCAAAATCGTATTTGTTTCGCTCTGCAAGCTACCAGATCAAATTTGTTTAAATTTTAGAAAAAACATGAAGGCTGAGTTCATAAATTGCTCATTTAGCAAATTCTTGCACTGGGCATTTCCAAGGTAAACATTTGTAACATCAAAAGCATGTGGTAGGGATTCGCAATATAATTAATAACATGATATTAATATAAGAGCAAAGACATCAAAGTAAATGATAAATAGGTGCGAACATTAATGATTATGGGTTTTTTTTTCTTCAAAAGTGTGCTGAATATCAATTCAAATTGATTCAAACCATGGAGTTTACTTTTTTGCCTTGAGAGTGTGAGAGCAACAATATTAATGCACTAATTATATTCTTTTAGTAATTAAATTAATGATGATGAATTAATGTTATACGTAACATTACTGAATAATTATTGTTAAAACTGATGAGAATTTGAATACTGGACTGCTGTCCCTGCTAGCGTCAGGAGTCACTCGAAAATAATTTTAACTCAAAAACAGGTCCGTTACCCCTACGGGGTCCTTAGAGTTACTGCGAGGGGGTCCTACACATTACACTTAAATGAACCCAACATATTATCTGCAAAAGATAAATTAGCTAACTTTGTTAAAAAACAAAGAAACAAAATATTTACACAAAATTGCACTAGGATTCATGGGTAACCTTTTGCTAATCATGTGAGCTAGCTAACCTACTAGCTAATCACTGTTGCCAACTACTTAGCTAACTATTATTGAAACATATTATTGGCCACTTAGCAGTATTAACTATCCCAAGTGTACAGACACTCTCTGAGCCACAATGGATCATTTTGTAACTTCACTTTGACATCCACCTGAGGCTAATGCACTATGCCATAATGCTGTTGACTTAGCAGTTACGTGTAAGCACAAGCAAGAGAAGATCTGAAAATATTCAAAGCAGTATTTGTAGTTGGGGGAGAAATGATAATGAGTTTCACAATAAATCACCTGTGATAGATGTCGTTTTGGGAGACATTAGCAATCAGTTGCTTCAGACATACATTACCTACTCCAGCTTTAATTGGCTGTGGAAATCTGCTGCTAAAACTAGTCATTTCAGCCAGTGAGGCAGCCGGTTTGCCAGCCTCAGTTAAATTAAAAGAGGAGAAAGCCTCATGTTTGACACTGGATATTGACTGACTGAAAATAACACTGAGTCATCATGACACTAATGTGAAAGTAAACATAACTTATATTGAGGTTTTAAAGTGTGACTTTACTTCTATTTTACTGTCTTCACACATCACACACATGTTCATTTATTCTGGCTCATCAGACTTCTGCTCAGGTTGGAGCTGAGCAAAGCTGTGCTGAAGTCACCAAACTCATGAAACAATAAGAACTGGGTGAGAAAGATGTCAATCAAATACAGTGCGTACATGCCTACCTTGTTTACACTCAAGAAAGGTCCACTTAAAAGAAGTGAACTGTAAATAAACCAATGTCATCTATGTGTCACCAATTATAACCAAAAGTTGATAATTGGTCCTATCCCTAAAAATGAAGCATTTATTTGCTGGTCATTCTGTGGGCAAATACAGGTCAAACAAGTAAAAGTCAAACCAAGTCATTTTGAATCAGACTGAGACTTACGAGCCGATGTGCTGACGCACAGTTCTGCTCTGTTTCTGTGGTTCCAGGCTTTTACGTCACCTCTCACAAGCTTGAAGTGTGCAACAGCGTGGAACGTGCATTGCTTGAACTTGAAAGTGGTTCAACTCCGGGGTATACAGTTACACTCTGACAATTTTCACTGTCTTCTGTGGTAGTGAAAGCAACAGTCACCTCAGATCTAACGGGTGTCTTACCTAGAAGGGAACACTAAGCTGCGATTTTGTCAGTGTGACAGTTGACATTCAGCAATGAAAGTGGACGCCGATCTCAAAGATTAGAAAGGGTAACTAGTATGCATGTCTCTCTAATCTAAGTATGTGAATTTGTTTGTCAAATGTGTTGGCTTGGTTTTGTGTCTGTATACAGTATTTGTATTTGTGTGCTGCAAAATGTGTGTGTGTGTGTGTGTGTGTGTGTGTGTGTGTGTGTGCTATCTTATCTGCTATTTTGTGCTTAGATCTGAAAATCTAGAATGACCTTTTGTTTATAAAAGCTGGGGCCATTGTGGATTTTTGACTTCAAATGATGGGTTAGACACAAAGCCTTAAGGAACTTACTGACACAGAGTCCATAGTAGTCTATTTACCCACTGTAAGTGTGGGTAAATACTGAGAGATTTTATGCAGTTTTTCTCTCTGTACACTCTTAGAAATAAGGCTTACGAAAGGGTTCTTCCTGAAGGGCTGAGGTTCTACTCAGAACCATTTGCTTTTGAAGAGCCTTTTTTTGAAGAAAGGGTTTGTCTAAGAGGTTCCATTAGGAGTGCGTTTCCGCCGAAGAACCCTTCTTGGAAGAAAGAGTTCTTCAGGGATTGTTGAAATTCTTGAAGAAGTCTTCCATTAAGGGTTCCATAATATAAAGGGTTCTTGGTAGAATACCCTGGGTACATTCTAGATAAAGCCCTTGGAATATACTTCGTCAAGGGTTCTTTGTACCATACCATCAAAGTGTTCTCGGGAGAACCCTCTAGTGGGTTTTAGATAAAACACTTGCAATATAAATGGGTTCTCTGTAGAACCCCCAGGGTGGGCTCTTGTTGGCACCCTTAGAAAGTGGAAGATTGTGGACAGAACCTCAAAGAGGTTTGTTGAATCCCTCGAATAACTCTTTAGTCAAGGATTCTTTGTACCATAAAATAAAAGGGCTCTCAGCAGAACCCCTTGGGTGGGTTCTAGATAAAACACTCAGAATATGAAAGGGTTCTCAGTAGAAAATCCTGGGTGGGTTCTTCTTAACACCCTTAGAAGGTGAAAAGATTCTGGACTGTACCTGAGAGAGGGTTGTTGAATTTTTTGAAGAACTCTTTGGTCAAGGGTTCTTTGTACCATCATATATAGGGGTTCTCAGTAGAACTCCTGGGTTCTAGATAAAACACTTGGAATATTAAAGGGTTCCAGGCAGAATTCCTGGGTGGGTTCTAGATAAAATCTTGGTACATAAAATGTTCTTGGTGGAACGCCCAGAGTGGATTCTTGTTAGGACCCTTAGAAGGTGGAAAGATTCCAGATAGAACGGGTGGAACCATTACACCATGGAAGGGTTCTCCATTCCAAGCTGTCACGGGGGGTTCTGGGTGAAACCTTTCACATGGTTCTAGTTATAAACCATTATGTTGGATTCTAGGCAGACCTCTCTGAAGGGCTTCCAAGTGGGGCCTTTATAAAATGTTCTATCAGGAACCAAAGAGGGGTTCTTCTATTGGGACAAACCAAAGAACCCTTTATGTCTCAAGTTAACACCTTTATTTCTAAGAGTGTATATGTTTGTGGTGTGTGTGTTTGTGTTTGTGTGTGAGAGGCCCTTTTGAGACTGAATAGACAAATCTTGCTTTTCTATGCAAATTCTCTGCAAAGACTTACAACAAACACAAATACAAGCAAATCTACCGTGGCGAAGATAAAGCAAACCTAAGTGTTAGATTAAAGTGAGGGAGGAAGAGGGACATCAAAGGGAAGATGAAAGAGATGGACCTGCCTGTTTGAGCCTCACTGATTCCTCTGTTTCAGATGTGCAGAATGATGCTTACAGGTCAAATACATCTTTTTTTCTGACTTATCGGCTCCCCCATAAAGTGATGTGAAAAACTAGGTAGTTTTATGTTTGTGCCTAAATGAGCATATATGTTCTCAAATTCATTGCTAAACAATCACGCATATGTAAATATGAAGAGATGCTGCTATTTACATTTGTATCATCATATGTATTTGTTCAGTCAACCTGGTGTATCTGTGTATAGATAAATGTGAAAATTGAATTTTATACAACAACATGTTAAAGGACCAGTGTGTTGGATTTGGCGGCATATATCGGTGAGCTTGCGCTTTACAAACACCTCACCCCAATCTCCACCTCTAAGTGTGGAGGAGAAACTGCAGTGACAGCAAAATTGGCAAAGGTCTGTATCTAGAGCCAGTGTTTGGTTTGTCAGTTCTGGGCTACTGTAGAAACATGGCGGACTCTGTGGAAGAGGAGCCACTCCCTCTGAAGATATAGATGGATTATTCTAAAGTAATGACAACATGATACTTATTTTCAGGTAATTATACACAAATGAAAATATGATGTTCCATTTGATCCATATTCTGCCAATAAATCCCTGCAAACCTTCCACACTGGACCTCTGAAGATGGGAAAAACAAATGGAGAAAGATTTGAACTCAACAGCCTCCTTCAAAAGATATACCGTCCCTTTCATTCCCACTACCCTTCCCCCTGTCCTGTGTACAGACACAAAGCAACCTGTCACAGATCAGCTGGAATAGTGTTGTGTGGCTCTGTCTGAGCCACTTTTTGTTTCCCATTTACAGAGCCATGGTTGCATAGAAACATCAGATTTTTTTCAGCACACATGCAGAGTGGGAGCAAGAGTACTGTGAGGAGATATTCAACAAATTTGACAAAGTGTGTATTGGATTAAAATGGTGCACCACACCTTTAATGTAGAAAAATCCATTATAGCAACTCACAACTACTTAAATGCGCCAAACAGTCAATTACTAAATAATGTGTAGGGTTACAGGGGGCTGGAGCAGCACACACTGAAGAAGAGGCAGGAATGACCCTGTGTAGGACACCAGTCTATCACAGCTCTAACACAGACAGAACCATTCACAGTTGTGTTCACACCTATGGGCAAGTTCCCAATGCAAGTAACTTGCATGTATTTGGATTGTTGGATGGAAACAAAACACCTGGAGGAAATCCATGCAAGATTGTTTTTATCCTTTAAAAAAAAAAAAAACATTTTTCAAGGTGTTGTTATGGCATTACAATGTAATGGTGCCAGAAACCACAGGGGGTCCCCAAGACTTTCTCTGAGATCCTTAAAATTAGATCTGCAAATTAGCTAAAATCGCAATTTATACAAAAGTCTGCACTCAAAACTATTTAAGAAGATTTAATGTTTCTTTGTCCTCAATTAAAAATAGTAGGTTACAACTCTGTGAGCTCACAGCTCTGTGATAATGAACATCCTCTAAGAGCTAATGTAAAAAGAAAAAAATACATAAATATGTTTGCTCGAATCAAAGAAAAGGAAAGAAACTCCTGTCTCCTGTGGGTATTTAAACCCAACAGTGGTCAAATCCAGGGGTCAGCTGAAGGACTATTTGGTCAAATAAAGACCTATTTATTCTGTTGACAAGACTGAAGCTGCTCAACCAGCTGGAACCTTGATACAGCAGACAGCTGTATCAGCGCTGTATCACAGCACAGAGATGATGTTTAGAAGCAGGATGAGGAGGGGTTGAGGGACAAGAAAAGAAATAAAAAAAGATGAAGAGGAAGAAGAGCAAAGGATTCAAGACCAGTAAGGATAACAAATGTGACATGGCTGCCTACAGGAGAAGGAAGGCTTGTCTGAGTAATGGAGAGAGAGCGAGAGAGGCAGAGAAAGGAGATGGACACACAAGAGGTCAAAATGAGGTCCAAAACATAAAGGCAAAGAGGAAAAAGAAAAAAGTTCCCTGACAAGCAGACAGGAGTGCATCTAAATGAGCAATTCTTCCAGGCAGTAGATTGTAGAAATCATTTGTTACTTCTTTACCTCCTGGCTGTCCTTTTGCCTCATTTCATCTCCTTCTATCATCCTCCCTTCCTTCCCTTTCTCGGCAGCCCGTCTCATTTCCTTTTGCCTCATTTCTCCTCATCTCTCTGTCCTCTCCGTGTCTCTCCTCTTGAAGGTTTCAAGATGACATTGGTGCTGCTTATTCATTGGTTCCATCCTTGACTGAACCGCATATATGACCTGACAGCCACTCGAACACTCACACGCAAACACACACGTGCGTACGTGATTCAGATGTGCATTAACATACAAGGGCAGACAGGCTCAGACACACACACAAAGCCAGAAGGAACAAATAAGATGAATGACAAGTGACATAAGTGGTTAGAAGAAGAAGAGCTGCCGTGAATATCAAAAGACCTTGTGGAGAGGACAGAGTGACCCTTCCTTGTACATCCTTGCTGTCATCAATCCTTCCGACATCTTACCATTGATATTCATTTTGCCAACCCATGTGCGACTCACGATTAAACATACGCTGTCTTACCTAGAAACAAGTGGGTGTGAGTGTGTCCTCGTTTTTTTATGTAATCATTAGCACCTATAATTGTGTTTATTTGTGTACATAGGCATCATGCTGTGATGACAATTAGACTTTAAATGAAGACACAGATTAAAATGTAGACTGAACTGTTTTAGAGGAGGGTGGAAACCATTTATCATATAAATACAAACTCTTTTGAAAAAAAAAAAGTAACCCATATTTAACCACGTAAAACCTGTTGAGATCAACAATCTCTTTTTCAAGGGAGACCTGGCAAAAACACACAAATCTCAGTGCACTATGATACAGTCTTAGAAATAAAGGTGCTAACCAAAACCATAAAAGGGTTCTTTGACTTGTTCCCATAGGAGAACCCTTTTTGGTTCTTGGTAGAACCCTTTCAGAGAGTTCACCCTTGAACCCAACATAAAGGGTTATACTTAGACCCATTTGTGAAAGGTTTCGCCCAGAACCTAAGAACTTTTTTTATTCCAAGAGTTAGAGCTAGAATGCACCCAGAGGGTTCGACCAAGAACCTTTATATGTCATGGAACCCTTGATGAACGACTCCTTCAAAAAAGAGTTCTTTGGATGGATTAAAGGGTTCTTATTGGAACCCTCAGTCTTATAAAGAACACTTGACAAACTCTGTCCTCAAAAAAGGGTTCCTCAAAAGTAAATAGTTCTGGGTAGAACCTTGGCCATTCAGGAAGAACCCTTTTGGAACCCTTATTTCTAAGGGTGTATGCAGTATCTAACATGCAAACAATGCTGAGATATTTTCATGTAACATGATAATATGATCATCAAGAACTGGTAAAAAATGTGGCAGAGACCTGCTTTTTTTGTCCTCAGAGGAGAAACGGGACTTGTTTCTGAAATGAAACCTTAAATTCAGTCTCAGTATTTTAGAAGATTATAAACCTGAGGTTTAAAAGACTGGAAGTAACCAAGCCAAAGACAGAGATATTTATAACAGGAAACAATTTCTAACTTCTCTCCCTGTGCAGTAATAAGATCCAAAGTGGCTTCTCTGGCTTCCTGCCAACATTTGAGAAATGCACTACCTTAGTTTTATCATTTAAAATCAGATTTAGTTGTGATAGCTAAATCTGAATAAAAGATAGTCTGCACTTTGGCCTCAGGATCCACAATGAAGGAACCAGCACAATATCACTGTATCATCCACATAGAAATGTAGGTTGGTGCCATCCACATTTTGACCTAAACTATTAACATACATAGGAAATAGCAGCAGACCTAAAACAGAACCCTGGGGTGCACCATTACAAATGTCTACCCAGTTGGAGATGAGTGTCCCATGATCTTGGACACATTGACACCTATCTGACAGGTAATTCATCAGCAATCATGAGGCTGGTTTATTTTTGCTTTTATTTATTTATCTGAGTGTGTATTACAGTGCTAAGTCAAATGTCATGTTATCAAAAGTCACACCCAGTAAGCTGCCCTATTCTCTGTGCAATCCAGAAATATCCAGAAGATACTTTTACTTGCTTAATGGTATGATATAGATAGGCTTCCTCTGGGAATCAGTGCGAGATGGTGGGGGTGGCAAGGGACATACGGGCAACACAGATAGTAAAATCCATTTAAATGTGCCCATGGTAAAGAAGGAGTTAAACAAGTGCAACAGCCACTGCTAAAACAAAACTTGATCAGAAGCAGCTCCAGCTTCAATCATTTGCAGTATATATTTATCTATCATTCATCACCTTTACTGCAACAACTGTGGAAGCAATCACTAAAATACATTTTAATTGGCAGAAAGATTCATTTGCTAAAGGGGTCGAATGTCAGAGATGTTGGTGGCTCTGGAGACCTCACCATGCTCTACCAGGTTGCACTTCTTTTGGCAGTAAACATGTAACCAGTTTCTTTTTCAAATTAATAGCACAGTTACAATTACTAAAACTAAAATGAAAATAACCATGACTTGTTTTTTTCTTATCTGACAATAGTGAAAAACTGCAGAGGATAGCAGACATAGCAGACAAACACGGCCTGTTCCTCAGATTTTCCAGTCTATGATCTAACATCACCAAAACCTTATGGGAGTGTAAGACAGTTAAAGCAATGTGAGCTTGTTTTTCATCATAGTATAAAATAAAATGTTTATCATATAATGATGATGATTAACTACTCTAGCAATGGTTGGTTAACTTGTATATTAAGTACCATCTGTGGTCTTCTACTAAATCCCACTGTCTAACCAAAGGCAATGAAAGTGTAGCTCACAGGTATGAACACTTGTCATTGCTGCCCTCTAGTAGAAGTATTAGTAACTTCCATCAGCGATAATGAATACGATATGATAGATAGAAGCTTGACTGTTGCCACTAAAAGTTTCACCCCATTTACACCTGTATCCAAATATCTTATCCAAATAAGGAAAAAAAATAACGTTAGTGCAAGGTGTAAATACTTTGTGGTGTGATCAGATCTGCCTGACCACAGCTGGAGATAGTCTGGCTTATGCAATATGTGCGCAAAGTGTTAGGTGCGCAAGTAATAAAAGTAATAAAAGAATAAAAGAACACATTTAAATTGACTAAATGACTTTCCCGAGTAACGAATTGGTTTTACGTGGAGTAATTGGCAAAGTAATTCAATTACTTTTGTGAGAAGTAACTATTAACTGTAACTAATTACTAAATTTCAGTAACTTTTACAACACTGGTTCATATCATATTTGCCATTCAGCACATTAATTCTAACTTATTTGCAGAATTTTTCACATTTTTGAGTCTGAGATTGACCTGTTTGCTCCCTGTAGCTAGCCTCTTTGTACTTGTACCTTTTAAGTCTTTTCCTCTGGGGAAGTAGCACGCATCAATATATATTTTCAGCATTCATAAAAATCATGCAAAAATACTTAAACCATAATCTGTCCAAATACCAGATGCCGCGACATGACCTGAATATCTGACAGTATAACTGCAAATTTGGAGAGAATAAAGTGGTCTTCCTCTCCTGACTGAGTTCCAACATATCATATCATATACATATCGTATGCCTGCCATCCATTCAGAGTTTGTGTCCATTTATAACATCGCACACTAGATCATCAAAGATAAACTGGTCGTATACTATTCAGACCCATTAATCAATTACTGGTATAAAAAAGTTGGCTGCATATGACAGTGACTCATAAACATAAACATGGATGCATTGTGGCATTGTGACTCTATCCCCTAGTGCAATGTATTAATAACACACACACACACACACACACACACACAAACACAAGCTGGCATTCTGACTCCATCCCTGGGCACAGCACATAAATCTTCCCTAATAACAGCGGTGGCATTTCAGCAACAATAGGGATTACACACAACCTCTGTCGAATGGTCTACCAGCCAGAACACACACAGACACACACACACACTCAAGATACACAATATGTTGCGAGCTCCTCAAGTTCCGCCAGAGAAAGAGGGAGCCAGAGAGAAAAAGAGAGAGACAGAGAGAGAAAAGTTTCCCTTGATTTCTCTTGTTTCCTCTTGTCAGACCGTATTCATTAAGCGCTGCCTCATATTGGCAGAACCTGTCAGCCTTTTATTGTGTTGTAATGCAGTCAAATGCGTGGATTCATTCAGATACACACACACCACAACACACACACACACACACACACACACACACAATATAACTATATATATATATATAATATATTATATAATAATATATATATTATTACAGTATAGGGCAAGAAGTGTTCAGCGTTCGACACTCAACTTTTTGGCCATTTTGAGTCCAACATGTGGGTACTTGCAGTGCACTTCGTTTTGTAAATGAATGAAATGAATGCACTTACACACTCTAAATAGGAAGTGTAAGTAAGTACAGAAATATGCAAACTGAGACACAGCAAAGAATTTGCTTACTTTAGTATTTTAGTATTTAGTATTGTTATATTGCTTTTTTTTCATCTAATTTAAAGAAAACCATCATAGTATGAAGAACACAAGACCACATAAATCCATAAAAGAGTTAAAAGTTTACATTGTTATGCAATCAGAACAATGAAGATAGATAAAACACTACTATCTATCAGTTGGAGGTTTAGACACCACACAAGATTGAATAATGAAGAATCAATACAGAATCATAACATAATATTGTGATACTCAAGTGTATCGATATTTTTCTTACACTCCTAGCGTTAGAGTGCACCAGGAATGAGCCCTAAAACATGGACATGAGTTAGCATCTTAGCGCCTCCAGTTCCCTCAAGTAGAAGTCTTAAGAAGTAGAAGTTTTTTTGAATGCGTTTTTGGTTAGATGCCTGAAATGAGGTCTAATACAAGCTTAAGAGATTTTCACATTTTGTTCTCCAACATAAAATACGTCAGTAAATACCCAGAATTTTGAATGAATTTTGAAGCTTTTATATGTCTTTAAAAATGCGTTT
This sequence comes from Lutjanus argentimaculatus, assembly GCA_034769285.1. Lineage (NCBI taxonomy): Eukaryota > Metazoa > Chordata > Actinopteri > Lutjaniformes > Lutjanidae > Lutjanus > Lutjanus argentimaculatus. Next base: position 9,607,955 of record JAWZSL010000001.1, read on the forward strand.
GCTAACAAGTGGCTAAGTGAGATTACAATGGTTGTTGGGGATATTAAATTAGGTACCGGACAATACTAGATTTTTGAGATTGATGAGGGCATTGACATAAAAGAAAGTAGTAAGAAAGTAAAAAGAATTCCAATATCGAGGCTTCCTCGTAGGATACACCGGTGGATTCTTGCTCTGAGCTCCTCCAGAAGCCTCCTCTCTCCTCACTCCTCGTCTCCTCCAGGTGCATTTAAGCAATTGGAAGATCCTTCATCATGGTGGCGAGGAAATGACTTCTGGGCCGAAAGGATGAGGAGGCATAATTCAACATAATGAAAAGCACCCTCTGCATGCCTGTGTTGCAGGCGTGGCATCTCCCTCACTCTCCTGATTACGGCTCATTCAACTCACCTGCACCCTGCTACACACCTGAGAACCATCCAGTAATCAACTCTGCAGTATAAAACAGCAGCTCACCTCTCCAGTCCTCGCCAGATTGTTGTATCAGCCATTGTGGTACAGTCATGCTTCAGACACTTTGAGTTGTGTATTCAAGCTTGTCTTTTTCCTCTTGTGTGTTTTTTCATGGATACTTACCCTGTTTTTTCCCCCTACCAACCTGCCTGCCTGCCTGTTTGTCCCTCTGCCACGCTCCCTGCCAGTCATACCCCGACTCCAACCTTGCTTCCGTGCACTACCCTCGGCCTCCATCACCTGGGTTTCCCTGCTTATCCACATTAATTATTCTGCCAATAAAAAACTTTTTGCCACTCCAATTCTGAGTCTGTGTTCAGCATTTGGGTTCACCTTGTTGACTGCAACAAAACACGGTTAAGAAAAAGCATCACATATGCATAAAATGCTGTCTATAAAGCTAATAATCTGCTTTTCGTTCTAGTTTCCAATACCGATATAGACCAGTATAGCTGTGATAGGCCAATATCAAGCCGATAATATCAGTCGACTGATTCATTGGTTGGGCTTTACATTTACAAGTGTCTTCAGGCCAAACACTGGTCATTTAGTGGTGAAAATCATAAATCAAAAATCATAAAACTGGTGCTCCTTTGTGAAAATTATCTTGCTGTGTAATGTGTAATTATCATAAACTTTTGTTCTCCACATAGCTTATTTTTTGCACTAATCCAAAATCTAGTTGAAAAATCCCATTGGCCTTTTGTGGAGGGAATCAGCACGATGCTAACTTCTGGGTTTGCCTACAAAAATACGTCATCCCTAAAGTGCTCAGCTAGGACTTTGTGCAGATGTTTCACAATAAAAGCCTGCCAAGGAAAGGATAGAGGACTGGGTTTACACCTCTTGAGCTGCCAAAACACTTTTAGAGTCAAATGATGGAGGAAAGGAGGAATGAGAAATTAACAAGGCAAACCCTGCTTTAAAATGATTTAAAACAGTAATTTCTTTAGTTGAGGTTAATAAAAACCATTGAGAATTTATCTGTTCCACATGCTTCTAGATTTTGTTTACTTTGATTATGTGCAATGTGTCCTGCAACAAGCCAAATAACCAGTAGTCTTCTTGGAAAGCAGAACTGAAATTTACCATATAGAAAACCCAAACTCATACAAACACGTGTGTGCATTTTAATGCACTTCCTTAAAGTCCTCAAACAGCTGGGTGCTCTTGATTTAACAGCCCATGAGAACCTTTTACTTCCAAACAGTTCTGCTTGTTAATAACAGTACTCCAGTGAACACAGAGCAGCAGACGGAAGTATCTTCAAAATCGGCTGCTGGTAATTCAGCTGGAGTAGTACTTTAACATCAATTGATATCAATAGATTAAGTGAGATGACAGTTTCAAGTCATTGTCAATTTAGAAAAGACCAGCTCCGCTTGCACTGACTTAAACAGTACAGTATATGAATCAACAAACCTGAATACACAACCGTACTGATGAAAACTGCAAAGGCACATTTTACTTCAGTCCAAAAGTGTCAACTGCACAGTCAGATCCAGAATAACACCATGATGAAACTGGCAGAGATGTTTTCCCTAAACCAGCCTGTCTACCTTAAACCAACTGTTGCGGGACAGAAAAAAAAACAAATTTTGTGCTCAGAAATGTGTTCTGCCCTGATATGCCCCCGCTGGGTCTGCTACGACAACATGTCCCACACTAATGTTCTAATGAGGAATGGTGAGCAGGAGTTTCTGAAGCGTCACCACAAATAATGGAAATTTGTCAGGTAGTTTGTGGAACTAGTCACACTATTCATCACTGTCAGGCAATCTCAATCTCCATCTGGCAGAGTTAAGAAATGAATACAAACTGTTCTTCTGCAGAAACTCCACAGTAAAATCACTTTTAGCCACTGTATTGATTTCTTGGTTTGCACTACAAACTGCTGATGACACAGTTTAGATCACTACAAATAAGCTTCAGCTCACATCACTGCTTTTAAAGGGATAGTTCGTATTATTTGAAGCAGTACTTATCGAAAGTCAGTGTATGACCAACAGTAGATGTAGGTTTATTGTCTTTGTTTGTGTCTGAATTACCGCAAAGCACCTAATATATGTACTTGAAACACTCCTCCACATCTCTTTAGACTACACATAAAGACAAACATAAACAATAGTAGGCTACAATATGATAAAATGAGAACATTGATAACACCACCATTGTAGACATTCTCTTGTAAGTCCTAAAGTGAGAAAACACGCTGCTGTAGGCTACTTGGCTATTTCACAAGGTTCAAGGTTAATTTATTTATCATTCTACAACACAGGGTTGTATAATGAAGGTGCTAGTTGTCGCTCCTTTATGCTGCTCATAAAACAAAAATCATATAAATGGATGACTGTCATATGATACTAGCTTCGTTTATTATTATTATCATTATTATCCCCACCAGGGGATCATGCAGTCTCTTCTCTTGTGTTGTGTGTGGTGTGTGTGTGTGTTGTGTGTGTGTGTGTGTGGTGTGTGTGTGTGCGTGTGCGCGTGTGTGGCGGTGATGTGCGTGTATGCATGCATGAATATGCGCGTGTGTGATCAACAGACCTGCATTTTGTCTGGAGCTAATCTCGAATACTACTGAACCGATGCAGCTTCATTTTTTTGTGCACATTCATGACTGTACTGTATGCTGAAGGACCTCTGTTTCAAAATTCTTGAAAAACCGTGAAAAACGTCTTTTTATGACTTTTATGCCTTTATGTTTTTATAGCCAGAGGCATTATGTTTTCAGGTCATCCCTTTCTTTTGAATGTGATATCTCAAGAATGCCTTGAGGAAATGTGTTCAAACTTGGCACAAATGTTCACTTGAACACAAAGATGAACTGATTAAATTTTAGTGGTTGAAGGTCAAAGTCACTTTGAACTCGTGTCTGTTCCGTTCTTGTAAATACGATATCTCAAGAACGTTTGGAGGGAATTTCTACAAACTTGGTACAAGCGTCCACTTGGACTTAAAGATTAACTGATTAGATTTTGGTGGTCAAAGGTCAACAATCACAGTGACCTCACTAAACATATTTTTGGCCATAAGTCAAGAATTCATACACTAATTCTGATTCAATTACACACAGATATCTAATAGGAGAAAATGATGACATGACATTTTATATCCAAAAGCTCAGCTTCATTGTGACATCAAAATGTTCAGGTGTCTATCAGTTCTCTGTCCTTTCTAAGTGAAGACAGCATGTTTCTCACTGGAATCATGTACATGTATAGTGACTACATCCATTTTGCCAAAAAATAGAATTCCTTCAAAGTTAAAGGCCAGTACAGTTCCAAGTTCCATATTAAATTGCTTTAGTGTCTTAACGGGCCACCAGGGGCCACAAGTGATCAACAACTGCTTCAGTTTGAAATCTTATTTCAGCTCAGGATAACATATGTGGGGAACATGTTAATGTTGGCAGAACATTGCAAATCTCTGCTGGCTGCATCTGGCAGATGAGGTGGCATTGCAGTAGGTGCTTCATTATCTATTGGCTAGCAAGAATCTGCACTCTACTGAGTGCACTCTTCTAGTTTATAATTTTATAACACAGGGTTGTATGACGAAATGCTAGTTGTAGTCCCTTTATGCTACTCACAAAACAAACAATTCTATAAATAGATAAGTAAGTCATAAAAGTAAACAATTTTTATGGTAGAGTGCAATAAGATGTGCTTACAGCCTGAGAAAAGGTGTGTACAAGAAAAAACCGGCACGTATCTCATGTTGACTGGTATGAAATACACTGATTGTTGATACGTACCTCATACAACCCAAACTTCAAATACTCCAGACTATCCATTTAATGTTTTTGCACACAATTCTGTGCATTATTTCAAAGCGCTTAAGAGTCCACTATGCCCACTGTTATGCTCAAGTATTCTGCACAGCATCCTGTGAAGTCTCAAATCCCAAACCCACAGAGAGATATGTGCCTGCACTGTCAGTGAATCTAATATCTCTGAGAGGAGAGTTAAGGTCAAGACTAAGACCAAACAACCACTAAAGTGAGAAGTGTTTATTAGCTTATTATAGACTGCTTCTATTTGCAGTAATGTTAATGATTATTCAGGCAGATTACATACTAGATTACTGCTCACTATTACTGCTATGGTGGATAGTTGGTGATTACAGTGTACTAATGATTATAGTTTGTAATGATTTGCATGCAATTACATTGACGTTATAGGAAAATAATCAGGTGTTAATGTCATAAACCCTCCGTAACCTACTGCAGAGCCTGTGAGTCTTTATGACTGCTGTTTCTAATTGATCTGTCACCGGAGCTCTTATGATTAGATGCTTCAGCTTACAAAACGTGCGACAGTTAGAGTTGCAGACCGTACAGTCATCATCACTTAACGTGTGAGTCTCAGTAACAGGCAACAGAGATGCACAAGAGTGTCGTCCACAAGAGTGATTTCCACACACCGCAACTCAAGTCCTCTCCCCTATAATTACAGCTATTGATAAGAAGCAGCAAGCACTTACTCATAATTACTGGTCTCTCTGCTAGGTAACAGCTGTTGGCCAGACAATGCCAGAATTTCCAAATGTGATTTGTGTAACTCAGAAACTGAGAAGAGGAAAAAAAGAAAAAAAAAAAAAAAAAAAAAGGGAAGTAGAGAGGGAGTCTTGTGCAAAGAAGTTGTGTTTAGTGTGTGTAGATTGTAAGATAGACAGCTTATTAGTTTTTCACTGCTCTGATGAGGTTTCTGTGGTTATTTTGCAGCAGTCTGGTGCTGCATTTAACCACTGGATCTGACGTCTGTACTGTAATTGTGCACAGTGCGAACAGTGCACATCATGACTCCAGTTAGAGACTGCAGATGAAACAGAAACCTGCTGCCTTCAGATGGCTGTAAAGAGAGTCACCGGAGTAAAGAAAAGGCCTCTAGTATAGGCTACTGACTGTCATGGATTACAGAGCTTGTTAGAATATGTAATTGATTTTTATTTTGAGTGGCTGGCATGAAAGCCATAATTGGAATAAAACTTTCTCGCCTGCGTGAACACATGGCAGCGTGGCAGGTAGAATGTGACAGACAAGAATAGTTCATTTTCAGGAGTAATTCAGTAATTCAAGCTGATTTAATTCTTTTCTTATTACAGTTATGACAGTATTCTATTTTCACTTCATGTGTTTCTTTTTCACTGTATATTTATTTAGTGTAATAGTGTATTAGTATTGGTCACTATTGTAAAGGGATAGTCTGGATTATTTGATTATTTGGGTTGTAAGAGGTACTTATCATAGGTCAGTGTATTACCTACAGGAGATGGTCAGCACACCACAAATTTGGAGAAGCAGAGGACCACCAGCACTTAAAAAGTGGTCCTAAAAAAAATCAATATCAGTTTAGTGTACACTCTTCAAACCAACCAGACATCATGAACAGAATCAGCAGTTTTACCTCACGTAACACTTGAGCTGCTACTGCTTCGATCTGTTCTGTTAGGTGTTTAAAAGGACAGTTCAGATTCACTAAAGTCACACAGTAACACAAACAAACTAACAAACTGAAGCAGGTGTACTCTGGTTGGTTTGGAGAGAGCAATATTTGGCTTATATAATGGTTTTAGAAGCCGTCAGATAGCCTTTCCTGACAAAAGGCTATCTGACGGCTTCTCTAAACTGGGGGCATCTATTGGAATGACAGCTATTGACTATTGATAAGTACGTCATACAAGCCCACTTCAAATGATCCGAACTATCCCTTTAAGACTATACAGCCAGTGATACAGCCAGTGATAAAAGAGGAATGCAGATGGGTGATGCAGATCCTCATCTGTGTGGGTTCTGCAATCTGTTGGTAATGCCTTGGGGCTCCAGTAGGGGGATCACGCTCCTCTCCCTCATTCAATACAAATGAGTGATGGTGAGATTTGTGTGTTGTTTTCCTGTACTGTAAACTTGTGGACATATGTTAACAATTGCTTTTACTATGAAACTGTGGTTTTATGTGCTGTATAAGAGAAAGATCATGTTTTGTAATCATACGTTGTTGAAAGAGGTTCTTTCAACTCAATGACTTGTAAGCTTGTGACGGCTTGTTGGCTGTTTAACCAAGGGCATATACTGGAGGGTTAATCTCATTTTCCTCTCTGGACTTCAAACTGGTTTTGGACCGACTTTCTTTCTCCCTACACTTTTCTGACTTCAAAATAGAGGGGAGGTATGTTCAACGATTTTTATAACTTCCTGAATCCAACAATCCAACATAAAAAGGAAATAAAAATGAAGGCATGAATTTTAACGTCTGTCTTCTTTTTTTCATTCTACTCACAACTTGTTCCACCACTTTTCCTGTGTACAAACAAGTGCAACACCATGAAGGAGAGACTGTCTGAAAGTGTGAACTGTCATCCCCAATTGAACAATAATCACATCTCAACCCCTTTTTATGAATAGAGGCTTTCCAGCCCCCTTTCAAATGTGGCCATTTTGATTCATCTGTAAACACTAAGGTCTCTACCTTGGCACAGATGATGGATGTTTATATAGAAAATATAAACCCATTCTCATCCCAAATTGTCAGTGACAATTTGAGATGAGAACGGCACAATTTGGCAGAAAAACTTTAGGATAAGACTGTTTGGAGTTAAAATAAGTATGTTGCGTTATGAGACATCACTGAAGTGACTTGCAAGGTGAAAGTCACATGACATAAGTTATATGATGCACGTAACATTATGTGTCCAAAAACTTTTTATAATATTTGGGTTTCCATATGGTACATGAACCCCAGTCTTCTGGGTGAAAGTACCTCCTCCATCTGTTAACTTATTTCTCTTTATACTACATCGAAAGCTCGATATCTCATACAGCTACCGATGGTTTTACATTTAAGTCACTTGAAAACCCGCTCCAAGTAGTGTAAGTGGTGTAAGGGATTACAATTTCAGCACAGGAATTATATTACAGTTACTATTTCAAGCAACTGTGAGTTATGGAGTTACCATTTGCCCTAGGTAGGCTATCTTATGACTTGTACGTGTGGCAGATTAGGTCAGGTCACATCAGCTGCTCGCCAAAAAGCTAAACGAAGGATGGAGGATGAGGGAGAGCGGCATACTGTCCGCAGGTGGAGGTATCATTATTTCGAGTTTGTTTGGCTCCTAAAGAGAGAATATGCAGTGATGGAATTTAATTTGAAGGCCACACTCAGAGGTGGACTGAACTGTTTCCACCACAGCCGACATCTAGACAGCTAACAACAAAAGTTTTCTGAGTCTAACAGTTCACTGGATCAGCAGTTCAACTCTGGAGCAACACGGTAATAAATAAAAAGTAACTTATTACACTTCCTGAGTAACTCGCCCAACACTGCCTGTAAGACAGTAAATATTAAATAAATTTAATAATGCAGGCGTTTCTCACTTTGTCAGCAGAAAACTTCTTGTAACCAATGTGCATTAACACATGCTCACACTCTCTTACACATCACGCACACATTTTCTGCTTTTAAATGGATATTGTTATCACTGTTGTTTATTGTTGTTGCTGTCAAACATATTTTGTTATTAGTTTGCCATCACTTGTATTATTTTTTTGTACTATTCTGTATTTTTCTGTATTTTTATGCTGTTAATAACTTTGTGAATTTTTTATTTAGGTGGAGGCTTCAAATAAGCCCTGTGGGTTTTTTTGCCCTTCACTGTTATTATTATTTGTCATCTTTTCTTTTATTGTGTATTTTTTTTTTTAATTTCGCAAAATAAAACTCAACTCAACTAAAACAAAACTAATGACACGTACAATACTAAGCTTCCTGTCATTGGTTCGGATGGGGTTAACACCAGAAATGAGCCGCTCCAGAGTTCACCCTACAGCCGTCTGTGACCACCTCGTCGAGGAGACCACAAAGCCATTGTTTGGTTTGCCCTGGAGTTCAAGTCCCGTGTTCACGCCAGCCCAAACCAATCGGGGATAAACGCTCCGGGGTTCGGTTCAACCGGAATAAACAAGGCGGGTGTGAACCTGCCCTTATTTACAAATGATGTTGGTGAGTCACTGACAAGTCTGTATTCAGGCTTTTTTTCAAGCTCTTGTTCAGGGTTTGAAGGGTGTGTGAACCCCACAGCTTTACAAATGAGGACTTCTGCTACGATAAGTCATTTGTAACTGATAACAGTTTTCATGTAATCTGCCTGTGTTAGGTCTTGAATACGAATTAAGGGAAGCAGCTACAGGCCCCAAAATTTTGTTTGAAGTACAGATTTTTAATTATGCTACTGCTTATGGAGAGTAGTGTGAGAAAGACAAGACACTGAGACACGCAGAGAAGTGAGCCCAGACAGGAAAGGAGGATGTTTGGGGGCAGTGAGAACAATAGACGAAAACGCACAGGAATCCGGCTCATCTCCGAGGAGCACAGGCATGCACAAAAAGCAAAATAGATTTGTTTGTTTTCAAATGGCCACCGTCACAGCAGGCACGAGGGAGGTGCAAGGCTCCGCTCTGCTGGGACACAGAAACAGATGATTGTTTACAGCAAGGATGCTACTGTTGTCTTTGTTGTTTTCCTTTAATTCACTTGTTCGTGCTTAGAAAATAACATTTGCTCTGAAGCATCCGGGAAGATTACCTTGGGAAAACATTTTTTTTTTTTTGGTTTTTTTTTTTTCTGCCTTTCCCTCTGAAGAAGCTATGGTGAAAATGTGGAGAGACGAGGCATACATTTCTGTGCTATAATTTGTTACAGTCCCTATTTCTCTCTTTTACTCTGCCTACATGTCTGCCTGGCTGTTTCTTTCCCTCCCTTTCTTTCTGCTATCTTTTAACCACCTTGTCCTGACAATACCCTCATGTCAGAACAGATATGCAGGTCCCGGTGTGTGTAATCAAAGGGCGAAAAGAGTTTGTGTCGGGTTGTGTGTAGGGGTGTGACAGAAGGTGTATGACTGCTGAGGAGGAGAGAAAAAAAACATCCAAAAACTACATAGGATTTATTCTCCCAAGCAATGTTTTATTTATCTGCTTTATTTTCCCTCCTCAAATCTATTTTTTCTTGCTTGCCTCTCTTTTTTTTTTTTTTCACCTTTGAGTGTCTGCTCTGCTTCCTGCTCTGATCACTGTTACAGCTGTGTGCAAATAAATTGGGGGGTTTTATTAAGAAACCAGAAATTAACTGAGTTCATTCTTCAAAAGTCTCACCGGCAAAAAAAAAACAACACTCTTAATATCAGACCTATGCTGATGCCTCCTCCGAGGTAGTCTGCTATGTTTGCGTGCATGTCTGCGAGTGTGAGTCATACACCACATAAAGGGCAGGGTGCACCTGTCTGGAAGGAAGATAGTGATTCTAAAGAAAAACATATTTTATCTCCCTCTTGAAACGGGTGCGTTTGAGGGCTGATGGGGGCTGATGGGAGAGATGGGAGGGCACGGCTTCACGATAAAAAGCTGGTGGTTACTGACAGCATGTGCGCACAAACACACGTGCTTAAACATGCGCGCACATGCACACAAAACACAGACTTGCAAAAATGCCTCTACATTATCGCTCAAGAAGCTAAAATCAGACATTAAGTCACTGGTTTTGGACTTGCCCACTCCAGCACTGCTAATATCTGCAGACCTCACAGTGCTACAGAACTATTTTAAAAGCAGAGACGGCTTAAAAGGCTACAGAGAGTTGTCTAACAGCAGTAACTCTACAACGTGCTGGGCTACAGAACAGAAAACAATGGTTTCTTACATATTTCATCATTGGGCTGCAATGACAACACTCACCAGCCTCTCAGTGTACACAAAGAAAATACTGCACACCAATATGGAACTTTAGAAAAGAACAAGGGCAATTATAGGTTCATGATAGGGATGACTTGATCCCACATTTTCATGTCCAGTACTGATACTACAAGCTTGAGTATCTGCTGATACAGATACCAATCTAATAGCATCTTTTCCCCTCTCTAGAACTACCAGAATTCTATAACTACTACAGTGGCCAAAGCAGTCATTCTGACCACTCATAGAATAGGCTGCACTAAATGTCGTTAATTTTGTCATATTTACATACAAAGCTTCTATTGAGGTTTACAGATGAAGCTTTGAATATCTGTCATTGTACTTTATGATGTCATCACCTGAAAAAATAAGAAAAAATTCTCTAACAACATCCTCAATTTGAATAATTCATCTGTTTATAACAGCCAGGAGAATGCAGTCATCCTACATAATACAATCTTTTATATAAGCACAATGTTGTGAAATTTGAACATGATGACATCTGTCCTTTTTTTCAGTAATTTTAGACTTCTGGAGTTATTGTAAATGTTTAGTTCACACAAGTAAGAAATAATCCCATGCAGTCACCACTAGGGCTGGCTATCATTTTAAAAATTAGATACCAGTACCAATATCAGTACCCCTAAAGTGATACCAATACTAATAGAGTGCTTCATTTGACACCTTTTCTTTCGTTTTGGTAGCTGCCAGCCGTGGTTGCAATAGTGGGTCAATCACACACTTAAATCGAAAAACACTTGTGGTGATTTGCTGCAAGCAAAACCATACAAATCATCTTTTTTTTTCAAGATCTCATTACAGAAATGATTGTTTGGAGGTACATGTTTTGATACTACTTGGCACTGGGTTATTTTCATCACTTTCAAAGTATTGAGTGCCAATACCCAGCCCTGGCTACCACTGAATGTTATTCTAATTCTACAAATGGTGTCACCAATAATAATGATGTAGCCTCACCTTTATCTGAAACTGTGTAAAATACTGGAAGAATAGACATGCACTGAATGCAAGGCTAAATAGGCTCTCGTGATCAATCACTCTCCTCTATGCAATTTAACTTCTGTACATCAAAGCTTTCTTTTCTCCTTGGTTTTAGCTCAAAGCTAAAACTAGGCTTTAGCTTTGCAAGAGTGTAAAGAAACAGCTAGAAAAAAAGGTGCAAAGCAATGGTGACATGTAGCTTCAACAGCAGGAATGAAATGATAGTGTTTATAATGCAGTCAATATGACTGCAATGGCCATTCAAGTAGAAACACTCAGAACTCTTTTGTCTTTTGTAATTTTCATAAAATAACAATGTTTGAATAAAATTTACACACAGACGGGTTTTATTTCACCAAAGTTGTTACACTGCAAAATATAAAGACAGTCAAATGGACTGCCTTGGTAGTTCTAGTGTAAAATAACTAAGCTGTTAATACATTTCTGTGGATAAATTTTGCTTAACCTAGCCATCTAAAAAAAAAAAAAATCATGCTCAAACTGTGAAACAAATACTCTACCCCCATGAAGGAAGAAATGCTCAGACCCCAACATGACTCAATAATGTAATTCTGCTGCTTCTTTTTATTTAAACTTTCTCACACAGAGAACAGCTTTTTTTTGGCCAGCATCATTCAAACATTCAAAATGAAATGTCAATAGATGCATAAATTGCACTCGGCTGTTTTACTTTTTCTTTCTTGAGGTTAAAATAACTCCAGCTGAGATGACAACACACTGCTGACAGGTCTCATTCAAGTTCTAGCTACTGCTAGAACTCGTGACACATCTGTCCTTACAGCACGTTGCTAAGCATTTACATAATTGTTTAGGCAAATTGATTGTACTGGATTATACAATTTTTTCCCCCAATACTGGATCCAGTGATTTTGGCCAGTATTGGACTGATATGGACAGTGAGTAGGCTATCAGATCAGGCAACCCTAGTTATAATTTGCTGAATCTTAATAGATTTGTTGGACAACATTTTGCGCTCAAATTCAGAATGTGAAAATGAAGTGTTTATGCCCAAAAAGAGTGAAAAATAAATGAATTGAATAAATTAGAGTAAAACTAGCACTATAAAAATCAAGGTTGAAGTGTTTGGTCCTTAATTAGCCTCTCTAATTTGATAGTGCAGGAACTGATGATCTTGAAATCAAATCACAAATGTTTGAGTAACTTTGACCAACTATCTCTACAGACTTTTTCACAATAATTCAAATATTTTAAAGGACAAGTGTGTCGGATTTAATGAATAACTTCTGTATTTTTCAACCGAGGCCCTATTTCCTCATGTGTATGTGTATGTAGGTACAACTCGTTTTAAAATTAGTTCAGTATTGAGGGAGATGGATGCAACCGGCAGCTGTGAAACGAGTTATAATGGTAGATATGAGGGCGTCCTGTAAAAGTCTCTCTTACCCTTCACTTGCTCTGGGCTGTGTGCGACAAAATCTTGAGGGATCTTTGTTTGTTGCCGTAAGAAAACAGAGGAGCCATGCTTAGAGCCGGTCAGAGCGGAGTTGGTTGTCCTGGAGTTCAGTTGAAAGTTTTACTGCATTGATTGAAAACAATGGTTCGTGTTTGTGCATATCCGAATTGCAAGAACAGGATGTCATGCAACACCCCGCACAGCTTTCATGGGCTGCCTTTGTCGGATGGCGAGATGCTGAAGTTGTGGCTAATTGTGCAACAACTGGATGCTAACACTCCTGTCCAGACACTGCGCCTTGCAGACCATCGGGTCTGCAGTGCACACTTTTCCCAAGATGACTACTGCCAGCCCAAGAAGAGAAGACATCCAATCCTGAAACACTTCTTCCTCAAGAAAACGGTTGCAGCACTCGTTGCAACAAAGACATTCTTCAACAAACAAAGATCCCGCGAGATTTCATCACACACAGCCCCGAGGAAGTGAAGGGTAAGAAAGACGCTTTGCATGCTGTTGACAGAGATTACACTGGCAATCTGAGCCGGTCTGTGGCGAAAAAAGCACTTTTAATGCACAAACTTTTAAAGGACACATTTGCCCTCATATCTACCGTTATAACTCGTTTCATGGCTGTCGGTTGCATCCGTCTCCCTCAATACTGAACCAATTTTAAAACGAGTTGTACCTATCAATCATACACACACAAACACATGGGGAAATAGGGCCCAGGTTGAAAAATACCGAAGTTATCCTTTAATGACAACTAGTAGAGAGACAAATATTTTTTCATAGGTTTGTCATAGTCAACATCACAGTCAGATGTAAGGTTATCTTTCCTGATGTGTTTTATCCAAAGACTCCTAGTCCTTTTACCATTTGGGGAGCAAAAGAACAAGTAAAAACCATGTGACTATATCCAGTATGAAAACATACAGGAAATGTAGCCTCAGTGGCTAACATTAGCTTGTGGAAAGAGGAAGTCACGATGTCACTTACACGACCGTTGGGTGTGTAGTCTTTCTAATTACATATCTTCACACTCATATATGTCAACAGTTCTATGACAAATTGCAACTTTCTTGAATTGTAAATTATCTTTTAAATTGACAAACATTATATTTGTAATTTGTGCCCAATTCAAGTGTGATCAGATCAGATCATTTGTCTCTCAGCACTGACTATACCGTTCATATTTTTCATGAAGTAAGGTCCCACGGTGGTCCACTAGATGTGTTGTGACTTCACCTCTCTATAAGAGGACCTACGGTGGCCTCAAAACTCGTGCAAGGCTGTATCCAGAGCCAGTGTTTGGTTTGTCCATTCTGGGCTACTGTTGAAACATGGCTGTTCAACATGGTGATTACAACATTATTATTATTTATTTTTAGGCGATTATACACGAATGAAAACATATTTAGGAATATTATATTCATTTCTGCCATATTCTGCCAATAAATACCTGTAAATCTTACACACTGGGCCTTTAATATGAAAAATAGGTAATTAAGAACTGCATTTTTATTCAGAGCCACTTTGAACTAGATATCAAAAAGCTACAGAATACCTTTGCAGACATTAAAAAATGATATGAAAAGGATTAGACACACAAAGATAATCATGAAACAAATACACATACACAATAATGTCAAGTAGTTAATCACAGGAAAACAACAAAAATATGCGCATATAATAATTCACAGGGTGGCTTTCTGGTTTTTAGTTAAATGTCTGGTTATTTTCTTTGTGCTCATTAGTTTTATGCCTGTGTGGATTGGGTCATTAATTGCACCTGTGCTGTGTATGCTGTATATGTGTACTCGTTAAGCATGTACAGTCTTGCTGAGTCTAAGCATATATTTAGTATATTATTATCATGACAGTGCTTTGTTTTTCTCCATTTTCTCTTCTAACCTAAATTGTTTTACACTGTACAATGTATAATACTGTAACAGTAACACCAGGACGCTATGAAACCTGCCAGAAACTTAGTATAGTGTTGCTATGTTTTTGATTTTTTACGAATCATCTTGATTTATTTCCAAAATATAATCAAATTTACATCATGACAGCCATTTTACATACAATAAGAGAAGTATAGGATACACTTTGAATCTAATATAATCTTCAGTATTATATTATAGAAATATTACTGTTACCATCTACAAAACAAAGTATTCAGGTATGAAAACCAGCATTTTTTCAAATTCAGCAAGTTGTGATGATTTAAATTGTGGATAGACCCCCTGCCTCCATAAGCATACACACATATAGAGACACAGCTGCCCCATACCAATATGGCGGACCGCGCTTTCAGCATAAGATTCAACCAAGACATACAGGAGCAATTAAAGGCAGTCTGTAAACATTTTTTATTCTATTGAGTGGCAGAAGTAAATAAGAATGTCATTTGCAATTTACGTAATATAAAATTCTATAGTTATGATATGTCCAGGGGACAACTGGGTGTGGACGACCCCGTTTTGCAACTCCCTGCCCTGTAATTTCCGTCCCCTTGCCTGTGAAAGGAATCATGGCGTTCAAGCCGTTCAACATATAAATGTAAATACATATGCATGCACATAAATATCCACTTAGCTTAACCATGAGCCTCAACAGCAAGGCCAGAATAGGAACTGTCTGCCATCTGAACAGAGCTAAAAGGACAGTCGGTAACCAGTATTTAGGAAGCAACCAACCAAAAGACTATTATTCAGCCATGCATTCAACGCTTCTTTACCATCCATCCTTTAACAAGCATTGACTTCCAAATGGGACACGCATTGACTTCAGAGCGGACTGTCTCTGAGAAGTGTGGCCTCGGAGGGGGACAAGTATCGACTTCAAAGGACACATGCTTTGAAACACATTAGATTCAAATGGGGTAGATTCAATACAGCATCAGCTTCAAATGAGTCATCCTTCATAGTTTATTGACTTCAAACGGAGAGGAGGTGAACAGCAATACACCCAGTTACTGATATGCGATACAAGTCCCCCTGAAAACGGGTGGGATGCCCAACGCTGCTGAAAGGAAGAGGGAAAAAGTCAAACTTACGTAAACCACATTTTTACTAATTTGATTTAAAGAGCAGTATGACAGATTCGGGTGGAGAACTACTTTTGGGAATCTCCATCTGAAAGGACTGCTTCATTTCCAAGGCTCGTGCAAGAATGTTTTATAGATCAAGTTCATGTTCAGCAGATATTTTGACTGAATTTTGCCGAGGGTACACATTGCAAAAACAAACTAATTAAACAGAGGTTGGTTTCCCAGGCAAATTATAAAGATCAAGGTGCTTAACAGCTTGTTAAGAGAATGATTTGGAATTTTTAAGCCTGAAATTTAGGTAGCCAGTGGGTGAAGAATGTAAATAATTACATAAGCGTATTACATGATTACATTTTCACATTCTTATCACAAGCTGAGCACAACAGTGGATGCTTAAAGTCGTCATGAGTGTTAGAGTGCTGTTTGTTTCCACATATTGAGGTGTTTCCTGTAAAAATAAGCAGTTAGGAAGGGACTTGTCATAGTAGCCAACAGCGCAGGCTGGTGGACTTTTCCTAGACTGGGAGCTCTCAGTGGACACAGTGAGACTGGACCTGAACACCACCTCCGAGACCAGGCGTTTTTTTTTTGTTTGTTTGTTGTTGTTTTTTTTCATGGTTTGGCTGCTGGCACTCCAGGGCTTAGTCAGCTAACTGCTAACATTAGCAGTGCAGTTAACAGAGCTAACAGCAGTTAGTGGTTAGCTACTTTAGCAATAAGTAAAGCCCACAGAATGATCAGGAAAGCATCAGGAAACTGGGTAAATGACGTTGGTACTGTATTCCCCGTCAGTCTCGGAGGCTGTGTTTGTTCCCGGCCGTGTTCACGGGGAGGCTGTTGAGCCAGGTTCTGCTGACCGTTAATGGCAGCTAAGTTAGCTGAAACTCTGACACAGAGTTGACGCTGAGCAGCCAGAGGACATCAGATGGAAAACAGCGAGGATGTTCTCCAAAAGTGATTACTGTGGGTTTTGTACGACTTATAAGTTGTGCTTTTGTACAGTATTGTTTCAGTGAGGTCCAGCCCCTGGCCCATTGTATGCTATATGTAGCTGATGTTAGCTGGCTGCTGAAGCAGTCCACTGTAAACTGCCTGGCGTGTAATCTATCTACCACTTTCTCCAAAGTGAATAAATTTTAGCCAGCAGGCCTCTAACAATGGTATTTTGCTAAAGTAGAACAAGGTTTGAGGAGGCAAACACACTGATATATGATGATGGATGATGATGATGATGATTAATTGATAGGTGAATGTCATGATATGATTGCTTGAAATTGGTTAATTGCAGGTAACAATCATATGCACCTATCATATATTGTTAGGAAGAAGAAAGTGGATGGATTTTCAATGATTTTGATATAAAAATAAAAAGCAATGGATTTTTTGGGGACGTGATCTGAAAGGGTTGAAAAGACATTTTTCATTCAATCACTCACTCAACTTTAGTTATTAATATTCTGTGTTTGTGTTGCTTTAGGTCTATTAAGACAGACCAGAAACCTCTGCAGAGGTCCGTAAACTGTCTGTAACCCCTGTCTTGTTCTCATTTAAGCTGTCAATCACACAGAAACAGTGGGACACACACACACACTCAAGAAGAAAGAAGAAAAATGTTCTTTTGAACAGAAACACACACACACAAAGATATAGAAAGAACACATACGCTGTTCACCATCTCATATACACTCATTTTCACACACATATGCATGCAAAAACAAAGTACAAAGACTCACAGGCCTCACAGCTCTCTGTGGACTGTGACGAAATCAATGAACATCTTGACAGACAACACAGAGCAGTGATTTCCATGAGTGTGTGTGTAATGTGAATCCATCGTTAAACCTAATGCACACAGAAAACCACAATGTATTCATAGATAAATAGAGGGTCAGAGCCCCTTTATCGGGCTTTCTCCTGCCTTTGAGCTCTCTCGTCTCTTTTCTTTCTCTTGCCTCTCTCATCTTTTCCTTCACTCACACTCTTCACCCTCGGCCCCTTGCCTCTCTCTCCAGTACAGTAAATCTCCCTCTCCTGTCTCCTGGCTGTGAGGTTCGGTGGAGAAGCAGATAGTCAGTGACACTCCCAGCGAAGCGGCTGGCCAGATACTGGCTCCAGCTCTCCCTGGGGGATAAGAGACTGACTAGAAAACAAAAGCATGCACACACATGGACACACAGCCACACACACACTTTGGATTTAACTCTTGTGAGAATTGTCACTGACTGCATTTATTCTCCAAGCTCGGAAAAAAAACCCTTATAGATGTATGTAGGAGTAAACCTGATCCTCACTATGTAAACCAAAACACTAATTATATTCCCAAACAAAAGTTCTTAATCATAATGTCATCATGCTAACATGCTCACACTGACAATATTAAAGGTGCAGTATGCATGATTTTCCTTAAAAAACAAAACAATGTGTAGACTCATAAAGATAGTCCCTCGAAATCATCACTTATGAACCACTAAAAGTCTGTAGTAGTAGCTGTATTTGCACTTCTTTTGCCATATATAGACATTGCTGTCTCCATCTTTTTTCTCTGCTCTCTGTCTGTGAGGCCTGCAGAGAAAACTAAACCTATACACACATACACACATCCGGTGTTGTGGATGTTGCACGGGTGCGGACATGGTTATTTGTGCTTTAGAATGTAACCGCTGTGAATCAATCAGAAAATAGTATTTTATTTCTCTGATTTTACTGCTTTGTACTCGCTAATGCCGCTTCCTCACTTCATTCACTCTCTCTCTTTCCGTCTATGAGCAGGGAAGAGGGGCCAACTTTGAATCATACTTTTACAAAAAAATCCTAGATATTCTACCTTTAACATGCTAATTTCAACAGGCATAATGTTAAGCATGTTTGCCACCAGTTTAAAATGCTCGCCTTTTTAGCAATAAATATAATTAGCAATAAGCATAAAGTACAACTGAGACTGATGGGAATGTCATTAGTTTTGCAGGTATTCAGTCACGAATAAATATTGGACAAATTAAAATGCTGTTGGCCTTATAACTGTGCTAGATGAAAAGTGAAGAGATCACCAAAACAATTACAATTTATCCTAGGGGGAGCCTGAATTTTTGTATTAAACAATGGCGGACTGTTTTGTGGTGGGTTTTTTTTTTGTTTTTTTTTTCAAACACAGGGGCACCAAGGAGCCAAACCCTCCTCCCTGCACCACCTCTCTGAGTCCAGCAGTGGTAGAAAACGTCAAGACAATCCATCCAATAGTTGTTGAGACATTTTACTTAAAACCACAACTACAACTTAAGCCCTATTCGCACGGGATTAGTATTACCTGGGGACGTCTGGTAATTTGTAAATTACCCCTCCCACCTCTGTGTTTCTTGTGGCGCATTCGCACAGGATAAGCAAAGTCTGCATATTACTCGAATTTACTGACATTAAGGCCCGGATATGATGTAAGTATTACATTTAAATCTAGCCTTGATAGGCACACTGTCACGGACCACAACTTTTAAAGTACTAGAAACCAGATAGCTGTCAATATTGCTCACATTTTCAGGAAGGTATATAGCTAATTAGCTTATAGCTAATTAATAGCTTGATAATATTATCTAAAATGTTCCTTACCGCTGCTGTTACACGTCATCCACGTCAGTGTCCTGCGAAATTTCGCCCTTTTGGTGGATCTCTTTCTGCGGATGGGTCTCCATATAATTCACCGAGAGACACTATTTGCACCTAAAATACTTTCAAAACTGCATTCATAATTTCAACCGCAGCCTCCATTACTCAACCCGGAAAAAGATAGAAAACGGCATGCAATAAAAAGAACAAACACCACCCAATCACTGAGATGCAGATTCGCACGGGACTAGTATTATCACGGGACGTCTGTGTTTGGGGTGGAATTTTTACTTTACAAATTACAGACATGGCGCATTCGCACGGGATTAGATCACAGGCATCCTCCGCTATTATTACAAATTACCAGAGGTTCCCAGGTAATACTGATCCCGTGCGAATAGGGCTTTAGTGACACTAAAGGAAATGTCAGGATTGCTATCAAAGCATTAGGATTCATCATCTGGGCACAACGTACAAAATATTTTACTGAAGAACTGTATGACCCTGTGGGGGCATTAGAGGAAAAGTCAGGGATTGATCACTAAGATTCATCCTCTCGGTACCATGAATGTCTGGACCAAATTTTATGGCTATCCATCTAATAGTTGTCAAGACATTTCAGTAAAATTTAACAATGTCATCACCATGGTGGTTCTAGAAGCAGGGTTCCCAAACCTTTTGAGCTTGAGACCCAAAGGAGAAATCTGGTGTCTCCCTGTGGCACAAACTTGCAAAAATACATCAATTTAAAATGTTTTTGAAATGTATTTCATTATACAGTAATGCATCACAGCAATAATCAATTTGCTGAGTGTAATGTTAAGTTCGTCACCACCTCATAACGAACTTGCATTTACCACTGAAGCACTCGAGGGCTTTTAATGTGAAACAGAAACAGGCAGTGTTGAGTCTGTATTAACAGTGAAATCCAGTCACTTTAAAAAGACAAATGGGAACAGACACTCAAAACAAGGCTTCACAGTAAATTTTTGTAAAGACAGCCAACGTTTCCCATCATGCCTGGCTGAGTATTCTGTTAAGTTAACTGTTTTATGTACCAAAATGCAAATGTTACTCTTTGTCATGTTTGATCTGTGCAGAACATGTTGGTTTATGTTAGCCTAATTGTCACATTGTTGGTGCTGGCTGTTATGTTTCTTACCCCAGCTGTATTTTACAAACACATTTTGAAGTTTTTGTTCCCTGCATTGAATTTCATCGGAGTGTTAACATAACTGAGAGCTGCAATCGATCTCTCTTTACATGCTGCCTGTCACCCTTTGAGGAAACGCTTTAAGCATTTTACTCTGCCAATTGGCGTCCCAGTAAAAACAGGTCTGTGACCCATTTTGGGTCCTGACCCTAGCATTGAGAAATGCTGTGCTAGAAGAGAAAGCAAGTAATTAGGTCACCAAAGTCATTAGGATTCTTCCTCTGGGCAACATGGATGTCTGCACCAAATTCCATAGCAATCCATCAAGTATGTGTAGTTATATTTCAGTCTGAACCAAAGTTGCCAACCAAGATTGTCACCCGAGGACTGCTAGCCTGTCTAAAAATATACACAAATAAAACATATTTGCGCATATGAGCACTTGCACCAAAACTCAAACATGTATTGACACCCTGCAACACACTCAAGCCGTTAGGGCGTGGCTATCAGTTGGTTCGGTCTGTCTGGAGGCCTCGTGTTCACTGAGTTGTGTTCCTACATAGCTGCTGCTCTAAATGGGATATGACAGATGCAGGGTCACTGCCTACATTTATAACACAGGCACCAAAAAGGAGAACAAAAATCATGCTGCAATTACTGTCACTTCATGGCTGAGCTAGCTGTACGCTAACCCCAGGCTAGCCTTAGGTAGCCCTAAACGTAATGATGATTCACTGACTTTGAGCCTGTATGAGGACAGGAAGAAGGCTGAGTGTGTGTGTGTGTGTGTGTGAGTGTGTGTGTGTGTGTGTGTGTTGTGTGTTGTGTGTGTGTGTGTGTTCATTAGTGGGTGTGTAGGCTGATTCCCTGCCAGGGGGACAAAAACATTACCACTGGGGATTTAGAAGGACGCGCTAAGAACCAGCGTACCGAATACAGAGAGAGGCTGCTCCGTCCATCTCAGTGTGCATGTTGTGCGATTGTTTATGTGCGCACACAGACACTCGTGTGTTTGTGTTTGAGTGAGTTCATCAACGGCTTAAATGAGAATAAAGTGAGAAGTGAGAGGCTGTTTTCAGGTGATTAGTCTGACCCTCAGTATTAGCTCTTTATTTCCCTGGGTAGCTAAACATATTAGACCATCCTCTAGCCCTTGAGCTGTAAACACACATACACACACACAGACACACACACACACATACATAAGTATGCTGAAAAACATGCATGTGTCAGGCCTGAGAAGTAGAAAAAAATCACTTTGAGAGATAATAAAAGTCAGATACATTCTAAATTGGATTCTTAAGGTTATCAGCTTGCAGGGTAACTCATCTGCCAAAAAAAAAAAAAAAAAAAAAAAAAAAGTTGTAAGCCCTTGAATTCTAATGCCCTTCACTTTACCACGGAAATCCGGCATTTTAATCCCAGATCGGCTAAGTCCAGTCGTCTGGAACAAATAGCATGGGAAAGCTGACAAGAAGACGGGGAAAATGTCAGGAAATCCATAGGAATTCTATATGCTTGGAGTAAGCTTTGATGGGAACTGCCGATTAACACTGCACACGTGAAATACAGAAGATGTTGTGACAGTGTGAGTGGCACTTGGATTAAAGAAGATATACAGTGTAAGGAATTCTCCTCATTCTTACGTGACCAACTTAAGAGTAAAGAGATGGAGGGTATGGAGAGGGTTGGTGAAGTCCCAAATGCATAATTCACCTCCTTGAGCCTCACCTGTTCTCTGAGGCTGAAATTTATCTCACAGTGACTGCAGGAGAGGGGAGGGGTGGTATTAGGAACGCTTGAGCTGAGGGTTTTATCTTAAGGTCAGGTTTTACATATCATACCCACACACACAAGAATTATGCAAACACAGCTGTTCAGAGTTGTTGAGAGTTAAACATACAAATAGCGTATGTGTGAAAGTTGGGTGGCTCCATTTCTTCACTGCACAGGCATGCATACTGTGCACATGGATGCTGTCTCGGGCAAACTGATGGACACACACCCTCTCACATACGCACACGCTGTTGGTGACAGCACCTATCTGCCACCCACAGTAAGTGACCTGGGTTAAATATGTAATGACTGCTTGTCCCACACTCAGGATTAATGGGCTGTGGAGAGAGGAGATAAAGGCACATCATTACCACACACACACACACACACAACACCAGGATAAGAAACATCATTAAGAGTGGTGGAATCTTGTGTGTTATGGTTGAGCTTTGCTAAAATAACTATTAGGATATTTTACATTTCTAAGCAGATATTTTGTTTTGAGCGGAGCTTCTGGTGTTCTGGCTACAAAGTAAACAATGTTTAAAAGATGGGAACATCCACTGATTTCCAGGAATGTGGAATAATCCAATAACAATTATAGAAAAATTAATTGAAAGGTAATTTTATGCCAAGAGACTGTTTTCCCAAGGGTAAAGGCAGGTATTTCATTTCTATCAGCATAAAAAACAAACCTAAAATGTCATAATGTCAATTGCATGTCTTTTGGCATAATGCAAAATAAATCTTCATCCACTTCTCTCTCTTTTCCACTGCTTTATCTTAAAGTGATAGTTTACATTATTTGAATTGGGGTTGTGTGTGGTGCTACAGGTCGCCATGCCCTCAGGTTGGAGAAGCTGAGAGGAGTACCGGCACAAAAGCTAAGCAATGAACTGCTGTGGACACAGTCAGCAACAAAAGGTATTTTAGCCACTTAAAGTGATAATGAACTTTTTTAGGCAGACTTTGCTATATTTAGAATATTTTCACGGTTTCACTTTGCTGTCGCACAACCATTTCGGATCGAACACAGCCAATACACAAGCCAAATACCGCTCTTTCAAATCAACTAAACCCCATAAGCAAAATCAGTCACATTATTTTGGAGAACACAGGAGTTGCTGGTCTACTGCTTTCTTGGATAGTTTGGATTCCAAAGTCACAGAATAACACAAACAAACAAACTAACAGATCGAGGCAGCAGTAGAACAGCATCTCCCATGTTCTACAAGATAAAATTACTGATCTAGCCTGTGGAG
The DNA here is from genome assembly GCA_034769285.1 of Lutjanus argentimaculatus. Classification (NCBI taxonomy): domain Eukaryota; kingdom Metazoa; phylum Chordata; class Actinopteri; order Lutjaniformes; family Lutjanidae; genus Lutjanus; species Lutjanus argentimaculatus. Next base: position 9,631,415 of record JAWZSL010000001.1, read on the forward strand.
TTGGTTGGATTGGAAGAGATGATGGTCAGCTTGTGTAACAGCAGTTTCCTGTCAGAAAAGGCTGTCTGGTGGCATAGCAAAGGATTGAAAATATTCTAAATATAGTGACACTTGAAACGATGCAGTTGCATGCCGACGTGGCATCTACTGTAAGTAGTACGATGACAATCAATGAATCAGTGTACAATGACAAGTACCTTATACAACCCCTGTTCAAATAATCTGTACTATCCCTTTAACGCCTTCCTAATATGTCTCAAACCATCATTCCTTGCCCCCTCATATGCCACACACACACACACACACACACACACACATACAGTGTGTATGTCTTTGATGGTTAGAAACTAACAAACCAGTGTAAATGTGTAACCACTCAAACAAAAAGCTTGTTCAGAGAGGTGAAAATTGAAATGTGCTGCCAGCACTGCAGGTGACCGTATTAGCTTCTGGATGATGATTTTGTATTACATTGGATATTACTGATTGAATGTTTAATATTTGAATCAACAAAGTTATTATCTTAAATATTTAACTTCAGAAATATAATCAACCAAGCAAAGAGAAATGAGGCCCCAGCAAGTTGCTCATCCAGGCAGCTGTAGGGAACAACGTGTTCAACACCTACACTCACCCTTTGATGAAGTTTTTGCCTGTATGACATACCCAAACGGAAATCTTCAGAACAGAATAAGATTTATAAGGCCAATATGAAACTATGAGTCTCTATTTTCCCTACTTCTTGCATAGTGTTGTTGGGTATTCAAGTTCTCAAACAGTTTTCATATTGAAAAAAGTTTTGTTTTTATTTGTCAATCAAAGCTAGAAGACAGTGAGCAATGGACTTCACATGACAATAATCACAAACTGGAATAATTTTATGAAGAACCATTTTGATTCTTTTGATTAGTGGACCCTTACAAAAAGGAATATAAGTAAAGGAGGAATGGATGCGTAATTGGACTTAATGGGCCGTTCTCCATCAAATAAGCTCTAGTTCTTGAATAATTTCTGTTCAACAGTCCTGAAGCCATGGCTCTATCTAGCGGACCAGCCCACCAGTTTTGAGTGGAACCATGGAAATCAAGAATTTCATCAACAGACGGCGTTGCACAACGACCTGTAGAATATGACATGCTCACTTTGGTTCCCAAGAGAAACCTGTTATAAGGGTCAAGTTCCAAACCAATTTGTTTTTTTTTGGTGAAAATGCTTGAAACTGCTCAAAATCAGATACCCGAACCGCAACAGGGTCGGTTCCATATTGGTGGAAAACTGCTTGAAAGGTAGGGAGTTGCCATCTCTTTTGTTTACCATGCTAGTAAATCTAAATCAATTGTGCTTTGGTGCTCATGGCTTCCACTAAATAAACTAAACGGTTGAATTGTGAAGAACCTGACCCATCTAATGATCTGTTAATTGTCCATATTGACAAAACTTTAAACATTTATAGCTGCTAAGTCACTTTGAACTGGATTAAACAGGTCAGCAGCAACCTGCTAGCTTTTAACAGGTTTTATGACGATGTATATAGTGCAGATTTTAAATTAACTCTGTCATGGCATTTTTCAAAAGTTGAGTAAAACCCATTATACCATGTAAAGAACACAGTGTGGTCAGCCTAGCTGTTTAACATGTGCAGACACGCAGTTTTGAATAATTAAAGCTATGCATGCATGTCCCATAGCTTAGTCTCCTGGCTCTCATCAAATGATCTAAAATGCTTTTTGTTCCTTTGTATTGTGGTTACATGTTTCATATCCCAATGAAACAGTCAATTTCAACGACTCCTCTTATCTAAAATCTTTGATCTGCAACCCACAGTCCTCACATTCTGCCTAATGAACACAGATGATTCGAATTCCCCAGCACACACAGACGCACACACCAACATACCAGCATGTGCACACAACACACAAACCCAGGTACCTGTGCTTGCACTAACATGCGCTTGACAAACATGTACAGTGTGAACACTATGCACACACATTCCAACACTTTATATTCTGTGCTTATTCATTTGTCCCTGTAGATGTGGTGTGTGCATAATCTCTTTTAATAATACATAACAGAAATAAAGCTACTTATTCCATTATTAACACTTTGGTGCTAGGGGACATCCATGGTTTATTCTTCATCGCAAGCTGATCTGCTGCATGGTTACACACACATGCACATACACACAGACACACGCGCACACACACGCCACACACACACACACACACACTTACCGACTCTCATATAAATTCATGCACAGACATTGCTGCATATTGATAAATGCATATATATTCACAAACACTGATACGATTGCTGATGTGCACAAAGAGCTTGGTCATGACTGAGGGTGACTGGCGGATCTTTGACTGCAGCAGAGCGGCTGTAAATCATTCAGGAGATGATGATGATGGTTGTCTCCTTGTATAACACCTTCTGATCATCAAGAGCATGAGAGGGAAGAGGTGGAGGAGATTGTCTTGTCAGTAAATGGAAGGAGATGGCTGCAGCTCGGAGACTCTTCAAAGGAGGACCTGTGTATGTAGCTTTGCCTGCAAATCCATTGATTTATTGAACCAGCCCGATTAATAATGAAATACTTTCACAAATAGTCTTGTCTTCATGGAAATTATAAAATTGTCAATGATAAATTATGAAAGTGGTAATTACTGCTGACATCTAAATGCTGTTCACACTGCTAAACTCTCAGCGGAGGAGATACCATTCTAACAGAGGGATTTCTCTTGTCTTTGGTGTATGATAAAACAATGTCGTAACTGAGATCAGAAAGTCTTGGAACTCCATTGCTCATTGAAGAAGTGCCACAGTGAGCCAAAAAGTGAAATAAAAAGCCAAAAAGTGAAAGTAAAAATGAGCAACAAACTTTTCAGAGCATCAGACTTTCATCACCATGAAGAGATTCATGGTTTCAATACATTTAAATAAAATCCTGAGTGTAAAAACATTTTATAGTTAACATTAGTGGGGTTTTGGAGATTTTTAACCCTCTGTTTTATGTGTAGAAGTGCTGATCTAAAGACATTCTGAGTAGCAGTTTCACACCAAGCACAAATATCTCTTCAGACTATATGTATAATGGTTTGTAGAGGGAGCTTATATATCAGTACTTTAGATATAAGTTAGATTTAAGAACTAGAAATGAAAAACTCAAAATGAAGTAGAGCTAGAAATGAAATAAAATTCACTGTTTATATATCAAAGAAAATGTGCACAAAATGTGTCTGATTACAGACAGTTTCTGCTGTCAGCTCCAGATTCAGCACCATGGAGAGCTCCATTCTAGCAACACTTGTCAGTGGACCACTTACACATATTGAACATATTGAAAATCGATTGGCTTTCTGTGCCTGAAACCAGGCCACGGTAAAAACAGAGAATAGTCTAAGGCTTCGCAACGTGGTGGTCCTGACCGCCAATAGGGGTCGCCAAAAGCTTCAGATTTCATCCATTTGTGTGAAGAAAACTAAGTTAAATTGTTATTTTTAATGTTTAGGTTATTATTTAATATAACATGACATAAACATTAAAAAAAAAAACTCAGAGGATAAGGGCACAGTGAAGACCTGAGCACAAACTATATTCACAGAGCAAACACTCTGCATGACCAAAGCGTTAATAGCACTATGGCCAAGAGTCCTGGAGAAGAAAACAGCAGACACCTTATTAAATATGTATGATATTTAAAAAAATAAAAAATAAATAAATAAATAATACTAATAATAATACCACACTAATACTACTACTACTACTACTGATGATGATGATGATGATGATGATGATGATGATAATAATACTAATAATACAGAGAACTGTATAAAAAGTTTACCAGGAAAACTCTCCTCTGATGCAATATTTACAGCAAAAATCTGCTAAAAATTCATCCAATTGCTTATTTTACACAACCTTTCTAGACAACACAACCTGTCTTCCAGTTGCTTTCGATTTAATCTTTTCCTGAGAACCTTTCTATATTGTTATTGTGTTCACTATTTGGGTTAATTAGTTCAGTTACCCTGTACTGTTATTGTTATGAATTGAATGCAATATGAAATATTCAACATTCATATTCAAATGAATGTCACTTAGTCAGGAGCTATCAGTTAACTCAGTGATAGAAAATGAGTCCTTTAAGGAAAAAGATTGAGAACCACTGGTTTAAACCAGCAGCAGGGCTGTGACGGTATGAATTTTTTTTACTGTGCTGACAAAACAACATATTCCCGCAGGATGGTGGTTTACTGTGACTGCCTTAATAATTACTTTTTATCTGGCTTTACTGAAGTTGAGTAGCAAAGGCTAATGTTAAGCTAGTGCTAATGCTAGCTACCTTCAAAACGTTGGCTCCAGTGTGATTGTATTCCTATCAAAAGCTTCATAATCCAGCACATAATGATAAATCCAACACCAAATGTCTTCTGTAGTTATGTATCAATTTCTCCTTCTTGAAACTGTTGTCAGAGGCTGTGCTGACAGTGCTGATCTCAACACGGGACTGACCCTTCAAAATAAAATTTGCGGCAAAGATGGTAATGAACCGAATCCCACAGTAGGCATCACATGACCATGGTAATGTCTTATAATACCTTCACAGCTCTAGCCAGTGGTGTAGCAGACATACAGTATGAAATTATTGAATTAAAATCTCAAGCACACTGTCAAAATTTAATAGTAAAGCTTGTTCCATCTATAAGAAATTATACTGTGAATTTTGTTGAATTTAGATGCACCAAATTCTAGCCACAAGCAGTGGTCTGAGGAGCTGTTAGGGTTTTCTTTCTCTTACCCAGAGGGACTGTAAACAGGGCTGCACACTTCCTGCTGCAGTCATTAAGGCTCATGGGAAATCTTCATGTTAACACTGACAATGTAAATCCTGTGTTTTCCCATCCTTTCCCTGTGAGTGTGTGTGTAACATGCAACTTATCCACCGGTGTTTATCACAGCTCATTACCACGGCAACCAAAAAGTTAAATCCTCTTATGCCAATGAGCTGCATTTAGATTTACCCAAGTGCTCTTGGGAGAGGAACCTCATTCACAAGCGCACACACACACACACACACACAGACACACACAGACAAATAACACAGCTGAAGGTACACGAGTGAATATAACTGCTGATAGGTTACACCGAGTGTTTAGATTTATCCCAATACACTGGGGAGATTCTAACTCATTATGCTGTGGATATGTTGGCTGGCGAGATGCTTAAGCTGAGGCCAGTGCTGTGAGGCCACCAGAGAATTTAGTCTTGGCTCCTTCATTGCCTCTTATTTACCCAACTCAGGCAGGGACCGACTACATCTGATAGCAGTCTGGCCACCTAGTCATTTTGGAACTGCAAAATCAGACACATCAACATGTTTTATGCATAAACACATAAACAGAGTCACACAGGCAGAAGGAAATACACATACACCAAACCCCCACACACACACACACACACACACACACGCACAACGCACACACACGCAACACACACCACGCACACACGCACACACGCACCGCACACACACCGAGTCATTCGAATGATGAAAATGCAGACTCAGGAGAGTAGAGGTGGAAGAGATGAGATGAGTCGGCACTGTCATTGCCCATGGGCCTTTCTTATGGCTAGACACGCACAGATATTGAAGTACACACACACAAACACACAGTTTTGGCTCACATAAGCAACAAGATGGCACCTCTCTTGAATTGATATCAATATTTGGCCAGAAAGATATTTACACTCCCCTTTAATCAGGGGGAACAGATGGCCCAAGGTCTGTGAACTGTGTCCATCCCTTTAACCAAGCACCAAGCCCTGGCAGTTTTTTACACGCGGTGAAAGACGAGAAGAGCAGTGGACAGTGGAAAGAAAGACAAGAAAAGGAGAGGAAATGAAAAAGAATAGTGGCGCCCCATTGTCTCAAGATAGACATGCTGACAGTTCTAACAAGCTAATTAAGGAAAGCAAATGTAGATTTCTTTGTCACCCTGCAATATAACAAGTAATCTCATTAAAGTTCATCATATCGAGTATGCAAGTGACATTTTTACTCATGAAAACAAGTTTATCTTTCAAGAGGGTGTAACAAAAAAAAACAAACAGTTGAAACAATCAAGGCTGTCCCAACACATAAGTGAACTAAGTGCCTGCTTAGGGTCGCAAGAGCACTTGAAATGTCAGAGAGCTATATATTAGGCCCATGTTATATGACTGGTAATCATTTATGTTAATGACCTGGTTAGCTAATAGGTTTGGGCCATAGAGCCCTCTACCTAAAATACAGAAGACTTTTAAATCATTACAATGCTTAGTGCGTCCCCTCAGAGTTACCTTAAGGCAGGCGTTCCATTCCATTTTTGACTTGTGTCTTTAGTTTGCAGTTGAATCAGGGGCTGAACTGAACATAGAGACACATCCTCAGTGCTGTGCTAATACCAGGCATACAGTGCATCACTAGAGCCTATATACGATTGTTTTTGTCTGTGTGCTTTGAGGAGGTCGCTGTGACCTCTAATTAAAGCAAAACTTCCCAATGAGTATCTTTTGAATGAATGCATGTTCATTACATGTCATGTCATGCAAGGATTATGGTCACTTTATAGATAACAGAAATGTTCTTGCCACAAAGGTTTGTCTTGTTGTCCTCATAAAACAAAAAGTTTTATTTAGTTATATTAGTTTTATACAGTATAGTTTATCATTTTAGTTTTATCATTTTTCGGTCTTGGCTCCAGACTAATAGGAAGGCCCCCCCAAAGAAAATCTTGCTTAGGTCTCCTGTTGTCTAAGGTCGGGCCTGGAGATAATATGTAGCTGAATCCCTTGGTTAACCACCGCATTGTGCTACCACAGCAGTTCTGGGGGATTGTAGAGATTTTTAAGTCAACACACTGCAGTTTCACTCAGTCCAAAAAAAAAAAAGGTCTTTAAAAGATTTGCAAGTTTGTTGTCACACTACCACTCAAGTTACATCACAGGCACAAGCCATCCTGCTTCTCCCATCATCAACATCTTTTCCTTAAATTTTGATCTTTTTTTCTTTCTCTGTGCACTCTTTGGTGTCTCTTTTTTCCTTTGTGTCATGCTGTAACGCTGTCCCTTTGCAATATGCCATGCCCTTTATGTCTTGCTCACTTCAAAAATGACATGAAAGTGGAAATGTATTCACACATTAAGGTTTTAATCTTCACTTCACATGCTCTCTTTCTCCCTCTGCATGTGTGTTCACATGTGTGTGAGTGTGTGTGTGTGTGTGTGTATGTGTGAACCTGCCCGCAGGAGTTCTACATGAAGAAGGAATTTCATGTTTCCATCCTTTTCTAAAGCACCCTCTCACACTTTGGGTTGACAGTTGCTTTGAGGTATTTGCCGCTTCACTCAAACTCACAAACCAAACCAGACCGATTTCCAGACCCCCCCCCCCCACACACACAAATGCTCACAAATAAATACCAACACACACTAATCCTGGCCCGGGTGTTGAAATTGCAGTGATACATTTCTATAGAATTGCACTAGAAGGCAAAATTGCATAAATGCAACTTGGGAGAAAACCTTTCACCGTTCCGGGGATTAAATCTTCCTTCTAAGCCCAGATCAAATATCTGATTGTTCAGCCGGCTGCTGCTTCAAGGTGAAGCAAATGCACACACATGCGCACACACTTTGATGATATAGATTAATACATTTCAATTTTTGCCTCGTATCCCACATTCTCAACTCTCGTCGCCATATATATTTCATCCTTTCACAAATCATCATAATTTCCCTCACCGCTACAAGAAACTTTTAATTGTACCATCTTCAATTAAACATTTGCCGATATCCCTGAACCAAATCCTCTTTAGTTGGTCTAATACAGGTATCTTAATGCCTGTACAGAGGAGGAGGAGATGGAGAAGAAGAGGATTTTATGAGGCAGAGAAGATCAGGGTTAGTTCCCATAAAAAACTCACGGATTTAACTACTGTCTTTTTATCCGTCTCTGTCGAAGTCTCCATTTTTTATCCCCGCTTTTTGTCTGTCTTTATGTTTGTTTCTGTCTTTGCTTGTTGTTTTTTTTCTCTCTCCATCTCATTGTCTCTTTCTTGCCTACATTGTTTTTTCTGCTCCACGAGCCCCATATCTGGCACAAGATAATGAACACATCAACCTGCATACAACCCAGTCATACCAGAAACTTCAGATCTATACCAGACTTTTTATAAAATAATGTACAAAAAAAAAAAAAAAAAAAGATCTTGTTATTCAGTTCATTAAAACTATAGTCACTGCCATGTCTACAGCAGGATGTAATGTGTTCCTGTTCTATATTTGGTCACATTATGAAAAGTTAATGCACTAACCTACATGTGCACTCCACAGTCGTGTTCAACGTATCTCTAAGAAAAGTTGAGTTTAAGGGTGTGAAGGCTAGAAATAAGTAGAAACAGTAGATGCCAGGCAGCACGTCCCCAGTTTGGAGAAGCAGAGAGGGGCACCAGCACGGAAGTTTAACAATGTACTGCTGTGGTTGGGGTCAGCAACAAAATGTATTTTAGCCACTTAACTGCAGCACCAAATATGAGCCTAACTCCACCCACTGCATAATTTTGAAAAATGACAAAAAAGTGTTAAAGTCTGTGTAAAGCAAAATAGGGAATTTTTCCTCTAAACACATTATACCTGTTTGAACACAATTTCTTAAAATGTGAAAAGACTAAGAACTTTGTACTGAGTTCTGGACCGGTACACTGTTGTACATGATTTCCGGGTTCAGGATTTTTTGGGGCTGACCTGAAACATGGTTGACATCCCCCCCAGCACTACATAAGCCCCATGAACTGACACACAAGCCACACCGCCCCCCTGCATTATTCAATTGCAATAGCCAGGCTTCAATCAGGGCAGTCGCTAATGATATTTATAACACAACATGTAGAATTCAAATACTTTGCACCAAAAGATTAGGATGTGAACCATTCAAAAACACAACTTAATACCCATAAACATTGGTTTTCTGCTGGAAATGATTGGTTCCTTTTAAAAAAGGTCCACCTAAAAAGAAATCGATATCAGTTAAAGCGTTGCCTTGCCATCCGACAATCATTTCTGATGGGAAACCACTGTTAAATCACTCTTGTCAAATCAACCAAACTCCATGGGTGAAATCAGTCATTTTACCTCACAGAACAGAGGAGTTGCTGGTCTACCTCTGCCTCAAGCTGTTAGTTTGTTGTTATTGTGTGACTTCAGTAAATCTGAAATATCATTTTAAAACACAGAGGTCACAAACATGTTGAATAGGTCAATTATATAAAAAGGTCAGGTATCCTGTCACTGACCCTGGAGTTGGTCTCTGGGTGCTGCACAGCAACTGGCCACTGCTTCTAATACTAGGACGGGTTAGATGCAGACTGAATCTCACTGTGATTTGGACTCTGTATAATTGTATATGTGACGATAGAGCTGACCTTTAGCTTTACCTTTAAAAATGAAGTGAGATTTGTTAACCAAGGATGTCCATGCTTCTCCTATACCACCACTGTCTACATGGCCACATGGCTGTTTTCAAAGGTGGTGTGAGGACATGAGGGTTGACCCACTGATCTGCCCCATTGCCTTCACTCTGTATTCCCTCTACTGCACTCTCCCTCTACGCTCTACTAGGCGTGAACTTCGGCAGATGTGCTGGTGAGTGGATACCATACTTTTATTAAGCATATTTTAGCAGGATCATCTCTGGGAGGCTGGCTGAGTGCATATTATGCCTATTTTTCTATTTTCAGTTTTTGGACACACAAAGATGAGGATAAAGCAATAATGATCTGAGTTTTTCACACTAAAGAAAAATGTGTTATTAACCACCCAGCCAAATTTGAATGATTGAAAAAAAAAAAAACATTTTCAACCAAGTCTCAAAATCATGACATAAATAACAATTTTCTCTGCTCTGAAACACTGGGGGTGTGTCTGCTCCACTGTCTCATAGTGTCAAAAACCACTATGACCTGAAAAACGGACGCTCCATCTCCATCCATCAGCTTTATTGGACTTGTACAGACATGTTTGAGCCACCAGCCACCAGAACCAGAGGACAGTGACATGTGCACTCACTGAAGCATCGACTCATTTCTCTCAGTCTGCAACAGGTTGGTATTTTTCTTCAGCGTCAGCCAGCGTCACTATATTGAAAGCGTGGTGCATCTCATACAGCTCCTGATGGGTTTATGTTATAAAAATATGATTTTATACTTTATATACAGGGTTAACTAGGTGAACTGAAGTAATTGTGCTGTACATCATTGTGCAGGCGTGTGAAGAATGTTCAACATGACTGTGCAAACGTGTGAGAAAGAAACCTCTTGTGTTATCAAGGACAACATGCTCATCTGCCCTTGTAAGATACACAGCTCAGCTCACAGAATAAGAATGTCAGCAGGAATGTCAAATCTCCGCCCGTTTTACATTATAAAAACCTCGTGTGAACACTGCACCTTTGAACAATTACATTACAGACTCTGTGTGTAACTTGTTCCTTGCATGCAAGTTTTCATTAAATATCCTACTCTTTTGAATCTCAGACTTTGTTCCTGTGTCTTTTGTAGAATTTCTAACAGTTTACCTAAAATCACTGGAAAGCTTGATGCATCTCTTTCAGCCCCTAATAGAAATGGTGCTTGTCTGTTTGAGTTGCAGAGGAGTGGTGACAAAATGTGTGAACAGGTATATAGTGGTGTATAGTTATTTGAAATGTCATAATGCCCCCCAAAATCGCCCACCCCCCAACCTCCTGGTTAAAAGATGTCTATGTCTTCTCCCCATTTAGAAAGAACTCTACCACACAGTCAGGGGATCTATGACAAGAGAGGGCCTATCTCCTCAGTATTACCTCTCTAACTTCGATAGACACTCAATCCAATCGATACCTCTCTTTATCCCTGCTTATTTTAAGGAATACTGGCGCATGGTCCAGGCTGCTATGGCAGATGTGCTGTTGGTGTGTTTAGTGTTTATGCAATTCACCTTGGGTTAGATGATCATTCAATTTGTCAAATAGGCATAACCAATAACAGTATGCAAGCCATGGTGTACATATTCTGCAGAGCTGATTAAAATTCATGTCATGAAAGGTATTTTGACAATGAATTAGACTGTGACATGGTATAATGCATGTTCAGCCTACGCCATGTTTCATATTTTGACAAATGAAGTCTATACAGTATAAGCATGTGCGAATATGGAATAAACATGGCCTATGATGCATACACAGTAGCACAAAAGCAAATAGCATAGGTTTCCACGCAAGCATTTATATACAAACAACACACACACACAAATATACCTAAACACCCATGATGCACAGTGTGCGCGAGGGTGTAACAAGATGGCGAGTGGCAGGGAACTAAGTTCCCTACTGAGAGAAATAATGAACAGGTGTCCAAAGAACAAGCCTCAATTAGTGTTTGTGCGTGTGTGTGTGTGTGCCCTCTGCATGTATGCTCTTGCTTAGATAGTTTGTGTGCACATTTGTGCTTTTGTGGGTCCCTGTATTTGCTAAAAAACTCCCCTCTTAAGTCTGAGAGCGTGCAGGGCTGCCGTATTGTTGTTAGCAATGCAAGGGGGTGACCTAAACCTCCCATTCATATTCTAAACATCATTAGTATGCAGCCAAAACAAAGGCGAATAGACTATAAAGGCTGTCAGAGAGTCTGAATTAACAACCGGTGTGACGGAGCCGTCACCTTGCAGAGGGAAGATTGACAGCCTTTGATTGCATTATTATGCATCAATCACACATTCATCTTCAGGCACAAGTTATGCCAGCAAGCACAGGGGTGTACACTCTCACAACGCACAGACAAACACAAAAACTATACAATCTGGCACGTGCACGCGCGCGCACCCCCCCCCCCCCCCCCCCCCCCCCACAACCAACATTAAACTAAAATTCACACAAACAGAAATAACTTGTAGGTCTGAGTCACTTTCACACCTCTGTGTTCTCTGCCTCCTCCACCTTTTATCACTACCTCCACTCTGTTGATCAGCTAAGTCCTGATGCCAACGTACCAAGAGTGGACTGGCAAAGTTCCCCAGTGCAGCAGGCTAAAATCCAGCCGACAACTGACACTTGACAAATTCTTGCTGGCACTGATACCCAGAGACTAAAAGAGAAAGAGCAGTGTGTGTGTGTGTGTAAACTACAACCCCAAATCCCAAACAAGTTGGGACGCTGTGTAAAACATAAATAAAAACAGAATGCAGCGAGTTGCAAATTCTTTTGGACCAATACTCAGCTGAATACAGTGCAAAGACAAGATATTTTATGTTCAAACATTTATCCAAAAAAGTTTGAACATATCACCTATAATCACCTCTTCTTTTAACAACACTCAGTAAGTATTTGGGAACTGAGGATGTTAATTGCTGATGTTTTGATAGTAAAATTCTTTCGCATTCTTGCATGATATACAAGTTCAGTTGCTATATAGTCTGCGGTCTCTGTTCTTTTTTGGACTCCATAATGCACCACACATTTTCAGTGGGAGCAACAGGCAGATCTAGTACCTGCATTCTTTTACTACAAAGCCACGCCGTGTAAGCATTGTCTTGCTGATTGGTTTGGTTGCTTGCGTACATACGAGCCGCAATGAAATCTTTGCTAATATGTTCAGCGCAGGTGAAGCGCGTGGTGTATTTACGTAAGAAATACAAGGTTACAGGTGTCATTATCATTGGCTCAGTGTCTGTATCTCTCATAATGAATTTTTAACACCCGTCCAGCTCACACCAGAGATGAGATCTGTAGGCAGAAAAAGGACTTTGGTGTCTGGCTGTAAATTATAAATCAGAAATGTCCAGAGTCTGAGGACAGAAGCGCAGGTTTGAGAGCCACAACATTACATTTTGTAATTACCTCTTTAATTATTTATATCACCCACAATCTGTGATTGTGCACACACACACATTTTGAGGACGGGGTTACATGGGAGTGTTTTGAAGTACTTAGCAAAAGGACAAATTGGGGTGATGGTAATTTTTCTAATTTTTTTTAAAAACACACTCACACACCCACTGAGAATCCCCTGGTCTTCAAAGTGGGATGTTGAACTAACTTGACAGTTAAAGTAAATTGAAGCAGACTCAGAAATGATTTTGGAAAAAGTTTGTCCCAGGTCTTCATTTAATTACTTTTCCTTTCGATAATCTTGATAACCCATAACAAAAATTAAATTACTTTTTCCTCTTGACTTTGCCATTTTGGATCTGGGGACTGGGGTCCAGTAGTGGAAATTCATGTTTAATAGTGTATTCAATGCCAACTTAAGCAACTTCCTTGGTCTCGCTTAACTTTGGCAGTTTGCAGGGCTCGTTCCATTAGAGGGAAGTTAATCTATGTCTACCCAGGACTCTTTGCATTTATGTGAATGTCTGTTGGGACAGATTATCCTTTTGCCCATGTAAAAACTTCCCTGAATTCCAATAGCAAGACCATTACCTTATACTCTGTCGGCTCCCCATTAAATTCAGAGGTTTTACATTTTAAAGCACCACAGGAGAGCACATTTTGACACATTTCAGTGGTTTACTTCTCTCATTGAGTTTTATTATTATCATGTCAGTTAATGAGTTGTAAACCATAAAATCAGTTTTATAACGATCGCAAAACACAATGAGCCTGTCCCTGCAAGACCTACCGTCACACAATGAGGTGATGGGCAATGTCAAACTATCTGCATTAGGTTAAGTGTGTTGGAACAGACTTAGTGTGAACTTTTGATTAAAAGCTTGAAAGTTCAGGTCATCGTATTTCCTCACCAGGCATACAGAGTATATCAGAAATCCGGATTTTCCAGATACATATGAGTCCATGAGTAGATAAAGACACTTGGATGTTAAAGAGGTGGATGTACTGTAGTTAGAGCGGGTCAAAGGTTTAATAGGTAAAGCGCTTAAGCAATGATAAAACAAACCCTCTTTGGTCTTAATGCCACCCAGAATGGAAGTCATCAAATAAATTACAATATTAAAATTGTCTCATGAAGTTGCTCATAACTATTTTAGTACCACGTCCAACTAGTACCAACTACTAAGGCACATGATCACCAACCACCTTTAATTGAATCCATGCTTGTAGAATTAAAGACTGAAAGTTGGATCTTGGACAACTAAATGTAAAAGTAAATGACATGAAAAGATAGCAAAATTATTAAAGTAAATGTTTTTGTTCCTCGGTTTTACACATCGGTGTGTTTACGGGTCTTGGAGAGTACTACTACACGTGAAAAAAATCATATAAAGCATTTTGTGGCTCCAGAGGGAGCTATGCGAGGTTTGATAAATCGCCTTAAGTGACATCACTTGAGTCAGTTTCAGCTGGGTCTGAAAACTACAAGTTTGAAAATGAAAAATAAATGGGATGTGGAGTTGTGAAAGAAGTAAACTTCTGTCGCCCGCGTCATCTGTGCTTAAGGCTAGTGGATCAACACTACAACAGCCACTACTATAATATGACTGAATCTTTGACCTAACTGTCAGTGGTGCTGTTGCATTATGGGTAAAGTAGACACCAAGTTTTGACAAGGAAGAAGAAGGTGTGGTATAATAAAAAATTTATAAAAATGGTTCTGGTGCAATGATTCTGAACTTTTTCAAAATCAGCCAACTAAAATGACATAAAAGTATACCGTATTTGTCACACTAATGTAAAGTTCTACCACTAACAATGCTTCTGTTTGATAAAATGTAATGATTCATGATTTACTGCCATGTCGAGGTACCACAGGTATTGTGTATGGATATTCTTTTTTTGGTGTGTGTACAACTTTCTAATTTGACCAAATATCTTACTCACTCACTTTTACAAAGTAATTAGTTATTTAATTATAATTATATTATATAGTGCCTTGAATATGTAAAAAAAAAAAAGTTCTCATAGCATTATTCTGTCAGATGGTGGAACAAAGCATGCAAGCAAAATACCCATAATTATGTTAGTGGGGCTGCATAGCTAACCTATTGTTCATTTTGTGATAAAGCTCAAAATCTGGCAAATAAATAGTTTAGTATGTTTAGAAGAAATTTGGATATCGGGCCTTTGCAGGTTTGCATTCTGATTACCATGGCAGCACCACAAATATTATTTACCTGCAATTTAAAGTGAAGAATATGTTTTATGACAATGCAAAGCAAAACTAAATTAAAGAAAAAGCAAAAAAAATGGTGAGATTGTTCTACATGTAAAAGTGATAACTGGATTAATCAATAGTATAGCGAGTACAGTTGTATATGTATGTATTAACATAGGCTATGTAGCGATATTCAGGGTAAGACCAATGTAATTACTGTATCTTATTTCAACCACTGTGTTAACCCATTTTTATCATGTTAATTGTTCATCATAGCAAGACAACTGACCATGGACCACGGCATGGTAATTTAATGAGTAAATCTTAGAGTCAGCTGTTTACAGGCCTCAGCTTCATTGAAGTGCAACCTTCTTGCACCTGCATCACTTTCTGCAACCCACTCTTGCAGCCACATAGATCAGCTCATGGCAGGATTTTGATGTTTGTGGCAACATCATCCAGTGTGGCTCATACATTCATTCTGTCTTCACCCACCGCAGTCAGTTGGTGATGGCTACACAGGGTCTGGTAGCAGTGCCTTTCCCCAGACCACCCTGGTAGACTGCTCTCTTGATGTGCTACTACAGAGCAGCTTGATTCGGCAGAATTAGCTGCGCCAATTTTTTTCACTTTGGTGCAAGTGCTGGTTCTGTCTAATTTTTTTCTCATTTTTAAGTGAACATGCAGGGGGAGCCAGTAAATTAAAAGAGAGGCCAAATTTTCAACTATGGCTTTTTGTGGAGCAATGACTTTGAGATCTCCCTTGGTATCTTTGACAGCATCAGTAATTGCATGTGTCAGTTCCAGCAATGACTTCCATCTTGACCATTTCTTCCCATGTCCAGCAAAGCATTCGGAACTGGCAAGAGCTTTCGCTACCTGACAGCCCACCAAAAAGCTGCGTGCCTTGGACCATAGATGTCTTCTCTCAGAAATGCTCTCCTGCATAACTTTTTCTTTACCTTTATTTATTCCAGGGAGTTTCATTGAGATTCATTCTGGAAAATGGCTGCATTGGTCATCAGAACGCCAACAGGCAATGGTCCAATATCCAGATTTCTTCTGGATATATTAAGCTATATGAGTGCCAAATTTGGCACTCTATCACAAAATGAATAGATTAGCATGTCCACCCTTTTATTAGCTCCTCATAGAAGAAAGAAAAACAATGTGGGTAGAAAAACACATAAAGAAAAATTGAAAAGAGAGAAAGCAAGTGAATTCCTTTGAATGCACGTTGAAATCTCTGCATACATGCAGAGTGATCACACCGAGACAGTATGCTCATGCACAGTTATCTACTTGAGTGAGAACACTTGTTTTCTTTCCCCTTCACATTTCTTCTTCTGAACACACGCCAGCCTGGAAAAGCTTTTTAGATTAATTTTCTGTTGATATTGTCAACATAAAGAAACGGGACAAAAAAAACAAAAAACAATTACAAGTGTTCACATGTGAGGATTTTCAGATGCTGTCTTCTAATGTTGGCTGCCTCACAGGAGTGCATTGTCCCTTGGCTACGAGCTTCTGTCTTACTTCCTCCCCGGTGTGTTATCAGAACTCCATACACACTTTTATCTGTCTCTATTACACTCAGGATATTTGGGTATGTTCTTTCCTTTTATTCCGGTACAGAGTTGCATTGGAATGGGGGAGATCAACCGGAACACCAGTGCCAATCTCAATCTGACCTTCCGATACCGGATGCCTGCGGAAATACAATTATAATTAAATCTTTATCTTCTCTCCTGACTCTCACAATGATTAAATTGCAGTTGGGGGTATATAGTTCTGTGACTGTTTCCGCCTAATGTGATGCAACCTATTTCTTCGTTATTTATTTATAAATTCTGCCCTAGACAGTCTGAGTTATATGCTTTGCTAGAGTTATTATGCCTCATCTTCACTAAATGAGCTGGAATGGGTATCTCAAGCTAAATGAGCCTACAGTAAGCACACTGAATGATAGGCCAGTCAGTGCCAGCAGTTAATCTTCTTCATTATGCAGGAGACAAAAGTTTTCAAAGAAAAGAAATCTATTTTAGGAGCTCAATTCAAAGTGAGCAATATGTTAATAATGCTGTTATAGTACTGGAATAACTTTTTTCTTTGTGGAAAATTTCTATGAAAAGGCTTGATCATATATTTATTTTTTAATTTCGCTATGATGAAAGTATCATCATCAATCCTCCTCCTCCTTGTCAGTTAGTATGATTGATGAGGTTGGTGTCTACTGGCCATCCTGTGACTGCATCTCTCACAGATGGTAGTCAGAAACTTTTGAAGATGAGCTTACAGTATGATTCTATGCATTTTAATGCATATGAGAGAAACCATAACTACTTAGGAAATAATGTCAGTGCCAACATGAAAATTGGAATCCAACACAAGAAAAGTCTACTGTTACAGCCAGGACCTTTGAACCTATCCACCTATCTGAATATAAAGGAATTAACATAATTTCTATGGAAACATAGAGGCAAGCAGAAGCAGGATTGCACAGTGTATGTCCATGCGAGGGCAGCTGCCCAAGGCACACCAAAGGGCACGCCAAAATCTCGAGGCACACCTGTATTCAAATACATGTTCAACAATAAGGCTTGACCACTTGCCTGGGGCCAGTAAAATCCAATGTCAGGCAAGTAAATCTGTCAGCTCACTCATCCAACTGGGCAAGTGGTAACAAAGTATTAAACCCTTAACCTATTTTGATAATCACTGAATTGTTGAAGTAATTTTTCATGCAAAATGGCAGAAAATGCTGTTTTCAGCCTCTCAAAAATGGAGATCGAGCTTTTCTTCTTTTATCATCATATGGAAGAAAGTTTTTTTTTGTTAAGGTATATAATTTGACTCTGTATTGGGAGTTGAGTACAAAGTACAGTGTATAGGAAATTAAAACTTCATTCAGAACTTTTTGTACAGTCGTATATCGCAAAATGTAGTATGGTGTATGTATGGTTGTCACAAAATCCCAAGGCACACCTGGACTTGCCTAATGGGTGGTACTCATTACTGTGAATGAAACTGGCATGTAAATATAGTGAAACGCAAATTGCATTTTAGTCTATTCCCCCAATCACTGGTTAAATCTTGGACATAAACAGTACCTTCCCTTGTAATTAACCATCTTGTTCTTTTAGCTCCACTGATCCACTTTTTTTCAGACATCATTTAAGAGAGGAAGACGCAGGATAAAGAGGGGAGGGGGCAAAAAGACAAGAGGATCAGATACTGTGCGTCTTGCTGATGCAAGGAAAGCCAAGTTACTGAACACTGACCAATTAGGAAATGGAAGAGCTCAGGAAACCAGTTAATTCTGAGATAATCATTGTCGATATGTGGAGGTGTGTGGGTATGCGCAGTACACACATTCCAGCACTTCTCTGATCATCACAGATAGATGCAATTGGAGAAATTAAAGTATAAATCTGTATAAAAATAAAAGAAAGGGTTTAAAAATAAAAATAAAAAGGGTTTAAAGCTACAATATGTAAAATTTTTGCATTAAAATGTCTAAAAACATTATATATTTTGTTGAGCTGTATAATTACATTACCGCAAATGCTACAATGTTAAAACACAGAGAAATACAGAATTTATTCAAGGCAATTCTGTTTCCTGCTAGCTAGCTTTTAAACAGCCACCTTGCTAGTTGCTATTATTAGCGGGAAAACATGGGACATGCCAGACATGTCAGAGAATGAGGAAGAAAGTTGGCATACGTGACTAAATGTAATGTGAATAAAACTTTAATATTACTTTGTCCATTAACATGACTTCTGTCTGAATCACGTTAGATAGATTTTCATCAGCTAGATGGTTGTTTAAAACTGAAAAAAAACAACTCCCATGATCCTACGCTACTTTAGGACATCATCAAACTATGTTTTTTTGACATTGTTTTAATGTGAGAGAGACCCCTAGTGGCAGAATTTACATATTGTGCATTTAAATGGGATATGTCACACCTCTTCAGGCAAAACACTAAACTGATGTGGTTGAAGAAACATATCAGTAATTGCCCATAGGCACCAATGAAGAATGTCAAAGTCAATTTTATTTATATAGTGTAAAATCATAATAAGTTATAGCCAGATACATTTGGAATAGCCAATGTGGCTAATTGCACCTGGATTGTACAGCCTAGTATGGCAGAGACAAGCACCCAGGAGTCCGTAGCCAACGTTTTATGCACCCGTGGTGTAATTAGCCAATCTGGCTACTTGCACCCACAAACCATGATCTTGTAGCCTAAACCTAAACAAATAGTTTAGCAAACTGCAACTGAAAACTGAAAATAACCATAAAAACTGTAAATAAAATAATAATAATAATCAAAATAGTTGTGAAATGCTGTTAAATATTCACCTTCTACATGCAAATTAACAGTTAATGCAGTTGGTAAACCATAACGGTAGATAACTGTAATGTAATGTATCAGCATAATACAATATTTTCTGTCAAGCAGTGGAAACGTGCTTTCATGTCTCAACAAGTCCAGTCACCATCCATCAACACTGACTCATTTTTGAGTGACATCATGTGGGTATTCATAAATGTGACTTTGGACAGTGCAGTTTGGGTAAATTACACCAGTGTTCTAACAAGAGCAGTCCACGTGGATTTCACTTAATTTGCAAAATTGGCAGTGTTTAGTATTGTTTTATTTGGATGATTATTGATCTGTTGATATTTCCAATAATGTTTCATGAGGTCAGGTTGATGAAGTAAACTATGTCACTAGCTTGAGCTCAATTAACAGTAGTGGTGCTGGCTACTATCTAACATTAGAATTAGGGTACTGTTATGGACCTTTATGAACTTTATTTTTTTTTTAACCAGTTTTCCAGCCTTTCAGTCAGCAAAAATAGTCCCGTGAAGTTCATGTTATTAAAGTTAATCACTAATTCTACAGTGAAAAGATTAAGCTAACTTTTGTTAGTGATGGAGGACACCAACCAAATGTTGCTGTCAAGTCCTGATGCTGTTCTGTTATACTGATCTTAATGGTCATTTAATTTGGCATTTGAGGCTATGCTCATGAGCTTTTTTTTGTTTGTTTGTTTTTTTACACAAATGTTCCAAAAAATTATTACTCTTACAAAGTCAGCTGTACAAATGATTGAGGGCTTACAATAAACCTCAGCAATACTTAATTGGAATGTGTATTCTGTTGTTTTATTCTTTTTTTTTTTTTTTTTTTTTTTTTTTCATTTGTTGGGGATTATAGAATTAAATGCAAAATTGGCCCTATGTAAATAGTAAACAGTGACATACTGGAATATATTGTAAAATTGCTGTAAAAATCCTAGTTATCCTATAGTTGTCTGCTGTAATCCAATATACAGTATTATACTGTTAAAATAAATTACAGTAGATGCACTGTAAAATAACAGTAAAACACTGGCCTCCCTGCTGCCAGTATTTTACGGTGAAATTCTACAGTGATTTTGTGACTATCTCACTTGCAGATTCACACACAAACACTCACACAAATGCACAACCTGTAAGCTATAGACCTTCCTCAGTAACGACCACTTACAGTACATACTGTATATGCACCCCTCAGCCAAACGCACTGTGAAAAACTCTGATGCTCATTTTCAATTCATCCTTTCTCAGCCTGTCACTCCACATGTACACTCAGTCAAAACATAGGGTTGTCTGAGCCCATAATTTGTGGCCGATAACAGCTAGTGGCACAGGCAGGTGGCTATTAGTCCTGATAAATTATGAATCAGCTTTATCATGCTGACTGTCTGTCTCCTGCTGGAAATAAATTAGACTTGGGTGGCATTGGTACATTTGGACCGCACACATTTTTGTACATAATGAGGTTTTTAAGTGAGTGAAGGTACGACTACACGTACGCTTGCATGCATCTGTCTGTTTGTATTTTTTGGATTGTGTTTTTGAAAAGCTGTCTTTATGACTGGTGTGGGTACCCATGTCATAAAGCTAAACTTCAGGTTGCAGCTCAGACATTAATGTGTGCGTGCGTGTGTCTGCATTTGTTAGGTTGCAAAAGCAGTGTTGACAATAACTAGACGGTAATGGCTCTCTCCTTGTGGGGCCATTCTGATTGTGTATGATAAAGACAAATGAGCTGACAGCAAAGAGCTTTGCTCAAACCACCAGACAATATACACAACTCCATCTACTACCCTCACCGCTTACTCTCTCTCACACGCACACATACACATTAATGACACGTTTGACTTGTGCTAACCAGAGTCCATGGGAAAAGACCAAGGTGGGCTCATATGAAAGTCCAATTAGAAGAGACAGTTCAAAGCGTTAAAGGATAATTACAGCAACGCTGAATGTTCAGCCTGTTTTCCGTTGAGGCTGTTCCCCTTTTCTGTTTCCCCCTACCCCTCTACACACCATTCGCTTTCATTTTCAGCTCCAATCAAAATCCAAACAATACTTCTGAGACGGCATCCTGCAGCGATGTTATCTGTAGAGATGTTTGTGTCCACGTTTTTTGTCAGAGCTCACAAATTAAAGCATGAAATGCATTTTTTTTTTTTTTGTGAATGAAGGATTGAAGGAATGAAACGTGAGTGTTTTTTGTGAAGTTAAATGATTTTATGATTCACATTCAGAAAACCATGATTGAACACAAGGGTGTAGAATTTGGTAGAGATGGTCGGGGACAAATTTCCAGTGACTACTGAATTGTCCCGAGCAATCCTGATTGATCAAAAAACTTAGATAGAACCACTGTTGCCTGTCAGTTTCTAGTCAGTGTTAGTAAGATTCAGTGCTGGGACAAAGCAACTTTTCTATTTATTGTTGCAAAACAATGCATTTTTAGGTTTTGAAAGACTGCGTATGTCAATGTTCCCAAAGAACTCAAATGTATCTGAAGCAAACTGTAATGTACATTCAACTTGCCATAGACAGATCACATGCGATTGCATAGGGCCTGACCAATGGGTCACAGTTTAGTTTGGTGCCTGTCTACAACACACAGAAGGATTTTTTTTGCTTATACTGTATACATTTGATCCAGTTAGTTTTAGTTTTACATTGCAATTACATGAGTGCACTAAAAAAAACTTTACATGACATACCTATGGCCTGTCGTCATCACCTACACGAGCTGCCTCCTTCTATACTTGACATTAATTGATTGGTCGACAGGCATGCATGTGACGTCGGCGTGTTTTCCGTTCATTTCAGTTCCTCTCTCTCGTCAGTTAAATGTTAGTTAAAAATTTGGTCTTCTACTTTCTTCGTGTGAAACTGCAGCTCATTTTGTGTTGTGTTTTCCCCCTCTCTGGTTCTGGTGAAAATCTGCGAGAACTTCATGCAATGAACGAATGCAATGTCGAAACATCTGAATCATCCAAAAATGTTTTCACACTAAAACCGAACCGAACCACAGTTTAACTTGATCCAAACCAAGACCAGCTCTTTCGGTGGGAGCAAGGTTCAGGTATTTGGTCTTGACCATAGTCCAGGGGGCCAGGGGAGCTTTCAGAACTGTAATTTTGGTTCAGATCAAAGTGGAAAGTCCAGAAGTCTGGACCAAATTATGTAGGTGTGAGGGGACTGAGTCCGATTCATTTAAAAGGACTATCCCTGCACTTGACACACACACACACGCATACACACGCACACGCTTACACACACATACACATGCACACCTACACACACACACACACACACACACACACACACACCACAGTATTACCAACTTTGCTACTTTTCAGACCCTCTTTCCTCTTTATTACTAAAAATTGAATAGCAACAAATCTAGGTATTCAGACCATCATGGGGAAAGTGAGAAATATACAAAAATCTATTATATTGTGATTTATTCTTATGTAATCTCAGTCAGCGCTCCACTGGCACTGGCACAGTGTCTCTCCCTGTCTGTCTTTACGTGCCATGCGCACACAGGCAGGAGGGTGAGTCATTAACATCTCCTGCTGTTGTTTTTTTTTTTTTTTTTTTTTTTTGTCGTCCCTCTAACAGTGAAATGAAATATTGTTCCTTGATTGAACAATCTGGGCAAGTAAGGGGCATGTTTACTACATGAAGTACATTAGGTCAAAGACGTTGGCATACCAGTGTGGTGGCATTGATGTATCACTAGAAAAAAGTCAAAGTCAAAAGGCCAAACCAAAGTGAAAAAGACTGGAAACTTCCTGCTTAGGAGGGAGAATTTTGCTTTAGATGCTCCAACTGTATATGTAGTAGCACATGAAAAGGAGAAGACAAACACTGAGATAAGCAACATGTTTCAAGCTCAGGCCCTGAAACTCAGTCAATGAACATTAATTATAGTGACTCATTTTAATCATTGATGAAAATGTCTTGATATTGCTTACACTTTTTGTAAGTGGCCACAGTAAAGAAATGAAGAGTTCAACATTTGCTAAGGCTGAAATGATCATTTAGGTCAAGCCCACATAAATATGCCTAAATATGAATTCTGTCACAGTAGCTGGATGGAGGATGAGATGTCTTGAGGAAGGGATGGATGGGGAAAGGAAGGACTGAGGAGAAAGATAAATATACCATCATGCAAGAGTGACCATGTAATTCTATCCATCTATCTATCCATCTATCACATCTATCAGATCTTCTGTCCATCTGTCAATCCATATTGTGTTTATTTTCTATTATAAGGTGTGAAAAATGTATTGGTATCAAATGGCATCAAATGACAATTCTACAGCTCAATAGCAGGTGCTATCCCTCGGCTAAATTGATATCATCACAAGGGGGAAATTGCAATGGGAAGGTAGATACGGGCACACAAATCTGCCGAAACCCCACACACACACACAAGGATTGAAGTGATTGCTCACTCCGTTCAACCCTGACCTCAGCAGTAATATCTGGTGCTCCCGCCGCCCACTTTCTCACCATGGACACGTCAATCACGGGGTTGCATGGTGAGAAGGTTAGCGGCTGTCTGTCAGTTCCGCTGCTCCGACTGCCCACAGGCACTGAGCATGCACAGACACACACAGACACAGACACACACACACACTCTCAAAGTGTCACACATACACCCCAACGTACTCTTGACTGCTTTGCCTGGTGTCCTATGTAAAGGTCCTTCTGTCAGAAATCATTAAGCTTGTATCCCTCACCCCACCTTTAATAAATCAATAAATGCACACGTGCAAAAAAGGAAAAGAAAAAGCAATTTGAACCTGCACATCTCAAAAGCACAAAACTTTGCCATTTTCTTTTCTTTTTTTTTTTCTTTCATTAACCTTTATAACATTAAGGTCTTGAGCTTAAAAATAAAAACAAGGTAGTGCACGATGTCGGGATAGGAAATAGAACGCAAAATTGCCCGGTCGTTATTCCAAGAAGAGGGATTCAGCTCATGTGGCTCTTCACCACCTATTAACCCAGTCTCTCATAGAATAGCATTCTTTCCTGCTGATCAAGTCCTTTTCTGTCAGTTCTAGCAGCTTCTAAGCAGTTTCCTGAACTTTTCTGTGGTTCACACATCCTGAAGTCAGACGGAATCGAATATTCAGCATCTAATCCATTTGGTTGTTTATCTCCGAAATGGATACGTATCCTGACCACACCGTGACATTGGTGCACACAGTCTGTTCTTGAGATTAATTACGCTGTACTCTCACCGAGTGTCCTCTCTACCATGGGCACTAACACTGGCTCTTCGTTCCCCAGTGACCTCTTAACCACAGTGCAAGACCCCACTCTGTGCACACAACTGCACACATACTTGCAATCAAGCATAGAAATCTCATTTGGCCAGTCAGTGTTGATGGTAAATAGACAACTGAAGTAATAAAATCTTGAGTGTATGTTATATTGACAGAATGCTGATTTCTCCTGCAGCAAAACCTGTTGTTCTTCCTGCATCCAGTGATGTCACAGGAATGTTGTTGGTGTTAAGGAAGAATTACAGGCTATTTCAGCTTGTATCTTGGGTCTCTGCCTCTGAATAGCCAGGGGCTGTGCTAAAATGAGCATTTTTGGACCTAATGCTATGTTTTGCCAGTACATTATTAGCTATAGGCTAGGGTGGCGATACATGGCAACATGGCCAGATGCTGCTGGCAACTGAGCTCAGAAAAGTGCAGTTGAACAGTCATTCAAGTAGGAAATCCAAGTTGGAAACTCATCGACAAAAACACACCTGACAACACAGCATTATGGCAGCACACACGGTGAACATGACATGGAGTTACCTTTAAATAATTTTTTACTATATGTAATGTTTGTCTCATGAAACGTATGCTTTGCAGTTGTCATTTGCATTTCTATTCAGTTGATATGAGCTTGATAGAAGTATCTGTGAGCATGTAGTACTATCCTGTCTCATTTTAAGTCTGTGAATCTGTTAAATCAGTTGCTGTATTGATATGCGTGAATTTCAGAGACTTGCCATACAGACATCAGTTTGCCGTGGGGCTCCATGTTTTCCTGAGCAGATGCCCCCGGACACATTTAGAAACTCTCAACCATTGACTTCCGACTTACAATGGATTGCAGCATTGGGCATCAGAAGCTCACGCTCAATGCATCCGGGAACACGTAGGCACTTCGGGCATGGTCCTGCGAGCAGGAGAACTCAGCATCCTTGGTCAATAAAGCACACACTGAGGAATTTATTGCTTCAACTGACTACATTAACCATCAACACTGATTGGACATTCACATGACAAATTTTACCTCTAAGCATGTTTTTTTCAGTATTTTGTTACCATCTCTAATACACAGAGGCTAACTAGTGTACCTGCCTCGCCCTGCTTTAATCACGCACTGTGAGGGTAATGGTGCTGTTTTTACTGCATCTTCACATCCTCTCATTTACCACGTACAATTTTCTCTGTGGTTTGCACAGGAAAGTACTAAAATGGAGACGAGCTTGCCAGGGGCTGCGTGGCTCTCGCAATTAACCTCCAGAACTGCAAAGTAAGGGAAATTAGACTCGACTTCAGCTTTAATTACAAAACAGCAGGGAACTGCCGCTGCACACACACACACACACACACATGTGCAGATAGAACACACACACACACAAAAAAATATGCACGCAAATTTAGAAACGCACACCAAGATGCGCGCATCCCATGTTCATGTATGAATTGAATTCACACACACAGTGTCACGAATATCCTGTGATAGTAAACAACCCAAAGGTAGCTACCGTGCACACACAAAAAGAAATCCATCAAATTACTTTTCATTTAAATTCATTTTAGAGTATTTTTAATTCTGTTCGACAAACTGCTCAAAAAATGGCTCTTCATGACGGTGTCATTTGTCAAGTCATAAGTTATGAACAAATTTGCACAGAAACATAATATATTCAATCCCAAATATTTCAGCTGCAAATGAGACACTGCAGAGTCTTTACAAATATTGGTATGCATATTTCATGTTTTGATTAAGGTTTTGGCCAGCAGAATCTCAGCATCTTTCAAGGTTCTGAAATGCATAAATATTAATAAATGTAAGCCCACTGTCTTCTCTTTGCTCTTTTTGCATTATGAATGACATCACATAACATTAGGTTTCTGGGTAATGATAAGAGAACAGTGGTGCTGGTTTGATGAGTTATGCATGAAAGGACTTCTTTCAACCCTCCCCAGTTTCAGTCTCGGCAAAGCTCGTTTGCTTAAAGCTATTTTGATGTGTGCCTTTGTGAGACCTTTGTGTGGGCCTTTTTGACTTTCCAAACTTCAAATTCACAAATTCAGAATCCATTTACACAGAGCTGCTTTTTTCGTGTGCCAAGTCACTTGTGCCTGAGGATGTCACTCGGTGGTTTACGCACATGGTGTAGTGCTTTCTTTGTTTGTTTGCTTGTTTTTGTTTGTTTTGTATGTAGAAATGTGGGGATTGGCACTTACCATCTTACTATTTAGCATTACAAATGTATTTGTGTGGTACTGTTGAGGACATGAGGACAACACAGCTGCTCATACTAAAGGCATGTGGGCATATGATGGATGCAGCCATTGTTCCATGACAATTTTATTTTTGGCAAGTTAAAAAAAAAAAAGCCTCTGGGAAAGCATTCAGACCATCATGTAAAACTAAAACTCCTGTGACACAAACAACAAATCAAACTCCCCTAAAACGTAGGGACATCAAGCCATGTTCAGACAAACAACAGCACTGTGTGAAAAAAAGGCAGTCTTCTCATTAATTTCAATGAGAACGCTACATTGATGCAGTGGGGGAATCTGAGGCAGAGGGTTCTGGCAAAAACACAGGGCTGTTCTGCTCAAAAGAAGAACTTGGCACAACTTTTGCTGCACTGCAATGCAATAAAAAATATTTATTACTATTTTTTTGCAATTGTCACTAAAAATTAATTTTAAAAGCTTAGTAGTATTTATCCAGAAATATGAATACAGAAAAATACTGTTGTGGTGTTTATCTTATATTACCTATGAATACCTGGTTGTCTCTGGTGAGGCCTTCTTCCATGGGTGGCACTGGTGCACGCAGTCCGCAATCCAAATGTTGGATTGTCATCATAGTTACACTTGGTTAAAACTATGGATTCAGAATGCATCAGGTTAGGAAAATATGTCAAAGAGAAAGCAAAGTTCATAACTTTCTAACTTTGGATTCAACTCTGAAAAGCTAAATCAGAATAACAATGAAAATGCAGGTAAGGGGAACCCGCCCAATTTTCACTGTGTATTTCACACACTACGTGAACCTTATATTTCTACTGTTTATGTCGCAGTCATCACAGCAGGGGATAAAATAATTGCCACGGTAGTAGCTTGCTAGAGTTGAAACAACACACTTCCACCAATGCAACACATTCTCAGTGACAACTTCTCTAATATGGCAGCTTGGTCAGTGGCTGTGTGCGCGTCAAACTAGGACACTGTAAGTACCCCTCTAGCTTCAGTTTTGCACACGCGGGGATCCACGTTCAAAAGAAAAACTACTTGGGTAAGTTTAGGCTACAAAAGTACTTTGTCAGGTTTAGGAAAAAACTTGGGCAGGTTCAAGGAAAGATCACGTTTTGAGTTAAAGTATGTTTCTTAGGTAAGTTAATGTACCTTTTTCGTTTGTTTTTGTTTTTTTGGCCATTTTTTGCCTTTATTCATAGAACTGCTGAAGACATGACAGGAAAGGAGGTAGAGAGAGAGAGGGGATGACATGCAGCAAATGGGCCACAGGTGGGAGTCAAACCGCTGGCCGCTGCAGAGGACTGATGGCCTCGGTTCACCAGGTGCATGCTCTACCAACTCAGCTAGAGGGGCGCCTCTCATGCATGTTTTTCCGTTTAAACTGTACTCTCTCTCTGCATCATTATAAATGAGGGCACTCCCTCAATGATTCCTGAAGATTAAATAAAGGTTGAATAGCATAACACATGTACATAACTTATGTCACTTGCATTGCATCTTAAAAAGAAGTCAATGTTGACCATTGGTTTCACAAGGGACTTGTTACAATCTTTGACAAGCATGTTTCTGTCAAGTTTTTAATTTGAATTATTCTGCAGTTGACTGTCCTCACAAGAAACATGACAGAACTGGTTGTTAGTTCAACCAAACTGACCACTGTCAACATTGTCCTTTCAGTTCATTGGTTTATTTTAACCACAATGTAACAATGGAATCGAAAGCAGACTGAACTGAACAACAGGTTAAACAACTGCATTTCAAACAATTAATGGCAGATAAATTTGAACGTCTTCACCCAAGTTTATTCACCTCTCTACAGCAACACTCCAAGAAACATTGCTGGGACTAAAGAAAAACATTTTCCCTGTCCAGCATCTGGGAGGAGATCCATCTGAGGTCTAACAGCCCACTCATCCACATTTCAACCTGACCCCTTGCCCCCATATCAGTTGACCTCCATTTAGCCGTAGCCATTTTGTGTCAGATAACAACACAGTTTCTGTCTCTGTGGGTCAGAGAACAGTCGGTGCTAAATGATTATTACAACACTGAAATATTATAGTGAGACAATAATTGCTGTTCTAACCAGAGTGTGTAATAACGCAGTGTCTGTGTGTATAAGTGTCTGTGCTTTATGAGCTGAGGCTGGTTCACTTGCCTCTGTGCTGCTGTAACTATCACACAGGAATGACTATTCAAATATCATCAGCCTGAATAACAGCCAAGCTGCAAATCAGGTGTGATACACACACTCATGCAGACAGATGGAAAAAGGTAGACAAAGAGAAACGTACTTGATGTACATTATATAAAGAGAAACATATAGAGCCAAGTACCGAACAGGTAATATACCTCATGTAAGTCAAACCAATAAAAAGACAAACACACACAAGAGAACCAGAAACACGCACAACTGAAATGTCACACTTCATATATAGAAGATCATTTCATATTGTTAATACAGTATGTGAGCTTTAAGTATGTGCATGTGTGTAACTGGGCACATTTATCAACACCACCTGCTGTGTGAGTCTGTGTACTCTGTGCACACGCTGTGTTTACACTTCTATTTTGCTGTACAGTATGTACTGTGTGAGACATCACTGCAGGTGAGCTGCACAGTGGATGTCTAATTATATTTCTAACAACAGGATATCCTACATACCAAACACACACACACACAGAAACAGTAAATGTATAAACTTAGCTGCAGGAATAATCATAATTTAATTATAAACAACATTTGGGGAACATCACAAATGATCTCCCACATGTGAAATGCATCCTAAATACTGTAAGTCAGAGTGGTGCCTCTGACCAGTCAAGCTTTTTTTTATATCTGGGTCTGTTTTTTTTTTACAGTTTATAATAGTAATAGTTCATTTTATAATATAAGTCAAACATATTCTTCTTATTATGTCATAGGTCATATCTCAACCTGAATTACCGCCTTGCAGTTGTACGTATGCCTCTGCCAAACAGTCAAGTTGCAGTTCACACCAGACACCAGACAAGCAGTATGAAGGTTTTTTTTGGGAGTTGTTTTTTTACCTGTTTGAAAACTGGTCATCATTCATTTAAATTGTTTGGGAGTTTTCCTGTGAAACACCAGCAGTGTTTTGTGGACTAAAAAAACTAAACCCGACCTTCAATCAGCATGAGAGTGAGTAGATAATGACTGAATTTTCACTTTTGGGTAAACTATCCCTTTAATCTGGGTCTTTAGTCCACGGGCTTTGCATCTTGTGATAGCATATCATCATTTTATCAATTGCTAAAAGAGAGTCATGTCAGAATCATAGCATTGAGCTGATAGTTCATCATTTTCACAGTTCCTCTGTGGCTTTCCCATTTATGTTCTGTAGATCAGTTTGCATTGTGGATATAGGTTATTTTTCTTATGTGAATTTATGCCAGTTAAAATTTTGGGGTGAAGCAGACAAGATGCATCTCTTTTTCAAGAAAAATGGCAGCAGCTTAGAAAGTAATGAGGAAGTGAGTGAATAAGTAAGTGTCATATATCACCCTAATATAAAGAAGGAGATCTGTGAGCTATGAAAATGTAAGGGATTTAAGTAAGTTTTAAAATAGTCCATCTTGAATATTGTCAAATGACAGAAAATTGTGCCATTATTTCTCTTTGTTCTGGGGAAGAACCCTCACGCCCTCTGCTCTAATTGTGCCCACCCAGGTTTTTGGCCAGCAGGAAATAGTTTAAGTGGTAGGCCACTGTTATGTGTGAGATGTCAGGTTTTTACTGAAATACAAACACTATTATTTTCAACATCTGTTGAAGGGAAATTCTGTGAAATGGGAAAATCATGATTTATTATTGAAACCCCGCACTCCTGAATCATTCCACTAGTATCAGACTATCACACTAAAGCGTCATACAGTAAATTCCCTTTAGGGGAGATTAATATTCTACCAAGCATTATAATACTGAGAACCTACATGATCACATCAAGCAAAATTCATAGGAAGTCATACTGTATATGCCAAAATATGAGGTGATAAAAAGGAGGGAAATGAAATGATTTCAGCTCTGACAAGGACACATACTTAGTGTGTTGTGTGTGTGTGTGTTGTGCGTGCGTGATGTTGGATCAGGAGGAGGTGGCATCTGCTAAAATTGTAGGGGGTTGGGACCACACATGCACACAGACACAAACTCACAGGCGAGGTGAAGTGAACCACACAGGTGAACACTCAATCTGGCACATGATTGTTGAATTTTTTAATGCATGAATGAATGCATGCATGTTGTCACAAAGGAACAAACAAAAATGAGGCAAAGCCCCGTGTACGCAGACACAAACAGACACACGCATGGCCGCAAACTCATATATGTTCAAACCTGCGAAAATGCGTCTATCTCCGGGGTCGCTTTACCCTTCAACCTGCACCTCCTGGGTCAAGTTGGCATTCTCGGAATGAAAGCAGAAAGCATAGTCAGCAAGAGGAAGAGAAAGTGCCTCTGACTGTCAGGAACGAGCTTGGAGTTAGTGGGTGGAGAGAAAACAGCATAAATGTGGTCTGACTGTTGACATTGCTGCCGTGTTCCCAACTATTAATGCACAATCAAATACAGTACGGATTGGGCACTCTAAGATCGCAAGCATGTGTATCTGTCTGTCCGTGGACAGTAAGTACTTGGTAAGTAATAGATTATTTGTAGCCATATTAAATATTCTGAATACATGCAAATATTACTATATTCTACTGGAGAAACATTACTACAAAAAAAGTTGTTTGCACCCTTTGAGATGCAATCTGTGTTGACTGTGTAAAAGCCAAGAACCATCTTATCATTGATGTGATCTTTCCTGAAATGCATGAAGGGAGAATCAGTGTCTGTATGGCTTACTGTTCTATTCATAAGGTGCATTATTAAAGAAACAGGTGTCCCAATGGCCTGGTGGTCTAATGTTGTATTCACATGCTCCTTGGATGGTCACATTTCCCAAGATGGGAAGTCATTCTTCGGTGAATGAGCTTTTAAGTCGTGATGTGGAAACATCATGGATGCTACAAAGGGTAGGTTAGGGTGGAGTAGGGTGAGGTGGCCTAGGGTAGAGCAGGATAGTGTTGTTGTACTTGTTACAGTGTTTGGGTGATGGGTTGGCTGAGACAAAGCAACATGTACAGTCTAATACTGTATTATAAATCAAATATGTGCAAAAAAAAAAATGCAATGCAATACATGGATTAATAAAAAAGTTATCAACCAAACATTTACTTTTCGATCACCATGTCACATATGACATCAACAGACAACAACTCAGTAAGTCATGCACGGTACAAACTAACGGTAAGTGCAAACTAATTGAGGGAGCGTTCACTTGAATTTTCCCAGTTGGTAACTACTTTTTCTGATTATTATTCTGATACCACATGACTGCAGGATAAGACACATATTTCATGTGTCTAGTTTGATCGTGACCAAGGATCTATGATGCATGTCATACCTCCTCTCTCTGGGAAATTTAGGGAAATTTTTTTTCCCATTTTCCCATTTTTCTAATTAGTTCATGTGCCAACTTTTAAAACATTTTCTAAACAATTAGTAAGCTACTTTCTTTTATTTTTTGCATAAAAAGTCTTTAAAAGTGAAAAAAAAACTGAACAATAGTAATACGCATGTTTTGAACACTGGAAACAAATCTAATCTTTGATTGAACAACAAGTTATTAACATTTACAGTATAAAAAAATAATCTTCTCGTTTCTGTTTTTATTCTACCATCTTCCCTGCGGTTCTTCTACACTAGCAATATCCTATTGGCAAAGGAAGCTAACAAAACAGGAAAAAGGTGTGAGCATTTTTGACCAGAGACCATGCAAAAACATGCACTGGTGAATTAATCAGTAATGCACGTTAAGATAATAAAAAACAAACAGTAATCAATATTTCACACATTAATATTATTGATTATCTGTAGAGTATAGGCCTCAAAATGTAAGTATAACTGTGAGTGATTATTGATGTTTTATATCTTGATCTGGGCAATGTATCCTTCACAATACAGACATTCAGAACAGGACTGATACTAATTCTGAGCATATTTTTGAATATTGGCATGAAGTCACATGACCTGAGTACTTGACTCATTCCCACTTCAATGTTTCTCGTGATATAAAGTTCACCCACTTAATGCCCCCCCTCCCACAGCCCGTCAAATGACTGTATCACCCAGAATACAGAAACCATGTAAAGGATGATGGAAAGAAAGGGTACTCAGGGACAGGTTTAGTGTTGATGAACAAAAGGGCTAAACATGAATATGGACAGTTAAGAGTGTGATAAGTGAAAAATGTATCTTCCCTACGTATAAATTTAAATGTACAAACATTGTTACAGCTGCAGTTGGGAGTATGAGATTATTAAAGATTACAGACATTACAGAAGTCATCACTGCACAAGCAAGGACAAACGCTGAGAGGAGGAGCTCTCTTACTTGTTTGTTCTGCTCAGTTTTTCATCTCGGTTTCATTCATTCATTCTCCTGAGAAAATCCATTTGAAGAAAGATCTGTCTTGTCATCATTTTATTCCCCTCTGTCCAATACTTGTGTTCTCCATCTTTTTGTCAGGATTGGAGGCTCAAATTAGATGTCTGGATAAATAAAGAAGCGTGTCTCAAACTACATAAACTTGCATGAGATTTTGTTTGACAAAGACAAAATAAATAAGCATAATCTCTTAGGACATAAAGGTGAAAAGGTATTTAGGGCCCATGCACCAATCAGTGTGAGGCCCAATTAAAACTCTGCAGATCATTAGTATTCTTTGTCAAAATGAATCACATTTTTGAGGGATTAAGGTGCTTGAAAACTTGTGAACTCGCGAAAGTGGACACGTGTTGCAAGAAAATTTACATCTGATATGGGTCTTGGGCATGAGTGCAGAAAAATTATAGCTCTGCTAAAGAGCAGCCCCAACAGCATGTTTCATCTAGATGTATCAAATTCTGTAGGCACATGTGTGATGTCCAGACATTAAAAAAAGCCTCTGGGAGCCAAAGCCTAAACCCAACATGAAGTCGGCCATTTAGAATTTTGTGGTCATTTTCACTAGGGATTTTCAGATGTTGTATTTAAACAACCTACTAGAGAATTAATCACACGGACTTCAAACTTTCCTTGATCGGTGTGGGCAAGGCCACGGCGTGGTGTTGAATTTCAGTGTTTAACCATGACACAGGAATTTGCTGTAACTTAAGGGAATATGGTCAAATCTGCCCCAAACTTTACAGGTGTGGTAAGAGTCCTGACCTGAACAAATCTACAGGCCAATATTGAATCAAAGTCATAGCGCCACCTACAGGCAACAGTAACAAAGAATTCAGTTCACATGAAATTTACATTGTGTGCTCTACACTAAATGTACATCAACACAATGTATAATTACTTTGCATTCTCTAGTGCCACATAGTGGACACACCACTGTCCACATTTATACTTACTATAACGCTTGATTTGTGC
Organism: Lutjanus argentimaculatus; assembly: GCA_034769285.1. Taxonomy (NCBI): domain Eukaryota; kingdom Metazoa; phylum Chordata; class Actinopteri; order Lutjaniformes; family Lutjanidae; genus Lutjanus; species Lutjanus argentimaculatus. The sequence continues at coordinate 9,665,902 of JAWZSL010000001.1, forward strand.
CACCCAGTGGCAACATGAAGTGAAGCCCTGGTAACACACAGTTTATCAAATGTATACAAAATTTCCAACACGTATTCTGCAGTGCCGCAATTTTCACACAGGAAATAATGTTTTATTGATTAACGCAGTGTCGGATAGTGCTTAAAATTCAGCCGTGACGACCATCCTCCGGTAAAGACACAACAACTGCTGCTTGCTCTGTATAAGTGTAGTTTCTTGTTTATGCAATGGGACAAATGTGGCAGAAAATATATCTTTGCATGTGTCGAACTTTTGTACAAACTTTTGTACTTTGTGTAAAAAGTCTCATAAAAACATGTCAGTGTGGGAAAAAAAAAACATGCATTAGCCTGTCTCTAATAATATTCTGATGTCTCTCATTATTATAGCGATAAGTCAACACCTCAAACTTATTAGAGCTTTCACTGTTCCACCTCAAATATCCAAAAATAATCTGACAGAGATCAGAATATGTTACCAATGTTGGAGGAAATTAATGATTACAGTCCTGATATGGTAACTAGGATCTGTGATGGAGCACATTTCTAAAGTAACCCGCCCACTCCTCTGTGTGTGGAAACATGTTTGTGTGCTTGTAGTTGACTACATTTGCATGTTAATTGCCCGTAAGAATATTGATGAGTCCGTGCAGGCATGTGCAAGTGTGTGTGTGTCCAAGAATGTGTGTGTTTGTGCATGTGTCGTACCCTCTTCCACTCATTATAGCAGGACATATCCACGTGTGGCATTTACCTCTGACCTCTGCTCCGCGGCAGGCACAATTACTGAAAGGCCAGACTCTTCAGCGAATGTCCATCACATCCACTCTCTCTCCTCTCCTTTCTCCTTCCTTACCACTTCTTTTCATTACATCAGACTCACTGGTGGCACTGATCTGAAAAGAAAAAGAAAAAAAATTGACATGTAGTTTATTAGGGTGAAGCTTTATCTTTCATGACTGCACTCTTCTTTTTTTCTGGCATTCTTGTCATTTGTTTTTATGTCTTTTCATTTCTGTTTCTCATTCTATCTCTGACCATTTTCTCTGCACTTTAAATCGCAGATTAAGAAAAGTTTTCTAAGTCGAGCGAACAAAGATAAAAAGAGAGAAAGATGGAGCAAAAGAACAAGGGATGGGGGGGGAAGAAGGAGATAAAGACAAGAGTGAGAAGGGAAGCCTGATTGGGGGCAGTCACAGGCCACTGTCTTGTCCCTCTCCCAGCCTTCTTCTCACTCTCCTCCCCTCCTCCACCCTAACTTCTCTCCATCCATTCACAGGTAACAGAGCTCTCTTCTGGAGAGGAGGGGATGAAGAGATTAGGAGAAAATTACACCGAGTCGTTCTCTTTGACAAGACAAGGGAAGCCGGGAGTCAGAAACTTCAAACAACTTTTGAGAAGACGGGGTCGGGTCGGAGAGAGAAGCGCCGGACAAGAGCGGGACAGACAGATACAGGGAGAGAAAAGGACAGAAAAAGCCGTCTGGGATTTGAGGTCTTGGTAGATGAAGGGAGGGAGATTGGGAGAGAAGTGAATTAGAGAAGAAACAGGATCCTATGTTGACCCTCGACAAAGTAGAGGGTATTGTGGTGGCAGGGAAGTATTGTCACTTAGCCACAGGCCATGTGATTGACACTAAGGCACAAGGAAATGCATCAACTTCTTCAGCAAATGAGCTCAATTTAGTTAACTACTGAAAGGATCCCAAAAACTTAACAAAGGGTAATCTGTGACAGTTTGTCTCACAGTAGTTACAGCGGTCCTGAAACAGAAATCAGCTATTTGCTCCCACATTTTTATGTGTTTCATGTAAAAACAGGCAGTTAGTGAGGGACTTGTCACACCACTGACACGACTGAATGAGGGACTGAATACAGTCTCCCACCCGACAGAGGTTTGATGACATGGAGTACCAAACTAAGGTGGTTTTCTTTCCAGGTTTGGCTCCTGGACCGCTGGGGCTTAGTCAGCTAACTTAGTGTTAGCTGCATGGCTAACCGAGGTAATAGCAGTTAGCAGTTAGCTGACTTTAGCAACAAGTAAAGCTATCAGGATGCTCAAGAAAGTGTCAGGAAACTCTGTAAATGACCTCAGTACTGTACTCCCTGTTGGTCACGGAGGTTGTGTTCAGTCCCGCTCCGACCATGTTCACCGGGAGGCTGCTGAGCTCAGTTCTGTTACCGACAAACAGCAGCTAAGTTAGAAGCTGAGTTGAAGCTGAGCAGCCAGAGGACATCAGAGTGAAAACCAAGTATTTTCTCTTTAAACTATTATCCACTTTCACTCAAATCAGTGAATAAAGTCATATGTTGTGTTTTTGCCCATGCCCATAATATGCTTCATATAGCGTGTAACGTTAGCTAGCTGCTGAAGCAGCCCACTGTAAAATGCCTCACGTATAATCTGCTGTCACAGTTCACACTTCCCCCAAAGTGAATAAATTTTAGCCAGCAGGCCTGTAAACACAGTATCCATGGTATTTTGGTGAAGCAGAACAAGGTTTGAGGTGACGAACATCTTGGAAGACACACCAACGTACCATACTGTTGTAGATGAGCTAAGTAATGAATTGACTTTGGTGATCTGCAGCACTGAAAGTTGAAGATAGAGTAACAGGTGGATGTCATGAAATGATTGGCTGGAATTGGTTGGTTCTAGCTTACATAAGCATACATCATATTTTGTTTTACAGGAAGAAATAATAACTTAATTTTCCATGATTCTGATATAAAAATACAAAGAAAATTATTTCTTTGTATTTTATTGGCATATATTGTTAAATTAGGTGCAAAATATGACTGGGGATGGGATCTAAAAGAGTAAAAAAGGCATTTTTCATTTCATCTCAACTTTAAGATGATCAAATGACTAACCAAAAAGAAATTCTTGCACTGTTATATAACATTTATTTCTGAAATTCATTGGGTGAGACAAGTTACTTTGTGATGGGGCATTTTTTTCACTGTGCCCTCGATGTGCCTTGTTCATTTGTAGCTCGGTTAATTAAATCCTAATGCCTGTCAGCTTCTAAAGAAAAGGTCTAAACACGTTTTACACAGCTGGGGACTGGGCATGTATGTGTAGACTGAGGTGAATTAGGGCCACTGTTGATGGACACATTGGAAAAATTACTATTTGTGATCATACTGTGTATTTTTCTTGCAAGGTCAGTGAATGTTATTACAGATTGAGTGTAGTAGGACATCCTTGCTCTTTGGTTGGGAGGGGCTGAGGAAAAAAACCTCCTGCTAAGGTTTCTGTCCATGTCTGCTTCAAATCTTTTATTATCCTTTATCATACTGGAAACATTCTGACTTGTATCTGAATGAAATTGAGCTCTACAAAAAACACTTGAACTTGATGTTAGGTTGTGTTTATGTGAGGGCATTTAAAAATATATACCCGCATGGTAAAATATTGCAGATGGATTTTCATTTGATCCTAATGCTTTGTTAACTTTCGCTTTACTTCCCTGTTGTTAAACACACAATATGTAGATCCTGCTTCACTTTGAAACAGCCACTACAGTTGATGGAAATCTATCTGACACGACACAGGAAAGAATCATGTTCATGGACAAGGTAATATTAACGGTTAAAGAACAGTTAGTCCCAATCAAGCAGTCTGATGGATCAACTAGACATTGAGAACATGCTCAGATCAACATGAGAGCACACCGAGCTCATCACTAAAAATATTACTCCACCCAAAGATCTGATGGTTTTGAAATGTTTTCATGAATAAACCACAAACCACAGTGGGCCTATATAGACTACGACCACCTGTGGAGGTATTCTTGTAGGTATTTAAGTAACATTTATGAATGCAGACCTCTGTGCGGCAAGCTGGACAGGAAACTATTTTGTGACTGCAGTGGACATGTTTTTGAATGGTTAAACACCAACAAATATGGAACACAGGAATTTTGTAAATCTCTCTTCAGTGGAGTCTGTTGCTACTAACTTAAAAATACATGTGAAGTTTGTGAACATAGTTGCTAACTCTGTACATGGAAAAAATATTTTTTCTCAGCAGATATCTTAGTTACAACAAGACTGAGCTAGCACAGCAGTTCTGTGTTTGTAGATCTGTAGACACCACTAACGTCAGCTCAAGTTGGCTTGCTGACTCAACAGGGACTAGAAATTGTCTCTGCTGCTGGTCATTACTAAGAATCGGACTACTTTCTAGATGAGTTAGAGGAGTAACCTAGGTTTCATTATGTAGGAGTGAGGGTTAGGTTACATTTAGTCACATTCTCCGACTTCCCTCCTCACGCTGACCTATCCAATATATCTATGTTTTCCTGGAAGTTACACCAACTAGCAAGTAGCTAGCAACAGCGAACAGGAAACACACCGTTACCTTGAATAAATTGTGAATTTTTCTGCATTTGAACATTATTGGAAACATTTGGGATGATGAAAGTACACAACTCAACAAACTACAGTATATAACATACGTCTAGCGTTTGTAGACATGTTAATGTGAAAATAAGAGTCCAATAAACCCAACAGTATGTGTAATAATGATATCATTAATTGTTATACACATAAAAAAAATAAGTTATTTTAAAACAGGTAAAGGGTATTGTTAGTCACAACATTTAGCCCCCTTAGCTGTACTGAAATCACTGTAAATTACAGCCTCGTGAGGGGCTTATTGCTTTTATAAAATGGGTAACCATTTTATAAAAGCAATAAGCCCCTCGCCAGCCCCTCGGCAAGGTTTCATAAAGTAAACGCACAGTAACAAAAATACTATAATTTATTGTTGACAAATAATCATCCTCCTACCAAGCGATGTAGATCTTCAGTGACATTTAGCAGAATGGTTACCAAGCAACACACAGACACAGCAACAAAGAGACACTGTGAACAGCATGATTACAGACCGGGGTGATTATTGACATTTATCTGGATATTGCCATTAATTTTGCAATTGCTGAAATAGTGTTCAAATATGTTAGCACTCCTCTTTGCTGGTACAGGGGCGTGTGTTTGACTCTGGACAGGTGCGTTTTAATTACGCAGCGCCAGAAGCAAGGACGTTGTTCCAACATCTGCAGTCACAGGTGTGTGTTTATAGAGTATTTTACAACAGCTTTGAATGCAGCTCAGACGATATAATCAAGGACCAGAACTATCTGTTTTATAAATATATATTCCTTCTCCTACTCCTATTCTTCGATCTGATTAAAATCCACTATTGCTGAAAAGTACTGAAGCAATAATTCTTCTGCATTAACAAATATACTCTTTTGTTTGCCAAAATGTCCCATTAACAAACTCTCTCTATTATTATGTTGGTCATGTGTAGAAGCACTTCAAATAAAATCAGGAAAATCAAGTTGATTAAACAATGTTAATTTTGTTTTGAGCTGTCTCAAGAACTCCAAACAAAAAAAAGTTTATTAATTTATGACTTGTTGATTTTATTCAAAGCAATTTTTTTTAATCCAGATTAAAAAAATTGATACAATATCAAAAGTTGTTTAAAAAACTGTGATATTTCTGTGCACATCTAAACATCTCTCAGACACAAAGATTCAGCGTACAGTGAGATGAATCATGTAAACTTTACGTTTTCATGAGCAGATAAGAGCAAAGTGAAACACTGCCTTGGCTTTCCATCTAATGAACTTTTAATGAAACTAGGAAGTTCAAAAGAAACAAGAGATTTTTTTTTAAAAGAGCAACTACATATCCATATCGTCTCAGAGCTGACTTACACTCTATGCACGGCTGCTCTTCTAAAATCTCAGTGGAGACGTGGGTGAACAGGAACAAGTCTGGTTGACAGAGTGGCACAGTGTATAGGAAAAGTGAAGAGGTGTGTGTGTGTGTGTGTGTGTGTGTGTCTGTCTGTGTGTTGACTGGGTAATGTAATTTGCTTTTGTTTAACCCTGAGCTGTAGGGTCTCTTGTTTTAATAGAGTTGTAGATTAGTTTTGCAATCCCACGTAATTGGGTAAGTGATAAGCATACTGTGGTATTCCTATCCATTATAGTCTGCAGTCTGACACACACACACACACACAACACATAGAGAGAGAGAGAGAGAGAGAGAGAGAGAGAGAGAGAGAGAGAGAGAGAGAGAGAGAGAGAGAGAGAGAGAGAGAGAGAGAGAGAGAGAGAGAGAGAGAGGAGAGAGAGAGAGAGAGAGAGAGACTGAAAGCGCGCATATATTCTGACAGAAAAAAATGTTCACAAGTAGTTCAGAATGGGTTGGGGAGATGAGACTAAACAAGACAAAAGCCAATAATAGTTAAATACCTGTAATCTACCATGTATTTATTTATCCCTTCATTTCCCCAAGATAAAAGCCAACTGTGATTTCTTGCTCTTTTTTCTGTTTCTTTTTCCTGTGTGTCCTTCTGCTCCATTCCTCCACCAGCAAACGCTGCAGCACATGAAGTCAACATCTACAATGTCTCATCTTGGAGGCAAATGAATTTACATCTGCTTTTATCTCAATTTCAAGTAAATGTGTGAAATTATACCAAAGCATGGGATGGTTTAGATTAAACTGATGTATATGTAATGAGATTTAGGTCATCGTTACTGCAAATTTACCATAACAGATGTACTTAGGGCTGATTTTTAGTGAACACAACTATGCAGCATGATAGTGCAGCATATATCATTAACCATGATATTTCATATTTTACAAACGTAATGTAATGTTGGATGTGTGCAAAATCTGAAGCAAAATACTGTTTTAGTTATTGTGAGTAGTGCCCACAACCACCATCTGCCAGAACTCAGGGTCATAACACACCTCCGCTTATAGGTAAGCTGCCAACGTGGTGCCGTGTGTGTGTGTGTGTGTTCTCCTTCTGTGTACAGTATGTACACATGATAGTATCTGTATTTAGATGAGCCATTTTGGGCCCTCTATCCACCTATCCTCTATCCATGATGCCAAATGATAATAGAATCTGGCCCCCCAAAATAATTATTTTTAGTTTATTATTACAGTAAAAAAATTGTATGTATGAATTTATGAAGGATTCACTGATATTCTGTGTCCAGAAAGAATGATCTTATTCAACAATATTTACAGTATCTGTTGGAAAACACGGGGCAGAGCAGAGTTATCAAATGACATTAACAACCATTAATGACAATACCTAAGCAGCTAACTGGAGTTTGAGACCCCTGCATTATATAGTTATATAGCTCTATTGATAGAGAAGTTTTGTTTAAAAATCTCACAGTCAGGGCCATAGCCAGGATTTTAGAAATCTGTCAGTTATCTTAGTCTGGTTGGAGAATAATACATTCCTTTTTATGTATTTGTATGAAAAACAATCCTATTTCAAGAAACAGTCTAAAAAAAAAAACACAACATATCTCATATACTTCTGTAATATCTTTGTGTAAATGTAGAACTCAGAGGACATTACCTCAGTTTCGTCAATGGTCTCAACCTCGACTACTGCCTTGATTGGACAATTAATTTAATTGAATTATTCTACCTATTCGTGAACTTTCCAGATGCTGTTTTGCTCTCATGATATAAAATTGTCTCTTTCATGACAGAAGATTTTTGCCACCTACATAGCTATTTGGGATCAGGAGGTTGAAAGAGACAGGTAAAAGTAAAGATTTAACAGGTAGCAAATGAACAGAAAAAGCTACTGTGAGAACAAGAGTCTAATAACAGGTTGTTTGATGAGTCCTCCTCCTTCCTATGGTATGCCGCGAGGCAGTTACTATGACAATGTCATGTGCAGGCCTGCCATAGTACCAAAGTGACCTCTAATACCCTGCAGTGTGTGTCGTGTGTGTGGTGTGTGTGTGTGTGTGTAGAGACACAATATGAATTTCAAAGATAGAGAGAGTAGGCTGCAGAGTTTTGGCCAGCCCACACTGTTCATACCAGATGCCCTCACACACCTCAACTCTGACTTCATGTGCAGCAAGGCTGTCAAGGTTTGAGGTGTGAATCTATAATTGACCTCTTCTTCTTTACGTGATACCACCTGGCAGTGTGGAGAAAGGAGAGAATAAAGGGAGAAAGAGAAGGGAGGGGGGATGCACGGTGAGAAACAGATGAGACGAAAGTTGAGGACAGAGTGTGAGAATGACCAGCTTCATAGTTCACACGATGTACAGTATGTGGCATCATTTCCAAATCCAGTACAAACACAGCTGCACTGTGTGTGTGTGTGTGTGTGTGTGTGTGTGTGTGTGTGTGTCGTGCTGAAGTCACCAGCCAAAATGGGACATGAGAAGGGGCTGTCACTGAGCTCAACAGGGGGCTTTTTTGTTCCCGAGGTGACTCGAGACCAGCCTGCTCAAAACTCAAACTTGTGTTATACTGTAGGCGTCAACTACAACAGCTCTTTGATGGTGGAGCTACAGATGCATGAAAACATGCACACAGATGCATGCTGGCACACAGCACACAAACCTACACATTTACACACAAACACAAACAAGACAGTACTCTGGTGGAGGGTGCTGGAGTCCAAGTTCTCGGAAAACTTCAACTCAGGTAAGTTGTTTGTGAAATATATGTGGACACACAAGTCCCTGTCTTACACAAAAACATATGATATATATACACTGGGAAGAAATTCTGGAAAAGTTAACAAAACAATACAGTATGAATCTGGCGGTATACTGCATGAGGTTTTTGGCTTTGGAAACTTGATGAGTTTCCAATCCAACTTCTGTTGGCGTTCGTCTCCAGTCAGATTTTAGTGGCATGCTCAAATGTGTCATGCTGCTGGCTAACAACATAAGGATTAGGGAAAAACAATGTACTGTGTGAAAGTACCCCATCCCATTTCTCACCTCATTTCTCACCTAAATGGACCCTCAAGATAACCACGCAAAAGCTGTAGCTACTTGACATTGATGTGAATAATAATACAATAACAGTACCAATCGGTGAGCGAACCTATCTCCCATGTTTCCAGTGTCTTCCCTTTGTTTGTTTGTATTTGATAATTGAGTGTCACGTCAGAGTGGATTGTTGGCTGATACCCCGACACTAGAGACCCATGTCCATACATCTCATGTGTTGTTTAATAGTTTTACTTTAGTTGATGTAGACTAATAAAAATACTTGGCTAATGGGGTAAGTTAAGGAAAGATTGTGTTTTTGGTTACATATTGAACAAGTAAACAAATCCTATCCCCTTCCCACTTCAAGTCTGTGTTTACTTTTTCAATATTTATCCATATACAAAATCAACACGCCAAACAAACAAGACTTTCACCCAGGAGAGTGGGGTCCGAGTCCCATGTGAAACCAAAAGTCAACTCAACTTAATTCAAATCACTGTATTTGGCCTAGAGGGCAATTGCAGAGGCATGTAGTGTAGTGTATACATAAAAATGGAAAAAAACACATAGTGTATAATATCATTAAACGATTCAGAGAATCTCTGCACGTAAGGGCCAAGGCTGAAAACCAACGAATGAATGAATGTCCACGACCTTGGACACCTGAGGCGGGTTACTGCATTAAGAACTGAATTTAAAACCCATGTAACTGTATAAAGGATTCTACATGGTCTTGGGAACACTTTGGAAAACCATTGCCAGTCAACACAGTTTGTTGCTGCACCTACAAATTCAAGTTAAGCTTCTACCGTGCAAAGTCACAGCCGTATATCAATAACATGCAGAAATGCTGCTGACTTCTCTGAGCCTGAGCTCATCTAAGATGTACCCCAACCCCAACACTATATAAATTCCACGAACGGCACCACCTCCACCACCCCTCACCTTCCCTAACGGTCAGTTATGAACGTACCTTAAGCTACTCTCTCAGCCCAAATCAGCCCAGCAGCTTACTTCAGCTCACTTCAATTCCAAGAACCCGACAACCCAGCTCTTGTGGCTCAAACATGTCTGGACATGTCCAATAATGCTACAAGATGGAGCGTCCATGTTTCAGGTTGTTTTCAGGTAGTAGCGGTGTTTGACACTGAGACAGTGGAATGGATATGCCTCCAGCACCTCGGAGCAGAGAAAACTGCTCATTTTTCATGATTTTGAAACCTAATTTTACATGCTTAGAGATTTTTTTAATCATTCAAATGTTGCTGAGTGGTTAAAAAACACATGTTGATCAAATCAGTGATGTAATAAAGTCAGAACACACATTTATTGTTACTTTACACAATCTCTAACAGTAAAGGTGACGTAACACAATGGTAAACATGCCTCAACTATTCTGACGTGTTGCATGCATCAAATTCAGAATGAGTCTATATTTCCCAAAAGAAAAAAAAAGTTTGTTAGTTTGTTTTGTTTTTTATTTCCCAAAAGAAAAAAACTAAGTTTATTGGTCTGAACATTAAATATCTTGTCTTCAACTGATTATAGGTCAAAAAGAATTAGTAAATTGTTGCATTCTGCTTTTATTTACATTTTAACAGTGTCGCAACTTTTTTGGAATTGGAGTTGTATATAACATAACAGCTGCAGTACGCTTGTCGCCGGTACTGCGTGGTCACAAATGTCATTTTGGGAGTTGTTCACAATCAACCTTTTCTGCCAATTAGGTATGAGGAACTGCTGGTTTCTCATGAGAAAGATATTCTTCACTGTATTACTGTTCTTTTGGTTTGCGTTGTGAAAAGTGAACTTTACAGTTATTCTTAACTATTACTGAAATATGAAGGACCGATGTTTCCTATTCTCTCTCCGGCTCTCTTTCCCCTCCTCAGAAAGTTCTTATACAGTTTTTACTTTCACTTACACTTTCAAATTTTTTCCCTCATTTTGCCAAAGTCCCCTAAAGCAGCGTTTAAACTTTCTTCGAGAGGAAAATTCTAACTGCAACAGTAAAAATTAAACTGAACTCGTCCAACTCTACCCCGGCTCATCCCTCTTGTCATTCACATCCTGTCATGTAGATTTCAGTTCTGTTCCTATTTCTCTTTAGTGCATAGCCCCCTCGGTTGTCACTTTTAATTCTGTCTTTGATTGTACTTTTGTCTTTTTATATTCTTTTATTGTCTGCACTGAACAGGAAATGTGACTGTCCATGTTCCCAGAATTCCTTTCACAGTCTTACCAGAGCGACGTACCCTGACTTCAGTGTTAAATCCAGCTGAAAAGGAACGTAATCATATCAGTGCTGAGCAGCAAAGTGGGTTATTTGATGGTAGAAAGAGAGACTGAAAGGGACAAGAGCCAGACTCATTGCTGCTACAGGGGAAAGCTAATTCGGTTCTTTCAAAGGGCATGCAAGGAATGGCATCGGAGAAGAAAGGAGAGTCGGTGAACAGATCTGTTCAATTCCATCTTACAGCCTACACTGGACATGTGCGAGAGGGATTAACAAGGATAATAAAAAGGTTTTAATGGTGGAAATTTAAGAGAACCAAAGTGTGTGGCTGACCATGACACAGAGGGAGACAAACAGACAGATACGCAGACAGTTAAGAGGTAGAATATCGAGCACCATCTTCTCTGGTCCTCTCATTAAAAAGCCTGAGGAGGAAATACTGTATGTTGAGGAGCAGGGTTCATTCTTCGTTTTGCTGCAGTCTCAACTGAATGGCCTTGGTGTGTGACTGTGCCTCTCGGCCCTGATCCTGCGCTGAATAGACTGAATTTACAACAGCAGTCATAATTAATACCCAGTTGAACAGACGAGAAAAATGTTTTTTTACGAAAAAATGGAGGGGAAAAAAGGTAAGCAAACCGCAAAGAAGAGAAAGAGAGAAGGTCGATTGAGTATGCTGAGTCGCAGGGAGTCAGTGCTCTCTATTGACGTATAGACGAGTGCTAACAAGCTCTATATCATCCCTCATTTCTGCCTTGAAAGCAGATATCGCCATAATGGGAAATGACCCTGAGAAGTAAAACCACTGATCCTTCATACGTCAAATGTCAAAAATACACGGAAATATGCCAACTTACATTTAATACCACGTAACTTTGAAAAGAAGCTGCTTCCTATATGACACTAATGAGAAATTATATACTATATACAGTATATTGAACTGTTTGATAATGGCATTGACATTTGGGTAGTAAGGGGTGAAACTGCTGAGAATCATGTCATGAATTAAACAACTTCAGTCCAAAACTGTAGGGAGCAAACTGAAGTCACTGACTTACAAATGCATGTATTCATATATTTACTGCAAATGAGTAATTACGCATGACTTGATAAAATATATAAATAAGGGTGTCATGATTCCAAGATTTAAATTGACTTTTGATTTTTAGGTCACAATCTGGTAAGCTAAGCTACGCTGTGTCATCATTAAAGTGCTGTATTTTCTTTGGACACATGCTGGATGCTGTAAATAGGCTGTGGTGGCAGGAGAACTGCAGATTCTGCCTTTCATTATAATTAATAAAATAAAAATTTAATATTAAAATTAGGACACACCTATAATAAATGTCATGTATGCATGTTTGAGCCACTGTGTGTACTTACAATAACATTACAGTATTATTACAATAACAAATAAGAAAACTGCACTGAGACTACCTGGTCAACTTTCAGGTAAATAGTGAATTTTAAAAAAACTATATATAAAACAAATTGTCCATCAGCTCCACTGAGCTCAGACCATAAAGCTTGATCTGACCTGATATGACCTGCTTAAAATGGGTCTCTACTGGATGAACACAAGTATTTTAAATAAAATAAAACATGTGCATGAATAAATAAATGAAATTATGGTTTTAAAAAAAGGATGTACCATCTTTTTAGTATTTGGTAGGGGGCAGCAACTCAGTTGTCACTTGGCTTGGAAACCGGAGGGTGGCTGGTTCAAATCTAGCATGGACCAAGGTATAGAGTGTGAACTGATAGCACAGACAGGTGCCGAGATGCCCCTGAGCAAGGCGCCGAACCTCTAACTGTACGGGGTGCCTGGCTATATATAAGTGGCAGCCATCACTCCAGCACGCCTCCAACTAACTGAATGTCTATGGGTCCTGTGCATGTGTGTATTTCAGGCAGGCTGTGCAGTTTATAATTAACAATGAAATGAAAACTGAAATCCCCCTCAGGAAGATTAATAAACTATGTCTTCTTCTTATTTACAAAAGCATTTGGTCTGATTGACTTTGGTGCAGTATATTCAAAACACAGTTTACAAAATACCCACTGCCACTGGCTGTATGTCATGCTGTCCTTCTCGGAAGGAGAGACTGCAGTTCCTTACCACCCACATGCAGGCCTAAAGCCATGATGTGATTTTTAAGACTTAATAAAACTGAAAAGGTTAAGTGAGACTGTTATGTTGACTTGGCAGCCATTAATATCCTGTGTGGACGGACGAAACTCCTGAGGCCTTTAGTGCAAGTAGCTTTTTCACAGTTATATCAGGTCATTGAATATTTTTCATCGAGATGATGTTCCCAAAGTTATCATGAATCAAAATGTGGACCTATTGTTCCAACCTGTTTCAAACTTTTGCTGGTTAAGCCACTCCTCTGATAAGGCTACTGCAAGGAACTTTCATATTTTATAGATTTTGGAGGCCCCTGTGGACAAAAGCAACAGTGTTTCATATTTTCAATAATCATTGTAACTTGTAACTTGTGTACAATGTAAACAAAGAATGGCTTCATCTGATTTGAGGATAATCCGACCAAGTGGCAGGCATTAGGATTACCTACAAATTTGCGCTGATGGTCTTGTTTGCTTATGTAAGTCATATAGATGCATCAGTATTAAATCTAAACTATTTCATAACCACTTAAAAAACTCCTTGTATTAGGTTTAAGCAAGGGATAATGGCTGATGAGGGGTCCATTGCAGAGATGTCCTGCACTGCGTACTGGACAGTTCTGGACTCCATGTTGTCTATTAATTCCTGATTATGGACACCTCAGAGGGCATTATCCTGCTTATATCATGTTTAATAGCCAAAGAAACAAATGTAAGAACATTAATTTAGATTTTTTAATGTGTTTTGGAATTAAAATTTAAAAATGTTCACAAGCCATAACTCTGTTTCCTTGGTAGTATCTGAGGGAACAATAATTACCATCCCAAAAGGTTCTTACGCAATTGAAACATTGGTCGCTACTCTGCTCAGCTCAGAAAACTCTTTGGTTCAGCCGTGAGCCAGAAAGCTAACGTTTTGTTAGCACATGATTCAAAGTCAGTATAATTGGGTTCAGTTGACAAACAGTAAACATAATTTGATCAAATGTTTAGCAACAATGGTTGCTGCCTATCCAGCCATGTCACTGTCCCTAAATCAATATCAAGATATTCAAATACAAATGATACATCATGTGTGCTGTTGTAAGTCGAATAGCAAATGGGATGTGAGATGATCACTTATGTGACACAAAGTATTAGTAAGTTCAGAGGGTGCAGTGTACTTGCAGCTTGTGTATTACAATCACCATCCTGTGGCTTGTTAACGTGTTGCACTAAATTGTGAACAGAGGCTTTGACTTCATCCATGTTATTATTTATTTTAGATGCAGGCTGATGCTACGTAGCCAGCCTGTTCATTTAGAGCAGTCAACAAATGTTTCAGTGTTAAATCATAAAAAGACCATGACATGTCATCAGAGATTAAGGAAACATGCTAAGTTGATATGCTTGCTTCTCTGACAACAACACTACAGTTGCAGTGTTTCTATTCCAGTCCCTTCCTTGTGTGTTTCTTTGCCCGTCGAGCCTTTATTAGAATTAAAATAAATGATGAATGTTCACCGAATGAGTAAGCGTTCTGTTTATGATTCATACTAGAAGGGGTTTAGTTTTTTACAGTTGACTAGACAACAACTGTACCACCATTAACCTTGTTTCGACACGTATTCATGACGTGTAACTGAACTGTCAGGGACTTGCTGTCACCTGTTAGTGTCAAATTACAATGTTGCGTTCCTGCAGCTTGCCTGAGCTTCCTCAGGTCTGGGGAGGAGTGGGTGGGGGAAAACAACTCACTTCAACAATACATTATATATTAAGTAGAATTTCAACCTAGTTAATATACCATCCATGGCTCCAACTCGCTATTTGGGCTGCCATAATCATTTTGGGATTTGCGATTGTTACGTGTCGCTCCTTTAACATAAGCACTGCTTTAAATACATAAATGTCAGTGCTGTAAAATCTCCTGTCTGCACCACGAGCTGGTAAAGAGACGGGAGAGACTTGAAGAGGTTCATGATTTGAGATTACTAAACCCAGCACAAATTACCTTCAGGGCTGCAAAATTTTTTGCTTCACCACATTTTATTTACTAACACAGATTATGTAAATAAGTACATCTGCAGATTAGTCAATTTGAATGCAAACTGCATTAAGTCCTAACGTTGGACTATGTGGGACATGTCAGGTGCATGTCTGGAAAGCCAAAGATTCCAGAAGCAAAATGACATAATTCCAGCGCTTGTATGTTTGCTTTTGTTTTGGTTCTGCAGTGCAACTTAACTTATGCATCATTTAATTTGCCTCAGAATCTTTTCCTGTCACTAAGGTGCTTTTCGGTGTCATGGTACCATAGCAATTACTAAAATGTTGATTTCAGATCTCCCTCTTTCTGTCTTCTCTGCCTGATATACTAAAACTGCAGTGTATATATTTGACAACTACCCCCTCCACCCCCAGAAGAATCTCTTGGATTGCTGTCAGATGGTGTTGGCAACCCTGACTCTACCATGCTAACAATGTCTGCTATGAATAGAAACAATTGCTATGCCTACAAAAGTGCAGCAAATCTGCTTCTCCCACACCTTAAATCACAGATGCAATTACCTGTGTGACAGCGGTCAGCCACCAATGATAAATCAGTTTCAGTGGCCATGTGTGTAAATTTCCACTTCCTTCTCCCCATCTTTTCTTTTTTCTTTTACACAGGTGTTGTAAATCTTTCTTTTTAGTCTTGCTGCTCTTCCATCATCTTGTTAAAGAGCACACTGTTCTTATTATTTATTAAAATTTTAAGTAATTGGCCCTGAATCAATGCAACATGGTGAGGAGGAGACCTGCATACTATAATGTATCATCAGCTCTCCAAAAAATGACTACATGATTGTAAGTTCTTACTCATTATTTCTTAAAAATATATGAGAAGGGGGAAACAATAACTTGTAAAGAACAGGAAGAACACAAGCTTTTCAACAATATTAGGAGTGCAAAATAATAGTCGGCTTCCAAAATAAATCAGAAACAAAAGGGGGAACTAATAAGTTTTCTCAAAGGAGTCAACAGTGGGATGGATATTTCAGTAGTAATTACTTTACACATCTCTGCAGCTGATTCTGGCACGCTGAACAGAGCCCATTACTGCACAAAATCTTTCAGAAGCCTGGGATGGAAGTTAATGACCTGCTGCTGGAGAAAAGGAGAGGGGAATTCAGTCTACACTTGAGAAAGAGACAGAGAGCGATGGATGGGGATGATTAGGAAGGACAGATTGAGCAATACACACAGAAATGGCAAAGAGAAACTGAAACAGGGAGACCGAGAGAGGAGAGGAAGAGTGACAAACAGATGAATGTGGGAAAGCGACAGGATGAGACCGCGAGACAGAGTCGAAGAGAGTGAATGGTTATATATAGTCGTGGTGATGGGGCAGACACAAAGGTGGGAGAGACAAGAAGAGGAGACAGAGAGAAAGAGTGGCGTACCTGCCGGACGACAGGAACAACCACGCAGTGGAGAGAGCAGATGAAAAGCAGAAGCTGAGTGTGCAGGTCAAGGTTTCCGCTAATCATTAGAGCTCAGTCTCTCTCCTACACACACAAATCAGTGTCTACAGCGAGGCCTGTTTCTAGCTGAAAGACACAAATCATTATCATGCACTGGAACTGAAGAGAATGGCTTTTTATAGCACAGAAATGGGCACCATTTCAATTAAAGGTATTTATATTACATATTTAATTACTTTTGACAATTTTCTCATTTGTATGGTGGGCAGAAAAAAAGATGTAATTTGTGACAAAATACTTTAAGGGATTGTATTTGTGTATTTGAAAATACTTATTAAAATCATTTATTGAAAATGGTAGCTGTCAGGCGAAACCTCATATCTCCACAACTGGTCATTTGTTATTTTTTTATATAAATCAATGCTATTGGTCACCCTTTACAGCTGTCTAGGGGGTTTTACAAACATTTAACCTATTGAAACTATTACAAGGGCGACCAAATTTAACGGCACAGTGTTAAAAACGAAATATGTAACAACTGGGCATCCAAAAATGCCCAGAAATTAATCAAAAATTAAATATGTTGGAATACACTAAAACACTAAAATACAAGAAATACAAAAACAAGCGTAATTTTGCAGTAGCTGCGATCAGCTATTGCAACATACACGCACATACATCCACATGTGCCTGCATTCACACACACAGACACACACTCCTTCAAGTTAAAGAAGTGGCACTAAGTCACACCTGTGGGAAAAATTATGAGTTATGAAAGGAGGCGTGGCTAAAGTGTAGGGGGCAAGGCAAACTGTCACCAATGAAAAATGACCTGCTTAGTCCAATGATGACTCCCACAAGTGCCTAAAACAAACAGGCCATGGGAAAGACTTGAAGAGGGTCACGAAAATGGGCACGGCTTAAGTACAGGCGGCCGTGCTAACTGGCACCCTTGAAATTGGAACTCTGTGCTGAGACCAATGATACTTTCCGCAACAGTCTATGAGAAATGGTTCACAAGTTATGGAAGCAGTGTGGTTAAAGTGTATTGGGCAGGACATGAGTAACCAACAGAGTGAGCTGTAGAGCTGCTGGTCGCAGCTAAAAACAAGCTATTAGCAAACACATTTGCTCTAGGTAGAAACCACCAACACGTCCTCATACCTAAAGTCTGAATAGGTCGATAATCCAATTACTCCTAAAAGCACAAATATGACTGCTGGCATACTGGACCTTAAGTACATTAGGTAAGTCATGTAACATTAAACACCAGTTAATGTTGTTAAAGCATTGCAGTCTGGGTAGGTCTAGGCACCAAAACTACTTGATTAAAAGTAAGTAAAAGTTGACTATTGGTTTCACACGGGACACTAACACTAACCCATCTCTCCCTATGTGGGCTTTCTCACTCTCTACACTGCTCCCATCATAATTATTTACTGCCACTAGAAGTTGCAGCCAACATCTGTTTTTTTTTCTCTGGTGAGGACGGACTGAAACCACCATGTCTGCACTCCTGAATTTGCAGCCTCCCACCTCCAAGACAGAATATCTTGGACTGAATTCTTCAAATCTATGATGTGAGAAATTAGCAGTTTGTCTTTTCAATGTAGGATGGTTAAGGACAGACTCATATTAAGGTCACCTAAATTGTGACAATATCCTTTGTATAGAAGGTATATTTGGATTTTCAAATGACAAATTACTCGTATTTTATCTAAACGAGCAATATGTACTGAATTCACGTCCAGAAATGAGCACTGTTGTTCAAATACGAGTTGGAAGCCTTAGACTCCTAAAATACACACTCTGAAGCTGGATTTGGGCAACTGCCTGTTTTACTGCCAGCCAGACTCCATTAACATATTGCTCAGTTTAATCGTTAAACAGAAACAGACGCTTACTCATTCGGCAAACATTGAGCATTAATTTTAACTCTAATAAACGTGAAACAGGCACACAAAAACAGTCCCTCCGGCTAGTAATGGCATTGGAAATGGAAATAAATTTCCCATAGCAGTATTTTGTATTTTATTTTAAATATATTTAATGAGCGCATATTTGTTATTTGTAACAAGATACCTTCTGATGTTTTTGTGCCCATCTCTGTTCACAACACACACAATAAAACCCAATGCTGTTATGTAGATGAGATCAGTCCAGTGTAATGTCTCTCCGGTGTTTATACTGAGTCTGAAAAAGACATCCAGAACAAGAATAAAAGAAAGATATTTTTGTTTTGTCAAGAAAATGAAAGCAGTTTAATAGCACTCCCAATGTGTCACAGTCGACCAAAATCAATATTTCTTTCCTCAAATTCTTTTTCATTTTGCTCATTTTCGCTCCTCCGAAAATAATATTGAGGCAGCTGCATGAGGAGCGCGATAACACTCAGAGCTGGATTTGCAATGTGGCCAGTTTAATTGTTTCACGTTTTGAAAAGTGCCCCTCATTCAATTAAACCAAAAATAACAGAGGCCTATACTATAAATTATTCTATCTCCCCTGTAGACTTGTTATAATGTGATAAAAAGTGGAACACAACCTTACTGAAATCTTTATGAGTGAATGCAGTATGTTTTCATATTTATAACAACACTGCATACAATCGTTAATGAGCATTCTGGAGAAACAGAATGTATTTATTTATTTTGCCTCTTTAAAATGCAATATAATGAATATAAGTATGCAGCGCACAACAATAGCCTAATTGGCCACAAAATAAATCAATACGGGCTTTAAGTGCTTTGCACAAAAAGGTTATTTCTTGTTTTTTAATGACGCACACGGAGTCGATACATTAATCTCTTCGGTATCTTGTGTTTTCTTTAGCTGACAGGCAAAAAAATTATCTCACTGCTTTGGTTTAGCACATAATATAAATATGTAAACAATACGTTTGAGCTTTGTTAGATGATCAGAATTGTCTCTTTTGACCAGGAAGACAAAAGGCTCAGGAAACCACACAGATGAAAGGCTTTAGCCCACACTGTGTCTGAGCCTCCATCAGCGGGTCACAGGGGAAATTTGTCTGTATTTTCAGGCTGTGTTTCTTCCTCTCCCTGTAAGGCTGACCCGTTACACTGACAGGTCATAACGCACCAACAGCCATGGAGACAATTCACCATCCACTGTAACAGTAAAAGCCACAGGGACACACAAAAAGATGTGTCGGATCAGGGGAATTAAAGTTATACGGCCCTGTTTTTAGTCTGATGATGACATACATGAGTTGGACTAACACGGTTGTTTACAGATTTCATAAGAAGTTAGCAAAATTCAACAACATGTGTATATAAAGAGAAGCGTGAGAGAATTAGATATGAAACGCACAAATCATCAAAGTTTGACATGAAAGGTCCTCAAACATCAACACCAATAGTTGTCGAGGCGAGTAAATATTCTCAGTGCACACACAGCTGCACACACGCACATACACAGGGCTTTTACATGCATAGTTTTGCTCATTTTGTAAATTGTGGGTTTGCGTCAAAGCTTTTATGTGCCCGTTTAATCAACATGTTGCTGCTTCTTTGCTCGTCTCAAATGCATCATAGAATCGTGTTCTTACAGAATCCTGAGGCATTTCAGTTACATCTAAGCACACAGGAAGTATAGAAAGGGGTGGAAGGAGGTGTTTTATTGATGTGTGGATGAACTTATGAACTGCTGTAATGAATGGGGAAATGCATGACATCTTAACACCAATGGCTGTATATGAACTGAATAAGAAATGTGAGCTTGTGGGTGCAGAATAATTACAGAAAGGAGAAAAAAATGTTCATCCAATATACCACCATTTCAGTCTTGTAGCCTAGTGGTTCTAATCCCACACCCAGATTATCTCTTACAATAAAATGCACATTAATGCTCACAATTGTACTTACTGGAAAGACAAACAGGAATCATTCTATATGGAAAAAAACAGATGTATATACAGGAGTATATTACATTTATGATAACTGGATGGTTAAAAATGAGAACTAGGACTGCCAACAGTGGAAGAAGTGTTCAAATCATTTACTTGAGTAAAAGTCATGAAACTATAGAAATACTCAAGTTAAAGCCCTGCATTCAAAAATTTCTCTTAAAGTGATAGTTTGGATTTTGTTAAGTGGAGTTGTATAAGGTAGACGGCAGTCTGCACGCCCAGCATGGAAGCTTAGCATTGTACTGCTGTGGATGGGGGCAGCAGCAAACCATATCTTTGCTACTTAAGGAAAAGGTCCACCAAAAAAACACAGTATCGCTTTATGAATATGAATATGAATATGAATATGAAATACTTTATTGATCCCCAAGGGGAAATTCATTAAAAAAGCAGTAGTTCCCATGCTGGGAGTTGACACGGTATGTTTTGAAAACTAACTAACTAACTACTTTACCTTGCCAACAGGGTAAAGTTTTTGACGAATGCCACGTGACGCTGCACAGAGCAGATCAAGTAGGCAGGAAGTCGGATACAGAAGAAACATAGAGAATCCAGTCAGTTTTCAAAATAAAAGATTCCAAGCAGACTCACTATCACAAAAACAAAAAAGAAACTATTTTACGATGTAGCATGTGGTAGGAGCACCAAAACCAAGGAAAGAGGACCAAATCGACTTAATCAGCATGATCAGGCGGGCAAAACACTCTGCTGAAACACTTCTGAAACACCGCTGGTGGGACATGCCACCGTGTGGAGGACCAGTGGCAAGGACCAACAGGTCACACACTAGCGCAAACAAACTAAGTGAAGAGGCAGCACAAGATGAGCAGTGTTATGCCCAGTAAAATTATTGTTTTTGTTAAAGGAGTCTGGTAGCTTTGGAGAAAGCATAAATGGATATAACAGATGGAAAACAGTTTCAGTTTCAGATCCAGAAGGGCTGTCTGAGGGCCCCATCCACAGCAGTACATTGGCTTAGCTTCTGTGCTGATACTCCATACAGCATAGAGAACTCAAGAAAGTGTTATCAGCAAAATGTAAATGCAAGGTATAAAAACAGTATGTTTGTCAGAATGTCTGTCAGTGTTATATCATTATTTTATTGAACCATTATTATTGATTTATGCAAACAGTACTTTAATGTTAGTTGGTTGAGGTGGAACTAACTTTAGATACTTTTGGGTAGTTCTGCATGGTCATTATTTACATAGTAGGAAACTTTAAATACAGCAGACGGAGTTCAGAAACAATGACTGTGGCAACATTTATGCAACAGCTGCATATTCTGCGGCTGCATATTTAGCTATTGATCCACTGCACTGATTGAAATTAGGCCTTGAGGTCACAGTCAGAGCAGTGTGCTAACAACATGCTTGAATTCATACTGACTGTTGTACCTTTGACCTTGTTCACGTTGAACCAATTATTCGTCATTAATAAAGGTCTTTAGTTATGACCAATAAAAAGGAGTATACGGTTGTCCCCAGTGACATTTAAAGTTCCCATAAAAGGGCTAGCGGAGTGCTTATTGATTACACATATTATGTGTTTCCTGTAAAAACAGGCAGCTAGGGATGGATTTGTCAGCATTTACAGTTGAACTGAATGTGCATTACGTTCTGGCAGCATCATAAAGGGGCCTTCACATAATAAGAAATTTGTCCCGGACTCACCGCAAGGTGGGGCGCAGAGGGTCAAAGCATAGGGCTACAACCACTACGTCCTGTCTACTTGGTATATAAATGGCTGAGCTACCTTTAGCTCTGGATTTAGCTAAGTTCATAAACTATATGATTCACAAATCTTATAGTCCGACCTGGCTGTTCACATTTCGCCAGGCATTACGTTTACTGGCAAGATCACAGTCTGTTTTTAATGTTGTGTTATAAAGTTTGGGGAACACTTTTCTTTGGTCGTGTCTGGAAGGGAACCCTTGATGTGCGAAACTCTCGTGAAATCTGTGTATGTTGTTCCTTCATTGACGTTGCATAAATGTTAAAATGATCACTCTCACAAGATCTTCTGCGGCTCTGAGGTTCCCTTCAAGACCCAACCATAAGTTTCTCCCTCCTCTGCTTGTGTCCCTTCCACACATCTGTGGTCTCTTCTGCCAGCGTTGTCACATACAGCTGTTATCTCATTGGCTGCGCTTTGAAAGGTCAGCGGCAAAAAAGGTCAAAGTTTAAATAATTTGAACTTTGAGCGCAGTGGTGGCAGATCCAAGCGGTGTGCTTAGCCGGGCACCACCACTCTCTCCATTGGAAAACAATGGGACAGCCAGCGCAAAGCATTTTTATGGCTGGCCATGTGTTGGGGCCTTAAGATAGAAAGCATTTGATTATACACAAATTTAGTAAATACCTCTGAGTTCAGGATAAGTCATTAAATTTTTTTCCAGGAAATATTACCAAAATACCATTAGTGATACCCAAAAATACCAACAAAATTACATTCTGGTCATTTTTTGGCAAGATACTGGTGTTTAGGTGATGTATAGCACAAAATATGTGTGATACATAATCCTATGTGTTCCTCACTCTGCATTCTTTTTAATAGTGTGATTGTCTCAACACATATATGTGTGTCTGTGTGGGGGTGAACATTCACATGCGTCCTGTTTTAAAACTTTGTTTTATGAGCTTCATCAGACAGTGAGAGGTCACCGTAAAGGTTACTGAGGTTCAAGCTTATAGTCTCGTTAAATGTTTTATGGGAAAGGCTGAGCAGTCATGCATATCACCTTCCCAATGCCTTCAATGAGACAGACCACGGCAATCTATCTAACTAAAGACAGTTACAGCCCGAGTCCTCCGGATACTTCTTCATTAGCCTCAGGCAGCACCCAACAGATAGTGTTATTTGACTTTTCTTGGACCTAATTTTTTCATACATTTCAGTTTAATTTTGATTAATGTTTTATGAATGTATTTTTTATTTTAAAAGATATTGCTGCACAGCTGTAGCTCATTCTTCCATCCTCCAGCATCCTGCATGCAAAAACATAATCCATCACTTACACTGTATATAACTGCTTATCCTCTGCAGGGTCGTGAGGGGTTGGAGCCAGTCCCAGCTGACATTGGATGAGAGGCCTGGTACACCTTGGACAGCTTGCCAGTTCATCACAGGACTCCTCACGCTCACACCTACAGGCAAGTTAGAGTCACCAGTTAACCTGTTAACCTGCATGTCTTTGGACTGTGGGAGGAAGCAGGAGCACCACAGAGAACCAACACAAACACAGAGAGAGCTACACAGCTAACAGGTTTAAACCTAAAACCTTAAAAATACAAAAAAGATTTTATGCATTTAATGTTAAATAGTTCACAATATGAACAGGGATGTCATCTAAAAGGGGCAAAGGGGTATTTTTTTTTTTTAATTTAATCTTGACTTTAAGTTGTGAAATCTAGTGCCGATCTACTTGATCAGAGAAACTCATTTAACAACAGATAGCAGATAGATAACAGCCTATAGACTGCATAAAAACATACCCGTTTCCCTGTTTCTCAGCTTGTGGAATTCATATCATAGTGAAATAGACAAATGTACATGTAAAGAGCTTGTGTAACTTAAGTACCATTCTAAGGTGCATGTCTGCCCTCTAAAATGCTGAAACACCAGTGTGCCTGCAGTAGTTAAACTTTCCTGATACATAATACAAAATGTACATCTTTTAAAAGGAAGGAACATGACATTTGACTATTTCTTTATCTACATGTATTATAGTTTATTTATCAACTGTATTGTATTGGTTAAAGGTCTAGTGTGTAAGATTTACAAGGATTTATTCGCAGAATATGGCAGAAATGCAATATAATACTCATGAGTACATTTTAATTAGTGTACACTCACCTGAAAATAAGAATTCTGTTTTCATTATAAGCTGTTTATAGAGCACCTTTTTCTCAGAGTCTGCCATGTTGCATCATCAAGTTTGTACAGTAGCCCAGAATGGACAAATCAAACACTGACTCTAGAGATGGCCCTTCGCATTTTCGCAGCTACCACAGATGTACCTACACACTTGAAAGTGGATGATGAGACGAGGCGTTTGATATGTGCAACCTCACCCCTGGATGCCACTAAATTGTACACACTGGTCCTTTAACACCCCTAAACAGTGAAGGTGTTTAGGGGTGTTTCCCCCAACCCCAGCCCTGTTTTTAACTTGAAACCATTAAAATACACTCTGTGTGCACATTGCACTCCACATCACTGACTGTGAGCTTGTGTGCATAACTCTGCATACTCCTCAAGCATCTTTGCACTGATTTAGTATGCAAGATGCATATACGGTCAGGCCACAGTCCTTCAAACCTTTAAAACAAGTGAATGGGTAAAAAGCACACAAGCAGTGGTTTACTGAACAGTGAAATAAAGCCATATGGTCAGAGGACTCTGCCCTCTCTCTGCAAGCAGACAAACACATGTGGTGCACACCAAGAAGTCTACAGACCTTAGCGCTCTTTTCTGACTCTGAAGAGGTCTGGGGGTGTCACGATGTGGGAAGCATTTTCTCAGCATGGCTTCGGTCCACTGAACCCCACAAAAGGCAAGTTAAATGTTAATATAAAAGTAGAATTACCGCCTTGTGGTTGTATGCCTCTGCCAACCAGTCAAGTTGTGCTCCACATCCATGTCTGGCCAGACTCATATGTAGTCAAGACTTTGAAGGAATTTAACAAAAGGTAGGTTATTACGGTTGTTCTCAATAGTTTAAACCTGTTTCCTAAAAGTAAAGCTAAATTTCTTAAAACTCTAAACACAAAACTGAAAAGAGTCAACAATTTTGTCAAAACTCTATACATCTCTTGCAAAATGAAACACTGCATTCTACGCTAAGTTTTCTCTTCTTAAAACTGATTCTTTCCACCAAAACATTACACAGATTTAACATATGATTATCATATACAGTATCAATCTAAACACAAGTATTAAGAATTTAACATCAAACACTAACATCAAAATACTGTGTGTTTTGCCTTCAGGAAGTCACATCGTCTAGAATTTTTTCTTTTCCTCCTTTTTTAAATTTTCACTATAATACTGTAAATATATGATATTGCATTGACACAGTCATCAAAGGATACAATCCACTACTGTACATGTCCAGTGAGCTTTGTACTGTAAACTTATAGTTGAACTGCATTGTTGGAGTTCTGAGACACAAATGGTCCCTATACACCAGTAAGAAAATGTTTAGACTGTCTTTCTCAGGGTGTGATGATCTAGCTACGGTCACTGTTAGGCCATGACTGAGGACACGGTCAACCAAAGTTGAGCAGTTCATTAGAAATATTAGTCCCTCCGCCTCCTCCTCCTCTTGCGCTTTCTCTCCCTCTCTGTTCTCCATTTTTCTCCAACACAGTGGAGGCCTCTTCTATGCTCTGACAGATGATTGGCATGCTTTGAACAGGAGAAGTGAGTGAGACCAGTTGGTATTAGGATGTAGCATTCTGAAGGCCAGTGTTAGGTGTCCTAAATGATGTGGTTGTACTTAGACTTTTACAAAAATGTGATTTAAAAATTTCTAAGGACGGTGCTTTAATTTTAGCGGACATTTGACATTAGATATTTGTGTGTAATTTTGTCAAAATTAGTGTATGAATTTTTGATTTAGGGCCGTTTCGTGAGGTGACCTTTGACCTCCAAATTCTAATCAGTTCCTCCTTGAGACCAAGTGGACGTTTGCTAAGACGTCCTTAGGATATCGCATTCATGAGAACAGGATGAGGTCGCAGTGACCTTGATCTTTGACCTTTGGTCAAATTTTTATCAAATGTCCAAGTGGACATTTGTGCCAAGTTTGAACAAATTCACAAGAATGTGTTTACAAAAAAAGTCAGGATAGGTTTATGCATAGAAGTCTACTCAGATGGACTCACCTATAACAACCATACACAGTGCACCTACATCTGTGTAAGTAATTAGTTCAACAAAAATAGCAAAGTCACTGAGTTGGTGTATTTTATAACAGAGAAAGCAAGGACTAAAAAAAATAGAAAGAGCAAGATAGGGTTGATGAAATGGAGGAAATGAAGTGAAACACTTAAAGTGTGACACAGAGTGAGAGCTAAAGGTAGATGTAGTCTTTTTCAGTGTTGGACCCAAATGAGAAATTTCATCTCCTGCCCCGGGTCCCAGGCTCATTAAAACATATCACTACTCTTGTCATGTGGGGACCCAGCAGTAACACGTCTGTGACCCATTCTGGTTCCCGACCATTAAAAAATATTAAGCTAGAAGAAAAGGGAGGATAATGATAAGAGGAGAAGAAAAAGGACAGAAGAGGTAAAGGGGACGTAGCGGCAGACATGCAGCCGGCAGAGAAAGGAGCGTTTTACTGCCCCGCTTCATTCCTCAGTCCCTTCCACTCCCCTTTCTTCTCCTCGTTTGCTGCCATGGGGGGTAATGTGGCATGAAATATGTACTTAAAGCCAAGCTCAGGTGCCGCCATAAAGAGTAAGAGACTGTCTGGGCCTGTCATACGTGTGTGTGAGCCATATGTGTGTACAGGTACTACTGTGTGTGTGTGCATGTCTAAGCGTAAGCACTGCAGCATGCGCTTGTGATTTGTTTATAGGTTTTGAATCATATCTGTGTAATAGTGAATGTGCTGCTGTGTGGATTCAGATGTGAAGAACGGCACCGCTTTCTGTGTGTGTGTGTGTGCTCCCACCATCTCACATTCACACATTGCAGGACACAGATTACTCCTCCGCGTTCGGTGGAGGTGTGAAGACATTAATATAAACTGAAACACACACTCAAGTGTGAAGCTATTCCTAGTTGTTTTTCTAACCGTTCACTTGGCAAGGTGAAGACAAAAATTTGTAAGGTATTTCTTGTCGCCTTCGGTACATAATTCAAATAAATGCTTCGCACTCAGTGATCTCACACACGCGCACAAATTATTGTATTTCTAGCCTCATGAATACCCTCTGTTCATTTTCCATCCCCAGTACTAACCATCACCTCTACGTGTCTGGCCTAAACCCCTGACTCTGACACTGAGGTGTAGCCTGATCAGCATGGTAGCAGAGTACAAACTTTGGTGCTTGTGTTGAGGCACAGTATTGAGTGCGCCCCACTCATGTTATGGCACACAAATTCACTGTAGTTATGTGCAAAAATAGAAGAAAATACACTTTGGTTCATGTTCATGTGCTGCTTGAGTGAAACATGAGCTATAAATGGAACTGAAACACTTCCTGCACAACTAACTTTAACCACAGACCATTAAATAGAGCTTCAACTTATTTAACCCATCGTCTATGGCTCAAATAGCTATTTAGACTGCACTACTCATTTTTGAAAGCTAGGATCTTACATAATGATCCTTTAATGTTTAAGGAATAAATACACTTTTTCACCTCATTGCCAAGAGTTAGATGAGACTACAGGGCTAGAAATTGGGAAATGGGAGTTGATTTGCTTAGCTTAGCCTTAGACTTTAAGTAGGGTGAGCGGAAATAACCTGGGTCTCCCAAAAATACACTTACCAGGATTTCTAAGTCTCACTAATTAACATGTTATATATGAGTTCCCTAATCTTCACATTAGATCCTGTCTCTGTTGTTTACGTATAAGGACTCTGTATCATTTCCTTCTGTTGTAACAAAACCACATCATGACCACAGACTATATAAAAACCGATTGTAGTCTCTGTAACCTCTGTAATCACCCACAGGTTTCTGAAGAGCCATTGTGAACCTCATGCTGGGAACACGCATGCTGGAGGCAGAAGTTACATGAGGAGTTGCCCACTCCCTCTCAGTGCCCATGTTAACCAATCTGGCTGTTCAGACAAAGCGTGTTGGCCCAAGATCTGCAGTGATAGTGGCGGCACCTCTTCTTTTTTTCTGTGCTCTGCAAGCCAATCTGACAAGAAAAACACACTCATAATCTACTATAAATGGTATATTATGATCGAAAGATTCTGATAAATGATAAAATGTGCATCCCATGATTTCCAGCTTTTTTCATTTCGCTTCCCTGCTGTTCTTCTGGACGTTCAAATCCCCCAATTTTTCCCCCGCATGATGAAATATCAAACTCTGTCCATCCACTATATTCTTAGAAATAGTATCACTGCTGTCTGTAGTTACATTTAAGTATGTACTTATTCCACACACTTGTCAGTTGTGTTTAAACCGAGATGAACAGAGCAGAGACACAGACACAATCAGCAGAGAACCCCTCCTCACAGATCATCATACAAAATAATGGTCCACTTATCCAGGAACATATAAAAATGCTTTAAATTCATGAGGTTATTATACAGATCAGTTCTTTGTGTGATTACAAAAAAGGAGCAGAATCACTTGTTGACCAGTGCAGAGAAATGCGCTTCTGGTGTGTTCAGCCAGGTTTCTGATAACTTGAGAATTAACACATCCCAGTACTTTGTGGCACTTCCGCCTGTTTGTAGTCGCCGGCTTCAGGGTGTGTTGGCTCCAGCCACCGTGATCTTGGCAGTCAGCTAATCCAAAAATGGGCAAAGAGGTGGAGGGTGGGTGCCACTGAGACAGGCTGAATGAAGGATCTAACTAGCAGCTATCCACCTGTGACAGTACCCACCTGTCAAACCCTTAATTATGCATAATTTTAAGCCTTAATATAATTTGAATGTGTGAGTTATATAAAATTTCACTCCCTGTACAGCTGTCATGAATGGAGGAAATTAGCTATAGAGACCAAAAATGTTTTTTTTTTTTTTTTCTAGCAGGCTACAAACATGTTCATTTCTGCCAAAAACTTGGACATTTTAAAATGGGGGTCTATGGGCTATTTGAGGAGCTGCAGTTTTTGGCACGTCGTTTGCTGCTTGACCTACTCATTGGAATTTCAACTGCAAGAAGTGAGCACTGACCTAGAATGACCTCAAATGGTAGGGCCTTGTGCCTCTATAAGGCCTTGTGCCTGACGCAAACAGGATGAAAATCAAAGTGAATGTACCTCAGCCCTAGAGCCTACATGGACTACTTTAGAACTAGAATATGTGCATGTGTCCATGATTTGTGTGCATGCATGTGAGCAGAACCTCAAACATCAAGTTCACACAGGGCCCCCCAACCTCCTGCAACAGTCCTGGTTGCAGGTGCACCTCTGTCTCTTTTTCTTGTCTTCTTGTCCTCCGTCATCCACTCTGTCCTCCTTCAGTTCCAGGAACTTCCTTCTATTAATTGGCTGCTCATTTATCTTTCCCATTATCCATCCATCCACCATTTCATCCATTCTCTTTCCCCTCCTTCCCTCTTCTCTCATTTCGTTCACTCGGACTCGGCTCATTCCAGCTACAAAGAGAAAACTCCAAATCACTATTGATTCCACACTCATGAAAAATACATTTTGCGCATTAGGATTCAGTCTCAGCCTTCTTTCTGTATCCCCACTGTGTCTGGTCATCTCCTAATCTCCTCCCTCCATTCCTCCATCCCTCCTCCACCCTCCTCACAGCAGGTGAGAGGTATATCTTCCTTCCATACATCTGCCGAGACTTCTGTCTTCTGATCGATCTCCCACTCTGACTCTCCAGGTCCATTAGGAGGAGTGTTTATGCTGGAAATATCAATACTTCTACTCCTCAGTCTTTGTCTATCCCCCTCTCCTTTTTTACACTTACTCTGACTCATCTAAGATCCCTTCCATCGCTGCCCCTTGCCATCATGATTTACTTTTCCCACTTTGACACTCAGAAGTTTATTTCTCCACAATAGCTCTGCCCACATTTCCCTATTTCTTCTTAATATTACTTTTCTTGTTTTCTCGTCTCTCACTCGGCATAAATTGCCTAAAACCGTAAGAGCTGAAATTGCTTTTCCTCACATGGGGTTCAAAGAATATATACTGTAGCTTTGTCACAAACTTTATTTGATACTAACGACTTACAAGCTCCCTCAGTCTCATTCCTGTCCAAACACTTACACAAATAGAGGCACAACAATACAAAAGCCACATATACTTCTATATATCTCTCTTCCTTTCTTTTTGTTTTTTCTTCTGTGCTTGATCATAAAACATCACATTGTGCCTGTCTACTCTGGTGGCATAAACAAGATAGAGAAAGAGTGCATCCCAACAGCTGTTTCCAATCTGTCCAGGCTGCCGTTTCCATTGGATGAGCCTGTTTAGGATTTGCTGGCGTTGTGTTTTTCCCTGCTAGCCAATTTGCTGTGGCTATTGGTGGCCACATCCTGTCTCTATTAATATCCTTATGACACTTCAATTTTCAGTGTTTCCCCCTCAGCTCCCCCACCGCCTCCCTCCAAACTGGTGTCATACTGGCTGCCGCCTCAATCTGTGCCGCCTGCATGCCTGCCTAGATCTGGAAAATAATGTCTTGTAAATTAAACACAAAGACGAACACCTGCACTTGTGAAAAAAAAACAAAAAACTAAACGTGTGTATGAGGTATTGTTCGTATAAAGATAACCGCAATCACATAATTGCATGAACATCTGTACACCTCCTCTCCACTCTGTTTTTCATTTTCTTCCCAGAGTACAGTTTCCACGTGAGAAGTAAAAGCCACTGTAAATCTCTCCAGAGTACAAAATGGTTTGTTAAGATAATCCTAGCTGCATTTAACAAGCAGAAAAGCCATTTAGAACTGGTTTGGAATGGTTCCCTTACACATTTATGGTGTTCCTTATGCTTTCTATAGCATGTATGAAAGCCATATTTCTAGGGAGGAAGAATCCACTGGGAGATTGTTGCTATTTGTATAGCACCTTTCATATAGGTTAGAGCAGTTCACGTATGACTGACAAGTTAATAAAAAGACAGAATGCACTCAAGAAATTAAAAAAAAAAAGATTAAAAAAACGTAATAAATGTATTAAAATAGATTTAAAAGCCCACCGCAATGATAAAAGGAAAAACTGATTTAAAAAGCTAAATAGAGAAACTAGATTAAAAAGACATAAAACTGATAAGAGGGATAAAAAATATAAACACAGTGATATGATAAATAAGATATTGCTATGGCAACAGCTGCACATGTAGATAGAGCAGCCGGTATCAACAAGCCAGTTCAAACCACTTTTTCTCTTTATCTTGCTGAAACATGTATCACCCATGACAGAAATTGTAGGCATTAGAAAAGGAAGCTTGGGGTTTGGATTTAGGAGCAGCAGACCTCGAGACAACAAAATGCAACTTTTAAACATGCAGTCAGATTATCTGGACACTCCGCTGTGGACAACCCTGAGAGGAGAGGACGTGAGCAGGGACCAGAGTCATGCTACAGCTGGAACTTAAGGCTGCTAATGTCCAACCTGGATGAAATGTGACTGAGCCAAGAAAGGAGAAACCAGAAACTTTTATGCCACACAGAGAGACCTGCTCCACAACATCCTTGATCGGGCTGTTGCACCTGAGGGGCAGATCTCACTCGGAGCCTACAGGACGCAACACACAAGAAACCACACAGGATGAGGGGAGGAGGGCTCTGTGTTTTTACATCACTAATGCTTATTGCTCAAACACAGTCACAGTTGATGGGCAAACGTCTCTGAGATGTTGAACTTTTTATGTGAAGATGGTTACCATGTTATAATCGCCATCTTGTTGCTGCTGTTTACATTCAACCTGACACAAATGCACACATAATTGTTTTAAATATAATAAATAACTAGAAATAAGGTGATCTTAAATCCTTGAATATTGATAAATTAAAATAACAGATAAAACAGAAAAAAAGTATCCATACAGATGCTTTGACTTCAATACCGAATCCTGAATGATACTTTTTTTTAAATATAAATTTTCTAAAATAAATTTTGACAAAAATAAAATCATTCTACACATTACAGTACAATAGACCTTTCCACAGCTGCCATATTGATATGTAATAGTAGGGTAAACACAGGTGTTACTAATGATACTAATTAAGGTCCCATTCCACTTAGTGTTGCTGAGACTTTCAAGTGAGCCAACATGCACAACAGCAGCACCCTGACTCCATTTGACCTGAATGGAACAGAGCCTTAATTAGTATCATTGGTAACACCTGTGTTTACTTTACCATTTCATGGCAAATAGCTGCTGTGAAAAAGGTTGATTACTCACTTCAAAGGTGGAAGCTGTTCAAAGACCTTGGAGCAGCTGGACAAACTGTTTTTACTCGCAAACTTCACTCAACCTGGATAACTGGAGCAAAATGAAGAAACTGATAGAATGTCTGCACAGTGTAATAATAACTGAATAACTGTCAAAAGGAACATTAATAACAAACAGTACAGCAGAAGTATTGCCATTGTAGTTTGTCCAAAGTGCAAGCAGCTTATTCCAGCTGATAATTGAGGGGCGGTGCCCCCTACTGGATGTAGTAATCATGGAAAGGGAAGCATAAGGAGTGAGAAAGTCCATTTAGAGGTGGTGTGGTGGATGGTTTAATCGAGGCCTGTGTGGAACAAAACGTAAATGTAGAATTATCTAAAGTCACAAGTAACTTCAAATTTTGTTGCATCAGTTCTGTCACGTGAGTGATGCCACTTCTGTCATGTGACTTGTATAACGTAGGAATTTTAAACACAAACCACCATCTTTTCCTGAACCCAACCACGTAGTTGTATTACCTACATAAACCTAACCAAACTGTGACCATTTTACAACATAAACGACGTGTGTAATGTCACACAATTGATGTTACTTCCATCACATGACATACGCAACATAATTATTTTAACCCATACCACAATCTTTTCCTAACTACGTAGATTTTTAACCTAAACCTAACCAAACTGCAACCATTTACCGCAATGGTAACGTAAACCACATATGCACTGTCACAGGATTTATGTCACATGACTTAAGAAGTTAAAGTTTGTTAAGCCTGTTGCTGCTAGTACTCTCCATCCATAATATATGTAATTTTGGGAGTAACTGACAATCGACCTACTCTGTCATTTAGGGCACACTGCCCTAGTTTTAAGCTTATGTTTAAAGATTTAAACACTTTCAGCTGTTCTCAGGTCTCAGATCAGAGAAAAAAGCTGCCTCACAAAAGGTTTTGCATCTCCTGTATTTCTCTAATGAAGAAAAAAATTGGGTACAGGTGCATGCTTTCTCATTAGATGAGGTTATCTGTGAATCAATAGATCAGTACTTAAAGAAAAGGAATTAAATGTTGACTATGATTCCTAAGTTTCCCATATGTTAATATAGGTAAATTTGATTTCATATATTTCAAATTATGTCTCATCAACTAATCTGATTTTCAGACATAGATCCATAATTAAAAGAGCAGAACTGTGCCCAGAAAAGGTCATAAACATTCCATGCACTGACAGCGTACATAAGAGTTTATATTTAGATACCGCATTCATTCTCCAATAGTTTGTCCTTTGCACTCACCACAGATGGTTTAGACATGCACGCATTCCCCCAGAAGACATACGGGGGACAATGGCCAACAACACTTATCTCTGTCTGTGTTGTTTAATTGCGGTATTTATCATCCAATCACACCCGCACATCAGGAAGTGACAGGCCTAGATGCACTACAATAAAATCATGTCCTTTCTAGTGTGGGATGTTTAAAGGACCAGTTTGTGTGATTTAGTGGTATCCAACAGTCTCACAGGGCTGTAGATTACATCCAGCTGAATAGCCCTTGTCTCAACCTCTCTTTCCAAGCATGTAGGACAGGAGTCATCAACTACATTTGTCAGGGTCAGGATATTTCTAAGTGAACACTGTAAAGGCCAGACTTTCAAATAATAATAAAATAATATTTAGACCTGATTAGCCTATTATTGTTTCAACTTTTCACTTACAAAATGTTACTTCTATTAGCCTATATCAGTATATCAGTATGAATGTATTCCTAAAAAACATGTGAAATCCTTAATGATAACTACTTAACTAGAAAATGCTACAATCATCATCACTGATGAGTGATGGTTTAAATTTGTAATTCTTGATTCATTTGCTGAATGCAGCCCTGATTGGCAGCGAGCATTAACTCAGCTTGAGTTTGCAATCAGTAGCATACATGAAATGATTTGGTTATCTCACTGAGAAGTTGTTAGTTAGTTGCTGGTGTAAAACCTGCTGCCTGCAGCTCTTCACCTAACAGCTACCTGTGGCTGCTCCTTCTTGTTTCATTACTTGTTTCAAAAAGGCGAAAATGACCATTGTCTCGCTGTGTAGATCATCTCTGACTACTTCATAAACATCAGTTTGCCTTGGCAGTAACTTAACACAACATTTTTTTCTGAGAATTTCGCCAGTTTGTATACTGGAAATATATAAATAATGTAATACTTTCATCAGTGGTCATTCTGCAGACCAGATTTGGCCCAAGGACCATCAGTCAATGATCGCTGATGTAAGAGAAACTGTGGTGGCCATGAAACGTGAAATGCCCTCTCCTAGAGCCGCTCTGCCTGTCCGGTTCTATGGTAATGTAAAAACATGTTGGTGTAACATGGCTGTTGTTTGTTTACTTTGTCTTGAATGTTAGCTTTGTGTGACTGTGAAAACCAATTCCCTCTATAGAGGACAGTAAAAGAATGAATGTGAACCTGAGAAATAGGAAGAAAACAAACATAGGCTTGTAGTATATTTGAATAAATACAACTCCAAATGCAAACAAGGGCATTTTTCAGAACAAGCGAGCATACACAGCAATAACGTCTTCATTAAATACAGTCTCTGTGATCAGATCTCACAAATCCGACAAAATGACAAGTGTAAGCGCAGGTCTCAGTTCCGATCTGAATGTAGATCAGCCATCTCCACGGTGAAGAAAAGGTTGAACAACTCGCTGGAACACATAATCCAGCCTTGTTATGGGAGCCTTTCCATGTCCTATCTATCTGTCTCAGTGTATGTTCCCTCCCCCCATCCATCTATCTCTGGTGGTATCTACACGCCACACCGAAATAGGACCAACACTTGTCTGTGTGTGTCCACACGCATCTATGTGGGGGTATTTGTGTTGTGCATGTGTGTGTTTTTGTGTTTTATTGCTTCCATCAAATGACGACCCCTCCAGTGTCAGACTCGTTCTATAAAGGCCCTTATGACTGGGTGGAAATACCAACTCTACAACCCCTACAGCCCTGGGATTAATAGAGAGAGAAAGACAAAGAGAAGATGGGGAAGAAAAGTGGCCGAGAGACAGAGGAGCAGAAATGGTAGGAAAAAGGAGAGCGATATGAAGAAAGTAATAAATACTAAAGATGTGTTCTCATGTCTGGAAGCTTGCACTTTCTTTTCGTGTTTGTCTCATTCTCTGACCCCTCTTTCCTTTCTTTGTTTGTTTGCGGTCATTATCTTTTGGCATCCAACGTCTCTCTGTGGATATTGAGAGCTCCTGCACATCTTTGGTCATGGATGAGGACATAATGAGGAAACTAAGGTAAGGGATGGAGGGCTTCACTGCTTGTATTTTCCAGCCCCTAAAATGCTCAAAATCTACCCAAAACTGATTTTAAAAAAAACAATAAATAAATTATTTTTTGATAATAAACGATACAAATGAATTCATAACAAAATAGCAATATAAGTGGGGTTCATAACATTTTTTCAGTATGACAGAATATAAATATGAAAAAAATAAAGAGAGAGCACAAATAACATAAAATAAGTTTTACTTAACCTTGTCTACTGCACTGAGCCTTGAC
Source organism: Lutjanus argentimaculatus (assembly GCA_034769285.1). NCBI lineage: Eukaryota > Metazoa > Chordata > Actinopteri > Lutjaniformes > Lutjanidae > Lutjanus > Lutjanus argentimaculatus. Next base: position 9,702,076 of record JAWZSL010000001.1, read on the forward strand.
AGTATACACAGATACCCTCTGAGCAGAACAAATAAGAAAAAAGATCAATTTATGAATATATTTTTAATATACTGTAATTCTTAATGTATTTAAAAAGCAGTCCAACTCACGGTAAACTAGCCCAAATTCTGTCCACCCTTGCACAATGCATCCCAAAACAGCCCAACTGGGCAGAAAACCACCCAGTCTGGCAGCACTGCTTATATGTGTGTGTGAGAGAGACTGTTTATACCGTTTTATTAATAATGCGTTTTTTGTTTTTTTTTAAACATGGGTACACCTGCTAAAAATAGGCGACTGACCCTTTTCCCATTGCCAGGAGATGAGTTTGCCTTTCCGTTTTCTTTTACTGATGCACACTGTAGCCAAGACTTAACTCGTAATTACTAACTAACAACTAATTTTTGTAGCTTCTAACTGAATCTCTGTGGCTTGAAGTTTAGTTTCTCTCCTGCATCGCTGTTTGTACTTTAAGGTATTTGCTTTGTTTTACTGTTTCATATTCACTTTCAGCTGGATAGGAGTTGTGCTAATTTACCACTGTTGAAAACAAAACACTTCCTGATCTTCCAGATTTTAAAAGAGTTGCAAAAGTTACAGAGGAAGGCCACAATTCTTCAGCCTTAGCCTCCACTGAAAGGGAATAAAAGTTAGCCTCTCCACCCAAGTGTCATGTTTCTATCACTGATGATTGAAATTGTGGCCAATAAATACCCATGAAAACTGTAGAATCATTTGACCTGGACTGAATGTTGATTGTACCCTGTCCCACTGAGGATCAGGACTAAATGTTAATAGGTGTTTGTGAGTTGTTTTTTTGTACAGTGTAAAAGGGGCTTTAGACAGAGAGAGAAATGGGAGAAAGAGAGTTCTCAGCAATCAACTAGAAGAGAGTGACAAGGACATACCACCCAACTGGTTTTTCATCACTTTTTGTTCATTTAATTTATGATGATATTGAATTTATCTGGGTCTCTTTCTTTCTTCCTCATCTTCTCAAACCTCCTTATCCCATGTGCATCTCTATATTTTCCTCTTCTCCCCTTCTTTCCTCCCCTCGGTCCTTTATCTCCATTCATCAAACTCTCATTTGCCTCTCTTCCTCATATCTCCCTCCTCTCTTCTTCGCCTTCATGTCTCCCTGTGGTACTCCTTCTCCCTCCCTCCAATCTGTCCTCACGCTCTGTATCTACTCCCCCTCCCCTTCTGTTTTCCTGGTCTATAAGGCATAACCGGCCTCTTGTGTCAGGGTTGGCTTGGCTTTGGCGTTCTGCTACTTGTTTCTCCTCTTCCTTCTCCCACTGCCTGGGTTTTGTTCCCTCAGCCTCTAATCGGCTTTTCCGGGTTTGGGATCGTCTCTTCCTAACTTTACCCTCTCTCGGTGCCACAGGATTATCCCTGTCAAAGAGGCCGGACTTCCTGGCTTGACGAGTGTGAGTCTATCTGTGTGCGAGTGATTTTTCTATGCATGTGTACGTGCATGCATGTCTGTTAGCTTGTGTGTGCATCTTTGTTTTTTGTTGTTGTTGTTTTTTTCGTACCCCTGATCCTCTGTAATCACTTTGAGACAATCCCATAATACCCTATAGGTTCAAAGGATGGTTTGGGTGTGTATGCGTGTGTCTATCACTGAGTGTGTGAGAGTGAGAGAGAGATGTTTACCCCTTTCTCTCATCTGCATCTTACCAGTTTAGGAAATGTGTAACACGATGATCAAAGAACTGATTTTGGAATTTGCAGTTTCTTCAACAATTCAGCGATGTTCTGTTTGGTTTAAAATCATTTCTGTTCTATACATTGTTGGATTTTACTTTGATATTATTTTGCTTTACTTTGATGCACAGTCATTCCTCAAACATACTCCATTTAACAAAACAAAGAGTTTGCAGCCATGCTGGCAGCTCTGTGAGACTGAACCTCACACGATGGTGCTTTGAGATAACTGCCAACATCGGCACGCTTAATTCTGACAATGACAATGCTTTCATGCTGATATTTAGCAAAAACACTATAATATTTACCATGTTTAAATCTTAGTTTACAAGCTTAGCATGCTGATATTTTATTTTATTGTGAATCTGCCAAGCTCACGTTTTCATTTGCTCTGGCAGATAAAGTACGTCTGGCCCCCCTTCCATTCAGACAGGATTCCACCGGTCCTGGATCCAGTCCAGAGAATCACAACTGTTTATTTAAAACGGGTGGGATCTCTATGATGATTGACAGAGGATCATCACCAGCCAACTTTTGGCATGTCACATGTTTTGCTGCTGTGATTGGTTGCAGGTCTGTCCAACTGCTACCAGTCAGAAGGTCTTTCCAACGCGACACCTCAGGCTCAGGAAACTTCATGAAACTGTCAAATTAGATAGTGCTGATCAAATATTAGTCAAGGTTCTGTTGCTGCATTGCCTATTTCTCACCACAGATGTTTGCAGAAACATATTTTAGTGCACTGTTTAGCTATAATACGAGAAAGCTGTAATATAATAATATAATAATAAAACATGTAATATGAAGTATAAAAAGCAAAAATAAAAAGGTAAATTCGATATTCTGCTTAAAAATGTCTCTTTCATAAAAATGCCATTTTCTCAGTTTTTTGTCTGAAAAGTTGATTTTTTGATGCAATCAACCAATATTCAAGTACTTATAACAAAGAATGAATGAAACTTTTTTATGTGTTCTGTCTTTTGATATATTCCATGTTAAAATATTCATAGAACTGAATATCTGTGGGTGTTGAAAAATCAGTGAATTCAGAGTTAACAGCGCCCCTTGGAAATCGAAAATGAACAGAGAGGTTCCAGACTCATATTTGTGAATTACTATGGCGATGCCAGGCTGCTAACATTTGCTAATTAGCTCTAAACACAAAGTACAGCTGAGGCAGATGCCAGTAGTTCTGCAGATATTTGGTCAGAAGCCAAAATACCGGACAAATCAAAAGTGACTGATGATGGAGCTGATAAAAAGTTAGGAGATCACCAAAGTTATTAAAAATTAATGCCTCAAGGGAACTGTACTGGGGTCTACTGAATTTAAGTGCAATCCATCAATAGATATTGAGACATTTTACTCAAAATCACAAATGTGAACCTCATGGTGCTGCTAGAGGAAAAAGTCAGGGGATCACCAAAGTCAGTAGAAGGGCTGGATTTTACTCCCAAACGGAAGTACACACAGACAGCTGCAGACACCATGGCAGACTATTAGTTCTGTTTGGAGGACACAAGTCCATGGACAACTCTGCATGGTCACAGCAAATTAGAGGCACACGGATGTCTGAACAGAGCCTATGCATACACCCTCTGATGACAAAAATTTACTTCACGTGGACCCTCGCTGATGCGGAAGTAATACATTGTCTGGGAACCATGAATATCTGTACTGGACTTGTGAAATGCTGGCCTGCTGGTGGCCTGAAAGGAAAAGTCATCCTTTGAGCACCCAGGAACATTTGTGCAAAATTTCACAGCAATCTATGAAATAGTTAAGACAGTTCACTAAAAACCCACAATATCAACCTTATGGTGTCTCTAGATGAAAAAGTCAGGGGATCACTAAAGACAGGAGGCTTTATCATCTAGAGACTGAATGTCTTCACTGAATTTCATGGCAATCCATCTAATAACTGTTGAGATATTTCAGTCTGGACCAAAGTGGTTGAATGGACAACTGAAGTTGCCATCAAGAGGGCATGGCTGAAAATGTTTCCCTACAAATTCTTATGCTTCAGGCTCACATAAAAGTCAGCTCAAGTTCATAGTGCATCTTAACTCCACATTTACTGTGCTATACTCTTTGCTGATGACACTATAATGAAAAACTAATGCTTAAGTAAATAAGCAAAGATGCAGTCAAATTAATCGTAGCAGTTTGATCTATGCTGCTGATCAACCACATGGTGCTACAACTCGGAGCAGGAAAGGAACAGAAGGCTTGGCAGCCATTTGGGGACTGGCATTTAGTCTCGGAGTCTCCCTCCTTCTTTTGTTCTTCTCTTTCTGCTCATTTCCATCCCTCCATCCCCTCTTTATTTAACTGGCTCTCTGTAAAGGTCCTGCTGTCAGCCTCCACCTGTCCCTGTCACAGTAAACAAAGACAACCAGGAGACACAGCACTCTCTCTGTTGTCTCCTGTCTCTGCTCTCTCTTCTCCCCTGCCTTCTTCTCTCACTTTCTTTTATTTTGAACTCCTCTTGATTTTCTCCCACATCTCCCTTCTCCCCCTTCTTCCTCTGGCATGTCTCCTCTTTTTTCTCTTTATCACTCCCTCTTCCTTTCTAGCTGAGACATTTAGTTTTTGTTTCTCTTTCATTCTGTCTTAGCCCTTTTCTTACTCATTCTGTTGCTTCTGTTTGCATTTCTTGGCCCTGTGACAAACTTATATCACCACTGTCATTGTTGTGTATCTCCCTTTACTCTTTCTCTATTTGCAGTCACTCAGCCCACTGAATATTTCTGTAACTCTTTTTCTATTCTCTTAAGTTGTGAAATTGACCTAAATTATGATCTCAGTGAAAACAAAATGAGCTTAAATGCACATAAGACAAGGCGGCATTGCATACATTCCATCTCAGTGATGCCCTTTCCCACTGTGACGTCCAGATTTTTATATTCTGGCCTGGTTTACCACGTACGGAGCCTCCTTAGACTGCGAATGTCTGCATTATGCAAATCACTTCCTGCCCGCACAAACAAGCCGGGACCAATCAATGTCAATCCCCATTCCCTCGGCCAATCAATGTCATTCCCTCTCCTACAAAACCAGGTCTAATCGAAAGGCATTGTTCCTTGGGCCCTGCATGCTAAATCAGGAGGGCCGGAGTGTCTAAAATTCTCACATCACACACTGTACCACATGACTTCAAGAATCATTGATGTACAATGGGAGGAGATGAAAGAGGACATGATGACTTAGGGAAACAACAATGAAAGAGAGAGACAAAAGACAGAGAGCCGTCCAGTTCGGGAACTTTTGTTTGTGACACAGGACACCTTGTTTCGAAAGGTGTCTCAGGTCATCAGTCTCAACTCAGCTGCCACTTCCTCTTCCCACCACCACTCCACCTAGCTCAACCTCACTGCCCAAATTTGCTCTTTCTGCTTCCACAAAGGTGGCAGCAAAGAAAACCAATTCCAAACCTTCAGAAAGATATTGGTTAAGTCTTAGTCTTAATCTTAGTAATCTTAGCTGACCGCTAATTCTCCATGGGAGTTTTTACATTAATAAATATAACAGCAGACACTTGAAACTCAGTGATAAGAAGAAGACAATCAAGCAGCAATAACAGGGATAACATCACTTATCTTATTGTGGTTGGTGATTTTGCAGAGATTCTGAAAACAACCCTGCAGTAAAACTGTTTGTGGGGGTATTTTGTCTAATGTACTGGTGAGAAAATGAACTAGAATTATTGCCTCACAATTGTATGCCTCTGCCAAACAGTCAGGTAGCAGTTTATATCCATGTCTGTCCAAACACACATAATATCTGTAGCTAGGTATTAAGTGTATTGTTTGGCAAAGTGGAATCACTGCATTGACATGTATGATTACATCTAATCAGTCCATCCTTGAGCCCAATTTGTACCAAATTTTGAAAAACTCCCTCAAGATGTTTCTGAGATATCATGTTCACAAGAATGGGAGGGACATGAGGTTTACAGTGACCTTGATCTCTGATTACCAAAATCCAAACATTTCATCCTTGAGCCCAAGTGGACATTTGTGCCAAGTTTGAAGAAATTCCCTCAAGTTGTTTCCTGAGATATCGTGTTTACAAGAATGGGACAGACGGAGAGACAGCCTCTGGCCACAGCTGTCGCTGTCGCAAAGGCATCAATATAATCCAAGATTTAGAGGTTGAGTTTTGATGTGTTTAAAGGCTTATCAGATGCCAAAACACTACACAACTGTGCATAGCACAGCATGTCGCAAAGTGCTGAGTAAAGTTGAGGCTGGCTCCCTTTGATTTGTAGCACATCACGCTGCTCACTCAATTACAAGTGTTGAACATTAGTTTCTTGCTTCATGTCCCCAGATTCCATTGAAAATGATTTGTAGACCGATGGTTTGTCGCTGGTAGTCTGAAAGTACCGTTTCAACTCTGGAAAGTGATCATGCCAGCAACAATTTTGTCTTTTGTCACAACAATCACAAAGTAAACAAATGACACCGCACCCAACAAAACATTTCCTGGTGATCTCACGTTGCTGCTGTTTTGCCTCATGACCCTGCGTTGTTTGGTCAGAGCGAGTGTTGGCATTTTCAGATAGATAAATAGTTTACCAGAATTTCTGGAATCCCCCCCCCCCCCCAAGTCCACATAAGTGTGAACAGTGTCATCTGTTAGGCAATCACTGTTTTCATGATAATTCACTTGCAGTGCATTGCCTTAACTACTGTCTGTAACAGAATGAACATATTGCATGAGAACACTATCACAGGCAGACGGTCTCTTCATTGCCATCCAACTGAGCACTAAAACACGCCCTGATCACCATTTCATGATATGCAGTGTGCACAGACAATGTTTTTTTGGCTAGAAACATACCACCAAACGTGTATCCACCCTCAAAGCCCCAGCTTTCTCCCCTCTGTAACCCCATCTCACTTTCCATATTTTCTTTAATGGTCTTGGGTTCCTTTTATCTCATAAAGTGGCGGAGCTCATGCCGTCTGTGTGGTGTCATTAAAGTCAGTGAAGCTGGTTTTAATTGTTGGTGAATTGGCCTTTTATGACTAATGAAGCCTCTAGTATGGGCTGCTTGTACTATTTAATCAGCCATCATGTACTCCGCACCACCTACACACTCTGCACTGAGATAATGGGAGTAAGGGAGAAAGTGAGCAATGAATTATGGGAAAGGAAAAGAGAGAAAGAGAGGAAAGGAGGGACATATGAATAGATAGACAGACAGACAGAACTAGAGACAGACAGATAGATAGATGGATAGATGGATAGATAGATGTACTTTAGTATAGCAGAGAAAGACAGAGAGACATATGGAGAAAAACTCCTCCTGGCAGGAGAATTGAATGGGGAAAATAGCAATTTATACCATCCCTGACAAATAGTGCTCAGTTTGTGTTTTCTACCCTTTTTGCTGAGGTTTTGCTGCTTGTCTCGAATAAAACTGTAGGTCTGTATCACTTTGTTTCTGTGAGACTAAATATGGTAAGCTTCAGTCTCTTATGAATGCCACTCTGTCTCTCTGTCACCAGGCTGTGACAGATGCTCTGGCAGATGCAGTGAACTATGGATACATAAAACAAGAAATCCACCCATTTTGGTGATATTTAGAGCAGATTTTGCAGTGGATGCACCATCAAATCGTGAGCATTAATAACGCTGTAATTCAGATGGTCAATTCATGAATGACCCCTGTGTTTCTATTCATTTACCAAAGGCATTTGTCTCTATGGAATGGCTTCTGAAGTAGCTCTTGGTCCAAAGGTGACTAAAAAAGCTGCAAAAATACCTTCTTGGTTGGATAAAACATGACAAATTGCCTTTAGAGTGCCCTTCCACTGGACAAAATGTTAAAACATGCCTTGTGGGATGTTCTTCCAGTGGAAAAAAAACATGGTGAAGTGCCCTCCAGGGTGTCCTTCCAGTGGAGAACATACCTGTACAATACAGTGCCTTCCACAGTGCTACATGCTAGAAAATTAGTTGACCACCACATTTCTAAATGGTTCAACAGTTAATAGTTTCCTGTGTGTTTTTATTACAGAGATGTTTTAGTTGTTGTACTGTTGTTGTATTTTAAGTCACATAGTAGAACAATTTTAATCTAAACCAGAAATTGGATCTTCCACCATAAATGCATTATGATTTTTGAAGCGCTGGTGCCCTTTTTATTTATTTATTTTCATCCCTGTCCCTCAGAAAGCCTGAATTCACCACTGCAGGGTGGCACAAACTCAAGACAGCAACACAAACAACTTTCTTGTGAGGTAAAAGTCTGCTGCATACCAACTCGTAACTATTCACATCGAGCTCACAGCTTGTGTTGCGTTTTATCTCCTGTCTTTTTTTTCCCATATTTCCCCGTCTCTGTCCTCTGCATAATAATCAGGAAAACGGAAATGTCATAAAAATGATTTTACAGTTTCAGCTGATTAAAATTCAAAGCCAGTGGGGTAGATGGTCAACTATACTGCAGTTTAGCATTTTGCAGCTCACAGGATTTCCTACTGCAGCTCAGTTCATTGCGCTTTATTGTCCCTGAGGGAAGGTTACATTTCAACAATAATACAACATCCGATTTTCTAATTACTGTCTAATAAAAACAGACGTGATTTGTAGAAATGGAATCTCTCAAGTGTTGTATAGCAAGGTACAATTGCACAGGTAGAAGAGTCAAGTTTTATCATTTATGCATTTATGTATATTTATGATGGTTGATCTTTTTCGTAATTATCTTTGCTGGCAGTTGACCAACTCACTGATTCTACAGACTGCAAGAACTTCTAAAACGTACCTAAGGAACATATTAAAAACACATTAATATCAAATCATGAGTGCAAGCAAGAGATCCAGCCAATAGGGAAATTGACTTTATTCTAATAACTTGGGCTGAAGCCCTTGTGCAAACAAATGTTTGCTGAAGTGTCCTTGAGAAAAAAAACACTGAATCTGTGCCAACTCAATCGCTGTTGTGTAAATGACCTTTGCTTTCTTTGTGTGAAGGACCAGGTACTGTCATTTTAAAAAAAAGTCATTCTAGCAGAAATCACTGCAGTATTGTTTAATAAAATGTTACTCTGTGGGAGCCAAATGATTCAGAATGATCTTATATCATCTTTCTCTTTCTGCAACATACTGAAATCTGTCACAATATAATTCAGGGTTGTAAGTTTAGGGTATGGGCTTTATAATATTGATACAAGGAGATAAACAAGGATTTTACTATTTATTGTGTGACTTTGAATACTAGCTACTATAGTCATATGTTAACTCAGCTAATCTACATCAGTCGTTAGCAATCTAGTTTGCTATCAGACGTTACTAACTAACTGATGATTTCTGTAGATTATCTAGCAAATTAGCTGGTGTTGTGAGTGAGTAAAGGAAACAGGAGGGGAGAAAGTTTGGGTTCTGTCAGATAGGCTACTAAGCCTGCTGCTGTTGAACGCAAAAAGGGGCAGGACTTAGTAAGGATCATTTAGCTCAAAGATGCAAGGGGAACTGTAGAGTCAGGTAATAACCCTCGCTAGGTTTATCACAATGAAAGACTTCTTTCACATCGCATGTAATCATCTGATTAGTTGAACAGTTAATACAAGTATTAATTAAGCAGCTTTAAAGGAGAAATCTGTATTATATTTAGTGTAATAAATCCTAAAATGACAACGATAAGTCATCAAAGATCAAGTTCACCTGTTAAGTTGAAATACTCACTTTCTTTGACAACAATTTCTATTCTAAGCTGAAAAACTGTTTTTGTATACTCCGTTTCACGTTAATTTGAGTTCAAATTAATGCAGAAATTTCGCCAAGCGAGTAAGTATCTGTTTCTGAGCTGTAAAAAATCAGTTATAATCTTGTAGAAGGTGTGAATGTTTATAACAGTTAAATTGAGCAATATGTCAGTGGGGCCTGGCAGGCGCTGACACAGATACTCACTGAACTCAAGAGTGTGTATTTTCAGAGCAGTGGTCTTTTATTTACAGAATAATAAATGAATGCAATTTATTATCATTGTTATTATCATTATTATTATTATTATTATTATTATTATAGTATAGTAGTAGTAGTAGTAGTATAACTGTCAATGTAAAATGATACATTTTACATTGATAGACAATTGGCAGTTATAAACAGCTGATCAACTGACAGTGTCTGCCTTGTTGTTGCTCATTATTGTCAGTTTACGATGTTGCGTGCTCATTTTTACACAAGCAATTGCTACATATCCTGTCTGTAAGTTTTTTTGGAAAGCATTAACGGTGAGAAATATCTGAATTTCCGTTTAATATTGTGTGTTCGTGTATATGTGCATGCACCATCCTTGCCTGCATGTGTGCATATGCTTTGGAGTGCACACTGATTGATTCCCCACTTCTTGTGGAAAATCCATCAACTGCCGAGTCAAACTTAAACAAATGGAGCCGCCTGGACTGAGGGCTCAGTGGAAACAACCCAGTTTCTTATTACCGCCCTGTCCACAAATTATTTTCCTGTTACAGTATGTTACAATGCAAGCACTCGTGCACAAAGACACACACTGTGACAGGTATGCACAATAGAAAGAGCCATTTGATGGAATGGGTAATAAAGCTGAGTGAGGGCAAAGGGGAAATTGAACAATAACTGCAGCTACAGACCATGAAGTGCCCGGTTCACACAGAGGTGGGATTTATGGCACGGTGCCACACACACAAACACACACATACACAATCACAATCATGCTTAAGTATCAGGCCATTGCAGTGACAAAGACTATATTCACTACTCTCAAACAGTTGATCCTTTATAGATTTCTCTTTCTCCCCTTCTATCTCTTTTTGTCTCTCACATACACTCACAAACACACACACGCTCAGCAGGCTCTCATACAGAAACCATAAGAGACTCTATCACTGGTCTCTCATCTTAGCAGGTAGCGCAATTTCTTTTCTTTCTGTCTTGGTGTCCCCGTCTGTCTCTATATTGCTCTCTTTGCCTCTTTTTCTGTTTCTCAGCAGTCTCTGCTGAATCCTCTTTCACACCTCCATCCACTCTCACTCTCTTTCTCTCTTTCACTCTAAAGCAGTCTTTCCTGCAACCCCTTTCATGCTTTCACCACTCTCTCCATGCACACATTCGCGCTTTCTCACTCTCGCAGTCTGTCCTGAAACCTTTTCATGCCTCCATGCCATCATCTCTCCCTCTCTTTCTCTTTCCCTTTCCCTCTGTCATATTCTTTTCTCGCACCTGGCCGTGACTCTTCCCCCATCGCTGTGGTTTCCCCTCTCCACCTCTCTGACAGCTTCACATTAATCATTCCTACATCCCCAGGAAGACTGCCTTCCTTGCTTTCCTCCACTCTGTCTCTTTCTCCCACTTTCATTCCGCCTGTATCTTTTTCTCTTGCACTTTCCCTTCACCCTGTTTCTCTCATTTCCCTCTCCAACCTTGTTTCTCACCTCTAATCAAATCTCTATTTATGCAGGTGCAACAAAAATGGTATCACCTTTCTCCCAGATGTGTCACGTTATCAGTTGGGGAACATGTTGCTGAAAAGTTTTGCAGTACCTGCGATGTCACTGGAATGGCAGCGAATCTGATTTGTTCTTAGTGAAGTATATTATGTGAGAGTCTTAGCAGGCTTTGACACCAAAAATAGCACTGGAGCTTTGGTGCAGGCGCGTTGCTTCAGGTACTGGTGAGACAATGAAATACGATCCTGGTAGGACGGTTTGAGTGAAACATCCCCGAGTTTTACAGTTTTATCAGCCGCCAAAACACTGCACAGCAGTTTATAACACTCTGAGGAAGGATTTTACAACTCTGAAAAGTTATAACGCTGACAAGCCATGGCTGTTTTAAACAAAATTGGATACTGTGTTCTAAGATGGAGTGCCATTTATTCCAATGGAAGTTGCTCAGTGGGACCATATGCTGAAGATTTTTCAGGCTGTTGTGGGGCTTCCGTGTTTTTGAGCAAGTTGAGAACATGCACATAAGAGAGAAATAATTAACTAATATGGTTCTTTTAGACTTTTATTCGACATAATGGATCAAATTCTCATAATAAAGAGTCATTTCAGATGGGTTACAACACATAAAAAGTTGGAGTTCTTTTTGCAATTATTGTGTAAGGAGAAAAGTCACCATGTGTTAGATGTGGGACCAAGTTATTATTTTGCAAGTCACAAGGCAACACAGGCACATTGTAAGTCCTTAATTTTGGGTCCTAAACAAGTCTTAATGCACTCTTCACTAAATATAATGACATTTTAACAGCAAAGCCTTGACTTAGCCTTCTTTGTGCAACTTCAAACAACTAACCCTAACTCTAAAAGCTGTTGTGTTTCTGTAATTTTCGACCCACGTGCTTTGCAAGCTGTTTTTTCTTGTCCACCCAGTAGTTTTTTTATGCGGACAAAATTACCTTTAGTATAATTTTTTCCAGTTGGAGCATAACATTAGTTCTTCACGGTTTTCTCCTGCAACTTGATTGGATACTGCTGGGTTGGTTCTAGTTGAGTCTTCCAGTCTGGTCTCACAGGATGTAGGCTGTGGGTATGAGCCGACATCTGTCCCATCCGACTACGGTAAACAACAGTACCCTCAGAGCTAGCAAACTATATGCTAAAAATTGCAAGTTAGCCCCTTGGTTTGGTAATCATACAAATGGAAACAGGCTAGCAGCTGTTACATTTTCTTTTGTGGTGATTTAGCCATTTTAATTCCAGGGCTTGCCTCCCAACGTGCAAATTTTCTACCAAAACAAGAGACACTTTTTCCAGTAACATTTTTTTTAAACCTTTGGGACTGAGGGAAGGTATCAAGTATTTTCAAGTCCACTGAAGTTATGAGTGGTGTTTAAGTCCAAGTCGAATTGCAAGTCATTTTTGCTTTTGTCTAAGTTCATCAAATTTGTGACTCAAGTCTGACTCGTCACATGATCATGACAATACCAAGTGTGTCCACTATGCCAAAATTGCCCCACAGCCCAGTGCTGTTGCTGGAGGCTTGCAATAATGATTTCATCCCCCATGAGTGTGAAATTAACACTCAACTAACCTCAATTTTGTTGCAAAGTAATCTTTCTAAAATGTGCACTTGCATGTGGTTGATTGGCCAATACAGTGGGTTGCCTGATGCTGGATAACAGCAGAAAATGTAGACAAGTTTAACTTTTTTGCTGCTTTCTCCTCTGCATGAAAACCCCCACAGAAAGCTGTATTTATGCGGGTTTGTGCATGACCTTAGTGAGTGAGCGATTACACGAATGAAATGCCTTCTTTCGACACAATTTTTCAACAAAGTACTAACTTCGTTTTACAGTATAATACAATATGTGCTCATTGAGTCTAAAAAAAGAAAAGTGAGTAACTTACATATCCTTGCATTCATTTTTTACACATGGACTTCTCAGGAATTTACGAGTAATTATGCAGTAATAGTGGAGACAAATGTGAAGGAGGAAGGCTCAAAAAAAAATGGCAAAAGGAAACAAAGGACATTGAAAAATTCCACGAAATCAAAAGCTGGCTTGCTACACAGTCATGGCACTATCGTGAAATGACTAACCCCAAACAACAGACAGCCATTCAGTTAATTTCCTCATAGGCGTTTTCAACCGTCTCCTTCACACACTCATTTGTTTTATGGTTCTCTCTTATGCTCTTAAACACAGTCTAATCCCTGATTAGTGTAGGAAGAGGGCGTTTAATGCTCCTCTCCACTTGTCTGCTCCTGAACTGTGACACACAAGAATGCTTAAAACCACACATGCACACACTCAGACTCACACTTGCAGCAAAGGGAATCCATGCTCGCACAAAAAAAATTCAACAGACACACGCACGGCGTACACTGCTTTCCCTGCAGTGCCACTTGCATGTGCCGCTCTCTTTCTCTGGTGAAACAGGTACTTGAAAAGGATTTATTAGTATCAGCGAGTGCAACCAAACACTCAGACGACAAAGCGTTTACCCAAGAGACAAACTGCACATTAAAGGAGAACACATCCGTACACAACCGTGCTAATTCTACCTGGACCACTTTTGTCAAAGTTAAAATACACCATAAACAAGCGAGTATAATTATGTTTAGTAGAATTAGAGCGATGTGGAAACTCCCCGTACATTCGTGCAAGCACGCATGGGAGCAGGAGGCAGGAAGAGAAGCAACCAACGAGGGTATTATGCAATGCTTAAATTTGGCTGGCAGTCACCCCAGTGGAGTGCGGGCACTTTTAATTTCACCCACCCGCATATCAGTGCTTCTTGAATTTAGATATCTACAAATCACTCCTTTTCCTGCCCAATAAAGCCAGGACAGAAGGCAGAAATGTGATGCTTATCTCAGGTTTTATGAGAGGTGCAATATGTGTTTCATCTCCTCTGGACATCTGCTGGAGAGGAGCAGGACCTTTTTACTCTAACCACCAAACACTCTTTTGGTAAATGGTCTTCCATCAGTGGAAACAGAAGATGGAGAGTAGACAGTGCCCATTTGGCTCACTTAAGGATTGTGTTTTTTACTGACAGGGTACGACCATTCAGGAAAGAAGTGGAAGATGAACCCACGTTTAAGTACTTCACTCAACTTTTGGCTTGTCCTAAATATCTATTGCAGAAATTCATGGTGTGTTATGGCACTGTTTCATGTTTTTCAGCTTTATAAGTAGTTACTTTTGTTTTGTTTGTTTTTTGTTCTTTGTTTTTTTTTTTTATTATTTCTAATTAAAGTAAATTATTTTCTAATTAAAGTGTGTAGGATTTAGTTGCATCTAGCAGTGAGCCTGCAGACTGCAAACATCTTGTCTTACTCTCCCCTTCCCAGGGTGTAGGGGACTGAGCGGTTGCCACAAAACAGTATGCAGAAAACGTGAAAAGCCTTTTTCTGGAGCCAGTGTTTGGCTTGTCCATTCTGGGGCTACTGTAGAAACATGCAACATGATGGACTCCATGGAGGAGGACGCACACCCTCAATAGATATAAACGGCTCATTCTAAGGTAACAAAAACACAACTTTTCTTATTTTCAAGTGATTATATACTAATGAAAATTTAGCAATGAATAATATATTTAATTTCTGCCAAAATATCCTCATAAATCTTACATACTGGGCATTTAAGTTTCTAAATATTTTTTTCTTTTTTCGCCATCAAATAATATATGTGTGGAGAAAATATTTATAAGTGAGTAGCATTAAACGTATATTTTTTGATTTACATACAGTATGTGTCAGCTCCTGTGGTGTATATGGCCTAAAATGATTCCATATGGAATACAACAATGCAAAAAAGCATTATTAAAACATAGTGTGCTTCATTCTTGTTAGCACTGGGAATTGCAAACTGAGCACGGATGCAAAGGTGACAGCATGATTAATTAGAACATTTAAATATAGCATCTGATTTGACAGCGAGCTGCAGCTGCAAAAGTTCTGATGGGATAAAGTCATCTAATAGACCTGATCTGCTGATCCATCAAAGGTCCATAATAAAGTTGTCCTGAAGCTTAAGACAGTTTCAGGCAAATCACAAACAAAGCTTACGCCCAATTCAGAATTCACAATATCAGCCCGAAAACAGCCTGACGGTACAGGGTGTCGCAGATGAAAACAAGCACCTTTAATGAGACGGAGCAGGGACCCTATATACTACAGGTCTTATCTGGTTTGTGCTCACCTGTAGCTGCTGAGTCAGCAGCAGTTGTAGCATGGCTAATGTTAGCTGAATTAGCCTCACCCTGTGCACTTTCATAAGTGGTTTCTGAGGTGGGGAGGTATGTTAGTCTCTTGTACATTAAGTTACAAAACGACCCAGTGTGGCTCACACAGTGTCTGTACAATAGGGATAATAATACAGCTAACTGGCCAATATGTGTCAACATACATTACTAACTATATTGGAGTTATAGATAGCTGCCGCACAGTGATTTAGTAATTTCACTAACTCGCATCACTACATGAGGATTCATTGATAACCTTTTGTCAGTGTTGTGCAAATTAAATATTTGTTTTTTTTTTTTGTTTTTTTTTTTTATGAATAGCCCTAAAAAAAATAGCAAACAATAATCTGGCTGACCCCTGCAATAACTCTGAGGACCCCACATCTGCATTGAAAAGTGATCAAAACAACAAGAATCACAGGGATGGGCTCTTTTGATGACATATAAATTGAAGTCGGTGACAAGTAACAAATGTGACGGGGTTGATACTTTTTAACCTACTGCGCACCTGCCAAAAAAAAAAGGTAGAGTTCTACTTACGCAGCAAAGTAATACTTGAAATGTCACTGGATGATCAGTGATATTTTTCATTTCCCACACTGAATAAAGTAATTACATCGGGCTCCAATCAGGGGAAGTGGTGGAACACTGGAGAGATGGCAGATTGCTATCTGTTTGACAGAGACAAGTCAACAACACCTCTATCTTCACTCACATTTCCCCTGATGCGACAGCACTTTATCTCTTCATTACTAACTGATAGCAGACGGGGGCATGGCAGTTAATTGCAGCTCAAGAATGTGTGTAACTGTTGGGTGTTTGTGGGTCATTGTTCTTAATAGTTTTGACATGTAGAATATGTGTTTGCACGTACATGTTTTAGGCTGGGATGTGCATGTGGTGCATGTGATGCATGTGAAAGATTTAGGTCCTCGCCAACGCCACTCGCCAGAGCTACCCGTAAAGACAGCCTGAAAGCCTCTCCTCGCCGCCGTCTCCTCCCCTCCCTTTCCCTTTATCTGTCCTCTTCCTCCCCTCGTTATATCTTTTCCACACCTCTCCCCTCCCCTCCAGTCCCTTTCGTCACCGCTATCGTCACCTGCGGGTGTCTGTGTCCCACGATGCATTGCAATCCGCTCGGGCTGCTGGTGGAACTGCAGTGACATCTACTGAGAGAGGAGAGGTGAGGTGAGGAGAGGGTGAAGGGGGAACAGAGGGAAAAAAGAGGGAGAAGATGACTCACTACAGTATTGGAAATGCAATGAGGGGCTGGGGGAGGAGGGGGAATGCACACCTTGAACCTTTATCATTACGTATTCAGCTCAGTCCTTTAATATCAGCACAAATGAACCTTCCTTTTTTAAACAAAGCACAGTGTTTCCCCCATTGCAGTCGAAGTTTTTTTTTTCTCTGACTCTGGTATTGTGTGCAGATAATTGCTTCTCTTTAGTAACAACAGCTCTAAAATGATTTTTATTCTAGTCAGCAGGCTTTGATACAGCCTGTCTGTGTGTTTGTAATTATTGTCTTAGCCACTGGCTGTCAAACCCTATTACGTGAGGTCAAGCCCAAATGACTATCCTGAGCTGATGACAATAATTTGACGACACACGCATTAGTCAATCATGCACACAGATAGGTTCCCGCGCGGGAACACGATCTGGCCGAGCTTACACAAAACCACAGACAAACGCACACAAACACAAACTCATGCACGTACATCAACACCAGCGAACACACAGCAGGAAATTTAGCCTTTGACAGGCATCTTTGCTATGAATAATTCAGGAACTAGTTTACATAAACCATCCATTCAGTCATACATGAATTAGAATTACAGTCGTATGTGCAGGAAGCAATCATCATGTTATGATAATAAAGCTGGGATGCTATGCATATTCAGATACGACTTTTGGGAAATCTAGTGCAATTCTCAGGTTTTTCTTGCAAATTGCATTCCATTTCATACGTATTATGCAATTGAAGATGGTTAAAACATTTCCTTTTGTGCGTTACTCCTCTAAAACAAATGGGTTCCGTAAAAGCCTATAAAAAACACTGAAACCTGTAACATATTATTGTAGTGCATTATAAATTAACCATGATATGTCACCAGATTAAGGAAACGCATTAAGCTGAAATACTGGCTTCTCTGACATCAACGTGCAGCCATGGAGTCCTCCTTTAAAATTTCTATTACGGGCTGGAATAACTGTTTCACACTACAATTAATCCAGAATGAGTTAGTGTCTGGAGTAACAGTTTTATCACAATTAAATTGAGCAATATGTTAATGGAGTCTGGCAGGCAGCGAGACAGGCAGCCCCTGAATTCAAAGTCTGGAGTGTGTACTTTGTTTTCAGGATACGGGCTTAACTTTACTTTGACAGACAAGTGACAGTTAAAAAACAGCTAATTCATTTATGGCTCCTACCCGCTTTTTTGGACTGCTGTACTTATTTTTGCACGTGCAATCGCTTTAACACGTCCCTGGCAAGAAATGAAATAACTGCAGACATGTTCAAGATTATATGTGTGGATTTATAAAAATTAAAGACATCATTGTAAAGGATTTTAACTGCTGTGTATAATACTTGCAACCTAATATCAGTACAAAAACTGTTACAGTGATGATCATATTAAACTGATGCAAATTACCAGCATTGTCAGCTATAAAAAATGTCTGACAATCAGCACCTTGACATGAGACTTTTCAAAGCAACATGAGACACCTAAAAGAGCCCGAATGAGTCAAATCTTCTGTGCACACGTGCACAAAAAATAAAGAAACTGTTTAAAGGATTTTGAGTCATTGTGTCTTGTCTCCTAGAAACTACATTCATATGTAGGGCTATAAATTATCTATCAATCTGACGATAAGTTTCTTGATTTAAGGTCCTAAATATATTCAAACACATTAGATGTCAGCGAATGATTATTTACAAAGTAAAGATATAGAGGAGTTATGACTTCCTGAGCAGAAAATGGCATCACACTCCTCCTCCTGTGTTATTGTTGTTATTCAGTCTTCTCTGTTCAGCCAGGATGTGTGTATGTTCGTGCATATGGGTCCCTGGTGAGTAACTTCATCATCATCATATTATAGCTAAACAGTAAACCAAACTATCTTTACATTTTAGGAGAGAAGTAGGAGATGAAATACCAGAATCTTGAGTCAACACTGCTTAGTCTGACAGTTTGATCTGAGTTTCGGGATCTCCGGTTGAAACAGTCGTGTCTAGAAAGGAACCCTAGATTTTTGAACACGCTGTTTCTTCAATGTGCACATCTTACAAACTAAATATGATTTGTAATGTAACAGAGCCTTGTTTAAGATCTGGTTAAGTTTAGGGATAAAAATAATGCTGGGGTCAGAGAAAGATCATGGTTTCGGTTAAAATTATCACTCTTGCGAAATCTTTCCCTAGTCTGGAGTTCCCCTTTAGACACGAGAGTCAAAATTATTTGTCTGGTAACAATAATATGAATCGCACAATCATAATTTGACAATAATTTCACAGTTTCATCTAAGTTGACAGTGACACCATAATTCAAGTGGTCTGAGAGAAAACTAAACTTCTGTTCCTCCTCTTGGCTCTGCGACAGTTTCTGGAGAAAGACAGCTGATTGTTGAGTCTCATTCAGTGTGTGACGACCTGGGAATGAGACTCAACAATCAACCTTCTTCAGCCATCAATCCAAGATGTCTGTAATTTCGATCAAGTATCTTTCTCAAGAATTACTTACTGCACCTTTAATCAATTAACCTAATAGTTGGAATAATTGCAGCTGGTTAAGGTGGATGTCAGGCTTTCAAAAACACAGGACTTTGAGACCAGGGTTCACATCCTGAGTCCCTGGCATCGTAAGTTTTAAGAAACAGCAGCATTTTGTTTGAGGTTATTGAAACAGTGATGCATTGATTTAAATATTTAACCAAGACCAAAATCTTGGCCTAACCTGAACTAACTGCTTTGAGTGAATAAACATAACCATAACAAAGGTTAATCATTCTTCACTCGCTACAGGTGGGTGAAAAATGTAATTTAGGTGGCATTATGTTTCCCTCAAATGGGATTTACTGTTGCAAAACAGTAGTACTTAAACATAATATTTAGGAGACAGGGTTGTATTTCCATAGGTTTGGTCATCATTTCTACTTGTTATGGTAACATTGTACTCAGCAAAGTAACAGGTGATGTCTAGGAAACCAAAAATATCTCTACAATGCAATTAGTTTTGCTCAATGCACTGCAACTTAAGAAAACACATGTAAGCAGACAAAACACCAGCAAATGAAGTACACGGCTTCACCAATTTGACAATACAGGTTTGTTTTTTGATGTGGTTTGTGACTCATTTTGTGACTCATTTAATGACTCATTTGTGACTCAAGTTATTGAAGTCAGTTATTGAAGAGGTGTTAGAAAATGAGCTAAAATCTGAAGGGTTTTTGGTGGGACGATAGATGAGAAACACATCCCAGACTGCAGAGGCATTGCCACTCAGCCTTGCTTCAAATTTCCCCCAGTGGCCACTTGTGGTATTGTAGAGAAAATTCCCCTGCAGCCCAAGAAGCTTTTCCTCATAAGCCACAATTATTAAAAAGAGACGTACATAAAACTATTGACAGTCACCTCAAACTGCAAACAAGACAAATATGATTCATTCTATTATGAATTTTTGATCCATGGACTTTTTAAAACTTAAAATCAGTGACATCATTGCAATATAAAGTCTCTGGGTCAAGCAGGAACTTGGAGGTGGGGCCAACAGGAAAAAACACTACTGCAATCACAAAAAATCTGACAGCATATATCAAGCACATACAACTGCACTGACAGAGAGAAACTGAATGTGACAGATGTGATGTAGCGCCTCCTTTTATTATTAAGTGTTTGCTCTGTTTTAGGTGTACCATAATTTGAACCTAGAATGTGCCAAGTGTACACAAAACCCCAAGTCATCTTCACATTTACCTGCAGATTTTAATTCACAAACATCTTCAAATCATACCTGTGGCCAGTCAAGTTTTGATTCCTGCATATTCAGCCTGAAGCCTTTTTCTTTTTACTGTACGCGTGCACACATGCAATGTGGGAGATTAGGGCAGGCAATACCATCATCCATCTGATTTATATATTATTAACTATTTCCATCCTGAGGGGGCCTGTTCATTTTACAAAGTGCTCATGGCGGGTGTAGCCCTGTCTATCAGAGGCCAATGACACAGGGACACGTGTCACATAAAACTATATTACCTCTGATTGATTGACAGGGTTATGAGACTGTGAGCAGAGATGGACAGTCATGTCAAAGGTGGAATACAGAGAGAGGGAGTTAGAGGGAAACATGTTTGTCTTGCAGGGAGTAAAGACAGGAAATAGATGGCAGAAGAGGGGTAAAGAGAAACAATGGCAGCTGTAAAAGGAGGGAAAAAATGAATTAAAAATGAATGTTGACAGATAATGGTGAAGGAAAAGTCTGAGGAGGAATGAGAAGGAAGAAATTACTAAATGGTTGTGAAAGATTAAGCAATGTGGGCAGGAGAGAGGGTGAGACGAAGTGAGAAAAACAGTGGTGGTACAGGAAAAGTGGTAGAGAGGTCTGCCTCTTTCTCAGATAACAGAGGATAGTTCGCACAGTGGGCAGTAGCTATTGGACCCTAAGCATAACCCTTAGCTGGGCATAAACTGTTAGGTTTAAGAAATGGAAACGATTCCAACATGATTCCAAATGATGTTTGAGCTCCTTCAGTCATCTGCTCACTATGAATGTGCTCACCCTGAATGGTCTGATTATCAATTCACTACCTGAGTGCTCACACTGTACGTGTAAAATATAAAATAAGACAGGCTGTCAGCCCCTGTGGCCTGGATTTGTTTTAAAGCTCCAAACCCGGTAAAAGTTTGTTTGCTAGCAATAATGGTACAAGGCAGAAACGAGCTGCCTCAGGTGCCACATGTGGACTCTCTGGTGGCTAGGATACAACGTGACATGGACAGTAATGTTTGTCCATTTTGCAGAGGGAATCGGAGGTAAGCTAGTACATTTTACTGGCCATGTTTTCCATCCACCTGGCGCGTTGTGTTGCCATGGCACTTTCAGACGCTAGTTTTTCACTTTCTACAGTGAGAAAAAAAGGCAATCGACTCGTGGGTCTGGTTCAACTGTACTAGAGCCTGATGATGGCCAGCCAAATTTCTGACATGTCCAAAATTCATCCGAACCTTAAACGGTCATTAAGGAGCAGTTGACCGGCCCTCCAACAATAACCTCCGAGCTATGACCACCCTGGTCGATAACGATATGAACGTAAACAAGTTGCAGCTGTTACCTTTTCATTTGTTGGGATTTACCTGTTTTAATGCCCGGGCTCGCCTCTCCACGAAGAAATGTTCCACCAAAACAAGTTGTCCTTCGACACCATTTTGCAGGTGCACCATCGCTGGACCCTGGGATTTGTGACACCCAAGACAATTGTGATTGGTTTATAGAGATTTTTTTTTTCCCTCTAGCACATAATGAGAATGTGTGGCGCCAGCCCTTTCTCCAGCACTGTGGAGACAACAGCTTGTGTCTCCAGAGAGAGTTCGAGGACAAGAGTGAGAGACTTAGACAGACGTGGTAACAACCTCACATGCACACACAGAGAACGCACTCCCTCACACATACGCATGCGTAACTACAGGTTGGTATGTTTAGTACCACCAATCTGATGATTTATGTATTCACCTTTATAGCTCTTCACTTGGAGCATATGGCATTATCTCAAATCAGACCATGCTGCAGCAGCATTTGCAGCAACATGAGTGTTTTTCTCAACCTGCCTGTAAGTCAGTGCAGTATAAATATCAATGATTGACAGCTTATCTGAATCGTCTTGATGTGACTGATGTAAACTCCAGAAATCCAGAGCTTCCACAGCCTAAAACAAAACACTCATGATTACAGTCTTCACCAATTGCACCAGGATAGATGCAAGTATGTTTTAAGTTGGATAATTTTGGGATGGATGGATTTTCTTTGCTAATATGTGACTCTGATCTTTTTTTTTTCTGAATAGTATGAACAGCACAGATGACATGAAATCTGATCTTTTCAATTCTTATTTGGGCCACTTTCATTTGTGGCCCTAAATCAGACACAGGTCTGGTTTTTTTTTTTTTTGGTTTTTTTTTTTGGCTACAAGTGTCTTGTGGAGCGCCGCTGAGTTAAAGGTAGCACTTAATATCCTGAAATTTTGGATAAAATCTGTTTTTGTGAAGCCATTCACGTCATGATCCCACCACTCCTGGCTCTGACTCTGCATCCACACCACTGACGTAAATAAAGATGGATGACCATGTCTACTTCCACCAACTCTACAAAAATGAAGCTAAAATATCCTGGATACAAGCACTGCTGTTATTGTATTGTTTGTTCAGAACTATGACCAGTTCAAAATCTGGTATTAGCCACATTTTAAAAATAATGAACAGCCAAAAAAACAAACAAAAAAAAAAAAAAATCTAAGCCCTTTACATATGAAAGTAGGGCACTGCTCAGAGTTAAAAGTTACCCTGACGAAGAAGAAGAGTGAACATTTCTGACAACAACAAACATGGCGACACTGGAGGGGGCTGTAAATAATGTAGTTCTTGAGAAAGAGGAAAAAGCGGCGGCAGTGGTCTGTGTGGCCATTAAATAGAGTGCAACATGTGGACCAGAAGTCTTTAGTCTAACTAACTGACAATGGCCCCTATAGCTTAGTTGGTAGGGCGTGCACCCCATGTACTGAGGCTGTCAGTCCTCTGCAGTGGCCGCAGGTTCGACTCCCACTTGCGGCTCAGTTGTTGCGTGTCATTCCCTCTCTCTCTCTACCTCCCTTCCTGTCACAACTTCAGCTGTCCTATCAGAATAAAGGCAAAAAGCCCCACTCCCCAAAAAAAAACTAAAAAAAAAAACAAAAAAAAAAAAAAACCTGACAATGACCATTGTTTCTTGCAGATTTTTTTTAAACTTCTTCGTCATGTACTGTGGTTGTGTCTCACTTGAACTATTGCCTACACTTCCAGTGGTACTGCCCCATATCGTCCAAATCTATAAGCTTTCAGAAAACGTGCACAAATGTGGACAAAATGAATTCCTGTCCCCGTTTTCAGCTTAGCATGGTGTTTTGCTAGTCCAGGAAGCCTCTCAAGAGCAGAACCATCAGCATCAAGCACAACTTCCATTTGTTGCCATGAATGGTTAAATCTATGATGAGAGTGTTTTCTGTATGAAATATAGGCAGGTGCCTTATTGACGCTGTCCAATGAAAACCATCTCCAAAATTGGTGATTTTGAATTTTTAAATAAAACTGAGGGAGGGAGTGGTTCTTTATGAGCTGAGTCAATTCTCCTATTTCTTAAGGCAAACAAATCATTCACAAATCCACTGGATCCTCTGAAAAATGCATCGCCACAAAGCCGAAAAGAAGGCTGTTTTTCTTTTCTCCTGAAAAGCTGACATTTTAGAAATAAGTGCTTTTCACTGGACGGTGACGTTATGCGAGTTCAACATATAAAAATGACCTAATATTCACATTTCTTTTATTCAGGTCGCCCACAGGGGAAAACAAGTCTCCACGGAGCGAAAAGACAGAATACATTATATTATTATCATTCGCTTTGTTTCCAGTAGTGTGAAAAACAACATGTAGCCTGCTGACACACTCATTCACATAAAAGTCTTACCTAGTTCACTCTTGGCTATTTTGACCCCATTTAGCCTTCACATTGATTTTCTCCTCCCAAGAAGAGATTATTCCTGGATTTATTCACTGCACCTTGAAGAAAAAAAAAAAAGAACACTGTATTTTAAATACCTTCAGAGGTCGTATGCATAAAAACTAAGAATGTATTATCCCCTTACAGTAGCATGTAAATTTTATTAATTCACCAAGCCTTCCCCTCTTGCAGTGATTGAGGTGTTTACTCCAGTGCATATGTTTTATAAGTCAGCAGAGGGAGAGCACCTGCTCAGTGTCCCATTCTTCCTTATTATGCTTGGCAGGGTGATGGAGCACATAGCGATAGATCAATATTCACCCTCACACACACCACACACACACACACACAAGCTCGTGGACTCCACCACCGCACACTTAGACAAAACAAAACAAACGCACATAAACATTAACAAACGTACACACGTAAAAAGCACAAACACATTTGCATGAAGGGTTGTGCCTGTTAGCCCATTTCCCAGGTTATGAGATGATTAGCATCCCATTAACAACAGTTTTCCTGCCCTTGCACACCCCCTCTTTATGCCATAGGTGCTGCGGGATGATGAAGCATTGTCGTCAGGTGTCATGAATCATCCTCTTCCTCAAATTAAACATGTTACGTCATAAACACATTACGGCAAAACCCTCAGTCCAGGATAGATGTGTGTACAGAAATATGTGTGAATGAGTGTGTGTGTGTGTGTGTGTTTGACTGAGTGCCTAGTGTCCCAGTTAAGTGTAATAAAGCACGGGGCTAAAATAATGTGATGAGTTTAATGAGCAGACCATCCATGCATTCAACTCCCTCAATACCCCCACCCTCCACCCTCCACCCTCCGGCTCCCTCTGCCTCTGGCTCGCAGGTCCTCTCCCTCTTCCTGCATCAGTGTGTGTGTTTGTGTGTGTATGTGTGCGTGCACGGGGGAGTTTAGAGTTGGGCTGGGAGGTAATGTGATTCGACTGGAACGATTAATCTTGCTCAGGTGAGAGTGCATTGGGAGAAACAGGGAGGGCGACAGGAAGAAGAGAGATGGGTAGAGACGGTAGTTTAAATGTAAGTGGAGGAAAGAAAAGAAATGAACGGGAAGAGGGAGAAGCAGATGACGTATGGCCGGCGATTTCTCTTCTCTCACTCTGTCCTGCCTCTATCTTTCTTCATAAGTGAACTCCTCTTTTTTCGCACTCTGATCGAATCATTTCATTTGTTGCGTCACCCTTTTTTTGTTTCCTACTCCCTCGCGTTTTCCCACCTTAACCGCTCTTCTTCTTTTTAATGTTTTCCTCTTTCCTGCAGTCTCTATTCTCCCCCTCCCTGCATCCTTTTTGTGCCCCTATTACTTTCTCTCTTCTCTTGTTCAAAGGTCTGCAGTAATTTGTGGAACAACCAAATGCCAGAGCCAGAGTCACTTCACCTGCAGGACCTGCATTCTGTCCACATGGGGGCTTGTGCAAATACAGCACATGCATATGTCACCACGCTTTATTTAAACTTACACTTTAGAGTTTTATAAACTGTTTATATCAGGGTTTGTAATGGGCTTAAAGGGTGACTTTAGCATTTTTCAACCTGGAACATATTTTCCCATGTTTTGACTAATAGAGGCAGCATTATTTGAAACCGGTCCAGTATTAAAGGAAAGTGCTGCAGCTGGCAGAAACATAGCTAAGATACAGCATAGTTCCTCCAGACAACTGCACACTAGGGCTGGACTTTAGGGTCAAGTCTAGTCCAATCCAGGCCCAGGTCCCTGATATGAAAGCCCCCTAAGTCCACTAAAGTGCTTGTTTTGCCACCAACAGGCTGAAATTGTTATCATAAATGTCAACATGATAGAAAGGATCGATACAGAGGAAGACCTTTTATTAAAGAGTAAGCTGTGTTTCGTTTAACCAGACACAGCTGTGTTATTACTCTCACCAAACTCCCTTCGCAAAACTGCGATTTTACTATTGTTATTGTTTTCTTCATTCAAACAGAAGACAGAACCAAAGTAAAATTCACCAAAAATGTCTGTCCACTGTTCCGACAATCACTGATTCTCCTTTGGTTGAAATAAGGCTTTTATTCACAGAGATAGATGTGAAAACATTTCAGACCATATTTTGCTTCTCTGATGTCCAACCTGCCTCAAGCTCCTCTCCCGATATTTTCAAATCTTTATTCACACACTGTGAATAAAGTGTTCATTTCAACCAAACCAGAGCTGGTCTTTTCTCATTAACTTAAAGTAAATATATGCATTTAATATTCTCAAGTTAAATCAATTTTAAAAATTTGAGTTTTTATTTTCAGATCACCTCAGGTCCTTAAGCCTCAGATGTCCAACCCCCCTCTCTCCTGATGTTTTCACATCTAACAGTGTGAAAGGGGTTTATTTCAACCAAACCAGAGCTGGTGATTGCTGGAAGAGTAGAAAGGCAAGTGAACAAGTTTATTGTGAGTTTTAATTTGTGTCTGCTGAGTCTGAATGAAAATAACAATGTTAAAATTAGAGTTTTGTAAGGGGAGCCTGGTTAGTTTGGCAAGAACAATAACAGCTGTTTCTGGTTTTAAAAAAGGATCTTACTCTCTTTAAAAAAGGTCTGAGTCTGTCAGGATCCTTTCCATAATGTTGTCAGACACTTATAATAACCAGTGCCTGTCAGAGGCAAAAACAAGCACTTTTAGTGAATTTAGTTTCCTGGAGGGATTACATTGTAGCTCACTCTTGTTTCTGCTGGCTGCAGCTCTCTCCCTCAATACAAGACCAGTTTAAATAACTCTCATCTCCATTAGTCACTTAGACACAAAAAAACATGGGTAAATATGGTCCAAGCTGGAAAATACTGAAGTTACCCTTTAATAGTGAGAAAATGAGGAACCCATGTAATCAGGAACGCTTGAATCAAAGACAAGTATTTATGGTTTATCTGATCAATTTTTAAGGACCATCTTCAATTTGTGTGCTTTAAACTCATTATTATAACCATTAAATGTGTCTTGAAGAGCTTCTTTGAAATTACAGTCGCTGCTTGGAACTTGCAGAGGCATTGTAGGGATTCAGCCACCCTGCATCTCTGCTGCATTAGTGATGCAGGATTTCCCAAACAATTAGCCTTTGAGGCGAAGCAGGAGAGAACAGCCGACTTTATATTTCACAAGAATCTGTAGCTACGAATGCATTTTGGTATTTAACCGAAACTTGAGAGAATGCCTACAGCTGGGGAGTTAAAGGTGATCCATATGTGTCAGCATCCCCTCAGCTTAGTTGATGGAATAACGATGAAATCTAAACTAAGAACTAATAGTATTACTGGCTGGGGTACAGTGCTGGATCTGTGCTAATTTCTTAATTTGATTTCCCTCCTCAAATAGAGCGAGTAATTTGTTTAGGGGACCAGAATTTGCCCAATTTAGCTGGTAAGCTCCTTGGCAGCAGTAATGGGGATAAACAGCTAGCAGAAACTGCAGCCTAATCATACTGCGTCTGTCGAACTCTTTTACACACATACACACACACACACACACACACAAAAATGGCTTTTTTTCGTCCCTGCCCGGTCTCTACATTCCACCATAATTATATCCAGTTTAAAATTACAGCTTCATAAGGCTAAGTAGCTTGCCAACTAACCTGTTAGCCAAGTCAATTTGTATACACACCCTCACACCAAGGATTCATTAGCTTTCTAGCTTATACCAATATAGCATCATAATGAACCAGCGATGTAGTGCTGCATCATGCAGACACAGTTACAAAAGGAATGGAAATAAGTTGGGTTTTTCTCCACCCAAACAGTAGCTTTTAGTGTGGTAAATGAAGTCTGAGAACATCACAGATATCTACTTTAACAGAGCCCAGTACTTAGATTATAACAACAGTGCCAATATGTGAGCAGAGAGAGACACACAAACAAACAAACAAACAAACAAACAAAAGACTTGTGTACACTCCTAACATATGTAGGTCTGTAATTGGTCACTCCGGTCCTATAAAGCACAGACGACACATAAACACACACACTAACGTACAGACAGAGTGCTCTTGAAAATGTTTCCCAGGACAGAAATTTAATCTCACAGAGATGCAGCTTAAATCTGCTTTCAAGAACATTCACACACAAATACACACCTCTTTCTCCATCTACTATAAATTCCTTCTTTCTTTCTCATTTGTTTGCCCTCCTTCCCTGCGTTGGTTGCTCGTCCTTGTTCTCACCACCTCTTCTGATTCCTTCTCTCTACCTCCCATTTCACTTAAAAACATCACACAGGAATCAGGTAGAATTAATTAATTTTTTCTCATTCATTTAATGTAAATATATACGTTTTAATACCCTCAAGTTAAATCAATTAAAAAAAATCTTTTCATAATAATGAAAACAATGCTAACCATGATTAAGGTTCAAGCTTTGAACTTGAAAGTTTACTGAAGTTCAACGCATGTGTGCATGTGTGTAAAGTAAAGGAAACGTTTCAGGAGATGTACAGCAAATTCCTTTGTACAATGTGCAATGACAATAATCTTTGTTGAGATAATTTTCTTTTCTTCTTTAGATAAATTTAAAAGCCCCAAAAGTTCTGTATTTTTTAAAAATGGTTCACAGTGAGCTGTGAACCCAATTTTCCATTATGTAGGTGTTTGAAAATTAAATTGTTGCAACTGAAAATACTGAATTATAAACCATTATTCACTTTCACTTTAATGAAATTACTCAACAGTTTTCTTTGGGAACCTTTTTTTAGTTAATTTCAAAACTTTTGTGAGACAAAAAAATGTGATGATACTTGAAATTACAGTGTAACTTAACTCCATTAGTTTTACACTTTCAAATCCTCATAAGACGACTTTGAACCGATTATTCAGCTCATGTTCAGTTAATTCGCATTTTAAGGCAGCAGGGGAACTTAAATTGAAATTCAGTGCTTCGTCTTTTTTTCATCTCATAGATGAGAAGCGTGGGCGGGATGAATGACACGTATGCTTTAATTTACACATAGCCTCAAGACAGAACAAGCCAAAGCACCTTTTCTTCCTACATAGACCACTCTCCCACGTTTCGTCAAACAAACAATGAACTTTTTCACCTCATGCAAGGTTTTTTCCCCCCTCACTTTTCTCTAAACCGTCTGTTATTCATACCCTTTTGTTATGTGACTGCTCTCATTTACTCTCATTCATGCTCTTACTCTCTTTCCCTCTTTTACCCTCCCCTCTGTGTATTTCTTCCTACGCCAGGTTCACAACCCCGCTGTTCCTCTTGAATGTTCCTTCTATCATCTATTCATCATTGCAACAAATGATGGGTAAGCTGAGAGTTGTCGAGGCCTCAGTGGTGCAATTCAAAGCTGCAGGGTTGAGTGACAGTGTGTTGGCACTATTTGTGACACTCAGTCATGCAAGCAGTTGATAACTAGTTGCCTACCCCTTTATTTAACTGGGCATGGCTGAATGGGAAGCGGGGTCTCATTTTCACAGCAGTGACACCAAGCAGAGCTGAGGAGGAGGGAAGGTATACACACACATAAATGCATGCATGAGTAGAAACTCACTCGCTCAAACAAACACACACTTCTGGGAAGCCATGCTGCCTCAGTCTTCCACAGACTCTATTAGGGCACAGTACCTCAGACTAAAGAGGCGAGACTGCAGCTGCTAAGAATGTAACTAACTAGAGCTGGGATTTTAACAGCATCGCTCTTGTCTGAACCCCCTGAAGAAACCTCTGGCTCTTTTTGACACGGATTTCGCTCAGAGCGAGAAGTCAAAACCTGTTTGAACTCTGGTTGAACTTTGTAACTGTGCTTCCCTTTGCTGCAGTAACCCCAAAGGTGGGGGAAATAGCTCTGAGTTGCTGAATTGTCATAAATATTCAATGAGAATGTTCTTCATCTGCAGATCTCAGACTTTCATATGACTTGTAGCATCTGCCTTTGTGTGTTGAACAGTGTGGAGTATTCTCATCTAAAGAGGTAAAACTCCAATAACACCTGTGTATAGAACACTTTATCCTCACACCAGTGTGTTTTGGCTCGTGGCCTTCATCAGGGTCATCACAGTACAAACACATTTAAATAAGCCAATGACTGACGATGATTGGACAGGAGTCACATGACTGTACGTCCAACCCATCTTCATTAGGGCTGGGTATGGGTATGATACCAGTTCTAATACACCCTTAAAATGAAACCAATACCAATAGAGTGCTTCATTTGGTACTTATGTGAATAGAAACATTCCTGAAATAATCTGTGATGCATTAATTTTTACCATGCCACAGGTGTTCAGCAGGGCTGTGACACTAACCACATTTTCGCAATACAGCAATAACATGATGCCTGCCATGGGGTTGAGCCCATCACCATAATCACCACAAATTTTATTTTTGAGTGTCAGTTTCATGTTAAGATCAGCGCATTGATCTATTGATACATGTATGGATCAGTGCTGTCACACACAAGTCAGGGACACAGCCACTGACTCCCAATTTCAATCCCAAAGCATTTTGGGATTACAACCTGCCCACAACAACTGTTTTCAAGACAGAAAAACTGATAAATAATTGTGCCCTATTGGCTTACATGAGTGTGGATGTATTGGATTGGCTGTCTTTTACTTTTTTTTTTAAATGTTTTTCTGCTTCATACCTACCCTGTTTAAATGTTGTTTGTAATGTGTGTCAGGATGACCCTGTTTCAGGCCACAACGCATTGATCTGAGAATAAAGTTGCTCCATATACTGTTCTACAAGGCTTATTGACATTTTTGCTCTTGAGCCCTTTCCCACCCCATGCACCTTGAAAATAGGTGAAGTTATGCCCTACTCCACTGCAGTTTTCACATCAAAGCCACAAATGTTCCACACAAGTGTAGAGGCAGATCAGCACCACGGACAGCTCCACATCAGCAAACTACTTTAGTAAAATGCTTCAGAACGTAGGACTGATATCTGAAAGTTGACACATTTACAATGAAAGCACAGTGGATCATTGCGATTTTAAGACTTTTTGTAAGTAAATATTGACAGTAGGATGGTATATTCTGACTGTAAGCAATATATTTCAAGAGGAAATTCTGGTCCATAATGGAGAGGCGGGAGGTTCTTAAGCATTCAAACATTTTCTTCTGTTACTGTGTTCATTCTCATCTGCTCATCTCACAAGGACTATATCCAATCTTTTCCTGCCCTTTTTATTACCTCTCCACTGTCCGTACGAAACCTTCCATCCTGTCAGTTCAATCTTGCGGCTGTGTTTCATCATTGATTTGATTAAAGTTTTTAGACAGGTATAAAACAGAGCTTATACAAACCTTTGTGCTTGTGATAGCCCAACTGCACATATGTGTACAAATGCGCCCTCATGAAAAAAAGAAGGGTTTTCTAGGTCAACTGAATGATCCGGTTTAAAAGTTTGTCCAACTCGGAAGTGATGTTAAAAAGTGAAAATAAGAAAAAGTGAAGGATGACAAGGACCTTGACAACAGCGCTGCAGACGCTGGCCATATTTCTCTGTGCATCCTGTAGACTGAGTGAGGTGAGGAGAGACTGACAAAGACTGATGAGAGATGATACAAGTTGTGAACAACAGATGTTGAGCTACTTATTTCATCTTTTTTTTTTTTTTTTTTTTAATTTTTAGTGACACTGAAAGACTCTTAAACATATCCCTGCCAGTAGATGATTATTAAGATTTATTTTACTTTCACAATTACAGAAATGCAAACACACCCATGCACCCACCGACACACACAGTATGATTTTAAAATGTTGTGTTACCTCCGATCACTGTTGATTTGGGTCCCCAACAGCTTGTTGCCATCTGATTCACTGAGCAGCTGATGAGTGTGAGTGTGTGTGTGTGTGTGTGCGTGTGTATGTGCATGTGAGTGACTAAGCACTTTCAATCTGATTTACGACAAAGGAGAGACCTGAGTCTCCCCTGATTTGTTTATCCACTAACGTGCCCGGCCTGCCAACACACACACAAACACACACACCGCGCGCGCACACACACGCGCACACACACAAGCACACACAAACATAAACACAAACACAAATGAACAGTGTCACTGGTAAAGTCCTTTCAGAAATAAGATTGATGCTCAAGTAAACTCATACTGAGCCTCACACTAAATACACTCACTAAAGATTTCAGTCACTCTGGAAACAAACAGAATTTATGGCTCCTTTTTAAATACAACAAACACACGCACACCCGCACCACACACACACACACACAGACATCATCCACGTTCTCCCTAATGGTGTCTTACATGTAACATAACATGACCTGTCACTCTAAGACCCTCAACTGTAATCTTTGACCTTTAACCCGTCAACTTTTGAACCAGGCCACACGTCTGATTAGAATCGGTCCAAGTCATTTTTATTAGGCCCCTTCCTTCCGCATCTCTGCGTGAGTCATGTTGAAGGTGACAGGCCTGCAGCGAACTCACACCACGGTGAGGAGTGAAAAAAAAAAAGACCAGCAGAGAGGAAACATGCTACACACACGCAGCAGGACGTCATGTTTAAAGCCATCTGTTACAGCCAGCGGGATGCAGGAGGCACTCCTGTGTCCGCTATCAAAGAGACACTATTTTTTCACAAGACCTGTGTATGTGTGCGCATGTCTTGTCACATACATGCACCACATGTTGTGGTTTCGGGCTATTTTCGAACCTGGCAATCACAGGTCACTTTCGACACCTGGCTCATACCACAGTTTTTCTTCTAATCTGTCTCCGATTCTCACTGTGCTCTTAGGCATTCCCTCAGTGACTCATATTACCACCTCAGAGTGGGGTAGAAGGCCTGGAGGACGGAAAAATAGGAAAGGAAGAAGACCTTTGCTGGAATCTAAGAAAATATGAAAGATGAAGAGAAGTAAAGACAGAATTTTGAAAAGTATTTTCAGGTGTTGACACGATTTTTAAGATAACTCCTGCTTTAACTTTCTATAGACTGAATGGTATGAACCGATAGTTGAACCCTTTAACAATCAAAAATCGATTTATCACTAAAGACATCAAGTACACTTTAAGTTGATCAGCCTCCAAAAACAAAAGCCCACTGCTCTGAAAATACACACTCTGGATTTGGAGTTCAGGGACTGCCTGCCAGACTCCATTAAGATAATGCTCAATTTAACCTTTGTAAACATCCTCTGCTTCTAAGAGATTATTAATTATTTATTTTGACTCATAAACAGACACTTACTCATTCTGCAAACATTAATTTTTAACTCTAATAACCGTGAAACGGGCAAACAAAAACAGACGTTCCAGACCAGAATGGATGTTTCAAAGGAGGACACGGCTGCTGGAGAGTTGTTGTCGGGGTAGTGACTATTTGAACTTAGCATGTTTCCTTAATCTCTGATGACATATCACAGTCACTGGGGGGATACATGTTATCCCTGCTTCTTGTCAGATTGAATAAAGAAAATGCATTTCCTTTGCCCACCAGTAGATGGTGCAAAATAAAATGTCATACTAGCTATTTTAAAATAATCTTACGGATCCTCCTGAGTGGACTGAATTGCGAGTGGATCACACTCTCATTCAGTGGCAATTGTGACTGTGCCTCACACTTGGAATTACACCATAAATCCAGTTCCATCATTCGTCCCCGCCGTTGTAAAGTTAACTATTTATATAAACAATACTAACCACTTATTGCTGACATTCGCTAGCTACGGAAAGTGAATGCCAAACAGCAACAAAGCACTGTTTTGTGTCACAAAATGCACAGAAAAAGTCACAATATGCCTATGCCCATATTATAACAATTAAATTTTTATTTAAGAAATTTGACCCACAAATCCCACACAGGTGAAACATTAATTTATTATGTACAAACAATTTAAACAAACATAATGAGAAAACAATTAGACTCTTGTCTGTTCAACAGATCACTCAAAACAATGTGACAAGGGGAGCAATCATTGTCATCTCTAGACTAACAAGGCAGACCAAACCGAACCATGAGAAAACAGTGAGCTCTGAAGAAATAGTACACACAACATGCATTATTAGTTAATACACTGTTAATCGATTAAATTCTTAACAGCAATTGATCGATCAATGATTAATCATCAGCATCTCTATTATAAACTGGTGATTGTGGTTTCTATATTAAGCTGACTTTTGACTGCAACAATAAGATGAGTTATAAAAATAAGATTTGGAAATGTCAAGATTGTGAATGTATACTTCTGCTGAAAAATCAAAGATGTTGGCTGAAGTTTCATACCTCTTCATATGTCTGCAAGATTTAAGTACAGAGCTGTACATTGTCCATAGGTTTTTAGTTATTCAACAGCCGCACAAGGATTGTTGCGCCTCACACCCCCTTTATGCTGCCTGTTTGCATTTAAATGAATCCAAACTGATGCTCCTCTGTTGCTCCTCATATTGTATATTTCGGAATATGAGCACCTACTAAATTTCCCCTGTGTTGTTGTTAAAAAGTTGTGAAAGACAGGAGTCGTGTCTGATTTTTTGAGCAGCTCAGATACTCTGTGCTGTGCAGACAGTCCAGAAGTTTGGCAGAGTCACTCTTACACATCTACTTAAAAAAAACTGGACATTTGCAATGGATATATTGGAGCGATAGTTGGGATTTGAAGTGGGGTTGTATGAGATACCAGCATTAAAAATCAATATTACTGTTCAGTGTATGCAATATGTAGAATATTTCACCGCTTTACTTTGCTGTCAGACAGACTTTTCTGATGAAAAAACACTGTTATAAAGGCCAAATATCGCTCTACCCAAACTAACCAAACTCCATAGGCAAAACCAACAAATTTACCTCACAGAACATGGGGGCTGTTGGTCTGCCCCTGCCTTGATCTGTTAATTTGTTTGTGTTATTGTGTGCATTCTGTTTTAAAAGGACAGTTCGATTTACCAAGTCACACAATAAAAGTTTGTGTGTTGTTTAGATGGGTTGAAGAAAGCATTATTTGGCTTATATAACTGAGGTTTCTCATCAGAAAAGGTTGTCTGACATCAAAGTAAAGCAGCAAATATATCCTAAATATAGAGTACATTTAAATTGAACCAAACTAATACACTGACTAGCACTGACAAATACCCCATAAAACACCATATCAAATAATTCAAACTATCCCTTTAAACACTAGAGGTATCTTAAAATTACTATGATGAGAAAATCTTCTGAAAATGTCAAACATTTCACTTTGTCCTTCATTTGCGGGTAGACAAGAGAGAAAAGCCTTAATATATAGGATACACAGGATTTAATGTTGCAATCCTTTGTGCAATCATCCAAGCACAGCACTCGCACACCGAATCCCAATTCAGATGTCCGAGGAATAGTGCTCTACAGAGGACATCACACAAAACAATATTAAATCCAAAGGACCACCAGAAAGGCAGCACCATTCACCAGACACCTTATCTGAATGTTACAGTGTTGAGTGTGCGAGTCACACACTCGAGCTCTTGCATGCCGGGGTTATCAAGTTGGCACCTCCCTTCACAGATGTTTCGTTGAATTAGACCCATGACACCTCCAGAAGGCCCAGCAGTGATTTCTAGCATCCCAGACCTACGCTTAGACTTTAAAGGACAAAAGCTGGTCTGGGTATTTCAGGAAGATAAAATATTATTTCACTTAATTTCACTCTAAGAGCTTGTCAGTCTTAAAACTTTAATGTGTCTAAATTCAGGCACACATCTACTAATCATTACAATGTTATGGGCTAATTTCATATGATGTCTTAAAAATGTACCTGGGGATACGACCTGCACGATTGGGTAAAAAAAAAGAAAAAAAGAGTGAAGTAAGCCACAGTAAAAGATCTGAATATGATGATGACAGTGGCAACATCTTCATACAAATAAATCCATGTTTGAAGAACAGGTTTACTGAG
Source organism: Lutjanus argentimaculatus (assembly GCA_034769285.1). Lineage (NCBI taxonomy): Eukaryota > Metazoa > Chordata > Actinopteri > Lutjaniformes > Lutjanidae > Lutjanus > Lutjanus argentimaculatus. Next base: position 9,738,114 of record JAWZSL010000001.1, read on the forward strand.
TTGTTCTGCCTCCCTCTGTTAACACCTTTACCTTCACTGTTATTTCTGGCTCCGCAGATGTAACAATTACAGATGTAGTTATGAAGGAAAAGTGTTAGTAGAGAAATCAGAGCAGGAGGAAGGAACTTGTGTTGTGTCCTTAAATGAAGGGGAATATTAAGAGAGAAGGATGAAGGAAGACAACCACACACAGCTCTCACCTCCGCTCGTCTGCACTGAGTCACATAACAACGCAAACAAAATATACAGTACATTTTCCAAACACTCACTCAGTTTCAGGACCACCATTATTAAAGTGTATCTTTTTTACATCCTTGTAAAAAAAAAAAAATCTTTTAACAACAGTTCAACAACAGCACAAAACAGCAATTTTCCACTATAGAAAAACAGAGTAACACAGTGAAAACTCTTACAAACATGTTAACAAGTTCAAAGTGCTTGGTGTGTAGTTACTACCTTAAATAAAGGGGAATAATAAGGGTAAAGGATGAAGAAGGACCACCACCACAGCAGCTCTCACCTTCACTTGTCTGTATTGAGTAAGGGAGAGGGGCACGATCCCCCTACAGGAACCCTAAGGCACTACCAACAGATTGATGAATGATCAACCCACAGAGGCAAGGATATCAGTACACACAATACTCTACTAATAAATTGTAGAACCAAATATGAAAATACATTGGACTGTAATAACTGGAATAAGAAAAGATTGAAACTAGCTTTTAGTTTATCACCAACTATTCGTCACACTTGTCTGTAAAATAAAGATAATAAGGCCATTCCTGCCTCGAGAGTAGGCTGAAGTTTAGTTTATAGTTGTATTTTTAATGGGAGTTTTGTATTCAGAATCAAAGGGGAAAACAATTCTGATCCAGCGATGTGTCTACACTTAAGCACATGAAAAGAAAAACAGGCCTTTGTCGGTGCCAATCAAAATTACTTACCATTTTTTGATCAGCTCTATAGTTAGGGCACCGTTTCAAGTTCAAAGTAATCTTTATTGTCCCCAAGGGGGAAATTGTTGCACAGCTAGCAGAATACAATCAAACCAATCAACACTCAATAATTCACCCCCCTCCCCAATAAAATTACATAATGGTATTCAAAAGGCCAAGAGCAGCAGGGACAGTGGGTTCTTAAACCTGTTGGTCTTGTACCTTGGCAGATTATATCTGCGATGACAGAAGCAACCAGAACTCACTGAACAAAGGGTGACAAGGGTCAGCAGGCCCTGACTGGGCCTTTCTGGTGACTTTGTACACACGGGAGCAAATTGTTTAGATTTGTGCCCGCAATTTTACTGCAGATTCTGAAAATTCTTTCTAACCTGTTCCTTTTCCAAGGCAAGTGACCCAAACCAGCATATAAAAGAGAAAGTTAAAACAAACTCAATAAAGCAAGAATAAAATATTCTCACAAAGGAGGTGTCAACTTTCACAGCACTCATCAGTATTTGGTTCAAAGGATAAACTGTTGTCAGTTTGGTTATGCAACTAAAAGTACAAAAAGATCCCCTTAAATTAAAATAAACTAACGTTGGTAGAAGACAGAAAACAAACTGCAGGCTAAAGTGCTTCAGTATCACACTTTGGGCACCAGCCAACCACCCTAAAATGTTTAGCGGTGAGGACAGCCTTGTTTTGATCTGTGATCTGATCCATCTTACATGTCCAAGAGGATCTTTTGTTACTCTTAATGTTATTTTTACATCAGGAGACCTACAGCACTTAGCAGCTATATGTTAGTGACAGTGTAAATGAGAAAAAGTGTGTTTGGAGTTTGCTGGAGACTTGCCTCAAAGGGCTTTACAATCTGTACAGCAAACAACACCTTCTATCCTTGTACTTTATTTCTAATGATAAAACAGTGGAAAAAAGACAACAGCATCGGTTATTTCTGCATGTGGCCAACACTTATGTTCAAGTGACAAAGCCCTTTAGTAGCTTTAGTAGTTCTGACAGGAAAGCAGGAAGACAGGTGACGTCAATATCGAGTGTCAAAGTTCAGGAAGGGAGTGGGATGGTGGGGATGGATGAGTCAACAAAAAAGACTTTAACACAAGAGGCAGCTGTTTCATGCCAACAGAAAACATTGTTATTTTTCAAAGCACGACCACGATCATTTCGAAACCTTAAGCGTGGTTATTATTGTATTGTCTCCTAACCTTGACTGAACATTTAGTTTAAATCAAATCCTGATCTTTGCCTGAAACTACTCAAGTGGTTTTTGCGTGCAACCTATTAAAAAAACTTAACCAAAGTGTTACAAAATCATAAAACAGATTTGTCAGCAGTGATTCATAACAGGCTTGGAGGACATAGACAAATCATGTTGTCAAAAAACTCTTCTATGTGTTGCTCTAAATGGGCATGGACAAATGAAGTGTTTTATTGGGGAACTTGCTGAAAACAAGGAAGAAACCTCATAAAGAGGAAGAGAAGAGGGATCTCCTTTTAATGACGGTCAAACATGCAGTAGATGTGTGTTCAAAATAGACAGAAGTGAAGTTACAATATGGAGGAAAACAGAACACACATAAGAGGCAACTTGAGGACACCATTGGTATGGAGACAGAGAAGAGACAAGCAACTCCTGGAGGACAAAGATCCAGATCCAAGATGTCTGGAATGAGACATCTCACTGGATCTCTCTGTGAGCCAGATCCAATCACAGAGTCCAGTTAGAAGTTAAGTTAATGTGCCTGGCATAAAAACTCACTTGGAAAATGCAAGTGCAACCCAGACCTGTGCCCCAGAGAGAGAAAAATGAAGCAGAGGGTAAAGATTGGGGAAAGAAAATGAGAGAGAGCCTGCTGGGCAGGTCTGTTTTTAAAAAACAAAAAACAAAAAAAAAAGCTGAGAATCACAGTGTGGGGAATAAAATAAAAGCAGACATTTACCTGGAAGAGAAATAAGAAAAAGGGAAGGGGAGAGAGTCAGAAAAGAGAGGGAGGAGTCACAGATCACCACTAGAGGAAGAAGGAGCAACATCTTAGCTGGGAAGGCAACCCCAAACAAGTCAGGTGATAAAAACCATAAATTTCACCTTCACATATACCATTTTTATAATAAAATTAGCATGTATATGCAGATTTTTTTAACGTATGTGAACCCATTTTCCCCATCACCTTAGACCAGTGTGCCTTTCTGTTTTTTTTTCTGATGTGTCACACTCAACATCAAGAACATGCTGGGAAAAGGTTTAGTAAACAGTAGAAAACAGCACTGAGGGTTACAGGAGTTACATTTTAATATCTTTAACTTCAGTCTCCTTTTTAAACTCAATGCGGACTAATCTGGAATAATGTTCAAGTGCTGCTTAAACAGAGATGGATGGAATTTGTGGCTGAGATGACAAATATCGTTTTACACCAAAATCTGCCAAATTTTTAAAATGTGGGTAAACCTGTTAATAAATAGGCACTTGACTCCATTCCTATTGTCAGGAGATGAGTTGCCCTTCTGTTTTTTGTTTTGTCCATGTCGCTGGAAAACCGAGACTCAACTCCTGTGTGTGCAGGACAGCAGAGAGGAAGGTGTTTTTAAAAGTAACTGTGTTCAGCTCTCTGTACTTTTGTAGCTTCTAACTGAATCTCTGTGGTTTGAGGTTTAGTTTCTCTCCTGCACAGCTGTTCGTACTTTCAAGTATCTGCTTTATTTTATAGGGATGCACTGATTGAACAGCTGACGGTGTCGCCAAACAGCCGTAAACTTTGTAGCTATTCATGCTAATGTTAGCCAGCAGCAGACTACTATTCACAGATTGACAAATCTCACCTCCTGTTCTGGCTGAAGAATAAACAACCTGTGTTGATTTGTCTCCTCAAACATTTTCTCATCGTTCAAAGTTTTTACTGCAGCAGAACTGTTTGCACGCGTCACCTCCGGCAACCGGCCAGTCAGGGGCCACATATCCGATTCTGTGCCCGTCATATTCGCACACATACTCTGCACGATGGTCACGTCATGCGCGCAGCACACACTGGCCGTAATGTCACACCCACCACAGTGCTGATCACAGCAGCACACACTCAGACACACGCTCGCATGAAGTCAGTGTTAGCAACAGACTCCAAGAACAGAAGAGAAGACAGACAGTCTACAACGAGACAGAACAGCTGACGGTGTCGCCAAACAGCCGTAAACTTTGTAGCTCTTCATGCTAATGTTAGCCAGCAGCAGACTACTATTCACAGATTGACAAATCTCACCTCCTGTTCTGGCTGAAGAATAAACAACCTGTGTTGATGTGTCTCCTCAAACATTTTCTCATCGTTCAAAGTTTTACTGCAGCAAACTGTTGCACCGCGTCAGCCTCCGGTTTGTTTACGTCGTCTTCTACACAAGATCACGTGAAATTGCGTCCCGCGAAATCTCGCGAGATCGCGTTTCCTCTAGTACATAATATTAATTTAATCTTATAATAAGGCCTGGCTGTAATCTGGAGCACTTTTGGAGAAAATATATAAGTTATTTAATAGTCAGTGTTTTAGAAGAAAAGTTGCAAAAATGTTTGTGAATGCTGTCAATTACAGTTCTTAGAAAGACTGAAAATCGGAATTGGCCAAAATCAGAATTGGCAGGTCAGGCCCTTAAGAAAATCGGAATCGGCCAAGAAAAATTGGAATCGGTGCATCTCTATTATTTTACTGTTTCATGTTTTCTTTCAGCTGATAAGAGTCATGTTAAGTTACTGCTGATGAAAACCCAACATTTCCTGATTTGTTTCATAATTAAAGTTTTCAGATAACAAATTATGATGAAATTTTTATTGTGAAGAATTTGTTGGAAATGATTGTGTTCATCCACCGTGTTACAGCCACTCAACTTAAGACATTGTCATCAGTTGAATACACACATTTATGCAAGTGCAACTCTGCCATGCTGGGCTGACGCACTGAGCCAGTCAATCCAAGTATCACATGTGTATGGAAAAGGTTCAGAGTGTTGAAGAAGTTACAAATGGCCTTTACTGCATCATCCAGTGGGAAAGGCACTTCAGAGGGACAAACTGAAATTAAAATGCTTTGACAATAATGTTTATTCATGTCAAGAGCCTTTACCTAAGTCACCTCTTTAACAACTTGAAATCATTAGAGGAATATGGATGGACAGGACAGGAGGGACATTTCCCCTCCAATTATTGTTTGCTGATGTACGACCTGGAGACAGTTTTGACAGTTTTACTGCATTTGTGAGGCCGGTCATTTCCATGACATTAATGGTTTTCTACAAGTCAGATGACATGACCAAGATGCATCATGACATACATTCACAGTCAATACTAGACCTCACGTCTCTGTCTCACGTAAGCCCGCCATTCGCCAAATCCATTTTCAATCGACAGGCATTGTGATCTACTCATATTGCTTTACACTCAGCAGCTCGGGAAGTAATAAATATCCAGTCTCAGGTGTCACAGCCCAGCTTAGTTCAGCCTAAGTTTGGCTCAGTAGAAACTGTCCTCCCCACCACGTCCCAAAATAGGACAGAGACTGCTATCTTCCCCAAGAGACCAGTGAAACCCATCAAAACAGATCAGAGTTAAAATGCTTCAAGTGTCCAAACTGTTTAATATCCAGGCAGGGCATCAGTAGGCCATGCCAATGGCGTCTCTCAGTCAGAGCCAGAATGGCGGAGATGAGAGATGGTGCACGACTGCAGTTTCACTAAATGATTGAATTTTGAAGGCAGAGTGGTGACACCGTGGAGAGGGATGGCGCCGGTACAGCATCAGTCACAGCGCAGATGACAGAGTGGACGCTTGGTAAACAGCTAGACTGGGGTGAGGAGTCGGGGACATATTGTGCTGGGGTGTAAGGCAGAGAGGAAGGTGTGGAGCAAAGTAGAGACGGGAAGATGGATAGAAATAAGGAAGGAAATATGAAATTAGGAAAGAAGAAAGCAAGGAAATGAGGAAAGATTGAGAGGATACAGGAAGGAGATAGTGGATGAAAGGACTTTGATGGACAGCATGAAGGAGAAGTTAGCAGAAAAAAGAAATTAAGTGAGTTAAATTGTTCTGAGGATAGAAAGAGTAAAAGAGTAAGAACACATATGTACATCAGGCATAACATTGGTCACAATCTCAGTTGTCACAGACTCACTCTAGTATGAATGTAACTGAGGCTGCAGTTGAATGGGAGTAGAAACAAGTTGCACAACTTGTCCTTAAATTGCAGTTGAGGCAAATGTAATATTGATGCACTCAGGCCATCTGGGGACATCTGAACACAGCTGACTCCAGGAGAGAGAAAGTGGAAAGAGTAAGAGAGAAATCAACAACAGTACTTCTAGCTGTTACTTGGCTTTTGCTTTTTTTTTTTTTATAAAATGGTGGAGAGGATTGTTTAAGGTTGTTATATAATCTATTGTCCATTTGACAATAATACTTTACAAATGAACTGCATTAACAATGAACGCAGATGACCACATTTTCAGTAAATGGCCTTTTTCCCAATGAGAGACTTTCGTCTATATGGTCCTGTACGTCCTGTATGTTTGTACTTCTCCTAAAATTAGACTTCCCTGTATTAGTCTCCTTAACTCAAGTAATTCATCTTAAAGTGAATGGCATCTCAAGCTATACCTGATGGTACTGGACAAACAAGTTAAATAATCAATAACAAGAAGAGTGCACTCAGTAGATTGCAAGTCCCTGCAAGGCAATAGATGGTGAAGCACTTACTGCAATGCCACCACAACTGCGAGATGCAACCAGCAGAGATTTGCAAAGTTCTGCCAACATTAACATGACCTCTATAAATGTTGTCTCTAACTGAAACAAGATTTCAAATTGAAGCAGCTGTTGATCACTTGCAGCCCCTAGTGGCAGGATGGGAAAAGCGAGAAGCAGTCAAAAAATCAATTACTGACTTGCAGTTGTATGTCTCCACCAACCAGTCAAGTTGCTGTTTACATCCATGTCTGTCCAGACTCAAATAGTGTATATAGTGAAGACTGTGAAGGAATTTCATATTAAAGTTATCACTATATTGACCCATAACTTTGAAGGAAGTTAAGAGAAGGTGTGTACTTGTTGGTAAAATGGGAATTATCACTATATTGACATGAATGATTCCAGTGAATAATTTCCAGTGAGAAACATGTTTTTTTCACTTGGGGAGGAGTACAGAGGACTGATAGAGAGCTGACCATTATGATGTCACAGTGAGGTTGATCTTTGACCTTTTGAATAAAAAATGTCATCACCTCATCATTTTATCCTATTAGATATTTGTGTGAAACTTTGTCATAATTAGTGTATAAATTCTTGAGTTATTGCCAAACATGTCTTTAGAGAGGTCCAAGTAGCATTTGTACCAAGTTTGAAAAAAAAATCCCCTCAAGGCATTCTTGAGATATCGTGTTCACAAGAATGGTATGACCTGAAGGTTCAAGGTTTTTCAAAAATTCTGAATCACAGAGGTCCTTAAGCATAGTCATGAAAGTGCACAAAAACATTAGGCCAGATCGGTCTGTTAGTATGCAGGATTAGCATGCATGCACACACACATACAAAGAGATGATTGCATGATCCCCTAAAAAAATTAATTAGAAATTAATCTTCTAATAATTACATGTTCCGGCATATGGTCTGGTCGACAATAAATTCCCTTTCTATAGAGGCACTTTGCAGCCTGTGCACACAACTGATTATCAATTATATAAATATTCAACAGCCTTCCTCAGTTTAGTCTAAATTAACCAGAAAAGAGACGAAACTCAGATGCATAAATGTCCAACAATAAATAAAAACACTGCCTTTGCAACAAGTATTATTTGGCTACATACATTAAATTGCCTGACATCTGTGAAAACATTAAAGAAAACGAGAGACTGCACAGGATTTACACACCACATAGCATAGCTAGGCAACAGTGGTTGTTGATGTCGTCATCTGGAGAAAGAGTGACATTTGTTAATGAGTGTGTTCTTCTACTGACCTGTCGGAACGTTGCTCTGCGAGTAGCACCCTAAAGTCCTTCATAATCTAATTTAGGTTCAACTTCTTTGCTCATTCACGCTTCATGCATAATCTAACCAGTCTACTCAACCTCTCCTGTCCCACTGTGACCAGTCCGCTCATGCTGTCTGTCCCACTACAACCAGTCCGCTCAGTCTCTGTCCCACTGAGCTCCTCGAAAAGTTTTCAGAAACTTTTGGGCTGAACGCGACTCTGCAGTCACATTAAGGATTAATGTCGAAAACAGCAGAAAATTCTCACTCACCTCTCTGATGGTAAAAGTTCTGCAGTGAATGCAGTCACCATAATAATTTGCACAGCATGAAGCATTTCTTTTCACTTTTGTCTTTTAGTGTCTGAATTCTCTGAACAAAAGCTGTGTGAAACTTTGCATACGGTATATACAGACAAGGAGGAAGGGGGTATGCATTAAGAAAAGTATGTGTGTGCACAGAACGTGAACTGGATCCTTTTATTTGTCATCAGTTCTATTGACACTGTATTGATAACCAAAACAAGACTAGCATCAGTATTATAGATACTTCAGATTTTAATGCACTTAACTGTTGAATGACCTGTCAACATGGAGGTAGGTTTGAACATTTCCATCGCTATGGCAACTGAGCAAACTCAATCTGCTGATGAGGACCATTTGATATGGTTGGAAGCTCGAGAACAAGTGAGTAAATGGAACCTTAGTTGAGATTGTTTTATCAATCACTCACAAGTCAGTCACTAAACACTTGGCTCAATAGATACTGAGAACATTCACCCAACTTTAGTTGCTAAAACTGGATGGAAACTATTAAGAGAGTTAAAAACAAAAAAACAAAAAACTACTCTTGCAATGGATTAGAGCAGCCATCCATCATGTCCCACAACCACAGGCCCCTTTGGATGAAAACAAGCACTTTAAAAGCAGCCGTTCATAATGTGTGTCTGTGTAAAGGTTAGTTATGACATTACTGGGGAAATGACGTGTGTGCCGATTGTGCCTGTAGATCAAAGTGAAACAGAAAAGAGTCTTAGTGATGGTGGTGTGAAAGTTTTTACTGTCAAAAAATATGGCCCTAACATAAAACACCTGCTTTTAGATTGGAGTTTGGTTGAACAGTAACAAAAACCCAACATACATTACCTGAGGAGTCAGTAAAGTAGCTATAAGTGTAGTGTAGTTGATGGAGACAGACTGAAAGGAGCCCCTGTTTCTTTAATTATTTCTAAGTTAAAACACTGATCCTTGATCACCAAGACAGCATAATTGCTCACCTCACTGACTAGAGGATTTGGGTTCCTTTCATGCACTTAGACAAGCAAAGTCCTCAGAATTTGTATTTACCACCAGCCAAATAAGAGTGGTTATTCTCACACGAAAAGGGGCTAGGGGCATGACGCAGGAGCAAAGTACCCCGATGGTTGCTCTCATCCATACCAGACAATCGGAGATCTCATCGCCAACCAGTTGTCTGAAGACTTCTAAATGAAAAATAGTTGCTTGAACAGTGCAGAGAATGGCTATTAACAAACTTAATCCACTGGAAACAAAGCTCTCCCTCTGTCCTCCTCCTTAGTGGGAGGCAGGCACAACTTTTCCATGTTGCTGCCCCAATATGAAGGACCACTCTGAAGACTTTGGATTGGTTCTGTAAAGGTTTCTTTAAACTCTATTATTGTTTCCACTCAGCTTTAACAATAAAAGTTGTGTCCTCAGTCTCTACTGAGCAAAGCATTTAGAGACTGACTTGTGAATCCATAAAAAAAAAAAAACTGCACTGCCGAACCAATCAAAAAAGGGCAGCCCTTCATATTAGGGCAGTGACATCTTGTGCTTATGATGGGGAGAGAACTTCGTGTTTGGTAAGGCGTCCTTGAAAAAAATATGTTTGTTAGCTGCTGTTCAATCATCTACTTTGCATTTACAAATCCCCAGAAGATCTCGAGGCAGTGAGATCTCCAGTTGTCTGGTATCACAAGAGCAGTTTACCAGTTAACTTTAAATTGATGGTGGGATTTGGAGGTGAAGCCTGTTACCCTCCATCCTTTGTACCACTTATTTTCTTTTCTACATTTCCAGCACATCTGTATTTTTTCATCTGTTGCTGCTTTGCTTCTTTCTCCTCCTTCTCTTGTTTTTCTCTTTAGCTCCACCTCTCAGCATGTACCTACTGTAGCGCCCCGCACTGTACAACAACCTGACATCGCTTATACACACTCATCCAAGCAGAGAAAATCCTATTGCCTCCTCAAGCGTTTGTCCCACAGCGCTCCGTACTGTAGATAGGAGCAAACACAGATAGCAGCAATCTGCTGAAAGCCCTGGGTTCCCCCTCTACCTCTCTAATCCACAATCTGTCAATAATGGGTTGACGTCTGACAAGATGTGGTGGAGAGAAATAGGAAGCCCATTGAAATGTTACAAAGGTTTGATGTGCGATGTCAGGTACTCCCCTCCTTAAACATGACACCCTCTTCAAGCTCGGACTGCTGAGCAGAGAAATGCAATCTCTTATCTTGTCACTCTTATTGCAGAGATGTGGGGAGGAGGAAGCGAAAAAGGAGAGGGGGGCTGACAGAGGAGGAAAAGAGGGAGAAGTGTGAGAAAGGCGCACTGTGAGAGGAGAAAGATGGGAACAGGACAACAGGAGAGATGGAGCAGAGAAAGACGGAAGGTGGAGGAAGTGAAGTGGAGTTTTTTTTTAGTATATGTCAGGAGCCGTAATCCCATTCTACACAGTTCAGAGTGAAAATCTGGAGTACTGGAGCAGAGAGAGGAGGAAGGAGGGAGAGATGATATGGAAGGAGGAGAGAGGGAAGGAGAGGGAGGTGAAAGCATTGAATGGAAGGTGATATGGACTGAGACGGGGGAGGAAGGGAGGAAGAGAAAGCGAGAGTGCTTGATACACACAGATTTTTTTCGCCCTGGCCATCTTGTAGCCGCAGCTCCTCATCACAGGCGAGACCAAGCCTGCATCGTGTAAAAAAAAGATAACACAGCGAATTTAATCCCAAACTGTGCTGCATCTCATAACTCATAATGCGCTACACACATTCAGCCAGTATCAGAGCGGGGCCTGGCTGCTGCCGCTTCTGCTGCTCCAGGTCTAGATCCAAAATGGGAAACAGGCAAGAAAAGCAATATGTTTTAATGAGCCCGGGTACCACAGAGAGAGACTAAATTTCTCCAAGTCCCAGGCTGAAAATACATATACGAACCCTTGCTAACAGCCCTCGCCTGACACTTGTATTACATGGAGGCCTCAAAATTAACATGGTAAGCAAACACACACACCACACACATGCCCCGTGTTACTTCCTGCTTATTATTTCCATGGTGGGAAGCTGAGCTAACTGCAGCGTGAACATAAAGCCCTTGGCAGGCAGCTCAGAATGATGTAGGGCCTTGTAATGAATTTGATTTCATCCTGCCATTTCAGGCAATAAACATACAAGCTTAAGACGCACGGGGTTGTAAATTTTAACCGAGGCTCTCTTTTCAGCTTGGGTGTGTGAATATTGGTTAGTGAGTGGCGTGACATCCTCACAGGAGAAAGGTCGGACAAGAGGATTGTGTGTATCTGTGTGCCGGGTGGCTAAGTAATGCAGCTCTGGTGCAGCATATGTCCTTCAGGTATACACACATTTTTCCACATATCATACAAGGCAATAAATATTTAACAAAGAAAATATTGCTAACATTGTCAGCCATACACAATGTGTGTCTTGGCTTCTTTCAGTTGAATAACATTTGGCCAACCGCTCTTTTTTTCAGTTCAGTGCACCAAACTACATTCCTTATCAGTCTTCATGAGTATGTTTTACCAGTAATACTCAAATTGTAATGCCTTTCATTGTCATCTGTGAAGTGAAAACATAAGATTTTCACACACTCAGAGAAAGTAAAAGTGTTTGTGCTTCTGTGGTTCAGTAATGAGATCAGAGTAACTGTGGACATTCTCTTCCCAGGCTGCAGGACATGTCCCACATCACCTGCACTGCACATTCAGTGTTCCTTCATACGAAGACTTAAGCATTTATTTGGGCTAAACCAGAGGCGGTGATTCCTGGAACAGTGTAAAGAGGAACCAAGCCGTTTTGGGTGAGTTTTATTTTGTTTCTGTCGAGTCTGAGTGAAGCTGACAGTGCTTATGTTTTGCAAAAGGAGTCTGGTGAGTTTAGCAAGAACAATAAAACAGCTGTTTCTGGTTAAACAAAACTCTTTGGAAAAAAAGGGTCCCTCACTGTCATAGTCCTTTCCATATTGTTGACAGGCTCAGATTGTTATTTTAAGTGTCTGTAGTGGCAAAAACAAGAACAAGCAAACAAGTAAGCATCACCAGCTCTGCGTACTCTGCAGTGCACCAGGATGAGGTGGCTGATAGCACATCACCTGCGCTCTGTTTCTGTCAGTCTTTTCCACTTCCATCACAGTTAGTTTTGTGCTTTGTTTTGATTTAGAAAACTTGGTTTGTAAAGTTTACAGCCTGTCATGCTGTTGCTTTGTTCTGTATAAAATGATGCAGCTAAAAAACAAGAGCTGAAATTTTACCAACCACTCATCTCACCATCTCTCATAAGGGCGCCAGCTAATATAAAACTATATTTATGATTCCCCTTAATTCCTCAGTGAAATGTTCTCCCTGTGTATTTTTGTAAGTTTCTATCTGATTCATCCTCTAACAATAGCAATGCACATTGACTGACAAAGAAAAACAAATGCTCAGCTGTAAGAATCTCAGTCGACTGAGAGGGCTCTGATTAATGATTTGAATGTTTGAATATTGGGGGGCAGCTCCAGTCTTTGCACTGTCATAACAATGTAATGAAGCCTGTCATGAACATGAAGGAGTCTTTATGGATTTTTATGACTGTTGTCATTAAGGGTCATTTGGTCAATTATGTCATTTTTTTATGCAAAAGTTGACATTGTTTGAAATGTCTTTGTCATGACATTATCAAACTTGAAACTGTTTAGCTTTATGTTTTAACATTTTACATTAAACAGCCACATGTGGTTGGTTTTGACACTGGCCATGAGACCATTATAGTGTGTCATGAATAATCTCCTGAACCTCAAGTAAAGTGCTATCATTTGGAAAAGTCATAAAGACGTAAATAATTGTTATAAGGCCAGTTTGACGAGAGTACAGCACCAAGGTGATTTAGTTTACAGGGTTATCTGATGTACAGATGGCGATTACTTACTGCTAAAGTAGGCTAACCTCTGCCTGCTGTTATCTGTAGCTGATGTTAGCTGGTAAGCTCAGTTAGCCATGGAGCTAGCAGCCTAATTAGCTGACTCAGCCATGAGCAGCCAGGATCCAAACCCAGCAAGAAAACCACCTTGGTACTGTACTTCCTGTCATAAAACTGACAATATGTACATTTTCTAAAAAAGATAACACTTTAATTAAAGGGATGTGCACGAGACTGTCAATACACTGTCATAACAATGTCATGAAAATGAGGGTGCCTTTATGGATGTTTATGCCTGTTGTAAGTAAGCATCATTCAGTCAGTTATGTCATTTTTAATGCAAAGTTGACATGGTTTTTTACATCTGACAAGCGTGTCATGAATATTTCCCTTGACCTCAGGTGAAGTGGTACATTTTGGACTTGTCATAAAGATGTAATTAAAAATTATAAGGCAAGTTTGACAACAAAGTACAGTACCAAGTTAGTTGATATACAGATAGCGGTTAGCTAGTCTACTTGTTGCCCCAGGGTAACAGGAAAAAATATAAGTGATGCAGTTTTGATTTATGTTGTGTCCTTGAAGGGGTGCGTAGCAGCAGTCCGACTACCCAATACTCCGACTGCCCAATACTCCGACTGCCCATTTCTCTCACACACACACACACACACACACACACACACACACACACACACACACACACACACACACACACATCATGAACGCATGATGGATAAAGCACTGTCCGCGGTGCTGAACCAACGCCCGATCAATACACCGTACGTCGCATTTAGAAATCAGACAAGCACTTATGATCTCACTTCAGCTATTAGTTTGTTTAAAAAAGTCGGGCTGATATTTACGGAGCCTCGAACCTTTATCAGCCGTCGGTTTGGCCCCAGTGCCCTCCGTTTCTCAGGTAGTGGTTCTGGTGGCTGATCTTGGACCCCTGCTCTTTGTTTGAAATTATGTAGCTAATTTAATATTAATGTAAAGACCCTTACTGTTATAATGTGTAAGTAACTGTCTAGTGGAAAGGGGCAAAGTAATGATAACTGGTAACTTCGGTCGGAGAAATGGGTAGTCGGAGTATTGGGTAGTCGGACTGACGTATGCTCCCCTCCTTGAAGGATCCACACATTTTACCATTTATCAATACAAGACAATAAATATTTAACAAAGTAAATATTGCTAACGTTGGCAGCTATGCATAAATTTATTTTTTAGAAAATTTCTAAAGTCAGTGAAGTGCATTGGGAACTTTTTTTTTCATTAAAAACTTCCCAAGGCTGAATATAAGACTTAGACACTTCAGGAAAATGGTTTATTCAGTGATAATGAAATTAAATTCTTTCTTTGTGAATAGAAGATTGGTACGTAGAGATGTTAATAAAGTGAAAAGGAGGATAAAAGACGAAAGGAGTGGAGGAGATGAGGGGTAGAGTGCAAAGAAAAGTGGATTAACAGTGTCACTCATTGGAACAGATTGTAAAAGACGAGGAATAAGAAGTGTGTGTGTGTATGTGTGTGTGGACTCAACATATCAAGCAGTAGCACAGAGGTTAACATGTTCCATCAATTATGAAATCAGCAGTGCCTTCCTTGGTACTCGAACACTTGACGGGAAGATTTTCCAATCAAATTCAAGCCGCTTTGTCAAATAAAAAACAGACTTTTTTTATTCAGCATTTTACAACGTCGGTGGAAATTCCAGCCTCCATAAATAATTCACATGCACTGAGGCTGACTGTTACGACTCCAATTCAAAAGAACTGCATATTAGTCTCACTGCACTGCACACATTTATTTCTATTATGGTGAATAACCGTAAAACAAAAGCCCAACCTAAATTGCTGCTGATCTCCGGTCTTGTTTCACTATCAGGAATTTAAAATCACTTAGCAGACCTATTACAGACAGTATTGCATAAAAGCCCAGATGCTGTATTGTATCTTTTACTGATTTAGAGGAGAGTAAACATGAGCAAAATACTAACCAGAAATTAGCAGAATATTTTAAAAACAAGCCAAAAGATGATGCTGCGGCATGTGCAGGTTGAAACACCATACTTAAAAATCAACTGGAGAAAAACATCAATATGCTTCACACAGATCTAACCATTAACCTACAACCTTCAAAATGATTTGTGCTAATTTTGTGATTGCCACGTTTATACAGCAAAGCATTGTTAATCAGAAGTGGCATAAGGACACATTCTTTACTCAAGAAGAAACACAGATACTTGTGTAAAAAAAAAGAAGAATGGTAAAAGTATAAGTACTGATTCAACTTCTTTAATCAACTAAAAATGAATAAGTACAGGCTCTTAAATGTACTCTGAAGGACATTTTCTGTTCAAAGCTAACTGAACCCCATCTTTTCTTTGTGGTTGAGTCACTCTCTCTTGTCCATTTGTCTTGTTAAAGAGTTTAGATTTTAAAGATTTTATGTTGTTTTCATCTTTTTACATCTGTCGTGCGTAATTTGATGGTGCACTGATGGATACACCAAGGAATCTTCTTTTCTATGTGTTGTCTCGTACATGTAGGTTGAAATTGTTCTTTCTTTGGGGATGCAGCGCACAATGATGCAGAATAAATATAATGAATAATTTCCCTGAAATGCAAAACAAAAGGCTATTTTGAAAATGTAAGGAGCACTGATAAACTGGTTGACTGATATTGACCTATCACAGTTGTATTGGTCTATATCAGTATTGGCATACATGTTGTTCAATATGCCCCTATATAACTATGTAACTTTTTTCAACAGAACATAGCGCAGATTATTTTTATTTGTTAGCTCTATAGGCAGCATTTCATGTATACTTGATTGTTTTTCTTAATTCAGGTTTAATATATACAAATATTTTGCTCTATTTGTGATTTTTGTTTATAGTATTTATAATGATTAAAAATACCAGTGAAATTTACTGTTTCAGTGTAATTTTGGAGAATAAAGTTTTTTGTTAAACTGTAAATACATTGCCTGTGTTACATGTCTTTGTCACAGTAGCGTTTTGCGGAACCATTGCAAAAACTATGTATATAACTGTATATATTCATATTCAGTGTATGATGTTATATATAAAGAATATCAGCCGATTTAGCAATAATAAAGGTTTTTTTCACTCCCTAATTTTGGTACTGACCCCAAAATCCAGTATGGGTCAGAAACTTAACAACTTAAGTACAGTAACAAAGTACTCGTACCTCCTTACTTCACACCTCTGCTGTGAATACACCAATTTAGGACAGGGTGCGCATGTGTATTTACTGAACAGAACACCTAATCTAAACTGCACTCACTTATTGTACTTGCACCGGTTGGTTGCCAGCCAACTAAAGCACACAAGTTGATGTTATGGGATGGAAAGACGAGGATTTCACTAGAGGATTCTTCCTTTAGCTCTACCTCTAAGTATCACTGTAAGCTGGTATACCGCCTTAAACTGTCTAGAACACTGAGTTCAATGAAGCGGTGGCTAATGTCTACGTGTTTTCCTCAGAAACAAGTGCATTAGTGCATGTTTATCTCCTTCTAATTGTCAATAAGTAGAAATGTGCATGTGGATTTGTAAGGCTCTGCGGTGTGTTTGTGTGTGTGTGTTTGTACAGACTTTGTCATTGCTAATGTGTTTTAATTTGTCGCAGCCTGAGGGCCCTCTCTGTCTGCTTTAAATGGCTGTCTTTCTGGCCATTTAATGCCTCGCATTGTGTCCCTTTAAACAAACACACTTGCATACAATCTCACACACATACATATGAGGATAGCTCACACTGGCCGAATAATCAAATCTGCAGGAAAGCACTGAAACATAAACAAATTAGCTATCATACATCAGCATGGAATCTCATATGTGCACATTCCCATGCCCCGACACATGCCGACACTTATACATCCAAAATTACAAATCACCCACCCAAACAGAGCGAGCTAAACCCAAAAGGAACTTGACTATGTAATTTTGGGTGAATAGCAGCAAGCCTCTATGGTATAATGGCCACAATCCGGCTGAAGGCTGTTTCATTTCAGTATCAAAGTGGCTGTAATGAAGGCTGAATGACACTGGGGAAGGGCACAATAGCTCAGATATTGCTTCTAATTAATGTAGCTGATGTTAGAAACATGAATTAGATCTTTCTGAGCTGAGCAATAGATGTAATTATAGTCCATTCTCTGCTACATACTCTGTTTCTTACCTTCTTTTTTTAACTTTCTCATTTACATATTTTTGTTTTGTGTCATCGCTCATATTTCTCTGTCATCTACCCTCACCTATCTCTACACTCTTACATATTACTGTCTGTCTTGTTGCGAAGATTTTAATATTCCACTCATCTCGTTCGGTCTGTGCCTCTGTCTGGCTGTCTGAATGCCTCTCTAACGATGAGACTAACTATCTACCTGTCTCCCTGTCTTTGCTCCCGCTCAGGGTGTCTGTCTGTCTATCAGTCTGTCTCCGTCTCACCCTCTCTTGCCTTTCGAAAATAAAAGCAGAGCCTGTTTGACACCAACAGGATTACCTGGGCAGACGTGATTCTCTCACCTTTGTTCTCCGCAGTGCCAACAAACCACATTAACATTCCAAAGGAAGTGGAGGGAGCCCTCTGATTGGTGGACTGGGGTTTGCGTAAACCAATTGAACGGCCGACACAAATTAATCACGCCTGGCTGGACCACGATTCAAGACGGAGAGCAACTGTGGTCAGGGGGCTCGTCCACATTACTGCATATGAATGCAGCGTGCGTGTGTCTTTCTGCCAATCAAGCTTTAAGTCAGGAAAGTGCAAAAAAAGTTTGACAAGTTCTCACTTCATATCGATATAGAAGCAAACGGTAAATGAACTGTATTTGTACAGCAGTTTCTAATCTGAACAGACACAGCACTTTACAAAACCCATCACTCACACACTCACGGCGATGAAGGCAGAGCTGCTACGGAGGCGCTGCCCTGCTCACTGAGAACAATTTGAGGCTCAATGTCTTGCTCAAGGACACTCCAACATGTGGATCGAACTACAGTAACAACCAAACAATTTACAATTTACTCGACCACCTGAGCCACAGCTGCCCCGAGGAAGAAAGTGATATGCCTTCATTTTCCACATGTATTGTAAGAACAATCCTTATTTCAGCAGCACTGCTAGAACCACAAAACATATTCAATGACTGTTATCTAAGGAATTGTTCTGGAAAAGACACAAAGTGAAAGTAGCGAGGGCAGTATTTTTAGACTTTAAAAAAGCATGTGATACTGTGAACCATGAAATACTTAAATAAAGTAAAACAGCTTTTTTTTTTTTCAACAAGCTATAAGCCGTGTTTACATCAAAGTTGTAATGTAGACAGCGGTGGGTTAAAAGTAACCGTGTGAAATCACCACTTCAAAGTGCACTATCAGGTTCAATATCAGGTCCTTTGCTCCTCTGCTTTATATACAGTACAAATCATCTACCAGAAAGCTGCCTTCTAAAGTGCAGATTTTTCAAATCTCCAGTTTCTGTGTGTCCATGTGTATATGTAAAATATGCAATGTCAGACTACTGTTTTGTTCATGTTAACACTGCCAGGCCTGTGCCAGAAAGGTGTTACATAAATAAAGGTGAAGAAATATGTCTCACAACTATGAATAAATAAACATTTTTCATTGTTTATGTTTTTAAGTTACTACTGCCATTGGAAAATCAGCTCACTATGTATGATCAGAATGCTTTTCTTTGGTATTGTTGATGTAGACGTTATTGCCACCTACTGGCCCTGAAATTGTTTTTGTGTGCACAGAAATATTTTGTAAAACAAAGGTCGCACGGACAGAAAATATCACTTTTATCAAAGTCAAATCAATCAGTTTCATCAAAGTATTTAAATGCATGTAAATATGCAGCATAAAGATTCAGTGCCACATGTATACAGATGACACACCTATTTATGTGTCAGCAGAAACTCCTCATCAGAGTTGTTAAGTGGGCAACTGGTCACTGTCTCCCTGTGACTGTTAAATATGTTAATAGATTTACAATTAATATTGACCAACAGGAAACTGATGAAGTGGAGTAAATAAGATCATGGTAAGAACATGTATATCAGTCAGAGCAGCTCAGATGTATATGCACAGCATGACTTACATATCATACTATATTATCATCTGGGGCCGGGCCTCCCACAGTAATCAAGCATGCAATGTTATTATACAAGCAAACTTTACAAGTAATGGATCAGAGACTGGTAAAAGTTTTGGCAATCTGATTAAGTTCTCATCCATAAAAACAATATTAATATTTATATATTTAAAAACTGCCTTGCCCTGCATATTATCTCTCAACTGATCAAAAAAATACAACAACAAACGAGTCATGACAAGAGTAGCACAATGGTTCACAGAACAACTTTTTGTCTGTCATCTTTTTGAATGTCTATCATGAAACAAATTACCACCTGTTTTTATGTACGTGAATTTTCACTACACAAGGGAAACAATGGTTTGAACAACAGGATATGAACACTGAACAAATTTTAATTGGATTGTCGGATTAACTTGTAAAATGCGTGCTCACATGCTGCACTGCACTGCATGTATAAAAATCAAAAGTGTACAAAAAAAAAAAAAAAAAAAAGAACAATTGTGTTTTAAGAGGTTTAGAAGGGTTTGTCTGAGATTATTTATTAGCTGGGAGCAGTGACTTCATGAGGTCTCTGCTGGTCACCTGGCCCTCTCACAGTGACAACAACACTACAGGAAGTTAGTACGTGTGGCCACTAAATAGTCCACAACTTCCCATAAAATTACAACCTGTTTTTTCTAGACTTCAGTTTTTTGGTGAAAAAAGAATTTAAATGGTGAGATTTTACCAAAATATAAAAACTAGATTGCGAGCTAACCAGCCAGTTGACTTGAAGCTTTAGGCTATTTTTATAAAATTTATGGTCCAGTCATCACTTCATATATTGTCTACCCAAATACAATATAGCTCACTCCTGTTCATTGAAACTCCCTCCTGACATTTGCTGACATGCAAAAGCAGAGTGGCACTTTTCTCTTTCTTGGCAGGGCAGCACACTGGTACAGTACCAAAGCAAACTGGCTCCCAGTGCACATAAATCAATCATTCAAAATGTGAGTCAACATTTGCTGACGTTTGACATTATTTTATAAATCTGGATATGAATTTGCAGCTTTCATGATACATTATGTGGTTTTTCTATGAAAAAAATAGGTAGTGAGCCCAAAGGTATTCTTGCTAGAAATGAAGCTGACCACAGAGTCCTCTTTAAATGCATTGTCAGTTGGTCATTTGCAACCTAACTGCACATAATCTGGTAATAGGAGAGTAAATATTTTTAGCTTATAGCATCAGAGGGGGAAAAATGTATCTAAAAGAATGTTATAAAAGGTAAAGGTCAACTTTGTAGTTTGCATTTAATCCATACTAGCACTGGGAGCAGTGGACAGCCACTGTGCAGCGTGCGGGGACCAGATCAAAGCTAGTGTCTTGGTCAGGAGGATGGATAGGAGAATTGACCAAGCACATTTCTGATGGTGGGGGAGCACAGAAGAAATGCACAAAGGCATGAGGAGAGCATGCAAACTCCACAGAGAATGGCCTGCACACAGAGAGGAAGGAAGACAGTTGGTGCTGTTAAATCACATCATATCCTCTCATAATTGAATCATTAATATAGTTAAATATATCTTTAATTACCTGTTTACTGCTGTGGATGGTAGTTGATATGTACAGTATATGACTGCAGGGATAAGAAATAAAGTCATGTACTCCAGTGAAAAACAATTCAATATTTTATTAAGCAATTGTGTGTGTGTTGCTTGTGTTTTATGCATGAGCAGAGCTTGTTCTGAAATCTTATCCTGCTTAGTAAAAGAGCCGCTGGCTCCCAGGTGTCCTCCCACTTTTCCACCACCACAGAAAAACTCAGTTAAGGTCATTTTGAAAGATGGCATAAATCATTTCCTTGATTAAAACAAAAGCTGCGTATTCATTCACCTCACAAGACATGACATGAACAATCACAACAATGTTCTGAGAAGAGACAGCATAAACACCAACTTGTTCAAATCACATCAAAGTATATGACAGCCTCACATTGCAACAGAGACTGTGAAAATACAAGAATACATGCATTTCTGTTTGAACAAGCATATAAATGAAACAACACTAGCCTACAAATCATGTCAATGAATCATCACAAGACTTTCAAAACCTGGATATGAAATTGCAATCCCAATTCCGTTTCAACGTTGTATAAAACATAAATAAAAACAGAATGCAATGATTTGCAAGTCCTTTTGATTTGCATTCAATTGAAAACACTACAAAGACAAGATTTTTAATGTTCAAACTGATAAAACTTTTTTTTTGCAAAAACAAAATACACTCATTCTGAATATGATGCCTGCAAAACACATCAAAAAAGTTTGGACAGCAGCAACAAAAGACTGAGAAACCTGAAACATCGGTTTGAAACATTTCAGAGGAAAATAGGAAAATTGGTAACAGGTGACACTAACATGATTGGATATTAAAGGGGCAGCCTCGAAAGGCTCAGTCACACAGCGTGGATGGGGTGAGGTTCACCACTTTGTGAAAAACCGTGTGGGCAAATTAGTCCAACATTTTACGATTCTCAATACAAAACTGTAATCTATAATATTATTAAAAGATTCAGAGAATCCAGAGAAATCTCTGCACGTAAGGGGCAGGCTGAAAACACTGAATGCCCGTAACCTTTGAATCCTCTGGTGGCGCTGCATTAAAAACCCACATTATTGTATAAAGCATGAGTTCAGGAAGTCTTTGGAAAACCATTAAACACAGTTTGTCGCTGCATCTATAACTGCAAGTTAAGATTCTACCATGACAAGCAAAAGCCATCCATCAGCAACATCCAGAAATGCTGCAGACTTTTCTGAGCCCTGAGCTCACCTGAGATGGACTGATGCAAAGCGGAAAAGGCTGCTGTGGCCTGACAAGACCACATTTCAGAAATCATGGACGTCGTGTCCTCTGGGCTAAAGAAGGAAAAGGACCATCCAGGTTGTTACCAGCACTAACTTCACAAGCCAGCATCTGTGATGATATGGCATGTGTTAGCGCCAGAGACATCATGGCACAACTGTCACATCTGTGAAGGCCCCATTGATGCTGAAAGGCACATACAGGTTTTGGAGCAACATATGCTGCCATCCAGATGATGTCTTTTTCAGAAATGTCCCTGCTTATTGCAGAGACAATGCCGAGACACATTCTGCGTGTGTTACAACAGCGTGGCTTCATAGAGAAAGAGTTCAGGTCACTAGACTGGTGTTCCTGCAGCCAGACCCGTTTCCCATTGAAACTGTGTGATGCATTATGAAGCACAAAATACAACAATGTGCCAGTTACTAAGAAATGATAAACAGGTTATACATCAGAACAGCAATAAGCTAAAAAGATATGACTCCTTACAACTGAGTGGAAATGACATTTCAATCTGATAAAGAGAACAAAACTAGCTGTGTGCATAGAATATATTTGTTACCGACTGATTTTAAGGCAATAATTCTACAACTCACTTTTACTGGTTTTGAAACATGAGACAAGCTGTAGAATTTCAACATCTCCCCTCACTTTCTTACATTACAACTCTCTGCTCTATTCATACAGTATAATATCATTATCATAGAAATATAGCTTGATGTCTTTACCAGTAGAAACAATGACTTTTTTTCTAAGTTTGATTCAAAACATCCACCCACTTGCTGCTCTGTAGTCCTGCTTATGTCTTATGAAGTCTTTGAATCTGTAGGAAGGAAGCACATGCAGCCAGTGCCACTTTATGGTTCAGCTGGCTAGGGGACAAACAGAAAGGACATATGCTTTTGGGTTAGTCACATCTGCAAAAGCAGACCAAACTATGCATTATCACGGAGTGACCATCATACTAATTTGCAAGATAAGAAATATCCACAAAAGGATACTGACAGTTTCACTTTATTAGGCAGTGTCTTTTCATTTACCTCAAGGCTTGCTAGAAAACTTTGTGTGAATTCAAATGATCAATAAAAAGTTAACAAAACTTTTTTTTTTTTTTTTTAAATAATTTTATATCATAAACTCTACAGACTGTTAAGCACACAACAATGCTATAGTACACAGCTTCTATGCTTAAATAGGTACGTGTTCAACATATCTTTGTGATTCAATTGATTCAAACCATTTCAGGATACTGTCACAACAAGTACAATCAACACCAACAACAAACAAACAATTACGAAATTCAGGCAACTCACCTATGAAGCCTCATCTTACTCCACTAATCAAACAAAGTCTGACAAAAGCTGTCTTGTTACACTGGCAAAGATCCAGTCGATCCAAACCAGTGAAATATTTTAGTCCAAAACACACTATTACAAAGCTAAATACCAACAAACTGCTGTTTCATCATTTCACATTAGCTGGCAGATGTCCTGAGCTTCCATGTATTTTCTATCATAACTCAAGTTAGCATGTAAATATTGCGGCCGTGTATTGGCAAGAATCTTGTGATGTGGTACGTATCACGATTCAAGGGTTACAGATATATTTCTTTATATTGGGATACTGTAAGCAAGGTGATATATTGTTGTTGTTTTTTTAAATCTAATTTTAGGGAAACTGTTACGGTAAAAGGCATGATACCATATTGTTCCTAAAATCTGAGATTAAAAAGTTTTAATCAGAACAGAGAAGAAAGATAGCATCACTGCTAACTAGCGGTTTGGGAGTTTAAACACAACAAAATGAACCACTGCCACAAATCTTTGCGATTATCACAATATCACAATGAAGTATGACAACTGATACAGTATCATAAAACATGATACTGCAATATTCAAATGTATTGATATTTTCTGACACCCTTAGTAAATATTAGCAATATCTTGGAATCAAAAAGGCGGTTGCACTCTTACCTTGAAACTGACACCTCATTTTTACCCAGTAGGAGCTTCCCTGTGCTGTTTAAAGTCTGCAATATCCAGCAAGGGTCTGTGTTGAAAAAAAGTGCCTGATCCTGTTCTCTTGATTAAAGACTGAGCCAATTTGAACAGACTGTGTTGATGACTGGATCTTTGTATAGCTAATCATATCCCCAAAATGACCATATGCAGTTTTAATAGGTAATATAAAGCTAAGATTATGTCAGTTTAAATAGTTTGCTGTCAGTTTCTTTTATATAAATTCCTTTTCCACCATTGCACTTGTTTTGACTCTTTTACTGGCTCAAAGTATAGTATTAAGAAGGGAAAAAGGCACTATAATGTGTTTATGCTTCAGTTTCTCTGAAGCAGGGGTTTTTTTTCTACTATGCCAAGACATATCCTTAGAAAAAACTTGTGAATAATTCATTTTCTGTGGTATTATCACATTTGAACTTGGCACTATAAGGCCAAATGCTTTCAATTTACTTTGGGTATGCCTCGAATAGGCATTATATGCCAATTTTACAGGATGGGGAAAAGTTAATGTCAAACTAAATCTGTTAATATCTATATTTGTGGATTGTATCAATGACAGCAGTGTTACAGCAGTGTTTCAGTATATTGTGAAATGTGGTATACACTTTAATTTGAATGCTAACTACAGATGCAGTGCAGGGATGATGAAACTGTGAAGTCAGACATCTGAAGGTGATATCAGACCCAATCCAACATTTGAAAAGTGAAGGAGAAGGGGCTGCTATCAAGTTAAGAAAACAGAAAGGCTGCTGTTCAGATATGTGAGGAGAAGGAGAACAAGTCAGCACGTCACAACGTAGCGATGCATACTTAAAGGGAAAATTAGGCACTTTTCATATGGATTTTCAGTCAGTTTTGATGGTAAATGTAGTCAACTGAAGCAGTAATTCCACAGTGCCTGCTATAATGAATGAGAAAGCTGAGTTCTAATGCTGTAAAATCTGTTCTTTCTCAATCCAGTGATGTCACTGGATGCAGGAAGAACTACAGGCTATTTCTAGTGAGCTAGTGAGCTGATACATGGCGATCATGAGTGTAGGCCTTGGAGGTTCACACACAATGCATCCTGGTACATGTAGGCACTGCTGGCCAGCTTCGTGAGCAGGAGAACTCCGCTTTCTGGGTCAGTTTAGCAGGCACTGAGTAATTTATTTCTTCAGTTGAGTAGATTTATTTACTGACTGGACAGCCGTGTGAAAAATGACAAATTTTCCCTTTAAGCAAGTTACGAGTAACAACAGGTGCACGACGCATGCAACGTCGTAAATGAACAACATTTCAGACGGGGACACCATGACTGTGGTATTGTTGTCAGAGAAGCAAGTATTAAAACTTAACATGTTTCCTTAATCTCTGACGTCATATCATGGTCATTTTATGATTTATTATAGTACATATATCAAAAATTGTTCTTTAAATATTGCTGTTTTTCAAAATTTTCATGAAAAAGCCAGGTTGCTGGTCCTGGTCTTAAGTTCTAGATCATAAAGAAATAAGTCAGGTATTACATAAGCTTTGAGGAAGGCAGGCTGGCATATCTGTCAAACACACTGTAAATTCACCAGATGACGTAGCCAGTGCGCCAACACCATGCTCCTTGTGGACTGCTGGGCCCAGATTTTTATTTATGGAGCCATAAACCACCTACACACATCATGTACATGTGTGTTGAAAGGAGGCCTGCAGTTTAGAAGTGTAGAGGCACTGGTTTATGCACTTCTTCCACACACAACACACACACACACACACACACAGTACATGCATTCATGCAAACAAACAGGTAAATAAAGGAAGGTTCACACAGGTCACTTACAGAAACGTACGGCACAAGGTGACCTTAGAAAAGTGGATGTCACATTCAGACCTACAGCAAGGGATTGGCAATCATCAGAGGGCCACAGCAAAGAATTATGGGATAGAAAATGCTGGCCCTAAGGGAGGGATGTTAGGCTGATGGATAGAGAGGGGTGGGGGGGAAAGAGAAAAAGAGGGAGAGGGAGACAGGCCGACTAGCGGCACAGTCGTCAGTAAAGTGTGAATGACACTGCAGACAGCTGTGAAGAGCCAGATAAGAAAGAAGCGAGGGAATGAAAACGGATGGAAACTGACGGAGAGAGGAAGAAAGTGACAGAGTTTGATAGAAAGGGTATCATAAAGAAGTAGATAGAGTGAGATGAGAAAATACGAGAGGAGACAGAGCGATGAGGAGAAAGACAATAGGGGCCGTAAAAGGGGTGTGTATGTGTGTGTTATATGGACACAAATGTCTTCACAAGCATAGAAAGATGAAGGAAATACACAAGAGCAAGAACACTTTGTCAGCCCTGACGCCGTAAGGGGCGATGTTGTGTTAGAACTTGTGTTGAGTTTCGATTCAATTCAGGGTTAAGACTTGTTTTACTGACCACAGGTGGGCTGTAAAAGTTTGTTTGTTGTCTCTTTGTCTGATTATACACTGTAAAAATAAACCACTTGTTTTAACTTTATATTAATTCAGTTGTACCTGAGAAAACATGTTCAATAACTTTAAGATATGCAACTCAACAAACAACTCTTCAGTCACACTGAGGAAAATTACCAATAAGTTTGATTTCCTTTTACATTTTCTCAGTTTGAAGCCAGTTCTTTGTGTAAAATGAAGAACTAACAGCTGCTGCTGCTCCTGTTGGAGCTCCTTTGTTCCAGCATCAGCACAAAGACAATATGTGAAATCTCTCCCAGTGACTTTATTAAATTAAGGGGGTATAGGGGCTGAACTCAATGCTGACCTTAATCATGGTTTGCACTCAAATATTCATAACTGTAAAAACAATCAACCATGACACAGCAAGTTTTCATTCTGTTTGTTTTCTTCAAATGATAACAAAAAGAAGAGTCTCAGAGGAGTTTTATCTCTCAATCAATGCTTGCTGGGAAGTCTGCTAAAATGTTAATGTTTCGTTACTTGACTTGATTGAACTGTGTAAACTACATTCTTTCAACTCTTCATTTCAAGTCATAAGACTTAAAGTTAAACTGTAAAAATGAAAAAAGTTGAGAAAACTCAACATTTCAAGACGACTTACATCTTAAATTAGAATTGATTTTTGAGTTTTGAGCCCAAACGAGTTTTGATAAAGTTTTACCAACTACAAATCTTTTGTTGAGATGATTTACTTTTCTTCTTTATAAACTGGAATCTTTGAGTTTCCCCCAAAACATTGTATTTCAGAAATTATTGAAGTGAAAGTGAATAATGGTTAATATTTTCAGTCGAAACCATTTAATTTTCAGGCACTAAAATAGTGATAAATAAAGTTTACAGCTCACTGTGACCAATTTTTGAAATACTTTTTTTTTTTATTTCTAAAGCTCAAAGATTCAAGTTTATTTAAAGAAGAATTAGCTCAACTACAGATCACAGGTCAGCAAAACTTTACTTTATTTCAAACCTCAAAAGATTTTAATTAACTTGAACAAAAGTAGTCTATTTTACGTATTAAAGAGAAAAGATTAGTTGATTCCACTATATTCCTGCATGATTTTTTTTATAGTGTATGAGTTCCCTTGTGTGTCCAATGAGTGCCATACATGTCTCCTTATATTGTCTTCCATGGTGTGCTATTGCAACAGGTGCTGCCATTCAAATCCCAGCCTTATTTTCAGTTTTCATCTCAAATATTCTGACTGTTAAACCAGCATTTTTAACACCAGCAGTAAGAAAAGTAAACTACCTGAACCTTTTCAATTTGATGTGAACCTGTCCATTCTTCTCGTTCAGCCATTATTGCGATTAAGTTATAATGTGAATTCATGTTCTCTCTGCATGATAAGGCAGACATGATGATGAATCATTGAGGATTACTCAGATGTGAAATATAAGTTACTGTCCTGCCGGCAAATGGGGGGTAAAGAGGAACACTTTCCATTCTTATTATTCAGGCGGGGGCTAAGCCATCAGAAGTAAGACAGATGAGCGTTGAAAGAAAGAATGAAATGGACTGAGTGGAGAGATAAGTGCAGAGAGATAGAGGTTACTCTTTTTAATCTTCTCACCCTCATTTCATGGTCCTGGCTCTCTGTCTCTCTCTGTCTTGGCTGCTTTGCAATAAGATGGTTTCCAGTCATGCTGCTTTTTTCTTGTCTGTCCTTCCCAGCAGTGTACCGAGCGACAAGGGAATTCATTCATAAAACACACGTAGAAACAGAGCTGAACGGGGGATGGTTCAATACTACTTTTTTAAGTCTAAAACTAACCAATGCTGCAACCTTGAGTATCCGCTGATACAGATACCAATCCGATACTATCTTTTCACCTCTTGGTCGACAGCATTCAAACGTTCAAAATTAATTTTTTTCTCCTTTTTTTCTTCGTTGAGTCTGAAATAACACACAGCTGAGATGATGACAGCACTGCTGACAGGTCTCACTCATGTTCTACCTTCTGTTCACATGACACATGCTGCTCATCTGTGTTTCTCATGACACATCTACAGCATGTGTAGGTAAGCATTTACATGATAGTTAAGGCTAATGGATCGCATCAGATGACCGTCGTTAAAATCAAGCAAGTCAAGTTGAGTCCCTGCAATAAGTTAATGCTCAGGTCAAGCGAGTCACAAGTCAAGTCACATGATATTCTGGTAATTTCCCCCAGTTTCCACATTTAAATCAGTTAGACAGCGGTCTGAAAGACTATAAAAAAAGATACCTTACTCCAAAGTCATGAGTCATGACACGCCGAATATTGCTCATCTTACAGCCCAATGCACACAGCTTCAACATGTAGACAAAAGTCTATGAAACCTAGTTACAGTTGCCATGATTGGACAGTCGCTGTTCGCAGGAGGGGCTTAGCGGAGGGTCAGTTTGAACTTTCTGTACAAATACATGAGAAACCCTTTGGAGATTTAAAAACATTTTCTTATTTGAAAAAGGCTTGCAGGTAAAAACAAAGTGGTCTGGAGCATCTATAAACCTACACACAAATCTTTGTTATTATTCCTCATTACTAACTCCATTGTTGATATTATTATTATTGGTCTGAATTTCCACAGGTTGGTTTGTATTCAACATTGCAAATTGCTGCCCTTTAATATATTTATTATTTATGGATTATTTATTCATGACAATAAACACAATTAAGACCGAGCCTAATTCTCCATTATTTTAGTTACTCAGACATAAAATAAATTGTTTAATAAGCAATTTATTTTGTAGAGAGAAAGAGGAAGAGATAGATATATCAAAAAGGAGAGAGCGAGAGAGCGAGAGAGAGAGAGAGAGAAATAACAAAACTGCTGGAGCCCAGTCATCTTTCAGAGGCAGTATTTACTGTTTAATGCAAAGAGGCGTGTGCTCTATGACTAATGTAATGATCATGGTTATACAGTACATCCTGCCCACACATACAGTGTAGACAAATAAGGGAAATCCTGCAGGAAAGAAAAATGAGATCTCTCTCTCCCTGTATGTGTATGTGTGTGTGCTGTTTCTTGACAGCTCGAGCAGCTTCTGGCCTTTTGGCTGACCATTGCAATCTGACCTCAGTGGCAGTTAATCAAAGTCATATATAAGCCACCATTCATCATGGTTTACACACACACACACACCACACACACACACACACACGCATCGTTCCAGGTGGATTACATCTGCCACATCACGCACATCACGTTAAGGAGATATGTGCGTGAGGACGTGACGGTTAGGGTTACATGTGAGTCAGTGCGTGTCCATGCTTTTGTGGCTGTGTCACGGCAATATAATCAACACATACGTAAAGAGCAATATTTTAGGGAGCTGTGACACAGTTGCACATCTAAAAAATGACTATGTCCAACCAGCCTATTGGAGCTGAACAGTATATTAAACAGGCTGAAATTCTATTTAATATATGATCCATACTGTAAGTTGAAGCTAGTCGTTTCCCTCAACTCCTCGTCCTCAGACTTGAAGCTCGGGCAGGCTGCAGGAGCACAAGACAAGTGCAACATTATAATCTGACAATAACAACTGACGACAAGTCCTACACTGTAAGTTTATCAACTGTTAATAAGTGTCTGCCTATGTAAAGCAAAGCCTCTTACCCTAAAAACAAAAGCCGATGGCTCTGAAAATACACACTATGGAGTTGGAGTTCAGTGGCTGCCTGTTCTCTGCCTACCAGACTCCATTAAAATATTGCTCAATTTAACTATTATAAAAATCTACTCCTTCTAAAAGATTATTAATTATTTCTTAAGACTCATAAACAAACACTTACTCATTTTATTTGAACTAAAATGAATGTGAAATGGGCAAACTAAAACAGCCACTGTGTCCTGTAATGGAAATAAGGAGGACACCACAGCTGCAGTGTTGTTGTCTGGGTAGCAAATATTTCAACTTAGCATGTTTCCTTAGTTTCTGATGAGATATCATGGTCATTTTATGAATTATTACAGTAAATATATTAAAGATTTCTCGTTTAACGTTTTACACAAATAGGAGAGGATATGTCGACTGGCACAGACATCATTGTCTTCTACAATATGTGCCAGTACCAGGTTGGCTGTGTCCTTGCTCGTTGTTTATTTTGGTTGCTCCTTCCAAGAAGTCAGAGGGTGGAACTGAGAGCTTGTTAATGATGCTGTGCAGCTCAGTAAGCTCAGGCTGGGCACAGGACACTACCTGCACTTTCTTCTTATGTGCCAATTGACATTGTTTGCTCTTCACTGTTCTTTTGTTTCACATCCGCAAAACAATCACAAACTTCATTCCACTCACAGGCACGGCTCCCATTAATGACTTGCCTTTAGCCGCACCTCATTTGCTGTTTTGGATTCCATTCCTTTAATTAAAATACTTTGTTTAGCGTTCATTTTGGTTCATGTGTGCTCTCCCTCCTCTGGTACACTCTTGAGCCAGGTTGTGACAACTGAGGGGGGTTTTGATTTGTAATTTCGCAAAGAAAAAAACAACAAAGATTTCAAGACTTTTAGTCGCTACTCAAGTTTCAGAAATACTGAATCCTACATTTTCCACAATGCAACTCAATAGGACTTGCATTAGATCTCCCCTGTACTGCAGTCAAGCAGCGTGTTAAACTTTTCCAACTGGCTACGTTAGCCCAGCGATAATGTTAAGTATTAAATCCACCAAAACTATCTTGTTTAGTCTTTCCACTGTTCCAACAATCAGCAACTCTGCTTTGGTGTAAATAAATCCTTAATTCACCGCATTAAATGTGAAAATATTCTACCTCTACAGGTTGTCCCTCCTCCCCAACAGGTCCTTTGGCTCAATGGGTCTGTACTGGCCCACTGTCCCTGACTAAGGCGAGCCCGGGTCCCTGATGCAAAATCCCATAAGCACTCCTTCAGAGCACATCAGAAATTTTACAACTGTTTTCACAGGATGAGCAGCACTCTTCATAGCAACTAAACTGATCTTATGTGTAAAACAGGAGAAGCACCTCACTCTCTGGACTTCCTGCCTGGTAATCTGTCTGCTGCATTTAAAAGGGGATGAGAGAAGCTTGTGTAACTGCATTACTGAAGCCACCCCAGCTCCACCTGCCCTTGCTATATGCTTCTTATTAACAATGCTGTACAATCATCATGCTTCAGCTTTTCCTGTTTGTGCAACATTGTGCCAGGTTGAAGCTTCAACCTCTGATAGTCAAAACTGCAAAAAAATGGTTGGTCACACCCACTAAGCTTCCAGCTCAAGTTTGTGCTCACAACTGCACTTGCATCCAGTTTCTTCTTACATACTTGTGGATACAGCACACAGACAGAAACACAGACACACACACTCATGCACACACTCACTTGCTCTCTATAATCAGCGCTAAGATATATTAGCACAGTACGAGCTTTTCTTGCCTTAGGGCACACTCTCTCTATTGACTGGCTCTAATTTAGACAGAAACCCCCAGTGTCTTTTAAACAACTTGAGGTAAAAGAGAGTGTGAAGCAGAGAGAACGAGACAACTGAAACAGAAAGAGAGGGTGTACAGCTGCGGAGAAAAAGGAGGGAGAGCGGGAAGAAAGTGATAGATGAGAAAGAGGAGGAAGAACAAGGAGTTAATGATGCTTTCATTTTGTTTAAATTTTATTAGGAGATTGAATTCACTACCAAATCTAGTACAATAAAGTAAGTTATGCAGCTGCTGAATTGTACTTGCAGAGATGGGAGGCATTTATATTAAAAAGGTCAAAAGATATACAACAAATTAAACCATGAATCATTCAGAGTTTAATAAAACTGAAAACAATCTAAAGAGCTCATCACATTTGCTGCTGATGGTATTTTAAAGTTTTAGTTTAAATGGTTTTTCGGGGAATTTTTGAGTTGAGCCAACGAACCCTCACGGAAACCAGTGCATGAAAAACAAAACGCATGTGGAACCACCATATTCATTATGGCATTTGTGATCCTCTTTATTTTCTACGGCTGTCCCTGATCAGTCGAATCAGATTTGGTCATGTAAAAAAATATTCAATGATTCATTCTTATTTTTTCAATTCAGTGCACCATACTAAATTCTTATATCAGCCTACATAAGTATGTTTTACCAGTAAGACTTGCGTTAACACCTTTCGTCGTCATCTGAGATGTGAAAGCAACACAATCAGACAAAGTAAAAGTGCGCATCCTCCTATTGTTCAGTTATACAATCAGCAGACCTGCAGCACATCTGCGGCTGTCCAGCATCACCTGCCCTGTATGTTCTGTGCTCCTTCACACTGTGATTTAAGGATTCGTTTCGAACGAAAATATCAGCCAAGACATTTTTGGTGAGTTTTATTTTGTTTCTGTCGAGTCTGAATGAAGCTGACAATGATGATGTTAAAATTACAGCTTTCCAAACGGAGTCTGGTGAGTTTGGTGAGGGCATTCAGAGGCAAAAACAAGCACAAGCGAGCATTACCTGTCCTGCGCACTCCGCAATCCGCTCTGGTGAATTGGCTGATAGATATCACCTTTGTAGTTTGTGATAGTCTTGATTTGTAAAGTTTGCAGGCTGCCATGCTGTTTCATTGCT
Organism: Lutjanus argentimaculatus; assembly: GCA_034769285.1. Taxonomy (NCBI): domain Eukaryota; kingdom Metazoa; phylum Chordata; class Actinopteri; order Lutjaniformes; family Lutjanidae; genus Lutjanus; species Lutjanus argentimaculatus. The sequence continues at coordinate 9,771,275 of JAWZSL010000001.1, forward strand.
CTGTGTACAGCTAAAAAAAATGGAGCTGAAACTTGTTTACCAACCACTCGAGTCACCTTTTCTCATCAGTTAACCACCAGCGTATGTTGTCAAGAATTTTTTTAATAAATGTGCCAACTAATAATAATATATTTATGATTCCTCTTAATTCCTTGTTGACATGTTCTGCCTGTGCATTTTTTAAGCTTCAATTTGTTTCATCATGTTACTATAATGCATGCTGACTGGCAAAGGAAAAAAATGAATCTACTGTAAGATTTTCAGTCAGTTGAGGGGTCTCAAACTAAAGATTCTAATCTTCAACTTTCAGGGGGGAGCCCTATTGTTTTCTTTCATTTTTCCTTGGAGAACTTTAGCATCAAACACAGCAGAGCACAGAGCGTGCAGCTACACAATGTAGACATCACCCGAGGAACCAACACTGGGATTTCTGAGACCAGACAAAGTGGTTCAATTCAGAGTTACACAGCAGGAAGAGAAAGCATGATATGAAAATTGAACAGGATTCTACAGCGGTGGTGCTACATCAACCTAGTGAGGTTACTTCTGCAAAAAAATTGACTCAACCCTCTTATAGTCAGCCCAGGCAGTGCTGGGCTGAACGCCCAGAGTAGTTTCCCATAGACTGTAAAACATTTACTGCCCTGACAGTGGGGTTTTCCCATTTGTATGCTTCATATTTCCTCCTTTATTCCCCTCCTCTTTCGTCTTTCACCAGCCTTTTTCTCACTTTTTATGCATCCCCTATATGCGCCTTCTCCACTTACTATCTTTCTTGACTTCGCCTTTTCTCCCTCTCTCTGTCTAAATGTTTTGGAGAGTTGTTGTCCACTGATAAATGTATTAGATTTCCCCTATCCCCGTCCCTCCCTCTTTCTGTCTCCGTTTCTCTCTCTCAGCAGGAGAAGGGGGGTACTCTTCTTAATCAAAGCGACTGCCCCAGAGCTAACCCAGCACACTACAAAGTCTCATCATCATCATCATCCATGGGAACCGATCAATAATTCAGCATGCTGCCCAATGCATCACCATGCATAGAGATATTTTTTGCTCAGTCCTGTACAGTCGGAGAGCTCTCGTACATGGGAAATGGAGCTATTCACTGAAGACCATAAACAAGGAGAAAATGGCAAATACAAGCCTATAATCCCCAGTTAGTGCGCAATAGTTCTAGCCCTAAGGCTTTAGGGCTTGCAGAAGTAGTGTACTTTGTAGAGCCGCATTTGAAATGCAGACACAGTAATCGAGGGGATTTAAAAGAGCAATGGAGCAATCACAAAGGTTCTCCCCCATGGGGCACTAAGGATAATATGGGGGCATATCAAAATACTGTGAAGTGATTTCTTCCTCTTCTTGTTTTTCCTCGCCTTTGTTCCTGTTTTTTTTTCTGGTCAGTGAAAGCCTCATATCTCCATAAGACAATTTATGTTACACTTTTACGCAGGCTTTGCTCCCTAGCTGTTAAATCTTGAGCACTCAACTTTGAACCTCCAAACAATGAAATTTGCATTTACATACTCAGTCAATCAGGATGAGCCCATTTATCTCTATGGGTACAGGTCCTGTATGGGCTGTGCTGCTAATCCTACACTTCATCCACTTTTCCTCAGCCAAGAAACACAACAGAAACCCAGAGGAGCTTTACCTTGAGACGCCGTCAGGCTATACCCCACAAACATTGGCTTGATCATTGTGTCTGCCAACAGTCAAGGCCACTGCTTCTTACTTCTTTTGATGATGATGATGAGGAAGACATGTTGCTGTGCAGGGACCAGGAGGCTTTGTAATTTATTTATCTATGTCAGCTTTTTCTCCTTATTATTCTTCTGTCCTGCTCTGCTTGTTGGTGAGGCAGAACTTCCTGCAGGTTATAAGAAACTGAAATGCTCTGCTGCTAGCCTTACTACACTGTCTTATGGGATGCCTTGACGTCAGCAGTGGCAGCTCATAAAAGAAGCATCTCTTGACCCGTGCCACTGTTGAGGACTGCAGAAAAAAAACATGGTGTTGAGCCATGAAGAGTCTCTGTGAGGGCCTGGGCAATAAATAAATAGGCAAATAGAAATTTTTTTGATAGGTAGTTTCACTTGCATCAAACACAAACCACCATGAAAGCACGTCACAAATACGTCCTGGCTCAGAAACAGTCCGTTATACCCCATGATAATGGAGCATGCCTCAACTGACATGCAAAGAGCCAATCATTTAACAAGTGTGTTGTTCAGTTGCACCATCAAAACATGACAACATTAATAGAAACAGGGACATGTCTACAAGACCCGTGAGTGAGTATTTTAACTCAAACCATGATCTTTCCTAACCCTAACCAAATGTTTTTGGTCCCTGCCTCTACCCAGATCTTGTGAACGTTTTGTAAATCTTGGGTTTGCCTCTAGACACGACCCTGAAAGTGGAGTGATAAAATAAGTCCAGGCAGAAAGTAAACTGCGATTATAAAAGGAGAGGTCAACTCACCGGTATGGCTGTTTTTTTTGTTTTTTTTAATTCCAACCACTAGAGGGTAAGGGCTTCAGACATCTAGAGTAAGCCTGGAATAGAACCACTGCTGGCAGTGCCTCGGGATCCCCAAAGAGGAGCTGGAAAACGTTGCTGGGGGGAGGGACCTCTGCTTAGCCTGCTGCCACCACGACCCTGCCCCAGATAAGCAAAAGAAAACATATAGCTGGACGGACAGATGGACAACCATCAGAGCACACAAGAATACCGTGTGCAAGAATACCATCCTGACCAAGACTGAGAATACAACAAATTTATTTTATCAGCTTAGCTGTTTTCACCCTTTGGAATGCACAATATGTCTTCAGTCATGACGTACATGAAAAATAATTATCGATATGATAATGATATGACGCCCAGGCCTACTCTGCCCTGGAAAAAAGTGACGGACATTAAGCTGCTACAAAGCACAGAGGTTGACATCATGTCCATGGGGGTGGCTGCAAGCAGACATTAAGTATCCCGTCAGGGTGAGTCAAATCTGGACTCAATTCAAAACGGTGGAAGTGGCTCTGTTTGCCTCAAGGCGAGACACCCACTGTTGTTCTATCACCTAACAAATCCACCATGGAGAGTTGATGCAGTGATTTGCATCCTCAGGGCAAACCCCCAACTGTCAGGGAGTGCTGTCGCAGGTTAAGAGCACAGCAAGAGCAAAGACGGGCCTGGAGCAGCCTTTTCAGGCTCAATCCTGATGAGGGATAGCGGGTCAGTCTACGGCTGACCTCAGGCATCCTTTACTCCTAAGTACTTCAAGAGATTTTAAGGTTTAGTTTAGCTGATTGCCTTTCGTGCTCCTTGCTTCAGGGATGCAAGATAAGAGAATTGGTATTGTTTGTAACTGTGTGCAATTGAAACATATAGGCTAATGTTAGAAATATAAGAGAGTATTTTGTCAAATTGATATGCTAGCACAAAGTAGAGCTTAGTTACCTCTGCACATTGTAAAAGCACTGGAGAGGAGTCAGGATTTATTTTGTCAAAGGCAGGTGTGCACCACATAAATAGTCTGTCATCTCGAAAGGCACAACATAACCCAGCAGACCTATCACTTGTGTGTAGAGGAAGCACTTGATCCCTAAATTGACCAACTTTGAAGAGTCTCCTTGTTAAAAGCATGACTCCTGACATGTGCTACTGATGAAATGTGGTGGCAATATCATGTCACCACAGATACCACTCCTCTCAGTAGATATTTTAAGTGAAAGACAAGAGGGAGAGGATCAGTGAAAGAGTGCATTCAGCAGAAAACACATAATTTGGAAAACAATTAAATTGTCTGGGATTTTAGTGGCAGTGCGAGGCAAGAGGAGATAATCCACAGAGCCTTCACTTCAGTAGACACTTCAGTAGTGACCCCCACAGTCCTATCTGTGCTGTAAAGATTATCTGAAGTCTTGTGCCATACCTTAGTAATAAGAAGTAATAAGCATTAAAGAGGATGGCAGCAACAAAAATATATGACTACATACTTTTGTTTGAGCAAAATTCAGTTTTAAGGATTTCATACTGCTTTAACCAAAATATTTTGTGCTATCTACTTTGGATTTTTTGATAATCCCCAGGTGTCATCAGGATTACTGGGGTCACACTGCCCCCCACAGGCTGGGGATGAAGCTACACATGGCAGACTGGAGAAAAGGAAGCTTCTGTTTGAACCTTTTGGGTATGATACAGAGGTATTCTTTCAAGAGCATGGACTGTCCTTCAACTCTCTCTTTGCTGTGTCTCTCACTGCCTGCGTCTCCAACACATGCCCATAAGATACATGCACATACCCACACGCACACTCACACACATACACACAGGCTAAATTACTGTGCAACACACATAGTCATGCTCAAAACAATACTTACACACACACACACACACACACACACACACAACAACCACACACACACACACACAAAAGAAGACACAAACACACTTAAACTCTCAATTCAGCAGGGATACATACCTCTGATATGATAAATGGGGAGTATGTGTTCCTCATCAACGTCACAAGCACACGGATACACATGCACACATACCCTCACAGCTGGACAGTGCAGAAAGTGTCAGGGGACCTAATTACGAACAGGAATGAGGGAGAGTATGAGGTGTAACATGAGGGTGAGGGAAGGGACAGCACAGAAGTTGATGAAGTCAAAGGATGAATACAAAGGAAGTGCTCCTCAGAAGAGATGTCATTTAAAACTTCTTAACTCACCAACTGTTCATTTTTAATAGGCTGTCTACACACAACATCACCCATTAGGCAGGTTAACTGGGGAGCCAGTGTCTGCTGTAAAGATGGATACAGCAGTATAATAGGGGAAATACATGTACAGTATATGACCTGTTAATGCCAGTGTTTGCTAGTGCCAGTTTTGGGCAAGTTACTTGAAAACTGTAATCAAATTACTCACTGAAAAAGAAATTCTTACTTTTTTACTTCTACATTCCCACACATTATATATTCTGTATTGTATAGTAGTGTGTAGTAAACCAGACATGCTCATTAGTTTACGTTTACTCCATGTGACACAAAGCACTATGAAAGCCATATTGGAGTCACAGGGCCGAATCTTAGATAAATATAAGACCAATAAGAACAATATGGACAATGTACATACGTCTCTCCTTCCTTCCACTGTACAAAACTGAAGCCAAAATATCCAGAATACAATGCCATCTTGCTCTAGTGACGTCATTTGGTGCCAGAGTCTGCGCTGTAGTGACCATTGTTGGAACCGCGCTTTTGAGTTCCCGCCCACGCAGCCAAATGACTCAATTATGAGCAGAGCTCCGCTGTCAACCATGACATGATACCTCCTTTCCATATTATCAAATAACTAATCAAAACCACACTGATCAGAAAATTTAACAATCCAACAAACATCAGTGTGACAAAAACTGTACTGCAGCCCACCATCAGGGGGCGACAGAGATGCTCTGGCTTTTTAGGAACTTCTCATGTTGTCCATTATTATATAGCTTATGAAGGTGGCCCAAAAAGACATTTTCCCCAGAGACTTAACATTGTGAAAGAAGAGGCTGTAAAATTGCGTATTTTTTGAGCGTCATAACCCCTGTAAAATGACTCTCAATTCTCCATCAACCTCTCAGTAAGACTCCAAAAAAGCTAATTAGTAGGGATGCACCGATCGATCGGGCAGAGACCGGAACCGGCCAGTTTTCAGCGTGACCGGCCCTGACCGGTGACCAGCCGGTCAGCGTCACATAACCGATTCTGTGCCCGTCATTGTCACACACGTGTTCTGCACGATGGTCACGTCATGCGCGCAGCAGGCAAACTGGCCGTGATATCACATCCACCATAGCGCGGAAAACTACACACTCCCAGACACATGCTTGCATGAAGTTAATTCCAAGCACAGGATAAAGAGAAGTCTACAACGAGACAGAGCAGTGACAATGTCTCAGAACAGTGTAAACTTTGTAGCTCTTCAGGATAATGTTAGCCAGCAGCAGACTGCTGTTCACAGAGGGACAGTTAAAATCACCTTCTGTTCTGGATGAAGAATAAACAACCTGTGTCTCTTCAAACATTTTCTCGTCCAGACTCGTTTAACTTCTGGGTCTGTTTTTCTCGGAAAAGTTTTACTGCAGCAAACTGTTGCACCGTGTCTGTCTCCGGTTTGTTTACATCTGCTTCCACAGAAGATCATGTGAAATCATGTCCCGCGAAATCCTGCGAGATTCAATGATCTCGCGAGATCGCGTTCCCCCTATTCATAATCTTAATATAAAACAATGATAAGGCCTGGCTGAGAAAATGCAAAATAATATTTAATGAATATTTAATAGTCAGTGTTTTATTATGAACATCTAATTTAATTTTTTACAAGAAAAGTGTTTGTGAATGCTGTCAATTATAGTTCTTAGTAGGGCTGGGCAAGTTAACGCGTTATTTTCACGTTAATTCATTAGACTATTAACGCCGATATTTACTTTATCGCGCATTAAAGCATGTTGCTCACATACTTTTATTTGTGAATGTCTGTTGCTGGCTGCTGCGCTGTAGGGGTTTGACTCACTCTCCGGAACAGTAGGTGGCGATAATGCGCCAATGAGCTGGCTGCCAGCCCAGCCGCCGTTTCAAACAGAAGAAGAAGAAGGAGAATAGCACTGGCTGTTGCGGAACCGGGAAAGGAAAAAGGAAAACGCGGAAAAACCAAAGCAGACATAGAGAAGGGTAAAGTCACGGAGCTTTTAAATGGCCATAGACTGGTAATGCTGCTCCTGTTAAAAGTTTCTGCTGTTACCTCAGAAATTGCCTGTTTGTCCTGATTGTGGCTCAGGATTTTGTTGGTAGATTTTTTTTTTATTTTTCATAAAGAGAATGTCCTGTCAGTGGCAATAATCTTTAATTTATTATTATTACTATTATTATTTATTTTATTTATTATTTTTTTTATTTATTTATTTTTTTTTTTTTACATTTTTTAAGTTGAGATTTACACTAATATGTTTTACTGATAAGTGCTGATGTTAAAAGTGTTCAAAAAATGTTATGGCAACTTCGTTCATATGGCAGCAGACATGAAATAGAGTGTCTTTACATACTTTGAATTCATTCTTTGATTTGCGTAATCAATGCATTAATCATGATTAACAGGCAATTATGCAATTAATTGCGATTAAATTTAATGTTGCCAGCCTATTCTTAGAAAGACTGAAAATTGGAATCGGCCAAAATCGGAATCGGCAGGTCAGACCCTTCAAAAAATCGGAATCGGCCGAGAAAATTGAAATCGGTGCATCTCTACTAATTAGCTAAATGAGAGATGTCAGGGTTTCCCCCAGAAAAGCTGTTAGGCCCAGTGGTAAAGATCTTCTTACAGGGGGAAGTGACCAAGAGTCTTTTTTAAGTGTTATTTTTTTCTTTTGACACACACTGGCTGCATGCCACAAGTAGAAAGGGTTGAAAAACAAATACTGGGAAACTCACCAATTCTGCCTTTGATTTTTTTAAATTGAAAGCTCATTTCAATCGATTTTCAATTTAATGTTGAAATTACGATTACAATTTTTTTCTCAGAAATTTAAAAAATATCATAGAAATACATCCCAATAATTCCCCAATTCATAGGTCTGATAGATGGTCAACTTGCAGCTTGATTCCACTGGGCATGGCTGCATCGCATTATGGCTGTGCCGAGGCCACTGCAGCTGATTGCGGTCATTCTGCACAATGCTTGTGATTCCACTGGACACACTATAGCACTTCCCAGAAGCGGCGCTCTGCTCTGCTTCACTTCAAATCTACACGAAGCCTATTTTTGACAGATGCCTTGTAAAGCTGCACAGATCAAATTGAGCGGACAGGAAGTCAGAGACAGAAACAAGCACAGAGAACCTGGTCAATTTTCAAAATAAAAGACCCAGTGCGGATTCATGATCATACATTGCCTACTTACCCATGGTAAAGGCACAAAAAAAGGAAAGATGACAAATAAAGCAACTCAAAATAATCAGGTGAACAAAACTCTCTGCTTCTTAAACATTGCTGGTAGGACATGAAGCCTTGTGAAAGACAGATCAAAACTGTCGAAAACGCAACAAGCCCAGTGGAATCAAGGGGGGAAATCCTGCCTGTAGTGGGAATTTCAGATTCTAGACCTAATCTAGTAATCATATTTCTGTGAAACTATGTAACAGGTTACTGCCCATCACTGTCACTATCAATAAATAGCTACCTCAGCAGTCAGTGTAGTATATTTACATGCTATCAGGACTGAGAATAACCTGCCAGTATGAGTGGTATTTCCCCCCCTTTGGCATTATAAGTCATTACCTCAAAGCTAAAAGTCTTTGCCATCTCCTCCACTAGATTTAGTAAGTGAGGTCCATAACACTTCACCAGCCTTCACCTGAATTCAACTGGCCAGTCTACTTCATGGAAAACAGGTGTTCCTACATTACTATTTTTCTTGTACCCGCTGTGTATTTTTCAGCATCTGAGATGCAGTATGCAGGCTTATTATTCCAAACAAACCAACTCAGGTGAGCTTGTATCCCACACCACCACAAGCTCTGGCACTGCTGATGCACGCGCACACACACACACTCAGACTCACTACCTCAAACAAATAGACTGTAATGCTGTTACCGCAGGCCCAAATATTGCCAGCTCACACAGCTGATGAAATATTCTCTGTTTACTCTCCTCCAAATGTCCTGCTAAATCCTGCGTGTGTGTTTGTGTGTAGAAAGTGGATCCTGAAATAACACAACGTAGTGAAGGCCGCTACCCAGGGCAGAACAACATTTAGACTAACTCATACACAAACACAAAACAAACACACACGGAGGGGAGACCATAACATGATTAATATGATCTTCCATGCTATTGGCTGTTTCCCCTGTAAATATAAAACCAAGGACGCGCAGCCTCATTGAAACCCAGGCTTGACTGATATTTCATGTTATTCCAGAATAATGCATCAAGGATACCATCTCCTTCAAGTATAGTTCTCTTGCCAAGCACATCAGGTCCAATCCAAATCAGAAAGCTTTTTGTAAAATTCTCTTTGAACGTGAAAGGCGTAAAAGTCTACCAATATGTCTTTTGTGAAACACACCATTCATTTTACGCCAACTGCAATTCATCGATATATGATGGAAAAAGAAAGCTATAGCAGCTGTTCTGTAAAGGCTACCACTTTTAAAACTGTAGCCTAGCTGTAGTATAAGTTTCCTCTGATTAATTTATCTTATCTTTTACAGTGGAGCCAATCAGATTATCCCCCAAAACCAGCCCTGCAGACAATCTAAAAGAGGTAATCAATGTGATTGAAGGGACATGAATACATCAGGGAGCCGGCCTAAGATGCAAATTTCAGAAACTGGGTCTCATGCTGGGACTGTGACTCAAGTCTCATTATTAGTTCTTATTGCTGATCTATACATAAGAAAGCTCTATACTGGAGCTTGTTATATTACAAAATCAAATGAGCACCTTTGATTGGTAGTTACAATATTAAATAATACTATTTCCTGATGTCTGAGGACACATTTGAGTTTATGAACTTGCATCAATTAGAGGCCTAACCAAGAGAGGAAAGGCCAGAAACCACAGAAGTGATTTGCTAAATTGATAATGACACTCTTGGCAGATTAAGCCAAACCTAAAATAGATGGTGATTAAGAGCTGAGTTCAGCTTTTTTTTTTTTTTTAACATTGTCTGAAGACGCAGCAGTCCTAAAGGGGTAAGAGTCCTGTCTTGAATATCAGCTAACGACTTGCTGAAAGGAGTTGTCAGTGTTGGCAAACAATGTGCGGTGACATCCAGCAGAGTTTGTGGTGGACCAATACACAAAACAAGACAGGAGCAACTCTACTACCATGCTGTGTTACCAGCGATACTAATTACGGCTCCATTCCATTCAGATCAAACAGAGTCAGGGTGTTGCTACTGTGCATGTTGGTTGACTGGAAAGCCTCTAATACACTAACTGCAATGTGCCCGTAATAATACAGTTTTTATAACAAAACTAACGCATATATGCAATAATTTTTTTAAAACATGGCTAAACTCACTAAAATACTTGATTGACCCCACTGAAGACAAACGCCTGATGTTGAGTGTTAGTAGTTTCTTCTCCAGTGTAAAAGGGGCTTTAGTATTATTGCTAACACCTGTGTTTACCCTACAATATGGTTGCCTTGAAAAAGGTCGACTCTAAGCTAATATTTAGCAGGCATAATGTTCACTATGTTCACCATCTTAGTTGCATATTAGCATATTAGCACTTAACTCAAAGTATAGATGGATGACAATGTGAAGCATTTGTTCATAAAACAAAATATCGGACAAACTTTGACCTGATGATGGTGCTAGATGACAAGTCAAAGAACTGCCAGTGATTCAAATTCACCCTGAGGTGGACATGATTGTGCAAAGACTGCTAGCGCTGCTGAAAATAGTAAAAAAAAAAAGAAGGAAAAACATTCTGCCCATGCTTGTAAAATGGCAAGCTACAATTATCCACCTACAACAATCATCAGCGACCCCGAGTGAAGAAATTGAAAATGTACCTCATCACTATTGCACCTCATTAATATAAATGTATGCCTATTAGCTGAGAAATGCTGGATTCCTCAGAGGAAAAAGCTAACAATAAAGCTGACTCCAATAATCAAAAGCGCAACATTCAACTGCTGATGCAAATGTAAGAAAAACCCAGTTTGTGAACATAAATTTCTTTCCTTGGTTTCTAATTTCCTTTTCAATTTACCTGTTTATATTGCACCTACTGTTTGCATTATCTGATCTTCCTGCTGAGTGATTTTGAAATGATTACTTGAAATGGTTCTAATACAGCGGACTCATTACCAATTACCGAAGTTATTGCAGCTTTGTGAGGTTCCTGAATGGGCTTCCTCAACCAAAGCAGGAAATGTGTCTGTAAACATGAAATTGGACTTTAATGATTTCAATTCCGCTGAGTTTATGATTTGCATCCCAAACTGAATAAATTTATTGTATAGTTTTCAGAGGATGTTCAGTTTCATCTGTGCTTCAAAGCATTCAGTACAAAATCGTTTGGAGTGAACACATGACAAAACCGGAGATAAAAACAGTTGTTGAGCCAGACAGGACCTGTGTCATGATAAAGCGTTAAAGGCCTGCTGCCATGATGTTCGGTGCTAAAACTTCAAGGCCATTGAATGGTTCATGGACCGGGCAGGATGCTGATAGTGATCCTGATGCAATATTCCAACTCATTTGTTTCCAGAACCATCAGAGTCTTCTCCGATGAGAAATGACGGAGGCAGAGAGGCATTAGGAATCGATTCATACACACTCTTTCAGGCGCACCCGCTCTCGCTGAAACCTCCTGCACAAACTCTTGCTTTCTCACACTCTGCGGAAATCAGTCAGCAAAGCCCATTGCTTTGACAGCAGACATATGAGCAGCAGACGCAGAGTATACCGGCTTATCAACCATTTAGCAGCCGATGACCTGTGTAGCGAATGGCCCTATCATGATAAAGTGTGTGAACCCTGCACATTCAATTACAGGTCAGAGGGCAGCGCGTACATCAGCATGCAGCATCCATCACCACTGCTATTGATCGCCCTACGATAAGTGTGTATGTCGCGCGTGTGTGTGCGAGGGCATGTATGCGTGTTAAAATATGTGTGATGGGGTGTGCATGCTGTTGGAGGCAGTGAGGGGTGGTGCTGCTTTAGTGGGCACCATAATTCAACTTGAAAGGCACAAATGGTTCCTGCCCAAACTTAAGCAAAAGAAAAAGAGAAAAAAGAAGGCTAAACGAAAGCAAATTTGGCACAAATGAAGGCAGTGAAACAGCACAATTAGATTTGAGTCAGACGGCCAGTGCCTGCCATTGTAGTGAGTGACCTGCTTGTGTTTTTAATTTCTGCAATCCAATTCAGTTGGGTCAGTGGTTGTCATCTTCATTTTATGTGATTGCCTGCCCCCCCCCGACAACTTAATTCAAGGTTGATTTTTTTTTATCTGGCTGATGCTTATTTGTAATTTATCTTTCTGTGGGACATCATTCAGTTTTATCAGTGCAAATAAGCATCTAAATTGAACAATATCCTCTATGATTTACCTGCAGTGACCCAGCTTTGATGTCAACCACAGTTTTTGGTATTATTCTTTCTTTCAAAAATAAAATAGGCACATCCATTTGAAACAACAACACACGTCATTGCCCACATACTTCCATGTGCCCTTTATGTTGGCATGGTTGTTAAGCAATACATCCACTCAAGGGTGCTGCTCAGAGTCAACACCAAAGAAGAGACAAAAGTTGCCCTAAAGAAGAACAGTCAAAAGTTTCTAACAAGGGCAAACATGGCGACACTGGAGGAGGCTGTAATAATGTACCTCTTGAGAAAGAGTCAATAGCAGAGGCATTGTAGACGGAGGATGGAGAATTTTCTTCACTATACTATATCTGACTATTTCTACAAAATACTATTGGATTTTGAAAACTTCTTTGTCATGTCCTGTGGTCGTGTCTTGCTTGAAATACTGGCTACACTGCAACACTGTCCCCGCAACTATGGAAGGTGGTGCGCCATTCGGTCCGAATCTGCAAGCTTTCAGAAAATGTGCAAAAGTGCGGACGAAGTGAACTGAGTACAGACAGAAGGCTCCATTGGTATCCGTACGAGCCTTTAGTCGACCAGGTTTTTAATTTATTCATTAGTTGCACAAAAAAAAAACAAAAAAAAAAAACCTCCACTTAATAGGGATTGTTGCAACAAAGACCCATGCTCTTGTACGTCTGTAGTCACCGGTGCACTATTGCCGATTGTGCTGTGGCCACCATTAGCTAGTTAGCTCAGTTAGCAGTTATTTTAGACTGGGATACAGCCTCTGAGATGACAGAGGACAGACTGTGAAGTGATTTAAGGTTACAGCAGCTCTGACTGGACTCTTACTCCAGGGACAATAATGACACACCGGGTTCAGGTGGGGTCAGGAGGCACGAGCAGTTGTAAGTACACATCATCCATCGTGTTGATAAGTCCACCAGTATTTGTTTTTGTAGTTGAAAGTGATTTATTCCTGTTTTGAACAACAAGGTTATTCTCTGTAGAAATAAATCAACTAAACATCTCCTGGTTGTTCTGACACATTCAGACTTATTGCCCTTTTTGCCATAAGTATGCATTGTGTCCCAAAAATATAGATTTAAATAACTGAATTAATATCATAAATATGACGACTAGTAATGTAATGGCAATGTTGCAGTTCTACAAACATCCTAATTTTTTCCACACCTTTTAGTTCAACATGCTACGAAAACAGCAAACAGTAGCCACTGCCGGCTAGCTACCAATATGGCAGAGGTACTGACATTTGGATTTACTAAGCCTACTTAAACTGCTAATGTGATCCTTACAATACCTTTTAATACTTTAGTGCCTTCTAGATTGTACAGCACTTTGGTAAACCTTGGTTGTTTTAAATGTGCTATATAAATAAATTTGACCTTGACCTTGACAAAGAACCAGAAAGGTGGATTATGATAAAAATTAAACGACAACGAAAATTTATGAGTGAATGGAAGCAGGAGCTAGAAAGTACGTTATGTACTGCAGTATGCGTCATCAGTTTCCTCAACTAGCCAAGATGTTTCGGTCTTTTCTCTTGGAAACAATGCCCTCTGTCTTGTTTTTACATACGCTTACATTTGGGCCATGAGAAATGTACTTTAGCCACCAAATTTGGGGACTTACATCAGCATCTATCCCTGTATTCCTCTATCATATTTAAGGTCACTCAAATGTTTACATGTAGGTTTCAACAGTCAATTCTCAGATCTGAATAACACACAGGGCCATAAAACACTAGCTAAGAGAGTATTTCTCCCTCCTCTGCACTGCTTAGATACTTTACATTAGATGTCCTATATGGATGTTAAAATTCCGCTGAAGGCTGATCCGCTTCTTCCACATCATTCCTGCTTTCTTCATATCTGATAGCTGCTCGTCTTCAATGCAGCATTTCTCTCCAGCATCACCCGTTTTGAAAATCAGAGCCAACTGTGGCAGTACTGACTGCCCTTCCTGTGTGCCCACTAATCTCCTCTTACCGATCAGTCCACTGTCACGCTGCCCTGCACATTATTATATTGTATCTGATAGATTTCATATTGCTTGCCACACTAGAGGTTGCAGCTCATTTACTGGTTATTGATCACCTATTGTTATGAAGGTCTGGGATCCCAATTGCCCATCAGGCACTAATGAAGAAGTTACCTAAGTGCCTAACATCTCTTCTTTGTAGTAGAACAATTACTCAGCATACTTCACCTCAGAGCATTTAGCTATGGAAATTTCATGTGCCAACAGTGAATTGAGTAGATCTGCCCTAAGATGTTCTGCACATATCAAATGGGAGCTTCTGCATTTCATTAATTCAGCCGGTTTCTGCAAGCTAAGATTTAAAGTTACTCCTCAACTTTTATCTTTTTGCTGTGGTTTTGTTTTTGTCTGTCATACAGACATAAGCAAACCATCTAAGCTCAGCCAGAAACACAGAGCGGAAGGAGCTGACCATTTAGAGCAAGAAGTATACAGTTAAATATGATGGAAAAGGCTCTGCTCTTTGAGAGGGCTGTCAAAGAGTCCAAGCTGCATCAAGGATCCTGCTAGGACAGCTGATCCATCCTTAAAGTTATAGTGTTTAAGCATTATGGGGATTTATTAGCAGAATATGATAGAAATGGAATATAATATTTATAAGTTTGTTTTCATGAAAGGATAGTCACCTGAAAATAGGAATTGTTGGTTTTCCGTTATCTTAGAATGAGCCCTTTAGACTCCATGGGTCATCTTCCCTAGAGACCGCCATGTTGCACCACTATGATTCTACAGTAGCCCAGAATGGACAAACCAAACACTGACTCTAGATGGGGCCTTTTGCCCTTCTGTTTATTCGGCAGCCACCACTGAACACTATTGAAAAGGGGAAATAATGCTTTCAGAGCTAACACCCATGCTAATGGTTAGTTAGCAAACGAACAGTTAGTTAGCTTAGCATGGCCACTAACAGGACCAGCAACATATTGTTGCTGTTAGGCGCAAATTTTGTATCTCCGTATTTTGACATTTTTATTTTCTACATAAATCAATGCTATTGGTCACCTTTTATGCCCTTTTGTCGTTTTTATAAAATATTTACTGTTGAAGGTACTGTTCAAAAGAGCCACTAAATTAACTAAGCAGCATTCAGTTAGTTTAAAAACAGTTGTTTTTTTTTTTCTCATTTCCTAAAAAGTAACTGTTTTGGACATACAAGGTTTCTGCCCAACAGCAACGATAAAATTAGAAGTGGACAGGATCACAGCTCCTGAAAAGTGAAGCCAAAGCCTCTCGGTCGCCCCGTGGTGGAAGGCTGAAGTACAAATCATAAATCCTGCATGGGCCAAAATATAACATCAAAGTACACATCAGATAAATTTTTCCCAAAGATGGTATCTGTCATTTTTGGTAGTTCTAATCACACTGATGTTTATTCAAGTTCATTTTTGTGATCAGTTCTACTGATCAGTCTACTGCACAGACTCTGGCTCCAAATGACATCACCAGCACAAGATGGCAGCGCTTGTTCCAGGATATTTTGGCTTTAGTTTTGTACAGTGGGAGGAAGTACAGAGGTGTCGTCTATATTTATTTACAGTCAATGAACAGGACGATAAGTTCACAGTTTACTCAAAAGACGTATTCATACCATGGACTCCTGTTTCATAACTGTCTACGAAGATTTTGCCCCAACAGAGGAGGTCCTACAGTCCATATTTGCACACATGCACACGCGCGCGCACACACACACAAATACACACTCACAAAGAGAGATGGGTGTATGTTTTCAATCTTAGCACAGTTATGTTGCTTTACTGTGTGTTGCTGGAATACATGCTGATATACTTTTATTTTGGTTGAATGCATTAACATATACAGTAAACACAGACACAGAATACATTCACACTTGCTCATGAGACATGCAAAAAACACTGATGAATCAGGTCCAAGTGTCCCATTAGGCAGGCTCGCTTGTTGATAATGGATGAGCTCCATATGCCCCAATGGAAAATATGCTATGATGTGGAGCCAATAAGGCTCTTAGAAAGAGCCCAAGATGAGATTATCTACATTATATGACAAACTATACAACAACCATAATGTCTGTAGAGCTTGCTTAATTTTTCTTTTCATGTTTTTTCACTAAGTCACATGTATCAAGCTAAAGGCCCACAGGCTGAATTTGGCCCAGCACCTGATTTTATGTGGCCTGCAAGAGCTTGGAAAGAAAATAATTTGTGTAAGACCATTCTATGATATATTATAAAAGGACAGTGTCCATAAACTACAGAATGCGTCCACATTTTGTTATCCACACACTGGAAGCATCAAACCATCAGCTGTCAGTATAATCTATAGCGTCTTAGTATCATATAGCCATTTCCAGCAAGTGGTTGTAGTTAGTAACATTAATAGTAGCAGCCTAACAACATGCTGCCATGTTCTTAAGAAAAGATTGGCTACCCAAACTAAAACAGCCATTACTGTTAATTTTATTAATTATACTAATTTGTATTTCAGTTAATATAAATTGTATTGTTATACACTTGAATGTTTGCTTACCATCATTTTTCTTAGACTTCTGCTTCCATTGGTAGTTATTAAGTTATTAATAAAAACAGTAATTATCTAATGTACTGTCAAAGTGTAATATGATAACAAGTAGATACATGTACAATATAGTCTTATATTTACAACAATAATTCTGATGTAGCCTCAGATGAACTTGAGTTTGACACTGCTGTTCTAGGGATTATTTGAGGGATTATAACACATGGGTTTAGTATTCCAGCAAGGAGGGAACCATAAGTAACTAATAAAAAGGCGAACGTATTAAAAAAACAGGTGAAAATGACTGGAAAGAAGAGGGTGTGTATGTATGACAGACAGAGAGGTTGCTGAAAAGCATTTATAAGTGCAGATGTATGGATTTGTCCAAGTGGCAGTGAGCCCGTCAGCAGTTTTCCACATCGGCTAATTCCCTCTCCTGCTTCATAGCATACGAATACGTCACTTCCAGCGACACCGCGGCCTGGACATTTCCTGCCTCATCAGGCCCCGTCCTCTCTCCATCACTCTCCCTCTCTCATTAAAAAGCACTTGCACTCAGCACGTTAGCATAAATACATAAATTCATGGCTCGCTAGATGAGATGCTCTCAACATATTGCCTCTTCTTCTAAACACACACACACGAACTCGCATGTGCTTACAAGTCTGAAAGGTTTATTCTGAGGCCTTCCTTCGACGGAAAAAAACTCTCGCTAAGAGTTGCTTTTTTTTCTCGATGTCAAGTCCTTCCAGCGCACTCTTTCCAACAATCAGTTCCAAAACGCTGGTTGAGGAATTGCACATGAAGACATGTCTTTTGCTAGTGCAGAGGCAATCAATATGCCGATGAAACCCGAGATGCGGTGTCGATGGAGATGAGGAGAAGATAAAGAAAGGATCTAGTGTATTGCCAAATGTTTTGAAGTGATATGAAATGGAGGCAAAGAGGCAGGATGAGGAGAGAAAAAAGATGTCTGAGAGATCAGTGTGTGTTCATGTGCATGTGTTTTATATGTAGGATTTTTGCACAGCGGTAGCGCCTTAACTCAGTAGCACTGGAGCATGTATTGTAATCAATAGCACTTCAGCCAGAGAGCAAATCAATGGAGGCTGCACTGTAATGGAATCCATGGTCAAGAGAGACTGGATGGGTGAGCGGAGAGATAGAGAGCAAACACAAAAAGATGTGAACGTGAGCCAAGAAAGACCAACGAGAGGTGGGGAAATGTGAAAAAAAGAAGGAGAGGATAAAAATACATTAACTGAATTATAGAGAGAAAAAACACAACAGGAAAATAGAAGAATATGAGTTCATGGTGGCAGGTAAGAGGAAGGGAAGTAAATTTAGGTGTGATGTAGAAAAAAAAAACAGCATTTATCAGCGTAGGCAGATTTCTGCATAATTGTGCTGCCTTAGCGAGCTTGTTCAAACCCCCTATGAGGCTTAAGAAAAGCAATACACAGAAATTGGCTCCAATGAGAGGAAAATTAACGATAAAGAGAGACAAAAAAAAAGAGAAAAGTCAAAGAAAGAAAATAGCATGGGAAGCAGGTACAGTCTTTTGTGCGTCTGTGTTTATTTGCATAAAAATGAAAGAGTAAAAAAATGTGTGTGTAGGGCATTTGTGCGAATACATCCTCACTTTCAAGTACTTTTTATCCTTCTTTGCTTACCTGACCTGTGAACGCAGCTGACAGCAATATGGTGCAGACATGACTCCTGTCCCTCTCAATTATTGGAGTTTACTTGGGGTCTGGTGAACTCCAATAGACACTGCCTTTATGTCCACTGGGACTTTAATGGCAGCTTCACCATTATAACAGCAGTGGAACAACTGTATTTTAAGTTAAACACCAGAGCACTCTAAGAGCCAAGTTGTGTTCTTCAGTTTGATTGTATGGAACCGGCTCTTGAGAATCCCATTGTGTGTGCTCTTCAAGCCAGTTTGTAGGTAAATACAGGTACAGTCAAGAAAACCCCTCTTACAACACAAATGTGGCAAAAGCAAAGTGACAGGCACTGATAGTTTGGAGACACTGAGTAAGTGCAGATTATGTCGTAGTGCTCGGTCTTGCTCACTAAAGTATGGCTACAGAAAACCTTCCTGCCGCTCAAAATCACTTCTTCACTTTACTGGCTAAATGTGTCTGACATCGTAACCAGCTGGGCAAAAACATGTCAAAAGACACAAAGAGCCTGGCTGGCATGCAACATGTTTGTGTGTGTGCAGTGATGGAAGAACTATGCGGATCTTTTACTCATGTATGTGTGTGTGTATGTGTGTATGTAGGTATATATAAATGATTTGGGTGAAACTTGATCATATGTAATAGAGAAAATTCTTCCTGGTTTTCCTACTGATGTCCTACATCTGCTTCAACTCTTGCTGACTTACAGAGTGTCCTGTTGCTCAAGTAGCTAACCGCTAACTGTAACTGTTTGCTGCTGTTAGCAGGCAATGGAACTGGGCTCTGCAGCCTCCCTGTGAACACAGCCGAATGGAGCACCGAACAAACCCTGGCTACAGTAACATTACGTAGCTCATTTACGCAGTTTCATGATGTAAAGATGGTTTTACTTGCTGCTGAAAGAGCTAACCACTACCTGCCATTAGCTCGGTTAGCTGTGCAGCTAAGTTAGCTGGCTCAGCCCCTCAGGGTGCCAGGAGCTAAACCAGGGAGCTCCCAGTCTGGAAAGGGTCATCTAATAGGACCACTCTCCTCCATTCATGTGACGGAGGTGTAACGCACATTCAGCACTACTGGCTAGTGTAAATGCTAATCGACATCTGTGACATCCCTCCCTACCTGTTTTTACAGGCAATACATTAGCGATAAGCACTCCGCTTGCATCATGGGAACTTTAAAGCTGCACTTGACAATATTTGTATATTATGCTAAACTGCTAAGGTACACTGTGAAGATAGTTACTCAGAGTGACAAAGGAAGAATTACGCAACTCTGCAGCTATAGCTCTGAAAAGTGTTTCAGCTCTTTGGTTCAACTACCCACAACTTAAATTTTTGGTCACACCTCTCACAGCTTTGTTTCCAGCGGCAGCAGACAGCTCTTTTCAGTGAAAAAGCTCAGATAAACTCATTGTAGCCCACTCTAGCTGCCCAGCAGCAAACAGCAGACAAGTTACCAACTTGCTGGTGAAACTAGTGGAGCACAAGGAGCTAATGAGGCAGATATTTCCCTCAGTGTTGATGGATTAAAAAAAACTGAGGACTTAACACAACTCCAATGAATGCTAAAGTTGGTGTGTTTGCTGGATGTGTAAATAAGCAACATCTTAGCTAACATGTTAAGGTGATAAAATGTCAATGTTGTGTTTACAGCTTGTTGTGCTGTTAATTAATGCAGATTTAAGGAAAAGTACATTAGTTTCATGACAAATGCAACACTGTAAATGTAAAATTTCAAAAAAGTTATGACTGAGTAAAATGTAAATAAAAGCAGAACGCAATGATTTGCAAATCCCTTTGACTTGAAAGCGGTACAGAGACAAGATATTTAATGCTCAAACTGATTTACTTTGTTTTTCATACAATATACAGTCATTCTGAATTCGATGCCTGCAACGCGTTTCAAAAAAAGTTGGGACGGGAGCAATAAAAGACTGTTAAAGTTGTGTAATGCTCAGAAAACACCTGTTTGGAACATTCCACAGATAAACAGGTTGATTGGTAACAGGTGATGGTGTCAAAACCAAATGTTGTGTTGTTAAAAAAAAGTTGATAAATATACCCCTGTCCCAACTTTTTTGGAACATATTGGGGACATCAAATTTACAACGAGTGTATATATACAAATAAACAATAAAGTTGATCAGTTTTAACATTAAATATCTTGTCTGTGTATTGTACTGTATTTAATTGAATATAGGTCGAAAAGTATTTGCAAATCATTGGATACTGTTTTAATTTACATTTTATACTACATCTCAACTTTTCTGCAATTGGGGTTGTACTAAAAGTATCAAAACTAATAACTTTATAGGGTAATCATATGTTGTTGTGAATTTCCTAATTAATCAGTAACTATAGCTGTCAGATAAATGTAGAGGAGTAAAAAACTATATTTTCTAAAATGTAGTGGAGTTGAAGTTGCATAAAATGTCAAACTTAAAGCACCACAAAGCTGTACTAGAATACTGTACTCAAGAAAATTGTAATCAGTTACGTTCCACCATCGTGTGTTTGTGTTAGGGTTGGGCGATATGTTAAAAATTTCCAACCAGCAATCATGAGCCCATCAACATAAAATTGGCCCCCCCAAAAAAACCAACCTGGGATGGATTCAGCCCATCCTGGACAGGCGATATATTCGTCCAATCACCCAACCCTAGTTTGTGTGTGCGCGTGCACTCGCCTGCATAAAACCCACACAATTTGGTAGAAGATAAACCATCAGAAATAAAACAACACAACAATAAGTCACCAAAGTTAAAGAGCTTTCCCTTTATGGAAATGAACTAAAGTGTCTCAGACTGCATTAAACACTTATTATTTGTTTGCTGATAGATGGCTGTGTGTGTGTGTGTGCGTGCATGCGTGTGTGTAGAGTGGCGGTTTAATGGGGATTGATAATAATGCATTTGTGAGTGTTTTTTGATGAGCTAGGAGATGAGAGGGTATCTCTCTCAGCTGCATACATATTAATAACAGTTGGGGTGTTTGGAGGGAATACTACTGCTCGACTATTACAGCACGCATGCATGAATGCACACACAAACACACAAGCATGCACGCACACACATACGGGGCTGAACACAGACATGAGTATTTCCTTTTTTTTTTAATCTCTATGTCTCTCTTTCACACATGCATGCATCCACCTATTAGGATGCATAAACACAGCCAAGTCAGTACTTTCCCTCTCTCTCTCTCACACATACACACACTCTTGTATTTGCTCTCTCTGGGTCTGATAAACTTGCTTATGACAGCTAATAACTCCCCTATTCCCTCTGGTCTTAATTAGGGCCAGTTATTACAGTGTTTGATGCTCTATCTCTCTGTCTCTGGCTTTATCTCTATCCTCTCTCCCATTTCTTTCTCTCCCTCCTTCTCACACTGTTGCACAGCTTGAATCTTGCGTGTTGTTGAGAGTGAAATGTGGAGAGGAAGGGGGGAGGATGACTTCGAAAAACTCCTCTCTGCCTCTCGGTCGGGGGTCCATGCAACCAGTCTGCACCCCACACACGCATACAAACACGCACATAATTACTATTCCCTGCCTCTTTCTATTTTGCATTTAGGTGTCTTGGCTTAACTTGGCTCCATGCAATTTGTAGTTTTGCTGCTTTTCTTGCAGTTCAGAGTTGAGAGCGGTCTGATAGATTGAGGGAAGAAAGAGGGCATGAACTGGACTT
Organism: Lutjanus argentimaculatus; assembly: GCA_034769285.1. Classification (NCBI taxonomy): domain Eukaryota; kingdom Metazoa; phylum Chordata; class Actinopteri; order Lutjaniformes; family Lutjanidae; genus Lutjanus; species Lutjanus argentimaculatus. The sequence continues at coordinate 9,793,297 of JAWZSL010000001.1, forward strand.
GAACCCACAAGACGACTGGTGGCAAGTGTGTTTCTTTCATCTCCAAAAACTCCATGTTTGAGAGGGGGGAAAAAAAGGTGTTTTTCCTCATGACATTCATAAATGTTTTCAAATTATACAGCCCATTTTTAAAGTGTTTTCGCAAGCCCAGGGTCATAAAACTTGTTTAAACACACAAAGAATGCCATTACCTTTAATTTAAAAAGTATTTCAAAATGGCTGAAGTTAAGAATTAAGAGGTTTTCAGAGATGCTGTGGCATGTGCTTCATCCTAATTAACCAATGAAGACTAAAAAATGGGTGAAATAATACAAGTCAAAGTCAACTGGTTTACCCCTTGGTAATGATGTTCTTAGGCAGGATGCTGTAATTTGATTTCACATTACTATTCTAAATGATCAGAATATAGGGAAATAAACTCAATTAAAGCTGCAAGCAGCAATGAAGGAAAATGTGCACTCAAATTACAACAACTTCCAAAAACAAAACTTTGAAATTAAGCGTGACACCAGGGCAACACCATTCGATGAAAAGTCAGTCTTCACAATGATGCATCATCATGGTCTTAGGATTTTTCTGATCAGATAAAAGTTGGATCTGGTCATTGTGCCAGGCGGACACCAATGGGTAAACAAGTAGTTTCCTGTTTCCTGCCAGTAGTTGGCACTATGACTGTGAATGACTATTGGCCAGTGCATGCATTCAGGTAAGGACTTTGATCAAACGTGAAGTTTGGAGCAGATTTGACCACGTAACGTCAACTTACAATAACTTCCTTTATCAAAACGAATCATCTAAATATTTGACACAATGCCACAGACACACTGTTCAACAAAAACTCAAGCTTGGAGATAGCAAAAAGTAAATTCAAAATGGCTGTAGTAGAGTTTAGGCTATGGCTCCAAAAGACTTTTTTGTAACTCAGAACATGATACATGTGCTCACCGAATGTTGTACATGTCGCTGAAACATACTGCAACGGCTAATTTGTTGAAATTCTGTAGGGAGGCGCTATCCAGCCATTTCGTCACACCCATTCACAAGGCCCTTAAAATAGCCTATATAACTTTTCACTACTTCTGACACGTGTGCCAAGTTCCACAAGTTTTCAAGGATGTTTAACCCCTCAAAAATGTGATTCACTTTGGTTGAGAATTATTTCCTTGCATTGTAAATAGGAGGGTCCTCAAGACAAAAGATAGTTAGTGAATTACATTAGACTGATAAATTATATTTTATTATATTATTATTATTATTTTTGAAAACATTGAAAAATCTGGTAAAAATATCTTACATGGGGGCATCTATTTGGGGCCTGCCTTTTTCCTGTGCACTCCCCACAAGTTTCAAACTTTTTTTCAGCCACTCAATATTTGATGCAATGCCCCCAGTGTATGGCACAGTAAAAAAAAAAATATAGAAAAAATAGAATACAGAAGAAAGAAAGGAAGGAAAATCTAGAGGCAGAGGGAAAAAGTAACACGGACAAGGGTTTGAATCAGTGGCAGTTTGATTTGATGAGCGAATGACCTCATGTATTATGCAGAAATGATCTGGTCCCAACATGATGTCATGATCTGAGAGAGGAGCATGTAGTGAGACTCTAAACATCAAATATTCATCACACACCCACACACACTCATTCACACACCATCTTACAGCTTGTTAATTGGCTGTTTTGATTGCAGTAGTCTTGAGTTGGACATATCAAGCTGATTCCTACATTCAATACACAAGTTACAGTGTAATTCAGGAGAGGGTTCGCCAGACAACAGCTATTTGTTGAAACAGCCTGTTACTTTATTGTTTCTTTCATACAGCGCCCAAGTTATTGTCTTTGTTATATACAATTGTAGCTGATTTTCTGTGAAGCAATAGCTAGGGTGTCTTTTTATGGCACATTCCTCTGTGACTACAAACCGTTTTGCCATTAAGTTTGGTTTGGTTGACCAGACAGCACAGCTGAGCAATAAACAACTGATCATCAATGACTCTAAAATAGTTACATTACTGTACCTGTTGTCACCAGAGATTACACTTGAGCAGTATATATTTTTTCATGCCTTCACATCCTCCTGACATTTCATCAGGCTATGTGGTACTGTATATGATGGTATTCGTGTTTCAAAATTTAAAAGAACATCATTGAAAAGCCTTCTGTATTTGAGGGAGCATGTTCCCTTAGAGCTGCTGCGAGGAGTTGTTGGAGAAGTTACGTTGTGGAATAAATAAAAGAAATAAAAAATAAAAAGAAGCTATTGCTGCTGGTCTTAAAACTGCCCAGTTAGGCAAATCCAGGATTCTCAGTAACACTGGTTGCAGCTGAGCTTCTTTTCTGCAGACCACTGTTGACATGTTTCTTCAATCGGTATCAGATTAACAGGAAGAGGAGCATCTAGTAGCAAAAATTAGACAGAAAATCATATACACAAATCCAAATTAGGTGCAGAATAAAAAATAAAAAGGGAAGGGATAACATAAGAACATAAATTATGGAAAGCAAAAAAAACAATTGAAGGCATAATGTATCTTCTGAAAGAGCTTATGCATCTCTTAGATCTCTAATTGTATGACACATACTGTACTTAAAGAAAGACAGCTGCCCCAAGAACAATACAGCCAGGTTTGGAGTTTTCTTTTTCTCTTCTAAATAAGTTATCATGATCTTTTCTGAAGCGTCCTCACCTTTTATTTTCAAGTTTTAGTTTAGCTGCTGGTCTGCAGACAGCTGAGTTGATATTTCTCTTTGAAAACCTTTGCTGGAAGACAGAAGAACCTTTGTTTCTTTCAATCTAACTTGTGGCTATTTCATGTTGGATGCAGCATGCAGTCCCGGTCTTCATTTTTTAATAAGTCAGAATGGCTTCACAGTCCACCCCGCTAACTTCATCCCAGAGTCCAACCTGTCTGCCAACCCAGTGAACATAAAAATTTTGGTCTTGTTTATTAGAGCTGACAGGGAAGCTGAGCTCTCTAAAGCTTTTGCTGAAGAAAAAAATCTATACAGTACTCAGGACTGTGGTGTCTCTTATCCAGTTTGCCAATTCAGTGGTTTTAATTTCTGCGTTAAAGTTGAAAGTGTCAATTAGAGTGTCCATGGATATCATTAGTGCTCTCTCAGTCTTTTCCATAGTCGCAGTCGGTAAATTGAATGGCTTGTAATTGTGTGTCATGGCAGTCGATGAGGTTATAAGCTGTGATCCAGAATGATCATGGCACAGTAGGTTATAGCCCACATTAAGGCTGACAGGCAGGGCTCATTTGAGAGGGGGTACAAGGGGATTGTTGCATCAGAGACTTATCTGGATTCAGAGACTACTGCTGGGATGCAATATTTGCTCAGTGTTGTGCAGCAGTCCTTTCAGCTGAGTTCACATGGCACTGACTGCCCTATTCTTTGGAATACAGACAAGATGAGAAATGATTAAAGATATTTGTGAATCACTGCATATTTGTCCCACACAACAGCCGCTTGTAAGTTGGGCACTGAGGTAGAAAACAAGCTAATCGACACTGTAGGTTTGCACCTGGTCAGCAAACCTTTAAGAACAAGTGCTTTTATTATCAGACACGCAGGACGTAGTGTTGGCCCTGGTGGGGCTCAAAAACAGGAACAACTCACTGGTGAGGTGATGGTGCTAACAACTGAGCCACCAGGTTACAGGTTTCTAAATAAAATATAGCCAGTAAATCAACTTTTCTTACTTTTCCTATAACCATCACGTTTTATTTAATACATGACATTTAATAATGCAGTTACATGAAATAATTCATGCACTGAACAGATCTTGAATAGCTCGCCAGACACACTGTATACCATTGGCTGTGCCTTGTCATTTTGTTTGTGAAAATCACAGAAACAGCAACAAGGCTCATCCCTGACGTAGCCCAGTGCTCACTGAGGATGCACTGCCAAGAATGCAGGCAGAGCTCTGACCCGGTGATACACAGACCGAATGGGTCAAAGTAAAGGTCCCCATACACCCACACTACAACCCCACAAGGTACCCCGTAGGACGTGGTCAGAAGCCTTCTTCTCCATAAGACTGGATGGGCAAACTCCCATAGCCCCTTCAGAAACCCTGTAAGCACTGACCACTGTTCCACAACCAGGACAGAATCTGAATTGCTCCCTCTGAATCCAAGGTTCCACAGTTGGCCTTAGTCTCCTTTCCAGCCCCTTGGCATAACCCTTCTCAGAGAGGCTGAGCAATGTGATGTCCCAAAAGCTGGAGAACACGCTCAGACCCTGACAACAACAAACAGCAACAACAACCTGTCAGTCCGTTGGCACCTCCACTTAATATTAAGGACAAGCCCCACAAATCCAGACTCTTCACCATCTAGGGGTGAATATCCTCCTCCCCAGGTGCCTTGCCCCGCAAAGCTTTTTATCTACCTCAGCGACCTTCCAGGAAAAATCGACTCTACACTCTGTCTCCTCTATGGATGAGGGTTCGGCAGTAGAGATGAAATGGTGTGAAAAAAAAATTCATATCACAATTATAGTGACCATTGAAATCATCTCTGTTGTTGTTATCAACACAGTACTGTTAAAATGTACTGAAAATGTTTTAAAAGTACAGATACACAAACTGAAATCATTTCACAAATGATTTGAAATGGCTTTGGCAATGTCAAAGTTTTCACTGACGCAAAACAAAGGCATGTTGCTTCTTTGCCTGTGTCTGGAAGGCTGTCGCTAACTTTGGTTGATGCTGGACAATATTTACTGTGAGTTTTTCCAAAGCGTGATGATCAAACAATGGTTATTACAGTAAGTTTATTTTGAAACTCATTATCGTTCAGCCGCTCCTCTAAATGTTCCTTACACCAGCTGACAATATCCTCAGTCCAGCGCTCAGTTTGGCAGTGTTCTGTGTTTTTCTGTGTTAAAAAAGTAACTGTGTTACAGTTTTATTTACACAGTAATCACACTAATACAGTATTCTAGTGCTGAGGCGTATGATAAGCTGTCATTGTTTGTGTCTAATATAAGACATGTGATGCTTGGTTAGTCTGATAGATGGACTGTGACCTTATGGCACTGTACTGTATGTTAATCACCATAAACCTTTCATTCGTAGTACTTACACTGAGCGCTGGGCAACTGTCTGTTACCATAACTTTCACTGACAGCAAACACACGTACACACATACACACACACACACACAAACTCACACTCATGAATCTCTCACAGACTTAAGCTTGGATGGCTCATTGACTTGCCATTAAAGAAAGAGGCTTCATTAGTTAGGATGTCCCTCCTAAAAGGACACCAACTGTGCGCATTTGCGCGCGTGTCGCGTGTGTGTGTGTGCATGTGTGTATCGGAGGGTTTTTGTGTGAGACATATGCATCTAACCATTCGACTGGTCTCCAGCACAACACGCACCCACGAAGGCGTATTCATTAGCAGGAGGGGTGCCATTCCCCGGCACTTGGAAACTCAGTGGAGCGTTCATGGCTGTGGCTGGATGTAGAAAATCAAAACATATTGGAAGAGATTCAGACGAACGGAATGGAAGAATGCAAGCGGAACATTAAAGAGCATTCCAGAACAGAGTGTTAGCAAGAGACAATCAGCTCCGGTCAGGGACAAACAGGATCGGAAATGAATTCAGGCAGAAAGCTCAGACATTTTCCAGGCTAGAAATTTTACAACAGGAAGGACGAATAATGACAGAAATTATGTTCAGTGGCTTGGACATAATATAACGGTAAGTAGGCTTCTATGTCAAGAAGTGATTCTCTCTCACCCGTTTCTGCTCTCAGAAGGAGAACTGTGGTCATCAGTCATCAGTTTAATATGTATTACCTTGTAGCAGCTGAAATATATTTAGATTAGTCTCACATGCTTGCATGATAAAAAAAAAAAAAAAATGCCACCATGTACTACAGGTAGAAAAGCAGCTAATAAAAATACTGTCAACATCATGCTTGTTTTTCCAGAAAGCTTTCCAATTTAGCACTTATTAATATGGAAATACCTAAAAAGTCTTTCATTCATTTATTTGATTTGATTTTTTGTTGTGAGGGTCAATATTTGGTTTTACATTTACTTATGTATTGACATTATTTTCAATTGGCACAGAAACTTTTTTTCAGATCAATCAAAGACAAATTAATTTAAGAGTTGTTCTTTCCTGTGAGTTAACTTACAAAGTGTACCAGCCTCATCCAACCTATGGTTGCTGTGGTAACAGGAAGTGTGATTTGCAGCAAACACTCCTTGAGCAGCTGCTGTATGTGTATTTGTTTTGTATTGTTGATGTGTCTTTGGATGGTTGTTTGAGCACACACCAAGACAAACTCCAATCAATGTTTCATTGAGATGGTAATAAATGATTGAACCTTGAATCCTGACTTTGTCAGATGTACAGTCAGAGATGCAAGTGAATAACAACTGGTGTGCCTGTTTATAGCACAACCAAGCAAACCAATGTTGTTTTAACGAAGTCAGTCAATAATAATGGCAACCTCAAAACACCAGGACACAGTAAAAAGCTGCTTATCTTACTGACAAGTTGGTGATGTGCAGCTTGTTGCCTGCAACTCACCATGTTGTTGTTTGTAGAAGCTTCATGATAAAAGCCGCCCCATGTTTCACCAGTCGAACGTTTTTAATGTGACACAGCTGCGTTTGCATTAGCAGTAAGTAACTTAATACGGCTCTGATACAGTAAACAGTGAAGCTTTTAAGATAAGATAATCCTTTATTGATCTCCCAGAGGGGAAATTTGGGTGTTCCAGCAACAAGGACAGAATATGCCCAAATAAATACAGAAACTCTAAGAGAATAAATTAAGGGTTCATTTGCAAAAACAAATGTCTCAGTTTTGATCTATTTTCCTAAATCATGTTTTTATATTCTGTACTCAAGGGAATATCAATCAAACTAGTGTTGGCTTATTCATTGTAAGAATTGCATTTATCTGGTGCTTCTTATGGGTGGATGCACAACTGGCTGATCAGTGTGATGACAGTCTGTCACCAATGAGTGAAAGGCTGAAGAACTATCCATCTGTCACAGCTCATCGTGGAGAGGGTGAAGGGCTTTCCAAGGTGGCTATGATCTTTTCCTTCATCTTCCTCTCCGCCACTGACTTCAAGCTGCCTGGTTCCAGCGCAATCTCAGAGCTGGCCTTCCTTACAATCTTGTTCAGTTTGTTGGCCTCTCCAGCACTGATGCCACCACCTCAGCACAACACTGCAAAGAACAGAGCACTGGCTACTAATCAGGAGCCTGCTGCACAAATTGAAAAAGAAAGTACAGTCTGCTCTGTCTGGTGTTGAAGAGGGCATCAGTGTTTTGTGTCTAGTTCAGTTTTTCTGCTATCCACTCTGACATAAAGTGGTCGGCCAGTGAGGTAGTCCATGATCCAGACTGCAGTGTCAAGTAGGGCTGTGACAGCATGGATTTTTATCTAATTGCAGTGACAAAGCAACATATTACCAGTTTACCGCAACTACCTTAATAATTACATTTTACTGGATTTTACTGAAGCATACTGTCATCAGCGTAGCGTAGCTCCTTAAAGGAACAGGGCAGCACATAAGTGTATGTGGTGTGCAAGAGATGGAGAGTAGCAGCAGGCAAGTGATGATGCTGCTCATAGTGGAGCAGAAACTTAAACCAATAACAGTCCCATCTGTCATTTCCCAACTGATGAAACAGTGACAGGGTTTGCCCCAATGTAAGCTAAGCAGATAAGGCTAATGTTAAGCTACTGCTAACACTAGCACTGTACCTTTGCAACTTCAGCTCTGGTGCAGTTGTATTCCTTACTTAACTAAAATCTGCAAAAAACAGCTGTCAGTGGCCAAATAGTTCACATAAATATAAGACGGAGGCCACAGCTCCACTTCCTCCCACTGTACAAAACCAAAGCCAAAATATTGCACTTACAAACGCTGCCATCTTGTGTTCAGTTCCCGCCTACACAGCTGGCTGACTCAGTTGCGAGCAGAGTTCAACTGTCAATCATGGCATGAAACCCTGTTCTTATGTCATCAAATAACTAAAAAGAAAAACATTTGAACAAACATCACTGTGATAAGAACTACCTAAAATGACAGAAAGCATCTTTGGGAAAAATCTATTTGAAGTGTACTTTGCTATTTTAGTTTGGCCCATGTTCCACATTGGGGAGGCAGGATTTATGACCTATACTGCAGCCTGCCACCAGGGGGTGATCAAGATGCTTTGGCTTCACTTTTAGGAAGCTCTAATGTTGTCCATTTCTGTAAGTACAGCCTCTGGACTGTACCACCTGACTATATTGGATCACTGAACAAATCAGATGTGGGTGATGTTTCAGAGCTCTGGAATCAGGCAAAGTGGAAATCAGGAACATGTCATCCGAAGTCTTTTGTTCAAAGAAATTAAACCCAGATTGAATGGATTATAGCGTTGTATTGCCAATTCAAAGTATTTTTAACCCTCACATAACCAACCCTACAGTGCTACAACTGTCTTGTGTTGTCTGATGATGTTAGCAAGTCGGAGTGGTAAGCTGGAAATATACTTGCTTCTAACTACGCATTTGCATACACACACCTACGCATCCCTACGCTTGATGGCTGCCTTCCGTATCCTGCGTCCATTTGGAGCGATGGTTGTGCACGTCCTCAGAAATTAACGCTACGTATACGCAAACACAAAAGCATGGTTAAACAGCAAGTATATCTCCGGCCGTAGTCTTTCCTATCTGTACCATCCATACCAGATGCAGTATGATGCTGTGTTCCACCTGGGCTTTTACTTATTCATCTATGCATTTTATCTGAAATACCTAAATTGTGGACAGAATCTTGAACAAAACTGAACAATTGCATGTTTAAGTGGTGTTAAGAAAAAGATGCCAGAGGAAGAGGAAAAGGACCATATTTCCAGTACACTACAGTGATTCTTGTTTAGAGGCCTTGAATCATAGCTGTTAGACAATAAGTGGATCGTGGCAGTGGCAGATGTTACAGCATGAGACGTCCAGTAGCAGCATGTGGTATCGATGTGGATGATGATCAGGTTACATTAAATATGACAGATGCATACAGTGATGGTAATGCTGTTATACAGACACCTGCACCGTGTTTATGCCTTACTTGAGTCAATGTCAAGATGTGCTTTCAGGTTAACGCACTTTCATTTTCACTGATTTGATTGTAGTGACACTATCACAGCGGCATTAAATTATCATTGGCTGGAGGAATAATACCACCGAGTTACCTCTCAGGTTGCCTGTTCTATACTGTCACACTGAAAGTACAGACAGTTATTAATGGAATAGGTGGGTGTAGTTAATTTAGTTCATAATTAGAAGGCAATTATCAATAAGAAGGCTGGAAAGAGTAACAAGTAGCAATGATTTAGATCTTTAGCTTAGCTACCTTTATGACATTTATTGATCTTGGCAATAATAACACAATGATATTCCTATTTTTCCTCCAGTGTTTTTGGAAGAAAATAAAACTCCCTATTCACACACTACCATCCATGTTAACACATAATAAGATGCAGTCAAGTCTTTAGAGTGTACTTATCCTGAACATATTGCACAATTAGTTTTGAGATAATTAACACAGCAGTTTGACACCAAGCCACTTGAACATGTAAGTAATGAAATGTAAACAGACAGTAGTTGCACACATGCTTGTACGTGCACACAAACAAACACAAAACATTATAAATGCACACCCCCACCACTTCAGAGACGAGCACAGGGGGATAGAGCGAAACTCAACAAACCTTGGAAGTTATGAAAAGTAATAACACCTTGAACATAAAGGCTTGAACTTGAAACTGCAAAACAAAAGATTGTTTCACACACACACACACACACACACACACACACAGGGACAACATAAAACTCTTCAATGTGAAAATTAAAGTGTCCCTCTCCTTACACAATCCAGCACACCTTTTCACAAACCAGATGTCTCAACTTGGCTTATTAAGTAGAAGCCCCCGACTGTTTGATCATGACCTCATACACTAACAGTGCAAACTACTAACAGCAACACTTCTTATTATAGAACAGACTGACCAGGTGAATCCAGGTGGATCCCTTTTTGCTTTAACCTTAATTCCACTTTGATAATCAAGGGGAGATGTGGGGAAAGTAGAGGAGACAGGATAAATAAGGATTAAAGCTACAAAGACATGGATTGTGCACAAGTCAGTATTAGGGAAAGGCTTCTGAAAATTTTGCGCATCGATTACGTCCTCCCCACCCCCCATCTGGGCATTTAGCCAGCATTAAGCTGCCGCGATCACTGCACTTTAACAGCGGTCAGGCCCGACAGCAACCTGTGTCTCAGGAAGGAAGTTACTCATTGCTGCAGCCTCATAATGATGATGTGCATGCACACAATATATTTATCTAGCTACCGTGTGCAAGTGTGCACACAAATCTTACTAATTTATTTCACCTTAAAGCAATGTTTCCCAGAGTGGGGTACGCTAGCTGCCTCTAGAGGTAACATGTAATTGTGGTTCATTCTTAATAAAACAAATTCCTTTCCGGAGCTGCACCTTGCCATTAAGGCCGAGGGAGTGTTGCAACACTGACCTTTTCTCTTGTAACACAGAAGTCACTGGCCCACTGCTGCAAACTGTGCTGTAGCTGCCATTAGCCAGTAAGCTCAGTTAGCAGTCGTATTAGACTGGGACACAGCCTCTGAGACCGACGGAGGCCGGTTAGACGGCCAGAAATATGGTAACGTTAACGAGGTGATGTATAGTACAAGTCTGCAGCTTAACAAGTTAATTTCTAAGTATACATCATCCACTGTGTTGATAAAATAAATTTAAATTTACAATATGTTCAGCCTCCTGCTGGTTGTTCCCACACATTCAGAGTCATTACTCATTTTGTTGGTAGTTAGTTTTTAAATGGCGATTCACTTGGTGCCCCAAAAATGTATATTTATGTAACTGAATTAATATCACGAATGTGTAGCCACTAGTCGACTAATGGTTTGAACTGACAAATGCTGACAATTACAAAAGTCTTTAGACAAGGGCCACCCTATTTTTATAACAACAATGGATCATTGATGATCATGATTATGTGTAATGTAAAATGGGTTGCTCATAGTGACAACTCACAAAGAATTATCGCCATATCAGCCCAACTCTGCAGTTAGCAGTTAACGTTTCAGCTCAATGTTTTTGTTGTAGCCCACAACTTTATTGTTTTGCTTCAGTCTCCATTTCCAGTCACAGCAGGCGACAACAAAGGTCAGATAAACCCACTGTATAATACCGACCCATCACCAAACAGCACACATACAAAGCTAGTGAACCTAGTGAGTAGGAGAGTATTTGGGGTCTTAAGACCCAGAAATTTTTTTCGATAGTCAGCGGAGAGTTAAAAGGAGCAGTAGATATTTTGAGTCATATTTCTAATGATCAGATGAATGTGAGTCTAATGAGTGCTAATGTTGCTTCATATCTGCTTAATGTCAAGATAGGTGACCTTCTGGTTATAACAATAATATGTAACATATATCGCTTAAAATGTTCTAAATATGTGAGACCTATGTGTTTACAATGGTCAAACCCAAAGAAATCCATAATTTATTAAAGGTAACAATGTATTTCCTAGTAGCTGCTAGTTGCTATTATCTTACCAAAAAACATGGGATACGTTAGAGAGTGAGGGAGGAAGTAGGAGAACGGACTAAAGCTAACATAAATAAACTAAAATAAAATAAACATAAATAAAACTTTAATATTACCTCATCTATGAACATGATTTCTATCTGAGTCACGTCGGATAGGTTTTTATCAGCAATTGTGGTTGTATAACAATGTAGACAACTCCCATGATTTAATTTCTTATTGTTTTAAAGTGAGAGATCACTAGCTGCAGAACTTAAATATTGCACCTTTAACACATTCACCATTTCAATTCATCAGGTGGTATTAGGTTAATGTTATGTTTATAGATGTATTGTTTGATCATAATTAATAATGTATGGCTGTTTTACAAACTTTGCTGATGTAAACAAACCTCACCCATTCAACTATCAATCAGTAAAGGTTTTGTTTATATCTGGCTCAAAAAAATGCACCTCTAACAGTCCCAGACGTGTAGTGTTTCTGACAACACAAACTCCATTTGTAAAAATCAATCCATTCATGTGGTTCCATCAACTTAAACTGAATCAGTCTGATAACGTAATTCTCCAATATTTCCACCTTGTTCAGTCTTTTTTCTTCAATACACTGCTCCTCTGTTTGCCAACTCAAATTGAGCAGCTTGTCTTATATTCACATGCTTTCCCACTTCTGAGCACTTTCATTGTTATTGAGAGTTCCTCACCTACTTGGTCAGCTCCAAAGTGTTTGTAACGAACTGGGCCACAGTCTTTTTACAGCAATCCTACTTCAGCGTGGACTAGTGCAATAAATAATTTAACTCCACATGACTTGTATCACAGTGACTTTTTTAATGTAGAAATTTACTCTCCATCTCTGTGATTAACGCAGTGCACTCACACCAGATGAAAAGAAATGTTACTCCATATATGATTGAAATGTAGCATAATATAGTAGTATCCCCAAGAAATCTGGGTTGAGACTGTTCAAAGAATAAATGTTCCTTATCACATGCTGCCATGCATGTCATCCATCTCATTATCGTTTGCATTTTCTATGGATTTGAGTTTGCTCTTTCTCTAAATGGGTCTCCATGCTGAGTAGGTGGATGAGCCTCATGAATTTGCTCTTATAATGTTATCAGAGCTCTCCTTAATTATTTCCGCTGCAGCCTCCTTAAAGGGCCGTCTACACCAAGAACAATATGGATAACAATACCTGTAAATATATCATTTAAAAAATTGCTCTAACTCTCCACAACTACAACCCTAATTGCAAAAATCTTGGGAGCTGTGTAAAATGTAAATATTCAATTTAATATGGTACAAGGATACTATATTTAATGTTCAAAGTGATATACTTTATTGTTTTTTGTAAATATACACTCATTCTGAATTTGATGCCTGCAACACGTTTCTAAAAAGTTGGGATAGGACCAATGAATGACAGAGAAGTTCGTGGAATGCTCAGAAAACACCTGTTTGGAACCTTTAAATAATAAACAGGTTACAGTGACATGATTGGATATTAAAGGAGCATCCTTGAAAGGCTCAGTTGTTCACAAACATGGATAAGGTAAGGTTCGCCACTTTTTGAAAAACTGCGTTGGCAAGTAGTCCAACAGGTAAAGAATGTTTTTCAACACAAATTTGCAAGAAATTAGAGGATTTCACCATCTACAATCCATAATATCATTAAAAGATTCATAGAATCCAGAGAAATCTATGCATGCAAGGGGCCAGGCTGAAAACCAACACTGAGTGTCTATGACCTTTGACCCCTCAGACAGCACTGCATTGAAAAGCCACTAACTATATAAAGGATACTGCAGGGCTCCCTGGGAACACTTTGGAAAACTGCTGTTGCTTAACACTGCTTCTACAAATGCAAGTTAAAACTCTACCATGCAAAATGAAAGCCATGTATCAACAACATTAAGAAACGCTGCAGACTTCTCTGGGGCCTGAGCTCATCATCCACAGAAGTAGAAAAGTGTGCTGTGGCCTGATGAGTCCCCATTTCAGATTGGTTTTGGATGTCGTCGGATGCTGCCTTCAAGACAACGTCTTTTTCACAATTTTACTTTGACGTAGTGAACAGGTATAAGCTAGTAACTACAACGGGGGCTGCCATCAGGGTGGAGGGGGAGTAAGGTGGAGGAAAATATTAGTCTATAATGGAGTCATCATTTTCCCTTGAAAAATTGTGCCTGGTGGCAGACCAATGAAATCAATAGCTTATAGGAAACCAGTCTTTATGGGGATGGTGTCATTATTCTATAGCCATTGCACTGTGCAATCCACATTACTTCATAATGATAAGCTACAGCAAAAAGCTGTCAACCTTCGAAGTGATAGCAAATCACATTAGATCCCCATGTCTCACTTAGTCATATGATGGAAAAAATCATGTCCTCATTCGCCTCGGCACAGTTCAAGCTAACTGAACTTTGACCTGTGAAATGTCCAGCCAATCTGAATGAAAGTATGGATTCATTCTCATTCAAAAAGTGTAATTAACTGCATACAAGTGTACGTGGTTGGCAGTGATCCTCCAGGACACTGAGGGCACTGACACTTCTCAACGTGTGGAATGTTGTCATTAGCCTCCTGTCCACACTGTAGCTGCTCCAACATTATTTCCTGTTCTGTCAGCTTTCTGCCACAGCATGTGAGGACATTTCACCTTCCCAATTTGGCCAGTGTGAAAATGAGGCCTGCAGAGCACACCATTTTGAACACACGCACTATTTAGCAATGCATTAATCCTTATTGATGGGTTTTGTGCGCGTGTGTCTGTGCATACAGTACATATGAGGACAGTTTGACCTTTGTAATTGTGGCAGGGGATGGATGGACGAGCGGATGAATAATAGATAGAGAGCAAATCGAAGATGTGTGACCAATCCCGCGTTCAGAAATGATCTACTGCCTGACTCGTCACACATGAGACCACTCATTCAATGTTCAGATGAAGAGGATGTGATTGCCTTCTTTTTCCACTGCAGCATCATCTTGCTTTCTTTCTTTGTCTGTCCTCCTTGTCCACACTATTTCCCAGCGTATCAGTTTCAATCACTCCAATATTTCTATTTGTTTAGTAATATTCTATCATCTCTGTGAGGCAGATGTACCACTATGTCTCCTCCTGCTCTAATCCCCCAAATGGGCTGTGCAATTCATCTCCTTGTAAATTTATATCAAGAATTCCAGCAGTGCTCTTTTTGTGTGTTACCAAACCCATAAACAAGGTAGGTACTGTGGGCTTCTGCAGTGAAGTACATGCTTCAAATGTACACACCATGGCATGATTTTTTTCGCTGCTATCTATGCTGGGTGACTCATAACATGTCAATGGAAAAAAAAAAAAACAGTTCATCTACAACATGCACTCTGAATGAACCTGTCGCTCTCTGAGCACAAACATTTTCCCCCTTTTGAAAACACTAAATGGGAAAATGAGACGACTGCAGGGACAAGAACTATCAGGAAAAAAAAAGTGGCACAAGAGAGACTGTGTTCACATTTGAATACAAGAAAAAAAATCTTTCATCTCATTTTAGATAAAAATTACTGTAATGCTGGACCCCTAAATAGATGACATCACATCTCATCGCCTTGGTTACTCAGTTGCCCCGTTTCCATGGAGTCTCAGGGGGAACTGGTTTCAAAAGCAGATTTGATTTGTCGCTGGGGCTGCTTCCCTCTGTGCTGCTAATTAGCAGTCTCATGGCTTCCCTCAGGTCTGTAGTGTTGGTGGGACAACGGGCTTTCATACTGAAACACACACACACACACACACACACACACACACACACACAAAAGAAAGAAACCATGCACGCAAAATATATAAATATGTCCTTGCACACACAAAAACACGCATTCTTCTCCAGCGTGGTGCCGGTGTGTGCGTGTGGTGTAGTCAGCGGGATGACTACACTTTTATACTTTTATCATATGAGTTCAACTTGAACACAACTGTCTCCCTCCTCCTCTCGGTAGTTTGTGTGTGGTGTTTTTCTCCCTTTGTGTGTCATCATTTCCACCCCCCATCTCTGCCTTACTTAGGGTTGTAATAATAAACAACAAAAAACAGAGGAAAAATAGCAGGAAGGCAGTCAACTCCCATTGCAAATGAATGGAGACTGAATGTCGCAAAATAATAAAAATCTGGAAAATTAAAGTCACACTCCGTAACATAGCTTTACCCTGTTGTTTCTCTCTGTGATAGCTGCATCCTGCTTTGGTCTTTCCCATGTAACTCACTTTCTCTCTACAACTCCCCATTGTCCTCCTTGCTGCTTCTTCTGTGCTCCGCTTTTTTTTGTATCCAACTGAGGAATGAATAGGTAAATAGCTTTAACCCTGGAGTTTCTTTTTTTTTTTCACCTCTCGTGTTACTATGAGCTAAATTGAAATCATATTTATAGTAATCTGGTGGCAGAAAACTCTGCAGTGTGTGTAGGTAACATCAATAAGCAATGGGAAATCTCTGTATGATGCGGCCATGTGTGAATTTTTGTGCTGAGGCCAAGGTATAAAATCAATACACACATGTTTAAACACTTGGGATTGTAAGGAACATAACAAATGCAGTTTATTTACAGGTATTTATTGGCAGAATATGGCAGAAACTGAACATGATATTTGCCTGAAAATAAGAAATATGTTGGGTTTTTTTACCTAAGAATGAGCCATTTATACCTAGTGATTGTGCAGATCCTCCACTGAGGCAGCCATGTTGCATGGCCATGTTTCTACAGTAGCCCAGAACAAACCAACCAAATCTTGCAACTTGAGGGCAAGATGAGGTGTTTGTTGGAACAACGCTCCTCAAGTTATTTTCTCCAAGTGAGGAAATATAATGTTCACAGTGTGCCTAATCCGGTTGAAATTCATACCGCCTACATTTTTTAAGAGGCTGAAATCCAGTCATCACTAGAGTGTATATCATGCAAGAGAGCAAATAAAAACAGAAGTAATGGTCAAAATTGTCATACGTGTTGATTTATTCACATCAACTCATACATTGGGCAACATGCAAGAAAACAATCTACCAATAAAGTTGCCAGCAGCTGCCACTAGCCTTTGAGTGGCACATTGTATTAAATTATTTTTCTCTAGTCTATAGCTAGCTCAACTGGTAAAGATGAAAAGGCAGAAAAAGATCATCTCATTTATCATTCATTCTGCAGACAGTTTCTTTATTTCTGATGCATTTGCAAAGAAACCTATTAGATGAGTTTGACCTCTGCCTGCACTGCAAACTTTTCCACAGAACGGATGTTTCATTTCCTCTGCACAAGTAAATAAATGAAATCGTTCAAAGCACAAACTACTTGTGTTCATTTGCCTGCTACTAATTACTACGTACTACGTCCATGGTATCACTACTTAGCTTGATGTCTGGCTGACTGCCATAATATTCTCAGCTTTATATAACAGACTGTTCTCATTCTCAAGTCGTCAAATACCAATGTTCCGTCACGTCCCTCTGGAACTCACACAGCTATTCCTTCAACATGGGAACAGATAATACCTATAACAATACATCAAATAAAGTCTGTTGAGGGCTAAGTATCTACAGACGATCACATTGTAAAATATGCAGTACCTTCCTCTGGTAACTAATACCCTCATTAGCATCTATTAGAATCCATTTGAAGCAGTGGTGGATCTAATTTCAGAACGAACCCCTTCGCTGACATTAAAGGCAGAGCTCAATCTAACAAACAGGATCTCAGAGGCTTTTTTCCCCTCTGATGCACTCCCTTGCATCATCCTTCAAACCAGTGTTTATAAGGATCATATAAAAATAAACTGCCATTCTCTGAGGGCCTACATGATGAAACAAATCATTGTCAGGTGTGATGGGATTCATATTCCCAATCAATATGGGCTTATACATCAGGCCTCAACAGCTTCTAACACTTGCAACTCTCTATACTGCAGGTGGTGCATTTAAGGTCCTGATTTTTATTTATTTTATTTTTTTTCAAAGGGAGAGAACGGGGGCATGTTAGGTGAGAGGGAAGTGATCTAAGTGAGAGGTGGAAATTTAAAATGCAGTCAAAGACATGGGAGTAGGAGGGACAACTGGGGATGGGACATGGAAAAAGAAGGCGGAGAGCAGGACACTTGCACATAATTTTTAACGAACAAGAGAAGATGTTCTCAGGTTGTACAAACATATGGATGGGAGGTAGACAAAGGGCTAAGTGAACGAAGGATCCAGAGAGGCGGACAGACAGACGGCAAGAGATATACAGCAGGTTCGAGAGATAATAAAGACATGAGGAAAAGCGAGACAGCAAAAAGGATGGAGGCAAGGAGAGGGATGTTTATCCTCCCCATGATCATGTAGCCGTCTGTCTCTCATTTAGCCCAAGGTTCTGATTAAGTCGTTTGTGTTTAAAGAGGAGGAAGCCTCTAATTCCCCTCCTTTCATCTAATTTAATTATGTGCTGACATTCTCCCTTTCTTCCTTAGAAGGATAAAAGCAGCTTAAGCTTTTATGTGGAGCTTTAATGACAGCAGCGAGGAAACTTTACTCGCTGATTGCTTAGCCTTAAGTGTGTTTAGCCTTAACACAGTGCTGCACCAAACAGAGTTGTATACGAGCTCTCGCAGACACACACACCGTATTCTGCAGGGTTGTCCCACATGGGCACACGGCAGATTTTATACACGCTTTCACACACAGGGTGAAACACTAAAACTCTTTTCATGTTTAACTAGAATTCAGTCAAGAAGCCAGAGAGATGGTGCTCGGTTTAATTCAAAGCTGTATAACCGCCTTTAGATGTGTTTTCACTATTGTGTTTTAACCTTGGTGGCATGTTTTTTTGTGTGTTTTTCTGGATTCATTTGCAAATGCAACAAAAATGGAGTTTAAGTAAATTGTAGAATGTAAATTACCCAGAGGGCTTGCCTTACAGCCAGTCATAAATATTTGATAACTGTGCAAAACCCAGAATACGTTCAATGAGGAGGCAATATTACACTTTGTAAACTTTTTTTTTTTTTAAATTGATTATGTATGTGTTGCCATACGTCTGTCCCATTCTTGTGACGTGATATCTTGGGAACACCTTAGCGGAATTTCTTCAAATTTGGCATCAACATCCACTTACACTCAAGGCACCGTAACTCAAGAGTTCATGCGCTAATAATGACAAAATTTCACACACATATCTCATAGCATAAAAATGACATTTTATATCCAAAAGGCCAAAAATCAAATTCACTGCGATATAATGTTATGCAAACACTCTTGGAGCTCTCTGTCAATCCTCTGTAAAAATAGATGACAGCATGTTTTTCACTGGAAATTATTAACTGGAATCACATGTCAATATAGTGAGAGCTTCCATTTTCCCAAAAAAACAAAAACATACAACACTTTATGTTTTATTAAATTCCTTCAAAATTTTAACTACACATATTATATCTGGACAGACATGGATGTAAACTACAACTGCAGCGATATAAGAGTGTGGTCTTGTAAACTGTAACATCACAGTCGGGTTACACATCCTCAGGCTGTGTAAGTGAGGACTGGCCTGCCCTGGTTCCTAAATCAAACACACCTACACTACTCTCAGCGTCAGTTCAGTTGTACCCTCATGCAACAATATGAGATTCCAGACTCAGATTGTGATCATTTCCTGTGATGTAATTTGGATGCAGCTGAGCTACTTTTTGAAACTAGCTAGAAGTTTGGTCAACCACCCAATTCATGCAAAGTTTTCCACCTGTATTCACTTGATTACAGTAAAATAAATAAATAAATAATAAATAATGTTCAGAGTGATCAGCTATATTGTTTTAGTAAATATACACTCATTGTGATACATCACCATAACATACATACATAACCAAGGCGATGGGATGTGATGTCATCTTTTGACAACTCTCAGTTAAGTGTTTGGGAACTTTGTTGAAGTTTTGAAAGTGAAATTCTTTCTCATTCCTGCTTGATATACAAACTCAAATGCTCAACAGTCCAGGGTCTTTGTTGTCATATTTTATGCTTCATAATACACCACACATTTTCAACGGGAGACAGGTCTGGACTGAAGGCAGACCAGTCTAGTACCCACACTCTTTTGCTATGAAGCCACATTGTTGTAACACGTGCAGAAAATGTGATATTTTCTTGCTGAAATAAGCAGGACGTCCCTGAAAAAGACGCCTGGATAGCAGCATATGTTGTGCAAATTACCATGGGCACTAGAACATCCCCATACAATCACAGATAATGGCTTCTGAACTATGCATTTGTAGCCATGTGGATTGTCCTTTTCCTCCTCATCAGAGGACACGACATCCAGAAATAATTTGAAATGTGGACTTGTCAGACCACAGCATCCTTTTCCTGTCATGTCTGTCCATCTCAGATGAGCTCAGGCCCAGAGAAGTCAGCTGCATTTCTGGATTTTGTGGATACATGGCTTTCAATTGGAATGGTGGAGCCCTAACTTGCATTTGTAGATGCAGTGACAAACTGTTTACCAACAATGGTTTTACAAAGTGTTTTCATGCATTCAGTGTTGATTTTCCAGCTTGTCCCTCACATACAGAGATTTTAATTTTATTATGGATTGTAGATGGTGAAATTCCTAAATTCCCTGTAGTTTTGTGTGGAGAAACACTCGTCAATATTTGGACTATTTGGCCACACAGTTTTTCTGCATAGATGGGCTGTACAGTATGGAGCTCAGCCCATCCACGCTTGTTGTGTTGTTGCCACTGTCCCAACTTTTGTGAAACACGACACAGAGTGCATATTTACAATAGAACGTTTCAGTTTCAACATTAATATCTTGTCTTTGTAGCGTTTTGAATTGAATACAAGTCAAAAATGCAAATCATTTCATTCCATTTTCATTTACGTTTTACAGAGTGTCCCAACTTTTTTTGGAACTGGGGTTTTGTAATTTCCCCAACCCTGTACATTATTTCTCACACTGGCACTTAACATTAGTGATATGATGATTGTGGAATCATCCAAGATCGATGTAAGTCCTAGAAATACTGGCCTGGGTTATGCCAGTATGTATGACAACAAGTCAGAACAAGTTCAATTTATTCAAATCGCCACAATACATATATTCACTCACAGCATGCGCATGCTGAAGTAAGTGTTAAGTTTGCGTTAACTCGCACTGAAGCAACACACAGTTACACATCGCAAACAGCGGAAGTACGAAAACGGCCTTAGCCGTTTAACACAAACCATGCCAAGCGAGTCAGTTGTACCCCTCTGCATCAAAATGACAGATTCCAGACAGATTGTGATCATTTCCTTATGTAATTCTGGTCAGCTGAGTACTTTTCCTAATACTAGAATTTATTCAACCCCCAATGTATGAAATTTATGATCACTTGTTCGAATAAATAAAAAAAAAATTCAATGACCATATGTTATTAGTAAAAACAGCTATTGGTGCATTACCCCCATAGAATACATACATAACAAGGCATGCGATTTTGTTGTGCATCCGTTTTACAACTCCAGTTGTTTGGAACTTTTTTAAGAACTTTCATTTGCTTGATAGACACTGATGCATCAACATCAGCTTGTTGATCATATTATGCTTCTAAATACAAAAACAACGGAGAACAGGCTTGAATGAAGGCAACAGTCAGGACCCTGACACTCAGCTCAGTGAAGGACGTGTAATCATGAGGGAGAAATTATTTGCTGTGACTGAATCGTCAGAGTCCCTGAAAACTGTCTTCCATACTGTGGATACAGGCCTATACATCCCATACAATCACAGAAAAAGGCCCTTCTGAACATGTAGGGATCCTTTCCTCCATCAGAACAACATAAACAATAATTAATGTGATAATTCAATCACTAGAGCACATCCGTCCCTGCTCGATCACCATTCAGGAGCATCACCCTGAGAAAGTCAGTGCATGTGTGCTGGATTGTGAGGTGTGATGTGGTTTCATTGGGTGGTGGGTACTGATTTGTGATGCAGGACAGAAGTTACAGCAATGGTTTTACAAAGTGGTTTTCATTGCATTCTAGTGTTGATTTTCCAGCTTGTGCCTACATACAAAAAGATAAATTCTAATGAATTTAAATTATATTTTAAGGGTGTAATTTCTATTCCTGTAGTTAAACACTCGTCAATATTTTGGTATTGCACACGTTTTGCTGCGTTAGAGCTACAGTATGGAGCGAGCCGTCTTCAGCTGGTGGTGCGACTGTCCCACTTTATAGTAAAACTGACCGGTGCATATGTTAACAATAAACTTTCATGACACATATTTACGTCTTTAGCATGAATTGAATACACGTCAATAATAGCAACATGTTTTTCATTTATAGTTTAGAGGGCCGAACGAGCTTTTTTTGGGAACTGGGGTTTTTTTCCCTGAACCTCTGTTTATTTCATGACTTATTGTTGATTGCATGGTAAATCATAAAATAATTGTAAAGAAAACTATGGTTATCCTATTATCAAGTGAATATTTATTTATTCAACCACATAACATAACTTCACTCACACATGCCCATTTGCTGAAGATGTTGTTTGCGTATCGCTGCATCACAAAGACCCACTTTCTACAGCAACAGGAAATACGGCGTTAGGTTAAATAGGCTGAAATATGATAAAACATAATAAACAACATTATGAATAAAATATGAAACATATAGGTCATACATATAAGAGCCTGTCTCAAACACTATTCTCAGTGGAGGTAAATACTGGGATAGGTTCAAGCCTCATCATAAGTGGTTTAAAAGGGGTTAGGGGAATAAAAAACATTTCAGTCAGCTCATTGTGGATTTGGTATGAGAGAGAAGCCTTTATGTAATGCTGCACAGCAAAAAATTCAAAAATTGAATAAACGCTGTGCAGTGTTTTTTTTTTTAAAGAAGAAATATACTAAATCAACAATAGTTCCATTATATCCCAAACATATCCTAGATCTTCTAGGCTACACACACTTGTTCTGCTGTGTGGCACATTGATCAACTGTCCTAACTTCTGTTGAGTTTCCTAAAAGTTTCCATCGAGTAAAGTAAAGTAGGAAGGAAAAATATCTAACTACAAAGAAAAAATAAAATCTGTAAGCAGTTCTGGGACAGATAATTGGGAGACAAACAAAATTTATATATAAACACTCACGTGAACTGGCAAACGCTTGCATTTTTACACAGACACACAAACACATTCACAGGGAGCTTCATTAACACTCTGGGCATGTCCACACTTCACAAAAATAATCATCCCGTCCCCATCAAAAAGTAAGTTTAGAGACATTCATCAAACTACTGTAGAGCATCGGCTTAACAGCCCTCAGCAAGAACTGTATTGTAAGAATCAGCTGTATAAACAGTGCTACACAGGTGGGGCCCCGCCAAATCAGCAGAAATATCTTTAATTAGGATGAGGGGTATGGGCACAGTCACACAGACAAACAAACAAGCCATTAATCACCTCATTGGCAGTCTCAGACACACATATTTTTAAGAGGCAGGCGAGGTGCGACGGTGTGTGTGAGGACAAAGTCAGAAAGTGAGAGCAACAATCAGAGAGCCAAAAAGAGCAAAGTGAGAGTGACCTTGATAAAGATGGTTAAATGATAGAAAGAGAACACATTTAAAGAGGCCACGAACAAGAGATGGATAATGAGACGGACGGTAAATGGCCGAGTGTTAGAATGACAGAGAAGCAAAGAAAAGACAGAAAGAGATAGTGAGAGGGAGGGTGGATAATATAATGAACAAAAGTGGGAGGAAAATTGAAGAAGGGCTGGGAAACAGAGAAATATATAAGCGACTTAATGGAAGACGTGAAAAAAGAGAAGTGGATCCAGTTTGGTATCATGCTGCGACATTCGTTCGTGTGTTATATAGGCCAACATTCGTCATTATCATGAGAAAGTTAATGAACCCCATTGGCTTAGGAGCGGGATCCCTATCTGTGTAAATGGAACATTATACTCAGTGTAGCACTCACTCACACATACTGTAACTCTGTTTCTGTCTTTCTGTCTCACGCACTCATAATGAAATACACTTTCATGCAAGTACACTCACACATCTAATTCTCTATTTAAAACATTTAGAAATAAATTACGAGACCTTATGATTAAAAAGCAGCCAGCCAACATTTAGGAGGTATTACTGACCATCAACAGCTAGCTTAATGTTAGCTTAGCAACCGCACACAGCACTACAAATGCTTATCTTCGCAATGAAGCTGCAGAGTTCACACACTCTCCAACTCTGAACAAAACCAAGCACCATATTACACAAACGTCCTAACTGGCAGATCCTATCTTAACTGTTTGGTAACCATGGTAATTAGGGTTAGGACCTGATTTACAAATGAACAGTTCCTAAGTCAATGTTCCTGTCCTAACTTAAGATAGGAAAAGTGTATATGCAAGCATCCTAACTGTCCATTATCTTAAACTCCAAACTTTAGGGTAATTGTTAAGATCACTTTTACTTTTCCACCTGTAATAGTTGCTAATATTCCCAAAAGAACATCTTTGGATTTCTCTACAGATGTTATCAAAAACTCTAACTCTTCTGTTTTGAAGTGAAGTGCCCATAGTTGTTTTTGCTCCGGTGTTTTTGTGTTTCAATGTATGTTTCAGTGATTAAAAAACAATGGTTACAAAGTTTTTTAGCTCGGCAAGAAGAAGAAAAATATTGTTAGTGGTCAGGCAACAGACATAAAACTTGATAAGCGATGTTGGATTGAGTATTCAGGACTTCCTAACCTGAGATAAGATAGGATAAAGTAAGATAATCTAGGACTAGGATAATCTAGGTAAGATAATCTAGTTAGTTTGGATTTGCTTCTGTAGTGCTTAAGTGTCAATAGTCAAATCTTAACACAAAATCAAGAAACACGTTGATATCATTCAGTGTGAATGCTTCCTGAAGATATCAAACTTGACAGGTGACATTATTAGTCCATTTCAAGTAAAAACAACGGAAACAGTTTGCATCAGAAACATGTGGTCAAACACAGTCCTGCATCAACTGCAGGTGTCTCTGTGATTTGGCCAAGTGGGGGTGTCACCGAGGAGGCTAAGGTGACCAGTTTGCAGCTATGATGATCTCTCCTGTCAATTACAAAGAAATTTCAACAAATCCACTTGAAAATTGTAGGGAAAAAAGACACTTAAGAAAAATGTGGATTGGTTACCAAATAGGCCTATATGCTGGTCTATCAGGTTAGCAAAAACCTTTTTCATTTAACTCCATTTTCGCACAAAAGTCAAATTTCACAGAAGAAGCTCCTCCGGCTTTTTACACTTTAAAATACAAGAACCTCACTCCGGTTCAGCAAGTTTGCCAAAAAAAAAAAAAAAAAAAAAGAGATATTTGTGACTGTAATTATTGCTGGGTTGGGGGTGAAAAATTACCTCCACATACAATCCAGATGGGATTAATCATTTCTAAGTCAGCAACAATGTATGTACATAAAATTTTCTGCTCTGCAAAGCTCAATTCTGCATGCCCATGCTTCTTCAGTCCCAAAACATGTTTTCTCCATGCACTAATTTTTAACTCTTGCAATGAGACAAACCAAAACCTCAACCTCTGTATTTTGAAGATTACAAAATGCCATCCTCAAAGGTGCATATTTTTATAATTGTATCAAAGATACCACACTGTACAGAGGAGAGGGACTAGATGTCTAGTGGGAGCTGAACAAGGGATGTCTAACGAGGAGCTCTAACAGGTGTTTCTCATTAAAGCTGGAAGAGACGAATATCTAGTGCAGAGAGAGGGAAGAGAGAGCAGAGTGTGAAGAGTGAAGAGGAGAGAAGCAAACGATGAGCTGATATATTCCCGTGTTATTCATTAGTGTCTTGCAGGCTGCTGATATTAATGATTCACTGTCCATAAGATTCCACATCCGCACCACATACACACACACACACACGGAAAACAAGCCCGCAAACACACTGTATCACCCTCCATCTCTCCCTCTCCTCTCGTCCGCTCTCTGGCCTTATGCACTCCTTCACCTGAAAAACAGATTTGTCTTTTAATCTTGACTGCCTCTGCTTCTTGTTTTTTCTAATTTTGCTTCACATTTTGCCTGAAATTCTGCTGCGCCTCGCATTTATGGTTCGCTCTTGCTTAATGTTATTCCTGCCATCTCGTGTGTGAGTGTGTGTGCTTCTGGTTATCCAGTGCAGGTGTGGGTCAAAGATAGAACAGGCTATAATTGGTGAAACTGCGTCCAATAGGTTACCACAATCATGTTGTCAAAGAAGTAACATGATTGGGCTTCTCTGAACTAAGAAATGATCGAGGCGATTTGTCGACATAAATGATTACGGAGATGGCGATTGCATAACATGCGTCGGCGCGTCTATGAACGTCAGCTATGAACTGCAGTGTGAACGCATGCATTCACAGGGGGAAAAAAAAAAGCCGCTGGCGATCATGCATTACTCGCCTGTGACCATCAAAAGTGTGGGCGTATTTTAGACAGGGACACAAGCGTGTAGTTCTCTATAATCTCCACAAATTGGACGTAGCTTAGGACAGCAGTACAACTACTCTGCACGAGGACTTGAAGTGAAACCACCAAAGCGCTTTGTTAAGCAGCAGCAGCAAGACATCACTGTCCCGTTTAGTTTTTGTCAGCACCTTAGCATGATATATTAGGACTATCAACACATGGAACTACAGCTGCGAGGATTGATCAAGTAATCAATTATGAATCGATTATTAAGTAAATTGCCAACTGTTAATTAAATAGGGTGGACATTAGACTAACTTTAAAATATGCCACTATTGTTTTTATTTTAATGTGCTTTATGTGACTCTTTTTCAGAATTTTGATAGAATAACATAGTGAAACATTAAAGACAAGCTTTTGGTTTGTTTTGGGTAAATCAGCCTAATTGTTTTACTGATGAGTAATAAAACAATCTTTGGAATAATCAGTAAATTAGTTGTTAGATTAGTCAACTAATCAAAAAAACAAACAAACAAACAAACAAAAAAACTAAAAAACTAAAAGCACAAGTGATCTCTCTCTCTCTCTCACACACACACACACACACACACTCTTACTTCCTACCTGGCACATGGTTCTTCTCTCCCAGAGCCAGACATTTTACATCTTGCCTTTACCTGTCCTAATTAACCAGCTGGACCGATCCATCACCTTGGGAACTGCTCTGATTAACCCTCAATGCCTAAAACTTGCCTTCTTTCCCACGAACCCCTTCACCTGCCTCACCTGCCTCACCCCCCAGCCACCACCTGCAGCACTTCACCGCACATGGATGCCTCCAGTCCATTAACCATAAAACCGGCCTATGCCAGAGCCCACGTGCAAAGAGGATGAGGAGGAGGAAGAGGAGGAGGAGGAGGAGGGGGAGGGGGGGGGGTTGGGGGCTCTCAGAATCAATTACAGTGATGTATCGATTTGTCAGCGGGTCCCAGCAGCTCAGCCAGGGGACCGGGGACCTGCTGCTGAACAGGAGGGAGCAGGGGACAAATGGAGGGATTACAAGGAGAAAGGAATGGAGGTGGAGGAAGACATGAGGAAAGGAGAGATGAAAATTAGGAAGGGAGTGTTGGTGAGGAAGGGAAGATGCAGAAGGCCGTAGTAGAGGAGAAAGCAAGTAGGACTTAAAAGAGGTGGAGTAAGGAGGAAATGGTTGAAGGAGGAACAATGGAAGAAGTGTAAGAAGAAAAAGCCGAGACAGACGAGGGTGGAAAATACATTTCCTTATCAAACTAGATAGCATTCTCCCCCATAGTGCCGCCCCATTTCTTTCATGTCCTCCGTTCACCTTTCTTTAATTTCTATCCCCCACCTCCTCAACCTCTCTGTTCTTTGTATTTTCTCACTTCATCTCCCTCTCTCCTCCCCTCCATTATAACTTTCTCCGCCTGAACTTTCTGTCCGGGGCGTACTGTACTTCCATCTCCGGCGTATGGGGGTCATTTAGGTGTAGACGGGGCTATAACCTTGAAAGTAATACCCAGCCGCAACTTAGTTAAAGCCGGGAGGGCTGCAACATGTGAGGACGCCTCAGAGAGACATTCAGTGAGAAATAATAATACTGTATGTCCATGAAACAGGGATTTGTGTTTATTAAAATGAGAAAAATATGGAATCCTGTGGGCTCTAGTGTAATAAAACGGTATAGCTGGCTTGAAACAATTTAATCTATCCACCCATCTATACTTTATAACAACTGAGCTCATGCTTGCAGTGTTTTTTTTATGCGTGGAGTTCATGCATGCACAAACAAGATATCCCATTAAATCTTTTGCTATTTGCCAAAGTCATCCCACACCTGTGTTACACTTTGCTGCTGCATCTATTCAGAGCCGGGGAATAATAGGGTAGACACATACGGCAGCCTGCACAAACTAAGTAGCTACGAGGCTTTTTATGTTTCACAGATGACAGACAACACGTATTCTCTGTCTCCTGTAATGAGGCAGCAGGGCCCAAATAGACAACATGGGACGTGATTAGATGGCACATCCATGGCAAATATGCCTCCAACCTGACAACCACAGAGGGAAAGCAGCCAGTCATTCATATAGCCGTGTAAATAGTGTACTTGAAGAGGCATACAGGTACAATACAAAAAGACTGATGGTGTTTGCTTCAGTCCTGGTGTGTTGTCAGGGTCAGGGGTCCCTGCACCTACACATCCACAGACATAATACCAGACCTGAGAGATCAGCACACTGCACCCTGTAGTGAGAGACTCAATACACTCTACTATCATTTCCACACAGAGTGTCTAGTACAGCTGCAGCGATTAGTTGATTAATTGATTAATTGATTGAAAAAAAAATTAGTTGCAGACTATTTTGATAATCGATTGATCATTTTAGTAATTTTTTCAAGCAAAAATGTCAAATATTTGCTGGTTCCAGCTTCTTAAATGTGAGGATGGTCATTCATGAAAGTAAATGAACAGTCTTTCAGTTTTGGCCTTTGGTTGGACAAAAGATGAAATTTGAAGACATTGCTTTGGGATCTGGGAAATTGCATGATGTGTGCACTTTTCACAATTCTTTCATCATTTAGTCTATAAAATTGTGAAAACAGAATAATTGATAATGAAAATAATTGCCAGCTGCAGCCTTGGGGCCTCATTACAGAAACTTATTAAATCTGAAATCCTATTTTGTCTCAGTTTAGGATGGCATTTAGGAACTTTGGTATTACAGAAACATGTCTCCAACTGCACTTAGGAAAATATTCTACCTTATCTTAAGATGGGAATTTAACTATTACAGAACCAACCTGAAGAAGGTGCTCTGACACGGAGCGAAGATCATAGACAGACAGTCTCACAGTCAGAACATACGTAATTTACCTCAGTTCCTATTTGCTTTTCACGATTACAAATACAACCTTTTTTTTTTTTTTTTTTTTTTTTACAGACATAAAACAACTGGGGCATGAAGGGACAGTCAGAGATGCAGGTGGTGAGATGCACGCCACAAAACAGCTGTTTCTACAAGACAACACTTAAAAACAAATGTCTGAAATGTGTTAATTTCTATTAAAATTTTGCGTGCCTCCTTGCAGATTTTGTTTCTTGTTTTTTGCTATGTTTTATACATGTTATATCTTTGTTTTGAAAACATAGCACTCTATAATTTATTTCTATGTACGCGCATGCTCGACATGTTTAATAGTGGAGTGCACCTGAAAACAGGGCTCCCCTGAAAGCCGGGTGTAATTGAACCCTGGTGACACACCTACCTGCTTCTGAGTAAATACATACAGAATATTGTCAGTTCAAAAATTATAAGTAAAGCAAAGAGAATAAATTCTTGAGTTAAAGAACATTTGTCCAAATAATTTCGTGAAAATATATTGGCCTGAATTATACAGTATTAATAACTACAACTGTCCCAAAGCCAGAGAGTGAAAGTGTGTAACATTTTCTCTATGGTTTCATACAAGGATTTTAAATCAACAGGTAAATGATGAATGAATGAATGAAACTAGTCAACTTTCCAGTGTAGGCTGGACTGATAAGTGCCTGTTTTTTTTTTACAGATCCTCTTTTGGCCAAATATTGGTGGAGTTGGACACTTATTTACCCTGAGACATTTTTTTCCCTCTTTTTTAGATTCATGAGACACAGGGGGGAGGGCTTGTTTCCACACAGCCAACGAATCTCACATGAAGCAGCAACATCAGCACAGGCAGAGCTAACAGCGTTAGCAACTCGCTACACAGCAGGAGCCACAGACTGAACAGCTCACATGACACATCACGAACATGAGCACGCGCCTTGTTTGTTGAACGGCGTCAAAACAAGCGGGAAAAAAAGTGCACTGTTTAAGTTGGTGTGCTAACTTGTTAGCTAGTTAGCCACACACCTGCAGCACATTAAACAGCCTGTAAACTTACCTGGGGGGGGGGGGGGGGGGTCGCAACTACGAAGCGAGGTTAGCGGGTTCCCGTCATGTCAGAAATCGCATTCAGTCGATCAGTTATTTTCTGCCAGTTTCCTTTTGCAGCAACACTCCTCACTCTTTATTCATTACTGCTAACGCATGGGTGTACGCTTATGCACTAATATCCTGCAGCGTTCCCATGACAACTTCTTTTACGTTGTGTTCCCAGTCAGCGCGCCAACAACTGTCAATCAAAACTTTTGATTCCAGGGACACGCCCCTCCAGCCAGCTGAGGAGAAAAGGAGCATTTCTGACATTTTGCTATTTTTTCCTTCCTTTTTTTATTCTATTAAAAACAGATTAAAAATATATATATATATTGCATAAAAGAGATGACTAAAGGTGATTTAAGTTGGACTATAAAAAATCATGTATAGTCACATTATATATTTATATTTTTATACTATTTTGTTTGTATACCAATATTTTGCAACAGCAACTGTAATCAGTGGTGGAAAGAGTGCTGGAAGTCTGTACTCAAGTACAAGTACTAAAATACTCAATACTCAGTTACAAGCAAAGGTACTGGTGTAATACTTAAGTCCAAAGCAGAGGTCTCAAAAACTAGTCAGAGTATTAGTTACTTTTTATCTGTTAATGTTAACACATTATCAGTTGTGGGATTCAATCAAATGGGTCACAGAAATATTTATTTTTTATCAGATACAAAACACTTTTTTTGGGGGGGTCATTTTCAGTTTTTCTCTGTTTTGTTGTTTTCTCATTTTAGGTTTTAAGTTTTCTTGTTTATCAGATGTTATGTCAAACAAAACAATGTCCAATGAGATGCGATTACTGCCATGTCTGGACGACTGATTAAATATCAATGAATACATTTTTAATTGGTTAAATTTTCAATGGCCATTAATTGATTAATGATTAACCTTTGACATCCTTAATTTAGTTTACTTTAGTTTTTTGTCCCTATGCCATTGTTTTCATTGGCCTGTTTGCGATCAGATAGCCCTATTGGCTACAAAAATGCAGATGAATGGTTTGGATATTAAGTCAAATCATACTCAGTACTCAATTATGATTTTAAAAGCAACTGAGTAGATTGCATAGTGTGATGCATTCTTAAGTATGAGGAAAAGTACACACTTGAAAATCTACTCATAGAAGTACAAGTACCAAAAAACGACTTAGTGGCCATAATTTACTTAATATTCATTGATTCATTTTCTGTAACCGCTTATCCGTGAGGGTCACGGGGGGCTGGAGCCTATCCCAGCTGACATTGGGCGAGAGGCGGGGTACACCCTGGACAAGCCGCCAGTTCATCGCAGGGCTGACACACAGAGACAGACAACCACTCACTCTCACATTCACACCTACGGGCAATTTTAGAGTCACCAATTAACCCGCCGCATGTCTTTGAACTGTGGGAGGAAGCCGGAGTACCCGGAAAGAACCCACGCGGACACGAGGAAAACATGCAAACTCCACACAGAAAGGCCATGCTGGCTCGGGATTCGAACCCAGGACCTTCGTGCTGTGCGGCAGCAGCACTAACCACTGCGCCATCACGCCGCCCTAATTTACTTAATATAATACTTATAATACTTATACTTTTTTTTATGAACATGAAGAAACATTAATACATTAAATTATCAAAAAAAGGCAACAAAGGTTTTTATTTTATTTTATTATCTTGTGCATTTCCTGCACAGGAAATATGGCTGCTTTCAGAAGACAAAATGTAGCAAAATGTTTATTTAAATGTTTTTTTGTTTTGTTTTTTTTTTTTTCTAAAAATGTTCTGCAATGTGCTGTAAAGTACATTTTCTCTCACATGGTGAGTGTGTCAGAGGAGTTACCCAATCAGCAGCAACATGTACATAAACACAGCCATATTAAAAAGCAGCGTGGTGCAGTGTACACAACAGGGTGCTCAATACACCACATTTCAGTTTAAATAAACATTTAAATAAACATTCAGGGCTGATTGTGGCCCAAGTTATCAGTGAGCATAATCCAGGCAGCAATCCCAGATCTTCCAAAAGGTATTTGACAAACCATTTAGTAGTAAATAGACATAATTTCTCTGTGACAGGATTACAGAATATGCTTCAAATATTACAGAGGAATCGATTAAGAGTCAACAAAAAGGCGAAGAAGTAAAGATCAAGGAGGGGAAACAACCCATTTCTACATTAGAGGTGCCTTTTCTTCCCTTTTAACCCATTTCACAGTTTATTTGTGGACTTAAATTGTCACACATGGATGCAGCTGCTGTCCTTTGCAGCTCACCGCAGGTGACTTGTGAGTCTCTGTGAACAAGGGAGGCCTTTCAGGGCATTGTGGGTGAGGAAAATCGAATGGGTTTTCATCAGAAACAAGTGGACAGGCAGCCGGAGGCAGAACAAAATGTTTCCACCGTGCAACCTGCTGTCGAAGAAAATGCCAAAACCCACAAAAACCACAATAAGTAATATGGTAAAAATCACAGCGACTCTGGAGGGGACAGAAAGAAGAAAAAAGGGAACCGCATTCTTCTATTAGACTTGCCAATGTGCAATGTGTTATGTTTAAAAATGAAAAAGGTACAAGATTTCTATCAAAATTCACTGTGAGAAAAAGTTTCCAAAAATCTGCCACTGACGACAACAAAAAAAGAAAAAGTTAGTTTCATAACGCAGCAGTATTTGTCCGTCTGCTTCTTTTGCAACACACCCTGGTCTGAACTGCAGTTCCGGAGAAGGGTCAGTTAATATAGTGAAGTTAAATGTCAACTCCTCCAGTTTCACTGTCTTTCTGACAGCATCAACAACATCACAGACAGCTCCAAATCTATCAAAGGTCAGCTCTCTTCTCCGTTCGCTGTCCCTGTTTGTATGCATGAGTGTGTGAATGTGAGAAAGAGCGAGGAAGAGCGAGAGTGAGCGCAGATCTCAGAGTTGTTTAAACCCGGCCTAGTGGTTCGATATCCATCAGATTTATGTCTCTGTTATTTTCCTCTCCTAAACAGTAAGTGATAAACTCAGTGAAGGACACAATAACAGAGATCTACCTTTTCACCTTTCTCTCTCCTTGTCTTCCTCTTGGTCTCTCGGTCTTTCTCTCTCCATCCTCGTGTCATCAATCAGTCTTGCGGTGATTGCCGTTGGATTACAGGGCTTTTGCTGTCCGCTTCTAGCGATTAACGTCAGGACAAATAAAATACCCTTATATCCCTCCACGGTGACTGAAGAAAAGAGCGGGGCCACATGCACCCACGCTCATATTCGCTCACATAACCACAGGCAGTGCACAAAATGAAGCTAAATATTAAATGCAATCACAAAGTCGGCATCATTGACATCTATTCTACCTGAATTACTCTTTGTGTGTGTGGTTGTGTAATACAGGTGTACATCAGCTACAGATAAAGTAGCGAGGTAAATATACATTATTTAGTTGTGTAAAAACCCCAAAAAAGCAGAAGTATTAATTCAACTTCTTTATGCAAGTAAAAGTGAAAAAGTCCAGGCTCTGAAATGTACTCAAAGTACAGAAGTAAAAAGTCATCTTCTGAAGGACATTTCAACTGGCTGTTTTCTGTGCAAAGCTACCAGAACCTTTTCTTCTCGGTCGAGTCTGTCTGTTTTGTCTTCTTAGGTCTTTTTTGTGCGGTTCTGTCTTTTTTGTCTTTACGTTGCGTCTTTTACATAGTTTCGTTTTGATTAATCTTTTACGTCATTTTCGTCTTGTTATGTCTTCTGTTGTTTTTGTCTCCATCCAGCTTATTATATCAAAAAAAAACAAAAAAAAACCTTATCACAGTTTCTCTCTCTGTGTTTGGTTGAGTTAGACATGCATGATCATTTTTCCTGTTTGTCTTTGTTTGATTTTCACATTCTCATTAGTTAGAAATAACATAGCAGAGGTGGCAAAAGTACACACATTCTTTCTTTACTCAAGTAGAAGTACAGATATTTATGTAAAAAAAAAAAAAAGGACTGGTGACAGTAGGAGTCCTGATTCAACTTGTTTACTGCAGTAAAAGTGCAAAAGTACAGGCTCTGAACAGCCAGAGAGCAGACAGGAAAGGGGCAGAGAGAGAGGGGATGACACGCAGCAAAGTGCCGAGGGCGGGAGTCGAACCAGCGGCCGCTGAGGACTAACAGCCTCCATACATGGGTCGGACGCTCTACCAACTGTGCTAAACCCTTATTACACCATGTTATGCTGTTTTCATGTTGTCTTTTTACATCATTTTTATCTTGTTACGTCTTTTTTACCTTGTTTCCACTTTATGTCATTTTCATACTGTTACATTATTTTTTTGTCTTGTTTCATCTTTCATGTTATTGTCATCTTATGTCATTTTTGTTTTGTTGCATCTTTTACATTTTCATCTTGTTCCATCATAATTGTCTTGCTGTCTTGTTACGTTTTTTTTTCATCTTGTACTGTCTTATGTTGTTGTTTTCATGCTGTTATGTCTGTTGTGCATGATATGCGCTGATGGATACACCCATGAATCGGCTTTTCTATGTGTTATTGTGCCACCTATTTAGGCTGAAATCGATCTTGATGTTGGGAAGGCTGCTGTGCACAATGGCACAAAATAAAAATATCAATAATGCCCGTTGAAAGTATTAAAACTGAAACAACAAGCCTGTTTTGAAAATGTAAGGAGTAGAAAGTACAGATATTTGTGTTAAAATGTAGGGGGCGAGTGCCCCTTCTTTTTGCCTCTCTTGGTGGGGATGAATGTAAAAGTTGTCAGAAAAATAAAGCCATGTACAGACATCCAAAGAATCAACACTTCAGTACAGTAACAAAGCATTTGTACTTTTCTACTTCCCACCACTGTAAAGTGGTGGATGTTGTGAACTCAGGTGAGAACGGTGACAGCCATGAATGATTAGGACTGGCTGTGGGGAGTAATGCAAAACAGCACAACTGAGAGGAAAAAAAACACTCACTCACTCACTCACACATCAACAGGACATGTACACATTCACCACAGAGACGACAAACCAGTTCCAGTGCCTGGTGTTTATCTTCCCTCCACTCCTGCACACACATACAGACAGATGGCAGCAGCGGCCATTGGCACAGTTCCTTATTCCCTCCCTTGCAAACATAATTTATCACCTGCAGCAGCCTCTTTAGTGTGTGTGTGTGTGTGTGTGTGCATGTGTGTATTTGTGTAGACAATCTGACCTGATCCAGTGCCACCCCAAACATTATTAAGAAACAAACTGATTACAACAGAGAAAAATGTTGTGCCATCTACCCCTGTAGGTAAAATTGGCACTGCAGCCAACTGTGCCCTCAACGCCTGTCACTTAACACACACACACACACACACACAACACACACCACCAGAGCAGACTCCAGCTGAGAATTAAGTCTAACTTGCCGTTTACCTTCCCGTCACCTTCTCATTCTCTCTCTTTGTTTGTTTTATACCTTCAACAATCATGTATCTCACAGCACGCACAACATAAACATTGTTCACAGAAATCATGAACATATACAAAAAAAAAAGAAAAGAAAATAACAAATCAAAACAACATTTAATCAAGGTCCAGCCATGTCTTTTCAAAGCATTACATTTTTATTTTCATCTGTCTGTCACATCACATCTAACAGAACCGGAGTTGCCTGCAGATTCTGTCTTACGGGTCTTAGGGGCATCTGCACCAGCCTTTACACCACATGAAAACAATTTAATTTGCATCCATTGTGAGCTTATTGTTGCATAAACATGCATCTACAGGGGCATGTCTTCTTGTTTAACAAGCACATGTGTGTGTTTATTATCTCAGAGTAGTAAGAGGACACTCCGCAGGTCTCTCTGTGCAGCCGCCTCTTCCTCCTTTTGTTCCTCGCTGACTCTGCCCCTGCAGAGACCAAATCCACCAGTCAAAGGCACAACATCATACATACACAGAACTCAAATACAAACCTAAGATTAAAGGACAAATGTACTAAGCCTTTTGTTACTGGTTTTCAGATGCAGACATCATGGATTTTGCTCCAGAAGCATTTGTGGTATATTCAGACCGGCACACCAGCTGAAAGTTTGCGTGTCGTCTTCACTGGTCATCACCAGGGTTGTGGGTTCACAGCACCAGGGGTCACGTTAACCAGATTTTTACTGTCGCTTAGTGAACTTTTTAAACAAAATCTGAAAGCATTTTCACAGACTGAAACACTGTGACCTACAATAACATTCAGTTATTCAGACACTACACTGTCATAACAGAGTATATCACACAGGTAACTAAATCTATCAAAAAAAAACTTTTCCCTTTGAGCATGTGTGGATCATTTTTTAACTGTTTTTACATCAAAATTAGTGTATATGCAGATTTTTAAACACTGCTAAACCTGCTAAAAATAGGCAACTGACCCTTTTCCCACTGCCAGCAGACAAGTTTGCCTTTGAGGAAGAGGAGGTTTGAAGTTTAGTTTCTCACCTGTCTCCCTGTTTGTACACTCAGGTATCTGCTTTATTTTACTGTTTCATGTCCACTTTTAGCTGACAGGAGTTAAGTTACTGCTGATAAAAACCCAGCTTTTCCTGATTTTGCTCCTTCATAATAGAAGCTTTTAAACACAAAATAGCGAGGGACTTTTATCGTGAAGAATTCGTGGGAAATAAAACGTTTATTCACTGTTCAGCCATTTGAATAAAGACGAGCATGTATCAGTTAAAGGATAAGTTCGGTTTTTTGACACCTGGACCTTATTGTTAGGATTAAATACGCTCGTAGACTCACCCAGACAATTTTGGTGGAGCTCGGAGCCGTTTTCGAGCAATTTAGATCCAGCCGACGGCGTTTTTTCTCATGCCATAGTAGCGGACGGGGCCAGAAATCGAAGCCCCTAAATTAGACATTATCTGCTGCGAAACTCATGCAATGTCCACAACAACACCACCAGTTAGCCCCCATTCGTGGACGTGCAGTGGTTGCTTGTTCTCTGGCCAGCTGTTCGGCTCTTTCCCTCTGCATCCTCCTTTCAAATAGCTCCTCGTCGGTGTATTCTGGCTCAAAACGATACGGGCATCCATTATACTCAAAGTCGTCGTCAGACACTTCTACATCGGATAAATATTCCGCCATGCTGCACAAAAATAGCTGTGTAGCTGTGTAGCCTAGCAACAACAGCGTCTCTACTCAGCTGCGTTCCTGCGGCGCATGTCTATGACGTCACCAAAAGTTACCCATCCTTGTAAAGTCCCGGATGACCATAACAACGAAGTTGAGCTGACATGGTGATAACACTGGCCATTCATTTATAAAATGTAGGTGAAATGAGCGAGTTTCGCAGCAGATAAAGTCTAATTTAGGAGCTTCGATTTCTGGCCCCGTCCGCTACTATGGCATGAGAAAAAAACGCCGAAAACGGCTCCGAGCTCCACCAAAATTGTCTGGGTGAGTCTACGAGCGTATTTAATCCTAACAATAAGGTCCAGGTGTCAAAAAACCGAACTTATCCTTTAAATATACATGTTCAAGAGGCTGCAAACTCTGCTGTGCTGGAGTGATGCACCAAGCCAAGCCAACCAGAACACGTGTATGAAAAAGGACCAAAGGGTCGCAGTAGTTAACGACAGAGCCGACAAGCGTTCATTGCCTCTGTCAAAAAGGGGAGAAAATTAACATGTCCACCGGGGTGTCATGTTGCCATCACTACCGATCGGAGCTGAAGCAGATAAAAAACAGTGACTGCTGCAATTTAATGCTGATTGTATCCTTTCCAATTGAAGACAAAAGCCAGATGTTGGTGGGTGTTAGTGGGTTTTTTTCTTTTTTTGTCCAGTGTAAAACAGGCTTTAATGACTTCCGCTGTCACTGTGGGAAAAAAAATCATTCATCTGCTTTGTGTGGTGTCGACATGAAAAGTGCATCACGCTGTCAGTGTCTCTGTTCATCTTTTCTCAGCATCAGTCGTTCCCAAACTTTCTCTGGCATGCCCTTCTTCAAAAGCTGAAAAAATTTAATGCCCCCTCACTGCAAAATTATCATCAATCATTAACAGTAAATGGGGAAGCAACTGATAAAAAAAAGATTCAAGATTAATTTTAATGAAATAAAGGTCAGCATGATAGCATTGGCAAACTCTTGTTTTATTTCCTCGACATAAATCATATTCATTTAACTTTGTTTCACCCTGGGGCGCCCCTGTAGCTCAGCTGGTGTGCCCCATGCACTGAGGCTAGCAGTCCTCTGCAGCAGCCACTGGTTTGAATCCCACCTGCGGCCCATTTACTGCATGTCATCCCCTCTCTCTCTCTCTCTCTACCCCCTTTCCTGTCAAATCTTCAGCTGTCTCTATCAAGTGAAGGCAAAAAACCCAAAAACCTTACAAAAAAACAAACAAACATATGCATATAAAGGCATCTGTAAGTTTATTCTGTTGCTATTCAATAGGCTATGTCTCATTATTATTAAAGAATGAAGGTGAAAATGACGGGTAATACCAGTGATAGATTATAATAGATAGATTCCAACCTTGTCTGCTAGGATGACGGACAATGAGGAAGTCTAACACGACCACTGTAGAGCCCTTCATCAAATCTGAATCCAGTATCAAATTTACCTACAAATTCACGTTCTTTTATACTTTGATTTTTGTCAGAACTTTCTCCGCCTCAAAAGAAGAGAAGACAAAAGTAGAGAACTGTAAATAAGAAGGTTCTGACCGATAAAATGCTTGCATCGGAGGAGGCACAATTAACTGCACCAATGGGCCTGCATACTTTTTTATTGAGACATTTAGGAGACCCCTCTCCCAGTTTGCATTCGACTATGACAAGGCCAAATTAACTTTGGATTCTATAAAGATAGCAGGCATATCAATGCCATCCACACCGCCCACCTGATCTGACACTTGTGTCAGTGAAGTGTCATCTCAGCCTGAAGTTATTCAACAACACACGTGGTCGCCTGGGTTTTATTATAAAACCTTTACTTTTTCTTTTTGTGTCGTCAAGCATCCTCTCATTTTCCTCAGGTATTTGATGACACTCAATTCATTATAGAGTGTTAAATGTCCAAACAGGTTTTGTCACTTAGATGTGTTGCTTGTTGTTAAAAATTCAATAATAAGTATCTCTTTTGAAGCATCACTAGAGTTTCCTTTTCTTTTCTTTCTGAGCTTGTTGACAGCTGCATCTTTGATAAAGTCCTCAACTGACCTGTGTCTTTTACAGTCTACTTTACTTGCAAATTTCCACAAGTAAGCATGAATTCCCACTCATTGTTTTTTATCATAGCCTGCAGCTATTGTAAATAATCAAATTCATGCAGATTTTTTACACACTAACACACCCCCAGTAGGCTTCAAATGTTGAAAGATTTATGTATGGACTACCAGCCCTGAGTGTAAACACTAACTAGACAGCAAGAACTGACATTCAGATTTTACAAGAAGTCAGTCAAAATATTCATGAAGGACCTACTACCACGCAGGTTTTTCACAGTTTAAAACATTTAAAGTGAAAGCACAGTTCAGGTGAGGTCTGAGGCTAAATGTCAATACATACAAGCATTAAATTACATTCAGAATATTACACTATCACACAAGCAAACACAGATTAAAGTGTAAATATACCTCTGTCTCTCAGAAATGGTGAATCTCAGATGTTTAACCAATTTAAAGCTTCTGGTTAGGCTACTGTAAACCCTGCATTGCATAAACTGAAAATCTGAAAATTTAAAATGCATCTATTTTATAAGTACAAAAGTGACACTGCTGTGCAAATACACACTGGCTGAAGGTTAGATTAAAGACAGCCAACAGACTGAGGCAACACGAAAGCACAGCCAGGCAGCTGGAAGCGGTTGAGTCAGAGCAAAGAGAGATGATGAATAGTTGTCTGGATATGAGGCAAACATAGGCTAGGTCATAGTCGACACACACATCAATGGATGCTCACATACTGAACGTAATACAGTGGCACAGTATTCACTTGTGTTGTGTGGGCGCACTTTAGAGTGTACATGCCGGACTACTGGAATAATCACTGAAATAAATGTATATTTTATGTTCTATACAAGACTAAATAATAGAACCACTCACATGTTTCTGATTTCACTGTTATTGTATAGAATGGTGGGCAGCAGAGACCATTCTACAGAAGAACTCCATTATCATACACATCTACTCTGCGATGTAACTACAGCCGCCACTCAACATAATCTAAAAGAACAGCTATCTTGAAAAATAACAATTGTGCTTCTATGAGTACCTGGTGGTTAAGAGGAGCATTAAACTGATGGGTCCTGTGGGGACGGTATCATAAACCCATATTAACGGGATTGATAGTTCGGATGATTTGAAGGGGGGCTGTATGAGGTACTTATTGATGGTCAGTCTATTACCTACAGTGGATGGCAGTTGACACAATATTTTCACAGCTTTAACTTGTCATCAGATAGGCTTTTCTAACGTGAAACCACTTATATACAAGCTAAATACTGCTCTCTCCAAACCAACCAAACTCTATTGCCAAAATCAGTAATTTTACCTCACAGAGTATGGGAGTTGCTGGTCTACCACTGCCTCAATCTGTTAGTTTGTTTGTGTCATTGTGTGACTTTGGTGAATCCGAGCTATCCTTTTAAAACACCAAAGTCACACGATAACTCAAACATACAAACACATCGAAGCTGCAGTAGTCCAGCAACTCCGTGTTCTGTGAGGTAAAATTATCCATTTCCCCTGTGAAGTTTGGCTGACTTGGAGAGAGCAACTGTTTGAAGGCAAAGTGGTGAAAATATTCTAAATATAGTACACTTAAACTGATATTGATTGTTTTAGATGGGCTTTTTTTTTTTTTAGATATTTTTTGTTGCTGACCCTGTCCACAGCAGTACCTCGCTTAACCTCCGTGATAGTACACCTCAGCGTTTGGCCACCATCTACTGTAGCTAATACACTGACGATCGGGAAGTACCTCATATAACCTCACTTCAAATAATCTGAACTATCTCTTTAAAGGTCCAGTTCTGCAGTTAAACATTTGCAATCTCACTGTACAAACTGCATTTAGAAAAGAAAAGTGAAAGGAATTAAATACACACAAATTACAAATTTCTATTTCCCTGTTTCAATGAGTATTGAATAATGCTGAAGCTATAATACAATTAATGGAATAATAAGTTTCTCGCATCTCAAGAACTCGTTGTTTTGAGTATTTTATGAACTGAATATTGTCAAATTGACCAAAAACTGCATGATGGGAGAAACTGTGACAGTAATGACGGAAGTAACAAAAGACTACCTGTAATACCTGTACAGTTATGCCAAACTAAGCCTATATGTGTATACATGTGTGCATGTCTGAGTGTGTGTGTGCATGTTTGAAGGATGTAAGGAGCTGTTTTGGGAGCCCTCTGTGTAGTATGTGTTAATCCGGTTATTACACGTCTCAATGTGATATTCACAGTGCTCTGCACAGCACAAGGCCTCTAGCGCAGATTATGCCCACTACACACACACACGCACGAAACATCAACAACGCACAGACACACACACCCACACATTCAGTTTCGGGAATACGAGAAAAATACATTGACACTCTGGCTCTGTGTCTCACACACATGCACACATTAAGCAGCACATTAAGGGCCGATACCCAACATGCTGTCAAAGCTGAAGTCGTTCTGCTGGCTAACGATCCATTACACACTCTATATATCCAACAGAGAGAGGGATTGACAGAGCACAGAAAAAAAAAAGGGATTACCCCCCATCGTGACCACTGGAATGGTGGAGTGTGGGGAAATGTAGGGGGCAAGAAAGCAATGGATTACATGCCGATCATGGTGAAAAGATACAGACAACAGTATGAAAACAGAAAGTTACAAGGCTACCCTCAGATTCTCACATGGGAAAAAAGCACATTTGGCTTTCAGGATATGAAATTGGAATGGACATTTTAACAGCTACCAAAGCTTCAGTTACTACTTTTAAGTTCTAGAGGGGATGCAAATGTCTTAAATGGGCAGTAATGGATACATTAACGTTTTTTAGGTTCAGTGACAATAACATATGGGGCTCTATTTGTGTGTATCCAGTGGTGTGGCCAAACACAGCTTTGGTCATTTCATGGCCAGCTGGATACAGGGTGGAATCAGAGAGAAAACATCATCATATATTACAGGTGGACGTGTTGGAGGCTGTGACAGTCAAAGCCAAACATTTTCAACACTTGAAACACAGAGCTGATAGTTTGGCAATGTTGTGGAGAGTTGTCCTCAGAAGAAACTTGTTGTTGTTGAAGATTTGAGAGTCATCATGTTTTTCATGTGTAATAGTGCACATTGATTCATTTGAATACCACTGTAGTTTCATAAATACAATATAAGCATTTTATGTATAGGTAGGCAGTTTATTTTGGGTGTCACTGGGCATCCTGCTCTTGACTTGTCAGGCTTTAGAAAATATAGCCCATGACGGGAGACTTTGGCCAATCACAGATCAGTAAGAGTCGATTGCTGAGTCTCATTCCCAAAACATCAGTATTTGACAACCTGGGAATGAGATACAACAATCAACTAATCAACTTACTATAACTTTAATCTTCATATTGCAACACTAATGTGGTTGTGGTAATGATCTACAAATAAACAACAAGTTTCAGTTTCACAGTCACACGTCTACTGTATTGTAATTAAGAAAAGCAAAACTCAGGCAGTATTTTGTTTGGACTTGTTAAAAAGAAGATGACGTTTGTTGGTTGGATGCAGACAGCAGCAGAAACTGTAGCATGATTATGATGTTAAGTTTGATGTGCACATAAGCACAGAAGTTTCTCTGGTTATTCTACAAATATCTGGTGCTTGTTGCACAAAATTTAACCAGCAGATCTGCCATGTTTATTGTCACTTGACAGTAACAACATCACTCCAATTAGAAAGTGCAGATGGAACAGACACCTGCCATCTTCAGATGGCTGTTAAGAGAGTCAGCTACAGAGAAGGCCTTCAAGGCCTACTAACTGTCTTGGATTACAGAGCTGGTAAAAATCATTAATCTTTATTCTGCCTCGTTGGCATTAATTAGTAATAGAAATATAAATTTAGCAAGTTTTTTGCTATTAAAATATTTTTTAAAATGTGATTTGTGAAATTGGGCATTATAAAGAAAATCTGATTTGACTTTGACTTCACTTCCTGATCACATGTCAACTGATTGAAAAACATAGAATGAAAATTGGTAACAAAGTTTCTGTGCTGTTTCTTTACCAAATAAAGTCACAAAAATACTGTGGAGCAAATGTGCACTGAGCTGTCCACCTGCTCTGGATAGGCAGGTAGCGGAGCATGCAAGATGCACTCATTTTTAGCACATTCTTGCATTCTCAGCACCAACACTGCATTAGTTTGTGTGTGTATATGTTACCCACCATGTGAGATGATGATTTCATGGCTGATCTTGACTTCCACTGTCTCTTGCACCAAATCCTGAAGCCTGCCACCCTGCTTCTGAGGTAGACATTAAGAGAGGTTTATGTTTATGGCCTTATTTTAAAAGCATCATCACCACTGTTATTCATTAGGGCTGCTCGTGAAAAAGTCATAATGTGATTATTGTGCACACTAATCAATAATCAATAATCATGTGTCTTCTTGCTTGGTTACTTGCCTGGTTATTAAGAAAATGCACACATTACTGATAATTTTGAAATATCTATTGCTGAACTCAAACATACAAAGTTAAACCTGCACAGAAAAATACAAAAACTAAACTACTTGTACAGTACTATCTTCAAAATAACTTCATATTTTACAAAATTAAATAAATAACAATAACAAAAAATCTTATCTAAATATCTAATGAAGACACTACTGCTACTTAAAATACTACAAAGTAGTAGAAGAAAAAAAAGAAATTTCAAAATAAGATTTTTTGAATGGCCAAACAAAAAAGGCCATTTAAGCAGCAGAGTGTAACTTAAAAAATTCGTGACTAAGTTACAAAACACATAATAGTTTGTACAACCTTTTAAAATTAAACTAAAATAAAATAAAGTGATGCTTCAGGTTCATTACATCATACTCAAAACATTAAAACTCTCTTCGTCTCTC
This sequence comes from Lutjanus argentimaculatus, assembly GCA_034769285.1. Lineage (NCBI taxonomy): Eukaryota > Metazoa > Chordata > Actinopteri > Lutjaniformes > Lutjanidae > Lutjanus > Lutjanus argentimaculatus. The sequence continues at coordinate 9,837,390 of JAWZSL010000001.1, forward strand.
TTCAGATGTTCTCTGCTGAAAAAACTCAGCACGTCCACCTTGTCAGCTTTCAGACAGGAGCGATGGGCGGACACAACATTACCACTCATGCTAAAAGCTCCCTCTGATGCAGAGCTTGTTGCTTGTATACACCGATATTTCTGTGCTTGTCTTCACAGCCTGGGGAAGTTTATTTTTGTTTTCGTTTTCAGTATTTTCTTCTCCATGGTCCACACAGAGCATATAGATTTAAGTGTTCAGCAGCCACTGCCTCTCTAACCAGGATCAGATATGGTGGATGCTGATGCAGATTATGGTCTCGAATCTCCTCTGCATCGATGTATTGTGTTGGGAACCTTGGGTCCAGGGAGTTTGTCACGTTCAGCAGGTCCTGTGTGTCTTCATATTTTTGCTGTGGTAGATCAGAATTTTTTTCAGCGTTTTGGTCAGGGCAGGGTCCATCTTCCCTTAAGCCAGAACTGAGGTGTTCAGAAGATGCAGAACAGACTTCAGGCAAGATATTCTCACATAACATTCACTTGAGAGGGTATCTGTGAAGTCCTAGACTGGGCTGAGTTGCTTGTTCACAGCTTTCAGGACCTCCAGTTTCTGCCAAGAGGGCAGTAGGTGTCACATTGTGGTCTGTAGAGAGAACCTTCGACAAAGCACTTTCATGTTCCAGGACCCTTTCTATGATCTTCTGTGTGGAATCCCAGCATCTGTCACCATGGTGTGCTCTGGAAGGTTGTGCTCTCTCTGTCACTCCCTCAAGGCAACTCTTTTTTTCCTACCTGTGGAAGAAGTGACCCACAATCTTCCTGCATATCCCAGTAGCGCCCTGTTAATGTGTTGAGCATCATTTTAGAGCATTTTCTATGAATGAGAAGAGGGTGAAAAAGACCCCATTAAAAATGATGAAAAACTGGCATATCACCACTCTTTTCTTCATGACTGGGACATTAGGTTGGATAAGGCATTGTGTCCTAATGTAAAAGGTTTGTAGTGGTTTGTTGTGTGTTTTGAAGTTGTTTTTTTTTTTTTAACTTGTGTTATCTTCTCTTACAGATTGGAACAAATATGCTAATAACTGAAGAAGCTTAGAGTAAGCTTAAATATTAATAATGATTTATTTTTAATTGATCATTTTGTCATGGTTGAATATTATTTCTTAAAAAAAAAAAAAAAAAAAAAACGCTTTAACACCGCTTTAACGATGGTTGTGCTGTTGTCAGTTGTGATAGCGACTTGGTGCTCCTCAGACAGGTCGTAAGCAGCCAATGCCTCTTTCATGCTCAAGGCTGTGTTTTCTTCAGTGTGATCCTTGGGAAAAATACAAGGTTTATAAGCAGTGGCTTTTCAGTTCAAAGTTGTCGTCCACAAAGTTTACAGTCAGGCTGATGTATGGTTCAGTCGTCTTGCTTGACCACAGGCCTGCATTAAAATTTTTTTCAAAATCTTCATCATAGTTATTTCCACTTGAACCTCAAAGTGGCATTTGTTAAAAAAGGGATAGAAACTTGGAGGAAATGTTTTCCGAAGGGTAGCTGGTACCTCTTATCCAGGATACAGATCACTTTCTGAAATTCGTTTTTGCTAACGGTGCACATGGGCAACATGCATCTCTTGTCAAGTCGTAAGTTATGGAGCTGGTGATTTCTTTATGTCTAAGTGAAGACGTGTCATAGTGCGTGACACCCGAAAACGCAGTAATTGTCAGTAACTGTGTTTTGTGTAGTCTTGGCTTTCACTTAAAAGCATTTGTCGTACTTTTCTCTGTGCTGTCTCAGGTGCTGATACAAATGTCATATTGCCGCGCAAAGTAAAAACTTTCATTTTGCATGTTTTGCACAGTACGTCTTTCTGCTCTGTGTTGCTAAGCAGGAAGCCAAAATAATGCCATATGGGGGGCCGATAACTCAGTTGATAGTGCCTGTGCCTGTGTACTGAGGCTTGAGTCCTCTGAAGCAGCCATCAGTTCGACTCCTGCCTGTGGCCCTATGCTGCATGTCATCACTCAACTCTCTCCTCCTTTCCTGTTTGCACTTCAACTGTCCTATCATTCTCACAAAAAACACACACACACACACAAAAAAGCCATAAAACACAGGTCGCATTTTTTTGGCCACCAGTTCACTGCCATCTGCCTGCTCACTGGCATCCATTTTCCATCTGGTGTGCACACCGGATAGTCACACAACCATACACAACACTTGCTTCACTCACCTCACAGAAACTGACTGGCCATCTCTCTATTGTGGGCGCAGACAATGAGCAGACTGCACACAAGCTGAGAATAGGTTGTCACGTTCTCTCACGCATGTTTATTTAATTAAATCGCAGCTTTTTCCCATCATGTAATCGCACAGGCTGACATCGAGATTGCAATCAGATTAATCGTGCAGCTCTAATTATAATTAACATCAAATCAATACACCCATATTTGGTTATTATTATCATTATCATAAAGCATCAGATACAAAGTAATATGCAGATCATAGGTGGCCATATCACGATGGTGTGTTTGCGTACATGACTTGTGAATCTACTGTGTGTGTGTGTGTGTGTGTGTGTGTGTGTGTGTGTGTGTGTGTGTGTGTCTATACCCTCGGTCATGAGCCTGAGTTCCTGCTCCAGTTCTTGGAGTGTGTGTGCAGTCGGTCAGTGTCCAGGTCAGGGTCCTCACAGCCCGTCTGGTCCACATAACAGATCTCCATGATCTCCTGGGCTGCACGGGACAGTGGATGAAATTCTGACAGGTTGTGGGTAGCAGGCACCTGAGACAGAGCTGGCATGGACTTGCCAGACCAGTTAGACCCTGGATAAGAAAGAAAGGAATAGTTAAGAGATAGTGTGATAAATTAACAGAAGGAACAATGAATGGATGTAGCGATGGATATGAGGACATACGGACAGGGTATCTTACAAAAACAGCCACAGAAAATGTGAGTGCTAGAAAGAGATAAGAGGAGACGTAGAGGAAGACAGGAGAAAGTATGAGGAAGAAGGGGAGGGACACGCAGCTCGGGACTCAGGGAAAGAGGGTGAGAGACAGAGAAACGATCACAACAGTCAGTGGAATGAGTGGTGTCTCATCCCACTCCACTGTGAGCCACATCAAATTGAATCAGATTGAACACCCATCCCCACCTGCTCACTGTAAATTACATCGAGGCCCCCATTGAGAAGCTATGATGGTGTGTGTGTGTGTGTTTGTGTGTGTGTGTGCGTGTGTGTGATTTCTCATGCTGCGTGCTGTCTAACCAGCTCCAGTGTTAAGTCTTTCATTCTTTCAATCTTCCATTGTCTCCTTACCTTTCTCCCCCGCTCCGTCCCTCCCTCCTCCCCCCTCACAGTGCCTCGCTCTGTCTTTCAACTGGCACACAACCTCCACTTAGTGCCTCGCAACCACCTGCACTGTCAAACTAAGCAGCATGGGAGGAATGATGCACGCAGTACAGTGCTGCTGCTAACACATGTGCGCTCACACATACCAGTAGACTCAATTTACTTCCATTTCATTTCAAAGCAGATAGGAATATCCAGATTGCGGTTACTGATAAAACTCTGTGCTCAATTTAAAATGTAATGAGTGTAAACTGAGAGTGAGATTAAAATCTGATCTCTCTAAATTACCTCATTCGAGAGTTTCATAGGAAAATTTCAGTCTTTCTTATTTTGCATGCAATGTACATATATAGTGTGTAGAGAAAAACTTTGAGGAGCAGCTTGTCACTAAAATGAAAATAGCTGGTCCACCTTCAAGATCAGTACAACTTAAGTGAGTCTGGGCCAAAGTTGTTGGTTACTTCAGGGCCCTTCACTTTAATCAGCAGGTGACAAGCTTGGTACAGGCATTATAAAACATGACCTCACACAAACTGAAACAGAAACTCTTTCAACTGTTCTAGTCTAGGAAATATGTCATTTATAACATGTCAAACGTGTTTTAAATTTATGTTAATCAATGTCAACATTTGTAAGGACTGGTGGCAATTTGTGTTGCTTTGTATGTGGTATGGTTAAGAATCATGTTTGAACCATCACTTGGATCTGAGCGCACTTTACACGCTCCACTGCTTTTGATTACTGCCCTCCTGTTTTGCTTCTTTTCCCCCTCCTCTCTGTACATTTGTACGTTCATAAAGTAAAGTACATCGGATCAGAACAGAATCCAATATAACTCGGGTTGTCTATTCCTTAAGAAACTACGCTCTGCCCCTGGCTCTCTCCTCCAAGGCTCCCACAGATCAGCAGCTCTCCGCTGGCGAGCGGTGGCTCTGTCCTACCAGCTCCGCTCGCTCCTCCCCACACACTCTGCAAAGCAATACACGCAAACTTCCTACTCAATTTGAATATTTTCAATCTGTGCTTAATACAATGTCACCTCAAACGCTGTATGTGCGAGTTATTTTGGTCTTTCACCGTGGTGATTTTTAAAATGATTAATTAGTTAACAGTATAGTATAATAGTGTAATAGTTAACAGTTTAACAGCGGCACACTGACCGATATTAACATGCATTTTTTTCACATGATTTTTACAAAATTCAAACATCGGTAAAGCTGGGGTCCACACAGCATACATAAAGCTAAAATGAAGCTGGCAGAAAACAAAATGGTAAACCAAAAGCTGTGAACTTGAAAATGACTTCCCCACTCACAAAGAAGCTCAGGAGCACAAAGCTATTTCAAGACTTCCATTAATGGCACTAGGGAACCAAAACACAGATGTTTCGGCGAGAAGCCCTCCTCAGAGTGCTGTCAGACAGCACACTGGAGCGTCACACTGACAAGACGGCACAGTGAGGCACACAGAGTGAGGCAACTTGCCGAAACGTCTGTGCTTCGGTCCCCTTGTGGAATTAAAAATATTGAAAACATGTTGAGCACTCGAGAGTGCTTCTGACGCTATAATTAAACATGTTGAAAAGGTTTTGAGCTTGTTCGTTGTCTGCAGACCTGCTTTCAAAGTATTCAACTTAACTCCACCTTAGGGCAAGTGAACAAAGTGTGGACCTCAGTCCCTCAAATGATTTGCTTTAGAGGTCAAACTGCAAATGAATAGAGCAAGGAGAGGAAAATAACATAAAAAAACAATAAAGAATTCAATAAATGTGAAAGGTTTGAAGGCATGGCAGGAAAGAATGGGCAAGATCAGTGAAGAAAACACACAGCAGGGCTCGATGGCCTGGCAGTAAAAAAAGAACAGGGTGGAGGAAAGAAATTATCATATTTAAACACAGTTGTTTACAGTAAAATGAGGGAGGAAGGAAAGAGGAAGGGAATCCCGTGAACTGATCAGCAGTGGGGGGTATTAGTTATCACTGAGTAGAACAGATTATTATCTTGTCTTTCAGGTGTCTGTGTTTGTGTGTAAATGCAAACGTGTGATGTGTGTATCAGCATAAACAGATTACTGCAGTGTTTCTGGGATCTGAGCGAGGGAAGTGATGAGCGGACAGATTCCTGGACTGACTCCCAATCCTGTATGTGTGTGTACAGTGTGTGTGTGTGTGTGTAATGGAGTGTGTGCCTGTTTGTGTTTGAGAGCGATACAGTATAATCTCTTCAAGGAACCTGCAAAATCATTGCCAAGAAAGTGTGGTTATATTCAGAAATGGGTGTATTAATTGTGTACGAAATGAAGAGAAAAGTAAGAAAAAGGTAGAGCTCAGCGAGCTTGATAGTGTGCACATGGACAAAATACACACAAGTGTGCGTGCAAGCACACACGCACATGCACTTACCAGATGTTCTGGGTTGATTTGCTGATATTTCTCCTCTCCTGGTGGGTGTGGCTGAGTGAATTTGAGTTCCAGTTGGCTGTGTGTGGTTGTCCTTCATCATACTGAAAACAAGTGTTCCTCAGTGTAGGTAGTGAGACTGCTGCTTAGCCAATAACCCCCCAGCCCTAAAAGATTGAGAGCAGAAGTTTCAGGGGGCATACCAAAAACTCGAAAACTATTAGTCCTCAGCAGCGGCTGAGGGTTTGATTTCAGCCTGCAGCCCTTTGCTGCATGTGATCTCATGTCTCTCTCCCCCTTTCCTGCCACATCTTCAACTGTCCTGTCATAATAAAGGCAACAAAACCCCTCAAAATACGTAAACACAAAAACAGCCATAAATAAGTGCAATCTATCAAAATTGTTTATCGTCCCTTTTCCAGCTTATATATATGTACACAAATCAATGAAGTGGATGAGGTAAACATGTTTGTACTGTTTCAAATTGACTATATATCAAAAAAGGATTAGCAAATGATCACATTCTGTTTTATTTATGTTTTACACAGGGCCCCAGTGTCCCAGTACTGTTTTATATTCCATAAACGCCTCTGCTTACCCTGTTTCAAAACCATCCCACCACTATATCCACAATCACAAGCTTTTACTGCCATTTACATGCTCTAAGAAACATTCTGAATATCTGGATACAAGATAAATGAAATACAAAGACAGATCATGTAATATCACACTGCTATCAGTTGGACGTATGGCTAGCAGATGGAAACAGCAATGCATTTGCTTTGCTATCTAACTCCAACTGTGTGTGATTTTGTATTGATCTGATGCATGGAATAACTTTTTGGCTATGACAGTGCATCAGTGCTCCAAAGAATACAAAGCTGCTGTGTAAATTATAGAATACGGTTATTCATTTTCATGGTTTATATATTTAAAAAGACTGCCCACACTTATATAATACATGTGATGATGACTGAACAAATGTATTAAAAGGTATTAAGTGTATTTTTTTTTAGAGGAATATAAAGGACTGAGAGAGCTTCAAGTGTTTTTGCAGAACTTTATGATGCAACAGTGAAGTCAACTTTTGACCTTCAGATATAAAATGTCAGCAATTTGATCATTTTATCTTATTAGACGTGTGTGTCATAATTTGCGTAGAAATTCTTCACTTATGGTAGTTTTTTAATATATTTTTTGTGGGGTTTTATGCCTTTAATGTATAGCACTGCTTAAGATATGACAGGAAAGGGTGAGAGAGAGTGGTGGTATCACATGCAGCAAGTTTATTCTCAAGTCCAAGTGGATGTTTGTGCCAAATTTGAAGAAGTTCCCTCTTCCCGTTCCGGAGATATGGCGTTTACAAGATTAGGACAGAGGTGAGATCACAGTGACCTTAACCTTTGACCACTGAAATCTAATCAGTTCATCACTGAGTCCAAGTGGACATTTGTGCCAATTTTGAAGAAATTCCCTCAAGAAGTTCTTGAGATAATGTGCTCATAAGAATTGGACATACAGACAGGCAGACGGCCACAACTGTCACTGGCACTTAGGCTTACCTACATCACAGTTACATATAGTTGAGATAATTTTCACCTCTGCCATCAGTCGTCTCTTTTTGGAGTCTACCACTAAGAGCAAAAGTTAGATGTACAAAGCTTACACCCAGAAGCTTTTATAAAATCACAACACATCCATTACATTTGATACAATAATTCATGTCTGCATTCAGCAGCAGCATATGTACCAGACCAATATTGCTTAACAAGCCTGTTCAGCCAATCCTGACAACTGCAATGCAATTACCGCAGTTTTCATCTTTCTCTCCAGTGGTTAGCCAATCAATTAATACTACTGACTGGATGGTGAATCTACTAACCAGTCCAAATCAGCTGCAAATGAAAAGAGGAAAGAAGGAAAAGGAGTCAGACAGGGAGCTTCAAAACTCACAAAGAAAATGGAGAGGGTTGAAGCTCTTTGGAAAAAGAAAATGCAAAAATTACTTAGAAATGCTGACAAAGATACCACTTTTGAAGTCTGTTTTTCTGCCTGTTTCTTCATCCATTTGTCTGCTTTGATTTGAGCCGCTGCCTGTATCTCTTCTCTCTTTCTCTCTATAGAGGTTTGGCCATTGTCCTGCCTGTCTGGCTGTCTATCTGTCTGTCTCTCTTTCTTTCTGTTCGACTGGATGCACATGAGACAGAAACTGCACACTAACAACCTCATTTTCTGACTGACCGGGTGACAGGGAGTAAGAGCAGAATGGAGAGAGAGGTGGAAAGGTAGAGCAGGAGACATATAAAACCTGTTGGATCTCAGCCCTGCCTGGAGAAAAAAAAATACAGGAGACAGATGGAGGGATGGAGGGACATAAATGAGTGTGGAGTGTTGTCAAGGTGATATTCCTCCTCTCTAACCTTTCTCTCTCATTAACTTTGGAGCTTTAACGATGGTGGCAGAGACAGTGCGGGGTTTGACGAGCGGCTGGCTGCATGGCGTGAGGAGGGAAGTGGTGCCCTTGTGTGAGCCTCTCACTGTCAACCTTATTCATTTACCGCAGGCCTGACGATGAAATAGTGAAAAGCTGGGCTTTGAGACCAGCTGAAGGAAAAGGTTGATGGGATCACTTTGGCCCGTAGCAGTTTACTTAAGAAACAAAGTATGAATTAGAAATCCTCGCTCAATCAAAACAGTAAGTGCTGTTTGAAATACATGTAATTCAACAGCCTTGGACAAAAGTACAAGGTATAATGAGCACCTCGATAAATTATTCCGTCTGATTCAATCCAAATATTATTACTTTAACTCTGATGCAATTTGGAGGTGCAGGCTAGACTTCCAACAGCCTTGCTGGACAGTCTTAGCACTTCAGAGACATGGCAGATTTACAAATCGTTAGTGTAAGAAAACAGAAAATCATTTTCAAAACCCAGACCCAGTTACTGTCAGAGAAAGTTTTTAAAATCATCTTGTGACAGCAGTATTTGTCTGGCGTGGTTCAAGGTGAAAGAAGCAATGAAAGAAAAGAGCAGGAGGAAAAAAACAATCCAAAACCATGGAATTAAATGTCTATGAATTCTCTCCCTAGTAAAGGTAGTGATTGGTAATAAACTATAAGTACAATAAAACAAAAGCAACATAAATTATAGCTGCTGCGCAGCAATGGTCGGGGCCGGGCAATTTTAGGCAAAATTAGGCAATTCTGAGCAACAAGCAGAGTGTAGGAAGATGAAAAAAAGGTGGCATTCTAATGTGCATTTTACATCAGTTGAGGCTTGAACTCTGATCTTGAATTTCTGGCACAAGAGACTCTGCATATTGACTGATAGCTAAGCCAAATAAACAGGGAAAAGAGACAAGGGATAACAGGGAAACGTGTTGATAAAGAGTATTTGTCTCTTCCCAAAACTCCCTGAATCATAATTATTTAAATCTTAGCAGTCTCTAATCCACATAGCATGATACCTGAACATAAGGCTTTAACATTTGAAAGTCCATCCTGCCTTAGCTGAGGCTCGAACTCACGACTTCTGACACTGAAGTCCGTCTGTTATCTCACTGAGCTAATTGGCAAGTGACAGTTCATGTGTGGCTTCACAAATTGACTAAGCCAAGCATCAGGGTGCCAGGCAGCAGCCATCCATGCCATGGAAAAGCACATTTCAAAGTGAAAGTTCCAAAGCTGTAGCACATATGGTTGATTTGTTGTGAATTTTCAAAGTTTTGAAATTTAGAGGCTTGCTGTAGCACCACCATCAGGACTATTGTCTTGTGTTTCCAGTTGAGGACATCTGGCATGGGACTGGACCTTTGTGAAAAGTTTGGGTAGATTTCTCATATGGAAATGTTGTACAAGCTGAGGCTTGAACTCACAACCTTCAACACCAAGAACCATCCCCTATCTCACTGAGCTAATTGGCAAATGGAAACACCACTTGTAGCTTCACAAATTGACTAAGCCAGTCACCTGTGTGCAAGACAGCAGCTGTTAGCATGTAAAGGCAGATTTCAAATGGCTGTCAAAAATTCAGTTCATTGAGACAAAAATCCCAAAATACACAAATTGCATCTAGACAGCATGGAGATGTTGGTCATTAGTTTTTAACAATTATTTATTGGCTCCAAAAGGAAAAACTGATGTTTAAAAATGCCATTTTTGCATTGACTCCAATTGTTCGCATGAGAGTGAAATTCAAAATGCTGTAAAAAATTCAGTTTTTGAGATAAAATTCTGATATTTTCCAAACATCATCTACCATGACTCCAAAATGTTGTCATTTTTTTTCATGAACATTGAAAATGTATTTAGCAAGAATTTGCAATTATATGTTTATAATACCGTTTACAGTCAAACATTTTGATGCACTGTAGGCTCAATTTTTGATAAATCAAAAATCTGTGTGGATCGTTTGTGTAGGACAGTCTGAAGATGCTCTGTAGCAAGTTTGGTGTCAATTGAACAAAAATTGTGGGAGGAGATAGGTTTAATAAGTTTTACAGTTTTTGAAAAAAAAAGAGTGATGGACTTCATAATTTGCAATAGGTTTAAATGTACAAAAGTTTCTTCAGTATTGGGGCTACATTGTGGTGAAAGTTGTAAATCTGTAGCACATATGGTTGATTTATTATGAATTTTAAAATTTTGAACTTTAGAGGCTTGCTGTAGCGCCACCATCAGGACTATTGGCCTGTTTTTGCAGCTGAGGCAATCTGACATGGGACTGGACCTTTGTGCAAAGTTTGGTCATTTTTCGTGCATGGGAAGTAGGATTTCCTCGGAAAGAAGAAAGAAAGAAAAAGAAAGAAAGAAAGAAAGAAAGAAAGAAAGAAAGAAGAAGAACATGCAGGATTACAATAGGGTCCTGGCAGCTTAGGCTGCCCGGCCCCTAATAACTAAAATACAAAAAAAAACCCACAAGGTTGTGCTGCACAAAGCTTTTTTGTATACTGTGAACTGCATTTTTCCAGCATTTTCTAGACAGCAATCACTGATGTATTGTAACAATTTGTTTTCAGGGGTGTTGTATAAGAAAGATGACATTGCACTGACAACATATGCCTTTCAACATCCCTCTCAAAGGTAAAGTCAAAGTAAACTTTGTGTGCCATGTGAAGGACACGCGTTATTATCTGCAGGTTTCAGCTGGGAGCAAAACAAGAAGAAAAGGCTGTATTGTCTGTAAGTGTGCCATTTTGATGAAATATGGACTTTCATAAGCTTCTGGCAGGGGGTTTGTGTAGGTCTGTGTGTGTGCCTGTGTTCACCTACAGTTCAAAGGGATAGTTCAGATTATTTAATGTGAGGTTGTATGAGGTACTTATCAATAGTCAGCGTATTAGCCTACCTACAGTGGATGGCGTTTGGCATGCCCCCAGTTTGGAGATGCAGGGTAATGCTGTGAAAAAAGGTCAGCAACCACTTTAAAAAGCTCCACCTAAAAAAATCAATATCGGTTTAAGTATATGCTACATTTTGGAATATTTTCACCACTTTGCTATCAGGCAGCCTTTTCTGATGGGAAACAACCATTATATGAGCCAAATATTGCTCTCTCCAAACCAACCAAAAACCGTAGGTGAAATCAGTCATTTTATCTCGCAGAACATGCATTGCTGGTCTATTGCTGCCTCGATCTTTTGTGTTATTGTGTGACTTTGGCATTTTAAAATGACAGTTTGGATTCACCAAAGACACACAATGACAGAAACAAACTAAAAGATCGAGGCAGCGGTAGACCACCAAGTCCTGTGTTCCGTAAGGTAACATTACAGATTTCCCCATGGAATTTGGTTGGTTTGGAGAGGCTATTTCATGGCAAGGAAAAGTGGTGAAAATATTCAAAATATAGCCTAACTTTTAGGTGGACCCTTTTTTAAATGGTTAAAATACCTTTTGTTGTTGGCCCTGTCCACAGCAGTACATTGCTAAGTTTCTATGCTGGTACTCTCTGCTTCTCCAAACCGGGGGTATGTTGACTGCAATTTACTGTAGGTAATACACTCGATAAGTACCTCATACGACTCTACATTAAATACTCCCAACTATCCCTCTAAGAAATATTAGTAAAAAAGAAGCACGCAGACGTAGACATACATATATGCAGGCAACAACGTGCACACATACCCAGACACAGTAAAAAAGGTGTCTCAGGAAAGCTTCCCTTGGACCCACCAGTAGTAAATTATCGGTGTTTGTCCCCCATCTCTCGTTTTCCACCGAGCAGCCAGCGCTCCTCTGGGTTTAAAACTCATTTTCATCTCTCTTGTAAGCTCTACGTTTTTACATATTTGTTCTAAATCCTATTATGAGGCCTTTGTGATATGAATAACGCTTGCAAATTGGAAAGTATCTCCAGGCAAAAGTTGGACACAGAGGTAATCTTCACAATCTAATCTCTTGAAGCACAAGAACAGCAACGGCACTTTCTGATGTAGTTTATAGGAAAACATGAGCCAGTTTAAAGAGGAAATAAATTCTCTTAATGAAATAGGAGCATAAAAATTCAGACACACGCACGCTCTGTCTTTTAACCTACCTGTTGGGTCTGAATCATACGGTGAAGTTTTGCCTGTGTGCAGTGAGTCACAGTGTGTGTGCTCTGGTGTGCCGGAGTGACCAGGATTCCCGTCCAAACCCAGAGGCGTAAACCCGTCCAGATCACAGAGCTGCTCTGATCCAGACCCAGCGCTCTGTTTGTGCATCACCTACGGGGATATAGAGACAGATGGAGGGATCCAGGAGAAGGAGGGATGGAAGGAAGAAGAGGACACGTGGAGTAAAAGGGAAGGAAAAGAGATCAAGTTATGATGAGATGGAGAAATGATACACAAAACCATAAAGGATGGAAGGAAGCAATGGAAAGAAGAAATAGGGTGTATTGGGGGGGCAGGGAATTAAGTGAAGAGAGTCCAGGATAATAAGGAATTAATAGTTTGATCTCACAGTTTGAGTTCCATTTCTATTCTAACTAAAGCAGTTCAAAGGACAAACTGAAATTCAATATCAATTTAACTTTTATTAAGATAGGTAAGTGTGTGAAAAATTGTATTTTTCCATTTTCTACTGTGTAAATGCATATTAATAATCCAGCGTCTTTCACAAGAGATTATTCCCCTCTCTCCCTGTTTCCTTTGTTTCCACTTGATGAATTGATTTTTAATTAACCCCTGGAGCTGGTGAGAGCATCTCACAACGGCGTGGTGGGTTAGCTGTTCTTCCCGCGCAAGTGTCCTCCTGTGAGACGGGGGAGGGTGAAATGAGGAAGCTCTGTTTAGTTAAGATTAGATCTGATGCATTAGCATGCTAGCCATAGCACCGCAAGACACTGCAGATGGGCCGGGAGAAAATAGGAGGGAAGGCATGAGGGAATAGTACTGCTAAGAGCGAGGAAGGAGCAAGGATGGGGAATGATAAGAGGAAGACAGGGCGAAAAGAAAGAGAGAAAGAGAGGCATAACAATGAAATGGCAAGAGACCAAACACAATGATACTGTGTAGCAGCGAAAATTGGAGTTGTCTTTGTGCAGACCAATGGCTCCTCATATAAAAAAGGATGTTGCAGTTGCCTAAACTATATGGCAAAGGTAAAACAAAAAGGAGCAAGGGCAGAAGACAAGGGGACGGAGAATACTGCCCAACAATGGCAGAGAGGGAGAGGGCAGTAACTCCGGAAAAGTTGAAGTTGGGGAAAAAAGGGTTTAAAGTTTTCAGGCTGACTGGGTGAACTGTAATTGATGGTTAGGATTTAATTCCTTCATGTTATGTCTTTTTGTACTTATACTATATAATATAATATTATATTACCACAAAAACATAATTGACATAAACTTTTAAAAAACTTTAAACAATGATCCAGTGGAAAACAAAGTACCAGCAAACAAAACTTGTTCTTTGAGTTTTACTTCTACTATTTTTAAAATAATAACATTTACCTTTAAATTATTATAATAAATTAATATTATACATTTAATATGTTTAAATAAGTGATTTGAAAGTAGGTCAGTCCCACTCTTTTTGCTTGGTTCCTCGGTCAGTTTTCTTTTTCCTTGTTTCCTGTATTTAGATATGCGATCTGAGGCTCGTCTATGTTGAAAAGAAAACCAGATTCGGTAGATGGTTAAAAGATGTTGCTGGGGGACCTGTATAAGTGACATTTACTCACATTTGAAGTTAGCTTATGTTAGCAATATATATTCATTTATTATTTAACAGTTAGGGACATTTAACCAAGGCTAGTTGCGGCTATCTCTAGCTAGCTTTAGCAGGACCTGGTTGTTGTTTCAACTGCACATTTAAAATGCAGTTTTCTTTGGAATTATGCCTTACTACAGCATAAAAATGTTTCATGGCAAAATGTCAACAAGCAAGATTTTCTCAACTAAATATTGACTAAATTTGTACTAAGTGCATGTTGCTTTTGTAGGGCAGAACAGACAGATGACTTCAGTAAAGACAGGAAGAGAAAAGTATAAGAAATATATGGAGGACAGAAAAGGAGAGAAGAGGAGATTAGGTCCAAACAGAGAAAGAAAAAGTGAGCTAGAAAAAATTACTATCTAATCATTTTAGGAGCAGTTTGATTCAGGTCCAGAGGCCACAGACAACCACCATCTTCACAATCATGAACCTCATTTTGCTCCAGCTTTTTAATAAAGCACTACCCCCCCACACCTTATTTTTTTTCATTCCTCTGTCACACTATAAAGGATTCATACCATTAAATGGCTGATAGGTCATTTGGGACCATTCAAGCGGTGTCTTTTTAATCCACTCTGTTTCTCTTTTCTTCCCTCAATGGTGTGCACCTTTAACACGACTGCCTTAGGTGTTACTGAGCTATAGATGAATAATGTAAAGTAATTAGTGTGATACAACTGTTATCTAATAGATCAGGTCAGCTACAATAAGAACCTCTAACTGTACGTCGCTTAAGTCTTTTCATTCTATGGAGCGATTATGTCTAGTGTAATGATGTGGTTCTCTAAAACTTGCCCATTTATTCATTTTATTACCCAGTCCGAGATACTTCAAAGACAAACTTTAGCGTATTATTATTACAGCCACTCTGGTAAAGCTTTCACTCATTTGTCGGCAATCAAATATTCTTCCAACTCGGACTGTATCAAAATTTTCATCAGGTAAAGAAGCTCGCATTCATAACCCTGCTTATGAAAACAAATGTAAGTATTATCAGTAAAATGTACTTAAAGTATCAAAATTAAAAGTACTCACTGTGCAGTAAAATGGTCCCGGTCTGTGTTTTAATAATATAAATATTGTTTCTGGATGAATATTACTGCTGTGTTAATGTGTATGTTGCATTTTACTGCTGTAGATGTTTAAGACTGTGCTAATTTTCACTACTTTATATTCTATAAGATCATCACATGCTTGTAGCATTGCTGTCCTATGAGAACCATGAATCCCATGAATTTTCATGAACAAAAGAGCCCTGTTTTCAGCTTTGTGAAAATACATTTTAAGTAGGAGAATTTTCTCAACCTATATTACAAACACTCAAATTCAAGTACAGTACTTGAGTAAATATACTTGGTTGCATTCCACCACTGCAATTTTATGCAGTCAAAAATTGTGTATGCCTACAAAATTGTGTTGTATTGGTGATGTTTACAACTGCATAAAAACACAGGGCATGCTGGCTTCAATAGGGTGGCTGTAAGTGAGAAATGTTTTATCAAAAGTAATGAGTTGAGACTTCATGCTTCTACCCGAGTTCTATTTTCTTTTGGCATTTTCTTTTGAAAGTCACTACCGGTGGCTGCAAATGGACAAAATTATGGATTGAATATCATAAGCTAGTGTTATTTACACTGATTTGAAGAGCAATCTCTTTTGTATTGATGCCTGATTGTCAGCTTGGCAACCACTTATAAAACATTCTTACAGCTGAACCCTGTGAATATGTAATATTCCTTTACTAACAAGAGACTTGTGCTCCCTAGATAAAATGGTGCTATTACAGCTCTCCAGCCTTAGGTCTTTCCTCCAAGAAGCAAAAAGCACATGGGAATATGGAAACATGTTACCATGGATGGTTCTGACAGCTGTTCTTGCTCATCAGTCTGCAAATCTTTTTCTCTTTCTGCATCTGCAGCAACAAAGGAATCTTCTAGATGAGATATGGCAGGATTCCCTCGCTCTTCTTCTCTGGATCTCCCTCTGGTTAAACGCCCGTGTATCTGCGCTTCTTCGTCTGAGGAGTCTTCTTCATGTGGAGCCAGACCCAGGCTATCGCTGGACATTTCATCTCCACTATCTTCATGAAAAATACATACACATACAGACACATTTTACTTTACTTTCACCGTAGGTACATTTTCATCAAATGATTTTTTTAAAAATATGATGTAAGTGTCCTTGACAGTGCCACACAGGCATCAAGCTCTAATAAGCTGAGAAAGCAGGCGTTCAGTGTCAGACTGGTCAAAGAGCTGTAGGAGGGAGCGAGGGAGATCCGAAGATGAAGGAAAACACAGATATGATGGATGAATATAGGGCGAGAGGTAGAAGTGTGGAGTCAGGACATGGAACTAAGTGAAGAAAAAGCAATTCTAAAGAGACAGCAAATCATACCATATATAATACACTCACATGCATATATTATACTGTAAATACACACACACACACACACACAGACACACACAGACAGAAGTATTTCTCTAAGTACTCTTATGATTATCTGCAAAAAAACTATACACAAATAAATTTCTCTAACATGTGTATCTAAAGTACTCTTGTGTGAATATGTGGGTGTGTGTATGAGAAAGAAGTGTGTATTTGCATCAGTGAATTCTAGTGTGTGTGTGTGTGTGTGCTGTATACTCAGGGAATTCAGGGCCATTCTTTACAGTGTAATTACCTTCCTGTCTGTTGTAGCATTATGTCAGGTATTTACTTAAAACCCTAATCGATATTAAAAAAATAAAGAACACTTTTTATGGTCGCATCTAAATTGGCTCTGACAGCCTGGTGGAATAAAGGGAAGCCATTACTGCTGAGATCCACAAGCGTTTTATTCATATAAACTGCCCGGCCATTGAGAATTGTGTTCAGGCAAAATGTAGCCTGGCACTGAAGTGTTCTATCAGGAATCACTTTACTGCAAGACCTGTGCTTCCCCAGCCATAAATATGAATTCTTTCTTTCTTTTTTTGTAACCTAAATCTTGGTCCCCAGACATTTTTGTTTGCTCTCTGGAAATCTCACAAACATACTGTCTTGAAAGGCAAAACATATCAAATCAATATATGAGATTCTAGCAAAAACAGACTGCAGGATAGAGGCATGCTGTATGTAAAAATAGTAAGAGTGCCATGAAAAGTAAGGATGTTTAGGTGGATGGGCATATACCCTACATTAAGTCTGCCTTCAAGAATTACCTGTGACATTTACCCACATCTAACGCTGATCATTTCCTTTACTGGCTTAAATCTTTTATTACAGAGGCACTGTGCACTTAGACATGTTTTTTGAGCTTTAAACTAAATGATATTACTACACTGTGATGAAACATATCAGTACTGGTGTTAGTTTTGACATTTCTTAAGAATTTATTTATTTAAAAAATCGTCCTGAACCTTGCAAGGCAAATGCTAAGACAGAGTCGACCGTTGGGGACTGCTCTACGTCATGAGATTTATATTTTTAAGAAAATAATGATAATACCCTCTAATAAGAGTTGGGTGGCCTACCTCCCCCCACCCCTGTCTTGAGTGGGAGTCCGTTAAACTGTGCACATTTTCAAATCTATTATGATTGAGACTCATCATATGAAAGGAGGTCACACTATTTTTTAACTAACCTTCTACACAATGTTTTTGAATTTTGGCACTTTTGACGACTGTAGAAGCACCAGCAGACTGCATTCTCTCCTTCGATGATGATCCCATGATAAACAGCAGCGCTGTGACTAACTGTTGACACTACCCCACAGAAACACACACTGGAGAGCCTCTAAGCCTCTCTGAGCTGCTAGCATTAGCTTGGTTAGCTACAACACAGGAACAACACAGACATGTTTTCAAAAAGAGTCACAGAGTGCTTCTAGTGACCCTTGAACTCTTTTAATCTCCAGTGTTGCTCCGCAGACAGATAGTCTGAAAGCAGCTGCCCATGGTTGGTCAGCTCTGACTATTAGCTGTGGCTACACAACGTAGCCACAAAACCACACCCCCCACAAAGGTTTTCCTGCGCATCGCCACCTCAAAACCCTCCTCAATCCTTGCCACCCATTAGCATTTTTCAAAATTATGCAGTGGATGGAGTTAGAGCTGGGGGTGAAGTTACACTTTAAGCCTAATTTAACTTGTCTACTTGGAATTTCATGCATGCTTCTTTAGAGATCACTCTGGTAAGAGCCTAAGAGACAAAAAATAGACACAAAAACAGACATGAGAACAAATTCAATAAAGCTGAGTCACTGTTAGACTTTCAAGTATGGTGTGGGTGGCTGTTGAATCAGATGTTTGTAAGATGTGACAACAGCAGTGATGAAGGTCAAAATTGTTGCAGCACTTGTAATACTACAGAGAACTTGACTCTGAAATACAACACATTTCAGTCTACTGACATACTGCTTGTCTGCCTTTGGCTCCAAGTTGTGTTTATCCTTATTACACCAGTGGCCTTCATCAGGGTAGTCAACAACTTCATTTGAGCATTACATCTATTTTTTTTTTTTTGCTTTTATAAAAAATTAAGTGACGAAGCACAGCCAAACAGAAGGCTTGAAGTTTTCACATTCAAGATTGCCTCCTTTTTTCTCTGCTAGTGGGTGAATTAAACCAGAGCTCCACTTTGACAACTTCAAGATCTATGCCATGAGAACTTTTTGCTGAGTAGAGGTGGAAATGTTCTTTCCAAATCACGTGATCTTAGTTAGAGCTGTTAATTATATGAGGTGTAAATTGGCAAATGCTTTTTGAATAATGAGGAATCTTTCACGGAGAGCTGAATCTCAAGAGGGACCAACAGAGGAGAAGAACTGTATCATTGGCATACATATGAATGTAGGAGGACTTATTTCTGATTGCATGTGTTGTTATTTATGCAAACAGCAAAGAGCTATTTATATACTTCTGGTGACAGGGAGTAGGTGTGGCACCTGATGTTCCAGTTGTAGTCTCTGCCCCCAATTAGATACACATTCTGAGATCTGTGGTCCAAATCAAACTCCCATCACAGAACAGTGGTGCATCAGAGTTTGTATGTTGATGAAGTATGCTGATACAACTGATACAACCATGACAAGAACAAAAAGCAGACTACATGAGAGACAGACTCTAACTATAACCTGAAGACTAGACAAACCTCACATAACGACTGTTTCCACTTTCTTTCTCAATGTTTTTTAGTTTTTGAGAGACAGGAAGGAGCAAAAACCTTGCAGCTGAGTAAATACACTAGACAACACACTGAACTAGGGTCAGTCAATATTGTTTTTCTCAGGGCCAATACTGACACAGTTTTTTAGAAATCAAGGAGGCCGATAAGAAATATTTGGAACCGAACATTTGCAGTAAAAATAAAAAATCTTGGTGTCCAAATCAAGAATAACACAAACTCCAAAGCAAAACTTTGTTGAAATGCCTTTAAGTGTATGTTTAATTGAAATAGAACTTTTCAAAACTAAAATAAATCAGATAGCCTTGTGGGCGGGATATTAAAATACATCACAGAATGTTGACTACAGACAGAGTTATTAATTTATCTTATCAGCAATCAGATTTAAAAAAGAATTAATTCCAGAAGTTGTAAAAATGCTGAATAACCGATCTAAAAATTGGCCAGGCTGATAATCGGTTCCCTACACCGAACAACTGGTTAGTAACATCTGGTGGTAGACAACCCAACAAATCCTGCAAGAATGCTGACTGTTGAATATTCTTGTATCACAAGAAGCTTGAGTAGCAACTAGCAGCTTTGGCTGAGATCCTGTATGGAGACTTGTGGGCCACACAGACGGTTTAGTCTTATAGTCTACAGTGGGAATTGGAACTAAGTGAATTTTCTAAAACAAGTGTTAGACACAAATATCAAAGATGATTTTAAAAAATGGTTATGAGAATGCCTGTTAGTGACTGGATCTGAAGACTAAAGATTAGCATCTTTACATACAACATATGACTTTATCTGCCGACTGTCAGTTCCAAGTGACCCAGACTGGAACAGGCCTGATCCAGCTTGGTCCTACCAGTCATCACACCCAAATCATATTCATTAATAGTTGTAATGTGTGTCCCTGCCTTTCATATCTAAGAAATCTTCTCAGAAATACATATGAGAATAGTTTAAATTCAGGCACTTCTATAAATAGTAAAATTAATAATCTTAGCACCCATTTAAATAGCATATTTTTAGTGTATGAATTCTTAAGTTATGACCAAAGTCTAATCAGTTCATCCTTGGGTCCATGTTGACTTTTGTGCCAGATATAATGAAATTCCCTCAATGTGTTCCTGAGAGATTGCATTCATGACAATTGGACAGGCATGAGTTCAGAGTGACCTCGACATTTGAGCACAAAAATCCAATCAAGTCATTCTTGAGTGCAAGTGGATGTTTGCGCCAAGTTTGAAGAAACTACCTCAAGGTGGACAGACAACCCAAAAACATAATGCCTCTGGCCACAGCTGTCACCAGCACAGAGTCTTAAAAAGTAAACTTTGTGTGTCTAATTCAGTGGTTCCCAACCTGTTTTCCTTGGAGCTCCCCCATTTCTATCTAAAAAAAAAAGCTGAGCCCCCCCAGCCTGCACAGACCCACACACACCAAAAGAATATTTGGTTCATTCCAAAGCTTTATTTACAGAAATTAAATTAACATCAATTCTACTGTAACTGTTTCCTTTCTAATAACCTTTACTTTAAGGTAAAGGTCTCCTTTCTAGTGTAAGCTTCATATTTATTCTTTTAACAACCCAATAGAGTAGTTTTATACACATTAATCCTTACCAAAAATAATAATAATTCATTATCACAGAGCAAAAGAGGTCTCAGAGGTGTGGCCTGCTAAGTAGCCAATTACTTATGAGTGAGGACAAAAATGTATATACTTTATATACTTTTGTATAAATTGTGATTTTAGTTAAACTGTTCAAATCTAATTTTGACAACGTCAGAGCTGACAAAGTCCTTATGAACCGCCTGTGACTTTTGCCACTCCCATCAGGGGGCCCAGACCCCAGGTTGGGAACCAACAGTCTAACTGACATCATAAGAGATGTCATTATTACAGTCCACTTACCCACTGATAGCTCCTCTTCCTCTTCCATTTTCACAGCTAAAGGAGGAATATGGATGACATCTAACAGATGTGATGGAGGTGACGTGATACACTGTGCATCCTGACGTGACAGAGTCGACTTGTCGTCACCAGAGATGAGAGTAGAGGACATAAAAGCTGGAGCATCCTCATTTGTTGAAGATGACCTATGTCTAGAATCTGCATGTTGGGGGGACTCATTAAATAGAGATAGACTGATAGGGTTTTTACAGGACTTGGCTCCACATGTTTCAGTGGTGGATGTGGACTGGAGGACACAGGTGACGGAGATCAGGTGAAGTTGATTATCTGATATGAGAGACTCGGGTCATAGAGGGAATGTCGGGATTGGCTTGAAGACTCCAGATTGCTTGCGGTGGATTGGGAAAGCTTCAGTGATGAGATTGGTTCTGGGAATAACTGGGAAGATTGGGGTTGTTCTGATAACAGAGATAAGTCTGAGCCTTTTTGAAGTGGGGTTGATTGGTAAACTTTGGGCAATAAGGTCGAACTCGGTGGAGCTTGATGGTGAGACCGTGAACGTAGATCTAAGGGAGAAGCACACAGATAGAGAAGGGGAGAGATGCTCTTCCGGGATTGGTGTTCTAGCACTAGCCAAAGGAGAGACATCAGGTGGAAATGAGACAGGAGTGCGTGAGGATTTAGGGATCTCAGTTTGAGGATGTGTTAATGAGGGAGACGACAAAAGTCGAGGTTTTGATTTATGGACAGCGGGGGAACAATTGGGCTTTTGTGACGTTGAGGTTGGTGTCTTGATTGATTTCTTTGACGTCCTTGGAGTCTCAGCAGTGGGGCTGGCTGATGGCTTACTTTTAGAGGACAATGCTGTGCAAAAGACAACACAATAACAATAAGGACAGTAGCTGCTTTTGCAGGCATGTGGACATTTAAATTTTAAAAACCCACACACACAAGGGAGTTTTTCACCAGCGTAGTGAATGATTGAAAGATTTGTCCTTGACTAGAGCTATGTGCTCATTACTGATTTACAATTCAATATTTCATTATATTTTTCAGGCTGCCAATTCAATTCAATACATGTGATCAAATCAATTTTCACATATGACCTGCATGTATAAAGGACAACACACCTCCACTGGATCTTAGAGTTTCATACAATACAGTTTAACTTATCATAACAGCCATTTTTTTAATAGTTAAGAGTACTTTCTTAATTTTACTCACAGCACATAGCACCACACACAAACCACACACAGCTTACATTTTCTTAAGTGTTCTGTTTGTGAAGCTGAGGCTTAGTTAGACGGAGCTCCTGAGCTGCTTTGGGTTGTGCTGGTGCGCCAGACAGCCTGCACTGTTGTGCTGGACTGGAAGAAGAGCGGCAGACTCTAGAGGACCCATCACTGGTTAAGGCTGTTTGGGACTTCAGTGTTCTTTCCTTACTGAGGGCCTCCTGAACAGAGGGAACCCTGTGTGGGAAATAGAAGACTTTGTGCACCTGTTAAGAGCTACACATAACCTCCCTAAACTTGACATTGTTATTCTTAGCAACCTTGTGAAAGATTAAACAGACTTTTTGAACAATAGGATCCTTTAATATATACTAATTATGCTATTGTAATGTGAGGTTTATCCTGAACCACTGACTATTAAAGCTATATTCCACCATTACATGATAACCCACTCAATATGTACTCACCCTATGCCGATGTGATGATGGGTGAAGATCTTCAGTTCACAAAACAATCCTGGAGTTTCAGCAGAAAACAGGGTTGCAGCCAAATCCAGTACAATGGCAGTGAATGGAGACCACGGATAAAATGAAAACAAGAAGAACACAAAACAAACACAAAATGTCTCCATCCTGCTTGTGTGGTGTAATCCAAGTGTCCGCGAGCCGCAACATTAAAAATTAACTGCAAAAGAGCCATTTACGCCATGTTTTTAGCCGAAATGTCAACTGTAGCATGTAGCCGATAGGATGCAAACATGGCGTCGATCCCGCGAGACTTGAATATCTCTTAATGGACGCACATGCGGAAGTCTCGCGAAATCGACGCCATGTTTACATGCTACCTGCTACATGCTACAGTTGACATTTCAGCTAAAAACATGGCATAAATGGCTCTTTTGCGTTAATTTCTATGTCGCGCTCGCAGGACACTGGGTTACACCACACAAGCGATGGAGACATTTGTGTTTGTTTTGCGTCTTTTTAAGTTATCCGTGGTCCCCATTCACTGCCATTGTACTGGATGAGGCTGCACCCTGTTCTGCTGAACTCAAGTGTTTGGACAGATCTTCACCCATCAAGGGTACATACTGAGTGGGTTATCATGTACTGGTGGAATATCACTTTAAAAACAACCTCTTCAAACCCTGCTCTTTCTATTGTGTTAAGATGTTCATGCCAAGACAAATCATTTAATATGAGATGACTGGATGGGAAAACAAAAAACTTATTTTCTTTTTTCTCAAAAGGAGCAAAAAGCAAATTCACTGTGGACGCCCACAGTTCACCTGAATGTTTACCAGCTGCTTGGAAACCTCCGAAATCACTCCTCTGTCACGACACTTAGAAATTTTTGTTTGTCACCACTAAACTGCTACACAGGTGCTTAAAATTTCTTTCAGTTACACATTTCCCTCCTGATAGACATCTACTGTAAAATCAATGTGTTTGACTGTAATTTGACTACTGTTGAAAAACTGATGAAAAACATCTGGTTGATAATAATTAGACACACTTTCAACCTTTAGTAAATCCCAGAATTTTCTGTAGAGGTCCCTAGATGAAATGCCTTGTTCTGTCCTACGGTCTAGACAGATATAGCCAGGTAAACTTTTCTCACACATGTAGGGTGAATCTAGTAGGCACTTGTGATCTCACTTTCTGTTGTTGTCCATTCTCTGATCAGCAACAAACTCTCCATCTATGTCTCTCTGAAGAAAACCAAAGACAGCAGAGATGTCACACTGTGAATGAGACAGAGAGCAAGAAATGGAAAGAAAGAATATGCTGGTGTCTGTGAAGCCTTGTCTGCAGGTGTAAGTGCATGGGTGTCAGCTCCCCCATTTTGTCCTGTCTAGACTCACTGTGTGTGTTCATGAAGGTAAAACACTTCTGTAAAATGCTCCAGTCATTCTCACCTCATCCTGGACTTCTATGGTGAGGCACGATTCAGGTGGAGTAATCTGAGGCTCAGTCCTGCCCCTGCTGACAGGGACAGCAAACAATGATGCACAGTAGCGCCGGAAATCCTCCTCCTGAGCTATAAATGCATGCACACATGCACACACACACACACACACACACACAAATCAAGACAAGGAACAAGGGAAACAGAGTAATGTAATGTGTTGTTTGTTTGTTTTTGAGGCCATTTTTTCCCATTGTTACATTTTTCAGGTTGTATTTTTTTTTAGCTACTGTGAGAAAAACACACAGTCACATAAATTAAATAATTAAAAAGCATAAATTAATTTGTCCTTTAATGATGAAATTCAACACTTGCAATGAAAGCACTGAAGGTGACTGAAATGCAAACTTGAATTACAAATGATGAAACAATGATAAAAGATGAACAAAAGAATCAAATCAAACTTGTTTTAATTAAATAGATCATTTAATTAAAATTTAGCATTTGAATTATACTTTTATAAAATTAGTTTTTACATTTTGTTTTTGTGTGTGCATATTCTTCACCTCATACATCCACCTCCAAGCTTCCAGGGAGGTACCACACTGTCACTTTTAATTAAAAAACAACCAGGCAATTAGAACCAGTTAATGTGATTGTTTACAATGACAAAAATTTAAAAAAAAAAAAAGAAAAAAAAAAAGTTGTAAAAGATGCCACTGAAAATGCCTGGATACCTGATACTAATGGGGAAATTTTCTTCTCCTGTACCCTCCCTCTCCAGGGATCACAGAGAGCCACACACTCGGGTTGGCATTAATCCAATATGTTGTTTTAGATAAAAGATGCTGCCGACACAGCAGGGGGTGAACAGACATTTACACCACCCGGCTGCTGAAAGGACAGCAGACACATATGGCGATATACAGTACCTGTAAGTCCGTGTGATTATCTGTTGCGTGCATGTGTCGATAACAAGCAAATCTACAGATAATTTAATCTCAGGTGTTTATTTATGCAGCAATACATACTGTACATGGGACTACATCCTCTTACCTTGATAGGCACATAACACATGTTAATATTATTTCGGTACTTCACAATTGTTAAAAAGATTCATTGTTTTAAATACTTAGGAACTTATATAGATAGACTCAATAATTGCATAGATAACACAGACTGTTTTAAAAAAAAAATCTGTGAGGTTACGCCAACGCAGGAGCCTTACTGACTTCGGATTGATCCAGAATATTCTTGAAATGGTGTACCAGAATTTGGAGGAAAACCTCTTGCCCGTTAACGTGGTTGGACGATAGTGACACTTGTTAGGCGCAAAGGAAAACTGTCAAGAGTGATTAATACGGTCAGTAAAATCACTGGGAAACCAAAAATGCAAATAAGCAAGACACTGCAAGACAAGTTGGGATAATAAAAATTGTCTGAAGTTTGAGGTCTGAAGCAGCAGGCATGTAGTAAATATCAAAAAGAAGGCATCTGACTTAACAACATGACAAGTTCCATCCTTTCTACCCAGAATTTTAACTATTTCCCTCAGGAAGGCACTTCAGACTGCCACAAGCCACCAAAAATGTCTATAAGAAATCATTTGTCCTTACCTCATAACTTGCTGAATTGTACATTTGTGGTTTGTTTGTTTTTTGGAGAATTTCAGCATTTTGTACTCTTTGTAATAGGCCTAACGAACTGCATTTGAATTTCCTATGACTGAACTGTAAGCTCTCCCAGTTTTTTTCTATGGCAACGGTAGCGCCTTCAAAATTTATTTATTTTTAGTTGCTGACACAAGTCTCACCTGTGACAGGAATACACTCACAGGCATTGGAAAAGGGAACACGGGGTTTGGATTATAGCGCAGACATTCATACATTCAACGTGATGTATGTATGTATATATAATTTAATGAATTATGTGTATATACTGTATGTTGTACTCGTGTGTAGCATGAAGGAACTACAATTCAAATCTTGCTGTACAACCCTGTGTTGCATAATGACAATAAAGGACCTTGATTCCTTGAAAATGCCAATATAATATAATTTGTGCAGTTAAATTGTTAAACTGTTAAATACATAGTCAGTTGTACTGGACCACTCTGCTTACCTCAACCCTTGCTGAAGATGTACATTTGTTTTTGTGTTTTTGTTTTTTGTTTGTTTTTGTTTTTTTTTGTTTTTTTGTTTGTTTTTTTGCGGTATTTCATACTCTTTGCAATAGAACTGATGAACTGCATTTGAATTGCCTATGACTGAATTCTAAGCTCTCACAATGTACTTGTTCATTGTATTTTTATATTGTGCAACTGTCCTGTTTTGTACTATTATCTTATTTGTAATCCTTGTTTATTGTGATGAAGCAAAAGACAATTTCCTTCATTGTGGACAATAAAGTCCAAACCTAATCATGGTTGTTACTTCCGGTCAGTAACAATAATAACACACTGTATGTGAAATCTCTTTTTCTTTCCCTTGATTTGTTTTCAGTCTATGTCTTTCTATCGTTGTAGGTTACCTGTCTGTGCCACCTCCCTCTCTCTCTCTCTCTCTCTCTCTCTCTCTCTCCCCATACTAACAATCATTTGATCATGTCGCCACATGGGCCTGACAGCCCAGGAAAATGAGAATTTAAAACAAGGGAGAGCTCCCCACATGATTCCAGAAAAACAGCTTTTATTATTCATGGGCACACACGTATGCCACTCTTTCATATTCAAAGACAAAAGAGGAGGAGAAACTGTGCAACCTGTTGTAATTGGCATGCGTCAGAAAAGTTTGAAGCAGGTGGAAGGAATAGTTTATCAGCTGCTAGCAGCTCTACATTTCCCAAAGACACTGCTGTCTTCCTCACATCTGCATATCACTGAAACAATAGAATATCAATTATTAAGCTGTGAGCAAAAAGAAATGAAATTCATGATGTGAATAACTGTTTTTAGTAGAAAAGGGTTGGCATATATAAGAGCTGAAGTGAAATGAGCACTTTTACTATGAATGGTTTGAGAAAGCTTCAGAGGTGTGAGGGAACAATAACTTGTGTGAGTCTATCTTGGTTCAAGCATACGGTAAGAGCTGTGAGCAAAGTTGCCAAAGTTTTTTTGTTTTTTTTTTTAAAGCCACTGGAAATAAAAATCCACAACAGCCCTCTAACTGTGTAATTTAGGGACTAATGTACGTAATATTAAGCATCTAAAAAGTACTAAAACTTTATTTTAATTCAAATTGAAATATTTGCTCTGACATTTATTATGAAAATTATGTGATTAATTCCAATCAGCTGTCCCACAAAATGGATAGACCAAAACATCTGTGCTCCCACTAAGACCTCCTCTTTGAGTCTGAGCTAACTCAACAGTGTGGAACAGAAGGCCGTTATATAACTTCAGACTCCTTTGACAAAAACAGTGGGCTAAATTCACCTCACAGAACACGGTAGTTGTTGATCTATTGCTGCCGTAATCCACAGCAAGTAACTTTAGTTCGGATTGAAACTAACATGTTAAAACACCTAAGTCACACAAACTCATTAATAAACTAGGCAACCAAGGCAAAGGTAGACCAGCAACTCCCGTGTTCTGCGAGGAAAAAGGACGTCTGATGCATATGAAGAGAGCACAGATGGCTGCTTCAATTGACGGCCAAGTAACGCGGTGGAAATATTCTAAATATATGTTAACTTAAACAGAATTGATTTTTTTAGGTGGCTAAACTAAGTTTTGCTGCTGCCCTTGTCTACAGCAGTACACTGCTTAGTTTCTGTGCCAGGACTCCAGAGGGAAATGTCAATTAAGATGTGATCTGCTGCGCCTATAGTACGCAGTCTTGAGAAATAGTCTAAACAGCAAAATTAGCTATTTTTTTAACTAGGTTTTATGGTTAAAGTTATGAATGTTTCTCTGATTTTAGTGGAAGCTTAATTAGACACTCAACTCTGATATCATATATGCATTTTTTCTATCTTTTAGCCACATTTCCAGAGCCTTTAAAACATAAATGCCTGTCTGACTTTATAGGAAGCACTGAACAGTCAAAACAAAATTAATGTTAATTAAAGTATGTGTAATGTCAAATTTTGTGTACAGTATGTAAAAAAATGTGTAGTGGTTTGTGTGTTTAATTCTCCCAGCACACACCTATGTCCTTCACACTGTCCCTTTTTATTTCCCCTCTGATCTTGAACCCTAGATGTCTGAATGGATAAATGGATGTATTGATGGATACATGTATACTTTATTATTTGGTCCTCTTGTCAGAACATCCTACTCACTGTAGCACCACCTAAACAGCACACAAATTTGTCCTTCACAGTGTCCCTCTTGATTTCAGACCTCACCTCTGCTCCCTCTTTCCCAGTCTAACCTGTGCAGTACAAGGCCAGTGAGAGAGTCTGTGTGAGAAGCTCCAGGTTGCTATGAGGGGTGACTGGGGAAGTTACTTAGAGTTCATATTTTTTCCTCTTACTTAGTCCACATCCTCGAACCTGGCAGTGTTTATCTTCTCTCTGTCTATTTAATGTACTCAGAAGGTTATATTTAATCCCGTCCCTCACATCCCATTTCCTATCCCTTTGCTCCATCCATCCATCTCTTTTTCTCCTTACGTACAGCTCTTTACATGCAGCAGCCTCACTAGCCTTAGGCTGTTTGCATTTAGGCTTTAGCAAGGAAAGAAAAATCATATTTCACTTTTGGTGTCCTCTGGTCTTGCATTTTTATCTTCCGTTATGTCAAACTGTATATGTAATAAGGAATACACACGAAAAGGCATGTGTAGAGCAGCAGGTTTTTCTCGCATTCTTGCACTGCCTAAACGCACACTAACCTGTGACATAATGTAACTTAGTGCAGAAAAGTCCAGTGCCCGCTGTAGAAATCCTTACACCAGGCCTATTCAATGAATAGAAAGGCCAGATTTTAAAAAAGGAAAGTGTCAAGGGGTCGGACGTTTACGTTTCCCTTGTGTGACCTCTTTGTTAGGAATCTGAATGTGTAAATCAGTGCATCGTTTTATTTTTTTTCTCAACTTAATAAGTTTTCACATTTGGAAGAAAACCATTTAGTATAAAAGTTATTTGTTAATTTGTAATCATAGATTTTTTAATAAACACTATGTTTCATTTAACATCTTTCTTCATTCTGTTTCACTCTGGTAAATCCCCCCTGCATAAATAAAAAGTTTGATTTAAAACGTTTTAAAATAGTAGTGTTTGTGTCTGGTGGGAAATTAGCTCCTGCCACCAGCCAAATTCTGGTAAAATATGAAAGTAACTGGTAGATTTCACACTCAAAATAATGAGTTACGATTGAGTACCTGCTGAACTGGAACATTTATCTACCAACTTTTTAATTTTAAAAAGTGAATTTCCCACCCTGTTCACAACAAACATAACCAATCAAGGGGCTAATGATCTTCTGTAATTTTTTTAGCAGGTTGTTTAAAAAAAACCACAATGATTTATAGTTTTTTCTTTCAGTGATCAAAGGGCCGGATCGAGGTCATTAACGGTCTGGATTCGGCCCACAGGCCACCTAATGAATAGGCCTACCTTACACACAATAGGGCAAAATAATCCAACCTCTGCTTCAGGAAGATATTTCAAGAATTGTCAGCATTATCGAGGTTTCATGTGGGTTAATCAGAATTTTACGACTAAAAAGCTGGGTCATGGGACAGAGAAGGTTGAGAAACCCTTCTTTGGGGAGTTTTCTCAAGAGCAGAGCATTTTCCACTAAACATAACTTCAGTGGCGGCTGGTCAATAGAGGGCGCTAGGGCGCTGCCCCACCTCTCCCCACATCCTAAAACTTCAGTGAAGAAGACTTAATTACTTTAAAATATATACTGTATATTTCTTTAAATAAGCAACATAAATTGTATGTAGTTAGTGAATAAAATGTATAATCTGCACTTAAATGTGTTGTTAAAAATGTTTTACGATGTCCAAAGTTACGGATAGGTCACGTGTTTCCGGCTTGGGGCGCAATTTTTTCGCCCATTTACTCTCGCTGTAAGTTGTACATGCGCAGTTTGATCCTCTCAATACAAGAGATAGGAGCTTGGTGGGGCGCACAGAAGCTGCGCCCTCAGCATTCATTTGAATGGTGCTCGTTTACACATCGTCAACCTCTGGGTGGCAGCAGTGAGCAACTGGCTCGATCTACATCAATACAGTAGAGTGAGATGTGTTGACAGCTGGAAGAGCTTAGCGCATTAGCTGCTAGAATGGAATAATAAAATCCGCAAAGTCACTATAAACAACGTGTTTTGAGAAGAGAACATTAGAAGAGAAGCTGAGAGTTAAAGAACCTGATCAGCCGACATCATAAAGCAACAACTATCAGAGGAAGATGATAAACTCTCTGTGGAGAGCATCGCGACAGTGTAACTCGGCCTCACGCTGGTACCAGGTGATCTTCATAGAGGTGAGCTGTGCTGGATGAAGTATTCATATCATTTACTTCAGTAAAAACACTAATACCACACTGTGAGAATACTCCACTACAAGTAAAAGTCCTGCATTTAAAACTTTACTTGAGTAAAAGTATGTAAACATTATCAGCTGTTATCAATATGAAAAGTAAAAGTAACCACTGTGTAGTAAAATGTTCCCGTTTCAGTAACAAGTAACTGTATCTGTCAGGCAAATGTAGTGGAGTAAAAAAGTTAAGTAGAACTATAAAGTAATATAATATGGATGTAATTTGAAATTGGACTTTGGTAAAGTACTTGAGTAAATGTACTTAGTTACATTCCCCCACTGGAGATGACAGAAGCTGAATGTGTGGTGTTGGTCTTTTACATACTTTTAAATAGTTGCTGTTTTGTGCAGAAAAGTGGACAACACACCTTAAAGTAGGTACTTTATATAAACCTGTCAAAGACAATTAACCACAGAGTCACTGAGAAATGTACACCTCTCAGGGAGAATTTATGTACAAAAAGTACATTTTATGTCACAAAATGGCAATTTTTAATTAATTAATTAATTCTCAAGTCTTGTTATTTTCTAATAGGTTTTAGTGTGTTCATTATTCTTCTCCCATTGTCTAAAGGGTTGTGGTATCAGATTTTTTTCATACTTATTGAGGTACTTTTTGCTTGCTTTAGTCTTTCAGCATAAATTGTAAAATAAAATACAATTATTATAAAGGATTTGCACAAATTAAAGTACCTTAATTTACCTTAACTAAGCAAGTTCATCAGGTTCTAAAACATGTTCATTTAGTTCTGCAAGTACACATAAAGGCTCTTTTCATATATTAAAATACACTGATGCGATACCGTACGATGTTTGCCTGATTTTCGCTATAGCCCCCCCTGGAGAAAAATTCACCAGCCGCCACTGGCTTCAGTATATAACGACTTGCAACAAATGTCCAGTCCTCTGAAGTAAATGACTCTGACTGAACTTTGAGCCTTCAGCCTCATAACAACCAAGATCTGACCAAAACAGTCTGGTCCCCTAATAGCTCTCCCACAATTATGAAGTATCCAGAGGTTATTCTTAAATTTCATGTCTGATTTTCTGTGTGTCAAACAACAAACAAGAAATCCACCTTAAGTTCAGTGTTGTATATTCAAGTCCTTCTTCAAAACAAATGTTGTCGGTCATACAGGATGCTAAAAGCTTCCTTGAACAATCAACCAAAAATGGGAAGAGTGCTATTTGTATGTTTGGAATGGGACTGATAAAAGTGCAATCCCTGACTGAATGGCAGGCATTATTAAAGACGCTCTGGCAGGAAGAGCAAGAAGTGAGAAAAGTACAAAGCTGCCTATGTATGAAAGTTGTAATACATAAGAGACAGGAGTTGTTTAAAGCTGTATAGTGTTACTTTTTAGACTATTGTTAAAGTATCTCTGATTTATTAGATCAGGCATGGTGGACAGCTGAAAAATATATTGCTTATTTATAATATGCACCTTAGTCCTTTAAGGACACTCCAGTTACTATAAAATGTTAGCCAAAACTCCAATTTACTGCATCAAATTTGTGTGGCTGCCTTGCCACATATTAAACGTGTCTTCAGGGAGGAGAGGAACAATTTGACCTCGAAGATTTTCAAAGAAGCGACTATTTGAGATGGACAGCCATGGGGAAGGGGGCAAGCAAGGACTTGCAGATCCTAACAAGGTCGAGATTGGAGTGAATCTTGATTGATGTGATGAGAGGCGGTTGACAGCCCCAGGGTCCAGAGGTTTGGAAGGGGAGAGATAACCGTGGTCTACCCATCTCCTGACAGCCTCGGCTGGGGGCCAGACAGCCAGGACACTCCCCTGACTGATGAGCTCCAGGCCCTGGGCTTCAGACTTGCAGGGCAAACCCCCAACCCACCCCCTCTCCCTGCCCCATTCCTTACCCAGGCAGAGTGCAACCTGTCAGGCATGAGCCGCCTCTAACGGCCCTCTGCCCACACAATCACAGGCAGTGATTACCCGTCACACCGCCACGGATGGATGGGCAGGCACTGATACGTCTGACCCGCTGAGAGGGAGAGGTTTTTTGCTTTTGCTATCGTGTGTTTCTAAATGTGTGTCTGATGTGTGTGTGTGTGTTGTGTGTGCGCGCTATCATCTGTCAAACTACTCTATCCTTAGCTGTTTTCTTTGTTTGGTGTGAGAACCTGTTTGAGTATGGCCAGTACATCATAAAGGTGGTGTGTAAAGCAAGAGCACACAACTGTCATACTGACAGTATGTCAACATCATGTTTTAGTGTCCAAATATGCTCACGGATGTAGATGTTACGCACTAACATCACTTTCCCACCAGAGCACACAAGTCAGAATGAGTGACAAAACATCCTGCAACACAGCTACCTTCAGTAGGGGAAACCGCACAATTCTGAGAGTAAAACAAATCATTATCTGTTTAAATTGGAGGTACTTGGACTCAACAGTGATCCTTACAACTTACCAAAGGCACATGGACATTGACATCTGGCAAGGAATCAGGCTTCCTGACATTTATATGTACCTGATTTCGACGTGGGGGAAATACACAAGGCAAAGGAGGCATACAAATGCTTGGATCCTGGTTGTAAAGTTACTTCAAGGGGGGATTTGATGGTGAAATTGCAGTGATGAGGACACCAAAGGATATTCTGGACAGGTTTATGCAGATATTTTTATTTTACTTCTTAGGGGAGTCTTGGGGGAAAAAAACTCTACCTCTCACTTAATTTATGACCTCAGTAAACAGTTTCCTAACGAGTGTATGGTCTCAATTGCATTTTGTACATTATAGTCTTATTTAGAGTAAAATAGAAGATAAAGCAGGGAGAGACCTGTGATTTAAAGGTCATTCTCATGAGTCCGTCCAGTGCAACATATAAACTCACAAAACTCGACTCAAACTGTCAGACTAGACAGTGCTCAAACTATAAAAGATAGTGTTGATCAAACATGGATCAGGATTCTGTTACCACACTTGTCAGTTTAAAAGTCTTCAGAAACATATTTTAGTGACCGTTTACTTGTGACACGAGAAAGATCACTACGAGACGGCAACATTCCTGACACAAAATGGCAACTGCTAATCCATGGTTCAGTGCCCTGAATTCCATGTGTTTCTGTGAATTGCAGCAATTCATTTGATTCTCTCTTGTTTAGCTTTTGGCAGCCTTTAAAAAGGTAGTTTCAATTTTGTATTCAAGCTGAACACTAGAGCTGCCACTAAGTAATCTTTTTGCCACTCGGTGGGTGTGACTTCCACATACAGATGTGTGTGTCTTTGCATTGTGTAATGAGCATTACCTGTTAGGCTGCTTGCAGTCTCCTCCTCGGTGTTTGTGTTAGGTAGTGAGGATGAATCTGCACCAAAGGTCAGCAATGAATGATAAGTTTTGATAGGTGTTCTGGAAACAAAAAAAGCATGCATAAATCAACAAATAAATGCTAAATGAATTAAAAATACAGTAAACCCATAGATTTGAGGACGGGAAAAAAATAATACGACTGTCTTATTTTTCTTTTTTCAGTATTAGGTTGCTATTACATTTAATGTTAATGTTTTAATATTGTGCAATATTACTTTTCTATCATGTTTAATATACAATTTTAATTATCATGTGCAATATTATTTTCACTATCATATGCACTATTACTTTTCATTATTATAATGTAGAATTATGTTTAACATCAGGTGCTATTTTTACATTCATTATCTGGTGCAATATAACTTTTTTTATTACCTCTCAATATCACTGCCAATATTACTTTTAATGTAATTGCCATTACTGCTTTTTCTATTTAGCTTACTTTTGTACTTAATTTATCTTAATTCTATTGTTATTTTATTAGGCACTGTTTCTTTTCATTACACTTACATTTGATGTTCTTTTATTGTTGGTATTATTATGTCACTAATTTTGGAGCAGCCTGGCACAAGCATTTCCTTTGGGATTAATAAAGTTTTATCTTATCTTATCTTGTTATCTTATGCTCCCTTTCTTTTACTCCCTTTTGGATAAATGGACGTAATGATGGATACACATATACTTTCTTATTTTGTTTGCTTGTCAAATCACTCTACTGTAGCCCCACCTAAACAGCACACACCTGTGTCCTTCATGTTATCCCTCTTTATTTCCCCCCTCACCTGTATTCCCTCCTTCCCAGTCTAATCTGGCCAAAGTGCAAGGCCAGTGAGAGAAACTTTGTGAGAAGCTCCAGACTCGCCCATGAGGGATGACTGATGAAGTTACTTGTAGTTTATATCTTTTCCTCTTACTTATTCTACATCCTCGAACCTGGCAGTGTTTATCTTCTCTCTGTCTATTTAATGTACTCAGAGGGTTGTATTTAATCCTGTCCCTCACATCCCATTTTCTATCTCTTTTGCCCCATCCATCCATCTCTTTTTCTCCTTACTTACAGCACTTTACATGCAGTAGCCTCACTAGCCTTAGGCTGTTTGCATTTAGGCTTTTGGCAGGAAAAAAAAAGAATCGTACTGCCCTTCTGGTCTCCTCTGGTATTACACTGTAGCCCTCCTTTGGTGATACATGTTTGAATCCATCCTAACAGAACATACAGTATGTTATACATAAAAATTAATTATTTAGATTTATCAAAAACAAGAGCAGAGAATGAATAGACCTTCAACCACCTAGTTCAAGTATCCACAGAGCTAAAAACCAACCCTGGAGGATTCTGAATTCTTAGCGAATTACCCAACATCCTATAAGGGCTAGAGGAGAGTTTCCCTACAGTAAAGTTACTACACCCCTCTAAAAGGGAGAAAGTGAGATACAGTACCATTCGAGAAAAATTATGGAACTGTGGCAAATGGGGGGTGCTGCATTGCTAAGTGATGTATATGACGCGCTTTCCCAGCTTGTCAGTTTTATTTATGATACTTCATCAGAAATAATATTTCATTCCGATTTAAGCATTATTTAAACATATCTTAGACTAATGGAAATACCCTTGTTTGATGCCCTCTGCAATAAAGCAAAGTAAAAGCAGGAGGGATTTGACAGAGATGAACCCTTGAATAGGACCATTATTGCTGCTATATTTGCCCTGCGGACAGCGGGTTCGCTCAATCAAATCTGACATTTGTGCCAAAAGTGCTTTATGGAAGTCACCACATCTATCAGGGGTGATATTTCGGCCATTACTCCAACTATTCAAGCTTCTATTTCTGTAATTGAAGCTAAAACTTTGGCTGAGTAACTCTGTGGCACAGGTCAAATTAGTTGCTTCAGACCAGGCAGAGCTGTCACAATTGACAGTTTATTACCTGAAAAAATAAATAGCTCAGAAAGAAGTGTAAGGATCTTCATTCTCACTGAGGAAACAATGTATAATTATTTGGTATGACAGACAAACGTGATGGAAACGAGTGGACTTAACATTTTAGTTGATTGGGATTGATAGTTGTTTAGAGGCATCTTTGTATGCTCAAGCATGACATTTTCTCTGTTTAAAAATGAGAGTTTTTCTCTATTTCAAACTAACAGTCTTTTGAAATGGCTCTGCCCTTATTTTTGTATTTTTTCACATGGATATGGAGCGACATTATCACCCAATAGAGCTGTGTTAAATAAGCCAATAGTGGCTTTATGGCTATTACAACATGTGTGACAGGCCATTTGCTTCTGAATAATCCCTCTTTAAGGAAATGGTTCTTCAGGGGCTCTTTGTAAGACTAAGGGTTCCATTAATAACTATTTTCAGGCAAAGAACCCTTTTTGGGAAAAAAAAAAAAGTTCCTCAGGGATTGTTGAAATCATGAGTGTTAAAAGAACCTCAAATACACAAATGTTCAGCCATGTTTCAAATGGTATGTCTATGTATCTGGAATCTCCTTATGTAATCAATTATATCTGTGTTCTACCATAGTTATCATTCCTGCCCCTCTAGAAAAGTTATGTTTCTATTCCCCTGGTATAGGTTCTACTGACACCACTGGGATATAAATGAGGTTTCAATAGAACCACCAGGGTGGGTTATAATTGAAACCTTTGGGATATAAAAGGGTTCTCAGTAGAACTCCCTGGATGGGTTCGAGATGAAACCCCTTGGACTTTAAAAGGGTTCTTGGTAAAACCCTCTGGGTGGGGTCTAGATGAAATCCCTGAGATTCAAAAAGGCTCTCGGTAGAACCCCCTGGGTGGGTTCTAGATTAAACCTTTGGGATATAAAAGGTTCTCAGTAGAACCCCTTTGGTGGGTTCTAGATGAAACCCTTGGAATTGAAAAGAGTTCTCAGTAGAATCCCCTGGGTGGGTTCTGAATTAAATCTTTGGGATAGGGGATTGGGGTGGAACCTATTACAGGTGCTTCTAGGTATAACTCTTTATGTTGAGTTCTAGGTAGAACCCTCTAAAAGGCTTCCAGGTCAAACTTTTAAAAAAGTTTCTACCTGGAACCAAAAAGGGTTCTCCTATGGGGACAACCCTATAAAGTTCTAGTTAGCGCCTTTATTTCTAAGAGTTTAATCCATAGTGGCCCCAGATCAGTTATTTTTTCTTTTGGAAAACCTGTTTTATTTGTCTAATGTAAGCATATATGCCTTGTAGGTGACCTAGACTTTTAAGTGTTTAAAAAGTAACTCTGACTTTTCCCTTAGACAAGAAATAACTAAAATAGAACATCACACCAGGCCAGATTTGAGTTTTAAATCTGCCAGTACGAGACACAGTCAGGTCAGGTCTTTCAGACGTGGGTAGGGGCCAGTTCAGATCTCAGGTCTATGCCTGTGCAGACTTTTATTTCAGGGTTCAGTGCCTTGATCACAGATACTTTGACTCTGACAGTTGATGGAAAGGCGAGCATTCACTTACCCCACCCACACTGCCCAGCCGGCTCAGGAAATCAGATTGATGCCCCCCTGGTTGCGAGCTTGCTTTCTGTAACCTGCAGGCCACCCGCAAATCTAACAAGGTGATGGAGTTTATGACTCTAATATAGCTGAGCACTTTTAGCAAATTCTTTAAAACTCCTTCCTCCTCCACGCTCCCTCCTTCCCTCATTCTCTTTCCCATTATTATAGAAGCTTGTTAAAATTCAGCCTCCCACTCTTTCTTTCTGCAAGCCAGCCAGTCTCTCTGTCTCTCCATTAAGCTCTGCCACCATCACCGCTGCAGGCTTATTGCACTCTAGATTGGCTCTCTAGTCTATTCCACAGTTAAAGGCTGCTACAGCTGGGGACTTAGAGCATTCCAGCTCAGGCAGTCAGCGGGCCTAAAACTGCACTCTGCTCTCCTCTCCTCTGGCCTGCTCTCCAGTGGGCTACTCAGCCCAAAAGGAGCCGCTTAAATAAAGGGCTGTAATAATGGGACCTGCTGAAGCCAGGCCCTCAGGCAGTCTACTGCACAATAAGTGCTGAGAAACTGCTTTGTACACTGGTGGCTTATGTAGGCTGACTTCAGAGAGGCAGGACAGGCATACATGATGGCAAGAGAAGGTGTGTGTGATGTGAAAACTGTGCATACAAGTGGGTGTCATTTGTGTACCCAGTAATGGAAGAAGAAAGAGAAGGTGTTCCCAGTTACACAAGTGGTGACCTCAACCAGCTGTCACCAAGTGACCTCTGAATGTGTTTATTTAAGTGCTGTCATTCATACTACACTTCCTTTAGTCCTGCCCCTTTTTGCTCTGTGCTCCAATCACAGTTGAGCAAGCTTGTCACCCTGCAGAACCTTTCTCAGCTTGCTCCTTTCCTCTTTCCTGTACTTAGATATGCTATGCACTAGGCTCATCTATGCTGAAAAAAAAAATTTTGAAGATAATTGTAAGATGTTGCTGGGAGACCTTTAAAAGGAACATATTGTCATATCTTAGGTCAGTTAATGTTAACTAACTAGCTAGCTAATGATTGATGTAGATTAGCTAAATTGTTAGCTAGCTTTTGTTTTTTGCTGCGCAGCAATGGACGGTTATCTAGCTAGCTAACGTTGATGTAGGTTAGCTTGGTAGTTAGCTAGCATGTTGCTAATATTAGCTATCAAATGTAGCAAGGTAATGATTAATGAAAATTAGCTAGCTAGTTAGCCAGTGTTTCACTAACATGAGCTAACTTAAGATGTGGTTATATGTTGCTTTCACCATCTTCAAAATGTTGTTTTTCTTCAAGCCTATCACATAGCATATCTAATTACAAGAAACAGGAAAGGAGAAAGTTGACAAAGCATCTGAAAGGGGGGAACTTAGGAAAGGTCAATCGTCTGAAGGCCATGGGCACATATACACAGGACTGTAAAAAAAAAGTTTAAAATAAATACTAATACTCAACACTACATCACATCACAATTGGAACTTGCCATTCTCTACAGTACTCAATCAACTTTAGTCTGAATAATTCATGAATACACTAAGTTCATTTCCTCTAATCCCTCTAAGAAAAAGTAGTCTATACTAGAATGCTTGGAAACCATCCCAGTTTGTGAAGAAGCAATTGCAACTGCTTAGAAACATCAGTTCACACTAGGGAGGGAACAGGATGATATTAAAGTAATAGAAGGAAGCAGGAAAACACTGAGAAGTTGTTCATGACATTTCTTGAAGTTGATAATAAAGGCCACTAGCACACCTAACTTTTGATTTTCAAGTTCTCCTAAAATTGTGTTATCAGTAGACACTGTGTGAATGGATCCAGTGTAGTTGTTAGTGCTCACATCGCTTTGTTGAATACTCTGATTGGTCTGACTGGTCAACTACGGCATTCCACTGTCTGTTATTTCTGAATAGCAGGCCGCTGCTATGAGTAACAGACTGTTGCTATGGATACAGTTCTGATCATACACTCTGCCCAAGCAGCAGATAATGTAGCAGAAGCTAAAAAATATATTTTTAAATCATTATTTTGTATCAAATTACTAATGTTTTTGTTAGTAGCCATGCAATAAGTGGAATAATGTACAGTGAGCAGAACATTATTGCGAAATAAATCCTGACAGGGTGACTGCAAAGGTAATAACCAGTTTACAGTATATTATCCTTTACATACTGCATACAGAGCACTAATTATATTCCACTGACTGTGTAAAGATGGACAATGCATCTCCACTCTTCCCAGTGTATGAAGATGTAGCCAAACTATCCTGGATTTGGGCGCAGCCATCTTACACTAGTGATGTCATTGAGCTTACCATTACGCAATCATGACATGAACCCCCTTTTTAATAGTATCAAATAACTAATTAAAACCTTATCAGAAAAATTAAGATTTGATGAGTTGATGTGTTAAGAACTACCTAAAATGAAAGAAACTATCTTCAGGAAAATGCATTTAACGTGTACTTTCATATTTTAATTTGGCCCAAGTCCCATCCCCTAACATGAAGGGGGTGGGGTTTATGACCTTTACTGCAGCCAGTTGCCAGGGGACGATCAAAGTATTTTGGCTTCACTTTTGTGGAGCTGTCATGTTGTAAAATATGTAAAAAGTTTGACGCAGCAATGACAAATGTCAAGCCTACAACACCACAGTAGAAGTGGAATAATGTAAATGCAAATTAGTCAGTTAGTTTTGTCACATTAAAAGCTGTTGTAAAATGCCTTATAATATGGATGCCCAGTTCCACCAGTAAAAGAAAAAAATCCCCCATGATGAGTCATACTTAGGACATTTTTTTAAAGAAAATCATGAGATAAAATGATAAAAAGCATTACTTTTTATCTCATAATTTTTAACTTTATTCTCACAATTATGACCTTTATCATGCAATTATAATTTCTTATCACATTTTTTTCAATTTTTATGTAATAATTATGACTTTATCTCATAATTATGATGATGATAGTTTTTATTTTTACTGCCAGAGATGGGCATCCATATGTGAAACAAATAAGTACATAACAGTCGCTAAACTTAACTGCCTCACTTAGCAACCACACATTTTTGGTGTAAATACAAGTCACCTCTGTTTTCTAAAGAAAAGAATGATTTTGTACAAAACAGATTTGTTGTATGTGTTACTATATGTATGTGTGGTGCATACACATTATTGTCTGTCTGTCCTTTGTCTGTCTGTGTACCTGCGGTGCTTCTTGAGAAGCAATCTGTCCATGTAGGTAAGGCTGTTTTCTGTGAACTCCACCCTGACAGGTACCCTCCCTTTTTCTGCTCCTCTTCCTCGTCCTTCAGCTTCTCTGTCTGGAGCGAGGTCAGCCTGGGTCGCCATAGCTGACACTGATACTGGAGAAATATGTGGAGGGAGAGATCAAATAAAGTTAAGGTAAAAGAGAGAGGAGGAGGAAAACATAGCCAAAAGGAAAGAAAGAGTCAAACAAAGGTAGAAAAAAGGAGAAGGAAAACATCATTCGCCAGCTTCTCAACACCTTCCTCAAAACACCTCCCCTCAAGAAGTGAGAAAACACCTTGTCACCACGCCAAGAGTGCCAAAACACAAACAGACAGGAGAAAGCCCCCTGGGAATAAGAAAAAGATGTACACAATACAAAAGGAACATAGTAAGCGCATGAGAGACAGGGAAAGATAGAGGTAAGAAAGAGAAATGTTATGATTGTACTCCAGACACTCTGACAGTCCACTGTGGCAGCTTTAAATTGGGCCTGGGTGCCACTGGCCTGACAGAAATAATTAGGGCTGGAGGGGCTAGCAGCAATTTGCAGAGCAGAGCGAAGGGAGAGAGGAGCAGAGTCTGTCCAAGCAGTAAAGCAGAGAAAATAGGAGGCCTAATAAAAAGCACAAACACCTAGACACAAACACACAGAACCTGGAATAATAGCGCTAATAATGCACACCCACATAAACCTGGGCACACAAACACTCTCGCACATGTGCACGTGTACTGTAGACACAGTATGTGCGAAAAGGCATAAAAATTGCCTGACGCAGTGGAGCTTGTACACATACACATGCACACAGCTGAGGCGATTAGTGCTGTGGTGTGGAGTAGGGCCACCCCTAACACTCCTCTCATTATCTCAATATGCAACAGCCATGGATTTACCCCCCTACTGCAGTGGTAAGCACTTTCTATAAGGCCCTAACAGATCAGAGCACAGACGGGAGAGGGGCAGCACAAAAGCTGAGGAGTAGGGGAAAATGGCAGAGCCCAAGAGCCAAGAAGAGAAGGATGTAGTGGGCAAATGTGGAAAATAATATAAAAACATTTACTCAAGTACTATGTATACATAGAATTTTGAGGTACCTGCATTTAACTTGAGTGTTTTTTTATGGGAGA
The DNA here is from genome assembly GCA_034769285.1 of Lutjanus argentimaculatus. NCBI lineage: Eukaryota > Metazoa > Chordata > Actinopteri > Lutjaniformes > Lutjanidae > Lutjanus > Lutjanus argentimaculatus. The sequence continues at coordinate 9,879,190 of JAWZSL010000001.1, forward strand.
TATACTGCTCTACAAAGCCTAAGTGCAATAACTATGCAAAGGGTAAAACTGAGGAAAATGGCTTTAAAGTTTTTTGCACTGGCCTGATATGGTAGTTAGTTACTACAATTTTTAAACCGCTTCTTCTCTAAAACAAAGCAAAATTGAACTCTGAAACTTTGTTACAAGATAAAACAGATAGTAAAAGCTTATTTTTAGTCATAGCTCAATTTCCACAAAATTGTAACTACTGCGGTTTGCCTTTGGACAGCAGTATTAGTCTAATGTTTGCTTCTATTCCTCTGATAGCCGTAGTTACTTTGTAGAATTAGCCATTACATGCAAAACAAAAAAAAGTGTTGCTAAATAGGACAGTCTACATGTACTCCATTACTGTACATGGAGCATTAGATTAAAAGCCTATTCACATGGGATGAATATTACCCAGGGACCTTTGTTAATTTATAATAATTGTGGAGACTGTGATCGGCCATGTCCGTAATTTGTAAAGTACAAATTCCACTGCAAATTGCCTACCATATTTCAACTAAGCACCTAGCATTAGTCCCTGTGCAAATTGGCATCTCTACCTCTTTGAGGTATATTTTTTATTTACAGCTGTCTTCTGGTATCAGGCAACTGAACAAGGATGAAATTTGATCACAGCTCATAATATGTTAAAGGAGCAATATGTAGCAATTGCATGTCCAAAGTGAGTGTTGCAGTTGAAATAGCGAATTGGAGCCATAGACAGTATCCTATTTAATGTACAATCTATGGTTGAAGCGAGTTGTTTCCCCCTATCTCATCCTCCCCAGACTTGGGGAATGCTCTGCTGGTTGCAAGAGTGCTGCAGGAGCGCTAGGGGAGCATGGCAGGAGCAATGCAGGAGCACAGAACATTCGCAACACGGTTGAAATTCTGTTGAGCAAACCTGAGGAAGCCATGGGTGAAATGTGTTGTTCACTCCTAATAAAATCATGGTAACTCAGTTCAGTGTACCGTGGTTTATGTTGATGATTATACCTGAGATGTTCCTGCAACCAACCAGCACCTGATCCCTGAGACTGGCTGTGCAGAGGGAGTTCTGTTTATTTACGGTTAAAATCCTATTTAATATATGATGTATGTTTGTTTTGTTTGTGTTTTTTGTTTTTTTTTTTTTGGGGGGGGGGGCTTTTATGCCTTTATTAGATAGTACAGCTGAAGAGTAGACAGGAAAGGGGGCAGAGAGAGAGGGGATGACACGCAGCAAAGGGCTGCAGGTGGGAGTCGAACCAGCGGCCCGCTGCAGAGGACTGACAGACTCCATACATTGTTATATGTATTGTTATTATACATTGTTTTTTCCTCCTCCCCAGACTCGAGGAAGCTCAGGCAGGCTGCAGAATCACTGCCAGAGTTCAGGATGAGTGCAACTTTATAATTTGACAGAAACAAGCTTACTATACCAACACTCTGGAAAATGGTCACCACTCTGTCTTCGAACCATGCCCTAATCATTATGTCGTAAAGGAAAAGTAGCACAGCAGCAAGGCTCCAGGTCTTCCAACACCTGTCTACACATGTGAGGACTACAGAGAGCACCTGAGATGTGGCATCTTTCAACAGACAAAAGACGCTGACAAGATGAGCCCTTCAGTTGAGGATATGCTCTTTTTGAAGTCTATGGAACAGAGAGTCTATAAGATGAAGACAGCTGAGTTGCTCGCCTGCCATGCTGAGAGCCACGACCTCATCTTCCAACAACAGGTCACAAGCAGCAGACCATCTGTCTCCACTGCGACGTCCTTTGAGAGTGGCCATGCAGAGGTAGTGGCTCCCCTTGGAAAAAATTAAGAGTGTTGGTACTCCTTGCTCTGGGTTTAACACCAAGGAAAGTGAGCCGATTCAGGTGTTCTTTTATTCAAGTGTTCAACAAGAGTCTCGCTTAGTCAGGCTCTCTGACTGGCCAGACTCACAACAACAATCCTCTTGGCGTATTTTATCATTTAAAGACCTATTGCCATTGCACAGACATGCACCCGATGTTCCTGTTTGCTTGTAGGCCAGAGACAGTATAATATTTTTATATTGACTTTGGAGACAAATCCTGAAAAATGACATGCTGAGTACATATGAAGTGCATGTTTCATGAATTGGGCCATTTCATCTGTCACCATCCATAGTCTCAGCCTGCTACTGAAGAAGGAAAGTGAGGTTGGGAAAGACGCAAAGGTCATTGAAAGAACTTTGTGTTGAGTGGACTGAAGTCTTTCGAACCAGAGGCTGCTATCGATTTAAACGCTGTTGCCCAATTCAGGCTACTAAAATAGCCTCAAAAGCAGAGGTCATGAAAGTTCCACTGAGGACATCGCAACTCCTTAAGATCTAGATCCTTGTGTCCACTCCCTACCATAAGCGCAGCCTTGCTCTGCTGAGACTGAAGACAGACACTGTCTGTTCCAGGTGCAGAGAAAAGAGCCCTTCACTTACGTCGGCGAGTATTGTTAAAGTGAACACTTGTACAGCCCATTGGTATTTGTTGCACCCTCACACATACAAGGCAGGTCCTTACCTTGAGAACTCTCGCAGAAATAACTGATTGGAGGCTCCTTTTCCACAAGAAAAATGGACTGAGAAAAATGGAGACAATCCTTAAAAGAGCTTTGCACCTCAAGATCCCAAGGCTTTATATAAGTATGTCTCCAACAGAGGCCCAGCACAAGGAACTCTGTGTCTTTTCAGATGCTTCAGAGAAGGCAATAGGTGTGGTTTTCTAACTAAAAATCTCAGAGGCAGAGGGGAACTGCGAAATAGGCTTTATTTTAGGCAAGGCAAGACTGGCTCCACACCAGTGTTGGTTAAGTCGAGTAAAATACAGACTTTGCTTATCCAATGCAAATGTGCCGCACAAAACATAAAGGGGGGGGGGGGGGGGGGGGGTTCACTTATCAATTCTGTCCTACTAATTAATGGAATGACTGTGTTTTCACCAAACTCTGCAACTCCACAGAGCATTACAGCCTGGTGGGAAGTAGACAAGAAGATAGAGTGAGTATAGGGCACTAGAGAAGGAGAACAGGTATGCATGCATGTGTATGTCTGTGTTTCCACCATGTCTATGCAGTTCACCTGGTCGGACAGGTGTCCACATTGCATTCTCACTCATGGGTTCCCCTGCTCCATCACTCTTCTCTCCTCTCCACTGTCTGAGAGCCTCCTGGAAAGATCTCGCAGACTCATCCTCATTGTACTCTCCTCTAAACAGAGTGGAGGGAAATCCCCTCTCATCCTCCCTTATCGGCCTCTCTTCAATCATTTCCATCTTTTCCTCCTCTCCATGATTCACAGCCAACACCTGCAACAAAACAAATATCTCCTGATTGTAGTTACAGTAATGGATTGCCAAGATGTGATGTAAGACTAAGAAGCTTTCCTATCATTACTAAAGGTTAGCACTACCATAAATCAAATACAGGCCACAAAAATCCTGTTCTCTGCTAACAGAGAAAAATCTAATTTGTATGCCCATGTACTTTACCTTTAAATTACCAATTATTCATTTGTTGATGAGTGCAAAATAACGGTGGGGACAGTTAATGAGATTTTCAATGCCGCTGGCACACTATTGTCCGCTGATTCTGCAGGCAAGGGCAAGAAAAAAACATGGCTCTAAAGTTTATACACATGCAACCTTGGCTGTGACCTTAGCTATACCTTTGTTGACACACGATTAAAAGTGATGGGGAAATTGCCTAAAAGTACTTATCCTCATATTAGGCCCCAAAAAGTAGCTTGGTTGGGATAAATGTGACAGGGTCCAACAACAAGGATTGCGCAATGGACCAGGGCCAGCAAGTTAAGTCAGGCCAGAGAAATTCAATGAGCTAGTTTCCCAGCAAGTAAAAAAGGTTAAAAAATGATTAATTCAAAAAATTTTAACGTGTTTCTTTGTGAGGTTGAAAAGCAAAAGAACATTCATTGTGTCTTGGAGAAAAATATACAACTGGTTCTGAATACATACAGTGCAGATGTACTGTCGGGTTTGTCATAACCACGATGGGTTAGGGTTGGGGTTGATAAGTCAAGACTGTTTTTGACAGTGACAGATAACTACTGGAAACATTCGCTTGAAAGTAAAGTACAAGTACTGTACCTTAAATTGCAACATACAGTACTTGTACCTGAATAAATGCACTCAGTTACATTCCACCACTCTATACAGTATTTATACTATATAAACATACCAAATGGTGTATGGAGTTCCTAATTATGTATATTAATTATTCAGAGTAATGTTTATCAGAGTAGAAAGAACAATATTTGCCTCTGAGATGTAGTGGGGTAGAACTTTAATGTTGCATGAAATGCCTAGAAGTACCCGTTTTCCCAAAGTTACAGCAACTACCTGGTGACAGTGAAGAGGAAACACACATTACCTTGAATAAATTACAGATTTCTCTGTGGCTGAGCATTGTTGGAAACTTTTGGGATAAGTACACAACTTATCAAAATATGCAAAACATATGTCTAGGATTTTTGGACATTTTAATGATGAAATGTTACATATGATAGCTTTAAATACATTATATTCACGCTGAATAAGTAATAGATCAGTTGGCACTTGGCAGTAGTTTTTTAATTAGTTTTTGATTTTCTAATCTTAGGCTTCTGGAAATAACAGTGACAAGATTAACACAGTCTGTTCAAAACACAACTTAAGAGTAGTCATTTTGTAAAGTAAACATTAGTCATTGTTCCAACGAATATTTTAACCCAGGGCTAAGTGCAGTGTGAATGGCATAGCCCTGGGCTTAGGTTAATACAGAGTTAACAATGTATGTGTGAAAAGGGGCTAAATTATGTCAGGGTCAACTCTTAGCCCAGGGGTAAGGATAGCCCCGAGCTAAGAATATTCAGTGTGAAAATCCCAATAGATGGCTTCTCCTACTGGGCTCTCCTTTACTGTATATTAGAAGTATTCTTGAAACCTTCAAATATGAAAATTGTGTGCAATGTGCACCCATATATATATATTATATATTATATTATATATATATATATATATATATAATATATATATATATATATATATATATATATATATATAATGTATATATATACATATTTTACAAAGAGAAGTTGTCAAGAATCTGGAACAGTATACTATAAACTGGGTTCAAATTTCTGCATATTCAGCCTGTTAACAGTAATTATCAGGATTTAAAACATGTTAACTCTCTGTTAAATCAGAGTGTTGCTGTAGTTGTTGCTTTTCAGGTTGGTGGCATTTTGACAGGTCTTGACTTTATCTAAAGTCTGAACATATAAAATAAACACCAGATTGATATGTACAGTATACCAGTCTTCTCAGTACCTTCTGACCCCAGCTGTTCGAAATGACTGCTGTGTGAATAAGGTCAACTGAGCTCTGCGGTGTAAAGAATCTGAAATGTCAATCTCACTGTTTTTGCCAGACTTAGACTGTTGGGGGGTCATTTTTTAGTCCAAAGGTACATGCAGTTCACAAGCCTGCCTGTAGATACAGCCTGTGGATATAGCGTCAATTAGGGTTTGTTTGAAGTCTTTTCAATTGACTCACAGGGTGCGGAGGTAAAACACACACAGCGCAGAGGCTTGTTTGACATGTTCCTGCTGCATTGTCACAGCAAGTGAACTATATGAGGAGAGGAATTTCATTCATGGGTCGATAACCATTTGAAAAAAACAAAAACAAACTATTTTTTACAAAATAATTGTTGGTAAAAGTACACCCCCCTTTTATGGATTCTATAATAGGTTATGAAGAAAAAGTTTTCAAAATATATTTGGAAAAATATGACAATACAGTAACATTTGTATTAAAGATTCTGCACTGTTGTATAATCAATTGGAACAGACGCACAAGCAGCAGATTTGGAAAATAGAAGTTTTAGTTTAAAGGGCCTGAAGTTACAAAGAAAAAAAATACTAAATTGCATTCGCTTTCCTTTTGTGTTTCACCAAAAACTTAAAACAATGGATGTGCTTTGTGCTTGTATGTGCTTGTAAGTTAAGGAACAGAATGTTTAAGTACTGTTAAAATTTAGTGACTCAATTTAATTCCACAAAACTTTTTTTTTTTTTTCCAGCCCTTGATCACATACAGTATACACTACGTGTAATACTGTAGTGTGTATTACTAAATAAGTGAGAGTAAAGATTAGGACCTACCTGGATGGGATCAGGGTGCAATTGCACAGGTTTTGCCACAGCCTCTGTTCCTTTTTCTGGTCTCTGATCTTCATGTCTGGTAATTACAGTGATGTTGTGACTGGGACTGGGTTTAGAATGGGGACTTGTAAAGGTACCGGGATGGGAGCTAGGGTTAATCTGTTTCTGGAAGCAGCTGGCAACATCTCGAGCGCTCACATGGGTCTGTAAGTCTGTCTGTAAAAGAACAAAATGGCAGCAGCTGGCACTTGAGAGAGAAGTGATACATTTTTTTTAAAATATAAAATACACCAAATAAAAAAGCAGGGATATTAACTGAATCAGGAGAAAATGAGAAAAAAAACTTAATTTGCACATACTGTATAAAAACAAGAGTCAGTCGTGAGTCAGTTATAAATCAAAGTAAATGCAAAGGCTAAATGAGGCAATCATATAAAAATATTTTTTCTGTTTTGAGGACTGAAATGATTCAGCTAAAGCAGTTCCTCTGGAATGTTTCATGATATACATCAGACACTTATAGGATTGCTCAATCCCCTGTTGAATGTTTACAATGCTAGAATGAGAACCTGTTTTGTCCGCCAAGCAGTAAAAATATTATTACTTTTTCAGTTTTGGTAAGACAGCACTGTGCTTTCTGTTCCAGAAAAATAAAGCCACAGGACGGAGGAGGTAGACTCTTCATCAGGATTGTTGCTGTTGTCCAAAATGCCTACAAATTATGCTCAACAACAACAACAAAGCGCCTAAATTGACAAACAAAGAGAGATGAGATGAATCGACCACAACCTTTCCACAAATTTTCATATAATTAAGTATATTACCAAGCAAGATCTCCTTCATGTGCACTAATGACATGAAGGCAATAAGATGAACCCACTAAAGATAGCTGCCATGAACTCCACTTAGAGGGTACGATCTAATCATTTTAAGTGCTCCTACCTACATCGCAAGCATAACCTTGAAAGTCACGATGATGAACTCCATTTTATAGAGTTAACATATGCACCTTTATTTTATGTAAATGAACCCACAAAGAGCCTTTGCAGAGAGTCACTGGTAATGCACATCACATGACCAAGCTCGTCACGCTTAGCCTATACTGGCTTTACATTACATCCAATTTTAACCACAAAGCAATAACGATCCACTGACAAACTCCACCCAATAACACATCAACACCAGTCCTTTTTTATCCTGAAAAAAATTCATTTACATAGAGTGTGATCAGATATATCCATACTTATGGACCAGAGAAAAATGGGAACCACACTGCATAGGAGCTGATTGCTGTTCTCTATACCACAGGCTGAATTCATTACTCTATTCCATTAATCACCGCAGACCAGTAGGGCTGCTGAGGTTAACCCGTCTGTAGACTGTTATCCTGTCCTTGAAGGTATCCGACAGTAACACACAAACAAAGTCAAGGAAATGTGGAGGAACTGAAACCGAGAAAGTCGAATGCACCATTCAAGCAAGGCCAGGAAGATACAGTTTTTTTGTGGTCATTTTATGATATATTTTGTTGCTGGTTTTAAGTTCTTGAGGTATTGAACGTGGCCCTGTAATCAGCACAGTAGTCACTCACATCCAATACCATTAAGGCAGGTGCTGAACCAATACAGCAATGGACATAAGGATGCACAATTAATATCAGGGTCAATAAATTATCAGCCAATATTGGCCTATCCAGCTATATCAATCTGTATCAATATTAGGGATGTTCCTGGCAGCTAATTTACCTGTTGATTAAATGCAAATTTTAATTTTGACTGGTGGACTAGTCCAACAGTAAGAAAACACTCAGAGAGCTGTTAAAATTGAGCATAATTCTTCAATAACCAAATCATATTTTAAATGTTGCTGAAATGTGTGACACTTTGCGCTGTGGCATCATGAACACTGCACATCATCCTTCAAAACATTACAACAGCTCCCGAAATGCTTCACCGTTTCGGACCGCACAGGATCACGGTGTCTGCGAGAAAAAAAATATTGTTCACCCGGAGCTGATGTTAGCTGCCAACCTGCCACACAGTGTGGCTAACGTGAGCAGCGCTAGCAGCAGCAGCATCGTGCTCTGCCTGCAGGTTAGTGTCTCTGTCTGTGCTGAATAAAGTTACAAATTGCTCCAGTTGAGTGCTCATACAACAGTTTATTCTGACACAGCCTACTTTCATACTCATTTTCATTTGGTACAACTAAATGCTAAATTCATATGCACGTAATAAACATAATAGGAGTTTCGTACACTGTAGCTCCCATAAGTGCAATTTATTTGCACATTCAGAAGTGACATTTTAAGCTAATGCTCTTCTCAAGACTTATGTGCACATACAGAAACACCATCTTTAAATTATCACTCTGATCACATGACAGTTACATTAAGGGATGCCATGTGTGGCACAAGATCACTTCTTTTGGCAACACTAGCTACTTTCCCCTGCAGGCCAGAAGCACAATCATATGTTTAATGTCTCCTGGTCAGAAGCTCTTTGTTTACGCCTGTGATAGATTCTGCATCTGGTCTTGAACAGTTGCACACAGTAATAATGTCATTATGGATGGATGAATCAGTGAACGCCCAATCTGGCAGAGACAGAGACTTGTTCCTCGGTCTGAAATATCTCTGGTCTCATCAGCGATGAAAGCCGAGCGCAGCTCATTCAGTGACACTCTATCCATGTGTTGAATTAGTTCATTCAGTATCTCCTGGGAGGAACTTGCCCATGGCCATGAAATCTTTAAAAATCAAATCTTTGTCTGCAAACAATCCAACAAGCCTAGGGACATTACTTTGCTCATCTTAACACCCTCTGAAGGAAAATCTTTGCATTGCAAGAAGTTTCAAACAGAGCAACTACCGAAGTCACCCTTCATGCTGTTTCTATTTTCTCTTTTGGTCACCAGCCAATTGTGCTTACAGGTACACATCAATGGACACTTAAGGCCTCAGTATGCTTCAAACTAAGAGCTTGTGAGATCATCAAACAGCGTCTGAAACCTCCTGTCTGGCAGTGTAATTAGAAGGGGCTGAGTCTGATTTTTAAGTTTCCCAAACATACAATTCTAAAAATCATACCAACTTCATTCAAATGCCAGGTGTGCTGAGATGTAAGAGTTGGCATGGCTTTGAACTACTCTCTCAAGCTTTCTTTTTCATTCTTCAAATAACTTCTATCACTTTTGTGCGTACAACTAATTGCAACACAAAAATTACCTTCCAGGAAGGCATCGCTGTGTGCCATTCACAATAATAAGTCTGTGTTAAAACAGTGCTTTGGATTTGGAGACAGAATATAAGTATTGTGCATAGGGTGGAAAAAAATCTATTCATATATGTACTGTGATTCTCTGAATTGATGCAAAAATATCAATAATCAGGTATTTAAACCACAGTTCTCTATATTATAATTGCTTGTAACAATTTTGTAAGACAGGGCTTTACATTCCTTGCTTACAGTTTCGCAATATATAGCAATATAGTGAATTGTAACCCCTTTATTGTATCACCAGATTCTTGCCAATACAATACTAAGCATGAGCAACTGCAGATGGATAACATCTGACTGGCACCCCCTGGCTTAAATGCTAGCATATGGAAGCATTTTGGCTTCTATTAGGTTGAAGGAAAAGGGGACCTAGACAAGAACCAAACTGTCTGCTTGTTGTGTCTAACTAAAATAAAATGGACCATTACAAATACACTATGATTATGATTTAACATAAAAAAAAATAAATCAAGTATAAGATAGGATTCTACTTAATGATTAAGTGTTTGTTTACCACTTGAAAATCTCACAGTAATACTGTCAGTATCCACCAATGTTAGCAACAGTCTGCCAGATGCAGGCACAGCAGCAACACAGGTTTGCTTTTGTGTCAGTGAAAACACTGATATTCAAAAGGGCATGGTGCCATTTCAAATCACTGGGGAGAAACACTATTAAAAACATTTTAATAATATTGACAATTTTCATACCATTTCATCCCCATCAAGATTCATCAATGATTACTTAATAATTGCATCGTAGCTCTCTGAATTGGAATTAGAATCAATTCAATCGTGAGGTGCCAAGATATTCCCACCCCTAACTGGCATAGAATGATTATCTTTCATTAAAAGAATCTACTCCAGGGTTCAAGCCACCACATTTCAACATATCAACCACATCCAGGGCAACTCCTTCCACACCAGCTCTAGGATACTGTTCAGCAGTTGAACTACAGTAGCACCTTTGATTGGATTTATTAAGGGGCAAGGGAAAGTAAATTTCTATTTGGGCTCCACAGCATGCAAGCGATGCAGGCTTTCGTGCTTCTAATGTACTCAGAGAGAGAAAGTAATAGGTTTGCAAGAAGAGACAAGCCAATAAAACTAATTCATAATATTTAAATTAGCTCAATTAAGTGTGCTAATTTACATTTTACATGTTACTGTTTGAATAAAAACTACCTGACATCAGAAATAATTTTATAGAGAATACCTCATCCATCTGATACTTCATAAATCAAATACCAAAACTGCTTTGAAAACATTAATTGAACTGGGTGTGTGTGTGGGTGTGTGTGTGGGGCTGGAAAACATGAGCTGATGAGGCACTGACAGAAGCTCCAACACAGCGTCCTGATGAAATTAATATTCTTTTTCTCTCTCCAGTTCTCATTCACCATCTCTCCCTCCCTCATTCTTTCCAGGGCAAATGAAACAGGATTAGCAGAGGGGAGAGAGAGATGCCTGCATCAGCTGCATGTCTCTAATCCCAGATCTTTATGTCCTGCCAAAATACACAGTTTTGCATGTGCGATTGTATAAGAGCATGCATGTGTATGTGTTGGAAACTGTGAGTGAGCTTCTACCCATGCATCACTGAGCCACTGAAGTGAGGAGAGAAACAGAGATGAACGCTGAAGAGATGTACAGAGAGGAAGGGTTGTCCTGTGTGGTTTCACAGAGCTGTTTCAGTGTGTGCACTTTTTGTCTCTGTCAGTGTGTATGGCTTTGTTCCACCATGGAAGCTACCCAGCAACATACTAGTGTGTTGACCCAACCAGCAGTCAGGTAGCACATGAACACTGAACAAAGAGATGCCTACGTACCGTGAGCTGAGCTACACTGCATACAGGCTAGTTAAAAGTGTGCTGTGCGCTGTAAGCTTCTATAGTTACACAAACACATTTATAGGCACATATAGACATGTACACAAATGCACACGTTATTACACATAAAGAAACACCTCTTGACGGACAAATCACAGGATGTATATTCACACGCTCACAAAGCACTCACACAGCCCACATCATAGCGCATTCAATCTCTATGTGAGTACTTCTAGATGAAAATAATAGAACCCGAGAAAACAATAACATGAAAAGAGGCTGGCAAAATCACGCAGATCCCGGGAGCTGAAAAAAACAGTACAGCTAGCACAAAGCAGAGGATGCACATAAGCCAAGAGAACATGGAGTAACTACATAAAACACTAGATACCAGCAGACGCGCCAGCAAAAACACAAACTAATAAAGTTACAGAGCTGAATATGGCAAGAAAAAAGCTTTCTAGTCACCTGTGTGTCATGACCACAGCCAATCAATTCAGCTTGGTCAGTAGTGGAGATGATTATAGCTCGGTCTTGCAAGCAAATAGGACCATAATATCATGGGTCACCGCAGTTATATGCAACAGTGGACCTGATAACAGGTTGGCATGACACAGTGCCTCTAAAGCCTTGAAAAGCTAAAACAACCACTAGTGGACTCACTTCTACCGAACTGTTGATCATTTGAAGCAGTTGATTTAAGCAGAGCCTACAAAGGACAGCACATCAGTGTGTTCGATGCAACGAGGCATCTACGCCTTCTAAAAGATTATTAATGATTTCTTATGACTCATAAACAGACACTTACTCATTCGGTAAACATTCGGCATTAATTTGAACTCTGGTAAACTGAAATGAGCTAACTAAAATGATCCAGACCGTATTGAAAATGTCAAAAGAAAACAAACTGGCTGTTAGTTGTTGTCAGAGAAGCAAATATTTCAACTTAGCATCTTCCCTAAATCTCTGGTGACATATCATGGTCATTTTATGATTCAGTTCATTAAATATATTAGGGATGCACGATATGAATAGCTATAAGATAACTGATAATTTCACATTTTGTTTTTAAAAAGAAGTTCCTATAACCTTCAATCTATGCACACTGAGGGTAAAAAAAGGCTAAGATGTAGTGAGAAAAGACAAACAATTTAATAATCCATTGTTCTGACAGAACCAAAACTAACTAGCATCATTATTACAACAAAACAAAGAACAGTTCTCACTTGACAAATGTTGTTTGTTTTCTTGTTTTTTTTTCCAGTGAAGTTGATCAAAAACTCCCCAAATAAACCTTGGCTTTTATACTTAATAATTTTAATTAAAAATAAATCATTTAAATTAAATGGTTTGGCAATCTGTCAAATCAGATATCAGTATAGCCAATATGTATCGGCTAATATAGCCTGATGAAAAATATAGGCCGATACAGCTGGATAGGCAAAAATCAGATGGTAATTTATTGTGCATACCTAAAATATATGACATATTTCTCCTTTAAACCTGAGCATAAAAAAAGAGCAACATCTGCTTAACATCCCATACTGCCTAGGATAAATTTGACATGATGTGAATTTAATTTATCAATATGATATTGATAAATATCACAAGTAAATATTTACATAGTAAAAAATCCATGGGCTTATAGGGTGTTATCAACACGGTATACTCTATCGCATTTGTTACAGCTTTGGAAAAATGAGGTTCCCCCAATAAAAATGCTTTCCATACAAATTTGGTTTAATGGGCCATTGCTTGATAAATACAACCCATTGTTTGTTTGTGCGTGTGTTGCACATGTGTAGTTACAGCTGCTTCTGTTCCTGCATTTTGTTCCTAGAGCAGTGTGCATTCTCAGCATATAGATCTGTGAGGGTTCATATGAACCTTTTCAACATAGACAAAAGTAAGACTGAAGGAATTTGAGAATTGCGGGTTTTGTGCAGATGTGCGTCTGCAACAATATGTTGTTCCAAACAGTCTGAACATCATACTAATATCCAGTTGTCGCAGATAAATCAACTTCCTCCTTTTCTTTATTTCTTTAATATTAACTTAACAAATAGGTGTGCAAACTAGAATCTTTACATTTGTCATCCATGACTTTTTATACAGTAGGTTGTGACCATTAGTTATTACATTACTAGATATATTCAAGGCAGAGGCACTGCAGAATCTTTGTCCAGTTTGTGGATCCACCACCAGTGTGTTGGCTTAATTAAACTCTCTGCCATTGACCTGCTGTCTTGTCTCTCTGTTTTATCTTTGACTGAAGACTGCTGATGCTGGTCTTGAGTTGACTGCTGCCTGAGGCCTGTTCTCTGTTTTTTGTCTCAGTGTGAGCGTGTGAATGGATCTTAGTATGTGTGTGTGCGTGAGTCTGTGAGAAAGTGTGCGCATTTCAGTGACCAGAGTGAGCTTTTGTGATCAAGGCATTTGCAACTGAGAACATCCATTCTGTTATCCAGTTGCAGGACACAGCAAACTGTACACATAAAGACACACACATACACAGACAGTGCAGCCTTGCCCTCCAGTTAATATTGTTTGTGTGTGCGTGTACAAAAATGAGGGTGCAAAAGGGGGAAAAGGGAAAAAAAAAGACAAGAGGTTGAGGATGCAAGAAAGAGTAAAGAAAGCAAAGAATGAGTGGAGCAGGAGGAGAATGGGATCAGGAAAGATATTATTGAAAGTATCTGCGGAAGAGAAAGAGAGATGGGGAGAAACAGACAGAGAGAGCACAGGCACAGAGAGGAGAGGAGATAGACTAGGTGCATGTGGGACCATACTCACCTGAATGGGGATCATTCTGTGGAGCTTCAGTGCCCCCTTCTGGTGAAACTTGGTAAAGCAGCCAATGCAGTAGTCCTCTGTGCATTCAGCACACATCTACAATACAGAGATGCACAGTGAAGTCAGTGTGTGTGTGCGTGTGTGAATATGTGAAAGAGATGGATGTGAAGATTTGTGTGTCTTAGAGAAACAGAAAATTACAACAGTGATCATGTTTGTGCATGTGCAGTATGTGCACATGCACAAACATGTAACTATCTGCAGTGACAAGCAGGAGCTTAAGTAATGTTTGTTAAAGATTTAAACCTAAAGCCGGATATCTTTCCCTTTCCTCTAACCTCAACCTTGCCAAACAAACTTTGACAGGAGGGATGAATATTGAAATGGATTCTCTGGCAGGATGCTGAAAGGTGTGTGTGTGTGTGTGTGTGTGTGTGTGTGTGTGTGTGTTGTGTGTGTGTAAAAGAGAGAGGGTGCATCAGAGGGATGCCTGTGTGTACATGTATGCATTTGTGCCAACTGTGTGTGTGTGTGTGTGTGTTGTGTACGTGAGTGTGTGCATCTTAAGGGAGGTCATTATCATATCTATCTGCGAGAATCCGGTCTTATTAGTGGGGAAAAGTCCTTGCATCAGCAGGTTGGGGAGATAGGCCTGGACTGGGTGGACGGAGCGCACACAGGCGAGGACAGGAAGAGTGGAGAAAGCCAATGAGAAGGGAGAATTTGCGGAAGGTAGGGCGGGAGGGAGAAAAGGGCCAAGGCTTCTTAAAATTCAAGAAACAACAACCAGTAAACAAACAGCCACTGTTCATTTGGTTACCTTCATTTGACATGCATTATGGCCCATGGATTCATCATCAATGCCATGTCAAGTTCAGAAAGTATAGTTAAGTGGGCTCTCTGAAGGAACACCCTAGTTATCTGCAGTCGGGCTTTAACTGTTTTTTTTTTTTGTTTTGTTTTTTTTTTTGGTGACTGTGATATATTTCTGAATCAAATGACTTACAATCTTCCTTTTTAGTCTCTGTCTTGCTTACTTCTACACCTGTTTATTCTAGAGCCAGACAGATATAGCAGTCAGCTGATACCATCAGCCCAATATTGGCCTACCACAGCTATACTGGTCTATATTGGTATTGGGTGTGTTTATTGTCCAATATATAAGCCCATATTCTTTATACAAAACACACACTTTATACACTTTTTTGCAACGATCCCTCAAAAGTGGTTAACACTTGTGACAAAGATATGTAATAGAGGCAGGTTAAACATTATTGTTCAAAATGATATCAGAGCACTGTGACTGTGAACCAATATTTTTAATAACTATGAATAAAAAACACAAATAGAGCAAAATATACGGAAATATTATACCTGCATTAAGAAAAAGGATCAAATATACATAAAATGATGTCTATAAAGCTAGCAAATAAAACCAAACTGCATTATGTTCTGGTAAAAAGAAAAATGTTTTCATACAGTATAGGCACATGTCAGAAAATATTTTTTGACCTATATAGGCTGATACAGCTGCAATGTATATTTGAATAAAGAATATCAGCCAATATATTGACATCATAATTTTTTCACTCCCTATGGTCGGCATCAGCATCGGGCCCCAAAAGTCCAGCATCAGTCAGGCTCTAGTTTATTATTTGCTTATTGTAATAGATAATTGAGCCAAACAAGGAAATACAATAAACAAATCGATGTAAAATTTATTGTGGATCAACTGAGGTCTTCCAGTGCAAACCAGCACATTCACCAATTAGTCCCAGCTCATTTTACTCATACAGTAATTTAGTTCTTTATTATGTATTAATTAATGCATTTATTTGTAACATTGTGTTCATTCTTTTACAGCTCCTACTTCCTTCTCATATGTGACTGTCTGTGTGCATGCACATGCAAGCCTACAGCTGCGACATTGCCCTTTAATGGTCCCATAAAGCAGGGCCTCATTTCCCCTCTCAGGCCTGAGGATAACTTACAGCTACTCCCCAGGGACCAGGCATCCCTATCAGGCTCCAAGCGGCATATCACTGCGCTCCTCTGTGCTACGCAGAAGGAAATTAGGTCCTTTTTTTGCCTGGATGACTCTGGAATACAGCACAAGGCTAGGCGTGCAGTGCGTGTGTGTATGTGTGTGTGCACATATGATTTTAGTAGTCTGTGCCAGTATGTGTGAGTCATAGTTTAAAACAAGCCCAGATGTCTATATGATCGTGTGCGTGTGTGTGAGTGTGTGTGCATTTGTGTGCTTAAGTGCAGTTCCAGACAGAATGGCAGAGACAGAGTCGTAACGCTCTCCATTATTGCCATCATTATAGGGCACAAGGGCTATCCAAAACGTGTGTGTGCGTGTGTGTGTGTACGTGTGAGTGGATTGTGTGTATTTGTGCTTGCCCAGACTACTATAAGCATTGCCATTAAGCCCATCACTATGGGGCACTGGGGGCATTGGGCCCTTCATTGGACAATTCAGCGCCATCATCATCAAACGCACTATCAAGCAAATTACCACATTACATTTTAACGCAATGTGTGTGCTGCACTTAAAATAACTTATTCCACAACAAAAGGGGCAGAAAAATGGTGGCTGTCAGCTCAATCAGTTCAACCCCTCCCTCTCCTTCATCCCCTCCATCAATCTCTCTCTGTCCCTCATTGCTCCCGTTCTCTCTCTCTCTCAGTCAGCAGTAAAACGTGTTACTCAACACTAAACTCTGCTGGATTCATGGTCAGACACACGAATTACACATGAGTAGCCGAGGATCTAGAGGGTGGGAATGTGGGAGCGACTGGTCATCAAGCATGTATTACTCAGCTCTGTCCATTCTACACACACATACACACACCCACAGCATGGCTTTTCATTCATTTCTCTCCCTCTGCCTCTTGTTCACACATACAGTTGCGGGCCGCGGTCCCTCCTCCCGAGCATCAGTGGATGAAGAGCGAGAAAGAATAAACAATGGTGCCCTCAGAGGTCTCGAGTATCGATGAACGGATCCAGCTAAACTGTTATCAGTGCAAACACAAACACATAGATAGACCAACAGATAGTACAGAAGAGGAACAGCGAGACAGAGAGGCAGGGTGAGGAGAGAGAAAGACGGATAAACATGACAGACAGAGTGGTGAAAGACAGGCCAAAACAGGCAGGGATATGACAGAGGGGGAAAAAGGAGAAGGAGGAGAGAGGTGGAAATGTGTGAAGAAGAGAAAGGAGGAGTAAAAACATCATGTGAGGAGGTAATGCCCGCTATCTCATGGGAGACAGCGGGCATCATGATGACAGAGGGAGATAACAGCTGATGTGGGAGGAGGAGAAAGAACAGAACTTTTTTTTTTTTTTACCTTTATTTATTCAGTATAGGTCCTCTGAGAGTGATGCTCTCTTCTGCAGGGATGCCCTGATCACATTCACAGCTGGAAGCTGCCCTGTACAACCAATCTTATCTGCCAGCCACTGGGCAGCTCCACCAGTGGTTGCAATAAGGGAGGAGTAAATGGTGCCTTTCACTTTCCCCACCCAGATTTATCCTGCCAATTGGGAAGTTTGAACGGGCAACCTTCCGTTCCCAAGCTCCTTTCTGTAACCTTTAGGTCACCACTCCCCAAAATGGAAAGAGACACCGTGCAGAGGGGATGGCAAAGCACCAGAAACGAACAGATACACAGATGGAGGTTAATGGACAGGAAGGAAAAAAAGATAGAAGGAGGGAAAGAGCATTTTAGCTATGAGTGTAAGTCAAGTTATTTGACTCCTGGAGCCAGATGCATAAAAGTCTGCACAAATTCACAACTAAAACTTTACGTACACACAACAACAGAAAAACACGCTCACATTCTTTTCTTTAGATTTATAAAGCCACATATATTCCTGGTTCTGTTTTATAAATCTCAGTCATTATGGAAATGGGAGCATGAGCACAAGTCTCATTTCCACTCCCATAGTTAGCCACAAACTGATGGAGAGACACCCTTAATCACCTGTTTGCACAGACAAATTGCAAAGAAGACATGTACTGTGTCGCACTCTTTACACGCGACCATTGCACATGGCTGTGGCTATTTACAGCGCCCATACCATTAATCCATCACGTACCATACGTAAACCATTGGAGTAATAGTAATAAAATCAAACATCAGACGGATCATCAATGATTCATCTATAGCACACATGTTGAAACAGACTTTACAAACTGCTTCACAACTCAGGATGAAAATAATAGATCGTTAACAAGGACATAATGACTTGGATGTAAACAAAATGAATGGTAAAAGTCATTACTTGTAAATAATTAAAAATAAAATAAGTAAATAAATAAATGTGCCTTTGAATGATATTTTGCAGAATGATGTGTAGATGTAAGTATAGTAACACATTAGGGCTAGACATATGTATTGGTGGGCCTATAGTATCAGCCTGATACTGGCCTATTACAGCTTTATCAGTCTATATCTGTACCTGCATATGTCCAATATGTGCTGATATTAAAACTCTTTTTTTTTAAAACAGAAATTAATGCAGATACGGGTTGGGTTATTTTGTTATTTTGTGTTTTTTTTATACTCCCTAATATCTATAACGGCATTGGCTCCAAAAATCCAGTATCAGTCGGGCCCTAAACACAACCAGTGAGACTGCCAAACAACCTAAACAAACAATGTTTGACGGTAGGGTTACTTCTCTTACCTTATATTTCATGTCCACCTCATCATATCACCCACAGCTGTCTTTAGAAAACTGCGTATATCTGGTCTTGGGTCTCACCACACAATCTTCATTTATAAAGGTATGTATGTGTGGGGAATGTATAGTTTTTGTGCATAGATACCTTTTATACACCTGACCACTGATTTTTATTAACAATGGGTAATTGTGTGTCTGTAACTATCAGTGTAAAGTATCAATTTGCAAATAAACATTTTATCTGAGCTCAGCCCACAAAGAGATGACTTGTCAAATGGTGACCAGAGAGGAAACTCAACCGTCCAACGCTGGAGTTACAACATTTTCAGCCATACAAAGTCTTGTGTCTTGTGTGTGTTTATGTGTGTGTTTGTGCTCATACTAGTCCAGCAGTCTTGACTTCACACTGTCCACAGTATGTCCCCTTCAGCCTGTTTTTTCTTGTCATCCGAAGTCCGATGGTAGGGGGTGGAGGTTGAGGTGGAGGCTGAGGTGGGACTAAACAGAACAAGTGTACTGCTGTTAATACCTGGCAAGGGGAATTCATTTACTTCATTTACTTTTTGTCATTTACTTTTGACATTTAAATCATATTTATGGTACTGGCTACCTGCCTAGTCCAACAATATCATAGAGATAAACAGAGAGTGTGAAAAGTACACTTCAGCATACAGAGCTACATTCTACAACAATCAGAAGTGTCTGTGGTTTTTGTGCAAAAAAACTTGAACATACAACTAGTTGGAATTCTGAGCCATGATGTCAAATGTACTAAATAGTAATTTAAAAAAAAGACAAAGCACAAAGGATGTCACCCATTACAATTATGAATATTTATATTCAATAAGGACATACTTTATAAAGTTGCTCCATTTAACCTATCATTTTGAAAGATCCTGATTCAAGGTGGGATTTTGTGCCTCAGGCATGTTCAAAACATTAATAATTCTGCCAAGGTTGTGGACTGGTTACAGAGATCAATATTTGAACAGATGAACTCCACAGTCTGGCCCGTGACGGCGAGTATCCACCTCCCTGAAGTAACAGTGAGCGTGAGCATTGAACCGTTTTCAGTTCGCAGGACGCTGCCCTGTACTGTAGCTGCTCTTTGATGCTAACCTCCATGCCGTGGGTTGAAGGAATTTCAGCACAAGGCAGTGTATCAAACCATCGACATGAGTGTCAAGTCGACCTGGTGCAGATAACACACTGCAGCTGAAGCCCAGGTTGTGTATGTAAACTACTCACCTGTCAGCGGTTCATCCTTCAGCACTCGGATCTTCACCTTGCCTGCTGACAGCTGTGGAGGAGACAGGGAGTGACAAACCAGTGGCGACAGCTTGTGTAAGTTCCCAGCTGCCTAACACTCCTGCACAGGCCTTTTCTGTTAATGAATGTATATGTAGGTGTAGCTATGTTTGTATTTATGAGCTACTCTGTGTTCATATTATCACCTTTACAGTGCTGATTTTTTTTTTTTTTTTTTTTTTTTTGCTCTAAGTACTTTTTATTAGTTTTTCAGGTTATACAAAATAGTATGGCCTATAGTTTGATAAATGTTAACAAAATCCCACCCCACAAGTAGCTCTAACCTACTACATCATTACAAATTTACATTATACATATCAAAACAGAAGTTCAATGGTAAGTGTGATAAATGATTTATAAACCGTGGCTGCCAAATGATGTAAAAGTTGAGGACATAGTCTTCTGTAGCATAACCATTTTCTAAGGCCAAATGATGCATAAATCTCTTATCCACAGACTGAAAGTTGGAGGGCATCTTTCTTTCCATTTAATTAATATTAGTCTCCTGGCCAAAAGCGTAGCAAAGGCCATTTGTTAGGCTATATGTTTCTGTAACATTGGTTGAGATGGAGATCCTGCGGTACCATGCTGAATATTGCTATTATGACATGACGTTGTATGGGTCTTCCTAGTTTGTCAGAGAGGAATTTGAATATAGATATACAGATTACCACCTAAAACATACAGTGGATGACGTTATTTCACAGAAATCACAGTTAGGATCGACATTTGGTAACAATTTGGCGAATCACCATCGCTGCATTTTTTAACATGGAAACAAATAAAAAAATGAGAAAAAAATGAATACAAATGGGGTTTATTCTTAATTATATTTTGTAGATTATTACTGCTTTTCAATAAGAATCTCCATTTTTACAACCATTCTGCAACCACATTTTACAAGAGCACATTTAAGAGCAGTGGCTGTTCTCTGCTGAAATTGAAATGCTGAAAAATTCAATCGTTCTTTTTTACCCTCAGGCAGTCATAACCTTTTACAAGTTTGAAAAGTTTTTAGTTTGGCTTTTTTAGTGTAAACTCAAAGACATTAGGGTTTCTCCGCTGAGATCCAGGGCACAAACTTCTCAAATCAAGGTCCAGGGTGCAAAGGGCAATCTCAAGTCTGCAATGCTCAGAGAACTGAAGGAGTGGCGGTAACACACCATGCACACAGACAGATGTATAAATATATTTCTCTTGTACCTTTTGGAATCTGTTCTCCTTGTCCTTCCTGGTCGCCGTTTGTTACAGACTTGCTGTTTAAAGAACCACATTGTCCAGACTTCCATCTAAAACCCTCCAGATTGGCTAAGAGACAGAGACAAAGGGAGAGAAAGGGTATTTCTTTGGTAGTTGTAAATCAATAATCTTGAAATAAAATCCCTTGAATTTGACATGCATAGCTCATGTACAGTATCTTAGCTGTAATTTCTAAAAAATGAAAACAGGAACAGTGATTACTACATCTTCATTAGATTTGTTTATGGTTCTTTTTTTTCCATATCCACAAAATATAACAGTCACTCTGAAATTCATTCTGCATTAAAAGATCTGGATATGGGAGCTGAAAACATAACAATTGAGATTAATTAACAACAAACTGCAACACAGGCACACACATTGAAACACATAAAGAAGACAGGTTTTTTGTCAGTTTTCTATGAAAAATTTCTATTATATTTAAGGGCTTTAGCATTAACTGTTCACATATAAACCTTAGTGAGTGGTGGAGATAGACTTTTTTCCACCTACATAACTGTATGAAAACAGAACAAAATCATTCTTCAACTGCATTAGACTTGGAGGATTTAGCAAATACTGCAATGCAAACACCTTGCTATTCCTGTATTTCCAAAGGGGTGAAAGTGAAGACAGGATAGATGTAACAAAACTCAGAATTAATGCAGTTTAATCCATTGAAGTTCTTAAAGAGACTGAAGCATTTTAATAACAGTGTCAGGCTTAAGTAGAGAAGGACCCAATGTCGAGAAAAAAAATAATATCAGCATGAAAAAGGCGTAACAGCACCACGTAACTAAATCCTAAGTCCCTCAGACTAAATCCATGAAAAAAAGAAAAAAGAAATTTAGGAAATCACTTTGGTCCATTAGACAGAAAATACTGTTTAATTTATCTTAACCTAGTCCTTGTGTTGTTAAGAGGAACAGCAAAGAAAAAGCACTTTGCCACACGCCTCTACACACACACACACACACACACACACAAGGATTTGGCTGTGCCAACATAAATTCTGCACATGTACAATGTCATAGGGGCCTAAATTTTCAAACTGTGTGAGTCAGTCTAAGACCAAAAAGATGCTTTTCATTGTGCTGTAGATAACAGAGGTCTATCAAACTTCACACACAGAAATAGAACATGAAGGTTTACAGGAACTATACCTACAAGGGCCTGACGGATTCTGGATTTTTGGGGCTGATGCCAACACCGATATTAGGGAGTAAAAAAAATTCCAATATCAATATATCAGCCAGTATTCTTTATACAGAATATAATATACAGAATATTGAATATAAAAACATTTTTTGCAGTGATCCTTCAAAATTTGGTATGTAATGAAGACAGGATATTTTAAAGGTAAAGGCCAACTTTATTGTGATCATACGAAGTACAATTATAGAGTTATACAGTCACCCCTCCCACCTCCCCTCTTTCTTCCCCTTTTCCTCTTTCCCTCTCAACCCGACCGGTGCCGTCAGATCACCGCCCACCATGAGTCATGGATCTGTCCGAGGTTTCTGCCTGTTAAAAGGAAGTTTTTCCTCGCCGCTGTCGCCAAAGTGCTTGCTTATGGGGGAGTTGTTTCAACTGTCGGATGTAAAAAAATTATTGAGTGTGGTCTAGACCTACTCTATATGTAAAGTGTCTTGAGACAACTTTGTTGTGAATTGGCGCTATATAAATAAAATTTGATTGATTGATTGATTGAGATTGATTCTCTGCATTTAACCCATCTGATCAGGAGCAGCAGCCAACCACAACCACTGTCCAGCTCTAGGCTAGCATCTTGGATCTTGGTTTTGACTGGAGAATTGACCTAGTACACATGTTTTTGATGGTGAAGAAAACTGAAGCACTCGAGGGAAACCCACGCAGGCCATGTACGATAATACGGTTGGGCCAATGGACAATGCCAACATCCATCACGATTGCTGACAGTCATCGACCACTGAGCTCTCTGCTATCATAACATCATGATTTAAAAGCTTTCTGTATTTGAGGTTGTGTGTTCTTTTAGAGCTGCAATAGAGTTGTTGTCCAAGTTCTATTTTTGACGCGTGGGAGAGAAAATAATATGGCAATAAAACGGCAAACTTTAACATTTTTATTATCTAATTAATAATGTGAAATTTGCTTTGACATGAATTTAGAGAAAGGATCAAAAATACATAACATGCTGCCTATAAAGTTAACAAATAAAAACAATTTACATTATGTTCCGTTACAAGAAAGTTTTCATATAGTCACATATTGAAAAACATATAGTCTGATACCCACATAGACCGATTTTGCTGTGATAGGCCAATATTGGGCAGATAATATCAGTCAACCAATGTATCGCTCAGGCTCACTCAAACATTATGACACACAAGCATAGCTGCAGATGCAAATACAAGAACACGAATGCAAATATGCAAACGCATACACACTCACACACATGCAGGACGCTCCTGTCAGTTGCAGAAAGTGAAGAAATGGAGAGGGATCCTCATTTAGACGGGAGTTATTCATGCTCATGTTGTTGAATTATTTATGCTATTTATGCTATTGTGATGTCTGGCTGTCTTTGAAAGAAGTTTATTTTGGATTGAGCTGGCAGCCTGTCAAGGCACAGGAAGTCTGACTCTATTTGTGTGTGTTTGAGAGAGAGTGTGTGTGTGTATGTGATGGCAAGAGTTGCCAACACCCCTGACGCCGTTGCTCTGTTGTGCTGACACTGAGGGTGGGCGTCAGGTAATCACCCTGGCTGACATCACCTTGGCAACTGGACTGTCGCTAGGGGAGACAGTTGAGGCACACCCCTGTCAGTGCGGGATGACAGGGTGTCCCCTCAGGACAGGCAGCCTGGAGAGATAAAGTGTGTGTGCGTGTGTGTGTTTGTGTATCTCTGTGGACTTAGCATTAGCAAAGATCTCATTATCTAATCCACACAGACACACACTCAATTACACCCTCACACACACATATGAGTAAACACACTCCAAGATTATAATGGCTTAAAGTTGTTTTTAGAAATATACAGATACAGAGTCAGACACACAATTACACACCACACTTCCATCTCAACCTACTGCATGGAATGTCAGTGCTGCTGGGAGACCGTTCCACATTGTAAAGTTTAATCAGCACAGCCACAATACTTTTCAACACTTTTAACTAACAATAACAAAGTGTGCGTGCAGGAGTGTGTGTGTGCGCATGTGTGAAAAAGAGAGAGAAAGACACACAGAGAGATATCGCAGTCAGTGACCTGACTACACCTGTTACTCAGACGAAGAAAAACACACTCAGACACACACACTATTATCACGCATATCACAGTGCACCTTTCACTGTCTAGTGGGTGGATAGCAGATGACAACCTCCGAGTCACAGCTTGCATATTGGAAACAAACATCAAACGCGACACCTAATGCCACCTCGTCAAAAAACATTTCTTCATCAAAGTCAAAGCGGAAGAAACACATCGAGGAGTAGAGTTTCACATTGGTTAGAGCGAGCTCATATTTCTAAATGATAAAAAGATATACTGCAATGAAAGGCAAAGAAACGTCAGAAGATCCTATGTTAACCCAAGGTAAACACCACCTGTCGTACCTGGACACACTCATGTCTGACACAAGGACATACACACAAACGTACACACAGCCATCGCCTTTAACTGAATCATATCACCTTAAGGGAGAACTGACAACATCTGCGTCCCACACGTACACACACAAGCAAACGCGCACACACTTTGAAGTCTAATGCCAAAGTAATCGTGTCCTCTCTCTATTCCCTCTCCCCCAGTGCAAGATGAGAGAACGGGGCAAAACAGGAGAGAAACTTACCAGAAGCTAGAACTATTTAGACACCGAATTCTATGAATACAAATGTTAAAGGGATAGTTAGGATAATTTGAAGTGGGGTTATATGAGGTATTTATCCATAGTCAGTGTATTACCTACAGTAGATGCCAGCTGGCATGCCCCCAGCTGGGAGAAGCAGAGACGGGCACCAGCACAAAGTTAAGCAATGAAATGCTGTTGACAGGGTCAGCAACAAAAGGTGCTTTAGCCACTTACAGAAAAGTGCACTGAAAAAAAATTTCTGACAGGAAACTGCCGTCAGAAGAGCCAATAAAAAGAAAAGCACAGCAAAGAGACAGCGGAGAAAGCAGAAAAAGGGGATCCTCAACTGTACTTTTAGATAAGACGAGAGCTAGTGTCTGTAAGCCGTGTAGGCCTAAAGACAAAGCTTCATTAAATCTGTGATTCGGGCCGGCCAAAGCAGAGAATGATGTACTGTGTTTGCCCCAAGCCGCCGGTCTGGCTTTATTATCGCCTGTGTACTCTTCACAAACTGATTATACCGCACCTCCTCTCAGCAAACTGAATTTGTTCGCCTATTCTTTGGCTGGGTACGTGAGTGTGTGTGTGTGTGTGTGTTTGTGTGTGTGTGTGTGTGTGTGTGTAACCTGACTCTAAGACAAAGATGAACAATTCATCTACTCCGGGAGCTCTGCGATCTGAGAGTAAAGCAGAGAGAGAAAAACAGAGTGGTGCATAACACAGACACACAGTAACACTGCAAAGCCTGAGCATAAATCACAGCTTAAAGATCTCCAGTAAAGACTTGTCAAAGATACACTCACATGTTCTGTGAGGAAAAGACAGGTAAGGAGAGGAAGCTTAGAGAAAATCCAGGTAACCCTCGCATCAGAACACCTGATTAACCACCAACCCCCACCCCCATCCTTCCTGCTTTCTCCCATGTCAGTCAGAGAAGAACTGATGAGAATCTGTTTCCTCTTTTTCATTAGACGTGTAACAATTAATTGATTCAAACTGTTAAGCTGAGTTTCACATCTAAGAGACTGCTGCATCGCTACACATAGCTTTCAGATAAAAGGTAGGAGAGGATCTGCAGTTCCATTAATGTGAAGTTCGATTGTAAAAGCCTGACAGGACATGTGATTCTGTTTTATTTTAGTGCCTAATAATGTAATTTACTCCATGACTAGTCCTCTTCAATCTGAGCTCATGTGTTTTCAGCCTCATCTCATCCTCTACACAAGGCTCAAAATTACCTTTTTTGCTTGGAAATCAGCAACAATATTTTTGTAATGATAAGTTTCTCTTGTGTCCCAGAATTGATTCTTCCTTTTCCTATTTCTCAATCAACAGTTAAGCAAACTTTGTACCTTGGTCAAATCTCTCCTTGCCTCATAAAAGCAACCAGGGT
This sequence comes from Lutjanus argentimaculatus, assembly GCA_034769285.1. Taxonomy (NCBI): domain Eukaryota; kingdom Metazoa; phylum Chordata; class Actinopteri; order Lutjaniformes; family Lutjanidae; genus Lutjanus; species Lutjanus argentimaculatus. Next base: position 9,905,735 of record JAWZSL010000001.1, read on the forward strand.
GCCCCATCAGCAAAGTCCTTTAACCGTCTTCAAAACTACGTTTTCTCTCCAACACAGAAGCGCACTTGAGTACAGGAAAGAGGAAAGGAGAAAGTTGACCAAGGTACCACGCAAAAAGGAGCAGGACTAAAGAGGGGTCAAATGTCCCAGTAGCCATATCTTTGTGTCCCAGGTGCTATTTTTGTTGTCCCCAGGACAACAGGACATCTCTAATTTCAAGCACTGCTCCTACAAATGTTTCATCTATCTTGTATCCTCTTCTACTTTCTGTTTTTTACTCTACATTCAAGAATATCAACCAACAGACAGCAAATGTAAAACACAAACTGGGTTTGGAAGTATGGCAGTCTGTTAAACCTGAAAGGCAGTGGTTAAATATAAAAACTAATCTTCTGAGCCATCTCAACTGACACAAAGGACTTGCTATGACTCCCTGTTTCCCCTCTCCCTCTGTTCTCAGCAGTAGCACTAGAAATGAAAAAGGTGTTAAAATGTTCCACTATGATCTCCTTGACAACAGCTCTGCATAGTCAAGACTGATTAGTGACACCATTACATGAAAAACAAATCATCAGAGCATTATTAAATCGACAATGGCCTGTCTAATTTTCTTTTGTTAAAAAGAAAGTAAAAATTAGAAAAAAGGACTATTCTAAATATAATGTTGCCATTTTTTCAGTTACCTCTCAGCCACATCATATCCAGAGTAGAGCATTTCATCTATTTGCACTTTGTAGTTTAGCCAGCTGACTCTTCCTCCTGCTACCTTCCTTCACTATCTCTCACACATACACAAACTCTCGCTGTATCTTTCCGCCTCTTTCAATCTGGCTTTCACACAAAGTAAAATCTTTCTCAAGCTAGTAATATTTCAAAGACATACTGTAGGGCTCAAGCAGGATTCCTGTCCTGTAGCAGTGTTGAGTGTGTCTTGACTGTTTAAGGAGCACAAGACAGACAGGGACAAAAAAGTGCAGTACCCCCTAAAAACACACAAACAACAAAGTGGCATTATTTATGGAGGACCGGTATCAAATGATACACACAGGCAACCACGCACGCACCTTGTCGTATCTTGGGGCTGGTGGAGCGGTAAATGTTGCAGTATTTCAGTGTGACAGGAAACACTGTGTTTATGTTCTTATCGTGTGTGCAGCCTGGACAAGATGGCCCTCTCCCCATACTGATGTATAGCTCTTTAATTAGAGCTGGGCCTCCGCTGAGAAACAAAGTGTCTTCGTATACAAATAAATGCACACAAAATTCATCTCCTAAAACAATTATTCATTAACCTGCAATTATAATCTATGGTATACATTTCCTTGTTTGTTTGTGTTGTATGAACGTAAACCAGTGGAAATACATCACGTGGAATGAGTGGCTCCGATCATACCTCAGCTCTAAATCACTGATATTGTAATTAGCCGTGCTGCCTGTAAATGTGTGTGTATGTGTGTGTGTAACCTTTGTCTGGCTGCTACTATTTGAAGGAGTCCGTGCGCAATATACATACTTTGTCTCTCCCTAAAAGCTGTCCCTGACTTATGTGCTCATATATTTTGATATACACCTCTATTAAGCTGTTCTCCATAACTTCACATTGGGCAACATATCTCAGAGGTATCAATGAAGTTAGGTGAGCGCAGAATAAAACAATCACATTAATAACCAGTGTTTGTTTTCATTCTGCAAATTAATTTCCTGCCACACTGGCTGGGATGCCCCTCAATCTGAGTTTATTTGATAATACTCACTCTAATGGGCCAGGTAATAAATGCTCTTTTGTGTGCTAGTTTGTGTGCTACCCAATCCATTTCCAATTAATGTGAAGATGCGTACATAAGATTTACATTTTAATAGTCTCAGACACACACACACAAAATTGTAATAGGGAATTTTGTGGTAGCGTGCATTTGTGAATGCTGTCGTAGTTTGAGTTTGTCACTATAAACTTTAAAGGTACCATGCACATTCCAATGCACTGAAATGGATGCAACCTGGCTCTCTTAGCCCTTAAAAGAATATATAAAGAAATAAAGAAAGAATAAAAACAATAGATAAGACATTCGACAAATTAACAAGTCACTACGAGTTATGTAAGGTGCCTACTGTTCATTACTCTGACTGCCTGGGGGTACAAAATGGTCTTTAAGGCCAGCTGTCCAATCTTTGATGCTCTGTAAGCCTTTTCCTGAGGGGAGGAGTGAGAACAGACCATGCGCTGGGTGGGCCTCCCTTCTGCAGCGGGTGGTATAAATGTCCTGAAGCTGTGGCAGTTTATTCCTATGACTTTTAATGCCATCTTTACTGTCCCTCTAAGTTGTTTGTGGTTTTGTTCAGTCAGGTTCCTAAACAGCACCAGTAGGCCTCCTGTATGGATGCTCTCTGTGGTAGCCTGGTAGAAACTGACCAGGATTTTTGTGGACATTCCATGCTTTTTAAGAATTGTCGTCTCTGTTGTGCCTTCCTAACCACACAAAGGTGTTTAGAAACCAGATGGGCAAGTCTGATTTTTGAATGCCTAAAAAATCTGAAGTTCAACAGGGACACTGTTGATGTAAACTAGTTTATGAACCATTTTGGACTTCTTCCAATCAACAGTTACCTGCTTTGTTTTCTTAACATTTAGGGAGACGTTGTTGTCTTGACACCATATGGATAGGTCCCACACCTCTGTCCTATAGGCATCCTCATTGTTATCATGTATCAGTCCAATCACTGTGGTTTTGTGTGTGAATTTCACAATGGTATTATGATATTTAGCAAGACAGCCATGAGTGAGCAAACTGCAGAGTAAGGGACTAAAGTAACAACCTGCGGAGCTCCAGTGTTGAGAACAATGGTGGATGAGTTGCTGATATCTGCTCTCTGTCTGAGGTCTGCCTGTCAGAAAGTCATATAACCACTTACAGATGGAATTACAAAGACCAAGGTCCCTAAGCTTTCACATCAATATAGATGGTACGTTGGTATTAAATGCACAGTTCTGGTCAATAAATAACACTCGGGCATGGCATTTTTTCCTTCTATTTGACAAATAAGCAAACTATAGCAGAACAATGTTGGCCAAAACATTTGTCTTAATTAGTTTTTCAAAGAATTTTATTATTACTGTAGTTAAAGCAACAGGTCTTTAGTCATTAAGACAAGATGCAGGTGTATTTTTGGGGAGACAGGAACAATAAGGGTTTTCTTAAACAGGGTTCAACATTAACATTGTTTTTCACTTGCCTGGGTGGGCAACTAGGTCAGAAATCTACTTGCCCAAACTCAGTGTTTACTTGCCCCAGCACAAACTGGCCTATTTATCAGCTGTTATCAAACACAACAAAGACCTAAGTTAGTTGTCATGTTTAATCTAGGTCTGCAATGTTTATAAAATATCAGAAAATAGCGAAAAATGTCCATCACAGTTTTTCACTTCAAGTCCAAGATGATGTCTTTAAAATGTAGTTTAATTTAGTCTCTCCATAACCAAAGATAGTCAGTTCAATATTATATAAGCAGAGAAAACAGAAAATCTCCACATTTTAGAGGCTGAAAACAGCATTTTCTGCCATTTTCACATGAAAAATTACTTTAATGATAATCAAGAAAGTTTAATAGTACAATTCTTTTTTTTTATTGCCTGACCTGGCAAGTGAGCTGCTAGATTTACTAGCCCAACACAACATTTTACTTGATCCGGGCAAGCAGGCATTCCTTACTGTTGAGTCCTGAATGCACTGTTGTGGACAGGGTCAGCAACAAAATGGATTTTAGCCACTTGAAAAAAGGTCCACCAAAAAGAATTCAAAATCAGAATCTAGAATTTAGGATTTAGAATTAAGAATCAAGAATATGGAATTTGAATTTAGCTGATCACAGCCATTCTACACAATGCTTGTGATTCCATCAGCGGCGCTACAACATGTTCCAGAAGCAGCTCTCTGTGGAGAATATGTGCTGGGTCTATTTTTGACAGATACCTTGTCTAGGTGCACAGAGCAGATCGAGCCGACAGGAAGTCAGACACAGTAACAGCATAGAGAATCCACACTTTTTAAAACACAACACTCCGCGCGGATTCACAATCACAAAACCAGACAAAAAAGAAATTATTTAACCACGTAGCCCACTTACCCTTGGTAGTGGCACAAAATTCAAGGAAAGAGGACCAAATCAACAAAATCTGAGCAAGTCAACATAATCAGTCAGGCAAAATGCTCCGCTTCTGAAACGCTGCTGGCGGGGGGATACAGCTGTGAGCAGGATGGATCAAAACTGTGGCCCAGACAGGATGTGCCTGAGGGAATCAACGGCTGGGAATCAATATCAGTTTAAGTGTACACTATATTTAGAATATTTCCACCCCTTTACCTTGCCACCAGACAGCCTTTTCCAACAGGATAGTATGGATTTGAATTGGGCTTGTAAGAGGTACTTAAGATACTAGTTCTATAATTCATTCATGCGTGATGCCAGTGAACCAGCTATAGACCTGGCCCTATGACAGCCAATGCACTAACGTACAGTACGTTTACAGCCTCTTGAAAGACAGTGTTTATCACGGAAAACATATGTTTTATTCTGCCCACTGTTGATAATCAAAACAGAATCACAGACAAAACATAATGTCTTGTTATGATGAAACCTGTCATTTGTCATTTGAGAAGTAAGAACCTGGAAATAGAAATGTTGGAGACTAGCCAAATGCCTATGCTGCCTATGAACAGTTTGCACAGTGACTCAGGCAATTTCATTATGTGCAGGCCTGGCCTTTACAAGAGGAAAACAAATCTACCTCTAAGAGAACAAAATCACAATGTGTTCTTAGGCAAGTTAAGCCAAGACTTGTGTGAATATGATGTATGGATTTGGGAGACAAAAAAGTTCTCAATCTGAGTTCTTGTCTGTACTTGTGTTCTCACAGACTTGTGAAACATCATCAGTCACAGCTCAAGTACTGTATCAACTCAAAGTCCACATCTAGCCAAGTACAGTCCAAATGACAACTGAAAATCGATCGCACTGCGTCCTCCCGTCCTCAAGAGTTTGGACTCCCGAGTTGAACTTGCCAAATTCCATCTCGAAATGCAAATCTCACTGTACTCTGTATTGACGAAGGCCTGGCCTAAGGTTTGTTAGGTTTATCCACCTAGGCGCAAAAACCTCAAAGAAATTGCATTAAGTTTTGATCTATAAAGTTAATACTGTATTCTTTATCTCAAGAGTACCTTGTTTTTTCAGATGAGAGACTAACAGCTCAATTGATAATTGAATGGTAGCTGCTTGTGATCTGAATTCTTACTGAACAGTATCATGAGAATAATGTGTTTCATCTGTTTTGAAGTGTGATTTTTACACACAAATAACTGTGCTGAACTGTCCAGCACTTTTAGATATTTTTTAAGTTACTTCCCACCTTCACTGGTTTGCGTAACAGGCCTTTTTGATATTGATATTGATATGAAACAGAGTGCTGCAGGAATGAGACCCAGAAATTAGTTAGCTCATTAGCACTTCCATTTCCCTCATCTCAAAGTCAATTTTTTTTTTCTTTTTTGTTTTTTAATGAGTTTTAATTATTTCCCTGAAATAAATCTTTGGTTCACACAAGCTTAAGAGACTTTCACATTTTGTTCAGCATCATACAACACAGCAAATATCCAATTCACAAATTTTGAAGCTTTTATATGTCTTAAAAATGTGATTAACAAGTTGCTAAAGGAGACTATAGAGGTTGTCGTGGACATCAAATGTCATCACATCTAACACCAGTCACTTAGTGGGGGTGACGTCGAGTCACACGACCATGGTGTGGTTCATTTATAACCGCGATGCTTTTTACTTCTGGTGGTTGAATTTACGCTTCAAAAATCATCAAAGTGTTGCTCATCTGTGCAGGTTATCTTGCTGAAATGTTAACAAAGTATCTTAAACTTTTGTTTGCTAGAGAGTTTATTTTCTGCATTAATCCAAAAAAATCCCATTGGCTTCTTGCTGAGGGAACCAGAGAGACACTAACTTCTGTGTTGGTCTACAAGAATATGTCATCCCTGTAGCACTCTGTAGTAGGTTAAGTACAGGTATTAATTAATTAATGAATTAATTAATTAATTAGTATCACTGTAACACCTGTGTTTACCCCACTATTTCCTGTCAAAATGGCTACTACCTTCACCTCTCAAACTGGATTAAATATAGAAGAGTTATTTATAGAAATAAGTACATGTATTTGCTGGGCAACACTGCACGTTAGACCAGAAAACCTGTGAGTCTCTGTAAATGCCTTGCAATCACTCCGAGGAAAATTACTCTTAATGTGTGGCATGTTGTAAACAAATTTAAGCCTTATTGAAAATAGAGCAACAATTACAGGGGCCAAACTAAAAGCATAACAAGCAGAATACATTGCAGGACAGGTGAATCAGGACTTGCAGTTTTCATCATGATTGGGAAATTAGGTACTTGGATCAATACTTGCCACGTGGTCAGGATTTTTTTCTTTTATTTTAAAGCTTTGTGTAACATTAAATGCATTCCAGGTGTATTTCTATCATTTTACTGTTGCTATTCTTATGTCCCCTGTCTGTGCTTATCATGCCCTCCCATTAATGTCTTTCTCATGTGCGGAAGATTGTTGGCCATCAATTCCAGTAAAGGGATAAGTGAGTATAGTCGCGTACAAGTTGTTAGGACCAAGTGTCTGTAGGGCTCCACTGACCTTTAGAAAAGTCCACTATGTGGGCATGAGCCTACTTCATTTATGAGTGGCTTTTTCAATTCTGACTGGTCCTTTTTTTCCTTCCGTGGCAACCTTTTCTTGACCTTTATAGGCAGAGAAGTCATCGACCTTCCCCTCTCTCTCATTTAGTCTCCTCCTCCATCTATCTTTATTACTCAGTGTCTCCACTTCCTTGTCACTTGCTCTTTTACAGCTGTTGTAGTCTTTTTCCACCTTCCTACACCCCTCACCGATTCTTCTCTCTCCATTAGTCACCTGCTCTGTTCCCTTTGTGTTTAGCTGTGACAGTCTGGTCTCGATTTTTTTCAGCATCTATACATTAAGCCTCTTATCTCCCAAATCACTGTATTCATTCCTCAGTCCCTCTTGTTGGTATAGACTTCCTCTCAGCAGTCCCCTTTTTTTCTAGGTCTACTTCTTCCCTCTCTCATCTCTGATCCCTGTCTTTACCTGCTGTAATTTCTGGCCTCCTCCTGTCTCTTTTCTGCCTATCTGACTGAGGAGGTTAATCTTCATTCATGAACAGTCATTTTCAAGATGGCACTGGGAGTTACTATAACCAAGACAGTGGTACATTTTTAACATCAGCAAATGCCAAATTAAACACTGAATATATTCCAGTACTCAATTAGAAATACAATTAATCCAATATTAATCGATCATTTTGGCTTTTGAACCACTGTTTTAAAGTTTTAAAATTTTTTGGATTTAGATGAAGTCATGTTAAAGGTAGAATAAGTAGGATTTGTCAGTTGCTGTGAGTGTGAATGTGAGTGTAGCACAATGTGAAAGTAAAGCAGGGCTCTGTTAATTTAATTTGGGGTAAAAATGTTTTGGTACAATTTTACTTACTTACTTTTACTTCTGATATTTTGCTTCAATGAGATTCACTGTGAATAAGGACTGGTCTTACTTTGATGCACAAATAAGTACATTGTACATTTGTGTATATTTTGTCCCTAAAAGACATGAATTATCATGATTAAATAATGGTGTTGATCAAAATAATGGTGATCATCAATTTGTCCATAATCGTGCAGCCCTAATTAGAGAGGAATTAGGCATGTAGCTGTTGAGATATCTCGCTCTGGATTGGAGGATTGGACAGCCAGACAGACTAACAGATGGACAGTTTAATCCTTAGAGACCTGTTGCTAGTTTAGAACAAAAAAAAATTGACACAAGTTGGGCTAAACGAATATTCCAAGTGATGGAGTGCAAACAACACAAGGGGCAGTAAAATTATTTGTGCACTAAATTGAAACTTGATTCAGGGATATGTGATCTCTGTTACAGCTGCTGGAGCCCATCTTGCACATACTTCTTTGCTACAGTCTCCCATCCCCTTTTTTCACACCCTGTCTCCTTTTTCTGCCTGCTGCTCTCTACTATCTCACTGTACTTCCATTCTCACCTTCCAACTTGGGTCTGCCCCTCTCTCCTCCTCACTGCCTCCCTGTCCTTTCTCCTCTTATTCTGGTACACTAACCACAACACTGATACTCACCCCCTCCCTCCTTCTCTTTACTCATGCTCTCTTTCAGCTGTTGCAGTTTCTCCTCCATCTCTTTGCTCTCCTGGGCCAGAGTCACCGTCTCCATGTGCAGCTCTTGCAGGTTCCTATGGTAACATACATACACACACACACACACACTCACACATATGCAATCAATCGACAGCAATCTATCATACAAATGACCTACTCCGTCAGATTGGACAGCCGGGCTTTCATCAATATGTTCAATTCATCTGCTGCACCAGCAGATCCCTGTTACCATGACTGATCAATACTTTAATCAATTAGTCACTGGATCAGGGTACCACCAAGGCAGACATCAATTAAGTCAATTACCTGTTGGAAAATGAGAAACTACATAGGAGACTGGGCTCAATTTGCATCAGGCGATATGAAGAAAACAAGTATGCGGCACTGAATCAGAATCCAGGTCACATGGTTAACTTGCCTGAAAGTCCATTTTGTCAAACACTCATTCTACGGCAGAATTTGAATTGGAACAAATACTAATACCTTAAATCACATCATTGATCTTATCTCATCTTACCTGGCATTGAGCTTGACGGATTTGGCCTTGTTTTTAGGAAGCACCACAAAGTCATTTAAATTCATGCCTCTTCTTTCTGGGGGCTCAGGTATTCCTCCTGCGTCTTCTGCTGTGCTCTTTACAAAGAGTCTCTTCTGCAATAAAAACCAACAGTAATGGAATAAAACTGGCTATCATGCTGGGACCAGGCTAAATCACACACTGCCATAAATGAATACTGCAGCAATGAAATGAGCAAAATAGCAGGGACAGAATTGCTCAAATGTATGAGAGGCAGTTAAAACAAGCAATCCTGTGTGTTTAAATTGTATCTGGCAGACTTGTATGCTTGACAAATGGCTGACAACTCTTTCAACCAGTAAAAGCAGTAAGGTGCAGTAAGTGATTCTGGAGAAAGATAGTTGATTGTGAAGTATCATTCCCAGGTCATCAAATACTGACATTTTGGGAATGAGACTCAACGACTCATCTTAACCAAACTGTGACTGGCCAAAGTCGCAAAGATTTTCTAAAGCCTGCAAACAGAGTCAAGAGGAGGAGCAGAAGTCTTGTTTTCTCTCACACCACTTGAATTACATTATGCTTAAAAGTTATTATTGAACTGTTGCCGGCAGAGATAAACCTACCCCAGCTTTAAGAAAGTTGGCCAGTAAGGCAGACATAACATAGTCTTATTGTTAAAATAGTAAGACAGCCACACCTGCCAGCAACTCAGCTGATGCAAAAGTGACTCAGGCTGTGTGTTGGCAAGATACAATACGTAACACGATTTAAGGGTCCTAAATTAATATATTGTGATTTATTGTAATACTGTAAGTTAACTTTTTTTTTGTTTGTACATTTGTTTCCTTTTTTTAAGTGATAAGAACAGTGAATGATAGATGAAAACACTGCTATCAAGCAGTTGAGAGTTTAAATACGACACAAAATGAACCACTGCGACCAATCTTTGCATGTATCACAATATGTTGATACAGTGTTTTTGAGAATCTAGTATCACAAAACATAATGTTGTGGCGTATCAATATTTTGTTACACTTCTAAAAGTGACATTAGGTGGAGATGATTAGTTGCTGTAAATTTCATTCAAGATAGGTAGCCTCTCAACAAAGATCCTGAAATTTCACCTGCTGGTGACCTATATCAAACTTGTGACACCAGACTGTAAACAAGTACAGTGCAGCTGACTGACCTAACAGACCTTTTTCTGGGAGGGCATTTTTCTTGCAATAAGAGGAAAAGTATAGGTGTATGTAATAATATCAGTGATGGCTCTCCTACATTTACATTAAGTGCCCCTTGAAGCTATATCAGTAGACCATTATGCACAATATCAGGGCAAAAGTGAACAACACAGTGCTGATTAATACGATTAACGCCCGTTTTACACTCATGCTTTTCCTGCTATGATGAGAAAGTGTCTATTGTAGTCATTCTGGTGACAGACACACTAGGATATACTGTTTTTTTGTTTTCTTGTAACAAACAGTTTTCTTAAAGCTACAGGTTCAACACACTGACTTCAGTCGAGGAAACAAATCCCCAAGCAAGCACAGTGGACAGCCTTGGTTTTTTGACAACAATGGCATCATGAATTCACTCCTGTAGTCAGGTGTCTTGGTTGAAAACAAGAATAGACATTTTTTCAAGCCAAAGTCTGACTGTTTGACCTGAATGGAACAGAAACTTCATTAGTATCATTTGTAACACCTGAGCTAATCCTGCTGTTCCATGTCAAAATGGCTGCCATGGAAAAGGTGTATATCTTCACTAAAGTCCTACTACTTTCCACTTCTACTCTATGTCAGAGGTAAATATGGTACTTTTTACTCCACTACATTTATTTAACAGCTTTAGTTAGTTAACAGATTTGGATTAATAATAAATAATATAGCCCCACCTTTACCAGCTGAACTGAAGTTTGCCATTCTGCACAATGATTACTTTTACTCTTGGTACTTTAAGTACATTTTGATGCTCATACCTTTGTACTTATAATAATAATAAAATTCTGAATGCAGTATTTTTTTCAAGTCTGTAATTTTACTTGTTCTTAAGTATGAATTAGACAATGTAATCTACTTAGTTACTTTTGAAATCATATAGAAGAAAAGGGAAAATGCTGCAGCAGGTAGAGGCTTGGAGAGCTGACGCATTTAAGAACATTATCCTGGGCATCAAATATTTATAATACAATAATATAATATTGATTCAGCAAAATTAAACTGGAATGGACTATTTTGCTCAATGAGTACTCTTACCTTTGGTATTTTGAGTACATTTTGATGCTCATAGTTTTGTACCTCTGCTTGACTACACTTTAACAGAGTTTTTTGCACAGTGGTATTGCAACTTTTCCTGAAGTAAAAGATCTAGGTACTTCTTCGACCACTGGCTCAATCAGAGAGTAACCTACATCAGTTTTGGACTTCTAGCCTTATATAACTAATGTTATTACTTGACCATGATAAGAATAAGCTACATGTCTCAAATGGCAAAATGTGAGCAGCTGCCCCTCATGATAAGTAGCATCAGCCTTAGCAACCATTAGATAGGCCTAACACTAATGTTGATGTAAACTTCTATAGCATTTGAACAGGAAGGAGTCAATGTAAAGCTAAAGTTACCAGTGACAGTCACAAGAATTGAACTTAAGATAAGCTACATTAACTTTACACACTGCTAAAAAATACTTAACTAACTTACCTTGTGTGACTCCTCTTAGTTTATCAACGTGTGACAGCACAGTCAATCGTTCACCTTCCTGCTTATCTGTCATTAAATTCAAACGGGTTTTCAAAAAACTGACGATTTGTAGCTCAATATTTCATTTTGTTGCCAGCCGCATGCTCCTGCCTCTGTCCTCACGCCGTTTGTGTTGAGCAGCCGTTGCTAGGCAACCAACGCCTCTCCCTCTCGCGATAACCGCGCAGCTCGTGAGTTTAATAGGCTACATCCCTGGTTTCCCCTCGTGTGTGTGTCGTTATGAACTTTTCCCGCCTGAATTTGTTGACTAATCTTCAACTTTTTAAAAGAATTATCATAGTATGCTTTTGTTTGTTCAGGGAATCGGATTCAAAGACATCAAGTCCCCTATTGCCTCAGTAATCATGGGCAGCGGGAATTCCCTTCTAATTAAAATCCTCCCAGCATCAAGATAAATGTTATAGCTCTGATTGGAGCTTTGAACCCTTGTTATTTTTTTTCAGCAGACTTCAGAGTTGTCTTTAGTCCTCCAAGATGATGTTGTTTAGATCTTTCATGTTGACAATCATTAGAGATCAGAAGCAAAATAATTTCCCATTCGCCCCACAAGATAAATGTGCTAGAATGAATTTGATAAGACCAGTGTGTGAGGGATATAGTGTGCATGTGTGTCTACAGTGCTTATTTTTGTTTGTCTACAGGAAAACTGAGCCACCATGGATCTGTTTATTATGTAAAAGTCTGCAGTGTACTTACAAATGAAGAGAAATCTCAATTATTCAAAAGTCAAAAGGCCACAGAGAGTAAAAAAAGACTTTACAAGATGGTTAACTATTTACACTGGCAGGGTTTTTTAATTTTACATAGCGTAAGCTATTGCTGTAACATTAAACATTTAGGGGAAAAAAATTAATTTGGCATGGAATTTGACCATTTTGCTTTATGAATATAATATTTCTCAAGTAGACCAAACATCTGAATTACAAAATAACATTTTTTATGCATCATATAAATAAAACAAAACATGGGAAAAAGTTCAGCTTCAGCAGTACCAAGTGTTAGTGTCAAGACATAGAATATTCTAGTGTAAATATACTGAAAGATTCAATGGCAGATGCTTTCCTTGACCATTCCACAAAAATTACACCTGCAATTCAAATCAGTTTTTACTCTAAGTGTCATTATTCACAAGATCAATTTTTTGTTTTATATTTTATATGGAACCTCCTTGATCTAGTTTATAATGCAGTTTTATCACAAACCATTCAAGAAAATGTTTAAGGTTGTCTTTGAAGTTGTTTTTTCTTATTACTTTTCTCCTAAATATAGAAAAAAAATTCAAACAAACCAATAGACCAGCAAAGTGGGCAAAGTGGTCATTTTTCTACCATAATAACCACAAAAAATAAAGTCTAAAACAAAATTATCTGAATAAAAATCTTCTATTGTTTCTTTTTAACTGGCTAACGTACTACTCACTGTAAAATTGGCTGGGAAAATGTAAACGCAGGCTTGTTTTATCAGATTTCAATCAGCATCCGACCTGGTGAGTCTTCTCACTGATGGTCTTGTTTGCATATGTAGGTCATATAAGGCATCAGTAATAAATTAATGTTGTCACAAAACCAGTTAAAAGCTCTGTGTAGTAGCTTTAAGTAGTATCACTGGTAACACGTCTGTTACACCCTACCATTTCAAGGCTACTGTGAAAAAGGTCTATGCAAAGGCCTATACAACCATGATTTCTTAAAAATACCAAGACACCTTTGAGGACTGCATTAAACACAATAATATGCTCTTGATGTAACAGGTGATTACTTAGAAAATCTATTTATAGCACATGTTGAGTCTTCCCCAAGTAACTGGACAATGGTTACACTGCACATCTATAATAACTCGATCATTAATTATTATTATATTGCTTTGGGATGTTCTTGCATACAAGCCATATAGGGCTGGGTATCAGTAATTGATGCCTTCAGGACATCAAACCCCAGGACCAAAGTATCGAAATGTTTTGATGTAGTCAAATGAAACAGCCATACAAGGTTTACGTCTCAAGTAACTGTGCTCTAAAAGGCAGATGGGATCCAAATTATTTCTAATTTTCAAATATAAAGACAGTAAAACAAAACCATAAAAAATATCTATGAATGTTTCATTTACATTTTTCTGTTGTATAGTCCTAAAGTACAACTGTTGTATTGTCTTACTGAAACGTACAACTAGTCAAAATTTTTCATATTGTCGGACTCAAATTTTAAATAGTCGACTTGCCATATGTTGTCATATGAATAGAGGACTTTCAGAGGTGATTGATTCTATTAATTTCACCATTTCTATAACACTAACTGTTGTGTTCTACTCTGCCGGTTTGTCTGTGTTGTTGGACCTGAAAAACAGTTTGCAATGGGTGATGAGCAGAGGCAGGGAGTTAAGGTTTATTCAAGCCTGGTGGCACTGGTGTTGCACTGGTGGCAATTCATTTTAATTTGAAAAGGAACTGGATACGTAATGAATATTGTTGTTTTGCCAATTTTTCCATTCTCTTATTAGCATTTTTATTAGTAATGTTCTAATAACATTCTTTACTTAACATTAAATACAGGATACACTAGATATATATGTTGTATATTTACAATCAATCTACTGCTAGTTAATTACTTAAAATTTACAGTGCAGAGTTTTACAGTGACTCAGATCTAAAAAAAAAAGAAAAAAAAGAAAAAAAAAACATTTTGTGAGTTTGCTTTCAGCCAATTACTGCAAGTTTTCTTTGATTTAAAGCAATGTGTTTGGTCCACAGCAGCTACAAAGCACACAGTCCGCTGCAGTGAAGTTGAGTGTGCAGTATTTGACAGACCTGGAAGTTCAGCATGGTCAGGTGACACCAAACCATTTAAAAGTACCTCTATAATGCACACGTGTGACATCTTATAAAAATAAATGCACAAAACGCAGAAGGCAGAATTATTTCAGGAAAGGTTTCCATTCACATGTGGGTATCAAATTAAGCAGAAAAAAGTTAGCAAATTAAGTACTCTGTCAGTATCAGAATCCCTTTATGGGTGGTATTGGTACTGGTATTCTAAATTTTTAACAGATACCCAGCCCTACACGCCTATGTGCCTAACAGAGGAAACTGGAACAGACCCCGAGGCTGTTTGTGCATACATGAGTCTGTCTGTCCCGTAACAGTGCAGCCAGCCAGTCATCCATCCAGTCCTCATTTGTATTCCAGGACAAAAGAAACTTTCTGACGCTGTAGCAAGAGCACTCCTCTAGTGCAGGCCATGCCCCTTCCATTGCCTCTGTTTTTTTTGCGTCTCTATCCTTCCTTGCTAGCCACCCCACCAGACCACAGGACAATTATAGCTCAGCAAGCAGTGAACACACCTCCACCTCATCCCTAAATCCTGCTTTCTCACTCTCTCCCTTCCTCTGCTTTTGTCTCTCCCTACATTGTTGGCGTATGACCTATTGCTCCTGCCATCAGGGAAGTGTGGGTGTATGACTTATTGAGCGCGCCCATGTGCGTGTGAGCGTGGATGGTCATTTAGGGTCGTGACCCTCCAGCTGGATTCTGTCTCTGCTGCTAAACAGTGACCCTCTCCCTCCATCCCTCCCTCCATCTCCCTCCCTCCTTCCCTCTCTCAGCTCTGCCTGCATAGACAGCTGGGCGTGCAGCAGCATACCGATGAGCAGACGAGTGAGAAGAAGCGAGGGAAGGAGTAAGAGAGGGATAGAAATGAGGTAGGGAGGGAAGGTGGGGGGATAGCGAGAGGCCAGAAGGCTCATGGAAAAGCAACGCGAGAGAAAGAACAAGAACAAGAGATCGACAGAATGCATGAAAGGAGGGATACAACAGCTGAGCAGTTGCAGGAAAAGGACAAGCGTGCTGTGAAATGTCAAGGCTATTTAATTCATTAGGAGGCAATGATTATGGCGCTGTACTGAATGTCATCTGCTGGGTTAAACCTTCCTCGGCAGCCTCATGCTGGATATATATTGACTGTTTGGCAATGCTTGGAAACCTTTTAGCAATGACAGAGCAGCAGCAACAGGGACAGAGAGAGAAAGGATGAGAGAGAAAGTAGTCAGCCAGCCAGAATCAACAGCGTTTTTGTGACTCCTGGTATGCACAGGGGGGTTGTAGATAATCCTGTGAGTCTACTGACGAAATAATGGGGAAATTGTTAAATAACCTTGAAAAAGGTGGTCGGGAGCTTTCACACATCCATCTTCTATACCTACTTATTCCTGCTCAGAGTCGCAGGGGGGATGGAGGCTATCCCTGCATGCACAAATGGCAAGGAAACAGGTCACCAGTCCATCATCGGATTAACACCGGGCAAACGTTGTGTACAGGCAATTTTAATCTGCTAGTTCACCTGATCTGCATGTGTTTGGACAGTGAGGGAAAAAAATAGAGCAAGCAGCAGAAAAGACATTCAAAGAGAAACCACCACAATGTAAAAAATCATATAGGAATTTAGTGGAATCAACTAATCTCTTCTCATTAACTTAACATACATATACAAATTCTATTTAATCACGTTGATTAGACTTATAATTTCCAGTATGTATTTTCAGAACACTTCAGAACTAAACATGAGTTCTTCTAACTTGAAGTCTTTTGACTTGAAATGATGAGTTCTGTGAACATACTGTACAGGAGTACAATCAACTTATAAAATTAAGCTTGTAAAGCAGGGGCCTTTGTTTTTTTTCCGGCTATGAACCCCAGCTGATTGAGAGATGGAGCGCGGACCCCTTAATACAAATAGTGCAGTCAATATTTTTGGGTCTTCACTCCTTTAGGTTTACTTGTAGCCCCTGAGTCAGCATCGTGGCTAATGTTAGCCATGTTAGCCTCACTCTCTGCACTTTTACCATTGGTTTCTGAGTTAGAGGGTAGGTCAGGCTCTCCTCCTCGTTAAGTTACAAAATGATCCACTTTGATTCGCAAGAGTGTCTGTGCATTCAGGATAATAATACAGCTTATTTGCCAATATTTTTCAATATACATCGCTGTTGTAGCTAGTTTGCCATTATGGATAGGTGTCACACACTGACTGAGTAGCTTAGAAGGCTGCTTGCACAAAGATTCATGGGTAGCTTTTGTCAATTTTGCGTAAATTATATGCTTTGGGATTTTTTTGTGTGTTTTGTTTGTTTGTCCATGTCCTGAAGAAACAAGACAGGCATAGTTCTTTGTGTGAAACGAAGAACTGACTTTTAAAACTGAGAAAATGTAAAAGAAAATCAAATTTATTTGTACTGTACAACTGAAGAGCTGTTGGTTCAATTTCATCTATCTTAAAGCCTCCAAGCACATACATGATTAGACCGTCATAAATCTCATCTACCGATAAGAATGATAAATCTGGGATTTATCCCACCCTGACAGGTATAACAAAGCTAGCAGGAGACTGGGGATGGGAGTAACACTTTTTGTTTGAGCATAGTAAATGAGTGATTCCTCAAACCTTGGTACATGGTTCCCATATTTGTCTACTACAAATAAAACTCACTTGGCCATCTAATCACAGGTTATATGAGTTCATCTCAAATACAAGGGTTCTGTTGTTACAACTCACTACTAGGGTGAGGTGTAACACTAGCTGGATGTAAGTTTAACAATGTGAGGTAATTCGCTGATTTAAGATCCACATTTTCCAATTTATAAAAGAACTTTATTGATGAATAAACAATAAACAGTTTTGAATAAAGTGAACAATTTAAAATGAAAAAAGACTGTGTGTTTGGGCTGTATTCCTGAATGTGCATGATTCACATAAGGGTTCAATCACTGCACACTTGTGGCAAATGTAGAACTAGGGCGGAGAACTGACAATCTACACACTTCTTACAACTATCCTGTGTTACAATACTCCCTGGTCTCCGACATCATGTTTTACTGTATTAGCCGAGTTTATTTCTATTTTGTTGTAATAATTGGAATCTGGAAGTAACTAGTGACTAAAATGATCAAATAAATGCAGTGGGATAAAAAGTAGCATACAATGGAAATACTCAAGTAAAGTTGTACCTCAAAATTGTACTTCAGTAAGTACTTGAGTAAATCATTTGAATAAATTAAGTTACTTTCCACCACCACTAAGCACCGAGTCACTGTGCCACACAGATAATTGATAGTAAGGAAATCATTTCATCTTACACTAATTGGATCCTGACCTAAAATTATCTCGCCAAATCAAACTAAAGTGCTCTGAATCAAGAAGAATGTGTGATGTATAAATTGAAATCAATCAATAATGCTGGCAAGTCATTATGGAAATGGACAAGAAGAAAAGACAGAAGGAAGAAAAGACGTGCTTCAGAAAGATCAAAACAAAGAATAGTAGTAATCTAGTTTCATGCTTTAAGACAACTAAATGGCCAACTACTTCATCAGCAGCCGAGAATAATTAGTCTCTGAACAGCCACAGCTCCTGTTGCAATAAAGGCTCTAGGAAATGTGTAATTTACAACTTTTTTAAAAAATACATGTGTTTCAATACCGGTTGGAGCTGAGGTGGGACGAGAAAGAAGTAGCTATTAAGGCTTAATGTGACCTCCTAAAAGATTCACATGCCAGTGTACAAATGGGGGAAAGTAACTAAGTACATTTACTTAAATACTGTGTTTATGTACTATTTTGTGGTATCCACTTATATGTGTCAGGTGCAGGGTCCAGGTATTGTGCATACTCACTTGCTTATAGGAATAGAACAGAACCATCATTAACATTAAGTTTCACCAGTGCTTTTTATGCTATGTCAAAATGTCCTCTGCGAAAATGGCCTCTGGAGGTGAACAGAATTGCATTTGTAGTGCTCACAGCCAGAAGAAGAATAACATTTAAAATATTCAACTCCAGAAACAACGTCCCTTAGCCCTCACTTTGAGCAGTTTTCATTGCAACTTTCTACTGAAGACAAAGTACCTGAGGAAACTGATGGCAGCAGGTCTATGGGTAATCCAGAGTAATGGGGACAATGATTCTGTAAAAAGTTGGGACTGATGAATTGTCCTATTACAGATATCTCAAAACCTGCACAGGTATTTTCCAATTATTCTGGCTAATTACACTTCAGGTGGAAGTTGGGGCGAAGCAATGGTGGAAATTAAGTGAAGTCACCAAAGTCACAAGAAGAATGATAAGAGTGTTGTCCCACCTTTAAAGGTTCAGCAGGCAAATGAGGAAGAGGTCAGTCAAGTACAGTCAAGTACATGCTCATGCAGCCCTGAGAAAATATCTGATCAGACCTCTTCTCTCATAATTGAGTCACCGTGTAGATAAACAAATATGTAAGACATTACTTAATAATGGGTCTTTTTCACAGTGAATTTTAGCTATTAAGTTTCAGTATATATGTATGGCAAATATTAAAATAATTTCCAGATAATCAGCAAAAGAGGAAGCTAATTAATGTTAATTATTAATGTTATGTAATTATTTGCAGTGCATTTTTCCACCTTAGCCAAACACAAAAGCACAGGTGAGACCAATTTTGTTAACGATGGCTCAGCTACAAGTGTTGCAGTGAGCCACACCAATAAGCCAGCACACGCACTAGACCTTTTTCACAGCAGCCATTCTGACATGAAGTAAACACAGTTACCAGTGATATCAAACAAGATTTCATTCCATTCAGGTCCAACTGAGTCAGGGTGCTGCCATTGTGCATGTTGGCTTCCAAAGGTTCTGCTATACTAAATGGAACAGGATGTTGATTGGTATCATTGATAACACCAGTGTTTACCCTACTATTTTGTATCAATATGGCTGCTATAAAAAAGTCTATACCAGGACCCTGGAACCAGCTCACCTGAATGGAATACGCTGATTATTATTATCATTTAATCCAAAGTTATAGCAATTTCGTGTTTCATGGTGAAACCTGACAGCACACCGCAACCTCACTGTTCAACGCTGACCAAATCTTTTAATATATTTTGATCACAATGAAGTCTAAATGGTGCAAACTGATTTTGAAGTCAATCAGATTATTTCTGTAGGAGTTCATTAAAATACGGCGCATGTGAAATGCCTAAATTGAACACCATATTCAAAATGGCTGACTTCCTGTTTGGTTTAGAATATGTGTCCAAAAGACTTGTTTGTGTGACTGGTCATGATACATGTGCGTACTGATTTTCGTTCATGTCAGTGTAATGTGCCACGAGGGCTGCACTTTAAAGGGCGTGACCAAGCCACGTGGCCATTCCCATCGAAAAAACTCATATCGTATGTTCAGGCCTGAACTACTATAGAACATGTGACATTTTTGGCAGATTCAACCAAGTAAACAGAAGTTAATGCAACTTCCTGTGTTTTGGACAAAGTTGGATATGGGTCAACCTGCTAGGAGGAGCAAATCAAAGTCTAAAACATGTCATTTCCTGTTGCCAGTAGGTAGTGCTTTGACTATTGCAGAATATTGACATGAAAATGTGTTCAGGGCGGGATTGTTATCAACATGTGAAGTCTGATTCGGATCAGATCATTTACACTAACTTTATAGCAAGTTCCTGTTTCATGGCGAGGCATAAAAATGGATACCACGCAATGGCCACGCCCCCCAAAAACTCGTCGCGGCGAGGTCCGGCGCCCATCGGACACCAGCCGGACAGAGGAGGCACCGGCCGAGCCCGTGACCATCGCAGCGAGGTCGGGCGCCCATCGGTCGCCAGCCGGACACAGGCATATATACATATATATATGTGTGTGTGTGTGTGTGTGTGTGTATATATTATATATATATATACATATAATATACACACACATATTCTCTGTTGTTGTTTTCAAGATTCACTCCAGTCCTGGTGTTTTCTAATCCATTCTGCATGTTTGTGAGCACCATACTGACCTGACAACACTGAATGCAGGAAGACCAACAGATTTTGCAGCATTAGAACTCCTTCTCTGTTAGTATAATATACACACTAAGGAATGTATTGCTTCAATTGACTACATTTACATCAATACTGACTGGATAAACACATGAAACGTGCCAAAGTTGCCATTCAAAGGAAGGAGTGGTTAATCTTCCTTATCTTTTGATTCAGAGTGAAAAAACAATTAAAACAGCACATTGTGATGTTACATCAGATGTTTTAAAGCATTTTTTACTATTAGAACTTGATCTGAATTCATGCACTAATTGCTTGCAATGAAAATGTTCAGTTAAAGGAGAAATCTGTAATATGTTTAAAGTAATAAATCACAATATGACCACGATATGTCAGAGATCATCAGATCAGAGATTCTGCGCTGGAATAACTGTTTCTTTGTCTGTTTCTTTGTCTGTTGTCTGTTGTTAGTGTCTGTTGATAAATCATAAGAAATCATTAATAATCTTCCAGAAGACATAGATGTTTATAACAGTTAAATTGAACAAAATGTTAATGGAGTCTGACAGACAGTAAGACAGACAGTCACTGAACTCAAACTCCAGAGTCAGATTTTATTTTCAGGATAACAGGGTGAACTTTACATCAGCTGACAGAGTTATAAATAGCTGATCAACTTGTGCTCGTCCTGAGCTCCTGCAGTGTTTCACTTTGCTCCTGGAGTCTGGGGAGGAGGCAGCGGGGGGAGACAACTCGCTTCAACAATAGGTCATATGTTAAATAGGATTTCACTTATTCCTACATATTATTCCTTTAAAAGTGAAAATGAATAAAAACCCTGGAATGGAATTTGAACCAAAACTGTAGAACAAGTTTTCTTCCTGGGCTGAAAAAAATCTTCTTTCTGGACTGGAGTCTTCTTCCCTGCTGTGGAAGGATAAAGAGGAATTAGTTACTAAATAATCAGATATGTACAGTAAAACATAGAATGTATAGACAGGTTTCTTGTTCACAAACATTACAGGGTGTGACCGCATTCAGGTTTGATAGCTGGTCAAAAGATTCTAGTCAACAGATGTAATCAATGTACATTTAACATGGTTTTGTAAATCCTTGTTGATTCAATGATAAAATGTCATTTCAGAGGTGGATCTGTTTGTTTGTCTTTCATATCATATTAATATATTATATAAAATGTGAGTTAACAATAGTTAGCAGCTCGGTCTGGGACACTGATGAATGCTGCAGCTATTGTGAGACAAGTTGAGCTGTCAGGAAGCAGAATTTTCAGTTCAGCAGATCAATAATATTAGGGAGGCACAATATGGATTTTTATTTCAGCCAATACGGATAACTGATAATTACCTGTTTCTCATGGCCAGTACTGACAAGATAACCAATAATTTCACATTTTTGTATTTTAAAAAGAAGTTCATATAACTAGGGATGCACAATAAATATCAGTGCTGATAAATTATTGACTGATATTGACCTATCATATCAGTCTATATCAGTGATTAGCTGATAAATATGGCTCTAATAATGTATGATTTGACAGATGATGTCAAAACATTTCATTTGAATTCTTCAGCAAAATGTTCTATAAAAGTAAAAGTATGTTTGTTAAGTTTGTTGGTTTGATCAGAGCTGTGGAGTTTTAAATTTTAGTTTTTGAATTAAAGTAAAAAATACAGGTTATATGAACTTCTTTCAAAAATATAAACATGTGAAATCATTGGTTATCTTATTGGTATCAGCCATGTGAATCAGGTAATTATTGCATCAGCTGAAAAAAATCCATATTGTGAATCCCTCTATACAGTATAACCTGTAGTTTACTGACAGTCGAGGGAAATAAGGGCCAAGATGTAGAGAGTACGTTAATACCAATATAGACAAGCAGTGAAAGTTTAATCTGTGTGTTAATCATCCAGCTTTTGGAGAAGTTAACTATTTACTTAAATATTTACAAGATCAAACTAACTATTGAGATTTCCACATTTCTTTTCTTATTGTTTTACAGATTTATATTTTTATGACCTCTTATGACTCCGTATATGAACACACTGAGCCAGAAATCAGGAGGGAGAGAGAGAGAGAGGACCTCAAACTGTTTACATACTTTTTTTTAGGAATGTCTCAATCTGGACACCCAGACAGAAAGAGTGAGAGAAGCTCACTCACACTTTGAGAAGATCAAACCCACAGTTGGATTGTTGGTTGGATCTTGTTAAAGGGATAGTTTACCCAAAAATGAAAATTCCATCATTATCTTCTCACCCTCATGTTATAGAGTCGGGTTTATTTTGGTAGTCCACAAAACACTTGTCACTTACATTGTTTGGAAGATTCTGCAGTGCTGTTTTCCTGTGAAAGTCCAGCAAAAATAAAAACTAAACCTGACCTTCAATCAGCATGAGGGTGTCTAGATAATGATTAAATTTTGATATTTGGGTGAACTATCCCTTTAAGGTTTGAGCTTTTTCACAGTTCTGGGGTTCTCCTCTGGACATCCCCATAAAAACTGACCTTGGTCCAAAAAAATGAAAGCTGCAATATCACTCAGCAAAAGTCTGTCATTGATGTGAAAGCTTGTATTGTTTTACCTTTTGAGGGTCTGTGGTGACCTGACCCACTTCAGCACTTGGTCCTCAGGCCTCACGGCTGCTGGCAAGAGAAAGAACGAGTCACACACACAGATATATTGTCACACACATTGCTAAATGGAGCAAGGTAGCACACCAACACACACACATAGAGATAAGCACATACACACGATTCTGATTTAACTTTTGTCCAGAGTTGGTCCTGACCTCCATGGGGCCCTAAACAAAATTCTGCTGAGGGGCCCTCCTAACTGACCGGAGAGCCACGTAAACCATATGCCACACAGTCACACCCCAGTGCTTCTACTACAGTCCTCCCTCCACAGTTTGCTCCATCTGTCGGTCAAAGAATAAGATCTAAAAATAAAAAAATAGGTACAACAAAAACAATATTTATTAAATAGAATATTTTGTGTAGAGTCATCAAATAAGTGAATATTGACATTAACATGAATAAGAAATGTTAGAATATATAAAATATAAAAATACTAAAACAACACTGAGCTTTGGGTCTGATGTCTGGTAGTTAGTCAGTTAATTGATTTAAAATTCAATATTTAATCAATCATCAGTGAATGTCGGTCCATTAATTCCATCTTGCATTAGTTCAGAGTTATAATCAGTGGTGGACTGTAACTAAACGCATTTACATCATGAACTGTATTTATTTTATACTTTACTTGAGTTCCATTTTATCCAACTTTATTCTTCTACACTACATCCCAGAGGCAAATACTGTACTTTTTAATCCATAGAGCTGAAAAAAAGGCTGTTTTCTGACTTTTTGGAGATACATGATTCTCACAGGGCAGTGATGCTACAGACATTTAAGGGTCTTATAGACCACGATGCATTGCTGTAGATTAAACTAGCCAACAATGGCCTGTAAAGTAGTTAAAGGGATAGTTCATCCAAAAATGAAAATTCAGTCATTATCTACTCACCCTCATGCCAAATGGAGAGCGGGTTTAGTTTTTTTAGTCCACAAAAAACTGCAGGAGTTTCACAGGAAAACGTGATGCAGAATCTCCAAAACAATGGAAGTGAATGGTGACCAGTTTTCAAATGTAAAAAATAACCACAGAAAAAAAAAACATGAAATGCCTCCTTACTGCTCGTCTGGTGTAATCCAAGTCTCCTACAGCCCCAACAGGCCAAGTTGACTTGAAAAATGTTATTTATGTTTTTAGCCTGAATCTTCACTGCTCCTTAGCTTGGAGCCACGTTCACATGCACACCGTCTGAACGGGTGTGCATGTTGCGACAGTGTGCAAATGGCATGTCAAGACTTTAGGAGACTTGGATTACACCAGACAAGCAGTATGGAGGTGTTTTATGTTTTGTTTTTTTTTCTGTTGTTTTTTACATTTGAAAACTAGTCACCATTTATTTACACTGTTTGGGAGCTTCTGCAACACTGTTTTCCTGTGAAGCTTTAGCAGTGTTTTGTGGACTAAAAAACTAATATCGGCCTTCAATCGACATGAGGGTGAGGAGATAATGACTGAATTTAAAATTTTGGGTGAACTATTCCTTTAAAATGAGCTCAGCCTTTAACATCTACGGCAGTAAACAGCAGTAACATTAAAGCAATAAAAGTAATCCAAAAACATCAGACATAATAACATTGACAGGGAACATTTTACTTCAACATAAATACTTTTACTTTAAGTACATTTATCTGATAATATTTCCAAACTTTTACTTCAGTGAGGTTTTGTGAATGCAGGACTTTTACTTGTAGTGAAGTATTTTTACAGTGTGATATTAATACTTTTACATCAGTAAAGGATCTGAATACTTCCACCTCGGAGGAGTCACATCATGTCCATATATTGTCTGGACAGACAGACTGGTCCACACAGAGGCTGCTGCAGGAAAGTGTGCACGCGCATATGAACTCATGTTCACGCGCGACGCGGTTATCTAGTCTGAGCTACAGATTATAAACGCTGCTGCACGTTGACGCTCATCAAACGTGATAAAATAGTTTTATTTGATTCTCACTTCTGTCAGACACAAAGTCACAGAGCAGCCCTGGATGTGTCTGTAAGCAGGACACAGACAGACAGACTGCAGCACAGCTAACATCAGACAGACAGAGGGAGGAGCATCAACTTAACGTTACTGTGAATGAATGATATCAAACTTGAGTATTACAACAACCAAAACAGCTGTTTTCACATATGAAAAAATTATAATTTAGGAAAATTATCCCAGCGAAACTTTTTTCCCACCAATGTGTAGGATTTAGTGGCATCTGTGAGCTTGCAGATTGCAAACACCTTGTCATGTTCTCCACTTCCAAGCATGTAGTAGGAGAACCTACAGAAATTTGTGCTGTATCTAAAACAAGTGTTTGGTTCTGGGCTCAGTAAATATAAAAGGCTCATTCTAAGGTAACAGAAACATTTTCAGGTGATTATACACTAATGAAAAGATACTTAAATTACATTTCTGACATATTCTGCAAAGTGTTCCAGTAAGCCATAGCACTGAGCCAGCACACACAATACCAGGAGTCTGCAACTGGCTCACCTAAATGGAATACACTTTTTATTTATGTTGTTAATCACCCCTTTTCCAGCAATGACATGCCAAAATGTCTGCTGTGAATAAGTGCTATTGTCCCACCAAGCCAGGCCAATGAGTATTTCTGTGAGTTAAGTTCCACAGTTGCAGTATATGCAGGGTTAATTTTAGTAAGTGGAAGTAAGTTAGACTTAATTACTGTACAGTGACACATGTATGGTCAAATTTAAGTGTTCATTTTGATATTGTACACCAATTTTCAACATGACCTAACTAATCAGAAACAGGCATTGGAACATCTGTTTTTATGATAAAACTCTGCTCACAACCCACAGCCCGCAACCACTGCAGCGCTCCTTCATTAAAATCTGAGATATTGTTAACTTCTGGCAAAAGATGTTTCAAGAGCTACAACCGTAATCTACCCTCACGTCTGTGTGGAACATCCAGCAGCAGATCCCATCCACGGAAAATAATGAGATTCCTTCTCACCGAGGTTCTCATCGCTGAAAAGCCTCTCTCAGGCCATGACTGTGAAGAGACGTACTCAGTGGACATGCCAGTCTGAAAGATGTGAGCTACATGATGAGGAGGTAGAGAGGCGAGAGCAGAGAATGATGATCAGTGCCATCACTATTGGCCACAGTGGGACAAGAACATGGACAGGAAGTCCTTGACATCATGAAGAGAGTCCAGCATACTGAGTCTTCTAATGATGTCTTTATTCTCCTCTCACTTCCCGCTCAGGGTCCCACAGAGTGTGTGATTCACTGGTGTGTATGCTGTAGGCTGATATTGTGTGGTGTGTGTGGTGTGTGTGTGTGTTGGTTGGCTTGTTCATCTATATTCATGGGGTCCACCAAGAGCCCACTGTACTCATGAGTATCATGGGGAGCAAAATGCTGGACCACAAAAGTTTAACAGGATTCTTTGGATTATTTCTAATTTATATTTATATTTAGAATATTTTTTAGCACTTTACTTTGCCAACAGACAGCCCTTTCTAATGGGAAAATGCTGTTATATGAGCCAAATATCGCTTTCTATCCTAACCAACCAAACTCCATGGGTGAAATCAGTCATTTTACCTTGCATAACAGAGGAGTTGCTGGTCTACCGCTGCCTTGATCTGCTTCTTTGTTTATGTTACTGTGTGACCACTGTGTGTTAAAAAGAGAGTTCAGACCAAAGTCACACAATCACACAAACAAACCAAAAGATCAAGCCAGTGCTGGACCAGCAACTCCAACGTTCTGCGAGGTAAAATTATTGATTTCACCCATGGAGTTGGGTTGGTTTGGAGAGAGAGCAATATTTGGCTTTCACAATGGCATTTTTCTGTCAGTGAAAATATAATACATAGCATACACTTGAACTAATATTGATTTTTTTTAAGGTGGTCCTTCTAAAAAATCAATAATGACTGTTTCTTTTAAAATACATTAGCTTCCTACACCAGGACTCCATCTACTGTAGGTAACACACTTACTAATAATGAGTACCTCATACAACCCCACTTCAAGTAATCCGAACTATCCCTTTAAAGGGCTGTTTGAGGGACTTGGTTTTAGGTTTAGGGTGAGATTAAGGGTTAGGGTTAGGCACTCACCTGTGTTGGGTTTGGGTAAGTGGCTAGGGAATGCATTAAGTCAGACACATCCCCATGAATATAGTAACACAAATTTCTGTGTGTGTGTGTGTGTGTGTGTGTGTGTGTTGTGTGTGTGTGTTGTGTAGAGAGAGAGAGAGAGAGAGAGAGTGCATTTGGATGGAATAAACATGAAACAAGAGAAACAAATAAACTGAAAGTTAATAAATAAAAAGAGCAATAAATAAATGGATGCTGCTTTTCAGAAATAGGAATATGCTAAAATATGTGACATATGCTGTAGACTTACTAATGTGCTGCATATATCTAAACTCATAAACAGGACTGGCATTGACTTTGGATATGTGAGTGACAGAAACGGGAATGAAGCACAAAGCACAGTCCAGCGACAGAGATGGAAGGAAAATCTACCAACAGACAGTAAGGAGGTGACTGGATTGAAAGGTAGATAGGAAATTAGAGAGGACAAGCAAAAGTGGAGTGAGTAAGTGACAAAGAGAGTTGCAGCATGAGTGAAAGGAAAAAAGAGAGCGACAGAGAAAAAGAGAAGAGAATATAGAGGTGTCAGGGAGTGATGGCCAGCCCGTCATTGGATGTCACAGAGAAAGCAGAGAGAGAGAGGTAATGAGAGCTCTGGTGGAGGGAAGAGAGGCCAGAGGGCTGGACGCAAAGGCCAAATGAGAAATTGAGAGGTTGAGTGAGGGGAGGGAGGGAAGCAGGGAGGAAAGGAGCAAAGGAGGGAGAGATGGATGAGTTTGAGAGATGAAGGAGGAAGAGGGCGGGTGCAGGGGAAAAGCACGTGAGTGGCCCTTCATCATGTGGAGTAGCTTAAGGCGATGGCTCTGTGTCACACCCTCCGACAGTCACACAGACAAAGCACATACACAGACATCACTCACATCAGTCAACGCTCAGATGAGTATCTGACAGTTAGAAGGGCTTAAAAGATGGTTGATGGCAAGCAGTGATTCTACACAATGACCCCAATGATCAGCTGATCAAATAAAGGACAGATGGACACAGAGATGGTGAAGGTAAAGAAGCAATATGAAAGTCCCTAGAGTTCAAAAATGAATCCTGCAGTCCAAATAGCAGGTTGGAGCCATAGACAGTATATTAAGTATATATCATCCCTTGACTAGAGCATGACACAGGAGTGGATTTTCATTCCTGTCCCATTCCAATCCCATGACAGAGCAAATAAAAACTGTTTCCTGTCCCAGTCCTGGAAGAATGGCTCCCATCCCGTCCCATTCCCATCGATCCACAGTCAAGTGTCTGCAAAAAACTGACCTATTGTTTTTATGATTCCTGCTCATGCCTGTTCCCATTTACATTTCTCTTTTGTCCCTTCACAGTCCAATAATCAATAGTGAAACTGATCCACGGAGGATTCCACAGGAATCCCCCAAAAATGTCAGCTTCTACCATAGACAAGTAACGGTAAGTCCTACACTATAAGTTGATCAGCTGTTTACAACTTTTAATTAAACCCTTTCTAAGTCCCGCCGCTTTTGAACTTTGGTCAACTTTTACCTCTCCCGTTTCCTGTGCTTAGACTCATGTACTAGGCTTGTCTAGTCTGTGTAAAGCTAAGCCCTTTATCCTGAAAACAAAAGTCCACTGCTCTGAAAATACACGCTCAGGAGTTGGAGATCAGTGATTGCCTGCCTTACTGCCTGCCAGACCCCATTAGCATGTTGCTCAGTTTAACTGTTATAAACATCTACACAATTCAAAAGATTATTAATGATTTTTTACAACCCATGAACAGACACCAAGTCAATCAGAGAACATTCGGCATTAATTTGAACTCTAATAAATGTGAAACGGGCAAACAAAAACAGTGATATTCTGCACCAGAATGGAAATTTTAAGGGAGAACATGTTAGCTGTAGTGTTGCTGTCTGAGAAGCCAGTATTTCCACGCATGTTTCCTTAATTTATGATGACATATGGTCCTTTTGATTTAGTACAGTAAATATACTGCATATTTCTCCTTTAAAGCAATGAGGTAGAAAGAAAGAAAGAAAGAAAGAAAGAAAGAAAGAAAGAAAGAAAAAAGAAAGAAAGAAGAGGTAATGACTGTCACTTTTTGCCCAACTGTTCTGATCTAAAGTTTTGATAGTCTTTAACAAAGGGAAAGGAAGGTGTGTAGAAAGACTAGAAAATGTACAGCTGGAGGATACACCTTCCGTTGGACTATGATAAATTGCTAATTTTGGCTCAGGGTGGAAGGTTTGACAGCAACACTGACTGCCTTGTTAAAGCTGCGTCGAAATAAAATTATGTGTCATTCCTTTTTTTTCTATTTTACCCCATTCTATTATATCCAACTCTAGGAAAGGTAGTGAGTGTGACAGTAACTGCTGCGTAGGAATCTGGGTCAGACATGATGTTTAATAACCAGGGAACAAGCTGATACTGTTTGATCACATCAGCCTATTGTTCTGCCATGGATTATAGAGACAAATGGTGCCACGAACAAGATTTAGAATAGACAATTTTCCCTCCAATGTCTGTAAAACAATGTGCGTGGGAGCACAGGTAAAATAAAACTCCAATACCTTTCACTGCTGGAATTTTTTTTTTCTGCTTGATCACTCTTGCGCACCCCTCTCTCCCTTTCTCTCCCGCTCACACAAACACAAACAGATTTTTGCAGGTGCACGCACACACCTGCACACAAGCACACAGACACACTATCACAATAGTCTGTGAGTGAGCTGCACCTCTACTGCCATCTAGAGGTTCCTCTGTTTAACATGTCCTGGATTGATTGCACCACAGTGATGAGAGCTACGGCCTGAAGAATGACTGTTGCTGTTAAAGCTATCATTGTGATTTTCTGCGCTCGGGTTGGGGAGGGGAGTGGTCACCGTGCTCAGGAAATGCTCAGACACTTCTGGGAATGTGATCTGCTCAATATATCACACATGACATGTCATTTGTTTCCCGCTCCTGCCCACACAAACATATTTAAAATATGCATATTTACAAACAAAACGTGTGCATTAAGAGAAAGAAACCAGTTCAATGCCTGTTTCTGTTTTTTCTATGACTGTGTGTGCGCATACCTGCATGAAACTTGTGTGAGATTGAGCTCTACGTACACAGCAACAGTGTGTGACTAATGCCTTTGTTTGAATAATTGTATCTGATATGACTGTTTGTACTTGTTTGTTTTCTGTGTGGATATAACAGTTTGCACAATTCACTGCTGTGTTTTTTTTTATAACTCTGGTAAAAGCTGGAATGGGTGAAGGTTTTGTAAATAGGAGCTCTTGTAAATATACAGTATATACTGTAGACAGAGATATTCAGACTGAAATACCCATATCTATGCCAAGGACACAGCTCGTAACTCAAGCTGGAACCAGCAGCGCCACCACCAACACCTTCTGTTCCAAAATAGCACCAGGTTAGCATTACCATTTGTTCTGTCTTTTATTTCAGTCAACTCCATCTGAATTCTTCTGCAAGCCAAATATGTTCTATAGAGGGAATAGTTCATATTTTAAGAACACACTTATTGCTCTTCTACCAAGAACTGAAGTATAATAATTAGTGAACGGGGTGTCCATGATGTTATCCACAGGTTTCTGAAGAAAAGTTCATAGTGGGCCCTTTTCCACCAAATAAGCTCTGGTTCTCGAACTGGTTCCATTCAAGATTCTTGTGAACCTGCATTTCCTCCAGTTTTGAGTGGAACCATGGTAATCAAGGATGCCATCAACAGAGGATGCTGCACAATGCACAGCAACCTGTTCAAGTTGGGAACCAACTTTTCAGGTTCTGAACCAATTTACTTTTGGCTGATATTCTTAGAAAGGTTCAAAGTTAGGTGCTTGAGCCGGAATATGTCGGTGGATAATAAGTGTGGTGACTTTGGCCATTGCCATCCTGGCAGTACCTGACTCAGCAAACTCACAGCTAATCCTAAGTTAGGCAAAGAGGTAGAGCATGAGTGGAGCTAAGGCAGCCAAATATAGCAGCTACCTAGTGGTTAATAATGACGGCACCCACCTGTCACTCAAAGAGGGCATGCCCTTAATTTGGCCACTTAAACCTCAATAAAATTTAATAGGTGAATTTAGGAATTCAAACCCTGTACAGTTTTCATGAAGGAGGGAATTAGCCTTAGAGATCAAAACCACATTTGTACCAGGCTGTAAACATGTTTATTTCTGCTGTTAAGTTTGACACTTGAATATGGGAGTCTACCAGGATTGACTTGCTTTTGGAGGCAGCCTCAAGGGGCCGTTTGAGGAGCTCCAGAGCAGCCCCAGAGGTTGCCACTTGAGACCAAGACCACTTTTAGGGCAATTAGCTTAGCTTAGCTTGGCTTAGCATAAGAATGGTGGGAAATAGCTAGATTCTGTCCAAATTGCAAAATCCACACACAAGTGCCTCTAAAGCTGACTAACAAACCCGCTGTTTACTTCATACACAAAAAGAAATGTGGAAACAATGGTTTGCGATGTTAAGGAAAGTTACACAGTGTAAGTATTTCTTGATAAACAGCTGTTTATCTGTCTGCCAACTATTCAACTTCTTCAAAATGAACCTAGATATTGCACTCAAATAATTCAAACAAGTCAGAGAGCTCAATATGAAATAGGTTTACTGTAGTTTCAAAAGAAGTACATGTAAACTGAGCCGTTCCATGAAGCAAGCTGAGCTAAAATTAAAAAAAAAAAACTCTCATATTTATACAATTCCATATCTCCTCTTCTTGTGGAGCCCGAAATTAAGGTCCCTCTTTTTACTTCTATTTCACCTATTTCTGCCCATATACATGTTCCAGGTACTTTCTACTGTTTTGCAGATGCTAACGCTGTCCCGTGTCAGAGTTAAATTCTTTAATCTTGCTATCTTATGCAACCAAAACTTTATCTTTCCTCCTCCCCAGTTTGCCTGCTAGCCTGCTAGCTACACTCCTAAGGTGAAATAGGAGCTAAAGCAAACGGGCTCTCTGTCTAGGATACCATTACCTTCTGCAGTGCTTCAACATGTAAAAATAAAAGCTTTAACTTTAATGATTACTATAAATTGATTATCAGGCTGATTGTACAGACATTAATAAGCTCTAATAAATCAAGACACACTCAGGTGAATTCAAACTTTCCACTCTACCTGGTTTCACATTATTATATTTTGAAGCACATCTAGAATAATTAAAAAATGAATCAGGAAAACACAAAAATAACTCCCATACTATTATTCACCAAGTTTTTTTTTTTTTTTTTTACAGACACACACACAAGATTAGTCACCTTCAGTGGTGCTGCTCAGATTTCTTTAACTTTGGGACACCTTGGCTAGCCGTTTCCCCCTGCTCTATGCTAAGCTAAGCCAATCACCGGCTGCAGCTCCATACTAAATGCACAGACATGAGGGTGGTAGCAATCTTTACATCTAACTCACTATACACTCTCACAAGAGTGTATAGTGTATTTCTCAAAAATGTCAAATTATTCCTCTTAACGCCAACCAAACCGGTGTCATAAGGGAAACACATGTGAAAGAATGCATTTTAGTCAGTAAAATCATCTCTTTCACCAGCTCCCACCTCCATCATTTCAAACACTGAGGCATTAACTACTGTTTTGTGGTGGCAAATGGTATTTAATTAGCTTTGTTGATCTGTATTCATTTATCCAGCCCCCAACAGTAAACAATCCAGATTTTTAGTTAATCATCACAATATCAGGCCACACCACCTGCTAATAGCCTACTGATTATCTGTGGATTAATGGCCATCTAAACACACACACATACAAAAGCATGCACGCATCTTCCTGCCTTTTCTCTTTAGCACATAGGCCTATAGAATCATAATCAGGAAGGCACACACATACACACACACATAAACAGTACATACATGCATACATAGACACAGCACTCAGGATGGACAGTTTCTGTCATCGCAGCACTTTTACAAACAGGCTCTGATTAAACAGCAGCTTAGAGCGCTTTAATTTCATGGAAGAACAGACAGCGAGAGAGGGAGCGACGGAGAGAAAGAAGGTGTGAGAGGGGGCTACAGATGCACGGACAGGAGGGGGCAGAGAAAGAGGGAGCGTGGAGGACTGGTAGGAACAGAGGGAATGAAACAAGCAGCAGCCAGAGAGTCGATTGAAAGGATGGATAGATGGAAGATGAGAGAGAACGGGTGAGACACAGTAAAGAGGGAGATTACTTGAGTTGAGGAAGGCAGCAATGATGGACAGGATACGGAGGGGAGAGAAAGGGGGACATGGAGGAGTGTAAGGGCGCAGGAGGAAGGAGATAAGAAAGAAAGAAAGATATAAAGAGAGAGATCTGAAGGCTTGTCCAGAATTTAAAAAACCTCCAAGAGGAGGTGAGGAGAGGGTGGAAAAGATATACGCTGCAGGCAGGTGCAGGGCTTCAATATTTCAGTCGCATAAAATATTTAAATACCAGCTAAAATCTGTGAATTCTGCGTATTTGTGATTTGTCTTATGCTCGGTCACACAACACGCTCTCTGCTCTTTATCTCCATCTCTACACACACATGCACACACCCCATAAAGCTTTCATGACACACACATGCTTCCAGTTAGCGCTTGAATGGAAAGGGGAGGGAGATTATTAGGGGATATCAGCCACAGGGATGTGACCACGGGGCCAAACTGTCACCCCACATTCTGAGCCGGCGTGTGTGGAGAGCCTATAGCAAATGAAAGGAGTTAAGCCACCAGCCTGGAGCAGTTAAAGGGCGTGTGTGTGTGTGTGTGTGGAGCATTTCTTCATTTTCACATGCAATATTGTATAGATTTGCACACTAAAGTGGTTCAGTCAAAGGGTTTGTAGCAGTCAGAAAAGACAATGTGGTCTATGCAAGTGCACACACACACACACACACACACACACAGTATACATAACAGGCTTTTTAAAATGCAGGGCTTTATAATATATGTTAAAGTACTCAGAAATCCATTTCCTTTGAAGAGCTCACTGTGGCCTTAAGGAGAACGGTGCAGTAGCTAGCTATGGTACCAGAATAGTAATAATATATGAATATTTATGCCACATTCTTCAATCTGAACTGCCTATAGATGGCACGGGACCTTTACTGTTTGAGTGCAGACTACTTACGTGTGTAGAGGGGATTGTGCACAGAATATGGATGCTATAGAACTGCACATACAAGCCCTACCTGTACATTCTGAGAGCTGACAGAGTTAATGTTACACAGATGTTTCAGTGATAGGAGGATAGACAGCAACATCAAACGTTATAGCTTCCAGGTATCTTGCTGTTGAATTTTGTAACTTTGAATCTTTTATATTTTTGATCTTCTGCAACTGTTGGGGCCAATTCGGCGATCGCACAAAACGGAACCATGTTTGAAAATGTTTCTGTGTGTTAGATAAGAGGTTCGACACTGTCTCCCTTGGAGTGGAGACAGAAATAAAGACGAAAAGTCAGGCAAAAAATTACCACATAACAGGTGAAATAGAGTGAAAAAAAGAAGAAGAAGATCATGTGCTCATTAGCTTGTGCAGATCATATTAAGCCTGAAATAGATTATGACAAGATGTGGAGTAACACACACATTCAAGTCTTCCCATTTAGGCGAAGAAATCATATTAATCTAGTAAAAAAGGTTCCCATGCGGCAGAATGACATTTTTTGGTAACCTGATTTTTTAGGACCCTAATGGTGTCTCGTTAAAATTTCTGATGTTGCCCAGGTCAACTAATGTCCCATGGGGTTTGGTTGGAGGCCAACTTAAATTGATGTGCACACAAGTGGTGAAAAACAACAATTTTCATAACTCCTGAACCAGACAACATACAACAACCAATAAGCCCACTTTTCATAAAATACCAGGCCACAACGAATCTAATGGAAAGGTCATTGACACGGTACAACTACACTTTGTTGGTGTAAAACAGGAAAATAACTAATTTTAGGCTCATAACAATCTAACTTTTGTTGTTTTGTTTCTCAGTAGTTTCCTGCCAAATTAATCTATTTTATTCTCTTATATCAATTGCAAGGTTATTATATGGATGGCAATAAACAATATGAAATGAAAATCATAGAATATGGAATCTAAGTCATACATTTTTTGGAATTAACATCAACATGTAGAATAAAGGCCAAAACGCACTAAAGGCATCTGGTGCTCGTGTTTTGAAATACAGTATGTACTGTATGAATTGAAAGTCACATGATATGGCATGACAGTCATAGAATTTGGAATAAAAGTAATAAAATACGGAATGAAACTTCGATATAAAATAGAAGAAATACAATAAGAAATAAAAGTCAGAATAGACAATATGGCATAAAAGTCTAAAATTATGGAATAAAAGTAACAAAATATGGAATAAAAGTCAGAATATGTAATGAAAGACAGCATATTGCATGAAAGTCTGAAACATCTTAGAATATGGATTGAAGTATGACAACATGGAATGGAGGTCAGATAATATTTGGACTTTTTCTCCCATACTCTTTCCCATACTTTCATTGCATATTCTTAGACTTTTATCACATATTTTCAGATTTTCTTTCAATATTCTGTGACTTCCATTCCATATTTATTTCTTAAAACTTTAACTAGACATGGTGTGTCTTACAAAAACACACACACACAGTCAAAGTGCGTATCAGTTGTGAGGCTTCTGCTAATGAATTTCAGGTGGACGCGAAGCATCTCTCTTGATCACCTTTACTCTTCTGTTTGTATCCTCTGTTGTCTCTTCATCTCCCTGATGCTCTTCTCATCCTTTCCTCACCTTACTCCCTTTATCTTTCTTGCTGTTATCTACAATTTCTCTTTTGCCCCTTTCTGTCTAACCTCTACACTCTCACAATCTCCTTTACCTCTCCATTTCCTTCGATTTCTATCCGCCAGTCACCTCACCTCTCGCCATCTACTGATTCCGTCCTCTCTTCTTTTCATCTTCTCCCCGCTCCTATCATCTTTGCCCTCTTGTTTCCTCTCTCATTGGCTATTCCTTCACTTGTTTCTCTCCGTTTCTATGTTCCATCTCCCCCAGTCCTTTTTGCTCAGTCTGCACCCGTCCTCTCCACACTTCCCTTCATCTTACACATATCCCTTTCCTCTGCCCTCTCCTCTCCCCTCCCTCCTCCACAGTTGGACAGAGTAGGGTAGATAAAGTGGAAAAGAAACCTGTTTTGACTAGTGAGGGCATCGGTATTTACAACCAAAGAGTGTGTGTACCTGCTGATCAGTAGCAGCCTTACCCCAGGGAAGCAGCGCACAGTGTCAAAGGGAATTTATTGCCCTACACCTTCTCAATATTAAGACTGTTTAAAAGTGCTGCTTAGCATTCTGATAGCATGCATCTTCCTGCTCTAAGTCAAATTTCCCCTCCTGTGCTGATTCAATCCAGATATACACACAAACACACGCATAGAAAACTCTCAAGTGCATATATAAATGTAGTCATGCTCTCCTGTGCGCACACACATCACGTAGGACACAGTGAGTACAGTTTTATAAGCACACTGATGGATGGTTTTCATCTAAGTCTTGTGTTTTGGGTTTATGTCTTTTAAATGCTGTCCTGCTTTAATTTACTGTACTTGACACGGTGCGTGAATGGACACACTCATCCACCCACTCGCGCATTGCTTTTCTCAGGGGGACAATAACATAGCACATAACCCGATTTGAGTGATCGTCACTTTTCCTGTAAATAACATGCTAGAATGGGTTGAATAGCCTGTAACATGGTGAAAACGCTCCCTCTCTCTCCATCCCCTTCTACTGCTCCTTCTCATAAAAATGTAATATCAGGCCATTTCCATCTTTACAAGCGCAACAGTAATCATAATGCAATTAAAAACTCATTGAGGCAACATCCACGTTGAATCTGTTGCTCTGAGAAATACATAAATAGAGTTGATAGAAAGAGAAATGAGCAGGCAGACAGATACACACACTGATGACTCAAGGTGTGTTTGTGGGGGGGGGGGACTGGTGCCCTCATGTTCAAAGAAAAGACAGAAAAGTTCCCTATTGGATGTCCCTATGGTAGATAAAACATAAAATATTATAAAGTAACGTCTATGGTGGTCCAAGGTCTAAGACAGTGTAATAAAGTGCCCTCTATGGTGCCCTTCCAGTGGAGAAAATGAAGTCCCCTTTAGGGTGCCTTTCCAGTGGACAAAACATGATAAAAGCCCTCTATAGTTAGCTCTAGATGGTTAAACAGTTAATAGTTAAATGTTAGGTTTTATTACAGAGGTGAAAAAAATGACAGAGGTGTCGTAGTAGTTGTACTTTAAGTCACATAATAACAAAAAATATTCATCTAAACCACAGATTGGAAGTTTTTCACCATAAATGCATCATGACTTTGGGTGCACTTGTGACTCACAGCATAGAGCGGGTGCCCTTTTAATTTTTTTAGCCCCTGTACCTCAGACAACCTGAGTCTGCCACTGGACAGACAGGTTTACTGATGGATGAACAAGCCACATATTAAGGAAAAAAATAGTTGTTTTCAATGTGCACCAATCCTTACAAGCACTTGGTTATTAATAAAGCCTCCTGGTGTCAGCTACAGTGGTCTGTAGGTGCCTACTATTTTCTTACTGTATCCAGTGTTTTGCACTTTTTTTTGGTAACGTTAAACCTAAAGGCCAACTTTATTGTGGTCATAGTCATACAGAGTACAATTATACAGTCATATTCATTACCTGCATTTATCTCATCCTATTAGGAGCAGTGGGCAGCTACTGTGCGCAATGATGTAAAGTTTAGTACCACAGTTGCAGCCACTGAAAAATGAGAAAATGTATAATAATAATTATAGCTGCTGCGCAGCAATGGTCGGGGCCGGGCAATTTTAGGCAAAATTAGGCAATTCTGAGCAACAAGCAGAGTGTAGGAAGATGAAAAAAAGGTGGCATTCTAATGTGCATTTTACATCAGTTGAGGCTTGAACTCACAATTTCTGGCACAAGAGACTCTGCATATTGACTGATAGCTAAGCCAAATAAACAGGGAAAAGAGACAAGGATAACAGGGAAACGTGTTGATAAAGAGTATTTGTCTCTTCCAAAACTCCCTGAATCATAATTATTTAAATCTTAGCAGTCTATAATCCACATAGCATGATACCTGAACATAAGGCTTTCACATAAGTCCATCCTGCCTTAGCTGAGGCTCGAACTCACGACTTCTGACACTGAAGTCTGCCTTTTATCTCACTGAGCTAATTGGCAAGTGACAGTTCATGTGTGGTTTCACAAATTGACTAAGCCAAGGATCAGGGTGCCAGGCAGCAGCCATCCATGCCATGGAAAAGCACATTTCAAAGTGAAAGTTCCAAAGCTGTAGCACATATGGTTGATTTGTTGTGAATTTTCAAAGTTTTGAAATTTAGAGGTTTGCTGTAGCGCCACCATCAGGACTATTGTCTTGTGTTTCCAGTTGAGGACATCTGGCATGGGACTGGACCTTTGTGAAAAGTTTGGATAGATTTCTCATATGGAAATGTTGTACAAGCTGAGGCTTGAACTCACAACCTTCAACACCAAGAACCATCCTCTATCTCACTGAGCTAATTGGCAAATGGAAACACCACCTGTAGCTTCACAAATTGACTAAGCCAGTCACCTGTGTGCAAGACAGCAGCTGTTAGCATGTAAAGGCAGATTTCAAATGGCTGTCAAAAATTCAGTTATTGAGACAAAAATCCCAAAATACACAAATTGCATCTAGACAGCATGGAGATGTTGGTCATTAGTTTTTAACAAAGATTTATTGGCTCCAAAAGTGAAAAACTGATGTTTAAAAATGCCATTTTTGCATTGACTCCAATTGTTGGCATGAGAGTGAAATTCAAAATGCTGTAAAAAATTCAGTTTTTGAGATAAAATTCTGATATTTTCCAAAACATCATCTACATGACTCCAAAATTTTGTCATTTTTTTTCATGAACATTGAAAATGTATTTAGCAAGAATTTCCAAGTATATGTTTATAATACCGTTTATAGTCAAACATTTTGATGCACTGTAGGCTCAATTTTTGATAAATCAAAAATCTGTGTGGATCGTTTGTGTAGGACAGTCTGAAGATGCTCTGTAGCAAGTTTGGTGCCAATTGAGCAAAAATTGTGGGAGGAGATAGGTTTAATAAGTTTTACAGTTTTTGAAAAAAACAGAGTGATGGACTTCATAATTTGCAATAGGTTTAAATGTACAAAAGTTTCTTCAGTATTGGGGCTACATTGTGGTGAAAGTTGTAAATCTGTAGCACATATGGTTGATTTATTATGAATTTTCAAAATTTTGAACTTTAGAGGCTTGCTGTAGCGCCACCATCAGGACTATTGGCCTGTTTTTGCAGCTGAGGCAATCTGACATGGGACTGGACCTTTGTGCAAAGTTTGGTCATTTTTCGTGCATGGGAAGTAGGATTTCCTCGGAAGAAGAAAGAAAAGAAAGAAAGAAAAGAAAGAAAGAAAGAAAAGAAAGAAAGAAAGAAGAAAGAAGAAAGAAGAACATGCAGGATTACAATAGGGTCCTGGCAGCTTAGGCTGCCCGGCCCCTAATAATGATGATTAAGAAAAGATTACAAGAATCTGAGTTTGTTAAAGTTTTAGAAAAGACTGAGCTTGTTTTGCTATTTTTAATTTGCAAGTAATGCTAAAATTACTCTGTGCTGGAAACTATTATTTTATTAATGAGGAGTTGTAAAAATGAACACAGCATGTCATGGTCAGCTGCTGCTACTTCTGCTCTATAGTCAACACATTTAGGATTCAACTCTTCAGTGTTATTGGCTGTTCCCCAACAGGCATATTCAAATTAGTTGTGCCTTGTCTTTTTGTATAATTTCACAGCTGGTAGGATGTCAGTTTGCATCTGTAGCTGGATCTTTTGCATCAGTACCTCTGATTTAATCGCCTTACTGCCTACTTTATTAATAGGTATTTTGTTTTTGTGAGTAGTTCAGATAATTGTTTCCTTTTCCATTAAAAACAACAAAATCACTCCTATAAAATAATATATTGAAGATAGATGATGAAATTACACAGAGGTCTTAATGAGGAGCCAGCTGAAAAGCCAAAATGGCACCATGCACTTATTTGCGAGAAGGAAAACACTGAAAAAGCTGAGATTTGAAATTAAAAACAACACATACTGATCAATATATGCAGTCCAAGTTGTGAATGTATTGCACATACAAGTTTGGCTTGGTTGCTCAAGGCACCCAAAAAATAAATGCCAATGTGTCTGAAATATTTCTTATTAAATATAATACATTTCATCATTGTTATTATTCTGTCTTCTTACCATTTAAAATCTCAGTGCTGAGTGTTTACCTCACAGTATACTGTGACCATACTGTACATGGCTTGACAAAGTTCACACGGACTGTTTCAGTAGGCTATGAAGGGATAAGATTTTTATATAATGTTCCTGAGTGGGTGGCCCTCCATTCCAGCTAAGTAGGACTAAAATTATACACTATTAGTATCACATTCATTGCGGACCTTTTTTTATGAATATCAAAAGGAGCCAAAAAGTTTAAAGTTAAAAAGGACATTTGCTTCTGCTTTCTTAATATAAATTTTGGTCAACTTTAGCTCCATTCTCTGCACTACAAAAGACACATCAAGTGTTTGTATCACTGACAGGCCACACTGCCCAAAAAAACTTGCTCTTTGGATACCTAGAATAAGTCAATCACAGCAAACACTGGGAAAGAAATAATAGGAAAGTGTCTTCCTTTAGTTTGTTGTTATATTTATTTGACAAAGTTATTTAAAGATGATGTTTATTTATGGATTTGTCCACCTGGCTCCCACTAGCTTTATTTTTGGCTCCACTTCGCTTCTGGTCTTAGTTTGGCTTTGAGTGCACGTCTTACTGTGACAGTGTTGTCACAGTAAGCAACCACAGGATGATTTACAGTAGGGGAGACTGGGGATGGGAGTAACAATTTTTGTTTGACCATCATGTAACTCAGTGATTATTTGCCTAGACTTCTCAAACTGTGATACATGGTAGCCATATTTATAGTCTATTACAAATGAAGTTCCCGTGGACGTCTGCTACACGATCACAGGTTATGTGAGTTAATGTGAAATACAAATATCTCAGTTGTTACAACCTACCCCACTACTGGGTTGAGTTGCTGGGAGTAGATGTAACAATTGGACGATAATTTGGAGATTTAAGATCCACACTATCCAATTTATGAAAGAACTTTATGAAAAATGAAAAATTAAATTTAAAGTGACACTTAATGTGCATGCATGTACTGAATTACCTGAATGTGTGTGTGTCACATAAGGGTTCAATCACTGACACAGCTGTGGCGAATTATATGGTTGCAGGCTTTGACGGCCCGGAACTGACTACTACACACTTGACGCACACTTCTTTTTGCTTTGAATTTGCAAAATATTTCATGCAGAGAATGCAGAAATTCTCATTATTTTCATGAAATTTTACAACTACCCCTGTTTTAGCATGTTAGCTTGAAGGTAGCATGAATGCAAAGCATCAAATTAACAAAGAGAAACTGCTACTTTAGGTTATGTAAGTTGAGCCATTACATCTACAATACAATGAACATTAGGTAAAAAAATATCTTGCTAAACATTTTTTATTGAAAATCTGTTTTTTAGTCATTGAATCTACAAGATTGCTCACAGAGACGTGCTACTTCTCCTGTGAGATCAATAAAAAAGGAGTGTGCGACATCAAAGACATCACTGTAGCACTTTTCTAATCAAACTTTTAAGTTAGTAAACTTTTCTGATCAGACAGTGTTACA
Source organism: Lutjanus argentimaculatus (assembly GCA_034769285.1). Taxonomy (NCBI): domain Eukaryota; kingdom Metazoa; phylum Chordata; class Actinopteri; order Lutjaniformes; family Lutjanidae; genus Lutjanus; species Lutjanus argentimaculatus. The sequence continues at coordinate 9,947,639 of JAWZSL010000001.1, forward strand.
ACTAACCCAATGTTACAACACTCCCCGATGTCCCCTACATAGACACATTTCTAGACATGTGTCTAAAAACATTTCACAACCAAACACAAACTTGGGAACACTTTCCTTTGGAAGTTGTGTTGTGACATTTGTCCCGTCATGTGGATGAGTTCCTGCTTCGCCTCCCGACCATCTACATATCTGAGTCACAACACCCGCTCTCAGTAAATTGGCTGGTAATCACACCAGAGAAAATGAGTAAAAGAGCGTGGGGCTGCAAGAGTGAAAGCTGAGGGGAGGAATACTGTATCTGAAGTGTCAGATGTTCACACGCAGTCGTGGTATTATGATAGCTCCCTCGAGACATGCGTGGGAGGTACGTGTGCGTGCGTGTGAGTTGTGTGTGTGTGTGTGTGTTCCAGTTATTAATCTGTATGACAATAAATCTTATTTGCGGTGGACGCTAAAATTAACCAGGCAATACCAAGATGAGAACTAAATTACATGACAAATGTAAATTTGATTTATGGTAATTATGCTGCAATAAGGCAGCCGGAGCTGCAGCGTGCATGCAGACTCAAACTATTCCACCTGCCACCAAACTCATACATACAAATGAAGTTATCTTAAAAATACAGTAGATTTATGCGCCATTCAAACAGATATAACAATATTGCAAGCCTGAGCCTACAGGCCAATTAATGTGTGTAACATGCGTACACATGTATACGTACTGTATATTTGCAATTACCATAACCTCAATTATGAGTTGAAATCACCAATGAGTGGCCCTAATTCTCCACAGGCAATATGTGCAAGAGCTCCTACTGTGGAATTGTAATTTAATGGTATCACAAATAGTATAGTTGCACACATATCATGATAAAGACAGAGCCACACTCTATGTATACAGACAGAGCTTTCCACAACTTGAATGTCACCTTAAAAACTGTGCAAAATGACTACTAAAATTAAAATAAACTGAAGCTGAAAGGCATGCAAATTATGTGAACACACACACACAAGATAAGTATACTGCAGCGAGAGGCCCATGTAGCAGTGCACTTTAATCACAGAGTTCATTTCATTTCCTCTCCCCTCTCCTTTATCACTGGCTTGGTTCTTATTCATCTTCATAAGAAAGCCGAGGAAGAGGAGCCAACTCCTAATAGCTCGCTGATTTACATGATGAGTGTTTAGCCCCATAGACAAACTCCTGGGGAGAGGGGACAGGAGAAAATACCTTCACACACACACAAAAGACACACAAGGAGGAATGTAATTTGTTTTCATATTACTAAGACAAAGAATTAGAAGCAGATATACACACACATACGCACTGATACACACACACAAATCTATACCCAAACACACACATCAAGAGAACAAACAAGGCAGGCCCTGCTATAAACAGATGAGTTAGCGCTCGCGCACTGCTTTGCTTGTTTAGCGTGTAACTCAATTTGAAATGCTAACACTGCCACAGGCTCAGGGGCATGCAGCGGCAGGCTAGCATCATCAGCCCACTTCCCAGCAATTTAACTCCACTCTTTCAACACACTGCAGTCGTGCAGTGGCCCTATATTTTACACACAGTGAATAAAATTAATTGGGCATTTTTGGGCACACATCATTTGCATGCTGGACCTACTTTGAATTGTAGATGAGAAGAAGAAGAAGAAGAAGAAGAGAAGAAGAAGAAGAAGAAGAAGAATTCAGTGTGTGACTGTGTTTGTGTGTGTTGATAATGACCTCTAATTCCACCTTTACAAATCCAGCATCAGTTGTACATGTGGGTTGGGTTTGGAGGGAGGGGTGCGAGGGAGAAAAAATGTGTGTAAATACGCACATTGCACATATAATGAAGCAGGAAGTCTCCATTTTTACTGTGGAAAAACAGAGATATTTTTATCAGCAGGCATGCCTGAAGGAAAACACCATATATACAGTAGTAAGGTCAAAGGTTGACTATTAAGTTACTAAAGAATAGACCCATTTTTCAAGCAGCCATTTTGACATGAACTAGTAGGGTAAACACTGGTGTTACCAATGATACTAATTAAAAGTCAGAGTACTGCTATTGTGTATGTTGGCTCACTGTAAAGGTTGTGTTACACTAACCAGAAAGGAACCTCTATTTGTATCATTATCGTTATTTCATATCAACATGGCTGCTGTGAAAAAAGTCTACTGTGGATGGTGACATTTAGTCGCCATCTTGCTTCCTGTCTCTCTGATGTATCCAACATATTCCATGTTTTCCCATAAGTTATAGCAACTAGCGCTAGCAGGAAACACACCCTTGAATAAATTAGACTTGTTTAATTGTTTTATTCAGATTTTTTTTAGACATTTTAATAAGGAAATGTTGTGAAGTTTGGTTGGTTTGGATAGAGTGATATTTGGCTTATATAATGGCAGTATCCAAACAGAAAAGACTGTTTGACGGCAAAGTACAGCTTTGATGACATTCTTAATATAGATACACCTAAACTAGTACTTCTACTGCTTCCCCAAACTGGAGGCATGTCAGCCACCATCCACTGTAGGTAATATACTGACTAGGGATTTCTTGTACAGCTCCATTTCAAATAATCTGAACTATAAACTATACTATAAAACAACAGCGGGAAAACCTTCAAAATGTTTCAAAAACCATGTTGCAGGACTTTCAAAAGGAAACCAGAGAAGCACACCAAAACCTACAATTTTACGAACCAAAAGAAGTGTGAATCTGAACCTTTTAGGAAATGAAACTTAGTCGACAAATGCTGTCATTAATGAGTGTATATCAAGCTCAAGTGCAAAAGACAGTTTCCATGAAAACAGGGGTAGGATAAGCCCAGAGGCTGTCTCAGGCACCATGAAAAGGAGGATGAGGAAAGCTCAACACTGTGCAGCAGAGTGGAAATCTGATTCCATGATAAGTCTCTTCAAAGAGTGGAGCACAACTTCTCCAAAAAATCATATTCATAAAACACATTTTACTAAATACTGCCAATCGCCAAACTCGTACTAAAACTGTTCAACCAATTAATTACAAGAAGTTGGAGTCAGAACTGGTGATTAGGGCCGCAGGAATTTCGATTAAACTGAGCGAAAGAGTTTTGCAGGACTGACAACTCCACATTTATGTTTGTTGGCTGTCGACGATAACAGGTGGAGCTCACAGCAAGGGCTCCAATTAAAATCAAAATCAACCTGCCTGCTTGTAATTGCTTTTCCACCTCCACATTATGTGTGTGTGTGTGTGTGTGTGTGTGTGTGTGAGGCCGATGCTAAATTTAACGGCGTCTAAATTTCACAGACTCGTTTGGTTATTAGATGTGTTTCCAATATTCACTCTTTTAATCTAGTTTGTTATAATTTGGAGTGATTTTTATGGCTGTGTAAAACCATACAGATTAAATCCTGCACTCTTTCTCTGCGGGTGTGTGTATGTGTCACAGGGCAGAGTGTCTTATTTCTCCTGTGGATACCCAAGTACTTTGTGTTGCCGCAGAGATTAGACTGAGCGCCCAGACCCATCAATATCCATGACTCCTGTATTGCTCGCAAACACACACACACCCACACACACACACACACGGTGATGGAGTGAGCGGAACAGACCTGACGCTCTCACTCACCGGTAAATGGCTGCTCTGATGGACTGAGGCTATTTAGACACACACACACACTCTCTCTCTCACACTCACACACACTCAGCTGAGTGATGGAGTGAGGCCATTCCCTATCCTCACCTCATGCCCAGTAGCTGGCTGGCAGCCCAGTGTAGACTTGCCAATTGGCCCTTCCACCAAATCAACCACACAAACTTTTCTGATGAGCTCAGTACAGTACAGTACACACACACACATACACACACACAGATTCACAGAGTCAGTATTGATTCCTCCTGTAGAGTCCTGGTGAGCACTTTCTCTCCAGTTCACAGTTTTCAGGTGTTTCAAAAGTTTGCTATTCTTTTAAAACGGAGTCTTTTGTCATTTGACCTGCCCTTGGGCTCACTTAGGCACTTAAATTCTCTCTACAGTTTTCATTATCCTTCTGAAACTATTACACTATAGATTAATATTACATTATTCTTTTGATTGCTTACAGTTTTATGGTCCTGTAACGATGACTTGTGGGCGTATAAGGATTAAATAAAAGTTGTCTTCCCATTCCCTACAGTCTAACTCCATGCCATAGCTTTGGTTTTGCATCTCATAATGAAAGGGATAATGTATAGCGGTGGGTTGTTATTGTGAGATAAACCCTGACAGGGTGGTGCGGGTCTTAAATTTTATTTTATTTTATTTATTTCATTAATTCAAAATAGATTTTATTGTTATAGTTATATAGATGCTATATAGAGTCTATGATCAGAACTGTATCCATAGCAATGGTTATTTCTAGCAATGGTCTGCTGCTCAGAAATAACAGACCTTGGGATGCTGTAATTCATTCATTCATTCATTTATTCATTCATTCATTCATTTTCATCACCAATCAGAAGGAAGTATTCAACAAAGCTGTGTAATGATACTAAATATTATATATGACTGTATCTAACTGCCTCAGCCAGTCAATAGAGACAACAGCTTTGGGGCAAACATGTTTGATTGACCTTTACTAATTGCCTGACATCATTCATTGTCTCTCACAGACACCATCATTAAGGACTAATAAATGCACCAACTGTAACCATGACCCCTACAGAGCTTTATACGGCAGGACGGGCACAGCATTACCGCTGACCTGAGACGGAAACATCTTTTTCCTGACTCAAAGAGGACATCCTTCACTATAACTGCGAAACATATGTCTAAACCTACTTTGCTAGACTGTGGTGGCACTTTCTACTTTGACATCATTTTTGAGTTTCATAAGAGAAACTTCTAAGTGATTTTTTTATAGCTCTCCCTCTGTCTTTATGATGTGTGTGTAAAAATGTCTTTGCACCAGCCCAGGCACTTAAATGTCTAGTTCTGAAGAAAAGGAAAGATGTAGTGTTGGTTTAAATGGCAGTACGATTGAACAATAATGTCAATTATATTGATGTCCTCTTAGAAATTGTCACTGATATCTTTACATGGTATCAGATTTGTATTCATTCCAGTAGCTGTAATTGATGATGCCACCACATTGTAATATGATGGCGAGCATGGTAAACATTAAAGGAATAGTTTGGGTTTTTCAATGTGGTGAGGTACTTATCCAATGTCAGTACAGTAGATGGCAGTCAGAATGCCTCCAGTATGGAAAAGCAGGGAGGAGTACCAGCATGGAAGCTAAGCAATGTACTGCTGTGCTGCTGCTAATCTCTGCTGTCGAAGCCCCTGTGCAGACTTGTGATCATAAAAGCAGACAGAAAAATAACTATTTAATGACACAGCTTACTTTATCCATGGTAGAAGCACAAAATGTAAGGAAAGAGAACCAAATTAACAAAATCTGAGCAAGCTAACATAATCAGGCAAGCAAAATGCACCTAAAACATTTCTGAAATGCTGCTAGTGAGGACATGCAGTCGTGTGGAGGATGGATCAAAACCACAGGGCAGACATGCCATGCACAGTGGAATCAACAGGTAACCGATCAAGGCAGCTGTGCCAACTGCTGTCTACTGCAGGTGATACAGACTATGGATAAGTACCTCATACAACCTCACTTCAAAAAATCTGAACTACCATCCAAACTACAGGGTCTTGTCTAGAATGAAACCCTAGATTTGTGAAAGTCTTGCAAGATTTGTATGCGCATTTCTTCACTGTGCACATTTTACAATCACATTATATTTTATAATGTGAAAACATCGTGGTTAAAATCTGAGTAGAGGGACAAAGAACACTTGGTTGGGGTGAGATCATAGGTTAGGTTAGAAACAATCACCCTTGTGATGTCTTTTGCAGGTGGTGGGTTCCCTTCTATGTCTTCAGCAGCTGTATGTTAGCAGTCGTGAGTTATCATTCTGACATTAGCTTCTAGCTCAAAGAACTGCCTCACAGACCCACTAGCATGGCTATAGACTTGAATCTTGATTCTACACAAGCTGTAGCTACTCAATACATGGCAGGGGAAATTTAAGCTTAAACATTTCTTGATTCTCTTTACCACGCTGCTCTCAAAGGTCAAGACTAAACATTCATGTTCAGAGTAGTTATTCAAGTCTTTATGGAGTAAGGCGAGCAAGGGCGTACACCAGCTGGCCTCTGGATAGGCCTTGTCAAGTCTGATGTCTGATGTGTTGCACAGATTTGTGCGCGTGTGTGATCTGCAAAGCAGATACAGTAGAGCTGGGATCACTTTGCAGTCTGTCTTCATTTGAGTGAGGTCTCAGAAACTGTGTTTTTCCACACATAAATAAGGGAGTTAAAAATACTAATTTTAAAGTCTCAATGGCTAAAAGCGTCATTTTTGATGTTGTTTGCCAATTTTCCAATTTGCCTGTTACGCTCTTATTTAACTGACATGTAAAATACCTAAATTTGTTGTTTTCTTACAAACATATTCCAAAGCTCAGGCAGCTGCAGTAATCTTTTCTTTGCATTAGTTCTTGTACTCTGCAAAGACAGTACATTGAATCTTAATGTATTATCATGTTCTTCCTCCTGGCTCTGTTTTCAGGCTTTAGAAAATCTAGCCCTTGACAGGAGACTTTGGCCAGGTTGGTAAGATAGTTTATTGTTGAAACTCACGGCCAAAGTATTTTACAACCTGGGAGTGAGACTCAACAATGAACAATCCTCAAGCCACGAATCAAAAGTGTTGGTAATTTGCCGACCTGGGAACAAGACTCGACAATCGACTACCTTTCTCCAGAATCTCTTGCTGAAGCTGTAATACCCTTGAAAATGCTGAAAAATGAAGTACAAAACACTCCATCATTTCACATCCCTTTCGGACAATAAATATATCAAATAACAGTAAAGTGTTTGTCAAAAGATTACAAAAGAGTATCTAAACTTTAGACAGCAGAAGAAAAATACAGTGCATTCAAAAAGGAGCTTTCATACCTCAAAAGGAATTTTTTGTTGAAAACTTGTTTGTAATTGGAGTCATTGAGTGTGTTAGACTTGCCCCTGGTAAAATTGCCCCGGGTTTCCCCTTAATACAGTCAGTAAATACAGTTAAATAAGGAGAATCCACTCAAATGCATGTTTAAGTCTCAGTTTAATGATTAGAAAATTTCTGAGTTCACGTATGCATTCACACCAGGACGGCCCCATCAGCTATTGTGACATGACAGTCTATCTCACAAGTCTAGAAAACCAGAGAATCAAAACCTCTAATGTCTGGTGTCAAATCGATGTACCAGCCTGAAGCCACTCCATTGGCGACGAATGTGAGACCGACTTTGAGAACTCCCAACTTTTCCTGACTTTCATGTTACAACAGTGCAATCACTTTCAAACCATGAGGCACACTCTAATTCCCAGAAAAATGATGTTGAATCTGATCTCTTTCTGTTCTCTAAGCATCAGAGCAAAAATCTGGGAGCATCACAAATGCTATTTCATTCTCTACAGTTGTGAAAGGCAGTCATGACTATACACTGCTGCACACCACACTGTCCTGAGGCACAGAAATAAAATGTGAAAGAGCTCCAATTTACTGGTGTTTTTCTGACTCAAGTTTTTATGACTACAATGGCAGACAATGGCCTAGATCTCTTCATGCAACTGTTATGACTGCTTTTATATATAATTTAGAGTAAATAATATCAAGAAAAACTTGCCAAATACTACTTTTTTACTTACAATAAAATATTAAATGTTTCAGTAGTTCCTCTGAAATCCCACTTGAAATCATGGCATTTTAAAAGGACAGTTCAGATTATTTGAAGTGGGGTTATAGGAGGTACTTATTGATAGTCAGTGTATTGCCTGCACTCGATGGTGGTCGACATGCCCGCAGTTTGGAGAAGCAAAGAGGAGTACCAGCATGGAAGCTAAGCAACTGACTACTGTGGACAAAGTTAGCAGCAAAAGATATTTTAGCCACTTAAAAAAATGGCCACTCCAAAAATATCAATATGAGTTTACGTGTATGCTATATTTAGAATATTTTGACCACTTTACTTTGCCGTCAGACAGCCTTTCCCAACAGGAAACCACCGTCTTATATTGCTCTATTCAAACCAACCAAACTCCTTAAGGAAAAAACTGTAATTTTACCTTGAAAATGATGTGAGTTGCTGAACTACCACAACCTAGACCTAGTTTGTCTGTTTGTGTCAATGTGCGACTTCAGTGTTTTAAAAGGTTCGTTCAGATTCACCAAAGTCACACATGAACACAAACTAAGTGACTGAGGCAACAACAGACTAGCAGCTCCAGTGTTATGTGAGGTAAACCGGCTGTTTTTGCTAAAGGACTATGGTGACTTTGGAGAGAAAGCACCTTGAACTAATCTAGATTTTTTAAAATGGGCTAAAATATATTTTTCTGCTGACCCTGTCCACAGCAGTTCATTGCTTAGTTTCTGACCTGGTACTCTCTGCTTCTTCAAATTGGGGGTGTGTCAACAGCCATCTACTGTAGTTAATACACTGAAAATGGATAAGTACTGTACCTCATAAAAACCTCACTTCAAATAACCTGAACTATCCCTTTAATTTATAACATTTTAAATACCCACAGGAGAATTCAAAAACACTGCAGCTTTATCACAATAGTGAAACACAGCAGGGAAAAGGAGGCTGTACAATCAGGGCACAAAGCACTACAGACAGACTCAACTCTTCACCTGGATAGAGGTCTGGTCCTGCTTACGTCCCACAGTGCCTCTCCCTCGCCTTTTATCCCCACCCTCTGCAGAGGTGTCGGGTCATGGGTCAGGGGATGTCTCACTGAGAGCTGGTGGTGACCCTTTCCCTCCCTGTCTGGTGTCCTCTTGCCCTTCGTGGTCTCCCCAGTCCCGCTCTGGTTCCTGCTGTGGGTGCGGAGGTCCAGGTCTCTCCAAGCACCACAGTTCTTCCTACAGCAGTGAAGACAAAACAGTAAGAATATTTTGGATCAGCGTGAATTTTGCTGGCTTGCAAGGTGACCTTGTGACCACAAGATTGCTAGGTTCATGTGGATTTGGGCAATTAGAGGCTAGCTTCAACATTTTTGAACCTTTCGATCATAAATTCCCATATTTTTGTGAATAAGTGACTAATTGGGACAACAATTTTTGAAATTAGTCCAGTATTGAGGGAGAGCACTGGAGGTGGCAGAAGTGGAACTGAGCTACAATGTAATCCCTCTGGGTAACTGCGCATGGTCAAAGTAAGTACAATAAAGTGCTTGTTTTTGCCACTGACCTCATTAGACTGTTATTATACGTGTCTGACAACAATATGGAGAGGACCTCAACAGAGACTGACCTATTTTTATAAAGTAATATATGTTCTGTTCAACTAGAAACAACTGTTTTATTGCTCTTGTCAAACTCACCAGACTCCTCTTACAAAACTATAAATTCAACATCATCAACTTCATTAAAATTTGACGGAGACAAAATAAAACCCTCCAAAAACGTCTTGGCTCATCTTTCTACTGTTCCAACAATCACCAACTCTGGTTTGACCAAAATAAATACTTTAATTACCGAGGTAGATGTGAAAATATTCTGCCGTTTCTCCCGCTGCCTTTCTGATGTCTGTCCTCCCTCTTGCTCCACACCCAATATTTTTACATGTAACAACATGAATAAAAGGTTTATTTCAACCAAACTAGCACTGATGATTGTTGGGGCAGTGGAAAGTCAAGCCAAGATGGTTTTTTTGTGAGTTTTATTTTGTTTTTGTTACATTTCAATGAAGACGACAATGATCATGTTAAAACTACAGTTTTGCAAAGGGAGTTTGGTTAGTGTGGTGAGCAATAAAACAGCTGTTTCTGGTTATCAAAATCTATCTTACTCTTTAAAACGAGATCTATCTTAAGAGGGATCCTCTCCATAATGATATCAGACACTTATAATAACAGTCTGAGCTTAATAGTTATGACACTCATTCTATCACTGTATTACTTTTGTACCTTGTTGGCGACTTTGTTGTGCTCCAAAGTTAAACTGCTGATCTAGTGAACTGTTACACCCAGAAAGCTTTTGTTGTTAGCTGTCCAGATGCCGAATGCGGTGGAAAGAAAGTCGACCTATCTGTGTGTGGTCTTCAAATTAGATTCCATCACCACATATTTACTCTCTTGAGGAGCCAAACAAACTCACAACACCTCCACCTGTGGAAAGTGCGCTTCTCTCCTTCTCCCTCATCCTCCATCTTTTGTTTAGCTTTTTAACTAGAAACTGACGTGACTTGCTACAGATACCTTACCTAGGTCAAAAAGTAACTGAGTAACTCAGAGCTACTTGGATTACTGCAATATAACTACTGTTTTGGAAATTGTAATCCCTTACACACATCCCTTCTACTGGCTAAAGTAATAATATTACAGTAATATATTACTGCCCAACCCTGCTTTTAGTGGACTTACTTTGGCAGTGTCCAGTTGCCCAGAGGGATTGTGTTATAGCCTGTTTAGCTTCTGCTGGCTGCAGCGCTCTTGCTCAATACTGGACCAATTTCAAAAATCAGTGTCTCAATTAGTCACTTAGGTACAAAAACAAGGGAAAATAGAGTCCAGGTTCAAACCTACTGATTTTACCCTTTAAAACATGCATCCCAGTCTGCAGAGCAACTCCCATCAAAATGCAGGGGGAAGCTCTTTAATATGAGCCTCTGCTGTCTCCGCGTCTTCTTCTTGCTTGAAAGAGTATTCATAATTAACAGCGTATCCTTTGATAACCTGATACGCTGAATATGGATTTAGTCTTTTGTTTGCAGAATTTCTCACTGATAAACATTGCACTGATCATTTATGAATCTAGCAATATATAATGAAACAGAAATACAGCATAATACATTTAACACATTAAAAGTAACACAGATTTTACTAGATTTATACAGACAGCTTTTTTTTTTTTGTCAACCAGCTGTGTGTATGTGTGTTGCAACACATGAGAACATTGCAATATGAAAACATTTCCTTGTATTGTTTACAGTATATTATGTATGTGTACATGCATGTTTGCTATTATTCCTGCATGTTTCTCTTTGGGATGTGGTGTGTTTGTGTGACTGTATTTTTGTGTCAGTGTATGTGTGTGTGTGTGTGGGCCTGAGGCGAACTGAAATGAAGCAACACTCAGCAGACACTGCCCCAGGCTAACTTAATATGGGCCTCCTTTGACACAAACACACACACACACCCAACTGTGGCTTGATGCTGAGTTTCACATCCATTTCGTCAACTGGATGCTACCACCCACCAGCACGCTGCGGAGTGGGAGGTTAGGCTTTATCAGAGGCAGCCTGCACTGCTGTACGTTTGAACCACGAGGATCTGACGCCGTTACCTTGACAGTGTGGTGCTGAACAATATCTCTGCCATCCAAAACAATTTGTTTCAAACATGCAGGTTATGTTATGTAATTCAAGCTACTGCAGTGTACTCAAATGACCTTGTGTGTGTGTGTGTGTGTGTGTGTGTGTGTGTGTGTGTGCGTTTGTGTGTGCAGTACCTGTCCAAACAGACCAACGGTATCACCAGGCAGGTAGCTCAGAGCCACACTGCAGTCTGATGATGCTGAGAGAAGGAGGAGACTATCACCTTGGAAACACATCTCCAGGTGAGTCACACGATCCTGGTGTGGGCGGAAACTGCGCAGTAGTTTTGGAGGTTCTTTGGTTATTCTGTCGCCTGGTTCAAGACAATAATGCTGAGGAACAAAAGAGCAAAGCAGTTGATTATTTCATCTTTTTCTTTTCTTTTTTTGTGTAATAAAGTTATTACAGAAGCACAAGGACACATAAGGAGAATGTACAGTAGGACCTCTGATTACCTCATTTAAACATGCATTTTCAGAGGTCCAGTGTGTAGATTTAGCGCTATCTAGCAGTGAGATTGTAGCCAATTAAATCCAGCCAAAGGCCCTCTCTAGAGCCAGTGTTTGGTTTGTCCGTTCTGGGCTACTGTAGAAACATGGCAGTGCATCATGGCAGCCTCCGTGGAAGGCCACATTCAGACAGAATCTGACAATGCAGTGAAAATGTCAGTTATGTCATTAGTTTTGAATGGGGGTTGTGCATTTTGGAGGCAATGGTGGGGACCGCAGGTGACAATGAAAAAAGTGCAGGAGAAATGTGGTGGAAAAGTTGAAGCAGGGTGAACTTTTGGAGAAACACAACCTAATGTCATCAGGAGCCGGCTATCAGAGTGCGGCTGGAAAAAAAAACCCTTCAGATTGGCCAAAAGTCAAGTTCAAAAACTCTTTTAGGAAATTCAAGAAAAACACACAGGGACCAATTGGATTCAGTGAGAACTTAAGTTTATGCACCTTAGGCAGAAACAGTAAACTGTGGGCTCGTCCAGAAAACAGCACACTGAAAAGAAACTGTTCAGGAGTCTTTATGGGTTTTAGAAGTTTTTTAGGGTTCCAGCTTATTTCACAAATGTGTGAATTTTGCACCATTATTTACAAGATGCTTAATTAAAATGGATTTTATCCTACCATCATTTCTGTATCCTAATACACTGTAGCCCATGGGGGCTAAAAATTAGCAAAAGCAAAATACCATACATTTTACTCCACCAATATTTTCAGGGTTCCTTTGATAGTTAAAGTAGAAACAAATGGCACAAGGCCTTTAATACCATGTTAGTGTACCAATAACAAGAAAAATATTACCACACTGCTCCATAATCAGCCTGAAATATCTCTGTAATGATCGTAGATTTTGCCAGATAAAACCATAACTGTCACCAGCAGATTTTATTAGGTCTAGCTAATTAACAAAAAAATGGTATTCTAATGGCTACATACTTGATATTCTAAAAGACTAAGCTGGGTTCTCTATCTCTCTCTCTATGTACAAAGGAAAAAAGTCAGCTTCCTCACCAGCTGCTGATCATTGTAGAAGACTGAAGGAACAACAAATCATTTTCATACATGGGAGTATAGATAGTAGAAGAAGGCATACTTTATTAATCCCCTAGGGGAAATTACATTTTTCACCCTGTTTTTTTATAGACACACAGGCCTGAAAATGCACAGACGCTCAAACAGGCCCTATAGACATGCATCAGAGAGAACGAGGGAGCAGCACACATACATATAGTCAAGTACCCCGAGCAGTTAGGGGTTAGGTGCCTTGCCCAAGGAGGTGAACTGGCACCTCTCCAGCAAGCAGTCCATGCTCTGTACTTTGGTCCATCCTGGACTTGAACCAGAAACCCTTACGTTCCCCAGGCAAGTCCTTATGGACTGAGCTAGTATTATAGTGCAGTACGATGAGGAACATGAGATCAGACTGGATAGCTTACTATTAGATAATGGGCAAGGAGCAGAGGTTGGATTTATGCTTTATAATTTGTATTTTTATTTTCCCAAGATAAAAGGCTTCGAGGATTAGAACTAACAAATAAGTTTAGCTGTGGTTGTTGGAGTGTAAACATCATTTATTCCAATAAGGAGCAGGACAGGCTGCTGATGTTACCCTAAACTATTAATACCATCCAGCACACAGTGGAGAAATACAGTAGTGGCCATTTCAAACCTGAATGACCAATAGTGGTTTCTTTTCATGGATGTATTGAAGAGATGTAGATATGGCACTGGGGGAGAAGCTCCGTCCATTCCTATGAAAGCTGATTATTGGTGCATGAGCATGCGCACCACAGACTTCCACTGGCCAAGCTGGCTAACTTGAGGCTATTCTACTTTACAAAAGGGTTGCAGTGCTCAAAAGAATTTACCCACTGTTGTCCAGCCATTTATTTTACAGTGTAAGTCTATTGGAAAAAGTATTTTTTGGCCACAGTGCATCGCATGAATCGTAATCACACATTTTGGCTACTATGCCAAATTGGCTTCAAAGCCCAGCGCACTTCCGGGGGCTTGGTTCTTCTTGGCCTCAGAAATAATACAACATCAGCCAGCTAGCTTTACATGCTAATTAATAACATTCTTCTGTTGTTGACTGTGTAGGTGCTATAGCTGCATTGAGAAACAGTTCAAGTTTTCTACCTATAATGTAAAATATTCTCAAATTGTTGTAAATTGTTGTCAATAACTATTAGATACAAGTTATCCTGGTCATACAAAATTATACAAAAATATGAATATCTCACACCATTACATCAGTATATAGACTGAACATCTCTTAGCACCACCGGCTGACTTCCAGCCCCTCTGGAGGGTCTATTTAAATGCACAATATGTAATTCTGCCACTAGGGGTCTCTCTCACATTAAAACAATATACAAAAGATGTTGTGAAGCGGATCATGGAAGTTTATTATTAAACAACCACCACAGCTGACAAAAATATATCTGACATGACTCAGCAGAAATCATGATAATGGACAAGGTAATACTCAAATTTTATTCTTGTTACATTTAGTCACGTTCCGACACATCCCGTGTTTTCCCAGAAGTTAGTGCAACTAGCATCTTGCTAGAACTGGTTAGCAGGAAATGCACCATTACCTTGAAGAAATTACCAATTTCTCTATGTTTTAACATTGTTGGAAACATTTGGGATCATGTAAGTTCACAACTCAACAAAATATATAGCATAGTCTAGCTTTCTTTGACAACTTAATTTAAAAATTAAATAACAAGTTATGAACGTGAATTTCTTGGGACTGTTCTATGAACATGAAGTAGTTAATTTTAATCTCTGTAAACTGAAGTTTGAGCTACTGTAGCTGTTGTAAAGTGTGAACTTGCATGACACCACCCTCCCAGCTCTTTAGATCACCCTTGCTATAGTCCCTGCACAGTGCTTCAACATGTGTAGAAATTCAAAGCTTGACAGGTCTGCTATGCCTAATTACAGTTGTTGAGCTTTGTTTGGACAATCCTGGTTCCGGGGAGGAGTTAAGTTGTCAATCAGTATATCTAGGTGAAGAATATTGAAATGTGACCTTTGACATATGTGTTTAGTTGCAAGAAATATAACATTTGCATTACAGCTTTTGTGATGTACACAAAGATTTGTTGTGTTGTGTAATATGTTAAATAATACTGCATCATGTTGAGACCTGCTACTGAACTGCAAAGTCTTGTGTCTGAGAGCACAACACTATACTGTGCAATCATGTTAGTCATCCAGCTGATTCCAAAGCGTGCTCCAAACTTGCCGCAGGACAGGATTTCTCACCAGAGCACTGAGCTTGTCCAACTTCTTCAACTCTGCTACATATATACATAAATTTCCATAAATTAAACTGGAAGCCAAATGAGACCATTTGAATTCATCCCCTCTTATAAACTGTGACAGGTCTTCAGCTGTGAATATTGTGGCAATAATACCCAAGAGGGTGTTCTTTTACTGCGATTATGAGCATGACAGTGATGCAGCTACACGCTTTATACCGATGGCCCGATCTGAGTCTAAGTCATAATCAGAGTCAAAAAGTCAAAAGGCCTCTCTGAGGTATCAGAAACTCTTCAGCTACCAAACATGTGCTGAAGTAAATCAATAATCAACTAACTTGGTAAAATGACTGATAATTTAATTTAGTCTTTCATGATTTTATCCTTTTCTGGTGGAGGGTATTTGCCAAAAAAATGTCATAATAATTCAGTGTTTTTCCACACATTTCAGTGTGTATTTCTCTTAAAAGGCAACGCACAATGCAAACAATACTCCCCTCATTCATTTAAACTGTCTCTAAAGTTTAAAATAAAACACCAGAGGGGGTTGGGGACAACACAAGAGGATGGGGACACTGCCTCCGTCTGCTAATATATCTGTAGAGATTTTCTAAATGATTGACTGGTCTGGTTGTACTCTGGCAAGCTGCCGGGGCTTCAACATGACAGACAGTGCTGTCATTTTCAGCGTGAACAACGTGCCTGATCTAATGGAAGTATCGAGGTTCACTCTCTCCTCACTGTCTACTAGAGTCTGTCTCTTGATCTCTGTCCCTGCCTCTGGCTCTGTGCTTACCACTCTCCATCACTCTCTGTCTTTGTCACTCTGTCTCTTGTTCTTCTTGCAGCGTACACAAATGTCACGGAGGCATGGAGTTTCAGTGTGCATTAGTGTAGCCCACTGCAGCTGATATGTAACATATAGTACAAACCTCTACTGGTAAACATGCCCCTACAGTATGCCAATTTTTTAGGAACATTCGCAGGCATCAAATTCTTTATTGTTTTTGACAAAAACCAATAAAGTTTATCAGTTTGAACATTAACTGTCTTGTTTTTGTTCTGTATTCAACTGAATGTAGGTCCAAAATTATTTGCAAATGATTGCATTTTGAGTTTTGTTTTTTGGTTTTTTTTTTTACATTTTCGGGCCCAGCTTTTTGGAATTCGGGTTTGTACATGTGTGTGCGGGAAACACCCACCTGTATGTCCCAAGTCTTGAGAGTTCCCTCCCTGTCAGCTGTGACTAAATATTGTCCACAGGGGCTGACAGCCATAACAATAGACCCCAGGTCTCCGCTGTGAACTGTGAACTGTCCCACCAGACGGCTGTGGACGGTGTTCCAGAACCTGACCACACCTGAACCTCCACAGGACACCAAGTCTGCACCACCTGATGGACATGAAAGAATATATTATAGATCTCGGGAACAATCACTGCATGACTTTTGCAGAAGTGTGTGTTTGGTTAGTTTGGTAAGCAGATATGTAGAATCAATAACACAAACATGAAAAAGACAGAATGCCATTAAGAGGTATGGTTGGTCAGATATAAGGTCTAAAATGGGGTTTTCCCTGTGTATGTAAATCTTAAGCTGTGTTTTCACCAAAAGTACCAAGAACTTTTAGTCACAGGAACTACCTCTCATGGAACTGAAAAGTTCCTTAAGCTGTTGTAGTCTGTGTTTCCAGCGTGGTCTAAAGACCAGCAAAGATTAGCAAATTTTGTTGCTCTGACACATGAACAATGGCCGTTTTTACACATCATTTTTGCGTGCAACTATTCTATTCATGCACAATGTGACATTAATCTGTTTTCCATCTGTAACTCAATGTTGATGCGTCAAAGTACAATAAACAAACAAAGAAATAAAATAAAATAAAATAAAATAAAATGAAATAAAATGAAATGAAATGAAATGAAATGAAATAAAATAAAGTAAAATAAAGTAAAATAAAATAAAATAATGCCCGACAAATTAATTTAGTCCCTGGTCCCTACAGTGGAAAGTCCAAAGGTTTCTAGTCTTTGGGAAAAGTTCCTGCGATGGAAACACAGCTTTAGGATTGTGAGGAAAAGAAGGGTTTTATTGTTGCTTAAGTAAACCACAACAATCACAACATCTGGACAATCAATGATGATGTACAGCTGTTAGACAGCAGGATAGGGAACCTAAAGTCAGGAGCAGATACAGTATCAATGGAAGAAGTAGATCTGGCCGCCCACAGACCAGCAAGGGGCCAATCTCCCAGCCAGAGGCAGAGATTGTGCACTGGCAAAAATACACAGTGCCTTTGCCAAAATTATGTCAAACGCTCCCACAACAAAGCCTTTGCTCAGAGAGTGGATTCTCAGATGCAGTGTCAAAAAGTGGCAGAGGACGCATTGGTTTACTCATCACAGGTGTTTGGCAAAGTTTTGGCTGGAAAATGAATTGAATCTGAGACCTCAGAAGCTCACAGATACACTGCTCTATTGACAACATGTACTGCTCGGCGAGGGCTCAGTTTCAACAACAGCACACACACTCAGTCAGTCTGAGCAGCAGGCATCAAGGCCAGGGTCCAAAGACTGATCGTGTTTTTGTTTTTTGTTTTTTCCTCCAAGCAGCTAAACAGTGACAGCTAGCAGCAGCAGCAGCTCATGTATAGGAGTGAGCTGAGAACTGAGAATTAAATCAAACTGGAATGAAAATCCAAGCAGCCACATGTATAGTTAAAATAAAAAAAAGAAAAGTAAACTTCAGAGCTTGAGTTGCCGCATATGAAAAGTAGTTAAAAATTGGAAAACTTGAAGCAAAGTCACCACATCAAACAATCATTGATGTGTAGCTACTGTACGGTAACTCAGCACAAGATACCCAAATCCTTACTGTCTTTGTAATGTGTAAACACAATATACACAGAGTAATGTGCAAGTGTGCATCTGTGTATTTCAACAACAAAAACCAGACTGTATAAGCAGTGTATCTGACATTTAAAAAAGGCTTTTGATTGTGGAACTCTTTCAACTCTCTAAAGTAACTTCACCGTGTTTGCATCAACTATAACTCTTCAAATACCAGGCTGTCACACAACCACAGTGTATATATATGGGTCATTCTTCAACTATGGTCAAATGTGGTCTCAAAAATTTTAGAAAATCAAACACATATTTTAGGTAATATTTTGATATGTTTTGCTTATCCATTATGTGTAGAAACACATTCTGGTAGCTGTTGTGATGAAATTATTTAGATAATATATATTTTTTCTCATTTTAGTCGAACATTCAGAGGAAAGCGTCATTTCCATCACACCACAAACAATGTGTTTTACAAACAAAATTATTTACAGAACTCATGTTTTCAAAACATTTCATGAAATTTCACACATAACTGATCCCAAATATATAAATATATTTATTTTCAGGATTGTAAGGACAATATTTTTCCATTGTTAAGATGACAAACACCTTTAAACTGTTTTACTGAAGTCTTTCAATGAAGTTCTTTCATGACACAAACATGAGTTTTCCAATCCCAGATATGAATTGCAGCCATAGCTGCATAATTTTCAAAACTACAAAATATTATTAGTGTGACTGTGTTATTTTTATAAATTTTATTTACAAATGTGTGATGTGATGGAAAAGACAGCACGTGTTGGAAATGACGTGACAACCAACATTGCTGAACAAAGTTCACTTAAACAAAGTAACATCAGTCTTAACATTGTAACATTTAACTATTAATGCACATTTAGATGGTAGACAGTTGCTCCTTCCCTGCTCTCTATGTGCTAAAACCTACACACAAAACTACAATACTTCATTTCATGGCAATCAAATTCAGACCATAGGTTTTTCCATCCTAAAAATGTTGAAACGGTAACGATTTGACACTGACAAAGGTTTTCTAATCCAAACACATATTAACACAACCTGACTCTTACAGTACACAGTATGTCCTCACATTGTTGGACCTTACTCCCCTCTCATTTTGAGCTGTCGCAGGTCCATGCTGGGCCATGCCAAGCTGGTAGCCTTACCAGCTCCTATCATCCCTGTAAAACTTGTTACAGTTCTAGCACACAATAGAAAAATTCATAGTCATAAAATGTCATGTGATTGCTGTAAAACCTGTGTGCTAGCTGCCTTGCACTTTTTATCATATGCATTTTTTAAACTAATGCTCTCTCCAATACCAACATTAAATGAATGTTTAACTACACTAAAGTTTATGTACACAATATGAAGTAGTTGATCCAGTGTTTTGTGTGATTATTTAAGTTAATATTATATTAACTTGATATAAGCCAAATAAAAAGCATTCATAACACCATCATTGTCATTTCCATCACAATGAACAAAGTGATGGAAATGACTGTTGTGGAAATGACAATGTGTCACATTTTTTCAAAAATCTCATGTTGTATTAGCATGCTAATCTCTGTTTTGAAGCTAGCATTAAATATACACAAAATACACAATATAAAATGTTATTTTAATCATTATTTGTAAATTCAAAGAAAATATGAGCTGTTTGGAAATGACAACCAATAAACATATTCTTTGTTTGGGCAATATTTACCTTGATTTTTTTCAGCTTTCATATTCTTCCAGGGAGCTAGCTCTGCTCTCCTGCCATGTGCTCTCCTGTGACTGACTGTTACCGTGGTTACAAGTGTACAAACCTTAAAAAAAACCTCCCTAAAGTTACATTTTGTGGTGTGTGATGGAAATGACAGTGATCCCAAGGGACAGGTGTTCTTTTTATAAAAAAAGACATTTAATACTATTGTATCTTACAACACATGGTATGTTTCATTAAAATAGGTATTTATGTACCATTTGTCTGTAAAGTTAGTTTTTAAATCAAAATGTAATTCAATAGTAAGAGGGACTGAACGTCAAAAATCTGACCCAGGGACAAAGGAAGTATAGCACAATCCATACATATAAAACCATGGTTTATGTAGTAAAAATAACACTTGACCTTTAAATTAATTTTTGTATGTTCCTCTTGGTGTCAAGTAACTGTGCCAAAAATAAAAAATCAAGAAATGTCTTTTGTATCTATTATTCCTGCAAAGGACACAAATTCTACCGTAGTTGAAGAATGACCCATATATATATATATATATGTATATATATGTATATATATATATATATATATACATATATATATATATATATATATATATACACATATATATATATATGCAGTACACACACAGGCAGAATATATGTTTAAATAGGCTTTGATCTTAAAACAAAAAGGCAAAACTACCTGTTCTCTGAGTTGAGAAGGTTTAATGACTGTAATAAAACTGGGGACATTTTTTGGTCAAGAGCACATGATAAAGGGATAGTTTGGCTTATCTGAAGTGGGGTTGTATGAGGTGTTTGCCGAAAGTCTGAGTATTCGCCTCTGCAGACGGCTGTTGGCAGTTGGCACGCCTCCAGTGTGGAGAAGCAGAGAGGGGCACCAGCACAGAAGCTACGCAATGACCCACTGTTGGACAGGGTTATTGGTAAAAGGTATTTCAGCCACTCATGCTTTTTTAGCCACATGAAAAAAATCAGTATCAGTTTAAGTGTACATTATAATTACAATATTTTCACCATTTTACTTTCCCTCAGACAGCCTTTTGTGATGGGAAACCACCATTATGTAAACCAAATATCACTCTCCAAACTATCCAAACTCCACAGGTGAAATCAGTAATTTAAGCTCCTTACGATGCATGGAGGGTTTCACCCTAAGTCCAGCGTCCTGAGGCTATACGCTAAGCGGAAGACAGGGGGCCGCGGACTCGTGAGCGTCAGAGCCACTATCCAGGAGGAAACGGCAAGCCTCTGGGAGTACATCAGGAAGATGGCGCCCAATGATGACCTGCTGGCTGAATGCCTCACGCAGCAAAAGCCCAGTAAGGAGGAGCCAGAAGGGATGGCATGGACAGACAAGCCCCTGCATGGCATGTACCATCGACAGCTTGAGGAAGTGGCTGACATAGCGAAAACATACCAGTGGCTGGAAAAGGCTGGACTGAAAGACAGCACAGAGGCACTGATCATGGCTGCACAAGAGCAAGCCTTGAACACAAGGTCAATAGAGGCCGGGATCTACCACATCAGACAAGACCCCAGGTGCAGGCTGTGCAAAGATGCCCCTGAGACAATCCAGCACATAACAGCGGGGTGTAAGATGCTGGCAGGGAAGGCATACATGGAGCGTCATAACCAGGTGGCTAGCATCGTGCACAGGAACATCTGTACTGAGTATGGGCTGGAGGTCCAGGGATCAAGGTGGAAGACACCTCCAAAGGTGATCCAGAATGACCGAGCCAAGATCCTGTGGGACTTCCAGTTCCAGACAGACAAGCTGGTGATGGCAAACCAACCGGACATAGTGGTGGTAGACAAAGAACAGAAGACAGTCACAGTGGTGGATGTAGCGATCCCAAGTGACAGCAACATCAGGAAGAAAGAGCACGAGAAGCTGGAGAAATACCAGGGTCTCAAGGAGGAGTTGGAGAAGATGTGGGGTGTAAAGGCAAAAGTGGTCCCAGTAGTGATCGGGGCACTCGGAGCAGTAACCCCAAAGCTGGGAGAATGGCTCCAGCAGATACCAGGAAGAACATCTGAGATCTCTGTCCAGAAGAGCGCACTCCTGGGAACAGCTAAGATCCTGCGCAGAACCCTCAAGCTCCCAGGCCTCTGGTAGAGGACCCGAGCTTGAAGGAGGCACAATACCGCCCCAGGTGGGGCGAGAAGGGGATTTTTTTTTATTTTTATTTTTTTTTTTTTTTTTTTTTTTTTTATATACACATATATATATATATGCAGTACACACACAGGCAGAATATATGTTTAAATAGGCTTTGATCTTAAAACAAAAAGGCAAAACTACCTGTTCTCTGAGTTGAGAAGGTTTAATGACTGTAATAAAACTGGGGACATTTTTTGGTCAAGAGCACATGATAAAGGGATAGTTTGGCTTATCTGAAGTGGGGTTGTATGAGGTGTTTGCCGAAAGTCTGAGTATTCGCCTCTGCAGACGGCTGTTGGCAGTTGGCACGCCTCCAGTGTGGAGAAGCAGAGAGGGGCACCAGCACAGAAGCTACGCAATGACCCACTGTTGGACAGGGTTATTGGTAAAAGGTATTTCAGCCACTCATGCTTTTTTAGCCACATGAAAAAAATCAGTATCAGTTTAAGTGTACATTATAATTACAATATTTTCACCATTTTACTTTCCCTCAGACAGCCTTTTGTGATGGGAAACCACCATTATGTAAACCAAATATCACTCTCCAAACTATCCAAACTCCACAGGTGAAATCAGTAATTTAATTCATAGAGCACGGGAGCTACTGGTTTACCGCTGCCTTCGTTTGTTAGTTTGTTTGTGTTATTGTGTAACTTCAGTGAATCCAACCTAGTCCTTTAAAACACAGAAGTCACCAGAAGTCACACAATAACACAAACAAACTAACCGATTGAGGCGGTGGTTGACCAGCAACTCCCATGTTCTGCGAGGTGAGTTTGGTTGGTTTGTAGTGATACAGATTTTTTTCAGGTGAACCTTTTTTTAAGTAGCTAAAATTTTGTTTTGTTTTGTTGCTGCAGTACATTACAGCTGTACAGCTTCCGTGCTGGTGCTCCTCTCTGCTTCTCCAAATTGGGGGCGTGCCGACTGCCACCTACTGTTGCGAACACTCTGCCTATCAAAAGGTACCTCATACAACCCTACTTCAAATAATCCAAACTATACCTTGACTTTGAGCAACAGTGTGACTCAGGTCAAAATTCATTTAGGTTAAAAAGAATTTGCTCTGCAATCACTGCTTTTATTTTGGGATAGCTCCTGAGGCAGTGCTGCCTAACATTGTTACTCGAACATGATGAAGTGTCCCATATCTTACAGAGCCTATTTAAACAAATCACCCACATTCTTAAGGTTTCATTTTATTTAGTCTTTCACCTGTAGCTGAAGCCATAGACGTGCGTCCTGGTATAAAGAACAATTAGTGATGGCAATGGAGTTATCAGAGTCTTCTTTGCCATTCCCGACAAGGTGAGTATCGGGGAAATGACCTAGAAAATCAGAGTTGAGCAAAGCATTGAAAGATGAATTAAAAATAAGAAAACAGTGACAGATCACAGACAGGGGAGCAAGAAGCATGTGCTTCAAAGTGCTGTTTGTTGAATCTGTTTGCATCTGTGTGTGAAAGTGAGACCGAGCTGCTTCTTGCCTTCTCCGTTTTCAGCACATGGCCGCAGTTTCCTCAAAGCTTTTTCTGTGCTGTTGTTCCACACTATAATCTCTCCATCGTAGCTTCCTGCACACATCAGAATCGAGACAAAACAAAGCAAAAGAACTCATGAGAACCTCTTAAAATTGCATGTTGCTTTTTGGCATTTTTGTGTAGACAAATACACTGCAAAAACTAAGGCTTTCATATTAGCCATTGGAGCAGAAAGGAGATGCCACATTTTCAAAAGAAATATTAACAACACAAACTTTCTCTCAACACACACACTTTTACTTAACTTGTGCTGCTGAATCATGCAAACCAGCCACTAAAACCACTTTAAAGATGATAAAGCTCAACATCTGTCCCCAGCTACCATCTGTTCCACCACTCAAACCTTAAAATTCACCTCAAGAGAAAGTGCTTTTCAAATAATCTACATTATATATAAGAAAGAGTGTGTGTGTGTGTGTGTGTGTGTGTGTGTGTGCGTGTGTTGTGTGTGTTTATCATATAAGGCAGGAATCTCATCAGGTGGCTCCACAGTTGAACAGCAGGAGTTAATGAGATATGTGAGGAGTGTGTTAGCGATGGGAGGTGTGTATGTGTGAGCAATAGGAGGTATAAAGTTTATGAGAGTGTGGGTCGCCTGCATTATTCATGCAGCCCAGGGCCAGCTTCTGTATTTCAAGTGACTTTTATCAAGTGGCGCATGAGTGTGTGTGTGTGTGCGGGAGAGGGATAAGGAGGAGGGATAAGGTGAGGGAGTATAGATTATCTGCATCATCAACAATGTTAAGCTTTGAAATGGAGCTGGATAAACATCACCTTCATTAACTTTTAAAAGTGCTCTAATGCAGCACATGCACCAAAGCACATAAGTCTATAAGCACAGCGCTACATCCTGCTCATGAACTGAAGAAGAAATACATTAAAGTACGTACAAGTGCATACTGACAAACTCTCACTTCTGTTTCTTTAAAAGACCACTCTACCAATTTAGCAGTCCACTCTTGTAACATCGTTGGACTTACAATGGACAATTTCAAAATCGAAAAGAACAGAAAACAGATATTTTCTCTCATGCCATGCATTCCTCTTCCTTGTCAAAACCTGGCATCTACATTCCCACAATGCAACTTTGAACTGCAGACAGTTTGGTCAGAGATTCGGGTGAATCATGCTACTAGCTGCTAAAAAGACAGAGTGAGGAATTCAATCAATTCATCACTCTCCCTTGACTTTGTATTACATGAAGGTGCTTCTTGTCGCTTTCTGTCTGTCTAAAAGCTGCTGTGTGGTTGGATGCACCACCAACACATTGAAGAATTCAGAATAATTTTTTTTATAAGCTTCTGAACACAAAAAAACTGAACCTTTATGAAGACAAAATGGATACAGATGTGAGACATCAGCAGGATGAATGGGAAAACTGTGGGATTCTGACATTCAGAACGTTATGTCTAAATTGCAGTTGCTAAATTTTCCAGACAAGCTGTAGAGGCTGAAGCTAACAAAACTATGGAAGGCCTGGTTTTGATCTTTATTAAGGTAAATGATGATCTTACCTGGGGGTTTGATCAAATAGTTGTAAATATCAAAGTATTTCATTGGCCACAGAGGGGCTACAGAGGTCTGGTAAGCCTTAAACTTTATTTCATATTCAAAATTGTACAGCCCCAACTGAGTCTGGCTCAAGTCAGGTGACATCACTAGAGGACATTTATCAGACTTTACTGCTCCTGCTGGAGCCACAAAAGCCTTCATACAGTTTTTTTTTTCAAACAGCCTATTTTCATAGGCGTAGTGCCGCCATGGCACAGCGGACAATGGTCCACAATTTTTTCTCCATGTGAGGAAACATAGAATATTCATAATATGCATAATCTGGTTTCTTTTTTTTTTTTTTCTTCTTTTTTTAAATGATTTATTTATTGATGAAAATGAGGGTACAGGTAGCATACATTTGCTCTGTAGTTGACATTTTTTAACAATATTGAAAAAAGAAAATAAATAAATAAAATAAAAAAAATAAATAAATAAAAATAAAACAACAATTAAGAGAAGACAGAAGAAAAGAGAAGTAAGGGATTCCAACGAAAAGAGATATACCATGCACTGTCTTCCCATAAAACGCTAATAATGACAACGTGAAGAGACAAACAACACCCCACCCCCAAAACCCCTGTATTTAGTGTGATTCTTTGCATTTAGAATGGTATTAACCCATAAAAACTGCCATATTAATAATGTAAATATGAACATATATTTGGATATAAAAAAGAAGAGAGAAAAAAAATTCATTAAATAAAATAAAATTAAGTCCAGATGCAAGTAATACAGTCGGTGAATGTTTGCCATCACATTTAAGATGAGGTAAAGCATCTATGAAGGCTCCCGATATCTTTCTAAATGTTGTGGGCCTTTTTCTGACATTGTAGAGGATCTTGTCCGGAGTACAGTATGATGTTAATTCATTGATCCAGTGTCTTTGTGAGGGAGGAAGGTCAGATTTCCATTTTACTAAAATACATTTTTTCCCAGCAGTACTAGCAAGTAAAATTAAGTGTTGGATGAAATTATCTATTTTCAATGCTTTCAAATCTCCCAGGATCCATACTTTGGGATCTAGTGGAATATTATATTGTGTAACGTCTGAGGTAGTTTTAATAATGTATTTCCAAAACTCTGCAATCATTGGGCAGTGCCAGATCATATGCAAAAGATCTGCATTTGTAACCTTGCATTTCTGGCATACGGGTGATATAGTATTGTTAAATGTGTGCAGCTTAACAGGTGTATAGTACGTTCTGTGCAAGATGTTGAATTGAATTAATCTGTGCTTAGTTGAAGTTAATAATGTTTGTGCTTGTTCCAGAAGCTTATTCCAATCAGCATCGTCATATGAACAATTAAGGTCCCTTTCCCATTTGTGTTTTATGAGAGATTTCCCATTTTCAGGACAGTTGTTATTGAGGATGGTTTCTTTTTTTAAGTGCTTGGAGATCTTCTCATCACTAAGGTATATCCCCGATCAGACAGGGTGCAGTTTTTGCAGTGATAGGTGAGACTCTTAGTGCAGCAGAGAGACAGACGGGCTGAGTTATAGAGAGAGTGGTCATGTGACATCTCAACATGATGACACTATTCATAAAGTCAGTCTTTGATCAGGAGGCCAGCTATAGTTGATAATGTACTGTACATTGTTAAATGATACTTTAATCATGATGTGCATGCATGAGGGCGTCATAGGTGCGCTGTACGTAAATAGCACTACATTTCACGCCGTCGTACTCCCCAATGCCCGCAACACATGCTCTGCTTACCTGAGTGTAGTTTTCAGCAAATTAAGAAAATTATCTCATTTTGACAACATACCAGCAACATCACACCTTTAACAATGGTTTAAATGTCTATATCTGTGCAGCATGTCCGTGACATGAAAAAATCAATGAAGGGCAATATTTTCCTGGTGTGCGCACTCTCTCTCTTTCTTTCTCTGAATGACACGACTGCTTTCTTGTTACAACTAGAGATGCTCCGATACCATTTTTTCCTTCCCAATACTAATTCCAATACATGAATTGTCTGTATCAGCCGATACCAAATACCAATCCAATACCAAATCTCAGAGTTCAACCCACTCTGTCAAGGGTCTGTTTTGTTTTCCCAATAAACCCAAAACAGTCCAATCCAGTTCACAATCACAAAAGAAAGACAACTCATCTCCGCTAAAACACCAGCAACTCCTGGAGACATTCCAACTGGAATACACAACCCACCGGATAATTGCTCCCCCAACACTGACTCCAGAGACCATTTTTTGGAATAATACATTATGTGATATTTGAAGGGTAAATCACTGGCACACTTGCCAAATGCCTGATGCGACATTACAGGCAGTATCAGATGAATTTTCTGATACTGGCATCAGTATTGGAACAACACTGTTATGAAACTTCACTTTTTTTCTCAACTCTTCTGAAAACTCAGTGTAGAAACAAATGGCTGGCAATAACAGTGCAGCAGCAGCAATGCTGTCCACACAGGTGTGAGTTGCAGCACCTCAGTGAGGTAGCCGTCATGCACATATAGAGGGAGGCAGTGTGGCATGAGAGACCTTTAAAAATGCTTTGATGTGTAAAATGGGTAGAGTTTCCCTTTAACTCACGAACTTGTCAACAAAAAAAAATGAAATATACAGTATGTATAAAGCAGAGCATAGTCTCTTTGAAAAAGATGTCAGTGCTGTCACTCAGTATTCTGATTTCTGTGCTTTCATTTCCATTTCTAAAACATTTTGGCCACCAATCAAAGTTCAGATGAGTTGGTCCTCGGTCGCTTGGAAGGTGTTCAGCCATGGAGGATTAAGGGATCCGAGGAAAGAAGGAAGAGTGGAAAGGGGAGAGGTTGTGACTGAAGGAGGTACACAGGACCCCTGTGTACATGTACCCTGCTGTGTGTGTGTGTGTGTGTGTGTGTGTGTGTGTTTGACGGTGTCTGTGTGTGAGAAGCCAAGCGGAACCTAGCGAGGACTCTGAATATAAATGAGGAGGCTTCAGTCCCACATCAGCCAAATGTTCCTGCTGCAACTTGATTCAACTTGAGACGCAAACAAACAGATGCAAGTACAAAAAAATACACACAGAGACACACACACACACACACAGTCCCAAAATGTGTGCGTCCAACAGAACTTTAAATTGACTTTTGTCACTGGTGGCCATGATGCCACCACTGCTTTCACTTGGCAGCAGTAGCACATAATTTGCCAACATGCAAGCTTTGATGTGAAACAGTATCACTGCAACCCTGAAGAAATGTGCTGGCAACTCAAACTAATGCGTCATCGCTTTTAGACGCCGTCTTTGTGTTGGCGGATTTGGGGAAGAAAGAATTAGCAAAAATAGTAAATGTAGAAAATAACAGTGATGGTTCACATCCACCTTTTGCCAAGATAAGTGTGGAAATGCAGGAAATCGGGACGTGACTGTGATTCATCCTTTTTTCACATTCGCCCAAAGGCCAGAGAAAGAGACAGCAACACAAGGAATATTAAAGAGCAGGAGGAATTTATGAATGAATTTCATCATTTAGGTTTTTTCTTTTTTCTTTCTTTTTTTTTGGACAAGACATTAGTGATCTGGATATACCAGTACATCTGAAGACAGAAAAGCAGGGTTTCAACACCTTTCAAGGCACTTTTCTAACCTTTTCCTGCACCTAACAGCTGTGGTCAATTACATATTTACGTACATTCAAAATAATTATTTCACTTCTCCATCACATTAAATCAGATGTTATTGTGCGATAAACAACCAAATTATGATTTGCAATGGCATTCTACAGAGGGGTGACAAATTAAAGGATAACACAACAAAGTTAAAGTTTCAAAATGTGTCACCTGTCTGTAAACAGACTGAGCATCACTCAAACTATCACCAGACAAATGTTTGTAATCTGTTGTGGGAAGGATGTAATATTACCTTTACATTATATATTCCATAAATAAACATGCTGTAATTGACATACAAATATTGAATCACCCTCAGTCCCTCCTGAAAAATCATTTTACCCTGCAAACTTGCCAGCTAAACAAACTTACAGCCAACATTAGCACTATCGAAAAGTCCCTACCATGGCTTACAGCTTACAGCGAACTATTCAGTCTGATAGCGATTTATTATGAAAGTAAACTCTAAACCCTTCCTGCAAACAGCAACTGCTAACTTAAGATGTAATTGTTAACATGTCCAGCTAACTAACTAGCATCACAGCTGCAGTAACGTTACCTTCAGCCAAACTTGTTAGATACCGCTGCATTAACAAACTCATGGCTTTTTCCCAGAAGCAGGTTTAGTTTACTTCTCTGTGAAATCGAAGGCCTCGTGTTTCAACTATTACTCCCAGTTTTGGAGTTAAATCTGCCTCTGTTATCAACATAAACTGCATACATGCAGTGCAAGAATGGAAAGCTTGACAGGCGTAGTAACAGTAACTAAGGAGGGCAGGGCTTAGCAAAGGATCAAATACAATTTCAAGCAGTTTCAAGCACTTTATCCAAAATTCAAGCACTTTTCAAACATTTCCAGTACCTGTTCAAACCCTGGGAAAGATCAGAGGTTTGATAGCCAAAAAGTGTTTATGAACAACACAGATCTTAATCTTTTATCATTAGAAACCAACAGTTCTATGCAATAGAATTATTCAGTATTTCCAGTATAAGGTAACTAAATAAATAATAATAGATCTACAGGCAGAGCGCTACATTTTAGCCTATAACATAAAATGCAACCTATGAGGTGAATCATTTGTATTCATCAGACAAACTACCAAGTCCTCAAAAGGCATCAATATTGTGAACCGATTGGCTGCGTGACAGAATAGAAATGACAGATAAGGGGTGTTTTCTTGCGAACACTCTGCTGGCGAACTGCAAAATATTCAATCATGGCTTTTGTTTTGTCAATTTCCTGCATCAGCTATTAACAAAAGCATTCAGTGATTTGGCTTGAGCCTGAAAATGCAACCAAACTGTCACATTTCAGAGAGCTAGGGAAATAAACACACCTTCAAACACCAACATACATCATTTTATTCTCTCTTTTTAGCATATACAGACCCCCAATCCTTTCAGCCATACGCCACACACACACATACACAGGCACACACTCTCATGCTTGAAAGATAGAAAGCACTATGTCTCATTTCCTTTCACTCCCACTGAGAGAGCTCTAATAAACATAATTTAAATTGGGCATTTGGATTAAATTGGAGGTGGAGGGTGCAGTGTGGGGCTGTGCGTGTATGTGTGTGCATATATGTGGGTGGGGTAAGAAGTAAGAAATGCAGCAGGCTAACTAGGGAGATGAGGTAAAAAAAATAAAATAAACAGAAGTGAACGGGGAGTGTCAGTTAGAGACTGGAGAAAAAAAGTGAGAGGAAGCAGGCGGAGAGAGGAGCCGAACACGCCGACAAAGAAATTGGGGAACGAACTTTGAAGAAGTTTCCAAGTTCACAGAGTAGCTCCTGAATTGCGCTTTTGTTCCAGCTCCAACTATTCATTTCCTTCCAAACCATTTCTCCCTCCAGCTTTGAGAGCACCCACTCTTATCTACCTTTCCACCTCCATCCCTCACTTTATCGCTCTCTATACTTATCTGTGGGGTTGAAGCGTCTCGGAAGGCCAGAGAAAGGACCGCTCGGCTCGCACAGACTGGTAAACTGAAACTGAACTTTCAATACGTGAAGCAAAGTGATACCAACTTTACAAACTGAAGAGCATACTGGGGGAAAATTGGGTGCAGGGTGTTTGTAGTTTGATGGTTATAGAAGTGGACCAGTGATGGAGGATTGCCAGTTCAATCCCTCAGGCAGAAAAACCTAAGAATGTGATGAAGGTGCCTTGCTGGTATTTCAAAGTATGCTGTCTTCACATCTAAAGACCTTAACAGACCAGGTCACCCAGATTATCTTTTGTCAGGGTGTTGATTTATTCATGTAACGGGTGAGTTCTTTGTTTCTGTGGTTGGTGGTGGTTGTCTGTCTTGAGCTGCTTGATGTGACAGCTTGGCAGATGGGATCAAATGCCACAGGGGTGAACTCCAGGGTCCACAATATCACAAAAACAAAACTCTGTAAAGTCATGTGCACTAAACCTTGGAGAAGAGTTTCGAAGATTGCATGAACTCACAGGCGTGGAAGAAAAAAAAATAATTTGAGTGATAGAAAGAAGAGAAAAAAACACTCCTCGTCTGCTCTTCCATTAGCCTGAGGCGCCCAGTGTTTCTGCATTTTAATAAGTACTGGTATGATTGTAGGACTTCACATGTGAGTATTTCCATTTCATATCACTGAATTCATGCACTGATCAGTTGCCAGATCATTTTGATGATAATTCTGGATAATTTCCTGCAATGTTTAATTTTACTTTCTTTTTTTAAATGTGCAACAACACTACTGCAGAAAATAATGGAGAAGTAATAAATACAGACACAAAAATGCCTCCCCTGCTGGTCCAACCAACTACTTGTGGAGACAAACAAAATAAAGAAAAATAACAAGACAAAAACAGAAGAGGAAATTTGTCAGTCTGAGTAATTGTACCTCCAAGCTCTCTGTGGGTGGTGCTTAGTTATGGTTATATTACCTCACACACACACACACACACACACACACACACAAGCGTTTACTTATCTCATTTTTGGGGACATTACACAGAGTTACATTGATTTCCTGGAGACCTGACCCATAAACACTACTCGCCCAATTCTAACCCTAACCTTAAAGAGATAGTTCAGATTATTTGAAGTAGAGTTGTATGAGGCACTTATTGATAATCCATGTATTTGCTACAGTCGATGGTGGTTGGCACGCCCCCAGTTTGGAGAAGCAGAGTGGAGTACCTGCAGAAAAATAATTACTGTACTGCTAAGGACAGGATCAGCCACTTAAAAAAGGTCCACCTAAAAGAAAAGGTCTCCTTTGCTTTGTCATCAGATTGTCTCTTCTGACAGGAAACAGCTGTTATAAGTCAAATCTTGTTTTCTCCAAACCAGCCAAACTCCATAGACAAAATCAGTCATTTTACCTTGCAGAACACAGGAGTTGGCGGTCTATTGCTGCCTTGATCTGATAGTTTGTTTGTGTTATTGTGCGACTCTTGTGAATCCAAACTATCCTTTTAAAACACTGAAGTCACGTAATAACACAGACTAACTCAAGGCAGCAGTTGACCAGCAAGTCCTGTCTTCTGCAAGGTAAAATGACTGATTTTGCCTATGGAGTTAAAGACAAATATTCGGTGGTATTTGGCAGTTTCCCATCTCTGATGGTAAAGCTGTGAAAATATTCTAAATATAGTGTACACTTAAACTGATATTGATTTTTTTAGGCGGACCTTTTAAAATTGGTTGAAATAAAATTTGTTGCTGTCCCAGTGGTAGAACCCCACTCCAAATTATTCTAAATATCCCTTTAACCATTGACCCAAAAATCAGCTTTTGTCCGCAGTTGAACCAGCTGTCCCCAGTTAACTGGTAATGAGTCTAAAATGTGCCCCCGAAAATATCTTAAGACATACCTACACATGAACACTGACAGAGAGAAAAAATACAGGTAAAGACTGGTCTATACTGTAAATAAATACTAGGAATATGTGAAACAAGTTTGTAATAACTTTTTATTGGAAATACACTTTGATCTCTCTCTTAGACAGCTGCTAGCAATGAGCAGAAGCTGTGTGTGTGGTTTTTAAAAAAAAAATCATATATACTGCCTGACCTTTCCAGTTCACCTGCCTTTAATACAGCTCTAATTAAGAATTTAATTAGGATGGAACTTGCCAATTAATATGCTTCTAACATGTAAAGGTTTCAGCCTGTGGTGGAGGCAAATGTCAGCTCAGAGAAGAGAAATAGGAAACTGCTGTTCCTCTGAGGAATAAAATACTGATTTATTGGGGGAAAATGCCAAAAAACATCTACACACTTACACTATATGTTGCAGCAGTGTGGTTTGCATGTTGCATGTTAAAAGCACACAGGAAGTTTCTAATTAATCATTTTCGGTTCACTTATGCCTGTTTTTTTTTTATATCGTGCAATCTTGTATAGATACTATGAATATATTCGTGGTTGTTTAGTATTTGCTAGTTTGAGTTGTAGTATGTGTACAAACACAGTTGATTTTTTGATTGTGAATTCTGAAATATGTTAAGTTTCTCTTGGCCTACACATGTGTGCCGACACACATAAAAAACATGGAGCTATTTCCAGCTGAGAGAGACGTGTGGAGCATGAGTCCTTTGATAACAACACCACTTACTTTAATCAGCAGATAAGTGCTCCCACTTCTTTGTTTTTTTCAAAGTTTCATTTTCATCTCACAGCATGTTTTTTCGTCTCTCCATCTTTCTCTTTCCTCTGCATGAGCCCTCATTCTTAATTCAAGCCATAAAAGTGTTAGAGAACACACTGAAATACAGGAGCGCACACGCACATGCACTCTCATGACACTGAGTGCACATCTCTTCAAATAAAAGTTCTCACAATAAGTCAGTTACTTAATAAAGTGTGTAGGTGAACAGTGTGTGTAGGTGAAATTACTGTCATCTTTTCATTTACAGCGTCTCTTTTCTTTTTTCTTGTCAATATCAAAGGTGCCCATACACCTGTATACACACACACACACACACACACACACACACAGACAACACATGCACACACCTGTGACCAGAGTCTGTGGGGGCTGGAATGCGGCACAGAGCACATCACTGCGATGCTGAACACCTCCTTCCACTCTGACGGTTCAACAAAGGACTGCGAGAAGGAATGCAGACGGAAAACTGTTAACATCCTGCAGAGACACAGAGAAGGTGGTGATGAGACGTGAGAGAGGTGTAAAGGTATGTGACACACATCCTAGACTTTCTCTACAAAACAACCTGGTTCATCAAGACACACTCGCTCACTCCACTCAGTCCATGATACATTTGCTAATCAGGAATGAGCAACATCTGTTCATTTTGTAGGATCACCATGATGATGATAGATGGAATTTTCCATCCCTCACAGAGAACTTATCAAGTTCTGCTGAACCCGCGCTCATTTGAACCTTTGAGCCATAAAGTGCACGAATGCCGACCGGCACTCAGAGATTTGTGTGAAGGAAAACAACTTTCAGATTTAAGATAGAAACCCAAGACTTTGGTCTGTCAAACTCTTGCTCATTTGACCTTTGAGCCATAAAGATGTATCCTCCCCGATACTGACCTAAACCAGAGACTTTGCCAAGTGACAGTGATCAAATTTACGATGACACTTAAAACTCCGTCAAACATTCCAAGAGAAATTCCCGCCAGGAACAAGAGACAAAGAACACCCTGTGCCATGCAAAATTAAAGTGTATATTGTCAATATACTTTGTCTAACCACTTGAAAAGTATTAGCTTCTTGCTAATAAATGTTAACCTAACTAATCAACAGGAAGCACACGATTGATGGAGACATCAAGCAACAAGCTCTGCTTCGTATGTCCTGAACCTCATGATGTTTGAGTCATGAGTGTATGTTCTTGCTTTATACATTTTAGGAACTGATATATATATATTTTTTCATTTCTCATTCTTCTTGATATTGGTGTTAACCTGTACTCATACATTAATAACGTTAGTAATAACCTTGGTCTGTGCCCTTTCCATTCCACATGAATGTCATGCGTTTAGACTTTTTCAACAGCTAACGACATATAGATTGTAAGTGTATCAATGTCTAATTGGAAAACTTGTCATACCTTGTAATATGACAAGTTTTAAGTTAAAATGCCACTCTGCCTTAGCCTGATCTTCAGATGACTCCTTGGGGTGTGTGTGTGTGTCTGCCAACCCCTCCTCTTTCACCCATCTCAGGAGAGATAAGCAGACACATTCCTTCAGCCTAAGAAACCCTAAGATGTGGACATTAACTTGATTTTATTGTATTATTTCATTTGATGTGTATATAGGAACACCTACACCCTATATAATATGATGTTGTGACATGATTACCATTTATAACTTTGCAAACCTGATTAATCTTGTATATTACTTCTTATAAGTTGATAACATCTGGTTTATTAAAGTGTTAATCAAGTGTGTATTAATGTGGCACTTCTCAGCAACTGAGAAAGGTCATACATGGAAAACATGGAAGCATTAAACTTTTAATAAACTTTATCAATCCTTTAAGAAAGAATTTGGAACAAGGGAAAGAATTAGAAAGATAGATTTATAGGGAGGAGTGGTGAAGTTTCGCGCCACTGAGACCAGACCCCCGCCCCTTTCTACAGAAGACTACTAAACAAGAGAAGCCAGGAGCTTCTCCGCACTCACTTCACGCTTACTCTACTCTACACAGTCTTCAGAGACACAGAGATGAAGATTCTTTGGACTCTTTTCAGCCTCATGATGGTCAACGCCTGACCCTCTGCTTGAGGGCAGGACAGGCCTCTGGCCTGTCCTGCCAAGAGGCCAACTCTCTGCCTGACAGAGAGAGGACAATTTAGCACAAGCCGCACCAAACGTGAGGAACATGGTGCGTGAAGATGACTTCTGTGAGAAACAGAAAGACTCAGATTTCAAATTAGAGAAACCTACGAGAACTCTGAAATGCCTGATCTTCTAATTAAACCAAAGTTAGAAGAACCAGGGCAGCTGCCTGCATCTCCACCCAAGTGGAGGTGTGTTGTGAAGATGGTACGACTCTGCTGCCTGCAGAGACAAGAGATCCAGAATGCCCGAGCATGCCGCTCCAACGAGCTCCAGACGAGAGGAAAGGACAGATCCGCCACCGGCGCGGGACCCTCTGAGAGACCCAAGAGCCTGAGACCCGGCGTGTTTCTCCTTCCTCCTCCAAAGCAACCCTTTTCTGGTCATCGAAAGAACCAGGTGATACAGATGCTTTTCCTGTGACATTTGGGGTTGATGCTCTAGGTTATAGAGAGTAAAGATTAGGTTCAGATCAAAACTCGACAACTAACTATTTCAAATATTCTCTTTTTGGTTTCCCATCTCTCTCAACTGCTGAATGGTGCCTTAAACAGTGAATTTCACTGCTTTGTTTTAAAGATGTTGTCCACTTATGATTTAAAGACTTAATAATGCATCTGACTAAGATCTGCTTGATCCGATTCGGTGGTCCTTATTCACAAACATAGGATGCTGTATTGATGCTTCAGTCATTCAATCAGTTATGCTTTCGTTCATCGTTGTTCTCATTGTATTCATTATGTTCGCTCGTGTTTGTCTTTACATTATGTGTGGTCGTATTTGTTTGTCCATTTATGTTTGGTAGTATTTGTGTCTAGTTAGTACTTAATAAATCCTTCATTTATAAAGAACTGATCATGTGAGTTTGTGTGTATGAAATATGACGGTCACTGTACACAGGAAAAAGAACTCCGTAGCAACCCTCAGACTGAGTCTCAATTAATGAATAGGCTATCAATTTCCCTTTCTCAAGGGTGGCGCCCAGAGGTTTATTTAATTTAAATTCAATTTGGCTATTTAATATAAGTAGCTACTGACTATTTCTGATAGCCGGAAGTGAGTGTATTTCCTCTACTTCCTCTTAACAAAATAAAGTATTTGCTCTAACCCTAGTCAAGCATATTCCGCTACATAATGGCGCCCAACGTGGGGCCCGATCACAAACTGTATAATTTGTATACACAAACTTATGATGATCAAGAGATGGAAGTGGTTTGAGTACTTAACTGTGTTTGCGCGGAGCTGTTCCCTCGATTACCAAACAGAGTTGAAGATTAGTTGGGATAACAGTATAGCTATTGAGAGCGATACCCACATATTTGTGTATAAAATACACTAAAGTTTAGGTAATTAAGTGTCCCTATTACTGTTTTACGTTTTGTGTCATACTTGATTTTTGAATTAGTGATGATAGGACAGAATCAGTCCTTCATTCATGTGAGTTCAGGTGTTGGAACACTGTCACAAATGTAGTGGGCATTAGAGTTACTCTGTACTGGCTCAAGTTAATGGCAGCTTGGATCTCCATGCCCTGGGAATCAGCTGTAACCCAATGGTGTGAGATACCTGTTTGTGAGCTGAACCATGCTGAGCTAAAGTCAGAGGATATCTGGTGCTTCCTCCTTCCTTGCTGACAGTCCGAGATGCTGCCAAGCCCAATACGCTCAAAGATCTAATTCTGCTCATCAACTTGTAAACCAAGTTTACTGAAGGGTTGATTTGATGTCTTGTGCTGAAAGCACCTGCACGCACCGACTTGTTTTTTATAAAGAGCCCAAATGGGTTGAGTCTCAGCTGCTGCGCCGTGCCAGAGCTGCTGACCATTTGTAACGAATGTTTAATGCATATAGCGTCACCCGTACGCTCCATTAAATTAATAAATTAATTAATTAACCAGGCCTGGTTGGCGAGTATCACTGCTGCCGATGCCTCCAGAGTTGACAACAACGCCCTGAGTAATCTGTTAAGATCCTGTGCGTAGTTTCCAGAGGATGTTTTAACATACTCCAGTACCCCTCAGTCTCTGAGCTAGCTTAGCTACCTAGCATGGGACAGGCTCGCCGCTGTAGCAGTGAGGGATAACTATAAATCTCTCCTGAGTGTGCCACAAGTAGCACGGGCTTGCCATCTCACACCAACACCTGAGATAATCTGTTGTAAGAGAGTGTACCCACCCTCTGTTAGCAGAAATTGTCAGTAGGATAAATTGTAAAGATAAGTAGTACTGCAATGTGTTGGAGACACAAACTGCAACTAAATCAGACTCTTTCTTCTTGTTGATTTGACTGACTCTAGTTGTAGCAGGTTACACATAAGCCCTTAAGCTAAACTGAATTGTTGAGTACAGACTCAACAGCGGGTCGCCATTTTCCTGTGTGTAAGTTAATTTAGTGTCCTGAGCAGTTCTGGCTGGACTCCAGGTCAAACTATAAAAGTTCCTCAGTTGGGCAGTGCTAAAACCCCACTGTCCCAGATCATAGTGATCTTCTTCTAGGGTGGTTTGGTTGTCTTGGGTTAACTGAATGTAATGTGTATAATTTGTTGACTTCCTGTGTGTTACAACAGCTGAAATCCCCCTGATAACAACATTCACTGAATAGAAATATGATGCTGGTGAACCTCACCACCCTGTTTGGTTTATGACTAAAAGTCATAATGCCTCTAGTCACACAAAAGATTGAATAAATCTATATTACTACTAATTTGGACTGCGTAATCTTGCATTTTTCAAAGTGTTTACACTTTGAACTTAGAACCCCCTTTCTGATTACCTTAAAACAATTGTAAGTACCATCACCTCGATTCAAAATAATTTAATTGATTAATTCCGTTTTTAAAAACTATTTGTGATTTCTCCCTTCCTACTGCCCCTAGTAACCAAACTAGTTGAACATCAGTACAAAAACTGACTGATAGTCAGAGAACTAACTATAGTGAGACATAAAGACCATTTACAAGCTCAGTAACTTAACTTCATTAAGTATTACAGTCAACACATTTGGTTGGTCACACTACCTATTTTATTACAGAAAATGCAATATGGAAACGAACGTGACTGCTGAAAGGCTGACGCCACACAGCCTAACGCTGGTGATAAGCATGTAGAAGAACAAAGCATTTTCAGCATTTACACCTATTCTAAAATTTGAATTTTAAAGTTTGATTATCTATCCCTTCCTATGCCTTAATCAAGCATTAAAAGTGCAAACATAGTGTGACAATTGTTCACAGACTAGTGTAATCACACACACTACATTTCTTAGGGGGCTCTCTGAAATTAACACACTTTGTTTACTTTCTCATTGCTGAACACACATTCAAATTCAGTAATCATAAACCTACCAACCACATTTTCAGTCATCCAATGGATTCATGAAAGAGCAAACAACGCTGTCCCGTCAGTAGACAATAAGGCTGTATGTCCAGTCAAGGTGCACGGCTGGACAGATTTGAGTGAAGCTTCTCATCTCTTTAAGTTGCCAAGGGCCCTTTTCTATAATAGACCAGTCTAAAAGTATAACTACGAAGTTCTAGCTCATATACGAGACTATACAAGGTTGTTAGACATGCACCCCCTACCTTTACCAATTTAATGGTTATTCACTGTCTAACTCACATGCTCAATTGCTCAGTCACTTCCTTACTGCAGATCATATCTCTATCCAGGCCAGGAGCATGGTCTCCTCTTCTTTTAAACCTCCAGGGTTTCCCACCCAGCACAAATGTAGCACAACAACAGCTACACTGAACATCTGTCCCCTACTGCTACCGTGGGGCAATAATGCAAGTATCTTTTGTGGGTCATTCTCCTGCATCTAAGTATTTGTTAGCAGACCATAGTTCTGGTTCCCCATTATAGAACTCGTGAAGTTCCGAGCCCAGCTATGGGTAGTAACAAAAACTCCCTTCAACAAGAAATGTGGATGCACAAATAGGCCCAATACGGTTATGTGGAAGGATAAGAATTTGGCTTATCAGCACAAATGAGAAAACAAGCCATAGTTCTGTTGACCTGATAACAATTTTTGTGTGAAAGCATTGAAGTTTGAGATTCTGCAATTTAGGCTGAGCTAAAGACAGTTGTGGTGTCTTGCCCAACAGACTGTCTGTCTTGGGTTGTCTTTTCACCAGTCCATTAGCTGGTAATGTTTGCCCTTGACATACCTTTTTGTATAGTTAAGACCTGAGCATATTAAAAGCTGCACAGCCTTGACAGAAGCAAGGCATTCTGCTCTATCCTGTAGATACAGCTGTTAATTTGAAACCAGCTTGTAAAACCCTCCCGCTCATGTTTTTGATCGATTTGGGTCAAAGGACACACGAGTTTCTTCATACAGAATCCCCACATCTATAACAAGATGATCAGGGATTTAATGAGGTCTGATTATTTCTTGCAATTAACTGGAACTAATTGTGATTACAATAATCGGTCTTCAGAAAATCTGAGTGTGTGATTCTCTAGACTTTTGAAATTACCCATTTAATCAGGTGTTCCTATAAACTTCCAGGCAACGACCTGGTTAACCCTAGTAACCATGGGATACCCTACCTACCTAGAAGCTGGCACTAAGAGCCCCTAACTCTAAAATGGACGGTATCTGTCTAAAAGCTTAGACAGGTCCAAACCCATCATTTACAAAGCAATTGAATACACCAAACAATTGAATCTATCTCCTATTTCTTACCTATTTCCCAGTTTAGACGAGACCCTCTTTTAACAGTGGAAAATGTTGAATACCTCAATGAGCTTATGAACCAGGGCAGAGAGATAGTCAAAAATCGTAAAGGACAAGCTCCCCTCTAAAACCCTATGTGGTAAAAAACTTCTCAATTTTGAATAGACTACCTCTTAAAATTTTAATGACCAGATGCAAAATATGTGGACACCCGAGAAGGAAAAAATGTATGGTATACCATAACAGACCTACTTGTCCAAAAGTTAAAATGTTTGTGACCAGTATCCAGTCTGTGACAACAGTACTGACTTAAATTAAATAAAAGAGATGCTAGAACAGCTCCATTTCAGAGGAACTCCAAGCCTAACAGCCCTGAGCTGCCGTCTGACCTGCTCCCATTCACAGTTTGAGAGTTCTTGGGTACCTAAGCCCTAATCTTAAGAAGCCTTTACTTTTGTAAATATCCAACACGAAATGTAACACTGGTTTTAATGAGAAAATCTGTTACTGAAATGTTATTTTAGTAAAAGTGCTTGAACGTACCATAGACTGTTTTTTACTCTACAAATCACTTTATAATATTAAAGAGAGATTTTGTTTGTTGGAATAAGATCGAAAATGGAACTCAACCGCAATGTTATAAGATTTCTACTAAATGATAATCTATCAATTGCTCTTTCATAAATTAATCAGTATTTGCTTAAATAGGCCAAAATAGCTAAAATACTGTAACAGTTCCCTGAAATCCAAACTGGATACCCTCGAATGTTTGCTTGCACCAACAAAGACCCCCGTTGTGTGAACAAAAAATGAAATGTTAAGAAATATCCTTTTTTTGAGAAATTGAAACTATAAAATGTTTGATGCAAAGAATTTCCCATGTTGTTCGTTTGTTTTGAACTCGAACAACCTGAATGACTTCAACGGTCCATCAAGATAGTTTCCATTCACGGCTATGGACAGTGAAAACTGTGCAATCATGAATCTATAACAGATTTTAATTTGTAACCAATAATATTTTATAAGCTCTAAACGCAATCCAACAGGTAATTGCAATGTAATCTTCTGCATGTGATTTGACAATCTTATATGTTGTTCATGTATCATACTCTGAGCTGAATAAAGCAACAATTTTCTAACCTCAGATAATACACACGAACAAAAAGGCACACAACATTCCCCTCTGAGATGTATATAATTAAGAAGTTGCATGAAAAAGTAATACTCTTCAGCATTCTAATCCTGAGTATAACATACTCTTTTCTTTCTTTTGATAGTTTTGCTACGCATATAAACTAAGCTATTACCTTATCCAAAGCTGAGTCTGCAAGACCTTTATGTGTTCTTATAATTTCCCAGTGCTTTCATACAATACCTTGATTACATATCTTATACCGTGAGATACATAAAGGGGGGAAGAGGCCATCAACCATACACAGGGAAGTATTTGTAGCCTGCCATGCTACCTATCATGCACCCGTGCTGATCATCACACCTTGATGCCTGCGTCGACCCCAGCATCGGCTGTGCCACATCGCCAAAGGGGGGAAGAGCATCAACCCTGGCACAATTTTTTCTTTTTTTTTTTGCCTGACATGGATTGCCCTGTCATGCTACTTTCTCAAAATCATCATCCCTTGATGTCGCTCCGACTCAGCATCGGCTGTGTCGAAAACGCCCAAAGGGGGGGACTGTAGGATCACCATGATGATGAGAGATAGGAATTTTCCATCCCTCACAGAGGAACTTTATCAAGTTCTGCTGAACGCCCCGCTCATTTGAACCTTTTGAGACCCATAAAGTGCACGAATGCCGACCGGCAACTCAGAGATTTGTGTGAAGGAAACCAACTTTCAGATTTAAGATAGAACCGCAAGACTATTGGTCTGTCAAACTCTTGCTCATTTGACCTATGAGCCATAAAGATGTATCCTCCCCCGATACTGACCTAAACACCCCAGAGACTTGCCAAGTGACAGTGATCAAATTTACGATGACACCTTAAAACTAAAACTCCGTCAAACAGCACCAAGGAGAAAATATATATTTTTTTCCCCGGCCAGGAACAAGAGACAAAGAACACCGCCCTGTGCCATGCAAATTAAAAAGTGTATTTGTCATATACTTGTCTAACCACTAGAAAAGTAAAGCTTCTTGGCAAATGAAATGTTTTAACCCTAACTAATCAACAGGAAGCACACGATTGAATGGAGACAACAAAGCAAACAAGCACTGCGTTCGAATGTCCTGAACCTCATGATGTTCAGAGTCATGAGTGTAATGTTCTTCGGCTTAATACATTTTGAGGAACTGAATATCTATATTATTATTCATTTCTCATTCTTCTTGATATGGTGTTAACCTGTACTACATACATTATTAACGTTAGTAATACACGCTTGGTCTGTGCCCTCTTTCCATTCCACATGAATGTCATGCGTTTAGACTTTTTTCCAACAGCTAACGACAATATAGATTGTAAAGTGTATCAATGTCTAATTGGAAAACTTGTCATACCTTTGTAATATGACAAGTTTTAAAGTTAAAATGCCCACTCTGGCCTTAGCCTGATCCTTCAATGAACTCCTTGGGTGTGTTGTGTGGTGTCTGCCACCCCCTCCCTCTTTCACCCACTCAGGAGAGGTAAAGCAGACACATTCCTTCACCTAAGAAACCCTAAATGTGGACATATAACTGGATTTTAATTTATTATTTCATTTGAAAGTGTATATAGGAACCCTACACCCTATATAATAGATGTTTGACATGATTACCAATTATAAATTGCAAACCGTGATTAATATCTTGTATATTATCATCTTATAAGTTGATAACATCTGGTTTATTAAAAGTGTTTAATCAGTGTGTATTAAATGTGGGCACTTCTTCAAGCAACTGAGAAAGGTCAAGACATGGAAAACAAGGAAGCATTAAACTTTAAAAAACTTTAACAAATCCTAACCTTTAAAGAAAGAATTTGAACAAGGGAAAGAAATAGAAAGATAGATTTATAGGGAGGAGTGGTGAACGTTTCGCGCCACTGAGGACCAACCCCCGCCCCTTTCTTACAGAAGACTACTAAACAAGAGAAGCCCAGGAGCATCTCCGCACTCACTTCACACACGCTTACTCTACACTACACAAGTCATCAGAGACACAGAGATGAAGATTCTTTGGACTCTTTTCAGCCTCATGATGGGCCAACGCCAGACCCTGCTGCTTGAGGGCAGGACAGGCCTTGGCCTGTTTCCTGCCAAGAAGCCCCCACTCTCTGCCTGACAGAGAGAGGACAAATTTAGCACAAGCCGCACCAAACGTGAGGAACAATGGTGCGTGAAGATGACTTCGTGAGAAACAGAAAAGACTTCAGATTTTCAAATAGAGAAACCTACGAGAACTCTGAAATGCCTGATCTTCCGAAATTTAAACCAAAGTTAGAAGACCAGGGCAGCTGCCTGCATCTCCACCCAAGTGGAGGTGTGTTGTGAAGATGGTACGACTCTGCTGCCGGCAGAGACAAGAGTCCAGAATGCCCGAGCATGCCGACTCCAACGAGCTCCAGACGAGAGGAAAGGACAGATCCCGCCACCGGCGCGGGACCCACTGAGAGACCCAAGAGCCTGAACCCTGCGAGTTTTCTCCTTCCTCCTCCAAAGCACACCCCTTTTCTGGTCATCGAAAGAACCAGGTGAAACAGATGCATTTCCTGTGACATTTGGGGTTGATGCTCTAGGTATTTATAGAGAGTAAAGATTGTTCAGATCAAACTCGACACTAACTATTTCAAATATTCTCTTTTTGATTCCCATCTCTCTCAACTGCTGAAGTGGTGCCCTTAAACAGTGAATTTCACGTGCTTTGTTTTAAATATGTTGTCCACATTATGATTTAAAGACATTAATAAGCATCTGAACTAAGATCTGCTTGAATCCGATTCTTCTGGGGTGTCCTTATTCACCAACATAGGATGCTGGTATTGAATGCTTCAGTCCTCAATCATTAACATACCGTTCATCGTTGTTTCTCATTGTATTCATTATGTTCGCCTTCGTGTTGTCATTACATTATGTGTGGTCGTATTTGTTTGTCCATATATGTTTGGAAGTATTAGTTGTCCTAGTTTACTTAATAAATCCTTCATTTATAAAGAACTGATCATGTGGAGTTTTTTGTGTGTAAGAAATATGACGGTCCCACTGTCACAGGAAAAAGAACTCCGTAGCAACCCTCAGACTGAGTCTCAATTAATGAATAGTGCTATCAATGTTCCCTTTATCAGGGTGGCGCCCATAGGTTTATTTTAATTTAAATTTCAATTTGGCTATATAATATAAGTAGCTATCTGGACTATTTCTGAATAGCCGGCAGTGAGTGTATTTCCTCTACTATCTCTTAACAAAATAAAGTATTTGCTCTAACCCTAGTCCAAGCATATTCCGCTACAATTTTAATAAATTACTTTATAATTAGTAGTAGTAGTGGTCAGAACAATAGTAAAGCAGTGGCACAACAATAGCAACCGTAATAATAGTAGTGAAATTAC
This sequence comes from Lutjanus argentimaculatus, assembly GCA_034769285.1. Taxonomy (NCBI): domain Eukaryota; kingdom Metazoa; phylum Chordata; class Actinopteri; order Lutjaniformes; family Lutjanidae; genus Lutjanus; species Lutjanus argentimaculatus. The sequence goes on from JAWZSL010000001.1 coordinate 9,992,291, forward strand.
ATAGGATAACAAGTAGTAGTAAGATCCATATCAGGTCCCAAATCAAGACAGGCTAGTTACATGCAAGTCCCAATCCTAAACTTTGAGTTTGCGGAGTCCTAAACAAAGTCATAATGTGACAGTTCATCAGTCATTTTAAACAACAAGCCTTGACTTAACATCCTTTTTGTATAACATTAAATGGACCAGAGTGGCGGTTTGGTGCACTCCGTGTGTAATTTTCAAACAGTGGTGTTTCACATGTCAATTTTTGTTGATCATTATGAAATTTTTGTTCATAGAATGAAACGGTGACAAACCGTAATGTCAGTTTCCTTCATGGTTCTCTCATGCAACTTGCTGGATGGTGTGTGGGAATTTGTTCAAACAAAGCCTGATTGGGAATAAGCGGTGCGACTGTGAGTCATGGGGAATGAACAGCGTAACATGACTGATCGGAAATGAGGGAAAAATTAATGATTTGTAACATTCACACTTTTAAAATATCACACTTTTTAATCTTTTGGGCCTAGTCAAAGGTATCAAAGTATTTTCAAGTCAAAAGGCTCAAGTCCTAGGGAAGTCCAAGAGTGAAGTCAAGTCCAAGTAGCAAAGTCCTTTTTTTTCCAGTCGAGTCTCAAGTCATCAATATTTGATGACTCAATTCCTGACTCCAAGTCAAAGTCATGTCTCCCAGTCCACACTTCTGGTAATACAAGTTCATCTTATACATCATTTTATTATTATCCTTGTTAAATAGTAACTGGGGAGCCAGTAAGCAGTAGCAGCAATGTTAGTAGTAATAATAGTAGTGGTGAATAGTAGTGGTATCAGTATCAGTATCTTGTAGCAAGTAACGTAGTGATGGCAGTGGCAGTAGTAGTAGTATTTAGCAATAGTATCAGATGGTTAAGTAAAACTAGTAAGTAGATAATACTAGTATTGGTTGCTTTAGCAGGTAGTAATAGGGATAATAGCAATTGGTGGTAGCAAGCAGTAGCAACTACACTTGCAGTACTAGTGATAGTAGCAAGAATTGCAGATTCAGCAACATAGGACTAATTCGTAGTAATAGTGGTTCTATATAGTAACAGTCTAACCCGAAAGAAAAATTAAGAGCAATTCTAAATGAGAAGATTATTACAACAGAAACTAGACTATGAAACAGTACAGCAGTAGCAGTGACAGTAATAGTAGTGGAGTAATAGAAAGAAGAATACCAGTACCAGTATGCAGTGCCTAATAAGGGTAATATTTGTAGGCAAGTACACATTCGTGGCACATGGAGTTGGTAGAAGTAGTATGGTAGTAGTAGTGTAGTAGTAGTACAATGCGCACATTGCAAGGTGCAAAAGGTGACTGCAGATTGAATCTGGGAGGACAAAAGACTTCAAGTTTTTCACCCTAAAGGAAAGCTGCATTTGACCATGTTCTGAATGAGACATCTTATTCAGGTAAGACTGTATTTGACTTTAATAAAATTTTTATCATGCTCCATTGTTTAAAATAAATAAGGATTTATTCCAATTTAAATGATCAAATTCAAAATTTTCTTTGCACAGGGAGACTACACATTCAGGACAGTGTTTTAATTTACAGTATAAGAACATGGAAGCAGTTTTCTTTACACTACAGTGCAGCAGTGGACCCATGCACTATTCATCATCTCATAAGGGATTTTCAGCCACACATACTTCATTTGCCTTTTACTTTGTGTCATTACAGAGTTTTTATTGGGTTTTATTGGTTTTGATTGCGCGCAATTGTTTCAAACTGAGGAATACGTCTGTCAGGTGGGATGTGGATGTTGCAGGGCTGCATTAGGTCATAACACGAGCGGCAGAAGGACGAGTAGGATTTAGGAATTAGATGCCATGTGACAGAGCTCTGTTATGGATTAAACTGTGGTCTAGTTGATTGAAAGAAACGGGAAATGATAATGAGTGAAAAGTCATAACAGCATATTTCTTTTTACTGCTGGCTGATCTGTCGGTCAATGTTCATCTTTACCGCTGTGACACCCCCAGAGAGCAAGACAGTGTGTGTGGTGTGTGTGTGTGATGTGTGTGTGAGTGGTGAGTGTGTGTGTGAGTGTGTGAGTGGTGTGTGTGTGTGTGTGTGTGTGAGTGTGTGGTGTGTGAGGGAGAAGAGAGAGAAAGACTGAAAGAGAAGAGTCATAAAACTTGATGATAGCACAACTGCTGAGTTACATCTCACTGGGTGTAGAAATGATGGATGATGAAGATGAAGAGAGGAATAGTGATGTGGGTGTACAAAGAAACACATACACATATACAAAAACCCCCTACACACACACCCTGCACGCACAAATATGAATGCAGTGATACTCGTTAGAGTCCCAGAATGTTCTGGTATGGCTCTGAGTCGTTGGCAGTCACAGGGAGCAGAAATAGGACAGGAAACACAAAACTACAGACACCCACACACACATACAAACACACACAGAGTATTTCACAAAATACTCACTGACCTCTTTGACAGTGTGCAGTCCTCTTCATACACAGTGTGCAAACACACACAGTCTATGAGGTGCTACTGCATCAAACACTAGAAATACGCCTGGGGGTCTTATATTTGGAATTGCACACATTTTTGGTCTTGTCAGTATTGCACATTTTGTATCTAAACAAGCAAAACATAAGGAGTAAGAAAAAACTATAAATCACACTCATGGAATAGTTCAAAGTGGGGTTTGTATGAGTGTACTTATCCATATATATGATGTAATGACTTCAGTAAGAGGACAGTCAACATGCCCCCACATTGGACCAAGCAGCAGGAGTCCAATGTTGGAAAGCTAAGCAATGTACTGCGGTGGACAGGGTCCAACAGTAAAATGATATTACAGACATCCTAAAAAAAAAAACGGCCCACCCAGAAAATAGTGTCAGACTTTTCTGATGGGAAACTGATGTTAAATATAACTTATATGTTAAATATCACTTTCTCCAAACCAACACAAACTCCACTGGCAAAAACATGATTTTATTCACAGAAAAGTTGGGTGTTTGCTGAGCTACCACAGCCTTACTCTGTTAGTATGTTTTTGTGATTGTTTTGACTTTTGTGTTTTTAACATTCGTTTGGATTCCATCGCAAAGTCACACAAAAACAAAAGAGAAATTATTAGATCAATGTATGAGTAAGAACCAAGCTGTTCTGTATTCTGCACAGTAAAATTACTAATTATGCCAGTTGGAATGGGTTTAGAGCGAGCGAGAGCAATAATATGGCTTAAATAACAGATGTTTTCTCATCAGAAAAGGCTGTCTGAAACAGCAAAGTAAAGTGGTGAAAATATTGCGAATATAGCATAACTACTCGTTTTTTTATGATTTTATGCTTAGGCTATTGTTTAGCTTCTGTGCAAGTACACCTCCTCTGCTTCTCTGAATCTGGGGTGTGGCAACCGCCCATCCAACTGCAGGTACTACACTGACTATTCAATAAGTACCTCATACAACCCCTTCTGCAAGTAATCCACATTCCAACCTTTAAATACACTTTACTGTACCTTTCCCAGCCCATCATCAGGATACTCCTCCTCAGCAAAGAAATCTGTGATGATCTCCACAGCCCGACCCAGCCGGCGTTTCAGCCTGTGATAGGCAGTGGCCATTGAAGTCCCACACCTGCAAATAAGATGGCATAATTAAACTGCCATCACCACATCAAATTTGCATCATTTCAAAGCACCCACAAATGCCAGTCAACATGTCACCTTAAATGATTCTTAAAGACATTTAAAACAAAACGTTATGCGCTAAAACTGTACGGTGGTTTATCAGCCGTTCACGATTTTTTATTTTCTTGATCTGGAAAAGAAAAGAGGTACCAGAAAATGGTAATCATTTAGTTCCCTAGTTCAAGGGCAATACAAACTGCTTTATTCTAAGACAAGATGTTTTTGAGATATGGAAAAAAAAATTTGGCCACCCACACGAGGAAACAAACATTCAAGCTGTACATCCATCAAGACACAATAACTCATGTAAAATCTCACACAGTCAGTCCTGCAATGTTGCAAATGATACTGCAGTTTTGGGATCTGTCTTCTGGCATTTAACACAAGAAGAAACACTGATTGGCCCAATGGGAATGCTGGTAATTAAAAGGTCAAAATTTCAAAATTCTTGATGGCCCTAACAGCCCCCCCCCCCTACACAACAGGTACAGTGTTGATAGAAGAATTGGAGAGACAAATGCCTCTTGTTACTAATTGGCCTTGCTGAGGTTGACTTGTTTGTTGCTGTTATCAATGGCACGTGAGTGTAATACCATGAAGCCTGACTTGCACATGCACGTGAATGCACAAGATTTACAGGGCTCATTCGGTCCAGGAGAGCTGATTGGTTGATTATATTGATTATATTAACATAATTATAATTATTATTATCATTATTTTCTTAATCTGTTGAGAGCAATAATTGCACTAAAGCTTGGATTCATTATGCATGCAGGTGCATGAATGCATAGTGCAAATACAGTCACTGAGCAACCACATGTTTTGAAATATTGAAACTCAAAGAAATATAAAAAGCTGAGCGAGAGTGAATTTCTGTCCAAAAATACACACAATGCTTGCATGTGCACTCTCATAATTAGAGAGTGAAGGATAGAGAAATTATAACTTTTTTCGGGGTGTCCCGTATTTTGCATGCAGATGAGAATAGTCACACAGGCACCTCTTCAGCTGTTACACCATGACCCTAAATTAGCTATAAAGAGCACCAAAGTCCTCTGTAGAGAGGAGTGTTGTGGTGGATTGAACTGGTTAAAACACGGGACTCTCCCCAGAAGGCTCATTTAGCTTATGCTCCCTTTACGTACAATAATAAATACCGTACGTCTTAAACAATATAACCATTACTGCCCAAATACTTCCATGCACCCTTTACATTGGCATGGATGTTAAGAATCACATCCACTAGAGGGGGCGCCACTCAGAGTCAACGCCAAAGAAGAAGAATTAAAAGGTTTCTGACAACAACAAGCATGGTGATGCAGATAAAACCATGGACCTTTTCCTAAACCTAACCAAAGTAAGTTTTTGTTGCCTAAACTGAACTAAACCGTGACGAAAAACTGAAAAAATATTTAAAAAACTGACTTCTACTTTACATTGGACTCAAAACCTCAAAACCGTTCGGAGAGAAAGTTTGGTGTGATCAGAGACTGTGAAGAATAACTTGCAGTGGCTTTGCTGCTTTTAAGAAGGTTTCAAAAAGTATTAGCATTTGAATAATGCACAGCCAGTTTTTTCGACACTATGGAAAACACATTCCACAGCTGTAGAGTGACAGGCACTGACTGTGTATGTGTGTTTAAACATGGCATCCAGGTCGCACGGTCTTATACGTATTCACTCATTTTCCAGGCAGGCTAATTGACTTACAGATAAATTGTGGTAACAGGTCTCAGCTTTGAGCGGGTGCAGGCAGGGGTGGGTTTGCAAAATTGGACCCGCGCAGCATGACTCTGGTTCGGGTTCGATCCTAAGGCTTAGGCAAGACACGACCCCAAACTGCTCCCGACAGTTGGTTAGCACCTGCATGTCAAAGCTTGCTGCATCGGTGTGCGAATCAGTGAATGATAGGGGAAAAAGTGAGATAAAAGTGCTGTATATAATGCAATTAAATTCACAAGAGTCCCAGCACACTCACTCTCAACTGATGCAGATTATATTGTGATGAATAGGTGGGTGTGCATAGAACAATTATCAGTGGGTTTAAGGATAAACGGCAGAACAATAATCCCATTTGTTCAATTACTAAAGTTCAGTGAAGCGTCCTTAATTTTAGTAGCAGTTACAAATTCTTAAAAATATATATTTTTCTAAGAATTTCAGCCAACTTCACCTTCCTCTTGACATTATTTCGTCAAACTACTATTATCCTCCCTATTTTCCTCGCCAAGTTTTTCATCCTGCTCCTGTGATGACTGACCTGCAGCTGTAAGGGTTTCACAGCTGAACAAGTGTGTGAGTGGGGCGGCTGTCCACCTACTTTAACCTCCCCGTCAGTGCCTGCAGTAAACAGCCGGGTCTGCGTACCATCCAGGGCCATGGTGGAGATCTCGGCATTGCCATGACAACGGTGGAACTGCTTGACCTTTTGGCCCGTGTCAGCAAGCCAGCAGATCACAGAGGAGGCAGAGTCACTGCTGACTACCTGCGGAGAGAAAGAGTGGGGATATCAATCATCAAAAAGAGTTTGATCCTTTTTATGCTGTGAGACAGGGGAGCTTCCGCTGATATATTCTTTAATGACTCACACAGCCAAACCATTCTCCACGCTTCGTTACACTTTATTTTAGTGCTAAGCCACCACTGAAGGAAATATGCAACTAATGCTGCTGTCAAGTGGGAATAAAAGCAAGAGGGGGAAAAATCAAGAGTGGATGCACTTTTAAAAATGAGAGCAGTTCATATTGGATGCATTAGCTATTTTATTATTTGTGTGGTGGGTGCTGTGTTAGAAACTAATACCAGCTGAGTAAATCTGTCATGGAGCGCGGGCAAAGGGAACAAAACACGCAATAAAATATAATAATGACACATAAGTAGAAAAGCATCATTCCTCTGTGAAAATCTCTACTGAATTTGACTATTTAATGTGTGAGTTATATTCAAACTGTAACTGTAAATGTTATCAAAACATACAAATTTTAGCTCTGGGCACTAAGAACCAATCACAACACTCATCAACATGTTTAAGTTCTAAGCCATGAGTACTCAGTCGTTGTTCATAATGTTTCCACCTTGTGAGTCTGCGTGTCATCATGGCAAAGTGTGATCCTGCAGAAGCCCCCTGTAGAGGGAACTGCCACAGAGGTGGTTCTGAAAACTTTGCCTGGTATTAATACGTCTAATTTAACAACGTAGTAATGACTATTGAGTACTCACAGTTCGGAACATCAACATACTGACAGGCATCACGGCTGGCGTGATCCCATCATAGGATGGTCTCCAGTTACATAAGTAGTCAGCACTCATGTGTGGGACCACACCCATCCTCGCCTTAATTTTGATCTCAATGACACACCTGTGTAGTATTGATAAATTCTGTCTACAGACATATAAACACCCGCCTACAAGTTCATTAAGATTTTTGTATTTCATTGGTTAAAGAAACATTGTAGAAAGTGACAAAACACTCTCACCTCACTCAAGGTTAATTTAGATAACGTAGCTTTTCATTATATTAAAGGGCGCAAAAGAAAATGGAAATTTTAACATCTATATTGAGAGCAAGTCATATAATTGAAAGCACCAGAAAAGCTACTAAATCAACCTCGTTCTTATTGTTTAGTCAACTGCTGCTTTCAATGTCAAGGATGAACTTTTTCATTTAATGTAGCAATCAGTGCAGGGACACCGGCAGTCAGTCAGGTCAGTCTAGAAAATGACGTCATAATAAGTAGTGTGTGAAATATGATGAGTTTAGTATCTAAAACCTCTCTTGAAATAAGTTTCTCATTATTTTGAGAAAGTTTCTCATTATTTTTGAGATACGAATGCATCATTGTGAAAAACTTGACTTACAGGATCTTTATTTTTTTCATCATATTGGCGGTAATGGGATTCCATAGAGAGAGAGAGAGAGCACATTGAAACATCAGCACACTGAACATTTCATAGAGGAGACAAACAATGTATAATGCAGATCTAACTGTTTGTCACTGCTAACAGAGTCTCAGTCTGCAGTGTAATTTAAAGAATTGTAGAGTAACTTTGTGCTTCATAGTCAAAGACAGTTTATTTCACATCAACATACCTGTCCATATTAAAAACAAAATAACAAAATAAAAACAAAGACAGTTAAAGGTAATGAAAACTGAAGAAATACTTAGGATAATGCATTTGATCTGCATACCTGTCTGAACAGACTATTATACAGCACGCAGGTAACAGGGTTTTCGTGGCTGCTGGTCCTCTGCTCCTCCTTCACGGTCTCCAGCAGGAGAAGCAGACTGTTGAAGGAAAGCAGGAGGAGTTGACGCCCCTCGTGGAGGAACGGGAGCGTGTGTGCGCCCTCCTGGCTTTTTGGGAAGGGACAGGGCCCAGACGGTAAACCACCCCGTACTCGACACACCCCAAAGACACAAAACCCGGGAAAATTTTATGAAAGACTTAGAAGTTATATAAATCCCATATCCCACTGAAAAAAGTTAAGTACGTCTTTTTAAAAACCCAAATTTTTTTATCAAAAAAATTTATTTTTTTTTTTCATAATTCCCAAAAACAAATACAATTTTTAAAATCAAAGAGAATAACAGCCTCACACATTTTTTATGTCACTTATCTTTTTCTTTTAAAGGGAAAAGGGACAAGAAGACGGGCCCTCTTTTTCCGGGATTTTCTTCCACCGGGAAACTGAAGGGGAACTTCAGAGTTTCTTGAAAATGGCAGAGGTTTTTGGAGCAGAAGGCAAAAGGGGGAAAACAAAAATATTCCAAAAATATTCATTTTTCCCAAAAAAGCCAAAGAAAAACAAAAAAAATTGCACAGTGCTACAACGAGGAAAAAAAAAAACCCGCTCAAGCAAAAAAACATCCTCTTTCCCATCAGAAAGAAAAGACTTTTAAAAAAAAATTTTGGGTCCTAATTTTGAGAAACGCAAAGTTTCTTTAATGGCAACAGGGGGGGGAAACAGGCTCTGCGGGTGATTATACCAAGGTATAAAAAAAATTTTTAAATTTTAAAAATTTAAACAGGTGTTAGGTTTTTTCCCAAAATTAAAAAGGGTATCATACAAAGGGGGCCTTGGGGTTTATTGGGAGGCCTGCATTTAAAATTTCCCCCCTGAACAGTAGATCCACTGTTGGTCCTTTAAATAAAACAAGGGGAAACAACCCCCTAGTTTTTAAAGGGCCCAGTTTCAGGTCAGAGTGTGTTTTGCCTTGTGTGCTCGAAGGACCAGGTTAACTGTTTTAAATATCACTGACCCTGCGAAAAAATGGGAGGAAAGGGTGCTAAAGGCGGGTTGTTTCAGACTTTGCACATTCTTTACTTCACTTGTTTTGGGTTTTGGGCAGACCCAATGGGCCCCTAATTCTGTTTTGCTGTGATTTTTGGGGGTTAAACCTATGGGGCATAGATTATTTATGGCATTATTTGTAAATTTTTTAAGGACATCAGGGTGGAGGGGAAACTCCAAAATTTTAAATGGGAAAAATCGGGACAAAGCAATTTTATTGATTTATCTTCTTCATTCTCCATGGGCCCAAATTTCATTAAATCAGTTTCAGTGAAAAAATGATGTTGGACTCCTGTGGGACTTACTCCTTTTGATGTATGGGCAAAAAATAAAATCTAAACAAAAAAGGGTCTTTTTTTATTAAAATTTTTTCTTTTTAACGGAAACACACAACGCACAGTCCTACCTTATTTTTTGGAGTAAACTGAGAGTTGATTTATTGGCCTTTTTATTGGGAAACGAACTGAGTGACAGGGCTTGTGTGCCCCCTGGGGGCCCAAACTGGCTCTGAGGGGCACATAAAAGGGGTTTCCCCAACAAACCTGATGTTTCCCCACCTTGGCCCGTGGCTGCAACCAATCGAATTTCCAAATTAGCAGGGACTAACTAAAGTTTAAAATTAAATCCCGTGCCCCCGGTACCCCAAATTTTTCCAACTGTTTTTTAGAAACAGAGGGAAAAAGGGCAGGGTTAGGAAAGGGCAGTTGCTAACACACCAAAAGAATTAGGTTAAGTCTTTTCAGATCAATTTTAAAAGCAATCACATTGTTTCAAAACCAGCAGTTGCCCAAACAATGAAATTGGTATTGGTTTTGAACTATATGTGTTCCTGGCTAACTCGGATAGATTTAAAAAACTCAAGTTAGAGAAATGCAGTTAAGGGCAGGTGTAGTTGAGGGGAGAGCTACTACACAAAAAAGATTACATTTTGAGTCATGTGGGCACGAATTTTGGGTTTTTTGTCAGTTTTTTAAATAGGAAGGGCAAAATGCAACTAAAAAGTAAATGTATGTGAATGTAAATGTAAAATAACGAGTAAATGGAATGTGAAATGTACTTTTTTTATTTAAAAATTTTTTTTTTTTAAAAAAAAAAATACTTTGGTGTTCTTTAATTGAAAAATGATTCTTCATAAAACCCCTTTATTTTTTCTCTTTATTTCAGGCAAAAAAGAATGAAGGGGGGTCCCCATTTTTTGGCCCGGGGGAATCAGGTGCACAGATGTATTTAAATATTGTTTTTTTAAAAGGGTTTCCCCAAAGGGAAAAGTAGCAATTAACGTGATATTTATTTTTAATCCCCCCCGCCCCAGGGTTTTTATTGTTGTACAGATTGTAAGGCTCTTTGGATAAAATTTTTTGATTTTTTGGCTATTTAAAAAAAACTTTTAAGAGGGGAAGTTGAGGATAAACCTTAAAGAATTTACTCTAACATAGAAGTAATTTTTACTAGCTGGGGTACAAAATTGGTTCCCCCCTAAACAGATTGATTCCACTGTGGTTTGGGCCATGTCCCCCCAAAAACCCCTCCCTTTTAAAAAAAAAGAAGTGACTCGCAAAATTCCTGGGTTTCCTTTTCCCTCCCCAAACCGGATCACCATGTGTCTTGCGGTCTGGTGCCAACCCCGACACAAAAAAGGGTTCCAGTGAGCCAAAGTAATGTAATGGGAGCAGGAAAGAGTCAGAAAGTGAAAGTAAATTAGGTGTGACAGATACTGTAATTAGCTTTACTACGTCTAGAAAAGAGTGAATAACACTGAGAAAGAACAAGCCTGCTAGTGATTTAAAGTCAATTTGAAACTGGGTGTGAGGAATACAGCACACAAACAGGCAATTAGGCTTAACTAAATTAACTTTTGTCTCTTTTTTTCCTTTTCCATAAACTTTATTTATAATATAAATATATATAACAATGTTAGAAAGTGATTTTCATGGTTGAAACAGAAAAATAAAATTAGAAAATAAAATTAGACAAGTAGAAATAATACAATCTATGACCATCATGAGATCAGGCTCCTTTCATTTTTGAGATGCTCCTCCACGACTCAACAACTTTTATAGCTAGTTTTTTAAGTTTTACTGTCAAATATTGCACTTAATTTTCTGGCTGAAAACTGTCTTCTTCACTGTTTTTTCATGGAGCATAAATTTCCATGTCATCCACAAAACAAAGGTACCTAATATTGAGTTCATGTAGGATATGTCCCAGTGGCAGCATGTACAGAGCAACACAACATGGGGCCAAGGATGGAGCCTTGTGGAACACCACAGGTCAGATGGACCACAGAAGAGGAGGCATCACGACCACTACTGAAAAAGTTCTGTCTGATAACTAAGATTTGAACCAATCGAGCATATGCAGGTTATGAGATAATGAGATTCAGATCACACAGATTACAACAGTTACTTTCTTGTGACATCTTCAAATTGAATCTTTTAGACATTCCTTCACTTTTTCAGCAGACCTTTTGAGGGGTTGTGATTGACATGAGACTTCACACAGAGGCTCTGGAAGAGGGGCCCCTTGAGCCCTTGGGCCCCTTGTCTGGGCCCAGTTGGCCCATTTGGTAATCCACCCATAATCAATATTCCTAATGCCAGCTCACTTTTCAAGGTAATTCAATAGTATAAAATGATTAACTGTGTCAAATGCTGGGATTAGATGGAGAAGAATTCAAATCAAACAATTTTCTGCATCAGCTGTAAGTAAAAGATCGTGTGTAATTTTGTTTCTGTGTTATGATGTGTCTGGAAACCTGAATGAACTTTATCAAAGATAATATTCTCTCAACAAAAATTGTGATTTACAGATGGGTCTAAAAAACAAGGTTTCTTGAGAAAAACTGTGTGCTTAAGGCAGGAGGAAACACAGCCAGTGGCAAGGAGAGCTGTTTACTATGGACAAAAAACCAAGAACAACACTGTTAAAAACCTCCTTTTTGAATCGAGCAGTTATAACATCTAAAAGACTTGAAGGATTTAATTTGGAAATTGTGTCCTTTAAAGTGCACAGTGAAAGGGCCTCAATATGACTGAGCAAGGCAGAGGGGTTGAGAAGGCTCACCGGTGACATGACCTATCTGAAATTATCAAGCAGAGTCTCGTTCGTTCATTAACATGTTTATCCACGCAGATTTGATCTGTGCAAAACTTTTCTTGAGAGAAAAAATAAAAGAATAATTATAAATGAAGGCCGCTGGCTTCCAAGCAGCCTGTTTGTGTGGAGCAATAATGCAACAGAAGTTACCAGCAGAGGGAATAAATTAGTTTTAACTCCAACAAATTCAATATACATTGCAACATGTTTTGATGATGACACACTGTTCATTTTATTTCATTTCTTCAAATTAGACACATCACGCTGCTGACGCCAAAATGCTTTCACCACCAGAACTCTGAAGGACATCCACTTTTCTGAGAGGCTGTGCTAAATGTGCATTGACTGCAACCCTGCTGTATTAGTAAACCAACCAATCCACAGGCGCTCAGCACAGCATAGAATTAGGCCGGTTTGATTTGCTCACTGGTATTACAGAAAAAGTAATGGATCTTGCATCACCATCTATCTCAATTAACACTTTGATTGAGAACAGCTAAATTGGATGCCACACGTCTCTATTAGAGAGGCTGCTTAGCTTTCAAATACTGCACAAATAAGCACGGGGTTGCGAGATGGCATGTGACAGTCGTAGGTCAAAGATCGGCCGCATGGCTGGGGCAAATAATTACGTCTGATTATATTTCATACACCGCATCTTTTCTCCGTCCTGTGAATTAAAAGATCAGTGGATTTTCAGACAGCGCTGCATGACTCATCATTGATTAATGAGGCCTTCTCTCTTTCACTGACACGCACAAATCATAAATCAAACTATTTGTGATGCAGACCCAGATACATAACATCTGCTTGAGCCAGTGATGTATGTAATGTCACACTTACTGCTGCGAGAATTTAAAGAGGAACAGCAGGAGTCGCTTTATATCTACATCAAAGCAAACCTCTTTTGTTCTGCAACAAATCGCTGCACATTTTGGGAAGAACGCTGGCGTTCATCCTTAATGTTCTTTTTCATTTCTTTGATCACAACATTATGTGGATATGTTAATGCTCATTCTCTCTCACAGACACGCTGCTACAGCTCTCCTTCCTTGTCCTTACGGGTCTGTGTCCATCCAATTTCCTCCTAATTTCCTCTCAATTTTCCTGTCTGTTCCACCACACCTCCCTCTCCTCCTCCTCCTCCTCCTCCTCCTCCTCCCCCCTCCTCTCTCTGGTGGCCCGTGAGCCCGAAGGTTTGGAGGTCTGGATAACCAGCCATGTCTAATGGTACACAGCCCACTCATACTGCAGGGTGGGGAACTTCAAAAGAACAGCACCAGCACCCCAGAGGTATGCAAACACACACACACATACAGTCGCACAAGCTCCCTCGTTTCCTTTCTCGCACTCTCAAAACGCCACACGCACTCGCAGCAATCCTCAGCATGCACCCTCGCTTGTTGTTTCGCATGCACGCGTACACGCAGGCTGCAAAATTTCAATTAACCAGTGCTTTTAATATTTTGGCATTGTCTCCTCTGCTTTCCCGCTCTTTTGTTGTCCCTTTGTTTTCCCATTTGTTGTGCTTATTTATATGTACTTTATTCTTGTTTTCCCCCTTTTATCAGAATCTTCCCTTTCAGCCAAGTCTAGTCTCAGAGCGCTGCCTCTGCTGAATCATTATCAAACAGCCCAATGACTCTTCAGAGGGGCTCTACACGAATGATGCAACCGAGATACAACTAAGCGACCTCTTTGTTACCCGGGCTGAGCTGAAGTGGGGGCGTCTCGAGAGGCCAGACCTCAAGCCCGTGACTTTATGCCAATAGTCAAAAGTCTGGCTATGCAAGACTATAAAGTGGATGACTCAGGACTCGTTGCATGTGTGTCGCTGCGTGTGTGTGCGTGCGTGCATCAGTGACAGAGACACACCCAAGCATTTCCATGGTGTTGCATAAGCCGTTATTATAGTGATACTGAAAAAGTGAGCAAGCAAGTGCAGACAGCGGCTCTCATCTCAGCTGTCAAGGTGAAAGAGTGTGTGAGCATCAGATATGTCCGACACCCAGAGTGTGTTCTTTGTTTTCTTTCTCTCTGTCAAGTGAAACGCTGACTTTGTATCCTTGATTTCATTCTGACCAACTACTGTAATAAACACTATTATTGATGTGAGAGCCTGGATGAGTGCAGTTAAAGGGATAGTTCGGATTATCTCAAGTGGAGTTGTATGATATGATATGGGGACATGGAATGTCACCTCGCTGAGGGGAAAGGAGCCATGAGCTAGTGCAGGAGGTTGAGCGGTACCGGCTAGAGATAGTCGGGCTCACCTCCACGCACAGTCTGGGCTCTGGAACCCAACTCCTTGAGAGAGGTTGGACTCTCTTCCACTCTGGAGTTGCCCGCGGTGAGAGGCGGCAGGCTGGTGTGGGCTTGCTTATAGCTCCCCACCTTAGCCGCCATGTGTTGGAGTTTTCCCCGGTGAACGAGAGGGTCGTTGCCCTGCGCCTTCGGGTTGGGGGCAGGTGCCTCACTGTCATTTCGGCTTATGGGCCGAATGGCAGTGTAGAGTACCCGGCCTTCTTGGGGTCCTTGGGAGGGGTGCTGGAAAGTGCCCCGACTGGGGACTCCATCGTTCTACTGGGGGACTTCAACGCTCACGTGGGCAATGACAGTGTTACCTGGAGGGGCGTGATTGGGAGGAACGGCCTCCCCGATCTGAACCCGAGTGGTGTTTTGTTATTGGACTTCTGTGCTAGTCACGGTTTGTCCATAACAAACACCATGTTCAAGCATAAGGGTGTCCATCAGTGCACGTGGCACGAGGACACCCGAGGCCGGAGATCAATGATCGACTTTGTGGTCGTGTCATCTGATCTTCGGCCTTATGTCTTGGACACTCGGGTGAAGAGAGGGGCTGAGCTGTCAACTGATCACCACCTGGTGGTGAGTTGGATCCGCTGGCGGAGGAGGAAGCTGGACAGACTTGGCAGGCCCAAACGTGTAGTGAGGGTCTGCTGGGAACGTCTGGCGGAACCCTCTGTCAGAGGGGTTTTCAACTCCCACACCTCGGGAGAGCTTTGACCAGATCCCGAGGGAGGCTGGAGACATTGAGTCCGAATGGACCATGTTCTCCGCCTCCATTGTTGACGCGGGCCGTTCGGAGCTGTGGCCGTAAGGTCTCCGGTGCCTGCCCGCGGCGGCAATCCCCGAACCCGGTGGTGGACACCGGAAGTAAGGGATGCCGTCAAGCTGAAGAAGGAGTCCTATCGAGCTTGTTTGGCTCGTGGGACTCCTGAGGCAGCTGACAGGTACCGGCAGGCTAAGCGTGCTGCAGCCCGGGCGGTTGCGGAAGCAAAAACTCGGGTATGGGAAAAGTTCGGGGAGGCCATGGAGGAGGATTACCGGTCGGCCTCGAAGAGATTCTGGCAAACCGTCCGGCGCCTCAGAAGGGGGAAGCAGTACCCTGCCAACACTGTTTACAGTGGAGGTGGGGAGCTGTTGACTTCAACTGGGGATATTGTCGGGCGGTGGAAGGAATACTTCGAGGATCTCCTCAATCCCACTGTCACGCCTTCTGTAGAGGAAGCAGAGGCTGGGGACCCAGAGGTTGATTCATCCATCACTCAGGCTGAAGTCACCGAGGTAGTTCGGAAGCTCCTCGGTGGCAAGGCACCGGGGGTGGATGAGATCCGCCCTGAGTACCTTAAGTCTCTGGATGTTGCAGGGCTGTCTTGGTTGACACGCCTCTGCAACATCGCGTGGCAGTTGGGGACAGTGCCTCTGGACTGGCAGACCGGGGTGGTGGTCCCTCTATTTAAGAAGGGGGACCGGAGGGTGTGCTCCAACTATAGGGGGATCACACTCCTCAGCCTCCCTGGTAAAGTCTATTCCAGGGTACTGGAGAGGAGAATTCGGCCGATAGTCGAACCTCGGATTCAGGAGGAACAATGCGGTTTTTCGTCCTGGTCGTGGAACACTGGACCAGCTCTATACCCTCCGCAGGGTGCTTGAGGGTTCATGGGAGTTTGCCCAACCAGTTCACATGTGTTTTGTGGACTTGGAGAAGGCATTCGACCGTGTCCCTCGTGGCATTCTGTGGGAGGTGCTTCGGGAGTATGGAGTCCGGGGCCCTTTGCTAAGGGCTGTGCGGTCTCTGTATGACCGGAGCAGGAGCTTGGTTTGCATTGCCGGCAGTAAGTCAGACCTGTTCCCGGTGCATGTTGGACTCCGGCAGGGCTGCCCTTTGTCACCGGTTCTGTTCATTATTTTTATGGACAGAATTTCTAGGCGCAGCCAGGGGCCGGAGGGAGTCCGGTTTGGGGACCACGGGATCTCATCTCTGCTTTTTGCGGATGATGTTGTCCTGTTGGCTCCCTCGAATCAGGACCTTCAGCATGTGCTGGGGCGGTTTGCAGCCGAGTGCGAAGCGGCTGGGATGAGAATTAGCACCTCCAAGTCCGAGGCCATGGTGCTCGACCGGAAAAAGGTGGTTTGCTCCCTCCGGGTTGGAGGAGAGCTCTTGCCTCAAGTGGAGGAGTTCAAGTATCTTGGGGTCTTGTTCACGAGTGAGGGGAGGATGGAGCGTGAGATTGACAGGCGGATCGGTGCAAGCGGCAGCAGTAATGCAGTCATTGTACCGGTCTGTCGTGGTGAAGAAGGAGCTGAGCCGAAAGGCGAAGCTCTCGATTTACCGGTCAATCTACGTTCCTACCCTCACCTATGGTCATGAACTTTGGGTCATGACCGAAAGAACGAGATCTCGGATACAAGCGGCCGAAATGAGTTTCCTCCGCAGGGTGGCGGGGCGCTCCCTTAGAGATAGGGTGAGGAGCTCTGTCACCCGGGAGGAGCTCAGAGTAGAGCCGCTGCTCCTCCACATCGAGAGGAGCCAGCTGAGGTGGCTCGGGCATCTATACCGGATGCCTCCTGGACGCCTTCCTGGGAGGGTGTTCCGGGCATGTCCCACCGGGAGGAGGCCCCGGGGAAGACCCAGGACACGCTGGAGGGACTATGTCACTCGGCTGGCCTGGGAACGCCTCGGGATTCCCCCGGAAGAGCTGGAGGAAGTGTCTGGGGAGAGGGAAGTCTGGGTATCCCTGCTTAGACTGCTGCCCCCGCGACCCGGACCCGGATAAGCGGAAGAAGATGGATGGATGGATGGATGGAGTTGTATGAGGTACTTGTCTATAGTCAGAGTTTTAACTACAGTAGATGCTGGCTGGCACATCCCCAGTTAGAGGATCATCAGGATGGACGCTAAGCAATGCACTGCTGTGGACAGGGTCAGCGAAAAAATTATGTTGGCTACATAAAAAAAATCCACCTAAAAAAAATATATCAGTTCAAGTCTAAACTGTATTTAGAATATTTTTGACCACTTAACTTTGCGCAGACATCCTTGTCCAATGGGAAACCACCATTATACTGTATAAGCCAAATAACAATCTCTCCACACCAACCAGACTCCATGGTCGAAATCAGTCATTTTACCTCACAGAGCACAGACGTTGCTGGTCTACCGCTGCCTCAGTCTGTTAGTTTGTTTTTATTATTGTGTGAGTTTGGTGTTTGTAGATTCACCAAAAAAATAAACAGATCAAGGCAGTGGCAGATCAGCAATTCCTGTGTTCTGTGAGGTAAAAATGATTCATTTCCCCCATTGAGTTTGGTTGGTTTGGAGAAGGTAATATTTGACTTATATAACAGCAGTTTCCCATTGGAAAAGGCTGTCTGACAGCAAAGTGAAGCCGTGAAAATATTTTCTAAATATGATGTATACTTAAACTGATATTTGAGGTCCATTAACTGCACTCAGAGCATTTTGTTTATGTAGTAATACCAGTTTTCTGATATTTAGGCATGTTGGAACACATCTACTGTTGTAAACTCTTCATGCTGCCCCCTTTATTTGCATACAATATGAAATGGTAGATATGTGTAACCAGAGAAGTTTGGGTTGAGACAGGACAATAAAGAGTGAGGGAAATGATAAAAAGACATGCCTGTGTGCATTTGTAAAGGTTCATTGGGTCACCATCAAAGAAACTGAAAGTGAGATTTGTATCTATGTTTTTGACACAGGAAAATAGAACTTTTTGAGTGTGTGCGTTTGTATTACTTACCTTTTCTAACCCAGGCAGACGCGTGTGCTTGGTGCGTCACAGTGTAACAGGAGCGATGCTTCCCTTTGACCAGCTCGTCCCACTGGACGATATCTGCTGAATCTGAGTCTGTCCTCTGACTGAATCTCTCAAACAGAGAGATGTGAGCTGAGGTGAAATATAAAGCACTGACCTGGGATAACACACACACACACACACACACACACACAGTTATGGACAGATGATGCAGAAAAACGAAGACTCCTGACAATGTTTTACCTCCCTCCTTTCTATTGTTCCTTTACTTTTCTCTGTCTCTGTATTACCTGTCCTCCAATGTCTCCTATGGTGAGGACAGCCTGGTCTGGGTGAGAGGATCTGCCCAGTAATCTAGACACCAGGGAACAAACTTCAGACCCTGGAGAGAGAATGTGTATAATGTTTCATTGTCCATCTCTATTTTTTCAGGTTATATTATATATATACTCTGGATACTGAATATCCAGAGTGCAGCAGTGTGACTATGATAACAGGAAATGCTAAAACAAAAAGAGCTTAACATTAGAGAAAAAAATTATATTTAAACATATACTGTATATTGTTATTTTTTGGAGGAGTATTACTGCTCTTACCTGGAGTTTATACTTGCAGCTGAAGTCTTGTTTCGACAGTATGTCATAGAAACACACCTCCTTACTTGTGAAAGACACAGCTATCTGAAAATAAGGAAAAGGAGTGCAAATGAGTTTATTAGAAACAGAGAGACATACAGATAAACTGCAATTTATCACATCAATATGATATATTTGATGATTTAACAGTTTCCCTGGCTGATAATTGATAAACAGCTGGAAAATATTCATGTGTGTTATACAACAGAATTATATCTGTCACCCACAAATCTGTAGATTAAAGAATTGCTAATTGAAAGTATTTATCAATAATTGATGGTCTTGTCACTGAAAAATGAATGTTTATTTTCTGAACATTATGCAACGGCGTCATGTTTGCAATGCCATTAACCAAAAACACCGATCAATAATTAATTGACCGACTGAAATGCTTGTTTACCTCGGTGTAGCACAATGTCTGACCCCTAAAAAAATCGAGACTACTGATCAATATTTCATCTCTAAATTAATTTCCACAATGAAATTTGTTCAGTTGTGTAAACCAGGGTTTCCCAAACTTTTCATGTCAAGGATTCCTGCGACTGATGCATAAGAGACCACAGACCCCAAAGTGAGAGGATTTGTCTTCAGGAATGCCCTCTGAATACCTTTTTAAATTTTAGGTTTGAAGATAATGAAGTCATCAGTCAATCAATGATCAAACTAGGATCACTATGAATTAGAATCAATCAAAACAGCCAATCCTATTTCTTCTCTTCATGTTCCAACTTCCAAATAATGCGATAAATTAAAATATTCTGTTCTTACTGTTGCTAGGGACCCATTCAAGGACCCCTGTTGGTCCCCAAAACCCCAGTTTGAAAATCACTGGTGTAAATGACGCTACAAGACCCAGAATGTGGCAGAATGTGGATGCCAATCAATAATTTGACTGACCAGTTGTTCATCATGTGACTCTTTTCACCTTGTGGACATTGTGCAGCAGCACCGCGTCAGTGACCCAGAGGTCTTTGGTGTGACGGTGCTGTTTTGCAGTCGATGCGTGTGCTGAAGGGACATGTCCTCTTCATCCCGCAGCCCCACAGTTCCTCCTTTACTCACGGTTAGATATTGACCTGAACTCTGCAGGTGCAACACCTGGGAGACCAGAGGACATCACAAAACAACACCATTTAACCTAGACAGGGACTGTGCAACAGAAAGACTCGCCTTCAGAACTGCTATAATGCTCTTTGTGATGCAATTTATAACATTTTAATGGGCAGTTAGTTAGTAAAATGGAGGCTACAGCCTTTAAGATGAAAATAGTTCATCATAAAGTATTTCCTTTCATTTCTTGATTATCTTTAGTCATAAAACTTCACTAGAATGAGTAATTTAACAAAATCTCTCTCTTATTGGATGCAAGTGAGTTCAAGTGAGTCGGGCACATTTCTTCTGCGCTGAAACCAATAAAACAAAAAGGATTAATGAATGATGCCATTTTATTGGCGAGGCTACAAGAAAAAACATTGTGAGCTGCAGAAGAAAGACTTCAGCTGACTGTGTCTGATGAGAAGGAGATACTGAATGTTGTTAATGAAGGTTTATTACTACTCAGAACAGAACAGAGGTCAGGGCTTCGATGTACTACCAATGTAATTATTGCAGACTGGGTCACTTCTACAGCCAACTGGAGGCTGCCTCAGATTAGTGTGTATTTATCTCTAATTATTCTATTATCCTCTAATTAACCTATTCATCTACGGCTGGTGAGTCACTGGTTACACACTGGATAAGTTTCTAGTGACTATCTTCCACATATGCACCAGATGGAGAGCTGATATTTTTTGCAATCTATAACCTGCTTGATTTGAAAACTGACATATACTGAAAATTGCCTTTTAGTTTGACTCGACAACTTGCTGTGTTAAACAGTAACAACAACAATATTGTTTTATCATGGTTTAAACAGTAAGGTGCTCAAATTCTGTTGTGGTTTGTGGTTTTAGTTCAGTTATTTCCTGTTAATGTTGAATGTGTCTTGCTTAACTTCACTGACTGTGCTCAAGTGTTTTCCCACCGATGTGTTTGTCTAGTTTTACCTGTGCCTTGTTATCCTCTCTACACTATTGTATTTAAGAGGTGGTCTCAACTTTGAGTTTCAAGTCCTAGAGAAGTCATAATGAGCTGTAGCAATATGTAACAATTGTGCATCCAAAAAAGAGTACAGCAGTCCAAATAGTGAGTTGGAGCCATAGACAGTACATTAAAGAGGTTGAAATCCTATTTAAAATACAGTCTTTATAGTTGAAGCAACTCGAGGAAACTCAGGCAAGCTACAGGAATGTTGCAGCAGTGCAAGACGAGCACAACATTGTAAATTGAGAATAACAAGCCAGGACGAGTCCAACACTATAGGTTGATCAGTTGTTTATAACTGTCAATTGTCTGTGAATGTAAGACTAAGCTCCTGAAATCCTGAAAACCTGAAAACAAATATCCAGTGCTCCGAAAATACTCACTCTGGAGTTCAGTGACTGCCTGTCATACTGCTTGCCAGCCTCCATTAACATACTGTTTAATCTAACAGTTATAAACATCTAGTCTACATCTAGTAAACATCTAGTTTGTCAGGTTGGGGAACTGTTTTTCTGGGACATTAATGAGCAGCACAGGGGCTCCAAAAGGGACTGTCCTGGCTCCATTCCTGTTCACATTGTATACAGCAGACTTTAAATATAACTCTGAGTCCTGCCACATCCAGAAATACTCAGATGACACTGCTATTGTAGCTTGTATAAGGAATGGACAGGAATCTGAATATAGGGATTTGATAAAATCCTTCAGTGACTGGAGTCATAAAAACTGCCTCATACTAACACATCAAAGACAAAGGAAATGGTCATTGATTTCCGTAGATCCAAGCCCCCTCTTCAGCCTGTGAACACTTGTGGAGTGGACATCGAGGTGGTAACAAACTATAAATATCTTGGTGTACACCTGGATAACAAGCTGGACTGGTCCCTTAACAAGATGCACTCTACAAAAAGGGGCAGAGCCGCCTCTTTTTCCTAAGGAAGCTCAGATCTCTAAACATCTGCAGTAAGATGCTGCAGATGTTTTATCAGTCTATTGTGGCAAGTGTTTTATTTTATGCTGCAGTGCTGGAGGAAGTTTGGGAAAAAAGCAAGCAAGGAGGCTGGATAAGCTTGTGAAAAAGGCTGGCTCTGTGATCGGAGTAAGGATGGACTCTCTGGAGGAAGTTGTGGAGAGAGACACAATGAGGACGGTGGAGGCCATCCTAAACAACATGGATCATCCACTGCATAACACCTTGATGGACCAAAGAAATAATGGTGGTGGAAGGCTTCTCTCTCTTCGTTGTAGGACAGAGAGATACAGAAGATCTTTCATACCAACTGCCATCAGACTCTATAATTCTTATACAAATAGATGAGACTACAGACAAATGAATTTCCCCTTGGGGATCAATAAAGTATTTCGTATCGTATCGTATCGTAGTCCTTCTTCAAGATTATTAATGATTTCTTATGACTCATAAACAGACATTAACTCATTCAGAGGTCATTCAGCATTAATTTGAACTCTAATTAACGTGAAACAGGCAAACAAAAACAGTTATTCTGACCCAGAATGGAAATTTCACAGAACACAACAACATATTACTGAGTGTTTCAACTGTATGTCAACATTTTCAAATGTTTCCTTATTTCTGATGACATATCGTGGCTGTTTTGTGATTTATTACAGTAAATATATTACAGATTTCTCCTTTAACAACAGAGCCTCATTCTCCCTTTCCATTCTTTGCACAACTTCAAATGTTGAACGAAGCTTAGAAGCTGTTGCATCTCTGTTTGTAATTTTCAACCCGCAGAGTTTTTGTAAATGAACCAAATTATCTTTGGTATTATTTTTTCTAACGGAGCTCATAATGTAATGTTCTCTCCTGCAACTTGACTGGATGGTGTCAGTTTCGTTCGAAGAGGAAAGTGGAAGGAAGTGGAAAGAATAGCGTTAACATTAGTTATTTCAGGAAATTAATTAATTTGTGGATTCATACTTTCTGAGTAACATACTTTTGTAGTATATCTGCCAGAAGTGAAGGTATTTTCAAGTCAAAAGGCTCAAGTCCAAGTGAAGTCTCAAGTCACTGGTGTTAAAGTCCGAGTAAAGTCACAAGTCTTTTTTTGTCTGACTCGAGTCCAAGACATGTGACTCAAGTCCACAGCTCAGATATTTAATGAACGTGTTCCCTCGTCACTGTGCCACTTCATCTTTGTCCATTGTGTCAAGCATTCTAGCCTCTCCTAGTGTTTAGTTTTGGATCTCTGCCTTATTTCCCTGGACCTTTCCTGTTTTTTGGTCTTTGGATATATCCAGCAACTTTACGGATTTGTTTGTTTATTTGGACTGCTTTTATCTGGGTTTGACCGTGTTCCTGACTGACCACTTTTAAGTTTTTTGTATTTTAACTTTTGCCATTAAATCATTGTTCTGCACCAGTTCTGCCTCTGAGTCTGCATTTGGATCATTTCCTTATGTTTCCTGCTTGCACTATTGTGACAAAGTTCTACTGTTAAACAGTAGATTCCTTTGATAATAACATAATTACTATTTATTGAACTTTTTAAAACACAGTTACAAAGTGCTGTGCAAACATAAAACAGAGCAAAGCAATGAAAGACATGGGGAAAGGGACAAAGTATTACAGGGGTAATTACACATAAAAGTATAAAAACAATAAAATTAATGAAACAAACAAAATTAAATAAATTCAATCAAGAATTCCAAGCATTTTTATACAAATATGCCTAGCTATTCGGGAAGGTCAGTGAAAGAATTGTATATGTTGAAATATATACGGAGTACCAAAAACTACTAGGACAAAAGCTAAAGCTAAACTGGAAGAGGTGCACAGCTTTTAACTTTATTTTGAAATAATTACTTCAATGCAAAAGTAGCATTATAGTTTTTTTGCTCTTTTGGGGGCAGATGAACAGGTTGTGAACACAATTTTGACATATAATCACCATTTAAAGCTGTTGTGGCTAGCATGTTAGCAAAGAGTTGCTTGTTTACAATTTTAGCAGGAGAGGCATTAGCATAAATTTGCTGATGTGTGTCTGGCCACCTGATGAAGTCCAACATTTACTCTCCTTTTATTTCTGCTTTGGTCTCCACCAACTCCTGAGGGAAATATCTGGCTCGAGGGCTGCTAAAACCTCTGCTACGTTCACCAGCTGGTCCCTAACTTTATCTGCCATTTGGTGCTGGGAAGGTAGCATATAGGGAATTAATTGGTATTTATGCTGAGGAGAATTAATTAAAACAAAGAAGTTACACGCTGTTAGACCAGAACAATCAGCTCAAAGATCTTCCTGTAGAGCTGAGGTGGACTGCAGTCATGGATAATTCTCTGAGGGTCGCCACTATGAGCAACCTCTGCCACACTGCAGTCATTTGATCTATTGTTAATGGATAAGTGCCACTTTAAGTGTATTTTCCATTGTCTACCCTGGCTAAGTCACGCCATACTTAATTAAACGGACAGAAATGAGAGTCTTCTAAGCGACAATTAGTCTGTCTGCCTCTTTATGACTGATCTAAGCTAAAGGGGTCAAAACCTTCCGCCATTTGGAAAACAACTTACACAACACTCTGACATTTTGACATTCTCAGGATTGAAAGATTAAAGTGGTGAGCCATCACTTTAACCACAGCAGTAGGCACTTTATTCCCGCCGCTTCATTTACATATTAATTGATAGATGTTAAACTTAAAGGAGTCCAGAGCCATTTATCTCAGAAGAGGTGTGCCATTTTGATGAGCAAGAGCCTAATACTTCAAACTTTTCCTTGCACAATGTTTAATAATGTGGAATTCAACCCAGTCAGCAGAGTTTGGATTCTCCAGTCACTCAATGTCAAAATGTATTTCAGATAATATCCTGCAACAGATCATATGTTGAAAATGGAAAACATGTTCTGATCCTTGAAACAAACGATTCCTCTTCAAGAGGTCTGCAAGAGGTCAGTGATCCTTTTACCTTTTGAACCGGGTCTCGATGTGGGCAGGTCAAAGTGCGCGTTGGCTTCCAGGAAGGCACGCTGCTGGTTCTGGTGTTCTTCACTTTATCAGAAAGTTCAAGCAGCAGAAAAGAGCACAAGCCTCCCCAGTCAACACGCCCTTCTTCCTTCACTGAGTCAATATCCAGAAGGAGGCCGCGGTGCTCTTGCGTGATGACCACGCTGTCGAACAGGAGGCCATATTCCTCCTTGGAGCCATGGCCAACTGATGACCAAGCCAGATGGATGAATTCAGCTCTGGACAAGGAGCGAGATGCACCCGAGGGGTCCTGTATCAACATCAACAAGAGGCATGTGTGCATATTTCGAATCAGACCTGGAGGGGTGATACTATAGTATGCTGGAGATGTGACCCATGTGAATTAAGGGTGTTGTTTTAAGAATCTAACACTTTATTTGAAGACTGTCACAAAGATGTCATGACACCTATCATGAACAAGAAGGAGACTGTTGTCATTAAGTGACTTTGCGTCAATTACATCATTCTTATGACAAAGAGTAACGGTGGCCAGTTTGATGACAGGGATATAGTACCAAGGTGGCTTTCTTGCTGCGTTTGGCTCCTGGGACGTTGGGGCTGAGTCATCATGAGGCCACTAGCTCCATGAATAGCTGAGCTAATTAGTGTTAGCGAATGCCAGATACAGATAACAGCAGACAGAGTTTAGCCTACTTTAGCACCAAGTAAACTAGCTAACGACTATCTGTCCATCAGAGAACTCTGTAAGCTAAATCACCTTGGTACTGTACTCTCTTGTCAAATTGGCCATTTAATGACATCTTTATGACAAGTCTAAATGGTACTACTGAACTTGGCATCCAGGAAATTATTTATGACACTGTTATAACAGCATTTAACAATAATACAACTTAATGACATCTTTATAATAAGTTCAAAATGTACCACCTTACTTGAGGTCAAGGAAAACGTTCATGACTCAGTCATAATAGTTTCATGATGGCCAGTGTTATAACCAACCACATATGACAGTTTAATGTAAAATGTTAAAACATAAAGCTAAACAGTTTCTTTAAGTTTGATAATGTCTTTGCTTTAAAAGTGACATAACTGACCGAGTAACACTTAATGACAATGGTGATAACCATTCATAGAGACTCCTTCATATTTATGACAGGTATCATGACATAGCTATGACAATGGAATGACCGTCTTATGCACACCCGTTCAAATAAAGTGTTACTGAAACTTTTAATAAACTGACAAAAAAAACAAAAAAAAAACAGGCAAACACTCACCAGGAAAAGGCCCTGTAGCTTTCTGTAGTCCTCAGCACTCATCCTGCTCTCAAGCTGTGCCACCTCCATCCTCGTTCCCATGGTTACAGATCAGACCTGTCAATCAATCACTGGCAGACAAGGTCAGGAAGGTAAAGTATGTGTATGCAAGTCTACATCAACTCACAGTCAAATAATAGATTCCCCACATTTTGAGGCGTTACATGACGAAATAGGATGTTCCCGGCTCGAGTAATTCCTTAGTAACCTTCTATATCTGTTTCACAGCGGGTTGTCATGTCACCATAATCACACAGCAGAGTCACAGCAGCAGTGGCGGACTCCCTTTGTTGGCTCTTTTCACTCTATCCAAACATGTCTGTGTTGAATACTGTGCAAAGGTCTTTCATTTTCAACAGACAATTTCCCCCAGCTCGGTGGCTTTCAAAGGTGGGTGAATAGGTCCCCAAATTATGTCTGAGAAATTGATGGAGGAGGCAGCAGGAAGCCAAAGCATGTCAGGTCTCTGTTATGTCAGGTAATGTGAAGTAAAATACTGAAGTCAGGTGGATGAACAGCATGAATAATAGGAGGTAGGATTTGTTAAATTAGCCTGTGTGCTGATTAAAAAGCACTTTTGAAGTCAAAAAGAGAAACGTGAGATGATGAAAAAGTTTCCACAAAACACTACAGAGGGCAGCGGAGGACGGCAAACATTCTATGTTTCATTGTTAGCCCGACATAAACGTTTATGAGAGAAATTCATTGGAAGTGGCATCAAACTGGGCAGAGATTTAGATGACAGGGTGTGTAATGAAAGCAAAAAATCAATGCTTTGCTGGAGCTATTATCTTTTTTATAATGGTGATTAACTGCAACATGATGCTGATGGTTGATGAAAGTTTATCCACCTCTTTATTTACATCCCTGACAACAAGTAGCAGGCGGCAACAGATACGTTTATGCTACAGTAATAAATGAAAAGAATGGCAAAACCTCGGGGACAATTCCATCATGTTTTGTTTATGAGTGCGATAACTTTTAATCAACTACATCCTGACTTGTTCGGTGGCGAGCAGCTGGCATCAGTCTTTATGAGATTACACAGACACAGTCACATAAAATGAACACAACAAGAGGCCCATATTTTGAGTTGATGCACTATACATATTGCTGTTTGAGCAAACACAAATCAGTGCTTAACACTAATTTAGTGGAGTCGACTAATCTTTTCTCATGAACTTAATGTAAATATACAAGTTTTATTCATTAAAGCTAATTTAACTTGAACTTCCTTGTATTTAATTTGAGGTCCCTTTGTTTGAAATGATGAGTTGAATGAATGTACTGTACATTAAATTAAGTTTCTGAAGAAACATGATCAACATATTGGCAGACTTCCAGCATGCATGTTTAAGTTAATCTCTTTTTATAGTTTGAAGACAACATATTGATAAAAACTGATAGTGCTTGTTTTCACAATAATGAAAACACTGCAAACCATAATGAAGGTTAGTACTGAATTGAGTCACTACCCCCTTAAAATTAAATTTTAATAAATTCACTGGGACCAGTTTCTCGTCTTTGTGCCAACGCTGGAACAAAGTAGCTCCAACAGGAGCAGCTGCAGCCGTAAGTTCTTTGTGTGAAATGAAGAAACTGAATCTTCAAACTGAGAAAATGTGAAAAGAAATCAAATTTGTTTGTAAGATTCATCCGTGTGACTGAAGAAATGTTGGCGTGGGAGTTGAGCATGAGCGTTGTTTTATTCACTGTCAAACAACCAGCTAGCTGATGAAAATACATCTGACATGACTCAGGCAGAAATTATGTTAATGGACCAAAGTAATATTTATTTTATTCACGTTAGGTTTAGTCATGTTCATCAGCTTACTTCCTCACTGACATATCCCATGCTTCTCCTACAATGGCTAGCAGGAGACACGCTGTGAAAAAGTTACGCATTTCTCTGCACACATCATTGGAAACTGTTTGGACAGTGTGCGTACACAACGTACACAAATGTAGCATTTTTAGACATTTAACATGGAAATGTCAATCTATTACAGCTTTAATATCAAGTTTATCTGACTAGAAAAGTTGTCTTTTCAAATTCAGTCAACTTAAAATTTTGATGCTGCCTGGAGACTTAACCTAATAATTTATTTTTACACTGTGCAGGGAACTGCTTTCAATCATGTGAATTTTACAAGATAATGCACCAGAAATATAAAAAATACATAATGTCATATCTTTTGGCCAACAAAACCCACTTACCAGGGCTGCCTCTCTTCTTCGTCGATGGCCCCTTCAGGTCTCTCTCGAAACTTTCACTGCTGAATTTCTATCTGGGGTTTATTAAAGTTGTAGAGTATCATCCACTGCAGTCAAACTGTCCAGAAAAACTCAGCAGCAGGCTGTAACTGCATAAAGACAGGCTCTTGGCCTGGCAACATCACTGTCAGATTAGCTGTACCTTTTCAGGACTGCCGTGTGTACACACTCTTCAGTCAAGCAGGTTTTTAATCATGAAGTCCATATAGTAGAGCTGAACACACACTTTCTCAGGTTAATAACAAATTCAAACTTACCAAGACGACCAATTTCATCCTCTCAGTCCTCAACGGGTGTCCAGAGTAAACTGCCCCACAGTCCCTCTATGCTCTGAGGTGTTGAAACACCATTTTTAAATGTATGACATTTCAAACAAATCCTCAGCCTCTGGCTGGTCTCACTTGGCCTTGGCAAGTTCTTCTTGTCTGTGGGAGATTCAGCTGATTCCAGGAGCCCCAAGCTTTGTGTCCAGAGGTTTGTCTAAGCCAGCGATGTCTGAGAGGCAATCAACACTAACAGCCCTGGCTGCAGCACACACACCCCCAGAGAGAGTTAACTAACTGCCCCCAGTAGCCCAGACAGTGGCAGAGGCCACACACACACACACACACACACACACACACACACACACACCACACACACCACAATTCTTTTCTTTTATTATCCTTCACTCTCAAAGACTCAGGCTAAGTTTCCTGGCAACCAAGTAGTCAAAAAGAGTCGTGTTTTGTGAGTCCAGGCCCTATCGTCTGTATGTAACACAATGTGTGTGTGTGTGTGTGTGTGTGTGTGCTACGTCTATTCACAGATTAGGCACCGGAGAGAAAATAATCTGTGTGAGGTACAATTACCACACTACACACAGACACCATAGCTACAACAACACAACTCAGGAGAACATTAGTATTCTACTGCCACTCATAAAAGTGTTCATGCATTGAAACAACTTTAAAAAGTACTGACGTGAACCTGGACCTGAACAAAAATAAAACACACACACCGGCCGAACTTTATAGTGCCATTCAAATGCCTCTGAGAGGACTTCCTGTAGGTCACTCCTAGGTGCAAACACATGCAACAAAAGAGGGGAAAAAAGTCTCTCAGGGATTTGTTAAACTGAGACAAATAGATAGCCTGTATGACTGCAAGCATGAATACACACAAAAGCCATACATCCAACTCAGATATTATCATTCCCCTCCCTCCCTGCCTGCATCCCTGCTGCTTCAGTGACCACGACCAATCCCTGTGTGTGACTTAATGGCCTGGAATAACTTGAATTAGCTGATTACAGCGGTCGTCAACGGTGACAGGATCAGAAAATTAGGTCTCAGCAATTTCAATAATAAAGCTTTAAAAATTAACACTATCACAATTGGATTACAGTGGTGCATGTAGGAGCCAGTACAGAGCCCAAAATAGCCCACCACAAATCCACCATGGAAAATCCACTATTATACAGGGAGAAGAATGAAGTTGCTGGAATGGGGAAAAAATTGGTACGGATCTTAGTACTGGGAGGAAAGAGGTGCAGGCAAAGAAAGAGAATGCAAGGGCAACTGAGCGGAAATGAAGCACTTTTCATACAACAATGCAAATCTGAAGAGAAGACCCACTTTTGAAAATCTTTCTCAAATGACAGAACTCTTTCGCAATAAAGAAAGAAAAGTGCTCCCCCCCTCCTCCTCCCCCTCAACACACTCTTCTTGACTCTTGTTCAAGAGTTCTTGAGGAATTTATTTCAAGTCCTGTCATTTTATTTGTTTGCTTCAAGGAATGTTGTCAAGGACGTTGCAACTAAAATATCAGAAAGAAAGAAAGGCAGAAAGAAAGATACACTGATGCTCAAATATATTTGTGGAAACTTATTTGCTGCTTCATATTCTGTGAAATCTGGATCAAATTCAAACAAGTCACTGACCATCAATTTAGTTTTGTGGATTTATTTATTCATGTCTGAACCATTTGCAAGAAGCATCCAGCCCCACGTTAGTGAAAGTGAAGTCACACAGTTCTCTAAATTCCTCTGTTGTACCTTCTTTGCCTGAACCAAGTCTACTTCTGCCGATTGTTGTAACAACCTTCAACTACTCTGCGGTTTTGAATGGTTTACATAACAAGCCAGCCTGTTTTTGTGCACTAAGTTGTGCCCAAGATTACAACTAAACAAAGGATTTGTTCACTGATGTTAAAGCTTCTACAAAGAACTTTAATGTTTGGTTAATAAAAGCAGCAGTGTTTCAACCATAATAACCACAAAATATGACATTAAAAATAAAATAATCTAATAAAAATCTCCCCATGCTTCCTTTTAACTTGTTAACTATTTAAACACATTTAAACTTGTTTCATCTGCTTTCAAGGAGAATCCAACCTGGTGGCAGATATTAAGAATAACTATACAGAAATAGCCAACCTTCTTGCTGATGGTCTTGTTTGCTTATGTAGGTCATACAGGGACATCAGTATTAAATTGAGACTGTTAAAACCAGTTAAAAAGTGCTCATTGTAGGTTTAAGTATCTAACATGACAGTGGTAGATTTTTGAAAAAAGAAAATCTCTGATCAAACATTGTGGCAGCTTTGCTGAAAATATCTCAGTATGATATCCTGCCTGTGGTTTTATATGCCACATTTGGGAAAGAGTTAGAATCGTCTGTCTCGTTGTTGTAAGCCTCCACCAACCAGTCAAATTTCAAAAGGTATTAAGTGTATTTTTTTGAAAAAAAAAAAAAAGAAAGAAAGAAAAAAAAGAGAATAATTTTCATTGAGTAAACATCCTGTCTTCACTTAGAGACTATTTTTACAGAGGACCACAGAGGACTGATAGAGAGCTGAACATTATGATGTCACAGTGAAATTGACCTTTGGGATATAAAAGGTCAGCACCTCATCATTTTATCCGATTAGATATTGGAGCTGCACAAAATCGAAATTTTATCAAAGTCCCAATAAGGCTTTCTGTAATTTTCAAATAGCAAGAGGTGCAAGATGTGTTTAAGGCAAAATGTGTGTCAAAAACTTCAACAAATGACTGTCATGAGGTTCAGATGTCCTGTCCTCTACATCAAATTCTACAGACATGAGAAAACAGCTTGGTACAGATTCCTGCAAGAAATCACACCATAATCATTTGAACATGTTTTTCAATCAAAATAAGAATAATGATGTAAAAATTATCATTACCTCTAATATTGCAAATCATATCACAATTGCAGTATCAGTCAAAATAATCACAATTAGATTTTTTTTTTTTTTTTTTTTTTTTTAAAGTTCACCCCTATGAGATATTTAAAATGTGTTGTGTGCGGTCACAGTGATCTTTGACCACACAAAATCCGATCAGTTCATCATTCATCGACCAAGTGGACATTTGTCCCAAACTGAAGAAATACAAATGAACAATGAAATGTAATACAAGCTAGATTTTCGTTTTGTATGACACACAGTAGCGGTTTCTTTGAAGACACAATTTTTCTTGTGAAAGACTTCATACTTTTACCTAATCAGGTCTGTAAAAAACCTTTTAAATCAAACAATCAGAGAAGGAAAAATCCTTCTGGTTGAGGTGCTCACACCTCATGTCCACACTTAGGCCCTGACCTGTGATGAGGAGTCACAAATAGATGTATTTGAAGGGGTCACAAGAAAAAAAGGTTAGACACGGTACATATAGATTCCTAGTACATACACACATCCCCAAAATACCTTTAGATTAGGTAATTATCTTAAGATTTTGCATCTCTGATCACCTCTCATTTAAAAGCCATGTGTTCTTTTATACATTGGACTATTTTTTGTTGGTATACAGTAAATATGAAGACTCACATATGTTTGTTGTAACTAAAGTAAAAAGAAAAAGACAGCACAGCTGGTGAGTTACTGCTCACCTGGATGGTGATGGTTTATGATGCACCGGGAGAAGCCGTACATGCTACAACAGTACAGGACAAAGACAGCAGACATGAACACAGTCTCCGTTTCAAATTTCTCCAGACTGTGATTTCTTGACAGGATTTGAACAGATCTGATTGAAGTTAAACATGATGCTTGTTGATAGTGGCAGGATATTAGTGCCACTATCAGTGTGTGTGATGCCGCCATATAGATGAAAACTATGCTTTACAAGAAAGAAAGATGACAGAGTCCAAAAATGTGGGAATGTATTTGGAAACTGAATGACACTTTGTACTTTTGTAGACTTGTGCAATCACCAAACTTTTGAGGACATGGGAAATAGTCACATTTCTCCCTAAACTTTTTCAAAACTACACAGTCCTGAATAGAGAGGGGAATATATAAAGGAATGAAGAAATATCGACTTAAGAATCTGATAAAAGAACAACATAAAAGAGAGTTAAAAATCCCTGGCAATTACTGTCAACCTGATTTGCTTTGAACCTCAAACTACCTGATCTCCCCTCAAAGCCACAGCATTATAAATTATACAGCAAAGAATAATAAAGTTACAAATTACAAAGCCTCATATCACCTGCTCTCTAATAAAACGTCTGTCTGTGCGTGTGCGTTTGTCCTGTCAGGCTGCTACACCACGGTCTTGAAGGCCTGCAGGATCATGTTGGTTTGGTGGGTGAGCCGGTTGGCGCTGACAAACACGTTTATCACTCTGGAAACAACCGTGACAGAGACACAAGGACACATGTGTCAATCATAGTAGCAAAGAAACCATGGCAACAATATTAGGATTGATCCAGGAAACACTTTGATCTGGCTGGAATGGAGAATGTCAGGCTTCAGAGAATACAAGCCAGCATGAATCCACGGGAAATGGGTCAAGGGAATTATTCAGCAATGGTGGATTTGATAGAAGAGGGCCTGTGATCAAACGACAACCATTTACATGGTGGTGACAGTGTGTGTGTGTGTGTGTGTGTGTGTGGTGTGTGTGTGTGTGTGTGTGTGTGTGTGTGTGTGTGCATCTATTAGATGTGCTGGTTGCTGTGTGTGTGCATGTGAAAGAGAAAAAGGCTGAACAAGTGAGTGAGAAGACAGAAAAAGGAAGAAAAACAGACAGAAAAAAGTCCAAAAACAGAGAATAAACTAGAAACAGTGTCATACTTTCCATCTTTGAAGTAGGTTTTCAGAGTGTCACTGAAGCTCTTGGAGTATTTCACAAACTCTTTCTTCTGCTTTTCCAGTGCCTAACCAATAAATACAGACAGTCTTTCAGCTCCACTTATTTCACAGAAACTGCATTTGTGTATGTGCATTTTTTCTTCTCCGTGTATCTACTTACCCGTCTATTCTGATACTGGTATTTCTTGAAGACAGCATTAACTGTGTCGAGCAGCTCCTTGATGGCACTGGCGATGTCTCTGTGGATGACACACACAAATAAGTGCATGTTTAAAAAAAACAATATCCTAAAATCTGCCTGTTTTTATCAGGCGGTGATAGCCTGAAACTACAGTTCTTTGATCCAGCTCGTTGTCTCCCTTTTCTTACAAACACACTTTCACCTTCAACTTTTTCTCCCCTCGTACGCACTTGAAATCTGCTGTTGCATAACTTTAATTTTTTAGCATTCCTTTTGAATTGATTTCATTTCTAAGCCCTCCGCTGGGTAAGTAACTTAAGCAGTGACTCACTAAGAGTATTGGATTCGATCAAAATAATGGCAAAGTGGGCCAAGAAAATGAAACGTCTTTCACTTTCTCTCTTTAGTGCGTGAGTGTGTGGGTGTGTGCGTGGGTTTGTGCGTGGGTGTTTGTGTGTAGGGCAGTGGACAGGGACAGAAAACAGAAAGCAGGGATCTTAAAGTTTTGTCATCGCTATGCCATAACATACCAAGAAATTTCTATTACTAAGATCAGCATCTATGTATCTTTGTGTTTCATGTTTTAAAGGTATAGTTCGGACTATTTCATATGGGGTTGCAATGCAGTTTGGAGAAGCAGCGAGAAGCACCAGCACAAAAGCTAGCCACCTAAAAAAAGGGTCATCTAAAAAAGTCAATACCAATTTAAGTATACGCTATACTTAGAATATTTTCACTGCTTTACAGCAAACCACTGTAAAGCAGTGAAAATATAAACCAAATTTGCGCTCTCTCCAAACCAACCAAACTACATGGGTGAAGTCAGTAATTTGACCTCACAGAACACAGGAGTTGCAAGGCAGCTGCCTTGATCTGTTAGTCTGTTTGTTATCGGGTGACTTCCGTGAAGCCGATCTATCTTGTTAAAAACACACAATAGTCACACAATAACACAAACAAACTAATACACTGAGGCAGTGGAAGATAACCAGTTGCTGTGAGGCAAAAGTACTGACCACTGCACCATGTGATCATATCTCGCTTGCAGACTGGAGCTCATAAGGTGGTTCAGACAGAGTGAGAAGTAAATCGCCCTGGGTTATTCACATGAATAGGGCCAATGGACTCAGTGGTTTGTGCACTCTGTTTATTCACCCAAAAAGCCAACGATACAGACCTTAGCTCTGGCTAGTAATGTATGCACTGAACCCAAGGGGTGTGAAGTGTGTGTGTGTGGTGTGAGTGTGTGTGTGTGTGTGTGGTGTTTGATTTGACTCAGACTGACAATAAAACTCAGCAGAAACTATTGAGAGATTTTCAGCTTGTGCTCATTTTTCTCATTACGTTGCATAAAGCGCTTTTGCATCTCTTCACAGCCACTCATGTCTTTCCTTTGACTTTGTGTTGAATTGCGCCTCTTCTAAAATTCATTTCACAAAAAATCTTTTTATTGTTTATATGCCATGAGAGTCTTCATCATAAAGACACACACTGCCTCAAAGCTTTAGTTTTTAACTATAAAAGAAAAAGCTTTTAATCACCCGTTGACTGACAAAAGTCTTCTTCAGACATTTTCTGGCAATGAATTTAATTAAACACATAATATACACGTTCTGCTGCTAGTGGTCTCTCTCACTTTAAAACAATAATAAAAGATATAGTTTGATGATGTCGTGAAGCAGTGTAGGATCATGGGAGTTGTTGTCTTCACTGTTAAACTCCACAAGTGCCAGTGAAAATCGATCTGATGTGACTCCGGCAGAATCATGTTCTAAAGTTTTATTTGTTATGTTTAGTCATGTTCACAGACTTTCTTCCTTACTTCCTGATGTTTCTGTTTCCATGATTCCCTGTAAGTTATAGCAACTAGCAGCTAGTAGGAAAGGCACTGCTATATTATCCCAAATGTTTCCAACAATCGTCAAACACACAGAAATACATAATTTAGTCAAGGTTCAAAAAATATTTAAAATAATACTAGCAACTTTAGACATTTTAACATGGAAATATTACATGTTATAGTTTTAACACAATAAGTTAGACTGAAACTTTTCTATAGAATTAACCCTGGTGTATATTGAACACACACACAATCACACAATGAGCTGTCTTACTTGATGGTCTGTAGGAAGCCTACTCTGTCATTGATCTCATCTGGAATGGTGCTGAGGATGTGTTTCAGAGCTCGGGCCCTCTCGTTCAGCTCCTGGAACTCCGGCTCTCGCCTGTCAATCATGAACTCTGAAAACACCAAGATGAAGAGAAAAATACAGATCTTCAAACTCCTCAGTGACAGGCACATCAACACACATGCAAATAGCTGCAGGGGACACTGAAAGGAGGCAATTAATAACAGTGGCACGTGTGAAAAAAAGAAAAACATCAATAGTGTATATGTATAAAATTGATATGGGATCAAGAATGTGTATGCATACACTTTAACGTGATAGTGTTTAGTTTGTTAAGTGAAGGCAGGCTTAAGGTAGAATTTGGGCTGTGCCATGCAGGAGGTACATTTAAAATTCATTCAAAGTGTGTGTATGTGTGTGTGTGCATGTGTGAATTCATTACTACCATCAATCACTGTACACGGCACAAGGAATTCAATTACAGACAGAAAGGAACATTTGAGAACAGGGAGAGCAGTTGATTTGTGGAGAAACAGCTCCCCCCAGTGGATGACTGGGTTAATGTAATCTGGGCTGGAGCGCCACAGAAACCCGAGTGAAGCTACGTTGGTAATCATCCAACACAGTCTCTGGAGGACAGCAAATTAAAAACTACTCTTCAGGAAGCAATATATTAACACAAAAAGATATGTAAATTGTGGTGGCAAATAGTTGGCCTGTTTAATATAGCTTACTTTTTACTGCTTATGCCTGCTATAAATCTCATGTTTGTCCCATGCAACACGTCATATTCCACCTTCCTTCTCTCCTTGAGTGCACCATTCACCGAGCAGCCTACCTTCCACATCATCGGCAGCCATGCGAAGTAGAGCCTCACTATAGTTGATTTTTAAGTTCTTCTTCTCCAGTATTTTCATAACAATGTCCTGGGTCAGACCTGGGTTCTCCTTTTCTGCCTTGGAACACACAAACATACACCTGCACTGAAAGTAATCCCAGACAGCCTTGATCTCCTGCGGCACTAAAAATTCATCAGATCTACAATTTAACAGAAGGCCTGAAAATGATTTAAAAAGTAAAAGGGTATGGGCACAGTTATTTCAAGACGGATGGCAGTTCATCCCATGAAATGTGAACAAACTAACAAAAGGAAACTTATTTTTACCTTTATGAAAGCTGCTCTCAAGGTCTGCGCTGCTGATAAGTTGACTTTCTCCAACTGCAAGTTAAAATACACAAACATAAGCCAGTAGCACAAACCACAGCACACACAGAGCTTAGCTCTTATCATGGGCCTCTCCTCTGTCCTGAAATGTAATTCTGCAGAAAGTACACACAAGCCAGACATCCCGCAATATCAAAGGAGGACACTGTATTATTGTGTTGTGGAAAGTTCATTCATCTGTATTCTCCATCTAGACTTCAGGAGAATTCCTCTGAGCTGATATTCTGGTAGTACAAACCTTGTCATTACTTCAAACTACAAGTTCTGTCTATCTGTGCACACCATGCATTCAAATGTGTGGGTTCAAAATAAAAAGCGTCTTTTAAAGGAGCAGTGTGTAGGATTTTGTGGTATCTAGTGGTGTCTTTTAAGATTGCAAACACTCACACATCAACACATCTCGTTCAATCTCCTCCAAACTGTGTAAGAGAACGTATGGTGGCAGCAAAACTTGAGCAAATGTGAAAGGCCGTATCTAGAGCCAGTGAAACATGGTGGTACAACATGACAGCATTTGTGGAAGAGGATCCACGCCTCTTGATATAAATATCTGAAAACTTATTCTTATTTCCAGATGATTATACACTAATGAAAACATACTTTTGAATATTATATTCCATTTCCACCATATTTTGCAAATTAATCATACCACCATCACCATAAATCTTACACACTTGACCTTTAAAAAGAATATGAAATACTGTAATAACACACGCCTTTTCTGTCATGGCCCAAATCTGAGGCCAAAAATGTTCATGCCCTGAACTCTTGTTTGTTTATATCCCCACATAAATCATATTGATTCAACTTAGTTTCACTCCATATTTTTCACATGGTCATCCATATACCCTGACAGCAGTGACTTTATGCCCCCAGTTTGAGAAACTCTGCCTTAGGCTATACAGCAGTTTGTAGAAATTGTAATTTAAACTTCGTGCCTTGATTGGAGAGTGGCCAGACAAGGGAAAAGGTTAATGGGGAACACTGTGATTACATGGTCAGCACCGCAAACTCATAATGTGCCAGTAAAAAATGTTTCAAATTTGCCAAATTCATAGTGTTTGCCAAGCTATTAAATATAACACTCCTGTCTTCTGTGGTAAAATATGAATAATCCTGTCCTTCAGTGTGTTTGTGTTGCCCTATACACTAAAAAGCACAGATGCAGGTTTTTGTAGATGTTGTTTTCAGTACAAAATGGTATATAATTTGTTTGATAAATGAGGCCAGTGATTTTGTTTTCAAATGGATGTGCTGCCACATATAGTATCCTCTATTGATTGTCTTTGTGTTGTCACTTTTGATGTAACATTTGCACGTCTCGGTGCAAATCATTAGTGCAAATAAGCACTTATCAAATACATTATCAGCAAAATGTACTTAAACTATAAAAGTAAAAGTACTCATTCTGCAGTAAAATGGTCCTGGTCAGTGTTTTTCTATTACATTATTATGATATTTTTGGACTAATATTTCTGCTGCATTCATTTATATATTTCATTTAACTTCTATAGGTACTTAAGGTCGAGATTTTAACCACTTTATATACTGTTGGATAGTTTAATCTACACCAATGCATCATATTCTTTAAGATCATCATAGTTTGTAGCTTCACTGTTCTGTGACAACCACATATCTCTAAAAACTCAACTTTCCTGAGCTCAGAAAAACAGCCCTGTTTTCAGCCTTGTGATGGTGCATTTCCAGCTAATGCAAGACTGGTTTTAATTGTTCATTTAGCTTAAGAAGGAGGAGGATTTTCTTAACTTGTAAAGGAACAGTTAATCCTTCAAGTTATCACAAACATTCAAAATCACCCAAATCTGGAGATACATGGTTTTCACTGGACAGGAGGGTATGAGAAAATATAATACGAAAAGTAACTAACTAAAGCTGTCAGACAAATGTTGTGGAGTAAAAAGTACAGCATTTGCCTATGAGACGTAGTAGAGTAAAAGTATAAAGTTGCATTAAATGGAAATACTCAAGTAAAATACCAGTGCCTCACATTTGTTCTTAAGTAAATATACTTTCTACAACTGGTTTTAAACACTATTGGACAAATTAAACTTTTAACCTGATTATGGCACTAGATGAAAGGTTAAGGGATCAAAGTTTTTAGAATTCATCCTCTGGGGACAATGAATATCTGTACCAAATTTCACAGCAATCCATCCAATAGTTATTGAGACATTTCACTTAAAGGAGCAATATGTAACAACTGCATGTCCAAAAATGAGTACTGCAGTCTAAATAAAGAGTTGGAGCCACAGACGGCATAATAAATAGGTTCAATCCCTATTTAAAATACGATTTATGGTTGAAGCAAGTTGTTTCCCCCCCGCCCCCACCTCCTAAGAATCGAGGAAAGTTCAAGCAGGCTTCAGGAGCACAAGATGAGCGCAACATTATAATCTGACAATAACAAGTGATGAAAAGTCTTTCACTTTGAGTGGCTCGTTGGCTCATTGTCAGAGTAGCGAGTATTTCAATTTAGCATGTTTCCTTAATTTCTGACGACAGATCAAGTGCACATGTATACCTACAGGTGCATCATTGCTCACCATATATGGACAGTAGCATAGCACTTATCCTTGTTAGCACTTCTTCCTGTTAACTCAATATTTACATTAACAGGGAACATTCAACATCTACTGTTTCCTTATTTGTATTCCGCCACACCATAAGCTCCAGCCTCCATTAGCATTTTCATTAAACACACAGCCTCCTTTTACTTGACCTGAATATTTACTACAAATCTCATACACATTTCTTTCACATGCAACAAATAGAAATAAATTAATTCCCTTTAAAAAAAAAAAACTTTAAAAAAAAAACAAACAAACTTGAAACTCTGCATTCTTTACCTCGTTAAAGACAGGATACATCACACTATAGAGAGCCATAGAGACCGTTGAGGCAGTGTCAGCTTCATTCTTCATGTCTTCCATGGTCATCTTTGACCAATCAATGGCCCTTTGTGTGTGTGCCTGTCCACTGATGCCAGTTTCACTGCATTTAATCACTCATGGAGACTGACAGAATGGGAGCAGACCAGGACCTGAGGAAGAGGAGGGCAGGACAGGTGAACAAGCCAGAAGAGATAGATGTGGTGGATGGAAATTACAAAGTAGGGGGATTAAAAGGAAAAAATGTACCATAGTTCCGGATCAGCAAAGAGTTGAACCTCTTAAATTTTATCAAGTAGAATAAATTCATAAAATG
The DNA here is from genome assembly GCA_034769285.1 of Lutjanus argentimaculatus. Classification (NCBI taxonomy): domain Eukaryota; kingdom Metazoa; phylum Chordata; class Actinopteri; order Lutjaniformes; family Lutjanidae; genus Lutjanus; species Lutjanus argentimaculatus. Next base: position 10,032,563 of record JAWZSL010000001.1, read on the forward strand.
CATTTTATATTGATTCCAAGAATACACCACCTTTATTCCTTCCCATTACGTGTCATAAAACCCCAAGTGTACAATTTCCCAGAAGGCTTTTCAGTCACAGACATGATCATCAAGTAACAGCCACATTGCCAAAGGGTGTGCACTTTACTGTTCCACTGGGTGCAATGGTGACAAAACTGGCATGAGTCATACCTGAATAAAGAACACCGTCTTCAATATTATTGCTGCAAAAAAAATCACTGTGATAAATATAGAGCCTTGGCATACCTACAGTGATTTTTCTCCCTCACTCTTGTCATGAAGGAGTGAATCATGGTGGTTAAAATAAGAGAGAAATGCCAAATGATATCCTCCTTGTCTCTGACCTCTTTCAAACACACACACACACACACACACCTGTATCTGACACCTCCAGGACCAGTTCTTCCTCATCCATTGTTTGTTGTGTGACTTTAAATATATGACATCATTCCTCATTCTCATCATACAAACAGATCATTAATTGCAGGGCAGGGACACATAGTGAGCATGTCTTCATGCGTGTGCCTTGTCTTTTCAAGATTCCTGTGAGTCTCCACCTGATGACCTGACCATGACTTTATACTCCTACCTGACTGCAACTGAGAGCGCTCTTAAGTTTATTAGGTGTTTTACTTTGCCCTTTGATACCCGCTATTATAACATTAGGGTTATAAATGGGTCCAGAGTGGAAGAAGTGTTTGCTAAAATCAGCTTACTAGGTTTATGGGAGGAGAATCAGTCACAGCGCCGTCATACAGATATTTGAAAACAACTACCACGGGGAGATGACAACAGTCAGCCATGGTTACGATCAGCCATTCAACTCAAATGTGGAATAAGCAGGATTTGTAAGTGGCTAGTTGTAACTTCAATAGAAAGATGGATTGTTGAGTCTCATGCCCAGGACATCAAATACTTAAATCAGTTAATCATTTAGTGTATAACAGGTCAAAAAATTTTACACAGTGCTCATCAGAATTTCCAAAAGGCCAAAGTGACGTCTTCAAATTGCTTCTTTTGTCCAAACAACAAACCAAAAACCAAAGACTCTTCATACACTATCAAAAATGACAAAAAAAAAGCAGGAAATCCTTTTAAGAGGCTGGAACCAGCAAATGTTTGACATGTTTGCCTTGATCACAAAGTATAAATATGCACAAAAATTGTTTAGGCTGATTCGTCCAGTAAGATGCAAGATTAGCTGCAGACAAGCTCCAGGCCTGTTGGTCACACAGTCCTCAAGCCTTATGCCTGGTGGAGATAATAATATTATTTATGTATTTTGTATAATGTTAGAGATTATGACAAAACAAAATTGTACTTTGAAGGTCCAGTGTGTCAGATTCACAGGGATTTATTGGCAGATATTCATAAGTATGTTTTCATTAGTGCATAATCATCAGTAAATAAGAACTGCTGTGCTTTTTTTTAAATCTTAGAATGAGCAATTTATAGCCTATATAGAGAATGTGGGTCCTCTTCCACGGAAATCGCCATGCTGTACTGCCATGTTTCTACAGTAGCCCAGAACAGACAAACCAAACACTCAGTCTAGAGAGAGCCTTCCATGTTTTTCCATGAGTTCTGCAGGTACCATAGTTCCTCCTCAAAAGGGGAAGGGGAAGCAAGTGGCATGGTTTACATTAGCTGGCATATGTCTGCTTTTTTACAGTATCGTGTAGCTGTCTGGCAGATGAAAATATAAACAGCCAAAATGTCTGTTGGGCAATATGCCAAATATACCATATAAAATACACGCTGTGCATAGAGCTAGATTTAACAGGACTTGCGACTTAGTTGACACATTTGGCACTACGGTGTTATTCTCAGTACTGAAAGGAGTGCTGGTGAATTTAATTCTGGCATGTTAAATTAGCACTGACTTTTTTACTTTGTTATATATGATCACATCCCCTATGCGTCCAGTTGAGGAAAGGACAAAGAAATGAACTCATCATACATGTATAGCTACCCGAGTGCACCAGATTTCCACTTTTTTCTCCAAGTGATGAAACAGAATATTCACAGATTGCATAATCAATTTTTTTAAGTGCTTCAAATCAGATCACTAAAATGCATGGCCCCAGTCAGACAGTGAGAGGTAACTTTTCCAGCTGTTTTCTGCAGACTCACAGTTGCAGCACTGAGAGAGAGCTCATAATAATTGATCAGTTAGCATTTATTCAATCAGTGAATGTGTAAACATTAAACATAAACATAGACTAAGTTTTCTTGCAAAGTTGGAGCAAGCTGTAACTGGAAAAGAGGGGTAACAGTAGTATCTGTGTATAGGACTCATATTTCCTAAAATATAAATATATAAACCTTTCTCCAGGTGGAAATTTCAAACAAAAGGTTTAACAAATACAGGGTTCTGGTATTGCACATGCTGGCTCACCACTAACATAACAAAAAATAACAGAATCAGGAACAGAAATATGAATTAATCTTATTCATTTCATCTGTGTTTTACCTGTCATGGCATTTCAAAATGTCTGCCAGAACAAGTCTTTTAGACAACTTTTTTAGCTATTTCTTAAAACTATTACAATTCATCCAAGAACTGTAGGTGTTAAAAAAAAAAAAAAAAAAAAAAAAGGCGACAGAGTCCCCACAACAGGAAATAATTGCAACCACAATTCTGCATGTCCGGCTCACTGTCAGTGACATCTAGCTGAGTTTAAAGCTGCCATGGCACTTAGCGCTTTAATATGACCAATGCATCAACACAAACTAATGCTGAAAAGATTAAAGGTCGAGCATTTTCATTTTGCTGTGCTGGCAATTCTGAACCAAATTATCTTGCTTCTTCATTCACTTTTATGGTACATATTATGGCAGTGACTATGTGTGTGTGAGGTCAGTGAGGTCAGTTCCCTATCTGACAACTGGGGCCGACAAGGCGGTTCCATAAACCTTCCTAAACCTTAATCTTGAGAACTGTGTTACTCACAGACCCCAGAGATATACGTTTTGTCATATGTCACAGTTTATGTTTGCCATGGGTCCTAACTTAAAGTATCACACACTATCAGGTAGAGCTGCAGCTAACAGTAATTTTCACTGCCAATCTGTTGATTCTTTTCTCGATTAAGATAAGTTGTTTGGTCCATAAAATGTAAGAAAATGGAGCAAAATTTCTATTACATTCATCTTATTGTCATAAAAGAGGAAAGAAACCAGAAAATATTCACATTCAAGAGGCAGGAATCAAAGAATGTTTTTAATTATTCAAACTGATCAATGAATTATCAGAGTAGTTGGTGACTGGTGGAATAATAATTGATTAATGGTTGCAGGGTGTCGGTCATTTTGAAGGAGACACAGACACAGCAGACACAGACTTCTTCACGTGCTCGGTCTTTTTTTTCGTTTTACACAATATGCAAATTAACTGTAACTTCCCTAAAATCATTTTTTTTTTTTACTTCAGATGACATTAATTACATAACTGATAACGTTATAAGAAACACATGAAGAAACATTTTGCTAGTTTGCCAGTAGTTTACATTGGGGGTGAGAACAACGCGGGGTAAACACAGCATTGACCTGTTTGTGATGGCAGACAGCTGACAGGTGATCCTATAGTGACGTAACCACTGTACCCCAACAAGTTTGGTACTTGAACTAACTAACATACGGCAGGTGTAGAGGGTCGGCAGTTAAAGCACGACACTTACCTGCAGTGATATCGCTGCCAATGAACAGAGGAGAAGCAGCGAGCCGATGACAGAGAGATGGATGATGTGCAGAAGCGAACAAACAGGTAGCGTTAACGCGCTAACAGGAGATTAGCACTTTAGAGCAGGTGATCAACTCCGTCCTTAGCTAACACGCGCTATGTCGTTAGCTGTCTAGTGAGAAAACAGCGGTATCATGACGGTAATGTAACACTATCAGACAAGTGCTTCTTTTATATGCTCCGTCAGGCTTCTCGCCCCGTCTTGTTGTGGTTTGAGTCTCATTCAGGAAGTTTTCTGCCTGACAAAGCTGTAGCCGAGGGCCGGGCAGGGCGGTGTGAGAGCTGCTTCGCACGAGAGGCTGGTTGTAGTTCTTTCGGTAAGTCTCCTTCATGCCTCGTCGTTGTAATGGTTACCACAGCAGACTACAAATCCCACGAAGGTACAGGTGTTTGTTTTTTTTTTAACCGTTGTGACGTTTTCGTTGATCGAGCGTAATGAGCATTTTAGTGCTTTTCTGCCTTTAGGAGGCATACAAAATACAATTTGTTTCAAAGGTACGCAGTGTAGAATGTAGAATATTAAATTAATTAATAGATACGTAAATAAATAAATATGCCTACGAAATAAATAAATGTGGCATTGTGAAATAAGAGTCTCCTGAAATCAATAAATGTGCAATTTTATAATAAAAATCTCCTGAAATGAATTAATGTCACACTGTGAAATAAAAGTCTCTTGAAATCAATAAAAATGCCTCATTATGAAATAAAGGTCTCTCGAAATATATAAACGTGACATTATGAACTAAAATTCCCATGAAATAAAAATTCACATTCATTTATATATTTATTGCCTAACTTATTTATTCCAGGATTCATCTCAGAGCCGTATTTGTTTGTTTGTTTTGTTTGTTTTGTTATTGACTAAAATGGCATTCCATAACGTAACGTATCCATACATTTAGATTTAAAATAACCGCAAACTAAGCTCATTTCAGCACAGCACGAAATTAACTTTTGCACTGTAGGTCAAGATAGATATCTACAATCCCAACTGTTGTCAGTTAGCAACAGTTACACACAAACAGGGGTATCAAGAAACAGTTACACGGGTTGCAACAGTTTTTAATTGATATTAATTACATGCTTAATGTATACAATGTGTGCAGCTGCTAAAAAGAAACTATTCTAACAACTGTACCGTCTTATTTATCAAATCAGAAACATGCTAGAGTGATGACACTCATGTTGTACATGCCCGTGTAGACCCTCTCCCCACCAGGAGGATAGAAGACATGTTCATCTACTCCTGCATTCATTGAAACAAAACATGTTTGGGGGTGTGTGAAAGTATTTTCCATGAGCTGTGTTTTTGTCACGCTGTTCTGACAATGAATCAATTAATCATTTGAATCATTGTGTTATTGACTTTCAAGTGACATTTTTAGCATGTTATCAAGTCAGCGTATCTCGCTAGCACATGATGTTGTTCTGTCATGGCTGCTAGGGTGGGGACAGTTGCAGCACATTGTCCCCGAGCTAAGCAGCCATATCAAAACAGACCACCATACATACTAATGTACATGTTTGTTGCATTGCACTTCTTCCATTCTTCCTCACAGGGAAATGTAGAGAGATGTAATAGCAGCTGTATCATCTGCATATTGACTCAAGGTATAGGCCTGTATTCTACACAGTAATGAACAATGGCTGTTATTTGATAAATATTGCTAAGAAAAAAAAATACTGTACTGTTATTCTAAAACAATGCATGTGTTTAGAATACCATACCTACTGACACAAAAACAGAAGTTAATCAGTGAATTTTTCTATATTTTAATATGTTGCATCCCTCCCTTGATCGTGTTGTAACTGCCTCTGGGGTTCGGGTCAGTTGCAACATCTGACTTATTCCTTTAAAAAATATATTGTGAACAATATGCCATATTTAATCATCTGCATGGGTAATTAGCAGACAGATGTAGATTTAATATATAATTTCGTTGGTGTGTTGCAAGGTTGCAACCGTCACCAGTCTCCCCTACTTGTAAACAAAACATGAAGCCGCCCTGATGAGGGTCCAAAACATTTACGTGACAAGAGCAGAGTAAACTGAACGTTTGCGCAAACAAAGACGGAAACAGGAGAGAGGGAATTATGTCGTCTCACATCAATACTCTTTGGTCGACGTTCATTGGACCAATCGACGTGGAGGGGGCGGAGTCTGCGGCAAACGAACAGACAGGGAGCTGCGGCGCTGGAGCAGAGCAGCAGAGAGAGACCGCACACATCCATCTATCCATCCATCCTCCGTACCAACACCGTTTATCGGTAAGAGCCGTTTTATGCAATAACCTGCATCTGGTTCAGTCACAGAACCTGTACTCATTCATCTGAATGACATGACAGGATAACCAACATTAACTGCTCGCTTTTGCAAGATAAGATAAGAGTCGCCTATGTTTGAGTTTTTCAATATAATCAGATTTTTATGAAGGTGTAGGAATGTGTAGTTGTAAATTGGGAGGGGGGGTTACGGAATAAAGGGATTATGATGCTATAATCAACATGTGTAGGCTTTTAATAAGGGGGCGGGTGAAGACGCACATTGGAGCCAAACATTTCTTCAAGCCTTTATTGATTAAACCCGTGTGTCCACCACCCAGTGCTATTAATTTTTCACCGGTGGTCTATACGATTGCACTGCTTGTTTTTGTTGTTTGTTTGTTTGTTTTTCATTGAGCTCAGGCATTGCAGTGTGGTGGTTCTTGTCCTTGAAATACAGGCAAAGGCGCAGTGAGTGCATGTGTGTGAATTAACGAGGCAGATTGTAGTAGCCTGGTCCTACCCTATCCCCACCCCACACACACACACACACACACAAAACACACTCATACACACACAAAAACACACACGACCTGTTATTCCTTCGTGCAGGTCTGTGAATGTGTGTGTTTTCATGATGCTTTTGGTAATAATTCATAACAGAATCCTAAGATTGAGGTGGTTCTACATCAATTATATATGTAAAAATTACATTTCACCCCAGATTAAATATAAGGATTTTTATAGAGGTGACATTTAGAGGGAATAGGCTAAAAAAATAACATGGTCAATACTAAACAATTCAGTGTTCCTCCTTGTCTCATTCTCTCAATCCACCTATAATCTCTTTATCTCTGCAACTAAGATAATGACCTCCTAAATCTGCATTTAGGCCCATAGTTCAGAAAATACTGTATCCTTTCAGTCATAATCTCAATGTATTAATCCATATGCATCTGAATCACTGGTTAATCTCTGTTGATATATAGCCTGCTGTTCCCTCCCTGTGCCCTCCTGTTGTGTCAGTGTGAGTGTGTATGTGTGTGTGTGTCCTGCCTATTCCCACTGAGCGCTGCATTAATTGCATTTCAATAATTAAATGTCTTTCAAATCAGCCTAGCGAAACAAAAGAGTGGGGAAGGGAGAAGCAGCTGATTGGGTTTGAACACTCTGGCGCACAGCGTGTGCATGTGTGTGACTGCCAACCATAACCTTGTGTGTATGTGTAGGTGTGTGTGTGTTACATATAGAGCTTCAATAATTAGTCAATTAATCAATTAGTTGTCAACTATTAAATTAATCACCAACGATTTTGATAATAGATGAATTGTTTTGAGTCATTTATTAAGAAAAAAATCCAAATTCTCTGATTTTAGCTTCTAAAATGTGAATATTTTCTGCTTTCTTTTGTCTTCTTCAGTAAACTGAATATCTTTGGGTTGTTGACAAGACAAAAGACATTTGGGGACCTTTTCCACCATTTTTTTTTTTTTTTTTTTTTTTTTTGGTCATTTTATGCACCTAACAACTAACCGATTAATCAAGAAAATGATCAACAGATTAATCGATAATGAAAATAATCATAGTTACAGCCCTAGTTACATATTCTGCTTTGAGAATAAGACTGAATTTGTGATAAGCAATGCAGTTGACTACAGATTCATCCTCTCAGGCTAGAATCAAACCTGTTATGTGCTGCAGTATGAAGTGAGGGAAAAAATGTAATTTAATCTTTCTTTGTCCTGAAATACATTTATGCCTGTGGTTACTGAATTTGAATATACTGAACATGCAGTAGTAGAACAAAAGACTGGCAGTGATCAGCACGAAAACCTGCTTAGTTGTCTTCCATAAATGGAATTCATACACATGAAACACACAATGAAAAATTGTGCGCCAGTTTATTTTATATAATGCATTTACAGTGTGTAATTAAAAACATCAAGAAAGGCGCATGAACTGAACTTCAGCAGTTTTTCATTTGCATTTTTGTCTTCACTTTCCAAATGAACTCGCACACTCAGGCACACCACCTGCATTCACACACACACACACACACACACACACACACGCTCAGGCAGCAGGTTTGTCCCCTGTACAGTCAGTCTGCTGCAGCGAAGACACAGGGGATTAGTTTATACCTGGCCAGATAGGAGGATGAGAGCTGAGAGAGAGAGATTCAGAGGGAAAGAGGTCAAGAGGAGTTTCAGAGAGGGAGAAAGAGAGGGAACCAAAAGAATGGAAATGAATTCACAATTATTTGAATTAATGCACCAAACTGTGAATGACTGAGATATAAAATTATATACATCCATGTTGGAAAAAAACATTGGAAATGTAAAAGAAACCTCTAAAATATAGATGATATTACCTGATCAATTTAGCCAAGATTCTGATTTACCTTTTAATATTTGAAAATATTCATTTTGAAACAGTACATATTTTTTTGCAACCTGTGGATATTAAAGGGACAGTTCAAGTTATTTGATGTGCGGTTGTTCTCATCAATAGTCAGTGTATTACCTACATTAGATGGCGGTTGGCACACCACAAGTTTGGAGAAGCAGAGAGTGCCAGCCTATAAGCTAAGTAATGCTATGGACAGGGTCAGCAACAAAAGGTATTTAGCCACTTAAAAAAGCATAAAATATAAGCCAAATATTGCTCTCTCCAAACCAACCAAAATCCATGGGTGAAATCAGTAACCAGGCAGAAAAGAACAGAGTTGCTAGTCTGCCCTCCAGGATTTGGCAGGCTTTTGGGGGGATTTTTGCAGCTTAAAATGCCTGATTTTACAGCAGCTTTTCTGAAAAATTGTGAGGCATGTTGTGATGTTTTTAGGTGTTTTTTTTTTTTTTTTTTGCAATGAAATTGTGGGAGCAAATATAATTGCCAAAAAAAAGTTTTTTTTTTTATTTGTAGAATTCATTAAAAATGAAAGGCAACTTGTTCCACAGGAAATGAAACCGCTCTCTGTTCTGAATGTACCAAGTAACCTCACCAAAAAGGGATTACAAAAAAAATCTAACAAAATATGCTTTCTTTGTAAATGCAGAACTGTACGTGGGGGGTATTTCACAAAAAAGCAAAATCTTTTTGGAGCTCAAACTCAGTCAAAACAGCAAGCACAAAATTATAAAATATAGAAGTGCACAGAGCATTGATAGAGCATTGATATTCCTGGAGGGCCAGGTTAGTTAGATTGTGTTTTAGTGTGACTTTGGTGTTTTAAAAGGTTTGCTCGGCTTCACCAAAGCCACGCAGTAACACAAACTAACCGATCGAGGCAGCAGTAGAACGGCAACTCCCGTGTTCTGCACTGTAAAATTACTGATTTCACCCATGGAATTGGTTTGATATTTAGTTTATGGCTTCCTGTTGGAAAAAGATGTGTGATGACAAACTAAAGCAGTTAAAATATTCTAAATATAGCATACACTTAAACTAATTTTTTTCGGTGGATTCGTTTTGGTGAAATAAAATGCCCTCTGTTGCTGACCCTGTCCACAGCAGTTCATTGCTTAGCTTCCGTGCTCCTCTCTGCTTCTCCAAACTGGGGGCGTACCAACAATCATTTACTGAATGTAATACACTCACTATCGATTAGTACCTCATACAACCCCATATCAAATCATCTGAACTATCCCTTTAAACTTCTGTAAAAGGACTGTACAGATTTAAAGGAAATGCACCGCCATTTCACAGCAATGTTTTCAACCTTTTACAGTTGGTCCAGCTCACATCAGCTCTCTGATCCACAATCACACGCGCACACACACACACGTTGTGTACCCTGGAATTGATCTGTCGATTGATTGGTGGTGCTGAGGGATGGGCTGAGCGTAGAAGAGGGACGTTGAGAGAGACAGAGACAGCTATCTGTGGAGGAGGAGGACAGTGAAATGGTTGAAATGATTGGGTAATACCCATATTTTCACTCAAACTCTGCGGCTGCAGTGAACAGCTCAAATACCAAATCAATTTGAATTATCCTCCTAATTGTCTCGCTTGTCGTCATCATTGTCTCTCTCAGTGTCCTCTCAATTTTTATACCTGTTTGCCGGCTCACCTCCCACCCCCTGAAGCAAGCAAAAGAATCACAGTTGAGTTTGTGAGCGATTCAGACATCCTTATTATTATCACTCTGCCGTCTCCATCCCAGCCTCTTCACCTGGATATCACTTCTCATTCAGCATCATCTCCCTGTCTTACCTCTGTTAACCCCCCCCCCCCCCCCCCCCCCCCCCCCCCCCCCCCCCCCCCCCCCCCCCCCCCCTGCCCCCACACACATGCACATCCAACACACACGTTTCCCCCACAGGACTAGTTGATAGTGACCTTTCTTGTACTCTTGTGTCTCCCTGGTCTTTAGTCCATTTGAAAAAGCCTCCAGTCTTTTCACTTTTACCACTGACCCCAAATAGAGGCCGATCCAATTACAGCTCAGACCTCCTAACTGCGCTCCCACAGCGTCGTAGCTGTTAGTGTATGTGTGTGTATGCGTGTGTGTGTGTGTTTTTCTGATATAGAGAAAGAAAAGAGACACTGTTGAGTGTGTCTTGGCAGAGTGCGGGGAGCAGTCAACCATCTTGCCATGCTATGCAGGGGGTCGTTAGATATCATTGGCTCTGAATCAAAGCTGGTATCTGCATGGAAGCTGCTTCTATTCAGCTCTTCAGTGTACTTCCTGTCTCTGTCTATCAATCTTTATTTGTGTCTTCCTCTCTTTTGCTTATTTTCTTCCCAATCTCCTCATTTTTGTTAGTTTCTGTCTCTGCTTGTCTTTTTTCTTTCTTTCTCTCAGTCTATTTAACTATCTTTATACCTCTTTATCTCTGTCTCTCTGTGTGTCTCCCGCTGGGTATCTCTGTTAGCAGGGATTAATAAAGGGTTGTTAACCTCTGTTTGCCCTCTGTGGAGTGTACAGTGAGCATCCTGGGACTTCAGGCAGGTTCCATAGCACGTTATGTCATTTTCTAACAAGGGCCTCAGTGAGCTAAGGCACTGAGCAGAGGATGGGCTGTAGAGAAGTAATTTTGTTTGCCACAAGAATTGATAGAAACTGCAGGGGCAGAATTTAAAAGTAGAATAGAGGTAATCACCGACATATTGGACTAGTGGATATAAGTGTGCAATGTAGTGTGAACATGCATGGAAAATTACAAAGCAATGAAGCAATGACAGGGCACAGAGTGTATACACAGTCATTTTAAGTCTTAAAGGGATAGTAGCATTATTTTTAAGTGGGGTTGTATGAGCTACAAATAGCCCCTAAGTACCGTGATTGCAGTAGAAGACTCTCCACACTCCTCCCGTTAGCGACGCCAGCCCATAGTCCTGCTCAGAGATTTTCAACATACAGTGTTGTGAACGGTCCCAAAAAAACGGCCTATTTTCGCGGCCTAAAAGAGGTTTTACCGGAAAAAAATACACAGTTCCATTGTTCGCTATAATAGAATTATGCTCAGCCTCTCAAAGTGCAGGAAAAACGCAGTTTTTATTTGGACCTAACCAACTCACGTATCCCTCCGCCCAGGGTTAGCGCCCGCTGATCAGCTGTTTACACAGTGTGCTACGCAGAGCGCTGTAGTGCTCCGCCGATCAGCTGTTTTGAGTCATTGTTGATTGCGATTCGAGGACGGAAGATGGTGAAACCTCTTCAAACATTTTGAAAATGGTTCGTGTGTGTTGCTATCCAGGATGCAAAAACAAAGCTGTGTCCCACAGCCCTTACAGCTTTCACCGCATTCCTTTGCGTGATATTGGCCTTCAGCAGCTAGTTCCTCTAAACTTGGATGTCAACATGCCACCGGCATCACTAAAGGATCTCCGTGTTTGCAGTCACCATTTCGCTGAAGAGGATTTTGTGAGAACACTTTCACTGCTGTGCCCATCCATCTGGTAAGACAAGTGAAACACCTGTGAAAGAGTGTAATGTAGCCTATCACTGCAGTGCAAATTTATCACATAGGTGAAAACGGAGATGTAGTGCTGTAGCATGAAAATGAATTTGGCTGATTCTTGAATTACTTTACACCGATGTTTCCCCTCTCTCTCTCTCGGCCCGTTCAGTTTCCATCTGCAACAGCTCTTCTTCAGTGTACTCTGGTTCATACAGATATCCGCTTGCTTCCAAAGTGAATGGCACTTCATTCTTGCTGTCACTGTCAAAATCACTCATTTTTAAAAAGTATATTATATCTCTACTCTTCCTCAAAAAGCCAAGACACTGACCAAAACAGCTGATCGGCGGAGCACTACAGCGCTCTGCGTAGTACACTGTGTAGTAGGCTGCTCAGCGGGCGCTAACCCTGCACTTTGAGGGGCTGAGAATAATTCTATTATAGCGAACAATGGAACTGTGTATTTTTTTCCGGTAAAACCTCTTCTAGGCCCTAGACGTGAAAGTGTTCTCACAAAATCCTCTTCAGCGAAATGGTGACTGCAAACACGGAGATCCTTTAGTGATGCCGGTGGCATGTTGACATCCAAGTTTAGAGGAACTAGCTGCCGAAAGCCAATATCACGCAAAGGAATGCGGTGAAAGCTGTAAGGGCTGTGGGACACAGCTTTGTTATTGCATCCTGGATAGCAACACACACGAACCATTTTCAAAATGTTTGAAGAGGTTTCACCATCTTCCGTCCTCGAATCGCAATCAACAATGACTCAAAACAGCTGATCGGCGGAGCACTACAGCGCTCTGCGTAGCACACTGTGTAAACAGCTGATCAGCGGGCGCTAACCCTGGGCGGAGGGATACGTGAGTTGGTTAGGTCCAAATAAAAACTGCGTTTTTCCTGCACTTTGAGAGGCTGAGCATAATTCTATTATAGCGAACAATGGAACTGTGTATTTTTTTCCGGTAAAACCTCTTTTAGGCCGCGAAAATAGGCCGTTTTTTTGGGACCGTTCACAACACTGTATGTTGAAAATTTCTGAGCAGGACTATGGGCTGGCGTCGCTAACGGGAGGAGTGTGGAGAGTCTTCTACTGCAATCACGGTACTTAGGGGCTATTTGTAGCTCATACAACCCCACTTAAAAATAATGCTACTATCCCTTTAAATTACATACATCAAAAATATGGCATCTTGTGTTGATACTAAAAAGTAGAGGTGGGCCAATAGGACATTTTACAAACTATCTGTGTTGGTGGAACTTGGCTCTGATAGTAGCTGATGGCTGTACAGCTTCCACCAGGCACTCTGGGACATAACACCCCTGTTTTGCATGGAGGCCCCATGTACACAGTCAAGGTAATGATGTCATGTGTTCTTGAGATAATTAATATTTAAATGAAAGGTAACTTTATATAAGAGCTTTATTTCTGAATTATGACAATATAAAGTTAAATCCCTTTCCAATATCTGCATTTTGGATATGTGCTGACACAGATACTATACTGACACCAGTGTTCTTTTTTCTTGATGTTTATGCTTGATGTTGATGATAATGATGATTACTATTATTATCATCATTAGTAGTAGTAATGGTGGGTAAGATTACATGAGAAAGCTTGTGTAGTTTGTGTAATGTAACATGTGTAATGGCGTCTTCCAACCATTGTAGGGCGCAGTAGGATTCTGGCTTGTGACATTCACATGTGCAGCTGATAGGCAGAGAGGCATCTTTCATTTGCATAATTTCCTATAATGCATTGCTGAGATTTTAAGTTTGCTATTTTATGCAAATGTAAATTGCAAGTGTTAATGTGTTAGTCATGTGTTTGTTCAGAACATGGTGGTTTATTTTGGTAATTGTCATTTTTGTGCTGGTTTATTGTTACACCATAGGTGAGGTGGCTGGAACATTTTTTCATTTTGTATTGCATTGCCCCTATATTACATGCACGCTATTTAGCTCACACTGCTTAGCGTAAACACATGGCCAGTATATAGAGTTGTGGAATTGAGATTCGAATTGAATTCAGATTAATATTGCGAGTCATATGCCCGATGAAATCATATGTCAATATTGGGGCCCAATACTGATATAGGATCTGATTGGTCCTATCTCTAGTTCCAGTATGGCATTATTAATGCACTAGACTGAAGATAACTGCTGCTCCAGCATGCTGTCTGTTTTGCTAGCAAGTATGGTTGCAAGTCAAAGATTGTTTATTTCTGACAGTGTTGATCTGGTGTTAATGAACTGCTGGTACATCTGCAGAACTCACCCAAAACTCCCAAGTATTGTGCACATTGCTGTGTGTGTGCCTACAATCCTGAAAGATAAAATAGAAATATAGTTTTTATTAGTACTGTAGAATTGTAATTATTCAGCTCTGGGTGTCTGTGTGTTATCTCATGTTGCCTTTTCAATTACAGAAAAAAATAATAATATTTAACACATTTTACACTTGATTATGATTTCCTATGCACAAGGAGATTGAATTAAATGAATCTGCCACTTTATGAATTAAATGCTACAAATGAGCCCATCTGTAAGCTATTGGAGAGACAATTTCTACTTTATAAGATGAGACTGTGATTTGTGAATCTTAAATAATCTGAGAGAATTTGTACGTTAGCTGTGATAAAGTTTTGTGATGTGATTTTTTACAGTCAGTTGCTGGTATAGGGATAACCAGTAACAGCTGATTACCTTTATTTAGCCTCATATTTTCATTCTTTAGCACATCCTGTACCAATGTAAAAACTGCACTGTTAACAACTGGTCACAGCTTTAGTCCTTCCTCACAGCCAACATTTTGACATGTCACAGCAGGAAAATCACAAGTGTAAATAATGGCATTAATCATGGCTGAGTTCCATTTAATTGATTCAGTTTCCTGGCATCGTGCACCAGTGCTCACTGTCACACTGTCATGTCTGGTGTCACTACTAACACTCAGACTCCTGAAATCCAATTGGCCATCCCAAGTGCCACCCTGTTATCCTCAAGTATGATTGGTTATGTGTCCACTGAGAGGTGGGACCTTAGTTTTAACCAACTGTTTGATGAATATTTTTACATGTGCAATTTTTATGTATGTTATTATTTATTTCCTATTTATTTCTTTTTTTATTATAAGGTTTATTTGCTTATATAATAAATCATGATAGCTACCTACTGTGTGTTATATTTTTATGGTGTCACTCTGTAGTGTTGTGATTGGTAAGATTATTTACCTTTTAAATAAAAAATTTAAACACAAGAATGTAAAAAAAAACAAAACTGTAAGATACTATAATGTTGGTGATTAAAGTAGATATGAAAAATGGTACATTAATGTGCACATGCATGCGTCCTTCTTGCCACCCCTGCATAAGCCAGTGCCCCAACTGGGCCACCCCACTCAAAAAAAAAGTCTGGAAACGCCCCTGGTAACACTGCTTTGGCTAGAATGACACATCAATATGTGCGCTGTGAAAAACATCAAGTATAAGAGAACATTGTCAGTACTACACTACCAGCAAAATAAAACTTTACTTTTCAGTTTAGCACAGAAGAACTACAGAGGCTAGTATTAAATGTTACCTTGGATCTGCAGGTACAAAGATGGCCTAGTTTACTGTTGTTTTGATCTTCAGGCTTATTTGATGATGAAACTGGTGTTGAATTTTGTTCTAAGATGTACAGTTTAATTGAAAAAGTAATTCATTGAGGGTTATTCACTGACACATTCATTTTTATTTATTTAAAGTAGAAATACCTGCGTGAATATGGTCGTAGCAATCGTTGCTTTGGGGGAGCAGTTGTGTACTGCTTTTTAAAATGTAAACCGCAGAGGATTTTGTTTAAATAATTAACATGCACGGTGAAAGTAAAATATTGCAACTTCGACAAAATCATGTTGAAGACAGTTAACCTACCGTTCAAAGGGCATGGTGGTGAATTTTCTATCAGACCAAGTAATAATTATTAGTAGATGACAAGTAAAATTCTGACCAAATTTTCCATCATCCTTCTGGATTTTGAGATTCTACCACCACAAAAATATATGCTGTAATGGATAATCTTACCCACTACAATTTGCAACCACACAATAGGATCCAATCCTATGTGCTTGCTTTAGACAGATAAATCAGGCATGTAAATCAACAAAGAAGATAATAATGATATAAACGTCATTTATGTAGCACTTATTAAAGTCAAAGTTAAAAGGTGCTTCACAAAGAGAAAATGAAATTAAAATACCAATAAAATGATAAAATACACAAATGCAAAAATTATATAATAAGCAAGAAATTAAAAAAACAAACAAACAGTAAAATAAAGAAGCAGCTCAGGTAAAATCAGGAAATGGCTTCCAATAAAAATAGGTTTTTAGAAGAGTCTTAAAAGAAGACTCTGACTCAAGCAGCCTTATTTCCTCTGGCAGGTCTTTGCACAGCTTCAGAGCACTGGTGGCAAAAGCTCTGTCCCCTTTAGTTTTCCGGACTCACAAATGGACAGAAAACCACTGCCCGAGGATTTCAGTCTATGCAAAGGTTCATTCGGGTTAAAAGGTCTAAAATATAATCTGGAGCCAGGCCGTGGAGAGCCTTAAAGGTGATCCATAATATCCTAAAGTCAATTTTAAAACAAACAGTGTTAAGAGGCTAAAGCAGATGTTATTGTACCTCTTTGTTTGATCACATTACATGATGTCACATCAGATGGTTGTTGTATGAATATTTGGGCTCAAGCACCAACAAAACCATCATACAATATACTACAAACAAATCTGTTAATATTTACCAATTTGCTTCTATATGAGATAAGGTACTAGCTGGGCTGGAGCGGTATCTACTTTTTCATACCTTCCTGACATTTGATGAGGGTATACAGTATTATCATGGTACTTTGTCTAAAATGGCTCAACTCGATTTTGTCTGTGTAGGTGGAGCTGATCATCATAGAGATGCTATTCTCCCCCCGCAGCCGGGAAACAACACACACTCAGGAGTTGTGCTTTTTTCCTGAAAAACTGCAGCCTTTACTCACTGTCAAACGCAAACCGACACTGTACATATACCTTCTGGTGGCATGTACTGCACAATAAAATACATCATCTCAATATATTCACCCCCTCCTCCTCAGATTCAAGGAAGCTCAGGTAGGCTGCAGGACCAATGCAGGAGCGCAAGACATGCACAGCATTGTAATTTAATAATAACAAGCGACAACAAATCCTACAGTGTAAGCTGATCAACTGTGTATAACTGTCAGTTGTTTGTCAATTTAAAGCTGAGCCTGTTATCCTGAAAATAAAAGCCCACTGCTCTGAAAATACACAATGAGTTCAGTGACTTCCTATCTTACTGCCTGCCAGACTCCATTAACATATTGCTCAAATTAAATGTTACAAACATCTATTCCTTCTAAAAGGCTGTTAATGATTTCTTATGACGCATTAGATTTGGCAAACATTCGGCATTAACTTGAACTCTAATAAGCGTTAATCAGGCAAACAATAACACAAGCTATGGGGTGGAATATAAATTTCACTTAGCATGTTTCTTTTATCTCTGATGACATATCATGGTCATTTTATGATTTATTCTAGTAAATATATTACAAATATATATTATATAATACCATTATACCACCCAAGCCAAGTACCAGGCACTTAACCATTTATCTGCTGTTGTCTGGTTGCTACATTAGGTGCAAGTAAGGGGCATGAACTGAACGGACAGTTGATTGATGAATTGAATCCACTTTATTGGGCTCAGTAATGGAAGTCCACACCAGCCATCGGGCTTAATGCTTCTTTTCTCCCAGACTGCAGTGGAGTTCAAGGCTTTATTGCAGCCTCGCTGTGTAAATTCTCTGCTCTGCCTTGGGAGTCTCCACATCAGCAGCTGAGCAGTAGGTGAGACAAGGGTGTCAACTCTGCACTCACAGACATAAGTGATTTGAAATTAATGCTGTAAGGTTTCATGTAGGTTTAATCATTTTTAGTGTAAGTATGTTGCATTTTTATTCAGCTCAAGACCAGAACAATATGTAGAAAGCACCCGCTATGGCACCTCCAAGGAAAACTTGAAACTCATGAGTGATAATCAGAGTCCATTATCTCTGTGCTGCAAAGCCCTTTATAAGTTAGACATATTCATGGTGAAATCGTGCCAGATTACCCGTGCCATTTTTAACAGAGCGTCCATCGCAGAAATTCAAGGTTTTTCAGGGCCAGAGATAATCACAGACATCATTCTCTGCAGTTTATTCCCAGAGGGAGAGGCCTTGATGAAATGGGATGTTAGCACTTTCACAGAATTTGTCAAAGCACCCATGAGCTTCAGAAGTTTGGATGTGTACTTAGAGCCTAAGTGAGCCAGCGTTCTGTGATTTGAGCTGAAGCAGAGAAGTGTGCATAAGAGGGAGACACTGTTGGGAGGACTTTTGCTGCAGCTCCACAGCGATCCAGGGGGAAGAAGAAGAAGAAGAAGAAGAAGAAGGCAGGAGCTTGTCTTGGTTTTGAAAAATTACTGAGCGCAGTCAGTGCACTGCATGTGTGTCAGGGGAGTGTGTGTGCATGTTTTTTTACCAGACGATGTCAGGGAGTGCACTGAATGACAGAACTGGAGCTGGTGTGAAGAGTTCTAGCGAGGAGAGCAGGGTTACGTGAGACAGAAAACGCTGAGTAGTGTGTGAAAAAAGGAAAGAGAGTTTATCTGCCTACGTGGAAGGAGGAAGATATCTTTTAAGGGTAAAAATTCTCTCTGTCAGCACCGCAAAACGAAAAATGTCCATCACTTTGCAGTTGCCTTGGTAACCTTGGCTTGGAAGAGTATGTGGAAATGCGTACTTCAAAGTGTGTGTGTGTGTGTGTGTGTGTGTGTGTGTGTGTGTGTACCTGTGGATTTGAACCGTGAATAAGGTTGTCCACACTTGTAGAAAGAAAGATGCTAACTAGAACCACAAAGGGTTCTTCAGCTTGTCCCCATAGGGAGAACGCTTTTTGGTTCCTGGTAGAATCTTTTATCAAGGTTCTACTTTGAACCCTTTCTTCTGGTTACAGTTACACCTAGACCCATCTGTGAAAGGTTTCACCCAGAACCCCCATGAGAGGTTCTATCCAGAAATTTCCCACTTTTACCACGGGGTTCTACCAAGAACCTTTATAAATGCCCAGGGTTTTATCTAGAAAACCTTTCTATAGTATAAGGGTTTCATCTAGAACACACCGAAAGGGATTCTACGGAGAACCTTTTAATATTCCAAGTCTTTAATCTAGAACACACTCAGGGGGTTCTACTGATAACCTTTCTGTATTGCAAGGGTTTAATCTAGACCACACCTAGGGGTTCTACTGAGAACCCTGTTATATTCCAGGGTTTTATCTAGAACATTGAAGGTTTTCAACAATATTGAAGAGCTCTTTCTTCTAAAATGATTCTTTGGATGAAAAGGGTTCTTAAAGGAGCCTGTTGTCTTGCAAAGAACCCTTGACAAACCCTTTGCTTCAGAAGCAAATATATTTGTGTAGAATCTCAGCTCTTGAAGAAGAACCCTTTGTAACCATTATTTCCAAGAGTGCATGTTTAATAAATTCCCCTGGCCTCCGAAGCATGCTGTCTCAAGGTGTTGGGTTTAAATGGCAGTACGGATTAACGTACGTGCTGTGGATTTGGGTGACGTCACATTTTAATTGTCGAAATGTCAACTGCCGATCTATTCTGTCTGAGAATTAGGATTACACCGAGAGATTAGAGGCTGCTTTTAAAGGCCAGTGAGTTTAATTGCGTGGAATTAATCAAGTTGTCAGGATTAAACTCTTGCAACTTAAACCATGAGAGATTTTCCGACATATTCAGTTCCTTTAGTCACGAGCGAACATTTTATATCTGGGTGTTGGGTTTCCCCCGCTTACCTGTGTGGCATGCTGGGAACCCCACCTGAGTAGATTGGAGCCAAGTTGGGCTCATTGTCATCAAAGTGTGGGATCCTCTTGCAGACAGCGTGCCACAACTCAAAAGGTCAGAATGGTGTCAGCATTACAAGTAATAGCCAGCCACCCATGGTGTTATTATCCACTCACACATGCACACTTGGACGCAGACACACACAGGTGCACACACGGCGATGCTCCACACTACTTTTCCTGGCTCAGCTGCATGGCTGGGTCTTTCCTTACAGAGAGCAGGGCGGTGTGTCTCAGAAAAGTTCAGCTCCCACAGCTCAGAAGGTCAGGAACATTACCTCCATTTACATCTCTGCCAGCCGCCCCCCCCTCCCTTTCCTCCTGCCCGTCCTCCTCAGCCTTTCGTACTCTCTCTGGAGCTCTCTCTGCAATGTCTGACTCACAGCACGACATGTGAGAGCAGGTGAACACACGTGACAGAGCAGTATATTAACTGCAGTATATCAGTTTTGTGCCCTCGGCTGTCATTTGATTTTTCTGTTTTAATCTATTTAAAGTTGTGCATCATTTATGCAACAAGGCTGTTTGCTTTAACCACAGCTTGATGGACCGTCCTGCTGCTGGATGAGTCACATGCGTTCTGCCGTGCAAATAGTGAGTTGGAGCCATAGACAGTATATTAAATATTTTGAAATCCTATTTAATAAATGATATGGTTGAAGCAGGTTGATGATTTCTTACATCTCATAAACAGACAATTACTTATTCTGCAAACATTATTATACATACATACATTTTAATTATCTTACAGTATTTATTTCAAATGTAATTTAATGTTTGTCCCACGCTGATTCTCTATACTCTTTATGGGCATGATGAATTGATGATTGAACAATAAGGCTGGTGTTATTCTATATTTTTGTTACTGTCAACAAGTCCCATGAGAAAAACCAAAACCAACCAAGCATCAGTCGCTCTCTCTCAGTACTTTCTGTATCTAGCTTCAGCCCCGAGCCCATTTGTTCCAGCTGAAGCTGTAAAAATTAAGAACAGCTCACAAATATAGTTTCTTTTTTTTTTTTGGAAACGCTAACTAATATCTTCAGGCCAGTTGAGCACTGTAGTTTTTAGCAAACATTATTCAAACAGGAGTAAGTCGTATATTTGTTGGGGACTGTTTTCAGAGGTGGATTAATACACATTTGGTGCTCAAGTGACATTTATAGCAGCACAACAGTGTTTTGACTCAGAATAAACTGCTGTATCAGGTTTAAGTTAATTCATTGTTGGTTTTGTTCTTTTTGTTAGATTGTTTTTTGTTTTATACAGTGCAGTAGAGCTGCATTGATTGAATAATCAAAAAAACCCATTACCAAGTATTCTGATAATTGATGAATCCTTTCCATCATTTTTCAAGCAAAAATGTCATTCGTTTGTTGGTTCCAGCTTCTTAAATGTTAAATTGTTATTCATGAGAGTAAATGAAGAGTCTTTGGGTTTTGGACTGTTGGTTAGACAAAAAAAAAAAAAAAAAAAAAAAACACTTGAGGATGTCACATTGTGTTCTGAGAAATTGTGATGAGCGTTTTTAACTTTTTTTTTTTTGACAAATTATCCAGATGATGTCACTCTAGACTAAATGATTAATCATCAGATTAATTGATGAGGAAAACACTTCTTACTTGCGGCCCTACAGTGCAGAGCAAAGCTCCGCAGATTGTTCACGTTTGGCTACATAAACAACAAAGTGCGAGTGGCGTGTGACTCCATTCCATGTGAAGAAGCTCTGTAAACTACAACGAATTTCCATTTGCAGACTCAAGTGGATTCAGATCTGGGTGGCAGTTCGGTCAGAGCCATGCTTGTCAAAACCAGTTTGTCAGAATACTTAGATGGAGAACAAACAAGATGAGATCTTGACTGTCAGTTACTTTAGAAGGACACAAAGTGGAAGTGACGTGTGGCGATGTGTGTTATGCAAGAGAATGAGAATGGCTTCAATTCTTATAACCTAGATGCAGTTCATTGTGAAATGTGGGCAGTTTTGGTCGCCTCTGCCTACATTTTACAATTTTTAGTCAGGACGTATTCAGATAAGGCTAGCAATAATTTATGTTTTTGATTAGGGCTACACAATATGGTAAAATAAAAATCACATTGTGATTATTTTGACAGATGTTGCGAAGGCGACCACGCCTTACACCTTACCTTACATGTCTGCGTAGTTTTTTATACGATACTTGCACCATTTCAGTTTAATGGTTTCTCAACACATAAATTTGATACACACACATATCACACATATCTATCAAGGATATGTGGATTAACTGTACTGTAATACCTTTATGCTCCCACATTATAGACATTTAATAGTACACAAATGTATTAATGATCTTTTATCTGGTTTGACTGCCATGTGTATTGCTTAGAATTTTCAGATTAAAGATTTAAACCTTTAGTAAAATGTATCTCTGCCTTTTCCATATGAGCATATCATGCTTTCACTACTAGACACAGAAGACTAGGATCAATTCATTGTTGGTTTTGGACTTTTTGTGGAATTTGTTGAAAATTAGAGAAAATATAGCATATCACCAGGCTAATCCGTTAATGGATTTGACATTAACGCATCCCCCAGGTTGGACTGCTTTATTTTGGGGAGAAAATTGTTTGTCACATGCCAGAGCACAGCAGAGGAAAGCGCAGGATGGGGGCACTAATTTTCCGGCTGCTGCCCATTGTTGTCGTTGTTTACACTCAGGTACATTGTGAGTGCGGTCACCTGTCGTCCCACACGTACAGCAGCAGCCAGCAGATTCCAGCCCTGCATGGGACTGCTAATAGAGTCCTCTATACAAACTGTATAATGACAACACACAGCAGAGACACAAACAACAAATGTGTTATTTCACACTTTATCACCATCTCTCGATATCTTTCCCTACTCTCCATCTCTTTCTCTTTCTATGCCATATATCATTCACTCTCCTTTTTTTTTGTTTGGGCAGCAGAAAACAATGTTGCCTGGCAACAACAGCACTAGAGAGATGGCGCAGTGTGTGTGTACATTCCTTGTCATTTTAAAAGGTATAAAGGGAGGGTTAAAGAGGCAGCAAAGGTAGGAAAGTAGAGAGATGTGAGGGAGGAGGAGAGTGGTGAGGATAGATAACATATGGACGAGAGGGAGATGAAGAAAAAGGCGAGAAGAAGTGTGATGGTGTGGAAAGATGAGTGGAGGGATGGAGGATGGGGGAGGTAAAGGCCTCTTCCTAATCAGTCATTCTGTACAGTCAGAAACTCGTCCGCTCACTCACACACTCACACAGAGCGAGGCAGATTTTGAAGAAAAGAAGCTGATTTAACTCGAGATGATAAAAACGGCCATAAAATATGTATGAGCTCATTAAGCAGATGTGCTCTGAACATCAATACTGACTGCAGTCAGCAGTACAGCTGTAGTTACCACACGTTCTTGTTGTTTATATACCATCTCACCGCCTCTCATTCTCTCCCTGCATCTCTTTCTGTCTGTTATATCTCTAACTGTGCACTACTGGTTTAAAGGAGAAATATGTCATATAAAGTATTTACTGAACTACATTGTAAAATGACCATGAGCGGAGATTAAACAAACACACTAAGCTGAAATACCAGCTTCTCCGACAACAACACCACAGCCAGCATGTTCTCCTTTAAAGTGTCCATTCCGGTCTGGAACAGCTGTTTTTGTTTGCCAGTTTCATTTTGATTAGAGTTCAGATTAATGCAGAATGTTTTCCGAATGAGTAAGTGTCTGTTCATGAGTCCTTAGAAATTATTCATAATCTTTTAGAAGGAGTAGACGTTACATATATATAACAGTTAAATTGAACAATATGTTAATGGAGTCTGGCAGGCAGTAAGGCAGGCAGTCACTGAACTCCATGGTTGAAATGAGTTGTTTCCCCCTGCCCCCAGACTTGAGGAAGCTCAGGCAGGCTGCAGGAACACTGCAGGAGTGCAAGACAAGTGCAACATTGTAATTTCACAATAACAAGTGCCGATGAGTCCTACACTGTAAGTTAAACAATTGTCAATTGTCTGTCAGTGTAAAGTTAAATCCTTTATAGTGAAAACAAAAGCCTGCTGCTCTGAAAATGAGCACTCTGGAATAGGAGTTCAGCGACTGCCTGTCTCACCACCTGTCAGACTCCATCAATATATTGCTCAGTTTAACCGTTATAAACATCTACTCCTTCTAACAGATTAATAATGGTTTTTTTATGATTCGTAAACAGACACTAACTCATTCAGCCATCATTCGGCACTAATATGAACTCTAATTAATGTGAAATGGCAAACAGTTATTCTGACCAGAGTAGAATTTTGAAGAGACACCATAGCTGTAGTGTGTCAGAGAATTTCATTTATCATGTTTCCTTAATCTGTGATGCATGTCATGGTCATTTCATGATAAATTACAGATTTATCTTACAAAATACAGTCTACAGCTCCTCTGTAGACTGCTCCTGCTCCTTCTAAGCCAGGTCCTACATTTTGCTTTTATTATCTCCTAGGTTGTATATCTCTTCCCTGGCCCACTGCCCTTTCATCTAAATTCGTTTGAGTCCGTGACTGTTTTTTTTCTATCTAATCTCTTGCCTTTTATCCCACTCCTTCATTTTATGGCACCATTTAAGCAGTTTTCTATCATTTTCATGAAGAATCCTCTTCTTCGCTTCTGCTAACGAGTAGAAATTGCTGTTTTTTATCAATGCGTTCCTTTTTGCCTTCACAATTTAAATTGGAAGAATGATTGACTGACGGATGTATTCTGTCTCTCTCTTCGTCATCCCACATCCCCGCTCTCCCTGCTTTCATCTCCCTCCCTTCCAAAATCCTCTTGTCCTTCATCTCTTTTTCTCCCTTATGCAATAATCTTCTCTACCTTTATCTCCCTCCCTCCTGTCCCCTCTGCAATCCTCTTCCTTCTACTTTCACCTCGCTATCCTTTCTGCAATTCCCCTCTCTCTACTTTTGGCTCCATTCCTCCTCAAATCATTTTTCCCCTCTTTTATCTCTTCCCTCCATCCTCATCTTGTTTCCTTCCTTCCACACCTCTTTGGCTACCCATCCCCCCTCCCATCTCTTCAATCACTCATTTCCTGTTCCTTAACCTCCCAATCCATCCATCTCTCTATCTTTTCCTCCAAACATATTTTTTCCTCCCTCTATGTCTCATTCACTTCCCATCCTCTCTTTTTTCCCTCTCTCCATCATCACATTCAATTTATCTTCTTTTTCTTTCACTCAGATATCTGTGGTCTGTGCTGCGATGTTGATCCTGGACGTTTTGTCCCCGCTCCTCCTCCTCTCCATTCTGTTGCCGAGCTACGGTTGCCGGGCGGCGGACATTCCGGAGGACACTACATCAGAGTTCTCGGTCAGACTGTACCACCGGCTGCAGGCGGCGGGGGATCAGGACAACATAATTTTCTCCCCGCTGAGCGTGGCGGTGGCTCTGGGCATGGTGGAGCTGGGAGCCCGGGGGGCTTCGCTGGAGGAGATACGACAGGCTGTCGGCTTCAGCCACCTGCTGCCAGGTGAGAGACACGTTCACACACACAGGCTCACCAGCAGCAGGGCCACAGGTGGTTGAAGGAAGAGGAATGGGATCCAAACTCTGGAAAGTCTTTGGCAAAGGAAATGAACGTGCAGTTTTTACAAAATCAATACATGTTTAAGTAAAGGGGCATTCCACTGATTTTAAAAATGAAGTTCTGTTTACTCGTCGAAGGAAGTACTAAGCAGCCTGGCAAAACTGTTGTAAATGTCTTCTGTAGTTCTGGGGTGCGTTTAAAAAAATTAATCCTGATGATGTCATTGAGGTTATCTTGGGCTTGAGACATTTTTTTTTTTTACCAGAAGGCCTGTATTACACACTGGAGTTGTGGAGTTTGAAAGAAATTGGCATTTGGGATGGCGTGGGTGGTCTAATGAAGTATGCCATCCAATTAATTGTGGGAAATGTAGGAGTCGGCATTACTAGAGCTTGACACAGTATGCTGGGAATCAAAAGTCATATTATCTCAGCCTCTGCTGCTTCAATTTTGACCATAGACCATACTGCTTCCCTTCTGAGTCCCTCACATTTAAGGAAGTGCAATATTAAATTGCAAAGTGCACGTTGAAAGTAATATAATTATATGAATTGTTTTTAAAGGGATAGTTTTGGATTTTTTGAAGTGGGGTTTCATGAGTAACTTATCTATTCTCAGTGTAATACCGATATTAGGTGGCAGTTGACATGCCCCCAGTTTGTAAAAGCAGCAGGTGTATCGGTGTAGGAGGCTGAGCAGTGTACTGCTGTGGGCAGGGTCAGCAGCCACCCAAAAAAGGCCCATCTCAAAAAATCAATATCAGTTTAAGTGGACAATATATTTTGAATATTTTCATTGCTTTGCACTCAGACAGCCTTTTCTGACAGGAAACCACCACTGTATAAACCAGATATCACTCTTTTACCCTGCAGAACACGGGAGTTGCTTCTGATCTAGTACTGCCTCAGTCAGTTAGTTTGTGTTATTGTGTGACTTCAGTGTACCACAACTAACCCTTTACAACACAGAAGTCACAAAATAACACAAACAAACTACCCAAGCAAAGCAGAAATAGACCAGCAACTCCCATGTTCTGTTAGGTAAAATGAAAAGAGTCTGGTGGCATTGGAGAGAGTGATATTTGGCTTATACCACAGCAGTTTCCCACAGGAAAGGGGCGTCTGTCAGTGAAGTAAAGCAGTGACAGTGTATTTAATATAGCGTACACTTAAACTGATATTGATATTTTTCTGATATTTGTTCACTATATAGGCATTAATTTCCTGATTCCTGTATATGCTCAAGTCAAAAGCATATCATTATCATTTCCATTTAAAAGGTGTAGTAATTTATTTTTTTGTTCTGCGAGTCCTCTTACTATTTTCCAAGGTAAATATATTTTATTATATATTCAAAACCTCATACACTTGTTTTACGTTCATTAATCTGTCGATCATTTTCTTGATGAATCGATTACTTGTTTGATCTACAAAAAATGTTAGAAAATGGTGAAAAATGTTGATCTCTGTTTCCCAAAGCCCGAGGTGACATCCTAAATGTTTGGTTTTGTCTAAAATTCAGAGATATTCAGTTTGCTGTCATAAGGGACTAAAGAAACCAGAAAATAATTTAAAATAAGAATTTAGAATATTTTTCTCTAAAAAAAATTACTCGAAACTTAATTCATTAATTAATCGATTATCAAAATAGTTGGTGATTAATTTATAGTAAACAGTTAATCAATTAATTTTTGCAGCTCTAGCTTTAATGTTTGTTCCGATATAAAAAGGGGCGTATGTGCCCATCTTTTTTGTATTTTATATGCATAGAATTTGAACTTTTCAGTTGCTGTATCACCATTTAATAAAAAAAAAAAAAACACTGCATGGGTCTTAAAGTAATTCACTTTTCCACGCCTGTTCCTCAGGTGTGGAGTTCTCTTTGCTCCAGAACCTGACGGCGGCTCTGACGGACGATGACACCCACTATGTGATCCGATTCGCCAACAGCCTGTTCTTGCAGGAGGGCGTCACCTTTAACCCCGAGTTCCTACACCTGATGAGGAAGTACTTCCGGGCTGACGTGGAGACAGTGGACTTCAGCGAATCAGCAGCCGTGGCCGAGCAGATCAACAGCTGGGTGGAAAATCATACGGAGAGTGAGTGAGAGGAAGAAGGGAGGAGAAGAATATGAATACATCATTACATCTTTTTTTTTTTACTCTCTATTAACAAACATTCACTATACAGGTGACAGTATATACAACAAACAGACACAATAGGAGAGCCAGGGGCAAATTAAAATAAATTATAAAAGACTTATATAAATTAAAAGTTTTAATTTATTTAATTCAATTTCCTTCAAGGAAAATAACAAAAAAGGTTTTCTATTATTATTAATAGATTTATTATCAAAAAAATATTTGTTTCTTTTTTTGGGTGTTTAAAGAAACCAAGCACAAAATTCCCATAATAAAACAAGCCTTTCTCAGTGTGAGAACAATGCCAAAATAAGTGTAATACTGTTTCTGGATATTCATCGCAGAAAGAACAGTTCATGTCTACATCTCTCTTAAATTTCTGCACGTATGATTGACGGGGTAATATTTATGAATGATTTTAAAGGACACCTCCTTAATCTGATGATGATGATTAGGTATTTATGAGGAAGCATCTAGGACCTTCTTCCAATTTATGTCATTTACAAACTGATTCCAATATGCTGTAACATAAGAGATAGAGACAATATCTCTCTGAAATAGGGCACATAAGGCTGTTTTATTATTATGTGGACACAGTGAAAAACAAATCTTACTCACTGGAAGTCACCTGGGTTAGAAAGAGAAGAATACATCATTACATCTGCAATCCCAGCATGCCATGAAGTGACGTTACATCATTTTTTGTTTGTTCACATCACCCTGTACAGAAACATTTTACTGAAAACATTTCCAACTCTCAGCTGCACAGATAACTGTCTTCATCCTTGTGTGCAACTTCAAAAGCTGCATCACAGTGGGAGCTGTCCTCAGGCTAATGAAAGCTAATGTAGATCCTAATACGCCATTCAAATGCCCCCCCCCCAGGTAAGATCCGGGAGCTGCTATCAGCCGAGGACTTCAGCAGTGTGACCCGCCTGACCCTGGTGAACGCCGTGTACTTCAGAGGCTCCTGGAAAAACCAATTCAGGCCAGAGAACACCAGAACCTTCTCCTTCAGCAAAGACGACGGCTCTGAAGTCCAGACGCTCATGATGTACCAGCAGGGAGACTTCTACTACGGTAAGGATGAGCTGTGTGTGTGTTGCATGCACTCGTGGTTCTTTTTCCTTGAATTTCAGCTCATATTTCCTGAGGTTATTTAAAATGTTAATCTTAGATCTAAAATATTCATTTTTGGAGTGTTATTCCCAGGAAAGGCTGCTCTTTTCTGCTCACTGATCTCTGCTGCTAATATTTTCATCACTTGCACGAACTCCTCTGGTATGTCTGTTTGATTTAGTCGTATATTTTGAAGGCTATTTTGTTAACGTCATACAATATTAGCTGCACTGTGACAGTCTGTGCTAAGTCATGTACTGCTATAATAGGTTTTTGCTAAATCTTCTATGACAGTAGGTAGAACAAACAACACTGTCTTTCCACTCATTTTCTACCTCACACACCTGTCTTCTCTGATCTGGGGGATGTTTTATTAATGGCTGCTTCTAATTATATTATAGGGTGTCATGTTTTGTCAGTGGTTACACAGATTTTCAATAATTTGGAGTAAGTCGCAGTGAATTCTCAAATCTCTTAGAAAATAAATTTTGCTTCTCTTTAATTTAATATTTCATGATCACATTTTTACAAACAGCGCTTCCACATGCATTTTTATTATTAGAATGACTGAAGCAATAAAATTATTGTATATTATTGTATAACTGTTTAGTCTATATCAGTGGTTCTCAAATTGGGGTCCAGGGACTGCCAGGGATCTGTGACACTCTGCCAGGGGGTCCATCAATAGTTTTCACATTCATTCATTTAAACTCACAACATGTAAGTTCTGTCATGCGGGGTGAATCACATTAAAACAGTAACAAAAGACAATGATGACATGGTGAAGTAGCGTGGGAGCATGGGAGTTGTCTTCATTGTTAAATAGCCACCTTAGCTGATGAAAATCTATCTGACATGACTCAGGTCGAAATCATTTTTCATGGACATGGTAATATTAAAGTTTTATTCATATCACATTTAGTCAGGTTCCCCAACTTCCTTCCTTACTCTCTAACAAATCCAACATACCCTGTATTTCCCAGAAGTTATAGCAACTAGCAACAGCTAGCAAGAAACACACTGTTACCTTTGATAAATTACGGTTTTCTCTGCGTTTAAACATTGTTGGAAACATTTGGGATAATGTAAATACACAACTCAACAAAATATATTACAGAGGTCTAGTGTATTTAGACATTTTTATCTTATATTGGTTGAACAGTACATAAACCAAAATACACAATATCAAAAATGGCATGGTATGACTCCATAATGCTACAAGCAACATTTACATTTGAAGAGTTTTCCATGACTTCAAATAAAGCACGTTAAACAATTAAAATTTTAATTTTACCCATCTATTAATTTTGAGAGAGAGAGTGATGGAGCTGAACCATGTGAGTAAAGCTGCAAAAAAGAGATTCAACCTGACCTCCAGAGAGTCAAGTGACGAATTAAAACACTGCTGTTAGTTTCCTCTGAGTCCTGCCTCTTTTTTAAGGTATTGCACCATAACTGAGAATGTATTTTGAGAGCGTGAAGGGCCAGACATGGGTATGTTACCTAAAGGCAACACCGTACCATAGAGGGTTAAGGCCATTTTATTCATGTCCGAATGGGGCTGTTATGATCTGGGAGTACTACACGCGTCAGATATTGATGTATTTATTTGGTGTTTTGCTGGCACTATGATGTGTAAGACAGTTTGTCCTGCAGGTTGGCTCTAATGCTGTTGTTACGTCTGAATGATCCCAGTCTGTCTTTTTTTGCATCTTGTCATTTTTTTGCCTGACATACTGCCAAAGACAGTTACAACACAATCTCACTGCACTGCTGCTAAAATCGACGCATTTGAGTTATTTTGGTGCAGTCTGAATGTGTGTAGCAAGATTGCACACACCTACGTTCACAGGGTGCACACAGACTCATCTCACACACAAACACACACACAGGATCAAGAAAATCTGTGCATGTGTGAACTGGTGTGTGTGTGTGTGTGTGTGTGTGTGTGGTGAGCGTACTGTGTGGATGTGTGTTTAAGAACTGCAGAACAGGGACAGGTCCTTGGGGAGACAGCTGCGTTTGCTTTCTCATTTTGAAGCACAATCATATTGGTTAAGTAAAATGTTTTTGAGAAGCCACACCCCGCTCTCTGCTGCTGCAATGTTGCCTCACTCTGCATCAGCATCCGCTACGCAGGATGCCATATGTAAGCTAATGAAGGATGATGAGTCTTTTTTTGTTCTTGTTGTTGTTGTTATGATTTTCCTCTTTTTAAGCAGCTTCAAAAGAGAAATCATGTGCAAAGATCGGGATAAAGTCTGGCAGTGTTAATTGCACTATAATCTCCATCTCACACTGCAAAAACCCGAGTAAGTGAGATAATCTTGTGTTTAGATTTAAAATCTAGCTGGACTTGTTTGGAGTATAAAAGGATTATCTCATCCTGACTAAGAAATACTGTCTCTCTTAATTCAAGTAAATGCTCGTCGGCTTCTCTTGATAAGAGTTTTTTTTATCTGAGGGTTTTGTTTAATTAGATTCAAGGGACAAGGCTGTGAAAGATCCACCTCAAGGCTACGAAGATATCACGCCTCTGTAGTGTATCTGTTAGAGGGTTTCAGCTCTTACAGATGTTTGCGTGTGTGTGTAATCGCATGTGCATTTGTCTCTGAATGTGTGTGGGCAGGTGTTTTTGCATGTTTGTGTATGTACATGCAAGGATGTGATTTTTTTTCCCCAAATCTTAGATTGGTCTACAGGGTTTTGTTTCCTGCCTGAGGACAGTCAAGTGCGTTATTGTGTAAAAAGGATATACACACACAGACGCCTAGTTACAGTTAAAAGTGGGGGTGCTAGATTAGTATGGCAGGAAAAGTGCCATTTCCTGCAATATAGAACCTTTGATCATGACCAGTTAAGGATTTCCACGGATCTATAAAAGTCTTAAAACCAATAATCTCAATTTTATGCCTTAAAAAGTCTTAAAATGTTAACGATTTTAACAGGTCTGGATTGGTAGATTTCATTAAGAGGTCAATTAATTAAATAATAAGAGATTAATAAACCTACAGTGTTTTTTTTGTTAATATGGATGGAAAATAGGTGTTAAACGTTCATAATGGTCTAACAAAGTTCATAAAATGTCTTTAATCTAACTTGTTGAAACCTGCAGAAAACTTACTGTAAAGTTGCTCTTTCAAAATAAAGATCAGTTCTGTACTTTCAGTATTGAGTGACAGATAAACGCACACAAAGGGCAACTATTTACCGCGTACAATTAGGTCAGTAATCAATACGCACATTATTACCAACTATTAATCAAACCAATAACTAACTAGGAGTCTGACAACCTTATCATGTTTAAGCAGTTGCCTATAAAAAAAATATACATAGCAGTTTGAATTAAACTTAAGGTCACTGCGCCCTTGAGGAAAATATTATAACAAACTCCCATTAACAAATATGACAGATTAACAATTCCTCATGTGTCTGTGAAAACACATAACTCTAGAAACACAAGATTAAGGGTGTCACATGTCAACAGTTTTCTTGTCACTTCCACATCAACATAATTCATAAAGATATCTGTATTTACACAAAAACTTTACATTTTGAATTTTGCTGCCTGAACTCCCTGCCAGCTTCCTTTGGTTGGCTGGGAGTTCAGTTTCAAAAATTACAATTTCTCACTAAAATAATTGATGGTCGGTGTATCAGATACATGCAGAATTAAAGACCAACTTATAACACTGTTAATTCACTGTCTGTCGTGTGTGTGACGGTATTTGAGGAGATATTTTGGTCTTTACCAAAGTAACTATCTGGTTTGTTGCTGCTTTTATGGTGCTGGAAAGAGTGCACCTATATTACGATAACATTAAGGTCAATGCTATTTGCACCCAGTGGGGTTATTTGCACCAAGGTTGGAATACCCGACATGGCTATTTGCACCTGGGTGTGTATGGCTTAGAATGGCAGAGACAAGCATGCAGGTGTCCATACCCAATAATGGTATTTGCACCTGGGGTATAAATAACCAATGTGGCTATTTACATCCATGTGGCAGAGACAAAGTATGAGCTCTCCCTAAACCTAACCAAGTAGATCCGTTTGTTCACTTGCTCAGGCGCTTATGCACACAAACACGCACACACGCACACACCACACCACACACACACACACACACACACACACACACACACACACACACACACACACACACCATCTTTTCCTGCCTATTTGAATTTTGTTTGGCATTTCAACAAAGCATTCTCCTACATACTGTGCATTAAGTACGCCAAGCCACCAAGCCTTCGCAGTGAAGCGTCAGTGATTTTTAATTAGTGCATCAGGGAAATGACCACACGCTGTAATCAATACAGTCAATCAATGTGCTTTACATCTGTGTATGTTCCTCCTCAGCAGACTTCACAAACCCATTGCAGGAGGCACATGGGTGCACATCTGACTCAGACTTTTAGATTTCATTTACACCAGGCTACACATAGTGGTATGAGGTGCAAACATAAAACAAAGCAGCAGTACAATGGTAAACAACCAGAACAGATCTTTTTGACAAACTAGGTCATTTGAGAGGCAGAACATTCCTCAAAAATGCGCCCTAGTTTATATACTATCCTTGGTTTATCTATCTGCATGAACACTGATGAATGATTTACAAAGTATTACAAGTACAAAGTACTACAATATTGTATTTTCATTAACTGGTGCAGTATAACTTTTTATCACTTCTCAGCATTACTCAATATTCTGCCAATATTACTTTCAGTGTCATTGCTAATACTTATTATATTATTATATTTTTACATTCAAATAAATCATTATACTCATCCCCAGGCATTTTTCTAAATATGTAAGTTACAAACCTTTTATTCCTTTCCAGATCTTTGTATCTTCCTGTTATCTTTGAGATTTTGCTGTTGGAAACTCAAAACTTAAAAATAGCCTGGGCATGCCTCCTGTCTTCACAGTGTAGATACTTTTAAAATTACAATATAAATCACTCTGGAGCTCTTCTTTCAACACCTACTGTTTCCTCTCTGCCAGGTGAGTTCAGCGATGGCTCACAGGAAGCCGGCGGCGTGTACCAGGTGTTGGAGATGCCCTACGAGGGCGAGGACATGTCCATGATGATCGTTCTGCCGCGGCAGGAGGTACCGCTGGCCTCCCTGGAGCCCATCATCAAAGCACCGCTGCTGGAGGAGTGGGCCAACAATGTCAAACGACAGAAGGTGGAAGTCTACCTACCAAGGTGAGAGATGACACACACAGAGACACGCAGAAAAAAAAAAAACACCCAACAGCCCCCACAATATCTTCAGTTTATGACACCATTGTGCTTCAGAAGTTGTTCTCAGTTTACCACCACATGGCTTGGTTAATTGTGCATAAATTAGTGATTACCTACTGTACATCGCCTAGACGTCTTGGAGTTATGGTTAAATATTTCTGAGGAACCAAAGCTAATGGAGAATGTCCCTGGAGTAATTACTGTTTTCAATTAAGCAGGTGGAAAGAGCCATAAAGACAGCAATCAATTTTTCCTATCATTAAACTGCACCCTCCTTTGCATCACTGAATCTCCCTGCATGATTTGTTTATTAATGTTGATGTGAAATGGCGCTTCTTAAAAGTGATTTCCATTCAACTTCAACAGAGACCTAGACATACAACACATATTAACAGATGGAGGAGAAGGTTTCATTGCAACATATACCATGATGTGTACATCAAATCAGGTGACACATGAGAAAACAGACTAAACAAAACCAAAAATAAAGTATTTATTTAATTAACACAACAATAATATACAGCCAGTGGTTATGTAGGTCACATGTTTGTATGTGTATGAGTGTGAATATTTATAATTGATAGAGGAAAAACACAAAAAAGAGAGGGAAGACTGAGCAAATAAATAATAAAAAAAGGGGGGCCAAACCCCAGATAAGGGTTATAAAACTAATGCAGTGGGCACCATTCATGGCACTGCTGGGGTATTAAGGCTATGGATAGGTTGGGTCAGCTGGGTTGAGCCTACTAATTAGTCATTTCTTTTGGGCTGCCTGAAACCATGCCCAGACCCTTAGGAGGGTGCTGGCCTGTGTCAGATACCTATGGCCCCTTCCAGACCCTGTCCCCAAACCCAGCTCAGTTGAGGCCAGGGGTTACTTTTAAGTGAGTCTGGATTCCGGTGAATTCTATCTTCGCCTTCGCTCTGTTCAGCACCCCAACACACATACCAAAATATTTAGTAATTTCTTGCGGATATTAAACTCACTTGCATCTGCTCTGAAAATATTTATAGGAATGTTAAAATGTTAATTAAAGGCAAGAATCAGACGAAAGATCTGCACAATTTAATAATAGCTCCCAGCAGTTTTAATTAAACAATGTTAACAGAGATCTTCGTGAGGCATTAGGCTCGCTCGAGATGAGCCAGGCCTGTGCAGAAATGATCACCGGCAATCACCGCACAGTACGTGCCAGTTACATTTGTGTCTGACTTGATCCTCACTTGCTCTGGCGTTATGCACATGTGGGCAACAGTGACCTCACCTGATGAGCTGGCAGGCTCCAGTTGGCTCTTAGTTTTGACAGAAGGCACTGTGTGTTGCAGAAATTCCTAAATTTATACACATAAAATTGTTATACTTCACGTTGGATATATTTCAATGAAGGTTTAATCTGTCAACGAGCATATTTTGTGGCTGGTTACTATAATAAAGGTTGTATATGACTTATAAAAACAAGCAGTTACAAAGTGTTTTACAAGGCAGACAGAAGGACAGAGGATCATGGAACAGTAGGGGGATCTCTCTGCTTCAACTACATCAGGTACCCAGGTGTATTACGTTAACAGGCTACGACCGGAGGCATGACCGTCTGTGTTGGTGACGTTGCAGGGTGTTGTGAATGGAGGAATTTTTTCCCTTCCTTTAACTGACATTCCCTGAGCAAGGAGTAGGGAGTGATAAATAATATAAATCACATCCAGGAAAAACATTTATCATTAAAAAAACACTACATAGAAAAATACATGGAAAAAAATCGAAAAATAGGAAACAGTAATATATATTACTCACCCAAAATCTTTTGGTGTTACAGGCATGTTCGTACTAGCAATAGGCCAGAATTTTGTATTGATACCTACAGCAGGGAAAAACATGCACATAAGCCAAAGAGAACAAAAAGAGGAGGACGATCTCCCTAAGTTATAGTGCACCTCCTGCGTCCTACAAATTTCTGAGCATGACTTACTCGTGTCATTTCTGACTGCGCTGTTCAGGTTCAAAGTGGAGCAGAAGATCGACCTGAGGAGCACACTGCAGGAGCTAGGAATAAAAAACATCTTCACCAATGATGCCGATCTCTCCGCCATGACAGGTAACAGTCAGTTGTATGGAAAACCACACACACAACGGTGCAACACACAGAAATATGCCCACATGTTATTATATAAAACATAGATATAGACACAAATTGTAAGAGAAATAAACTCAGAGAAGGGTTCGGCGTGAGAAGTTGATTCAATATTTCTGCTTCTTGGCTGCAGTGAAGTAGCCTCCGGTACTTTCTAAGGTAACCAAGGTAACTGGCTCTGAGTGGGCAGGTCAGAGCTGTCACATCATCTGGTAAAAATAGACCCAGAGAGAGAGACAGATGTATAGAGCCAGAGAAACAGAGAGACATAAATATGTTGTGTCTTAAGCAAAAATTAAAAAACAGAAACTGGTCCCGCTGAAACCAAACATATCACACACACATAACTAGCTTCAAATCCTCCAGCCTTATAGAGAACAATTGAATCTAGCCTTACAGGTAAAGACAGATCCTCACCCAGTCCATAACAGCTAAGGCTGTAACAAATAGTTAAAAGCTTCGAAGCTTCGTTCATAACATATAATGCAGCATTTAAAACCCTAGTCAGAGATAACAGATATTTAGAACGGTAGTACTTTATTAATCCAGGTTTTCTTCTTCAGGCTCTGTGTGCATTCATATGAAAAAGGGGCGTTTGGTGAATAATTTGACTTTTTTTTTCTCCACAAAATAGAGCACTCGTGTGATGCCTACTTCTGTCAAGAGGGACAGATTGTTATAATGTAGAGGTAAAAGGAATATTGAAAGGTAAACAGCACAAAGCAAAACTGTATCTGCAAATAAGGCAAGAGAAGAATGCAGAAAATTACTAATGAACTTAATTCGCTCTTATTTCTAATGTGACTGACTGATTTGACCAAAAACTGATTTTCACATTTCCTTCATTATGGGATAGAGTCAGAGTCAGTTAAATTTGCTGTATCAGGTTTATAGATTAATATGCAAAGTGAAAGTAATTTTATTGATTAAATATTTGATATGATAAATAGGATAGACTAATCAATTTTCTAACCGGTGTGAGCAAAGCACACATGGCTGGAAATCAGGATCAAGCTTAAAAACATCAAAGTGGTCAGTAGCTGCTTCATCACTCTGTTACTGTATGGATGATATGCTGCAGTGTTAACATGGCCTGAAGCAAATGGGGGAAAAAAAACTGAGGTTCCCATAGCAACGCGATGCATACAGTTTGTGCTGCTATAACTAACTTTAGACTCATCATACCTCACTAACCCATTAATCTTGCTTCACCCCTTTTTGTGCAGCAAATATTATATTCTGATACACAGTCTGCAGGCTGTACAGGACCTCTGGCTGTACAGCACATCCTGTACTAAGTTAAACATCCTCAGCTCAACATGTTCTCTGAGGATGCGGCCTATTCTGGCAGCTAGGTAGATAAGAGAGGCTGTTTTAAAATGCTTTCAGTCAGATCAGCAGGACTTTCTGTCATCACTTTTCTCAAATGGGACAGCTGCATGATGTGACCCCATGCTCTGGTTTGTAATGTTGATTTTTAATAATCTGTGGTTACTAAAATTAGACTCAACATCACACCCTCTACACTTGTCGGATGGACTGATCGGTATACTGAAAATAAGCTGATAATCTGTGTGTGTTGTGGTTTTTTTTTGTGTGTGTGTGTGTGTGTCTAACAGATGGTAAGGACCTGTACATTGGGAAAGCAGTGCAGAAGGCTTACCTGGAGGTGACTGAGGAGGGGGCGGAGGGAGCTGTTGGGTCAGGTAGATTTAATCTTTTATTCCTCATCATAATCACCATTATCATTCACATTACTACAAACATAACATTTTCTTTGTATAAATGTGTCTCTGTGGCAAACTTAACTTTAAGTTCGCCAAACACTGCCCCCTGCTGGCAGAACATAACTCTCTGCCCTCTCTTCCTCTTTGTCTCAGGAATGATTGCCCTGACTAGGACTCTGGTGCTGTACCCACAGGTCATGGCTGATCACCCATTCTTCTTTGTCATTAGAAACCGGAGGACAGGTGTGTGTGTGTGTGTGTGTGTGTGTGTGTGTGTGTGTGTGCGTGTGTGTGTGTCTGAAATGTACTTTTGATATAACCAGGGTTAGGTCACATTACTTTGAAAAGTAGTCAATTACTACATACAAAGTACATGGCAATTTTTGTAATTAGCATTGTAATACACTTGATTACAAAAAATCACTTTTGTACTACTTTTGCATTGCTTTAAAACCAAACATTGAATATATGCGACAACCTCATTTCCAAAAAAGCTGGGAAGTTGTGTCAAACAAAAATAAAAACTGAATGATTTGCAAATCCTATATTCAATTCAATACATATATTCAGCATTCAAACTGATACCACTGTGTTTAATCATCTCTTCTTTTAACAATACTCACTTTTAGAGTGAAATTCTTTCCCATTCTTGCTTGATTTAGGACTTGGGGGGGTCTCTGAAACAGACATCATCTGGATGGCAGCATATGTTGCTCCAAAACCTGTGTGTACCTTTCAGCATTAATGGGGCCCTCACAGACTTGACTTGACCTATTACCCATGATGCCATGGGCACTAACACACCCCCAGACCATCACAGATGTTGGATTTTGAATTTAGCGAAGGTAAAAACCTGGATGGTCTTTTTCGTTTTTAGCCTGGAGGACATGACATCCATGATTTCTGAAAATAGTCTGAACACTGATAATAATAATAACTTAATAATGACAACTTTATTTATATAGCACCTTTCATACATAACATGCAACCAAAGTGCTTTACAGTGTGGCATTAAAAACAACATAGATAAAAAACACACAAGACAGAAACACATAAAATCACAATAATACATAAAAACAGCAGTATGGCATTAAAAAGACATAATAGAGAATCACAAAGAAAGAGAAAAAAAATAAAAATAAAAAATAAAAAATAAAAAAAAAAAATTCTTAGTAATATAAGATCTAATAAATAGGCAGACAAATGCAGATAGTAAAAAAATGGCAGACCAGGGTAGAAAGTATTACATTAACTAAAAGCTTGCCTGAACAAGTAGGTTTTCAGTGGACTCATCAGACCACAGCACACTTTTCCACTTTCCATCAGTCCATCGCAGATGAGCTTAGGGCTCAGAGAGGTCTGCAGCGTTTCTGCTTGTTGTTGATACGTGGTCTTCATTTTGCATGGTAGAGCCTTAACTTGTATTTGTAGATGCGGAGACAAACAACCATTTTCCTGAACCCATGTAGTGTTCTTTATAAAGTTATGTAATTGGCAAACTATTGCATTCTGTTTTGATTTATGTTATACCCAATGCTCCAACTTTTTGGGAACTGGGGTCGTAAAAAGTGATCCTAGCCACAAAAATTTGACTTCTACAAATATACTTTTTTCTCTTTAAACATCTCAAAACATTTTCATGTGCACTTTTGCATGGGGTTCTTTTTTTTCTCCTGCAAGGTCCACCACAAAGTGAAGCAAATGATAAAATGATATCACACAAAACATTAAAATATAATCTGCTCTGATTATAGTTACTTATTTTGTGTAATCTGATTACATAAACCTGATTATACATAATCCATTACTGCCCAACCCTGCATGTAACGTATGTGTGTTTTGACCTCACTTTATATCTGTCCCTCTGTTCTCCAGGGTCCATCCTCTTCATGGGCAGAGTCATGACCCCTGAAGTCATCGAGCCCAATGACGCTGACTTTGACTCCATGTAACCATGATGCAAGGTTGCTCAATCTCAGCCAATCAGATCCTGACATCATAAACGCTACCTGTCCTCTATCGCCATTTCAGCTGTGTTTTATACTCTTTAAAAAACAATATAACTGAATATTATACAATATATTATATATTGAAATATGACATACGACATATAATGTGACGTTGTTTTGATACTGAAAGCTTTAAACTCTTGGATACAGACGTGCAGAAAGAGGAAGTTGTACATATTCTCTAGTAAAGGATGGTTTGTATATGAGCAAGAAGAACACATGATATGTAACCCACGCACAACCCCTTTAAGTTCAGCAGCTTCGCACTTACTTGCGCCCACAACAACGATGCACAAAGACAGTTTTCTCTCGACTTCTGAAAGAAAATATTTACTCTTTCTTACACCAGATACAGTATGTGCACACTGTAAGTTTCAAACTTTAATTATATCCCTGTACATTTGACATTGTGTTCTATATATACATATATATGCTCAGTATTTATTGCAGAGTAAACATGTGCAAACATTTTGTCCTTATACAATGAATCTTAGTAATATATATCTGCTCCAGACAGTATTCTAGTCATTTTTTACACTGCACAGTAGGCACATGGCTAATCTGCTGATGAACTAATATGCCTTATCACATCTGAGTGGTTGATTAAGCCCCAGTTGGGCATCTCACAGGTGAGCAGAGGAGACTGCGTAACTAAGGAGGGTTGCTACAGAGACGAACTGGAGCATGCAGGCGCACTGAAACAGATCTGCTGCACCGTTTTGGATGTACATACAGGGAGAAACAGTAACACCAGCTGTATTCAGTCTTTTACTCAATAAAAACATGAATGTGTTCCCATTAAAAAAAATTGAGTCATTTTCTATGCGTGGAGGTTGTTTTTATCTGGTTAAAGGTATTTTTTTGAAGGGAGAAATCTGTAATATATTTACTGTTAAAAAAAGCATAAAATAACCATGATATCTCATCAGAGGTGTTGCCCATTTCACATTTATTAGGGGTCCAAGCAGCATGGTTCACTGCAGACCCCTATTGGTTTTGTTCTGATTATTGTTTCTTTCTTTCTTTCACCAAAATTTGAAGGTGGGTTGCGAATTCCGCCCACTACTCCGGCAACAAAAACGAACCTATTGACCTCAAAGTGGCACTGTAACAATAAAGTTGACCTTTTTGCAATTATCTTGAAAATGGCTTGAGTCAGATTAAAAATATTTTCACCATTTTCTTTATTCAGTTCATCTGCATATTTTCTCAATTAGCCCTCTGCTTTAAAAATGCCAACTTTTATGACTTTTTCTCAATTTTATCAAAATCCTATTTTTTGTGAACTCGTCTTAGACTGTTGGGCCAATCGTTCTGAAAATGAGTCAGCATCATCTACAGACTTTGGTATTAACGGACTTTTGAGTCGTCAATCTGTCTGGAGTTGACGAGCCAATCAGTTTTCATCAAAATACCTTATCTTCTAACAGGTGTAACTCATAAACGCAATCAGATATCAGATATCATATTGTGAAAACAAATACATGTTCAGGAGTAATTACTAAGCCAACATATGACTTTGTGCAAAAATCGGTTTGCATGATCTCAGCTCATGACTCAGTCGATGCATGAATTTTGGTAATGATCGATTAAAGTCGGTGTTTTAAATTTCTAGATTTTCACAATCCAAACTTGTAAAAATCAGCTGTATGTCCTACACAGTTGAAATTTCTTCAGCACATCTGCTGAATTGTGATTCAAGTTTGTCTCACTGCAACCTGAGGTCAATTCTGAAGTTTATCACTATATTTTTCAAAATATGAAAAATCAATTAATCGTCACTAATCTTGATTGAAATGCTCCCAAAACCAGCACAGTCGCTGATGGTAGATGTCAAGTCTTTCAAATTGTGTTCAGATCGGTCAAAAAGTGAGTCTGCAGAGATATTTCATTTTTCGTTGTAATTTGTACTGTATGTTCTACTTTTTTTCTCTCTCAGTGTTTGATGAAACGTCACCAAAATATTTGACAAAAGACCTGAAACCAGCAGAACGAGGAGTTCAAAATTTTATCACCAAGATTTTGACTTTTTTAAGCATTTTAAGTTTAAAAAGATTAAAATGCCCCAGTTTTGCACATCTGATCTGATTGCCTCATCTTGTAAGAAGGTGTGTAAAACCCATGTCTCCTCATGGTTCAGTCTGTAAGTCACCTTCTCTGGGCATTCAAAGGTCAAGGGTTTGAATCTATATGTGACTCAGTCCCACTTGCCAACAATGTGACAACTTCTGTATGACTGTGTTTGCATGTCTTATCAATGCTTGTGTCTTACAAGCATCTAAATACCAGCAACTTGCCTGGACCCCATTCATTTCTGCTTGTGGCTATATCTAGAGCAGGGGTGGGCAATTATTATTCATCAGGGGCCACATGAGAAATTGATCAGGCTGCTGTGGGCCAGTCACAAATAATATAAGGTCCTCATAATGGCAAAATCTCTGATAATGGAATGGTCAGAAGTGTTCTATATAGAGCACTTGTACTGTTGGTCACCCTTTCTAAATTCATATGTGATGAATTGTGGGCCAATATTTTATTGGCAATGTCCAAAACTTTATGTTTCAGTGTACCATACATGCTGCATACAGGTTGTAATGACAGTAGCAGCAAATGTAGAAGAACAACATAAACAACATTGGGTGAATAAAATTACAGTTTAATATAAAAGATACAGTTCATCATCATTACCAATGAACACGGCACTGACCCCTTTCAAAATAAAGGTCTGATAATGGTTTAATGGTAAGCAGAGTGCTATTGAGTGTCTTTGTAAGACTTTTTATTTTTGGCATTTTCATGAAGGCCTTGCAGGCTACATGAAAACTTTCAGTGGGCCACATCTGGCCCCCGGGCCATATCTTGAGTTACTGTCTGCTTATGAGTCTAAAGAGATCATTAATAATCTTGTAGAAGGAGTAAATGTTTATAATGGTTAAACTGAGCAATATGTTAATGGAGTCTGGTAAACAGTGAGACAGGCAGTCACTGAACTCAGAGTTCAGAGTGTGTATTTTCAGAGCAGTGGGGTTTTGTTTTCAGGATAACAAGCTTAGCTTTACATTGACAGACAACTGACAATTATAAACAGATGATTAAATTACAGTGTAGGAGTTGTCATCCCTCGTTGTCAGTTTACAATGTTGTGTTCGTCTTGCACTCTTGCAGTTTTCCTGCAGCCTGCCTGAGCTTCCTCAAATCTAGGTAGGAGGGGGTAGGGGGAAACAACTGGTTATGACTATAGACTGTTTATTAAATAGGATTTCAACTTATTTAATAAACAGTCTATGGCTCCAACTCGCTAATTTGGACTGCAGGACTCATTTTTGGATGTGCACTTGTTACATATTGCTCTTTTAGTAAGGGTAAAGTTGTATATATTCTTTAAATTAAGGATTTTG
Source organism: Lutjanus argentimaculatus (assembly GCA_034769285.1). Taxonomy (NCBI): domain Eukaryota; kingdom Metazoa; phylum Chordata; class Actinopteri; order Lutjaniformes; family Lutjanidae; genus Lutjanus; species Lutjanus argentimaculatus. The sequence continues at coordinate 10,075,800 of JAWZSL010000001.1, forward strand.
GAGGTTATGAAATAATAAAAAGCCCATTATATATCTGCGTTTGAATATATAATAGCCTTTATATAAAACCCTAAGGTTGGCTGTCACAGTTGAACAGCCAAACTGAGGGCAAAAGTTGGCTGTTCAATCGTAACTCAATGTCCCAGGGCAGACAATGTCCTGCCAAGTAGTCTTGGAGTTGTTTCAGGCCTGTGGCATCACCTAGCTACCACACACACACACACACACACACACACAAGGAAACAGATCATATCGCTAAGCAGGGATATACTGTGACCAAGGATGAATGAGACCTACGAGTTGATGCTGATAAATGTCACCTCATAAGCAAAACTGAAAAAAAGAGTCTGTATGTTCATGATGTATAAACATTTATTTTCTTTCTGTGAAGGAAATATCCTGGCTTGATGCATGTCAAAGATAATTAAAAGCATCATTTGAGAACAAGTAACTACAACTGGTGGGTGCACAATAGCAAGAAGTAGACTAAATATTATTAGGATCCAAAACTCCCCTTAAGGGTCCAAGTATGAATAGTGTGAAATTAGACTATAAATTGTGGATTATGTACACTGTAAACCAAAATGGGGCAATCAGTTGCCACAATTTGTGGGGTTGGAGGTTGTCAGAACTTACAAATTTGGACTTTGGAATTTATTGAGTAGACCAAATCAGATATTTTCAGTACATGTAACTCAGAATTTTCATTCACCCTTTTGTCTGCAATAAGTTAAGAGGGCTTAATAATTTTAAGTATAAAATCTGGGGACGCACCGATACCACATTTTGGTACTTGCCAATACTGAGTATGGATATGAGTACTTAATAATAACTTGTTTTGTTTTCATCAGATGTTCCTCTGTTTCTAAATATAACAAATCATTGTTGCTGTTTCCTGCTGCTAGTGTTACCATAGTTACCGTGCACATTACATTTTTGGTGATTTGTAGTAAGTTACATTACTGGTTTTGTGTTCCTTATTAAGCTGTGCAGTTCACTGCATACATGACATACTTCAGTATGATAATTACACAACATTATTATAGACTTAAAGAATTAAGTTTACTGTACCAAATGGTGTTACATGTGATAATTATTTAATCATTTACAGCCCTTTAACTAGTATTTTAATCACACAATTATAATGTATTAGTATATTAATTTTTATCCTTCATGTCCATGCTCGTGTCTACAGAGTTTACTCCTGCTGTCATTGTTTTAGGGGACAGGTATGAGTGTGGTGCAAGTGTAAAGTTTTGGTGTACCATGCTGTGAACCAATAGAGTGAAGGTTAGATGTACTGTGCGTCAGCCGTCTTCGGAAATAAAAGACATAAAGAAGATACACAAAAGAATGTTGTAAGCAGCTTATAACGAAGATAAAATGGTTACATGGTGGCAGCGCATTTTCTTCTTTCGTCTTGGATTAATTAATAATATCAATAGGGTTTTTAATTAAAAGTAACATTTTTTTTAATCACTCTTTTTTTTTTGGACTCTGAAACTATAAATAATATTGTAAAAGCATACTTAAGAGACATTCAACAATATTTTCTTTGGTTTGTTTGTTTACACAATATACAGTGTGCTCCTTTAAGAACTGTGTGTTAAGCTAATACTCAACAAGAGTAATTACATAAAGGAAACAACTGTCACACCAAAAATTAATTTAAGCCTTATCACAGCCAGCACACCTACTGCTGTCTGTGTGGCATCAGCACAGTGATAATAAAATATCATTAGGAAGTAAATCTTGATGATTACATCCCCAATAGATGTTCCCTGTCATTATATGAGTGCTTTGTGCAGTGAGATAAACACAAAAAGATGCTTTGATGTGACAACTGCCTTCCCTACCTTCAGCTGATGCCTCAGGAACACCAATTATCTATGACATGATTGTCATACAAGATGAAACAGATTGTAAAAGAACAAAACAAGTGAAATCATTTAAATGATAAATAGCAAAAAGGATATATACACTATACTTTATTTCTGTAACATGATAAGTCTGTCTTCAAATAACCAGCAAAGGCAATAGAAACAAAAGTCAGAGGGAATCGTCTCCACAGTCAGTCCCCTGCAGTGTCAGGGGTTTTCATTTACCTCCATGAAATATCTAATAGCTTTTTCATCTCTTCAGTGTGCACTGTGCTTCACTGCTGCAATATCTTAAACACAACAAGCTGCATTGTTGAGGAACGGCAGCCCAGGGTGTCGCAAGTCATAATCTAAATTACTTTCACCAGCTGGTAGCTGTGCCTTACGTCTTCATTGCGTGTCGCAGACAATCTAAAACAACCTCATTCCTCCTCCTCCTCCACATGACAACAGCCAGAAAGACAAACAACAACAACAACAACAACAACGTTTACAATTTTGAGAACTTATATTATTCCAGTTTTGCTTTACTCCACTTCATTATTATGACATGTAGGCTAAATTATAGTGACTTAACAAGTAAAGATTTATATATAAAACATCCAAGTTTATAAAGATGAATTTTATTAACCTGCCACATACTGTATAGTTATTGGTTACTGGAACTAAGATATTTAACTTCATCAAACAGTAGCAAACAAACAAAATGTATTCTTTCAGTTTTAACTCCCCCATTTTTTAGAGTAGCTTGACCACACCAAATTGTGACTTCAACTACAAGCTTCTGGTCTTTGGACTACATTTTGACTAAATATGTAGTTACTGCATTTTGGCTTTGTAGGGCAGCATTATTGCGATGTATCAGTCTTGATGGTTTTAGTTTGACTTGCAGAGTTTTGAAGAAATCAGCCATACTGCCTTCCTTGAATATAATGAAACTAAGTGGCACTTAGCTTGTGTTGCTCAAATCGCCAAAAAAATACATTTGAAAAACTCAACACCTGTGTCTCTTTACAGAAGTCATGACCCAGTTATTCGAGATAATCCACAGACCTTGTTCACAAACGTGCATTGCCAGAGCAAATGAAAACATGAGCCCATCAAGCTAACTTTCCCCTTCTACTTCATTACAGTTCTGAGACAAATATTGTATGTTTTGCTCCACTACATTTGAAACTTTATTGAAACTCACAGGCTGACCATTAAAATTACAATTCGCTCCAGCTGCAACATTAGAGTGACAAACTCCTTAATGCCTCAATAAATCTTTTGACCAGCTATCAAAGCCGTTTTTGCCTCCTGAATGCGGTCACACCCTGTAATGTTTGTGAACAAGAAACCTGTCTATACATTGTATGTTTTACTATACATGTCTGATTATTTAGTAACTAATTCCTCTTTATTCTTCCACTGCATGGAAGAAGACTCAGTCCAAAAAGAGGATTTTTTTCAGCCCAGGAAGAAAACTTCTACAGTTTTGGTTCAAATTCCATTCCAGGTTTTTCATTCATTTTCAGTTTTGAAGGAGCAATATGTAGGAATAGGTTGAAATCATATTTAATACATGAGCTATGGATGAAGCAAGCTTTCTCCCCCTGCTGCCTCCTCCCCAGACTCCAGGAGCAAAGTGAAACACTGCAGGAGCTCAGGATGAGCACAACATGGTCAACTGACAATAACAAGTGAGGACGAGTCCTCCACTGTCAGTTGATCAGCTGTTTATAAGTCTGTCAGTTGATGTAAAGTTCAGCCTGTTATCCTGAAAATAAAAGTCAACTGAACCAACTGAAATTCTCACTTTTTTGTTTTATTTCTTTATAGGCAGCAGGACGAGCTGCGTGGAGGACGCATAGGATCCTCACCCTTGCCTGCAGTGTGGTAGGCCTCATGGTGGTGGTCACTTGTGTGTCTTGTAGATTTGCCTCTCCTTGCAGTGTATGTTGCAGTGTTGGTGATCACAGTGGGCTCATGTGGTGGTAATTATTGAGGTCTGTGACAGAATCTCCCCGTGTTGAGTACCCTGCCTTCTTACTTGCTACCATCAAATACAGGTGTTTCATTTTATACTGGAGTTTGTACTATTTAGTTTTAGTATTAGTATTAGTATTAGTATTGTTAAATAAAAGTTGTTTGTTTTTAAACTTATGATTGTTTTCTCTTTTTCTCAGGTCTCAGCAACAAAAATCTTATTTTTAAATAAACATTCTAATTGTGAACTGAATGCACGTCTCCTGCTCTCCTTGAACATATAAAGTTGTATTGTGTCAATACGTATGAAGTTGAGGCCTGTAACGACCCAAAGGTTTATATAGAATTGCATTGTTCTTAAATACTGTTTGGTCACATCTGATTCATCTGAAACAGGCAAACAAAACAGTTATTCCAGCACAGAATCTCTGATCTGATGATCTCTGACATATAATGGTCAAGTTATGATTTATTACAGTAAACATATTAGATTTCTCCTTTAACTGAACATTTTATTTGCAAGCAATCAGTGCATGAATTTTAAAGTTCTGATTGTAAAAATTACTTTATAACATCTCATGTAACATTTTTCCTCAATGTGCTGTTTTAATTTTTTTCCACGTTGATTCAGAAGATCAGAAGATTAACCACTCCCTCCTTTTGAAGGGCAACTTTGGCCCTTTTAATGTGTTTATCCAGTCAGTATTGATGGTAAATGTAGTCAATTGAAGCAATAAATTCATTAGTGTGTTATATTGACAGAGAAAGAGTTCTAATGCTGCAAAATCTGTTGTTCAGGATCAGGACTGGAGTGAATCTTAAACAACAGCAGAGGCAGAAAGAATTTGTTTAAAAGACTTTAGTGAGAATGAAAAACATTTCTAAAACAAATTGTCTCAAACCATCTAGTTATTGAAAGTAAAAAACAGACTCATCTGGCCTCTGTAGTGCCTGTTGGTCTTCATTTAGATCAGGGCTGCCCAAAGTGGAGCACTCGGACCAAAGTTGGCCCAACATAATGTTTGATTTGGCTCACCAGATGTTTGTAGCTTTAATACAAAAAAAAAAAAAGATACAATTTATTATTTATGCTGTTTAATTTTTGTTTGTCGTCTCCTTTGTCTCTCTCACATTTCCCGTCTACCTCCCAATAGAAGCAAAAGCCCCCAAAATAATCTGAAAAACTTTTTAAATAGGATCCCTAATTATTAATTATTTTTCAGAATCTGAACAAACGAGTAGAGCGACTCTTTGAGCAGGAAGTTAAGAGAACTTGGTATCATTTTGTATCTTAACTATACAATACATTAGGTGTGTGATTTTGGCTCATGGCTCAACATTAAGTTTCTCAGTTTTGGCTCTTGAAGGGAAAAAGTTTGTCCACCCCTGATTTAGATCTTCCAAACAGTCCATGTTCCCTCACAAACAGCAGAGCAGCAGTAAGATAAAACTGTGCAAATCACTTTGAATCAAAACAGTTTAAAAGGTGTTTTATCTGATAAATAATGTTATTATTAATGCCTGTTTATTAACTGGCCCCTGGCCTCCTGTCATTTGCAGAAGTGACCCTCAGGCAAAACAAGCTGAGTGTCCCTGGTTTACATAATGTTAAGACTGTTTCAAAAAATGAGTCAAAGCAAAGCTGGAAACTAATTAGCTATTATTTTGTAGTTGTTCATCACGAAGATAAATGAGTCATTAGTCAGCTAAAATATTAAAATAAAAAATTTACAATTGAAAAAGAATAATAAAGAACTTTAAAAAAATGAAAAACGAAATGAAAAAAGGAATAAAATAAAGCAATAAAGGAGAATAAAATATTAATAAAAATTATAAAAATAAAATGAAGAAATTCCAATAGTTGATATCTGATATTTGCTATATTTAAATTCTGTATGAAGAAATATTATGACGTTTTATTTGTTTTCAGTTAACAAGTTCATGAAATTTCTTATGAATTATATATATTTTCTTATTCAGCTTTCTTTTCTTGTCATTTCCTCATAATGCTTCTGAAAGTTGGTGATATTAAGTTTGGCATGTGACATGCAAAGGCCTTTTTAAGCAGTGTCCAGATTTTAAAGTGACCTGCGCCAAATTATCAAATTCAGCCAGATTTCTTTAATTAATTTAATTAATTCTTAATTTTTACATTGATTTTAGGTTACCAACTTTACATCTAGCCAATAAAAAAGTATTTTGGCAAATCCTGGCATATTTGCAATAATGTTTATTAATATGCATTGAATATGAATATGAATTAATTAACCTCATGCCCCTGTCACCTGTCCATCCTGACAACCAATCACTCACCGGTTTTCGAGTAGGCGGCTCACGTAACTTCCTTTAAAATGAGAGGTAAAAATCGTGATGGCGTCTGAACGCCGGCGAGTGGAAAAGACTGAGTCAATCCTCCGAAAAGATTAAATATCTCCGGAACCAGCTGATCAATAAACTCTCTCCACGTCAAGGTGAGTCGACGAAAGTCAGGTTTTCATTCTTCCCTTTTTTATGCCTTTTATTTTCTTCTTTCACAACTTTTGGGGCTTGATTTTCTGTTTGAGAGAGAACTGAAGTATTGTCACGTCTAGAGGGGAACCCTTGATTTGTGAAACTCTCGCGAGATTTGTGCGTCTGTTTCTTCATTGTGCACCTTGTACATCCCAACAACCTTGTTTTAAATGTAAGAACACTATGGCTAAATAAATATGGTAGGTTTAAGGACTGGCCTGGTTTCATGGTCTTTAATATAACGTTTGAACTTCTTAACTGAGGGTGTTGGTTTGTTTAAAGAAGATTTAATTTTTGCTTTGCTAATAATTTGTTTGTTGTGGAAAAATTACCCAGGAGTATTGTGTGTTAAAACCTGCAGTGATGGGAATAACGGCGTTAAAATAAACGGCGTTACTTTTTTCAGTAACGGGTAATCTAACTAATTACTATTTCCATCGTTACAACGCCGTTACCGTTACCGAAATTAAATGGGGTGCGTTATAAACTAAAGCTACTCATTGAAGCTCTTGTCATCCGACTCGGCTCTCAGCCACAGGAGCTGCACAGCTGTTTATTTTTTTCTTTGGTGAGGGAGGAGGGAGGGTCGAGACAACCGCATAAGTGATGATGATTGGCTAAAGCAGAGTAAGCTTTCATGGTAAGCCAATCAGAGGCAGTGTTCAGTTTAACACACAAACCACACGCGCACACAGCAACAGTTATTTTTATTCATGAATGGAAATGAAACGAGACAAACAGAGGCGGGAGAGACTGATGATCGAGGCCTGAAGGTAATAACTGTGTTCTGTAACAGTCCATTAAAAAACACACCACGATCTGACGAGTCAACACAATGAATGACAAAACGTCAACCTTCAGACTGGGCGACGGGATCTGTGACTCAGTTTGTGATCTAAACTAAATCCAGTGCTATCGATTAGCTCAGCCGTTTGTGTAAGAGGCAGACAGGATGCTGACAGACGCCGTGCATTCACCTCTCTATGCCCTATTTTTATTTTATTTTTTTTTACTTTTATTGGTGTATTCTTCATGTTTAATAAGTACATTTTGTGAAACTGTATGTAAACTTTGCAGCATTTAAAAGAATAGGTGACTTAATGAATTAACTTCATATCCTTAATGTAAATTATTGTGTGAAGCCTTTATATAAATATTTCATGAATAAACTTTGTTTATATATTTTTTTTAATCCGTGTGCTGATTTTGTTATGTGCCAATTTTAAGAATGAAATAGTGATTAGCCCTCACATGGGAAAAAACAAAAATAAAAACATCTTCTGCTGTGGAGGGTACGTGTTTCCTGTCAACCGTGGAGGTTGGAGGTCTGCAGCCAGGTCCCTCTCACTCTATTCAATAAATATTAAAAGTTCTGTGCAAGTACCTGTCTATGCAATTCTACTCTGCAACTGGCTTGTGAACCCTGCTTAGAAAAAATCCAAATTCTTAGACATATTTAAACTTTTTTTAAAAAGTATAACGTAAAAGTTACTTTCCCTGGTAACTAATTACTTTTATAGTGGAGTAATTCAGTTACTAACTCAGTTACCTTTTGGGAGAAGTAACTATAACTAATTACTTTTTAAAAGTAACGTGCCCAACACTGAAAACCTGTACGTCTTTCCTTTGTATGGTTTGATTCTAATTAGGCCCTTTTGTCCTGTGAAGACAAACTGCCACCTGGAGTTGATTTTACTCTGAGAGACACATTATTAATTTATGTTTTGAAATGTGTGAAAAAACTGAGCCAAACAAATGAAACCTGTCCAGAGATCTCTGATTAACTTTGTTTGGGTTGTGATTTATTCTTTGGGTTAAAAACTAAACTGAACCACATAAAATCTTTGCCACAGATCCTAATTAGGGGCCGGGCAGCCTAAGCTGCCAGGACCTTATTGTAATCCTGCATGTTCTTCTTTCTTTCTTTTTTTCTTCCGAGGAAATCCTACTTCCCATGCACGAAAAATGACCAAAGGCCAATATAGTCCTGATGCGGGGGCGCTACAGCAAGCCTCTAAAGTTCAAAATTTTGAAATCAAACCATATGTGCTACAGATTTACAACTTTCACCACAATGTAGCCCCAATACTGAAGAAACTTTTGTACATTTAAACCTATTGCAAATTATGAAGTCCATCACTCTGTTTTTTTCAAAAACTGTAAAACTTATTAAACCTATCTCCTCCCACAATTTTTGTTCAATTGACACCAAACTTGCTAACAGAGCATCTTCAGACTGTCCTACACAAACGATCCACACAGATTTTTGATTTATCAAAAATTGAGCCTACAGTGCATCAAAATGTTTGACTGTAAACGGTATTATAAACATATACTTGCAAATTCTTGCTAAATACATTTTCAATGTTCATGAAAAAAAATGACAAAATTTTGGAGTCATGGTAGATGATGTTTGGAAAATATCAGAATTTTATCTCAAAAACTGAATTTTTTACAGCATTTTGAATTTCACTCTCATGCCGAACAATTGGAGTCAATGCAAAATATGTCATTTTTAAACATCAGTTTTTCACTTTTGGAGCCAATAAATCATTGTGAAAAACTAATGACCAACATCTCCATGCTGTCTAGATGCAATTTGTGTATTTTGGGATTTTTGTCTCAATAACTGCATTTTTGACAGCCATTTGAAATCTGCCTTTACATGCTAACAGCTGCTGTCTTGCACACAGGTGACTGGCTTAGTCAATTTGTGAAGCTACAAGTGGTGTTTCCATTTGCCAATTAGTTCAGTGAGATAGAGGATGGTTCTTGGTGTTGAAGGTTGTGAGTTCAAGCCTCGGGCTTGTACAACATTTCCATATGAGAAATCTCCCCAAACTTTTCACAAAGGTCCAGTCCCATGCCAGATGTCCTCAACTGGAAACACAAGACAATAGTCCTGATGGTGGCGCTACAGCAAGCCTCTAAATTTCAAAACTTTGAAAATTCACAACAAATCAACCATATGTGCTACAGCTTTGGAACTTTCACTTTGAAATTTGCTTTTCCATGGCATGGATGGCTGCTGCCTGGCACCCTGATCCTTGGCGTAGTCAATTTGTGAAGCCACCATGAACTGGCATTTGCCAATTAGCTCAGTGAGATAACAGACGGACTTCAGTGTCAGAAGTCGTGAGTTCAAGCCTCAGCTAAGGCAGATGGACTTTCAAATGTGAAAGCCTTATGTTAGGTATCATGCTAGTGTGGATTAGAGACTACAAGGTTAAAATAATTATGATTCAGGAGTTTTGGGAAGAGACAAATACTCTTTATCAACACGTTTCCTGTTATCCCTTGTCTCTTTTCCCTGTTTATTTGGCTTAGCTATCAGTCAATATGCAGAGTCTCATGTGTCAGAAAATTGTGAGTTCAAGCCTCAACTGATGTAAAATGCACATTAGAACGCACCTTTTTTTCATCTTCCTACACTCTGCTTGTTGCTCAGAATTGCCTAATTTTGCCTAAAATTATTATTATTTCTGTATGACAGACCGTTGCTATAGACAGTTTTTATCATAGACTCTTCAGGACCCAATAAAATCATTATTAAATTACTAAAATCATTTTAAAATTAATATTTTGTGTCAAATTATGTATTTATTTATTTTTTTAAGTTATTTTTTCTGGCATTTTTTGCCTTTATTGGAGTGGACAGCCAGAGAGTAGACAGGAAACAGGATAGAGAGGTCTATGTTGTTAAATAATAAATATTATAATATTTTGTGTCAAATAAATGTGTGACAAATATTTATTTTTTGGGGTTAAGTAACTATGTAAAAAGCAGCATGATTCAAGACCTGCATCATCCTAACGGGATTATTTTCACAATAATGACCTGCTCACTGTACATTATCCCTCACCGATAATACTCAGAACAGTCAGACAACAACATGAAGAATACTTAAAGTTCTACTGAAATACAACTCGACAGACAGCGTGTTGTTTTTTTTCAACAATGCAATTATTTATTTATTTACAGTTTGCCAAGAGAAACACCAGGCAGACACAGAGGAAAGGTCCTGACAGAAAGAGACCAGCGGAAGTTAGACTTCCAGACAACCAGACTTCTTTTGGTGGAAAGTTTACTACTCCAAACTACCCCAAAAAATACTTAATTACTGTAATTTGAGTATTTGTAATCAGTTATGGGTTAGGGGTTAGGCAGGCATGTCCAAACTATTCCACAAAGGGCCGAGTGGCTGCAGGATTTTGCTCCAAACAGCCAACAGCACACCTTCATGGAATAGTTTGTACATGCCTGGGTTAGGGTAACTGTAGGGTCGGGGTAATTTGGAGTAGTGTTTGGCCAATTTTGGTTGTCTTGGTCTCTGTGTTTTCTGTCTTACTCCTGGACCTGCCCCTGCCTCCTGTCCTTATACTGCCGGCGATGTTTTGGAGTAAGCGCCTTCTTCAAACGTCGCCACAAAGACACTTTTGGCGCTTTTTCCTGGACCTTGTCCTGGACCTCTGGAATCGCTTGGATGTCTTTTGATGTCTCCTGAGTGTCTTCTGGCGTGTCAGCGACGTCTATCAGTGTCCCTTGAACATCATCTGACACTTCAGGGATGTCAAGTGGTGCATCCTCTGTGTTCTCGGTGGTCTCCTCACAGTCGATTGTTGTTTGCTGAATGATGTCTGGTGTCTCTGGAACATCATCCAGCATTTCAGGAGTGACAACCGGTGTATCTTCGATGTTCTCGGTGGTCTCCTGCTTGACATCTGGTGTCTCCTGGACCATTTCAGGAGCATTGGTCTCTGGGGTCAGCTCACTCCAGTACTGCGTCAGCACCTCCAGAGTCCTCCGCAGCTCCTGATTGGCCTGTTCATAAGCTCTGAGCTGGTGGGACAGCTCGAGGTTGGAGATGCTCTTCTCCTCCAGCTGCCTCTTGACATCCTCCAACTCTTTGCTGCTTTCCAGTTGTTCCTCGAGCCTCTCCACCTTCTGCTCAAGCTGAACCTTTTGTTCTTCTCCTCCTGCTGTTTGTTTTCGGTCTTCTGCAGCAGGGTCTTGTAAAAGACTCTGGACTCTACTGCTGCGACCCTCATTTTCCTTTCCTGTTGGAGGAGATATTTCATGTCCAGCAGGCACTTTCTCAAATCTTTCTGCTCTCTTTGCTGCCATCTTGCTTGTGCAGGAGCAGTTTTCCTCCTCATGTTCCAGTTGGAAGACATGTCTTTTCTCTTTGTGTAACGTGCTGAGTCTCTCCAGTGACGTGTCTCACACGGTGTTTGACGGTGAAGTGTTTGTGTAAAGTCAAGATGCTGGCTTATATACTAAGAACTGATGATGTCACCTCTTTTATGATGTTGCCATCTCTTATGATGTCACATTCCAGAATTCTTAATTCTTTTTTTTTTGCCAACATTCTATGAGGAATGGAATTTTGGAAAAATAGGGGAAAAAAAAAAAGAAAAAAATGGCAGTGATAAAAATGAATGAATTGAAAAACAGAGGGGTAAAAGTGGATGTGAAATTAAAACTGAAGTGATAAATTATCCAGTGATTTTATTAATTCAAACCGGATTTGATTAAAGCAGTTATAAAGTGATGAAAAACAGATCCATTTTTCATTATTTACAACATAGATCGTGGTCTTAACCCTTACTATTTACTATTATTTATTTTATTTATTTATTTATTACTATTACTTTACTGTCCTTTGTATCATGCTTGTGTCTTACGTTTATCATGTCCGTGATGTTCTCATTCGTCCAGTCATTGTAATCTCAGAAAGATTAAACAAAGCAACTGGACTTGTGTCAGACTAGCTCTGACTAGTCGACAGGCATGACTGATGAAGCTTCTTGGTGAAAGCGAAACGTCTTCAATAAGACTTTTAAACAAGTCCAGTGCTTCGATTTAACTTTTCTGAGATCCGCTCTTACAGGTTCCCTATTGGCATTTTAGTGATATCTAATGTTTTTTATTTATTTTATTTATTTATTTCTAGTCTTTTTAACCATGATCAGTGAGCCACTGGGAAGTACCTGTCAATGTCTTGGTCTGTGCTGTTTTTAATCTGTCGTCTGTATGTGTCCTGTGTTTTAATGTTTGTGCGTAACGTTTGAGATGCCCTCTCCAGACTGCAAAACAAATCTACCTACGGGTATTAATAAAGTCACCTTGAACCTTGAACCTTGATAGAAATGAACTGAATTTGAGTTTGATTAATCAGATAAAATTTAATCAGTTCAATTGAATCAATTTTATTCTACTATCAAAGAAAGATCTGCAATATAGTCAGATTATTTTTATGAACGTGCTCCACATGTTATCTGTTACATGTGTTTAATATGTAGGCCTCTAAGTCTTTATATGTTTCAGACTGTCAGAGACTTTACAGCATTTTGTTTTGCAAATACCTTTTATTGATTATTGGTATTGGCTGTTATATGCAAAATCTTTACATTTTTGTAATTCTTTTTAATTGATTAATTGATCATGAGTGTTACCAATGATCAATTAAGTTAAGTGCTTACAATTTACAACCCCATTTAAAACTTAAATTTGGGTTTATAAATGCAGTATTTCTCTAGTATGGTTACATGGATACTTACCCCCAGAAACTATATATGTAAATATTTGGCACACATTTATGTGCCACAAAATATTAATTTTAAAATGCTTACTGTACATTATCCTTGTTACATGGTTATGTGCCAAAAAATAAATAATTTGACCCAAAATATTAATTTTAACAATGATTCTCTTGCTTCTCCACAGTCTGTGATCAGACCTGTGTCCATAGCAATGGTCTGTTCTTATACACAGTCTGTTATGCAGAAATAACAGACCGTAGAATTATGTAATTAACCAATCCGAATTGAGCATTCAACAAAGCCATGTAATATACTTTAACACTCAAAAACTCTGCCATGAAACATTACAAAATCCCAATTGTGCTCCCACATTTCACTCTCAGCCTCCTCTCATTTCATAGCCTCTAAAAAGCACAACATGTCCGTCTGACACCTCTAAACAACTGGTGCAGCATAATTCAGGTGGTTTGATTTGCTTATAATGCTCTACTTGCACATATTTCACTGACCCAAAATGCTTGGCTTAGTCAATTTGTGAAGCCACACATGCACTGTTACTTGCCAATTAGCTCAGTGAGATAAAAGACGGACCTTAGTCTCAGAAGTTGTGAGTTCAAGTCTCAGTAAGGCAGAACAGACATTCAAATGTGAAAGCCTTAAGTTCAGGTATCATGCTATGTGGATTAGAGACTACTAAGGTTAAAATAATTATGATCCAGGCAGTTTTGGGAAGAGACAAATACTCTTTATCAACACTTTTCCTGTTATCCCTTGTCTTTTCCTGTTATTTGGCTTAGCTATCAGTCAATATGCAGCTCTGTGCCGAATTGTAGTTCAAGCCTCAACTGATGTAAAATGCACATTAGAATGCCACCTTTTTTTTCATCTTCCTACACTCTGCTTGTTGCTCAGAATTGCCTAATTTTGCCTAAAATTGCCCGGCCCCCGACCATTGCTGCGCAGCAGCTATAATTTGATTTGTTTCAGTGAAGAGGGGTTACTCGGGACAAATTTTGAGATGCTGAACTGAACAAACTGAGTTGTTTTTGCTGTTTATTGCTGAAGCCCTGAAAAGTGTTTTTCTGTTGAACTCTTAAGAGTTTCAGAGAATATTTATTTTGGATTTTCCTGAAAATGACTTTCTCTCTGGTTAAATGTGGTTTTTTCATTGTCCCGTCAATACACTGATTTATACTGACCTGACTTGTGCTGCATTGTTACCCTGATTATTTGTTGTGATTATTTGTGTGCTGTTGGTCTGGTGGTTCATTTTTATGAAAAGTGTATTCATGCATCCATGTGGGGGAATGTCCTTTAAAATCTCAAACAGTAAATTGTCAGATGAACTCTGACTGGCACCATAAAGACAATGATGAAATATTTTGCTGACAATCAGTGCATCATAGTGATTTTGCAAAATGTTGAGCAGGGGTGGAAGTAATGAATGACAACTGCTCAAACTACCATGATCTAAACATCTTTTCATAGATGAGGCCTCATTCAACAGAGTTTTTTCCCACATTTTGAAATGTAATTACCCACCTCCATCTTTTTAGACATATTTTCTTATATTATTCCAGTTTACTGACCTACATTTTCTGTTCCTTCAGTTGACCTGTGCTGCAGACCGTCGTCACTAAACGGCCCGGCTCAGTTCATCGTTCATCGCCTCTTCTCTTTTTCAGCAGTTGTCACAGGTAGGCTGTTTTTAATATTATGAAACACAGGGTTATGAGACATTTCTGAAAATAATGACTATCATTGTGGTTGGTGTTATTTTCAAACCCTTATGTGCATTCTGTGTATAGTCAATACTTATTCCTTAATTCAGGTTTATATATGTTTTCATTGCCCTGTTTTCACTTGGGACAATAAATTAAAATATAATGCCTCCAATATTTGTCACAAATGTTAACCACTTTTGAGGGATCATTGCAAAAAATGTGTTTATGTATATATGGTGTTCAAAGAATATCAGCTGATATATTTCATGTAATTATACAGTTAGGCCCAGAAATATTTGGACAGTGACAGAGTTTTCATGATTTGGGCTCTGCATGCCACCACATTGGATTTGGAAATGAAACAACTGAGATGCAATTGAAGTGCAGACTTTCAGGTTTAATTCGAGGGGTTGAACAAAAATATCCTATGAAACGTTTAGGAATTGCAGCCATTTTTCTACAAAGTCTCCTCATTTCAGGGGCTCAAAAGTAATTGGACAACTTAACATTACCATAAATAAAATGTTCATTTCTAATACTTTGTTGAGAATCCTTTGCAGTCAATGACTGCCTGAAGTCTGGAACCCATGGACATCACCAAAAATGCTGGATTTCCTCCTTTGTGATGCTTTGCCAGGCATTTACTGCAGCTGCCTTCAGTTGTTGCTTGTTTGTGGGTCTTTCTGCCTTAATTTTTGTCTTAAGCAAGTGAAAAGCAGGCTCAATGGGGTTGAGATCTGGTGATTGACTTGGCCGTTGCAGAATATTCCACTTCTTTGGCTTAAAAAACTCTTGGGTTGCATTTGCAGTATGTTTTGGGTCATTGTCCATCTGTACTGTGAAGCGCTGTCCAATCAACTTTGTTGCATTTGGCTGAATCTGAGCTGAAAGTATATCCCTATACACTTCAGAATTCATCCGGCTGCTTCTGTCTTCTGTCACATCATCAATAAACACTAGTGACCCAGTGCCACTGGAAGCCATGCATGCCCATGCCATCACACTGCCTCCACCATGTTTTACAGAAGATGTGGTGTGCTTTGGATCATGAGCCGTTCCAGGCCTTCTCCATACTTTCTTCTTCCCATCAGTCTGGTACAGGTTGATCTTAGTTTCATCTGTCCAAAGAATGCTGTTCCAGAACTGGGCTGGCTTCTTTAGATGTTTTTTGGCAAAGTCTAATCTGGCCTTTCTATTTTTGAGGCTGATTAATGGTTTGCACCTTGTGGTGAACCCTCTGTATTTGCTCTCATGAAGTCTTCTCTTTATGGTAGACTTTGATACTGATACACCTACTTCCTGGAGAGTGTTCTTCACTTGGGTGGATGTTGTGAAGGGGTTTTTCTTCACCATGGAAAGGATCCTGTGGTCATCCACCACTGTTGTCTTCCGTGGACGTCCAGGCCTTTTTGAGTTCCCGAGCTCACCAGTGCACTCTTTTTTTCTCAGAATGTACCAAACTGTTGATTTGGCCACTCCTAACATTTCACCTCTCTCTCTGATGGATTTCTTCTTTGTTTTCAGCCTAAGGATGGTCTGTTTCACTTCTATTGAGAGCTCCTTTGACCGCATGTTGTGGGTTCACAGCAACAGCGTCCAAATGCAAATGCCACACCTGGAATCAACTCCAGACCTTTTACCTGCTTAATTGATGACAGATTAACAAGGGAATAGCCCATGCAGCCCATGAGATAGCTTTTGAGTTAATTGTCCAATTACTTTTGGTCCCTTGAAAAAGAGGCGGTTACCTATTTAAGAGCTGTAATTCCTAATCCCTTCCTCCAATTTGGATGTGAATACCCTCAAATTAAAGCTGAGAGTCTGCACTTTAAGTCCATATTGATTATATAACTGTATCTTGAATATGTTTTGGTAAACAGCTAAAATAACAAAACTTGCGTCAGTGTCCAAATATATATGGACCTGACTGTAGAAGACAGATGAAATAATGATGTGGAGGGCAGGAATAATTAGTTTAAACTGTATTAATTAAAAAATATATATTTGCTGCAGCTTTACTATCATTTAACTTTTAGCCTGTACTGCACTTTTAGCTTGACTTTACAGTGGCAAGAAAAAGTATGTGAACCTTTTGGAATTTCATGGTTTTCTGCATTAATTTGTCATAAAATGTGATCTGATCGTCGTCTAAGTCAAAGGTATTGACAAATATTATGTGCCTAAAATAATAACACAACGGCAGCAATAACCTCAGCCAGGCGCTTCCTGTAGCTGTGGATCAAACCTGCACATCGTTCAGGAGGAATTTTAGCCCATTCTTCCTGGCAGAACTGCTTTAGCTCCGTCATATTCTTTGGACGTCTCATGTGTATGGCTCTCTTCAAGTCATTCCATAGCATCTCTGTTGGGTTGAGGTCTTGGCTCTGACTTGGCCACTCCAAAAGGTGGATTTTGTTTTTCTGAAGCCATTCTGTTGTGGACTTGCTCCGGTGTTTTGGATCATTGTCCTGTTGCATCACCCAACTTCTAGAGTTTCAGCTGACGTACAGACATTCTCACATTATCCTGAAGAATTTTTTGATACACTTGGGAATTCATCTTCCCCTCAATGATTGCAAGCTGGCCAGGCTCTAATGCAGCAAAGCCGGCCCAAATCATGATGTTTCCTCCGCCATACTTTACGGTTGGGATGATGTTTTCAAGATGATATGCAGTGCCCTTTTTATGCCAGATGTAGTGCTGCGTGTTCTTTCCATATAGTTCAATCTTAGTTTCATCAGTCCACAAAACATTTTTCCAATACTGCTGTGGAGTGTCAGTGTGCTCTTTCACAAACTTCAGGCGTGCAGCAATGTTCTTTTTAGAAAACAGTGACTTCCTTTGTGGTGTCCTGCCATAGACACCCTGCTTGTTCAATGTTTTACATACTGTAGACTCATAAACACAGATGTTAGCCAGTTCCAATGACTCCTTCAAATCTTTGGCTGTCACTCAGGGGTGTTTCTTTACCACATTGATGAGTCTTCAAAGTGTCTCCATTTGTAGATCATTTGCCTAACTGTAGACTGGTGAATTTCTAAAGTCTTTGAAATCACTTTGTAACCCTTTCCAGCTTCATGCAAATCAACAATTCTTGATCGTAGATCCTCTGAAAGCTCTTTTTGGCGAGGCATGGCTCACATAAGAGTATTCTCCTTGTGCGGAGTAAACTCAAAAAGTTTGAGTGGTTTTTTTCAGTCAAAGCAGCTCTAGTCCACACCTCCAAACTAATTTTAACAAGACTGCAGGTTTGCTAACACCTGACTCCAATTAGCTTTTTTACTCAGCTCATTAAGTCAAGGGTTCACATACTTTTTCCACTAGCACTATGAGGTTTTTATGGTTGTTCTCAATGAAGACATGAAAGATCAGAATTTGTTATTATTTTAGGCACATTATATTTGTCAATACCCTTTATGACATTTTATGACAAATTAATGCAGAAACACATACTTTTTCTTGCCACTGTATGTATATTGCTTGACTTGAATTTTACTTTAATAGTTAGTTAATTTTCACTTCTCTTCTATAAAATATTATCAATTTCAATTTTTTATTTAATGAAATTTTCAGTTCTTAACCCCCATTGATTTCATGTTTGGTTCTAACTCTCTGTGCTATTTGTCCTAAAGGGATAGTTCACCCAAAAATGAAAATTCAGTCATTAGTTCATCAGCTTTAGTATTTTAGTCCACAAAACACTGCTGCAGTTTCACAGAAAAAACAGTGTTGCAAAATCTCCCAAACAATTGAAGTGAATGGTGACCATCTCTCAAATGTAAAAAAAGAACAACAGTATAAAAACATAAAACGCCTCCTTACTGCTCGTCTAGTGTAATCCAAGTCTGCTAAAGCTCCAACATGCCAAGTTGACTAAAAAAGTTATTTACACCGTGTTTTTAGCCTGAATCATCACTGTAGATCCTTAGCTTGGAGCCACGTTCACATGCACACTGTCTGAACTGTGTGTGTGAGGTGTGATGGTGTGCCAACGGCATGTTGGGACTTAAGGAGACTTAAATTACACCAGATGAGCAGTATGGAGACATTTTATGTTTTTTTTGCCAGATGTTCTGTCCATTTGAAAACTGGTCATCATTCACTTATATTGTCTGGGAGATTCTGCAACACTGTTTTCCTTTGAAACTCCAGCAGTGTTTTGCAGACTAAAAAATAAACCCGACCCTTAATCAGCATGAGGGTGAGTAGATAATGACTGAATTTTAATTTTTCAGTGAACTATCCTTTATTGTAGCTGAACATTTGCCCTCAGGGCAGTAGGGGTCAATTAAAAGTTCCTCATAATATACACACACTTTGTTCTCAGTTCTTCATGTTATAGCTAATAAAAGTAAATAATTAAGTGCTTCAATGACAAAAAAAAACATGAACTTAAAAAATGATCAAACATTCTGTTGTTTATTCAGCAAATGTCATCAGTTGTTCATTTGGCATTCACAATGCAGCAAATCAGTGCTTTATTCACAAAAATCTCTTCTATTTATTAAATGAATGTTTCCATTTAAAATTAATTAATCAAATTTGATATTTAATTTCCTTGAATAATATTTTATATATTTATATACTTAACATTCTGTCTGTAACTGCGGGATGTACAAAAGGTGTTTGTTTCTTGTCCTCACAGTGGAGGTGCCCTGAGAGTGGTGTCTGCTGACTTTTACCATATCATTACATATGTCATTGAAACTGGTTTCTATTATTGGGTGTGTGTCCATTATCTCTGACTTGCTAATGCATTTTTTTTTTTTTTTTTGGTTAACTTTCTTACAAATAAAGAATTTTTAAAGAAGTCACATTTTATTGTCTTCATATTATTCTACTTCATTAAGATTTTTATATATTGAAACAAACAGACATTACAAACCTTATTCTGTTGAAATACAAGCAATGTAAGTGTGATTTGATTAATTTACAACAAAAAGGTGCATTCCAAAAGAAATAAACATGCAGATTATTTAGATTATCATGTAATATTGATTATATATAAACTGCTATTATGTTGTCCTTGATAATTATGACTGTTAGTTACAACAAGAATAGCTACAGATATTCTATTTGTAAACTATACAAATAGGAAAATATTAAATTATTTAGTTAAGCATTAATCATAAATGAATTACTTCAGTTAATTTTAAATTTAAAACTAAATATAAAACCTGAAACGGTTTAGATATGAAGTCTAAAGTGACATATGAGGCTCCCTTGTGAGCAACAGACTTGGTTTGATGTTTGACTTTCATTGAAGAAACCATGTTGTGGTATGTGTTGATCTATGATAATTATGACAAATAGTATGAACAACAAAATAGCTTCATTGGTAATATATAAATATAATGAAAAATAATTTAATGAAACATTACATGATATAAATAGGTAAGAAATTAACCATAAGTATAAATAGAAAATATTTAGGTATTCAAATAGTAAAAATGCATAATGTGCCTGTGTGAGCTTGAGACTGTTATTGAAGGTAAAACAAGACAAAGATGGTGGCTACCCCCACTTCAAAAAAATCTGAATTATAACTTTAAAGGGACTATTCATCCCCAAAATAAAAAATACATATTTTTCCTCCAGCCTTTAGTGCTATTCAACCATCTAAATCTTTGTGATTTTGAGATATCAACCATAGAGATAATATAATGGAACTAAATGGCACTTGGCTTGTGGCGATCAACGCACCAAAAAAGTACATTTAAAATATTGTGTATTTTCTCCCTCTTGTGTCATGCTTACTCACACTGATTTTGATCAACTCAGCACATAAATAATGAGCACACAAACAGAAATTAAAATTCAGTTTAATAAGTCAAGAAAAAAACAGCTTTAGATCAAAAACTATAGTAGGTTTGAGGTGCCACTCAGTTCAGTCTTCAGAGTCGAGAGGCGAAGAGGAGAGATGGAGAAACTGTTGATCCTTTCTCAGTTGCCGAACTGAGCCAAGAAGTATTTGCAAACATATTTTAGTTTATTTTTTTGGGCTTCATACATGCCAGATGGATGGACTTCAGTGAGTCTAAAGTTTAAAAACACAACCTAGTAGTATTTCAAGTACTTAAAGTATTTCATATTTCGCAAGCAGACTCTTGAAATTATTTCTTGAATGTAAACAATAAAGGGCAGAACCATCACAGTCCATATTAAGTGTTCTAGAAAATATTCTCCTGATAGTTTCATTATTCCATTTTCACTTCCTGGTTGATGTCTGGTCCATCTGATCAGAGCTGTCAGATTTCAGGATTGTTACCTTGCAGCTGTATAATACAGAGTTCAGTCATAGGCTGCTGGAAGGAAACATGTCCCATCAGTGTTGTTCCCAGATGTGGTTCAGTCATGTTCTTTGAATATGTAAACAGCAAATCCAGAATATGTGTCTCAGTTGTTTTGGGTTTTTTTTTACAGCAGTTTGTGACACACAACCTCTTCTGGTCTGGGCCTCCTGCAGTCCGGCTGGCGTCTGACGGCCCCCCCAACTCCCACAACACATTTCTGAAGGCGTGGCCATGGCGTGGGATTTGATATCTCACATGAAACACATTATCAAACAAAATTATCCAATTCACTTCAAATCAGTTTGTGCCATCTAGACTACTTTTTGATCAAAAGTTATTAAAAGATTCTGGTGTCAAGTCTTGATGTCTCGCAGTGAAACACAAAATAGCCATAACTAAAATGATGCAATGTGCACTAAACTTCTGTCATGGCCCTGGCCGTGTCACTAGTTTCCCTGTGTTTTTTTTCCTTGTCCTCTGTTTCCCCTCCCCCTGTCTGTCTGTGTCTGTGTCTGTGCTGTGGGTGTGGCAACTCCCTCTCTCTCCTGGGCTCCTGATTGCATCCATTCAACTCACCTGCTCCCTGCTGCAAACCTGAGATCCATCCAGTATCAGCCCCTGCAGTATAAAACACCGGGTCTCCTCTCCAGTCTTTGCCAGATCGTTGTGTCTACCACTGTGGATCACCTGCCTGCCCCTTCTGCCATGCTTCCAGCCAGCCACATCCCTCCAACCTTGTCTCTGCTCTTTGGCCATCTACCCACTCCCCTCAGCCTCCATCCCTTGGACTTCTTCCCCTCTGCCACATTAATTATTCCTGCAATAAAACTCCCATTTTCCCACACTCCCTTTGAGTCTGTGTTCTGCATTTGGGTCCTCATTGTTGATTGTAACAACTTCACATGTTTGGTAAGAGTCCCACCCTGAACACATGTGCATGAAATCAGGACAAAGCCATGGCTGACAACATGTCAATTGTTAGAAATTAATAGATGTAAGAAATGCAAGAAGTAATAAATTATCTCATATGGGCTTTTTGCAAAAGAAGTTCAAGTACCTTGTTGAAATGGCTTACATATAGCTCTACACCTTGCCTTCATTTAGTATTCAAGGATTCATGAATATGCATATAGTCCCTGCCCTCTCCACATACCCCACACCTACACCCCTACCACTACGTAGCTGCACCTGGCCTCTCTGTTTTTCTGGATAATTACAGTAACTAGCTACATCTGGCCTCCTGTGTGCTGGACATCATCATTAATGATTTATACAGTGATACCCCTGTGATTAAGTTTAATCTACAGCAATGCATCATGGTCTATAAGATCATCAAATGTCTGCAGCGTCACTGTCCTGTGAGAATCATGTACCTCTAAAAAGTCAAAACAGCCTTTTCAGCTTTGTGGATTAAAAAGTACAGTATTTACATCTGGGATGTAGTGTAGAAGCGTACATTTGGATAAAATGGAATTCAAGTAAAGTTTAAAATAAGTACAGTACTTTATAAATGCAATTAGTTACAGTCCACCATTGATGAAGTGCACTGTCAGTGACTGATGACCGATTAAATATTGAATTTAAAATCAATTAACTGACTAATTACCAGGCAGCAGACCCAGAGCTTAGTGTTACGTTTTACTATTTTCTGAATATCAATATTCACTATCTTAAATTTTACACAAAAATATTCTATCTATATTGTTTTGTTTTTTTTGTTTTTTTTTTTTTTTACCTGATTCGGTATTCTTTGACCGACAGATGGAGCAAACAGTTTGAATGTAGGGAGGACTGTAGTGGAAGCGCTGCTGTGTCAGGTGTGACTGTGTGACAAATGGTTGTGGCTCTCCAGTCAGTTCGGAGGGCCAATCAGCAGAATTTTGCTTAGGGCCCCACTGAAGTGGGACCAGTGCTGACAGCAGTATTTTATTGTGCTACTTGTTCAGATTTGTTCTTAAGACAGACCTACATAATTAAAGACATCCTGATCACAGATTGAAGCGATCTCTTTTCTGCTAACACAAAGCAAAAAAAAAAAGTTTTTAGAAAATGTCTGCTCTCTTTTATTTAAGGTAATTGAGTTGTCACAGTTCATTTAAAACCTGAATATTCATTTTCACAACAGAGGCTGACAGGTAGTTTTGTTTCCTCCTCTCTTTGTCTGATAGCTACACCTGAACGTTGTTGCCAGGCAACCAGCAGCCTATAGGCTCAGCTCCGTGTCTCACCCGCAGCAGCAGCAGGCAGCAGTGGGTCCACTCCGGTGTCAGTCTCTCCGTCTCTACCGGCCAACAAACAGGACGGTAAACTTTCTCTTGGTGAATAAAACCAACAAACCCAGCGGGCTCCATGGGTAACAGCTCCAGCTGTACAGGGATAAACCGAGCCGCTCAAAAGGCCAGGAGAATTTCTCTCAAGACGATTGGGACATGTCAGAAAGGTAAGCTGAACACCAACAGTCATGTGTTGTTTGCCAGTTTAATTAACCTACATCAGACTATCAGGCTCAAGAGACGACTGAGGAAACCACTTGTCTTTATACTCCATGAGAAGACCAAAAGTAAATCCTTACTCTGTTTTCTTTATTATTTTTTAATTTTTATTCATATGGTAAGTGTGACTGATAATGTCAGTTTCTACATTCAGTTGAGTTCCTGTTACCTAAATTATTTTTTAGATGTTATTTATCCTGTTTTTTTTTTTTTAAAGATAATTTTGGAAAACCACTTCAACCTGTTACTGCATGAAAATGTATGATTCTTGATTTATAAACCTTGTAAAATAATAGATAAAATGGCCAGAGACTGACCATTATACATTGACCATTTTTGAATAGCTAAATGTCTGTAAGTATAAACAGTTCTGAAAAGAGAGAGTTTATTGTGAAGTTTAATTTTGAGAACATGGAAATGGAACTGATTCGGTGGACCTTTTTCACAGCTGCCGTGTTGATGTGAAATAGCAAACACGGATGAAAAGTAAACACAATAATACTAACGAAGGTCCTGTTTCATTTAGTGTCACAGAGTCTTTCCAGTGAGCCAACATGCACAATAGCAGCACCCTGACTGTGTCTGGTCTGAATGGAGGAACCTTAATTAGTATCATTGGTAACCCCTGTGTTTACCCAACTATACCATGTCAGAATGACTGCTGTGAAAAAGGTCTATTATAGAGGCACCAGTGTCCAGCTATCCCCTGCATACAGTGGCTATTATAAGCTAATGGCACCTGCTCAGGTGTCCGCTGCTGCTATGACAACGGGTCCTAATCTGCATTGTCAGGCCCAGTTCACCGTAACTCTACCCACTCGGCCGGTGGTCAGGGTTTCAGCACACACCAGGGTTTACATTACGAAGAAGACAGCCCATCAGGGTCAGGGAGACCAAAGACATGATAATGTACTCGATGACCTTATAGCTGCCATGGGGTGTCAAACTCATTTTAGTTCAAAGGCCACATACACCTTAATTTGATCTGAAGTAGGCCCAACCAGTAAAACCAATGTTTAATAACCTATAAATACCATGTGCAAATTTTTCAACATTCACATTATTGAACCATCCATTTACAAAACGGATGATGAACAGCCTGAGACGTCTAAGAAAAATAAGTGCAATGCCAACATCTCATTCAGTCAGTCTCCTGTGATGAGCATTACAATATGGATCACAGTCAATCTACAAATGCACAAAACATTTATGTTTTTTTTTGGAACAGAACAGTAATATAGTATATTATTTCTTCAAGAATTGAACAGCTTGTTGAGATCTAAAAATTCTTTTAATTTTCTGTAAATTTCTACTCCTGTGTTGTAATGCTGGCTTAACCACACAACACCAACTATAGTGGGTGATAATCACGGACACCAAGCAGAGCATACAATGTTGGTTAATGATGTAATGACCCGTCTTTCTTTTTTAGTTTCCTTTAAGCTATTGTATAGAGGAAGAAGGTTAATTTATCCACTGCATTACAAACCATTTACAAATCAGAAGTTGTGGGAGTGCCTTAGCAACAGGATTCCCCCAATATTGTTTTAAGATAGATGTCTGATACAGATTAGGACTGAAGCTGCTGATTGACTGTATTTTCCACAATGTTCAGTATCTTTAAATATGACCACAATACATATTCATTGGTTGTTGTTTTTTCAGAGAATTGCGGTCTGGAAATAATGACTGCTCTGCACATCTTTACACTTTGCAAAATGTAAAAAAAAAAAAGTGTACTCGCTAATCTCCTTCCTCTATTTCTCTTTTTTTCTGTCCCACCTTTCTCTCTCTCTCTCAGTTCATCAGGTGTGAACACTCTCAGTGGCAGTTTTCCCAAATCCCACTCATCCCAGTACTCTGACCTCGGGGTTGCACGCACACCTCTGTGTGTGGACCAGAGTCCTGATTCTGGACTTGTATCTACACCTGTGAGTGTCACACACACACACACACACACACACACGCACACACACGCACACACACATCCACACAGAGTAAGCCAGAAATCATTCATTGCTCCTGTCCTTAAGGCATTTCTGCTCCTTATCCTCCCTCCACCTCTGTCGCTTTGACTCCTCCATCCTCTCACCACTCTTGTGTCCTCCCAGTTTTCTCCTCATCCTTTCATCCTCCAGTCTCCCATTTCAGCTGTCCTGAACTGAACCTCATATTTTCACTCTGTTCTCTGCGCTCTCTATTTTACCCTCAGGCCACTGGCCTCTCGCCTAGATTGCTGCGCAGAATGATTTTTCAGCCTCTTGACTATTTAAATAAGGAAAGATGAAAAATGGCTTCTTACCTAATCTTCCCAATGTTCCATGCAGAGTCCCTTACTTAAAAATACGCTCTGTACTCATGACTCTGCAAGGTGCTTTGCTTAAGATCATGCAGCAAAAAGGCATTTCTAAAGATTTTTATTGCTAAGTAGAGAATGTTTGCTAATTTTTGGTTATTTTAATTGCAAGGGTACATGATGGATGCCTCTGTTTTAGAAATGAACATATGTATCTTGTCAGGTTTTACATTATTTCAAAATTGGGTTTAACTACAGATAACATGGAAATTACATGCATAATGTATAGATATACATAGTTTTTGAGTATAATGTAAAATTTATGAATGAATCATCCATATTTTCTATTCTATGTATTTGTGGACCATCTTGATTTTAGTCATATTTGACTTGTTTGCCTGTTTGACATGATGTGTACAGGTGACCTGCAGGGCTGTTTTGCGAGTGTCCAGTCAATGAGGAGGGGGGTCCAGAGTGACAGAGGGAGGTGTAAAGTTACACAGGCAAAGTAGGGTGAACAGGATGAGCGTATGGGGATGAAAAGGTCAAGTAAGGAGAAGGGTTTAGTCCAGTACTGCATCCCACTGGAGCAGGGGTCGACAGACGGGATTGTTTTCAGGGATGATAACGATATAATACTGTAAATTAGTAATCAAACTGAAAAAAGATTTTTGTAACCAATGTATACTTGCAATAAAATTTCACATTAGTAATGTTGTTCTGCACCGTTTGTGTTGCTATGGTGTATGGTGCCCACCTAGTTTTGGTCTGTACTCCAGTAACAGCTTAGCAAGCTTGGTGCCTGTCAGAACCTCCGTCACATTAATTTTTCATCAAATGTAAGTACAGGTTGACCAAGGCTCCAAAAGGGGCGGGACTTAGGAAAGGTCAAGATACCAATAGCAGTCCACGTCCTTGTTTAGGTATGAATAGTTTTCACACCTGATGCAAACCATACCAGAGCACACGTGAACTACACCCAGGACCACCTTTTCAAGGTTGGGTCCCTGATGTGAAAGGCCCCCTAAAATAGAACTTTTCAACTTTATCTTAAAACAAAAAGTGTAGGGAGGTGCCAGCAGCGTTTCTTGAAGTGGACTGAAAATTGTAATAAACAAATACACAAAATAGCTCCCTGATGTTTTATAAAGTATATGTGAATGAAATAAAAATAAGTAAAACTTGGAGCGCATAACCAATCAGATAGTGTTGTGGGCGGGACATCAAGTGAGACCATAGAGTGGTGACTACAGACAGAGAGATAAGAGCCAAAGTGCTGTATTTTTTTAAATTAATTTATCTCATCTGCAATTGGATAAGACACAAATTCAGATAATCATAAAAATGCTCAATATCAGATCCACTAATCGTCCAGGCTGATAATCAGTCAATCCCTATACTGTAATAACAGAGACAGTGAACAGACAGTCTTAAGTTTTCCTTCCATGTTACATTAACAGTTTTATTAAGTGTGGAAGTCTCTAAAACGGTGTCCATTTAAAGGAGAGAGCTGCTGGAACAAAAGAGGCACAAACTGAAAAATAAAATGAATGTTAAACATGCTGGCACAGGGCAGATTTACGCACTAAATTTTTTTTAATGAACGTGACAGATGTGTCTGTTATTTGATCGTCCACAATGTAATGTGACATCTGAAATACTGCAGCTGGTGGAAAGATATGTATTCATGTATAAAAATATTTATGAAGGGATATGTAAAGGAAAGCAGTAAGGGCTGAAATGCAGGTGAGGGAGGAGGAGGAGGAGGTTGATGATAAACATTAGTGGTTCTTGCCGACTGAAGGAGTCTGAGTAATAACTGAACACCTTCACCTTGTTAACACATGTAGCAGTATTGGTTAATGGTCTTAAAAATGACCCATTGATTTTGGCCACATACTAACTGTGCGCTGGGGGAGTAGAGTTTATATTGCACTAATGGGAAGCTACGGTAGATTAAGCTTTAGTGTGTCTCCTGCTCTCCAATGTATAGGCCTGCTCTTGTTTTGATAGCCAATTTGATTGTGGTGAATTTCAGCTGAAATGAATCAGACTGTCAATGAGTGAGTTTTTTATGAAACTTTGGGGAAGACTATGACTCATCACTGGTGTCTTAACTGTTATACTGAATGCTCCAAACGCCTCTGTACAAACATACGGACTGATATGTATTGTGCATGATATTACAATCTCTGGACAGGGTTGCACCAACAAAGTTTAAATACATGTTTAAGATTAGTTGTAATCAGAGTTTAGCAAAACTAGGTTTAGAATGAGTAATTCCAGATGTGAAATAAAGCAGAGCTCTGTTGCACATTTAAAAACAAATCTTTGCTTAGTAAACCCAAATTAAGTGATGTAAATTGAAATTAAACAGACTTTAATTGTTGATGCTTAATAAATAATAAATTTAAGTGCTGTCAGGCCCTAGTAAGTATAAAAGAGGAGGAAAAACCTTTAACTTTAAGCGCTCTGTATGCCTTAACAAAACATTACATTATTTTCTAACTTTCTGTTACATGATGTGATGATGTTACATTATTTTCTTTCTGCTTTCTGTAACATTGTAACAAAATGTTACATTTTTTATATAGTTCCTCTCTTGTTGCTAAATGTACAGTAGACCTATGTCTCTCATTACTTACTGTTGATTGTGGCTTTATGTTTTTTATGCTGCATCAGAAATGCCCTCTGGGGTCATTAAAGATTTATTGAATTGAATTGACCATTGCATTGTTTTCTAGCTAAAATTAACAAAACATACAATTCTTTTTGAGCTAAAGTCAACAAAATGTTACATTGTTTGATAGCTAGCTTAGATGTTGGTTGGCCTAGTAAACCTATTCATGATGGCTCAGCAGAGAAGCTCTAATTTCTCCTTCTTTGAGAAAATCTTCCTAATTAAAGGAGCAATATGGTTAAGTAATAGAAGATTTTTAAAAAACGGACAACAGTAAAGAAAAAAAAAACTGCCTGGCAGCAACTGGCAGACTGTTAGGTTAACTGCAGTGAAAGAAAGAAAAGACCCATCATCATCAAAGTCCATTGGTTTGAGTCTGTCTTGTAACATAAATAAATTTAATTTGAGTTTAGAGTAAAAACTGACATTTAAAGAGGTTTAAATTCATATTACGTCATTTCAAGGTAAACTATGAATTAATCAAGTTTAAAAATTAATCCTTGCTGGTGCAACTCAGCCCTAATGATTAGATGTTCATGAAACTGGGCAGATTTACTCGTCTCACATCTCCTTTCAGAGATTTTACAGATTTTAGGAGGTTACCACAACCATACAACAGAACATACCACATTTGTCACTGGTTGATTCAGTGAGCATTCACTTTGTTCATTCAACTGTTTTTTGTTCTTTCTTCTGTTTTTTTATGATCAGCTTCCATCGAGTCGGTTCCGGTTTGTGTCTTGGCATCGCCTGGAGCAGTGTGATGTCACAGGTGACCAGCTGACCTGCCCCAGGGTCAGAGAAGGTCTGGACCACTATGAGAAAAACACCACTGTGAGATTTACACTCTGATAGTCAGAAGTATAGTAGAAGTCCTGGATGGACTTCTGCACTGTGGCCTCTTTGTTTGGGAGAATTGCTTCAGAATATTCAATACAAAGGAATATTACAACCAGTTACTAGGAAGTTTGAATTTATGTTGTGCTGCAGTGATCTGCATTACTAAAGCTGAATTTCAAATTAACTTCTGCTTGAATTTAAATTAATTGAACTTTCAAAAAACATCTCAACTGAAAAAGAAGTAATCCAACCTGTAGTATCTCTTCCATTTTTGTGTCACTTTTATTTAATGTAAGTCTAATTTAATTTAGCAAATGAGGACATACATGCTGTGACAAAGAATCCAGACTGCAAGTATGATTAGGAATCGTTTTTTTCATTTGATGGATGGTTATGATGTGAAGATTGTTATAGGTTTTTTTTGTTTTGTCATCAAAAGGGCCATCAGAGGAGGAGCTGTTTCAAAGGGAGGGGGATGGCATCTGTTTGGAGAGAGG
Source organism: Lutjanus argentimaculatus (assembly GCA_034769285.1). NCBI lineage: Eukaryota > Metazoa > Chordata > Actinopteri > Lutjaniformes > Lutjanidae > Lutjanus > Lutjanus argentimaculatus. Next base: position 10,105,524 of record JAWZSL010000001.1, read on the forward strand.
GAGCAGAAGGAGGAGGAGAGAGGAGGAAGGACAGAGATGGGAGGAGAGACTGCAAGAAAACTGGGAAAACTGTCTGGTAAATCAATGAGCATTGTGTGTGTCTGTAATTTTAAAGATGTACGGTACACAAGAAAGGAAAGGAAGTAAAGAAGTAAAAAAAGAAGAGAGAAAGAGGGAGGCAGCGGAAAACACTGACATTTCTGCCACCTCTCTCTTCTCAGGAGTTAAACCTGTCCTATCAGGACCTGGGCGACCCCTTCCAGCAAGAGAATTTCCTCCGGATCCTCCGCCGGTTGATCCGCGTGGAGAAACTACAACTGGTTGACAACTCCCTCACCAACCTGAGTTCTGTACGTCTGCCAAGGTACAAAGCACACTACCTAGACTGCACCGCAACTCCCTCACCTGTACAACAGCCATATCTCCCATTCTAATCATCTCACAGAAAACACCACACATTATTAACTCCTCGCTACATTGGTCAGCGTAGCGAGATAGGGCATTTGGCAATGGCTGAAGTCTTCTAGTATGAATATCAAACATTTCTTTCAGAAATCCTGATACTCAAGATAATCCACAGACCTTGTTGTGAACAGTTTCACCTAGGATCTGTTTTCTTTCTACCGAACTGCTAAGGTGGTTAGAGGTTACAAATAAGTTGAGGACACAATTAATGTTTACATTCTTTGCCGTCACAAGCATACTTCCCTTTGTGCGGTGATATATTTGGTGGTGGTTTGTGGTGTCCACACAGGCTGCGTTTCTGCTGTGAGTCGGCTGCTGAAAGCCCTATCTTTCTACATAGAGTTTGTAGAAGACTTTGAAAAGAAGAAAATAGCTGTTTTCTTAATGCAATCAGTGATTTACTCCTTGTTCAGAGAGGGGGGGGGGATGAAAGGATAGAGACAGAAGAGAAAAGAGAGAAAGAAATAAAAAAAAAACACTGCCCTGCACCTGATTTTTTCATGTCTGTGACATACTGCACAGATGTTAATGATGAAACTGTAGTGAGAGGTGTCCTGTTGCTGATATAACGTTGATATGACTGTCAACAGATACGTTTTAATGTGTTTTCTTTTTTTTTGCCGAGAACCAGGCATCATGTTAATATGGGTGCTAAAATGAAATGGGTAATGCTGCGTACACACGCTGCTCAAGCATGTAGTGTGAACCAGCTGTAAGGCTTATTTGTGCTTCTGCTGGGCAGGTGTAGGATGCTAAACCTGCAGCGTAACCACCTGGTGTGTCTGCGTCAGCTGCCAAAGCTCCCAGCAGTGGAGCACCTTTGTCTGTCTGAGAACGCCATTGGATCCCTGGGGGGACTGGGAGCTCTGGGGAACAGCCCGCTCCGCTCCCTCAACCTGACCCGCAACCCTGTGACCTTCACTCAGGACTACCGTGCACGGTAAGGGGACGGAGACAGTAAAAGATTTATATTAGAGGAAACACGTGAGCTCGCTTTGACCTTTTCTCTCATTCTCTCTCTGCTTTGGTCTCTGTGCAGTGTTTTCCTCTGTTTGCCAAAGCTAGAGATCCTGGATGGAATCCCCAAACTGCCAGAAGACTCTGTGCCCACCAGACTACAGTTCCCAGAAACCACCAGGATGTGCAACATTTTATGACATTCTTCCACAGATGGATGTGTGTGGAGTCAGTTCTCCCAATCCTACAGAGCTTGAAGCAATGACAAAGCTTCAGAAGTGTTCCAGCTATTGAGTCATTTACACAAAACGTGTCACAACTGTTGCCGAAAAACACTTCTGAGATCGCACTGACAATGCAGTCACAGGATATGTGGTAATGTGCTATAAGGCCATGTAAATTGCTTTTTATATGTAGGTCCAATTATATGTTGACATGATATAGACTGTTATCTTTATAAGTGAGTTTTTTACACACATATATTTTGCTAATAAATAGAAAATACCATCAGGTCTTTCAGCTGCTCTGCGTCAGTTTGTATTCAGTTTTTGACTGAATTTGGTGCAGTACAGAGATGTATATCGGATGGTTATGATGAACTTTGGCTTTGATGGAGGGAAAGAGGGAGAAAGCTAATCATCATCATGACTCATCTCTTACCAGCTCGACATCTCTCAGGACTCTGCTGAGCCAACACACTCACACTCCTCTCTGCTACAAACTGCACCAAGCATACATAGAAGAACCTTTTTTAGATATTATTACAGAAACACAATCACAGTCAACTAAATGTGGATTCTTGTATGGATTTGTGATTTTTAAATTGGCATCAGTGCCACTTTGCATTACTGCTTTGCCAATTAAAGTTCCAGTGTGTGATATTTAGATGTATTTATTATCAGTGTATGGCAGAAATGGAATATAATATTCATAATTGTGTTTTCATTAGTGTATAATCACCTGAATGTCAGAAGTGCTGTTCTACTTCAGTAGTAAGTGGGCCAAATAGGAAAATCATTGGGAGTTTGTTGGCGGCACAATTATTTGCTACAAATAATTCTTACAGTATAATGTTAATATTACATTGAATAAACTAGCCATGGGGCACCCCTTTTCTTTCATTTTAACGGTATCATTATGACCAGTTCCTCCTACCCCTTGAGAAAAATGGCAGAAAACAAACCATGATTTGACTTGTAGTGCCTCTTCACATTGTATACTTTCATCACTTGTTGCAGCTTGCAGAGTAAGTGAACACTCGTGGGGCCTGTTTGTTCTGGAAATGGCGATTTTCACAATCAACTCATGTGTCTTTAGCTTTGAGACAACTGTTAAGCTTGTTTCTCCACCAGCACAGAGTGAAACATGAGGCTTGACTGAGTGAATGTCAGGTGCTGAGCAGCTTTAATTTATTGCAGCCAATCACAGCACTGAGGTGCTTCAAAAAGATGTAGCCAATACTATACTGGTTCAGGTCATATAGTCTATAATTGAGATGTCTCGAAGCAGCTCAGAGATACAGTATGTTACTGTATTTTCATTTATCATATCAGACTTGCCAGCCTGACTTGCAGGCAGCCTTTTGGGGGCCATAAAAAATTCCCCTTAGGCAGCGAGTTGAATAGAATGAAGCCCCTGGCTTAGAGAAACATTTGTTTGAAAGTTAAGGGAGTTTAAATGTAACCAGGCACTGTGTCTTTAGTGTACATCTGTAATATGTGAGAAGAGAAACAGGACATCCGCTTTCGAGGCTTATCAAACATTTAGTGTCCAGACTCCCCAGGATAATGGCCTCTTGTGTCCTCTGACTGACTGGGTAATGACCCGTGAGCCTCATACAGCAGGTCGCACACACGCACACACACAAACACGTACACAAAGAGTAATCCTTGGTAGCTTGCAAAGCACTCACATTGGGAGGATTTAATTCCCACTAAAAGTGTGTGTACTCTTGGTACAGTAAAGTGCTTCGGATAAAAGAATAAAGCAAATGGCATCAATTCAGCCATACATAGAGTAGCATAGCCTTGTAGGGATTACACACATTGTAGTATAGGCATTATACAACATGACCCCACACAAACTACTACAGAAACTGTTCTAGTCCCATAAATATAAAATATCAAAAGTTTAAGAAATGCGAGTCCGGGGAGTATTGAAAAATACTGAAATTGGTGTTGCCACAATTGACTCTTACCAAGTCCCACCTTTTTTTGCTCTGTGCTCCAATGACAGTTGAGCAAGCTTGGCACCTCAGTCAACTTTCTTGTTTCCTGTTTAGATATGCTATGTACTAGACTTGTCTGTTTTAAAGAAAACTACATTTTGCAGATGATAAAAAAAAATATTGCTGGAGGACCTGTAAAAGTGACGTACATTCACATCTTAAATGACTACAAGATATTTTCATATTTTGTTGATTTTAGAGGTCATAACCACAAAATATAACATCAAAAATAAAATAAATAAAAATCTCATCTACTCCTGCTTAATTTTAACTGGCTAACATGTGACTCACTGTAACTTTTACTGGGAAAATGTAAACACATACTTGTTTCTTCTGATTTCAAGGAGGATCCGACCCAGCAGCAGACATCAGGAACAACTATAGAGACAGCCAATCTTCTCATGGACTCATTGCTTATGTAGGCTTCAATAATAAATTTAATAGATTACCCTAACCTAACCTCTTGTAGCAGCTTTAAGTTAGATAATTAGCTAAAAATTGACATACACTAGCTAACTAACTAGCTATTCTACATTACGTCGCTGTCCTGTGAAAACCACTTATCTCCAAATTTGGTGATTTTGAATTTTTTGATAAAACTGAAGGGGCGAGTGTTCTTTTATGAATTTAGACTATCCTAAATTCTCAAGTCAAACAAACAGATAACAAAGCCACTGCATAACCTGAAAATGTATTGCCAAGGGTCAATTTCCCATTGCCTCCCATGCAAGAAGAAAATTATTTCTGCATTTCTCCTTGTCTGATGGTGGGATATAATCTAACTATTAGCTTTAAAGCAACTGCCATACTGTATGTTTTATATACGAGTACCTTTTATTTGCCCTGTCAATCATGGTAAAGCAGCCTCCGGATCAAAATAAAAGGAAGAGAATATTACAGAATATATTAATATATGGTTATTTATCCTAAACTTGAGGTACAAAATGCCTGTACTAAAAACATCACACAATTACATTATATGTGGGCAGTTTTCAAAACTTTCCCTCCATATGATTCTTTAAGACTTTTTCTCTCATTCAGAACAAACTGAGGACAAAAAAATCTGACGAGTGTGTTTATGTTGCAGTTTGTGTGAGGCTTGACCCTCACTTTGGGTAAATGTCTGGACTACTGCCCCTCCGTGGGCCTGGGTTGATTTATTCATACATTGCAGCGGTGTATTCTTTAATGGCGGTCTCATTTTCAGCCTGCACCTGAAACATAAACACACTTTGTTATCTGATACTACAGAGCACGAGTTATGAATACTGCCGCTGCACATGCATAAACACACGTCTCAAGTATGAACTGGGGCACACAAGCAGCGCTCGCCTTCTCTTCCCTCACAGTAATGCGTAGAAACACAATTTAAGCAGCCGATATCTCTCTAACAAGCATACAGCCGGGCACAAACTAGCAGTTACATGCCTCATTGGGATTCGTTTAAGTGTGGAAGATTGTTTGTGCAATTGTGTGTTGTGTGTTTGTGTGTGTGTGTGTGTGTGTGTATGTGTGTGTGTGTGGAGCTAGAGATAGAACTAAGTCTGCAGCTGATGAATGAGAGATCATTACTGCTGCAGAGAGACAGTATAATGAGCTCACTGGATCCTCATGTAGCTACTGGGATCCAGGTCAAGAAGAGAAGCTTCAAGTGATGGTTTCAAGATGCTATCAATTATCTCTGCAGCCCATTCTGATGCTGTGATCTCTTCCAATGTGGCAGTACAAATGGGAGAGGAGTTTGAGTTGATTTTCCCAAAAAATCGTGGGTGGAAAAAAAAAAAAAAATCTTTTCATAGCTCGGAGCTTCAGCTTTCAAGTAAATCTTGCACTGGTGTTAAATGGAAGATTTGAGAATTGGTGGCAGTCGTGTGGGCATGCATCTCAAGATAGACTCCGGCTCTAGGCATCGACACGTTGGAATTATTCATGCCTGGTAATTCACCCATGAAATGATGACTGAGAGAGCGCAAGAATGTGAGGAATGTGGAGGAGTTATCATCTCTGCCATTACTTGTCACTGTAAAAATGTGTGTATGTGTGTGTCTCCCTGTGGCCTGCTATTAGCACAGTAATGAGACACCTGTTACTCTCGTACTCCTGCAGATCCCACAGTCCTTCTGGGGAGATCAGCTATCTCACACAACAGCAGAGGGAGGATGACAGGGAAAAAGACAGGGAGAGGAAGTGGAGAGAAAAAGCACAGGGATGATTAGGTCGCACTTTATTTTACAGTTCACTAATATAAAACATAACAAGCTGCAATTTGTTTTAAATTAGACAAAAACTAGAAATAATATGTTCTTTATTAGACAGTATTAGACCCTTTATTACACCCTTATTAGACTATTAGAGTGTAATTGGGGACACACTACAGCAGAACTGTACTATAAACTAAAGTGAAATCACATATCTACTACTTGAGACACACCTTCTTTGTTGGTCCCACACAACTGTTCGCAGTCCCCCACAGACAAGGGTCTGGTTCACATGTTGTTTTTAAATGGGGATATAGCAGATGTGATATGACTGTAGTTTACAGTACAGTTCTGTTGTAATGTTCCCCAAGTTCCTGTGTAATAAAGTCTAATAAGGGTCTAAACATGGGAACAATACACTTTAGTTTACAGTCCAGTTCTCAAGTAATGTGTCCCTGTGATAAAGTATAATAAAGCTCCAACAGGGGAAATAAAATAATTTAGTTTACAATACAGCACTGCTGTGTCCCTAATTACATTCTAATAAAGCATCTAATACTGTCTAATAAAGAACATATATCTAGTTTTTGTCTAATTTGATACAAGGTACAGTTTGTTATGTCTTATTAGTGTACTGTAAAATAAAGTGCAGCTGATGATGTCAGGGACTGAGAGGAAAGAGGGCAGAAATAGAGGCTGAGAGGAGGAGGAGGGGTGATGTGATTGAGACTGTGTGCAGGGGACAAATGTTGTTCATTAGAGGTAATTGCCTTTCTCAGTCAACCTCCTCACGTTTGATTTTCATTTCATCCCGATTTGCCGGTTCATTTCCCGTGTGAGCGAGTTCAACCCCACACACACACAATCTTCTCACCCCTCTGCTCTCAACCAGAAAAAGAGGGAACAGAGGAACAGAGTTGGCAGGATTTATACTTGGGAACATTCGTGACTCACAGTGCAGACGTGATCAGCTGAGTGAGCGCCTGTGATTTGTAAACTCAGACATGAATATTTATGATTTTCTTCCCTCCTGCTTGATACATATTTATGATCATCTTGCCACTGTTTGAAAATGGACTTGGCAGAGGAATATGAGCTCACTGCAAGTCAACAATACGTGCATCTGTCCATTTTATTAATCGAGCCAGGCAACAGGATGACAACTGCAGTGGAGCATCTCAACAACTTCTGCTGGATGCTTCATGGGATCTCCAGTTGCTCTGCGGCAAAATGCAGATTCGGTGTTCTTATCAGCAGTGTAGTCGAGGAGCAGCAGCACGACTCCGAGGTCCCTCCAGTCTGCTGAGCTCCTCATTCTCGAATACATATTCATGGAAACACTGAAGCTCAGGACATTCATAAGAATATTGCTGTAGCATTATGTCCTTTGTCTGCGTCTCCTAAAGGTTCAGTGTTTTCATATGCCTTCACTCCAAAATCAAAAATACATATAAAATACTTTTGAAAAATTCAACACCAGTATCTCTTTCCAGTAATCATGACCTGGTTATTCAAGATAATCCGCAGACCTTGTTGTGAGCAGTTTCATGGAGAAAATTATTTTGGCTACAATAGGTTTTGTTGCTGACTCTGTCCGTTGCAGAGCATTGCTCAGCATCCGAGCTGGTACTCCTCTCCTCTTCTCCAAACCAGACTCCCTGAAAACTGGGTGTGGTTTTGCAGGACGTAGCAATGCCCGCTTCAGTGAGCTCATGAGTGAGCTCTGTGATGGTTTTCAGCATGAAGCTTGGAAAATTAGGCAAACTTGACTGAAAAATACACACATACAATACAAGCTTTTCTCAGCTTGTAGACACTTTTTTTAATTGTGGATACTTAATGATAACAACAAACTCTTTTTGTTTCCTCTTATGTTTTAACACAGGCAGGATGCACAGGGAAAGATAGACAATGGACCAATAGATCTTTTTTTACAGCAGCCATTTTGACATGAAATAGTAGGGTACACACAGGTGTTACTAATGATACTAATTAAGGTTCTGTTCCATTCAAGTCAAACAGAGTCAGGGAGCTGTTATTGTGCATGTTGTGCATGAACTGGAAATGCTCTGCTACATGGGACCTTATTAAGCATCATTTGTAACACCTGTGTTTACCCTACTATTACACATCAATATGGCTGCCATGAAAAAGGTCTATTCTTAACTCTGAGACTTCCTCTACTTGTAAATGACAGCTAATTAACTTTAGAGTTTGAGCCATCACCACATAATACTTTGCCGTTTTAGCATCCATCTTATAGGCTAGTAGCTCACCATGACCACGACACGTCATGAGAAATGCTAAGTTGAGATACTCCCTACTCTGACAACAACACAACAGCTGCATTGTCCTCTTGAAATTTCTATTCTGGCCTGTAGCTTTTGTTATTGTTTGCCTGTTTCACATTTATTAGAGTTCAAATTAATGCAGAATGTTAGCCAGATGAGGTTTGTTTATGAGCTGAAAGAAGTCATTACTAATCTTTTAGGAGGAATAAATGTTTAGAACTGTTAAACTGAGCAATATATGTTAATGGGGTCTTAAGTCAACTCCAAAGTTGTATTTCACAGCAGTGCTATTTGTTTAAGGATAACAGGATTAGCTTTACATTGACAGACAAATGACATGTATGAACCGGGGGCAATATTAAATTATTAAATATTGTCCATGGCTCCACTTGCTACATATTGCTCCTTTAAATTGTATCTGCAAAAAAGGTGAAAGTACAGAATCAGACAAGGCAGTCCCAGTGACCTGAAATCCTTCAACCTTTTTTATTCCACACACACCCTTCAGGTGACAAACGTGGTTCAATACAATCAAAATCCCCACTTTTTTGTATCAAATATAACTGGTGGAAAAAATGTACAAATTTTCAGCATTTAATTTTTTTTACTATACATTGTACAGTAGACTAAAGATTCTGCAGTGAATTGCATTAAGTTTGTGAATTCAATTCACACCAGCAGTCGACATGAAAGCAATATGTAAGAGGTTCAGCACTAACTGGCATGCTCTTATCTCTCCTGTCCTACTGAAATGCTTTTCCAAATTTGAAATGATTAAGAAGACCTAGAAGAGGTTTCCAAGAATGGAAAGGCACATGTCAGTGTGACACTTTGAGCACACAACAGCTTCACCAGAAATGTCTCTTTTGTCCGGCATTGGCAGAAATATCCAGTGGAAATACTCCTGTGTAACAGCTTCAAGAAGTTGGTAAAAGCAATTACGACACAAACTGGCTGAGTCAGGGGAAATTAAAAGAAATGTCGCACCTTTTTACGATTGTCAGACTTGTTAAAATCAACAATAAATAACAGAAAACGACTTGACCGATTGGAATGACAAGATGTAAATTGAAAATTTGAACTCTACAAAGAATACAACTGTTTGCATAAAACATATATATTAAGGCCTGAACATGAGGACATCAGAATAACATAATTTATCTTTGCTTTCTTTACACACACTCAAAGGCAGCACATGATGAAAATACATTCTCTGCCTGTCTGCTGTTTAAAACAGATCAGGCAATCAGGCAGACGTGCGAGTAGACAGAAAAGCAAATGAATAAAAAAAAATATACAGTATACGTCCCGTTTCCGCCCAACAAATCCTGTCCATTTGCACAGTGTATACTGCTCAGTTCCATCCCCACAGTGTTTGGAATAGCATCCTGTCTTCCAGGCATAATATCCCAATTTTCCTACTTGGAATTTTGAATGGATGGCTGGTTTTATTCCTTTGGGAAGCAAGGGAAAGAAAGACCTGATAGGCTCCACGGGCGGCCCTAAAAGGCACTGCAACTGGTCAAAGTCTGCATCCGTCTTACATCTCCGCCCTCCGATTGGTTCCCTTATCTCGACCGGCCTGTATCCTCCTCTGCCTCCTCTTCATCCTCATAATTCTCGTCCTCGTTATTCTCGGCCTCTTTTCTGTGATCCCCCTCCTTTCTTGGTCCCTCCTGGTTTTTCTCTTCATCCTGGAGTAAATCACAAGCATTGAGTCAGACTATTTAATGGCCTATAGGTGATAGATAAGAGATCATTTCAGACATTTGCAGTCAGGATGTAACAATACCAAAAACTCAAGGCACAATAATATGACAATAAAAAGTCTGATATTTATCATGATATTACACAAAAATGACGGCTCGAAAAAAAAATCCTTATTAAATAATAAATCTGATGTGTAAAGAATTTTTTGTTTTGTTTTGTTTGTTTAAAATTCATGACGTGCCATGAAGTGCTTCTTCTTCTTCACTAAAATAAAATAAAAGTAGTCAGCAATGACCTAAGCCTGTGCAAAGATTTAAAACTGAAAGCTCATTTCAATTGATTTTCAACTCTGCTGAAATTGTGACACCTCTAAATCACAATATGATTTTTTTTTTACCATACCATGCAGCCCTAGATTCACAAAAACAAGAAAAAATGTGCTGAAAGTTTCTTCCTCATATAATCTATAGTTCGTGACTCTGTGACAGGGGAGACTTGCATCTTTGTCCTACTTATCTGTCTGTCAGATTGTAACACAGGATTTTAATTCTTTTGTAAACAAATTGAAGCGGAGCTACATGCGTTAAAGGTTTGAGTGAAACACCTCTGCCAGAACAACTGTACAACAGTGGATGAATGAAGCTGAATGGAGTGAAAGCTCCACTGAGCTCAGATTACAGAGAAACATAAGTGCGTTCACTCACTGGGTGACTGGGTCTGAGTATGAAACACACATCAGTCACAGAAGTGGGCTGACAAAGGACATCACAGATACACCATCATATCAGGTTATATGAGCTTGTTTCATCTGCAGGATCATTATATGTTAAACAAATCTCAAGCCTTTTGTAACATCCACAAACTGGAGCCTCGAGAAAAAACACAATAATTGTCATATGCACACAACTGACTGTACAGCGTTCCTGGCAGGAAAAACTTGGGATTATAAATAAATTACTGTCACTCTCCAGGGAGGTTAGTAGTCAGGGTCAGTTACAGAACAGAGAGTAAGATGGAATCAAATGTCTTGCTCAAGGGCACCTCACCAGACCGAGCTGCTGGTTATCAGAGGGTTTGTATATTACTCAACTCTGTAGATTATATCACTTCATAAAATGACCTCTTATCAAGACCAAACAGTGCACATTACCCATTTTACGGGATTATGTAAACAAGAGTAGTAAATATAGTAAATCATCTCTAATAGATTTCATAGTTATAAAATGTTGGTGAGCTTCATTTTCATTCAAACAGATTTCCTCTTGGGACAGATGAAATAATCCAAGCCTGCAGGTGGTAACCTGACATCCCAACAGACTCAACACCTGATCTCTCTCATTTAGCAGAACTCGCACAGGCAGGCTTCAGGTTACAGGGACAAATACCAGGCACACAACCACATACACGCTGACACAACTTCACACACGTCACTGTGTCGACAATACAGCCGACACGTCAGCGTTATGAATATAAGTTTACAGATGTGATATCAAAACAGTTTTACAGTATGTACAACACGTGCTTTGCTGGTGTAACTGTTTCAGGGTGTGATGTTACTCAGGAGAATGAACAGGAACCGATTAAGGAAATCGATTAAGGGAATAAAAATGGATACCCAAACTATGTTGTATTAATTATTATCAGTTGTGGAATCTAAAGAAAATACATTTACTCAAGTACTTAAATACAGATTTGAGGCACATTACTTGAATATCTACATTTTATGCAACTTTATACTACCCCACTACATCTCAGAGATAAATATTGTACTTTTTACTCCATTACATCAATCTGACAGCTTTAGTTACTAGTTACTTTCCAGATTACATTTCCTGATATTCTCTCTGTACCCACGTATTTCCAAATGTGGTGGTTTTGAACCTGAATGTTTATGTTTATGGGTTGAGAAACGTCTCTTTCTTTTTTCCATTTTTTCCTTTTCTTTTCCATTTATGACAGTAAATGAAGACTCTTTGGGTTTTGGGCTGTTAGTTGGACAAAAGAAGCAATTTAAATACATCACTTTGGGCTCTGGGAAATTGTGATGACCATTTTTCAAATTTTTTTGATATGTTAAGTAATAATGAAAACGATTGTTAATTGCACCCCTAATAATACAAACAAAATATCACCACATCCCTCACCTGCACTGGCAGTGCCACCACCTAATGGGGTTTGAAAGTGACATGACCCCTCTTAAACTTGCTGATCTCACTGCTAATAAATGTAGGCATTTCCCCAAAGTTACTGACATGCTGGGTAACTGTATTTCCTATGTTCCACCTGTGCAAAAAGCATCACTAGTTTCAGTTGTAGAAATAAACTGCAGCTGTGAAGAATTCCAGATGCCTTCAGGAAAAAGCTAGAAATCCTCTGACTCTAGTCGCCCCCCCTTAAGAACCCACCTGTTCTATGTTCTCCTCGTTATATGGGTCCTCTCCCTCCTCCTCGACCTCATCCTCTCTTTTCTGCCCACCAGCTATGTCCTCCTGAGCCTTCAGGACACAAACAAGACAAAAGAATTGCATGAAAAATCATGTTAAGAGTAAAAGAAGATAAATATGTGTCTTCCCCTGGTGGTTTGAGTCAGTGATTTACTAAACATATTTGTTTACACACCTCGTCCTCCACTTCCTCCTGGTACTGGTCATCCAGATTGTCTTCCTGTTGATCAGGGTTTCCAGCCATCTGAACACACAAATCACACACAAGTTACAACACTTACAGGTCAAATACACAGAAGCGACACAAATAATCTTCGTTATTCTCTGATTCGTCCATTTACAAACCATTTCTACAATCAAACCAATGCTCCCGAACACTGACCTGGAAAGAGTAATTCATGCACTTATTTTCTCTAGACTCGACAACTGAACCGCACTCCTTTGTGGCATAAACCAAAAATCACTCTCCCACCTCTCCCACTAATTCAGAACACAGCAGCGAGGCTTCTTACTGGTTTTGACAGACAACACCACATCACTCCTATCCTGGCTTCTCTCCATTGGCTCCCTGTGCAGTTTGGAATTTATTTTAAGATTTTTAAAAGTCGAGGCTTAAATATAAAGGTGACTGCGCTTTTTCCATCAGGACCCCTCAACTTTGGAACGACCTGCCAGAGGAGATAAGACTCGCAGAATCCGTATCATCTTTTAAATCACTTCTTAAAGCCCATTTTTATAGACTTGCTTTTATGTGATGTCGTCTTTTTATTGTTTTTATTGCTTCATTGTTCTTATTGATAATGTCATATATATTGATGTATTATCATATTAATTTTGACATTCTGTGTCCTGCTTTTTAACATCTTTTCTGTCTTCTTGTCTCAACTTAATCTTCATCAGGTCTTGGTCTTGTTTGCTCTTACTGTTTAATGTATGTTGTTATATTACTTTCTGACTCCCTCCCTTGCTTTGCCTGTCAAAGCACTTTGTAAAACTCTATAAATAAGGTTATTTTTATTACTCACAACCAGTTCCTCCTCCACAGCAGGTTGTTCGTGACCCTGGTGTGTGTCTGTGTGCTGAGCTGGCGCTGCTGGCTCCTCTTCCTCATCTACCCCCTCCTCTTCCTCTTCTCCAACCCTGTGCTGTGGCCGCTCGTCCTCAGCCTCCTCGAACTCATCCTCTCCCTGGTTGTTGGGGTCGTCCTCGGGGTCCAGCTCACCGTCTACGCCACCCTGCAGACAAAGTGATCGTAGTGAAATACCACAGAGTTAATGAGAGTGAGGAGGTGATGCGATATTTGCATGAGATGAACATATATGGTGCATTAACATTAGATTAAGAGCAAGATGGATGCAATAAAACTGTGGTGTGGAGGATTAATAACTCAATATGTTTGGCAGTTAGTGTACCCTAATGTTGTATTAATCGTCCTGTTGGTATTCAGGAGACTTAATAGATCACTGGGTTTGACTGACATGTGGAAGATGAATGTGCCAGCGTGGGACAGTGGGCAGACAGGATGAAAGAAGCGATTTCTGGATGGATGGCTGAATGGACGTATGACACACGATACACTGGTGTGAATGTTAAGTGACTGACTGAGCTGAGAAGATAGACAGATGATGATGACGTGTGTGTGTGTGTGTGTGTGTGTTGGGGTGTGTGTGTGAACAGATGGGTAGACTGTCACCTGCTGGTGTGACGGCACTCTGTGATCCACTTCTTGTTTCTCCTCGTCCTCATGTAACATATGAACATCTCTCTCTGTTAACACACACAACACACAAAACATATTTGATGTTGGACTGCTAATACGGTGCAATGATAAACATTGCAGGGATAGTTTGTATTTTTTGTGCAGTGCAGTTGTATGTTTTACCTACAGCAGACGGCGGTCGACACAGTTTGAAGAAGCAGAGAGGAGCACCAGCACAAAAGCTAAGACAAACACTGCTGTGGACAGGGTCAGCAACAAAATGTGAAATAAATATAATACAATATCAGTTTAAGTTTATGCTATATTGAGAATAGTTTCACCGCTTTACCTTACTGCCAAACGATTTTACCAGTAGAGTTTGGTTGGTTTGGGGAGAGAGATATCTGGCTCATATAACTGCAGTTTCCCATTGAAAAAGGCTGTTTGACAGCAAAGTAAAGCACTGAAAATATTCTAAATATAGTGTACACTTAAACTGATATTGTTTAATTTAGGTGGCTAAAATGTGTTTTGCTGCTGACCCTGTCCACAGCAGTACATTGCGGCTTCCCCAAACTGTCGACCGCCACCTACTGTAGGTAAAACACTGACTATCAATAAATAATCTGAACTATTCCTTTAAGAATCTGACTGATTTGATTTTTTTTTTTTTTCATTTCTTTCTGTCCCACCTTCTTCATCGTCAGTGTGATGGTCCTCTTCTCCTTGAACAATATCATTGTCCATGTTCTCATACTCAGTCCTCTTCCTAATAGCAGTAAAGACAGTGGAGGGCAGTCAGAGAAGCACAGGCTACATGAAAGCAGAGTTATTAATGTTGAGAAATGTGCATGTGTACTATAGTGTGTCACTGCATATCATTTGTGTGGTACAACTGTTGCTTAATTCCAAACATCTGCATTTAAAGACGCAAAGGATTTTTCCCTTTTGTCTTTGCACAAATTTAATCGAGAGTCAAATGTTTCCTCCTGGATTGTAGACATTTGTGTTACTGCTGGGATCAGACAATCATTAGCTGAGTGAGTTGGTAAACAAGACAATTACTACTTTCCAGTTTGGGTTGATTCATTTCACTTTGTTTTGTCAGGTTACTTACTATTTTTCAGTGATTTGAACTGGAAAAATCTCATTGTATTTACCTCCTTTGTATCTGTACAGCAACAGGAATCTCAGAGATGGATATTCTAAAACCTGGTCACATAAAATAGAAACTACCTCCATAGCTCAATACCTTTAAGTTTAAAGGGGGCTCCATTATTTTTTTGTTTTTGATGAGTTATAATCATTCTTAGTTTCAGCAGTGCTTCTTAATATTCAAGCTGCCTTTAGATCGTCTTCCAGTAAGAACGTATATTTTTTCATCATTTGTGCAAACTCCTTATGCACCTGATTTTAAGTGATTCCAACTCTGATTTGAAATCTGACCTTTGCTGCTCCTCTCTCAGCAGCTGTTCTCGTCTGTCGGCCTCCCTGTGCTGCTGCTGTTCCCTCTCCTGCTCCTCCTTCATCCTCTGCTCCCTCTCCTTCAGCACGCGGTCTCTCTGGACTTGTAGGGCCTCCTGCTGCATCTGGATCTGCCTGCGCTCCTCGGCCCTTTGAGCCTCCAGGCGCTGCTGCTCCTGCTGCTGCTCGTAGGCTGACTTCTCACGTCCCACTTGGGCGTGCTGCTCCTGCTGCAGCTGGGCCTCTGGGTGCAGCTCCGGATGGGGACCCTTTTGAGAAGACAAATGGATACAAAAAGGAACAACATGTAGAGAAAAATTAGCTGCTGATTTGGGACATTAACATAAAGGTGAGGTATAATTCATCCTCTGGGGAAGTTTAATAGATGAAAATGACAGCATGAAACAATGAGCACAACACATAATGAGCAAGCTGTCATTAATCAAAGAGATAAACACTGTGGACAGTTGCAATTTATTCTGGTTCCTCTGGGATTAAAGCTAAATAATTAGCACTTCAATTTAATCTCTATTGTGTCTCCAACATAACAAGGCAAGGCTCCTACACCTTTTACAAATTCAAGAGCATTTTCAAGCTTTTCTAGCAGTAGTAAATCATATACATACACGCACCACGCACGCATGCACGCACCGCACGCACGCACGCACGACACGCACAGCACACACCACACCACACCACACACACACACATCTTCATCACATTAAAACAGATGTTGTTGTGCAATAAACCACCTGTTTGTAGGTAGACTTGACATCATACATAACCTGGCTGAGCCAATGAATAATCACTAAAACAATCACAAGACAAATGACTTTAATTTCAAGTAAAATCTTTAGTGTTTACAACTGCCTAGAAGCAATGGTGCATTATGATGGGTCTTAGTGTAACGTTAACCTAATCAAAAATGCCCTGCTACAGCTTACTTTACAGGTGGCTGCTTGACAGTTTGGTCCTCATTTCAACCCTGACTTGTATTTTTATTTTAGTCACACACTTGACTAATTTATGATTCAAAGGTTTATTATGTTGCTCAGGGAAGCTAATCTGAAACTGTTTTAACGACGCTACACGTAGATAATTTTTAAATGAGAAAACAGTCATCTAAATTAGTGTTTTAACTATTAATAATGTATTATAATGAACTAGATAGATGACGCAAAGATGGTGCCCATTCAGTCCAATGACAATTATCACCTGGTGCACATTTCTAGCTTCCAGCTTTACTTCCTGGATATACAGCTCACTGAATATGCACAGTAGAATTTCTCCAACTTGCCCCAACCAGTAAATTCCTGTTCAGCCCATACAATGCAGTGACATCACAGATTTTTAAATCACTTTTGCTGGCTCTAGGAAAGCTGCAATGCCCTATTTAGGTTCCTATCTATGGTTTCAACCCCATTTAGACAAGATTGAGTGGTCTAAACCAGTTCTGACCGGCTGTGGCTGGCGTCTATGTCGGTCCAGGGCATTCTCATCCGGCTGTTCCGGCTCTGGCTCCTCCTCTTCCTCCTGCTGCTCATCCAGGGGTTGGTCCGGGTCGTCCTCCAGCTTCTGAGGCTGTCCTGCTTGAGCCATCTCCTCCTCCGCCAGCTCCCTCCTCCGCTCAGCTTCTCCCTCTCTATCCTCCTCTTTGTCTGACAGCGCGTTCTGGGACTGGACATGCACCTCCTCCTGTTGATGGTGCAACTGAGGACAAAGTGACAAGAGAAACAGAGAAATTAGATTGGTGTGTTTTCATATTTACAATATGCCTTTGGTCTTGATAATAAAGTAATACCAAAGAATCACACATTACCCTGGACTCCGTGTCGTGGTGATCCTGGTGATGTTCCTCATGGGCGGGCTCGTCTTTGTGTGGTTGGTCCAGTATTGCGGCCTGCTGGGCTTCATGAACATGGGACTCGGGTGCTATGGCGGCTGCTTGTGGCTGCCGAGGGACAGGGTTTTGTTCAGGCTGTCTCTGACTGGATGCCCTGTTCAGGTTCTCCCTCAGCTGCTTGTATTCATCCACCTGCACCTACAGGGAACAACATACACAACAACAGGAGGCCTAAGAGAGAAAACTCCAATCCTGTGTGAACCTCTATGACTTGTGACAGAATAGACTGGATATTGCTGGTAATTTAGTTTCCCATTTTAAAAAGAAGCCTAAGTTGTCAAATGGTCAATGTCTTCTTAGCAAAAGGTATCTTACAGAACTTTAGCCTTGATTAAATACAGTCGCAAAATTATAATTTATAACAATTCCAGTTGATAACTTCTATACAAATAGTTTTTTGTCACATTTGCCAGAACTGTCACAATATCATGACAGTGGTACATGAGACAGATAATATGTAAAAAAAAAAAAAAAATCAAGCTCCTCTGGCTCCTCTTTGTGCTCCTAATGGCATTTGCAAGAATCTACCACACAACCAATCGGAGCCAGCTTCCAACCCAAAATGTCGGCCAGCAGGACCCCCCTCCTCCCTGAAAGCAACTTAATGTTTTATTTTTGTTGTTTACCTAATTATCGACTTTTCATTTCAGGTCAGTGTGAAAGCAAAACAAGATGCAACCAAGACTATGAGTCTGAACAGTCATTTGATGTCAGCTTTTGGCACCTCCATGATCAGCATAGGACAATTATCCCTTGAGCTAAAATGCTAATGTCAGCATTCTCACAATGACATGTTCAGCAGGTTTAACGTTTACAATGTTCACCATCATGGTTTAGCATGTTAGCATGCAAACATTCGCTAGTAAGCACTACCAAATACGGCCAAAGCTGATGGTGGTGATAGTTTTGCAAGTGTTTGATCATAAGTGTGAGTACTGGACAATGAACCCCTTAACTGACAATGGTGCTATATGAAAAGTCATTCTCTGGGCACCACGGATATCCTGTCCCAAATTTCAAGGCAATTCATCAAATAGATTTTGCAGTCTGAACCATCGAGCAAACTGTCACAGCCCTCCCTAGTGTAGGTGTGTGTGTGTGTGTGTGTGTTGGGGGGGGGGGGGGGGAATCAATACAGCATAGTATTGCATAGTACATGGACTCAGAGTATATCTTATTATATAAATTATTAATTTTTAAATACAAATTTAACTTTTTGGTAATAGGATAAAAAAAATTATCAGTCCACTATATGATTTTACTGAGCTTTTCAAGTGAGGTTAGCAGAGGTCACAATTAGTGGAAGTGGTTGATCAGTCTGTCTGTTTGACAATCCCATATTACAGCAGTAAAAATAAATTAAGTGAAACCAACAAACTGAAAACATTATCTTATTAGATAAAACAGATGCCTACAAAGTTTTCCTTTGGGGACATGACTTTGAAAAACTCTGCAGTTGAAAAAAGGAAACAGATTGAAGTATATGTTAATGCAATGCTCATCTTATTGCTTCACAATGACATTGTATTGTGATTCATTGTTTGTGATAATATTGTATCTTCGGGCCTCTGGTGATTCCCATCCCTGCCCTACAGCCATGCTGCTAAATATGGCTAAAAAACTACTGAACAGTCAATTCACCTGCATCTAGAAAAGACTAAATTCATCTAACAGAAAATTTTACCACATTTTTCTTCAAAGTGACCATCCAGTTTAGACCAGTATAGCATTAAATGACATCATCTTTTACACGTACACGCACATGTACACTTTCTCACCAGGCCAGGGTGATACATTTAAAAATGTTTGCTAAATTCCCCCCTCCTTCTCGCTTTGTTCCTCCATTATGTCTTTCCGGTTGATCGGCTGGAAGGTATTTTAGATACACTGCTCTGACAGCCCCGACTAAACCAAACCCCCCGGAGTGAAGGAAAGAGCTGTGTGTGCGCGTGTCCCTCCAACCAGAGGCACTGATGGAAAACAGGACAGGCTTTAAAATAAATTAGCAAATACAGACAGACAGGAAGAGAGAAGGGAGTGAGAGGGGAGTGAGTGAGCATCCATCAATGCTGATGGAAGGGAGGAAAGCATTTCAAACAAATCAGCAGCAGAGTACTGTATGTTCAATAAACCATTCAGGCATTTCAAAGGTCAGTGAGTCTCAGGGAGAAACAGCAACATCTGGTCTAATTATCCAAAAACCAAGCAACACCTCGGGCATCTTTATTTCTTCTCTACTGTGGATTATACAGTCCACTGCAACAAACATTTCTTCTGCTTTAGTGAGAAGGTTAAAATAAAGGTCAAAGTAAGGCTGAGTAAGTCTGAGTAGACTTAATCCTGATAGCAGAAACTGTCCGTCACCTGGCTGTTTTACTCCACTAACATGCTAAAATGTGATTGAAATTAAAATGCAACTTTCCAGTCTTTCAATCAACTACATGTCAAAATCTTTCCCAGAGCCTTTGATGACTTCATGCAATAACAGCACTTGATGAGGAAAAAAATATATATGTGACCAAAATACTTGTGACACAGCAGGTCAGCATCAATCAGCTGACTGGAGTAAACAATGAGACTGCATCTCTGTGCCGCCGTCCTACCTGAGCTGCAGCCAGTGCACTCTTGTGGTCTTCCAGTGTCAGTGCAAGCTGATCGTGGGCTGACTTCAGGTCCTGATGTTTCACCTGAACACAACACATCATTTAGTTTTATGTAAGGCTTCAGTTTTACTGCCCAAAATCTTTTATTTAAAGCCTGAGGAAATTCGTCTTGAAATAGTAAAAATGCATTTATGATATGAAGGTTGAGCGTATCCACAAAAATCTGAGTGAAAATAAACATTCATAACTATTCAGAATTCTAGTTCAAAAAACAGCTGTTTTTGCTGTTTAGACCACTTCTCAAGACTGTATCTTTTAGCCAAAAAAAAAAAAGAACCAAATCACTAGTTTTATCTCACAGAACACAGGAGTTGCTGGACTACCTCTGCCTCGATCAGCGGCAAGAAAAGTTAGTTTGGATCCTACAAACTAACCAATCAAGGCAACAGAGGTCCAGCAACTCCCGTGTTCTGCGAGGTAAAAACACTGTTTTTGTTGATGGCGTATGGAAAGATACAATGGCTTCAGCTCCCCGTTGTTGAGTACATTCAGACTAAAAGAGGAAGATGAAGAAGGACCAGAGAAGTTTTACACCTAAATTATGATTAGTAATAAATGTCCAAACATGATCATGGCCCATTCAAACCCAATATCAGGACAGTGTACAACAACTTAAATGACAATATTCGAATTTTGGATTAAAACTAATTTCTAATCTTTCTTTTTAGATGCTTACCAATATCAGGGTTTCTGCAGCTTTCAACAAGATTTTTTAAGACCTTTCTAAGGGCATTATGGATGCAATTTAAAACCTATTTCATATCCATACTGGCAGAAAAAGCACAAAGGATATGAAGAATAATTGAATTATTAATGCTGTTAGTGCAGAGTGGGTCACACTGGGGCCGGATGTTGGGGCTGCTCCAAATGTGGATACAGAACAATATTTGGTGATGGCAGGCATTTGTTGATGGATTTATGTTTTTCTGAGTTCCCATGTGACTCTGATGCTTTTATCCCCAAAGTTCCTCATTTGAGCATGCAGCACACATGCAATGTCTCTTCCACAAAAAAGGAAACTGACAGACATACATGACAGAGAAAACCATAGAGCAGATTTAGTCTCACCTGTGCATCCTGTAGCTGTGTGTGAATGTCATGGTGGGCTTTCCTCAGCTGTTTATTTTCCTCCCTCAGATTATATACATTATCTGCCATCACAAACAGCAAACAGCAAACAAATTAATAGAAAGCAAGCTTGTAAGTATGAAACATTTGCATATGTAAGAATAATTAGAACCACTTGTGTCTTTTCATGTTTTTTTCTTCTATCCTTATGACTCATGTTACAAACTGTGGTTCCACTTGTCAGTTCAAATCCCTGCTCAAAGCACTGGCCAGGTAGTGACGTGTCTAAATAAGTCATTTTAAGTAATAATGCTTGAAGCAGAAGACGGTTTTAACTACTTGCTGAATGGTTTAGATCCACTGTCTGCACATAAAGTCCTTATACTTGGCTTTACGCCTGCAGTATTATTTAAAGTCAGAAGATGGAGACAAAGAATGTTTAATGATGACATCACTACAGAAAGCTGCACTGAATTTGTCCTCTGTGTGTGTAACTGAGTGCTCTTAAGTCGAGATGAAATGAAAAATGCCTTCTTAACCCTTTTAGATCACCCCCCCATCATATTATGCACCTGTTTAACAAAATACGCCAAAAGCAAACAAAAATAATTAATTTCTTGTATTTTTCAGTCAAAATCTGATCATGTTTTCTTCCTGTAAAACAAAATATGAAATGTACTTACACAGGCTAGAACCAACCAGTTTCAACCAATAATATACAGTTTCCCCCTGGGATCCATAAAGTATTTCTGATTCTGATATCATGACATCTACCTGTCGATCAATCTTCAACTTTTAGTGGCACTGAGCTAAGATTTACTAGCTACACTTAAAGTGTTCAAATACAGAACATACAACAACATATTTGTGTGTGTGTGACCATCACTACCTTTGAGTTGGGAGATTTCCAGGTCTTTGACTTGCTGCAGTTTATCGTAGCGCTCTCTGTGCTCGTCCAGCAGTCGGTTGTGGTCCTCGCCCTGGACTTGGTGCTGGTCCTGCAGCTCGTAATACTGTTTCTTCAGGTCGTCATGCTGGTTCTGACAGAGGACAATAACATCATATGGTCTAGGTTTTGTTTTTTTCATTACCTATAAGTATATTCATGAAAACAAAAGTGAACTCTGACCCCACACACATAAACTTTACCCCAAAGAGAGGAAGGATGTGTGAGAGTGTGCACAGAGATGACTTAAATATGAGGATGTCTGCATTAATGTCAGAACAACAAAACCGACAGGGTAACAATGTGTGTGCATGAGGGGATTGAAATTATCTTTACCTTTAGCATCTGATGTTGCACTTGTAGAGAATTGAATCTGCTGCTGGAGTCTTGCTGTTTAAGCATAAACAAAAAAGGAAGTAGTGACTTTGTAGTTCAAGGTTAATGGTACTGTTACAACTTGTAATGGTAAAGAGATTGATTATATGTGATGGTGGCGGCTGTAGTAGCAGTGTTTGTGTAGTGCTTTTCAAAACACAACAAACATGCTACAAAGCACTTTAATTTTTTTTATTTAACAAAGCGAAGCAAGCTCAAAAAGTCAAAAACATGGAGGACTGGTGATAGGAGACAGATTTAACAGTTTATACAAGACATTTGTAAATGAAGATACTTTTGTAATATGACAATTGTGTGGAAACATACCTTCTCCTTGTTGAGTGACTGTTGTGCTTCCAGTTTATAAACCAGATAATCTAAGAAAAAGAAACAGCAGAGTTCAGTCTTATGGAAACTTGTTGAGAAATAAGTCCATTTTGATGAAGAGGAAGAATGACTTGATGATAGTGACTTACATAAACATGAGATTCATTTCTCTTAAACTTAAACACCAGGAAGTCAAACCCACATTTTCATAAACACCTCTGTCCTTTCACACAGATAACACACGGTCTCTGAACTGAAAACGCTCTGCCACATCACTATCTTGTTGAAAAATGAAATACCCATACAGTTACACTATACAAACTACACGTGTGATTCTGCAGATGATGTTAAATACTAGTAGAACATTATCAATGAGCACCAACTGGGATTTTAATGTTAAATTCTAGTTGAAAACTGTTTGATATTTGCTCTGAATGTCTAAGACCCCTTTTCGCCCTCTTTTCAACCAGCTGAAATGCATTTATCAAATTTAGGTGTCACAAATACAAATGTGTTAATCATGATTATTTGTTCAGTTGTAGGTTGAAACAGAGATGACATTGATTATTGTGAATTTATTTCTCCAAAGTCATATTGTACTGGTAGGTGAAATGCGGTCTACACGAAGATGTAATGTCATATACATCATATAAAATGTTATAAACGCCAACTACATACACTGTGTGCTGCCAGCAAGACGCTTCCAGGACAGCATAATGGGAGAAGTTCTGTACATTCATGTCAAATGAGACATTGTGCTTACTGCTGTGACCTACTAAATGTGTATATGTACCAGAACTTGGGGTATAAAGTTTGAAGAAGTTAGTCTCCCATCATTTCTGCCAGAAGTGCCAGAAGGCTTTCCAGCAGAAAGGCTTTAGGAGGTCAGGTAACGTGGCTGAAAAACACCGATCAAGATAGTGAAAGTTCATATCAGTTGATATCAATAATTATTGATCAGGTAGTTTGTGACTGATGACATGTCATAACCCACATGATTTGCTAAGTGGAAGCAGCTAAGATGATAAAATGAGTTTGTTATATTATTTCTGGGCAATATAAGCAAAATTAAAGATGACAATATTTTTGACCAAAACCTCAACATCAATTTTGCAACAATATTGTAGGGAAGAGATTTTTTGATAATTCATCATAAGTAATGTGGATATAATGATTAAGCGGGTAAAAGCAAATAATAGGATGATCTAGAACAGTCTGGTGAATTTAAATAAATAATAAATAACACCCAGCCCTACATAGTATAAAGAGCGACTAAGGCCAAATGGGCAGGAACACGTGGTGGATGAATGGGTTTAACAGGGCTTTCATCCAGGAAGTGAGTCAAATCAAGTTTTTTTTATGACTTTCAACCGAGAAATTTGGATGTGGTTTCTCAGTAAGGCCCCAAAGTGATGATGACAAACAATTATTTGCACATTGTAGAGGAAGAAAAATGTCACTGTTGCAAATCCTGGTGACATATGGTCTAAATGTTCCATCAACATCTTTAAATAGCCGGTGAAAAAACTGTCACCTTTAAGCCTAATCTGTGTCTTTTCACCGCTGACCACATAAACCAACGTCTTTTCAGTGGAACATCACAATTCGTTTACACGAGACATTTATTTAGCAGATGCCATTGTCCATAGTGACTTACAATTAAAACACCTTAAAAGCTTGTAAATATTATAGCATACATTGTAGCTAATATTTCTTCTACCCATGATGTGCAGTGTCAGAATGAGATATGAGTTTCCCACGGCTCCTCTGACTGGAGATGAACCTTGAGAGTCAGACTTGAGTGTATATGTTATTTTTCTCACCTTCTTTGGTCTTCTTGTGCTCTAACCTCTCCTTTTGAAGAGACTTCTCTAACCTGGAGCGATGCTCGTACACCACTGGACATATAGAAACACAGAGGGAAAGGAAGAGAGGGAGAGGAAAATGGAGGTTTAGTGAACTCTGCTGGGGCCAGGCGGGAGGTAAACTAAACAAAAAGAGAGCTGCAACATAAATATATACACATCACAAAACATAAACATTCACAAACACTTAAAAAGTCATTTCAGAGAGGTACTACAGACAGAAATAAGATGGTTGATGTAAGAGCCAGGTGTGATATTTATTCATCCAAACTGTATTTCAGTACATGACAGATCCTCCATCGGCAGGAAGCTGTGTTAATCCTCACGAGACTGGTGGTCCAAACTGTTGTTTACAAACACTACTACTGTAGTGTAATTGGGGCTGCTTCTGTGTCTGAGGGGTGGTGTCCACCACAAGCCACAGTAAGATCATGAGGAAATACAAGTGATTACAGGAGAGTTTCTGAAAGTAGTCTCGACATGTTTTCACTGGCTGATTGTATGGTAAATAATTTCACCATAATTCTTAGTAAAAAAAAGTCTCCAAAGCTCCTTCATACCTCCTTATTTGAACTGAGATACTGTTTTAACTCTTACATTCACTTCTAATCTCTGCGGCTGTATTCCTCTAAATTCTCACACAGATTCTTCTTTTATTCCCTCCTTTTTTCTTTTTAACCTTCATCAGATTCAAGATGCAATCCAATGAAAAAAATAATCCCTGAGGGGAATTAGAGTCATTGTAGCAGTAGAGATAATACAATGTTCTGAGCCCGATACAACTGATAGTTACAAACACAAGCAGCAACAAATGACTTGGTAATGACTGGTTTGCACGCTACAGGTCCCTTTTTGTCAACACCTCCATTCACCTGCCCTACTCATCCTTGCTTTATTCTTTCAAACGTAGCCTCGCTGATAAGCAAATCTACTAAGTGAAGCTTCTAGAAAGCTTCTGTGAGCCTGAGCAACCTATACAAACAGACTGCGAGGCTCGGTGTGTGTTTTTGAACATATGTGGGCAGAAGGGAGTTTGGAAACATAACAACCACCACATGAAACAAAACAGGAAGGAAGATCAGGGGAGACGAGATGAGACCTATACATATCTTGCTCATACTGAAAGGGAAACTTCTGAAACAGTTTTTTTTAAAACCAGTTTTGATTCATTACTATTGGTTATTGGTATGCAAATGAACAATGTTTAAAGAGACAGTTCACCCCAAAATCTAAATTGCATATTTATCTTCTTACCTGTAGTATTGTTTATCTATCAGATAGTATCAGTGCGAGTTGATGTGAGTCTGATGTGAGTGTCTTTACAGAAATCATGATCCAGTTACTTATCATTACTTAATACAGTGAAGATAATCCACAGATCTTGCTGTACGAAACTGGAAATTGGAAAAACAAAACAAAAAAAAAAACAACAAAAACAACAAAACACTAGGTCTGTGACTAATGATTATTTTCATAGTTGATTAATTTTCTCAATTAACTGATTAATACTTGTTTGCCTATAAAATGTCAGAAAATGGTGAAAAAATGTTGTTCAGTGTTTCCCAGAGCCCAAAATGACATCCTCAAATATCTTGTTTGTCCACTACCCAAACATATTCAATTTATTGTCATGGACAAGCAAAGAAACCATAAAATATTTACATTTAAGAAGCTGGAATCAAAGAATTTTGACTTTTGTTCTTAAAAAAAAATACTCAAACCAATTAATCAATCATCAAAACAGTCTGTGATCAACAATCGATTAACCGATTAATCGGTGCAGCTCTAAAACAACCAAAGCCAGTGTGGAGAAACAGACATCAGAGAATATTGTAGATTTTGTCACTAACATGGCAATAGCTTTCAGAGTAAAAACACAGCATACGCAAGCGGTTCACAAACTTTGTAGGTCATGAAACACCTTGTACATGCCGACGAGGTTGACACAGCTCCAATCACCCACGCCTTCAAAAAAAGAAGCAACACAGCCTATTTGTGGCTGTTGCCACGGTGAAGGCAGAATAAAATTACACATAAAGAGCAAAGAGAATGACATCTGCATAGACTCATAAACAGATACAGTACATTGTCCTCTTGATTGAAGACAGAGAGGGAGATGTGTGAGTAGGCCCAGTAACCTAGTAGTACTAATAATAATAATAATACCAAAATTCCACCACTACATTACATTTTTCCTCTCGCGCAACCCCTGAAGGCAGCTGACACATCCCACTTTGGGAAGCCCTGCACTACAGGTTTTTTATGAGGCCCGTTAAAGACTAGCTTAGGACAGTTTGTTACCCATCAGTATCACATTTTAGCCTGACGTTAGTGGCTCTGACCGGCTGTCTGTTGCAGTTTTATGAAAAAAAAAAAAAAAAAAAAAAAAAAAAAAATCTTTCCAGCAGTGAAATACCCCTTTAAAAAGGTACAGTGTGCAAGATTTACAGAAATGTATTGGCCGAATATGGCAGACATGGAATATAATAATTACAAGTATGTTTTCATTCCTGTAAAATCAGCTGAAAATAAGAATCATTGTGTTTTAGTTACCTTAGAATGAGCTGTTTATATCTACTGGGGGCCAGGTTTATTTTTTGGCATCATTGGGAAAAAGTTCCACACTAACCTCTAAGCACAATGTAATTCAAGTTGTCTGAGAGAAAACTAGACCCTAACCCCAATCACAAGTAGATTAGATAGTCTCATTCCCAAAACAACAATATCTGACACCTTGAGAATGAGATTCAACGCTTTGTCCAAAAATTGAGATTCATATTCAGTTTTCATCATATCGAGCTTCTATTCTCTGGATGTTCACTGTCTCTCCAAACACAGCAGTTTAACACACATCCTCACTCTACACCCTCATTTTAATCAATACTGCTGTCTGGTCTGCACAGGCTAATGTCTGTCTGTCTGTCTTGCGAAACCACCTGTGACCAACTCTGTTGTTGTAAACCTACTTTCGCTGTACAAATGCTTATTTTGTAAATACAAAGGTGCTGCACAACACAAAAGACTTTCAGTTCATTAATATATCTCCACTTAGATATGAGAATAAATGTATTTAGTAGAAGATAGTATCTCACCTCAATAGCTTTCTTCACTTGATTTACTATTTAGATGCTTTCTACTGATAACAGTGTCAAAAGTGATCCACCTCTGTTATCAAACACTTTTAGAAATGTACAGAAGAAATTAGTTATACTTTACATTCATAATTGGAAAGACATTTTTACATTAAAACAAATATGTTAGCCACTATGAACCTTATCCTCGCACAAGAGTACTTTTTGCAACTCTTTAACCAAGTAGCTTTTATGGCCACATGTTTTATGCTTCAAGTGTCACTTAACTCTTTTGTCCTTTCATTGTTTTATGCAAAGCACTTTGTGACTTTGTTTTGACAAGTGACGATAACAGTAACTCCCATCAAAACTGGTACTTAGCACTTTGTTAAAAACAAACACTCTGTGTCCCTAACCTCAGTTCATGTGTTCAAGAAATATATTACTTGATACAAACCAGCTCTTAACTATTTTAATACCCTGTATTCTGGCACTAATCCCTTATCATGGCCACCTGATCTTTGACTCACCCACCCCTGTGCTAAGTTAGCCAGTTTCTTACATGTTCTCTCGGACTCTCATGTGCCCTGGGCCGAGGGGGGGCTGGGCAGTCTAACTGATGATGTGGCTGTTCCTCCTTCTGAGTGCCACCTCAACAGATTCCAAGATAAACTTTCAGTGGTTAATAGTTAATAATTTCGTGAAGATAACAAAACTGAAGGGGAGAATGGTAAGAGAGTGTGGGAGAGAAAAACAAATGTAGAAACGGAAAATTTGCAAAAAACAAAACAAAAAGAAATGAGACGGATAGAGAGAGAGACAGAAAGATCACACAGATGTAACAGGCAAAAACAGGGAGGGTTAAGATAAATAAACAAACCAGGGGAGACTGAAGGGAAAGAGACAGTCAAGGAAACAGTGTAAGAGAGAGAATGAGACACAGACTTGGTATTAAGGTTTTATAAGGTAACTAATGGCTTCTTGCACTAATAAAAGACAAACATTATGTTCAAACTATTAACTGAATAGTTTGGTGGTGTTTTAATGGAACTATTTTAGTCTCTGATAATGTTTTCTTTCACTTTTCGCCTGGTAGAAAACAATAAGCTCTGTTCAATTGCTGCAGCTTTTGTTAAACAGTGGCACAGTAGTCTCAGTCTGACAAGTCTGGCCTTCTCAACGTGAGATCCATCTCAGATCAAGTCGTTCACATTACAAGATTTTATTATTTTAAAGCATGTGTTTAAAGCATGTTTTCAATGCCAACCTATATGATGGACGACTCATGTTTTCATGCACATGCTTTCTATGACTTTTTGAAACAAGTTCTGGGTCCAGCTGTGGCCACACTCTCGTGTTTGCACGTGCCAAACTACAGTGTATGATCCACTAAATTGATTGTCTCTGGTATTATCTTTCACACCATACCTCACGCTGAAACTTTAAAACAAATCATTTATTGCCTTCTCACATGATGAGAAAACAGCTGTGACTATCTCTGAAACCACTTCTGCTGATAAGACACACGAATAAATGATTTACCTTCACTTTAGACATTGTTTCCCTATAAAGGCCAGGCTTTAAACTAATAATGGTCACAGTGGCTCCTCAAAGACACACAGAAGAGACAGTGCAGGAGGGTGTGTTGGTGGACAAACACTAGACTCCCAGAGCACTATGAACAGATGAGGACACTGTTGACATCACATAATAAGCTTAAGCTTTTTAAGAGTGTGGAACATTTCACAGATTTAATTACTGCTAATAAATACTTTCCAAAAACTATTTTAATATTGTTGATTGCCCTTTAAACCCATCTGTTTTAATGGTTTAACCTCATATAGTGAGCCCTTTTCACAAATTTTAAGGTATCAGGCCCATAATTTCCACTCCGGTTTCCTTCATAAACATTTCCTGTTCAAACTGTCACATTTTCTGCCATTTCACTCATTTCAGTTTCTGCTGACAAACTAGAGGACACTGTGCTTCAACCCTGCATGAATTTCTTCGCACCTCTCTAAGCTTGATCAGATGGACGTTCAGCTACATGAAATTAGGGAGGTTTTATTATGCTTGTTGAGATTTGAGAGGCTCGGTACCCTGTCAGCAATTAGAACAGTGAAAAATGCCAAAGATGAGGCCATGTTGCTCTTAGTTCAGCTCAGTTCAGGCCACTCCACACACACCCTCTCTCTAGGGCACAACAGGGACAGCTACAGAGCAGCTACAGTCTGAAACAGTCATTTGAATGTGGATTTGAATTATTAAAAGCAACTTATAGTTCCGCAAGGCAAAGTTTGTTACTATGTGGTACATTTCATACATAGTTTATAAACTTAAAACTTATTTATAAAACATAACAGGACAGGTCTTGTTTACTTTCTATTTCAGATCATTCTAACATGACCACATCACAAACCACAACCACTTTGCCACAATTTAAAACAATATACTACAAATATTTCAACAAACATTGCCACCAGAGTCCACCAATCTTTAATGAACATTCCCAATGTAAAATTAGTAAAGCGGAACAGACTATTATTCCTAAAAACAGGGAACAACATTCCCTAGAGCTTCCAAACACACACAATTCACCTTACACCATCCCTTATCTCATTCAAACCTCAATGGGCATGGGAATGGAGGTTTATTGTTTGAAGGTTTCCCAATAGACCAACGAAACATTTCCCTCATGGTGTGGTTAAAGTGCATCAGCAGAGAGAGAACAAGGGTGGCTCTGTGGTGGTGACCTTTACTGGCCTACTGGTTTAGATGTGAAGAGGACTGGACTGGTTAGAGTTGGCCAGCAATGTGGACTGTGAATATTATCAATCACACAGGGAATTGGGCTCAAAGACTCTGTTTGTTGAGTGTTCGTGTGTGTTCACACTCCCACTCTCTTGTGTACACACTCACAAACTATGGAGACCAATTCAATTTAGAAGTGAGAGACAGATCTTACCTTATTTAAACAATGCACACAGCTTTGTATGAATGGTTCATGTAGGCTCTATCTATTTTGCCTGTGTGGTCAAAAAGTTTACAAAACACCTGAGCTGTGTGCACTGTCTTCAACAGGTAGTCCGACTCACACAAGTCCTTCCTCTCTACATGCAGATCAAACGAGTCCTCACAGTAAGATATTTTAATTTAAAAGCCGTTTCCATTTACCTCACAGCTTTCATCTCATGTACTTCAACATACAGTACTATCGCAGAGTCCTAGTTCTTAAGCTTCTCATCAGAATTTTACGTGTTCATGTCAGTTACACTTATTTTTAGATTTCTCCTGTAGGAGCTGGCTGGAGAAACTTATGCAAAGTTGCCACGAAACATATTGTGGGTTTCAAACTTCCACCTCTCGTGGTAATTCCTGTGGTTTACTTGCTACCTCCTGCTCCTACCCCATACAGGTACCTTATGCCCAGCAAAACTATACTTAAACTACACATAAAGCAAGACAAATGAGGATTTTATTTAATATAAATGAATTAATATATGTATATATTATATATATATATTTGGGCAGTGTGACTTTTCACAGCTCAGCTCATTATTTTTTAATGAAACTGTAACCTCAGCAGGTGGGAACAAGGGTGATTGGCTGAGTCCACCCGTCTTTTTTTTTTGGGGGGGGGGGGGGCAATTTGTGTCATTTCATTTTGATAATTTGTTGGTTTGCAGCCTGCCAGCCACTACTCAGCGACGCACTCTCATTCAGCAGCACAGCTACCAGCCCACTGAGCAGGAGGAAAACAGCCTGTAGAGCCTGAATATTTTCACATTATTTTGACCAAACCAGCGTGGGTGATTAAGACTAACCAAGATGGTTTGGATGAATTTAATTTTGTTTTTCTGCCAAATTTGAATGAAGAACAACTGCACAAATATATCAGCAGTTGCCAGTTGATGGGCTGATGATGGCCAGTAGAATCCTTGATTAATCATAAAAAAAACTGCAATCACAATTCATACATCTATGCAATCCCATTTCTAAATGACGGTGATTCACTTGCTCCTATTCCCCTTATGTATTCATATCATGGTGTATTGACTGATTTGCTCTGGAACAGAGATTTTCAAGTTTAAGCAAAACCCTTCGATATGTTGTATGTTTATGTCATCTGTTTATAGCCCTGTCTAGACAGCAAGCATCTCAGGCTCTTTTTCACTTGAACACCGAAGAGTGCATAGGTTTTTTTGTTGAAAAATAATTTTGGGAGAGAATCATGATCTCAGTGCTTAGCGAGAAAAATTGTGATCCATATTTTAGCAAGAATCTCACAGGCCTAGTGGCCGATTGGGAAATTAGAACATATCACTCAACCCCAGTGGCAACCCAGCAAGAAACTCAGCTGCTCATCAACAAAGTAGTGGACTTCAAGGTGAAGGGTAAAGGCAGGGTGCAAAATTAACTCTTTTCTGCACCCATCAAATGGCTAGTGAATGTACACATTTTACCATGTACTCAATAGATTACCATTGTTTTCTTGGCTGGTGAATGAGGTAAATCTACAAGCCACTTCCATACTGTACCAGCATTTGGCTGGTGGCTGGCGCCAATTTTGTGTTCTGATTAAAGAGCAGACAGACTTGGGCATTTGAGAGCCCAGAATAATCCCAGGAGCAAATTCTAAAAATCAAAGGAGTGATTTTGCTTTTAGTGATGTTTAAATATTCATGTGCACTGTTGACAGCAGTGTTACATTATGTTCTTTGATTTATTTGTGTTTCATGTCATCTCATCTTAAGTTACAACTTGGAAGGTTCTTTGCCTGACAAATTCTGAACTTTTGGTTCATTCTCATTAAAAAAAAAAAAAACCCAACAACAAAAAATAAAACAAATCAGGTCTGTTATATCCAGGAATAAATAACATCTCTAACTCAAAGAACAAAAGTATTTATTTCCTTTTGTCTCGTGGACAAAAACAACCCGTTTAGACAAGAGCTTCATTACAATAAACAGCAGGCAGTACAGGCAGTGTAATGTAAAAAATATTACAACACTCATTTAGAGACGGCTGCAATTATTCCATTTGATTAATATTTTGAAAATGACACATAAACAATGATGTGTCTGCGTGAATGGGCGTTAAATCACAAGGACACATTTGTCAGAGAGCATGCATAACCACAAAGTGCCAGTTGATCCTTTTAAATGACTGACAACTGCCAGCCCGTGGTTTAAGTGGGCAACAGTGAATCAATACGGTTGGCTCACAGCCCCCAAGCTATGGCCCACCTCTAAAAATAGGACACAAAAAACAGCAATCAACAGTCAGCCATGGGTATCAAGTGGCCCGGGCCTTGTGATTGGATAAATGATCTAACCCTTCACAATAAAATAAGGGTGTGGTGCACAAGTCAAGCGATGCAAATGGAGTTAACATTCAAACTGTCACATTATACTGTCATGCTCTCTGTTCCTGGATACATCCGCATTGAGAAAAATGAAATGGGAGCTATTTGTATAGCGCTATACGTGAAACGGACTGAAAGAAGCAGCTTAGCTTGAGGTAAAAAGATATTCAATTGAGGAGGGGTCACTGCTTTACTTGAAGCAGTTTGTTCTTTCGTCTCGTTAAATGTGGGACAGCTGTCCACCCTGACACAACTACCTTTGTCTTAGAAGTGAAGACAATAAGAGAAATGGAATGCAATGGAGGTATAAATTACACATTTCTCATATAAGGTTCACTTGTTCACTTGGAAGTCTTAACCATACCAACAAAAGCTATTAAAGTCATTTTCTCTTCAGAGCTGGCAGCAGAGCAAAACACAGTGTGCATCTGTTTGCCTTTTCACTGTAAGTCTGCATCGAGATGGGGGGAATTATTATTTTAAAAAGTACTAGTGACAGTAAAACTGTATTTCACACGATGATGGTTACATTTAGTCCGCGGACCGCATGTAGGCCAAACCGTGGGGGGTGATCTATACGGACCACGGACCAGCGATGAGCTATTACACCCCTTCTTCATTTGTCCAACCAACAGGCCAAAACCCAAAGATTCTTCATATACTGTCATAAATTACAAAGAAAAGCAGAAAGTCCTTACATTTAAGAAGCTGGAACCAGCAAATGTTTTGACAGTTTCGCTTGGAAAATGACTGAAACAAAACAAACACAGGTCTCTGTACGGGTGTTTGCAACTCCATGGCAGGTGTGTTGGACGAAAATGTGGATGATAGGGGGCAATGACTGCTGGTTAGGTGGATCAAAGGATGTATTAAATTAACAGGTTCAGAGCTTGAAACCCTGACACACTACTTCACTCCTGATGTGGGCACAAACCTTGTTCTGAATAGATGAAGCCATTGGAGGAGCGGGCTCTCCACCCAGCTGTTAATTTTAAGCTCATGGCATAATGGCATGACACAAAACCTCACATCCTGTCAGCAGTGCAGCAGTGTGTGTTTAAGTGTGTTTATATGGAGGGAGTAAATCAGTAAGGTCACTGTAGGACAGCTCAGACTGTTTAATCTTTGCAGAGGGTGGAACACGGAAGAAGCTCCTAGGTTAGGTAACATTTTGCGAGTAATACAGGCAGACATAATGTAGGTCTACTAATGCTAGTGTCACTAACTAACATGGCACTAGGTCTGCCTTCTGAAAGTCGCAGATTCAAATCATCAGCCAGAGACCCCTCAGCTGACTGAGATTCTTCAAGTGGAGCAGTTGTTTTTTCATCAGGCTGTGTGCAGCGTACTTCTGGAGACATTTTGGTCCCCAGAAGAAGCTGCAGAGTGAGCACTCCTCACTTTCACGTAGCTCCCTGGGATAAAATCATTCCACTATGTCAAGTCATCCCATCCGCTTGATGAAGATGTCTGCAATGGGTACAGGCAGCTGTAGACCCGGCCAGACGCAGGGTGAATCTGAGCGAGCCCTGGATTATAGTCCCAAACGGACATGTACACTGACAGCTACAGGCGCCAAGGATGCGAAGTAGTTCTGAGATGGAGGCTGGTGCCCAGAGGAAGAGAGGCCTTGTCTAATAAGGCTCCACCATAACTTTATTTTCTGCGTTCTGCTTAGAAGTGGTGAATTTGCAGCTCAAAGCAACTTAATACAATATTGTTTTACCTTTTAGTTTTTAACTATATTAACTATAACTATATTATGTGACCGTCCCACTAAACCTGTTCAAAAAATCTGGCTTTTCAATAAAGTGCTGCCTGATAGTCTAAAAGAAAGGAACTAATAGTCAAATATTTGTGCTGAGCAGCCAAATCCAATTTGACAGAGTTAGGCACAGCCCTACATGGCAATAAAGCAAATAGATTACTCAATATTATGTACTGATCTTCAATTGTGAATGCTGCACTTTTGACTGAGAGTCATAATGTTTCATGACTGTGACTAAATACTGACTGGTGGTGACTCTGTTGCCAACAGATTTTTACAATGTAGGTATCTCATCACATTTTGAAATGCAGCCAGGGACACTATAAAAACATCTCTGATACAGAGAGGAGGGGTAAAAGCTTAACACTTTTTTCTTAGCCCTTTCTGACGTTTTACAGTCCAACTTATGAATGGATTAATCAAGAAAATAAACAGCACATTAATCGATAATGAAAGTAATTGTTAGTTAC
This sequence comes from Lutjanus argentimaculatus, assembly GCA_034769285.1. Taxonomy (NCBI): domain Eukaryota; kingdom Metazoa; phylum Chordata; class Actinopteri; order Lutjaniformes; family Lutjanidae; genus Lutjanus; species Lutjanus argentimaculatus. Next base: position 10,140,800 of record JAWZSL010000001.1, read on the forward strand.
AGCCTCAACTAGGGTCACACATTTAATCGCGATATTGCAAAAAAAAAAATCACAGTATGGTCAAGTGTAATATCTAAATCACAGAACCAAAACTAACTCACAATTTTCTGAAAAAGGAAAAATGCGTGTAGTGCTGCATAGACACCCTGGCCTAAATATCTTGTTCTCTTGTTCTCCAGATGAAAGAAAACATGTTAGTTTGGTTCAGATCTCAACTAATATCACATCATCACAATTTTGAAAGTTTTTTTTTTCCAGTAAAAATGAAAATGTAATGCAAAAATCATCTTTTCCACGAATCATCTCATATCACAATTTAAGTCAAAATAGTTGCAATATGGCTTTTATTTTTACAATATTGTGCAGCCCAACCCAAAACTTTTTAACATTTTTTCCCATAAACGACTGTAAATCATTTATTAATGTTTTATGCTGTAATAATAGGTGTGTTTACGTCAACAATGTCAACAAAAATGGGTCTAAAATATTTGTGAAACAAACAAAATGCATATTTTCATGTCTCAAGATCAAACCTGCCAATGGTGAATAGGCTATAGGCCTACCAGAAATTTATATGGTAAGGTCTATGCTACTGACAGGGCGACCAGACAAAAAGTACAAAATGGCCACATCAAAAATCAAGTGTTGTTAACACTCAGTTGGGTCATGGAAATATGCAGGACAAGACAAGCAGCAGCCAGCTGATGAACTAGGGCTGCAACTAACCATTTTTTCATTATCAGTTAGTCTGTTGATTTGTGAAAAATGCTCATCACAAACTCCCTGCATACAAAATGATATTTTCACATTGCTTCTTTTGTCCAACCAACAACACAAAACCCAAAGATTCTTATTTTACCATCCCAAATGACTGAATAAGCAGCAAATATTTACATTTAAGAGGCTGGAATCAGAAAATGGTTGACATTTTGTGCTTGGAAAATGACACATAAAAAATCAGTTATCAGAATATTGCGCAACTAATTTTCTTTGCATTGACTATTTGATTAATCGCTAAATCGCTATTTGATTAACAGCAAATTATTGCAGCTCTATGACTACCTCGTAAACTGTCCTTAAAAGAAGCTGGTACTAAATGTAATAGTGTGCTTCATGAATTTCTGCTTGAAACCAAGGTGACTGCGCACTTTTTCCTTGTCTGTTCCTCCAGCTGTGTCTAGCAGACGCAGATGTTCTGGCTGACCCCATGACTTTAAGGTATACTAATCTGTATACTGTTGAGGTGAGCCTGGGACACAGTGACTACAACCAGGTGTGTGTGTGTGTGGTGTGTGTGTGTGTGTGTGTGTGTTTGTGTGCGTGCGTGTCATAGCCTCTAGTCAGCAGTAAACCGGGTAGAGTGGGGTCTAATTTCAGTCTTACAGTAGGCCGAAGCAAAAGAAAGACCTGTCCAACAGAATGAACATTCTGTTGAACCTTAAAGCCAAATCTGCTCAGACCATAACCTGGTTTATCACAAGATTAGGAGGCCACCTAAGGTCAAAGGTCAAAGACATGCTCTTGGTAAATCACTGCTTGGCTACACAGTGTAGTTACAGTCCAGTTAGTAGGTCAGAGCAGACAGACAGTTTCAGTGGACTCTTGCATTTGGCACGCACCCAAATAAGCGCTTGTATTGGTGCAGTTTCAGCTACCACCCACTGAGTTGTTCAGAGGAAACTTTGATGTTTTAAGGGGATAGTTCAGATTACTTGATGTGGAGCTGTATGTACTTATCAGTACTTGGTAGATGGCAGTTTGCATGTCCCCAGTTTGGAGGAGAAGCAGCAGGAGTACCAGCCCAGAAGCAAAGCAATGTAATGATGTGGACAGGGCCAGCAACATAACAAAATTCAATGTCACACTATATTTAGAATATTTCATCACTTCACTTTGCCTTCAGGCAGATGGAAAAACACCAGTATATAAGATCATTTTCGCTCTTTCCAAACCAATCGAACTCCTCAGGCAAAATCAGTACTTTTATCTCACAGCCCTTATTTCCTCGAATTGTTAGTCTGTTTGTGTTATTGTGTGACTTTGGTGAATCTGAACTATCCGTTTAAAACACAGAAGTCACACTATTACACTAACAAACTGACAGACCAAGGCAGCAGTAGACTGGCAACTCCCGTGTTCTGCTAAATGGAATTTGGTTGGTATGGAGAGAGCAATATTTGGCTTATTTAATTACAGTTTCCTGTCAGAAAAGACTGTCTGACAGCAAAGTGGTGAAAATCTTCTAGATATAGCATACACTCATACTTTGAATTATGGGGGAGCTAAAAGGCTAAAAGCTGGACATTAGCTCGTTTGATAAGCCTACTTTGAGAAATTTAGGGGGAACTCTAATACATGATGTTCCTGCAATAAATAATAATAAAAATGCCAATGCTGTGTGTTTCTTCGGTCTTTACATTACAATTTCTGAACATTTATCTTCACTAAATAACACAATGCTACTTGCTCTGTTTGTTGTGCGTGCCACTGGCGAGTTTGTTTCTTGTTTTTTGTTGTTTTTTTTTGCTCTTGCTCAATAAATGATTTACTTGATTTTTAAACAGTGGCCTTGTGTTGTTGTTATTTAGCCTCTATGAAATGTTAATAACAGTTTTAACTGTCTAGTAGAAAGTTTTTTGCAGTAACCCTGAAAATAACCTGCTGTGCAGTTTTGTAATAGTGTGCACTGGAAGACAGGACTCCCCCGAAAGCAACGGTGTAACTCAAACCCTGCATACACTTGATACTGATTTTTTTTAGATGGCCCTTTAAAGTGGCTAAAATACCTTTTGTTGCCAAGACTGTCCACAGCAGTGCTCCTCTGTGCTTCAACCAGCATCTACTGCACTGTAGGTAATACACTGACTATTGATTAAGTACTTCAGACAACCCCACTTCAAAATCAGCTGAACTATCCCTTTAAGGTGGCAACAGGATGTTGACTGAACTACAGCTCGTTACGAATCGAATTAAGTCCCCAAATTGATTTTAAACTTTGTTACCGTTTGGCAGTAAGCAGGACAATAATAAAACATCAGTTTTGTTAGTGAGGTCTGCCTCTGTCACACAGCCTTCAATCACATCACCGTCACCGTGTTTACCTTGGAGCTGAGCCGACAGCGACTCTTGGTGCTGCTGGTACTTCACCGCCATCGCCTCGGTCCTCTTGAGCTGTTTGTGCATCTCATACGATATCATCCCCCCGTACATCACCCCGCAGACCACGGTGACCAGCAGGAGACACTGGAAGATCCTCCGCTGCCTCCGGGAGCACACCCCGTTTCCCATGTTGGACCCGCACCCCTCCCCGCTGTCTGAGCGAGAAAACCCCGTCTCTGCTGCTGGAAACTTCCGACTCAACTTTTTTTTTTTTTACCTCTCCTCTCCTCACTCCCCGAGCATTTCCAAAGCAGAAAACACGAGTTAAGAGTTGTTCTTTCCTGATGTAGACATTATTATCTCGCGACTCTCTCCCCCCCCCTGTGACTTCAAAGTCGCCGCTCAGATTTTCGCTTCACTTCACGTCAAACTCCTGCTCCGCTCTGCTGAAATGCGCGTCAGACCCGCGCCGCGTCTTCTTTTCCCCGCCGCAGACTTTCACTTTTCCGACGCAGTTCAAAGACGTTTGAATGTGAAAAGTACGAGCTCAAGTTCCCGACGACGAGGCCTCCATAGCACCTTTAACTTTAGTTACGTGTCAGCCCAGCAGCTGCCTGCCATCCAACTGCTACTCTGAAGGAAGTCCCTCCTCCGAAAAAAATCATAAATTTCCCTATTCCCGCCCTCAAAGGGACACTTTTTATCAATTGGTCGCCAGAGAGCTCGATCAAAAAACAGCTGCGCGCGTGTGAGAGGGTGGAGAGTTTGGAGACTTGTCGCCTTCAAAGACCTCTTGTAATCTTAGGATGACATCTTAAGATACGCAGTGAATAGTTTACAAACCTGCAGGTCTAGACATAAAAAGGTTTTCTAAAACGCAGTATGCCACTTTACAGCTGTGAGAAATACAACAGTGGTTTTAATCCCAAATTTACCCCCCTTACAAATGTAAACCATAAAGTTATCTGTAAATTTGTTGTAATTATTGCTGTGCAAATAATATAGAAATGTAATGCTCGTGACACTAGGCAGTACAAAACAGCAAGATTATCAGTTTTTCTTAGCACCTACAAGATAAGAAAATACCTCATCTGTGATCCTTGGACTAATTTTATATAGACTTTTTAACACTTCTACTTAATCATGTGAAGGAACAACACAAGAGAAATGCATTAGAAAGATATAAAAATATAAATATGTAATAAAATGTAATAAAAATATTTACATTCCAGCACAGAAACAACACACACACAAATCAGAAAAGAAATATATAAAATATAAATAATATAAAATATATTTTAAAAAAAGGTCTTGTCTGGGACTTGAATATAACTGAGGGAGCAGATTTCCAGCTGGTATGTGTCACTTATTAAGAGTGATGCATACTTGACTGGCAGGAGGAGGATTTACATTATTATAAAGATATATAGTGCCAGAGACCCCCTGGGGTCCCCACATCCCCCTTTGAGAACCACTGCAACAGAGTTAAGGCATTTATGTTGTACCAACTCCCAGAACAATTACTCACTAAGTTTGGATGCAGGAAAGTGCAAAACAATCAATTATAATATCTATAAGTTAAATAAACCTATTTTAATAAAAAAAAAAAAATTTGTGGAAAGTGTAAACAGTAAATATTAATGTTAGAAATTACATTAAAAATGCAACACAGGATACTTGTAGTTTGTATGTTTTGGGGGTGAATTAATTCTTTTCAGCTGTGTGAAAGTTTGGTCTCATGTCATGAGAGCCAATATTCACGTGACACATGATTAACATCCAGGGGAAATAGACCTGTTTCATAGGAGCCATATTGATATGAAATAGAAGGGTAAACACAGGGGAGACCAATAACACTATTTAAGGTCCCATTCCATTTAGTGTATCACAGCCTTTCCAGGGAGACAACATGCACAGTAGCAGCACCCTGATTCTTTTTGACCTGAATGAACCTAAAGCTTAGGTAGCATCACTGGTGGCACCTGTGTTTGCTGTTTACTCTGCTATTTCATGTCAACATGGCTGCTGTGAAAAAACTCTAGTGTCTTTTGCTGCTAAATTAATAATTTTTTGAGAAATTTGTCAACGTTTGTTTTCCTTCTCATCAAAACAACAACACAGACAAATCATTCCACTGATTATACTGCACATAGCAATTTATTCAAGTTTTGTACAATATACATACAGTTATTATCATACATACAGTGGTTTTCCATAAAGATAATATCAGGAGACATTGTCAGTCAACATACCCTGGTACAGAGCTGAGAATAACAATATAACTGGCCATGTACAGTTAAATGCATCTGAATAGAAATGAACATTATGCTTAAAGAATATAAATAATCTTAGTAAGACAGTGTCACCATTAAAGTAAAAACTACAGCCTTACAAATGCTACATTTTCTACAGTATACAGTAGCAATATATACCATAATATGTACTTTTTGTCCTAGATTGAAAAAGACTCATTTAGAAATAATTGAGAAGGAATTGTGCAATATAAAAATAATTAGCAAAAACTTCATTGGTGAAAAAAAAAATCTCAATTGCATATATTTGCAAATAAGTTTCCTTTTTAGTAACTAAAGTCAGAACCAATTCCACTATATCTGCATAATTCCACTTCATTGCATCACTGATAGACTAAGAACAGAAAAAACAGTAATGTTCATGTAATTGTAATACTGACCAAAATATACTTAATAATACAGATGCTACAACATAAAAATTCACATTTTTAAATGCTGTGTGTCCTTGATTCATTTTCCCTTCGTGTAGAGACAGACTCATGTTTCCACACATGAAGCATTGTGCTCCAATTACGAGCCAGCTCTTCATGCACACTGGGAGAAATAAATCACGTCCACACTACTAATGAGGTAGAAAATCTGCAGATCTCTGCAAGTGCAGTATTCTAGTTAGGTAGATGACCAGGTTAAAACAGTGACAGCAACACGCACAACATACCGGGCAACAACATTTTGGCACGACATTGATGTGCGTTTAGTTTTGCTAATGATAAATTAACTCGAAGTGCTCATCTAGCTCATCAATAAGACAAATATTTGCTCTGTTTCGTTCTCGCCCTCCTTTGCTGTCATCTATTTGTTCTGTGTTACTCTGAACGACAACGATGAAGCGAATGAGGTGTTTTAAAAATAAATTTCACTTGACGAGAGCATGTTCTCTGCTTTCAACCCGATGACATAAAAGAAACGCATCTTAAATGTGCAAACTGCTTCTGAATCTCATTACTTCACCAAGTCTTCAGTAGCATCTCATTAATGTTCCTATTTTCAGATCCACCTGAAAATAATTGATCAATTCAGGCCCATTTTCTCTAATGAATGTCTTTGAACGTCATGAAGATGTTACAAATGAGGACACAATTACGGTTATTGCTACTCACAACACTTAAAGAGGCAGATCAAAAAAGAGAAAAGGTCCCACTGCATTTTCTGAGAAAAACTGTGGCTTAAATAAATCACTGTCAATTCTTGAGTAATGCTACTTAATTTAATTTAAAAATAATTTCATTCTGAAAAGGATGGACAGTGCATTTATATTAAAGGGATAGTTCAGATTATTTGAAGTGGGGTTTTATGACCATAGTCAGTGTATTACCTACAGTAAGCAAACCCTCAGTATGTAGAAGCAGCAGGAGTACGAGTGTAGTAACCTAAGAAATGAACTACTACGGCAAACAGCATACATATTTAAGCCACTTTCAACCAGTTTAAGTATATTTCGAATATTTTCACCCGCTTTACCTTGCCGCCAGACAGCCTTTTTGATGGAAGACCACTGTTATATAAGCCAAATATTGCTCTCTCCAAACCCACCAGACTCCATAGGTGGAAATAGTAATTCAAAAGTCACACAATTACACAACAAACTAAAAGATCGAGGCAGCGATAGACCAACAACTCCCATGCTGTGCAAGATAAAAATTACTATTACCCACCAGAAAAGACTGTCTGACAGCAAAGTAAAGCTATGAAAATATTCAGAAGATAGCATACACTTAAACTGATAGAGAATTTTTAGTTTGGGCCTTTTTTAAGTGCCTACAATATGTTTGCCGCTGACCCTGTTCACAGCAGTACATTGCTGGTACTCATGTCTGCTTCTCAAAACTGAGGGCATCTATAGGTCATTCACAATCAATAAGTAACTCATGCAATCCCACTTCAAATAATCCAAAATATTACTTTAAGACTTTAGTTTCAAAAGGCACAGACATGTTTCTCCACAAGAACAGAGAACTTGTACCAAGAAAGCAGTAAAATGCAGCATCCCTTTGAAATAGAAATTAGGCCATTATTAAATATTCCTGCAGAGATCCACAACCTGTCTATTTAATGTCACACATTACAAACAATGAGTCTTGTTTTCTAATGTTTGTCAGTTTCCTGTTACCCAGCTTCACATACAAACATTAGTGCTGGTTCCTCTGTGACTGCGCTCACACAAACTCTGGGCTTCATGGCACTTAAAAACCAAATCAAGCAAGAAATTAAAACCTATATCCTAGTATAACACTGCAATCCTCTATGGCATTACTTACCCTGTCAAAAATGTGTAAATATAACAGGCACTTCATTCTTCTGTAACACTGTCATTTGGGAAAAGACATCTGGGATAAAGTATCCTTCTCAGGGTGTGTATGGTTCCCAGATGGCAAATAAAAATACAGTTATTCCATCCAAAACAGACTAAAGAAATCCCAGGGGAAGAATTTATCAAAGCACTCATAACCAGGAAAGGATTCAGTCACGCTAACTTGCCTGCCTAAAGAAACAGACTGTTTATAAAGTGGTACTTTAACTTAATCTCCAGTGTTAAGAAAAGTGTATTGAGCAGATCTTTTCATGCCTTAACACCACATTAAATCATGGAAGAGATGATCATGGTGTTGTTCTCCTCACAGCAGAAGATCAGACTATAAAGATGCACTCTAAGTGCCTGCTGGTGCCCTCTACATAGCTTTTGCAATGTCGCCACTCTCTGAAGTTGTTACAAGTAAATCAATGGTTACTGACAACCCACATAATGACTAAAAACAGCCTCTAGGCTCATCAGTCCATTCTTGAATAAGTGGTCCACGTTGGTGTCCACTGTGTGTCCTACAACACGGACAGTTCAACTTCCTCACACAGAAGAGGCTCCACTTCAGGGACACTGAGTAGCTTGCTGCTTTTAGCGGAGTAGTTCTTCCTGTACAGGATGAACTGGGCAGTCACCTGACTCGGTTAAGGCTCACACAGAAACATAGAGTTTAGCAACATCCTCTCCTCAGAAACACTGTTAGACATAAAGTTTTGAGTAAAACTCGTATCAGCAAAAACTATCTCAGACAGGCCAAAAGTTGATGTTTTCTGTTGAAGTAAAAGTTTGTGACATTTTGGGAAATATACTTTGGGCTACAGCCAGCAGCTGGCTAGCTTAATTTAGCATAAAGACTTAAAAGAGGAGGAAACAACTAGCCTGGCTCTGTCCAAAGGTACAGAAAAAATACAACTACGATCTCCTGTAAAGTTCACTAATTAACACATAATATATCATTACAACTTAATTTGTACAAAAACAATTTTTTTCAGTCTTTATGTGAAGCTAACCTGCTGCTGGCTGTAGCTGTATACATATTATACAGTATATAACTGAACGGGCAGACATGAGAGTGGTACTGATCCTCCCATCTAACTCTGCAAGAAAGTGAATAAATAAGCTTCCCAAAATGTCAACCTTTAAATTCATATTGGTCAAGTTTGTAATCGTATAATTGAAACATGCCACTCCGAATTTTAGTGAAAGACACCAAATTGTAATGAGGAATGTAAACACTATGCAGAGTACATTTGAAGAGTCTGCCTCACACTACATTAAGTTGCACACTGCAAATACAATTCATGGCTGGTCATGTGATGTGGACAATAAGTTACTAACTACAGGTAGAAAAGGCAAAATTTAGCACAAATAACAAACTGATATATCACACTGACTGTTGTGTTAAGTGGAAACAGACAACTTTTCAGGCCCCGGTGTTATTACTGTTGTGCTGCTGTGGCAAAGACAGCAGCTGCTGTGTCGAAATCTGTTTACTCATCTATGTGTGTTCCCTTTAGCTTACTCTGCAAGCCTAAACATAACTTGACACAGGAACACACTTCAACACAACAACGAATGGGATTGCTTTCTGTTTCATCAGATTGAGCACTTAGCTCTGTGAGGAAATGATCAACACCGAATAAGAGCTAAGGAAGAAGCATTTTCACTGAAGAGGTACAGTGAAACTGTCACAATTTTATATTTAATTTAGGAACAGGCATAAATTATTGAAACGATGTGCACTGTAGGACTGAGCCAATATGATACTCAGTATTGGTATCAGTCTGATACTGGCTGAAATCACTGGATCGGGATCACTGGATTTTTATCTAGAATGTTTGAATGGTGCTGACCAATCAAAAACGCTGCTAAAGGTTCTATGTGTGTTGCGGTATCAATATAAGACCGGACATGAAAAAGTGGTATCAAGCCATCCCTTGCTCATTGCAGTGACGTTACTGCTTTGTGAATTTGTTAATTAATTTAGTCTAAAATGAAGAAATTTCCTGGAGGAAATCAGGATTTGCATACTAAAAGCGAGGTTTATAGAGAACCAATCTAAACATGGATGGTGTCATTATTCTATACAATCAGCATTTACTTTATAATGATTAACTAAAAACAAAAGAGTTGTCTAATTCCACTTTAAATACTGTATACCGTATGTGCAGGGATATTAAAGATGTGAACAGGTATTCAACAGAGATACACATTATTGAAGGATACAAAGAAGTCCAGTATGAGGACTCCCAGGCTGCCAATGAGCCAGGCCAGATGTTTGATGATGAAGGTCTGTTTGGAGCCCTTCAGTGCAGGCAGGACCACGATGACACTCAACCCATATGTCCCATTGCCCATCATGGCCAGGGCAAACAACAGGTAGGAGGTTCCCTCTGTAGACTGTCGCTGGAACTAGAACAGATAAGAGTTTACAGTTTGTCATTGATAGACAAAACAACAGCACAGAACCTGCACTGGATTTGTAAATATTGTTCATCTTATCAGTGGCTATTTCTTTTTCATCCTCACATAGATTTGTGAAAACCCACAGACAGAGAAAAAGGAAAAGACTGAGTTCAATATTTTAACCACAAGCCAGGTTTCTGTTTCACTCACAACAACTATAGTTCACATTATTTAATGTGGGGTTGTATAAGGGTACTTATCCAGAGTCATTGTATTACCTACAGGATATGCCAGTCGGCACGTCCACACACGTTGGAGAAGCAGAGAGAAGAGAGAGCAGAGAAGCAGCACAGAAGATAAGCAGTGTGCTGCTGTGGACAGGGTCAGCAACAAAAGACATGTTAGCTATTTAAAAAATACCCAAGTAAAAACAAACAATATCAGTGTAAGTGTACGCTATATTTAGAATATTTTCACCACTTTACCTTGCCATCAGACAACCTTTTCTGATGGGAAACTGCTGTTATTTAAGCTAAATATTGCTATTTCCAGACCAACCACACACCATGGGTTAAATTAATAATCTTATCTCTGAGATCAGTTGCTGGTCTACCACTTCCTCGACACGTTGGTTTGTTTGTGTTATTTGGTGTTTAAAAATTTTACACCAGATTCACTAGTCACACAATAACATAAATAAACTAACAGGTCGAGGCAGCAACCCGTGTTCTGCGAGGTAAAATTACTGATTGCACACATGGAGTTTGGGTTGGTTTGGAGAGAATGATATTTTAGCTCATGCAACAGCAGTTTCCCATTGGAAAAAGCTGTCTGACGGCAAAGTAAAGCAGAGAAAATATTGTAAATATAGTGTGCATGTACAGTGACTTATTTAAGTGGCTAAATTACTTTTTAGGACCCTGTCCACAGCAGTACATCCGCTAAGCTTCAGTGCTGGTACTCCACTCTGCTTTCCCGAACTGGGGACATGTCAACTGTCAGTAGGAACTACACTGGCTATCAATAACCTCATATAACCCCACATTAAATAATTCAAACAATTTCAGGTTTCTGTTTAACTCACAAAAAGATAACTTTCTTGCTGTATATTTGTGCTCAAACAACAAACCCCCTGAAGGAACGATATCCAACAATGAATTCATTCTGTTAACAAGTGCTGTATTGTCTGTGGCATGGCATGGGACAATGAACAGAAACGACTGCACTGTCGTTAGTTTATTATAAACGCAGAAACTGACAAAGAAAGTCATTCAGCGCAAACAGCGGGAAGCAAGTGTGTGTTTTGTCAGTGTAGCTGAAATACACAGGCTAACTGAGTTCATCACTTCCATTAGAGCGAATCAGAGCATCCATCTGATATTGTGAAACCAAAGAAACATTTTAACCTTGACTGAATAATGGACTTTTATAATCTGTCTGTGGCCACTTGCCTGGCAACACAGCCCTGTTGATCATTACATGGGCTGGATCCAAACACACCAGGCAAGCAGCCAGTGTTTGCCACAGTAATACTGAAGGTAATCAAACTACAGATGCACGATAGGTTAAAAAAAAAAAATCATATTGTGATTACTTTGACTCAATGCAATGATACGGTTAGTGGAATGAACATTACAATTTTCATTTTTAATGAAAAAAAATCCTCTGTACCTAACACACAAGTTTTCTTTCATCTGGGGAACAAGAGTTTAGGTCAGGGCATCTCTGCAGCACTACATACTTCATATAGTGTTTCTCACACAATTTCCTTTTCAAAAAAATGCAATTGTTCTGGTCTGCCATTTGGATACTGCACTTGACCATATAGTGATTTTGATCATTTTGAAACAGATTGTCAGCCCAGTACAACCTCTCAAGCCTTAAAAATAATAAATGTACTTTGTTAAATAAAAACAAAAAAACAAAACTTTAAATTAAAAAAAAGATCTCTTCTTATATATAAGCTGAATGTGGAATGAGGATTGGACCACTCTATCAGGTTGTCAGTTTCAATTACATCAAATTTTCCTCCGCCTAGTGCTATTTATCCAAAATTTTTTTAGTTGATTGCGGTATTCAGCTTGAGATTCCAAATAATGTTGTGTGCATTTTCATTTTGAACTCTTTCTTTCTGCAAATCTCCAAAATAGAATTACGAACTACTTTCTTTCTTTAAAAAATAATAGTTAAAAACTGTATATTTGAATAATTCAAATTTAGACACTGTTATAAATTTTCAAATTATTGCATTAATCCGGACTGTAACATAGTTGAGAAAGGAGATTATGCCACTTCACTCAAAATTCAGGGTTTGTATTTGACTGGTTTGAATTTAAGAAAAAAAAATCACTTTTGATGTCACCTGATGCCTTATTAAGTAGTATATTTGGAGTTGTCTTGAAGAACTGTAAATGGGGGATTACATTCTACTCATTTGATGTGGTCTTGTTGATTTGTATTATAATGTATTCTTGCCCTTTATGTTATTTCTTCTTTTTAAATCTTTTATTTTGTCTGCTTGCTTGACTCTGAATTTATTTGTTGTTGTCTGTTAAGTGCTATTTTTTCCCCTTTCTTTTTTTTCCTTTTTTCCTTCTATAATTATTGTCTGTGTTGTTGTCTAAGTTGTTGTTATTATGAATTGAAAAAAAAAAATCAATACATATATTGTGCAATGTTTAGCAAAACTGGATGAGTAACTTGCCACTACAAACGATAAGGTGACAATCTTTGGGGCTTTCTTCTGAGAAAAACAAGCATGTTTGAACTTGCAGGAATTCCCACGAGGCAAATCTGACTTAAGCGATTTACAATAGTCAGGGAGTGTGTGTAAGAGTGTGTGTGTGTGTGTTGTGCCCAGAGTTTCTCTGCCACTGGCAGCATACTGAGATGATCCCCCTTCTAGTGATTAATAGCTGCAGTCGAGCTAGGATGTTTCTCCAGCACAACAGCACCATTGTCTCCAACGTCTGGTTCTCATTTTGAGCACAACACACACACACACATACTATAAATACAAATACACAAATCCCACCTCCCTCTTCAAACACGCAGTCCCTGTTATGACTAACGGACATATAATAAGTGCAGTTTTCCATGGAGCCCTTGGGATCGGACCAGATCGTTGTCCAAGATTTCCTGTCAGGATCACGGCACTGCTCACATGCAAACCACGTTACAGTGAAACTCTCCACATCTCAAATGAATCGTCACTTACGTTTTTATAGAGCTGAGGGAAACGTGAGCAGAGGTAGAAGATAGATGCCAGGTATCCACATATGTAGCCACTGATTTCCACTGATTTAGAGGTAGTTGGACTCTGGCAAAGACAAGGACACAGAGAGAGGTGAGAGAGTCAAAATACAGCAGCAACACAAGACAGAATACAATCAGAATCTCCAGTCAAAAGTGAAGTAGCGTGTATTAAAAAAATCTGATAATATCGCGGCCCAAATTTGATTTATTAAAACTTAAATTTGCACACATGGATGCAAATATACACAACACACTGCACACAATCAACCTACCTGGGTGTCTAAAGTTGCACTATTGTCTATGAGGAGTTTGGGTAAAGCCAGGAGAACTACCGTAGCAGCGCCACACCACATGAAGCACAGCCACTTCAACACAGGGTTTTCTAGATCACTCACACAAAAAACACAAGATAAAGAACTGACAGTGAAGACACACATAAGCAAACAACCCCCCCCCATAAAGATCCAACATGGTATTTATACCTACTGTTTCATCTAAACAAATGCAACAGACAAGATTTTCACTCCATCAGCGACATTACATGTAGCCAGTAACAAAGCTGGTGTAAAACAAACCTAACAGAGCTGTGTGCAGTTTGGATAAGTCTCAGTGTGATTATGTGTCATTAGACAGTTATGTACTTTTGGCTTTGGTGGTAAACACTCACAAGCACATAACAGCTGGAACTGTCCCCATCAGCTCTGAAGTCAGCAGGTGGCTGCTCTTGCGACTTCATAATTAAATCCCATTTTTCCATTTCTGTTGTATTCACCTCATCCATGGTTGGAACTAATATTTACATCATAATGTTAAAAGACTTCACCAGCTTTTTGGAGGCATGATCCATTTGTAAAGTTACCCCTTAAGGTGCAACATGCAAGTTCTGCCACTAGGCGTCTCCCTCACATTAAAAACCATAGACATATATACATAAAAGCTGCATTGAACACTTTAGCCCGTTGCTGCGATACATCAACGTCACCACCATATCAGACCAGGAAAGACAAATAGGGGGGCTGTCATTTTTCTGAATAAAAAGTACTAAAACATTTACATTTCTCAACTGATTTCAGTGAGTCATGTTATATTCATGGGTTTATGATCTAACACTGAGTAGGAAAAAGCATCCCGTTTTTTCCCAAGTTTTAGCAACTCGTAGCTAGTAGGCAAAGCATCATTAGCTTGAATAAATTATAGATTACTCTGAATTTGACCATTGTTGAAACATTTAGAACAACTCAATAAAATATATGTCATAGATCTAGGATTTCTTGACAATTTAATGTGGAAATGTTACATGTTGTAGCTTTAATACGAGGATTGGAGTCAACATAGTCTGAGTATCTCTACGATATAGCTCTGTCCAGAAATGCTTACACACTTACACACACGTTTACCATGATGATCAAGTAAGAACATGTGAAACTGATGCCATCACAATATACAACGTGCACTCATAATCACAGTATTTTTGCACTTTTGAGTATTAGTGATACATTAGCAATGATACCAGATTTTATATACGCCAATTATGATTGAAATCAAGTTTTTATCATTAATAATCTTGTGCAGCTGACAGTGTCTAACAGTCAGCAAGGCCAAACTTTCATTGTTTGATGTCACACTGTTCAAGTTAAGCATTTACTGAATCAACAGCTAGAAATACTTCCTTCCTCATAGTTAGGCTTTTCATTAATCTGGAGAATCATGATATGTTTTACTCAGCACAGCAGCATCACTCGCCAACTCAACATCACAGAGATAACGTCAGGGCTTACTTCTGCTGGAGCTGTTCTTGATCTTATAGTAGAGGAACTGGGAGATAAGGATCAGGTCTGTGAAGATGTAGAACACCACTGTGACCACCTGAGAGAGCAACATGAGAAAAAGAACGTCACTGTTTTATTTAAAAACTTTAACTCATCACATTAGTGGGTTAAGAGTAGAGGTTGACACTGTTGAGTCGTAATCTCTGTAGAAACAGGAGTATGAAGGCGAGGAAAAGGTGGGTACAAAGAACAGGTTTTAGAGGACTGTGAGTAGCAATACTGTTGAGGTTGGGGTCATTTTCAATTCAACAATTTCAGGTAAAAACTCTTTAAAATTCAAAACTTCAGGAGTCTTGCGTCATTGAAATTTTCTTCTATCTGAACATGGTGACTAAATTGTTTACGTTACAGCAAATTTGCCAGTGTCAAACACAGAAACAGCAGTACAAACACAAATATGTCAAATATGCTGCAGCACAAACAAGGCCTGAGCACAGCTTGTCCAAAATTTAATAACTCGACAATTTCAGGGACAAGGAAATTAACGACTGTGTTCTGAGTTCACACTACAGACGCACACACTCCAAGGTCGTAACAGCTAAAAATGAGTCAGGCTAAGCGGTTACATGTCTGAGTGAGTACGTGTGTTCACCTGAATGGGCAGCTGGCTGGTGAGGTAGCAGCCTGCAAAGCTGGTCAGGTCTCCACTGAAGAGGAAGAAAAGAAAGCCGAAGGACATGGCCTCCTCCACTTTACCATTCCGATAGGCCTCATAGACCTGACTATAGATAGATAGATAGATAGATAGATAGATAGATAGATAGATAGATAGATCACAAACAATTTTAGCCAGGTGACTCAGAACTGAGTTCCATTTTACCTATAGTGATATTTATCTAACTAGGCAGTTGTCTAGATAGTATTATAGTTACTGCTGTGTGTTGTTTGCCACCACAGAAAAGAAATAAGTCCCAGTTTATGTAACATTACTGCAGCGTATCCTTGTACTCTTCACGGCAGAGTTGATCCAGACTGTGAAAAGCTAGTTAGCAGCTACGAGCAGACCAAAGACAATTGAATTATTGAGATTTTTTCCGCCATGGTAAAAACAATGACTCATAGCTGCCAACTAGCTAGCTTTGAGCTCAGCTGAGTGGACGGCTCTGCAAAGTCATGCAATTGCAACTTCATGACATTTCATCAAATTCTGTAGCAGCAACGGCAAATAGGAGTAACTTTATATAATGGAAACACTGGTCAGTTTTAGGTGGCAGGGGGAACGCTGTACCCCAAAAACAAGACAGCTGCTCACTAATCCACTTCACAGTGCACAGTGCAGACATCACATTATTTTTCACTTCACTGATCAGACTGCATGAGGCATTCCACTTGCACGAACAGAGTCTACTTGTCTCGTGCAAGCAGGCAAGCGTTAACGTCAGTCCTGAAGCGGCATCATGCTTGTGACAGCTTCAGAAGTAAACATTAATGGCGTCCTCCTCAGCTGAGATGTAACCTCTCGTCCGTGATTAGAAAGTTTTTAACTGCAAAGGCAAAGCTATGGCTCAAACACAGGCATGTTTGTGAACAGTGAGGCATGAGTTTCTACAGTTTGTTTGCTCCCTTGTTGTTCTTAACTGCTGTATTTTGTCTGCGTTCTGAATTGTCATTTTTAGTCACTGTTGTCTCAGCGTTTGCTGTGGTTGTTAGTCTGTGTTCAGTCATTTTAAGTAATGTTTGTAGTGGTTGTTGGTATTCTGGAATTGTTTCAATTGCTGTTTAGAGGTTGACTGTTTGGAGTCACTGCTGTCCCAATTATGTTTACAGTGGTTATTTGTTTTGAGTCACTGTTGTTTTTATTCGTATGTAGTGGTTGTCTGTCTATGTCTGTTTTATTGTTACTTTCCATGTTGGTTTTGTGTTGTGTTTTATCCCTTAAAAGGCTAAATAGATACAAGGGCTGCGAATTAGCCATAGCATTAAGTCCTGAGTACACTGCATTGGCTGCATTTCTTTACTATGCGGTATGTGGATGTAATATGAAAGAAGCAGGTCTGAGTTTTCAGTGTTTGATTGAAGATTGTTTGTCATGTAGGAAGTGTACTTTTGTTTCTTTTGCACTCATTGTGTCATGGCATTTGCTCCTGATTTGTTTTGTTTTATTGATTGTACTGTCTTGTGGGCCCATGTAGGCTGGGCACCTTTGGCACTTTGAATAAAAAATTATTTGGGGGGTGAGCTGACCCTGTAAGAACACTACAGATGTTACACTTCTTACGGCAAAGTGGACAGCAGGAAACAGAACATGGAGATGAGTCCTATCACCACGCTGCAGTACTCCCACACGTTCTCCACACACTCCTCCAGCAGGTACAGGATCCACGGCGTCCCGTTGACGCACAGCGGCCGGCCCAGAGCTGGAGCTGTCCAGTTGGCTGCAGACACCTCCGCGCTCTTCCCGGGGAACCTCGCGGTGGCCATGGCGGGGTGACCGGGCTGTGACCTCCTGCTGCTCTCGCTGCGTCCAAATTGTAAGTAGATGTGTGTTTATATTGACAGCAAAAAACCTGATGACAGCAGGTCTGACACACCCACCTACCTCATAAAACAGCGTGTGTTGTCATTTGATGAGTCTGCAACAGAAAAAAAAATGAATCAAAGTCAACAAAGAAAGCTGTCAAAGTATCACAGCGCTTTAGTTAACCCCCAGCTGGCAATTACGCATGTACATCGCGAAATCCCCCCATGTTGGTGATGTGTGCTTGATTTGGACACAAAAATGAACCGTCGGTCTGATTTAAGCTTAATTCGCATCATCTCTGGGCGCTGTACATTGTTTAAGTAGATCTGCACGGTGTTGAGGATGAGATGCTAAGAAACAAAGATGGTCAAAATTAGCTCCAGCAGCCGCTCACCTGACAAAATGGACTCGGTACAGACTGCGGGGTGTTTGAGGGCCTCCGTAAACTTCCCCCCACATCCTCACACGTTTCTGTAAATAGTGCGTTTGTCTGTAAAGGACATTACAGATTAGCTCCTCATGATTTCATCCATCGCTTATCTCCCCAGAGTGTCAAGACATCTTGAATGACATCACAACATCCTGTAGAAAATTTTCAAAATAAAATACCAACTATGTCTATACTTTATAACATATTTCATTACGTCTTTTTTACACGTTAGCCTCGATGCAAATACTGTAGCACTTACTGTACAAATAGGTTGCACTTATGTGAGAATCTTCAAAATAATCTCCTAATTAGTTTATAATTAGTTTGTAATAAATATTGTTTTATTAAATGTCTCACACATTGGCCTAGGTGCATATAATATTGACGGTGCAAACATTACGTGATTCCGCAGGAGCATCACGAACAGTTTTTCCACATCTATAATATAAAATAGAGATTTGCATATATACATATGGCTTTGGTTGTACAAATAGAATATGATTACAAATAGACAGATTAGATTGAAATAGAAAATAGATTAGAAAATAGATTTGCCATATGTAAACTAGAGATTTACAATGTGCAATATATTCTTAAAGTTGTTTTTGTATTCAACAATACAGAGCATTAAAATTTCCATCAGGACATTCCTGGAGCCATAGGCTTTATGCCAACTGTTTTACAAAAGTGATTTAGTTTAGTCTAAAAACGCAGATATTTCAGTATAGGTTGTCATTTGCTGATGCATGTTAGCCCCACAACAGCAGCCACTGAAAGGTGTGAAATCATGTGATTTTATTTTGAAGGCAAAATTGCCTCGATGACTTTGATTTCTTTGCGCCGGAAGCTGCACACATATTTTGTAGCTTCACTTTTGATGGAGGCTGCTCGGGGAAATACCGCCACCTACTGATCACATCGACCGATTATTAGTGCAATCTTAATTGAGTTAAATAAATAAATTTAAAAAATAAATAAAAATTAAATAAACAAATAAATAAATAAATGCCACTGAACACTCTTTCTAGTCTAAAAAATGTTTTTTTCCTTCATTATTTCTTTATTATTGTCATTATTTATTTAATCACTACTTATTCTGGTGTGCAGTGATTTGATTTGATTTTTTCTGGCACGATCATTAGCTAATAAATGTAATAAGGCTTTTATTTTTTCCTCTGCACCCCATAGTTGCTGCCAGTAGCCTCATTATGGCAGTCAAGCAGACACTGAACAGTATCTGAGCTGAAGAAAGGGATTAGGGATAACTTTGGTTTGGAATGCAGCCATGAGGTCTCTGGGCCTCAACTCCTCTCTCTCATCCCCTCCGCGGTAATGTTGTCTTTAAGACTCCTTGTTAACTCGCAGAATAATTAGGTCATAATTTCTAGTATTAGTTGGCAAAAACAAGATCAAAAAGGACCCTGGTACCGGAGCCGGTCGGCCTTGTACGCACACTACGCAGTTACGTAGGACCCCGCGAGGTACGCAAAGGCCCCGCCTCTCCCTCGTGTCAAAGCAGGGTCAGTGTTTACAACTTTGATGAGGGGACGGAGCAGAAGTAAAGAGAAAATAACATCCTGAGAGTGAACGTGGTGAACAGTAACCAGGTAAACTCGTGTTTCATCCTCTTCCAAGTTTGACATCATTCATTCACAGTAACTTTAAGTTGATGCTCCTCCCTCTGTCTGTCTGATGTTAGCTGTGCTGCTTACAGACACATCCAGGGCTGCTCTGTGACTTTGTGTCTGACAGAAGTGAGAATCAAATTAAACTATTTTGATGAGTCATCAACGTGCAGCAGCGTTTAGAATCTGTAGCTCAGACTAGATAACCGTGTCGCGCGTGAACGTGAGTTCATATGCGCGTGCACACTTTCCTGCAGTAGCTCTGTGGACACCAGTCTGTCTGTCCAGACAATATATGGACATGATGTGACTCCTCTGAGGTGGAATGTATTCAGATCCTTTACTGATGTAAAAGTACTAATATCACACTGTAAAAATACTTCACTACAAGTAAAAGTCCTGCATTCACAAAACCTCACTGAAGTAAAAGTTTGGAAATATTATCAGATAAATGTACTTAAAGTAAAAGTATTCATGTTGAAGTAAAATGTTCGCTGTCAGTGTTATTATGTCTGATGTTGGTGGATTAATATTATTGCTTTAATGTTACTGCTGTTTACTGCTGTAGGTGTTAAAGACTGAGCTCATTTTAAAGGAATAGTTCACCCAAAATTTTAAATTCAGTCATTATCTCCTCACCTTCATGTCGATTGAAGGTCGGGATTAGTTTTTTAGTCCACAAAACACTGCTAAAGCTTCACAGGAAAACAGTGTTGCAGAAGCTCCCAAACAGTGTAAGTGAATTGTGACTAGTTTTCAAATGTAAAAAACAACAGAAAAAAACAAAACATAAAACACCTCCATACTGCTCGTCTGGTGTAATCCAAGTCTCCTAAAGTCTCAACATTATTTGCACACTGTCACAACATGCACACCCAGTTCAGATGGTGTGCATGTGAACGTGGCTCCAAGCTAAGGATCTACAGTGAAGATTCAGGCTAAAAACATAAATAACATTTTTCAAGTCAAGTTGGCATGTTGGAGCTTTAGGAGACTTGGATTACACCAGACAAGTAGTAAGGAGGCGTTTTATGTTTTTCTGGCATGAGGGCAGAGGGGGTAGAGTAGCCAAAAATTGTACTCAAGTAAGAGTATTGTTACTTAAGAATAATATGACTCAAGTAAAAGTAAAAAGTAGTCATCCAAATAATTACTTGAGTAAGAGTAAGAAAGTATTTAGTGATAAAACTACTCAAGTACTGAGTAACTGCTGAGTAACTTCTGATTTATTGTTTTAATAATCAGGGCATGAATGTAAACAAATAGACATAAACATAAAATAGCAATGTGCAAATTCAGATGTTGCCAAACAATACCCCTATGACTAAAACAATAATAAATGAAATCTTTACAAAATAGCATAAATTAAGGCAAATTCAGCTACAAGAAACAGTAATAAATCTTTATTACCAACTTAGTAGTTTCAAAACATATCCTCTTTTCAAAACATTCTCTTCTGTCAGACTGTCATTCTTTTTCATAACAACATTTTTGAAACCAGTGCCTTATAAACAGCACTTGAGCACTGTGTTTGAACTCCTCAAACATAATTTGGAATGAGTAAGCGAGAGACAAGGTGTTTGTTATGCTGAATGAAAATTAGTGCAACAGATAATAATTTAGTAATTTCAAAACATTCTCTTCATTCATATTCTTTTTCACAACATAAAGCTTTTGAAACCAATACTTGGGTAGCAATATTGTATGTGAACCCTGCAAACTTTACTTGTAGTAACAAGTTATATATAGTAGAGAAGACTGAATGTGTTCTGCCAAATGAAATTCTGTGTGTGTTGTCCTCCTGTTTGTCATCAGAATGGGAGAAGTAGATGGCAGACATTTTATTTCAATTGCACATCATTCCCTTATTCCCTCCAAACAGCACAATAGGCTGAGCAGGCAAAGATTGCATAGAATAAGGCAGCCTGTACATTCAGAGGTCTCTGTGTCCATAAACAGTGTCTGTGTGTGTTTTACTGAAAATTGGTGTTTTTGCGTGTTCTGTCCCCCACCCCCCCAAAAAATCACTCAGTAAAGTGACTGTTAAGCTTCAACAGTAGTTGGCTCTCAAGGTTCTTGCAGTGAAGCTGCAGTCTTTTAGCAGTGAACAGGAGCCCTGCATGACTAAAAAGTCTCTCACAGGCTGCAGACGCTGGAAGACTTGTGTTGACTTTGAGCGACAATTTCTTGATTTGAGGAAAGGAATGCAATAGATCAGTGGATGGACATGAAAAGTACCTCTCCAGCTCTCCCGTTTGTGATTTTCCTGACCTCATGGATGCAAAGAAGTCATCTTCGTCAGACTGGCTGCTGTTTGTGCAGGCATCATCATCCAAGTCAGTGTCCAGGTGATTTTTGATGTAGTCAAGGCCTGTGGCAACATAAATTGTTTTCAAAAGAATTAAGTTTGCACATCCTTCTTATCCCTTCTTCTGTAAAGGTTTCCAAGCTGCTGGTTTCTGGTATTAAAAGCTCTCAGAGCTTGTAACTCTTGTAGGGCTGTAGCCGATATCCGAGTACTCGAGTACTCGCTCGGCTTGGGCGGCATCCGAGTGCCATTTCACCTACTCGGATACCCCCCCACCCCGCCCCCTTGCTCACAGCTCAGGCGCTGGAGCGCACTGTCGTCGCTCGGCGGCATCAGAGTGCCTTGTCACTGGGGGATACTCGCTCCCCCCCCCGTCGGTAAAGGAATACTCGAGTACTACTCGAATAGTGACCCCGAACATTCGGATAGTAAAATATGCCACTCGTTGCAGCCCTAAACTCTTGCCAACCTATTTTTTGCCACTGACACAATATAAACCTAAATGACAATAACATAAATAAATTCATATATGTCAAGGTCAACTGATTCACATTTAAATTGATACATAAATATATTTACCAGCTTTTAAGATGCTCTCTTCTGTGGTGCAGGATGTTCTGAACTTTGGTAGGAGTATAGCTGCAGCAATCAGCTCAGGTTCTTTCATGATCTCTCCAAAACGTTTTTGGATCCCATCCTGCAGGGCGTCAATGAGAGGTCCACACACCTTGCAAGTTGACTCCAGCTTCTTCAGCTTGTCCTGCTACTGGTGAAGTGTTGGCAGCAGGAAGCCCATATGCACAGACATTTCCCCTTGGAGGATGTTAAGGGCCATGGCAACAGGCTTCATTACAGCAGCGTATTCAGCCAAAAATCCCATTTCAGCTGGATTGAGCCTATAAGAGATGTACAGATGAAAATTAGCTTATGGCTCTTTCTGGTACATATATTTATCGTGCATTGTCCATGTTAAATAAACAAATAGATACAAAATGAAATAACATTTAATAAACTATTTCATTCAAATGAACTACAATTATCACAGAACCATGAAAAGAAAACTAAATTATACTGCAACTTAAGACAGGTGGATTCACGCATTAATCAGCAATGCTGACATCTATTTCAGTCCTCTTTAACAATGTGAGTTCTGCCAACTTACATCTTTATCTTCAATGCTGTGCATACATTGCGAATTGCTTTTTCTCCTTGCTCCTTCTGGATACGCACAACCCTTTCTACAGCGAGGAACAGGGAGCTCCAACGGGTCTGATTGGGTCGGAGGAACTGCAATTTGCATTCACGTTCCACTGTTTCCAATGCCATGGCTGACCTGCTGGTTTTATTCCACAGAGCACTGCATTTTGCAAAAGCAGACCGAAACAGTCTCCTGAGCATTTCGCTACCAGCTCCTGCTGTAGTGGCATCAACAGTTGATATGAGATTGAGGAGATGGCATGCACACTTATGATGCTTTGGAAGTTGGTACTCAAGGCCGGTGTCATCATCCAAAATAGCAGACGCATCTTGATACTCACCTCTAACTCACTTTCATCTTCTGATGCATCATCAAGGATGGAGTCTCTCTCCTCTTGTCCATCAGCAACTTCGTCCTCTTTCTCGTCCACGCCATATAATCGAAAGGACTTCAGGAAGTTTGAGCCACTGTCTGTTGTTGTCCTGGTCACTTTTTCCCAGATGTGGTACTCAGAATGTATTTCCTCTAATGCTGCAGCAAGGACATCAAATGTGTGCGAGCCTTTGACACGTCTACAAGCCAATGCAGCGGAGTGCCTCTCTAGAGAAGTGGGGTCTATCCAGTGACAGGTGACACCTAAGTAACTACGCTGTCTGACAGACCAGCAGTCTGTTGTGGTAGCAACATGGCTCACCTGTGCTCAACTTTTTGATGATTATGCTCTTCATGTTCTTTGCAGCTTCCTGTATTGTATGAAACATTTTCCTTGTCATTACTGTACACTGAGGTTGCAAGGTTTCTATCATAGTCTTAAAGGATGGTATCTCAACCAAAGAAAATGGTTGGCTGGCTTCACATACAAAATTTAGCACAAGCTTGTCAAGTGTTGCCTGTGTTAGCCGCATGGTGGGACAGCGAGGGAATCGGTGATCTTCACATTCTCTTCACATAAATAGGGCTCCAGAGTGATTCCATTTAGGAGCCTTTTCCTACAGTTTTTGGTGATTGTGATTCTAAAATGTACATAGGATCACCAGTGCTAGGTGCAAATATACACAATTTTTATAATCATTGTAGGCTATATCACATTAATTTCTAAACTGTTCATGTGGAGGCAGATATTTAGTGTAATTGTGTGTATGCGTGGTATTTCTGTTAAACTTTTTAAGGTGAGTTGGCCTGGATGTATTTGAATGTATCTTCTCATTTTGTAAAACATTTGACAGTTATTTATGACGTTATAACAGGGCTAACGTGAGCCTATCCACAGGTGGATAGGATGGTTTTCATGTAAGGCCACGGGTGTTCTGCCTCTTCTGGTTCGCACGCCATTGTTTCTGCCATTGTTGTCGTCTACTCTCATTCTTATGTGTGCTCCTGCGTAATCACTTTGCTTCTGTGCGAGGCCGTGAAGAGTTCGTATAGGTCATGTGACTGCCTGGCTCTATTTGACTGTGAAATGGAGTCAAACGTCACTAGTGGCTACGTTTGATTGGTCAAACAGAGGCATGTCACAGAGCCTTTGGCGGAAGTCTCGCTGATAAAACAAACAGATCGTGCACTGATGAATAAATTGAATGAATAAAAATCCAAGTAACGAGCAGAATGTAGCCCAATGTAACAGAGTAAAAGTAGTGTTCCTTCTTCACAAATATACTCAAGTAAAAGTAAAAAGTGTTCTGCATTAATTCTACTCTTACAAGTAGAATTAATCCAAAAAGTTACTTAAGTAAATGTAACGGAGTACATGTAACGTGTTACTACCCACCTCTGCATGAGGGTGAGTAGATAATGTCTAAATTTTCACGGTCGCCGCGACAACACGACGCAATGGTCACTGGAAAACGTACACAGCCACAGATGACGACGGTCGCCGTGACAACACAACACGACGTGACGGTCGCCGCGAAAACGTGACACAACGGTCGCCGCGACAGCACATCACGACGGTCGCTGTGACAACACGACACGACGTGACGCGACGGTCGCCGCGACAACGTGACACGACGGTCGCCGCGACAACGTGACACGAACGGTCGCCGTGACAACACAACACGACGTGACAATCACCGTGACAACGCAACGTGACGGTCGCCGCGACAACACAACGGTCGCTGTGACAACACAACGTGACGCGACATGACGCAATGGTCGCCACGAAAACACAATGCGACGGTCGCTGCGACAACGCAACACGATGGTCGTCGTGACAACACAACACAACGGTTGCCGTGACAACACACCACAATGCATCGGTCGCCGCGACAACGCGACACAACGGTCGCCATGACAACACAACGCGACGGTCGCCGCGACAACACGACGCAATGGTCGCTGCGACAGCACATCACAACGGTCGCCGTGACAACACAACACGACGGCGTCGCCGCGACAACGCGACACAATGGTCGCCGTGACAACACAACACGATGTGTACGTCGCCACGACAACGCAATGGTTGCCATGACAACACAACACGACGCAACGTGACAACACAACACACGCAACGTGACACGGCAGTCGGCGCACAAACGCGACGGTCGCCGCGACAACATGACGCAATGGTCGCCGCGACAGCACATCATGAACGGTCACCGTGACAACACAACACGACGTGACGCGACGGTCGCCGCGACAACGCGACACGACGGTTGCCGCGACAACACGACACAACGGTCGCCGTGACAACACAGCACGACGTGACAATCACCGTGACAACGCAAAGTGACGGTCGCTGCGACAACACAACGGTCGCCGTGACAACACAACGTGCCCGTCGGTCACGCGACAACGCGACACGACGGTCGCCGTGACAACACAACACATGTGACGTGACACGGCGTTGGTGCCACAACGCGACGGTCGCCGCGACAACACGACACAATGGTCGCCGTGACAGCACAATCACGACGGTCGCCGTGACAACACAACACGACGTGACAATCACCGTGACAATGTAAGTGACGGTCGCCGCGACAACATAACGGTCGCAGTGACAACACAACGTGACGCGACATGACGCAATGGTCGCCACGAAAACACATGCGACGTCGTGCACAGCAACGATGGTCGCGTGACAACACAACACAACGGTTGCCGTGACAACACACCACAATGCATCGGTCGCCGCGACAACGCGACACAACGGTCGCCATGCACAACCAACGACGTCGCCGCGACAACACGACGCAATGGTCGCTGCGACAGCACATCACAACGGTCGCCGTGACAACACAACACGACGGTCGCCGCGACAACGCGACACAATGGTCGCCGTGACAACACAACACGATGTGACGTCGCCACGACAACGCAATGGTTGCCATGACAACACAACACGACGCACGTGACAACACAACACGACGCAACAGTGACACGGCAAGTCGCGCACAACAAGCGACGGTCGCCGCGACAACATGACGCAATGGTCGCCGCGACAAGCACAACATGACGGTCACCGTGACAACACAACACGACGTGACCGACGGTCGCCGCGACAACGCGACACGACGGTTGCCGCTGACAACACGACACAACGGTCGCCGCGAACACACAGCACGACGTGACAATCACCGTGACAACAATGGTGCGCGACATCACAACGGTCGCCGTGACAACACAACGTGACGCGTCGGTCCCGCGACAACGCGACACACGGTCGCCGTGACAACACAACAACACACGTGTGACGAACGCGACGGTCGCCGCGACAACACGACACAATGGCCCGACGCATGACACGTCGCGTGACAACACAACACGACGTGACAATCACCGTGACAACGCAATGTGACGGTCGCCGCGACAACATAACGGTCGCTGTGACAACACAACGTGACGCGACATGACGCAATGGTCGCCGCGACAACACGAGCGACGTGACTGCGACGGTCGCCGAAATGACAACGACGTCGCTGACAAACAACCGACATCGTGACGTGCGTCACCGACGACAACACAGACACATGACGGGTCGCCGCGACAACGACACACGCGCGGCACCGTCGACTCACGCGACGTGACAACGGCCCTGACCAATGACAACAGCAACGTGACGGTCGCCGCGACAACACAATGGTCGCCGTGACAACACAACGTGACGCGACATGACGCAATGGTCGCCACGACAACACTGCGACGGTCGCCGCGACAACGCAACACAATGGTCGTCGTGACAACACAACACAACGGTTGCCGGACACACACCACAATGCATCGGTCGCCGCGACAACCGACACAGACGGTCGCCTGACAACACAACGCGACGGTCGCCGCACCGCGACAACACGACGCAATGGTCGCGCGACAGCACATCACAACGGTCGCCGTGACAACACAACAGACGGTCGCCGCGACAACGCGACACAATCGGTCGCCGTGACAACACAACACGACGTGACGTCGCCACGACAACGCAATGGTCGCCGTGACAACACAACACGACGTGACAATCACCGTGACAACGCAACGTGAACGGCAGTCGGCCGCGACAACCACGGTCGCGTGACACAACACAACGTGACGCGACATGACGCAATGGTCGCCTCGACAACACAATGCGACGGTCGCCGCGACAACGCAACACGATGGTCGTCGTGACAACACAACACAACGGTTGCCGTGACAACACAACACAACGCATCGGTCCCGCGACAACGCGACACAACGGTGCCATGACAACATAACGGACGGTCGCCGCGACAACACAACACGACGTGACAATCACCGTGACAACAACGACAACAGTGCCGACAACGTGACGTGATGGCGCAATGGTCGCCACGACAACACGATGCGACGTGAGCGAACGGTTGCCGCGACAATGCAACACGACGGTCGTCGTGACAACACAACACAACATGACGTGACGCGACGGTGCCGCAACAACACGACACAATGGTCGCCGTGACAACACAACACGACGTGACAATCACGTGACAACGCAATGTGACGGTCGCCGCGACAATACAACGGTCGCTGTGACAACACAAGGTGACGCAACATGACGCAATAGTCGCCGCGACAACACGACGCGACGTGATGCGACGGTCGCCGTGACAACGCAACACGACGTGACGTGACGGTCGCCGCAACAACGCGACATGACGGTCGCCGCGACAACGCAACACAACGGTCGCCGTCACAACACGACGTGACAATCACCATGACAACGCAACGTGAGGTCGCCGCGACAACACAATGGTCGCCATGACAACACAAGGTGACGCGACATGACGCAATGGTCGCCACGACAACATGACGCGACACGACGGTCGCCGCGACAACGCAACACGATGGTCGTCGTGACAACACAACACAACGTGACGCGACGGTCGCCGCAACAACACGACACGAAGCGACGGTCGCCGCAACAACACAACACAAAGCGACGTCGCCGCGACAACACGACACGACGGTCGCTGTGACAACACAACACGACGCGTCGGTCGCCGCGACAATGCGACATGACGGTCGCCGTGACAACACAACACGACGCAATGGTCGCCGCGACAGCACATCACGACGGTCGCCGTGACAACACAACAGGACGCGACGTGACGGTCGCTGCGACAACACAACACGACATGACGGTCGCCACGACAACGCAACGGTCGCTGCGACAACACGACGCAATGGTCGCTGCGACAGCACATCACGACGGTCGCCGTGACAACATGACACGACGTGACGCGACGGTCGCCGCGACAACGTGACACGACGGTCGCCGCGACAACGTGACACGACGGTCGCCGCGACAACGTGACACGACGGTCGCCGCGGACAACACAACATGACGTGACAATCACCGTGACAACGCAACGTGACGGTCGCCGCGACAACACAACGGTCGCCGTGACAACACAACGTGACGCGACATGACGCAATGGTCGCCACGACAACACAATGCGACGGTCGCCGCGACAACGCAACACGATGGTCGTCGTGACAACACAACACAACGGTTGCCGTGACAACACAACACAACGCATCGGTCGCCGCGACAACGCGACACAACGGTCGCCATGACAACATAATGCGATGGTCGCCGCGACAACACGACGCGACAGTCGCCGTGACAACGTGACACGACGGTCACCGCGACAACATGACACGACGGTCGCCGCGACAACGTGACACAACGGTCGCCATGACAACACAACACGACGTGACAATCACCCTGACAACGCAACGTGACGGTTGCCGTGACAACACAATGTGACGCGACATGACCAATGGTCGCCACGACAACACAATGCGACGTGATGCGACGGTCGCCGCACAACGCAACACGATGGTCGTCGTGACAACACAACGGTTGCCGTGACAACACAACACAACGCATCGGTCGCCGCGACAACGCGACACAACGGTCGCCATGACAACACGACACAATGGTCGCCGTGACAACACAACACGACGTGACAATCACCGTGACAACGCAATGTGACGGTCGCCGCGACAACACAACGGTCGCCATGACAACACAACACGAAGCGATGGTCGCCGCAACAACACAACACGAAGCGACGGTCGCCGCGACAACACGACACGACAGTCGCCGTGACAACACAACACGACGCCTCGGTCGCCGCGACAACGCGACACGACGGTCGCCGTGACAACACAACACAACGCAATGGTCCCCGCGACAGCACATCACGATGGTCGCCGTGACAACACAACAGGACGCGACGTGACGGTCGCTGCGACAACACAACACGACGTGACGGTCGCCACGACAACGCAACGGTCGCCGTGACAACACAACACGATGCGACGTGACACGGCGGTCGGCGCCACAACGCAACGGTCGCCCCGACAACGCGACACGACGGTCACCGCGACGTGACGCGACAGTCACCGTGACAACACAACAGACGCGACATGACGCAATGGTCGCTGCGACAACACGACGTGATGGTCGCCGTGACAACACAACACAACATGACGTGAGTAATATGTCACTTCCTGTTACCAGTAGGTAGCATTACGATTATTACAGAAAAGTGTTATCAAACATGCAAAGTTTGGTGCAGATGGGATCATTTATACGAAAGTTTAGCACATTCAGCATTAATTTGAACTCTGATTAATGTGAAATAGCCAAACTAAAACACTTCAAAAGGTTTGTAAAAATGTATTTAAATGTATTATGAATTGATGAAATAAATTACATATTTGTGACTAAAAAAGTGGCTCTCTTTTTACAGTATGTAATTATTCCACTAATTTATAGTACTAATTCTTAGTATAATACAGTGACGCCTTTTACAGTAGTTGAGTACTGTGGTACTGTGATTAGATTTACAGTAATCATACTGTGAAAAGTATTTACAGCAACTTACCAACTAATTGCTGCCAGTAAGTTCTGCCAATTTTACAGCATTCTTGTTACAGTGTAATAATGCCTATTTAAGGAGTAATGGCTGACAAGATGTCAATTATCAGAAACTAACAGGTATAAGAAATGCAAGAAGTAATAGATTGTCTCTGATATGTTTTTTTTTTTTTTTTTTGCAAAAGAAGTTCAAATACCTTGTTAAAATGGCTTACATATAGCTCTACACCTTGCCTTCATTTAGTATTCAAACATTCATAAATGTACAAATAGTCCCCGCCCTCTCCACACACCCCACACCTACACCCCTACCACCATGTAGCTGCACCTGGCTTCTCTGTTTTTCTGGATAATTACAGTAACTAGCCACATCCGGCCTCTCCTGTGTGCTGGACATTTCCATTAATGATTTGTACAATGAAACCCCCCATGAAGTTTAATCTGAAGCAATGCATCATGGTCTATAAGATCATCAAATATCTGTAGCATCACTGTCCTGTGAGAACCATGTTTTTCTAAAAAATCAGAAAACAGCCTTTTTTCATCTTTGTGGATTAAAAAGTATCTTTGTGGATGGTAGTGTAAAATGGAATTCAAGTAAGGTATAAAATAAACACAGTACTTGATGTAAATGTACTCAGTTAAAGTCCACCACTGACTACAACTAATGCAAGATGGAAATTAGTGGATTGACAAAGACTGATGATTGATTAAATATTGAATTTAAAATCAATTAACTGACTAATTACCAGGCAGCAGAGCCAAAGCTCAGTGTTATGTTTTAGCATTCTCTATATTTTATATATTCTAAAATTTGTAATTTATTTTAATGTCAATATTCACTTATCTTAAGATTCTACACAAAAATATTCTGTTCAATAAATATTGTTTTTTTTGTACCTGATTCTGTTTTATATAGATCTATGTACTCTTTGACTAACAGATGGAGCAAACTGTTTGAAAGGAGGAGGGATTGTAGTGGAAGCACTGCTGTGTCAGGTTTGACTGTGTGGACAAATGGTTTACGTGGTTCTCTGGTCAGTTCAGAGGGCCCCTTAGCATAATTTTGCATAGTGCCCCATGGAGGTCAGGATTGATTCTCTGTAACAAAAGTTTAAATTTATTTTAGGAGTCACTTAACATACAATTACTGGCAAGGCAGCATTATGGACTCTGAACACATTTAATTTGTTAGAGATAATATTTTGAACAATTAAATGTTTCACAAAGAACTATACTACCAACTGAAAGCTAGATCAAAACATATAAAATGTATCACTGATGTAGGAGTTGAATGAGGCTTCCAAGCAGCCTAAACCACCCCAAACAGTTCAGTAGTGTGTATATCGTAATCCCTAAAAGCCATAGAACTAAAAGTGTCACCTCATGAATTGCTTCTTAGTATGTAACCAATGTGGAAAAGGCCATGAGGAGTTTTTTTTTTCAATCTAGACACTCTGATATACAAACAATGCAGACATGCTCTCAATATCCACAAAAGGAGGACAAAAGGACACTACATTTAAAACTGCTAAAGAAAAGTTCAACATTGTAACATATAATAAAAAAGAAGAGAAGAAAACATGTTTTTTCTGTTAAAAAGTGAACTGTACCGTTTTTTTAGTGTCTATAAATTGTGGAGTCTCACTATTCACAAAAAAATTCAGATGAAGTTTGGGGTCATATTTGCTATATGAAATTTATCCTTGACATTTAACATTGTGAGTAGTTTTTACACAATCAGCTATATAAACTTTCATTCAAGTCCAAAAAGTAATTGAATGGATACAATGGTAAAATAAATGCTTAAAAGATTCTGGTTCATTGTTGAAATTTTTTTTTTTAATTTATCTTTTTCAAATAGGCCTAAATAAATTTTATTTAGAACAATGACTGATAGTACAGCGAACCAAATATAAACAAGAAACAATATAGTCACGCTAAAATAAAAACATAAAACAAAAGAAACAAAAACAGAAAGAGAGCACAAAGGAGCGAGATAATTGGATTGTTTCCCCATAATTTGATCACAATTATGTTCTTACTTCTTAGATTTCCCGATTGTACTTGAAGGCAGCACGCAACCTGTCCCTCCCACTGTCCACCTGTTGCGCCCTGCGCTCACGTAGGCCGCACGATGGCGCGCTTTCCACTTGTTTTCGACCTGCGAGGATGATTGTAAGGCTCACTGCTCGTGGGGGAACTTGAAGCTGTGCAGGGGCAATTTGTGTTGCTATGTGCCGCTTTCTGACCGAGGTTTCGAGGCTCTGAACGAAGCTCCACATCCAGCGTCCGTGCGTCCTCGTCCTGCACGGAGCAGGTAAGCTGTCCGCCGCTGTAGCTGTCAGAGACTGAAGCAGGCTTTGGTGTGTCTTGTTGCATGGCAGTCTGTCATAACAGACAGAAAAACGCGTTGACGGGCAAAATGTGTGAATGCCACCCGCATTCCTTGATGTCGGGAAAGTTGACTGGATGAGGTGAAATCGGCGGTCTTAACACCGATGTGTCCAAGTCTGTCCCAGTACCTCTTACTTAAGAAATGTGAAGAGCAATTCACAGCGCAGGTGGATTGGAGAGGTGTGTTTGTGGTTTGTTGCCATAAGCAGTGAATGTGATGTAAGGTTAAATACTTGTTAATTAGTGCACATGCTGGCAGTGTGTTTAATAAAATAGGCTAAATAAACTCTAGAGGTGCGGTACATGCACACATGGCACACTATAGTGAATATGTTTTTTGGGTTTTTAAGCTGGAACCATTTTGAAATCTAAGACTTCTAACAGTTTACACCTGCTTTACTTCCATGTAATCTGTCCTCCCCTCACTGTCTCTGTCTGCCTGTGTCTCTGTCTGACTCTCTGTCTCCATGTCTCTCTGTGTGTTTCGGTGTAAATACAGTGGAATGTGCTCTTAGAGCTTGAAAGGCAAGTTCAGTCGCATTACTCACATTTGCTCTGTGCATTTTCTCTCATAATGCTCTGACCAAGTCTAAATCTACTGTTGCTCCAAGTGTGTGTTAATACAGGGAGGAGGAGGAGGAGGTGGTGGAGGGAGGGAGGAGGGGGACTCCTCAAGGTCACAGACTTGTGAGACAGACAGATGTTGATGTCCCAGAAAGGAGGGACATAATAAGGATTGTCCTGAACTTGAACTATTTTTTCATCATTTAATTTTTCTATGGAAACAGCTGTTGTATTCTCTTTGTGTGAGAGGATTTTATATGTAAAACTGTTTACAACGTCATTCACATGGCAGCCTGCAATCCGTTTATTCATTCATGTTTTCATTCAGGCCAAATCCATTGTGTTCCAGGTTTATCTCACAGCAGGACAGATAAATGGCCACACACTCGATCCCATAGTTGCTAGGGTTAGGTGTCATGGACAAAATCAAATATCACAATATTTTTGACCTAGTAGCCTACCTTGATATTAATATTTAGCGATACTGCACCAGTATAATCAGTAATGTGGATATAGTGACCAAGTGGGTAAAGGCAAATAATAGAACAGGTAGAACAGTCTGGTAAGTTCTGAAAATAACATCACTTTACTGTAATGCAGTCTTTATAACTAGGAGAAGACCCAAAATCTAAGATAATATCAAGCAGGGCTGGGCGATATGGCCTAAAATTTATATTGCGGTATACTTTGAAGCATATGCTGTAACGATATATATTGCGATATATTCTTTTCTTCTGTATATATATGTCGAAATGACTGTTTCTCAACATACTCACATAGCCGATACATTGCAGCAGAATAAACACACACAAAAGTATAGAATGCCATTTTAAGAACATTTATTGTGCAAAACCTGTAACAGATCTTTCTCCAAATAATGTAACACAAAATTCTTAAATAACATAAATAAAGATGCAGTATTTTAAATAAAAAAATGCATGTAAAATGTTAGTAAAGCACAAAATTCAAAATTGTTTTTTAAAATAAAGTGCAAAATGTAAAAAAACAAACATTACAATTTCTTCCTGCTAGCCTGATTACTTATTTATATCGCGGTAGGCCGGTGTAGTCAAAATCTCTAACATTGGCCAAATTCATATTGTTTCTACCGTATACTGTTTACCACCCACCCCTAATATAAAGTCTCATATCAATATAATACTAATATATTGCCAAGCCTTAGTGTGTATGTGCATGTGTGAGTGAACAACTGGGCAGGTGCTTGTGTTCAGCTAATCTTGCCAACTACTGGACCTATCAGCCTAAAGGTTTTTGTGCTCATTTCTGCCTGCGTGCCCAAGAACCCCTCATGGGTATGATGACTCCCAATTTTTGAAAAAAAAAACGTAAAAAACTATAACAGGGCTGTATATTGACAAGAATTGGTCAATACGATACGTATCACAATACAGTAGGGTTGGGCGATCGGACGACTATATCGTCTGTCGACAATGGGCTGAGTCCATTGCAGATTACTTTTTTTGGCCAATTTTTTTTAAAAATTAAGTGTGTTTTCAGAGGCGTTAACGAGTCAGTTAAGGTCGTCTTAGCTTGGTAAAAGAGAGAAACTGGAATTCGGAATATGTATGGTTGTATTTCTCTGTTTAAAATGGAAAATAAGTGTGAGAACATGTCATTTCTAGACACTTTGTGAGTTTATTTTGTTTACAGGTGGTAGTGAACGTACGCAGCATGCGTAACATAGTGAATTCGCCGCTTGCGCACATCTCCCAGCTGAGACTTGACATTCGCCCAACTCTACAATACAGGGGTTACAGTTCAATATATGTGATAATTGTGATGCTGAAAGCAAGGTGATATATTCGCCAGTGTTTTTTAATCTAATTTTAGGAAAACTGTTAGAGTATAAAGAACACACCATCATGTGTATAAAATGAATTTGAAAAGTTGACTTTTTATGAAATCCAAACAGTGAAAATAGATAATACTAGTGCAATCTATCACTACCAGGAATATTAACATGTAACACAATATCACAATACAGTGTTATGAGAAATATCACAATACTCAAGTGCAGTGGTTCCCAAAGTGGGAAGGGGGGGGGGGGCAGAAGCACTGAAAACTTGAAAAAAGTTGAATGACTATGATCTATGTATGGGAAATTAAAAAAAAAGAGGTTTTTTTTATTCTATCCTGCTAACTTTTATTTCACTAAAATTCAACTTTTGAATCCCTTTTTTTATCCGTTCCATTCCTAGTTATTGTTAATGATAAAAATTGTGGGGTGGGGGTGTGTGGACTTTTTCTGTCTTCTAAAAGGGGGGCATGCCAGAAAAGGTTTGAGAACCTACTGCTCAAGTGCTGACTCCTCCCTCTTAAC
Organism: Lutjanus argentimaculatus; assembly: GCA_034769285.1. Lineage (NCBI taxonomy): Eukaryota > Metazoa > Chordata > Actinopteri > Lutjaniformes > Lutjanidae > Lutjanus > Lutjanus argentimaculatus. The sequence goes on from JAWZSL010000001.1 coordinate 10,176,663, forward strand.
CAGCCATTAGGGGCCACAAATCGTCAGCAACTGCTAGGCTAAAAAAAAGGCTACAAATCAAGATGTTGGTGAATATAAGTGATTATGTACAAATATTCTTTTCGGTTTGCTTGGCAGAGATCTGCACTCTTGTAGTTCATTCATGTTCTCATTCCACCCAAATCAGTCGTGTTCCAGGTGGAAGCTGCCAGTCTGTCGCTGGGCAGGACGGATAAACAGACACACACTCTATCCCATATGAATCCACTTCCTTCTCTCCACACTACAATGACCTAAATCAAATATTATTGTACTCTCTTAAATTTTATTTATCGTATGACATGGTTTTAAAAATGTGGCCTCACTCTCATAAAGGATGGCAGCTGGGTTCATGCTGAAGAGGTATCTGTGGGCATATTCACGTTTCCTTGATCTGATGGCATGTAGGTGATTTTCAGCTACCAAGTTTGGTGTATTTTTAGGAAATAACTCAGTGTAGCAGCGCAGTGTTTTTCCATGATGTACATCTTGCTAGTGAAAGCTGTAATTCACCTATTCAACCCACTCAGTCAGTCATTCAGGAAGCAGGAAACCTAGATAATGTGCAGGATGCAAGCTATTTCTAAACTTAGAAACATATTAAACATGTATTGAGGATATTTGAAAGCAGCTCACTATTAAGAATGAGGTCCTAACATTTAATACACAGAATTTATTGCTCTAAGGCTGCACTCGTGGGCCAGACCCGTATGCTGAAACCAGAACATACTTCCTTTCAGCTCCCCAGGGCGAGACTCTTAAGTTTGGGCTGCGGAAGGCAGCAGGGAGTAATGAATAATGAATGGTTTAGAAAATGTGTGTGAATGTTGGTTGGCGGAGTGTGGCGGTAATGCACTATTCCAGCCAGTCCTTCTCCTCTCTGCTGTGGAAAGCCTCTCAGCAGTTGTGAGTCTCACAGCACAGCAGAGCCAAACTTGAGAGCAAAGAGGACCCCCCCCCCACACTTAAGGATGGATTCACTGGCATTTGACACACTTCAGCCTGCAGAGACACACACTCTTGCATACACACATATGAACACAAACACACACAGTGAAGTCAGTACAAGTCAGCCTATAGAGGCCTTCTTTTTTTCTGTCTGGAACTCAAATTAGTTTCACCTTTGAATCCAGCACGGTGGGTCCCAAAAGATATTTTTCTGTGACCAATCTGGGTTAAAGCTGAGAGTTTATAATGAAAAACTTTTGTACTTAAAGTCCAGTGTGTAATATTTACAGTGATTTATTGGTGGAATATGGCAGAAATTGAATATAATATTATTGTTTTCATTAGTGAATACTAGGGCTAACCTCAACTGAAGATTTTCCCCATCGACCAGTAGTCATCAGTTTAGGCCAATAGTTGATTAGTCATTGCACACTTATGACATAAATTGAATTATTTAAATACATATTTTTGGGGCATGAAAGCAAGCTGCCTGTTAAATGCTAATGGAAAAAACAGCCTGAATGTGTTGGAACAACCAGCAGGAGACTGAACATATTATTAATTTATTTCATCACAGTATAACCTCACACAAGTCTAATTTAAAATACGGGAATAAATCGCTTATAACTATATTAAAAAAAAAAAATACTTGCAGACTTATCAACACCATAGAAGATGTGTACTTAGAAATTAATTCGCTAAGTTACAAACTCACTCCATGATCACTTCTTGTCCCCACCTGGACCGAATGTCTCTTCATCGTTCTCAGACCCGGAGTCAGAGTCTGGTCATAGCCTCTGTAACGTTAAATCCCCTCGGGTGCTGTGTTCCCTGTCAGCTGGCCTCCACTGATCTCAGAGGCTGTATCCCATAGGACTGCTAACTGAGCTAACTTGCTAATGGCAGCTACATCACAGTTAGGAGCCAGAAAAAAAAGGTCTGCGTTGCAACAAGGTGCAGCTCCCATTTTGAGCTGCCATTTGAGGTGTTTTTTTTCTGCGACTAATAAATAAATTGAATGAAATTAAGAGCCGTGTTCTTGGTACCTTAGAATGAGCCGTTTATGTCTACAGAGGGTGGGGGTCCTCTTCCATGGAGTCCATCAAGTTGCACTGCCATGTTACTGTAGTAATCCAGAGCAGACAAACAAAACACTGGCTCTAGATATGCCCTTTTGTGTTTTGTTGAAGATTCACAGTCACTGTAGGTTCTCTTACACACTTAGAAGGGCTCACTGCTAGATGCAACTAGAACTGGACAAATAATTATTTAACTTTATTGAAGGATATTCTCATAAGTGTTGCGTAGCTCCTTTAACGAGTAGGACAGTGTGTAATTTGTGTGCGTCCTGCAAGTGCGAAAAAGCAAGCGAGCAGGAGGCTGAGAGTGTCGTGCTGCTCATAGCGGAGCAGAAACTTAACAGTAAGTCGTCAGTCTGGCAGTAAATGTACAGTACAGGTTACAGTGTGTCAGTTACTGCTGGAAAAATGGAGGTTAGCCCCAAAAGTAAGCTGAGCAGGAAAGGTTAACGCTACTTTTGTGTCTAGGTTTGCTCCAGTGCGATCATATCCCTTTCAGAGGCTTTGAGGCTAAAGTCTTGAATAGCAGTGTCTTTTTGGAAGCGTGGTAAAATAAATCCAAAATGATAAATCCAACACTGAATGTCCTCTGTGATAATTTATCAGTTTTTCCATGCTGTTAGCGTTGGGCATGCTGCTTGGGGTTGAATCTGTCGACCAATCAGAGGCTGTGTACCTTACATGTGGTGTGTGGACAGCTCTGATCTCAAACACACTGTGCAATTAAATCACATGGGATCGACCCAACAAAATAAAATTTCTGGTGATGACAGTAATGAGCTCAACCCCATGGTAGGTGTCACATGATTTTGCGGTAGCCTAATCATCACAGCCTTAACCAGTATGATACCTCTGATACTACCTAAAATGATTCGATACCACATAATTTATCATGCCCAGAACGGGATCCTGCTACTTCCCAGCAGTGTCCTGTGTGCCAGAGTTTATGGTCAGTGGAAGACAGAAACAGCAGCTCTACCTCGGCATCGGATTACGCTGCAAAGTCCACGTAATTGTAACCAGCTCATTGTATCAGAACATCTTTACTTTTAGTAACTATAATTTATGCCTGTTTCTCATGCTGTTCAGTAATAGCATTACATAGTATTAGGACTGATAAAAATGGACAGATTAGTCCATCAGCAGGATAAAAGGCTACACACATACAGCAGATATCAGTTTAAACTTCTCTCTTTGCTCTTCATAAATATCAGCTCTGTCTGCGTTAGGCAGTTTGAAATTCTTAAGTGTGACAGTAAGTGTTGCTGTGGTCTGATTCTGGTTTCTCTTATCAGCCCACAGTGACCGCTCTCCACAGAGAAAGTGGGATATTCACTTGCCCCTCATGCTCGGTCTCTCCCTCTCTGTCTCTGCATATTTCCCCTCTGTCTTTATCTCTCAGCGGCTTCAGTGTGTTTTACAGTAGCTATTTTCTCCTGCTCCTGTCATACTGTAATTCCCAATCGTTGCTCCACAGCTGTATAACTGCAGGGCGTAAATAATGGAGAACTTTCCTTTCTCCACACACACACACATACGAACATAATACAGTACACTCCTACAGTATGTTCCTAACTATACCTTGGGGGTCTAACTGAGTTGTCTGCAGCGGTGTAGATCTATTTCCCAAGAAGTCTTGAGGGAATCTCTTCTCTGTGACTTTTTCATCTTACATATTCATGAAATTCATGGCATCAGTTACATAACTGATTGGCCCAGTTATGGGGAATAACTACCAACGTAACCAGCATTGAATCATACTTTAAAGGTGCAATACACAACATTTAGCCTCACTAGATGTCGGCATGAGCAGAGAATGAAGTCGTATTCCCTCTGTGCATGTTCTAATTTGAGCTTTATTGGCTGTCTGCACATGTATGTTAGAGCATATGACTATTAGAGCTGCAACTATTAATCAGTCAAAATTCTCTTATTCCATCTTCTTAAATGTGAATATTTTTTGTTTTCTTTGCTCCTCTACAGTAAACTGAATATCTTTGGATTGTAGACAAAACAAGACATGTGAGGACACCATCTTGGCCTTTAGGGGACACTGATGCACATTTTTCACCATTTTCTGACATTTTACAGACCGAACAACTGTTAATCATTTAATCGAGAAAATAATCAACTGATTAATTGACCATGAAAATAACCATTAGTTGCACGCATGTTTGCGCATGAGTGCAGATATTTTAGCACGTGAGTCCCTCCCAGTCGTCTCACTGCCATTTTCAACATGGCAGCCTTGTGAGTAAGTTTCGGTTGCAGCCCTACATCAGATCAAATGAGCCTTTGCATGTTTATGTTTCACTGTGGCTATTTAAGAATTAAGTTATTCCTGTGAGTTTTTATTCAAAGAAGTCTAGAGTAGAGTAAAGTGTAGAATATAGAGTATAGAAGCCACTTGGTAAGAGGAGTCTTGGGAGTTTAACTGCCCACACTGACTCAAGTGTTTTTTAATGAACTAAGTAGTAGGCCTCACTTCTCAGGATTCCCTCAGACTTTTCTGACACCCAGCAACGAGTGCCCTAAATGTTGTGTTAACACACTCCAGCATGCAGCTCTGCATTATTAATTGATTATTCTGCACTACTCTCGTGAAGAAAGTTTATATTAGTGCCATTTATGAACACATGCTTCTTGTCTGCACATTATTAGAAATGAATAAAACAAACAGTATAAGGTTAGTATGCCAGTACTAGAGTGTAGTTAAAGTGACAGTAGAGCTGTACTCCAATAAGAGCAAACATAATGAGTGAAAGTCCAGAGGATGTCTTTTGAAACTATTCCTGACTGCAGAATGACAGCCAGTCGGGAATATTTGTCTTTATCTTAATGGTGTGAGATGAGAAACTTCAAACAGTTTTTGGAAAAGCAGCTTTCAAACTGGATTCAGGTTGCCTCTCCTCAAGCCCCCCACCCCCACTTCTTACTTGTAGTGATATTTATGAATCTTATTTTTTTGTGTGTGAGTTTTGAAGATACATGGTGTCGAGATGAAACAGAGATTTGTAAAACTCAATAGCAATGTCTCTTTACAAAAATCATGACCCAGTTACTCGAGATAATGCACAGACCTCGTTCTGAGAGACGTGATGAGGAACGACTTTCTTCATACCATAGAAAGTTTTTCAAAAGTATTATTTTGGCACATTGAGCACCACAAGCAGAGTGCCCTCAAGGCAGACAACTGCCAACTGGCTGTTTTCCCCAAAACTCTGCAACTCACTCCAAAACAAACTAGATAGATAAATAACAGAAACGTTTGTGTAGTATTTTTTTTTATTTTATTTGGGGATGAACTGTCCCTTTAACTGTGGCAGACTGACAGAAAGAGAGAAGGAAAATATGAGAGAGATATTTCTTCCACTTTATGCTTCTTAATTCACACTCAGATAATGTAGAGAGTGGAATGCAGGGCTTTTCTCTCCTGTAGTCCCCTTCTGTCTCTCCCTTTCACCCAGCTCCTTTCTAAACTATTTGTGTGTGTGAATGTGTGTGTGTGATGTCTTGCAGGCCGAGCAGGTGCACATTACACAGAAGGATAGGGCCGACTGAGCAGAGAGAGGGAGAGACGGGGGAGGGAGGGGTGGTCTGTCTTATAGGTCATACAAAAGAGCCAGTGTTTTCCCTCTCAGACTGCTGAGTGAAGACAGTAGTGGCAGCGCTGGAGGAAAGGGAGAGAGAGGCCCTTCGGTCACATTGTCCTCACATAGCCCCTAACCCTCTCACCAGCCCCCTCAGCGCGCACGCACGCACCCCCTGCATGTCACCCCTCACCCAGTGGCCCACTCGCAGGCAGCTCTCCTGCAAAATGTGGGTGCGAGAATTTTACATCCTGACGAATTTCATCGGAAGAATTCACGTTGCAGCAGTGAGACAGACTCAAATGCTCAGTTAATTGTGAAGCATTTAAAGTGTGAGTCACAGAACACAGGTGACACAAGGTACTGCAACTGTCTTTTACTTTCTGTGTGTGAGAGTGTGTGTGTGTTTAAAGGCTGCATTCCTGAGCTTGCTGAGCCGTAGCTGGGTGATTAATAGTAACTAGCTGATTGTTTAAGAACTGAAATTCCTCAGGCCCATTTTTTCCTCTGCTTTTACACACACACACACACACACACACACACACACACACACAAAAACACACACACAAACGCTGGAGCTCAGTCACTGAGGCGAGCTGTGACATACTGAGAGCAGGAAGGGATACAGTAAATAAACAGTTCACTAGTGAGGGGAGAGAGGATGATGTGTGTATATATTACACTGTATGTGAAGCAGTGTGTGTGTGTGTGTGTGTGTGGCGCGTGTGTGTGCGTGTGGGTCGGTTGGTGAGGCATTCAGGTAGAATAATGGAAGCTCAGTATGTGAGTTGTCTGCAGGTTACACAGGGAATTCAGGACAGCGAAACATTATCCACCTCTGGCTTTCTCTCTGTGGTTCTCTGTCTCCGTCAGCTCCTCTGTTGCTCTCTGCCTGTGTGTGTGTCTCGCTCTCTTTACTCCTCTTCTTTTTCTTCTTTTCTCAATCCTCTATCTATCTCTTTCCCCCTGCTTCTTTATCATCTTTCTTTATTCATTTCTGTTTTTCCTGGTGAATACTAGGGGTGGGAGAAAAAACTGATTCTCTGAAGTATTGTGATTAGGGCTGTAGCTTCTTTTACTAATTTATTGATTATTCTGGCAATTAATCTAGTAATCGGATTAGAAATGTTGCGTGTTCTGCATTTTTTTCCATTATATTACTTTTGCTTTATTTAATTGGTAATATACAGAAGTTAAAATAAGACGGCTCTCTTAAATGAACAACTATAAATTGTAAAAGTACTGAGTAAAGTTTCTTTACTTTTACTGTAATATCTTACTTAGTACTTTTTACATAAGTCCTAAGGTAAAAGTAAAGGTAGTAATGTCAGCAGAAAACACAAACAGAAGATGTGGGTCACTCTTTTAATTGAAACAGAGTACAGAGGATGGTTTGTTTACATGTTAAAATCACGACATTTTCCTTCTGATGCCCCCGGACCCCCTGCAGGGAACTGGTTTACCAACATGTCACCTTTTTCCTCTTCTTATGATTTTGCAGGTCTGTATTTAGAAATTAAGAAATACAGATAAGAGTACCATTAAAGCTAGGTCTAGGGTTCCCTTCTAGACACGACACTCTCTCTGTCTCACTCTCACAAACTCATGACAGTAGACTGTCTGTGAGCAGCATGATTTATACTCTGCAGTGTTTCCCACACAGAGACTTTATTTGTGCGGTCACCCGGGTATAGTTTGTGACCAACTTTGGCATCTTTATTTTCTTCAATCAGTCGAGAGGACAGCAGCATCCATGATTGATTAATGATCAGTCTGCCCTCCTCCCCCTCCCTCACCTGTTCACTCTGCTGTTAGAAGGTCTGACAATTTCTGACAGAGAAACACACATCTATTTAATGTATAGCCCTCCTTATACAGTTGTATAATGTTATAAGTGCGCCAGGTTGTGTGGTGTCGATGTTATTCAGGACCACGTTGGTTTTGTTTGTTTGTTGTTGTTTTCGTAAAGTCTGTCATTAACAACAAGCCTCCTCTACATGCAGCGTTTCTGCTTAGATCAGATACAGACGGAGAGAGAAAGGCACTGACCTCGCTCTGTGTGTGTGTGTGTAGACACAGTGTGTAGAGACGCTGCAGCCATGTGATAATAAATTACATCAAACCTTAAACATCGGAGCTTATCAATACTCTGGTCTTTAATAATTTGACTCTGGGCAGTTTAATACCAAGTTTTAGTATCCATCCCTACGTGTGAATCACAGCGTACTTTATAGTTGTATGATTTAAATGAATCCTTGAGGCAAAAAAAAAAAAAAAAAGCATTTTAGTAATTGAATTACTCGAGTTACCTGAGGAATTGTTTCAGCCATGATTGTGATTCTTCTTTTTCTGTGATGATGGAATCAATTTTTTGATTGCTGAATCAGTGTTTTATTTATATAAATATCCAGTGCTTGGTCCATCAGCTTGATGCGAACACATAATGGGAATTCCCACTGACGCACTACTATTATCTTAACAAACGGATCCATTTTGCTTAACATGCTTCACATAAAATGACCTGTTTGCTCATATGTTAAGGCTCATGATTTCTCTGCTCTGTGGAAACAAACTAATAGCTGCTGATTTCACATTGTTAACTCAGTCTGTTACTCTGGTTTCAATGCTGCTCGCTGAGCAGCTACAGGAACCTCAGCGGGTCAAAACTCAAGCTCAAAACATGGCTACTACTCAGAAGAGACACTGTGTGCCAGGAAATAGCAGCACATATATTTATTTTTTTATTTCTTGTCACTACTTGATGAGCAGGAACAGCTAAATGTAGCACTTTACTTCAAAAACTATATACTTTTTATTCATTCTGTTGTACGTTTTATTTACCACTTCAGTCAAGTCCAAGCTTTTGAAAGGGCAGTTTTCAAGTTCAATTTCATGTGTAAAGAATGCTCATATTTGTGCTGTGGTAAGCGTGAGCAGCTGAAGTTTACTTCAAATCAATTTTATTTACTGTTTTTATATGAATTATGGCAATGATGATGTCAAATAAAACTCAAAGACTGACTGCCATGTGACATGTATTGTTTTGAATCATGATATTCTCCAGAAGTGCATGATTCAACTTTTTCCCATGACCTAATGTTAAAACAAAAACAAACAAACAAAAATCGCAATAAGCTGTAATCTTGAATCGCAATACTTGCAGAATCTCAGTACTTAAAAATCACAATATATATCAAATCAGTACCCAAGTATCATGATTATATTGAATTGAGAGATAAGTGTGTCATCCCAGCCCAAGTACATATTGTTGCCCCCTTTACTGACTGGATGGAAAACACCTCTCATTAGTGCAATATAGCACAGCAACAACGAGGATAATAGGTCTGCGTGTGAGAGACTCCGTCTGTGTGTGACAGATAAATCTCTTTGCTCTGTATTTATGGTTGTTTTGTTGTTTTGGTCCCAGCAGCCTGGCTTTGACCAATAAGAATTCCTGATGTGGTATCCTGGCAATGGGCGGATTTCCATGGTCTTCGCTGGCTTGGCAGGAGAGATAACGGTCTCCCAGGCACTCCGCTTTGTGCCGTCCTTTGGTCAGGCTTGGGCCTGCTCCAAATGTGACTTTCAGAGAAACGGAGTGAGGACGAGATGACGTCTGATTGTAGAGGGAATCGGGTGCAGGGAGCAGACAATGACACAGATACATATGCTTAGCTGCTCATCCTCTGAAAGGAGGCAGCAGACAAGCTGGGTGGCTGCTTTGAAGAGTCTGTGTGTTTCCATACTTGCAGAATACTTCCATAAAGGCACAGTGAGTGCGCAAGTGTTGAGTGCTTATTGTGTGAAGCCAAACATATAACACACGTTTAGAAACAAGCATACATAAACTGTGCGTGTGTGTGTGTGCGTGCGTGCGTGCGTTTGTGTGTGTATGTAAAACTCCTCTCCGCCCATCTGGTGCCCTCGTAGAGTTAATGTTTTAATGTTTAATTGAGGTTCACTGAAACAGAGATAATGGTTAACACAGTGCCTTTGAATTCCCACAACTCCAACTCCATTCATAAGACTCATTGGCAGGCGACTGTGTATTCTCATCAGATTATGAAATTTATTTCTGTCATTATGAGCGATCGTGTTGTATTTTACAGCACTTAAAACACACTTTAAAACACCTAAAGCATATTAAGAATATAAAAATAATGATACATTATGTGAAACATGGTCCATAAGTTTAATTTGAGAGCACCACAATGTAAAATATTCAGAAAACAATATAACTTCATCCATAATGTCTCTGAGGCTGCAGATGTCTCTGTGAACTGTGTGTGTGTGTGTTTTCTGTATGATTTTGTAGCAGATATGTCACACATTACCAAGCAGACATTTAGTTCACATCATCACATATTAACTTAAACTTGCTGCACCTGTAGAGGGAGGAAAACAGACAGAGAGAAAAAGATTTTAAAGGGAGAAGTGCAGAAGAGGGAGAACGACAGCAGCTGCTTGAGTAAATAGTTTGAAGCGCCTAACATCCTTGCTAAATTCTACATTTTCTGCGTGGAGCCTGCTTGTAAAGCACCACAGTTGGACATTTTTCTGATATATTATTCTAGGGGAAATGCAGTTCTTTTTAGTGTACCGAATCACAAGAATCAGTTCATCAAAAAGGTTTGTTCAAAAGATTCGTGCACCAAATTGTTCAGTACTGCTCTGATGCGTAGCCCCTCTCACTGAACTGACGCATGGCCAGCTGTTCAGATCAGCTCCCTGAGTGAACTGAGAACGGTCATTAATGAAAGATTTTATGTATATCGCCCAGCAATAATAAAACAAACTTACTTTACCACCTTAGCTGCTTCCACTCTTTTGAGCACGCAACACGTCATCAGTCACAACATACAGTTCATGATCAATAAATCAATATTGACCCATATGAAACTTTAATATCATAATAGGTTTTCAGCTATATTACCCAGGCCTTTCTGAAATTCTACCTACTCTTTAACCAGAGCTCCTGCTAGCCTGGAAGACTTAGAGAACATAACCATTTCCTGTTCTGCTCTGAGCAGTATTGTTACCTTCAGGACATGTCACACACACCAGTGACGAGGATCACAGAGCAGAACCGGACAGCAACAACGCTAATGCTAGCGCTTTAGTATAAACTTCCAGAAAAAGCAACATGAAAAAACTTTTACTAGCGTCCAATCTGCTATCTTGGTATTAAGTTGCTTCAAATGAGGCGTATAGGTTACCTTGTGAGGCAGCTTGATTAAAGGGACAGTTCACCCTAAAATCAAAAGTACATATTTTTAGCCTGGCCTGTAGAGCTGTTTATCCATCTAGATTGTTTTGGTGTGAGTTACAGACTGTTGAAGATATCTGCTGTGTCTGCCTCCTCTCCAATATAATGGAGCTAAATGGCTCTCGGCTTGTGGTGTTCAAAGTACCAAGAACTTATGCAAGAACTACTTTCTGTCTGCAGCAGAATCTACTGGAACTACTTTCTCTCTCTATTAGAAAGAGGAGAATTGTCTCCTGGTGGTAACTTCATATGTAACAGACTGACATCAAAGTGGTATCAATCTTTTCGTCTGACTCCTGGGAAGAAGGTGTATACACCAAAAACGTTGAACTAGTCCTTCAGTATTGGCTAGCACCCACTTCTGTAAATCTGTTTCTTGGTTGTCCAATTTGTGCAAATTTCTTCAGCCAAAAATCCCTAATTAAACCTCTACAGCTTCTCTCGGTGGCTCAAAATTGATTTCTTCATCCTCGGCCGCTCAATCTATTTCTTGTCAGCAGAATATTATTTTGTATACAAAATGAACACCCCAACATTTAGTTGTCTTTAGTTAAATTAATCTTACTCTCTTTCTCTCTCTCCCTCCTTCAGGACTCTGTTGTAGAAAGACTGCCTCTCCAGAATATGCCTTGTCTCCATGGTAACAGGCCTCCGGCAGACCCAGAAAAACATTGGGCCAAAATCATCCACTCTTGTCCAGCCTACCTGATCCTGGACTGTACTGAAGAGGATTTTAACAAATTTTCCCACCACAGAATATAATAGAATGGAATAGAATAGAATAATAGAATAGAATAGAATAATGAATAGAAAATAATTACATGTATTGTCATTGCACAACAAAATTGAGTTACAGTTATTATAGCAACGAGTGCATTAATGGACCCAGGATGCCTAAAGTAGTGCCTGAAATTTAAGGTGATGTCGTTCTAGAAGTTATTACTTTCTACTTTTTGGGATTCCTATGCAGAGGACATTTGAATTCCCTCTAAATGGTCTCTTAAAACCAAGAGGAAACCGTTATGTCAGGGATATATTCATTCTCAGCTAAGGGATCTTAAACTGGGCAGCACCAGTCCCAGACTGGTCTGTAAAGAGTCCTAAACCAGGACCAGGATGCACCAACTGTTCAGCCAGGTGCTGGGCCAGAGGGATCTGTCCAGAGCGGGGGATCTATTTTCTCTGGAGGACGCAGAGATCGAAGACTGTCTGTCTCAGGCTCTGGACCAGATCAAGGCCATCTCCTGCTCACCGGTCAGTAAGATAGATGATATTTATTTTAAAAGTTTAGAGGGCAAACATCAGTTTAATTAATTATTCATGTTCTCATCCATAATTCATCTTTTTGCCCTCAGTTTATCATTGTATTCTTAACGTTGCATCCTCTTACCGTCTGCCGGATGACAGGACTATTTGACCAATGACAATGACCAGGCCGTGGTGGAGATTTGCATAACACGCATCACCACAGCAATAAGGGAGACGGGCTCCATCGAGCAGCACAGCACGGCGCTGGTGGGGCTGTGGGAGTCTGTCTGGAACATAACCTCACGCCGCAAGGTGAAAACACAGAGGACACACCACATGCCAAGATAGCCTCCGACATCACCAGCTGTATCCTGCAGGTACACCCACACATGCACAAACGACATTGACATTGTTTTTGAGTTTTGAATTCCAGAGAAAAGTACTTCTCTTTTTATTTAGCCTGAATCACAAACTGCACATACACATCATGTCTTTTAGATACGTGTTCACACTTTGGAAATCGAGTGCGCTCACATGGTGTAAACGTGGCACAAGTTTGAATAAAACAACAGCCAATGTGATATGCAGAGCATTTTACACTCTTTATAGTGTGATATATAATGTTATAGTGTTAAATTTGCCAGACAGGCAAAGAAATGAAAGATTTAATTAACATCATTGATAGAAAAATACACTCTAAAGCATTGGTTTCCAGCTTTTCTTCGATAGAAGTAGGAGGGGCTCCAAGAAAAATGTTTGGAACGACTGCTCTAAAGGGTTTAGAGTTCCCAACCTTTTTGGCCCTTTAAATGAAGCACGCTTGTGACCAGAGGTGTAACCTTAGATATAAAACACTAAATGTGACACTATGTCATAACTCATGAGATAACCGTCTGCCATCTTACCTGGGTGTTGTTTTGCAATTGCCACCTAAAGGCCAGCAATTATGGCTGTTTGCTGTGTAGCACATAACTGTTTTAGTAAAAAGACCAGAGCCCAGATAGGCTGGCATCACTTTCCACATGTCAGTATAGAGAAGATGACAGATTTATTTCTTATATGTGGGTCGACTAAAACAATACAAAGTCAGTGAACTAGTGGTTAGGTGACTTTGCTAATGTTATCAAGTAACTGACCAGCTGTTAGCTAAATGGATAAGTTATGACAAGCAAACATTTTTTTTAATATTAGCTTTGCCATCCTAGAACTCAAAGCTAACATTTAATGACATTAACACATAACAAAGTTGTTTTAGCAACTGACCGCTAAGCAGTTGAATCAGTGCTAATCGAGTGTAAAGTAAACATACAACCTGGTAATGATAAGGAGAAGTGCTCGTCTGCACTCCTAAATCCCATTTCATAATATCTCCTGTCATGGATTCACTGAGGCACAGCTGATGGAGGACACTGAACAGAGTTTTTGTGTGATCCAAACATTTACAGTAACTCCAGAGCATTGTGCAGTCCAAAAGTCAAAATATATTGAAAAAACAGATTTCCAAAATTCACGTATTTCATATTTGTTGGTGTTTAGAATTTCAAAAACAACATGTTCACTGCACTTATGAAACTGTTTGCCCTCCTGTTCCACACACATCTGTGTTAAAGGGATGGTGTAGCAACAATTTAACAGCACTATAAATTATATTAATTTAAGAAATTTAATTTAATTATTCTGTAAATGTTACCCCAACAGCTGCAAGAACTAGCCCAACAGGAGGCCCTAGTCTAATAGTGAGTAAATACATTTCAAAAATGCCTCCCTCCTTCTGGGTGGAGTTATATTTTTAGTGATGAGTACTGTGTACTGTCATGCTGATTTGAGCACATTCAAAATGTCTAATTGACCAATCAAATTGCTTGGCTGGAACTTCCTGTTGTACAATGTTATTTATTACATTGTTGGATTATTATTATTGATGCATTAATGTGTAAGCAGCTTCTTTACAATTGTAGTTGGTCGAGGTTGAACTAATTTAACTATGTGGGAAGTTAAATCTGTAACAGTGTATATAACATTTCATGAGCTTATCATATGTTTTGATAGAATACAGACTTTAGCCACCAATCAAAACACGACTATACCCCGGCTTGTTCCACATATTGTCGGAAGCCTGATGAGGTAAAACTTTTATAAGATTTTTATTTACTTATTTTGAATGGGTTGGTACACGGCAGGTTAACATATGCAACAAATAGCTGTAAATTAAAGTGAGATCCATACAAGAGAGGACACAGCATTAATCATAATCAAAAAAAGACAAGACAAAAAAGCAACCATATTTCAGGGTTTTCAGTAGGGCTGGATATCGGTTCTCAATACCTTGAAGGCATTGATTGAAATAAACCAATACCAAGTAGGACTGAAACTTCTCCAGTCAAATGATCATTCAGTACTTTTGGTACCCAGATGTAGAAAAATATTACTATTTATATGGTTTTTCTCACAGCCAATCATCAAACAAAGATATTGAATGAAGTATTCCACTGGTATCGGTATCACTTTAAGGGTACTGGTATTGGCACTGGTATCGGAATTTTTCAAAAGAATGGTTTGGTTGGAATGGTTTTCACATAAAATATTTGCAATGCAATTTTGAGTCTCTAGGTCCATTTTATTGGTTGGAGGTATTTTTTACTTAGTGCTGCATATAACAGACAAATCATAAGCTCCATTTCTTTCAAGTATCTAAAACTGTAAACATCAGGTTGAAAGGCACTCTGAAGTAAAAGTACTTGAGAAAAGTTGAAGGAAAGTTGTACCCGCTTTCCCTAAAGTATAAATTATAACATGCATCACGCAACATATCCAAAGGTAGATCTTTGCTTTAAGAGCAAATACTTTATGTAATCACTGCCAAGGGTCTTTAAAATGTAAATCTAAATCTTTTCCCATCAGACCACCACAGCAAAAAGGCTTCTCCCTCTCTACATATCCTGTGGGAATGGGAATGTGCTTAATACCATCGTAATGAGACTGATTCTTGATGAAAGGCACATACACCACACCCACACACACACCACACACACACACACACACACACACACACACACACACACACACACACACACCCACACACACACACACACACACACACACACACATAGAGGTGAGACTAAAAGTTCTGACAGCTCTGACTGCAGCAGCTCCAGGCTCTGATGTCCTGTAACTCCTACAGTTATCAGCAGAGCACTTCTCTCTCTTCACTCTGTCGCTGTTCCTTTCTCTGTCTCTCTCAATCTGTTTCTGTCTTGATTTTTCATTCTTCCTATTTTCCCCGCCTCACTTGTTCTTTCTTACCTTCTCCCAAGCCTCAGACTATCTTTATCTTCTCTCTGATCTCTTCTACTTTACTTGTCTTCCTGTCACTTTGAATCAGTTGATGCACAAACACTCCTCTTACCTTCCCCTGAAACTCCCACAGAGAGGAGGAGAGAAGTGAGCAACACGCTGTAGGAACGCTGTTTGTGTGTAACAAACACACACACTATGTCTCCACAGATTTCTTGCTTTTGACTGCGTCATCAATGTTTTTAATATGGGATGCCGGATCTGTGCTGCTCCCAACATAAAATGACTCCCTAATGTGATGAAAGGGAAAGAGATGAATAAATCTGTAGATCCATTCAAAATGTTCAGTGTATTTAAATTAAAATAATTACCTGCCAAATGAGTTTTATGTATAGAGTTAGTAGTTTGAGGGTCATCTTGATTGATGGAACAGTAAAGTTCTTGTGGACACTGCCATCATGTGGCAGACCAGAGGTATGACGCATGGAGAGAGCAAAAGACAATTTTTCAACTTTCTAAATGTCAACAATAAACATCAGGTTAAAAGGCATTCTGGGTATTCTTATTCTATTTTGTTTTAAGTTTTTAGTTAGTTTTCATCTACTGCAATACAGTAAATACATTTTCTTCTTTTTCTCTTTTTTCTTTTTGTCCACTCCAGTGCAATAGCATTAAAATACATCTGTGAAACTTATTCTAGGCAAGATCAATCAACCAATCAGACTTCCAGTTTACATCCACGTCTGTTAATTTATGTGGTGAAGACTTTAGAGAACTTTAATTAAAAAACAATAATTAATTAAAAAAGGTTATGTTATCCGCTATATTGACATGTGTGATTCCAGTGAATAATTGAGAAACATGCTGTCTTGCTAAGTCTTGAAATACAGCAAAAACTTGTTTTGTGAGGTGTCTTTGACCTTTGACCACCAAAACTGAATCAGTTTTTCATTTAACTTGAAAATGTTTGTACCAGATGTAATAAAATTCCCTCCAGATGTTCCTGAGATGTTCGTTGACAAGACGGGCACGTTCAACCTGAAAACATGATAATAAAAAAACTTCAAACAGTAGATGAAGAAGAAGTATAAAGTTAAGAACACAAGTTAAAATAATAAAATACCAAAAAAGAGGATATGTATAGATATTAGTAAAACAAAAATAAAAGGTAAGTTATTAAAAGGATCTTCCAGCCAGTAAGATGACGTGATGTGTGTATAGAGCAGTGGTTCTCAAACTGGTGAGCACAGAGCCGCTGTGGATGGAGGATGAGGAAGGTTGAGTTTGAAAGTGGGTACACAAGATAGATTATATCGTCCAAAGAGTGCAGTGAACATCATGAAACATAACCCAATAAGGGTGTTACGATATACGGTACTGACGACAATATGTTAAAAAGTAAATATTGATATCATGCAATAATACACATATAATAATATTGTGCAAACAATTCAGCACCTTTAAAACATACTATATGATCTTAAATCAGCTACAGTCGTGGTTACAGACTCTTGCTCCACCTCCCTACACTCAGTTTTTCATTTGCACAAAAAGAGACAAAACACTCAACAAAAACAGTTAAAGATGAATTTGACTGATAGCACATGATGCCCCCACCCCCCCTCCACCCTAGGGCCATGATAATCATGCTGTGAAAATCTGATATCATCCAGAAGAGTATTTTTGCTTAAAGTGAAAATATAATTTATGTAATCACTGCCTGAAGGACTTAAAAATGTGAATCTAAATCTGGATCAACAGCAGTCCCCTTCGGCTTTATTTCACACACACGCACGCACGCACACACACACACACACACCCACACTCGCTCTCTCTCTCCTCTCTCTCTCTCGTATGTTCAAACAGATTTGGTCTCAGTCTGTCCTGCTGAGGGAGCTAGTGCATTTCAAATCCCCTTCCTCATTCTTCAACAAACTTCCTCATGTGTCTGCATCTTCAAACACAATTCATAGCTACTGCTTTATGTCTGAGATAACCAAAAATCTATGACACACAGCTCACAGAAGTGAGAATATTTTTAGGTCACACTGTCTGGTGAGGCACCACTGTAGATCATAAGAGATAAAGCCCAACACTGTCAGGGCTGGGCGTTCCTTTTCTCTGTGGTCACTATACAAAGTAAATCCAGAACTAGAGAGAGCTGGATCTCCATCAAACACATCTCTGCTTTTGTCAGTGTTCAGTGTGTGAACGCAATCACTCTGTGTCCTCCTGTTCTGTGTTGTAGCAGCCCCGCCATTATACTTGCTTTGCAAAATACCATCTGTCTGCATATTTATGGCATCTGAACAGAGATTCTCCAAGGACCAGACTAATTTTTGTCTCTGCAAGGTGTAAGCCTGGAGGAGATCATGCGATAGGTTGTGTTGCATGTGTGTACATCAACAACTGCTAGGCTAAAAACAAGGTAGACCTAGTCTGTTGTAGGACACATTTTGGCCTTTGTTGTAGCTCAAAAACTGACATCCCTAGAAAAGTCTTGTGTCAACTTAAACTGGAGTATCTGCAGATTAATTTCATTCCTGATAAGTTATGACCCACTAACATTAGCCACAATACATGATGAATAAAACCCTGTTTTGTTAGTGTCACTGCCATCTCCACTATGCATCTGCAGGGTCGCCATATTGGTGTGTTCAAGATCCGATAGTAAACAAAGAGACCAGACTAACTACAAAATCAACTGTAACTCACTTAATTATGAACCGATTTTCATGAACTTTGGGAACCTTTAAAGTTGAACATGACAGTGGTTACTTGTTCATTTTGGGGGCGATCTAATCAGCTCTATGCCAAAACATTAATCTTCTGAATAGCCACAACACCCACTGGGACATGCAGGGTCCCACATCAAGTGTAAACTATTTAGAATTTCTGTTTTTGTGAGTAGTATCAATTATAATGTTGTAAAGCCGTCTGGTTCCTTGTAATGTTCTAAATAAATAACAAAATGTTGTGAATAAATAAGAATGTGGAATGAATGGACTTACTGTCCTGTTTATTTTTTACCCTATTAAGTTCGTACAGGTAGGTGAACCTAGAACTTTTACAATACCGTTACTTGTTTTATGCATCTTAAAGAAAACTATACTATACTATACAAAAAAAAGTAGTTCAAAACTTTACAAATCTCCACTGGTTGTATCTGCCAGTTGTGGTGACATTGCAGCAGGTGCTTCACCATCTGTTGCCTGGCAGAAATCTGCTGTTTTACGCTTTTATCACAAATTACTTTCCAAATACCATCATTATGTTTTTGTACCTTCAAATGCTGAAAGATAGTAACTGTTAATCTGAAAAAGTGTTGCCGCCTCCTCAAACCTCTTCTCTCCTTTTGTCTCCTCAGAACTACAGCTGTCCGTCCGTCATGGTTCTGGCCGTCCCGGTAGCGGTGCGGTTCCTGCAGAGAGGGAACAGGGAGCTGAGCAGGAACATGTCCAGTTATCTCTCGCTGGCTGCTATAGCCAAGGCTGATCTTCTGGCTGAACACACAGAGGCCATAACACTCAGTGTGCTGGGAGGTAGGAGGACACACATACACACGTTCACACACACACACACACACAAAAAGAATATATCCGGATGCACATATTAACATACATTCTCTATAAATTTGGTTTAAGTGGTCTCCTGTGGTCTTGCAATTGCAATTTTTATGCACTTACTCCACTCTCATAGTTTCTCCTGTCCCACATAGATACAGATCTTACAACACACTTAGGGAGAGATGTAGTGTGTGTGTGGTGTGTGTGGGGGTGTGTGTGAGTGTGTGTGTGTGGGTCGTGCGCCATTTGTAGAGCCTATAAAGAGAAAAAGAGTCAGAAGAAGCTTTGCAGGAAACTCTGCTTAAGAATGACTATTGGAAGGCGTTGTTATATTTGTTTAGTTGTTAATGGTTGACATGTGGGTTTGAAATAGCTCTTGTATGCTCTTACTGTGAGGGCAGATCTGCAAGAATCAGGGATCAGCTGGTTTACTGGAGTGGAAAATGGATTACTGTTGTAATCAGCAGTTGTAGTAGCAAACCACAGTCTTATCCTATCATGAGCCATAGTGAATAATGTTATAATGATTGCCAGCTCAATGAGGACAATAATGATGGTAAATAACAGCTGTTGCAAATCATCATTTCCCTCATGGCCCTTTGATGCAGCATGGAAAGTCATACGCAAGAAGTGGTTATTGTGGGGAGAAAGGGTAATAGCGGCATTGTCTTGTGAAATGTATCTTATTTTTGTTTTTGTGTGCTGCATAAACATGTTTTTTTTTTTTTAACTTATCTACTTTACTTTTTTATCAAAACATATAAAACATGTTTGTTTGCTGTATTTTTCACACTGTTCTATGCATTTCTGTTTCATCTCGTCCACACATGTTATTCTACTCATGAGATGATGCAACTTTTTGTTTGTTAGCTCACAGTTAACAGACCGTGTGTGTCTTTAGTCCCATGAGGAGTTCAATTCCAAACACTTGAAGAAAAACAAAAGTGTTTTCCCAAAGACCAAATAATATGAACTTTAAAAAGAAGTGTGTGAGGAGTGCACGTATCCTCTGAAAGCAGGGGGCTCATTAATAAAACAGACTAAGTATGACTTACATGTATAAGTAGTTATTAATAAAACTTTACTTTAATGTGGAAAAGATCTTATCTCTAAGCAAAGCCGAGCTTGACTTAAGATATTGGTTATTATTGCTTACATTTGTATTGCAGTTTGAGGTAGCATATGCATAAAGCCTCGATGAACTTTGCATTCACTTTATGAACAATGTGGTAGTAATCAGTAATAATCAGTTAAAGGTGTGAGGAATTAATTGTGACACACTTAATTGTGACACCCACTATTTAGTGTTGCCTGGCTTCAATTTCCTCTACCAGCCATTGCACCAGATGTGTTTTATTCGTGTGATTCATTTGCTTGTTGTTTTTAGAACCTGTATCCAACCAATACAAGCTTTCACATCAACAACAACATTGCACCTTTTATTTTTTCAGAACAAGATCGATTTTTCGCTTTCAACATGGACACATCTGACCAATCAAACAGCATGTTGTTGTCACATTAAAAACATTCAACATGGCGGATCACTTGTTTCACAAAATTCTGTTTTATATGATAAAAGGGGGGAAAAAATACAGAGACAATAATTTCAAAGACAACATGTGGAGAGGAATAGCCAGTAAGCTTCAGTATGATGATGTGTTTAGCGGGGCAGGAAGTCAGACACAGAAACGGCATAGAGAAGCCTTTCAGTTTTCAAAATAAAACACCCTGTGCACAGTTGCGATCATAAAAACAAACAAAAACCAGCCTATTTAACTGCGTAGCCCACTTATGTATGATAGTAGCACAAAAATCAAGGACAGAGGACTGAGTTGCTTGTGGTGATGGAGGACAGATCAAAACCATGGCAGGAATGTGCCATGCTCAGTGGAATCAACGGGTAATACATCTTACCTACAGCTAGTTGCGGCTCCTCTTCTGCTTCTTCAAGCTTGGTACCATCTGATTGCAGCAGCACTAAAATATGCTGTGAATCAGCTTTTTTAGAAGCTTAATGATGCGCTCTCAAAATTGCATTGTGCTTAATGTGAATAGTGAGGCATGTCAAAATCCACCTCTGAATTATTCGCAATTTTATGTCGTTAAAGCCGCAGTCACGTGTGTGACTTTGCATCTTTGTTTCATGTACAGTTTAACTTTGGTCAACTTTAACTGGTGAAATTCACCTTGGCAGGTGATGGCCACTCCCCTGCATTCACATGTGTCCTTAATCTGCTGCTGCTGCTGTGAAATGGCCTTAAGGCAGTTGCAGTCAATTTTTAGTTAATCTGAGATTTATAGAGCACAGGTCCATAAGTTACAGTTGGACTTTGTGTTTTATGCTCAATATTTTGTATGAATCAAACCTGAGTCTTAATTAATTTAATTAATTAACTGTCTGAAACATTCTGAAGGCTAAGTTCAAAGATGTGAATCTAGACAGTTTCATAAATAGCCCTTTGAACTACAAGGCTCTAAGATCTCCAGGAGTGTAACATGAAATGTCCCAGGCAATGATGATCAGTATTTCAACACTTCCCATCTTAACAGTCGGTCAGGAAGGAAGAAACTGATTGAAACTCTCGTTCAGTGGTGTTAAAGGACAGCTATTCCCTGAAACCTTTTTTCTGCCCTTTTAACCCTTTTCTTCAACACAGATGCTTTTCAAGCTCATTAGTGTGGAGTGGGTGTCTGAAGGGCCGGAGTTAGCACTGCCTGATGGAGATCTGTTTACCCCTCAGGCCTTCACACACTCAGTCACACACACACACACACACACACTACACACAAGCTCCATTAATATGAGGGTGTTGCTCTGCAGGGGTTCAGTTAAGTTAAACAACAATTTATTTCTCTTGAAGTAACTTAATTTCACATTATGTGAACATGATTTTGTGAGGCTGTATTTACGTGTGCAGGTGTGTTTTTCTCTGTGAATCATTCATGCTTTTAGCAACATGCTGAACTAACACCACACACACACACACTCTCACACACATTAGCACGTGGTGTTAATCACCTCACGCAGCACCAGAGTGAGGTGCCCACCATGCTGATGCTCCCACCGAGCACATTTTCTGCCAGCAGGCCAGCACATGAAACAGCTTAGCTCTCTGCTGTCTGCTTCAGTTTACAAGTTTAGCCAAGGGTTGAGCTTAGAGCGTCAAATGGTTAGAAGACACTTTGCACCTTTGGTTCATAAAACTGTGGCTGAAAATAGAGATAGTAAGTGGTTCCTTCCTGTGGTAAAACAGAAATCAGGTGTTTTTCATATTAGAGTAGCTATACATGAATATTATGAAGAGTAGTTTTTCATGTGGGTACTATGTTTATGTATTATGTGCCAGTCAGCATAGCTTAATGCTGAAGTCAGTAATGCATTGATGTTCCATAATAACCTTTAAGCATAATGTACTTCAAGTGATCTGAGGGAAAACTTTGCGCCACCTCTTGGCTCCATTTTCAGACTTTAGAAAATGCAGCCTTGATGGGAGACTTTGGCCAATGATTAATTGATTGTTGAGACTCAGCTCTTCAGAATCACTTAATCTACCTTTCAGATGCAGTTCCTCTAATTGCTGCTAAATGTTGACTCTAATAGCAGAAACACCACAGCTTCATCTAATCAGCTAATGTTAATTCTTTTAAGTTTTTGACCACTAGTCACTCTTTGGAGCAATGTTTTTTGAAGTAGGTCTTGGTTTTGCTAATGTTATAATTTAAATAATGCACTATATTAAGTTCCCATGAAATGGCCAACTGCCCACATGTCTCCTGTAAAACAGGCAGCTAGGGAGGGACTTGTTGCAGACATCGATTGGCATTTACAGTAGCCTATCACACTTGTATTATGCCCCCGCTGCTGTGGATTTAACGCTAGAAGGGAGAGTGGTCCTATTAGCTGATTATTCCCAGGCTGGGAGTCACAGTGAACAGCTCTAATCGAGCCAAAGTAGCTTAGCTAAGTGCTAACTGCTGAAAGCCAAACCTGGCAAGAACACCAGCTTGGTACGACCTCGGTGTGATATTCCCTGTCGGTCTCGCAGGCTGTGTTCATCCCAGTGACTGGGCGTGCTCACTGTGAGGCTAGTGAGCCGGGTCCTGTTGACAGCTAACAGCAGCTAACAGTTATGGTTAGCTACTTTAGCAGCAAGTAAAGCTAAAGCCAATATTTTCTCCATGAAATATGATCTATTTTCACACAAATCAGAGAATAAAGTCATAAAGCGGTGTTTTGTACAGTGAGGCTCCGCCCCCATAAACACTCCTGTCTGCTCTGTTGAGCAGATGTATTTGTCTTCTTTGTTGCACTGCAACATTAGCAAGAAAGTATTTCTTTGGACACAAATTTAGCAATGCCCTAGAGTGCAGGATGCGTCTTTAACAGTTTCAAATCACTTTCCAGAAGAAGATGAAATATCAAAAATACATGAGAATATCTTCAAAAATCAAAAATCTTGTTAGATCTTTGTTAGATCTCAAGGATACACACAGTGTGTTTTGCCATGCCACCTACAGCTGTGGCCAGAGAAGCCCTAACCCCTCACTCTAGTTTACATGTAAACTCCTCCACGCAACTTTAAGAAATTACTGAAACTTAAAAAGGATTTTTTTTTTTAATTTATTTAAAGAGAACAGTGCACATTCATCATACATTTCTGTAAATGTGCCAGTGTTAGCCAAAGGCTAGTTTCCAACCGTAGTCCTCCGGCATGGTGTTAAAAGCCATTAAGACATACAAGGGTCATAATACATTAAGAAAAGAAAACAAAAAAACAAAAAAACAGGGACATAGGAGAGATAAAATTTGAAGTAAGAATACACCATATCAATATGACACTAAAAGAGAGACAATCAATACAATACTACCGAGACAAATACAACAGATAGACAGTTATACACGACAAAACCATTATGTGCGGTGCAATTAAATATATTTTGGGAGCATGTTTACCTAATTGAGGAACTATTACAAGCAACAAAGGTCAATATGACAGCAAGAAATAGAACTAAACGCCATGCTTCAAATGTATATATTTTTTTGTATTATCTATAAATTTATGCCTGTTGGCTCCCAAGGCATAAAATATCAAGTAAAATAAAGTAAATAGTACAAAATAACAACTGTAATATTAAATATTTCTTTCAATACTTTCTTTTGCAATATGTTTATGACACCCCCAAAGTCATGTACAGTGATACACAATGAATCCGGGTCTTGTCCGTGAGCTCACAGAGAATGAAAAATAAAGAGAAAAGAAAGAGGAAAAGAGGGAGAAAGTGGAGGAAAAGATGGGAGAGATGGAGACTTATATGCAGATACTTAGTAAAGCTTCCAGTGGCTGTGATCCAGCTTGACAGGGGGTGATGAACTGATGGTGGGCTTTATAAGCTGGAATATAACACACACACACACACACATACTGAGAATGGAGAGAGGATGAAAGTGAACAAGACTTGCCAGAGGGCTTTATTATAGTTCAGATTCATGTTTCCTTAGGCAAGTTTTAATGCAGCAAAGGCAGTTTCACATTTTTACCCCCTGCTGGCACCCTCTGCTGAGGCTCGTCTACTGCAGCGCTCTGAACATTTCAACCTCATGTTGCCTTTTTAACAAGCCTCCACTTCTCTCCTCTCCTCTGAAAACCTCAACATAAACACAACACAACATAAACACAAGACTGCGCACTGTAGAAGCATGCACACTCACACACACGCACACACAAACGCACACACACTAACACACACACACACACATAGCTCATAGGAGCAATAACAGATGACTCTCTTCTGCAGCCCTCTCTGTTCAGGAAGTGAGCTGATGTAATGGGGTTTGGTTGATGTTGATGATGGGGGTGTTATGAGTTGGTTACACGTGTGTGTTGTGTGTGTGTGTGTGTGTGTGTGTGTGTGTGGTGTGTGTGTGTGTGTGTATCACTGCTGGGTAGAGTACTGAAAACTTAAGTAAAAGTACTATTACTCCCCCAAAAAATAACAGTATAAAGTAAAAGTGAAAATTACTGTTTGAGAAACCTACTCAAGTAAAAGTAAAAATGTTCCAGGTTAATAAATTAAATCAAAGTACAAGTTACTTTCCATTCTATAGGACTTTTGTACATAAGTTCTATGGTAAGAAATAAAAGAAATAAACATAATAGAGCTGCAATTATTAATCGATTAATTGATTATTGTTGGATTATTAAATCATCTCCATCTATTTTCGTAATTGATTAATCAGTTTGAGTACTTCTTGAAGAAAGAAATGTCCAAATTCTATGATTTTAGCTTCTTAAATATGACTATTTTCTGCTTTCTTTACTCTTCTTTGACAGTAAACTGAATATCTTTTGGTTGTGGACAAAGCAAGATATCTCAGGGCATCATCTTGGACACTGATCAACATTTTTCACCATTTTCTGACGTTTTACAGGCAAAAACAACTAATCAATTAATCAAGAAAATAACCAATTGATAATTAAATCATGGTTAGTTACAGCCCTAAAATGGGGAAAAAAAATTCAGGGTGTACAGCAGTTATGTAACTGGACTCTAGCAACTCCTGGTTTCTGCTGTAAAGTTACTGAAGCATGAGGCTACCACATGTGGGTTTTCACTACCACTGAATTGTATTTTGCACTTTGTTGTGTATTCCATTATATATTTGTCAGTTCACTGGATAGTGAGCTTTCTGTGTGTGTGTGAGTGTGTGCTGTGTGTGCGTGTTTGTGTGTTTGTGTGTTTACTAGTTACAGGAAATCAGGAGCAGGATACAGAAAGGAGGTTTTATAGCCTGCTACAGTAACCACTACCTGCACACAGAAACATGTGGCATTGTTTTGGCCCACAAGGATTTTAGAGCCAAGAGTTCCTTCCTTCTTTAAATAAAACCTGATCTCACGTTAACACCGGAGTTTGGAATGTGTCATCTGTCAAAGTTATATGTCTGTTTTTTGGACCCCCTGCTGTGAAACATTACTGTACTCTTGTAAGGTTATGAGAAGGCAGCGGGTTCAGTGGGAGTCCTGACTGTTTCATAACAGGTCACAGTTGCAGAAACACCTGGAGACTGTGCAGAGATTGTAGCTGCAGGAGAAACCTGTTATATTTCACTAATGGGCCCCTTTTTTCAACTGGAGCTCAGTAATGTGATGTTAGGCTGGTTTTACATGGTGAAACGCTCACACAGCTGGTTGCAGGTTGCAAACTGCTTGAAGCATAATTTCCATACAACTTGACAGTTACATAAAGCAATTGAAAAATAATCTCATGCAACATAATTTAACAGTTAATTTAATTAAAATTAGCTAGCTAGTTGGTAATTTGGTAAATCGGGCCTGGCTGAGGGGCCTAGAGCCACTTTAGGGGGTGTGAAGAGAGGGAAACAAAGTTAAATGGATATGATTTATCAGGAAATAAACAAGAGTTTGCTGAAGCTATCATGCTGACCTTTATTTCACATTCAACTTGAATCCTTTTTTATCCGTTGCTTCCCCAGTTACTGTTAATGATTGATAATAATGTGGGGTCGGGTTTGTCAACTTTTTCTGGCTTCTGAAGGGGAGCATGTCAGAAACGATCTATCTATCTATAAGCCATAATCAGACGTTATTGTTTTGATATGATTTTGAAATGACAGAAAAACACTGACACTGCTTATCCAGCAAGGGAATATACTATAACTTGAAATGTTTATTCATACCTCACTCTCCATTCATACAGTTATGTTATGCAAAATATATTTATGTACAAAATACATTCAATTTCACATTTTCACAGAACAACCAGAACAACAAAAGCAATTTACAGTATAATACAAGAAAACTTAGTTCTTAAAAGATTAGATCATGTAAACATTGTCCTCAGTTTCTTTTATCAAATTCAAAAAAACGTCAATCTCACATTACAAATATAACAACTCTTATTACTCTATGCAGTATCAAAAAGGAGACACACATTTATTACCCTAAAATTAAATGAGAACTACTGACAAAAATCTAACAAAGCAGACCAGGAATTATATAACTCATATGAATGTAAACCCTTTGATGAGTACAAGTTTGGAAAATTAAAAATGTTTTGAAAGCGTTCACAAATTTAAGAAAAAAATATGAGGAGTAAAATAACAAGTTACTAAAAATCATTTTGTTTAAAACTATTTCTAAAGTTGCTAGTTGGCCATGCTTGAAATGAAAGCAAGTACAGCAGTTATCAGTCACACAGGTATTTCGTACATCGTATGTTGCACTGCACATTACATTATTTCATTACATTAATATACTAGTTACTACTATACTATTACATTAGTTTGTCCCTCTGCTTTCAGTTGTAATGGGCATAGATGACAGTCTGTCTTCAATGTCTAATAATTGTACCGACAAGAAAAGCAAATATTTTATTATATTAATGTTAAACATGTTTTTTTTGCATTGATAATTGATTAACTGCACTTTCTGTACAAATCTAGATAGAAAGAGAGAAATGCATTATTACTGTAAAACGTACAAAACACTACGGTTACAAGATAATATCTTGTAAGTGACCCTTTGTTAAGCCCCTCCTCTGAACAGCAACTGTCCAATCATAGATTAACAAATGTAACTAGGCAACACAGGCCTGTCAAGCTTTGCGTTCCTCTACACATTGAGTTGGTGTGCATGGGGCTCAATTCTCTGTGTCGCATGAGTTTGGAGGGTGGTGTCTTTTTTTGTTGTCTTTCAGAAACATAAAACATAAGAGCAAATGTGTGAGGAATGGATTAAACTTTGTCTTTATCTGCTCTAACGTAAGCGTTGGGCTAATGTTACCCACAGCCAAGCTTGTGTTAGATGCCACTGGTTTGCCAAACTCATGGCTTTTTACCAGGGCTTAAATTGGGTTTTGTGGCAGCGAGTGTTGGTCTGGCTGGGTGACCGTTGCAAGGCTGCTAAATCTAATCCCTATACTTTTTTTTTTGATGATTGTATTTCTGTTTTACTATCTGACCAATGATGTAGCTTTAGCCTTTAGCTTTTAGCATTGATGTTGTGTACATATCATTTACACAGCCATTAAGTAAATTTATATATTTATAATTCTTTTACAGGCTCCTCGTTTTAAAATATGTCAGAGGGAAACATTAAAAAGTCCACTGGAGATGGACTTTTTGCCTGACTCAAGGAGTTAAGCAGGAGAATCAGCATTTTAGCCTACGAAATCCACAGCTGTCAGCTTGAAATGAAAAAGTTTTTTTTATTTCTTTGTGGAATCAAAGCGGGAATGTTTCAACAATTGTAAATTGCAATTGCAAGAAATGCCAGTTTTGATGTTAAATCTGCCACTGTTATCACTATAAACTGCATGTGTGCAGTGCGATAATGGAAAGCTTGACAGACATAGCAACAGAAATTAAGGAGGGTGGGACTTAGTAAATGGTCAAATGTCTGTGACCTCTTATAGCGAGGTGAAGTCCCTCCCCTTCTGGTGGACCACCATGGGACCTTACTTTTGGGAAAAATGTGAACGGTTGTAAATGGCGAGAGACAAATAGTTTGTACCATGAATCACACATATGATGTTAATCAATTTAAAAGATAATTTTAAAGTCAATAAAGTTGTAAAAATTGTTGAAATATCAGACTGTGAAAATACAGAATTAGAATAGCTACACACTCAATGGTTGTGGAATGACTCTCTCTGAAAAGACAATGCTGTTGATGCAGGAGAAGACATGTAGTTCAATGAGCGGTTTCACACAAAACTAAACTATGACAAACTTACCAAGTTGTGACTTTCTTTTAAATTGGCATAATTCAAATGGGAACAAAAAAAAATGTCTCTTGCCATTCACTATCGTTCATATTTATTCTGAAGTAAGGTCCCATGGTGCACACCGGAAGGGGAGTGGCTTCGCCTCTCTTTTTCCTTCTCCTGTGAGGCTGTCTGATGATCACTCTGGCTCAGAACATGTTCACTTCAACAATAGACTGTTCTTCTTGCAGTCTGACTACGTCTTTGGTAAATGCTTATCATGTTACAAAACAAGTTTTCTAAACTGAATGTACGTCAGTGTGTGTGTTTGTGTGTGTGTGTGTATGTGTGTTGTGTGTGTGTGTGTAAGGTTATGTTACAAAAATAAACTTCAGTCACTCACAGCATTGACTTTCTTTCATTTGAACATGTCCCCTACAGTTCATTGCAGCATTAGTGTTCGTGATAGCGATGGAGATGGTGAAGTCTTGATAATGGCACAATAATTAAAACATGTAACCATAGAGACAAAGATGATGATGATGATGATGATGATGGAAGCAGTTGTAAGTTGTTCACTTTAGCATTAAAGCTTATGACGATGTTGCTGATATTCATTGATGCTGATGATAATTTCCACCACGAAGAGTACAGATCTGTTAGTTGATGAACTGAGCGCCTCCATGTGGCACCATCTCCGTCACTCCCCACGCCACCACGTTCCCCCTCTGCATGCAGCCCTGGCCCTCCCACAAAGCCAGCAGGGAAATCTCCTCCTCTGACAGCACCCTGTCCCACATGTTCACCCCTGTCATCTTCCCCGCGAATGCCAGCTTGGGATCGAACCCTCCCTCGAACCCTGGCACCCCGCTCGGAGACTGGGGGCAGCAGCCGTTCCTTTCCTGGCCCAGCTGAAGTGAGCCTCCGTCGGGCAAGACGTGACCCTCAGCCACTCCGGGTGTGGTGGCCACCTTTTTCCCGCCCGCCCCACAGGGACGCCAGACCCTGCTCAGACGACCAAGCCCCACACAAGTGGATCCACTCTGATGTGCCTCCTGGGCTCACCACACCCCGCGCCTCTACCAGGTGAGCCTCGCCTCCGATGGTGAAGAGCACGGAGGTCTGACCGAGCAGCAGCTGGATCTCATATGGGTTGCGGCGGTTTCCGTAGGAGAACAGCACAGTTTTGTTGGAGACAACAGTCGGCTTCACCCACATGCAGACAGTGAAGGCAGAGAGGGAGAGAGGGACGTCTGGTATGACGGAGGAGTAGATTCGACGGGAACGCATGGGGAAGAGGAGCGCCATCTCACAACCTTAAACAACAAGAACATTTGATAGTGTCAAAGTTATTCAACTAAAGAAAGGTTGGAGCTGGCCAATCTTTGATGTTATTCAGGTTGTTTTTTGCATTCCATTCTGTTTTAAAGGGAAACAAAGGTGAGAGGTGTGAAAAGAGATCTAGTATTTTGGATTATGATGTCCCCTGGTAGGAGCTTATAAGTAGAGAAAACCTTGAATTGAACCATGGGAGACTCCACATGAAATCAATTTTGAGAACGAGGACAACCAGTCTAAAGCTACAGCTTGCTCAAGCTAACTAGACTCAGTTGTATTACTTCTTTGTAGTTGGACTGATGCATTTGTTCATTTGACCTATGTCACTGAAATGCATTCATGTATCTTTTTGGAATACAGTACGTTGCTGTATAATGTGGCTAAATGTCTCTTCCCAAAATGGATTGAAAATGCTTGTTAGGTCATATTTTGAATTCTCCTCAGTATGACCATCACAGCTGCAACAATTAATCGATTAGTGTTATTAAATTAACTGCCAACTATTGTGATAATCAATTTGAGTATTATAAAGTTGAAATTCTCTTATTTCAGTTTCTTTATTGTGAATATTTTCTGGTTTCTTTACTTCCAATGACAGTATATTTGGGTTGTGGACAAACTAGACATTTGAGGATGTCATCTTGGGCTCTGGGAAGCACTGAATGACATTTTTCACCATTTTCTGACATTTTATGGACCAAACAACTAATCCATTAATCAGGAAAATAATCAACAGATTAATCGACAATGAAATTAATGGTTAGTTGCAGCCCTATAATGACCGCACTGGATGCTTGTTTGAAAGGTCTATTCAGGTGGCAGTTACTGAAGTCCGGTTGAATAAAAGACAGTCAGAGTTCAGTTTACGGTCAGGTGATGAGATCATGAATCATGGGAGGCTTTTCCTGCCCCACCATCACACACACACACACACACAAACACACACACACCTCTCCCTCTCTGGGTCATCTGGTTCATTGCTTTGTTCTGCTTCATTTCATTCTTTTCCCTCTTTTTCTCTCTTTCTGATCATTCAAACATACTCACTCACTCTCAAACACTCCTTTCTGAACTCGGCCTGCATTGTGAAACCTACGTTTTGGTACATAAAACACAGAGAGACAAACTGTGTGTGGTACTTCCTTATATCCCTTTGAGCAAAGCCTTTCCGGGCAATTTATTCTCCATTACATAATGCAATGTAAACGTGTTTTGTACTGATGAGCTCTGTTGGAGGTATAGTAGACTGGAGTGTGTGTGTATGACTATTTTCAGGAACACATTTAAGACCGAAGGCCTGTTACTTGGGGACAGTTTGTCCAACTGGAGACAAAAGCTGTGTACCCAGTTGGAAAAATTGTGATATTTGGGTCATTGTTCCCCTGGAAATAAATGTAAGTCAATATAAGGCTGCACAGTTCATCAAAATATTATCGAAAATCCCAATATGGCCAAGTCCAATATCCAATTTGCAGACGCTTCAAGTTTTTGATAATTTAAAAATATGAGAGAAAATAGCATTATAATGAAGTACTATAGTGCTGCAGAGATGCCCTGGCCGACAAACGTTGTTCTCCAAATGTAAGAAAACATGGTTGTTCGGTACAGACCCCAACAAATGTCCCATCATCAAGATGTCAATAGTTAAAATAACGACGATGATGAAAATATGATCATTCCCACTAATAGTTGTGAAACAAATTGCAATCACAGTATCTGTTAAAAAGTAAACGTATGCCATCTTTATTTTGCGTTCTCCTTCACTCTCTTTTGAGTTCTCCCTTTGTCATTTTTTATATTAGTCTCTCGCTTGCTCTCTTTTGGTCTCGGTCGGCCCCTCACCCAACCCCTTCACCCCTCCTCCTGTCCCGCCAGTGAGCTGACATGCTCCATCCCTACTAAAACTGTAGATCCCAAATATTGATGTTACATTTGTCTCAGGTTTCTGACACTCAAAAAATAATGTTGAAAAAAGACATTTTGAACCTGCTGAGTGTGTGTGTTCTTGATGGTTTCCAGCTGTCATTGCTTTCCCAGGGTGCTTTGGTGTGGTTTTTGTGGTGACCGGCAAAGGATTACACGTCACTCTGCTCTGTATGTAGGCCTGCTTTACATTTCTGGACTGTATAGTGTGTGCATTTGTGTGTGTGTGTGGGTGTGTGTGTGTGTGTGTGTGAGAATTAGATGAGTAATATAACCTATCCTGTTATTTTTGCAGTTTTATTTGATTAGGTTGAGGAAATGAAGTTGTCTTAATGACATGAGTGATGCCTTTGTGGGACTAAACTTGATCCAAGTTTACTTACACACATCTAGTCACTAAATCTCTAAAGTTACATTGTTATTAGTCAGCGTTTAAATCAAGAATGGAGGGTAAATCAGTGTAGTAGCTCTGCTAACTGGAACCACATGCTTTAGTGGTTTGAGTAGTGCATTTATTGGCTTTGGTTGTTATCTTTAAACATCTAAAAGTCTCGTTAAATATCTGTCAATGAAAATAGCTGAGGGCAAATATTTAGATTGATGGATGATGTCCCCTCTGCCTGAGCTGAACTTGATCCCAAATTTTTTTTTCTTGTGTGATGGCTCACCAAAATGTGCTTATAATAAATGTTAAACAAATGAAAATATGTGAGCTTTATATGGCTGACCCGATACCTGAACCACTAGCCCATCTTCTCCATGTTTGACTTTACTGTATTGACTGAGACTAATGTTCGTAAGAGGAGGGGAAAGGATAGGTTTCTACTTGAGGAGGACAATACGCCTGGAGACAGACAGAGGAAGTGGAAAAGGTATTTAGGACAAATGCGAGCTGCATGATTAGTTGTTGGGCGTTCAGAAGCAAGGCCCAACAGAGGGGGGTCTCATTCTTTTACTTGAAGTGTGACCTGAATGTGTCAACGCAGCAGAAAATGAAAAGGTGGAAGGTTGTTTTGGTTGCACTGTTGAGAAAGGTGAAGACAAATACAACGAAACAGAAAGCTGCAGGTGAAGACTGACGCAGAGATTGCTGCTGGTAAGATGGATTTCTTACCTGCGGGTAGGTATCTTTGCCTGATGACCTCAACACCTCCTCCAGCCCGACCTTCGTCTGTTGCAGTGCAGTCAGCACCCCGTCCAAAGCCACCTCTCGTGATGTGACCTCTTGCTCCCTGTTTCCAGCCTCCCAACCGTCTGGGAGCTGGGATCCTGTCTTTGAATTCATCCCCGTCCCAGCTCCTGGGCTGCTGAAGCAGCTGGTTTCCAGCTTGGCGAGTCGGGAAGCTTGTGTTCGTGCTGCGGACACGAGCTGCTGTAGCATCGCCTCCAGGTGGTTTGAATTCCCAGCAGGATTTCCAGCAGCAGCAGCAGCAGCAGCAGCAGCAGCAGCAGAAGCTTGATCTTTGGGTTTGAGACGCTCCAGGCTTTCTCTTAGGCGGGCCTCGAGGTGCAAGGCCATCCTTCTTCCTGCTGTCTCCACTGCAACCCCACAGGAGCCGCCATACTGAGCTACAAACCTGACCAAGAGGACCAGTGTGAAAGATTTAAATTTAGTCTTCAACAACCACAACTCATTTAGTACCAGACATTGACTTGAAATCAGTCCTGGCTCCCAAGTCACTCATAAAACAAGGGAAAATTAAAATGAAATGGATGAATTCAGGCCAACAGTTGATTAATTGTTCAACTAATTTTAAAGGAAAATTTGCTCTCTAAAAAGATCATTTTCTGTTTTTGTTTGGATTTGACATTTAGGAGCCTTTCTTATGCCTGACGCAAAGCGGCGCACAGTACAGCAACACTTTCATTGCTAGTTTCCAACCAATGCAGTTGGCATTTCACGCTCAATGTCCACATCATGTACTTGCACCCATCTGTGCACCCATGGGTGTGTTGGTCTTACAATGAGGTGTGGTCAGGCACTTTGCTATCCTGAGGCACAAGTGGGTCCTTTCAGTATCCCTGTTCGCTTCTCCAACTTGCCTAATCTGCCAGTGCAACTGGTTCTTAAAGGGAATGGAGATGACACTGTGATTGGTTTAAATTATGTTATGATCAGAACACACTCATGATTAACAGACTAAATACATGGCCTTTGCACCCTGCACCTTACTTTGCACCCAGATTTTGTTCTGTTTAACCATTAGACCATGCATTAGATCATCTAAATAGGACCTTTAATGATGTCATCATGGGTTCTGGAAACATATGATTGGAATTTTTAGTATTAACCAACATTTTAGAGACCAAATGATTAATTAATAGCATAACAAGTATTTGCACTTAATGTGATTTCACACTGAAACACTGAAATTTTTATTAGGATCTCACATGATGAAGAGATACAATAACTGATTTTTAAGTTTTATTTCAGCTTCATTCTTGACCTCTTGATATCGTGACTGAGTTTCTCAGTTAACTTTTTTTTCTGATCCATTTGTCCAACCAACCTGAGCATTTCTCCACGCAGCGACCCCATCTCCACCTTGACAATGTCATCTGCGTACTGAAGCAGCATGTTCTCCCTCATCTGACTGTTCTCCAGCATTGAAAAAATTTTGTCCCATTTGGTCAGGTCTGGAGAACTGCAGGGGGCTGAGGTCGGTGTGGCTGCAGAGAGGGATGGTAAAAAGAGAGAGAGAGAAAAGTTAAGATATGTCAGAAAAGATGGAATCATTGGGATTTCTACAGTATGTATGCAGAGGAGGATTTCACTGTGGGCCTCCCTCTTGAAGTACCCCTGCCTCACAAATGTCCAGCATTTAAACTCTTTATAGGCATAGTTCAGATTATTAAAAGTGTGATCGTATGGGGTACTTATTGATAGTCAGTGTTTTTGCCTACAGTAGATGGTGGTCAGCATGCCCCCAGGTTGGGGAAGCAGCAAGAGTACCAGTGTAGGAAGCTAAGCAATGTACTGCTGTGGACACGATCAGCAGCAGAACATATTTTAGCCACCTAAAAAAAGGCCCACCTAAAAAAAGCTATATCAGTTTAAGTGTACGCTATATTTAGAATATTTTTACCACTCTACCATGCTGTCAGACAGCCTTTTCTGATGGGAAACTAACATTATATAATGTTATATATTATATAAATATTGCTCTCTCTAAACCAACCAGACTCCAAATCAGTACTTTTACCTTGCAGAACACGGAGTTGCTGGTCTACTGCTGCCTAAAACTGTTAAATTGTTTGTGTTATTATGTGACTTTGGTGTTTTAAAAGCTTAGTTTGGATTCACAGACGTCACCCAATAACATATGCAAACTTACAGATCAAGGCGATGGCAGACCAGCAACCCTCATGTACTGAAAGGTAAAATGACAGATTTTGCCCATGGACTTTGGTTGGTGCTGGTACTCCTCTCAGCTTCTTCAAACTAGGGGTAAGCTGACCAGCATCTACTGTAGTTAACACATTAACTATTGATAAGTACTTCACACAACCCCACTTCATATAATATGAACATGTAATCATGTTATATATAATTAGAACGTTTTAAAAGGTTTAACTTGCTCACTGTAGTTTTTTACCAGATGCTGTGGCAGGTGTGGCATCAAAGAGAGCAAGCAGGAAATACCTTTACCTTTGAACACTTTTAACTGAGTTGAACATACTATGATCTCTCCAGCTTTGACAGGAATGTCAAGGCCATAATTGTAAGTAGAATGACAGAAAAAGGAAAATATGTTTAAGTCTTCTGGAAGAGCTGAAAACTGTCAAATCTGCTGGATGATGGCGTATTTTTGGTCGAAGAGATGGTGGAGATGGATAGTTTAACAGCAAGTAAAATGAAGAGTACAGGTGGAGACAATAGAGGAAGTGAGGTTCTTTAGGGGAGAGATAAGAACGTGAGAAAGAATCAGGACGATTGCCTCATAAACCACTTTGCTTTTCCAGTGGGATCATCTGGATTCCTACATGAATGAGGAGAAAAAAGAAAAGGAAAGGGAAACGACTGCTGAGAGTTTGGAGGGGAGATAACAACAGTATAGAAAAACATAGAGAAAGGAGGGTAAAAACAATTTAGGAGGGAGAATATGTGTCAAACACACTGTTCTGATTAACTTCTGAGCCTCTCAAAGCCTGTTTATACCTTCTGGAGGGGCATTATCACAAGACGGCAGGATTTGTTATGGCTGCCTGTCCCCAAGGTTCAAAGTAAATTAGGCCGAAGGTTCATGCACTCTGCTCCCTCTGACTTACCAAACTGAAAGCACAGGTCTGTCAGGGGTTTGTTAAGGTTATTGATGGATCTGGGAGTAAGTAAAGGGTAAAATGACCTTGGACTTTAGCTTTGGTGCTTTTCTACATAGTTTTAGAGCTTATACAGTCAAATCTGCTGCTGTACTTTGAATTGGTCACATCTTATTTCTGTTACTTTTATGTGTTATTTTTACAGTTGTATTTGTGTAAAGTATTTCCACTGTTCTTTAATGAAATAATTATTTTTGGGACCTTTCAAAAGGATGACAGTACAGACCCCAACAAAAATCCTATTTTTTTCAGTCAACATGAAATACAAAAATTACCATTCCCCTAAAACCTTGACTCATGTTTGTGGGTATCATTCACCCCTAGTAGAACTACAATCTGTACGAGGCTCAGACTGGCAACCTAACAATTCTGGCAAATGCCAGATGGGTTGGCCCACCTCCACAAAAGTTGACCTGCTGGCTGTCATACTCTTATATATACGTAGATGTCACGTTGGCATTTTCTGGATAAAAAGCACTAATATGTCTACATTTGTCAACTGATTTCAAGGAGTCGTTTGAATATTCAAGGGTTCATGAGCTTTGTGGAGTAAGTTGGGGGAAAAAAACAACTTAATATAGATCATAAACCCTTGAATATAATATGAACTTTGTTATAGTGCTTTTTATCCAGCAGCAGTGGGTTGGAGAGATCAATGTATGTTTCCTATGTCTAAATCCACTTGCTGTTGGAACAGTCTTGCTGATGGGGGGTTACATTTAAGTAAGACAGTTGTAGGAAGTGGTACCACCTCCCCCCACCCCTTCAAGTGGATCCATCCATCCATGTGAGAGGTCAAGTGAGAAAAAAATCAAATGACGCCAAGACAGAAGGAGCAGAGTTTGAATCCAGAATACACATTAAATGGATAAAGGACCAAAAAATGGTGGAGTGGAAAAGGTCAGAGAGAAAAAGAAAAGCTTTGGAGGCTGATGCTGAAGGATATCAGACAAGACATGCAAAACATATATCAAAAACAATTCTATATGCAAATACAATAGTAGGCCTGTTGCCTATAATCACGTCAAAATGTCATGCCTGATTACGCTATGAACTCCAAACAGTTCTTTGGCCACAATTTTGATTATTGAGTTACAAGAAACGAGGATGGGACCAGCCCACATGAAAACTGCCAGGGCTGAATTTTGTCCCTGGTCCGACTCTGACCTGGACCCCCGTTTTGCCAACAGTCTGGGTTTACTTATCTGTTCCATGTAATGTTTTAGCCTGTCATTCATGTTAAAATGAACTGTGTCATGACCTGTCTCATGTTGTCCTCAATTCAAACTCCACTCAGAGATTCAGAGCAACAATCTGCGTCTTCCTCCAGGCGGTGACCTCTCAAACTCACGTGATTTGACTTTTCCCTCCTCGTCCAGCAGTGGGCCAATTCTGCATTTTTTTTTTTTCTGTTTGTTTCTTTGTCCTTTGTGCTCCCACCTTTTCTCGTTTTAGCAGGAAGAAACAACATTTATTTCGCCCACTGTAATTCATGTGCTTGTATTTTACTATTCTTAGTCATTTTGTTGAAGCCACTCTCATTTTTGCCCTCAGTCAGGTTTAATCACATCGCAGGCTGCGTCCAGAGCAAAAATTTGCTGCTTGTTAACCGTTGGTGCTGCAATTACACCTCCTGCCAACTTTGAAACAACAAACAAATGCAAAATGCAAGCTGCGAGGGGCCCGATGTACGCACGCAAACTCTCATATGCTCTCACACTTTCTTTCATGGAACGCTTGAACACATTGATTTCTTTCACAAACAGT
This sequence comes from Lutjanus argentimaculatus, assembly GCA_034769285.1. Classification (NCBI taxonomy): domain Eukaryota; kingdom Metazoa; phylum Chordata; class Actinopteri; order Lutjaniformes; family Lutjanidae; genus Lutjanus; species Lutjanus argentimaculatus. Next base: position 10,214,746 of record JAWZSL010000001.1, read on the forward strand.
GATGCTCTCTAAAACAGCTGAGAGAAGACTTTCATGGTGATATACTGGAGTGTTTCTGTGACTGGTGAGCAGTCAGTCATGCTGTAATATGTTTTGGTCCCGGTCGGCAGCTTTAAAAGCCCTCAGCTTCTCTGGCTCAGCATATCCTTTGATGCCGCTCATCTCATACACAAACTTTGTCTCTGCCAACAGTCACTGTACATACTGCAGTGCTTGTTCTCTGTTCTCTGTCTATCTCTGTATTTAAAAGTTTTAATCACTTGTGAGGTTTCTATTTTTACTTCTATTCTAATTTTAGTTATACATACCTCATATTTATTTTTTTACTTTCTTTCTTATCTGTACTTATTTCTGTCCTTGATGTATCCTGCTGCAACAACTAAAATCCTCTCTATAGCAATAATTAATTGATTAGTTGTCAACTATTAAATTAATTGCGAACTATTTTGATAATCTGTTTGAGCCATTTTTTAAGAGAAAAAACAATATTATCTGATTCCAGCTTCTTAAATGTATTATGAATACTTATGAGTATTTCCTGTATTTTGAGTATTTTCTTCTCTTTGATGACGTCATCTTGGGCTTTGGGAAACACTGGTTGACATGTTTCATCATATTTGAACATTTTATAGACCAAGCAACTAATCAGTTAATCAGGAAAATAACCAACAGATTAATCAGCAATGAAAATAACTGTTAGTTGTAGCCCTATTTTACTGGTTTCTTTAGTTCTCTCTGACATTAAACTGAATATCTTTGGGTTGTTGGACAAAACAAGACATTTAAGGACATCATCTTGGGAGACACTGATCGATAGGGGTGTAACAGTACGCTAATCTAGACTGATGTATTGATTCACTGTTTCAATGATACAATATGATTGAGACAAAGTGAAAATATCGATCTGTATCATTGTCCATAAGAGGTGCCTTCATTTTGAAATTCCTTTGGCACGTTTGTGTCCCAAATGCCTGGAAGAGCTCAGTCATAAAATTGTTGAATCATCATTTAGTTTTTGTGAGTTGGCATAAATGTAACTGTTCCGTCATGATGGCTGACAGTCATCAGCCACTGAGCCCTCTACCATTGTAACATTGTCATTTAAATGGCTTCTGTATCTTGGGTAGTGTGTCAGACTTTGTGAAATCAGCATAGTTGGCCAAAGAATCAATATAATGTTGTAGGGTGGCCCCCCACTTTATGCAAGCTCTGAATTCCATTGTTGCAATGCTGTGTCATGAGGCAGATGTCACCAATAAATATCTTCATGTGACACAGCCAGCAGAATTAAACGTACATGAAAGTTTATTTCAAGTTTTTTCTCCCAGGACAGAATTTCTATGACATTTTGCACAATTTTCTGACATTTTATAGACCCAAACAAAAATGAACAGATTAATTGACAGTGAAACAAATTGTTATTTGCAGCCTTAAATGTATCAAAAACAAAATACAAAGTACTTAGTAAACAAAGCAAAACTTAGCAAATCAAACATGAAAATGAACAGTGATGACTCTGTCACATCAGCAGCATAGTCGCCAACCAATTTATTTCTTAAATGAATCACCGATGAATTTGAAAACATGTATTCAAAGACCCAAAACACTTACCCTCCAACTTTTTTCTCCAACCTCTGAAGTGTCTACTGGACCCGAACTGTTCATTTCATTATATTTCTCAGTTTTGCTGCTCTCTGTCATCTTATGGTAAAACTTAAATCACATTCTTAAATCTATTCTTAAACTACTGTTCTGCACTTTTTATCAGGGCTCTGCTGATATACACCCCATGATGCATGAATCCTAAAATAAATTAATTTTCACGCTCCAGGATTTAATTAAATTGCAACTACGGCCATCTGAAGATCTTAATCACACACATGCACAGTTTAACACTTACGTTCTGGCGTGTCTCCATCTGTGATTTCATTGTAGTAGGTGTCAGCGTAATTGACCTCAATATCATCCTCCCCGTATGCGAGAACAAGACACACACACGCCGACAGCACACACACTGCCTGGGGGAGCCTCCACTGAAACATACCGCTGCTGCTGACTGAGAGTGTGAGAGAGAGTATGAATGAGTGTGTCTGGTAAGTTTCAGGTCTGCTCCTTGTCTGTGTGTGTGTGTGTGTGTTGTGTCCTCTCTGTCTGTCTCACGTTCTGCTGCGTTGCAGGTCCACCACTCCGTTTTCAACCCCTCACTCCCTCATACAGTATTCGTCCCTCCTCCCCAATGACTCCCCACCTCCCTGTGTGTGCGTGCGTGCGTGTGTGTCTCTTTCATTCTTTCTTGTTAAATGCTGAGCAATCCTTTGGCAGGAAGCCCAGCAATGTAGAGTAGACCAGCCAGAGAGAGGGGCTGCTTAGTCTGTACACACACCACACACACACACACACACACACACACAAGCACATTTGTATTTCTATACAGTACTTATGAGAGCTCCCATTGATTTACTGTATTCATCCATGCACATACAGACCTTCCACCCTGTAACTTCTTCTTAGAGGATAAATCTGTTTTATTACAACTTGGATCTTGTTTTTTGATGTTTGGTCCATCATTTCTATCAGTTATAATAACTCACCACAGTAAATGTTTGGGCTGTACTGAATGTTTTTTTTTCACCAGGTGATTATGCCATTGCTTCAGTGTGCTTCCAGCATCTTGTCTGGAGCTAATGTCTAATTCTACTGGATATGTTATAGTGTGACTTCAGTGAATCCATCCTATCCTGAAGTTACACAGTAACATATACACAATCTAACAGATCGAGGTGGTGGTAGACCAGCAACTCCTGTGTTCTTCTAATAACTGATTTTGCATATGCAGTTTGGTTGGTTTGGAGAGAGTGATATTTGGCTTTTATAATGGCGCATTCCCATCAGAAAGGCTGTCTGACAGCAAAGTAGTGAAAATATTCTAAATATAGTGTACAATTAAAGTGATACTGATTTTTTTTTTAGGTGGCCCTTTTTAATGTGGCTAAAATACCTTTTGCTGATGACCGTGTCCACAACGGTACATTGCTTAGCTGCTGTGCTGCGCTCCAAACTGCAGCTGTGCCGACTGGCATCCTCTGTAGATAATACACTGACTACGCATAAGTAACTCATACAGTCCCATTTCAAATAACTCGAAGTATCCCTTTAAATTGTTTTTAATCCATACTTAGATATGAACCTAAACTTACCCCATTATTACGCAAAATTGTATATTCAAACACATGTGGATGTCCTTTTAGAAAATGAGGAAATGTTTGAAAAATTCTCTAAATTTCCATCCTTGTGAAAGTGTTTGGCTCTCGAGTGTAGAAATGTAAAAGCGGCACTCTGGCCTGCAAGCAAGGCGATGAGTAATGCGTCGTTGGAGGTAGCCTGTATGTCGTAATCAGATATAACTGGAGCTCCTGCGACTCACACAGAGAAGGAGAGAGGGGGGAAGAGGTAATGGAAGGGGGAGGAAGCAGAGAACATAAACTTTCCTGATTTTTGCCCCATGCAGAGACGGTGTATGTGAGCGTGTGTGTGTGTGTGCGTGCGTGTGTACATTGAGGGAAGTTTGAATGGATCCCAGACATCAGGGGTTTCTAAATGGGTTTATTGTTCTCCTGCTTCACTCTGTTTATTTATTTATTTGTCAGCCTCACCAGTGTGTATGTGCATATTTGTGTGTATACACTGTATGTGCATGCGTATGGTGTGACTGTGTGACTGTATATGTTCTTGTGTGTATTTGTGTGTTTGTGTGTATTTTCAAGGGGATGGAAATAATGACTTCCTCATGAGATTTTAGGATTTTCCTGTTCTCCCACCCTGCCGCCTTATTTCTGTCTGTCTCTGTTTCATTGTGTCTGTTTTCTCTCTGTCAAATACTTACTGAAACACACACATCATTTGTTATCTGGGTGGAACAGCCTTTTCATTCAGACAGCTGCACAGACAGAGAGGGAGTTGTGTGAGTAAAAAAGGAAACGGTAGCAAAACTGCCTCACAAGAAGAGCACAATATTGCTTTAAACTGTTTTCTGATATTCGAGCTTTTAAACTTTTATTCCCTAAAGAGGTAAATAGAGTTTAACAATGTCTTTTGCAAATTTTCCGTTTTCTTCACACCCATGTGGTAGATGTGCATCAGACCAGGGGTTTGACACTGTGGGTCTTTCCTCAGTCAGTGGTTAGAAAAAAAAAACCCCACCCCCACTAAATGACTTTCTTTTTATTTAATTTCTGGATAGGATCAATTTGATCCCATAGACACTCAACCAAGAACCAAGACAGTCTAATATTGCTGTTTTGTACTGAAGACTACACCCAATACAAAAAAAGGTCTGTTCAAGCAGGAATTTATTCGTTTCTGACAGGGTAAAACAATAAACTTATCTACTGTATATCTTAACCATCTCTTTAACCAAATAACTAATATAATAACTAATGTAATATTTTTTCACTTCCATTCATTGAGCCTCCCCTGAAAATGTTTGGAGCCCCCTGGTGAGGCCTGCCTCCCACCTCTGCAGACACATTTGACATTTTGTGCTGCTGCTGGTTTTACTCTGTAAAAAATCCTGTGATAGTACCATATGCTGTGTAATGAAGATTGAATATTTAGTAGGGGTGGGAGGAAAAAAATGATTCTCTTAAGTATCATGTTCCTTTTTTTCACAATTCCTGAATTGATTTTTTGATCCCTGAATCAATTTGTATATATATAATATATAGCGCTTGATCCATTAGCTTGATGCTAACACAGAATGCAGATGCTAACACACTTTTTTAATTCATATGCTTCACATGAAATGACGTGTGCATGGACTTGAAGGCATACATTTCATCTGCCCTGTTAAAACAAATTAATAGCTGCGATTTCATTTTTTATTTCTCTGTTTTCAACCCTCCATGTTGACCAGCTACGGCAACATCAAAGAGTCAAAATCAAACTCAAAATACAGCTTTTACTCAGAGGAAACATTGCATGCCAGGGAGGACAGTGTATAGCCTATACATATTCATATAAGGTCTTTATGGTCTAGTGTTAAAAAAGCAGCAAAGATCGCAATAAATCGTAATATTGAATCGCAATACTTGTAGAATCACAGTACATATCGAATCAGAACCCAGGTATCGGGATAGTATCAAATTGGGAAGTAAGTGTATTGTCCCAGACATAGTGTTTAGCATTTGGAACAACTGTCAACAGTTGCTGACCAGGCAAAGAAAATAGCACAGTCACCAAGCATTAAAAAGGAAGAAACATTAAACTAATCAGTACAATTTGATTGGCAAGTGACTGTTGAGTGGCATTACTGCAGAAAAACCTCAGCAAATATGACACTGGTGGGATCAAATAGATGCATATAACAAAAATGTACCAGATATTTGCACAAAATGTACAGAAACTGGAGGAACATTGTATTTGGCAAATCTTCCTGGAAGGAGCAATAGGAGTCATGGGAAGAAGAGTTATAATCAAGAGGATTTTTTTCAAAATAAAACTTATTTGACCCTGGGCTTTGTCTGTTGGGCGTATATCCATGAGAAACATAATTATGGTAAAAATGAACGAGCATTTATGGACCTCAGCTTGCTTTAAGCCAAAAAATGTATTGCACTGTTATGGAAAAAGATTCCCAGACCAAGCACAACTCAGTGGATAATTCCATTAGCAAGGATCACATACATATTTTAAAGGCTTAACAGCTTACATATACAGTATATGAGAATATATGGTGGTCCTTCATTAATTATGTTAAGTATTTATATTTAACAGATGATCGAGTGAATGACTCATTTCTGTGGACAATGCAGTGTCTGAGCTTGTGAAATTTATATTTTACATCTAAATACTTGTTATGTTTTGCATCTATTGCAATTAATACAGTCTGTTTTGTATGGATTACCTTTTGTTGAAACAGAAGCATTCTTGTTTTGAGTATGTTCAGGTTTTTTCTTTCTTGTCAATGCAGCAATTTAAGATAAGATAAGATATATCATATGAACTAACAAGCCATATTTCATGGTTAAAAATTTTAAAAAGATATTCAACACAAAACCACCTTAGCAATGACAGTACAGCAACTAGGAATCTTATTTTGTAGGCTTCCTGTGGAAACTCAGCCCAATAACTAGAGATGATGTGCCTCTTATGATAGATTTTCCACCATTTTGATTTTTTCTACTTAAATTAGTCACTATTTGGAAAGCTTTTTTTTTTTTATCTTAATACATACCTGAACTGTCGTTGCATCAGGTCAGAACATGTTTCTGAGTCATTTTTGGATTTCATTTAGGCCTACTTTGCTGTCCAAGTGTGTCTTACTGATTTGACTTTGCACCAAGGGAAATCATCACATGACATCAAGCACGCACCTCCAGCTGAGTTTAATCTGTGATAACTCAGCAGTTAGTGAAAGAAGTGCTGAGTAATGTGTCTGTCTGGGACTCGTCATTGTCTGAAAGCATCACTCTGAGTTCTTTGGCAATGATATATGATGAAGAGGAAGTTTGGATGGGACATTTTGTCTTTCTCAAACAGACAAAGACAGTCTGTATGGGTGAAGTTACGTAGGTGAAAGGGGAGGATGGTCATTGAGTTTAAGCTTTGCAGGAGAGACTTTCTGTGATGTTTATGGATGTAAATCTACGTATTGCCCTGGTGCACATCTGGCCTGCTGTTATAGTGTACACTTTATGATCTAGATGTAAAATATTTTTATGCATGAAATATTTTGAGTCATGTGTACACGTGATGAAAGCCCCTACATGTCTTTCTTTGGATGGCTTCCAGCTGGACAGACATGTTTCATATGGTCCTGAATACTTTAGGGTTAGCTTTAGGGTCACTCATGCAACAAAAACGAACAGAATCCCAGAGATATGGGCTCTTTGACTCCTGTCTTTTACATTTTGATTTGACAGTTTCTCCGCCCTCACCCACCTGAGGTCATTCAGAGCCTGCATGATATACGACTTTTGGGACATACTTACCACAAAATGAATGTTGGAAGGTACAATGAACATGTTTAAGTCATAAAGATATTCAGAGACATCCCTCTGGATATAATTTGTGCTGATCTCTGCATTTTTGTCCTGTATAATAACCCCCTTACACAAGAGTTCAGTGTTGAGGAGAGTCTTTTGGCAAGTTAGGTGCATTGTTGGATATAAATGGATATGGATATGTGGAATATTTGTCCAAAATAGAACTGCAACAATAGTTAATTCATTGATTAGTCAATGGACAGAAAACAAATCTGTAACAATGTCGATAAGTAATTAACTGTTTTAAGAATTTTTCAAGCAAAAAGTCACTGCATCCACCTTCTTGTATTTTGAAATATTGTATTGTTTTTGTACTCCTCAATGATTGAGTTTTAGCCATGCTAGTGCCATAACTTAATGAGTGATAATGTCAGCGTTTGTATCCCTACTACTTTGGGCCAGACTGAAATATCATAACAGCTATTAAATGGATTGCTAGGAAATGCACTACAGACCTTCCTGGTTCCCATATGATGAATCCTAATAAATTCTGTAATGAATAGAATTTCCTACAGTGATATTACCTTGAAGGCATCAGTACAGATGTCGCCATATTTGCAGGTGTGTGATGTTAACGTGAAGTCAGGATAACCTGTGTATGTTTTTATGATGATAACAGGGTGAGGGAAGTTCAATAAATTCTTCTGATAATTCAGAACTTTCTGAGTTGTTCTTCATCTTAGTTTGATTTCTGGCTAACATCACAACTTCCGTGATCCCACTCTGTCATCCGTGACCAAATACCTGCATAACTGAAAAACTAGCTTCAGCTGTACTTTGTGGTTATTGCTAAGTAGTGAATGTTAGCATGCTAACATACTAAAATAAGATAATGATCGTGGTATAAGATTAACATCAGCATGTTAACATACTCGTGTTAGCATTTAGTTCAAAGTACACCCTCACACAATTTTTTTCCTAGGATGTTGAAGTCATGAGAGGCCTCTCATTCTGACTTGCTTGTACTTGTTGTCTTTGTTGGCTTGGGTCATTTGAGTTGGTTAGGTTTAAGCTTGAGGAGTGTAATTGGTTAGAGTAAGAATATCAGGTTAAGCCAATCAGAGGCAGAGTAGGATGGGTCATGCCTTCACCATCCTGGGAAAAAAATCAGCCCCCTCACAGTGCCATTAGCATGGCCATAGACTTTTAATCTTGCTGGCTGTTAGTCAGACAAAATCTAATTGTGATGTAAATTTTCACAACTTGCTTTTAAAGACTGAACTATTGCTGTTTGGTAGATTCCTCGATAATAAAATAATCTATTGTTGCAGCCCCTGCACTCAGCACAACAAGAAGCATCTTTAGCATTTCTACCCACCAATATAGAAAGCAAACTAAATGTGTTTGAATGTTGTTGTTTTTGTGGAACTCAGGGAAATGTGTAAAACCTTGATTTTGCTCTCAGTTTTGTGCTATCCTTTCTCTTGGTCCTTTCAGGTTTTGACCTTAACAACGTTTGAGCCTAAAATGTCTTTACTTAACACGTAAAAAAAAATAAAATATGCATGTGTTTCTTTAAAGGACCACTGTGTAGGCTTTAGCAGGCTCAAACTGTGAGCTTGTTGATTGCAAACACCTTGTCTCACTCTCCCCTTCCAAGCACGTAGGAGAAACGTAAATGGACCTATCAAGAGCCGATGTTTGGTTTCTCTTGTCAGTGCAACATGGTGACCTCCGTGGAAGAGGACTTGCACCCTCTTTAGATAAGCGGATCAGTCTAAGGTTAGTTACCTGAGAATCTCAATGATTCTTGTTTTCAGGTGATTATACACTAATGAAAACATACTGATGAATATTATATTCCATTTCTGCCATATAAATCCCCCTAAATCTTAAACACTAGGCCTTTAATTCAGATCTCATAAAGTTACATTGATTTAGGTGCACTGGCCTCAGCACTGTTAGTGATACCTTCAGTTTATGGTTTTGTCATTGCTGTGGGTTGTAATGTCTTATTACCACAGCCACCTCTACTATGGCAAAGACACTAAAAATCAGTTTTCCCATGACTCAGACTGTTTTAGTGTCCTCGTAGGGGCTTTATGGAAGTATTTTGCACATTTAACATTTTAATATACCAGGGACAAAGAAAGAATATCACTGTAAGATGGCCAATAGCTGTATTTTTGTATTTGAAGTTAAGTGTCTCTGAGAATTAGAAATTTTCTTTTGTGACTCACCTTGGAATTCTAATGTGACATTTGGGAAACTGCACAGCAAAAGAAAGCCATCATGTCCTCTCCTGCCTCTTCACATGAAGTTAACAATAGTTTGTCAGATCAGTTTGTTCTCAATTTTCTTGGAAAGTGTCCGAGCAGCCTTTCAAAAATGTCGTCTTTGTGTGCTGAGGAAGCAAAGGTCATTACAGGATGTTTTATTGACATTTGTAAGCCATGTTGATGGGTTGGGTGTAAGCTGGAATGAAGGTATGAAGGCCAGATACAGCTGTAGGGAGATACCGTGGGAGTCAAATAAGGCGGTTTGACAAAATAAAATATGAGCCATTAAGTACATATTTAATCAAAAATCAAAAGAATATATTCAGTCCAGCCAGGTTGTGTCTCAGGTACAGATAGGTTCTAAAAACCCTCCTCAGTGTGTTTCTGTGCAGATCCTCGTCCTCTCCTCCTGCCTTTTAACATTCCTCAGACCTGTAAATGCTACAACCTCAACTTTATGGTTATTACCAGCTCTCTCTTTCTGCACATGTACTGTATCTGTCTCTTTTTATGATGATTTGTGTCATAAGTGTAGAGATGGCTGCTGTATGTTTGTGATGTTATACAGTATGATCTATGATGAAAGGTAAGAGAACGGGACATAAAAAGGGCCAATGGCCATATTCTAGATATTTATGGGAAGTTTCCTCCTCCTCCTCTGCCTCTGTGCAGAACAGTACAGAACAGTCCGTCCTCTCTGTTGATTCTGTTCCAGGATCAGCCTGTGGTTAAAAGTGATTTACAGCTGTGATTCACCTGCTTATCCCATTAAAACCCATTTATTTAGGCTCCTGCTGTAAGATTTTTATCAAATGTGACAAAAGTTCACCATATTATGGACCAGATATGATAAATGCTACAAATACAGTAAATATGATAAATACTGCTTTCAAGATGTCAAAGGCGACTGTTCTTGAATTGAAAGTTTTAGTGTTATCAGTGGACGACATGTTGATCGGTCCACCATTTCCAGACAGAAATATATCAGAAGTTTTGGTTGAATTGCCATGAAATTTTGTACAAACATTCATGGTTCCCAGGTGATGATTTTTGTTGATTCCTTGACTTTTCTTGTAGTGTCACAATGAGACTCACTTTTGTGGTTTTGAATTTAATGTTTCAACAACTATTGGATTGATTGTTCAGTATTTTAGCAGTTCTTGTTGATACATTACTGTTTTATTTGGTATGAATAAATTTGTAATAAATTCTAAATTTAAAAGAAAACAATATGTTGGCCTAAATGGATAGACTTAGAGATGTGCTGATCCACTTTTTTTGAGTTCCAGAATTGTGATATCTACCAATGCCAGTACTATACCGATACTAGTGCTTTTTTTTCTTGACTTAAGTTTAGTGGGTAAAAATTCAGTGTCAGTTGTTGTTTATCCAGTTAAAATTTTGACCATCTGGAAAGCTTGTTTAGTTTGTGTAATGTAACTTGTGTAATTGCATCCTTCAACCACTGATGGGCGGTATAGGATTCTGGTTTGTCACATTCACATGTGCAGCAGATATGCAGAGAAACTGCCTTCATTTGCATAATTTCCCATGATGCACTGCTCAGAGTTTCACTCAAGCTGTATATCCATACATCATGATAATATATGTTCATGAAAAGTAGATGTGAAAAGTGCTATTTGACTTATGTCAACCTTATGTGTCCAAGCTGAAAAGTTGTTTGTTATATTACAAGTGTTCATTACTTCATCCTTCAAAACTTCGTCCTATTCTTCTATCATTCTGATGTCTTTCTTCACTCAGTAAATTTAATAAAAGACTATTGAAATAAATCCCCAAACATTCAGTCCTGTGACATAAAACCTTTATTTTACACAACTTGTATTATGAGCTCCAAAATGTTACTGTGGTTAAAAATTAAATTTGCAATATCTGCTTGTCTGGTGTTTGTTTCACTGTAGAACACAAAAGCCATTGTTTGAAATCTTGAAATGTCACCAATAATGAACCTACCATTTGAAAACAAGAGTCTTTGTTCCGGGATGTGAATCATTTAAAGATGTTGCATACGTGAGTCAAAGGCTGTTGGGTAATGCCGTGGGTTTTGTTGGGCCGCGTGCTGATTTACAAATGCCTTTATGTCCACTCATGCGTCAGCACTGACTTTCTTTTTTCCTGCATCAGCATCATTGACGGAACATTGACAACAAATGGAAAAAGTTTTATTCACTAAACACAGATGTTGTATCATGACTGGGGGTCATGTACATGTATGTGTTTTCTGCAGAAAATAATAATGTTACAGTAAATATGCATAATGTTGCAATACAGCTATATCGCAAACAGCTTAAAGGAAAATTCTGCTTTCATACAGCTGGCTTATTTTCAAAGCTTTGATCATTGATTGTCTTGGTAGTAACAAAATTAGAGACACCAAGTTAATTGTTGAGATCTGGGAGTGCAGTGACATAGATAACAAGAGGTCTGATGGAGAGAAAAACTTAAAGCAGTCAGATAATAATGATAATAATAATAATAATAATAAACTGATCTTACAAAGTGCTTTGACAGACAAAGCAAAAGAGCACAAGAGCAGGATACCCAGGAGGCAAAATAACAACAGAGGGCCAAACAGGAGCAAGCAAAAATTGATGTAAAACAAGACACAAGTAAAAGACACTAAAACATAGTAAAACAATACAAAACAGTAAAAGAGATAAGAACAGAGAAACTAGAAAAACATGATGATCGTTCTTTCTTTGGTGATGGTCTTCAGTATCCAAATCGTGGTCACCAAGTTTGTATTTAAAAATGTACGGTGTACAGTTTTGAATTCAGCTATGTGGCTCACTAAAATCTTTGTCTCTCTCTCTGCAGGTAACCACATGCTGTTACGGGTGTTGCCCTCAGTCTATCCCAGACAACCAGACACCATCCACCGTCACCTAGGTAACCTCACTGCAATGATGTCACAGCTGGAATCATCGGAGCAACAACACCTGATCAGACTCATTCAGATGGTTGCAGAGCAGCATCCACTCGTGAGTGTTTGCATAGTCTTTGGTTTGGTTTTATGCTGGAAATAAAGCACAGTGTTATTATGGTGTATTTGGGCCAATAGGTTAAATAAAAACATGAAACACTGAGTCTGTGGAGAGGGATAATATTGGGAGATTAAAGTGGTAAATTTACGATTAAAAACTTCAAAAACTGCAAATTTATGAGAGAAAAGTTTAATCTCTCAAATAAAACTTTGTCATATATTTTAAAATCTTTTTGTTAGCGCCATCTTCATCAGCCTTGGAACAGTTTCAATAAGTCATGGCCTACAAACACATAATTAAAACACCTATTTTTTTAAATGATGAAGTAGTTACAATAGTAGACTTTGCGGTTATCTGAAAATGAAACACCATCCAACTAAATCAGAATTAAGTCTCTGGGGTATAAATTTCTATTTAATTTGGCCATGGCTTACAATAAAGTACGTTTGTGGCTTTTTTTGTCACATCTCTGCCTATGAGCCAAGCTTAGTCAGACCTTTTACTGCTCAACTTTGTAATAGCCTCATGTCGATATGTGGAAAAATTACACTGGAAAATAGTTAGTGAAGTGAAGAAATAATGTTTTGCATGAGGAGAACACATTTCTCAGTAGGAATTCCCTTAATCCTGCATGTTTTGCTGAACATGAGGGGAAAGTACCACATACCAGCAAACAGAGCGCATGGCACTGGAGACACACAACCAGCCATCTGGAGTTATTCTAATCTCCACCCCACACGCAGACACACTAAATATTTCCGTTGTAGCTGCATTCGTCACCAAATCTTCTCCATCCTAATATTCACTTACTGGAAGTGATGTGGTATTCAACCTTTTTTATCAAACATCTTCTCACTGACGAAGAGATATTTTTGATATTAACACAATTAATCAGACAAGTGACTCATAAAATAGCAGCAGGAGGGCCGCCGATGGTGGGCATTGTCAGTCTGATCCAGTCCAGTCTAGTGCAGCCCAGTGTGACCAGTCCAGATAATGAGGAGGAAGACAGACGAGCTATTGTTTATTATTAGTCACCAGTCGGTTCATCTTGCGCCGAGGTCACTCCTCTCACCTCCGGCCTTCATTAAACACACCTAAAGCCTCTGTTTTGTAGTGTTTGTGAGTGAGTGGCTGTGGTGCCCAAACTGGGAGAAAATCGACCATTCCTAAGCCCCGCCCCATTTTTGCTCTGTTTTCTTACAGTTGAGCAAGCGTGGTACTCAACTGAACTTTCTCCCTTTATTTTTCCTGTACTTAGATATGCTGTGTGCCACGCTTCTCTGTACTGAAAAGAAAACCAAATTTTGAAGATAAGATGTGTGAGGACCTGTAAAAGTGCCGGGCTTGTAAGCAAATCTGACATAGTGGCCAAACTGTGTAATGACAATGTCATGTGATGCACTGCAGCTAAAAAAGCCTTTCTCCCATAAGCTTACATTGTGAATGAAGTGGCTACATTTTGTGAGCATCACAACCCCGGCAAAACAACTTGTTTCAATATTAGGATATCTGTTTGGTCCAATAACATTTGGAAAGTCTAGAAGAGGAATGAACAGAGGTCCTTCTCCACTGCTGTATCCAGTTCTCTCCAGGATCTAGCTAGCTAACAATTAGTGTGGATTAGCTTGCTAGCTATGTAGTGTTTAGCTAAAGAGTGAACAATGGCTTGCTAACAGTTGATAGACATCAGCTAGCTAGTTCTCTAGTGTTTTGCTAATGTTCAATCTTGAGGAGTCGAGCACGTAGTAGACTTAAGTCCAGGCAACAGGAAAGTAGAAAGCTGATCAAGGTTCCAGAAAAGGGTGTGTCTTAGGAAGGGTCATTTCAATATTAAAATCAAGAAAAATGAATAATGCTTTAACTGTCTTTCCTCTTTATTTGTGTTACTTCTCACCCGTACAGATGTTGAGCCCTCAGGTGCCCGCACTAGTCAGTTACCTGGGAGACCAATCCCTAACTGAGGCCCTACTGGGTGCGCTCGTGGACGTGTCACAGGCCAGCCCTTCCTCACTGATCAGCTTTCTGCCAGCGCTGAGAATTGTAGGACAACAATGTCCTGCTCTCCTGGGTCACATGGCCAAAATCCACGGTGCCGTGGGTATCATCAGTGAGGTACAAACACACACTCAAAACACACAAAACTTAAGGCTAATCTTTAATTAAAGTTAAATTTTAGCTTGTTTTATCTGTTCAAAAATCAGACAGCAATTCATGATGTAACCAGCAGAGATTAAATTTAAAAAATGAGATGTAACATGATGACAGTTTAGCTTTTTACTTGTTGCATTATCTGTATTCATATGCGGATATCTGTTTGTAGAGATTATCCTCCAACTCTTTTCTTGCATCTCAAGTTGCTAATCGGACTGTGAACAATTAATGGCACACCGAAAAGGAGTTCTTGGCCCAGATATCCTGGCTATCCTGCATAATTCAGCTTGGATGTCTACCCTCCACCTCTGGGTAGCCAGGAGGCGTGTTGGATGAATATTTTTGTCACCTAAGTAATATTTTTATACTAAGGTGGTGATACACTGCAACATGGGCACTGGCATCAGAAGAGCTCAGCTTTCTATGCACTGAGGAATTTATAACTTCAATTGACTGCATTTACCATCAACACTGACTGGACATTCACATGAAAGGAGCTTAGGCAAATTTTCCCTCTAAGGAACATGAGGAGATAAGATGAAAAAGAAAGACTTTAAAGACAGAGAAGGAAATAACAATCAGTCTTACTCTGAGCATTCTAGCAGAAAACGCACAAAATCACATGCAGGTGGTGTGTGTTGCTGTCTGCTGCAAATGTGTCTGTGTTGTCTGTGGATTGGCTGTTTGTGGTAAATTGATAGAAGACAGGCTGCAAAAACACATTCATGTAAAAATGGCATGGGAATAACACTATTAATGCACCTTAAGTCTGCTTGGCGGTGGTTATTCTCACACACACATGCACGCACACACACACACACAGAAACATGCAGGAGTGATTATTTTAATGAGTGGGGAGGAATTGGCTGCACTCTCACATGACTTGTTCTCTGTTGTCCTGCCAAGTATAAAACACAGTCTCACACCTGACAGGCCGGGCAGATCCGGAGGTTGTGACGGCTGTCTAACACCTACATCAGTGTTCATCTGGAGCCTACGTCTGTCCTAAAACAAACACACACCGACTCCTCAGAGGCTTCTGTCTCTCTACAGCTAAACAGAGATGAAGAAACACAGCAAATCGCTGTCCTGGTGGCGGCTGGAGAAACCTAATTTGAAGGAACAGTTAAAGAGCAGCTCTGTTAGCCGTAACCTAATGGTGCAAGCATGGCACAATTTAAGGGAATATTAACCTCAAGAAAGGTACTTCTTGATACATATTGTAGGAAATGGAAATTCAGCTGTATTACAGAGGAGAAAGTTTCGTCTTCAAAAAGGGGCAATATCAACTGAATGTCCTTCCTGGTATTGTGAAGTATTTGCTTATATCAGTTTGATGCAGCAGTAATAATTCCTCATAGTATGGCTGCTGAAACTGTTACTATTTCTACTACTTTTGTACATTTTTTAAGACTTACAATATCAAACTTTGTTTCAGAGAAGGCTAAATTTGTCCCATGAGCCTCATTTGGGCCAATCCACGGGTTAAACACTTGGCTGCCCCACAGGTTTGGCTGCTCATTTGCCCCTAATAGCACTTCTTCTGTTGTAAAAAGTGGTGTTTTGGCTATTAACTGACTGTGGACCCCTAGGCCCCTCTGCAAAAACACTTGAGCTGCTGATTACAGGTTAATTAGCCTAACAACTAGAGCAAACTGCAAGATGACATGGCAGCTAACTGATGGACTGGAGAGGGAAGGAGTGATGTAAACATCACAAATATACACAGGCTCGCAGTGGAAGGTCGGTAAGTCCATGGTTGCACTAAACTGAACTGTGACAGAACTTCTTGCCTGGTATTGTATTCATCAGAAAACTATTCTACTACTAATATATATTTTGTGAAGACATACAAAATCAAAATTTGTTTCAGAGTTGGCAAATTTGTCCCCTGAGCCTCATTTTGACCACGGGTCAAAAACTTGGCTGCCCAGCAGAATTGGCTGCTCATTTGCCCCTAATAGCACTTCTTCTGATGTAAAAAGTGGTGTTTCAGCCATTAAGTTACAGTGGACCCCTGGGTCCCTCTGCAAAAACACTTGAGCTGCTGATGACAGGAGCAGCTGAAGCAAACTGCAAGGTGGTATCACTGCTGACTGATGGACTGGAGAGGGTGGGAGTGATTTATGGTAGCTGGGCAATATACTGATATTATGTTGTTATCGTGATATCGTGGGCCTAGATATCATATATTTTAGATATCATTATATGGCAATAAGTGTTATCTCCACTTTACTGTTGGTTATTTATCAAAATTCAGAAAGAGAAGAAAGAGAGCACTGTTACTGGATAACAGGTAAAAAAAAGGTTGTATTTTTTTATAAGATACACTGAGAAGCCTCTGTGAACGAGTTAATGTGGTGCGGAGGTCACATATGGGCTAGCCTGACATATGGGTATATAGTGCATGAAATAGTTGTATCAACTTGTGTTGTGTAGACGTAGTAAGTGATGCACGATTGTCCACGCAACACTGTGTAATAGTGGGCAGGATGAAGTCACACATTACAGTCAGTCTGTAGTGATGAAGGTGACAGCAGTACAGGGTGAAGGCTCCCACTCTCTCTGCTCCTCTGGGTCCATTTAAGGCAGTTTAACATCAATTTGGGTAAATTAACAAAGGGGGGGGGGGTAGCATGACTGTCTTTAGATGATGCGTGCCCCTCCCCATACACACACACCCAAATGGACATACGCACACAGAGATTATGGTGCTGGAAACCATAATAAAGTTTTCTTTTACTCCAGGGCAACCTTTCCTCCAAAATCTCCCTTCCTCCTCAATCTTTTTGTGGAGAAACCTGCCAACCCAGCTTCAACGCACACACACAAATACACACATACACACACACACACACACACACATGAACCCACGCAGTTGTTGAGACCTCAGTGTCCTGTCTTTCTTCACACTGGAACCATTTGGAAAATAACCCATGTTTTTCTGGGAAATGCCTCCACAGAGGCCTTGATGGCAGTGGAGAGTACCTCCTGTGGGTTTGTGTTTGTGCCCTACGCACATATGCACGCACACAAACACACACACACATTCTCATTGGGATGCATTTGTACTTGATTGTAACAGGATTGCACAATAGTCTCTCTGGCTTCCCTTACCTCCTGAAGGGAGTTAGTATATATTGTGTTTCTGGACTTATTTCTTGTTAGATCAGTATATATCACCACGTTCATCAGTACACTGAGAGAAAGAAGCCCCCTGCATCGTCCTCTGTACTCTGTAACACTGCCCAACAGACCCGTAGGAAATCCTAGTTGTGAGAAACGAAGATGATGTTTATTTGGTGCCAGTGCTTTTTCAGAAATCTGTTGATTGAACTCTGTCGTCATTTCAAGGTTATAGTTTGTGGTGATTTTGTACTATACTGCATTAGTCTTTTTTGCCCATCTTTCTTTGTTAATTTCAATATCATGCAGTCCCCCACAACATCACCACAAAGTATAGACCCATAAAATGTGCAGCAGAGTTAACAGTCAAACGATTTGTATATCTTCAACAAAATCTTAACTGTTAAAGTAATTAACTTATCACACTGCATGTCTTTGGACTGTGGGAGGAAGCCAGAGAACCCGGAGAGAACCCACGCAGACACGGGGAGAACATGCAAACTCCGCACAGAAAGGCCCTGCCCCAGCCAGCTGGGGGATTGATCATAAAATTATAAAACCTTCAAAAAGCTTTTTTTTGTTTTGTTTTGTTTATTTCAACTTTATGGTTACTGGACAAAGTTAAACAAACATACATTCAAGTTATTACAACATTTCTTCTGAACTTGTTGAAATGGAAATCCAAAATTTGTAATCTGTAAAGATTCCCTTTACTTTTTCTGCCCCTCTCCTCCCAGTGTGTTGCAGCTATCTTCACCTCTACTTTCATCTAAACACATCTTAAAACTCACACTCTTACATATGCACATCATAATCTCTACCCTCAACCACTGCCCTCCACCTCCTCATTAACACATCATTTATGAGACAGTACCCGCCAGAAACAGTGTTTGTAAAACCATTTGTTACCCTGAAGAAATAATAATTAAAAACAACAACAACAACACAAACAAGCATGACAAACAACTAATATTAGCCCATATCCATCTGATCACCCAAGACACATGTTAATACCAGGTCTGAACAGGGCCGAAGGTAACCTGGCTTGGTTTTAAAGTGTCACGAGCCAAAAAGGTTGGGAATGGCACCAGTCTTGTGCAAGTTCACACTTAAAAAGAGCTAGCTCCAAGTTCAGGTCACACAGATAAAAATGAACTAGTTCATGTTCATAGTTAACAATTTTGAATTTTGAACTAAGTTCACAGTAACAAAAATGAAACAGTTGATTATCAATCCTTCCATTTTTGTTTTTGTTTTTGTTTGTTTTTTTCTTTTTTAATTGTTAGTTTTTTGTTTTGTTTTTTATCTTATTTTGAACCTCCTCCTACCAGGGATGCTGGAGTCTTTATAATGATGTAATTCTAAGTGGTACATGATATCCATGTTTTAATTTCAAGTCCCAGGATTACTCACATCTATAATTAATAAGATCAATTCACAACTTGAGAACATTTTACACTATAACAGACAGCAAAAAAGGAAAAGAGTGAATATGATGTGGATATACAGTATCTGTTTGTCTATTTCTCACTCTAACACAATCTCAAGTCTTCAGTGTAGTTCATACACCTCATGCTGCGTGATCAACCAAAGTTTTTACGCCAGAATTTCTGTCCGTATTCACAGGCTTCTTCTCTCTCTGCTGCGATCATACTGTTTTTTTGAAGTTTTTTTTTTTTTTTTTTTTTGGCATTTTTGCCTTTATTGGACAGGACAGCCAGAGAGTAGACAGAAAACGGGGCAGAGAGAGGGGGGATGACACGCAGCAAGGGCCGAAGGTGGGAGTCGAACCAGCGGCCGCTGCAGAGGACTAACAGCCTCCATACATGGGTCGGACGCTCTACCAACTGAGCTAGCTGTCCGCCCGGATCATTCTGTTTTTTTTAATCAGCTGATGACGTGAGGGCCGTCGTCTCTCTCAGGAGTGAGTGATGTTCACGTTCATAAAATCGCAAACTGATCCATTCAGGTCACTGTTCACAAAAAATCTGAGCATGTTCAATGAACGCCACTCTTTTTGAGGGTTCATGCACAACACTGACTGGCACAGAGACAGAACATGACATGTAGTCCCTAAGTGGTTTAAAAAGTGTAGACACTAGCTGTACAAACCAATAACAAGTGTGCAGTAGGTCATACAGTATGTATTTGGTCATAAACTAATCGAATTGACTAAAATAACTGACATACTTAGAGTTTTTTGGTGGAGGTCTTACTCTTTTTCATTAACATGTGGTATTAAATTAGTTCATTAACTGTTAACATCAAGTTTCGATGAGTGTGATGTTTTTGTACTGAGGGAATATCACTTTTTGATGCTCTTCAATTACTTTGCTGAAAGTCCTCACAGTTTGTGCATTTAGATTTCAAAGCTGAAATCATCTCTCCCTTGATATATGTACTCATTTTCACAAATAATTAATGCGCTGTGGGAAGGATAGCACACATCCACGCACACAGCAGTATCTCCATGTGGCTTGTTAGGCAGAGAGGTTCGTGGTTGTGTGCCAGACTGCAGCTCAGAGGGAAGCAGAGAGATCAGTGTGCTGATGGACAATCAGGGGAAGCTAAGCGACCCAGCAAACAGGGAATGAAAAAAAAAAGGTTAGTGCGGCACGGAGAAAGGATCTGGCTTGTCGCTGGACTGATGGAGTTTTTTTCTTTCTTTTCTTTTTTTTTTTTGTTAACTGAATCTTTCAATATTTAAATTAACAGATATCTCTTGCACACACGCACATGTGCTACTGCCAGAGGAGATTGGCTCCCATTGTTGCTGGAATTATGATACGGCAGTGATGGAAATTAATGGGCCAAGTTGTGTCTTTCTCAGAGGATGTGTTTACGTGTGTGTGTTTGTGCACACATGAGGCAGAAAGATTTGTCTCTCCTGATCAGTATCTGTCCTGTTACTATGGAGGAGTATCTGTTACTCTGCCATAATTTTTTGGAAATCACGAACAGTTATAATTAAATACAACAGTTCTTTTTCTTCTTCTTTTTTTTCAAAACTTCCTGTTATTGTCCTCTTTAACAGGGTTTTACATAAGAATTTGGTCATGAGTTAAACCAGTGATGTGTTTAGGACATCTGATCAAAGCCAAGTGCTTTTTCCACACAATTAAACACGATCTGTCATGTTCGATGATTAAGGAGGGCTTCATATGACCTGGCAGGCATTTGTAATAGTAATACTGTAAAATGTCTCACTTGCAAACTGTAAATGATGCAAGTTCTGTTTATGCTGTAATGTTTGGAAGTATTGTAGTGAGTCCTTAAAAAGTAAAATTGTCTCAACAATAAAAACCTGAACTGTGGTGCACACACGTCTCTGTACCTGCAGCCTGCTCTCCAGGCGTGCTTCTATTTTTCAAACTCCTAAATACCTACTTGGCATGTTGTAACATTATAAAGTCAAGTTCTGCCTTTTCTGGTAGTTTTAGCATCCACATATAAATTTAGCATCCTACAGAGAGTGCTTGTGAAACATGCCCAAACTGTGCAGTAACTGCATTCCTCTCTCCTCGTTACAAGGTGTGCCCGAGCCCTGTAAGCACAGGTTGGCTCTGTCCGTCTTTCTGTCCCTCCATCAATCAATCGGTTTGTCTTTTTTCAGTCCAGGCAGTGGGAGCTTTTATAACCATAGAGAATTCAGTTAAAAAAAAAAATCCTGGTTTTGTTTTTGTCCACAGATGGGGGTCTTTGTTGGCTTTGGTTCGGCTTTAAAACACAGCAAGAGAGCTGTTACCAAATCCTGTCACCTTAGTTCATCTGTTATCACAATAATTTCTGTGTTGACTGGTTTACGCCACTTTATAATGTCTGGTTTTTATTAAATAATGGGTTAGGATCCAAAGTGGGTACGGATAAAACCTTGCAGTTTCAGATTGTGATTCAGTGAAAGTACATGTTGCATTTACAGGCCTATATTGATTGTGATTTTACATGTAAGAGAAAACGGTGCATATAACAGAGAGATTTGTGTATACATGACATGTATTTTTCAAGACTTGCAGACCTCTGAAGTTAGCTTCATGTTCAGCAGTTAAAGGGAAAGTTATGGGAACCTAAATGGTATAATCTGCAACATTTTCCTTAAAAAACAGTGTATTGATTAATATAAACATAATCCTTTTCAGTCATCATTTATGACCCGCTAGAAGTGTGTTGTGGCGGCTGTGTCTGCAGAGACGTCATTTTGCTGTGCTTGAGAAGTTTCACCAACCAAAAACATTGGTATTTGACGTCCTGATGCGTTTACAAACAGCTCGGAAAAATCCTACCGACTCTACCTTTAACTTACATTGCTGAGCGGCAGATCCTCAATTTTTACGTCTCTTTCTGTAATGAAAGCATTCTAGACGTTTTAAGTAAACCCTTTACCCTGTCTGAAACCACTTTCAGTTTTGTGAAACCTTTATTCTATTTGTGAAAATGCAAAAAAGGGAGATCTCTCTGCTTTTTTTCTGCATTGGGTCAGGTCCAGATAAAAAACAGCCATAATTAGACATCTGGGCTAGATTAGAGCAGTGGTTCCCACACTTTTTCTGGTATGCCCCCCTTTCAGAAGCCAAAAAAAGTTTGTGCCCCGCACCCCACAATTTTTTTATCAATTATTAACGATAATTGGAGATGGAACTGATGAAAAAATGATTCAAACATTGAATTTTAGTAAAATAAAGGTTGTTTGTTGTCTTGTTTGTTTATGTCCCACATAGATCATATTCATTCAATTTCATTTCATTCTTTGTCTCCCCTGGCCGACCATGCCCCCCTGCAGTGGCTCCTCAAGTGGCAGTCAAACAAGCTTTAACTTTCCCTTAACTTTCTCCTTGACTGTTGAATTGGAAGCCAACTTGAGTGTCGTGCAAGTCTTGCTCATGTATTTCCTGATTTGAGTGACTTCCTGCTTAAGGAGGAACTTCCTAGTCAGTGAAAGTATTGGATACCAAGAAACATATATACATATACATATGTGAAAGTGACAATATAATTATGTGAGTAGATCGTATATAATACATAATAATATGGTATATAGTATATACATGTGAGAATGAAAAAATATATTTAAGAGCTAGAATGTAAGTATGCTGGAGTAAAGAATACATGTATGTGTGGAAGTCTCAATATAGTATATGTATATATAAAAGGTGAATATATTTGTGTGAGAGGGCCAGACTGAATTAAGGCTTGTACTGGCCCTCATAAACCTTCCGTTGAGAATACAACAAATAGTAGTTCAGTATTATTCCATGTCAAAGGTGAACAGGTTGAATATTGTACTCTGGATACAGTTTACACAAAAAGCAAGCAGAGAATGATGAAATGTGTATGTATGCGTGTTATTTCGAAGGCCAGTGGGGAAAGCAAAGGCATTTGGGGAAACAAGTTTATATTTTCCAGGTTTTCCAAGAGCCAGCTGCATGTGTTTGTATTTATTCTTGTTTGCCATTATTTAGAAACAAAAGAAGTTACACCAAACCCCCCAAACTGCTTGGAAGTGTAAAACTAATGTGTGTTGAATTAGATAAAATGCACTCTTTTTTTCACCAAAACACATGTAGTGAAACATTTCTTTTAAGCCTTCCTACAACACAACACAACACTAGTCCTAGTGATTTTCTGTTAACTCACAAACAACCCACAACAGAAATCACCATTAAACTGCATATTTTTGTACAAACTGCAATTCACAAAAAGTTGGGTCATTGGAATATTTAATTGAATACAGTACAAAGACAAGATATTTAACATTCAGACTGATAAACTTTATTGGTTTTTTTTGTAAATATACACTCATTCTGAATTTGGTGCCTGCAACAAAAACCAACAAACTCCAAAAAAGTTTGGACAGGGGCAACAAAAGACTGGGAAAGTTTCTCAACACGCAATTTCAAGGAATTTAGGGATTTCACCTTCTACAATCAACAGTAGCATTTAAAGTTTCAGAGAATCCACTGAAATCTTTGCACATGTAAGGAGCAAGGCCGAAAACCAACATTGAATGGATGTGACCTTTGACCCCCTCTCAACTTTTTGGGAATTGGGGTTTGTACAGTAAAACAATTAGTTGTCTTTCTTCTTGTCTTTCTTTCATTCTTTATTTTCTCATTTCTTTTCTTGAATTTTAGCCAGCGTGGATCACAGCACAGATATTATCATTTTAACACCTTGTCTCTCTGTTGTCTCCTTTCTCCAGACTCATGCTCACAGCTCGTTGGTCTACCTGGTGTCCCTTCTGGGCAGCATGGAGCACAGCTTTCACCACACACTGCTCCTAGAGATCAGAGCTCTGACCGACCGTTACCCGTCTTTACTGGGAGGCTGCGGGAAAGACATCTACAGGATGAGCAACTCGTTCACTGCCATAGCCAGACTGCTGGGAAGAAGACTGGAGGAGAGCACAGTAATGCACTGCAGGTTAGAGAGGCATGTTTACTAGAGCCTGACTGATACTGAATTTTTGGGGTGATATCTATATTAGGGAGTAAAAAAAAAATTCTGATACGGATATATTGGCCGATTTTCTAATAATTAATAATAATAATCCGCTTTAAAAAACAAACACAAATAGCACAAAAGATATAGAAAATGTACAGTGTTTCCTCTACCATTGTCTTGGGGGTGGCCCAGCCTCCAATGGGACCCCCCCACCACCCCTTGAAAGAAACAAAATATTTTGTTTATTTATGTTTTGTATCTTTACGTTCAGACGTTTTTGTTCAGAGACTTTTTATTAAATTTTGTTTCTGCTTCCTTGTCTTTCTGTTCATTCTCAGCTGTGTTTCTGTTGTCGTTGTGGTGCAGAGGTCACTGACGATGTGCTGTCAGGCTTGTGTAACACAATAACTGGATTCTCTCTCTGTATTTTATGATGTAGCACTGTTTTGTTGATGTAAAGTATGTTTATTGTACTGTTAAGTTTATTTATTGTGGCTAAAATTTAATATGCTGCTGACCCTGTTCACAGCAATACATTGCTTAGCTTTAAACTGGCGGCATGCCAACTGCCATCAACTGTAGGTAAAACATTAAGTATGAATCAGTACTTCATACAGCCCCGCTTCAGCTTGTCTGAACTATCTCTTCAATTATTATTAGTTATACAGAAATACAGAATTTGACATTTTGTAGGGGTTTTAAAAGCTATTGCAAAGGATAGAGTGCTCCAGCTGCAAACAACTGGATTAAGGAGCAATGAAATCAGCATCAAGAAAATGATATCCATACTAATTCCTGTTTCAACCACACAGGGTATTTGCCTAAAAAGTGTAGTCAAGAATTTTGAAACTTGTTAAAAGCCAAGAGATTATTGAGCCCATGCATTCAACTGATTTGTGGTACTAAAACCTAAAAAATGTGGGTTTAACAACATAATGTTATTTATAGATTTTTGTTTTTTTGTGATTCTTTATATCCAAGTACAGCTGCCTGTGACTTATTTCATACAAGAGCTATATTTACAATACAGTCATAAAAAGTGCTTCAAAACTCAGTATGAAACGTGAGGACAGCATGTGCTTGAGCCTGTTAATGTGCATAAGTTGACTGGGATTCATCTGGCTGCAGTGTGGGAATGACACGCACAGCCTTCTCTGAAATAAGAACATTATGTACAGGTTTGGAGGCTTCCAGGGGCTTTGCTTGGGGTCTTCTGGAAGAAAGATACAGGGAACAAGAGATTGAGAGAGGCGGAGTGGTTTATTAGTTAAAGAGCAGGGGGTGAAGACAGACAAAAAAGAAAAAAAAAAAAAAAAAAAAAATCGGGGCAGTTGGAAGTCGCCTTTCAGCAAACAAGTGGTTTAAAGGGGATCTATTATGTTTTGTATATATAATGTTACAATGTTGGATCTTCATATTAAACAGCCAAAATTTCAAATAATAAGACAAACATATGTAGAAGTAATTCCTGTGAGCAAAAAGCTCAGGTTTTAGACTGCTTTGAATGCAACATTTTTTTTAAACTTTCGATGACTTGATGTGACTGGCTGACGATTGCTCGTTGTGTTTTTTTTAATCTGGTCATCAACTCCTGCTACAGAACATTGCACAACACCCCCACCCACTCAGACTGTCTTCATTCTTGTTTTGCCTCTGATGTCCTGCTGCTGCTCAACCGTCTCTGCTGGACAGGATTCTTTACTTGTTTGCTAATGTAGCTAACTGCTAGTGCTACTTAGACATGCACTCCACTCTTTGAACTTCCAGTCCAGTCTGCTGTAGCTACATGAAGGCTAACTGAGCTAACTATCAGCTAACAGCTAAAGTAGCTAACTGTTAACAACAAGTAAAGATTTGTCCAACTTCAAATCTGAGGCTGAGCAGCCAGAAAATGTTTCTTCCATAAAATGAGCTCCAGTTGTACCAAAATCTATAAATAATGCTATAAAGTTGTGTGCCTGTGTACAGTAGTCAGTCCCCAACCTAATTCTTGGCTCATTTGTTGTCTGATAAACAATAAATTAATCAAATTCAGTGCCCCGCATCGCTACTTTCCATACTAAGACAGTGCTCAGAAGCATTGTGTGCTGTAGTCTTGCTCTGAGCTAACTAGCCAACTAGTGGCTAAAGTAGTTGCTAATAACAAGTAAAGAGAGGGAAGCCTTATAGGGACAAGAGCTAAAACAACTTGTTTCAGACAGAGGGTGAATAGAAATGCTACGTAATGGGCCAGTGCAAGATTAGTAAGGATGTTTTCTAAGTGGAAATCACACAAAGCTACTCTAGTGGAGTTCCAGAATAAAAATATAAAGCTGGAAATGAGCATAATAGGTCCCCTTTAATGAAGTTATAAAGGACATTTGTGGAAAAAAAAAAAGGAGGGAGGAGGTAGGGAGGAAATAATTAATTTGAGTTAGAGAGCAAAAGAAAGGAGACAGGCACCATAGTGAGAGACAAAGAAAAACAAAGACATAGAGAGAGAGGGGAGAAGGTGAGATGTGGTCAGAGAACAGGGGAGAAAGGGGGACACATGGGGCGAGACACACAGAAATAGAGCCAGTCATCGTGAGGAAGCGAGAATTACAGGAAAGCAAGCCAGAACAGGGAGGGGGACAGAGAGGCAGCTGAAATCCATCCAAATGTGTCTGCACAGCTTCATCTCACGTGCCCACCACCTGCAATCCAACCCTTTGCCCTCTGTGTGTGTTTGACAGGGTGGATGAGGCATGCCCGCCGTCTCCCCATGCACATACAGCGGGAGGAGGAGGAGGAGGGGGAGGGGGAGGGTCAGAACACCGGCTGCAGGTGAAGATCCAGGCCTTTGAGGACAAAATGGGGGAGGAAGTGGGAGAGGAGGGGGTGGAGGAGGACTCTCCTGCCCCCCAGCGACGCTACAGCCTGAGCCAAGCTGTCAGGGAGGAGAGGCGAGAGATGAGATTCAGCAGGTCTGTTAGTTTGTAACCTTACATGTCTCTGCTTGGTGTCTGCTTAGTAAGAATCTCTTTTTATGAAGAATAGACTGTTATCTCTGTCACTGTGTGGCCGGCTGGATTTTATTGATTTCCAGTCAAATTTACAAGAGATCCTTTGAGCCCAGAAGACATAACTCTGTGTCTGTTTATTGAAGAAAATTGAAGAGGAGGTACAGTCATACTGTTTATTAAAAAAATGGTCATGGACAACTTGGAGGCTCAATTCTGTTGAATAAACTTACATTGTTGTTGTTAAAGCGATATTCACCTCAGAATGATAATCCACTCAGTATGTACTAACCCCTATGCCGATGTGATGATGGGTGAAGATCTTCAGTTCACAAAACAATCCTGGAGTTTCAGCAGAAAACAGGGTTGCAGCCAAATCCAGTACAATGGCAGTGAATGGTGACCACGGATAAAATGTAAAAAAAATGAACACAAAACAAACACAAAATGTCTCTATCCTGCTTGTGTGGTGTAATCCAAGTGCCTATGAGCCGCGAATTTCAAATTTAACCACAAAAGACGCCATTTACACCATGTTTTTAGCCGAAATGTCAACTGTAGCCTCCCAGGTAGCATGAAACATGGCGTCAATGTATCGCGAGACTTCATATATCTCGCGATATTTTCACACGTGCATCCATTAGCAGTCAGATTTCATGTGGACAACCAACTGTAACCATGTGAATGACTTCCAGGAGAGCTGTCTGAAAATGTGCACTTTAACCGTATTTCTACGTAACACTCGTGAAGCTTAAAGTCATCACCTCAACCACACAGTCATAGTTTCATTTCAAAACCATTGCACAGGAGTGCAGAGCCAAAAAAACAAAACAAAAAAAACACATCACTTTTCTAATGCTTTTTGACCGTACTGTCCAGATTTTATTACATTAGTAATGTTGCTCTGTACCCAATTACACTTCATCATCATCTACGCAACATTTGTTTATGTTGCTGCTGTGGTGTAGAAAAACCTGCCAATCGCAAGATCCCAATAGCAGTCCACTTCCTTGTTTTGGTATGGCAGTTTTCAGACCTAATGCAAGTCATATCTGAGCTCACATGAGCTGCACTCGGACCCCTGTCAAGCGGACACGGGAAATGGATCAGTAAACCAGTGCACAGTGTTCACACTACCTAAACGAACTGCACTTCAGGGTCAGGTATACCCAGATCTGGGCTAGTGCCCCTTATGTGAAAACCTCCTAAACAAATTTATCTTGTATAAAATGCTTGATATATTTGATGAATATTGATGAATTTGTATCAGGGTGTTGACTCACTTTGTAGGTTCTGACTGTACATTATAAAGGGAATAGTCCTTTGGACCACTGAAAATAAAAGGTTAAGTGACTAATTTTAGTGTTTTTGTTAGAGTGTTAGATTCAGTGTTATTTTACAAGGTACATTGGAGGGAAGCAAATTCAGCTGGAACCCTGGAATCAAACCAAAACCCTGGACAATCTGCTGCACGGTGTCAAAAACAGGAAGCAGGCAGAATTTTAATTGTTCTGTAATTTTGCAGCACTTTGACTGTTTTTATTTCATGGTCTGTGTTAGGTCAAAGAGCCTGGCCCTCCACGCTGTGCGCTCGCGCTCCATCAACTCAGACACCGGGGAGGACGGTGAGGGGTTGGAACTGAGCCCAGACAACATCTTCTCCAACACGTTAGTGAATTCGCACTCAGAAAACCAGGAAGCACCGCCTACTGAGAGGAAACTGACGGGTGACACTGCTGCCCTGGACAGAGGGGCCAAAGAGGCTGAGAGAGGTCAAAGCAGGGACAAGGATGGAGAGAAGGAGGAGCAGGGGGAAGCTGACAGACTCTTCGTCCATTTAAGAGACAATATGGAGACAATCAGGGAGTTCTGTAAAGACATGGTGCAGCAGATCCCCACACCAGAGCAGTGTGTGATAGAAGGTAATGTGAACAAGACAAACTGCTTTGTCAGTGCATGTTGTCTTTGAGATCAGCTCTAAAATATAAACCAAAATTCAAAAAAAGTTGGGATGTTGTATCAAACATAAATAAAAACAAAATGCAATGATTTGCAAAACCTTTTTGACTTGTACTCAATTGAATACAGCCTGCCAAGACACATTCTGCACGTATTACAAAAGTGTGGCTTCATAGTAAAAGAGTTTGGGTACTAGATTGTCCTGCCTGCAGTCCAGACCTGTCTCCCACTGAAACGTGTGTGGTGCATTATGAAGCGCACAGTACGACAGCAGAGACCCCGGACTGTTGAGCAGTCGTATATCAAGCAAGAATGGAAAAGAATTTCACTTTCAAAACAGCAACAATTAGTGTCCTCAGTTCCCTTACTAACTGTAGTTAAAAGGCAAGATGATTAAACACGGTGGTAAACATGGCCCTCTACCAACTTTGTTGAATGTGTTGCAGGCATCAAATTCAGAATAAGTGTATTTTAACAAAAAACAATTTCTTGGGAATTGGGGTTTGCTTTTGATGACAGTGTTGTGGATAATAAAAGGTTACACAGGGAGAGGCAGGTAGAGGGTTTATGCAGCAGAACCTGAATGAGATTAAATGAAAACATGCTAAGCAGTCCTGCTTCCCGAATCGTGTTACCTAGAACATACGATAATTGGCAAGATCATGTGAGAATAGCTCCCGCAATGGAAACTGTATTGCCAAATCTCGATTAGTAGACACCATGACACATTTCTAGCTGCACAGTATACACCGTCTTATTACCCAACCCTAAGTGAACTCATAATCTTGAGTGAAGGAATGTGCTTGAGGCAAACTCTATGGGGACAAGTATATGGAGCTAATTTGTTAATGGAATATTTAATGAAGGTACAGAGGCAGAAAATTGGTTTAAGGTGGGCAGGGTCAGTACAGTGAGTTATATCTATAAAGCACAGTTAGGTTGAAGTAGAAACAGATGAATGTTATGCATACAAACAGATGAATGTCATGCATATGTATTATACATGAAGTACATGTATATTGGAGCAGTGTTGTGTGTGTGTGTGTGCACGCATGCTTTCATACTGGGGTCGTAGCAGTGCATGCTGACTAGAAACACGGGGTCAAGGGTTCATGTGGAAAAAAAAAAACAATGAAATGAGAAACCTCTTACGTCTCCAAACTAATCTAATCCATTTTCTAAAACTTTGTAATCCTCGTCCTCTTTTCCCCTCTCATTCTCATATTCAGAGATTTGATATTTTATTTTCATTCATATCTTATGATTTCTGCTTATTTTCGATGTTTCAATTCGATTTGCTTCACTTGAATTAAGACTTCCTTGCCATCTCCTAGCAGTGCTTGTCATCACCTTTTCCACATAGATTTCTTTAACTTGATCCCACCCGTCCTGAAATTATGAACCTTATACTTAATGTGATCTAAATCCAGAAATACAGATGAGATCAGCCAACAAAAAGATCATTGATGCTGCAAAGCATCAAAAAAATGTCTTGCATGTATATTTTAGACAGACAAATTTGCACAAGAACTTTGGGACCTTACACACCTGTTGCATGTGTATGTGCAGACATCCACATGCACAAATTCAACACATCAAATCACTTCACACTTACTTGCATAAATATACAATTTGACTGACCAGTACTTTCTGTATTCCTTTGTCTGAGCCATCTGCAGCAGGAAACCCCACCTACGGGGACACCGCTTCTTTCTTTGAACTTATTAAGAGCAGACAAAGCTCACTAACATACTCACACACTCACAGACCTCAAACTGCATCAGACTGAAAGCAACATGAGAGGTGATGATATTTTGATTGACAGGAGAGGATGTTATTGCTCCGCCTTTGGCCTCAGTGTCATTTCAACTAAGAGACAGCCATGAGTCATTCACACACACCACACACACACACACACACACACACACACACACCACACGCACACACACATGCACACGTAAAACAGGAAACAAGACAAAAAATAACAAACTCCTCCTTTGGCCTCTGGTTAATTAATTAAATCTGAAAAAGAAATGTCAATACACAATTGTTAAATACACACACAGACACACTCCATTCTTCATCAAATCATTGGTGCTTTGCATTCGCTTCTTAATGTTAAGCCTCGTAATGAGAATCAACCCCAGGGCACTTAGGATATGATGTCACAGGTGGTCACAGCTGGGTGATGTCATCATGCTGTTGGCTGACCTGCACATCTGCTGCCGAACCTCTGTCTCAGGGGAAGAGGATTACATGCACATGTATACTTAATCAAACAATTACACACGCACACACACACACACACACACACACCACACACACCGCTGACACAAAAAATACACAGCGTCAAGGACTTTTGCATACAAACAAACTCTTAAAAAAACATGACTGTGCTAATGAGTGAAGCAGGACAAACAGACACATATTGTAGTTCAAACACATTGAGTTTCAGACATGTTTCCCTCATAGTTTCTCCTTTTTACATTTAGATAACCTTTGTTTCGGGCATTTTTAAGGCATGTGAGTGTATCCCAAAGATTTGCTAGTGCTGGCCAAAAGATGTGACATAAGACTGTAAAAAATAAAAGCTTGGGGCGACCCTGTAGCTCAGTTGGTAGAGCATCAGCGCCATGCACAGAAGCTGATGGACCTCTGCAGCGGCCGCCGGCTCAACTCCCGTCTGCAGCCCTTTGCTGCATGTCATCCCTTTTTCTACCCGCTTTTCCTTTCTGCTCTTCAGCTGTCCTGTCCAATAAAGGCAAAAAGCCCAATACATAACTTTAAAAATTAATACATTTTAAAAGGTTGAGAAAACTCAGAATTTCAAGGCATCTGTCCTCAGTAGATTTACAGTTTTTGAATCAAAGTCAAACTCTTAAGTTTTGAAAATAAACTATATTTTGTTGAAATATTTTACTTTTCTTCTTTAGATAAATGTAAAAAAAAAAACCAAAAATGGTATAGTAAAAATTTAAGTTTGATTCTTTTAGCCATTTTGGGAATTGCACTTATTCACTTTCAGACAGAGAGTTACATGAGGATATCAGGACCACTTTTCATCCGTACAAAAACCACAGTGTAAAAACAACAATTTTCTGTTTTATGGTGGGGGGGTTGTGCTGCACAATGGAAACTCTGTTGTACATGGAGCTGTCATTTTTTATTGCATCACCCTGCACCTGTACCCAACTGAGGTTTAGATGTGCACACTATTCAACTTCTTTGCTTTTGTATCAGTCCTCTCATTTAAGTTGTCAGAAAGGGAACACACTTATTACCAAAAATGTCATGTAATTATTGCTTTAAAAGACAGAAGAAATCATAAACCTCTTTTACTAGCCAAATCAGACCCAGCTGTGCTGCATAAAATTCATTTTACATGCTTATCATACAGCTACAAGTGTGTCATTATTTTACTTTGTCTGTATGGCATAAATTAAAACTGAAATACTAAAATGACGCACTCATTATTTCTCTTTGATCACCATTCTGATCAAGCAGATGATTTTCACATAAAGCGCAGACACTGTTAGCCCTTCTCTGGTTTCTTCTCCTTGGCTGAGAAGTGGAAGTTCGTGGGAGGCAGTGGTGGGATCAGAAGACGTTTCGCAGTGTCCTTGCATGCTATGAATCACTCTGTAAATATGTTCCCAAGGTTACACAAGTC
Organism: Lutjanus argentimaculatus; assembly: GCA_034769285.1. Classification (NCBI taxonomy): domain Eukaryota; kingdom Metazoa; phylum Chordata; class Actinopteri; order Lutjaniformes; family Lutjanidae; genus Lutjanus; species Lutjanus argentimaculatus. Next base: position 10,247,341 of record JAWZSL010000001.1, read on the forward strand.
CATATGCGCATGAGGCAGCGAGAAACACAGAGAAAAGGACCTGACTCTGGTTTGACTTGGGAATTTTAATTTGAGATGGGCAACTTTTCAGCTTCTGCTAAATATTAATTATTCTGTCATTTTTATGCTGTGTGTCTGTGACAGATTCAAATCGAGGGTGTGTGGCCAAGCTGTCGTTCTCCTGTCCTCTGAAGGGCCACTACTGCTTGTATGCCAAGTCCAGTTTCAACCTGACCAGCCGACAGCCTCATCTTTGGATACACATCATGCTGCTACATCTACAGGTGCACAGAAAACACACATAGCCGTCAATAATATTGACAGCAACAGACCTTTTTCATTCCAACCATATTGATATGAAATACAGAGGAAACTGCTGATAGTGATCATGGTTACAGTGATCAACTGCTTTTGCATCAAAAACCTTGGGGCAGAATCATTTTTTTATTGCTACGGTGACAGAACAACATATTCCCTCAGGATGGCAGATTAACACAACTGCCTTAATGATTTGGTTCTATTGGACTTAATTGCTATGCAATATATTCATGCTTTTTTTCTCACTGAAATAGTTTTACATAGCAGAAAACCTTGACTTATTGCATTTAGCAGTAAAACCAAAACTATAAGTTTCAAATTGAATATTGATTCTGAAACATTCCTTGTCATTTGTGAATGAAGAGCTTTACAGTTAAAGAATATTCTGGAGCACAAACCATGGTTGCATCAGTTCAAATGTAAAATGGCAAACAAGAACAGCTTTGCCTTCCCAACGCTTCTTTTCTTCTTTATGCCCACACTTCTCCTCTGTCTCCCTCTGAACCATATTATCTGTTTTGTGTAACTGTTTTTTGCGGTTTTGTGTTCTCTCTCTCTTTTGACCAGAGTAAGTCCAGCGTCCCTCTGTGCTCCAGGGACGAGTGTGTCCAGAGACTGGCTTCGCTTTGGGAGAAGACGCAGCTAAAAGGAGCTCACAGCTTCCCCATGGCTATGACACAGCACATTACCCCACACAGGAAGGTACTGGACCTCTGGACCACAATGTGAATGTGTGTGTGTTTGTGTGTGTGTGTGGGTGCTGATTCCTGCTATCTGTCTCCAGCAGAGGAGATGAAGTCATCAGTAGTGGAAAAAAGATAGGAAAGTGTTAAAGTTCAACATCCACTTTGTTTAAATATGGAATTCACTAAATGGACATTTTTGTATACAAGGCCTCTGCTCAACCCGACTGCTCATTGTTATCATGTCTGTGTGTGTGTTCGTCGGTGTGTATGTGTGCCTATGTCAGTGTGTGTTTTTGTGAGTGTGTGGATGTGGGTGGTGTTCACCGTGCTGCTCCTTCATAATGTGACAGGCTAAGTGGTCACTATAGGAAACAATTAGACCCACAAAGAAAATACAGCTGTCGTTTGTCTTTCTCTAAACGTGTGTTGTGGCTATGAGAAGCACCAGCTTTACCATATGGAGCCTGAACATACCCAGTCATTCATAAACACACACACACACACAAACTGTACACTTGGCAGGAAGACTCATGCTGTGTGACACTCAGCAGTTCAAACATGGTTGTAAACTTCTGCTTTTACTGTTTTCACTGTATCTCCAGTAAAATCTCTGATTTACCTGCTCAGTCATCAGTAAAATATGCGACTGCTGTTCTCGACTGGCCCCAGCTGGACTGCTCGTACCTTAAAGGAATAGTTCAGCGTTGTAAAATCTGCTTATTCGCTTGCCTGAGAGGTACATCAGTGGGTTTATATGAAGCTAGAGCCAGTTAGCTTAGCTGAGCATGAAGACTGGAAACAGGGAAGTAGTTAGCCTGGCTTTGTTAGGCTAACCCACCTGTAGTACCGCACCTCTAAAGCTCACCAATTAACATGTTGTATCTTTCTACTTCAAGCTGTACATGTACAGAAATGTAAGAACTACAGATGCACCAATCTGACTTCTTCTTTACCCTAAAATTTAAAATTTCAGCATACAAAATAGATGTCTGGCCCATCTCATCATGGTTAGGGAGGGATGAGAGAATTACGCTTCCTATTTAATTTGGAAACAGACAAGTTTTTATTGTTTGTGTTGCTGTCGCAAAGACAACACCTGTACAACACCTGAGTGCTTTCTGCTTCTTCAGAGTGTAGCTCCGTGGAGTAATTATCAACACCACTTGGAAAATAAGAGAGAAGGAAGAAGCATGTTCATTGTAATGAAAACCGTTGTAATTATGCACATTGCATAGTAATAACATTTGAGTAACATTAGTCTATGGCTTCACGCAACAACTAAGAGCAGCAGGGCTTAGCGTCAGGGTGGAGAAGGGGGTAATCTTAAAAGAAAACATTAGGATAAACCAAGATTTTCTTTAGTCAAATTAGATTTGGCCATCCTGTACAAATTTTCAACTGATTTGTCCTTTTATTTATTTATTTTTTATTATTATTATTTTTTACAGTGCAATAAGCCACACTAAATTCTAATATGAGCTTACATGAGTGTGTTTAACCAGTTTGACTTGCGTTTTAATGCGCTTCTTTGTCATTTGAGATAAGAAAATGTCTGATTGTCACACAGTCAGAGAAACTAGAAGTTTGCGTCTTCCTATAGTTCAGTTATGAAATCAATAGATCTGCAGAGCGTCATGCCTCAGGCTGTAGCCGCTGTCCAGCGTCACCTGCCCTGCACACTCCCTGATGTGCGTGGATGAAGCGTCAGACAATGCTCTGCATTTCAATCACTCTTCTCTACTTCCGTCACAGTTAGTTTTGTGGTTTGTGGTGATTTAGAGACTCACTTTGTAAAGTTTACAGCCTGTCATGCTGTTGCATTCCTCTGTGTACAATGACGCAGATAAACAACAACAGCTGAAACTTGTTTACTAACCTCCCCTTTCACCCTCTCTTATCAGTCAACCAACATCGCATGTGATCCTGAGGATATATTTTAATAAGTGCATCAGCTAATATAAAAATAGATTCCTTGTTGAAATGTTCTCCCTGTGCATTTTTGTAAGATTCTATCTGTTTTATCCTGTAACTGTGATGCACACTGACTGACAAAGGAAAAAAATAAAAACAAATGCTCGACTGGAAGAATCTCAGTCGATTACGGGAGCTCTGACTAATGATTCGAATCATGGACTATCAGGGGACAGCCCTAAAAAAAACATTTGAGGAAAAAAGCATGAATTTGTTCATAGGGATATCATTTTCATGCCTGGTGGCAGTCAGATTTTCAGTGTCATTTTTCTATAGCCATTAAACTGTGCAATCAACAAAAAAAGTTAAAGCAGAAAAGCTGTCTAGTTCACTTTAATGTGATGTAACATCAGGTCTCATTTGCTGGGCTGTTCTTCATTACACTTTGTTATTGATGTAATGAAATTTATTCCATCCTTAAAGTTTAGAAACAACCACCAAAAAAGGCAGAAAATGTCTAAATCTACCACTACAAAAACTATATGGACTAAATTATTGATACTGTTTGTAAGAAATGTATTTAATGTGTGTCTGTGACATTTGGTGGATAACCTATAGGTTCGGCTTTGGCAGCAGCTCTGCCAAGTAAAACAGGGTAGACTCACGGAGGACCGTTATTGTCTCTTTTTGCTTTAAAATTGATTCAGTCTCGTTTTCCACAGAGCACCAACATAAACCACAGAGAAAAGAAGATGAGATTTAACAGACAAGAGAGAGGGAGAAGGTCACAACCTTTCCCTCCATCCATATGCTCTGCATTTCCTATTTTCTGTCTCTACCTCTCTATTAGTCCTTCAGCTTCGCTCCTGTCGCTGTCAGCCAATCAGAAACACATGTAGTGGAAGACGAGGAGAGAAGAGATGCAAAAGGGAGGAAAGCTGATGACATATATGAGGCAGAAAAGGTTTGCGATTGTGTTTGTACTGACAGGGAGATTTAAAGGGAGCCTATAGGACTTAATGAGCCTTCAGAGACTTAAAGGGACTTACATACGACCAGTGATAACTCAGTTTAGTAGTTTTATGACACAGAGATAATAGAAAGTTGGTGTGGAGTGAAGATGAGAAGGATGGTGGGATGTAAGAACTTCAAGAATGGACAGAGGGGAGGAGGTAAAGGATTGATGAGAGATCCTCAGGAGCAAAAGGTTGAGAATGATACAATAAAAAGGTAATGAGTTTAAAGCACGGAAAGAGTGAAAAAGAGTTGAAGGGTCTGTCAGAGGTTAAGAGATAAAACTAAGATTGAACATAAATCGGCCACATGAAACTGGAGAGCTGCGCCATCATTGTGTTTGACAAAACATCAGTACAAGGGAGAAAGTGAAATGGGGATGAAAGAATGATAAAGGAAAAGGACATTATGGATTAAAAATAGGTGGGGTTAGGAAGAACATAAATATAAAGCATGAGAGAAAAATGGAGGAAGAAAGAGGTGACTGGGAACGTAATGAGAAGAGACTGTCCCTTTACTTTACCGACAGCTGAGAAACAAAACACAGGAACGTCTTGTGGTTCAGTGTTTATTCTTGGGCAAACTGAACATTTACTGCCACTAGACAACTTCACTGCTAAACTTTATTCCCTCTGCCCTGATTGCCAACATATGTCTGCTCTGGGTGCAGCCACCGGCACTTTTTTTTTTCTTTTGCTCATCCACACCCACTGTGCACACACACAGACACACACACACCACTGCTGTGCTTATAACACAATCATGCATCATGTTGATGGAAAAATAGATCAGGAATATTCATACATTCCAAAGTTTTTGGAATGTATGGAATTTGGCTGCTGACACTTTGAAAGACACAGACAATGTGGAGCCTAAAAAGACAGATGCTTCATCATGGTGTGAAGAAGATGCTTCATGCGAGCATGTGTTGGCATGACGTTTGTGGTCTAGACAAGGTAACTTCACAGTTCTTCACTACATAGTTCATTGCCTTTTCAGCTATTATTTTCTGGCATGTATAATGTGTTTGGAATAAACTGACTTTGACAGTGGGACAACCCTAAACCCTTATGGACTAACCGGGAACTGCTAAAGTCTGTGGACACTAGCCAAAGAGTGAGAGTAAAGACTAACAAAGATGAAGGTAGAGACTAAAATTGTGAAGACTGAAGACTGACGAAGAAAGAAGATGTGAAAAAGCAGAATGAAAGGAGGGTGTTGGGAATGAGGAGGAAGAGGTGGCCATGGATCGAGGGATTGTAATGTAGAGGAAGATTGGTATTATAAATTTCTCACAGAGGATGCGGTGAGAGAAAAGAGGAAGAGAAAGAGGCATTAGATATGATGGGAGGCTGAGCAAAGTGGAAGCGTGAGAGTGTAGATACTTGACAGGTTTTGTTTCACCTTTTGTCTCTCTTGTACCCAGAGTGAGAGCGTTTGTTGAAACAGCTTTGGTGGAGATAAAGTTTGGTGCAGGAAGAGGATGAAGGAGAAAGGCTGAGTACCAGGAGATAAATACTGTAAATAAAGCTAAAGACAGAGCTGAGTGTCTGAGATTAGATAAAGACTTGGAGAAGGAAAAGACAAAACAGGGGCAGGATGTGAAGAAGAAAGCAGGAGCTGAGGGAGCGAAAGGCCTTACAGGATCTGGTTTACATGAGAGAATTGTTGCCTCCATCTGTGCCTGTTTGAAATGGCTTATAATGTCAGGACCCCTGTTTTTCTCATACATTTCTACCCAGACAGAAGATAAATGTCAAGAAAGACAGAAATAAATCCTGTGCTTTGTTTATTGCCTTCATCCATCTCTCCTCCACTCCCCTTTTCCAACACTCCTACTTCTCATCCACTCGCCTTTCTCTGACTTACACTCCCCTCTCTTCTCCACTTCCTGCCTCCACCTCCCACTGTCCTTTCTCCTGTGTCTCTGTCTCTGAGTAAGTTTATGCAGGAAACTTCCAAAGAGCCCCTCTGTCCTCTTTGTCTCCTCTCGTCTTCTCGTGTTCTCTCTCTCCTCTCCTCTCCTCACTATGCCTAAACAACTAATTGATTATTCAAGAAAATAATTGACAATGCAAATAATCATATCATATTTTGCTCATATTTATCAGCTCTCCATTGTCTGCCTGCAGTCGGCATCGGTCATGTGAAGTTAGAGTCTTGCGTCTTGTTCAAATTATAATGATGGTCTACGTGCAGTGAAAGAGGGAGAAGAGCGTGAGGTACATAAAGAGACAGAGGGAGTGTATTGAAAGGGTAAAGGGGGTTACATGAGGATAGACGGATTATATTCAGAATCACATAATCCAGCCATTGTTTCTTCATGTCTTTATTGAATCCACCTCTCTGGTCCTGATGAATCAAACATGGGCTTGTATTTTCCTGTTGCCTGGCTGCATATTTGTCACTCTAAACATTTTCCTAAAAGCTCATTTGAACCATATACAAATCATTCACTCTGTGCATTACGGCCTGTCAGCTGTGTTTTACAATGTAGTGAGCCTGGCACACAGAGACCGTAGTTTGAGGTTTTCTCTTCATAGACTCAGGAAGTAAATGCACATGTATGTAGTATTACTCATTTCACTTTGTTAATGATTCATTTCTAAATATCCAGCAGATTTGGACTTTTTCTTGACTGATTAGATCTCTTTCAAACATTGTTCCTCAACTTCTGACTCACAGCCTGTCTTTCATCATCTTTCCGCTTCAGTCTTTCCTTTGCTTGTAGTTTTTTAGGGAAGAGATGATTCAGATCAGCTTTGCTTTGTAATCAGTAAACAATGTTACAGTTATTTTAATGACCGTGGCCTTTATTCAGGCATGAATTGGATTGTCTAATCCATAATTTTTTTATTGTCTCTTAAAGCCAAAAGTCATTGGAATGAAGTTGAGTGTAAAATCCAAAGTTATTCAATGAGTAAACGTCAGGAACAGTTCCTCTTTGTCAGCCTCAAGTGGCAATGTTGGCAGTTTTTCCAGGCACAATTAGACCTTAATAACTTTTACCTGTGTAGCATTATTTCCTCTGAATGAGTAACCTGGATTCAACTTTTTGTTACTAATGCTGGCCCCAAACTAGTGGATTATTCTTGAGAGTGGTCTGAACAGACCATCTGCCCAAATGATCCTGTAGTGTGAGAGATTCACAACAAAACCATAACGTTACTAACTAGATCAGAGTCTCATCAAATCCAGAATCCTGTAAATATGGACTTGAATTCCTTTTGTGTGAAAGGAGCAGTGATGGAATATTGAGCAGAAACCCACAATAGCCATTGAGAGCGAGCTGACCAGGAAGTGTCACCAACCAGATGTTGCATACATTAAACAGTATACATGTTTCCATCTTCTCATCCATGTCTTCATTCACTCTACACTTCCTGCTCAGCACCAAGCAGCAGACGGACACTGTTAGTGATCGGCTGGTGAACATAGTGGTGCATTTAACAGCTGAAGAGTCAAGATGTTTCCCTCAAGAGCTGATGGGGACAAAAACAAAGCTAGAAGAGAGGAAATACTCGACTTTCGTTCATCGGGCGGCCAGAAACACAACTCCAAATAAATGATAATCTATGTAAATGCTAAATGTGTAAATAAAAAACTGTTTGCTGACACGTTCACCATATCAGGTTAAAAGCTGTCAATGTTATGTTCACAACTTGTTTCCACTGCCCCCAAGTGGCCTAAAAAAATTGTTATTACGCTACACTACAAGTAAAATTGCTGCATGCAAAATCTTACTTAGTAAAATTACATAAGTATTATCAGCAAAATATAGCCTACTTATATAATTATATATTACAAAATTAGATTGATAATACTGATGCATCAATGTGAATTTAGCATTTAAGTGTTATAGTTGGTCAAAGTGGAGATGGTTCTAAAGCCGAACTCCAGCATTTATCCCAACTCCTGTTTTGAGAAGCAGATTTTTAAACTTGAGGCAGAGGCCAAGATATCCTGATTTTTGGCCCCTAGTATGAGTCACACTCCCTGACAACACACCCTGAATCCCTCATTTCCCCATCTTTTAGTAGACCTTTTTGCCTGATAAATGCTAACATCTTGCAAATGCCACACCCTCTGTTTGTAAGACAGGCTGTCCATCATAATTTTTTTAGTCAAAACCCGAAACCAAGACAACCTTGATGACATCATTACAGTTATTTTCACAGACTTCAGAAAGCTCTCTCCAGAGCTACATGACGAAATGTTTTCACAGTAGTGCTCCTTATGAAGAATAAACTGAACTTCATGTGTAAAATTGGTGTAGTGCCCCTTTAACTACATTGCCATTTAGTAGTTAAATCATTACAGATGTGTTGTATTTTAAAAGCTGATCATAATATGTTTTTCGTGTGAATTTCTAATCTGTAAAGTAACTAGTAACTACAGACTAAATAATACAATATTTCCCTCTGAGGTTTAGTGGAGTGGAAGCATAAAATAGTGCAGCATGGAAATAGTTAATTAAATACAAGTACATCAAAACTATTTTTAAGTAGAGTGCTTGAGTAAATGTACTTACACAGTTACATGGTTGTCACAACTTGTGGATGTTTTATTTTCTCTCTCTTGTTTTCTTCATCCTGTATTTTTCCCCCTGTAACTGTAATCAGGATTTCTCACCGTTGCAGCATGCATCTCCTGAAGACCACTCCATCTCGTGAATCGTGTCCAAATATTAATGCTCAAATAAACCCACAGATGGCCCGTCTCTCAACCACACATGGTCCTGGTTTATCTGTATCCGCAGGCAAAGGCCTTTGACCTCAATTATTTAAGTTGTAACATCACAAAGAAAGCTGATTTATGGATGCATCTAAACGCTCTGACGCTCTTTTAATCAAATGTGCATTTGTTCAAGGCTGCTACTCTGTGTGTGTGTTGGAATTCTGTCTGTTTCATGGGAATACACACATACAAACAGCTTTCACATTTACATCCCCACTCATTAACATCAAGGATCGAGGGGGCACAGGTCTAAAGGTCAAACACACTAGTAGTTTGGCCATTACAGCTACCTGTTTTTCTTACATTCCTTCAAATCCAGCTCCCTCTGGGTGTTTCATGTGAGTCTGACTTTACCACAGTGAGAAATGTGTTCTTAAATGGATCATCAGAAAATGTGAGAGGACCGCAGTGGAGTCAGAGTTCAAGAGAAATGATGAAGCAGAGTTTTCTGCCAGCTTGGTGGTCAGGATATTTGAACTATGAATTCATTATGGAGAGATTTGGTTAAACACACACATACATACACACACACACAGAAGAGAATGACTGTGTCTTTGTCATGAAGACTGATGACAGTAATCCATCATCTCCCTAAATGTTGCGTTTTTCTCCAAACCAGCCCAAGATAAATATGTATTATCTCACGAGTTTAAATGTCACTGGAGTGTGTTTGTGTGTATTTAGAGTGAAGTATAACTCTTACCATGTGCAGGGGGTCTTCAGGGATTTGGAAGGGGGTCTTGGTTTCCACTGCTTTTTATTTTTACACACACACACACACTGATGCACTTTTGCACAGTGCATAACAGGAATGTCAAGCTCTTAAGTACCTCTTTGAGTTGTGGGTCACTTATCATTTGTGTGTATATGATTCTGACTGTCAGTATGTGTGCGTTTATGTGTACAGGCCCTTTAACAACAGGGCTCTGTGGACTGGTGAAATACCTCCTGTAAATTCAATTTTTTCTTTCTGTTTTTGGTAACACTTTACAACAAGGGTCCATTAATTAACATCAGTTGATGCAGTAATAAGCATGAATAACAGTTAATTAATAGTTTACTAATGTGTCTAGTAATCATTTACTAATGGTGTCCACGTTAACCATAATTTTAATTCATAAATTCATTGTTTTATTTAATTGTTTATAAAGCTTCTATCAGCATTGGTTAATACGTGATAAGCATTAGCTAACACTTAATTAGCACTATAATAAGCATTAAGTAACTTTAAAAAATCTCTCTGTTTAACGTTTATTAAGGGTTACAGGTTAATTAGGGTACTAACTAATATTACTATATGGTTGATAAAATTCAACGTATATCTTTTAAGTTCACAGCTAAACCATTTCATTAAGGGAAAACGTCTTTATGAATGTATATTTAAGGGTAATAATTGTTCATGTACTTGTCCATCCTCCAACTTAGGACATATTTTTCTTAAAGGTTGAGATCAGTAGACCCAATCCATCGTCTACATGTTGCCTGTTCCTTTATCTTCATGTAGATATTCATTAACTTATAGTCTAACATAAATTATTGCAAATGTTATATATAATAATTACTTAACTATGATTAACTGCTGTATGTATTAATGCTAATTTAACATTACTTAACTATTATTAACCATGTGTTAATGCTCTTTGTGACCCTTATTGACAGATGAAAACATGTATCCCTGAGATAACACTTCAGAAATACATATGGATGATGAATAAACATTACTTAACCATGTAATGTAAACATCTTTAATTAATTTTTAACGAGAGTTATTAGTTAAGGTTACTTAATGCTTATTGTAGCTCTAATTAGCTGTTAGGTAATGCTTATTATAGTATTAACTAATGTTAATAGCATTTTTATGAACTAATGCATGGATTAATACCATAGTTATCATGAACATCATTACTAAATGATCACTAGACACATTAGTTAACTATTAATTAACTGTTTAACTTAACTAATGTTAATTAATGGGCCCTTATTCTAAAGTAAAGATTTGAGGCATAAGAAGAGTCAGATACTGTCAACTTTGAGCACTTTCCTATCCACTTATCAAAACACCCCCCACGACTCTGTTTTATTCAAGTGTCCCAGTACGTCATGACAGCGTGACAGGGAGCCAGCATGAACAATACCAGGATCCAGTAACTGAAGCAGCTAAATGGAACTCAGCCATCATTATTCTAACACTTAGACTTGTGCTTTTCCTACGTATCAAAATATCTTGTGTGAAAGGGGCCTATTGTCAATATTAATAAAAACATACCAATCAGAAAGTTTAAACATCGGCACAGGACAGTTAATAAATATTCCGTTTTCTTCCTCAGGACCTGGACAGTCTTCAGATTCAGCTGGAAGAGGTGCGTTTCTTTGACCTGTTTGGCTACAGTGAAGAAGAGGGAGGCTGGCTCTGCTTCATGTGCAACAACCCTGAGAAGGCCACAGGTACAAACATGCACGCACACACACACAATCTCTCCTCAACAAAAGCCCACCTATACCTAACCATGATTAGAGTACAACATAGTTGAGTGTGCATGCTTAATCAAGTTGGTTTCATACAAAAAAACAGAAATTTGTGAAAAACAAGATGCCTTCACCTCCAGCACTTTATTTTCTTTGATAACTGTCTGTTTAAGTTTTCATTTTAAGATTGTTTTCTTGGCAGTGGTTAAAGCAAAGAGTAACATCCATTGTACAACTTCATAAACTGTCATTTGAAAATGTAATGCCCTAAACCCATTTATTGAATCAGTCACTCTTTTCCCAAAAGTCTAAACACATTCTTACTGTCGAAGACACATTTTGCACTGTGATGCACTTCTGTTGCACAATGAAAAACACTGGCGGTACAAGCTGAACACAACTACAACACATCTGTCATCATTTGCACACAGAGTCTCAAAATTGGTTCACACTTGTTTGTAATGTTGTGAATTGCAGATTTTCACAATTGTTTGCACACTAACATTGGAACTTGAAATGAGGGTTTTTACCTGTTGTCTGGCAACAGGAAACATTGCTTGTGATGTAGATGAAGTCCTCTGGCACAAAGTTGTGATGAATTTTTATTGGATCGGCAAACATCGGAAGTTCACAAAACCTGGACATGAAAAAGTTCCTGGTGAAAGTCAGACATGGCATGATGAACACGATGATGGAAGTAACCAAACAAAATCAATAAATGTATGTCCAGAAGAGTATAAAAAAGGTGAGGCAGGAAGGGAACACACAAATAAAATAAGGAATGTCACATATTAACAATCAGACTTCACTGTGGCTTCCTCTGAATTGATCCAAGCTGTTGTCAACTTCTTTAACCGGAGCAATGAACAGAGTGGCATGTTAAAAGGCCTGTCTTTCATTTTCAATCATTTCACCAGCTTTCCTGAGCTCCATGGGATGTTTTTGCTCAAAAGGTGAATAATCTTTTCCCAGAACAGTCGAGGAAAACAGAGCAAAGAGCAGCTTTTTTCTTTAATAGCTGCCAGTCTGATTTCGGTGTCATTATGAAGGGTCAGTGCAATCAGTCAGTCACTGACTCTGAGTTCTGAGTAGTTTATTTTGGACCAGTGACCCCTCCTCAATGAGCACTTTGTCCTGATGAAGTCAGACTTAGAATAGTGACCAAATCCCTAAATCGCATTTAGATTACTGCGTGTGTACACAGCTCTGCACCAGGGCTCAAAATTAACTGTTTTCCTCAGTGTCCCATAACTGCCCCAAATTTTATTTTCACTTGTCACAGACTTAACAACCATTGTCTCAAATTTAAGTTCTTTTTTTTTACATTCAACATAATAAGTATAGTTTAATAACTTTGTTCTGGTAACTTGCCTCACTCTGTTTCACTGTGGAAGTTCTGCAAGTTGACTCCTGTACTTATATATGAATAAAAATTTAAATCACCCTACAGTATGTGTTTGGTCACAATCAGTTTTCACCATTGTTTTATGTGCGGCGATGGAAATTTACATACACACACTTCCGCTCATAGGAACGTTTCTTATAGTAAAACACATTTATTTCAAACACCATGACAGCGTGTAAGCATTCATGTGACGTAGCGTAGAGTTCATGCTGGTGTCACCTCCTGTTTTTTTAATTTAAACACCTAACAATCAAAATGATGTATATTTCATGATGCCACAGTGTAACAGTTTCATTTCTGATAGAATACTCGACTGTTTTGATGTTATTTTTATTGTCCGCGGGACAACGGGGCATCCATTCTCCTGGGGACAAAAAAATTATTGCTCTACACTGTGAAGACTTAAATGTGTATAAAATGTGACCAAAATATACAAACTCATAAAAACATCTTTAACTCTCGCATAGACCTCTCTCACATGCAGTGACTCCTCACTCAAAACAAAATTTCCTGCTCAGCCTGTTAAGCGTCTCTTCCCTGCTGCCCCTCACTGGTTACTTTCTTTGACAAACAAAGAAAGCACTAAGAAAGTATGTGTATGTGAGTGATGTGACAGTAAATTTACAGAATCTATAAACCAATGAGTGACAGTTTATCCTTAGGAGAGAAAATGTAACAGAGTTTGGGGAAAGGGGGCTTTAAATCTGCATGTATCTCTTAGTCAGTGTCACATGGAAGCAGTTATTAGTTATATAAGAGGGGGCAGAAGAGGGCAATTTGTGGCAGATGTTGTGTCCTGATGAAGAAATATGGAGGCAGCAGAGAGAGCAGGGCAGGAGGTAAAAAAAAAATGAGAGGGAATGGCTTCTGAGAAAGTGCACTTGAAATCAGGGAAGTGTGGTGTCACTAATAAGTAGCTGTAAAGCTCCGTCCCAGCAAGCACCCTGATGTTTTCAGGACCTGCTTTTTGATGACAGCTAATAAGACGGCAGCCGGTATTTCCCAGAAAGTAAAAGCCAGAGGCAGGAAGGAAAGAGGCAGATGGGATGCAGTTAAAGTTTAGTGAGAGCATGTGTGTGGGTATATTTATGTTTATGTGCTTTGGAGGGAGAAAGGTTCAGATTTTAGATGATTACCACATCAATATGTAGCAGATTTTAATAATAATGTAATAATAATGAGAAAACAACTTGGTTTATGTGAGTTTGGGTAATTTTGAGGTCTCAAGAAAATAAGGGATCAATTGAAAATGAAATGAAATTATGTCACAATCACAGCATAATTATTGTGTAGTGTTCATTTACTCCCAAATGACACGACATACAAATAATTAAAATGGAGTAGAAGTGTTTTCAGTGTCCGAGTCTGTGAGCCTCCCCTCAGACAAAGCTTGGAAAAAGTCCCCACCCCGCCCCCTTTTAGTTTACTTGCTTAGTTTCATTCTCTGGATGCCTCTGGGATCAGTTTGATCCCATAGCCACTCAAAACTTGAGCCAAGAGATTGAGATTTTAAGCCGAATATTGCTGTTTTACATAATGTCAGACTACACCAAATACATAAAAAAGATCTGTCCAAAGGCATTTATTAGTTTCTGACTCTGGGAAAAAAAATCCCCCAAACTACTGTATGCCTTAACTAACACATATTGAAGGTACTCTGTGTGATCTCATTTTGATAACTAATGTAATAACTAATGTAATATTTTTCACTTCCGTTCACTGAGCCTCCCTTGAAACTGCCACCCGGGGGAGGACTGCCTCCTACTTTGAAAACCTCTGGATTTAAGGCACCCTGTGGAGTTTTCTTGTACACAAAATCATATTTACAGTTTCTTACTAAAAACATTTTCAAATGATGATTTTAAAAAAATAACATGAAGCCACCACTGTTTACATAATAGATATATATACGTAGACGTCACATTGGCCTTTGACTTGTACATCAATGTTACTGGCATGTTGGTCCTGTCAAGACTGGCCTGTAAACAAATACATGTAGACAGGGGAGCTACAGTTTTTCTGGATAAAAAGCACTATAACATTTACATTTCAAAGGGTCATTTTTATATTTAAGGGTTTATGATCTTGAGTAAGTAAAAAAAAAAAAACACATATGGATGATAGACCTTTTAAAATAAAATGACTCATTGAATTTGGTGGAGAAATGTCAACATTATGGTGCTTTTTATCCAGAAAATACATACATGCATATATACATTGCCATTTCACAGCAATGGTGTCTATGTATATATGTCAATGGTTTAAATCCATGCTAAATATTTGTCTTCTTTCCTCCATTTGTTCCAACATTTTTACATTTCCTGCCACATTCCTGCGACCAACTGTTGATCAGTGCAGTATCAGTGCAAGGACATCAGTTTAATGAAACAGCTTGGAGTCAGAGGGTTTGAGAAGCCCACTCTCACACTGCATGTCAGAGTTAATAATAAACTGTTCCCAGCATTGGAGGAAATGTTCAAGTATGATTAGGGCTAATTCCAATAAGATTATTGCCTTATTTTCCACATGTATTTTGATCCTGCCATCAGTTCAGATTTTTAAGTTTTATGTCTTACTTCAGTGTTCATTTCTGTTGCCAGGAGCATTACAGCCTTAATACAAACCTCTGGGGCTAATAAAGACCCAAAAGCAAACAAAGCACGTCCTTTCCCCATAATAATAGTCTGCATGGAAATCAACAGTATGAAACTATGTAACAGTGATAGATATGTTAGAAATGAGGAAGAAAGTAGATGGTATCTGAAAGCCTGGTAAGCCATGATTCGGAAAAGGTTTACCAGGACTTACACAGTTAAAATATCTGAGAAAAGCTCAAACATGAAACCTGGTTTGGTCTGGACTGGTAGGTGACAAAATGCCTCCCCACATTTTTTAGCACAATGTGAGCACTTGGACGAACACTGCACACTGTCCAAATGTTTCCACAGTCATCAGTATTCAAGATATCAGATGATTTAGTGAGTGATGAATGATTTTCATCCATTCAAGTGGAATTAATATCTATTTGCTTCATTTATATTGAAGCTGTCATTAAGCTTTTCATTTTCTGTTTCTTTCAAGTCGTTGTCATCACCCATTTCTTCAAGCACACGTTTTTGCTGTGTGTGTGTCTGTGTGTGTTTACAGACATAAACACACACAGACACGTCATACTGCCCGACACAAACAGTACGAAAGCCAGATGAAAGCCGTTCTTCCAGCTCTGTAATCACTGAGCCAGCTGAGTGACTGCAAGGAACGGATGATTACCTTTTAGACTTATGCCAGTCGCTTAAATCTCAGAGAAGGAGAAGCAGTATTTTCCCTTTGGGACTGTGTAAATGGAATGTATTTACTAAAACATTTGTGTTCTTGTGACCTCAAAGGGCCCTACTACATTTCACATCTGCATCCAGTAAACTAAAAGGGTTAGTTCTCCAAATGTATCCAAAAATTTCAGTATATTTTCTAAGATTCTTCCAATAGAGATGCCAGATACCAGAAAATGCCTCCGATTCAGCCAAAAATTCTGGTATTAGTATCTGTGAATGCGCAAGTCTGTGTACCAGTCTGACCCCACATAATTTATTAACTCCAAAAAGGGGCCCTTCTGCGTTCTAGCAGCATCCCAAACAAAACTTTTTCCCCATCCATCACATCCATAAAGGGATAATGGTGTACAGCTGTTAAAAAATAATGATAATAAATGTATACTTTTTATGCACTGGTATCGGATCAGTAGTCGGTATCAGTCAGTATGCAAGCTTCCAGTACCAGAATCAGTATTGGGAAGGAAAAAATGGTATCACAACATATCTAATTTCTTACTCACCCTACGTAGTATTTAGCCAAACTCCAGTTTTCAGATTTCTGCCTCCGCTCTATAGTGAAAATGAATGGAATTTAGTTTATGGTGTGCATGGAATCATCATATAGAATAGAATAGAATAGAATATAGAATAGAATAGAATAGAATAGAATAGAATAGAATAGAATAAGAAATAGAAATAGAATAGAATAAGAAATTGCCTTTGGATGATCAAACACAAGAAACAACAACAGCTGTTAGTAAAGCAAACATAAGGGGAAGGTCACATTAAAAATAGTTAATGTCATGATGTTATTGACATGTTTTTGATATTTATGGAACTGGGGACAAAGGATTTACGTACATTTTTAGTTGTCAGAGGGACTCTGGGACTGTATCGCCTCCTGGAGCTCTAATGCTCAAACTGGCTGAAGAAAGGATGGGAGCTATCTGCCAGGATACTCCAAACCTTCTTCTTTGTCCGTTCTTTAAAAAGTTGACTCAAGCTGGGCTTTTGGGGTTTGCCACTTATTTTCCTTGCCATTGACATAATCATTGAATATCTACATTTTCAGATTTAGTTCTGTGCAGATTATTAATTCTTTGGTCTTGACCATGTTAACTTCTAGCTGGGTAATGCAACACCATGTTTGAAGCCAGATTGGCAGTTTAACCTATTTGACATTTATTATAAATTCGTTAGTTAAAAAAAGAGAATAGCACAGGAGAAAGAATACAACATGTCTTTTTCAAAACAATTTACCAGACCTCACTGTAGCCTCACTATTGGGGCTACATTCAACATTTAGCAAACAAAAAGTTGCTGTGAAAATGGAAATCATAGTATTTAAAAATCAAACCAAAACAGTCAGCATGTCTTGATACCACCAAGTGTAGGTGAACATATGTCTTTAAACCAATTACTATGTTTAATTGTCAAATTATTTTCCAAATTAGCGCATCAGTGTGAAACCTGGGATCATTAAAACACATTATCTATCCACCATCCATGATTTAAAACACACAGAACAGAGCCCCTCCACACCAAAGTCAGGCTCAGATGCACCTACTGTGACTGCAGAGCTGAAATCACCATCATTAAAGCTGTTAAGTCAGTTAACAAACACATGAACACAGTCAGCTGTTTACAGGGAGCTTTAGCCAATGATGAGCATTTTTCTTGAAAGAGGAAATGAACATATGTGAATACATGCAGCCAGCACTTGTGCATTTGAGTGTGTGTGATATGTTTTCGGCTGTAAAGAAAGAACGAGTCAGAGAAACAGACAAAGAAACAAGGACTTGGAGATACTTTATGTAACTTGACAGTCAGTCCTGATATGTGTGTGTGTGTGTATGTTACTTGGAACATGAAATTCTCTCAGCATGGCTGTATATCTGTCCTGCACTGTACTCAAACAGTTAACTCTGTTAAATAAGTGACCTGTGTGTGACCTTTACCACCTGAGGCCTGAAATGTTTGTGTCAATCACATGAACTCAGTGACCTGAGCCAACACTATCTGCAGCTGATCATCAGTCAGCTACATAACTTTGAGGAGAAGGAGCTTCGTAACACTTTACGCAAAACGTTAAGACAGTACATCATGTTTTCATGGTCTTAATTGTGCCAGACAAGTTTGGAAATATTAAAACAGACTTTGGAGCCATTTTGAAGGGATAGTTCAGATTATTTGAAGTGGGATTGTATGAGGTACTGAACTAGAGTCAGTGTATTACCTACAGCAGATGGCGGTCAACACGCCCCCAGTTTGGAGAAGCAGCAGGAGTAGCAGCACAGAAGCTAAGCAATGCGCTGTAAGCCAAAGATCACTCTCTCTTCTGCTCAACCAAATTCCTTTTGCAGAATCAGACCAGCAACTCCTGGTTTCTGCAAGGTAAAATGACTCATTTTGCAATGGAGTCTGGTTGGTTCTCCAAACTGGGAGCATGTTACCCACCATCTACTGTCAGATTATTTTTGCCTTTAATCAATGATATGCAGTTGAGAGTCAGACAGCAAATGCAGAGAGATATAAAAGGGGACATGACGCAAAAAAGGGCCCTGGCTTGTCCCAATCCCCAAAGCCACAATGAGAACCTTTTCAGAACCATATTGTTTCACTTAATATACTTTGAATCAAAAATATCACCAGCAGCAGGTTTCACCTTGTGTTTTATGAATGCTGTCTTCACAGAAAGTTTAACAATTTGCGTCACAGCAAAAAATAGGAACCAGTTTTTGCTTTGCAGTACACAGACTCATCAAAATAAATTGGGACATAACTTCTATTCAACCTAAATAGATTTACAGCAAAGCTGCTCCCAGTTTAGACTATATACTGTATAACACTTTTATAATTTGGGTCAGTGATCTCACCATGCCATCTAATATTGGATAAAACTCTTGGCACATTCAAATGGCTCATGTAGATGAAATTATCCACAAATTCAAATGGATGTGAACAGGTCTTTCACCAAAATGAAAATGTCCATAAAACAAGCCCACAATATTCAGTCAAAGCCAGGAAACAAGCTCAAACTGCCCACTGGAAACTTTCTTACTCGTCCATCTGAAAACCGTCCAGCTACATCCACTATGTTAGGTCAAGTTACAGTAAATGATAGTGATGACTCATCTCATCTTGCTGAAACAACTGTAACAACTTTGCGTCAGACCCACTTCAATTTCAATTTGGACTTTTTCACTTTTAGGTGACCCACTTTTTTTTTTATTTTCATCATAAATGCAGCACGTAACACTTCACATACATTTACCCTATATGCAAGCTGTTCACCAGCCAGCGTTCACTTTATAATGCTTTATATTGCTTTACCATAATAAAAACTTGCTGACTTGGCCTGAGTGGCTTGCTGTGATTACCACAGAGGTTACACACACACTTACAAGCAGGGAGCTGCTCTCGTTTTTTAATGGTAAAGGAAAATCGAGAGAAAGGTGAAGCGTTTTCCATTGTGAAGGCCAAAGTGGAGCCAGTGGTTACTGCGACTCCATGATACTTTATGATATACTGTTGAGTTTAACTACTGGAATGCCTTTGAAGGGAGCGGTAATGAGCGTGTGTGAGTGTGTGTGTGTGTGTGTGTGTTTGTGCTTGTACTGTATGTGTGGACGTGCCAGAATAAGGTAGGCAGGTTCAACATGGGCACTCTCTCATTCTGCTTCAGTGTTTCTGGCATTGTTGAGTATTTTTACTTGGATGGTTTCGACATCACCTAATCACCAAACTCACCACAGAGCTGACCGCTAACAAGGGGAAAGAGAAATGTAATTTGAGTTGACTTTTGGCACTCACAAACGTACACACACTTTAAAATATGCATGTATACCCTGACTCCCTCATGCCTCTACATGTGGATTTGCACACACATTCACTCACGTCTGGAAGACGGATCCCCTGTTTGCAAAAAGAAAACCCCAAACAAGGCTCTCCATCAGTTCACCATCAATCAGTGAAGACACGCTGGACAGAATTTCTCACCTCCAGGAATTATGTTGCAAATTCAGGAGATTCCCTGACTAAAGACAGACGTTCATCACGCTCTGCCAAAGTTACCACAGATGGAGTTTTGAGAGTTAGGGATATTTGCTAAAATGATTTAAAGCAGCATTTCTCCAGGGTGCTGTTCGACATTCTGGTCACCTCATCAGGCCGGGCTGCAGTCATAAAAAAACATGTCAGCTAATAGCCCCTTATTGACAGGGAAGGATAATCGTTGCATGATAAAGCTCTACTATCAAACCTTCCCTTTCTCACCAAGTAATTACTGGACCTTAGATATACAGTACCATATGTTGGCACTAAACTTGGCACGACTAGAGTTGAAGGTTTTATAGCTTTATTATTTGAGGTTTTTAATGGCTGTTGAAATTGTTTGTATTTATTCTTTTTTTTTTTTTTTTACTTGACTGTTGTTTGCCTAATATTGTTGTTTGTGCTGTGCTTATTGTGTGGTGGTCTGACTCAGGTCTCTTGAAAAATAGAAATATCTGATTAAGTAAAGTTACACAGTGGTAATATATATATTAATGTGTTTTGATTGTCAAAGCAGGACCAAGGTCAAGGTTAGCAGCTTTTCAATGACTTAAACACCCATCTAAGAAAGCTGAAGGACAGCAGTTAGCCCTTTTGGTTTTTACTGGAAGCAAACTGTGAAATAACGCATATATGATATTAACATAATTATAAATCAGAGAAACCTTCCATGAACTGAAGTTAGAGCAGAGGTATTGGGGGGAGAGTATAGGGGGAGATCAAGAGCTTTTGGCTTCACTTTTGGGGTCATGTTGCGTTTAAAATGCATGTTTTATAATTTCACTGACATAAGGTTGGAGACCCAATTTACCTGTTGACCCTCAGACTAAAGAAAATGACAGCTGAGATGTTGATGTCGGGTGGTAAGCAAAAGGACAAATGCTTTAAAGAAGTCTGGCTAGTTTAGATGTCTCCACAATTCAAAGTTGTATGCCCAAAAGTGAAAGTTATTGTTATTGCGACGTCAAGGTGATTCATTCTATACAGTCAGCTGTTGCTACTAGCAACAGAGCGTTCCATTGAAACCTGATGCTGGTGATAGAATACTTCAAGAGGGTTTCTTGTGTGTGTGTTTGTGTGTCTGCCTTCCCGTAACTGTTTTTTTTTTTTCTGTTCTGCAACATGTTTTGCAAAGCTAGACATGTTACAAGAGGCAGTTGTTCTCTTGAGAATGACTTTGCATTTTTTCCACTTATGAAATTCTGTCATTCAAAAACTAAACTTGACCTTTAAGACGGGGAGGGGGCACGTAACCTGTTTACAAGTGCATTTTTTCCTACATTGATAGTTAACAAGGGTGAGTAAGTGTTCTGTCAACTGTGCTTTAGTTTTCTTTCTGGAGTCATCTGACTGTTCCCCTCACACCTCATCTTGATGTTGTCGTCCTCAAGCCAAAAACTACAAACACAAAACCACACACATTAATAATGCTCTCGTACATTATAAAAGCCTAACAGATAACCCAATACAAACACTGAGGTCTTTCATATTTGGACCTGAGGGTGTAATAAGGCTTGATTGGAGGGGCAGCTGTTTCTGGTAATGATTTGGGTTGGACACTTGACTCCTGTCACAGTTTTGAAATCCTGTCACTCCCATGAGACTCAAAATGTAGCACAAGAGCCACTGGCAGAGGAGATGTTATTCAGAGCCAGATCTAGAAATAAAATGTGTTTCGAGTAATCTGACCGCACTTGGACTAAATAAAAACATGAATGTAACAAAAACTGACACTGAAACGAGGACACATTTGGATCTGATCAAATGCAATACTCACTCTGATTATTTGAGTACATATCCTCAGTATTTGTTTGTTATTTAATTATTAAATTGCTGATTATTTTTATATTATTAATCTGAAACAGCAAAGCAACTTGTAATTTAAAGGGAATACGTGGATTATTTAAAGTGTTTGTTTAAGGCACTTATCGATTGTCACAGTAGATGGTGGTCGACATGCCCCCAGTTTGGAGAAGCAGAGAAGAGCACCAGCACAGAAGCTTAGCAATGTAGGCTGCGGACGAGGTCAACAGCAAAACATAAAAAAGGTCCAACTAAAAAAATCAGTGTCAGCTTAATTGTATGCTGTGTTTAGAATATTTTCACTGCTTTACCTTGAGGTCAGACAGCCTTTTCCAACAGGAAACTGCCATTATATCAACCAAATATTTCTCTCTTGCTCACCCAGACTCCACTGACAAAAACAGTAATTGTGCTCTTCAGAACAGGAGAGTTGCTGGTCTGCCTCTGTCTCGATCTGGTAGTTTTTTGGTGTTATCGTCCTTCAGCGTTTAAAAAAGGTTACTTCAAATTCATGAAAAGATAACACAAAATAACTAACACAACTAGGCAACAGTCAACAAGCAACTCCTGCGTACTGCGAGGTAAAATTATTGTTTTTGCAGAAATCTGTGTGGTTGAGTGAGAAAGAGCAATATTTGGCTTATATAACTGTGGTTTCCTGTGAGAAGGCTGTCTGATGGCAATATAAAGTGGCAAAATATTGTAAATGTGCTTTACTCTTTAACTGATATTAAACCTTTTGGGTGGCTTAGATACATTTTTCTGCTGACCCTGTCCACAGTAGTACACCTACTGCAGTCATATATTAACTATCGATAAGTACATACAACATTTGCATCAAAAAATCTGAACTTTCCCTTGAAGTTATTAAATAAATGTGAAATAAGAATTACAGTATTTCCCTTTAAAATTCAGTGGAGTAAAATATAAAGTGACAAAATAGAAGGATTCTAAGTAAAATACAAGTGTACTTAAAGCTATAATATGTAACATTTCTGCATCAAAATTTCGAAAAATGACTAGAACTATGTTGCATATTTTTTGAGTTGTGTACTTACATTATCACAAATGTTTCCAATAATGTTCGAACCAAGAAAAATCTGTAATTTTACTCAAGGTTAGAGTGTGTTTCATTCGGTTGCCTGCCAGTGGCATGTGGAGAAACATGGCATATGTCATAGAGTTAGGAAGGAAGTCAGCACACGGGACTAAATGTAACATGAATACATTGCCTTGTCATTGAATGTGATTTCAGCATGAATCATGTCAGCTAGATTTTCTATGGCAATGGTGGTCAGTTTAACAGTGAAGAAAACAACTGTCATGACTTCACGACATCATCAACCTACATCTTTTGTTATTTTGATGTGAGAGACCCCTACAGGCAGAAGTTACATACAGTGCCTTTGTAAGTATAAGTACTTGAGTAGATTTACTTTACTTTCGACCGCTGTTTGTGTTATTGACACATTGTTTGACATCAGCGTGTCTCAGACGAGGGGTTGTGAACTCCAGCACTTGCCTGAGGCTGACAACAAATACAGCGATCATTTTCCAGGTGTCTGCATCAAAGCAAAGAGACTGCACGCGCTCAGTGATTTATGCACCAGACAAGTTTATTTCTGCACCCAAAAAAAAGAGAAATATTTGTGAGATGATTCAGACATGCTGGCACCCCACAGTGGTGGGAGTGTTTCCAGTTGTGCATATAGTAAACAATGTTTCTGTCTAAACAGGCTGACAGGAAGTGGATGTGGCCTGTGTGTGACGCACGCACACAGAGACTGATAATTTGGAAAGAATGTAGATGTTTTACTCAGATGATTGGCATCACAGTGATTCATCAGTGCCATATAGAAAACATACAGATACAAAATATTATCATTTATCTCTCGCAAATCACTCATACCTACCTACCTACTAAACATCAAGCCTTAATCTAACTATAAAGCAAGGAATCTCTGTCCAGCTGTGTGTATGTTTGTAATTTTCTCGAGTTTGTAATCTCGAGAACCCCTTATCTGATGTAGTTCAAACTAGAACTTTAATCGGGTCTGACAAGTTAAGCCCAAAAAGGCCCAAGCCCAACAAAATTCTGTCCAAACCCAACCTGAACCTGTCCCTCATTAGCATATTTCAGCCCAAACCCAATAACAGCTCAGCTTTTTTTTCTTAACAAGCTGCTCTTTATGTATCAAATAGTAGAAGTTGGCAGTGACAGGAACAATACATGGGGGAGAATCATAATAATAGCAATAATATGCAGATGCACCTGTAGATAAGTCCGAAGTCAGGGAGGCTATTTTATCAATGATGCCTGGTAAGTCACCAGGTACTGATGGCCTCCCAGCCGAGTATTATAAAAAGTATATTGACGTAGTTGCACCTGTCCTGACTGAGGTTTATACAGAAGCACTGGCAGAGGGGCAGCTAACACCAACATTCAATGACGCATTAATCACTGTGCTGCTGAAAAAAGATAAAAATCCATATGAACCAACTAGCTTCCAGCCAATAAGCTTGATAAATGTTGATTGCAAGATATTAACAAAGGTATTAGCAATTAGAATGGAGAAAGTCCTCCCACAAGTTATCAATGATGACCAAGTCGGTTTTATTAAAGGTAGATCCTCGGTTGATAACCTCAGACACCTACTTCACCTCATTTGGTTAAATCGTAAAGGGGATGTTCCAGTTGCTGCTTTCTCGCTAGATGCTGTGAAAGCATTTGATAGGGTGGATTGGGGGTACCTGATATATATACTGCAAAATTTTGGCTTTGGGGAAAAATTTATTAAATGGGTTAATGTGTTATACTCAGCACGGCGGGCGGCTGTTCTTACAAATGGTATTACATCCCCCTTCTTCAGTCTGGGTCATGGGATTAGGGAGGGCGATCCTCTGTCTCCGCTGCTCTTTACTTTGTTTGTGGAACCTTTAGCAGTGTCATTCAGAAATGATGTGAGGATTAAAGGCGTGCTGGCAGGAGGCAGGGAGCATAACTTGTTTTTATATGCAGGACGACATTTTGTTGCTGTTATCAAGCCCAGACTCCTCGATTCCAGGTATTATGGATATAGTTGAAAGCTTTTCTGACATTTCAGGCTACAGAATCAATTGGCAAAAATCAGAGGTAATGCCTGTCTCCCTGGGTTGCTCCCTTGCTGACACTGGTGCATTCCCATTTAAGTGGTTGCCATCAGGGATGAAATATTTAGGTATAAGATTGACAACAGATCTTCAAGAGATTGTCACACTCAATGTAAATCCAGTGCTCCAAGACATTAAGAATAGCTTTGCTAAGTGGAAATGTTGAATCTGTCTCTGTGGGGAAAAATAAATACAGTTAAAATGATGGTATCCTCAAAGATTAACTATATTTCTATGATGCTCCCTTTAAATTTCCCTGAGTCAGTGCTCAAGCAGTACAATGAGATAGTTAAGGATTACCTGTGGAACGGGAAAAAACCCCGAATTAGCCTGACCAAGCTGTTTACTATTAGAAGGAAAGGTGGACTGGCATTTCCCAATATAGAACTGTATCATATTGCTTTTTAAATAGTTAAATTGTGTAAACACGGCCAAGGAGTGGTTCACACTTGGGCTGGATGGAAATAGAGGAGTTGCTCACATCCCCTTTTAGTTTTATAGCTGCTTTGTCTCAAAAACCATCACAATCATCTCCTGAAGGGGACACTAGTCCAATACTTCAACATTCTCGTGAAGTTTGGAATAGAGTCCACAAAATGTTTGGCTTGTCTCAATATAAACAAGGTTACTCATGCATATGGGAAAATCCTGCAATTAAGATAGGAAAGAAAACAGTGTGCTGGAGGGCATGGCACAATAAGGGTTTGGCCACAATTGATGATTTATTCGAGGAGAGAGTGTTTTACTCCTGTCAAGAGCTAAAGATCGACATAATCTGACAGATAAAGGTGATTCTTGGAAATACTCCAATTACGAAGTTGTGTACAGTCCATGGTCTACAAGACAGGACAGAATGAAAATATATTGCAAAGGTTTTTAAAACTTTCACAAACTGTGAAATCATTTTCTGTATTTTATAAAATGGCTAGCAGCTACTTTGTATGGTAAAAGTCAAAGTCTGAGAATAATGTGGCAAAGGGATCTGAATACAGAGTTTGAACAAGAGGCCTGGGAGAATATAGTCCATAACATGGGGTGGCCAGTACAGGACAATAAAAGCAAATGTATACATTATAAAATAATTCATAGATATTATTGGACTCCAGCCAGACTTCAGAGCCTTGGTTTAACTGAAAGCAATGAGTGCTGGAAATGTAAGAACTCTAAAGGTACTTTTTTACACCTCATGTGGGACTGCTGGCTGATTTCCCCTTTTTGGACCTGAGTGGTTGGGACAGTTGAGGAGTGGTTGGACCAGCCCTGCCAAGGACACCATGATTTTGTCTTCTTGGAGATAAATCTGTTCTGCCAGCTGGACTTACAAAGGCACAGTTTGGGCTAGCTCTCGCAGGCTTTCTTATTGCAGCTAGGATTATACTGTGGAACTGGAAAAATACAAGTGTACCTTGTTATAAGGACTGGATCAAGCTCATGACCGTTACAGCTTCATATGAGTTATTGCTGACTAAAATGAGGGATTCTGTGTCAAAATTTACTGAAATGTGGGGTAGCTTCCTCAAATTATTAATAACCTGTGAAAAAGTCATAACGTATATCATGTCGAGTTTTGTGTGTTATGTAGGGAGGAGTGGGTTATTATGACCTGTCATTGCTGTGCTATGGGTTTCTTTTTTTCATTACCTGTGGACTATTAGATGAATGTATATTTGGTACTGTAATGGTACCAGGTCTTTCTTATGATAACTAAAATCTAATACAATAAAGATAATGCAATAAAAATAAGTAATAATATCAACTTTTTAATATTACTTGTAATAATAATAATAACAATAATATAATAATAATAATAATAATAATAATATAATAATAATAATAATAATAATATATGCAGGCCAAACTCGACATAAGCCCATGAAACATAATATTGCCCGACCCAGCCCACACCCGTCGAGTCCTTGAGGTTAGGGTTAGGATTCGGGGGGGGGGTTTGTTTGGACCAAGAAATCATACTTTGAACATGAAGACATTTTAAATAAACAGGTGAACAGCGCTCTGTAGCAGCGGGTGATGGAACTCATTGACGTCATCGATTATGACAATGGCATGTTGCAAAGATGACTGTGCCCAGTCAGAGCTCCTATGCAGAGAAGAAGCTGCAGGGAAAAGTCCTTGCCCGCTTTCATCTAGATAACCATACACTCTACCATCTAAAATTTGGGAGGGTTTGTCTGAAAGCTGCAAGTAACAGCACTTGAGGCAGGCAATCAGCCCATAACAAAGAGGCATATTTTGAACGGGCACTGGCCAGTTCACTCAAATTACTAAAAAAGTGGGAAAAAATAACAAGTTTACTGAAACATATGCAAATCTGGGTGAACAGATCCTTTAAAAGAAAAGGTTATGAAGGAGTCAATATGTCTGTTACAGCCCTGCAGAACCAGGTGTTCTCTATTATGTCGCATTGTTTATGGCTGCAGTTGGTGATTATTATCACTATTGATTAATATACTGTTTCTTGAATGATTAGTTCATCATTCAGCCTATAAAATGTCAAACATACCACTTAAAGTCACATAAAAAGTTCTCATAACCTGAGATAATGTCTTAATAATGCTATAAAATGTTGTTTGACCATCTCAAACAACAAATTTAATTTACAATGATGTGAAACAGAAAAGCAGCAACAAATCGGCTCTTTCTTTCTTTTCTCTATTTGTAGTTCTGATGACCTTTGAAGGTCTGTTCTGTTTGGCGTCTGGCACCTCTGTGAATCATTTGTCCAACATGCACACACACTCACACTCATTGCAATCAGATTGAGGTAATCTCTTGACTGCTTTACTCATCATCGTGGACACAAAGAGTGTCTCTGTTTGGTGGTCAGCATCTGAAGTCCTGGCTTACTGGCATCAAACCTGAACCAATCAAAACATCTCTGTGTTTTTGCCCCAGGATCACACCCACACTTCAAAGTAAACAGTCACATTCATCACCCATCAGTTACGCAAAATTAACCTGTGATCACTTTGGCTGATCAGAGCAAAAATACTAGTACTAGTGCTGGTTGTATTCAAGCAAAACTCACACATCGGTACTTGATCCAGCTCAGTGCAGGAGGTTGATGTTGGCGAGTGTTTCTAATCAGACCAGTCCAGACTCGACTTTGTGGGAGTTCTCGTCCATCTGCAGTGGAAAAGTTCAAGTTTGTTTGTATCACACATTTTCATTAAATGCAGTTCAAAGAGGTTTTAAGTTATAAAACTTTACAATTAAGAATTAAGACAGACATTGAAGACAGAAACAGAACTAAATAAAAGTGAAGGAAATTGAGAACAGAACAGAACTTTACTGTGAGAATAATTTTACAATGAAAAAAAAAGATGTCATCTCACGTTGGACAAAGCTATGTGGACATGAAGAAGACAAATGCTTTGTGACCTTGGAGATCGGCAGAGTTCACCACATTAGGTGCATTCCCTAACATTAACAACCGATGTGTTCAGGGTGTTTCTCCTTAAATGTAGCATACCTGTGCGTTTGTGCTGCATATTTATCCATGCACTACCAATTACATATACTTAATTTTACTGCCAAACTATTTCAAAAGCATATCAGAATCTGTTCAGTTTGGGAATGCCTCTTTATATCATGCAGGCAGCCATTAGTTTTCATTCATTTTTCCCCATGGCAGGGATCTCAAACAGATTACCCATTAGCCAGGTTGTTCATTCCCAGAGGGGTCTACTGTAACACTAATGACCAAACACTACATGTAAGCTTTATGAATTCCAAAGTTCAGTCATATTGCTGTGGGCATTTAGTAGAGTAAGGCTGATACAGTTGGTGGGTGTAGTTTGGTAGAAAGAAAGTAGTTCTTACATAAAACTGCTCACAGAAAGGTATGTGGATCATCTTGAGTAACTGGATCATGATTTCTGGAAAGAAACATTGCTGTTGAGCTTTTCAAATGTATGTTTTTCCAGTTTGAGCACCACAAGCTGAGTGCTGTCTCTTCAAGACAACACATTGATTTTGAAAAGGATTTTGATGATTTTAGAATAATTTTATTTCTCCTCCAGAGATAATCGGAACTGTGTCCATAGCAACGCCCTGTTGTTCATAGCGATGGTCTGTTATACGTACACATCTATCTGATATTAAAGCTTTGTTTGAAAATTATTATTTCTGTAAAATGAAAGACTGGGGAAATAGCAAAGTATGAAAAAATGGAAAATAGAAATTTGCTAGCCAGATGTAATAATAAATTCTAATTCTAATAAATTCCAGTCTCATGGGCTGGACTGCTTGTGGAGTCTTAAACTTGATGGAGTTGGGTAACTTATCATTATGACAAATATTACTGATTGGTTGCCAGCCATGCTGCATTATATATTTCACCATCCTTCACATCATATTTGCTTATTATTAACTTTTCAAGCTAGGTTCTCTGGCAACATAGATCATGAAACAGGTGCTGTTCAATGGCTGATTCAAGTCTTAGATGTCAGACCCTCCCTGAAGGTCATGAATGTATCATAATGACAGACATTTCAGATCAATCCATTAACAGTGAGCAATAAAGTAAACTGGCAAACACACTAATCTAATTACTTGTTTTTTGTCTGTCTTTTATTGTTTTTCTTCTCCATATTTTTTTCTTTCTCTCTTTCTCCCCTTTGTGTTTGTGTGGCTGTCCAGTTGTGAACCAGGAGGGACAGCCTCTGATCGAGGGGAAGCTGAAGGAGAAGCAGGTCCGCTGGAAGTTCATCAAGCGCTGGAAAACCCGCTACTTCACCTTGGCAGGAAACCAGCTACTCTTCCGGCGAGGCAAATCAGTATGTAGCCAGTGAAAACAAAACCTCTTAACATACAAACACACTCATGCATGGATACGTATGCACCTTGTCCCTGGCCTCTAATTCAGAAAACCTCATTAATATTTCCCTGTTTCGTGTCATTAGAAACATGATGAAACTCTGTATGAAACAGTGGAAATCTCATCTCGTGATAAGCTCAACTGTCCCTCAGGAGCATCCGGTGAATCCGACTGTAACAAACCTTGGCCCCGGCATGGACTCGTGGGGGACTCCCAGGGCCAAAGCGTGATGCTGCAACAACATGAGTCACTTTCACTCACTATAACTCAAAGCAGATACCATTACGCACAAGTAGCAAGCACACAAGAGGAGGTACTGCCTCGTACAGTACGTGTCAGTGAAAGAAAGGCAGGACACAAAGGTGAGGAGATTTCCCTCCGGATTGTAACAACACAATTTTTCCTCCAACTTCCCGTGTTTACTGGTGACTTACTCTAAGGTTGAACAAAGGCTGAGGTCACTGAACAGAGAATTATTGTGCAAAGCTTTGCTTAATCAAAAACATGGAGCAGAAGAAGCGTGATCGCGGATGTGTTGAGGTCAGAGGTTTGAAAATGTTTGGTAAAAATTAAGGTCAAGTTTGATTTTATGCAGCTGATGACAGAAAAATATTTCCAGTTAGCTCAGGTCATGAGAAAATCTGATTTATTTGGAATTTTTACTACCCTCATGTCTGTCTGTGTGTAGGTGGGGGACTCTAGTCACACTTGAGTCACAAATTTGGGAACTTGAGACTTTCTTGACAAACACTAATAAAAAAATTTGACTTGACTTGACATGGAATAGCGAGGCGAAGTCACACTCCCTCTGTGTGAACTGTAGTCAGTGGTTAGAGGCATGATTTTTTGATCACATTTGAATGTGCTATAATTACTAAACCATTTTGCAAGTCAAGAAAGTCTCTCTTTGTCTTTTGTTGTTAAACTATTAAAATACAGATTCTCCCTCCAAAAGCTAACATTAGCTGCTGAAGCTACGATATCTGTGTGTTTAACGGATGTGGTCGCATGTGCAACGGGTCTCACTCGTTCTTTTGCTTCCTGGCTGACAGAGGACTCAAAGGTCTTTTACAAGAATATTTAATTAAATATTTGTGTTTCTCCAGATATTTAGAGAAGCCATGTTTTGTTTTTAAAGATTGCTGATTTCTAGTACAATGCACACAAACCTGGCAACCTATTAGAATGCTGCTGACCAGTGGAGGCCAGTGCACAATGCAGCTATCATGGAGGAGGCTAGTCCACAAATAATACAAAAAAGGATTTTGTTGCTGATGACAGTAGTGAGAAAAGAACTGCAGTATACAACGTCTGCGGCGATACAACCACCACAACTTTGTACTTCATCCATCAGTACAAAATTCAACAAGATATATGATATTTTGTTGAGTTGTGAAATTGCAGTATCCTAAATGTTTCCAACAATGTTGAAATGCAGGGAAATCTGTAATTTATTCAGTCTAATGGTGTGTCTCCTGCTAGCCAGTGCTGGCAAGTTGCTGTAACTTCCTCAGATTTGTCAGACCAAGGAAGGACGTCTGCAATGAGACTAAATGTAACGTAAATAAAACTTAAATATTACTTTGTCTGCGATTTGTTATTTGATTTGAGGTGTTTGTTACGCCTAAACTGTGGTGCAATGTGCAGTGGAGCGTTGTTACAGCGTGAAAAAAAAAAAAAACGACCCACTCAAAACCTAACGTTACTGTATGCCTGTAATTCATCATGGGCACTGTCGTATTAGAAACAATCCCAAACAGCTCCGTTATAATTTGAAAGCTCCACTCTGCATTGTTTCGTAGTGTGGAGCTGGCATGTTGCACTGAAGTAGTGGTTGATCAAGTTGGTGATGTAATCCACTTTTATGCTGAAGAGAATAGAGTGTACAGCAACAACAGTTCCTGTGCTTTTGGTTGATAAACACCTGGGATTTGGTCTTAGTCCACTTTGTTCTGTTTGTCGTGATGAATCTCGCTCCTGCAACTGTGGTGATTGCCGTTATTGTTCATTCTGGAGGTTTGTTATTGATGCCACAAATGTCAGATACATTGAATTTCGTATGACTTGTGACTTGCTTGACTTAGAGGGACTCGACTGGACTTGCTTGATTCTCACCACAGTACTTGAAGGTTAAGACTTGCTTGTGACTTGCACATGTGCGACATCTGTGTGACGATCATTTACTTAGTAATTAGATATAATTGAAATATTTTTTACAGCCAACAGGAGATCGGGTCTCCTCTGGATCTTTAGACGGGGCCATGTTTATACAATCAGCTCCCAAAAACTTGAGCGAGGCACGCATCACAGAGGAATATCTGGAAATGGGGATATTCTCCTGTGGTTGAAATGCAGTAGAGTAGAGTTGAGCTTTTTTCTTTACTCTGAACAATAGTCTTTGTGCTTCTATCCAGATGGTAATGGATTCCTCTCAGCAGCCACAAATTGGAAAGGTTTTGTGCCTTTGTTCTCAGAGCTCAGTTGGTCTTTGCCAGCATGTTCTGGAGGTGGTGGTATGTTGTGAAAGACCTTTTCTCAACTGGGGAGTGAGATTAAGAAGCAAAAAATGTGTTGTTTCCTCCACATTGAGTGATCGAACAGCTTGGACACACTGAGAGGTTTGAAACATTCCCCAAAACCACACAAAGCCAAGTTTTGTATCTCACTTTGGATCTCAAGTTGTTGCACTTATTTCCATGAGTTTATACCAAGTGGATCAAATACTATAAAAAGAATACCTTTTCTCTACATTGGAGGTTATTGCTGAGCCCCTGTGTGTCCTCCACAGAATACTGTATTTTCCCCATAATTAGGACCAGACAAAGAGCGATGCCAAACTGCAGGGGGCCTGGACTTTGATTTGGAAAGACCTCATGCAGGAATACAGAAAAAAAAAACCAGAGACAAGAATAATATGAGAATGATATATTCAGTGTGTCTGAATGTCATCACTGCACTTATGATACAGTAGCTGTAGATGTATGGACCCTATCCAGTTTACTTTTTGCTGTTTTTTTTCTTTGCCATAATTCGGCACATTATGTTTTATATTAAGTCCTTGTCCTTTTTTTTAAATTGTTTTTGCTGATCGAATCTGATGAATGTCACTGTCCTACCCTCCAGGCAGCCATTAGTTTCCATTTATTTCACAGTTAAGACACCTAAAACACACTTGTCCGAGGTATTTTATTGTAGTGAACATTAAGGTGATGATAATGATTTATAAAATAAAGGATAATTTCAAGGTGCTTCAGTGAAAAACAGAACCAGTTACATATGTGCATGACATTTACGGTTCATGTATTGTATTACTTTTTGCAGGTGTTAACGTAAAATTAACTATATAAACTACTTTGGAGACGTCCTGCCGTCTCCATATATTGTGCACTCTTGCACTTTAACTTCTTGAACCAGATGATTTGTCTCCTCGCTTTAACAATAAGTAGTTCAGCGTAAGATAGGGCCCTAAAGGTACAAAATACAAGCTAAAGTTAATCAGGCGCATTTAGTTGAAATGTTATTAGAGAAAATCTTAATGGACTATTTTTATCTTATGGCTAAAATCAATCAACTGTCAGTTTGAATCCAATGAATGAATCCATTGTGGGAAACAGCAGACAGACCCTCAGCACGGCCTACTGGGAGGTAAAACTGTGAACATGTCTACTTCAACTGAATGCTTTTCAACACACACACACACTCTCACACACACCACAGAAAGGATGTGGGCAGTTGTCATGAGTCTTGCAGCTAGCTCTGGTTATGTGGTTTTAACCACATAACTAACTATGAGGTAAGAAGACATGGCTGTGGTGCAGCGCACACACACACGCCGCCCCACACTTACAAACACACACATTTAGACTGACGTACTGAGGTGAAACATGGATTTGATGTGCAGGAGAACTGGAAGAGTTCATTTCCTGCCCCGGAGAAGCAGCAGAACAATAAAGTATAATTGTTCATCCTGTGAATGGTTTCTTCTGAGGTTGAACATACGAGAAACAACACTCTGATGCAGTAATGTGATGCTGAAGTTAGGACATTGTGGCAAAGAGATATGATATGCTTAAAATGCACAAAGAGCTTATTCACAGATGAGATGATGTTTTGATGCACTTATGTGACTCGCTTTAAACAGAAATCACACTGCAAATATCACTACTTAGCTAGTTAATTCTTCAACTCCACTTCATCTAAGGAGAAAATTCTGTATTTTTAATAGCACTGTATATATTTTACAGCTATAGTTACTACTTATGTAGCAGGGCAACAAAACGTTATCTTATAAAATATGACATGTTTTACAGGATAAACTATACAACAGTACATGAAAGTTACAATTTGCTCTATGACAGCCAACATCAGAATTAAAATGCTGCTCACGTTTATGAATCCAATGATATAATATAATATAATACATACTAACACTGACATATTTTTATTCAAAGGGTTATTTTTTCAACTTGGACCATATTTTCCCATGTTTCTGTGTCCATGTGACTAATGGAGACAACAGTCAGCATGTAATCCTTAGGGGCAACAGCGTATCATCAAATGTGTGCACTAAAATTGCTTCTCTTTGCCTCGGACAGGCTCAAATTGTTGTTTTAAATGTTTGACAACATTATGGAATCAATTGCAACAGAGACAGACCTTTTTTTCCTTCAAAAGAGGAAATACAACCAGAAACAGCTGTTTTATTGCTCATGCCAAACTAACCAGATTCCCATTACAGAAACAATAATTTTATCATCATTATAACTAACTAGAACCATAAATGGAACCATTTTATTCCACAAAGAACCTTTTACCAAGAGGTTATTTACAGACACGTTTCTGCAAACAGTTCTTTAAAGAACACCCAAAGAACCATCAAAAATGCTCCTAGCATTAGGAGCAGTGGACAGCCACTGTGCAGCTCCTCTCCTCTCACTGATGCTGACAGATGTTACACTTTACAGTCGTTTCTTAAGCCGACTACAACAACTAACTAAGTGAGCACAGGTTGTACAGCCTTACATGGAACAGCGGCAGATTATCTGGTATAATTGCTGATGGAAAAATTAAGAATTATCTGATTTTTTTTCCCCTCTTGTTTCTTCTTTCCTGTCCTCCTCGCAGAAAGACGAGCTGGATGACATCCCAATTGAGCTGAGCAAGGTGCAAAGTGTCAAGGTGAGGAGTTTGTCTTCGTCCCTGTCTGCTCCCAAAACCTTTCGATCTTCACCACTGGTCATATGTTTTTGCATTCTTAGCAGTGTACCTTGTCACATGGCTGTGTTTTTTTAAATCTTTTTAAAGAAGGTTACATTATTGTTAATTTAAAACTATTTAATCGTCTGATCATGTTACAGTCTACTGTGTGAAAGGTCTAATTCTTCCGCAGTTAGAGTTCACATAATTAGAGAAGGCAGATCACAGATATAAATACTCTGAGCGGGCTGACCTTACAACTGTAAAGTAAAAGGAATTACATCAATCTCAAAAATTACAGCAGCATTTCTCCCCAGGAGAAGTCTGAGCTTGTCATCGTCTTCTCCTGTTTCTGATCTTTCTTCTTGTTTTCCGTAGGTGGTGGCCAAGAAGCGGCGTGATCGCGGCCTGCCGCGGGCTTTTGAGATCTTCACAGACAGCAAGACATATGTGCTGAAAGCTCAGGATGAGAAACACGCTGAGGAGTGGCTGCAGTGCATCAACGTAGCCGTGGCTCAGGCCAGAGAGAGGGAGAACAGAGAGGCTACCACCTACCTGTGAGAGCAACACACTTCACTGGACTGTGTGACTGGTGATACTTGCCACGCACATATGCAAACTCAAAACACAAATATACATGACATCCACTGCCAGATGGAGCACCTATCAAAAACAATCAAAAAACTGGTTATACAGTATTTTTAGAAACAAAAAGTCTTACCAGTGATAACAGACTCACTGTACCAACCAGAATGAAAGACAGTTACATTTTTTAAGTATCAACTGACTGACCGACTGTACTTACTGTTGCACCGTTGACTCACTTATTCATCTGTGGACCATCATAAATGAATGTTAAGTGTTACAGTTACACATGACGTGTTAAGAAGCTCTTCGCCTGATTTCAACTCTCTGCTGGAGCCCAGACACAACCAAACAAAACCAGCAGCATCTGTGGAAACTTTCACAGTTTAATGATGCATGATGATTGAGATGTGTTTGAGTTCAGAGTATATTTAGCAATAAAGACTTCTTAGAAGAACAGACCTCATAAAGACACATAGCAATAATGATGAAGAAGAAGAGGAACCTAATGGGCAGCAGATGCAAAAGGGCATTCAATACTGCAGTAATGTGTGTGTGTGTGTGTGTGTGTGTGTGTGTGTGTGTGTGTGTGTGTGTGTGTGTGTGTGTGTGTGTGGAGAGAGAGAGGAGAGAGAAAGAGAGAGAGAGAGAAGAAAGAAAGAAAGAGAGAGTTTTATGTAGTCTTAAAGGAATAGTTTAACATTTTGGGAAATACGCTTATTCACTTCCTTGCCAAGACTTACATGAGAAGATAGGTACCACTGTCTTGTCTGTGCGCTAAAAATGAAGCTACAGCCATAAGACACTTATCTTAGCTTAGCATAAAGACTGGAAACGGCTGGCTGGCTCTGTCCAAAAGTAACAAAATTCACCTACCAGCACCTTGAAAGTTCACTAATCAACAACTTAAATTGTTTAATGTGTTCAAAAATCCTAAAAAAAATAAAAATAAAATGACAAGTTGAGGTTTTATGGGGAGATCAGGAGCAGGACTATTTCCTTGGCTGGTGCAGTGACTCCCTGGGGTCTTCACTGGTTGCCCAGCAACCCCATGGTGACAGCAAGACTTCAGGAAGTTGCTGCTCCCAACCAAAAAATTGACCCGCGTATAAAACCTTGATTTCACTGGACATGTCGCATCTGCAGCGTAGTTTTGATCTGTGTGTCTGTGATCATTTATTCTGAAAATTGACCAGATTCTCTTAATCATTCCTGTGTCAGGCTTCCTGCCTGGCTCAAACTGCTCTGTGCAGCTTAATGTGGCATCCGTCACCTTTTCTCTGTGGAGCAAACCAGAGATGTGCTTCTGGGACAGGAGGTTTTCCCGACGTGGCAACCTGCGCTTTATGCAAATGAGCAGTGGCCATTGCAACACCCCATTTCTTAAAAGGCCCCACTTCGCTACCAGAATGCATTGAATGGCTGCTTACGTAGGCAATGAATGGGACGTGTGGAAATAACAGATCCTGTGGACCTACTTTAACTCCCAATAAAACCAGCTTCTCGACCTTTTGGACAGAGCTAGGCTAGCTGTTTCCCCTGTTTCCAGGCTTTATGCTAAGCTAAGCTAACCAGCTGGTAGCTCTAGCTTCATGTTTATCATACAGACATAAGAGTGTTGATCTTCTCATCTAACTCTTGACATTTGAACTATTGCTTTAATATACATATTGTTCTCATGTGGTACATGTATGGATTTATGTATTTCAGTATTCTTAAAAAACATTTTATTCAATTTCTGTTTCTGCTCTTGTACAAAAATAACTTATGAAGCAACCCCCTTATGGGTTAGTGCAGTGGTCAGATTTCTGTTCTTTTGCAATCTCACTAATGTATGGACTGGGCTATTTTTTGCTTTCCCACGTCTGCAACAATTGAATCCAGTGTCAGCTCAAGTGTTGCCTAACAGTAGAGTTTAGACCACAGATTTCTAAGAAAACATTGAATTAGTGTTTTTCTTTGTGGATTTACAAACTGTGCCAGGTCAGTCACATTGATTTAAGAAAATTCAGTGAAAAACAGACCCTTTCCAAAGGTTAGAGTTCAACTGCTTCTGTGTTTTGTGGTCTGTTTAAACTGTGAGATTGGATGAAGTGAGCATCTGACTGTTAAAATTTCCTTTTTTTTTTTCTCCGATCTCTGTGGACTGAGACAGTCTGGTCTTTACGTCTTAACAGCTTTCCACCTGAAAAATCGCAGCCTGTGGCAGTACATATGTGGAACACATAAGTCCCTCACTAACCGGGACTCAAATGACAAACATGTCTTGATCCAGTTAAGCTCTGAACTGCCTGAACCAGACAAACATTCACGGTCAGCCGTGGCCAATCAATTATTTCGTGTGATGTCTGATTTTGATCTTTATCTGGATCCACATCTGAGGTGTGTGTCTGCCCACAGGTCAAGTCAAATGCTATCAAATCCTTTTGGTTTTGGTTAAGTATATAAAATGCAATGCTCAGAATATTATAAAACTGCCTAAGGTGGTCTTAATCTTAACTTGTGTGACTGACAAGCACATTTTCTTTGGTCTTAGTTTGTCCTACAGCTGTGTACAAGCAGTTTTAATACTGCCTTTCCCACCCGGTCGGGTTACCACCGTTTGGACTCTTTGCTGTCACAGACACACACACACACACGCACACACACATACACACACACATACACACACACACCCAGCACACATACACACACACAGCAGAGCTGACCTGCATCTGCAGACACATTATATTATTTACATCATGCCTCACCTTCACGTTTTGATTCCCTCAGAGTCCTTTTTTTTTTAGATGTATGACCTACATACAGAGCTGGCAATGCGGTTTTAAGTCAAATGTCTCAACAAGTGCTCCCATCAAGTTTGGTACAGACATTCTTGTCCCCCTCAGGATAAATTTTAATATTTTTAGTGATCCCTTAAAGGTCCAGTGTGTAAGATATACAGGCTTTTTTGGCAGAATATACCAGACATGTAATATAAAATTCATAAATATTTTTTCATTAGTATATAATCACCTGAAAATAAGAAACGTTGTCTGTTCTTCAACTCAGAATGAGTTGTTCATGCAAGTTGTTTATTTACAGAGGACATGGGCCCTCTTCCATAGAGGCCGCCATGTTACACCGCCACGTTCTAGTCCAGGACAAACAGTCACTAGCTCGAGATAGTGGTGTAGTACTTGAGATCGTTCTTGGTCTCAAGCCTGCTCTCAAGACCACTTTTTGAAGGTCTTGGTCTCACCTCAGTGCAGAACCTCTGTTCTTATGTGAAGAAACCCTGGAGAAGTTGGTTGATGCTGAGATGTAGGGAATCAGGATAGGGAATCAGATATCAGAGGACACAGTGGAGGCTGTGGATTTGAGCCTCAGACAGCTCCGTGGATTTTGAAGTCCAGTGCTCAGAGGAAAGGACAAGGTTTTTCAGACTAAATAGCTCAGTGTGTTAGGAGCATGCGTGGATGTTTTGAGACCGTGGGTTCAATCCTCAGTGTAGCTTGCTGGCTTTTTGAAGGCTGATGTCCAAAGGAAAGAGTAAGGAAGAGCATCTCTCCCATCTCTTTGAATAGCTCATTCAGTAAGAGGACTACCGTAGAGTTTTAAAATCGAGGGTTTGATCCTCAGGCGATAAAGTGCTTTTTGAAGTCCCACACCAAGAAGAGAGAGTCAAGAGCTATAAGAGACAAATTCAAGTGTCTGTCCAAGCAGCTCTGCCTGCTCAGGAGCTTTTGGTTTAGGGTTCAATCTTCATGAGACTCTGTGAAGTTTGAAGTATGTCCTCTAAAAAAAAACAAAAAACTAAAAGGCTTGGAAAGTGGAGTTAAAATGTGCTGCACTGAATGGCTTAAGGAGTAAGGGAACTGTTCAGAAGTTTTGAGGTTGTGGGTTCAATCCTTGAGCAATGTGTTGAGTTTTCAAGTGCAACACCCAGAGGAAGACTCAAAACCTCGAAGAAACAGTGTTCATTTGTTTGGGCCAGTAGCTCAGGATGATAGAGGACTGCTTGGTGATTTTGAGATTGTGGGTTCGAGCCTCAAGCCAATCTACACATTTTAAAGGCTAGTGTTAAAAGAAAAAACTGAAAAGAACTAATTAAACAGTTCCCATTCGTCTGACCTAATTGCTCAGGAAAATAGATGACTGCTTAATAGTGCAGAGGTTGTGGGTTTGATTTCTATGAGACTTGGTGAATTTTGAAGTCCAACACTCAAAGTGATGACCTAAAAGCACTCAGAGAAGAAATTCCAGCATGAAGGAGACTTGCTGGCAATGGTGGGTTTGTCTGTGGCTCAAAATGTGCCAGGTGGTGCAGCATCTGGTTTGAATCCTGCCTGTGGCCAGAGTCTGGAGGGCCAGTCCTGCTGTGGTGGGAAAGGGAGGGAGGGAGCCATGTCCCCCGCAATCTTTCCAAAGAGACAGAATCAGGGGGTTAAGGGATGAAAAACATTTTTCAAAAATGTTAGATGCAACAAGTTATATTGGTAGCTATATTGCTTTAGCATGGATTTTCAGGAAGATGTTTGTGCGGTTGGTGTATCAATTGGTCACTGGCAACAAGTGGAGCACAGAGACCAGGCCAGTGTATCTTTTGCTCATTGGATTTTCCTTTTAGAAATGGGTTTTAGTAATAAGTGGTTATTTGATTTTCATTTTAAAATACAAACATTAAAATTCAAATACATTTTTTCATTGTCATGGTCAAAAAGTAATGAGTTCAATTTAAGAAATGCTTTTTGATAAAACAAAAAATGAAATCACTAGAAAACAGAAGAAAAAGGGCCTGTTTTTTAATATTCAGAACAGACATGATGTAGGATTGCCTCCAGGGTAAACAGTCTTTGGAAACCTACTTTGATATGATTTTAGACATGGCAAAACAAGGCTCATCATCCAACATCATTTGCGAACCTGTTCAAGCCAGTCAGTGCTTGGATGTTAATGCGCTTCTATCTGGGCAGTTACAGTAATGGAGCTGCCAAAAAGGGCAAAAGGCAAAAGAGGCAAAAGGGCAAAAGACTTCCATTAAAGCAATAATTTCTCACAGTATTATTACAGAATGACAGCTAAAGGAACACTTTCAGACAGGCACACTGGTAATCCTTCATTTGCAGCCCTTGTCTTGTAAATGACCACAACCAGACTCAGAATATGAAAAAACAGCCCTTTTCCTGTTTGCTTTCTAGTGATTTTATTCTTTGTTGGTCTATACATAATAAACGATGACCAAAAGAATGTCTTGTAATTAAATTTTAATGTTTGTATTTTAAAAATGAAAGTGTCCGGTCTGGTCTCAGTTTTGACTTTGGTCTCAGCCCGTCAAAACCTTGGTTTTGTGTCGGTCTTTGGTCACAACTTGGTCTTGATTTAGGAGGTCTTGACTACAACACTGGCTCTAGATACAGCCTTTTGTGTTTTTTGTGACTTTCACAGCCACTGTAGTTGCTTTGAAGAGGAGGGTGAGGTGGAGTGTTTACATTCTGGAAGCTCACCACTAGATGCCACTAAATCCTACGCACTGGTCCTTTAACTTTTCATTTAGCGCTATCATCAGGTCAAAATTTGTCCAGTATTTTGATTTGTGACCAAGTACCTGTAAAAGTAACGAGGTTCTCATCACCCTCAGCTGTACTTTGCATTTAATGCTAATTAGCAAATGTTAGCATGCTAACACACTAAACTAATATGGTGAACATGGTAAACATTATACCTGCTTCACATCAGCATGTTAGCATTTGTACTTGTGAGCAGCTTAGCGTGCTGATGTTAGCAAGAAGCTCAAAGCACCACAGTGCACAAATAGGAGACGTTAACAAACCTTTCTGCAGAAATCTTGCTATTTTAACCCAAACAGTGATATTTTTTTCCCTTTAAACCGATCCAAGAAGTCCTTCTAACTTCTCCCAGAAGCCTGCAGTGGTTAAGTACAGCCTCACAGAGCCACTAGCTGTAGAATTCCACCATCATTCACACAAAAACAAACAAACCCAAGTAACACACTAGGCTTGGTTATTGACACATTCTGGCATTTATCTTGTAGCAAATCCCACCTATCTTGGCAGGTCAGCTGGCTGTAACAAATAAAAGCGTTTGTGCTAAACAAAACCATATACACGCCCACACATATTACTTGACCGTAGCTGCTGGCAGGCAAACGTTAACTCCAGTCTACCTTCTGCTCTAAATGTAAACCATGTAGCTGGCTTTACCCTTTTAGTTACACTGTGTTGATTTCTCAGTGTTTGAAGTGAATGTCTGATCATATGAATGTCAAAGTTGTCTAGAAGTAACAATGTGAACACTCTGCCGTCACGCTGCCATGTTGGCCTAGTTTCCAGGCCTGTGGGGCCAGTATTTTCATCTTAAAACAGCAAATAGTTTTAGGGTAGTTTCCTCTTAATGAAATACATTTGTAGGCAGCTGTATAAATACACAGGAGGATACTGTAGCAGCTATCTATCAATCTATCAATCTATCTATCTACCCTATCCTATCAATCTATCAATCTATCAACCTATCTATCTATCTATCTATCTATCTATCTATATCTATGTATTAATTGTGTGAGACAAACAATTAATAGATAGATAGATAGATAGATAGATATCTATCTGTCTATTAATTGTTTGTCTCACACTGGAGAATAGCGAGCTGTTATTTTGATTACATTAAAGCACAATGAGATTACCCTGACAGTTTAGGAAGCAGATACAAGGATGGAAACACTGCTGTAGACTTCAAACACAATCACAAACATACTATATATGTGAAGATGATTGACACAAGTATTAAAGTTTCTGAATGTATAAAAACATTTTGAACATTTTATCAGCCTTGTGTAAAGAATCATAGGATTTTTTTTGTTTAACTTTTTATTGTAGAGTGTGGTTAAATTGCATTTGATTTTATGTTTGATTTTTGATATAAGGTCAATATTTATTTTTTACAAGTGCTATTGTAACACTTAAATCTGTTGTGGAAAGACTAGTGAAACAATGAATACAGATTTTACCTTGTCGCCTCTGTGTCTTCCCTTTCTTCCTCCATTGTTTTTATATTACTATGAATTAATACTGCAAACAAATGAACACTGTATTTTACTGACAATAAAACTGTTATGGTCTGTATATTTGCCTGTTGCACCTTTTGCATGTCTAACACTGCCTTCTTGTCTTTTTTTTTTTTCTGACAGAATTGTACAATAAATCTTTACCAGTGAAATCTCTCCGAGTTTGTCCTTCTGTCTTTCCACACCTGGGTTTGGTTTTGGTCACAAATAAGATAATTAAAGAAAGTGAATAACAGTTTCCTGGGTCTTCCCAAGAAGAAAAAGACAAATTGGATTGAACAAAGTAAGGATTGTTTCTGTGCATGTCCAGCTTTAGCTAATTTGTCCAGTTGAGTTCACTTACTGGGCTGACTCACTGAGCGTTGCCCACAGTCATAAGGATCTTCTGGCCAAAAAAGCTCCTATCTGTTGCCTCAGCGCTCCCCTAAGAGGGGCACACACACACACTAGGAGAACATCATATTACATCACAATGTAAATTAGAACAGGAAGATGCTGTGCTAGCACTGAACACGCCCGCAGAGACAAAGAGGAGAAATCACTGAAATTATTCCATATGCCCAGCAAGTAAACCGAAACATTGCTTCATTCATGCGTGCATCTCACTACTATTCGTGAAATCCAAAGAGCTTTCTCTGACTCCAAACACTTAAGATGGGATCTTTCTTTCTCACAGTAAGTCTGTCGCGATCGATCTCATCCAGAAACCAGTTCCACACATCAGCTGAACTGAGGCTGGCAGAGCTGATTACTCGACATGCCCGAACTGTCATCGTGTTCCCATTTCAGGCCTCCAAAAGCACTTCAAGGAGCAGATTTGTCGTGCAAAAATTGGGAGAAAAAAAAAAAATAGACCATCTCAACCACAAGATTTAGTGGATGATTCAGAGTTAAGTGTTATGGAGGCTTTGGCAATATTGTATGATTGTATGATATGAATCTATAATTTCTGCAGTGTTAACAGCAGAAAGCACAGAACATCTCAGAGCTGTTAAGAGTTTGGTTCGGACATTTAATCCCAACAAATCATGCAACATGATGTAATTTCTGACACTAACACTTAAAAATCAGATCTTCCCATCCAAACACTTCATCAGCAACACGAGTTATACCTGACAGAAAAGAACATCATGATCAACAGTCTCACAAGATAGTCTATGCAATGATATAAACAACCAAAATACCACTGAGTCTTACATTGTTTGCAGGTCTATTTCATTTTGCTGAGACATGTCCGTCCATATGAGATGATGCAGTTGTCCACTAAAAGGGGACCTCAGAGGGAACTTTATCACATTTTGTCCACTAAAAACTGTGAATATAACCAACATGATGAAGCAACTCATTAAGTATTACAAAAACTTAAGGGGGGGACAGCTGCACTTTATAAAAAGTTATCAAAAAGTGTTGTCTATTGCTCAACGACACCCAGCCCCACATTAACAACTGTGAGTTATAGTTAAATAAAAAGCCTTGCAGCTACATACAGTATGCTCAGGGACCATTATTACACTCTAATGGCCAGAAATAGGTCTGTCCTTAATCTGTCCTGGCACATTGTTTACAATAGGGACAGATTCACCTCAGCTGAGACCTTCATGTTTTGTTTAATAATGTTTCATTGCCAGCAAATCTTCACTTGATCTGATACCGTAGTGTCCAGATAAGAGACGGGCACATCAGAGTTCAGGCAGTAGTCTAAGTAGGGGATATCTCAAAACCGCACCAAATCAATTCAAACCCCTCCATGCTGCTGGTAAACT
This sequence comes from Lutjanus argentimaculatus, assembly GCA_034769285.1. Lineage (NCBI taxonomy): Eukaryota > Metazoa > Chordata > Actinopteri > Lutjaniformes > Lutjanidae > Lutjanus > Lutjanus argentimaculatus. The sequence continues at coordinate 10,291,639 of JAWZSL010000001.1, forward strand.
GGGAGTACTGCTCAGAGTTAGTGGATTCGTCAGGTGGGATCTAACACAGACCCACACTGAGTCCACTGAATGATCATAAGCCAACTCTTGTGCATCTCAGTGGTGTATTTGACCCTTCACCAGCTCAGGAGAGATTTAAAGATCTGTCAGGCCAGCAGCCAGGTCACACTGTGGATATAATCGTGTGTGTGTGAATGTGATCTGTACGTGAAGGTGCTTTAATGTGCATCATAAAAGATGTTACCCAATGTCCTGGAAGCGTGTGCACTGACTTCCTATTGCACAATTTGTGAAATATCAGATGGCCAGACCAGGCTGTCAGTATGTGTTGTGTGTGTGTGTGTTGTGTGGGTTGGCTGCATTGATAATGTCATGGGCTTTCTGGCTGATGTAATCACTTAAAGGGACAGCTCACCCCAAAATCAAAAATGCATATATTACATCCTGCCAGCAGTGCTATTTATCCATCTATAATGTTTTGGTGAGAGTTGCCAAGTTTTGGAGATATCGACTGTAGAGATTTCTGCTTTCTCTCAGTATAACAGGACTAAATGTCACAAGTCCTGTGTTGCTCCAAGCACCAAAAAATATGTTTGAAAAATTCTAAACCAGTGTCATTTTCCAGAAATCATGACCCGGTTACTCAAAATACAGTTTCCATTTACTTTGGCTCAATTTTCAAATGAGATTATGTTTTTTTGAACCAGTAAGTTCAATTCTCAGAACAATTAGCTTGTTGTTCACAACAGAGTGTTATTTCTCAATCATTCAGGGAAATTGCACACGTCTTGGCACGTGTGCAAAAGACTAAGTACAATTTACTAACTGATGGGTTGATTCTCAGTGAAACTGTCAAGCTCTTCACAACTTCTAATAGCTCTTTCATCATTTGAACCATCACATGCAAAATGATCCATTAAGTTATCAAAATATCTCAGACATACATACATATTCCATAAATATCAATGACATGGAATGTTGTGATGTTTGTTGGAAAAGCTCCTAGTGGCAGTAATAAACTAGCAATCACATGGAGGTCATTTTGTGGCAAAATTTCTATGTATGACTTTGCATGAAGGGAGGGATGCATGAGGGTGCTAACCCCCAAAAAACCTCTTAGACAGTCTTTGAAATAGGACAGAGTGAATTAATCTATTTTAAATCAAATGAATCAATCAATGAGGGGAAAAAGTTGGGTAAACTGCAGTTTACCAATATGAGACTAAATGGCACAGGTCCTGTGTTGATCAAAGCACCAACAAAATACGTATGCAAAATTCAAAATGACTGTCTCTTTCTAAAAACCATGACCTGGTTGTTCAAGATAATCTACAGACCTCGTCTTTCTGCAGTAGAATCTACTGGAACTACTTTCTTCCTATTTCTATTATAGCCAGGTGGGACTGTGATGAGGGATTTCATTTTTCTAACTTAATTGTATACCATTAATCCCATTCAGTTCTATCTGATGTAAAATATTAACCTCAGCAAAAATATTTATATGGAAGAGTCCAAGTCAACTCAGTGGGAAGACACGAGTAGTTGCATTAATAAGGCCAACAGCACCCTCTAGCTGCCACAACACACATTTCAACTGGTTGATTCTACTCACTGCTATATTCAGCTGTAAATCTATGGTAGGTATGACTCAAATCACTTATATCATCTTTGCTTTGCATTTCAAGAACCAGGATCTTGAGATGAAGGTTTAAATCATGTAGCTTCCCCTCTGGAGACAATTCTCGAGTTCTCATGAGTCAAAGACAATGAAAACAAAACAACTGATCAAAAAGCCTTTACTCCTCTCTATTCTGTACAATATTATTCATTTAGGTTCAACAGGCAGCAGTTCAATAAAGACCATACAGTTCAGTGCCGTAACTCATTTATTACTGAATAAAAATCGGACATGAACACGTGCAGACTAAAAACCAGTGTAACAAATTGACGACCCTAAAATTTTCTGAAACCAAGTCTGCATCCCCTGCTGTAAAAATAAAGAAAACCATACGTCTATAACCAGTTCGCTTTTTTGAAACTGTACAAAACACAGCTTTTAGCAACATACATCTGTCAAAAAAAAGAAAAAAAAAAAAAGAAAAAAGGAAACAAAAACCACTTGCCTACCAGTCCCTTAATGTGCAAACATATTGATCTTTCCTGAATGATCGTTTTTATTTTACATTTATTCATTCGATCCTTCCACTGAGCAGTTCGCTTTTATAAATCAAAGCGTTCACATATTGTCAGCGGATATCAATCCATCTTTACACTGTAAATAAGTTTCTTCTCCCAAAGTCCATAACTCTACATGTAAAACCAAGAACACAAGGGTAGGCTAGAGGGATGGTACGGTGGGTGGGCTTATGGGAAAAGAAATAAAAACCTATAGGTGTAGGAGATGACGACAGGTCTGGGACTGATGTCACACTGCAATGGTGCCTTCCCTCAACCACTGATCACGTCTGACCAGGTGGGTGAAAAAAATGGCTAGTAAACCTACAAACAGTCTACTGCATGCTGGTTGTTACTGCTGCAGCCTGGGTTGCTCAGATGCACACGTTCCATCTATGATAACACATCATCCACCTCTGCCAAATATCAGCTACAGGTGAGCTGTTATGTAGATGAGAACCAAAGCAATAAAATAATCTATCACTGAGACATTTGTACATGCAGGAGCTCTGTGTAGGATTCAGGCAATTTCAACAGTATTTTTATAAATGCCTCTGATGTCGTGGCTTTATTAGTTTCCATAGGGACAAAATTTCATAACAAAATTAAATGGTTGTGTTATTTGGTTTCAACAAAATTCAAGGTTGAGGAGAATCAACATTCCTGTAAATTATATAGTTCCAATGGTTGGTTAAGGATGCATATGAGAAACCCAGAAACCCAACTATGTTGGTATTGGATTGTAATATACCCAAAATCAAATCAAACTTGGCATGTTCTCTCTATCGCTGTTGGCATGCAACATTTGGCTTTGACAGCTGCTGAATGTTGATTGATTTTTTTTTCTGTCAAATTCCTTGATTACCGAGCTCAAAGACATATGACAGGTTGCAGATATTTGGTTTACTTGCAATATAAGTTACAGAACCTTTTTAAGAACATGCCAGATTTGTCTGCTAGAACTGACTCCAGCTGATAGTGAACTGTGTTCCACAGCATTCAGAGAACACACCACATCTGATCTGGTTTTGAGTATAGTGAAAATACTTCAGTGACCATCAGCCCTAGAGCTAGTCTGTGTGTGTTTTTGTGTGTGTGTGTGTGTGTGTGTGTGTGTCTCAGCGCCGGTGACGGCTATGTCCTGAGTGTCCACTACTGCCGTGGTGTTTGCTCTTGTGGCTACGCTCCCTCTCTCTGTCCCTATCGTAGGATCGAGATCTCTCCCTCTCCCTCCTGTCTCCCCGATGACCACCTCCTCGCTCATGTTTGTGTTTCTTAGAGGACAGGTCGAAGGAGCTGCGGTCTCTGTCTCTCTCCCGCTCCCTCTCTCTGTCCCGATCCCTATCTACTTTGACTGGCGTACGGGACCGTGACCGAGAGCGCGAGCGCTTCCTCTTGTGACCAGATCCTCCACTGTTGCTGTGGCGTCCGCTGGGCTTGGAGTCGCTGTTTCCATGGTGGCTGGTCTTGGACTTAAGATGAGGGAGCAGGGGCGAGGGCTGATGTCGCCGAGGCGATGGACTGCGACTGTGAGAGCGAGAACGCGAGCGAGAGCTGTAGGTCCCTGAGCGACTGCGTCTGCTGTTGTAACTGTTGAAAAGAGAGAAGAGGATGATGAGGAATACTTCCAGCAAGTTAATCAAAATTACGAGTTTTCAGATTCCCTAATAAAAGTTAAGAATTATACAATCATACAAAGTAATACTCAGACCAGTAAACTGAGAATGTCTTAGATATTGATCTTACTGTCTGCGAGGGGAGCGGGATCTAGACCGGGAACGTGTTCTTGAGCGAGATCGACTTCCACTCCTGCTGTTCCTCCCGATCTTTACCTCTTTTCTTAAACTGGAAAACAAAAAAAAAAAACATTAGGCTTGTAAAATTAACACACACACACACAGAGTTAACTGGCACTAAGAGCCAGCTCATAAATGAAACAATGGCACAAAAATCACAGTAAAATACTGTTTGTTTCTTACCCGTTGTGTGGACTCTTGTTGACCTGAGTCCGGTTGTCAGGTTCCTTCTTAACTGGTTTGAGGGTCTGGGGGTTGGGGGACTTCTCTTCCACCTTGACCACATTGGGGGAGCAGGGTTTGGAAGCAGGAGAGAAGCCACCCAGTGTGGACAGTGCCGGGGTACCATCAGGGTTCAGACCTTTGGCCTTCAGCTTAGCCTCTGCTAAGAACACCTTCCTCCGCTCCACCTCCTTCTCCAGCTGGTCGTAGTTGGGCTGGGGAAGAAATCACACAGTCAGTTTACAAAGAGACAGTATGTGCTAGTTACTGTGAGTAGGCAGGGCTATCACCCTGCTGCTAATAGGTTTGTTGTGACAGGCAGTTCTTCTTGCGGCATACAGAGCAGGAGTCTTTGCCAGTGATGTTTACAGCTTAGCAGAGTGATAACGTGGCATATTTCCACTGGGTAGAGCAGACAATGTCATATGATGACTCAAGGTCTATCAATACTGGGGTTGCCCCCTAACATTCGACTAAAACATTAGTCAGAGACAAGTCTTAGTCAACCAAGTTTTCATTAGTCCAACTAGGAAGGCCTAACTAACACTGCACTACTCGAGAGAAAATAAAAAACATGTACCTTCTTCCTGGTGTAGAGTCTAAGGGTAGTGATACAGATCTCTTTGACCTCATCTTCACTGGCTCCAAACAGCAGGTACCAATGAGGTCTTGATGGCAGAGGTATCTGGGAAAAACTAAACAAAGTTTCTAACATTTGAAGGCCTGCAATGTACAGCTATAGATGAGATCTGATGTGACAACATTTTGCATAAAAACAAGACCAACAAAATGAGCCCTCGTCAGAGGGTAATGAAGGTGTTTCAGGCTAACAGTTCCTCTTACCTGCAGAGCTCTGGCAGCAAGGAATATGCAGGCACAGGCAATAGTCTCAGCTTGGAACCTCACAAACACATTTGTCCTCAGGCTGTCATTCATGTAGTTCCTAAGAGACAAAAAAGAACACATAGAAACAAAAACATAGCATCTTCTCTAACATAGCCATCTCTCACCCATTCCCACATCTTTTAAATCATGTCACAGATTTAACCACAAATTCTGACTGTAAGTCAATCATCTGCAACATTTAATGTCTACTGCTCTAACTCCTGATCAGGGCTTTATATTTTTTCTATTTTCTGATAAGAGGTTATATTTTTAATTCCTGAAGCTAATTTACAACAGAGTAATGTGTGGTTGTTGACTTCTGAAACAGCATGAACCCTGTAACTGCTAACAGATATGCGGAGAACACGTTACCATTTGCTGATTAAACCATTAGAGGCACTGACCACATTTCAATTAATCATAAGCCCTGATAGCTATAAAGAAAGACTTGAGCTTTATTACACAATGCTGAAGCGAAATAAGCATTTTGATCTGTCTGGTTTAACTTTGTCCATTTCTCTCTGGGGCATCCATGGGAGTGCTGTATGTCACAGGTAAAGCATGAAGACACAAATGGGGAATAATCTACTGAAGACCGCCAAGACCACCTTACCACACTAGGACCTGGGACTGGCTGGATTTACAAAAAAAGACTGCAACAATGGTGGGGGGTGGGCACATGCAGGCATATGGATGTAACACATTCATCAAGAATGCAGTTTCCACTTTCAGATGGTTGGATTTGAATAGAGAGGCACAACATGTATGGTGGCATGCATAACAGTTAGATTTTGGGAATCAGTGGCAGGTTGATGAAATGATGCAACAATGGTCTAATATATGGACAGCTTGCAAGTTTTTGAGTTTACTGTATAAACAATGAGGACTGTGGCCTTCATGTTGGAAGGTTTGACAGCAGAACAGTGACCACTTTCCACTTTGAATAAATGCTTTCCAACCATGAGTTGAAACTGACCCCCATAAGACCACTGATTTTATTTGTCTGCAACCCTATTCCACCATATGGTGTTGTAAGACACTCAAAGACATTAGATGGCAATCTATGCCTCACTACTTAGGCTGAGTGAAATCTCTGTGCTACAAAACAGATTATGAGTCAGTGGGTTGTCTAGGGCAACAGGTAAATTAGATTAGGGAGAGCATTAGGAAAGACAATGTAGCCAGGATGTGAATCAGGCAAGTATAGGGTGGTGTGAGCATCTATGTCCTTCAGAAACATAGAAGTCAGAGAGACAAAAAAAAAAGTGTGGTAACAGAAACATGATGGTAAATCCCTAATAAACCTACATGGGTCCCACTGAGATTATTATGAAAAGGAACTACAACTAAACAAAAATACTAAAAATAATCACAGAGCAGTGAAACATCATGTAAGTGGTGACACTTCTCCCTATGCATTCATTGTGTGTGTGTCAATTTCCACTCGTCAAAATTAAATGCGCTGCTCCACTGGAAGCTTGACGCAAGTAACTGTTGAAAATCTGCCACGTGGCAATTACTTCCAGTCTAACCTGCCTTCGACAAATGACCTGACCTGCACTTTGGCAGGCCAGTGTGAAATGGCTATGCCAACGTTACTATGGATTAACACATGGCCGTTGGATTCTGACTGCTGCGTGGGCGAGACAGGTCCTTGGAGGCAAAACCTGAGAACTGGATCAGCCTGTAAGACAGACATGTCTGAACACCACGTCAGTTGGGGACAGGACACAGTATACTACTGTAAATGTAAAAAAAAAAAAAAAGGCAGGTAAACTGGTCAAAAAAGTTATTCTGTTCTGGCTAAGTTTACTTCATTGCTAGATGCAAGTAAACTAGAAAAAAACTCCGTAAGTATGTATTTGTAGCTACTTGGCAAAAATAGGTATTACAGATGAAACCTTTGTAGCAAGACCAAAAAAATACAAATCCTTTTGGACACCCAAGGCTGTTGGGAAAGGCCCGCCCGCCCCCTTCAGTGAATCTTGGCATTGGGATTGGCTGTCTGGAGAGGGGCAGCCAGCCAATGGGGGGAGCTTCCTGAGGTCATGTGGTTGGAGGAGGCAGAGTTCAGAGGTTCTTTATGTGACTTACCAGCATGGACTACCCTTTAATCAAAGAGTAGAGAGAAAGGACAAAGTTAAACCAAGTTCCCTGGGCACTGTCAATCAAAAAGACTTTACAGCAAAGCCATGTTAGGGCAGACAAGAGAGTGAGACACGTAACAGGATTAGGCAATAAAACAAATTGCTCCATCAGAAAAAAAAAAGAAAAAAAAAAAAAAAGAGGTGGAACGGGTTAAAATGGAGTGAGGGAATGTCGCAGTCAGACCTGGGCAAAATGGTTGTTGAATGCTTTTCAAATTTGTATTTAAACACATGAGGGGCACTTGAATGTCACTTATCTGACAGGTGTTCTTTCCACATATGTGTGTGTCCCAAGATCCTAGCAGATAAATCAAGTCCTCCTCAAGTAATTCAAACATTTGAAACCCCTTCAACTTAATTTTTAGCCCAGGTCTGGTGGCACTTCTCGCAGACATGACAGGTTGCTGCTGTGGGGGATGGTCAGTGGAGAATTAGGTAGGAACTTACCAGGCCGTCTGGACCAGTGTCTGGTTCTTCTCACATTCCAGGACTTGAAGATACATGACGATAATCTGGAATCATAAAATGAATGCATCACTATACAGAAGCCGCTCCGAGTGTGTCACTGTTCAAGCTAAAGCCTTTTCTGAGAAGTGAGACTAGTCTGTCATAGCTGTTTCCTGTGTGGTTTCATCTGCGTGCAGGAACAAACTTACAGCTGCAATAACTAATCTACACTGGGCTACAGAATTTTTATAATTTTGACTTTGGCTGTAACTCACCTTGTGTGGATGCTTGACATGGACACAGAAACCCAGCTCCTTCAGGACCCGCCGTTCCGCTTTGATGACTTGGTTTTTGGTATTTATGTAGTTCTGATCAAGTATCAATGAACTTGGAGTCCTAGTTTATAAAGGAATCAAAATAAAATAATGTTTCTCCCTTCCTCTCTAAAATATAAGTAAAAAAGAAAGTGCCCTTATGCTTTCTTGTACTCTTCTTTTTTCCGTTCCAACCAACTCAAAGCAACAGGTTAAACTGTTTGAATGCCTGACAGTTTGTTGGGGTTTGTGGACTCCTGTGGTTCCAGTGAAAGCTTATGGGATCTGCAGACAGCCCTCAACCTCAATCACCCCGTATCACAGCTTCAACAGAAATAGACCCACATCACCACCCAAACACACAAGAACATTTTAAGGGCTTCAAATTTGAACTATAATATCCTGCTTACAGTATACTTATGTACTACATACATAATTACAATAATACTCTGTCCAGCAACCAAAACCACTCATCACATCTCTCTTTCCTTAATACTACAGCAGGGTACCCAGACTCAAAGGAGAAATTACCAGAAAAAACACAGATTGCTTTCAATAATGACTACATTACTACAAACAGTACTGTGCCAACCAACAAAACACCTGCTGGTTAAACAAAAAAAGATTATTTAAAATGCTACTGATGCAGGCAAACGGATCCACCAGTGACTTGATAGCAAATATGGGGGGGATCAACTGCATGCATTCTGATCTATAAATCTGTTCATAGACCGTGTGTCAGCCTCCACAATGGACTATCAGCCATATATTATGTACTATTCATGACATACAATCTACATCACAAGACAAGAATATAAAGAAAAACCAGACTGATATCTTTCTAACACTTCCAAGACTTGGGAGAAGTAATTCAGCATTTGACCTTTCCAAAACCAACAACAAACAACTTTGATGTCTCAAATTAACATAAATATAAATGTGAATACCGTCATGCTACAAACCACATGCATGGAGAAAACTTCAAAGATCAGTGTACTATCCATTACTTAAAACACTTTACAGCCCAAATCCATATCTAAAAAACAGACTTAAAAGTGCATCACACTTACTGATACACATACTTGAAATGTTGATTCAGTTTACCTACACGTTATGCCAAACTATTACAGCTACAGTGCATGCATTGACCCTAAACAAAAACGTAACCAGCATGGACTACAAGTATCCAATTTATTATTTTAACTTCAACGAACAAGGTCATTTTTCTATAAAAGCCATGGGTAACAGTAGGTGAATGGGGTTTTGCTCTTGAAGCACAAACAAAATGCATGGTGAGGAGCAGTCAGAGAAGAAGACTACATTACCCAGTGGCCCACAGATTGGCGGACAGATACCCAAAGCCTAAGATTGAACCACAGGAGTCCTCAAGGTGCCCCGGGGGCCAAGGACCTTCGGCCAACCTGTCATCCCCGATCCCAGTGCCCCACGGTGGCTCAGACCACGGGCGTCTCCCACAGGAGGGGGTGGGGTGGGCCTGGGGGGGAGGTGAGAGACCCCCTTGCATCATGGTTGTCATGCCGACTGCTTCATCTTACGTACCATTCCACATCACCGAGGCTTTGGTAAATGTAGCTGGTCGCTGTTAGTTGGTTGCAAGGGAAAAAAGAAGCCAAGTTAATGCCAAGGCCTTTAGTAATGACATGTACAAATTTTTATGAAGACAAAGGCACACTCTAATTAGTTGTGCCTTGTCTTACAATGTTTAAAATGCGCTCCAATCTTTCAGTTGAGTTTGCTGAGATATCAATTTCAGTGTAATGTCAAACTCAGATGTTACATGTAGACAATTACACTTCTGAAACTACCAGTGAAGCGGAAACTGAAAAGTTTTAAAATGGTTTAGAGTACATGGATAAACAGAAGAGCACTTTCACAGCAAAAACAGATCAACATCATACAACATACAACATCATATAGAATAAAATCAAACAACAAATGCAATGTAACATGTTCCATGTAACATTAACATTACTGTTCACAAAAAGAGCGACTGGATTTAATGTCGATGCTTACTTTTTGCCTCTGATCTGTCTTAGATGGTGGAAAACATTGATGACGTCTCGTATTCTTCGTGGTGCTTCTTCAATCTTAGATGCCAAGTTGATACAAGCCATAGCAACAATCTGGAGAGAAGATAATTGAAGCAAAAAGTTGGATGGAAGAGGTCAATAACTAAAGACAAGCAACAAGATACAGTGCCCACATGTGACCAGGGTCAGGCGGGGCGACAACCTATACAACGAGGCCACGCAGACCTACATTTGCCAGTCATGAGATCTTGTCATACATGTATATATTTATAGCCTATTTATACTATGGCAGCTCTCATTTCAATATCTGAGAGAATTGGGCCATTGCGGGAGCAGCTGTAAATGTGTGAGCAGAACTGCTTTGTAACAATTTTGAATTTATACATGATTTTTGCTTTGTTTCGATATATTACAATACAAATGTACATGTACTTTGGTAGAGGATTTTAAACACATTCTTGCTGAAGACCAACTCTTGATGCTATATGGTGGAACTGGGCAATAGAGCGATCTCATGATTTGAGCCTAAATATCTTAAATAAAAGTTTTCTCCTGGTTTTAAAGGCTACATTGCAGTAACGAGAGTCTGATTTCACTAAGCAAATTATCTGAAATCTCACCGTGTTAATGTTATTAAGCACCAATAAACATTCCAACAAGATCATCACAATATCAACAGATACGTTTAGTCAAAAACATTGTTATATTATTTTTATCCATATCATCAGCCCAACTATGAGATCATCATACATTTGCGCTATGCAAAAACGTGTGGAATATTATTTACAAGAAAATGTTTAGATCAAGACACATATGTATACTGTAAAATAGCGTAAAAAGAGAGATATTAGTTATGGACCATAACTACCCAGACCTAGCATGTAGTAATAATGATTACTCAATAACATTAAAGTTCATTTGTAAAGAGAATAGTAGTGTTTCAGATGTCAGAAGTCACAGTGACCAGCCAACTAACCACTACTTAATTCTTTTTTAAGATTGAGTTTAAGAGAAGAGTAACACTGTTTCAACTCACTTCTGCTTAAGCACTTAATCTTCAGTATGCCCCCACTTAAGCTTGTGAACGTCTGCAGTTCAAAAACTCTGGTAACGTTATAACGTATCGACAATATGGCTGCCACCAACGTAACCACCACGTTAAGCTATGCTACCGTTAACGATCAATGATCGATAAACCTGATCAGACGTACCTCAAAACTGTGCTTCACGAAGGACTTGGAGTAGAAAAAACGATGGAAGAGCACCTGCCCCGTTGCCATGGCCACCTGTGGAGAAAAGCACAGAGCATGACGTTTGTACTTTGTCTTGTATAAGCTGGCCTAACCTTGCACAATGGACCGCCGCCATTTTAACTCCACCACGCCAACGTCAAAGAGCTAACATTAGCTAACGGCTAACAGGCGGACCGTGCCTTATTGTGGTCTGGAATAAAGGCGAACTTTTAAATTAAACACACAACATGGCACTGCTAGATATTCTAAACATGGAGAATACTTACCTGGGGTAATCGGAGAAGAATGCCCGCCGACTGAATCAATTCACATCCAAGGATGCGAAGGTCGGTCTCGGTGTTCAGGTCGAGGCCGTCGAGCATCGATGGCGTCGGAGAGAGCCTTTCCTCCGGTATGAGCGAGTTGTCGATCGTGAGGTACACTTCAGAGTAAACTTTGTCGCCAATGAGAATGCCATCGTTGTTTGTGGATGCGTTGGAAGATACAGACAGAGGACCCGCGGCCATCTTCACCCGACAAAAATAACAGCGGTTACGGCTACAGCACAGCCACCCTCGACAGGACGACAGCGGAGGGGCTGGGTGATTGTGACAAAGCGCGTGACGTCATCGTCCTGTTGAGACGCAAACGTTTGTGCACATCCGCGGTGGTAAATAGTTCCACAATGGTGAATATTTGAAAAAAAAAAACACATGAATTTCTTTACAGTGTTTAGAAACTGTTCTAATATGCAGCATGTATTAATTGAATGTTTATAAACTGGTTTCATATTTTCTTAATTTTGTTCCATTATCTTACCTGTCTACAGGTTACAACCTTAGACTGGGAACACAGCCTAAACAAAGTTAATTACGGATTATACAAATAAATAGTTAGCAAACAGATCAATTAGCCTGATATACGATAATGTTTCGATTGTTTTAATGATTACAAATTGTAAATTACCTCATGCTTCGTTCAAGTGCCCCTCGTAAAGCTCAGTCTTACAACTTAAAAAGTATTTTAGATGGCAGATAATGACAAATGAACCGAACTATACTTGTTGGTGGACAGCTTTATTGCCATAATGAAATATCTAAGACCCTCTGGTTTCGCAGCTGTACATAAAACACACAAAAAAGTATATATGAAGAATTTCTAAAACTAATTTGCTAATCAATGGTAGCTGCTATTCTACGGAGGCTTGGTTTTACAATTAGTGTTGAATACAGCAGTACAGCACTCCCGTATATTTGCCGTAAACGTTAGATCACATGCTGGCAATACAAGCATCTCACTTAAGATTTTCATTATCGTCGTAATATTGATGTTACCAACATTACCCGAAGGCAGCACAAGGAAGCGACTCACCACCAACGGTTTTTGTGACGTATTTTACGGGAAAGTCCGGACTTCTCACCACTACCGCTGGAACATATCCATCCGCCAATTTTAAAAAAAAGAAAAGAAACCTAGGTGCAATTATATTAAGAAACCAGTCTTAACATGCTTAATTTACACATAGTTCACAGGAAGTCAACGATTATTTTGTTATTTATTCATAAATAATATGGATAAACCCAGTAACCCAGGTAGAGTGATCAGGGCAAAAAGGTTCAACACAAATTATGCACTTAATTTGAAGACTGAGGTTGATTGAAGGTGTGAATCCATGGCGTTCATTGTGTTAAAGAAGGCACAGCTCCATAAGAACAGCTAGTACCAGGAACATTGTGTTCACTCATTGTTCAGCACCCCCACCGGATTTTACGGCCTGCAGCCTTGCAGTAACTAAACATGGACAGCAGAGGGAACTAGAGACACACGAGTAGAGGTTTCTGAAAATTGGCCACCCCAAGAAAAGTCGTGTGCTTCCTGAGGTGACAGGAGTTTTGTGAGGACACTGACTGAGGACACTACAACACTGACCTCTACCAGTTCCCCCACCAACAACCTGATGCTGCAGTACAGTTAAACTCAGTGTTTGACTACAGCTTTACTGCCAGCAGGCGACCTCTTGTACTGTATGCGTTACATTCACAGACAACCAGCTAAAACGTGATAGTAATTACAGTATAAAATGAATTCTTCTTCTTCTTTCTCCTCTTCTGCTTCTTCTTATTATTATTACTCTTACATGCCTTTGCTGGTTTACCATCACTATTGGCTTGTTAGCAAAGAGAGCAATTGTCATGCATGGACACACCTAACTTTCATTCCTAGTCATTTGGTAATTTAAATAATTCTAAGTTTGATAAGGAAATTTAAGTTGAAATCAACCGTGGCCCATTCTGCATTATTACATCATCTTAGGCCCCGTCTTGTCAAAGGGCCCAAGGTCTAAATCTTGTCCTTTAATTAATTTAGTTTATATCAGTGGTTTCCGACATTTTTAGACCCCTTAAAATGAAACAGTGGCTTGCAATCTGTCGTCATAGCTTGAACAAATCCACCAAAGTGTGATCTCCCCCTCTGATTGACTCAGAATGTTTAATATGAATACCTGTAACAGGTAAAAGAACATAATACTAATATTTCACAAAAAGCGCACATTAAAGGTCTATTGTGTAAGATTTACAGTGTTCTTTTGGAATAATATGGCAGAAATTGGATATAACATTTATAAGTATGTTTTGATTAGCCTGTAATCATCTGAAAATAAGAACTGTTATGTTCTTGTTACCTCAGAATGAGTTGTGTTTATCTACTAGGTGTGCAGGTCCATTTCCATCATAGAGATATATTATGCGTGGATGACACCTGTTGCTGCATTACATCGACATTGCCACCATTTTTGTTAGGTCAAGACACACGTGCATGTAAACGGGGAGCTGAGCTGAGGTTTTCTGGATAAAAAGCAATGTAATGTTTATGTTTCAGCCAATCTCATTTGTGTGAGTGGTGTTATATTCAAACATTATGATATACATCAGTCAACTCTGGTCCCTGATAGAGTGCCAGGTGGCCCTCTGACTATTTCCTAATTCAAAATGAAAATAATCTGATAGTTTTTCCCAGGAAGGAGGGACAGATGTGTCAGTTTTGTATGATGGGATAAATGAGGCTGTTAGTAACAGAGGAGGCTGATCTTTGTCTGATGGCCTTTCAGGCTGTGCTGAGTGCAGTCAGATCAGACTGTGAGCTCTGCAGGGGAAGAAAAGCTGAAGAGGAGCAAAGGTTACACAGATATGAAGGTAATTCTGATCCCATAAATGTGTATTTTGCACCAAAAGAGCTTAAATATGCTCTTTATTGTGTCCCTGGTAGGAGCAGTTTCTGTTTATGAATCATTCCAACATTTCAGTGATCGCATGATGAAGAGGTTCCAGCTGTTTAATGTTGTACAAACTCTGTCAAATGGAACCCAAGCATTTACAACAAAAATGCAGTTGCTGTTATTAAACGCAATAAAATATCTGATTCATCTGTTATGGTTAATTTAGTTAATAAGTTAAGTTAACAAGTCACTTAATTTTAAAATAGAGAATCTCAAAAAAAAAAGTGTTATGGGCCATTTAATAGTTATGCATTTTATCTGATAAATAATGTTATAATTAATGTTTGTTTATTTACTGGCCCCTGGCCTGCAGTCATTTTCCAAAAGTGGCCCTGGGCAAAGCAAGCTGAGTATCCCTGATCTACGTGGAGTAAGTTAGTTAGTTTTTTCTTACTCCATGAGTAAAATGGACAAACCAAACAGTGGCTCTATATGAGTTTCACTGCCACTATAGTATCTCCTACATGCTTGGAAGGGGAGAGTGACACAAGGTGTTTGAAATCTGCAAGCTCACCACTAGATGCCACTAAATCCAACACACTGGTGCTTTAATTTAGTTTATATCACTGGTTTCCAATATTTTGGCCGGATACTCCATAAGATTGAAGCAGTGTCTACATGCAACTTCTCATCACAGCTTGAATAAATGCACCAAAGAGTGATTTTCCCCTCTAAATGTCTCAGACTGTTAAATTTGAATACCTGTTAGAGATGAAATACCAATACCCGTATTTAATACAAATCTTTTACAAAAAAAGCAAATATTAAAGTCACAAAAATGAAGAACTCAACTTAATACAATAAGAAATAATATTTTTCTTTGTCTACATGTAGTGACTCCTCAGATTTATCTTGTGACCCTTTGAAATGGTTTACATTATGCTCACATGGTTTATTGCTGCTTCAAATGTGGTTGTTTTACCATGTTCATTAAATTGTAGTATTCACAACATTGTAAGTGGAAATTTGTGAATCGTGCGCACAACTTCTCATGTCATGACCAAGAGTTCATGAGTTCCATTTATAAGGGCAACAAATACTCCAAAATAAACTTTCTTGTAATCAAATTACCACAAATCAGCACATAGCAATCCTGATCCCAGGTAATTTTCCAGCAACAAGAGCACTGTTTTCTTCCAGGTATAGAGGCAAATAAAGTGAAACTGCCACGTTTAGTCTGCTGTGTGCAGTGTACATGGAGGGAGGAAACGGGGGTTTCAGTTGGAGCCCAAGAGCAAATTATTGCCCCAGGTCCCACTAACAGTTTAATCCTGGCATGGCTGCTTATTTCCTGAGGTTATATTTGTATGTGAGTGTCTGCGTGCATCTTAAGCCATTGTAAGTAATAGCTGTAATAATGCAAACATAGCATAAGGGTCGACTCTCATAACCTGTTTGAGGCTCTATGTGGCATGTAAGGCACAGACAACACGACACACACACACACAGATTTACCTCCTTGGTTTTCCTAATACACCATATGAGGTGGTAGACTGAGGTCTCATTGTCCCTGTCATTAAGCAACACCTACAACCAGCACCTCCGGCCCTCGCACTTACGCAGTTACCACGACGACAAGAATACTGAGCATTCTTTCTCTGGTTGCCCGGGTGACACTAATTATAGGGTGTGGGAGGGCTCACGGGACGGCAGAATTCCGGAACGACCATAACGACGCAGGAGAGAGGCGTTCAGGGACGCCCAGTGACGAACAAGGGCTTAGTTATACACACACACACACACGCCACTCCCTGGAGTGTGAGTGTGTGTGTGTGTTTACGAGCAACTTGCACAAAGATTCCCCAGGGACACGTGTGCATGCCTGCCCTGCTATGATAATTACTGCGAGGAGATCACACTCCAAATGTGTGTGCATGGCATGCATACGTGTGTGTACATATGGATGTTTGTGTGTGTGGGCTTTTGTTAAGGGTGATTAAATTTGAATGTTTCAGGGCGATCAGAACGTCATTCATGTCAATGTAATGCGGCTTTATGCTGTGTGGCTGCTATTATGCACATATCAACATATAGAAAGTGTTTCAAAGAGATGTATCTCTCTCACACACATGCCCCGTGGCTCTTTTCTCAAACACACGCACACACAAACCAGGAAGGACACCGGGTCAAGGGCTACAAAGCAAGGGCACAAGCAAAGGAAAAAGCCCCAGTAAAAGAGCAGAGGGGAGTAGAAAAGAGAGCTGACGGGATCAAAAATAAAGTGAAAGCACAGATAGCTAAGGAGAGGAGAAGCTGAGAGGGAATTGCTTTTTAGCAACAGAGTCAGAGGGGTTGAATACTAAAAGAAGGCCAAAGAGATTAAAAGAATATTGACTCAGAGATACAGAGAGTGAGAGAGCGTGTGTGTTGGTGTTTTGAGTGATACAGAAGGAGAGAGAAGTGGGGACACTGGGAATCAGTCAGAACTGGGGTGTATTTAATGATGCCATACAAAATGCTGTGCAAGTTTCATAGGTTTTAGCATTAATTTGAACGACAAGGATGATTTTTTTTGTAGAGGAAGAGGGAGTGAGGCAGCACCTGAACAGGCATTTTATTCAGCAGAGGAGTGTATATGGATCTACCAATGCCCATTCAATCAGCAACTGACCCGTTCATATGAGACAGCTGTCACTCTGTTTGCTGTTAACACAGTAAAGGCTGTTAACAGACTCCAGTCTGCAGAGTAGTTCATACACTAACTGATAAACCCAAGAATTATACAGCGTTAGATCAGGATTCATGATCAAATCATCAGTTTTTGTTTCATGTCTCCACTTGTCAATATGCATAACCTCTTTTTCTTGATCACACTTAAATTCAACCCCAATTCCCCAAAAAATACATTAATGGCCTGCTCACTGTACATTAATCCCTTACATAGACCAACCTGTCTTGCCTTTCCTTAATCAGTGTTGGAAGGTTATTTCCACACTATATAATACATATTAACAGACAAAAAAGTCAAACCTCTTGTTTTTTTTTTTTTACCACAATAGTCGTGCACTATGCCTTTAAAAAGCAGAAAGTCATAAGTTTAACTGATGGTTTTCATCACACCTGATTTCAGGGGGTGCTACAGCCCCCTCAGCACCTCTATGGAGGTACTGACCTCCATGAGAGAGTGTGTGGTCAGAGCAGAGACGGTGAGTGTGCCAAGGGCAGGGAGTTTGTGGGATAGAGCAGGATCATAAAAAGGGGTTATATCTTCAAATACAGAGCAGACATGCAGGTCACGGTGGGAGGAAGCTAAACAGGGATAAAAGGGGAGGTCAACGGTCAGAAGTGCATGTACAGGGAAAATGTGAGCAGTTGTCAAAAGGTCAGTGCATGTCTGGAATAGACGCTTTTCATGGCAGACATTTTGACTTGTCAAAGCAGGGAAAGCACAGGTGTAAATAATCATGTTAATGATGGCTCTACAGAGTGCTTCACAATTTTATAGACAAAACAACTAATTGATTAATTTAGAAATAATTCACAGATTAATTGACAATGAAAATGATTGTTCAGTTTCAGCCCAACATTAAACATCATCACACTGCACACTAGTTACATAGTGATGGCGCTACTTAAGTCATATGCCTGTGGTGTAGTTCATTTAAAGCCATTAGCTTCTGGCACTGCATTTATGCTTCAGAAATCATAAGGAAGGTATTCACTTGTCAAGATTATCTTGTTGAAAAAAATGTATAAGTATCAAAAAATGTTGTTCACCACAGAGATTATTTTCCTGCACTAATACAAAACTCCCACTGGCTTTTTGTCCAAGAGTGATGCTAATGCTGCAATCCACTGTACCTGGAACTCAGGGAAAAAAATGATCTCTGACACAGAGAAGCGCAATAGAACAAGTCAGAATTCCAAGTCGGATCAATCAGAATTACCTTTCCATCAATTTTTACTGTATGTAGTGTTTGTGTTGTTAAATGTGCTTTAACAACATTGTCATTGACATTTCCATTCAGCTGATTTGTGCTTGATTGAAGTCTCTGTGAGAATGTGGTACGAGCTTACTCCTCCTGTTTCTTTTAAAGTGTGCTAATCTGTTAAATCAGCTGCAGGAGATGCTTGTGATGTTCAGAGGCCATACAAACATCAGTGTGCTGCAGGCGTCCATGCTTTCCCGAGCAGATGCAGTGGGGCACATTTAGATTGGAAGTGTCAAATGCCGACTTGGAACTTCCAACTTCCGACTTGCAATGGATTGCAAGCATTGCAGCATAACTTCCCGGTTGGCCCACAAAAATACGTCATCCCTGCAGCGCTCTATTCCATTAAATGTCCGAGTAAGCCATGTCAGTGAGCCAGCATGCACAGTACCAGAGCCCTGGAACTGACTCACCTGCAGCTCTCTCTCTCTCTCTCTCTCTCTCTCTCTCTCTTACACACACACACACACACACTACATAGTGATAATGACCATACAATTGATGTCCTTCAGTGACATTACGTGATTACAGACAGTGAGTGATGGTGGTGTTGGGACAGAAACAATCACTCACTAGAGACAAATGCGCACATGGCAAAGTGTCATGTAATGAGTAAACACACACAAGGCCACACACAATCACACAGTGAAGCACAGGAAGGCAACAAAAGGCAGCTGCAAAGCACAAAAGAAAATGTTATCATTGCAACATAAAGGGCAATATATACTGTCGTTTCTGAGGGCAGTTAGAGGTCATCTGTTTACTCAAGTTTACTCAATTGGAATTAGAGCCAATATCAATTTTTTTTTACTCCCTAACATCATTATCACCAAAACTCCGGTATCAGTTGAGCTCTAATCAGAATTAAATTAAATGACCAAGGCTAATTTAAGTTTTATTGGAAATCTTATTAAAAAATATCATGTAATCATTTTTATCAAGGGAAGTTCTTTGCTAACAGTTCATAACAGTCAACTTTAGGAGAAAAAAAACATGAACCTGTTTGTTCTGTGTAGTAGGAAATGTTCAGCTGAAGAGGAAGAAAAATAGGTTGTAATGGCACCGAACGTTCATTGTTTCGCATTTTAGAGCGTCCTCACCACACGATCCGAGATTCTTAGCAGATAAACCATATGTGTGTGTGTTTTGGCAAACAGAGGAAGCGTTGGCAGGACAAAATCATTATCGTTCCACCTTTCTGTGTGTGAACAACATACACGTGCATTGTCTCGCAGATGGAGTGGAAGAGAGAGGGACACGGGGAAGTCAAACTAAAAGCTTTCCATGTGTGCCAGTGAGCGGGGAAATGAGTTCCATGGTGCGCGCACACACACACACACACACACACACACACACTTTTCACGCATTTCTCCCATCATGCCAATTCATCCCAAATGTAGAGGGAGAGGAAGAGGGGAGGGGAGGGAGGGATGGAAAGACCTTGCACGGAGTGAATGATGTCAATAACACACAATGCCTGAGGGGAGAGTGTTGGGTAATTGTTGTTGTGTGGTGTGTGTGTGTGTGGTGTGTGTGGTGCGTGTGGTGTATGGTAGAGCTTGCCTTACAGTTTCTTTTGTGTTTGCCTGCCTTTTGTTTGTGTCCACAGGTGGCAAGGGACACGCTGTCGTGCTCCTTCAGCCCAGCCCTTGTGACAGGCTGCGTGTGTGAGTGTTTTTGCATGTGTCTGTGTGTACGTGTGTGTGTGTGTACTATGTGCATGTGTGGATGTTTGTCTGTGAAATCCTGTGCGTGCCAGTGAGACTGCATGAGTCGGGTTGTGAGAAAACAAGTGCATGTCTGTTGTAGAGTGTGTGTCCTGGGACTTTACTGGTGTACGAACAGGACTCACTAGTTGTGCCTTGTGTATAGAGTGTGTGTTTGTGTGTATATGTGTGTGACTTTTAGACCAAGCAATTAAAGAAATATTTGACTAAAATGCATATGTGCTATTAAATTTTAAGAGAACAATTAAAAATGCTATTAAAATAATTGATTAATATTAAAATTATGTTTTGTTATGAAAAGGTGTAATAACATATGTTCCAGGTTGCTTTTTACAGTCTGTCCTTCCTCTCCATGACTAAACTGACCCTACGTCTGACTTCACTCACTGTGCCACTTGCTTTCAGTCTGGGCAGTGTCCCCTCTTGCTTTTTTTCTCCACCTAACACCCCACCACGATTCCAGGACTCCAAACTCCCCCCTGCTCCTTCTCCATTCATGCCCCGGCCTCTGTCTTTGCCTGCGCTGGCGGGGGATGGTCGGAGTGTGTTTGGGGAGTTTGAGGAGCGAGTGAGAGGTACTCGGGGTTGGCTAGGGAGATGGAAATGCTTGCTCCCCGTGGGGGTGTGTCTCTCTGTGGGGTTCAGAGGCGACCTGGAGGAGCCCTGATGAGACGCTAGGGAGCGCAGCCCATTGAGCTCCTCTTGAGCCAGAGACAGAGCAGCAGTCAGCTCCTCCCTCTCCTCACACTCCCTCCTCACTGTCTCCTGGAGTAACGCCACCTGGAGGGTGAGAGAGAAGATCAAAAAGTAGTATTAAAGCAAGTCATTTAATGTAGTATTGAGTCTTTCCCTCTTTCTGACAGGAAGATAAGAAAATCAATATAACCTCATGTCTGAGTTTAAGGGATAGTTCTGATTATTTGAAGCGGGGATGTACTTATCCATAATCACTGTACAACCTACAGTAGATGGCAGTTGACAAATAAATATATAAGTTTAAGAATTAGGAAATATATATATATATATATACACATATTTAGAATATTTTTACTGCTTTACCTTGCCACCAATCAGTCTTTTCTGACAGAAACTGCTGTTATATAAGCCAAGTCACACTCTCATAACAGTGAAAATATTCTAAATATAACGTCCACTTAAACTGACCAGCATATACTGCAGGTAATATACTGATTATACTGATTATGGATAAGTACCTCATACAACCCCACTTCACATAATCTGAACTATCCCTTTAAATACAAGCCATGTTTAGCTTAACTTAGCATAAAGACTGAAAACAGTGGGAAACAACGAGTCTGGCTCCGTCCAAAGTTCAAGAATACAACTACCAACACCGGTAAAATGGACAAATTTACAATTTGTATTTCGTCTAAGTTTGACATGTAAAAAGAGACTACAATTTGTGATTTAGGGGAGCTGTGTACTAGAACTTCTTTTTGGCAAATAACAGTTGGGTCAAAAACAAACAAGTCTTGATATCTCAGTGACATTTTTCAGGTTGGCTAGCATCTAGGGGTGTCACAATTTCGAACAAAATCAAAAATGGATGGAAATGAGCTTTAAATTTAAACAACTGAAATCAAAGGCAGAACCTTTTTTTTTTCTCTCGATCCCCATAAAGCAATACTTCAAAGACGACACGATGTAGCTTACTGGCTGTTACATCACACTTGATACTGTGTAGACTATACAGAAGAATTTGAAAATGTAAATGACAGTTGTCAGGACATAAAATCAATGATCTGTTGATCCTTACAAATCAAGACTTGGTAGACTTGCAACCACATAGAAATCAGTGCTAAAATCGAATTGAATCGCGACTTTAAAAGTGAAAGTCAAATCACATAATGGATTGAGACAATCGTGATCCCACTACTATCATTGTGCCTGTACAGAGACAAGACACAAAATCCATGTTCACTCAGGTGTCGGTAGTTGTACAGAAGTTCTGGGTGGAAGGGTAAGCTATTGTCTGGCAAGAAATAGCTCCAATGATTAACTTCCCCTCAAAATGCAAATAGTCAGTTTTACATTTCTGTTTATGTCAGTCCTGACAAAAATTATACTAATATATTAAGACTGAATTGGAGGCTGAATGAAATAAAATGGACATACTATGTAGTGAGAGAGAGGGGTCTGAGGCTGACAGAGTCAATGGAGGGTGGTTTGAGAGAGAGAAAAAGAGAATGAAAGACATTCAGATGAGAGACATGCAAAAACACAACAGACAAACAAAGAGGGAAAAACCTTTACTGAAATATGAAGAGAAACTTGGATGCAGATGATAAAGGTGGTTATTCTGAGCATCTCGCTGACACTGCGAAAACCAGCACAATCAAAGAGACTCGGTCAACAAGACCCACACAGGCAAGCTACCCTAACACAGTCACAGTGATCCAGTATTAATAGCACAGCACAGGATCATCACCACAACAAAACTCAAAAACTGCACACAGACATACAGACACAACAAGCTACAGACATGAGCTGCTCATACAGATGCAGAATAAAATATACAGACATAAAGTACCGCATGTGTGTGCATATGCCTGTTCAGAATCACTAAACAAATGGCAATAAAATGGTTGGTCAACATGTGATACATTATAATGTTTACATTTTCAGGTCTGCTGAGAAATAGATCCTCTGTCACGAGTCGAAATCTGTTGAAAACAAACCGCAGCTCTTGTTCTGTGACAGTCAGACAGAAAAAAGAAAGCTGCTCATTTTAACTCCTGAGCCAATGTTTAAAAAAAGGCCCTTCATTACTTTCCAATCACTTTACATGCGTTTCCTACCAACATGGCGCATGGCCATAAATACTGATCACTGGCTCATTTAATTACAAACGTGCCATTTGAATGGTTTACATTATGACCATCTGCTGTCTGATAGCACACGTGTTTTATGAATTTCAAAATGGTTGGGCAACAAATTTAAATACTACAATATAGCAGACACTTAATTAAAGATGCAGGCAGATTCCTGTTGGCAGTCTGCATGGACTCATCAAAGGTCACTGACTGTCACATTTGGCATATATGTTCTTTTGAAATAACAAAAACTATGTGGCACTGGAGTGACGTACCAATTGTATAGCAGTATCTATTATAGCTGTAATACATTCTATGTGTATCCTACTTTGAAACAAGACTTCACTTGCATCAAGATAACAATAACTTTAATGAAACGATGTAACTCACTATGGCCACAAAATAATAAATAATTTAATAATGAAAAAATGCTAAAACATAGAGTAGCTCAGGATAAAGAGAGAACACAGATGTTTTGTGTCACAAATCTGTGACTTGTTAATGATGGCAGCATTAACTAAAAGCAGCCAGTTATCTTATCAATTGGTCAGACGGCTAATTACTGAAACAAGTTTTTACTGACATTACAGCAGAACAATAAATAAACTGAACAGCAACTAGACAGAGCAACACAGAGAGGATGCAGTTATTGTGCTACATGACAGCACATCGTAAGTGACTTGTGTCGAAGGCAGAAACATAACGGTGAATGGAGTGACAGGAGCGAAGGAAACAAACGT
Organism: Lutjanus argentimaculatus; assembly: GCA_034769285.1. Taxonomy (NCBI): domain Eukaryota; kingdom Metazoa; phylum Chordata; class Actinopteri; order Lutjaniformes; family Lutjanidae; genus Lutjanus; species Lutjanus argentimaculatus. The sequence continues at coordinate 10,315,418 of JAWZSL010000001.1, forward strand.
GTACTTTCAAAATAAAATTTTAAAATAAAAGTCTATGAACAAAAACGTCTAAATGAAGAATGTACAACATAAAGTAAAATATTGTGTTTCTTTCAAGGAGAGGCAGGGTGTCCCGTAGAGGATGCGGACCTCCCTCGCAAAACAATGGTAGGGTAAACACTGATTTATAAAGTCAGTGAACTAAGTTCTGTATACAGCAATATCCATAGTTTGCTCACATTAGCCACCACAGCCACTGGTCATAGTAGACTATAAGGCTGTAAAAGTAAATTACAGATAGTTACTTAAACTTTGCATTTGTAAGAGGCAACCTGTTTGCTTTCAAGGACCAATGTGTACGGATTCAGTGGCATGTAGAGCCAGACAGATATATCCGTTTGCCAATATAATCACCCTGATATTAGCCTAGCACAGCTATGTCAGTCTATATCAATGAGTCTGTTTTTTTGAAGAATATCAGTCAATATATCACCGTCACAATTTTTATTTTTACTCTCTAGTATCTGTATTGGCATTGACCCTGAAAATGCAGTGTCAGTCAAACTCTAGTGGTGAGCTGCAGTGGTGAGCTGGATGCCACTGGCACCTTCCTGCCACTTCCAAGCTGTAGATAGGAGAACCTAACCGAAAGGCCCTCATTAGAGGCAGTATTTAGTTTATCCATTTTGGGCTACTGTAGAAAAATGGCAACATGGTGGAAGAAGATCTACTCCCTCTGTAAATACAAACAGCTCATTTTATTCATTCCACTTCCGCCATATTCTAATATACCATGAAATAAATGTTAAAAATAATTTGAATAATTTGAAGAGAAAATATTAAGCTTCCAATCCAGTACATCTCTGTGCTAATTTTGTGTTGTTTTGTGTTGTCATTGGTCTGTATGGGTCTTCATGTCGTTCAGAACTGAAACCGCTTGATTCACCCTTGATTAAGCATAGTATGAAAGATGAACTTTTAACATTATGACTATGTAGACTGTACATTCAACATTCACCAGTCCATGAGATTCACCAGTAATTTAGTCCTGGTCTGATGTGTGACACTGTGTGAAAAGCTCCTGTTGCTGTCATGCAGAATGATTATAGGTTAAGGGACAATCCAAAACATATGTTGCGTTAGTGGGAGTTGTGTGTGTTTTTCTGAGGGTAAAATACAGAGTATTTCTCTCTACTGCCAGGTGCTAAAACACCAGGAGTGGAAGGAATGAATTACTACTCACATGAACTACTCACGTTACTGCAATTAAGTCATTGTTTGGAGTATTTGCGCTTTTATGAGTGTTTTTTCAAGTCTGTAATTTTACTCTTACTTAAGATGAAGTATCCACCACCATACCAGTGACAATGTATCTCCCTTGTCTGTCAGCTGTACAGTGAGCTCCTCTGTGCGTGTATGTCCAAATCTGTTCAGTGAGGGAAATCCCCAATGATGAAGAACACAAACTAAATGTGTGTGTACTCTCTTTTTACACTCATGTTTTGTGCGCGGTTTTCTTTGTATGTGTCTGTAATTGTCAGCATATGTGTATGTGTTAATAGCTGCCTATATGCCTCTACTATATCCATGTACCATGTGCAGTGTGTCATGCTTTATGCCATTGTATGGAATTATTGTGAGACTGTGTGTGTGTGTGTGTCAGTTTGCACACGTGTTTGGCCACTTCCTTTCTGTGTGTGTGTATGTAAGACTTGGAGTGTGAGTCTCTTTCCTGCCTGTTTATATGCAGGCATGTGTTAGGTCCTGTGTGTGTGTTTGTGTGCGTGCATGTGTGTGTGATGTTGTGCATGCCAGTCTAGCTGTAGAGAGAGACAGCCATCATTAGGGGCTCCTAGTGAGAGCAGGATTACAGGGCTAGTAGATGGAAGTCACACGCAGACCCACAGAGCCCCTGCTTTTAATCTAACACTGTAAACCACATTCCGATAGCAACACCACACACACACACACACACACAAACACACACAAAACACACAAACAACACACACACACAACACCACACACCACACACAAATTATATTACTCATGTTAAAAACACAATCAAAGACCATCAATGCACACAGTATAATGTATGTAGGGTGTTGTTTTTATGCCTACACACAAAGATGGAGAAGCACCATATCATCCAAACATTATTTGACCTTGCGTGTTTGTGTGTTGTGTGACCTCATGCTGCTAAAGAGGTTAAAGGTCAGAGACCTTTCCCCCCCAGGAACAATACCTTTTCCTCTGTCCTGTCCATCTGCAACAACCAGAAAGGAGACTGGAGGAAAAAACATAAAGAAAGAAAGACAGAAGAAGAATAAACAACAGACAGACAGAAAAGAAAGAGTGTGTGTGCGTGCTTGTGTTTGTGTGTGTGTGCACAATTATAAACTTAGGGTGGCTTTATATGGTGAAACTTTCATGCACTAGTTGCAAGTCGCTAACTGCATGAAATCACAGTTTTCATGATACCATGACAGTTAAAAGAGGGAAATTAAAAAATAATGTAAGTATCATATAAGTTTAAGCTTTACTAACATAGCTTTACGTCTAACTATCTCCATACTGAATCAGTCATAGAATGACATGCTTGTACAAGATTATGAACTGTTTTAGGAGGTAATGAAGGTGTCCTGAGAGATAGACTGTTTGAAACAAAATACTGAAGCACTGCAATAAAAACATCTGCAATACTATTGTTTTCTTCTTGTTATATTTCTTAAAGAAAGTGAACTATAATTTATCTAAACATAAATAACTTTTCAAGTTGGGTTATCTAGAACCTTGTTCCTTTTTGATGATGTCCCTACAAAAAGGGTGCATGTGGATTATATCACATTTGCTGCTTTTCAAACTTGTAAATTAGGCTTTGTTCAGACTGCAGGAAAATCAGATCTGTTTCTCAAGTCAGACAATTAAGACACATCATCCAAAGTATCAGGTCAGATTTTGTGTCAAGACAAGAGAAATTTGGTGACAGAGAAGCCAACTGCAAATGTGATGTTCAGCCACTCTCTTTCACTTCCATCACTCTGAATTTGATGTTTTCCTTGTGTATTTTGTTGCAAGTGATGCAAAAAACTCGTTGATATCCAATTTGAGCAACCTAAACGTCCCAACCGAGATGCATGTGCATAAATCTGGTTGGAATAGCATTTCAAACCACCACCAAAACTATGCAAATTAGCAAAAATTGCATTTTGTCTGTTTTTTTTTTGTCATCCAGACTTAAAAGACTAAATTGAATCTGGATACACTCTGCAGTTTTTCAAACAAGCAACACATCACTTAGCCTGCTCGCTGAGGCAAACAGCAGTTTAAGACATCCTCAACAGGAAAAACAGAAACAATCTGATGTATGCTCGCTGATTCGTATCGCTTTCAGTTAGGAAGCGGTGTGAGAAGTAAAGTGGTGGCAACAGTGTGATGATTTATTGGATACAACCATAAACAGGGGTTGTGTGTCATCATCAGGCTTCAGAATTTGTTGGTAGCGATGCCTTATAAATTTATGGACAAGAAAGGAAAAAAATGACAAACATGAGCTGTAAACACATGGTACATTACAGGAGCATAGTTCAAATGTTTCTTTTATTGTTGACTGACCTGATTTTTGTTGCTCAGTCCTAAAATGACTCTTTCATCCCAGATTATTACTTTGCTGTCTTGAAAACTGACTGGGTGAAAGGTCACTCATACACTCTCAGCACTGAATGATGAAAGTGCTTATTTGACATTGCAGCAGTATCTTGGCAACAGAGCGATATCACAAGGTCATGATCAAAACGTGATTATCTCTAACCAACACACACACGCACAAACATCGATAGATCAATAAAAGTTTCATAAAGAAAAGGATGATAGAAGCGTGGGTTTGAATAAGATAACGACGGCGAGAGATCATTAGAGAGAGAACTGAAGAATGAGTCAAAGGCTTGGAATACAGAAAGAAAGAAAAAGAAGAAACAAAGGTCATCTAAAGGGATTATACTGATTGATCTGCTCTAAAACTACAAGCACAGCATAGAAAAAATTGCCCCCTTTAAATTAGATGAGAAAGAACAGAAAGAAAAGGGTGGAGGGGGGAAGGAGCTGCAGTGCAGAAGGTCCATGAATGACATAAAAGAGCATGTCAGCTGTGAAATTGGCATCAGGGCACCTTGAACTGGCTGAACCCATCTGGACAGGCACTCTGAGGGAGGCGGTTAAACAGACAGTGGGTGAACAAGAAGGATGGGCTGTTGGACCACAGAAGTACAAATTTGAGCTGGATGAGAGAGTGAGGAGGAGCAGGAGAGGAGGTGGTGAAGGAGTGATGAGAAGAGGAAGCACTGACTTTACTCTAGGAATTTAGCTTTCTAGACAAGGAATGAATCTCCTTAACTGATGAGTTTTTTGTAATATTTATTGACGAATCACCCACCTCTGCTGAATCATCCACCAGCTTTAAAACTAAACCATCTTCTCAAACAGAAATTAATAGAAAAGACCCATTTAAATGACTCTTTTGTGATGGCACACAATGGACAGTATGGTCACATTTTTGCAGCATATGAACAACTAACTGTTAAGATGAAATGCATTTTCTACAGAAATCGTCCTGGCACCAATGAATTTTGAAGATTTGTTCACACATGTAATGTCTGTACAGAACACAAACCAGCTACATACTTTGATTTAAGAATTTACAATTGTAAAGCTGCACTAATTGCTATTTTTTATCTGCGCTAGGGCTGCAACTAACAATTACTTTCGTTATCAACTAATCTGAGAATTATTTTCATGATTTATTGAGGCTAACAGGGTGCCCCAAATTTAGTGTTTTTTAAATCTGATTGCAGCAGATAAGATAAAATTATTAAAAATGTGAAATGTTGGCTCTGAATCAGTTGTCTTTCCCTCTGTAGTCACCATTCTGTGGTCTCACTCAATATTCTATTTCAATTAAACATATGCATAAAGGCATTTCAGCAAAGTTTTATGTTGGAATTTGCGTTACTCTAAATTTTCTAGATACAATCTAAGTGAACTGAAGTAGAGGGAAAGTTGAACTAGAGGCGTGTATTTATGTATGTGAGTGTTAGTGTGTTAGTGGTCACACAGCTGAGATGTGTGATGACTGTTCCCCGGAGACAGCATTAACACACAGACATACAAAGACTGAGTGTACACACACACACACTCACACTCACACACAAAATGTCTATCAGTCAATCAAAGATGCTCTCTTTCCTGTCCTGTCTTTGCTCTTCTTCATAAAAGTTGCTCCTTCATGCTCTCTTCATTCACTTCCTCTCTCTCTCGTCTTTCTCTCTCTCACACCACACACGCACGCACACACACACACACACAACACACACACACACACACACACACACACACAGAGTTGCTTTCCTTCATTCCTTCCTTCCTTCAGGCTCTTCATATGTACGCCTCATCCTGCTTCCCCTCTGTTCTGCCTCCCTCTTTTCACTTTTTGTTTCACAATTTAATTCAGCTCCACTCGGATGGCGCTGGCACAGAAATCCATCACTGCACACTCTGCTGCCAAGGCAAATATGAACTCTGTCTGTCTCTATCTCTCTCCATTTAAACTCGCACTCACTTCCTTTAGCTTTGACCACACTCACTCACACATACACAGACACACTTACTAAATTTAATCCAGCTCTGTTTGAACTGTGTTGGCACAGAAACCCAACCAGTAGAACATATAAAACATATGGAAATCATTCTTTCTATTTACATGTACAGTGACAACGTTTTCTGTCTTTCCTATTCTTGTGGGGACAACTGAACGCCACGCACGGGAGAAACAGCAGCACACATGCACTGACACACACACACACACACACACACACCTCTTTTTGTAGTTCAGCATTACTCTCAGCCATCAGCTGTAGCTCAGCTTTAACTTGGCTCAGCTGCAGTGCCTCCTGCTGTTGGGAGCGCTGCAGCTCCTGGTGGATTTCCTTCTCTCTCATCCTCCTCTCCTCCACCCTGCTCCTCCTCTCCTGCTGCAGCTCGTCCTGCAGCCCTCGTAGCTCCTGCTCTCTCTCCTGCACCTGCAGAAGAAGACAAAATAGGTTCTGATTTTGTGGATATTTATATTTTCATCTAATTATGACTATTCAGCTCTTGATGTGTTTTGCCAAAAACTGTAAAGTGGATAGAAACTGGAGGATGGCTTTGCATTCTCTCTTTGCTCACTCATTCATGAGTTTCATTCATCACATCGTCACATGTGACATCTCATATACAGGTAAGACAAAGTAACGAACAACAAGCCCCTTTTACAGTAAATACCAGTAATAGTAATTTGTCTTATTAATTTGAGAAAAGTAATTAGTTAAATGTCAGGTTACTTCCAAAAGTAGTGAAATTACAATAAGGTATTGCTCCCAACACTGTTTACATGGCTGATGAAAATTAATATTTCACTAATATTCCAGTATACACAAAGTCATGCAAATTCTGATTACAGAAAAGTGGAACAGCTGGAGTCGCTTGAGTCATTTTGCTTCTTTGCGTCAAAAGTAGGGTTTTTTTCCACCTGTAGGCTTTTTTCCACCTCAGTCTTCGTTCAGCCACCATCTTGAAAAGGTCAGTGTCGGATATCTGCTCATATCCAAAAACCTGCTGAAATCCAAGTCTTTCATAATGTTTAAAAAGAGGTGGGTTTCTCCTTCTGACCAGAAATGTGGGATTTTCTTTTGCGAATACATCACTACCACAGCCGTGCAAACTGTTGGCTAGCTGGTTTATTTACAACGCACAGAGCTGATAGTAAACAGGCAAGAGGACGTGTGTTTTGAATGCACTGCATATATATCCAATAAAACATGAATAATACTGGCATGTGTCTCCACATTTTAATCAGAATATGCTACATTCAGAATAAGGCCTAATTCAGAATATCCACAATATCTTGTTTACATGACCTGTATCAAATTCAGAATATTATCATATTTTGAATAATAGTGGAAAATTACTGTGCGTGTAAACATAGGCTGACTCATCCAAATGTGCTGCTAAGATTACTGGGAAATCAAGATGGCATGAATGTGACCGGGAATGTGCGTCATATGTTGGGGGAAACGTGTTTTCTGTAACCTCATCTAAAATTTGCAGAGGAAGTGGGTAGGAGGGGAAGCTGCAGTGGCAGACACGATGGGAGCAGAAGGGGATGATTTGGAATTCTCGATTTTACTAAACTACAGAAATTGATTAACTGTCCCTATCCGTCATTATGTAAAATTAAATCTATTTAAACTTCCTTGTGTTTCGGTCATTACTCATACTGTGAGAGATTATTCTGTGGGCAGATATATTGTATTTCAGGGTGTGGGTGAGCATACACCTTTTGTGTCATTGTTTTCTGTTGTCTCACCCCCACTGTCTGGATTTAAAGTCTGTGTGTATGTGTCTTTCTTCCTTCTTTATGCCATCAGTACACACAGAGACTAACCACCGTGTCGTCAACACTGTCTGCATGCATGTGCGTGCATCAGTAGTCTGTACTGTGTACAGTGCGTATTCATAGTGGTGCTCCCCATGCGGAAAGCACGTAAGAGAATTAATCACACACACAAACACGCACACAGAAACAGAAGCAGGAACACACAGTAACATAGACTGACCAAACATTACTCATAGGAAATAAGTGGGAACTCATTTATAAAAATAAACATAGATTTATACCTGGAGTTACTGAAGGTCATTTCTAACAGTGTGTTTACATTTGATGCATAAAAGCTACTGAGCATAAAAAACCTTGCTCCCACATCATTCTAAGAGGCCCATTTGTAACTTCAAGCATCTGTGATCTTTAAATCTCAAATTAACTCAAAATTGATGGCACCTGCCTTACACTCAACAATTTCCCTTTGTACAGTATAATGGACCAAAAGAGGATTTATTCAGAAATGCCCATGGACTAAAAGAGAAACTTTTTGGAAGATGAGATAACAGTGAGGGATGAAGCCAACATGTATTATTTGGTGAACTAAATAGCAGGTTGACAAACAAAGCCAAACATGTAGCTTGGGAGCGTGTCACAATTAATTCTTCACACCTTTAACTGATAATTCCAATCACATTGTTCATACAGCAAATGCAAAGTTCACCACAGGCTTGGGCACAGACGTGTCCCAAACTACTACAATAATCCAATTTAACCAGCAGGAAAATCACTTAAATCAAGTCTAGACTCTCTAAGTCTAGTCTATACAAGTGGTTTTCTGCACTTACAGTAAGAACAAAATTGATCATTAGTCCATTTTATAAATGAGGCCCCTGGTCTTAAATTCCCAGTAGACAGAGACTCACAGACAGGCAAACAATGGACGAAGAGGGAAGTGAAGCAACCAAAAGAGAAGGCCAGAAAAAATATACCGAGTGAAGCACATGCTCTTTCATTTTCTCACACCACCACTGAATGATCTATATTCTTACGATGTATTCTGATTTCTTCTTAAAATATGGTGTATGAAAGACGTGAAAAGAGGAATGGGAATAGGACAAGAAAGCCAGAGAGGAGGGCATGGAAATCATACCATTAAAGAGGCCTTATATTGTAAATATAACAGTTATAAATGGCTATTACAGCTGCATTTCATTGATGTGTTGTGATGTGTTGTCTTCAGTGATCATTTTAATTTATTTTCATTATTAAAGAGATATTCCACCCAATATGTACTCACCCCTATGTCGATGTGAGGATGGGTGAAGATCTTCAGTTCACTAAACATCCTGGAGTTTCCGCAGAAAACAGGGTTGCAGCTAAATCCAGTACAATGGCAGTGAATGGTGACCACGGATAAAATGTAAAAAAAGAACACAAAACAAACATAAAATGTCTCTTAATGGATGCATGTGTGAAAATATTGCAAGATATACGAAGTCTCGCGATACATCTCGATGCCATGTTTACATGTTACCTGGGAGGCTACAGTTGACATTTCGGCTAAAAACATGGTGTAAATGGCATCTTTTGTGGTTAAATTTTAATGTCACGGCTCAAGGACACTTGGATTACACCACACGAGCAGGATGGAGACATTTTGTGTTTGTTTTGTGTTCTTTTTTTTTCATTTTATCCCTGGTCACATTCACTGCCATTGGCTGCAACCCTGTTTTCTGCTGAAACTCCAGGATTGTTTTGTGAACTGAAGATCTTCACCCATCCTCACATCGGCATAGGGGTGAGTACATATTGAGTGGATTATCGTTCTGGGGCAGAATATCGTTTTAACCTTCTGCTGAAGCTGTGTGCTATCTCGCTGGTACTGTAGAAGCAACAGTTGGTTTTTCTCTCTGTCAATTGTCAACTCTAGCTCCGCCTCCCTGCGAAGCTCCTCCATCTGCTCCTTCAGGTGCAATGCATTCTGGGTTCTCTGCTCTTCCAACGCAGCCGCCAGCTACAAAATATCAAAGACAAAGACAAAGGATACATTTATACACCAGTTTAAAGGTAGAATATGCAGGATTTGTTGGTTGCTGTTAGTAAAAGCAACATTCAAAGTTGGCCCCTCCTCCCCAGCTTAATGTACAAGAGCTTGAGAATGAATTAGGTAAAGGAGTGGCAATAGCAAGAACAAAACAATGAATCAGAGAAATAAAATGTTATTTCAAGTTCATGTTATTTCAAGTAAATTTGGTTTTTGGTAAAAGAGACAGGGCACAGACAAAGGCAAACATGATAAAAGTACTCAAATGCTCCAAGGACTTTATAAAATTGAGAAATAACAATAAAAAAACACTTGAATAAGTAATCCAAAGAATAAATACGATAAAATGAATGCAGGCTAACATGAATAAATAATTATACATTGCTTTATGGCATCTGTGCAATGCTGCTACGACTAAGCAAGGGGGCTGCTGGTTATTTTCTGATTGTCTTTATGCTAAAGCACAAAAATACACACGCCCACACCCTGAACAATGCGGGAACCCTCATCATGTTACTGTGCGTATATCTTTTTTTCTGGAGCTCTTACAGAGGAGAGAGATGAGACAGCAATGAGCCTATACATTTTTTAAGGAAAATCCTGCATAGTATGCCTGTAAGTATCACACACAATAATTACAATGCGAGTGCACATGTAGTCTTGCCATTTAAAACAGAGACTCATGACCATATCAAATCCACTTTTAATCATCACTAACATTAGTGTGTAAATAGTGTGTGATGAAAACTAGAAGCAGAAGTTCAGTCTAGCCCACATCCTATGGCCTGTCTCTATTTCAGAGTCCTAAAAGAGACCGTGAAGTGTTGATTTTTGCGTGATATAAACAGGAAGGAGGGAGGTCACACAAAGCTTTGTGAAAGAGTTTAACAAGAAGCACTGAGACAGACATAAAGAGACAGCAATGGTGTATCAAATTGCTGGGTACAAAACACGCGCACAACCTGAAAATACGTCTAATGAAAACCATCGAAAATTTCTGTAGCTGTCAGGGGAGGATTTTGAGAAGATTTGGCATTGTTCTCTAACCCTTTAAAACACATCAGTGCTTCTGTAAACATATTTAATCTCAAAATACTGCATCCTGCCCACAGTCTCTAACCTCTAAAAGATACTTTTGACAGACGTGTTATTGTTCCATGTTGGGTTATATATATTATTGCTGGTGCAAGCTCCAAATAGAAACAATGTCTTAACCCTCGTCAGAATATATGAAGGGCACTCTGTCACAGAGTGTGACTAGCCTTGTCTTCGTCTTCAATCAAAAATTGAATTGTTAGGGACATAAAACACCAGCTTTGGCTCTTATAAAAGTGAGGCCGAAGTTGCATGTGACATATTTTTATTCAGGCTTGGCCAAGGCTACTTTGTTTTCTAGAAGATCCAACAAACTGAGCATCAGAGCCATGAGCTTTGTGGATCATTGTGGCTGTGAGTGTGTGTTTATCTGTGTGAGTATGCCTGTGTGCATTTATGCGTGCGAGTGTGAAAAAAGAGAAATAGTGGATGTGGGTGTCAAAAAAAAAAAAAAAAAAAAAAAGATGGATTGGCGTGTGAAAATGAGTATATTTGGGCCTGTGTGTGCGTGTGTGTATTATGCTTGCGGTTTGAGAGACTGTATGAGAGAGACTAAGATTGCGTGTGTTGGATCAAATGAGAAAACACCACTTCCTCTTTGCTGGGTGAGTGTACGTGTGAAGAGCATGGATGGTTTATGTGTTTATATCCTTTTGTGTGTGTGAAAGTGTGTGTCAGTGTGTGTGTGTGTGTGTGTACACAGCTGCTGTTTGTATTTAAAAAGTGCAAAAGAGTGACCACTTCCTTTCCATGGATATAAGGCCATGTGAAGTCAGGAAGCCCATAATGAACAATAACCTGTATGGATGTGTGTGTGTGTGTGTGTGAGCTGTCCCAGCGCTTACATCTTTATATGCGCTGTGTACTGTATGTTTTAGAGTGTGTGTTCATCTGCCATATGGCACACATGTTCTGCATGTGACATTCTTACATCTACGTTATGTGTAGCGCTTGTTAGGATGGGGACTAGAACAAAGTAGAATAAAATAAGCCAAACATAATTCTCTAACCTGTTCTCTTACAGTTCCTCTTTAATCGCTGTGACCAAAAATGCTTGACAACACTGTGGGTTTCTGTGATGCAATTTGTGGAGTTAAATGTGTTTTTGCAGCACAACTAGGTCAGTGGTTGAGATAAAGTGCACATCAAGTGAAACATAGAGCACAAACAGAACTCAAGTTAAAAGGCCTTTAACCCTTAATTTAAGAAAATTATATACACTTGTGATAGTCTAGGCCAGGGGTTTGCAAACTTTTTCATGTCAAGAACCTCCACAATAGATGCACATGAGAGGCTTGGAATTTGAGAGGAGTTTGGATGAAGGAATCCCATCTGAGTTTTATATTTTAAGATAATCAGAGAGCACAACTTTTGCACACCTGTAGATTGACAGATGTGTAGGAGAAGACCATAGGTTGACAATGCAAAACAGTAAGACCACTGCACACTGTCTTCAATCTAAACATTAATTCAAACCCCAATTCTCAAAAAAAGCTGGGACGCTGTGTTAAACCAAAATAAAAGTAGAATGGAATAATTTGTAAATACTTTTCAGCCTATATTCAATTCATTCATTCATTTAAATTCAGAATGAGTGTATATATACAAAAAACAATAAATTTTATCTGTTTGAACATCAAATATCTTGTCTTTGTGCTGTATTAAATAGAATACAAGCTGAAAAGAATTTGCAAATCATTGCCTTCTGTTCTTATTTAGTTTTTACATAGTGTCCCAACTTTTTTTGGAATGAAAAGGCACAGACCTTTGTTTTCCTATATTTTACCATTTTTATGGTACAAAGTGTGTCATGACTGCACAGGATTACAAGCACTTTGCCTCTTATTGCAAACACGTGATGGTAATTTTGCTAAACCCTGAAATTTGTATCATAGTCTAAAATCTTAAAACCAGTAATAACCTGATCCTTCTGCAAAGACATGGCACTGCTGAATGTAGCTTTTCTTTTTCTTGTTCTTGGTGAAAGTTCCTCTTTGTTGTGACATTCAAGCAAACCTCAGTCACTCTTGCCGCCAGACAGACAGTCAGACAGTGCAAGAGACACTATTACACTGTTTGAGTAATAAAAGACAGACTGGTTTTATTTGTGTGTGTGTTTGTATCTGTGTGTGTTTCTGTGTGTATTTAGTTTATCTGGTGTCAAACAGACTGGTGGTCCTGGAGCCTCATAATCTTATCCACATTGTGTGTGTCAGGACCCTCCCTGTTAAACTCCTCTGAACTGTGACAATGACTTGGATGCTGTCCTAACGTCTATTTACTCCAACATACTGGAACGAAATGTCTGCCAGTCATAAACTGATACACCCACAGAAACTAAGCTCATGAGTAATGTTTTGATTTGTTTAAATTAATCGTACATAATAGAAACATTACATCTATGGACCATACATAACCAATATCCAGATGCAATAGGCAATTAGATTACACTGGTAAAACTTCACTCAAAAATATGTTTTCCTTCTTTTCCTACAGTTGGATGTTTGAGCTTCATTGTGCAGAATGATATATGTGCAGAGTTTGACATTAGAAGGATGTTTTCACATTCACCTGCCGAAAGTGGAAAGTTTCTTGGTGCTCATTTGAAAATCTAATTTTAAGGATTGGGCCCGAGAGGATGATTTTTGACGACACAACTAGTTTAGAAGTTGATCCTGGTCCAGTTTGGAACTTATACAAGTGTGATGTAGAAACTTGAGGCAATCAGTACACATACACTGAAAGTGGATGTTACATCGGAGTAGGAGACATCTTGTGTCCAGCAGAAAATTTTACAAATGAACAAAATTAGCATATTCATAGATCATGGAATTTAATTAATTAATTAATTAGTTAATTAGATAGAGGGACTAGGTGCCTTTTTAAGGATTTTAATCTTGAAATCATACTTTTTTGTGAGAAAAACACATGTCAGCCACACATTACTGTAACAAGCAGGCTTGTGTGTAGATATGTCTACATACATTTCAATACATGTTTTGAGGGGACCTTTAAGCAAGTTATCAGGATGCCTGGGTCATGTTTTTTGCACCCAAGTCCTTAATGACTACCTGCTGACACTGTGCCAGTGTTTAATATACTTTGCATGACAGAAACAGGGTTGAAATGGATCAGGCTTTATATAGCTGTCACTAATCCATAAAGTAAAATACAAGCATCAGGACAGATCCTGAAAAAAAAAACAAAAAAAACATGAGTATCCCTGATGCAGTCATTCTTTATTTAATGCCTGCATTGAATAGGGAATAAAAGTCTGTACATGTTACAGCCCTGAATTGAGCAGCTCAAACTGTGTGTAATGTGTAAAAGTGAGTATAACAGGTTTGAGGTATCTGATGTTATAAGTTCAGCTGTCCTATGTACAGCACTGTAATATATATTGCAAAGTTGTTTTTGTGACTTGCTTTTCCGACAATGTTGACAATTTTGGAGAGCTTGTTTTTGTTGGTATGTTAAATGATTTGTTCAACCAGACTCCTGGATGCCAGTTCAAGTATGTGTTGGCTAATACCAGTGCAACTCAGCTTCCTGATTAAAAACAATCGCTGATTTTCTCTCGTAAAAATCCTCTCTAGGTTTTTTATTGAAAGTTAAAGCTACTATGAGGACCTTTCATATTTTGTTGATTTTGGAGGTTTGGAGGGTTAGGTAGTCTAAGTAGTAGTGTTTCCAACATAATAACCACAAAATAATAAATTATTTAAATAAAAAGCTCCTCCTGCTTATTTTAACTGACTAACATGCTAGTCACTGTGAACTTTAGCTGGGAAAATATAAAAACAAGCTTGTCTCATCTGATTTCAAGGAGAATCCGATCCCTGGCAGGCATTAAGAACTCTACAGAAACAGCTGATCTTCTCATGGATGGTCTTGTTCACTAATGTAGGTATTATGAAGGCATCGGTAATAAACTGAGACTGTTTCATAACCAGTTAAAAACTCCTTGTAGTTGTTTCTACATCGAGAAATAATAGTTATTGTTAGTCTTGGAATTACCTTTGAGGCCATTTGCTGTCTGCAGTCTTCCTCCATCTTGGTTAGGGCTGTACCATGGGACTTTATCAATACTTCCCTGTAAACACACACAAAACAAAAACCGTAACAATTTTGTAATGAAAGTAGTGTGCAGTACCTACTATAACTTAAATTCTCTATGGAATATTATAGCTTTAAAACTGTTCATCTAAATAAGCATCCGCAGTGAAACGAGAAGATAAATGTAGCATCAGGTCAACAGCAACATCTGAAACCATTTTCAAATGGCAACTGCCTGAGGACCAAATAACTCATTCCCTTACTTGATACAGCAGTGACCAACAGTCTTCCATCTGTTTCTAAAGCCATTTCTGCTCTGCTGTAAGTGCCTTAAGATTCCCATATGAGACCAAATAACATGTTCACAGTCACAGGCTGCTTTGGCTTCTGGAGTCTTACAAAGACGTTCACTGCCCTCGATGTACATAAATAAAGAGACCCAAACACAAACAGAAAGGGGAAATGCAAAAAAAAACCTTAACAAATAATCAACTATATATTCTAACACCAAATACAAATTCAAAGAAACAGACTTGTACATGTTTTAAAAATAACATGCAGTGAAGCAAGTGTCAAATGCTCTGTTTAACACGCACACGAGACACGAGATGGCATTAACCATTTTTACAGTGCAGCACTTTCTGCAGTTGAATAGATAAGTAAGTAAGCCAACATCACATCTATATCTGTCACGACCCAAAAAGCTCTGATAATATTTACACATGCTTCTTTTTTGATGATCCTCTCCACATGTCAGGTCGCATAAAGAATATATAACCAGAATAGTCCCAAAAGTCTCTGGGGAAAGAGAGGGGGATGAGGAAGGGAAAGAAAGAAAGAAAGAAAGAAAGAAAGAAAGAAAGAAAGAAAGAAGAAAGAAAGACAGTGAGATGGAGTTGAGATAGCTGGAAAGGCTGAGTTTCACGGATTTGTTGATCTTCTGTCCAAATATAATATGTCATTTCAGCAGCTGGTCCGGCTGATAAGATGTGAAGTAGCATAAATCTTAATCCAGCCAGAGACGAGCTGGGGAACTGACGGTTTATTACCAATGTTTATACAGTTTGAGTCGGAGGAAAAGGCACTTTGAGGCAGCTTTTTCAAAGAATGTGAGCAGTAACAAGGATTCTGCTACAAGAACTAATCACCCGAAAGAAAACAAAGACATAAAATGTATGAAATAAAATGCAGAGATAGCTGTGAAAACGTGTATATTGTATCTTAGTAAAGTTACCGATAGCACAGTGATTTTTGCCATATGCAAACACAATCAATTTTGCTGGCTAATGATTAACCTCATAGTTTTCATCTATGACATTTTTTTTACTTACGACAACACAATGATAACTAAATAAAACATAATTTACGGTAACAAAAACAATGACAAACTCTATTGGGCCCTTTTAATAAGTGCATAGACTTACTGTCCTCAAATGAAACACATATGTAACAAAGATAGAAGAATGCACCATGTAGTATGCAGGAGTGTATTATGAGTTTGAAATTCTAGAGAAACATTATGTAATTGAAAATATATATTTAATAGAAGCTGACTTCACTTTTGAAAAAATCTGCATATGCCCCCTCCCCCTACATACCCCATGCTGTAAGTGCAGCTCCACAACACCTGTTAGACAATATGTGTGCATCTGTGGCAAACACTTCATCACAGGTTGGTTAATGATGTTACTGTGTAAATGTGTTTGCGCCTCTAGATCAAAGTGAATCAGAAAAGATTTTTAGTGATGGTCAGTCACAGTCAGTCAGTTAAAATCATTCAGTTGACTGAAATATGACTAAATCAAAACTAATCTAAATTTGCAACATCTCAATACATACACACAAAATCGTAGCCCTAAGTGAAACTGCCACTACCTCATAGCACTTTGTGTGTGTGTAAGTGGGCCCATCTGTATGAGAAAAAGCTGTGTTTGTAGCTGTGTGTGTGTTGTGTGTTGTGGTCATGTTTGACTGTGTGTATATCTGATAGTGGAGTAGATGATCTACAATATAATAAAGAGCAGCAGTTACATTCCATCTCTTCCTAGTCGGGGCAGACACAATATTACTCACTCCACTGGCTCTGGCTAATCACATCAGCCTACTCCCCACCACCACTACACACACACACACACACACAACACACACACACACACACACACACACACACACACACACACACACACACACACAAACACACACACAATGGCAGCACAAAAGTAGATGCAGACAGACAGCCATGCATGAGCGCTCCCCAAGAGTTGCAAGTTTGATGCCAAGATGTGACTCCTAAAGCTCATTTAAATGTGTCGTGGTCTTGTTGAAAGACGGGATTCAGAGAGAAGATGTGAGCTTAAAAAAGGGCTGTTGCTGTTAAACAAGCATTATGAAACTACGCACCAGTTCTGCAGTTAAGTCTCAGCTGGTGAAAAACCCCTGGAAGTGAGGATTTGACAGTTTTATGAAGCCGAAGCCTTTTTAATATGTAACAAACTGCTGATGCATGCAGTGTTTGTGTGTATCTGTATGTGAGTGTCTATGTGTGTGTCTATGTGAGTGCTTGCGTGTTTGTGTCCCACTGTCAGTAATGTAATTCCGGCTCTCTGACTATCAAAAAAGTAGACCCCTGCAGAGGTAGTGTACCAGATATTTTAAAATCAACTTTGAGCGTGTATGTGCACGTGTATATGTATATGTGTGTTGGCGTCTGCATGTGTGTGCGTGTGTGTGACCCCCTGGGGAGCGTGAGCGTGCAAATTCAGCCCTCAGAAGGAGGTCTGGGGGGATTACAGGGAGGAATGATGGGAAAATCTGGGAGCACTCTCTCATTCACTCACACGCCAGGCTGCTTTTAAGGACAAGCGAGTGTGTGTATGTGTGCAGTGTGGTGTGTGTGTGTGTGTGTGTGTGTGTGTGGTGAGTGTGCAGTGTGAGCGGCTGCTACTTCATCAAAAGGCACAGAACATTTTTCCACTTTGTGCTGATACAATCTTTGTGTGCACATGCAGACAAAGACGGCTGACTCGACTCCAAATGATATCAGTTTTTTTTTTATAGCGGAGCTCAAGGGCAATTTTAAATAGTTTTTATTGTGTATGAATCAACAAAGTAGATCAACAGTTAACAGGAATCGCTGCTGACATCATCTCTTACATCCTCTGTGTAATTTTCAGGGACATAACACTCCACCTGCAAAGATGATTAAGATTTCAAAGAATCTTCTCACACTCACCCACGCTTTTCAAAGCAGGAACAGGCTGCTGCCTTGTAAAAAAATTGACATATGAATTTACAGCAATAGCAATTTATGACAAGTGAATAAAAAGGACTGAGAGAGCCACAATAAAAGTAAAGACCCAGACATGGATGATATAATACTTTCCACTCTGGGAAACAGGGAGAAAAATGGAGAAAATATAGAAAGAGCAGTAAACTTGGCCAAAGGCAGTATTTGCTGGGGTGGAAGTAACTAATTACAACTACTGATATTACTGTAATTAAGTCATTTTTTTGGATACTTGTACTTTTTTTTCCTTAAATGAGCAATATGTAGCAACTGTGCATCCAAAAAGCGACAAACGAGTCCTTCACTCTAAGTTGATCAACTGTTTATAACTGTAAATACACACTCTGGAACTGGACTTCAGTGACTGCCTGTCTTACTGCCTGCCAGACTCCCTTAACAAATTGCTCAATATACCTGTTAAAAATCTGTTCTTTTAACAAGATAAATACAGATTATATTTAAGATTATTCTCCTTTACAATTTACAATTTAAATCAATGTCCAAATGATTCTGCATACGGATTTTTATAGCCAATAAGGATATTTGATTGCAGGTCAGCAGAGTAATTCAGACTGAAGATTTGACTGAATGACTGATATTGATAATGCATTAAACATCAGTGGTTAAAAAGTAACTGATACTCTAAGTATTTTTTGACAAGAATACTTTGTACTTTTACTTCATGTAGCAGTACTTGTAATTGAGTACACATTTTTGCTGCTCTTTCCACCACTGTGCTGTTGACACTAATCTTTTTTAAGTCTTATTTTTTAGCCTAATTGTGTAAAGCCTGAGGCGGGAAACCACTTCTCTGCACAGGGACAGACAGAAGGGAGAGTTTTGGGGATCATAATTTCTGTCACGAAAACATTCCTCCGCTGCTTGAAACCACTTGAAACAAGTCCTCTCACATTTAACAGATGGATGAGGAACCGCACAGATACTCCTGACCTCTCTTGACTTTTAAATCTTTTACTCTCTCCACTTTCTGCCACTTTCGCTCTTTTTCCCCTCGTCCTCCTCTTTTCCTCTCTCGCGCTGTCTCTCTGTTTTTAACTTTGCGTCAGTTATACTGAATCAAGGGCAAGCTGTCATGTTTCGTGTGTGTGTGTGTGTGTGTGTGTGTGTGGATCGTGTGCGGCCCCTGTGACCCAGGCTGTGTGCATGCGAGAGTCAGACAGTGTGTGAAGTGTAACCACTGCAACCACAGTCACGGTCTCCATCCCTCCTCCCTCGTCCCCTGTCTCCCACCCTCTCTCTTAATCTCCTCCTCTCCTCCTTCCTTCCTTCCCTCCCTGTGTCCTTTCATGCTTTTCTCTCTATCCTCCTCCTCCTCGCTCTTGTCCTTCCTTCATCCCTCTCAACTAATGTGTCTCTCACTCACTTTCTTCCATCCCACAATCCCACCACCCCTCAATCCGACCACCCTGGCCCGGGGAAATCACTGTCTGCTGGTTACTAAGCCTGTCTTTTCACTGTCACTTCACAACTGGTTTTCATCAACATGTGCATTGTTCCTTATTGCAAGATTCATAACTGTGTGTCCCAGTCATAGACAAGTGGGGGAATTATCCTCGTTTATGTAAAGAACTGACCTTTTCCAGCAGTGTTAGTAATTTGGCTTTAATTTATAGGGGAAATGTGAAACTTTTAATGTGGTTGTCCAGTCAGTGTTGATGGTAAATATAAAGCAATAAATTCCTCAGTGTGTACTATACTGACCATGAAAACAAAGCCGTACCAGCAATGCCTACATGTGCCAAGATGCATTGTGCGTAAACTTCTGAAGCCCATGTCCATGTTGCCCTGTATCACCCCAGCCTGTAACTATCACTTTGTTGGCCAAACACTGCGTTAGGCGACAACTCAGCTTTCACAGTCAATATAGCACGCACTGATGTGAACTGTTTGCTTTGGAGGCAAGTTTAAAGTAATTCAATTTTGTGATACATGTTGTTTAGTATAAAAGAGTTTCAAGAAAATGCTTAGACGTGCCATTTATATTATTTACAGTAAATGTGTGAAAAACTAATACCTGCTTTTATTTAATTTAGTATTAACATGGACCTTGTTAACAGGAATGCTTTTATTTTGAAGTGCAGGAAGTAATCAGTTGAGAGCTTGTTTGATTATGTCTTCTTTGAAAACTGCAGCTTATTAGAGAGTAAAATGTTCTGTTTGAACAGCACCTGTTTTGGTCATTGTTTGAGGCCTCCACTGCACACCATGCACTGAGGAATTTATTGTTTCAACTGACTACATTTACCATTAACACTGACCAGACCGCCACATGAAAAGCGCCTGATTTTTTGTTGAAATCATTATGTTAGTTCATTCTTCATGTACAGGTTTTGCTTTGGTCGTTTTTGTTTCAAAATAATCTAGTATTTATCTCTTAATTTCCTCTATTTACTTTACTTCAAGTTTATTTAAGTACGACAAGGATCTTTTATATTTTGTTGATTTTGGGCCCCCCTGTGGACAAAAGCGGTAAAGTTTCCACCGTCACAACCACAAAATCTAATTATCTAAATTTAAAAAAAAAACACTCTTTCTTCCTTTTAATTGGCCAACATACCAATCACTTTGCCTGGGAAAATGTAAGCACAGGCTAGGTTTATGTGGTTACACAGGAAAAAGAGTCTTAACCTGCTCTATATGAAAAGTGCCCAAGATAACTTCTGCTATGATTTGGCACCATATAAATAAAACTGACTGACATGACCTGACATATTCTAAATGAGCTACTTTGAAATGTTGTACAGCATAGGGAAATTCTGAGCATTTGACTGTCTCGACACCTGACACCAACAAAAGACATGCAGTAGATTAAACATTACATGAAGCTATTTTTTCTCTTTCCACAGCCTCCTACTGGAGATGAACCATTTCAAAGGCCATATTAATCCTGCAAAGGATTTATCACACTATATCCTCAGTATGAAATCTATTTTAACTCTGCAAAAGAATTTAAGACATTTTTACTGGTATTG
Source organism: Lutjanus argentimaculatus (assembly GCA_034769285.1). Classification (NCBI taxonomy): domain Eukaryota; kingdom Metazoa; phylum Chordata; class Actinopteri; order Lutjaniformes; family Lutjanidae; genus Lutjanus; species Lutjanus argentimaculatus. The sequence continues at coordinate 10,336,282 of JAWZSL010000001.1, forward strand.
CATAAACAGGTCCTGGGGGTGAAAAGATGGCGCTTGTTTCTGGTTGGATCACGCAACAGAGGGGTTGGCACAGGGCAATCTGCAGTGACAGGGTGGCATAGAGGGTGGAGTGTGAGTGAATGAGATAACAGAGTTTACACGAGGACAAAAATGGAATCAGACTGATATAAGAGGCTTGGTAAGGCACAGGAGAAGAGGTGGTGAGGCCTAAATTATAAGTGTAGTATAAATCTGTGTATGTGTGACTGTGTAAGAAAGACCGAACAGCATGTCCTTTCATGGGTCACTGGAGGTCGGTAGAAGTGGTCAAATCTCTTGACTTTATAACAAGGGATAAAAAAATGTGTTGGAATGTGCGTGCATGAATGTGTGTAAGTGTGAATGCTTGCGGTCGGGAATAAAGTGAGTACAGTCAAGTCAATGATCCAGCCTTTTCCTCTCTGAGCCCCTCTACACATCTGAAGAAAGGACATTTGGACACACACGCATGCGTACACACACACACATATTGACCATCAGACCTCCAACGACTAAACGAGTTCAGCTGAGGACGCCACAGAGACACAGGCCTGGGTGTCTCTTTGTGTTTTGCTATTCATTTTAATAATGAGATCAACTGGAAAAATGGAGCTGTTTCACCTTGAGGGGCAAACTTTCACTTTCAAGTCCACCACTGAGCTTCAGCTTTTAGTTATTTAGTGGCTTTAAATTATTCTTGTGTTTCTGCCTCAGAACTGAAACTATCACCTCTATTTATCTACAGCAAACAAAAGCTATTACTTTTACTCTCTTTGAAAGGGTTATTCAATAGGATAATTAAATCAAAGGACATTTTTACAAAAGACCTGTAATCCCTACCCATCAATAGACTTTGATTTTATTATGCAAGGCTCACTGATGTTTCTCCTCCAAGAAAGGACACAGAGTGATAGTCTGACTGTACAAAGCAATAAGGGATCTTTTTCTTTTCTCCAGATAAACTGATTATTTGATATACTCATATACAAATATATATTTTTGTCATCTATTTGGCACCCCTACACTACATATTTTCAGTGCCACAGTCCTCTATTTATTACTTGTAGAGACAGCTGTGGGGTAAACAGCTACTCAAGGAAATATGGCTTTCCATGACCATTTGTAAGTGTTTCTGCTTTTATGATTAATCTTTCATATTTATTTCACAGTGTCACAGTTTTTCATATAATGCATTATAGGGGTTTGCAGACCATCCCTTCTCAGAGAAACAGACTAGAACACTTTGATGCAAATAAATGATAAGGCACACAAGTGTGATCATCCTTATGCCACATTATAAAGAATGTTTCTGTGAATCTTTTTTTTCTATGATTCACATCCTGTCATCACAGCAGCATTTTCGGCATCTGGAGCACAGTTCTTCATAATGTTACCAGGACAAATTGCAAGTCGCTTTAGAATAAAACAAATGACACCAGCTAATGACATTAAGATAGTAAACAGAAAAAATAATGTATTTCAGTCTCTGTACGTCAGGAGTTATTGTTGGCTTTTTTTATAGAGCTCAACAGTGACCACCCACTCTTTGAACTGCTCCAGCTCCAGAAGTGAATTTCCCATTCATTTGCTGCATTGACGTTTCAGAAAATCTTTAAGCCAACCAACTGTGAGATGAATTGTGACCATAAAAAAAATTGAATCGGAGCAAAAAAAGAAAAAAAGAAGACTGTACATATTTTAAGAGTACCATAAACATCTCATAAACCACTGCAAATGATAACGCCTCTTCTTGAATTTAACCTTTGCTGTTATTACAGTGTTTGTATGCTGTGTGTGTAAACATTATAATGACATGATTTGTACGACTCCTGCTGGCTACTAACTAGCCAGTCTGCAAAACTCACTAACTAACAAACTATTTACAGGTGCAGTAAACATTTCCATGGTAACAGGGAGCTCCACCAATCCACCAAGAGATGTCCCTGTTATACTAAAGGATTGTGGGTAGTGCAGTACTTCTCCATGACACAGTGAATAAAACGTACTTCTCTTAAAATAAGGTTGACATCATATCAACTTGTGGCTTCTATAGGAGCAAATACCATCTTTTCACGCTCTCATAGCTCATGGTGAGTCTACCTTGGATGGGTACAACATTCTAACTAATAATCTTTATCCAATTCAGATTATGAATAATTTTCACTCACCAAACCTCACTGTTGAGCTCTGTTGATTACTGCAGATTTGCTTGAGATTTAGTTCTGCAGTAGTGAAATGTGAATATTTGTGGGTGAATACACACTTAGTGTAGCTTTATTTCATATGGCTTTATGGTTCTTCTGGTGCCTTGGATCATGAAGTTGTTGCAGAGAACATTGGTGAACTGTTTGTTTTCACAGAAATCTCTGGAAGGGTCCAGTTTGATTGGAGAGTCCTGGGGTTATAAGCTGGTTTTGTTTTGCTTGACTGCGTAATCAGGACATAACAAAATGAATCCATCATCCTCGTCTTGCATCTCTGAAGCCATAAACTCTGTAAGTCTGTCAAAAGTGGAGACTCTTGGTCTCTTGGCCTGGTGCTAGGAAGATGTGATTGGTCCACTGGTGATTCTATTGGATATCCAGCGGATTTGTTGCAGGACTCTTGTGTTAGAGAGGAGTGCAGTTTTATTGCCTGGTGTCAGAGGTTGAGAATGTTTTTCTTATGGGATTCTAGTTGGTGCTGTTTGATATGTGATAAGTCTGCTTGTCACACTGAGGTCATGTACTCTAGTGCAGGAGAGCTGAATACATGACAGGTTTTGTATGTTTATTTATATATATATTATATAGGTTTATAGGACAGCACTGTAACCTCTGACTTAAGCTCAACTAACAAACTCTCTCTTTCCAAGAAGTGAGACAGAATAATCTGGTTCTTGGTACTGAAAATATATGTACTGTGGTGCAGGAGAGCTGAAAAGATGAAATATTTGTTTATTTGTATCTATCATATTGATTTATGGCGCAGCACAGTAACTTATAACTTGCAGCAGCATGGAGTCAACCTCTTCGGTCCTGCATGGACAGACACACAGAGGAAATACCCCAACACTTTGTATAAGAGGGTTTTAATGTCTTTCATGTGTGGGTGTGTTTGCAAGTAATTAAATTTTTTAGGACTTCTCTTTCTTAATATTTATCTTTATGAGTTAAGTTATGTTAGGTGTACCTTTTTGAGAAAAATAAAATAAAGGATGCAAAAAAACACTGTTATAAAGCAGTCCTACAGTGTTGCTGTCTGTAGGTATATTTCCGATTTATACTAAAGATGAAAAAGTAAGTTAAAAAACATTTTCCTCTGCTCTTATAAATGATGATGGAGATAATGTTGTTTTGATTCGACAGCAGCGACATGATCACATCTAAAAGTGCGAATAGAAAACTTTTTTGTTTTGACTTGTCATTATGAAGTAAATGTTGATTGGCTATAGAATAATAACACCATCCACATTAGGCGGCATGTGGTTCCCAGTTAGCCTCGCTTTCATCAGTCTGCCACCGGGCATGATTTTTTTCATGGGAAATGATGTCTCCATTATAGACCAAATTAATGAACAAATTCATATTTTTTAATGTTTCCTTCTAATGTCACTCTCTCCTCCACCCTGAGGCATGCCCTCTTGGCTCAAAGGAACAACTTGCAGTGCACATCATTACAAGAGCTTATGCTTGTTCCCAAATTCAACATAAAATTATGTAAAATTGTGATAATTTCGATGTACCTGTTCAGTGAACATGCTTCTTTCTTCTCTGTTATTACCAAAGTGGAGTTGATAATTTCTTCACGGAGCTACACTATGGCTCTAAGGAAACAGAAAGTGATATGGTGTTGTGTAGAAGTGTGTTCCCCAACAACAATAAGACCACTTGGAAACACTAGGGGGCTGAAAAGTTGTCTGTTTCCACTTTATCTAGAAAAGATGCTCATTTAAACTTCAGTTGGACTTGCAGTTCCTGATAAAGGGTAAATGTAGCATCCTGAGATTTGAGCTATGTACAACTTTATTTGCCAACAATGAAACCAGGGACGTGTATTCAAAAAAATAACTAAAGTATTGACATGGATAAACACCCGTAAATGCAAGGTTATTGAGCGGTGTTCTGGGCAGTGTGGGCCAGCCACACAGGGAGAGGTAACACCTTACATAAGAGACTGGGCACAGCTCCCAGCACTCTATTAGATCTCTGCTCTCATAGAATAATGTGGCCTTTGGTTGGTGCATCCACAAGAATTCCTGCCTGTACTCACCCCATGTCCTTTCAGACACAAAAGGGTTGTAAATATTTAACATTAGAACAAAACAGTCCAAACCAGGAGTTTGGACTGCCACCAGTCTGTGGTTGTGGTGTCACCATTTTGAAAAGCCAAGTGCAGCCATGCACTGAAGCTGGCACCCAGTAAGCTTCAATTAGTCGTCACTTCAACCCAAAGCAGCCATTTTTTACATTGTGGTTCAACATCTCACAATATCTTCCCAAAATGAGATGGGTTTCTGACGAGCTTTGAGTAGGACCACTACGCCAAAATCAACTCTATGCAGAAACTCTGACAAAAAACCTTGTGATTAAATCAATGCTAACTCATATTTTGTTTCTATCTCATTTGCAAATGAAAACTTGATGTCAAATCTTTTGTATTTCTCTATTAAAAGAAATTATGTACAAAAGTTAAAAAAATATATATCAAAAACATCTGTAGATATCATATATTATTAATGGTCCAGTGTATGATTTAGGGAGATTTATTGAATAAATGTGGCAGAAATTGAACATAATATCCATAAGTGTGTTGTCATTAGTGTAGAATCACCTGAAAATAATAATGTGTGTGTTTTTATTACCTTATAATGAGCTGTCTATATCTATAGAGGGTGCGGGTCCTCTTCTATGGAGGTCGCCATGTTGCACCGCCATGTTTCTACAGTCAGGCTTTCTGCAGGTTTTTAAGACCTTTTTAAGACCATAATAAATCCAATTTAAAACCAACTTCCAACTGTCTACACGGGCAAAAACGTACGAAGGATATGAGTTTATATAACTGATGTTAAGCTACCATGTGTAAACTCCACAGCATGTCTGCTGCTTTTAATGTTGGTGTAGATCCAGACAATAGGATGTTGCTAACTGGAGTTGCTGCAGTTACAGTGTGATCAATACAATTTTTTCCCAAAAACACATTTAAAAGTGAGACCAAAAATTGCAACTTTATAAACGTAACTAACTTCGTAATCTAATCAATTTTCTTTCTTTCTTTTTTTTTTTTAAAGTTATTTTTTTGGCCATTTTTGCCTTTATTCGATAGTACAGCTGAAGAGTAGACAGGAAACAGGGAAGAGAGAGGGGATGACACGCAGCAAAGGGCCGAAGGTGGGAGTCGAACCAGCGGCCGCTGCAGAGGACTAACAGCCTCCATACATGGGTCGGACGCTCTACCCACTAAGCTAAACGTCTGCCCCAATCTAATCAGTTTTCAAGACCTGTATCTGTAGATCTGTAGATATGTATATTTAAGACAATTTAAGGCCTAAAGTTCAGATTTTTTGATTTTAGACTTTTTGCAGGTTCTGCAACATGCTTAGAAGGGGAAGAGTGAAACAAGGTGTTTGTAAACTACAAGCTCATTGCTAGTTGCCACTAAATCCTACATGGTGGTCCTTTAAGGGTTCAACACACAAAACTCAGATAATCGTTTTCATCAGAACTGAATATTTGAATCAGGACGAGAGATTCTGAATCAAATGTTTGAAAGTACTGATTGGTGTTTTCAAGTACGTGACATCATCTTTTTATAAATGAAACTCCACCAACTTCAAACCAGCAAGAAGAGCACAAAAGAAAAAAAGTGTGTAGGATTTAGTGGCATCTAGCAGTGAGCTTGCAGATTGGAAACACCTCGTCTAATTCTCCAAGCATGTAGGAGAAACTTTGGTGGCTGAGAAACTTACAAAAACACAAAAGGCCAAATCTAGAGTCAGCGTTTGGTTTGTCTGTTCTGGGCTACTGTGGAAACATGGCAGTGTAACATGGCAGCCTCCATGGAAGAAAACCCACACTGTAGATATAAAGGGCTCTTCGGAAGCAGGAAAAACAGAATGATTCTTATTTTCGGTTGACAATAATGAAAAAAGACTTAAGAATATTATATTTTGCCAAATTCTAATAAATCCTGGTCAATCTTACACACTGGATCTTTAAGAGGAATCGGTTTGTGTACCAGCCTATTACAGTTGGTGTTAGAGAATCAGATGAATAAAAGTTTTATGAATAGAATAGAATAGAATGAATAGAATAGAATAGAATAGAATAGAATAAGGGTAGATGTACGCAGAGTAGACATCGCAATGACCTTTCTCTCCTCAGCTCTCTCGTTTCCTGCTGGACCTTCTCCAGAGCTTCCCTCAGTTGTGTCACTTCCTCTTCAGCTGCGTTGCACTTCCTGCTCATATGTTCCCCTCTCTGCTGCCATGAAGATAGCTGCTCCTGTACGCTATCACACCTTTGTTGGCATGACAACCACATCTCGTGTTTCGCCTCCAACTCCTCCTTTAACCTGTTTAAAAGAAAGAGTAATGATGAGGAGGGTCTATGGTCTAAAAACAGAATTGTTTTTCTCAGTAAAAACTCTTAGTGAGAAAAGAAACTATGCAGAAAATGAGCATCTGCACAAACACACACACCAGTCCATACTGTGAATTTCTAGGGGGAAATATCTTTCATCTGCATGTATATAGGGCATGTGCAGGCACGATCTGAACAACCACACAAACACACACACCTGCAGGCACACAGTAACTCTGTACTGGCAGGTCAGCAGGTGACTGTGAGCGTCAGACCAAGTCTGTTACATAAGAGAGAAGCTGTTTATTCTTCAACCTGATCAGGCTTCTTATAATCAGATGGTTTACGCACACACACACACACAAATACACTAAAACTGGGCCAAGCCCTAAATTCAAACATATGTTCTATTTTTATGGTGCTAAAACTGACACAGGTTGAGTACTAAATCATTATCGTGTGGTCATGACAGTGAACTTTGTTGTGTCAAGTACTGATCCTCAAATGTCTTGTTTTGTCTACAACCCAAAAGATATTCAGTTCACTGTTATAGAGGAATACAGAAACCAGAAAATATTTACATTTGAGGTGCTGAAATCAGAGGATTTGGATATTTTGTGCCTATAAAATTACTCAAAACGATTGATTCTCAGCACAGATGGTGATTAATTAAATAGTTGACAATGAACAGATGAATTGTAGCTCTAGTTCTGTGCTATATTAGTATTTCTTTTTGCAGATTTACCCCGTTATCAGGAGATTAACCCGTGATGGATGTGATGGACTTCCAGTGAAAGAGCAGTTAAGTGGTATCAAACCCAGGAAGGTTTGTTTTCTTATCTCATGTCTGCTCAGTACTCTGAGGAAAGGTGGCAAAAGAACCATTCGAATTTAAACTGGACGGATTCAAAAACAATTCAATTTAAAAGCAACAACTACTAGATATCATCTATTTATTGATTTCTCTGCAAAAACTAAATCTTATTGAGGAGATAAACATCATCTTTAGCCACTTACGGTCTCCAATCTTGGACAGTTTGGTAAATTGTTGTCTCCCATTACATTTTCTCTCAGCTAGGGAGAGGGCGCTCCCTCCCCCAAACCCTCTCATCCCTTCTGAAATAGCCTCCACCCCCCGGTGGAGTGCTATCATATGTTGAGCTGTATAGGAGCCAGAGGGTGAGATCAGAGACTGCTGTGTGGGAAGGGAAATAAATCGACAGTGTAATTGAACACACCAGGCTGCCAGTGGCTTAGAAAAAGAATACCAGCAGATAGCATGTGAAAAAATACACACCCCACATACATCTAACGCCTGCATGGAAAGATGAGAGGCTCTGTGTGTATATGTCTGTCTGTGGGTGTACACATGTGGGTTGGGTGTGTAAGCACATGTGTCTGCCTGCGTATTAGTGAGATGCACTCTCAACAGAAGTGCCACTGCACGTCTGCACATCTACAGTATGTGCGTGTCTCAGTGCACAGATGAGTGTGTGTTTGTGTGTGTGAGAAACATGATTCCAAGCCAACTAAGGAGTGCTTCCATCTGTTGCGCCAGCCTCACACGAGACTCTCCGCTGTGTCATTGGCACTTTATGGAGCCTAAGATCTCCTCAAGTGATCCAAGAGCAGATCTCAGCTGACACTAATATCCCCACCTCTCTCTGGGAGGAAAAGGAATGAAGCAGAGGAACGGAAGAGGATGATTTGGAAGAGAATGAGTGGGATGAGTAGAGGGATTGTGGGAAAGTTGGAGAAGGGATGGGATGAGATGATGATTATCACAAGACAAAACAAAAAGTGCAGAGAAGAAGTAGAGGAGAGGTCAATATACCTGAGTAGTAACGTATATGAGTATTCATGCCAATGAGAATATGTACATTTATTTTATTATTTTATATTTACTTATTTATTTTATTTTGTTTTCTGGATTTCCATGGAATACTTTGAATGTTTCAACAGACACAAGACACTGTATGCCATTGTTATGTTAAAAGGAGCAATATGTAGCAATAGCGTATCCAAAAGAGAGTACTGCAGTCCCAATAGTGACTTGGAGCCATAGACTGTATATTAAATATGCTGAATCCCTATTTAATATACAGTCTATGGCTGAAGCAAGTTGTTTACCCTGCTCCCTCATTCCCAGAGCTGAGGAAGCTCAGGCAGGCTACAGGAACACTGCAGGAGCACAACATCGTAAACATCGTATAACATGTGATGACAAGTCCTACACTGTAAGTCGATGAGCCATTTATAACTAGTAACCGAATCTTTGTTAAATTGCTAAGTTCAGTTACTTTTCAAATGCTTTGTTAACTGTTAAAATGAACGAAAAGGTAAAAAACATAAAAAGTTGGCCACAATAAAATATATACCTGAGCAATTTTTCTCTGTCTTCTTTCTGCTGGCACAGCTGCTCCTCTCTCTGTCTCCTCTGCTCCCTGGAGACACAAAGTGCATGGCATGGTCACTCAGTTTTCACCATTTCTAGACTCAGTAAAGGTACAAAGGACATACCCAAAAACAGAGTAATACTTTCCTCTTTCCCTAAAACGTAATTCACATTAATTGTATCCATGTTTCACATCCAGGCAAAGGGGAATAAAATTTCCTAGAGTATGTTTTTACAATTTCAAGTGTCATTGAAAAGTACTTGAGCAAGATACCAAATCCATACAACTGCTATTCTGTGTACTCCTACGCCCGTGGAAGAAGCTGAGCTTAACAATGAATTCTCCCTCTGGGATCAGCAAAAGTTCAACACAGCTTCCTGTACATCACGACTCGTTTGCCTTGCAAAATACAACTGTTGTCATTTTACAACTGAGCAACTTTCCACAAGTAATTTAGATTTTTTTTGTTGTTGTTGCTAAATTCAAAGTAACAAGCCTCTGTGCATGTGTGTGTGCGGCTGTGTTTCTGAAATCACCTCCTGGTCCATGTGCAGCTGCTGCCTCGCTCTTGAGAAAGTAAATTGGAAATCAGTTTTAATTCTAATTCTGCGTGCCATGACAGTATGTGGTACTCCCGCCTCCTGTGCACACACCCCCACACACAATGACACACACACAGACTTTACCCTAACCCTCCTAACCCTGTCGGCTTCTCAGCCTAATCCCCTCTCTGGCGGCATGATCAGTTAATGTGTTTGTGTGTGTGTGTGTGTGTGTGTGTGGGTGTGTGTGTGTGTGGGGTAGCTGGCTGTCTAGCCCTGTGACCTTGCAGCCACACGCAATGAGGATACAGAGTGAGAGGGCTCGCACGTCTGAGCTCACAGTCAGACAGCCTGTTTTCACTGCTCATCTACGACTGTGTGGAATTAGTGGCACACTCAACAAAAATTTAAACGCAACACTTGTTTTTGCTCTTGTTTTTCACTAACTGGAGTAAAAAAAAATTCAATCTTATTCTATGCAGACACAATGCTTATTTCTCTTCAATTTTGTTCACAAATTTGTTCAAATCTGTGCTAGTGAGCACTTCTCCCTTGTCAACATAATCCATCCATCTGACAGGTGTAGCATACAAGATGCTGATTAAGCAGCATGAATATTGCACAGGTGACAGGGCTGGTCACATTAAAAGGCCAGTCTAAAATGTGCAGTTTGATCTTGAAAAAAGACTTTTAATAGACTGACCTTTGCCTATTTCACATAGGGCAACAGCTACCAATTGTTTTTTTTCCCAGGAGGGCAAAGTCATGAATGATTTAGTCTCATATTCATGGCTAATCCTAACCAATCACACCTCATGCCTTAACCTTACCAACCCAAACAACAAAGGCAATGAGTACCAGCCAATCAGAGGCAAAGTAGGGCAGGTCATGACTTTGCCCAGCTTGGAAAAAAACTGGTATAAGTAAGGTTGGGAACCAATCTTAGATACCTTTATGGCCCTGACTGAATTGCCTCGATTCCATCGATTCCGAGTGTTACATAAATGCCCTGTTTTGGTACCAGATCTAATCAGCATCAGGATCTAATGCTGCTGATGCCCTGTCTAACATTTCACATCATAGAGGCTTGCAGAAAAAAACACCACACTTACATTACACCCAGAGAAGAGGATCACAGGCTAGCCGGACTTTAGCACACAGAAAGTAAGAGTTCTCACTCTGCCACTATTTCCCAGTGCCCCAAACGTCACCCACTCAGTCATTCTCTTCTTCCTCTCGTTCCTCTTCTTCTTCTATTCAGTTAGTAAAGTGTGCAGAGTAAAAAAAGTTTCAGCAGCTTACAACAGCTTACTCCTTTAAATTGCACTGTAATATCATTTTCTTTCGGTTAAAGTGTATTTTGGGTGTCAAAAAAAGTATTGCTCAGGTCACTCAAAATATTGGTGCTGGCACTGAAATTATTTTAACTATACCCAGCCCTACATCTCTGTAGCCCAATGTGAAATAGTCATACTTCAGTTCCTGTTTAGTGCTGTACATTTTAGAGTGTCCTTTTATTGTGACCAGTCCAAAGCACAAACATGCTGTTGAATCACCATTTGATATGCCACACAAATATCAGATGGATGGATTATCTTGGCCAAGAAGTAGTGCTCACTGTGCATAGAGGAAGTCTTCGATCTGTTACTTCAACTCATGAAAAATGGGGGCAAAAGTGTTGCATTTCTATTTTTGTTGAGTGTACATTTTACTAAAGGGATTCAGTAAACAGACCCGAGCAGCTCATCACTCTACTACACTTATACTGTATAACTGAGGTTAGCCACAGACAGACAGAAGCATAGATAGATACACAGGCCTAGATACACACACACACACAATCAGAGTAATAGAGTCACAGCTGTTTGGCACCAGTTATCATCCTCCCTCTCTTTGTACCTCTCATCACACATCTCCATCCCATTTCCTCTCTCTTGCTCTCTTTTTTTAACCCTCTTTTCCTCTCCCTGCTGTCACAGCTACTGGTGATTTAGAGCAGGCCCCTGAGTGCTCCCACATTCTGCCTGCTTAGCTGCAGCACACTGTCCCCTCGTCTTTCTCTGTCCCGCTCCTACTTTCTGTCTTCAAGGTCGGAGATGACATGATATCTGACTCCCAGCTGTTGTTTCAACTATCTTTTATCCTTTGCTCTCCTGTTCCTGCTCACTTTTTTACTAGAGGTGAAAAGAGCCTTGAGAGGAAGAGCAAATGTAACACAGTAAAATAGAGGACGGCGCTTTTCTGTGAATTACTGTAAGGTGCATACTCTAAGTAATAAAGATGATAACTAGAACCATAAAAGGTTCTCCAGCTTGTCCCCATAGGAGAACCTTTTTTCGTTCCTGGTAGAACCTTTTATAAAAGTTTCACTTGGAACATTTTCAGAAGGTTCTACCTATTACCAAAGATAAAGGGTTATACGTAGAACCATCAATGGGAGGCTCTACAGAGAACCCTTCTATGGTGTAATGGTTCTACCCAGAACTCTCTGGGGGTTCTATCCAGGAGCTTTCCACCTTCTGGGTTTTATTTAGAACCCGCCCAGGGGGTTCAACTGGGAACCCTTTTATAATAATGTACAAAAGAACACTTGACAAAAGAGTTCTCCAAGGATTTCAATAATCTTCTTCCAGAGATCCAAGATTTTCCTTTTTTAGATGAAAAGGCTTCTTAATGGAATCCATAGTCTTACAAAGAACCCTTGACAAAGTCTTTCTTCAAAAGAGGGTTCTTCAGAGACAAAAGGTTTTGGGTAGAACCTCAGCCCTTCAGAAGGAACCCTTTTGGAACCTTATTTCCAAGAGTGCAGGGTTCAGTGCGGTGAAGGAGTAGCGGAGCATTTTGTGCATTTCTGTGGCTGCAGGTGTGCAGTGCACTCGGGGCACACATGGAAACAAGGTGAGACTTCGAAGAATCTATTATCATACATTATCACAAGGCGTGTTATTGGCAGGTTCTAATCATGGCATGAGGGCTCCAAGGGAGTTTCAGTGTAAAGAGGGGAGAGGTGTTAAAATTGTCTTATGAATTTTCATGGAAATGTGTGTCCAACCTGTAAAAGCATGCAGTGTATAAACAAGGAAATTACGTAGAATAATGAATCATCACGTTTACTTGTGAAGAAGTTTGCTTGTTGCACAAGACTTAATCAAGGTAACCACAGTGGGTCTGGCATGAGTAATCACAGCTTGACAACATGCGTCACTCAAATTACAGACTGCAGATGGAACACATACCTGCCACGTTCGGCTCAGTGTAAAAAGAGTTAATCAGCTGTTGTGGATGACAGATGCTGATAGGAATCAAACACTAACCTTCACTCTGCCTGCTTGGTCATAGTCAAAAGAAAAACATTTTTTTTCTGTGTAATTAGATGCACCAACCGTGCAAAAAAAATGTATCATAAAAGTGAACACAAAAAAAAAAACATGTGGGTGTGCCTCCACAAATTAAAGTGAAGCAAACTGTGCATACTTTACTGTAGATCCTGTCTGAACAGACGGGTGGCAGGCGAGGAAAAGCATGGTGAATCTTGACACTGAAATTGTAATGTACAAGTGACACCCTGCTGAGCTTCTCCTCCCACTGCGGTGTGTGGCAAGTCACCAAAATACCAAACAGCCACATAAGAGGGAAAAACCTCTCTGCATTTCAGGAAAACACCAAGTCTTGTATGACATGTGCTCACATGATAACAGAGCCCAGAGAGAAGGAGGGTGAGCGACAAGAGGAGTGAGACTGTTTGGATACTACTTTACAATAAGACTATACCCTTTTAAATGATTTATAAATGGTATCAATGTAGGCTCACTATTTGGCAAGATTCAGTTACTGCTTACTACTACAGCTGCACCAATCAGTCCATTAGCCTACTTTTGATAACTGATTAATCATTTTGAGTCTTTTTTTTTTTAAGTTCTACCATTTCAGCATCTCGAATGTGAATATTTTCTGGTCTATTTATTCCTCTAACTATATATCTTTGGCTTGCAAACAAAACAAGACAATTGAAGACGTCACCATGGACTTTGGGAAACACTGATCGACATTTTTCACTATTTCCTGACATTTTATGAACCCAATAAATCAGTTTAATCAAGAAAATCATCCCCAGATTGATTGATAATGAAAATAATCATTAGTTGCAGCCCTACTTACTTATTAATCTTACTAGTGACTAACTAACATTTATAACTAGAAAAAATTTCTCCACTGAATCTCAGGAGGGGTGAATCTGAGGTAAATAGGCCCCAAAACTCCTATAGTATGGGCCCAGCTTAGGTAAGCAAGTAAATCAGAGGTTTAACAGTACAAATACATGTGGGCTCACTATTTGGCAAACAACAGTCACTGTTGCCCTTTTTATCTAATGTACTGTAACAGCTTATTAATGATCTATAAAGTGTTTAAAAGCCAATTAATGACCTAATGATGAACCATTTCTAAATCATTTATAAGGCTAGTTTTACTGTAAAGTGGAACCATTTGGTTTAAAAGATCAGAGATAGAAAGGGGAAAGAAAAAAGAAAAAAAAGGGTTGTGACTTATCAAATATGAGATAAACAGAGGACTGAGGATAGGGAGGAAGACAGAAAGTGTAAGCGTGTGTGTCAGGCAAATGGCAGGGCAAGATCTTGTGTGAAATTAGGTTCTTGGATACACCCTGAGATCAATAGTTATTTCTACTGCCAACTGTCACACAGGCACAGACACACACACACTTTAATGCGTACATGCACACGCGCAGCGCAGTCAGCGTGCAACAGCCTTATGAAAACAAGCTGTATCACATCAATCACATCAATCCTTTGCTCTTCCTCTCTTGACCTTCACTCATTCCATCATCCACTCTTTCATCTCTCCTCCCTTGCTCAGCGCATCCATCCTGTCTTTCATCTGTCCCTCTCTTCCCTCTAATCCATCCTTTCAACCTGGCCCGCGCCTGTGTCGGATGATCCACGTGTTCATCCTCTGATGAAAGGATGAGCTCAACATCTCCTGCCAATCAGAAGGCGGCAGGAAGCTTCCCAACACGTTTGACAAACGTGTCATCCAGACGTTAGAGGAAGGGGCTTGTGACGTGCTCTGTGATCCTTTGACAAACGCTGTCAAAGTGCCCTTAGGCAGAATGTAGACTGCAATTGCCCATCAGTCCTGTGGACTCGTTTAGTGGCCAGTACTATGAGTTCTAGGTCAGGTGATCATCACATTATACATCAAGTGGTTCTGACCAAGCAATCTGATTGGTTAACGCAACACTTCAAACGTGATCGAATCAGCATGACAGCAGATTGTGCTCATCACGGATTAGCACCATCAGTTCTTATCTTTAATGATTAGAACTGATGGTGCTGTTAGATTGTTTTGACACCATCTCATTAATACAGGTGCTGCCACCTTTGTATGCAACAAGTTGGAGAGCAAACAGTTCTATGACCGCAGTGAACATGTAGTTTTTGAAAGGCTAAACGCCAACAAATATAGACTGAGGCAGAATATTTTATCAGATAAAAAATGCTGTGAATTTTTTTCAGTTCATTTTGATTTTTGGACTTTGCAGTGCTCAGGAGTTGGAAATGGAAATGGCTGGCTGGAAATGTTGGGATCACACAGAAATTCTCTTCAGCCTTCTTCGTCAGCTGTGTCAGTGGGTCTGTGACAGGTGCTACTAGCTTAAAAATACATGTGAAGTTTGAAGACGTCATGGCTAAATCTGTCCATTGGAAATAAAAAAATTTCAACAGATATCAAGATTGAGCTAGCAAAGCAGTTTTCTGTTTGTATGTGTTGTTTATTTAGCTTTGGAAATCTCACGATCTCTAGAAAGCATTAAGATTTGTTCAGGTTAGAAATCATCTCTGTTCCTGGTCAACACTAAGGGTCGGCCTACTTGTTTGAGTCGCAGTCATAGGTTTCTTTTCATAGGAGTCTACTGACACAAGCGATTTCCAGGTTTTAGTCTGACCCCATGTGTTTCCAGGGAAACAGAGATAACTAGCAAAAAACTTTTTTGAAAGCCAATTGCCCCACAATAAGAATACATTTTGACTACATTTTTGATTTTGTTGTATAGTTGCAATATCACACTCGAGGGTGAGCTTTACAGTCATTATTGGCACATCCCCTCGTGTGATACTGCTTAATTATACCTCATAAACAGCTCTACCACAGTAGTCTATGTATATATATTTTGAATACTGAAACATTCAGGGGCACAACAAATAAACAAGCTAAAAAATCCTTAAGAGTCTGTAAGTCAGTGTTTGTGTGTTGTGTGTGCGGGTGTTTGTGTGTGTGCACGTTTGTGTAATAGTCATGACAAAACAAGCTGCCCAGAGTGTGTCTGTGGCATGCTGATCAGATTGCATGCTTGGATCAGAAGGATTCCACAGCCGCTCACTGTCCTTAGACCGCCCTTGAAATATGTGTCTATGTATGTTTCCAAGGCAACGGGGGCTGGCGCCACAGAAATGCAACAGGTGTGGAACACTGATGTTTGATGGAAGTGAGGGGCAAAGGTTGGGTAGTTGTCATGGTAACACATCCTGTACACAAACAAACCGGTACTTTTTGTTCTGGGATCTTGAACGAGCATCAAAGGTTTGGGAAACTCTGGAGTCTGTATGATGCACAGTGTGACTGAAGGGATACAGAACACACACACACACACACACACAGCAGCTGTGGTAGAGGGTGTCAGGATAGGCAACCAATCAGCATCAACAGGACAGTGAAAGCAGCGTTAGCCAGTCAACTCAGATATCCCATCTGGACCTCAGTCTAGACCTCGCCTGACTGTTTGCCACACATGGCACAGAAAGAGAAATTACTCAGGCGTGTTTATTGTAATATGGTCACATCTTCTATGTGTCCTGATGAAGAAATGACAAAAAAAAGAACTTGACGGGCAATTTCAAACATATGTCCAGTAGTTGTTCTATGTGCCTGCAATCCTGTAAATATTAACATCTATATTGGCTGAACATCAGAAAACTTCCTCCACTGCTGCTTTTTGTGAATAAATATTTCTAACCTTATATTTCTGGAAACACAAATTAAGATTAATACTAGGATTATTTTCATAATTTGAAATATTTGCCAAAAACTCTTTACCTTATTACACCTAATATTTACTCAAATGATCCTTCATGTACATTATACTATACTTTTCCTTGTATGTAACTTATATTCCTCCACATTGTAATAGACTATTTTTAAATACAGTTCTTACTGCATATATTTCCATCTTGGAATACAGATCCCTCTTCTGTTGCTCCTCTTGAGGGGTATCATTTTATATCCTATTAAATTGTTGCTTTGTGGAGTTTTTCCCTTCCTTAGCATATAAAAATATGACATAAATTTTTTGTTGTTGGAAATATTGTCATCTGGAAAGCATTAAAGTAAAGTTACATATAAATATATGTCTATCTTTAAAAAAAGGCTTACAGTCTAGGTTAAATATTGTACACAGTGGTGCTGTGTCACCATTGAGCTGCTTGAATAGATGGGAGCCCCTCTTTTGCCTCCCCATAATCCTTTACACACACACACACCCACCCACACCCACCCACCCACACCCCACACACACACACACACTCCTTATCATGCAATAAAGTCTCAGACACCCACCTCCTCCTCCTCCATATACACCTCAACATGCAACATGGCCTTAAGGCTGATTCTCCCTATAGCATATGTCCATATGTCTGGGTGGGTCGCGTGCGACTGCAAGCATCCCCTCCATCCTCCCTGTCTCAGCCCTGATCCCTGTATTGGATGGGCGTGCACATTCCACACACACACATACACACAAAGTTGACAGTGGCATGTGTGGCAGGGCGAGGAGTCAATATAACAGATGGATTTGGCTGAGCACTAATGTCTTCCTTGAATCATTGTGGTGAGATATTTAAAGAGCAAATCGAATTGTTTAGTGTTGTTTTTTTTGTTTTTTTTCAAAATGAAAGTAACATCCATATTTCATTGGTAACAGATTATTGTGCATTAAACACAACTTGAATTATCTTTCACCAAAGCCAGCATTAGTTTAATAAAAAACTCAATGCTTGGAAAATGATATAAATAAGTGTGTATGGAGGGGATAAAAAAAGAGAGAATGTAACAGACCTGGCTGATATCAAAAGTGGTCAAAATGGAGTTAGAGAATTAGCAATAGAAGGAGAAATGTGAGGAGATATGGCCAGGGTCTGAACTACACAGGAGTCAGGCGGTGCTTGGCTCCTGTTAATAAAACATGAGCCCCCCCTGATTTTCTCTGCAACGCACAAAAAAGAAACCCTAATATGTACCAAGGTATCAAGATTATGTCACATATAAATGTGTTTTTTATCTGCAGCTAACCAGTGATGAGGCTGACCCACACTCATAACACCCTTCTGCACAGACACACATACAACTCCACCACACATACTGGATCTTTCCCATCGCTGAAGGCAACAGCACTTTGAAACTGATAAGAAAGAGAGGAAAAAACTAAATCAGTAGTTTCTAAAGGTCAAAAGCAAAGTTTATGACTGAAACATTTGGGAGGGACAAAGAGAGACTGATGAGTAGGTTATGGAGAGAGAAGGAGGAAATATTAGTGAACAAATGAGTGCTTCATCTGCAGGCTGTCAGGTCAAGTAGTCCTTTCATTTTCTGATTATCAGATAAAAGTAACATTTAACAGTTACTCCCTTTGCATGTAGGGGTAAGCTTGTGTTTTTCTTCTATCTTTGTGTGTGTTTCTGTGGGTGTTTGTCCACTTGTGTGTGTGCTTTTAAGTGTTTGATTTTTCAAATATTATGAATGACATTACTAATAAAAGATTAAAAAGCAATCGTGTCAATTGGTGCAACTGTGTGACGTCTGCAAACATTTGAAACAGATGCCACCAAACAGCAAATCAGTGTCAGCATAGCACCAAATATGGGATATTTTATCAATTTTTAAGGGCAAAAGAAACAGAAAAACTTGACCTTAACAATGACCAGCTCAAGCATTCTTGTGCTTGTGATAACAGTTAATAGTGAGTCATGGAGAAAGTACTTCTGTGGTCAGGAAGTACACCGGCTTTTAGTCTTTTTTCCCAAACTAAAAATATTTGTTTTTTCCTGTGCTGTGCCAGGATTTTTTTTTGTTTTTATTTTCTCTAGCATAGAGTCAAACAAAACCCAGAAGACTGATATGCTGACATATTTGAGTATAATGTTAAGGGTATAATAAAAAAAATTTCCTTAAAAAAACAATGTATAGACTCATATTACATAATCCCTTTCAATCATCACTTAATGACCCACTAGACATGTGTGGTGGTGGCTATATCTACAAAGACCCTGCCCTCTGCCTGTAAATCCTTATATTTTCTCATTATTTTTATGTGTTTGGGATGTTTCACCAACCCAAAACTTGGTATTTAACATCCCGATTCGTTTACGAAGAGCTCGGACAAATCCTACTGACTCTACCTTTAAATATACAATAATTTCTATATCAGTGTTTCCCAATCCTGGTCCTCAGGCCCCCCTGCCCTGCATGTTTTAGGTGTTTCCCTGCTCCAACACACCTGATTCAGATGATCAGGTTGTTATCAGGCTTCTGTAGAGGCTTGATGATGAGCTGATCATCTGAATCAGGTGTGCTGACATGCAGGGCAGGGGGGCCTGAGGACCAGGATTGGGAAACACTGTTCTATATAATCCATTTTAAGATGGCTTCTTGAAAATAGAATAAACAAGACTAAAAGGGCTGTCACTGTCACTTTTGTCACTTTGTACCATGCTGCATCAAACCATGCTGTGCTGATCTGCATTTCCATTACCAGTTATAATGCACCGAGTGGTGCCGAGTTGTGACTGAGATGGACCATCTCCAGCGTGAGATGGACCATCTCCAGAGAGAAATGTGTTGTTAAAAGTCTCTGTGTTCAGCTTTCACTCCTTTTGTAGCTTCTAACTGAATCTCTGTCGTTTTAAGTTTAGATTCTCTCCTGAATATGTGTTTGTGCTCCCATGTATCGGCTTTATTTTACTGTTTCATGTTTGCTCTCAGTAAGTCAGGAATATTTCTAGGTTTGCAGCAAAACCTTTAAATACATTTAAAAAGCTGGAACCAACAAACGTTTCACATTTTAGCTTGAAAAATGAAAAAAAAGTAATGATTATCAAAATAGTTGGAAAGTAATTTTCTTTCGACCGACTAATCAATTAATCAAATAATTGTTGCAGCTCTAAACTCAATTACTCAGCAAATTAAAATTTCACCTGATGATGGAGGTAGATAAAAAGTTGAGGGGTCACCAAAGTTATTATAATTTATCCTCAGGGGAACACGAGTGTGGACCAAATTTCATGGCAATCCCTCCAATAGTTGTTAAGACATTTCACAAGAAATACAAATGTCAACCTCATGCTGGCGCTAGAGGAAATATCAGGGCTAGTAGTCATAATTGTCTGCAAAAAACTCCATCTTAAGCCGTCCAATAACTGATGAGATATTTCAGTCTGGACCAATGTGGGCCATGCCATTAGCAAGGCTATGAAATACGCTTTACTCAAATTTACATGACAGCTTCACAACTGCTGCGCCACTTGAGAATTTAGGGGTTTGAAAAAACATGAGTTAGTTGATTTACTGAATCTCTAGGTGCAACTGTACAGTGTGTGTGTTGAGGGCGTGTGTCAGTGTTTGTCTATGTGTGTATATTTGTGTCTGCAGGTCCAGGTATTAAGGAGGAAGGAAGGGAGAAAAAATGTCAAAGGAGCTGTGAAATGTTTGAACGGAGAGAGCTTCATCATCAGCATATTTTCAAAAGCCACAAGGACATATTTTTCCTGAAGTCCTAAACCCCTGACTAGACCTTTGTGTGAGAGTATACAAGTCAAATCCTCTGTTGTTGCAGCTTAGCAGGCCCGGTATGTGGAACATGTGCATTTCCTGGTTTGGGTGGTGCCAGTGGAGCTGCTCAGAAGGTTTTGATTGGTTGAGGTGAATCATACATAGAGCCAAACCCTGCTGTGACCTGTTCTTCACCCAGCATATTCCACATACCAAGATCCACCTGCGTCC
This sequence comes from Lutjanus argentimaculatus, assembly GCA_034769285.1. Classification (NCBI taxonomy): domain Eukaryota; kingdom Metazoa; phylum Chordata; class Actinopteri; order Lutjaniformes; family Lutjanidae; genus Lutjanus; species Lutjanus argentimaculatus. Next base: position 10,356,868 of record JAWZSL010000001.1, read on the forward strand.
CCATCTGTGCATGTGCATGTTTTTCATAAATGTGTGTGTGTGAGTGTGTGTTTTACCACATACTGTAGACACTTACATCAGCTGCTGAGCTAGGTGCTCCTTCTCTTCTCTCATTTTCTGAAAACCCATATTGGAATGCTTCAGCTCCTCTCTCAGCACTGTTCAAACACACACACACACGAATTTAAGTTTACTTGACACGATGAAGATGCTGTAAAAGCTTATAAAAGCTTGCCTGCTCAAAGCCAGGCTTGTCACCAGAGGGTGTTACACTGCATGATTTACAGGAGGAGGGAGACAGAGGGCAGAGAAGAGACAGACAGATACAGTAGGCAGAGTTTTCTATCACATTGTTACTTCACACTTGGGCCAAGGAGGAAACCCTACACCGAATGAAACTATCTACAAGAGTGACAAGATTGGAAGGCGAAACAAAACAACAGGCGGAGGAGGAGGAACACAAAAGAAAGACAGAAGTTCCAGACAGAAACATGAGAGCACCTCAAACAAGAGGTGAGGAGGAAGAGTGAAAAGAAAACTGAGGTGGAAAACTGAGACATGAGGAAGCAGTTGAATATGTGAAAGAGAGGAAGAGCAGAGGGAGGGGAGTGTGTTGAGAAGAAGGGAGTACAAGCTCAGGGGAAGCCATGAAACAGAACACCACAGTCTGGCAGTCTTTGTTGTTGTGTGTCTTTTACAAAGAAGCTGCTATGTTGCTACTGTTTCCTCTCTTCACTGTCTGTTCATTTTCACCATGACAGTTATAATACAATTTGCACACAGCAATAACATACAATACAAAAAACAAAGGGCCACAGGAATAAAGTATTTAGTAAGCAAGATACAAATAAGCTTTGAATACAGTAATCCTTAAAGAGACAGTTCACCCAAAATTAAAAATACCTATTTTTGTCTTATCTGTTGTGCTATTTATCCATCTAGATCAGGGGTGTCTAACTCAGTTTCATTCCAGGCCATATCAGAATTACGGTTGCCCTCAAAGGGCTGATTGTACAGTAAAGTAAAGGTAGTAAAAGTAAAGTAAAGGTCTATAGGAACGTATGGGCTAAATGCATCTACTTGTTTTCATATTAGATAACGGCCTGTTCATTCAATTATCATTTGTTTTAGTAACAACTTAGTAATTCATAACTAGCTCTGAATAAAGACATCTAGGAAAATACTTGCAAGAAGATGTTCAAGTATTAAAATATCATGAAATTTATTTTAAAAAATGAAATACACAAAGTAGTATAAAGTCAAAATAACTATGAGGGTTGTTTCAGTTTGTGTAGCCAACAGGCAAGGTTTCAAATTCAAAATGTATATTTGCTTAAAAACGAAATGACAGCATTTTGCTAGGCTGCTACTGTTAACGTTACCAGCTGCAACCACTGAGCTAGACTGCCATGCTAGAAACAGCTATATGGTACTGATACACTGTGTATACTGACATATGGCAACTAGACGCCTTCAGGGCGCAGATAACAAAACTGGGATGCTGGGATTCTAAGCTATGTAGTTTATGGTCACTGTACTTCTGTAACATAGCATAGAATTGCTTTACGCAAATTATATCCTTTGCAAGCTCTTGCAGGACACATAGAAATTTGGACTTTTTTTGGTATCAGTTTTGGAGATCTCCATAGAGATGTCTTCTTCTGAATATAATGGAACGAGATGGCACTTGGCTTGGCACTCTACTCATGGGTGAGAGGATACCGCTCAGCCAAGGAGGATGCCATTAATGTTTACATCCCACACTGTTACGAGCACGAGCATGCTTCCTTCTACGTGGTGATATGGTTGGTGGGTGGAGTTCGGTAGAAAGAAAATACGTCCTGCATGAAATTGCTCACAACAAGGTCTGTGGATTATCTTGAGAGACTGTGTCACGATTTCTGGAAAGAGATATTGGTGTTGAGTTTTTCAAATTTCTTTTTTCTTTGGTGCTTTGAGCACAAATCAAGTGCCATCCACTTCCATTACATTCGACACAAGGCAGACATGTCTATGGTCGGTATCTCCAAAACAATATGTATTTTTGATTTTGGGGTGAACTTTCCTAAAAAATGACAGGGCTGAGCAGAGCATGAGTTTTTACAACATCTGAGTCAGCATGTTGCTGGATATATATTGCTAATTTCTACTTGATTATACTGATTTTACAAGCACTTAAGTTCCAAGTCTCAATAGTGAATAACTTGAGACACGCCACTATTTTCTGCACATACCACATGTAGCTTTCTTTTGTGGAAATATTGCATACTGGCCTTCAATTCAATAAGCGATAGGCACAGAACTACAGTAAGGTATCATCCGGCGCTTATTAACATCAGCATACAGTAATGTTCATAGTAAATACCAGATAACAATAGTGGCTGATGGTGATTGTGTGGTCCTGTTTTATTGTATATATTGGAAAGAGTTCCCTAGGTGGAACCATGTTGTGGGAGGAGGGTGTACATATTTGGGGTCTAAATACCAAACTGTTGATTCTTCATTCCATATAAAAACTGTGACTTGGCCAAATGTCAGAGAAACAGTAAGTTATTACACTTTGTCTGCAAAGGCTGCAGCTGCAGTCCTCCATCAGTGTCTTCAGGATTGTTCATCCACTGCACTGCTGTGCACCAGCAGCGTTTTGGCAATTTTCACAGCTGACAGCAAAATCAATGTACAGTATGTACGCCAAGTCATAATAAAATGAACTTAAAGCATTAAAATACATACTCTAACACACACTCAACTGTACTGATTAAAATTGAAGTGTATCTGTTCTGTCAGACATGTGTTAGAGTGATGACTGAAAGGTGTGAGAAGCTTGTCCTGTTGAACTTAGCAATATTATTAGAGTATTGACATTGGGGTTCAGCCCATCCACACCCAAAACACTAACTATTACAAAAGCTATAACGATTTGAGCATCCACACCGATGTACAATAAAATTCTGTAAACAATGGCGCCAAGTATGTGCTGTCGCTCCAGCTGTGTCTGCAGCTTAGGAAAATGGATATTAATGACCTGCTGTATGTTGCACAATGTTTGGTAAGCTGAAGAAAAACGTCCACCCTGGTGAACAATAAAGATTCTATTCTAATTCTATTCTATTCTATTCTATTCTATTCTATTCTATCCAATAGAAGAAGGATATCAGTTCACATAATTCTTCAAAGACAAGCTCAGTTAGGGGAATCAAACACTCTGCTGTGAGAGTTATTTTCTTTTGAAGACAAATTTTATTCATACTGTCATATGAGTCAACATTAATTTGATGGTATCCTGCCAATCGTCAAAGAGGACATTAGTTAGGACCAACTTCAGAGATCCCATCAGTGCCAAAAACCTTTTGGCAGTATGTCTCAGGGAAATTCCGTTCTTTGTGTCCAATTTGAAGCCTAACATTATTTTTATAAAGGGTTTAATAAGTTTGCAAGCTAATAAATTCAGGTGGATTTTGATTGGCTGTCAGTGTTTCTATTGTTCATCAAAACACCACTGTTTGCCACTGTTGCTGATGTTATAGTTTTGACAACCCATTACAGTAAGTATCTGTATCAGTCATATACTGTAAATACACAAGTAAGTGAAATGCACAATTGTTTCCTGTTCACAGCTATCTATGTTGCCATGGTGATAGCTGCTAAGGATAACACTGAGCCATAATAAAGCTATACTAAATAAATATTCTGCGGGTAATTTATTTTCATAGTTTTCTTCAAGTATGCTAATGACTCAATATGTATCTATGGCTTGCACATTAAGTGGGTCATCAGGGACATTAGCCTGTACACTCAGAATGATTCATCAAACATACTTGTCATAGAGGTCCCCATAGATTGTTTGCTTCTCTTCCATGTTTGACACATAGACTGTAAATGAAGGTGGACAGCATGCCTCTGCTTCTTCTCACTTTAAAAAAATGAAGCCAAAATATCCTGGACAAGAGCACTGCCATATTTGAGTCTGCACAGTACTGATTGGCGTTGGAGCATCATCGAGGATTGAGGTCCTGTCCATTCACCCAGCCAACTGAGCCCTGAGCGGGGCTATTAATCATGATGTAAAACCCCCTTTTTATAGCATCAAATAACTAATTAAAACCAAACTAACAAGAAAAATTGACACTTTAAGACACATCAACATGATAAGAACTACCTAAAATGACAGAAACCATCTTTGTGAAAAATGTATTTGATGTGCACCTTGAGTTTTTAGCTCAGTCCATGTCCCAACTGCTAACGTGGGGTGGGCAGGCTTTATGACCTGTACTGCAGCCAGCCACCAGGGGGCGACTGAGATATTTTGGAAAGATGCTTTCTGTGGCATTTAAAATAGCTTTTATATGAGAATCTGAGTTAAGATCAGTGCTAAAATTGATTATATTGGTATTAACATGAGCATTACCATTAGTATTATGCACAGAGCCTGCCCTTTCTGGTTTCAAAGCAAAAAAGAACAGTCATAAAAAGACAACAGACAAAGCTTCTGTGTGGGTGTCTGACTAGCTGTTTGCGTGGCTGACAGGCCAGCAGTGTGGGTAGTGGAGTGTATCAAAGAAGTGTTATATGTTTGTATGTGTGTGTATGTGTGTATGTGTGTCTGCTGTATATTGAGAGAGTTGTCTGCGAGGGTTCTTCAGAGCAGAGCGGCAGGGCACAGTGGCTGTGGCTCTGGAGAGCTCTCAAACTGATCCAGCAATGTCAGCCTGACATTTTCCTCCTCCGACTCTTTGCTTTCCTTGTCTCTCTCTCTATCGCTCATTGTTTTTCTCTTTCACTCTTCTCCTCGCTGTCTCTCTCCTCTCAGTCTTTCTTCATCCCTTTCTTGTCTCTTTCTGTGGCTCTGTTTTCCCTTTTCTCTCTGCACTGCCTGTCTCTCTTTGTCCCTCTTTCTCAGCAGGAAGAGGGGAGTGTAGGAGGTCCTCCTCAAAGCGGCAATACACCGATAATTGCTTTCTGGTCACTGTGACATGACAAGGTCCGCCAGGGTAAAGCAACAACACACACACAAACGCACACACTCTCACAGACACTCAGAAACTCACACACACTCTGAACACACAAGAATGCATGCACAAAAAACCACTTGCAGAAAGACACACAAGCAGCACAAAAAGACGCACAAATACACATTGTAACAGACACGACCAAACAGAAATAATTGTATAAATACTTGATGGAGCAGAAGGGCTTTGCAATGAAAGCAAACCAGCCTGTCTAACTATCTCTGCAGTGTTTCTATTATGTGTCACAGTGCTTACACACAGACACACATGCAGTGTAACAAGGTGGCTGTAAACATTACAGCAACTTACTGGCAGCTTGCCACCAAGGTACTGTAACAATTTTACAGTACTGCTACTGGGCTGCTTGTTTGAAATGCTGCTGAATATAAATTAACTTACTTTTCAGTTAATCACAGTAATAACTATACTAGTGTGCTCCTCCCCCTTTAACACACTGGCCTATCCTCCTAACATTCCTTTCTGAGTAACTCAAACACTGTTAAGACCAGGAAAGATTTTAGGTGCAGAGAATATCTGATAACTTTAGACATTTATTTATGTCAAATCACCAACATAATTACTATAATTAGCCAGGTGTCCATTCATGAACATAGTAATAAAATTGGAAAAACTCCCAGAGGATAATTTGCACTGCTTGCCACAAATTTGGTGGGCGTGGATGTCTGTACCAATCCAAGGGCATCTGATAAATATACAGAATCATGTTGTAAGTGGTTTTCAGATGGTTTTCATTAACTGTTACCTGGCTACAGAACTGCTAAACTAGGCTAATATGGTCAACTGACAGACAAAGAAATGCTAACAACAACCAAAATCTCTAATTTGAGCAAACACATATTAATATTGTGGCATACAGTGTCAATGTCACACAACTGTAAGAAGAAAGGTTATTGTATGAACAATCTACAACATAAAAAATTAAATAAAAACAAAAAACAAAAGAGATGCTTAATATACACTCACACACTATCCTACATGAGACACTGCCTTAGAAAGAGGAACACACAATTAGAGAAACACTCCACTTACTCCTAACATCAATCTGATGTTAAAATACTTTAAAATATCTCATCATTTGATATATTGTTACATCCCTAATATAACAATTCATCAAATATTGTGGAAAAAAAAAAAGCTCATTACCGTACTGGATTGTGATGATAGCTACTGCGATATTACATGGTTAATTATTTCATCATGTTTATTTTATTTTATAAAAGGACTGCATTGTTTTTGTTTTGCGAGTGCACATACATAATTCAAACATTCATTGCCAAAAACAATTGATGCCAATTTTTTTCCCATGCTTAGGTCATGGCTTTCTACTTTTATTTTATTAAAAAAGAAAAGCAACTAAAAGGAGATTTTAACAAATTTTGTAAGAACAAAAAAATGCTGTATACATCAGATTTATTATTTATTAAAGGACATTTTTTCAAGTCGTCATTTGTCTTTGTTTTTTAATATCAATAAATATTGTTTTGTGGATTTTTTATTGTGATATTATCATACCTTGAGTTTTAAGTATCCTCACATCTCTCCTCAGTATGACAGAAACTGTGAAAGCAACAGGGCATACTTACAGTTTCTGTTGAAGTTCATTTTATTCTTGAGCCCAAAGGCTTCATAAAATTTAAATCAGATTCCCTCATGTCATTGGCCAGTTCTTCAAAGATATTAGTGTAAGTAAATTGAAAGAAGGGGAGAAATACAGTACCTCACACAACTGATGAGAATTTCCCCTCACAATTGAATATGTTCCACAGTAACAGACTGTAAATTAACTCATATCAACATGAAATAGTTCACATTTTGCAGAAATTGGCCTCACACAAACATAAGCAAACACAGACACACCCGGCGCCTCCAGTTATGCTGGGATTTACACACTTTAAGGCAATTTATAGAGAGCTAGTGACAGTAATCTAGAGGACCCTGTGACACTGTGGGCCCTGTATATTACAGCTGCCTTTACAGTTACCTATTAACACACACACAGCTGCACCCTGGAATTCTTACAAGACTCTACATAACTGTAATATCACATTCTTAAGTGGTTGGGTACCACAAACATTTTCGGGTGTCTGCCTAGTTTATTATGCGTAATAAAAGCAATACTTCTAAACCACAGCACAGCAGCATAGAAAAACATCATGGAAATGCTGGATTGTAGAGACCTGTTATAAGATTTTCTCTTAACTGGAATTTGCAATTTGTCTCTCCAGAGACTTAAGGCCACATGTACAAAGAAATGTGCCTTTTAGCTTGTAGATTTTAGTCAGGGAATCAGTTTATTGTCTTACTGTTGTCAACAAATGATAAGTATTAGTTGATGACCTTTTATATTATGACTATATTGTTACAACAATGTAAATGAAAAAAATATTAAAAACAAAAATGACTATGAAATCTCTGTTCATTACGCCCTGATGAGTAAAGATGAGACGATTAGTTGGCTCTGTTAGGTGGACAACCCTCCACAGATCACAGTAATCAGTCATCTCAAAGTACTAATAACTAACTATGTCGCTTAAAAAGCAGAATGAAAAGCTGCTGTCGGCAGCTGGTTTCTAAAATGATGAGTGCCTGATCCTCACTAGCAGCTTGTCAGGTAGGAAGAAAAGAAAGAAAAGAAAAGAAGAGAGACGACCTGTGGAAACTTTTCTCTTACACTCAAACTGAAAGAAAGACTGAAAGAGAGCGCCTTGATGTGCAAAAAAACAACCCCACAGCCAATATGAAAAGACATCTGAAGACACACTGTCCCGCAATGTTATTTATGTAAGTTGATTGATTCGATAACATGCATATATGTTAATTCCCTTTTAGGACTAACTTTAATGTTGATATACCGGTAACACTTTATAATAACCACTATAAATGGTAAATTGGTGGTAATTTAAACTTATTTAAAATTAAGTAAATTAGTTAATCAAACTTACGATACATAAGGTATTATAAACATCAGTTTATAATCATCATATCATCATCATATAGGTTTATAACATCAGTTAGGTATTATAACTGAAACATCATTGCAATAATAATTAATAGTTGCATCAGTTACATGTTTATAGATGGTTTACAAACTAATTGTTAACACAAAGTGGTACAAATATCTGGTCTATATGGTTTCTTAAAGATTTACATTCATTAACAAATACTACGGTATAAAAATGGTATGTGTGCAACGACAAAGTGTTAGTTTACAAATTTAATCGGAATGTAACTGTGATCCTCTCAGCTATGATACAATATGATATATAATTTATAAACAACTTATTTTGTATTATACTAAACAATGATAAACACAAATTACAGCATTGTTGAAAATTATCAATTTAACATCTATTAATGATGGTTATTATAAAGTTTTGAATTTACATTTAACATAATTCTGTATTAATTTTACTGAGGCAACATGACACAGAATTTAGCAGAGGACCTCGTTATATATAAAAAGTCTGTTTTATCAGGTAATAAACATGATCAGTATCTGAAAACCAACAATGACACATCAATAATGACTTATGCATTTACTTTTATGTTATGAAAGAATGTGTGAGTAACACAGTCTCAGTCCTAGATGACTAAACACATAGTTCAAATTATGCTTACTTCTCACTGGAGTTTCTTACAGCCAGGAGAAATATCCTCCAGCAAAATCCAACACAGTGTCATTAAACTACCACTGAGAAAATTATGACTAACACACACACAAAATGAGACTAAATTTCATTTCCACTAACTTAATGTTGACTAAAACAAAGCAAAAACAGAGACTAAAATGTGACATCATCATCATTTTCAGTAAGTGACTAAGCCTAACATTAAAATTAAAATGAATACTGTTTATTTCTGATACAGTTCATAAATCTCCCAATGATTTATTCATGACGCAACATAAACATTTTTACCTAAACTTATTTCTAATACAATCCATAAATCTTCCAGTGAGTCATGCGTGTCTCAGCATATACAATTCTCTCCTGTAAATTTCCGTAATAGACAGACAGCAAAACACAGTCACACTCTTTTTGTTTGATGTTTCTGAATTGCTGTTGTCACTATCAATGAACACACGTACACAGTTGGCTTCCAGGGAAACTGATATCATATAGTCTAAGGATGGCCCAGGGTGTTGGCAGATGGCTGCAGTTCAAGGATCGGTCACACACACAAACATATATATTTAGATTCGTACACCCTTAGTCACACTCACGGCCTTTCACCTTAATTTCACTGTCAACCTTCTATCCTCTTTTCCAAAACACTGAATGAGAACTCCAACACTCTCCAAACTGTCTGTCCATCACTCTCACATCAAGTTGTAAGAGTCAGCTGCTGACATGTGCACAAAATGAACAGAGATTAATTATGTTTTCATGTCTTCCTCGGCTCTCAGTGCTCGCCTTTGTCTAGCTCGCTGTAAAATTCCACACCCCTTGAGGTTGTTTTCTCATCTCCTCCCTCCTCTTCTCCACCTAACCATAAACCCATTCATCTGTTCACATTAGGCAACCTCCTTATGTTTCTCTCTGTCGTTTTTTTTCCCCTCTCTTTTTCCTTTCTTCTGCAGTTTGACGCTAACCGCAGAACGCTGATAGACAGGTAGCACAGTTTAATTGCCAGCTAACGCCCATATCAGTTTGGAGTCATACACAGGTGACTGGCTAAGGTGTGTGCTTTGTAGAGGTCTGCAGCTCAGTCTGACATGGGCCCAGGGGTTTTCACACATTCAGGCCGGGTTCAGGCCCATTTTAACAGACATACGGCAGGCTCTTGTCATACGTAAACACAATTATTAAACATTACATGTTTTTCATAATTTGCTTTTGAAAATACAATAACATATTTATTACAATAGATTGAATAAAGTGGTAAAACAAGAAAACAAACAAATAATCAGTCAGCAATTATTTGAACAAGAAACTGTTCATTTTTCAAGCAAAAATTGCAGACATTCCCAGATTCCAGCATGTCATCTTGGACAGTTAGCTGCTTCTCATTGTCTTATGTGATCATAAATTGAAATTGAATAAAACTGAATAAATAAATTGAATATCTTTGGGTTTAGTCAGACAAAACTAGCACATCTCTTCGGGTTTCAGTAAATTGAACAATGGGCATTTTTCACTTTGTTCTGACATTTTATGGACCAAATGATTTATCTATTGAGCAAATAATGCAATGAATCAATCATAGCTGGTTGCACCTCTGGATTGATTGACTATTATATTGATTATAGATGTCTGTGTGTTCTGTCCTGAGCCCTATAAGTTCTGTACATTTCTGTGTTCGGTTCAGGGTCGCACAGGTCCGGCGTTATGCCGTGTGCTGTCATGTGTAGTTTATCCTGCCCCCTGGAGTCATGTGCTGTGTCTCAGCCTGTTTCACATGTCCCCTTGTGTATCACATTTATCCTGTCCTGTGTCTTGGTCGCTCTTATTTATTACTGTCACCTGCTTTCTGTCGTCATGACTTGTAAACACTCAGGACCAAAGTGTGGCTAAATGAGTGACTGAAAATTAACACGTTAACTTTGAAGAAATTACTTATCACAGTAAAACATGTGTCAGCTGTTGGCCTTTGGTCACTGAACTGAATCTGATACACATGCAAACCACATGATAGGCTGAAATGTTTTGTTCTTTCTTGATTAAATTAGACAAAATATAAGCGAAATGGCGATTAAGGACTCTATCTTACGGCAATCAAAAGTGCATGGTTCAGAGCGCAGGGTGCAAGGGTTCTAAGTTATTTAAGCCGAGTCCAAATCCACCTTTGCAATCTTGCGCCATGGGTGTGCACCTTATCAGCTGCGCACAAGTACCTTCAGTAATTCATGGGTGTGTTTTGGGCACAGCATGCACTAAACCATCAGAAAGTCAGCTCGCATCACCTTTAAGAAGCAGGTGCACCCAAGCATTTGCAGGGAGAGAGGTGAAAACACTGATTACACTGACAAGACTGTTGACTAGGATTCCTGCTAACACTACTGTGGGTGAAGGACACAGAATCAGAAAGTGCTTTTCAACTTTGAGGGAAGTTAGCATAATTACGCACGGATTATCCAACAGGTATATCCAACCAGCATCAGGCTCTGTCAAAGTACACACACTTTTTTCTCCCCGGGTCAGGCCGATCTCGTGGTCAGATATAACGTCTTGTATATTTTGTATGTTATAGATCATTTTTCTGAATCCCAGTAAACACACAGGCACAGTGCAGTTGTTCTAGCTGTGATTGGATTGGATTATGTTTATATGTCAAAACATTGTTTTTTTTTACGATTATGTTGCTATCAATCAGCAGACCGATATATCTGTCTGGCTCTGATTTTTGTATTATTTACATCAGTGTTTCCCAAACTTTTTTCTTGGGACCCACTTTTTAAAAATGACAAACCATTGCATTGTTCTGTATTTTCTCTCATCAGTAAAACAATACACACATTTTAAAAGCTTTATAAAAGGTGTGCTGCAGATATAAATCTAGTCTTTCTTTGATAGTATTTGGCAGCCCTAATAAAATCTCTTGTGACCCACCTGTGGGTCATGACCCAGTCTCTGTGAATGACTGATTTACATCAGGACTGCTGCCAAATCTGCATTTTGTTAGCCTGTGCTACAAATAGTAGCTTTATGGGAGATGAGATGGGGCATAATATAGAGCAAAACACTTCCTACAACATACTTGTTCTTCATACAAGAAGTATTATATTACCCCTAAGTTAAGTTTCTGAATGTGAATGCGTACACTTGCTCGGGAAAAGGTTTCTGTGACCATATGTACTGTGTGCATGTGTGTTTATATGCACGTGTGTGTGTGTGCATTCCTGGGTGTGTATTTTAGTGCATCTGTTGGTTCGTGCAGCAGCTGCCTTTCATGCTCACGTCACTGAACAAACATACTCACACGGCATCAATACAAACAGCAGTCTACTTTCTTTTTCTCCCTCTTCCTCCATCACATTCTCCCTTGTTCCCTCCCTCTAACACACACACACTTGGCAGCTGTTTGGAACGTGCAGCAGAGAGAAAAAGACCCACCCATGAGGTGAGTTGGAGGTTAGCTCTCCTTCAGGCATTTACTGTCAATGATGAAACACACACACCACACACACACGCATACACACATGGCCTGTAGTCCCGTTCCTCTTGCTTGCCTCTTTAAAGTTTATAGTAAGAGTTTCATCAGTTTACAGCATTTACGCACATATAACCATGAACACACACACATTCCTGCCTGCCTAAATTCTCTTTAAATGTTACAAGAGTTTGTGTAGTGACTGTAAACACACACACTATACACACACACACATTATAGTCATCCATTGTGGGTGCTGCCCTCAGAACTTAGTCCACGGCACAGTTAAACTAATATTTATTCCTGCTGAGAGATTATTTGCTCGACTCTATTATTAGAGTCTATTAGTCTGTTTCACGTCCAGCTCTGTATTAAAATACACATAAATTACCCTGATTCTGTTTTTTTCTCACTCTGTTTATACTCCCTTAAAATGTGAAGCTTATGTTGGTGTGTGTGTGTTACCTGAGAACACCTGTGTGCTGTGCTGCAGTATCTGACATCTGAAGGGCTGCCAGGCCCCCATCAGCTGGCTGAGGAAACCCCGTACATCTGTGAGCTCACTGCCAAAGGAGCGGAGTGCGGAGAGAGTCGCTCGCAAGGCCTGCTGCTGCTGGACATACGCATCCCTAACACACACAAACATACACACAAAATAACAGCTGAAAAACCCAAAACTGGCATTCAGTATTTTGCCACAATAAACTGGCAGTATTTCATTCACAAATGGCTGAAATATCTGAGCATCTTATGAGCGCTGTCACATAAAGATTGAGACAGTACTGTTAATAGCTACCCAGGTAGCTGTTAACAAGTGCTGTTAAAGTGACAAGAGTGTGAATAAGACAACATTAGCCATTAAAGGTCTGGCTTGGAAAGACTGTGCTTGGAATCGTAAATTTAACAAATAGTTTGACTATGACTCTTCATCCCCAATTGCTCCAGTGGAGTTTATCGGTGTGTAAGAGCAGACGACTGTGGTTACTGCTCCCTGGTGTGAATGTGTGTAACTGAGGGCTTTTTAAATAGAGCATTTCTTAAAAAGAGCATGCTGTACGTTCTGTGACAGCGTTCCCTAGATAGCTCAAGGATTTTAAAAAATGTAGCTGCTCTTTCTTTGCAAATAGATTTGTCCAGTTGGTAATAAATACTGTATATGTGAGAACTTAGAGAGTCACACAGTGGTCACAATGACACATTCTGTGTAGTATTCTAATCCGACAATAACCAATATTACAATTAATTCCATGATATCTAAATGTGTGAGACAGATATGTGGCAGCATTTAAATGAAACAAAAGAACTGGGCCAACACAAAAAAGAAATTCAGCTTGCAAGGCAACATTTGAGAGCATACAGACACAGATTCCTCAGAGCAGAATCAGTTTGGAGCATTCAATCCTGATCCTGTGTGTGCACATTTCTATGTTTGTTCCCTATTTCTCAGTTAATTAGCAATATAGACATTTATATACATTACAAGTGAATGTTGCACTTGAAAGATATGAGTTGTGGGGAAAGGAGCCACACATTAGAGATTCTGGTCATGGAACCAGTGGACACGGCTAGGATGGCGGCAAAAAGTCTCTGCTAGCCGCAAGGCAGACAGATCATGTGTATATTGTCTGCACAGGCTAAGCGGGGCTAAAATGAATATAATGTAAACCATAGGGCTGGGACAATATGCTTATCTCCTGATTAGATTATATCATGATATTTTTGTGATGATTCAATATGTGCTGCAATTCTACAGTATTAAGATTTGATATTATGATTTATTATGATTTTAATTTGTTTTTTTAACACTAGACCATGGAAAAGGCTGAATCATACACTTCTAGAGATTGTATATCATGAGTCATATTGAGTTTTATTTAAGCAGCATCATTGCTTCATTGTCATAGATAAAACACAGTTTGAAGCAGACTGCTATGCTCTGTGCTATAAGAATAATAAATAAAATACAAAGTATAGATACATGTGCTGCCCTAAACTGCAATGTCCCCCAGTTTGAGTCCAGCTAGGGATCACCTCTCTCTCTCACCCCACCTTTCTTTTCTGCCTCTCAACTATATTATCAATTAATGAAAAAAATGTCCCCTAAATACAAAAAATAAAAAAATTAAAAATAAAAAAAAAGGAACAAAGAGACTTATTTGGCTATAGGCTGTCTAATATTAAGAAATCACAGCCTTTAAAACCTAGCTAATTAAAAAAAGATTGAAAATCGAGTTAAAGGTCATACCAAATACTTAAGACTTTTTAAAATTAATTTGACTTAAAATTACTCTGCCGTGTTGGCTTAAAACTAATATGATTTGCTAAAATATGATCTGATTTTAGCAGTTTAGTGTCAAGAAAAAAGATGCTGACACCAAATATTTCTTTATCTCTCCATTTGTTGGTTTAAAAGCACCACTGCAGAACTTTTTATTTTCAAAATGGACAGAGGGGTCAAACAGGATGACACTTCACATCCAAGTCAAACTGAACAGACTACACTCACACTTTGAGTACGTTTGCTACCTCAAATGTAGTTGCACAGTTACCCCTGGTTACTTAATAATAGGATTAATTCATATATATGATCTATATATGATTGTTGTTGTTGTTTCCTCCTGTCCCCTCCTCCCCAGACTCAAGGAAGTTCAGGCAGGCTGCAGGAATGCTGCAGGAGCACAAGACGAGCACAACTTTGCAAAATGACAATAACAAGTGAGGACGAGTCCTACACTGTAAGTTGATCAGCTGGTTTTAAAGCTGTCAATTGATTGTCAATGTAAAGCTAAGCCTCTTGTCCTGAAAAGAAAAGCCCACTGCTCTGAAAATACCCACTCTGTAGTTTGAGTTCAATGATTTAGCTGTTATAAACATCTACTCCTTCTAAAAGATTATTATTGATTTCTTATGGCTCATAAACAGACACTAACTCATTTGGTGAACATTTGGTATTAATTTGAACTCTAATTAATGTGAAACAGGGAAACAACAAAACCAGTTATGGGCACATACCATACCATGGTCATTTTATGATTTATTTCAATAAATATATTACAGATTTCTCCTTTTACATATCAATATTTCATTTTTTAAAACACAGTTATTGTCAATACTGGTTTATTGCAACACCCCCAACTCACAATTCTGTCCTTACTCATATAAATCTATTGCTGCTTTGAAAAATTTGTGTCTCAAATGACTTGCAGAGTAAACAGCACTTGATTTGTTATGAACTCAGTTATTTTCTCATTAACTGGCTTCCACAGATGTAGGAAATGATGACAGCTAGAAAGAGAAACTGATAATTAAGAGAAAGACGAATGAGGCAACGAGACATAAAATAAATTAAAAAAAGGTGAATATAAGAGATAGAGTGAGACTGAGGACTGATGTAACCACAATGTCCTTAGAAAAGGGCACAGCCATGTTTTACAGCCCTCTCCCTCTCCTCCATCTCTCTCAGTCTCAAAGAACTGTGTTCAGACGAAAAGCACTTTGAGCAACATGGAAGATCACTAGCTCAGCTCACACACACACACAATGTGCTCACACGCACCACACACACACACACACACACACACACACACACACACGCTCAGTCAAGTCACAAACCCATGCAAAGCGTGGACATGGAAAACTCAAGAGCTGGAATAGAACATTCTGTTATTCCAAGAACACTTTTGAAGGAACATGTGGGTGAGAGCACACCGAACAGTCACACGTAACACACATGGATAAATTGCAGGTGTGGGGGAGCACACAGGTATACACACACCTGCACAAATGCGCACAAGCCCGTCTCCACACAGACAAACCTCCTGAACATGGTGGGTTCTTGCGTGCAAAGTGATGTGACAGTTTTTGAGAGCTCAGCGGGGTTTGAGTGGTTGTTGTTTTTTTTTATTCAGGGTTTGTGGCTTAAGGTGATCAAAAATGAACGCAGCCTCAGACTAGATGGGATGAGAGGGGAGACTCTGAGCTGCTCCGCCGTGCCTGAGAGTGTGTGTGTGTGTGCGTGCAGAGGGGAGGAGAGCATAGCCACTGCTTGTCACGAGAGCCAGTTTTATAATGTCAGATGACATAAATCATAAGGCTGACAGCACCAAATGGAGGAACAGATATGAGCCAGATCTGTCATCAGTGATAAGGCTAAGATAGTGAAAAACAGAGAGGGAGGGAAAGAGACTGCATGCGTTTGCTCACCCGATGGTTTACTCATTTAGCAGCCTTCAATGTCAGCCGCCTGATTGAAAAGCACTTTTTTTTCCCTGACGTCTCATCTCCTCCCTCCCACTCTCTTCACCTCCACCTCTCTCCTCTGCTCCTCTCCTGTCACTAACTGCTCACCATCTCTCTCTCTATTTTCAGGAAATAACCAGAGGGTCAGTTGAATTAACTTTCCCTCCTCCTCCTGTTTTTTCCATTCTCTCTTTTATTATTTTCCCTCTATCATCTCACACAGTTGTTTCCCATCTGCCCAGGCCTTCCTGCCGTGCATCTGGTCAAGGAGCTGACAGCCAATCACGGTGATGCAAACCCGTGCTTTGTGTTTTTTTCTTTGTTCGTTTTTGTGTTTCATCTCCATCCTGTTTTGGCTTTACTAAACCGGTAACACTTTATTTGAAAGGTTGAGCTTTATGCAAGACTGACATTACACTGTTGGTACCATGTCATGACACCTGACATGAGTATGAAGTATGAGTTAATGAGTGTTTATGAATGTTGTCATTAAGTGCCATTTGGTCGATAATGTCATTTTTAATGCAAAGTTGACATTGTTTGAGATGTCTTTGCTATGACAACTTGATATTAACCAAGACAAAAAAGTCTTTGTTATGGCAATGTGACATTAACCAAAACAACTTAACCTGCTGATGTATTTGTCATGACAACCTGACATTATCAAACTGAAAGAAACTGTTTAGCTTTATGTCATTTTACATTAAACTGTCATCTTGTCATTGCCATCATAAGTGTGTCATGAATATTTTCCTTTACCTCAAGTAAAGTTGAAGTGTCATAAAAGTGTCATTATGTTTTATTACACTGTCAAATGTTTTTGTAACAGTGTCAGGAACAATTTCCTGGACTTCAACTAAAATGGTACCATTTGGACTTGTCACTGTGATGTTAAATGTTATAAGGCAAGTCTGATGACACAGTACAGTACCAAGATGCAGCAAGCTAGTTTACTTGATGTTTAAGTAGGCTGTACGCTGTTTGCTGTTATCTGTAGTTGATGTTAGCTAGTCCGCAAGGTTAGCCGTGAAGCTAGCCACACATTTAGCTGACTCAGCCCTGGGGTACCAGGAGCAAAACCTGGCAAGGAAACCACTTTCTTACTATTTTCCCTGTCGTCAAACTGGCCACCATCAGCCTCAGAGGCTAAGTTTGGACAGGATCACAAGTTTGGCTAGACTTCGCTAGGTGATGCTATCATACAATCAGTACTACACAAGTGCAACCTTCAACAGAGATGAGAAGGAAGTGAGATGTGCCACTTCTAAGCTACTTCCTATCATTAGATCCAGCAAAAAAAATGTGTTTAATTCAGGATGTTATTAATTAAGACTTTTAAAAAGAAGTTTGAACATTATGTTAACATGCAGTCTGTTTTAAAAAGTTTCAACAACAAACATTCATAAAGACTCTTTCATGTTCATGACAGGTGTCATGACATAAGTGCAATGACCTTCTTATGCACATCCCTTGAAATAAAGTGTTACCACAAGCTCATCATATTGCCCTACCATTAAGGTTTTGTGTCACTTTATCTTAATTTTTTACCTGAGAATGTCACCTTGCTGCTTCTCTTTTCCAAGTAAATGCTCCACCTCCTCCTTCGCAGAAGTGCTACTGCCAGCCTGTCGAGGGAAGAAGAACAAGAGGAGGAAAGTGGAAGAATTAGGGTGAGGAGTCGTGAGCAATATTCACTCATTAGAGAACCTCAGCCCAACATAATGCCACTGTACTCCCATGGGGTAAAATTAGCTTATAGATGATGCAAATTTAATGACAGAGAGGAAACGGATGATCGTGATAAAATGGAATGAATGAAAAATTCAAGTGTTCCTCGGAGGTAATTGATATAAAGAGATGGGCTTCCCTCTTCAGCTCATCTTATCTCATTTCAGATAATTTCAATACATAATAAATTATTTTTTGAATATGAGCAGAGTAAGCAGAGCAGAAGGCAAATATTTAATAGGACTGAAGTGCAAAAATGAGATAATTTGCATAGTAAAAGAAAAAAGAAATTTCTTTCAAAGAGCTACAGATTTTGAGAGTAGCTTGGAGGTACAGCCATGATAACAGATTGAAGTGTTAGGGTCCGTTCTTTAATCCATTAGCCACACTTGCGGTATTGAGCACTGAAGTGCGTATTCAAGTATTGCACAGTAGTACGCAACTGTAGCCCTCCAACCCAAACATGCAGTACACTTAACCCACACTTGATGCACACTTATCAGAGTACTATTCAGAGTATATCACATGATTCACCATGGTCTACTGCACCACCATGGTCCAGCTGTTGGCCGTACTGCATCCCTAAGCTAGTTTTATGACCTGCAATAATCTACAGACATGAAGAAGTAAAAGTTTATGACTTGCAAATACTTGTATGGGTATTGGGACGAACCCATACTGTGCAGATGTTTTCAGTCTGATTGATTCCAGACAGGAGAAATCCAATCTGACAGACAGATTCCAGCAGAAAGCAATCAAAGAAAGACACATAAACAGTGAGATTGTGTGACCAGGACCCTTAGAGCACGTGGACAACACATCCTGTTCTTTCCTAAAACACCACAAATAAACACTGACAGCCAGACAGAGAGAGTAATAAACATAATGAGCAGTAAGTATCACAAGGAGCAGACTAGACAAATAGAGACTAAAACCAGACAGGTAATAGTCATGACCAACAAAGTTTAATCAAGAAGTTTAATTTGAATGAGATGCAGTGATCACGCCAGGGGATTTTCTGCTTATTGGCAGCACTTTAGAAACAAGCGTGAGGCAAGCCCCGTTTGAAAGTGTAGAGGAAATGTTTCCAACATATCAATGCTAGGGATTCCCCTCTGATGATGAGCCATCTTTAAATGATCTGTGTAGGAGAAGCACAATAGTTACAAGCAACCGAATACAGAATAGTAACAAGCAACCAAAAGAGTCCAAATTTATACTGTTGTTCAAGACATGTCCTATTTGACTGGTGTTGTAGGCCAAGTTATATTCAAAATATCTGAAGTTACGCAAATTGCATAACAGACAGAAGGCAATCTACACTCAACAAAAATATAAATGCTTTTGTTTTTGCTCACATTTTTCATGAGTTGAAGTAAAAAATCTAAGACCTTTTCTGTGCATACAAAAGGTTAATTTTGCTCAAATCTTGTCAGCAAATTAAAATCTGTGTTAGTGAGCACTTCTCCCTCGCCAACTGATTGGCTTGTACTTATTGCTTTCATTAGTTGGGTTGGTTAGGTTTAGGCATGAAGAGTGATTGGTTAGGGTTAGGGTAAGAATATCATGGTTAGCCTAAAGAAAAGGGAGAGTGAACATTTCAAGGGCAACCTACACATTTTAGAGTGGGATTATTGTGATCAGTCCGAGGCAAAACAGTGCAATAATCATGATGTTTAATCAGTATCTCTGTATGCCACACGTGTCAGGTAGATGGATTATCTTGCCAAAGGAGTGGGTGGTCACAGATTTCAATAAATTTGAGTGAAATTAACCTTTTGTATGCATGATAGTCTTAGATATTTTACTTTACAAAAGTGCTGTTTAATTCTTGTTGAGTGTATATAGCTCATTAGTATTGAAATTCAAGTACTCATTTATTTAGTTATGTATTCAAATAAGCAATCCCTTGCCATTGGGGCTGGGTGCCGAACTTCAATAATTTTATGGTACCAGTCGAATTGTTTCAATACTATGAAGTGTCAAAAAATGCCCTGACTTTCTATACCAAATTTCAGTACTTAGGGGGTTCTGAGTTATTGAGCTATTGTTGAGTTATTTTTTACATAATCCAATACTGTACAGATATTCTGAGGGAATATCTGTACAAAACACTTTCTCCAGCTGCTCCCAGGCCTTTGAACGGCTTCTCCCTTTAAAGTTAGTAATTGTAAGCCTGTAAGCAGCTGTGTAGTTTGCTTCTGCCCAGCCCGGAAAATATAACCAATATGTGCATGAAATCGCAAAAAGATTTTGATTCATATCTGGTAACACAAGAATACTCTAGCGAGTACTTTTGATGGCACCCATCTGGTAATGTAATGAGTTACCTTTAAAGGTAACCCAACACTGATAGCTACATAGATAGCCTTGCCCTGCTTGTTAGGTTGAAGTAACAATGTCGGTTGTGATGAGACGTTATGTTGAGGACTTGGTGTTAAGTAGCTGATACTGTGCCAGCTTACTTACTCCAGTCCATTTTTACTCTAATAGCATCATCTTCTAAATACTGCTACTTTATTGACCACAAAACACATGAGCAGTCAGAGAATCTCAGCTTGAAAGTCTATTTACCAATGATTCAGAGCTTTCAACTGCTATATATGACCACATGTTATCACCTGAATGAAAGTTCACATTCAGGTCATGAGATGACATCTGAGCCAGCTCCAGTGGCTGAATGAAGATGCAGCTAAAAGCTCAGAATCAATAGTAAGTGGGCCTTTCAGCTTCACTTCTCTTCACCAGATATTGTTCCCAGAGGTCAAGAATGATCATTCATGCAGAGAGCAGCACTCTTATTTGTAGAATATGATCATGCTGTGATGGCTGCATTTGGATTTGTGAAAAATAACAGAGGTGCAGTACGTTCATAGGTGAGCATTTTAAGGACTGAGATGGGTTCTTGTTTTAATGCAAATATTAAAATTTTTGTTGTGAAATGTTGCATTTTTATGTTTATATATCTTTAGTATGTCCTCATTTTCTCTCATAACATTTTTTCTTTGAATGTTGTTTTTTGTGTGTATTTGTTAGTGTTAAAATATTGTATTTATGTTGCTATTTTGGTCTGATCTGAAAGAGATTTTTATTTGCAACCATCCTGGTTAAAGGTCAAATAAAAGATACATGTTTTCTCTTATCTGTGATGAACTGCATGTACAGCTGGGAGGCTGAGAGCAGTGTGGGGTGAGAATGAGCATGAACGCGTGTTTCTAGTAATCTGTGCGTGTGTGTGTGTGAGAAAGAGTGCATGTGTGTGAATGAGAGGCCATGTTCGAGTCGAGTGCATGTTTACAAGTTAATAAGTATGTGTGTGACAATGGATTAGCTGATGTCTGTGTCTGTGTGTGTGTGTGTAGTGTGTGTGTTTGTGCGTGCTTGCATGTGATAGAGAGCAAATTAGACTTTTCTGTATGCATTCTGCCTGTCTGTTTATATGTTTGCCACTTTCTGACCAAGTCT
Source organism: Lutjanus argentimaculatus (assembly GCA_034769285.1). Taxonomy (NCBI): domain Eukaryota; kingdom Metazoa; phylum Chordata; class Actinopteri; order Lutjaniformes; family Lutjanidae; genus Lutjanus; species Lutjanus argentimaculatus. The sequence continues at coordinate 10,378,419 of JAWZSL010000001.1, forward strand.
GTGTGAGCCTGTGATCCTCTGTGTGTTTGTGTCTGTGTGTGTGTGTGCGTTTGTGTGTGTGTAATGTGTGTATTTGTGCATGCATGCCTTTGCTTTTCGAGTGATGGTAGCCCAGACTCCCACTGTTCACCCATCTGTCCCCACCAGTCCCAAAGCGAGATCAGAAAGAACACTGCCTCGAGAGGGGTGTGTGTGTTTGCGTGAGTGTGTATTTGTGCGTGTGTATTTTGTATACAAATCTGTGTGTGCTTTGCGTGCGTGAGCTTGAGCTCCTGTTCCCAGGGCAGTGGCTGTCAGTGGAATAACTAGGTAGCACAGTGCCAGTGAGTGCGTGCCAGATTAGAGTACCCCCTACCAGCAGCCCAAATCAACTGCCTCATCAGGACATGTCATACAACATTACACAACACACACACACACACACACACACACAGACACGCCATATACACATGAACACTCATGCACACACTGATCTGCCAGCCAGAGTGTTATCGTGACCTACCAAGTCACTTTTTTTCTTCTTTTGAGTGTGTATATGTCAAAGAGTTTCGTGCGCCTTCATATTTCCAGAGATTTCAACTGAAGGTCAACATCACAAAGCCAAACTTAACTTCCCCTAGTAGGCTTATTTTAAGCCCCAGACTGTGTACAAAATGTTCTGTGTCATTATGTCTGTTTATCCTAGTTTTTGTACTGGGCTAAAACTCAAGGGTGATTGTGATTTTGCTATTGCTGGCCCATCCTTTCCCTTTCCTATCAGATTATACAAATAACAACATCTACAAATAAAAGCTTCAAGGTTCCTCTTTCCTTTACAGCCTTTTATTGTTTTTGTGCTGTTTTACTGATTGTATTATTTTGCTGTGTGAGTATCAGTGTGTATAACATTTTATTGTTTTATCTATGATCATTTTCCTGGAAACACAACCACAGAAGGTGCAGCTTTATACTAGGAATCATCATATTGATGACTTCCACAGATTTTTCCGTCCTATAGCTTAATCAGAGGTGGAAGAAGTACACATATTTGCACTCAAGTAGACATACAGATACTTGTATAAAAAATACCCTGGTAAAAGTACAAGTACTGACTCAACTTCTGTACTCAAGTAAAAATGAAAAACTACAGTCTCTGAAATCTACTTTTCCATTTTATAATGTATTGTTAATGTAATTTTGTCTTGTTATGTCTTTTACTTAATTTTAACCTTGTTAAGTATTGTTAGTTTGTTTACGTCTGATGTCATTTTCATCTTGTTACGGCTTTTATGCAGTTTTTGTCTAGTTATGTCATTTTCATCTTGTTGCACCTTTTATGTAATTTTTGTCTTGTTAAGTCATCTAACGTTGTTTTCGTCTTGCAATAAAACAAGCCGGTTTGAAAATGTAAGGAGTAGATACCTGTGAAATATATTCAAGTACAGCCATTTGTACATACTTACTTTCCCATATCTGGACTTAACATATTCCAAATTTTATCAGATATTTCTTCTAGGGCTGCATGATTAATCATTAAAAAAAAAATCACAATCACTCGATTCATACATCAGTGCAATCTCATTTTTTAATGATGACAATCCACTCACTATAACCTGACACGGCAAACAGAAGGGAGGCAGCCAGACACAGTTTAGCCAGCCTACTCAGAGGAGCTGGAACCAGAAAGTTTTCAAGCAAAAGAAAGACAAGCATGAATTTGTAACCAAGCTTTGTGATGTCCATACACGCATGCATCTGCAGTTCCATACTTCCATACAATTTTTGTAATTTTAAGTCCCAGCAAACCCAACATTTTTGGAAGTGGGGTTATACTTGAGCATCAGCAAGAGTACAATAAATGTTTTTGTTGATGAAATGCCAACAAAAGTGGCTATCTTATGCGCTTACTGTGACAAAGAAACGTGTTTTTGTGTTCTGGGAGAAAGCAGAGGTCCCACCTATCAAACTGGCTGTAAGAAACAGTAAAGCTCAGTCTGGTTCAGTTCAATAGGATTTAGTATCCCCTTCTACATGACATTGATAACTCTATCTGAAGAGCTGTCTTATATTAATGACCACCATCAGAGTGACACAATGTAGGGCTCTGAGAAGGGGAAGAGGGGTGGGATAAAGGGACAGTTATCTACAAGTCCTTTTGTGTTTGTTAGCTTCATCTGTGTCTCTAAAGTTACAAATTTGTGATACTGAATGTTTTTATGATTGCTTCCACAGTAAAAGACATTTTAACCTGGGAACCATCAGTAGTGTCCTCAAAACAAATCCAAAGCCAAAACAAATGTAGTGTAATTCCTCATTCAGCCACAAGAGACCATCTCTCAACGTGATCAGCTATTGGAGCTGTAACACTGGTGTATTTCCCTTGAAATGATTGGGAAGCATTTACTCTCCCAGGCCTTTTGACATTGGTCAGGGTAAATTTGATATATAACTATTTAATGATAACTTATGAGTGCATGTCAGCCTAAATGTGGTTGTGTATTTATGTGCTTCTGTGTGTGTGTGTGTTTGTGCTGGCATTTCCTGTCATCATTAGAAGTGACATAAAAGCTTCCCCATATCAAAGCGTCATCTGTTCACCCACTGTGTGTGCGCATGTGTGCGAGTTAAAAGACTGTTTTGATCAACATCATGGCAGAACATTCAAAGCTAAAAGCCATTTTACTTTGACCAAAAAAGAGCACAGACAGAAAGAAATACACCTACAGCCAAAGACAGACACATTACCACACCCTAACTCATACACAGTGGAGGTACAGCTTTCAAATGTTTCTAAAATTAAAAAGCTGAAACACATTTGGGGCTTTTTAAAGACTGCTTAAATGTTTTGATGAAAACTTAAAACAGCTTAATTAGAGGAGTCAGTGCCTCGCTAGTTCACAATCCTTTCGCTCAAAGTCCTGATAAAGACCTGCAGTGGTCGAATATGCTGGCATTTTACTTTCAATTGATTTCGCCACTATAAAAAAAGGCTTGGTCACACGTTATTTTACAGTACACTAATAAGATATAACAAGCTGTACTTTGTATCAAATTAGATACAAACTAGAAATAAAATATTCTTTATTAGACATTATTAGACCCTTCATTAGACCCTTATTAGATGTTCTTAGAGGGTAATTAGGGACACATTAACAGCAGAGCTGTACTGTAAACTAAAGTGAAACATCTACATCCCCTTTTAAAAACAGCATGTGAAACAGATCAAGTAAAGGTCAAAATTATAGAGGTAGAAAAATATTTTTACTATGGGTGTCCACACAGAGTTATTGAAATACTGTAGGCAGATAATGTGATTTTATTAAGAAGTAAGCATCAGTCGTGGCTACTCTGCCAATTTGATGGGACCAGCCAAAGAAGGTCTAGAGAGGATCTAATACTGTCTACTTAAGAACATAGTATTTCTAGTTTTTGTGTAATTTGATGGAAAGTATAGCTTATTATGTCTTATTAGTGTACCAATGGGTGTGTGGTGTCTAATTATAGTTGTGTTTGTTTAATGTCTAATAAAGAACCTATTATTTATAGTTTTGTCTAATTTGTTACAAAGTATGGCTTGTTACATCTTATTAGTGTACTGTACAATAAAGTGCGACCTCATAATCCTTTACTGAAAATGTTCTGTGTGTGAGAGTGTGACAGCCATAGATATAAAATCTATATCTATGGTGACACCTACTTGCATATATTTGTTGTCAAGTTGTCTGGTAACCATGTCAGGGATTGTGATCATCAAAACAGCACACATGCACAGACACACACATGCATACACACACACGTACGAAATACAAGCACAAACAATGATATCATATTATGGCTAACTGAATTAACTCCAAGGAGATGAAAATACATTTGTCATCGAGCTTGTCATTTTTAATTTAAATTCAAAAAACTAACATATTTTACTGTGTTTGATTTATGTGTGTGTGGGTTGCTATGCTACTGCTCAATGTTTCTGCTGATTACCAAATAAACTTTGTCCTATTGTGTGTGTGGGTTCTTGACACACACTCACACACACATTAATGTTGTTGTTTTTGTTTATCTTGTTGTCATGAGCCCCATGGTGAAGTTGAGCCACCATTAGAGCTGAACAGAGGTCATCTTCTACCAGGGAGAGTTCTCCAAAATAATATACACACAACACTGTCACAGTGGTGTGTGTGTGTGTGTCAGTCTGTGTGTTTGATGTGGTAATGTGAACTTGAAGTTGGATCTATGCTAATACCTCACATGCTGACTCTGACTCTGTACATAGTAGACCTGACATATTACCCAACACACACACACACACATACAGAGAGGGAGAGAGACTACAGTGATTTGTGTATTGTTTCTGTGGTTGCCAGTGGAAACCAGAATTGAAATAAAACCACATGAGTACATAACTAATTTACCATAAAGTACTTCCTTGTTACAAATGGATGCCTTTCTATTTGTCATCCATCATTTGTGTCTCCTTCACTGTTCTCCCACCTGCAAGTCGTCTTATCACTGTTACAATCCAGCCCCAGGTGTGTGTGTGGGTGTGTGCGTGTGTTTGTGTGTGCTCTCACACATTTTTATGATTCATTCTTCATAACTGCCAAATTTATTTTTTTTTTACTGCGCGCAGGAGTGATTATCCTATCCACTGCAGGTGTATAGAACTGTGTGCAGGCATGTGCACACACACACACACACACACACACACGCACTTGGGCAAAGATATGACCACACACACACACACACACACACACACAGTCATGTACAGATGCAAACAGACTCACACCCAGACACGCCGTTTGGATCAAGACTGAGACCAGCCGAGGGGAAGCAAGCAGAGCGTATTAAATTCCCAGACACCTCTCTCAACATCATAAGCATGCGCACAAGTTACATGATATGTTTCAACCTGTCTTCGGTTAGATGAGCTCTGTCTGTCCATACATGTCTCTTCTACCATGGGGCAGGTTTTACCCCTTGGTAAGTTTTGATTGACGTGTAAACAGCATTCAGCAGACTATTCTAAATATAGAGACAGAAAGAGAAATCTAATGGATGTATTTGGGAAGGCTCAAACTGTGATGACAAGGAATAAACCTACTCTATGGCAAATGCAAGGTTGGGGTTCATAAGCATTTTATCAATACCAAATCCAGGATACAATCCACTAATCAAATCCTGAATCCTTTCGAATCCCTTATAAAATTTAATTAGATTTAACTTTTAAAGTGTACCAGTAACAAAACTCTGTTCATCTTCTCCTGCCTGAAAAGGCAAAAGCATTTCTGAGTGGCAGCCTAATTAATGTTCATAGCCTGTAGCAACAACTCAAAGTTAAGGTGACACTTTGAAATATCAGGCATATTCTCATGTAGCACATCATCAGTGTAACAGCAGCAGTGGATTATTTGAGGTGAGGTTGTGTGAGATACTTATTCATTATTATTTCTTAAAGTAGATGGCGGTCAGCACGTCCCCAGTTGGGAGAAGCCGTGCAGGAAAGCAGTGTACTGCTGTGGACAGGGTCATCAGCAAAACATATTCGAACCACTTAAAAAAAGGCCCACCTAAAAAAAACAACATCAGCCTAAGTGATGGCATATTTAGAATATTTTTCAGCACTTTGATTTGCCATTAGACAGCCTTTTCTGATGTGAAACCTCTGTTATTTAAGCCAAAATCACTCTTTCCCGATCAACCAGATCCTTTCCAAAGGGTCTCCGGCTGCCTCGAACAGTTTTCAGTTTGTTAATGTTATTGTTTGACATCTGCTTTTTAAAAGGTTAGTTGAAATTTACAAATTGCAATTTCATTTAGTCAGGAGTTTTGACTGAAGTCACACAATAATACAAACTAATAAATTGAGGCAGCGGTAGACCTGCAACTAACGTGTTCTACAAGGTACAATTACCGATTTTGCCAATGGAATCTGGTTGAGTGAGAGAAAGCTATTTTTGGCTTATATAATAGCAAAAAAAAGGCTGTCTGACAGCTAGGTAAAGTGTTGAAAATATTCTAAATATAGTGCATACTTAAACTGATACTGACCCTTTAAGTGGACCTTTTTTAAGTGGCTACTAAAACATGCTTTGCTACTACTATGTACCAGCCATGCTGGTACTCCTCTCTGCTTCTCTGGAGGCGTGTTGACTGCTATCTAATGTAGGTTATACACTGACTATCAATAATTACCTCATACAACCCGACTTCAAATAATCCTAATTATCCCTTAACAGTTATCTTGATGGATGACTATGTGAGTCATTCTTGTCTATTTGCCTTTGAGAAATGTGGCACCAAGTTGTGTATTTTGGACCTTTCAGAAAGAGATTCAAAGCTAAAATCACTACTGGAACGTTGACATGAACGGTATTTACAAATCATAAACTGATAAATGGAAACTCTAATATGACACAAACATGGCACATATTTCTCTTCTCCCTTCCTCCTTCCTTTCTTTTCAACAGATCAAAATATCTCCGGCTCGCCTGTGTTTGAACTTGTCTAGCAGGTGACGTTATAAATTCAGGTTTAATTGCTCTTTGCACATTACTACCCTTCTCACTGTGCTTTCCTCTGTCATACACCTGTCACACACACACACTCACTCATGTCACAAACACACACACCGTCTGACAGGTGACATTTTAATCGGGTTTAGTTTGTACAGTGAGTGTGACGTTGAGATGAGCTACCAGTCAGGCTCACACACTCACCATAACCGCCTCTCTCATCCTGTCAGACTAACACAGGATCAAACAGCCAAGTTTGATAGAGGAAGATAGAAATGGCATGTCAAGAGAAGAAAAGGAAAACCTGAGTGTGTGAGGGGGTTTGGTCGTACTGTATGTATGGCTGTAGATCAGCACTGGGATCTCTAATCAAAATGAACCTCATAAAAACTGTCTCAAGTCTTAAAACAGTATTAAAGGCTACAACCTTTGTTTAAGTGCATTTTCATCCATTCATGTATAAAATCTATCATCCATTTATGATAAATGACATAATTTCCCAACAAAAACTGTATTAAGTCTCTCAGAGTGGAAGGGGAGGGCTGTCAATCAAAAACACATCTCACATAACAACAGAGTCAAACTCCTGCTGTGTAACCAGCCATTCAGAACATCCTCATTAACTCCCACACGCATGGTATCGTTCTCTTTTTCTCTCCCCCTCTTTTTGCCTTTTAATCTTTTCATTACCACCTGTGTAAGTGATGGCGTACAATTGCAGCAAAGTACTTGCAAATTTCTGGTGTGAGTGTTTGGGGATCAACAGAGAGAACAGGAGAGTGGACTGAAAGAGAGTGAGTAAAAAGTAAATTAGTTGGTAAACAGGTAAACAGGTTGGTAAAGAAGTGGGAGACTGGGCTAAGATTTCAAATTCAAAATAAAAAAAGTAATTAATACATATTTAAAAACAATTAAATATATAAAGAGAGAAAGAAAGAATCCACTGCTGTCAGTCCATGCAGGCCTCTCACACATCTCTGTGTCGTGCATCATTATCTCTGACTGAACTCTGACCTCCTGACCCGAGCTTGGCCCCAAGGCTCCAGAGCACAACTGCGTTTGTTTGTGTGTGTGTTTGCGTGTGTGTCTGACTCAATGGAGAGGCGGTGTATCAGAGAGATAATCAGCTTACATTAGTGGATTGGCTCACCAGTCTACCATACACACAACAACATACGGACAACCTGAAACCCAGCAAGCCATATGAGCATACCGGCTGTAGCCTACACATACACGCACTCACACAAAGAAAGCAAAAATGAAAGCAAGAAAATCCTCCCTGAAGCAATCACTGTTGGATTTTGTAAGCCTTGACATTTCTGTACTGCATTCTTTCATTATATTGTCCAACATACACACAGATAACTATGATTTGCTGTGATTAAGGGTCTGAAATCTCTATTTAGCTTACTGCTATACACTATACTTACACTACGCTATGCACTATAAAGTGTCTATGATATATAGATAATAGTGAATGAGTCAGCCACTATTTTATACAGAGCATAAGTTTCATACTCACTCAAACAAGAATTACTGACTTGTGGTTCTATATCTAAGACAACCAGGCAAATTTCAGTTTACATCCATGTCTGTCCAGATGAACGCTGGGCCCTATCTTACACCCAGCACAAAGCCGTTGCGCTGGTGGTGCAGGTGGATTTGCTATGTTACACTGGCACAGTTGCCATTTTTGCCACATCAGCAAGATTGCAAATTAACTTGCACCTGTGTCTGTGCGGCCATGGGCGGGAGGTATAAAAATGAAGGCAAAACAAAGGCATGGCCCGGTGAATTCCCTCTCTTGCATTTGGCACATTGGAGAAAAAGCACTTGCGCCTTAGACTGGCTAAAACCGGTCTGTGGCACAATCGGTCTGTCTGCAGAAGATAGCACCCAGTGCGTTTAGCTTAGGCACACACACGTCTCCACAATCACAAAACACCTTAATTTTGTTCAGTCTTTTCTCCACACAGAAGAGTAGATTAGTAAAGTGTCCTTTGAACATATTTCCTATCAGCAATTATGTGTAAATATTGGATTTAAAAGCGTGCGGGTGTGTGTGTGTCTCACACTTGGCTGAGCCGCGCGCATACCTCTCCACAATCAAAAAACACCTTTCATTAATGTTTAACAGCCGTACGTGTGTGTAAAATTACTTATAAGGAACAAGGAATTATTATTATAATTATAAAGCCCAATAAATCTCAATAGACCTGCAAAGTGCACACGGGACAGGATCACAGCTGTCAGATCGTCTTTAACAGATCAGTCAGCATGACAGCTGGAGCAGCTGTAGTGTTTGTGTCTACATGTTTATTGGTATCCAGAAAAAACAAGGTTTGAACAATTATGATCTTATAACGTTATATCTGACCGCAAGACCCACCAGGGAGAAAATGGGATGTGCACTTCTGTCAGAGCCTGATGCTGGGTGGATAACCCGTACGTAATTTTGCATGGGTTGAAGCTGCACCTCAATCTGGTTCAGGTGGGTGTCCAGCAGAGTTGAGGTCCCACTTTGCGGCCAGACTCTCCTCTCCCCAGCTCCTCACTCATACAGACATTAACGTAAAATAAACTATTTACACATGATGCTGCTTTGCAGATGTCCTGCCATCTTCAATCTTGACTGACATTGCAACAATAATGTAGGGATTGCTACTGGTGTTTTCACACATTGTTAACACAATGAGATTTTTGATAAATCATCATGATTAATGTGGATATAAGTGGGAAAAGGCAATAATAGGACATTCTGGTCAGTTCAGAAAATTGCCTCACTTTTCTGTAATGCAGCCTTTCTGTGACGTTCCATTGTACTTTTTCTAATAGGAAGTTGGAAATTTTTGTCTTTAGAGTTGATTGGAACACAACATAATAACCACTACAGGAGGAAAGACTCCACATGAGTGGAGAAAGCTAGGAGGGTGCACACAGCACACACTTCAGAATTCTGCACTAAATTATTTTTTTTTATGACAACAGTGTATAAAATGCAGTGCATCAGGCAAAGCAAGTGAAAACACCCGTGTGGGTGTGCTAAGGCTGGATAGGTCCATTAACTGAATGGTTTTCAACTGAGCTAACAAGAAAACCTTTTAATGGTTCATGTTTGTGTAATAAAATAAAAATAGATTAAAAAATGAGCAACCTTCTTATTCTTTGTCCACAATATCCTCTAAAATACTAAATATATATTAGTGGTGTATACTGGCCATTTGCAGGTGAATCTGCAGGTGTGTGTGCAGGTGTGCGTGCATGGTTGCATACTGTTGGCTTCAGAGTAGTGTCATTGTTTTGCATTTCAACAGGGCAGTCTTTAGATGTTTTGGCTATTCATAGCATTCTCATGAGTTGTGGCATGCAAGCATTTCATCCATATTTCCAAGAAACTTAACTTAGCCTTTGATGGCTGTTTGATTACCAACCCTTTAAAGCTGATGTAAGTGACACAACAGGAGCCGTCACCACCTGTGTGCATGTGTGTGCGTGTGTACCTTATGTCACTGAACACACACACAGACTAATAACTTTTTCTGAAACTGGGTGTACTAAGTGAAAAACATTTAAACACAGCAATATCTTTTGCAATTTCACTGTACAAGGCCCCCTTCCCCTGCCACTAAGTACACACACACGCACACACAAAGGCACACTAGCTATTAGCCGGTAATATTAAGTGGATAAATGAAATACAAATAAAACAAAAAATGGCACTGTATACAGTTTACTTTCATAATGACAACTACATTCTGAAGCTAAATTCTTTTGTGCTTTTGATATATAAAGAAGCTCTGACGTTTGTCAGCATTCTGAGATGAATTTATACCTATTTCAACTTATCTTTAAGACCATTTTTGGTGTATACTTACATTCCCTGGAATAGCTTCCAACAGGCCCCAGAGAACATGACTGAACACGCTGCATTCAGCTGAGATACAGAACATGTGTAGGTGGGGCGGAAAATAGCAGCAAATGATGGCATAGTAATGAAGACAGAGCTGTATCCATTATTTTAAATGTGGACATGTTGCATGGCTCTGTTTCATTCTGGTCTATTAGGACCACTGTCAATAGAGAAAAGAGTCCTTTAATTTCCTCCTCTGTGACTACTTAATGTTGAAGGAGCCCTTTACCCCTAAATCTGATGGTTAAATTGAGTAATATGTTAAAGAAGTAGTGAAGCAGGCAGTCACTGAACTCCAACTCCAGTGTGTATCTTCAGGATAACGGGCTTAGTTTTACTTGACAGACAACTGACAGAGTTATAGAAAGCTAATCAACTTACAGCGGAGGATCATTGCTTGTCAGTGTCAAAGAATTTTATTGTGTTCGTCTTGCGCTCGTGAAGTTTCAGTGTCCCTGCAGCTTGCAAACAGCCTGGGGGGCTATTTTGCATTCAACTGCAGCAGAGTTATTATAGTTTTGCATTTTTCATTAGTTTTTATTCTTATTTTGCCTTTATTTTTTTGTTTTCAATTCAATTTAGTTTCAGTTAGTTTCAAGAGTAGGTTTGCTCATTTCAGTTTTGTTTTTATTGTTTAAAAATGTTTAGTTTTAGTTTAGTTTTTATTAGTTTCAGTTTTGTTTTTTTTAATTATAATATGGGGAATATTTGTCAGGAGCAAGATTTAAGAAGTTCAGAATATTTAATACAATACAAGCACAACTGACTCATAGTCATGTACATTCTAGTCTCAATAAATAAATGCACCAAAGCCTCCCCATGCCTGTTGTGTTGACTTGACTCCCCTTGTGTTTGAATAAATTGACAAAACTAAAGATATAAGGCTTTTATCTTTATTTTATTTAATTGTTTTTGCAAATACACAATATCATTTTGGTTAGCTCTTGTTTTTATTTCAGTAAACTAGTTTTTAGTTTAGTATTAGTTAACTATAATAATCTCACACTGCAGTGCCTATTTTTAATGCTATGATGTTGCATATTTCACTTTCAAAATCAGCCTTTAAACTGAAGATGGAGCAAACCAATCACCATTAAGAGGCCTGTCCCACACTGCTGTGATAAAGTAATTTTTAGCAGTCAAGGTGTCTTCTACCCATCAGTGGCCTGAGAAGGGAGACACTATGTGTACACTGCTTCGTGGTATAACATAACTAAAACCTTGAGTAACATTCCTTATGGATTAGGATGCCAAATGCTTTTTACGAGCTGCTGTAAGCCTCCATAATGCACTTTTGATGTTATATGGAGCCTCAAGTCATAAGGCATTAAAAGGAATCATTACAAAATGGGATCACAATTGCTTACAGTTGCTCTCCCGATTCAGCATGGAAAATGCTACCAACAAGTGTGCCATTCTTTACATGCCTTTGTGCTTTCCTTCCGAAAATTAGGCTCTTGGCTAAGAAACTACTACACAATATAGCTAAATGTTGAATATCCAACTGATCTCTTATTACAGTTATATGTAACCATTGTGTATTGGTCAAGTATGTTTTGTGGGAAACAGTTTTTAAACTATATGGATTTGTATGAGGGTATACATGAGAGCATGCATACGTCACTTTCCTGCCTTAAGAGCCACCATCCCATCTTTTTGCATGAAAAACAATGGCTGTAAGTGCCGGCACCAAATTGAAAAAAATAGTGGCACCATGCTTAAAAGCTGCATTTTACACATCAAACAATAACATAAACCCCAGTTTAGGCCATTGGCAGAAAGGATTAAAATGGTAAACTTGGACCCAGCCAGACGTGTAGGTCTGTTGCAAACACTTCACACATCACAGGTTAGAAAATGATGTTACTGAGAAAATGACGTGTGATGATTGTGTCTATAAATCTAAGCAAATCAGAAAAGAGTCTTAGTGATGGTGTTATTGAAGTTTTTACTGTGAAAAATTTGACCCTACCATAAAACAGCTGCTTTTAGAATGCAGTTTAACAGTTTGCCCAATTGAAAGAAGTGATTTACAATTCCATCAAGTGACAGATGTTAGAAATATATTACCCAGAGATTCAATAGGTAGTTGCATATGTCAGGTTCATCCACTTAGATGGAAGCAAGGACACTCATTAACCCCTATTTCTTTAATTTTTTTGTATAACTATGTCTATTATTGATCAGCTAGTTGTTTTCCTGACTAGCCCTAGGATTTGAGCTTCTGATAGCTAAAAAGTAGCAAAGTATTGTCATTTTAGACTATTAAATTGGCAAAAGAAAACTTGGAATATGCATTTATTGCCACTCAAATTAAAGGGGCCACTTTCACCTGAGGAAGAGCAAAGGCATGAGGCAAGGACAAAGTATCCAGATGTGCTGTTCTCATCTATAAATATCACAGGAACAAACAGTGTGATGGAGCGAGTTTTAATCATTTTTAACTCTGACATGTGGAGTCTTAAAAACAATCTAAACTCAGTGGTCTAAATTTGAGCAGACCTCTATTCATAGGCCTCTATTCTCTCTTGCTATGTTATGAAAGTGACACGGTTATCTTTTGTCCACCTCACACCTCCACACATCCTGATACAAAGTCTGCCCCCTCATGTATCATTTCTGGACACTGCACCAAAGTGAAACAAAGCAATGACGTCCAGGTTTGTTATGTGTTATTTTTTCTTACTAAATATAAGCAAGAGAGTCAATTCTCTGATAAAATGAGGAGGATGTTTGTCAAACACACCATTTCCTCCCATATTAAGTCAGACCCTGCTGACAATGTGTACAAGTATGTGTGTTGTTGAATAAAACAGTTCCAGCCAGTGAACCAACCTAATGAATACAATAAAACTTTACCGAGTCTTATCTATTTTCCCTTTTTCTATGTACTGGATGATGGAGGCGTTTAAGGTGATAGTGGAATATATAATTACACAGCGATGTTTGTGTCAGCGATGCACATGCACACAGCAGATAGTGGGATACACGTCTGATTTGTCTGAGAGTGTGTTTGTGTGTTTTTGCGTTAACAGCATGACTCACAGGATAATTGCCCACATGAAGCCTGGTATTAGAGATCATTTCACACCAGGGACGGGAAACACAGACAAACACATACAAACCTCACCTCTCTTCCAGCTGTTGGAAGTATTTTCTCAGCTCGTCTAAATTTTTATTGGCCTTTTGAAGTGCGTCACAAAGAACTTTCTCTCTCTCCTCAGCAGCCCTCTCAAGCTCCTCTCTCTGCTTCCTCAGTCTTTCCACCTCCAAGTTTTCCAGTTCTCTTCTGAGTTGTCTCTCTTTTTCTTCACTGATTTTCTCATACTCCTCTTTCATCTCTCTCCTCTTCCTCTCATTCTTTTCTTCAAACTTCTCTCTCAGAGTTCTCTCTACGTCTTTGTTCCTCTCTTCTAGCTCTCCTCTTTTCTCCTCTGCCTGTCTCTGCACCTCCAGGTGAAGGGCCCTCTCCCACTCCAGTCGGCCTAGCTCCAGTGCCTCTCGCTGGGCTTTCTCCCTCTGGGTGGTCTCTCTCTGTTCCTGGAGCTCAGCCTCCAACTGAGCCAGTTGGTTGTGGAGCTGATGGAACTCATGGAAGATGAGGTAGCTCACGCCGCAGTACCGACACACCGTCTCACTGCGTTCCATCTGAGGGGAAAATGCACACAACTTGTTAGAAATTATACAAATCATTCATTTAGAAGTAATTACAAAAGTATAATTTAAAAAGGTGGCTTAATCCTTTTGGCAAAGGACAATTCTGAAATTTAAAGGGGAAAATTCAGCACTTTTCATGTGGATGTCCAATCAGTGTTGATGGTGAATCTAGTCAAATGAAGCACTAAAGTCCTCAATGTGTGCTATGAACTGTAGTCATTTATATTATACCTGTCTAATTACATTGAGTACTTTTAAGTGTGTTTAATATTATATAAATAAACATCTAAATAACCTGATTTTTTAACCAGGGAATGAAACTAAGGATGAGTCTATAAATAGCATTCACTTTTTAGTGATTTATTGTATGGCGCCTTTACAACTGAAATATCAAAGCTGTCTATAAAAACATTTAGACTGACAACTACAGGCTCCATTATCCATCAAAATCTGTTGCAACCGCTGGTGTCATAAACATCTTTTTATCTGTCAGCAGTTCAAAGCAGAGGAGCACAGATACTCTAATCCCTCCTTCAGATATTGTTTTTACTGCTGTCTGTTAGAAAAAAACATCTCCCAAAATTATCTTTCTATCTCCGTGTGTGTCAGTGTATTCTCTCAAAGCTGTTGTCACTTCTTTCAGGCTTACGGGGATAAGATCAGATCCCCAGAGCTTTCATCTTCGTGATGATATGTGGCAGAGAGGCAGCCGAAATTTGGATGACATGCTGACAGCTCCCATGTCAGAAAGCTCCAAATAGACTGCGACATGATGTAAACAAGGTGAAAGAAACTTGCAAACAAAGCTGACATGCTTTGGGAAAACAACCAGGAACAGATCATTTAATTACTGCTGTAAAGGAACAGAGGTCATATGATGGTCCATTTGGACACATCCACTTGTCTGAGCGTGACTGAAATATCCAGTGGCCTAAACTAATGGTAACATGAAATTTGATGTGCACATTTTTGCTTTCAAAAGTAAGAAACCTACTGAATTTGATTCACAGTTCACCCAAAAATCAAAACTATATGTTTTGGCCTGTAGTGCCATTTATCCATCTAGATTGCTTTGGTGTGAGTTGCAGAGTTTTGGAGATATCTGGCGTAGAGATGACTGCCTTCTCTCCATATAATGAGACTGAGTGGTACTTGGCTTGTGGTGCTGAAAGTGTCAAAAAAGCCAAACAAAATCAATCATTTTAAAAACTCAACAACAATGTCTATTTCCTGAAATCATGACCTGGTTACACAAGATAATCAACAGACCTTGTTGTGAGCAGTTTCATACAGGAACTACTTTCTTTCTACAGTAGAATGACTTTCTACTGCTAACAACATGGTTTATGAATTATCTTGAGTATCCAGGTCATAATTTCTGGAAAGCAACATTGCTGCTGAATTTTTCAGACATATTTTTTTGGCACTTTGAGCACCAGAAGTTAAGTGCCATCTTGTCCCATTATACTGGAGAGAAGGCAGCCCTCTCTCTGGCAGATGACTCCAAAACTAAGCCACTCACATCAAAACTATTGAGATGGGTAAATAGCGCTACAGGCCACAGGAAAATATGTATTTTTGTTTTTGGGGTGAACTGTCCCTTTAAACAGACATTCATGTGGACATTCATGGCACAAAAATTAGCCAACTCACTTGTTTTGATGATCCCAAGACCATTCACCTTTCCCCCCAGACCCACAGCACCACGGACTGATGGTAGCAGGGGTTTATGTGGAGTTTTTGATTGGACTCACTTATCATTTTGCGAGGATTAGAAGAGCTTTAAGTAGATGAAAGAGAAACAGGTAATTTTACACCCAGGTCAAATCTATGGAGTTTAGTGCCTCAGGACAATTCAAATAGTGTCATATTTTCATTAGCTTTGTATTCAAATGAAACACTGCTGAAATAAAATGCTAATTAGGTGTACTTCCATCAGCAGGCTCCCACAAATAAGCCTCTCTACATGTAACACATGTAAATGAAAATGTAAATACAAGACCACTTTGTGATATTGAAATCAACATTATTTACATTAAGAGAATAATTACAGCTAAGGACTTCCATCTGCACTTAAATGACTTTCAAATACTGTTTGAAAACGCCATTCTCTTGTCCTCTGTGGAGACCTACAACTAAAACAGGTTAGAACTAATAAACTGAAGAGACAGCTGAGTCAAAGGACAGGGATGAAAAGAATGGCAGACACTGCTTGAAAGTCTTTTCCTGAAAGACACTGAAATGGGATTCATTCAATGATCCTTCGTCTTTATAGAGACAAGTCAAAAAGAATGACAGGGTGTGAGACGAGACAGACAGACAAAACACACAGCAACCCTTGAAAGGGCTTTTGAAATGACAAATGATTGACAGGTGACGAATTTAAGAAGATAGCGCATCTCGTGCAGTCTCTCAATCTAACTTTCTCGCCCTGGTCCCACCAATCATAGTGCCTTCTTGCTCTGTGTTAGCATCTTGTCTATCCATGTCAGGTCAAAGTGCAGATTATGTCTGCCTCCGTCTTCAGGACAGCGGGAGTCTGTCTTCTAGCAGCCATGACAGATAGAGAGACAGACAGAGGAACACTTCAGAAGAAGAGCACACAATCAAAGCAAATGCCGAGGTATAAGAGAAGAAGCATGTGCTTATAATAACAAGACTAAGGGCTCTATCTTATATCAGGTGCAAAGCAGATGCGTCAGTGGCGCAGGTGACATTGCTATCTTACTCCAGCACAGTTGTCATTTTTGCCACGTCTGCAAGATAGCAAATGAACTTGGACCTAGTCTATGCAGCCATGGGCAAGAGTTCTAAAAATGAAGGCAAATGAAGGCAATGAAGGCGTGCCAAGCGCATTTGGTATCTTGTGCACAGCACATTGGAGTTGAAACCACTTGTGCCTTAGACCTGCTAAATCCTTGTCGAAGTGCAAAGTCTGTGGCATAATAGGTCTGTCACACACATGCATCTTCACAATCACAAAACACCTTTCAATTATGTTAATTTCTTTTCCCACACAGGAGTGTGTATTAGTAAAGTGTCATTTGAATATATTTTCTATCAGAAATAAAGTGTAAATATTGAAGTATACAGTGTGCATGTGTGTCTTGCATTTAGCTGAGATGCAAACACATCTCCAAAATTACAACACACCTTTTATTTATGTTCGACAGCATGCATGTGTGTGTGTAAAATTATTCTCACTAATAACGAACAAGGAATTATTATTATAATTATAAAGCCTAATAAATTTCAATAGACCTGCAAAGTGTGCATGAGACAGGATCACAGCTGTCAAATCATCTTTAACAGATCAGTCACATGACAGCTGGAGCAGCTATAGTGTTTGTGTCTGCGTGTTTATTGGGTTCCCGAAAAACAAGGATTAAACAACTGTGATCTATCACGTACAATTCAACAAGCCATTATATCTAACCACGAGACCTGCCTGACCCGGCAAGAAAATGGTCTGTGTGCTTCTGTCAGAACCTGATGCTGGTTGTATACATATAGTCGCTGGATAACCTGTCTGTAATTTTGCACATGGGTTAGTATTATGTGTGGATTTCCCTGACTCATTATTTTCATCCCGGTTTCTTGACTGCTTTCTGTTTACACACATACCGACTAATATCAGATCCATTTCTTCATTTGTTATCTTTAAGCGTGCTCTGTCTTCTCACCTTAATTTGGCCTGCTCTTGTTTTCATTGAAGCTGCATGAATTTTCTGATTTGGTGAATTGATTGTATTCATTATCTGCTGTTGTCTCAGTATCAGTGTTGGCCACTGTGGCCTTCTTATGGTTGTATTGTTCTGATGTCGTCATGATGTTAACTGTGGTCTGTCCTTTTTTTTTTTGTTTGTTTGTTTTTTGTACTTTTATTTTTATTCTTATTATTGTTGTATTGTTTTTTGTATTGTCGAGTCTATGTTTGTATGTTGAGTCCTTGTATTTTTATATGTCTGGACCCCCTCGAAAATGAGATGATACATCTCAAGGGGTTTATCCAAATAAATAAATTTCAATTATTATTATACCCAGTGTATGTGAATGATCATGTGATAAGCGTTTTCAGGTGTACTAGTATAGATGATCATTCCTGAAACTGTGCCAAAACGGCATCTGGACAGAGATTGTTTCATTTAATTTTAAAACTAAATTGTAATAGTGTGAATGTAGCCATAGTCTTTGTTTTTTGTTTCTCCTTCAGGAGTAAGAAACCGTACAGAGACCTGACTCCTGATTGCTTTTTGTACTGTTTCATGTATCTTTGCAGGGCTCATTATGTATTTGCCTGCTTGTATAATAAAGGAAAGGCTTGCACCTAATGGTCTTTCTCTCTAATAGGTGTTGGAATCCCCTGTGTTAGACACTTAAACCCTGATGAAGGTCTAGAGACAGACAGAAGAGAAAATGACAGACAGGGAGAGGAGGACGTTTATTAGTGTGGGTGGAGAAAAAGCTCCACAACACGACAATGTATTACATTGTGTTGCCACAGACTGCACTCTGGAGAATATGGGCTATTATCTGTTTGCAGTGTGAGTTTTGTGTGTGTGTGTGTGTGTGTGTGTGTGTGTGTGTGTGTGTGTGTGTGTGTGTGGTGTGTGTGCGTGTGTGTAAGACAGAGAGAGAGAGAGAGCCAGAGAGAGTAAGTGCGTGCAAGTGTGAGCAATATTTGGGACTGGGGCTCAGGGGGTTTTAGTGTTTACTGTGCAGATGTCCTCATGATTCCTGCAGGCATAGATACAGCAAAAACTACTAAGTGTGGTGTGTGTTGTGTGTGTATGTATGTGACCTGAGTGGGGGTTGTATTTTGTCTAAAAATGCTTATGCATATAAATTTGTGGTCGAGGTTCTTTAAGCGAGTGATGTAGTCATGAAGACTGACAACAAGGGGGCAACACACAATGTTAAAGTGACCTGAGGGCTGAGTCGTGCCTTAGCTACACACACACACACACACACACACACACACACACACACACACAAATACACACATGCACTCACAAAAGCACACTTTTCCATCAAACACATTAAACACAGGGGCAGATGAAAGGCACAGACAAAAACGCAAACACGCCCAAAGACACACAGACTAACAAACACACACACATATTAAAACCCACGTAGATACAAGCACAAACACGTACACGGGTACAAACAAAAGACACAGACATAGACAGACAAATACAAAGGCAAATTTACTCATATAAGCATCTTCAGACAGACAGAAGACTCACACACAATTGCTCACTGACACACACACACACACACCCTGAGGGCACAATGTCTGCGCCACCAGTGGGTTGTGTGCTCCCGTGACTGAGTTCGGCCCCGCGGGGAGACCCCTTGCCCTCGGCACTGACACGTTCACTTAGCACTCAAACCACAAAACTAACCCCTCCACATGCACACACACACACACACACACACACACACACACACACACACACACACACACACACACAAACACAGACACACCACACAGACGACTACAACCACACACAGGCTTTCAAAAAAATACCTGAGAGGAAAAAAGAGAGATGAGGATGGTTTGAATGAAATAAGGAAATGGTAGAAAAAGAGAGAAAGGATGAGGGAAGAGGAGGAAAAAGGTCTTGTTGTCCTTTAAATCTTTCATGCCAGCAGCCAATTGATGCTTCTTGTCTACACACCAAACCTCTTTGTCCTCTATTGCGCACAACACTTCTATGGCTCCCCTTGTGTCTCTCTTATCTCTCTTTCATTCTGTTTCTTGATTGACTCCATTAGTATGCTGGACTATCGCCAAAATGGTTCAAAACATTAAATTTCGAGACACATATTGTACACTGTAAAAAAAAATCATACAGGAATTTAGTGGAATAAATTCATGGCCACAAAAAGTTTCTTCTGTAGTAACCAAATATTCCATGTAGGTGCCCCCCTGTGTTTTATCCCCATACTGTGAGTTTTCACCAACGCAATGTTACAGTTCCACAAACATCCCGGTTCCTTCACGCCTTTTAGTTCAGCATGACTTAAACTAATTATGCAAACTGCAATCAGTACTGATACTCCTACTGATATGGCAGAAGCATTAGTTTACTAAGCCAACTCAATCACGATTCTTACAGAAGAACCAGAAACACAATGGGCAGGCTATGAAAAAAATGAAACCAAAATTAAGGCGTGAATGGAAGCAGGAAGTTAAGTGGCTACAGTATCACACATTCAAGGACAGTTTCCTCAACTAGGTGAGAAGTCTAGCTTGTGTGTCACTGTTAAGGAAGGCTGTGTTAAGCTGGGTTAAATTGCCTTTTCTTTATTGTTTTACATAAGTTTACATATGGACCACCAAACATGTACTTTGGCCACCAAATTTAGGGGCTCGGTAGACCGTGGAGCCAGTGCTTAGAAATATTAATGCCTGTCCCTACAACAAATCTTTTCACATCAACTTAAAGTAAAAATCCAAGTTTTATTTGTTCAAGTTAATTAAACTTCAATTTTCTTATATTTATTTTCAGAACATTTTCAGAACTTACAAACATGAGTTCTTCTAACTTGAAGTCTTTTGATTGTACAGAGTTCAACCAACTCATTAAATAAAGTTTCTAAAGAAACATGATTGGCATATTAGCAGATTTTCCATCATGTTTTCATGATGGAAAACATGATGGAAACTTGCTGTTTGTCTCTAATACACTTCAAGATAAGTCACGGTTGCTTGTTTTCGCAATATGAAAACACTGTGAACCATGACGAAAGTTAGTACCGAATTCATGCTGGAACAAAGTAGTTCCAACAGGAGCAGCTGCAACTGTAGGTTCTTTGTGTGAAATGAAACTGACTTGTCAAACTGAGAAAATGTAAAAGGAAATCAAATTTGTTTGCAATGTTCCTTAGTGTGACTTCAGAGTTGTTGGTTCAACTTAATATCTTGAGCTTATTGAACATGTTTTCTCAAGTACAACTGAATTCATATGAAGTTTATTTGACTAGAAAAGTTTATTTGTTTTGAATCACTCCAAAATTACCTCAACTTGTCTTTTCAGATTCATTCAACTTAAAATTTTGGAGTAGCCCTTTTTAAAGTTAAAACAAATAGTTTTTTTTACACTTGTACCACAATGGTTTAATTCTTCTGGTGATCATTATTCTATTATATAGAGTTGATTAATATCTATTACAAAAGAGCTTAGTGTAAAGTCAACATACTGTATGTAATATGCAAAACATGCATAATGCCTCAGGGTACATCAGTGATGTATATTTATCTCTCTCAATCTTAAGTCAATAACCACAGAGCACCAACACTGAATCCTCCACCTCTTGCTGTAACTGAACCTCCAGCATATGTCTACACCTAACAGGTACCAAGACTGCTGAGTGTGTCTGTGTTTTTTAACTTGGACCCCCTCCACAGTCCATGTTATCACCACAATGCCTCCATGCTTCATCAATTAACCATGGGGCTATTACCTCTCGCCTGATGTGAAACATTTAGGAGGGGTGGAGTGGTGCAGGTGGGGGCGACAGGGTGGGGGCGTTCTGTGGGCGGCTGGTGTCTTGCCAGGATAAGAAACATAATTAATTTACGTGATGCCTTTTTAACTCCCTGACTGTCTGCGTGTGTGTGTCTGTGTGCAAATGTCTACGCTCATTGTCTCATGCACTGAAGATGGAGATGGACCACTATGTGGACAAGACACATAAAAAGATCTAATTTGTCCCAATTTGACAACTTCTCCACTGCTATGTTCACTCCATCTCTCCACTCCTCTGTCATTTCTTCCTTATCTTCAAATTCCTCCTTGAGTCCCTTTCTCCTTCCTTGTTCTTTCCCTCCCTCTCCTCCTTATCTTCCTGCTCCTCTCCCTCATCCACCTCCGCCTTCTCCGCCCCATCTGGCTCATCAAAACACCAGAATAGGGTCACTGTCACAAACATGGACTTTTCATGTTACATACACATACATACAGACACACATACACACACGTGAATGCACATACCCTCCATGTCTATAGTCAAACATGCATTCCATTTCTAAACTGACCAAACAGCCACGCAGCCACACACAAGCATGCACTGTGCACACACATTGTAGTAAGTACTTGTATTATACTGTATATCAGTAGATGAAGACAAGCAGTACATTACATTGTTCATCATAGCAACCATTCCCAAACTTAAGGAGGCCACAGCCCAATTTGAAATCTGAAAGTCTTTGGTGGCCTATCAAAATCTTACATCACAACTCTTACTGACACACGCAATTGATTGTTCCAATGATGAGATATAAGATACGTTCCGGTGTTAATGTGACAGGACACCAAATACGATGTAACACCCATTAAAGCAGGTCAGGTAATGAAGAATAACACATAATTTAAATCCAATAGCTTTGTTCTATTACTTCTGATTTCTTTTTTAAATTAATCATACATACAGTATGCAATGGTAATTTCAAACTCATAATATTGAAACTTAAAAATGCATTATTTATTGTATTTTTTATTACCTCTTAATTAGCCCATTCGTTGGTGATGTCTGTTGTTAAGCTGACAGGCACTTTTTATTTTAAAAAGTTTTAACTCAGGCTGTTTAATCACAGAGAATTTAGATTGTCAGACTGAATTTAAAAAGATGTTAAAAGGATATTCCACCCCTAGATGATAATCCACTCAATGTACTCACCCCTAAGCCAATGTGAGGATGGGAGAAGATCTTCAGTTCACAAAACAATCCTGGACTTTCAGCAGAAAACAGCAGCCACAAAAGACGCCATTTACACCATGTTTTTAGCCAAAATGTCAACAGTAGCCTCCCAGGTAGTATGTAAACATGGCGCCGATGTATCGCGAGACTTCGTATATTTCTTAATGGATGCACGTGTGAAAATATTGCGAGGTTTACGAAGTCTCACGATACACTGACAAAGTCTAGCGATATATCGACGCTATGTTTACATGCTACCTGGGAGGCTACATTTGACATTTCGGCTAAAAACATGGTGTAAATGGCGTCTTTTGTGGTTAAATTTTAATGTTGCGGCTCTCGGACACTTGGATTACACCACACGAGCAGGATGGAGACATTTTGTTTTTGTTTTGTGTTCTTTTTTTTTTTACATTTTATCCGTGGTCACCATTCACTGCCATTAGCTGCAACCCTGTTTTCTGCTGAAACTCCAGGATTGTTTTGTGAACTGAAGATCTTCACCCATCCTCACATCGGCATAGGGGTGAGTACATATTGAGTGGGTTATTATTCTGGGGTGGAATATCGCTTTAAATGCAACATTATGTTTTTGAAAACAAGCGACTTCTGATCTAGGATTTCAAATGTGCATTGTTCTTTGCAGAACTTTTGTACATATTTCTTTTCTAATTGTTAAAATGAATAAAGTGAGAAAGAAAAATAAAAACGTTTTAGGTTTAGTGTTTTACACATTTAAATTCATAACTTTACAGGTCAGACATAGTAAACATCCAGTCCCCTGGCACTTTGTTTTTTTCAAATCTGGCCATTCTAAAAAAGTAACTGGATAGGCTGGAGCTATACTATGAACATGTTGTCCCTTGACAACAAATACAGGCACTTAAAGGAAACAGAAAGGGCTAGAATTGTCTGTTTTCTGTTCTTTAAGCACATTAAATTTTCTCACTTTTCTGCAACACACAGCTACTCTCCTTTATTGCTACCGACCCAGTTGCAAAGCCTACTTTTCCAGTGTTTCTTTGGGGATTTCTAAACTACCTCAAACATGTCTTTGGCTTCTGTACTGAAATTTCTTGGTACTTACTGACAGATTGGTCAATATATCAGCCTGGCCAAAATCCGGCGAAACAAAATATATTTGTCTCTTGATTGCATATAAGTAGACGGTCAAGGCTCTTAATGGAGAGACAGCACGCAGACTATACAAAGCAGGAAGAAACAGAGTAGAGACAGCAGGCCCCAAAACATCTTCACAAACAGCCAGACTAAACAATTTATTTTTCTAATCCTAAGTACTTGAAAAGCCAGAATATCCTTGTGTAATTTTGGAAAGTTGGGAGGCTAGATAAAATTGAACCCACACTCATAAACAGCCACAGAAATACTGTATGCAGGCACAATTCGGCACACAGTGAAATCTGTTTAGAGATGTTATGGAGGGGTACAAGGCACTTAGGCATTTTTTGGGTGCCTGGAGGATTAGAGGCATTAGGATTAGGTTTAATCAAGTGATATGATGATGGGCGGCGGATTTAGAGAGGAAAAAACAAAAGCAGGAGTGCTGCCTCCCATCATACCTGGACCCTTCTAAACTCTTTCTCTTTCAAACTCTCTCCTTTCTCTTTCAATCGAACAAATGCTTTCTCCTTTCTATCTGCTTAGCTGGCACTTCATCCCGCTACTCCCTGAAATCACAGACACGATAGATCACGCAAGCATTTAAGAAGGGATTAAGTAGTTAAGGGTCTTATCCATGTTTTTTTCCCCTAATTTTCCTAAATTATTTTCTTTTTTGGACTGTGACTGTGCGTGAGAGCTTGTGGGGTGTGTGTGTGTTTTATGTGTGTGTGTGTGTTTTATGTCTGTGTGTGTGTGTGTCCCTGTAAAAAACATAGTCCAGCTGTGCTCTTGTCTTTGCGTGTCAAAACGAGAATGTTTTTGTGAGCTTTTGTCACTTTGTGTGCGTGTGTGAGCGCTTTTGTTTTTTTTTTCTCTTTTGCTTTTTCGTGTGTTGCCAGCATGTGCGTGAATATGCCTGGGTGCGTGTACTGTGCGCACAGAGCCACATACGTATGCGTGTGCTCGTGTTTTTGTGTGTGTGATCTAGACGGCGCTTCGTGACTGTGGCTTTGTTGATTTTTGCAACGATAAAGACCCCCTGTGGTGCTCAGTGTAGCGAGAGCCAACACTGAGATTCCACTCATCTGGACCCCATGGCGCACCACACATCACATGACAAGTGTGTGTGTCTGTGAGCAAGTGCACGAGTCTAGATGTGGGCATGTGCATGAATATTTGTGCGCAAGTTCCTTGACCACGGCACAGTGTGCGTGTCTGTGTGACTGAATATGTTTCTATGTCTGTTTATCTGGGTGTGTATGTGAGCGTGTGTGTATCTGGGTGTGTGTAGAGGAGGGAAAAGGGAGGGGTGGTAGTGGTCACAAGGGATAGAGGGAAGTGCAAGAAGGGGGGCAGAGGCGTGCGAGTAGCAGAGGAGAGAAGGGAGGGGGCAGACAGATCAGGGGCATACTGTACTGTGGAGTGGATGAATCAAAGTGTGTGAGATGGCCAGTGTCTGGGTTTAGTGTGCGTCAGTATGGTAGAGTAGCACAGAGGAATCCACAGTCAATCACTCACACACGTACACAGATGTGTGCATGCCAACGGTGGAGGTTGAACTGATCAGAAACAGTCACAGGAAAGTCCGTACAAAGTCAGCAGACCAGACAGAGTACGCGAAGGAGGGGTGACTGAACCAGTGGGTAGTAGTAAAAAAAAAATTAGGGAGCATAATAAAGTGAGGGCTTGGAGGGGGGTATAATCCAAGGTTGCATGTTAGTCGGCTGACTGGCTGTCCTGTTTGCATATCTTCCTTGCCTTCCCTTCCCCGTCTGCCTGGCCGCCTACCTCACTTGCCCCTTTGCGTGGAAGCAGGGAAAGGGCAGTGGCAGGGAAAGAATCACCTATGGCTGCCTCGACCGGCACTTGGCCACGCATCACATCACATACAAACACAGGGCGAGGCACAGCACGGCATGGCACGGCACAGCACAGCATACACAACAACAAACAACTAGCCCAAGGAGTAGGCAGAAGACTGCCTGTGTCTACTTTGTTCTATCTGTGGGTGGGGGGAAGTTTGGTTGTGTGGGAGTTAATCACTCAGTCTACTTGTCTTAAGGTATTTTCTCTCCAGAACTGACTGGTGACTGTAGCTAGGTAGCTTTTCACTCTCAACATCAGGGGAGCTAGAAAGTGAGGCCTCATTCAACCGCCAAGAGCAACACAGATAATACCACAGAATCAGCTATAAGCATATACATTTGATGTATGTGTGTGTGCCCTTGAAAATTGAGCAACAGTGCTGTTGTCAAGAGACTGCAGTGTAGTATACCACACCTCTGTCTTAATGATCTTTCTAAATTGATACCTTCACTGTTGGGAAGCTGTGGAACCTTGAAATGTGTGTTAGTCTGAATAAAACATCTGCTTGAATTTTATTCTTCAAAAGACTTAGTAGGCTCTACACCAGACATGGAAAAAATGAGGCCCGGGGCCCAGACGTAGCCCACTGAAAGGTTTCACATGGCCTGCAAGGCCACCAGGGACACTTTGAAACACCAAAAAAAAAGAAAAAATAAATGAATAAATAAATAAAAAATAATAAAAAATAAAAAATGTAAAAAAGACAGTCAATATCAGTTTTCCTACCATTAAACTGTTATTCAACCATTAATTTGAAAGGGGTCAGTGCTGTGCTCATTGGTATTAATAATTAAGTGTATCTTAAACTGTTACTTTATTCATTCAGTCCTGTACATTCATGCTGTTTATGTTGTTGTTCTTCTACTTTTGCTGCTACTATTGCTGCAACACGTACGCGGCATGTATGGCACACTGTAACACTTCAAGTTTTGGACCATGGAAACAATTAGAATTCCAAGCTCACAATTCATCACATGGTTATTCAGAAAAACTGACCAACAGTAAAAGTGTCCTATACAGAACACTTCAGACTATTCCATTATTAGAGATTTGACCATTATTAGGATTTTATATCACATTGTCTACCCCACAGTAGCCTGATCAATTTCTCATGCCCCCCCCCATGATGAAAAACAATTGCAGACCCCTCTTCTACACAGTTCAGTAGTAGTGATCTGGAGGTGATTCCACCAGCCGTTCAAACATAGCCTGGTTAGACATTTACGCTTCACTATGTTAAAATGGGATGCAGCATTCAAACTACTTCTTACATAAATTTTAAATTACATTTCACAAAAATGACATACAACATGCCTTAAATTATAAAACATTAAGCCAACTATTTTAGGTTAAATTGATAAATACTGTAGCATTGGTTAGGTTAACATAATCAGATATTTCCCACTCACTCTAAAGCTTGAATACCCTGAAACACACATAGACACACATGGACAAAACAAAGTCACACTTGGATTTACAAAGGACTGTCGGTTAGGTTTAATCTACTATTTGACCTCCTGAAACTGTTATTTTGGGCCTACAGCTTGTGATGCTACAGTGACCTCCTGTCAGGGCTACACAATATGGCAAATTATTATTCTGACAGATATTGCACGTAAAATATGTTTATTTATGCAGTTAGTGGGAATGATAATTTTTGCATCACAGTTTTCATTGACACTGAAAAAACTGTTTAAAAACTATTAAAATCATGATAATGTGACATTTGTTGAGGTCTGTACTAAACTAACTTGTTTTCTTACATGTGGAGAACAAGATTTGTAGGCCAGGGTATCAATGCAGCACTGCAGCACTTCACTATAATGCTGTCTTGTCACATATTTTACTTTTATCAAAAAAAATGCAGATTCTGCAATTAGGATATTGCATTGAATGCTTTTGAATCAACAGAGCAACTGATGTTTCCCAGCAACTGATTTACATATTACTTAAGTCTTTGACTACTAAGACATTTATTCAGTTTTGATGATGAAACCCAATCTAGTTTGAAACTAGTTAGAGATTACGCCTGGGGGCATTTAATGTTAGAGAAGCTCTTTAACAGCTGAGTGACAATATAAAAGCTAGTTTGACTCTTTTGCTTCAGAAATGTGAGCTGTCCTGAGCCTTGCAACTGATGTTTTGTAACATTTTAACTTGGACTGCTTGTTTTATAGACTCAAATATATTACATACTAGACCAACAAAACCAGAAAAACACTGTATTATAATTTAATGACACTCTGTGTTTCTCAGGGCTCAGGTTGAAACACAGACTGAGTGCAGACATGAGAGGTGAGGGCAGGACAGCAGGGCAGCCAGTGAAAAAAAAAGCAGCCGAAAGAGAAGGGGGAGTATAGTCTGTTACATTAATCAGAGTTAGCAGACAACACATGTGCTTCCGTTAGCCCCACTAGACCACGCATCACAACACACGGCTCGGCACGACATGGCACGGCACGGTAAGCCGAGAGAGGCCAGAGGAGGTAACACTCGCTGAACCCTGTGTGCGTGTCTGCATGCCTTGTCTATCTGGGCGTGTTCTGTTTTCCCTTGATGTCCAGTTTGAGTATGAAGCCCATACCTTTCTGAACATTCATCCTACTTTTATGTTCTTCATTTGCAGCTTAAACCCATGGAATGACAGTCTGTCTGACTAGATGACAGTCAGTGGAGCGAAGCAAAATGCAACCTCATTTAACCTTCTTGAGCAAGAGAAAACAAGTGCCGTCGCCTGCAGTGTTTAACTCTGTGCTGCATCTGAGCGCATTATGCAAAAAAGCTTCAGACACTTATGAGTGAGTAAAACAGAAAACATCTAAATCAGTTTGGCTGGACACATAAGTAAAGTCACCAAAGACCACACAAAACGTTACAATTTAGTGTTAAGTGTGTCGGATTAGTGGCATCTAGGAATGAACTAGCAGGTTGCAGACACCTTGCCTCACTCTCCTCTCAAGCAACCAGGAAAACCTACTTTCGCACTTTTGAGTGTTTGTCCGTAATGTAGAAACATGGTGGTGCAACGTGGCAGTCTCCATGGAAGAGGATCAGCACCCTCTGTAGATATAAATGGCTCAATCTAAGACATAAAAAAACAAAAGGATTCTTATTTTCAGGTGAAAATACACAAATGAAAACTTACTTATGAATATTATATTCAATTTCTGACACTTTCTGCCAATAGATCCCCTAAATCTTAGGGCAGCTGAACCTAAAAGTTCAGTTCCTGAGTCAAATCACAAGCCTTCTGGTGGAAACAGCATTCAATTATTGGTTACACAATCAGCAGGTAGAAAGATAACAAATGGTCCACTTTCTACCTGAATATTATACATCCTGCAACACCGTCAGGTAGGTTCCGTTCATGTGGGCGCTGATCTAAAGTGTGTATCAGCAGACTTTAGAAGACCATGAAGGGGAATATTTTATAAGACAATAAAGCAGCCTTTTCTTACTTCATCATGAGTCCAGGTTTGTCCCCTGCCAGTCCATATTTTGGTAGTAAATGTACTAGTAGTTCACCAGGAAGCAATAACTTTTTTCACCAATGAAATGACACATACAATGTTACGCTGCAGTGATTGGTTCAAATGGTATTCACCCTAGAAATTAACTGCTCCAGAGTTCACTGGACAGCAGTCTGAGACCACCCCTTTGGGGCGGACCACAGAATGGTTGTTTGGTCTGCACCAGAGTTCAAGTCTGGTGTTCACACAACCCAAACGAAACACACAGAGGGGGTAAATGCTCTGCGGTTCAGTCCAACTTAACAAACACTGGATCTTCATACTTACAAGAAAATGTAATTCTTTTGCACTGGTAGATATTACCAGTCTATAAATGGTGCATTTTCCTTTTCTGTTGTGCCCACTTTCCCTCAAATTCTACCTCAGTTACTGAGGTTTCCTTGGATTTCAGCAGCACCCGCCAAACATGCCAGGACCAGCTGTATTCAGCTTTCAATATGTGTAAGTGGTGAAAGCTGTAGCCACAATAGTGAGAAATTACAGTAAATCCAATGATAGTAAGAATGGCAATGAATGCAACAGAGCAAGACTTACCAGACTTCAAAAAGTGATATTCTCAACCCTTGCTGAAAACACAAAACATCTTTGTGAATATCATGGATAATAGTCCATTCAGGCACCTATAAATGACCAAATTCTTCCTCTTTTGACAGTGAATTCCTTTCTGTATGACTGTTAAAGAATCAGAGCAAACTGTTGAGTCTATAAAAAAGCCCTTGAATGTTGTAGATACTTTCTCTGCTATCAAACTCAGTTGTAAACTGTGGTATCTTGACATGACATTAACAGAGTGAGGGCAGTTTTACCACACTAAAACATGAATGTCAGGCATGGAACAAACAATGACAATAATATTTTTTTGTATTTAGGGATTGACTGTCTGGACGCTTGATTAAAGTGTATCTTTCAAAGACAACTGGCACAGTGGCTGGCATGGCAACTGCTTCATAAAAGCAATAGTGACCTTCTAATGACCCGTGGATTATCATGCAATATTGTCACTTTGTATTTCCAGGCTCCAGACAACACCCGTGACAATATTGCACAATAATCTCCCCGCTGTCTCTCAGTCATTACTGCAGATCAGCATTCACCTGATGAAACCTCCCCCCTCTCCCTCTCTCTTAATCTCTGCCTCTTCCTGCAGATTTAAGAACAGAACAGACTGAAAAAGGGCAGGAAAGGTGAGGAGGACGATGAAGAGGGACGAGAAGGATGGGAGCAAGTCTGATATAAACTGATTACAGTGAACAGACAACACATGTGCTAACATTATCCAGTGACTTCCTGAGGTCTTATTGAGGGGAAAGACAAAAAAAGGGAGGAGCGTGTCTGGTTGAAAATGATCCATTATTCAAGGAAAGAAGAACTGAGAGAAAGAAAGCGAGACAGACAGAGAAAGAAGAGAGAAGCAGAGATGTGTAGCACAGTGTAGCTCACGGGGACATGTGGCTTTGTCTCCCTCCTCTTTTCCTTTAGAAGACTTTGCCATGCTCACATTAAAAATGGATGGATGGAGGGAGGGAGAAGGGGAGAAAGAGCAGTTGAGAGCCCTCGGTTGGACAGTCAACAGTCAGAGGCACGGAAAGACATGATGGAGGCTAATCAGGACTTCAATTTACACCTTTACATTGAAACAGATAGACAGAAATAGAAGATGTTTCCAGTATCAGACACAGAAGTCATCATGAGATTTTAGTAGAGGAAAAAGAAAGAGCGCTCCTTCGAACAAACCAGACTTGTGATGAGAGTGTTTCGGTGTTTTAAGTTAGGAACTGAGGCTACATCCACACTACTGCATTTTTGTTTATAAACAGCGTTTTAAAACTAAAACAATCTCTGATCATTTTGGCACCATTTCAGTAATAATCTCTGTCCATATTAACACACCTGAAAATGCATGTCACATGACCATTCACGTACACTGACATGCCTGCACCTGTGTAAACACGAATCAATCAGATACCAGGACAAAATACCCATGTGTTTTTTGTCTCTGTCCTATCATTGTACTTTCAATGTCCATTTGTGTCTAAACACACATTAACCCCTAGCTAACAGCAAGCTAACCAAAGCTAACAGCTTACATATACTGTAGTAGCAAACTTTCAGACACCGGTACATCAAAAAAAAATCCATTATTTACACACACTCTCATTTATGACTAAAAAAACTTGTTGGAATAGTTTGGATGCATTAGTGATTTTCTGCATTGTGGATGCTAACTTTGTAAGTAGCCATTTGCTCCGTTATCCATGTTGTGATGTCTACACAGTGGCATTTAGCAGCTCAAAACTGATGAAATCATACCCCAAGTTGGGAACCAATGGATTAATCGACTACAAAAATAATCGTTAGTTGCAGCCCTCGATGGCAACTAGTAACACAGCAAAGGCTGAATTACAAACGAGGCGCTTCAGGCAGTTTTCTGTTCTGTTCTGTTTCTGTTTTCTGAGAATGAATACTCCCATTGGAATGGGCTTTCATCTTTGTGACTTTGCAGACCTTTTACATGCACAAAAAGCTATGTATCACATTAAAAGAGGGGAAAAAATAAAAATGCCTGGTATGGTTACTTTAAAGCTAGAGCAGGTAACTTTGGAAAACCTAGAATAAGCTAGATTTTTAAGGTAGGTATCCAACTGGAAAAATCTCACCTCCTCCTTTCAGGTCTACCTCGAATGCCACCAAAGCATATGAACGCACAGGGCATGACTGCTGCTGGAGAAAGGAGAACCCCAACTACCTCATGTTGCATTCACATAAAAGAATTCACCAAATTATAAACAAAATAATGAATGCAAACAATAAACATGGCTATTGTTAGAACTCACAGCTGTCAAGCTAGCATGTTAGTTTTCATTTAAGGATCTCCCTTGCCTTGTGCACAACTCTGCAATGTCACACGCAATGATTGCACAGCATAGACGTATTCTATGAACTAGACACCAGACACAAAGGTGGTGCCCATTCATTTAAATAAGAATTGCATGGCTGATGTATTCGCCAAAAAGTTCTCTAGCTTCTGGGTTTACCTCTGGGGTATGCAGCCCACTAAATATGCACAGCAGTGTTTCTCCACCTTGCCCCCGTCTTGCATTTTCCCACTGTGCCCATATGCTTAACATTGTAATCCTTGCAAAGATTTTTAAATTGCTCTTCTTGGCTCTATGAAAGTTTATACAAATATAAAAACTCCACACATCAAAAATTCATAATATAAAGAGTCATAATCGACCTTGCTTGCAGTTCAAGGTGTCTTGTCAACAGCTGGACAGAAGTCTCTTTCATAATGGTGGCTTATGGGGGAAAATGCTTCTGGGGCTGCAGGGGATTTTTAAACATAGTGGCATATCAAAATTTTTCCTTGCTTTTTGTCACAGCATTATTGATTGCTGTTGGGATGTAAAGAAAATTTCGCATTCACATAGATTAACCACATGAAGTTCGTTTCAGACATTCTACAAGTCAGCTTGAAACATGCAGATAAAAAATGATAACAGAGAGGGGACTAGCAAACCAAAAAGGTCTGACTGGTGTAACATCTTATGAACAACAGCCTTTTGGAATTGTTCAAGTTTGATTTTAGTTTGTGAGCTAAAGGAAGAAAACAATGCAATCACACAGGTGATTGGCCTCGTCCCTTTTATGCCTGTCCTGAGCTTATAGAGGACAGCGTGGTCACAGCATGGACTGCTATATCTGTACACCAATTATCCTGCATGTGGAACTTTGACAGTTACATGTATTATACAAGTTGGATGTGATGGCATGTCTGCCTTCAGGGCAGAATATAAAAACCTAACTGACATAAACCTGAAGCCAAACAACAGGTGTTAATGTGTACACAGAGCAAATCACTCTTTTTCCATTTAGTGTGCAAAGAAAATACCACATTCTAATCCACATTTATTGTTGAACTACAACAAAATAAATTGTTTTTTAAACAAAATTTATAATTGATCTATATCCTGTTGTTACACAATGTGCCCAAACCCCCCACCCTACCATAAGCTTAACCTAGATGACATTTTGAAGGCTTGTCTGGAGGTGGTGCAGCTGCTGTCTGCTTACAAAGGCTGCAAATCATGCAGTTAGTGTTTCACTTGCACACAATCACAGAAAAAAAAAACTGTTTTCATGCTCCAAGTCTGTTTTCTGCTGTTTTTGCATGTAACTACAGTGATTAAGTGTCAGGCTTGGAGGGCTGCCAAAATGCAGGTGACCTGAACTCGATACTGTGCCTGAACGCATCCTGTGTAGACACAGCCAAAGGACTGGAGCTGCTGCTGCTCTGCTAACACGCTGCTTTCATTGTTTGACCTAACCTAATTCTAAAATCAGGTCATTGAAGTGAAGATGGTCTCCCAAAAATGTCCTTTCTCTCAAGGTTTAAAACTCACAAGGAGAGGAATATAAGGGCCTGCAGACACAACCACACACACGCATACAAAAAGGAATGAGTATGAACAATATGAGAATGGTATACAAAATTAATATCATCATTACAGTCACCAAAACTATCAAGGTTATTGGTGTCATTATGGTTTTGATAAAATGTGTTAAATGTTCAAAATTATGACTGAGTCAGATAGGCAGTGAATACAGGCCATGACATGCAGTGTGTGTGTGTGTGTGGTGTGTGTGTGTGTGGACGTGTATTACTTATTGTTGTGGGGACACAAATCTGTTTACACACTCACGTTGTGGGGTCTCGCCTACTTTATGGGGACAAATTGCAAGTCCCCATGAGGTAAATCATTAAATTTTAGGGTGAAGACTTGAGTCAGGGTTAGGGTAAGGTTAGGTTTAGGATAAGGTCCGGGTTAGGGTTAGGTTTAGGCAGGGACTTGTGATGGGTAGGGTCAGGATAAGTCTCCAGGAAATGAATGTAAGTCAATGTAATGTCCCCAGAAGTGATGGAAACACAACAAGTGTTTGTGTGTGTGTGTGTGTGTGTGTGTGTGTACGTGTGTGTGTGTGTGCCTTTTTAAGTACAGAAACAGAAAAAGTTAAATAGCATGAGGGAGAGAGCTGCATGTGTGTTGTGTGCTTGCATGTATATCTTTGTGTATGTGTGTATGACAGAGACGGTCTTCATTTTCTGGTCTTATTCTATTCATTGGTTCCCACTCTCTGAAGAAAACAAAACAGAAAATCACTTCACTTATCTCTCCTGTTCACTCAGGGGGATGCTCCTGTTTCTCCCTCTCCCTCCCCGACTGTCCTCTCACTCTCTAATTATCTCTCAAGTGAACGTCTTGTCCTGTTACATAGTGTTTCTGAGTTTTCACAGACCACAACATTTGAGACTTTAACAGGGAGTATTGTCCCTCTTGGGTCTGTCTTTCTCTACTTGCTTTTCTGGCTTCTTCCCTCCATCTCTTTCTCCCCGTGCTTCCCTCTCTCTTGGAGGTGAACGTCTTGTCCTGTTACACTGTGTGTTTGAGCTGTGACACTTGAGAAGTGAATAGGTGGTATCAGCACCTTACGGAGAACAAGAGGTGCTCAGCTGCTGCGTAGAAGAGCTGCGGTGTACTCTGCTCTGTGCTGCACTGAAAACAACTAATCCATCAGGACTAGAGCACCGTGCTATAGGAAACAGGAGACACATCTTCTAAGTTAAAGTGTCACTTTGACAACTTGGAGAAAAATTCTGCCAAGTCAGGAGGGAGAGAAACAGCTTTGTTTTGAGATTTAGTGGTAGCACTAGACATGACAGACAGACTTGTGCTGTATTCAGACCGACAGCGGCACTGTGGAGTTGCATTACTGCAGCAGAGGACCTGACGCAGAGGACTCACATGTAACTTTTTCTGCAATGCATTGCAACGTCATCCAGTAGAGCACTGTATTGGCCAATCAAATAAGTGCAAGCACAAAATCCAGGTTTTGCAACATGGACAGGATGTTCTACTTTTTGTAACACTTTATTTGAAGGACTGTCATGAACACCTGTCATGAACATGAAGTCTTTATGAATGTTTGTCTGTTGTCATTAAGTAATTAAGTAAATTCAGTCAATTATGTCATTTTTAACGCGAAATTTACATTGTTAAGACTTCTTTATTATGACAGCTTGACATTAAGCCAATAATGTCTTTGTTATGATAACTTGACATTATTGAAGACAACATAACTTGTCAATGTCATTATCAAACTTTTTTTTTTTTAAAGTTTAGTTTTAGGTTTTAACATGAAATTATGTGGTTAGTTTTGACACTTAGCTTAATCTAGCCGCTGCTGTTGGCTGTAGCTGGTGTTAGGTGGTTAGCTTGATTAGCCATGGAGCTATCTGCCTAATTAGCAGACTCAGCCCTGGGGTGCCAGGTGCCAAACCCGACTAGAAAACCACCTCAGCACAAACCTCAGTCACCTCACCTCAGTCAAACTGGCCAAACTGTTGTCATAACAACAACATTTTTGTCTTGGTTAATGTCAAGTTGTCATAACAAATTCATCTAAGACCATGTCAACTTTGATTAAAAATGCACATAATCGACTGAATGACACTTAATGACAATAGTCATAAATAGAGATGCACCGATTCCAATTTTCTTGGCCGATTCAGATTTCCGATTTTTTAAGGGTCTGACCTGCCGATTCCGATTTTGGCCGATTCCGATTTTCAGTCTTTCTAAGAAATATAATTGACAGCATTCACAAACATTTTCGCAACTTTTCTTGTAAAACTAAATTGGATGTTCATAATAAAATGCTGACTATTTAATAACTTATGTATTTTCTCCAAAAATGCTCCAGATTACAGCCAGGCCTTATTATAAGATTAAATTAATATTATGTACTAAAGGAAATGCCATCTCGCGAGATTTTGCGGGACGCGATTTCATGTGATCTTGTGTAGAAGCCGATGTAAACAAACGGAGGCTGACGCGGACGTTTGTGCAAACATTTGCTGCAGTAAAAAAACTTTGACGATGAGAAAATGTTTGAGGAGACACATCAACACAGGTTGTTTATTCTTCAGCCAGAACAGGAGGTGAGATTTTAACTGTCAATCTATGGCAGTCTGCTGCTAGCTAACATTAGCATGAAGAGCTACAAAGTTTACAGCTGTTTGGCGACACCATCAGCTGTTCTGTCTCATTGAAGACTGTCTGTCTTCTCTTTATCCTGTTCTTGGAGTCTGTCGCTAACACTGACTTCATGCTAGGGCTGAACAATATATCGTTATCGTATCTATATCTAGATATGAACATTCAAGATATTAATATCGAAAAAAGCAAACGATATAGATTTCCCCCGCGCTCGCCCTGCATGTACAGCTCTGGAAGTCACAACAAATTTCATTTTTACGATTGCCCTTGAATGCACCGCTAAGGCCAGCCAACCACAAGCCTTATTTCATGCTTGCTGTGGATCGACAGCTGAAGCCAACCAATGACAAACATATGAGGGCCGAACCCGTAGTCATATCGTATCGTATCGATATCGAGATATCTGGCATGAATATCGAGATATGAAATTTTGTCCATATCGTTCAGCCCTACTTCATGCGAGCATATGTCTGAGTGTGTGCTGGTATGATCAGCACTGTGGTAGGTGTGACATTACGGCCAGTGTGTGCTGTGCGCATGACGCGTCCATTGTGCAGAGTATGTGTGCGAATATGACTGGCACAGAATCGGCCGGTTCCGGTCTCTGGCCAGTCAGTCGGTGCATCCCTAGTCATAAACCATTCATAAAAGGGTCCCTCATGTTCATGACAGGTGTAATGACATAGTTACGACAGTGTCATGCCAGTAAGCACACCCCTTCAAATAAAGTGTCATCCTATCTTTCACCTCATGATCATGAAGAATACATAATATGATTGCTGCCATGATAAGCGAGTACTGAAATCCTGCCTCACAGTATTATAAACTTCTGGCATCTGATAAACCTTGAAATTAATGGATAACTAATGGATTTTTTAATCAAGCTGGACTTCCTGGATCATATTTCATCTTCTCACTGCTACCTGTAGCAACACGCCAACGCAGTCACTCACATTTTTTAATTCAGTGCTATTTTTAGTCTGGCCACCTGCTTAGAGAAGCAGGTTTGAGTTGATTTTCAATTCCAAGATCAGTGAAGGTGGGAGTAAGGCTCTCTGGTCCCTGAATAATAAGTGCTAATGTGCCCTTGAGAAAGACAAAGACAGAGGCTGAGGGGAAGTATGACTATATTCACATGACACAGGGTGAAACTGAAGAGCGGCATGCATTCTCACACGCATATTAGAATAAGATAGAATACCACAACAATTATTTTAAGTTCCTTTGTATAAAGCTGTTATGGTGGCAGAGACAAAAATTAGGCACTGAAGATGGAATGGTTGGTTTAGCAACACAGAAATATGAAACAAAGGAAAAAAAAAATCTCACCAAAATAATTAAGTCAGTCAGTAGCTAGCTGACAGTGGGAAAAAATGTTGGCTCCTTCAAGAGCAGTGCAGATTTGTTGGTGGTATAGAGTTGCATTTTGAGAAATTTTGAAAGAAAAAATGTGAAGCAATGCATGTCACTGTTCAAACGAAACAGCAGAGAGTGGTGAGTTACTAATTATCTTTAGTAATGTCCAAGTTTGCACTTGACAGAGGACAGGGAAATGCCCTGGACAGGCTGCCAGACCAGATGCTGCATGTCCAACACAGATTCATACCTAACAGAATAGAACCCCTAACAGAATACATTTTCAATGCCCAAATCCACAGGAGAAGAAAACCCATGTTGGTTGCAGATAGTATCACACCCTGTCTGACACCGGTTACTTTACTGTCTTACAATGTACTGTATGTAACAGTAAACACTTTTTTCAATACCACGTTTAAAAACATATATAGGTATATATAGATTTATAGATTTGTCAACCAATATCATCAGCCCGATATTAGCCTATGACAGCTATACTGGTCTATATCGGTATGGGCATATACTGTATGTTGTCCAATATACACCTACATTAATTTTTTTTAACAGAATATAATTTTAGCTTTATAATCAACATTCGGTGTACATTTGATCCTTTTTCTTCTTCTTCTTAGGTTTAATATATACATATATTTTTGCTCTATTTGTGTTGTTTATTTGTACTTATTTATTATTATTATATATTATATTATATGGTGAAAGTTTACTGTTTCAGTGCCCTGATGCCATTTTGTACATTAATGTTTATTGTGAAGTTAATTGTGTATTTATGTATATATTCTATATTGCATATACTATATTCTGTATAAAGCATATCGGCCAACATATCTAAGTATCGGTTGGGTCCTAATAGAAAAAAGTCTCGAGTATCATTTTTTTAATACTCATATCAAAGTTTAAAATCATGTGGTGGTAGCATGTATTTTCATGTGTGTGTACCTGAAGCTGCACTTGAGCTGCATCCTGTGTGTGTGTGCGTAAACACCCAATAAACATACTGTCAGTATGAAAGTTCAGGGGAAGTATGTGTGTTTCTGTGCCCAAGTGTGTGGGTGGGAGGCATGGTGTGTGTGTAACCGCAGCGCTCTCCTTCTCAGCAGCCCACCATTAAACCTTGGTGCCAGCCCTCTCCCAGCACACCAGGATTAACAGCACTTAAATGGGCCTGTTAGTACACCACCTCCTCTTTGCCTCCCACGCCGACCAGTGCACATGGTGCTGCCCACAGCTTTGCGCTTGCAACGCACACTGCCTCTGTTGTTTTTTGTTCTCCGCTCGCCCCCAGCCACCTAAGCCTCCTCCAATAAATGGTGCTGAAGTGTACTCAGCAGGGGGCTAAGCCCAGAACATCCTCTATTTTACAGACCTATTGGAATCTGAGTGGATGACAGGGGGAGGAAAAGAAGAGGGGAGGGAGGGAGGTAGACCCTGAGACTGAACCAGATGGATGGGCTATGATCAAAATGTCGGTCTCTCCCTCCCTCTCTCATTCTTTGTTATTGTCTCTCTCTCGCTCTTTCCTTTGCTCTGTGTCTGGTTATCACATGCCCCTTGTGACAAATCATAAACAGAAGGACTGAAGCGGATGCACACCACACACACACACACACATACACACACATACACACCCACACATACAGGGGAGAGATGGAAGCCCACCACAGAAATCAATAAATAAAATGGATTCCCATCTGAGGCCATGGCGAAGCAGGCAGAAAGATAGACGGACGAGTGGATGGATGGGAGAATGGACTGTGTGTGTGTCTGTAAGAGACTTTCAGGGGAAGTTGTGGCGGGATTTTGTCTGTACATGGGCATGGAAAGGCCACCCTCACATAATACCAGGGGGTGTATTGTTCACAGCCATCTACTGGCCTCAGTAAGAAATTCCAGACATTACTAGAGAGCAGCAGACAGAGGAACTGAGAGAGACAGGAAGAGAGGCCGAGCACAGAGAGAGCAGCCTCACAGAGTCACTGAGCAATTTAACTATTACGCTCTATGTCATGCTATGTCAAACTGGTTACAAATGACAAAGGTAACTTAATAATATACAGTTGTTAAACATATTAAAGGGAAATACCAGTCTATTGAGGTGTTGTAGCCATTGTTTCTAATGATTATGATATCACTGTGCTGACAACAGTGAGAGCTGGAAACACATCACTGGGAACATATTTCGCTAAAGCTGTCAAGTCTAACATCACCCAGTGGGACAATCAGACACGCTGTAAACAAGCTAACAGGAGAGGTGTGGCATGTCATATTATTGTGTCAAATTATGACATTCAAGTTCCCCTCCAGAAACATTTTATTGTAGGTCTATGTAAAAATACTTTGCTATGATTAATATTTTTTTCACATGGTTTGCCCACATAAAAAGTTATTAAAAACTTTAAAAAGGGTCCGGAAGCACATCTACTCTTTCTCCCTCATTGAGAAATTCTAGATCTGGCCTTGCACCCTCTGTACAACCATGGCCTGTGCTTGATTGACCAGTGATCAAAATGGCTAGTAGAGGATGGCTCAGTAGAGGCAGAGAAAAAAAACACCTCTTTAATGACAAACTTTGCATAGACACAAGTCAGCATGGTCAGATAAGACATTTTAGAGGACATAAAAATAAGGAAACAACATTTTTGAGTGCAGGAGATTTCGCAACTTACGTATTTTCATCATGACTATGCAGCACCAACACACATAGCTAAAACTGAAAGTAACTTTGCTGCTGGTGGAAGTATTAGAGTGACTCTGGTAGTATGGAAATGATTTGATAATGTCAACCTTTGATTTAGCTCTGGTGACAATAATTGATCAATTACAATGTATCGCAATGTAAAATAGGGGAAAAAAAGAAAAGTGAGGAAAAGTAGGAACACTTCAGTCAGTCATATTTTTTTAATTACTAGAGATGGGACTCAATCAGATTGCAGTATGAGGTTCAGTATTGTTACTGGGGCCCAATATTGACCTGATTCTGTTATTGGATGCAATCAAACATCACCAATCCACATTCTAATCTTAATTCTTTTTTTTTTTTTTTTAGTTACTTTTTTGGCATTTTTGCCTTTATTTGATAGTACAGCTGAAGATATGACAGGAAACAGGGCAGAGAGAGAGGGGATGACACGCAGCAAAGGGCTGAAGGCGGGAGTCGAACCAGCGGCCGCTGCAGAGGACTAACAGCCTCCATACATGGGTCGGACGCTCTACCAACTGAGCTAAACGTCCGCCCCCTCTAATCTTAATTCTACAGAAGTCCACAGTCTTGCTTAGTTGTGCATATTATGTAGTAATAATAATAATAATAATAATAATAAAACAACAACAACAATATAATAATAATAGGGTTCTGAGGTGGGTTCTCTCTGGGTACTCCGGCTTCCTCCCACAGTCCAAAGACATGCAGCATAATAGGTTAATTGGTGACTCTAAATTGCCTGTAGGTGTGAATGTGAGAGTGAGTGGTTGTCTGAGATAGGCTCCAGGCTCCAGCCTCCAGCACCGCCCCCCATGTGGTATTATAAAAAATGCTTTAGTGACAGCTTGAAAAGAGGACACACAGAGAATACACTGGTAGTACATATCCTATGTGCTTCTTGTTTAAAAGAAAAGCAAGATATATTCCCTGCTAATTCATATTCATGCCATATGGCATATCATATGGGGATATGTAAGTGCCACCTGACACTGACAAGAATATAAAGCAACATGCCATCATTGCCATGTTCCTTCCTATGTGTTTTATCTTAAAACAGATGGAAGATTAAACGAGGAAACATTGTCCCATTTCTTATTTAAATCATATGGATTACTGTAGCATATGGAGAGAGTGCAGTGTTGAAACACTCATCAGGATGTAACAAATATGTTTCAACACATTTGTATTTCTGGGTTGTAGAAAAAAATCTAATTTGTTCACAACATATGTTGTATCAATATGGTCTTTCATTAACATGCTGTTTAGAAAGGTAACATGTACAGTAGGGTCCCAAACTGAATGTCTGTGCTGAAAATTATTTCATTTTGGTTCCCCTGGTGTTCAGATGTAACTTCAAAAAGTAAATCTGCACTGTACCTGCCAGGGGTTTTCAGGAACATGATTTCTGAATCGCTGCCTACCTTTTTTATCTCTTCTGGCAGTGGGTAGATCGGAGGACAGTGAAGAACCATTTTCATTTCCTCCTCCTCCTCCTCCTGCTCCGCCTCCATAGAGCTCTCCTTGTCTCCTGGAAACAAGCAGAAGGCCAGCAGAATTAGCAATACTGTCTGGAAATAGCATACAGTGTATGTTATGGATTTTCATTTTGTGCTGCACACTAGGGCTGCAACTAACACTAGCTTTCAATACTGATTAGTCTTTCCATTTAGTTCTTTAATGACTGGAATAATCATTTTGTCTATACAAAGTTAAAAAATAGTAAAAAATGAAGCCTAGGGCGCATTGTCAAACTGTTTGTTTTGACCAGCAGCACAAAATAATCCATTTCAAATGCTATTAAACAGAGAAAAAACATAAATCCTTACATTTGAAGATCTGAAACTAGGGGTGGTAAGAAAATATCAGTTCTCTTAAGTATCCCAATATTTTATGATACCATATTGATTCTAGAAACCATTCTAGAAACTAGATTCTAGATTCTAGAAACCGTGATATTGTGATACATTCACAAGATTCATGGCAGTGGTTCATTTTGTGTTTTGCTCCAACCACCGACTGCTAGATAGCAGTGTTGGTATCTATCTTCACTGTTCTGATTGCATTAAAAACTTTTTAAATCAGATTTTATGCATATGGTGTGGTACTATAAGCTTTCCTAAAATTAAATTTTAAAAAAGCAATATATCACCTTGCTAACAATATTGCCATATGTCGTAATAATGAATCCCCTGCATCATGATAACTATTGAATCACCAGATACTTGCCAATACACAGTCCACCTAGAACCAGAACTCCTGCAAACTTGTGTAAAAATAGAAAACCTCCAAGTAATAAATTCAAAATATTGAACACGTCTCTGATTTCAAGGTAGGGCGATATAGTAAACAAAATAAAATTGATGTATCTATTATATTGACAGATATTTCAATTGAAAACATGTTTTCTTACATCTAGAGTACAAGATTTGTACACCAGGGCATCTTTGAAGCATTACAGTACTTCATTATAATGCTGTTTTGTAACACATTTTTACTGAAATAAAAAAGTTGCGGCTTCTGTGATTTGGTTATTGCAGCTGGCCATACTGCAATGTCAGAAATAATTTGAGTAACTGTGCATCATTATTTCAAGGTATTACATCTGATTGATTGCTTCTTGAACTGAAAGGTGAGTTCTGTGTCTTTGTTTTTTTTCCCACTTTCTTGTATAAAACCCATCCCAGTCGAAACACAGTGCAACAGTAGCAGTTTCCAGACAAAGTAGTAGCCCATGTGTGTAAAAACATGTCCTCTAATCACTTTTAAAAAGTATATCAAAGTGATTCTTCAACCATCCAAAGACATTGTGTTCTACCCAGTATCATCCAGGAAAATTGACTCCTCTTTTCAGGATAAAAGTGGGTGGTACTTTTAAACTGATGAATAGCACTTAGCTTTTGAGGTTAATGTAAGGGTAAATCCCTTAGCGTGATGTCCACCATATTAAACCCATTTGCTGTACACTCTATTCAATAGATTAATCAGTCAAGCTTATGGCATTAAGCTTATAGACTGTAGATTATGGCATTTCACAGCTGAGGGTATTTTGACTTCACAGCCATACATTAGCCTGTCCTCCACAGCAGGGCAACACAAGGACTGATTCAACCTTCAAGTGTGGGAACAAGCCACAAAACAAAGTTCTAATATTTCTACAACAACAACCTAAAAGTGATTAGATTGGACAAAATCATTCCATGAATGCTGATATATGCTGCAATCATGTGTTCCTCAGATGGGATGCCATTCTTCCCACTTTGGTCTGTTCGTGAGCTTTTAGGTTGTAATG
Source organism: Lutjanus argentimaculatus (assembly GCA_034769285.1). Taxonomy (NCBI): domain Eukaryota; kingdom Metazoa; phylum Chordata; class Actinopteri; order Lutjaniformes; family Lutjanidae; genus Lutjanus; species Lutjanus argentimaculatus. The sequence continues at coordinate 10,422,126 of JAWZSL010000001.1, forward strand.
TGGAAACAACATGGATGCTGCCCCAGTATAGTTCCTTAAACGACCAAAATATTGCTTTACCAGACTTGTTATCAGGGTTAATGCTAATAAATAACTCTTTGTGGACAGCAAGTAACGGTTACAACCCTATACCATATAACAAATAAAGCCAAAAATTCAAAATTCAAAATCATGAGATATGTGAATTAATAAAAAACTTATCAACCAACCATTTACACTTGTCTGCCATGTTTTTGCATATATAATATGTAACATAAACATATTTGACAACTTGACAACAACTTGGAAGTTGTAGAACAAAGTTTTTTGATTTTCCAAGCTGTTGTTCCAAATTGCTGTTCAGGTGAATTTTATCACTTTGCAACTAATTTTTCCAATTATTCCAATACCACATGAATACAGGAATAACATAACAGCACTGGGACTTCAACTATATGCATCACTTGGCTTTATAGGTGTGCAAATGACACTTACATTAATGTTACAATGACTTACAGGTAGAGACCATAGAGACAGATGGAAAGAAGGCATCCGGTACAGTAATGATTCAGGGCTTTTTACTATAGGATCTCTGTCACACAGTTTTTACTTTGACAATGTAAAGAGAGGTTTCAAATAAGAAAGAAAATGATTTGTATATCCTGTTATTTAGCTGCTGCAAACCAAGTAAAGTCCAATCTTCCCCTGTAGCTAATAGTGGACACTGAGGAACAATAAGGAATGTGGCCACGGGGGCAGGAGGTTGTGCGAGGGGAATGCAAGCCTAACCCAGCCTCTGTCTGTCTATCTGTGTGTGTACACTTTCAGGGCATTTATCTATCCGCTCACCATTAGTGAGGGGAAAACATCACGCCAACTCAACACTTGACCTCAGATTAAATACCCCTGGCTAACTTAGGGCCAGAGGTCACTCCTATCAGATGGTCCCCCGTGCACGGCTCCATGCCAGACATTAAATGCCCTTGCAGACCATCAGAGGGAAATAGAGTGAGAGGACACACAGGGAAATGTGCAGCACAAACACATGAGGATTTGGCCCCTAGCACAATGCACACAGACAGACACACAGCCATCTAAGAACTCATGCAAAGACAGGCAGGTTTAACTTACGCACACTAAAACATTCAAGCAGTAGCATGTAAACAAGCACGTGTACTCCCTCTGTCTCTTTCACACTCACACACCAGTGCAGACACACAAATCCTGCCCAATCAAAGAGCAGGCTTCATGCTCATGCACGCTAATAGCCTGATTGCCCCCCTACTGTCTCTAGGCTCTGCATTTAAAACACAGCAGAGATCCTCAATCGCTGGCTCACACAACGCAAATAAATTAGTAACGCCCTGTGACAGCACTAAGCAGGCCTATCCTTTTAGATGGACGCAGATATAAAGGGCTGATTTTGCATGACAACTGTTCCCCCGTGACATTTTGTCCATTTTAGCCCTGATTGAACTATTAATCAGTCTAATGTGAGAGAGGCAAGCTGTTCATAAACTCATCTATTCTGCATGGACGCATGCCTGAGTCGTGAGAGGAAACAAACACGAACATATAGCCTAAACTCATGATGAGGGCACACAGTTCGGCACGAGCACAAAGACAAGTACCGAGGGGCTACTAGGGAAGGACGGACTCAAGATGGAGAACAAAACCACTTCATTTTGAAGGAAGCAAATGGATAATAATGTGATTTTATTGATAAGCAAGACAATTTTTTGTTTTTAGGCAAACTATGCAGCATTTTCCCAAAACACTATGGGTAGATTCATACAAAAACAATCCCATCAGAGGTGTGTGGTGTGCATCCACAGAGACTCCACCCTCCACTTGTACCTTCTTATTTTCTCATTATCTTGCAGAACTCAGGACACTTTACCAACCCAGAACATCAGGATTTGACATGAGACTCAACAATCAACTATCTTTCTAGAGCGTTTACAAAAAGCAACTGACAAATTCTACTTATTCTACCTTTAAGGAGTTAAGCAGCATGAAGTTTTGTTATAGTGGTATCTATATTTTTAAGGCCAGTGGGTTAGTTTTATGTGGCTGCTAATTCCTCTACAGGTGCTATAGGGAAATTATGCATTCCTATGTGTTTGATTTTATTTTATCCATTATTTTACACCTTATGGTTTTATGATTATTGCATGTACTATTGTACAGTTTTAAGGAATTTTATGATGATTGCATGGTTTGGATATGTTTTATGGTAGTGGCACAGTGGTTAGCACTTTTGCCTCACAGCAAGAATGTCCTAGTTTCAAATACCATTTCAAGCAGGGTCTTTCTGTGTGGAGTTAGCATGTTCTCCCTTTGCTTGTGTGGGTTTTCTCCAGGTGCTTCCGTTTCCCCCACCATTAAAAACATGCATGCTAGGTCAATTCTCAGTCAGTAAACGTGATCAAGGTGCTGGGTTAGAGCTGGAGTTCCTGAGCGCTGCACATCGGCTGCACACAGCCCCAAATACAAAGATGGGTTAAACGCTGAATCTCTGTACAAGGACCTATGGTCTATGTAAATAAAAACAACTCATTCTACGGTAACAAAAACATCACACTACTTATTTTCAGGTGATTGAAAACTAATGAAAACAGTTAAATGAGTATTATATTCCACTTCTGCTTCCTAAATGTTACACACTTAAAATTTAAGTGAGCTCACCAAGGCATCATCATGATATGGCAATAAAGTATTGAACTGAATTGAATTAACTTAATAAATTTAATTTACTTAATCAATTAAGTTGAATTAAACTGATATGGAGAATGAGTAATTAATAGTAGTAATTAGTGCTCGATAATATCTGAAACATATGTTTTCATCGTTGAAAACACAGTTTAAACATGCAGACTGAGTGCATCCATATGAAATAATTCCATGACAAATTCTAACAACGGCATATAGGCCTACTTCAGATATGAATTTGAAGTTTACATACAGTATGTACAACAGTGATATATCATATCATCTGTGACACAGTGCAAAGTTAGCATACATAAACTTATTGCTAAGAATGACAGACACATTCGAAGCACCTGGATTAGTTTACTTGCAATACACAGCGTCCAAAATGCCGTTTTGTTTCGAAGGAGACAATAAACATTATTATAAACTGTAGCAACATTACTCTACGTCATTGATTAGTTAATGAGAGGCAATGTGTGAAAAAAAAGAAAAAAAGGGAACTAACGTTAAGTCGAACAGCACATAACTGCCAATCTCAACTGGCCTAGCTGGCTAATGCTAACTAACCCTGTAAACAAATCAGTGCTGTCTCTCACCATAAACTGCTTTCACCACTGCAGTCATAACGTAACAAGAACGAGTTCTCTTGCTTTGACTTCTAAAAAAGAGAACAAAACTTTACCTACCCATGTTCAACAGCCTCTTTAGGAATGTAGGCGAAAATAATCATAAAATACCAGAAATTTTACTGACTTTTTCCTGGCGTGAGCCATGCTCTGACTGTTGCTATGGCTACGACGCAGCCATTAGCCACGCAGTGTAGAACGTCGCGGATGTTGGTTTCCTATCAAAATAAAAGCCTTGTAAAATAAAAATGATTTAATATTAAAATTGATTATGATCATACATAAAGTACCAACTATCATATATTGTAAAATGACTTTTTGTTATTACAGAAATGAGGAGAAAATATGCCCTACTCACTAACAAGTTCATCTTAAGTCTGAACCATCTTTCGACCTCAGCTTTCCAGTGGCGTGGAAGCTTCCAGTTTTCGTGAGAAAATTCACTCTTACCACAACCACCATGACTGGAAGCTTCAGTTGGTGATGCTCATCACTTCAATTATATGCTTTGGGAAGTGAAGGCTTCACATGCCAGACTATGACTTGATGAGGTGAGGGTGTGTGTAACTTTAAACATTCCCTAAACTAGAGGACCTGATAGAGAGAGGGACAGAGACCCCCTACTACATATATTGCATTGATTATTTTCAGGTCTTCTTTCATTTGTGTGTACCCATAGCTGTTAAGTCAGCAGCAGCTGGAGCATGGCTAATGTTATGCTGTGTTAGCTGCACACTCTGCTCTTTTGCTTGTGGTTTCTGAGATGGAAGCGTTATGTCATTGTTGTTTAAATTAAGTGTTTTGTTTTGTTTTTACAAATAGACCAATTTATCGTAGCTAAGAATATGCTGGATTCACATTTATATGTATTTTCAAACATATTTTAATTTTGAAAATAAATAAAAATAAATAAATCATCAAACAATCATTTGGTGCCCCCCTGCAGTGACTCTGAGGACCCCCTAGAGGTCATGGAGCCTCTGTTGAACACCCATGCTCTAAATGCTTTGCTCAAGGAACACTGAGGAACAATGACTGACAGGGTGGAAACAGTTAGTGAGTTTAAAAACAACCTGCATTGCAGAACAAATCCAGGGTCTGTAGGGTGGCCCTTCATATTGAGGTGGTGACATGCAGAAGTTGTGTGCTTACTACTGAGGAGAATGGAGGGAGAGCAAAGCATAGTTTCCAAAATGTCAGAACCTTCCCAGAAGAGATTTTTAAAAAGCTGGCTTGAATACATTTTGTGAGAATGAGTTTAGTGTGTTTACCTTTTAAATAAACCCAATTTTTGGTTGCAAGAATAAAGAATGAATAATCTCTTGTGTACAAAATACAGACAGACAACGCCTTGAAGTCCCATTAGCTGAGCTGTGCCTGCTTGCATGCATAGGTCACACTCCATGCTCTGTTTGGGTTGTGTGCATTTAATTCATTGCCTCAGAAGTAATGTGAAATAGCGGCCAGACATTCCCGCCGGGGCTTTTACAGTACCAATTGTTTCATGGTAATAGATGCTTTACAAATGACTTCAGACAGACATTTTTTCCTTTTTTATGTGACCTCATTGCCCTTATTTCTCTGTGGCTGACCAAAGCAAATTTGTGTCTTAATCTAGATTAATCCCACCCATCCTAATAGGGAATGAGAAAAAGAGAGATCTTTGCTATGGTTTCTTTTATAATGCATGTCGTGCTATTTATGGACCCGTCAATGAATCGTGCAGACTCAGTTGCTCTGATGCAAATTGCACTCGCCCACTCAAGTCTAGCCTACCTTCCGTGCCTGTTTATCTGCCTCCACAGCAGAAAAAAAAATTGGTGAACGTGACAGAAGGGAAGAAAAAAATGTTGTACTCAGGCAGAGACAATAATCAAACCTCACACCCTACTGTGCCATAGAGGGGAGAGGGAAGACAAGCCCTCTCTCTGTCTTTCCCCCCTCCTCCTCTTTCTGTCTCACTCCCTCTTACCCTTTCTGAAACCGGTCATATCCTCAAATACCCCGATGGCAAGGGCAAAAGAAGAGGGAGTTAGGAGCATATCATAAGGCAGTATAACTGGACGACAACTGGCAATCATGTTGCCATGTATAAAATGTATAGTTTATAGATAGTGAAACAGTCTGACTGCTTACATATTTGGTTGTTATAATATTTTGAGTGTCCTCATTATCATAATTTTAATATAGCTCCTATCTATTTCACTGTGCTAGTCTGATTATTCAACCCAGGCCAGGTTAATAATTGATGAGAGCTGGATTTTACACAAAAATAATGTAATTATTTCTCTGTGCTAATTGTTTTGTGGGACCACTAGACTGTATTTTGGGCAGTCTCTGTGGCAAAAGCAAATTAACCTAATTTGGGAAGGTGCATCCAGTGTTTTAGGGGCACTGAGCCTGCAGGGACAGGGAGCTTGGCATCTATTGAGTCTGTTTCCGGCACGCTATGCTGTGTGGGCAAGTGTATAATGAAGCATGCTGAGTGTGTGCTTGCGTGCGTGTGTGTAAGAGAGGAAGGAGAAGGAGGGGGAGGGGCGACAGGCGAAAGTGTATGTGTGTGTCTGTGTGTGTCTGTGTGTGCATGCACAGATTTAAGAGGGGGAGGAGGAGTGAACATGACCCACTATTCTTTTTTTGGCATGAAATGACTAATATTGTCACGCTTGACATATTTGGGGTAGACTATGCGGGACAAATCTGATGGCCAACCATGCAGGTTGGACTCGCCAAAATCCCCATGAAATACTGCAGGAGCAACACTCCACACCACACACACACACACACACACACACACAACTGTGACTGACAATGACAGCAGAGTATTATGAAACTGATGAGACAGACTGGCACCTAGAACACAAACAATGAAATTAAAAGGCCTTTCTTTTTTTTTCTGTGTTGTGATATAACTTTTATGACACAAGTTAGTCCCTTCCCACCCACTGCTTTCACTGTGCTTGTCGGATGTGAGCTGTTTTCCTTGGTATTTTCTGTGGGTGATGCCAAATGTTCCTCTTGTGCATGCGATATTCTCCTCTACAAGCCCGTCCACTCGATCTAAATGTACGTGTTGTCCACCTGTTTCTATTGCGTCACTGTGTGCAGCCCCCTGATCCTGTTTGGCCAGCCTCTCACTGGGCCTCTGTATTTTCTGTTTGCCCTTGTGGGTAAAAATAAGAAAACCCCACGTCTGATTCATGAAAAAATGTGAAGACCACTGATTTGCTCATACCCACACATCCCATGCAATTTGTCATTGGCTTGTGTAAATGCCCAAACAATCCCACACAAGTCCTCAGAGATATGTTAAAACTAAAAAATCAGAACACGACACTAAAACTAACAACAACTAAACTAAGAATAAGAGCAAATAACTGATGAATCTATCAATCCTTCAAAACATATTGTTTTACTTGCACATTTTGCCTTATTTCCTGACAATATTGACCATTGTGTTCGGCAAATATTTTTTGACAAATAACTTTTTTTTTTTGACAAAAAACATTTTGTGCTCTATGTTAAAGCTGCAGTTAAAAAGTTAAGCTGTGGCTGAAATGGAACTATTATGTTTGACTATAGTGGAAACTGAAGTCATGCATCATCCTCCAATCCTGCTTTGGGGTGCTGTCATTCCTCTTTGTCACCCTTGATCCTTTAGCTGATCCCACTCCAGTGACATGATGTGCTTCATCATGCTTCAGCAACAATGCTGTTCCACCACCCTGGGCCGGACAGGGTTACACCAAGCATCCCCACATCTAGCATTAGCTAGTTAGTTAGCTGGGTATGTAGCTTGTTAGCCACCGAGCGTCTCCAGCCTGGCAGTTAACAACTTATCAGCTGTTACTTTTCCTGCTGAAGTCAATGTTGCCCTGCCTCATTTTGCTTCATCGATGGGTGTCGGAGGTCACCGTGAGTGAAGTGAGGACCAAGATGTGGATTTTATTCCACCTCCTTCACCTGAACACTTATGTTAGAGTGGCTGCTGTCACTAATCTATGATAGTATCAATGCTATTGCTGTCCATGCTAATGATGCTGAGCAATCTGGTTGCCATGGTAACAGATTACATCTGACTATTAACCACACCCCAATTATCTGTGTGAGAAAGAACGTTAACGTAAAAACATCAGCTAAAGCTGGCTGGAGTGGGGCTTCAAGCCTTCAGGGGTCATCTAGTTACTACAGTTTATGTTCACAGGTGTCATATTTTATTTTGAAAATGGCTGACTGAGCTTTATTATGAAGGATAAATCGTTCCACAGAGAACAATCGTTCTCTGTCATTCATAGTTCTGTGCACCCAGAACAGGGCAGCGTAATAACCCAAGGAAATGGATCCCTTGACCTCCATTCAAGAATGAAATTCTCAGCCTTCCACATTTGTCTTTACAAGCAATAAATAATAAGTATTTGTAATATTTTGAATATTTTAGACATATTATAGACATATAGCAGCCATATGAGGAGCAAAGCCAAAAAGAGGTTTGTCCTTGCACTATGATGTTTGATATGACCTTTTCTAACATCAGTGTTAGCTTAGCATGTCTCTTGTCTTTTTTTCTTTGAAATCCCAAACACCCAGACAGAGGCTGCTGCAGATGTAGGCTTACCATATGTTCACACTATCGGCGTCATAGCTACAAAACAGCCATACATGGCCAGCTACATTGTCGCCAGTTAAGTGTTTAGCGCTTGTTGACGTTAATGAGTGGTTGTGTTAAAGTCAGCAAACATGGATTGCTAAGCTGCATTTTTTTTGCTGATGTTGTGGTTAGAAAAAAAGGGTTAAATAAAACTGGAAACTGGCTAATGGCAAGAATAAGTTTTCCTTTCATTGTTTACACAGCACATGAACTGTGAGGAGACAGGAGCGGAGATGAAAAACACATGATTGGTTGACGCATCACTGTGTCATACGAGCGCTGAAAAAAGTTTAGGCCAGCTCAACTCTGTAGCGCCTCAGGCCCGGCACACAGCGAAAAAGTATCGGACATCTGTTTCTTTTTCTGTTAAGTCACTGAAAATGACTTGTAGTATGATGCTTGTTGGTGGTAGTGTTAACGTACCGTTATACCTGAACAATCCCTGGAAAATGCATGAGGCAATATTACATAAAAATATTATATAATTATATTAATATTACTACATTGTATTTGTCATTAGATCTGGTAATTTAGTTAGGGAGAACTTGACTTTTTAAGTAGGTTTCAACTAAAATGCTTGTCAGAAACTCCCAGAAACTCTCTCCACCCACACCTTTTCATAGACAGATGTGGTTGAATGGCATTTACTGGTTTGTTTGGACTACACCCTGACCTTTTGACCTACCATCAGTGGCTGATCCACCTCCTCCTGTACAAGCCACTAAGCAGAAGACAGTTTACTGAAAAGTTACGAGCACAGTTACCTTTTTCTGCCATTTTGGGCTACCAGTAAGTGAAGCAGGACAACTTAAAAATCTTAACTTATGTCACACACAAATCTGTCCCTCTAGATAAACGTAAATATATGTGTGTCTCTGTGACTTCAGCTTGATTTGCATGTCTGTCTGCCTGTCTGTCTTCTTGTTTGTCTCTCTGCCAAATGGTTTCTTGTCCACCCGTCTCTCTGTGCTTGAGTCTTCACATGGCTTTCTGCTTGCTTGCCTGTCTCTCTGTCTCTCTGTCTTTTTGCTTATCTGCAGGACTATTAAGTGTGTGCGTGTGTATGTGTGAGTGTGTGCGTGTGCGTGTGTGTACTGAATGGATTTGCATGAGAGCCAGTGGGGTGACCCTGCTCTCTCACGCCAAGGCTTCTGTGGAACAAATACGACTAGTCGGATGTCGTGACAGCACTCACATCAGTTTAAATAAGAGTGCTGTGCTGCAGCCGTGTGTGTGCGTCTGTGTGTGTGTGCGTGTGTGTTTAAGCAAGCAGCCAGGCACGCATTTAGTCAGAAAAGCTTTGTGAGGCTTTGTGGGGTTGCGTATGTGTGTGTGTGTGTGTTGTGTGTGTGTTGTGTGTGCAGGACTGTGTGTTTCAGCCACTGAGCATGCAATATCTTGTGAGGTTTGAGGTTTTGTGAAGAGGAAGACAGCGATATTAACAGTTTAATGAGCTCAGTGGGGTTCACACACACTGACACACACAGGCCAAACGCTCCACAGAGTTCCTTTGAAAAGGAACAGGTTTGTCCTGTAAGGCCAACCTGCCCTCTGAATAAATGAACACTGTCACGGGGTTAAACAGAGTTCACTCCAACATACATCACTGCAATATAAATGAGTACCAACCACAATTATGAATTATAACTCTTCATTATAGCTGTGATGCCTGAAAAAAATGAGATTGTTATTTCAGAAGGTGCAGTCAGGCACGGTCGATTGTTGGATCAAATTAAGATAATTATTTTTAGATTGTTTACCTAAACATGGGTTCATTTAATGTCTTGTTTCCTTATCTGCATGCTCCCATTCTGTCAAATAAAATGATGTTACTTTTCATTCCCTTGTTTATGCCACACAGCTGAGAGTGTATTTTACGAACCTCCGTGAAAAGACTTGCATAAGACAATAAAGTTCAAAAGGCAAAATGTTTATTTTCTGGAGTGTCAGGTGATTGACAGTGAGCAGAATGTAATGTAATGCACAGTTTATTCTAAATAAAACTGGGATAACTAAATAAAGGTTTATAGTTAAAATAACGTGTTTTTTTAAAGCTGTATACCTGGAATGAACCCTGATATCTCTAACTGTTGCTGACAGTGTTCTCCTTTCAGGGTGTCATCATTGTGTGTTTGTATCATAGTTGTCTGTGCCTTGCAACTGTGGGAGAAGCGCCATACAAATGTGTACTTGCGGACTGTAAGATGATTACAGTTTTTGTCCTTCTGGCAGCATAACTACATTTTCTAGTTTTAGATTTATTGTACTATGAAAAAATGTTTGTTTTGGTGGCAAAACCAAAGATAAACATTTAATGTGTTCACAAGTCATGCTTATGGTTAGCTAGGCAGAGGGAGTGGTGCTTTGTGAAAACAATGAGGATGGAAATTGCAGGTTCAGCTGTTCAGCTTCAAATGAATCCATGGTCATTTATTTAAAGGACCAGTGTGTAAGATATAGGGGAATCTTCTGACAGAATATGACAGAAATGGAATATAATATTCATAAGTATGTTTTCATTTGTGTCTAATCACCTGGAAATAAAAATTGTTGTGTTTTTGTTGCCTTAGAATGAGCCGAGTGAGTTTTCGTGAGTTTTGCAGCCACCATAGATTCTACTACAGTTTTTCCAAACATGTCAATCCTGCACACTTGGAAAGGGAAGGGTGAGGTGAGGTGAAAAGATGAGAACTGGTGAAATTCAGGACAGGGGGTTGGGGATTGGTGTGTCATATAAGAAGGATTAAAATAGAATAATTTACAGGAACATTATTTATTTTTAATATCACGAAGATCGGTGACTGATTCTGTGGATGATATGAAGCACAGTGTCCTGGCAAAAATTGACACCTGTGTTTCAAACATTTTTAATGTCTTTTCAGCAGATTGTCATTGAGCTGATGGACCTTACAAACACATCTTTTTTAGATAATTTAAAATAGCCTAATCAGTGTGATAGACAAGTGAAAACACACCAATAATAATGAAATATTTTACAAAGAGAAACAGGACATTTTTAATAACTAAAAGCAGGAATTATAGCCTGCATAAGTGATTTGATCATAATATTTTCACTGATATTTATTTTGTTCATAGTATCTTTTATCATAACAGTTCATTTTAAGGACAAACAGGACAGAACTCAGGATTCAGGACAAGTGCTTGTAATACAGGACTGTCCTGAATTTTTCAGGATGTATGGTCACCTTGGAATGAGTCTTCTGCAATTTCACTGCTAGATGTCACTAAGTCCTACACACTGGTCCAAACGTAATAGCAGCAAGTTCTCATCCCAGCTCGTCGATTACTGACACTGCTTTATCATGCTCCTCGCGTCTCATACTCATACAATGTACCTTTTAGCAGCAGGGTGAAACACTACCAGAGAACCTTTTTAAACATGTGGATAACGTTGTGAAACCCTTGCAGTTTGGGTAGGTTTAAAAAATAACAACTACTACTTGGTCACGTTTAGGAAAAGATCACGCTGTGGGTTGTGTACATCACAGTGAAGCAATCGAAGTACAAAAGTCATATGACGCAAGTCACGTAACACACAAAACATTGTTAACCTTAAAACTTTAAATAACATCTTGGTTTCACACAACACACAAACTCCAGTCTCCTAGATGAAAGTCCTGTGTCCTGTTTGTGCATCCACCCCTCCTCCCCCAAATGTAGACTTCTGATACTGCCGCTTGTGGGTACCTTATGCACCTGTATGAGTCGCTAAGCAGCATGACAACATGTCAGTATTTAACAACTTGGGAATGAAAACAGGCTGATAAAAGTCTTTTTCACAGCACCCATATTGATATGAAATAGTAGGGTAAACACAAGTGTTACCAGTGACTTTAATTAAGGCCCTGTTCCTTTTAGAGTATCAGAGCCTTTCCAGTGAGCCAACATGCACAATAGCAGACTCCAAATGGACTATTTGATATCATTATGGGTGCTGCGAATAAAATCTATTTCGTACTGTTTCGAAAAAGGTCTTGGATAATGTGGAATCATATGATGAGTGCTATACAGCAGAAGAGAAAAACTACAATGGAAAATAATTCAATCCAGCCTCAAAAATGGGACCAAGTTTCCTATATAAAATAGTTCTGGTTTATTACTGCACTATATCTGTTCCATTTTTCCTATTAGTAATAAGTAAAAACTGAATGTACTTACTAAAGAAATTGCTGAGATATGGGAGGTTGACAACATTAATTACAACAGAGTCCAACAGGGTAAGAGACTCAAGCAGTTAGATGATCACACAGGTTCCAAACAAGCCACCAATCAAAAATCAGATTATCCAATATGTTATCTAACACACTGGAGGTAAACTGTGACGGATGTTTACAGTTTGGGTAATAATCTTATTCTGCAATTTTGGAGTAATATTCTTAGACACATGAGTAATGGGCTGGGTAAGACATTGTCAGTGTCTACAAGAATGTGTTTTTATGAAGGCAGATCACAAGTATATGTCAAGAAATTAAAGAAAAAAAAAAAAACGAAAAAAAAAAACCCATAATGCAACAACTCCATGCTGACCGGATGACTGACAGAAAAAATACCTAAGGACCAATATGGGGAGATTTTTGTAATTATATTACACTGTCTGAAACCCCTATAACATGATAGTTGTTTGGTCTTGTTCTGCCTATGTTTTTATTTATTTAAATTTCGTAATTTATTTGTTTTGGGGGTACTATGACTAATGCTGCGCCATCTCTTGTATGGTACTCCGTTATTCTGTAGTCATTATATTTTTAAGTTTATTTGTGCCAATGGAATATCTCATTTAATATGTAAATCTGTCATGTACCACTCAAAATCAATAAAAATCTGAATTATTAAAAAATCTTTATTTTTTTCCTCCAAAGTCAATTTGAAACCTATATAATTATGTGACTGCTTGTGTTTCTAAACATTTTTTTTTAGTGATGTTGCTGCATTTCCATAGCTCAGTAATTAACTTGGCAAGTTATTGCCAATGGGAAGGATGGCCAGATTTAAAAAAAAAAAAAAAAAAAGACCCAAACTGTAACAAACTGCAGTTACTGGTTAAGAGTTCAAACAATCATTTGATCACTGTATTTTATTAATAAACATCTATATAACAACAAGAACAAGTTTCAGTTTTAACATAGTCTCTGGAATACAATCTGTGAATTCTAAATAGAAAGGGTTCCCTTAAGCTGAACTCCCATGAACCTGATCAGGTAGTCTGGATTTAGGATATCCACACAGCTTCTGCGTCACCACACACCCTGAGGCGTGACGACTGATGAAACACAAGGAAGATATGCGTCACACTGTAGCAGGACGGGGGAGATGAGAGTGATGCGTGCAGCGGATGACTCTCGCATTGGAAACTCCTTTCACTATATGGCAAGTCACGAAGGCATTTGCGTCTCTCTTCACCCTGAAGCTGTGAAGGGACTCCTTTGAGCTGTGTCTCGGCAACGTAGTAGCCACACTGCCTGTGCAAACACTGCGTCATACACATATACACACACATGCACTGCCAGCCACCCTGAGGCGACCACGACTCTGGTCCCCTGAGAAAAAAACGAGGGAGAGTGGAGGAGAGGAAAAAAAGAGAAAGAGTCAAGGAGACAGGGAGTCAATGTATGTGTGTGACCGTGAGTGAGCTGGCTGTGAGACATAATTACGGCAGATTAGTGAAGCCACGCTGAGAACCTGAGTTGGAGCCGTCTGGACCCAGAGACAATGACCTCTGGGATAGAGGCTCTCACACGTCACACACACACACACACACACACACACACACACACACACACACACACACACACACATACACATTACACACAGGATCCTCACGGAAAGGCGGAGTTAAGTGGAAAAAATACAGAGAATCTACACGCTCACCCCCTACTCGTAAATTCCAATCAGAGCGGCGTGTTTTTAGTCTGTCAGCAGGATCGTGGGTTCATGAATCCCAAAGGTATTGCAAAGTTCCAACATGAATAACATCAATGAAGCAATGACAGGACAATAAGGACACTGTGATGAATCATCAGACAAAGGCCACCTGTCATCCACAGATACACACATACTACTGCACACATGGTGGAAGGCTGCTTCGGCGTTAAATGTGGTCTCCGAAGCATCTCGAGTAAATGTGGGATGACAGTTGCTTTGCTTTAATGAAAATGCAACATCAAATGAACCAGCTGAAGCTCAGATATTTCATCAGGGCCACAGTTGTTAAATCTGAACATCTGGAGCCTGTTTCACAAAAGCACCACTTATACACAGATTGCAAATGGTGGCAGTGTCATGCTTTGTTGCTACCAAATTGCAGATACAGGGTCACAATTCATTTGTGCTGGTGAAAATTAACAGGAATGGAAATTATGTCATGTTGCTTTGTGCTTTTGATATGTGTCCATCATACTAATAACAATGATTAAACATCATTTAGAATCACAGTCATTTCATTTCACATACAAGGAATTTGCTGTAGTACATTGGTGCATAAGAACAAACAAAACACAAAAATATAAACAGAGATTAAGGCACATACTGCAAGACAAAAACAGCAGCATAAATAGAAAATAAAAAGAACAAAAAGAGTCAAAAAAAATGTATAAAAATATAAACAGTCAAAACAATATACAAATATGATGTTATATAAATGAGGGAAGGAGCTGTACAAACTTATTCAGGAATGGGCAAAATGTAAGTCAGGAATGTACAAGTTCACAGTTTAAGTTAAGAGAATATTTTGAATCTGCAAGCTAAAGTTCAAGATAAGTGCAAGATAAAGTCAGATGACTGTAGACACTAGACATAATCTGTGGGTAGAGAAGTCAAATAAAAAAGTCTCTATATAAAAACAAGTTCAAAAAGATTATTTTAAAGCTACTACAAGGAGTTTTAACTGATTATGAAACAGTCTCAATTTATTTTTAATGCCCCTATATGACCTACATAAGCAAACAAGACCATCAGCTAGAAGATCAGCTATTTCTAAATAGTTATTCTTAATGTCTGCCACTGGGTCAGAGTCTTTGTGAAATCAAGTGAAATAAGCCTGTGTTTACATTTTTCCAGGCAACATTACAGTGAGTAGTGAGTTATCCAGTTAATAAGAAGCAGAAGGAGAGTTCTCTTTAGATCATTTTATTTTTGACGTTATATTTTATGATTATTGAGGTGGAAACACTACCGCTTTTGTCCGCAGTGGCCTCCAAAATCAACAAATATTAAAGTTTTTTGTACTAGCATCAAAGTTTTCTTTTAGGCGTGTTCTGCATGAATGCATTAAAAGAGTAGGTTCATTGAATGTGCCCATGGTTTTGGTGAATGGTGAACTGAATGCACACATTTTCAACTTTTGAGCGTGAATGTGACCAGCATGGGTAGTGCAATTGGCAGTTCAGATGCAGCTACCGGTACTGCTCAAGTCAGTTCATACAAATATTTGAAGTTGTTTTATGAACAAATCAGTACAGATTCCAACAGAAAAAAATACATTATTATGCAAACTGTGCCTGTTGGGCCTGAAAAAAGTCTGAATATCAGCCACATCTGCAACAAATCTGAAGCATCCAGCCAGTCTTGGGAAACACATAATCAAAATCTGTGATGTTCGTAGTTAACTAAAGAAAAGTTTGAGCCATCTAATCCATAATTTCTGAAAAACATTTTACAAGATTATCAACATGGTTGAGAAGTGAAGCAGAGATGTAGAATTGTGTGTCATCTGCACAGCATACACACAGAAAAGCAGAGGGCCAAGGATTGAACCTTGGGGAGCACCACAAGAAATATTCACTGTCCCTAAACAGAACGTCTCAAGGGAGGGAGGGTCAAAATTACTTTGTCAACTGTTTCATAATACAACCTTTATGTACCTGCTACTATCTATCGTTATGATAAAAGATAGTCAGTAAAAGATACACTGATGATACGCACAAGGACACTTGTGAGTGGATGAAACAGTATATGAGCATTCATGTTGCAGGTTCAGTGGACAGTTCTGGGAGGTTGATGTGTTTGTTTGACAGAACAAAAAACTTCCAGCCTTCTGTTTTCACTCACTTCCCTTTTCTCCTCCTGTGAAAGACTGGCAAACAACAAAGAATGCTGATTTTTTTTTCTTTTCTTTCTACAGAATGCCTTTTTAATTTCCTCCTCATTACTTTTTTGTGTGTGTGTGTGTGTGTGTGTGTGTGTGTGTGTGTGTGTGTGTGTGTGTGTGTGTGTGTGTGCGTGCGTGTGTGCGTGTGCGTGTGTCTGGGCAGCACTCCAGTCTGTCATCTCAATCTGATCTCTATCACCCATGGCTGTCTGGCTGGGGTTATCTCGCCAGAGGAGGACCACCCCTGCTGAAGGGAAGAGGAGTGCAACACAGGAGCACCACATTTTATTTTCACATCCTCTTTCCCACTTCCTCCTTTACTTCTTCTCTTTCGTTTGTCATTCATTAACACCTGCCCCATTCTCCTCAGCTGTCACCTGTTCTGCTGTCATTCAAACTATATAGGAGTAGGAGTAAAGGTTGTCCTCTTACCTTGACTCCAGCTTAAATTATACACATCATTCTGACCTCTTAATTCTTCCTTTTCATACAAACAGTAGCCTACATACTGACAATAAATTAGAGTAAACCTGAAAATAGATATTAAAGGAACAATTTGATGTGGGGAAACACACTTATTTGCGTTCTCTCTGATAGTTAGATTAGAACATGTGTACGTGAAATATGACAACAAAACCAGGGGATGGTAAGTTTAGCATAGAAAGCAAATGTCATATTATCTTGTTTGTTGAATTTGTACAAAAACCAAAGTGTAAAAACATCTAGTATTGTAGGAGGTTAAGTGCTGGACTATTTAACACACAATATGTAAGTTCTGCCATTATGGTTCTCTCTCATATAAAAAAAGAGAAATAACAAAACATGTAGTTTGATGATGTCATGACGTAGCGTGGGATCATGGTAGTTATTATCTTCATTGTTAAATGACTTCCCTCGTCACTCTGATGTATCCAACATATCCTGTGTTTTCCCGGTAGTTATAGCAACTAGCAGCTAGAATGAAGCACCCCGTTATGTTGAGTAAGACACATTTCTCTGAGTTTGACCACTGTTTTAAACTTTTGGGATAATGTACACAACTCAAAAAAATATAAAACATAGGTCAAAACATTTTAATGCCAAAATGTTACATACTTTGCAGTTCTGTTTGGCACATACCCTTGGACTACTAGTTCTTATGCTAAGCTAAGCTAACTCTCTCCTAACTGTAGCTTTTTAATGGACAGCTCTGAAATGAAATGACACATAAATGGAATATAAATACATTTTTAGAAAGACAGACTAAACATACACAGGGACCAGTGCGTATGATTCAAGATAAGATAAGATACAATAAACTTATTACCTATTAGTCCCACACTGGGGAAATTTGCATGTTACAGCAGCTCAAATAGTACAGATAGAAAAGGGAGTTGAATGACAATGGAATACTTATAGAATAAAGATGAAACAGAAAAAATATATATCAGAATCAAGAAATATAAATTGTAAAGTACTACATTTTGACACAACCATACGCTCAAGACTATATACACTATATACACCTTTCACTTATGCATATATGGAAAATCTGTGTATATATGGACATATATATATATGGGTATATATTTGTCAATTTAGTGGTGATATCTAGTGGTGAGCTTGCAGACTGCAACATCTCCTCTTAAATTCCCCTTCCAAGTGTGTAGGAGAACCTACTTTGTCTCGCAGAAAATGTGAAAGACTGTATCTAGAGTCATTGTTTAGTTTGTCTGGGCTACTGTAGAAACATGGTGGTCTCTGTGGGAGACAAAAAGACTCATTCTAAGGAAACAAAAACATAGGGTGATTATACATTAATGAAAACATTATTATGAATATTATTTTTCATTTTTGACACATTCTGACAATAAATCCCTGTAATTCTTACACACTAGACCCTGAAGTCATACAGTAGGCTATCTCTTTAATATTATGTTGGCCTACGATGTTCTACGCTTCACATCACATAAAAATGTGAATCATCTGTATTCTGAAAATAGAAAAGTAGGTAGAATGATTTCATTTGAGGTTTATTTTCCACATATGCCTTGAAGCCCGATCAGGAAAGTGTTTGCAGCATTCATTGTGTGGTCCCTGCACGTAGCATCAATCCTGACCAGATCCCTCTCTCACCACCTGCTTTGTATCCATGTTGTAATGCTCAGTTTCCAGATTTAAAAAAAATAAACAAAATAGCCCCACGGCCATTAGAAAAAGTTAAATTCTAGACCACACAGCTAATGGAAAACTGCATAAACCTAAACAGTCGACTCACATCGCAAGTGGCCCACCCTTTGTGTCAGTGTTGATGGTTCCTTCCTCACTTCCTCGCTGTGAGATAAGGAGTTGGTCCGGCCCTTTGGAGGGGTGTGTGTCTTAATCAAGATCATTCTGCAGAAACACAAGCAGAGTGAACAAATTAGACTTGGCAGAGACAGGGGAGAGTTTATTAGGATTGGGATCTTGGAGGGCGTACAGGGATATGGCCGTATATACAAAGTTATCCAATTTAATTTCGCTACTCATATTGTTTTGTCTGTTATTGACTCTGGTGGGGCTGCCAACATTCAGGCGTAGCATTTCCTCTCTTAACACAGTAATGAAAAACGTAGAAGTGGGGGAAAAAGACAAATTGCTTTCCCTGTAAACAAATGGGTTCAGGGGTGAGTTGAAGTACATCCCCCAGTTTCTCTATACTTTCCTTTCTATACTTGCCTAATCCATTCTTCGCAGTTAATATCTGGCAAATTAATCCTTAATTCATCCCAGGCTGCGATCCAACATCAGATTATAATCCTTTGATCATTAAATCTGCCAGTGAAAGCTGAACTTAACAGTGTCAGTCTGATCTTTTGCATGGCTAAGCAAGGTGTTTGCATTTCAGCTGTCCCAGATCCATTTTCCCCTCGGTAATGCTCGCTGCATATCGTTTTTAATTAACACATGCAGCTAGACACACATGAGAAAAAAAGCTGACATATACACAGATGTGAGCAATGGCTTTCACACACATACACACATGCACACACACAACCCCCCCTGAGCCAGTCATGAATGCTTTCTCTGTACCAGAAAGTGCACATTAACACATCTTTAAAACCTGACATTTATATCACTCCCTCTCTCAGCTCCCCCTCTCAAAATTGTTTGCTATACTGGCTGTGGTGTTGTTGGCTCCATTTGAATCCCCAGCTACTAATTAGGCATTTGTTTTGAATTTTTCTCTTGATTTTGCCTGGTCGTTACTTTTCCCACATTTGTATGTGAAGTGCAGGCACGCCCAGCCGTTAAAACTATCTCACGGCTCTTGGGGGGAGAAAAGACACATGAATGACATATGAGAAAGAGCAAAGGGAGATGAAGATTATCAAAGCCATGTTCTTTAGAGGTTAAGAGGAGGAGCAACATAATGATGAATGTCTTGTTATTTAGAGTAGACAGCATTGTTCAAGTTCTCATGAACTCAAAATCGATGTTTAAGAGTTTTTATCACATGCATTGCAATATTTGTCACTATACACCAGTGCATAGCCCGACAATAACAACCAAGTTGTTTTGTAGATATTCTCGGTATTTTTAATGGCATGCCAGAGTTTGGCTTTTCATGGGAAATGATGAAAAGCTGTTGATGATTCATTGTCAGCCTGCACTCGAGGGCCTCACTAAATTTACGGCCAATGAAGCACTTTCTTGCTCATGACGCTTTCACAGCATGGAAGGAGAACACAACTTTTTAATTTTAGTCACTGATTTGTGTGAAACTGGATCAAATTTTATGGAGAAAATATTTTCTGGGGTTCCCCCTGGCTGCTCAGTTTCAACTCAATTTGCTGCTAAAGTAGCTAACTGTAACTGTTACCTGTCATCATCAGGCAACAAAACCAGGCTCAGCAGCCTCGAGCAAATACGACCGGGCACCAGGACGAACACAGCCTCCAAGACCGTCAAGGAATGCAGTAGCAAGGTAATATTAGCCATGACTGTGGCCCTGTGGCCTATTACCTGGTGTCAAACGGGCCTTCATTGGTCTCTGAGGCTGTTTTTGGTTGATGCGCTGGGAGGTCTAACTCTGGGAAGAGTCAGCTACTTGAGCAGCTCAGTCTGGGACCTTAGTTCAGAAAACATACAGTATAATGATAGTCTACAGTGAGAGGTAAATTATTTTTTGATTCCATTTGAATTTTTCCTTGAATTACACATATGATGTTTGTCATAGCTAAGTTTAGTTTTGTGTGAAACCGCTCAGTATGATTTGTGTCATCAACACCAATGTCGCTGCTCCTTGTAAAGTTGCCATACATGAAGTGTTTGATCCAGCAACTCCTTTTATCAGGCGTGAAGAGAAACAATGAGAACCACTGCTTGTTCCCAGTACGAAAACACACAGGCATCATAGCTTCAGTAGCTAACATTCGATTTTGAGGGCGAAAGTCATGACGCCACTTGCGCAATCATATGGTGTGTAGTCTCTCTACTTACATATCTTCACAGTCTGATACTTCAACAACAGTTTTACCACAAACTGCGACTTGTAAAATTATCTTGTAAACTGACAAACATTATATGTATATATCATGGCACAATTTAAATGGGATCAAAAGATTATTTGTCTCTCGTCACTGACTACCGCTCATATTCTTGCCAAGTAAGGTCCCATGATGGTCCACTGGAAAGGGTGTTACTTCGGCCCTCTATAGAACCGATCTCTCTCTTAGTGTGACATCCATGGAGCACTTTAGCTGCACTACAGGGTGGTATAACACACGTGCTACTGGTTACTGCAGATGCTAATCAATATGTATGACAAATCCGTCCCTATCTGCCTGTTTTACAGGAAACCAATAAGCACTGTGCTAGCCGTTTCATGGGAACTTCAAGAAGAAAAGTTCACACACCCAGACATTCAAAAATCCTACAGCCTATTCTTAGAGGCCTAATAGGAAACATGCAACAATATATCAGTGTGATCTCAATATAAAATCTATTCGTGGGTGTGATTTTCCCTGCACTAATACATCATTTCCAAAGTCTGTGTTAAAGTAGGACACTAGCCGTGAGACTAAAGATACAGCGCTGTATAAATAAAGCTTGTGACATGCTGCCAACTTTAGATTCCCACTCATCAGCTGAAGTCGTGAAAGGTTCCTCAGCTCCAGCCTACAACTCACGCTGCAAACAGAACTGCGGTGACGTATTCACCACACGTCTGAGCATGTATGCACACACACACACACACAGCAAACTACACACATCACCTGTGTGTGTGTGTGTGTGGCTCCCGTGTTGCCTTGACAACCTGCTGCCGTTTCTCTTTTTGTTTGCCCTTGGAGCCGAGAGCGGACTCACACCAACGCAGGAGCAGAAATCGGAACAGAGGGAGGACGGAGAATGACATCGTACTGGGCTTTTCATCTCACCTCTCGAGTGAACGACACCCACGGCTCTCCCACCTGCCTTCACCTGTCAAGCAGCAAATGTAGGCTGATCGTGCTGATATGACTACAGGGAGGGAAGAGAAAAATGTGTCTCATCTGTGAGCTGTGTTCTCAGGAAGTGGTTGAACTGATCATTAGGGTCCAGGTTTGAGGCCAGCTTGTATGTCTTGTTAAATGAGATATAGATGAAATGATAGATGCCACTCATATCTGTCTGATAAATATATGGATGAAGCCAGCAGCTGGTTAGCTTAGCTTAGCATAACACTGGACATAGGGATAAACAGCTAGCCTTGCTGTGTTTGAAGGTAATGAAATCCACTTACCAGTATGACAAAAGCTCATTAAATAACACATTATAAGTTGTTTGAGTAATGCCTAAAACCAAAGTGTTAATAGGACACAGTTGCAGTTTAACAGGGTTTTGGGTGCCGGACTATGTTTTGGCAGGAAGCAGCAACGCTTTATTCTAATTACCTCTGAAGTCAGAGCTGGGAAAGACCTCACACTTGACCTGTTGACTGTGTTCCAGTACAAGTCAGAAAATAAAAATGAACGTCTCCATGCTTCAAAACAGCAACATCATTTATCATTTAGACTGATGTAATGACAGACAAAATGTATAAGTGCTAATAAACAGTATATCACTTTAGCTTTCAGCAGCCATCTTGGGTTTTAAGGCTGGGGTTGGTGAGGTTCTGACTTCCTGAGTCAGAAATCCAACTTCAAGGGGCATTCCAGTTGAAAATTCCAACTGTGAATTTGGAAATTCGTACTTTCTAGTTCCAATGGAACGCACCATAACTTCCTGAAGTCTCCACTGGTTTCCTGACAATTCCTCTAAATAAGATTCCACCCCAAATACATTGTAATTTTTACACTTTTGTTTTTGTCGGAATTGAACAAACAAAATACAGCACGTGAAATTGTGACTTTTAGAAGTTCTGGTATGCTAATTGCCTTCGGACTTCAGAGTGTTTTTTAGTCTTTATGCTAAGCTAAGCTAACTGGCTGCTTGCACTAGCCTTATATGACAGATGTGAGAGTGGTATCAATCTTCTCATCTAACACTTGGAAAGAAAACAAATAAGCATATTTTCAAAAAACGGCGAATTCTTGTAAGATCCACAGCCCTATATAGGTCAGAGGTCCAAGTCAGCCACAGAACAGTTACCCCAAAGCTTTTATGGCTTGGCTGTTTTAAGGATTGGACTTGGGGCATCTGGTTGAAGGGCAACTTCCATTGAAAGAAAGAAAGAGAAGAAAAGAAAAGAAAAGAAAAGAAAAGAAAAGAAAAGAAAAGACATAGGCTGTGTTATCTGTCACCACACTACAGGAACCTGGTTTTATGTTTGGATGCAAAATGTGAAACAAAAGAACAACAGAATTACATTTTGAAGTATTAAATGGTCAATCTGTTGTAACTCAATCATCCCAACCTTTAATATTTCAACAAACGCAGTACAGGGTATGATATACTGAGATACACTTAACTAGTTATAGACTAACTAACATAACATAACATAACAACAACAACAAAAAAAAAAAAAAAAAAAAAAAAAAAAAAGACCCAGAAAAGTAAAGTATTGTCAGAGGTTGTTGCAGTTTGAGTGTTTTTATTCTGTTTCATTGTCATGTAATGTCAGCAGTATATCTCCAGGTACAAAGCTCTCTTCTGCCATTAAAGACCAACAGGCCATAAAAACATAACCTGCCATTCATGCTGCTCTCCACTGTACCTCACAGTCTCCATCTTAGCGAGCAGCTGTGTTTGGCAGTAAACATTAGTTGGCCAGTAAGTACAAACAGCTTAAGACTGAGTCAGTGAAAATGACCTGAAACAACCACGGTTCTCCACAGCAGAAACGCTCTGAGAGTTTGGAATAGAAACAGAGCAGAACAGGTAAACCTGCCCCCAGTGAATACAAGGATCTGTTCCTCGAGCTCTGCTGTTTTTCTCCCTCCATCTCCCTTGTTTAGGGTGTGTGTTGGATATTTCCCAGAGAACCAGACGCTGCAGCCCCGAGCCCACCAATATCCTGTAACCCCGCTTTAGCACCTTGTCAAACTACAGTGTGTGTGTATGTTTTAGTGAGCACATGTGTGCAGTTCAATCAGGGGAGACATCGTGACTGCCAAAACAATATCAGATGATTGGGGACCATGACGCCCCCAAGGCTTGTTGCCAAGGTTACACAAGGAAAGATATAACAACAAACATTTACTAAACACAACACAGACAAATGACAGATCCAGGCTGTCAGTGCATTAGTGGCCTTCTTTATTTTTCTGAAAATTACAGTAAGAGAACCTTGTTTTCAGCTGAGTGTGATCGAACCAGTGATGAAATCTTGTGCTACTTTTATGTTTAAAGCATTTAGAAGTTGGACAGGAAGTGTTGGGAGGTGTTCCTCCTGAACACTTGGTCAGGGCACATGGGTACACCAGTAATCCTGTTTCCTACTCATTTGTGAGGTCAAATATATTTTGGAGGAAACATAGTTCCTGAATAGATTATGCTCCTTTGCAACTTTTTTCCCCAATGCATAAAATGTAACATACATATCCAGCAATAAAGGCTTCAAGGAGAGGTTTGGATGGATGGTTTGGTGAACAAAGTCCCTGAGATTGGCACCAGAGATTTAGGTTTGGTGTTTTTCATTTAGGCTAAGACAAAGTGCTGAGGTTTGGAAAATACAGTTAAATAATGTGTCCTGTCCCATGCATTAAGTAATCACTGACTTCTTCAGTATTTAACCAGACTCGTGATGTTTTCAGAACCGCAACCAAGTGCTGTGAGTTACCAAAACAACACCATAAAGATGTTACTCATGCATTTTTGGCAGAAGATACTGTACGGAAAATAAGTTCATTACTGAAATTAATTAATTTGCCAATTATTTTCTCATTTAATCAGTTAAAGGCCCAGTTTGTAGGGTTTACAGGGATTTACTTACAGAGTAGGTCAGAAATGGAATTTAATTTTCATAAGTAAGATTTCATTAGTGTATTATCACCTGAAAATAAGAATCATTGTGTTTTTATTTCCTTAGAATGAGATGTTTATAACTACAGAGGGCGCAGGTCCTCTTTCTATGCCATGTTGCACCGCCATGTTTCTACAGTTGCCCGAACCAAACAAGTTTTGTGAGTTTCACAGCCACCATAAGTTCTCCTACATGCTAGAAATGGGAGAGTAACACAAGGTGTTTGCAATCTGCAAGCTCACTGCTAGATGACACGAAATCCTACTTGACCTTTTATCAGTTACTTGTTTGGTCTATAAAGTGTGCTGACGGTGAAGTATTCAAATGTCTTGTTTTGCCTGATTCAGGGGGCTTTCACATCAGGGGCCCAGATCCAAGTACACATGACCCCAAAGTTCAGTTTGTTTCATTGATGTGAACACTGTGTACCGTACATCCCAGACATGGATCAATGAAGTGAGTGAAAACTAATCGTACCAAAACAAGGAAGTGGATTGCTTTTTGGATATTGCAATTGGCAGGCGTTTCTACACCATAGCAAAAACAAATGTTGTGCAGCCGATGATGCAAATTTACTCAGGTGCAAAACAACATTACTAATGTGAACTTTGGCACAGTCCAAAGCAATCCTACCTAATGTGGAAACACCCTAACAGTCCAAAGCTCAAAGATAATTAAGAAGCTGGAATCAGAGGATTTTAACATTCTCACAAAAAAATTATGCAAAACAATTAATCTGTTATCAAAATAGTTGCTTATTAATTTTCCGTTGATTTGCATCTATGATCAAACCTGTAACTTCTGGGCTGTGCCTGTAGCTCAGTTGGTGAAGCATGCAGCTGCTGGTTCGACTCCTGACTACAGCCCTTTGTTGCGTGTCATCCCCCCACTCTCTCTACCCTCTTTCCTGTCATATCTTCAGCTGTCCCTATCAAGTAAAGACAAAAAGGCCAAAAAATAATCGTTAAAAAAATCCTGTAACTTTTGGTTTTACTGTTAAACTGTTTCTAAGCGATCAAGGTTTAAAGGCATAAGCGGAGGAGGAATGATGGACGGTAAGACTCATAGAGACAGCTTTATCCCAGTGTGATTTGTTATTGTGAATAACACTGAAAAACAGAGAAGAAAGAAATCTGTTAATACAGGATGGATGATCATCTGGAACATCTGCCATAGAGGGTTGTGGGAGGACCATCAAAACTAGTACAGTTAAAGCTTTGTTAGTTCAGAGAAAAACAAAACAACATTTTTTATCCCCTTTTTCTAGTTTTTATGTAGGAGTGAGTGGAACATTGGGCACTTCTGCGAACTAAATGTTGACATTTTTGTAACTCTTTAGAAAGGATCAGAGGTCTAACATGAATGATAAAGATCAGAAAACAACTGTCACCTAGACAGATGCCATCCTGTCCTGTCTGCAAGTGAACACAGAGAATCTGGAGAGGGTGAGAGTCAAACAAAGGTCAAAAAAGAAACACGTTTATGTACAAGCGTCTCTGCTACAAACCACTATTATTACCCTGCATCTTACACCTCTTTCACACCAGGACTTTTGTTCAGGCAGTGTTCCCCAACACAGGCTGACTCACATGGGACCCTCTTACACTAAATCTGATGACCAAGTCATTCATACAAGACGTGGGCACTGGAGTCACACAGTGACTCACACTCATTGTTTACAGGCGCTGACATTTCCACAACCTCTTCAAATATTTTGAATTTTATTCTGTACTCTTTTAATGTGAAAAACACAATAGCAGTATTATTATCTAAACAACCAGGATAACTAGCGTTTTTACTTTTACTACTTTTTACTAATAATATAGCAACATTATATCATTCACAGTGTATCAATATAATATTTATAAATTAATTTCAATATAATTTACACATTTCAAAGCTCATTATATGCATGATAAAAATCCATTTGTTGAATATACTACTTTTAGATTATAAAGACACAAATAGTATTTTCCTATACAAAATGAAGTTAGTTTTGAACAGGTTCTCGTTATGTGGCAGACACTGTAAT
Source organism: Lutjanus argentimaculatus (assembly GCA_034769285.1). Taxonomy (NCBI): domain Eukaryota; kingdom Metazoa; phylum Chordata; class Actinopteri; order Lutjaniformes; family Lutjanidae; genus Lutjanus; species Lutjanus argentimaculatus. The sequence goes on from JAWZSL010000001.1 coordinate 10,448,634, forward strand.
GTCTGTTCAGTGCAAGTCTGGAAAATGTTTTCATGTCAGATTTCCAGGTCAGCAGTGGAGCATTTTGCCCCATGGAGAAAAAAAAAAACACATGCTGTCACCAAGTTACCTGCCTCACACACATGCCCACAGCATGTGTTACCTACACAAGATCCTGGAGGGAACAACACTGTTACACTAATGCTTCAGCAGCATCTCCTTTACCAGTCACTTGTAGACTTGTTGTGGGTCAGTCGATAATTTGGCTAAAAATACAACCACAAAGCTTTTTTTTTTTTTTTATTAAAGTTACCACACAGTTTTATTTCTAATATCTCTTATCTGTTTTATTATTATTTTATTTGCCTCACTGCAGTCCTGAAATGTTTTTAATCCTGGTTGAAAATGAGTAAATACACATGATAAATATACCTGGTAAAAAAAAATGTCAGCTGTTAAGCAACTTGTAAACTTGTTTTGAGTGCTATATAAATATAAATAAACCTCATTACTATAATTATTATTATTATGAAAGGTGAGTCACTTCAGCTACAAATTGCAAAGTATTGTACAGAGTTTGCAGGCTGACTGCAGAGGGCTGGAATGCAGGCCTGCTGTGGCTAGTTAGCCAGCCTGAGCTAAGGCAGCATGCAGCGGCACAGTAAATAAAGTGCAGTCTGTGCTGTTCTGTTACATGGTCTGTTCTGTTCTGGTCTCCAGGATAATCAGGACGAATGGAGAGCAGCTGTTTTTTGGGGGGTGGGAAGAGGAAGGGGGGTGTGCAAGAGCAAAATAGAGAAGGCAGAGTTTTTACATGGGAAAAGAATGTGGATGAAATGAATGGGAAGGGAACATGCCCAAGGCTACTTGTCAAAAAAAATAAGATCCGGCCTGATACATAGACGAGCCACAGTGATAGAGGAGGCAAAAGTGCAGGTGTAACGATGCAATTAGAAGTTAGGAGAGACTTTTCCACTTATAGGGATTCTTATGCAGGGGCTGTTTTAGAGAAACTTCCTAACTTGCAGGTTCTATCTTAACTATTTGGTAACCTTGGTAATTAGGGTTAGGAACTGACTTAGAAGAAAAGCCATTATAAATGAATAGTTCCCAACTTTAAATGTTCCTATCATAACTGAAGATAGGAAAAGTCAAGTGTGTTACATAAGCATCTTAACTTCCTAATATAAACTCTCTTAGGATAACTGTTGAGCCGTGCTAACTTTCACTTTTCCACCTGTAGCAGTAGAACACTTACTAACTAGCTAACAGAGGTGTTAGCTAACAGTAGGTAGTGTCTTCAAACCGTAGCTAATGGCGGTGTTAGTTAAGGGTAGCTATGTTCACCAGTAGTAGTAGCTAACTGTAGTCCTGGTTAACTGGAGCTGAAGGCAGTGTTAGCTAACTTGTTTAATTTGTGTGACTGCTCTTATATTGCTTTTACACAGTGGATGCCAAATACAGCAGAGACTGTCTGTTATCTTAGCCCACCCTGTTAATTTATCTTCTGAGTTAGTGTTGTTGTAAATATACCAAAAACAACATCTTTGGATTTTTGGATACTTTGGATAAGTTATTCTCTGTAGGTCTCAGAGGTCAATTTGAGCCCCTCTTTGGCTGTGTTGACCAGGTTGCTGAGCCCTGCTCTGTGTGAGGACATGTCCCCAAAGTGAATAAATTCTAGCCAGTGGGTCGTACCCACAATATTTTGGTGAAGCAGAACAAGGTCTAAGGTGGCGGACATCTTGGAAGACAGACTGACGTACCATACTGTTGCAAGCTTGCTAACAGGTGATTAACAGGTGGATGTCATGATATGTTCGGTTGAAATTGGCTGGTTTCAGCCAGCGTAAGCAACCATCAAATTTTGTTTTACAGGGAGAAAAAAAATAATGGATTTTTCATGATTTTGACATAAAAATACAATGCTAACATCAATGGATTTTTTTGGGCATATGTTATTGAATAAGTGTAGAATATGACTGGGGATGTGATCTAAAATTTTTAAAGTCTTCAAATAGTACATTTCTATAATGTGGCCACAGGTATGCAGGGGGAGGAGAGGAGACGGCATGTGACATAAAGGTCAACGAGGCAACCCTTTAAGTCGTGAGCTGTAGGCTGTAGTCATTCGCAGGGCTCCCCTGAGATCCCTGGTGACTCATGCTACAGCAGCAAGATGTGACGTACAGCTCTAAACTTTTGGGGGTGATAATGGGATCGTGTTCTCTGTCCCGTTCACTGCAGTCATCTCAGTCTCACTTTCTCTAGCCATCACACTCCCTTCAAAGGCAATCTCTCTGACCTTTTTTTTTAATGTCCCAGATCCCAGAGGCCCTCTCTCCCCGCCTCTACCCGTCACCAGTCTCTCTCACACTCATCCTCCCTCCTTTAATCGTCCTCGCTATCTCCATTTACAGATCTCCCTCCTGCTGCCTGTGTGACTGCTGTCCCGTCTGTCTCTGGGAGGGACGGGGCAGCAGAGAAGAGATCGAGGGAAGGAGAAAATAAAGTGATGCAGGCGAGGGGGTGGGGGTGGGGGGTGGGGGGGGGGGATGAGTTTCACAGACGTGCCACCAGGCTGTACACATTCCTCAAGGGCTGTGCATCCTGTTCTTTTTGGTCCCCACCTCCACTGAAGCTCACACACCACGCTGCACGTACACAAGCCTCACACACTCTCAAACAACACGTAACCCGCGTCCACCTCCCACATGGTGCCCACTCTTCCTCCAGCATACTCCCCATAGCACAGGAAGTGTTGACTTTTTTCTTTATTTCTTCCTTACTCGCTCTTTTCTTTCTTTATGTTTGTTCATTATTGTTTTCTTCTGCACACTGCTTCCTGAACCACAGCTGCAACCAACATTGTTTTTTTTCTCTGACAGTGAGAGCTGTTTTACATTTTACCTGGACGATGGAGAACAAAATGGTTTTGATAAGCTGAATTTGCACTCTCCCTCCCTCCTGCTTGTCATCCTCCCTCATGCCCTTCTCTCCCTGTAACCTATTATTGCATCATTTGGCCTCAGGGTTTAGCAGCAGACAGGGACACAGGGAAGGAGACAAATAAAGAGAGGAAAAGAGACAAATGAAAGGAAAGCAGTGAGGAAAACATTGGTTGGATGGCGACTTATACCTGGATAAAAATGGCTCCATTTGGATGCCATAGTAACATTAACACAAAAATTGTTAGCAGTTGTTATGCAAATCTAGTAAAAATGCTATTTATATGACATCATGTGTATCATATTAGGCGTGCTCTGTTTTTGGTTATGAAACTTAATACATAACTATTTAGCTGGGCAGGTGAGCAGAAAACATGATGTCAGTTTTTTGCTGTGGCATACATATTTTGTGTAGAATTACATTACATAGTCTTTTAAAGTGTAATAGTCTTTTGCAGACAGCCACAAAGTGACATTTTCTTTACTATTAACCAAATTAATCATGTTTCTACATATTACTTTATACTACTGCATGTGGGGAAAAAAACATCTTCAGATTAATGTATTTTCTATCATATATTACCATATTATCATACCATTTTTATCTTAATGAAATACATTACACATCAAAATGGTCTCTGTCCTTCTATTTAGTAATTCTATTCTGTTGACTATATATGGCCTGATCTCAACTGATAAACAGAACAACAAAGATAACTTGCTCATTGAGAATTTTGTAGTTGTTCCAGGAGTGATTTTGGACAGTAAATTTCTAGTTAGGAGGCTGTGGGTGTCTGAATCCACCGCAGACAGCGTGACACAAGATACTTGATACTGTGAAATTATAGGCTTAAACAATACATTTTCTGTGAAACTTTATGTTCTATTTTGTTCAAGGCTTGCTTCCTCCTGACCAGATTAGCTAACCCTGTGATAACTGGAGGTCGCCATATAAACATTATGTTATCTAGTGTACAGCCAACAGAAAAAACAGCAGCGAATAGTTATTTATAAGCTGTGAACCATGCAAATGCTTTAATAAAACAATTTTTATTTTAGAGTTTTGTGATGGACAGATAGCTTTAGCTTACTAGTTGCTAAACTTGCTAACTGTAACTCTTAGCTGCCATCAGCGGGCAACAGAACCAGGCTCAGCAGCCTACCAGTGAACAAGATTCGGCCACCTGGACGAACACAGCACAGAGGTCGCACCGAGATGGTGTTGCTCCCAGTTTAGCTTCCAGACACACTGGGCTAACTGAGCTAACTGCAGTTAGCTAATTTACTTAAGCACAGTTTGCCCCAGCTAACTGCTGTTAGCTCGGTTAGCAGTGACTCAGCCCTGAACTTTTTCTTATTACAGGTGGAGGTGTAGAAGTCTTTGTACTTGAAGTTACATTTTAAAAAATCTAAATCAGGAAATTTGAACTGTTTGATCCTAAATACATCACAACCTTTCACCGCTCTGGCACCCTGTGGTGTACAGCTGGTGTCCAGTTTATGTTGCCCCTCAGACAGCCTGAGTCTGCCACTGAATGGTAGGTCGAGCAGCCTTGTGAATATCTATCAAGTAATAGTACAAGTACAAGTTACTCTTTGAATATTACATATTTTGAAGTTGGCACTAGGTTAGTTATATGCTTTCTACAGTCCACAATTAGCAGACCACTAGCTACAAGATAAGTTAACATTTCAAATAAAAAAAAACTACCATAGCTAACTTTAGTTAGCTAACAACATTTTCACCTGCAGAATGTGTTACTTAATTGTTTGCTGAGGTTAGAGGAGGAGTTTTAAAAAAAAAAAGTAGTTGTAAATCATGTAACTGTTGTTTTTTTTTAGATTTAAAAAACGACTTCTTTACTTGCGTGTTAGGCCTACTTGTAATCGTCACTACCCACCCCTGTAAAGTATAAGTAAGGAAAGTAAAGAAACAGGAAGCTTCCTTTCCAAAGACAGACATGTACATGTTACCCGTTGCTACATTTTACATAAATCACATAAAATGTATTTGTAATAAAATATGCTGTCTAAATAAAGTTACCTAATGTGGACTCAGCAGCTCTTGCATGGGTCCAACAGGGGACAAGAATCTGCTGTAACACATTTAGCCTTGGCTGACTTGGATGGATGAACAAGACATACAAGTTCATTCATCATGTCGGGAGTGGCCAGACACATTTGGAGTCCCAGCCCATTATATTAAGAAACAGTGCAGCACAGAGCGTGAAAGCAGGATGGGTGCTCTGATTCATCACCAGTCGTCATTTGGCAACTGCTAGAACTTAGTCACATATTAGTCTGATCGTTAAAGGTGTACACACATCTGAGTAAATAAGGAGTGGAGAGGATTTATAATGTTCTGGGCGTGAGAGATGCAAAACCAAGTGTCTATGAGAACTTGATTTGAGAGAGACTGAGTAACGATTAGATTTGCAAGACTGAGCGAGTATTTGTGAAAAGCCTGTGCATGTGTTTGTGTCTATGTGTGCATGAGCTATAATCCTTGAGGCCTTAGGGAGGTGTGCACACATTCAGTCTTTTCCTGTTGCTTCCCATTAATTCCACCTGTATACACTGGGAATGAGCCCCTGCTGGCCCTCACCCTTCCTGCCTCCTCCCTCCCTCCACTCCTCCCTGACTCTAAATCCCCAGATGTAGGCTTACTGAACACCCAGTGTGACCAGGCCGCTCTCCTCTGTTGCATGTTGCTCCCTGCTCCCCACCACACTGCGTTCTCCAGCCACAGCTCCACGTATTACAATTTGAATGGATAGGATGAGCATATTTATTCAAATCAACATTTGAATGGCCATTTCGCTGGAACACGTAAGACAGCTGCCACATGGCTGCTGAAGGTTTGATAATGTTGCCATGGGAATGAGCGCTGGCACAGTGCTCGGGCCAAGCTGAGAGCTGAGGTGTTGCCAGCTGTGCTGAACATTTGCATTGTGTGTGCCTGTTTGCACTGCTCACGTACACACAGACTTGTGTTACTATATTTGTGAGGACACATGAATGACATAATGCATTCCGGCTCAACTTACTTTGATTGGGGGCCACTTTTACAAAAATGCCAGGGGCCAATTAAGAAAGAAACAATCATAATGTTATTCATCAGATAGAAAGATAAATAAAATGTTCTTGTGGTGCTATGAGGCAAGAAGCTAGCACTGAAGCTAGCATTTTTTGACAGATATGGATGAAACCAAGCAGTAGCCTACCACTGGAAGTTGTGGGGGTAGTGTAGCAGCGTAGCCCATACTACTCGGTCCACAAGTCACGATGTATTTAATGGCCACACGCAGCCTCCACTTTTGCCTCTTCTCAAGACTGTTGCTAGAAACTTTTGACCCTTCTTCTTCGGAGTAACTTTTACCTCTGAGCGGTGCCCTCTAGTGGGTGATTGCTTAACATTTATGCCAACGTAAAGGACGCATGGAAGTATGTTGGCAGTGACGGTTACATTGTTTGAAAGAGACGTATCTATTTTTGTCGTAAAGTGGGCATAAATGAGCCTTAGCAAACATAAAGGTTATTTGTTTTCATATTCAAAATATAAATCATCAAGAGTTTTCTGGTATCACACCACCCAGAATTTAAAAAAAAATTGGATATCAAATGTAACACTATAAAGCCATGCTGGGTAAACTCCCAACATACATTGGCACTTTGGTTACACAGACCTGTAGTTATCATCTGAGATCACAAGATTTGGTGCATGAACAAAACTGGGAAAGAAAGCTCTGGTCTCCTGGCCTCATATTAAAGCACTGATTAGTACACCGGTGAATGAATTGGTTGGTACTTGTCACTGTGTGTAAGACATTTTAATCATTCATCTTATATGTTTTATTGTGATAATAGTTTTTGTCTGTAGCTTTTTAAGTCTTGGCCAGGTCTCCCCTGAAAAGGAGAACGTTGATCTCAACGGGATCTAACTGGTTAAATAAATAAACAGATAAACAAACAAACAGAAATGATAACTATCTATACTGTTCACCTTCGTCACTTATAAATGTGTAGAAACATGTGTATTCATGTCCATTTACTACAGCAAAAGATTAATTGCAGAGTTCTGAGCCCTTGAGGAAGAACCCTTTTGGAACCCTTATTTCTATGAGTGTAATGTAATTCATCAGCTATAATCCAGTGAGCACAAAATATATAATACCTGCTCCTGCACCTGTATGATTCAACCTGTAAAGAGGATACTGATGCCTGATATGGTCATCCTGCCCTAAAAGAAGAACCAGACAGATCTGAAATGTTATTACCGACATTACCAATTTTCTAATCCCTTTGAATCTCAGACTTGTCCTGCTGGTTTTGTCTCAGTGTTAAACAGGCAACACAAGGATGACGGTTAGATTAATCTCGCAGATAAAAAGTGTAGAGTCATGCTCTGAAACTGATACCAGCATCCTGTAGTTTCTCCGTTTGGCAGAAAGAAATATCACACCTTCCCTGTGAGGGAGACTGATGGTGTTTTCACTGGTGAGTAATAGGTGAGTGGGCAGGTGTGTTCCTCCTACTGCACATCACATTTTAAATGTGTGAAGACTTTAAAGGACTGAAGAATTTTGTAAAAAATTACATGAAAGTTAACAAAAAATTCCCGTTTCTAACCTCAGAGGTGAAACTCTGTAGGTGAGTGACAGGGGAGACTGGGTTCACATTGGGCACATGAGCTGGTGAATAATTGAGTTTGGACAAACAAGCTGTTTTTGCTGCTCTCATGTCTGAGCCATGACTGCCTGTGCGAGGGGATCATGATGTTTTAACATGTGCTTGTTAAGCCTCAATTATTAAGGCAGGATCCACAGAGCACCGTGGCACGTCTAACCTTTTGAACTCTGCACAGACGAGCTCGCTTTGCATGCATACTGGCATACATGCGCCTGCATGCACGCATGCTCCATATGGCACAATTAACCTTTTGAACTTCAGACAGACACACAGTCAGACAGATGCACATGAACATACAGCACATAGATACACACACAGTCATGGACCCTTAGACTCTTACACGCAACCTTGTGTGAGTACGTTAAAGGCCCCTAAATAAATCCTTGATTAGAAGCCATCCTTCCTGTCTTTCTTCCTTGAAAGGCCACATTACACACGGTTCGGCTGGTATGAGCAGAAGCTACCTGATTCTCACGCATTTCAATAAGAGCACTTTGCTAGAGAGAGGGAAAGGAATGCTGTGTTCTTGGGAGTGTCAAAGACCTATTTTCTACGCTTTTATTTGGATCTTCAAGTATAGTGTGATGCCAAACAGGAAGTCTTTTGAAGATGCATCATATATAGGGATGAACTGAGTGAGCGAAATATCCCACAGAGTTGTCACAGCATCATTTAACTTTAAAAAAAAGTTTTTTCTAATTAATGCTAGGGCTGAGATATTATTTTAAATATTTTCTGTGAAGGCAAAATATGTCACAAGCATTATGAATAAAGCATTGTGGTGCTACAGAGATGACCTGGCCTCTAAAAACGTGTTAGTTAGGTACAGACCACAGCTTAAAATGAAATGCAAAAATTACCATTCCCTCTAAAATTGTGACTCATATCACAATCACAATATGATTTTGTTTTTGCATATTATTCAGCCCCAACTGACGCTTCGCTAAGCCTCGCCCTCCTTAGTTACTGTTTCTATGAAAAGGTTGCTGTAGGCAACTGGACTTGATAGAGTTCTTGAAGACGTTTCACCTCTCATCCAAGAGGCTTCTTCTTGGATGAGAGGTGAAACGTCTTCAAGAACTATACCAAGTCCAGTTGCCAATGACAAACTATCACAAACTATGAATCACAGGTTCCTCAAAATTTTAAATTATTTACACTGTTTTCAATTTATGTACTGTATGTCTAATCCACTGCACAACCTGGCATTCATTCATCAAAACATTGCACAATGTTCCCAGTGTTTTGGGAACATCGTGTCATGTGTTGAAAACATGTTTTTACAAGCTGTCAATTAGAGTAGAATAGAATAGAATTGAATAGAACAGAATTGGCCATAAATTCTAATTAAATTGACAATATAGCCTACACGTCATTCACATTGTAAGAGCAGGGGTTTGAAATGAACTTTACAGCCAAAGATTAGCGATTAGATTACCCTGCTAGAGTTTTTTATCACTCAACAATCACCTCACCAATGATCCCACTATAGTTTTAACACTGCAGACTGTCCTCCACCCTCCGAGCTCCCTGATGGTGCAGACCAGCACTCCAAACAGATTTGTTCAATTTCATTTGAATCTTCCCGCCTGTTCAGACTCCTAATAGGCCCGTTCCTCAAGTCTCTTTTGTCTCTCTCTGCCTCCTCCTCCTCCTCTCCCTCATCCCTGTCTCCAGTCCCCCTCCCTGCCGCACTCAAGTCCTCTGAACCCCAATTATATAAACAGGAGATGACAGCAGGACTGGTGGAGCACAGCCAGAGAGAAAGATGATGTTAAAGGAGAGAGAGAGAAAGGGACTCACAAACAGCAACAGAGGGCTTTAATTTCACCAAAATCGAGCACAGTGATGGGCTGAAGAGGTCATATTTCTTCTGGTCACAGGTGGATTTTTACACCTGCATGTGTTTGGATCTTCTACGTCTCATCATGACATTGCTCGCCACAATCTGAGAGGGGAATGCACAAGAAGGAAATGTCAATAAGACTGTGGCGGCTCAGAGGAATTTTGGTATCATTATGGTATCCACTTCCACGTCTTGGCAAAAGCTGCAACATTGCCTGCTATTTCATGTGGTTTCAGGTGACAAAAACAAGCTGCAGCCCCAACTGAGGCCTTCAGGAAGTTTCAAAGTTCCATCTTCAGTTTTCACAACAATGAACTCCACTGTGGGAACCTGTTTCCACCACATATTGTGAGAGAAGACAGATGAGTATACAGTCAACAAAAATATTAACGGAACACTTCTTGCTCTCATTTTTCATGATTTCAAGTAAAAGATTTAAGATTTGTCTGTGCACACAAAAGGTTTATTTCTGTCAAATGTTACTTACAAATGTGTTAGAGAGCACTTCTTCTTTAGATTATCCATTCATCTAACACTTTTTGTTATTATACAGTTATTTCACAGGTGTGCCTTGAACTGGTCTCAATAAAATCACTCTAAAATGTGCAATCTTACTTTAAAAAAAAGACATTTATTTGGCACTGAACTATGGCTATTTCACACAAGGGTGCGAGAAAATATTGATACTCTTAAAAATAACATTAAATCACCGTCATTACACTATGCAATATATCATGATATATTTACTTGGAACCCCCGTATCCTGATACGTATAATATTGCTAGATTCTTGCTGATACACAGCCTGAATTTCACATAGGGCCACTGATACCAGCTTTTTTTTTACTCAGGAAGGCAAAGTCATGACCCGCCCTATTTGATTTGGTATCTGTAGCTCTTTGTAAATCACTGTAGTTCAGTGCCTAATAAATGTAGTTAAAACTGTACATCTTAGAGTGACTTTTTATTGTGACCACTACATCGGCACAACTGTGCAATAATCATACTGACCCTCTAAACCCCATAGCCCCCTGGAGAACCATATACTTACAATCTCATACAAGTTGCCAAGTTGTTTGCTCTTATAACATGTTTTTCAATGAGGATTCTCATTTAACTGCAGCAGTAAAGACCTCTACTGGGGTTCAAAGGGTTAATCAACTTCTTGACGTGCCACACCTGTCACTGGATGGATTAACTGGCAAAGGAAGTACTCACTAACACGGATTTGAATTAATTTGTGAACAAAAATTTAAGAGAAGCAAACCTCTTGCGTAAACAGAAGAAATCTGAGATCTTTTACTTAAACTCGAGAAAAATGTGCAAAAACTAAAATGCGTGCTTATATTTTATTGGAGAGTATGTGTGTTTGCTCAGTTAGTTGTCACCACCTGTTTAGAAATATAACTCGCTGGCTGCAGGGAATTACCGCTCCATACTGTACGGCTCCATTTCCTGAATCTTTTACGGCATCACGAGGAAGAAATAAAACAGCTGAAGAACATAAAAATAAGTGCTGAAGATAATTAGGATGTCATAAACTGAGGATGCAGAGACAGTAAAACGAGCCACTAAATGGTCAGAAATATTCAGTAAGTCGCAGGTCGTGAACTCTCTCTCAGACTTAACCCACGACAGCATGCATACATGCACATGCACATCTGACTTCTCTCCGTGGTCATGCCAAACAGTGCCTAAAGCTCAGCCTCAGGCAGGGTCTTAAAGGTCACGATCTCTATGCCGCTTTAGAAGGTCGCGCAAAGTTCATGACACAAGCCTGACCATATTTGGCTGCTGGCTCTCTTAAAGGCTTAGAGATGAAATTTGAAATGATAGAGAAGGAGGGAGGAAAAAAAACAGTAACTGGAATGTTCATTGGTTGCAGCTGGGCATCGTTGGAGCAATATGGACCTGGGCTTAATGCAGGAAGCGTGTGTGTGTGAGTGAGTGTGTGTGTGTGTGTGTGTGTGTGTGTGTGTGTGTGCGTGCATATGTGCATGCAAGTCAGTGTGTTTATGTGGTCATGCGTGTGAGAGAAGAGGAGCGAGATATTGGGTTAATACGGACCAAAGCTTAGACATTTCCAGATACATGTGTCTGTGTGAGTGTGTGTGTGTAAAAAAGTAAACACATGTATGCAAGCTCCTGCGTGCGTGTCTGCTTGCATGCAGGCATGTGTGTGTGAGTGACAGAGATATTAGAGCAATATGAAAAAGCTTAAGCCGGAAGTATGGGGCTGGAGAGTTTTGGCTGAGCGGAGCGGAGCAGCAGAGAGGAGGTGAAGAGAGCAGAGTGTTTAAGGAACAGCAGAAAACGACAGAAAAGTAGAAAAAGTCGCACTAAAAAAGTACAGGGAAAAGGAGATGACCCTTTGTTCTTAATGTATTATCTACTTTACATTCTCCTCTTAACATATCACAGATTTGGAATTGGGCTTTGGTCCATGGATTTTGCACGCTATCTAGGAAACTTCCCCAAACAAGGCAGTCGGTCATATTTGTGTTTTTTCCACAGGGTTTTTGTGTTTCATTTGTGTTCCTGTGATGTTATTATCTGGGTCATGCGATTGCCTCCCCCAACTGTTGCTACTACTCAGCAGCCAGTTGTGATCGTAACAATTAAAGCAAATTTAACCAATCCCCATGAATTCTGCACAAACTTGCAATTTTGTCCAATCACTAGAACTTTTCTGGATATTTGACCAATCATTGTAGCTTCTCGCAACTTCCGCCAATCATAGCAGACCCCCATGCAAACATGACGCCATGTTTTTATTTATTTTTTGTTATTCTTATATTTTGTAATTTTGTCACTGGCACTGAAAAGAACACAGAGTTTGTCATTGTTATTGACATTTATCAACGCTCTGTGTAAATATTTTTTATCATTTTGTGCTTTGTTGTTTTGATTTTCTTTCTCTGTGAAATATCGGGGTGCACTTCATCATTTACAAATAAAGAATATTTTGTTAGAATTTTTGTAACCCTGAGTCTTTTTGGTAAAGTTAGTTGGAACACTCAGAACGGAGTGATGTTTTATTTTCCTTGGAACAGCTTGCCTTTTTAATCAATCATACAAAAAAAAAAAAAAAAGAAAAGAAAAGAAAAGAAAAGAAAAGAAAGAAAATCAAACATCACAACCTGTGAAATCCTGTAGGGACTGATTTAGGTGTGGTTACATCTGTGTTTGTTTGTTCAAAGCCCTGACAAAGACAGACAGTGATCAAAACATTTCTCGTGATTTAGCCGCCATAAAGGATTTTACTCTTTCTCTTATATTTTGGAAATTTCCTCCCTGTTTGTCCTGTTTTTTTGTCCCCTGTTTTCCAAGAGTATCATGCACATTGTTCATCTATGGTTAAAAACAATCCAGTGGTGGCTAAGATCCTGGTTTAAAGCCTAATGAAATGGATCATAGATTTAAATCCTGGATCTCACAAGGAATAAAAACGTTCTATTGGCTTACAGAAAAGTGAAAATTGAAAGACTGAAAACCAGAGGAAAGAACATCATCTTCAAAAATCTGACCTTTTTAGATATCTTGAGTTACACAATTATTTTAAATACAACATTAGAAATAAAACAGCCTTTGATGATACTGAGAATATTTTTGTGCTTATCAAATAATTCAATTAAGGGTGCTATCTCTAGAATCTATAAAGGCTTTTTGATGATAAAACAGAATACATTAAACACGGGAGAGAGGTGTTAATCTTTCCATATCAACGAGAACTGGCTGAATGTGTGTAAATTCCAGTGGAAACGCTTGAACTTTCATACGTGGCGGGAGTTTGGGTGGAAGTGTTTAATTTGTTTCTTTATTACACCAAAGCAGAAAGTATGTTTTGCTGGAGGGAATAGTGTGGGTGTCAGGAAGCCAATAACTGTGATACTGAATATTTTGGGAGTGCCCAATGAGAAGACCTTTCTGGGCAGACTTTCACAAATCACTAAAAAGCATACTTGACAATGACCTGCCCTAGCAATTTTCTACTTTATTTATCTATGTTTGGTATATTGATATCTGCTTGTTTAAAAAAAAAATAAAATAATGGAAAAGACTACTTTTGCTCTCTGCCCCAAGAAAAATGTCTTCATTAAATTCTGGACCACTCTCTAAACCATGGAAAAGTTCAGAAAAACATGTGGAAGCTGGTCAAGCTTACAGAGAAGGACTTGCTGGGCAAAAGGGCACGATACTTTGAGAAACTACAGCTAATAAGTGGTGCAAATCCATACAAGCTCGCTCTGTCGTCTTGGAACAATCCAACAGTGAACTACTTTGTTTTTTCACAAAGCCCATCCTGCGGCTATTCTGGTTTGTCTGGGTAGCTAACATTAGCAGTTGTACTGTGCAGCTAACGTCAGCAGTTGGTCTTACCTGTAGAGGTTTGTTTAAATTAATATTCAATTCTTGGATGATGACAGTATTTTCCAGACCAGGGTGGTGTTGTGAGTGTGTGTGCACACTGTATGGTATATTGTTCTTTATTTTCAAATGTGTTTTAAAATTGTAATCCTGCTAATCATTCCCATTTTTACTAAATGTATCTATAATCATATTACATTTTTTTCTGTAACTGTAATAGAATACAGTTACACTTTTTTGTATCCTAATTAAGTAATCCCATTAATGTTATCTATTACTCCCCAAGTCAATGACATTTGGATTGTAAGAGCCATGATAGGCGATCAAGTGATATTTACATTTTGGATGGTTGAATATCTGATAATTTTAGGATTTCATGTCTGATTGTACATTGTGCTGGAACAACTTTTTGGATCAAAATGCTGATTTGTCATAAACATAGAAACAATTAAAAAGTCCCAATGAAACCAGTTTATAAAGAAGTCAACTGATGAGAAACTAGCTGTTGACCAAAACTGACCATTTAGGGAAACAAAAATCAGCAACAGTCGCGAATTTGGTTTCTTTTTTAATGTTCAGTACTTCCAACATGGCCGACCTCTGGATTGATGATGTGCCGTGGAAAACAAACAAAATCCTTCATGATGAATTTATTTATTTTTTTATTTTTTCCATGTTATCTCTTGTTATTTTATTTTGTGTGTCATTTGTTTCACTTGTTATGTCATTATCTGAGTCATGTGGTTGCCTCCCATTGGCTGTTTATACTACATAGGTGTGGTCGCACCTGTGTTTGCTTGTTCAAAGACCTGCAGTGGTCTAACCATGTTGGCATTTTAAATGATTCAGCGACCACAATAAAGGCTTTTAATTGTTTATCTTCCTTGTTGTTGCTATTTTTCTTATATGTTTGAGTAGTTGGATTAGCCTCCTGTTTTTCACATTAAAATGTACTCCAGAATAGTTTAGGGAAAAGTTCTAAAATGTGTTTTACCTCAGTTTCTGTGGAAAAAGACATAAAAAAAAATCAGGTCCTCATCAGTTTATAAATTCTGAATGATTTGCTTAAGGTGAAAGTTTTTAAATGAGGTGAAATTCAGCCGTGCAGTTGGACGCAGAGTTCACCTTTGAACGAGTCTCTGTGTTAACTGTATCTCATGTGGAGTAATAATGTGTCTGGTTGGTTCCACAGCGCGTGGCAGATTAACAGAGGCAATGTTCTGCTGCTTTTCTTGGTAACAGCATCATCTATTAGAGGTTCAAATAACACTACAAGTCTATTACACGCCTTGATTGAAAAATCAGCAGAGGCAATTTTGCACATGCTCAATCATTGCAAAACTGCGTGTTACAAATCAGTGTGGGAGTGTTTAACTGCCTCATTTCTCTATGAAGCGAACCCCTTTTTACACACTGAATAATTTAGATTGGGAAGTTTAATAAGATTCAAATTGATGTTTGTATGTGTAGGTGCACATTTGGATCCAATGTAGACCCAAATGAATTATAAATGCATCCAAAATTATTTCTATCTGCCTGCTCTCCATTCAGAGTCCTCCTTTAGATGACATATGGGTTAAAAACATGGCTGCTGTGGGACTGCATCAAACTTCGTACACAATCTTGACTCCTTTGAATAATTCAAAGTTCTGTCGTTGCTCTTATGAAGGCTATACTTCACTCTCTGTGCCTTTATCTTCCTCACACAGATGCATGGCCCTGTCTGCAACCTCACCTCCCCTCTGTCCCCCCTGTGCTCCCTTGTCTCTCTCATCTCTCCCCTTCTTCTCATCCCCTCCATCCTCACCTCCACATCTTCCTCCTTTGACTCTCCTTCTGTAACCGCGGCCAGCAGGTCTACAAAGTAGTGCTTTCTATGTGCCAGCAGCAATTCCTGGAGGGCAGTCAGGCAAACAGACCCAGCCAGTGCCCGCTGCATGACTCACAGAGAGACAGAGACCGAGAGAGAGGGAGAGAGAAGGAGGTAGAATCATTAAGATGAGAGGGCACAAGGATTTTAAGCTGTTAAGAGCTGATGAGAGGGGGCAGGTTGGAAAAAGAGTGGAAAGAGAACGAAAGGCTGTAAGAGAGATTAAGGGGTGGGGGGGGGGGGGGGCTAGGAGAGACTGGGAGATAGAGAGAGATGGGGGCAAATAGAGGGCAACCTGCGCGATCTTGCATGCACACGAGAGGAGCAGACAGGCACGCAGCTCAGCGAGGAGGCACGAAGAGAGCAAAATAACTCCTCCTCCCTCTTTCTATCCCTCTCTATCTCCCCTCCCTCCCTCCCTTCTCTCTATCTGTCCCGTTCCCCTCTCCTCTGCAAAAAGAGAAGCTCAGCACGACAGTCTTACACGACACGGTGACCCGAAGCTGAGCAGAGAGGCAGACACAGAGGCGTGCACTCACAGAGGAGAGGAAATGGGAGTAAAAAAGGGTGGCACAGAGAAATGTGTTGATGGATGAGGATTCCCACATAAGGATGATTTTAGATCCTCACTTTGTTTCAGTTTCAGTTATACTTTCTGGCATTTTTTCTTATGAAATTAACTAAAATAATCTATGAAATCAATTCTTAGTGTTACTCTGCAGAAGAATTAGTTATTTAAAGGAGCAGTATGTTGCAATTGCACATCCAAAAATGAGCACTGCAGTCAAAATAGTTAAATACTTTACGTTTACTAGGCAGTTTTTGAAATGCAAATTTTTTGCTGGGTTCTAAAACTAAGAGATTGAAGTTTATCTAAAAATAAATTTACTTCAACAAAACATGTGTCGGTAAAACTCAAAAATCTATTGAAGTAAATTGCCTTGAAATCAACTTTTTCATTTCCACAGTGAATTGTGACAACATCTTCTGAAGGCTTATTTATGTAATGATGTAAACTGTCTGGCAGCCTTGTTGTTTTGTTCTGTTTGTGTTCCATTTGGTGTTTTATTTTTCTTTGTGCTGTTGAAATCTGTAAATAAAGTAGTAAAAAAGAGAAATAAATTTTCATTTTTACTGCTCATAGTTTATGACAAGACACTGCTTTATTTTAACGGTCCACAAGCCAAAAAGTTTTGGAACCACTGCTTCAAACTAAGTGTGTGGTTCAGAAATAAACAAGGCCAGAGCCAAGATTTTAGATCTAATGAGGTCATGATCCTCTCAACACTCACACCGCCACTTTCAGATAATTTAGACCAGAAATCAAAATGAAGATTTTTTTTATTATTATTATTTGGTTTGATCTACATTTTGCTCCTTGCTCCTTTACCTTTTATTCATTAACTTATTGTAATTATTTATTTATTACGTTCTTGATCTAAAATAGCCAAATTTAAATGTCATAGACTCTACATATATTGGAATTATCTCATAAAATACCCACTATTTGCATGTTTAAAGGAATAGTTCAACAATATTTCAGGTTATGATAGGAACTCTTCCTTGGAGGAGTAGTCCAAAAGTAGTCCTGCACAAAAGCCCAACTTGTTGTTTTTACACTTTGGTTTTTGTGCATGAATTAAACAAACAAGATATTTCATGTATAATTAGTAGGTCAACTTTGCTACCTTTAGAAAGAGGCAGGCTAGCTGTTTCCACCTGTTTCCAGTCCTTCTGCTAAGCTAAGCTAACCAGCAGCAGTGTGTAGTTTTATATTTAATGGACAGGTATGAAAGCAATAGCAATGCTCTTGTCTTACTCTTGCCAGAATACAAATCATTCAGTTAACTCCTGAGTTTGCAAAGAGAAGAAAAGAAGAAGAAATAAATAACTACTGAGGACATGACCTGATTGTCCTCAAATGCAGCTAAAGCCGGGCTCTGGAAACAAATAAAAACCCCCAACAAGAACGAACCAGATTGAGAGAAAGGATGGTTAGATAAAGGGATTAGGAACAGAAAGATAAGAGATGAGGTGAAAGATACGGCGGAAAGGAGAAGTTTGTCTGAGAAATGAGAGCTGAACGAGCTGCAGAGGAGGAAGAAGAGGGGGAGGAGGGGTGGAGTTGCTCTGCTGTACCCCATGTGAGCTGTCTCTGGGCTGGGATAGACAGCTACCTCCGCCAGCCTCCCTCTGGACCGCATTAGACATGGCGCTCAGATAATACACTGCTGGGGATTGAGGGCGGAGGCGGCAGACAGAAGGAGGGCTGAGCATGGGAGAATTCCTTTCTGATTTTAATACCACTGGACCAAGACAAGAACAAATAATCAGATGAATAAAACTCTCCTCAAAACAGCTGACTGTGAAGTATCACGTAGCGCTTATTGAGACCAGCATACAGCCGACAGTAAAACGACTTCTCCAACTGCATAGTGTATTGGCCAGAAGTTCTTTAGAGCAATTGTTTGACATTTCCATAAATACACTCATTCACTTTCTTTCCCGGAGTGAGATGTGAAGATTGATACCCCTCTCGTGTCTGTGTGGTAAACATGTAGCTGGAGCCAGTTAGCTTAGTGTAGCATTAAGACTGTAAACAGGGGGAATCAGATAAAAAACACAACTACAAGCACCTCTAAAGCACACTGATGAACACATTATGTATCCTTGGATTAATGTGCACAGAAAATGTGTAAAAACAATAATTTGATGTTACAGGAATTCTACTGTTTCTTTGACGGGACGGACCAACTGAAAATAGTCTGGCACATACCTCAAATTAAAACTACAATGAGACATTTTACACTGCAGATTTTGTACAGATATAACTGTGAATTAGTGAGTTTAAAGCTGGGATAGGCAATTTATTTTTGTCATCACTGTGCAAAGGTTCCATAATACCTTTTAACCATAATGCAAATCAAGTGGTTTGAGAGAAAACTAGACTTGTGCTCCTCCTCTGGGCTCTGTTGTCAGGCTTTAGAAAATCTAACCTGTGACAGTTTGGCCAATCACAGGTCAGTAAAATAGCTGATTGTTGAGTCTCATTCCCAAAACAATAAGTATATCAGGACCGGAGAATGAGACTCAACAATTAGAGCCATCAATCCAAATACGATGACCTGCGAACAAGACTCAAAAATTCACCATCTTTCTCCACAATTGCTTACTGCATCTTTAAGAGGTTTTTGTAGGTTGATTTTGCTGCCTTCGGACAGGCTAGCTGTTTTCCCATTTCCAGGCTTTGTACTAAGCTAAGCTAACCATCTCCTGCCTCTAGTGTCCACTAGGCACGTTGCATCTGTGACATGGTTTTGATCTGTCCTCCACAGGGCTTCAGAAGTGAAGTGTTCTGCCTGCCTGATTTTGTTTACTTGCTCAGATTTTGTTGATTTGATCATTTCCCGTCTTTTTTTTTTTTTTTTTTTTGCTTTCACCATGGGTAACTAGGTCACCTTGTTAAATAGTTTCTTTTTTTACCTGTTTTTTATGTTCCAGAGTTTGCACTGGGTCTTTTATATTATATAAGCTTTATAAGCTATAAAATTGACCAGATTCAGTTCTTGTGTCTGTACAGAGACAAGAGTGGTATCACTTTTCTAATCGAACTCTCAGTTATGAAAGCAAAAAAGAATGTTTCCCAAAATGTTAAACTATTCCTTTAAAGGTAGAATATGCAGGATTTGTCGGTTTCTATTCTGTACATGTACCATTCATAGTGGGCCCCTCCTCCCCAGCTCAATAAATGAAGGAGAAAGAGCAGCAGTGCTTGAGAGAGCTAGAAGTGAATGAAGTGAGGGAGGACAGGATCTCTGCATATACAGACAACACCACACGCCTCTAGTGGGTCATAAGTGATGACTGAAGGGATTATTTGTGTGTCTATACATTGCTTTTCTTAGGGAATCCTGCACAGTATGCTTTTAACTCTGTTCAGAAACAGTTTAGGTTTAGATACACAACTGGGATTGCAATAACTGCTTTTATGTATTATCTAAACCCATTTCTAATGAATGAAGTCTATATTATACTTATTTTGCTGTGACCTAATTAAACTTCCTCTATAGATCCCACTGTGAAAGCCTTTGGTGAGTATTGATTGGCTAATGTTTACAGGAATGTCTAGGAGGAGGGTCAGCAAAACACAACTACCCACTAATAAATCTGAATCAACCTGATTTGAACAAAGCACAAGTTCACCAATTAGTCATTTTTTTCTTTTAGATTCTTTATTTAATCAATGTTACATTAAACTAACATAAATAAAATTTTTATGAACAAAAGGCACACAGTTCAAATATAAACAAAGAGAACGTCTGTACAGTTTGTCTCAATAAAACATGTCTACTGTCTCTGAGCGAGAGAGCGGTCCAAGAGAGATGAGTTTCAGCGGGGGTTTGTTGACAAAACGCTACAGCGCCGCCACCACTGCTGCTGCAGAGTCCCAGCGTGAAACTGTACACTCTTCAATCCCCCGTGAGGAACTAAAGCGGTGGGCGCAAAGGCAAAGACGCCAACCGGGAAACAGCACTGGCTTCATGTGAAACCTCTGCCTGGAGGTTTACAATGTGTGGATGTCCGTCTGTAGAAGTCCCACTGAAACTCATGCCCATGTTTGTTTGAAGAGGCCACAAGATTCATGTCCACTAAAGTAAAAGATTCAAACACGCAGCACATAGACTTGAAAAAAAAAAGAAAAAAAAAAAAAAGTATGGGCTGGAGGCTGGGTAAACACTCACTATGATGTTTTTTGTAAGAGAATGATGGGGGTCAGTGTCGCCATGGTTTCTCTATGGAAGCATTTGATTGGTTGGTTGCTGCTTCCTCAGAATAATACGGCCAGTTGGTCATTCACAGTACTGGCAGGACGCTAAGTGTCCTGATGTAGAGTTCATATACAGCCATACGACTAAGTCAAAATGATAAAGAGGACTAGGTTTGGTTTTTCCTGCATCTGCTCCAGATCAATAAGGTAGATTAAATCCTCTGGTGTCCCGTGATCACCACAGGGCTCCTGTTCATACGAGATAACAAAGCATGGTACATGAGTCCAGTCACATCTGTTGCGGTCACAGCTGTTGTCAGTTGTCATCCACTTCTGAACACTGGATGAAACAGGTGTCGTCCTTTGCTTAGTCCAGTTTTGTCCAGTTTAATCCGGAGTCTGTTGCTCCTTACTGCAGTCCAGTCTGGTTGGATCCAGTTGATGGCAGACTTAAATCTCTCAGTATTTGCAAACTTAAGACTGTTTTAACCAGTTTAAAGCAGCAGATGGGTGAAGTTTAGTCAGACAGAGTGATTCCAACAGATTAAACTTCTTATCCTTTTCATCTTAAGTGTAAACTCTGCCCGTCTCGCACCTTAAAACAGACTAAAACAAACTCTGATTAAGTTTGTGCAAATACAGACAGATCCAGGTCTGATCCGGGGCTTAGACGGCAACAGTGCTGGGTACCTCCTCGTAGTGAATGATAAAGTATGGGTAGCTCTGGTCATCGTTAAAGATGACATAGATCTGGGGGTCCACCCAGTTGTCCACACACGAGTCAAAAAGGTCACTGGAGGGGTCCCGAGGATTGATGGGTGGAGGTCGCCGCATGGAGGGATTTCCTACAGTAAACCTGTGTAAACAAAGAGAACAAAGACAAGGTCAGTTGTGTGGATGGAATTATATACAGTAGTAAAATGTTTGTAACAATGCTAATCGATTAATCGCCTATAATAATTGAACCAATAAAAAATGTCTTGACAGACAATTAATGGATAGTCTAGAAATGTCAGTAATTGCACCTCATTTGACCTTGTTTTGTCGAGGCAGACCCATTTGTTAAAGACTGAAACTCTAACTTAAAATGAGAAAATAAATGAAAAAAATGGGAAACATATTGATACATTTTCAACAAAAAAAGGTCCTGCATTTTGTAACCACCACAATATGTAATAATAATGTTAAGGCCATTTATTAAAAAATGTGGCAGATTATTAGAAAATAAAGCTGTTATTACACTGTTATGTAATTACATTTTGTCGAGTTATTACATGATGCAGTGTTATTTCATAATGCAGCATTACAGTGCTGCTAATAGATTTCCATTCAACTCTGCGAGTGTGCAGTTACAGAAGAATAATTTACCATCTAAAAGAAGACTCTTCTAAATTTAATGATGACAAGCATGCTGCTCCTGTATGTGTTTTAAGAAACCTTAAATAATATAAGCATATGCTGTAAGTGCATGAAATGAATATGCTCTATGTACAGGAAATGAGCCAGTGCATTGTAACCAGTTTGTTTTTCCTCTCTTAAATATTCATGTCAAGCCCTAAAGACCAGTAATCCATCAATTTTTGTTCCACCTACTCTGGGGTCATAAATAAAACATATTAAAATAAGAACATTTTCAGCAACATAGGAGGCAGTGGGTAGAGAAGTTCAAGAGTCTGTGTGCCAGGTACGTTTCCAGACAGGAGAGGTCACACTGTACACATCACTTCTTTATTGGTCTATATCCCTGCTCAGGTCTGGAAGCAATGTCTCTGTCTGTGCCGTGGAACAGATTGAACACAGGTTTGGTGGTGGAGCAGGATGGGGGTCGTATGTGTGTTTCCAAACCACCAAAGCATCCTCAGGCCACACCACAGCCTGTCTGCCGCAGCATAACAAAGCCGGTGATGTATAATGGGTTCAGCCAAATCAGCTGTTTTACATATGTGGCTCTGGATTTGACTTGGCATTTTAAGGAATGGGAGGAGAATGGTGCACAGCACGACTGAACGATGGTTTATGGAAAAGAACCTCGCAATTTCCATGACCCAAATTAATGCTCATGTATTCTGTAAATTTAATTTGAAGGAGCGAGATAGTGATGGGGTCAGAAAGGGATGTTGTTTAAAAGGAAGTGTGCGCTGAAGGGAACATACTTGTAAAACACACCAAGCAGCTCAGTTAGAGACACTAAAACATGAAACTCAAATAAAAACTGGATACAGAAGCCTCAATTTAGCATTTACAAAACCATGTCTCTTCCAGCTAACACATGAAACCAAAGCATGGTGTCCTTGCAAAGATAACCGACTGAAACACAGACTAAAGCAGCTCATGCCAGAAGTAAATATTTTGAGAGGTGAGAACATAGAATCCCTTTAAATGGATAGTTCAGATTATTTGATGTAGGGTCGTATGAGGTACTTATCAAAAGTCAGTGTATTCGCTACAATAAATGGCGGTCAACACACCTCCAGTTTGGAGAAGCAGAGAGGAGCAGCAGCATGGAGGCTTGGAGAGTATATAAATGTGTGTGTTTAGTCACCTTGTATTATTTCTAATATAATATTTGCTACTTTGTCAAGGGCTTGTGAATGAGTGTTTTTGTTTTGTTTTTGTTCTTTTTTCTTTTTAAAATAATCCAAACTGTCCCTTTAATGCCTCTGGCTGCATATTATTATTGCTGGCAATGTTGTAAATCAATGGACAGGACTGCTTTATGGCAATATTGGATTTGTAGGATTTTGCATCAATGTGCTGAAGTGCCTTGTTTTTCAAATATTTAGTTCACCATAACCAGACATTCCCATCTGTTTCCTCAACTGAATGTTCTAAAAATGTACTATATTACTATTTCTATCAATACTGCATGTAACATTTATTCACCAGCATTTTTTTGCAGTGATGAAGCTGCAAACAGAAAAAGCTGTGAAAAATCCCATCCATTACCACCGACATGAAAAATGTTTCCGCTATCAACTTGTTGACTGCAACACCCACACACACCTGCCAGTGAGGACTTTGGCCAGGAACATGCAGTGGACTCCTTTGGGCGAGCGCTTGGAGAAGTTGTGGGAGTAGACAGCCTTGCGGGCGAAGTAGGAGCCTTGGCCAAACATGGTGGCGTGTTTACCCAGACTCTGGGGTCGAAGTTGTGCTTGCAGATGCCCTCCACCACGTCGGCCGAGGTGCCGTGGAAGAGGTGGCGCTCGCTCAGCAGCCGGTCCATCTCTGACATACGCCGTGACATGTACTCCTTCTTCCTGTTAGAGCAGAGAGATGCAGAGGGTGAGATGGGATTTGGTGATGAAATTAACGTTTTTTGTTTTTTTTTAGTGTTCAGGGCATAAGACTGTCATAACACTACATCACACTGTCATAACTATGTCGTAACAAGCATGAGGTCTTTATGAATGTTTATAACTGATGTAATTAAGTGTCATTCAGTCAAGTGTGTAAATTTTAATGCAAAGTTGACATTGTTTGAGATGTCTTTGTTATGACAACTTGACCCTCATCAAGCCAATAATGTCTTTGTTATGACAACATGACATTATCAAGACAATAATGTCTTTGTCATGACAACTTGACTTTATCAAACATAAAGAAACTGTTCAGCTTTATTTTTTAACATGACTGTCAAAACTGTCATGTGGTTGGTTTTGACATTAACCTTCATAAGACTACAAGTGATACATTTTGGACTTGTCATAAGGATCTCATTAGGTTTCTTCACACTGTTGAACCCTTTTGTAACAGTGTCATGAATAATTTCCTGGACTTTAAAGTAAAGAGGTACCATTTGAACTTGTCATAAAGATGCCATTAAATGTTATGAGGCCAGTTTGACGACAGAGTGCAGTATCAAAGTGATTTAGCTTATGGAGTTACCTGATGGACAGACGGCGGTTAACTAGTTTGTGTTGCTAAAGTAGGCTAACTGCTGCTGCCTGCTGTTGCAGCCATGAAGATAGCTCTCTAATTTGCTGACTCAACCCGGCAAGAAAACCACCTTGGTACTGTGTTCCCTGTCCAACTGCCCAGACTCTGTGCATGTGCAGTTCTCAACAGACATGAAGGAAGCAAGATCGTTCACTCCTAAATTACTTCCATCGGATCCAGAAAGAAAGATGTGTTTAATTTAGAGTGCTATTAATTAAAACTTAAAAAAAGAAGCTTAATTGTTGTCCTGATGCAGTCTATTCTTTAAAAGTCATCTCAAACAATGCAACTTATTAAAAATGACATCTTGACACATAATGACAGTCACAAACATTCATAAAACTCATAAAGGATTCTTAAGATTCATAAAGGTGTCATGACATAGTTATGACAGAGTAATGACAGTCTTATGCACACCCCTTCAAGTAAAGAGTTACTGAAACCCCTGTGTACTCTTCATTCTTTTTGGGAACAGACTGATGCACAAAGACAGATCATCTTTCAGGTGATGAATTAGTAAACAGCTGGGAGCAGTCCTTCTATTTCTTTTCAGAAGTTGTGATCACAGCCTGGTTTGCTTTAAAACCAGGTAAGGACATCGGGCCTAATCCGTTTCCTTGATCAACACACACATACACACACACACAGAGCTCGTTTGATGGACTGAGCGGATCAATCGGGCAAGTGGAGGCGAAAGTGTTTCAGAGACAGCGAGGCTGTGACCCAGGCATGACCTCCCATGATCCCACAGCTTGTGACTTGACACTGCACGCATGCAAGCATCCGCACACACGCACAGAAACACACTTTTCCACAATACAGTTATATACAGATTTTTAAGACGAAGCGGCTCGACTTCCTGCCCAACATGCAGACACGCAAACAAGCAGTTATGGTTTCCCTGTCACGACCCGAGTGTGGGAAGAGGAAATCAACTGACATTCAGAGGGGGCATCACTTTCAGAGTAACACACACAAACACACACTGTCAGTCATTGTGAAACCGTGTGGTACCAGTCAGTGTGGGAGAGTTTAACTGTCACAGCTGATGGGACCTGCCTCGCTCTAACCACGGCGGTTAGCCCACTGTGTTCGTCAAAGGAACATCCTCATCAACAAACATCTCTCCGTCCTCCGTGTTCACACACACCACTGCTGACTCGTTCTCACTCAGTCCCACACAGCTGGTCCCATTTGCCCTATTTTCTGTTTTTTTTTCCTCCCTCCTCTCACGTTGTTTCTCACCCACCCTGTGTTTGTTGTTAGGAACTGTTCTTGTTCATGTTTCAAGTAAATATGCAGCTGTGTCCTCTCACATATTCTCAAGTTCAACAAGAGGAATGTAGATAAAAAAGGCTAACGATACATTTTCAGCCACAGCAGCAAAATATGTGAAACTAGGACAAAAGAGGAACCAAATAATTTATTTCAGCAGAAACCACACGCACTAAAATTCTGGCATAACTCATTCATAAAGCTGAACATAGATATGAAGGACTTTTTTCTGTCCTTATAACATAAAGGTCTCCAACTGTGATCAAATATATTCACTGTAAAAACAAATTACTATCAAACAGCTAAAATCATACCATTCTCGTGACAGAGTTCTGGTAATCATTTCAGCAGCTCAACAGAGTCACTTTCAATAAAACAACCACAAGTGCGTCAAAGTTATATGCCACAGCTGCACCACACAGCATGTAAAGGAAAAAAAAAAACATGCAAAAGAATGAAAGCACTCAAACCTGACAGCAGAACACTTTCTGATTCTTAAACACTGGGTTGCACCAACAAAGATTAACTTAATCTAAGATTAGTTCTAATCGGAGTTTAGAAAATGCAGAGCTCTGTTCGCACTATTAAAAACTAATCCCAAATCCAAGTTTATTGATGTAAACTGAAATTAAATAGAGTTTAATCAAAACTTGTGATTGCTCTGTATTCCTTAACATAACATTACATTGCTAGCTAGCTAAACAATTAAAAACATGTTACAATGTTTTCTAGCTACAGAGTAAAAAACATATATATATATATTGTTTACTTGTCACATTGTTTGCTAACTGACGAAAAACAACAAAAACATTATATTGTTTGCTAGCTAGCTAAAGGTAGGTTAGCCTAGATAGCCAACTTATGATGACTTAGCAGATTATTTTGCTGAGTCCATCTAAAAAGGAAGTCATTTTGCATGTTAAAGCTTATGAAGTGTAAGTTTAACGTTAATACTGGATCCCAGTTTAAAGTTTTGGTGCAACAGAATTAAATTAAATTAAATTTAGAAAAGTTTGCTGCAACATAAATTAAAATTAAACCATGAATTAATCAGGGTTGGAAAATAATCTTTGCTGGTGCGACTCAGCCAAAATGAACAAACTAACACCTGTTTGACTGATATTCCTTGGAGAGCAAAAAAAAAAAAAAAAAGAAAAACATGATTAAGAAAATAAATAAAATTGGGGATATCTGTTTTTGCAAATGAATCCTTCAAATGTTTTCTCTTGTTTTAGTCTCATGGGCACTATGTTAGTAGAATTATTGGAAATTCATGATTTTGAGGTTAAATTAACAGACAATCTCCAGCAATGAGGAAACGTCTGAAGTAACACACTTCTGCTTCGTGGCTCACCTCTTGTACTTCTCCCAGAGGAAGGGGTTCTGCACACGCTGGATCTTAATGATCCTGAACTTGGTCTCCGACACCGTCTTGTGGAAAAGGCTGTACACCGTTCGGTAGCTGCGGTCTTCACGTGAGACCGGCACCTGCAGGAAGTCCTGGCTCATTGTCATGGGCAACCATGTTTCTGGAAAAAGGCTGGGTGGGTTGGTGGTCGTCGGCGAGAGGGGATGCGATGTGGAAAGATCCATGGATGAGGAGGAGGACGAGGAAGAGGAGGAGGAACAGGGGAGGGGAGATGAAGAGAGGCCGCCCAATGTCCTAGAAAGAAAGAGACAGAAAGACATTAGAAAAACAGTACAATTGAGCTGCAACAACTAGTTGATTAAAAGCTGGTTCAAGCTTCTTAAATGTGAAGATCTGCTGCTATTTTTTGTCATTATATGAAGTAAATGAAGAGTCGTCGGACTTTGGATTGTTGATTGGACAACAGAAAGCCATTTGAAGCTGACATTTTGGGCCCTGAGAAACTGTGATGAGCAGATTAATTGACAATGAAAATAATCTGTAGCTGCCCTACATGATGGTTGAGTTTGCCACCTTGCTAGCCAATCATATAGACATACACACTCACAAAGTAAATATATGTTAAAAACAAACAAACAAACAAACAAAATAAAAAGTATATGCACACACACTCACAACCTGTTCCTGACAGCTGTATTGTGTCATTTCTTTTCTCTAAACATGGCAACACTTTATTTTATGGGTCCCATAGTTTCCTACCATTTACTAGACAGGAAACAAGATGCAACTGAAAATTTAAAGGAGGAACCTGGAAGGAACTATTTAATGCAGTGCTAATGACGAGGAAAATGGAGACAGACACTCGTCCAGATGTCTAATTACTTGGAAGTGTCATTTCAAAATACACTTCCTGTTACTCGCTGACGTACTACTCGCTGGAGTCTAGAAGTTTTAAGTCAGTGCTCCACAGGTCAGTTTAACATGCAAAAATGTGAAATTTGTCAACTGATAAGGACAGAATTCAATATATCTATAGAATAATATAGCAATGATGAATTTATATTTATTCTGGTTGATTTTCAGCAGAAACTCCACTGGAAATCCACAACTTTTTGTAATAAACTGCACATTCAGAGCACAAACTTAGCGCCAGCTACCAGCCACATGCTGGTAAAACATCCAAGTGGCAGGTAGATTTGCTTTGCTCACCAGCCAAAAAACAATGGTTATATATTAAGAAGCTGGTAAAATTTGAACATTTACAGTTCTGGTCATTCAGTCAGTGATCAAAAGCGCCCTGGAAAAAAGAGCACCCTGAACACAACTAACAAATAACTGTGAAGGATCAAAATAAACCACCACAATGCATGTGTTTCAACATTTTTTTCAAAGGTGAACATTTATCAAAACACATCACAGTGTGCAGTGGTTCATTAGACTGACCAAGACCTGATCAAAAATACTGGCTCCTGTTCACTCTAAAATATAACTGTCGCAGATGTTTGTATTTTTTTCCCCTAGAATTTGAAAAAAAAACCCCACAGTCCTTTCCAGGAAACCTTAAGGAAACTATTAGAAAATCCCACAAAATTAAACACTAACTACAATGCATTTACTTTTGCTCCATACCATGAGGAATATAGTGCATATTTTGCCAAAAAGTATCAATATTAGCTTATTTATTATTCTATTGTTAAGCTACAATAGCACTGACATAAAAATAATACAGTTAGGGATGATTTCCCAGAAGATAAATCAATAATAAATGAAAACTGTGACACACATGCATTCAAACCATTGAAAAATCATTGATGTTGCCCTCATTTATAACGTTGCCCAGTTAAGGACAAGTTAAAAATAAATAGGACATGATACAGATAAGAATTTAAAAAAAAACTAAACAAAACAGAAAAGCCCCATTAAAGCAGTTACACATTGAACCAGAGAGGTTTGTAATCATGATTTTAAATTGTCCATTAGTAAAGTATTGATTTTAGTGTGTGTTGAAGGTCATTCCAAGAATCCGGGGCACTAAAAGAAAAACCTGACCTTAAACATAAACCAGTTATTTGACCGAAGCATGCATGCTAGGGCTGCACGATAGAGTAGAAAAAAAAAATCATATTGCACTTATTTTGACAGATATTGCAATTGAGAGTCCTGATTAGTGGGAACAATATTTTTTTCCATCACAATATTTGTTTTCACTGAAAAAACAAACATGTTTTCTTTCATCTGGACAAGATTTGTAGGCCAGCACATCTCTGCAGCACTGCAGTACTTCATTATAATGCTGTTTTGTAACAAATTCTTCCTACATCAAAAAACTGCAGCTTCTGCAATTTGAATATTGCACTTGGCTATATTGCAATTGCAATAATATTTTGATTAATTGCACTGCCTGATCTATAATCCACTCTTTCTTCTACACCATCATATACAATAAAACACAGATGAATCTCCATGCATATGAATAAGGATAACGAGTGCTTCACCCACAAGCTGTACACCACAGCATGCTACCTATGTCTACTCCTTTCTACAGCCTTAAACCCCATGTGTTTCCACTCAAAACTGCATCCCAACGTAGAACAAAACCTCTGTGATGAACCGAAACGTCTGCGCTTCCAAACTCATCTCCCACCAACTGTCAACAATGACATCACCGCGCTGCAGTGAGTGGAGCAGCTCCACAGCAGCCGCCAGCCGTCAGCAACCAAACAAAACAGCAGGGCCGCGCGAAAGTGAAGCCCAGACACCAAACAAGACAACAGGGAGGCAGTCAGAGCGAGGGAGAGACAGGAACGAGAACAAGAGAGAGGGGAGGATAAAAACGCCAATTGCGGAGCTGCCATGAAAGTGACAAAAAAAAACTATTGTGTCTGGCGTTTGAGTCAATAACAGTGGTTTGGCTGTCAAGTTATCGCTCTCTAAGTGTAAATGCTGTTAGCCCTATCAGCCATAAGAGAGTGTGCATGTGTGTGTGTGTGTGCGTGTGTGTGTGTATTGTCAGGAGACTGTGATCAGTGTGACTCTGAGTCAGTGCAACGTTTTTGCTTTTTTTTTCCCTCCTCTTTTCTCTCTCTGTTATCTTGTCTCTCCGGTCTCAATCTCTCCCCGAAATCGATGTCTCTATTCCCCATGTGCTTTGAAGAGATCACAGACAGCCTGCTGCAGAAAACAAGTGTGAAATGAAAAGGGACAGATAACAAGAGAGTGATGGAGTCGAGAAGAGAACGAGTGAAAAGGGAGAAAGATTGGGACAGATAATGAAGGGGGGAGGGAGAGAGGGAGGAGGAGGAGGCTCAAAATAACATCATCAGGACTGGAGAGAGGCGGGGAAGGAGCAAGAGGGAGAGTGCCAATCAAGCTAATGACCTTAACCTCACAGATTGTTCCTGTTGCCACACACACCACACACACACACAGAAGTAGTGGGTAACTAAGTACATTTACTCAAGTACTGTACTTAAGAACAAATGAGGTACTTGTACTCTACTTTCCTACTTTATACTTCTACTCCACTACATCTCTGAATCAGATATTGTACTTTCTACTCCACTACATTTCTCTGACAGATTTAGTTACTTTAGGACTAGTTAGGACTAGTTTACTTTAAGACAAATAAATTATTCAAAACACCCTCTTGAATTAGTAGGAAAATGGATCTATGGATTTATCAAGAAAATGAGCCACAGATTATTCAACAATGAAAATAATCGTTAGTTGCAACTCTATTATTTTTCCTTAAATAAAGTTAAGTGGATCTAAATACTTCTTCCACCACTGTGCACACACTCACACACACACAAACAAATATTTTGGGATGACACTGCATTGACTTGCATTCATTCCCTGGGGGAAAAAACTAAATGTAACCAAAAAAACAGCATCAATGCTCAGATTTTAATGATTTGCCTATTTTTTCTGCTCATGCTGTGACTGTGCGATCATATTTTTGTCCCCACAAAGTGATTAATTGAAGCGTGCACACAACAAACGGATGAAAAAGTCCCAGGGACAAATCCCTCGATCCAAATTCCAGCTCCCCACAGTCACATTTCACACTCCTTCACTCACCAGCTCGGCTCTGCTGTGCACCCAGTCTGGAAACCATTTAGACCTCTAACTTCCTCTCACTGCACTCTCTCTATCTCTGTGACTCGCTGTCCTCTTTCTCCCTCACTCCTCCTCCCCTGCTTCCTCCATCTAATTTTCTCCCTCTTTCCTCCAGCCCCTGCTCTCCATTTTGTCCTCTCTTTGGCTGTCAAACCCCCGTGCAGGAACAGCTCGTGCTAGCGTTCGCTCTGTGCGGGACACTGGCAGAACACAGTGACAGCAGCCTGCTCGGCAAAGGAAGTGAAACATTCTGCAAATGGGGTGAGATGACTCTGCTTGTTTCCAATCTGGTATCGCTTGTTTCAGGAATATCACTGAGCAGCGTTGCCGATCACTTCACTGCTATTAAGACAATGGCAGCTGAAAGATGAAAACTCCTGAAATCAGCTCATAAAATTGGACAGATATCACCGCATTCACAGATTCCCCCTCCTTAGGACAAAAATAAAACTTCAGTGGAAGTTTCCTGTATTGTGAGGACTAACTGGATTGATTTTGTGTGTTTCTTGTCCTCATTTGCCTCATTATCTAATTTTCGTCTCCCTGCTTCAGGCCTGCTTCACCCTGCACAGGACGACTCCTGAGTCCCGGTGACTCTGTTTGATTTGCCAAAAATCTGAAGCGTTAATATGGGTTTCAAGTTCAGCTCAGGCTGCCAATGTGCAGCCGCACTGGAACGGATTAAAGGTGAATGTGGTGTTCACAGGCTTTTGAGTATTCAGCCCTGACTGCGACATTAGCATTGTGTACCGACCTCTGTGTGCCTGCCAGTCTCCAAACAGGGACTCAGGACGCTCACAGAACACAAAGAGCCACAGGGAGACAGTGTATCACATACTGAAGAGCCAACTTTATGTGAGTGTGGTGTGTGTGTGTGTGTGTGTGTGTGTGTGTGTTACTGTGCACATGTTGCCAGGCACTTTATGTAAAGTCGAGTACTTGTTCTAATAGTTAATGTGGCTTCATATCCGAAATACAAAATGTTCTCTCACAAGGTTGAGATCTGAGTGCGAAATGATCTGCGAGGCTCTGCCAGAAAGTACAATGGGAACTAGAGACAAAGAGAGACTATCAATCAAGTGAATGACCTCTACATATCCACTGAGGACTGACTGTTCCCCTCACTTTGCCTTACCATTAATTTTAACAGCACTTCTGAACCCTAATGCTTTTCAGAGTGTTCTGTTATCCTTCAGGCTTCTCAGAAACAATACTTTTATGGAACCGAATAGCTTCCATATTGACAGGACAATTAGCTTGCTGGTCAGCTCGTCCTGTATGTGACGAGATGATTGGAAGAAACAAGCGTGTACAGCCTAACCTCAGCATGCTAACAGGCTCACAATAACAATGGGAAAAGAATGATGTTTAGCAGGTAAGATGGGAGGTCACACAGTTTGAGAACCATAGAGCCCCTGCACGGTAGGCATGGATGGAAATATGGAGGGGAAATATGACACTAAGTTGAATGAGTATGGTTTATGGAACATAAACAAAAAAAGGTTTATGATGCT
Organism: Lutjanus argentimaculatus; assembly: GCA_034769285.1. Classification (NCBI taxonomy): domain Eukaryota; kingdom Metazoa; phylum Chordata; class Actinopteri; order Lutjaniformes; family Lutjanidae; genus Lutjanus; species Lutjanus argentimaculatus. Next base: position 10,481,317 of record JAWZSL010000001.1, read on the forward strand.
CTTGTGCTGACCTTTATTTTACTAAAATCCAACTTTGTGCAGGGGTTCTGAAGTGGGACGTGCCACAAAAAGTTTGAGAATCGCTGCTTTAGTGTATTTGCAGCATGCTAACGCTAATTAGCACAATGTGCTGATGGGACTAGTGGGAATGTCATATGTTTTAAAGGTATTTGGTCATAAACCAAATCAAAACTGTGACCTACATCAAAAGTCAGAGGATCACCAGAGTTATTACAATTATCATGAGGGGAACATCAATGTTTCATTGCAATCCATTGAACAATTAGTGGCACACACTGCCATCCTCAGAGCTACACTGCTAGCATGACTAAAACTATTCTGGGTAAGTAACATCCAGGCTAGACCTCTATATGTCTTTGCCTACTTATTTTAAGAAGAAACTATGCAGGATTTTTCCAAAAGACCATGCATAAACTCATGCATCCACAGAGATCCCATCCTCTGGCCTGTACTGTCTAATTTTCTCATTATTTATCTGTACTTAAGACACTTTACCAACCCAAAACATCGATATTTGACATCCTGGAAATGAGACTCAACGATCAAGAGCTTTTTGGTGTGTTCACAAAGAGCTACTGACAAATCCTACTTATTCTACTTTTAAGAGCAGAGGGGATGTGTCTGCACTTACTGTAGGTGGGGCGTAAGCATCACGGAGGACATGAACATGGGTCGCTTCTTGATCTGACGTCTAAACCCAAAGACCGCGTTCTGCTGGAAGCCCTCCCTGATGTTGAGGATATACTGGTTCTGGAGTGTAATGAATCGCACCTCCTTAAGACCCCTCGAACTCGCCTCCTCTATGAGCTTCACCACGGGCTGTGAAGGAGTAAAAATAAAGAGTTTAGACTCAACTGTTCATTATTTTATGAAGTTGACTGTTGTGCATTTTCATTCATCAGAAGAAAGAGGAAGAAAGAGTTTGGAGAGGGAAATGTCAGTAAAGTGTGGTGCAATGTTCAGATATCAAAAAGTCAAGCTGATAACAAGTTTCATGGTGAGACACAAACTCTCACGGACAGAAACAAGTCAATCTTTTCTGATTTTGTGAAATAAATTGCAATTGGCTGGGGACACCTGTGTCACAGGGGGTGTTTTAGGTGTGTATATGCGTGTGTGTGTCTCAATCGATCTCATCACAGCAGCTAGACAATTGATTGGTGTGGGCAGAGTTAATGCGTCTGGCCTCATGTTCATAGAGCGTGCACACAAACAAACCATACACAACACACACACACAGCACTGTAAATGCACCGAGTGGCTCACCTCGGAGTATTCCCTCCAGCCAAAGTTGTCTCTGCAGTAGTACTTCCACACTGTGTGACAGCTGGGGGTGGGGTTTGGGTTCGTTGTAGGCATGGGTAGCGGGCTGGCGGGGGTGGTCAGTCGTCGGACACGGTCAAACTCCAGGTCACACACTCGCATCGCCCCGAAGTCTAGGGAAAACACCCTACCCCTGAAACACAAAGTCAAAATTGTTGTTGAAAATAATAACTAATTGTTGCTGCCAGACAGCATGAAAAAACATATTACACATTCACACAGTCGGCTAACATGTGGCTGTGGCATGGTGACCTTGTTGTTAAATGGTTACAGCCACATGTCTGGTCATGCGGCTGCTGATTAAACCTTAATTTAACCCGAGTGCCCTGGAGCAAGACAACCAAACCTCCAATAGCTCACTCAGTGTGAGTCACACAGGATGACAGTGACTACGTGACTTTCAGGCCGCATGTTAACACACAGAGAATGGAAACAAACAAAACATACATGATGAAAACATTATAGTTACACACCCTGAAAACATAAACGCCACTGTAATAATTCACATATTAAACTTATTTCAATAAGAGCTCTTCAAAAGAAAAAACAGACCAGAACAGAGAATCTGTCACGATTTAACATGAGGGAAACTTCCAAGGAATATGCTATTTCTGCTATTTTAACATGTAGCATGATGTCATGGTTATAGGCATAGTTCAAACTTTTGCAAAATTTCCTTATGCTTTCTTGCTGAGATTTAGGTGAGATGAGTGATATGACTCTTGTGTCATATCTGGCTAGCTTAGCTTTGCTTATATTGTATTAATGTTAGTAAGTGAGCTTTGGAGTGTTTGGTAGGGGAATTTGTAAACTCTGGACAGACCCAGGCTAGCTGTTTCCAGTCTTTCTGCTCAGCTAGTCTAACCAGCTGCCTGTTTTAGCTTCATATTTAGCATACAGTATCAGTCTTCTCATGTAATTTCCAGAAAGTGAATAAGCACATTTCCCAAAATGTCAAGCTATTCCTTCAAAGCTCTGCCTCTATTTTTGTGAAATGACATTGTCTTCATAGAGAAGTTATCAATCAGGTTCAGCTAAACAATGATTTTGCTAACATGCTAAAATGTTAGCATTTGCTAAATCTTAGCTTTTGCTGACTAAATAAATGGTGGAAATGCATAATCTTGTTATGCTCATCGCAACCTCCCTTAACCCCTCTCTGTCTCGACAAGCGTGGGTCAAAACCCCATTATGTGTGTGTGTGCGTGTGTGTGTGCGTGCGTGCGTGTGTGTGTGCATCCGTCTCTCTGCATTAGTCCTCCATAGGGCCTCTGGCAAATCCTTTCTGGGTCAGACATACCACTCACATAAACGTGGGCATCATACGCTGGCACGCTATGCCATGGACAGCAGACAGACAGAGGCACACACACACACAGAGACATACACACATGCACACACAGACAGAGAGACATGCAAACTTTGCAAGACACTCACACGGGCAAAACACACAAAAACACGCACACAGCCTGACAGTGTTAATGGGCTCATTGATTTTTGCCGGGAAACTAATTGGATGTAGTGTCAAAGGTTAGACATCGGTGAGTGTGTGTCTGTCTGGAAATGAGTGTGTGTGGTGTGTAAAGCATGGGCTGTGTTCTGCCTCAGGTTTGTTCTAAATAAAGCACATGAAGTGCAGCCTTTAGATGTTCCCCATCTAAAACACAGAGAGGCTGATGAGTTATTAGTTCAACAGCCTGGAAAAGCAAAAACCTCATATCAAGTATTTGGTTTCATCTACTGTAAGTGCAATTACTGGTCACTGGGGTTACTGGCACACACAAACACGTACACATCAGTTTCAGTCAGGAAGGTGAGGTGCTGAGTCATTTTCCAAAAACACATATGCACACAGATACAAATACTATTTATATACACTGTATTTACAGTTTGTGTTTCTGCTCAGTCATGGGGTGACTGTGCCTCTAAGAGGAAGTGAAATAGGAATCAAATCACTGAGCACGTGCAGAAACAAAACAGCAACTCAGGAGTGAGTCACTGATTATCAGATCACCAGATTACCAGAAAGTCAAGGCAGTTAGATAACACAGATGTCCATGAGTTCTTGTTTTCCTTGTTGCATTATTCAGGCATGTTTCCATCTCATACAAAACAGAGAAGTGAATATTAAAGCGATAAAAGAGATAAAACAGAGAAACAGAACAGAGAGCATGATGGTAACGGAAACAAATTAGCTGTGAAAACAGTACATCCTTTATTTCACCTCTGGTCAGCCAGTTCTCTTCTACTCACTTTGTTTTCTTAATTTTTTCTGACTTTGTTCGTCATCTCTCTGCTCTGTTCCCTCTTTCACTGCTTCTTTATGTCTCTCCACATATCTCTGTTCTCTGTGCTGTCTGTCTGAACAAGAAAGTAGTCTGGGTGCACCTGCATGCCCTCCTTCTCCCTCTCTGTTTTACCGTCTCTGCCTGTCGGTATAGAGCACTTTCTGCTTGCAACAGTATGTTATGATGACAAGAGCTTCTATATATGCACTGTTAAAAATAATACAGGAGTTTAGAGGAATCAGCTAATCTTTTCATATTAACTTAATGCAAATAAACAACTATTTATTAATTCAAGTTAATCATAAAAAGTGAGTTCTTCTAACTTTAAATTTTGTTGACTTAAGGAATGTCATTAAATTAAGTTTCCAAAGAAACTTGATCAGCATATTAGCAGACTTCTCAGCATGCGCTGTGTGAGCTAAAACTTTATAGTTTCAAGAAAACAATATAATGGCAACTTTGTGTGCGTGTATAATACACTGTAAAATAAGTCATGGTTGCTGTTTTTTAACAATACTGAAAACACAGAACCCTGATGGAGGTTAGTATTATATTCTTACAATTGCAGCTGCAGCTGGAAGTTCTCTTTGTGAAATGAAGAAGTGATTCTTCAAACTGAGAAAATGTGAAAGGAAATCAATTTTGCTTGTTATGATAGTTAGTGTCACTGAAGAGTTGTTGGTTCAACTTCATATCTTAAGCTTATTGAACATGTTTTGTCAAATACAACTGAATTAATATCAAGTTTATTTAACTAGAGAAGTTAATTTATTTTGAATCATTACAAAATTACCTCAATTTGTTTTTTCAATTTCAGCCAACTGATAGTTTTAAGGCAGCTCAAACACTAACTTTTTTAAGTTAAAACAAATTGTTTATTTTTACAGTGTGTGTGTGTGAACTAGAAGCGACTTATGATGCACACACATATTGTCAGGTTTAGTTATGAGGAAGCTGGTTGCATTTACAGGCAGCCTCCCCACCTCACTGATTACCTTGGTCTCTCTCTCACACACTCACACTCAGATGAAGACAGGTCTCCAGAGAGGTCAGTCACTGAGTCCTTTTCCCTCCCTCGCTCCCAGACTGGTTTGTGCTGTTCTAAAAATAAAATTCCGCCAGTTAAATTAAGTGCACTGAGATTCGGTGCTTTCAGCGCGGAGGCCAATCAAAAAGTTGGAAAGAGACACGAGGCACACCCACCCTGGCAGGGTCCACACTTTGCAAGACCACGCTTGAAATGTCGGGCTGCTCCAAGTTTGTACAAAGGTGCACACACGAAAGTGTGGCAAAAGTACACACTTCTTTACTCAAGTAGAAGTACAGACAAAAAAAGGCTAGTAAAAGCAGAAGTACTGATTCAACTTCTTTACTCAAGTAAAAGTGAAACAGTACAGGCTCTGAAATATACTCTAAGTACAAAACTAGAGAGTAGCCTGAAGGACATCTCTACCAGCTTAAACCATTCTAACTAAAATAATTGAAAAAAGAAGCAATCTGTAACAATTGTACAATCCAAAAATTTGTATTGCAGTATAAATAACAAGTTGGAATCATAGGCGGTATATTAAATAGGTTGAATTCCTATTTCCCCGTCCCCTCCTCCCCAGACTCAAAGAAGTTCAGACAGGCTGCAGAAACACTGCAGAAGTGCATGACGAGCACAACATTATAATTTGATAATAAGAAACGATGACGAGTCCTACACAAGTTGATCAGCTGTTTATAACTGTCAGTTGTCTGTCAATGTAAAGCTAAACCCGTGACCTTCAAAACAAAAGCCCACTGTACCTAAAATACTCACTCTGGAGTTTGAGTTCAGTGGCTGCCTGTCTCACTGTCTGCCAGACTCCATTAACATTTTGCTCAATTTAGCAACTATAAACTTCTACTCCCTTTAAATTATTATTAATGATTTCTTATAACTCATACACTTACTGATTTGGTGCACACTCACCATTAATTTGAACTCTAATTAATGTGAAAGAGGCAAACAAAAAGTTTGAAAAAAGCTAATTTCAATGGAGGTAACCGCGGCTGTAGTGTGCTGTCAGAGTAGTGAGTATTTAAACTTCCTTAATGTTTGATGATATATCATGGTCATTTTCTGATTTATTACATTAAATATACAGATTTCTCCTTCAAGAACAGCAATGAGGTATTTGTACATTGCTACTTCCCACCCCTTAAGTCCACTGAAAATGCAAATCTACAGAGCAGATTTGGAGCGCTGTATTTTCCAGGAAAAAAAAAAGACATTTGAATGGAAAACCCAACCGCTGACTAAAGAGGGTGTTTGTATGCTAAAGGTGAAAGCAGAAGGCCCTTGAGCAAAGCACGTGGCGCTGAGACTGCACCAAACCTGCTCTGTTCTTGTTACCGGGCAGCTCCCAGGTGTGAATGTGTGTATCAGTGCTGAATGTGGGAGCAGGGTGTTGCATGAAAAAAAAGGGAGAGCGTGTTCAGCAGAACCTTTCCCTGGATAAATAAAAGGTTAAGAAAACTCACTGCACTGTCAAAATGGCTGTTAATCCTCCACACTGCCTTTAGCACACACATACACACACACACACAACTTCAAACTTTCTCACGGCTACACACACAAGGACCCGCATACCAGCATCAGTCATGCTATTGTGAACGTCACAGGCTAGAAAAAAAAAATAACATGAGCCGTGTACACACACACACACACACACACACACACACATTCTTTTGACAGATTCACGCACACAATCTTCATCCAGTCACGCCTTGATAAGTCAGTCAACCAAATCTGCTGACGAAGTCTTCCTTCATACACACACATACACGCACACACACACACACCACCTTGTTGTCATGGGTAAGAAGAGTCATTTCCTCGTGTTAGAGCAGTTTAAATGTACTTCATTTGTTTTCTGTTTTTTAGCTTTTAAGGCTGTGAAGTCAGCCACACACAGGGCGAGAACAGGAAGAAATGTACTCTGTCATCCCCTGCATGTCCTGGATTGTTCCTGTTAGAGTGTGTCTCTGTCTGTCCTCCTCTACAGCGGATCATTAAGCTCATAGTTCAGGGTGTCCTCGCTCTCAGCCCTTTAAACCTCTCTTTGAAATTTTAAAACTCTTTCCCGGGTACAAAGCGTGAAAGAAACAGGGGGTAAGATGGAAAGATAAATGAGTTTGACATTAAAAAAATAACACTTTGTGACACTTGAAAAAAGAGAAGAGAAGAGCTGATGGAAAAAAGATGAGACAAACACACAAAAAAAGAGCACACACACACACATGTCCACATCTCTCACGCCTCTTTAGGCCCTCCAGGGGACAATTGAGGATTGAAAAAGAGATAGAAAGGGAGTAAAAGAGGGGACAGAATAGGAAACGAAGAGGACGAAAGACAGAATGACTAACGATTGTAGAGATAAAGGAGGAAGAGGTGGAGAACGGAGGAGGGGGGGGGTTGACGATGAAGAGATAAAGGCAGACTCTGAGTAATAAGAGGCAGAGCGACCCAGACCTCGCCCCACTGATTCATGGCATGGGCTGTCTGACACGTTATAGCCACACGCACACAAACACACGCACCCGCAGACACAGAGTCGACACTCGGTCTGATTATCTTGACACCGCCTCTTTTCACACACACGCAAACAAGCTCTTACAGACACAACCATCCTTGATTTTCTTTGATTAGTGACACAATGAGGTAACACGGATGGAATCCCCCGCAACACACACACACACACACACACACACACACACACACACACACACCACACACACACACACACACCTTGGTGTCAGGTCGCTCTGCCCTTGGTGCTTGGTGTCCCTTTATGTCAGTTAATGACAAGTGAGGCTTTTATCACCTTGCTGTTGACCAAAGGGCCTCTGTCACACGCACATATAGGAACAATGTGTGCTTCGTCATGGTTACGTAAAAATCAGCAAGATGTTTTTCAAGTCCTAAAGTCCACCCCACCCCCTTGTCCCTTACGCAGATATTACAGGACATTGGCCTAATTATTAAAGAATTTTCAGTGGAAATCTGATTTAAACTTAAACTTGCACTGCCTACCATTTTTACACCAAAATTAGCGCATATAAACAGGTTTTCCTGGGTGTAGCTAAACCTGTCATATGTAGGCAACTGACCCTTTTTTTCCATTTTTCCACTTTCTGTTTTTTTTTTCCGATGTTTTGCTTGAAAGCAGAGACTGAACTTGTGTGGGCAGGAAAGCAGGGAGAGTTTTTTTCAAGTCTCTGTGTGGTATGCAAATAAAATGTATCAATATCATCATTACTAATATATAAACTGAATGCCTTTTTTCTTATGAATTATATTAACCATGGCTCTCTGAACACTAATAACTGAATAGCCTGAACACCTATAACACCAAAATATACAATTCAAAGTTAGTGTTACTTTAAACCCTTTTACTGGTAATGGTATGGAGTGACATTTTATGCCATGTTATGGTCCACTTGACCATAATAATGCAGCAATGTGTCTTCCGTGTGTCTGTGGATACAATGCTCACAAAGTAAAAATAATAATAAATAATTTTTCTGGCACAACATAAGATTTTCCATGGCATTTCACATTTTTGCTCATTTTCCATGTGCTGTCTGGAAACTTGGTCAACTTTTTTTTATAGGTTTTCCAGGTTTTCCAGGACGTGTGGGAACCCTGGTCATGTAATACTCTTAAAATCAGCCAAGGGGAAATAAATGTGTCTTTCATATTTTCTCTCTCTCTCACACACACACTCACTACAGCACAACATAAATCTGTTAGCAAGCAAGTGTACAGCCGAAGATTATCACGGTATAACTTTTAGAAGCGATGACTGTGACATTCCTCCTTACTGCTGAGTTCATGACTAAGGCGGATTAGCCAGACTTCCATTCCTGCTTATCATATGGATGGGATTAACCTGTGCTATGGATCATACACACATGGGAACAGCTCGGCGCTGAACACGCACTAACATACACACATTACAATAGGCTGCACAGGACATAATCAGATACAGGCACACACTCCCTCTCTTCCGCACACACACGCACAGAGCAGAAGGCAAAACAGGCCTGTGTTGCCATACCGACAGTAGAGCTTGTTAAGTCATCTGCTGCTCTTTAGATCACTAACGATGTTATCATTTGGCTATGGTAACCACGGTGATGCCTTCGCCCAGTGTGTGTGTGTGTGTGTGTACTTGCGTGCATGAAAAGACAGGCTGGATTGCGTCTCTAAAGAAAAGTATCAAAAGAGCTCTCACACACATACACACACCCAGTGCAACACAAAGCTTCGAGTAAATGACTGAACGGAGAGCTGAATAACTAGAACAGTGTGAACGCTGTGCAGTTCACTGACTTTCATGTTTGTCTCTAAGAGCCCCAAAACCAATACTGAGTTTACCCAGCGTCAACATACTGTATCTCCGAAACAAACAATTTAATAACGTCCACATCCACTAGAGGCAGGTCAGCAGCCTATTTTCAGTTCTAGCCTGTGGTGTAAATAAACGCCGGATTAGAAGAGGCCAACAACACCATAAACCACTTCTTTAAACCAGGAATTAGCCTGTGTTTACTTCCTGTAGATGAATGGCTGAACAACACGCAAAAAAAATCTACCAACCCGCCCATGCCGTATTGATATTTGTCAGAGGGGTTGTGGGTGTCAGGAATGAAATGTTTTACGTCACGTGAAGTGTTTTACGTTACGCCTTCACTCTACCGTTCTCAAACAGTCAAACCTGTTTTTAGGGTCAGGGTGAGAAAAGCATTATATACACTTCACGTATATATTATACACTACACATCATATTTTGTCACACATTTTTCTATGTTCAAAAAATTGCAGCTTCTGTGGTTTGGACATTGCACTTGGCCATACTGCACTATTTCAATTGAATTCACGATATGTAAATTCTGTTGCTAAAAAGACGTAGCATGGGCATGGGATTATGGGAGTTGTTATCTTCACTTTTAAACAACCACTGAATGATTTCAGGCAGAAATGGCTGAGGTAATGTTAAAGTTTTATTCACATTATGTAAGTTTAAGGTGCCGACTTCCTTCCTGACTCTCTCACATAGCCAAAGTCTCCCATGTTTTCTTGAAAGTTATACCAACCAGCACCTAACTAGCAACAGCTAGCAGGAAACACATATTTACCTTGAATAAACTATGGATTTCTATGTTTTTAAACATTGTTGGAAATATTTGGAAAATTTAAGTACACAACTCAACAAAATATATAACATTGGTATCGCGTTTTTAGACATTTTAATTTGGAAATGACACATATCACACTTTTAATTGTGCAGCCCTAGTTGACAGTGTCTGGGATGGTATAATTAGGTGAAAGTGAGTGTGAATTGAGTGATTATCTAGCTTGTAACAAAAGTGTGTCAAGAGACTTTAAAAGCTAATTATCAAATTATATGTGTGAGTCAACTCAACTTATAAAATATCACATAGAAAATTATAAGAAATATTTCTAACAGCTTGTGTGCTAATCATACCAGAAACAAATACAAATATTTGTGCTGTGCAAAATGTTTAGTGCACATTACAAACTGAATGACTTTTGCTCAGTATAAAAGGAAAATAATCATTATTATCATCATAATGACAACAGATATTTGTCAAAGTCACTGGTGCGATTATTGTGGCATTTCTAGTTTCTACTAGAGTTTCAGTGGAGTGAGCCAGATGGTCCTGTCTGACTGTATGAGAGCGTAACAACACACTCAAAAGGCCTCTGAAGAATTTGGGTTGACACCACCAGGTGCATATCCTGTTTGTGGAGCAATATGCACTTTGCATAGAGTTTCAGTTGAAGACATGAGTCAACAAGTCAAACACACGGACACATACAAATCTCTGTACACTCACGCAACCCCCACAGACATAAACAAAGACAGACACGCACATCGCCGCTTAAAAGGCTCAGTTAATCATGAACAACCTGATGATCTGATCGGGGTGTGGACATGGTTGATAGTTCGGGGGTATAATGGCATAACGCTGTGTCAATGATTGCACATGTAACCTGATTCAGACAATAATGTGACTTAGACAGTGATCATATTTGCTGATTACATTAACTGGGGTTGGGTACTTGGGTAGTGGATACCATTTACGTAATATCGATCAAAACAACACAGAACCATGTCGCATCGAAACTTCTCCAGTCAAACTGCAATCAATCCTTTCTGTACCCAGATCTTTAAAAAAATTAGGATTTGCACGGTTTTATTTTATACAACAAGTGATGAAGTAGGAAAAAAGCATCAAATGAAGCACTCTACTAGTATTCGTATTTATGAGCACTGGTATCATAATTTCTTAAACGATACCCAGCCCTAATATTAACACATTATGAGACTGGACTTGGAGTGAACATAAAATAGTTAGAATGTGATATTTTAGCTTCAACTGCCTTGAAGACATATTTCGATAATCGACTGATTCAAAGATGTCAAACATTGTCTATTTTCATTTATGTGATATCTTTGGGTTTTGGACCGCTGGTCGGACAAAACAAGCCACTGTGGGCTTTAAGAGAACATGACAGACAAACAATTAATCAAGAAAATATGTGGCAGATAATGAAAATAAACTAAATAAATGATTAATCATTTAGTCTATAAATCTAAAAAAATTGTGAAAAATGCTCACTACAGTTTCCCAGAGTTATGTCTTCAGATCGCTTCTTTTGTCCAAAAAACTACCAAAACTGACTGAGACGACTTAGCGACTATCAAAATACTTGGCAACAATTTTTTTCTGCTCAACGTAGTCCCTATAGAAGTACACTTTGTCTGACACCAGGAAAAACGACCAGTTTGCTGGCAATATTTTGCTAGGTTTTCACAAACATAGTAACATCATGGGATAAGATATAAGGGGGACTTGGACTTGGACTTTGTCATATGGCTACCATGGAGGGGTCATCTTCAGTGATGAATACAGTAAACAGAAATATAAACAGAATAACTGATATGCAAAGTGTTTCCAATAGGGTCAGTGGAGTCGATGTAGATGTCCTCTTTGTGTGTGTGTGTGTGTGGAATGTGCCTGTGTACAGTAGAGAGTCACAGGAAGCAGTGCATGCTCCTTTATGTCACCCCACCAGGGCTCGCCAAGTGCTTGCATGTGTGTTTCTATGTGGGTGTGTGTGGGAGAGTGAAAGAGAGGTTTATCTCTGTCTGCTAAGAGGCGTGCGTGTGAGCACTGCAAGCCACTGAGCTCCTCTGTGCAGCACATTCGTGTGAGCGTCTGCATGCCAAGCACTGTGAGCGTGTGTGTGTGTATGTGTGTGACACAGCAGTGGTGTGCATGTCTATGACCGAGGGAAGGAGAGAAGCTGCCAAGTGCGTCTGTGTCAGTGACCGCACAAGGCAACTGAGGGGTCATGGAAGTTCACAGCTTTCTGCCATGAGTGCCGTAAAGTCTGATTCAGACGGAGCTCTGGCCAATCACAGGGTGAGTTTGGGAGCAGGGGAATACAGGAAATAGATAACCAATATCAGGGCCGGGAGATGGAGGGCCATGTCTACACATACAAGGGCACGATAGCTGATATGATACACGTTAACTAGAAGACACGTGACAGTCAAAACACACACACACACACACACACACACACACACACACAAAGAGATAAAGGACAAACACACACTTTCACACATGCATTAATCAGCCACATTTACTGCACTAAGAACTGTGAAAGTCACACTCACACGGGCACATTCACTTGGCTGCAGTCCATCAGCCACACATGTACAGAACAGCTGTAGAGTCAAAGCCTTCAGTTTGTCACCGGTGGTGGTGAAACCAAAGAGGAAGCTCGCTCAGGCCGAAGTCTACTGTTTCCAACATGCCGAACCAGAAGTGCTTATCATTCACAGGCAGCCTATCAGCTTACTGCACCATTGTTGCCATGTCACAAGTGTCAAATATTTCTTAATTCATAGGTACTTGTGACATGGCAACAATGCGCTTATCAATTTACCACACAGTGGCCTTTTCAGCAGTGCATACAACGTGCTGGTGTGGGTGCAATGTACTGTACTGTGCTACATTTTGTCAGAATTTTAAACTTGCTCTTCATTTTTAGTGAGAGATTATTAAAAATAATGTAAGTGTTAGTACTCATAATAAACAGGCAAGTTGGAAAATGATGCTCTTCACAAGTGCACAAATTATGGTTTCAGTTCCTATTCTGATCAATGAACTGAAAAGATTTCAGAGATCCAAAACAGAAATACAGATAACACTCTACTACTGCTTCCTCTCACAGTAAGATCCTGTGTCTAACTAGAGGACACACAGTATACACAACACAGGCCTGTTGCATTTCTTACCTAGCTTACTTTGTCTTCTCCATCAGCCAGAAATATACCTGTCAGCTTCATCACATATCTGCTAATGTGTTCATTGCATATAACCACTGTCCGCATATCTCAATAGTCAAAAAATTGCATTTGGCAAATCAAATTAATATATCAAATGGCCATTTTCAGCCTTATTATCACAGGTGCTGATATGACATATGCTATCAGGTTATTATGCACAGTGGATATTAAAGTAGTAGCCTATACTGTGACGCTTACACTTTACGGCATGGTTCCCTATTTTTGCCAGTTATAAGTGTTAATAACTCATTAGTAAATAGGGCTGGGCAATATGGCTAATAAACACAATCACTATATTTTTCAGCTATTCCACAATATACAAAATCTCGATAACACACCATGAACTCTGAAATAGTGCAAACATGATGATCTTATAGAATATGATCCATTTCTATAGATTAAACTAGCAACCGTAGGGCTTGGCAATATGGACAAAATCAAATATCGCAATATTTTTGACCAAATACCTTGGTATTATTGTAGGGAAGACTATTACTGGAGAAAGGACTTATGTCATATCAAGATATAAGATGATATCTAGTCTTGATATAATATCAGTGTATTCATTTGTAGTAATCAGTAACCATATCTTGCCAAATAGTGAGCTCACATGATGTACAAAAACTGTGTTATAAGTTGTTTATAACTGTTTATTAATTACTGTTTACAACCTGATCAATAACCTTGTTATAAGGCATTTATAATGGCAGTTGCATTGTAAGTTGTTGCATTTAACACTTCAGGTGGTTACTTACTGAAACTTGAGTCTGACTTGCTCATTGTCCGGGTTGCAGTACAGTCTCTCCAGCTGTTCCTGGGAGTCGTCTGCTATGCTCTGCCACGTCTGACTGCTGCTTCTGCGGATCTGCCAGTGGTAGGGCAGCACGGTGTGGTGGTGGGCACAGTCATTGCCATAAACACACTGCCCTTGGAGGAAATCCACACAAATGTCCACTGAGTCCGACTGATGCGTGTGATACTGGAGCTGGGTGAGCAGCTCAAAAACCAGGTCCAGGGAGGCCTCCTCACTCTTATCCTGAAATAACACTCCTTTGTCGGGCTGCAGGATGAGGGGATGGGGCTCCTGGACTTGGTGGGTGCAGTCTTTGCCTGGAAGGTTTTTAGCCCCAGAGGTTAAGAGGTCATTGCTTTTGATGCCCCCCTCCTGGTGAGGAGCCTGGGGTGCAACTATGGGAGGTATTATATCCCTGCTGGGCGGCGTTATTGTCAGTGTGCTCCCGGCCGCCCTGAGGCCAGGTTTCGGCTGAAAGCAGCTTCTGTCGGGGGTGGGATCGGTGATCTTGGGTCGCTCCCCTCGCCGCTCAGTCTCCTCCAGCTCCGCAGTAGTATCGGCTATTTCCACATCACCATCCCGGGTCATCAACCCGGGTACTCCAGCTCCAGCCGTGGCATCGTCAGCAGCTGCCGGGTCCTTGAGGCACACCTGGCCCATGCAGTTCTGTTTCACCACGGCCGCTGCGCACAAGGTGCCCGGAGTCCGGCCAGGCTGGTTCCTGGGAACAAACACCCCGTCCCCGGAGACCAGCGTGTCCGTGCTCAGCAAAGTGGTCAGTATAGGATCCTCCAGGGCGCGGTGGAGGCATTTGGCGTCCAATTTCCTCTGCTTCTTCTTGAAATAAGGTTTCACCAGAGGTATTTTGTCCGGGAGCCCCACGATCTGCTGCTCCGCGAAGTCTTCCCCTTCGTCCATGTTTAAACTCATATCCAGGGAGATCCCAGTCGGTACACCGTCTGCGGATTTCTGGAGAATGTGCAAAGTTTTATCCATGATCCCCCCCTCCTAAAGCCCGACAGTCCTAAGAGAAAGAGAAAGAGAGAAAGAAAGAGGTAGTCGTCAAAGTTAACACCTATAATCCTATAATCTTAAGTTTCCAAGGTGAAGTCATCCTGGCGCATGAGGCGATGATTAATAAGGTGCTTGGACGAGCAATTACGCCATAAAAATAACTGTGAAAACGCATCTTTCCTTTCCTTGAAAAGGAAAACCCTCTATGCGCTGAAACGAAACCTGTTTAGCCTCTCCGACAACAACTACAGGCTGCTCTGATCCCATAATGACCCTGCAGATATAACAGGAATAACACAGCAACAGCCACCATAATGATGTGCTGACACAGGCACATTAAAAGATAAGCCTATATGGGAGCATTACAGCCTGTTATACCGATTCTCGTTTTAAGAGGAGAGCGGAGGGTTCACACAGCCGGTAACTGAAGCGGAAAAAATATTACCTAATCCTGCTGTAGAGCACCGAGTCACCAGCCTCAGATTAATCACATAAAAATACATAATCAGAGTATTTCTGCTTTTATTCTGGTGACTTTGGTCTCTTCACTAACGTCATGCCTGCAATTACAGCTGCGTCTCCGACAGAGCAGGAGGAGATAAAATCACCACTGTAACAAAACCTCTCTCCCTCTCTGGGGACCATATATTTTGATCACGGGAGTCCGATACGCGGCCCCTGCCGTCTACGTGCCGCTTACACATCGCTGCCCGCGCAAGTTTGCACGTAGGCTACAGCCGACACACACACACACACACACACACACACACACACACACACACACACATACACACACAGGCACTGCGGCGGAGCAGCGACAAAAGATAAACGGGGCACCCCGGAGCTTTATTTCTCTACAGCAGCTCTGCCCTGGTTCACTGTAGGACTGTACGTCACTTTTTAAAAGCCAACACTGAAGCACTGCAGTAAGCTGGCAGGCAGGGTGGTTTTGATATAACGCAAAAAAAGAAGACGGACAGCCTCTCCACATTTCTCTGCTGACACCGACACGACAAACCCCTACCTGTGCGATAAAATCCGCCCCTCTCCCCCCGGTCTCGACACTCTTTGGTAGGTAAAATCCAGTGCGCACATCGGCGGAGCTCTGTATCCAGTTTGGAGGCGATAATAGATCCGTGTCTGGACTAGACTTTAGTCCGGTTAGGTTTCTCGTGTCCCTCTGCTGCCCCCGCCGCTCTCATGCTCTGTCTCTATTTCATGCTGCCCGTCTGTCTGTCCTCTCTCTTTGTATCCTTCTGCCGGATAGAAAAGAAAAGCGCAGGAGAGCAGAGGCACCGACAAAGAGTGGAGCGGAGCACAGCTGTGGCTGGCGAGAGACGCTCTGCCTGCCTCCCGGCTCTGCACAGCCAGGCCCCGCCCCGTAACCTGGTCAGAGGAGGAGCCTGGTTTCAAAGAGAGAAGGAGGGGGAGGCAGCGGTAGAGAGTCGTCTGGTGGTGATCGGAAGAAGCTGCATGAGGGTGTGTGCAGACCCTCAGGGGCCGCTAGGACGGGCCCCGGAATTAATAAACAGCAAACTGATGCAGAAAATGTCAATGCACCATATAGCCGTGGATTCAGAGCAATTTAGGTCCTTTAGTGTAGTGTTTCCCAAACTTTCTTTCCAAGGGACCTGCTTTTTAACGAAATAAATGACAAACCATCTCGACCCAGGTCACAAAGAGCCTTATTCAAGAGCTCAGTTGTACATAAATGAATGTTCCTGACCATTTTTTCTGCCGTATCCACATCACCCTGTATTATCTCAATGTTTTATTGAAAACATATACACAAAAGTCTGAGAGGAGAGAAGAGAAGAGAAATAGAGAAATAAATACATTTAGGCTGAGTTAACAAGCCATCTCTTTGTTCTTATTTAATTTTATCAGCAACACAATATAGACTATTTTAGCCTATTTCATAAATGAGACAAAATAAGTGCATTTCCTCTTATCAATAAAACAATATACACATTTTAAATGGTGTATAAAAGGTGTACTTCAGATATAAATTTTAAATTTTACTTTTAATTTTTGGGGACCCAAATGGTTTGGAGAGAGCAGTATTTAACTCATATAACAGTGGTTTCCCATCAGAAAAGGCTGTCTGATGGCAAAGTAAAGTGATGAAAATATTCTGAATGTAGCGTATAATACTGACTTCAGATAATTTATTTATTTTCTGTCTAATCTAGCTACCATATATGTTATCATATTGTCACATGATCAGATCAAACTTTACACTGGACAGCATCATCATGCATGATACCCAACAACCATCATTGCATATCTGTGTATAACAAAATACTGACAAATTCTAAAATTTAATTGGCTGGATTTAATAGTTAACTTATAGTTTTTTTATAGTTCATGTAGAACAGGCATGTCATTTTGTTATAGCCTGTTACTGATTTTACTTACAAAAAAAATGAAAGAAAGAAAACCTTGACAGAGATGGGTTAGCCTTTTTTGAGGGAATATAAATGGCACCATTCATAATTCAATGTGAGCTCTTTGACCACAGGTGTATTTCTGAGGTGGCAGTCTGGATCATTTGCAAGAACCCACTCTCTCTCAGTCTTTGGGCCCCTACTACTCCCAGACCCCTCCTGACACACCTTTAGTGGTTTGTGTATGTACCCTGTCACCAACTGGCCATTAAAATACACTGCAAACATTTGTGAATTAGCTTTAGGCAGAAATTAAGGAATATGCATCACATGTAAACAATATAAAGGAAGAAGCATCTTAAAACTAGATTATAACACAAGACAAAAGCCTCCATAAGACAGGCTCACACAAATAGGCAATAATATAAGTAGGCCTTGGCAATAAAACAATAGTTTAGTATATATCAGCAATGGACACTTCATCAATAGTATTAAGAAAATTGTTCAGTGAAACATTCAGTAGTTCCACTTAAATGCATTAAATGCAAACTGAAAGCGCATAATGAAGATGCCCTGGGTCATAATCACATCCCTTCATGATGGAGCGTGCGACGAGTGACACGCAAACAGTCAATCATTAACAGGTGTGTTGTTCAGTTGCACCACTGACAGGAACAGAAACAGCGTGACGTGAGGACATGAGTGCAGACAGTGAAGAAATTAATAAAAAAGGACAGGTCATCTCAGCAGTATTACAGGTCTTTTTTTTATTAAGTCTATTGACTTGAAAAATAAAGTGGGTTAATTCAAAATAAAGTAGTTAAAATTTTTTTTCTCCCGGTCTCCTGGGTTAATTCAAAATGATCACTTATAATTGATACTGACTGAAATGAAACATTTTATTATGATAGATTTTTCAGCTGTATCACCCAGCCCAAACTGCAAAACCCCTCTTAGTTGTATACTTTAGTGGTGCACATTCCCAAACAAACTGACATGCAGCAGTAAATTGGGTTTTTTGTGGTCCCTGTGGGTCTGACGCACAGGGGGCAGTTGCCTACTTTGTAATCTGGACTTGTTTGGATGTAAGTAGCGTGAAGATTGGCTCCTTACAAAGGAGTGTTTTTTACAACCTGAGAACACAAAATTATTGGCCTATGTTTAATGTATAATCTATAATAATTGATCTAATAAATATGGGTAAAGGCATTAGCTAGCACTTATAAACCCTTCAAAAATTACATCCTATAGGAAAATGGTCATCAGTAGTTTAATATTGTAGTTGCTTGTGATAACCTGAACTGTTTATGTGCCATTTAATACTTTAATCAATGACAATGTATCATATTTTGTAAGATGATTATATGTTTTGCAAGTAAAATCTGAAAGCTTCTACAAGGAGTTTTTAACTGGTTATGAAACAGTCTCAGTTTATTACTGATGGCTCTATATGACTTAAAAACATCAGGGAGAGGATTGGTTATTTCTGTTATTCTTAATGCCTGCCACAGGGCTGGATTCTCCTTGAAATCAGATGAAACAAGCCTTTGTTTACATTTTCCCAGACAAAGTTACAGTGAGTAGCACATTAGCCAGTTAAAAAGACACAGGAGGAGACTTTTATTTAGATAGTTTTATTTTTAACGTTATATTTTGTGGTTATGGTGGAGAAAACGCCACACAGGGGCCTCCAAAATTCCTTGTAGTAGCTTTAATCTACAAGGTAAGTACAGCTGTCGGATAAATGCAGTGGAGTAAAAAGCACAATATTGCATCTGAAATGTGGTGAAATAGAAAAAACAAGTAGCTTAAAAAAGAAATGCTCAAGTGAAGTAGCCTACAAGTGCCTCAAAACTGTACAGTATTTGAGCAAATGTACTAATTTAGCGTACTTTCCACTATACATGGAGAAATGCAGAGTAATAACTTGTCTCAAGCGTAAGATCATTTGTGCATACAAGAAATTCATTGAGTATTTTGTTGATTAAGTCTCATCTGAAGATGATTATCACTCCTGACATGACAGTTCTTGTAAAGTGGTGAAACTACACTGGGAACATTTGGATATTTAATTACATCAAATCATTTCACATGAGACTGAACATGAAACTTGTTGAGACGTAATTATATTCCTACAAAAAGCAGATGTGAAGAGAATGAGTCATTTATTTTATGCCTATCTGGTTTTTATCTGGTTTCTTAAAGTAATTGGGTGGCCAGACTCTGTCCTGTGCAGCTGATCTGTCACATTTCCATAAGGGAGTGCTGTGTTTACTGACTGTGTGTTGAGTCAGCTTCCCTCTCCTCCCTGTTTTACCAGAAGTAGTTTTTAGGAACCTGCTGTGCTGCACCACCTTCCGGCATAAGTTTCGTTGTTTGCACACGTGCCTGCTCAACCAACCAGTTTCTAGTTTCTTAAGAAAGGATTTCTCAAAAAGGGCTGGTCTGTTAGCACAAAATCCCAAATCACCACGTAGCTGTTTACATCAGATTATGACAGCAGCAACTCAGGGATTCTTGGATTTTATGTAACATGCTGTGTATGTGGCGAGAGTTATCATTTTATGCACTCGCTTCTCTCCAACCAACAATACCTATGTGACATCAGATGAGTGGCTGTAAAGATAAGCCTGCTGTGACAGTCACAAGCCGTGCTCTATTATTCCCTTTCAACAGGAATTAGCGGCAGATTTCTGAAACTCATTTATATAAGGACCACTACATCTAAAACACAATCAAACATTTAACCCATCAAGTGTCGGGTTAGTCTCTGTAACAGTAGGATGAAACATTCAGTCTTGCGATTTTTCCCATTGTTCTTGAAAGTGAAATAACAGGAAATTAAAGTAACCCTCATTTCCCCCTCAGGGTCCCCGAGGGAGCCACTATGGAGGAAGCACTAAATTGAATATGTTATTTATACAGATTAATTGCCTATTAATAAGCCCTGTTTAAAGGGATAGTTCAGATTATTTGAAGTGGGGTTATATGAAGTACTTATTAATAGTCAGTGTATTTGCTACAGTACGTGCTGGTTGGCACACTTTCAGTTTGGAGAAGCAGAGTGGAGCACCAGCATGGTAGCTAAGCAATGAATTGCTGTGGACAGGGTCAACAACAAGTGGTCATTAAGTCATAAGGTCTACCCAAAAAATCTACACCAGTTTAAGTGTACGCTATATTTAGAATATTTTCTCAGCTTTTCCTTGCTGTTAGACAGCCTTTTCTGATGGGGAACCACGATTATGTAAGTCAAATATCGCTCTCTCCAAACCAACCAAACTCCACAGGCAAAAACTGCAAATTTTACCTCACAGAGCACAGGAGTTGGTGGTCAGCCGCTGCATCGATCAGTTAGTTTGTTCGTGTTATTCTGTGACTTCTGTGTTTTAAAAGATTTAGTTTGGATTCACCAAAGACACACAATAGCACAAACAAAGGCAGCAGTAGATCAGCAACTCCTGTGTTCTGCTAGGTAAAATGACTAATTTCATCTATGGAGTTTGGTTGGTTTTAACAGAGCAATATTTGTCTCATATAACCCATCAGAAAAGGCTGTCTAACAGCAAGGTCAGGTGGTGAAAATCTTCTAAATATAACATATGCTTAAACTGACACCGATTTTTTTGGTAGATCTCTTTAAGTGTTTAAAATACATATGTTGCTGACCCCATCCACAGCAGTGCATTGCTTAGCTTCGGGTACTCCCCTCTGCCTCTCCAAACTGGGGGGGGGGGGGTGCCGACAGGCATCTGACAATCGATGAGTACCAACCACATATTAAATCATCTGAAATATCCTTTACAACCCTCCTCAATTAATCTGAACTATTATTTTAAGCATGTATATCTTTTAACATATCCCACCATTATTTGCCTGAACATTAATGACAAAGGTCAAAACGACAAACCTCCTGCCACAGCTATTTACATGCAAACTATCTTACCCCATAACACCCACAAACATCCAACAGATCTCGGCTCCACAGTTTTTAAATGATTTACTTTTCCTTGCGCAGGCTACAGGCTGCGGTTCAAGAGGTCAGAGATTAACAGAAGTGTGTACAACCATCTACTAGACAAACACTGATGCTGTCAAAGCACTTCCAATGAAGGTTAGTAATTGGGAAATTACAGGCTTGCCACTGAAGACACGAGAGAGCTGACGTATATGAGAGTAATTGCCTGGTTGCATACCGACGGATCTCGAGCATTCCTCCTCGGCTGACATGCATAACGACGTCCTATTGTTCAAGTTTTGACTTGTCTCAGAGGACGCCCTATAAAAGAGATACGTACCTGCCAACTCCTGTTCGCTTGTTGTCTTTAAAAAGTCAGTGAGTGATCTCAACACATGAAACAACAAGTACTGCGTTGATCCTTTAATACATCTGAGAAGGAGTGCTGTTATGAAGTGTAATAACCTGAAGAAACTTCAGTCATAGCTTTGGAGATTAAAAATAACACAATGTACCAGAGACAGTATGTGTACTGGGAGTGTTATTAGACTATTTATTTGGCAAAACCTGAATACACTGTAAAAACCCATACAGGACTTTAGTGCAATCAACTTATCTTTTCACATTAACTTTATGCAAATATGCAAGTTTTATTTATTCAAGTTAATTAAACTTCAATTTTAAGTATTTATTTTCAGAACACTTCAGAACTTATAAACATGAGTATGATTATTGAACTCAGTCCCAACCTCCTCACACTTTTCTCAAGTACATCTGAACTAATATCATTTATTTCACTAGAAAAGTTACTTGTTTCGAACCATTAAAAAATACCTCAACTTGTCTTTTCGCATTCAGTCAACCTAAAATTTTTAGGCAGCCAAGACACTAACTTTTTGAATTTAAAACAAATAGTTTATATCTACAGTGCACAAATAGAGGATCACATGCAGACTTTAAGTGAAACTCTGCTGTCTGTGGTTAAATTTATCTTTTGTCTCCCTGAAAATGAGGTGAAAGGTCAGAACAGCAGCGTGAATGCTTGTAGGAACAGGAACATAAACCCAGGTGTGACTTTAAACCCATGCTCAGTCCCGAATAAAACGGACAGTAAACCGATTCTATGAACCAAAACCACATGAAAGGGCATTAGGTGGGTCTGAGTAAAGGTACCACGTTTCAGCCCCCAGCTTCTGAATCTTATCTGTTCACATGCCTGCACACAACACAATTACTGGAGGCAGATCAGTTAACACTGGTGACAGGCCTTCAGCCTGGACACGCCTGTTTTACGCACAAAACAGTTGCACGGCATGGAAACATAAAAATACATTTTATTGAGGTAATTGGCGTTGCACTGGCAATGGAACCCATGGGTGCCATAAACAACGATGAAAGTCAGGCTGTATAATTACTCTCATTATGGCCAGCAATTTTGTCTCTTTCATGTGAATCGCAATGGGTAAATTTCTGGATTTAATACAACTACAGAGAAAGTGTTGTGTAGGGTTTATAGGTGGAAAGTAACACATTTCTCATACAAAATACCATTCTGCACACTGAGTACTTTAAGAAGACTAATTATTCTTAATTTTTACTCATGAAAAATTTTGCGTGCAGGACTTGTAGTGGAGTATTTGTGTATTATTGTAAGTGAGTTAAAGGACCCGAATACTTCCTCCACCACATATCAAGCTTTACTGATATGAAGGCAGTGGTGGTGACCTGAGACTGTTGGCTTTATATGACTAAACATCCAGATATGTGTAACTTCCAACGCCCATAGCAGGTGCCTTATTTAGTGAGTCAGCAACACAGCCTGTACTATTCTCTCAGATTGAAACTGGTTCTGCGTTTGTCTCATACAACCTTTGAGCTGTGCCAAAACCTTTTTTTATGACTAATTGTTTTGTGTGAGAGATGAAACACCATGAATATGAAGGAGTTCATGGGCTGTATGAAACAGCCCAATGAATACTGGGAAAATCCTGTTAATAATGCTAAATGAGGGGTAGTTATATAATTTTTTATGATTCAATTTTTCCAGTCTTTTTAATCCAGCCAAAGGCAGGACACAGCACATGGAAAATTATCTGGAGTCCCAACAAGAATAGAAGAGATATGCGTAAGTGGAAGTGGCAGTAAGATCAAAACAGAGGGGCTAAACAGGACATTAAAGGAATAGTTTGGATTACTTAATGGGGTCATATGAGGTACTTATCCATAATCAGTGTATTATCTTCAGTAGATGGTGGTCAACGTGTCCCCAGATTGGAGAAGCAGAGAAGAATACCAGCACAGAAGCTGCAGTGATGTCCTGCTGTGGACAGGGTCAGCAGCAAAACACATTTTATGATACTTCTCCATTGTCACTTTTGGCCACGGCAAGCAAATTGCCCATTACCAGTTTTATCGCGGTGAGCTGTGCCACAAGCACAGAAAGCAAGTAGCCCTAGAAATGCAAATCCCTGCCATGCTGGGCTGACATACTAAGTCAAACCGAGTCAAACCAAACCAGCCCATATGAATGGAAAAGGGATATTAGTCGCTTTAAGAACCCCCACCCCCACATCCCCTTAAAAATCTGTATCAGCTTAAGTGTCCACTGTATTAGGAATATTTTCCCTGCCGTACATTGCTGTCAGACAGCCTTTTCCAACAAGAAAGCGTTGTCTTATAAAGCCAAATATGGCTCTGTCTTGCTGCACCACTGGAGTAAAAGCAGTCACTTTACCTTGCAGAACGCAGGAGTTGCTGGTCTACTGCTGCTTCAACTGGTTAGTTTGTTTGTGTTATTGTGTGACTTTTGTTTGCCAGTGGACTCTGGTTGGTGTGGAGAGAGCTAAATATAGTGTACACTGATATAGATTTTTTTTTTTTGGACGTGGCTAAAATATGTTTTGCTGCTGACCCTGCAGTCCATTGCTTCTCTAAACTGCTACACCTCACTGATTCAAACTTCAAACTGGTGGCCCAGCGACTGCCATCTACAGTTATTATTCTGACCACCTCACATATCCCCAATTCAAAAAATCTCAACTCCCCCTTTAAAACATGCCTGCACACACTTGTCTCACAGTGGTTGCTTCAAATCTAACGCATCCGTTTTTAGGTAACTGGTTCAATGAAATCCAAACACCTGCTTTGTGTTGCATGCAGCATGATCCGTATCTGCATCAGTGCAGTCAACAAACTGTCAAACAGCCTGCATTAATGACTTCTGAACGCAGCCTTTTACAGGCAGATGGGTAATATCAGGAGTGAGCTACCTGCAGCCTGCATACACCCAGACAGACCTGACGTACGTTGAAAATTGCAGGGGAGCTTTGATATGTGAACACACCCAGAGCTATTTAAGGTGATATGTGGCTAAAATAGTTGAAATGGTTTGGTGTCTTCAGTGCTGTGTTACACTTGTACAGATACATACAAAACAGGAAACACCAGGCAGAAATGTATTTTTGTCTGTTGGAGATGTGTGCATTATAGTGAGTAGCAAAATCTACTGTTGACAGACAATATCATTTGTCTCTCAAAAAGTGATTTTTTTTAAAAAATCTCACTGCAATGATGTAACCAGGTAACTTAAACGGTTGAAAGGGATGTTAATGGACCAAAGTGCTGGAGGGAACACTCTGAGGTGGTGCTAACCCATTATGAGGCTCCCCTCCATGCTCAAGTATTAAGTGGCACCAGGAATTTCTCTATTGAATTTTCCTTCGACACGGCTCGAGATCACTCTGCACACTACTGTCTCACTTTTTTTTTTTTTTTTTTTTTTTTCTTGCACAGACACTCTCGTAATCCCCCGGCTCCAAAATACAAAACACACAGACACCGTTTTCTTTGTGATCAAACCAGTCAGGCTACCTTTAAATTCATCTCTCTCTGTCTCTGCCTGACAGCATGTAATCTGAAATAACTAGAAGAGCTATGACAAGCCTGGTAGTTTAAGTAGACTGAGTCAAAGCTGAAGATAGTGTTTTAGTGTTTGTATGAGTGTGTGTGATATCAGTTTTGCATGTGTTGTCTGCACACGTGCCAGTGCATCAGATTGCAGACATTAACTTTCTTACACAGAGAGCTACGCGCCCTTATACACTCTTACAGCTGAGTCACATGTAGTAGCATGTGCATTAGAGCTTCATACTGTTGAGATGTAGGCTGGAAACCAGGGATGCAGTGGAGGGTGAAATCACACCAAATCTCATCTTGTAGCGTATTTGTAACATTGATTTTGCCTGCTTTCCTTTAGCTGGGTATAATAATTTATGATATATTTTCATAGGACATTTGTTTTCAAACTGGGCTCTGTGCATCTATTCTGGAGGTCCTTGGCATGAAAAAGTTTGGGAAACCCTGTCATAAGATATCATAAAGCAGCCTCAGTTTTAAATATACTAATTAATGTTGCTCAGACAAAACTACAACTACATCAAGTTAAGCAAGACTAAGAGTCTACAGCCATGCAAGTAACTCTGTGAGGCTGCACAGAGCTGAATGCTAACATTACCACGTTAACATGCTCACAATGACAATTTAAAAATTTTAAAAATCATGGTGACCTTATAGGAAAAGCCAGGAGCTCAACAAAATCATTAGGTTTCACATTATGATACAAAGAAAAAGATCTATGGTGGTTCTTTTATCCTAAATGCAATTAACGTGGTCAACAAGCTTGTCCACCATGAGTGACAATGGGGAGATCTTTTCTCTGTTAACATGATGTTTTTATCTTTTCAACATGTTTGTGCCAATATTTTCCTGGGTAAGACTGAAAGACAGTTTTTCTATTCTATTCTATTCTATTCTATCTATTCTATTCTATTCTATTCTATTCATCTGGGCATCAGTGATATCTCTACCAAATTCTTAGCCTATCAATCTCCTAGATATTGACCTTCTGTAGGTGGTGGTGATGGAAATCTCAATCTGGACCAAAGTGGCAGACCAGCCAACCAACAGACAGACTGACTGAAATGATCAATCCTGAAAGCACAACATAAGTGTGGCTAAAAACACATATATGTGGTTTTCTCTCTGTGCTGATCATCACCGACGAGTGAATTCACCTTCTTGTTAATATGTCACTGTGTATAATGTATGTTGGCTTTTCTTCAGACGTTTCAGGTGTCTACACATACATTAACCTTTAGAAAGAACCGTCTCAGTGTCACATCTGATCTGTCTGAGTGGACCATAAAGGTGAGAATGACCTACTCGCATACAGGTTCAAAGCGTGATATCAGGGATCTCTGCTGCTATGGCAACATAGCAGGAATGCATGTGTGTGTGTGTGTGTGTGTATGTGTGTGTGTGAGAGAGTGTGTGAGCTCTGGTGGTCTCTTTGATGATCGATTCCAAGAGTTTGGCATTAGTGTATGTTTGAGGTTCAAGGAGAGAGGGAGAAAAGGTCAAGAAGAAAGAAAGAGGGGGAACAGGGAGACGGGGAGGGGCAGAGGAGAGGTTGAGGGTCAGCTAAACAAAAGGCTCTTTGGCTGTGGTTCCCCGGGTCAGGGCTTAGAGGGCAGGAAGTAGCGCAACAATATCCGGCACTTCAGGTTAGGACCTCCCACCCCCACTAAACTTCTGTCTCTCTGCTTCACAACACACCACCACACTCACACACACACAGAGGTCACCCAGTGTGCCTTGACAATGTGTGTTGATCAAAGGCAGCTCTGGCTCTTGGGGAGGGGGCCCAGTATAGGAATTAGCCCGGGAGGGAGTGTGAGCTTGTGTGTGGTTGTTCATGCGTGCTGTGGGTCAGCAGGTCTTGTGTTATTTCCCCAAAGTCTGCCATTTGTCAAGGTTTCTCCAGAGTAGTGGACATTATACAGTCAGAAATACAGGGAGTTTTTGTCTCTTTAGCAGTCTCAGAAGATATTAGCGATAGATAGATACTGTTTTTATTAACAAACACTGGAGTTACAAGTTGGCATATAATAATAAAAAAGAGAAATTTCTTTTGTATTCTGGACAATAAACCTTTTTGGAATTTTGTGAAGTAACTGAATGGCACATATGTTGTTATTTTTGTTTTATTGGCTGGTAAGACTGTTTGCTCTGTGACTATTGGTCCTTACTCATATATTACAAAAAGACTGTCACCAAAATGATCTCTAAATGCTAAATTCCTCTTCAGCTGCAAGGCTTGTTAAGTGTTTTGGTAACTACACTGTAAAATAAAAGTTGAGTAAACATTCACTAAGAGTTTTAAGTCAAACTCAAACTCTTAAGTTTTGAAATAAACTCCAACGTATAATGTTTTGTCGAGATAATTTACTTTTCTTCATTGGATAAACTTGAGTCTTTGTGTTTTAGAACTAAAAAAAAATCTCTTCACAGTGACCTGTGAACCCAACTTGTTTTTATTTTGGTGTTTGAAACTTAAATGTAATGGTTTCAAATTAAATATATGAAATCATTAACCACTGGTCACTTTCACTTTAATGTGTCTACTCAGTAATTTTGAAATACATTTTTTGTTTCTAAAACTCAAGAAAGAAAAGTAAATAATCTTAAATATATATATATAGCTTGGTAAAACTTTTTTAAAGTTTATTTCAAAATTTAAGAGTTTGATTCAAAGCTCAAAAACTTAGAGAAGACAGTTACCTTGAAACTTTTCTCAACTTATTTTTACAGTGTACAACAAAAAAAATACTCCAGTGATTCTGTATTGCACTTTCATAAATTTGGAGGACTTGTAATAGACAGATTTAAAAAGAATGGAAAAAAGTTAATCAATAGAGTCTAAGATATCCTGACTTATATCCCCTAGTGTTGATCAAGCTCCAAACTCAATGGATCCTACATTTCCCATGATGCATCTTGCGCTGTAACTTCTCATCAGACCCTCTCTGCCCAGTAAATGTTCATGAATTTCAAAGTCCTGGAAACTCCTGATTGTTACACAGATTTTTGGCAATAAATTCAATTACTAAAACCGAGATCACCCTAATGACATCATTATGACATCATCAAGGTTACTTCCTTGACACAGTTCCTCAAGACATACAGAAGACAATATACAAGCTGAGTTCTCATTGTGGCAACTCTGGACTGCTGAAACATCTTTTAAGGCAGTTCTGGCATGCTCCCTTTGGAAGCTGAAAAAAATATTCATGCTTCTCCACTACACAATTATTATCAATTGTTAACAATAATAAGAAGGATTCAGTTTAATTTTCGTAAAATAAAACTCTTGTTCATTTTCCCTATGTAAATCATTCTCATTCTACTTTGTTTCACTATATAGGCCATTTCTTCCATGGTTATCATTTATTATTTTTAGAATTTAAATTTTTGTTTTCTGTACAGTTCAGTTTGAGTTTGTATATATATGTGTGTGTGTGTGTGTGTATATGTATATAGTGTGTATATAATATTTATATATATATATATACATATAATACACACACATGAGTGCCTCTTCATGCTTGTTGTTAAATTGATTTTCTAAAGTCTAGTTTTTATTTTTTATTTCAGTTGACTAAAAAGATTTTCTCATATCTGGTGTTAGTTTTTAGTTTAGTTCTACTTAACTATAGTAACCTTTGTCTAGGGTTAGTGTTTTCTGACAATGACATCATATGCATGCTTCAAATATCTTGCATGCAGAACTAAACGTGTCATATATGACGTGCATCATGTTTTACAAGTGGCGGTAGCAAGGACTTGGTATGCACACAGACAATCTGAAGCACGTTTGTTTGCAGCCTTTATGATTGAAGGTTTCCACAGCTTTCCTTATACATGGAGCCATTGTACTGACACAAATAAATGGCATGTGCTGTGTTACGTAGACAGATCAATGGTAATCCTCAACCAACATGTACAGTCAGCATCAGATTCTGAAGTTATTTGCCAACTTAATTTCAACATGTGACAGCTTCTCCAGCTCATTTCATCGTACCTGTTGTTGTTGTTGTTGTTGTTGTTGTTGTTGTTGTTGTGTTGTTTTCTCTGTTGTGTAGGTGACATTTGGAAGTGCTTGGAAGCTCAGGTTGCCTGTACATATTTTAGTCAGGTCATGCCTGTTTTTGTTGTGGTTGCGGTTGTTGTTGTTGTTGGCAGGGGATACTTAAACAAGTGCTAAGGAGTCTGGGCAGGTTTGACGTTTACTTTGTTTGGTTCATCATCTCAGATTTAAGCAGAAGTGACACTCCAGAGAATACCGCCTTACACGCTTCAGTGGAGAGGGAGGCAGCAGACACCGAGGAGAGGAAGGTGAGTTGAAGTAAAAAAAGAAATAGAGAGTTGGAAGGGAGTGAAAGGAGACAAAGATGAGGGATGACTGTCTAGATCTGTGCTGTCAAAGACAATTTATTGTGATCACATCTGGATGTGGAAAAGAAAGAAGGAGATGAAGGGGTGACAGAAAGGGAGACACAAGGCAGCCAGAAAGACACCAAGAGAGAGAGCAGTGTGCTCTGCAGCAGGGAGATAACAGAAACAGAGAGAGTGACGGTGGAGGAGAGGGGGCGAGGCCGAGCAGGTGGACAGGAGCCAACATGTCGCTTGGGGCAGAAACTGTGGCTTCGAGAGGAGAAGTGAGGAGAAGAGGAATTTTAATGACCCAGAAACCAGCCCGGCAGGTTTAGAGGGGTGGAATGCCACAGATACCTCCCTCGTCGTCCTCCTCCAACTCTTCCACTTCACATTGGAAGCAGAGGACCCCTTCCCCCCTGTTTAGGCTGAATATCATTGTTATCAATAAGCTCTGTTGAAGTCTTTGGATGGGCTGCACCCACCAGTGATTCATCTTTAACCCCAATTAAAGCCACAACAAGGAGTTTTTAACTGGTTATGAAACTGTCTCAATTTAATACTGATATTTCTGTATGAATTACATGAGCAAACAAGACCATCAGCAGGAGGATTCGCTATTTCTATGTAGTTATTCTTAATGTCTGCCACTGGGTCAGATTCTCCTTGAAATCAGATGAAACAGCCTGTTTACATTTTCCCCTGCAAAGTTACAGTGAGTCGTACATTAACCAGTTACTGTAAAAGGAAAAAGGAGTAGATCTTTGAGGTTTGGTGGTTCTGGCAGTGGAAACACTGCCACTTTTTTTTCCACAGGGGCCTCCAAAATGAACACAATATGAAAGTTCCTTTTTTGTTACACCAAACTTTTAAACTAGCTTAACATTAAGGAAAATAAATTCAAAGCTCTCTCTAAACCTCTGTTTAGTTTTGACTCAAAACCTTTTGCACCAAATCAATTGATCCAGTATTAACTTTAAACTTAACTTTAAGTTTTATAAAATAGCTGCCTTTTTGAGGTGGACTGAGAAAAATAATTTCCTGCAGAGTCATCATGAGTAGGCTAACTAGACTAACCAGCTTTTTAGCTAGGCAGCAAACATGTGAGGTAATGTTAGGTTTCTTTAACTTTTAAGCAACTATCAAACAAACTATGAAAGGTTTTTTCTTTTTTTAGATAGCTAATACAACCTTTTTAAACAAAACATAGTAGCTAGCTAGCAAACAGTACAACTAATTAAAAACATTTTAACCAGCTAACAAACATTATAACTTTAAAAAAAAAAACTCTAATCAGAACTTAGATTGTTAATCTTTGTTGGTGTGAACCAGTGTTTGTCTTTGTGTGTTTTTGACGTAGAATCCCAAAGGTCTGTTTCTATTCATGTATAAAAGTTGGTTAATGATTTCTTTAAGTTTCTGTTTACCAGAGCTTACGTGTTACCTTTCCCTTTCCCTCCTGAGCTGATGTCCCAGGTTTAACTTTGAACCGAGCGTGACGTGTCCGTCACATTGTCTCAGAGTGCTGTGATCAGCTGTTTTCCTTTCTTTATCAGACCCTGAAATGTGTAGCCATCCCCCCTGTTCTTCCAATCAGTTTTTGAGGAGGTGATTGACTGTTGCTGGAGTTTTAGCAGCTGTGCTAAATACAGAGCTCTTCTGATGTGTGGGTGTTTGTGTGTGTTGGGTGGTGGGGTGGAGGGTGGGAGGTAGTTTTGGTTTTCATTCTCCCTCACTCTCCCTCTCACTCTTTCATTCCCCCTCTCTTCCCTGTTTGGGTCCCATGTGTTATACAAGCTGGCTGTAGGGTTTAATGTTATTTATGCATCACTTTAATATACCACAGTAATTTCAACTCTTGATTTTATTACAAATACCACAAAAACCTTACAGGCACTCTTTTAAATAAGATGAAGTCTTGATGCTGAAATGTATCAGAGTTTGTTTGTTTTAAGGTCTAACATGACCATGCTGTTGCAAAAAAGGCATTTTAATTATTTCAAAAGATAGTGCCTTGGAGTTTTTGTGAGTTTCGTGTACACGTGTCCTTATCCGAAGAGCACCTCAAACAAACTCAATTTGAGTCCAGGAAGCACTCCTACTCAAATATTTTTATAAATATTTTATTGCTTTTAAACTGAATTATTTGTTCATTTATCAGTGTTATATTTTAATTATATTCTATACTCTCTTTTTTGCTCAGAACTGTTGAGTCATATGCTTTGTCTGCTCTAATAAAATAAAAAAAATCCCCCTGTCTCTCCTGATTTCTTTTTATCCTCTTTTCCCCAACAGGAATCTGTTTACAGGAATCCAATCGGTATGAGATAATATGCTGTCTTCATGACTGGTTCCCCTGAATTTGATTATTTTGGAAATGAAAATCATTCTGTTGCAGTCAGTCCCTCTGCTTAATAACAGCATCTGCTCAATGGGTAAAATGCAGCTGTTGTATTAATATTATCATCAGAAATAATTTTGAATTTGTGACCAGACTCAGTTTTAGAGCCAGTTTCCTGAAATCAGCCATCTCTGCTGTGTCTCGGGCACAGTTACGCAGGTTGACCAGGGAATGAACTCGACAGTGTGGTGCCATCATTGCCATGGTGATGAGTACTGCCCCTGGCGTGCAGGTTTTAACCACAGAAACTTGAGGTCCCAGGAAACAGACAGAAAAGAGGACATAAAAGATCTCTTTTTTATCAGGAAGTGGTGAAGGTTGCTTTGCTTGCATCTCTATACATGGCACAAATGGTGGCATTGTTACAGAATGCTGAATGTGTGTTTAACTGTGCAATCTGCCACGTATTATTCATGTGATTGAAATTAGTTACCCTATGGAGATATATAATCTAAGTAGTTATGGGGCATATTTAATTAGTTTAGAAAGAGGAACTTGAATGACACTCAAATCTTATCGGCCATTTTTTCTCCCTAAAACATGCTTGTGATCCTCTTCAGAGTCTTAATATTGATTGCTATGATTGTGAGCAGTGGGCTGAAGGGTTTCAGTGTCAATCGTTTGGTCCATCTGTCTATCTGTCCATCTGCCCAAAACTTTGTTCACAAGACTGCCATGAAATACATACAGTATCTACGGTCCCCAAAGAATTATTCCCAGCGATTTTGCTGACCCATTGACCTTTCATCTGCCTTGATCAATACTTGAGTGTGTGTAAAATTATCTGAAAAAAGTATGGCATAATAAGCACCAGATTTACAGTTGTTATTGATGGCCTCCTGAGTATGAACATCTGACCTCTCATCTGGTGCATCATCGAGTAAAATTTCCACAACCTCCAAGAGGCCGACTGCTGCAAAAAAGATCGCTGGACTTTGTAGATTTTAGTTCATCTACAGAGGGAAAGTAAAATAACTCAACTGAAGCTTATAGAATAGCAAAACTCTTAAAGAAAATTATTTCAAAACTTGAATTTGGGCTCAAAACTCAAAAATCTAGTGAAGACAGTTGCCAAATATCACTCTCTCCAAAGCAACCAAAGTCCAAGGGTGAAATCAGTAATTTTACCTCAGAGAACACAGTATGCTCCATGCCCTGGTCTCACACTGCCTCTATCTGTTGTTTTCTGTGTGTGTTATTGTTTGACTTCAGTGAATCTGAACGATACTTTTAAAGCACCAAGGTCACAAAATAAAAGAAACAAACTAACAGATCGAGGCAGCAGCAGCTCAGCAACTCCTGTGTTCTGTGAGGTGAAATTACTGATTTGAGAGTTTGGTTGGTTTGGAGAAAGCAATAACTGGCTTATATAACGGCTGTTGCTCATCAGAAAAGGCTGACAGCGAAGTAAAGTGTTGAAAATATTCTTAATATGGTGTACACTGACATAGATTTTTTTAAAGTGGCTAGAATAAATTTTGCTCCCACAGCAATTTATTGCTTAGCTTCCCTTCTGGTACTCCTCTCTGCTTCTTACAACAGCAGTTTGGTCATTAGCTTATTGCGCTGCTACAACATGCTTTCTTGACCACTCTTCCCATTTTCACTCCCCTGCATTGACCACTAAAAAAGATATCTCATGAAACTATTTTTCTATTATTTCCCCATAACTGTTTCCTCTGAACTTTCCTTTTCCTTCCCAAACTCTGTCTGTTATTGTCTCCTCTTCTGTCTGTCTTGTCTGTCTCTCCCTCTTCTACTGATCTGTGATACCCCTTTCTTCTACTTATCCTGTCATATTATGTTTCCTTGTCCTCCTCCTCCCTCACTGACCATCCATCACTACGAATGACAAGTACACAAAGACATCAGACGAATGAAGAGAGATACAGAAAAGAAAACAATAAGAAAGAGAGCTAGAGTGCCATTGGCTAGTGTTGAGATTTCAAGTACATTGACTGAAGGAGTGGTG
Organism: Lutjanus argentimaculatus; assembly: GCA_034769285.1. Classification (NCBI taxonomy): domain Eukaryota; kingdom Metazoa; phylum Chordata; class Actinopteri; order Lutjaniformes; family Lutjanidae; genus Lutjanus; species Lutjanus argentimaculatus. The sequence goes on from JAWZSL010000001.1 coordinate 10,515,161, forward strand.
GAGGATGATAGAGAGAATGACACTCCACCGTTTCCTGACTGGAAAAACAGTTTGGCAGAATGGATAGACACTCACACACTCAAGCACAGAAACAGCAATGTTGACAGGAAAACAGCTTGTTGCCAGGACGGAGTATTCATTTATTGCTTCCCCTCTGTCTCTGTGCATGCACCATAGGGCACTGACAAACACACACACACACACACACTCACACGCATTGTTCTGTACATTGTTCTGTATGTGTTCTTGCTTGCATGGCAACCGCAGCATGCAGGTTATGCAATAAACTGGCAATAAGTGCCAGAGATGAACTATGAGTAACAGAGCTGAGGCTGAAAGGTTTGTGTGTGTTTGTGCATATGCGTGCATATGTTTTTTTAAGGAAGTTTGTGGATGCTCAATGTGCCCACCATTTGGTTTGTGTGTGGGTTGCAGGCCAACTGACTCACACACAGAGAGGGTGAACTTTATCCCCTGTACGTTCTCCACAGGAAGCATGAGTACAGCAGTCGCCTTTGTGTTGCGGCACGGTTTGAAACTGAGTCCATCACCTCATTTCCTGTCAAGGGGGCAGAATCCAGAGAGGAGAGGAAGTTTTTAAATTAAATGGATTAGAATATGTATTTAATTATTTTTGAGTATTTTGCCATTTGTATTTAGCTGGGCAGTAACTGCCGAAAAAAAACAATAACTTTACAACAATTAGCCTAATCACAATCTGAGGTAAAATGCAAGTGAATCATGTGACATGTCCTGTCGGGTCCAGCAGCTCACTGTGAACTACTGTATTTCATTTGTGCTCCTCATGACCAGTAGCTTGAAGAGAGAAGCTGCCTTAGTATTTAGTTCAATTGTAATCAAGATTTTATTCAGATATTTTGCATATTATACATGAATATGTATATATGTAAATAACTCTATATATTGCTTTATTTGTTATTTTATCTTATTCTACTCTGAATTTAATCAGTTATCTGTATTGTGTGTGTTGTGGCATTAAGGAACTACAACTCTCTCTACACCTTGATTTTGCATGCTAAGGCAAGCTTACTGAATAACACTAAAATACAACAGAAGAAAGGAGTTAAATTTGTTAAGACTTGGTCGCTTCAACTGGCAAATACCTCTATACTACTAGTTTGACACCACCAAGCATGCACCTCTGGATTTGCTGCCTCTCACATCCAAGATATGCTGATTGGCCAATTCAGATCTATGATGTGGAAAATCAGCAGAGCTCATCTTATCAAAAGGGGGCTTATGGTCAGAGCCATAGTCTGGCTACTAAATGTCTTACGTGATAATATCAGTTTGTATATAATGTATTTTTCTATTTTCATATTAGAACAAAGGAAACACTTCGCACATCTATTAAACAAGACAGGTGCGTTGGAGAGAGAAGACCAAAAAGTTGCAAAAGGACTCTGTTCGACTCACACTGTCTAACTTGCAATATATCATTTATTTGCGACATGCTGGTACAGAATTTGTTTGTTTGCAAGTTAGACAGTATGCAGGAGTCCTTTTGCATCTATTTTCAAATTAAAAAATACTTGTATTTCAGTTAAATACATTTTCCATTCCAGTATTTTGTTTTATTTTGATATATTTGTTGAGCAAGTATTTGAATTTGTTAAAAAAAAAAAAAAAAAAAAAGGTGGTATAATGGACAGCAAGTTGTCCTCCATGCACAGTTCATGACCTCATGATAAACACACTCCCTGCTGAAGTGTCCTTGAGCAAGACTCTCCGTAGAGGTGCTGGTTCTGATCTCTAACCTCCCCTCGAAAGGGAGCAAAACAAGACACACTTTCTCTACAGGGAGCCACAAGCTTTGATATTCATTTCATTAATAATATCATTAAACTAATTTGTGCTCCTAATAGAGAAATATGTAGACTTTAGCTCCACCTCCTGGTCTGTTGCTTTCATACACCCACTGCATGTGAAAGAGACAGACTGTCAAAAAAGGAGATCTGAGTGACTCAGTTCCTGTTAAGTGAGGATCAAGAACGTCACAATCACACACACTCGCATGTACACCCACTGCTCTGCTTTCTGTAGTCTAAACATGTGGGTATGAGCCTATTCAGTCTTCCCAGAAATTATACTAATCTGGACCAGTTGGATAGCTTCTTACTGTTAGGATGTATATAAATGTACCACACCTCGTTTACTCTCAAACACAAACACACTCCGTTGCAGACACATGAATTACAGGAACAGTTCAACATTTTGGGAATTACGCTTATTTGTTTTCTTGCTGAGAGTGATTGATTGATACCGCTCTCGTGTCTGTCCATTAAATATGAATCTGGAGCCAGACAGTTTGCTTAATCCATAAAAAAAACAACAGTATGACTGCGAGCCACAGTTACTTTCTTGATTCTTCTTCATCGTTGTCATCAGGTTCCCTGGTTCCAGTGGAGACACAAGGAAGTCAAGAAAACAGTCCCGTACCAGGGATTCTCAAAAGTTTGATGACTGAGTGCTAACTTAGGGAGCTAGCATATGTTTGAGAGCCTAATAAGAAAACCCATGAACTTGTTGTAGGATTTGTGACTGGTCTCATTAACATTAAATTAACTGAGTACTGAATTCACCTGTTTGCAGATAAGGCTGATTACTTTCTGTCCTGTGAGGTCTGATGAGATAAGAGTTAATCCATTTTTCCTGAAACTTTTCTCTTCAGCAATACAGCATTTATTTCATAGTAGCTGCCAAGTTGTCCAGAGCGTAATTCCTGCAACACTCACGGGGTGACACTAGTTGACATGCAACCAGTAGCTTTCTACAAGTTGTCATTTCTAACCTGACAGATGCTTGTTAGTGCAGTTTGATGCAGTAGCTAAGTAGTATATTACATATAGGCTACCGAAAGTGAAAAAATTTAAATGAATGATTAAAATACCAGAATCAGAATCAGAAATGGTTTTATTGCCAATTAGGTTTTCACTTGCAAAGAATTTGTTGTGGCATGTTGGTGCATACAAACATATAAATAAAGAATAAGGCAAGTACTGTTGGTGAATGTATGTATTTCATGTCGGAGGCCACACAAAATGTTTCTGATGGCCACCATTGACCTGTGGGCCATACTTTGAAATCCCCTGCTTTAACAAACAAGATAGAAAATGTTTTGTGATCTTTATATGTGCTGATAGGAGATTTTTTTTTTTTACCTTTGGGCAGAGCCAGGCTGTTTCCCCTTGTTTCCACTTTCTATGCTAAGCTAAGCTAAGCTAAGCTAACTGGCAGCTGTCTTCAGTCTCATGGTTACCAGACAGACATGAGAGTGGTACCAATTTTCTCATCTAACCCTCCGCACAAAAGTATACACTACACTGTGTAATATAAGCAAAATAACCATATTCCCCAAAATGACTTTACCCTAACTTTTCCATTAAAATATAGCAAAATATAAAAAAGGACACATTACTGGAAAGAGAAACACAATAACAGACACAGTGAGATGGATTAAACCACAAAGGACACTATAATAGAAACCAGAGAAAGCGAGATAGAGAAAATATTTAACAGTGGAGCAGATGGGGGGAGTAAACGTGAGAGAGGGAAACTGAAATACAGACAGGGGTGGGAGTTGACGCAGCAGTAGGGAGGGGGTGGTAATATGGAAAATGTGCTGCTTGCTACCGGCTTTGTGCAACGGTTAAGTCATAGAGATTGTGTGATTCACTAGAGGACTGTTGACCCATCTGGAACACAGCTGCAAGTGTACTCTGTGTGTGCGTGTGTGTCGGTGCACACATCAGTGTCTGTGCTGCCTACGTGTAGGAGATAGAGCTGCCATGTGTAAAAACTTTCTTGAGAACTAAAGGGTTTATCCCACCCCATCCTCCCACACAAGTCATCCAGTAGAAATACAGATACACACACACACACACACACACACACTCTGTTTTTTCAGTTGAACCTGGATCTCAGCACAGTCATTCACTGAATTTCCAGTAACGCTGCCAAACACTACAGGTTCATGTTCATAACGGTGGCAAATTTAGAAGTGGACAAAAGTGGTGTCTCTTTTCTAGACTGAAAATGACAGTAAGCTATTGTTAGTTTCAGGGGTTGACTGAGTCCACCTGACTCAGACAAGAACCGTTTAAAAGGTGTCTTAAATATGGACTTGATGACTACACACATGATATAGAGTGCTGCAGGGATGACACATTTTTGTAAGCCAACCGAGAAGTTAGCATCCTTTTGGTTCCCTCCTCAAAAAAGCCATTGGAGTTTTCCTACTGGATTTTAGATGAGTGCAGAAAATATACTCTGTCGTCTTTACAAATGAACACCACTTTTACGATTTTTCAAGTGTACATGCAACCTTCAGAGGTAAAAAGCTAATATTGGGCTATAAACAAACTACACCATGGTCGCATAACTACACATCACCACTGTGTGACTACTGTACAGTGTGAAGATGTTTAATGTGCCCTAATGAGCTCTGTAGTCTCATTTAGCGACTTGTTGCCAACCAGCTTTGACACGTAAAAGCTTCAAAACTCAAACTCACTTTACTGACATATGTCATGAAAATCTCTCAAGCTTGCATTAACCACATACCTTATTTCAGGCATCTGACCAAAAACCCATTCAAAAAAAACAAAAAGAGTTCGAGACAAGTTTTAGTCTCAAGAGTTTTCAGACTCATTCCTGCAACTCTACTGTGATAAAAACTGAGGCTAAAGTTGTATGTCCGAGATAAAAAGTCGCCATCCAGCTGATGTTCCACATGGAAAACATGGGAATATAGAACAACATTGTTCTCCTATTGCAGTGTAGAGCTTTGTTGTCTTAGTATTATAAATATGACTCTAATTTCAGTCTAAGATCCCTCTTTTGCTGCTTAACTACTATACTATAGGCTACTACTTAGCTTAGCTGAGCAATTAAGCAAGACATGACATTTTTTTCTTGTTGTTATTCTGCAAGACTATTTTTAACTTTTAACATTACAAAACAACAACTAACTAACTAACTGATTATGTGTTCCCTTTCCAAAATACTACACAATGAATGTGCTAAGTCGGTAATGTAACTGGGCCTTTTTCAACAAAACCCAATACACTAACATAGTATAACATGTCCCTGGCCTTGGAGGTAACACTCAGTTTCTGTGGTAGTTGTAAGATGTTGTAGTCTAATGGAAAGTAGGAAGCAGACTCAAGGGGCTTAGCTGAAGGTCCCATTGATGGACATTTATTTATAGGTGCTTCCAGGAAATGTGCGAAATGAGAAAACTAAAAAAAAAAAAAAAAAAAAAAAAAAAAAAAGATTTACAAAAGAAACAGAGTAAATCAACTCATTACAGCACAAAATCAAAATAACAGCACAAGCTCAGGCCTGCTGTGCCTGACCCTCCCTCTTGGCTTCCTCAAGACAACTGAATAGATTTCTTCGTTTACTGGCGCTAGCAAGTGGAATTCATGGTTCATATAACAAGTAAAGAAACTAAACAAACAAAGGTGCAGTTATGAAATGGCTAGGAAAAGAATGTATATGAGTGACAAACGGCATGGTTAAGCACACTGTGTCACAGCAGTAATCAAGTGAACTGGACATGCTAACGTTTACAGCTTATGTTAGAACACAAACACACTGTTAAGGACTTTTCTTACACCTTTTATGACTTCACGCCAGAGACAGTTGTGGCCAGAGGCATTAGTGAACATGATATCTCAGGAATGCCTTGACAGAATTTATTCAAATTGGGCACAAAAGCCCACTTGGACTCAAGGATGAACTGATTATGATTTGGAGGTCAAAGGTCAAGGTCATGGTAACCTTGGCCATGATTCAAGCATCAATATGCTAATTATGACAACATTTCACACAAATGTGTATAGAAAAAAAAATCTATATTGATAACTTTTTATATCCAAAATGTCAAGTGAAGACAGCTTGTTTCTCACTAGAAATTAATCACTGGAATCATACTAATACCTTTTATTCAATTTTTTTCTTCACCAAATATAAGTCTGGACGGACATGAATGTAAACTGCCACTTGATTGGCTCATGGAGGGATACAACCATGAGGTGGTAATTCTAGTTCCCTTGTAATTTGGTCTTGAACAGGGTTATAACAAAGGAAAAAAGATTATTATATATTAATAATCCAAAGATTCACATGTCTGCCGTGCCCCATTGTGGTTGCCGAGATATAATTAGGCAGTTACTGTTTTGCTGAGGGGTTTAACAATTGGTCAAAAATGTTAAATTCACATTTTCCTACACAAATATTAGGAAGGTAATTTTTAAGTGTTTTTTTAAATACTTTCACACATACACAATCTGGAGCATGCTGTTGTCATACAGTATTGCCTAATCCTATCCACACACACACACATACCCTCACACCGAGTCACACAGTGAGACACGCCATTGTTATCCTGGTAATGCTCCCCAGTGCACGTCAGCGAGGCTGTCTGCTTTTCTGGTGTCAGACCCGTCTATCCTTCACGCCAGCGGCTTCATGACCTACTGCCTAGCGTGCCTCTGTCTGCATGCATGTGTGTGTGTGTGTGTGTGTCTGGAGGCTCCCTGACTGCCAGCTGTACTCTCGACATGCCCAGGGAGAGTCTCGCCTCGCAGGATAGAGAAGACAGAGAGAGAGAGGACCTCTTTCCACGCTAACGCTTCCATGTTAACACAAGTCACGCACGCATGTCTTGTTTATGTGTGTGAAAGAGGGAATTCGAGAGAGCGGACCTGTGTGTGTGTGCGTGAGAGAGAGAGCAAGGCGAACAAGATTCAGTGCAGTGGGGGGAGGGCAGAGGTGACTTGGAGGGCTTTCACATTTCATTAGGGCAACAGTTCACACATGTAAACACACACACACACTAGCACTCACACACTTCCTGCCCACCTCGTCCACTCTTCATTTAGCATCCCATTCACTAACACGTTTACTCCCGCTCTTCCCACATGCAAACACGCACAGCACTCTTCTCACAAGACCTTGGCCCCTGCCTCAACCAGTAGCACCCACACACACACACACACACACGCATTCACTCTCTCATGCAAATATGTCAACCTCTCGCAGGGAATTGGACATTAACTCTGATTCACACATGCACCTTGAGCATATGATCAAAGTGGCACGCACACCAGCAAACAAACTAGTTCCATATTCACAGCCTTACATGCATACACATGGAGTATCATGCAAATATGTTTTTTATTACCATGCCATCAGCAGCCTCGGCATACAACTCCTTCTTGACACACAAACATTTGTGCACATGGAAGCAGTGCACGTCTTTGGACCAGGACACCATATGGAGAGAATGTCTTTGATCTCATATTGACAGATTCACAGACAGACCGACTAACAGACAAATGCAGAACTGAGCAACAGCGCTAAACACCAGGGCGAAGATTTCAACCAGCAGGACAGAAAGAAGAATAAAAATTTTTATTCCTTTGGTTGAGATTCTAGTCAGAAAGAAATGTTAATATCTGTACACTTCATGCCACAAAAGTTTCACGATGACAACGTTTCGATCCCACTTTGCATCTTTGCCAGTTCAGAACGTTTGCACAATGGAAACCACACCCAAAGATATACATCATGCACCTCAACAGGCTCACAAGCTCTACGAACGGCAGGTGTGGTTAACCCCCCAGTGAGATAAACAAAAATTTAAACTTATTGACTCAGCAATTCAATAAATGAAAAGTACACAGAAAAAAACAACATCACAAAAGTCACACCCCAAAATATCAAACATATAAAAACACATCAGATTCATCATTCCACATCTAAGAATCTACATGACATACATTCAGTATATTGAATTTTTAATCAAAACATTTAAAAAAAATGTTCATTTGCATTTTGGGAAAAATATACTGCATGAAATCTATTAGTAATAAAAAAAAATCATGATTATGACATAAGTTCAGGAAAGTTGGAGCTGACTCACAACCATTTTAAGCTAATGTGATTCAAGATCCCCTTAAATAATATGATTTGTCATAGCGGTCTTCAATTTGTGAAATGATATGACTAACAAATCCTTAAACTGTAACACAATCTAAAATGCATACAGTGTTTAAAAATGTTGGATTTTACTAGTTAACCTGGTCAACCATGACAATGTGAGCTAACAGTTAAGCATAAAGAGAGAAACCTGCTTTGTTCAATGGATATTCAATATTTTACTTAGTTTGAGTTTTTCAGTAAAGCCAGAAAGAACATGCAATATGAGGTACGAGATTTTGTGCATGGTTGATCACACAATAAAAAAAATGTGGAAGTTGTTTGGAGAGATGATTTTTCAGAGACATATTCATGCGAGACACACTGCTCATGAGGGGTGACATGTAGTTTTGGTCTGTTGCAGTTGATGTGGGTGATATGCTTTTGCTGTACAACACTACTGTACTATACTGTACTACTAGTGCCGCATACAACGGTACAGCTGAGCTACAGTTAACAGTTATGCAATTAAATCACATGGCTGAACAAAGACTGTCATTATGGTTAAAAGCATACTTACAAACCCTCTTGATTTTCCTGGGAGACATCATAATTCTCCTATATTTCTCCCAATTTCTGACTTCTTTTTCTTATGTAAAGTTTTAAACAGAAGGGGCACATTTTTTCTAAGATAAGCCTTAAAAGTACTATATCCTTAGAAAAAACATTTGTAAACTATTAACTTTTTGTGTTATTGTGATCAAATTTGACATTAGACTATAGGCTAAATGCTGTGGTCCCATTGTGTGTTCCAGCTAATAATTGTCAATAAGTCACCTGCAGGCATCTGTCTGCAAAAAATGTGTATGTTACTTATTATTTCATTTTCATTCTTTACAAGCCCACAGAAGCTATGAAACTCAAGATTTTTTCAGCGGTTTAAAATGCTCCCTATTTTGGGGGTCAATTGGCAAGTATGGTTAAAAAAAACAAATATTGACTGCTGGATCTCTCATATCACAGGCCTCCACACCCTTAACCTTTGCTGCTTTATGTGAATGTCATATGTCTTCCTATACTGCCACTGAATATAAACTGTATAGTGTAGAATTGTCAAATATAACAGTAAGTCAAAGCAGAAGTTTTAGAGAAAGAAACAGGATGTACTGTAAACTGAAAAGCATGTGTCAAGTGGTACATAAAGCAGGGAATACAACAGACAATGAGTACAATGGTTTTCTAAAATGTTACTGAACCTAACATGAACATTTTCATGGAAAGAGTGAGCTTTTTACAGGATCTAAACATGGCGATATCTGTAGTAGACCAAGACAGTCTGCAGCAGCAGTGTACAGCTTTGATCCTGGTTTTTATAAGGAGTAGGTCAGACATGCAGTGTATCCAAGAGGAATTCACACACATTCTCCAAACATGCCTCTGATCACTCATGCTCCCCATATGGTACGCTGAGCACATCCAACGACACTAACAAACTCACCAGGGATGTTCACAGAGGGTGTGTTTTGTATATACACATGTGCAAGATGTATGCAGCCCAACAGCTGTGTGCACACACAATCAAACAATCTCATTACATCCACTCCTCAGTTAATAGTTAATACACAGAAATGCTTATTCATTGGCGGTATTTCCCCCTGACATCATGCTCAGGGTGGGAATCTCAAATGCTGTTACCAAAAGTATAGCATGGTATTGCTGTATTCAAGGTTGCAAGTTGTATAAATGTACGAAACCTGACAAATCCCTATTATGTCATCCTTCCCAACTGACCAGAAACTGAAAAGACAATGATAGTGAAAATATGGAGGGACTTACGGCCATACTTCAAGCTAAACAACATGTTTGATAATCTGTTAAGTACCATTAGACAATAGCTAATGCTACCTATGCTACACCCCCTGCTAATAGGTTAACATTCATCACTTTCTAGCTAATGTTACAATTTGATAGAATTACATGATACTATATGAAAAGTGTAAATTAATAACTATCAACAGAATGATTCATTTAAGCCTTCCATATTGTATCGTGTAACGCTATCCAACAATAATGTCAGCTAGGATGTGGCTGAGCTACAATAGTTAATAGTTTATCAAATATGCTATTTTAGTTTGAAATATGGCCTGACGTTTCTCCCAGATTTTCACTATCCATTGTCTTTTCATTTGCTGCTCAATCGAGAAGCAGTGACATGACAATAATTTTTCAAATTTTCTAGGTTTATGTGACTTGCAACCTGTAACACAGCAATCAGACATGTGAGCTTCCCACCCTGAGTGTGGACATCAGAGGAAAATGGCCACCGTGTGATTATGGTGAATTCAGAAACATCTTCAGTAAAAGTTCCAGTGTAGTATCCTATGTGCCTAAAATGGACAATATCATCTGCAAACAACAGAGATGCTGCTGCAGTGTCACTGAACTGGACACGTTCCAGACCTTTCTGACATCATGAACATCATAAACAGCAGCACATCTGACACCCAGCTTGAAAGAGCTTGACTTAAAGCCAAGAATGCAAACTCTGGTAAACTGTTGGCTCGCCACACTCTACACATACTTCTCTCAGGATATCTTGTTTTTTACAAATCTATAAAATCTACTGACACAATTAGCTAAGCTCTAATTATTCATGTATTGTCTCTGAGACTGTGAACAGCTGGTGTGTGGTTACATGACCAGGATGGAATCTGTGATGTTCTTTGTGCATCTGATGCTCAGCATTTGGTCTGGATCATGAGTGCCCTGTAACCACCAGGCTGTGAAGTACTCATTTGAGTAGACACCAGGGCAGAGTGAGGTTGCGACAGGCACTGAACATATTTTGGCCATAGCTCCTCACAGCTGCTTCCACAACAGAGGATAAACTGCCAAACCTTCTCGTCAACATCCTGAGGCGCACATGAGCAATTTTTCAGAGGTGACAGTTGAAACACATTATTTCCAGAGTGAGACCAGGTTTTGTGCTTATGAGATTTGTAACCCTTCCTGTCATTTGATACAACCACCACCAGTTGCCCTCACAACTGTGTTTGTTATTCATGGCCAGCACAAATGTCTCCATTTCAGGTTCCAAGTGCAAAGAGACAGTTTCTCTGGTCAGTGTCTATATCTGTTTCTGTTCTTTATTTCAGCCATTAGTTATTTGGAGAGTGTGTGAATCATCTCATCACTGATCAGATTTACTCAAAACCTGGTTAACTCTCAAACTATTGGTTATTACTTTAAATCTGCTGGATGATCAAATTACTTGGCCAATGTGTAATGTGAAAGAAATCACTCATAATGATGAAACCACAGAGAAATATCAACTGCAGTTTTACTTAACTCTATGAAGCATTTTAGCATCTTTCAGCACATTGATGTGTTTTTTACAACCCACAATATCACTGTTTGGTTTCACTGCTCTTATCAGCATCACTTTCAGCCACAACAGGCTGCTAGTTTCAGAAAACAAACAAACAAACAAAGAAAAAAAAACATTAACACTACCTGTCCAGCACCAAACTACAAAATAGACAAAGTTAGCATCTAGCTGGTGAACAAAAAGGAGCATTTAGCAGCTAAAGAAGTAAACATTTTACCAGGAAATGGTGGATACCAAAAACAAGCTAAAAGGAAAATTATATTGCACTTAGCTTTTTTAGGTTGCCCCAAACCAAGGAATCTGAAAAGAACGAAGGGTCATTACATCACTATAGAAGAGTCAGTTCTATTGAAGCTTACGGGTGATGCAGTGTCAATCTATGGCCTATTTGGAAAACCTTTATTTATTTTATTTTTTTTTCATTTCTTAAGAGGCGTTTCTTCATCAAAGGTCATACTAAGTAAATACTAAGTATTTTGTTATCTGTGGACATCACCTCACTGCCCCACAGGCAAGTTTATGATCTGAGAAAGCTAATAACCGAATTTGTCCATTACCTTTTCACATGTAACTACTGTGTATCGTTACCTTCATGGCATGTCTAGCATTCAGCAGCTACAAACACACATACCAGTACAGAAAAGAATGGGTGTCTCTATAATGCTAGCTGAGCTAAGGCTAGTGCTGCATTATAACCTTCCACAAAAAGGATCCATGAAAAACAGTTACTGGCCTTCGAATTACTACTCTCATCATTTAGTTGGCTTCAAATGGGGGTTCAACATTAACACCAGTTTCTTGACTGTCCCTCAACATTAACAAATATAGATTGAACATCGTCCAAGTTGTGGGAAGTTAGGCCACAGCATGCACAATCGCATTTCAATAGGTGAACCTACGAATGACCTTAACAAAATAAAACATGACATATTCACAGCTTTTGAGTTTGAAGTTGTCACAGACAGCAGTTGATATCCTTGGTTGAAAATGAGTTGCTTGTCAATTTAGAAGCACTGATTCATGCATTCAACACCTGATGGTGAACGAAGGCTCTCAAAAAAGCTGCATGAACAGCTCGCTATCACAGTGTAGTGTCAATAAGCACATTTGAAAAGTGCAGTTATTGTGACAGCCCTACTTGTGTCTGCTGGATGTGTAAATAGGCAACTGTTTCCTAACACATTCCTCACAACAACAGTGTCATGTTGTTTCCACTGCTCCAAAATGGCCAAAAACTGCCAAAGTTGCTTAAGGTAACAAGGAAAATAAGAAGCTGTTGCAAGGCCTACTTTTCCATTTTGATTGAGGTCAACAGTGTTTGTATTACACTTGACTAAACATATCAGCTGTATGGAACTCAAAGATAAACTTATCTTGAATAACTTTATTTCACTCAGTTGGAAATAATTTCCCAAACAGTTAGTCTATTCCTTTAGCCAAATATTTCTAATGTTTGTTGCTAGCCTCTTCCTACACACTTCCTATAAACATCTTCAAAGCAAGAATGTGTGTGTATGAATGTATGTGTGTGTGTTTGTGAGACAGAGAGGTGGGGGGTGGATTCCTACTATTATGTTTGTGCTATGCCCAACACTTCCAGCATCTTTGTTTATAGCGCTCCTCTGCTCTTTTCACACAGAATTGATGAGAAAGACACACACATTAAACACATTGCTTTTGGCAGGCACTGGGGCACACACACACACGCAGACACACATACACAATCACACACATACTCTGCTCCAAAACCCACCGCAGTGACCTTTCAGATGCAGATGGAACAGCGGCTTCCCTCCCCTGCCAAAATGTCAACATCTTCTGCTCTCTCTCTGCTTCTAAGACAAGCCAAGTTGGCAGCAGGTTAGCCTTCATGTCTCTGCTCATTGGCTAAACGCACACACACACAAATACACAGAAACACAATGTCCCGTGCATGGCATTCTCATTATTAGATTTGTTAAAGGATATAAATTCCCACATAATTCATTCAAGAGCAAACAGCCTTGCAAATAGACAAACAGGGCCGCAGTGCACTCTGTCTGTATCCACACATTAGAACAGAGCAGCGTGCTCTTATCTGTTTGTTTCTCTGTGAGTACACTGTGAAATCTGGGCTTTATTGGAGTGAAGGAATGAACCACGTGAGCATTTGTTTTGGGACTGAGCTCTGCCTGGAGGGTCAGCATAACTCTGCCAGGGGAAGCTGAGCCTGTGTCATCGCAGTCTGGTTAGTTATGAATCTCAACGCCTGGGTCTGGCTGACCTGATAAATAATGTCTGCCTGACCGCAGCTACACCTCCACACCTACAGTATGACTCACACACCAGTGTCGTCATCATCAGCTGGGAAACATATGAAGAATTCTACAGATAAAAGATAAATCCAAGTTTGTTTTTTCTCCCTAAAAGGATAGTTAAGATTATTTGAGGTGGGGTTGTATGAGGTAGTATAGTCAGTGTATAACCTGCAGTAGATTGCAGTCGGAGAGGCAGCAGGAGTCACGGTGTAGGAAGCAGTGTACTGCTGTGGACAGGGTCAGCAGCAAAACTTTTTTTCAGCCACCGTAAATAAGACCCATTTAGAACAAGCAATATCAGTGTGAGCTATATTTATAATATTTTTATTACTTTACCCAGTTGTCAGAGAGCTTTTTCTGACAAGAAACTTCCATTGTACAAGCCAAATACTGCTCTCTCCAAACCAACCAGACTCCATTGGCAAAATCAGTCACAGGGAAGTTCGTGGTCTACTGCTGCCTTGGTCTGTTAGTTTGTTTTGGTTGTTTTTAACTTCAGTGTTTAAAAGGGTTAGTCCAGACTCACCAAAGTCTCACAATAACATAAACAAACTTATAGATTGAGGCAATAGTAGACAAGCAACTCCAATCTTCTGAGAAGATTATTGTTTTTGCCAATGGAGTCCGGTTGAGCACAGGAGAGCGATATTTGGCTTATAATAATGGTGATTTCCTGTTTGAAAAACCTGTCTGACAGCAAAGCCATGAAAATATTTTGAATATAGCATACATTAAACAGATATTGATTTCTTTAGCTGGCCATTTTTTAAGTGGCTAAAACATGTTTTGTTGCTGACCTTGTGTACAGCAGTTCATTGCAAAGCTTCTGTTCTGTACTTTTCTCCTCTCTGGTTCCCCAAAGTGGGAGGGTGTAAACCACCATCTACTGTAGGTATACACTGACAATGGATAAGAATCTCATACAACCTCACTTCAAATAATCAGAACTATCTCTTTAAAGCCAATGGCAAGATTTATGCATTAAAATGTCTAAAAATTCTAGACATAATATATATATTCTAGACATAATATATATATTTTGTTGAATCGTGATCTTACAATATTCCAAATGTTTCCAACAATGTTCAAACACAGAGAAATCCAGTGGTTTGTTTCCTGCTAACTGTTGCTAGCTAGCTGCTATAACTTATGTGAATATGATGGATACGCCACAAAGTGAGAAAGGAAGTCAGTGCATGTGACGGGAGCGTGCCTATGTCCCACAGCCCTATATTCCCACAGCCCTATGTTCACACAGCCCTATGTTCCCACATTTCTAAGATTTTTTTCAAAATTAGGCCCTATGTTCCCACAGTTCCCAAATTTCTCCCCTGGTAGTTAGGGGTTCGCCACTCAATCCTGTGGCTGGCGATTTGAAGGAGAGAACTAGCTTCCAAACTCTCTGGAGCTCAACACCGCTACTCCAACATGGGGTTGCTGTGGAGTGACGAACCCTCATACCGAAATTAAACTTACCTCCATGAGTTAGTGCAATTTAGACACAGCGCACATTTAACTTTCTATAATTCTTTAATGAACAGTAACATTCAAACAATCTAAATAAGTAATAAGTTTCACTATTTATGCAGTTCACTTAAAACTGGAAAGGCTTTCAGTACTTTTCAACCTTTTATGTGCCAGGAACAGGCAATCTTTAAGTGCTGTGACTGCTGTCCTTTGAAGACTGAACAATAATAATAAGCGATTTCCCCCTCCTTCATTTGTGAAAATAATTCGGTTCACACCAATGATAAAAACAGCCGGGGAAGGGTGTCATGAACACTTCGAGCAAACAGGCGGCCAATCAGAAATTCCAAACAAATGAGAGACCAACGTGTCACAATGCAAAAACACTGGTTTCCCTATTTACATGCAATCGCTAAACTGGAGTTTTCCAAAATCTCCACTTTCGCCAGAGTTTTTAGAAAAAATTGTTTTCTTAAGATAAAAACTGGGTTTTCGTGTAAATGAGAGGCCAAACCGCGTGTAAACGGGGTCTTAGAAATGTGAGACATGTGGGAACATAGGGCTGTGGGAACATAGGGCCTAATTTTCAAAATTTTCGGTGAAAAAAAAAAATCTTAGAAATGTGGGACCATTGGGCTGTGGGAACATAGGGCTGACCCCTTTCAAACTTCATACTTTCCAGTGAAGTTTTCCTTTCTATGAATTTTCCAGATATAGGTTTGATTTTGATGATTAAAATTCATCATCATTTAAAAAACAAGCAAATCTTGGTTTGTGTGTGTGTGTGTGTGTGTGTGTGTGTGTGTGTGTGTGTGTATGCGTGTGTGTGTGTGTATGTGTGTACGTGTATTACTATCGTTGTGGGGACACAAACCTGTTTACACACTCACATTGTGGGGTCTCGCCTGCTTTATGGGGACAAATTGCAGGTCCCCATTATGTAAATCATTAAATTTTAGGGTGAAGACTTGAGTCAGGGTTAGGGTAAGGTTAGGTTTAGGATAAGGTCAGGGTTAGGGTTAGGTTTAGGCAGGGACTTGTGATGGGTAGGGTCAGGATAAGTCTCCAGGAAATGAATGTAAGTCAATGCAATGTCCCCAGAAGTGATGAAAACACTACGTGTGTGTGTGTGTGTGTGTGTAGTGGCATGCCCACATTTTACTGCCTTAACTCTAACACATTTTCCTAGCAATTATGAGGAAAGGGAATGAAGAAAATAGATCAAAGTTTAGGTTTGGTCTCTGGGGTCTCTCCATCTATCTCACACACAAACACACTCACACACACACACACACACACACACACACACACACAGTCATATGCTTGCATGCAGGTTCACATGCAAGAGCACAACCCTGAGGGTGAGGAAACTATTTATGGTGAAAGTGGGCAGAAAGTGTAAACACATGTCTGGCATCCTTTGAAAAGACAAAATATTTCACTCCTTTTCCTCCCTTCATCTCTCTGAGGGATCCCCACCCCTCACCTCCACCCTCCACCCTCCACCTCTACCGTATCACATTCTCCTCCGTGCCTTTGAGCCGAAGGGGTAACATAAATCACAGGACATGGAGGAGATAGGAGTGGAGGAGCACACGCAACCATTTGAGCAAATGTCTGTGAAAGAGAGAGACGTTACGGGTGGGGGTAGAAGGGCTGGGTGTATTTTGCGTGGGTGGGAGGGTGAACACAATCCCTTCCTTAACGACAGCAGGATACGACAGAGGAGATGTCACCGGACCCTGAAACAGTTGCAGGGCGCCTCCGGTGCCATCACACAGGTGTTTCTGTCTCCCTCCTCTGTAACATGTTCATTTTACAGCCTCTTCTGTCTCCATTCATCTCTCACCCTGACTCAATGACAGTGTTATCATATTTGATATCATCGTATCACGATCTGAGGCCTGAGAGGTGACGGTGTTGATGTCTTTGTCCTCATACATATTTCCTCCTTCTGGCCCATTCATTCATTTTTCCATTGAGTTGTTTAACAGACACAACATCGCCCATTTGGAATACAACTGTCTGCAACCATTTCTAATGACTGGTATCAGAAAAAGTAATTTTGGGCCAGTGGGTGTGATACTGCCTGCAATTCTGACTGTGGCCACTGCACCGAAGGTGGTTTGGTCTTACAGCGCTGCTCAAAACCTGAGACTCCCTGAGCCAGGCAAGCAAAAGTCAGAAGCCTTCACTGACTGTAACAAACAGTCACCCAGTACTAATATACAATTAAATGTTATGGATGAAAACAGAATACTTAAAAATATTAAAATACTTTTTTACTTTTAAATCTCATTTGTGTGGACTGTAATTTGCTGGCTATGCTAGCCTTTGTACAATCTGTACATTTGCATTTGTTCATATATTTATCTTCAACCTGTAGTTTATTTTACATTGTAGGCAATATCGGCCTAAAGGTTAGAGAAGTGAGCCTGTGACCTCAGTGGGGCCACTCAGTGCTGCAGCCATGATGACTGTGTGTACTGGCAATTCCCATGGAATAATTATCTATTATCTATTTATCTATCTATCTGTCATCTAATAAATAATAAAGATAAAAGAATATTTCCTGTACGAAACTGGTGGAAAAGGTAAGATGGCAGATGTTCAAATCAGGAAAAACAGGTTAAAACACATACAATAAAAAAAACCTAACAAACAGACCAGACTGACTTATCCAAACAGACTAAAACTAACTTACAAGAAGAGACAACACAAACTTATAACTGACATTTACCAAACGTTTAAAACCCCTCACAGTCTGCTGTTGCTTCAGAGATCCTAGAGAATTGCAGCAGTGTATAAAATGTATTTCTTCCAATAGAACTCTTGAATATAAAATGAGTAACATTAAAACTATCAAGATCATCTGTGATTCATCTACAATAGTTTAGTAACCAGGAGCTGTAGTCTTTACAGCTTGTTATGCGAGACTTAACTTAATTTGAGTAATTCTTTTTTCCCTCTGGGAGAACACTGAGATTTTGATGTGTTCATGGAGGAAGTTTGAACATGACCCCGATAAGCTTATTTAAGCAGTCTGAAGCTTATCTTTAATAAGTTGTAGAGAACTGCTGTACAAAATCAAAGTGACACTGAACTAAAGTCCCTGCCAAAATTTCTAAGGTTGCACTAGCAGGGCAGCTAGATAAATTATGAAATCCTTATGTCAAAACTCAAAGAACAACTTAAAACTCACCATTAAAGGGACAGTTCACCCCACAATCAAAAATATGTTTTTTTTCCTCATTCCTGTAGTGCGATCCATCTATTTTGTTTTGGTGTGAATTGAGGAGACTGCTGCTGTAGAGATGTCTGCCTTCTCTCAAATATAATGGAAGTAAATGACACTCGCCTTGTGGTGCTCAAAGTGCCAGAAATACATTTGAAAAACACCATTGTCTCTTTCCAGAAATCATGACCCAGTTACTCAAGATAATCCATAGACCTTGTTGTGAGCAGTTTCATGTACTGTAAGAACTACTTTCTTTCTAGAGCAGAATCTACTGGAACTACTTTTGTCCCTATGTCAGACAAGGTCTATGGATTACCTTGAGTAACCTGATTCCTGGAAAGAGACATTGCTGTTGACTTTTTCAAATTTATTTTTTGGCACTTTTAACACCACAAGACAGGTGCCATTTAGTCCCATTATGTTGGAGAGAAGGCAGAAACCTCTACAGCCGATATCTCGTACCAAAACAATTAGATGGATAAATAGCACCACAGGTAAGATATAAAATATGTATTTTTGATTTGGGGGTGAACTGTCCCTTTAAGGCCCAGACAATGTGGTGAAGCTGTTGTTGAGAAATAGGCAGTGGTAGAATCTTGCTGACAATCATAGTTGGTGACCTACTGTGGCTAGTGGACTAACACGCTAGCAAGCCAGGAACATGGTTGTTTTTCTCTCTGGCATTTTGGTCCAAGGACTACACATTTCATTCAATAAAGAGTTATTGAAGAGGAGGAACAAAGCTCTCCAATCTAGTCAGATTTCTAGTCAGTAAGAAATTTTATGCTGGTCTCTGATAGTGTGCAATCCATGCCTCAGTCTACTCCTACAGGGGAGGTTAAATAAAAAGGAATGGTGCAGTGCTGATAACAATAATTTCCCCATGTGCTCTCTGCTCAAAGGTCAGCGCTGTCAAGGTAGTCAGCCATTAGTCCACCGTGGAGATTCACCTGCGTTCACCAGTTGAACTTAGTGAGGGAAATAACTAACTTACTTCGTCCCTCTGAGTGAATTCTCTGATTGTGGGTACATGAATTGACTTGACATTTTGCTGCTTAAAAAGTCCACTACATAAGATTAGGAGGCTTTGTTGGCAGAATATGGCAGAGATTAAATATAATTTTCATAAGTATGTTTTCATTAGTGGATAATCATCTAAAAATAAGAATTCTTGTGTTTTCATTACTTTAGAACGAACCCTTTATATCTACAGAGGGTGCGGGCCCTCTTCCACGGATGCCACAATGGACAAACCAAACCTGGGCTCTAGATAGGGCCTTTCATGTTTTTGGAGCCACAGGAGGTTCTCCTACACACTGGGAAGTGAAGGGTGAGGTGACGTGTTTGCAAATTGCTGTCACTGAATCCCACACACTGGTCCTTTAAACACTCGTGTGATCGGGCTTTTACCAATTGACTTTTAGCTGTTTAGCTGTAGATTTCTTGTTTTTCGCATCAAAAGTGTGAATGGCTTTTTCAGCTTCAAGTATTTTATTTTTGTTTGTTGCTGACTCCGCGAAACATATTCACTCAAATCTCCTTCGTTTGAACTGCTACATAAGGATGATTTAACTAAAATATAATACAAAAAACTGCTATTTTGATTTAGTTTGATTAAAAATACTATATTTTATGAGATACAACAGTATTGCAGAAGTAATCTGACACATTATGACATTTCACTGTAATCATGAACTCAAACACCAGCTCCCTCTCAGCAGTAGTAGCTGAATAAAGCTGTGCAGGGTGTTCCCTTTCTTTGGAATCAGCTCAGAAAGGAAATTGAGAAACCAACAGTTTTGAGGAAAAGAAAAAAAAATCTATAAACTCCGTCTCTGAAACTTCCAGTTTAAGTACTATGCCACATGTGAGTGATAAAAGATTAATAAATATTGTTCCTCTTTTAACCATCAGAAGCCAGAGGATGTTGTGTGACCACACGCCTGACCAGTCATACTTTATGCCAGTTGTGAATTATTTTTGCAGTAGCAGGGGACTTCCATGATGTCCAACCAACCCTGTGGAAAATTACTTGGCCTTGTTACCACTTTTATGTTTTAGATACCTTTTTAAATCCAATAAGCCCAGATTCATTTAAATTAGTGTCACATTTTCCTCATGAGATTCTTGTTCATCTTTCCTCATGATTTTTGTCTTCCTGTGTTCGCCTTTATGTGAGTTGGTGCAACTGTAGACAAAAATCTAGATAGATATCATCAGTTCTCAATTCAGTTCTGTTTACATTTATTGAATGATATGCCTGCACTGTAAATATAAGCTATTTGTTTCAACTTAAAAAAGTTACGGTCCGGACTACCTTAACATTTTAAGTTGACTGAATTTGAAAAGACAAGTTGAGATAATTATGTAACAATTCAAAACAAATGAACTTTTTTGGTCAAATAAACTTAGTAGTAGTAATTCAGTTGTACTTGAGAAAACTCTAAGGGGGTAGGGGACAAATTCAATGCTGATCATGTTTCTTTAGATACTTAATTTAATGAGTTGATTGAACTCTGTGCAGTACATTAATTCAACTTCAAGTTAAAAGACATGTATGCATGTAGAATATCTCATATTTACAAATTCAGAAGTGTTCAGAAAATATATATGAAATTTTAAATTTAATTAACCTGAATAAATAAAACCTGTATATTTACGTTACGTTAATGAGAAAAGATTAGTTCATTCCGCTAAATTCCAATATGATTTTTTACAGTGCATTTTGCTGTTAGACTTTAAAAAATGCAGAATATTAATTATGATAACATATTTTGCAAACAAATGCATACTTTTATTTTGGAAAAATGATTCCCTTCTGACCTTTAAGCAGTTTCTGAACCAAATATCAGTTTGTTTGTTTGTTTTGTTTTGTTTTTACCATTACAGAGACTAACTCTGGAAAAAAGACAACAGAGGATGTCTTTTTGAAGAACATTGGTTTCTGTTATTTTCTTATTTAGAGAGCCTTTCAAGAAGTGATCAGTGCTGGATTTTAGGATATAGGTACACCATAAATTATGGACATAATTAGTTACTGTTACTTACAATTCTGACACTGTCTCTGTTTTTGCTTTGTTTTTACTGAAGTCTCAGAAAATATATTGAATTACACCTTTTTAGGGCTCAAGCACCAACCTGGGTGCAAGGACTGCAAAGAATATTTTTTTCTATTTTTTCTGTCAAATGAATCATATTTTTGACAGGCTCAACATGCAGAAAAACTCACCAAACTTGCCACACGTGTCAGTCATAACTTAAGTTTGATATGGGTTTTAGCGATGACATGTTTCACCAATGAGTGAAAATGGTAGGCACATGTATTATGCCTTGACATAAAAAAAAGTCTCTGGAACCGTAGCTAAAACCCAACAGGAAGTCAGCCAACAAACTCCACCTACAGAATTAATCAGATCTGCTTCAGAATCACTGTGTGTGATTTAAACTACTTTGTGATCAAAAGTTATTCAATGATTCAGCTGTCGCTGAGGTGTGTGGCTGTGTGATTTCCATCTTTTGCTGTGATTTAAATCACATGTTTTACACTGCCATGTGCTCCTCCTAGCAGGTTGGCCACATCCAATGTGTGGTCAGAAAAGCGTTAAGACCTTGATAATGCTGTATTGTGAAGTGACTTTACGTCAAACAGAATCTTATTCTCAGACACATTTTTATCTGCAGTTGTCCCAGGTCCAGCAACAACATGTGCAATATTTGAGGACTTGCAGCCTCAGTACATGGCACACACACTCTACCAACTGAGCTACAAGGGCACCCTAACCAGAAACTTTTTGATGTATTTGTGGCCATCTGTGACTGTGTGGAAAAACATCTGAAACCTGGCCAGAGATCTCTAATTAATTTTGATGGGAAGGTGATTTACTCTTTGAGGGAAAAACTAAACTGAACACAACCGAAACTTTGTAGGAGATCTTAATTATCTCTGCCAGGCGTAAGCAATCGGTTGCGTGCATGTGTGAGTGATGAACAGACCTGAACTTGTTGTGTAACTTGTTGTAATCTCAAATACTACTGAACCAATCAGCACATTGTGCACATTCATGACTGTATGCTGAACGTCTGAGATTCAGAATTCTTGAAAAACCTTAAAAACGCTTTTTTTTTTATGGGTCAACGGCCACAGGCATCATGTTTTCAGGTCACCCCGTTCTTATGAATACGATATCTCAAGAACACCTTGAGGGAACTTCTTCAAACCTTGGAAAAATTTCCGGCTTGTTTTTGTTTCATTTGTGTTTTGCAGATTCTGGACTACTAGCAGTGCAACCTCTGTTGATGTTTGGTCACAGATGGTTTGTATATCTAAATAGCATACAGGTATCAAGCAGCCTACAAAAGGATGAAATATTTCTAGAGCATACATCCTAGTGATTTTGTAAAAATCTTTCTCCAGAAAACTTTGTTTCAAATTTGTCTTTGTTCCTTTGTGTATTTTGTTTTTGGACAACTAGCAGTTGTAAGTCATCTTGATGAATCTTGGTCCCGTGTGCAACTCTCTGTTATTCATCACTAAGATTTAAGCCAATAAGGTGTAAGCAGGCCACAAAAGTTTTTGTTAATGTTGGAAATAAAACTCAACTTTTCATAGTAGAAATACCCACTAATACCTGCACATATCTGGATTTTTTCTTCAGTGGGAAAGGGTACAATCGGCATTTAGCCCTGAATCAGATGACCCTGTAGTAGTCATGGGTGTTTATTGGCTCCAGCTCTGATTGGCAGTGATGTAAGCCCCATTATAGAGGCAATGAGGGCCTGTTGCCTTTTTTGCCCCTTTTTCATCCATATGTGCTGCTTGAATAATTTTGCCTTGGTACTACTGCCCAGAGTAGTAGAGTACCAGAGTTTGCACCAATGACCACAAAAAAGATGGGCGACTCACCTCCACAAAACTGGAGCCAAAACATCTCGGATACAAGCGCCGCCTTCTTGTGCTGTGACGTCTCTGGAGCCAGAGTCTGCACAGTTGGAGCTGCAGTGTTGAGTTCCCGCCCACACAACTGGTTGACTCAGTCATGACCACAGCTCAGCTGTCAATCATGGCATAAAACGCTGTTTTTATATGATCAAATAACTAAAATCAAACTGATCAGAAAAATTAGCACTTGAACAAACACCAGCATGATAAGAACTACCTAAAATGACAGAAAGCATCTTTGTGAAAAAATAAGGGGAAAAAAGAGGAAAAAAATATTTTGACATGTACTTTGATGCTTTAGTTTGGCCCATGCACTATTAAGATTAAGGCAGGATTTATGGCCTATACTGCAGGCTGCCACCAGCGGGCAACTGAGATGCTTTGGATTCACTTATGGGGAGCTGTGATCTTGTCACCTGCTGTAAGGTATGTATTTACTACTGATGAAGCGCTCGTCTTTAGTCAAGCAGCTAAACGGTGTATAAACGTTTTACTTCCTATAAATTCTTCATAATAAAAGTACCACACTATTTTAATAACTTGCAATAACATAACACAACACCTATCAGCTGAAAGCAAACATAGTAAAGTAAAATAAGGCAGATACCTGACAGTACAAACAGCGACACAGAGGAGAAACTAAACATCAAACCACTGAGATCATTTGGAAGCTACAAAAGTACTGAGAGCTGAACACAGAGACACCTTTAAAAAGGTCTTTCTGCTCTCCTGCACACACAAGCTGAGTTACAGCGCACATCAGAAAAAAACGAGAAAGGCAAACGGGTCTATTGGGAATGGGAAAAGGGTCAGTTGCCTGTTTTTAGCAGTTTTACCTGCGTTAAAGAAAAATATTGAAATGACAAGTTGAGATAATTATGTAATGATTCAAAACAAATGAACTTTTTTAGTAGTAGTATGTAGTAATTTTGATGTAAAACAGTATTATTCCCACCTCTGATGTTTATCCATTGGCGCTGGTTATGGTACACTCTTTGGAAATAAAAAGATGTTTAAAGAAAGAAAGAAATTATTATTTTAAGTTATCTGAAGTAGCAGAAATAGAAACACAGATAAATAGTACGTGTTAAGAGATTCATGTTGATCTCATAGTCTTAGAAAGCCGATGGCACAATAGCACTATTTTTACACCATATCATTACTGCACACACACACACACACATACACACACAGAATGTTGTGGCATGCAGATGTAAGAGATGTAGGGCTCCTGCAGCTTAGCTTTGGGCAAGTGAGAGAAGATAACTCAAAAATAATTTGTCACTGTGAGAGGTGATCTGTCATAAATACTCCTCAGGGTACGATCAGAGTGAGCTAAAACATACCAGCACTGCCAGGCCAACTGCCCTGGAGGAGCCCACTGTGTGTGTGTATGTGTTTGCCCCTGTGGTTTTGTCTGTGGTATCACCAAAGCCAAAGTAATCTGGCACAAAGATAGACACTCACACATAAGACAGAGAGACAAAGAGACAGAGAGAGAGAGAGAGAGAGGAGAGAGAGAGAGAGAGAGAGAGAGAGAGAGAGAGAGAGAGATCACCAGCCTCACCCGGCATTGTGTTGGCAGGCCTTTTGGCATCACCTCCTCCCTCTCCTCCTCTTTTGACTCCTTCCTGCACCCCTGAAGTGCACGGTTAATCCCTAAGCTCTATCCCCATTTAAAGACAGGGACATCATGCAAACCTGCCGGTCCGCATTGCATTCTAACACTCACACACACACAAACTCACCCATTCAGTCACACGCACATGCTGTTTGCTCCTGCAAACACAGAGAAAGATAGAGAACAGCACAGCGGGGGGTTAAGCACTGCAGTGGCAGCAGCAGCAGCGGGCCGAGTATCTGTCTGGTTTTTCCCTGCTCTTAAAATGTCTCCAGCGGCAGGCATGTGACGGGCTCACAGGACGAGATAAGGAAGAGAAGGGACTTTTGCAGATGCTCGTGCTCTGCTAATGGGTTATGCATCTGTGGCTGCCTGCGTGCTCACACTCTCATGCACACCATGACTGTGGCATGTTTGTCAGATGAGGATGTGTGCATGTGTTGAGGATCTTAATCTTAAAATAGGATCTTAAATGTGTGAAAACTCAAACTTCCAGGCAATTTACAGCACTAGGTTTTTGAGTATTGAGCCCAACTCAGCAACATATCTTTTGTTCAGATAATTTACTTTTCTTCTTTAGATAAACTTCAAACTATTTTTTTTAAAAATGGAGTAAACTCATATTTACAATCAAAGCCTTTAATTTTCAAGCCCCCAAATAATGACAAATAGGGTTCACAGTTCACTGTGACCAGCTTTGAAAATACAGTACAATACATTTCTGGCAGTTTCTAAAACTCAAATATTGAAGTTTATCTCAAGAAGAAAAGTAAATCATCTCAACTAAAGATTGTAAATTGGTCAAATATTTTTAGTGTATTTCAAAACTTTGCCTTGAAAATGAGGTGTCTCAATGTTTTTTTACAGTGTAAATTACTGAACATCAAATAATGGGTTTTTATACCTAAAATGATTCAGTTCTATTAACTTAGTACAATTAGAGGAGTGAATGAAAAGTTGAGAGTTGCATTTACTGGAATTAATTGAGTTAGTTTAATCTATAATTTAATTTAATTGTAATCAAAGAATATGTGTAACACTAATTCTGATAACCTTAAGCTTTTCAGTTTATGAACTGCAACCAATTGCCTCAACTTTTTGAGTACTGCTAATTTATTTGGGTTTACAGTGAAAGCAGGAGTTCTGTGGGTCAAAGTATGGACCTATGGGGTGGAGAGAAGTCTCACTGACTCACCTGTTCATGAAGATTTCATTTGTTGCTGTCCTTTTTGAGAGAGGTGTTGTTCGCTTAAAGCCTCCAGAAGTCTCTCTGGTCAGTTTAAACTTTTGCTGAAAGCTAATTTTATCCAGAAGTCAGTCATATCTCTCCCCACTGACTGAGATCTACCTCTCTACACAATGTAACTTCTCTTTAAAAAGCCTAAAACATTAAATAAATACATTGTCTCTAGCACTATGAGGCCGTGAACTTACTCTCCTTGATTGTTTGTAATCCTTGTGTGATTTAAGACCTGCAGATCTACTGCTGCACTCATTACCAGTCCCTCAGGAAATGTGTCAGCTGAATACCTCAACTGACATGTACAGACATGCAGACGCCGACCTCTAGTGGGCAAAATGTGAATCCTGCAAGCACTTGAACTGCACTCTCAACTGCAGGAGCTCTAAAATAAGACTTTTCACATGGCAGCATCTAGTGTTAAGAGGTGCAGTTCATTAAATGATAAAAAGTGCTGCACTGAATGAAGTGTTTGGTGTGGGGTTTCCAAGGAGGAAGGTGGAGACAGAGCCGGTCCAGATCTCCATGGGCCCAAAGCAAAATTCTGCTAAGGGGCCCTCCGAAAAGACCGGAGAACCACGTGAACCATTTGCCGCACAGTGACACCTGACACCCCAGTGCTTCCACTACAGTCCCTCCTCCTTTCTAACTGTTTGCCAACAGTTTGTTGTCTGTTGGTCAAAAAATAAGTAGATCTATATTGCACAGAATGAGGTACAAAAAAATATTTATTGAATAGAATATTGTTAAGATAAGTGAACACTGACATTAAAATAAATATGAAATTTTAGAATATATAAAATATAGAAAATACTAAAACATTACACAGAGCTTTGGGTCTGATGCCTAGTAATTGATTTTAAATTTACATCAGTCACTGTCAATCCACTAATTTCCATCTTGCATTAGACCAGAATTGTTACCAGTGGTGGACTTTACAGTACATTTATAACAAGTATTGTTCTTATTTTAAACTTCATTAGAGTTCCAGTTTATCCAACTTTATTCTTCTACACTACATCCCAGGGGCAAATACTGTACTTTTTAATCAACAAAGCTGAAAAAAGGCTGTTTTCTGACTTTTTAGAGATACATGGTTCTCACGGGACAGTGATGCTACAGACATTTGATGGTATCATAGACCATGATGCCTTGCTGTAGATCAAACCTAATCAAGGGGGTGGCACTATACAAATCATTAATGGCGATGCCCAGCCCACAGGAGAAGCCATATGTAGCTAGTTACTGTAATTATCCAGAAAAACAGAGAAGCCAGGTGCAGCTACATGGGGGAAGGGGTAGGGGGTGTGGGGTGTGTGAAGAGGGCAGTGACTATTCACATATTCATGAATCCTAAATGAAGGCAAGGTTGTGTGTCACAAACTGCATTAAAAACCCCAACTGAGACACATATTCTAGATTTGCTGTTCACATGTCCAGAAGAATGCTCCTAAAACCAAAATAATATCAGCATATCCCACATGACTTATTGAGAATATCCAACCAGAATATGCTGTTTACATGACCTGTATCAAATTCAGAATATTGCCATATTGTGAATATTAGTGGAAAACTAGAGCGCATGTAAATGTAGCCACTGAGGCACATCATTTAAGGCAGTGGTCTTCAACTGTGGGTCTGTGACCCATAAGGCATCTTCGGTCACTACAGGGAGCCTCCAAAATTTTTGTTTGATCTTTTCTTTCCAAACATTTAATTTTTATCTGAAATTATGTTTCAGTTTCTAACCATCATTTTTATGAATCATACAAATGGAATATCTAAGGCTGAATTGGTAAAATGCAGCTTACGTTCAAATAGTCAAATAGTTTATTTGGCTTTGAAGTAATACAAATTATATCCAGTTTATTTTGTCAAAAGAGCCAGAATCTGCAACTTTTCTGTCTAACTTATCACAACCCCACTGAGTTCATCACCCACCCCCAACCCAAAGATAATCAATATTTAATAATTAATAATAATTTTGATTGTTAAGTAGTCTAGATGGCACAAACAGATCAGATTATTTCTGTAGGAGTTAATTAACAGGGCGTGTGTAAAATGCCAAAATTGACCACAAAATTCAAAATGGCTGACTTCCTGTTGGGTTTGGCCTATATGTCTAAGAGACATAATGAGACGTAATGACATAATAAGACAAAATGAGTTTCGTTCATGTTGGTGAAACGTGCCACTGGCCACATGCAACTTCCTGTGTTTTGGCAAAACATCAACCTTCGCCGTGATGTCATGACAACGCCATTTGATGATATGACAAGATCTGCACTACACTGCATTACCAAGGTCTTAAGGCCTTTCTAATCAGATTTGAGTTGGATATGGTCAACCTGCTTGGAGCCACATGCAACTTCCTGTGTTTTGGTGAAACATCAACCTGCACACTGCATCATTTAACCCAAAGTTATAGCTATTTTGTGTTTCATGGCAAGACATCAAGACTTCAGCAGGCTGCAGCTGCACTGTTCAACGCTGACCAAATCTTTTAATAACTTTTGATCACAAAGTAGTCTAGATGGCACAAACTGATTTGAAGTGAAGTGGATCATTTCTGTAGGAGGAGTTCATTAAATTACAACATGTGTAAAATGCCAAAATTGAGTAGGAAATTCAAAATGGCAGACTTCTTGTTGGGTTTGGCCTATGTGTACAAGAGACAGTGCATCTCACACATACATGTGTATACTGATTATTATTCATGGATGGGAAATGTGCCAATGGGGCTGCACTTTGAAGGTGTTACCAAGTCATTTGGCCACGTCCACCAACAAAACACATATCATATATTCAGACCTGAACTACTATTGAAAATGTGTGGTTTCAGGCAGATTCGATCATGCAAACAGAAGTTAATGCCACCGCCTGTGTTTTGGTGAAACATCAACCTTTGCCGTGCGGTCATGGCAACGCCGTTTGATGATATGACAAGATCTTCACAACATTGCATAACCAAGGTCTTAAGGCCATTCTGACCAGATTTGGATATGGTCAACCTGCTTGGAGGAGTCATGTCAAAGTCTAAAACATGTAATTTCCTGTTGTTAGTAGGTGGCACTATGATTATCATGGAATATTGTCATGTTGATGTGTTCAGGGGGGGAATGTTATTGAATATGTAAAGTTTGGTGCCAATCAGATCATTTATACTAAGGTTATAGCAATTACATGTTTCATGGCAAGATATCAAAATCCCACGCCATGGCCACACGCTTAAGAAATTCGTCGCGGCGAGGTCGGGCGCCAGAGGTGAGGTGAAATTTACTTTATGAACAACTCCAGTCTGCAGTTGTAATTTCACAGTTGCAGTTGTAATTTGGGCGACGTGATGAATATGTCCCCTATGTTGATGGGCTGAATCCATAATTGTTATTATGAGCCGATTTTTGGGGTGACATTTGTTTTATTTTGCTAATGTAATGGTCTGCAGAGTGACAGTCTCTGCTCTTGTCCAGCAGCTCAGTACATATCTCACTCCCATCAACAGAACTTATATCATATGTTCAGGCCTGGATGACTATTGAACAAGTTAAGTTTCAGGCAGATTTGACCAAGTAAACGGACGTTGATGCAACTTCCTGTGTTTTGGCGAAACATTTACTGTCACCGTGCCATCATGGCCACGCCGTTTGACGGTGCATCAAGATCTTCACAATGTAACATTACCATGGTCTTAAGGCCTTTCTGACCAGATTTGAGTTAGATATTGTCAACTTGCTTAGAGGAGCACATCAAAGTCTAAAACATGTCATTTCCTGTTGCCAGTCGGAGGCGCTATGATGGGACTGTGATCAAACATGTGAAATTTGGTGCAGATCGTGTCATTTACACCAAAGTTATAGCAATTTCCTGTTTTATGGCAAGACATCAGAATTCCACACCACGCCATGGCCACACTGTCCAACCTTGGTTGCAGCGAGGTCAGGTGCCCAACAGCTGCTGGCAGGCCCCAGGAGGCGCAGGCCAAGCTGTGATGGAGGCAGTGAGGTCAGACCCCCAACATGCCACCAGGACTGCACTTAAGGGGGCGTGACCAAGCCATTTGGCCACTCCCATTGACAAAACTCATATCATATGTTCAGGCCTGGATGACTGCTGAATATATGAAGTTTCAGGCAGATTTGACCAAGTAAACAGAAGTTAATGCAACTTCCTGTGTTTGGGCGAAACATAGACCCTCACTGTGCCATCATGGCAACGCCGTTTGACGATACGTCAAGATCTTCACAATATAGCATTATAATGGTCTTAAGGCCTTCCTACCAGATTTGAGTTGGATATGGTCAACCTGCTTGGAGGAGCATGTCAAAGTCTAAAACATGTCATTTCCCGTTGCCAGTAGGTGGGGCTAATACTATTGCGGTATAGTGTCATGTAGATGTGTTCAGGGTGGGACTGTGATCAAATATGTGAAGTTTGGTGCAGATCGTATCATTTACACTAAAGTTATAGCAATTTCCTGTTTCATGGTGATACATAAACATGCACACCACACCATGGCCAGGCCCCCCCAAAAAACTCGTTGCGGCGAGGTCGGGCGCCCGTCAGACGCCAGCCGGACACAGGAGGTGCCCGCCGGCCGAGCGTGTTGTGTTGTGTTGTGTTGTGTTGTGTTGTGTTGTGTTGTGTTGTGTTGTGTCTGCTAGAGGGCAGAGGAAAATGGACTGGTATATGTACTGAAGGACTGATGGGAGAATGAGCCACAGGTGTGGAGATGGGCGGGGGAAAACCAGGTGCAGGTAATGAGTAGATTGCATGGGCTGAGGGGGAGGCGTGATCTGAAATGACAGGAGAGTTAGTGATGAGACATGAAAACAAAACCAGTTGAAAACAAACTAAGAGTTGGGATTCCTGACATTTGTTCATATCAGGAGCATTGTTGTAACATTAGTGTCAATAAGCTAATTAACTCAAAGTAAAAGTGTTGATGACGAGGCTACTTTACGGCCACATTTGACAGAAATTTGTCAGCTGCTGTAAACATCCTGTACAAAACATGAGACACGTGTGACAGGTAGCTCGGTCTGGGGCACTGATGAACGCTGCAGCTATTGTGAGACAAGTTCAGCTGTCAGGAAGCAGAATTTTCAGTTCAGCAGATCAATAATATTAGGGATACACAATATGAATTTTTATTTCAGCCGATACGGATAACTGATAATTAGGCTACCTAGTCAAGTCAAAAAACGTCAAATTAGAAGAGCTCACGTATATAAGTAAATAAGTAATAAATTTTATTAACATGAATAAATAAAATTTTTATATTTATGTGACATTAATTAGAAAGATTAATTGACCCTTTTTACATTGGGAACTTATTTTTCCAATGATTCCAACACATACACACACGAACTGATTGTATTTCAATGGGACCTTTCTGGTTAAATAAAAATTCAACAAACAAATCAATAAAAATAACTAAATTCAACACCATAGAATATGGGTAAATGTTAAAATTAAATTCATGTTAACCCTTCTGGCTCCCCAAGCCCGAAATGGGCTTTTTTGTTTTTTTTCTGCGTGTTTTTTGGGGATAACTTTGGCTGTATTGATGCCAGTGGTATGAAACTTTGTCGAAAAGTTGTTTTTGGTATGAATTTTGGTTTTCCAGAGTTTCCCCCCTCTACGGTCCTTTTTTCTATGTGAGACAACTTTTAGCCCAGTCTGTATCCCTTACGGGCCGAAGCGTTCCCATTGACTTCCATTAAAAACGCGTTTTTTGAGTACACTGTCTTTGCAATGTAATTTTATTATTATTTTTTTTTTCCCCAATAGTAGACCTCAAAAGCCCTTAAATTTTGCATTTTTCACATTTTCGACCAGATGGTGCCATTTACCCATATATTACATGGCTTGTATTGTTCCCATTGTATCATTCCAAATTAGTACAACGCTAATGGCTCATTATGTATGTAAATTCAATAAATATTTTTAACTAAAATTATTTAGAAGTGTCTTGTGGATGTCAAAGTGTGGTCTGAGTGTGAAATGAGGATTCTTGTGTGTGTGTGTGTGTGTGTGTGTGTGTGTGTGTGCGGCCACACCAGCCACCCGTATAAGGCACAGAGAAAAAAAAACAAATGCAAGACAACAAAGTTTTCACATGAAGTAAAAAAAAAAAACAAACACCTGGGAAAGTCTGGATTTGTTTACACCGGTGCAACTGAAGGTAAATTATAAATATAAGTCACTTGGATCTTGACTCATTACATGCTGACAGTCACTATGGCCGGATGCCTCGAGATTTATGGAAAGGATGAACGAGGATGAGGATGTCCCTTCGTCATCTGACAGCTCAGATGATGACGACGACGACGACGAGGTGGACGCTGTTGGTTTTGTGCCTCGCGATGAGGCGGAGGAAAGCCCAGACACCGAGCAGGAGGAAGAGAGTGAGACCTCGGGAGAAGAAGGTCCAAGTGCTGGCTGGGTGTCCAAAGACGGGACTGTCTGGCAACCCCCCAATCTGGAGACCCACCGAAGAGAGAGCCCCTGGAGCGCGCGTCCGGGCATCACCCGATATGCCCTTTCGAGGGTGAACGAGCTGGAGGAAAGCTTCCATTTTTTTTATCACCAAGGAGATTGTGGGGGAGATTGTCAGGATACAGAAGGGGCTATTTTTATACATTCTGTCACTGCATAAAAAAAAAAAAAAAAAGATCAAAATCAATTTTGGTGCCACTTTTTGACATTCCAGGCACCAATAAATCCAGCACAGAAGAAAATAATTTTGCATATATAGAATGGAAAATAATCCACTTTATGCGTTTTTTGTCTTAAAAATAATTGGACTGTAATGACAAAAACTGGCATTTAAGGGGTTAAAATTCTGAAAACAAATACATATTTGATATGTATGGTGAGGACTGAAGTTGATAATTGTATTCATAAAAAAAAAATTTGGAAAAATATATAAACAAGCATTATTTTTTAGCAGTCAAAAATGAACGACCCGTTTTGGGCCTAAGGGATACAGAAGGGGTTATTTTTATACATTCTGTCACTGCATAAAAAAAAAAAAAAAAGATCAAAATCAATTTTGGTGCCACTTTTTGACATTCCAGGCACCAATAAATCCAGCACAGAAAAAAATAATTTTGCATATAGAGAATAGAAAATAATCCACTTTTCGCGTTTTTTGGCTTAAAAAATAATTTGACTGTAATGACAAAAACTGGCATTTAAGGGGTTAAAATTCTGAAAACAAAATACATATTTGATATGTATGGTGAGGACTGAAGTTGATAATTGTATTCATAAAAAAAATTTTGGAAAAATACATGAACAGGTAATTTTTTATAGCTGCTGAAAAATCAAAGGCCCGTTTCGGGCTTAGGGATACAGATTGGGTTAAAAGTGAAGGGATGCATAAGGGTTAAGCATGCAAATTAAGGCCTGAAGATATATGCTTTTTTTCCCCTTTGTAGCGTAATGTTACAGTTGCAGGTTGTTTGTCTTCCTGCGGAGGGCAGCAGTGAGCTGAAACGTCTCTTTCATCGTCTGAACACAGAAGAAGCGGTGCGGCACGTATTTCCGGGTTAGTGCTGACGCGTCCCTCTTCCTTCGTACACCGACGTGTCAGTGTTCTTGTGTCCAGAGCTGAGCAGCAGACAAGGCAGGTCAGTCCGCAGACATGGCTCCTAAAGGCAGCAACAAGCAGCAGTCGGAGGAAGACCTGCTTCTCCAGGACTTCAGCAGAAACCTCTCAGCAAAGTCCACCGCTCTGTTCTATGGAAACGCTCTCATCGTCTCGGCCATTCCCATCTGTGAGTACAGACAGGCTAACTGAGGCTAACTAGCTTAGAGCTATCACTGATTCAGTGGAGGAGTAAAAAGAGGGGGAAACATGGCTGAATTATGTGTTCTTGGAGAGTTTCCTGAATTAACTTTAATACCACAAACATTTTCAAATACAGAAGAGCGTAAAACACAGTGTTATCAATAAGAATGACTGTGATCATGTCAAAGTAACTGATGTGAAGTGTGGGTAAGTTAACGCAGGTGTAAGTGCATGTTAGGATACTAGTTGTAAACAAAATAGTTTGGCAGTGATCTGTGTAATGCTGATTTATCTTTTTTTGTAAAGCAAACAAAAACACACATATGAACTCGAAATCTTCAGTACCTGGTTTACAACATGTATGTAACCAGCATACTGCATGTTTATTGACTTGATTGACTTTGTCTTTGTAGGGCTGTTCTGGAGGATTTGGCACATGGACCTTGTCCAGTCTGCAGTCCTGTACGCTGTGATGACTCTGGTCAGCACCTACCTGGTGGCATTCGCCTACAAGAACGTCAAGTTTGTTCTCAAACACAAGTAAGAAGGAAGAACACTAGTCTGCATTCGTCCCACCTGATGGTTTCTTGTTCGTGCACGTGTACATTAGTTGGATAAGGGGCAAGCTTATAATACTTTGACCTTGTTGTTACACATACTTCTTAATTTAATCTATTTGATCAATGCTGAATACTGTTTTCATTGGGGAACTTTGAAACAAAGTAATCTACCACTGTAGGGATGATAATGATTAATCAATGACTGGGTTGAACAATGATTTCAAATTCAACCAATCTGCTATCAGATTAATGAGTGTCCTCTGCGTGTTATCTATTATTCAATCATATGTGTTTAATAAGCCTTTACATCTTTGTATCATAAGCTGCAAAGCTGTCAGAGGAAATGCAAAAGATTCTGTGAAAATAAAGTTTTGGTAAATGCATTTGGTATTGTTTGATATAAGCACAGCACTCAAGGTTTTTAAATTATGATTAATCCGTTAATTCATTGTTTCAGTTCGATTAAGGACAGTGCTCACAGTTTGCAACCCTACTGTCATTACATATGAATGTTTACAAGTTAAAAAAAAAGCATCATGTAAAACAAATGAGTGGGAATTTCTTTTCATCTTTTTTTTTTCTGTTCTTTTCTGTTCATCCTCTTGACCTTTCTCTCTTCATACTCCAGAGTTGCCCAGAAACGTGAGGATGCTGTTTCCAAGGAGGTAACCAGGAAGTTGTCTGAAGCAGACAACCGCAAGATGTCCCGCAAGGAGAAAGACGAGAGGTGAGATGTACATCATAATGACATAATGACAAATTAAGTATTTTCAGTGCAGTATGTCAGATATTACATGTGCATAAAGGATAAAGGCAGTGCTGACGTCTCTCTTCAGAGAGACAGTCGCACATCAAACACATGAATACAGATGGACAGGTTATTATTTTCCTACTTAATTCAGATAGCACAGCAGAACATATATACTGTCTGGCTTTGCTGTTCACATCTGCAAAATATGTCCAGTCAATTGCCTTTACAACAACAAGGTGTCTACATGTATCAGCATGTTAAATCTAAGACTTTTTAATGCCAACATTTAATTAATTTAAGGCCAACTTTGCGTCATCAAATGATCAAATGTGGAAATATAGATCTACTCCTCTGGGTAAATACATATTGTGGAGCAAAATGACTGGTTGAGTTAAAGAACATTTGTCCAAATACACTTATTAGCTAAAACCTGTAGACTGTAGTAACACTGTAACAGACTAACTGAGGCATTCAAATACAACTCTTGTACCCGGAGTGAATTTTAGGCCATTTTTAGATCACCATTACAGCATTAAATAAATATGTAAAACCCTCCCAAACAGAATGTAAGGTTATTTACTACTTTTTAAAGAACTTTTATCAGTAAATGTGAATTTAAGACATTTTAAGACTGTTTAAGGACTTGTAACTAGTCTGAATAATGAGGCAAAATATTACACCCTGTTGTCCTTCTCTTAGTTGGGACACAGTTTGATGCAGTCACATTTAAGTGGACATCGACACGGTGTCTATTAATTATCATCTTGAGTAGAATAGATAATGTATGGCAGACTTACCAGTCTTATTTTTGACTTCCTCTGTTACAGAATAAAAGTTTGTTAATTCAGTGTAACTGACTAGTTCTCTGCAGCGCCTTCATACTGTTCTGTATTTGTACATGACCATGAAAGATACTGAAATTGTGTTTTTATTCTGTTTTTCCAGGATCCTGTGGAAGAAAAATGAGGTCGCCGACTACGAGGCCACCACCTTCTCCATCTTCTACAACAACACTCTCTTCCTGGTCCTTGTCATCATCGCCTCCTTCTTCCTGCTCAAGAACTTCAACCCCACCGTGTATCCTTTACATCATACTGTACTGTACATGTCAGAACAATGAGAGAGATTTACACATACTGTATTATTAGCCATGAAATCCTTAACTTTACATGCTATCTGTCTTAACATAGCTTTTACAAGCTGGATGTATTTAATGAGTTGTCATTTAGTGCTCTGTCAATGGTTGTTTTTCCCTTAACTCGCCTTTTTTCCAGCAACTACATTCTTTCTATCAGTGCCTCATCAGGACTCATCGCTCTGCTGTCCACAGGCTCCAAGTAAAGGAGGAAAAAAAAAAGAGAAGGGATGGAGGGGTGGGACTGGGTAGGGAGTGGGTCAAAGATGGGTATACAGTACATTGTTTTTCACTTAAGTAAGGAATGGGGTTTAAGGGAGGGGGGTGGCTATCACATTTCAACTTCATGAAATTCATGATCAATTGTCTGGAGGGTCTTTCTCCAGGTCTGTCTTCTGTTTTTTGTAACAAATAAAGTGACCAGGTATACTTGTCCTCTGTGTGGATCGTGTTTGTGTTAAGTGATTTTATAGGCCGATGGGAAGTGATGGGTGGATGAAATGTTTTGAAGCGTCAGGGATTTCTTTCTATTTGTGTCAAAAAAGATTTGAAGCATTGCGGCTTCAAACTCAACAAACACAGTGACATCTGGTGGTTCATAGAACTTAGTGCAGCCATTCAGGACGGGCTGAAGCACCAACACACCTCACTGTGAACTTTTGTTCAGAAAGTCAGTATTATTGTGTATAATGCTGTATTAAATGATTACCTGTTGTCCAAAAAGCCTAGATATAAATTATTTTCAGAGACATTTTTCAGCTGACAAGAAACATTAATGTAGCTTTTTGGTGTAGTTATAGTCCAAGTGTCACTTTGGGCTCATGTTTTTGAACTTAAAGTGACGGTTCTCTCCAAAATAAAAAAACAAAACAAAACAATTTTTCCTCTCACCGGTAATCCTATTTATTCATCTCGATTTTTTTTTTTTTTTTTTTTAAAGAATTGGTCTTTTGCAGATATTGGCCTTAGAGATGTCTGCCTTCTCCCCAGTATAATGGGTCTTTCTACAGTAGAATCTACTAGAATCTACCTACTAGTTCTGGTCATAGTTGCAATATGAAAACTGCTTACAGAAAAGTCTGTGGATTATCTTGAGTGACCTGGTTATGATTTCTGGAAAGAGACACTGGTGTTTAATTTTTCAAATGTGTGTTGTTGTTTTTTTGTTGTTTTTTTTGGTGCTTTGAGTGCCACAAGCTTAGAGCCATCTAGTCCAACTGTATTGAGAGAAGGCTGACATCTCCAAAACTCTGCAGCTCAGACCAAAACGATCTAGATGGGTAAACAGCACCACAGGCCTGAGGAAAAATATGTTTGTTTTTTTTTTTTAATCTCTAAGTGAACAGTTCCTTTAATGGCTGATATTTCTAAAACATTCCACGTGACTCGCAGTGTGAAGTGATCAGAGAATGATATTCATGACATTAGCTAATTACTTTTGTTCTTTCACTTGGTGTCATGAAGAAATATTCATTATGTCTTTCTACTGTACATTTAGCCAGTTCAGAATTATTCACCAACCACATAGTTTGGCTGTAAAACATGAAGTGCTTTCTAAATCATCAGTGACATTTGAATTTTCAGACGTCATTGGTCAAGTGATACTCTTCATTCAAACACGCTCCAGCACAGTGTATTGAAACAGCGTGTTTCACAGGAATGAAACAAACCTCGGTATCATGCGCCCATCTCTACTGACAGACAAGCAAAAGAGAGATGCTGGGGTTTCCATTGGCAATGCATTTATTTATAATCACACTTTCATATAGACTATTTACAGAAAAAACACTTGAGAGAAATAATACACTGATGGTTTGCATCTCGCTTAAACAAAAAAGAACTAAATGTCGCGTCTTCTCCATCCACAAATGTACATGTTGCAGAACACAACACTGATCTGTAGAATAGGTTACACGCTACTTGACATTTTGATACGAAGTGATGTAGACTGGCTTCATACAGAGCTGGAAGTCGTGGGTTAAAGATTATGTGTCACATTGCATCGACCTTTCATGTTATCTAAAGCAGTTAAAAGTTCAACATTTAGCCACTGATTCATTGGTTCTGGCTTTGTTCCATGTTGGCACTCAGACATTTTTCCCAGGGGGTGAACTTGAAGAGGATAATGCCCACAGTCAGATTTCTATCAGACGACACTGACAGACTTTGGCCAGTTTGGCCAGATCACTGTTTGAGTACATCACATTACATTTCATTGGTGCCCATACAACTATTGTATTGCTTGCTTTCCCTCTCCAGAAAACAGTTTGTTGAGCCTGTGGAGCTGGTAAAGACTGTGCTCTTTTCTGGCTAGTTGAAGGAGAAGATACTGTATGTGACTCCATCAGCTCTCTGTGGTTTAACTGCTCCAGTACGATTATTGTGTAGAAACAACCTAAATAAAGGCCAAGATGGAACAAAACCATTGCCACTCCAGGAACTGTGTAATTCACTTTGAATTTTTCATTCAGTTTTCCAAAAGTTGCCTCTATTGTGAGGGTCCTTCTGCTTTGTTTTCAAAGTTTTTTTCCCCAGTTGAAGTATTAGGTCACATACACTGCAGACTATATGATCTAATAAGAATCTGCATACATATTGTTCTGCTCTAACTTTGTTTGTAGGACAGCATCCAAACACCATTTAACAACTCATGATGAAAGACATCCCTGAATTTGTTCCTGTAGCGGGACACACAAGTCACAAGTCAAGGCACTCTGACAGGCGGAGACGTCTCCACACACACCGGCAGGCTGCGGTCCAACATCATCACTGACTCGAACTGATGAAAAACTTGTTGACTTGCACACAAACTAAAACTACACACCACACATTTACAGTCACAGAGTTACTGAGTTAAACTGATTTGAAAAGCAGATATTCTGTGGAGCAATTATCCAGAGGCTGTTTACCAGTGGAAAAAGTACTCAGATCGTTTACTAAAGTAAAAGTACTAATACCACAGTGTAAAAATACTTGTTTTAAGTAAAAGTACAAAAGTAGTAGCATTAAAATATACTTAAAGTACGAACAGTAAAAGTATTCATTATGCAGAATGGTCCATTTCAGAATCATATGCTTTATATTAGTGGATTATAACTTGTAGATGCAATAATGTGTATAATAATTTCTTTCATGTTGCAGCTGGTGAAGGTAGAGTTCACTTCAGCTACTTTACATACTGCTGGGTAGATTCATCTATACTAATACACAGCTTTGTTAAATACTAGATTCAATTACAGCAATCTATTGTCTCACATCTGAATAACAGATCATTGTTATGGACACAGCTCTAATGATAGACTTTGGAGGAGCAATAAAATATTTTTTTAAGTAATTAAAATATTTTAAATCTACATTTTGTGTCAAATTGCTAAGAATGATTCTGCACCATAATGTCAGGATTATTCCCTTACATAATACATCACATTTTATTAGTTGATTTTTATTTTGTATTCAGAATCCAAATCTTCAAAGTAACTAATAACTAAAGTTATAAAATAAATGTAGTGGAGTTAAAAGTAGGAATGCTGGCTTCCAAAATGTAGTGAAGTAGAAGTATAAAGTAGCAAAAAATCGAAATACTCAAGTAAAGTAGTTCAAAATGGTACCTAAGTGCAGTACTTGAGTAAATGTACTTAGTTACTTTCCACCACTTCTGTAAGTTAGTATTTAAACCAACATTTTGATAAAATGGCAATAATTAATTTGTCCTTTAAGTAAAAAATAGCATAAATGTGCTTTTCTGCGTGTTTTTTGTTGTTAAATGTCTGGTGTCTGTATTACAGTGATGACAACCTGGAGGTCAGGTCAACCGCCATTGTATTCAATGCAGAAAGTCATGAAGAAGTGTATTCATTATCCAAGGCCAGACGTCTTAAAATATACCATGAGTCAACACTGCATATTGATGCTCTGTGCCAATGTGTGTAACAGCATTTTTGGCAAAAGTCTGCAGAGACTGAGAACTTCCTTTGATTAAAATCTGGAGGGCGTCTGTGCTACAAGTCAACAAATGTACACTGAAGACAAGACAGTGACTCAGCTGGAACCCGGCCAACGTTTCTGCTGATCTCTGTGATGGCTTGTTTTCCAGATGATAAAAGAACCTGAATGACGACGCATGAAGGCGACAAGCAGCCACTGAGAGAGCTGAGCCACCTGCTCAGAGATAATGATCAAGGTCAAGGCTGGAGTCTAAACAGAAGCTCATTACTTCAAATTCTTTAAATAATGCCGTTATTAACACAGAGTTCATAATCTGATTCACAATGCAAAAACAAACAAAACTGAGCCTTACTCTCCATAAATAGAGACATAAATGAAGTACGTGACAGTGTGAAGTCAGGCTGTAGGAGGAGGACAGGATGAAGAGTGACTCTGATACTGCAGAGGAGCGATAAAATAACTCTATTTACATCTTATTTATATATTAGCCATACAGTACAGTGAAGTCCTCATATGCAGGAGAGGCTTCTTTGTGGGTTTGCTTATGTTACAAGGTATGCTTTAACATTTTATGTACATGAAACATCACCATAATTCTCCAAACAAAATCTCAAAATGTCAAAATAAATCTCATATTTATTATCTACTCTAAAATAAATACTGTAGTCTTTGCCACATCCCAAACACCTCGCCTCTTTGTGCCATTAACAAGCAGTTTTTGCAGTTTTTATAACCATGACCAGCCACAGGGGCCGGGCATCCTTTTAATACATAGATTTATTATATTTATCATATGCTTAAGTCCTTTTCTGCAAGGTTCATTGAGGCATTCAGCGATGCAGGTTCAGGTCACAGGCAGAACAGGGGTCAAACGTCTCCATACTGAACGCAGAGAACAGTAGTCCACTGTTGTTTTTGCAAAGCGTTACTTCTCTCTTCTATAATCTAGTGAAGCAGAGCAGCAGTTCCTCAAAAACACCACACGGGGGCGACATGCTTCACTCTCTCCCTTCACAGAGTCCCAGTAAGTCCCACTGACACTGATGTTCCTCTGCTTCGTCACGGACAGTAGACGAGCTCACAGTATTTCTGATCAAACCTCCTTTCTGTTGTTTAATTATGTGCTTTGTAGGAAAGAGAAGAAGAGAGGCACACGATAGCAGACATGCATCTGTTGGTTAATATGCTCAGGATTTGCAGCCTAGAATATCTACTGAATACTATCTGTACTATAGTAAATATGGTACTGGGTACATTTGGTAGGTAGTTGAAAGCTAATCGAGCTAAACTGGCTGGTTGAGGCCTAATTCATAAAGCTGCATTGTCAAATAACCAAGACATTTAATCTCACGACTTGAGCGTGTACCTCCGACGCAAGAGTCTTGAGCTCATGGTAATTCTGTTTGCTGCACTGCATAGCAATTTAATGAAAGCACGGAGACTAACTAACTGGGGACTTTCATGCAACTAAAGCCTCCTCAGTCATGTCCCCTTTTCCTAAGGTACCTCTTAATTTATAAAGTCTAAGGTGCTTGCACTGATGTATTCAGCTGTGGTACAGTAATTCTCATGAATAAAATATGTGCTCAATCTGAATTTTGTGCTCAAATTAAATTACCTGTGGGTGGAAGTCTGGACATTAGGTAGGAGTCGAGGGTCTGAGTCACCGGCCGAGCTGGGAGGATGTGAGTAGGTGAAGTGAATAAGTAACAAAACTGTCTCACTCAAGGTGCCCTTGAAGCAAGGCACTTTTACTTTAAAGGGATATGATATATTGGATTATTTAGTGTTTAGTGTATTATCTACAGTAGATGGCAGTCAGCATGCCTCCAGTTTGGAGAAGCACAGAGGGGCACCAGCACAGAAGCTAAGCAATGAACTGCTGTGAAAAGGGTCAGTTGCAAAATGTATAGTTAAAAAAAAATCTGCCATTATGCAATCCATACACATTTTACACTGGAGTTTTACACTGGAGTTGTTGGTACACCGCTGCCTTAATTTGTTAGTTTGTCTGGGTTATTGTGGATGCAAACTATCCTTTTAAGACACTAAAGTCACATTATAACTGACACTAGCTAGCTGATAGAGGCAGCAGAAGACCAGCAACTCCTGCGTCCTGCAAGGTAAATATATTGATTTTACCTGTGGAATTTGAATGGTTTGAGGAGAGCGACATTTGGTTTGCATTTCCCATTGGAAAAAGTCTGTCTGACGGCAAAGTAAAGGGTGAAAGTATTCTAAATAAAATGTACAGAACTGATATTGATTTTTTTCCAGGTGGACCTTTTTTAGGTGGCAAAAAATGCCTTCTGTTGCTGACCATATCCACTGTAGTTCATTGCTTAGCCTCCATGCTGGTACTCCTCTCTGCTTCTCCAAACTGGGGGCGTGTCGACCACCAACTACTGTAGGTAATACACAGCCTATCGATAAGTACATCATACAACCCCACTTCAAATAATCCAAACTATCCCTTTAAATTCCCCTGCAGTTCCTTTCATACTGTGCGGCTCAAATCCCAACTGTAAATTTTTAAAATTCTAAAAATGTGTATCACAAACAATTATGAGCTGTTTTTGCATATCCTGCCATCTAAGAGAAGTTGAATTTAATGCACTGAATTTCTTAATGAGGTCCCTGGGTGGGATTAACTGAGATTTCATGTTCTGGCCGGTGGATCTGAACTGTAGCATGGACAAGACTAAACTCTGCATAGTTATATTTGAATGGACTAGTGCTAGAAGGGTTAACAGCTTTGATGGGGAGCACAAAATTTGGATTTCCTCAGACGGACTAAGTTGCATTTGAGGCTGCAAAAAGCTGAGTTTGGTTAAGCGTCTCT
This sequence comes from Lutjanus argentimaculatus, assembly GCA_034769285.1. Taxonomy (NCBI): domain Eukaryota; kingdom Metazoa; phylum Chordata; class Actinopteri; order Lutjaniformes; family Lutjanidae; genus Lutjanus; species Lutjanus argentimaculatus. Next base: position 10,558,326 of record JAWZSL010000001.1, read on the forward strand.
TGGCTGAGCTGGACTGGACCTGAGATGAACCTGGTAGAGCTGATCTCAAACGGACGAGGTTACAGTATGCAGTGCTGGGCTGAGGGAGGCTGTCTGTTCCAGGCTGAAGTGGCTGCTGGAGCTGAGTGGGGCCCAAGGAGAGAACCATGGACTCTAACATTGAACGGTGTGTCCATGGTAGCAGTATGGTTAAGTAGCTAGGTAAGCAGGTAGGCTGACCTCTCTGGTAGTCCGACCAGCCTGGTCTAAGAACGGTAGTCCTTCTTACTGTACGGTCTGTTTCCCAGGATGTGGTCGATTTCAGACACTACATGAGACGTCATCTTAGGAAGGACCTGGGCAAAAGAGAAAGCAGAGCAAAACTGAGTGAGTACCAATCAGCATCCTCCAGGATCAAATCTGACTCAGTCCCCCCAACCCCCAATTTAAAGGTAGAATACGCAACATTGTTTGTTAACGCACCATTCAAAGTTGGCCCCTCCTTCACAGCAAAACATAAGAAAATAAAAACTACAGGCAGAGTGTAGGGTTTCTGCAGATAAGCCACCACCATTTACCTCTAGTGGGTCATGAGTGATATTTTTAGGAAAATGCTGCATAGTTTGCCTTTAACATGCCCAATTTCACAGCAGAAATAAACATGTTTACAGCCTGATACAAAAAACAAAAAACAAAAAAAAAAAAAAAAAAATTTTTTTGGTCTCTATAGCTAATTTTCCCATTATGAAAACTGTACAGGGGATACATTTTTATAACTTGCCCGTTCAAATTATATTGAGGCTTAAAGTTATGCATAATTAAGGGCATACCCCCTCTGAGTGACAGGTCTCTGCCGTCACAGGTGGGCTAGCTGCCTGGTAGCTGTTTCATTCGGCTAACATCAATGTCATGGTTATAGTTAACTGGAACTAAACTAAAAACTAAAACTACGTATGAAAAACTAGACTAGACTTAAGAAAAAAAGAAAGCTAACTAAAATCATATTGTGTACTTAAACAAAATCAAATAAAAATATACAGGAAATGTCTTTAGTTTTTGTCCATCAGTTTGGTCAAATTTGTCAACACAAGCATGAGGAGCCATTGGTACATATGTTTTTTGATCCTGGGAAGTCTACATGACTGTGAGTCAGTTGTGTTTGTTGTAATACCTATTCTGAACTTAATCTAACTTAATCTCGCCCCTGACAAATACTCCCATATCATAATAAAAAAAAAACTGAAAGTAATTTTGAAACTAATAAAAACTGAACTGAGCACACCCGCTCTGGAAACTAACTGAAACTAAATGAATTTAAAACAAAAAACAACAACAAAAAAAGAAAATAGAAACTCATGAAAAATACAAAACAATAATAACTATTCTCAGTGCTCCCACTCTTTGCCCATTTTTGGATTAATTGGGAGTTAAGCAGAGTCAGGCACTACCAAGATGGTGACAGCCAGAGGCAGCACACTGTGAGCTTCAAAACGGCCCTTCAGAAACCTACAGGCGATGTCACAGGTACTACATTTGATATAGTCTATGGTGAGTACAGGAAGGACGAAAGAGATAAATTTTTAAAAAAAAAAGTTAAGAACCTTGGATGCAGAAAGAGATTCAGATATAGCTTTATCATCTAGAAATCGATAACGCTGGAATATAACGGTGGATTAAGCTGAGGAACCTCAGCAGGCAGTAGACCTGAGCACAGGTAGAAACAGCAAAAGTGTGTGTGTGTGTCTGTGCGTGTGTGTGTGTAAGTGTTTGTGTGTGTTTCTGTTCCCACCTGTATGGCCCCGAGGTTCTCAGTGAGCTGCTCAGGGTTGGAAGTTCCTAGAAGAACTGAGCTCACTCCTTCATTCCTTAGACACCACGCTAGAGACAGAAACAGAGGTCGATGTTCACACAATGCCCACTTGATGGCGCACTGCTGCTTATTATAGTCTCATAACAGACCACAAGTTTAACAGCCCTAAGTCCTGTCCTCTACTTGCTCTTCCAGATCCATATAACAATTTATCGAAAAGTGGAGTGTTAAAAGACAAATGCAAGGTTTATTTCAGTCCATTTACTACAAATCGCAAAACCTTACATCACTGCCAGCCTAGTACAGCACAGATTCTTTTAAATCAGTGAATGCCTTTATTTCTACCTTCCAGGCAACTCAGTTATTTTACTGCACAATAACGCAGCACACGTAGATACGGAGAGTCTTTATGTTCGTGTGTTGGTGGGAAGCTGGAGGGGAAAATCGAACCCATGAGACAAGAAATAGCAAACACGAAGGATGATGTGAATTTGGTCACGTCCTGCATTAAAAAAGGCTCCTGTCTGACAGCCCTGAGCAGTCGTGTTTTCAAAGCTTTGCTTAAGGCTGCTGCTTCCACAGTGTTTGTTGTGAGGAGGTGAAGGCGGGCAGAGAAGTCTTACCCACGGCCAGCTGAGGCAGAGTGCAGCCCAACTTCTCTGCAATGTGGTTGAGTTCTTTCAGCTTGGCTTGTTGCTTCCTTCCATCCTCACTTACTATTTTCTCCTTCAGCCACTGATACGACTGGAAAGAAAAGGAATGATTAGACAAAGAGTGGACAGATCAAACAGGGGCGAGTATGTACGTAAGTATATAATAGGACAGGAAAAAATGTGAAGTGAAATAATAGATGAGAGAAAAGTTAAGAAGAGTTAAGAGGTTGAGGCTGTAGGTACTGCTGAACTGTGAGCATGTTGCATAATGTAGGATGATCGACTGCTCAAACGGAGAATTAGATAAGGTGCTGCAGACATGACTTCACTGAATCTTTTATTTCAATACAGACAACTTCTATTGATCTGTTTCTACTGGTTGGGATCATAATACAACCTTGAAAGTTGAGTTTGATTTTCTTCACACAGCATTTCACACAACCTGCTTCCCTGTTACAGGAAGAGTTTGACATTTGAGACTGTTACATAACCTCCTGTAAACTGTAAACTTGTCCGTTTTACACACGTGTTTGGTAGGTGTATTTTTTTGGGTTGACCCCTGAAAGACAATGAGTTGAATCATCAGCTGGAGACCCCTCATTCGAATGAGATTCTTCAAGTTGAGCAGTTGTTTTGTTTTGTTTTTTTGACAGTCAGACTGCATTAAAATAACAGGATAAAATAGATAGAAGCTAAAAAAAAAAAGCACAGGGATAAAATGAGAAACTAATTATAAAGAAGGGGGAACATAAATATATCTTCAGCAGGAGGAAGCGCACTTTTTAGTTAAGTTAAGATGTAAGTCTCGCTGGTAAAACATACTCATGTAGGCTGATCTAGGAGTTTAGTGTGGCATTAAACTGAAAAAAGGAACAAATTGTTGAATCTTTGTATTGAACAGTCAAGTCTGATTCGACTGCCAAAAAAAAAAAAAAGAAGTTGGGTACAAACCCCTGCATTCACTCATTATGCTAAGCTAAGCTAATAGTCTCCTGGTCCTAACTTCATAGTTAGTGTACAGATGTGTCCATACTTCCCTGTTGATGACTGGTTTTAAAATTTATTACAAATCCGTACGAGCAAAGCAGCAAAGAGGCAAGATGACAAAATGATAAAAACAAAATCTTATCCAATGTAACTTAAACATACAAGAAGGAGTTTTAACTGTTGATGAAACAGTCTCATTTTAAAATCGATACCTATATATGATCTACATACAAACAGGCGATCAGCCAGAAATTTTGCAATTTCTATATACTTATTCTTAATGTCTGCCAACAGGTTGAATTCTCCTTGAAATCAGATGAAATGATTTACAGCATTCAGACAGGAAGCAGGATGAGATTTTTCTTCAGATAGATCTATATTTTTGGCGTTATATTTTGTGCTACTGCTTTCATCCACAGCAGCCTCCAAAATCATCACAATATGTTCCTTGTATTTACTTTAACTAAATGTCTGAAGCATTAGAGACATCTGCTTCATGTTGTGTTGGACAACTTTCATGGCGTAAAATCAAAAAGGTGTTGAAAGTCGCCTGCAGGGACTTTGGCCCATGTGTTTGTCACAGTTGAGTTATTTTGGCTCAGAGTACATATCTACTGGACATTTTCCATCTTATTTCACAGTTCATGCTTTGGCATTTGGCTTAGTTTTATCTACAATCACATCAGACCAGGCTGTGGTTTAAACCTCCACTGTCTTCCTTAGTCCACTGTACCTGCTGCCTGCTGTCATAGACGACTTGTGTTAAGGTTCAGTGTGTTCATTCTTTGATGGGTCTCCAGTGATATGCATACCATCAGTGGCAGATACACACTGCTGAGGTTAAAAAAACTGCAGTTTTGCAGCTCTTCAAACTTATGTTTTTGCATATCTTACTGGCTGTGATATGTTTTTACCTAGTTAATTGAAGTTAGTCGATTAAAGGTGGTTTTGGCTTATGACCTCTAAAGTGGAGCAGTTACTAAGTTAATGTTATTTGCAACCCTCTAGCTGAGCTCCAAATGGCATACCTTTTCTTTTTACTATAAATTTCACAATACAGACAGCAACATATGTATGAACAAGAGGGACAAAGTTCAAGGCCCAATGTTATGACAAGTGTGTCCCAATTGCTGCAGTAGGTACTAAAAAGAAAAAGTATGCTGTTTGGAATGCATCTCTTATCACAGTTTACTGTTTCATTGAGGACTTGACTTTTCCCTCACGACTGTTTAGTTTGGAGGGATTTTTAGAAGGCTGAAGAGGTGAAAGTGGCAAGTATTTGAAAAGGGAAAAAAGGAAAATGTAGAAAAAAAATACAAAGTAATATACAACATATATAATTTTGTGCTTTTCATATCTAACTGATTGTCACTGTTGAAAATCTCCACTTAATAAAGTCATGTGTGTCTATAATTAAATCCCCAAAACACAAAACTGTTTCAAGGAAAAGCATTGTTAGTCTTTGCATCTTAAACCAAGAAAGAAAAGGAAGGTAACTGTTATAGAATGAAGACAAACAAAATTAACCGTCATTTTAGAAAAATAAAAACTTTCAGTTCAGTTTATTAAATTAATTTACATCAGAAAAAAAAAATCCAATATTCTCACTGCACAGGCACAATTTTCTCTTTCTCTCTCAAGTTATGAGCAAAAATTACTTGTTACGTGGATTTTTGCATTGATCTTGTGCCCCTTCAGTGCATCTGGTATCCCCATGTTGCGAACCACTAGATTACACAAAGCTTATCTGTGAAAGCTAGTTAAATAAAAACAAAAATAATAAAAAATTAAAAATCAAATACATGAACAAACAGCAGCTTCAGCAGAAAACTTCTGTCTTATTAAAGAACAGTTACCAAAGATTTCAGATGCAAAACCTGTTAAGGATCAATGCTTTGATCCTTGCTTGGATTCACAGATTGGAGAAGATAATCCTTACGTTTTGAATGTCAAAAACAAACTCAGGATAAAGTTTTCTTGCCTACCTTCATGGAGGCCCTGGAAGATTCAGGAATGCCATTTTCATATTTTCCTGTGATGATGCCACACGCCAGTGGTGACCACGTCATTGCCCCAACTCCTGTCACCATGGAGACCAGGGGGAGTTTAACAGGAGGAGTTTTAGTAAGACGCGTCGCAGGAAGAGGTGTGAAAAAATGTGCAAGAACAGTGCCAGGAAAGTGAAAATGTATGAGAAGATGAAAAGAGATGAGCAACAGAGGATGATGGAGACTATTTATCTGTTTAATTCATTCCTTAATTTTACGCATTCATGACAAACTGAGTGCAAGAATGTTCTGACCATCGGATGTTTGTGATAACACACTCACACACACACACAATGAATACTTGCCAATCTTATGGTAAAGTTCAGGCAGCTGAACTTCTACTTTCTCCCTCTGGAAGAGATGATACTCTGCCTGCTCACACACTGGAGGGATGAGATTAAACTGTCTTGCCACTGAATACGCCTCCTAGAAATAAAAAAAAAAAGAAGACAGAGAAAAAGGCGAGGATTAATGGATGGCTGTTATGATGTTGGGTGTTGTTTTCTTATTGAATAAAAGACAGAAAGAATAAAGGGGGTGATGTAGGCAGGAGCAAAGGTTAGGAGCAAAACTCAGGGAGGAGATGAGAGAGAGAGGGTGTTAATCAGCTTGTGTGAGCGTGGCACAAATTCAAATGCACAGCTCAAAGTAAGTCACCCAATCAATATTCCATACACAACTCTCCCAGGCATCATATTCAAATTTCGTTATATACCTTCTTATCTGGAATCCCATGTGCCCTTCATGCCAGAGGAAAAAAACACAACACACACACACATCCACACACCCACACACACACACACACACACACACACACACACACATGTTGGGCTAGTTGCTTCTTTTAAACATTCCCCACTCTGTTATTTTGTAGGTCTCCTGCTGTGGAACACATGTCAGGACGAGAGAGCAGTGGGAGGGGGAATCTATTCAGCGTAACGCAAGGATAATGTCGGTGCCATCACTCAACTAACAAATTACAAGTTGCCCTTTTGTGCTGCAACCCATGACATGTCTGTGTGTGTGTGTGTGTCTGTGTGTGTGTGCGTGTGTGAGGGTGTGTGTTATACTGTACTGCTGCCTTGTCACGTACACTGAGAAGCTGTATTTACCCCACCCCCCCCCCCCAATTATTGATGCTATCTAAATTACACAGCTTTCATCTGGGCTTGTGTTCTACAAAGATATCTGCTCCCTTTCACCGTGATCACAGGGAAAAGATGTCAACACATCGCGCCACGCTCAGGAGAGGGAGGGAAGGGTGATAAAGACACCAGAGAGGGAGAGATGAGAGAGTAAGGAGCGGGTGTTAGGTCCTTGAATGTCACTTTAGGCATGTGCTCATTTCATAACTCTCTCTATATATTCATTACTGTAGTGAGAGTTAAAATGGGAGCTGAAGTGTTTCTGACAGGACGAGGATGAAGATGAAGAAAGCCACTGTGCCTCTGTGGGAACACCTGTTTCTCCTTACACCTTCACACGGTCAGATTTTCCATTTCCCACCCTTTTCAGTACTCTTCCACTACCATGATGCACTAGCAATGTGTCCAAGATTGTACTAGATAATATGCTGCTGACAGCGTTCATGCCACACTGAAGTGTCTGTCTATAAAGGAGCCGTCTGGTCTGCGCATTTTGAAAGTTTTCCTTTGAAAGGAAATAAAGAATGCAGGTGGCTGCGCTCAGAGCAGAGGGATATAAGTTTAGCACTGAAGTTGACTAGTGGCAGTAAATGTACATGGCAGAAAAAGTTCAAGACGTTCCCATGCCTTGTTCCCAGCTGCTGGGTGAAGTAAAGGGAGAGTCTATGGAAATAAAGCAGAGCGAGCAAGGACTGAGCTGCTCTCTGGCTGTGGAGCACACTCTTTTCCACCTAGGTTACAAAATGTGAATAAAATACATGTTTTCAGTGGCTGTTTATTGGGCATTGAAGTCCAAAAAATGCTTTGAGATGCATTTACACTTATCAGATGCAGCTGCAACACGAGACGCACAGAGCTGATGCGGACAGCTGCGTGGAATAAAATGAGTGTTTCTGTTACGTGAGACATGCGAGTGAAAAAACGTGTCTGACTCACTTGTGGTCGGGACAGGGGGTCAAAGTAAATCAAATAAAAGTGCTTGTTTTTTCCGCGGACAGGCTCAGATTTTGTATTCTAACAGTCTGACAACATTAAAGAAAGGATCACTACAGAGAGAATTTTTTTTAAATAGTAAAATTAGTTTAGTTCAACCAGAAACAGCTGTTTTATTGCTCTTGCAAAACTTTGCAAACCCGTAATTTTAACGTTGTCATTGTCATCTTCTTTCAAACTCAACAAGCAAACCAAATTAAAATTTCCAAAAACTGCTTTATTGGGTCAAAATACACCCTTTATTTGTTAGATGCAAAAATGTTCTTTACACACCACTGCTCTGATGTCCCACCCTCCTCTCACTCTTCTCTGGATATTTTCATATCTAACACCATGAATTAAGGGTTTATTTCAACCAAACCAGAGTTGGTGCTTGTTGGAACAGTGGAAAGATGAACCAGGCTTTTTTGTTAAGTTTTATTTTGTTTCTGTCCAGTTTGAATGAAAATGACAATGACAATTTTTTTTTTTTTTACAATTTTCAGAGGGAGTCTGGTTAGTTTGGCTGAGAGCAATACAGCAGCTGTTTCTGATTCAACAAAATATATAAAACAAAATAAATTATAGCTGCTGCGCAGCAATGGTCGGGGCCGGGCAATTTTAGGCAAAATTAGGCAATTCTGAGCAACAAGCAGAGTGCAGGAAGATGAAAAAAAAGGTGGCATTCTAATGTGCATTTTACATCAGTTGAGGCTTGAACTCACAATTTCTGGCACAAGAGACTCTGCATATTGACTGATAGCTAAGCCAAATAAACAGGGAAAAGAGACAAGGGATAACAGGGAAAAGTGTTGATAAAGAGTATTTGTCTCTTCCCAAAACTCATAATTATTTTAACCTTAGTCTCTTAGTCTCCACATAGCATGATACCTGAACATAAGACTTTCATATTAGAATGTCCATTCTGCCTTAATTGAGGACTTGAACTCACAACTTCTGACACTGAAGTCCGTCTTTTATCTCACTGAGCTAATTGGCAAGTGACAGTTTGTGTGTGGCTTCACAAATTGACTAAGCCAAGGATCAGGGTGCCAGGCAGCAGCCATCCATGCCATGGAAAAGCAAATTTCAAAGTGAAAGTTCCAAAGCTGTAGCACATATGGTTGATTTGTTGTGAATTTTCAAAGTTTTGAAATTTAGAGGCTTGCTGTTGCGCCACCATCAGGACTATTGTCTTGTGTTTCCAGTTGAGGACATCTGGCATGGGACTGGACCTTTGTGAAAAGTTTGGGTATTTCTCATATGGAAATGTTGTACAAGCTGAGGCTTGAACTCACAACCTTCAACACCAAGAACCATCCTCTATCTCACTGAGCTAATTGGCAAATGGAAACACACTTGTAGCTTCACAAATTGACTAAGCCAGTCAACTGTGTGCAAGACAGCAGCTGTTAGCATGTAAAGGCAATTTCAATGGCTGTCAAAAATTCAGTTATTGAGACAAAAATCCCAAAATACACAAATTGCATCTAGACAGCATGGAGATGTTGGTCATTAGTTTTTAACAATGATTTATTGGCTCCATAAGTGAAAAACCGATGTTTAAAAATGACATTTTTGCATTGACTCCAATTGTTCGCATGAGAGCGAAATTCAAAATGCTGTAAAAAATTCAGTTTTTGAGATAAAATTCTGATATTTTCCAAACATCATCTACCATGACTCCAAAATTTTGTCATTTTTTTTCATGAACATTGAAAATGTATTTAGCAAGAATTTGCAAGTACATGTTTATAATACCGTTTACAGTCAAACATTTTGATGCACTGTAGGCTCAATTTTTGATAAATCAAAAATCTGTGTGGATTGTTTGTGTAGGACAGTCTGAAGATGCTCTGTAGCAAGTTTGGTGCAATTGAGCAAAAATTGTGGGAGGAGATAGGTTTAATAAGTTTTACAGTTTTTGAAAAAAACAGAGTGATGGACTTCATAATTTGCAATAGGTTTAAATGTACAAAAGTTTCTTCAGTATGGGGCTACATTTTGGTGAAAGTTGCAAATCTGTAGCACATATGGTTGATTTGTTATGAATTTTCAAAATTTTGAACTTTAGAGGCTTGCTATAGCGCCACCATCAGGACTATTGGCCTGTTTTTGCAGCTGAGGCAATCTGACATGGGACTGGACCTTTGTGCAAAGTTTGGTCATTTTTCACGCATGGGAAGTAGGATTTCCTCGGAAGAAAGAAGAAGAAAGAAGAAAGAAAAGAACACTGAGGAAAACAGTAGGGTCCTGGCAGCTTAGGCTGCCCGGCCCCTAATAAAAAATATATATTTCTTCTTACAACAAAGAGTCTCTCTCTTTAGCAATCCTTCCGTTGATGTTGTCAGACTCTTAGAATAAAAATCTGGGCATGTCTGTGGCACAAACGTCTCATGCAACAGAAACACATTTTAATCCATGCAGCTGTGATGGTGCTCAGTTGTCTAGAGGAATTACATTTAAACTCAGTTTTGCTTCTGCCGATTGCAGCGCTCTTCCTCAATACTGGACCATTTCCAAAAATTGTTGTCTCCATTAGTCACTTAGACACAAAAACATGGGAAAATAGGGTCCAGGCTGAAAAATAGTTACCCTTTCTTGACAGTTTATCCTATGTATCACTGAATCAACAGTCCTCTTAAGACAAATAACAGGTTTTAACGTGAGTTTCTGCCAAGCAAAGTGTCTATCTTCTGTTATTCTGCTCTGTGGGATATGAAGCCTAATCTGCCAAAACAGCATGAAACCTTTCCCAAGAAACTGTTTGACAGAAAATAATTCATCTCATTCCTCACTTCTGACTTGCTGAAGCAATAATTGGTGTTAATCTAACTTGAAATGGAAATTAACACTCATTCTGCTCCGTTTATGTTGTTTTCAAACAGCTTTTTTTACTTATAGAAAAAATATAAATATAGTGTACTGAGTCACTTAATGATAAACTGGTATACTTTAATTCTTTTTTACTTCAGTGATCTTCACTGCAAAAGACAGCTGTCAGGTCCATGTCTCTAACACAGAAATGACAGTAAAATCTGCTTACCATGATCTCCATGGCCGTCCACCGAGACGTCCCCCGTACATCGCCATGCCCTGGTTGATCACATAGGTCATGGCCCGAACAATCTCTGTGGAGATACACACATGCCCAGATCGTATCGGTCAGTTGGGTCGACAGTGAACAACTTACTGATCGATTCCACCCTGCACAGTGTTACTATCAGACAGTAACACTTATCCTGAAGTGCTCCTCTCACCAGTACGCTCACCACACTCAGCTCTGCCCTCAGAACAAACAAAACACATCTGTTCCTGCTGGATCAACCTTAAACACATTCAGAATTCGTTCGACAAAATGGCTAAGTCCTTTAGGCTATGTTCCTGAGACTCTGAGGAGACACACAGCAAAAACCTTGCTGTAAGACAAAAATGTTTCTCTGCTTGTTTCTCTCTGCTCTTGAAGCACTTGTTACCAGGATTCAGGAAGGTTAATGTTTAGATTAAGTGGATGTAAAATATTCAATTTTAATTTTAATGGACTTAATTAAGGATTGATGAGTGAGAGTAGATGTAAGAGAGACTATTATGTGTGGTACAAATTGACAATCAATTTGTCCTTCGTGCAACAATCTAAAAAAGTGACATTAGTCTTGCTCATGAGATGGTCCTATTAGGGCCTAAGCACCAACCAGAGCGAGGAGCCTATTACTAAAGAAATTATTATCATTTCATGAAATGAATTGCAGTTTTGAGGGGCTAAAGGTTCTCAAAAATTCATGAAGCTTGGCACACATCTCAGAAGTGATAAAAATTTAAATCTGATATGGGTTTTGGCAATATAGTGGCAAAATGGCTCAATAGCATCCCTTAAAGAGCGGCTCCCATGGCACATTTCACTTAGACGCACCAAAATCACTAGGCACGTGTATCTTGTCAAGACTTACAAAAAAGTCTCTTGAAGCCTTAGCCTAAACCCTGCAAGAAGTTGGCCATTTTTAATTTAGTGGAGTCCTTTGTGTTTATTATATCTCTGAGGTGAAACCTCTTGAGCATGTAATCCATATATAGAAAGCAGAGTTGGCAGTGAAAAAGGAAGTGACTGAGAAATTGTTTCTTGTTTGTTTGCTTTTTTCACATGAAATATGAGGATAAAGAAAATCAGGCACAAGCTTGAAGTGACTTGCCTGGAGCCTGGCAACACATTCTGAATCAACAATAGCCAAGCCTCATGAAAAGACAATGCCAAAGAGACAGAGAGATGGACAAAACCCAGAAAACATGCAGTCAAACAGAAAGAAAACAAACACAGAAAGAAAAAATAAAATAGAAACAATGGTGAATGGTTTTGCCAATGAACCCAGGAGTCAAAAACAGACAGAATAAAAGAAAATTTAAGAAGCTTAAAAACAGAAAATCTGAATTAAATGGTGGCCTTGAGAGCTCACAAACTTCTTCATTTTGTTCCAGTTTTGTGATGCACTGAGGAAGTAAAAAAAAAACAACACACACCTCGCCAAGCCTCTCTTACCTGCTGACGGCTCATCACCCATCCCTAACAACTCCAGGGACAAACTAACAAGCTCACACACTAAAGCCCCTCTGATCACGTTCAAACTGCTGCATTTTTAATGATGCAATTAGCTTCCACACTGCTGACTGTGCCAGCCAACGGCAGTCAGGGCCAACAAAAACTCAGATTAGAACTGTCATTAAGGTTATTCATCATCACCCTGCGCTCACTCCAATTACACAGCAATCCTTCACTGTGGCAGGACCCTTGTATTTCACTCTGCATAACTGCTTCTTGGCAACACAACAGAAAATGAGGGATAAGAAGCTAAGCAGAGAACACTGGCAGAGAAGAAAAAGGTTAGCAGCAGAGTCACGAAGAAGAGGAAGAAGAAGTAGAGGGAAGAGAAGTTAGAGAATAGATCTGTGAAAGAAAGATATAATCAAGAAGACCTATAAAGACCTGAGATGGCAGCTTTTCGTTTTCCTTTCAATTTGGTAAGTGATAATTAACAACCTGTAACGCAGATGCCTTACTAAATACCAGCCTGTCAAGGGAAATAACACAGTATTAAGAAAAATAAAACAATCCTGTTTCTTTCCTTTCTCTTGTTACTCTCATCTTCCTCTGCATCCCTCCGCCTGCCCTCCTGCCATCCGGCTCGCTCTGTCTCCAGCAGCAGGCTGTGATTGTGCTCACTGCGCTCACATTTAAATGCTACTTGCCTCAAATTTCCGGCCAATATAACAAGAAGGAGGAGAAGAGGGCATGCATAATGAGTTAGAGGAGGGAAGTGCAACTGATCTGACAGCTGAAGGAATTGAAAAGGAAATAAACAGTGAGTGCAGATGGTTGGAAAAAGTATGCAGAGTTTGCAGGACAGGAGAAAGAAGCAGGAGCTAGAAAAGTATGAAATCAAGGTCTTTGTGAGTGTGAATTATATACTACACTGATACACTAACAGAGCTTTCACAGTATCACAAGACACCCTTAATGTTGTTGGTTAAACTGTACTTTGACACCAGCAATCATGTCATATCAAAGTTAAAACAAATTCTCATCATTACCTTCTCTCTCTTATATATGTTGTCAATAGCATATCAAGCTTTATTACACAGTTCACTCCAAAATAAAAAATACATTTCTTTCCTCTCACTTGTAATGTTTTTTTAATCCATTTAGATTTTTTTTTTGGTGAGAGTTGCAGAGCTTTGGAGATATTAGACCAAAATGGCACTAAGACACTCAGCTTGTGGTGCTCAGAGCACCAAAAACAAGCAGCAATGTCTCTTTCCAGAAATCATGACCTATATGTTCAAAATAAACCACAGTCCTTGTTGTGAGCAGTTTCATTTAGGAACTACTTTCTTTCTGCAGTAGAATCTACCGGAGCTTCTTTAGGATCGACCAGAATCTGACATGAAACTGCTCACAACAAGTTCTGCGAATCATCTTTAGTAACTGGGCTATGATTTTTTGAAAGAGACACTAGTTTAGATTTTTTCAAATGGATTTTTTTTTTTTGGCGCTTTGAGTGGCACAAAGTGCAATATAGTCACATTATGCTGGAGAGAAAGTAGACATCTCTATGGCTGATCTCTCCAAAACTCTGCAACTCACACCAAAACTAACTACATGGACAGAGGCCTGGGGAAAATTATGTATTTTTGATATTGGAGTGAACTGTCCCTTTAACCTGTACAATATCCTGTCTGCATTACACATATTTGTTACAAGTGCATCATTGTGCATCATTACAAAAAATGTGTGTTTATGTGTATATTCTATATTCTGTATATTACATTCTGCATAAAGAATATTAGCCAATATATCCATACCAGAAATTTTGTACTTCCTAATATGAATATTGCCATCGGCACCAAAAATCTGGCATCTGTCGGGCCCTAGCATTTACACAAGCTTGTGGAAGAAGATAGTCGCACACTCGTAGCCATGAAGCAAAAACATGTTTCATTTATCAATGTTTCAACATGACAGTCGTCTTCAGGGTACCTGCATAGTCATTTCTACTATCTTCTTCCACACCTGTACTTTGTCATGGTCAGAACATCTCCGACACTGGTGTGTGTTCCTACTTCTTACTCATACACACAAAGCTTATCTGTATTCGTAACCTTGTTGTCCCTGCTGAACCACAATACAAGCAGCTTCATGTTTTATTGAAAAAAATATTTATTTACCTCAAACTCTCTCTGCAGAACAACAATGATTGCTACCTGCATTCCCCACGCCATTCTCTCACCCATATTCTTCTTTTCTTTTTCCTCCTTGTTTTTTCACTGTAAATCAGCGCACAAACAACCTAAGCCATTTGTTTCTTGTGGTCACTTCTTGAGGGTGTTTTCATAACAAAATGTAGTTTGGAGGCTCGTTGGGAACTACTTGATTAAAAACTGCAAACTGATTCTGCTGCAAAACAGCAAAGACAAAATCACTAAACATGAGTCAACATCAACGGCCCACATCACAAACTCTCAGACTTTGGCCTCAGGACATGAGATAGAAAAACATGTAACTTGATTGATTATTAAGGTATAAAGCTGACTGGCTGACTCACCCTCCATGGGAGTATTGCTGTCAGGGCGGTTCGCAAAAACTACATCTACATACTCCAACTGCATCCTTTGTAGGGAGCCTTTTAGACCTGAGACACAGAGAGATGAGGGGGTTGAGTTTGAATCCACACAATAAAACAAAGTGTTGATAGAAAAAAACATTTATTTAAGGTTTGTTGTGAGTGAAAAAGTCTGAAGTTGTTGTGTTGTTCATTTTGTGTGTATGTTAGTGGGTTTCCATGTCTTACCTTCAATAATGTGTTTCCTTGACAGTCCTCTCTCTGTCTCTGCTCTGATGGGACAAACACAAACCAATCATGAGCTGCACTGTCAATCTGTCTATGCATTTGTGTTTTAGTTATTAAAGGCATAATATGTAAATTCTGCCACTACAGAGGTCTCTCTGACATTAAGACAAGAGCAAAAAGTGTTGTTTGATGACATTGTTACGTAGTGTGGAATCGTGGGAGTTTTCTTCACTGTTAAAACAACCACCACAGCTGATGAAAATCCATCTGACATGACTCAGGCAGAAATTATGTTCACTGATGAGGTTTGATTCATGTTATCTTTAGTCATGTCCGCCGACTCCCTGCTTCACTTTCTGAAGTATAGACATATCCCATGTTTTCCGAAAGTTATAGCAACTAGTGGTTCAGAGGAAACGCACCATACCTTGAATAAAGTACAGATTTCTCTGGGTTTGACTATTGTTGGAAACATTTGGGATAATTTAAGTACAAAACTAACAAACTATATGACATACAGTATGTCTAGTCTTTTTAGTCATTTTAATATAGAAATGTTACATATTATAGCTTTAATTCACTTTTACTTAGTTCCAGTTTTTGTGCTCTTGTTGTCTCCTTTTTGTAAAATGTCATGTAACTAACAACAGATACGAGGGAATATACATCATGAGTAGGTCTTTCTGTGTACGTATGTTGCAGTGTTTCTCAGATGACACACAACCATTAATTGCAGAAATGTGCATTAAACTGACTTCAATATTACCTGAACTTTGTGGTACTTGTGAATATATAAGTGTCACCTTCTGACCAGCTGGAGGACATGACATCAGAACGTGCGTATCAGGCTGATTTATATAAAGGGTCGCTGCACTTTCAACTGTTCAGCATCATTATGCATCCAAACTCTGGAGGAGAGAGGTGGAGGACTGAATCTTCCTCCCAGGACTGAAGGAATGCTCAAGACTCGAGAGAATAACTTCATCCTTATCACCAGAGCCAGGTGGACAGTCTCCACCAAGGAGTGTGACAGCCTGTGTGTGTGTGTATGTGTGTGTGTGTTATAAAACTGACTTCTTTATCCTCCCTCTCCTTCTCCAGTCTCAGCAGTTGTTACTGTATGTGACACAATTCTGCGCAGGTTTTACAGAGAAAAATGGCCACCAAAACTCCCAAACCCCGAAAAAACTTAAGTGTCGAGAGGCTAAACTATTATTGTAAATGCTTCTAAATGCTGAATGTACACTCAACAAAAATAGAATACAACCATTTGTTTTGCTCACATTTTTCACGAGATGAAGAAAAGCAAATGATGTAAGACTCCTTCTGTGTACACAAAAGGATTATTTCTCTCAAATTTTGTTCACAAATGTGTTCAAATCTGAGTTAGTGAGCACTTCTTTGACAAAATAATCCATCCACCTGACAGGTGTGGCATACAGAGATGCTGATTAAACAGCATGCACAGGTGTGTCTTAGTCTAGTCACAATAAATATCCATTCTACAATGTGCATTTTTGCCACACAACACAATACCACAGATGTCACAAGTTTTAATGGAGTGTGAAATAGAGCATTTCCACAGGCAGCCATTTTGACATGAAATAGTAAAGTAAACACAGGTGTTACTAATAATAGTAATTAAGGTTCCGTGCTGCTATTGTACATGTTGGCTCACGGTAAAGACTGCTGAACTGATCTTAATTAGTATCATTAGCGACACCTGGCTGCCATGAAAAAAAGTCTACTGCCATGCTGACTGCAGAAATGTCTATCAGAGCTGTTGCCTGTGAACTTAATGTTCATTTGACTACCAAAAGCCATCTCCAAAGTCATTTCTGAGAATTTGGCTGTACATCCAACCGGCCTCACAATCACAACGTGTAACCATGCCAGCCCAGGACCTCCACATCTGACTTTTCTTTTACCTGCACCTGGACAGCTGATACTACAGTTGATTTGCACAAACAAACAATATCTGCACTGCATGCAATGCCAGAAACCGTGCATGCTTGTCGTCCTCACCAGGGTCTTAACCTGACTGCAGTTTCTCATCGTAACCGACTTGAGTGGGCAAATATTCACCTTCAGTGGTGTCTTGCGCTTCGAAGAATTGTTCCGTTCACAGGTGAATCCTGGTTTACGTTTTACCTAATGATACTTTTAATAATATTTGTAAGTGTTTGAATTATTGTGTGTGTGTGTGTGTGTGACTGAATTGTGATGTGGTACATATGTAATTTATTCTCAAGTCTCTCTTAAAACACATTTCTAACTAACTATTCACAATCTGCCATCAAACATGAAAGCTGCAGTTTGGAGAGTTTCATACTTACTTTCCTCCCCAGTAGAGTTTAGTTGTAATAACCAAGCTGGATCGCCTGAGAAAGAGCAGAGAAAGACACAGAAAGACAGAAGACGGATGCAGCAGAGTGAGTGATACATGATGCATTGCATTTGCTCAGTGCATTTTCTTATCTAGACGTACAGGGGCTCTGCAGGTCCATCACAGCTTTCTATCATATCTGGTCCCATCATTGATGTGTTTATCCCTGATCCTGCTCTCTCTGCTCAGTCATTCAGTTAAAGACACACATAGTTGTTCTCACTGTCACTAAAGCACTTAATAATATGAATGAAAGTCCCCCTTTCTCAAGCTGTTGAACTAATCAGTGACAAACATAACAGACGCGAATATTCTACCCACATATTGAGAGATTAAGACGCCTGGTGCTCTGTTTAAAATCCACCTCTCCACATATGCCAGAGAGGTAACCTAGCAGACATGATTCCCGATGTCTTTGTATTAAAGGATCAACTCAACACATTATTTTCCATCAAGTGACGGTTGCAGAGCTGCTAATTGAATGTGAAAGTTTCCGACAGTGATGAGCATCAGCAGACTTGAGTCACATGTGACAAGTCAATACATGCTGTGTGTGTGTGACAACTGAAGAACATCATTTTGAATTTAAAAATATTAAAATACAAGCAGCACTGAGAACTGTGTTAAATTACTCATATCTAATTTCCTTTAAAATTTTAACAACTACTTAAAAGTGGATCATTCTCCGTCAGTACGGCCTGTTCTTTCCTCCACTCTGTAAACTCATGATGACACTCAGGGACTGAAATGTCAGCTTCAGTGTGTCTTTACTGCACCAGCATCAAACCACCTACTGCTGTGATGTAGGCAGCTCAGTGCATGACGTTACAGGCAGGGACAGAATCAGACAAAAGATCTGCACACTGAACAGCTCCCAGAGATTTTAATTGAGCAACGGTTTGATCTAGTAGAGATCTTTGATTTGACAACGCCTGATGAAGATCTCTGTTAGACAGAACTGCTACTCAGTTAAAATTGCTGAGAGCTATTAGTACAGTGTGCTTATCTTTTGTCTGATTCTTGCCTTTAGTTTGCTTTTTGATCCAGTAAGACTAAAGGCTCATTTATGAACCTTGTACATATGAAAATAGATTCATCCCTTTTAAATTATGTAACCATCACTGCCCACATACTTCAATGAGTTCTTTACATTGGTGTGGATGTCAAGAGATGCATCTATTAGTCACTAAGAGTCAAAAGTTACCCAAAAGAAAGAAGGAGACGAATCAAAATCTTCTGACAGCAACAAAAATGGCAACACTGGAGGAGGATAAACACATCTCAACATGAGGACAGAGGATTCTTTTCACTAACTAAATTAATGACGAGGTTCAATTCCAGTACTTTTAGATTTTTAAAACCTATGTCACGTCAAGCTTGAACTATTGGCCTCTCTGCCCCCCACAACCTCTGGTGGTACTGCGGTGTGGTCCATATCTGTAAGCTTTTAGAAATTGTGTAGAAATATGGACAAAGTATGGACAGAGGGCTCCGGCCGCATCCAAAGGTAAACCTAGCATTTAGCATAAATGACCTTTAAAGGCATGGACAAACATTACAACCATTAAGCAGAATGTGAATATTGCTGCCTTCAAATGGAATTCATTAACTTGTGGTTACGACACAGGAAGACGTGTACATGACTTGTGAACTCGGGGCTTTCAGAAAGGCTGTGAATACCACAAGAGCGGGGTTTCATATGGACCCCTCTTGGCTGTGATGACTGATCAGACCGATGAGGATCTGGTCTGTTCCTGTCTCAGTCAGATGGTAACGACAGTCAGCATATAAAATCATGTACTGTGTGACTGAAACCCTAACCCTCTTAAATCTTCAGATCCAGTCGTTTCCAGCTGTTCTCAGAGATTTTTTAAAACATGTTTGATATATTTGCGACTGACATCTGAAATGGAGGTTCTCACCCAAACTCTGCACCTCTCCCTCCTTTTTAGTCTTTTCAACACAAATGTCACTGTATATAAACAGCACAAGCTGCTGGTTGATGCCCATGTTTGCTTTGGTACAAGAATGTGCATGGTAGACCTTTTTAGTAGGTTAAACACAGGTGTTATCAATGATTCTAATGAATGTCTCTTTCCATTTAGTGTAGCAGAGCCTTTTCACAGGGCCAGCTCGCAACAGCACAACAGCAGCACCCTGAGTCTGTTTGACCTGAATGGAACAGAACCTGTGTTTATCCGACAATTTCACGTCAGAACGGCCGCTGTCTGGGTCTAAAAAGTCGTCTATCCCCACATGTAAAATTGTTTCCTGAACAGTCGTTCGGTGGGCTGCCTTGTGCGTTTACTCAGTTGTAAGGTTCGTGCTTCTCCCAAACCGTCAAAAACTAAAAAATCTGAGAATGTTGTTGAAGTTTTTGTTGTTTGTCCTGTCTTCAAGCTTCAGCTAGCGTAAAGGTTTGACCCAAGATTAATCTGCATAATGATGGAACAATTAGTGAGAAGAGAGTAACAGTGTGTGTGTTAAAGTGTTGGAGCTGTTTCGTGCAGACACATTATAAAGAGGCTGATGTTACTGTAAAAGAGAGAAGCTCCATCAGTTACTTCCTTTGATGTTACTGTAACTTTCTCCTCCCTGTTTCCTATGGACTTTCTCAATAATAGAAAAAAAACAAGCATGTTTAAATAACTCCACAAAGGGAATATTTGAAATTTGTGGAAAATTTAAAATGCCTGCAGGCAGACTTTCATACTGTAACTATTTCATGCTGCTGTGCTGTGATGCAATGACTCCGTTATCCTGTGTGTATGTGTGTGAAAGAATGCAGAAATACACAAATTACTGAAAATTAGGAATCTAGTCTAATTTCAAGAAATACAAACAAAACCCTGAGAAGGCAGAGATCATAGTCCAGATGTCAGCATCACTTCAACATCAAACGTAGCTGTCTCTTACACACACTTACAACACTAACACGTACTGTTTGCACACAGCAAAGGGAAAAATACCTCTCATTCCAATCCCGTCTTCCTTCCATACATGCCTCACAGACACACATTCTCTCACTGCTTCTTGTGATATGAACACACATATCTTCCTTCATCTTTCTCTCTCACACAGAAGTGATGAAGCAATCAGACACATTTATGTCACCATTACCTCCAGCATTTCTTCTTGATGATGTTTCCTAGAATGATTTCGGCCCTGAAAGGCAATATAAATGAGGTGGCGTTATTAAATTGCAGTTTGATTTCATAAACACTCTGCCTCCACAA
The DNA here is from genome assembly GCA_034769285.1 of Lutjanus argentimaculatus. NCBI lineage: Eukaryota > Metazoa > Chordata > Actinopteri > Lutjaniformes > Lutjanidae > Lutjanus > Lutjanus argentimaculatus. Next base: position 10,578,879 of record JAWZSL010000001.1, read on the forward strand.
TGTCAACCCTGCAATTCATTGATACTAGCCTAAACAACCCCCTGTGGATAAAAAAGATCGCAAACTTGTTTGTTCATGAAAGGGCAGTTAGACGGTGCATTCAAAACCTCTTAAATGTTAACTTGTAGTGATAGAAACTTATGTTTGGCAGAATTTGTGTTTAATTATTGTTTTTTATGTTTTCTGGTAGATTACAATATAGCTAAAGGAAATTATTAGGCATTTTTTTTTGTAACTTTTTCATAGTTCTAACAACAATTGGAGGAATCCCTGTAAAAAATAACAATATCACAGTGTAACAATATTAAAAGTCCTGCATTCAAAGTCTACTTGAGTAAAAGTACAAAGTATTATCAGCAAAATGATCTTAAAGTTTTAAAACTAAAAGTACTTACTATGCAAACCGGCCCCTTTGTTAAATTATGAAGCCTTCAAGATCCCGAAAGATGATATATATTTTTTTTATCTTGCACACAAGTTATTATTACATCCAGTAAACAAAAACACATTTTTTTGGGACTGCAGGGGCTCTCCTGTTAGTTTTGTTGTTTGTCAATGGCATTTAAACAATTTAGTCCATCCTTGTACAACTCCAGTTCGAGTAGATCTTATCAACAACATAACTGAAAAGATCTGTGAGGGTCTGTGAGGCCTTTAATCTTCAACAACGCATCATATTTAATAACGTTGGTTTATATGTTTTGAATGTAAAAGTAAAAGTTAGCTATGCAGATAAATGTAGTGAGGTAAAAAGAACAATATTTCCCTCTGGAATGTAGTGGAGTAAAAGTACAAAGTAGTAGTAAAACAAATGGACCGGCAGTGACATTGTATGTCGTGCAAATGTGACATTGCTATACCAGCTGTCAGTCAGCTTACGTCACGTCAGCCCTCGTATTGGCAGTGCAAACAGTGGGCAGTCCCTCTCAGAAACTATTTGGTCTAAAAATGGTAATTCTTTAGTGTTTTTTATGGATTGGATTAACAGAGAAAGGGTCAAACTGACACTAATTTACTTTCTCCAGTTTTTTAATGTACTGTCACTCTGCTGTGACTTTTCCTAAATTTAAACAGGAAAGATGGTCTGCAGTATTTTCCCCGTGTTTGTGTCAGACTCACTGTTTAAATGGTATCTGCTAATTAGTTTACAGAGCTGTAACATACTTTGGCCTGACACAAAAATCCAAAACATTCATATAATCCTACATGCTGACCAAAAATTCTACATGAATATTCATACTTTACACTTCTCCTCATATTCAAATAATATCCAAAGTCATAGGCTCAGGCTACTTCTAGCAAAGAACCAAAATAACAAGAATTCCAGCCTCACATTAACAGCAGATATTTCCTTTTCTGGTTCAAGTGAATTTAAATCATCCAGTCTCAAATATTTGCCATGTCACACCCCTTTTATTTAAAAGGAACAAAACTGGGGGCGCCCCTATAGCTCAGTTGGTAGGGTGTGCGCCGCATGTGCTAAGGCTGTCAGGTCCTCTGCAGTGGCGCCTGTGGCTCATTTGCTGTGTCATCCCCTCTCTTTCTGCCCCCCTTCCTGTCATGTCTTCAGCTGTCCTATCGGAATAAAGGCAAAAAGCCCAAAAAATAATCTAAAAAAAAAAAAAAAAAAGAAAGAAAAAAACTGCTGTGAAAATGATAAGCATGTCTACATGGGAAGCTTTTTCGTCAGATTGCCTGACACGTCAGACTTGCTGGTTGTTTATCACTTCACTAAATGAGTGAGACGTCAGTAAGTAAAAAATAACAAAGGAAATTCCTGGAGCTGCAGTGTGGCCAGACGTCTGCACCTGGTCACATTAAACATGAACATGTTGTTATAAGCTCAACTGAACTGCGAATGAACTGAGGTTTGTATGACACCCACCTGCCGCCTGCGTAGACCTCAGCTGTGTCAAACAGGTTGACTCCACTCTCATAGGCAATCGTCATTAGCTGCTCTGCAACCTGGCAAGAGATCAGAACACACAAATACAGACGCAGAAACGTACACACACAAACACGATACAGAAAAGGTCAGTGTGCAGAATTTGTATTCATTTCTGAAAATCTGTCTTTTTAGGCACTTGCCAAAGGAAACGCCATGAAGAAGCTGTAACATTCTGGCATATCTCTATCTCCAATATAAATATTTATGTGTTTCCACGGGTACACAGTCCAAGGTTTGCCAAAACCATTCCATCAAAGTAGAGAAAGGTGGCAGAGCCATCAAAGCAGTGCAGCTTCATATTTTATTAAAATATCACTGCTGATGCATTACAGCCCGAGGCCTTCCCCAGAGTATGAGTATTGTTTAACTGTAAGTCACTTTTATACAGGACAATTAAGTCAATGACTTAATTCAATACAGAATACACAACAGACTGCACCAAAATACAGGCACAAACTTTCACATAAGTAGTAGTGAGTGAAGGAAGACAGAGACCCATAGTGCCACCTATAGGACATAAGCATCAATGAGTGGTCACAATCTTTGTTTTGTTGATGTGGAAAGTCTATCTTGTATAAACTGAGATTAAAGTATCTTATAATAATATTTTTTAAAAATTAAGAAAAAGAAGACAGAGATCGAGACCAAGAAACTCTAATAATGCTCAACCCTTTAAATCTTACACACTGGACCTTTTGAGGTTGAACCATAGACTGTATATAGAAGTGGACAAAGCCTTCGTGACGTCACCCATTGGTTTCTCAACACCCGTTTTGAAGCCTCGAGTTTCGGATTTGGCCAGCGCCATTTTGACAGTTTTGAAACCGGATGTGAATATTATTGGTTGAGACGGTGGAGCAGGGCGGGACCATACGCGGGACCATAGACTGTGTGGGCGAGGCATAGGCGAGGTCGGGCGAGGCCATCACTGCACGTCAACTTGGCTCCGTGAAACGGACAACCGAGATCCAAAATTAACAAGCGGGGGAGCCAGGTGGGGTGGTGGGGGGCGAGCATAGACGGTATAGTCTAAGGGAGCGAGTGAGTGGCATTGCCATAGGGCACTACGCCTGTCAATCACGAAACCACGTCCCTAATTATACAGAACTTTAAGCCTTAATATAAAATCAACGAATGACTTATATGAAAATTCAAGTCTGGTTCAGTGAACATGATGGGGCATATTAGCGATAGAGACCAAAATCGTTTTTTGACACGGGCTATAAATATGTTTATTTCAGCTGTAAAGTTCGGCACTTTAGAACGGGTGTCAATGGAACCGGGCTTCTTTTTGCAACCAGCTCGCGCGCCCCCTGCTGGATTTCGGTGAGAATACAGCATTACTGCACTTCCGCATTGGCTTCATTTTTCAGAGCCGGAAGCTCCGTCCACTTCTATATATAGTCTATGGGTTGAACACCCAGTTAGTTTATCTCTCTGCACACTACCAAAACGTACTGTAGAAAACAAATCATTTATTTATAAAATAAATAACTTTCACTGTATTGTTCAGTGTGGTTGTGTAAACTGTATTGCACAATTTCTGTCAGCCAGTAGAATGGATAGTTGATATGAGTTGGTATTTGGGCTCTGACCTCGTCACTCCTCAAAAGGATGCACCAAAATCAACACGGCAGGGATTGGTGAGTGACTATATATATATATTAACTTCTCCTCTGGAGGAACTTAAGTCTTCAAAGATAGGATTCGTCAGATTGTTCAACAGCTCATGGATTAGAGGATGTTGTATAACTTTCCAAAACCGGCCATATGACCCACCCCAGACACAACCTGTTCACCCTGCTGCCATCTGGCAAGCAATACAAAAGTATCCGGTGCCGTTTCACCAGACTTCAATACGGCTTCTTCCCTCAGGCTATGAGACTCCTCAATTCATCCTCCGCACTCCGTCATAAAAAATAGTTTTGTTTTATGACTTTCATCCATTTATATAAGTTTTGTTTTGTAAGTAGCATAAAGGGACTACATTTAACATTTTGTTACACAAGCCTATGTTGGTGAATGATAAATGAACCTTGTACCAAGGTTTGAACTTCTCTCTTAAGTTCTCCTTTTTTATTCTTTACACAAGAATTTCTATTACTTTTTATGTGAACAACTGAGGACAACACTATCAGTGTCTTCCAGGAGAGACTGTCTAAAAATGTGTGCTGTTATTGACTATATATTATATAATAATATTGCATGTCGCCCCTTTCTCTGTCAGTTGGCTTTTCAATCTTTCCCATCTTCTCAGTCAGAACAGCTATAAACACTTTTGATGTTCAGCGTAGTGTGACGAGACTTTTTACAAACTAGTTCTGAGTATAAGCCGACCATTAGATCCCTCAGGTGGATGCTGGTGTGGAGGTGGGGCTTATAAAGTGCTATATGAACAGCACTGCAGCAGCCATGGCAGAGAGTGAGCTGAGCACAGAGGCTTAAAAACAGCAAAGGATGTGTTATGTATACGCTGCAGTGCTGTACCGTATGTCCTGTGTGAGTTGCTGCAGCAGTGAACTCAAGCTGCCTGGACTCACCTGCTCAAACAGAGCTGGTGTGGTTGCAAGTCTGTTGATGTACAGACTTTATTGAGCAACAGTGTAATTATCTGTGAAAAATTGTGTGACTCCATGATGTACAGTAGTGTCAGCTCATTCATCTTTAGTTAATAAGTGCTCATGCTTTATATAAGTGTGTGGCATGTGTGCACATATTCTTTCATATTTTTGTAGACATGGTGCCCATAAATCATCAGACCAAGATCCAATTTCCCCGTGGTGAGTTTTATTACATGGGGACTTTAAGTGAATTTGCCATCATTTCCCTGCGGAGTTATCCGTGTGTGCATGAGTTGGTTTGTGGACGTGTGGGGACAGAAGTGTTTGTGCACACGGCGCTTGTGTGTTTGTGTTTACATGAGTGCATGAAATCTGTTTGTCTGCCTTGGTGTATATGCCTGCAGTATGTGCAGTACATGTATGTGTGTGTTGTCTCAGTGGTGGCAGACGGCGGAGGTGTTGTTTCTGGAAGAATTAGATAATCTCTCCCTTGAGAATCTGTCTCAACCTTCCTCAACCTTCTCTCTGCAAACCAGCACAAACTGGGCAGCAGTCCAAGCCTACGTGTGACAATGATACAACAGTAATAAACTTTATTTAATTAGTGTGTTTAAAGAGGGACACAATGAAAGTACAACTCTTAAAGGAATAAAGCAAGAAAAATAAAACTATGTATAACAAGAACTTAGATCAATGTGATGAAACAAAGGCAGAGGAAAATGATGTCATAAAATAAAATAAAGGCAGAATAAATGCCAATATAAAAAAGATTAAAGAGTAAAAAAAATAAAGGGATGACAAGTCATTAAAAATGTGTTTTAAAAAGTGTTTGAAAAACGTTATTGCAGCCAGATGACTGTTCCCATGTGGGCTCCAAACCTATTGCATAGCTTAGAGCCAATCTGAACAAGCTTAGTAATATCTTAAAATCAATTTTAAACAACAGTGAAGGTTGTTAAAATGATTTAAATCAACCTAGCTTTAGATTTAGTGGCAACAGAGGAAGCTGCATGATAGTTGACTGCAGTAAAAAGACTTTGGATACATGTCTTGTCTCTTTCAACTGCACATATTCTCTTAACTCTGACCTCTCATCTTTGCCTGACCTTAACCATCAAACACTTGACCTTTGAGTGACCTGCAAGAGAGATTCAGAGGTCTGATCAGAAAAAAAGTCAGTCGTGGATAATTCTTTTTTAAATTTTATTTTATTTTTTCTAATTGTCCTGGGTTTTACTACTGTCTTAAATGTAACCCATGTTGACTGAGGACTGAGGTGAAGCCAAAGACAATTTTCCACATTGTGTACAATAAAGTTCTCACCTAAGCTTTTTCAAAGTTACTACAAGATATAAATGTTTTGGCAGCAGGTTCTGAGCAGCAGGAAACACAACTCAAAACAGACACTGTCTGAGCCATAGTCCATTTATTGCCAGAGGCAACTGCAGAGAAAACCAACCTTTTCTCTCTCAGTAACAATTCTGATATCTTAAGTATGGGTATTTTCTTTATTAATTCAAAATATGTAATCCACACAAGGGTTGGGTGTTTAATGGCCCGCAAAGCAACAGCCACTGCTCTGCAATGCACTCTCATCCAGCCGCACAGTACACACCCACTGAGCCGGAGGATGAGTGAGAGGAAAACAGCCTGTAGAGCCAAAATATTTTCACATTTAATGTGCTGAATTAAGGATTTATTTCTACCAGACATCAGGAGATGCTGAGGAGCTGAGCTGCACAAATATATAGGCAGTCACTGGTTGGCAAATTTTAACATACTGCCCAACCCTAATCCACACTGCATGAAAGTGTTCAGAATCATTTTTATGAGGCCAGGGATTGATGCAGTTTCAAAAAACTCAGTGCATTTTTATATATACACTGCACTGCTTTTCACAACAAACAGTACTTTGGTCTGTTGCCTTTATCTGTGAAAGTAACCAAATGATATTTTAATATTTTCAGGCTTAGTATAACCAGCACAATCTGCTGCATATCTCAGAATTCATTCATTATCAGATGCAAATTCACTGCTTTCACAGAGGGTTGAATGGACAGTGAGAGAGGAAAGTAAAGGACAGATATAACAGTGGCTACATTTCAAAATTGCTCATTCAGTCTGAGCCCTGGACTGCCATTAAAGCAAACAGAGCAGAATGAAAAGACAGAGTTGGATAATGGAGGTTAAAGAAAGTTGGGGTCAGTTAAGGAGAGAAAGATTTGGAAAAGAGCTAGTGACAGAGAAAATGAACAGCATGTTCTTTCTCTAACTGGTCTCTGCTGAGTGCAGAGAGGAAACGGTCTCTGTCACAACTGTTGGGGGCACTGGAGGGTGATTTTCAATAAAGCGGAGTAAGGGTGGGCTGAGAGATTTTTTGCAGTGATAAGAAAATAGATGGAGGAATAAGACAAAGTTGGATGTGGATGGAAAAAGTGAGAAAGTGCTGGATGGATATGTTTAATTAAAAGTAGTGAGAATTTAGGAGCAAGCACAATAGATAATAAACTTATTTGCATGTAAGGTTGGGTAAGATGAGGAATATGCTGAATAAAGCTTTACGTAGATGGATGAAGAGACACAGAGGAGCTGATAGTCACAGACAGACAGCCGGGATGAGGGTGATCGAGTTAGTTTTTAAAGGGTGACTGTTTGGCCTTTGGTGATTGCTCATTTCCAGTGAATCTCATAAGATACTAAAAGGCCAGAGACTGTCATGGAGTGCTCATAGTGACATTTACAAGGTCAGAAAGTTTATTCTGATGATGAAGCATCAGTGTTTGCATAGATTTCAGACTATTTCTGACTTCTGGCCGTTTTGAATGAACTGAATGTGACTAATGACCTTCAAATGGTCGGCTAATTTTTTTAATGGGAGAACAAACTGCAGAAACTGTATATCTATAACACCAAAACATACATACACGCACCTCTACCCTCACCTTCAGAAAAAAACACTGAGTCACTGTGAAGTTGCAGAAATACATGGGTGGCTACCCTTCGGGCTTTTTTCTTTGTTTTTTCTCCAGGGCACTAAAGGTGCAGCAGAATTTGATTTCCATACATAGAACAGACATAATGATAAAAAAAAAACAAACCTTTTCTCTCACAACCCCAGATTCAAGGCCGTGGCAGCCTCCCACATACTACCCACACAGCTTTGAGATGATTTTATGGCTGTGCCGCATCCTCCCATCCACACTCCTTACATCAAAGTTAACATCGACAACAGACACTTTCTTCAAATTCACTTTATGATTTATGGGTCCACTTTTGGCCTTTTTGAATGAGTAAGCCAACTTGCATCCCACCACCACTCTTATGAGCTTTCTGTCTGGGAACGTGTTGCTGCCCAGACGAGACTGCAGTAAAAGCAACCTGCCTGACTTTGATAAGACTCTTTATTAGGTGATTATAAGCTATAGACATTGGAAGTAGGATTGCTCAAAGCTTCCCTTTACTTCTTCAATTGACACACTTTATGTTGGAACAGCCCATCAGATGGTGGTTTAACAGTCCTTAAAATGTCAATAAACTGTGGATACTCACTCTGTACTGGCTATCCTGCATGTCAGGGGGTGGGCTTACCAAGTCATATAATGGGTGTTAGTTTGAAAGGGGCATACCAAATTAATTAATTGAGATGATGGGGACCAGGTGGGGGACCCCAAAGTGAACAGAGGTGTCTGTTTGAGTCCTGCGACGGTGGACCATCAAGTCCCCCCCCCCCCTCCTTTTTTTGCAAAGTTTGTTTTGAGTCACGAGCAGTTTGTTTGTCTGCGTGTTTAATGTCCATAAAATGAACTATCAATGGCGCACTGCCGAAATGCGGTGACAGACCACGGAGAGTGAGCTAGCTGAGTGACGAGTGTCAGATCGGTGCCAGAGCAGAGAGGAAACAGATGTGCCTACACCTTCAGCCTGGCAGACGAACACTCAGTTTTCTTTTTGTTTCATTTTTGTTTTTCTTGTGTTTGAGAGCAGCGTATTCTGTTAATGTGCTGTTGGCTTTAATTGAGTGTATGTGTGCTTTTTTCTGTGTGTAGAGACATGATAATTAATTTGTTTTGAAGTACTGGTATGAGTATTTTTGAAATTTCAAGAGAAACAGGGTAGCTGTTCCCTTCTGTTTTAAGTCATTATGCTAAAATAATCTAATCTAATTACCGCTTTGCTCCAACTCCATACTCAACTCAGACACATGAGAGTGGTATCAATCTTCTAATCTAACCCATAACAAGAAAGAAAAGAAAATATTTCCCAACATATCTGATTTTTTCTTTTATACGTTGTCTCTCTTAGTCTAGATTCTCTGCAGCCCTTTTGTTCCAAGTCCAACTGTCCAGGGGTTTTCCTTGCAAAATATAATGATACAGAATAACAAGGGAGAAGATTGCATTTTTCTGTTTAGTGTTTGCAAGTGCCTATTAGTGCAAATTTTATGTAGTAACTGTGTTTGTGTGCCAGAGTTGTTGTGCATTTCTTAATGAGGACAGAAATGCTGAACTCTTCTGAGGACATGTAGTATATTTAGGGTGCTTTTGATAACAGTGACATTGAACAGGGGGCAATCAGGACAGCAGAGGACATTTTAACCCAACTGCATTGCATGTAATGGTCCTACTGGAGCTGTTGTAGAATCGCTTAAGTCTGCATGTCCACTGAGACCCTGTGTCTCCAGCACTGGCTTATTTTTTGGTTATTTTTGATGCCAGCACTCCACTGTTGTGTGTCTCTACTGAGCTTAAACAATATCTCCAGTCACAATGTAATATTTAAAATAGATCTGACATGAGCCAACCAGCAACTCCAGTTTGAATCACAGCTGTTGGAGCCAAAGCCTGGTGGACAGAAGTGTCTCAATGATACCAGTGACATTGAACTGGGGGACATTTAGAATAATGGAGAAATAAGGGGTGCTAAGCTTTCAGCGTACCATGTGAGTTGATGGCACTAAGCCTTAAGGTAAGAAAAATAATACTGTTACATAAGCTTACTGTCCCCTGGGGTGAGCTCCGTTCTCTCCTCCCTAAGTGTCACTCTAAGTATGTGCATATGTGTGTGTGATCTGTGTGTCTGATGACTGAGGCCAAGACCCCAGCAGCAACATCACAGCATGTTAGAGTTCATCAACATGAGTGTAAAGGGGATTTAACCACGCACATAGTACACATAATGTGTTGACCCTCACTACGTCCTTTTTGCGGTCCTATGTAGCATAAAATGTGACTCCAAATTATATGAATCATCACACCTAAAGTCTTTGTGAAGGTTGAGACCCGTTTAAAAGTTGTTTTTTTTAATCACCATCTTTCATTATAACATATGATGGAGTCATAAAAAACTGAGCTGTAGTCTAATTGAGCCTGTAGGTATTAGTTTTGTCAGCCAGCCAGTGGTCTGATCAAGGTCAACTGTGACACCACTCAGTTAGAAAACAAATGAAAGATGTCCCACAGTCACACTGACTGCTGGGGTTCATGTGTCCCTCATTCGGTCTGATGGTAGTAAATGCTACAGGACAAATCCCACTCATAGTGGTCATGTCCTAAACAGAAAAGGGTCTATTTTTAATTACTTTGTAATTGTTTTTCCATGTGGCATTGTTATGATGCTTTAAAATACTTGGTCCACAGGAGGAGGCAGCATTAACAGAAAATTAACAAACATAAAATCTTTAATCATTGAACCCAAACATAGCAACAGTCCTCCAAGCATGTCATAAGAAATGTGCTTTAGTCTTTCAGATTAACACTGTGTCCAAACAGGAGGCGTAAGTGTGAGCAGCATGTTAGCAGGGCAGCAGCTGCAGCGCTCCGTCTGTGTCTCTATACAGGATGCGTTCAGGGCAGGCACGGTATTGAGTGTAGGTCATCCGTGTTTTTGCAGCACTCAGAGCCTAATATACAATCACTGTACTAGCTGTGTAAAACGCAATAGACTTGAAGTGTAAAAATACACTTTGGGATGCCTGTAGTTGATTTCAGGGGGCTGATGCGGGATGCCATCACACTTGTTAGCAAAATTACCGAAATGCTTTCCCCTTGATAACCTGTCATCCTGCAGCAGAGGGGTTGTTTAGTTGAATATGTTAGCCTAATGTCTTTCTGACTCTTGATCCTTTATCTGACTGGGTTAGAGTCTTTGGCCTCAACCATGGCTCTGAAATGTCAGTAGCCTAACTGTGCTGTGTACTGATAAATCCATAGTGCTGTCCGTGGTGCTGAAGTAGCAGAAGGATTTGTAATATAAACTCTGTAGAGTGAAATGCAAGCTGTTACATAGTTTGTCGCTTCAGCTTGATTGATTGAAAAAATATCCATCAATAAATGTGTCTGAAACACTTTTCACTCTAGAACACTGCAGAGAAAAGAAAGTCTCAAATGGCTGGTCCTAATTGATTTTGTGTGCATGAAAATCTGGTTATGGTTGAAATCTATGGTTGCCCACTGCTCCTCAAATGTTTAGCCAACTTCTTTTGGCTGGGAGGCTTTCTGACTTTGTTGTCCATTTTCAAAGGTCACTCAGTTTTGAATTTGCATTTAGCAATCTTTTTCTGTGTAAATGGTCATTGGGGGCTTCTGTGGTGCCATTTCTAAAAGTATCACTTCATCAGTGTTTGAACATGAACTCTATGAGATGTGATTTTCCCATGGGAGTGTCTGTCAAAACCATTGGAGCTGTTTTCTGTGTGAGTGAATTTAGATCAAGGAAAATACTGTTTTACTTAAACTCCATCCACAGGTAAGACAAAACAATTTTATATATAGCCCAAGACAATGTAATCAATTGGTAAGGTGACAGTTTGTGACAAATGGGATGTCCTCTGTGTTCTATATGTTAAAAATATTCTTGTATGTTTAAACTTTGTGTTCCTGACATCCAACACAGCACAGGACATCACAGGACATCAAGTACAAACGTGTATGAGGAATACAGCCAATCCAATAAAACCAGTCAATAACTCCATTTAGATTAAATGAACGTGCAAGATAAATGAAAATATTCCATACCTCGTCTGTTATCTGTCCCCCAAACGTCACCCATGTACCTAGAGGGAAGAAGGAGACATAAAACATTAGAAAATATCTCAGGTCTTTCTGTTCTCTTTCGTGTGTGTGTGTGTGTGTGTGTGTGACATCCAAGAGTAAACACTACTAACACCTGAGCTGTGACAACACTCGAAGAAGGCTGTCAAGTTCTCAAGGGAAAAATAGCAGCTCAGTACTGAAAGATCACCTTGTGTGAGTGCCTGTTAGCACTTTCAGTCTTCACTGGTGACTGTGTTTGTTACAGTCATGCATATTTGGAAGACCTTGCATCACCTGTCCTTATGTGATTATGTCTGTCTGGTGCGTGTGTGTTTTTGTAAAATGAGTGTGCATGTGTGTACATGTGACTGCATGCTTCTGATTGCCCTGCAAACAATGCTGAAAAGCCAGACAGAAAGGCTAAGCCATCCCAACCAGAGGAGACACTACATCCATGGTGCATTCCCTTACTGAATTATGCATGTAGCTTTGTTGTGGCAGAAAATCCTTTCCATTCAGATTATGTCAAAACAGTTTTAGCTATCTAAAACTGTCCCGCTCTGCCAGACAGACAGAGAGAGGGAGGAACACCTTTTTATACGACAAAAATGTCTAGTGCTTATGTGTGTTCTGGGAGTTGCAAGAAAACCTGGGCTTCCTGACATGATTTGAGGCAGTTGATGTTGCAGTACGTTGAAATTTGACAGCAGGGACCAAGAACACTGTCACCACATTTTTTATTTTGTCATCTGAGTAAAGGGAACTTCACTGAAAATTGATTTGATGAATTATTCATGTTATTGTACCTACAGTACATCACAGTTTAGTTATACAGTACATTATAACCTGCAGATACTGGAATGAGAGGCTGAACCAATGTCAATATTTCAGCTTCTTTGAATATTTGTATTTCGATTGCATTTAAACTACAACATCCACTGCTCACCATTCAGCTCCTTTAAATGTTTCAACAGTGATTTTACAGCAGAAAGCAAACATAAATTGTCTCAAATTTTTTGTCTTTCCTAGATCAGTGTCACCATTGATGATATGTACATATCCTGTTGTTGTATAAATATGTGTTGTTAATGATTCTGTGCAAACTATAAATAAAAACTAATGAAATTAGTTTACAAAACTGTAAAAAAAAAAGTGCAAGCACAGTTTATTGCGTTACACAGATGTTTAATTGGTGATTTTGCATATATTTAGCATATTTTTATCTATACTGATATTGTTTTTTTTAATGGGTTTTTGGTTAGATGTCTGAAATAAGGCCTATGTCAAGTCTAAGAAATTTACAGGTTTTGCTCTACGACATTACAATAGGTACTTATCCCAGAAGCTTTTGCATGTCTCATTAAAGGCAGTTGCTAACAAGCGCCTATAAATGAGACTACAGAGGGTGTTAGGGACAATACATGTCATCATGTCAAATACCAGTCTTACCTCTTACCACTTTATGCCAATTAGTGGTGGCATAAAATCATGTAGTTTGTTTACAGCCTAATGTTAGCATTTTAGCTCTGGGACATTTGTGCTTCAAAAATCCAAAAAGTGGTGTATCACTTCTGTCACAGTAATCTACTAACAAATCAAGTGGAAAAATTTGAAAAAATCGTGGCTTTTTCTGGAGGGAACCAGATTGATGCTAACTTCAGTGTTGGCCTAAAATCTCATCCCTGTAGCGCTCAGTGACAGTTTCTAACACTATTGAGTGATTTGGTTATTACAGAATTGTGTCTCAGTTATGAACTAAGCTGCATTTTTTTCTACAACGGACAAACAATGTAATCACAACACTGCAACTTCCTGTGACTTCTCACTGACATAAAAACATTACTGTTACCAGCTAACAAGCTGTGTATGTCATCTTTAAAATCTATTCAGTCAGAAGGAAAACTCTGTCAGCCTTAGCAAAAATTGCTTTGGTACTCAACAAGTAGAACAAAAACCAGGTGTTTTTGGCCCTCTTCTATGAGTATTCATTTAGAATAGAGATCAGGAAAACACTGCGGCTCTCACTCCAGCGTTTTACAGATAGTTATTAATTTCCTTCAGGCCATAAAACTGCTCTCTCTGTTCTCTGTTTTACATCTGTGATGAGTCCTTCCTCCTGTGTCTGTCTCTCAACCCGGGCACCAGTCGCACAATTTCACACCAATGAACAGACAGTTACTCCTCTGACTCTGTTGACCTCCACTGCTGGGCTGTCATAAAAAAACTGATGTACCTCAGAGACACGGGACAATGAAACAGCACTTAACCATCTGCTCATTTTAACAGACACGATGTGGCATTACAATGGAGCTCATAACTCCATACATTGCAATACTACGAGCGCCACTGAGGTTTAACGTGCAGATGACACCCTGAGGATAAACTGGATCTGTTGGTGCATAATAATATTATCTTAACTTAATAAGCTGCAGCTCTCAACATGCCTCATCAGCAGAATCCTAATCCAAGTTTTTTCAGCAGAGGTCGGGTGAAATAACGACAATCACGGGTGGCAAAGGTTGCTTGTGGACATTGTTAAGACAAGTAACCATGGCACCTGCACGGTACAGTTATTGCAGGTTTCCCTTAGCATACAGTTTATGCATAATGTTTGTGTGTTATTTCTTGTTAACACATGAATGCAAATCTTGCCCACGTGTGTGTTAGTATCCATGTATTTATATCTGCATGTGTTCAATCAGCCCTTTAAGCTGTTTCCAGCGTGGTGGAATTGTAATCTCAGCTAACTGATGTCCAGTCGCAGCTCTGAGCTTTGTTCCTGAGCTGGAGGCTCAGCATGAGATGAACACCCTGCAGAGCTCTAATGTCAAGGCCACTGCTCTTAAGTTAAGCTGAGTTTTCTGTCTGATGGAAATTAAGGCCACACAAGCAATAAAAAGCTATTTTTCTACTGACCGCTGCTGGTGGAAAGTGCCACTTAATGTTGATATACACAACAGTAAATGTGACAACCTTGCAGTGCTTTTTCCAAAAACTGAACTAAATACATTGTGTCTTTCCACGTTATCTAACTATAAAGCAAGGAATCTTTGTCTGACTGTATGTCTGTCTTTCTGTCTGTATGTATATAGTTTGCCTATCTCCCCTATTTCTGGGGTCCCCAGGAAGTGCAGTGTCGATTTTGATGCAATTTAGACATGTGACACATTCAATATTAATAAATTTTGAATAAACAGGCAAGCGTGCTCTGTGGAGCAGTGGGGACTGGGACTCATACAACAATGGCACGCTGCAAAGATGGCTGCGTCCAGACACTCACGATCATCTAAAGTGTGGGAGTATTTTAGACAGAAACCAAATAATGTGGAGTTCTGTTAGCTCGATGAATTAGAACTGTATTAACACGGCAGTATAACTGCTCTGCAAGAACACTTGAAGTGAAAACATCGGAGCACTTGTCAAGATGGCAGCAACAGGACAACAGCAGTGCCGCGCCTTTTTGACCCCAACCATGTATGACACATAAGTTATGTATAACATATTTGTTAGTAGTAGTCGCTTGAAATTGATTTTCTAAACGTTTCTTCATCGCCTTCATGTTAAAAGTTGCACCGCTGCTTTGTAACGTAACTTTATTCCATGCATTTATAGAACAGTTTTACTACTGTTAGTGCCACAGTCCGTAAATCAGGGTTCAGGGTTTTTTTCTTTCCCCACACTGATGCAGAAATACTTTTGCCAGTGCCAGCATCTTAACTAGAAAACTTTAGATGCAGCCCTAGACTTTATACCCAGAGCCATGTAGAGTGAGGGTTATGGTCTCAATGGTGCTGTTTATACCTAACGAGGCATCATCTAATTTGACTTTTAATGTTTAACATTTTGTTAACCCTACACAGTCTGTGTCTCTTGTGTTTGGAGCTCATCCAAGCTCATATCTGTTCTCAAGAAAGCTGCAAGCAGCAATACCTGAGGCCAAGCAATCGTCTGTTGTAATAAGTACATTTTGAACATGCACCACACTAGTGAGTATATATGATACAACACTATATAGTTGAAATAACTTCATTCTCCTAAATCTTTTCTTCTCAGCTTTGTTTCTATACTTCCATATTTTCCCATTTAAAGTGATGTTTCTATATTCACACATTAAAGCAGTTCAACTGAGGTCTGAGGAGACAAAAATGACATGGGCCCAACTGTATAAGGCAGCAAAATAGGACAGAAAAGGTAAACAGAAAGAAGTGAGGAGTGATGAGAAGTTAGAAAATAATTCAAAGAGTTGTAGATTTGGCAAGAGGTGTCATTTATTTTTTTCAGCTTTGCGTGAATCCTTTGAACCCGACTGTTCAGTCTTGAATCCAGTCCTGCGCCTGGCAGCATGATAGATGGCACACATTGAGATGAAACATTTCCCTCTGGTGTCTCAGTTTAACTGACCTCCTAACTCTCTTTTCCAGCATTTTCAGCTTGTCTGCCTACAGACAGAAAGGCTGAGTCATAAATTTGTGTTGGATTAATTTCCAGCTCGAATAAAAGGGCACAGTACATCTCTGAGCTGGCTATGCTTGGGAAGTATGGATTTATCCAGACACGACGCACAAAAAGGAAAATCATAGTTTGACTTGGGTTATGTGTGGAAAACTGTCTGCCTCATCTTCACGCAGACACTTTTTTTAAAAACTATGTAGGGAGCTGAAATTATGAGTGATAATTAATTATATATATGGAAAAAAGGGTTGAACTATTCTTTTAAGTATGTAAGTCAGGATGTGGTTAGCCTAGCTTAGCATAAAGACTGAAGCAGGGGGAAACAGCCATCTTTGCTCCAATAACATCCCCCAACACATCAAAAACTGCTGGAATGATTTCTTAACAAACTGTTTATCCAGTTTGGGAACCTCAGCATTGCTTTTGCTTTTTGCAAATAATGTGGTACTTATGTCTTCATCAGAACGTGACCTTAACCACACACTGGGCCCGGGACAAGCGTCAGCATCTCCAAGTCTTGAGGCCACAGTTCTCTGCTGGAAAATGGTGGATGGCTGCCCCATGCAAAGGAGTTTAAGTATCTTGGGGTCCTGTTCATGGGTGACAATAAAATGGAGCATGAGACTGACAGGCGGATTGGTGTGGCATCAGCAGTGATGAGGGCATTGTACTGAACTGTCACGGCGAAGAGGGAGCTGAGCCAGACACGAAAGCTTTCAGTTTACCAATTTGCTTTCCAATCCTTGCCCATGGTCATGAATGAATGAGATGACAGAGACAAGAATCTGAAATAAGTTTCCTTTGTAGGGTGGCAGGGCTCAACCTTAGAGATAGGGCGAGGAGCTGAGACATCTTGAGGGAGCTCAGAGTAAAGCCACTGCTCATTCAAGTCAAGAGGAGCCAGATGACATGCTGTTAGGGCATTTGATCATGATGCCTCCTAGACACCTCCCTTGGGAGGTTTTCCGGGCATGTCCTGCAGTCTTGCCTCAATTTGATAACTGACAGGATAAAATCAGACAGGAAACATAAGGAGAAACGTCCTCCCACCTGAAATTGAACCAAGGGTATTTTGCTAATATAGTAGCGTACGTGTCCTACAGAACGCCACTATGCCACGTTATCAATAAATGAAAGTGTTTGGAATTAGTTTTGTTGTCCTGGAACCCATTTAACTCTCTTTTGGAGGAAGAAAAAACCCATAAAGTTTTGTAAAAGGGCTCTTTATTGTTTTGAAAGGATCAGTGCAAAGTGGTTTTGCCAGTGTCTGAGTTAAAGCTTGAAGCTCCTCTATGCTACTTTATATATACACACATACAGAAACACAGAAAAACTCTCTGATACTCCACACACACCATCCTTTGCACCTATTTTCAGTTCTGCTGCCTGCCCTTGTCTCCTGTACTGCCTCTTCAACTTCTATTGATTTCTACTGAACAGTTCTACTTCAATCGCCTTCGTCTGCACTGTTGTATCTATATCTGTTTCTGTCTGCTTTTTCAACTGCCGCATACAGGGGGTGGACAAAACAATATAAACCATTTGACAATGCAACAGAGCACAAAAATAATGTTTCTGTTCTTCTGCAAGGTTGACAAAACAGCAGAAAGAGCACTATTGAAAAACGGCATCACAATCTTCAGACTCACAAATGATCTCAAAGTTTAACTTCTCTCTGACAATGTGTGTGATGATTGGGGTCTACTGGCATTTGGCCATATAGTATGCTCAAGGAGAGCATTACAAACCACCTGGATTTTTACTTCATTAAAAGGTAAAAAGAGTGGACAGTGAAAGAAAACTGAGGCAAAGAGATAGTGACACATGGCTAAAGCCATCTGATCCACTTAGTACCGTGAGTATATGTCCTAGTGGCTTCAGGATGCTGAAACACACAGCAAGAGATTTTAAACGATGAGGTAAAGGGACAAAGTAGAAAACAGATGTGAGGAAAGCTCTAGAAACAGAGAATAAGAGGCTATAGTACATGTTGGTCCACTCTGTACCACAGGGACAACACACTGACATCCATCCTCTTACTGTCTTCTCACCACTGCAGGATTTTCTGGGAGAACCACTTTAAAAATTCATCAATCAATAGCACCGCATCAGTGCAGCAGTCCGGAGAAAATATGGACCTGGATGGTGTGTGGCATGACTGTGGTGTGAGGAAAAAACCTGTGGGTTCACACAGAAGTGCTGATGGTTCAGATAACGCTGATCATGAAGTTTTGCATCGACTTTTGTTTGGTCAGCCAATTAAAATGGGTTTGCACATACAAACACACACACACAAATCCATTTTTTCAACCACTTAGCATCACTGGAACCAGCATGTGTCTTGGCAGCACGGTGAAGCCACTGCAGACGTCCCAGCAGTCAGTCTATTAGCTGTTTTCAGTGAATGAAGGGATACTGAATTATCTGTAGCAGCAGACTGCCTGTGCAGGCTATGATGACTTCACTAATCACTTCACTTATCAATTAATCCACCTTCCATACCCCTCTCCTGGGTTAATCTTTTTTTTTTTTTTAAATAAATCTATTCAGTTTCAATTAACTGGCGAGAGGTTTTTACCTTGCAGACAGAAAGTTGTTACACAGTATGTAACATTTTCAGATGCATGTAAATTGAATTGGTAATAAATTGTGTTTTGCTGGATTGTGAAATGAGTTTTTTGATTGTTAGTGGAATGGAAATAACTGATACTGAATCGACTCTCAGAATTTGGCCGTTATGCTAATAAACAGGAGATTGAATTTTAACAAGAATGCAGTCAATTTCAGAGTGAGTGTGCCAGTGCTGCTGCTAGGAAAAGAGGGAGCAGTGCTTCTTGTGTTATTATACAAGGACAGCAGTAATACAGTACAAGTATAGAAGTATAGTGTAGTAATTAAGAGGTTTTTTTAATCAAAGGGATAGTTTGTTCAACATTTGTTGTTTCTCACACTCAAGTGTGAATTACAGTAACTGGATAAAACAGAAAAACGCTTAGCACAGGGATAACATTTCAATGATTAATTGTGAATAAGGGGGATCATAAACATATTTTATATTATCTGGCGCAGTTATTTAAAAAAAATCCTCCTGACAAAAGTGTTTAACTGATGAGAGAAGTTGAAACAAGCAGTTGGTAAACCAGTTTTAGCTCTTTTCGTTTTTGCTGTGTCATTGTACACACAGCAATGCAACAGCATGGCAGGCCGCGAACTTCGCATACTGAGTCTCAAAATCACCACAAACCACAAAACTAACTGTGATGGAAGCGAAGACAAGTGATAGAACCGAAGCTTGCTAGGAGCATTAGCTACTTCACCAAAGTGCACAGAGCAGGTAACGCTTGCTTGTTTGCTTATTTTACCGCCTTCTGTGAGATAAAATGACTATTTTTTACCTTTTGTTGGTTTGAGTTTTGTTGGGTTGGAGAGAGAAATATCTGGTATATATAATGGCAGTTCCTTGTCAGAGAAGGCTGTCTAATGAGAAGGTAAAGTTGTGAGAATATTCCAAATATAGCTTACACTTAAACTGATAATGTTTTTTTTTTTAGGTGGAAGTGGCTATAATACCCTTTCCACAGCAGTTCATTACTGAGTTTCCATGCTGGAACCCCTCTGCTCCAAAATGGGGGCACACCAACTGACATCTGCTGTCGCTAATAAATAAACAATGGATAAGTACCTCAAAAAACCCCACCTCAAATAATCCAAACTATCCCTTTACAATATATGATTTTCAAAAAACAATAATCTGCAAATGTCAAAAGTCTTTCTTTTGATTTGTTTTCTGCCTGTTGGACCTGTAAGACAAGCTGTGTGTGTTTGTGTGCATGTGTGTGTGAAAGACCTCTTGATCTTGCCTGAGCACAGAGCTAACCTCTATCCAACCTCTTTTAACCAAATAACAAGCTGCTCGTACCAACAGCTGGGCCCTGGGAGAACAACACCCAGCAGAGCAGGGAAGTCGAACAGAACAGTGATGGCCAGAGTGAGATAAAGAAAGAGAGGAAGGCAAGCATTTACAGTATTTCTCTGGTTTCTATTTCTGGATCTCCCAAATGTCTCAGTATTTGTGTTTCCTCTTCCTGTCCCACATTAAAGTAAGTCGAGGAAGACTTTAGGTAAAGACAGAGGGAGAAGAACAGCATAGAGAGGATGAGAGAATTCATAGAGAGAAAGAATGAGAGTGTAAGAGATGGAGACAGGCAGGATAAAGGCAAAACCACCAAGGTAGGAGTCACATATTTCCTCTTCACTTTCCTCCTCATTCTTCCTGCTCACATCACATCACCCTTCCCTCCATCCTGCACTCTGTCCCTGGGATAATGACGGTGTGTGTGGAATTACTAATTCATCTGCCTTTTCAGAGCCTCTCCTACATTAGCACGCAGCAAATGAACCCAACACAGAGAGTCAGCACTGGTAAGAAAATGTTTCTTTAAACTCCACAGAATCTTTAATCACTAGAGCTACGAATTCCTCCACTACACATATTTAATGTGTGTATTTGAGTTATAAATATGTGACTTAAATATAATGGGGAGTGAAATGCTGTTGAATAAATTTAGCCGACTAGAAAATGATCTAGCACAATGAACATAATAATAGACCGAAAAGAAACAAAGATCCTGCACTCAAACTCAATTTAAATTTTAAATAATTTTTAACAGCAAAAAGTTAATAGCAGGAGAAAGCAATGACTATGCATGATCATTTCTTCAAATAGAACCTTATAAATGGTTAGTCAGCTGATTAAAAAACTGTATCTACTGACTCAGTTAAATAACAATGTGTAACAAAGTAATATTTTTCAGCATTGTGCAGCCCATTAAATACATTTAAAGCTGAGGTACGCAGTTTATTTTTGGCATCAGTGGGCAAAAGTTTCATAATAACCTTTAAGCATAATGTAATTGAAGTGGTCTGAGAGAAAAGTAGATTTCACCCTTCTCCCTTGGCTCTTTTCAGACTTCAGAAAATCTAGCCTGGGACGCGAGACTTTGGCCAATCACAGGTTAAGTCTCATGCCCAAAGCGCGGTAATATGTCAACCTGGAAATGAGACTCAGCAATCGACTAGCTTCTCCAGAATTGGATATTGGATGGTTTTTTTTGGATGGTCAGCAGTCTCCCAGCGAACACAGTAGGACCAGGACCAAACACAGCCTCTGAGACAGACAGGAAATAGTAAGCATCAAGATCATTTGTCGACTTTCCCAATGCTTTCCTGAGTATCCTGATAGGTTTACTTGTTGCTAAAGTATCTAACTGCTAACTGCCAATAGCTTGGCTAGTTATGCAGCAAAGTTAGGTGACCAAGTTCTGGAGTGCTAGGAGCCAAATACAACAAGAAAATCACCTCTGTACTGTATTCCCTGTCTTCAAACCTCCATTAGTCTCAGAGCTGGTGTTTGGTCCCAGTCTCAACGTGTTCACTGAGAGCTCCCAGTCCGAGAGGAGTCAGCCAGATTAATGGACTGCTGTACCTGTATGGCTGTGGGGGCGTAGCATTAATGCTCAATCATCACCATTTGCTACATTGACAAGTCCCTACCTAGCTGCCTGTTTTTACGAGAAACACATAAATATGCAGAAGTAAAAAGCAGCCTGATTTCTGTTTCATGTGGACTTTAAGTAGTATGGTTCATTTAAGAACTTTTTATTGACAGCACTGTAACTTTTTAAAAATGATTTGTAACCTGATCTTAGAAATATTGATAGAAATCAGAAATTTATAAATCAAGAGTTTTAGCATCACTGCTTTGCTCATGTGCACTTCAGCAGTGTTGGTCTGCATCCTAAATGCTCTAGCAATTGTTAATCACTTTCCTCAGCGCTCACTGTAGCTGGCATCAGCACTCCATGCCAAGGTCAATCTTCTGCTTTACTGTTACATAACTTTTGGATATTTCATCTAAAACACATCCTGGTTTCTGGCCAAGTTTGCCAGTTTAATTTTTTAAAAGCAGCCTTGGGTCTGTGTACACAGTGCAACTGTAATTCAGAGTACAGATAACACCACTCAAAATTTCTTTCATAAACAACTAGTTAAACTAAAGTGTCTGTTTAAATCCAACGTTTTAATAACTGCACACCGAAGTGCAGCATCTTCCCTTGTCTGAAGAGTGGAAACAGGCTGTGGGAATTCTGAACAGCAAGAGATGTTGAATTTCTGTGAAAAACAGGTCTTCGACCGATTAAACCATTATGTAAATGAGGCCGGTGCTGGTGAGACGGCGTTTCTCTCGGGGCATCATCATTCTGTTGCAGATTGGCTCTTTAAAGTGTGAGACTCCTGCGACAGTTACATCTCCTCCTGGCTGTGGTTCACACAGCCAGTGACAAATGGAAACAAATGACTGCATCACGATTTAACATGATTGAATATGCGTTTTATTAATTTTTCTGTCTACTGCGCCGTCACTCAGGAATAGGAGTTTGTGTGTGTGTGTTTGGTCTGCTGAATTTTGTTGCAACATTATGATAGGATCGTGAGAATATCTGCACATATTGCACACGCACATGCACACGCACCATCCTCATCTATCGTGGCACTGTTCTTTCAAGTTAAACAGTAAAACACCATTTAGCATCCTGCTCTCTGCCCTCTCTCTTCCCTCTCTCCCCTGCCAGCTTCATGTCTGCCCTGGGCGCAGCATGTGGCAGGCAGCTGGCATTATGCTGACCTTTTCTGCGCCGTGCAGTTCAGCCAGTTTGAGTCAGACCTCTCAGTCTACCGTGAACCACCTGGGCAGCAGCGCTCAGAGGCGGCCTGAGAGCCAGACATTACACCCTGGAAAACAAAAGTCCTGCACGGCACCAAAACGCCTCTTTGTTTGTAATCCACCAATAACAATAGGGAAAATCTTTTTGGTTCAACTTTATGGTGCTGCATTTAGCCAGTTCAGTCATTTTTAGATTGGAGGGTTCTTGGTGCAGAACAAGGCTGCAAGAGGCACCTCTCAGTTGACTGGAAATCTGATGTAGTTGAGATATATTTGTCTGATATAAATCACCATAAACCTCAAGAGAAGAAGAAGAAATCTGGATCATAATTTATGTAGAAAATGTTTTCCCAGTCATGTCCTCCACCATCCTCTGTGATGCCCTCTTATTATCCATATAATGACAACTCCTATAAAGTGCTGGATAAAGCAATGTAAAACTAAGATAAAGTTTAAAAAAAGGGAAAGAACATTTTTTGTGGTCACTGTTGCTGTGCATTATGAAGCAGTTTTCTCTGTATTTGTCTGCATGAATGAAAATGAGGAAAATTACTGTTTAAATGCATGAGTGTTAAATGTTAAATGTAGTTTGAAGCAAATCATCTGATTGCCCTTGGCAGCCATTTTAAGCACTCACCAAGAGCAGACTATGTTTTTTAATCAAGACAAATAAAAATATTCTGCTTTGAATACTAATTAGTGTCTCTGTTTTTCTACAAGCAATTAATCAGTTGAGAAGTATTAAAATTACATCTACTACTTTGACATCACTAGAAAAACAGACCCTATGAATATGCAAATATTTTTTGCACCAAAAATTTAACTGCTGGACACAAATGTCTCCTACTACACTGAAAAGTCTCGTGTCAATGTGTGTTTGCTGGAGGCTTTAAGCTTCAACGTCACACTTGTGTACTTTGCATTCAAAACTAGCTGTAATGCGGAGGAATGTGAAGAAAACTAATATATCATCCTGTACAGTGAAGGTCAAGCATTAACAAAACACATTTTTGAGTGGAGGGTGACTTTAAAATGACAATTAGGTCAGACCTGTCAAAATATACCACTGTGCTTTTCAGTCATATTTAATGTCAAGCATCACAAATGATGCATGGCTAAAAACAGCAGGTGTCTTGTGCTAAATGTGGTGCCTGAGCAGGAGCTGAAGCTTCTGAAAACCACAACAGAGAAAACTAAATGAGCCTTGGCCAAGTTGAAATACCCATGGAAGAGGGATGCTTCCATATGAGATCAGCAAGAGCTCCTCAGTAAATATGAGGAAGCTTAGTCAGCAGAGGTACGACTTAGACTTGGCGTGGACATTTGTAGCAGTTATGGGGAGATGCACAGGTGTTCCTGAAGAGACCAGGAAGCTGCTTAAAGCTGTGAGTGTTGGCAAAACAGGCTAAAACAGGATGCAAAGCAGCATTTCAAAACTAATGTCAAAGCAGGTACAGAGAACACTGAAGAAACATCATTTCCCCCTTGTCTCTTCTACCACTGCTGACCAAAAACCCTGTGACTGGAGCATCACGTGTTTGTGGGCACTGTACAAAACGTCCTGGTGAAGGTCAGCCTCTGTAAGCTGCTAAAGCTCATGTCCCAAGAGAACTAGAAGTTTTGATCCGATTTACAGGATGGTGGCTGATCTGAGCCCTCTAAGGCCTCCTCTGAGCAGGGTGAGGATGGTGTTTTATCTAATCCAGAGGATCCTGCAGGTCTGGTACTGAACTATTACAAGCCCACGTGACTCATACTGATGGACAAGGTACCCTTTAGTGGCTGTATGAGACCCTGCCAGAAAGCCTTTTCAGCACATGGTTAACATTGTGAAATGGTTGTTTTTGCAGATTTAGACACAAAAAGTATTTGGTTACATTTAGGAAAAGATCATGTTTTGAATTAGAAATAAGCATTTTGTGTTACATACATCATAAGATGCAAGTGAGGCAAGTTGCAAGACAAAAGTCACATGACCATGAACGTTGTATCCCTTAAAACTTTAGATAATGTGTTGGTTTCACGCAGGACATCCATGGTTAAAATCCTGTTTGTTTGACCCACTCATTCACCTGACCTCCTCGGTATCTGACTACCTGACAACAGGCAGACAAAACTTTTTGACATGTACTTTTGGTTGTGATTGATTTTTTTTTTTTTAAACTTGGGTTTAAGCAAAGTGAAACACTTCTGTGGAAATGCGTGTGAAAGTGTAGAACAAAGAAATCAGTTTTGCATGCAGTGAGTAGCCTGTTGACCAAAACAAGTTAAGTTACCTTGTTTGAGCCAAACACAGAATCCCCTCAAGATTTATCATCTGATTCAAGTTTTGTGTTTTGATCCTGCTGATGTTGGGCAATATTTTACTTTTAATCAAATTCTAATTTCCTCTTCGAAGGATTCTCAAGATGTGGAGTGGACTCTAGAGAAGATTTATGACTTATTAATGATATTAGAGTGCAGCTACTATAATTGAAACAGCCAGTGCAGTTTCAGTAGGTTTTCCACAAGAAAATGGATAGGAAAAACTAATAAATATTTCAGTTTCACTGAAAGTGAGCTGGTGATGATTTATACTATCTACAACTTCAAAACTGGACTGGATATCATGTATATATTAACCACATATCTTATACTGTTAAGTATTCTGGTGGACAGTCAAGCTGGGAACCTAAAATCCTGGTGCCTGGATACATCTTTGATTAAAGAGCCTGAATAATTGACATTTTTGAAGGCATTTCTATCAGATGCAACAAGAACAAAATATGGAATAAAATGAATTTTATTTTAAAACAACTTTTAATTTATTACTATATTACTCAGGGGTGAAAGTATATTCCATACCACTAAAAGTTTCAGTGCCGGTAGGGAAGACGGGACAGCAGCTGTCTGCCAAAGCCGACACATAACAAGTTGTCACATCGCATTTACAACAAGACACATGACTGGATAACTGTAGGTCAACAAAACATTTCTTATAAATTGCTTCTAAATTGTTCCAGTGTGGTTTTTCCGTGCACAGACCTGTGAGATTTTAATCCCAATAATCTGCTTTTACAAAACAATTTTGTTTCTGCTGGATAACATCAACTTCAGCTCATATTGAGGCTGTGGTTTTTGGCAGGCAGTTGTTTCCTGCAAGAATGACATACAAAAATTAAGTTTTGATGTTTTACAGTGTTTGTCTGATGTTAATGTCTGAGTTTAAGTCTGACATGAGGAAAACTCAGTTTTTTTCTGTTTCACAGAGAGATAACTTAAACTCTTGTTCATTTACATAGTTACTTACTCAGTGAAGTTAACCTGCTTCCTGGCAGGTTTTCTTCAACAAAGCCTGAGTTTCTCTTCGACTCCTCCCCTTCTGCAGAGCCTGAAGGAGCTGTCTGACACGCTGCTTCATTTCCTCAGTCATACAGTCACATTAATGCATTCCAATATTCACTTTGATATATCAAAGCACATATGGAGCACATTAATTTCAAGAAGTTTAAGTTTTCGGAACATGAAATCCTGGTTAGATATCAGTTCATTAGCCAAGGCCTTTAAAATGTTAAGATCAATCTTTCATCAGTGTAAGGACACAGAGAGTGATCTGTGACATTGTGGACTCATCTTTGGTGCAGAATAAAATCTATACATTGTCCTTGTTTATAACACTGTGACTCCATGGACAGGTTGTCTTTAGTTCCCCCGCACTGAATAGTTAACTGCACATTACTGTAGAGATCACATGTCTGGGGATGCGTGGATCGTAACATATATCCAACCGTCTTAGTGGGTTTGTTTCCTACTCTTGACTTCTCCTCATAATGTCATAATGTAGAGTGGGAACAATGTGCTGTCCAGAATATTTTGGACATATATATATATGGACAACAAGAGAACAGGAACAAGTAAACACACACACGCACACATAATTCTGTTTTTGTTTGAGAGCTCTCCATGGTGACAGAAATAGACACTGTGTGTTGTGTGTGTGTGTGTGTGTGTGTGCTGTCTTCTTCCCACTCTCATGCTAAATATTGAAGCTGAGTTGGCTTTGACCTCTTATATGAAAAGTGAAGAATTTTACCTGCAACCCACACTGATGTGTACACGCACACAGGGTCAGTCCAAATAGCCCCCCGCCCCCGTTTGGCCCTACCCCTCCGTTTTGCGCATGGACGCAAAGGGTAGTGTGTCCGTTTCTTTCTGGGATCGAGGGGACATCGAGCCCTCCAAACACACCTCCAAAATGAGCATTTTCAGATACAGGCTCCAAATGGAGTAGGAGAAGAAAATACCCGAATGCACTGTGAACCGAGGCAGAGTAATGCATCATGGCGACCACTGCGGGAAAAGAAGCTCACAAATGTAAGAAAAATCCTCGAAACTAACCATGCAAAAAATGTCAAAAAAACATTGAAACATCTTATTTTAATGTAGATGCACATGAATATGTGATTGTATCGATATGACAAGCGTTTCAGAAAATTCACCATTCACGTGTGTGAAAACAAACGTGTCAAACAACTTGAGAGTGACGGTAACGTTAGTTATCTCCATGTCCCATATAAGTTTGATTTTTTTTTTTTTTTCAAGCAGCATAGTTTGCACACTTCCCCGCTAATATTATGACTTTATCAGTGCGGGGTAGAAATTTCTATGGGCAGGAAATAATGTTACACTGAAATAGCCAACTGCTGTGTCAAAAGATTAATCTGTCATGTCACGTTTTCTCCCGTGAATTTGGTCAGATGTGTCACTAATAAGGTTGTTTGATAATTGTTGTCACTTATAGCATTAGCTGATTATAGTTATCACTACAAAAACATTGACTAATCATGGTAGAAAGCAACAGCCTCTAATATAAAATATGTAGTACTGTGACATTAAGAACATGTAACATTTCAGACCAGGTGTCTCATAAGGTCCAGGGCCGACAGTGAGGAGCAGTTCACTGAGAATAAATATGCAGCTAAACAGGTATGGGAGTGAGTGACCTGATAGTTATATTTTCTTAACAGTGTATAAATATAAAATTCTCCACTTTTGGTGCAGACAGAGACGGATAATTTGAAGCCTGGCAAGATGGATACTCTTGTGATCGCGCGTATCCAGCTAGCCCACAAGGTTCTCCTACACGCTTGGCAAGCATGCTGGTTGAAATCTACTATTTCACCGCTAGATGCCACTAAATGTGTGTGTGTGTGTGTGTGTGTGTGCGTGTGTCTGTGTGTAACTGTAGATTTGTTGTTTTAATAACAGGCAGACAGTTTAATTCCCAGGCCAGTTCTGATTTTAATTTGTTTCACTTTTGCCAAGTCTTACTAAGTGACTCAATGCAAAGCTTGTCTGTCACTACACATATTCTACAGGGTACAGTGTAAACTAATTTTTTTTAAAGATACAGTCTCTGTTTTTGTTGTCATATTATTTGTTTTGTCCATGTAATTTGTGTTATTACTTCCTAAGTAAGGCTTAGTGGAGAAATGCATTATGGATAATGAAGCAGAGTCAACTCACCCAGTCCTAAGCAAGATACTCTGAGTCCTGACTTTCCAAGGTTCCTGCAAAAACAAAAAAAGGAATCAGATATCTTACATCTTGTATCATTCACACAGCAAAGTTATACACACGTATTTAACCAAATAAAGTAAAGGATGTTATTTTGTGGGATATTTCATTCTGGAGTGGATGGAAAATTGTGTATGCAACATGATGTCAAGGAGACTGACAGTCAAGTGAATAACAAGCCGGCTTTCCATTTTTACAAGAGGCTGGATGTGGCTTCACTTCAGATAATCACTGACAGCTTGACAGTGCTTCTGACTTCTCCATGACAGGAAATTGAATTCCACTCTCCCAGACCTCCAGGTGGATGCTCTGACGCTGTCACCCTCTCACCATGTCTAAATAGGTGTGTGTACATAGGTTGAGCCCTTTAATGCTACTGTCCAATGTCCATGTCAGCTGGGAGGTGAACAAACACCCAGTAACACAGTGATGGAGAGAAAAACAGGTGAGACGACGAGGCACTAAAGAAAAAAAAAGACATCAACACGCTTCAGACAAAATGGAAAACACTAATCGAAACAGCGCAGGTAGTGAGAAATATGAATACAAGAAAATTAGTTTGTATACTGCTGGATGGAGATGAAGTGTGTTTGTGAGCATGTGTTCACTTGAGTGTACAATAGCTACTGAATGCATCTTATTAACTTTCTAATGGCCTCATTTGCTGTGCCATTAACACCACACACAATCTCTGCTGTAAAAAAATTACTTTTTTTGTTGTATAGCATACACATGCATCCTTAGATGTACACAGTAATTACTCTGTCCTTCTATAAGCTATCTATAACACCTGCCTCTGCAACCTCTATAACCCACAAAATGAAGCACATGCTGACTGTGGTGTCTGTGGTGTCTATACTGCTCGGGTCATTGCCACATTATCCTGTTCAGCTGAAGATTACCTGTGGAATAAATAAATATATAATTATTATTACTAGCATTATTATTGTTACTATTATCTTGAAGGCTCCTGTGGACAAAAGCAGTAGTGTTTCCACCGTAATAACCACAAAATATAACATCAAAAATAAAATTATCAAAGCAAAAATCTCCTCCTGCTTTCATCTCCTCCCAGTAACTTCTCCCTGTAATCTTGATTGGCAAAATGTAAACACAGGCTTGTTTCATCTGATTTCGAGGAGAATCCAATCCAGTGACAGGCATTAAGAATAACTTTACAGAAATAGCAGATTGTCTAACAGATGGTCTTGTTACCTCATGTAGGGCATATGGAGGCATCAGTAAATATATGACTGTTTCATAAACTGTTAAAACTCCATGTAGTACATTTAAACATGCAGAGATGGAATAACATTAACATTCATTTGGAGCCAGGTTTTTGGCTACCTAATCAATTAAAGTCCAATATATACTCTACTATTAGCTCTGTTTTGTTCTCCACCAACTGCCCCACTGAGTTCACTAGCTAGCTGCTTATTCGTTTTTGTCAGTTGTTTGATATTGAGCACACAGACCTGCTACAGCTGAAAATGACAGCAGTGAGAGTAAACCAAAACAATGAACAGTGAAAGTTGCTTGACTTTGACAATGGAGAAGGCAGAGTTTCACTCTCAGATTACAGTTATAAAGCAGAGTTTGTCCTTCCCATCTGTTCCAGTACTGTAGGGAGACTGGCAGATCCCTGCCATGTCCAATCAAGCCTGAGGAACACTTATTGTCCTGTCATGTCAGCTTCCTGTGAGAGCGTGCCATGGACTGATGACTAAACTGATGCTACAGGACGGACACACACGCGCCACACACACAGACTTTTAGAACAGACTTCCAAGTTTTAGCAGGTGCAGAGCTAAAACCACAGGCCCAATTCATCAGCTGGTAGAGAGTACAGGTGGCACTATTTTCCTGGGAGAGGTTTAGAATATGTTATGTTGGCACTTTTGGACTTGCTCTAGAACCTTATTTAGAGAGAATACTTTAGAATTGATCTCAAATTAAAATCCACGTCATCATTTTTAAACCTTGCTATTTTTATTGCACTTTTAAGAAGTGGAGAGTACAAGAAAGAAACTTATGTGCTTCACACTGTGCACCTCAAATAAAAGCAGGTGATTTTACTCACAGTTAAGGTTTGTACAACTTAATCAATAACAAGTAAAGCAGGACACAAAATGCAGGAAATTAATGTTTTATCAGGACATTTAAAACTCCAAACCTCATATTTGTGTCATGGGGGGATAGAGTACATTTGCTCTGTTACCAAAAAGCTCCACATTAATTCCTGGAATATAACAATGTTTTACAGTAGCAAACATCTGATCCTGTAGGCCACTCACTGTAAGTCACTGCAGATACAGATCTGCACTCAGCATAAAACAGAAAACAGATAAAACAGAAACCTTTAAAACCTTTGCTAAAGTAATTAACTGTAAATTCTACACTCACATCTCTCTAGGTTTGCACTAAAAACACATGCGTAACCTCGTTAAAAGCATCAGATTTACAGGCCCAGCCTCGTGCACTGATCGAAGAGTACGTTATTCACAGCTGTCAGCAATCTGTCATTTCAGCCCACCTGTCAAAACCACTTCAGTTATTCATTGCTGACACGTCACCTCTGTATCCTTCAGTATCAGAATAGTTAATTGGGCATAAAAATCAAGCCACCCTCAGAAAATCAATTTTGGATGATGCATTAGTTTCTCTGTAACCTATAAAATATCTACATAGGACAAGGAACATTCTGGACAAGGTGCTCTTGAACAACAAGTAAACAGGAGTTACTGCTGTCAGCAGAAGAGGCACCAAGAAGAGATGATTATCCGTGTGAATAATGTTTAATCACTGGTCTGCATACTAGGTTAGCTGATTGGACAGATATATTGGTTATGGCTGTGTGTGGTGTGTGTGTGTGTGTGTGTGTGTTGGGGTGTGGGGGCATTTTATGTTTTCATTTTGTTGGGTTTTTTTTACATTTGAAAACAGGTCACTATTAAATTCAATTGGTCGGGAGATTCTGTAAAGCTGTTTTCCTATGATAATCCAGTAGTGTTTTGTGAAGTAAAAAATTTAACCCAATCTTCAATCGGCATGAGGGTGAGTTGATAATGACTGAATTTTCACTTTTGGGTTAATTATCCCTTTAAGTGCCTTTTACAATTAGTTAACAAGGCAATTAAGCTCATCTTGGTTCAGTAAAATAGAAAAACCTGAATTCAGTAGGTTTTTTTGGTGTTTTGTGCACTTACTTTGATCATTTATTGAACGCCTAAGCATACTTAACACACACACCAGCGCAAATATATCAGTAATCTTTTGTTGATAAATGCATCATTCTAATCATTTCAACAGTTTTTTTTCTGTGTGGAATTTGCATGTTCTTCCCATATTTATATCAGGATTTCTTTCCACAGCCTGGGTCCCATATAAAAGTAAGAGCAAGACAATTAACCACCACAGGAATGAGTGGGAGTAGGACTGACCAGGGTTTGACATTAACCATGGCCCTATGGCCTGTGGCCATGAAAAGTTATTCTATGGTCAAGAAATAGCCCATGGGTTTTATCCCCATACTGCAACCTCCTGCCAACACAACATTACAGTTCTACTGACAACCTGATAACTTTGCTCTCTTTATTTCAACATCAATAATGTACTGCAGCGTGTGCGCTAGTTTCAACTAGGAAACACCACATCACACTTCATGGAAAAAGTGGAAAGCAGTTAAGGAAGGCTGTGTTATGTTTCATTAAATCACCTTTTCTGTATTGTTTGTATACAAGTTCACATTTGGGCCATCAAATATATATTTTGGCCATCAAATTTAGAAGCCTGGTGGCATGTCGGGTGTGGAGCCTCTATCATTGCTGATACTGTTCAGTTGAAAAATTTTAACCAACTATTTGCAGGACCAGGCTCCAGCCCTCCTATTAATCCCAAAACAAGAATGACTTTAAAGGTTTAAAAAAAAGCATGAATGAAAAGTTATGTAAGGTTGTTTTGCTTGCCCAGAAAAGATGACGACATCTTTAAAAAGTTTAAAGTAAAGGCCTGCCTTGAGTCAGGGCAATCTTTTGAATTTAGCTCATGGAGACTAGAGGCGCTGAGTCAGGCAGCGGATGCCCCGCCAGCGATTAATGATGATGTTGCTGTTCCCTCCAGCCATGAATGATGAGGATCCAGGTGACCTCTAATTCAAGTCTAAAAAGAAAAGCTTGGCTGGAGCCTGGAGCAGAGTACAGACAAATCTCCTAATAAAACAAAAAACTGCACATGAGATGAACGGAATGACAACCAACAATCCATTTAGACAAAGTACTTACGTTGCAAATGGAGTGATGGTGGTGATGTTTGTGTTGGAGCAGTTTTCATGGCCAAAGTTGTGGCGGGTGGCCTTAAATCTGCAACACTTTAAGTAACTGACAAACTGTCCTCCATATTAATGTACCAAACAATAAGAATCACAGGACTGGATCATCCTCCTCAAACACACTTCAAAGAGCAGATTCACAGAATAAATGTACACTCAACAAAAAAATAAATGCAGCACTTTTGTTTTTTACTTTTTGTTTTGTATATTGCAGTCTCTGTCAAAACTTGTGATCTGTGGCATTGTATTATGTGATAAAACTGCACACCTGTGCAATAATCACGCTGTTTAAAGCGATATTCCACCCCTAGATGATATCAATATGTACTCAATGTGTACTCAATATGTACTCACCCCTATGCCGATGTGATGATGGGTGAAGATCTTCAGTTCACAAAACAATCACTAAATGTCTCCATCCTGCTCGTGTGGTGTAATCCAAGTGTCCGTGAGCCGCGACATTAAAATGTAACCACAATGAAAGCTTCGCGAGACTTCGTATATCTCGCGATATTTTCACACGTGCATCCATTAAGAGATATACGAAGTCTCGCGATACATCTGCACCATGTTTCATGCTACCTGGGAGGCTACAGTTGACATTTCGGCTAAAAACATGGCGTAAATGGCGTCTTTTTGGTTAAATTTTAATGCTGCGGCTCACGGACACTTGGATTACACCACACGAGCAGGATGGAGACATTTTGTGTTTGTTTTGTGTTCTTTTTTTTTTCATTTAATCCGTGTCAAGTGTGAGACAAATAAGACTTGTGTGCACACAAAAGTCTTGGATGTTTAATTTCAACTTGTGAAAAATGGGAGAAAAAAACAAGTGTTGTGTTTATATTTTTGATGAGTGTAATGTGTCAGTGCAGCTGCATGAATTCACTGCTTATTGTGCAATGAAGAGTTGTGGAATTATAGCTGAGTCTTCTTCCTTTTGCTCACTGTTTCACTTTTTTTTCCTCCCATGTTGACTGAATCAAGTCATAAAGGACAAATAATTTTATTCAGATCAGCTGTTTGCCCTGATACGACTTTACACGATACATCCCCTCACTCAGCTTTCACTTGGATAGATTGCGAGATGGATGAAGGAACAGCAGTGGAGAGGATAACAGATGAAATGGAAAGAATGATGCAGAGAAGAAGAAAATAAGATTTCCACACTTGGGAGATGGAGTGAGAAAGTGATCTTCTCCCTCGTTTAAAACCCCTTTCAAATGCCTCCTCATAGATATGCAAACGCTTATAGCCACACATACAGACAACCAAACCCCCACCACCAAGGACACGAGCGCGCACACACACACACTAATACAGCCTTCATCGCCCATCAAATATTTATTGAAATATGAACCCCCATAGACGCTTTTCCAAACAGATCTACCATAACAAGCCTTCCCCATCAATGAGGCTATTCATCTCCACTTAAACATGTCTTCATTTGCCTGATGATGGACAGTAATGACTTTCTCTAATACCCCCGGTACTATGGCAATATTATCCTCTCTCTTCATCTGCCAAAACACACACACACTCCTCTCTTTCTCTCTCCTGCATGTCAACAGTCATCACCACAGATCTGTTACTGATTGGCCCATTACTGCCTCCACTACAGTAGCAGAGGGAGCTGCTCAGTATTCACAAGGACAAAAAAAAAAAAAAAAAAAAATAGGTTATACTTCGAGTTGGCATTTTAAATGAGATTAGTTCTTACTAGACAGTTGGAAGTAATTGGCCACAGAGCCACAAAAGGCTGCACTGTCAAGAGCTGAGGTGACAAATTATTTTCTCATCTCCTCATGAGATTAATAACTAACATGTTTTTTTTGTTTTTTTTTGATTGAGGGACTTTACCAGACTGTGACTGGTCAATGTATGCTTATTACTTGCACTGAACTCATTCACTTTAAAGGAGAATATGAAATCTTAACATGACCATGATATGTTATCAGAGATTAAGGAAACAAAAGTTGAAATAGTCACTTTTCTGACAACAACCTTACAGCCGCAGTGTCCTCCATTGAAATTTCTATTCAGGGCTGGAATTACTGTTATTGTTTACCTGTTTCACAGTAATTAGAGTTAAAATTAATGTCAGATGTTCGCTGAATTAGTTAGTGCCTCTTTATGAGTCATAAGAAATCATTAATAAGCTTTTAGAAGGGGTAGATGTTTTATAACAGTTGCATTCAGCAATATGTTAATGGAGTCTGGCAGGCAGTGAGACAGGCAGCCATCAAACTCAAATGAGTATTTTCAGACCGGTGGGCTTTTGTTTTCAGATAATGGGCTCAGCTTTACATTGACAGACAAGTAACAGTTATGAACAGCAGATCGACTTACGGTGAAGGACTTTAATATACTGTCTATGGCTCCAACTCACTGTTTGGACCGCAGTCCTCATTTTTGGACACACAATGGTCACATATTGCTCCTTTAAAAAATAAAGCCCAGAAGAAGTTGGCCTCCATTTCTAGGATATTATGACAGACTACAAATATCGATTCGGGACAAGGCATGGGCTGGGAACATAACTTATGCATTGGGTTTGAGTTGGTCTCAAGATAGATCTATTTATTTATTTATTAGATTTTTTCTTATTTTTTCCTTTTCTATTTTCTTAGTGGGAACATCATGTCTATCACTGTATTACTGTACAGCATCTGCATCCTATCAGCATCTTAACTTTTGACACTGATGCCCTCCCGAAAATGCTGTTTTTGCCCATCAGGCTGTTACCATAATTATTTTTAACTCAATACTCCAGTTATTCTTCCCACGATGGCTGCCCATGGCCTTGATTCTACAACTATATTTCTTCATGGATTTTTATTTATTAACTTATTTTTATTATCAGCAACATTTATTTAATATATCCATAACCCTATTTTTATTGTGTATATTGTCATGCAAGGAAGGTGGGATGGGGACATAAAGGACATGGTTGATTGTATTTACTGTGTTCTTGACATTGTCATTGTGCTGTTTTTACACTGTCTAAATTCATAAAAAGATTAATAAAAAATAAAGAATAGCCCTTTAATTTGCTGAAAGCTAACACAGTACAGAAATAATTTACTACTTGGCTGCCCTTGTAAGTATGGTCGATGTTTGTCAGGGTACTTTTCCTTTAATGATTTCGTGGATGCCTTCCAAAGGGATTGGTTTCACTTTTGTGACCAATTTGAAAATGAGCACAGAATTGCTGTTTATGATACACAAAAACAGTTATAAGCCGCAAGAGACCGCCTGACACACTTCTCCATCGAGTGTAAAATAGTCTCTGTGTGTGTGTGTGTGAGAGAGAGACAGAGAGAGAGGGAGAGAGAGAAAGTCGGGAAGGAGGAGGACAAGGGGGCAGGGTGCATGCCTAAGGCCACCTGAGCTCCAGATAAAGTAGGTTACAATGTTACAGTAATCACCTAAATTCTGGCAACACACAGCTCTGGTCTCTGGTGACACTTCACACCTCGTGGAGACAGCAGCAGTTACCTCGCTGTGCATCACGTTTCTTTCACCACGTCTATGTCACTGTCTGTCTATCTGTCTGTCTCTACAGATGTCTCTCTCTGTTTTCTCAATCTTTTTCTTTCTTCTGCATCTCAACATGGGCTCCCCCTTTATCCTGTTTTACTGCCCCCTTAGTGTCTATTATTTTCTCTCCTACTCACTGTCCATCATCTTCAAGTTATAAAAGTGTCCTAACTGTATATAGAGATGCTGCTCAGATCTATCACGTGTTATTTCCCCTGCATAACAATCAGCCTTGTGACTCAGCGTGATCTCATGTTGTGAATTTATCTGCCTTTGCTTTGTCTTCATATCTGTCTCAACATTTCATTTTTATTTATATAAATACACCTCATTACAAGCACACTCAGTGTTTTACATTCAAGTGAAATGTGCAGTAGGTGGCAGCGTCTGTCCTGTCTTCCCCTCTCACTTCAGCTCAGTTTAAATTAATTTAATAATTAAATACGCATTTGTTGTTTTATAGAAAGCATTTTACCAGTGTAGAAAATAACCTGTAAACTTTCAAACTACACTGACAAAAACTGAAAACATGCAGGAAATCATTTAAGCAATCCATAATATTAAGATTTTTAAAACTGCATAAAAAGCCACATAATTGTATAAAGGATGCTGCATACAAGACTTTGGAAAACCGTTGTTGGTAAACACAGTTTGTTGCTGCATCTACAAATGCAAGTAAAGACTCTACCATTTCAAATTGTTTTTGGAAATCATGGATGTTGTGTCCTCCATGCTTAAGAGGAAAAGGACTAGATTGTTTCTAGCGCTAACTTCAAACACCAGTATCTGTGATAATATGGGGGTGTGTTGGCATCATGACTAACAGTCACATCTGTGAAGGCCCCATTAATGCCAAAAGCTACATACAGGTTTGGAGCAACATATGCCGCCATCCACACAATGTCTTTTTTCTGAGACATCCCTGCTTATTCCAACAAGACAATGCAACGACACGTTCTGAATGTGTTACAACAGCGTAGCTTTGTAGTAAAAGAGTACAGATACTAGACTGACCAATCCACACCTGTGCCAGTCCACACCTGTGTCCCACTGAACATGTGTGGAGCATTTTGAAGCTCAAATAGGAAAATGGAAATCCCAGACTGCTGAGCCACTGAAGTCGTATATGAAGCAAAGGTGATGTAACAGTGGAAAACATGTCTGAACATTTTTAAAAGGTGTTGCAGGCTTCAAATTCATTCTGTTTTTATGCTGTTTTACATACTGTCCCAATGACACAAATAATCCAGTACGATACCTGTACTTGATACTTTTTGAACACAGATCTAGGAAAAAAAGACCATTTGTATGGTTTCGCTTATAGCCAATAACTACAAGCGTTCTTCAGTTTAATGCGAACTGTGCTTGGCTCACGACTGCAACAGCTACAACTCATAAAGTCTGTGCTGCGGTGAAGTCGAGCATGGTGTATTTGACAAAGTTGGCAGATGGGGTTGCTACACACTTGTGGCATCTGATAAAAATAAATACAAAAAATGCAGAAGGATTATTTCAGGGATTCACAAGTATCGAAATAAAGTCCAAAATAAAAGGTATCAAATGAAGTAGTCTGTTACCGGTGTCAGTATCTGTATCACTTTAAGAGTACTGGTATTGGTACTGATATAATTTTTACCCAGCACTAAAATCACTGAAAAGCATACACTTGACATGACAGTAACCATTAAGCATGTGTACGTCCCTCTCCTCCTCTCACACAGACCAACAAGCTTCCCATCCTCTAACTCCCTTTTTACCTCCCACTTGCCTGCCATCATCTTTTAAACATGAAAACTCTCTGCAACTTTTCTACTGTGCACATCCATCACATACTCAACTCTGAAGGTCTGTCAAGGTGCCTGATTTATGCAGCAGTTTGGCAAGAAAAGACGACTGTCTCATAGCTGCTGATTTGTTTTTTCTTGTGTTCTCCTCTAAACATCTTCAACCCCAGACTCCTCCAACTCATCAGCACATCTTTGCTGATTTACATCAGCACATTGAATAAATGGGCTGAGTGCTGTTAGAGATCTGCTCATGTGACAGGGATGTGGAGAAGAGACAAACAGCAGAAAGTCATTATATTCCTCAGACTTTCAAGACTGTATAGCCATAACTGAGAGAGAATCTGACACACTTTCATAATTAGTCGTTTCAAGTTGTAATAATATATTTGCATGAAATCATCTATTGGTAAAAAGGCTGTGATGTAAATGACTTCACTGCAGAGGAAAAGACAGCCATCTGTAGATAATTATCATGTTGCATGGACTAATTATCTCTCCATATTTAATTGATTGAGTAATTAAGAAAGGGAGATAGTTGTGATGATTGATTACAAAAACAGCCCAAACAGATCTGCTGAGATATCAACTATGACACTTAATTCACCCATATCAATCACAATCACATGAGAAAACTGAAGATTTTGTCATCTCTTTGCAATGTCACAACTGTTCAAGCTTTAATAGAAATTTGTGAACAAGATGGAATTTGAAAAAAACGAAAGGAGAGGCTGAAAAGACAAAGACGCTGGAACACTGCACAAGATCAGAAAAAACACATGTTCCAGAGGGAAAATGGTGAGTTTCTCTATGGTGGTTAATGATGTACCAATCAAAATAAATATTTAATTATAATTAGTGGTGAAAAATGAGTGTTGAAGTTGCCTTCAGCTCCCCAAGTGAAAGAAAAACATTAATTAATCACACTCAAACTCAGTATCAACACAGTGAGATATAGATAGATAGAACCTACAAGATCAAACACTTGAACCTCCAGTACAGTCTAGATACACAGGGACAGAAGAGAAAGAGAGAGCGTGAGAAGGGACAGAGAAAACCACAACAGATCATAGTTGATGGTGATGAGCTGACACTCCCTTCTCTTAAATCACCGTCTGCCTGCTGTTGTGCCCACATGTTACAGAGACCAGCTCTGCTACAACATCCCAGATTAAGATGGTTCACTTGACAAGTGGGCCAGTTCCAAGCTGAAAGGACGCAACACTCAAGACACTCAAGACTCAGGACGAGGGGAGGAGGACACTGTTGTTAGATCAATGATTCTTCATGCACAAACTCAGTCACAGTTGATGGACAATGTTTCCCTGATACCAAACTTTTTATATGAAGATGTGGACCATAACATCATTACCATAATTCCTATTCTAC
This sequence comes from Lutjanus argentimaculatus, assembly GCA_034769285.1. Classification (NCBI taxonomy): domain Eukaryota; kingdom Metazoa; phylum Chordata; class Actinopteri; order Lutjaniformes; family Lutjanidae; genus Lutjanus; species Lutjanus argentimaculatus. The sequence continues at coordinate 10,618,191 of JAWZSL010000001.1, forward strand.
CTGAATGTAATTAATCATCTGCATATTGTATGAGTGTGTAGCATGAATGAACTACAAATCGAGTTTCCTTGTGCAACCATGTATTGTTACTAATAATAAATGACCTTGATACTTTGATAAAATAAGATGATACTTGATTATCACACAATGGGGAAATTTGCAGTGTTACAGTAGCAAGGGGGATAACACAATAACAAGAAGCATGAATAAAAAGCAATAAATAATAAATAGGTAAACAGGCAGAATCTCAACAATATCCTGAGGTCTGTAGTCCCAGAGCACATTCGGTCACCTTTTGCACATTGCTTCAAAAACACTGACCACTGAAAGTTATCATTTATCATGTAACAAATCAATACTAAAATTATAACCATCATTCTTGAAAAAACTCTTTTGAAAAGAAAGTAATCTGTGTGTGCGTGTGGCTGTTTGAATGTGCCTATGCAGTCATGCATACATGAATACATGTGTGTATATCGTGGGTGCTCATGCTCAGCTATACATGCACTTGCCCCTTGTATGTGTCGGTACCTGTGTGTCTGTATGAGCTAAACTGTTTCTATGAACTGAGGAGCGATCTCAGCAGTGGGGCTATTTCATGCCCATCAAAGCCTGAGCACTGAGTGGGTGGGGGTTGAGGGGTGAAGAAGGGGGGGGGGGCAGCTCTCAAAGCCTACGTACAGGCAGAGTAATGCAGCAGCCTGTGTATGGGAGTAATATAAAAGCTGTCACCTAGCAAGCGAGGCGAGATAACACCGCCAATAGGACCGGTAGGAAGCACACTTTTAGCCAATCAGTCTTCTGACACCTTCACAGTTGCAGCTGCAATATATACTGTGACGAGAGCAGTAATTGTGAGTATGGAGAGATTTGTGGCGGTGCTTGTGCGTTTGATTCAGCCCCGGATCATGCAAAGATGCATTGCTGCACCACAGTATTTGTACCTTTGGTGAATGCAGTTAGTCAATGGATGTATGCAACATCTAGAAATGCATTAACACAGCTGTGTTGAGACAAATGAGTCTGTTTTAGCCTTGGTCTTGACACACCCTCCTGCTGTCACCATGAAACAATAAACCTCCTGACAGAAATAGAAGGATACACAGAATTTGACGCTCATGTTCAAACCCATTCATGTTGCTCTTGCTTCAACAACCCCTCATCTACATGTATACAATATTTTTACTTAAATACATAGTTCCTCAGTGAATACATGCATATTACTGTACCTATGTTATGTTTCAATGTGTGACCGCCTTGTATGACTTTTCACTGTAGGTATCTGAGTATTTACTACATTCACATCTCATTACGTTGGCAGCAGTTGGATTATGTGATTGTATATATTATATATATATATATATATACTAAGCACGTGATAACTATAGTTTTCTGTGCATACCTTCTGTCTTTTACTGTGTATCTTAACACTTCATGATCTAACAAAATAATTCTTAATAATTTGTTGATAAACAGGTTTGATTTTTCATGTTGTCCACATAACTGAGACTCATCTGACTTTAATCGGCCTGCTTAAATTTACTGTCCAATGCAGAAGTAGATCATCATTTATCCTAAACCATCAAGTCATGTCTCAAGCTTATTAGAAAGACTGATGAAACAACTCAACAGAAGCTAACCACATGAGGAATAGGCTTGCTGCAGTAGTAGGTGTAGGTGTCAGACGATGGATGCTACAATTATAAACTGAAAGTGTCTGCTCCATACAGCAGTAGCATCAGAGTCACGGCAGAGACTAGCAGGAGTCAGATTTAGAACATAACACACACAGTCATACACGAGGATGCTTGACAACTGGATATGGTTGTACAGACTGAAATCTGCCAGAAGGGCATATATGGATCCTCAGCATTGCCAAACAGTCGTGGGGTGCACACAATTATTAAAGTGAGCATTCTGTTGTTTGAAACATTACCAAGAACTAAAGTTCACTTGGTTAAACCAAGCTAGCCTTGACAAAGAGCTAACATTACAACCAGCAAGTACTTAACGTTAGCTTTACTTTACAGCTCATCTGTGGACTTCAGCTACAGTTGTTACCTAAACCAGACCTAGCAATTCGAAAGTAATAATGAACCAACATTCAAACCATCTGTAAAGTAGAAGAACTAAAGCTCTGTCTTTAATAATCAAAGTAAGTTGCAGATATTGAGCATCGATGCTCATATATTTTCTTGAAAAATAAACAGTGTAATCAGTTGTCACAAGTTTATTAACTGGTGGGAACATTTTCTTACCCTCACCCCTAATGAAGAATGAATTCAGCTCTCTCTATATAGCAGAATAATAGAGAACTTAGAGTGTACCGTAATTCAAACCCTGCATTTAAAACCATAATGGATTATTATGTAGCTACTTCCATCCTTTCAGCTGTTAGAACAGGACTGCTGTCCTGGTGGTCCCCTTGTTATAAAATATACACAAACCTCTTGATTTTTCTCCTGAGGCAAATTTGCATTAAGTTAGGTACTCAAAATGCAAATTACCCACAATTAGCTTCACACTCAAAGAGACATGTATTTGTACACGTGCAGTGGTGTTCTTGTAATGCATTCAATCATGAGGGGAAAGGCACTGATGAGAGGCTGAGTGGGTGTTTCAACATGTGTTTAAGACAATTTAAATGTGGATACATTAGTGGGAATCAGCAGTTGAATGGTTACAGAAGGACACAACCAAGCCCAACCCCATATGTGCCTGCAGTGACTCAGGGTGGCTGCGTGGGCAAAAGATCCTCACATTTCAGGCCTGAATCATTCTGCCAAAGTCTCTGATCTATTTGTTGTCAAGTGGCCTTGCTGTTCAGCAACAGAGACGGACTAGTTTCCAAAGCTATGTAAAGCCGCTAGATCTGAGAAAGGACAGGCAATTTCCACAAACCATGATCCATAACACTACAGAATCCTTTTTGGCAGACCGTCAGGTAATTCTGTCATCTTTTGTCCTATTATTTTTCCTTTCGCTCTTTGCTGCGGTGATAGAAGAAAGCTGATATCCATCATCCTAAAAGAGTACCGCACCTGCCTCTCACACAAATCAATTTTCCTTCAATTTTCAGAATTGCTGATGGGAATCCAAGGCATTTCAAACAATTTTCAAAACACTGTACTTGAGGTGCTTTCTGCAGAAGATTATGATATTGTTTTGGGGATCTGCAGCAACTTCAAGTGCAAACTAAGGACAGACTGTGGAGGAAATGCTGACGAAGGAGAAGTGGAGAAAGAAACTTTTTCCTCCAAGTTTTGTTTTAAAAGAAACATATTTTTGTTGCTGCACTGACTGCTTTTGTTTCTAACAATATATTTCTGTTGAGATCAAAGATATGGAAGTTGACGGTGGTGCCCCCCCTAAAGAGGCCAAGATAGATGATTATTCTCATGAACTTGTTAATATTGCAAGACACCAGCAGCAAGTGGATCAATCTACACAGGCTCACACGTGCTCTACAAAACTCTGTTTCAGAACATTACAACATTGTTTGGTGTTCTTTATTTGAGAAGAAGGAAAAAAAAAATCAAGGCATTCTTCATAGTGCGTAAAAGAACAAGCTTTGGTTTAATTTCCCCGAGCCTCGACTGTGGACCTAGATGACTCAGAGCCTGAGGCAAAACAAAACAAATACCAAATGAGATTCTTAGACGATCCCAGATTCTCCTCCAGCAAAGACTGCACCCACACAGAGCGGCTACACACACTCACATGCACACAAACAGTTGAATGCTGTACAGTTGTAATGCAATCCTGTATTAAGTGTTACGAGATTCTACACCATAATCATAATTGTACTAAAAAATGTTCCTTTGGCTTTCTTGCAGCTGGGCTCACTTCCAGGATATGTATGTATGGATGGATGGCCTCATACAGACTCACAAGGTACCCTTGAGCGGCTATATGAGACGCTAAAGGCTTTCAATTTTTTATAAAGAGTAAGAAAGTCCAGACTCTGGAGGAGGTGGGTGAATGGATGGTCTCAAACAAACACAGGATGTTCACCTAAAGTGCCAGGGTTCATGTCCTGTGTGAAATCAAGAGTTAACATACATATTGTTATGCACATCACATGATTAGCGTCATGCAACGTGCGACTTCCAAATTGCTGCACATAGGTAACACAATGTAACATACTTTTAACTCAAAATATGATCTTTTCCTAAACCTAACCAAGCAGTTTTGGTGCCTAAACCAAACCAAACTGTGACTGTTTCACGTTAATCACATGTTAAAAAAGCCTTGTGGCAGCATCTCATACAGCCACCGAAAGGTAACTTGTGCATAAGTATGAGTCACTGAGGGGCACAGCAAAGCCTTTTCTTTAACAACATTCAATAAGCACTTGGAAACTGAGGACAGTAATTGTTGAAGGTTTAGAAAGTGAAATTCTTTCTTCAGGTGCTCACCAGTCCACTGTCTTTATTGTCATATTTTCCATTTTCAGTGGAAGGCAGGTATGGACTGGAGCCAAGTCAGTCTAGTACCTGAACTCTTACTATGAAGCCATGCGGTTGTAACAGATGCAGAATGTGTTTTAGCATTGTCACAATGTCCATGATTTCTCAAAATAATCTGAATCGTGGACTTGTCAGGCCACAGCACACTTTTCCACTTTGTGTTAGTCCATCTCAGACGATTCGGGCTCAAAGAAGTCAGCTGTGTTCCTGGATGTTGGCTTTAGCTTTGCATGGTCAAGTCTTAACTTGCATTTGAAGACACAGCGACAAATTCTTTTTACTCACAGTGGTTTTCCATAGTATTCCTAAAACCATGTAGTATTCTTTATACAATCCGGTGAGTTGTAAATGAAGTGCTGACTGACGGGTCAAAGGTCATTCAATGTTAGTTTTCTGCCTTGCTTATGTGCAGAGACTTCTATGGATTCTCTGAATCTTTCAATGATATATTTAATGATATGTAGAGGGTATAATCACAAAATTTCTTGCAGCTGAGAAACACTGTTCTTAAACTGTTGAACTATTTGCTCACATAGTTTTTCACAAAGGGGCAAACCTCACCCCGTCACTGCTTGTGAACGCCTGAGCTTTTTGAGGATGCTCCTTTCACACCCAATCATGTTATCACCTGTTATCAATTAACCTATTTACCTGTGGAATGTTCCAAACAGGTGTTTATCAGTCTTTTGTTGCCCTTTTCCCAACTTTTCTGGAATGTGTTGCAGGCATCAAATTCAGAAGGAGTGTATGTTTACAAAAAACAAAGTTTTATCAGGTTGAACATTAATTCTTATTCTTATTCTTTGTACTGTGTTCAACTGAACACAAGATGGAAATAATTTACAAATCCTTTAATCCTGTTTTTATTTACGTTTTACACAACGTCACAATTTGGGGGGGAATTGAAGTTGTACAATCTGTTAAGTCTTTGACCACTCAGTATGTCTACAACAGTCTGCCCTCATAAGAAAAAGGTGGAAATATATCACCCACCTCTAAACATGAAAATAAATGCACAGCATTGATGTGAAGTTCAGTGCCTGCATAGCAATGTGAGCCCTCCAGGGATTTTATTTATGGTTTCAGCCTGCTTCATTACAGTGCCCATAGTACATATATCTCATATAGATAGGGAAATAACTGTAAAGGTGCATATGTGACATGAATATAATAGAACCTGCAATGTGTTTATAGATAGTGAATACACACATATATATATGTGAGCACAAAAACACACACACAAGTTTTAAAAATTCCCTTCAGGTCTCAGGTAAAAAAAAAAGCTTAATTTGCCTATTTGACTTGACACATAACTCACTGTGTGTGTGTGTGTGTGTGTGTGTGTGTGTGTGTGTGTGTGTTATATACTAGGGTGAGGCCCTGCATTTGTGCCTATAAAATGTGCTAGAACTGGATGTGTGCACACTGAACATTACATATTTGTGAGTATTACAGTGTTATTGATTTCACGACCTTGCATTTTGTTGTGAGGATTTATATCACTTGTTCATCGTGGATTCATTTTACCGGGGAGGGTCATGTAATGTAATTTTCCCACGCGTATAACTCCAGTGAGTCTTTTGTACAAGATAAAGCTCTCATAAAGCCTGGATAGAAGACACGCTGATCTGCACTTTCACTTACATGAGCAGCTGGCCAGACAATCTGCTGGATGACAAAAACATAATGTCGTATTACTTTGCATGTCAGGCCAAATTAGTCTGCTTTTAATTTATTTGTTGGCTAAGAACACAAGTACGTTGGTCTGGATTTTGCACTTTACAGGCTTTTAAAAATTACAGCCCAATCAGATTCACATAGTGTTAAAATTAAGGATGCCACTTGCAGCATCCACATTACGAGACAAAACAAAAAACAAAACAAAACAAAAAAAAAACACTAATCCGGTTTTAATAGGGATTAGTGTGTCTTTACGCTGGCATTTCCCTGCAAGCCAAAACAGGAATTAACAAGACACTGCCAAAATAACAAACTCTCATGCTTTGATAAAAAAAAAAATATGTAAAAGAGGACATACAGTACATGCCCATCCTTACATATAGTTCTTCAGATTCTCACACCCTCTCAGATTCTCCCCAGAAAACACACATTCAGATGAGGTTGCCTTAATTTTAACGACTCTAAGCAAGGAGTAAAGCCATCACATTAATACAGACTGAGGTTTCGGCCACTTACAGTGATGACTTTGCATTGTGCCTGATTAAAATGTACAAATTAGGAGGGGAGAAAGGGACAAATGCCAGGGCTATGACAGTGAAATAAAACTCAGCAGAATTTTGTCTGCTGTTGGCACCTGAGCAGAGTCTCTGATGTTGTAAAGGGGAACACAAGGTTTATTTGTTTCTGTGTTGGGACTCACTGCTGTGCTGCAGAGAGCCGGCCAGGGACAGAAGGAGGAGGACAAAACTGACACTGCAGCCAACTCAGACATACTGTATCTAAGTGGTCTAAGAAGATCGTAGGGTTCAAATCCCCATAGCAGCCAGGAAAATGCAGGTGAGGAACAGAATTGAGCATCTGGCCTTCCTCAGCAACCACTGACATGATGCTCTTTAGCAATCACACAAAAAAAACAGACTGCTGGGAGAGAGTTGTGATGCTGTTCATGTTTGTGTCCATCTGCTGCATGTTCAACTAATCCTGGTGGGTCATTAAACACACTAATTAAGACTCAAATCAATAAAGGAGATTAATGTGAGAGACACGTTCACACACAGCACACTGAGACATGCTCACACAGAAACATGCACACAGAGAGGAATGCACACACACATGTCCATACACAGACTTGTGTTTGTCACTCCAACTTCATTTGTGGTTATCACCCCAGAAATTATATTAAGTTTAAATCACACAGTAATGTTGTCACCATACCAAAATTTTGATTTTCATACTAATACCAAGTTTAGTATCACAATACTCAATGTCAAAACAATACTTGAGACAGAAACAATACTAGTTTGATACTCTATACCTAATAGACCAGAAACAGAAAGTCCCCAAGAGACATCAAACCTGGACATACAGCATTCTGCTGAAAAAACACAAGACCCACAGAGTGCACAATACATTTACAATAAAATTGTTACTATTTCATTTTAATTTCATCACACAGGGCAAATTGCTAATCTTTGGTTTTATTTATTTGGTCAAATATTCATACTTTATGTATTATAGACCTGCCATTCACAATGGTCATGTATTAATCTGTGAATAGTTCAAAATGACAAACTATAAACTATGATTTTACAGTGGCCTGGTAACTCAGTTGGGAGAGCATTTGCCCCATGTACTGAGGCTGTGAGTGCAGCAGCCTATCGCCCTTTGCTGCATGTCATTCCCTTATTCATATCTTCAGCTGTGTTGTGATTATAGGCATAAAAGGCCCAAAAAATAGAGAGAAAAAAACTATGATTTTACCAACAGGCCAGTTCAACTAAAAGTTACTCCATCAGCTCAATCACTTTTTTTTTTTTTTGTGGGGGGGGGGGGGGGGGTACTATATTCACTACTGGTACTGTTATGTTCACTAAATTTACAGTGGGAGTCGGTGTGCCTTTCTTACTGGCTGTTCTGTCTGACACCACAGAGCCACCACAGTTTGGAAGTGACATGTAACTAGTGCTAGTAGCCCTATGCTTTTTAGCGCATAAGTGTGAGTTGAAAATATTCTAATTGAGCGAAACAGTTTGCACGCTGGGCTTTGTGTGTGTGGGGAGGACTCAGCGGAGTGGAGGGACAGAGCCGTCGACAGACAGCTGCTGAGCTCCAGGGATCTTTGGAGGAGAGAGCCAGGGGCTTGTGTTCTGATCTGAAGTACTTTACTTCATGGACCGACGTAGAGAGCAGAAGAGGAAAAAAAAGAGAGACTGGAGGGAAATAACAGAAGGAAGCTAAATCTCTTGAGCGCAGAATGAACTGAACACAAACACCCTCCTCTTCTACCTGTACAAGGGAAAAATTTGCTTCACTTTCAGTGAACACACCAATACTGACCCACAACAAGTACTGAGTGATGGGAAATTCTACCAAAACAAGTATCAGAAAAGCACCTAAATTTCGGTATTCTGTGCAACACTTGTGGTCATGTTTGAGAAACATGAAACAACACTTCTGCACATGTCTTCTATAATCTTGGGCATTTAATGTATCACTGCACAATTTAATTTTGTGAATTGAAAACCCGGTAAAAATGTTACAGTTAAAACAAAGCATACAAAGCATAGTTTATGGTTTAAATTGCAAAAGTAAAATTGCAAAATATACAAAAATGTATAACTTTTGTAAAAAAATAATAAAATCATTGTTAAATTTAAAATGAAAACCTTTTTAATTTACTGGAATGGTTAGGTAGTAATCATCAATTTAAAGTGATATTCCACCCAAAAATGAAAATTCATTGAATATGTACTCACCCCTATGCCGATGTGAGGATGGGTGAAGATCTTCAGTTCACAAAACAATCCTGGAGTTTCAGCAGAAAACAGGGTTGCAGCCAAATCCAGTACAATGGCAGTGAACGGGACCACGGATAAAATGTAAAAAAAAAAGAACACAAAACAAACACAAAATGTCTCCATCCTGCTTGTGTGGTGTAATCCAAGTGTCCCGTGAGCTGCGACATTAAGATTTAACCACAAAAGACACCATTTACACCATGTTTTTAGCCGAAATGTCAACTGTAGCCTCCCAGGTAGGATGTAAACATGGCGTTGATGTATCGCGAGACTTCATATATCTCTTATGGATGCACGTGTGAAAATATCGCGAGATCTCTTGCGCATCTGACTCGAGTCTGAGAGGCTACAGTTGACATTTCGGCTAAAAACATGGTGTAAATGGCGTCTTTTGGGGTCAAATTTGAACACTTGCGGCTCCGTGACACTTGGATTACACCACACGAGCAGGATGCAAACATTTTGTGTTTGTTTTGTGTTCTTTTTTTTACATTTTATCCATGGTCACCATTCACTGCCATTGTACTGGATTTGGCTGCAACCCTGTTTTCTGCTGAAACTCCAGATTGTTTTGTGAACTGAAGATCTTCACCCATCCTCACATCGGCATGGGGTGAGTACATACTGAGTGAATTTTCATTTTTGGGTGGAATATCACTTTAAGCTGGCTAAGCAGTTTAATTTTGGCATCAAAAAATCCATAATAACCACAAGTATGTTATGACCTGGGAATGAGACTCAACAATCAACTATCTTTTTCCAGAATCACTTACTGCCTTTTAACACTATCTGACAGACAAAACACTGTAATTCAAAGTGCATTACAGAGTATTTTTCATTAGCATGGGAGCCTCAGTGGAAATGGAAAATCTAACCTTTAGAGTTTCTTTCCATTAAACTAAATATATTCACAAATGACAATTGATTGAGAGCTGCGGTGACATTTTAATGCACACCCTACATAGACAGAACATGCACAATATCACATGTCTATTAGGAATTGTATGGTGCACAGGCTACATCAGAATCATGCCATCTCATGGGGACAATTTGCATTATAGTCAGTAAGAGAATAATAGAGAGCGATACAATCAAACCACCTGACATTACCTCCCATTCATTTATGCAGCATATAGCAGGGAAACAATGTTGATCCAATGACTATCTGACAATGAGACTGGTCTCCTAATTAATTATTTAGGCAGATAAGTATTTCTTTCATCTACTGGGTCATGGCCATTACATTAGGGAAGCAGGATTTCAAACTAGCATGACATTACATGAATAAATTTGGGGGGGGGGGGGGGGGTTCCACTGGGATTGTCTTTAAGCAGCACCAAGTCATTAAGTAATTGGTGAGAGAGAAACATGATGAAGTGCACAGAATATTAAAGAAAACTAATGTATGCAGATGTGTAACTTAAAGAATAAAATCTCCCCATAAGTGTGGCATTGGTTTCAATATGAAAAAAAAGGTTTTAAAGTGTTTAAGGATTTGCAAAGACTCTCTATATGATTTTCATGTCTGAGCAAACATTTGGTTTTTATTAGTCTGAACTGAAATTTTGTACTTTTTTGCAGTTTTGTAATTCAAAAGAAAGCTTTGGCCTGTTTTCCTGAATTTTCCCAGAATCAGTGGACTCATTAAGATCTTTTGACGAGGACTAAAAATACTGCTATCTCTACGAAATGAGAGGTAGTTATAAAGCTTCCTACAGCCACTTAAGAGTCGAGTTCTCCTCAGAGCATGAACACCATCACCATTATCATAAACCAAAATAGTCGCTGTAATTCACTGCAGGAACAAAGAAATAAAATACATGAGAACAGAATAATCTCACCTTTGGGTTTATGACAAGCTACTTATGCACAGCTAAAGGCTAAAAATATAATTTTCCACTCCTGACTAAACTCAAGATTATCTGTTCACTGCATATATTTAATGTGAAGACACCTTAGCTGCAATACGAATTCAGCCAGTGCTGCAACTGTGCTGTTGGGATCATCTGGATCATTTGGCCATGGAACCACTATTTACAGTATACTGATATTGAGGTATTTGAGTTAGCAGACTTTTTTCTCATAGGTGAAGTAATTATACAAAAACATAAAAGGCATAAAGTAGCTCGTTTGATGTTCTATATCTGTTACTAGCAACCTTTAGGGACCTATTAGACCTTTCTAAGGACAGGTCTAAAACTTTTAAAACTGAAGTCATTCTACAGTTATTGTCAGGTAATAGACACAGGCCAAGGATTCTCGTTCCAATTTAAATTCCACAACACCACATTTCCTCTATTTGTAAATACAATGCAGTTGGATATAATTTGAAGGAAACTCATACCAAATAGCATCACTACTATACAGCTGGAGAGGATGATATGGCTAGCCATCTCACTCACGGTTTAACAGTAAACCAGCACAAAAAGGACGAACACAAGCCACCATAAACCACCATGTTCTGAACAAACACACTACAAATGCACAATTAAACTAATTACAAACTTATTCTCTAAACAAGCTTTCCTGATGTCTGGATGTGCATCAACAATAACGACCAGGAAATTTTCACCACTAAACTGAAGTTAAATTTCAGCCTCCTGTAACCTTACTAATACCAGTGATGATGATGATGATGATGATATGATGATTCACTGTTTCAGCAGATATCCAATTCACATATCAGAATCAGATAAAAAAAAACTGGACAGCTACAACTCTAATGAAAATCCACATAAAAAAATCAAAAATGTTTAAAGTTGTTGAATAGAGACAGAGGAAATGCATGATTGCACACATTTTTAGGCACATGTCTCTCCAGGAAGACTTGAAAAATGAAAGTTTTGTAACAGATGAAAAAGAAAGCTTCAGTGGAAAGTTACAACCCTGGCTCCTTTCTCACCTGCAAACAGCTGATCAATCACTGTGTGAAGTTAGTGTTAATGTCTGATCCAACACTGTTCGACCATCCTACAAGAACTTCAGATGACAGCCTACTCTAGTAACTCCAGACTATGTATCCACAACCAAACAGACTTTTTATCTAAAATCTGTTCAATGTGTTAGTCAAAGAAAACTACAGAGCACAGTATGATGATCCAAGATATATATTTTTGACTATGGCAATGTTGGATGTGAAATTAATTTATTTATGATATCATATAAATAAATAGAAATAATAGTTTTTTTGCACCATTAAAGGCTGGAAAATCAATTACTCTCCTTGGAAGAAGCTGATTCAGCTGCGTGCTGCTGGGAGGTACACAGAGAGACATTTATCACCCCAGAGGTCAGTTTCAGCCTTTAATTCTGCAGGTGTAAGAACAGTGTGTTCAGACCTTCTCATAATGTTCTGCTGCCAACATCTAACACCTTCAAGCTATACAAACATATGTGAATAACACGCTCATAAAAAAACATATGTTGGACTGTATGGTTGTTTCCTCGTGTTGGTATAATCACATTCTCACTCACAATAAACCAGTTGGTTGCGTGAAGAGGACTGAGGCTCACATCCTGAAGCAGGTGCAGTTTATCATGCAACTTTGTTACTAACCTGCAAAATCAAACAAACAGAGTAAAGACTACAGAATTCAGCTGATGTGAGTGTATCCTTATAGACTTGTTCCGTGTCCAGGATGAGTACTTTCCACAAGAATACAGAGTAGCAAGCCAGTGTGTAAAAGTAGCCGGCCGGGGGCTACAAAAGCGTTCTAGGATATTTCAAACCGTCATCAGCCTGTTACTTTACCAACATTGCCTGTTTTAGCCTGTGTTGGCAATATGTATTAGAGATAAATTGCAAACATGCTCCGTATAAAGTAAAATGTAAAGATAAATATAATTCATTCATTCATTTGGACATTCATTAAGCATAAATGTCTGTGTGTCACACATGGAAAATGCAGGGCTTCCAGTAGACTTTTCACTTTTAGTAGACTTTAAGTAGAATTACTGAGGCATTATCGAATTGCTGCCACTGGTGTTTTCCAAAGTCGTCTGTCTAATGAGGACATCCCCTATCTGTGCAATCAATGCATAATTCTTAATTTATTTTGTCATCAGTTATTTTGCCCATATTCGTCAAACACTGAAGAGGACTCCCCACTCTGTACTTGACAGGACACAACCTGATACAGATACTTTTCTCATGTTCGCATTGTTATAAAACAGAGGCCAGTCGTCATAAAATGTACACACAGAGCAAATTGCAGCTTGTTAATCAAAACTATTTCACTAGAATGAAAAATGAATGCAATAAAGTAGTTGGACTCTGCATGGAAACCTCTGCAGGACAGAAAAAAAACTCTTTACAGTGGGGAAGGAAACATATTTGTTGTATCTTGGGGTTAGCATGGATTGCAAGTAATTAGATCTACATTTCCCTCAATACTTTCCCAGGAAAAAAATATATAAATAGCAATGTTTACCTTTTTAAATAAATAATAAGCTCATTTAATACTCCCCTGTCCCCAAAGACACTACTGCTGCTGAAGCTTGCACACACAAGCAGTTTACTTCAAGATGTCACTCATATTAAAGGGGAATGTATTCAGTCTGATAATCTGCAAGAGCGTTTAGGGGCTTTTCATCACATAACAAAACTAGAACTGACACACACTGAAATCCAAATACACACACACACAAACACAGACCCCAGTGCAAACACAAACATACCAGCATTTTATTTGAATGGTGATCTGTAAACACACACATTTACAGATGCATGCACATTAACAGACAGAAGTTAGTGAGACACGACCACTTCTTTTTATAAGCATGCACACTCACCTCCAACATGACATGGTACTGACACGCACACATTCACACAACAAACATCAGAGATTTAATTAAAATTACATGGGGTCAGAGAAACATCGGAGCCAGCAAATTTTCTGGCCATCAAGAGTGTGTGTTAGGGAGCCGCAGTGTGTGGGACACGATCAATAAATCCCACAGCACGGCAGATCAGCAATGCTTCAATGGATTTTCACTAACTTACTGCTTTATAGACTTTACTGCACACACACACACACACCGAGGACATGGATACATGCACACATACTGTACCATACAAGTACATGCAGTTAAAATGAAGAGTTTAATAAATGTCATAAAACTGCTGTGGACCATAAAAAGTGTAATATATAATCACAGGAACCCCCAGAGGAGGACCAGTCCTACTGAGCCTCCAGCATATTATTATCACTTACTGCCATTTTATGGTTGTTATGACTATGTTGTTTTACAGTGCTAATAAATGATGAAAATAAAATGATCTACCTTTCTTATTTAGGGATAATTTCACACAAAATGGATTGCTTGAAATGTCCTTTCAGAGGCAAATTAAGGCTCTGTAAATCAGTGCTGACTACCAAGAGAGAGAAAGAGTTTCTGTTTTCATGAAGGAAAAAGCAGCTGCAGCCTTTCAAAAGAGCAGAAGGTGACAGAATGGCAGAGTTCACACTCTTGCAGTGTTTTTACACATAAAAGGATGATGTTTCTTTTTTCTGTGCTGAGACCCTGGTAGTCTTTTTCTGACAACATGCATAGTGAACATGCAGTAAGCTGCATAATGAATTCCTTGTTTGTTTGTCTGCTTGTTGTGTTTATCTCATGAAAACTTCAAAGAACCCAAGCTCAAAGAAGTGTCATGGGACAAGTTTTGCCATGTTTTATATGTTTTATGTATGTTTGTTTTAAAGTGTGTATGCTCTATTATGAATTCATAACACTGTATGTTACAATAGAACAAGGTGACTGTTTGGACATTTAGACTGTGTGACCAATCAAAGCAGCCAAATCCATCTCTGCTGTGTGACAACTAAATCCCTTCAGGGATCAACAAATGTCTTTGGCTCTCCGATTCAATTGGAAGATGAATAAATAAAGATTGATGAAACAGAGCAGATCTTAAATTAATTGTAACAAGATGACCTTGGCCTAACTACAATGGGATTTAGAATAAATTTGTTGGATTAGCAATCCAAACAAAACACTTTGCATCATGGGACCACTAACCCTCACTGACAGATTGATACGAAAATCTTATGGAACCAGTTCAGTATTTGCTTATACTTTAAAGTGTTATAGTGATATTGTGAGCCATAGCAAATTCAGACAGAATACAGCAGGAAAAAGATCACAAAACACTGACTTTGTTGCGTTCTGTGTGGCCTCAGTTACTGTTTTGTAGTGTAGCGTTTACAGACAACTCAGGAAAATGTGCAGTGTTTTTTTGTGCATTGTGAGTGTCAAGTTTCCCTCAGCCCACTGTTGAGAGGGGTGTTTAGTGTATGCCACTATAGTTTAAAAAAACAAATGGTAGTGTCATTATTTATGTTTATTTAATTACTTTCTTCTCCTTGAAATCAGATAAAATGAGCTTACATTCTCCCAGACAAAGTTAAAATGTGTGGTATATTAGCCAGTTAAAAGGAAGAAGGAGGAAAATGTATAATTTGTCTCATTTATGCACAGTTGGTAGACTTACAATGAAGATTATATGAATCCTGTAAGTTTTCTTGATGTGGGGAGTGCCACTGTTTCCCATTTATTACCATTTTCTGTAGTTGTAAATTGCTGGGGTCAACAAAATACAGGCCCCCAAACCACATTTTGCACGAGGCCCCTAAAAAGCTAGCAACGGCCCTGTCTTTCTATCAAACAATTCTCCTAAATCTGCACTCTGAACAGCAGCTGTATCTTCTTCATGTTCTGTTCTCTCAGTCCAGCATGTGAGCTGTGAATTAGTTCATGCAGACTATAACCACACTCAGTAAGCCCTGCTTGATCACTCCATCCTGCATTATTCACAACACAGCTTCACTGCTCGCTCAGCCATGCACCACACTGCAGCAGCCCTGACTCTCTGTCCATCCATATGGTAGCCTACACTGCATGCTGTCACCTTATAAAAAGTCTCGCCTTCTGTCTCACTTTCATTTACACGTTTCAGGTTTTGTCCATCACATAAAAATTCCTTCTTATTTGCTCTTTTATTCTGTGTCTTCTACACTAAATGTGTGGAAAGAGGGTGACAAGAGGACAAAAAACTCCTTCATCATCATCACCACAGAAAGTGATCTAGAGAGGCTTGCTCGGGTTGCATGATCACAGCAAGCCATGATCCTAAGGCAGGGGTGTGGGATTGTGCAGAATCAGGGCTGCTTTCAGTTTAGGTTTGAAACTGGAGTTTAATCCTTCAGAACTGATGACTTTTTTTGGAAAGTAAGATCATGTCTGCATTCAGTCTCCTACATTTGGCCACATCAAACTGAATGCAGGGATGTATTGCTGCCTGAGTGCTGCTGCTGTGTAGTGCTTTTGTTAGTGCTGAAACTGTTCATCTTGTGAGTTACTGTATTGCTGCTGTACTGCGCCACATGTAGTTTCAGTTATCCTGTTGTGTTGGTGAGAAAAATGTAACTAGTTTGCTGTTGATTCACTTCGTGCCGGCCAAAGTGCACAAACTTTTTTTTTATACGCACTCTTTTATCATTTAGTATGTTATTTTTATATTGACCACTTTCATGATGATTTCATAAAAAGCAAAAAAACAGCGGCTTTGAACATTTCAAGAACTAATATGTTCACCCTCACACATGCACTGACCTTGTTAGGATACAAAAAAGAAGGGAGCTGTTACCTTTGTCCTAGTTTTATTTTCTATAATAGGCTGCTGTCATCAATTCAACTGTCTACAAAATGGAGTAATATTCTCATTATGTTGCACATTATCATCATGCTGGGGTATCAAAATACATTAGCTTTGTGTTTTTGACAAGTTTGACACAGGGGATCTAATTTTTTTATTGCTTACGGCACCACAATTATTCTGGCTGAAGTTCATTATTTCAACTTTTCCCATTGTGCCGGAGTGCACCTGCTGTAGTGTGTAAGCGTAGGAGTTAATAACAGGCAGGTAGAGAACATCATCAAGCATTAATGTTCTCAATATAAAGTTAACATGGACATAAGTCTCTAGGTGTCTTCACTTTTGCCAGATGTTTATGTAACACGCTTATTAGATTCTCAAGGAGTAAATGTGATAAATTAGGCTTCAGTTTAGAAGTGCTTGCTAAGTTGTATAAACTAATTAATACTGTGCTGGTTTGCTGAGCACTAATGAACCCAAAAACCCTTTTTCACAAGCAATATCACATCATTAAAAATTTAATCTCTATTGGGTCTCTGTTGACATCTTTGCTTCTTTCGTCCTCTTTCTTTCTCATCCGAAAAATAGGAGCAATTTCAGAATTATACTGCGGCTCTAACAACAGCACAACCAGTGTGTGACGCTCATATACACACACCACCACACAAACACGCACATCAGCTCATGCTGACAGCAATGGAGGAAAAAAGGGCAATGGAAATGAGGAAATGGGGATAATTACAGAGGAACTGCAGGAGCAAGAGAGGGGAAAGGGGTCATTCACTAAAGCTACAATTAGCAAAGTGTAGCAGTGTGTTGCCACACACCTGCCCTGCTAGGACACTAAAGATCTTTCTACTACAATGTGGAAAAATAAAGCTATTTAACTCAACATAAGTATAATAATGTAAATACAGTTACACAACTGCAAGTGACGAAACTATGTACTGTATAATACTGTGTATATGGGATATACTGTATATGTCATCATTTTGAATGAACATCACAATGAAGCTGCAACGATTAATCAAGTATTTGTCAACCATTAAATTAATTGCTATTTTGAGTATTTTTTTAGGGTAAAAATTCAAAATCTCTCATTCTAGCTTCATATGTGTGAATATTTTCAGTTTTTTTCATTCCTCAATGACATTAAATGGAATATCTTTGGGTTGTGGACAAAACAACTTCAGAAGATTGAGAAAAATCTTGTAGATTGAAACATTGCCTTTAAAGAGAATGTCCTAAAAGCGAATTAAAATAATTATTTGAAGCCTATGTCATCTTGGGCTTTGGGAAACACTGCTCAACATTTTTCACCATCTTCTGACAATTTATAGACCAAACAACTAATCCAATAATCAAGAAAATAACCGACAGGTTACAGACAATGACAATAAACAATCATTAATTGCAGCCCCAAATGACAAAGAGCAAACGACAAAAAATACTTCACATAACAAAACAACACAAAGAAATCAATAAAATCTGTCTGGTCAAATGTATTTTCAGACACTGAGAACTTTCCCAGCAGTTCACTCTGTCTCCATTAACAATAGCAATAACATTCACAAACTACTGATTTGTTTTTCCCCCATTATGTTTTGTTGGAAAATGTAATACAGGGGTGATGGGTAAACATGGTGGGGGGGCACCCAACCAGATCAGCTGGACACATCAGGAGTGGAGGAGAGCAGGAATAAGGGCCATGCTGACCCAGCTTGGACTTAAGGCTGCTCCTGGGTAATGTCCGTTCAGGAAATGAAACAAAATGGGGCTCAGGCTGGCCAAATAAGAAATGATGGGCCTTTTCCACTGGCACTTTTGGCCATGCCGAGCCAAACTGCACCACGCCAAACTGCATTTCCATTGTCACTTTCAGGCGGGCCCAACCTGCCTCTAAGTGGGCTGCGGTGACATGTCACCGGCTGCAGCCAGCCCATTACGAGCCTCCTTTTCTCCCCCTTGAACAAGCGAGTGGTGTCATACTGAGCTCATGTGTGTGCAGGAGAGCAGAGAGGAAGACATTTCTTAAAGTCTCTTTATGTTCAGCTCTCTGTACTTTTGTAGCTTCTAACATAATCTTTATGTCTTTTAATTTAGTTTCTCTCCTCTGTCGCTGTTTGAACTTTCATATTTCATATTCACTTTCAGCTGTGTCGGAGTCGTGTTAAGTTACTGCTGATGAAACGCCCAAATGAAAACATTTCCTGTTTGTGCTGCTTCATAATAAAAGATTTAAATAATGAAACAACAGGGTACTTTTATTGTGAAGAATTTAAGGAAACAGTGTGTTTATCCCAGAGACGTACATGAACGGTTTTATCCACCACTATACAGCCGCTCGACTCGAACCTCCGTTCAAGCTCGTCTTCAGGTAAAAGACACGCCTTCAAGCGGGTAGCCCTTTTGGAATGGAAATGCAAACCTGTGCCATGCTGGGCTGATGGGCCGAGTCAAACGGAGTCGAGCCAGGCCAGCTCTGTGTATGGAGAACGGCCATTAGAGACTGCTGTGCCCACACAGAGAGACCTGCTCCACGACATCCTGGATCAAGCTATGGCACCATGTTCCGAGTCGCCAGGGAGGCGGACTCAGTGTTTACATCAATAATGCTTCATGCACAAAGTATTTAAAGTTGATGGACATTGTTTCACAGATGCAATTTTTTATGTGAAGATGTTACGACTGGGTCCATGCATTTGCAGAGTTCTGAACTGAAGCGTGACGTTCACTCATTCTCTGCTGCGAGTGAGAGGGATGTCAGAAACCCAATTATTTTAACATTTTAACAGTGTAATTAAAAAGTGTCCGCCTTTATCACCGGAAAATATTACAGGGTTTGGCTGGGTCCCAGGGACCTCCCAGCAGCTGCAGCAGCACAAGCTTGACACAGAACAACAAAACACTGGCCACAAGCAGTTGCAAGCCAGATACCATGGCAACAAACAAAACTTTGAAGCTCTGAATCATTTGATACAGCTCTCGTATAAATAACTGTAAATATTGTTTTGTTTTATTTTCTTATATATTTATATATTCTACTCTCATTTTATTTATTGGTATATTCCTTATATGTGTGTGCAGCATGACGGGATTAAAACTTTCTTTCCGTTGTGCAATCCTGTGTTGTATAATGGTATCAGCTTGATGCCTTAAAAAGATATTTATATTGTACTTTACTGTGTAATTGCTAATAAACCCATACAGTGCAGGGTTAAGAGTTTGCAAATGTAAGCTGACTCCAGTAGAATCCACAAACAGACTCTAAAGTGAAGCCAAGATGTGAAACATGAGCCTTATGCTTCTGAATTATACTGTAGTAATAAGATTATGGAATTATTACATCCACCTTGCCAGTGTTCTTATGAGTCGTCTGTCTTTCATGTCTCTATATATATCTATATGTCCTGTGAAGATTCAGTTTCCATATTAACATGGTTCACTTTTCTTCACTAATGACAGATGTTAATCTTCTGCCTGAGAATCAATAAGAAGAAGATCCCCTCTTTCCTTAGATTAGTAGATATAATGGACACTTGAAGTTACATCCACTACCTTTAATGGACTGGTACAAAGAAGTACTTTATAATGATGCTGGATGTGTTACAGCAGGTTTAAAGTTACAACTGCCTCCTATGAGCTGCATGAGGACAAGTACAGTGAGGTCACATCAGAGTTCAAGGCTCTCCTTGGGAATATTAACTGTGTCAGCTTTGATATTGGGACAAATTAAAAACCAGATGTGAAAAGAGGAGAAGAAGAAGAAGAAGGAGAACAAATCCATCTTAGTTGTATTAAGGAATTAGCTGAGGGAGTTTCTCTCACAGTGTGTGATTGAATATCTGTCCACATATCTCTCTCCATTCTTCACTCACTTCATCTCACGCTGTTCCACTCATCACACCCTGTCTTTGTTCACTCACTGTCTTTAACAACCCCCCCCCCCCCCCCCCCACACACACACACACACACACACACACCACTCCTTTCAATCTCCGTCTAATTCATCTGCGCTCCCCTCAAGACTCACTCTTATCGATCTGTATGTTCACTGTGAAAAAGTGTTTGTTTACAGGGTGTATGTGTGTTAGTGTGTGCAAAGCCATGTGATTGTATGATTTTCTGATGTGTGTGTACAAGTGTGTTTGTGTGTGTGTGAGAGAGAGAGCGATAGATACAACAGAAAGGCTGATGAAGTGAGAAAATTGTTATTGTAAAAACATCACAAAGGGGATACCGATTAAACATTAAAATGTTTGTAAATGTTGATGATACAGATGTATGTCTTTAAAGTATGAAATGGTAAACTATCCACACACTGCATTATTTGAATGTCACATTGGAGAACCACAGTTTGCACTAACAAAACCACCATCCAGTTTTAAATGGAGCCACAAAACCTCACACACATTAGACAAACCCATACAAGAGCCCCACACAGCTTTCTCAGTCATTCACATCTCCATGGAGACGGAAGTCAATTATATGGCCTTCATATGGATACAAACACTCATACACTCTTCCCCCACACCACTACTACACATGCAGGTATGATGGAGTGAGAGAACTGTCATTGCTGCATGTGTTTATTGCACAAAATTCATTAGCATACCTAAATTAAAGGTTTGTTCTTTTCTTTTTTTTTCAGTTTTCATTTTCATCCCAGTTTAGTTTTGTTGTTTTCTAACGCAAGGTGTGCATTACCACGTTGCATCCTTCTCCTGGACAGAGAAGTCATCCAGCCCATAGGAGCTGCTAAGGCAGTTACAGTGCATGCTCACTGTGTCAGCTACCTCCCTCACACACACTGACAACTGCGTTGATTGACTTGCTGAGCCGTCACCACTGCTGCTGGGAACTGAACCTCAGTGTTTATTCAAAGCTGGGCATTTGTGACAACTAAAAACATGAATTCACTCTGCGTATTTGTCACAACGCCTCCTCCATTTAGTCATTTTTGCACTTTTTTGCTAATTTTCTTGTTTTTTACAGTCATTAACCTCTCCTGTCATTCCCCACCTGCTCTGTAGTTGCCCTCTGTGTGGTCCCGGCATTTACAGTCACCTGATCCCCCTCACACACCAGCACACCTGTTCCACATTCCCTCATTAGATCCCCCGCATATTTAACAGCCCTCTTTCCACACTCTTTTGCTAAATCATCAAATGCTGGGTTCAGACTATATGATATGAGCCCCATAATAGCCAGATCAGTGCGACAACTGATGATTATCCCCTGTAGTATAACACAACTGGACCAGACACATTACAACGTCCTGACAATAAGGGTGTCAGAATTTTTGATCCTGCCTTCCACACCATGTACCAAGACACTGACCACTACAATAGCAGAAGCACAGAGCTCTCTTCCGTACACAACTGTAAACATGGCGAAGTGATGAAGAGGAGTGATGCTATTGGTGCTAGGTGGAACTGTGAACCAGAAGAAAGGTCAGCATTGTTTTTTCTTGTTTTTTAAGGCTCTTTGTATTCTAACAGCCATCACACAAACCATTATAGACAACAATGTTTGTTTACATACTTGCTCCAAAAATTTGGTCCCAAGCACCTCCTTCCTGATGACATTATACATGTGACATGATGGGTCAAGGACTAACATCTAGTCTGTCATGTTACAGCAAGAATTTATGACTCTATAAAGATCTTATCTATCACAGTGGCCACCTTAATTGACAAATACACTGTGTTTCTCTCCTGACTGTTCCCAGTTTCACCTGCCTGCTCCTGCTTTGTTTGTCCTTGCTGTCTGATTACCTGTTGCTGAACTCTGCTGTGGACTTATTACAGAGTAAACAATTGATTGCTATCAACTGAGCCCTGCTTTTGAGTCCTCATTTCTTTGTACAGAACCGTATTACACACAGTGATGCAGAACGGAGATTCATTTATATTATCAGAGCTTCATGGTGGGCTGCAACGAACAAATATCTTCATTTAAAAAACCTGCAGATTATTTTCTCGATTAACCAATCAATTGTTTGGAAGGTAAAATGTCAGATAGTAATGAATAATTCTCCTCACACATGCCTACAGCCGAAGGTGAAGTCATCAAATTGCTTGTTTTGTCTGACTAACACTCCAAAACCTATGACATTCAGGCTCTTCAATTAATTGACAGATTGTTTCAGCTCTACTTCACAGTGAGACCTTCAATGTCAATGTGTATTAGTTTGTTTATATGCATTGTGTTTCTTTCTTTTCTTTTTTCATTGATATTTTTGACAGACAAATACAACCACCACAGTGTTTCTTTTCCTTTGTAAACGCTGTGTTACTTTTTTTTTGTTTGTTTTGTTTTGTCTTGTCTTGTCTTTGTTAACCAAGCAGAACAACTAGAAACTCAGAAAGCAGTCTGGTAATAATTATTCTGGTAAGTATTCTTATCTTAACTTTCTCATTTTTTTGTACGGTGGACTTGTATGAACATACTACATCAGATTCAGCAAATGCTCATAACTTCAGATAACTGTGTAAATTATCCACCTGTCCATATTCAAGTACACATGCAAGACTTGTAAATTAGCATAATTAACGGCCCAATAATGCCATAAGGCTATTCTTCCTGCTCCATATGTCAGGAAGTGTTCATTCAAGAAAAAAGCATCAAAGACTAAAAAGAATTTAATGAGTTTGGGGATTCAAGTCCTGCTTTCAGAGATCCATAAAGGAAAAATCGTTTTAACAGCCTCAGCAGTGAAATTAACGGACCTGCTAAAGCCAAGAAATGTGTCTCAACGAGTGCCGTTAATGTGGTGTTACCTGAGGGTTGTAATGTCACTGAAATAATGAAGAAATGGTTCTATATGAAAACGGTTAAATAAAAAACAAAAATACATCTCGCTACAGCAAGGCAATCGAAGACTGCAGCAGGAGGAGAGGCTTGAGGGGAAATCTATTTCATGTAGATGGATGAAAAATACTTGAAACACAAATTTTTCCTAAATCACATGTAAAAAACACTTAAGAACAAATCTCTTTGTATGAGTGGTTCTTGCATGAGGCCCATTGTTTCTCTGTGACAGAAACAAGACCCATACATCTTCTCTCCAGCTCAGTCTGTATATCACACATTCAAATATGCAGTGTGTTTCTCAGTTCATCAGATGAATGTGTAAAACGTAAATGACATGTGTAAATGTGAACAGGTCTGCATTTCAGCTGTGTGTGTGTGTGTGTGTGTGTGTTTGTGCCTGTGTGTGCGTAATATGGGTGCGTAAAAGTCAGCCCACCATGACATCAGCCTCGGGGCACAGTTAGGTGATTTTGATTACGACATGGATCAAAGGCACTGAGCTCAGCAGACACGGCACAGTCAGTAACACCTATTCTTCACAGCATTTAGTATGTCACTGCTGTCTCAGAGGGGAGGAAAAAGGGGAGAAAAGTGAGAGAAAGAGGAAGACAGAAAAATTAGAAAAGGAAAGACAGAACTGCAAAGCGGTTTAATGTGAGGAAGGGAAGAAAAGCAAATTGAAAAAGGAAAGAAAGTGTGTGAGTGTGTTCTGTCATTCTTCATACAGACTGAGTGATGAGCAGTTTACAGACACATGCACACACTACATATACAGACTCATGCAGTATGTATAGCTGCACACTCTACACATACATTGAACAGGCAGACTTACACAAATACACATACATATTTGTACCGCTTTTGCTTAGGTCAGTATAAAAAAAAAACAAATATAATTAATAATACTTCTCACAACTTCTCTCCATCCCCTCTTTTTTTCACTGCTTTCTAAATTCCTGTCTTTACAACACTGACAGTAATTCAATGTAATTCCACCATCATCTCGTCAGCAAAATGTCCACCCTGGTAAATAATGATGTGGAGGAAGGAGGGGGAGAAGAGAAACACATCAGTAGCTGGCAGTAATCATCGTCTTCATGAGCTGAATGCGAGTATTTTTGGTTGCCAGAGATCAAAGCACAGTCATGTTGTGTTAAATTACAACGAAATAAAGTCTTAAGAGGTCGTTATCATCTTTGATTTCTCACAGTCCACACCTGCAGTATTTCATGGCGATCAGAACAAGGAGCTTTCAGTAATATTTTCCCATTCCCATTGCGCATTTGCAAGTGAAACAGAAAAATGTTTGAAGTTTGAAAACAAAAGAGTCAGCTACAAATACAAGGGCCCACAAAAACTCTTTGTCTTCTACTTGAGAAATGAATGAGAAATGAAGGTGAATTGCCTCCATTAAAGGAACAGTGTGTAGGATGTCAAAATATCTTCTGTATATCAGCTGCAATGTAATTCACACTTTTTGTTCCTTTTATTTAGTAGAAAGTTGCTTTCTGGCAATAAAAGAGATGGATGTGGTTTTCACTGAGTAAGCACTGCAGGTAGTTTCTCTCCATCTTTATAAACCTGTTCAAAACACAATTACATTTCACAGGTGATCCAAAATATTAATCACAGTTGTTGCTGTGTCGCACCCTGATGTTGGCAGGAGTTACAGAGTATCTCTACTGTAGCACCTCCTGCCTTCAGGCCAGCAGGAAGATTCACTGTGGCTCCTTGTAAATCCAGTAAAATAGCTGTCAGGAGAGCTTGTGTGAAGAGACAGGGGCCCTGAGGATATCTGTTGTTATACTGTACAGACAGCAGCGGTCTGTCTGATTTTAAACACTGGCATGGCTGTTAGGATGTGGAGATTTTTAGCTTTGTGCTGCTTTTCAGTTGTTGCTCTGCTTTTTGGACTCAGTTTTCAGCAAAGTTTGCTTTTTGCTGTGGATCCCATTGCAGGCATGAGAGTGTTGACACAGACGATGGCACTCCAGCTCAGGTTGTGTAAAAATAACTGCTCTGAAAGTCATGAAATTATCCGCTTCCTTGGCACCTATACTGCTATACTGCAGTTTTATCATTTTCTACTGGCACCCAGTCAAGGACATGGCAGAGATAGCATTACTGGCCCTTTGATTATCTATATATACGCTAATTAAGAAGGAAACACCTCGTACATTAGGCTGTATTTCATCTTTATATATGTGCTATGCTTTTCCATGAAATCCATGTTTATCCTACTGCAGTCACAACACATCCTCATAAACAACAGGTCCATTGCCAATGATTCCAGATATTCGTGGCAGGTGGAGAGTAGAAACAGGCATACTCAGCCGTAAGTATGTTACATAAGTTAAGTATTGACTGAAGTCACTTGATGTTAAACGCATGGCTAACGTGAAATGGCAGCAGTTTGGTTAGGTTTAGGCATGATAAACTACATGGTTAAGTTTAGGAAAAGATCATGGTTTGGTTTAAAATAAGTATGTAAAGCATTATAGATGTGACCAATGCAATCCAATATCAGTAAGGTATTCATTGGATATATACTAGCCATCTCACTTCTGAACAAATACATTACAAACACGTCTTGAACTCTCCTGAATGAAAAGTTGTGCGTTTGTTTGACCTATACATCCACCCAACCACCTCCTTTCACAGACTTCTTCACTCTTTATACTACATCACCTGGCTTCCTCTTTTGCTCCTCATAATCACTAACAACAAATGTAAAAAGTTTACAAAAGTAAACAATAAATGTATGAGTCATGACGACCTATGTGCCCATTTTTCTGGTGAGGACAGGCTGGCAGTCCAGTTAGTCAAAGCTGCATTGCTGGTAAGTTGAGCAAACATCCTGCTTCTATCAGGCTCCTAACAAGCAACAAAATTACTTGCAAAATGCTGTTTTGTACTTTAAGAAACAAAGAAAAGTAGACACCCAAAATAGTTTCTTTTAACAATGAACTTGTTTGTGTTAATTGCTAGGAAGCCTGTGTGTTTACAGTGACACTGTTTCTGGGATGAAGGATTAATTACCACCTTAAAAAGGCTTTTGGGAGGAACTAATGTTCCCTGGGAGGACAGATTTTTTGGAGGAGAAAGGACCGAATCTTCAAATGATCAGCATGGTGGTGCACACTTAATAACACGGCTAAGGTGAATGAAAAAGTAAAATCACTGATTAAGTTTCTTAGTTCACATGATCTCTCTCTCCCTTCATGTGGGGCAGCTAAAGAGGGAGACACTGATCCTTGTTTCAGTTTTTGGCTCTCAGCCTCATTTAAATCACTCTACTGACACACTATGGAACAAACCTGACAAGCCTTCCTGGCACTTCTTTTAATTAAAACACAAAAGTGAGTGGAGTGAAGACAGTACTTGAAGGCTTTGAACAGGGATGACCCCATTATCCTTAACTGTAACGTCACAGAAAGCTCTACAGTGCTATTGGGATCAAATAAGAGGAAAAGGAACAATAAAGAGAGCAACTCGGCAATAAAATGACAGTAATATTACTGTAACTTCATTCTTGCATTCATAACTAGCGAACAAGCAGACCCTTCGGAGTCAGCTGCCACAGACTGGGTGAAATATATTATTCAGCTAAGCACAGAGAGGCATTAGTCTCATCAATTGCTGTCACACCAGAGATAAAAGGTTTGAACTCAGAGCTAGTTTCAGCTGCAGACCTGTCACTAGAATTAATAATACTATCAGTGTCTTTCAGCATGCCCAAGGGCACAGCAACAGTTCACAGACAAACTAACAGACAAACAGTCACAATCACTGTTTGTTATTCTGCCCACAGTTCAATATAATAGGCCCCTGCAGGGATTTACCAGTATAATCGTTCATACATTTGACACTCTCTCTTTGCTGTTTCTCTTCTGCGTTCTCCCTCTTGTTCCTGTTATCATCCCTGCATCACTCTGAGAGAGCTAAATACCTGCTTGTATTTCTCAAACAGCACTGAACAGAGTTTAAACTCATGTCAAACCTCTCAAAGCCACCACATTGCTTGAATTTTTTATAGCATTCTCCCCAAGTGTGGACATGAGTCACATGACCTGGATTTGAGTCAGACTCAAGTCACAGATAATTTGATGACTTTAGTCTTGACTTGACTCAGTAAAATCAAAAAAGACTCAGAACTCGACTTGTTGGACTTGAACAAAAAAATGACTCATGAATTCACATGGACTTGAGCCTTCTGACTTGCTCGCTATTCATTCTCAATTAATTTAATTAATTTAACGTGTTGATGCACACAATTAATCTGGAAACAATAACGCGTTTAAAAAAATTAACACACGATTAATCGCATCACGTGACTTGGGTAGAGTCTGTCTGTGGTCTGTCGCCACTGGAGTTGTCTGAAATACAGACAAACTCCCGTATTTGAGGATTAAATAGCGCGTCCCATTTTGAATCAGTGTGGGACAGGGTTTGTCTTGTATTTCCGTCTTGAATGCAGCTTCATCCCACCGGCTGCCCGGTGAAGAGCCGCCCGACTCTGCCCGTGATCGGGTAAAACTCGCTGCAATCGGTGGTTTGATCACACACGAGAGTGGAAAACACTGTTAAACTCTTGGTTTGACAGTGTCAGTGACAGTGACAATCAGACTAGTTGTAACTCCGCGAGTGTTTCCTATGACGGACGGTGGCCTGTCAGATGTACGGCAGCTTCAGGGGGACAATATTCTCCATTCACAACCAAGTGACCATAGACTGTATGGATGTGACTTGTTTATGAAAGTTGAGGTGTGCAGACGGATACATAGGTATTTATGTAATACACTAATCAAAATGTAGTGCTGATGTGAAAAAATAAACAACTACAATGTGTTATTATTTTTCACCAATCTGTAAAATTGCATCCTTAAATTGTAATGGATTAACTGTACTGCATCCCTCAATACTATATAAGAAAGAATAGAGGAAATATTACAATATTAGTATATTATTATTAAATATTAGTGTATATATAATATGTAGTATTTTAACTGCGATTAATCCCGATTAATCACAGAGTAGTATTGCGATTAATTGAGTTAATTTTTTTAATCGTTTGACAGCCCTAGTTTCAACCAATCCGCCAGCAACCAATCAAGTTGCCAGAGAGAACCAAAATGTTCAAAATGTTACAGACAACTGAAAGATACATGTGTACTGTCATGTATGTCTAAAGAAACCAGAAAACATTCATATTTAAGAAGTTGAACTCAAAGAATTATGACATATTTGTCTTAAAAATTGCTCCAACTGATTAATCAATTATCAAAACAGTTAGCGATTACTTTAATAATCGATTAATAATAGATTCATCATTGCAGCTGTAGAGCTTCAGTTTCTGAGCTTCAGTTTGAAAAAAATGATTCCAAGATAATTTCGTTCATGCGCAAATACTATGTGGTGGTGGTGAAAAAAGTGTAGACTGAAAATTACAGATCTGAACAACCTCCAACTCTGTTCTACATTTAAAGCTGCACAAAGAACGGTAGCTTAAGGCTAATACTAACAATAGTTAAGGGGCCTTCACAAATTTGTTCTGGACTCACTGCGAGGTAGGGCACAGAGAGGCAAAGCACAGCGCTACGTCCTGTCTGCCTGGTATACAAACGGCTGAGCTACCTTTAGCTCTGGATTTAGCTAAGCCTGCCCTGACTATTCACATTTCACCAGGCATTACATTTACTAGCAGATAGTAGTCTGTTTTTAACATTGTGTTACAGAGTTTGGGTAACCCTGAAACACTTGTCTTCGGCCATGTCTGGAATTGATTTGCGAAACTCTTGTAAGATTTTTGCATGATGCTCCTTCATTGTGACGTTAAAACGATGACTCTCGTGAGATCTTCTGCGGCTCTGAGGTTCCCTTCAAGTCTCGACCATCAGCTTCTCCCTCCTCTGCTTGTGTCCCTTCCAAACACCTCTGGTCTCTTCTGCCTGTATCGTCACATACAGCTGTTCTCTCATTGGTTGCACTTTGAAAGGTCAGCGGCAAACGAGGTCAAAGTTCAAGTAATTTGAACTTTGAGCACAGCGGTCAGCGGCAGACCTGAGTGGTGCGCCACGCCGAGGGTAGCGGTGCTGCTTGGTCGGGTGCCACTGCTCTTTCCATAGGAAAACAATGGGACAGCCAGCACAAAGCGTTTTTACCACTGATCATTTGTTGGGGCCATTAGGCAGGGAATCTTAGCTTAACAGCTAAGAAACTTTGTAAATCAGTGAGGCTGGAAACTCACATTACATTATGACTTGTTTAGAAATTGAAACCCAAAGTTTAGGACTTGGACCTTCACTCAGGATTTGCCTGTCTTGACTTGGGAATTGAGTGAGAAGACATGAAGTTACTTGTGGCTTGCAAAACAATGACTTGGTCCCACATCTAAAGTCAGTAAATGTTTTGTTCATGCATTCAGTCACGACAATGACAGCACTCGAGGAACAAATCAGTCAGTTTTCATGAACTCTCTCTTTTTCTAGCCACATTATTCCTGTCACTCTTTAGTTCAGTAGCCTTTTTAGTTTACCCCCAGTGGCTTAAAGTCTGTCTTAAACATATTTGTTTTGTGTGTGTGTGTGTGTGTGTGCATGTGTGTGTGCATGTGCATGTGTGCGTGTGTGTGTATGTGTGTGAATTTTGAAGTGTACCAAAATGAATGATGGCACTACAGAGCCAAGGACATGATTACCATAGCAACAAGCAGAGATAATGCGTTGGTTAGGGCCGTTGAGTATTTGTTGTGTGGTGGTTTGGAGCTCGACCAGCAGGCACAAAGAATTCCTTCCTTTATTCATTTTCATCTGTCTCATTTTATCCTTTTTTCCTGCTAGATTATTTGTTGTCATAAGTAGAAATGAACAGCTGCCATCTTTCTATTACACAAACACACATGCACACACACACACAAACACAGACTTATGGTGTCAGTATTTTCACACATTACTGTAAAATACACGACACTAAAAGCCTTAATTGTAACAAATATTTACATCTTTCACACACAGAGCACCTTCGTACCTGCTCTACTGAATGCCACATCACACACTTCTACAGTAGTTGCTAATCTGGCCTTTCACACCTCGTGCTGTGCAAGCTCTCAGCAGGCCATGTACAGTAGCTGAGCTGACACTAACCCTCTTCTGCCAAATTAACAGTTTATGAGTTGCTTAGTGCAAAAACTTGCCCTAGTGCTCACAAAGCCTTCATGTTTTTTCATTGGAGCACATGTTAAAATGTCATAAATTAGCCTTCTGTTTGCCTGATCTTTCATAATTTCTCTTTCCACATAAGGGAATGTCAGAAATGACCAGTAACTTTCTTTCACTGAAACTTTCACTGAAAAATACTACATTTAAATCACTTTTAGTGTGTCTGTATTTGGCTTTGCTGTGTTTTCACTGGTGTGCCTGTTGCAGAGTCACTAGTCTCTGGCCTTGACTCCTATAACCCATTAAACGCCTCCATCTCCCACATGTGCTGCTTCTCTTTTCTCCATTATCTCAACTGAAAAACTAAACCAAATCAGCAGGGTTAGCAGTCATACAAGGAAAACAGTACAATACCACGCTATGATAAGCAAAAAAAGATAAAAAGTGAGAACTAAGACAATAAAAGGGGTAAATATGAATGTCTGTAAGTAAGAGTCTTCATCAGTAATGTGTAGATAAGCCTGCTTTGGATTTATGAGGATCCTCTGGTTTTCACGTGTGCACATGCATGTGTGCAGTCATGTACATTTGTCAGAGCATGTTCTGTCAACACAGACTGACCCCAAGATGAGACAGTGGTTGCATGTAATACAATATTCCAGTTCCATTCTAACAGGCTTTGTTATTCATTAAACCCTTCGAGGCTCCATCTGGACACCCTGAGACAAATCGGTTCTCTCACCACCCAATCAGGTGATTGCATGTCATGTAAAACACAATATGTGAACAAGGGGTAAGCTGCTCTTAAAGAACTATAACCACACAAATATAAAATTTTAAGTTACAAACAACCTGCTATTACTATTTTGACACTGTTACCACTTCTAACATGTTTTGCAAAAAAGGAGGCAAAGGCTATTATGAATGAAATATTGTTGTGGCTATAGGGTAACATACCCAGATCTCTAACTGAGCAGAAAAGGTGTTCAGACAGCACAGAACTATTCAAAAGTAAATTTGGAAATTACCCAAGTAAGAAAATGTTTGTGCAGTAAATTCTATATGTTTAGATAAGTAGAATAAACATTTTTAATTCATTTAAAAAAATACCATCTATCATAGGCTACACATAATGGCCAGACAAAAAATTTAAAATGTTGAATGTTAAAAATCCTACCCTAAACCCTAACCCTAATAGCAAATGCTGCAGTTGTGAGACCTCATGACCAACAGCAGGTAAAGCAGCTGTCTCAATGATGTAGGGCTGCACAGGGCTTTTCATTGTTAATTAATCAGTTGATCATTTTCTCAATTAATGGATTAAATAATCCTGTTGCAATCTAGTCAGCTGAAAATAGGTCTAAACATGTGGAGAACACGGATGTAAATCCATCTGTAATGATTATTTTAATTGTCGATTAATCTGTTGATCATATTCTCTATTAATTAATAAGTTGTTTGATCCATAAAATGTCAGAAAATGGTGAAAATGTTGATCAGTGATGACATACTCAGATGTCTTTTGTTCACAACTTAAAGGCACAAATGCAATACAGCATTTTAATGCTTCACACATTTCTATGGGGAGTTGAACTGACACACACACACATACACGCAACATATTTATTAATATATTTTATATTGCCAACCACAGTCTCATGCCTTATATGCTCCTCTTTATCAATTATACCTACCTCCTGCTCCTTTTTCATTTGTATTTTTCTCTCTCCCCCATACACTCGATCTGTCCCTCTCTAATTCTCTTTCTCTGTCTCTCTCACTGTAAAGGAAACATATGTAGAAATATAAACCCAACAAGGGGACATCACAAACATCACTGCTGCTCTTGCTCTTCTCAAATACTGCCAAGCCAGGATCTGACTGATTCAGAGCTCGTTATCGCAGCACACAGTGACGCAGGAAGGGGGACACAGAGAGCAACTCGCACCCTGGTGGTTCAATCTAAACAAGTGTATACTACATACCACCGCATGGGATTTGAATCCTTTCATGAGAGCCATCTAAATTTACTTCATGTCTCTCTCCCTGCTATGTGTCTCTTCACCTGTCTGCCTGACTGACTGATGCAAATGCTGTTTACTGAATCTGAAACCAAAGGTAATCATTATCAATTGAATGAGCTCTCACCACCAGTGCATCAGAGTGACGGTGGAAGACGTGCTGCATTTTTGTAACAGACTCAAAAAATAGCCTGGTGAGCCTTTTGTTTCTGCTGTACTGTCAGAATGAGTGTGGGCACATAAATCCACCATAATCCAGTATCTTATCGCTGTATTCAGATGCACAGCGATGCATCCACCACCCCCACCCCTCCAGATGCATGCACGAAACAAGCCTGCTCCTACTCTACTGCTCTGCTGTGGTCACAACTTATTAAAATTTAAATGATTTTCTACTCAGTCAAGCTCACATAGAGCAGAATAACAGCATATTACATCAGTAAATAAATCAAAAAGTATTAAAAATCTGTTGAAGCAGTCAAAAAAAAATCAACTCAAAAGAACAGAACACCAGAGTTCAAGCTGAGAGCACGTACAGTAAAGGACGACTATTACAGACTCTCTGCCAGTACCCTTCTGCCTGAATATGCATACACATACAAGCTGCATGGTTCCATTACAGAATTGCTCGATATTTGTATTTCTTTTATTTTATCAAGTGCAATAGGTATTTGTGATTGGTATTTGTGTCAGCCAGGTGACAGTTTGACACATTTGTTCTCAAACATGTGAAACACATATATTTGTATTTTTTATGGCAGAGTTTTTCAGACTGGAAGGGGGTTTTCAGGGGAGGCTCAGTGAATGGAACTGAAAAATTTTACATAAGTTATTACTTAAGTTATCAAAGGGAGATTACATAGAATAGCCTACATGTTTGTGATTTGGTTACAGAAACAGTTCAGACAAGTTATGTCAGACAGCAGTATTGCGCTATTTTGGTTCACTTTTCAAGTGATTGTGAGATCAATAACATAATAATATGTAAGTGGCTGGTAGATTTGCTTCACTCTGTTGAGTGGTTGGTAAAATCACTAACCATTTGGTTAATTTCAAACTCTGCCCATAGACATCCAGGAGGGGAAACTAAGCAAATAAATGAAGGGGGGCACCTTTTTCAAAGCTTTGTCTGAGGGGAGGCCCACAGTCTCAGACTTTGAAAACCCCTGGACTATAGGAATAAATAGTTTAACAGCCAGACCCCTCGTGTAAGCCCTGTGTAGCTGCTGTACCGCACACACACAGACACACACTTTGAAGCAAACTCATCCTCACTTGTCATGCTTTCACATACGCTACTGCAGTGCCACAGCAGATGGTAAGCACAACCCTGAGTTCACTTCCTGAAACAAAAAGAAACACAGAGAGAGAGAGAGAGATGGGGAGGAGGAGATAGAGACTGTCTATCTCATCACATACTGTCCGTCCAAGAGCATTACTGTCAGCAGAAGACAATGCAGCACTGAATGATTAGCACACACACACACACACACACACACACACACACACACACACACACACACACACACACACACACACACAGGTATCATCTCTCCTCATTCCTCTCTCTGTTTCTTTTTTTGCATCCCCCTCTTCTTCTCTCTCCATATTTTCTGCTCTTCTTCCTATAAAACTGTGTAGAAACTCTGATCCGTCAACATCTATTGTGAGATGTAATTTTCACCATCCTCTGCCTACTGAACTTTTAATGACAAACTGACAGGAAGACTGTCGTGGCATATGGCCTAGCATCCTATAGAGGAAGCTGTATACAGGGAACTGTGTATGTGTTTGTGTGAGGTTTAAACATCTATGATAATGCTCCCACTCTCTGATGCATTTTTCAAAATGGGGATTCAATCAATCAATTAAATTTATCTCCAGAGTCTGGAGAAAAGACTGAGAAAGAAAAACAGTAACAACATAAAACTACCATAAGCTACAGTACAGGCCCATTACATCTAATAATCAGCATCACTATAAATAACCAATTCTCAAAATAGAGTGTGCAGCTTGTGGTAGGATTAACTCAGGCATTAAATATGCTGTACTTTATGTGCATACTGTATATTTACTGTACATGTATTATCTAAACTGTACTGTACTGACTATTTATTGTAAACGCTCCTTATCACTGCTTCACATGTGGGTACATTTGTGCTGACGAACATATGACTAACACTACAAAATCCTGGCACACACCTCTTAGCATCATTGTAAGTGACCGTCTCTGCATACTGCTCTGTTTAGTCCCACATCATAGATGAGCAGCATAGAGTAGGAATGTTCCTAACGACTAATCTCCCTAATTAATCCCTAACTAATTAAACAGAAATTTAAATTTACACTAGTTGACTAGTCTAAAAGTAATAAAACACTCAGAAAACGATGTCATATTGGTTTGCAAAGTGTGGCAAACATTAGCAGTGCTAGCACCAGTAGCCTGCTCTCCTTGCAGATTAATGTCCACGTGCCTGTATTAAATGTGGTTACACATTGCTCAAGTCAAGTGGTTATATACCAGTTTATTATGGCATAGTCTATGTACAACCTTATTTTCTAGATCAAAATATTAAAAAATTGAAAAAAAAAATTAAAATTATGATTGAGATATTTGACCTTATTGCTTGGCTTTAAAACACATTTTGTGTCTGTTTTTCTTCAATTACATTAAATCTGACTGATAGCATTTCTGAGGTCTGCAACAAGTACTGACATCCACTCATGATTTACTACTGTGTGGCAGAGGAGTCTTTGGCTTGATGTCGCTTGTAGCAAACCAAAACCAAACCAAACTTTCCCTAACATGCGTTTCAGCTTTATCAGGCATCTGGCATCTCACCCAAAAGCTCCAGCAGATACAAACACAATGTGCTGGCATCAAGATCAGATGAAACCTTAGTGGTAAAAAACACTCTCTGTCTTAGTCTTGAGCACTTGTAGGCTATATTGCTCTTTTCTAGAATATTCTTCCTCTCCTTACAACAACTCTCACACAATAGTCTGTACCTGAGATACGGCTGCACAATTGTGGCCAAAATGATTATCATGATTACTTTTTTTTAGCAATATTGGGGTCATGATTATCACAATTATTTGTTGATTTCAGGGACAAAATATTTTGAGTACACTTTTACAGTTACATAAACAGAACACCACTTCAGTGTTGTGCTACATTCCTGCTAATTTACAAATCTGTGCATCAAAATAAGACAGGTCCTTGTTTACAGTGCAAACTCTAAATGAAACTGTACCAGAACTTTTTAAAGTAAATTAAATCAACAGAGCACTGCTTTCACTTTCTTGTGCTACATTCATACGATGACGCGCTGTACAGCATTGCTGTTATGGCTGTCAGAGTTGACGCTGGACAAAGATGGGGAATCGGTGAGGTAACCTTAGCAACGCTATTCTTCTTGGCCTTCATGCATTCATCACACTGCAGTTTGTGATGTTTTTGCAGGTGGGTGAACAAGTTAGTTGTGTTTTTTTGCAGCAGACACAAGTCACATTTACCCTTTCTCACTAAAAATCACTTGGCCTCAATTCAAAATACCAAACCATAGATAATGACACATTTCGAGTGACTAGCTCTTCGCCTTCTGCTCCAGATGTTTGAGTTTCATTTTGTCCATCTGCTCTCTGTTGTTTATTACTCTTCTACTCTGGACTGTGGGTGCAACATCCAGGAAATTTTGCACAAGCTGCCGCTGCAGGGTGTCCGGCTGTCAGTTTAAAGAAGTGCTGGAATTGATATGCAGTTTTCTGAGTATTTTAAACAACCATATCACTGTTGATCGTGTTCATGTAATTGCAAAAGACAAATCGTAATTGAGATTACTATTCAACCAAATGTGCAGCCCTAAACTGAAACATGTTTGAAGTGGCTGTGGTCACTAGTATCACTGTAGTGTCAGAACCACGCCATCATTTCTGTTTTCAAGGCAGACCAGCCAATACACCGATCAATCAAACCCCACCAGACTGCCTTTTTGGATGCCTCTAGCTGTACACAACTGAGTCCATTTGTAGATAGCAGAACAATTTCCTTTCAGTTCAATGTCACCAGCCAGGTGTAGCTCTGTAAATTCCACTTTTAGTCCTGGCATGTTTACTTGCTGCATCCACGAGTCCTGGCTGTTGTTTCCGACGCAGAGTTAACATGGCACTGAGCCATGGCCTGTGTGCTGCTCACCTGTCTGCCAGCTCTCATTACTGGTCAAGCCGCATCACAGCGCACTTATATTACATATTGTCTAGACAAGTTCAAAGTCTGGACAGTATGTAATGATATGATCTCAAACAACAGTTTTCTGATAGTCTGGAACAGTGTTATAATAATCCTAACCAGAGTGTTGAAGGTACAATTTGCAATACATCACAAAATTATAAAAAAAATTACTTAAATCATTGTAGAAGAAAGGTTACATGTAACATTATGTTGATATTCAGTTCCTTTCATTGTGTCCTCTGCTGCCCTGTTCAACAATACAGCAGTCAAGAACACTTATATTTCCATTTATAGCACAACCCTATACATACAGCAGTAGAATAAGCTGAGAAAGCATGTGAGAAGCCAGTAGTGTAACAAACACAAACAGAAGAAATCCATCAATTACATACAAGTTATGTTTCTAACATCTTAACTGACATCTTCCATAGACCTTGTTTAAGATAGTCACACGCACTGAGTATTACCTCAGCATCTTTTCAGGCCTAGGCCTTTTATCCAGGTTAGAAATCAAAAATAGGTCATTTCAAATAAGGGAAAATAAAATCTTGCAGTTTACAGATGAAAAATTTATGTCCCTGCAAGAAAGAAAAAGTTATTGTGCATCATTAACCTATTTTGTCATGTGCAGAGCATGACAAGCACCCTCATTTTATCAGAGCACTTTGCTGAACTTTCATTTGGCAACAACTACAACACACGCAAGTCCTAAAATAAGCGTAAAAATTTACCTACAGCAGCAAAACTATTGCCAGATTGAGGTCTGATAGTGTTGGATGTATCTTATTTCCCTGCTTTTACTCTGAAGAGTTTTATAATGTGACTTTATTCAATTGAATATTAACATCATCAAATACAGGGCCATAGATAAGTTATTGCTACCTTCAGCCTTCAACCTATCAATATCTCTTTTTTTTTCTTCACACACATGCACACACGCACACATGCACACCAGTCTGGTTTCACAGTGATCTGCAGAGCTTGGAAAGAAAGAGATGGCACCATATTTTACGTAAGACTCACAGCCCGAGGCTCAAGAGTCAAACACACAAGTCAGCTGAGCAGCAACACTGCTGAGGTCAAATCCGACTCAGACACTCTGCCCACACTGCAGAGCTGTCTCACCACACCACAGAGAGAGAAGAGAGAGAGTTAAAAAAAAGTGTTTAGGTGTGTGGGAGAGAAGCAGAAGCAGAGTCCTCTTCCATTCATGGTATTTGAAAGCGTTAGGATATGAACATTTGAGTACTTCTGAGCAAGACGAAGGAGAGAGGTTTGAGATTTGTGTGAGACAGTATGTATATGTGAGAAACCAAGTGTAAATGAACTGAGGAGAGAAAGAAGGAAGAAGAGAGGAGATGTAGTGATAGACAGGACACACAAAGAACCTGTAGGAACTGTCAGTAAACTCTCACCAGGTAGCAGACAGCAAACCTGACAGCATTTATTCACAAACGCTGTCAGGTTTGAATGAGCAGCTTCTGTATTACTGATCAGTCTGGAGGCTGAGGATCAAATTTGTAACGTGTAGCGCAAGCTCACTGAAAACATACTGCAGGCTTGGCAGAAGGTGCCTCAGATGGTGCTGGCAAGAATGGCTTTATGAAGTGCCACAATATGACAGCAACAAAAGGCACGTGAGAGGGGATTTTAAGGCAGAGAGGGGGAACCTTGAGGCAGGTTATCAACAAGATTTCAAGCTGTTTTCTTAGAGTGTTACATGACAAGATTTTTTAAAGCAGTACATAACAAATTCCTGAGGGTCCAACAAAAGTAGGGGTGGGCAATATTGTTGAAATCAGTGTTAAGATATTAATACAAATATCTGACACTGATATGCATCATGATTCTGTAAATGAGTTCAAAGTCTGTTATAAACTTTTTTTGAAATCATGGAAACTTACATTACATTGGACAAAATTCTTTACATATGTAAAACAAACATTTAAATTTCAAATTATCATAATTAGAGCAGCAACAATTAGTCGATTAGCTATTAACTTAATTGTCAACTATTTTGACATCTTTTATCTTATTTTTTTTAGAAATTCAACATTTCAGCTTCTCAAATGTGAATATTTTCTGGTTTCTTTACTCATCTATGACATTTAAATAAATATCCTTGTGTTGTGGACAAAACAAGACATTATCTTGGATTTTGGGAAACACTGACAAGAATTTTCACCATTTTCTGACATTCTAAAGACCAAAAGAATATCATTTAATCAAGAAAATAATCAACTGATTAACTGACAATGAAAAAATAATATTTAGTTGTAGTTAGTAAAGCTGCAATAATTAATTGATTATTCGATTAGTTGTCAACTATTAAATAAATCGCCAACTATTTCGATCGATTTCGATTAAACTGTTTGAGTGATGTTTTAAGAAAGAAAAGTCAAAATTCTCTGATTCCAGACTCTTAAATGTGAATATTTTCTGGTTTCTTTCCTCCTCCACTACAGTAAACTGAATATCTTGGTTGTGGACAAAACAAAACATCTGAGGATGTCATCTTGGGCTTTGGTAAACAGTGATTATATTTTTCACCACTTTCTGACATTTTATGGACCGAACAACTAATTGATTAATTGAGGAAATCATTGACAGGTTAACAACAATGAAAATAATCATTAGTTGCAGCCCTACACATGAGGGTCTTTCTAGGTAGTGTGTCCTTGCATGGATGACTTTTTTATACCATCTGGTTTTTTCTATGTTTTTAACTTTGAACCCTGAAATGTGCAAATTCTTGCACAACAGATGAACTACGCTGCATTCAAAATTATAAATTATGTTGTCATCTCAATTCAAATGAAAAATTGAGCAGCATAATAAAAGAATAATGAAGATGTATCAGCTCACTAGATGAGAAAAGAAATATAGACAGCAACATGAGTAGCACAGCAGCACATACAAACAGCTGGAGGAAAAAAAACTAAAGCACATACAAACAGCTTTTTTCAGTCACTAAACCCTGCACATTACACACACGCACACTCCTGACTCTGACGCACACACCTGTACTTCATGCCAGTGTGTTTCCCCGTCGACTCCTTGAGTGAAATGTGGCGTGGGGTGAAGGAGCCGAAACTGCGGGCAATGATGGCCACAGTGCGGAACTTGGCCCTGGCTTGGTTGACCACATTGGGGCTGGTGGCGCTCTGCTTGCTGTGGTCCCCATTCCCCCTCTTCAGGTTGTGGTCCGTGCAGGCAATGGACACCTGCATGGCTGAGCTTCAGTGGACGGAGCGGAGTGCAAGACGAAGAGGGAAAAAGTGCAGACGGGACAGGTGGAGTGGAAACAGACACCAGCAGTTGAAGCCTGAAGTCCCACACTTTCAGCGTGCCGTCCTCTTTTCTTCAAAATCTGTGCTTGGGTTCTCTTGATTCCTTTTTGCAGTTCTTCTTCTCTCCTTGGAAATAGATTAAGTCTTCAGTCAGCTCACTTCCAAATGCTGTGTCTCCATTTGCATCACTTTTTTCTGAAGCTACAAAAGCTTTTCCTCTTTTCTTTTTACTCTCACATCAAGTCTTCCATTTTAATTCTTTCCTTGAAGAAGAGCAGCAGCGGAACAGGTCAATCATCAAAAAGCCTGAAAAGAACAAAAGACTCTTCAGTTCTTTGAGGGATTCCCAATTTATTTTGCCGACCGGTCTTCTTTTCTCCCTTGTCCTGCCTCTGATACCGAGCTTGGGAAACTCTTTAACAGGGTTTCAGCTGCGGAATGACAATCAGACGAGCTGGGGAGAGTGCAGGGAAGAACGCAACAGAGAGAGGGAGATGCGACCCAGGCACTCCGCTCTGCCTGGTCTGACTGTGGGAAGAGAGAGGGAGAGAGCGATAGAGTGAGGAGGGGAGAGGAGGGTGAAAGAGGAGGGGACAGGGTCAGAGGAGGGAGACGGAAACAGGGGCAGAGAGAGGAAGGAGGAAACAAGAAGGAGTCACTCTCAGGTCCTGGCAGCACACACCATCACACTTCTGCCATCAGCACTTTTTCCCATCTTGTCACTTCTTCTTCTCTTCTCCCTGCTCCTCTTCAGCGCTGCCTTGCTCCCGCCTGCCGATGTTAATGCGTGTCACTAATATGCTTGTGCCCCAGTTTCCCCCTCTTCCTCTCTCCTCTCCCCTTTTATGTCTCCCCCTCGCTCTCTGATATTTGCTCTCTATCCGATATCTGTCTTTGCCTTCTTCCTGTTATTTTTGTTTTCCTCAGCAGGGCGGCTACTTCGCCGTCAGCGCACCTTCAGGGAACTGAGAGGCATGTGGTGCAACACAGCTTTCTCTCTCTCTCTCTCTCTCTCTCTCTCTCTCTCTCCTCTCTCTCTCTCACTCCCACTCTCATTCTGTCTCTCTCTCCTCTCCCTCTCTCTCTTTAGCTCCCACTCCACCTGTCTCACTCACCCTTTCACTCTCGTTTTTCTCACCTGTCACACCTCTCTGAAAGCTCCTTTCTCTCTTTCTCAACAATAATTTCGATGCTGTTGCCCTTTATTCCCTCTGCACTCTACATGCTTTTCTCTCTATGGTATTAATTTTTCTTATTCTCGCCCTCTTTTTCTGTCTATTTTTCCTCTATTTTCTGGACCAGCAGACAGGTGATTGTTGCTCATTATTTTACAGTACACTAACAAGACATAACAAGGTGTACTTTGTATCAAATTAGACAAAAACTATGAAAAAATGTGTTCATTACTGGACAGCATTACACCCTTTATTAGACTTTTATTAGAATTAATTA
Source organism: Lutjanus argentimaculatus (assembly GCA_034769285.1). Classification (NCBI taxonomy): domain Eukaryota; kingdom Metazoa; phylum Chordata; class Actinopteri; order Lutjaniformes; family Lutjanidae; genus Lutjanus; species Lutjanus argentimaculatus. The sequence goes on from JAWZSL010000001.1 coordinate 10,659,762, forward strand.
AAAGGTAATTAGTGACACATTACAATAGAAGTGCTCTGAAATCTGAAGTGTATTATTTCCCACTATTAGACCTTTATTAGACTGTGGAGTCACCCATGGACAAAATATTCCTCTACCTCTGTAATTTTGGACTTTACCTGGTAGATGTGCTTCAAATGTTTTTAAAGGAAGAAGAAGATATCTAATTTTACTTTAGTTAACAGTATAGTACGCAGTTTGTTACATCTTATTAGTGTACCATTAGGTGTATAGTGTCTAACTAGGATATACCTACTGTCTAATAAAGAATGTTATTTCTAGCTTTTGTCTAATTTAATACAAAGTATATCTTGTTACATCTTATTAGTGTACTGAATAAAATGTGGCCCAAATAGCAAATACCTGTTGGCTCATATACTACGAATACGAATACGAATACGAAATACTTTATTGATCCCCAAGGGGAAATTCATTAAAGACTACTATTAAATATTACTGACAACATATCAGTAAACATATACTGAAATTGGCGAACTGAAATAGTCTTGTTCAAATTCATTCATCATGTTTTGTACATTTTCTGTACATGTACACATAGATTCAAAAATTATGCAGTATGTGCAAGGCAGAAACATATATTTGCTGACATAAAGTAATCTTTTTTTCCCCAAATCCCCTCACACACTGTACATACAACCCCCATAGGCAGCTACAAATCAAAGCGAACGAGAGGAGGATGGATGGACGAGATGGGGGAGGTGTGCACAGATTGGAATCAAGAGAAAGAAAAACACTAAAAACAGCAGGCTGGTGTGTATCAGAGCTGAGAGGAGAAGAAATTAATGCATCTGTGTTTGTGTTTGATTATAGCATGAGCATCTGCCTGCATATGAATGACTGTGTATTTGTATGTGTGTGTGTCTGTGTTTACAGAGTAAGGTGTTTATGTTGTGTGCTTTCCAGTAATTCTATAAGGGGTGTCAAGCAGAGGTAAGTGGAGCATTTTGCGGCAGGGTCTCTCTTTCTGTGTGTGGTGTGTGTGTGTGTGTGTGTGTGTGTTGTGTGTGTGTGTGTGTGTGTGTGTGTGTGTGTGTTGTGTGCATGCAGTGGATGAGCACATGTGGTGTAAATGTCAGAACTGCTGTGGTTATATTCGCAAGTGTTTGAACAGAACAGACAGACCATATCATCATCTGGACTTGACGAATACACATAAAAAGCTAAATATGCATGTATGTTGTTTGTGAGGTTCTTTCAGCAGATGCTTTTGCTGTAACCACTGATAAATTTCGAATGTTAACACACATGAAAAAGGCCACACCAAAAATAGTCTACAAGAGAACATGGTTGTAAATGCCATGGAAATGTCATGCTAACACCTGTGTTATCAGTCAGGTTGTTCTTTCAAAATCAGCATCCAAAGTAGAGCAACAACTTGGAATTAGCTGTATAACGTATTCAGCATGTCACACAGCCAGCTGAATGTGAGCCACATGTACTATTAGGTTAGTTTTCCAGACAGTTTTCTGTCAGTGCTGAACAAAATGTCTGGGTATTGTTTGTGCTGACACAAAACCTGCAGTCCAAAGACAAAGAAAACTTTTCTTGACACGTTACTTTGACGACTATAGACATGAAATGCTGTACAGATATCCATGGTGCCCAAAGGATGAACTCTTATAACTTTGGTGATCCCTTCAGTGTTCCTGCCCTCTTTCTTTCATTTTAATTATTTATGGGGGGCTTTTTGTGCCTTTAGTACAGCGGAGGATAGACAGGAGGGGGGTAGAGAGAGGGATGACATGCAGCCCAAGGCTGGAATCAGGCCACTCTGGCCGCAGCCTCAGTACATGGGCGACCAGGGCGACCCCACCATCTCTTTCTGGGGACATTTGTGGTTTGAGTGAACTGTCCCATGAACTACTGGATACATTGCTGTGAAATTCTGTATACACAAATAATTCTTAAGATGAATTGTAATAACTGTGATGATCCCATACATTCTATCACGTTTTATCCCCATACCATAAGCCTTCACCAACGCAATGTTATAGTTCTGCAAACATCCTGATTCCTTCCTTTTAGTTCAACATTCTACAACAACAGCAAACAGTACTTCATCACTGGCTAGCATCAGGACAACTAAAGCATGGGTTTACTAAGCCTACTCAAACTGCTAATGCGATCCTTACAGAGGAACCAGAAACATGAACAGTGAAAATTTAGGAGTGAATGGAAGCAGGCCTTAAAGTGGCTAAAATATGACAGATCTATGACAAATGTACTATGATGTGTGCCACCAGGTTTCAGTTTCCAGTTTTAGAGGTGCAAATCACAAGTTTCATCACTATACGATACTATATCGATTCTTTAGACAACATTACAATATTTCACCAGAAGAGCTGAGTGTAAACTACAGTATTACCTACAGTAGATGACAGTAAATTTGCCCCCAGCTTAGAGAAGCAGAGAGGAGTACCAGCATGGACAAAAGCAATGTACAACTATAGACATGGTCAGCACAAATCCTATTTTAGTCACCCAAAATAATTTAGAATTAGAATTTAGAATTGGAATTCAAAATTAGAATTTAGAATTAGGAGTGTAAATCAAAAGTTTCATCACAATATGATATTACATAAGTTCTTTGGACAATATCATAAAATCTAACACAATACCAGGGGTTGGGGGAGCTGAGTAAAACCTACAGTATTCTCTACAGTAGATGGCAGTTGACATGTCCCCAGTCTGGAGAGGCAGAGAGGAGTACCAGCGCAGAAGCTAAGTAATTTACTACTATGGAGAGGGTTAGCAGCAAAATGTATTTTATCCACATAAAAAAGTGTAAAAGAGTAAATCATTTCTCAGTTTCATCACAACGCAATATATTGATTCTTTGGATAATGATACAATATCTGATGGTATCATAAACCACATAACCCACGATATAATTTCGATTCCATTCGGTCCAGGGTCCTCCGGTCAATATGAGGCGATATATTTCAATATAATAGTTCAGTTACATGATGACGGAGAGAGCTGAGTGTAACAGCTGTCTGACAGTTACAAATATGAGCAGTCAGTAACAGGTTTAAATGGCAGTCCAGGTAGAGGAGTGAGTAGAATTCAAACAGTCACAGTCAGTTCTCAGCATTGCAACAGCAAATCATCCCTCACTCCCTCGCTGCCTCCTTTCATACAAGGCAAACAATGAAATTATTATGCTTTTTTCTGACTCAAATGTAATCCCTGCTGTGAGAGTTTAAGAACAGAGTTTTGTTGTTGTGGCTGAGACTAACTTTTACTCGATCCCTGCAATGCAGCAGAGTCTGACCAGAAGTTGCAACTTACACCTATAACTTGCTTTATGGACGGTCTGTAAACAGTGCATCTGTAAACAGTCTGTAAATATGATGTTATGAATTCATTACTGGGGCTCCTCCTGCTAAACTGACTTTATCTAAATAGGGTTTTGGAATCACTCAATAAGAGCCTTTTGGGATGAAGGGTTTATGGAAACCAGGGCCAGAGCTGCCTGTTGAGGTAATTGGTTTCATCTGACCAACTGATTTGGATCCAGCCTGTTGTTTTAACCTGATGTATTTCATCAATTTCAATTCAGCAGCACAGAGGCCCATTGTCTAATCCTACAATCAGTCTTACAATCAGCTCACTCTGTCTTTTCTCATAATACACTGTATACATTTAAATTAAACTTGTCTCTGAACAACAAGAATGTATATTTTTATCGTAGTGTTATGGCCTTTGCATTGTCTGTTCATTTATATAGTATATATCATGTTTGTGCAGAGGAAGAGGTCAGAAAGCATGTTTTTTTAATCCAATTTCCGTCATTCTCAAAATGAACTCTTCATATTATCTCCATCCCTCCTGCTCCACCATTCCCACCTTACTGAGAAGAAGTACACAGCCTCAGATCAATCTCATACCTAATGGAAAAGCACTCTACAGCAGCTCATACCAGATCAATCTCGTCCCACTCCTTGGGGGAACCGCAGATTCCCAACCAATTCCACACATGGAATTGGAGCTGGTTTAAATCCTCTTTCCTCTAATGAGGAGGGGAAAAGCGCTGAGTGAAAAAGGACTGTGGTTGGAAGATGTGTTACTGTCCTGAAGTGTGTGTGCAACACACCAGTCTCTACCAATCACTGTCAAAACACCATAGCTGCTGGATGAAATTTACTGTAAACAAAAAATGTGTCATAATTCGGTGTGTGTGTTAATCTGAATTTAAGTTTATCAAATATGTGTACAGTATGATGACTAATTTGATATTCAAACTCATAATCATTCCTGTGACCTAAAATGACGAATGTCAGCCCATGTTTTGTGTGTGAAGGGTTATGTGCGGCTGTTAATAAAAGCAAAGCGAGCGTCACTGAAATGAGTGAGAAAAACACCAGAAACAAACAAACAAAAAAAACCAAAAGCAAATCCCGTCTTCCTCTCTGAGGTACAGAGCAACAATTTTCCAAAGTGTTCACAATTAACAAAACAAATTTCATTAACCATGCTAGCAACATTTCTCTAAGAATAGATATGTCAGTTGTTCAGTCAGCTGGTCCACCACTTTGGTCTAGAAGGTGCCTCAGTACAGTCTGAAGTGCCACTAGCAGGCCTGTAGACTACTAGTCAGAGGTGGCAAAAGGACACACATTGTTTACTCAAGTAGACGTTTGTGTAAAAAGGAATCTAGTAAAAGTAGTACTGATTCAACATTTTTACTATTTAAGTAAGAGTGAAAAGTAAAGGCTCTGAAATGTACTCTAAGCCCAGTAGCCCTCTGACAGACATTTCTTCTAGATGTTTCTGTCCAAAGCTAACTGAACCTCATCTTTTCTCTGCAGTTCAGTCCCCCATTCTAGTCTGTTTCATCTTGTTACATTGTTTTTGTCTTGTTACATCTGCCATGCGTGATATGTACTATATGATGGATACACCATGGAATCATTTTTTCTGTGTTATTGTCCCGTCCATTTGGGTTGAATTTTGGGCTATGACGATAACCAGATTACCAAAGTACCTCGATCATGTGATGCCTACCATGGTGTTGGGCTCATTACTGTCATCACTGCAAGTTTTATTTTTCATATTATTCTACCATGCAATGCATTTGGGATCAGCACATTAATCTTTTAATAAATCTATGGATCAGCACTGCCACACACAAGTCATGAACACAGCTTCTGACTGGTTTGCATCAGGAAAAAGGCCTCTGATTGGTCGACACTCAACCCAAGGCATCATAGAATTGTCAGTGGACTGCTAAAAACATGCAAACATTAACTCTTTTCATCACAGAAAAATTTATAAATTATCACAGAAGACATTCATGTTGGCTATGCTAGATTTATTTTGCCATGTCTCCAAAAAAACACTGCAGTTCAAGGCTGGATTACCAAGTTTCTGAAAGGGATATGATCACACCAGAGCCAACGTTGTAAAGGTACAACACTAGCACTAGCATTAGTATTAGCATGATCTTTACTACTCAGCTTATTTTGGGGCTAACCGCTGTCCATTTTTCAGCAGTTGGGAAATAACAGACAAGAGTTTCTTAGTCTTGAGAAGCTGCAGTGTTGCTTAGCTGACACAATGTAACCTGTACTGTACATTTACCGCCTGATTGACAGTTTACTTATGCTTATGAAAACTAAAGTAACGTACCTCTTTGAAAAATCTAAAGCATAGCAAGTATAGATAGTGGTGTTAGAATGTAAAAGTAAAATGTAAATAAAAAGTAAAAGTAAAATAAAGTCTACCCTCTGGGTATTGGCCACATTTCACAGTTTTTCTCCAATATTTAAAGAGTTCTCCTGTATGTCTGCATTTATAAAACGGAAAGGTGAAATCCGGCAATCTGATTGGCTGTTAACTGTGATATAATGAGCGTATACCACAGCTACTATTCTAAAAAGCCTTATCACAGCATATCACTCCGCTTCAGGGAAGCAACAATGTTTCCATGACCACAGCTAACTGTTACAGTACGCAGCAAAAAGTAGCCGGTTTTGATGTTTATTTTTTGACGGCGGTTAACAACATTTAAACATGTTAAACATGTTTAAACATGTGGCCGTATTATTATTAGATTAGATTATAAAATCCTGCACTGTGCGTCAATGAGTAATTAGGAGTCAAATAGCGGACCACGGACAGCTCCCGTATAATGACAGTCACAGGATCAGCACCTTGACAGCGACTATGACACTTAGGGCTCTATAGGGTGATCTGTCACTGTCTGATTGAACAGCCTCATGGAAATGATATTTTACAATTCTTCGCATTATTTACTAACGAAATTCGTTAAGGCAAGTAATTTGGTGCTTTTAAAGTCATGATATTCAGATGCCGCTGCTGCGTCTCCAGGTGCCTGCCACGATGTCACATATAGTCGACTTAATAAAGTCAGTGATCACTCAAAGCTAAAACTATTAAAAAAAACTCTCATTCATTGAGGTTTTGGGTGGATTCTTCTGGACCACTCACTCATAGTTAACTGCGGGGGGGCCTTGCATGTTTACGTTACGGGGCTGATTGTCAGAGAAGCAACAATGTATCCATGACAACAAACTGTTACAGTAGGTAGCAAAAAGTTGCTGCGGTGTTTTGACAACGTTAACAAACCGACTAAATTAGTTGAATTCACATGTTTAAGGTTAACTTTCACCTCCAGATAGGGTTAACAATGGTAGAGTTGATTGAGCAGTGACTTTCTCCCAAAAAAAAGGCGAGGAATAGACGACATGCAGAGCTAACGTACGGAGAGGTGGGACTATTTTTTTCACAGCGGGGCTATTTTATTAGATAATATGTATTTCTGTTTAATTAAAAACTACATGAAAATTATTGTGTATTCCTCTTTCATATTGCCATTATTGGTAACCGTTTATTGGTAACCGCGTCGGGCCGAAGAACGCCCCTTAGCTGTGGTATAATGAGCGTATATCACGGCCTGTCGTGATGTATTGCTTAAATGTATTTGCTTTGTTTGAACAATAGGTCACATGCACACAATCGATTATATCACTTTGAGATACATGCAATGGATGCATTGTGTAGGAGCCCAAAATCAATATTCCTCATATAACACAGAAACAATGCACTCACAAGTGTGAACACACTGTACCTGGATACATACTGGCGGATTTTATTAAATTATCAGACACACCACACATTTATTGCTGTGTTGCTCAGTAAAGGAGGCTACAATTCAGCAGTAATCAATACAAGCATTCATGTTTTATTAGAGGTTTTACAGCTACTCTGCAGCCCACAGAAGAAAAGCAACGGCAAGCTCAGAGAGCTACTGATAAACAGTATTTGTTGAGAATAATCTTAATGTCTGTGATGGTAGCTTAATCACAAGTGAGCGTTGGGTACTGTAAGTCTAGTTTGCTTATTTTGCATCAGCTGCTGCTAGTCTTCTTAAATGCTGTGAGGTGTCACTCAGCATGTACAGTATGTGCTGTGTCCTTACGCTCTACTGCAGCTAAAAAAAAAAAGTCTTATCTGAGGTAAAATGTCAAGCAATTTAATATTTGTTGTAAATTTAATACAAAAACCCTGACGTGAGGTGTTAACTTTAACTTCTTTTAAAACCCAGTCTCAGATTTGCATATACCTCTTGATTGTGCTTTTGGCCTCTTTTTTGAATGTTGGTGATTACTAGCCCTTTATGTGAAGTTATAATTTAACTGCAATTAAAGGACCAGTGGATGTAGAATTTAGTGGCATCTAATGGTGAGCTTGCAGATTGCAAATACCTCTTACTTCTCCTTCTAAGCATGTAGGAGAAACTATGGTGGCCGTGAAACTTGCAAAAAATATGAAAGGCCGTATCAAGAGCCAGTGTTTGGTTGGACCTGCACTATATGTAGATATAAACTGCTATAAGCTACTCAAACTGCTCACACAACAATTCTTGTTTTCAGGTGATCATACACTAATCAAAACATATGGAAGTATTATATCACATTTCTGCCATATTCTGCCAATAAATCCCTGTAAATCTTACATGCTGGACCTTTAAGTGTTCATAATTCGTAATTACGAACACAAAGACGTTATATCCTTTGAGTCCAATATAAAGATTAGGTTTAGTGTCCAGAAATATGTTAAAAAGGTGGAAATGATTTCTGCACTCCTCTCAATAGAAGCAGAGATTAAGACATTATAGTAGATCATTAGTCAGCATTTAAAGGTCACTTACTGCTGCTCTGTTCCCTGAAACCTGCACAACGACACCAACATGGGTCTGAATTAAAGATTAATGATACAGATCTGTGTGTATGTGTGTGCACACGTCAGAGCTAGAAAGACAACACATACTTTGCAGTAGTCAACAATACATCTAAATTGACTGATTACTCTTACAGCCTGAAAACTCTGCTCTTCCAGCCGAGTTAAACTCAAACTGATGCAGCAGCCAGTCAGCCTCTCAGTCTCTGCAGCTGTGTCCCGTAACAGCACTGAACAGTAGTCGGGTGTGGGATTTTTTTTAGAACTGACCAACTGACCGACCATCATAGTGACATACACTAGCTGCTGGTTCTGTCTAAAAATAAGAATAAGATCTTGTGAGTTAATTTATTAGTCAGGTTGCACATATTTTAAGCCTTTTTCACCATTTTTCTGATTATCATCTATGTTTTGTTTTTGTTTGCCCAGCAGCTGCCCTGCGAGCAGCAAGTGATGACATACTCATAACTCGGAGCGTAAGGCAGTGACTGTGTCCTACTTTTGCACCTGTGTGTGTGTGTGTGTGTTGTGTGTGTGTGTGTGTGTGTGTGTGTGTGTGTGTGTGCGCTACTTCACGTTAGCTCATGAGCTCTCAGCTTTGTCAGCAAAACCCCACGGACTACATATTGAAATCCCCATGAGATGCCCCACGCTGTGTGTGAGTGTACACAGTATGTGTGTAAGCATATTTGTATGAATGTGTGCGTGTGTCTATGTGTTAAAAAATTTGAACAGTGATGTATTATGTACCACCACCCAACTGTCTAGCCTTCCTCAGGCCAATGCTCCCTGACCTAACACTGATGTGAATATCATTTCTATGATACACTTGGCAGACAGCCACGTTTTTATTTCTGCTGAGCAAAGGGATACAGAGTGCACAAAACACACGCATACATGTGTGCATGTTAAAAACATAAACACAAGGAAAATCTAAAAACTGCCACATTTAAAATTCATTGTACACTGCTGAGTCATTGTTGAAACTCTCACACAACCATTCCTGAAGAAAACTGCATCGAAGAACAAAAATACAGACCAGTACACAACTGAAAGCTCCTTTGTTAAAGGCATTATACTATGAGTACAAGGTCAACAAAACAATATTCAAGGACGCTCAAGGACATTCAAGGTTATTTATGTTCATATAGATGTGTGTTGTGCACAAAATCATGCTTTGTTGTGATTACTCATTATTATCATGCGTTTTTATTTTGCAACAATACTGCACAATACTGTTATATCCAAACTTGCTGATATCAACCTACAGAAAATGAATTTGCCTCTTGAGGTGGGTTTAATGTGTTTAATGTGTGTACAATGACAAAGTGCATTACAGTGTCAGTAATCAAATATTCCAGGGCTGTAATGGTTCGTGTATTCATGCCAAACCATCCACTGCACACAAACTGCACGGTATGTAGATTGGCACACATTATGCAGAACCAAAGTGCACACACATGTTCCATTCAAAAAATTTTAGACATACACTGTTAGCAACATGAGCTGAGGTTGGCAGTACAAGCTAATCAGGATGAAAGTCAGTCACACTATGACAGGCACAAAAGAAACACTGGAGCTGGAATACACACTTGTGTCCTTTATATCCACTGTTTGGGAAAAAATTCTGGTTCCTGTCAGCTGCAATAGCAACAGACTGTGCAATAATTATTATTTAAAATTTAAACATAGCTAAGGTAGAACTAGTTGAAACATTCTTCCTACTGCACCAGTTTTATTTTTTTATTTATCTATTTATTTTGTATTTCGAATTTCATAGGATGAGAAATGCTTTTTAGTTTATTGCCTGTTGTGACCCACATATGACTTTTGGGAAAGTGTTTGTTCAGTGTTCATACAGAAATGTTTGAAAAAGTCCAAATTTTTATAATGAAAACCATATACCAAAGTTGCCAGTGGGCAAAAGTTTGCCTCAGAGTGTCTGTCTTTGATGTTTGCACTTCTGTCTGTTAAAATTAATGAAAAGAACATCCTACTTGGGTTCCCACTATGGGTACAAACTGAACTGCAACTTCTGTTTCCATAACACCCCTAAAATATCAACATGTGACTTACTACGGCATTGACACAAAATCATTTCAATCAGGAAATATATATGTCCCTGTTAACTGAGTGCTACCAAACCAGTCTCTCAGCACTCCATATAGTTCATACTGTATACTTATGCCCTTGTCTGTGGCTCTGCCTGGAGTGCCGTGACATAACTTGACAGGGTAGCATCAGGGATGTCAGCCCTTCTTATGACTGTGAGCTCTTCATCTCCTGCCCATAGGACTGAGCTGTTCCCACTGCCATGGACTGAACCAGTTGTGGCAGCTGTAGGGTTGTTAACAGTGAAATCTGACGCTGTTGCAGAGCAAATCAGACTTTGCATCCTTACATTCCTACGAAAACTGCATGGTGAGCAAAGCAAGAGAAGAACAGACTTATTGTGCAACTGAGGTAGAAAAAGTCCCTTATTGGGGTTAGAACATGTTTTTTTAACTATTCAAGAGCTTATTTTATCTTCAAACTTTCAGAGTGCCACTCCTTGGAGAATCAGACACCTTTATAAGCTTCTCCAGGTGTTAGAAGTAGGTTGGAGGCATAACATTTGCAGTAAATAATCTGAAAAAACAACTGAGGAGGTAAGGTGACTTCACATTTCCTAAAAGCAGCCGTTTGATACATGATATGAAACCAAACAGCAAAATATCCTCTATTTGGTTTCTATTATTTCTCTATTCCTCACATGCCTCACAAATGTGGAGCCACAACATGTCATGAATGAAATAAGTCAGTGGAAACTTTAGCAGACCGAGAAAGGAGTAGAAATGAAATGGTCTAATTAAATACAGCAGGGCTGTTGAGGGAAAGTGGAAACAAGAGAGCAGGTTGGCAGAGAAAGGGCAGGTGACTGAAACTGGTGGGAAAGGAGTTATTACAGGGCAAATGAGGCAAGGTGGAAAAGTCTGAGGGCATTTGCTGGACAGGTAGAGAATGACAATGAATGGGTTTAGAGAAGTGGGGATGTGGCTAACAGAGGAACAGAGCAGCAGAATGTGCTCCAAATTAAACTGCATAATAAAATTGTTTGTCCATGCTCTCAAAAACAAAATACAGAAACATTTGCTGTTCTTGTTCCATTTGTCAAAGGTGCAGGGTAGCAGAAATAAAACAGTGGACCCAAACACAGACTCAGAAGGCAGAGCGATGCAGTTCAAAGTGATTTAATACAAAACTCACTACAAAACGGGCTTACGCTTTGGTCAGGCAGGAACAGACAATAGTCCAAAAGCAAACAAATCCAAAGAAAGAGGCAGGAAATACAATGTCCAGAAAAATCTTCAATAACATAATAATAATAATAAACGTTAAGGAAAAACATTAGGCAAAGGTTGGAGTGTATAAAATGAACGATAAAGACAAACTGACAACGAAAGGGGGAAAAAAACAGACTAAATACACACTGAATTAATCAGGAGCAGGTGAAACTAATCAGTAATAATAAAAAAAAGCGGGCAAAAAGACAATGACAGGAAGTAAAGTAAAAAAGACACATGAGGAACAAACATAAGTAGGTAGTAGGTAAATACAGTATCAACAAATTGGTGATGGACAGTAGACTCCAACAATAATATTACATATATACATAGGGCTGCACCAAACGATTATTTTTTCAAATGATTAATCTATTGATTATTTTTTCGATTAATCTATCGACTAATTTATCGATTAATCTAAAGATTTTTTTATTCAATTTTATAACAATTAATTTACCTAAAATATATATCAAAAACTTGTCTCATTAATATTTAATTAATTAATATTTCATTCAATCATAATCCTGAAAAACAGACATAAAGCACATTAGAGTCAGTCTAATTTCCACCCTATTTAATAGACTCTGTCAGATGCCTGATCAGAAAATACTGGACCTCAAACCAAACGGAGCTTTGATGCATATGAACTGAAAAATCAGTATTTTGACCTAAAACTTAAAATTGGTTATTTGGTTACTGGAGTCATACAGTAGGCAGGTAACATAATCACTGGCAATGTATTTTTGCATCAGTGTGGGCCAAAGAAAATACTTTTCATTGTTTTCTGCTGAATGAAATGAATTACAGACAGACTGTAATGTTAGTTTTAGCCATTTCTCACTCATACGTGGCTGATAAAGTGAACAGAAAGCTGCAGGAGGAGGACAGGTCGCTCGGTACTTCACTTCTAGCACTCGTGCAGAGCAGCTGTCCCGCTGTGCTAAGTCATGTCCAGTTTGTGGAGCTAAAGAGAGTCAAACTGTTGTGTCTCTGTCTAAAATACTATACTACCACACTTTAGATGATCGCTAGTGCTCTGCAGCCTGTTCTCCGGGTAAGTCCATGCTCTGACCAATGTGTCGGTGCACAATATGCAAACTGACATATTTTCGTAATCGATGGTGTTGTTTACGTTGGCTAAAATGGATGGCATAAAGAGCTGGCAAATAGTTGGCAAAAATAGCCGGAGGAGGAAACCAAACTGTGGCCAATACATCGTTGTGGTCAAGTCGGACATTTGGGAGGAATCTGGTGCACTCAAACAGCATGAGAACAATGTTGTCAGTCCCTTTGCTGTTTGCAAAAAGCTTCAAAAAGAATTACTTTTTGATAGCTGCAAGCTAAGCTCATCATCACTATGGAAACACATCGACAGCTGCAAGAACACAGGTGCAGCGCCAGTTTCAGTGAGTGTGTTTAAACGCAAGTAGGGTCACAAGGATTATAATAACGGTTCTGGGTGGGTGCGTATTTTAATTTAGAGATTTCTGGTAACGGGCCAATTCTGGTTTTAAGTTTTGCGGGGGTAGGCAGGTGCAAAACTGGACTCATGCAAGATTCTGCCCCTAGCCCCTACCCAAGGCTAAAAAAGAGGTTGATTTATGACCCCTGGAGCTCATTGGGATTTATAGTCTGCCTCCTGAAAGACAGCTTGAACCACAAAAATAATGATTTCTCTAAAAACCAGTAACAACATAGAGCAGAACCTATTCCAGATCAGTAAATGATGACCACGTGAGTGCAGTTTACAGTTAAGTTCACAGAAACCAGAATGTTTTTTAAAAGAATGAAATAGCATTTTAAAATACTCCCACAATGTGATTTAAGTGACTTCAGAGGGGCCAACACAGACAACACAATAGTATACAGGCTTTATGGAGAGCAAAGGAACAATTCAGTCTGTCATTTCAAAGTGACAGCTCTGTGAAATTACAATAACACACATTCAGAGTCCAGCTGTCATTAAATATTTCCCCGTTTCTCCAGCCATTACTGAGGCCACAGGTCAAAGGGCAGAATGACAAAGAAAGAGGGAGTGCATGAATGCTTCATTAATCAGTCACATCCATTAAAGTCCATAAAAGCAGCATTTCAATTTCACCTCTGGCACTGCAGTGACCTCGCTCTCAGTGCAAATGGTGACAGAACGGAGGCTGTCACACCCCCATCACTTCCAGCAAACTCTGCCCTAAAGGCTGACTCCAGTAAACAACAGGCAGCTTACATGTTACATTTTGTGATTTTTGTTTCGTAACTTATATGTTTTATAACTTACATTATGTTATACTGCATGCATCCTTATACAGTATATTGTGCACATGTTATTATGCATAAATTACTCTGCAGAATTTCCACAATGCCACTATGAGAACTATCTTAAAATATGTTAATATTGCAAATTTATACTGCAAGCATCAGCATATTGCGATATTACAGTTATTGAGCCTTCATATAATTTTGGTAAGCGCTCATAAGGGAATGGAGCATGATGTTATTTCGTCTTCAGTTATTTAATATTACCAAGGCATCCTGGGTAATACGCTTGAACGATGCTCGACGATGCCAGCTGAGTGTCATACATTACTCCTGGGGTTTTATTCCTGTACAGTATGAAATTTTGTGTCATTTAAGAGGTTTACACATTGAAGCTGTGTAGACCATGGGTCAAGGATACTGCAATCCTAAGAATAATGCAGTGTTGAGTCTTGGCCTTGAGATCATCTTCATGTCAATCATGAACCATACCATAAAGAGATGTACTGTACGTCCCTCTTCCCCTTCCCCCATCTTCTCACAGTGGCAAAGCTGAGGGCATGTTTGCAGAAGAGGCACATGTGGGCCTAAGATGGATTTTAATGTGATTTTAATGACCAATCATAGAGCTTTGTAATTGCGTTTTATTTGCCTTAATTGTTTTGTTAAAAATCTTTAATCTTAGCAACCTTCTCATTTTAAAAGGTCACCACAAAGCAGTTATGATATATTAAACGCTCTAGTTTGTCATGTGCAGGAGGTGATACATTAGAAAATTAAGCTGATAAACAGTTCTTAATCAACATAATACGTCAAGACTAGCGGAGTGCACTCTTGTCAGATCTCCACCAGGCAACAGATGATGAAGCATCTACTGCAATGCCACCACAACTGCCAGATTCAACGGTGTTTTTATATAGTATGGTAAAGTGCAACTTTTTCTTATCTATAACTATGTTAAGTTCTCAATTAAGTGTTTTGTATTATCATCTTAGTAATAAGGAAGAAACAATAAAGAGGGACAGTAAGTCCACACTTCTCAATTTATCTGTTATTTATTTAGAACATTACAATCAACTAGGTGGCTTTAAATCAGTACAACAGATATAGAAATCTATATCTGTTACTCTGAAATTCTGAACATACTTGATGTTGCCTATTCATAGATTTGAGTCTGCATGTCCCAGTGAAAATTAAATTCCAAGATGTAGCCACAATTTTGTTCAATTTTTCAGGTTTATAACAAAAATAGTTTCAAAATCAAGAGAGTTACAGTTGATTTTGTAATGAAGTCTGTGTCTCATAGACCCTGTGTGCGCCAATATGGTTACCATGCAGGTGCATAGTAGAGATGGCGGTGAAGCTAACAGGGATCTGTTCATCTCATATCATACCTAACCTCAGTAGATCATAACATATCAGGAAAGGAATTCATCTGTAGATTCTCTGGTTGAAGATGAAATTTTGTCAGTTTTGCAGTTGCAACAGACTAGGCAAGGTTTGTCTTTAACCTAGCAATTGTTAATGACTTGTGGGATCTACCAGCTGGCTAAGAATAGTGTGGCAGTCAGCAGCTGGTATAAAACAAGGCAGTCAACAAAATTGTGAAATTGTGAATCACCACAATCACAAAGATCCTTGAGCATGCGGTCATAAATGTGCATAAAAAATATTAGGCTGACGGGTCCATAGCATGCAAGATTAGCAGTAGACAGGTTGGTGGAGGTAATAAAAGCCAATACACACAAAAGTCAGTAGCTGTCATGGTTGCATTTACAGTCCTTCTCATGAAACTTAAACCTGTATGCTGAGACTCTTCATCATAATAACTCATGTTAGCACAAAAAGGTATTTTACAGACATGAAGTTGGGTAATCTGGGTTGATTTACTCTTCAAGGTGGCAAATGAGCAGAAGAACAATTATCCGCAAAACATCCCCACTCAGCTTTGCATAAAAGCCAGAGCTTCAATTATCAGTGGCTGAGCACTGAGGTGTATCACAGTGAGAAGATGCCAGACGCTCTGCAGCTGCCACCTCCACTCACAGTATCAACAAAATTACCCCCGAAAATAAAACCACCTCTCCTCCAGACCAAGAGGACCTTATGTAACAGAGCACTGATTAATTACTACAGTACGTGACTCTACTTAACTCTTGTCAAAATTACAAGTTCAGCGTATAATTAAGATTTCTTTGTAGCTCTCTGGTCAAATTAGACTCGTAAAATTGTAAAAGTGCAAATGCATAATTATGCCCAAACAACACAGACAATTTTCTAAAAATTTGTAGACATATCCAACCGTCTCCCTGGTAATACAGAAGTTTACACTGATAGAAACACAGATTGACCTTCCTCATTCTGTCAGGAACTCTGTAAAGTATCTAAACATAAACAGCAGAATCTATGTGTGATATCTGGTGAGTGTATTAGGTTGCATTACATTTTGACAAGATACCACATCACATCTTCCTTGGGGCCTCCGCAGTCTACTCAGTAGTTAATTTAAATAGGTTTAAACTGTGATTTGTCAGTCCATAGTATGTTCAGCTCATATTCTGTGGCTAATAGTGCTAACCCTGGACTAACCTTCCATACATTTTAAGAAAAGCTAAAGCAGCATGTAATAGTGACAGACAGCTTAATAAAATACAGTAAGTCTTCACTCTCACACAACAGGCACACACACACACACACACCATACACACACACACACACAGAGAAAGGCAGGTCACCACTGGGTCGTAATCTCAAATGTATCCATTTAGTTGCTGTCATTGTTCTCAGAGGAGCATTAGATTACAGCTTGTCATTTAGACTTGAGGACAGCTGCTGAAGATAAGAAGGGTCAAAGTGTCGTGACCTTGTATCTATCACTGACACAATCAGTCACCTCCACTCCCTGTACTGACAGGACAGTCTCACAACACAGCTGTAGTCAAAAGATAACGCACCAAATTGCAATACAGTACAGGCAATGGTGAAAACAGCGCTACATGTTGTAACTAGGTAACTAGATTTCCTGATGTTGTGTGTCTTTAAACAGCATTATTTCTTTCTGTTAAAACTAGAGCTGCAGTGGATCACAGTTGTCCCGTGACCCATATGGATTGCCCCCCACAGTTCGGCACGCATGTGATCCACGGACTACATGTGACCTATCATTGTGTGAAGCACAATCTTACTGCTGCTGTTACTTTCATTTAAGTAATAATGCCCAAAATCTCAATGCAGAGTTGCAATGAAATGCAGGACAGATATGCGCTGTGTTTTACTGTACAGCACATGAATGAAGCTGTGAAGAGCGACTGATTTAAAAGCCATCACATCACCTCAAGTGAAATTCCGAGCATGACTTCGGGCATTTTCACTGGTGTAACTATGCTGTCGTCATAGAAACAGATCGTAGATTGTGATATTTATTGAAACTTTGCCGATATCTGCTGCCTTCAGTTCTACAGCTCCTCTGTGCTCGGTGGTGCAGTTTTGTGTCTGCTTCTCTGAGACACAGTGTGTCTGTGTTGATTGGCTGTTCCTCGTGACTTCTAACCAATCAGAGAGCACTGTGGGCAGGACACTGAGACAGACTACAGAGTGTAGAGTATTATGCTGTACAGTGTATAAATATCTACAATATTATATGTGATATAGTATACACATAGTACAGTACTGGATAATACCGTATATGTATTTAAAGTATACTGTATAGTATTATTATTAATACTTATTATTTGTGATAACTACAGGCAGACAGAGGGAGATCAAAGCCAAGTATATTTTTTAAAATATTAAACTCTAATTCCACCTCCTTTTTTTTCTGATCCGAAAAATGATCCAAACAGTGACTCAAAATGATAACTATTGAAATTCATCTTAATTAAACACTTCAGCGGGCCCAGTTTGAGAGTAAAATTAATTAATGGGGCTGCACAATTAGTTTTACAGTGCAGATTGTATGTCATTGCATGGCCATGACCATGCGATGCAAATTCAACTCCATACTATGTTATTAATGACAACCAGTGTCATTAAACTATTGGCAAATGCCACCATACTGAAACACTTCATGGAGACTTTATAATTACTGATTTGGCACACCATTGTGAACATTTCACACTATTCTGAACACAACAATTGTGTACCCCACTTGAAAGCTTAATATTGTTTTATAGAAACAATTTTCCACCAAGGTGCCCTTTAAAGGTTGACTTAGGCATTATCAAATTTAGGGCAAGTACAGTACAAAATACCATTTAACCAAGTTATCCACCAGTTCACTATTTTTAAGTAGAGTGCCATTAGTTGAAAGATAATTATCACTAACACATTATTTGTTTATGCACACCTTTATTGGCTCTTTGTTAACACTCATTGTTAAGTGAGGTCCAGGGAGGGAGCCGGTCAGGCTGTGGGCTGGTTTGGCTGAGATAAGGCAGACTAATTTTGGCCAGCAGCCTTGGTTCAGCACATAAATTATCACTATGACTATTATCAAGGACAACTGATGTGCCATATGGTGATGTTTATGACATGCTACTGTAACAGACAATAGTCTATCTACTGTATGCATTATATTCAGTGTGTGCACTCAACAGCTTGCGCTGCCAGCAGTGATTTGATCTACAGTACTTGCTGTAGTTGCATTTGCACACAGTTCTCAATATTATTCAGCCCAAATTCACTGAATGAGTAAATTACAGTCACATTACAAATTAAATTTGAGTTCAGCTCAACAGAAACAGCAATGATCACACACCGTTCAAAAGTTTGGAATTGCCTGCCACAAAGCTTGTTTTTTTGGTACATTTTTGAATGGTGTTTCATGCATTTAGGTTGTAAAAAGTCTTCTTTTTAAACAGAGGTTATTTTGTATGAAGGGTTTGCAAAAACACAATGGTTCAACCAGACTAACAACTGAAAGGACAGAAAGAGACAATGACATCTCTGAGCAACAGCTGAATATAAGAACAAATATAGGAAATCACCCTTCATTGCAAAAATAATTTGGAAGCTTAGCATCAAAATCTACGAGGATTAAACAGCAACAGGTTTCTGTTTTACTGTCAAGTGCACAATAATGGGTTTAACAAGCTGGAATTAACAGGTGTGTTGCTTTAGCAAAGCTATTCTCAAAATTTCAAAATAGAAATATAAAGTTGGTCCAGGGTCAGCACTATCGGAATTTGACTACAGAATATGAGCTGAACATACTACAGGCTGACAAATCACAATTTAAACCTATTTAATCTAACCACTGAGTAGACCGCAGAGACCCCAAGGAAAAAACGGGCTCACAAAATATTTAGAGCCCAGTTGCACCTGGTTCAATTGTGATCAAGGGGCACTTGCGCTTCTTGACTGGAAAACAAATTCAAACTCGAAGGGTATTTGGGGGAAATGGTTACAACAATATTCTGCCCTGTCTGCAACAGTTTGGAGACTGCTGAAGGAGAGAAGAAAAACATCAATCTAACAGGTGGTTTCAAACTTCTGAATGGATGTACTCTGTGGTATATGAGCTTTAGGTCTTACTCTTGCATATCATTACTTTTTTTATGCCCAGGTTGTCACCATGGTAATGCCTGTGCATAGAGCCATATGTGCTTTTTGCACCATATGCCTGGACAGAAATGTTTTGCATGCAACAACAAAGGACCTCATTATAAAGTGCCTGCGAGCAAGGCACTGAGCTCACACACTACTCCCAGAAAGCTGCAACAAAGCTGTGTTTGTACTGAGAGTTGAATCCCTGTGTGTCTGTGTGTGTGTCTGTGTCTAGGTTAACACTTACTCCCACTGCAGCTCAGGTCATTGCTGTATCCATCCAGGGTCACTGCTGCAAATGTGAATGTGTTTCAAGGGACCCATTTCAAAGAGGAAATAAATTCTTCTTTTTTCTGTCCATCGCTGTGTTTGCTCTATGAAGTCACACTCAGGATAGAAAACTGATTACATCAACACTCACATTGTAGATACGAGAAAAGCCACCACAGCAACTTCCATGATATCTTAAGCCTTTGAAATACCATTGCCTTTGTCAGTCAAAATATTACATCCTAAAATGACTGTGCATGAGTTCTGCACAGTGCATTTACAAGAGTATTTCTGAGACCAAAAAGGTAAGCATAACTTTTTTGTAAACTTTTGTCCATTGTACCTGAACGCGTGACATAATACGATTGTTCTCAAACTTGCACCATGTAATAAGCACATACTCCTACACTACCTGCACCACAATTAGCTATTTGTTGCAGAGAGCAGCGTTCCTGGCTGCTAGAGAGTCTCCAGATATGGACACTTGATAGTGAAGAGTGGTAACAACAAGAGAAAACCGTCATCTCAGTAATAGCATTGCTATGGAAACAGTATGGAGGCGTTGTGTGTGGGAAAAAGCAGCAATAATATAACACCAGGCAAGAATAAAGATGCCAGATGGCAACCAGGCAGCATCTGGAGGAACGAAGGATGCATGTACACTGGTTACCTTCGAGTAGAAAGTGACTACAGTAATGAAACAGGATGTTAAAAGCACGCTGATCTGCCATATATTGAGTACAATATATCTCCAAAGGGGATGTCTTGTGGAGCAGTAAACTACTAAAATGATTCATTTAGTGTTACATCCAGTCGTACACTTGCCAGACTGATTTGTTCACTTGTTACAACAAGTGAACAATTCAGGGAGCACATGTCAGTATGGTGGAACAAGACAGAAAGGGAACCGGAAAAGACGCTTGATTTATTAAATGAGTTATAATTATTAAGGAAAGTTAAGAGTAGGAACCATAATTTTCCCTTTGTTTAAATAGACATCACACTGTACAGTCTTAGAAATAAGATTGTTAACTAGAACCATAAAGCATTGTTCGGCTTGGCCACATAGGAAAACCGTTCCTGACAGAACATTTTATAAAAGTTCCACTTGGAACTCTTTAGGAGAGTTCAACCTAGAACCCATCATAAGGGGTTATACCTAGCAACATCTGTGAAAGGTTTCACCCAGAACTACTTGCCATGTAAGGTTCTACAGAGAACCCATCTATGGTGAAATTATTCAGCCAGAAACCTTTCTGGTGGTTAAGAACCTTTCCACCTTCCTCAGGTGCTGACAAGAACTCAGCCAGGGGGTTCTACCAAGATCCCTTTTATATTCCTAGGGTTACTACCTAGAACCCACTAAGGGGATTCTATAGGGAATCTTTTTTATTATATACAAAGAACCTTTGATGGACTAGTTCTTTGGATGAAAATGTTTCTTAATGGAACACTTAATCTTCCAAAGAACCCTTGATGAACCCTTTATTGACAAAAGGGTTCTTTAGAAGCAAATGGTTCTAGATGAAACCTCAGCCCTTCAGGAAGAACCCTTTTATAACCTGTATATCTAGGGATGTCACCCTAGATATACGGGTTAACAGTTAATTTTAACAGAACAGTAGTACATATCTGTAGGTCTAAACTTAGCCTAAACTAAACGATATTCGCCTGGTGTTTAGCTGCACTGTTTAAAAAAAGAACAGAGCCCACGCTTTCAAGATTTAACCCATTTTTTCGTGCCTGGAGCACCGATCAGCTGAACTGACAGGGCACACTGGATGTGCTGCTGTGTGCACTGCTGCAGGTAGTGTGTGTGTGTTTGACTAAGCGGAAGACAGAGAGAGGAAGAGGAGGGAGGACTATTGCACACATTGTTTCTGGGAGTCATTAATACTTACTCCATCCACTGCTTTATCACTTGACCTGGCTGTGGTATTTTCTAGAAAGTCGATCAGAACCCACCCACCCACTGGGTCAATCCATGTATTATTAATTTTTCTTTTGGACGAATTGAAGCAGAGCTGTTGCTGCAGCTGCACATGTCTCTATCTTACAGGTGTAATTGTTGTTCAGTGCTGGTGGGCGTTCTTCTCCTTTCTCTGGCATTTAACAGCAGATTAAAGCACTTCTAAGTGTTTATGATGTCCCTGTCATATCCAGAAGAATTGCATCTCCAGTACCTATGGTACTGTAAAAAAAAATGTACCATCACATTTTCAAAATTTTGGCATTGATTTGGGACCAAAATATCGTGTCTTGACATCCCTACTTGTTCCTTAGAGTGTAAGATTGATTCCAAGGGGAGAAAAAAAAAACCAAATTCTTAATTCAAAGAGTTTCTCAACACCCAGAAAACCAAGTCTGACAAAATACTGCAGCAGAGAGCAGCACTCATGCATAGCCAACTTCAACAAAACCTTTTATGTTTTAAAATTGTGTCTGTGACCTTCATGCCACTTCTCTAACAGAACACATTTCTTTTGGCCACATACTCTGTCTCACACACATAAACACACATTTCAACTGCAGTTCAGGGAAAATGTGAATGTTCTGTACTGAATGTGGGTTAGGTGTCTGTGTGTTTGCGTGTGTGTGCATATTTTAGACAATGCAAAAACTAAAATTACAGTGTGACATTTGAATTATTCTGTGCAACAAATAGCAAATCAATGTTCTAAAGGACCAAAACACATGCAATAATTAGCTAAGTGTTCTTGGTTGGGTTATGATGAGCGTAGCTTTTTAGTATAGAGACACACACACATACACACAAAGCAAATGTCAGTGTAATGGTTATGTTCTGTACTGTACTGTACTGTAGCCCTGGCCCAAAGAGTACAAGCAGAGTCGTCACATGGGCTCTGAAGTCATCATGACCTTTACCCTAAACAACTGGAGTAACAGTACATTGCTCTACTTCTAAAATATGTACGGTAAGGTTCTGGAAACTGAAATTGTTCAAGACGCAGATGTTAATCAATTATTTCAACAATATTTGTATGTGATAATTACAATATGGTTAAAGTATGGTTGCAAAAAAAGTATAGATTAAGTGATGGTCTCAGACAGGACAAAACCTCCAGTCTCCACATCCATTCACCTCCACAGGGTCTACAGGGGTCAGTACTAGCAGTGCAGAACATGCAAGCCAAAGCATCTCAATTGCCTCCTGGTGGCAGGTTGCAGTATAGGTCATAAATCCTGCCTTCCCAAGGTTAATACATAGGACATGGGCCAAACTAAAATATCAAAGTCGGGAAAAAACACATCTTTCCAACGATGGTTTCATTTTAAATAAAAATTTAAAAAATTAATATAATTTGCTCCAGCCTGACCAGGTTCCCGGATCAAGTTTCACATAAGAAGAGCCAAAGAACCCATGTAATTGGCATTCATTGTTGACTTATACATAAATCGTGTACTGCAGTATTGTCCAGTATGACATAATTCCTAGTGAGACTGGGCTGCTCTTTCAGTTGCAAAATTAAAATTGGTGCACAGTGGGGTCACGGTACATAAACCACAGGAAAAGGCTCATCCTGGTTGGCTGAGCGGGCACATGTACAGTAAATTGCAGCACAGCGCTTCACAGAATGGAGCACTCAAATCCACAGAGCCCAGGCAGAGCTTGTGTGAAATAGAAAAGGGTTGAGTTCATTTGTATGAAAATGATTCCTCATGCAACTTACTCGCTCGGTTCTGCTCTGTGTTCTGCATACAAACTTTTTGAGGGAATTAAACAGATGGTGTTTGTATGTGTTTGTGCTTGCACGCTTTCATTTGCATGTGCAGTGATGTACATGTGCTCTTACATCAGCATGATAATGTTGCGAAAGGGAGGGAGAGACAAAGACCTCAAGAGACAAGAGTGAGACGTAGGTTGCATGTGTTTCATGTACCAGCTCTGGTGAGTTCATCACTTTGTTAATTGGATTATATCAAACACCTGTGTCTAGTCTAATGTTGAATCTCCCTCTGCTTCAATTTCATGCTCTAATTACTCATGATTACTGGTCAGTAAAAATATAATTTGTTTCATACTTATACTTTGCATTTACATCACTTTCTACTACATTAAGACATTTTATTTTACAGAAAGTCAAGAGTTTGGTTGTAGGTGTGGGCAGGATTTGCTTTATTTATGGGTTTATTCTATTCATCTTGAAATGTAATTTGATTGTGATATTTTGTGGAAAACTAAAACACTGTACATAAAAAGGTGCACATAATTAAGGATTTTAATGGTAAACCCACACACAGGTGATTTTAAATATTTTGGCTGATTAGACCACTTCTCAAGACTGTGTGGGTGTGAATCAACTGAGCTTGATTGACATCTCCCTCATTCTCTTGTTTGACTTGTTAGGGCGGGACAAATTACATCATTACCTAGCTATCTAGAGCACTAGTTCCCAACCTGGGGGTCCCAACACCCACTCAGGGTCACTAAAGCTTCACAGTTGGTTAGGCCTTCTTCATTTTAAATTTGTCATGAAGAAGCTTATTAAATATGTATGTAACTTAGTCAGGGTTCATCGGTGTATTTAATGATTGAAAAGGGTTCATATAAGGATAAATGCTGTATCAGATTTTCATTGTAACATTTATCTACCGTAGATGTTGGAAGCATAACAGAAATAGAGAAATCCATATCATGTCCCACACTTTGTAGAGAATGATCATTAGCAAATTGCTTACACCATAAAAGTGTTAAAATAAAACCACTTGAAGATAGTGGGAAGGTGAAGCGGTTGTATGAAGGAGAGTTCTTACATCCTGCCAAACCACTTGGCTCTTCCAGTAAGTGCTTTGTGTTAATCATCAAGGTAGACAGTGTTATAGGTCTGTGCCTAAAAACAAGCACTGGGCAGTCATACTGAGATTGAAACAATGTCAAACTTGGAAAGTAAGGCCTCCACATGTGGATGTTCAATCATGAAGTGACAAGAAAATCAGGACCTTCAGGGATTCCCCTCTATGTTTTGATACCTAACATATTATTTCAAAACTTTGCAAATGTTTTTTTAAAAAATATGAAACTGGTTATCATGCCAGAAATCAAAAGAGAAAACCTGAAAATGTGTATAATGTACTGTGTGTGTGTGTGTGTGTGTGTGTGTGTGTGTGTGTGGTGTGTTTGATTTGTGTGGGGCAGTGTGCTGTGTGAGCACTTCTGTGCAGTGATCTACACTCAAGGGATTCCCCATCACTCCTGTGTGCTGACAGGGAATTTCTGCACCACATCTCACACCATGTATCATGTGTGCAACACACACTCATCAAGCAAGATTCATTGACTGTGTCTGTGTGAAACAGGTAAGATTGTTTCCATCAGTATCTGTTCCTGCAGTGGCGATTAAATCATTTTATATGATGTTACAATGAAACACCAGAGAGACTGTGCTGTAAATAGACTCACAATAATAGTGAATAGAGGGTGGGCAAGGCCAGGCAACCTTATTTATATAAAAATATATACATTTTATACATAGAGGAAAAACTCACTATGCTTTACATGATAATTTAAAAAGAAACAGATAAAGAGCCATTCTCAACCATTCTGTCACAACAAGCATACAGGAAAGTGTGACTATTCAATGACTGAGATACAATACTCGACATTGAAAGCAACATAAAATGAAAAGCTTTGATTCAGCTTTTAAAAAAAGTGAGAGTGTGACCACATCTCAAGTGCTCAGGAAGGCTGCTCCAGCAGCAAGGGGCATAAAAAATAAAAGCAGCAAAAATATCTGTTCATACTATGTAGACCTGCAGCAATTAGTCAATTAATCAATTAGCTGTCAACTATTAAATTAATCTCCAACTGTTTTGATTAGTGATGTGCATAATTAGTCGACTACACGATTAAACATTGCCACCCTCGCTAGTCAGCACCAAAAATTCTAATGAGCAAAACTAATTATCAATATTTTATTCATGCACAATGCTGGTTAACTGTTGCCTCTAAGGTGTTATGCAGCCGCCCGCCACTAGTCGTGGCTGCAGCATGTATGTCCCAGTGGCCCAGGCAACCACTGATGTTTTTATCAGCAAAATTGGACAGATGACAGCTCATAAAGCCAGCGCAGTCTGGCAGTGTTTTAATCTAGAAAATGGAAATAACATTGAATGTAGAGTGTGACAGAATAATATAATATACAATCACTGAATTGGAGCAATGTGTAACCACATTCAGCACAGACATGGACATTAACCTGCAAGCAGAGCAGCTGCTGCTGCTAGGTCTGCTAACGTTAGCCACCCTGTATATCAGGCTGGCAGTTAACATCAGCGCCAGGTCATTTACCCACAGACACTGTGATCCTCCTTGGTCTGAAGAGGTGAAGCTTTTAATGAGTTCTTATGTTTTGTAGGTTAATGTGCAATGTTTGTATTGCACAGCGCAAAGTGGCACGCATTTCAGCTTGCATTTAAAATACAATTTGGTGACTGCGGACTGTGATTAACAGCTTCTGAATGTAATTGTTAGTTGCAACCCCACTACTATGCGACCTGAGAGGTCTGGGTTATTACCCTATTAACATGTCAAACTCATGTCAATTTTAGTGCATACTGGGAGCCAGGGCTGGGTAGTATGGCCCAAAATTTATATCACAGTATAATTTGAAGCATGGATGGTAACGGTATATATCGCAGAATATGTCTTTTGCTTAAAATTTCAATATAATTGCTTCTGAATGGTTAAACCACTGGAACGGCAACTCAATGGCAGCTGCTACTGTATAAATGTACTACTAGGACATAGTTCACAGACATTACAGACATTACATTTAATGTGCAAAGCTGGAATAATAGAAAAAAAATACAGAACCTTGTAACCACTGTCATCTGACATAATTTGCAGATTAACGTTTTCTGCCCATCGTCTGACTTTTTAAACTTGAAGTATGTCCATGTAATGGGAAATAAACCAGTCTTTTTACCAGCTCCTCCTCTTCTTTGTTGTATCTGCTGTGATGAATTGTTGCATAAAAGCTAAAACTAAAACTGTATGTACTCTAACTCTTTAGCTTAGCTGGCCACGTAAAAATCTGGCAAAGCTCCACAGTTGCCAGCTTTTTTAATGTTTTGTTGTAACTTAGTATCACACTGCAGCACTCTCTCAGTCTCAGGGAAGCTTCTCCGTGTACACACACACACACACGGTGGAAAACCAGCAGACTGCGTTGGAGACAGTGAACTGAATAACTTGAAAAAGAAAGAAAGCTAAAGACATATTTTAATATCTACTGTCCCTATGTTTTATACAAGCACAGCATGCTAGTTTAAGTGAGCTGCGCTTCATTTCCAAACAAAGCAGCATGAGCTCTCACAGTTTCTAAACAATTAGCTGGCGCAGGCCGATGACGATGATTCCTGGGACAAATTTGGGACAACTCTCTTTTAGTCAAGCAAAGGGAGGGCTCTACTGGTCAGCGCAGTAAAAAAAATTCATATCAAATTCATATCAGTGTACTTTTTATAGGCCTACTCCTACTGGAAGCCAATGCAATGATTTCAGGACACATGTAGCTTTCTTTTCTTAGTTCATGTTCAAACATAGTCTTCTGAAGAAGATCAGAGGATAAAAGCATTACAGTGGTCTATTCTACAGGTTAGAATCCTGTCAAGGTCTGGCTTATCTTGTAACACTGTTGGTGTGTGTAAATGCTTGACACACTGAAACGGGAGACTGCAGTCACTGGCCACAGATGGCTGCATCTTTGCTGCATTGCTGCACTGAAGCCACTAAAACACATAACTGTTCATTTATGGATTTGAATTTATGCAACTACTTGTCCAGTATTTGCATACAATTCCCTACAAGTATTGCTGTTATTGCTATTCTCTATCAGCAGTGTTTCCCTACAGTTAATGCAGTGTTTAAACAGTAACAAATACTGCAGTAAAGTTCATAGTCTGTGTGTGTCTTTGTGTGTGTGTGTGTGTGTGTGTGTGTGTGTGTGTGTGTGTGTTTGTGTGAGTGTGTGCATGTGTGTGTGTATCAGGTCACCACTGCGCTTTACTTGTTAATATGATGGCAATCTCTCATATCCCACTCTTTGTCCTCTGTTCTCTCACCTTTCCTCTCTAAATAGGCCTTTAGGGAGACAACAGTGTATTACCTTTTCTCACAAAAGATGTCATTGCACCTGAAAAGATACACACACACACACAAACTGGCAAAGACTGAAGCTCCACTCTTATATATTACAATCTGTGAAGACACACGCACACACAGAAAAGACAAGAAAAGTGCTGATACGAGGAAACATAAACTTTGCCTGCGTCAGTGTATCAGCTTAGTGCGCTGAGGTGGAGATATATGGTGACACTAAAACTTAGTGTAGATGGTGGGATAAAACTAATGACAGGACCAAGGGAGAGAAGAAGAAACAAAGATTAAATGATAGAGAGAATGGAAGGAAGTGAGAAAGAAAGAGTATGTGCAAGGTGAAACGGTGAAACAGCAGGATGAAAACAGCAATAAGATAAAAAAAAAAAAAAAAGGAGCTTAGAGAAAATTGGTTTAGTGCCAAAGTGGGAAAATGACAGTGGGAAGGAAAAGGAGGGGTAAATGTTTATCTGTTGAAGGTGCAGGATTGGATATTATATTGCCCCCTCTTTAGACGTGGTTTAAAAGGTCTCTACGCAATCCACAGTAGGTGACACTCTGCTACTGATTCCACCACTGCATGAGCACTGCAGCACCTCTTAAAGCAATACAGTATTTCACTTTGGTCAAACATTTTCTCCTCTCTTGGCAAACACACAGTATCTTTGGTGGAAACTCATGAGCACTTGACTTTTAGGTGCTCTGGTGCAGTGCCATCAGCTGTGAACAGGCTTTTGTTTCTGAGCTGTAATCAATAAATGCAATGAGAAAATAGTGCCTTGCCTTGACAAATATATAACTGTGCACAGATAATATCTGGGAGTATGGTGCTACAGTTTGTTTTTTGTGTGGAAGTGTAACTTTAGCACTTAGAAAAGACTGCAAACACTCACTGCTGCTCAATCTACTGTTGACAAGTCTCACACACACAAAGAAACACAGTAGCATCCTCATGCTTTCATGTCCATTGTCAAAGTGACAGCAGGCCCACGGCTCCCCCTAGTGTTAACACCACCAACCAGCACTATTAAACAAATTACAGGACACTACTTCTTTTGATCTCTCCCTGCATCTCCCAAGACACTAATTTATGTATGTATCTCCTCTCTGCATCTCACTCACCCACCCACATGTGCCATATTCCCTGTTAAACATGTTTTAAAAATGTCTTCCCTCTTGGTGTTCTTCACACGCCCACACTATTACCACTTGTGTGCCCTGCATCATCATTACAAATTAGGTATTTAACTGCTGCTCTTATCTTGGAGGATCTAGAGTACAGAAAATGGTTCAGGCTCACATCCCATCCTCGTTCCAAACACTCACTCAAACCTATTAGTGAGTCCTTGTGGGGATTTCTAATTGAGTTACATGACTGTGTGCTCAGACCTCACAGACTATCATTAGGAGTTGTGGTACTTTGGCTCTGGTCTGGTTTGCCAAGAGCAACTGAGTCACCTTGGACATCAGTTAATAGATTTAAAGTAAAAGGATGAGTGCATGTTTGTGTGCCAAAGTTAAAGGAATAATTCAGATTTCTGTGCGGTTGTATGAGGTACCTATCCATAGTCAGTGTTATACCTACAAAAGATGGTGGGCAGCACATCCCCAGTTTAAAGAAGTGTATAGGAAGCTAAGCAATGTACTGTTGTGGACAGGGTTGACAGCAAAAGGTATTTTAGCCAAGTAAAAAAGGCCCACTGAAAAGAAAAAGAAAACAAGAGTTCAGTTCAAGTGTACACTATAATTAGAATATTTTCACCTCTTTTCCTTGCAATCAGACAGCCTTTTCCAACAGGAAACTACCATTACATATGCCAAATGTTGCTCTCTCCAAACCGACTACACTTCATTGGCAAAATCAATCATTTGACCTGAGTGCTGGCCTACCACTGCCTGTATCGGTTAGTTGTATTATTGTGTGACTTCGCTCTTTTAAAAGTTGGTTCGGATTCCCCAAACTCATGCAATAACACAAACAAACTAATAGATTTAATCAGCGGTAAACCAGCAACTTTATGTTCTGTGAGGTAAAATTATTGGTTTTACCACAGAGGTCTGGTTGCTTTGAAGAGATCTGGTTTATATAACAGCAGTTTCCCGTCAGAACAGGCTATCTGACAACAACTAAAATGGTGAAACTATTCTAAATTTATTGTTCACTTTAACCTATGTCATTTTTTTTAGGTATACCTTTTTTAAGTGGCTAAATACCTTTTTTGCTGACCCTATTCACAGTGGTACATTGTTTAGCTTCCTCCAGCAGGACTCCTTCATCTTCTTCTACAAAATGGGGGTGTATCACCAGCCCCCTATTGCAGGTAAAACACTAACTGTGGATAAGTACCTCTTACAACCCCACTTCAAATTATCTGAACTATCCCTTTAACTTTGTGGCAAACAAACACACACTCAACCTTTTGCTTGAAAGTTAAGTTGGCACAGCTCCTTTTATTTTTATGTGAATCAGAGTGGGAGAGTAAGATGAAGCTCCACTGGCGCGTTATCCTCAAGCGACCTCATTGAGACCCAAGGAGAGCACTGCCTCTTAAATAACCACTTATCAGCCCTCATCAATAATGGACAAATACCAAGAGAGGGGATGAGCAAGGCAGCAAAACTTAAAGACAAGAGCAGAGAGAGAGGGAGACGGGGAGAAACAAGGGCAGAAAGATGGATCATCTTAATAGAAGATGTGCTGTGTTTATTGTGAGACTAAATGAGAAGTTAAAACAATTAAAGGACCAGTGCGTAGGATTCTGTGGCATTTAGCAGTGAGCTTGTGGACTGCAAACACCTCATCTCACCCTCCCCTTCCAAGCATGTAGGAGAGCCTACGGTATCCCATGAAACTCACGAAACAGTGTTTTGTTTGTCCATTCTAGAGCTGTAATGATCAGTTGATTAAATTTAAAAATCTTCTTTAAAAATGAGCTGATAAGGTAATGAAAACAGAATGATTCTAACACACCAGACCCTTAAAAGAGCAAATAGACAGAAGAAAAGAGAGAAAATATGAATCAACAGCATATCCCTCACCACCTACTGACAATATCATGACATTTTTCTTTACTTGCCAATCTTCAAATCTCTGTCGTTCTCATATCTAAGAAAGCAGAAACAGATGCAAGATTATTTTTCTCAAACTGAGAGCATTTTAGAGACAGGTCAGCTGAGCCCAGAGACTGTTGAGCCTGTCCCAACTGATCAACTCCTGCCTGGCAGTCTACTACTAAATGAGCATGTCAATAGGACAAACCGATGCCCTATTGATTCATACAGTCGACTACTGCTGACACAAGTGAACCCGCTGAGGTCTGTGCATGTGTGTTTGTAGAGACTCTGAGAGAGTTATAGCACTGTGTATGACAGTGGAGTCCGGTTGATTTTCTAAGCTGGAGATTTGATTTATTAACGAGGGTCATGTTAAGGACATGCATTAGCTCACTCAATAGCCGACTAATGAACTGAAGATGCATGTAGGTCCGTGTGTGTGAGTGCTGGGAGACCTGCCCTATATCTCACATTTTGGAGCCAGTCTCAGACTCACTTAGTATGGAAACAGCACTGACATTTGACATTTGTTTGTTTTCACCAGAAATACATTCATCATGTACAGTAAAACTGTTTCTGTCTGTGTTGGGTTCATGTGAAGGTTAAGGCTTCGGGCTAGACAAATGTCTCTTGGGGCTAGGATAGAGTATGTCTCTAGGGAATTAACAAGTCAATTAAATGTCCCTAAAGTGACATTGTGAGTACATGAGAGAAGAGAGCAGGCAGCATGAAATGATCAATCAGTAAGATTGATAAAACACTAATTAAATAAAGCATTTCTGTCTGAACCTTCCAGCAGTTCATCCTTCTCCTCTCGAATGACCATGCAGATCTCAAATACTATTTTAACTGGTAGATTTCATGAATTAACTCAATTATATTTTAGCCCTTGGTTTTTATATTTTTACTTGACTAATTATTTATTTTTACATTTTAAATTATAGCTCTAAAGGTAATATCAAATCTTTTGATCAAGATTCAAACATTTAATAGTGTTGCCCATTGGAATAGTTTTTTATAAATTAACAGTAATTAAATTCAGATCATCTTTATTTTCATATGGCCATAATGATAGACGATAACCATTTGATTGTACATTCGGTTGCACACTTACCTAAATGCTATTGCAATACAAACAGTCCTGCAAGCAATTCCTAACATGAAAGTGTTTTACAAAGATGTTGATTCAGCTGTATGGTCATTTTGGAGGCTGCAGTTTGTGGTGCTGCTGAACTCTACTGTGACCAGATTTTGAAATAAAAACTGGGGAACAATTTCCAGTTTGGTGGTCAATATATCATTAATCCAACATTATTACCCACGAACTAAAAAGGGGGACAATTCTGGTTAAATGTATTTTAACAATAGTAACAACTGTACTGTCTTAAACTATGGTGCAGGCCGACTGATAAAACTGGGTAAGGTAACTTTATAATCTGTGTCAGAAAATCATAGGTTACAGTTCCCATTTCTCTCCAGTCTTTAACAGTAAATGGTAGACTATTGGATAGACTATTAGATAAAACACTTTGACAGATTCTCACTGCTTCCTCATTTTTGTAAGTTATCTCAAAAACACTGTCTAATAAATAATAATAAATTGACAGGCTCTGTAATTTATATTGTTCCTCCTCTTTCTCCTTCACTCTTCTTCCAATCCTGTCTTCTTTAACACACAGTTATAAATGGGGACATAAACAGAGACACCTCCAGCCGGTGAAAGGCCACCAAAAACGTGGACTGTCCTTGGCCGTCTGGTCACCCTACTCTACTCTATTGCATTTTATTGACAGGTGTTTTAATTATTTTGCCTTCCCCAAATCAAGACTATTTTTTACTTACTCAAGACCCATGTGAGTGTACATCCTCACAGGTGTTTTCAATTTTACTGCCTGATTAGACCTTTTCTCAATACTGTCTGGAGAAACATGCTTAACTGACAACTACCCCAATTTCCTCTTAACAGACCTTTTCACAGCAGCCATATTGACATGAAAAAGTCAGGTAACCACAGGTGTTACTAAAGTAACTAATTAAGGTTCAGTTTCATTCAGGTCAAACAGAGTCAGGGTGCTGCTGTTGTGCATGTCAGCTCACTGTTAAGGCTCTGCTACACTAAACAGAATGGGGCTTTCATTAGTATCATTGGTAACACCTGTGTTTATCCTATTTTAATATAAATATGGCTGCTGTGAATAAGGTCTACAGCATGGGGCTGGTCTGAGTAACTGTTTTTCAGATTTGTAGTACATGTGCAAGGTGGTGGAATACAACTCATCAAAACAGTTTGACATTTAGGCCACAGATTTACAAATAAGAAAAACACACATTATGTTTTGGCAGGGACAGAAAAAAAACCCCAATGCTGGCAGTAATTTATCATTAAGTTAATTCTGAACCCTGCTGGTGAGTGTAGCAAATCTGGCAGCCACTTGCACATTTAACCTGCATTTAGGTGGTGCTAATTTTGTGCCCTGTACACAGCATTGCAAAGCTCATACACTATTTTTTTTTTTTACATCAATAATTATCCGTGCATGTATGAATTACATGACACACAAAATTTACTATTTAAAGCTCATTAGTCATTAAACCGGTGGTTCTCAAATAGGGGGCCTGTCATCCCCTCTCTACCCGTTCTGTCTCTCTCTGGCGTCCTGTCAAATAAGGCAAATGCCCAAAAATACTTAAAAAAAAAAAAGTAGAACTGTAAAAAATAAACTTCATCAACGTATCAAGGGACATGCATGAGTGGGTCCCCAGTATATTTTCTATCTTGTAAGGGGTCCTTGACTGGGGGAAAAAATTGAGAACTTCTGCATTATACAGCACTGCTTAAAATCAAAAGTATATACTAACCACGACCAGACTTTCAACACAGGCTACAAATAATCACAAATTTCACACAATGAGTGTGAGTTGACTTTGCCTACTAAACATGCAAACAAGGCACAATAGATATTAACCAACATTTAACCAAAATAACCTTCATAACATCAACATAAATAAATTACACGGCCACGTGCGAACTTCAGCTAGCATCTTTTTCCCAGAAGACGTCGAAGCCCAGGGTTACCAGGTCTGTGAGACAAAACCATCAGTGATGCAAAGAGTACTGAAAATCTGTCCTCAAGTAAAATTACTGTCACGTTACTGAAATATTACTCAGTTGCAAGTTAAACTACTGGTGTTAAAAAAATACTTAAAGTAACAGTAGAGAGTATTTCTTAAAAAAAATACTCAGAGAATAAACCTTTTTCACTACAGCCATATTAACATGAAATAGTTGTAAACAGGTGTTACCAATGATACTAATTAAGATACTGTTACATTCAGGTCAGACAGAGTCAGGGTGCTGCTATTGTGCATGTTCGCATTTCATATCAATATGGCTGCTATGAAAAAGGCCTCTTAGTTACTTTTTTAATTGTTTATGTTTAATGCATTATCAATAGCAGGCATTCAATGGAAAGGAGGTTCTGTTTTTCCAAATTTAAAGTCTAAATTACTCTCATCTCCTGCTCTGTTCTGCTCATGTGGTCAGTCACGTGTACAAACCTGTGCCTAATGCAGCCGTTTTGTTTTTTGTTTTGTTTTTTTTTTGTTTGTTTGTTTTGTCTTTCACGCATATGTCATGGCTTTCATTGACCCTTTCAGCCTTATTTGCCACAAAAATACAGATGAAAGGTTTGGGTATTAATTCAAATAATAGGTCTACTCAGTAGTGAATTATGATTGTAAAAGAATATGTGTAGATTATGCATACTAAAGTAATAATAAAATTACAGACTTGAAAAATATTAATTACAGTAATTGAGAAGTTGTAATTAGCACCCCTGCAAATCATATACACTGCTTTTAAAGTCCAACAGACTTGCTATCATTTTCAAATGTATTGTGACAGTATAAATGCTTAGTGTGCCATCATTAAAAACATTTCCCCCTTAACACTTCTTCACCCATAAAATGCCCTTGTGTTATTACAGACAGTATATCATAAGTTAAAAAAAAGCTCTGTGAACATGTAGACCCGTTCACTGGCGCACAAACCAATCTGTTGCTTTGTTCTTTTGTTGTCTTGACCCTTTTTCCTCCTCTTTTTCCTCCCTGCCTGAGAATGGGTGTGTTTGTGACATGTCAGTGTCCATATGTGTACAGGAGTCAGGTTGCTAGATTTGGATATCAATAAATTATTTAATTAAGATATGTATTTTGTTAGGTATCTTCATGTAATTTGCAAGCTAAAAAGGTCAATCTAACCAGCAGATAAACCTGCTGTCACCTGAACAGACAAACCTCAACCCGTGCCAACACAAAAGTAGCACCATTCCGCCGACGTCTCTGTGATGGCGCTTTTGCTATCGTTATTCATCACACACGCTGACCGACATGCATTGGCTATTTCAATCCAGAGGGGCACTCTGTCACCACTGTGAAGGAGATGCCTGCCCCCAGAAGATGCAAGGAACTGATTAAAGCTATAATATGTAACATTTCCACATTAAGATGTCTTAAAACGGTAGACTGTGTTCCACATTATGTTGAGGTGTGTACTTGCATAATTTGAAATGTTTTCCACAATGTTCAAGCATAGAAAAATCCATAATTTGTTCAAGTTAACCATGCATTTCCTTCTAGCTGTTGCTGGCTAGTTGTTTGTTGCTATGACTTTCAGATACTTTAGACACATTTAAAGAGGGAGGAAGGAAGTCGGCGAATTCGACTAAACATAACGTGAATAAAACAACTATAATGATGGTTGTTTATCAAAGAATAAAACAACTCCCATGGTCC
This sequence comes from Lutjanus argentimaculatus, assembly GCA_034769285.1. Lineage (NCBI taxonomy): Eukaryota > Metazoa > Chordata > Actinopteri > Lutjaniformes > Lutjanidae > Lutjanus > Lutjanus argentimaculatus. The sequence continues at coordinate 10,695,363 of JAWZSL010000001.1, forward strand.
CACACTACTTCACGATGTCATCAAACTACATCTTTTGTTATTGTTTTAATAAGAGAGACCCATAGCTGCAAATATTGCATATTGTGCGTTTAATTTTTAATTTGGGAACCAGGGGTTACAGGGTAGTTGTCACAAGGGCACTGACCAATCTTGGACTCAGCTCAAAATCAGCCTACAGAAATACTTAAAAACCCCTGTAGTCTAAAGCTGTAACTGTGAAATTTAATTGAATACATGCTGTACTATAAAACCCCTGGTTAAAGGGCTTTCCTCGTCTTTTAATTACAAAGAGAGGTGCTCTCTTTCTCTCTGTCCAAAGTAATTTATTACATGACTGGTTCTAAGCCAAAGGTGTCACAGAATCTTGGTCGGTCTAATACCTTGTGTGTAAAGCCTGTCACAGTTTAACACACCCTCACAGGGCTTTTACCGTAATGGCTTTAAAGCATTCATAATAAAAAGGCTTTAAAACAGATACTTATACCACTATATTTAAATACAGGTGGAAATTAGCCACAACGAGTTTTACAAATGCATTAAATTCTTTTAATAAATTTGTCCTCTAATGTACTGAACACAACACTTTGAATTAGAGCACAGGTAACCGAGCAGATCAAGACTTTCTGGTCAAAGTGATGCAGCAAATTCAGTATGTACTGAAACTATAGAGAGATGTCTATTCTGATATTATCCATTAAACTAACAAACACACACATTTGATTTGTCCATGAAAACTGCAGTATAATGAGCTCCCTACCAAAAAAAAACAGAAAATGGCAAGCAGTGCTAAATATACATCAGACACATGCCACCACACACACACACACACACACACACACACACACGTTTCTGTGCCCGCCTGACCAATTAAGTATTTAGTGGGGATACCAGCTCCTATGTTAAATATTCACTCGTTTTCCAAAATGAATAAAGGATGAGCAATTGACGCATTTATCTGCATGGGTATGTGTATGTCTGTGTCTGACTGTGTGTGTCTGATTGCATGCGTGTGTGTGTGTGAGATCCATGAATCACTGGTTGAGTGCACAATTTCGCTCACTGCTTCTCAAGTGTCGATCAGTTACGAACTACAGCTTCATTAGGCTCTGATTAAGAATACAGACTGACACACACACTCTCACACACAAACTATTGCACACACAGAAAAATAAACACCACAATATAAAAAGAGACAAATTACTTCCCATTTACTTTATTTGAACATGAACAGCACTTGCTTCCCTGGTTAAAAATATAGTTTATCTAATGCTGTCTTTTCATGTTAAAATAGTCCTTCTTTAGTTGTGTTTAAGCTCTATTCCTCTCTCTTTTCACCCCCTCTGTCTCCACTCACCCCACACCAAATCTTCACTCTGCTGGACTACATAATCAGCACAGTTGTGAGCCTGGACAGCTTCTCCTTACATAGGCAGATGCCTGCAGAGTCTAAACAGAAGTGAAGTGAACACGAGGCTCCAGTCCAGATAGGGCCGGCTTGTGACTGGCTCTAGTCAATAAACACTCACTGTTGCTCTCTTTTCTTATTTGGGGCTCAAACACAGTGTGTTATATTTGTTCTGGGTTTCTTTTCCTGCCTTAATGAAATGTGGAGCTCAGAAACAGTCCCACAAAGTTTGGAAGATGAGAGAAGGTTTGAAGTCACTCAGATGACAAGATATCTAAAGATATCCTTACACAGTTTGACACTGAATAACTAGACTGGATATGTATTGCAGATATCCGTACTTCAGTTCTCCCTTGTCAAAAGAACATTTCAGATATCCACAATGGCAATTCCTCCACAGAAGAACAATGTCGCTTTAGCCTTTCATGCAAAAGAATCTATTCTTACTTGGAAAGACTTCCATTTCAGATATACAATCCAATTGCTACCAATTATAATTGATGTCAGATATCTAAAAGAAAAAAAAAAAATCATATCAATATCAATAATACATTTGTAGATATCTAGTTATATTTTAAAATGAGTGCACATCTAAACAAATGCCCATGTTTGTTCACACTTAAAAACACTGGGTTAAAAATGCATCCAGTGTGGGGTCAATATAGCACTGACTTAATACTGGGTTGGTGGTGTTTTTTTGTTATTTTTAACTGGACCATAACACCCCTCTGCGGGGTAAGTTTCCACCCATTGGTACTGGGTCAAGTTAACCCAGAACTACATCTGTCCTTTATTGACCCCTTTGTTCCCATCTGTGAAGCAAAATCATTTTCACTGCAGTTTATAATGAATATAATCTTCTTGTAACAAGAACAGCTAAGAAAATGTATCTGGTAATAGAAAGTGAAGAAATGAGTCGCTGATTATGCTGCAGATCAGCCTCCCTTGTAACAATATTAATTCAAAACTGTGAAACTGTAGAGGGTAATTTCATAATCCAATTTTCACTCTGAGTTTTGCATTATTGAACTTTACATCTAATTTTCTTTCACATGCTTTTTTTAAAGCTTCTGAAAAAAAGGATTACAGACAAATCCAAAAAATAATGCAAAACCAGACAAATAAGAAAAGCAAAGAACCAAATCAATAAAGAATAAAGTGAGTGACAGAGGAGTAGAGAGACAACTGTGGGGACGCTGTAACTCTGTCACCTTCACACCACGCTTCATCAGCAGGCAGAGCTCATTTAATCAGATGGACTGACAAACATCCAGACTGTCTGCACACACACACACACACACACACACACACTGGTACACCCGTGTGCACATGGCATATGCTTCATAATGTGACCCTCTGCCCCCTGGAGGTCCAAATGCCCCCTCACTGTCACTCTTTTACCCAGCATTCCCTGCTTTGTACCAATAATATCATGGGCTTTTTGATTAATCTATCTCCCCACTAGTCTGATTAAAAGTGATGCCTGCTTTAATTCAGTGTGTGTAATCAAAAATCAGCAGAGTGCATTTGCCTCTGTGGCATTTAGGTTAAAAGGGGATGTACTAGATTTATGCTTTTGTTTTTTTTACAGTAAAGTTGATTGAATGAACACATTTTTTGAGCTTAATATTCATTCAGTTACTCAAATGAAAAAATGGAAACTGCCTCACTGGGCTGAAGCAGCTAGAATCCGCCAGAGAGCCTCTGAAACACATGGTTCATAGCCAATTTGAACCCAAATCATGATCCTTTTCTAAATCTAACCAAGTAGTTTTGATTTAACCAACAACTTAACCAGCCGGGACAGAAAACTGCTCTTCTGCCAGAAAGCCCGTTCTTTTCTGCCAGATTTCTGCCAGTATGGGCAGCAAAACATCCTTAAGTCTAACTTTTCCCATGTGCTATAATATCACAAAAAGTACGGAAACTGTGAACCAGAAAGTACTGGCGTAATGCAGCATTTTACAAATACTCACAAAAGTCAATACAATCTTGATTTTAAAAAAAGGAGCTGTGACCATTGCAAGGACACTATGTAGCTTATGTAATTTCCTGCAAACTGTGCAAAGTTGATTAGTGGCACAAATAAAGAGTTTAAACCAAAGCAGGAAGAAGACCTCACATTGAAGTGATTCAAAAATGGCAGATGGTGGAGGCATTGTGAATAACAACAAACTCCAACAGCTGTACCCTCTTTGATACAATGGAAGAAGACTAGACTGAGAACTCAAAGGAAGCAGAGATGAAGAATCATGAAGCCGAGGTAAACACCAGAGTGAACCTGAACCGGATGTTCATTCAGTGCTGAGGCGTTCAGGGCCGACATGTGCACTGGCTGCCTGTCAAAGTCAGTTTCTAAAGCTTTTCTTTAATCGGCTGATCTCTGCTTTTCGCACATGGTTCACTGACATTGTCACATAGCGACAGTATCTGGCCCAGATAATTAGCGTTAACATTCGCCACATTAGCCCTGAGGAAATGTTGCATGCATACAGTATGTTCTGATTTTCACACAGTAAGTTGTGACCACGGTCCACATGGTCAAGATAACGATACAATGAACATGCACACACATAAGAAGCAGCAGTTGCTGTCTTACACAAACACACCACATACACAAACACACACACACACACACACACATACACAAACACACACACACACACACACACACACAGATGCTCCTTTACAACTGACAACACAAACCCACGCCCCAAATACAGAATCACACACTCATGAATAATAAACTGGAGGGCGTGTGAGGGCACACTGTGAAGCTGAGGCTCATATCTGCTCGTAGTTTGTCTCTTCTTCCTTCTCCCATCTGTGCTCTTTGTAGAATTTATAATGAATCAAAGGTTTGCAAAAAAGAAACTGTCATTTCATTTAAACAGTAAAAAAGATGATATTTTTGTTTTCCTTTACAGTCTGAGGAAAAGAAATGATATCAAGGTTATATCTGTGTTATGAGGCTAGAATTGTGGTTAGGTGCTGGGAATTAAGCCCAAGGTTAAAGGTCAGCACAATATGGTAAAAAAAAAAAGAAAAAAAAAATCATATTATGATTATTTTGACATATATTGCGATTGAGAAAAAAAGCCAGGGCTACTCTGCAGCACTTCAGTGCTCATTTTTCTTTATTAAAAAAATGCAGCTCCTGCAATCTTGATATTGCACTTGGCCATATTGTGATTTTGATTAATTATGCAGCCCTAATAGTTTGCGACATGCAGCAAAGGGCCGAAGGCGGGAGTCGAATCAGCGGCCGCTGCAGAGGACTAACAGCCTCCATACATGGGTCGGACACTCTACCAACTGAGCTAAACGTCTGCCCCAGCCCTAATAGGTTTTTAAATTAAATCAGTTTTAGGGATGGCAATTTGAGGATCAGATTGTAGTTAGGACAGGGGCTCCCAGAATTATTAACATGGCAGAAAAGAAGAAGAAAAAGACATCTCTGCTACCTGATCTTCACAAACTTTCCTCCTATTTTAACTTTTTTGTAATTCTGGACAGTTTTACCTTTTCAGACCCCTATAAAGTATTAAAAAGGCAAAAAAGCAGTCTTTGGTGTAGCTGTCATAACAACCTGATGGGACATCATCAATAGACATTTCTTTGTTTAGGGGTCACAAGCCAAATAGGCTGGGTTAGGAAATGCTCTAACACATTTTATCATGTCACAACTCACCTCTCTCTACAGAGCCAGAAGGGTTTTAAAGGGAACCTTGTTGGAAGGGCACTGAGGGCACTTCACTGATTTGCATCTCTTCCTTTGGGGGTGTTTCATATGCAAGGACATGTACAAGGCCGGGCTAAAGTTGCTCGAACAACTGCCCGTTCGCCCTCTTTGTCAGAGCTGCCCCTCGGAAGGAAAAAGAACATGATAATTGTTTATATTTTGCTGTTATGGCTGCATAAATATCCCATCCCATAGACAGAAAGACTTTTTTCAGATCAGAGCAACAGCCCCTAAAAATGTCTGTGCATATCCCTGTTCATATGTTAATAAAAGCATTTCATAGATGCATTTAGTCAGAGTGACCATATTTCTTTCGGTATAGACACATGCCCTCTACAAATACCAACAGATTTTTTAAAAATTTGGATGAATGAATCAGATGCATTCAAACTGGAAAACTGATGTTGCACATTGTTGGGACAAAAGAAACACAAGGTAGGACGAAACTAACGGTTGCATAAATCAACCATAAAACAAGTACTTACAATAAAATTAATTAATGCTTCAGTTAGTCCTCCAAGCAAATGACTGTTTCTCTAAAATCAATTTATCATGTAAAGGAGCAATATGTAGCAGTTGCACATCCAAAAATGAGTACTGCAGTCCAAATAGCGAGTTGAAGCCATAGACTGTATATAAAATAGGTTGAATCTTTATTTAATATCCAATATATAATTGAATCAAGTTGTTTCCTCCCGCCCACTCCTCCCAAGACTCGAGGAAGTTCAGGCAGGCTGCAGGAACACTGCAGAAGTGCAAGACAATAACAAGCAACAACGAGTCCTCCACTGTGCAGTTATCAGCTGTTTATAACTGTCAGTTGTCTAAGCCTGTTATCTTGAAGCACGCTGCTCTGAAAATACACACTCTGGAGTTTGAGTTTAGTGACTGTGTCTCATTGTCTGCCAGACTCGTATGACTCATAATCAGGCACTCACTCATTCTGTAAATATTCAGCATTAATTTGAACTCTAATTAACATGAACTGGGGAAACAAAACCAGTTATTTCAGACCCAGAATAGAAAAATTCAACTTCTGAACACATATCATGATCACTTTATGAATTATTATAGTAAATATATGGCTGATTTCTCCTTTAAGTGTCACAGTTGTGTGAAATCGGTACAAACTCACTTTAGTGCTTGATCACCTCTTACAGAATGTCCCTCACATAAAACAGCCTGACCTGCTCTGGTATAAACATGTGGACTGATGAGACCTCTGTTGGTCTTCCTCACTCTAACCCTGTGCATCCCCTGCAAATATAAAGAGCAAAGAAATACATCTTTAATAACAGCACTGTGTTACTCTTGTCCTGCTCCTGTCTCCATCAGCTTTACCCTAGCTAGCACCAAAGATAAGCTAGCCTGATAAATTAAACCTTCACTAAGCCTACTGAATATTGACAACTGACAATTTTCAGCAAACTTAAATATTCCCTTAAAACAGAAAAGATAACTGTGTGTTGAAAAGAAAAAAACAAAAAAAAAGTTCTTCTACTGTAAGTCTGGCAGAACAAATTGGATTGGGCTGTTTTTCAGCTATGGGCTCATTGACGGCACGTAGCCTTGTTCGTTTGGACTTCATGACATGTTCGGTGCTCTGTGCTACAAAAGAAAAGGTCCATGTTGCAACGGCCCCCTCTGTGCTTTCGTCCCAGCTCTCCCCTACATTTCTCTATTAGTTCTAGGCTTGAGGAATAATTTTTCCCTAAACAAAAACAAACAAACAAAAAAATTCTCCTGTTTGTGTCAGTGTGAGTGTCCAGCACAGGTCTTGACCACTGATACACACTGACCTGGAAAAGGAAGCAGGCAGCCAGCTGTTTTATTCAGATGCCATGGCAATGAAGACAAACTTTCAAACACACACAGGCCCATGTACACACATATGCTGAGGTCCCAAGGCGAAATGCTAACAGCAAATGGCCATATGAGCTCCTACAGCCAGGTTGACTCAACGGGGATACAGAGTGCCATCACACTCCCCTCCCCCCATCCATTGGTGGACAGAGGGGTGATGGAAAAGTCACGCTCTGTGCTGTCATCATTTCCTCTGTACCGACACAACAACAGAACAAGTTTAGGCCATGATATTATTACACTGACTGCAGTATAGTCAAATATGTCTGCAGAATATAGCCACAGAATCAGTGATGAGAGAGCCAGGGGAATGAACGGGCTGTTCAAATGACCAAAATACAGTTCATGGAAATACTAAGCCTGCAGCTTTTCCAAATATAAAACACACATGGACACCTCATTTCTAACTGTGGAGTGTAACATGGATATTGTATGATTTGCATTACGTATGAGAAAATTAAATGCTTGTTATTACTGTAACAGGTGTCATATAGACTGGGTTGCACCAACAAGGATTAATTCGATTAAATCATGGTTTAATTTTAAATTATGTTGAAACCAAATGTTTAGGCTAAGGTAGGCTAACTAAGGCTGGCTAGCTAGCTAGGAAGCATATAACATTTAGTTAACTTTTTCGCTAACTAGCACACAATACAATGTTTGTTTGGTTGTTTTTTAACTTCTTAGCTAGCTAGCAAACAATGTAAAATTTCCTTAATCTTAACCTTTTAGTTAGCTAGCTACCTAAGTAGCAAATAATTTAACATTAGCTTATTACTTTTTTCGCTAGCGAGCAAACAAGGTTATTTTGTGTTAACTTTTAAGCTAGCTGGCAAAAAAATGCAGCATTTTGTTAAAGAATACATAGCAGCCCAAAGTTTTCCTCCTTAACACTTCCAGTCCTGACAGTAGATGACTCACAGTTATTTATTTATTTTAATTTGGTCAGGCAACCATCTCCATATTGATGAATTTATTAAATTTCATTTTAAATCACTAAACTTGGATTTACCACATTGAGATTAGCTTTTAATTGTGCAGCAGAGCTCTACTTAATTTTAAATTTGGCTTTACTCATTTAAACCTAGTTTTTCTAAACTCTGATTAGAACTTTTCTTGGAATAAATTAATCTTTGTTGGTGCAACCCAGTTATATTTTGTGATGCTGTTAAGTGTCTAACACACTACAGTGTTTGTAGAGGGCAGCAGTGAATGTGTGAGTGTGAAGCAGGGGATGTCTGTAGGAGAGAGTTCATGTTCAGGCAACTCTCTCAAATAAATCTTCTGTAACCGCTTATTCGTGAGGGTCACGGGGGGGCTGGAGCCTATCCCAGCTGACATTGGGCGAAAGGCGGGGTACACCCTGGACAAGCCGCCAGTTCATCACAGGGCTGACACACAGAGACGAACAACCACTCACTCTCACATTCACACCTACGGGCAATTTTAGAGTCACCAATTAACCTATTATGCTGCATGTCTTTGGACTGTGGGAGGAAGCCGGAGTACCCGGAGAGAACCCACGCAGACACGAGAAGAACATGCAAACTCCACACAGAAAGGCCCTGCCGGCTCGGGGAGTTGAACTCAGGACCTTCTTGCTGTGCGGCAACAGTGTTAACCACTGCACCACTCGCAAATAAATAACAGTAAAAAATTTAAAACAAGCTACAACGAGCAACAAATTCTCTATCAGAGAATTACATGCTTTATTCGAGATCATTCTACTCCTTTCCTCTCCACTGGAAACAACAACAACACAATGAAGGCAAAGCAGCTACATGCTGCTCTTTAGCCTGAGGGCTGAGCAGCAATTCACAATGTCCCAATCACACTCATTCAAACCACTTAACAACATGATGCTTCAGCACAGATGACAAACTAGAAGGAAAACAACAAACACATGACAGCAGTGGGTCTCCAACACAGCCTGAGGAGCTCTCTGTCATGAAGTAGATTATCTTGTATCTTCTTGCACATGTATTAATTCTGCTTATGACAGTGGTGCTTTCACTTCTATCTGTCTATCGAGCTTACTTGTTTTGCCTGAAATTATTTTGATAACACAAGCTAAGAAATTTTCATGTTTTGTTCTACCACATAAAATACATCAGTAAATACTACACTTGTGAATTTCGAAGTGTATTTAAATGGTGGTAACAAGTGCTAACAAGCTAACAAGCTAAAAGTGGCTAAATGAGACTACAGAGGTTGTTGGGGACATTAAAGGTAACATTGTTCGTGTGGGAGTTACTTTTAAAAACTATAATCAAACTATTCACATTGATGTGCATATGTTAGGAAAATGTGTGCATGTGTGCAGTTTGTTGACACTCACATTTATTTGTGTTTATTTGTGCACAGGTGCACATCAAATATGGTTTAATCCAGCATGTGACAGAACATGACAAATGTGACATCGCAAAATAAGTGCAAATTTGCTTCTATTTCTTAGGACTTAATTAGTCAAGAATCATCAAGCAATGGATGAAATCAGAGTTGCTGAACTAAGCACTCACACAACACTGAGCTGAACCCACGGCCGCTGCAGAAGATCCACACCCCCAACACCTGTGCAAAAGCTCCACCAACCGATCCACCAGAGGACCCAGGATCGTTTGATTGATTGACATGGTCTTGCAACTGTGGATGTGATGGACGACTGTGGGTGCGTTCCAATCACCTATAATTTCCCTGCAAAGTTGACTGCACCGGATATTCAGCCATGTAAAGTATGATTCCAAACTGTAGGGAGCAAAAAATGCTCAGATCAAAGGGAACTGTGAACTCTGTAGGAAGGAAGTGAACAACGAGTCCAACTTTGTTGAAATTTACATGCAAACTGCACCTGAAGCAAACAATAGAGCTCACATAATCTCATAGATAGTTTTATAATTTTGTTTTATTTTATTTTTTTATTTATATTTATTTTAACATTTAAACTGATTTATTTAATTAATTAAACAACATGTAATTAATGATTTAACAATATATCTAGTTTAATTAAATCATTAACCTATCTATGTTTTTATAGAACTTACAGAGGTAATTATACAACGTTAACAGGGTAACAACCATCAGGGTGATATCTGCATTGTTGACGTTGCAGGGTGTCCAGATGCATACATGTTGAAGACCTGTTAAAAATGTTTTTTCATCTGACCCCTTATGGCCTCATTACTTTTCAACACGAAGTGGTGCTCATGTTTGAACTTTTTTTAAATCCCAAATGAAACCAGAATCATGTGAACGGAACATTCAGTAAACAAACATGACGTCATACAAAACGCAACTCCATTACCAACCCACGATCCACATAACCATAGCAACAAATCCCTCACCCACTATAACAAACAGAAACAACATCCTTCCCTCTTAGCTGTAATGATGTTAGGGTTTCCATGGCAACAAATTAGCCTGTAGACATGAGCCTTGGATCTATAAACGTCTCCAGGAACATCATGCGGTTACCTGTAGGGCATGCCCGTCTGGCTCTTGACCGTGTCGTGCAGCGACAGTGAGTGAAAGTTGAGAAACTCCTCCAGCTGTTTGAGCTCCACCACACTGTTGCTTTTGTTCACCGTCCACAACATCTGGGGAGCGTAGGGTCGCGGCACCGCCCCCCGGACGTCTGCCTGTTGAGCCTCCCCTGGCTCGGGCCTTGGGCCTGTACCCCACCCTGACCTCCTCCCTGACCTCTGGGCCCCTTCTGCTTCGGGTTTGGGATGTCCGGGCACGTCGCTTTGTACAGGTACATCTTCCCGCTCTCTCCTTCTTCTTCCTCACTTTATCCTCTCTTTCAGCCTCTCCCGTCTTCTGTGAGTCTGTCCCACAAACATGTACGCTCAGAGTAATCCAGGTAGGCCCCCTCGCCCACTCAGAGGACTCTGTGTGTGAGTGTGTGATTAAAGCTCAAAGGAAAGTGAAGTACTCCTCTGGATGAAGCTCCACGGGAAGCATATTCCTCTTATTTAAAAATACAAAAGAAGAAATGCAGGAAAATCCGAGTTGGAAAAACATAATTTAAAAAGAGAAAAACAGTCCATTATTCTCTGTCTGCAGGCTGCACTTCCTCACAAGAAAAACTGGCTGTTTTTTATATGTTCTCCTCCATGTGGGCTGTGCCACATATGTTCTCTGCACACACACACACACAGACATGCAGAAGAAAGAGAGAGAAACATACACACAGATAGTTCACTCTCTCCTCCCCTCCGCTCCTCTCCACTGCTCTGCTCTCTCACACAACACACACACTCATGCTGTCACTTTGCCCCCTGCTCAGCCAGTCTACATTATAAGCTCAGTTTGGTTTTGCTCCCTATTAAATGGCATGGGAATCTGGGACATTTTTTCCCGCCCTCCCTCTTCGTCTCCCTCTCTCTCTCCCTCCTTTTACCCCCCTTTTCTCTCTGACTCCCTCTTATCCTTCCTCCCACTCTTACTTTCCCCATCATCCCTCCTTTGTCTCTCAGTATTCCCTCTGTCACAAGCCCTTTCACGTACTCCTGATGTCTTCTCCTGTCCCTCCTCCAGCATTTATGTCATCAGATACACACATTCAACTGTGTATGTGTGCTTGTTTTATGTTACTTTACTCACTTTTCCATCCCAAACCTCCCCTTTAAAATGCCATTTTAATCTATTTCACCTGTTTTGTCTTTCGTTTCTTAACCCTGCTCTCCCTTCTTTCCTCCGTCTCTCTCTAAACCAAAGTGTACTGGAGTTTTGCCCGCAACAAACACTTAAAATAAACACACTCATGCACACACATTGCACACACAGCCAACAGCATGTTATGCACAATTGCACAAACAGTCCAAGGGCAGTGTTTTCATAATGAAGTGAACCACAGAATAAAGCAGGGAAGCCTCTTTCTCTGCTCTGTTTTCACTCTCTCTTGTTCTCACACACACACACACACGCACAGAATATGTAGTCTCTCACCTCTGGCCTCCTCTTGGGAGTGTTCAATGACATCACGTCTGGTCCTCCAGTGAATTGTGGGAATCATGAGGAATGCCATTCTACCATATCGGGAAATTTGAGTTTAGACACACACTGTCACTCCTGCTACACACACACACTAACATTAACACATATAAACACACAGATGTTGAACTTGGAACTCTGTTCTTCCATTCATCTTTGGTATTCAGCAAATAATTTTGGCAATCACTACTTGGCCAAAATACCCAAACATAGAGTGGTCCAACATACACATGGACACACAAACAAAGCTCAAATGAACTATGAAAAAACCCACAATATTTATCCATTACTGTCATCTAAACATGGGAAGTTTGACTCCTTCTACTGAATTGAGTCTATATGAATCATTCACTAAAAAGAGTCGGATTTTCAGGTTACTAGAGTCACCTCGTCCGTCACCCAGAGCCCCCACTGGTCCAAGTGCCCATCGAGTGTATAGCTAACTTCCAGTTTAACCCTCTGCTAACTTGAATAGGATAAAATGAAGTTAAGTGAGCAGCTTTTCTGGACTTTCCAAATGTTATCGGACTGAAAGAATCAGTGAAATGAGTCTTTTGACAGGAGTTACGATGGTCATTAATGGATGGTTACACTGTAAAAAAGAGGTAAGAAAACTCCAAGGCTACTGCCTTCACTAGATTTTCAAGTTTTGAATCACAGTCAAACTCTTAAGTTTTGAAATAAGCAAAGTTATGCTGACCTTTAATCTTTTGTTGAGATAATTCACTTTTCTTCATTAAATAAACTTGAATCCTTGAGTTTTAGAAACTCAAAAAATTGCATTTTAAACAATTAATTTTATTTGGGTGCTTGACAATTACATATTTGCAATAGAAAATTAACTTAATTATTAAAATTATTAACAAATTATTCACTTTCATTTGACTTTATTTTAAAACTCAAAGACAAAGAAGAGTAAATTATCTCAATAAAACACTATTAGCTAGTAAAACTCTTCAAAACTGAAGCGTTTGAGTTGGGCTCAAAACTCAAAAATCTATTGAATCTATTGCATTTTCTCAGCTTTTTCGTGTAATGACTGTGGCACAGAACATTTGGCAGTGAGTGAGTGATTTGTGTAGCTGGAGTCAGACCTGGGAGAGCAGTACTGAGCCTAAACATACATAAAAGTGGTTGCTTTTCTCACAAGGCTGGTTAATACAGTAATTAACATGATTCCTTTTCACAAATATAGTGGGTAAATCTGTAATATTGCTTGTTATTGTCATTTTACAATGTTGCACTTGTCTTGCGTTCCTACAGCGTTCCTGCAGCCTGCCTGAGCTTCTTTGCAACATATTGCTCCTTTAAGATAAGAATGTGATTGACATGTGGTCTTGCCTCATCTTCACAGTCTGCACTAGCTGGTAGCAGGCGAGGGCTGAGTCAGCAAACAAAGAGGACCTGTCACTCCCAGTACACGAACAATTGATCTATGATGCACAAATTACTACTGTAATCTGCCCACACATTATAGTAACAACATTATTTCACTTAATAATGTCTGTAACTAGCTGTGAAAGTACTGTTGATGCTCTTTATCTCAACATAAACCCTTCCGCTAAGTTTAACTTTTGCTCTAAGTTTAACTTTTGTTCGTCAGGATCAAGTTTCTTTCTTCTCTCCAGCAGGTATCAGGTACCGACTGCTGGGCTGTCCTTTGTTTCTTACGTAAACTTGGGTCCAAGCCCAAAACTGTGTGTAGTCCTGGTTTTAGTGAGTCCCAGCTTGACTAGAGTGCTACTGCAGTTTTTTGGTTGTTGTTGTTTTATTGTTTTTGTTTTACATTTTCTTAATCCTGGACGAAAGTTGTATTTTTCTTTCCAAATTTGCAGCGTTGTAAAAAGTACTCAAGTATAAAAGTAAAAGACTTTAGTCATAATGAAAGTCACCCATACAAACGGTACTTGAGTAAAAGTACTAAAGCATCAAATGTGATATTCTGATATTAAGTATTGAAATTACAAGTAAATTGTACAAGAAAATGGAAATTTGTTATTTGAAATATAAGTAGTGACTAAAGCTCTCAGACAAATGTAAGGTAGTAAGTATTTTGCATATGAGATGTAGTGGAGTGTAACTATAAAGTAGCATGAAAGAAATACTCAAGTAAAGTACAAGTACCGTGAATCTGTACTAAAGTACAGTACTTGAGTAAATGTACTTTGTTACATTCCACTCCTGCATTTGTAAAGATCATATGATAAAAGAAAAAAACACTCAAAGTTGACTGTATTTCTCCACCTGTGTCAGAAACTGATTCTGTCCCTGCAAAAACAACCGTGTACTCTGTGCACTCACACCCAAACACGTAGAATTAGTTTGGGAGGTTGTCAGAGGGACAGCTGTGTCCATTGTCCGGCAGGATGGGTGGAAAAACTGATCCTGCCTGGCAGCAGGAATGTCAGCTGAGCTTATGCAACACCAGAGTGTGTTGTGTGTGTGTGTGTGTGTGTGTATACGATGTATTTATAGAAACACATCCATACACATTGAGCCTATACATGCACACACATTCAATACATATAAGTAACAATTAATGCTCTGTTTTGCAATAAAAGTCACTATCAAGTTGTCAGCTGTGTCAGTTTTCTCTCTTACACTTTGATTTTTTTTTTTTTTTTTTTGTCTCTGTTTTATTTTTCTCACTTTTATTTTGCCCTCTGTTGTTGAGAACAGTCACATTCTCCTCTGAGCCGCTCAGCATGTGGGCAGGTGAGTCACTGACGAGAATACCAAAAAAAGAGGGAGAGAATAGAGGGAGGAGCACAAAGCAGGGACAGGACAGTTTAGGGGGTACAGTTAGGGGTTATTGCAGTGACTATGGCAATCTTTCCTTATGAGGCCTTTGTTTTTACACTTTTCTCACTGTTAACTCTCATTATTTCACCTATTTTTCATTCTCATTTTTTCCCCATCAGCTTCATGCTCCATGAGACTAATTAGCCATCTTTTTCTGTCTCTTTCGTTTTGCTCCCACCACCCCCCACACACACTCCTTCCAGTGAGTGAATCCCTATATAATGATTGCATATGTCTGATAATTTTCCAGTGTACACTGCTTGACAGAAACAGAACAAGTAGAGCAGCATAGCAAAAGTGTATACCTTTTTTGTGGATGATTTTTAAAAAAAGGTTACATAGTCCACATTGTAACCTCTCACCACCGATCTGCAGTGTATCAAACAATATTTGGATGTTGTGTACTTGAAAGAGAAAGCTCTTTCTGTACCATCTGACTCTATGGCAGCAATAATTATGCCAGTGATCAGTCTCTAGCCCTCAGGGACTGTCCTGCTCCTGTTTAACACCAGTGTGTTGGCCTACATTCTCTACTAAATCCCATTGTTATTATCATTGAACATCTAAACCAGCTTAATGCTGGAGGATGAGAGCAAAATGAGGATGATAACATTAAATTGCAATGACTTTATAGAATATATGGACAATAGACAATTTCAGCTGCCCTAAGGCTCCTCTTTTTATCTTATTGTTCTGTTAATAATCGGAAAGGTTTTAAAAGATGAAGGAGAGAACACTACTCAACTGCATTTGTGGTTTGGTTACATCAGAAACAGTGCTGCTTAATATTTTGAGATCTGGTAACACTTTATTTAAAGGGGTGTGCAAAACACATGTCATGACATAACGTGTCTTCATAAATGTTTTGACTGCTGTCACTGAGTGTCATTCGGTCATTTCTAATGCAAAGCTGACACTGTTTGAGACGTCTTTGTTATGACAACTTGACATTGATCGGGCTGTTGGGATTCGTCTCTGTGTAGTTTGCATCACTGATGTATGTTATTGTGTAGCAGGAAACTATACACAGTATAGTAATGTGAGGAACTCACTGCAACACAAGCCAACAATGTCTTTGACTGACGGGGAGATCCGAGCGAACAAGGTCGGACCAGGACAAAACACAGCCTCAGAGACTGACTGTGGCCAGGGAATACAGTACCGAGGTGGTTTTCTTGCTGGGCTTGGCTCCTGGCACCCTGTGGCTGACTACGCTGTAGCTGTATGGCTGACCGAGCTAACAAGCTAACAGCTACAGTTAACAGCGGATAGCTTAATTAAGCAACAAGTAAGCTAGCTATCTGTCTACTCCATAATAAACCTTTTCCATACCAGTGTGCTGTTTGGCTTGACTGGGTTTGCCTGCGGGTGTTAGCCCAGCACGGCGGGGATTTATATCTCCACTGCAACAAGGCTATCTGCTTGAAGGTGTGTCTTTTAACTAAAGACGAGCTTTGCTTGTAAAACAATGATCAAACACTTCATTTCCTATAAATTCTTCATAATTAAAGTCCCTCTTATTTTGTAATTAAAAGCTTTTATTCAGAAGGACCAAATTCAGTTGGGTTGGGTTTTCATCAGCAGTAACTTAACTCAGCTCCTATCCAGCTGAAAGCGAACATGAAACAGTAAAATAAAGCAGTTACCTGAAAGAACAAGATGCATCACAGGAGAGTTACTAAAGCTACCTTACTCAGGTTGCTCCTGTTGCTTCATGTCATACCCTCTTTCTCTGCCCTATTTCCTGTCATATCTTTTGCTGTCCCTGTAAAATAAAGGCACAAATGCCCCCAAAATAATCTTTAAAAAGACCTTTCTCTCTGCTCATCTGCAAGACATGAGTTGAATCTCATAACACACTCGTTTGGAGTTGAAGGGGTGTTGTCACGGGTTGAGACTTCACCACAGCCCGCTTGGAGGCAGGTCGGCCATGTTTTGGTTGCACTCCAGAGATGGTGCATCTTGGGCATAATTCAGCACAGTTCAGCATGTTAAAACTGTTACAGGAAATGCTAATCGGCGCAGCATGGTTTGACTTGGCATGGCCAAAACTGACAATGAAAAATCACCTCAGTACTGTACTCTGTCATCAAACTGGCCTTATAAAATATAATGGCATCTTTATGAACAAATTAAATCCAAAGCTTAAGATATCCAAAGGGAATTATCAAATGTTAAAATGTGAAGATAAACAGTTTCTCTAAGTTTGATTATGTCAAGCTGTTGGCTTGATTAATTCATCTGTTGAGGGATGGATACTAAGCACAGGGCGGCTATTGTGTGGATCAAACCACTCATCTTGGCAGGGACCCCATACTTCATCCATCAAACTCTGCTGCAACACGTGTTTTTGTTCTTCATGCAACAGTGTCATGTTGCCACCCCTTTGTCTCTGGTGCCAACGCTGTGTGGAAATATAAAACCAATACCTGCTTAGAGAGGGGCACTGATACTGTTGGCTGTCATTGTTTCAACCAATCAAGTTTCCTTATTTGATTACTTGTTGAAGGGAATCAAATGTTTGAATATTGCCATAAAGTAAAGATTTCTGTTTGTACCAAATCTTCCTCTTTCTCAATAGATAATAGAATAACAAAATATAAAACCTGTTAGTGAAACAAGCATAGTAGACTGTGTGTGCACATGACAACAAAAAACACCATGTAAATGAAAATGTACAAGGTGATTTGTATTATTGGCCAGCCATAGATAATTATATACAGTTACCTTGATCTTGTATGCCAGAATACATTAATTATATTTCCAGTATCTGCATACCTGCAACGTGGAACAACATGCAGAACCATTTAAAGCTCTCATCATTTTTTTCCCTAGGGCAATTTAAATCTTTAATTGTGTCACATTTTACTTCTAGTGTTCTTGTTTTACCTGATTAATGTGCTTTGTATTTTAACCATTTTATTAATTATTGATGCTTTTATTGTTTTTATTTTTTATTTATTATTGCAGTTTATTTGTTTCTTTATTCTTGTCGCCACTTTTATGCAAGCTTCTCTTTGGCTTTCTCTGTGTCGAAGCTTTTATTGTTTCACTCGGCTACATTGTAAATGAGGTCTCTACCTCAATGTATTTCCGAGTTTAAATAAAGGTTAAATGAAAATACTGCAGACTTAAGAAAAGGAATAGTTTTAAATGCTTTGTCTCTGTCAAAAAACACATTAGCATTAGATAAATTTGTAGCAGGGAAAAAATACACATTTTAGGGGGTAAAAAGGGCTATTTTTAGCTCAGTTATATTCTGCCCCAGTTTTTATGCAGAATCACTGGAGAGCTAAAAATCGTAGCAATTGTTTTGATTCAAATGAGAGAGGCAGATATCCAGCCATCGCATGCTGTTTGGCATCCACATCAGGGCTGAGAGAGCTGGCAGACAGTGCGCGTGTGTGTGTTTATGTATGAGTGTGTTTGTGCAAGTTGGCTGATTGGTGAGACTTTTGGAGGGTTCATCTCATGCTTGTGTCTTTTCTAGGTCAGAGTCAACCGTTAGTCGTTCTTCAAGTAGAAGACCAAGTTCCCATTACAATAATGGAGTCCAGTGATCGAATAATAATGTTCAGTATTGATTCTTCACAAGGAATGAATTATAAAATGTGTTTTTTTGTCCTTGTGTTATGCGTGACAGTGTTTGTGTGAAGGTCGTGATAATCTTAAAGTGATTCACACAGCGTAGTCCTCTTTTTATTGGTGGTCCACTGAGCTCATCACTTTGGAAACATACCTATTAAACGCTCCTCTCACTTCACATGCACCTGTCAGTCTGTCAGTCAGGCTCTCATCATATTTTTATGAGCCTGTAAATAAAGAGCATGTGAAGTGTGCAGCCACCAACATGTCACCACGCCAACTCTTAAATAATATTAGAAGCCACATGTGAAATAACAACCTGATGTAGTATTTGACACGTGTTTTGATTTGGTAAGGGAGACCACTTGGTAATTTTATGTGTTCTTCTCAATTTTCAGTTAAAATATAGCTCATCTTTCCATGTCAAAGCTTTGTGGCCTTTTTCTACCGCTTAAATACAACTGATAATGATTAGATAAGACGTGTTAGACACAAAGAGGAGGACACAGTTTAACATGCTGACTGTGTAAGAGGTGCAATTCAACTTAGTCCAGATTAAGTGGTAGTTGAGAGGTGGGGAGTGTTATGGAGTGACTGAAACAATACAGACTGTTCAGCACAGTGCTGTGATCTGATGTTATATTTACTGCAGTGGTGGGACGTACTTCAGTTCAAGTTTGAGGTACTTTACTTCAGTATCTCCATTTTCTGCTACTTAATGTTTTTTCCCCACATTTTAGACAGAAATATTGTACTTTTTTCTATGACATTTAGAGATACAGCTATAGTTACTAGTTGCTTTTCAAATGAATATTTAATATAAAACACACACGCTAATAAAAGTGAGTGAAAAATTTAAACAGATTTATGCATCTGAACTTGTTTTTTTTCTTCTGTCCTCCTTCATGAACTGCCTGAAAACCCCTTAAGTTTATCTGGTGATCCTTTGGCACAACTCAGTTCAATTTAGTGGCCTAATCAGCAGGAGTTAGATAGAAATTAGTTGGAAGTTAAACTCTAACAATTCAGTTACATGCAGGTTATGCAGAACTTAAGTTGAGCCTTTTATAATTCCTCCCCTGCTGCCCTTTGCCTCTCTGTGTTCAGTAAATGGTATCACTACTGAACTGATCTCTGGAAAATAAATGGAAATTTTGGGGGTAAATGTTGAGGTAATTTGGGCTTAATTTCATATAAATTTCAAATGTGTTACTTGCTAATTGCCACTTATACACCATGAAAGTGGTGACTTGAAAAATGAAGCGTTACCCAGGATTTTGGCTGTTTGACTGTTTTGCTTGTGCTCAAGTTTGCGCCTTCCACATCTGCTGTAGAAATGACAGAAACACAAATCTGGCAAAACAACATATATCAAGATTTCCAAATAAAAGTACATTTTATAGTAGCTGAATGCATAGAGATTTACTTATGGGGCAACAAACCAGCTAACTAGCTGACTACAGCAGCCAGCTAGCAACTGATTGTTTGTTCCTACCCATTTATGGCAAGAATGGTTAAGGTAGCCATGGCATGGCAAACAAAACCACTTGTGAAAGGTTAGGAAAAGGGTCCACTCATGATTGCATATTTTACATTTCAACACTGCCTGTAGATGATAGATATTGCATTACTATCCACGGTATATCAGCCAATGATGGACTATGATCAAAAAACGACTCTGGCATTTACAACAGACCAGCCCTATTTTCAGATCCAACAAAAAACTCCACTTAAATGTTCACATTAACAGCTTGAGATTAAACCAACTACTGAGTACAACAGACTGAGTAGAAAGTAAAAATTCACAGTACTGAACACAACACACACTAAAATTACCACAGTCACTGAAGTAGGTGCTAAGACGCCCCAGAGGCACATTCAGCACAAATACAAAAGGTTCACCAAAACATGAAGGAACAATGCTCAGCTGCAGTGCACACTACAGTCACTTCACCACAATCTAAAAAGAGCACTGCACAGCCACACTGAACAATAATAAATAGATGTGCCTTACCTTCATGTAGTTCATAAGCAAGAAGGAGTTTGCTTTTCTGCGCAACGTTATTAATCACATCATCAGAGCCCAGACTGATTAGGATCTCCTGTATTTGTCCGTCTTTTTAGCTTGGTGAGGGTGACGTATCGTTAAATGTTCATAATAGCTGAATTTCACGTTTCTGCCCTCACTTGACCTTGCCACATGATATGTAAAGGGGATCATGGGATTTAATGTCTTTATTAAATGGTACACTGTGAAAAATAATACAGGAATTTAGTGGTGTCAGCTAATCTGTTCTCATTAACTTAATGTTTATTTATTCAAGTTAATGAAAATTACATTTTCTTGTATTTATTTTCAGAACACCTCAGAACTCATAAACATGACTAATTCTAACTTGAAGTCTTTTGACTTGAAATAATGAGTTGAGCATATGTACCGTACAGAGTTCAATCAACTCATTAAATTAAGTTTCTAAAGATACATGATTAGCATGTTAGACTTCCCAGCAGGAATTGTTTGAGAGCTAAATCTGTCCTGAGGCCCTTCTTTTTTTTAATATTTATAATATCGATAATTTTTGTTAAGGCAGTGCTGAACCATTCTGAGTGGCAGAGGCTCACAGTCGACTTGCTCTTCTGGCATTTGGCCAGTTTCCAGATGGGCAATCCATCACTGAGTACTGACACTGTCCTGTAGAACTTTAATGCGCCTAAATCTTATGTGACAGGTTAGGTTGTTATAGACGTGCTGTAGATATTATAAACAATGTTGACAATACACACGGCAGCACAAGCCAAGCATGTTTTGTAAGTGGCTAATGTAACACTTGTACCTAATGTAACTTGATAAGTTACTATTAATAAAACAAACATTTTATGTAAGACACATAATGATCATAATCACTTTTAAAGATAACTGTTGAATGTCCAAGATACGATAATTTACATTTTCAACAAAAAAATTACACAGCTGAAATATTAGATAAAGTTGCATGAAAAACATGCGACAAAAATATCTTGCAGCTTCTGTCAGCTCACCGCTGAACTGTGCATACAATGTGATTCTGTAACCTTCTGCCAATTAATTTTCTCTGAATAATGAACAAACAAATTTGGATTATAGAAATCCTTTTGAATTACAAAGCCTTCAGCTTTGTTGCTCTGAGAAATAAATGGATCCATAAACATTTGGAAAACCTCAACATTTTGTCACCACACTGCACCCTTGGTTCTCAATCATCCTTGTCTGTGCTCAGCTTTGTTTTTCTAAATTAGAGAGTGAACAGAGCCAAAGCCAGCAGGGAGGCTGGAGCATGAAGACAGAGGGAAGAAGAGAGGAGAGGAGATAAGAGGAGAGGAGAAAGGCTGGACTACAGAGCAATGAGTGTGGAGCTTAAAGGCTTGCATGATTGGAATGGGACACAGACGGATTAGGCATTTAGAGAGTAGAGCGACGAGAGGGAAGACATGGAAAGGGAAGAGGGGGGGTGTAACCCAAGACTGAAAATATCCATGTGTGAGAAAAAGGAGAGGACACAGAGGAAGGCAGAGATGAGAAAACAAGATCACCACTTGCTGCACTAATGTTCAAACTTCCAAAAGTGGAAATCGTCACGCACATCACAGCCTGGAAACCGACGCCACTGGTGCCTTCTGTTTGTCAGTCATACAGACCAGAATCAAAACACTCCGTCCAGCCCCCATATGTTTTGTCACCATGGTGTTAAAAGATGTCAACACAGTCTAATGCAGCAAGACAGATGCTGGCTATTAGCATTACGGCCAGATCAGGTGACACAACTCTAAGCCGGGGGTCGTTATGAGCAGTGTGACTCCTGTGACACACAACGCTCACAAATGAAAACGATAGGACAAGAGGGGACCACTTGTCATCAGATGGCCCTGACAGTCCGTCTCAAAAACACTTGAATAATCTACAGTATCAGCATACATGTACTGTGTGTACTTTATTTAGTGATCATATTGTTAATGATGTGCAGAGAAGCAAATAGCCCTTAAAGGGATAGTTCAGATTTTTGTGGGGTTGTATGAGGTAGTTATCCTTAGTCAGCGTATTACGGTAGATGGCAGTCAGCACGCCAGTTAGGAGAAGCAAAGAGGAGCATCAGCACAGAGCGAAGCAATGTACTGCTGTGGACGGGGTCAGCAACAAAACCTATTTTAGCCACTTAAAAAGGCTCACTAAAAAAAAAAATCATTTTAAGTGTGTTTAGAATATATTTACTGCTTTACTTTGCCATCAGACAACGTTTTCTGATGGGAAACTGCTGTTGTATAAACCAGATATCACCCAACCAGACTCCCTCACCACAAACAGTAATTTTACATCACAGAACAGCAAAAATTTACAATAAGGATCCATTAATTGGCATAAATTAATACAGTAAAAACTGGTTAGGCTGTAAGTTAATGAACATCTACATGAAGATAATGAAAGGGCTTAGTGGTGAACTCATGTTAAATTACACTTGAAAGAGATATTTGTTGACATTACTTAATGCTTATTGTAGCGCAAATTTGTTAATGCGGATTATGGTATAAACAAAAGTTAATAAAATCTTTATTGAACTGAATTAAATAATGCATGAATTAATACCTCAATTAATATGAACACCATTAGTAAATGATTACTAGACACATTATTTGGCTAATAATTAACTCTTATTAATGCGTATTACTGCATTAACTATTGCAGTAATAAGCATTATTGTAAAGTGCTACCATTCAGATTCCTAAAAGTTACACAATAACACGAACAAACTAACAGATCGAAGCATCGGTAGACCAACAACTACCGTGTTCTGAGCTAAAAATTGTTGTTTTTGCCAGCGAAGTCTGATTGCTTTGGAGAAAGCAATATTTGGTTTCCCATCATGTACAGAAAACCATACCTTTACCACCAATAACTTCCTCAGGCAATCCCACTTCAAATAATCTGAACTATCTCTTTAACGCCTCCTTGTGTGTGTGAATAGGTTGGGGGAAAGCACTTCTGAGATTAATTTGTCCGGGGAGCAAGATGATTTTGTGCATCAACAAGCAGGTCTGCACGATACATTAGGCCTTCAGTCTGTTTGCACTGGGTCAAGTATGGCTGCATGGGCACTATTGGAACTCTGTCTCTCATGCACCCACACACAGACACACACTCACAGATACACACTCACAGACACACACTCACAGGGCTTAACTGACCTGTAGGGCATACCAGTCTTATGTGCGACTGTGTCCTCTTTGCCCAGTCCAAACATTTTCAGGTACCAGTTGGTCTCCATCTCTCTGATCAGCACCGCCTTGTGTTTGTGCTGCGCCCCCTGCTTTCCGGATGATGCACTGCGCTTGGCATCCTGGGAGTTGCTGCGGTGGGTTCTCGTCCCGCTGAGAGAGGCCACTGAGTGTTTGCGGTGCACGTGGGGCGGCTGGTGTCCACCACCAGGCCCCCCGATGCCCCCTCCGCTGCTCCGGGCGGCTAGCATGGCCCCAGAGGGTGCCCCCTCCCCTCAAGGGCAGAGTTCAGAGATCAAGGTGAAGAGAAGAAGGAGCTTCTCAGAGTGTTTTTTTTTTTCTTCTTTTTTTCTGATGGATCACTCCAGCTTCAGAAAAGGATGCATGTCTGAAGAAGGTTTGTTTTTTTTCTGACCTTGTTTTTCTAATTTTTTCCCATTTTCTGTATGCCTCAAACTCTCATTAGCTTCCTGAATTTTCTTTTCAAGCCTGTTTCTTAACTGTTCATGCTGGACTCTTTCTGTCTGTCCCTCTATCTGTCTCTCTGTGTCTTTCTGTCTGTCTATTTGTGCAGTGTGCTCTCTGGTCTCTTATAGCCTCATCCAGCCTGAAACAGGATCCTGGTTTCCTTGTCTCGTCACCGCCTGCGCTGGCCTAAAAGGAGGGAGCCAAACATGCCAGGGTGTCGAGAATGTGTGCGCACTCACACACAATCACATGCACAAGGGTGAAGAATTAAGAATTACTAAATTGAAATAGCAATAATTTTGATTAAAAACATAACATAACCATTGTTGTCTGTCAGTGTCTAGTCAATATGAGTTAATGAGATTCAGTATTTTGACAAAGCAACTGTGCTAATTATAGCTGCAAAACAAAATGTTTTCAAGTTTCCAAAGATTGTGTGCTCCCCCTCATTATGCCTCACATTGGTTTGGTCCACTGCCTACCTATAACCATGGTTCTCTTTTTACTGACAAAATATCTATTATATGAATGAAGCGACATTTTAAATCTAGCGAGTCACCTATTATTTTGTCATTTATTTCCATGCTGTAATCTTAGTTAGCGCTCCTCTGGCAGCAGCACAGCACAGTATCTCTCCATCTTCCTTCACACTTTGCGCTGGAGACTTTTACTACGCTTATGGGAAGAGTGTCTCTGTCACTCTGAAACTTTGCGACAATGGGCTGGAAATGATTAATGTCCCCACCCACCATGGCATAAAATATCCGGTCTTGCACACACACCACTCTGCATGCATTTTAAGTGTACACAGATTATAACACCATATAGGAAATTATGAATACATACTACTGCAATTCATGTGGGTACGAACAAAAGTAAAGCGTGGGTAAGAATAAAATGACTGTGTTTTAATGTGGATGTAGGCAATAAACACAGTGGACATTGTTTGAAGCAGAGCCATTAACAATTATTAGCACACACCACATGTACATCGGCGCACACAGATTGTTTCTTTTTATCTTCAGGGGTTGGTACCAGTGACAACTCTATATTTACACTCCTCCTGGAGCAGTTCAGAGCCTTGGAGTCTTAACACCATTCCTTATGTCATAAGACTCCAGACTGGTGCAGGAGAAACATAAATTCACACCTTTGCCAGGCGTAACAATGTGGAAACACAGACTTTTGGCTGCAACATGCAGCAAAATATGTTGTTAAATAGTTGTAGTATTTCAGACTATGAACCTTTGCCAAAACAAATCCGTTATCTGACCATTACATTTTTATTTGGGAGCCAAATTAGCATTGCAGTCCAGCTTGAAACATAGAAATTCACATTTAGGGGCTTTGTGTAAGGTTTTGTGTTTCATTGTTTCTATTTGTGTGTGTTTATTTTGCTGCAAGTTCAAGGTTCAAATTCACACAAACGCCAAATGCCTTTGTGGATTTCCACCTGACAAATTTAAAGCAGACTTTTTTGAAACTTTTCAAGTGTACATCCAGGTATAAACTTTATTTTTCGCCTGAATGCACCAGAGTGAGGGACACAAAGCAACGCTTTGCAAAGTATATTAAGTGAAGGTGAGTGAAGGACCCGGGAGACACACGCGTTCAATCATCGTTTGTGTGGTGGAGAGGTATTGCATGCTGATGAGATGCTAATTGATGTCAGGTTCTGCAGAAGAGCAGGGGGCTGGTGTGGCCCTGCACCACCTGACTCGACACAAGTTTAGGCAAATGCACGGACAAGTTCAAAGTCAGTCTGCTATAAGGAAAAGAGGATTGTGGGTAAGGAAGGAAGGAGAGAGCCAGGGAGAGAAGTTGGACTCAGTGTGGAGTTAATTTATTATGAAAGCTGGCTGAGTAAAGTGCTGGCTCACTTGTCTGAACCAAAGGATGAGTGAGCTTTGTTGGAGGTGAAACAGGGAGGACAGTATTTTTATTTCGGCCTTTGTTAAAATGTCTAAACTGTCAAATCATAAAGATTTGATTACACATTTGTAATATTTAAAGTGGAAAGAGACAACTTTTTGGCTTTACTTATATTATGAAGTAAATGTTGATTACACAGTGTAATGGCTATAGAATAACACCATCCACGTTTAGACTGGCTCCCTATAAGCATTGCTTTCACTGTTCAAATCAGTCTGCCACCAGGAACGGCTTTTCCTTGGAAAATTGTGTCTCCAGTCTAAATTAATGAGCAAACTTTCTCCTGATGTTTTCTTCCCCCTTGTTTCTGATGTCAT
This sequence comes from Lutjanus argentimaculatus, assembly GCA_034769285.1. Taxonomy (NCBI): domain Eukaryota; kingdom Metazoa; phylum Chordata; class Actinopteri; order Lutjaniformes; family Lutjanidae; genus Lutjanus; species Lutjanus argentimaculatus. Next base: position 10,721,716 of record JAWZSL010000001.1, read on the forward strand.
TCCCTGCTCTAGTTATTTGTTTTGTGTGTAGCAATAACGTTAAATAAACTGTGTCATTATTATGTACTGCACATCATTATAACAGCTTGTGCCTGTTCCCAAATTCAATGTAAAATTGCAGTATTTGAATTTACCTCTTCAGTGAACATGCCTCTTTATTTGCTCTTATTTTCAAAGATAATGTCTTCACGGAGCTAGGCTCTGACTCTGTGTTCCCTGATAGTGTTTCCCGCAGCGGTGCCCTCTACAGTTGAGGGGTGGGTTGTGGTTGGGCATGGCAGAGTATGGTAAGCAGGAACACATCATCCTGGAAACAGATTTCAACACATCACATGTTGTCTTTGCCACAGTGGCACAACAATAATACGACCCGGAAACACTAGGGGGCTGAAAAGTTATCTGTTTGTACTTTAACTATGAAATTTAAAGGTGAAGTGAAGCTAATTTATCCTCCAGTGATACTGTCATATTACCACTCTGATCTTTTAGAAATCGTTAAAACAATAGATTGTTTATTTCAGACATAGGTAGACAAAAGCAGCTTCTCATTTCTACTCAGTAACCACTGGTTTTGCCAGCTGAAATTACGCTTCTAATGGCACGCTGCTCGCTAGCTAGCTAATGAAGCTAATGTTAGCTCCAATGAATGAAAATGCTGTCTTCTGCTAAATTTGATCATTTCCAGCCTCACCTCCAGGCAGTCTTATAAAAGGCATCTTAAATATGCACTTGATGTTCACATACATGATATTGTGCTAAAAGAATGAGACTAAAGCTGCATGTCCCAGGCAACATATAAGCATTACTACTGGTTGTCAAGGTTGGGCAAAGTTAAAAATTTCCAACCACCTACCGTCAACCCAACAACAGCATTTGCAAATATATTTGTTCAGGTGTGTGAGCAACACCCCCACACTCACCCAACACTAAATATAGGCCTTTTTTTTACGTGCCATTCTTGGCAAAAATACAGTGTGAAAATTATCTTATTGACAGTCATATCTACATTATATCAACATGACACTTTTCACTACAGTTTCATTGTCTATATCTGTAGAGTACATCACAGACATGATAAAAATTTACAAAGGGCAGCATACTGTCATTTTCTCTCTCTCATTTCTCGTTCTCTCTCACTCTCTCCCTCCTCTCTCTCTGAACGAGGGGAAAATCTCTGATGCCCTTAGGTTTACAGCTCTTTTCTTCTCTCAAAAGGCTTCTGCAAACTCGATGCAGAAGATAAGGCTTTCTACGGAGCCCCTAAAGGGACACAGAATTTTTTTTATATAATGAGTTTTACGTGCATGCGTAATACCTTCACGTGCTCACTTAAAAGTTTTACACGCGCGCATAAAAGTTTCACACGTGCACACAAAACTAATTATTAAAAAAATTTTTTAGCTTTCAGCAGCCGCCAAGGTAGCCAACATACACTGGCATGTGCATGTAGTTTTAACCAGCCGTAATATAAAATACCCTACATACAGAGGACAGACATAAAGAGGAAGCATCATTCTTGTATTCTGATGTCTTGGTATTATACGGTAGCACAGGTGCAAAAGGTAAACACGTAAGACCATTTACTAGTATTTTTGAAACTGTAATGCCATGTTTTTTTACCATCTGGCTTTTAAAAAGAGGACTAATCAATGGGTAACTCTATCTAACGAGTTCAGCTGAGGTTTCTGGAGTGTAAACTTCCCCAAATCCAATAAAGAGTGGGACAGAGCTGCTAACGTTAGCTAAAACTCTGACAGCATGCCAGCATGGTCAGCTTCCACACAGTGGAGAAATACAATAAAGTGGATTAGCAGGTTTTTTTTTAATGTAACATGTAACCCCAACTAATGCAGTGAGTGAGCCTGATGTGTGTACTCATCCATGAAATGGCTCGTTGTGGTCAAGCTGTGTGGACCGTGGAGCCTCCTGATATCTAGACTGGTCTCTTCAGAGGTCAAGTGAATAGATCAGCGATGGAGTGTCAGTCCTGAATTATTCAGCCGGGTAATGAGACCCTGATGGCTCACTGGACGTGTCTGAGGGGCCTCGGGGAAAGGTTGGGGTCAGTGCTGACTGTACAGGGTGAAGGGATGGAGGACAGACCTCTGTCTGTGTCTGGGGTCAGATTTGCCAGAGTTCTGCGGTTTGCTGCTGGAGTGTCTTTTAAGAGATAGCTACCACATGAGTAATATCAGAATAAACACCTTGAAATATAATACATATATTTAGTGATATATTTAGCGTTTTTGCCATACCATTCACTACCCCAATTCTAGAAACGGTTTGGGTTGTTGTGTAAAACGTAAATAAAAACAGAATCCAATGATTCACAAAAACTTTTCATTCAATCGAATACAGAACAAAGACAAGATATTTAATGTTCAAACTGTTTAGCTTTATTAACTTTATTGTTTTGTACATATACACTATTTTCTGAATCTTTTAATAATATTATGGATTGTAAAATCCATAAATTTGTGCAGGTTTGTGTTGAGAGACATTGTTCTTAAGCTGTTGGACTATTTGCCCACACAGATTTGACAAAGTGGTGAACCTCACCTCATCCATGCTTTTGAATGACTGAACTCTTCAAGGATGCCCCTTTAATACCCAACCATGATACTGTCATTGTTACCAAACTGGTGATTTTTGAACATTCCACAACTTTCATAGACTTTAGTTGCCCCCGTCCCAAAGGTGTAGGAGCCATCAAATTCAGAATGAGCGTATATATTTACAAAAAACAAAGAAGTTCACAATTAAATATCTTGTCTTTGTGAAGTATTCATTTCAATACAAAATTATTACATTCTGTTTTTATTTATGTTTTACACAATGTCCCAACTTTTCAGGAACTGGTGTTGTATACCGAGGTAACAGTCCCTTCAGTATGTCTGGAAGAATTAGACACCACAGGTCATGCTGCAAATTAGTTTTGCCATAAAGAAGAACTGCTTTTGGTATTTTAGCATCAATATGATGGAGTAGCTTGAATTTCAAGGAATTTAATTTAATGGATAACAAAAAAAAAAAAAAACAAAAAAAAAACCAAGACATCCCATCTTGTTATTTGATCTCTAAACATTTTCTCAATTGAGTTTCCAGAAAATGTATTACATTAAAATAAATCAATATTATGATGTGAAAGGATGTGGTAATAAATACCACAGATTTTCCAGAATAATCTTTTCATCTTGGGCAGTATAAAAACGACACAATCACAATGCCAACAACATGGACATTACAATCAGGCAAGCCCCTTATGATCCCACGCCCAATCCTTCCCAACCCACCCTTCCTGTTATGACAGTATGAAGAAGAAACAAAAAATATAACATAACATAAAAGGGGAAAAAAACTGATAATAATAAACACAAATGAAAAAATTCTAACAGTGTTAAAAAATTACAATATTAAAACAAATAAATTGAAAATAAAAGTAGCATCAAGTCCATGTGGGAACTGTGGGAGGATAACTGCAGTAATAGGTAAAAAAAAATGGTAACAGCCTGATAGGCAGGAATAGTAATAATAGGACTGTATAAGTGTCAAAAAATAAAATGCTGATAAGATGCAGATGGTGTACAGAAATACAATAATAGACGTGATGTTCCAAGTAAAAAATTAAAAAGTAGGCTAAGTAAGATATTTAATAATAATAAATAATATATGGAAAATAACAAAAATTTTTGTAAGATAGCACATTTATACAAGTACTAGCAGGGTTTGAATTACGCAGTGGTTCTCCAGGGAGCCCTATTTTCCAGTGTGCACCGCCATCAATTGCAGGGTTACTGCAAAAAACATTCTAGTATTCCTATTACAGACAGTTAATAGTCAATAAAGTTTCACAGATGCTATAAAATAGTAACATAAGGTGACAATTTTATTTTTTTATCTGATTCTTTGAGTTCAAAACAAGGTCAAACAAAAAAATCACAAAATCAGCAGTGGGACACAGACAATGTTTTTCTGCTTCTCATATTCATGCCTTCAAGACTCACACATCACATGGTAAAACCAGTAAAGGTGAACATTTGTTAAACATTGTTTAGCAAACTTGTGCTTTTTAACTCCAGAGAAACAGAGAGACTTTCACAGCCCCGTATCAGGTATCAACATTGTCATGTTATATTTGTGAATGTAAACAAATGTGAAATGTTCTTGAATCAAAACATTTGAGACATTTGTTTTTACAGAGAAAAATGTTTGGAAATTGGAATGTAATAAGAGAATACATACACATTTTTACTATTATTATATATTTCAGGAGGTTTAATGCACAGAAAATAAAATAGAACTTAAACATGGATGATGTTTTAGAGCTTCCCCTAAAGGTCTCAAAGGAGACTTTCAGGGTAGCTCATCTCCTTTTCAGGGGAGCTGAGCTCCACTTAGCTTCCCTGTAATTCAAACAATGAGTACTAGTAATGGTAGTAGTGGTAGCATGTCTCAGAGCTTGGACACTTTTCAGTGTCAGGGATTAGACATGGCACACACAGGCCTGCACGGAGCACACAGACTGGGTGACCTGCTGTCCGTCAAGGTCGCCGCCTGAGGAGATTCTTCACACAAAGTGAATCCAATCTGACTTCTCTGTAATGTTGTCGTCACTGAGAGGGAAATCCTAGCATGGACAAAATCCGTCATTCAAGTCCTTCATCCTGAGCCCCTGCTGAGACGCAAACTGATACAGTGTACAATGCACACACACACACACACACACACACACCACACACACACACACACACACACACACACACAGTGTGCATGGTACACCTAACTCTTCTCTTAACATGTCAGATACTGTTTGATTAGTCTAATTATCACTGACAGTTTGCCTGATGTCTTTACCAGTGATGAGACTATTTCACTGCAGTCACAGGTCAACACAGTGCACCTGGACTGTGCACTACTACAGTAATACAGTAAAGTGGATGTGAGTATCCACTGAAGTATTAAACTGCATTATGCATAATTTTCATTAACATGATGTTAATTTATGACACGTTTTACATAGATGCTGCATACGCTGATATGGACGAGGTTCTATCTGTCTTTAGAATTTCTCTAAGATAATTAGCTTTAAAGTTTATAGCATCCATTTAATGGGTGGACGGACAACTAAGACTGCACTGATGTTAAGAGCTAATGCGTAGGTCAAGTTTTCACACAAAAGACAGACACAATCTCAATCTCAAGGTCATGAGTGACAATGGTCTGAACGCCAGGCGCTGTGTCCAAAATCCCACACTCAGCACTACATACCCAAAAGTGTAATAATGTGTGTAAATAAAGAGTAAAATGTATCTTTTCAGGTGCACAGCATGTATCACATCACTTCCTGAGAGCCTGCTTTCTGGTTGGAGGTGTGTAACCATGGTAACCTGTGCCAACAATGAACTAATTTAAAAAAATATGTTATGGCTAGCAAAGTGAGACCTTACTTATGTTTAAATTGAAGTGTTATTGATGTTCCACCAGAGCTGCCTCTCTTTGTCTGTTGTGTTGTTGTTGGTTGTATCCTCAGGCGCACAGCATGTATAATCTTACGAGAGCTCTTCTGCTGGGGTTTACCCTGGTTAACAAATCAATGAACTAATTTGAAAAAATATTTTATGGCTACTTATTCTATTTTAAATTGAAGTGTAGAATCAAACAACCTTGAACCTTGATTGTTGTTGTCACTACTGCATTGCATTGTGGGATATTTCTACCTGTGCAGTGTCCAGTGTTTGCATACTGTTGTATTTCCCCAGAAACCGTATGCATCATATTTTTTAGCATACTAAATAGCATGTTATTATGGACTTTGGGACACAGTTTCTGTGTTACTGCATCTGATAACTTTGAAAACATTTATTCAGTTCATTTCCATGTACTTTCAGGCGTACTGACTCAGTCTATGTAAACAACTTTTCTATATATCAGCAACGCAACAACAACAACAACACACACACACACACACACACACACACACACACACACATCAAATATTCCACATCCTTATCTTTACTACCACAAGTAAAGCATAATAAATCCCTACACAGGCAATTTTTTAAAATCAGTCATTAATATTTATATGTACAATTTAGATGTACAACAAGCATAAATTTCAGCAGCTTAGTGAAATTATTTCCACCTTAAATCTTCCACGAATAATTCCATCATTTTTCTCATTTTACATGAATTATTTTTCCTCATATGCTCATATTTGGACCTGAGAAGGTGGTTAATCCTTTATCTTCATTTTTATGTTTTTTTCTTTACCTAAAAACAGTGTCTATAAGTGGTGCTGTTTTTTACTCCCAGCACAACAAACAAAGAAAAGGTTACAAAAGACAGAAATGCAAAATGACAGGAATGATTACAGATACTTGTGGTTTAATAATTAGTCCCAAAGTTGAGGGAATCAGGCAGTGACAGTTGGTGAGAGGGTGATGAAGGATAGAGATGAGAGTGGGAAACTTGGTGACATCAGAGAGGTAAAACACACACAAATGCATATACAAAAACAAAGGAGCCAACAATGGGGAGCAAAAAGGAGCAGCTGCTTGTTCACTTTAAATTAGGAAGGAGTACTGAACCTCTCTTTAGTGTCTTCTTCCAATTCCAGCATCAGAAAATGCCTCTGACGCTGCCTAAAATGGTAAGGTATTGCTATCTGTGAGTATGCAAGTCTATGTACCCATCTGATACCCTGTGATTTATTAACTTATTAAAGTAGAGGAGAACACTATTGATTGTAAACTTTAAAATGATGTTTTGGGTGCAGGTGTTTTTTTTTTTCATTCCACAGCAAAGAAAAAAAACAGTACATGGTGACTGACAGTTTATTCTTTTCCTTAAACTCTACGCCTCTGCACTGACAAGAACAATAAGATGATCTTCTTTTTATCCCTTTGAAGTCGGATTAATACCATTTTGTATCACAGAAATGTTATTCATTGAAGGCTTATATAATACCACAAGGTGTGTATCAGGGAAAATGAAAAATAAATTTGCCTTCAGAGCAGAAAATTATCACTATGAATTAGATTAAATCGCTCAAGAATCTAAATACAGTCTTACCAATAAGATGTACACACATACACACCGCACAGCACACACACCCGCACACACACACACACACACACACACCTTTGTGACTCATCAGGAGCTCAAAGCAAGGTATAATTTTCACATGAAGAATAACAGAAATAACCTCTGGAAACTATTCTGAAGTGGTCTGAGGATGATGAGAGGTCCTTGAGTGTTTACCGTTTACAGCAGTCTGCCTGTGATACAAGCATGGGTGACCTCAGCTGGAGCTCCGTGAGTGGAATAAACAGGTGAAGGCTTTTCTTCGACAAAGTCCTTATATAGAAATGGTTATTTGCTGTATGTATCTTCTATGTTTGTTCAATCAGTTGACTTCTACTGTATATTATCAGGCTTGGGCAGAGCCGGTCCTGACTTCCCCAGGGCCCTAAGCAAAATTATGCTGAGGGGCCTTTCTAACTGACCTGTGCCATATACAGTAAACCATTTACCACTGCCACGCAGTCACACCTGATAGCCCAGTGCTTCCACTACAGTCCTCCCTCCTCTAAACCAGTTTGTCTGAGAATAAGTAGATCCATACAGAAAATAATGTGAAACAAAAAAATCTATTTTATTTACTTGATAGTTTGTATAGAAACTTAGGATGAGTAAATATTACCATGGACATAAATAAGACATTTCAGAATGTGTAAAATGTAGAAAACACTGAAACATAATACTCTGACTTTGACTTTGAGTGTAATTAGTGGTTATCTTTTCCGAGCTGCAGATTATTAACACCCACTGGTGTTTATCAAACATGATAAATAGTTGTATTTCTCTCTCGCTTTGTCAAACACAAAGTCACAGTCCTGGAAGTGGCTGCAGCACCACAGAGACAGATAGACTGCCCAGCACATCAATCTAACGTTCAGCAGGCAGAGGGAGATGCATCACGCACTACAAACTATCACAACAACCTAAGGTTACTGCTAACTGTTGATGGCAAACTCGGAGAGGAGAAAACACAAGTTTACTGATTACTGTTCACTCTTGTGTTGTTATTTTCTCTTTAGGTCTGCTTCATCCTCCCATCAAAGTTGACACCTGCTTTCACACGAGGTGGGACCCTTGTGTACGTCACAGGGCCATATGCAACTTGTGTAGTGTGTGTACAGGGCTCTGAACTAATGCACTAGTTAACATGAACTGTGTGAACACATTAATTAGTTAACATGAACTAATGCATGACTGCGTGGATAGGTGTCTTAGGCTAATTTTACAGGAGTGGAAATATGATTTATCTGTGCCAAGGAACATGAAGCTGTTCTACAGGCTCGTGGTTGCCAAATGCCTCACAAATACACTATGTTGGTTTTGCTTTAATTTGTCACTGATCTCATTATCAATCCATGATTAGTATGAGACCCTAAGTGTGAAACATGTTTAAGACTTATTGTTTCAGTATCAGTATCACTTAGCATCTCCCTCTGCTGGTATATGTTACTCTTACTAATTTTATTTCACTCTCAAAATTAAGCTCTAACACATTTATGAGCACATGCACACACTTGAACAGAAACGCACTAAGCAGGGACACCTCAATGAGTTTCACCTTTTCTATAAATCATTTTGAGGGACCACTTCTTGCCCACTACAACTGATTAATCACAAGACCAGGACAATCTCATCGTGATGACGAGCAAGGCTCCTCTCCGCATCTCTGGAGAGTTTGTGTCTCCAGTGATTAAAAGCTGATTAATTCCTCTCCAGTCAACAGCCTTCAGTAAACACCGTTCACTTCAGGGATGTTAGCTTGCAGGTCATTTGGAAAAGAAAGAAATGACACGAGTTGTTTGCCTCATTTGGATTGTGTCACACTTATTTAACTCTTTATCAATCACATAGAGGCCGAGGAAGAGAAATGAAACACGTGAAGTCCTTCAGGCATATAATGTGGATAAAAACCTCTCAGAATGAATCACTACAGTGATTTAGAAACTTAAAAAGTATAGAAAGGGCATTTGTATAAGAAATTTCAGCTATTGGACAGAAGAGAATAAAGTTTCCATCATGGAAAAATAATGATCAGGTGTTAATAGCACCAATAAGGTTAAATTACTTTTTCCTTAGGCAATGTCTAGCAAAAAAAAATGTGGCTTATATTAAGGTCCAATTTTAATTCATATGCTACAAGTGTTTAGAGCAGCAGAAAAATTCCTTGGCTTTAAAAGCATGTGGTGTAGGGTGGGGTTTCCAAAAGTGTGGTGTGGTGTGGGAGCCTCTTGGGGTGTGCCAGCTGCCTCTAAGCCTCTACGGTAAGATCATTATTATTATTATTATGATTATTATTATTATTATTGTTAGTAATAGTGGTAGTAGTAGTAGTAGTAGTAGTAGTAGTAGTAGTAGTAAGGTCAGCTTGTAAAGCCTTCGTGGTTCTCTGGGGGTCAGAATCGCAAGACCATCCTATTTTAAGTTGGATACAGAGTGCTCCAAGATGGAGAGTGTCATATATCTATGATAAATGAAACTCTCAGAAATATATGCCCACGTCAGGAGTGAAAGCTCGGGATGGAGACACATCTGAATTAGGAAAGAATTACACTGGGATGCAATTTAGGGCAATGTTACTGGTGCATCAAAATAGCCAACTCATCATTATATATATTTGAAATTTTGCAATAGAGCATACCTTGCCCAAGAATTAGACATCAGAATGGTACTGGTACCTGAACCATATTGCTTATTTTTCTCATACAGATCTGTTGACTCTTATATACATGGTGTATGCAAGTGTCCAGAGTTTTTTGAGTTTTGGGGGAAGTGTCTATGCAGGATTAATGGGGTACAATATCCACTGGACCCTGCTGTAGATCTTCTAAATACTGAGTCTCACCTTTCCCTTTTTGGACATTTCTTTGGAACTATCACACAGATTAATGGACACAACAACACAATTTGATGTGGAAAATTGCTTTGAACTTGAAGATCTCTGGCAATAAGGTGCTGGTGAGGAAGAGTGGAGAGGGTGGGAGGTAGGGATGGGGGAGGTAGATGGGTTCAATATTCAAAATTATGGCTGCAACTAATGACTATTTTCACTGTTTATTATGTTCTCGGTTAATTGATCAGTGGTTTTGGTCTATAAAATGTCAGAAAATGATGGAAAACGTCAATCAGTGTTTTCCAAAGGCCAAGGAGACGTCCTCAAATGTCTTGTGTCCACAACCCAAACATATAGATTACTATCATAGAGGAGTAAGGGAACAGATAATATATCTGAGAAGCTGAAATCAGAGAATTTTGCCTTTTTTTCTTGAAGAAATTATTCAAACCAATTAATTCATTATCAACATAGTTGGCAATCAATTTAATAATCAATTCACGATTAATTAACTGTTGCAGCTCTATTTGAAATGTATTCTGTTGTAGCTCTCGGAATTTGTTGGTGCAATAAAAAATAAGTGATAGGAAGAAACTCCAGTAGGTGTGATGGTGCTGATGAGTGAGAGGTGTGTGATGCTTTCCATAAATTAAAAATAGATATGATTGCATTTTCATACTTAAAGCAGACATGTGTCATGAAGGAACACATCTCATGTTGTACTTGGACCAATATGAAGCAAAGAAAAAAAAACAATTAATTACACTAACATTAAACAGAAATGACAACGTAAACTGTAAACAAACTCTGTTGACTTTATGAAGTGATAACAGAAAATCATTCCTGGAAGTTAACATTGGTGCATGCATTGACACACACACACACACACACAGACACATTCAAAATAAAGTGAACATACACACCTACCGTGACACACGTGCGAACATTTTGTCTTGATTTAGCACTACTGTTCTGTCCGCTCTCGTCAGCTGACAATAAATTACAAACACATTCCTTCACCCCTCTGTCACCAGGAGAATTTATTACTGTCCACAATGAAAGCTTCGGTTGGACTCAGTTCACAGCTTCACAGATTCCTGGAAAGCCACGTGCTCATGAGCGACAGCGCACACACTGAAACAAACACACAATACATAGACTAGTAAAAAAAATCATCTCAAACACTCACATGGGTAAGGTCAGCTGCTCACTGATACATTTTCTGAAATGTACAAAAAATATAGATAATTATTAAAATAATACATGGTGCATGAAACAACAAAATACACTGCTTCACTGACTTTTGAAATAGAGGTTAACAAAGCTCACCATGATTTATGAGACACTTAACACACCTACACACACTAATATCAAAAGTCTCTCAGCCTTGTCAGTGCTCAGTAAAGTACTATTTTTAACTGTTTAATATGCTACCCCTCATCTTGTCATATTTTCAACACAAAGCCATCCATCACATGTGTTCCAGCATAATTAATTTCTCTCCAACTGAAAAGTAGTCTTACTTCAAAAATTCAAAGTTTCATGAAGCATCATATTTCCTAAACTTGCGATCACTTAATGAACTCAGCAAAAGCGTGAGAAGAATCTTAATATCAATGGACTCTCACATGTAAAAGGCTTTTGTGTAACGTTTATCACCATTCATTTATCTATAAACTCACTCTGGTGGCACCACAGTCAGCAGAGCCACTAAGATGTTTATTCCCTCCAGCTCCCTCTGCTGGATCACTCTGGCCACAGCACAGATGCGTCTCTACCCTGTCTGGCTCATGATCACAGTCAGCTGGACTTTAAACATCAGGGATGTCCTGCTCGACCAGATGAAAACTCAGATAGTTCCTATGTAGAGGAGTACTGACCTTCAGATCATGTCCTGGAGAATGAAGCCTGTATACAGTATCAGCATGCTAACCAGAAGGGCCTTATGGTCACATGAATGTTTACGCTAACTATTCTAACATACCTTTTGGCACCAGCATTAATTGGTTTTTATTTACTTTTAGATTTTTGGAGTTAGCAGAACAAACTGACATCAACATCTGACATATACAAATCTTATTACGTTTATTTGATCAACATGTTAGAAAACAGTTTCCTGATACAAATGGCAACATTATCGTTCATTATCATTCATTCTGAGCCGTGTTTCTATCCACCAGATGAATCTTTCTTTTTACCTTTGTTTTGGTCTCCACTGACTCCTGAGGCAATATGTGGCTCTTAAGCTGCTAAATGCACCACTGTCTTCACCAGCTAGCTGCTAACTTTGTCTGTTGTTTGTACTGGAGCAGGAACTGTACAGCTGGTTTGTCATTTAACTTTGCTGTTGAAAACAGGTACCTGATGCGACTGGAAACAACACTGATAAGACCACAATAAAGCAGGCCATGAAAAATCATAACAGTGATGTTAAAAGGCTAAAGTGCAGGGGAACTGCAGAGACAGGTGATACTGCAACTGTCTGTGTGACCCCTTTCACATTACAGTAATTTAATCTACTGTTAATATAAAAATATGTATGATCCAGTTTTGTGGGAGCTGAAAGGTATGGCTGACAGGTTTGCCAAAAAGTGCATGACTAAGTTTATAGTGCATGTTAACACTCATTAGAGTAACATTTTGCATGTTTTTAACTTCATTTCATCCTTAATTTATTAATTCATTTATCTGGTTGCCCCTCTAAGGGCCAGAAGGAGACATGGTGATGTGAAGAGACAACGAGAAAATCAAGATCAGTCTCTACAAACTAAATTTCAGAGTCAGGAATTATGCAGTACAGTGCAATATATTGACTGAATTTTACCAGTATTTGATTGTCACAAAGGTACTGTCCCAAAACAAGCTTAAAATTGAATTACTGCTTTAAGAAGAAAACACTTATTATAGTGACAGAAAATATTTATTATTTTGTTAGGAAATGTAATGTGCCAACAGAGTTCCACAATTATTACATTGACAGGTTAATATGGGAAAATACATTAAAAGTTTGCCGTGTAAACATTTTATACAAATATGTTTGACAGAAACCACATGAGCTAAATGCCTGTAATTTTAAAACTTGTCAGATATGTTTGAAACTGATTTGCAACTAGAAGTAAAGCAGTATAATATCTGAGGTAAACGTTGCCTTAATTTTAATTCCACTACCACAACTGAAACAACAGCAGCTTTGACAGTAAGAGTCTGAACCTGGTAAAATATGTTTTAGCAGAATGTTTTTGAAAAGGAATTTTTGAGATATTTAGTAATCGTTGAGGTAGCAGTTTTCTTTCCTCGTGGACATTGCTCATTGAAATCAACCCTATCTAACGCATGTGAAGGTGCACTTGACTTGGGCTTGACACAGTGTAAATATAAATATAAATTTTGTTTATTAATGATTGACCAAACATGATGATTGTAAAATATATGTGAATAAGAGGATTAGAGACCCTAATCAGCTGGACCAGTTGTCCAATGACGCAGTGGCACTCAATCTGCTGTCTACATTATTTTATAATTTCAGTGTTGTGGCTCAGTTTAGTTCATGGTGCTGCTCCACTAATCATCAATAGGAGTGGATGCAGTTGTAGCAGTGACCTCAGTATTAGCTGTAGCAAGTGAGGCTGAGGTCCCAGTTGAGGTGCCGTCACGTGGGTTGGTGCGGGGCCTCATCATCTCCTCCGTGTTGCGTTCAGGTTTGACCAGGAGAACATAGCATTTGGGCAGGAAGATGCAGGTGAGCAGGCCAAAGCTGGAGGCCAGGATGGCAAAAATCTGGACAGCAACCATGAACTTGCCACGTGTACTGAGGTAAGCCGGCACAAAGGAGATCCACACAATGAAGAAGACCAGCATGCCGAAGGTCATACACTTCCCCTCGCTGGGAGACAGAGTAAAACAAACATGCATAAAATTTCTTGTGCTAGAGATTGCCAAAAATTTACAGCAACATTACATGTACAGTGCATAAAGGCAAAAATCAGTATAACCATTATGAATAAAAGTAAGATTAGTTAATTATGAAAGTAAACTAAAGTAGACTTAGATAGAAAAGTAATGTTGGTGGTGATATTGAAAAGTAATGTAAAGTAATACTGCACATCATATTGAAAGTTATTAGTTAGTGACTGCCATGATATTCACATATGCTAAACGTTCCTCTGTTTCCTACCTGATGTGGTCCTCCAGTTTGCGGGCGATGAAGGCGAAGATGAAGGCGATCAGAGCCAGTAGGATGTCATAGGCGAAGATACAACAGATGAAGACCACAGAGCCTTCATCACACTCCAGGATGATCTTTATATTCTGGGCAGAGGTGTTCTTGATGGCGTGAGGAGGGAGGATGATGAGCCACACTGTGCATGCTATCGCCTGTGTAGAGGAATGAAAATGTCAGATATTACAGGATAAGGATGATCTGAAGTTACAAACATTAAGGGGTTAGAGTAAAATGTAAGTTTAAATGTATTTACCTGTATCAATGTTGCCACAGCAGCTATCGCCCTCTGGTGGGCACAGGTGAGAGAGTCAACTTCAGGGTTTGCACCAGCACCAGTATTGCCATTGCCATTGTTGTTATTTGTGTTTGTTACAATGATATCAGGACCGCTGCTGTTGGCTGCCGCGGCTTCAGCTGCAGCCTTTGCAGCTTTGGCAGCTGCTTTGCTTCTGGCCCGGGCCTTTTTCAGAGCCTGAGCTCTCATCATCAATACGGCTGCCTTACCTGAGGTAAAGACACATGAGAATGTAGAAACACTTCATGATTTTAACTTGGTGTTTCATAAGATTAAATAAGCTCAAGAGAGGTTACATTCATGTCTAGTGGCAACTAAAAAAACCCAGATATAGTACAGTGACAGGCTCACCGTACACCACAGATGACCATTAGAAGGTATACAGTGAATATGCACACATGCAAAGATAAACACACATAGGCGCCTGAGCAATGGAGCAATCTTAATTTTTGAAATGGTTCGCTTCTCATTTCCATGGTCTTCTCCTACAAAAATAGTGCAGCCAGCCAAGGTTGTGAGTTGAGGAGACAAAATCCAAATTAAGTTTGTATGGAAATACAGTTTTTCTTTATGGATTATATTGATGCCGAATTCACAAGAAGACTGTCAACGTGTGATGCCCTTTGTCTTGTGTTTCTAGAGTTATGTGTTCTTGCAGAGTTTGAAACTGTTACTATTCCATATTTTTTTTAAAGGGAGTTTGGTGTAATATTTCCCCTGGAGTCCACAGGAAAGTTTGGTTTAATTCAAGCTGCTAATATGTATATTTTTTTTAACATTTTGTCACCACTACAGAAACATTAGGTAACTGCTAAAATGTGATAAGCTTGTCTGACATTGACTGCTGTTAGTTATTGGTTTGATTAATGGTATAATAATGTGTATTGATTACTGCCTGTTGGTGATCAGGCTAATTATCAGCTAATTGTGCTCATTTTCTAATGTCAGTATGCAGTAATCATTGCCCTTTGTGTGCCTTTATCTGTCACTCCCTGATGAAACTATAGAACACAATGAAAGACTATAATAGTACAATAGAAACTGAACTCTGATGATGGAAAGGCTCTATATTGCTAAATTTTCCTGCCTGCTAATCTTGCACCTCTCACTTTTAACTGTGACTGGCACCCATGCACACACACACACACAACAGCACAGTAAAAATGTACCCACCCATGATAGAGGAAAGACAGAGAGCAAAGCCCAGAGCCAGGGCCACTTGGCTGGTCATACAGCTCCAGTTCTGAGGCTCTCCCAGGAAGACGATGGAGCAGAGGAAGGTCACCACCAGTGAGAAGAGCAGCGAGAAACTCAACAGAGCATCGTTGGCCTTCACCAGAGGGGTGCCAATGTTCATGATAAACACTACCTGGAAAGAAGTACAGTGAAACAAATCATTTGAGCGTTTTAGCTCCTTACTCTCCACCAGGAGGTCTGTTTTCCCAGTGCGAGGCTCACCCCAACAGCGATGGTGACCAGAGCTCCGAAGGCTGAGATGACAATGAGAGTGATCCCCAGTGGCTCTCCAAAGGCCAGGAACTCGATGATTTTGGGTACACAGGCGTCATTAGCATCATTGGACCAGTCGTCTTCACCACACAGGATGCATTCACGAGCATCTGTCAGAGAAGGAGAGACAGAAGGCAGGATGATAAGAGGGCAGCAGGGTCTGTTTATCTAAAGCTGTCCCATGAAACAGTCTCAGTTGCTTCGTTGGCAACGAAAAGCAACAGCAAACATTATACAGTATCATTTGGTTAATTAGACTTGAAACTGTCTAGGAATTAAGAGTAAAGACCCAGGAGATGGAATTGTCTTCTAAAATCTGTTTTTGCTTTTGTGCACCAGTGGGGCAGTTCTCTCAGTGATGCATGTTAAAGCTTTCTAAGATGTTTACTTTTTTCTGTTTGATAAATAGAATAATTTCCAAATAGGATGAATCTGCATTTTGGACTAATACCAGTCTATCACAACTAAACTGAAGTTACATTAAAATAAATGAAGTTGAATTAAGTAGTTATTAAGGCTATTACGTAATGCTAAGCAATGAAATAAACCTAAGGCTGAGTTGCACTAACAACCCAATTAAATCATGTTTTAACTTTAAATTATGTTGCAACAAACTTTTAAACTGGCTTAAAATTAAGGATTACATTTAAACCTCTCTAAACCTCAGTTTAGTTTTTACCCTAAACCTACATTAAATTTAATTCTATTGCACCATAAAATTGAACTGTGATCCAGTATTAACTTTAAACTTTAAATTGAGGACTTTTAACTTTTAAAATAGCTGCCTTTTTGAGATGGATTCAGCAAAATAATCAAGTCCCTTGAACAAAGTTAAGGGACAGACTCAACCCAGTTGAGTTTTATGATGTGTCTCTTTCTTTCACTCTAGTTTTGTTCGAACCATCATGGCAACCCCAACTAGGCTAACCAACTTCTTTACCTAGCTAGCTAGCAAAAACACCAGTTAACATCACTAAACTTGGTTTACTAAACTGAGATTAGTTTTTGATTGAAGTCTAATTAGAACTAATCTTAGATTAAATCAATCTTTGTTGGTGCAGCCCAATCTGAGATATGTCTCACTGTGCACTTGTCTTGAATGTCTTCTTGCTGTTAGTTTAATTGTAATAAGATCATGTATATTTCTGTAGAAGCTCGGGCTTTTCATATCTGTAAGGTACAGTTTGAAAGCTGTATACTAACTGGTTGTGTTGCTGATCTCTCCATCGGCACATGGAATACAGTCAAAGCAGCAGACTGGCTCTCCCTGACGGATACCTTTCCTGGTGCCCGGCTGGCAGTTCTCACTGCACACTGACCGAGGAGGCTGCAGCACACATAAGTACACAGATTTTTACAGACATTCATGTATGCGTCATACATAGATAGACAGGCAGAGAAAGTAAACATGGAAACATAAACAAAGATTCATAATGTAGAGGAGTGTGTGGTTAATGCTGCTGACCATCAGCTGGTCATTGTTCCACACAATGGAGTCATTCATTATGACCATCTTGTCCTCTGGGGCTGCTGAGCCATTGTAGCGTCCTACAGTGACATAGGATATTTCCCCGTTACTGTTGAACTGCCAGTTGATGATGTCATAGAAGCCTTCAACATCCCCTTCGTCAAAGTAGATCTCTTCGCCTGTGTGCGGCACTTTGTAACGTACGTTCTTCAGGTAGTACATCAGCTAAAGAAGAGAGCCAAATCTGAGTCAAATACATGCACATAGAAACAGTTACACACACACACACACACACACACACACAACAGAGAGAGAGCTTACCTGCCATGGCTCAAAGTTGGTGATGTCAGCACAATCCTTCCCGTTGAATGGCCCCTTTCCCTGCTCACAGTACTCCAGGTTGTGCAGGGCGTGAGCCACAGCGTACACAGCTTTGTATACACTGTGGGGCGACATCTTCATCATCATCATCATCATCGTCATGTTAATCATTATCAGTGACATCATCAATTAAATATCCATTAGCTTGATTTTATCACTACAGGATTGGTTCACCCAAATCACACATCATGGTGCTTAAAACAAAACCAGCATGACTTTTTCAGAAATAATGTCTTTCTGTCAAAGAAATAGTCTCTATGAAAATAGTTTGCTGTTGTTTGTTGTGTTGACAACATCAGTAGTACCTGTAATAGCAACATGAGTGTTGAGAACTGACCTGTAAGTGATTCGTAGTTGAGAAACATCAGAGTAGGTGTTATTGAGCGGTCCCAGAGACTCATGCCCTGTACACAGCCCTTCAGGGACCGCCCTCGCCACCCTGGACAGTGTGTCATTAGCCTGGTTGGCCATCTGTTTGGACTGCTTCAGAGCTTTGCCATAATCCAATGTGCACTTAAACAACTATAAGACAAAAATAATGTCTCAGACTTTACTTACTCAGGATGTGTGATATCTGTATGAGTTTTAATGTTGCCACAGGCTGTTTATCATCTTAGGTTTTCAGTTTACTGTCACAGCAACGGACCCTCTTAAGTCCCACCCTTTTTTCTATGGGCGCCAACAGCTGGGCAAGCTTGATGGCCAGTGGAAACTCAGTAAATGTTGTCCTTTCCTGTACCTATTACATGTGCTAGGCTTGTCTATGTTGAAAGTAATCTAAAAATTTTAAGATGGTTAAAAGATGTTGCTGGGAGACCTGCAAAAATGACACATAGTCACATCTTAAGTTAGCTACTATTGGCAAAACACTAGCTAACAAGCTTTTTGCTAACATTAGCTATCACATGTAACAAGCTCGTTAACGATTGATGTAGATTAGCAAGCTAGTTCTAGAGTTTTGCTGCACAGCAAAACACTAGCTAGGCTAAACTGTAGCTAACTAGCTAGCTAACAATTGATATAGATTAGCTAGCTATTTAGCTAATTTAGTGATTTACTGAGATTAAGTAACTTAAGATGTGACAGTAGTCTATACATACAGTATGTGGCTTTTACAGGCCCCCTGGCAACATTTCACCTGTCTTCAAAATTTGTTTTTCTTTT
Source organism: Lutjanus argentimaculatus (assembly GCA_034769285.1). Taxonomy (NCBI): domain Eukaryota; kingdom Metazoa; phylum Chordata; class Actinopteri; order Lutjaniformes; family Lutjanidae; genus Lutjanus; species Lutjanus argentimaculatus. The sequence goes on from JAWZSL010000001.1 coordinate 10,740,665, forward strand.
CAACATAGATGAGCTGTGTAGGTAGCTTACAAGTACAGGAAACATGAAGCGAACAAGGTTCCAACCGGGGAAGGACTTATGAAGGGTCAATTGTCAATCTCATGTGTGGCCAATAGATGTGTGGAAATGGATCAGTTGTCATCCCAATTAGTCAGCTTGATAAACACACCGTTTCCCAAAATTCTTCTGTGAGCGGGTCATCATAGGGGTCCAGACCCAGTAGATGTTGCTGAAGACCAGGGATGGCAGCCCTTTTTACCCCAAAGCCTATGGTACCACCCAGCAGTGAGCTCACCTGGATAAAAACATGCATTATCAAACTGTGATTTTAAATGTATTCGCTCAGACTGGTTAGAGCCTGTGGAACATCTGTAACTGTAATTTCATTCAATCAATCAATGAGCTTTCACTCTTTGGGCATCACTTGACTGAGACCACTCACCCCTGGCTGTAAGATGAGAGCGGAGGTGACCCATGCCTCACTGGCAATCCAGGTACGATTGGTCACGTTGTGCCGGAGCAGCTCAACGATAAGAGGACTGAGGTCCACGTCTGATGAGAAGACCACGATGATCTTGGCTGTGGCCTTAACTACAGTTTGAACAATACGCTGGATGTCCTCAGGGGAATGCACCTGACATTTGTGAGAAGTAGGAATGAATTGCATCACATCTCTGGAGAAGATGGGCATGACGTTATGTGAGAGATCAATGGTTTACCTTGGGTAGGGTCTCAGAGAAGGAGATGCAGACACCGGCTTCTTCCACCTGCTCCTTAAAGTCTTTGATGCCATACTTGCCGTAGTCATCGTCAGCAGCTATGGTGCCCACCCAAGTCCAGCCGAAGTGTAGCACAAGCTGGGCAATAGCTGTAGACTGGTGTTTGTCATTGGGAATGGTCCTTAGGAAGGTCGGGAACTGGAACTTACTTTCCAGGGCAGAACAGGTTGAAGAATAGCTGACCTAAGGATCACAGAGGAGAGGGGACACTTAAAGGTTTCTTGGAGTTCTGTAAATTGCAGAAGTAGTGCCAAGTCAGTGTTTTGCACTGACTTGGACAAGTCAGTGTTTGGCAAGTCACATGTAAGTCTGAAGCCTTTGCACTCAATACTGTCAAGACTGAGAAGTCCCCATTCCAGACAGGGTGGTCCCAATTCAAGTCCCAATTTTCCCTGATGAAGGCCCAATGCTGACATGCATTGGAGTTGTTTGTTTTAAGGTCTAATGTGGTCTTTTTCTTTTTTGATTTTTGTGTACATGTGTGCCTAGAGCACCTCAAAGTCATTTTGAGTCAATGAGTCAATTTCAAGTCTTGAGTCAAGTCCCAATTCCTAAACTTTGAGTTTCGAGTCCTAAACAAGTTACAATGTGCTCTTAACCAAATTTAATGCTATTTTAACAAGAGAGCCTCGACTTACGGTTCTTTGTGCAACTTCAAATGTTGAATGAAGTTGGAAGTTGTCCATCTTTGTGTAATTTTCAACCCGCAAGTTTTGCATATTGCAATTTGTTTTTTTTGTTGACCACCACATAGCTTTTGTACGCCAATAAATTATCTTTTGTATAATTTTTCTAACTGGTGCTTAGTAATGTAACATTAGTTCTTCTTGATTTTCTCCTGCAACTTGATTAATGACCAGTGTGCAAGATTGAGTGGCATCATCTGAGCTTGCACATTTCAAATACCTTATATCTCCCTCACCTCCCAAGCATGTAGGAGACCCTGCAGTGGCAGCAAAACCCACAAAAAGGCCGTGTCTAGAGCTGTTGTTTGGTTTGTCCATGCTGGGCTATGGTAGAAAGATGGAAATCTGTACCCTAGAGATATGAAAGGTTCATTCTAAGGTAAGGAAAACACAACCATTCTTATATTCAGGTGATAGTAACAGATCCAACAGATCCCTGGATATCTTAAACACTGGTCCTTTCAGTGTGACTTGCTGGTTATAAGTAGCGTTGATGTTAGCTGAGTCAGGAAATGAAGAGAAATGAAGTGATTCATGGCTCACATTTTAAATAACATACTTTTTTATCTCTGGGATGGGGGCAAGTATTTTCAAGTCAAAAGTCCAAGTGAAATCATGTGTCATTGGTATTTATGTCCAAGTTGAATTGCAAGTCTGTCTTGATTTTCTCAAGTCGAGTCTGACTTGAATCCAAGTCATGTGACTTGAGTCCACACCTTTGAAAACTCTTTGCGTAGGTTCCGATGCCTTTATCTACCTTTATGTAACTAGCCACCGGCCTACCTGTGGGAAGTGATAGAGTCCAAGTATCCTAGCAGTTGCAATGGACAGATCAGAGCCCCCAGCGCCCACCAGAGCAGCCAGAGGCGCACCGTCCCCGCAGCGGTAGTTGGGTACGGCCTCATCTTGGCCGGTTAGATAGGTGAGGGTGCCCTCCACAGCCTTGGAGATGGTAAAGCAGGAGTCATAGATGACGTAGCCCAGGTCGGTGTTGGGCAGCAGGTCTTTCCGCTTGTTAATTTCATTGATGGCAAAGAGCATGGTCTGGGTCCAGCGGAAGGTACGGAAATTAAACCTGGAGGATGATGAAAGAGTGATGACAGCATGTTTTTTTCTTATATCTTTTGTCTTTTATAACCTCAACACACAGTACAAAAGCCTGAGTTTAGCTATCGTGGACACTATCTGTGACTTTCAGATTAGGAAGAAAGAAAGAAACTCAGATCCATATTCTGTGAAAATTAAAGTACTCAATGACTGGAAGATATACACGGACTATTTTAGTCTTTTGATGTTATTACCTAAATTAGCCACAAGAGGACAGCTCAGAGACTTGCTGGTTATTGTTGCGTACTACCCTGTAAAGGCCCGTCTTCATAATAATATGGGCTAATTGGCCCCAGAGGTCCTGCCCTGCTTTGCCTTGATTTTTGTAGTAAAATCATCTCAGAAGTTCACAGCATGGTTGAAATGTATAATTAAGTTAATAAAGTAAAAATATTTCTTATCTAAGGACTAAAATATTAAATAATTGCCTGTGAGATTGTCTAAGATTACTGTTATACATTCTAACCACAACTTAAGCTAAAGAGACTGAGCCAATGCAGTCACAGTGATGAAAAAAGACATAAACTCACCCCTCACACCCCGAGGAGACAGGCACCCTTGAAGTGTTCCCATCTGTGGAAGCGATACGCATGTGAACAGGAAACATCCCCCCAATAACAACCTTCTTCTTATCCACATTCTTGTAGCCGCTCAGGTTGAACTTGGCCTTGAGTTTGCATGTGGACTCTGAGGAAACAGATCTGCATAAACAGCAAAAGGCACATAATCCAAGTAAAAAGTGTCCGATTTCCATGCTCTGTAGATGCAGAACGGAGTCGGAAGAGCTCTCGCTGTGGCAGCCAGCAAAGGAAACAACACAGGTGTGACAGGTGTCTTATCTGCTCTCAAGGGAGATGTGCTGCTCAAGGTAACCTGAGAAGTGATTCAGCAGTGCAGAAGTGAAGAGCAGGACACTGGATTACACTGACTGACTGACTGACTGTGAGAATATCTTTTTTCTCTGTATTTCTATGAAACATTGACAAGAGGGACTTTAATAATTTTAGTAATACAAAAACACCATGATCTCATTAATGGCATGTACACTTTTAGAAACAAGGCTTCCAAAAGGGTTCTTCCTGAAGGGCTGAGGTTATACCCAGAACCACTTCAGAATAACCCATTTTTGGAAAAAAGAGAGTTCATCAAGGGTTCTTTGTTAGACTAAGGGTTCCATTAAGAATCATTTTCATCCAAGGAATGTTAAAATCCCTGAAGAACTCTTTTGTTAAGGGTTTGCCAAGAGTTCTCTGTAGCATAATATAAAAGGGTTCTTGGTAGAACTCCCTAGGTTGGTACTAGATAAAACCACTGAAATATCAAAGGGTTCTTGGAAGAACTTCCTTAATAGGTTCTAGTAAAACCATTGGAATATAAAAGGGTTCTTAGTAGAACCTTGTTAATGGGTTCTAGATGAAACTATTCGAATATAAAAGCATTCTTGGGAGAACCTCCTTGGTGGGTTCTAGTTAGAACCATTGGAACAAAAAGGGTTCTTAGCAGAGCCCTTTGGGTGGGTTCTGCATGAGACAATTGAAATATAAAACTTTTACTTGGTCGGTTAGGTTCTTTCAGCAACCCTAGAAGGTGGAAAGGTTCTAGATAGAACCCCCAGAGTGAGTTCTTGGTGGAACTATTACACAATAAAAGGGTCCTCTGTAGAACCTCTCATAGGGAGTGAAAGCTTTCACAGATGGTTATGTTGGGTTTTAGATAGAACTCTATGAAAGCATGCCAACCTTTATACAAGGTTCTACTTTTTACCTTTTAAAAAACTTCCATGAGGAATCCTTAGCACCCTTAAAAAGTGGAAAGGTTCTGGATAGAACTAGTTGGAATCATTAGTAGAACTCTATGAAAGGGTTCCAACATTTATAAAAGGTTCCACAGGGAGCAGAAGTCTTTTTACCTAGAACTCAACATAAAAAACGTTGCGACTGGGACCAAAATGGGTTCTCCTATTGGGACAAGCCAAGGACCCCTTTATGGTTCTAGTGAGCACCTTTATTTCTAAGAGTGTAAAATGAAATGTGGTGTTTCACTGGTTTTGTCTCCCCCCAACAGCACAAACTGGACCCTGGAAGACCAAACAGGCGCAAATACACATGCACACACACACACACACACACACACACACACACACACACACACGTACACCATTTTATTTCATTTCTGTGTCTCTTTCCTCCTGTAAATACACATCAGTGTATCCGTCTGAACGCGGGTCGGCTGCAGAGGACAAACTGCCACAGGCCAGGAGTTAATTGGCCGCTGCATGTGGTAACTTGTACAGTCTTCATGCAACATTACGGAGCAGCTACTGTTCCAAAATCGTGCTCTGTCCCCTGAGTGTGTCTCTGCGGTGTGTTGATGGGTGACTGAACTTGTCTGCTCTTGTCTCTCAGTCAGCCGGGACAAACACGCACCTGAACCCCCCAGCACACACAGGGACCTCTGCTGCTGGGTAACACAGGCCGACTGCACACACAGAGGATCTAAATAATAAAATCTAATTAGAGTCGAAACTTCTCACAACAATATGGCTGTTTACAGTAGCTGTATGTCACTATTATTACATGAAATTATACTAAAGGGACATTTTCTCACAAAAAGCAGGAATCTAAAAGAGGAGGATAATTATGTAGATGATGCTCTTGTATGGTTGCTAACGATGAGTGATTAGCTTCAGAGTGTGTGTGTGTATGTGTGAGACAGTGTGACTGAGCCCTTGTGATCTGTCTCAGGCACATGAGAGACGTCTGACTGATAGTAACGAGTTCTGCGAGAAATCAATTACAGTCATTCAAAAAAACCCAGTCTATTAACAATGTTCTCATGCTGATAGGTCTTTTTTTTTTTTAGCAAATATCACATGAGGCAGAATTTGAATAGAATTTAATTTTTGAATGTGGGCGGGATACTGTGTTGAGGGCGACATTTAAAGTCCATAAAGGTCAATCAAAAGGATGTAAAGAGTTTTTTTTAAATTATTTATTTATTTTAGTCTGTACATCAAACAAATAAGTCTGGGAGTGTATATGTATATGGATAAGTATGTATGTATTTGTAAACAAGGCATGTGTGTTTGCATGTAGATGTGTTTGTATATTTGTATGCAGATATGTGTCTATAGATATGAATGGATATGTGTGTTATGTATATAAATACACTTAAGATACATCAGGAAGGTCTTTATTTTAGATTCATTTTTTAAAATTTAGTTATTTTTTTGTCTTCTTTCTGCTGTAATGTTTTTTTTAATATTATATTTCTGTATACATTCACACATATTTAATATTTTTGTTAAATTATGTTTAATAATACTGTTTCATTCATATTTAAGTTGTAAAATTTTCATTGTAAAATGTAAATAAAATAAAATGCAATATAAAGGTTAAGACTTTAAATATTAAACTAAATATTCACTTCTTTCTACTGTTAAGACATTAATTATTTATCATAAACTTAATTAATGTTTGCTGTTAATTTCTTTTCTTATATATTTTTATTCTTTACGTTAGAAATAAAATCTTACCTATTAATATCTGAAACTTGTTTGAAAGTTGGTTGGTATTTTGCTTTTTTACTTAATTCTACTTTAAATTTTGAATAAAGTTCACTTGTAAAGACTTTCAATATGGTGAGATATCCTCATTTGCTTCCACTGCTACAGCAATCTGGCTTCTGTTGCGGTTGACTGCATTGGAATCAAGTGAAATCATGTCATCCTAACTTTTGTTACTTTAATTAAAGTTTTTTTTTAAGACTCAGAAAAGACAAGAAAGACATATGTGGACATTAACACTTAAACTGTACTTGGACTTAGATAATAGACCTGTCCCATCCCCAAGAAAACAAGAATTAAAAAAAAAGAAAGACTCAACAGTAAAAACTGAAACCAAATAGCAAGAGTAAATTCATAGGTTTAATATCATAGTTCAGTTTAAAATAGTTCCTTTGTACCATTAACTAGAAAGCTTTAATTTAGTTAATTGTGCTTTCTATTTCTTCATTTTCTGAAATCTTTCCATTTTGATGGATTAAATTTATTTGGTGTTTATTTTGATGAAATATCAAGATACCACACTTCTAGTGTAATCTCTGTTGTGTGTAGTTGTGGTTTGTATTTTAAGCCAAAGCGCTCCAATAATTGATCCTCTCCACAAATAGAAAAAAATATTATCATTACAAAGAAAAAGTTATCTGAAAAGTAAACAGATAAGTAGATCATGATAGAAGTGAGAAGTTTCAACATGGAGATCTTTATTAAAGCTCAGTTTTCCATTGTACAAATGTCATCATAGTTGAAACTGCATGCAGTGGCTTGGTTTGAGGCACGTTACTAAGAAGAATGAGCGTTGTTCAACAAAAATAAAATAAAAAAACAAAACAAAAAAACCCATCAGACATTAAATTGCATAACTTAATCTTATCGATATTGCAATTAAATCCAACTACAAAATTATATGTCTTACTTATATGTATTACTACCAAGCTGTTGTTTTCTATGGAGACGTGTAACAGAAAATACCCACGTATAAAAGGCAGAACAGAGGGAGAAACACTAATAGCAGTTAAGACAAGTTAGGAAAACCATTCATTTTGCATTAGGAGTATTTTGCCACTAAAGTTTAAGGGTTGAACAGAGGATGAGAGGCACAAAGACAAATTCTGGAGGCATGAGAACCTTCACGTCTGGGTGAAATGTCTCTATCGGGGGTACAATACACTTTTTAAAACTCAGTTAAACCTGAGCACTGTATTCACTGAGGTCTAAATGACAAGACTGAAGACTAGAGATTATGATGTGCTGAAGAACAGAAATATGAGGCAGTAATGCCTTTCTGAGACACAGTGAACTCGTGTTAGAGATGGCAACAGACAGCACTCTTAACCCTGACCTTTGACACTACAGAACACAAACTAAAAGGGATAGTTTGGATTATTCTGAGTGGGGTTGAATGAAGTGCTTATACATAATAAGCGCATTACCTACAGTAGATGGATGGCGGTCGGCATTCCTCCAGTTTGGAGCAGCAGCAGCAGTGCAGAAAGCTAAGCAGGGTCAACAGCAAAAAATATTTTAGCTGCCTAAAAAAAAGTTCAAAAAGCAAACAATATATCTGTTTAAGTGTTAGCTATGTTTAGAATATTTTCACTATTTTACCTTGCTGTCAGACAGCATTTTCATGAGGAAACCGCTTTCATATAAGCCAAATATCACTCTCTCCAAACCAACCAGACTTCATTGGCAAAATCAGTAATTTCACATCACAGAACATAGAAGTTGCTGAACTTTCACTGCCTCAATCTGTTAGCTGTTCGTGATTACTGGGTCACTTCAGCGTTCTAAAAGGTTAGTTTGGATTCACAGCAGTCACACACTAACTAACAGAGCGAGGCAGAGGTAGATCAGCAACTCCTGTGTTCTGTGAGTTAAAATGACTGATTTTGCCAAAGGAGTCTGGTTGAGTGAGAGCATGACATTTGGCTTATGTAACAGGAGAAACACAGGTGAAAATATTCTAAATATAGCATGCACTCAAACTGATATTTATAATTCTAGGTGGTTAAAATACATTTTGCTGCTGACCCTGTCCACTGCAGTACATTGCTTAACTTCCTACACTAGGATTTCCGCTACTTTTCCAAACTGGGTGTGTGCCAACCGCCATCTACTGTGGGTAAGGCACTGACTATGAATAAATACTCATACAACCCCACTACAAATAGTCCAAACTATCCCTTTAATGTATGATTTATGATTCTGTTATGCTGATAAAGCACCAAGGCTTTTATGGGTGACAAGACAAAATGTGCAAAACGTGCCCCTGCACAACATAAGAGCAGCTAAATAATGATGAAATGACAACAGCAATTTACACAATGTGGTTATAAACTCTACTGTACTTATAATTTTGTTATTAGTTAATCCTCTTGCCATGTTTTATTCTTCATAAAAAGCATACATATTGCAGCATGAGGAGAAACAGTGTTATATCCTCCTTTCTGGAGTCCAGGTCAGGTCACACTAAAGAAATAAAAACAATAGAACAGGCACGTACAAAGTTACCCATCGTATTGGCCTCCTGCACAGCTGCACACTAGTCATCATACTGAAGCTAATCTTGGGCTGACTGCTGCCCACAACGGGTGCAGCAACAAGTCAAGAGCTCTTGTCAACAAATGTAGCTTGGAGAAGATCGTCAGAGGAGCCCACAATGTTATATATCATCACCACAGCATATTCTACTTTTGGCAAAACAAAAAGCTTAAAAATTATTGATTGGTCACATAGATAGGTCGTCTGTCCAGTTTTAGATTTAACGGACAACCTTCTTCATAGCACAGTATACAGGCAGAGTGAAAATGAACAGAGAGGATAGTCTTAGGTTGAGAACATTCTGACCTACAACAGTGAGACAAAAACATCCAACAGAAACAAAAGGCAGAAAACAATTGAAGGATTTTCAAACTCTCCTCCTTTTCATGATACTCCTGTTTGCTTGTTTAACTCATCCCATAATGCAACCTGAGGCACGACATCAAAGTCCACTTTCTGGACTTTCACAGCTTCTCGCCACTTGCCTTTAATGGTTGACCTCACAAAAAAGGAAGCAGCAATTTACCTTTTCATCATAAGAGAGGAAATACACTGTTGTACATGGATCAAAAAATGACAATATATTATCAATAACCAACATTAATCAGTCCCTATCGCCAAAAATATTAAGACCAGGGAGGAGTGGTGGGGGAGAGCAGAGCAGTAGCGCCTTTTCACGGGCGCTCGTCACAGTACGGTCTGCCTTCCATGGGAATGTTGAAAAGAGGGGTGGAGGTACGGGAGAGGAGGGAGGTGAGGACAGTAGGGAGGGAGGAAGGAGGACAGAAAAGGAGGAGTTCACCAGCCCTCTCTGATATCAGTTGAGCGTGTTTGTGCATTGTGTGTGAGTGCGTGTCCTATAGGTTTGACGTTGTGTTGTGTTTTATTCCCACTCTGTGGTGCCGGGTGGTTTGGAGGTCAGATCATACATGACTCTGGAGATGCCTGGGATCTTCTTGATCTCATTCACCATCTTCAGCACCACCTGGACAAATAGATCAGAGAAAATACTCTTAAAACAGAGAGGAAAAAAACCAAAAAAAAAACCAAGAGACACTGCTGAATCTCTATGATGGAAAAGTACAGTTTTTTTATGATTGCCAGCATTCTTTTGACCAGTCTTTAGCCACACTTTCAAAACTCTAAACACGAACAGCACAACATCCGTCTGTTGTGGACCATACCATTAACACGAATTCATGTGGTTTCCACAGAATATGCAGTCAATTAACACGTTTCTAAAATGATTAAATTTTCTTAATGTAAAAGCTAAGCCAATAGCAAAATTCCGGATATTTCTTCTTCTTCTTATTATTATTATTATTAATTACAAATGCTTGTTCACAGCATGCCAGAAATGAAAACTTAATGTCCAAATTTCAGATAAGTGTATAGGTTCTACTTGTGCAACAGCAGCAGCACAAAGCTACACTGAAACAACTGATGAAGTATTTTTGAAACAGATCATTGAAACATTGAGAAGTTGCTGATTTAACAAGTTGTGTAAAACAGACTGACTGCAGCTGATCCCAGCCTCAATAGGAGACATAGCCAGGTGTTGAGGTTCTTTTAATTACATGCAAATATACAGTAAAAAGCAGATTTTTTTGGATTGCTTTTGTTTAATGTGGATACAGATCAATGTATAAATTACAATAATTTTCCTTTCTGTTCCTTTCACATTTGTGCATTTTATTTTGAAACATTTAGAACCATGTCTGCTGGGTTTTTTCTGATTAATGGCAGCAATTTTATGTTGCTAATAAAATCTACTGCAGCAATTCTGTTACTTACCATTTTTTCTACTGTACATGAATATTAAAAGACAAAAGATTTCATACTGTCAATTGTATGCAGGTAGAATTGAAACCTGTCAAGTAATGCAGTTTTTGTAATGTTATCAACTGTATTTTGAAAGTCATGTTTTGATTGATTTTCCTTTCGAAGAGAAAACATACTGTGTTTTGAAATGCAGATTAGATTAAATTAAAAAAATGTGGTTTGAGCAGAAAGTTACCATAAGGATTCACTGTGTGATGCTGTGTTAAAAGTTTAGAAAACGTATCTTAAGAATGGGTAAAGGTTTTAACAATTGCTAAAAAAAAAAGAAAAAAAACAAACAAAAAAATGTAATGCCAGCAAGTCTAGCAAAACACTAGTAAGTAAATAAAGTTGAGAGGTTGAATCACGATGTTACCTCCTCTGGGATATGGTTGCCTGGCATGGCAGGGATGCCGGTCATGAAATCGCTGGTGATGAAGGTGCGGACCACCACAGAGCGCCGGCAGGATGGCTGCTTTTGCAATGGGTCACGGTCAAAGTGCAGGGGGGTCAGGATGACCGGCATCTGGCTGATCTTACCGGAATAGCCTGAAAGAGACACACAGCCCAAAAGAAAGAAAACAATTCTTATTGCTGCTATAACAAAACATCTAACTTTGTTTCACTGTCTACTTCTATTACTTTTTTTTCTGGGGTTCTTTTGCTTTTATCTGACTGTGACAGATGTCAAGAGGCAGGAAAAGAGGGGAGAGAGAGAGGGATAAATGCAGAAAAGGGGCTGGAATCAAACGATGGGCCGCTGTGGTAAGGAATCAGTCTTATTATTGGTTCACACAGTCCATCAGGTGAGCTATTGGGTTGCCAAAACCACTTTTTAAAAATCAAGTCATTACGTGTATCTGTTTGGTGGATTGTGGCGATCACTAAAAAAGTTGAGAATTCTTGTCGAATATTTTAGTTATATATTACAACTATTTATTGTAGCACCTATCCAATTTACAATGCCAAAACCTAAAGTCTAATTTATTTTGTCTCTCTTGAAATTAACTGGGCTATCAAACAACTAACACTAGTTTCTCCATCAGTTTATGCTTCAAGTGTTATATTCTTAATTCTCCTTAACTGGAAAATCCCACCGCCTCCCAGTTATACGCCATGGTTATGAGATGTCATACAGCACTTAAAACTATAGAAAGTCAGGTTTATAGTTTGTGGCTCTAGCAATAAATTTGAGAAAATGAGGCATCCCTTCCTGGTCTCCACTGATTCGAAGTTTTAAATCTAGTAATGTTTAACTTTAAGACCCATAGTCTTTGTCTTTGCAAATGACTGGATTGATTTATTGATGACATGATGTTCATAACGAATAAAAAAAAAGGCACACATGGCTGAAAGACCTTCGAAATTTAATAAATTCAGAATATATGGAGCATTTATGTGATAGCAAAATTTGGACAAAATTATCTTCAAATTCACATCTTTAATCTAATCTTAAAAGGTGAAGTCACAGCCACGGTCAGGAAAGTACAGACATATTCAACTCACTGGAGAACATAGACACAGATATTTGGTTTGCCTCTGGGGAAATGTTAAATTCCCCATGTGGATGCAAGTATGCAGACAAGTACACTATTCTAGATACATATGACAGCATATTGATGGCGGGCTTTGTACTCAGTACTCAGTAAATACCTATCTTCCCAAATCATCTGTAAAGCTTTGATACATAAGGTTAAATCACACTTACCAGACTCTCTCAGGATAGAATGAGCTACAAAGTCAGCCTGTCTGAGCGTGCTCAGAACCCTGTGGTCAGGAAGGTTGGGGTAATGTCTGTTGGTGGCTCTTTCACGTGGGACCCGAACACATACACAACTCTGGAAAAAGGAGACATGAATGAATGAATGAATAGGTGAGTGCTGTGTGTCCTGCTGATCACCGACAGTGCCTAATGTGGCAGGTGAAGAGTGAAGTTGTAAAGTAAAGCTTTGTGTGTTACCTGTTGATGCTATGGCACATGCGAGGGATGAGTCTGGCCAGGAACATGAGAGATTCCCAGTGTGGAGATTCTTTACTTGTGACACCGCACACGTAACTGTAGGACCGGCAATCACCCTGACACACACAAGATGGTACATGATACAAGTATTTTTAAAAGCTTTTAAAAAGCCAGGTTTATTATAAAGTATTAACAGAGCAACAAAGTAAAGAAAAAAGAAACAAAATCTTCAACAAAGGTTAAGTATGTGTAATTTTCCAGACACTTAGTTTTATGTGCTAAATAAACAGAGAGGTTTCTATAAATAGTCTGAATAATGTGTCTGTTTTCACTTCCAGCAAATTCCCCTCGCAGTAAAAGCTGCCTGTGTTTGTCTACCGTCTCCTGTCTGCCCCACATTTTGAGGTTTAGGGTAAATTTAAAACTCCGGCTTCAAACAGGAAGTAACAGGACACACCTACACAGACACATAGTCACTGGCTGACAGCAATGTTCTGGAGATGAAAGTAGTCACGACCATCATTCTATCCAGGCAATACTTAAGGCCAGCATAAACTACTGAAACTATGAACTATTTCTACAGAGCACACCAGCTGTTTGTGTCACAGACTAACAACAGAGAAGCTGAGAAAAACTCAACTGTGCCACAATAGTTACAACAGATCCCTCCCCTGGCAAGACAAAGATAGAGTCAAAAAGTAAAGAACTGAGAAGCTTTGTGTGGGCAGGCGTGTCTCGTGGTTAACCACTAAATTATAGTGGTGACACAGAGAGACAAACAGCAAAAGTGAGACACTGTTTCAAGTTTCCCCTGCTTCTGGACATTCAGTCCCTAACACATCTGAATCCTCCACATACATGTTAGTATGTATACAAGTCTACTTTAAAAATAATCTGGGCTTATACGTCACTGGAAGATGATATGTAGACTGTCAAATCCTCAATTTGTAAAGCCCAGCCTACGACACATGTATAAATAACGGATGAACCATGTTTGGAAATAAATAACCGTGACCAAAATCCTCACAACCAACAACTATGAGATTTTAACTGAATTGCTACAGGTTTTTATTACATGGACTATTCACTTATTTATCTGGACAGTTAATCAGAGAATAAAAAAATATAGAGGCGACTGATTGGGTCTGATGAATTGATGGACCAACTGGATTACCTGGACGCCGACAGTTTTAATGGGCAGCAGGAAGGCATTGAGTGAATGAAGGCTGGTGATCTGCATGAGCTTCTCTTCCTCCTCATCTGATATGCACGACTTGACTCTCTGCAGCAAGGCATGAGGCTGGAAAGGAGAGAAAAGTTTTAAAGCAGCGTGAAAAAGTGGAAGTCAAAGGAAAGAAATCTCAACATCACAGATAAAACTCTACCTCTTCCAAGTGGCTTTATTTTAATGACATAGATGCAGCAGATAGAGAATGCTACCTCGTAATATTTATCTTGTTTATTCTCATTTTGTCCTTTTATTCTTGTTTTTATCCTTTTATCTTGTTTTCTATTGCTGCTGGTATCATAATTCAACATAATTCATTGTATGCTTACAATGATAAATAAAACATCTTATATATTGTTTCTATTTTGTTCTTATTTTTTTAAAGTGTCAAATTTTCTTTAAACACTTTGAATATGCCAATCAGCTTTGACACAAACTAGACAGAACATCTTTAAATCATCAGAATTATATGGCTTTTGTTGCAATGTGACCAACCAACCAGCAGAGGTTGCACATTATTAACTCTATAATTAACCAGTCGGGACAAACAACCACAAATGTCTTCTCATCTGATGCGTGGGGAGAGCTTTAATTGTGCTACAAACAGCTGCTGCTGATAACTTGGCCTTTTTATAGATTTTCTGATTTTTTCAGAGTTCATTGCTGAAATGAAACATCCAGAAACTACAGCGCTGATGGGTCATGTCACAGAAATAAATGAGTCCCCACACTGTTTATGTGCCTTCAGCATTTTAATGAGCAAACTGTATTTCAAGCAGCACTTTGTGATGCTGCTGGTGTACTTTTCAGGCTTCTGAAGGTTATAGAAGCTCAATAAGTCACATGCACTAATAGTAATAGTAATCAGCTGGTTCATTTAAAGCACTGGAAGTGCCAATTCCATCAGTGCTACGTCTGTCTTTGATTTGTTTGGATCTCTAATATTTCAAGATATTTTCAGTGTCAGCGCTCACTCAGAGGGGTGTTTTCAGTGAGCAGCAGTGATTAAATTAACACTCAAAAATGTGCACACTTTACAGAAAACAGAGATAGAAAAACTGGTGCATCAGTTTCAGCTGTTGAAGGTCTCTTTGTTCTGACCTTTTTGACGCTTGCAGAGAAATCTGTGATGATTTTGAGGATGTTGTTTGTTTCAGCAAAGTCCTTACAGATGTAGGGTTCCTCTGCACAAATCACTCTGATTGACAAACCAGGACCTGGAGGCAAAGGAGAGAGGAGGTGCACTTTTAGCAAAGAGGGTAGTGATGTGAGGACAGCTTGAAGTCTGTGTGATTGAATAAACAAATGGGTTCCCAGAAAGAGAATGAGAGACAGATCAAGAAAGGAGACAAATGGCTATGAGAGAACATCACTAAGCTTTATGTTAATACAAATCACTTTTTTAAGGCAGTCACATCGTAGACATGTGTTTAAGTACTTGCCAGGGAAAGGGTGTCGGGAAACAATCTCCTCTGGCAGGCCCAGCTCTCTCCCCAGCGCTCTGACCTCATCTTTATGGAAATCTTTCAGTGGTTCGATTACTTTTCCCTGGATGATCACAAACGAGTGGGATCAGCATTGAAACAGCGAGGGATTTGCTTAGGTGTTGCATTGTTGGTCATTTATATAAAAAGGTCTGAGCAAAATAACAGAAACACCAAATTAAATATATGAGCACCAAATAGCTAATAAGGAGGGGAGTGAATGTTTCAGTGCTCCTTCGAGGGGAGTGTAATAATGCTCAAGGAATGTCTCTTTATTGGATGACGGATGATTCAGAAATACATTTTCAATAAAAAGTAAATCATTTTTAGGTGTTTGCAGTACTCCTGGTGTTAAAGAAACATGAGATCATCAGAAGATGTTTTTCAGTGAGTCAGGGGTACTGCATTATAGCTCTGCTTGTGTGACGTTCTTCATCTGCTTTAAACTGCAGCAGCAGATGCTCTTTTTATGCAGACTTATGGTTTTCAGCATAACATTAAAGTTCCTCTTAAATCATGCAGTCCTTCAAATCATTGTGAGATACACAACAGCACAGTTTGATTATCTGTTTGTTTATTTATTAAACTCCCCATTAGCTTCTGCATAGCAGCAGCTATTCTTCCTGGGGTCTACACCAGTTGGTAATACTGCAGTATCAAACTGTTTGTCTGGTGCAGACTGCTACAAAAACTATTCTTATCAGAAGCAACTTGTATCCTCTGCTCAAATTTTCAGCTTTTACCATTAAATATACATCAGTGTCAGCCAAACTAATAAGCTTTCTTCAAATGCAGACTATGGTTTTAAAGCTGAGATGTGGTGTAACAGTAGTATTAATGAGGTAGGTATTTGTGCGTGTATGTGTGCAGTACCTCATCTCGGAGTTTGCGGATGAGCTCGGTGTCATTGTGGTGTGTTTTGATAACCTCTGCTTTGCCACTGGCAAGATGAGAAGCACTCTCAATGAGATCTGGCCGCAAGGTGCCCTGAGCCAAGAAAACCTCTTCTGGCTTCAGATTCATCTCTCCAATCACTTCATTTGCCACCTGTGAAGCAGCACAATTCACAAAGTCACATACAAGAACTAGTGAACTTGTGACTTAAAGACAACCGAAAAAGCAGCCAGATTGGCAGATGCTTACAAAATGGTAATTAAGAATTCAGCTGAACCAACATTGTGATAAATGAAGATGTACTGCATGGTAACAAGGCTGTAGGACAGACAAGCTGGCAGATTCAAATAAAAAGGTGATATTAACAAAAACTTTATTATTATTAACACTCTTCATAGAAAGAATCGATAAAAACCTGGTACTCACTTTGACAAACGTATCTCCAATGATCTTCCTCTTCTCTTCTGGGTTGGTCGTCATATTCAAAGTCTTGCTGATGCGTTTTCGTGGCGTCCTGTCCTCCTCAGAGATGGGGAGGGTTGTTGTTCCGTTGTAGAAGGTGTGAGCTGCATTTACCACTAGATAGAGCAACATTTCAGGGAAGAGGCAGAGAGAGGCAGAGGACGCAATCAGGGTTATGAGCAACAGAAAACTGTTCAAGATCACATCAAATTAAAACAAAACAAAAAAAACAAACAATCGAAATACTTCAGTATCCTGTTATATCTGGACTTCAACGGTTAATTTTATTACTGATGAGTCATTTAGTCTATAAAACATAAAGAACGAATTCAAATTACCCATCATCTGGCTATATGAAGTGCAAGAACAAGTAGAACTTTGAAATAATACTCTCTTATTTCACTTTATTACGGTCTTCTATTAGATTACAATTCCTGCAAAAATTGTGCATCACAAGAACTCACTTTATCATTATAATCAAACGAATCTAACTTTTCTTTTTAATGTTAATTCATTATTGCAATTATGTTCTCCACCTTGATGGTCTTATTGTACCATCCCTACTAGACTTGGACAAATATATCAGCTTTGTTTGACGGTTGTTTTTTTGTGTGTTTTCATTGCAGATTTTAATAATTTATGGTCTGAATGAGGTAGAGCTGTTGCTCAGCTTCGCAATTTCATTCATGGGCACAGTGCACACACTCTAAGTCCAGAGTGAGAGGGGAAAAAGCCTCTAGAGCCAGAATATTTTCTCATCTATCTTGGTGAATTAAAGATTTACTTAGATCAAACCAGAATTTATTAGACAGAAGAGCCGGATGGCTTTGACAAGCTTTATTTTTGAATTTTGAGTTTTAAAGAAATAAAGAGAAAAACTTGAATTGGGAAGATGATCTGTTGTATTTTTCTATTTCATAAGGAAAATAATTTTAAGAATATTTCCATTCTTGACATTTTGTGTGTTTATTTTGTTTATCTATACGATGTAGTGAACACACATATGTATGTGCAATCCCCGTTGTTGAGGAAACTGTGACTGTTAACGTATTGCCCAACCCTACCCTTGAGTTTGATGCCCAGCTTGGTGAGGGCCTCCTCCACACTCTGACTCTCTCTCTTCCTCATGAAACCATTGTCGATGTGAACTGCTATCACCTGGTCCTGGTTCAGAGCTTTGTTGAGGAGAGCTGTGCAAACTGTCGAGTCCACCCCACCACTCAGCAGCACCTACAGAAATCATTAGAAAACAGTCACAATTGTGCAGCCACATAGTTTACTTAGTCTTCAACTGTAAGTCTGATTTCTATTTAGATCAGGCTCTCATTAACTTCCTCTTGCTGTCCTTCGCATATTCAGTGTTTTGTGCGCTGGCAGGATGCAAAATATTAGGCACTGACTCAATCAAAACTGAAGACATGACTACAGCCTTGACACTTCTTGACTTATAATGGGCTGACTACCAACTCTTGGGACTCTCACATACACAAATTGCCACACTTGTCAAGCAGGAACAAGCTACAACTGATTTAAGTAACAAACAGTGAAAGATGTGGACTATTCAGACTGTAGTTCAGGATTAAAAAAAACAGAGTCTGCATGTATTTCTTTAAGTCCTGTGCTTTGAGCCTGATTCCTACACTCATTTCTCGCCTTCACACTCCCCAGAGATGAAGCCCAGTTTGAAGCTGCCCAGGGAGTTGACTACCTCTTTTCAGATAAAACCGGGTTTAATTTAAGAGTTTAATTGGTTCTACTTAACTTCCCACCACCCTGCTGCTGCTGCTGTCACCACTTCCTGAGCAGCTACCACACTTCACACTCAGCACCTAGCTCTACACTTGGTCAAATTATCACACACAGTAGATTCAAAATGTGTTGAAAAAATGTTTTATTCTTTTTTTAAGTCATCTCTCTGGCCTAAAATAGTTTGAACACACACAGAATCATGGCCCTTTGTGAAGATTCACTCACCAGCACTTTAGACTTGTCTACTTTTTCTCGGATCTCGTTGATGCAGGCCTGTTGGCGGTTCTGTACGGTGAAGTTACTTGTGCATCCGGCGATCTCGAACAGGAAGGTACGCAGCATCTCCATGCCTCGCTCCGTCAAGTCAACTTCTGGGTGAAACTGGGTCCCATACAGCTTCTTCTGTTCATTAGCAATCCCTGGAGGAGAAAACAAAGCAAAAGACTGTTAGTATGCTCATTTATCCTCTCTGAATGCCATGGGTAAAAAAAACATACGGGTTGAGCAAAACTAGAAGAACAAAAGCCAAAGTTAGAATTTCACATGGATACTTAAAATACAGATTAAAAGTTCTGCTGAGTGAGTCTGAAGCATTCTTACACTAACAAAAACAAATACAGCTTTTTTAAGCCTTGAATACAAGTCTATGACCACAATGTCATTTTAGATCATGTTAATCAGGGTTACAGTCTATCCTGCATGCTGCTCACCGGCAATGATGTTCCCTGATTGGGCCACCACTTTAAAGCCATCAGCCACTTTATCGAACACTGTCTCCATGCGTGAGCAGGACCAGTTCCTCCTTCTGAAGGCCTCTGATAAGATAAACATACACAAATGTCAGAGGAAGATGTGTGGTGTTCAACAACATTTGCATTCAACCATTACATGTGTACAGGGCCAGATTTTGCTGTGTACATGTGAGAGGCAGACAGTAATAAAAGACTGCAGACATCTATTTTAGACTCTGCAGTATTTGTGTAACAACCCAGGGAAATATGTGACAGCTGGAATGCTCCTGCAGTTTATGTAGTAAATATGGCACTAGGACAAACACGCTCAGCAGCAGTTGTAACAATATTGAGCTGCAGTCACTGATAGAGATGTCCATCAAAATATCTTACAGAGCATAAATGAGCTCACCTCTACAGTGTTTGACTGGCCTTTCAGGAGATACCGGACATTCAGTTTAAAGGTTTTGTATTCTAGCAGTTAATTGCAACATACAGTGTGGCTGCAAGAACCACATGACCCCCCCCATCCTAATAAAAAACAAAACATACAAACAAAACACACACACAAAAAAACAAAAAACAGTTGAACAGTATGGAGGCCTATTTTTGCCAATGTGATGAAAAGAAATCCTGTAAGTCAGTGGTTCCAAAACTTTTTCTAGCATGTCCCCCTTCCTACCCTAAAGCAACTAACAAAAAAATCAAGATTCAAATTGAATTTTGGCTAAATACAGGTTGGCATGATAGCACCAACAAACTCTTGTTTGTTCCTTCCACCTACATAAATCATACTTATTTAACTTTACTTCACTTCACTTTGTTTCACCTATTTCTCTCCTGGTCATCCACACCCCCCTTTCTACTTTCTAATGGTTCAGTATTTATTTAAGTCATTATTTTTCAATATGAAGTCATTCATTATTTTGTGATACCAAGTCCGTATTTTTGGAAAGTTCTTCATGACTATGAGATACTAAGTCATTTTTTCTCGAGTTTCTCATTATTCTGAGATACTAACTTATTATTTTGTTTATTATAATCACTAACAGGATCCTCTTTTTTCATCACATTGCCAGAAATGGGATTCCATAGAACAGTACTTTGTTAGACAGTAAAAAAATCTAATCCATTGCCCAACCCATATGTATAGTTTAACTATCCACTATGAACTTATGGCCCTTTTCCATACACAGGGCTGGCCTGGCTCCACTCAGTTTGACCCGGCATATCAACCCAGCACAGCAGGGGTCTGCATTTCCTTTACAAAAGGGCTACCCGCTTGAAGGTGTGTCTTCTACCTGAAGGCGAGCTCGAGAGGAGGCTTGAGTTGAGGGGTTGCATAGCATGTATGTCTCTGGAATAAACACACCGTTTACTTAAATTCTTAACACTAACAATCCTGTGTTGCTTCTTTATTCAAATGATTTTATTATTTATTAAGAAGCACAAACTGGAAATGTTTTCATTCGGGGGTTTCATCAGCAGTAACTTGTTGTTCTTGCACCAACTAAGTTTGTACGCTCTGTCCTCATCCAAAACTCTCAGTATGTTTCTCCTCAGTCTGTCATATTCTCTTGCCAAATATTTCTGATTGTAAATTTAAAACTGCAAGAATGTGAAGGACTCAAGTAAGCCAATTTGAACTTCTGTTTATATGGAGACATATTTATAGTATAAAAACACATTAAAGAGCAACAGTATTACCTGAAGAGAGAACAAGTGTTGTCCAGCCAACACTGAACACTCCATCTTCCCTTACCTCTTTTTGTGTACTGTGCCACCAAAAACTTTATTCATCATCTGTAACAAAGACAAACATACATACCATAGAGTTAACACCTGGTCACAAAAGATAAAAAAAAAATTAGTGTGAGCCCAAAGAGGCTCTGCTTGGAGAAATGTGCCGACAGCCAACAGTGGATGGCTGCTGGTTTTAATTTTCAGACTAGCTGGGAAAATTGAGCGAGTAATGCTCTCATCTCCCTCAGCTAGTGTCAAAGTGCCCTTGAAGAAGGTGGTGAAGTCCCAGTTGGCCCAGGAGAGCTGAACAACAGCCTGGAGTGAAGGGATAGTAACATGTAGCTATTCAGAGTGGATGTGAGAAACACAAATGTTTCCTTGAACAAAGGCCTCGTAGAAGAGGGATGGGCTGCCTAATTCCTATAAAAGCCTCCTATCACACAATGTGACTGTGTGCATACATGCATGCTCCTACACACCTGCATCCCATAACAAATCCCAAGGACAGGCTTCCCTATAGTGAATATGGCTGGGTCGAACCAGGGGGCATCTTCTGCATACACAGAGGCTGGACCTCCTGAAATGATGATTGCCCTAAAAAGAGAAAGACAGAGAAAACAATCAAGCCAAGATGCATTATAAAACACTTGAAATATGAATAAAATACTGCAATTAAATGCTACAAGACCAAAAACAATGATCTCTGGTTCAAATGCTTCTCATGTAGCTCACCTGTAGCCCTGTTCTCTGATAGCAAAGGCCGGGGTCTCTAATGGGAGGATCTCAGAGCGTACGCACAGCTCTCGCACCCGTCTGTCAATCACCTTTCCATACTGGGCCCCAGCATCCAGGATCGCCACCGCCCCCTCACATGATCCATTCTGCTCTGCACTGCTGATCTCCAGCTGAGGGCACACACATTCAGAGAAACACACAGTGGCTTGTTTAAAAGTGCTTGCAGAGTTTGTGTTGAGCTAAGCAGATAGAAAAATATGCATCCACAGTCGCTTTCTTATTTAGTGTTTACTAAGTGACAGGACTTTGACTACCGCACAAAAAATATTAATTAGGGTTCGATATCAGTACTCAACACTTTTACGCTATCAACCAAAATAACCCAGTACCAAGTAGTAATAAAACTTTTCCAGCGAAACAATACCTGCATTTGATCCTTTTAAAGCAAAGATCTAGAAAAAAAATTATGTTATATGTATAGGTTTGCTTACAGCCAATCACTACAACCACTCTTTGATTTAACACAACATACTATTGGCCCACTAACACAGCAGCTAAAACCCACACAGTCTATGGTGAGTTGGCAGTTCAGAGTGTTGAGATGTCACAAAATGCTCCATAGACCCCCTTTTCTGTTGATAAACATGACTATTTTTTGTGAGTGGAGGCAAAACAATAGCTCTAGAAAATATGAGCTGCTCTGAATGTACAGTCAGTCACTCTCCCAGACGGAGTGTTACTTGAAAATGGATGAATATATCAGCTATGGGCAGTTGGCTGAGTCCATTGCTCATTTTTTTAGGGTGTTTTTTTTGTAATTTTATTTAGCTAATTATAATAAATAAATGGTCTGCACAAGTAACATCGAACGAATGAATTAAGGATTTATTTCTCCTAAACTAGAGCTGATTAATGTTATAACAACAGTGGATAAACTGACAAAGACAGTTCTGGTGAGTTTATTCTTTTCTGTCTGTTAAGTTTATATGAAGTGTGTTTTTACGGAGTTAACAAGGACATTAAAGCTTGTCGTAAAGTGAAAGAGAGAGACTTGAATTTAGAAAGTTATCAACTATGTTTTCCAGTGTAATAGGGAAAATCGGTGTGCGAATAATTCCTTTCTTGACATTTTGTGAGTTGATTTTGTTTATTCTGTCGCAACTCATACACATCTCACAGCTTTTGTTTTACTGTGTTTAACCACTGTCGTCTTGTGTTCTTGGGTTTGCAACTCTGAGGAGAATCATGTCACCTCATGTCTATACCAAACGCTTGTGATGTCTGATAAACATAAATGCATAAAACACAGAAGCATTATTTTGGGTATGGTTCCATTCACATGATGGATGTCAAACATAGTCAGGTAATCATAATCGATACCAAATCCGAGTCTTAATATTGTCCTTAGTGTTGACAGTTTGATGGTGGTTCGGGAGAGGTGTTGCAAGGTAAACGCTCTTCCTTGAATTCACTGTGCTCAACCTCTGACCTGCCTGTGGAAAATGTGACTTAATAAGGCCTAACATAATCATAGAAGCGTGAGCTCCATTACAGACAAACAGCGACTCTTGTGAAAAAGTGTTGTGACCAGTCAGCCCATCAGTAGAATCACATGAAACCCATAAGTCTAAGGTTATTAGTGAGAACCCTTGTATCATTTTTCAAGGTTGCTCAGACTCCTGTAGGGTATTCTGCTTCTCTCCAAGCTTTGACACAGCTCTGAATGTTATTTTTATAAACATATGCGCAGACCAAAGTTTGAAAAACAAAATTCAGTACTAGAACAACAGAGAAGTCAGATCACTGACAGCTAATTAATCTCCATAAACATCAAAACTGAGCAGATGAGAAACACGATCCCACGTGGTTTGTGGAAACACTTCCGCCGTAGATGTTTCTAAAAACAACTCGCAGTGAGCAAGCTACCCATCACCCCTCATTTTTATCTAAAAAGTACACTGAGGAGTTATCGTTGGATCACAGCAGCTCAGCAGTGTAAAATAAAAAAAATACACAATAGTTTCACAGCAAACTTTACCAAATCAGCTGGTAAAAGAGCAGTAGTTTCTCCAGTTGTCAGACCGGTAACCGCAAGTTGGTTCATACTAGCTTAATGACGACGTTAGCTAAACTGACAGTTAACGTACGTTAGCTTAAAGTGTGTGACAGCGGGCGGATGAAATAAAATAGTTTGACACGTGCTCGATGTCACTTTCCAAAATGAACTCCAAACCTAACGCGATGCAATTTTTATAGTTAGTTGTACTATCATTACACATTCTGGCTGCCCGGCTAAAGCTAGCTAACGCATATGTAGCATGTTAGCTTACGGAGAGTATAAACAGTAGCTAGTAATCAGTCGTGTCTGTGAAGGAACCCCATTCCCGCGAAAGATCTCGCGAGAGTGATGATTCTAAACCAAACCAACGAACTTTCCTAAACCCTTCTGTCACTAAACCTACCCAACTCTTAGCGACGTCGTTGCAACAATATAAAACATGAATAAACTATCATAAATATAAAACAACGAAGAAACAACACGTCAGAACTCGCGAGAGTTTCGCCAACCTAGGGTTCCCATCTAGACACGACCGTAGTAATCACCGTTAGCCTGTTAGCCGCTCGTCCTGCGAGCGGCTGGCTAAGTTAGCGGAGCTATGCTAAAACCCACGCGGTGCCTGGAGGTAAAGGGTCTTGGGGGGGGATCCACCATAAGAAGGCAACCACGTTCAGTGGCGAAATAAGAGTAAGGTTGTATTTATGCTCCACATCATTGAGATATCCTGTCCGGCTAGTTAGCAGCTATGAGCAACATGTTAATGTAATACTGCAACAGGCTTACAACAGCGTACTCAGAGAGCAGAACTGCTGGTAGCGATACATGCTCTCTAACTTTCCCCCCGAGGTAAGGTACACACAGGCCGTAATTAACCGGGGGGACCACACCACCAACCAGGGTCCTAAACAAGAAGTCACCCGGGCTACCCGGCAGTACCGAAGGAGCGGGTACTGGCGGCTCCACTGACCTTGCTGTCTCCGTTGCACAGAGCCATGGAGGACTGACCGCCGTGTTGTGGAATGAGCTCTCCCCTTCAGGTCTCACAGAGAGAGACACACAGAGATACTGGTTAGCTCCTGGCTCAGCACGCCGACTACTGTCTCAACAGCAGCACACTGGGCTTTAGGTCTGAAGGTGGGCTGTCACAGTCTCTCCTCCTCCGACTGGGAAGAACTTTCACACAGGGAACAGACTGAATAAATGTGTCTGTGATTCATGGGTGGAGCGCAAAGTTAAATCCAAAAATGAAGAGTGGCTGGGTTTAGACAGCGCACTGAACATGATAATATATGAGTCGCTGCTGTATAAAACAGAGTGGAGTTTTAAATAGTAAAGATTCTCACAGAGGTGTCCAGAAAAAAATCTCATTATCTCTATCAGTTAAGAGTATCCAAAACAAAATTAGAATTAGATATGAATAATAGAGATATACTGTATGTTGTCTGATATGCACCTGTATCAAAACTTATTTTTTTAACAGAATATAATGCAGATTGTTTTTTATTTTTTTAGCTTCATGGGTAGCATTCTGTGTATATTTGATTTTTTTCTTAGTTTCCATTTAATATATACATACATTTTGCTTTAATTGTGTTTTTTAAAAACATATTTATATGTTATTCATAATTATTCAAAATACCGGTGAAAGTGACAACAAAGTTTATTGTTGGACTGTAAAATATCCTGCCTCCCTTATATATCTTTGTACCAAGGGATCATTGCAAAATGTTGTGTAAAAAATATGAGCATATATATCCATATCAGATTTTTTTTTAACTCCCTAATATTGGTATCGGCCCCCTAGTATGAGTTGGGCTCTAATAGGAATTTTTCCTGAAAACTGTTTGGTAGGGAGTCAGGCCCAGCCTACAGGATGTTATCTACAGGGATTACAATCTAGTTTTCACTCTGTTCTGGAAGTGTAGTTACTTGGGCTCAAAATGAAGCTCATGAACTTGGGAAGTTTTCTATTTACAAGTAAGGCACTGAAATTCACCATGAAGTGCTGAAAAATAATCATTTTTGATGAGAATTTGTCAAGCTGACAGTCATTTGTTTGTCTTTGTGGTCGATGTTGTGGATATTTTAAAATGGAACTGCAGTAAGCCCCATAAGCTTAATTTGTTACTTTCCCCTTGTTTCAGGGTACTTCTTGCCAAATTTCATATTTCTATGACTGTTTAAAACAATTGTTAGGATTTGGGCCCCCCTGAGACCAAACAACCCCAAGTTGGAGTGCTCATTATCAACTTGTAATGGTCCAAGATATAGACTAACAGGAAATAATAGTGAAAAAAACACTGCGGCAGAAAACATCCAGAGGGCTGTACCTGGCTCCCAACCTACGTTAGTCAGAACTGGGGCATAGAGCAACATGAATATCGCACTATAATTTAAAAAATATATATTTGGGGGGAGTTATGCCTTTAATTGACAGAACAGCTGAAGATATTGCAGGAAAATGGGGAGAGAGAGTATGGGAATGACAAGCAGCAAAGGGCCGCAGATGATATTCAAACCCATGGCCGCTGCAGAGGACTCACTGCCTCTGTACATGGGGCGCACGCTCTTCCAACTGATCTACCCAGGCGCCCCATCCATCACACTATAACTAATTTTATATTGTAGTATCAATATTTATAACAATGTACAACATTTTCTGGAAACTCAATTGAGAAAATGCCTGTAGATTAAAAACCCAGTTAAGAATGTCTTTGGCTTATCCAGTGTATCTGACAAATTAAGTACCTAATCAGCACTTAATCCTATAAATGTAATGTTAGCATAAAACAGACCTGCTCATTAATTTACACTTTTGCCAACAATGCTTAAATAAAAAGGTGATATTAAAGATATAGCCCTCTCTTACAGTATTAGTATATGTTGTAAGATATCATCCATCCCCAGTGACTGCACAATTTAAAATATGTCCAATGATGAAGAAAGTCCTGCTGATATACAATCTATAACAACCAACAGAACGTCATGCATCAGCCTCTGTCAGGACAAGGCATCAAGTATGTGAGAGGAGGCCCCTGTACTTCAACACATCTACTGTACTCAATATTCCAGGCGGTGGGTGCAGCACATCGAGAAGCAGTTCCTCTTTCCGTTGTGTTTCTTGCAACATAAAATACTACATAAGTTGTCTTTCTTTTGCAATTTATTTATTTGGCTTGAAATAATGCAGTTACAGTTATCTATTTTTGCTCTAGACAAACTTTCTCACATGCTCTTGTGAACGTTCAACCTGGAATTCCTGGAAAGTGAAAGAGGAATGTCACAGCAAGCAGTTAGCCAAAGAGACATGTCAAATTCTACTTCATGCTGAGCAAGTTTGTACTTTCTAGTTATCTTTAATCAATACATATTTTTTCAAGCTTTTTTCAAAAGATACCAGATTTAAAACAAACTCTGATAGTGTCTTAGGTGAAACCTTATTTGAATAAATAAATAAGGTTTTAAAGCAGGCACTTGGACCAGTCACACACAGGTGTAACTAATTACATTATTAATCGCTTCATAGCAGTGGAATAATTGCTGGAACAGAGTCATTATTAATGTTATTAGTTCTACCTGTGCATTTCCTACTATGACATGACAAAATGTTGGTGTCATTTGGGAACAATAAAGAAACAAGACTCCTCTGATGCCACCAAGGTTGTTAAGACTTGAAGGATCTTTTCCAACAAGGGAAGCAGGGGGTTCAAATGTGATGATATCAGCACCATCTTGTGGAAAACGCCATGAATAACACTTTACAAAATAGAATCATGACCATGATACTAAGCTCAGGAACAATATATACCAATTTCTGATTGGCTCAAACTATACCCATCTTTCTTAACCAGTACACAGAGTCCATTAACATAACCATAGCAATACTTCTTCAGTTAAAGGTTGACTTTCAATTTGTGTTTATTAATTTAATGAATATGCACCATGTTTCTATGAACACACAGCACCTCTACAAGAAAGGTAAGTGATCATGCAGGCCCATATAATAAGAGTTGATATTGTGCTTTTATTGGTGCATATTCCTCCAAAATTTCACAATTAATCAGATTACCACAATCCAACTAAGACATTTAAAATATGGAGTCTTTGGAAGTCCAAGGCAGATGCCCAGTTTGCCCAGTTTGGCAAGACCATTTTTTAATAAAACATCTTTCATACACAGAGGTAGACTGAAGATGCTGCAATAAAGCAAATAATACAGGATTTAAAATAATGATACAATAATGAAAACCTAAAAAATAATTGAAACCTTAGCTTCTTTTTGTCTGTGGTTAGTGATCATGTTAGGAGTGTGATAATATACTCTGCCCTGATACAAAGTGAAAATGATAATGTGTATTATTTTTACTCTATATCAGTGCACTTTGTCATGGAGTGACATTTTCATGGATCATCTCATTTGGTTACAACTGCAGCTTCACAGTGCTGCTGTTATCACATGCTGATCCACCCAAATATGCTTGTGCGTTGTCACATGCCATCTGTGGGGATAAATAGCCTCACATGCACTCATAGCAACCACAAGGCAGAACGTGCTGTTATTCATTACCTCTAAATGAAATGTGGCGTAATGGGTTCATCATGACCCCTTCTGAAAGATCTTTTGATCAAGGAGAAAGTTTCAGTGTGACTTCTGTTCAAGAATTTTGGGAGGCTGAAAGACAGTTTAGGTCCAGTGCTTCTTTCTTGATTGTAAGACTGAGAGATAAAAAAGCATCAAACAATATCTGGGTTATATAGAAAAAATGTATTAACACTTTAAACAAAAAGTTTTTTTACCAGTATTGTGACATATCATTTCTATGTAAGTATGAAAAATAAAATGGATTTTGTCATGTCCATTGACGGAGAAGTCAGACTGGTACTATCGGCTCTAGCTGGCAGTCTCAGATATCTGATCGTTCTTGTAGAAATGTGACTAATTTGGTTTAGTTTGGGCAACAAAACTGTGCAAAACTACTCCTGATGAAAAAATGCACTATTACAGTCACACTTTAAATGATAACGATTGAATGAATAAATAAATATGATAATATTTTCTTTATTGCACATTTCCTATTTAACTGCTATGGGCTTCACACTAGTTTAGCACACTGGCTTAATTAATATGCAATAAGGTTAGTAAATAATCATAATAAATGACCTTTTCTTGCCTGCCTGGATCTTGATGATAATGGAACTTGAGACTTGAGTCTTTTGGTCTCTTGCTCAGTGGTTCTTGTAGCTGCAACATTTGTGGCTCACTCTGTGCAGCATATTGTGCGTCCACCTGGAATGAAATGTGCTATATAAATAAAGTTTTGGTTGTTTGTTTGCTGTTGTTTTCCCAAATGCTCATTCTTAGTTTTACTTGTCACATCAATGCAATATGACACACCACTGAAATGATAGTGTACCTTTAAAGTGTCATGACTTGTTAATGCTTTAATCGTGCCCATTAATTATGTGTTTTGTGGAAATGATGTAATTATTGCTGCAATATTTTCAACCTATGAGGACACAGCCTCTAATAATCATGGCCCAAGGGATCATCACTAATGTATGTGTGCATGTCTCGAGGGCACTCATATGTTAAGCATGTGAAGATCAGTTTTTACTGATAGATCTTTTTCATGGCAGCCATATTGATATGAAATTGTAATACTAACTAAGGTCCTATTCCATGTTGTGTAGCACTGACCTCCAGTGATTGTTTGACCTGAATGGAACAGGACCTTAATTAGTATCATTGATAAAACCTGTGTTAAGCCTACTGTCTCATGTCAAAATGTCTGCTGTGGGTCCATTAAGGGAAGGTCTATTAATAACTTCAGTTCTAACAGCCCTCTGTTGTTGTGAGGACATTTTTGTCCAGTCTTGAAAGTAATTTCAGCAGAGCCGGTCCACACCTCCATGGGGCAAAATTCTGCTAAGGGGCCACACACTTGACACCCCAGTGCCTCCACTACAATCTTCCTCCTTTCAAACAGTTTGCTCCATCTGTTGGTCAAAGAATAAGTAGATCTGTATAGAACAGAATCAGGTACAACAAACCAATATTTACTGAATAGAATATTTTTGTGCAGTTTAGATGTTTGTTTGTTTGTTAAGATAAGAGGATACTGACATTAAAATAAATCAGAAATTTTAGAATATAACACTGAGCTTTGGGTCTGCTGCCTGGTAATTAGTCAGTTAATTGATTTTAAATTCCATATTTAATCAATCATCAGTCTTTGTCAATCCACTAATTTCCATCTTGCAGGAGTTCAGAGTTGTAGTCAGTGGTGGACTTTAACTAAGCACATTTATATCTAGTATTGTACTTAGTTTAAACTTTACTTGAGTTCCATTTTATCCAATTATATGCTTCTACACTACATTCCAGGGACAAATACTGTACTTTTTAATCCACAAAGCTGAAAAAAGGCTGTTTTCTGACTTTTTAGAGATGCATGGTTCTAACAGGACAGTGATGCTACAGACGTTTGATGATTTTAAAGACCATAATGCATTGCTGTAGATTAAACTTTATCACAGGGGGTTTCACTGTACAAATCATTAGCAGCGATGCCCAGCCCACAGTAGAAGCCGAATGTAGCTAGTTATTGTAACTGTCCAGAAAAACAGAGAAGCCAGGTGCAGCCAGTAGTGGTAGGGGGTGTGGGTGGGTGAAGGCAGGGGCTATTTGCATATTTATGAATCCTTGAATACTAAATAAAGGCAAGGCGTAGAGCTATATGTAAGCCATTTTTGCAAGGTATTTGAACATTTCTTGCCAAAAACCAAAGAGACAATTTATTATTTAATTTTTGATAACTGACATCTTGTCAGCCATTACTCTTTAAATAGGCAATATTAAACTGCAACAAGAATGCTGTAAAATTTACAGCAACTTACTGGCAGCAATCAGCAATTGGCTGGTCTACGAGGTGCTGAATTTTCACACGCTTCAGACACTGCAGGAAGGAATCTGATGTCACTGCCTGTCTCCACTAGGTGGTGCAATAACTATGTCCTGACTGTCATGATGATGTGTTTAGGGTGCGACTCTTATCAAACGTGAAGTTTGGTGCACAGTGCATCATTTAAATTCAAAGTTATAGCAATTTCATGTTTCATGGCGAGACATCATAATGTGATGCCCTGCGGCCACACTGTTCAACGCTGGCCAAATCTTTTAATAATTTTGATCACAAGGTAGTCTGGCACAGACTGATTTTGAAGTCAGTCAGATTATTTCTGTAGGAGGAGTTTATTAACAGATATTGACAACATGGCCAACATCCTGTTGGGTTTGGCCTATGTGTCCACAAAACTTTTTGTGCGTCTGGTCATGACACACAGTACTGTGCAAAAGTTTTAGGCAGGTGTGAAGAAATGCTGTAAATTGATAAAAAATAAACAATTACATTTAATATTTTTTGAAAGCATTCTTACTTTACAGCATTTCTTCACACCTGCCTAAAACTTTTGCACAGTACTGTATGTGTACTGGTTTTCGTTTGTGTCTGTGAAACGTGCCACTGGCCACATGCAACTTCCTGTGTTTTGGTGAAACATCAACCTGCACAATGCATCATTTAACCCAAAGTTATTGCTATTTTGTGTTTCATGGCGAGACATCAAGACTTGACGCCAGGCTGCGGCCACACTGTTCAACGCTGACCAAATCTTCTAATAACTTTTGATCACAAAGTAGTCTAGATGGCACAAACTGATTTGAAGTGAAGTGGATCATTTCTGTAGGAGTTCATTAAAATACAACATGTGTAAAATGCCAAAATTGAGCAGGAAATTCAAAATGGCAGACTTCTTGTTGGGTTTGGCCTATGTGTCCAAGAGACATAGTGCGTCTCACACATACATGTGTGTACTGATTTTTATTCATGGATGTGAAATGTGCCAATGGGGCTGCACTTTGAAGGTGTTACCAAGTAATTTGGCCACGCCCACCAACAAAAACACATATATTCAGACCTAAACTACTATTGAAAATGTGAGGTTTGCATGTTTGAACATGCAAAGTTTGGTGCCAATCGGATCATTTATACTAAAGTTATAATAATTTCGTGTTTCATGGCAAGACATCAGAATTCCACACCACGCCACGGCCACGCTGTCCAACCTTGGCCACAGCAAGGTCAGGCGCCCAACAGCTGCCGGCAGGCCCCAGGAGACGCAGGCCAAGCTGTGATGGTGGCAGTGAGGTCAGACGCCCTACATGCCACCAGGACTGCACTTAAAGGGGGCGTGGCCAAGCCATTTGGCCACTCCCATTGACAAAACTCAAAAAAGGCAGATTTGACCAAGTAAACAGAAGTTAATGGAATTTCCTGTGTTTGGGCGAAACATAGACCCTCACTGTGCTGTCATGGCAACGCCATTTGACGATATGTCAAGATCTTCACAATATAGCATTATAATGATCTTAGGCCTTTCTGACCAGATTTGAGTTGGATATGGTCAACCTGCTTGGAGAAGCATGTCAAAGTCTAAAACATGTCATTTCCTGTTGCCAGTAGGTGGGGCTATGACTATTGTGGTATACTGTCATGTAGATGTGTTCAGGGTGGGACTGTGATCAAATAAAGTTTGGTGCAGATCGTATCATTTACACTAAAGTTATAGCAATTTCCTGTTTCATGGCGAGACATTAAAAATGCACACCATGCCACGGCCACGCCCCCCCCAAAAACTCGTTGCGGCAAGGTCGGGCGCCTGTCAGACGCCAGGCGGACACAGGAGGCGCCTGTCTTGTCTTGTCTTGTCTGTCACTTACTTTGCCTCTTCAGTAACAGTCAAAAATCTAACAAAGTATGTAGCTCACACAGGAGCACTATGCATTTTTACTATTTTAATATCTAAATATTTTTCTGTTTTATACTTATGGTTAATTTCAAATTAGTATTTTATATTTATAGTCTGCTGTAATGTTTTATTAAATTATTTATTCAATATTATATTTATCTAGTTGACACACATCTGAAGCTATTCTTGTTGTAACATTTGTCATAATTATCAAGGACAACATACCACACATGGTTTCTTCAATGAAAGTCAAACATCAAACAAAGTATGTTGCTCACACAGGAGCCTCATATGTCATTCTAGACTTCATATCTAAACCGTTTCATGTCTTATATTTAGTTCTAATATCTGCAGCTATTCTTGTAACTAAGTCATAATTAAAGGACAACATAATAGCAGTCTATATATAATCTATATTACATGATAATCTGTAAATAATCTGCATGTTTATTTCTTTTGGAATGCACCTTTTTGTTGTAAATTAATCAAATCACACTTACATTGCTTGTATTTCAACAGAATAAGGTTTGTAATGTCTGTTTCTTTCTCTCAATGTTTTGTTTGCCTACTTACTTGACACAGGTGAGTATTCACCTAACAAAAATAGCAACAAGTGTAACAAGCACCAACAACCCCATATGTATCTTCTTGTTTAATGAAAGTAGAATTGTCATGAAGACAATGAAATGTGACTTCTTTAAAAATTCTTTATTTGTGAAAAAAGAAAAAAAAATGCATTAGCAAGCCAGAGATAATGGACACACACCCAATAATAGAAACCAGTTTCAATGACATATGTAATGACATGGTAAAAGTCAGCAGACACCGACTCTCAGGGCACCTCCACTGTGAGGACAAAAAACAAACACCTTTTGTATGTCCCACAATGACAATAGTTACAGACAGAATGTTATAAATATATAAAAATATAAATTAATATTACATTAATATTATTCAAGGAAATTAAATATTAAATTTGATTAATTAATTTTAAATGGAAACATTCATTTAATAAATAGAAGATACAAGACTTTTGTGAATAAAGCACTGAATTGCTGCATTGTGAATGCCAAATGAACAACTGATGACATTTGCTGAATAAACAACAGAATGTTTGATCATTTTTTAAGTTCATGGTTTTTTTTTGTCATTGAAGCACTTAATTATTAACTTTTATTAGCTATAACATGAAGAACTGAGAACAAAGTTTGTGTATATTATGAGGAACTTTTAATTGACCCCTACTGCCCCGAGGGCAAATGTTCAGCTACAATAAAGGATAGTTCACTGAAAAATTAAAATTCAGTCATTATCTACTCACCCTCATGCTGATTGAGGGTCGGGTTTATTTTTTAGTCTGCAAAACACTGCTGGAGTTTCAAAGGAAAACAGTGTTGCAGAATCTCCCAGACAATATAAGTGAATGATGACCAGTTTTCAAATGGACAAAACAACTGGCAAAAAAACCATAAAATGCCTCCATACTGCTCATCTGGTGTAATTTAAGTCTCCTTGAGTCCCAACATGCCGTTGGCACACCATCACACCTCACACACACAGTTCAGACAGTGTGCATGTGAATGTGGCTCCAAGCTAAGGATCTACAGTGATGATTCAGGCTAAAAACACGGTGTAAATAACTTTTTTAGTCAACTTGGCATGTTGGAGCTTTAGCAGACTTGGATTACACTAGACGAGCAGTAAGGAGGCATTTTATGTTTTTATACTGTTGTTTTTTTACATTTGAGAGATGGTCACCATTCACTTCAACTGTTTGGGAGATTCTGCAACACTGTTTTCCTGTGAAACTGCAGCAGTGTTTTGTGGACTAAAATACTAAAGCTGATGAACTAATGGCTGAATTTTCATTTTTGGGTGAACTATCCCTTTAGGACAAATAGCACAGAGAGTTAGAACCAAACATGAAATCAATGGGGGTTAAGACCTGAAAATTTCATTAAATAAAAAATTTAAATGGATAATATTACTATTATTTTATATAAGAGAAGTGAAAATTAAATAGAACTATTAAAGTTAAATTCAAAAGTCAAGCAATATACATACAGTGGCAAGAAAAAGTATGTGAACCTTTTGGAATTTCATAGTTTTCTGCATTAATTTGTCACAAAATGTGATCTGATCGTCGTCTAAGTCAAAGGTATTGACAAATATAATGTGCCTAAAATAATAACAAAAAATTCTGATCTTTCATGTCTATTGAACACACTCATTCAACATTCAACATGGTAGTGGAAAAAGTATGTGAACCCTTGAGTTAATGACCACAAAAAAAGTTAATTGGAGTCAGGTGTTAGCAAACCTGGAGTCTTGTTAAGAAAATGAGTTTGGAGGTGTGGACTAGAGCTACTTTGATAAAAACCATTCAAACTTTGCATAGCATAACATAACACTGCATATCATCTTGAAAACATCATCCCAACCGTAAAGTATGGTGGAGGAAACATCATGATTTGGGCCGGCTTTGCTGCATCAGAGCCTGGCCAGCTTGCAATCATTGAGGGGAAGATGAATTCCCAAGTGTATCAAAAAATTCTTCAGGATAATGTGAGAATGTCTGTACGTCAGCTGAAACTCTGTAGAAGTTGGGTGATGCAACAGGACAATGACCCAAAACACCGGAGCAAGTCCACAACAGAATGGCTTCAGAAAAACAAAATCCACCTTTTGGAGTGGCCAAGTCAGAGCCCAGACCTCAACCCAACAGAGATGCTATGGAATGACTTGAAGAGAGCCGTACACATGAGACGTCCAAAGAATATGACGGAGCTAAAGCAGTTCTGCCAGGAAGAATGGGCTAAAATTCCTCCTGAACAATGTGCAGGTTTGATCCACAGCTACAGGAAGCGCCTGGCTGAGGTTATTGCTGCTGGTCAACCAGATATTAATTCCAAGGGTTCATTTACTTTTTCCACTACCATGTTGAATGTTGAATGTTGAATGAGTGTGTTCAATAAAGACATGAAAGATCAGAATTTTTGTGTTATTATTTTAGGCACATTATATTTGTCAGTACCTTTGACTTAGACGACGATCAGATCACATTTTATGACAAATTAATGCAGAAAACCATGAAATTCCAAAAGGTTCACATACTTTTTCTTGCCACTGTAAAGTCAAGCTAAAAGTGCAGTACAGGCTAAAAGTTAAATGATTGTAAAGCTGCAGCAAATATACTTTTTTTAATTAATACATTTTAAACTAATTATTCCAGCCCTCCACATCATTATTTCATCTGTCTTCTATAATTACGTGAAATATATCAGCTGATATTCTTTGAACAACCATATATACATAAACACATTTTTTGCAATGATCCCTCAAAAGTGGTTAACATTTGTGACAAATATTGGAGGCATTGTATTTTAATTTATTGTCCCAAGTGAAAACAGGGCAATGAAAACATATATAAACCTGAATTAAGGAATAAGTATTGACTATACACAGAATACACATAAGGGTTTGAAAATAACACCAACCGCAATAACAGTAATTATTTTCAGAAATGTCTCATAACCCTGTGTTTCATAATATTAAAAACAGCCTACCTGTGACAACTGCTGAAAAAGAGAAGAGGCGATGAACGATGAACTGAGCCGGGCCGTTTAGTGACGATAGTCTGCAGCACAGGTCAACTGAAAGAACAGAAAATGTAGGTCAGGAAACTGAAATAATATAAGAAAACATGTCTAAAAAGATGGATGTGGGTAATTACATTTCAAAATGTGGGAAAAACTGTTGAATGAGGCCTCATCTATGAAAAGATGTTTAGATCATGGTAGTTTGAGCAGTTGTCATTCATTGATTCCGCTGCGGAGGGCTGGCGGCCTCCATGCATGGGGCGGACACTCTACCAACTGAGCTAAACGTAGCGTTCTTACATTTAAAACAAGGTTGTTGGGATGTACAAGGTGCACAATGAAGAAACAGACGCACAAATCTCGCGAGAGTTTCACAAATCAAGGGTTCCCTTCTAGACGTGACAATACTTCAGTTCTCTCTCAAACAGAAAATCAAGCCCCAAAAGTTTGTGAAAGAAGAAAATAAAAGGCAAAAAAAGGGAAGAATGAAAACCTGACTTTCGTCGACTCACCTTGACGTGGAGAGAGTTTATTGATCAGCTGGTTCCGGAGATAGCCTATTTAATCTTTTCGGAGGATTGACTCAGTCTTTTCCACTCGCCGGCGTTCAGACGCCATCACGACTTTCACCTCTCATTTTAAAGGAAGTTACGTGAACCGCCTACTCGAAAAACCGGTGAGTGATTGGCTGTCAGAATGGACAGGTGACAGGGGCATGAGGTTAATTAATTCATATTCATATTCAATGCATATTAATAAACATTATTGCAAATATGCCAGGATTTGCCAAAAGACTATTTTTTATTGGCTAGATGTAAAGTTGGTAACCTAAAATCAATGTAAAAATTAAGAATTAATTAAATTAATTAAAGAAATCGGGCTGAATTTGATAATTTGGCACAGGTCACTTTAAAATCTGGACACTGCTTAAAAAGGCCTTTGCATGTCACATGCCAAGCTTAATATCACCAACTTTCAGAAGCATTATGAGGAACTGACAAGAAAAGAAAGCTGAATAAGAAAATATATATAATTCATAAGAAATTTCATGAACTTGTTAACTGAAAACAAATAAAACGTCATAATATTTCTTCATACAGAATTTAAATATAGCAAATATCAGATATCAACTATTGGAATTTCTTCATAATTAAAAAAAATTAATGTTTCATTCTCCTTTATTTCTTTATTTTATTTCTATATCATTCTATTTTATTATTTTATTCCTTATTATTCTCAGATGTAAAGCTTTTCTTTTAATATTTTAGCTGAATAATGACTCATTTATCTTCGTGATGAACAACTACAAAATAATAGCTAATTATTTCCAGCTTTGCTTTGACTCATTTTTTGAAACAGTCTTAACATTATGTAAACCAGGGACACTCAGCTTGTTTTACCTGAGGGTCACTTCTGCAAATGACAGGAGGCCAGGGGCCAGTTAATAAACAAGCATTAATAATAACATTATTTATCAGATAAAACACCTTTTAAACTGTCTGAATTCAAAGTGATTTGCACAGTTTTATCTTACTGCTGCTCTGCTGTTTGTGAGGGAACACGTAGTGTTTGGAAGATCTAAATCAGGGTGGACAAACTTTTTCCTTTCAAGAGCCAAAACTGAGAAACTTAATGTTGAACCATGAGCCAAAATCACACACCTAATGTATTGTATAGTTAAGTTTCAAAATGATACCAAGTTCCCTTAACTTCCTGCTCAAAGAGTCGCTCTACTCGTCTGTTTTGCTTCTATTGGGAGTAGACGGGAAATGTGAGAGGGACAAAGGAGACGACAAACAAAAATTAAACAGCATAAATAATAAATTGTATCTTTTTTTTTTTTTTAATTAAAGCTACAAACATCTGGCGAGCCAAATCAAACATTATGTTGGGCCAACTTTGGTCCGAGTGCTCCACTTTGGGCAGCCCTGATCTAAATGAAGACCAACAGGCACTACAGATGCCAGATGAGTCTGTTTTTTACTTTCAATAACTAGATGGTTTGAGACAATTTGTTTTAGAAATGTTTTTCATTCTCACTAAAGTCTTTTAAACAAATTCTTTCTGCCTCTGCTGTTGTTTAAGATTCACTCCAGTCCTGTCCTGAACAACAGATTTTGCAGCGTTAGAACTCTTTCTCTGTCAATATAACACACTAATGAATTTATTGCTTCAACTGACTACATTTACCATCAATACTGACTGGATAAACACATTAAAAGTGCCAAAGTTGCCCTTCAAAAGGAAGGAGTGGTTAATCTTCTGATCTTTGATTCAACGTGGAAAAAAATTAAAACAGCACATTGAGGAAAACTGTTACATGAGATGTTATAAAGTAATTTTTACAATCAGAACTTTAAGATTCATGCACTGATTGCTTGCAAATAAAATGTTCAGTTAAAGGAGAAATCTAATATGCTTACTGTAATAAATCATAACTTGACCATGATGTGTCAGAGATCATCAGATCAGAGATTCTGTGCTGGAATAACTGTTTTGTTTGCCTGTTTCAGATGAATCAGATGTGACCAAACAGTATTTAAGAACAATGCAATTCTATATAAACCTTTGGGTGTTACAGGCCTCAACTTCATACGTATTGACACAATACAACTTTATATTTTCAAGGAGAGCAGGAGACATGCATTCAGTTCACAATTAAATGTTTATTTAAAAATAAGATTTTTGTTGCTGAGACCTGAGAAAAAGAGAAAACAAACAACTTTTATTTAACAATACTAATACTAAAAAACTAAATAGTACAAACTCCAGTATAAAATGAAACACCAGTATTTGATGGTAGCAAGTAAGAAGCAGGGTACTCAACACGGGGAGATTCTGTCACAGACCTCAATAATTACCACCACATGAGCCCACTGTGATCACCAACACTGCAACATACACTGCAAGGAGAGGCAAATCTACAAGACACTCAAGTGACCACCACCATGAGGCCTACCACACTGCAGGCAAGGGTGAGGATCCTATGCGTCCTCCACGCAGCTCGTCCTGCTGCCTATAAAGAAATAAAACAAAACAAAGTGAGAATTTCAGTTGGTTCAGCTCACAATGGTGAAAAAGACATAACTGAATCCAATTATAGACAGTGTAGCAGTTAGTCGTCACAGTAACAATATACAAATCATGGACAATTCCACTAAAACTAAGGCTGAGTCCAATTCAACATGGTAGACAAATTAGGCCAGACAACATAGATGGACTGGTTTCGGGCAAAGCAGCAGTCTGGCACTTAGTCTGGAATAAGGTAAAACATGGTCAAAATCATTTCCATCAACTGGCAAAAATACTTCAGAGGGATTCACCCTTCTACATTACCACACCAGTGCAGGTTACCTTGCTCACTCTAAGGCCCTGATTAAAGGAGGCACTGGGAGGATCAGCAGGCTGACTACTGTGGCTCAGACGAGGGGGAGACAGGGTCTGAATTTCTTAAAGGATTAAATAATGATAAGCCTACAGTCAAACAAACAAAAGCAGTTATCTGTGGCCTACCTCTTCAACATGGGTCTACAGAGCATACCCCAGCCAGGATCAATCAGGACACAGCTTCACTACAACTAAAATCCAAGAAACCTTATTAGATTTCAATTCACACCATGCAAGCACTGTTTCTCCCCAGATCTCTCATACCTACACAACAAGCAGTCCTACTACACATCTACCATGATTCAGGCAAAGAGAGCACTGACTGCCCACACCTGTCCTTACAAAGGCAGGAAACTCTCTCTAACCCTACCTTCAGAGGGCAGTGCTCTCACCCTTCATGTCAGCCATCACACAGTTCAAATTAATGCTGAATGTTCTCTGAATGAGTTAGTATCTGTTTATGAGTCATAAAAAATCATTAATAATCTTGTAGAAGATGTAGACGTTTATGACAGTTTAACTGGCAGACAGCTGAAAAAAAATCCTCTTTCTGAACTGGAGCCTTCTTCCCTGTAGTGGAAGAATAAAGATGAATTAGTTACTAAATAATCAGGCATGTATAGTAAAACATACAATGTATAGACAGGTTTCTTGTTCACAAACATTACAGGGTGTGCACGCATTCAGGCAGCAAAACTGCTTTGATAGCTGGTCAAAAGATTCTAGTCAACAGATGTAATCGATCTGGGTTATTTTGTTCGTCCACAACACACTTCCATTGTTTGGGAGATTCTGCAACGCTGTTTTCCTGTGAAACTCCAGCAGTGTTTTGTGGACAAAAAAAAGAACAAAACAAACAAACAAACAAACAAACTAAACCCGACCTTCAATCGGCCTGAGGATGTCTAGATAATGACTGAATTGTCATTTTTGGATGAACTATCCCTTTAAGGTTTGATACTCTTCGTGGGTCTGGGATTCCCCTCTGAACATCTCCA
Source organism: Lutjanus argentimaculatus (assembly GCA_034769285.1). Classification (NCBI taxonomy): domain Eukaryota; kingdom Metazoa; phylum Chordata; class Actinopteri; order Lutjaniformes; family Lutjanidae; genus Lutjanus; species Lutjanus argentimaculatus. The sequence continues at coordinate 10,780,998 of JAWZSL010000001.1, forward strand.
CAAAAATTGACCTGGTCTGAAAAAATGAAAGTCCGCCATGTGAAAGCTTGTATTGTCTTACCTTTTGAGGGTCTGTGGTGACCTGACCTGCTTCAGCACTTGGTCCTCAGGCCTCACGGCTGCTGGCAAGAGAAAGAACGAGTCACACACACAGATATATTGTCACACAGACTGCTAAATGATTTGATTGATGATTGATGATTTGATGGTCTTATAGACCATGATGCATTGCAGTAGATAAACTAGCCAACAGTGGCCTATAATGAAGTTAAAGGGATAGTTCATCCAAAAATGAAAATTCAGTCATTATCTATTCACCCTCATGCCAAATGGAGGGCAGGTTTAGTTTTTTAGTCCACAAAAAAACTGCTGGAGTTTCACAGGAAAACGGTGATGCAGAATCTCCCAAACAATGAAAGTATATGATGACCAGTTTTTACACGTTAAAAAAACAACAGAAACAGAAAAAAAACAACAAAAAAACATAAAATGCCTCCATTCTACTTGTCTGGTGTAATCCAAGTCTCCTTAAGCCCCAACATGCCAAGTTGACTAAAAAAATGTTATTTGCACCATGATTTTAGCCTGAATCTTCACTGCTCCTTAGCTTGGAGCCACGTTCACATGCACACCATCTGAACCAGGTGTGCATGTTTTGACGTGTGCAAATGGCATGTCGAGACTTTAGGAGACTTGGATTACACCAGACGAGCAGTATGGAGGTGTTTTATGTTTTTTATCCAGTTGTTTTTTACGTTTAAAAACTGGTCACCATTCACTTACATTATTTGGGAGATTCTGCAACGTTGTTTTCCTGTGAAACTGCAGCAGCATTTTGTGGACTAAAAAACTAATCCCGACCTTCAACTGACATGAGGGTGAGGAGATAATTACTGAATTTAAAATTCTGGGTGAACTATTCCTTTAAAATGAGCTCAGCCTTAAACATCTACGGCAGTAAACAGCAGTAACATTAAAGCAATAATATTAATCCAACATTAAACCTGACAGCGAACATTTTACTTCAACATGAATACTTTTACTTTAAGTACATTTATCTGATAATATTTCCAAACTTTTACTTCAGTGAGGTTTTGTGAATGCAGGACTTTTACTTGTAGTGAAGTATTTTTACAGTGTGATATTAGTACTTTTACATCAGTAAAGGATCTGAATACTTCCACCTCAGAGGAGTCACATCATGTCCATATATTGTCTGGACAGACAGACTGGTGTCCACAGAGACTGCTGCAGGAAAGTGTGCACGCGCATATCAACTCATGTTCACGCGCGACGCAGACGGACATGAATGATCTCAAACTTGGAGAGGAGGAAACAAAAGTTTACCTGATTACTTTTCACCACGTGCACTCTCGATATGTTATTTTCGCTTTAGTTCTGCTTCATTCTCCCATCAAACTTGTACACACTGACAACCGCTTTGACCTCGTGGGGCCCTACGCAACATGCGTAGCGCGCGACTCGGAGCCGGGCCGACACCGGCTCTGTATTTCAGGCTCGAAATGTATGATTTGAGCTTAAAAGTGCGTTTGATGTAATTTATTTTCTTGTATTACATAATTTTAATAATTACAGTGTCCATCTAACATTTATCACTGGATTGTTGTCTGATTGTCACTGAGGCGGAACTCCACTGTGTTTTGACACGTCAGCTGTAGGTGCCGGACACATTTAGACGTCACACATGCCGCACTTCCTGGATCTTCCTGTGTTGATGTTCATCGATGTAAACTGTTTTAAGTCAAACGGTAGTATTATTCTTGTGTTTCTTACCTCTTTTAAGATGCCGACATCTTACGATCTAATAGAGATATAATAATATCGATTTACGGATTGATTGGCTCTGTAATTCAGCCGTTTTGTTCTGTTTTTTAATTTGGCATGCTGTCATCATCACTAGGTATGCATGAATTCATCCGCCATATGTGTCATTTCACTTTTGCTTTTCACTTTATGCATGTCCTTTGTGTGTCTTTATGTTTGTCCTAATTAATTTACTGGGAAATACACGCTTTTGTATCTTTTTGTTAATATAAGTGTCTGTTGTCCTTCATGTCCAGGCTAACGTGCTCATTTTCAGGTGACACCTGATAACTTCATTTAACACAGTCACTGATTTATCTGGTCCATAATTATTCTTAATGTCTCTCTGACACAGACTTATAGTATAAGCGAGACAAGCAGCGATTGAATTAGTTTATGACATATTTCCCACAGTGAATGGACACTTTGCTTTGTTTTTACTACAGTATACTAACTATTAACCAGTAACTATTCAGTATGCACTACAATACTCAATAATCCTACCCTTGTTTTTAATTCAACACAATCCTGGATTTTATGGGCCGCTGTAAGTGTAACTTTCACCTTTCACCTCAGTAATGACTGATGGCCACAATTTTTAATTTCTTTGCAAACTAATCGCACTGGAGTCTGCTACTCATTTAGCTTATGTTTATGATTTATGTTCATGAATAACTTGAAGATCTGAGTGACTGCGTGATGGGAAAGGTCCCAGCTATGTTTAATGTTGTATAAACATATAGAAATTAGAAGTGAAACTAAAGCATTTACAACTACAATGCAGTTGCAGGTTTTTTGAGCTGCTGTAACATGTGAAATTACCTGGTGTGGGATCAATAAAGCTTATCTTAGTAAAATATCTAATTTATCTGTCATATACACCTAGTGTCAATCTGTGTACCAAGTTAATTCAGTTTGTTGAAGTTCATAAGTCAGTTAGTTCGAAATTAAATGAAAGAATTTCAAAGAAAGTTGAGTTATGGGCCTCTTGGTTTTTTTTTTATCCCCAAGCAAAGCAAGTTGAGTGTCATTGTTCGAGTCAGTCAGAAACACACATAACCAGTTTTTCACCAATCTTTCATCATACATAGTTGATATTTAACTGCTTGTAGGTCACTGAATGATTTTCACTTATCCTGCTGGCTGTTTGCAGCTGCATATTCAGAATGACACCTGTCTTTTAAATATTGTATTGTAGTTGTTCCATTTGTATATTTTACCTTTTTTCTGGCTCCGAACTGCCTGTCTCTCCATAACTTTGTTTGTATTTTGCCATTATCACCATGCTTAACAAAAACTAAAAAACAATCTCAAATGATTTAAAATATTCATGGTAGCTTCTTTTTAGCTGTTTCAGTCATTCTCACTTATATTTCTCCACAGATTTGCTGAGGGCACAGCAGGTTTGATGCCCACTGCTCCAACATGGAGCCCTCAGATTTGCTCACTCACAAGAACGGGCGGCAGAGGAAGCCAGCAGGTGCCACCCTCCTAACTGAAAACGCGAGGGACATGGACAGGACAGAGACGAGCTCCTCTGAAGTAGAAGAGGAAGCAGAGGGTCTCATCAGAGGGTCGGACTCTGAGGACAGGAGGCCTAAAGTCCGGCCTGGGATCCGCGGAGAACTGGCAAACGTGTTACTTCTTCTCTTCCTCTATGTGCTGCAGGGGATTCCCCTGGGACTGGCTGGGAGCATCCCTCTAATCTTACAGAGTAAGAGTGTCAGCTACAAAGACCAAGCCTTCTTCAGTTTTGTGTTCTGGCCATTCAGTCTCAAGCTGCTCTGGGCTCCACTGGTGGATGCTCTTTATTTCAGCAGGTTTGGTAGAAGGTAAGAAGGGTGTTAATGTTGATGATTTCACCTGTGTGGATTGTTTTTGCTGCCTTGTGTGTCTTTTTATTGATAACTTCTGTGCCACCCCCACCTCCCTCCTGATTCTGCAGAAAGTCATGGCTGGTGCCCACACAGTACCTACTGGGCCTCTTCATGCTGTGCCTTTCTATGACAGTCAATTCATTGCTGCAGAGTGACAGAGGACCCAAAGTTGTGACACTTACGGCTGTCTTCTTTATGCTAGCCTTCCTGGCAGCCACACAGGTAGGCAAACATAAATGCTGTGACACAAACACATATTCAGTAAGATGAACACATTCAAGTAAATAGTTTCCCTTCCATTCTTCAATAATAACACCTTTGATATCAATACCTTAATTTATATAGTGCTTTTCAAAACAAAACACTTAACATATGCCCATAAAAAACTAGGAACGGTTAATAAGAAGACTTGATATTGATATTTGCAATACACATGGATGTGGAGGCTGCTTTTTTGATTGGTGTCATTAGTGTTTAAAAGAGAGGTATAATTGTGTGTCATCGGCATAGAATATTGTATTTTTCAATGGCTTTATCTTCTCCTCCTTGAAGGATATAGCCGTGGATGGCTGGGCCCTGACTATGTTATCCAGAGAGAATGTGGGCTACGCTTCTACATGCAACTCTGTGGGCCAGACAGCTGGCTACTTCCTGGGAAACGTGCTGTTTCTGGCTCTGGAATCTCCAGACTTCTGCAACAAATACCTCAGAACAGAGCCCAAGGACACAGGCATCGTCACTCTGTCAGGTATTACCAGTCCCGGACCTGGTAGATTACAGTTTTTCTTATTTGCCTGAACACGTTTGTGCATTCTGAAGTTACACTTTGAAAACGGTTCACACGCAGGCCAAAACCGAAAGTCACTTGCGAAAATGAATTTTGTTTGTAAAATTCTGTAAACACTCACAAAACGATGTTGTTGGGACGTTGTGTAAAACGTAAATAAAAACAGACAACTTGACAACACAGTGCTGATTTGGGTTATCAATTTAATAAAGTTTTTTTCTGACGCTTTGCTTTCTTTTGCTGCAGACTTCTTGTTCTTCTGGGGAGTGGTGTTTTTGGTTTCCACAACGTTGGTAGCCATCTTGAAAAGGGAAAATGCGCATGGCAGAGGAAAGAGGAGAGTTCAGGAGGAGACCAGGGTGTCATGGAAACCTACAAGCTGCTGATCTCCATCATCAAGATGCCCACAGTCTTCACCTTTTGTTTCCTGCTGCTCACTGCTAAAGTACTTGACTATTCCTTTATAAATATTTGCTTTACCTTTGAAATGTACCTTTTAATACGTGAAATTGTAATGTTTTGCTTTTGCTTGTTTGCTGCTTGACATGAATATTCATTATGTGTTTCAGATGGGCTTCTCTGCAGCAGATGCAGTGACAGGTCTGAAGCTGGTGGAGGCTGGAGTTCCCAAGGAGCAGCTGGCATTGTTGGCAGTGCCCATGGTACCTCTGCAGATCCTTCTGCCTGTGATCATCAGTAAATACACAGCAGGGCCCAGACCACTCGATGTCTTCTACAAGGCCTTTCCCTTTAGGTGATAACACACATGGACCCATACATACACACACTCCATAAACTAAAAGCTGACCATTGTTTTGTGGTTGCAGGTTGCTCATAGGACTGGGCTACGCTCTGCTGGTGTGGTGGACCCCCAGTGTAAAACAAGAAGGAGGGTTTCCTGTTTACTACTACGCCATTGTGCTGCTCAGCTACGCAGTGCATCAGGTTTGATATTTCTGTTACTCTCTCTTTAGTATCTTGTTTTTCTCCTCTGTTCTGCTTCTAGCCCAGCCATCATCATAGTTTTTTTTTTTCAGGTGACAGTAACATACAGATAATGCCAGACTGCTTCTGAGAAGGGTTCAATTAACCCCATGCACATTATGCACAGTACCTCCAAGTCTGCTTGCAGGATGGGTAATAAAAAAAATCAGTTAAAATGACTACGATGGAGCACAACAGGCAATAGGTTGCAGTTTGTCAGTTTTAGCTATGGTAGCAGCATGGCTTTATGGGTGGCAATATTGGTCAGTCTGTCATTTGATCCACCACTTCAGTTTGGTTTAGTTTATTAGTTTATTTAACAGGGGCCAAACACCACCATTAAGCTAAAGTTACCTATACAGCTACACAGATTTACATCTGTGGTCCTTTGCCAGCAAGACTCTGGTCTGGACACTTTGGTCCAGACTGAAATCTCTAATTAGCTGTTAGATCGATTGCCAGGAAACATAGTACAGATATTCATGGTCCCTGGAGGATGAATTCTAACTTTTGTGATCCTTTGACTTTTCCTGCAGCACCACCAAGAGGTTGACATTTCTGTTTTTGAGTGAAATATCTAAACAACTTTTGGTTGGATTTCCATGAAACTCGAGCCCCACCCAGGAAAAATGCAAACACTTTGTTTCATCTAGTGCTGTGGTTCTCAAAATGTTTTTTCAATAAAGTACCCTGACCAGTGCTACGTGTTTTTGGTAGAAAAAACAGAGGTACAATTCAATGCTACACCAGCACTGTTTGATTTATTAAACACCTTTAAACAGCTCTGTTTTCGCATGGTTAGGTTCAGGAAAAAGTTTTCAGGGGGTGTGTCTTGTGGTGAAGTGGGTGTATGATGTAGCTTGTGAGACCCTTCTCTTTTCTTCTGTCAGGTTTTAAGGCAGTTGTCAGTTTACTGCAGTTAACAATTCAATTAAAAATAGGAATATTGAATTTAAAATGGTGTTTATCTAACTTACTTTTGCTTTTCTGTTTTTAAAGATTATATCTAATTAACAGCAACATGTTAGTGTTATCACTGTGAACATGTTAGCATGTAGCTCAAAGTAGAGCTACACACAAAAAAAGCAAATGATCTATGTGGTCTGTTATCAGGCATGTGAACAGACTGGTGGGTTGAGAGCATAATTTACAGGCATATAAAGGCCAGAAACTGTTAATATGATTTTTTTTCAACAATGTCTTGTTACCTGCCTCTACACCAAGATGCCACTGTGCAACAGAAGAAAATCTAAAATGCCAGGCACAGGAAAATACTTCTACTACTTCTACTACGTTTTTGAGGGATTTTTCATCTCTATAATTTATTTTGAAAACATTTTTAACAGAGATATAGTTCTTTGTCTTAGGAATAATTGATTGTATTCATGCAGTAGAATTGTTTAGGAATAATTGGTTAAACGTTATCTTTAAGGACCTTGGATAACATCAATAAAAAAAAATGAAATTGAGATAAATGTCATGATAAGCATGAGAATCAAAATCAAGTTTTGTTTATATAGTCCAAAATCACAATTTGCCTTAGAGAGCTTTACAGTCTGTGCAGTGATTTTTTTCCCCCCATGTTTCCACTCCAGGTGGCGTTGTACAGCATGTATGTGGCCTGCATGGCCTTCCACGCCAAAGTGAGCGACCCCCTCATCGGTGGGACCTACATGACGCTGCTGAACACCGTCACTAATCTCGGTGGGAACTGGCCTTCCACGGTGGCTCTGTGGATGGTGGATCCTCTGACCTCGAAGGAGTGTCAGGGCGCTGTTGGGCAGAGCTGCAGGCTCTCCAGAGGAGGTGGGGGTGAGTAAGCAGTGAGGGAACATATGCACATTGGTGTTTGTAATCACCTCGACTTGATAAACTGACAACTCCTCTTTTGTTCTTATCTCCAGCTCTGCGTTAAGGAGGGTGGAGCTTGTGTGACCACATTGGATGGCTACTACGTGGAGTCAGTGGTGTGTGTTGTGATTGGTTTAGCTTGGTGGGTGTGGTTAGGGAAGAAAATGAGGCGGCTGCAGGAGCAGAGTCCTGCTGCGTGGAGGTGCAGAGCCAATCAGTGATGACACTCATCATCAGCACCACAGACACTTGTTTTTTCTTGGCACCTCTGCTCCAACAGCAACTGACTTTTGGACATCCTGTAACTCCACCCTCATCCGTCTGGTTTAGTCTCTCTGGTCCTGCTCTAGCTGCTACGTTCAGAAAACACTCACACTTTGTCACCTCTGTCACCTTGAAGTGCATAATTCTGATGAAAGACACTGTCGTCTCTATGGAGGTAAAATGCTTCTCATTGTTGCTCGCGGTGTCACAGTGCCCTGAAAACCGAAACAACTGCTCAGACTAGCTAAGGACTTTTGTAGAAAAATTTAAATTTTTTTGTTTGTTTTCTTTGTTGAAACCATGTTCTGCTGCTTCAAACAGCCAAACCAAACCAGAGCTGGGTCAAAGAGTGTGTTTTAACCTGCTTGGATATCCAGATTGTTGAGTTCACTGTGAAGTTTTTCAGCTTGTTGAAATTTGAGCAGTACACTCAGCACTTCGGACTCTGACTTGTTTACCTTAGTGGCCAGTCACCATTTCTTGTATATGAATAGGATACAGGGAAAATACAGGCAAAACATACAAATGCATTCCCCCAAACTGAGTGTATACACTTTGTGTGGATATAATTTTCTACTTGTCTCGATCTGTCCTGATGCCGTTTATCTCAAACATCTGTTAATCCAAGTGAGTTAAACTGAGTGTGAAGGATCTTTTCATTGCTGTTTGACTCAGATCTGAGATCTGAACCATTTGGGGCTGCCACTAACAGTTATTCTCATTATTAATCTGTCAATTATTTTTCTCAATTAATCGATTATTTGGTCTATAAACTGTCAGAAAATGGGAAAAAGTGTTGATCACTGTTTTCCAAAACTCAATGTGATGTCTTCAAATGTCCTGCTTTGTCCACAACCCAAAGATACTCAGTTTACTGTTATAGAGCAGTAAAAAAGAGAAAATATTCACATTTGAGAAATTGAAATCAGAGATTTTGGACATTTCTTTATTAAAAAATGATTCAAACAATTATTCAATTATGAAAATAGCTGGGGATTAATGTAATAGTTGATTAATAATGGATTAATGGATTATGCAGCTCTATAACCAATGTTTTGTTTTCTGTTGTTCTAACGATTATTTAAATATATTTTTTTTTCCTCTAAAGTAATTTTGTGCCTTGTTTAGTTTTTCAGAGTCTGCGGAGAAGCAATTCAAAGCCAGCCTTGTTTGAGCTGTAGTTAAATAATCAAGGCAGGGAATATTACAGTAACTTGAAGATGAAGTTGTTAAATTGATGAAAACACATGGTGTAACTCTGTTTTACATAATATCTTTTAGTTTGCTAGCTTACAGAAAACATGACTGCTTTCATTACTTTTTTTGTTTTTACAGTAAGTACACATTCCTTGTGAAGATTTTTATTTGCACAGCGATTTCTGCATTTATACACTGTATATTCCAGATATGAACAATATAATCAATCGTTAAATGAACTGAGATGTCTTAAATATACAATGTTTTTTTAAGCAATCTTTTATTTTTCCAAACTTTCCATAAATCTGATCAGTTTTGTCCATTATAGCACCAATTCAAATCTTTAAAAGCAATATTAGACAGTGCAGCTTTTGACTGTTGTTACTTCTTAGTATTGGGGCCTGGCTGATAAATGATTTTTGCTGAGGTATTTTTAAGTTGCAAGAAGAAAACTAACATTCAAATTTGTATATATGCTTTTTTCCAGCCAGTCCCTGTACAGTATATCACGCAGCATTTTCCAGTTTTATAGATGCATTATTATTAAGGTTTAAGGTCAATATACTGTACACTAAGTTATTATAAATGCAACAATTTATTACAGAAGCCCTAATTAGACAAGTTTGCAGTGTAAATGAAGGATCTCTTGGCAGATGAGTGAGACATAAACACCAGCCTGAAAAGTACAGTGAATTTTCTCGCCCCAAAAAACGATTCATATCCCAGACCAGCAGCCGTGGTGAGAAACCTGACATGCAAATTATCTGTGTATGTTTTGCATTTTGTACATAGAACTGAATGTTACAGTATTTTCTCTAAAGCCAGCAGTGAAAGTCCCACTGCTCTGTCTAATATAAATGTTGAACTACACAATCAGGGTTCATGTAAGGATAAGATAGAATTAGACTCATTTGAATTAATTTTGCGGTTTGTGATTTCTTCTGTTGTGAACCACATGTAAAAGGTCAAACAGTTTTGGATCGCTATGATATAGCAGTTTTATTTATTTTTTTGCTGACTGATTCCTCTGAAATACATGGAAGTCCTGTATACACACTTCTTGCCATTGACAGGGCGTTAAGTTTGTTGTTTTGTTTTACTTTGACATAATATTAGACTGTTCATTTCAGCAACATATGCATTCTTTTTATAATGTTTCAATTGGGGATATCATCCTTTAGTTTTAGTTTATTTTGCTAAATTAGCTTTTAAGTGGTGGTGGTTTTAAGTGATTATTTCAGGTATCGGAAAATTCAAGTCATCCTACAATATTACCTCATAACCCCTGTAGTTGATTTCGTTTATACTTTGCAGAACTGTTGTTTTAATCAGTCCAAATCCCCAGTCATACGAAGGAAAAGGACAGCACAGGGTGACGCTATAGTGAGAAATTTAAAGATGCTGGAAGCAGTGCTCTATAATGTTGTGATGAACGTGATGAACTTTGACATTCATCTAATACAATGTTGTGAGATTTGAAACAAATCTTAAGTCATTAAAAAAGCACACTTGTGAGCCCTCTAGTTGTTTTTCCTGAAACTTTGATTACAGATGATTAAAGGGAAAATTCACCACTTTTTATGTGGCTGTCCAGTCAGTATTGATGGTAAATGCAGTCAATTAAATTCCTCAGTATATTAAGTCTGAGTTCTCCTACTACAATATATTCCTACACCATTGTTGTCACAGAGATGTCATTGGTGTTAAGGAAGAACTACAGGCTATTCCACAGATGTATACATGTTGACGCTGCATTGGCCTTTGGATTGTAAGTCAACGTCACCACCATTTTTGGCAACGTCAGGACTTATTTAAACTGAGCAAATCCATGTAAACGGGGGAGCTGCATTTTTTCTGGACAAAAAGCACACAATTTTTATTTTTGAACCGATTTCAGTGAGTTGTTTTTATATTCAAGGTTCATGATCTATGTGGAGTCTTTCGAGGTCTAATATGATGGTGACGTTGACATAACAGTAATGTGGTCAATGCAGAGTCTACGTTTATACATCTATGGCTATTTCACCTTGGATGTGTAATCTCTGACACTAGGTTGCCAGGTGGCATGCAAAAGAGTATTAAAAGTAATAGCTATAGGCTAGGATGGTGATACATAGCAATATGGATGTGGGCACAAGCTTGCATGCAATGCATCCTGGTACATGTAGGCACTACCCACACAGCTCAGCAAACAGGACTCAGCCTTCTCAGTCAATAAGCACACTGTCAGGCCTTTTCCACCAGCATGGTACCGGTGCTGTTCAAGTATCCTAATTTTGAATCGTGTATTTTCATCAAAAATAAATTGGTTCAGAAGCTGAAAAGTTGGTTCCCAGTCAGAACAAAATGCAGGCTTTCTTGGGAACTACAGCTAGTGTGTCATATTCTACAGGTTGCTGTGCATTGTGAAACCCCTCGTTGATGACGTCTTTGATTAGAATGGTTCCGCTCAAAACGGTGGAAACGTGGCGGCAAAGTAGCTCCAGTTGGTAGAGCGCTTGCCCTGTATACGGAGGCTGTGAGTCCTCTGCAGTGGGTGTGGGTTTGACTCCCGCCCTGGGCCGTTTGCGGGATTGTGATTCTCCCACTCTCTCTCCCCACCATTTCCCCCATATCTTCAGCTGTCCTGTATAATTAAAGGCGTAAAAATCCCCAAAATATATAAAGAAAAGCCAAACTGGTGAAAACGTAGCCTGGTTCACTAGACACAGCAGCAACCTCTTGAACAGCACTGGCTCAAAATACCACAGTTGATTTAACAGAAAAGGGCCCACAGGAATTTATTGCTTAAACCTACTTCAAGGAACTTTCATAATTTGTTGAGCTGGGAGGCTCCTGTGGACAAAAGCGGTTGTGTTTCCACAGTGATACCCCCAAAAATATAACATCATAAATACAATGATATAAATCAAAATCTCCTGCTTCTTTTTAATTCCCTAATGTACTACTTACTGTATCTTTGTCTTAGAAAATATAAAAAAATGTAAACAGGCTCATTCATGAAGAATACGACCTTGTGTCAGCCATTAAGAAAAACTATATAGAAATAGCAGATCTTCTCGCTGACGGTCCTGTTAACTTAAATCATACAGAGGCATCAGAAATAAACTGAGGCACTTTCATAATCAATTAGAAACTAGCTGTAGTAGCTATAAACTGACTACATTTAATATCAACACTGATGAGATATCCACATAAAAAGAGTTGAAACTTCCCTTTAACGGCATACACAAAAAGACACACTGCACTGTGTTTTTTTATGTTTTATTATAATTTTCCTTGCTTTTCAGGATTTCTAAAATTTCCCTCCTAAACAAGTGAACGCTGATGCACGAGGCTGTAAATGTTGTCCCAGTGTTTTTGGAGCATTATTAAAGCCCACAGATGCAGACAGTGTCCAGATCAACTGGTGCCACAGTCTCTTAAAATGAATTCACTCTAGGGGCCAGAAGGGGGTCCGACCTCCAGTCACCGCTGAGTCCCTCAGTCTGTTGGGAGGCCAGGGTGGAGTCACAACAAAGCAGCACCGAGATGAGTTTGGTGTTTTTTGGGGGGTGGTGGTGATGGTGATCAAGCTGAATTATGTCTGGTGGTGACGCGTCAGCTAATCCAGTGATACATCCCATAGTGCACTGCAGCACGCCTGAAGAGCAGATAATTGAAATACGGTTCCCACATCAAATAAGCCATTCCACAAGTCATCCACAACACCAACGCCTAAAGAATGTAAAAAGTCATTGTGTTTTTTTCTTGTTTAATTTAGGCTCTCTGATTCATCACTGATGTATAGCACAGTTAATGCATCCATTCTGTAAAACACCATAAGACATAAAGCTATATTCATCAACACCAGAACCTCTGCTTGTCCGCTGCTCACAATGATTTCTTTGATCTTTTTCAACAATAAACCAAATTCATATGATTTTATTCAGAGCCAGGAAGCATCTTTTTAAAATAGAACCGTCAGAATCTCCCAGTGGAAGCAATTTCCTCGCTGGCACTCATTCATTCAAATAGCACAAAGCAGTTTGGACGTCATCTTGTACTGAAGACCAACTGCATGTCATACTGTGTGATACATCATCGCCTTTGATTTCCAGATTGCTCAAAGGCCGTAGCTCCTTGAACGTTTTCCAGTCCTACCAGTCCAGTTGAGAAAGGGAGGGTCAGAAGACAGAGGTCTTGAGACCTGAGGTGTCAGAGGAGAAGTGGTGAAGACGGTGATGTCGTCGGTAGCACTTTGAACTGCAGCGAGCTGGAGTCCCAGACCCACACACCAACTCCAGGCTGTGACAGTATATGTAGTGTGCGGATGTGCAATTTTGGATTTTAATTGTCTCTAGCATCCATATCTTTTTGCTTTGTTTCTTAAAAAATATCAACAAAAGAAAAAAAAAGAGTCAAGAAATAAACTCTCCTAAAGAGGCGTGGTGGGTCATAGGTTCATACGTAGATGCTCGGGCCTCTTAGCCACCACGGGATATGCTTGCTGCTTCATCTGAGCCAGGTTGACCCCGGCAGGCTGGCGGATGGGGAGAGGGGCCGAGGCCTCGGAGCTCGTCGTGACGTCCATCTGCTCTGGGGTGGACAGCTCCATGGCCTGGTCCTGAGGTGACTGGAGGACGCTTGGTCCTACGCCTGTGAGGAGGGGGCTCCGGGCCCAGCAGTCCCCTGCTGAGAACTTGACTGGGCTGTAAAGGACAGAAAGAGACGAGGCATTTGTTACCCTGATCAATGTGGAAGATTTGTTTTCATGTCTAGTTTTGTGTGTGTATTCCTGACTATTTTAGCAGTATTACCACCAAGGATTAAATTTTAAACCCAATTAAATGATGACTTAAATTATGTTACATCAAACTTTAAACTGGCTTAAAATAATAAAGATTAAATTAAAACCTATTCAAACCTCAATTTAGTTAAATTAAATGTAATCCTGTAAAATTAAAATGTAATCCTGTATTAATTTTCAATTTACAGTTAGAGATTAAAATTTAAAATGGCTGCCGTTTTGAGATGATCCTGATCCTGCCATTTATTTATTTATTTTTTTTTTAGCTTTCTAGCAATGTAATGTTTTTTTAAAGAATACAGAATACACAGCAGCCTTTTATAGTTTTTATTTATTCATGTTAATTTGGATAAGCAAGCATAATTGATTAATTTCAGTTTCTATAAATAAATTTGGATTTAATAAACAGAGATTAATTTTTATTTGTGCAACAGAGCTCTGCTTCATTTTAAGTCCGGATTCACTCATTTGTATTAGATTAAATTAGTCTTTGTGGGTGCAACCCAGTCTTAGCATCTGGGTTTTATCTATTGGTCCGCATGATAAAGAAAGCCAAAGCCTTATTTTGTCTCTACAGTAGCTGCTGCAGACACATCGACTTGCCTGAGAGGTGTTCTCGGGCTGCCCATGATCCGTCGAGGTGAGCGGATTTTTGGCTCAAATGAGAACTTTTCTTTGATGTTTTCCAGGACTGATGGGGCGACGTATGTGAAACCCTACAAGGACAAAAAGATCAGTGACAAAACACAGGAACAGTGGGTGCATGATCACATTTGAAGCGTTGGCTGTGGGCAAAAAGAGTGCAAGGAAGGCAGAGGCAGCAGTGTGGATTCAGGGGATTTGAGACAAACCAAATTGTGTTTTAAACTGAATATAAGAAAAGCACAAACTTTTGGGTCAGAATGCTGCTTAACAACAAGCCTCTTTAACAAATGACATGATTTTTGTGCAAACCTGTGGTGTCTTTTTAAAATAACTTATTAGAGAAGCCAGCTTAATTGTCAGCAAAGAGTTTACATACTGATTAACATAAGATAATCATGAGAAATACAACATTTACCTTTCATCCAAGTAAGGCCTCCTAAAAAATATGAACTTTTGAAGTTTTTGCTCTTGTGATCATGAGACACTGAATTAAAATACAATGACTCGTCAAACTTAACAAAACAAACAAAAGATGGAGAAATATAGCCTGAGAGCTACCAGGAAGGCTTGATTGGCACTCTCGCTGAGGGTTGAGTCATCCGGACTGTCGACTGGTGTCTGACTGGTGAACTTCGAGTCAAATTGACTCACGTCATCGGCTGATTGCTGCAAAGATAGATGAGAAGACAAACACAGGTGAGGAGGAGCGGCAACATGAGCAGATGTGTCAAAACTCACAGCACATAGGTCTGAAACCAGAGAACACCTGGCTTCAAGTATTCACTTTTCTTGGCAGGCAACCACAATTAAACCCTATCTTCAGCTTCTCAAGCAGCATTATTAGTGAATTGACAGTGATCTCATTTCAACATTAAAAGGGATGGTTCACCCCAAAATCAAAAGTGCATTTTTAAAAATAAATAAATAAAAAATACATTTGAAAACTCAAAAGCTGTTTCTTTTTTCAAAAAATCATGACTGGATTACTCAAGATAATCCGCAGACCTTGCTGTGGATTTCATGTTGGAACTGCTTTCTTTATACCATAAAAATAAAGTAGTTTCTACATACAGTCCTACAAAGGGCGCAACAGGCCAAAGAAAAAATATGCATTTTTGATTTTTGGGCTAACCGTCGCTTTAACAGTCTCAAATCTGTTTAATCCCCAAATCAGATTTTCTATTGGTCTCCTCCTGTGATACTCACCAGGAAAGGTTTGAAGGGAGGCTCCACTTTCCGAGCCAGTAAATCCTCCCAGTTGATGTGTCGAAAGAAGGGATGAGCCTATGAGACATCAAATGCAAACAGAGTGCTGCTGTATGAACAGAGGGCCACAAAACACAGCCTCTCAGTCTGGAAAATTTTAAACAAGCTGCCATTCATGCAGCCACTGTATTTTCCAGTGCATCAGAGTGTTGTAAGAGGGGCTGTGGGACAAGGACTCTGATTATTAGGTTCCTTTGCAAGTTGTGGTTCTTGAACAAAGCTAAACTCAAATTGAAGTAAAAGCAAATAGAGCTTTTTCACAGCAGCCATTTTGATTGTGCAGGAAGGGCTCTGCTACACTAAATGGAACAAGACCTTTATTAATATCATTGATAACACCAATGATACTGAGAAGTTCTATTAGAGTCTCTGTAACTATGTAAATCTTCAGCAGCAAGGCACAGTGTGTTTTTAGAAACCAACCACATAAGTAAGCCAGTAGGGCACTGGTTCCCAACCTGGGGGTCCTGACCCCCACTAGGGGTCGCCAGAGCTGTACAGGGGGTTGCAAAGCCTTCTTGATTTCAAGAGGTATAAGAAAACTTTTTTAAAAATGGCCTTTATCTCGGCATTTCATTCATTTCCGTTAAGAGAAGTAAATGGAATTGTTATTTTTAAAATTTAGATTATTATTTAAGATATAAACTTAAAAAATCTCACAGGATACAGGGCTTGGTGAACACAAGCTATATTTGCAGAGCGTTCACTCTGCTAAACAGCCTCGTCCTGCATTAGAAAAGTACACGATTAACCCCAAAGCCTTAATACAACAATGGCCAAGTGTCAGTGAGAAGAAACACTAAATTTATCTAAAAAAAAACAAAACAAGAAGCCTATTAAGTATGATTATTAAAAAAAAAAAAAAAACATACTACAGACAGAACTCTATAAACAGGCCCGAAAAATATCAGGAAAATCCATCTCTGATGCAATATTGAAATAATGTGCTCAAAAGTCATCCAAATCACTCCTTTTACACAAACTTCCAGCAGTTATTGTGTTCACTACTTGGGGTAATTGTACAACTGTATCAGTTGTTCTGTCCTGCTATTGTAACGGTTGGGAACCACTACCTCAGGTCAGTGTAATGTTCCCACATGATATAAAAGCAGTATATTGCTGTGTGGTGCTCTGTAGTAGAGCTAGTATGTTTGTATTGCCATGTTTGGACAGCCCCAACACGTCCTCACCTGCACCTCTGTGGCGTCTCCTGCTCCCGCTCCCAGCCGTGACGAGGCGTTTCTCTTCAGCAGCTGTACAGCCAACAATCAAATGTCAGAGGAATACTTTACATAACAACTCCACACTTATTTTGGATAAACATGAGAAGTATAAACTCTAAAACAGCACGTACCCGTTTCAGGAGGTCTCGAGCTTCTTGCGTGAGGTAGGGCGGCAGGCTGAGCTTACACTTCAGGATCTTGTCAATGGTCTTTTTTCGGTTTTCGCCGGTGAACGGAGGCTACAGCGGGAAAAGAGAGGAAGCGGTTACTCAAACGTTTCAAATTACGATTCATATTTTACAACAGCGCATTAATAAGAGTGAAGCAGAAAGCTTTATGTGTTTAAATCTTTAACTGACCCTCCTGTGAGCATGTCGTACATCAGAGCGCCCAGACTCCACCAGTCGACCGCTCTGTTGTGTCCGCTTCTCATCAAGATCTCTGGGGCCCTGCAACAACCGGAGTGCACATTTATCACTAATGAACTAACGTTAATGAGTCAGCTGTAAGCATTACAGGAGGAGGAAAGAGCACGACTTACATGTATTCGATGGTGCCGCAGAAAGTGTGGGTCACTGTGCCGTCGTGAATCGACTCTTTGCACAGTCCAAAGTCTGTCAACTTTACATGGCCTGGAAGGAAAACAACACATAATCAGATGCAGTTATTACACTCCTTTACAATCCTGCCTCTTTGTGGCAGATATCAAGAACATCTGTATTAAATCACAACAGTGTGACATGCATGATATTTCAGCAGGTAGATGGTTATGTTTTAAGATTAAATACAATAAAATCTAAGACTTTTCTGACACACACACACCTTGGCTGTTGAGCATGATGTTCTCAGGCTTTAGGTCTCTGTAGATGATGCCCTTCTGGTGCAGGTGGCCCAGAGCCATGGAGATCTCTGCCAGGTAGAAACTAGGGAGAAAAACAAAGAAAACATTTCACTAAATACAATTAACTTCATGCCAAGAACCTGTTTCTAAATAAGAATCCACCACTTTAGAATATTTTGATCACCTTCATTGCTGTCAGACAGCCTTTTCCGATGGAAAACTGAGTTATATAAGCCAAATAGTGCTCTCTCTGGCTAAACCACACTCCTTTGGTAGAAAATGTAATTTTACCTTGCAGAACATGGCAGTTGCTCGTCTACTGCTGCCTTGATGTGTTAGTTAGTTTTTGTTATTGTGTGACTGAATCTGAACTAACTTTTTAAAATGCAGGAGAAGCACAATAATAGAAACAAACTAACTGATTGAGCAGCTGTAGACCAGCAAGTCCTGTGTTCTGACAAATAAAATCACTGACTTTGCCAACAGAGTGCGGTTGGCGTGGAGAAGATATCTAACTTATATAACAGCTGTTTCCCATTGGAAAAGACAGGGTAAAGCAATGAAAATACTGTAGTGTATACTTCAACTGGTATAGATTTTTATTCCTACACTGGTACAATTACTGCTTCTCCATCCTACTTTGGATAATACATTGACTATAAATAAGTACCATCCAATCAGAAATGACATGTATTTTCCACAGTGATGTCATATGTCTGTGCATCTCTCTTAATATGAAAATGAACAGCGCTCACCAGGCTGTGTCTTCCATGAAGATGCCTTCCCTCTCCAGCTGCATGAAAAGTTCTCCTCCTGCACACGTGAACACGGGTTCATGTTGTTAACATGCGTGACACTCATACAGCGCACATATATGCTCCTAAAATCTCCACAGGTTTACACTGTACATGAGATTAAACGTAAGAGCCAACACTGCAATACAAGCAGAGTGATTTCACATGTATTCTGCGTGCATTCATCCTCCTGAGTGTGGTGTGTGTGTGTGTATTTTTGTACTGACCACTAAGGTACTCCAGGATGAGATACAGTTTCCCTCCTGTCTGGAAGGCGTAGATGAGATCAACAATGAAGGGATGCTTCACCTCCTCCAGGATATTCCTCTCTGCCTTGGTATGGGCTGTGTCCTTGGCGTTGCGTACAATCATAGCCTGGTGCCCCCGCCCCAAAGAAGCATATGAACATTAGTCAGGCGGCAGATACAGAGTACTGCGGAGAGTGGTGCAACCCTGTACCGATCTGTTTCTGATATCTGTTAATACAGATACTATCCTGATACCAGAACTACTTTTTTCTTGATGTTTCTTATTATGATTATTATTAGAAAGATCACATGAAGTTCAGTCTGGAAAGCTTGTGTAGTTTGTGTAATGCATCTTGTGTAATTGCCTCAGCCCTTGTGGGACACTGTAGGATTCTGGCTTGTGACATCCATGTGTGCAGCTGATAGGCCGAGAGACGGCATTCATTTGCATAATGCATTGCAGAGTTTAAATTTGCTATTTTATGTTCCAAAAAGCAAATGTTACTCTTTGTTAGTGTTTGTTATGGGTTCGTAATATGTTTGCTCAGAACACAGTGGTTTATATTGGTAACTGTCAATGGTGACAGAGGTCAATTAATGCTTTTCTTTAAAACTGGAACCCAATACTCCCAATTGAATCAGATCGGTCCCATGTCTGAAGTGATTTACACCAAACAACAGGCTGTGTATCACTGCCTTATGAGCTGCTTGCCTGCATAACTAATAGAGAGAAGCATTCCACTGTACAACATCTGGCAGGCGGGGGCTGAGCTGAGCAATTTAGGCAACTGTGTCACTGTGATGGAAGAGTGACATTTCTTAATTATTGCGAAACTGGTTTAATGAATAAATAAAGTTTGACAAGTCAGTTATGCTCTGACAGCGACAGTCCTTAATTATTACTCACTCAAAGAAATACAACACCAGAGTTTTTGCCATCAAAAGTATATTAAAACATACCATACACATGTAGATTACAGTTCTATGGAGCATAATGATTTCAAAAGCACTGTTGTGGTTTTATATGCGCACAGCCGGAGCATTCTGTTTCTCTCCACACTCTTCCTCTCCTCTGCTCCTGCTTCTGTTTATGTTTGCTAACCACTTCTGTCAGAAAGTTAAAGAGCTGCCTGTCAGCAACAGTGTTGTCTCAGCTTTGACTGTGAGAACTACGACAACAGATGGAGCTCCAACAGGCGCACTGAGGCTGTGGCGAGCCTTTTGAGTCTAACTGTGCAGCACAAGCTTGCTGACTGAGATGTCTTTCTCGACCTCACTTTTTGTTGAGACTGATTAAGAAGTATGCATTGCACTCTGAATTTTTAACCACTTCTTACTCACAAACTGGGCTTTTCTTGACTTTACTGGATGACAGATAGCTTGCAAAAGTAGCTAATTGTCATCAGCTTCTACAAAGCATGACTGCTCTACTATGCTGCTACTGGTCATTACTTCTGTTACGTAATCAGTGCACATGTTTATCAAGCATCTCAGAATTACTGTAGTCCAACCTCAGAGTACAACTCTAGTTATTTATGAGCCTTCCCACACACACAGCAAGGAATCAAAGTTCTCATTTAAGAGTGAATGGCACGGCCAGTATATGACACTTGTAAAAAGAAAAATTAATGATGACTTCTTGCAGTTTTTCCTCAGTGGTTTCAATGTGCTATTGACTCATTTTAAACACTAACAGGCTGAATTACAAATATTGTGAAGCAGGAAAATCAAGATGATGAAGCTGAAGATGTGTATTAAGAATAAGGAACCATGTCAAGCTAGTTGTACACACAGAAGGACTAATAATATATTTTATCTAAACATAAAAATTACACAGGTAAAATAATGTCAACCACAGCTGTTATTCCCTCTATCACCTCTGCTGTAGCTATATTTTCTTGTTTTTAAGTAAGTGTAAATAATATAATTCCAATGGAATAACTCTGATTAGATCTTTGAAAAAAACTTGTTAAAAGGGAAAGTTCACCCCAGAAACAAAAATATATATATTTCATATGGTTTGTAGTGCTATTTATCCATCTAGATAACTTGAGTGTCAAGTTGCTGAGTTCTGGAGATATCGTACTGGATGTTTTTTTTGGTGTTCAAAGTGCCAAAAAAATACATTTAAAAAAAACTCACAAATCCACTATTGTCTGGGCCCTAATTGTCTCTCTACCAAACTACACCCACCAACCGTGTAACCATGTGAAAGGGAGGCTCGTGCTCATGGCAACACAGGATATAAACATTAATGGCGTCCTCCTCAGCTGAGCCATAACGTTAGCCCCATTGAGTTAACCAGCATGATATAGTTTGTTAATGTACATGTATGCCAAGTGCCATCTAGTTCAATTATATCTGAAAGAAGACAGACATCTCTACTGCAAATATCTCTAAAACTTGGCAACTCACACCACTATAGATGGATAAATAACACTAGAGGTAAGATTTGATTTGGCAGTGAACTGTTGCTTGAATGTAAATCAAATGTTCTGTATTTGTGCAGCCTCTTGAGTGTATGTTGTATATTTTTCTTATCACTGTCGACCTGCTGGAAACTCCCAACAGGTTAGGGCAGTTCTGCAGCTCTGTGGGACAAACATGAATGATGCCCTCGTGCTTTCACTCCTCAGCCTAAATGCAGGACTGCATAGATGTCACTCTGAGGATTTTGGGCAAGTCTGGACTGACTTTGTACTCTGAGATGCTTCATAAACATGAGCAATGGCCTACAGGCCCTAATCAAAGCTGTGCTGCACGTAAATGCTCGCCACTCTGAAGCTTAACAATTGAAAGCGACTGGATGAAATCTGGCAGGTATTCAATGTGTCACTGGGGTCATTTTGGCCAATCAAGCAGAAGCAGTGTGAATATCTAGCGGAATCTAACGGGCTGAGGCAGAGGCTTTTAGATGCCAAGGCTGCAGCAGCACAGATGGCAATCTACCAGCTAGCAGTGAAATCTTACCCCACCACCGGCTTCAAGGACAGCCAATATTTGCAGACAGAAGCACCATAATGTTTATTTGTAATAACAAGCATGCAATTACATTCAGAGGATACAGACAGATCGGCTGTGCATCACTCTGATTGAAGTGATTTAAGCAGGATTTTATGAGGAAAGAATTTTTTAAAAGTACCTTTTTTAAAACTTTCATGGCAAATATTTTTCCTGCTGCAGCTCCAACAACTTTTCTGACTTGAAAAACCTGCAGAGAAGAGAAAAGAAGTTAAAGTGTTTTTTTAAAAATCACAACATTTCAAAGAATCACTCTAGAATTCACGTTATAGAGGCACAATACACCAGAGTGCGTATTTGTATGAGTGTGTATGTTAAATGTACTTTCTACTCTCTTGCTGCCTCTTGGGTACTAAAAGTACCTTTCCATAACCACCTTTCCCCAGGACCCGCAGCAGCTCAAAACACTCCGGTCTGATGTTCTCCGTCCCCTGATTGACGTTGTCCTCTGAGATCTCGATCTTCTCACAGTCGTCCATGTTGCTGCAGAGACAACATTTAATGCACTGTACATGAACAGAAGCAGAGGAGGACATGTTGAATACTTACAACTCAAATCCACTGCACTGGTCCATGATACTGAGTTGAGCCTGGAAGGGAAAGTAGAAAACAAAACATAATCACTGGTTAGTGATTTTGTTCTAATAAAGAACTACAGGAAACATGAGCAGAACTCGCTGATGAACATCCACGCAGCATCAAATAGGACAATTTGAAAGAATTGTATTATTTCACTTTCTTTTCAATGAGAATTTGTGTGCTTCTCTGTTTTGAGATCACTGAAAACTTTTTGGGTTTTGGACCACTGATTAAACAAAACAAGACATTTAAAGTCCAACTGATATAGTGGTTGACCAATATTATCGGCCCAATATTGGCCCATCACAACTTTATCGTTCTATACTGGTACCAGCATAAAAGAAAAAAAAGTGTGTTTATCTATATATTTTGTATGTTATATTCAGTTTAAAGAATATCTGCCAATATTGGAAGTCTCCCTAATGTCTGTATTGGCTGGGCCCAAAAAAAAAAAAAACATCTTTGATCCACTAAACTGAGGGATATTTTTTGCTGTTTTCTGTCATTACATGGAACAAACAACTAATTGATAAATAGAGGAATAACCTGATTAATTTGTACTGAAAATAATAGTTTGTTTTATCCCACTTTACATTAATCCTACTGTGCAATAAGTTTAGCGAACACATTCACACAGGAGCTGTAATGTGATCCTGACCAACCAGAGCTGCCCTGATTTAACAGTTGATCAAAACCATGCTATATGGACATCAACATGTTTAGCAAAAGTTGTTTATCTTATTGGAAAGTATGTATACATTTGCACAAATTATTACTGTACTTTATACTGTTTTGTATCTTCTATTTAATCACTGCATCACTCCTGTGATAGCAGATGATCATGGTTTGCTGTAATAAGACATCCAGTTTGACATGCGCATATAAATCAGTATTTATTTACACATCATAATTGTAAGTGATTGTTAAATGCACTGTTTAAATCCGCAGCAGTGTTGTGTTGTTGTGTTTTCGCCACCATGTGAAGAGAAACACTTAGTCAGGCAGCAGCTTTAACTCCACACAGTCCCACTCTGTAACAGTCGTGCCAAAATAAACTGTTGCACACAGCCGAGCCACATTTATCACTGCAGCAGCACCTTTGGCCAAGTAAGGCTTTGCTTGCACAACTCCCACATGACAGCGATGGTTTTTAACCGTGACAGCGCTAACAACACATGCATTACACCACTGGCTGTAACTACTGTTAAAACAAGAACAAAACGAGTGACAGCTCTGTCATGATCGCTGTCAGGTAACGGTGGCGAGCTAGCATTAGCCTCTGCTAACCCCGCTTGACAAGGCCTGAGAGCTCCGTCTGCAGCAGGAGCAGGCCCGCGGTGGCTGGCAGGCTACCAGGCTAACGGCTAACAAGCTAAAACGCTAGCTGCTGTGCATGAAGAGTTTCCGATGTGACAACTCTCGCAGTTACGTTCAGCATCTCCTGTTAAAGTACCTCCTCATTCTCATCGTCGGAGACATTTTCCTCCGGCTGGTCCAAATCAATGTCAAACACTCCGGCCATGGCAGCGCTTCGCACGGATCGCTCTGTCACACACCGCAAGAATAGCAGCAGGCGTCCCCCCACCTCATGGACAAACACACACCGCCGCCATAACCGGCTACTACACTGAGCATGCGCACTGCAACACTCGACAAAAGGGGCGGTAACCTGAGCGGTCTGCTTTTATTTTGTCATAAAAACAACAGCAGCGCGCTACAAATTAAATGTTAGACAAACCTCCTTTTCATTGCAATTAATAACAACATTTTACACCAAATTTTAGATACTACCGGATGAAAGAAAAAACTAACAAACTGACTGAGACAATATTGTGTAAAACTAACACAATAAAATAAAACATACATGAAATGTCTTTAGTTTCAGTCTTGGGACTGAGACGTCTACATGACTTTGAGTCAGTTGCCCTCACAAAATCTTATCTTTGTTTCACATACTCTGAACTTTTTAAACCTTTCCCCTAATAAATAAACAATTAAAAATAATACCGAAACTAATAAAAACGAAACTAAAACTTAACATAGTTAAACAATAAAAGCTTAACTGAAACGAGCAAACCCACGATGTAAACCATCTGAAGCTAAACTGAAGTGAAATCCAGAAATTATAAACCAAATAAGAGTTTAATACTAATGAAAAAACTAACTCTGGTCTGAGGTAACACCTGTAAATGCCCAGATATCCAGACATCCAAATAATATAATAAAAACTAAAATGAATACTATTACCAGTGTTGTTAATACTACTATTACGACTACTACTACTAAAAATTAAAATAACAACAATAATAGACAATGTAAATGATTGCTAAAATTGATGTATTTATTACTTTTTCTTTGAGACTCAAAAATAAGTTTGAACCATTCATGAGTTTTATTTTGAAAGTTTTGACAGTTTGAACCGGAAACGCCACTTCTAACTTTTTATGGCGGCAGACGCGACAGAGCGGTCCCTGCTCTCAAAACTGTCTACTCGGACGCAGTCATGAAACTTGTCACTTAAGACGTGAATTCACCGGGAAACTCTGTGGATCCTTCTGGAAGAGTTTAGTGGTTACCTTGGTGAATAATGTCCATAGTAACAGTGCAGCTGGGTCAGTGTGGTAACCAGGTGGGTCATCAGCTGTTTGACATCCTCTGCGAGTGAGCTCAGGAGGGACAGAGGAGAGTTCACAGCACAAACAGCTGTGAGCGCTTCTTCCCCAGACTGCACGTGGAGGTAACCAACTAACACGACTGCTTTACATTTAAAACGTTTGGTTTTCTGACTGTAACTTTACTGCACATCTGTTTTGTTTACCTGTTCAAGCAGACCTTGTTGCCAGGGCGGTGCTGGTGGACATGGAGCCCAAAGTGATCAACCAGAGCATCAGCAGGGCTGCACAGTCTGGCAGGTGGAGGTATGGAGAAACTTCACACTTTAGCCAGAAGCAGGGCTCTGGAAACAACTGGGCTAATGGGTAAGGACATTTTTCTCTCACTTTCTCTGCAAAATATGTAAAAAAAAAAAACCCAATCATTTGTTTAACAATCCTCAAAAGTTGGACTGCTGCTGTTGTTGCTATAGGAACATTAATGCTAAACATTATGGATTACCTCATCGTGTCGTTTTGTAATCATGTAAAGTTAATTTCAACCTCAAGGTCCACTTACTAGCTTTTTTTTGCCCTCAGAGCTTTCAAGTATATCAGCATTTGGCTTGCTCAGCTGTTTTGAAAATGGCTGTGTTGCAAACTCATCAGCGGTTATGATTTAATCTATTTTATCAGTTGTTTTGTCTTATATGATAAAGGTCCAGTTGTTAAGATTTACAGGTATCTATTGGCAGAATATCACAAAAATGGAATATAATATTTAAGGTGTGTTTTCATTCATGTATAATCACCTGAAAATAGGAACTGTCTTTTCGTTACATCACAATGAGCTGCACCTCCATGTTTCTACTTTAGTCCTGAATGGACAAACTGATGGCGGCCTTCTATTTTTTTTTTTCTTTTTCTTGACTTGGCTGCCACTGTAGTTTCTCCTACACACCTAGAGGGGAAGGGGAAGGCGATGGATTTGCAATCTGCAAATCGCTAGATCTGACACTTAAAGTATGAGAGGATTTTTTTTTTTTTTTTTTACAATCATTTAATCAGTTTGTCTAATAAATACAGCCCAAGGTCCAGCTGGTGGACCAACAGTCCAAAACCCAAATATATTGAAGGGTAACTTTGATATTTTTTAACTTGGACCACATTTTCCCATGTTTTTGTTTCTAAGTGACTAATGAGGACAACAATTTTTGAAATTGTTCCAGTATTGAAGGGGAGCGCTGCAGCTGGCAGAAGCGAAATTGAGCTTCAACAAAATCTCTCTGAGCAACTGAGCACTGTCAAAGTACTTCCAATAAAGTGCAGACATGGGAAGATAGGGTCCAGGTTGAAAAATACCAAAGTTACCATATAAGTTTACAATTATTTATGCATTTAATGTATCAGATTCTTATATTTGAGAGGCTGGAAGATGCAAAAATTGTTGCTTGAAAAATTACTGAAACAACTGATTGTTTAGCAGAACAGCTGCAAACTTAATTTTCTGTCGATTCACTAATTGATAAATTGTTTCATCAAAATTCTTTCTTTACCTTGAAATAGGAGTTTGATCATAAAAAGCTAGTAAGTGGACCTTGGATTGGGATTGTTTTGTCAAAATACGTTTCCAAGGTTAAGAATAAACTTTAATCCTTAATAATGTCAGATGTAACCTGTATTGTTGGTAACTTTATTTTTTTTACAGACACCACACAAACACAGGAGAACAGTGTGTTTAGAAATAAGTGGAAGTGTTGATGTGCCTCTGTCGCACCAGGTTCTGTGTCCACGGTCCTCGTCACAGAGATGAGGTGGAGGAGCTGGTGAGGCGAGAGGTGGAGCGCTGTGACAGACTGGCCGGCCTCATGGCCATGATGAGTGTGGCGGGGGGGACCGGGTCTGGCGTCGGCACCTACATCACTCAGTGTCTCCGAGATGTCTACCCCACGTCCTTCATCCTCAACCACCTCACCTGGCCGTACGGGACTGGAGAGGTACAGAGTTAAGTGGCAGTGTCGAACATTAGTGGAGAATAACGTGCTGTAAAATCTTTTTTTCCCTGACCCGCCTTGCAGGTGATTGTCCAGAATTACAACTCCGTGCTGACGCTGGCTCATCTCTACCAGCTGTCGGATGCCATCCTGGTGCACGAGAATGACACGGTACACAGGATCTGCAGTCAGCTGCTCAACATCAAACACATCTCCTTCAGTGATGTCAACAGGGTGATCGCTCACCAGCTGGGCAGCGTCCTGCAGCCCGCGCTCACTGCTGACTCCCATGGCATTACAGCAGGAATCCTCTGGGTGAGAGAAGCCCAGACAACACACAAATACACACACACACACACACACACGGCAGGTTTCCCACAAGGCATGGATTTTCTGGAATATCATTGGATTAGGAGAGTCTAATAGTGCATTCACTTGCTCCTCTCATATTGTATTGTATTGTTTGGTCTAATTTGCCCAATTTCCCAATTTCTCATAATTTGCCACTCAGTCAAACTTTTTGTCGTACACTGAGAGCACGGGCTGAGATGGTTGCCGAACTCGCCAGTGACTTCATAGAGGCATGCACTGCTACATCCTTCAAAACCATGTCCACCCGGGTGAAATACCATGCTTTTATGGATGATCGATAGGTGATCCATGTGAAAATATGTCACTTTTACAGGTGCTTGGCAACATCTTTTTAACCACTTTAACCAAAATTTGTTTTGGTTTTCGACATAAGCCTAGCACATAAATATCTGAGCACAGATAAAAGGGAAGGAAAAAGTTGACTGAGGTACCAAGCTTGCTCAATTGTTATTGGAACGCAGAGTGAAAAGGGGCAGGACTTATGAAGGGTCAGTTCAAGGCAGTTGTCCTCATTATCTTGGCATCAGATCCTTCTGACTACCAGCGCCATCAGGTCAAACTATCAATCTTGTCATTGCATGTACTCTGTCACCTGATGGTAACCATTACATATAACATTTCTGTGTCTCAGGTGAGCTAGTGAGCGCCCTTGCATGCCATCCAGAGTACAAGCTGCTCAGTGTCTGTACCATCCCTCAGATGCCCAGTTCCTCAATAGCCTTCAGCACGTTCAGCTGGCCAGGCCTGCTCAAACACCTGCGACAGATGCTCATCTCCAACACCAAGATGGAGGAAGGCAAGTTCTGACTAAATCTAATTTATGGACTTGGTTTCAGTTCATTATGACAAGATAATAGCGTGTTGACTAAGTTATATTAGGGCTTGAAAGGGGAATCATAAAGCTCTTGATCTTGATCCTTGTTGTATGTCCTGTTTCAGGTATCGACTGGCAGGTGCGTCCACCTGCAGCCTCAGAGCGTACCAGGACTCGCACAGGACCCAGCTTTAACACGTCTCTGGCGAACCTGCTCATACTGAGAGGGAAAGACGTATACAGCGCAGAGACAGGTCAGAGAGATGACTGAAATGGGACTGATTTCATTTTTAAAAAAGAACTTGACCAACTGGGTGAAATAATGTTTTAATTCTCTGTTGATTTCACCCGATAAATCCATGACAGTCATGGAGATGCTGAAAGTTTACTTACAATAGCAACAGCAGCTTTTAGTTTTTAATATTTAAGCTCTTTAGACTGTACAGATGCAGACGGAGGGATGTGAATTATGTCCTCCCTGTTCACAGCTGGCTTTGAGGACCCGGCCCTGTACACCTCCTGGCTCTCATCAGAAGAAGCTTTCAGCTTGTGGAAATCCCCAGTGCCTTTTAATAAGTATGAAAAATCTGCCACGCTGGTCAGTAACAGTCAGGCTCTGCTCAGGCCTCTGGATAACATGGTGGGAAAGGCCTGGAATATGTTCGCATCCAGGTGAGTCAGTTAAGTTACTCACAGAAGGGCTTAAATATTACTTTTAGGAAAACGTGGGTCCAAACGGCATGACAATTATGTAAAGTAGTGCTCTGTAAATACAAATATTATAACAGGGAATAGTTATATGCAGGCATTGTATTTACAGATCTTTCCCATGGGGATACTGACTTATGCAGGGCTGGCAGGCAGTTATGCGTGCATGCATTGGGACTGCTTTCATTTCATTTTACCATCTAGTTTAAGTACTAGCATTACAGTATTTTACAGTTTCTTAAATTCCTGTTTAAAATTTGTATTTAAAAGATAGTCCTGCCAATCACAACACAAACGTGCCACCATACAAATCTAAATACCTTTCATACCTTTCATATAATATTGTACCTCCTCAGCATTCCACCACGACAAATATTTTTATGATTTAGTATTTACTCATCCAGTTGCTGTTTATAGTTTAAGCAGTTGCTGACTGTAACCGTGGTCACTTTGGGCAGTTCCCACTGTAAATGAGTGCACAATTTCTTTTTTAATAATTTTAATACCTTAGACTGATGAAACCAGTATTGAGCCGTTTTAGTTTTCCATTAAAAGTCTTTTAGTGATTTTCCTGTCTCATTTTGTTTCCTCTGTTACAGGGCTTACATCCATCAGTACGTTAAATTTGGGATCTCAGAGGAGGACTTTCTAGACAGCTTTACATCTCTCGAACAAGTCATCTCCAGTTACAGGCAATTGTGCTAGAAACATGAAAAACTAACCACCACTTTGCCTTTTGGATTCTTTGCGGACAAGAGAATACAATATCACGAGAGACATAAAAATGAACAGAATTCTTTGGTTTGCTGGAAGCTTAACACATTCCTCCCTTCGACATCTGCAGTGGGGAGGTACTGAGGTAACTTCTTTGCACTGAAAAGTCTCATTGGGACACACATTAAGACTCTTCAAGGAAAAAAAAATGTTGGAGCTATTTAATTAAATTAAATTATTGTGGATTTTGTGATGTGATTGTTTTGTCAACTGTTGCTATAAAACTCAAGAATAAACCAACATAGACTGCAACTATTAATATTTTCACAATTAATCAATCTATAAAATGTAAAAAAATGCTCATCATGATTTACCAAAGCTCAAAGTTGTGTCTTTAAATTGCGACTTTTGTCCAAGTAACAGTCAAACACCTAGTTTCTTTTACTATCATAAATGACAGAAAAGCAGCAAATCCTTACAGTACATTTAATTAGCTTGAAGCTTGAAAAATGAATGAAACAACTGATTATCAAAAAAGTTGGCAAGTAATTATCCTTTTGAATAATTGCTGCAGCTCTAGGAGAGAAGCCTTTAAAGTGCTCCAACAAATGGAAATTTCAACATCTACATACCAGCTGATGACTAAAGAGAATATATGATTGCGGTGAGATCAACTAGTCGCTATTACAGTTTGAAAATGTGAAAGTATGTTCAATTATGTGTGTTTCTCAATTATTAGGAAAAGCAATACTGCACAAAGGAAAGCAACAAGGGCATCAGTTACTTATCATCACTTTATTGTTCATTAATTTTACATCATAGTATGTCCAGAACTGGGATGATCGGCATAAAAGCAGAGTGTCAGTAAGGACAGGTCGTTGTATCCACATATGCACCAGCTGAAGTTGAGTCTTGACATGAGACAAAGAGCACAACTGAAATGCTGAAAGGCCCACAACTTCAGCCAGCTTACAGACTGCTGTTGCCGCGCTAATTTAACAGCCAACACCAGTCTGATAAGCTAGCTGACGGGGTGGGAAAATGTTCTCAAGAATGAGTGCACTACAGAAAAGATAGAAGAGGGTCTCTTTCCATAAAGCTGGAATCCACCAAATCTGCCAAGTATGTTTCAGGCAGGACTTATCTCCAACCGAGGGAGGGAAGGGAGTCAAATACTAAAGTTTGAATCAAATTTAGTTGCATTTAAAAAGGACGCAATGCAATTATTCTTCTAAGAATTACTAAAGAGCTGTTCACTTACCTTAAAGATGGTCAGTTCTAAGAGAAAATTCAACATTAGCTCTGTCGTAACAGTTATTAAACAGCACAAGATCACAACAGAGGTCATCAGGACAAACATTTAACGTGTCAAACTTGTCCTACAAGAGAATATAAAAAAATAACAGACTCAGACTTTGAAACAAGTGCCATGATTTACATGTTTTATATATGATCCGATCCAAGGTTCAACCTAAATGTACAGAATAGAAATGGGACTAGTTAGCTGAGAGTACAATGTCACTTTACAAATGATATCATCTTTTTTTTTGTTTTGGTTCAAGTTAACTCATGTCCACACAGACCATTAGAATAGAAATACATCTGCGCATACTGTCAAAAAGATATTAAGATATTTACACAATGTGCAAACCATCAATACCACACCATTTTAAGTTGATATTGCTTTTTTCACCATTTTAAACTGACGATTCCAGAAAACAAAAGAAAGACAAATTGGTCTTAACTGTTTAACAGGACAAAAACATGAGGAAAATTAAACCCTGAAAAGAAAGACCATCCATAGCAGTTATCTTGGCAGCACACTGTACAAACAAGTCAAGATCCATCCATACATGAACATTACAAAATTAAATAAAAATCAAGTTTATAAGTCAAGAACTATGTTCAAAGGAAGTTGGACCTTCCTGTCTTGCATAAGGCATAGCATCTGATGGGCACTGCCCGCACACAGCAGTCACCATCAAACCGCTGCTTAAACTTCTGAGGTCGATGAATGGGTTAAATTTAAAGTAACATGTTAAGATCAGCAATAGAACCAATCACACTACACACGCCTAGAGAGTGAGATGAGAGAAAGAACTACAAAACCCTGAAGAGGGACAAACAGTAAACAGCACATACATCCTCAAAAGCACACACACACACACACACACACATCAACAAATAGTGCCTGGTCGTTTGAGCATTCAGCCTCTGAGAATGGATGGAGGGGGGTGGGTGAGGTTCGTTGTTAAGTTGTGAGTGGCCGAGGCTGAGTGGAGGGCTCTCAGCAGCAGCAGCAGAAACACAGTCACTTGTTTGGATGTTTGTACCACTTCGTCTCGTCATCACTTGGTTTTCTCCTCCGAGTGCCTCTGCTGCTGCAGGCGCTTGGCGTAGCTCTGAGCCATGGAGTTGATGATAGAGATGACAAAGTAGCAGACCATGACCAGCACCACCTTCTCAAACACCCACGACAGCCAGTTCTCATCCTGGAAACCAAAAATTAGCATATGCTATTAATTACCATCACACAAGCATAATATAAGAGTTCATGAGCACGTGAATCCAGGCATG
Source organism: Lutjanus argentimaculatus (assembly GCA_034769285.1). Lineage (NCBI taxonomy): Eukaryota > Metazoa > Chordata > Actinopteri > Lutjaniformes > Lutjanidae > Lutjanus > Lutjanus argentimaculatus. Next base: position 10,812,958 of record JAWZSL010000001.1, read on the forward strand.
ACAATATAAGTATTTTAAATATTGTTGACATCATCCTGCATACATGACAGGAGTACATGGTTGGAAGTAGGGGTGTCGTGATATTGACGATAACTGCGAGATTTAAAAAGTTGAAATATTAATATCCTATTAATAATAAACATTAGATAATATTGTGTAAATAATCCAGTGCTTCTTTAACATACTGTTTCTTTCCATTCTTGCTTTGTCTCCCTCCTCAGACGGCCCCCACACACCTTTTCACTATCCAATAAGTGTAACTGCACATTTTGTAAGATTTTGCGCGTTTATGGTTACAGTTGTTCTCTCAACCTCTCTAAAGTCATATTTTGAGTAGAATTCATTTGCCAAAAAAAAAAAAAAGAGATTAAACATACAATAAACAAAGTTAAAAATCTGACATGATAGGATTTTTTCAGATTTTCTATAGATATGATAACATTGTCATCACAAATTATTTTGGCCACGATAATCGTGTGGTGAAAATTTGATATCATGACAACCCTAGTTGAAAGAAAACGGCATTCAAATATAAAGACAAACTTTCCCCATTTGCGGAAATTAACCCATGGAGTGTGTGTGGTTTTCAGCAGCCAAAAACTGATTTGAACTAAAAACTACAGCTATTTTATTGCAGATATAAAAGCATCAGTGCATATGTTTACTAATAAATGAGAAAATGCATTACAGATATAGCTTGAGGTAATTTAGAAATAGTTTTTAAACTTACATTTGTCCACTAGAGAGCACTGACACTTATCTCATTCACAGTTATTTACCAACCAATTTTTAAGATCTTTAAAAAAAAAAGCTTTCTAAAATCTCAAATATCAACATTGGCCTTATAAATCAACTATCCGTTGGATTACAGTACAAAAAAAAAAAATCTAATGTTGCTGATATTTTTCATTATATTCAAAGTGTTGCATGGATTCATAGACCACTGGGGAATAGCCTACTCTCACAAACCCTCTCCCGTGTATCATTTAAGATCACTTACATAAATATAGGTGTTAAGTAGGGATGGGCAATATATCAATATTTTATAGATATTGTGATATGAGACTGGATATCATGTTAGATTTTGTAAATCGTGATATAGCATCAGCGTTGTCTTTTCCTGGTTTTAAAGGCTGTTTTTACAGTGAAGGGATGTCATTTTCTGAACTTATTGGACTGTTCTAGCTATCTGCCTTTAATCAGCCATTATATCCACATTACTGATGAGAATTAAAAATCTCATTGTGTTCATATTTTGTAAAAGCACCAATGGTCATCCCTATAATATTGTTGCTATATTGATAGCTGTTATATACTGTTGGGGAGTGTAATCTACAGCAATGCATGATATTCAATAAGATCATCATATTTGAGAATTTACAATGTTATTTTAGCAAAAACATTAGATTGAGATATATTAAAAAAAATATTTATAAATCATATCACCCAGTCCAAAGTTGTACATCTTAACAAAAGAATACATCAATAAAGCTCACTTTAGGATTACATCTTATGAAAGTCGTACATGGTGATATAATTTATTGTTCTTACCGCTGGTGCATTTCCACCGGCATGGTGCAACTTGTTCCTTTGTGCTTCCAGGTATTGGCTGAAGGGCTTCTGGAGTGATGGTCCCACTTTGGGCACAGACCTAACGTCGCAGTCCAGTGTACATCCACACAGCACGGCCAGGAAAAGAGACAAAAGAGACAGGGAGGAGGAACATGAAATCACTTACCCTTTAAGCACCCTTCCTTTGTCATGGAGCTCACGACTGACGCTTTAGACTCTGAACACTCATTCCCTATAAGAGCAGATCATGAAGGCTTCTCCTTCCCTGAACACTACCACAGGTCCTCACTGATCCACCAGTCACCCAGCCTCCCTGTACCAGCTGCTGGAGGCCCCATCCTACAAGTGGGCCCTATTCTGTAGCCTCCACCTCCTGTACTAAGTGCTGTGAGCAGGCAGCAGAGAGGAATGAAGCAGAAACTCCTCAGCCCTCCTTTTATACCTCTTAGCTCTCTATAGGAGCCTGTGTCAGCCCGTTCAACCAGGAAGTGAGTCGACATGATGTCATCACCTTTACCACCACTGCAGCCTTCTGGGTGGAAAGCTATCTAATCAGGGCGTGCTTGTGTCCTTATTAGGAAGTGTGGATTAGCCCAACATAGGGGTCATCATCATTGGCACCATTTTATCAATTCATGTGATATAGAGGCCTCTGTGTTGTAGTTTTACCCTTTGGTCAGTAGTGGTTCAGTTCAAAGGCATCTCTACATGATGTGTAACTTATCATTACCATGAAAAGAAAAAAATCCTGCAGGCTGTAGTCTCAGACACAGCCAATCTGTCCCTGGTCAGGACATAAACATAGTCTAGACTTGACAAGACTAAGCAAAAAAAGATGGGAGACAATTTACTAGACAAATGGCAAAAGGGAAGTGGGTAATTGCTGATTTCAAATAAACTTAACTAGTTTTGACTGACTCATTCTTGTTATCTCTTCCACTTGACATGCAAGCACACACAAATATACACAAAGCAACTGCCAAAAAAACATCCTGTATCAGCAGCGAAGCAGTGTTTGCACTCATCACTGCGAGTCACCAACAGCCGTCTGAATTTCATGGGAAAGAACCATGGCTTTTATTTTGTAATTAAACTGAACACTAAGTGTGACTGTAGATTCAGGTCCAAATATGGTCAAAGTTACTAGCTGGACATCACATACAAGCATGGGAGCATTTCACAGCCAATAGGTCATTAAAAACTAACCAGCTCCTATGGATGTTAGGATCCTCATCATGAAATTAGCATGAAGTCTGAGACCTTTCTTAACATGCTGCATAATGACAATGGCAGCAACTAATGATTGTGTTGACTGATCTACCTATTATTTTCACGATTAATTGATTGCTTGTTTAGTTTGTGGGAGCTTATCACATCTTTGATAAAAAATGGCTGAAACAATTAATTGATTGTCAAAATAGTTGGCAACTAATTTTCTTTTGATTGACTAATTGATTCATTGACTAAAGGTTGCAGCTCTACTAATGACAATTCATGGCTTGACTCAGATCTGAAATCATCTATAGATCAGGCCTATTCAATTACTTCTTTAGAAGGGCCAGATCTTAAAGGTACAGCACCAAGGGGACAGATGTTTACATTTGCTGTCTGACCTGTAAAGTTCCAAATTTAAAGACATGTTAAACCATGCACTTTTTAATTCTTGTCTCCACTTAAAATTTTTTACAATTGGGAAAGAAACATTATGTACATCTGTACAGGAAAAAAATGCAGCCTTTTAATCCTAAATTAAGAAGTAGATTGTTTTCATAAACACAATTTTGCATTTAACATAATTTTTCATTTGGTTTAACTCCCTTATATTCCCTCTGCTTAAACAGCCTCAGTTCAAACTTTTTAATAAAGTAGCTCTGTGCTTACCAACAGACATAATCAATACATGAGCTCATTAGCCTACTAATAAAATGATGATCTTAATGATCAAACAATGTAAACACCCATAAACTTAAAAATAACTTGTTGATTTGAAACACTTTGTTGCATATACTATTGTTTCATATCTACAAATGATCTAAGGGCTGTATTAAAGTTGTCAAAGGGCTGGATTTGGTCCATGGGCCGCCAGTTGAATGGGCCTGCCATAGATTAAATCATGTCAGATTTTTTTTTTCAGTCACACAAACTTTTTTCCTTTGTCTACGATTGTGTTTCCCATCTCACCGGGAAAATGCTCTCAGTCAAAGCTGAACTTGGTGAGTCAGATCAACATGTTCGGATAGGACCTCACACGCCTGACCACCAATACTGCAGACATGCTTTGCATGTGGGGAGGGAAAGAAAAACCTTTGTGTGGAAAAAACATATGCACTTCCACCCCCGCAGTGAAAGCATTTATTCATACAGGATCTCCAATCAGTGGCCAAAATGCATCTGAAAATGTTTACAAATGTGTTGCCAACTACAAAACCAGGGAAAAGACTCAAACACATGCACCACACACACAATGACAATGAGTGCATGTCAAGACAGACAGACACTTACCCAATGAGTGACACCATTTGCTCCACTATGTGCTTGCTGAAGGTAATGATTACAAATAGTTTCTGTAGGAAAACAAGAAAGATTAATAAGCTTTACTTTATGATCATATGCAGAGGTATACAACACACTCATACAGATAATATTTACAGAGATTTTTTTTTCTAAGTTTTTTTTACATGTTTTACAGAACATCACAAAATAGGAACCATTAATTCATAAACAGATCTGACTAACAGCTAGATTGATAGATGGACAATTTTAGCGGCACAGCTGTGGGAAATTGAGGCCAGATCTGCCACTGTCCACAGACACTAATTACAAAACTCAAACCTGGCAGTAAGCTAAATTTTGGGCTCCGAGGGGCTTTGTGTGGTTTGCAAAGCACCAAAGTGGTGGTGGGTGGGGGGGGGGGGGGTCAAAACCGCAATATTCTTCTCCGGTCCTGAAACTGATCAGCTCTAAACAGCATGACACACGGCCCCCTGGACAAAATCAGACAGGATATGACACGTGACGTCCAATAGGTTCAAGGTACAAAGAGAAAAAACCCCCAGAAAGTCTAAGAGACCCCCCGCAGCCTCTTACCGTCTGCTCAATTTCCTTCTCTCATGTCTACCTTCTCACGTCCACTCTACATCCTCCATAACCCCCGCAGCCTCTGCCTTTGTCTGAAAGGTCTCAGAGTGAGATCACTGGCTGGTACCACCGAGATGGATAGGTTGAGTTTGTTAAGATACACAGCGACTCACCCACTGACACAGACAGCTTCTCTTACCATTGCCTTATATTAGTCACTGGTGTGGCAGACTCAACAATACACTCCGTAATTAACAAGTTTTTTTTGATCCAGTGCGATTTCAAAATAATTCAAAGTCTTGTTAAAGGCTTCTTAAAAGCTTGCCTCCTTTCATCTGGAGCCTGTTTATATGGTCTGGATGCATCCCAACGCTGAAACCAGAATAAGGAATCCCCAAAGGACCGGCGCACCATCAGAAAGAGTTAACGAGAAGTGCACAATTAGGAGTTTCTCATAGTCACCAACTCATGATCTCAGCACTAGGTTTTAACTTAGCTCCCACACACGTTTTGAGGTTGTGGCGATTGTTCAATGAATCAGTCAGCGGTGCATACCCTTTATGCTTAAGAGAGTTTTTTTGACACACATTATTATGATGTGGACAGAATTGTGATGAGTCATAGTGGAAGCGAAGATGCTGCAAGTATTGTATGTGCCTGTATGGTTTGTGTTAAAAATGGAAAAACGTGATGTAGTTTGTGGTTTTGAACCGCCTCTGATAAAACTTTAAGTTGAGTTACCAACCTGTATGTGCATCTTGATGATGGCTTTCCCAATTAGAGTTGCTCCAAAGAAAGTCCAGAAGGGAACTAGGAAATGACCACAAGTTATTCCAGCCAGGTCGAAGAGAGGATTAGGGATCTGAAACACACACACTCAGGTGTTATAGTCTGGTTAATTACCTTTGTCACAGGTTAAAAGTTAATTTCCTACAGTGTCAATTTGTATCCACAGTGCAGGGTTCCTACTAGGGTTGAAACTAACAATTATTTTAATTGTTTATTAATCTGATGATTATTTTCTAGAATAATCTGTTAGTTGTTTGGTCTTTAAAACGTCAGAAAATGGTGAAAAATGTCAATCAGCGTTTCCGAAAGCCCAAGGTAACATCCTCAAATGTCTTGTTTTACCCACACTCCCAGAGATATTCAATTTACAGTCGTAAACAAGTAGGAACAAAAGAAAATATTCACATTTCAGAAGCTAGAATCAGGGACTTAAGACTTTATTTCTTTAGAAAACTGATAAATCGATTATCAAAAAAAGTTGGCGATTAATTTATTAATTGATTAATCATTGCAACTTTACTTCCTAAACCTTTCCAAAGTTAAATTCATGCACTTTTCAAGCATTTTCAAGGTGTATTTTCAAACTTTCCCAGCACCTTACAGCTGTGGTAAACTACATATTTATAAACATATTTATGCTCACACTGATTACATTCTAGTTCAATTCTTCATCACATTAAATCAGTTGTGTTAAAAAAAAATTAGGTTTCGTGATACGGGAACGGAAGGATGACAAATTGAAGTTTCATGTTTTTGAATGTGTTACCTGTCTGCAAGTAGACTTGGCATCCCATATAACATGGCGCAGAAATTACTAGACAAATAACTTCAATTTCAATAAAATCCTTTCAATTTTATTACTTTTCATTTTCAAGACAACACTCATTGCAACAGCAACCTCCTGGCATGTTGTCATCTTTAGCCTCCCAGTCCATCAGAGGGCACACATTAACAAAGACTGACAGATCATACTAAGTGTTGACACACATGAAAGTGGCAAGCGAAGCTCGAGTGGAGTTTTCATTTTGTGGGAAAGGCAAATGCAGTTGGGCTCTTCCTGACTTATTTTATTTTTTTTATCTGAAAAGCAAACTATTCTGTCAAAGAGCAATTTGTTATGAAAGTACTGCAATTACAATTTCAAGCAGGTTCAAGCACTATATTCAAAACCAAGGCACTTTTCAACCCTTGAAAACACTACATAGAAATTCAAGTGTTTTCAAGTATTTCCTGCACCCATAAGAACCCTGACAGTGACAAATGTTTGTTGAAATGAGGAAAGAATGCAAAAGTAATGTTTAATCATGGTTGTCTAGAAACTGCAGTGACATTATAAACAAACTGATAAAATACAAAAACTTACAGACGCACAAGCCAAGATCCCAAAGAATCCCACTTTCTGCACCATATGCTGGACTCCCAGTTTTGCTCTTGTGACAAAATCCTGCAAACAGATTAAAAAAAACATTATTGCTATCAGATATGAATGGGTATGAGTTTTTTATTGTGCTTAAAGTCTAATTGTGACTTTCATGACCCATGACCTGCGCTACACACTGCAACAGTTTTAAAAAAAATACATGGGTGTCTCTAAACACATATCACACTTTTATTCCCTTCTTAAAATAACCATGCTGTATTGTTCACAGATGTGTGGTTCTTAACCAAACAACAGTGGTGTCTGCAATGTTATTACAAGAAACGAGTGCCCTGGTCAGAGCACTGTGGTCAGATACCTGCTATTTTTGAGCACTGAAAAAAAAAATGCTTGGTTTGATGGCTTTAGTAGCATTACAACTGAAAACTGTGTAGTATGAAAGTGCTGAGGATCTTTTGATCCCTTCTCCATCCATGTGGGGGTGAGATGTCTGTGGTTACATGGTGAAGATCACAGCCGATGCAGGAAGGAGATAAACAGGCAGTTTGAAAAGCTGGCATCGCATCAATGTCAATTTTGGAAGCAATTTGAATGTCAGTAACTTCCTAAGTCTCCACAATTAAAAAAACAGATTTCTTTTCATCTTCAACCCCAACTCATTTTGAGTTATGTCAATCTTTTTGCAGTCAGTATTTGTTTAGTACATATTTTCATTCAGAATTTTTTTTTTCCCTTATGTAGACAAAACCTAAAAAATGATGACTGAGGACAGGTTTACTAAGTGTCAAGCACTGATTAGTTTTTGTTCATGTTTGTTGCAAAGTTCTTTGCCAGTGATGAAGTCATTTCAGTTCAAGGTTCTCTACTCCACTAAAAATAAAAAATAATTTTAATTTATTAATAATTATGTTTAAATGCAGTTAAATAAATTTCCATATCACAAAACTTTATATTTTTTATGCTTGTTCCCTTTGTCTATTCTGTGACATTCATTCCTGTGAACCATGTGTTCCTCAAAAGTGCTTCTGACTCGGCTGTGAGCTGCTTAGAAAACCTCTGACAAACACACACGTGTATATATCCTGAATACATCCACATGATGAAAGACATGTGATGTGAGTGAAGTGGCCTCCTCAGCCTATTCAGCTGAGAACCAGTGAAGCGAGAATAGGTGATGGAGACAATGTACTCAAATTCTCTGATTTCTGGTTTGCTGACTCAGGATCTGATCTCAGCCGACTGCAGTCATGTGAACTTTGTTCCTGACAGAGCTGTCTGTCATTCAAATTAGAGGCCGGTGAAAAGAGACGGAGGGAGGGAAGCAGGCTGAGAGAGCGAAGCCCGAGGGATGATTAAAGGGGGAGCTGTGCTCAGGGTGACTCACCCACACATACAGACATTTACTGGAAGTGTAAGGAGGAGGGGCTTCCCTGAAGTCACATGGCACTTTGAGACCAATCACTGGACAGTGGCTCCATGGTCAGTTGTTCATTATGAAGATGAGGGCATATCAGATATGATCATATCATATTGGGTGGGATGGTGAAGTGTAAACACCTAGGCTAATATGGAACTATATAAAGGGCAAAATAATTCAATATTCAGCGTAATTACTGTATTTTCAGCGGAAGGCATGGAGTAAGTCGGGCTACCATTAGCACTAACTATGACAAGTTTGGAGATTTAAACCTGTTTGTTGCTTTCTTGTGCTTGTGTTCTTGGGAAATACTCAAATTGATTGTAGTGAAAAATTATACACCATGTATCAAAAGGAAAGTTCACCACAAAATCAAAAATAAATACTTTTCCTCATACCTGTTGTGCTACTTCTCCACCTGGATAGTTTTGAATATATCAGCCATAGAGATGTCTGCCTTTTCTCAAATATAATGGAACTAACTGCAACTTTACTCAAGATAATCCACCAACCTTGTTGTGAGCAGTTTCATATGGAACTATTTCCTTTCTATAGAATGACATCTGCAAACCATATCACCGCACAAGCTAACTCAGTGGTGCTAACATCATAGCCCAGCTGAGGAAAAACATCATCACTGATTACATCCCATGCTGTAATGAGTATGAACCTCTTGTCGATGAGTAAATCCGTGCTCCCTTCTGTGAAGTGATAAGTCAGCGGGTGTAGCTTGATAGCAAGGAAATAGTCTTATTGCAAGAAACTGCTCACACGTCTGTGGATTATTTTGAGTAACTGAGTAATGATTTCTGGAAAGAGACATTGCTCAAATTTATGTTTTTGGAGCTTTAAGCACCACAAGCCAAGTGCCATCTATTTTAATCATATTCTTGAGAAGGCCGACATCTCTACGGCCTACATCTCCAAAACTCAGCAACTCACACCAAAACACTCTAGGTGGATAAATGGCACTGCAGGTAAGAGGAAAAATGTATATTTTTTGATTTTGAGGTGAACTGTCCCTTTAAGGTATCACATTGCGTGTGTGCGACTCTGACCTGAGCGCCCTCGGCCTGCTCCAGCATCTCCTCAAACTCCTCATAGTCTTCATCATCTGGATCAGCTCCTGACTGACGAGCCGCTCTGGCCATGAAATATGGAGGCAGTTCTCCGATGGCGGTGCCTGCCCCCTGCACCAACACAATTTAAAATGTTCCATGTCACACTTATTTATTTATTTCACACATTCACATACACAAGCAGCTTTTCATGCCACCATTAACTTTTGATTTTGGCACACCAAACTTTGTAAAGTAATGCACACTTTGGCTGAATGTGTTCTGCAAGAGAAGCTTTTTTTAAAATTTCTACAAGCACTAAAACTTTTTGCCCTGGCAAAACATGTTGAAATGAGGTTGTCCCAATTCTTAGACAAATTTCCAGCTGTTATAATACCGCCCACTGCTGGCACTTCCAGACATTCTTGTCATTCTAGATCTAGTAGATCACTGTATTGTCTCTTTATTCTAACAACTACTCACCCACATGCAGGCCTCCAGGCGGACCTTTGACATGATTGACAAAAGGGAGACGCTTCCCTCCACCACTTCACCTTGGGGACAGACAATCTGGTCTGGGTACGGAGGCTCTGGGAAGTCTGTGGAGCCGCACTCGTATGCTGCCAGGGTCACTGATGCTATGTGAGGACCCTAAGAGAGAAATGGGACAGATCGGATGGATATGATGAGCTGCTTTAATGGACTGGAAACCACTGGGACATACAAATGCAATCATTTTGTCCAATGTGTGTCATGAAAAAGTTGGACATGTGCCGACATGTGATAGTAACTGTGGCAAATACTGTAGCTTGCGGGAGCTGAGTAACTGGATACAAAATACACAATTGAAAAGTACCAGGTAAAAGAATATTTTACATTTTGGTACATATTACAATTATGATTATTAGTCTTGTATCTCAGCAGCAGCAGACATTTTAAACCAGAGAAAGGTTTAAAATTGCAATTTCATTATTTATTTAGACTAGACCAGTTTATTAGGAACACTCAACTCAACTCAGCTTTAGTTATATAACAGCTTTCATACAAACATGCAGTCCAAAGTGCTTGACATAGCAAAATTAACAGACAGGAAACAACATCAACACCTAGCTAAAACTAATGCAGATAAGGATGCACAGTATATTGACAATGGGAAATATATTATTAATTATTATTATTATTATTATCATGATGATGAAATTGTAGCTGAAATATAGAGCCGCTAATACAAAGCTAAATTGCATTCATTGACTTAGTACAGCATCTACACACTCCAATACAGTAGGTGGCAGTATGCACCTTTAAAGATGGTATGCAAAGCACATATAAACACAAAGAAGGTAAGGCTACAGCTAGAACTTACACCTGCAGACAAAGGAAGGCTTTAGGTTCTATAAAAGCCTTTATTTATGTATTGAGTATTTAACACATTGACATGTCTCAAATCTCTGACTTAACAGATTATGTCAAAGAATTTAATTTAAGTTCTTAGGCAAAATTCTCTATAACATCTTTGGTATGTTGGTGAAGTTTTTGATGTGCTTTACTAGATTAACTTGGATGAGTCAGATTTGGATCAGTTAGAGTTATGGAATATTTCATCATCCATCTTGACTCATCACAGCTTATTCTTGCTTACCCTTAGGTGTGCATAAACATCAGGTTATATGAACTTATTTTTAAAATACAAAGATGTGATAGATAGATAGATAGATAGATACTAGAATAGATATAGATAATAGAAAATTATGAAAAATGTTGATCAGTGTTTCCAAAAATCTAAGATGGCATAAGTGAATGTCTTGTTTTCTCCATAACCAAAAGATATCTAGTTTACTGTCTTAGATAAGTAAAGAAACCGTTATCTTATCGTTATCAACCATGAGAAGCAGTTAATTATCAGTTATCAGTTGGAAACAAAATCTGTTTCCAGTATTTGACATCCCTAGTTTTAGCAAAGTGCTAACTGAACTTTGCTGAACTCATTGATGTAAATGTACTGTGCAATATGCAGTGCAATCCGTGGCCTCCAATATGATCATACAGTACAATCAACACCTCTTTATACCAGTCTCAACACAAATAGAGCATGATAACTATTCTGCAGGGCTGTTGATTTAGACAGTTCATTTTTGCTAGGCGTATTAAATAAAATGGCAACTGAATGTATATACACATTTAATAACAGTGGAACCTTTAACAATGTACGATTAAACAGCCCACCACAAGTATTTGTGTTAAATTTAACCTGCTGTTACATGGTTAACACACAGCTCATTTGCCCACAGGTACAGACACACACCAGCAGCAGCTGAGTCACAGTCTCTCTGACAGGTAGGTATGTCATCATTTATCATTGTGAAGATGTCTGGTTAGGCCGAGCCACCTGGCCTCAATAACAGTTGGCCCACCTGTAACTACAACACAGCTACTCCATTATGCCCCCTCAATGTGATACAGGAAACACTGACAGTAGATTGACAGCACACAATTAGTCCGTGATGACTACAACCGCTCCCCTATAGTAAACCCTCCACTCAACTCTGCAGTATGAGCACACAGGAGGCTTCTTTAGTTTACAAAACACAGTCTGATTCAGACCAAACACAACCTCACTTCACAGATTTTCTTCATGACACAACAAGTCAGTGTTAACAAGAAAAAGACTAAGCTGTGATTCAAACTCTGAAACCAAATTCTGCCATTACAGTGGCCCTTCAGTGGAAGTCTTTGTTAACTTAAGTCAGCAAAGCAGAACTCTCTGCATACATAGCAAATAAACCACTTCTTAGCCAAGTAACTGTTCAGCGAGGGGATTTAATCAAGTAGTCACCAAATGAAAAAATACAAAATCATATTGATTTAAGAACCAGAATCTGCAAAACTCATTACAAACCACAAGCAAGAAGTGCTGGATAGAACAAACAACATGCTGACACTTTTTTTGTTCTTAGCCTTATCAGTAATGAGTTTAAAAATATGTAAAGGTTATTGGGAAGGTGACAACAGTTGGGGCCATATGGTCATGAAAATGGCTTATGAATGAATGAGCTCAGCAAATTTCACGGCAATCTGCAACAGTGACCTGTGGATGGCGCAAGAGGGAAATTCGGGTGTGGTTTCTGTGTGTCACCAAAAATGTTAGGATTAAACCTCTTGGGTAGACTTTCTGAAGGGAGGGACCAGCACTTAAAATTAAGGGGGTCCTGTTGTCCTGGTGACAGTAAAAAAAGGCACCTGGGACATAAAGATATAGTGTCTGGGACAACTCTGGGACAGCTTAAAAACTTGTCATTACAAAAACTTTGGTGCAAATTTCTAAATATGTATTATTTGGTTATACTGACTACATACTTGCAATCTAAAAGCTTACTTTCTCGCCTGATTAATATTAAAACCTAGAGCGAATGTAAATGACTGCTATTGATGGTCAGTCACTCACCTACATGTATCATTTTGACTTATGCTGGTGAACCTGTATTGTTAAACATATAACCCAATTGAATCTTCACTCACCCCACAAAGCATCTGTTAAACATGTAAGTTAATAGCAACGCTACATGTGTATATATGTCCACTGGTAGTAATTTTTTTAAAATACACAGTGTTACATTTTGTTGCTTCTTTGTGCTATTTTTAGCTCAGAGAAGGTGTGTCCATCATGCTAGAAGTAGCAGTCTTGAGGGCAGCAGAGTCTGTAATTTTCTAATCTAGGAACTCATTCATCTCATATCTCATATCATCTGACACCAATTTAGCATTCATTATCTTTCCCATATGCCTGCACACTCTGCATTCATATGCAGATATCTGTTTATAGCGATCAGTACTTTCACTTTTTTCAGTACTTTTCACTTTGCACCTTTTGTTAGCAGAGCGATGTGTGTTACATTTGGTTCTGTGTATAAATGGTCAAGAAAATTGAATACTGTGAAACTGTTAATATGCAGTTTCGCTAAAGGTAGCTTTTTCATAATATCTGTGCCAAAAAATTTGTATGTGTTAATCGAGCTGTACCATATTGGTCATTATCAATACATGTGTTGTCTTCCATGTCATCTAATGTACAGTATATGAAAGTGTCTAAATAATAATTGCACCGTTAAAATACATGCAATTGATTACGACCTATTGTACTTGTCTTAAGGAAAGGGTTAAAGAGCAGGATGAAAAAAAGGATTTCAATTTGGGACAATGGTTGTAAAATCTGGGAAAGCTGCCAAGTGTAACCTGAGGAAAAAAGTTCATTTTGAGCCCTACCAGGGAGTTTATAAGTTGTTGAAACAGAATGTAATCTATTTCTGTATTTTAGTTGCAAAAATATAATATCGGTTGAACTATGAAGCCTTTTGTAAAATAAATGAATAAATAAAACAAGCATTTTTTTTCTGATCATGATAATTTAATTGAAGGAATCTGAAAACTTTTTTGTGTGTCACAAACCCTATTTGAGAACCACTGCTCTAGGGATCATGAACCATCACAGCAGTGATCCAGCAATTAGTTTTGAGAACACTTTGTGCTGGTCTGACCTGATAGTGGCATGCAGTTACCAAATTTAGGAATCATACAAAATAACAAAATGGACAGTAACAGTCCAGATATCTTGTTTCAGACTGAAGAGAAGGATGGAAAAAGGATGGGCTGACAAAGTGGTTGATTGACATCATGATCTTTTGCTCTCAACACAGGAGGAAATTGACAGAAGCTTTTTAATTATCTGATCAAACAGACAAATCCACAAGTAAAAGCAACAATACATGAGCATGTATTTTCTCTTGTTTTTACAACAATATTATGACTAGAATCCAGCACTTAGACACATGGCAATGACCTCAAAAAACATCATGATGAATCATGAGAGCATATTGGTGTGTGAATCCCCTTTCCCATGAGCACAGTGATCTCATTCTCTCTGTGGGGCTATCTAATAATGCTTCAGGCTTGGGGTAAATTCACAGCCTAATTCTGCTGTTGGGATGTGTTTTTTCCTTCAAACTCAACACTGGGAGTTTCCTGTCTATGGCTGACGTTAAACAACGAGTAAGCAGCAGTGACAGGAGCTGTGAACATGAACTAAGTTTTATTGAGAAGGCAAACAGGAAATCGTCTCCTTATGAGTAGAGGGCTGACATCATATGGTCAACAAAGTAAGGAGGGCTGTTGCTTTTCTGTGAAAAATCAGTTCACAGGTGTTGAGGGATGCTTTACATGGTGCCCTGGATGTGGGAGGGAAATAATGGGGACACTGGCAAATTGACAGACCATGTCACTCCATGTATCATCTTTTCTAACGGACCATTCTCATCAGAAAGGTATGCTGTTTCTTTAGCACCCACACCCTGGATTCAAAGCAACCTGAGGGCTCTTCTGAATCAGAGACATGCCTTTTTGACATGGGATAGGGAGGGGTTGAAAAGGGTTAAGTGTATCGAAAAAGGACGCTAATGGAAACCAGCGGCTCCAACAAGGGGATGTTAGAATATAAACTTGAAGGGAATAAGATAAAAGATGCCTGGACCACTAGCTCTGAGAGTAAAGACAGTGACTGAGAGAAGACAAGTGAGCTCAACCACATTTTGAACAGGTTGTCAGTCCTAAACCTCTCCAAAAACATTGCCCCACACCTACAACCCTGTGAACATGCATTTAAAACTAATCTAATCTTTTGTCAATTAATATTGTGAAGTTAATAAATGTTTAAAGCAGTGCAGTCTAGCTGCTTGACTTGGTTTCTGCAGGTTTAAACAGGTAAAATCAGATTTTTCTTAAGGCCATGATGAATGCATGATGAACGCCCATACTGGCAAAAAACAGCACACACGCATTTTATATTATTGGTTATTGGTTCAATGTTTTTGCATCAGATTTTTTTCCCAAAAACACATATGAGCAAGACTGAAGTGAATGCAGCTTTATAAAAATTATGTTAACTTCATGATTCAAATTGATTTTTAAGACTGGTCAAAATTGTATTTAACCCTTTTTACTGCCTAAAAAATCAGATTATTGGATTTTAGACTTCTTTAGGCTTTTTTAAGGACCCGCAGAAACCCTGCTTGGGTAACAAGAACCCTCCCACATCAAATGGCAAAAATGAGTCCTATTATGATCTTCCTAAATTTCAAAAGAATGGGTTTACCCAAGTGTCCAAAAAAAGGGATTTCTCTGCAGTGATGTGAGGTAGAAAAAGAAAAGATCAGCTCACACGGGAGGCATGAGCCAAACTCATATTGGGAAGACTGATTTCCATTTTATTGTCTAGACACAATGAGAATTTTAATGATTTCCAATTGTGCCATGATGCCAAAATTTCATGTATTAAAAAAACAATGCTCAATGCCTCCGCAAAAAGAAAAAAAAAGTCCTAGGCACACAGAGGACTTTTTTTTTTCCTTTTTTTAAATTAACAGTGTGCACACAGTGTACATGGTACAGAAAAAGTCACTGACCACTGTCTGGTTTTTCTGCAAGCCAAATTTTAGGCAGGACAATAAAGACTGAATTGAGCTGAGGTCTTGAATGAGCACTTAGATCATTTTTAAAGTACTTAATGAACAGATATTATATCTCCTTAAAGACGTAGTATGGAAAAAGTATCGATACTTCAATTCTTTTGACAACCTCAATGTCAGGTTGAGTGACATAATGCAAGATGAAAAGCTATCAAAAACAGGGTTTTAAAACATTGTAACAGTTAAACTGGTAATTATAAAAAATAAAAGAGAAAAACTGTTTTAACAGATGCCAGGTTGTTCCATTAAGGGAGAGATGATGGTGCCTACTCATAGAAAGAAACCTCCCTCACACAGACAGCAGAGAGGATGAGGTCATACCTACTTAGTATATTATGAACACACACAACATGCTGTATGAGCCGCCACTACCACTGCATTAGAGTTGGACACAGTATATAGAGTAACTGAAGACTACTGGCCAGTCGAACACAGTGAAACTTCTCAAAACAATTGCATGGTGAGCTGGAAAGCATTGATGGAAGAAATATACATCAGCTTCGAAAAACAGGAAGGTCACAGTTCCATCTTTTCCCATTATTTCATTATAAAGGAAATGGCTGACTCAGTTGGAGCACATCTGCGCTGGTTTGACAAAACAGAAGCCACATCATCAGCCTAAAGTGGACTATGGTGCAGAATTTCTTCCTCTCTTTCATTTTGCTATGTTCTCCTTTTTACCACAACCAAGACAAATGACACACATTTTGGTGACTCAGTGATACAGTCATTCTGTGACTGCCTGTCAGGGAAAAATTACACTTAACTCTTGGTTAGCCTGAGACAGCTGAGTGACAAAATGGAATGAGTCTAAACAAGGACAAGGCAAAGAGTATGACGCCATCCTCTGGCGACTACAGGGATAAACACACAGGCTTCACAGAAATGCTGTGAACTTGTTAAGCTATATATCTACGAGAAAATAGCTTGGGGTGAATCAGATGTAATTTACATCTGAAAAAACAGCCTGCATATTGTAGAAACACACAGGACATCCTGACTGAGCAGATAACAATGGTTAGCAGTTTTACAGCCATTATCATGTTGTAGCCTTTTGACTGTTGAGATATGAGCATGTGGGCTAACTGAGATAGTTTTTCCTCATAAATATGTAAATGTAGAATCTGTAAGATATGAATGTGTTTTAAGCGGACATTTACAATTATTTAATTGTCTGTTTTGTATACTACTACTACTACTGCACTATTTTGTGTCCACTTGCAATGTGTAAACTGAGCAACTGAATTACTTTATCACTAACAAACATTTCCTGCTACTTTTTTCAGCTAGAATAATTACATGCTGCTCATTAAAATAACATATCAAGACAAGGAACAAGGGGGAACATTTACATCAACATCAAATTGAGTTAACATTTATTTAGAGGCAGCACAGCAAGTAGCTTCAATCTTTACAAAGATGTGTTAATTTTCTTATTGCTCACTTGAGTCTTTTGCTATGTTGTTGATTGGCCTTCCCCTATTTGAATGTTTGAATATTTTTGCACATAAAAATCTTGCCTGTGCATTTTACGATCTGTATTCCACTTGTATACTCTCTGTGAGTGTCTGTGTTAACTTTTGCCAAAGCATAAAAACATGTTCTCTTACCAGATAGAGAAGGAATGTGTGCAGGCCAGTCCCAAGGCCGACTGAGGACAGGATCCCAAGGCCTACCCAGTAGGCACACCATAGGAACTTCGTCTCCAGGTACTGAACATACTGAACATACAGTGTATAAAGTAAAATAAAACAGATCAAAAGGTGGAGGACACAGGACATGCTCATTGAATTATGTCTGTTTTTTACAAGGCAATTAATTAGTTTGAGTCTGTCAGTCTGTTTAAGATGGAATGTTGCAAGGAGCTTGTAATTAATGCGCTTTTTTACATTGGCTACAACTAACGATTATTTTCATCCTCAGTTAATCTGTTGATTATTTTCTCGATTCATCGTTTATTGTTTCCAAAAGCCCAAGATGACGTCCTCAAATGTCTTGTTTTGTCCACAATCCAAAGGCAGTATGATATCCGTTGTTACTTTTGTGACTTTTTAAAAATGCGAATTTGTATATAATCTCACATTACCTTTAAATTACCTGTTAGAAGTGAAGAATTAAGTTAATTATTACAAATGTTAGTAATCTAGAGGGCTTTTCACTCTGCATTAAGCCCCAGGTTAAGAGAACAGTTAGCTCCAAGCTAAGGGAGCTGTTAGCCTAGCGCTAAAAGAGGTTTCACACTGGCACAATCCTAGAACACTCTAAAGTGGGCTAACCCAGAATTTAGCCTATAGCTAGCTGGCCCTGCTCCAGAGCAGGGTTAGCCTCAAGTTTGTGGGGTTATCCCCTGAAAACGACGAAACCCTGTGCTAAGAATGTGCATTGTGAAAATCCCAGTGTTAATTCAATGTTGAAGCTCAGTGATGCTTTAACTGAACTGTAACAGACCACTGCACAGAGGAATTTGTAAAAACAACTTTCAGCCAACTGACTGTATGATCAAGGGTTGCTTGACAAACAGCTCAGACGTCATTATCTCCCAACCTGAGCTTTCTTCTAAGATAGTTTTTAGATGGATAAAGAGTGACTTATCATTAACCTTTAAACAGACTGGTGATGATGCAAAGCTGTTGATTATTAACATCACTGGAAAAACAAATCAGTCAAGCCTTACTTGTTGGTGTGCTCCCTCAGTGGAGTAGGCGATGGAGAAAAGAGAACATAACACCAGAACTAAGAACACTGCACCTCGCCGCTGCCAAAGCCTGAGCATGAAGGAAAGAACACAAAATGTGAATAATGAAGTCCCAAAGTTCCAAAAATACATCCTGAAGAAAATGATCATGTTTTCTAGATTTGTTGAATTGTACTGGAGGTGCCTGACATAAAAAATGCCCAGCTCTTTATCGAAGGGAATCTCTCGTGGGTTTTGATCACTGCTGTTCCCTCTTAATTTCTCCATCTATAGTGTTAAAGTATGCTCACTGACCTTTACAACTCCAGCTTCTCAGAGACAGAGAAATTACTTTATATATAAATGTTTAGGTCAGAGAGTATGTCTGCTTGACCAATTGTGAGCAATACAGTCACAAGAAAAACTAATAGGGCAAAAGTTACAGTCATGAGTAGTATACCAACAAAGGCACACTTGAAAAACTTGTTTAACGTCTCACTTAAGCGTCAGCTCCTTTAGTTTGATGAGGGTCTCCAGGAGGAAATAATGTAGTGTGGTGACAGGCTTCCTCCATACCACCAGAGACAAGCGATCCTCCTTATCTTTTTGTCGCCTCTCTCTTACTGAAGCGTCTGGAAAACAAACAGCATGGCAACCACCCTCACACACTGTGAAACTTGTATCTATATCAATGATTGCATCCTGTTGAATTGGTAATCCTAAATGCATGATACATGTGGCATTGACAAGTCTGGTTTTACTCCTGTTCTATTGTAGGACAAGTTGTTTGCACCTTTGGAAACTGAAAGTAACTGAAATTAATCAAGATTAAGCATTTTTATGACTTGTTCAAACCATGTGGTGTTAGTTATCACTCTGTGTCATCAGATAACATACAACCGAAACTTTACATGGACACCTCAACACTTACATGATTAAAACGTCTTTTTTTTTTTTAATCTTCGGAAGCTCATTAAAGTCTGACCTTTTTTAATTTAGAGATGATTAAATACTCACTCTGACATTTATTACTAGGTGTTAAGACTGATGTAGCTCCCTTTAAACTGGTTTACCCTAAGACTCAATAAGAAAACTGCAGCTAGTTCAAAATGCTGCAGCCAGGGTCTTAACGAAAACAAAGCGAATAATAAGTGTACTGCTTATACTTCATTAGGAATAATGTTGTAACCTTTTTATTCCTTCATTCTATTGACTTTTCTTTCTCAAGTTTTTAAATTTGTCTTGTTTTATTGTTGTAATCTATTCTTACAACATTTTAATTTATTGTTTATATTTGCTTTATGGCCGTGCCTTAGTTTTACTATGTGAAGCACTTTGGGCTGTATGTGTGTATGAATGGTGCTATATAAATGAAGTTGAGTTGAGCTGAGAGATGAGAGTAAGAAGTTGATTAAAACTAACCTGCAGACTTGCCATTCTGTTTGTCTTTAGCTCCTGCACGTTTCTGAGGCTGTTCGCAGCTTGCTCCATTGGCTGCCATGTCAATCAAGGTTTAACAGGTCAGGCAGGCTATAGGACGAAAGAAAATGAGAAGTTGGTGTCTCTTGTTCAACAGTGTCCTCCACCGGTTCGCTTTCCACTGACCAAGATAATATAACACACACTGGGACTCAGATTGGTCATGAAATCCTTATCAGAGGAAATGAAGTGATAAAATATCTGCCTGTCAATGCGAACAATTCATCAGCACGCCGACTGACATGCAAATTACAGTGTGATTACACAGAGAAAATAACACACGAAGCAATAAGGCGAGGGTACAAAATATTACCAAAAGATTCGTGACGATAAGGCGAACCGTTAACTGAAACAACCGTCGTTCTGGAGGTCAATCTGTAATTAGATATGATGCCAAATACGTGCACATCATCATCCACATGCTAACCGGTTAGCCAACATGCTAATGGCTAAGCTAGGGACGCTGGCTCTCTCCACGTCAAAATTCTGATTTTAAAGTAAGTAACGGCTGTTCTTACTCGCAGAGAAGAATGTAAAAATGTTCCTCTTCGTCTGTGCTATTATAGCAATGAGTAAAATAGTAAGATATTATAAAGAAGAAACGGCGCGATGTTTGTTAAAATTAAATGACAGTCGTACCTCTTTCCTGTCCTCTTCACCCGGAAACGAACGTTCGACGTGCCAAAATAAAAGCTGCGTTGTGGTTCAGCAATGAGTCACTTTCGTCAGACATGTTTGGTAATAACCTTTTGTGGTGAAACAGTTAATGTATAATTGTGGGAGTGAGATACAGCATAAATGCAGAATTTTCTCACCTCTAGATCCAAATTATATAGTTTAACTCATAAGCGAAAGACCTTTATTGTGAAATTGGATTAAAGACGTATTTCCCTCAAATGCGTTTTCTGGTCCAATCGGAGGTTGCCAGATTTGCCAACACAATGTGACAATTACAACACACTTACCTTGGAATTGTACCACTTTACCAGATAGTTAGAACACCTTTTCTTTTGTATCCTCTATGTAATTCTGTATTTTGCATTAATTGAAAATATTAAGGAATGGGAAATAGCTAAGACTTTAAGCAGGTTAGGGCAATAGATTAATTTTCAGCTTTAGTCATGTTAGTGTTATACCAGACAGAAAGCACATTTGAAGGATCTCACTTTTTGAGCCCACATGCGACTTTTATCAGACCCAAACTCTACAAGGCTGCAGACTGCATATAGGCCAGTATTACACTCAGACGTGGAGCAACCAACAACCAAAATCTAGTGAGCTACACATGTACAAGATTCTTTCCTGACCACAGAAGTTCCTCCACCCTCCAAGTGTTGTCCAATTCCTCATGGAGCATACTGGGCTCTTGCATCCTCCAACACTCACACAGGTTATAGTGATGTTAAAGCCTCAATATTAAGATGTACATTAGAGCTGAGTCAATGTGTGCACAGACTGAGGAAAAACACACCAGAATGTTTCTTGTTTATTACAACATTTAATAAAGTCTGAATATGCACGTTTGAACAACAGTGCAGCCATTTTCTCGCAGAGTCTGTCTGATCCTACCAACAACATAAAACTATACATGTGTATGCCACAAAATAATAATCTTCACATTACTTTTTTTATTTTTCAATTAACTAGATTTCAGTTAATGAGAGCTCTTCATTCAGTGTTACTAAAAGGACCGGTAGAGATACATTTCAAATGTATTTTTACATACTAATCTGTCAGTGTTAGCTGGATTTATCAAACTAGAGTCAAATATTGACCAAGGAAATGATTTGAGTCACCCATTTTAACAAAATGCACCCAGTAAGTGCCTCCCAACATTTGTATGTTTTGTTGTGGTACAAAACAGTGATGTTTAAAACAGAAGAGAGCATGAGATTAAAGAACAGAATACAACAAAGTGCCATGGTTGCCCTACTGCTGCTGCAACTAACAGGATTTTATGCAGATCACCCAGACTGGAAACAAGACAATCAAATTAAAGTCCTTCATTGGCTGAAGCTTACAGCTTATAAGGTCTCAGGCAAGGTTACTAATAAGAACCATAGGCACTGGTTAACAGATGGCTTGTTCTATTCCTGGATAGTAACCTAAGCAGGTAGTGATATGGTAGTCCTTTCCTGTTGGTGTGTCTGGTTTCACTCATCATAGTGAAGTGAAGACAGGAACTTATCCACATCCAAGTCATGAGGAAAGCAATCAATGAGTTTCTTCCTTTCCTGCAGATTCAAACCAAAAGTGAGAATTACGAGACAAACATGTACATCAAAATTCCCCCTTATTTAATGGCATTGATGAGGTAATCTACTTTAATTATTCAGACATGCAGTATCTCCATCAAATGAAAAATACTACTGACAAAATAATCAATAATGCAAATAATCAGTAATTACAGTCCTATATTTGAAAACAGAACATTGCTGAAGCAAAAACAGGATTGCAGTGGCACACTTGTGGTATGTCACATTGACGGTTATACGTTTTTACAGTTTTGTTAAATACTCAAATTTTTCTGGTCAATCACAGCATTCTTAAGTCTGTTTTCTTTTTAATAGCTGACCATTGCTGTAAAGAACAGACCTATGGATGCAGTTCTTATCATACAGTGCCTTCAAATTTATCATACAATGCCTTCAAATTTTTGTAACTGTATATTTTATACTGTTGATGCTCATTAAAATATTTATTAACTTAAGAAAGTTCCATGGTACGAACAGAACAGCAATCTGACAACTTTGAAAGTCATGTCGTGTGACCAAGGCATTGCCGTTGCAACTTTACTACTGAATGGCAATCTTTCGTGTTGTACTCACCCGGTCCTTCTTTGCAGGTGGGCTGGCTGCAGGGGAAGACGGTTTGCGTTTCTTGGAGTTCTTTGAGGTTCGGGGTGACTTTTCTCCTACACCCTCCTGACGCAAACTGTCCTTCAGTGGAGTGCCCGTCCTGGCGATGGCAGCTCGAGAAAGAATCATGAGTGTGTGAGCAGCCATGTTGATGCTGCTTTCACTGCCGCCTCACTGGCTGGACTGCAGGTGGGGACATCTGGCGTGTTGGGAGGCATTAGATGCTTGGGAGTCCCCTCTGCATCTTTAACCTTCTTCTGTCGGGAAGGTGTCCTGGGACAGTCAGCGGACTCCTCCTGGTTACGGCCAGACCCCGAGGTCCGGGGAAGAGTATTATCTGAACTGGCAGCACCAGGTCTCTTGACTGGGGTGGAAGGAGAGTTGAGGCCCTGGATGTCATGTAGCATCTCAGCTGCCTGTTTGGCCAGAGAACTGGTCTTTGAGGGGGCTTTTGTAGCCTTGGACTGAGGATTAGATGTAGGCTGGGTGACAGCTGGAGGGCTGAAGTCTCTCGGTGCTGAAGATGAAGGTGTTGATTGCTGTTGCTGCTCTTGCATGCTACCTTTAATTTCATTCTCCTTGTTAGCTGTCACATTTGGCATCTCCAGAGAGGGAGTCCTCTTTTCAGTACGCCCCTCACGTGATTTGGCAGGAGCTTTTTCAGCAAGTTCTTTCCTGCTGCTCTCCTCTTTCTCCTTTCTAGTTCCTGATTTCAGTGCAGAATCAGAGGATGATGACCTTGAACTATGAGAATCCTTAGCCTTTGCTCCATCACTGTCCTTATCATGACTGTGCTTCCTGTCAACAGATTTTGATCTCTTTCCTGATTCTGACTTTTTCAAAGGCTCAGGTTGCAAGACCCTGCTGGTACTTGCGCTTTGAGAGTCTTGGTTATGGATGCTATGATCTTGTTTGCGAGAGTTCTTTTTAACAGGATCCTTCTGCGTCTGTTGTGGAGGCGTAGTCTTCTCTGCCTCCCTCACAAAGCCTCCTTTAGTCTGGGAATCTGTTGAGCATCTGACAGTCTGCACTCTCCTCTTGGGCTTGTTGCCACCTAAGATAGCAGGCTTTGTTCGTGTGACTGACTGTGTGTTATCCTTCTCAGTCTGCTGCACAGATCGTGATGTAGATGCATTTGTACCTGGAGGTATGGTGGTTCTTATTGTTTTAGCACTTTGTGGTTGTGCTTCTGCAGAGGAGTCAAAACATAAAATTCTCCGATGGCTTGGACCCTTTGCTGAATCCTGCTGGCCTGTGATTTCAGCTGACACAGGCTGAACCAACTTACCAACCAGATTTTGCTCAGTGCCTGGAATTCAGAGAAATATTTTCAGAGAAGTGAGGCAATGACATTAAAACATTAAGCTGAGCAACATAGAGGATACCCTTTATTAAAATACAGTATAAGGATATTATCATTATTAATGAAGTAAATCTGCTAACAGGGAACACTGCTCAAAGTCACTCGGTAACTTACCAGCAGTTGCAGACAATTTGAGAGCCACTGTCGGAGATTTAGGCTTGACAGTTTCTGACTGCTGTACTGGTGCTGCGTTTGGTATAGCAACAAGCTGTAAATAAAAGAATGTTGATAAGTTTTACTGTTCTGGATAGCGCTAGAAGTCTACAGCAAATGGGGTCCCCTTTAGGCAGCAATTAAACTGCACACACCATTATAAAATCTTAATTGCTTGAAAACATACTTATAACATTGCTATTGTTGGAGCCTTATTAATAGTGGCACTATAAATGTAATGTCTGCCCTAAGAGTGGCACATGATGGTGAGTGGCAAACACTTGGATCAATCCAATGTGATCTTAATGTGGTGCTACAGGAAATCTCACAAAGTTGTCCAAAACAGCAGGCTTATCCTTGGGGCACTATGTGCTTAGTAAACTGTGGATATCAGCTCATTAGATAAGTTTTCCATCAGATCAAAGTGTTAATCCAAAACAAAGAAATTTCCACCAAGGGGTGGAATGATAGATAGAGTTTGAGGGTCACCAGAATGATCAGGAACTATCTAAATATTCTGATGAAAATTGTAAGAAAGAAAATGGTAGTAATTTCACAAAGACTTGAAGTTTAGAATGTTACCTGATTGGACACCATCTGAACCTTCCCAACAGTATTTTGCCCCATGACAGAAACAGGAAGCATCATGGGCTTAACAGGCGATGGTAAGATGAGTGCTGACCCTGCATGGAAGGAAAACAGATTTTTTTGTTAATATAATACCAACACTAATAAAGATGATAGTGATTAGCTTAACAGACAGAAGGCAATGAACAAAGATGAACAAAAACATACTTTCTCCCCTCTACCAGGGGCAATACATGAATAGAAGACTTGGGCTTGGGTAATTGGGCCTTTTTTGTCATTTTATTTTGTTAATTTAACAATCTCACTTGAGCGAGAACTGCTGCTTCTCAGGGACAGACTAACTGAGTGGCACAGTACACACCAACTGAATCTGAGAGTGAGTGGGAGGAAAACAGCCTGTAGAGCAGAATATTTTCACATCTAGTGTAGTGAATAAAGGATTTATTTTGGCCCAACCCAGAGTTGGTGATTGTAAGACAGTGCAAGGATTAAAGGAATACTTCACCAAAAATGAAAATTCAGTCATTATCTACTCACCCTCATGCAACTGAAGGTGGGTTTAATTTTTTAGTCACAAAACACTGCTGGAGTTTCTCAGGAAAACAGGTTGCAGAATCTCCCGAACATTTGAATTGAATGATGACCAGTTTTCAAACATCAAAAAACAACAGAATAAAAACATAAAATTCCTCCATACTTCTCATCTGGTGTAATCCAAGTCTCCTAAAGCCTCAACATGCCAAGTTGACTAAAAAAATGTTATTTAACAACATGTTTTTAGCCTGCATCCTCACTGTAGATCCTTAGCTTGGAGTCACATTCACATGCACACCATCTGAACTGGGTATGTGTGGTGTGACGGTGTGCAAACACACGTTAGGACATTAGCAGACTTGGATTATGCCAGACAAGCAGGATGAAGGCATTTTATGTTTTTTTTCCCATTTGTTTTTTACATTTGAAAACTGGTCACCATTCACTTTGATTGTTTGGGAGATTCTGCAACACTATTTTCCTGTGATAGAGGTGTTTTGTGAAAAAAAACTAAATCTGACCTTCAACAGGCATGAGGGTGAGTAGATAATAACTGAATTTTCATTTTTGGGTGAAGTATCCCTTTAACCAAGAGGGTTTAGGTGAGTTTTATTTTGTTTTTCTTAATCTAACCCACATGATCATCAATATGTTGCTAAATTCAAAATATTACATTTGAAATAGTTTCTACTGTGCTACTACTCTGCTCTACTTACTTTAAGCTAAAATACATCATCCCTCTGTAATTTGGCATTTTTGCAAATGTAAATAATGGATTTAATGCTTCTGTAATTTGGGTTTGATTTCCTTTAATACTGTGCTTAATTGCACATGTGATTCAGGGAAGAAAAAGAAAGGTCAAAATCAACTTCAATCAACTACAGTGTACAAACTTTTCTGCAAAAGTTTCAATGCTTTGTGTTATTTTGGACATTAACATGGACGGGCACCAAATTATGCATTGTGGAACAGAGGGGCAGATCTCCACAACATTATCACCCCAAAGTCCCTCAAGGGGAGAAGAGTAGATCCTCATGATACTGGTCATCACAGCTTGGATTTTTTTAAATTTCCTAACAATGTTATCTGTCCCAAAAACCGAGTACTGATCAGTTTTAGAAAAGAGCCCCATTCAGTCCAAGTTAAGAAAACTACGAATCTACAACTACAGCAACAACAAAAACCACAGTCAGCCAGTGATACTAAAGTGAGATTGAGATGAACTTTTCTCTATGAAGATGACCCACCCAACAGATGTAGTCTGTTGACTCTTACCTGTGGAGTAGCCTTGAGATGGCTGGGTGATGGGCAAAGGCTGACTCTTTGAGACACCAGCAGGCAGGAGCACCTGTCTGGTTTGAGCATCTGTAGTCTGGGGTTCAGTCACAAGGATATAGCTGGTAGTGGCTCCTTGGAGGGCAGGGGTAGTGGCGTCCAGGGGTAGCTGAATTATGTAGTTTTGCTGAACCTGTGATGTCCCTGTTAATGGGGACGCCAATAGAGCTCCAGCTTTACTGCCGAGAGGACTAGCATGTACCTCCGAGCTTTGTAAGCCACTAACTGCCTGCGCTGCCTCATCCAAATTAGCCTTTGGTGTGCCAGGGCCTCCAGGGGACTTAGCTGGAGAGGAAAGATAGATGGTGGGTATCTTTTCTCCGGGAATGTTAGAAATGGCCTGAGTCAAGGCCGGGTCACTGGAAGAATTCTCATCTTGGTTATCACTGATGATGATCTTCAAAGAAACTATATTGGAATCAGCTGCAGCCTTGCTTGGGGTGGTGTCTTTACTGGTTGGAGGATCAGGTGCGGCACAAGAGGTAGAGGATGCAGGTGAGGTGGGTGTAGCTGTAAGCGTTGCAGAGGTAGAAGCAGATGAAGTTGAGCCAAATATTGCTGTGAATGGTGCGACAGGGAGGCAGATGTGGAAGAGGCAGATTCAGGCATTAGTGAGAGAGTGCACATTGGTTGAGTGTCTCCTCCACTGCTTGAAACTGACATATGAGGTAGTTCAGCTGCCAGTGTTGGAGTGCTGTTCAGTTCAACTTGTACAGGAGGCAAAAAAGAAGGCTGATTATCCTGAGCTAATGGGGCTGTAGCAGGTTGCTCTTTAGAGCCTTGTGCTTGTTTACGTTCCTGTTTTTTTTCGACATTAGAGGCCGATGACACCTCCGTCACACCAAATGCAGCAGAGACTCTCGATGAGGGAACTGTGGTTGATTCAGTGGGGGCAGTTGAGGTGGAGGTGCTGTCCTTTGATGTAGGCTCTAGTGTGTCCATACAGTCTGATGGAGGGGGAGGTGTATTCAATGGTTCATCAATATCCATTGGTGTTACAAAAGCATTGTGACTGAAGTTTGAGGCTTTTCCTTTTTTGTTCGAATCCGCTGCAGCAGATGAGGCACCCCCATGACTCACTAACAGTCGGGCTGAACTATTTTCAATTCTGGATGCTCTGCCACTGGGGCCAAGAATTGTTTTCTTTAACAAGGTAGGAGCAGTAGACTTTCTGGTCTTACGCTCTGGTCCAGCTCTCGTCTTCACTGTCATTGGTGCTGCATCCAAAGCATTAGCATCTCTGGGTGTAGTTGCTGTCAAATAAGATAAAGATGTGATAATTATTCTGTGAATATCAATGTAATTTAAGCAGCTCAATCATCAATAGGGGTTATAGTCAGTGTTGTGCAAGTTCACACTTCACAAGAGCTTGCTCAAAGTTCAGTATAGAGAGGTTACGAGTTCACATTCATAGTTCACAATTTTGAACTAAGTTCACAGTCTCAAAAAACTAACCAGTTCATGTCCATTTCTTCAGGGTTTTTAAAATTAAATTTTAAATAGAACCTCCTCTTACCAAGGACACTGGAGTCTATATAATGATGACGTATTAAATGGTGCACGACATTCATGTTTTTTGTATTCATTTGAATGACCTGGATAACTTATGTCTATAGTAATTTACAACAATTTGACAACATTTTACACACTCGGAAATTCTGACTTCAAATTGAATACACCATAATGCAGAGAACTGCAGAGAGATCAAGAGAGAACTGAGACGGAGGAGACAAGGGTATGTAACTTGGATCTGTCTGTTTCTCTCAGACTCCAGACTGCAGTGTAGCCTGGGTCACATACTCCATAATGCATGATCAAAGAAAGTTTTTATATCACATCACCTCTGCTCATATTCACATGCTCTCTCTCTCTCACGTTCTCTGCTGCAAGACTGCAACGTGCTTTATTTATTTATTTTCTAAATCAGTTACTGCCGTGACAATCATTAACTCGCTCTGTAGGGAACGGTCTCATTCACATTAAAGGAATTCCATTTTTTAGCATGTTCATACACAACACTGGATATAGTAATTTTTACTTTATGCCACAAATCCTAATCAGCATTTAGCATTTCACACAAAACCAACAATTATCTGTACAGAGAGTATGGTGTAACTGGCCAACTGCCGCAGCTGTCAACAAACTGCAATGAGTCTTCAAATGGTTGTGAAAGTCTTGCGAGTTTGTCCTCCTCTCGACATGTACTAACAACAACAGAGACAAGGAGGATGCCAAGTGCTAAGTTATGTCGAGATGTTTGCAAAAATATATCTGTGTGACTGATTTTAGGAAGACACTGTGCCTGCACGCATACCTTTCTGATCTCAGATTTGGGGGCTGTGTCTTCCATTTTTGTAACTGCAGGCGAAATTTACAATCCAATATTCACATCTACTGCATGCCTTGGCAAGCGGTACAACAGTAAGCACAGTTTGAACTTCTCACTGTAGCTCCCTTTTTTCATTCTTAACACAATTATGTCTGCCACTTTTCATGTGAATAACAGAGTGCAACGCTAGAAGGTCTGAAAATGTGCACCAATATCTCTGCATTTAAAAAATATCAAGACTGCCATGTTGATTTTCAACACAGATGGATATCTGAAACAATTAGTTCCGTTCAACCATAACTAAATCCTTACTCTATTCACCCTCCTACAGACATTGCATTATAAATAATAAATCGGACTGTATCCACAGTGTTTGCAATATACATGAAGATTTTTCTTCCTGCCAAAGTTTGAATTCAAGAAACCTGCCTTGACCTGTGTGAAATGGAGGACAATAAACAAAGGTGACATGATCTGTCTTTTCTTCCTATCAGAGCCTACTACAGGATTTTAAGAGTACCTGGAACATCACTCTGAAGGGGGCTGACTGCAGATGAAGGTCCAGCAGGGTCAGTTTCTTCTGGACTACTGCTAATATCTCCATCCCCTGGTTCTTCATTGAATCTGGTTTTATCTGCAAATACACATTATAGAAAGTCTGCTATGAAATGGCTTTCCATTGCACATTCACACATAATTGAAAAAAGACAAAACAAAAAAATAGAAAAAACAAAAACAAAAGATCTAGCAGTACTCTACACAACAAGCAAAACAAAGGCAAAGTAGGTCATAATTACTGTAATCAAAGAGGTCATAGAGGGCCTGAAAAGCTGGGTCAGACTCCGTTTGCTCCAAAATGTCATGGATGGCATCGTCACTCATATGGATTTCCCCCTGTACCGAAAGTTATCAGGAGATACAAAATACAGGGAAAATGATCACAGCTTAATGAAGCGATTATGATAAAACTTTGAGGAACATTTTTCACACAGAAAAGAAATTATACTGTTATGATATTAATACATATTAAGATAAAACAGTTTTTTAGTACCTGTAATCCTAGAATTTCATCTATAGACTGGTCCTCCTCCACTGTACTCTTTGATGTTTGGGGTACTGGATCACTGAGACAACACAGCCATGTTATAACATGCTTGCAGTTATATAATAGCTTTGATTCCCTCTGAGCATAAATTATCCATTACGACAACTTGTCGTATGTACACAGTGAGGCAATGCAGAGCTCCAACTCAGTCCTTACCTAGCGAGGATTTTGTTGATGTTTTCAGCGAGCTTCTCCTGTAACGACCTGTCCCCCAATATCTTGTCACGTGCATTTTGTATCACAAGTTGCTGTGGAGATCGAAAATGAAAATGTATGATTCATGAATATCTCACCGATTCTAGGAAAACAGAGAGGTATTGCTGAAAATTTTTGCATCACCTATAGTTCTCAGGCCTGAGAATCAAAATACTAGATTCAATCATATGTTTCAAGAACAAAGAGAAGTTAGCCCCACACAATGAACCAAAATCAGCATGGAAACCAGATCAAGCTTTGTTAAAGTTCAGCATCAAAGCCATATTGCTCCATGTTTGAAGCCCTAATTTGCCACACAAGATACCTGAAGGTCCTTCTTTGAAAATGGTTCTTGTTTGTTCAAAATTTCTAGTTGCAAAGGAAACCTTACTCCAAACATGCAGATCTACTTACAGGAAAGTTCTCATCAACGACCTCCTCAGGTTGGGGTTCTGCATTGAAGGCAGTGGCAGTCGTGGCACACCTGCCAGGGCCAGTGGACCCACTCACAGCACCACCTCTCTTCCTGGGGGTGTCCCTGAACACAGCAGAAATGATTAAAGAGCTGGCAGCCAGCATGCACAAGGCATGGGCAAAACAATTAGCATGACAAAATGCAACCTTATACAAAAACATCAAAAACTAAAACCACAATATAACACACCCTTGACATAAAACAGATTCAAACATTAAGCTTCACATAACTACTTATTATTTCATGATCACACCTTTTCTTTTTTTACTGTGACAAGTCGAAATGTCTTCTGTTAAAAGACTTATTTATCTACTTCTGTTCTTCTAGTTATGTGCTGAGAAACCAGCACTGGCAACCCACTGTAGGTTACAACAGAGTGCTCATTAATGGGTTGTTAACAATAACTGTATTATAGCATAATTATCTTTACCATTTCCTTCGTCCAGGAGACATCGGGCCTGGATTCAGCCGATGTTCTGATACAATCTGTACAGGTGAGTCTCCTGTGATGGACATATTATAGCACACATTACACAAAAGATAATTGTTTGAATGTTTTAGGAGCCCTACACAAAATTAAGTCAGGTCTGGGCTTTATTGGGAAACTTTTTCAAAAATACAAGATTACCTGTTTACGTTGTTAATCTGTGCTGATTAAAACTGAGTTTTGTTCAAAGAAAATAGCTCTAACATGACATGGTTTGTTTCAACATCTCTATTATATTAAGTCAGCAATGCAATGTCTGCACTAGAGATGCACTGGGTGCAGTTATTCCCGCAGACACGCAGATAAACCGCGGACAGGGCGGATCATACAACATTACTATACTAGAATAATGGTGAGTGGGTTTTGGTGGATGAAAAAAATATATCATTAATAAGGAAAATAGTAATCACATTCTCTAAAATGCATACACATCTTAGGCTTAATTTTTCAATGGGCAAGCACCAATGAGCAGAGGAGACTCACTTTGCCTGTTGAGGGGTCCTTTCTTGCCACACTACATTCATATATGAGCCTACATGAGAATGAGCATTCTCAGTCATCTGTGATGTGAAAACATTAGATTTTCACCTAGCAAGAGAAAGTCAAAGTTTGCATCAGCCTATAGTTAAGTTATAAAATCAGCAGCAGACGCTGTTCGGCATCACCTGCCCGCTTCACACTCCTTCACGTCGTGAATTGAGGAATCATTTCAACCAAATCAGAGTTGGTGATTGCTGGGAGAGTGAAAAGATAAACTAAGACATTCTGCTGAGTTTTGTTTCATTTCTGTCGAGTTTTGTTTCATTTCTGTCAAATATGAATGATGCTGACGATGATGATGAAGGAATCTGGTGAGTGTGGCGAGAGCAATAAATCAGCTCATTCTGGTTAAATAAAACGTATCTTACTCGACAGATAATATAAAACTATATTTATGATTTCCCTTATTTATAATTCCTCATTGAAAAGTTCCTCCTGTGCATTTTTGTAAGCTTCTATTTGGTCTATCCTGTATCTGTAATGGACACTGACAAAGGGAAAAAAAAAACAACCTGCTCGACTGAAAGGATCTCAGGGACAGCATTACAGTGCAAGTGTGATTCTCTAAATTAAAGACAATATTGGTCCGGGTGGTTGGCGAGTGGATGATCTATGTGTACATACAGTTTCAGGTGACATCAGAGCCAATCTGCAAGACTAGTGTCCACACAGTAAATGACCACCACTGGTAAGATGGTAAAATAAAATAAAAACAAATTCAATAACACAGCCATTTTAAGAAGTGATAACAAAACAAAACCCCTCTGACCTGTCACCTCAACTACTCTATAAATAAAATTAAAAAATATACAGTGTACTGCATGTTTTATGATACTGACTGGGTGTGTTTAGCAATCGGCTGACATCATGGATCTGCTGGGGTGTGCCACTGCCAGAAGTTGGTCGGGTGTGCGAGGCAGTATAGCTCACGGGGGTGGAGTGGCCGAGCATGCTGTGGGAGGTGTGTGCAGGGCTGATGATGGAGCTTGTTTCAGTAACTGATGAGCAGACGACAGTGCCCGATGAAGCCACAGTCAAGACCCGCTGTCGAGCCATGTTTGCCACTCCAATGCGTGAACGTGCTGCAATAGACAGAGGCTGGTAAATAAAAAGCCATCACATAAAACCTGCACAAACACAGACCTCAGCCAACCTCATTCATAGAGCATTTGTTAAATTATTGTTTGTATGTAAAGGTAGCTACACATGCTGTATATGCATCATGCTAAGCGAATCTACGGTTATTTGACACTTAAATTTCCACATATACATTCCAAATATAGAAATCATAATACAAAAATCTTGATGACTCAGGCAAATCTTCTTGGGTGGGTGTTAATATAAATTTGTGGGAACACGGCTATACACTCCAATTATGAAGGATTTTAGGGTGACTACACAATAAAATATTAAATTAAAATGGAAAAAACTAATGGCATATTTCTTACTTACTTCTTTGACATGCTGATGATATAGCAGGGGCATTCTGCAATGACCTAAGAAAAGATATAGAAGAATAAGGCAACATAAACAGTGATGAAGATAGCACCGACATTGGAGATTGTGGTTAGTTTCAACTGAAAAGGCTTGCACTTGAAGGTCATTACTTGATCTGGTTGAGTGTAAAATCCAGCTTTTTCCACAACGAAGTCATAACAGCAGGGACCTCATGACAAGACTCTGTTGAAGAATGCAACAAATTACCAACAACAAAAGCACGACACGTGAATAAGAGTATATTATGGATGGTACATTTTTTAACAGGGACCATGTCAGATGATCTCACCTTTTGCTTTGGTGGCCACATACTCATTTAAGATGGATTTTAGGCCTTTCCCAAAGACAGACTGTGTGGGGGCGGAAAAAAACAATAAATCTTAGATGCAAATAATTGCTCTCAATGTGCTTACAGAGCTAGACTAGACATAACAGCTAGGAACAAGGTCAACAATGCTAAATAAATAAAGTGAAAGGTAGACAGGACTGTTATATTCACAAGAATGTGGATAAAATTAATGATATTTCTAATACAATAATATAGTAAATAAGAAGCACCAGTAACCAACAGCATAAATACAACTCTATACAAGTCAAGTGTTCTGTAAGTTGTAAATGTTACAAATAATGCTAAAGAAAATACTGAATGGATATACAGGGAGTGGATGACTGCGTACAGCTGGCCTATTCAACTGGCAGCCCGTGGCCCAAATCCAGCCCTTTAATGACCTCAATCCAGCCTTTTGATTATTTATTTTTTTAAAAAGTAGAAATAAAGAGTTTCTTCAAATGAGAGATAAGCTAATTACCCCATTGATTATGTCATGTCTGTCATAATTGTCACAATGTTGAGAGTTTAACTAAATAATAAAAGATGTTAATTGCAGCACTGTGTTTACTAAAACAACAAGCCATTTCTAATCTTATTACAAAGGTGCTTTGTTTTTGTCCATAATGTTTCATTTCCAATTGTGAAAACTTAAGTGGAGGGAAAAAAATAAGCAAAATAATAAAATCAGCTACAATCAAACAGGCCTAACTCAGTTAAAACTGCTTTAGTGCAGGTTCCTGTTCTGCAGCACATAAAACATAAAATCATATCACAAAACAGAGACTGTCGACAAAAAAACAAAAAGATAAACAGCAACTAGGACATTCAGAGAGGTGAAGACTTCAATGAAGTGATCAGATATTATGGGTTAAATCTGTGGTGAGATAGTGTATAAATGCGTGCTTGAATTGTGTAATGGAGGTTAATTTTCTAATATAAAATGAGATCTCATTCCAGGGTTTGGTGTGAAAAACTGATCTCTGACCCTAGCCGGGACTGAAATAAGTGCATGGAAGACAGATCTGGTGATGTGTCCTTGTCTTACTGGAACTACACCAGTGAGTGTTGGAGATGTGTTATTGTTTTGAATCTGATAATAAAATTGAATAGCTTGATCATTTGCCTAGTTCTGAAAAGTCATCAAAAGTGAAAGTAAAAAGTCAAAAATGAATCTTATAAGCTCTATTGTACAGTCTTGCTATTGGTTTGGTGATTTACTTTGTGGTGAGGAACCAAATTGGGAGACAGTAAGATACTGTTGAAATAGTTATTGCATGTAAATATGTATCAGAGACGATATGAGTGAGATATGGTCTTATCTTAATATAAACCTACAGTTTTTGGTTGAGCTTCTTCAATAAATTATGAATGTGATTTCTATAAGTGAGATGTGAATCAAGAATACAAGATATTTGTAGGTTTCTGTGACAAAAGGTGCATTATTTTACACAATTAAATTA
Organism: Lutjanus argentimaculatus; assembly: GCA_034769285.1. NCBI lineage: Eukaryota > Metazoa > Chordata > Actinopteri > Lutjaniformes > Lutjanidae > Lutjanus > Lutjanus argentimaculatus. The sequence goes on from JAWZSL010000001.1 coordinate 10,848,168, forward strand.
CTACCTTTACAAGTCAGACAGGAAATGTAAATGTCTGCCCCTTGACACTTTACTTTTTTCAAATACGGCCAATCTATCAGGTAATAAAATGTGTCTGATGTAGAGTATGCATATCTACATACAGTGTATACAAATGAGAACACTTTATATCGACAGTGAACAATGCTATGCCAAGTTGGAGACAGGACGGCATTTAAACTGTAAAAATATAAAATATAATGGAAATAAGTGGAAATGTTGGTGTTAGAGACAATATGTGACTGATTTAAATGTTTATCAGAGTTATGGGCTGTGGGAAGAAGCTGTTTTTTTGAGTCTGGTTGTGTTTTGTATTCTGTAAAGCCTGACAGAGTGGGGGAGAGGTTGGAGCAAGTGTCTAGGGTGTGATGATGGGAGAGGAGGGGGGGGGGGCACACTTACAAACACACAAGCAGGAATAGTCCCATCTCCTATAGTGTGGTCGGCATACTCTTTCAGGTTTGGGCTCTCATGGATGAAAGCTTGGCTTGTAGCGGACAGTCCCTCCTCTTGGAGGTACCCTGGGGAAGGACATTGACCCACATTTAGGTTAGAGAGAAATATCAGTACGAGAGAGCTCAAACGGCCAACAGAAACGTAACATCCCTTCAAACTGTTCACCGCTGACCGTTGGCCGGTAAACAGTTAACGGCTTTGAGCCGCCTGCTTACAACGCTAAGTATCTTTGTTGGCTAGCTGTGCTTCGTCAGACAGCACCGGACTTACCCAAAACAAGCCGAGCGACGTCGGACGGTAGCAACATGGCGGCCTGTCGGTTGATATAAAGTTTGTAGTAGTAAAGAGTCGGCTACATGTTCAGGAAAAGTCTCAGAAAACCGTTATACAGCATGAAATTAAATAACCGTCAGTGGTATTTATTGTGAAGGCGACGCTTGCGAGGACACTGCTGCTGACTCAAAAGGCGGGGAACTCAAGCACGTATAACCCGGAAGCTACAAAATAATCGGCAGAGTGGAACTTCGGTAGTTGTAGTCCTATCCGAAAATCAAGCTCCATTACACGCTACGTGCTGCAGTACCAAATATGTGCGTGTGATAGATCGAACATGATTTCTATATGTTTTTTGTCACTTTAATAATACCACACCCGACACCACGCTAAATTTATTTTAACTTTGGAATTCCATTTACCGGACTCACGCGGCTCTTGCCACGACCAGGAAGTCACGTGACCTCGTTGCTGCTGCTGCTGGGGCGGGAATTTCCTGCGTGGTCTCTACGTGTGCGTGCGTGTGTCTTCTATGTGCTCAACGCACGACAAAATGGCAAAGTTGTGAGTAGCACAGGAGCAGCCTGTAGCACGGTTAACATCTCTGCAGCTGCATGTGCGACTACAACTGTAACTGTAACTGACTGTAACTACAACCAAAGGTCAGTGATCAAACTGAGAGCTACAGATTGTGCTGGGTGTTTGAACGGATGTTTGTGAATTCAGTTCAAATGTAGTCCTGCACCGTTGTGTTGCTAAAGTAGCTCATCTACAAGGCCAGGGTATTTACAGTGTGGTTTGTATTAGTTAGTTTAATAAGTAGTGACTTAAGCCGCCGTTTCACGTGAATAGTTAGTCAGCAGTGCTTTGGGGAGGAGAGCTGATACATATGCTAAGTGTTTTTAGTGTAGGCATAATACTGTGGATTAATAACAACATGCTGTCTTATCAACATCCTGTCTTGGCTGGTAGAATAGTCCACTCCACATAGAAGAGACTGTGCCCCCATCCACTCTGAAGCACAATGAGTCTGGCTCTGCATGATCTCCTTGTCTGCTGCAGGGGGCTAAAGAGTGACAAAGTGACAGAGAGGAAGGTAATCACACCTGCATAACAATAAGCACATTTACATGCACACTGGTGTCCTGATTTTGAGCCTCATACTGGTTTTGATCATGTTTGGGATGTGGAATATAAAAAACCTGGTTAGCTATCCCCTGTAAACATGATCGTGACAATATCCAGGTTTCTGATTGTCTGCCTGCAGGTGTGTCCGGATTTCTTACAATGTCAGCCACTATGAGATGGTTCAGAAACCTGGATAAAGAGTACATGCAACAGTATCCTGTTTCCATGGGAGAACTTCATGTAGTATGTCCGGATTTCTCAAAATCAGGTTAAGGTGTTATCCAGGTTTCTGAAACTGGAATAAGCTGTGGTATGCTGTGGTGTATGTATCTAGTGTCATACATGCTGTTGCCCTGGTTCATCATTCATATATGAATAAGGATGTCACAATTTCAATATTAAAGAAAAAGTTGACCAAAATGAACTTTCAAGTTCAATAATCAAAATCAAAGCTAGTATTTTTTTTTTCTCTACCCCCGCCTACTTGTGGTGTCTTCAAAGATGACACAGTGTAGATTACTGGCCATTATGGAGCACCTGATGCCATATAAACTATTTTTTAAAGAAGAATTTGAAAATGTAAATGACAGTTGTCAGTGCATAAAACCAGTGATCTGTCAATCTTTACAAAGACTTAGTAGTGAAAAAATGGCACAGCTGTCAGTGCAAAAAGAAGTTAAAATAGGGAAACAAAATCAAATGATGACCATAAAATTGAAAGTCAAATCGAATTGTGGAGTTCGAGAATTTGAGACATCCCTACAAATGAATACCAACTGACTGCCGAGAACCTCATTATGCCCTCTAATTAAATGGAAAATTCGCTCTATATTTAGAATCACAGCAGTTGTGTTATCAAAATATAAGTGCAGTCTGACGATCAAAAACCTGGATAATGTTATAATCATGTATAAAGAAATATGACTAATCAGATTTGTCATGTTCCATTTAAACACCATTTTCCAAATCAAAAATAGGATAATGCCCAAAACCAGGATGCTAACGCACATGTAAGAATTTACATCGAAATGAGATGTATTGCACTTCAGCCTCACTATAGTATAGCCACGTTTAACCAGTAAGTGCAGTGTAAATCCTACACTTTGACAGTTGTGTCCTCTCCTCGCGCCTCCAGAAAGAAGCTGAGCACTTCAGACGGCTCATTCGAACTCCAGAGGTTGTGCAGGAGTTGGATCGTACCTCCGGACCTAAAGCTAAAGACTCCAAGCAGCTCACATGGGATGCTGTTTTCAGGTAGTCTGCCTTTGCACATTTGCATTTTTGTACCTGCAACAACAAAATGCATATTCATATATCTAGTAGTGTATAGGACTGCACAGTAATTTGAAATATTATCCAAATCACAGTATGGCCAAGTGCAATATCCATATCACAGAAGCTGCAATTTTTTTGATAAAGGAAAATTGTGTGACAAAGCAGCATTATGAAGTACTGTAGTGCCGCAGAGATGCTCTGGCCTACAGCTTTGCTCTGCAGATGTAAGAAAACATGTTTGTTTGGTACAGACCTGAACACATGTCATATCATTATGATTTATTGTTTCTTTTTCTGTGAAAATGAAAATTGCCACCAAGCGTGGATCATATCGCAATGATCTGTCAAAATAATCTCAGTATAATCCCAGTGTAATACAGCTCATATCTTGTCTCTTCATGATTTTATGTACACTTTGGAAATCTTTACCTAAACTTGCTATCTTGATGTTCATTTTTTTTGTACTTACCTGTGAAGACAATGGGCCTAGTGTGTATTCATTTTGTCAGTTGAGTTTCACTTCTGTTTATTTGCGTCACTCACAAATGAGTACCAGCTGCCTGCCAGGAACCTCACCATGCCTGTTAATCAAATGTAAATTTGGCTTTCTATATTCAGAATTACTATTTGTTTCTGTTATGTCTCACTAGAATCTGTTCTCATTCCTTGTTGTGTGGGATATCTGTGCATTGTGCTTGTGCTACTTTTGAAATTTATCAATTCTTTTGTTTTTATTAGCTTAATTTTTCTGCCAGAAGAATGGCCTTGATAAATGCTGTAAGCACTTCTCACTACTCTGTTCTGCGTGCTCTCATTTTTTCCACGTCAGATTTCTGCAGTGTTATGTCCAGAAGGAGACGGAAAACATACAATTGAGCAAATCCAATGTTACAGCAACTACACTGGCCATACGGCAGAGGAAGATGGCAGACATGTGCAGCTTGATCAAATACTTCATTCGCTACGCAAATAAACGTAAGGACACTGTCTTTGACAGATCCAGTAGCTAAATGTTATGATACAATGCAATTGCATTTTTGTACATATATTTAAATAATATCTTCAGTCAGTTTGCTTGACTCACTCATCTGAGTAGAAAACAGAAAAAACTACCTTACCATGTCTCTGTGGCTTTCTGAAGGTGGACCTCGTCTGAAGTGCAGCGAGCTGCTGAAGCATGTGATGGAAGTTCTACAGAATTCGTACAGCTGCTCAGCCTATGGAGAAGATTACGCCAGCCTCCTAGTGAAAGACGTCCTCTCTGTCCGCAAGTACTGGTGTGATGTCACACCACAGCAGTGGCACAGTCAGTGGCATATTTATCCAAATCATATAACAATTGTAGCAAAATGTTATTAATTCTTGTTGTTCTGCATTACACAGTGTTATAATAATATAATGTTGTCTGATATGTAATACCATCTTTCCTAATCAGTTTACTGAATCCTCTTTTGCTTATTTTTGTGATCCTCAGGTCTCCTGGACTTATTCTGTCACTTGTTCAACTCTTCATCCAAGTCCATCAACCGTGTTCTGTTGAGCAGAGTCATTCACGCGGTGGTGCAGGGCTGCTGCACGCAGACTGAAGGACTCAACAGTACTCTGTTCAGCTTCTTCTCCAAAACATTGCTGAATGCCAGGTGAAGACTTTTACCAGCATCATCCTTAATTGTTGTAAACATGATGTACACCAGTTAGATAAATATATGCAAACATGATGACAACATGATGTTTTCTTTTTTCCCACATCCCATGATCCTGTTAGGCAGGAGAAACACCTAACTGTTTTGGAGCATCTCGTCTCAGCTCTCAACGTCTTCTTGAGATCTGCTGCCATGAACTGTCGGATGAGGGTGTGTCACCTGGGAGAGGAGCTTCTGCCTTCTTTACTTTATATCTGGGCAGATATGAGACCCAGCGTGGTTCTCAAAGAGGAGATTGTAGAGTTCTTTAACCTGCAGATGTGTGCTCACCACCCCAAAGGAGCCAAAACACAAGATTCAGGTAGGATCATTTCCTCTTTTTCCTTAAAATGGGTTTTATTGTGGGCTGTGTATTGTTCCATATGCAGTTGCACTGTTCTGGCTGTTCCAAGCAACGGAGAAAGAAATTTGACAAACTCAATCTTTAAGGATAAAATTGAACCACTAAGGAAAGAATTAAAGAATAATAATGTAACTGTGACAAAAAAATTTAAATAAAACAAAGGAGGAATTGTGATAAAGCACTGATCTCGAGCAAACTTTGCCAAATTCATTCACTAAATACAATTTTATACCATGAAATGATTGAAAACCAGCATCTGAACTCAGCTTGCTTTGGAAAATTGGAAATTGTTTGCAATAATCAAAACTCATGATTTAAAATGACATTAAGCTAAAACATTTTAAACCAAAGGTATGTCCTTAAATAAACAATCAAAAATGAATCAATATACAATCACTTTTCCCCCACTCATATTTCAGGTGCTCATGCTGAGGACTGGGCCAAGTGGCGGAGTCTGCTCTACAACCTGTATGATGCCTTAATCAGAGAAATCAGCCATATAGGCAGCAGAGGGAAGTAGTCACAGGGACCCGACACATAGCTGTCAAAGACAATCTCATTGAGCTCACAGCTGACATCTGTCATCAGGTAACATAGATCAAGTCTCAAGCTTGCATCCAGACAATCGCAGTTTAGTTTGATATAAATGTTTATACAGTTATGTAGCTATTTAGCTGATATAAAATGCTGTGCATGTCTGTAAGAATTAGCGTTTTGAAAACATTGTTTTCTTGTGTTTCCTGCGTGTAGCTGTTCAATGATGACAATGACACCCATGTCTTGGAGGTCACCCAGGCCTCCCTCAGAGCCACACACATGGGCAGTCCCTCCAGCAAGAGACGGCGCATCGATCTGGGCTGGGAGGTCGTCCGGGACAATTTGCAGCCTCAGCGCAGCGACTTTGATATTATACCATGGTATGAAAATCACAACACAATCAATATAAAACCATTTTAAAAGTAAACAAGTTGGTACTGAGTACAGCTGCTCAAAAAAAAGTCTTTATTGGTTCTGTTTTGTGGTGTAAAAACAAAGAAAAGTAGCCAGTTGTTTCTGTGATTGCACCCACTCCAGATCAACAATCATGTAAAAAATATTCCTCTTTACTTTTCTGCTCTCAGGCTTCAGATCACTGCAGTGCTCTCCTCCAAGTACCCGTCCATGATGCCCGGCCAGGAGCTGGTCCCACTGCTGTCAGTGCTGTACCAGCTCTGGCAGAGCAGCGGAAAGGAGAGAGGGGGCCGTATGTGCTGCGCTGTCTGAGGGAGGTGGCCCGATGCCAGGCCCGCTACCCAGAGAGGGCCCAGGTCTACCGGACAGAGCTGGGAGGCTGTGGGGTCGGGTGTGGGCCCTGGCGCTGCGAGGGGTCAGCTCACCTCAGACAGAGGCCCTCAGCCTGGACCTGCTGAGCTCCATTGTCCACGTGGACTGATCAATATGGACAGGGAACTGTGGAAGCTCTTCTCTGGATCAGCATGTAAACCGTCTCAGTGAGTCTCCACCATAAATTAAACCTTTTGTTCATACCGAAAGCGTGTCTTTATAATAAGTGTGTGTGTGTTTGTGTTTGCATTCAGTTCACATTTTTTTCGGTCCCTCCACAGGAGTGCTGCTGTGTGCCTCGCCCAGGCCCTGCTAAAGTGTCCAGTCCCGAAAAATCTCATCTCGAGATCAGGCTGGGACTATGTGGGGGTCACAGACGGATCTGCATCCCTGAACCTGAAAGAGACCCTCATAACCTGGCTGCTGATGACCGATCAGAATGATGAGATGGAGGAAAGCTCCAGACCTCACCCCATCATTTGCAGGTAGGTGCTGGGTTGTGTTTTCCACTTTAACTGTGGGTTTATTACACAGCTTTTGTTAATATTCGATTCTGATTGGTCAATTACAGCTTTCTGTGGTCTGTCACTTCTGAATAGCAAACCACTGCTATGAATAACAGACCATTGTTATGGAGGCAGTTCTGATCAGAGATTCTAGAGGAGGATAAAATAATTTAAAATCGATATTTTGTGTAACATTTTCAATTTTTTTAATAGCAAGTAGTTGTGTAGTAAGCAGGCCATTATGGCAAAATAAACCCCTTCAGGGTGATTCAAGACATGGTCATCACCCTGTCTGGGTTTATTTCGCCATAATGACCTGCTCACTGTATATTATCCCTTATTTGCCTTTGACTGTCGATAATTTCCTCCTGGCTCAATACTTGCTTATTTAAGATATAAATGATATTATATTTAATATATGTGTCTGTGAAATTTATATTTTATTCTGATCTTGTGTGCAGAGACTTTCCTTACAATCTAATAGCAAACATCCTGGTCTCCTTAACCTTGAAAGACACAAGAACTGGACTGAATTTTCTGCTGGGAACCGAAGGAGTGGAGAGGTGAGGAACATTATATCAAAATCACCTACATGATAACAGTTCTGCCTCCTTGCACCCCTTTTTTGCACAATCCAAGTATCGTTTTTTTTTAAAACATCATGATTAATACACAGCCAGTTATATTTGTATTCATTTTGGACTAAAAATAATTCAATTTTCAATTACTTTTTCAGTGCCTTTTATCAAGAAGAAACCTCAGCTAATGTCAAAGACACCTTGAAGAGATCGAGAGGCTGTACCTGCAGTTCAGCTTCAGCACGCTGCCCTCCGTGACACAAGGGACAGATGAGTCGGTGAAGATGGCCTCAGTCGACGGCAAATTCGCTGCCGTCCCCGGCCTCAGAAACAAGTTGGAGCAGTCACTGCTTTGTGTGGCTGACAACCTGCTCAACTGCTGCTCTCCTGATGTGAGCGGAGCTTAACGAGTGTGTGTTTCTGTGTCTGTGTAGTCGTCAACGTGACAAAACTGATGTTTATTTTGCTTCCCTGTCCACAGTCCCAGTCCACCCCTCCAGAGTGTCTGGTGCGCTGTTTCAGTCTGCTGACTAGTGTCCTGGCAGGTTACGTATCAACCGGACTTCTGACGGAGGAGGAGGCCTGCCGCTCACAGCTCTTCGCTAAAGCCAAGGTAAGATTTATTGCTACATCCTGGTTGCTGAAACACTAAAAACACGACATAAAAGCATATAAGAATTTAAGGTGGTTGGCGTGTTCTTGTTACCAGGCGCTGGCGCAGGACTTCAGCGGTTTTTTTTCTGGTGTGAAAGTGAGGATGACAGAGGAAGGAACCATGAGTACGCTAAGATCCGTCATGAAGCTCTGCACACAGTCGGCCAGCAGAAAAAAAAAGGTGAAATATGTATGCTTGCATCATGACAGCATGCATAATGATGCAATAATACAGCATTTAGATGAATATTATCAATTAATGGCCAATCCAGCCAAATCCTGTACAGTCCTTGCACACACACACACATTCAAAATGAAGTCTGGTGTCAAGAACCTTTTTGTGAGAGAATCTTTTGTCCTTTCTTTTGCAGGATAAAGTTTCTCCCGTGTCCTCCAGTCTGTTCATTATGATCCTGCCGGCCAGTCTCTTCAGTGAACTGGCTGAGATCTGTAAACTGTTGGTAAGTGACATATACTGGTCAGTACACAGCAGATTCACGATGTTTGTAGCCTCAGGATAGAAAAGTTAAAATGTTAATTTCAACGACCGAGTATTGGCTCCCTCGAATTAGTCTTACTCCCCCGTCTCCTCAGTTAAGCAGCGTTTCTAAGAGAGTCACTGCTGCTGTGGATGAAGACGATCATATGGATGATGACTGGGACGTGACCAGAACTCAACAAGGGGACGACATCGACCTGTTTGAAGATGGCGAAGAGTCGCACAGCAGCACCAATGGGCACAACAGACAGAAGGGAGAAAACAGTGACGCTTCCTGTGGGCCCGGTAAGAAGGGATCACTTGTTCTTGAAATTAGTGCCTCTCAAGATCAGAACAACTAATGAAAAAAAACACAGAAACAGGCAAATCTTCTTCTAGCTGCTTTAATTTTGGGCGATTGACCTGCTTCCTTCTGATTGGTTCAGTTTGATTTCTGAATTGCTGGAAAATTTTGTAGTAAACATCAGGTTTTTGTTGCTCTCAGCCCACCAGAATCATCGAGTGGTGGCTTCATTTTTCTGCAGTTACATTTAATGGCCAAAAAGCAAGAAACCCATGATATGTCACTGATATCCCCACTGACATTAGCTCCAGTAGCATAAGGAGATCCTGAGATCCTGTGTGTATGATTCTTGCTAATACACACTGATTCTAAGTCTGCTTACATCAAGAAGAGGAAGTTAAAGAAAAGTGGATGACAGGTTAAAGAGTCATTGTTCTGTTGTCCGTCAGGTGCAAAGAGTCTGCTAGCAGACGATCATCTGGCCCAGCAGGACCTTGCTCTGCTCGCTGTCTTGGAGTTCCTGTGTGAGAGCGGCTCCGTCCAGCCAGTCCACAGTCTGCTCTTCAAGCCGCAGGAGGTGCGCCGCAGGCTGCTGCTGCTGGTGGAGCAGATCGACTTCAGCAAAGCCTTGCATCTCAGCATGGTGGGTAGCAGCTGCTGTGGAGAAGCGAGGGCATTGTAGCAGTGGTGATGATGGTGCAGGTGATGAACACTAACATCTGGTTTTCTTCCAGTACCTTGTCTTGCTGAAGAAGCTTCCTGCTGAGGACTCACTCTCTCCGGAGGAATTTGATTCGCTGCTTCGTCCTCTAGCGTAGGGAAATCTTCCTCGGACTGTCTCTGTTATGTTTTGATGTATTTCAGTGAATCTTTGTGGAAAGTAATAAAGTGTTTATGTGTGTTTACAGGGACCTGTGTAGTCAGTACCGTCAGGACCAAGAAATCTGTGCTGCTGTTCTGCTGGGTCTGTTACCCTCCATCAGGAGCCTGGGGAAAACAAACCACGCGCCGGAGGAAATGAGACACGTTCGGGGATCTCTGCTACAAGTGTTGTATGGATTCTGGTTAGTGGCATACTGTACTCTTACTCCATGTCTCTAAAGGTTAATAATGACGTGTTCTCCGGGTCAGAATGTTTGAACAATGGAAACCAAACTGGAAACCAAGCTATGTGACAGCAGGTGTGGTTAACCATTCAAACCTCACAGGGTCATAAACATTAAGATTCAATAAATTACCTAGAAAAAAGTACATAGACACATGTAATTATATACATTTACATATAAATTATATACTATATAAATGTGTTTTAGACCCTGACAAACATATTTATAAAAATGAGGGTTTTATTAAACCAACAGGTGTGTCTTCTCTACCTTGCTCTAATGTGACCTGGCTAACCTTTGGAGGAGAGATCCCCAAATTCTTTCCTATGAAGGGCCAAAAATTAATCTGGAAACACTGCCGCTTTTGTCCACAGGGGCCTCCAAAATGAGCACCATATGAAAGTTCCTTGCAGCCACTTTAAGAGATAGCTGGGGTGTTAGACTTGAAGTGGAAGTAGAAATTCAGGATTCGAGTTTTCAAAGTCTGTCTACAGTTAGTGTGTGTGTCAGTCTCCAATACTCAACCCCTGTGCTGTGTGTTTCAGTTTCCTGAGCCAAACAGGGAAATGCATGGTAGCTGTACGAGCTGCGTTAGTGCGATGTCTGGTTGCCCTGCTGGAGGTAAGCTCTCACAGAGGTTTTCTGACCTGCAGTTACGGAATGCTTTTGTATTATTATAATATTTTATGTATCTGCACTTGAGTTGTCACAATAACAGAATTTTAAACTTCAATGCAACACTAGTATAAACAGAAAAAAAATGTCCTAGACACACAAAATAGACTTTTTTTGGTCTTTTTTTAAAATGAATAACCTGCACACATTGCTGGTACAGAAAAAATGACTTGCCACTGCCTCAAGTTACGTCACATCAGAACAGATCAGCAGTGGTAGTTGTTTGACAATGAAGAAAACGACTCCCATGATCCCACGCTACCTCATGATGTCATCAAACTATGTCTTTTGATATTGTTTTAATGTTAGAGACCCGTGGTGGCATGTTTTGCATTTAAAAACGAATATACTGTTTATTCTGAAGCACCTCTTTTTGTATTTTTGACTTGTCTCTCCTCTGACAGGCTGACCCGTGTTGTAAGTGGGCAGTTTTAAGTATCAAGGGGCCTGACAGAGAAGAAGATCGTCCAGTGTCGGCCATTCTTCCATCTCACCTCGCAGATGCCCACCACCAAGTCCGCATGCTGGTAGCCACATCAGTGGAGAGGTATGCTGACTTGGCACTACTGATAATGTATCATAATACATTTTTTTAAAACGTGGATCATTATCTGATCGTCATCATCATTGTCCTGTGTATGCAGGTTGTTTCTGGAGATGAGACCAGAGTGTCCAGATAAGAGGGGGATGCTGCCGCTTAAACACCAGCAGACAGCTTTTGAGACGGTTTACCTGAAGGCTCAGGAAGGAATGAGGCTCCCTGTAGGTTCATGAGATGTTGAATTTTTCATTATATGTGTGTTCTTTTGCTTCTTCTTGAATTTTCTAATGCTGCTTGTGTCTGTGTGTTTCTACACAGAAAAACAGCTCTGCAGAGGACCAGCAGGACGAGTTGTTCAACCGCAAGACCGCCCTGTTGAAGAGTTTGTCTGTTGTACTGTGTTGTAGCCCAGTCTGTGAAAAACAGGCTCTGTTCGCCCTCTTCCAGTCCTACAAGGAGAACAATATAGAGGAGCAGCTCATCAAAAAGGTAAAGATCTCAGGAGGTTCAAGATGCTGAATTCAGCTTTAAAAAGAGTTTAGACAGGACTGTCAATTCATGATATTACTGCTTGTGCAAGATTATTGTAACATCCTCCAGCATTGTCCAAATGAGCTGTTGTCCATCTTTTTGTCACAGATGTTGTGCAGTGTATCCAGAGTGCTGGGCTACAGGAGCGTGAAAACATTCATTAGCTCTCACCTGTACTACCTGGTAGCCGAGTGGCTGGCACAGAGACAGTCAGACGATCGCTACACTCTTGGATCTTTCCCCTTCACCCTCCTAGACCACGACACTGTCAAAGACTTTTATAAGTGAGGAAATAGACTTTTATTATTTTCGTTTTATTTCATTTGATGTTATTCTTTTGCAACCTTTACTCACCATTCCAAACTGTAATTACAAAATCTTCATATATCACTCATTCTTGAGGATTGGAACAAAAACATATTCACGGGGGGTTTTGAATTTTACTCTTAAATTATGCTGGGAAATTGTATTTTGAACGATTAAACTCTTGGCTATTAACGCTTGTTAATGTTGTTGTCTTGTGTCCCTTTGAAGCTCTTCCTACCAGGTACTGATCCCCCACCTGGTCTTCCTGGATGACTTTGAACAGGTGAAGTCTATCGCAGGTATCTTGAGAAGGACTGGAGAGAGTTATTGGCCAACTGTTTCCCCAAGATCATGGTCAACATCCTGCCATACTTTGCCCTGCCTGGTCAGGATGCACAGGTTGCACAGCAGAGAGAGAAAGCCCACAGAGTGTACGACCTGCTCAAAGACGCCAACTGTCTGGGCAAACAGGTAGAAACAGCTATACAACATCTTCCTACTTCTACATCCAGGTTGGGCTTCTTATTTCATGCAGGTTGTATAATTTGATCACATCATGACCAGAGTTAGGTCTAGGGATGTAACTATTACTTTCATTGTCGCTTAATCTGTCGATTAATCATAAAATGTTAAAACATGTTAATCACTGTTTCCCAAAGCTCAAGATGACGTCCTCAAATGTCTTGTTTTGTCCACAACCTAAAGATGTTGAGTTTACTGTCATAGATGAGTAAAGAAATCAGAAAATATTCACATTTGAGAAGCTGAAATCAGAAAACTTTTAAAAGAAAAATAACTCAAAATAGTTGGCAATTATTTTAGTAGTTAACAACTAATTAATCAGGTAATTGTTGCATCTCTAGTTAGGTCAGATTACTTTGACTTGTAGTCACTTAATGAATACAGTTTTTTCTCTCAGTACGTGGGCCACAAAGTGGAGCACTTTTGGTATCATGAAAAAAAATCATAATTTTAAAATTGCCACATTTTAACTACATAATCAAAGTTGTAATCAAATAATTGTTGACATTGTAACTGTTATCTAATTGTGCAGTTTTTCAAATGTAATCTGGGCTGATTACAGTTACTACGGTTTACTACCCAATTCTGATATTCACAGATTAGGCAACAAAAATAATTCATTATGAAAACAGTGAAAGAGACACCAAATAAAAAAACTATACAGTCGGGACACATAACAGTGCATCTACAATGCAAAAAGGCAAAAACGTTTGGGACTGTTGTGAGGTTTTCTTTAATGATCTGTAACATGACATTTTTGGAGGACTTTTTGAACAAATATCTCATGTCTGTCTTTAGCAATAAGTTGCTAAACCCCGCGCTTTGTCGGCCCCTAGATCTGAACCAAAAGTTATACAGGTGCAGTGTCCACCACATATGATACGATAATTGAGTAGCAAATTTATGCGACTCTACACATCTGTCCCTGTGTTTGTGCATCTGTCTGCAGGAAATTGACAACCTGATCCACAGTAACTTGGCAGACATAGTGGTGGAACTGCTGATGACTCTGTATGAAGGAAGTGGAGCTGAACTGGACAGAGGAGACCTGAAACGCTTTATAGGGTAATGGTCATTTAAAATTTACTGTGGTTGTTTCTTGTATCAGTTCATTTTATTTATTTGTGCACTCAATACTTTGATCATTGTGATGATACTCCAGTTTCACCCTGGACTTTAATAAAGGTATTTTTTCATTCAGTCAATCCAAATTTCAAGTAAGTAAAATGAAAGAAAACGTTGTTATGTTGTAAATGTTGTAAATAATTGTTTGATGCCCCTCAGGGAACTGGATCCTGCACCAAACCCGCCGTACTTCAGCTCTTATGTCATTAAAGCTACACTGGACTACCTCAGCAAGTGCCACAGCGCAAACCACAAGTCTTTGGTCGCCATTCTGTCAAAAACTCCAGTAAGATGTTTGAAACGTCCCCTATGTCACTCTTTCCTGGGTTGCCAAACTTTAACTGGGGTCAGGAGACCTTCTTGATTTTAAGGGGTTAAAGGAAACTATAAAAAAAAAAATATATATACAGTATGTCTGTCTCTCAGCATTTCATTACTTTCTGTGAAGAAAACTAAATTAAATGGTTATTATTTTTTAAGTTTGGATTATTTTTTAAGATATAAGCTTAAACGATGGTCAAGCTTCAGGGAGAAGAAAACAGTGAATTTGTCAAAAAAAAAAACAGCCCACACACACTTAAGTATCTATGATTGTTTTTTTTGTTGTTGTTTGTTTGTTTGTTTTTAGGAAAACCTCATTTCAAAATTCATCCAAATCACTTTTACACAAATGCCCTGCAGTGTTTGTTCACAATTTGGGTTAATTTTACAGTTCATCAGTTGTTCTCTACTGTTTTTGTTAAGCATTGAATGGTTGCTAATCATTAACATATAAATCTCTTTGTCCTACCACTGATCAACATTTTTTAATAGTTTTGATTTTTCTAATCTGTTTAACTGTTTCCCCTGCTCTATATATTATTTTCCTCATTGTCGTTCCGTATTTGTGTTGTAGATTTCCATCCAGAAGATTCTGCTGGCGGTGTGTGAACGAGCAGCGGAGACGACCAACAGCTACGAGCGCCATCGCATCCTCCTCATGTACCACCTGTTTGTCAACCTGCTGCTCAGAGAGGTGAAGGACGGCCTGGGAGGAGCCTGGGCCTTCGTCCTCAGAGACGTCATCTACACGCTGATTCACCACATCAACAGTAGGTGGGTGCACACAAATGCTCACACACTCAGGTCACACGCAGCATCTCACACACTTGTGTGAGAACTGTCAAAGTCAAACCAGTCTGTGTTTCTCTGACCCTCAGACCAGCTCAGTGTGATGAGGTCTCTACCCGCAGCCTCTCTCTGTGCTGTGACCTGTTGACCTCTGTGTGTCGGGCGGCGCTGCAGTTCTGTGATGATGCTCTAGACTGCCACCTGCAGGTCATTGTTGGGACCCTCACGGCTCAGGTGACCAGTCGGCCCGCCATCTCACAGCAGGTAAGAGACGAGGGAGTCAATTCAACAATCTACTGATTTACAAGTATGCAGACTCAATAGAAATTATGTGTAATTTATGGTAAATGAATGATGATGCGTTCAAGAAATCATGCATTATGAAAAACTGTCACTTGAATGTGTTATGTCGTGCAGTGGTTCTCAGATAGGGGTCTCTGAAAATATTTCTGATTCATTAATTTAAAATATTGTTGCAGTTTTAGAGAAACATCTTCCTCATTTCAGCATTTGTGAGTCTCACATTTTCATTTTTACGTCTTTCTGCTGCTGTCTAGGTGCTCAGTCTGTTGGACTTTCTCGTGATAGAAAATCAACAGAAGCTAAAAGGCGCCATCAGCAGGTTGGAGCCTTTTCCTGACCTCCCTGAATTCAGAGCGCTGCGATCCGTGCAGCACACGCTCAAATACAACTCCGGGACCTTTACGCTGAGACAGGTAAATGCCGAACTGTAATCGAGGGGTGGAAATGTTAATGAAAATTAACAGTCCTAAATTTCATTGGTGACCTACATTCCCCATGTTTCTCTTTTACAGGAGATAGCCCAGTTCCTGTCAGTGACGTCATGTGACTCCTTACCTCTGACCAGACTGGAAGGGCTGAAGGAGCTGACCAGACAGCTGCATGACAACAAGGGACAGATCAGAGAGCTGCTCAAAGAGTGCCATGGTATGATGCCACATGAGGAAAAATGTATAAAACAGTTGTGTCATCTTAAACATCTAATGAGCTAAATCTTCTCTATCGTCGTCTTACTTGTAGCTGAGTCCACTGACAGCGTGCTGGTGAGGCTGGCCCTCAGTCTGCTGCAGCTCTGTAAACTCGCAGCCAACCACCCCGGAGGAGCCGAGATTCTGGGTATAAAATCAAATTACTTTGTCTGAGCATTATTGATTGTTTTCAGTTTTACAAACACCAGTCTTTTTCATGCAGAGGGGGTAGGCAGCTGTCTGGGAGAACTGGGTCCTATAGATTTCTCCACCATCGCCCTGCTCCATGGCAGAGACCCACTCTATGAGAAGGCTGTTTCTCTCTTCACCTCCACGGAGTCACAGTGTCTTTACATCATCCTCAACTGCATGAACGACGCACTCACTCACCAGCGGTACAGTGAAACCTAGATCAAAAGTTTATTGTGCAGTTTATTGTGTAATTCAGCCCTCAGCTTTCTTCAGCGTAAATCATTAACGTGAAGAAACCCGAGGGCTGAAATATGTCCATTATTCTGCTGCCATGCTGCGATAAAATAATTAAACCTCGTCTGCGAGTGCTGATGATTTCATGTGCACATTTGCAGGATTGAGGTGAGGAAGGCAGCCGCTCAGTGTGTGAAGAGCATCCTCGCCACTCAGTCTGGAGTCGACTTCTGGGAGGAACACAAAGACAACAGAGACCCCCTGCTGGCCTACCTCAATCCCTTTAGACAGGCCAAGAAGAAGGTGGGTGAAAGACGTTTCTGTGTGTACAGTGTACATGTGTACCACTTAACAAAAAAGCTCAATAAACAGGTTTTACAACTCTTCTCCCTCGCTTGTATGTTTTAAATATAAGAATGAACTTGTCTTTTTGTGTATGCACATGTATCATCTGTGTCCGTCTCTGCTGTCTGATCAGGTCACGGCTGTGAGTGCTCAGGAGAGTTTGGACGCCAGGGAGAAGCTGGAGAGTCCGGTGTTTTGGATTCCCCAGGCAGGTGGCCACAAGGCCTGGCTGAAGGCTCTGTGCACTGCCCTTCTCGACAGTGGAGGAGTCAGGAGTGAGGCTCTGCTGCTGTCACGACCGCTGTGTCTGGTGAGCACACGGACGTCATCTAAAAAAAAAGATCAGTCGAAAAAAATCCATAACAGTTTAAATGTACAATGTATTACCTTGCCATCAGAGAGCCCTCTCAGATGGGAAATTGCCATTATCACTCTCTTCAAACCAACCAAACTCCAAAGGCGAAGTCAGTAATTTTACCTCACAGAGCACAGGAGCTGCTGGTCTACTGCTGCCTGATCAGTTTGTTTGTGTTATTGTGTGACTTTGGTGTCTTAAAAGGTTAGTTTGGATTTGCAGAAGTCACACAATAACACAAACAAACAGGCAGCGGTAGACTTCTGTTTTCTACAAGATAAAATTACTTATTTTGTCAAAGAACTCTGGTGGCTTTGATGAAAACAATATTATATCTATATAAAGGCTCTCTGACCGGAAGGTTAAGTGGTGACAATGATCTGAAAATTGCGTACTCCTCTTTGCTTCTCCAAATTGGGGGCGTGCTGACCGCCATCAACTGTAGTCAAGACAAGTCACTTTTATATAAAATAAAAAGCACATTAAAAACAACCCAGGTTGACCAAAGTGCTGTACAGACCAGAGCAGGTAGATTAAGTCACAAATAAACAAATCATCTGTGGTCCACATCCACTAGTTTCCCAGTCACACTCCATTCTCTCTATCTGTCTACAGGTGTGGGTGGACTGCTGTCAGAGGCTGCTGCCCCTCATCATTCACTCCATCCTGTTGGATGACTCTAATGGTTCGTGGAGGGAGACGCTCTCCACCCACATTCAGGACTTCTTCAGCTTTTGTTCTAGAAGCGCACAGGCCTCCAGTCGCTCTGCCACACCTCTCAACTCTGACTCTGGTACGTTGTGAAGTGTGACTCATAGTATTGATCTTTTATTGCTCACTTCATTTTCTTACTCAGGCATTTTTTTAAGGCTCCTGTTCACAATAATAAGCCTAAATTTTTAACAGCGAATGGATTTGATAACTGTCATCACATTCAGGAGTCTGCATATTTTTGTTTTATTGCTTGTGGTAAACATTCATCATACTTTTCAGAGTCGGACACTGGCAGCCAGGGCTTGTATGACAAGACCTCTCTGCGCACCATGCTTGCTGTTATTGACTATCTGAGGCACCAGCAGAGACCCCTGGAGGCCGATAGGTTTGAAGTGTTTTTGTAATTAAATATGTTTCAGATAAAAGCAAATGTTCAGAATCTCTGTATTTACTCTTTGAACCTGCTATTTATCTGATTTGCTCATGCTGTGTCAGACTGATGTGTCTCCATTACTGTAGGTGCATGTTAACACATTAACACTGACTGTGTCCTTCCTCCAGCAGCTCCTGTGGCACAGTGTGCGACTCAAACTTCTGGCTGGAGCTGAACTACCTGGAGGTGGCCAGAGCTGCTCAGTCCTGCTCCGCGCATTTCACCGCTCTGCTGTACACTGAGATCTACATCGACAAGATCAAAGCTAACATGGAGGAAAGTCGCAGGTATGCAGTTAACTTGTAAACCGGAGGACATTTTACTACATGGGATTTTAATTCTTGTCTAGTCTACATAAGTCTGAAAAGCTCCTGCTTTTGATACTTTGTGATCCAGCACCCAACCCAGTGGGCCTCTGGGATGTGTGTCCTATTTTTATCATACTTTAGTCTACTTAAGTCCTACATAATATGTTAATTTGTTATTTGTTTGATTTTTGCAGTTTTTATATTTTTTTTATCTGGGAAATGATCACAAAAAATAAGCAAAGCATTATTAAAAGTAAATCTACAGATCACTTTTTGATTTTCTTTTTGCATTTTGAGAGTTTCATCCAATTCTCTAACAAATCTGCAGAACAAAGTCCAAAGCAACACGTAAGATCAATTTTGAAGAGAACAGCCAGACGTTCACCATCTCCAGCCTGACTGAGAAGAGTGTGGAAGACACCAACATCAGTCTGCAGGTCAGCTCTTCATGTCAGACATATTTTTTGCATTGACATTGCATTTTGTTTTCTAAAATTAAAAAAAAATTCTAATTCAGATTTCTTTTTGGTGTATTTCTGGGAAAAATGTTGTCCTGAAATAGTTAGTTTGATTTATTGTGAGTTGAGTGTGGTGCTAAACATGCATTGTAATGTTACAGGTGTTGGAGACAAGAATGTAAATGGCTGTGAAGATTTATTTCCTCTCATTTGTTCTGTGTTCGTAGGAGCTTCTGATTGAAGTGTATCGGAGCATCGGAGAGCCTGACAGTCTGTATGGTTGTGGTGGGGAGACGATGACCAGTCCACTGACAAGGTAGTCTATAAGTAGATTAAAGGGATAGGCTGGATAATTTGAAGTAAGGTTGTATGAGGTACTTATCCATAGTCAGTGTATTAGCTACAGCAGATGGTGGTCGATGTGTTCCCAGTTGGCAGAACCAGCAGGAGTACCATGCAGGAAGCTCAATTATGAACTGCTGTGGACAGGGTCAGCAGCAAAATGTATCTCAACCTCTTCAACAAATCAATATCAGTTTAAGTGTACACTATATTTAGAATATTTTCTCTGGTTTACTTTGCCGTCTGACAACTTTTTCCTCCAGAAAAATGCCGTTATATAAGCCAAATATCACTCTGATTTTACCTCACAGAACACAGGAGTAGTTGCAGGTTTACCGCTGACTAAGTCTGTTAGTCTGTTCGTGTTATTGTGTGACTTTGGTGAATCTGAAATAACCTTTTAAGACACAGAAGTCACACAATAACACAAACTAACTAACATGTCAAGGCAGAGGTAGATCAGCAACTCCCATGTTCTGTGGGATGAATTTACTGAGAGTCTGGTGGTTTTTGAAAGAGCAATATTTGGCCTGTATAACTGCAGTTTCCTGCCTGAAAAAGGCACTCTGACAGCAAGGCAAAGCAGTAAGAATATTCCAAATATAAACGATATTGATTTTTTTAGGTGGTTGAAACATGTTTTGTTGGTGACCCTGTCCACAGCAGTAAATTGCTTTGCTTCCTACACCAGTGCTCCTGCTGCTTCTCCAGACTGGGGGTGTGTTCATCGCCATCTACTGTACCAAATACACTGACCATCTAAAAGTACCTCATTCTAACTACAAACTAGCCCTAGAATTAATGACACCTGATCACATCTTTCTCATCATCACTTGTACCCTACAGGGTTTAATAGTTATCTGAACTACAAAGGCTGTTTTGTCATATTAATTTATAGGATCCGAACCTACGAGCATGAGGCAATGTGGGGGAAGGCTCTGACTTCATACGACCTCCACTCTACCCTGCCTGAGGTCACTCGACAAGTGGGGATTGTGGAGGTAAAATAATAAAAGCTACATTAGAAATACCTTTCTCATCAGGTCGTGTGACAGCCAGGTGTTCATGTTCTTCAGTGGCAATGTTCTCACTCCCCGTTGCACCAACAGGGCCTGCAGAACTTTGGTCTGAGCAGCATCCTCGCCACATACATGAGGGGTCTGGAGAGTGAAGGGGTGGAGTGGGGGGCAGAGCTGAGAGAGCTCCGCTTCCAGGCCGCCTGGAGGAACACGCAATGGGACTGTGAGCTGTCAGAGAGGTGAGCCAAAGGGGGCGTAAACACACTACACAAAACACAACTCTAACTTAACAGAGAATAGGAGGTAATCTCTCACTTAATCTCACTTTCTTTCTTTCCAAATGTTTTGTTTCGTTTTGTATCAGGAGTGAGAAATCCAAACCTGGTTTCCATGAATCAGTGTTTTGTTCCCTACAAGCACTGAGGGACAAAGAGTTCTCCATATTTGATGAAACTATGAAACAGACCAGGTATGGTAGACAGTTAGATATAAAATGTAAAGTTTAAACTCCAGTTCACTTCTCCACTAGCAAAATAATTCACTCATCTGTGTGGTTGTGTGTTTCTTCAGGGTGCAGAGGTGGAAGAGCTGTGCAGAGGCAGCCTGGAGGCTGTGTCTTCTCTGTATCCAGCTCTCAGGAACCTGCAGAGCATCAGGGAACTGGAGAGTGTTAAACAGCTCTTTTCCAGGTGATGTCATCAGTCAAACATTGTCTAATTAGGCTGATGGAGAGTGAATTTTTAAACATCTTTTCTAATAAATATTTGCTTTATACACTTTTTCTATCAGGCCCTTCTCAGATGTGACTCTGAGGGAAGTTTGCAGCCAATGGCGGCAGCACTCGCAGCTGCTTACTGACAGCGACTTTGCTGTGGTGGAGCCTATCCTGGCGGCCCGCTCTGTGACCCAGCACACCCTGATGTCCAGGGTGGCAGACCCTGACAGCACCCAGTACCTCAGCTCTGTGCTCACTGACCACCTCTTGGAGCTCTGCCGGCTGGCTCGCAAGGCCGGGAACACGCAGGTAGCACCTGAGAGTTTGTAGATGACTGTTGTTACCACATTACCTGGAAAATAACCACACAGGCAGAGTCCTTACAGTGCTGTGGTTCTTGTCCAGCTGGCAGAGCGGGCAGTCTTTCAGATGAAGCAACATGGTGGTAGAGGGTCCTGGGCGTCATCCCCTGTGTCGTCATGGCAACTGGAGGAAGCCCAGGTGTTCTGGGCAAAGGAGAGCAGGGACTGGCTCTGGGGCTGCTGAGACAGATGATTAACAACCTAGAGGACAAGGTGAGATACAAACACACAGCATCTTTCTTCAATCCAGGTTAATCGTTTACATTTAAACATTATATTGAAAATCTCATCACCATACTGCAGCAAAAGGTGAGGAAGCTTTCTATCAGTCCTAGATTATGGTGACATGCACTGCTTCCACTCTCAAACCCCCATTACAGGAGATTCTGTGTAACAAAGCTGGGTGGCGTGATAAACACTTGTATCTTTTCATCCATATCTCAACATCTTTGCAAATGAGGGAAACCTCAATGATTTTCGAGGTTTAAATAAAGATGTGAATGAATTATGGAACAAAACCTACATGTTATAATGCTACCATCTGGACCATAAGTAAGATTGAGCCATTTTCAAACATCACCACCTTCGCAATCATACATCTGATTAATTAAAATAAGTAAAATCCAAAATATCAAGAGGCTTCACTGAACTGTTCTCTTTGTTTTGTTTTTGCTGTCAGGTGGACTTGAATCCTGCTGTTGCTCCGGTCTACACAGAGTGTCTCCGGCTGTGTGGCAACTGGCTGGCTGAGACCTGCCTGGAAAGCCCTGGAGTAATCCTGGAGAAGTACCTGGAGAGGGTAAGAGGAAGCTTATCGTATCCCGATAACCTGGCTAGGTTAGCTTTATTAATAAATAAAGGGCCACTTTAACTAACCAGGATTAAGCCTTGTTGTATGAATTAAAGTATTTCAGTGGGTAAGTGTTCCAGAGAGCAGAAAAATGAAAAACAGCTACATCTATTCCTTGGTAGGAGATTTTATAACAAAAAAAAAATCCATCTCATTCTGATGCAAACAGGAAACTAAAGAGTCTCAAAATGTGTGTGATGTATGTAACTTGATGAATCTCTCTTAAGCACACATATTTGTTCACATTCAGCAGGCTTCTCTCACAGAAATGAACGAGTTATTACCCATCAGCCAGGCAGTGTGCAGACACCTGCACTTAAATACTTACACATGAATTATTTATTTATGTCCAAATAAATAAGGGCCAAGACAGATTCTTATGGAGCAAATTAAATTATTCATATGTGTGTGCGTGTGTGTGTCTGTGTGTTTGCCTGTACCTGTGTGCCTCTATATATTGCCAACTTTTGGGGTGGAAATCAACAGAGGTCCCACGACACTTAGGTCATGATACGATATTACTGCAGTTTTAAACATTGTGTAATATACTGAGTATTGCAGTAACATACTTTGCAATTTATTTCCTTTTTCTAACTGCAAATTATTAAGGAAAACTTTATGTCCCACAAAGAAGAGATCTGTTTCACCAAATAAGTTTTCAGTCTATTCATCTCACTTTAATCATTTTTACTGCTGCAAAATAAGAAGCAGATAGACTAACCAACACTGTCATATTACAATTTACAGTACCAATCCCTGCTGACCTCAGCAAAAAATTACCTTAGCACCATCTAGTGGTCTAAAAAAGCAATGATTTTATTTTCTACCTCCAAAAGTGTTTTAGTTGCACTTACAAAACTAAGAATTTATATAATAAGAGCTTGTTACCTGGCATCTATTTTTTTCCTCTACTAATTTACCAAATGATGCCACACTGCCACATTATTTTGAACTTCCTTTCTTCAGAGAATCTGTTAGTTAGCTTTAGGCCCCTGCTCTTCTTTTCTCTCAGGCAGTGGAGGTGATCGAGGAGGATTCAGGAGTTCATCAGGACGCCAGGCTGCAGAGTCAGCGGACAGAGGCCTTCCTGTCTCTGGCCCGGTTCTCTGACGCTCAGTACCAGAGCATCGACAAATACATGAACTCCTCTGAGTTTGAGAACAAGCAGGCGCTGCTGGAGAAGGCCAAAGAGGAGGTGGACTTGATGAGGGAGCGTAAAGTGACCTCCAACAGGTCTGTTGCACTGATTTTTTTGTGCACAGTTGCAGGGAAAAACAGTTAAATAAACAATTGAGAGACTTAAACGGCTAATTAGATACAGACAAAAAATCACAGCTAGTGTTGTACTTGCTCTTCGTCTGACCTCACAGGTACACGGTAAAGGTGCAGAGAGAGCTCGAGCTGGATGAGAAGGCCCTGTCCAACTTGCAGGCGGACAGACAGCGCTTCCTGTGTAAGGCAGTGGAGAACTACATCCAGTGTCTGGAAGAAGGAGACGAGCACGACACCTGGGTGTTCCGCCTGGCTTCACTCTGGCTGGAGAACGCCGGCGTGAAGGCTGTAAATGACATGATGAAGGTTTGTAAAACCATAATTTCTTATTTTTGTATTTGAGCTCAGGATAAAAGCCACGTGGGAAACTCTTGATTTCAATGCTTTTAATTTTTTCTTCCAGAAAGGAGTGAAGAAGATCCCATCCTACAAGTTTCTGCCCCTCATGTATCAGCTGGCCGCTCGCATGGGGACCAAGATGGCACCAAGTATCACTGAGGACACAGGCTTCCATGATGTCCTCGACAACGTAATGTAACACTTTTAATACACAAAGGGATAGTTTTGATTATTTGAAGTGGGGTTGTTTGAGGTACTTATTGAGGAAGCAGTGGGAGCTAAACAATATACTGCCGAGGACAGGGTCAGAAAAACATAGCATAGTCACCTAAAAAAGGTCCATCAAAAAAACATATCAGTTTAAGTGTATACTTATATTTAGAATATTTTCACTGCTTTACTTTGCCATCAGACAGCCTTTTCTGAAGGGAAACCACCGTTTTATCACTCTGTCCAAACCAACCAAACTCCATAGGCGAAACCACTAATTTTACCTCACAGAACACGGTATGCCTTTGCCTTGATCGGGCAGTTTGTTTGTGACAGTGTGTGACTTGGGTGAATACAAACTATCCTTTAAAACAGCCAACAAGTCCAACTTTATAGCAAATTTAAGATTATCGTCTCATATAGATAATGGATTATATATTACTACCTTTTTGAGGAAAAAACCCTTCTGCTTCACTCGTTTCTTCTCCTCACAGCTGATCTGCCGAGCGTCTCTGGAGCACCCTCATCACACGCTCTTCATCATCTTCGCCCTGGTGAACGCCAACAAAGACGAGAATTTCTGCCGGAGCCGGCCATCTAAGAGCGCTCCTCGGCAGCCCTCCCCATTTGACCTGGTGAGACTTTGATAAGATAACTCACAGTTTCATGTGTAGTTTGAACATGACATGTACCTATGATGCAGGAATATAAAGGAAAATACATGACTTGTACAGAAACAGATGGTCTGCTTCTTACTTGTAGCCAAAGAATTTCTCACTTATGTGATAACCTGCTATGTTTTTCACACCCACTTGAGTTTGATTGGTTGCATCACTGTTTATATTGAACAAAGACAACATAGTTCTGTAATCAGTACGTTTCCATTTCTTCTGGAATTTATTGCAAATATTATCAGTGAAATAGATGTTTACTCAGTGTGATACTCAAGTGAAGTTTTTCTTGTGCAGGAGCGTTCAGCTGTGGCCCAGAAAATCATTAACACGATCAAGAAAAAGAGAGCGAACATGATCCGAGGGATCGAGCGTCTGTGTGATGCCTACATCACTCTGGCTTATATGGACGCCAGCAGGCACAAGACTGAGAAGAGTGAGTAGTCAGTGTACATAAACAGACACACTGGATGGAAATTCAAGGATACAAGAATTTATCTCCTTGAAATTCCAACTGCAGTTAGTAGGCGTAAAAGTCATTTTAAGTTTTTCATGCACAATGACACACTTTGTGCAACGATGGCAACTAGTTCATGTAGTTGTAGTTCATGTATGATTCTTGTGTAAGCCATCCTTTGTGTCTTTGTTTCATTACAGAGGCTATTCCCATCCCCGCTGACCAGCCCATCATGCAAATCAGAGACCTGGAGGAGGTCGTCATCCCCACAATGGAGATCAAGGTGAAATATCATGGAACTTATCAACTTTCATCATCCCAAATCATTTTTGTTTGGAGGATGTGATGTATGTCATGAAAAAAAAAAACTTAAGTATTTACGGATGATAGAGGGAGTGGTGATGAACAACTGAAGAGGAGATCGATTTGATTTAATTTGATTGACTTAATTTTGTTCATTTGAAAGAACAATTAAACAATTCAGCAAAAATATTAACACACACTTTTGTTTTGCTTCCATTTTTCATGAGTTGAATCAAGAGATCTGAGACTTCTGTGCACACAAAATGATTATTTCTGTTAAAATTTTTGTTCACAAACTAAGCCACCTAACCCTGTGTGAAATAGCTGTAGTTCAGTGCCTAATACAGTAGATTTTGTGTCTGAATTGCTTGAACATTGCGGTAAATGACATGTCAATACAAACTTCACAGAATGTGAAATTTTAGCTTCACTTTTTGTGCTATAAAATGAGTACTTGGTCATTTTGTTCCTGTCGCACATCTTAAACCACACAGAATAGCACAAAATATTTAACACTCTTCAACAAGTGTGTTGCATAATAATAAAAGCTGTTTCATCATCTCAACAGGTGGATCCATCCGGTCGCTATGACAACCTGGTGACTGTCAAGTCCTTCAAGCCCCACTATCACCTGGCCGGAGGAGTCAACCTGCCCAAGATCATCGACTGTGTAGGATCTGACGGCAAGAGCAGGAGACAGCTGGTCAAGGTGGGTGACGCTGTGGCCTTGTTCAGACTTGTGTATCTCGATTGTATCCAGATTGATTTTAAAACTCAGGAAACTGCAAATTGGATCCAAAAAAATGTTATTCCAATTGGATTTCTACCAATGTGTGTCACTCTGGATGGTCCAGATATTTAAATCGCATACCACAGTGTCTTCTGTGTCCCTCGCAACATGACACATAAATTACATCAAATCCAGAGTGACAGGAGTGCATCAGAGCAGCTGAACAGGATCCATGATGCTACCAGCAGAGCTCGGTCAACAAGATATGACCCTGTGCTGCTTTTATGGGAAAAGTTGATCAAGATCCCAAGCTTGCTCAACTGTTATCGGAACACAGAACAAAATGAAGGATCAATTGTTTGGATGGGGTCGCCACCCTACGTTGTTACCACAGCAACCTATACAGATTGGTTGGTGATGCCTGGACACACAAATCCAACCTGATCACTTGCAAATAACCATTGGTCTGTCTTAAAAATCTGATTTGAGAAACAAATCTGATTTGCCTGCAGTGTGAGCAGAGCCTTTGAAAGCGTGTATCTTGTTAGAAGTTTGCCTTTGATTCTCCGGGTAAGTGAGGTTGAGTTTATGTTACAAACATGTGCAAAGACATTCCTTTGTGTCAGATATGCGTGTGTTCTCAACTAAACAAATCCCCTCTCTTTGAAGCTAAAGCTGCCGCTGTCATGTGTGATTAAAGTCTGACTGAACTCTTTTAACTTCAGTTCTTTTCCATTTCACTGTTACTAATAATTAATCTTGTTTTTGTACCAGGACAAATACAAAGTTTGTGCTTTCACACCTTTGTAATGACGACATTCTTCAGGAGACTGTTTGTGTGAGCGTGTGTTTGTTTGCAGGAACACTTGTCAGCCACTTAAAGGCTAATAATTCACCACTTGGACACTTGGGAGAGTCATGGTGAAATAACAGATTTAGTGGTTGTTAACCTAATTTACTTTTTCAGGTCAATATTATTCATTATTATTTATACGATTTCCCTCCTCATTAATGTCACATAGAGAAAATGTGTATTTTTTTGTGTTTTGTTTTTAAATTAATTTCAAATTTGGTATTAGGACTCTCTTGTAGATGCTCAATCATGGAGAATATGTCAGTGATATTTTACAGTCCTGGAAAATGATGGGAATGCTGTGCATCAAAACCAGTTTCGAGATGAAAATCAGACATAATATGACAGGATAAAACACTAAATACAATACAGCGCTATAATTTCTTTGTTATATTTATATAGAACAGGAATTACCAGACTTTTTCAGCTAGAGACCCAAAAGAGAAATTTGGTGTCTCCCCGGGACCTAAACTTACAAAAAATACATTGTGAAATGACATTTTGTCTAAAGAACACAACAAACCATGAATTTAAAATGTAAAGAAATGTATTTATTTCATTATAAAAATATATCACAGCAGCGATAATCAAAGTTGCTGAGAGTGATGTAAAGTTTCTCACCACCTCAGAACAAACTGAAACATTAAAAGGCTTTTAATTTGGAACAGATACAGGACGTGTTGAGTTAGTATTAACAGCGTAATGCAATAACGTAACCTTTAACCTAACTTTAACAGGACACACCGGAGCGGATCAAAATGAGAGTTTGCACTAAAATGTTGTACCAATGGCCCATACTTAAGATTTTGCCAACTGCCATTTGTTGCTGAGTCATTGTTAAGTTTTCTGTTTTATGTTCCAAAATGCAAATGTTACTTTTTGTTGGTGTTTGCACTAGGGCCGGGTGTCGGTACTCAGTGCCTTTAAGGTAACAATTGAAATAACCCAGTACCAAGTAGTATAAAAAATTAACCCACTCAAATGATACCTGAATTCAATCCTTTTGGTACCCAGATCTAGAAAAAAATGATTATTTATATGGTTATAGTTTTAACCAGATGTGGGTGGATGTTGCATTTCTTGAGGCCAGCTGTATTTTACTACAGTGTTAAAACTGTTGTTTACTGTGCTGAATGTTGCTAAAAACTTCTTTGTCATTTCTTTGTCATGCCACACCACCTGCCACTACTTTAGAAGATGCATGCTATTCTGCCCTTTAGAGACCCATTAAAGAATGGAGCTGTGAGCCATTTTGGGTCCCGATCCATAGTTTTGAAATGCTGATGTAGAAGACAGACTTGCGTGTTTTAGCGTGCTTTATTATTCTCTGTGATGACCTCTGCCCTCGGTGTGAACAGGGTCAGGACGACCTGCGGCAGGACGCAGTTATGCAGCAGGTCTTCAGCATGTGCTCCATGCTCCTGCAGCGCAACACAGACACTCGGAAGAGGAAGCTCAAAAATCAGACGATACAAGGTTACGCACATCATGAGCTTTATAATTCAAAGAGAATCATAAATCAGGACTGTGCTGTTCTGTTACATATTTCCTTTGATCTTTGTGTCATTGATTTGTAGCTCCCTTATTTTTATCATCAAAGCAAATAAAGAAAAAAACACTTACACCTGCTTTGTACTCGTTCTTCATCCCAGGTGGTGCCGTTCTCACAGCGTAGCGGCGTGTTGGAGTGGTGTTCTGGCACGGTGCCTATTGGGGAGTTTCTGGTGGATCCCAACAAAGGAGCCCACAAGCGCTTCAGACCCCAGGACTGGACCAATCTCAGCTGCCGCAAGAGATGATGGTACTGCTGCTCATATTCACACACACATTCTGAGTGTAGTTGGATGGAAAAGATACAGCAGAGTAACACTCAATCACTGAGTTTTCTGTACAAACTGCAGATCCAGTCAGTTCTGGATGTCCGAATGTTCCTCATCCCTAAAATAAGTAAGTAAAAACCTGTCCTATCGTTAATGTCATGCTGTCACTACAGGAGACTCAGAGGCTGGCGTTTGATGAGAAGCTGCAGGCCTACAGCGAGGTGTGCAAGAACTTCAGGCCGGTCTTCAGGTATTTCTGCATGGAACGATTCCTGGACCCCGCGGTGTGGATGGAGAAACGACTGGCGTACACTCGCAGCGTGGCCACCTCCTCCATAGGTACAGACAGCACTGTGTTCACTCCAGGTTTTGATGCTATAAATAAAATATGTCGTGTACAGAAACAACTAGTGCTGCATCCGGAATCACAAACTATGCACTACATACCCAATATGTGACAAGCCTCTTTGCCAATTGAGAGGGGTAACCTGGTAACCGATGCCAACAATGAACTACTTTTAAAAATGGATTACTCCTCCGCAAAGTTAAACCTTTCTTAAGTTTAAATTGAAGCATTGTTGACATTATGCCTAATCCTGCCATTTCATCATTTATAAATAAGAAAGAAAAAGTATATCATGTGATTTTAGTTAAATAAACTGTTAAAATCTAGGTTTATATGTGTTTACATTGTTTATTAGAAGATCATCATTTTATTAGAAGGCTAATTATTCCATTTACTGGTTTCATCTGTTGTTAAGCACAGACTCTTACTTCCGTAAAAAGTTTTAACTCTGTCGGGCTGTTTAGACCGAGGGAATTTAGGAGAGTCAAACTAAGATGTTGGATGAACATTTTGTTACTGCCCTCAGTCCAGGAATAAGGACTAATGAGTTATAGTTTTTAAAAGAGTATTTTTTCATTTGATGTTGATAGAATAAACACATCTTTAAGATTTGATATCGTTCTGTTTCTGATGCAGCCAATGAGTTACTTGCTAATTCTTCTTTTTTCATGCCCACAGTTGGCTACATCGTAGGCCTGGGTGACAGACACATCCAGAATATTCTGATTGATGAGCAGACTGCTGAACTGGTGCACATCGATTTAGGTAAAACTAGTCACTCATTAGTTTTATTTACTGTGTGTAAACATGGAAAGTTTAGTTTTCTCTTCAGAAAAGGTGAGGCTGTGTAAACAACCGCAGAGCGAGTGGAGCGTGCTGAAGCACTCGTGTTGATTTGTAGGTGACTTTTGATCAGACTGCATGTTTTGATTTTACAATAAAAGATTAAAATTAATTCACATATGTACAGTAAAATACAACCATTCAAAGCTCTGACTTTAAAGACATTGTGAACTCTTAACAAATCTCTGTGTTTCCTTTGCATTCATTTCAGGTGTGGCCTTCGAGCAGGGGAAGATCCTCCCCACCCCTGAGACCGTCCCTTCAGACTGTCCAGAGACATCGTGGATGGGATGGGTATCACTGGAGTGGAGGGAGTTTTCAGGAGGTGAGGAGGAGTCAGGGAGGAGGTTGAAAAATGTAATTAAATGGTAGTTTAATATGTTAAACTGTAGAGGTTAATATGTTAAAATTAATCAACCACAAATCTGCTTAACTACAAACAGTTACAAATTAAGTACAAAGGGCATACTTAACATTACTTTACTTTTCTCCAGTCAGCCATTGTTTTATATTCATGTCTCTACAGTGTGAAAAGGTTTTGGTTTGTGGTACCTTCAAGGACACGCTGATGAATAAAGAAAATTAAATAAATCTACTAAATACAGCTATGTAAATGCTAATTTAAAAAAAGAATAACATCTCAAGCCATGGCTTAAGAGTTGTCTTTAAAAGCAGGGTCAGTGTTTTATATGTACGTTTCCTCTGGCCAGATGTTGTGAGAAGACTATGGAGGTGATGAGGAGCTCTCAAGAAGCTCTGCTGACTATTGTAGAGGTAAGAACATGGGAACAACTTGCACACAAACACCTCTGAGCTGCACTTAAATCACTGTTTAACATGAGGTGATTTGTGTGTGCTTCTATGTGTTCATGCGCTGTTTAGGTGCTGCTGTATGACCCTTTGTTCGACTGGACCATGAACCCATTGAAGGCCTTCTACCTGCAGCACGACGAGCAGCAAGAGCTCAACGCAACGCTCAGCTCCACTATGGGTGGAGATGACATAGACAACCACCGTAAATCCAGGTGCTGCAATACATGATGAAAATGACTGATGCTGCAGAACAGTTTTCTGTCTGTCTTAAAGCTCTGTCTCATCATCTTTATACTCCTCTTCCTCCTGCAGTGACAGTCAGAGCTTCAACAAAGTGGCAGAGCGGGTGCTGCTGAGGCTGCAGGAGAAGCTGAAGGGGGTGGAGGAGGGCACGGTGCTGAGCGTGGGGGGGCAGGTCAACCTGCTCATCCAACAAGCCATGGACCCCAAAAACCTCAGCAGGCTCTTCCCAGGCTGGCAGGCCTGGGTGTAGACCTGAGAGAAGGTACACACTGCTGCTTCAGGCAACAAGTGTGATGGAAGTTGATTTGCACTTTAACAGAACTTTAATGGTTAGTCTGGATTATTTGAAGTGGGATTGTATGAGATTTTATCCATAGTCAGTGTCTTAGCTACAGCAGATTGTGGTTGGCGCACCCCCAGTTTGGAGAAGCAGCATGAATACCTGCACAGAAGCCTAGCAATGAACTGCTGTGGACAGGATCAACAACAAAACATGTTCTAGACACCTATAAAAGTCCACCTAAAAAAAAATCAGTATCAACGTAAATGTAAACTTCATTTAGAATATTTTCACAGCTTCACCTTGCCGTCAGACAGCCTTTTCCGACAGGAAACACTGCTATAGAAGCCAAATATCGCTCTCTCCAAAGCAACCAAACTCCATTGGCAAAACTAGTAATTTTGCTTCTCAGAACACGGGAGTTACAAGTCTAACACTGCTTTGATTAGTTAGTATTTTTGTGTTATTGTGTGACTTTTGGGAATCCAAACACCAAAATCACACAATATCCCAAACTAACAGATAAAGGCAGTTGTAGACCAGCAGCTCTCGTATTCTGATAGGTAAAATTACTGATTTGGCTCATGGAGTCTGGTTGCTTTGGACAGAGCAATATTTTACTTATGTAACCGTGGTTTCCCATCGCAAAAGGCTGTCTGATGGCAAGCTGAAGCTGTGAAAATATTCTACATATAATGTGGACTTAAAATTTGGTGCAGGTACTCCTCTCTGCTTGCCGGCATCTACTGTAATTTATACACTGACTATCATTAAGTACCTCCTGCAACCCCATTTCAAATAATCAGATCTAACCTTTAAAGTCAATTAGGCAAATTTCATGCAATAGTTCTTGCAAAACAGACCATAATATCACCCATTTTTGCTGCAGTAATGTGTGAATGACAAAATCTTGAAAGGAAAGACCAATTAACTGTGATGCTGAAATGAATGCCTAGTTAAAGGGATGTTTACTCTAAAGGTGAAATTGTCTGTATGTTATCCAAAGGGATGTGAATGTTTTCATACTGTTGACTGTTGTATGAAGTGATTATTGGCAATGGATGAGTAAATACATGTCTTATGAATATATGAAATGCCTTCAAACAAACTGCACTTGAACTCCTTATCCAGCACGGTTTTGTCACTTCAGCTCTTCAGTTCTTGTAGTAATACATCGTCATCATAGAGTATCTTTAGGGCTTTTAGAAATGTATGACGTATGCACAGATTTCAGCCATTCAACAGCAACTACTTCTTTTCTACTTTTTATTACTTCTCTGTTCTGTAAAAAATGCTGCATTTTAATGTAATTGCTGTATCATTAAATACATAAAACAGAAGTAAAAATGCATTTGTTTTCAGTCAAGTTTTTTGTTAAAATTGCCTCCAAGTTACATCAAAGTTTGTCTTTTTTTAAACCCTTTTTTTATAGAGATTTATTTTTTCCATTATCATACAAGACATTAACATAGGCTATCATCTCAGTTGTACAAACAGATAAAGGATAATGGAAAGTAACAAACAAAGCCAAATAGAAGCGGTCAGTCTGCAGAGTGCAGACCTCCTCACCAGGAAGCGGATGGTGAAGCACCTACTGCAATGTCACCACAACTGCCACATTCAATCAACAGAGATTTGCAAAGTTCCACCAACATTAACATGACCCCCCACATACATTGTATGCAGTAAGAGGACTGATAGAGAGCTGAACATTATGATGTCACTGCAAAGTTGACTGTAGACCATTTTGGATGTAAAATGTCATCTCATCAGACATTTGTGTGTAATTTTGTCATAATTAATGTATGAATTCTTGAGTTATGGCTAAAAATGTGTTTAGTGAGGTCACTTTGACCTTTTACCAACGACCACCAAAATCTAATCAGTTCATCTTTGAGTCCAAGTGGATGATTGTACCATGTTTGAAAAAATACCAAACACATGCATCATAGTGTATTCAAGCACAGACAGGACAGACCACCTGTAGAGACAGGAGTTCATAGATTTTTCTTTGGTGCACTGGTTGTGTTGGAGGGGTTATATTCTTCCATTTAAATAGAACTGAAATCTAATAAGGAGAAAAAGCCAATGACCTTCAGTAAGTGAGCGGGGAAATTAAAATCACCTGGAACTGAGAATACACAAAAAATACCAGTCGTGGGAGAAGGCATAATATTGCAGCCATAAGCCTTGGAAATGGTGTCAAAAATAAGACAAGAAAGTTCCGGGCAGGACCACAACATATGGATCAAAGTTGTAATTTAACTGACTGCTAATTCATTACAAGTTTATCTGCAGATCAAATAAGTGAGTTCCTCTGTATTTTCTGTCAATCATTGACTCAAGTATTGAAGCTGAATGTGTCTGTATACAGTTCATGTAGTGAAGTACCTTTCCACTGCGTACTCAGTGTAACAGTACTCACTCACCCACTCATCACGCTGACAGCTCAGCAGATAACACTTACGGCATGTTTAGATGCGGTAACAGGTCTTTTTATTCTTTTTGTGTGCTCAGGAGGGAAACTTTAAACCAGCGAGGAGTGGCCACTCAGACAATCACACAAACTCTTTACTTCATCACTGTGGTGAGAGGATGCAGAGAGCAGAGCAGGGTAAATGTGAGAGGAGATGTTAGAGGTCTGAAGTTTATCTTTCCAGAGAGCAGAGCTGTGAAAAATCTCTCTTATAGCTTTAAATACTCTCGGAGTGGACGTTGTTACTGATCAGATTATTTACATGGAAGATTGATGTTTGGATTATCTCAGGAAGACATTTTTTTCATTGGATCCATCAGTAAATTATTATTTATTGTTGGTTAAAGAGAAAATGACAACAAATCCGGTAAGTTTGATCATATTTTTAAGAGTAATGTGCATATAAATAAAGTAACTCCTATTTGTACTATAACACTAGTATTAAACAATAAAAATTGAGTGAATAAAATGTATTTGATTCGTTATTTACATTTACATTTTAGTCATTTTTCTGAAACTTGTAACCACCAAACTAGAGGGTAAAAAATTCTTAAATGTCCATCATTACAGGTAGCCACAGTATGAAAGCTTTATTCTCATCATGTCTGCTTCACTGACAGTATCTGGACCCAGGGCCTTGTTTCATCCATCAAGAGGACAAGTGGAAACTTCCTCCACCCAGCCGATCAGAGGCGATGCCTCAGTACGTTCATCATGTGGCCCCAAAACCTCCACCTGAGATCAGCCACTCTGTTCCCCAACATAAAGGTAGTTCAGACTCCTTTTTGTGTAATTAGCAGTTGATGGTGTGATTTAAATAGAACTGTTAAAATAGGATCTCTGTGTAGGTTTTCAATAGGGGTTTTTCTTAACGATTAATTGCAAGCAATAAATATCTACGTTTTTTTTAAAAATCTGTTTATTAAATTTTCATTGACACACAAATATCAAAAAGTTACATTCAAGTATCAGTGTTGTGTCAAATAGCATAGATCAAAAAAAGAAACAAGAAAGAATGTGCAAAAAAAAAATCATGTTCAAATATTTGAACAATGTGGAGAGAAAAAGCAAAACATCAAAAGAAAACAAAAATAAACACAAAATGTAATCACTAATTCTAATCAAAGTCAAATGTGAAATTCACATAATCAAAAAAAAGAGTAGAAAACATTTCAAACCCACCATAAGTACATGAATGAGCACCTCTAGTGTAGTTAGAAACATTCAATCAGAGCTGTTACTCTGGGAAAGCAGCAGACACCTTCAGCATGTAGGGAGGCTCCCCAAGTTTTATTACATTTGGCAAGTGGACCATTTATTGAAAACAAAATGTTTTTTTTTCCACTTTAACAAAGGAAAGCATGTCTTTGATATGTGAAGAGTGAGAGGGGGATACTGTACTGTAAAGTAAGTCTGCCTCATCTTTTGGAGGCCGCACAGTCGTGTGTGTGAGTGTTGTTGGTTCAGATAACACAGACTGAAACTGAATTAAATCAATCAATCAATCAATCAGACTTTATTTATAGAGCACTTTTCATGCAATAATAGCAGCTCAAAGTGCTTTACATAAAAACAAAGTACAGCGAACAATAGACACAAATGACCAACCCCCCACTACCACACACACATACACACACACGCATACATGCATACACACACACACACACACACACACACACACACACACCACATTAAAAACACAGAAATTAGAATGGTGAGGAAACGCCATCTTACACTCGCTACTTTGAAATGGGGAAACACCTGAGAGAAGATACTTGAAACTATAAAGATATCTAAAAGATGAAATTAATAAAATAAAATAAAATTCAGTGAAAGCAACACTATCAAAGTAATATTAGTCAAAGATATAAATAAAATAGAATAAAACAAGATAAAATAAATAAATACATAAATACAGTAAATGGATAAAAATCAATAATAAATATAATAAATTTGTTTTAATAAATTAAAACTAGTCTAAAGAACTAGAGAGATACAGTTAAGTTACATTACAGTTTTTAAAAGTTAAACAATCAATAGGTGTGTTACGAAGGTGAATGACCAAAACATATGTAGGTTGCAGAGGCTGAGTAACATCTATCACAGATTTATATTTTGGTTTACTCAAGATTTGGACCATGTATTGAAGCAAAATATGAAAATACACTCTCATAAATAAATACTGTAAAATGTTTCATGTCAGAGATACAGACGACATTGAATAATTAATCAGAATAAATGGTATAAAACTCAATTTTGATTTCCATATTGAGGACAGGCATTTCCCTACATATGATTGAAAATACAAATTTTAACAATAGATTCTTATTTTAATGTCAGTCTCACACAACAATCATCTCTGCCAACCATGAAGATGCATTTATATTTTATATATAGAATATTTTATACAATAAAGAACAAAAAATACAAGTGTTTTATATGAGCTAAACCTGGATAAAAACGTGAATTCATTTAACATGTTTGACAAAATTGGGTTTCCAGTCACATTGTGTGTGTGTGTGTGTGTGTGTGTGTGTGTGTGTGTGTGTGTGTGTGTGTGTGTGTGTGTGTGTGTGTGTGCGTGCGTGTGTGTGTGTGTCGTCCTGTCAGATGTGAAACAGAGGTGTGTTAAGTTCACTGTGGCTGCTGTGATCTCCCTGCTGCTCCTCCTGCTGGTGGCTGGAGTCCTCCTCGCCTACTTCTGTGAGTGCACCATTTATCCCCACTGTCCTCTGGATATCATTACTCACTATCACAGCATTTATGTGAATTTAACTTTCAGTCTCGTCTTTTCTCCCAGTTTCTTCCTGCGTCCATGGGATGCAGTGTGGTGATGATGTAGGCTGTGTGTGGGAGTCCCAGTGGTGTGACGGAGTGAAGGACTGTCCTGCAGGCCAGGATGAAGCTAACTGTGGTAACAAAACAAAACAAAACAAAACAAAAAAAACAAAAAACAGCCTCATCCAGTGAGGAAGCGCAGAATTAAACACAACCAAGATCTATTCTCTTGTCTTAATAAATATAAAATGCAGTCTACACATCTTTTACAGCTAAATTGAACATTTTAATATAATTTTTACTTTAATTAA
Organism: Lutjanus argentimaculatus; assembly: GCA_034769285.1. Classification (NCBI taxonomy): domain Eukaryota; kingdom Metazoa; phylum Chordata; class Actinopteri; order Lutjaniformes; family Lutjanidae; genus Lutjanus; species Lutjanus argentimaculatus. Next base: position 10,885,184 of record JAWZSL010000001.1, read on the forward strand.
AGCAGCCTTATATTGAAGATGTTCTGTGGCTCCACATGAATAAACTGGGGGCCATTACTTGTGTTAATTAGTGTAGTGTATTTGCATATGTGTAAATCATGATATAAGCCATATATCATCAAAGTGTCAGCACTAAGCTGTAATACAAAACTGTCCAAAATGAACAACTTACATATAAAAGTATGTGGTTTAAGTGTGTTATAAATCTTTGCTAATTAACAACCTTGTTAGATGTTTTTTGACTAATGATAGTACAGACCTAAACCTGATTTTACCTGATTGTTGTCAGTAATCTATTTGTGTGTGCTGCTTGTGCTCAGTGAGGCTGTATGGCTCCAGTTTCCTGCTCCAGATCTACTCCACTCGGAGTAAAAACTGGGGGACGGTTTGTTCTCACGGCTGGACCGAGCAGCAGGGGAGAGCAAGCTGCCAGCAGATCGGATACAGCAGGTGAGATGCTCCTGTATTACACTAGATATTAAACTGAGTCCTTTTCTCCATATTCTGAAGGGCTGATGTGTTTACATGAATCTTCCATCATGTGGTTTGACAGGGGCACATATTTTAAATCAGGCCAACAGCACGCTGACTCTGATGATGGATTCTTAACAGTGAAATCTGACTTCAACCCCGAGGCCTCCATACTGCAGCAGCTTGTGCTCAGGTTAGTCAACGGGCAGAGATGAGCCAGCACACAGTTGTTAATACTAAAATCAATATCAACCTAATTCCACCTCTAATGTGTTTTTCGCCACCTGCAGCAACACCTGCCCCAACAACAGTGTGGTGTCACTGCGTTGTACTGGTATGTTATTATTACACATCCTATCAATACAGGAAAATAAACATAAAATCAAGTTTTAGCATTTCTGAAATATGGTGAAACACAATAATTGTTTATTTTTGTTTATTTTTTCCCTTTTTATACATTCTCTTCTGCAGTCTTGAAGTTTTAGCTGGACTGTATGACATATAAGTGTGTCAGTATTGGGTCTGCATTTGTGTTGATAATATGCTGCAGCTTAAGTTTTTTGATTGCCATATTAGACTACATTAGTCAGCAGTAAGAAGGAGGATAAGACAATGCCCCGTGGGGCTCCAGTTTTAGTTAAGATAATGTTAGATTTTTCGATATCAAGCCTGACAAACTGAGGTCCAGACAAGAGATTATCTGAGACCCGCATTTGCAGTTTAAAATTCATTAACTTATCAGCTAAAAGGTGGCAAAGGGTTAAAAGCACTAGAAAAAAATCAAAACACATAATCATAGGTGGCTGTTGTTTCCATATGGCTGTAAATGCTCTGAAGCATAAAAAGTAATGCATCATGTATTCTGACATCCTTCATAATTCATTTAAATATATAAGAGAGAGAGAGAGATGTTGGACCATTTTGTCTCTGGTTTTGGTGAAATTGTGTGCAGGACTGTGCATTCTCTATAATGCTTTTGATCTCGTTTATATTGTGTTCTAGTGTCCCCAACAAATTAAATATGAAAATGAAACAGCAAACAACTTGAGCCTTTTGGAAAGCTTGATGCTTTGTTCTGTTCTTCACTTGTTTTCAGGTTCATGTTGGATAACTCTTTTCTGTTTGAATTCTGCATCTGTCAGTACATGTGAAGTTAAACAAATAAAATCATCAAAAAAGGAGGATGCCAGTGTTGTTGTCCAGATAGTTCAAAAGGGACACATTACTGTAAACCTGCCAACATGACAATATAATGGACCTTTTTCATGGCAGCCATATTGATATAAAACAGTCAGGAAAACACAGGTGTTACCAATGATACTATTTAAAGATCCAGTGGCTTAAATTGAATATAAATATTAAGCATTATATCATGAGGTCATCCTGTTCTTATGAACACAATATCTCAAGAAAACATTGAAGGAATTTCCTAAAACTTGGCACAAATGACCAATTGAACTCGAGGATGAACTGATTAGATTATGGTGGATGAAAGTCAAAGGTTGCTGTGACCTAACAAAACCTGTTTTTGGCCATAACTCAATAACTCATGTGCTACAAAAAAACAAAAAATGCATCAAAATCAATGCTGTAGTTAATCATTGACATATGCCAGACTCTGATCCCAGATTCTGACTTAAGTTGATTAAAACATTTAACCAAAAAAGTGGAAAATAATATTACTATGTAATATTTTTATTGCAGTCTTAGGAGGGAGACATGTTTGTCCTTACGGATTCAAGTGTTAGTATATTTTTTAATCTGACACTGTACAAAAAATATCTTCCTTTTATTTTGGCTGCTTTACCGTAATTGACAGGGATAATAATCACTAATATTATAGGAATATCACACATTCAAATTAAACATTTACAAACAATCTATGATTGTTAATTCTGCATTGTTAGGTTATAAACTAACCCTTAGCTATAAAACAGGTTATACCCTTCCTTTTAGTTTCCTTGGATTGGCATTTTGATTCATTTCAGCCATCCTGGGCCACATTTTTTACATTTTTACATAGAACTTTTAACACAAAGTCCATAAGGGTATTGTCTATGTAAAAAAAATTATATATAATATTCTTGTTTGCTTATGTGGGTCATATAGAGGCACCAGTATTAAATTGAGACTGTTTCATAACCTGTTTAAAATTCTTTGTAGTACATTTAAGTAAGAAAAAAATACTCTACAAGTGCCAAAAAAAAATAGTTAATTACAGTGACTATCCTCTGAAAAAAATAAGTGAATCTATCTTTCAATGTACAGACATCAGAGCGGTATCTATCGTTGTATCTTGCAAGATAGAAAGTGAGCATATTCCCCCAGTGTTGACCTATTCCTTGAAGTTATAGGCTAGAGATGTTAAGATATTCACAGTTCATATATGCCTGTAACGTAAATGAATTAGCAAATTTAAAACATGCCAAATATTCAAACCTACTCCACATTAAAATAGACAATGAGCCCATGCAGACTTCTATGAAACCTTAACTTTAAATATAAAAATGGACTTTCTTACCAAGTGTGTTGAACGCCTCAGTCTCATAGGTTGTGTTGGCGGCAATGGCAGCCTTGTTGGTCAGGCAAGTATGGTAGCAAGAGGTGAGCCCTGCCAGCCTTGGAGCCTTGGACCTCTGCTGCTTTTTCTCTTCCTTTACCTGCTTTTCTCTGTCCTTCCTCTCCTTTTCCTCTCTTTCTGTTAACCTCTTCTGTGTTTTTCTCTCCTCTTTTTCTTGTTTTTCTCTCTCCTTTTTCTCCCTTTTGTACATCTCTTCCTCTTCCTCATCCTCTTGCCTTTTTAGTTCCTTCATCCTCCTCTTGAATGCCTCTTCCTCCTCTTTCTCTTGTCTTTTTCTCTCCTCCTTCCTCCTCTTGTATGCCTCTTTCTCCTGTCTTTCTCTCTCTTTCTTCTCCCACTTGTATGCCTCTTTCTCCTCCTTCCCTTGTCTTTTTCTCTCCTTCGCCTCCTGCTTGAATGCCTCTTTCTCCTCTTTTTGATACCCTTTTCCCTCCTTCTTCTCCCTCTCCCATTTTTCTTTCTCCTCTCTCATTTGTTTTTCCTTCTTGCCATCCATTCTCTTGCCATAGGCTTTCCTCCCTTGCACCCTTGTCCCTCTGCTGGGTTACTTGCTACTCTGTCTCTGGCTTTTTGTTGTCCTCCTGCTTCTTTCCTCCTTTTCCTTCATCACTCAGCTGTTCCACTTCCTTTCTGCTCCTTGCCCACTCCTGGAGAAAGGACCAGGCCAGCCTCGTTCTCTCCTCCCGTTCCCGTCTGTCTTTCTCCTTATCCTTTTGTTTTTCCAAAAGCAGCTTTCTCCTGACAAGCTCCTGGATGCTGGACCTTGTTATGGCCCTTCTCTCTTCAAGCTCCTGTTTTTCTTCATCAGTTTGTCTGTCACCCCTTCACCTTGGTGGCTATGCAGTGCTAGATTCGTTGATGTCATCACAAGGCAATGGACTCTCACCCCTTCCCCTTGGTGTCCATACAGTGTTAGATTGGTTGATGTCATCACAAGGTGAAGGACTCTCACCCTTTTGCCTTGGTGCCCATAAGGTGTTGGATGGACTGGTGTCATCATCACAAGATGAAGGACTCTTACCCCTTCGCCTTGGTGCCTGTGCAGTGGTGATGGGTTGAAGTTATCACAAGGTGAAGGACTCTCACCCCTTCACCTTGGTGCCCATACGGTGTTAGATTGGTTGATGTCATCACAAGGCAAAGGACTCTCACCCCTTCGCCTTGGTGCCTGTGCAGTGGTCGATGGGTTGAAGTTATCACAAGGTGAAGGACTCTCGCCCCTTCACCTTGGTGCCCATACGGTGTTAGATTGGTTGATGTCATCACAAGACAAAGGACTCTCACCCCTTTGCCTTGGTGCCCGTGAGGTGTTAGATTGGTTGATGTCATCACAAGGCGAAGGACTCTCACCCCTTCAGCTTGATGCCTGTGCATTGGTCGATGGGTTGATGTCATCACAAGGTGAAGGACTCTCACCCTTTTGCCTTGGTGCCCATATGGTGTTGGATGGACTGGTGTCATCATCACAAGATGAAGGACTCTTACCCCTTCGCCTTGGTGCCTGTGCAGTGGTGATGGGTTGAAGTTATCACAAGGTGAAGGACTCTCACCCCTTCACCTTGGTGCCCATACGATGTTAGATTGGTTGATGTCATCACAAGGCGAAGGACTCTCACCCCTTCAGCTTGATGCCTGTGCATTGGTCGATAGGTTGATGTCATCACAAGGTGAAGGACTCTCACCCTTTTGCCTTGGTGCCCATATGGTGTTGGATGGACTGGTGTCATCATCACAAGACAAAGGGCTCTCACCCCTTCGGCTTGGTGCCTGTGCAGTGGTCGATGGGTTGAAGTCATCACAAGGCGAAGGACTCTTGTCTCTTCACCTTGGTGCCCGTGCGGTGTTAGATGGTGCCTGTCTACCATGGTGGTAGATGGGCTGATGTCATCACACGACAAAGGCCTGCCACCCCTTTGCCTGTGTGCCCCCACAGTGGTATCAGGGTTGGTGCCTTCACAAGATGAAGGTCTGCCACCCCTTCGTCCATGTGCCTTCAAGATGGTAAGAACGGTCAAAGTCCCCAGGAGACGGAGGTCTGCCACCCCTTCCTCCAGGCTCCTCCAAGATGGTCAAAGGGCCGAGGTTTATTGGAGGCTGAGGTCTCTCAGTGGATTTTACTCCAGAACTCATGCTCTCAGTGTATTCGTGGTCCACCGTTATAGAATTGCAAACACAAACACACACAATGATTATTTCACTGATAATCAATTTACTATTATTTTATTATTATCATTATCATTATTATTATTTTCAAGCAGCACAGTGATCACATTCTTTTTAGTTATCTGACTATTTTATCTTAACTCAACTTTCTAACTCAAAGGACCAGTGTGTAGGATTTAGTGGCTTTAATTGGTGAGCTTGCAGATTGCAAACACCCTGCCTCACTTTTCCCTTCCAACCTACAGTGAAACAAGTGAAAAACGAGACAGGCAGTATCAGGGGTCAGTGTTTGGTTCGTCTATTCTGGGCTACAGCAGAAACATGGTGATACCACATGGCGACCTCCATGGAAGAGGACCCACACCCATTGCACATATTACAAATACAAATGATTCGTATGCTCAGGTTTTTATAATGAATGAAATGAGAAAAAAATAACTGGCAAATATAATAAATTTATTGGTAGAGACAACAAACAGGGTAATAAAGAACTAGAACTCAAAATCAGTAACGTATTAGTGAAAAATCTGCTCACACTAACTACCAAATTGAACACTTTTATATAAACTCATGCACAAACTGTTTTTAAAATAGTGGAAATAACAGAATCAGAAGTGGCAAACACCATCAGGTCCAAAACCCATTATTTTTAAGGTTGCTGAGGAGTGGGTTGCAAATTTACTCATTTAACACCTAAATAAAGGCCACACCCCTTTGCATCTCATGCAGTTTGGGCTCCGTAGCCACCATTCCTCTGAATCAGCAAACTGTGTCTTTTTTCATAAAAAAGTTGATGCTCTCTGGATAAAAATGAGTGTGTTAGTCCCACAAGGCTCTATTCTTGGGCCAATCATGTTCACACTATAGATTAATGACCTACCTAAAAACACACATAACACAAATTACAGTATTCAAATGTACACAGTTGATGTTTTTTACTTGTGCAAAAGACATGCAGGCAGCCTCCAAAATCCTTACATCTGCAATAACGCATTTTCAGGACTGGCTCACTAAATCATGTCTCTTACTGAGCACTAAAAAACAGTGTGCATGATGTTTACAAAACAAGCTGTAGAGGTGACTCCATGAAATATGTGAAGCATCTTGGGGTCACATTGGACTTTAGTATTAGAATAACTTTTAAAAGTCATGTGGAAAAAGGTGTCAAACAGTAAAATTAATTTTACAAAATTTTAAACAAATTAGGCCATTTATGACAGTTAATGCCTGGATGTTTTTGCACACAATTATTTTGTCCCATGTCAAATATTGTTTTACTAACTAGTCACTCACAAATACAACACTTCTCCAGAATCACTTTTCAAGAAAGCCGTAATATTATCATTAAAAATTTTTGGAAAAACATAACTTGTTCAGCTTCAACAATTTTAAATACTCTAAATACCTGTTTACCTGTTTTGTAAATTTGTATTTGTACAGTGTCATTGTAATAACTCTGTTTCTTGTTGCCCTGAGGGACTACGGATGAAAATTAGCATTTTTGCTATAATCTGGCATGTTTACATCTTGTATTTTTATACTGATGTCATTAACATTCACTGACACTATCAAATAAACAAATAAACAATGTGAACATATCCATCTTGCCATAGTCTGCAAATAAATCCCAGTAAATCTTACACACTGGACCTTTAACTAAAGTAACTCTGCAGTACACTGTGCATCAAGAAGTTAAAATTCAGTTTTAGAATGAAAGCAGGTCTACCAAAAATATCACTCTAAAACACTGGCAAGTCTAAACACTAACAATATGGTTCCAAATTGAAATCAAGTATTTAATAATGTACAAATTTAACTGAGATTAATGTACATCTGAAATCATTATATTTATTAACAGTATTTTTGCAACTTGTACCGTTAATGCAAGTAATGATACTGATAATAATAAAGCAAATATTTAAATATTCATTCATATAAACAAAGAGCATGATAAATTATTAATAGGTGGATTATAAATGCTCTTGTTATTAAAAATAATAGAAATACAACCCTATCATGTAAAACAGTCAAAGATAATTAAATTTTTTTAAATGTGTTAATAGTGTGTCAAGTTTCAGATTATTCTGTAAGTTATTCCAGACAAGTGGAGCCAGACCTGAGAATAGTCGCTAATAAACACTATTGGTGATAATATTAAAAAATATATAATAATCAAACATTAAAAGCATTGAAAAAGTGCAAGCAGGAATTTAAAACAAGAGTTTTGGAGTCACATTCAGTTACACACATAAAACACATTCAATTATCTTCAATTCTCATGTTAAAGTACAAGGACTGCAAACTTTTCACTCAACATGAAATTTCCTTGTGTATTAGGAAAAACTATAAATGCAGTATGTCTTGAACAAATGCATTTTAGACAGCAAATAAAAGAAGTTTACGAGTTTAAGTTGTGTTGTTTGAGACAAAAAGTGCAGTTGCATTTTTCAGATTACAGAAAAAAGATGTTCATTTTGCTACAATGGAATTTGAGAAGATAACTCATAAAAAATATTTACTTAACACAATAATGCGAGGAACATACATTACTCCTTTCTGATCAGAATACAGTTCCATAAAACCTAAAAAGACAAGCAAAAAATAGGTCTTACCTCTCCAAAGGTTGATGTGGGAATGAGGCCCAAAGTTCTCAGCTCATGATATTTATAGAACGGTTCCATTGTGATGTCATTGGCCATGATGTGATGTCACTGACACAGTGAACACAACAGTTCTATTTTCTTTTAAACTCTGGCAGCCATCTTGTCACAAATTCATATAAAAACTCTTTTTTTTAAAATGAATTTTTAAAGTGAACTTACATATTAAATCAGTGTTTCCCGACCTTGTTCCTTTATCTGTCTTTGAGTAAACTGTCAGCCCCTGACTAAGTGACATATTTAGGTATGTTTCATATTATATTCAATGCATAACAATAACCAGACAGAACAACTGATAAACTGTACAATTAACCCAAACAGAGAACACAATAATGGCAGGAAGTTTAAAATGAGAGATTATGATGAATTTTGAGAGATTATTTCCTGTGAATATTGCATCAGAGATGAGTTTTCCTGATGTTATAGGAACATTTTCTCCAATTCTATAATGCAGATGCATTGTTTTGTGTGTTTGTTTGTTTGTTTTTATCAGTTATACATACTTAATAAGCTTCTTTTTTGACAGATTCAGTGTTTTGTTCTCACTGATGCTTAGCCATTATACTTCTTTGGTTGTTTTGACTGTGCTTTTCAGATGCAGGATGAGGCTGTTTAGCAGAGTGTGAGAGCTCTGTGAATGTAGTTTATGTTCAGGTCTGCACCCTGTCTTTATCCTGTCAGATATATTTCAAGTTTATATCATAAAGTACTTTAAATTTTAAAGATAAATTGATTGATTTGTCTTCACAGAAATGTATTGTTTCAATTACTTAATTTACCATCAACACTGATGGAACATCCACATGAAAGTGGCAGTTTTTTTTTCCGTGACCCCCTGTGAAGCTTTAGCAACCCTGGTGGGGGTTAGGACCCACAGACTTGGGAACCAGTGTACTAAATCACCTCTGTAACTGTCAAGGTGACGCTGTAACATCAAGTTTATGTTTTTGCAGTTATCTTGAAAACAGCTTGGTGTGCACTCAAAATTCTTTTGCTATTTTAATCATTTAATTTATCTGCATCTTTGCTCAATTAGTCTTCTGCTTTAAAAATGTCAGTGTTTATGACCTTCTCTTATTTTTATCAAAATTCTTAATCCTTTCATTGTGGTGCATGAGTAAAGCACTGTAGAAATATATAATGATGCCATTAGAAATGAATAATTCTTTTTTGAAATTCTTGCAACATTTTTCCAAATACATATCTTGATTGAACATAAAACCATCACTTAACCTAATATATGCAGAACAGTTCATTAAATTATATGCATTAATTTACACTTTTTACCAAGTTATTTTTCAAATTAATTCTGAATTAAGTTAATAATTTAATTAAATTTGACAGTCCATAGATAGATAGATAGATAGACAGATAGATAGGATACACAGGCAGCACCTGGACTCTGTTTGACCTGAATTGAACATATCAGCACATCAGTTTTTGCCAGTTGTAATGTCAAAATGGCTGCCATGAATAAGGTCTATTATAAGATCAATTCATCAGTGTTCAGTATGTTCACTCTTACACTGCTGCAGTTATTCACACTGTGGTGATACAGAACTGTGACCTCTTTTAAAGCTGCTGTGGCAGTGAACTGCGTCCTCTCTAACAGCAGTTTTGTCCTCAGATTGTGGGAGTGGGGTGAACTCCAGCAGGGCCTCTGGGGGCCAGCCGGCCTCTCTAGGGGCCTGGCCATGGCAGGTCAGCCTGCAGGCTGGAGGCTCCCACCGCTGTGGAGGAGCCATCATCTCCCCCCACTGGACGGTGACTGCAGCACATTGTGTGTCCAGGTGAGACCTTCTCGTCACACGTCATGAAGCAATGGTTTTGGTCTGATCCAGCTTGAATCTACTCCGTCACTCTGTCCTCCTGCAGGATGTCCAACCCTGAAGAGTGGAGAGTGTACGCTGGGATAGTGGATCCATCATTAGACACTCTGTTTAACCCTTCTCACTCTGTGAGCCGCATCATAGTCCATGAGGGCTACGACAGTCTCACTCGCAGGAATGACATCGCTCTGCTGAGGCTCTCCAAATCTGTGGACCTCACAGGTACTGATAGACACGTTTACAGAAACAGAGGGGCAAAACAATGAAAAAAGTATAATGCAATTTAATCCCATCCCAACAAATGTTATTTAGCCTTCCCTCACTGATAGAATTGGGTGGACAAAAAACACCTCTAAGTTTTACTACATTCTCCAAATTGACCATACATTTTAATCTACACCTTTCTGGAGCAGTTTCAATAAATCTAAACATTATAATTTTCATGAATGGAGGATTTGTGTGCGTAACTGTTGTATTAGATCAGACTACATTAGTTTTAGTTAGGTGGACCTAATATAGCATCTTTAATACAAGAAATGCAGCCCTGTGTGCTTAACAACAAAGAAATTCCATGGACTATGTGCTGCACATAAAAAATATAGAATGAAAATAAAGAGTGGGAAATAATGCCAAAATTAATAAAAATGAGAACCATGCTATATTAGAAAGACAAATAAGATATGTTGTAAATAACTTTAGAGAATAGAATACATAAAATGCATCTTCATGTCAAATTATAAATTAGAATAAACATATAAACATGAGAGAGAATGCCATAATTACTCTAACATGGGATGATGAACACAAATCTACTTCATAATACTAATAAAAGTCAGATAAAATATGTGTGAAAGTAATACATTCAATGAATAACATGAAGAGGAAAAACTCACTAAATTATACAAATAAAAACAGTTAAGCAGAGTTCATTTACATCAAGAAAAAGACATTTTAAAAGAAGTGCAGCAGTGCATAAGTGCAAAACAAAGTGCAAAAAAGAGTTTCAGGTTTATAAGGAAAGTCAGAGCTCGTTTAAGGCTAAAATGAAGAGATGCACTTTTAGCTTTGTCTTCCATAGCTTTCAAGTATAACTGACAAAGTGTTCTGAATAAAAAAGAAGTAGTGAATAAACTGACCACAAAGCATATATTGTCTGTTACTCTGTGGAAATACAGATGTGTCCTGAGAGGCTGTAAGACTCAACACTATGACACATTTTAACAGTCATAAAGCATCTATTTTTTTTTCTTTTGTAGACTTTTAACAAACATATTCTTTTCTGTGGTAGCCTCCAGTAACATTGGACCTGTGTGCCTCCCAAATGCTGATCTAAACATCACTGCTCCTCAGACAGGATGGATAACACGATTTGGTTCCACAGTAAATGGAGGTGAGAAAGTTATGGTTCATGTTCATTATTGAGTGACAAGACATTTGTGAATACAAGGTAACAGAAAATAAATATAAAAATGATAGATTTAGTTTTGAAGTGTTTGAAGATTAAAGTGTTAGTGTTTACTGCTCTGCTGACTTTAACTCTGCTTTACTTGCTAATGATTACCATTTATTACCATATATAATGTATGTGAACAAATACTAAAATTACTTGAATTAAATGAATTGTTTCAACACTGTAAAACATCATACAGGTTTTACTTTCTGGTTATATGGCCTACTGAATGCCAGTAGGGTGGGGAATTTTTTTGTTACAATACTGCGAGTGGCCACTGGGAAAAGTTGGCAGCAGGGCTGAGAGGCAAAGCCCTGTCTAGTTCTAATAATAAGTCTATGATTCAGTCCCTACCTGCTTTAAAATGAAAAAAACTCACGCAGAAGCAGCCGGAGCTGTAAGATGTTTGTGTGAAAAAACTCAGAAAATGCAAAAAGAAACCAAACTTGTTTGTAATGTGACTGAAGAGTTGTTGGTTCAATTTGATGTCTTAAACTTATTTAACATATTTTCTCAAGTACAACTGAATAAATATCAAGTTTATTTGACCAGATGTTCGGAATCATTAAAAAATAACGTGAACTCAGCAAACTTAAAATTTTAAGGTAGCCTGGACATTAACTTTATTTATTTTTTTTTTTAAACAAATAGATGAATTTTTACAGTGAAAGTCTTGATGTCATTTTACAGACTCTGGCTCTCCGTACCTGATGGAGGCTCAGGTCTCTCTCATAGATACTGCAGGCTGCAACAGCTCCATCGCTTACAACGGCAGGATATCACAGGACATGTTATGTGCCAGAGAGACGGAGGCAGTGTCCGACATGTGCCATGTAAGACACACATGCACAGTCTTTTTTTTTTTCATTGTGTGTGTGAAAATGAAGTTATTATACTAACACCAACACAAATTACAATATGAGGTTGAACACAGAGCAGTTTGTTTTATTGTACAGTACCCACACTGGTCCACCGCCTTTAGGGCTGATATATTTAAGCATTTAGCGCAAATACATTCTTTTGATACAGACTCAAGTGATCCTTCAGATCAGTGTACTCAAAGAAATCAGTGTTCACGTAATCAGCAACAAACACTCTTTATAATGAGATATTTTCTGGTACAATTCAGTTTTTCTTGCAGAAATGGAGCAGTAGCAAACAAGCAGGTCCTGTTCTTGAAAAAATTCAAAGCATTTTCTTGCTCTTATGTAACATGCTCCGAGGCGAAGTCGAACAAGACCTGCACTGTGTTCCCTACATTATAACAGCTTTAAATAAACAATCCCACTTTGTGACTTATAACAAACCATTTATACACTCCAGTCAACAGGGAATGTAAAGTTAGAGCAGCGAGGGGCAGCTGACCATGATATCATGTTTTATTTGAACTATTCGTTCATTTCATGGACCTTGAAAGACCTTAAACTGCTTCGTAAACTGAATGAATAACATTTAGTCTGGGATACACCAACGAAGATTTTGTTTATTAAAGCCAGTTAAATCACGGTTTAACGTTATATTATAACTTCTAAGATATATCTCTTCTTTCTTTCAGGTAGTTCATGATTCTGCCAACAAGTTTTTTTAAACTAACTTTTTAGCTTGCAAGCAAACAATATAATGCTTTCTTTTTTACGTTTTACGAACTAGAAACCAGAATAATGTGTTTTTTAACCTTTCAGCTAGCAATCAATTTTAACATTCTGTCAAGCTATCAAAAACAAACAACTTTACAGCTCGGTAGCAAATCATGTATGATTTGTTAAATGTTTAGCTAGCTAGTAACAATAACTAGTTAGCAAACAGAGGAGATTTGTTTTTAATTGTGCTACAGAGCTCTGCTTAATTTTAAATCTGGATCTATTCATTTTGAACTTTTTTTTTTTTTTACTAGACTTAGATCGAATTAATCTTTGTTGGTGCAACTGAGCCTCAGTATTTAAATATCCTTGTAAAGCTTTTGACATTGAATGTGTGATCTCGTAAAAGTGTTATATGTATCTTGCAGGGTGTGTAGTTCATAATAATTCACTCAGTTTTGTGTTGAACTCTTTTTCAGACTGATAGTGGCGGACCTCTGGTGTCCCTGAAAGATGGAGTGTGGTGGCTCATAGGGGACAATATTTGGGGTGAACACTGCACTGAGCAGAACAAACCAGGTGTTTATGGCAACATCACCTACTTTCTGGACTGGATCTACCATCAGATGAGGGTAAAAAACCGAAGAAAGATTACACTTGAAGGTCCAGTGTGTAAAATCTGTAAAAAAGAAAAAAAAAAGCAGGAGCCTCTGAAATCAACACAAAATGAAAGTTCCTTTTGTTGCTGAAATAACTAATGATTTAGCTGAAAATTCATCAGTAACAGTTTTGATAACTGTATATTATTACTGTTGACCAGTCAAAATAAGCCAAGTTCTTTGGTAATTTGACATTTTTTACAGTATTTCACATTAATTCATTTTAATAGCTGCATATTATAATCATTAAGTAAGCAATAGCAGTTTTTGTTCAACTTCATACTGAAGTGATACAGCTGCATGACAGTAATGAGAGTATTTACCATTAGTTTTGAATATGATTTTGGTGTTTTAGCATTTACAAAACACAAATTATGTGTGGAGTAATGGCGGAGCAACCCCCCAAAAAGCGTAATTATCACATGAAAGAAAAAAATAATTGTATTTATTTGTTTTTCTGTTTACAGAAGCATCAAGATGACTGATGACAGGACCAAAGATCAACTGACATGTTTGTTTACAAGTGTGCAAATATACATTTTTGATAAAAGTCCCTGAACAATATCTATATCACTATCATAACTTATTTCCTATGTATTATTGTTCTTTTTTTTACATTACTGTTGACGTCAACTTTGGTTTTGTTCAAATCCATGTAATAACCTCCAGTGATTTTATAATATCTCTTTATACCAGTTATAGATATAATCATATTATCTACTGTATTGTAACAGTTTGTTTTATTTTTGTACATGTATGTGAAATAGTCTTTATTTTAGTCTGTGTATGTTTGAAATTGTAAACAGAAGTACCATGTATCAACACAAGATGTCACTCACACACCACTTCAAGCTTGTTCCCACTAAGTCCCAAAGCCATGCTTTGTTCCTGAGACAACTTTCACAAAAAGAAATATTTATTAATTTAAAATGATTTACATCTTTGATTCGGTCAGAAGCTCTTTTGTTTGTAGCACAAGTACATTTTTGGCACAGAAGAAATACACTTATAAATAAGTGGACATTCAAAGACTCAAGTGTACCGTCAATTTAACAATTTTACAACTTAGAATGATGGAGACATTGGTGCAGCACAAGTCATATCACTCAATACTTTTACATATGAAGCTGTCAGTAGTGTAAAGAGACTAACTTTTTATTGTTAACCGGTCAGCTGACTGTAGTCCATATCCATGTACTCAATACCCAGAGGGAACACGTGTTTCCAATATGTCAGTTTCAAAAATCCTTTGGCTTCTAAATTAGTGGGTTTTGTTGCAGTATACAAATGTACCACTCAACATTAGTGTCTAAAACCAAAGATCTGGGATAATACTACAATCACATTCAAAGAGATTTAAATATTAAGTTATACAGAATTAGTAAAACTACATTAATACAACAAATTGCATAACAGATTGAGAAATATTGATCTTTAGATTTACAATACACTTTTGATTGACTGAGACAAAGTGCAATTCAGCAGAGTAAGTCTCAAACTGCTGATACTGTACATCAGTTTGCATCAACAGTGAACTGAAACTCAAAGGCACTACAGGCACTGTAAACATGTGTGTAACCTCTAGTAATTCTTCCTATCAACAAATGATTGATTGAGCAGCTTTTCCTCTTAAAAGGGAAAGTTCAGCACTTTTCATGTGGATGTCTAGTCAGTGTTGGATGGTAACTGAAGTAATAAATTCTTCAGTGCGAGCTAAAATGACCAAAAAAGCTGAATTCTCTTGCTCATGGAGCCATGCTGGCAATGCCTACATGTACCAGGATGCATCGTACTTCAGCTTCTGATATCCACGCCCATGTTGCTGTGTGTCACCACCCTCGCCTATAGATATTACTTTGTTGGCTAAAACATAACTTTAGGTGACAAAATTACTCATCTAGCACGCCCCCTGGTTACCCAGAGGTGAAAACATAAAATCCAAGCTGAAACAGCCCGTTTCTTACTTCACACCAATGAAAGCAGCAGATTTTGCAGCAGGAGATCTCATTGTTTAGTCAGTGCAGTGCAAACTGAGGAATTTAAGCTTAAACTGGCTACATTTACCATCAACACTGAATGGACATCCACATAAAAAGTCCAGAATTTTCCCTTTAACTTCAACACACAGGTTAACTTCAAAATATAAGGAGACACTAGAAACATTCCTTCACCCATCACAGAGTTAAATTAGATTTTTAAAAAACATATGTTGGAAGCAGATTATCTACTGTAAGGGCATATTTTATGAGGTTGTATGCCCTTAGAAATGAATAATATACAGTTTACCTGGAAATGACATCAATCAGTAACTTGTAAATTGTTCAAGAAAGCAGCGACGGCTGTTGAGCATGTGCTGTTATTGATTGTCTATAAGGAAGACTTTTCACCCTTTGCTATTTTCACACTGTTGTACATCATTGCTGGTGTGATGTTTAGTGTGTCAGGAGTTATTTGTGTTTCATACTTTGGTTCAACTTTCTATTTGTATTAGTGATGTCCTACATTTCCCAGGATACTTTTTGACAGCCCAGAGAACAAGAAACAAGAGAATACGCCTGAACTTCATTTGAGTAGGCTGGGAGGGCAATACTAACAGTGTACAAGTCTTTCCAGTTGAGAAAAGGTAGTCATACCAAATACTACATGACATTATGAACTCTTAAAGCTACAGTCAATGGAGAAACGACACCTGTTCTTCTTCTTCTATGCTGAATGTTTTTCTCTGTGTCACAGTATTTACATGTGACATGATATGACAAATAATCAGTGAGAATAAAAAGATACATCACCAACAGGACACTAGAACCATAAATACACTGACAGCTGTTTTTAAGAAGTGCTTTCAGGGTGGGTTTCCCTTCAAGAGGCAGTTGATCTGTCCGTTTCTACCTCCACAGGGCAATCTGCTGAGTGCAGTCCAGAGTCAGTCAGACATTCAGAGCCGAGTGTCACTGTCCGGTGCAGGCCAAGCCTCACCCCTTTCCCCACTGCTGTGGATGCTCTCCGCTCACAGTCCCCCTGCCCGTTCACCCTGTTCACCCTGTCCGCCCGTCCATTTCCTCTCAGTCACTTGATGCGGTGGCGGACCAGTGAGGACTCATCCGTTATCTCCCCAGAACGGTCTCTGCGTCGGCAGGGCAGGACCAGCAGGAGCAGCAGGACGATGAGGACCAAGGCGCAGACCGCCATCAGGGCGTAGGAGATCACCCACAGGAGAGGCTCCTTCAGCATCCCACCAGAGCAGTTGGCCGCCACATCAGCTGCTGAGAAGGGCCCCGCGATCTCTGACAGAGCTGTCCCGCCACTCACTGTAGAGAAAATACAAGACAGACCTCAGTCGTAAAAAGTAAAATGTTTAAAGTGCAGGAAATCCAACAGCTGGTTATGTAAATATCAATGCACCAGCAAAAAAACCCCAAATGAACCTCATGACCTTTAAAAATTAGCTAAAAAATAGTATTATTTATATATAAAGGCCCCCATAACCACAAAATATAATGTCAGACATAAAATTATCCAAAGAAAAATCTCCTCCTGCTTCTTTTTAACTGGCTAACATACTATTCACTCCAACTTTGCCTGGGAAAATGTAAACACAGGCTCGTTTCATCTGATTTCAAGGAGAATCTGACCTGGTGGCAGGCATTAAAGGAGAAATATGTAATATATTTACTGTACTAAATCATAAAATGACCGTGATATGTCATCAGAGATTAAGGACACATGGAGTTGAGTAACCAGCTTCTCTGACAACAACACTACAGCCAGTATGTTCTGCTTTGAAATTTCTTTGCTGGTATGGAAGATCTGTTTTGGTTTACCCATTTCACATTTATTAGAGTTCAAATTAATGCTGAATGTTCGCCGAAAGAATAAATGTCTGTTTATGAGTCATAAGAAATCATTAATCATCTTTTTGCTTCAACCATAGACCGTACATTAAAAAAGGATTCAACCATTTTAATATACTGCCTATGGCTCAAACTCAAGTATTCACTTTTTGTCTTACATATTGCTCCTTTGAGAATAACTATATAGAAATGGCAAATCCTGTTGTTGATAATAATAATAATAATTATAATAATAATAATAATAACTTTATTTACATAGCACCTTTCATACATAACATGCAACTCATTAAAAACAACAACATAGGTAAAAACAGCATAAAAAACAGCAGTATGGCATTAAAAGACATAATAAAGAATCACAAAGAAAGAGAAAATATAAATAAATAAAATAAATTAGTAATATAAGTTCTAATAAATAGGCAGACAAACACAGATAGTAAAAAATAACAGACCAGGGTAGAAATGTATTACACTAACTAAAATCTTGCGTGAACAAGTAGGTTTTCAGTTGAGATTTAAAAGTGCCAACAGAGCTCACATGTCTGAGGTAACTGGGCAAAGTGTTCCATAGTCTTGGAGCATAGTAGCTAAAAGCAGTTTCCCCACTTGTTTTGTGGGCTAATTTAGGAACAGTTAAAATACCAGCATTGGCAGATCGGAGTGCTCTTGTTGGTTGATATGGGGTTAAAAGGTCAGGAATGTATGAAGGTGCTATATTATTAAGAGCTTTATATGTTAGTAAAAGAACCTTAAAATCAATTCTAAAAGAAATGGGGAGCCAGTGCAGGGAAGCTAAAACACGAGTAACGTGCTCTCTTTTCCTTGTCCTTGTTAAAAGTCTAGCAGCAGAGTTTTGGACTAGCTGAAGTTTTCCAATCAGTCTCTTTGGTAAGCCAGTGAGCAGTGCATTGCAGTAGTCCAACCTGTTCGTGATAAAGGCATGTACTAATTTCTCTGCATCCTGCTTTCCTAAAAAAGGCATTACTTTGGCAACATTCCTCAGGTGAAAGAATGCTGCCTTGGTCACATTGTCAATGTGGGCTTCAAGGCTTAGGTCAGAGTCCCAGATGACACCAAGACTACTAACCTGAGATTTGGTTTGTTGAGCCAAGCTCCCAAGTATGTTAAATATTGCCTCTCTCTTGCATTTTGGCCCTAGAAGTAGTATTTCTGTTTTTTCTTATTTCAGTTTTAAGAGATTGTAATTCATCCATTGTTTTATTGCTTCTAAGCAGGCAATCAGAGAAGGAAGGGCGTTCGGGTGGGTTGGTTCAACAGAAATATACAATTGGGTATCATCGGCGTAGCTATGGAAATTTATGCTGAATTTGTTAATAATGTGACCTAATGGGAGCATATATATGGAAAAGGGCAAGGGACCAAGACAGCTTCCTTGTGCGATACCAAAAGGTAGATCATGTTTCGAAGAGACATGATCACCCATACTGACATAAAAACTCCGACCAGTTAAATAAGACCGAACCCAGTCCAAAGCGCTGCCTTAAAGACCAACCCATTTTTCAAGACGATTGATTAATAATGAATGATCAATGGTGTCAAAGGCTGAGCTCCAAAAAGATCTAAAAGGATGAGGACTGAGACTTGATTTAAGTCAGTAGCACATCTGAGGTCATTCACTATTTTGATTAGAGCTGTTTCTGTGCTATGATTGGACCTAAAACCAGACTGAAACTTCTCAAACATATTGTTCTCATTTAGAAAGTTGTTAAGCTGATTAAACACTGCTTTCTCCAGAACTTTACTCATAAAAGGCAAGTTAGATATTGGCCTATAATTACTGATATTGTCTCCATCAAGATTTGACTTCTTCAGTAGAGGCTTCACTACTGCTGTCTTAAAAGCAGAGGGAAAGATGCCTGTTTCAAGTGAAGTATTAATTATCTTTAATATGAAGGGAGACAAGCTGTTGTATATGTTCTTGAAGAGTTTGCTAGGGACTGGGTCAAGACTGCAAGTGGAAGGCAATGTGCCAATATCAATTTTAAGAAGCTTAAGAAGCTTTCCTATATGACTGCTTTAATGCACAAATGTCTTTATTCATCCAAGGCCTTGGTTTATTGTGAGAACGTTTTATGGTTTTCATAGGAGCTACTTTATTCAGTGTGTCAGCTAAATGACTGTTGAATGCGTCTACCATTGCATCCATAGGCTGATTAAAAATATCTTGATCTAGGGAGTTTGCAAGCTCAGCAAATTGTAACTCAGCAGTGTTATCTAAATTTCTTCTCTTAATTATAGTTTCAGAATGATGTCTTATGGTAGTCAATGTGATATTAAAATATACACAATAATGATCAGACACATTTATATCACACACCAATATATCAGTAACAGAGATTCCCCTGGAAATAACTAGATCCAGTGTGTTATGGGTGGGGGCAGTAACATGCTGTTTAAGTTCAAGATTGTCCAAGATATTGAGGAAGTTTTTGGCCTTTAGGTCAGTTGAGTCATTGACATGGATATTAATATCACCATTTACAATGATTCTATCATAGTTTGTGATAATGAGAGACAAAAGTTCTGAAAACTCAGAGAGAAAACCTGTCCACAGCTTTGGAGGGCGGTATATTGTAAGAATGAGTACCATTGGCTCAGCCTTTAAAGTAAATGCAATGTATTCAAATGTGGAGAAATCACCAAAGTTTACCCTTGCACAACTAAAGTTGTTCGAGAAAATAACAGCAATTCCACCCCCTCTTTTATTCTCTCTAACTGAGTGAAAGAAGCTGTAGTTTGGTGGACAAATTTCAATGAGGACAGCAGTACCATCAGAGCTCAGCCATGTCTCAGCAAGAAACACGAAGTCAAGACACTTATCAGAGATTAGATCATTAATTGTAAAGGACTTTGTGGTGAGTGATCCGACATTAAGTAAGGCCATGTTAGTTGTGGCTGGAACTGGCTGTAATGGAATTTGGCGTGGTACAGCAATAACATTATTTGGATTTCTGAAACAGTTATGTGTATGTGCCCTCCACCTATATTGTGATCTCTGACTTATAATTGGATGGTCTTATTTGCTTATGTAGGTCATATAGAGGCATCGGTATTAAATTGAGACCATTTCATAACCAGTTAAAAACTTTAAAAAATTAAGCCTATGAGTTTATAGTTGAGAGAAGTCTGACAGAGAGTTTTGACAAGTAAAGGAGATTATTTTATAGGGGAAAACACATTAAAGCTTTGGTCAAAATGATCAAATACTTTACATGTGTAAAACACCAACTATATTAATATTATGCTTAAAGCTACTACAAGATTTTTTTAAACTGGTTATGAAACAGTCTCAATTTATTAAGATAATTTTATTTTTGATGTTATATTTTGTGGTTATGGCAGTGGAAACATGCTTCTGTCCACAGGGGGCTCCAAAATCAACAAAATCTTGACGTAGCTTTAAAACTCAATCTTACTTGTGGCAGCTGCTTAAAACAACAGTCTTTGACTGGCAACAAATAAGCTGTGTCACTTATGTCATTTGAGGTTATTGCTTTATTCATGGGAAAATCATAAATAGTTGAATTTTTCTGTCAAGCTTTTTACCAGCCAGTTAAAGAGATAGAGAAATCTCTGGAAACTCTACCGTCACAAGCCTGCATCTTTAACCTTCGGCCTACATCTGCAGGAAGTCTGTTTGCTTAATAGGGAACAAAAGTGATCTTTGTACTTTAAGATGACAGTGGGAAGCCTTGCCCAAGCTCACATTCACACAGAACAACAGGGAAGTGCCACTGTTTAAGGTTTAACAGTTAACATCTGCTGTTCAAGGTCTTGGTCAGTGGCATAGCATGTAAGTGAATTATCAATAAGTCAAGCCACTTTATGAACTTCTGGACAGTGATTTTTCTCTGCATTTTATACAAGTAGCATATAAATAAGTAAATAGAGAGTATGATAAATTTAAACAGTTTTAGCAGACTTTGAATATATTTATTGCTACTTCATTCTCACCATGTATGTTAGATGTTATCAATATGATGTGTGCTCTGGTGATTTCAGTGCATATATAAGAGAGCACTGTCTGTACAAACTTCAGTCTTTTCTGCTGTGAATTATCAAGTTCATTTCAGGTACAGATAAACACACACAAAATAAAAATAGTATACTCAGATTCGCAAAACACATGTTATACCCCACATAAAAATATGATCATAAAGCTGATAAAAAAAATATTACAAACACTGTTTCTTGTACACAGATTAATATCCAAGCCAATGCTTTAAGATACACAGTGAACCAATTTGTAAAGTTCCATTCTGCAAAATATCTTTTGCTCAAACAGCTTTTTCTGTGAAAGGAACAATATTCTGGAACAACCACAGAACCTTGGGGCTGTACTTCAAAGCAAGCTCAACATAGCCAGGCTTTCTTGGCATGAACTGGCTTGACAAAACCTAAAATCATAGCAGTTATTAACTTTATTTGTTAACTCAGGCTTTCTTTTTCAGGCTCTGTTATGAGTTCAGAATGAGTTACCATGGCGATCATGCCAGGTTAAAAGAGAGCCACATTGACATTGAACACTCGTCATACCTCGCTAGCTTATTAATCTTGCTTCATAGTACACCCCTCTCTGTACTCATGTGTAGTTTTTACCTCATTGTTTCAATCTCTTATTTCCATAAAAGCCTTTATAGTGGTGGGTCTAGTAAATTAGCTTCTGCTATAAACACTATGATACTTACATCAGACAGCTGTTTTCAGTTTGTCTGTGTGAATTCTATTTGTCCCTACTAAATTAAGCATGAATAAATAACAGCCTTTACAGACATGATGTGATAGTTTTATCTACTTTTTGTCTCAGTGATAATCTTGTACATATCCTTACCTGCACAGCTGCTGAGTGCGAAGCCCAGTCTCCGCTGTGCGCGGTCGAACACCACATAGAAACCCTCCATAACGGTAGCACCGATAACCAGGCCATTAGCTGATGAAGACACTCCGAAACGGAAGCAGTCTAATGTACTGTCAGCATCTGTGATTGGCTGGATGTACAGCTGCAAGACAACAGAGAAGAATGAGGACCGATATATGTTTGTGTCTCACAAGGAGATGGATTCTTTTGTTTCTGTTTATCCAAATACCTGAGGCAGGATGGTGATGCGGAAGGACTGACTGGTGTTCGTGGCCCTTAGGTAGATGGACAGCTTGGGGAAAAACCTCCAGGGGGTCTCTCCTTTCATCCAGCATGCAAGCTTGGTGCCGTCCCAGAACCCTGAAGAAAAATCCTGAATCTGAACCAAAGAGGAAAAAAGAGGGAAAAATAGACAAAGAGAGACATGCAGGGCGAAAGACAAAGACAGAAACAGAAGGTCAGCACCAAAACAGGTTTTACTTTTCTCTTTCATTTCCCCACTTGGGATTAATCTACAAGGCTGAGGGTACAGTAATTGAAAACGTTGCTTCCAGGTCCAAATTAACCTTGAGTACTATTTGTGTGCAGTTACAAAGGTGAAAATGCGTAAAGTAGAATCAGAGGGGAAAAAAACCAAAGCATGGGCACATACACATATTTTTATAACAGAAAAACTCCTGATCCTTCCTCTCAAAGCTACTCCGTCCTTGAACAGTAAGTGTGTGCTATCCTCCCCTGCATCTCTTTTCTCTGACAACATGTTTCATCATTGTCTGTGGAAAGACGGCAACGTACCAGAGAGCTGCGTGTGATGGCTTCTACCACCGCATTGAAGACGTTGACAGGAAGACGCAGCAGTGTCGTCCCACTGTCAACTATAGCTTTATCCATGTTATACTGAAAGAGAGGGAGAAAGAGTGAAGTGCAGTAGGGTTTCTCTCAGTTCAACAGGCTCCTATGGAAGACCTTGAGCAAACAAAAGAATAGAAAATGAGGAAGATCTTTCACAAGCAGAAAAATAACAGATTACATTCCTTTCCAATACTGCTACTCAGATTGTGGTTCATTTCTGCATTGTTGTAACCTTGATACAATCAAGTCATCAAGAATGAATGTTGTGTGACCAGTATTGTTTTTCTGCTTCAAACTTAAAGATCATTATCATTTACTGGCATTTAAAGGGGTAGTTTGGATTATTTGATGTGGGGTTGTAGGAGGTACTTATTGATAGTGTATTACCTACATGGCGATCGATATGCCCCCAGTTTGGAGAAGCAGACAGGAGTAACAGCACAGTAGCTGAGCAATGTAAAGCTCTGGAGAGGGTCAGCAGCAAAAGGTATTTAAGCCATTTAAAAAAGGTCCAAAAGAAAAGAAAAAAAAAAGAACAAGAAAAAAAAAATCAGTTTAAATGTATGCTGAATTTAGAATATTTTCACCACTTTAATGTCAAACAACCTTTTCTGACAGGAAACTGCTGTTATATAAACCAAATATGTCTCCAAACCAACCAGACTCCATGGGAGAAATCAGTGATTTTACCTTGCAGAACACAAGAGTTGTTGGTCTACTGCTGCCTCGATCTGTTAGTTTCTTTGTTATTGTGTGACTTGAGGTAAAATTATTGATTTTGTTGATGGATTCCGGTGCCTTTGGAGAGAGCAATATTTGGTTTATATAATGGTGGATTTCCAGGGGTCTCACATGATGACAATATTTTAGTAATGTAAGCAAAAAAGCAAATTTTCAGAAATTTGCACTTTCTTGCAGCACTTGAATGTTGAACCCTATGAGATGATGATGATATCATCAGTGGCCCCAACCAAACTTGAGTTTGAGACCCATGACTTGAACTGATTTTTATTTTTTAGGTGAACCTTTGCCAAGGGGTGCATCTCTGTAGGTAATACAGAGACAACTGATAAGTATCTCTTACAACACCACATCAGATATTCTGAACTATCCCTGTAATGTCTTCACCAGTTTGACAAAGTCAGGAAAGCTATGCGTTTAAAAAATTACCTCCCTGCAGTCCAGGTCGAGATTCTGGTCACCGACTTCCAGCTTCAAAACCTCTACTTGGTAGTACCACTCCTCTACTATAGGGGTGTACCACACTGACCCACGATACAGAGCTGGTTCAGCCCCTCCCATGACCTGAGGAAAGAGCAAAAATACTTCTTCACTCATCTGTGGGTCAACTATGACCACAACAAGCCAGAGATTATCAAACAAGTCTAGCAAAGGTTTATCCCTCCATATTTTGGCAGAATACATAAACAGACACACACAAGCACCCTGCCGTCTTATCCATCTGTCTGTTTCTGTGGGTCACATGATGGAGATGCAGTGAGCGAGGCGCCGAGGCCTTTCGAATAACCGTGACAGACCTGCTCTCAGCATGATACTATCTTAGCTTAATTAGCTCCACTCTAACTAGACTGGGCGTCCAATGGAGAAGCCACATTGACAAGGAGGATATAAGCTATTATGTATCTAAAATGCACTCAGCTGCTATGTCTGATCCACTAGTGAAGGATTTTATTTTGTCTGAGAAGAGGAGTGCTCAACCACATTCCAGACCATGTTAAACAACTCAAGCTGTATCAAAAACTACAGGATTAGAGACAGAGATGTATAATAGGACTCTATTTAAGTCAAAAGGCTTTATAACCAAACATTATTTGATATGTTCATTTGATCAAACTCCTCCTCCGGGCGGCCCCTCCTGACTACTCACAAGACTGCCTCCCGGTGGGTCTGTTGTGCTGCTGGCTGACAGTCCAGCACCGCACATCTGGAGGGAAAAGATGTCAGGAATTCCCAGTTCTTGCACCAGAGAGTTGAAGAAGGGCTCCACAGACGAGTCGGGCTAATTGAGAGACAGCAGATGTGTGATCATTAAACACTTGAGCTTTTATATTTACATAGTAGTTTAGTTTGTGTGATTACGCAGACTGAATTTGACATTTATTTTCTCTTTGCAACACTATAGAAACCCAATGACATAATTTTCATACTCAACATGATTACATGGAATAACAGGATAAATGGGATAGTGTACAAAGCTTGTGAAGTAAAAAGGAGAGGGGAAAAATACACTGGTTACAGTATGGGTAAAATGTAAACTGCCTGGCTGATATTCATAGACCCCACTTTAAAATCTTTATTTTTTTACGAATGTTGCAACATTAAACAGATTTTGTAAAATTATGTTTTAACAAAGATTAAATATTTTAAAAAGGCTGAGACTGAAAAAATATTCTGACCACTGTGTACGAGTGTGTGTGTGTGTGTGTGTGTGTGTGTGTGTGTGTGTGTGTGTGTGTGTGTGTGTGTGTGTGTGTGTGTGTGGACTGATGTAAGTAGGTATGAGACACTGGTAAAAGGATGTTCTCACTCCTGTTTTTCTGCAGAAGTCAGTGCTGTGTTACCATGTCACACATGACAAACAGCCCTCAGGCAGGTTGAACCTGAACACTCAGGAGACACCGACAGCACAAAGTGGTCAGTGTGGGCATATCTGCCCCTAAATCACTGGCATTTGATCCCAAAGGTTGCTATAGTCAGCTCAGAATAAAAGAATGCATTGTGCTGGTTTACGCTGACGTCACTCTCGGCCCATCAACACAACATGATCACGTTTAAGAAAGCTAACACTGGGTGAAGCACCTTGGTTCTGTGCCACTGTCACACTTAGATATAATGTTCTTGTAACTTAATTTAGGTGATTGAGAAATGCACTTTGAGGATGTGCTTCTTCCACAATAAAGGAATTTAGATTTTCCAAATGAAGAGACGAGATAATCATATAGTTTTTATCCAATAAAATTATAGTTCTAAGCACATTAATTAACCTACAACTACCTATTAACTACCTGGTGCAATATGTTAGGTAATACTTGAAATAAATTTCTCAAATTCTTGTCTAAAATTCAGTGTAAAAAAGAAAAGAAAATTCAACTGGGGAATATTAAGAAGTAGAATTACCACCTTGCCCTCGTATGCCTGCACCAGTAAAGACTTTGAAGGAATTTAATAAAAGGTATTAAGTGTATTTTTTAATCACTTTGTTTACATTCCAGTGAATAATTTGCAGTGTGAAACATGCCAAAAACATATTTTGCAAGGTTACAATGACCTTGACTTTTGACCATTAAAATCTAATCAGTTCATCCTAGAGTCCAAGTGGATATGTTTGCCAACTTTCAAGAAATTCTGTCAAAGCATTCTAAAGATATCGTGTTCATGAGAATGGGACAGACAGCTGGAAAACATAACACCTCTGGCTATGGCTGTCGCTGGGCAGAGGCATAAAAACTGTGTTACGCAAAAGTATGACACCTTTGGTTGCTAAAAATGAATCATGAACATGAAACATGTCTGTTGTCATGTGAAATATCCATGACTACTCCCTGATAAGATCTCCTATACCGTCCTGTAAAATAGATGTGGGACAGCAAGAAGTTATGCAGCACTGATTGATTAACTTAACAAAACCTGATATTATCAGGTGAAATACTTTTACCCCTGTGCACCTAGCATTTTCAACAATTTCAAACACACAAATACTCTCTGTTCTTTCATGTATTAAAATGTTTTATAAACTTCATTTCAAAGTTATACAATACATTTACTAACCCTACTTTATTAAATATTCCAAAATGATCAATACTCAGACTCAACAAAATATCTACTGATAGAGTCCACATTACCTCAAAATACAGTACTTCTTCTCCAGACATTTACTGCCAACAGCAGTTACACGAGTTAAGTATATAAGCCCTTCCAACATCAGAGCTCAAGAGAGATGAATGTATTTTTTGAATTGCTAAGTAACAAAGGGAATCTGTGAAAATTAAAATAGTCCTCTTGATTTATCCATTGTTGGATTTTACTAATTACTAATCATAAACAAAAAACAACAACATCCTGTGTAAGCAGTAATCAGATATCTCTACTGTAAAAAAGACCAAAATAAATGAGAAAAGTACTGTTTTACAATTCATACCCATTTTTGTGTTATCTACATTTAAAGTTTTATTTGTCACCAGTTTTGACGATAAATGAATATGCCTGGGTCCCAGAAATATTTTTGTTATTTTTTAAAATTACATTTTTTTGAGTGTGTTTTGATACTTAACTCAGCTATGAGTAAAATCACCAAGAAAGGAAGATTTAAATTTTACGAGCATCTCTCTCACCCGTGCCAGCATGGGATAGGCAAGTCCCAGGATGCCCTGCCAGTTGACCCTTGGAAGGAAGAAGCCATCAGAAGACAGGATGGCAGCTATGTTGACAATGATGGTCCCATTTGGGCCTTTTGGGATGGAGACACTGTCAATGCCCAGTTCACCTTCCCAGTTGCCTTGGGTGTACCGGACGGCCACAGTCCGGCCCGTTGACTCATAGGAACTGGAGCTAAAACCAGGGAGGAAGCCAAGATCAGATGTTATTGTGCTGTAAACAACCAAAATGATGTTTTCTGATGGGATTCTACAGAAGTGTGACAAATAAAAGGAAAACACAACAAAGTTTAATGTTTCAAAATGTGTCAGCAGTCTGTAATTAGACCTGGCAGGCTGGATGAACTAATACCCAACTTACATTATTTCTTTATCTAAAAAGCAAACTATTCAGTTAGGTAGTGATTTATTATTAAAGTAACACAATTACAGTTTCAAGTAGCTTCAAGCATTTTATCCAAAATCCAAGCACTTTTGAAACTTTGAGAACACTACACTAAAATTCCAGTGTTTTCAAGGTATTTCAAGCACCTATACAAACTCTGTTACAAAGGCCTGTGGTAGACAGATAAATAATTTAGATAAATAATTTTATAATTTGTGTAGAAGAACCAGTGTGTAGGATTTTGTGGCATATATGGTGAGCTTGCAGATTGGAAACACCTTCTCTTACTCTCTCCTTCCACTTTATAGGAGAACCTACGGTGGCTGGAAACTTGTGAAAAAATTAAAAGGCCCTTTTCTAGAGCCAGTGTTTGGTTTGTCCATTCTGGCCTATTGTAGAAACATGACTCCCTCTGTAAACAGCTGATTCTAAGGCAACAAAAACACAACAATTCTTATTATACACTAATAAAAACAATATTATTTTTTCTGTTATTTTCTGCCAATAGATCCCCATAAATCTTACACACTGGACCTTTTAATTAGGTCTTGGATTGTAACATAGGGTCTGTCTCAAAAGAAGAGAGTATGAGAGAGGGGAAAATGTGTGTAATTCATGCACGATTATAGAAAAACTAAGGTTATCAAGACAGATATTAGCCTGTAATGTGACTATGATGAAAAACAAACAAGGTAACACTAGAACTACACTAAAACTCTATTATATCTGTGTAAATATTGGTATGACATTTACAAGAGTCAGATTACACAGCATGTTCCAGCCACTCACAGTGCAGTGTTGAAGTAGTGTGTAATAAATGGGTGTGCAGCCGCAGCCACGGCAAAGTTACTGCTGCCTGTATCCACCAGGATGTTCAGCTGGAATAAAAACACAAGGCAGAGTATTTAACAGGCATTACAGTTATCTGATACAAGACAGCCCCACCCTTACTTACAGAGCTCCTGAGTCACAGGGGAAAAATGACAGTTGTTGGCAACAGTTTGAGACATTAATAAGAAGACTTTAATAATTTCAAATGCAACTAAGACATTAATGTTTATGAGAGAAAGTAGAGATAGATAAAGAGAGAATATATGTTACATAATACAGATACAAAAGCAGACAAAACTGCTAGATTAAAAAAAAAAAATTCTGTTATATTTCTGTACCTGAAAGATTTATCAAGATATACAGTAGTTCAATTATGCATTTTGGTATAAAACTGGTATGCCTGATGTCAAAAACACAAATAAATTATTGACTTAGAAGTGTGGTTTGTAAAATTTACAAGCAGCTAAAATGTGTGCTTTGTGGAATTATTACATTGTAAAGTTAAAACAAGAGAAACTGTTTTGTTTTGATACCGTAGAAACTTTTGGTTAGTATTTTGTGGCAGGAATTATTATTATTCCATTCCTTAGATTTTCACCAACTGCAGCTAACCCTTAAATGTATTATATATTTAGAATACGTTGATCTGACAATTATGTTTAGTTTATAAAATGTTGAAAACTGCTCATTGCAGTTTCCCACAGCTTTTGTTCATCTAACAGTCCAAAACCCAAAGATTCTTCATTTACTATCATAAATGACAAAGACAACTGAAGAGAAACTGGAACCAGCAACGCTCAACATTTTTGCTTGAAAAATGACTGAGATGATTATTCAGTTATCAGAATAACTGGTGATTGATTTTTTCGATTAGCCAATCAATTAACTGACTAATCATTGCCACTCTACTACTCCAACTGAAGTGGACAGCTACATTATAATAATTTGTTAAACATCAGTTTGGGACTGTGCATAAGCAGAAATTTCCAATTGGATCAGGTGCAAAAAACTCTGGTCTTATTTCTATGGATTCCAGCATCAGACGGAGCTTTGCCACTGAGCAAAAGTTACTAAGCACCTCCAACATAATTGCTCTCTAATGTGCTATCTATGAAGTCAAACATGACAGCCTCTAGCTACTGCTGACATGACCGTATGACCCATCCAGCCATGCTGGTATGTGTCATGTGCACAGTGGGGACTGGCTAACAGCAGTTGAGATAATGTTGTCTTCCAGGCATCAAGTCAACGAGCAGGAACTAATTAGCCAGCAGACTTCTGTCACCTCCACTACTGAGCAGCAGCCACATTAACACTCGCTAGCAAGCATTCCTCACCATGACGGGGCCATAAACCTAATGCCCCACAGCCACCTGATGACTCAACAACAAAGAGGTCTATACAGTGGCTTTTTAATGATGTCACATGACCCAATCTATGAAAATGCTAAGTGTTCACTGATCATGCTAAGGCCCAACAGTAACTCCAACAATCAATCTATCATCACCCCTCTGTGGCAGCCATCGTTTCAGACAAACCAGCTCAGCAGGAAGTAGTTTCTTTAAATGTCAACATGATAGGCAAACAAGGAATTCCAACAATTACATGAAAAAATTCACTTCCTCAAGCCAGTCACAATGAAACCATGTCTAACCATGTCTGTTCATCATGTGCATGAAGTCATTATGAAACAATTGGGAAAAAAGTGTAATTATCAACAATGTGTTATCAACCATTTCAGTTGGGCACAGGAAGCCCCAGTTGGCCTGCACGTTCGAGTTAGGCTTATCAGTTCCTCCTCAGCGGGCAGGCCCTCTTCCCATCACTATGATCGTGCCATCTAAAACCTCACTGGTGCCTTGCAGATGGCATCAGTCCATACACACAATGCCTGAACCGGCCAAACAGGCCAGATTGGAAAACACTGGAACCTTGTGGTGAAGGAGGGGGAGCAGGGGCATTTCCTTATCCCAACATGGCCTATCTTTTCTAGTCGCACCATACTCCCTTAGCTCGGCTGTGAGCCTCGGGCAAATTTCATCCTCCTGCTGCTGTGGCAGCCTGCAGTTGAGCGTTCAATGCCTAATTGGCAGTGGCTCCATGGCAGCAACGTGCATCTGCTACCTGTTTGTACCAATTAGCAGATGTGAGGCTCTCCAGCCGACACCTCAGCCTGGCTGTGCCATATGCTAACAGATGCGGCAATTAGTGGCTCATTTGAATAGTGCCTCATTTAACACCACAGCCCTGTAATCACATCATCATTTAGTTGGAATAATATTGAGAGTGTAACTCAATAGTATTGACTTACAGGACATTTTGGCACTGCATTCACAATCTAAACCAAAGTGGATTGAGCTCTGCTGGCATGACTAACTGATATGAATGGAACTTTGCACAGAGCACAGGAGTGTAATGGCCGGAACATCAGAGGAGGAATATGACAAGGTGGAACATGGAGCATCATTTATGTGTGCAATAATGTTTAAAGCAATATTTGTTCAAAGGCTGTGGAGAGCAAGCAACCTGACACCAGTCTGAAATGGACCTTTTTCACAGCTGTCATTTTGACATGTCATTGCAGGAAACACACGTGTACCAATGACATTAATAACGAATGCTGTACATGAACTGAGTCACGATCTTTTATCAAATGAGTAACACAATGGTGATTGAGGCTATGGCCCAATGATTGAGGTATTACAATATATTTGCAGTGATGTGGACAAAATCAAATATCACAATATTTTTGATACTGATGAATAAATATTGTGTTTTGTTTTATTTTACATATTTTATTTTTTGAGGGTGTTGTTTTTTGGAGTTTGATCAGACAGAAATATACAGATTTAAGCTTTCGCATTTTGTGGAGTAGATGTGTGTTGGTGTAAGTCTTTTTTTTGTATTGTCTTCTGTTGTCTTTGACTTTGTTTGTTTTGACTTTATTTTTGTTTTGTTGTTCAGATAGTGCACCTTTGTTTTGTTACTGTGGGAAGTGTTTATTGTATATAATGAGAATGAGTAAACAGTGGGTACAGGAAAATAATAGAAAAGCTAGAACAGTCTAGTAAGTTCAGAAGATCACATCACTTTACTGTAATGCAGCATTTAAAAGCAGGAAAAAACAACACTCGAAGGCTTATTATTGGCAACAATCTGGCAATGCAATAAATTTCAAAATACAGCAATTACTAGGGATGTAACAATATACAGAATACGACAATGCCGCAATAAAAAAATGTCTCTGTACCGTATCAGACCGTGACAATATCTACTGTGATATTATATGGTTGATGATTTTATTATTTTTATTTTAATTTATAAACAGACTGCTACTGACTGCTGTATTGTTTTTATTTAATATCTTTAATAAATCAAGAGAAATCATGCAATTTTTTTGCACATGCTTAGGTCATGGCTGGCTAATTTTAT
Organism: Lutjanus argentimaculatus; assembly: GCA_034769285.1. Taxonomy (NCBI): domain Eukaryota; kingdom Metazoa; phylum Chordata; class Actinopteri; order Lutjaniformes; family Lutjanidae; genus Lutjanus; species Lutjanus argentimaculatus. The sequence continues at coordinate 10,917,201 of JAWZSL010000001.1, forward strand.
CTATTAAGGAAGGAAGAAGCACTTAAGGTTAAAAGGAAAAATGACTTTTAGTGGGACAAAAAAATGCTGTATACATCAGATTTATTATTAAATTAAGGACATTTTTTCAAGTTGTCATTTTTCTTTGTGTTTTAACTAAGCGTTACGATTCAATATAAAGCGATATATTGCAAACAGTAAGCAAAGTGATATATTGCTATGTTTTAAATCTTATTGTAGGAAAACTGCCATAGAATAAAAACACACACCACCATGCATAAAATATGAATCACAACAGTGAAAATAGATAACAACACTGCTATTCAGAAGTCAGGGTTTGAACACAACACAAAATGAACCACTGCCACCAATCTTTGCTTGCATCACAATATCACGATACAGTGTTTTGATAATTAATACAGTATCACAAAACTATTGCGATATAATCTTAAACCCTTACACATTTAAGATGATTATCTAGTCTCATATCACAATATGATATATTATTGATATATTGCCTAACCTAGGCCTGACTGGGTGTCTGTGGCTGGTATAAGTCCTGCCATTGGCTGCAGTATTGCGGCATCCGCTATGTGTGTTTTCAGTCCCAGAAAACAAGAACAACCTCCGAGCTGCAACCTACACGCTAGAAACAGCAAATTAGCATCTGGGGTGCTAATAGTTGGAACATAAAGAAGCAGCTGTTACCAGTGATGCAGTCATTTTAATGTCAGAGCTCACCTCCCTATGTGTAAATGTTCAACCAAAGCAAGTTGTCCCTTGGCAAGCCATTTTTTCACCTATGAGCCAGACCCTTCTCCAGCATTGAGCGCTGTGGAGACAGGTCTGGCTATGCAAGTCTACTGCTAATGCAGCAAAGCATCTCCTACTGCTGCAGTTTCACATTAAAAACATTCAACTGATGAAATAAGACTTCAGCTTAGCACTGACAACTACTGTTCATCAAAAATGCATCAACGAAAAAACTATTATTTTCTGCATCTTTTCACAGTGGATCAGCTTGAAATATTTCAGAGAGTAATGGAACAAGAAGGAGCAGCCACAGTGAGCTATTAGATGAAGAGCTGCAAGCAACAGGCTGCACACCTTCAGCTTCTCAGCTAGGTAAACAACAACTTTCACCGTGCCTTGCTTTTTGCCTTCTTCTTCTTCTGCAGCGTACAATCAGATCACAGTTGCTCACAAATGATGGAAAAAGACCAATTATTGCCTGACTTGTTTATTAAAATGACAACAATTTGTTTGCTGTGCCCAGAATTCTGTGACCTGTAGTGTTTAAAATGCATTTGGTGTTGCCATCATCAGTAATACAGGTGTCACCAAATCAACTAGGACTGAAATCTTAGGGATTACAACTTCCTGGAGCTGAGCCTTTGTTAGTGTTATGAGCTTTTTTATGCTTTTAATTTATAGGACAGCTTAAATGAGGACAGGTAAGGGGAGAGAGAGTGGGGGGATGACAAGCAGCAAAGGGCCACATGCAGGGATTGAACCAACAGCCACTGCAGAGGACTCACAGCTGTCAGACATGGGGGAGGTACATGGGGCAAATACTCTACCAACTGAGCTACCAGGCCACAGCCATTGTTGGTGTTAGTTGCTTTTCCTGTTATGACAAGTCAAAATATCTGCTGTGACTGTAGGTCTCTTAAAAAAATCAACTGGTAAGACACCCCTGACACTGTTATTGCTCCTCCCATAAAGGTAATAAAAGATATTTTACATATACAACAAAGTATAGGGTAGTGTAGCTTAGTGCACCACTTACTCTCAGTGCAGTCTGAGGAAGGTCTACAGGAATAAAATGTTGCTCTGAATAATTTATAGTCTGAACAAACATTAGGTTTAGGGAATTCTGTCTTCTTTAGGCAACATCTTAAATTGTGGCATTAAATTAAAACAGCAAATAAAGCCATTTACAACATTGGACGGATCGTGAAGTTGTGTGGGAACTGTAGTCCGACATGTGCTGCAACACTATCCTCCCAGAGGTTGACACAGGGCAGTGACATGGCAGGCAGCACTGATAAGCCTCTGTGAGCCTGAGAAACTGAGCTGTGCCACCCAAGAGTCTTAAAAACTCTGATCTGTTTAACTTGAGAGGCCGAGGAACAACAGGTCAAGTCACTAATGAGATAATTCACCTTTAGTTTAAGCTCTGTTTCAAACACAACACACTTACAACACAATGGCAAAGCATAGCCTTAAACTTACAACACCTCAAGGCGTCATGTATTTTTAATAGTGATGGGAAAATCCCTCCTCTAACTCTTCCGGGACCATTTAGTCCCCCTTAATCATTAATATGATCTTGTTAGGCACTTTACATGACACGCAGTCTAAAATGATGACAATAAATTACATGGGCACATTTCCGTGCAACCAAAAGAAAATAAGCAGCAAATATGCCTAAAGCAGGGCTAGTGCTGTTTTTGTACAACTCTGGGGCTGCTCTTTGCTCCCTGGGAGCCTCATAATCCTCGTCAGCTGCCTGGTAAGAAACAGTGGTCCTCACAGGCAGCATCATGTGAGTGCATGTGAGCGGGGGTTTTAAGTCTACCTACGGACCCCAAGGCTGTAAAGACTTGAGCCAGCTGCTGCACCCCACAGCCATAATACTATCCTGTCATGATGGTCCCAGGCAGGCCTGGAAATAAGCAGCTGATTTTATTTTATAAGGACAGTGCCACTAAAATATGCATCTTCGCATGACCCAAGTTCCTTCTTCTGCCGTTGGTGTCATATCGAGCAGTTATTAAGTATATTCAAATATCAAATCTTGCACAAAGAGGTAGCCAAGGCCCTGGGGTGAAACAAACACACCCAGTCTACTCTCACACTCAGTCCCCTTCAGTGGATCACATGGTGGACAGACTGGTGTCTGGGCCACTGCTCAAGTGACAGACCGATTAATCGTTCAGACGATTTTCAGATAATCGGCATCGGCCAATGTCTGCGCTTACAAGGCCAATAAACAAAAAATGTCTGCAGACACATCTGCAGTCAGGCTTGTCAGTGTGGCAGTGATGGAACGATGTTAGTGCTCCACCCCTGTGAGTTTTGGGAAGGTTGTGGAAAAAGTTGGTTTCGAGCCCTGTACTATAACTCTCAGGCGTCTTGCGGTAAATGTTAACTGAATTTCCTCAGTCACCTGCATCTTTTTCTAAATGTTTTAATGTTTCTCTCACCCAAAACAACAGCAAATTTATATAAAACTATTATTGGCTAACGTTAAATATATCCAATGTTATAATGTATAAAATAATGCAGTTGAATGACATTGCCTCTGACATATTGTACCCAGGTTCTGAAATCAACAGCATAACCTAATGTATTTTTCTATTTCACAAATTAATAAAAACTCCATCTAAAACAACATGTTACTGTTACTAACTGCTTGATTCCAGTGGGCACGGCTGTGTCACGTTCAGGCTGAGCCGCAGCCACTGGAGGTGACTGTGGTCTTTCTAGACCATGCTTGTAACTCCAGCAGAAGCAGCTCTCCCCTCTGCTCCATAGAGAATATGCACCGAGTCTAATTTTGACGGATCACGCGTCAACCTGCACAGAGCAGATTGAGCAGAAATCAAACAGTGGAGCGGCATAGAGAATCAAGTCAATTTTCAAAATAATAAAAATCCCAATTATAAAAACATACAAAATAGCAGGGCTGCAAAATTAATCGCAATTGCAATAAAATCACAATATGGCCAAGTGCAATGTCCAAATTCCACAACCAGAACCAAATCGCAAATTTTTGATAAACTGTAAAAACGTTTGAGAAAACAGCATTTTAATGAGGTATTGTAGTGGTGCATAGATGATTTGGCCTAAAAATTTTGTTCTCTAGATGAAAGAGAGCATGTTTGTTCGTGACCAGACCTCAATAAATACAAAATCATGATTTAAGTATATTTTGTTTTTCAGCGATCATGAAAATTGTAATGCAAAACTGATCATTTCCGCTAATCGTATCATATCACAATTTCAGTCAAAATAATTGCAATATCACTTTTTTTTTTTTTACTAATCATGCAGCCCTACAAAGTAGTAGATTCGGGCAGGCAAAATGCTCCAGATGGAGCATAAAGCCCTGTGGAGGACAGATCAAAACTGCACTGCAGATGCAAAATGCAGAATGAATTCAAAGCGTAACATGTTCATAAAGGCCTGTATTAGCTTGTCATGTGCATGGAACAATGGAATTAAACACAATTTCTCTTTGTTTTGATATCCACATTATATATTATCCATCGGCTGCCCTACTCCTTAAATATCGGCATCATCCGTTGAAAAACGCAGATCGGTCGACCAGGACCCTGGTCATACAGCAGGCTCACCAGACCTGCCACCAGTGACTGAAAATAACACATGACCCCCTGTAAATCCAGTGACTGAGCAGGAAAAGTAGAGAAACGACAGAAAGGAGTTAAAAAGGTAACAAGAGGTAAAAAAACAAAGTCAGCCTAATCCTTTAGAAAATCATACGTACAAATGATCATCAACCAAAACAACACATATACACACAACAACAGCGTTAGTGATAACGTTACATTACATTACCTTTTGACCAGGAGTACCGATTAACATTTCTATGTAGTAGCCTCGTCCAGAGTCCCCTTGCAAGTTGTTGACCATGTCCAGAAAATTCACTGTGCCGGTCGGATCAGAGGCCAAGGAGAGGCCGTCAGACGTTAACACGACTTTCCGAAGGGGAGTCAAATCCACCACCGAGGAGAAATTGTACTTCCCTGGGTATATTTTTAATGGTATGGAAAAGTAACACTTGGACACGCCGAAGCATATACTTAAAGCAAGCGCCCATATCGAGACAGAAGTAGAGCGCGCCATCCTGGTGGGGCTGGTTTCTATAGTGACAACGAAGACGGTCTGGGAGAAGACTCCGGTTCCTTGCTCAAAGTTTGCTGCCTAAGTTTTCAGTTTAGCCATCATGGAAACGCCTGTGCCGCGCTAACCGCCATCACGAAAACGCTGCCTTTCTGCGGTCAAAAAGAAGCTCAACATACTGACATGGTAACACGTTAAACCCGACACAGAAAACAACTGTTTGCCCCGCAGTCCGTGGAGTTTAACAAGTTGTTTCACTTCCATCTACTTTTCCAACGGCATCAAGTTAGCCGAAACAGAAAACGGTACTTCCGGTTTCGTAGACTTTCAAACTAAAGGAAGCATAATCCGTTATTGTTTCTGTAACGTTGAAAACAGAGTAGTCATTTTACATACTTTATTTCATAAAATGGAAGAAAATCACAAAATGCAGTCACAGTCAATACCAGGACAAAATGTATGAGAATACGCCAATTAACAAGTTCATTTTTCTTCAACTCGTTTCGGAACTCTTTTATTTTGAAGGCAAAGTGACCCCAGCCGTTGATCTTATTTTTCCCGGCTTGACGCAGCAAGTTAAAAACTTCCCGGATGCCTTTGGTGACAGACGTTAACCAACCGTGGATGCGAAGGACTTCCCACCGCTTGGATTGATGTGGACGTGCTGGACAAGCAACACTTGAGGGTGTGTGTCTATTCTTTTGATAGTGTGACAAAATGCCGCATTGTTCCACAGTGTTTGCTTCGCATAACGTGTGCATCTACAGTGCAAATTCAATTTTCTCTACTTTGGCCATAGCCTTTGGTTGTCTTGTTATGGTAGTTTAGTACTTTAAATTTGTTCAGTCACAGACAAGGAAATTCCCTCATGCTTAATTCAGAGACTACAATCAGCTAAAAAAAAAGTTACCAGTATAATAATTACTATTATTATACTGTGCAGCAGGGAATTTGCGTATAAAACAACATGTCCCTGAAAAAGAAGATTTTAAGAGTCAGTTTTGATGAGTGCCATTTATATGTCATATTTATTTGTAGATGGGTTCTGTGGGATTTTCTTATTTAAATTTATTTTTTTTATTTCGTATTTAATTCATATGCATGTGATATATTTAAAGGGACACTTCACCCCCAAATCAAAAATGCATATTTTTCCTCTGGCCTATAGTGCTTTTTATCCATCAGTCTTTCTTCAGTCTTTTTTTCTGGGGACTCACTTTTTAAAAATGACAAACCATTGTGACCCAATTCACAACAGGCCTTATCAATAAATCTTGGGAAGAGTTACTCTGAGCACAAATGAATGATTTTTACTACCATTTCCACATCACTTTATATTATCTTGACCATGTTATTGAAAACATATACACATAAAATACTTTATACATGAGAAATGAATGCATTTAGGCTAAGTTATATGGTTACTCTAGATAATCCACAAACCTTGTTTTGAGTAGTTTCAAGTGAAAATGCTGCCATGTCCAAAACTCAGCAACACGCATCAAAACAATCTAGATGGACAAATGACACTACAGGCCAGAGAGAAAATATATATTTTTGATTTGAAAATAAAATCAATGACCAGTATTGATAACTCATTGAATACATTACCCCATTATGATGATATGAAGAGTTTGTTTTATGAGTAATATAATCCTTTACAGTCAATAGAAGCCCTTTCAGTCACATTTTGTATAACACACCACCCGTATACAAAATCCTCAGTATTTCACATTAATTGTATTGCACACACATAGGCTTATTTTGATGACACGTACAGTCATAAACTATGATTTAATTAAGTCTAAAGCAGATGTGTTTTAACACACCCATTTACTCTCATGCATGTAGAATATATGAAGATCAGTTAGTTTACGTATGTTAAGCCATCCAAAATTAATGCCAATCAGCATCACACAGCAATCACACTCTGTTGTTCATTTTGTACCCAACTCCTGTTTAAAGATTTTCATGACTTTAAGAGAAATACGTCAGTTCTTGTATAGACTAATATAGACAGGGCGTTAAATTGTCCAAGCTAGAAACTCAGAGGTTTTTGTTCTTTGCATGTTTCAGCTTGGACAGTCTCATTTGCTGCAGTGACAGTGCAGAGACAGAGGAAGAAGATCCCAGTGGTAAGGCGAGATCAATGTCACAGGCCTTCTCCAGGCTGCCTGTTTCACACAGACAACCACTGTCTCGCTCTGAATTCCTCATGAGTCCACAGTTACACTGTCACATGTTCACCCCAGCTCCCTCTCTCTCTGACTCTCTCTGTGTCCCTCTCTCATGGAAGTTGATCACTATAGTTACAATAACCTGAATAATGTGGGGAAAGACCGTGACCACAAAAAATCCTCTTTCCGGTGTCTTGCCTGTCATGCACTGGGTCTTGTGAATGACCCATTTAAGCACAATTCCTGTTTCTTCCTCCCTGTGACTTTAAGCTACTTCCTTGACCTGAGAGTATACAAACAAGGGGAAACAGGAATGCATCGTTTACTTGTCTGTTACCACCCATGAAACCCAGTGGATGCAGTGGTTGATCATGTGTGGTAGACCTCCTTGGATTAGAGGGTTTCTCATCTTTTCCTGGCTCAAAATAGTTCTTATAAATCCATTAACTGGCAACCCGTCAACACATTTGCTGTCTTCTAGCACATACAGAGCTGCAAACTGATTATAAAGGCAACAGATATGTAAACAATTTAATGTTTTTATCAAACACGTATTAATAAGATGGATCAAACAAATTTAATGTGACAGTTTGTGAAAATGATCATTTCCATGAAACAAAGGGTTATTGTTTTTTTTTAAACAGTATGTTTATTGTTTTCACATAAGATGTATACAGGAAATGCACTGCATCAAAGTCCATAAACAAAAGAAGAAGAAAATATCTAAGCATAGAAAACCAGTTATACTGCATACTTTAACAATGACAATATATAATATAGTGAAAAAAGGACAAAAGAGGTGCCTACAATGAATTTAGAGGTCATTCACAAACTTCACAATCTGTCATATCCATGTGGGCTCCCTGTGTCAGTATTCCCACGTTAAAATGTTCCACACATTTATGAAAGGTCCCCAACCTAGAAAGTTAAGTTCATTTTATTAAGTTTATTACAAAGTAAACAATTATACTGTATACTTTAACAATGAAAATAATATATATCAGAGTAAAAAAGGCCCAAAGAAGTGCTAACAATTCAAAGGTCTTTCACAAACTTCACACCTGTCATGTTCACTCAGTCTCCCCGTGTCAGTATTCCCACGTCAAGAGGTTCCGCAAAATGTATTAAAGGTCTCCAGATCTTCTCATACAAATTCACTCTGAGTATGTATGCATTTTTTACAGTGACATGAATTGAACCATATTCATTAGCCAAGCCCCCATACAAGGTCTCTTTGTTTTTTTTTTCATGTAAACCCTTTGGCTTGCAGTATGCCAAAACTGATAAATTGTGATTCTTCCTTTCTCCAAGAAGATCAGGAGGATACAGTCCCACAGTAATAACAGTAAGTCCGAAGGGCACCTTTACAGACAGAATTTTATCAATCATACAAATCACCTTACTCCAAAAAGTTCTTATCTTGTTACATTCCCATGTATAGCCTGAACTCCTTGTGGGACAGGGGTGTCAAACTCATTTTGATCTCAAGTACCAGTTGGACCAGTAAAACCATTGCATAACCATACGAATAGCAAATATGTAAAGAAGTACAAGTATAGTTTGAAGACATTCACAGTTAATGAAACATCCATTTACAAAACAGATCATGAACGCCTGAGACGTTTTAAGAAAAATAAGTGCAATTTCAACATTTTCTTGTGCCCTTCCACAGTCACTAAGTCCACTGTCATTACTTGTGCATTGCAGAGATTACAGCTGATCTACAAATGCACAAAACATTTATGTATTTTGGAACTGATCAACAATATAGTATTTTACTTTTTTTATGATTCAAACAACTTGTTGAGATTTAAACATTCTTTTGATTTTCCAGACATTTCCACTCCTGTGTAGTAATGCTGGCATCACCACACAATATCAACCGAAGTGGAAGCTAATCAGGAAGAAGGTTAATTTATCCCCTGTCTTACAGACCATTTACAAATCAAAAATTTTGGCAGAGCTTTAACAATATTTTACACCAGGTTCAATATCTGATCTGCAATTTTTTACACTTGGGCCGGATTGGACGCTTTGGCGGGCTGGTTCTGGCCCACAAGGTGTACATTTGATCCCCCTGTTGTAGAAGTGTACACTTAAACAAAGGTCTGGAACATTATCATCTGTGTAATTTGACTGGTGTCAAATAACTGTTTTGTTAATATATTAATTATTTTTGGAACATATAACAACAATAAGTACAGCACATAAGCTCTCACATTTATGACAGGATAAATGAAATAAATAAACCATTCTGTAGAATGAGGTAAACATTGAGAGAAAAAAATAATGATACCAAGACAGGAGGGTAGAAAGGGTTACTGTTGACTAAAGCTGATCCAAAATAAGAAATGTGACATAGAAATGTGAAAAAAGGTCACAATCTGCCCTGTATAAATGTCATTTACTTAGCCCATATGTTTATAATGTGCCTGTGTTGTATCTGTTGATTCAGTATTATTCAATGTGTCCGTGCAGCTTCCTCCTGCAGTTCCACTGCTGGCCACAACAAGGCACTCCACACCATCCCTGTGCCTGTAATCCAGTGTAGTATCTTCTCTGTGTGAGCAAATTAGGCAGCTTAGGAGAGCCAGTGGTCCTACATTTGGCAGTGCAAAGCTCCTTTACTGGGACATTGGTACTTAATCCTCACAGCTCTGATCATTACAGCTGATGAGAGAGAAGGAGAAGCGCTCTACATTATCTCATCTGCACCCACCTTTGCCTTAACAATAGACTGACACACATGTCTAATCACAGATATAAGCTGCAGATCTTTAGGCTTTGGTTTTGTGGTCATTCATTATTACAATTATGGATTAGAGTTGGTTTGTGCCATTTAACACCAGCAGTGTTAGTTGACTTGAAGCTGCTACATGAGTTTATACAACCTGATGCAGTATCTGTTTTGTTTTAATTAGAAATAAGAACATCATGTCATCATTGTTGTTGTATGGTATTCATAACAGGAAAAATTCCAGCAGTAATTCTGTTAATACAATCAGTGCTGATGCTGATGACCAAGGCTATAAATATGTAGTTTTTTTGATTCACTGATTGATCTTTTGGTCTATAAAATTATATAAATTGATAACAAATGTCCATCACAATTTCCCAAAGCACAAGGTGAAACATATTTATTTTGTTTGACCAACAGTCCCAAAAGATGTTCAGTTTATAATGATGAAAGTGACAGAAAAGCAGCAAATACTCACATTTGAGTAGCTGGGGACTGTTTTGTATTTTCTCTTGATAACTTACTGAAGAAAATAATAGATCAAACTGTGGGATTCTCTGCTGACTGACTAATTGATTAATTGATTAATTGACTAATCACTTTAGCATTACTGCTGATGTGTTTTGACATAAATCATATGTGATTTCTGATTTAAATGGCACATTATACAGTCGACAATCAGCGTGATAATTACACCTGTACACCTGGAGGAATAAGATCTGCACATAGGCTACCACACAGTATTAAGTTTCTTGAGCTGCATTTTCATATTTTTTTTAGTAAATTGAGTCCACATTTTTTGCCCTGTCAGCTGTTTATACAGCATTAATGTTATGTAACATAAATACCAGTACCAGTATTGTTTGTCCAGGACCTTATTGATATTTCAGTACTGACCAAGCAGGAAATGGTGCCAGTTTAGTGCTTGTTCTCGATACCCACGTCTGTATACTGTAGCCTACATTATTCAGTCAAGGCCACACAAATGCATATGTCTGAACATGAGCAACAAACATGATAGCTATAATGTAAGCCTGTGATATCATGGAGATTTTAGGGCCATGAAACAGTTAGAAGAATAGTTGGGAAAATAAGCTTATTTAGTTTACAAAGAGTAAGATGAGAAAATATATACCACTTTCTCCTCTGTACAGTGAAGCTACAGCCAGCAGTCCGTTAGGTTGCTGTGCTTAACATAAAGACTGGAATGGTTCAACTAACAAAATCCACCTACTAGCACCTCTAAAGCTCTCTAAACTATAACACATTATATCTTGTTTTTTGAATTCGTACAAAAACCAAAGTGTAAAAGTGACAAGTTGTGGTTTGTTAAGTTTTGACAGAGCCAGGTTAGCTGTATCCCCATTTTCATTGTTTATGCTAAGCTAAGCTAATTGGCTGCTAGCTGTAACCTTATATTTACTGTACGGATATGAGAGTGCTAGCCTATCGGTCTTATCTTTTAACTCTGAGTAAGAAAGTGAATGAGCAAATGTCCCAAAGTGTCTCACTTTTTAAAGTGAGATCAAAAGACACATGTTCCTGCATTTATTCTTATTTACGTCTCCACAATTTCCATCTGACGTTAATGCACAACATTACATTAAGGAATGAATTTTTTCTTTTTTCAGTCAAACATCATCAGTTACCATAGGTATATGATATATGGTATACGATACGATACGATACATCTAGAGAGAGTGATAAAAATTAAGTGTATTGGGAGCTAATGCAAAATCAGTGCGTAATAGAATAACAGACGTAAGAAAATTAAATGAATGAAAAAGTTAACTCAAATAAACTCAAATAGAAAAGTAGAATTGGCACTGACATTTAAAGTAATATTGGCAGTGATATTGAAAAGTAATTAAAATAATATTGCACATTCTATTGAATGTAATATTGCACACAATGTTGAAAAGTATTATAAAGTCTTGAATTAGCAATGTTGCCTGTTCAGTAACCCCAGCTCTCTGCCTGTTATAGCAGCCCCACAGACAGCCACAATCACTGTAAGTCTATAATGCTGATCAGAGATTTGCTGAATCTGTTAGCATATCCCTGTGATATCGGATGCAGTGTAATTACAGCACAGGCATGACAGAGCTGGATGAGCAGCAAATGGGGATTACATTGGGGGCAGGTCATAATGATCAGGCTGGCCACATGTTTCTGAGGCAAATCTCATTTTGATATCCAGTCTACCATACTGTTTTATTAGCAGAGTGGCTAGGGTCAATTAGCTTTTAGCTCTGTGCATTCAAATATTCAAATTGATATAACATAGCTTGCTCTTATGAATTAATTTAGACTGAGATGAAAAGATGATTTTCATGCTTTTGTCTTTTAAAGAAGATCTCTTGTTTATTCTTTGTCTGTTTTTTGTGTCTCCTATCTCTGCATAGCAGGGATTGACATATAGTTAGCCTGCTCTTCATAACAAGCTACTTCCCTGTCTCTCCCTCTGCCAGAACTGTCAGCCCCCTAACAAGGTGTACATATTCACAGCTGCTACTGCAGGAGAGCAGCCCAAATGAGGAGAGCCTGGATAAGATGAGAGGGACGAGCCAGACAACAGGTGCGTGGGTACATCACTGCTCATTCACAGCTACCACACTGCATGTTTCCAGCCATATAAAAGACAGCTGGTTTTGATTTATTTTGGTTTTTTTAGATCAATTACTTGTAACTGTATGGCAACTCTCACTGCTTAGACAGGCGGGAGTATGACTAAGGATGGCTCATGCTAGTCTCACAGGCTATTCACACTTACTGTTCCCCCCGTGGTGGTAGCGTTGCCTCTCTGCAGTGTATCTGTATCTATTTGTTCATTCATAGGAAAAGCATTAGTGACACGTAGATGAGTCACAGAGGCTAGCGTCTAAACAGGCCGCAGTGAGAGTCAGGAACCCTGACACCCCTCTGCTCCTCGCCTCAAGGCACTTCTCATACCCTCACCAGTCTCCCTAGTTACTCTAACACTTGCATACGCACACATATGCCGCCTGTGTTTGTTCAAATACCACCGATCCCACCTGATGCATCCGGTGCCACAGAGCAGATGTAGCTGTAGTAGTGGGTAGGAGAGCGGTTGTGGGCTGTGGCCCTGCTTATTATGAGATGTAGAGTTACACTGTAAAGTTTTGTTATTTACTTTGGTGTAGAAATTTGTCTTAGATTTTTTTAAAACATAGATTTGAAAGAATAAGTAATGAGTGAAAATTAACTTTTTGGCTTTAGTTCTTGGTTTCCAAACCAGAGTTGAATTAGAAGAGTGCACTCAGTAGAGTGCAGATCTCCACCAGGCAACAGATGGTGATGCACCTACTGCAATGCCACCACAACTGCCAGATGCAACCAGCAGAGATTTGTGAAGTTCCATCAACGTTAACATAACACCTACATACGTTGTCCCGGAGCTGAAACAAGATTTCAAACTGAAGCAGTTGTTGATCACTTGTGGCCGCTAGTGGCTGGTTAAGATGAGTGAGAAGTCACCTGTCAATGGTCGTATAAAACAGAACAGTCAAAAAATAAAATTACTGCCTCACAGTTGTGTCTCCACCATAGACTGTATATAGAAGTGGACGGAGCTTCCGCTCTGAAAAATGAAGCCAATGCGAAGTGCAGAACGCTGTATTCTCACCGAAATCCAGCAGGGGGCGCGAGCTGGTTGCAAAAAGAAGCCCGGTCCCATTGACACCCGTTCTAAAATGCCGAACTTTACAGCTGAAATAAACATATTTATAACCCGTGTCAAAAAGCGATTTTGGTCTCTATCGCTAATATCCCCCACCATGTTCACTGAACCAGACTTGAATTTTCATATAAGTCATTCGTTGATTTTATATTAAGGCCTAAAGTTCTGTATAATTAGGGGCGTGGTTTCGTGATTGACAGGTGTAGTGCCCTATGGTAGTGCCACTCACTCGCTCCCATAGACTATACCACCTATGCCTCGCCCACACAGTCTATGGTCCCGCGTATGGTCCCGCCCTGCTCCACCGTCTCAACCAATCATATTCACATCCGGTTTCAAAACTGTCAAAATGGCGCTGGCCAAATCTGAAACTCGAGGCTTCAAAACGGGTGTTCAGAAACCAATGGGTGACGTCACGAAGGCTCCGTCCACTTCTATATACAGTCTATGGTCTCCACCAGTCAAGGAAAAACGTGTTTTGTGGGGTCACAGTGATGATCGACCTCCAAAATCTAATCAGTTCATCCCTCAGTCAAAGTGGATGTTTGTATCAAATGTGAAAAAATTCCCTCAAGGCATTCTTGAGATATTGCATAATACAAGAATATAACACATATGAGGACACAATGACCTTGACCTTTGACCACGAAAATTTAATCCATTCATCTTTGATCCAAGTGGACATTTGAGTCAAGTTTTAAATTCCCTCAAAGTTTTCTTGAGTTATCACGTTCATAAGAATGGGATGACCCAAAAACATAATGTCTCTGTCACTGGCATGAAGGCATAAAAAAGGGTTTTCAAAAAATTTTGAACCATAGAGGTCCTTCAACATGAATGTGCACAAAAATAATATGTGTCATGGGTCCAGTAGTATGCAAGATTAGTTGCAGACAAGCTTCAGGTCTGTTGATCATGTACATACACACGCCCTCAGGCAAGCAAGATCCATTTCAGGCTTGTAAAAACAAAAGTTTTGGCAGGGTTAAGCACAACCAAACTTTTGTTTTTTGCAACAGGGTTGTTTGTTCCATATTTTTTTTAAAAATAGAAGTCTATATCAATATTTTGCACAATGCTTAATATTCTGGTCTGGAATTAATGACTGCTCTGCAATTTTCTTCTCTTCGCAAAATGTAGATGGGATTGGACCTTTTGGTGGGCCAGTTCTAGTTGCAGGCCGTATGTTTGACATCCCTGAGGCAGTCTGTAGATCCTTGCTTGTGATGAAAATCCCGACATATTATGGCCTGATGTTGTTAACTGTAGAGTAGACAGATGGAGCAGGTGTGTGTGTGTATACAGTATGTGTCACAGTCCCCCTGTGACTCCCAGAGGTTATATCAGGTGCAACACCTGGAGTTTGTTTCCTCATTAGGATGGGCATCTCCAAGGTGATAGCCAATTAGACAAGCTGAACCTGGCTCTTGGTACTCATGAGTGGATAGAGATCAGATACATCTCATTTCTCACAAACAAATTGCTTTCACAAATAGAGCATATTTATGATGATGCTCATTGCAGAGGCGAGCCCACTATATTTCTGTTGTTTTCTCACACAAACAAGCACATCTTCTCACACTCTCACATGTTTCTTTTCTCCCACAGCAGGCAGAGCAGAAATTCCACTCTGAAGTAATATTCTCATGAAGGCTAGTGCACCGACTCACCTTGCGGTGTGGTATTGAGTCTCCTTTGCGCTTGACTGTGTCCCTCTGTTCTTACAGCTATCTATCAGTTTCATAGCATGCAATCTGCATCCTTCCAGCCTCCCACTACCCGCCCACCAGTGCTGTATCTGTTGTGTTCTGCGTGCACATACAGTGCACACAAGCGCATTGTGTTTGTTTTGTTTTTTTTTTTCTTTTGCGAAAGGCTCAAGTGTGTATATGTTTCTGGCCCCCTCCGCTATAAAGGAGAGGGGAGCTCCCAGGCAGATAACACCCACCGCAGAGCTGCCCTGGCAGGGTAGGAGAGCATGGAGGGTGCTTGCCCCTGGCAAGATGCTACTCAGAGAGGGGGAGATAAGGGCTGTGAGGGTGGTAGTGTGGTTGCAGGAAGGACTGAACGAAGGCGGGGAGGAGGCTGGAAGGCGAGGAGGGGGGCTTCTTCATACATTTTTATGACCACATAGATAAGGTCAGTAGTGTGCCATCGTTACTAGGCAACACTGCGACCCTGAGTTGGATTGAGTTGTGAAGCTGAGAAGTCAGATATTCTTATTACAACAGCCCCGCTTCGGTTCTGCTGTGTGCATCTGTTAACAAGCAGCCTGTCTCCGCGTGCCATTCTGAGAGTCAAGGCTGAAAGACTGCTTTAACTGGACGATTAACTGAGGCAATGAAATAATTAGAAGGCCATTGATTGGGTTATTACATTGTTACAGCCACGTTGGTGATATACCGATATCTGTGCCTGTTCATATACGTGATGATGGTAATAGTGATGAAAAATGACGGTGGGGTGTTTGATTATATATTTTTAATGATCCAGTTCATGTGGGGATACACTAGACTGTGGGTGTATTGATTTTTCCAGTTTTCAAGCAGAGAATGGAGGAGATGGAGACCAGGCGCATATGCAGTCGGAGTACAAATCACCAAAAACCCACTCTATTCTCTCCCTCCTTTTACTTACACTCTCCACCTTCACTCCCTTCCCTCTCCACCGCCGCTCCTTTCTCTAACCCCTCTTTTCCATCACCCTCTCAGCTCTCCATCCTCACTTCCGTATTTCTGCCACTCCTCCAGCAGCCTTTCATTACGCCCCCCTCCTCCTCCTCTCCTCCTTTCGCTCGCTCCCCTGCCTCTCCTCTTCTCTCCTCCCATTTCTGTCCCCTTCAGCGTCCTAGTTTAGCACGTCAAGGTTGGCTACAGATATGCTCCTCTGTGCCTTGGGGCTAACCAATGGGAAACTGGCTGGGGTTGCTGTAGCAGGCTGGGGTGTTGGTATCGTGAATTGAGAGGGAGATGGGAAAAGGTTACTGTAGTGCATGTGCTGTGGTCCATTCTGCAGAGTAGAATTGAAGTCTTATGGTTAAAATACAGTATTATTGGGAAATGTGGGGCTGTATTACAGAAATTCTTCCCTCTGAAATCCTGTCATATCTTTTTATAATAATTGTAGTTGGAATATAAACTAGAAGTGGCAATTTAGAGAAAGAAATTAAAGACACAGTCAACATTTTGGAGAATATGGTTATTTAATATCTGTTTGAACAGTGCCCTGAGATAACTTTGTTATGAGTTGGCACTATACAAATAAAACTGAATTTCTTACTGAGTTTGAGTTTGGCAGTATATCAATATTATATCAATAATTGATATGAAACTAGATATTGCCTTAGATTTTAGATATCGATATATGGCATAAATGTTTTAAAGGCCTCTGTAACAGTAAAGTGGTGTAATTTTCTTAACTTACCAGACTGTTCTAGCTCTTCTTGTACTTGCCTTTATTCACTTAGTCATTATATCTAATTCATTATCAAAAAAGCACCGGTAATCATCTCTACAATATTGTCAAATTTATGGTATGTTATTTGAAAGAAAATGTATCGAGATAACATATTGTATATCATGGCATAGCGTAAACATATTGAGATATTATTTAGCCCTGTGCTGAGCTTTGACAACAAGCACGTGTGCACCCCAAAACCAGTGCATGCTTCTTGAAATTCATTGGTCTGTGGGAACTCTGACCCGATCACTTCCTATTCCATCTCCTTCCAAAACAAACTAATTAAGCTATGAATTTGTAAAGAGCAGAACATAAAAGCTAGTGAAGACACCACACCACCACATGGGCTGTACAGCAGCAACATGCAGCTCATATTAAAGTTTTAGTGCAACTAAAAGCTGTCACATCATCTTTTCCTAGTTTCTTCTTCTACAGCAGCCTTCCCATGTGCTCGCTATAGACTGGTCCACAGCACCCACTTCAGAGGTGGAGATAAATGGCAACTCCTGCGTAGAAAAGAGCTTGACTTGCACAAGTATGTATGTAATAATTTGTGGCGAGCCAAATAAACCATATTACGTCACACAAATTACGTAAATGTACCTATTAGAGTGCTGTGAAAATCTACGCTTTTTACTGCCGTTTGTGTTGTAAAACGCAGTATTTTACCATCACCTGGTGTAAAAACTTGAGTCCTGACATTTTTAATACCACTTTTTACAGCGTTTTCTTGACCAAATGAGTTTGAAAAGTGACATAATGAGGCACCTTGCCATTGTAGACAGTGTACACACACCTGCAGAGGAGACTGCATGGGTCACTGCACACAGCATGCGGGACCCATTGTATAAGAGTGCTGCAACCCAAAAACCTGGTAGTGAGGTGGCACATTAGCACTTCTGATTCCCTCGTCTCTTTTGGTTAGATGCCTGAAATAAGGTCTGTGGTTAACACAAGCTTAAGAGATCTTCACATTTTGTTCTGTGACATAAAATATGACATTAAATACCCCACTTGTGAATTTTGAAGCTTTCAAGTGTCTTAAAAAATGCAGTTGCTAACAAGTAGTTTAATGATACTACATCCGTTGTTGGTGACATTAAACACCATCATGTCAAACACTAGTCACTGACCATGCAACTGTGGTGTAGTTCGTTTATAGCGTTTTATTTCTGGCAATTGCATTTACACTTCAAAAATATAACAGTGGTGTTCGTTTGTGAAGATTATCTTGTTGAACAAAATGTATATCTGTCCTAACACTTTTGTCAGCCACAGATCTTATCTTTTGCACTAATCTAAAAATCCAATGGAAAAATCTCATTGGGTTTTGTGGAGGGCACCAGAATGATGCTAACTTCCAGGTTGCCCTACAAATTTACCTCATCCCTGTGACACTATATGAAATCAGCAGTCAGTTAGCTTAGCTTAGCATAAAGACTGAAGACAGAAGGAAAAACCTAGCTGGGCTCTGCCAAAACGAACCACCGCTGCTTGTGATAGCTTCATATTTGATGTCCTTATCTAACACGCAGCCAGAAAATTAATGAGCACATTTCCAAAAATGAAAACTATTTTCCTCAAGAGATGAATTTAGAAATTTAAAAGAATGTATCCAGAATTGCTCTAAAGTCACAATTTAAGGTTTTATGTTTCTAAATCAAATTATAAAGCAAATATTATTATATTTTATCCAAGCCACCCAACAGTGCCTTGAGTGCATGTTTGATGTGGGTGGTCCTCCAAAGAAGGTAATCAAGCCTCTAACCTTTACTCCCCTGCTCTTTTCACTGACCTCCACAGAAACACATCTCCTCTTTAGTATTTTATCATTAGCCTCTTTGACATATTACCTTCTGTCTAGCAGTCCTAATTTAGAGAGTGTGCATGTGTGCTGATGCTGATTGACCTGCAGGTGTCTTTTCATCCCACTGGGACCAGTAGAGGATAAGAGTACACCACCCTGAACTCTGTTTAGGAGCCACATCACTCCGGCCCTAGCAACACGTAACCTTAGACACACTTCTATCAGGAGCCACGAGCGTGGCTTGTCTCTTATCAATGTCATTGTCTTAGCAAACAAAGGGGATCATTATACCAGTGCTGAGAATGTTTCTATTCTGAGTTAATGGGTCACATAGTGTAAAGGCAACCTGATCCTCCTCTGGGTGACGAAGGAGTGAGCTGAGGGCTGACATTTTGCTGATGATAGGCCAGTCTGTGTTTTGTTGTAAGAGACACTGGGCTTCACAGGAGTTGTCAAAACAAGAGGCCCCATCCTGAGGGATTACCCAGCCTGTCTGCACACACGCCAGGGACAGGGTTGGCCAGAGGGACAGGGAGGGGCGGGGGGTACTCTGTTTGTGTGTGTGTGTATGAACATGTGTGGTGTGTGAGTGAGTGCCCTGCAGAGAGGAAGGTGCTGCATTGAAGAAGAGACTTAGCTGAGGAAAAATGTGCTCTATTGCCTTATTATGATTCATATTTTGCAATGAAAATGGCTATTAATGGGATTCCATGCAGACTTGACCATAGTAGTACTGGAATATGTTTTAATAAATTGCAAGAGGCACTTGATTTGATTTAGCTGATGATGTAATTAGTATGACCACTGAAGCTCACTGCGTTTTGTTACCTGTCATTAGATTGGCGTAGGGCAGCACATGATAAGAGTGTATGGTGAAACTGCATGGTGGCTGCGTTAAATCATTTTCTCTGACATTTAATATACATTAATGCCCAGGAACAATTACTAGTAATAAGGGAAACTGAGGAACTGTTGGTTTTAAATCTTGGTGTCAAAAAACAAACAAACCACAAACTCCTTCACAAACTTTCATTGAATTCAAAGAATATGGTTAATTGAAAAAGAACTTTTCAACATTATCCTAAACAAAAAGTCCAAATTTTAATAAAAGCTTTATAAAGAAAATAAAGTCAAATGAATATAATAAATGTTTGTACTGACATTAGTACTAAAATGCCTTTAAGCTGTTTAATTAGAATAGAACTGGCAGCTGCATCAGAGCTGAAGTAGTCCATTTTGAAATGAATATATCTTATTGGCAATCAGCTTCAAAAAGAAACACAGTTCTGATAATTGTAAAAATATTGGATATGATAACTGGCCAGGCCAGTAAGCAGTTGACCCATAACCACTTTTGCTTGTGCTGACATTTTACTCACCATTTGAGATGCGGGATTGGACTCTGGAGCTGAAAGTGATGTTGAACATTTATTTTTGAGTTTGACTGAAAATAAGTACAGAAAGTAGCTCCCTGGAAATCCCTGCAGCTGTGACAATTGGCGAGTAAGATGTTACTATTACCAAAAATCATAATGGACAAAAATATGAAAATAAGAGCCAGAATTTACCTTTAACTGTAAAGGAGTAGTTTAGGTTTTTTAAAGTTGGGATGTATGGGGGTATCATTATCCATAGTCATTGTACCTACAGTAGATGGCCATCCATAAATTACTGATATTATACCAATACACTGATTAAGGAAACCTTCATGATATTAAGATGCAGTTCATTTTGCACAATGCACTCCTTAGTTGCTCCAAAATCCAAAAACCACCAACTTCCATGCATACATCTTCTTTGTTGTCCCACAGATTTAAGAAAGAACTAATAGATTTTCTTGGATTTTTAAATACACTTCAAGAGACGCCCCCTGTGATATTTTGTATATTGAGTAAATCACCTGCACACATCACCAGGCTTCACTGACCGACTTAACAATTAAAACACCACACATAGTTATTATATTGCTGTGTGGGATAAATTAAAATGCCCAATTGCACTAACTGCTATCACCACTACTCAAATTAATATATTTCATCGTAATTTTTTAAGCCGATGACGTTGGCAGTAAAATAAAGAGCACCAAGCGCAGACCCCCCTGTCAGTGTGACTGTAACAGTCAGAGGAGTCACGACCTTGGGTGAGCAGTGTTCATGATTCGTCTCATATGTGTTCCACTTCCCTCCTTGTATCCACACACAGACATGGTGGCACATGCAAACACACCCACGGACAGACACGCATGCATGGCCACACACAGCAAGGCCAAGACTGTCTGCGGCAGCCCATGGGCCTCATTGTCACATTCACTTACCACTGTTTAGGCATCATGCTGGGGGGCTAAAATGAACTACACCCTTCTCTTCCCCCCTACCCACACAGTAAACTCAAACCACACCAAAAATCAACTCTACTCGCATTCAAAACATGGCTGTGGACAAACTGAATTATGCTACTTGAGACATGCAGTCCTATGCTTGTATATCAACCACATATGAATGTCATATATATATATATGACCTTTTGTCATGAGGATTTCTCATGAGATATATTAAACAATGATGGCAGGCTGTTTTTTTTTTTTTGGTTTGAAATATAAGTTTAGAGCTCATGTGAAATTAATTATAATCAAATGATATATAACTTTAAAGGGACAGTTCACCGCAAAATCAAAAGCACATATTTTTCTTCACCTATAGTGCTATTTAATTTAATGTGCTACTTATTGATAGTGCTGTTTTGCATATAATGGACTAGATTGCACTCAGATTGTGGTGGTCAAACGGGCCAAAAAAATTCAAATTTGAAAAAAATACCCAAACCAAGCATGTATCTACTCATGTATGACAGTCTCGTGACAGCGCAGGATATAAAATTTAATGCCATTGTTCTTGGCCTGAGCTGTAATGTTAGCAACACAGAGCTAGCTAGCACAGTGATACAGTGGGTTAGTTTGGTGTAGCGGTATTTGGTAATAGTCCTGCATGAATGTGTTCACAACAAGGTCTGTGGATTATCTTCAGTGTCCAGGTCATGATTTCTGGAAAGAGACATTACTGATGAGTTTTTCAGATGTATTTTTTGTCACCTTTAACACCACAATCTAGTGCCATCCAGTTCCATTAGGCCTCGTGTTGACATAATTTTTTTTTCTAGCAAAGGGCTGTGGCGGGATGCTGGGATGAAGTGTCTGCAGTTTAAGAAAAAAACACTGCACATGGGTTTTGTCTCAAAAGCAATGACCACTCGTAACACATCAATGCTTTGGTTTTATTCTATTTGTCTGACATTTTCTTTTCCAGTATGAGCACCAACCAGAAGATGCTTGCTCTCATATGGCCCTTTTCCACACACACATGTGCTGACTTGGCTTGACTCGTGGATTTGCATTCGTGTTTTAAATTCTTCACAATAAAAGTCCCCTGATATTTTATGGTCTAAAAGCTTTTATTATGAAGCAGCAAAATCAGGAAATGTTTGGTTTTCTTAACATAAGTCATCTCTGGCTGAGAGCGAACATGAAACAGTAAAAAAAAGGCAGATACCTCAAAATACAAATGGGGACGCAGGAGAGAAACTAAACAACCCACAGGGATTCAGTTTAAAGGTAAAAAAGAACTGATAACTGAGAATGAGACTTTTAAAAACTTGTTCTTTCAAAAACCAGGATGACAAGTCCTCATCTAATGTATGATTAGTTGCCTAAAAATAAGCAACAGTGATGACCCCGGTGATTTTCAACATACAAGCGCTCGTTGCGGCCGCACAAAAAAAGGGAAGCGGTCTGAAAAAAGATTCTTGGCACAGCTCATAGGCTCTCTCCTCATTGGAAACAATTGAAAAAGGACTCTGATGATAAGAAAAAAATACTATGTGGACACAAGGTCTTACTTACGGCCAAGATCCCTGAAACTCGGCAGCTCACACTGAAACAATGTGAATGGGTATAATATAGCACTACAGGTGTTCTATTACATCGTAAGTTTATTCATAAGTTAAATGACACAGGTGCAACCTGACAAATCATCCCCTAATCATTGTTTCTTATAATGCATTTTTAAAGTACACACTCAAACAAACAGATGAATATCATGATACACTGTGTTAAAGAGCTTCATGGTCTTCAGCTTTAACTTCAGTATACATGTGAAAATAATTTACATCAGACCTGTAAGGACATAAACATTGGTTTTGTAATCAGAAAACATATGTGCCTCCTCTACTAGCCTGAATATGATCTGTTAGGGGTTATTATTGAATACCTCAGCCCACTGGTCACAAGGTCAATGCTCTTGTCTTCAGAGTGAAAATCAAGGTATTGTCTTTCACATCACAAGTAGCATTCAGTGTTCAGTTGTACAGCTGTCTGCTGGGTGTAAGTAACAAACACTCGCACCTGTTTTCCATAAGGATGGAAGTCCCTGTGTACCACCAACAGAAACATTTGATCTGTGTGTGTATCAGCGTGGTCAGCTAAATGTGATCTTTGTTTCGCCAAAATTACAACGGAACTATATTGTGCCATGTTGCTTGATGTTTCTGTCTGTTCTTGTTATGTATCGCATCTCAGGGATTAAATTGTACCTTAAAGGGATAGTTTGGATTATTAGAAGTGGGGTTTTATGATGTACTTATAAATAGAAAATTGTATTATTTACAGTAGGGGGCCGCTGGTACGCCCCCAGTTTATGTAAGCAGTTTAGGAGTCCCAGTATAGTAAAGCTAAGCAATGTACTATTGTGGACAGAGTCTGCAGGAAAACATCTTTTAGACACCTAAAAAAAAAACACCTAAAGAAACAAACATCAATTAAAATGTATGCTATATGTATAATATTTTCACCACTCAACCTTGCCGTCAGATGGCCTTTTCTGATTGGAAACTGCCATTATAAAGCCAAATATCGCTCATTTCAAACCAGACTCCATTAGCAAAATCATTAATTTTACCAAGAGCTGCTGTTCTACAGCTGCCTCAATCTGTTAGTTTCTGTGTGTTGTTGTGTAAGTTCTGTTTGAAAAGGTTTATTTAGACTTATTTAAGTCATATAATAGCACAAACAAACTAAAAGATCAAGACAGTTTTAAACAAGGACTTCCTGTGTTCTGTGAGGTAAAATGACTGTACTGTACAGGAGTATGACTGAGTGAGAAAGAGTGATATTTGGTTTATATAACAGCAGTCTCCTGTTGGAAAAAGCTGTCTAATGGCAAGGTAAAGCAGTGAAAATTTCTAAATGTGTTGTACACTTAAACTGATACGGATTTATTTAAATGGACCTTTTTTTAAGTGGCTATAATACATTTTGCTGCTGACCCTGTCCACAGCAGTACGTTGCTTAGCTTCCGTGCTGGTACTCATGTCTGCTTCTCCAAACTGGAGGTATGTCAGCCACCATCTACAGTAGATAATACACTGACTATGGATAAGTGCTGCATACAACCCCACTTCAAATAATTCAAACTATGCCTTTAATGTGTTATTAAAAGCTTCCCTCATAGAGGTGGGTATTTTTGGGTACAGAGGAGGCAATTATTTTTTAATTACAGTTTTTAAAGTGAAAAGGCAATTAACTCTCACTAACCAAATATTAGACACCATATAGGGATCAAATATGAGTCATACATACAGGATTGTACTTACGAAGGCACAATTAAATCTCTTTTTCTGAACCTTTAATATCACTAATTCAAGTATGATATCATCACCTGCTGTCATTTTGTCGTTTTAAGGTCATCTGGTCAGTGTTGCTGTTACTCTCTGTTTGTTTGCTGTCAAACACACATTGTGAAACTGTGCTTATACTGGGCAACTCCCACGTATGGAGTGTGTATACAGTGGTGGGAGGGTGTATATACTGTACACACAATACGTAGCCCCCTTGCCAATGTCACTCTGGCCTAAGTGCTTTGGTGAAAAGAGTCACTGCTCCTCTTTTCTGCTTATATGACACCTGATTGTTCTATTTGTGTGAGCATTCGTTTTCACATCCCACGCAAATATAATACAAATATAACCTTTTTGATTTGCATTTCTTTACTCATTCC
Source organism: Lutjanus argentimaculatus (assembly GCA_034769285.1). NCBI lineage: Eukaryota > Metazoa > Chordata > Actinopteri > Lutjaniformes > Lutjanidae > Lutjanus > Lutjanus argentimaculatus. The sequence continues at coordinate 10,941,976 of JAWZSL010000001.1, forward strand.
ATTTCTTTTTCCAAATTTTTAATTTCAGCTTCTCATAAAATCCTGTTTGCTGAGCAAGATTATAGCAATGCCTCATTTCTCCCTAAAATGTCAGATGGCACCCTCTAATTCCATGGATCCCCTCTCCCAATCCCTTGAGCCCACAGCCAGATCTTTTTTTCCCTCCCTCTTTGGGTTTTGTTTGTCTTTGCTGGCTGTTAATGTCACCTTCCGTGACTAAAAAACCCTCAACTCTTTAACATTGAGGTTGAAGTCTGAACCAAGGAAAGGTACATGTAGTGTGGTTGATTACCTGTGGGGAATAAATAGGCTTTGCTTTTAGCTTTACACACATAGTCCTTGAACTTTACAGAGAAATGAGCAAGGTGCTTTACTTTCACTTCTTTCCCCAATAAAATTGTTCTATGCAACACCTTATGATATGATACGACATGATACGATACGATACAATACAATATCGATTTTTTAATTTAAACTTTTTTTTGATGAGATAGCTGTCTATGTCATCACAGAAGTATCAAATTTTGATTTGTAAAGATCAACAGATCATTGGTTTTATGCCCTGATGACTGTCATTTACATTTTGCATTTTACATTCTATATGATATTAAGTGTTGAAGTGTTTTTTTTTTTTTTCTTTGAACACGTGCTGGGACAATCATCAATTCTGTCTTTGATTTGGATTATTAAAACTGAAAGTTCATTTTGATCAGTTTTAGATTTAATATTGAAAGTGTGACACCCCTCAATAATACAATACAGTACGATATGGTATGATACGGTATGTCGATATGATATGATATGATATGATATGATATGATATGATATGATTCAATGGCTGTCAAAATTCTCGATTTCATTTGACTTTCAATTTTAAGGTCACAATTTTATTCATTTTTTCAATTTAACCTTTTTTTTTTTATATTGAAATTGTGACACCTATATGACACAATACAACTTTATTGTCAGTAAACACTGAAATTCATTTTGTATCCTTGGGCAGCTCCATTCAAAAGATTACACACATCAAACAGAGAGTACACATAGGACACTTTCCACAAACGTACAAAAACACAACAAACAGTTATGACAAATACACAGTGCATATCATATCATATTTTATACTTTGGATTTAGATCTCAGCACTCTGATTTTTGGCTTAGCAACAGGACTGACTGATTATTAAAGAATTCTTCAGCCTGTAGCGTTTGAATGGAGGGACTCTGAATCACCTGTTTGAGGGCACACTCTTGTCGAGAGAAGCTCGAAAGGAGTGTGTTGCAGGATGACTAATAAATGTTTAATAGTTGTCACACTAAGCAGGGTAAGTTGTTACATTATATTTTTAAACAAATAAGAATATATAAAAAAATGAAGGTTTTCCCCACTAATTGTTGTGGTTAAAAGTCTGATTCGTTTAGACAGATGTTTTGAATATTATTAATATTTTCATTAGCATTATATTGGGTGGTGTCCTGCTATTGTTGTTCTTTTGTTCGTAATTCCAAACCATTTTAACTGCCTTTCCCTTGTCCTTCCTTTATTTTCTTCCTTCTGTTTGCATATCCCCACAAAAAGATATTTTAACATTATACTTTTTCCTAATTAAAGGCTGACATTGCACCCTTCTATGTATTTCAACCACTTTGTGGCCACATCATTTATAATATTTTAATTACTACTAATACTGGGTGAAGCTGTATATCAACACACACTGTTGTTTACATGTTGTATAGCAACAACCAACTTTTGCAGCTAGCAAAATTTGTTTCTGCTGGGCTTCAGATGGATAATGCAGGCTGGGAAAAATCATCACACGTGACGATTTGGCCCCAAAGCACTGAGACATCTTGCTCCAGAGTTACATGTATGCTTTTGTTATCTATAGCACAAGTTAGCTTTAGTACAGAACTTATCAAAGGTATCAAAATACACCTTTTCTCTCTGTGTAAAAATAATATAATTGACCCTTCCAAAGCCACGCCCCTTTTTGCTCTGTGCTCCGATGACAGTTGAGTAGGACTGGAACCTCGGTCAACTTTCTGCTTTTCTGTGTTTTTGTACTTAGACATTGCTAGGCTTGTCTATGTTGAAAAGAAAGCCAAATTTTGAAGATGGTGAAAAGACATTATATTCTCATCTTAAATGAGCAAATGTTAGCAAAATGTTGCTTAGCTAGTTACATCTGATAATGTTAGCAAACCATGAGGTATTCGTAGCAAGGTTTGTCGTAGGCAACTGGACTGGATAGAGTTCTTGAAGATGTTTCGCCTCTCATCCAAGAAGCTTCTTAAGTTCTGACTGACTGGTTTGGGAGTTCAGATATTAAACCTCTTTGTGGTCGTTAACGCCTAGAGGGGCATGTGTCTCCCACCCTTCCATTGTGTGGACCTTGAGTTTCACCTGGGGGAGGTATGAATGAGAGTCGTTAAGGTCCCTGCCACCATGTGACTTGTTGGAGTCACATGATTTCAGGTGGGTATCCAACTGTCTCAGACAGTTGACCTGGATGACTGAGAACCTTCACAGACAAACCATAAGGTAACTAGATCGCTAATCCACATCAGTCGTTAGCCAGCTAGTAAGCAAGCATTTTGTCTGTATGTGTCGCTTTTACAGGAAAAGGAGAAATTTGCAAGAAAATTGCCAGGTACCAAATTTGTTGTTGGAGCACAGAGAAAAAAGCAGTGGGACTTAGGAAAAGTCATTTGAACATAATTACTTATCAAAGTTAGGTTCTTTACTTTTATGGTTGAAAAATATGAAAATTGTTCTCTTCTGAAATTTCAGGAACATATACTGCATTTCAAAAACAAAATGACTTCAGAACAGTGAGTTGCACCATCAACTCATAGATTTTTTTAGATAGTGCCCTCTGGTGTTGGAGATAAAACCAGTGTGGCAACTTATCCATGAGACAAGATGCCCCACTCTCCCCTATATACAGTAGTTAAGTTTTACATTTCACAGATACGCTGCTGAACCAGGCCATACCGCAGTACAGAATGACACCCTGAATCACAGATTTAAAAAAACAGTAAACAGTGGCTTCTTGCTCCAAAAGGTCTGAGTCTACAAAGAAATAAATGCACTGCTTTATCTTCTCACAAATAAATTCTATATGAGGAGTCCATGATGGGGTGGCATCTGTCAGGTATTTGTTTGAAGAGACTTGTTTCATTGCATCGTTGTGAATTGTCACTGAAGACAGCTGAAAATCAGAAGGAAGGCCAAAAATAATTTCACCTGTCTTATTAATCTTGATGATAAGGCCAGTTTTGTCACACCATTCAGTTAGCCAGTCAACATTACACTGGTACAGTCTGGGGTCATCGCTCTCAGACAGCAGAGATAGTGAAGCAGAATCATCAGAGTATTTCAAAAGAAACTGGTTTGGCACACTGGTTGTGAAATCTGCAGTGTACAATGTAAACACAAACAAAGGTATGGGGCTCGTATTGCATCCTCCCTCTTTAAAATGATCATATCTCACAGTCTGTTGCTGCTAATGAACTTACTTGTCCATCCATGCCAAGAATCCTGAGCTGAAACACAAGCACAGCGTTCCTAATCCACTCTAACTGACAGGCAGGATCTCTGACCCACTGCCCTGATTCACCCGTGTTTTCTCCTCAGTGCTACAGACGCTTCAACTTGTTTGGGTTTATCTTACGGCTTAAGGAAAGAAGTCGGTAAAATGATCCTCTTACTCAATTAAACATACAATTTGGCATAACAATAGTTCAAACAGAGGACATCTGTGATAAAAGAACAATTAAATTTGGGCTATGGCTGAATAGAGAAGAGACAGAGCTATACCTTTTAAGGCTAAGCTAGAACAGTGTGTTCTGGTACAGACTTCAGCAAATGCAGAGCAGTGTTTGTGCTTGTCTGCTGCACTGAAGTGAATACCGGAGGAGAGACAGGCAGACACATGGACACATAGTGAAGACAAACATAGGAAGACTGGTCAGCAAGAAAATAGGCTGATCAAAACACCAGTGCTTAGAGTCAGGAAAAGGTAGAGTAATGCCTAGGGTCGGGTATATTTTGGATTTTTTTTTTGGGGGGGGGGGGGGGGGGGGGGGGGGATTTAGACTCTGATTCTGCTTATCGATTTTGGTTCTGAACAATTCTCAATTCTGATTCTTTGAGTGTCCTCATGCATTCTTGACAGCAGAGTTGTGTGTTACTACCGTCCGAAGAATTTAGATTTTTTTTTTTTCCTTCAGTATCTCCTGTTCCACACTCCAGTCCAGTTGGTGGCAGTAATGCACCCCTAAGCTGATTTGCCAATCACCAATAAACCCTGAAGAAGATGAGAAGAGAAGGAAGAAGAAGAAGAGAAGAAGAAGAGAAGAAGAGATGTGTGAAATGCTAATTACCAAGGATAAAGGTTACCAGTGAAAACACTTAGTTAGCTAACGTTAGCTAAATAACCGTAACGATGGTGGTCTTTTTCTGGTTTCTTGAATATTTGTTCACTTATGTTATTTTACTGTAACAATAGAGGAGTATCAGAAAAAAAGAGGAGAGAAGAAAATCAGTGAACATGACTGAACATAATGTGAATAAAACTTTAATATAATAATGATTTCTGCCTGAGTCATGTCAGATTTTCATCAGCTATAGTGGTTGTTTAAAAGTGAAGATGACAACTCCCATGACCCCACGCCACTTCATGATGCCACAACTATGTCTTTTGTTATAGAAAGTCACCCGCTTTCAGTGGACCACCATGTGACCTTACTATGGAAAAAATATTAAAAGTAGTCAATGGTGAGAGACAAATAATCTTTTGTTATCACTGAAGTCGCTGCTGGTCATAAAATTAATGCAGAACAAGACTGTGAAGATATGTAATTTGGGACACCATACCGAAAAAATATTTTTCCCCCACCATTGACTACCATTCATATTTTTTCAAAGTTAGGACCCATGGGACACACCCTGGAAGAAGAGGCACTTATTGTTTTAATGTGGTAGAGAGCCTAGTGGCAGAATTTACAATATTGTGCATTTAATTTGAAAGTAGCTGAGTGAAATTTCAAATTTCACACAAATTTCATATTTGTGTAGGAATCAATAAGCAGAATCTAAATTAAAATTTATAAATGATTGGAATCATACTTTTGGAATAGATTATTATTTGGAATTAGTTCTCAATGTCCAACCATTAACACACAGAGATTAGACAAAGTATTTAATTTAGACAAACAAAGTATATATAAAAGTATTTGATCTACACACACAATGTATGATTTTTTTCTATTTATTTTCCTTTGCACACACTCAGACTTGTAAGACTCCTTCCCTCAGTCCAGATATGAGCACAGACAATGAGAATCCCGGGGTAAATAAACAGGACTTCACTCTCAGTATACTCTGTCATGTGGAATAGAGAATAAGATGCAGACTGCCCATCACGTTCAGTGTAACTCGGCTCTGCATGTGGACAGGCCCACAGGCTTCCACTGCCTACTACAGCTACACCCTTGACTTCAAGGCAGAGGCATTAAAATGGAGTGGTGGTGTGGATTATGGGGTTGAGGGAGGCGGTATGGAGTGTGTATGTGTGTGTGCGCGTGCTGTGCGCCTTTGGGGTGGGGGATGCTTTAGTTTAACCCTGTATTTTCTGCAACCACTGACAAAAAAAAACGTTGCCCTCTCTTTCTGTTTCTTTTTTTTCCCCCCCACACTTGTCAATCAATTTAAGTGGGATTCAATAAATAAAAATCAAATTCATGCACTTAAATAAGCACAAAATATGCGTCATTGGATGTCCTTGATTAGAAAGAACTCTCCTCATACTCTTTCCCATATAGGAGAAATACCCTATTGGCTTCATTCAAGCCAGATCTCGTGTATAATGCTGTATACAGAGTGCACCTGCACGTCAGCAGACAGCGCTTTCTGTTGGAGCCGTGCGTAAAAATGTTATCCTAGGTGCCTCGGTGCGTCAGGTGGAGCTCATTTCCTTAATGCAAATGCCCCACTCACTCACTCTCTGCGTGCTCTCTTCTCACACTCTCACCTCCAGTAGCACTTTGCCCTCAGGAGCGACCGGTAGCCGCCTCTGCTCCTTTAAGGCAATGAGGAATTAAAGCGTCTGCAGGGGCAGGGAGAGGGTTATTCTGTGTAATGCTCAGAGAGTCAGTGTGGTGCGATTAGAGAGCGGCAGCGCCGGGGAAGATGCGCTTACTCGCCTCTTGCTGGACGCACAGAGGCGATGAAGATGATCTGACTTTGGAGTTCAGAAAAAAACCTCCTTTTCATTCTTATTCTACCACCCTCTCCCCCACGTTTGCTTCTTCGCTCTTTTAGTTCTTTTAATTTTCTAAAATTTTAATTTAAGGATGATCCGCCAGTCAGCCTTTTATTTAGGCAATCGGAGCTTCTGACATTTTTTTTTAAAGATTTACTTTAGCCAGTTTTTCTTTTTGCATTCATTTTTTTTGTTTGAGGATCCGCTCGTACCCGGCTCTGACTCAGCACCACACACACCTGGGCTTCACCCCTTCAGCATCCTTTTGAATAACAGGGAGAGAAGCAGCAAGACGCGGAGCAGAGGAGGAGAGTCTGAGCACAGCAGCTCTCCCCAAGACAATCACACAGGGGCTCATTTATGTTCCAAGCGCGCAAAGAGAGGGGAAAAAAAATCAAGAGTGTAACGAAAAAGTAAGAAGGAGATATTAAAAAGTAGAGACTTGGACCGGTTTGCTTCAAGACAGTGGCAAATGTTTAACCTTACCCCAAGCGCACTGAAAAAGAGAGACCCAGGGAGGCACCGGTCGGAGGAAGAAGAGAAAGCATAGCTTGGGGGGGATTGAACGGAGCAGGGCATGTGGATATTGGCTTTTATCTTTTTCCAGAGCATCTTGAATGGTAAGTTTCACCCCTTCTCGTCTTTTTTTTTTTTTAATTTTAATTTTATTAGTGCTCATTACCTACTGCAGGAGGCAAATGACTGGGAGACAGCTAAGTGAGTGGGGAGGGAGGATGGAGGTCACCTGTGACCCACATGAAATGGATTTTATATGCTTGTCAAAAGGCTGACACCCTTGATGGAGGCAGAGGGAGACGGGCGAGGCATGAATTGCGTTTTAAATCCTTCAAGCTCTCCCACCACAAACCATCAGACACATCTCTGGCCTTCCGTGAAATAAAACGGATAAATTATGTTTGTTTGGGCCTTTTATTTCATTAATTGGTTTAATTGTATTGATTGGATGTGATTTTACAGGTTCAAGTTTTAATTGTTTTTAATTTGCATCCAATTAATGTGATTTGTTTCTGTTTTTATTTGGTGCCTAATGATACTTATTCTGTCACAACCATGTTCCACTGTGGCCCTTAGTAATAAGTGACGTATTTGATATAATGGACATTTGGTTTAACCCCTTCCCCCTCCCCCACAGTGAGCATATTTTTCAAGTTCAAAGTGGCTTAAATTAATATAGTGAGTCAAAACGATTATTTATATACATATTTAAGAATCAATAATACATATTTTCATTTTGAGCACATTTGATGTAAGATACTCAGTTGTGTCAGAATGTTTCTAACATCACTACATCCAATTTTAGCACAAAGTTCAACACAGCTTTATGTTATTTACCTTTAAATGTAGTTTATAAAGAGAGAATTAGCATCAGTATTACAAATTGTTTGTTAGTTATTTAAAAGAGGGTGTAATGTTTTTAATGAGATGTTCCACAGAGGTCACATTTTTCAGGAAATGCAAAACACACACAAAAAAATGTGAAATAAATTTTCCATTCAAATAGCCGAAAGTGTCCTTCTCCATTCAAATACTGTATTCAAACACCCAGGTTTGGTTGTCTGTGTTTTTTTTTTGCACACATGTGTATTTGCGTGAGTGCATGTGCACCAGTGCACACATGCGTGCATGCGGCTGACACTGTGCACGCATATTTGTGTGCTCACACACTGTATCTATAATCAATAGCAGAAAATTGATACAGTTTATTGCATTCACTTATTGGCCAGAGCCCCTTCTACAGGGAGGGATTATGGCTGACTGGGTGTGTACGAAAACAGGGGGAAGAAAAAGGGAGAGTCGAAGAAGGAGAGAAAATGGAAACACGTCTGTATAAGAAAAAACATCAGGGTGACAAGATGGGGATTGTTCACATATTGAGACAAAATCGAGCCCGCGGTTGGCTGCATTTGTATCAAAGGGTCAAAAAAAGCTGAATTCACAAAGCAAAAAATTTGGGGAAATGGGTTTTTACAGGTATGAATACATTTAACCCCATCGAGGCGCTGTGATATGATATGGTGTGTCCCCAAAATGGATTTTCCCTTCTGGCTCGGGTGATAAAATAAGGCTTCGAAATGGATTTTGTTTCTGTGTCGTCGCTTTTTCAGTGCTGAAGCGACCCTCAGTCGGTACCGTTTATTGACACTGACTCCATATAAAATGGTATCTCCCTCAGCCCAGCTTGTGCTGAAACTCATAAAGGAACAATAAGGAATCCTCATTAATCATAATCATCTGACTCTGACATTAGATCAACTGCCATGCAAGATTGTGTCCGTTTATTGCATAAGGGATTATTGAGGAGGCCCATGGCAAACAACTGATAGGGATTAAGCAGTAGACGGCACTGAGTGCAGACATTACACTTTTTGTGCTCATCACTTGCACTGCAATCATGGGGCTTTTATCACTTGCTGTTTGCGTTGTCATTTTATATGATTTCTCCATCACTGTACAGGAGCCCCGGCTATATGACTTTGTCCTCTGCGGTTGGATGTTTTGTTGATTATCATGAAAATGAGGTGTTCATCGGCTGAGCAGGCGTTGTCAGAATGAATGAATGACCTTGTAGATGGAAGCAAGCACAGCGATTGGATTCCAGACAATTCTTGCTGTTTCAGAGTTAGGCCTATCACATGCTCACTGGCCTGTCTCTATGGTAACCTCCTTAATGGGTGTCAGCGGCTGCGTCCGAAAACGTTCACCCATTCACTCTTCACTATATGGGGTAGAAAACTATATGGTGTGTTGCTGTCTGGTGGCAGAAAACACAACATGAGATGCCATTCAGACTGTTCAGAAACCGTTGTGGTTGTTGGTTGTTTACTGTTTTCTGGGATCATTTTTGTCCACTATGTTGAGTATAATAACAGACAAATTGAGCACCACTACAAAATGGCAGACTCAGGGAACAGTGGACTATATAGTGAATGATTCAGGACATGGAATTGGGATTTTGGCTCTTGCTGAGCTGACCCAGAAGTACTTGATTAGGAGCTAATCACATCCTGTTACATCAGTGTGTCCATAGGTGATAAGTGGCCAAATGGCAACCAAGCGGCTCACTGCCTTCAGGCTTCTTTTTCCACATTGCATAGTGGACCTTTCACTGTACTTTTATCAGCTTAATGAAATCAGCAACCAATTAGAATAAAAGGAAAATGGATACACACTTGCACAATTTTCACAAAATGTCAGATTTTAATGGATTTTATGATGGAAGTCACTACAATTGACTCATTAATTAGAGTCAACTAATCTTTTCTTCGTTACCTTAATTTTATATATACAAGTTTTATTTATTGAAGTAAATTTGACTAAAATTTCTAGGATTTATTTTGAGCACACCTCAGAGCTCATAAAAATGAGTTCTTCTAACTTGAACTCTTTTGACTTAAATAAATGTACTGTGCTGAGTTCAATCAACTCATTAAATTAAGTCTCTTAAAGGGACATGATCAGCAGATAAGCAGAAAAACTAGGATTGTCACGATACCAAAATTTTAAACTGGGATATAGTCCCAGTATAAAAAAATGATTCTCGATACCTCTTTGATACCACAGCAAAAAAAGAAAAAAGTCCTTGGCAAATAAAATAGATTTTTTTTCAAATTAACAACCTGCACACAGTGCTGGTACAGAAAAAGATACCGAACACTGTCTGGTTTTGCTGTGGTTCAAGGCAAATTCCTTAGCTGAGGTCTTGAATGAGCACTTATAGCTCCTTTTTTAAGGCTTTGGTACTTTAAGTACTATCTGATGTTAGTTTTGTATTATTTTAAATGTGGTATTGAAAAACTTTTGAAAAAACTCAATACTTTTGACAGCCCTGTAGACTTAACCCATTCAAGAATAACTAAATTAATGTCAAGGTTATTCGACTAGAAAAGTTTATTTGTTTTCAATCATTGCAAAATTACTTCAACTTGTCTTTTCAAATTCAGTCAACTGAATAGCTCGGACACTATTTTTTAAGTTGAACAAATAGTATATTCTTACAGGGAAGTTTGTATATTGTATACAAAAGGATGCAAAAAGCAACCACAGTCCTTAGATTACTTGTCCATTACCTTTCAGACATTAGAAAACAGGTTGAACAGCCAACAGGCACCTGTATTTCTTGTATTTTATTTAAGACTTTATTTCCTGTGCCCATCAAAGTAGGATCTATAAATTCAGTCATCAGTGCAGGAGAGGAAACATATTAAATATCTCTCCCTGAAAGCTGCCTCGAGGCAAAACCATAGCAAGCCAAACTGGCCTATTCAAATTCTCATTGCAAAGACATAAAAGACGAGGCTTCTCTCTCTGTCCCCGCAAAGACTGCTGCCATGATTTGTGGACATACACATGACTTAACCTGACACTCGTGACTTAAAAGGACTTATTTTGTATGTCTTGAATAAATGAACATTTACACAGAGGTCGGGTGTGTGTGTCATGCAATCAAATTCTGATCTCAATTAGCTGTGACATTTCTTGGGGTGAATGCGGATCCACTTTGAAATAAGGAAGCTCTTCCAAAGCATCTATCCCAGTGTAGCTTACAGTACAGTAAATAGCTGCCAACATGAGTTAGCCTGCCAATTTTACATGACCCCACATTATTAGCAACCTGAAACACTGGATGAAAACGCTACAGGGACCCGGGGTGGATAGATAGATTGAACTTGGCTGCGAGTAGAATGGGGGAACTGGGTTTTCGCATGGCAATAAATCTACGTGAAGGCGGTGAAGGCAGTGCACTGATGAGAGCCCCCATTTGTCGGGGCTGTGAGGTGATTCTCAAGCCTGCGTAAAGATGTCCAAAGATCAGCAGCCTCCACAGTGGCCAGTCACAGGCTCTGGAGTGAAACCTGACCGGCCGTACGCTGCACTTACACAGCCATTAGTCTGTTTACTAATTACCAATTAGGGTTTGGTTGTAGAAGCGGTATCACAGCTCATGAAATTAAATTACCCCATGAAAACACATAGCGTACGGTGAAGTGATAGATCATCTTGTGCAGTCTCACTCTGATATGAATATCTAATGGGCTAAATTAAGTTTACAAACCCACTTAACTCTTGCTCACTTGTGTGAGTTATAAGAGGGTTTGTTGGGTTACATTCTGAACTCTGTGTGTGATTCCAGTTGAAAGGGCCACTAATGTTGGGTAATGGATACCCTGATGTGTGATCATAATAGATATCCCCTAGTTCATACATCCTAGCTGTATAATGAGGGCTACTCTACTGTACCCTACCTCCTCAAGCCTGTCTAGCTCTCTAATTAGGAGCAAGGTTTGGCGACTGGCGTGTGTGTGCGTGTGTGTATGTGCTGCGTTTCACCCAATGTAAAATCTAATTACCGATCACACTGTGTCTGTCTGGATTCCACTGAATCAGAGGTGTAATTGCGCAAGCCCGCGTGTAAATGTCTCTTGCATTAAAATGTTAACGATATCATTTAGCATCTGCAGGGAAGAGCAGAAAAGCCCTCAGCACCCAGATGTAGGTGTTTGATCATGCGTGCAAAGTGAGGTTGTAGTACATCTGGCGGGGGTTTCCCTCTCAGACAGGATTCTCAGTAGAGAGGATGTTTTTAATTCACTCAGCACCTGTCAAAGTGACATGTTATATTACTGTGCTGCACTGCACAGGTACTGTAGTGCAGGAACTGGTGTAAAAGCTTTATTTGACAGTTTAAAACAGACTAAGTCAAGAAAGAGGCACTGCTGCTCTCCTGTGCAGAAGTGCTTCTATCTTTCAAAGATTTCAGGAAGAGTTTTTAGATAGAGATTAGATAACACCTACCAAAGACACAAGTGATCTTGACCTATGTAACAGTCTCTCAACTCTTTCCTTGACCTAAAACTTAAGAGTAGGGATGCACGATCTTGGATTTTACTCATAACCGATGTGCCAATATTTTCCAGCCCATTTTTGGCCAATTGCTGATAACAATACCAATATATGCACATATTTTTTTCGACCTAATTTCAGAGAACATCAATTCTCTCGGTAGTGGACTTAAAATATTATTATGACAACTCTTTATCGTGTTGGTCCACTGGCAGATGCAGACATAAAATACAATTCTTTTCAAAATGTACAAATTCACTGGGCAAAATAAGAAAACTATTGCTGACAGTTTTTTCCCGCATGTGTCTGTTTCTCTTTGTTCTTCACAAATTCATTGTAGTGGTTGAGATGATCGCTCTTAAAGGGATAGTTCACTCAAAATTGAAATTGATTGCTGGTCATGTTTAGTTTTTTAATCCAAAAAGCACTGCAGGAGTTTCACAGGAAAACAATGGAATAATCCAAGACATTTTTGTCATTTTTGGGTGAACTATCCCTTTAAGATGGGCAATTAAATTTGTAGTGTTGAAGGAATGTGATTTAGCTCCTCTTGGATAACTGATGCTGAGCAATCATTGCAAATTGCAACTTTGGCATCTGATACTGACACTTTAGAAAACTTCCACACCATAGATCTGCTTGTGTCGCATATGCATAATTAAAGTGCCATCTTATCAACCTGTTATATCAACAGAAATGTACATATCAAGCCAACACTTCATTTTAAAGCTTTTATCAGCCCACATGAATAACATGCCAATATTATCATGCATCCCTATTCAAGAGTGTTATATCAAGATGCACAGCCAGGTGCTGAGCCATTTAATGACAGGGAAAGACAGGGTAACCTGCATGCAAAACTTGCTTGATCTATCAATTTGTGGCATGTAGTAAATTTTGCATTGCTTTAACTGTAACAACGCCAAGCTTGTTGCCAACAAAATGAGATCTGTATTGAGAATGCAATACTTACAACGCCTCAGTATCATTATAGTGAAAAAAAACACTACTTACTTATATTTCACAGAAAACAACTCAATCTCTAAGTTAACTTGAAAGTCCAGTGTGCAAGATTTAGGAGGCCCTATTTATAGAATATAACAGAAACAACATATCATGTTTTCATTGCCCTAGAATTAGTCGTTTAGAATTCGGTCCTCTTCCACGGGTTATACCATGTGTACACGCTTAAAAGGGAAGAGTGAGGCATATTCAGTTGGTTGCAGTCTGTAGTTTTACGGTGAGATGCCACTGACAGACAGACTGGTCCTTTAATTGCAGATACAAACACAGGCTGATTATATTAGGCTGAATTAGGGATTGTTGATACAGATACAATCCTGTATTATTCTATATGTAATTTTATTTATCATGTTATCCAATATATCTCATCAATATATGTAATCAATATGTGCTGTATTGTGATAATACATTTTCAATCTTTAATTGAGAAAGTGAGTCCAACCAGAGATATAGCTAACACAGTATAAGTTACGACCTATACTGCAGCCAGCCACCAGGGGGCAATCAAGATGTTTTGGCTTTATTTTTTGGGAGCTGTCACAGTGTCCATCTTTATATATGTCAATGGCACTGACAAGTTTGCTCTACACTGGAGATTTCAGGTTTCTTTGCCTGCATTACAGCGATTGGCTTTTAAATTTTTTAAGTACCAAATCTAGTTTGCGGGAGTAAATTTGAAGGGAATGCAGAGACATCTCCCTCTTCAACAGAGGAATGTGAAAACACATCTCTTGTGGCAAACTTTGCACAGATACAAGTCAAGGTCAGACATTTAAGGGGGCATTAACACAACATACAGATGTTTGAATGGATGGGGGTTTCCTTCCTGTCCTGTTAAGAGGAAATATGTTTTGTAAGAGACGTATGCTGCTAAGATGACATTTTTTATGAACATGAGTTATCATTGTTAATTAATAATAATAATAATATCCACCAAATCACAAAATGATGATACTCAACATATCTGCAAATCATTTTGCATCATTTCCATTTTTCCTGGACCAAGAGATGAAAATTCTGTTGGGAGAACGCCCTGCACTCTGTAAGTCCACCCTGACCACCCTCCTATGAATTCAGCATGGTACATAAATGTAGCAGGAAATATATTGGAAGAAAATTTGCAGTTGAACAAAATCTGGGCAGCAATTATGTTGCCAATGAAAATGTAGCAGGCAAAGTAAGTTATTACTATATAAAGGAGCCATGGTTGCTTGTAGAGAACTAAGTTGTACATCTCTGCCCTCATATATAGTAACTCAGACATATCTGTATAGGTGTATTTTACCTGGATCTTCTGGATACAGCATAGAGATTGTCCATGCCCACATAAACCTGCAAGTGTACCCTTTGTGTGTGTGTGTGTGTGTGTGTGTGTGTGTGTGTGTGTGTGATGTACACTGCACACTTGGCCCATAGTTCTTGTAGTGAGCTCCCCTCCAGAGCTTTTGTTCATTGTGGGAGACAGGTGGCGGAGGCGTGATGAGTTTGCTATCCATCACCCACCAAGACAAACATTCACGCTGGACCTCATAAATACTGCCTCTTAATCCAGTCCTCCACATACCAGGGCCAGGCTTTGAACTCGACACACTCCGGGGCCCAAGGCTGAATTGATCCCTGTGACTCTGGCCTGGGCATGATGCATGTGTCTGATGGATGGTGGCTCACTAACATGTCCACCACTCTCTCTTTCTCTTTTCTTGCTGCCTTTGAGCTTTGCTTTCTTCCCTCATATTTCACGGACTCCTCCCGTATATGCCGACCTTTTTAAAAAATAATCACACCGCATGTCTCTTCGACCTCTCCGCAGTTTTCCAGCCGTATATTTCACATCCACATCTCAATCAGATTATTCAAGAGTTCGGCATTTCCAGGAGATATTTCACCCCCATGTTTCTGATGCTCCACAGTCCAAATATTAAAGTAGGCTATGGGATAACGGAGGAGGCGAAGCTGGATAGACAGGGTGACAGAAAGACAAATGGGTCCAGCTTGGTTTCTCGACACTGCTCTTTATTTTTAAACCTGGCACAGATGCTAAGATTTAAGACCAAGTTAGTGGCGGTTATTTTTAGCTGGCCATTTTTAAAGCGCTGTCATCTTGTTGGAGTTGAGGTAAGGGTGTGTGAGAGTGTGTAGCATGTGTGTGTAAGGTGGGCGCTTCATTGTGTGTTTGTGTGTGTTCACATGCAACTACCTACACACTCTTAGAAATAAAGGTGTTATACAGAACCATATAGGGTTCTTCAGCTTCTCCTCATAGGAGAATCCTTGGTTCCTGGTAGACCCCTTTATAAGGGTCCCACATTGAAGCCTTTCAAGGGGTTCTACCTAGAACCCAGTCTAAAGCGTTACACCTAGAACCATCTGTGAAAGATTCCACCTAGAACCCTTTATGAGAGGTAACCCCTCTATGGTGTAATGGTTCCACTGAGGACCTACTCTGAGGGTTCCTTCCCGAACCTTCCTCTGGTACTAATAAGAACTCAGGAGGTTCTACCAATAACCTTATATTCCAAGGGCATTATCCAGAACCTGTCTAGAAGGGTCTACAGATAATCATTTTATATTGTGATACAAAGAACCATAAAGGGTTCTTTGGCTTGGCCTCATAGGAGAACCCTTTTTGGTTCCTGGTAGAATCCTCCATAACCTGGAATTTTTCAGGTGGTTCTACCTAGAACTTGACTTATAAGGTTATACCTAGAACCATTTGTGACACATTTCACCCAAGAACCCCTTTGAGAGGTTCTCTAAGAACCCTTGTATGGTATAATGATTCCACCCAGATCCCTCTCTGGGGGTTCAATCCAGAATCCTTTTTAAGGGTTTCATCTTGAACCCACATAGGGAATTCTACCAAGAACCCTTTATATTTCAAGGATTTCATCTAGAACCCTTCAAGGGGGTTCTAAAAATGTCCCCTTTTTTGTAAGGCTTTCACCTGTAACCCTCTTGCCTTCTGAGGGTTCCACAGATAGCTTTATACAAACAAGGTAAAATCACAAGAACAACAACAACTTGTAAACAACAAGTAAAAATAACAGATTAAGGAGATTGCAGATACATCTACATTTAAAAGTACCATTTGAAACATGGGTAAACATTTGAATATTTGAGGATGATGATGTTTTAACACCCATGCCCTCAACAATCCTTGATGAACCCTTTATTCCACCCTTCATCAGATTAAAAGATTTCTAGGTAAAAACCCAGCCCTTCAGGATAAATAATTTTTGAACCTTTATTTCTAAGAGTGTATATGTAAGGAGGCAGGGAAAGAGGTTTACAGAGTGTGTGTTATTGTGTGCATGAGTACTTGCCCGTGTGTGTGTATTTAATTGGGGTGCTGGGTGGGTGGGTTAGGGCGTGACGTGGAGTGGAGCCACAGGAGTCTGATTTATGTCCTTCTAGCCACTCATCGATCCCCCGGCCCGGTGTGAGACTGAGTGCATTGTCAATAATCTTAGCACTTTGTGGTATTCCTAGAATTCCCAGACCTCCTCTGCTCCGACCATGGTGTGATGCTGCAGTAAGCCATCTTGTCCAAGATCAAATAAGAGGGCACTGGGCCTGGCAGTGGTGCATGTGATTGTAGGGTAGTCTGGCAGTGAATAGATCATTCTGCAGTGGCTGCATGCGCCGTTGAAGGAAATAGAGAATTGGATGTATTGTTTGTACAAAGAGAGGTAATTTGGACAGAGCCCTGCATGGGTCCCCAGAAGCATGTCGCTGTTTACATGTTGCTAAGTGTCCCCATAGACTGTTGCCAGGATGAGCTCTATTATGTGTTGCTCTGTGTCTCTCTATCTAGACCATCCATCCCCACAAGTGATTATGCTAATTAGTGTTTGATCAGATGATTAAATTAAAACTCGATTCATCCAAAGTACTAAATGCTCAGAATACATTTGTGTCTGCTCGGCTGCCTGGCTTCACACACTACGAGTCCCCCCGGTATCCCAGCCTCTAGAGGAGAGGCTGACCAGAGAGGAGAGGGAAGAAGAAAGTGTACAAAAATACCTCTCCTTTTTATTCAGGCAACGCCACATAGAGAAGGAGGGTTGTAATAAAGCAAGCCGGGGGGCTGAGGGAGAGAGGAGGAGAGGTGGAGAGAAAGAGGAAAAAGGAGAAAATAAGGATGTGTCTGTATGTGTGTGTGTGTGTGTGGTGAGGGTGGGGAGGGTGGGGGGGTGCTGAAAGGAGCCGTGCTGTGGTCCCCTAAGTGTTGAATAAACATGCTTGGTTTAGAGAAATGGCTGCGATAAATGTTTAATATGATAAGTCCATAAAGACGGTCAAATGAGTCTGGAGTATTAAAATGAGCATGGCACGCAGCAGCAGTAGCAGCAGCTTTAAAGGAGGAGGAGGAGGAGGGGGGCGAGGAGGGGGTGGGGGCTGATAATGGCAGGCAGAGCTAACAGGATGAGAGCAGCCAGCTGCTGTGACATCAACATTAACACACTCCACCAGCTGCTGGTCACAGACGTCTCCTGGACAAAACAGGGACAGCCCTATATCTTCAAAGGGCTGCTATGGCCTCATAATGACATTATTACCTGTACAACATTAGTGGTGAGTGTAGCATATTTGTATAGCGTTTTCAAAATAAAGTTCAAAAGTGCTGTGAAAAAGGTAGAAAGAAACCCCAACAATCAGCTGGAATGAAAGGAGAACCAAACCAATGACTTTTAAAAAAGAAAATACAGGAAAAATATGGTTAATATATAACAAACCAAATAGCAAACTGCAATATTATCAGAATCAAACTATTAAATTTCATTGATGCAACAAAAAAAACTAACAATAAATTTAGTTTTAACAGGGGTTTCTTTGTTCACCCGCAACTACCGACTCACTCAGCTCACATACATATATAGTTTAGAAAATATTATAGACTCAAAGCAAAGCTGGCAGGGGTGGGACTCAAAGAAGGTCACAATTATAAATCCATCTGCTGCTTCAGTTGCAGTCTGCAGCACAGTAGGCTAGTGATATTTCAGAGCCATGGTCATGGCCACAGACTCTAACGTACACAAACCTCGGTCAGGAGGTCAAAGGATCATTTTACTAGTGTGGGGAATTGCATCTCCCTTCATCCCCACTTGAATCACCTATTGGTCACAATTATGTGTAATAGCAATTCTGTCAAAGTTTATACACACAAGTAATTTATAACAACAAATATGTTATATATAAATATGTAACAAATACCTGATGCCACCTGAACTTGGATTTCAGTCAAGTGCTTTTAAATAATGTATCTGATAAGTCCTAGAATGTTGCAACTGAATGTATCTCCAAATATTAATTGACAGTGTATTTCATTTGTTTTTCTTACAATATCCTCTCTTGTAATACAAGATCTGCTTGCAGTAAGTAAAGCATGATTGGTGGTTGTTATGTTTAGACACTCACAGCACTTGATTTATGTTAGGGAAAGACTGTGGTCTTGGTTAAATATTGAAAGAGTCCAAAGTGACTTCATGCTTAACATGTTCACTTAACACTTAACATTTAACCAAAACCATGGTTTTCCCTTTATCTTAACCAAAGTGCTCGAGTTGCCAAGGTGTCATGGCATTGTTCTGACTGCCGTGGTCAAAACCCCCTATTAGACCCCACTGGACCAAAAGCCAATTTGTCTGACAGACCATTATACCAAAACAAATGCCCATTGCTCCTGAGATACACACTCTCCCTGCAATTGTTATGCTGCATTCCATACAACTTGGAACTCAAAAATTTCTGGCCTCCTACTTGGAAAAGTACAATGGAAAAGACCTTTTACCTTGTTGGTAAAAACCAACACAGTTGTCTGATGTCATGCAAGAATAGCAGAAAATGAAATAATACAAACTATAATTTAATGAAACCTGTTTTGCATGTACAGTATGCTGATGTCAAATTGTGTCACCATTGTTATTAAGCATTGCAAAATACTTTATGTGCTGTTTTGTGTAATAATAATAATAATAATAATAATAATAATAACAATAATAATAACTAGAACTGCAAGCAGTTATGAACGGGGGCCAAGCCTCCCGTGCGACTCGGCCCCCGGGCGTCGTGGAGCCCACGCAACGCAAATGGTTCTATTTCTTTACCAGGAGGCACACCGCCAAGATCTGCTATCGAACGTGGGGTCGCACAAGGCTGCCCTCTCTTTCAATTCCTCTTATTGTAATGGGAAGAGCAGTGTGAGAGGCTGAATATGTTTGTTGTAAGAAGTCACGCCCACTTTGACCAAACATCACTAAACTTTATAGCCGGCCTCGGGAGCGACTCCACATGGTGCTCGCCAATTTTTGTGCGAATCTGAGAAACTTTCGTGTCGCTTGATTTTTCTCTGTTTATAGCGCCCCCTATTGGCCAATTTGTGCCAAATTTGGCAGAAAGCCTCTGGTTGACCTCTGAAACAAGTGTCTTGAGTTTCATGTCGATAGCTTTTACTTTGACAAAAATATGCAACAGTATGTGTTTTTTAGCTAGCAGAAAAAAATGTTTATTTATAAGTAGCGCATTTTTTTGCGTAGCAAAATTCTTTTGATAACTTTTGATCAGGCACGTCTGGAGATTGTTTCAGCAAAGTTTCGTGCAGATGGAGCATAAACCCTAGGAGGAGTTCGAAAAAGTAGGTTTTTGACATGTAGCGACTTACAAAGAGAAATATGCTGTGGGAGTGGGAGTGGCCTATGTCAAAAGATGCGGATCTATTTAGGGAACACGTGGATATAAAGTTTATGAAGATGTGATTAAAAATGTGGAAGTTACAGGCCAAAATGCATTTGCGTCCATTACAGCGCCACCTAGTGGAGTAGATGCACAATTTTTGGTATGGGTGGTCTGTGTGCTATTCTATATATACCCTGTAAATTTCACAGCCCTCAGCATAACACTTGAGCTGAAATAAATGTTTGTTGTTTATCTCGTAATAAGCCACGCCCACTTTGACCAGTCGTGATTACCTTCAAGATATGGCCTCAGGAGTGACCCAACATCATACCCACCAAATTTCGTAAAAATCGGTGTTGCTGTTTTAGAGATATAAATGTCCCATATTTGCAGCGCCCCCTAGTGGTCAACATTAGCCAAATTTTGCTGACACACTCACAGTGACATGCCAACCAAGGATCTCGGACTTGGTGTTATTAGCATTTATTTTGACCGAGATATGCAATTGTTCGCGTTTTTATAGCTAGCTTGAAAAATTTATTCGTTAATAATTTGCGCATCCTTTGACGGATCAAAATTCTTTTGATAACTTTTGGTCAGGTCCATCAGAAGACTGTACGTGCCAAATTTCATACTGATCGGACAAAACCCCAAGGAGGAGTTCGAAAAAGTAGGTTTTCCAGTTTTTGCGATGTAGTAAAAAAAAACTCTAGGCGGAAATGGGCGTGGCCTAGCCCAGGTGAGTCAGGGCAATTCAGGGAATCTTGGGATATGAGGCTTTTGAATGTGCGACATACTGTGTGGGAGTTATAGGCCAAAACGTGTTTCCCTTGGTTATAGCGCCACCTGCTGGGGGACATATGTGATTTTTTGCGCCTGAGGTCCCTGCAGGGGTCTGGACCAACCCTCCAAATTGCACCGCCCTCCCATGCACGGTTTAGCCTGCAGCACCACTTTTACCAACGGAAAAATAAAAATAGAGAAAAAAAAAAAAAAAAACTATAAAAATCCGAACAAAAACAATAGGGTTCCCAGCACCGCTGGTCCTGGGAAACGCGTATGCTAGCATACGCGGTCCCCAGGCCCCGCGGGCTTGGCCCCCTAATAATAATAATAATAATAATACAAACAAGAGTTACAGGGTCCATCACAAAATAAAGATACAGAGAAATAAAACCACAGTTTTAGAGCGTATCATCATCTTATGCAAGGAGGGTGCATTGTTGAGGGTTCAGTTGTGCATTCACTTGCCAAAGAAGCATCAATTTGTCGCAGTGGGCCATGTGTTTTGTTTTTTTTGGCCTTGTGCACCTGGAGTGCTTTGAGGTCAGAAGTCGAAGATTTCAATTAGGAAATTCTGACCTCTGACTTTGATTGAAATGCAGCATGAATTCAGTGACTGCTGGCTCTGTCCATGGTGCTGAATCTGCAGGGGTTTTGCCCTTAATAGGCCATCTTTAAGGCCTAACATCAATGACATTTCAAGCAATTTACTGGCACAGACAGTTTTGTTAAGAGTTAAAATCATAAGAGTTACTGTCAGTCATTAGTGTTAACGCTAACCTAACCCTAAACCAACTGCAGGTAGAGTGTGCATTTTTAGAGCAACGGTCATTTGTTTTGGGCTGTTAGGTCCTATGCAACATTTTTCGGACTACTGGGCTTTCAGAATAAGGGAGTCTCTGCTGCTGAAGCCTAACCACTGAGGATGCAAACCCCAAGCTCCAGTGTCAAAGTCCAGCATTTTGCATACTCTTCATTCACCTCAGCCACCTGCGTATTTAAAACACAACACTTCCTTTACCCGAAAACCTTGCTATTGGACATAATCCTGGCAGTGACAATGTTTCCAACAAAGATAATAGCATCCACAACATATAAAGTAATTCTGTGGTCTGTCCTCCACTTTTTGCAGCAGATTGCATTTGCATTTGCATTTATTTTACATTATAAAACCATCTAAAAATACAAAGATTGAGTTGGTTAGTTGATTTTAACATTGCTTGAGAAATGAGGTGTCGACTTTGGCTGCTAAGCATGCTGCAATGATGAACTTCAGCACATGGTGACCAACTGAGATGAGTCACCACCTAATAATTCAGAATATAAAGGCAGGATTTTAAAAAAGGTTATTTTTTTCACAAAGGTGTGCCCTGGCTAGTTAAAAGATTGACGAAACACAAGTGCAATCAGATTGTTGAGGGCCACAGGCTGTCAGTGTCGGGTCATTCTCTTCAGCAGCCTCTCATGTGGCAGCTCGTGTACACTGAAACCTCCATGGACATTGCGTTACGTTAGCTGGCATGCAGGTGGACAGCAGTCATGTTAAGATACTATCAACATCACTCTTTTGACGGCCCTTAACCTTAATGTTTGGTGACATAATAAGGTTGGTTGTCCAGTATGTGCCATGTCTACTTGTTTAACTGAGGTAAGGCCTCTGCCAAAAGACATCTGTACAAGGAGAACACTGCTGCTTAATCGTGTTATCAAGAGAGAGCGTGTATGCTGACCATTAGATTAGTTTGGAAGTAATTTGATTATATCCACTCAGGTCTCAATCAGACATGTTTGAGTATGATAGTAAATTACTAAGAGAATCTTAAAGTAAAGTAAAGTTTCTGATGTCTGCTGCTGACTGGCAAACTGGATCAGCATCCATGCACTGACTGAACTATACTTGTCATCCAAAATATAGCGCATGTCATAATGACACAGACTATTGGATTACTGACTAAAACACAAGGAAACTGAACTTGAATCATGGCCACAAAAATGGTTTAAGACCTGTTTATTTGTGTCATGAATAAACACATGATTGGACAGAAACTTACATTTCTAGTGCCTGTCATTACCCTGGATACATGATTAAATCATCTGATCAGATCTGTGTTCAGCATGATCCCAAGTGCAGTGTTGGGGAGTAACTAGTTACATGGTTATAGTTACATGTAAAGGTGATACGTAGTTTAATTACAAAATGAATTGTTAAGGGGTGGCAGGTGGCACAGTGGTTAGCACCGCTGCTGCACGGCAAGAAGGTCCTGCGTTCAACTCCCCGGGCCGGCAGGGCCCTTCTGTGTGGAGTTTGCATGTTCTCCTCGTGTCCGCGTGGGTTCTCTCCGGGTACTCCGGCTTCTTCCCACAGTCCAAAGACTTGCAGCATAACAGGTTTTAATTGGTGACTCTAAATTGCCCGTAGGTGTGAATGTGATTGTGTGAGTGAGTGGTTGTCTGTCTCTATGTGTCAGCCCTGTGATGAACTGGCGACTTGTCCCCTCCTCTCGCCCAGTGTCAGCTGGGATAGGCTCCAGCCCCCCCGCGACCCTCACGGATAAGCGGCTACAGAAGATGAATGAATGAATGAAATGTTAATACAAATGTATTCTTTTCAGTAAAAAGTTCATATGCAGAATATAACATTCATTCTTGCTGTGCAGGCATGCCTGTATTTGGCATATTTCCTGACAATACACTTCAGCAGAGCTGTCTGTACAAATCTGAAACATGATCAAGGGAAGGATGGCTTGCAAGGACTTGTCTCTACATCTAGACATTCACTGGGCAGCATGCGCTCAAATTTTGATCGTTTCTCTAGTTTGAATTTGCACCATGTCTCAGTTGCCAATCAAATCAATGCATTCGCTAAAAAAAGTATAATATAAATGTTAGGAGTGATAATACTTTGATGAAGTAATAAAAATTGTTATATTACTTATTACCTTTTTAATATGGTAACTTGTAATCTGTAACCTATTACTTTTCAAAAGTAACCTTCCTAAAACTGGCCCAAATATCTATATATCTTTTCTGTTAGTGGAATATTTTCTGTTGTGGCAATACATTTCTGTTGTCTTATTTGATTACTTAACCCCACGACCTTCAGTTTTCTAGATTATTTCAACTAATTTTGTCCTCAACCTTTTCAGCCCCTGTAGACTTTCCAACGGACTTATTGTTTCATCACACTGTACAACAAAACATCATCCAAAAACCTCTCATCTTAGACTATATTAAAGGTCACAACATTTCTAATGATATAAAATATGTAAATTATTTAAAATATGCAGGACATCTTCATTTGATGCAGAGGTGCATTTTTCTGGATGTAAGCATGATATACTAGCTTCAATGAAGTGCAAAACACTGACATTTTACTTAAACACTCAAAATGAGTGATTTGGTTTCACAACAAACATAATATCACAACCAGTTTGATCATTTAAATGTGAATAAAAAAAAATACATTTCATTGTGATATGTTCACCAGAAAAGCAGTCTTTACAGTTGTGATCTCCACCATACACACATCAGACTGCATTCAGAAGCTACTGCTTGTCTTTTTGGCAGTTACTTTTTGTGGCAAACCACCAATGATGCACCTCACAAGAATAAATGAACCATACAAAATATTTATAAATATATTCCCCGAGTACTGTTTGTCAAAAGGATTAGCATTAGCCTTCTATAAATACTTAGTTTTATTCTTGTTAATTAGGTTGAGGAGAGGAAGCACCACAGAGCCGCTCTCCTCGGGTTCTTGGTAAAATTAGAAAATTATTTTAATTAATAGGTAAGATTGCAGGTGTTGAAAATTTAAATAACTATAATAAGTTCCACCTAATTGCAAAAGCTGCTGCAGATCAGAAGCATTTTCTAGGCTCTCACTGTGAAACCAAACTCATAGTAAACATACAATGAATATATGAGATGCTTTGAATATAATCTTTGTTTTATTTACTTTATTACAGACGTGGGTTTCCCGACACTATGCTGCTTACATCACATAGCAATATTAGAAATGTACTGGTGGAAGTTTTTATTCATCATCAGCAGCAGCAGAGGGAGCTGCTATAGTTTGCTACAGTATAATCCCTCATCAGATCCTCTCTCATGCACTCATCATCAGCAGCAGCAGCATAATTTAGACATCAATGTCTTTATCGCTCAGTTTTACTAAAGTGAGAAAACAGTCCAGGGTCTCTGGCTTCCCCTTGATGAGACAGGCAGCCACTCTGGCCCATTTAAGACATGAAAATAGACCGGGGAGGAGGAGGCTCATCTGCTGTGGGGGCCTCGTTTTAGCGATTCCCGCCCCTCCTAGACATCAGAGGACAGATCTGTCGGTGTGGATCAGCAGCCTGCGTACAGCCAACCCTTTCTACTGTCACAGCACTGCTTAATATTCATGAGAGCAAATTGGAAGACAGTCATTTAACTTCCGTGCATGGTGTATTGCCTCTGGGCAGATCAGATCACTGGGAATGCTTACTCATACTGGACTGCCTAGGCCCCAAACGGTTGTTGTCTGCCTGTCTCGGAGCTGCTATGTGTTATTTATATCAGATTCATGGCTAAATGTACTTTGGTAAAATATTATTTCAAATCTTTTAATCAGTTAAAATGAAAAAAAAAAAAAAATGCCTGTACTCACAACTGTGATTGTATGGATTTTTTCTGACCACTGTGAAATAGAGACATATTTTGCTTCATGGCGGTTTATCACGACTGCCCAATAATTCTGTTTTATTGGAATTTATTGAAGGATACTGTCATAAGAGTAGCATAGGTTTTTTAAGGAATAGGGCAGTATGTAGCATGTGTGTCTGGCGTGCAAGTGAGGAGAGCAAGTAGCCGGCTGAATGACAGTGCTGCTCAAAGTGGAGCAGTAAGCAGTCGGTGTGGCAGTAAATGTACAGCACAGGTTACAGTGTGTCAGTTCATAAACGCTCCAGCGTCTCAAGACCAAGAAACATCCCATCTGTTCTTTCAAACTGCTGGAAAAGTGAAGGGATTTAGCCCTGAAGTAAGCTGAGCAGGAAAGGCTAAGCAAGGGGTAAGCTAATGCTAGCACTAGCGTCAGCTCTGGTGAGATTGTATTTTTCAGAAGCTTTGTAATCCAGCCTCGAACTGCAGCACCTTTTTTTGGAGATTTTGGTAAAATAAATCCATGATGATGAGTCCAACACTGAATGTCTTCTTCACTTTTCCACGTTGAAAACAGTTGATGTTGTTGTTACCATGTTGTCGGCCATCCACAGGCAATCCCATGATGCATTAGGTTTAGTATCAACCATGCAGAGTGTTCTGTTTGTGTGTGTGCAGCTCTGATCTCAAATGCATTACACAGTGGAATAACATAAGATTGACCAAGGGGTGGATGGTAAACATAGAGAGTACACTGGTATACATTTGCCCTACAGTAGGAATCTGTGCTGACCATCGTAACCCTCAGTTTACTTGACCCCAAACAAATGTCAAGGAGACAACAAGCAGAAAATGATAATGTGAATTATGCTGGACGAAGGTGGTTACTAGGTGTGGTACTACTTGATACACTTGACAAAAGGTTTTATATATTTTTTTAAATTCACTATTCCAGTTCTGCATGTTAAATGTTCTTACCTCTGTACTGTGTAAAATATTTCCTTTTAATAAGAGTACAGTAATAGCTGCCATGCAGTTTCCATTCTTGTGCTTAACCCGTTTAAAGCATTTATATTGAAATTTTAAGAAAAACAAATATGCTGTGATATATACCTTTACCGTCCAAACTTCAAATTTTACTGTGATATAGATTTTAGGCCATACTGCTAAGCCTTAGATTGACCCTTGAAAGTAAAATTTGGGGTGATGATGGTGATGAGCATCACATGACCTCTGTATTACAGTAATGTGGTTATCCTCATTGTCCTACCTGTTCTCTATTTCAAATTTGTGTCATTCACAGGTCAAAGTCCTGTTTCCAGCTGCTGTGAACGCCGCTTGATCACATGCTTTCAGTACTGCATAAATAATACCAATCCTGCTATCCATAAATCCACAAAGCAGGAACGGGAATTTGTTAAGGCGGAAAATTGCTCTGGCTACTGTGAATCTTGAATGTGAGCGAGCCAGGTATGATCTCCACGTCCCAGGCATACTTGCCCTGAGGGCACAGAGCAGAGAGCTGCTTTAATTACCCAGGGTTCCTGCTGTCACATTGTCACTGTGAAGCACCCGGTGCCACGCTGCCATGCGGCGCCGAGTCCCCCTACCGCGGCGGCGATGACAACTCAGACAATGGCTCTGCTCGCTCAACAGATGCAACGCAAGTGCCCTCTGAAATACGGGAAGCTGAATCAATCGCACTGTCTCTCTGATTCTCTCTTTGCCTCTTCTTGTTTGCTCTCTGCTGTTCTCTCTTCTTCTCATGTCAGAGAGTGTGCATGAAAAAGGCAGCAGCAGCATGAAAGACAGAATATGTAACTATGGCGTGAGAGTTAATAGGCTGTCACCAGTTTCCCACGTGGCACTGGGACCATTCACTTAACACTGCAGGTACACAAAGTGAGATCAACTCGACGTGACTTTTACTTGCTTTGATCAGGTGTCCAAGAAGCAGATTCCCCCAAAAAAGTTAAGCTGTGAATACAAGACTGAAAATGTGATCATGTTGCGACTTCTTCCTGCTTGTGATTCAGCAAACAGCCAGTTAGTGAATTCATCTTTACCTGCTGTTTGCTCCCATCAGCATTGATTGCACGTTTACTTAAATGAAGCGCCCCAGTGGCTCTGAAAGCACACTGTCATGGTTGGTTACACCCTGTCAACTGATCAGCTCTATTGTGTGAAGGATCACAGTCCTGTGATGATACTGAACCATAGGTGTTGTTTGTCATATTGTACAGTAGCTCTGTGGGAACATTACTGCCACTACTCTCCCAAATCACATTCTAAATAATAAATCATTAGAGTGTAAATACTGTGAAGAACGAGTTTGCACTAGATTTTTGTGATAGATTTTCCATAATCGTCACTTAGTCAGTGTATTACCTTACTGTAAGCTAAGCAATTTACTGCTGTGGATAGGGCCAGCAGTAAAACGTAATTTAGTCACTTAAAAAAACACTTTACCTTGCCATCAGACTGCCTTTTCTGATGGGAAGCTGCTGTTATATTGGCCAAATATGTCTCTCTCTCTCTCTCTCAACCAGACTCCATTTGTGAAATCAGTCATTTTACCTCACAGAACACTAGCTGGTAGCTGGTCTACCACTGCCTCGATCTGTTAGTTAGTTCGTGTTTTGTGTCACTTCTCTGTTTCTCTGTTAGTTTTGGGTTCACCAAAGTTACACAACAACACACGTAACTAACAGATGGAGGCAGCGGTAGACCAGTGACTCCTGTGTTCTACAAGGTAAAATGACTGATTTTGCCTATGGAGTCTGGTTGGCGAGAGAGAGAGCTATATCTGACTTATCTGATCAGAAAGGCTTTCTGATGGCAAAGTAAAGCAGTGAAAGTATTCTAAATCTACTGTACACTGCAGCTGACCCTGTCCATAGCAGTATATTGCTTGGCTTCCATGCTATCAATAAGTACCTCATACAATCCCACTTCAACTAATAAGAACTAACTGTCAACACGTATTATTAATTATTAATTATTATTATTATTATCATTATTATTATCATTATTATTATCATTATTATTACACTCTGCAGTTGCTTCTCGTAACTTATTGTTTTATTTTTCTGGCCCAGAACTTGCTGTTCTGGTTTACTCTCTTTTAGCCCAAAGACCCACTGTATACCATTTGCCCAGCAGCAAATGGCAGACAGACACAGTTTGCAACCAGCGGGTCAACATAGTGGAGCATTTAGCAGCTGAAGAGCCAGATATTTCCCTCAGGAGTTGGTGGAGACCGAGCTAAAATAAGAGTGAATATTGACTTAGATGGCTATAACTACTGTAAAGAAGCCAATCTTGACTTGCAAGCTCACCATCTCAACTTAAAAGATGATACCTATAGTAACTTTGTACTCACCTCATCTAGCTTTGTAAGTCTAACTGTGGAGTAAAAAACAGTAAAAAATTGAAGTAATTATCCCAGTACAGTACATGCAGTTGGTTCCTAAGTCAGCTGCAACAGTGCAAAAGACAATTGTAATAATGTAGAATCTCTATAATCCTGGTAGTCAGTGCTGCCTTACAGTATATTATATTAAAAATACAAGTATACCAACCAGAACTATGACAATAAGGCCCAGATTAAAAATAAATTTGCATACGGATTAACAGAATAAAGAACAAATGGAAAAAGTAATTTATTAAGTTACTATTAGGTTTATCCGTTTTATTAGCTCTATTAATTATAGAACTATCTGCTGCTGTATCACCAGACTACAGAGCAGTTTCTTCCCTCAGGCTGTGAGAGTCTTTAATTCATCCTCAGCACTCTACATTGTAAATAGTTTGTTTTATTTTTATATTCATTATCTTTTTAGTCAATCTACTGTACAGAATTTGTGCATATAATGTTTTTCTGAGTAGGAAAAAAAAGGAACTACAACTTAATCTCGTTACACAACCTTGTGTTTTATAATGACGAATAAATCTGCCTTTTACCTCGTACCTTATAATTGTTACAACATGACCCAGAGTCATGTGTTATCCCCACAAATTGTTATAAGGCCGGTATTCTTGGTTGGTTGTATTATTCAGCTCTCCTGCTGGCCCTGAAACCAAAAGATTTAAATGAAACAGCTTTTTTCCTTCTTCCCTTCTCCCTGAAGATATCCTTTTGGAAAGAAAAAATCATAGTCAATTATAGATGCATATAATGCATTATTGAACAGTGTCATTTATTTCACCTTTACGCTTGAGCTCATGAAAAATTATGCCAATTACTGATTTCCTCTCGGGCAATGTAGTAAGTGGTTGGGCCCTGAGGCCGTTTGTTGGGGCATGACACGGTGCTCTTTGCGAGGTCTGAGGGGGTGATGTACCTGCGTCACCGGACCATTTGTGGTCTGGCTCCTGAGCTTAGTCAATTAGGAAAACGAGTAGCGCTGTGATATGCACCCTTCCACCAGAGTCCATTTCTTTTTTTAATTAAATCAATCTCGCTATCACTCAGCCAGTCTAAATTGAGTTGCTCTCACGTACTTTTAATATGTGAAATAGACGAATATCAAAACAGCCATGACATAAATCCTAATCCAATTTCTTCGATGCTTGCACAGAATAGAAGCTTTCCAAGCAACCGCACACTTCTTTGATCTACTTCTCTCCAGCCATTTGCTATTGTGCTGCCGTAATGTTCAAAGTATCAATTAACGAAGTACCCAAATTGTATTTGCTGAAAACTTTGATGTGTGCAGGTTGTGTCTGTCACTGGATTTTTTTTTTTTTAATTTGTGCAAATTATTTTTGCAAAACAGCCTTTGTCTTCACTTACTTCCACAAATCCTCCCCATATGAGCATATCATCAAAGCAGGATCTCAGACAGTATTTTGCTGAGATATTCTATTCTATTCTAATGCATAAGCCAAATTTACAAAGAGTTTCCAGTATAATCACCAGCACATTTCATATTTCATACACAAAGAAAATGTCTGCTGAGTGTAACATCAGTAAAGGCTGTGCGTTTGAATATACAGACATGAGTGATTTCAAAGTGTCTTCTCCTTCTCACTAACCTTGAGCACCGTCCATGAACAGTCCCCTCATGGCTCCAGTCTGTATTATCAACAGAGCACCGAGAAGATTGATACTCCCTGTGCCAGCTGGAAAAAAGAGAATGAATCAGAATTTAATATGACTTTGATGTATTATTTTCATCTTGGCCGGTGCCACAGACCCACTGAGAGTGCAGCACCCTATCCCACCGCATTTTAAAAGATTCAAATTGGCTAAAACTTTTTGATGTGAGAGACAGTACAGGAATAGTTCCTCTGCTGAGAGTGTATACACCGTACATCTATAATTTTATTTAGATAGATAGATAGATATAAGTCAAATCTGTGTAAGAACCAGTGTGTTTTCTATGTAACTTCCTCTGTGAAATTCACACAATCTGCCTTGTATATGGCTGTGAAAGCACAACAATATTGCTCATTACCATGAGGATTAGGGTCAGTTTAAACAATTCAGGAGAAAATATTTTTTTTAGTAAAAGGTTCAGCTTTTCAGAAATTCATTCAAACAAGAATATGTTCTGTTAACTGGTCTGGCTGGTATTCTTTACATTGCAAACTGCAACTATTAGTCGATTTATTGATTAGTTGGTCGAAAAACAATTAGTTGCCAACTGTTTTGATAACTGATTAATTGTGTCAGTCATTTTTCAAGCAAAAATGTCAGACATGTGCTGGTTACAGCTTCTTAAATGTAAAGATTTGCTGCTTTTCTTTGTCATTTATGATTTTTTACATTTTATAGACTTAATGATTAATTGTGAAAATAATTGGCAGATTAATTAACAATGAAAATAATTGTTAGTTGCAACCCTAACTGTAACTTAAACTTACCAAGTTTATTATTTATTATTATTCATCTGTAATAAATATGATGATAGTGAAAAACAAAGTTACAGTAAGATAGATAGATAGACAGATAGATAGATAGATAGATAGATAGATAGATAGACAGACAGACAGACAGACAGATACACAACACAGACAGATAGATAGATAAGCATTGCAAGCTGTTAATAGTATTTTATCTAGACACTGAACCTCTAACATATGCAGAGAAATATGTGCAGAACCAGAGTTGCATTGTTAGTCATCACCTTGTACAATTCACAGATGGAAGTAACAAAGAGTTCTGCAGCAGTGAGTTGGGAATGTGCATTGTTAGCATTTACAAATGAAATCTGCGTACATACAGAGACAGCCAGCCAGCAGAGTCACATATAGGCAGGTAAACGAATAAACAGATTCAGTCATCAGGCTGTCCTGCTCTTTGCGGGCCGACTTACAGGCCACATCACAGCTGACATGTTGAAGAAAACGGTTATATTATAGTAGCACATTCTATTGTCCACAAATATATTCTCATATTCTATTATTGTTGCTTTGTAATTATTTTCTTAACTCCATTTTAAGTATTGATAACAGCAAAATGTGATGATCATCTGTTGTTTTGGTTGGAGCTTCTAACAGTCACTCCTTAGCTATAGTGCAGTTATTGACCACAGTGTCTGCAAGATGTGCTTGCTCCTTCATTTTCTGGCATAAATTTCTTTGTTACAAATAAATCTGGTGGGATCTTCAAAGCAGCTGCATAAGTAAACACAGTCTCAATGTCTGATATTACAATATTATGACCAATTTTACACTAGTTATAGTATAAATCATTTACACTAGGGCTGATCAGATATCAGATTTTCCCCACAGTTATCATGGCCAACAGAATTCATGATAACAATTATTGCGATTTCCACAGAAAATTTGACAAAACTAAATAAATAAATAAATAAATAAATGAATAATGCAATGCTGTCAAATGCTGTTGAATTTATCTTAAACATCTTTTTTGGCAAGTGAATTACATTAGTGTGGGAAATCATGACTGCAGCATTCAAAATCAGAGCAGACAAGAGCAACAATACAATATGTTTAAGATGCATCATATTATCATACGTTATTATTAACATTATGTTAATGTTTATTTTTTAAAATATTATAGGCTAGTTATCGTCAACACCAGTATATCACAACACTTCTACTTTACACTAATATATCTTGCAAACAGTTTTGATTTAAGCACCTTTTTCAACGCAGCCATTTTGTAATAAAATAGTATTATAATCACAGGTTTTACCAGTAATACAATGTAAAGTTCCTCCATTCAGGTTCAACAGAATCAGGGTGCTGCTGCTGCGCATGTTTGCTTCCTGGAAAGGCTCTGCTACACTAAACGGAGCAGGACCTTGATTAGTGTCATTGATAACACCTGTGTTTACCTGTGCTATTTCTCATCAATATTGCTGCCATGACAACCGTCTGTTTTACTGTATGTTAATAACTGCGTCATCGGCGTTGTGTTTTTTAATTAGTGGCAGACATGCCGCTGTTTGCAAAATATTGCCTTAAAACTGACAGAACAACAAAAGTACATGTTTTAGATGACTTTACTTGCACATTTGTCCTCACCTTCTCTTTGCCATATCACACAAACCCATAATGTTAACTGCCAGCAATGTGCACTGGCAGGTTTCTGTCAATGTCAGGACTTAATGAGTAAAATATTGTGCAACAGCCACAGGGAAACATCCCAAGATAATGTGCACACCTTCCACCTTCCTGTGAAAAATCTGAAGTGATTAAAAAAGGGGGAAAAAAACAAATCCTTTTTAGTGTTATGTTAAATCTGCACAGGTGTTGCTACTTATTTGGCTGATTAGATGTGTCCTCAGGACATCACTCCATCACTCCTGTTTTATAGTTAAGTTGCATCTGTCTGTCAAGGCAGGATAACTTACAGTGTGCCTTTCTCAAACATATTACTATGTTGAGTTTGAGTTTGTCTCCTCTTCTAATTCAAACTGAGACACAAAAATATGTGATAATCACACAGAAAAGAATATCAGTGAATCCTGTCATATTTTGTTTTCATGGCCACCATTAAAATCTCAACATAATAATCCTTATAGCCAGACATTAATTATTGGCCATGGCTGCCTTTTCTTTCCTCTTTCATAAGGATGAAAAGTCCACATTCTGTGAAAGCATATGCCAGTTAATGTAACACAGAGAGTGCAGAGATGTTAGCATTTCAGAAAAGATGCAAATGCCCAGATCTCCAATATGTCAACAAATTCTTGCCAAAATAAATGCTGCAGTATTGATCTTTGTTGTGCTAATAAGTTTGAATGAGTATTCCTAATTTGTAACAACAATTGAGTGCTGTGTGGATGTGCGTGTGTACATGAGCAGGTCATTGGAGTGTCTCATTGCTGGTTGAGAGCTGCTGGAGCAGAGAAAAGGATGGAAACGTCTGCAATTTGAAACCTTGTTAGGAATTTATGAAGTGCTAAAATGTTTTCTCCCCAGGGAGGGTCCCAGCCAGCTGCCAGTGCCACTGTAAGCCACTTAGTGCAGAGCCTCTGGGCTCGTCACCAGGCTGAGATGGCAAGCGAGATACACACACACAGAAATACTGTACATACAAGTATTTGTGCCTGAAATACAAAAATACAAACTGACTCTTGAATACCAAAACTCAAATTACAAACACTGGCTGACTTCATCACTCAGCTGAAACCAACTGTAGATTACCATAGAGCTAATTGATCCAACACTGACATTTATTACCCTCCTCTCCTCTTGAGAATGCTCCTGCACAAACTACATTTTGTGTCATTCTCTTTGCTGTGATGTTGGCTTTAATTAAAGCTTGAACATGGCCGAGGAAACTGACCTTATTTCATAATTGATAGTAGTTTATGTTAATTTAATGTTCCCGGGGTCCCACGGATGGGAGTACATTGATGATTCCAAAACTACTGATCATGTTCCATAAATAGAAGCACTTACAGTGAATGACTTTAGAGGAATACTAATTTGCGCTTTCTATTTTTTAAATTTATATTTTAAATAAACATTTTCATGCTCAAATGCCAAATGATCTAAATATCAGGAATGTTTTTACAATCCTCAATGTCTTTAGTCCAGATCACATCAAAGGTATTGCTTCCAAACTTTATTTACATGAAAATTTATCTATATGCAATTAAAAAAACAAACATAACATGTATGCATGTATCTTAAAAACAGTACTTTAAAATGATACAAATACAGCACGAGGTTATAAAAGTGAACATCTTGTCTTTCCTCTTTTGCAGTTTTCAGTGAGGACCTACATTCCAGCTTATACTTTGTCAATGCATCTTTGCAAGAGGTAGTATTTGCCAGCACCACAGGGACCTCAGTGCCCTGTCCTGCTGGGGGTGCGCCGCCTGCCTCGCTGCGCTGGTATCTGGCGACTGGCGAGGAGATCTACGATGTCCCGGGCATCCGCCACGTCCACCCCAACGGAACCCTGCAGATCTTCAACTTCCTGCCATCAAGCTTCAGCAAGCTGATCCACGACAACACGTACTACTGCACTGCCGAGAACCCTTCTGGCAAGATAAGGAGTCAGGATGTCCACATCAAAGCTGGTGAGTGCACAGAGGAGGGCGGAGTGTAGCAGGAGTGCTTGTAGTAATAGTAATGGTGAGGGAAATAGCTGTAGCACCTAACCCTAAACCCCACTTAATATTTTAGTATCTAAAGTATCTATTATAGCTTACAGCTTAACAGATAATTTTCATTAAGTGTAACCAACATGACTTGTTTAAAGTGGTAGCTCAGATTTTTTTGTAGTGGGGTTATATGAGATACTTATCCATAGTCAGTGTATTAGCTACAGTGGATGCCGATTGACATGCCCCCAGTCTGGAGAAGCAGCAGGAGTACCGGTGAAGGAAGCTAAGCAATGTACTATTGAGGATAGGGTAAGCAGGAAAATGTATTTCAGGCACCTAAAAAAATCAATATCAGATTAAGTGTAAACCATATTTAAAATATTTTCACCACTTTACCTTGACATCAGATAACGTTTTCCAACAGGAAGCTGCTGTTATAAAGCCACCAGACTCCTTTGGCAAAAACAGAAATTTTAACTAAAAAAAAAACATGGGAGTTGCTGGTTTTAAAGCATTAGTTTGTATTCACAGAAGTCACACATTAATGCAAACAAACTAACTGATTGAGCCAGTGGTAGCCGAGCAACTCCGTGTTCTGCGAAGTAAAGTTATTGCTTTTGTCAAAGGAGTCTGGTGGCTTTGGAGAAAGCAAAAAATTAGCAATTTAATTTCAGTTTCCCATCAGAGGAAAAGTGTTGAAAATATTCTACATATAGTGTACACGTTTGTAATTGGGTAAAATGCGTTTTACTGCTGACCCTGTCCACAGAAGTACATTGCTTAGCTTCCGTGCTGATCGTCCTCTCTGCTTCTCCAAACTGGGTGTCGTGTGTCGACCACTGTCAACTGTAGTAAATACACTTACTACCAATAAGTACCTCTTACAACCCTAATTAAAAGAAACAAAACTGTGCCTTTAATATTTTGTTTTTCTCACCATAATAATGCATAATTGAACACCAAAATCCAGTCATAGTATTGTGATAGTGGAGTCAGCTCCATGGCTCCTGGTGCTGTGAGGAATTCAGTTTGCTTAAGGACACAAGTTTTCCGAAATGAAAGCTTTACCCTGGGTCTCAATCTGCATACCCACCCTGTCCCTAAAAATGAAAAAGAAGTATGCAGTAACACAATCAGTCTCTTATGAATGGGACTTGATGTTTATATTTTTGTTTTTTTTTCAGTCTCACGGGAACCCTACACAGTCAGAGTGGCTGACCAGAAGGCTATGAGAGGCAGTGTAGCCGTCTTCAAGTGCATTATCCCTGCTTCTGTTGAGGCCTACGTCACTGTTGTATCATGGGAGAAAGACACAGTTTCACTCAGCTCAGGTAAGATGTGTTATACTTTAATATAGAGCATATAGTGCTCTAATATATCCAGGGACACAACCTTTTAAAAATCAAGCCTAATGTCTAATATGTAAAGGTAAAATGCCAGTGTTAATGTAAAGTTAATGTATATATGACCCTGTTTGTAAGGTTGTAGGAGGTACAGCAAAAGCTTTTTGTGCCCACTTTGGCAAAGACAAAAATGTGGGATTAAACATTTGGGGAGGGAGAGGTGTGTTGCTTTTTTTTTTTTTTGGAGGGGGGGGGGGCTGTTTATCCCAGCCGCCCTCCCTGCTCTGCTCTGCTTTGTGCTCTTTGGACACTCTGTTCTGTTTCTCTGTGAGTCATCTTCTTACCTGTTTACTGTCGTAGTCTGCCATTACTGGGGCTCTGCAGCTCTGCACAGCCCTGTCCTCTCACTAGCCAGAGGATGTTGATAACTGTCACATTGAATCACTGAGCTTCCCTCTCCTACAGTATACACACTCCACCTCAGCCAGCTCCATTTTGAGTCCAGCAAGGGGTAAAGTGGAACAGTTTACATAGCATCATTGACCTAGTTACCCTCCTTGTTTGAATCCAGTGGCACAGCATGATAATGCGAGACACCAGAACATTCTGCGGGTTGGATTTTTACTCAAGTTAAATGGGATGCTTATCTCTTGATTGCTCCATGTACTGCCCGCTGGCTGATTTTGCTTCATACTGGGGGTTCAGGGACCTGTAAGTGAGCACTTGATGTCATTTGACTGAGGGCAGAATCTGGGACGGTGTTTTGGTGGCATTTTAAATGCGTCTGCTCAAGCATGAAGATGTGTCTTCTGATCCATGCCAGCGACTTACTTACTCGAGGTTACTCGAGTTACTTGCTGCGAGCCGCTGGTTGAAGACATTGCCTAATGTCACGGAGAGCAGGCGAATATGCAGCGTGCAGATATGATTACGTCCTGTAAATGAAAGGAATCATGTAGACAAGGCTCAGAGATGATGTTTGTCATGACTATGGCTAAAAAAAGTGTCCATTAAGAGGATAAAATGCATTTGACATTCCCCTACATCTTTATCAAACGCAGAGGTCTGTTAGCCTGAATTAGAAAATATAGCAAAAACTTTTCATGTATGGACTGTGACTTCTGCATGCATGTGTGTGTGACATTCCTTTATTTTGAAAAACCAAAGCATGCTATTAATCCCTAAGGGTATAGTTAGGATTATTTGATGTGGGATTGTATAGAGTAAGGACAGTCTGTTTATTATAGGGCTGCAACGAACAACTATTTTCATTATCAATTAATCTGTTGATTATTTTCTTAATAAATCAATTATTTGTTTGGTCTATAAGATGTCAGAAAATGGTGAATTTAGACTTTTTTTCTTGAAACATTACTCAAACTGATTACTCAATCATTAAAATAGTTGGCAATTAATTTCCAAAACAATTCATCATTGACTAATCGATTAATTGTTGCAGCTCTAGTTTGGAGAAGCAGAGAGGGGTACCAGCAAGGAAGCTAAGCAGTAAAACAGCAACAAAACATATTTTAGGAACTTAAAAAAGATTCAACAAAAAAATTCAGTTCAAGTGTACACTATATTTAGAATATTTTAGATAGGTTTTCACCATTATATAAGCCATATATCACTCTCTCCAAACCTACCATAGGCAAAACCAATAATTTCAACTTGCAGAACATGGGTGTTGCTGGTCTACCACAGCCTCAATCTGTTAGTTTGTTTGTGTTATTGGGTGACATCAATGTTTAGATTCATCAAAGTCCACAATAATACAAAGAAACTAATAGAGAGAGGCAGAAGTAGACAAGGAACTCCATTTTTCTGCCTGGTAAAATTACTGATTTTGCCAATAGTCTAGTTGAGACAATATTTAGCAATATTTGGCTTATACAGTGGTGGCTTCAAATCTTCTAAATGTAGAGTACACTTAAACTGATATTATTTTTTTTAGGTGACTAAAATACCCTTTCTTGCTGACCATGTCCACTGCAGTACATTAATTAGCTTCTGTGCTGGTACGCCTCTCCACTTTTCCAGACTGTTGGTGTTCCAACCACCATCTACTGTAACTAATATACTGACTTTTGTTAAGTACCATATACTAACCCCCTTCAAGTAATCTAAACTATCCCTTTAAATCAGCTCTTATTGTACTGTCTACAATGACATCTTTATTTTTTTACAGCGGGTCTGAAGGCCTATAGAATATGCAGTGAAGTTTTGATGGATTATATTGTATGCTCGGTGTTCTTTTGAGTTCTTTCGCAAGCGTTCAAAAGAACAACGATATTGGATTGTCCGTGTTTACTCCAATAAGTATTGCAGTAGGCGAGTGCTGTCAAAAGCATGAGCACACTGTCAAAATCACTGCTGCTCCGTGATAAATATTTGATGGTCGATTCTGATGCATGAGCGGATTCACCTCGCACTGTTATGGAGAGGGTATGTTTACTCTAGGAGTGAGGGTTAGAAGGATTTGTGTGTGAGTGTGTTTGTGCGTGAGTGAAAAGTGAGAGAGACCACAAGGATACCAGCAAGGCTTGACAATGGCAACTGGGTGCAGTTTGACCCAGCCTAGTTTTCCGACTCCTTCTCCAGCCCCTCTTTCTTTTCTTTTCTTTTTTTTTCAATTTTTCATGAAAGAAGACTTGGTCTCAGTGGGCACAAAATAAAGCTATCCCACAGCCGCACTGAATTATTAATCTCAGGTTTTTTGTTGGGAACCGTAACATCAAGCGCACTTCCCTACCCTCGCATTGTGCATCAGAATGTGAAGGCTCAAGATATTTCTCTTAGTGGAGATGCAACATAACCAGGAAGGTGTTCTTGAAGAAATTAGATGAATGCTTCCACAGCCACCATTTAGATAACCTGAAACATCTGAGCATTTGATTGCTACTGATCATGTGTCGACTAATGTTATCAAAAACACAAATTATTGATACTTTTACAGTATCACGTTTAAAAATATCACAAATCTAACATCTGATAGTATCGAAGACATCAGCGCAGTCTTAATTGCCCTACTTTCACTAGACAATGTTCAGTCACTTTATCTGTACCAGCACTATGTGCAGGTTGTTAATTTTGAAAAATAGACGAAAATATCCTTTTCTATGCCTTTGACCTTTTTTCTTCTTTGCTGTGGTATCTAAAGAGGTATCAAGTATTTTTTTTTTATACTAGTATTATATCATATTTTAAAATTATAGTATCATGACCACTCTTGTGTCAACTGTGTCCACTTGTTTAATATTGTTAGGCACAAAATTTGCTTTCTAAGATCAATAACTTGCAGGTAGAGTGGAAACTGGCTTAAATCACAGCTGCTGAAATCTCTGAATATCCAGTGATTCGCATTAGGGTCAAAAATAGATGCATAATTACAGACTAGGGCCTGTCTTAATTAATCAGCTGTGATTGAAAAGTTAATTACAATATGAATTACCTCTCAGAATGAGGACTGCTTAGTAGTCATTTGAAGCGGCCTGTTTTCAATGTGAATGAGCATGACGCAAGCTCACTGGGTCCTAATGTTGCCACTAACATACCATTAACCCGTCATGAATTTTAAAATGGATCTCGCAGCACGAGCTTTCAAATGCCCGGCTCCGATCGCCTCCTCGCTGCTTTTGATAAACAATTGACAGAGCTAATAGAGAGATGAAAGAGGCCAAAAAAAAAAAAAAAAGAAAGAAAGAAAGTAGACTGGGGGGGTTGAGCTGTGTCCTACTGTGTTACTGCCAGGATTTTTATATGGTGGACCTTTATTTTAATGCATGTGTGCATTGGTGTTGTCACATGTGGCGTGCACACACTTATGTCTGTTTTAGTTACATGCTCCTGT
Source organism: Lutjanus argentimaculatus (assembly GCA_034769285.1). Classification (NCBI taxonomy): domain Eukaryota; kingdom Metazoa; phylum Chordata; class Actinopteri; order Lutjaniformes; family Lutjanidae; genus Lutjanus; species Lutjanus argentimaculatus. The sequence goes on from JAWZSL010000001.1 coordinate 10,981,954, forward strand.
GTGTTTGCGTGTCAAGTGGCCCTGCTTTTGAAAAAGGGATGGAGCTGGGATGGTGTGTGTTTTTGTGTTTTTCCATCTACCTACCTTTTGTCTCTCATCATTCATGATATGAGGCAGTGTAATGAGCTGGGCGGCCTTGGTCGCAGAGAAGGGCTTCAACAAAACCAGTGCTTAGATATTGAATGAGCTGCAAACAACATGTCACTAAGACCTTGCGCTCTCCTTTAAGATGCGTGAATGTTGTGCAATTTGAGCATAAATTCTGTCTGCTTGCAGTAACATTTGGGCTGTTAGTCCTCCTGATTTTGCAGTATTAGTTATAATCTGTCAGCTCAGAGCTGCAAAGATTATTAACCTCTCTACCTAGCATGTACAATTGTGCGTACATCTCCTACATGAGTTCTTGTTGACTTTTCTTACCTTCTGGAGACATAGAAGCAACATTAGCATGGAGTCAACACAGTGCCACTCTCTGAGCATTTTATGCATGTGTCAACATTTGCATCCATTTATATATTCTGTACATGTGTGGACAAAGTGAACATACTGGAGACCAGTACTAACGCAGTTCAACTGAATCTTTGAACTGTACCACAAATTAGATTTTGTGATGATAGCAAAAGCTGGATATTATTCTGTTCTTTGGCATATTATAAGACAAGTTTAATGTTTGGATTAGTCCACTTAACACTCTTTGGTAATGATCATTTTAAAGATACAACAAGGAGTTTTTAATTGGTCATGAAATAGTCTCAATTTATTTCTGATGCCTCTATATGAGTTACATAAGTTAATGAGACCATCCATGAGAAGATTTGGTATTTCTGTATAGATGTTCTTAACGCCTGCCACTGTGTTGGATTCTCTGTGAATTACATTTATATTTAGATAATTTTATTTTTGACGTTATATTTTGTGGTTATTATGGTGGAAGCACTACTGCTTTTGTCTGCAGGACCACCAGAATCAACACAAAATGAAAGATCCTCCTGTCTTTAAGGCTGTAAAATGGATTTCTGTCTCTTTTCTAGAGCTGAAACAATCATTTAATTAAGGGATTAGTTGATAAACAGGTAAATAATTGGCAGCTATTTTGATAATTAATTGTTTAAAGGGACAGTTCACACAAAAATCAAAAATACATATTTTCCTTTAACCTGTAGATATTTGTCCATTTGTCCAGATTGTTTTGCTGTGGGTTACAGAGTTTTGGAGATATTGTCTGTAAAGAAGTTTGCCACCTCTCAAATATTAGTGGAACTAAATGCACTCTTGTGGTGCTCAAAGTGGCAAAAATACATCTGAAAAACTCAACAGCAACATCTTTCTCCAAAAATCATTACCTGGTCCTCAGACCTTTTTTGTGAGCTGTTTGATGATAGACAAAACTGCACTAATAGCACTGCAGGCCAGAGGAAAAATATTTACTTTTGATTTTTGGGTGAACTGTCTGTTTAAGTAAAGATGGCAGAAAATCCCAGGTTTCAGCAACTCAAATGTGAATATTGTCTGGTTTTCTTAGTTCCTTATGATTATAACCCAAATGTCTTTGATTTGGGACAAAGCAAGACATTTAAAGTGTGACCACTGGTAATGGGAACGTGATGGACATTGTTCTGTACTTGCTAACATTCCAAACAATTAATCCACTAATAAAAATAATCTCTAAATGAATTGAAATATGGAGAGCTAATAGCCTTTATTTTAGTGTGTTAATTTTATGAACATTTCAAAATAAGACTCGTTTGGTGTTAAAACCAAACTAGACCAACACCTTTATCCAGTGGGAAGTCTGACACAGGTCTAGATAAGGAAGTGCAAGCTGGACAGGCGGCCTGCGTATCGCCCCTGGATAAGACAGGAAAAGAGGGAAAAGGTGAGGAGAGGTGAGGTGAGATGAGGAGACAAAAAAGAGAGAGGAATGGAGGCTGAGAAGTCTCCTCTGGTGTGGTGAGGAAGGGTTTCCTCCTTGGAACAAACATGTGGGCCTTTCATCTTTTCATGCTGGAGATTAGGCTAGAGATGCAGGACGGGGAGGCTTTAGTCTGTTGTAAGACGCATGTTCAGTATGAGGCCGGTGGAGAGGGATGACTCCAGAAGCCACTCCTATTTCTTGGTTGTGCCTCCATCTTGCCTCTTATTTGTGTCGATTTATCTTTTTTTATTCCTCCTACATTTCACTAAGGGGTGGGTAATACTGTATTATGATACATATTGTGAGACAATATACATTTGAGTCAGCTGTAATTTTGACATATTGGAGAGCTTTATCATATTTTGAGATTTTATCTTAAAGAGATAGTTTGGATTTTTTTGAAATGGGGTTGTATGAGGTACTTAACCATAGTCAGTGTATTACTTATAGTAGGTGGTGGTCAGCATGTCCCCAATTTGGAGAAGCAGAGAGGAGCACCGGCTACTGCTGTGGATTCACAGCAAACTGTATACATATTTTAGCTACCTAAAAAAGGCCCACCTGAAAAAATCTCAGTCTCAGTTTTCTTTGTCATCAGACCACCTTTTCTGGTGGTCTGGTGGTCTGGTGGTTGCTACAAGCCTAATATCATTCTCTCTCACTTTGACTTTGGTGAATCCGAACTAACCCTTTAAAAAACAGAAGTCACACAATAACACAAACAAACTAACAGATCGAGGCAGTGGTAGACCAACAACCCCTGTGTTCTGTGAGGTAAAGGGGAGGCAAGGGACTCTGCTGGCTTTGGAGAGAGTGATATTTGACTTATATTACAACAATTTCCTGCCAGAAAAGGCTGTCTGACGGCAAAGTAAATCAGTGAAAATATTCTAAATATTGCGTACACTTGAAATAATACTGATTTTTTTTAGTTGGGCCCTTTTTAGGTGGCTAAAATACATTTTGTTACTGACCCTGTCCACAGCAGTACATTGCTTAGCTTCTTACACTGGTGTTCCTGCTGTTTCTCCAAACTGAGTGAGTGTCAGCTGCCATCTACTGTACATAATACACTATGTATAAGTACCTCACATAACCCCAAACTATCCCTATATATATTGCATCCATGCTTTGATTTGTCTGGTATTTAATTTGTTTGTTCAGCTAAAAACAGGCAGTCTGTATATATTATTTGCAAACAATTATTTTTCCAGAAAATGATCCATGAATCCATGATATTTATTGATATGTTGTTGTTTATTGATATGTTGTATGAAATTATGCACAATGTGATATTGGATTTTTTTTTCCATAATGGCTACCTCTAGTTGGAGTGAACACTAATTGCAGAGAGGTGAGGTTTGCATATCAGGTATCTGTTCACAATATACCTGTATGTTTTTAGCAACAGTATCTGACACTGTTTATGTTGCATTCACATTGGAAAGAGAGAGATCAGTAAGTGCATCTTCTCCTCTTCTCTCACTTTTCCTTCTCACCTTTTGCTTTGTTTTCTTTTGTTTCCTTTTATTTACCCTTCTCCTCTCTTCTCCTCTCCTCTCCATCCTCCACTTCTTCCCATCCTCCTCCGCTGGCCTTGACTATCGGCCTTCTCTCCTCTCTTCTCATCTCATTGCATAACCTGCTTGGCACAGCGCCCCAGTCAATTTCCTCCTGCGTCGAAAATGCTGTTTTTTTTATTTGCTTTATGCAAATAAGTCCCTTCAATACTCACGGCATCAGTAAAAAAACTCTCCAGCTACATTTTTCAGTCACATTCATGTAGGCCGCTTCCCAGCTGTGCGTTTAGCATTTAAGCGATGAAAGTGCTTTTGCACTCTTGCATTCTGCTCACTCGTCTCTCATGGGTTCTTGTGAGTGCTTATAGAGGCTAATTAAACAGTTTGCTTGCTAATAGAATCACAGTCTTAACCAGCCACCAGCTCAGTCGCTGGAATGTTAAGGATGTCTTCAAAGGGGCTACTGTAGGTGTTTGGTTTACAGGATCACTGCTCAGCGGGAATTTATCATGCCAGTGATGTGCCACCGCCTCCATTTTTCACTGAGATTGACAGTGAGGGCACTGAGAGGCAGGCGGAGACGGGGCTGTAAATTCAACACGCCCAAAGTCAGGCCAACCTTGAAAGGAGGGCACAGTGGTAGAAATGAGCTCGCGGAGGAAAGAAGATGTAAGGAAATGCAGAGGAGGAAAGGGCAGATTAGAGGAAAGGAAGTGAGAAGAGAGTTGGGGAAACAAGAGACTGAGAAGGAGGGGATTTGAAAGGTGGAGAGGAGGAGAGTGGGCGAGGCTTTTTCTTTGGTAAACAATGGACTGCGTCACATTAGCCACATGATCTTTTGCCTCCGTCTTCTTCCTCTTCCTACTTTCCTTCCTCACTAGCGTTTCCTTCACTCCATGACTGCCTCTCTACTTCTCATTCTCCATTTCTTGCCAGATTTCTGTTCTCTCCTCACACAAACAGGGTTTGTTGATCTTGTTGTACAGGGGCTGGAAAGCGCCTGGAGTTGCCACATAGCAATTCAGAGACAGGTCTGGATATTAATATGTACGTGTGCTTGTACATGCGTGCAAATATACCATACATGTGAGTGTTTTTTTGCATGCTACTCCACCCATCCTGCAGTGAAACCCTATGAAAACAACACAGCCTATCATTTTGCCCCCCCACCCACACCCCACACACACCACACACACACACACACACCACACACACACACACACACACACACACACACACACACACACAGATCAGCAGTTAGTGTGAAATGCTGACCCTTGTCTTTCACTGCACCCCTTTTCCCAGTCCACTCACACACAGCTGCGTGAAAGCTAAGGGAGATGGGGGTGCTTATTGTTTGTACAGTGAATGTGGGTGTGTGTGTCTGTAAAGGTAATGAAATAATAAATTGTGCATTTACTGTGTATTCATTGTCTATATGTGTGAGTGCAAAGTGTGATACTGTCAAGTACGAGGTGTTTAGGGTTTAAAGGAAATAAAAAAAAGAGCAGAGAAAAAAATCAATAGTTGTGTGCATTAATCATGCTGCTGCCACAGAGAATTATGGGAACATGAGCTGAAGGATGCATTTTGTGCATTTGCAACATGTGAGTGCTGCTGTGTGAAGGGGAGTTTGGGGAATTGGAAGAGGACGAGACAAGACCCTTTTAGTAAGAAGTGAGGTTAGAGCAGAGATAAGTAGTTGGGGGGTGTTTTCTTCATGTATTGTGTGTACAGCGTGTCTCTCCTCCATTGCCTTTTGTAGAAGACGAAACCCACAGTCTTTTGTATAAAGCTTGCTTCAGGATAGCATTCGTTCAGTCTTATTTTGAAAGCTTTGATGTAACAGCTTTTGAAATAGCTGAGATTATATTTTTATTTTAACACTTTTATTATACGTTGTGGTTTTCGGGATGTATGGCTCACGTTTTTAGTCTTTTAACATTGTTATTTTGGTTTCACATATTTTCTCTGCAATGAAATTTGCCATTTGGAAAAGAAAGAAATGTAGCTCTGCTCTGACTTTCTGTTTGAGCTGTTTGAAGTCTCCATCTTAGCTGTGGTGAAGGCTTGCGGACGTGATACATATTTGATAAGGATCGATAGAAGGGTTATTGAGACAGAGATGGAAGGAAATCGATCTTGGACTGGGCTTCCCAAAAGCATCTTAAACCTAAGGTCACCTGCAGAGTGTCCTTCTGCAGCACAGACTTGTAATTTTATGCCGAAATACAATGCACATTTTAATTCTTCCTTGCTGTCACATTGTCTTTCATAAAACATCAGGAGAACAATCTAGCAAAGTTGAAATACCCGAAGAGGGGCTGTTCTCAGCTCTCAAATTTGTTTAATGCTTTATCTCAGGTTTATGTATTATATTATGCCATCTACTGACATCCTAATCACTATGCACATAAAACAATAAAGCAATCTGTTTAGTGACGGGAGAGTGAACAGCAGACAGCGTTCTGGCACAGTGGCTGTGATTCCCAGCTGATACTCCATACGGATAGACAAAATCAACAACTGTTGAAGCGGGCACTCTTCCATCAGTGTTTACTAATAAACAGTAGCAATATGGCAGCCATTAGGCTGTTTAGGCAGGGAATGATTAGGGTGGTGATGGCTGGGCGCATTGGGAGACTGAACATGCTCTCATCTTTAATAGGCAATTTGGCTTTCTGTGATGGGGATGCCCCTTTGTTTTTGACTCGGATTGAAGACAGAAGCTTAAATAAGCACTGTTTTAGTAGAGTGTGCTGTCATTACACTGCAGGAATCTGGTTTACAGTAAGGTCCTAATTTTGTTTTTTATAGTTTTGTGCATGATTCATGCCTATGAAATCCACTCAAACACACTGAAGAATATCAGGACTACATTAGGGTTACATCACGATACACTGGTACTGATGATAACTGTGGTATGAAAAAATCGAATATTGATATCATGTTAATAATACACAAATGACAATATCGTTTAAATCAGGGTTTTTCAAAGTGGAGGCGGACCACCCATGGGGTTGCCAAACCATTTAATGCAAGGATCTCTAAATTGGTTAAGGAGATAGTTCCAAGTAGCTATGCTATTTTTCTTTTGGCTATAGTGAACTCGAATCTGGGCCTGGGTTCCTGATGTGAAAGCCCACTAAGTGTAGTTAATTTGTTTAATGTGAATACTGTGTAACATACTTGGGCACGGTTCGTGGATCCAGTTCCGGGGTGCATTTAAAAAGTGGTCTCTAGTACGGTTCATGTGTACCTGGGTACAGTTTGCATCAGTTGTGAACACTAAACATACCAAAACAGGAAGTGGACTGCTATTGGGATCTTCTGAATGAGATTGTGGGGGTGGGGGGTCTTACTCAGGCGTGGTACGAAGCAATTGTACCTAATGTGAAAACACCCTTATTTACTTAGAATCAGCCCTGTTTTGTATTTACATGCTGTTTTAAATTATGTCGAAAAGCATTATTTGGCTACTTAAACTCAATAGTTAGATGATACGATGGAATCAAGAAGCTGTTCCATGAAAACCTTTGGTGTAAATAATACGGTGCCTCTTAAACATACTGTATGCTCTAAAATCACATCCGTGTCCTTGTCTACTTCTGGTAGCTAGCTATCTACTACTGCTGAGACACAAATTCATGTCAGAGGAGCTGACGGACAGGAGATGATACTTGTACTTTGAGTGTAATTCATTTGCCAAAATGCACAGTAAACAAAGTTAAAGTTGAAAATGACCAGATTGAATTATATAATTTAATTAATTAATTAATTTATTTATTTATTTATTTTTTATTATTATTATTATTATTATTATATAGTAGTAGTAGTAGTAGTAGTAGTAGTTGTTGTATTAGTATTGTTATTTAATTTTATATAGCTATCACAATAATACTGTGAATTGTTTTTGCCAGTGTAGTGAAAATCTGATATTGTGAGAGCCCTAGACTACATTCAGTTCAACTTCATTGTTGATCTTACAGAGCTTTTTGTAAGATCAGCACATTTTTAGGGTACACTTACATTTATGGACAATGCAGTACAGTAATAGTAAGAGGTTAATAGATGACTCGTTCACAGAAAAGCTAGAAATATGTGTGTATAGTTGAGTAAAGCCCAGTGAGTGGAACGGGTCCATCCTGCCAGAGCTTATGGATTACTGTAGAGCAACACTATGTTGAAAATGGACTGGAGCTGGGCCAGAACTAGCCTGGCATCAAGCCAAGACACAGATTAGTAATAAGCATGGTGTGAGCTAATTACAGCCGGAACAAGCAATTAATTTCTGTTTATAAACTCTCCTGGATGTGGGCTGTTGGATGACTGTGGCTGTGAAGGTGCAAACTCCCTCTGTTCATGTATGCGTCTGCGTGTGTTAGTGACAGGTGGTGTGGTTCATGGAGGAACCTTCCCATATGTTCCAGCTGAAGCGCTGGGGGAAATGGAGACAAACTGGTGTGCTCAATCACGTCCCATAATGTGTCTGATCCCATCTTAAAAGTGACTGATTAGAGTGAAAAAGGCACTTAATAACTCAAATCACTCTGCTGACCTAATAGGGATTTTTCACTCCATTTTTTTCTCTCCATCCAATCAAGGATTAATACATGGTCTTATTCTGCTCCCAGGGTGGTAAATCTGGAGAAATACAGTAAATCACATTGAGCCTCTTTAAACTTTCACACAGAGCCTCGGTGCCTCTGCCCTCCTACTGGGCATCTGTAACACTGATTAGACATGATCATGGTTTTAGAGCACCCGCTGGACACCAATCAGAAGAGGAGATCTAACTGAGTGCTTTTCATCACAAAACACGTTATGGATCTTTACATTATTGTTTTGTCTCAGAACATATCTTAAAATGTGAATCTACCAAACTAATAAACAAAATAATGTCACCATGGTTCAGCTCGGGTTTGGTGACTGCAAATTTTGCTAGACGGCCTGTATAACAAATTCATAATGGAAAATGTAGGATCTAAGTGTTTTGGGGGTTTGAACCATACTAGGAAGTAAGTCTAACAACTTTATGGAACTCCAATATTAAATTGCTAGAGTAGCTCTTTATTTGTTCTGTTTCATGGTCTCATGATACCAGACAGTCAGAGCGCTCACCACCTAAAATTGTCTGGGGATTTCTAGATATTTGCTTTAATGGTGGCGAATACAGCCGCTAACAAACCTACACCCTATATTCTTCCAATGACATGCCTTACTGCAAACTATGCTCTTCCACCATTCTCATTCAGTAGTAATGCTGCGTTCCATTTACCTCGGACGATGTTGTAGCTGGGGATTACTAGACCGTGTTCTAGTGCAAGTCAGAAAACAACGATGAACGCTTCCTTGAAAACCTTTGTTGTGCTTGATAATAACACATCACAAGGTATATTTTGTGCATTTTGAGCAAACTTTTGGTGACAATTACATCTGAAATAAATGTTTGATATCATAGTAAGTGAGGTGTGTAAACTTTTACTAAGTTATTAAATGATTGCCATTATTGATGTTTTAATTCCATTTGTTGTTTTATATACTGTGCTTGCATGGATCTGAACCTTTAGTCCATCTGTATCAAGACGAACTGAGAATTCAAAAACTGCTCTTGTTGATGCAGTTAGCATTTTTAGTACAACATTACAGTGAAATATGCTTATTGCTAATAAACTAATATTCATTCTTCATTTTAATACAGGTAGACTTTCTGTGTTTAAACTGAAATGCCTCCTTGGAAGACGCAACATTTCACCCAAAGCCATAGTTTGGGTGTCAGGATGTTAAAACTATGAGGAACTTTCATATTTTATTGATTTTGAAGGCTCCTATGGACACAAGTGGTAGTTTTTCCTCTGCCATACCCACAAAATATAATGTCAGAAATAAAATTAGCTAAATAAAAACTTCCTCCTTCTTCTTTTTAATTGGGTAATGTACCAGTTTGTGTAATTTTGCATAGGAAAATGTAAACACAGGCTTGTTTCATCTCATTTCAAGGAGAATCCAACTGGGTAGAGGGCATCAAGAATAATTATTTAGAAATACCCAATCTTCTCACTGATGGACTTGTTTGCCTACGTAGGTCATATAGAGGCATCAGTAATAATAGGTCCTTGTAGTATTTTTTTTTTCCAATGTTGATATATAACATGTTAAATGCATACATAATCTCACATAAAGTAATAAAGAAATATTGAATTACTACCCAGTCTCACTGCATCATATCAGTGGCAGTTGACGTCTCCTGTGATTTCGACAAATCGCTCTCCAGATTGACTTCCTCTGTAGCAAATGACCAGCTGACTTCACAGCAAGGTGACCCTCTATCTGTTTCTTGATGTATGAGGCATCAAGCATCATTATTTTTCTCTCAAGGCTCGTTTTCTCTCCTCTTGCCTCTTCTTTGGCGTGAGCCTTGAGAACACACACACACATACACACACAGATAAACACACACACTGAGTATACTTGCAGCCTGTCTTTGACCTCACCTTGCCATTGTACAGCCATCGACTAAGATCCAAACAAAACCCAAAGTCCCTCCAGGCTGCTGCTAAGTGGCTGTGGTGAAAACAAAGGGGGCTGGATGGGCGACAGACAGTCAGTTTCTGTCATCACCTGACTTTCTACTGGATGATCAGAGCTGATACATTTATGATTATTATTATGATGTTTATAGTTTTAAAATATGACCTTCATCCTGTCTCTGACTGGTTCTTAAGAGGATACATTGTGCAGAAACATTAAAGGAGGAATGATTTAAACCTTTGTGCTGTGAGTGTGGCCAGCCGAGCTGTCATTTGCGGCAGTGACGTCACAAGGTGACAACCACGAGCGGAGTGGCCTTTTGACAGACGCAGCCTGCAATCTTCACATCAGCGTAGGAGTTGAGCCAGCCAATCAGAGCCAAGCGCCCATTGCTGCACACGCTTATCACCTGCACACAGCTGCCGTTGCCCCTCCGAGGGAGCGAGTGAAGAGGAAAAAGGAAAGAAAGAGCAAGAATGAATGGTGTGCTGCCTGAGACAGAGGGTGATTTGTGTTGAGTCGTAGCAGATTCACGCTCACATCTTTCTTTCATGCAATTTCAGAGGTGTGCGTGATTGAAGACATATTTTTCTGGTGACTGTAATCCACATTTGTCATTTAAGGGGAATGAGAAGGAAAAATCATTGTGCTTGTTGTGATTAGTGCTGCATCAGCGCGGCAATAGTTAAAATGTGATTCAGAGTGGAAACGTGCTTTGTAGCCCTTGTGAAATGAGAAGGGAGCGCGAGAGAGAGGGAGAGGGAGAGATAAGCTCAATCTGAATTGATTTTCCTGTTACTTTCTGCTGTACTTGAGTTTCCATAGCAACGTGGTCAGGTTCCCTCGGCCTCCTAGGGCAAGTGTGTCTCCATTTCTCTCCATTTCTCTCCTTTCCTTCCTCTGTCTATTTACTCTCAACAGTGGAAATTGTGTGTAGATGAGATTCTTCTTGGACTTTTGCAGATGCCTGAGATACTATTAAGCACTTTCACACATCGAAAGGCATAACAAACCTTTAAGTACTGTAAGCATAATTTAGCCGAATTTTCCCTAAAAAACAATGCATAGACTCATAAAAAAATAGTTCCTCTCAATCATGACATGTCCCACTAGGAATGTGTGGTGGGTGTCAGTACATGCAGAGACCCTGCCCTCTGCCTGTTTATTCGCATATTTTCTCATTATTTTTTTGCGTGTACATTTACAAACAACAACTGACAAATCATGCTTATTATATCTTAATCAATAAAAAGTATATGTTTATCCAACCAATGTGGCTAGAAAATATGGCAATTCTAGATGATTATTGTTAAATTAAATTTTCTAATTGGTTAAGGGCTACAACTAACATTTGTTTTCATTATGAATAAATCTACCTATTATTTTCACCGTTAATCAATTGCTTGATCTATAGAATGTCAGAGGAATGTTAAAAATGCCTATCACAATGTCTCAAATCCCAAAGTGACATGCAGTATTCAGATATCTTGTTATGTCTGAGCAACTGTCCAAAATCCAAAGTTATTCAGTGTGCTATAATTTAAACAGGCAATTCACCCCAAATTCAAAAATGCATATTTTTTCTCATACCAATTGTGCTATTTATTCATCTAGCTTGTTTTGGTGTGTGCTGCCAAGTTTTGGAGATACTGGCTGTAGAGAAGTCTGTCTTCTCTTGAAACGTTTTTGTACTTTGAGCACCACAAGCTGAATGCTAGCTACAGCTCCTTCCTATCTATCCAGCTGTTGAGATGGATAAATAGTACTACAGGTCGGAGGAAATATTTTTAATTTTGATTTTAGGGTGAAGTGTCCCTTTTTTTCTGTCAGTTAATCCATTCATCAACTAATTTTTTCAAATCTAAATAGGTTTTATTAAAAGGCAAATATATTTGATTTTACAATTAGATTCTGTGTGAGGAAAGAACAGGGTTCTGTTGTGTATTATTAGGGATGAAACAACCACTAGTTTCACGATACACCACTGTAAAATTTTAAGTATCATTTTCAACTGTAACTTTTTAATTGTAAATACTGCCCAGCATCACCCAGAGTTAGCAACAGTCTCCCCGTCACAGACACATCATGCAACATGGTTTCTTGCTGCTAGTCAGTGCATCACAGTTTTGGCCATATGCGAAAAGAAATCTTTGAAGTTAAAACTAAAATGCTGCTGTTGTCCCTGGCTGATGATCACAGGACAGGATCTGCAGAATCACATGGTGCCATCATGCACATATTGGCTCAGCACAAGGTGAGCCTAAATGAGCGAATGTACAGTATAACGAGGACGAGCTGAAGAATATTTAGCTCAAGATGTGTAAAATGTTCTTGGGCAGATACATGATCATTTCAGAAGCCACAGATGGAGTGTATCAGATCAGAGATAATGATACCACAGAAATCTGTTTTCGGTTCTAATAAAACTGTATTGCAGAAGTTTGGAGATAATCAATGAAAACTGCTGTGTCACAACTTTTGCAGGGATTTGATCGTAAGCACAAAATGTGTGTGGAAGAAGAGATTTTAAATGAGGCCTCCTGGCTGAGACGCAGACAGGAGAGGAGAGAGGGAGAGAAGGCGGCTAGAATAATCCTAAATTGAGTTTGCCGCGCATACAAAGATGTCGGGTGGACCCTTTTTTTAATCTGAATTAGATATTACCAGCTCCCTCTCTGACTCCAGTGATACACTGCTGTGAGCATAACAAGGCATTCACAGCTGTTTGGAGCCTAATGGCTCAAATAGGCCTTGCCTGCTCAGCAAGAAGAGACGGGATGCATCTTGGGTCTGCGATTAGGACTGCTGATCTAGAAACATTTACGTTATGGTTTTCAGGTCATTACAGAAGAAAAATGGTCAAAAGGATCCAGGTGAGAGAGCCGAGATCAGCACTATGACCCTGAGTAATGTGCAGTATATTGGAGACAACAGACTGAAGAGTAGGACAGAAAAAGTTTAAGAAGAAAATCTTGATGCTTACTCCTCAAAACGAACCTGTTGATATCAAATTGAAACTGGAATATTTGGAGTTGGTTAAAGGGATAGCTTGCATTATTTAATGTGGGATTGTATGAGGTACTTAATAGGATATTTTCACTGCTTTGTGTTGCCATCAGACAACCTTTTCCAATGTGAAACTACCTTTATATCACTATAATCACTCTTTAAACCAGCCAAACTCCAATGGTAAAATGAGTAATTTTACCACAGAGAGCTCAGGACTTGCTGGTCCACCGCTGCCTCCATCTGTTAGTTTGTGTTATTGTGTGACTTAAGCGTTTCAAAAGGTTAATTTGGATTCACTGAAGTCACACAATAAGACAAACAAACTAACAGATAGAGGCAGTAGTGATACAGTTACTCCCATGTTCTGCAAGGTAAAATGACTGATTTCACCCATGGAGTTTGGTTGATTTGGAGAGTGCAATATTTGGCTTATTTAACAGTGGTTTCCTGTCAGGAAAGGTTGTCTGATGGAAAAGTAAAGCAGAGAAAATATTCTAAATATAGCGTACACTTAAATTGATATTGATTTTTTAGGTAGACCTTTTTTAAGTGGCTAAAATATGTTTTGTTGCCCCTCTTTGCTTCGCCAAACTGGGGACGCGTCGATCAGCAGCTGCTTTACCTCATACAGTCCCTCCACACAATAATCCGAACTATCCCTTTAAAGTTAAATAATTATTCATTTCTAAAGTAAATATGGCAAAATGTCTAAGTGTTTATATATGTCTACAAAAAAGCCAAGTGTTTTTTTTAACCTGGCCAGTGTCCCACAGTCGCTCTCCCGGTGCATTTCTCTGGTTCCGGCTGTCAGTTAGCTGGCTAAAATGTGAAATGTAAATGTATTCTGTGCTGTATTTCAAGTAAGCTCCTGTATCTGTGATAGCCTTGGACCTGTCCCAATCTGCTCTGTGTTTTCTTGCTCGAGATCAATGCTAATTAATACACATCTCCCTCAGGGACAACGGGGAGGCCACGCGGAGAATCAGAAATGGCTGTCACAGGCTAGGCTTGATCTGGACCATATATGGGAAAGGAACCTTCAGATATATTTACATAGCGGAAGTAGTCAGAGCTCTCCTTGTGTTTTGGACCATTGGTCATGGATGGTCGGTGAACCATCAGTGCTTGTCCAGTGGCATACTTGCCTTCTGATTGGTTATTTAGGTGGTGACACTGCTTTGTTTTAACATGTACTTTAATGTGAATACAGTTTGAATGTTTTGTTTTTGCAGTCACATTCCAGTAAAATCACCTAAATATAAAGATGAGAACACTTGGGGTGTACTGTACAATCAGCTGAATGATACAGACTGACTGTGCCCATACATAGACTACAGTATAAGTGTGTGAGACCTCCTGGTTTTATGCTTGTTCTGTTTACTCTCCTGTTTCTCCTCTTTCCTCTCCATCTCCCTCTGAAATGCACTGTTAAAACAAGTAAAAAAAAATGAAAATGGGAGACATGTTTTTGTGCATGCCTGGCGGACAGATAGGTGCTGCATAACTAGCAGTTTCCTCTGAAGTAGGGAGAAATCTATTTGCTTGTAGAAGCTGCTTGCATAATCCTTTAGTTACACTTGCCAGCTGTGAGCAAAGATACGGCGCTGTGGGATTTGGCATGAATATCATTGGGAGGACAAAGAAATGAAACTGATAAGTGTTTGTGCACAGGGTCCTTTGCATAATCCAGGATAACCCATAATCTGAGTTCTTTAAAATCATGCCCAAATAGATGTGGTGAGAAGCCATTAATGAGAACATACTGTTTGGAAAATTTGGTTTGTCCAAAAATAACTCGAGCATTTTAGCTACTCTGAAATCAGAGATCAGGCTTGATTTGTTTCTGGATGTTTTTTTTTTTTTTCTTTTTTTCAAATCTTGAATCAGGGATATGCTGCTGAAAAACCGACAGTGAATTTAATTTCAGAGAAAAGCCTTTACTGAGAAATGTGCTATATGTATTCTCATGGCCACATTTCCATACGTACAGTACAGTCTGGCCTTGTTTTGGTTAACACCCATATGAAAGGATTTTATTCTTACTGAAACACACCTCACCCCTCTCTCTGTCTCTCCCTGCTGCAGATCCTTCTTCTCTTCTCTCTCAGTCAACAGTATGCACAGCAATAAAGAAAAAACACATCACTCAACAGCTTTCAATACATCTGTCCTTTCTCTCCCCACCTCTCCGTGTGTTTGTTTGCTCAGCCTCCTCTGCCCTGGCGCCTGCGTTTTATACCTCTCTCAATGTGTTATCGGATGGTAATAGACAGCTGCTGAAAGCTAGCATGAAATACCGCATGCATGCTGTGTGTGTGTGTGTGTGTGTGTGTGTGTTGTGAACCCCCATATTGTATTATACACAGAGCTACTCCCATGTCCACAAGTCCAAAGAATGTTTGTTTTGCATTTTTCCTTTATTGGCATGTTTTGTGAAAATAATTTCATGTATTACACTGTAATTCAGATCTGCTGGTTAAGAATATTTTGTCAGCAAAAGAAAATTAAATTAGACATTTTTCATGGCAGCCATATTGAAGTGGGTAGTAGGGTAAACAGAGCTGTTACCAGTGAGCCAACATGCACAGTAACAGCACCCTGACTCTGTTTGACCTGAATGGAACTGAACCTTAATTAGTACATGGTCACACCTGTGTTTACCCTACTATTTCATGTCAAAATGTCTGGTGTGAAAAAGGTCAATTGCAGCACTTTTACCGCAAGTAAAAATGTCCTTAATTTAAAAAAAGTTACACCAAAAAATATATTATTCTACATTTTTTTTATTGTCAACAAATACCAAAAGACAACAATAGACGAAACTACCAATGGATCAGTTTGTCTCAAACAGGATTAAGTAGTTCTTTTGTTGCTCTTGTGAGTACTCATGGGAGCAGGACAGTTTATGTGGGATAGACTAAAAAAGACATTACAGTGCCTGTGTTCAGTGTAATTAAGATTTGAGAGTTTTTGAACAACAATTTATCTCTATTGGCATATGAGAAATAAGATACTTTAGGCTTTGGCTACCAGGGAAAAACTTAAAAATAATTACCTACTTCTCATGGCTGATACCGATAAGATAACAGATAATTATCTATATCTATATCTATCTAATTATCTATATTTTTTGGATTTTCAAAAAGATCATATAACCTGAGCATAAGAAAGGCTCTGGAAAGACATAATCAGCAAAGATCGATACTTTAATATTCCACAGCTCTGACTGAACCAAATTTAACTGACATCACTACAAAAACAAAATCACAGAACAGTTCTGACTAGGGCTGCAACTAACAATTAATTTCCTTATCATTTAATCTGTCCATTATTTTCTTGATTAGTTGATTAATTGTTTGGTCCATAAAATGTAAGAAATTGTGAAAAATGTTGATTTCTGTTTTCCAAAGCCCAAGGTAACTTCCTCAAATGTCTTTTGTGTCCACAACCCAAACATATTCAGTTTACTGTCAGACAGAAGTAAACAAAACAAGAAAAAAAATCACATCTGAGAAGCTGAAATCAGAAGAACATTATTTATTAAAAAAATGACTCAGAACTACTAATCAATGATCAAAATAGTGGCAATTGTTTTAATAGTTGATTAATAATTGATTAATTGATTAATTGTTGCAGCTCTAGTTCTAACTCTTCAGATGTCCACTTAGTTTTTTCTAGTAAAGTACATCAAAAAATCAAACACGCTTTGGCTTTTATAGAGCATTTTTTCAACTCAAATTAAATGCTTTGACATGATCTGTGATATCAGATATTATTATAGCCAATATTTATCAGGTATAATTTCATTACCATAATTATGATAATTATTATGCATCCCTAACTTACTGGGCTCAACTCAATAACAATAGCAAAAAATAAAATAAAATAATCCAGCATTCCCAGCCTTATCTGTTAAGTCAATACTTTAACTTTAACATTTTTAACTGTAACTTCAGTTGTCCCTCCCTTACCCTTATGCACTGTAACTATTGAGGACATGTCCACCTGAATAGTGTGTCCAAATCATAGCAGCTCTCAAGACTTGATGTTTTTACTCTAAGAGAGGAGCCGCCCATGCAAATGGCCTTCGTTCTCTTGATTTCTGCAACATAGCTGCCATGGTTGTCTTCGGCCTGTGTCTACAGCATGTCTCTCATGCCCAAATAACATTAACATTTCATTATCCAGCGGAAACAATAGAAATGTATGAAAAAAAGGGAAGTCTCTGCATCCAGGAGGACTAAAATATTGATGCGTTTGTGAGGTAAATGGCTCCAAATCTGAGCAAGAGGGTGAAAATGGGAGCTATGAGGAGAGTGAGCAAGGCGAAGAGGGGAAGACATCACTTGTAAAGCTGGGCTCTGAGGGCTTGGGCGCATAATCAATGAAGTGAAGTGTGTGTTGTATCTGTGGCGTCGAGTCGGCTTCACAGAAGCCAATCCTATTTTTACAGGGAAGACAGGTCTGTTGCTATGCTCTTTGAGAAGGTCTCCTGCAGCTTGAAAAAGACAGGGAGCATCCACTCGGGTCGCATCACACCTCAGGAGTGGACAGAAGAAGAAAGAGCAGTCGAAATGAGAGGAGCCACCTCTGCTAGGTGACACATTCAATTGATTATTGATGATTTGATCCATTATACACTCAAAGGAATGTGTTGACACCAGCAGAAATAGACTCTGGATTTATTCATTTCTTTTTAGGCAGAGGTGTGAATGCAGGGAGGCACATGCTGTCTGGCCAAAGAAGAGGTGTACATGAGGAGTGTGTTTTAACTATTTATTAACTACTTCATTATTTACAATTTAATTATTTACTTCCAAAATTCCAAATTGCAAACTCAAAGAAGCAACTTGGTCAGTTGGTATGTTCAAAGTATTGTACTTTGAAGGAGAAATCTGTAAAATATTGACTGTAATTTATCATAAAATGACCATGATTTGTCATCAGAGATTAAGGAAACATGTTCAGTAAACTTGCTACTCTGACAACAATGCTACAGCCATGGTGTCCTCCATTAAAATTTAAATTCCAGGCTGGAATACCTGTCTTTGTATGATTGTTTCACTTAATTAGAGTTCAAATTAATGCTGAATGTTCGGCAACTGAATAAGTATCTGTTTATAAGTTGTAAGAAATCATTAATAATCCTGGCAGAAGGCAGGCACTTACTGAAGTCTTAACTCCACAGTGTGTATTTTCAGAACAGTGTGCTTTTTTCAGGATTATGAGCTCAGCTTTACATTGACAGACAATTGACAGTTATAAACAGCTGATCAGCTTACAGTGTAGGACTCATTGTCACTTGTTATTGTCAATTTACAATGTTGTGCTCGTCTTGTGTTCCTGCAGTGTTCATGCAGCCTGCATGAGCTTTTTCACATCTGTAGAGGAGGGGGTGGAGGGGAACAACTCGCTTCAACCATAGACTGTATATTAAATAGGATTTCAACCTATATAACATAGTCTTTGACTTCAGCTTGCTATTTGGACTACAGTACTCATTTTTGGATGTGCAAATGTTGCGTATTGCTCCTTTAATAAATGTTGAGTTGTTGAGTTTCAGTGAAATCATCTGCTCACTGACCATCACTGCAATGAGTTCTTGTAAGCTTTGTTCCAAAGAAAAGATAACATTTATGTGTTATTTAGTGGTAAACATGCAGAAAAATTGATGCTTACATGAACAAGTTACTGTACAGACAAGATTACCGTTCCCAAACAAGTCAATCAGATTGTCTCCAGGCTGTGTTTTTTTATCTTGTCTTGTCCAGATGTCATCTATTAGACGTCAGATTAGGAAGAGTGGTGTTGGATTAGCCAATCCAGAGCCAGAATCATCTTAGATTAGATTATAATATATGGACATCTGGGTCGCTGCAATGGCTCTTCTCAGGCAAAATAACATTAAGTCAGTGTTACACAGCGAGACAGTACACAGACTGTAATCAGCAGCCAGGCAGAAGGAGGATGACAGCATTAGGACATAGATGGATGAGAAATCCTTTGGTTTTACAACTTCCAAATCACAGTATGGCGACAGACTGCACAACAAAAGCACTGCTGCTCCTGACTGTCCGTGTAAAGTCAGAATTACAAGGCAAAACAGGAGGTGTGTGTGTGTGTCATCTGATTGTACAAAGCCCAGAAACTGTGAGCTTGTCTGTGTAAAGAAGGTGATCAGGCCTCCAGTGCAGACAGCTCTGTCTGCTAATAATAATGGTTATTTTCTCCTCCTCTCTCCCTCTCTCTGCTCAGCATTTGTGCTCAGGCCTCCTGGCAGATAGATGTGCAGAGATTACACCTTCTAATTGTTTCTAGCATCTGTGGGCCGGTGTGGTTCAATGTAGTTTAGTGCTGTGTAGACTGTTTTTTATGTGGTGTGGATTTGTAATAATGATGATAATGACTGTAGAATGGTATGTTTGTAGTATGGCAGGGAAGTGCACTAAAGCATGCAAAGTACATGTAGTCAGGAAAAACTTATCAGAAAGAATACATTATTCCCATCAGCAGTTACTTTTCCATCAAATTTGACCTAAAAGGATGGTTCCAACTATTTGATGTGGGGTTGTAAAATAGGTTTTGCTGCTGACTCTGTCCACAGCAGTATATTGCTTAGCTTGCTACACCAGTGCACATGCAGCTTCTCCAAACGGGCTTTGTTGACGTGCACATTGCACATTATTTCTTCAGGCAGACGTTGTTTATGTCAAATGTTAAATGTTAGACACAGAGTTACCTGGGACTGGTAATGATGAAAAATGAAAAATATGTATGAGCCTTAGGGTGCAGCAGGGTGACCTGTATGTTACTCAAATTATGGATAGTAGATTTTTGAAGCATTTATGGTAATGATATTTGAGTTATTTATACTAATATTTAGCATTAACATTTTTGATAAGTACTCTTTAGTGTTGAGGATATGTATATACAGTTTAAAAATAAATTTCTGGTTGATAAACAATGCAACAGCAACATTGTTTATAAATTAGCTCATATCTGTGGTGTGTCTGTACTGTAATTTCTTGTTGCTTTAATGGCCAGGACACATATTGTGCTGATACTATGGCTACACGATATTCAAAAAATCATTTTGTGATTTTGCTATGATTTAATTAGTGGGAATGATAATTTTTCATCACAATTTTAAAACAGTTAAAATCACAATGATGTAACATTTGTTAGGGGTCTGTAAGGGGTTTAAAGTCCGTTAACACTAGGCTTTGTATACAATTTTCGATACCAGTACAGATACAATACATTTTCTGTATACAGTTTTCTGTATTGATACCAGAACAATTTCTTTTTTTTAATTTAAGAAGTTCTCAAATGTTTAATGCTGACTGAACACCTGTACAAATACACGTAAAACACAGTCAAAAATTGACAGAATAATTATTTAAATCAAAGAATAAATAAAAATGGTTCTAAATCTTAACTACACATTCAGTGCCAACTCTCAGTACTAAACAATTTTTGATATTCTATGCTAGAGATTTCAGTCCATACCAAAACATGTAGAGGTTTAATACCCAACCTCAGTGAACACACATCATATATATATATAAACACAAACATGTTAGTTTGCTAAGCTCTCCGTCAGTATGTTTTAAAGCTTCAGGAGAAGTATACTCTGCATATGAATGAATCAAGCTGAACAAATACCTGACACAACCCATATGATGACTGATGAAGTTGTTAATGTGTGACATTATTGGAGGTGACAGTGTGATCTGGTCTCTGGATGATGATGCAGTGGGCCTGGCTATGGGAAGGCGTCTCTATCTCAGCTGTTTGCATCAGTGGCTTTTCTGCCTCTCCGACAATCTGGAGAGAAGCGAAAGAAAATGATCTGAAAATGAAATATGACGTGTCATTTTTTTGTATTTGCTGCACATTTCGCAAAGGGTCCCATGACGCCCGTCCGCAGGAAAATGACGCCTGCACACGCACACACATATATGCACACAGTGTGTCTGCTTTATGTCATTTGTGCATACAGTATGTGTGTGACAGTCTGCCGCTCCCTGTGAAAGTGTATCTGCACTCCTAGAAATAAAGGTTCTCACTAGAACCATAAAGGGTTCTTCAGCTTCAAAGTTGTACTTGGAACCTTTTCAGAGAGTTCTATCTAGAACCTAACATGAAGGGCTTTACTTATTTTTGAACCAGTTCCATTTCCACCAGTTTTGAGTGAAACATCATCATCAGAGGGCGTCGCACAATGCAACAACCTGTAGAATATGACACACCCACTTTGGTTCCCAAGGAAACCCTGCTATTTTTTTGCTTCCAAATAAATGTATTTTTGGTGGAAAAGACCAGAATGATTCAAAATTACGAGTTTGAACCAGAACATTGGTGTTGGTGGAAAAGGCCTGTGAGAGGTTCCACAGAGAACCTTTTTATAGTGTAATGGTTCTACACAGAATCCTCTCTGGGGGTTGTATCCAGAACCTTGCCATCTTCTAAGGGTACTGACAAGAACCCACCCAGGGTGGGTGGTTCTATTAAGAACCTTTTTATATTTCTATTTCAAGGGTTTCATCTAGAACCAACCGAGGGGGTTCTAGTGAGAACCCTTTTATATTCCAAGGGTTTTATGTAGAATCCACCCATGGAGTTCTACCACAAACCCTATATTTCAGTGGTTTCATCTAGAAACGGGATTCTACCGAGAACCCTTTTGACAAACCCTTGACAAAAGAGTTTCTTCCACAAAGGGTTCTTTGGATGAAGAGGCTTCTTAATGGAACCCTTAGTTTTACAAAGAACCCTTGATGAATCCTTCTTCAAAAAGGGTTCTTCACAAGCAAATGGTTCTGGGTAGAACCCCAGCCCTTCAGAAGGAACTATTTTGGAACCTTTATTTCTGAGAGTGTATGCGAGTGTGTGATTCTAGTTGCATTTGTCACTCTCTTTTCCTCGGGTGTGTGTGTGTGTCATGTCTGATTAAAGTTAACCCCTGTGAGGCGGCTGGTGCACCCCTCCTCTGTATCCCCCTCCCATCCCCCCATCCCTCTATCTCCCTCTCCTTCCCCTCTCCCCTCCACTCCTCCACCCTTCTATCACTCCATCCCTGTTCTCCTTCCTCCTGGCACTCTGACAGCACAGGAGAATATGCTCCCTCAAGGTCCCACCCTCCCTTTCTGGCTCCCGCGGGTGGCGTTTCCTTGGTAACAGTGTCAGAGTTGACTGGGTGGGTGCAGATAGATGGCTGCCCTTTATCGGACTACACCACTGGTCCATTAAAAGCAACCAGACTGGACCTGTGAACACACTCCCACCCCTCTGTTCTCACGCCGAATGGACCGTTCCACCTGACACGCGTGGATATTAGCTCGACCCAGGCTGAGGGTGTGTGTGTGCTCTTTTTTCTGAGTGTATATTGAATGTCTGTATTTATTACTGCCTGTGTGCAGAGGGTGTGTGCGTCTGTGTGACTGATCGGAAATATCTCTCATTGAATTAGACACATTTGGGGAGGAATTCTGTTTGTCTTCCTTCCTCTGTGTCCTTGGGAGCGAGAAACAAAATGGAGACTGGTCTTTTCTCTGCTTTGTCTCCCTCCTCTCAAAATGATGTAGCAAAGAAACCCAGATCCCCCCACACCACAGCCAGCTATTGTGAGGGTGAATTTGATCTATCATTTTAAACAGCACTTGCAGATATATGACTACAGTAATTGTCTGTTGAATTATTTAAATGCAAACAGCTCAAACAGCTGCAATTGGTGTTGAGGCCACACATCAGCAGGGAGCAACATGAACAAACCAAACCTGATGCACAGTTTCTTAATTTAAATAAGAAGCTGTTACAAACACCTCATTGTTTATTGTAGCTGTAATTGTTGGCAATATTAAAGCAGTAGATATTGAAAAGTACATATCGTATGTGCTTTATCTTAGCGTGAACGCAGTGTTATTACATGATTTAACATGTTCAGACACAGTGCATACTGCATGGTAAAGTGAACAGATAGTTGTGGAGTGTGACTATTAAAGTTAAAATTTAAATAGCTGAAACTGTAGTTATCATTTTTTTCAATTATGATGCATAAAACTGATATAGATCAGATTACAATAGTTGCAACATTAGTGGAAAACGCAGTGTTTAACCAGTTCTGATGTCAACCTCACTAGCTTTTCTAGCTGTAAAACTATAATGAGTCTTAAGTTTGTCAAAACTAGTATGATGGCTTGTCTGTAAACACTAGAAAAATAACAAATATAAGAACAAAACATTCTTCACATTTCCAATTTATGTGCTTTTCCTCCCTCTGGTATTGCTGCTGTGTCAGAAATATCTGAAATTAATCACTGACCTGTTGTGGGAACAGGGTCAATGATGGTGTCATGAGGTATATGTTTTTATAGGAACCCCATTTATTATATTATGTTTCATCATATTTGTTTGGGCTGATTTTAAACAATGCACACAGCGTTAACAATGTACAGTTCTTTTTAACTAAGGTCCCAAAGTCCTAGCCATCAGTGGAGGGTCTGTGAGGGTCAATATATAATAGGTTATATTTTATAAATGTTGTCATATATTTCTATAATGTCGAGACATCTTACATTCTCATGTAATGTGTGAAGTAAAAGTCCATACCAGAAGTATTTTTTCATGTGTGATGCTCGTAACTTTGCCATGGAAGGCTGTCGAAAAAACTCTGCTAACTGCAGAGTGGAAACATTGTTTTAGGTATCAAAGAGGTGGTAGGAGACAATGCTTTTGATAACTGTGGCAAAAAAAAAAAAATCACAGTGACAAAAATATTGCTATATCATATCAATAGCAGAATTTAAAGCTAGAATAGTCTGGTCAAATATATTTTCATCAAACTTTGCCTTTTGTTATTGTTTTAATGTGAGAGAGACCCCTTTGAGGCATAACTTACATATTACACATTTAAAATGATCCTAAATTAATTGTGTTTAAACATGTGATTTCCAAATACATAACATACAACACATTCTATTTGGTGCAAATGAATAACAAATAAGTACTATAAACACATACCATGAAAGTATATTTTTTATCCCGAACTTATCACATTGTAAAATATCTTTTACTAACGAACATCCTCAGAGTGATATTTAACTCCTCTTTAATAGTTATTCTATCAGATGTTTTACATGTAATCAAAGCATCCAAACATGCTTTCAGCCAGATGGAGAGTTGGCTGACAACTAAATTTAGGAGAGGATGTATGTACAGGTGGTTTGCGGCTCATCTCAGTGACTGTAAGAGCTTTGCTAATCAGGGTAGTCTGATTCTTGCCATATTTGACAGCAACATATGAGAGTAGTTTTTTTTATGTCTCACAGATATAACTAAGGCTGAACACTGAACAATTAACCTAATTTGTATCAAAATCACTGTACTGTAATTTTCAAATCACAGGTGGCCCAATATTTAGTAAATGCAAAATGTGTGTCAAAATATCAATTTTAAACAAAATATTGTGGTGTTGCAGAGAAGTCCTGCAGATGTCCTCCTCAGAACTTAAGAAGATATCTTTATGATAATCAATCATCAATAATTTTCCATGAAAAAGATGATGAAAAAATTATCATTCTTTGTAATATCGCAAATCATATTGCAATTGATATGATTATACAGAATATGATGATCTCTCAAAAGTGGTTAACACTTGTGATATGTAATGGACTCAGGATATTTCACAGTTTAATAATGAACTTTATTGTCCAAAATGATATCATTATAAATAAATCTAAATAAAAAAACACAAATAGAACAAATTATGTGTGTTGGACCTGATTTAAGAAAATGATCAAAGATCCATAAAATGCTCTCTATAAATCTAACAAATAAAAACGATCTTAATTGTGTTCTATTGTTATTTTTTTTAAAAAAAAGTTTTCATATAAGAGCATATCAGACCACATATGTGCCAATATTCATAGAGACCTATATAGCTGTGATAGCCAATTTTGGCCAACCGATATATATTGGTCGTGCTCTAATCACATACACAGTTATGTTTACCTCTGCTTGCAAAGAGGTGCACAGCAGGACTGCAACTGTCGGAACAACCTCTTACTTAAACATCAATGCAGTGGACCACAGTCTGTCAGCAGCGAACGTGCGTGTGTACACACACACACACACACACACACACACACACACACACACACACACACACACACACACACACACACACAACGGTATTATGTATTTAAAGTAATTACCTCAGGCCTGATCCAGACTGAGTTTAGTAGCATGTGATAATCCATGTAGGCAGCATATGGGAGGAGGGGAATTAGAAGTCCAGAAGAAAATAAAGAAATTAAAGTGTCCTGGTGGCTGTCTGCATGTCTGCAGGAGGGAGCATTAGGCTGCTCCATGACACTCCAAGGGTTTGTTGTTATGAGTGTGTGTCTTTGTGCGTCTTAGAGAAGGAGTTAGAGATGACTGTAACTGTGATTTGAGTGTTTTTTTTTGTGTACATATGAGGATCCTGTGTGTGACCAACAGTGAGAATGAAGGTAAAAGAGGATGTTGCGCGCCAAGTAAATGAGTATCAGACAGATGGTGTAATTAATGACATCACTGGAGACAGAGTGCGAGGCTTTCTGTTGTAAAAAGGGTCATCACAATATCATCAGAGGAAACCCTCGGCCTCTTGATAACAAGAGGATGAAAAAAATCAACTCCATATTGTCAGAATCACATACTAATTTGGATAACCTCCCCCACAGAGACTTTGTAAATTGACTGAACTGCCACAGAGCCTGTACTTTCGACAAATTCTTATCCAATTTCACCTCCTGTTTTTTTGGCACTGGGGTATCTTTTCCTGGTTGATTTGCATCAATAAACCTCAGTAAGCAAGGCATTGTAATGCCTAATTGGGCGGTAATGAGCTGTCGCATTATGCAGAGTGCTGAGGTTCAAGCTTATTAGTTGCTTGGTTGCCCATAACATTTTCCTGTCTTCCCTCTGCTACTTCAGTGTTGCACGATTGTCAATGCAATCTCCCTTTCTCTCTCACCTCCTTCTCTCCCTCTCTGCTTCATCCCTATTCTTCTCAGCCATTTCTCTCAATCTCTCTCCCCCTTTCTCTCCCTCTCTCCCTCTCTCTCTGCTGTTCTAAAAATAGTCTCCTATTATCCAGGAGGCCAGGGCGATGTACAGTGAGGCAGCAATCAGCATGGCGGCCATGCACATCAAGATTCACAATAGCTGTCATTCCGCTAACGCTAGCTAATATAATTCTACATAACTCAGAGCCCGGCTGGACTGAGCTGAGGGTTATATTCCAGGATAATCTGAATTAAAGGTCCCCTATTTTTTCAAGAACTTAAAGGGCCAGTTCACTGGCCTGTAGTGCTATTTATCCCTATAATTTTAGTGTGAATTGCAAAGTTTCATCAGCTCAAAGCCCCAAACAGATACATTTGAAGAACTCAACAGTAATGCCTCTCTTCAGAAATCATAACCCATTTACTCAACATAATCCGCAGAGCTCATTGTGAACAGCTTCATGTAGGAACTGTTTTCTTATACAGTAGAATCTACAGTACCAGGACTACTTTCTTTCTACTAGAGAGAAAGTGGATGGATTATCTTGAGTAACTGGGTCATGATTTCTGGAAACCTTATAGTTGAGTTTTTCAAATTGTTTTTTTGGCACCACAAGTCGAGTGCCATCTAGTTCCATCATTTTGGAAACAAGGCAGACATCTCTTTGGCTGATATCTCCAAAAATTGACCATGGACACACAAGAGTCTAGAGGAATAAATAGCATTACAGGCTAGAGGAAAAATATCTATATTTGATATAGGGGTGAACTGTCCCTTTAGTGCAATTCCTGAGGACTAAAAGAGTCCTTTAAGTTTACAGCAGAAATCCAGCATTATTGGTGCCTGTCTAGTCCTTTTGTCTCTCCTTCAGAGATGGTTCTTTTCAATACCTGTTGCTTTAAATGCAGATGTGCCTCTGCTGTCATGTGCAGAGGTAAGGGACACACTCTACTCTACCTGATTACAATAAACTCTGCAGTAGGGCTCTACATGTTTAGGGTGTAACTGTGGTACTTACTGTACATGGTAAGGATTAGCCAGTTAGCGCCACTTGTTAATCCTTATGACCTACAGGTCTCCTTGGAAAGTTATACATGGGCTTATAGACAACATCACCTTCTCTGGGCCAGGGCAAAGTGATGACCCAGTGGTAACCAGACTTATTTGTCTGCTTGGTGCAGGGTTACCAAGTGTTCAGCCTGAAAACAGCACTGCCCTGAAAACTGCAAGGGTGAAATGATGAAATTAGAATAAGCAGAGTCAGTCTGAATAATAGATCAGTGAGTGTGAAGGCTTATCAGATGCCAAAACACTAGAGTGGTGTGTAAAACTATGATTTCACAGGTAACAGTCGTTTCATCACAGCAAACACCAGGTGAACTGTACAGCCGTCAAGTTAGATGGTGTGTTGTGTGTTGTCAGATGACTTAGCATAATGTAGGTTGAGCCTCCCAACGTTTTTGATGAATGATCCTGATTTTGTAGTATCTATGCAGAAGCCTCATTGAAATGAATGTGTTTTTCATGTAATTCTGTCTGAACACCCCTGTAGTGCTGCAATAGTAGTAAAAGTAGGGCTGGATATTGTTTCAAAAATTACAATATCAATGCCAATACCAGTACCCTTTAAGTGACGCTAATGGAGTACTTCATTTGCTTGCGGTAATTGTTTGCGAGCAAAACCATATAAATAGTCATTTCATTATAGATCTGGGTACCAAAATGTTTGAATGCAGGAATTGGAGAACTGGAGAAGTTTCAATACTACGTGGCACTGGGATATTTCAGTCGATACCTTTTGAGTCCCGACATCCAGGCCTAAAGTAAAAGCATGTATCCTCCTCAGATCCATTTTGTACATCTCTCTACTAATTGTAGCAGCGAAGCTCTTGGTCAATACTGACATACTTTTTAAGTTTGTCCTAAAAACCAGCAGCAGTGTAGTGCTAAAATTTGCAGGCTAATCACA
Organism: Lutjanus argentimaculatus; assembly: GCA_034769285.1. Lineage (NCBI taxonomy): Eukaryota > Metazoa > Chordata > Actinopteri > Lutjaniformes > Lutjanidae > Lutjanus > Lutjanus argentimaculatus. The sequence goes on from JAWZSL010000001.1 coordinate 11,009,948, forward strand.
AAACCTGAAAAATTTCGTGCATTTATGTGCAAAGAGAATAATAACTTTTCCCAAAATAGGACATCCTAAAAATTCTTGAAGTCCGTATTAGACAAAAACACGTCCTCCATAGACGCTGCAGGTCAAAGATATAACATGTCACATTTCTGCATTAAAATGTCTGAAAAAACTAGACTTATGTAATTTATTTTGTTTGTGGACTTAATTTGTGGACTTAAATTATCCCAAATGTTTCCAACTATGGTCAAAACCAGAGAAATATTAGAGAAATTCATATTTTTTTCAAGGCAAAGATATGTTTCATACTAGCTGCTAGTTCTTATACTTTATGGGAAAACATCAGATATGTCTGACACGTCACATTAGAGGAAGGATGTCAGCTATTTTTTTTTATTGTTCTAATATGAAAGACCCCAAGTCAGACATATTGTGCGTTTAAAACACAACTCCAAAACAGATAATGTTGACACATGAATTAGCTGCATGAAGAGCATGGTGCTCATTAGTCAACCATTTCCAACCCAGAAGACCCCAGCCAACAAATTGGACATTTCTCGTGGGGCCCCATCCTGCTGCCTCTTGGGGCCTGCAATTAGCACTGTAGGAAGGAGGGCATTTGTGTGCATGGGTGGCAGTGGAGGGTGGAGGGGGTGAGGGATTCTGGGACTGTGTGAAACATTTTCATCTTTCAATCTGAACACAGTAAGGAAGAAAAACGTGGCCTGAGGCGACTGTTGACGTTGCATTCAGAGCCGCTCTGTGCGGAGCCCCTGCTCAGTATTGTTATAATGTATTTATATAACGCTGCTAAACGGCGAGACCTGTTCCACATTCATCTACATAAAGCAGTACTGTGTTGCCTAAGGGTGGAAATAGACATACACATACACACACACACAAACAGACGCAGATGAGATCGTTAAGCAAAGCCCTCCCATTGCTCCCCCCAGCCCCTCAACACACCCTGCCTTCACTGTTGATTCCCCTGCTCACTTGTCACTCGTGATTGCCAAAAAGCAAGGCACCATATGCCATTCTGTTTGTAAGTGCGACCACCCCCTGTGTCATCTTAAATACACCCACACATATGCGCGGCAAGACTCAGACACTTACGCACACACCGACATCTAATGAACACCACACACACACGCACACACACTACAGACACAATTTTCCTGTCGCAGTCAAAGACAACGACAAAGTGCAATTCCCCTCAGCAAACGACTCTCAGATGATGAAAGTGAACGTTTTCTGCCTCTGATTTTTGATGTGCAGCGTGGATGTGATCAGAGAGGCCTCACATTGCCGCTCTCTTCTCTCTTTCTGTTTTTTCTCTTTCTCAGCATTATGCAGTCTGTTCTATCCCCCCCCCGCTGCACCGGGAAACACTCACACTAGACAAGAGCAAACAGTTTCCAGCTGCTTGCTAATTCTTGATCTGTTAGTTTAGCTAGCAGGTGTTTTCCAGGGAAATGGTGACTTTTACCTCCAGTGTCAATGGAGGGTCAGCCATGACCCCCCTCCCATCCACTGTAGATGTTTTATCGTGTATAGGTGATAATAGTGCGCTGTAAATCATTTCAAAGCTACTACAAGCAGTTTTTAAATGGTTATGAAACCATCTCAATTTAATACTGATGTCTCTGTATGACCCACAAATGCAAACAAGGATACCAGCGAGAGAATCGGCTATTTCCACATAGTTAGTATAGTTGGTCTTAATGGCTGCCACCAGGTCAGATTGTGCTTGAAATCAGATAAAACGAGCCTGTGTTTACATTTTCACAGGCAAAGTAACAGTGAGTAATATGTTAGCCAGTAAAAAAGAAGCAGGAGGAGATTTTTATTTCCATATTTTTATATTTGATGTTATGTTAAATGTTACTGCTTTTGTCCACATGGGGCCCCCAAAATCAACACAATGTGAACGTTATTTATAATGGCTTTAAGCTGTTTCAACTTAAAAATGAAAGTTCCCGTTGCCTTAAAATTTGAGTTAACTGAACATGGGCTGAATAATGTCCTCAAAGTTGTCTTGTGAGTTTTTAAAATATAAAACTGATTAAGTCAAGAGATCTTGAGAAAACATTAAAGTTCAATAAGTGTAAGATATTAAGTTGAATCAACTAAGTGCACGGGAGGAGGGAAAGAATTTGTTTTCGTTATTACAAAAAACACCCACTATGATTTAACATGTACTAAAACACACAGCAAGTTCCTATCATGTATGTTTACTTCAAACTACAAAACAGAGGGCTCTGGTTTAACCCTCAAACAATTGCATGCTACAAAGACTGCAAATATGCTGATCAAGTGTCTTTCAAAATTTAATTTATTGAGTTGACTGAATTCACAGCAGTACATCATTGGGATTCAAAAGTCTTCAAGTCAGAACAACACGTTCTTAATTTCTGAAGTATTTTGAGAATAAAAACTAGAAGTTATGAACTGATTTAAATTGAGAGTATTAGATGGTGTATTAATGCTCACCAGAATAGATTATTGATTCTACTAAATTCCTGTGTGATGTTTTAAAATGTGGCTTAAATAAAACTATTTTAACCATTGCTAGCTGTTCCAGCTTGACAGTTTCAGGATGAATCTTGTCACATGTTGTCATGTTCTAAAACATGCTATTACGAAACATCTGGCTATGTGAGACCGACTGTCATTATTCTTCATGAACTGGTGGTTCATCATTATCACGCTGACTGGCTGACTGACAGCAGTCACTGATTAACATATTGACTCTAATTGACTGTCTGGCTGGCCATCTAAATGACTGACTTAAGCGGAGACTTACCGACTGGCTGGCTGACCGGCTTACTAACACAGCCATGTGGCCGCTTCAGTGACTCACTAATTAACTGACTGACCCACTAAATTCCCGACTCTCTGCTGACTGACTGATTGACTTGCTGTCTGCAGACTGACCGACTGACGGTCGCCCTGACTCATCCGTCACCAGACGTGTTTTCATCACTGTGGAAAGGGAGCCTGGTATCAGCACGATGACTGTCTGACTGACAGGCACATTTCCATTTTTTCCCATTAGCTCTGATATGGAAAGAAGTGGGAAGAAATGAAGAGATATGAAAAGAGTCTGGGAAGAAATAGACTGGTGGCTGTGTGTGTTGGGGGGTGGGGGGGAAGAGACCAACCATCCAGTCTGTTTCGTCCTTATTGACTAAGTTCTATCTATCTTGTTGCATTTGTCTATAATGTGCAATCAGTGTAGAAAGGATTCAGAACAAGTTGCTGATATTGAGCTGCTGCCTGATTTGCACATTCAATTTCTTGCTCACATTCAGGCTTTGAATTTTTTTTTTTTGCCCTCAGCCTTGTTTCTCCTTTATCTGCATCTGTCCTTCATGACTGAAATGGAATTCATAGGTAAAATCAATAAGTGATCAGAGCCTTTACCTGGATTCATTAGGTCAGGCAGTTTTCTATAAAGAGCACCTATTCCATATATTTAGTCATCATTTGTGCATTCATTCGTGTTCATGGAAAGTGAGAACTTTTCCCAGCATGCATTAAGCATGGGCATTTAGAGTTTCCATTTCATCTGACCTGCATGTCTTGAGATTGTGGGAGGAAACCAAGCACCCAAAGGAAAGGAAATGGACACTTACATTACATGCAGCAACTGAAGTGACTTCTTCAAAGATTTAAAAATAACAAACAATGAAAGTTATAAGGAAGCTAAACAAAAACGAATTATTTTTTCATCATTTCATCACAGTATTTCTTTAAAATTGTGTTTTTTGCACTTTTTAGCACGGACATTTAATTTAATTAGTCACATATTTACTTTTGTAATAAATTTGTTTATTAATCAATTAGTTGCCGCCATGTGCCATGTAATTTTCCAATCCTTTTTTCTAAAAATTACCATTATTTTGAAAACTTATGTACCCGTTTAAAAATGATCAGTATCAGTATAGGTATTGCTATTGATAAAATTGTAACAAAAAGTATTGGTATGATATGGAATTTAAAACGTTGGTATTGCCCATCCCTAGTGAGGAGATCAATGTTTGTTTGAAGTGTTTCCCTTTGACACACACAGTCTGGTTTAAGTTCCATCTCAAGTCAATATAGACATTTTGATATTTGTTTTTAAAATATGTACACTTATTTATTACTACATTCTTTTTCTAACTTTAACTCATTAGAATTAGTGGCCAAAAAATGGTACAAACTTATGGAGTTAAAATCATGCCAAAACCTCGCAAACACACAAAACATGTTTTACTCACGCCCAACGATTCACAAACAAACTCAGTGTGATTTGCAAATACAAAACATTATTCACAAACTAATGCATTTTGTTTTGCAAATAAGAAACGTACCTATCAAATAAATACATCATGCTTCAGAAACAAATACAGCGTGTTTTACACATATAAAGAAACATATTTCTTCAGTTACAAAAAAATATCCTTCAAGTACAAACTAAAATCTTTCAAGTACAAAAAAATATCCTTCAAGTACAAAAAACAATTCTACAACTACGAAAAACTGTCATGTGACTTTTGGCACAATCTTACCACTGTCACATGACTTTCTGGCACTAATGTTCCGCCTTGCTGATCCGTACACAAATGCACTCTGTTCCACGCACAAATGCCTTCAGATTCACACGCAAATGTCCTGTAATTCACACTCCACAACAGCAGGTGGCGCTGTCGATTCAATTTAAGGCCGCCAGGACGATTTTTAAAAAGCTGTTTAAAAGTATGTCTTTGTCATCATGTGTAGTGTTGTATGCACATATTGTAGTGTTGGCCTGCAACCTCGAGAAAACGCCGTTAATGAGCACGTTCGGGTTATTTTGCAACATAAACTAAGGGGAACCAGTTGTTTTAGGTAAACTAAAATAAAACGTTACCCAGATGTCAACGTCATTAATCAATACAGGTTTACCAGAAGCAAATGTGAGAGTGTCAACGGCTCATGGTGTAGCGCACTGTACTTGTGGCTATAAGTGTTTTTGCTCAGGTGAGATCGAGCCCAGCCCAGCGCGATCTTGAAAGTATTATATTTCTTAAACTGGAGGTTTAAGAAAATTGGAAGATTGTTGCGTTTTTGTACTTGAAGGATATTTTTTGTAACTGAAGAAATATGTTTCTTTGTATGTGTAAAACACGCTGTATTTGTTTCTGAAGCATGATGTATTTATTTGATAGGTACGTTTCTTATTTGCAAAACAAAATGCATTAGTTTGTGAATAATGTTTTGTATTTGCAAATCACACTGAGTTTGTTTGTGAATCATTGGGCGTGAGTAAAACATGTTTTGTGTGTTTGCGAGGTTTTGGCATGATTTTAACTCCATAAAAACTGCTGTTAACATCTTGTATGTTCAGCATAAATGTTGCTTCCTAATGTGTTGATTATACTTAAAGCTGACAGCATCAACTTTATTTTACTAATTCAGAATAGTTGCCTATAAGTTGATATTATATCTGAATGTGTGTAGAATACATGTGCTTGTGTGCCTGTATGTGTGTATGTGAGTGAAACGGTGTGTGTGTGTGTGTGTGTGTGTGTGTGGTGTGTTGTAGTGACTCATAAACCACGGCAATGAAAGCCGTATGTGACAGCTGCTACATAATCAGATTACTACTGCTTCAATTTGGGCATGTTTGTGTGTGTGTTGTGTGTGTGTGTGTGTGTGTCAGTGTCTGGTCATTTGGACTGGACCCAGCTCTGTTAGTATTGGTGGGCTTGTCAGCGTATGTGGCCAGAACACATTCACTCAGCCTGATCCTGTTACCACCTCTGTGCTTTAGATAGTCCAAAGACAGGGTCACTGCTGCTGCTGCTGCTGTGTTTACTGTGTGTGTGTGTGTGTGTGTGCTGTACACATGCTCCATGTTTTTAGGTGCAGGTTGGTTCACAGAAGGTATCTGAACCAGAGCAGCACAGCTTAAAAGGAAGCGTAGCGTGTCAGTGTGTCACACAAGCTGTGCTTTTACATATTCTGCTCCATTTAATGCAGGCTCACCAGCCTTCTCATCTTTCCCTTTCATCTTTCATTTTCTACATTCCTCCTCTCACTCTCCGACTCTTGTTGAATTCTCTGAAGCTAATTAATGTTGAAAAGGACATTTTTTAGCAAAGTCCTCCAAATGCTTTTTGGCTTTCCCTTGGGGCCATCTTATCACATCCAGATTCTCATTTTTCATGCATTAATGTAGATTTTTGTAAGTTCTGTCCTTTCAGTAACATAATTTCTTTTTTACTGCTGAGTTCAGTATGCATCCAGACTTAGGCGTTTGTAATTGAATTCTTGTCAGGGTAAAAATCATGCACCTGCATGTGCGGCAGAAGATACGTTTTTTTGTGTTTTTTTTTTTTTTACACAAAGCTAACACACATGACTAACACAGTTGATTAATGCATTCATGTGATACATTACATTTAGTTACATACAACACGTGATTGATCAGTGCGCACACACACTGGTTTTATAGAGTGCTGCAGGGATGACGTGATTTTTGTCAACAAACTGAAAGTTAGCATCACTCTGGTCTCCTCCACAAAAACCTAGTGGTATTTTTTCATTTGATTGTGAATTAGTGCAGAAAATAGACTAGAAGTATCAAGCAAAAAATGAATTATATTTACACAAGGTAAGGCTACGCTATAAGCTTAAAAAGCTTCACCACGGCCACATAACTCAGACACCCCGTGTACACCTGATATTAAAATGCGTTTTGTACCCGGATAAGTTATCCAGATCGTTTGCCTTTATACCCCCCTCAGATTCAAACACAGTGAAAGCCAGACTACCTCCAGATATGGTCAGGCAGATCAGATCACGATCACATTCCAATCACGAAGCATTTACACCTTACAGTACAATAACATGTCTTTTTCTGTATCTGATAACTTATCCAGATACAGATCAAATTTTAATAACATGTGGAAATGAGAGTCACCACCCTTAGGTGACTAGTGTTGACGTTTAATGTTCCTGACAACCTCTGTAGTCAAAATCAGAGAATCTCTTAAAGGAGAAATCTGTAATATATTACTGTAATATATACTGTAATCAATCATAAAATGACCATGATATGTCATCAGAGATTAAGGAAACATGCACTACAATGCTACAGCTGTAGTGTCCAGTTTTAAATTCCTATTGCGCCCCATAACTTGTGTAGCTGTTTGACCGTTTTGCGTTCACTCACGTAGAGTTCAAATTAATGGCTGACTGTTTGACGAATGAGTGCCTGTTTATGAGTCATAAGAAATAATCTTTTAGAAGGACTAGATGTGTGTAAGTGTTAAATTGAGCAATATGTTAGTGGAGTCTGGCAGGCAGTAAATAAAATAAAAATAAATTAAATAGGATTTCAACATATTTAATATTCCTTCTATGGCTCCCACTCACTATTTGGACTGCAATTCTTATTGTTGAAAACACAGTTGTTACATGTTGGTCCTTTAAGCTTGTGTTAATCACAGAAATCTACAGTGTGAGACATGTTTATTGTCAGTGCGTTAAGAGTGTATGGGCTCAGTACCTTTCTTGAAAACTCTTCAGCATTGTTGCAGGGCATCACAGCTCTAATGTCAGCTACCTTCCAGCTGCCATGTCTGACCTGGAATACACCCTGCTGCCTGAAACGGAAATTGAACCGGTGACCTAAGTCAAACTATATATTTCTAGGCCAGCTGGTTGCCCCTGTGTGTGTTTTACCCCTGTGTGTGTCTCCAGTGTGGGTATTGTGTCCACCACAAGGGCATTTTGTCACCTCCCAGCTGGTCTTATCAGAGTCTTGCAGAGCTACGTGGCGTTGGAAAGGTCATCCACACCACAGGAGGCAGCATCCACACTGCAGACTCCCCACAGCGCTGTTTGCTCTGTCTCTTCAACTCCTCGCAGGCCTCCAAAGATGCTCTGAAGCCTCTTTCTTTTGGTTTTTTGCATTTTCTGTGTGTATTTTCACAAGCGAAGAAACTGAGCCAAGGTCAGAGGTCATTGTCACAATCTCAAGGCCGCAATGACATTTCCCTCTTTCTTTATTTCAGTCCCTAAGCAAGGAGGAGAGACAGAGGGTGACTAAGACAGACAGAGAGGAAGGATTGCACAGAATGTCCTCAACTTCCTCATTATCTCCTTGGCTGCTTATGCCCTCATGTAGAGCTGGCTCCCTCTGCTTCATTACTGTAAGGAGACTATCTTAAGGGAGGAATGGCAGGCTTCCAGTTGGCTCTATCAACCTGTCAATCACTCGGTCTAATCTTAGCTCTGCCCCTCAGTGCTGCCCATCATTTCCTGGCACTGTGGAGCAGCGAGCAGATTCTGTGTGTGCCTAATTCCCCTGAAATAGATAAGGACTTTAATGGATGGCCTACTCAATTATGCAATAATGTTTTGTTGTCTTGTACCTTGTGTTTTGTTGTGGTCCCTCCATAATGCGCCACTCTAGTCTGTTGTATCTTATATATGTGTGTGTGTAGATATATATGTGTGTGTGTGTGTGTGCGTGTGTGTGTGTGTATACTTGAAAGATTTTGTCAAAACTCAACAAGTATCTTGCAAAATTAAATGCTTTTGTGAGTAATTTAAAACACTGCCATCAAAACACTGCTTTCATATGTTTCAAATGTATACAATTGTGTAGTTTCCCTTTTGTCCTTTTATAAGTAAAGTTTATAGGTTTTGGTCCCAAAGTAGGTTGCAGTTTTATGGTACATGCAGTTTAAAGAGTTTTTCATATTGTACTGTAATGTGATACTGTGAATATACTGCAAAAGTGAATATTTTTTGGTGTCTTTGGTCCTTTATGCCAGTAAACTGAGTAAATTTGGGTTGTGGACAAAGCAAGACATTTGAGGATGTTGTTTTGGGCTTTGGGAAAAACTGATCAACATTTTTCACCATCTTCTGACATTTTATAGACCAAACAACTCATTGATTAATTGAGAAAATCCTCGACAGATGGATCAACAATGAAAATAATCATTAGTTACAGCCCTAATGTTCACTACTGAGCAGCAGCCAATTTCCAAGACTTTATTGTGCATTGAAAAGCTGCATAAAATACCCACCTTCAGGGACATATACTGCACAATACACATATGACAATGAATACTGTTGAATCGCTTCTTGCAGTCTCACACACACACACACACACACATCTGCACACACACACACACACATAGACTGCTCTGCCACTCTGCCCGTCATTCTCTGCTGTTGTCACAGTAACCATCTCACCTTCCCTTCACAGTCCCGCCCTAATGAGACCACTGGAGGACAGAGGGAGAGAGAGAGTAGCAAGGGGGTGGAAGAGAGATGCAGACACAGAGAAAAGCTGAGATATATCACAGGGAAGATAGGCAGCATGGAGGCAAAATCGCCATTGTCTTCTGTCTGCTCTTTGCATGCAAGAAAACCCTCTCTGTCCACTGGCCAGGATCCTTCGAGAAACAAAAGCCGTTGCCCCGCCAGCAACATCCACTGATTACACCGCATGCTCGTGACCACACCACAAGTTCAGCTTGCTGCCTGGGCATTTCCATATAAATCCAATAACATTATCGTTAATAGATAATTACCCTGCACTGCATGATTTGTGACCGCAAACACAGATTAAAATTCAATTAAAGGTAAAAGTGTGCGCGGGTGCTGCCTGTTCTGCTTTGCTGAGTAGCTCCATTTAAAGCCAATAAATCACGTTCAGTGATTACATCTAATGCTCATCATAACACTGAAAATGTGCATTCAGTTGATGGAAGCTAAATTAGAATAAAACAGAGTTTTAATATGATAATGACTGTGATCCCAGCCTCACATCAGGGCTCATAAACAAATACAGCATGTAGCTATAAAGAGAATGAGAGAACATGGCAGAGCAGGCTAGTAGTATGTTAACATCTGTTCCTTGACGTACTTTTAAAGTCTCTCCGTCTGCTGCGGCACCATAAAAAGCCTAAATGAAGTGAACGAGGCCCCTGGGCTCGGCACAGATTGGCAATTACACACCTCAACATTTCAGGAGACCTTTAGTGGTTCAGACCCAAGTATTTCATCTGGGAAAACACATCTGCCAAATGTTAATAGACAGGCCTCTTGGATCGGAATATGAGTGCATGCAACAGGTTAAGAGCCTCCCGGTCGAATGTGTACAGTGTGTGTACTCATCAGGGAGCAAATGAGAGGTGTGTAATACGTACCTACAGTATATGTGCACACTCCTGTCAAGTATGTGGGTGGCTTAGTTGTGCGTATGTGTCTGGGGGCTGACTTGGCACTACCTGTACATTTTTATTGGTGTTTTATTGGTTGTTATTGGCAATTAGCCCAGGTTCAATCAAGGCCCATTTACATGGAGCACTAATTGTTTGGGTCATTAACTAGCATATCACTGGATCACTGGAACAGTCATTAACAGAGTTTCTAAATCAGGTGATCAGATGGTCTCACGTTTAACCTTTACAATGTTCAAGGGCTTCACTAGCATTTAAAGGTCCTACACATATGACCCAAAGGTGCTTTTACTTGTATTGCCTGATTAGACCTCTTATCAGACCGTGTGGGTGTGTGCAGGCTGTGCTTAAGTGCCCTTTTCCTTACACTCAGCCCTTGTTCAGACTGCCAGCACAAATCTGTATTTTGGCATATCCAGATTGTACCAAGATTGATTAAAAAAAAAAAAAAGCATTTTTTGCATCAGATCAAACCTCATTTGGAGGTGGTTTGAAATGCAGTTGCCGCTGTATTTCTCGCTGCGTCATTCGCAACGCAGTGCAATCCAGAGTGACGAAAGTGTATCAAAGTGGTGGAGCATCGCAGTGTATACCAGCCTCCTTAGTCACTTAGTTTGTGTGGTGTGACAGAGGAGTTATGCAATGCAGCAAGTGTTTGTAGGCCGAGATGTAGGTGGCATCTCTGTCATCAGCATATGTAGTTACTGACACCAGTGGCATTACCCCAGCAGCTAATGGAAGGAGGTTGGTGATATCTGGACATAACAATGCAGACAGTCTGTTGGAAAGATCTGATTGGGAAACACATCTGATTTGCCTGCAGTGTGAACAAAGCCTCAGTTATCTTTGTTGCAACTGGCTCACAAGGTTTAATCAGCTAAGTGAAACTACCAGTGTAGATTATTGATGTTCATATGAAGTTCATATTTGGCTCTCTTGAGCTGTCTTTATCAAGGAAGTTGCTGCTTTCAGTTCACACACCTCCAATTTCCAAATGCTTGCTCACATTGGAAAGTGCCAAACCAAAGTTCATACACGTATCCTCGTGAAACAGGTCTTGCTAGGAGCTTGGGGCAACCAGGTAAATCAATGCTGTGGGAGAGCGTATTGCTAACAAGCTACCTAGCCAGGAGCATGCTAGTTTGAGTCAATTGCTCTCTCAACTAACTGGCTAGTTGTTAGTTAGCTTGGTTGCTAACAGGTCAATAAACTGCTGTAAGCATTTTTTTCCCCAGGACGGTGCAAGCTTGACCCACACTAGTCTGCCTCTGATTAGTTTACCCCGATATTCTAACCCATGAATTTTCATGGGAATCAAATTTTTTTTTTTTTTTTGCCTATAGCACAGTTTATTCAGATGTAATTGTGTTCTCTGTCTGTCTCATAACGTTCTTCAAACTTTTCCTCTTTGGTGGAGCAGTTCACACTTGAGCAGAACAGCGTTCACACCTACACATTCAGCAGTATATGTAGACAGACACCTCACATTTTCATGTCAGACACATGCTTGTATTATTGAGTTTAAATCATTTGTCTCTTCACTCCCACAGTGACAGAGTAATTTGCACATGCACACTGAAGTACACAAACACAGACAGCACACATACAACACACACACATATGCGTCGTCTGCGTGATGAATGATGAATACCCTGACATTGCTCCAGCCCTCACAGTCCTCACCCCGTGATGCTGTTCGCTCCCAATCAACTTCCGTTGTCAATATTTACTATCGTCTGCCTCCGCCGTTTCATCAGCTGCCTTTACTGTGCTCTCGTTTCTCACCGTCAACTTAATTAGTCACATCTCTCGGTTTAATTACATCAAGTGGAAGGAAGTTGCAATCTCAAGTAGATCAAATTAAGCCCTATGCAAATCCTGGAGTGTCTCGTTCCCAGTCTCTCTGGCAACAATGTCTCTATCTCCCTTATTTCTGTTGGGAGGAGTGACGTGAGGCTTGTCATCATTCACTAAATGAAATCTTACACTGGAAATCACCCCTATTAGACTGGTTAAGTGGTTGACTGTCTGTTTAAGTTTCCAGTGAGAAGTGACTAATTTCCCCTGTGTGTGTGTGTGTGTGTGTGTGCGTGTGTGTGTGTGTGTGTTTTGAGAGAGGGAAGCAGAAACAGAGAAAGATAAGAGGAAGGGATATGACATTGCTTGATTTTAGAGACATAAAGTTATATATTTTTAAGATAATCTAGTGTTGATGTACCAGTGAGATGTATGCTGATTTTCAGACCATCCCCTAATACTGTAAAATGAACCTGTGTTTTAAAAAAAATCTGAAGTTGGATACAAAACACACAACTGACATTGTCTCACCTCACAAAGTTGTTGTGGCACACTTGTGCAATGGCTGCTTATTTACACACCACAGACAGAGAACAACATGAAAATGCATTAAAAGTCATACTTTTGATCACTTGGGGGGAGTCAGGGGGTAATTCTTTGTAAATTCATTCACAAGTTACATTAAATGTACCTGATGTATTCTTCATTTAAAATATTGATGAGTGCATCTTTAAATACAATTCAGTTATGATTATAGTTAATTGTAATTACAGTTTTTTTGGTCCACTGACAACGACACAACACTGGCCCCTCAAGGCAGTCTCTAAACACTGTGCTCAGTAGACCCTGAGCTTTTGTCACCAACACTGGGAAAAAACAAACATTGCCAGACCGATCCTGAGTTTTTCGGACAGTGACATGATGTACTGAGGAGATTGGGAGGAGAGCATTATTTCCAGTAAGGGGCGTAGGGTTGCTGCTGTTCTAACAGCTACCTTGCATTTAGAAAGAGATTGTTAGTCTTCTGCAGCGGCTGCCGGTTTGACTCCAGCCTGTGACCCTTTGCTGCATGTCATCCCCTCTCTCTAACCCCTTTCCTGTCTGCTCTTCAGCTGTCCTTTTCAATAAAGGCAGAAAAAGCCCAAAAACATAACTTAAAAAAAGAAGTTAGCCACAAATTTTGCATGACTGTGTTGTGTATTATTAATGTACAATTTTACAGTTTGTTATTAGCAATCTGCTGAGAGATTAAATCTACACTTTCTACATGAGACATCACTGTAGATAAAAAGCCATTGCTCTGTAGAACTGGACCTGCTTAAATACTGCAAGTCACCTTTTAAGAAGTTTTCCTGAAAGTCCAACAAAGTCCTGAATCTGTCACAGAACTTTTTTTTTTACCCCCAAAATGTGAAATTGTGGCAGGAGCAAGCCAGTGTAACGTGACCTTTGCTTCATGTACAGCATCCCAGAAAGCAGCCTTTAATTAATATGCCTTGGCGAATGAAAACTGTGACCTTGTGGCGTGTGGATTTCTCTCACCAGTCCCATCCACTCCATCATTAAAATTCCAGCCAGGGTCTTCTTTCTACCTCATGAGCCCCTGCCCTTCATCTCTTTCTCCCTCTCTCTGCCTTCCCATTCTTCTGTCCTCTCTCCACACACATGAGAAATGCATAAACCATGTGATACTAGCAGAGAGCACACACACACACCCACACCCCTTGCCTGACAGTTATGAGAGGATAAAAGTGAATTTGGGAAGGGCAGTTGCTATGAGGATCGTTCCCAGCCATCATCATCCATGCTATGCTGTGCTGCATCTTAAAATGTTTCATGATACAGGCAGGCAATCATACTTTATATTGTTCTTTTTAATGATGACATTTTGAGTTTCTTTTCTGCACAAATGGGCTGTTTGGACTTAGGTTTTAGGTTGCTTTGGCTGCAAATAAAGAAAACTGTAAACTACACAAGTAAAACCCCAAATATTAAAAAAAAATGTAAATCTAAACAAATCCAAATGTCAAGAGGCACGAAGGTAGCTTCTGTGCAGTAATTATTCTGGATTAGCTTTCATTTACCATGCTTATATGGGACTAAATGATGCCATGTAAAGGATTTGAAAATGTACTCATCATGTATGGTCCTTTAATCTGCTACATATGCTTTGCATTAACAGGGAGATTTTCATTTATTTCTCATTCCTTCGTAATTGTTGTTGTCATCTATAATCACATCCCATGAAACAACTGGCCATTGTTCCCTGATAACCTGGATGATCCCCAAACATTAAATAATGCATTATGAAGCCAGCTGTACAAAACACTCAGGGGGTCAGTGGTATTTCTGTGTAACACACGTAGCACCAAAGATGAAGAGGAGGGTAAAACTGACTGAGCTGACTGGCAACAATCAAAATATTGCATTATTGCAGATGCATGATCAAATACTGCATTATTGCAGATGTCTTAATCCTGCAACGGACTGTTTCGGTATCTACTGTGATATTACATGGTTAATTCTTAGAAATTTTAATTTATTCATTTTTATTATTATTATTTTATTTTATAAAGGGTCTGCTACTGAGTACTGTATTGTTTTTTGCAGTTGTACATACATAATTCAAACATTTTTTCAAATATCACAATAAATAAGTCACTTTCCTGTATAGAGTAATGCAACACAGAAAGGAATGATCAGTTGAAGCAACAGCCAGGGCTGCAAAAATACTGAGATCATAAGTACTGCATGCCATTTTAATGATTTATGATTTTATGATGATTTTATTTTTGTTACAAAAATGACTTACATTTGTAGTATTTGATCACTTATACACAAATTTATTTAAATAGTTACTACAAAGTTTATCTCAAAGTTATGAAATAAACGTGCATGGGAAGCAAAAAAAAGCACACACTTTGAAACAAAGTTGATGGAGGACTTTATTATTGATGAATTAATAATAGTTCAAAATTTTAACTTTTTTTTTCAGTCACATCAAACAAGTTGATTTGCATGACATTGTGCACTGATACAGTACGCTACATCTCTTTTGAAGATGATACATTTTGCTTATTCGTTTAGAGTAAACATGAAGATAATAAGTAGTACTGATGGGCTAATGCTAATTCCATGAAATCTAATCAATGATATCAGCACATTAGGGTATACTATGATCACTACAAGCCTGTATATTAAATTGTGTTCAGGCTTGCTATGGTAGTTTAAACTGAAGTAAAACCCTTTTCTTCTGGTGTAGTAGTGTAGCCCCAGTTGACACTAAATGGCTCCATTAATGATCAAATAGAGGTAATTTGTGTCACAATCTGACAGCAGTGACGGGCTGCATCTGGCTGCACCCACTCTGTGTGTTCAGATGAGCCAGAAGAGGCTGAGGGAGGGAAGACGAGGAAGGAGGAAGGGAGGCAGACAGAGGAAGAGGAGAGAGAGAATGTGCAGCTTTCTCAGACAGCTGGTGATGTGCAGCTGTCTAGGAGGCTGGATTACTCCCTAAAGTCTGCCCTCAGAGGGAGAGGCGAGAGGGAGAAGAAAAGCATGAGAGAAAGGGAAATAAATAGAAATGAAGACAGAAATGGGGACAGAGAAGGAGAGGGATGAAAACTGTGAAACAAAAGGGATTTGGGCAGGCGAAGACGAGGAAAGCAGTATAGAACAAAAGAGAAACAGATGTAAGTTATTGGGATGGAGGAAGAGGGTGAGAGAGACATGAGAAACAGAGAGAAAGATGGAGAAGATCATCCAAGATAAACAGCAGACAGAGGAGGATCAAAACTCATCAATCAACCTGCAGATGGTCATTTCTGATACTTTTAACCTTCTGCATTTAATCTTCGAATTTAAGTGAATTACAATTTTAATTTTACGTGTTTTTATTGTTTACTAGACATTACCAGGATATTACCTGTATTATTACCATGGAATTAACCCGTTGTTAACCTGTTGTTACCGATATATAATCCCTTTATTACGATGATGCTCCCAGCTTCAAGCTAATCATCATGTTACTCCTAGTTTTGAAGGCATTGTGTCTGTAATGATAAAATATAATTCAGAGACACATTAAAGCTCATTCTTGACCTTGGAAATGAAGGCTGGAGTTAATATGTATGTCGATTACAGTTGTTGGTTCCATGAAACAGCACGAAAACTACTTACAACAAGTTGATTATCGTGAATAACCGAGTGCCATCTAATTCAATTATATTTGAGATAAGGCAGACACCTTTACCACTGATATTTCCAGATCACCGCAACTCACAACAAACCAGTCTAGATTGATAAAAAGCACTACGGGTAAGAGAAAAAGAGTTAAGAACGTATTTAGTAGAAAAAATGTTTTTGATCTTGGGGTGAACTGTCCCTCTCAATGTTTAGTTTGAGCCTGGAAACAAAAATAAGGTCCATTTAGTAGCCATTTTGGTAGATCTTGATTGCATCACATAATCTTCTTCAACAAACAGATGTATTTTCATTCTGTACCACTAAACAGTACATGCAGATTAATACATTACATTAAAACATGAACACATTTTACAAAACAGCTAAGTAATATCTTTTCAGACTCCCTTTATTTTAGGATTAATATTAGGTTTCAGGCTTACGCTTCCATATAGGCTCCTAAACGCTGAATATAAATGTGCGTATGGTCCTCAGTATCTGAGCTTTGTAGCATCCTTCTGCTGTGTGTGCAAGGCTGTGTTTTCTTTGAACGTTGCATGTCAGCAACTCAGAGAAAATGTGTTCCCCCAGAAACACCAATTGAAACACTGGCTTACATGAAGTCTGATTCTGAATATTACTCTCCACCGTGTCACCGTGAAAATTTCCTGTGCCTTTGTTGTCAGTAAAGATTTTGATTCTGATCAAAGTCAACATGATACCCTCTCTAGCTCGGAACATAATAGAGGAGTGTGCGAGGTCAGTAGCGGCTGGAGATCAGTAGCAGATGCTGCCAAAGAGCGGGAACAGTAGCTAGCTGGCTGGCAGGCTGGTATAATAATCAGACAGTCTTCTGCCCATGTGTTCCCCTCAGACTGAACTAATATAGTTTTTGCTGGGTAATGATACCGAGACGCAAGCTCACATTCCCCCGTAATTGATCCTGCCGGCTACCGCCACACACTAACGAGCTAAACGAGGAGGAAAACCCTCCTAGCAACTGGAGGGGGAGAGACACAGAGAGGAGAGGGATAGTTTAGACAAGCAAATAAATGCATGTGAGTCAAACTAAGGTAAAAGACAGAGAAAAGCTTCTAATACAAAGACAATGAGATTTTGATCCGTTGCTATGACGGCGGCATGCTGTAAGGAGATCAAAGCAGGTAGTGTAAAATGGTTGAAGAGTGCAGGAGCTGCTTGAGTATTCACTTTCTTTTTTCTCTCTATTCCAGAGAGAATGAGCAGAGAGAGAAACAGAGAGCAGTGCGGACAGAGCACCAGTGCACGCTACCTCTTTCATCTTTGACAACATCCACAGGGGGATTGGGCTATTGTGAATTTGGAGTGAAATATTTCAAAGAGCTGTTGGAGTAGAGCTGGGGCTGGGCTTCTTGGCTGGGTTCAGGCTGTGTTTCAGAGAGATGAAACACACCTGGTTCCCAGCCTTCCCTCTGATTAGACGAGGTTTTGTAGCCGATGCCACGGGCACTCGCTGATTAATCTGGTCTTTATTTAATGACCGACTGATAGGAGCAGATAATATTCTTCAAGTACGTTTGTATCTGGCAGAGCCATCAAAGGCAGACCTGTTGTTTTTGAATGGACTTGTCTTTGTTAACCTTTTCTTAGTAGTTATGCCTTTCATATTTATTCATATTACTTCTTTTCAGATGCGATGAGGAATAAGGGTGTCATAATTTCGATATTAAATTAGAAGTTGATTGAAATGAGTTTTCTTTTTTTTTTCAATAATCAAATCAAAAGGCAGACTCGCAATTGTCCCAGTGTTTTATTTTCTCTCAACTCCCACCTACTTGTGGCATCTGGCGCAGGTCAGAAGGAAAAAAAACAACACTTCAAAGAAGACACAGTGTAGCTTACAGGCTGTTATATCATACTTTATACTATTTTGAATTTGAAAATGTAAGTTGTAAAAGTTGTTAGGGCATAAAACCAATGATCTGTTGATCTTTACAAATCAACACTCAGTAGTCTAACAATCACGTAACCGTCAGTGTGAAATAAAAATGTTTAAATTGAAAAATCGAACCAAATTGTGAACTTAAAACCGCAAATCATATTGAATTGTGGATTTGGAGAATTGTGACACCCCTAGTGAAGAACAGGGCTCCACGATCTGCTGAAATACAAGCTAGATTTCTTGGGTTGTTGAGGAAACTGGCGGCACACGCTGCAGTACAATATATTCTTAGAACACATGTCATATCCTAGCCATGTAAACTGCTTCCATTCACTCCTAAATTTTCATTGCTGTGTCATTTATTCATAGTCCAACTTTGGTCTGTATATAACTGCATTAGCAGTTTGAGCAGGCTTAGAAAACCCAGACTGAAGTAGCTATAGGATATTGGTAGCTAGCCAGCAATGAGTAGGTACTGCTGTTTGTTGTTTTCGTAGATTGTTGGACCAAAAGGTGATAATGAATCGGTATATTTATGAAGTTGTGACATTATGTTGGCGAATGAAACTTAGTGTCCACAGGGGGCCACCAACATGGAATATTTAGTGCCCACAGAGTTATTTTTTATGGCCACGGGTCACAATTTTCATTTTCACTGGAAAAAACTATTAAAATCATGATGATGTGACATTTGTTGGGGTCTTTACTAAACACGTTTTCTTACATCTGGAGAAAAAGATATGTAGGCCACTATGCTATTTTGTGACACTTTTTCCTTTATCAAAAAATTGCAGCTTGTACGATTTGGATATTGCATTTGGCCATATTGTGATTTCATTAATTAATTGTGCAGCCCCAATGAGAAACAATTTGTGTTAATACGATCTTGATCAGTTGATCTCAGTGTCAAAGGTTACATCATTTGGATTTAGCTTAATTAGAGCTGATAGATTTTAACCACATGACAATTATGTTAATCAACAGAAACTTGCATGATCGATATGCTATTTAAATATACATCATTGTGCAGTATACATGGTTATGTTGTATTCTGATACTGCAGAGCATAAATCTAAACCTTTCTCTCTCTCTGTCTCTGTTTCATGCTTTCCTCATCTCTCTCTTGGATACAGGTAAGTCTTATTGATATTCTGAAGGGAAAAATGTTGATTTGGTGTCCACAAAATGGGCCAATATCTGCACATTGTGAGAACTGCACCGGTGGTTCTTCCTTGGCTTTTAATCAATATCTCTCAGATATACACTGCTAATACTGTAGCAAATGAGGGGAAAGAGACAAACGAGCTAAACTCAGCAAAGCGTAAACAATGCCCGTTTTGAAAGAGTGGGTGCAGGAGAAAAAGGCCCTGCCTGTGTGTACGTTTGTGTGTGTTTATGTATTTGTGTGTTTTTCTCTGCGTGTGTGTGTGTATGCAAGCAATCACGTGCACGCGCTTACTGTTGTCTGCCGAAACAGAGATGGAAGCTGCTGAATATTCATGGCGTCTGTGCTCGGTTGGGGCCGAGAGATAAGACGTTTATGTTCTGGCAGCCGGAGAGGGAAAGAGGGTTTGTGTATGTGTGTGTGTGTGCGTGTGTATGTGTGTGAATGGGGGTGGGGGGCAATGGGCGCGGCGGAGATGTGTCGACATCAGTGGTTTAATGGTTTGAATCTAACTTGGGCCAATTAAAAGGCATGCCGCGTGCACCGGGGTGGGCTCCCATTCATTTCGGGGGAAATTGAGGTTGAAATGAGCCATTGTCGGGCCACGTGGCCACTGTGCATACTGAGCGGCAGGCCTGCAGTGGCTCTCCAAAACCGTGGATAGAGGACAGAGGAGAGTCTTTGACTGTGCACAAGGAGAGGCAGTGTTTGCTTTGAGAAAGAGAGGAAGGAGAGAGAGGAAGGGATGCACACAGAGAGAGGTAGGAGCAAGGGATGGAGACAGATGCAGAGAGACAGAGGGAAAGAGGAAGAAGTAGGGAGAGAATGACAAGAGGCCGTAGAAGGAGGTGCAGAGAGAATGACAAGTATATAAGAAAATAAGAGAGACATGGACAAAGAGAGTAGAGAGAGGCAGCAGAGGTGTTTCTAGAGAGGGGGCCACTGGCTACCCTGAAATCTGATTGGCCACCCCAAGTGCTGCCCCCATTATCTTCAAGTATAATTGACTGTGTCTAGCGAGAGGCGGGACCTTCGTTTCAACCAAGTGTTTGACATGTATTTTTGAATGTGCATTGTTTTCTTTTATATGTAGCCTACTTTAAATTTTATTGTTAATTTACTTTTTTGACCATTTGATAACACAGGGTTGTATAATGAGATGTTAGCTGTAGTTCCCTTTATGCTGTTCGCAAAAACAAAAACGATAC
This sequence comes from Lutjanus argentimaculatus, assembly GCA_034769285.1. Taxonomy (NCBI): domain Eukaryota; kingdom Metazoa; phylum Chordata; class Actinopteri; order Lutjaniformes; family Lutjanidae; genus Lutjanus; species Lutjanus argentimaculatus. The sequence goes on from JAWZSL010000001.1 coordinate 11,030,450, forward strand.
ACAACTTTCATACTGCAAATGGGTGAATAAATACTAAATAACAAAATACAGTTTTTCATGGTGGAATCTCACAGCCTGAAGAAATAGGTGCAATGGAGCTCTAGTGTCTGTTTGGACTTAAAGGAGCAATATCTAGCATTGTGCGTGCAAAAATAAATACAGCAGTCCATCAGCGAATCCTAGCCATAGATTGTATATTAAATAGGTTGAAATCCTATTTAATATGTGATCTACAATTGAAACAAGTTGTTTCCCCCTGCCCCCGCATCCCCAGACTTGGAGAAGTTCAGACAGGCTGCAGGAACACTGCAGGAGCACAAGACGAGGGCAACATCATAAATAGACGATAACAAGCAACGACAAGTCCTACACTATAAGTTGATCAGCTGTTTATAACTGTCAGTCATCTGTCAATGTAAAGCTAAGCCCATTATCCGGAAAACAAAAGCTCACTGCTCAGAAAATACACACTCTGGAGTCTGAGTTAAGAGACTGCCTGTCTCACTGCCTGCCAGTCTCCATTAATATATTGCTCAATTTAATTGGTATAAACATCTGCTCCTTCTACAAGATTATCAATGACTTCTCACAACTCAAACAAACAGACACTCATTCAGTGAACATTCTCAGTGAACGTTTGAACTCTAATTACCATGAAACAGGCAAACAAAAACACTCCGGCCAGAATACAAAAGGGGACACCGTGAATAAAAAAAAGGACACCATGGCTGTAACGTTGTTATTAGGGAAGTGAGTATTTTAACTTAACATGTTTCCTTCATCGCTGATTACATATCATGGCTATTTTATGATTTATTACAATAAATATATGACAGATTTCTCTATTATGGAAGCTATGGTTTTTGTTAATGTATCTACTAAATAGAAATCTTGATTACAGGGATGTAAGAAACTGTAAGATACTGTAATATCAGTCATTTGAAGAGATATTAGAAATGGTTAATTATTGCTATCATTAAATTATTACTAATGGCACTTACTCCATGCCACTCCTGCATTAGTTAGTGCTCCACTTGGGCCACACCAGTCAAAAACATCTGGACACGCCCTTGAGAGGCAGAGATGATGAAGGAGGAGGAGGGGGGAATAAGATATGCAAGGAGACAGAGAGCAGAAACAGAGAAGCATATGGATGCATAGATTCAGACAGCTTTTGCAGGGCTGTGGATGGGGGTTGCCTGGCTGGTTGGTACAGTAGCTCTTGCCCTCCTGACGTCAGCTGGACAGCACACTGTGGAAGTGCTGACTGAGCCTTAGGCACACACACACACACACACACACACACACACACACACACACACACACACACACACACACACACACTCACACCACACACACACAGACACACAAGAGAAAATGCCTGCCAAGACGATGCCTGAAAATTGTACATCACAGCATATCAAGCGAATGTGTGTGTATTTGTGTGTGTCCCCAAAATAACAGATGACCTATTAGATCCTGTACCCAGATAGCACAATTCCTGTTCGTGCCATCGCTCTCTATCTTCAGCCTGTTACAACATCGCTCCCAGATGAGCATGTGTTTCTGACTGCTAACAAGCCCCTTGTCAAATAAAACAAGCTAACATTTTTTTCATCATCAGGAGTCCTCAGCATCCAAATCCAGATTTGAGCTGCCAGAGGCGATTATGTCACAACACTGTCCAATCGTGAAACAGTGACACACTGCTTGGTGTGTATCACTTCCTGTTTACCCCCTCCCCATCCGCCCATGTGATTGGATGATAGCATGTATCCCTTTGAGGCTCAGAGCCATGGCGTCTGCGGAAGGAGTTCGCATGCGACCTTTGGTTAATGTCAGACGTCACAGACTTTTATGTCACCCCCAGATGACAACGTGACATGACAGGAATCTTTAGTGACTTTTTTTTTTCCCGGAGTGTGAGTGTGTGCTCTCCTTCACAGAGGCAGGGCCTTATCAAGGATGTTTCAGAGCAGTAGGGCAACATTAATTATCCTTGTGAGTGTCTTGGTGGAAAAAGGGCAGCTGTACAGAAGCACCAGTGACTGTGTTTTTATATGCGTGTATGTGTGTGTGTATATATGTGTGTGTGTGACCTGAGGACAACCATAGAGAGCACTGACAGAGGACAGAGGTATCTAGGCTGAACTCATCTCCACTGCAGACGCTCAAACTTTGAGCATCTCAGAAGTTCCTGTTTTTCTTCTTTTTTGCATCTCTTTGACAAAAGCCAGAGCCTACCAGATACAAAGCACTTCACTGAAAGCACAAAGAAAAGCCCTCCATTATTGCAGTAGCACAGTTTTTGAATGTGTTTGGTGAAGAAAATGGACACAGTGAAGTCTGTTGAAGTTCACAAAAAACAGCATTAATATTTCAAACCAGAAAACCTTGGCAGAATAGACTGAGGGCAGGAGCAGCAGACATGACACGAAGGAGTGAAAAACGTAGATATGAAATCAAAACTGTATGTTCACGCTATTATAACTGTTGTCTAACTGAGAAACTATTACCTTTGTATAATTTGTATCAAGCCTAATTTATGCTGTTGCAGTTCTAGAGAACTGAGAAAACTTGTTGGACTGTCAGTGAAATAATAAACATTTTATTTTGTCATCTGCAGGTTTGTCGACACTCTGATCAGACATCACAGACCTGTCACATGACTTGGACTCAAGTCACACTTGTGTCACAAATTTGATGACTCGAATTTACAAAATCTTAATACCATACATCAAGCCACATGTGCCATGAATCAATTCATTTCTCTTCACTTCTTGAATCAACTAACATTAACACTGTTCATTCCCAGCAAGTTGACACTTAGGTCAACATAAGTAATGTGATGTTTGTGAGCTCCAGTTAGAAATGAAGTAGTCGTCAACAGAAAATGTATTGCAGTATGCAAAACATGCAGGTGGAAAATTAAGACACAGCAAGTTCCAACTATGTTAAATATTTGAAGTTGCACAAAGAATTGTTGAAAAAGTTGAAACTCTGTTGTTAAAATGGCACCACATTTGCTGAAGAGTGCATAATGACTTGTTTAGGACTTGAATCATGAAAGTTTAAGTCTTGGGGTTTGACTCGGGAATTGAGTGCAAAGACTTGAGACTAACTTGTAACTTGCAAAACAATAATTTGGTCTCACCTCTGTCACACACTTTCCTGCCACGAGAGTGGGCAGGTCCAGTCCCTGTGAAGGAAAGCATAGCTGTAAGTGGGCACGTTTGCAGTTACTGGAGACTTGATCTAACATATTACACGGTATCTGTGTCCCTTTATTCCTTTTCTCACACTTTCTATTTCACTCTTTATTGTCTTCTCCTCGCTGCAAACACTGACTTTTATTAGTGCCTGCATAGTTTAACACCACACACATACACACACACACACACACTAGTGCTCACTGCTGCCATGTCTTCCTCTCCCTAACATCCCTGTGACCTGCTCTCTCAGGTAAATTAGGGCCTGAGGCAACTGTGTAAATCCAGAATAAGTTTCTGACCCTTGAAATGGTTCATTGAGTCATTTCCCATAAAGAACAACAGGGCCGGGTTGTTCTTGTGAAATGAGTTTTATTGTTGCTCCTGTTGCTTAATATTGAAGCACAGTTATGATAATTTTGCTGGAGGCCATATCTGTCAGTAGTGTGATATGCAGTTATGTGGGTTATTCCAAGTTGCCATGTACTGTAGGCCAGATTTAACCTAGATTCATAACAGTATCACTTGTCTTGTTTCACTCTGTTGTTGCAGTAAAGTCTGGAGAGGAATTGTTAGATATGAAAAGATTTTGTATCTTTTCGTTGTGTCTGACAATACAGCAATAAGATTATTGTCCCTGATTAAAAACAACAGGAACATAAACTATATAATTTGCATCATAGAGTGGTATCTTTCATTGCTATAAAACAGCATAACAGCTTATGCAACTCCTGTTTGGAAAGTCTTGTTTAAAATCTTTTATCAGCTGTATGGTTAAATGTAAAATAATATACAGTTTTGCACTGCAGCTCCTGTTGTGTGATGTGACTTTACAGGACTGCATATATGCTGACCTTTTCCGAAAGCTTTTAAAGGGGCAGCCATCAATAATGCTATATTCTCCAATCTCAGCTGAATTTATGACAAATGCTGTCAATACTTTTGATAGCATGTCTTTTCTCAGCGAAACAATCGATAGATAGATTTATACCCTGTTCTTTATGGTACTTTATGGCACTTAGCAAAAGCTGCAGTGGAGGGCAAACCACCACAACTTGAAATTTGTTTTCTTTACCTCTTCATGTTACAGAGAGACTGTATTACACACCATTCTTCTTCAAGTGTTGCTATGTTTCTTAGTTTATTCTGGTGTTTGTTTGTCTTGTGATGACCAGTGACTGGGATACATAATTTATCCACCCATGAGTTGCTATTATACCACTGCAGCTCTGGGACAGGACAGCATCTTACTCACAAGACTCAAGCTATTTTCCATTCATATCTCTCATTGACATGGATTTGAAAATAATGGAAGATTGTGTCAGAGATTGTGTTGTGTATTCAAGGAGATTGACCCACAGCTTGATACTGGAGATGTTTGAGCAGAGTGTGTGGATGGATCAATGGTACTATGGTATTGTTGTAGCTTGGGGCAGACTTGCTGGGTATGATGTTGTGTGTATCTGTGTGAGTGTGTGCTAAGACCAAGATGTCTGTATTCTGAATCCTTCCTGCACTTGCTGATAGGTGGGCTTAACGGCCCACCTAATGTTTTCGTGTAGTCTGGAGCAGAGAGGGCTCCAGGCTACACAGGAAGGGAACGTTAATGATCTTAAAAAAAGGTGTGGTAGATATTCACAAATATTGTAATATGAGGAGAGTACTATACATGTAAGGCTAAGATTCATTTATTCATTTATACATTTAAGGAGTTTTCTATCATTACTTTTATTATTTACAGGACCTCCTTTCCTTCTATGACATGTGAAAATGTCTTACACAAGAACAAAAGAACTGGAAAAGAAAAATAAGTACACTTAATTTAAACAATTTGACTGAGGTGTACAGGAGATAACAAAACTGAGAGAAAAAAGAAAATAAGAGAATTAGAGCTGTAACTAACAGTTCTTTCCATCGTTGACCAATCTATTGATCATTCCCTCCAATAACTGATTAGTTGTTTGGTCTGTCAGATGTCAGAACATGGTGAAAATTGTCGATGGGTGGTTCCAAAGAGAGAAACCAAAATCCAAAATGTTGGGATCAGAAAACACAGAAACAAGACTATTTTCTTAAAAAAATACTCAAAGCAAACAAATCAGTTGTTGAAGTTGGTATGGTTGCAACTGTTGGCTAGTGACCCTGAACAACTAGGTTAATCGGGATTTGAAATGATGAGGCAAAAAACTTTAACATCCAAATTAAGTCATGTAACAACTCAATATCGCTGTTTGCAGATGATAGTCTTTGTATTGTATTGTATTTCCTGTAGGAACCTATGACAAACATTCTCTAGACCAGGGGTCCTCAAATACAAATCTTGAAGGTCCACAATTGTTTTTTTTCATACAAGCATGGGTCCATTTATTAATGTCGGTCAAGTACAAAGCAGGTCGAAGGTGGTAAAGGTGGTTTTCTTTTGTCCAAACAAAAATACAATGCACATTCTGATTAAATAAAAATAAATTAACAAAACATTTTCTTGACTTAAAATAAAAATACAAAAAAAAAAAAAACGTGCAAGTACAATGTTTACACATGTACACTAAATAATTGACAAGATCTGTCATTAAGGTGCAAACAACTATTGACAGTAAAGTGCCGGGTACGACTCCTGTTTCACACTGCTGCGGTCCGTCCAGTCTAGCTGGCAGCATGCACGCTCTCTCAGCCAATCAGCGCATCGTTGTCATAGAGATGACAGCCCATAATACCCTGTCACCCAGGCAACAGCCAATCAGCGCTGTCTCCCGAAGCACACACTTTCTCACACACACACACATGCATGCACGCACACACACAGCACGCAGCACGCAGAGCGCAGAGCGCATGCAGTGATTGAATACAACAGAAGTGGGAACATGGGAGATATTTGACTAAAAATGAAACAGAATTTAGTGATAGATCGGCGATTAATACAAATAATATATGTTAAAAAAAAGTTTGGTTTTTTTTTTTCGTTTTTTTTTTTTTGAAAAGTGCCATTTGTCCTGGGTCCGCAGAGAGGTGTGCCGCGGTCCGGTCGTGGACCGCGGTCCGCTAATTGAGGACCCCGGCTCTAGACCTTCAATGAATTTGGCTCGCTCCTTAGCCTTCTTTATTAATGTATTACAATGTCATGCTATGAATTCTCTCAGTCCTCGCACCATTTGTTTGGCTGCAGAATAAACACTGACCGAGTGAAAGGGACAAACTTTAGACAAAACTCTGGGGCCCTTAGCATTAAAACTCAATTGCTGTTACTGCCAGTAACCAATGGTGTCAATAAACCAACCAGGACTGACATATCAAGGATCTAAATTTTATTGCATTTTGATGTTGCAAGTTGATATTGAACATGTACACAATAGGATTTAAACTAAAACTACAGAAGAACAACGATTTTCATCCAACTAAGACAAAAATATGTCCAATACAGTTTGAAACACAGAGATTAGGTTTCTTACTGTCTTAAAATGCTTAGTGTGTATCAAACGTTGCTACACTGAAAATACAATTGTGGTTAGACGCTGAGATTTCACAGAAGCAGTATAGCTTACTCTGCACAACTACGTCTTGTATAAATCACTAATGTGGATTCCTTTCAGAAAAATGCTCAATGTGATGGATTAGAGGGTCGAGAACTTGGCATTGGTTGTCTCCCCAGCAACGGGTCAGGCCTGAAGTCTTGCCTCATTAGTGCGTTTTTTACCCTTGCTACCCTGCACCCTTGCCGGTGATTTAATGACGCTGAGCACTTCAGTTGTGTCATTGTAAAACTGAGGTTTGTGAGTGTCCAGTTGGCAGTGGTTCTCAGTCATGACATTAATGTGCAGTTGCTGTCGGACAAACACACACTTTTCCTTGTGGTTTGTTGCTCAGGTATTTCATTTTGTGCTGTTTTTTTTTTTTTTTATGTACTTTATGTGCCTTGAATGTTTATAGTGTGTGCCTGCATGCCAGTGTGTAACACTGCAGCACATCCAGGTGCAGTCTGTCTTTATTACACTGTATATGTATATCTGTATGTCATAGCATATATGCTTCAGCCTGTGCAGAGCAACCCAAGGAATCGATTATTGAGGGGGCCTGACAGCTCTGCTCGCCGGATGCAGGAGAATACATACTGTAGCAAGGGAGCGCCATCAGTTGCCCTGACAACACCAGCGCCTGTCAACACCTCCGTCTTAATAGTGACAAATTGTACTTATTACATCAGCGTTAATTCCCCCCGATCTCCCTCAGATGAAGATACTTAGCCCCGCGCTGATCAAATTGTGTCAGCATAATTACTGGGAACAGAACCCTATTAAAAACCAGGGCCTCAGACGCACTGTCCAGACTCATCCACAGGCCTATCACTCAACATGCATCTCTGCGTAGGAAGTAAGGGAGGAGGGGGGGTTAGAGGGTAGAGGAAGGCAGGGAGATGGGAAAATGAGGGGGATGAGGAAGGAGAGAGGGAGAGTGTTATACTGAGGCAGTTGTATGCACGAAGACTCCTGGAGTCGTCCACCTTTAACATCTTTAGAGTGATGCACTAGTGTTGCATCCTCAAGAGAAACGTCTAACAGAAAAATATCCAAACAACTATTTAAAACTTTCTGAGCCAAAAACTACAGCAGTAAGTGGAGATGTAGATTGAATATGTCTCTGCATCACTAAGAAAAAATAATAGCTAATTACAAAATGGCAATTGTTGTTAAAGGGGCCTGTAATTTATATTTTTATATTTTAACTACCTACAATGTTTACATGCACCAAATATTCCGTTTTTTGGCCTTATTCTGAAAAAGACAATATTCCTGTTGCTGTTTACATGGCTAATGAACTTGAATATTCCACTAATGAACACAGCCTCCCTCTTTTATTTGTTCAATCACCTTCTTGAAAAGGTCGCTGTTGCGACATTTGTGCATATCCAAAAGCCTGTTGATGTCCAAGTCTTTAATAATATTTAAAAGCAGGTGTGTTTCTCCTCCCAACCACAAACGTGGGCTTTTCTTTTGTGCATGTATCGCTACCTCAACCTTGCAAACTGTTGGCAAGTTGGTTTGTTTATAACACCCAGAGCTGACTGTAAACAGGCAAGAGGACATATGTCGCAAACTGCAGCAAAACCCGACTTGAGACACATATTCTGAATGTGCTGTGTACATGTCCAGTGATTGCCTCTGAAACCTGAATAATACTGGTATATTCAACATGGCGTAATCAGAAAATGACCTTTTGTGTAGATGTAAAAGTAGTCAGTGACTACTTGCATGTGCATGAAAATGCTTGCTGGTAGTGAGTAGCCACCAAAGAATTATCATCCAACTCTTCCTCTCAGCTATGTGGAGCATTTTAGTGCTCAAGGTTTTGGTTCATTCTCGTCACCTGTTGTTTTCAGCTCCAGCATACAGCTGTTTTCAGGAAAAAGGGTCTAAAAACCCACAATATGCAACCTGTCCAGTGCCAAACAGCAACTTGCTTGTGAACAAAGCGAAGCATTTGGCAGCTAAAGAGCCAGACATTTCCCCGAGAAGGTGGTGGAGACCAAAAGAAAGCGAATAATGCTTGAACAGGGAATAATGACTGCTAGATGTGTAAAATATGAGAATATTTGCTCAGAGGTTTGCTATATTAACTTAAAAGGTGATTATATGTCAGAGTATCTGCAGGTAGCAGCTATTATTATAAATAGTGTTGCCTGCATTATGAATTAGACATTTGTAAATTAGTTACTAATCAATTATTGGTATTCATAATCATTCATCATTCATGATCTATAATCAGAATATGCAACACAAGAAAGCTATACACCTAGGGGTGCAAATATTGCCAAAATGGGATTCTCCTTTCCCCTAGAGCGAGAGGAAATCATTGTTTGATGGAACAATTTCATTTATCCGTCGAGGAGAGGCGTTTTATTGGGAAGTCAGATGAGGAAACATGGGGTCCCCTGGGGGAGAAGTCAGTAAATGTGGACTATACAAAAACAAATGATTAAAATTTGAAATTTCATTAAAGCTTCAGCCTAGTTTTACAATAACTGCAATTACCATAAGCAATTTTCACAGCTCTATAGATATGGATTTAGCATTGCCAGTAGCTCAACAGTGAATTAAGTCTCCCTCTCTCTCAGTGTGTTGGTCCTGAATGGTGCTGGAATGGAATTCACAAATTAGTGTCGTCTGATGGAAATGTGCTAATTGCTGTTGTTAAGCTGCTGCAATAATTAGGTTATGATGGCAGACTGCTACACATGTTGCACACACACACGCACACACACAAACACACACTCATGCACCTACACACACACAACCGAGCAGGCCAAAGCCAACATCCTCTCTCCAGTATGGTTGAAATAGAAGGCTAGATTTAATTACTCATTTTACTATCCATCTGTGAGTATAATTTTCCAGACATAGAGTCAAACACAGAGTGCAACAGTTGACAACAGTTTCTCCTGCTGTGGGTTAGAGAGATGTTTTTTAAATTACAGTAGACTGTAATGTAGTAACACTAAGTAAATGATTAGATTATTTAGCTGGCCATTTGACTGTGGAAATATGTGTGTAGCATGATGACAGAGACAAAGCATCAAGGCAGGAGGATACAGGCTGGTGTAGTGTGAACAACTGCCATTTCTTTCCCACTTGAAACTTCTTTTCAACAGAAAAACAGATCATCTTTAGCTGCAGCATAGGTAGAGTGATAATAGTGGACCCTGCATCTATTTTGAACTCCAACATTGTCTTCTTTCTATACAGATAATCAGTCTAAGACCACAGAAGCCAGTCCATCAGTCTCAGTCAGTCTTTTAAGAGACTCACTGCAAAGCATTACCGGTTGATTCCACCAAGCACAGCATGTCTGCACCACAGTTTAAGTCTTGTAGTGTGTGCAAGTTTGATATTAGAGATCATAAAGTGTGCTATGATATGATTTAGATTCGATTCAATTCAGGTTTCTGCAATCGATATCTGATGATATCATGTGTCCATTTACTACAATTGGTTAAATTTATGTCGATGTTATGTTGATATTTCTATGACTGAACTCGTCCAGACATTTGTGACACAAACATGCCATGGGAATTTCAAAATAAAGCTTAATCTTAAAGATGATGATATACTAGATCGATATTTTCACTTTGCACTGATTATATTGGATCATTGAACACTGAATCCATATATCAATTCAGATCAATGTATTGTTAAGCCCTAGTATCTACTTACTGTATGTGTGTGATGCAACCACATTTCTAAATTGGTCAGGATTTTAAAACCCCTGTAGTGTGAGCCCAGCTTAATCAGGCCTAGGTCACAATTAAGTGCAATTAAGCTAAAATCATGACAACAAGCTAAAAACAATCAAAATCCTAAACATCTGCAGCTGTAAATACATAACACCTTGCAGAGACAATGTACATCAAAACTGGTGTTAAATGTCCATTTCATGTCCATTGTCCTTAGTTCATCAACTTGCTTGTCATCATGAGCATCTAAACAGCATCAAAACTAAATTGCATCTAAATAGCTAGGGCTGTCAACTGGCTTTCATCAGCAGTGAATGAACAAAGACCTTCAACATCTTTAATCCCATATAAATCAGGAAACAAAATCGGTGTTAAATGAAACATTTGTAACTTTCAGAAACCAACAATGTGAGGGGATGTTCTAGCTATGCAATGGACGAGATAGCACACCAGTATCTGAGGCTGTGGGAGTTGGCCAGATGTTATTTGTACCCACCTGGTACTGTACCTTAAAGCCTGCTGAGTGTGTCTTGCTCTAATTTTCTTTCCTTCCTGCTTTCTCACTAAACAGGCCTGATACATCAATTATAATAAATGAAATCCCCATTGCCAGTGTGCACACTAGGTGTAAAATGTATGAAATGATGTGGAAGCAGGTGAAACTTGCTACTTATTTTTTGGCAAACTGAAACACAAGTAAATACATCTTGGTTTGGACTTGTGGTAATTTTCTATTGATAATATCATGTCTATCCTGCTGCCTGGCTGAAAAACCATCCTAAACTTGTGTTGTTGTTTTGCTGCTGCTGTCCTGACATTCTTCAGTGCTCAGACCTGCTTAGCAACATGCTGTTTAATGGCTCTGGGCTTCAGCAGAGATTACTGGATTGCTAACCTCATCAAAGACATCAACAACCCCCAGACTCTTTAACCTTGGAGACCTGACTCTCCTTTTCAGCAGTTTTTGTGGTGTGTGTGTGTGTGTGTGTGTGTCTGCGGCCAAGCTGAGTGAGCTACTATACATTAATGTAAAATTAATCCTCTCTCCATGCTCTCTTGTACGAGGGTGCTCTCCCGTTGCGACATAAACCTTCTTGTTCAGTGCTGCTCTTTCTTTATCTCTGTTGTTGTATCATGCTGGTGTTTCACAGCCCTGAAACAGGAGAAAACCTCTGTGTAGCCTGTGGCTTTGGACTCTATGCTGAGCATAGTGTTGTTACTGGCAACGTGCATTACAGGGCTACCAGCCATTAGTCATTCCTCATTTTACACTCCTTTCACAAATTTCAGTGTTCAGTAATGTGCGAAAATATTAATGAAAATATATTTAAAATGATGGTACTAAATTAGAGGTGTGTCATATCATATCATTCATGATAGGATCAGTAATGGGCTGTCCACACCAACAGTAGTAAGTATAACGATAACAAATGTGAGTATCCACTCTGATGACCGATAATGTCATATTGTAATATTGTTTTATCCTGTTTCAGCCATTTGAGTTAAAACAATGTTTAGAAAGATAATATTTATTGTTATAGTTCTGTTCATGGTGTGGACAGCTCTTCATTTTTATATGATTGTATCATAATAATGGTAATATTCCAACTTTGAAGAGAAGAAGACTGTAGCAACAAAAGGGGGCAATACAATAAACAACTTTCACCACCTCAAGCAAGGAGAGCCAAAAGTCCTGAGAGAGTCGAGCCACATTGCCCATACATATTCTACATTGTGATATAGTTCGGGCAATAATTTCCAATTCATTAACTCACACTTCATTTATTTACTGTAACAATTTTCACAAAGACTAAACAGTTTTTCAGTGTCTCTAATTGTGTGAATTCAACTTCTAATAGAAAGAAAAATTATAAAAACATAAATGTGAAAATTTGAATGTTCTTTCTCATATTAGTCATCATAATATGTATTTTTTTTTTATTGTACATGATTTCATACCTTTGTGTCACTAAATCTTATATCAGTCCTGATATCTGGGCAATCAGACCAGTGACCAGGAGCGAGCAAATACGCTGAAATGGTGGGGATGGGGGAAGGGGGTCCTATGATTTATTAAAATGACATCTTTCACTTGTTCAGTTGTTTATTAAATATGAATTGTTCATCTCATGGCAGTTGGACATTTTTTGCATGGATTACAATACACAAATTATTTATGATAAATGAAAACCCATTTTTAATTTAAAACAATGGTGGTATAACACTAGCAGTCACTGCATTTCACTCTGTCGGCTGACTTCTTGTTTGAAAATACCCCTGAAAAACATGAAATACCCATCTGGACGGTCTTTGAGTAGTATTTTAACAGATCAAATCTGAGTGATGGATCCAGGCTCATGGCCTTAAATAGTGATTTTGTGAAGCTGTAACTCCAGGAAGTGATGCAAAATACACATCATTATACATTATACATACATTATACAAGTATTACATACATTAGTCTTAAGATAATTGAATGGATAGATTTGGGGATTCAAAAACTCCTATGGCTCATATTTTAATGCAAAGGTGAAATTAAAAAAAACAGTCTCTTATAGGGATGCACAATTTTATTGGCATGTCATTGGTATTGGCAATGCCAGTATTTAAGTATGAGCATGTGACTCAAGTATGTCTGCATTGTGGAGGTTTGTTGAAGCGTCTAAACAGATATCAGAGTTGCTGTTTGCAATAATTGCTTAATGTCGAGGCAGGGGGAGCCAATCACATTCCTTCAGCACTACAAATTTACCTGTCCATTTTAAGAACTGCCAACTCGATAATTATGACAAATTAGTGAAGAACAAAGAGAAAAAACAATGTTAGCAGTAGTTTTCTTATTTTTCCCAGTGAATGTGAGCATTTTAAAAAGCATTGTGTCTGCATCTGCCAGTGGCCCATCATACTAAGAGATGGCAAGATGTGGCCTTTATCATTACTTAATATTATATGATGATGCATTTCCTTGTAGACAGCTTGGTGTCTTGTCATTGTTTTTATTTTTCTGTCTGTCCATTTGTGTCCATATAGTAAACTTGTCAAAGTTTTTCTTTATTAATCTTTTGGTTGGTTAATCTATTATGAGGCATTCAGTCTTTTCAATATTTAAAATGATTTTATAGTATACAACAAAATGTGTAACGAAGGTGAAACATAGCTTCTGGGTCAGTGTCTAGGTACAGGTAGGTGTTTACTGGATGTGGGCGTTTGAGACTGCAGGATTTCATTGCAGTGTTCTGACACAGCCAACCACTGTTTTAGCATTCAGGACACAGAGGGAGAGACAGAGAGGGGGAGAAGGAGAGAGACCGAGCAGTGGAGAGAGGAGAAGCAGGGGAGGAAGTCGAATGAGCCAAACAGGAACACAGAGGTTTTTGAGGCTGAATAAGAGACAGAGACTCTCTTAGCATTCCAGCTCTGATGCCAAAACTTTGACTGAACCAAGGGTGCCTTCTTCACTGGGGCTTCAATGGCAGCTCTGTCATTTACTTGTATTTCTAAAATCTATTCACACAGCAGGTGCTTTGAGAGAAAGAGATTTTTATAGGTGACTTTTACAGGTGCTGAAGGCTTCTTCATTTGACCTGGTTTTAATAGCATTAGCTTAAGTATTTGGAAGCTAATCAGCATTTTTATGGTTCAATCATCGTCTGCACCCTATTGTTTTTTTCTTTGCTGTCCCAAAACAATTTGGAGCGTTCTTTTGGAGCAATATTTGAGTCAGCCCACAGATACATAAAACACTGATTGGCCAGATGATGGCACTATAAAAGCAAACTTTATATTTTAACTGCCAAGTCATAAGCCATATGATGTAGAATTGATTTTTTTCTCCAGATATCCTGCCTCAAGACAAATCCACTGCCCGCTCTGTTTTTCATGAGTATTTTCCCACCACTTAGAATTTCATGCAAAATCCATTTTGATTGTTTTTCCCACCACGCTATCAGAATCACCTTGAAAGTTTAGACATGACAAAGTGCCTACTTAACAGCACTGTTGAAAATCCATAACACACAAAAGAAGCTGGCGATGGTGACGACATTCAAGCAAGCTTTGTATATCTGCACGTGTAAGATTGTGCAACAGACCACACTCTCCTACGGCTTTGCACTGCTAGATGACAAACTTTGACATTTCCTACTTTTACATTTAAGGGGGAACAGGGGGAAACAGCTAGTCTGGTTCTTTCCAAAGGTAATCAAATCCGCTTACAAGCACCTCAGAAGCTGGCTAATTGACACGTTATTACTCATTTGTTTAAGCTGTACCAAAACCTAAGTGTAAAAATGATTGTCAAAGATGTTTTTCTGTTTTTCTGGTAGTTTTTTCCTCTGTACTGTAGTTGTGAAAGGGTGAGATATTGTGTCCCTGTGTTGTCTCACATTGGCCACATGTAGTTTGGGACTCCAAATTACAGAAAATACTAAAGTACCTAAAATCTACCCAATAGAGGGTACGAACTGACTTGACTCTCCCACCAGAACATGCGCCCCCACCCCCCACCACCACCAGTTGGACTGAGTGGCAAAACATCCTGCAACACAGCTGCCTTTAGTAGGGGAAACCAGGAGTAAAACAAACAATTATCTGCTGAAATAAAAGGCAGTTGGACTCAAGAGTGACCCTTACAACATACCAAAGACACAGTGGTTCATGGACATTACATTTATATGTACCTGATTTTGACATCAGGGAAATACATAAAGTAAAGAAGGCATATAAATACCTGGACGCTTGGTTGTAACATTACTTCAAGGTGGGATTTGTTGGCTAAATTAAAGTAACAAGGACACCGAAGGATATTCTGGTTGTATGTGGACAGGTTTATACAGATATTTATATTTTATGACCTTATGGAGAGACATGTTTGCTTGCAGCAGTGCTGATGTTTGCATTTATTGAGTGAGGATGTCCAATGCGACATGCGATTGTATAACGAAAGGCTCACTTACATGGAATACAAATGAAAGATGCTAAATATTTGATTGATAACATAACATTAGTCAGTACAGTATATACCTTAAGGTATGATTTTACTCAAAAATCCAACATACCTGACAAAAATGGCAACCGCAATCCACGTGTCCATACCTGGATTCCAGCTGTTTCTGTGAATTGGAGCCATCCATTTGCTTCTCGTTTTTTTAGCCATCAGCATTCTGAAAATCAAAATAGTTAAATGAGATTGTTCAGTCTATTGCCCAACAGCTCTTTCCCATGTGTTTTGTGTTTTCGTTGCATTCAGGCTGAGCGCTAACGTTTCCACTCACTAGTCTTTTTGCCACTTATTGCATACTGTGACATCATATACATGCTCTCTGATGTGCTGGTTTATTGCACCTGTAGTGACCTACCGAACTAGCTCTGTAAATAGCTAACTTATAGTCTTCCTAATGGGAAATCTCAATTGGCAATCCGTCTACATATGTGTAGTGACTGCTACACATGGAAGTGGGAGCAAATATGTGGCACATAAACGCAAATCTTCTTTTAACTTTTCATTTCACCAAAAATAATGAAAAAATTCTTTGGTGGGTTTAATTTTTGTTTGAACTACTCCTTTCTTCCTGGTGTTAAGTATCATGTTGTTCTTCCATTACTGTACTGTAGCATTAGAGAGGGGTGTGTCAACTGATTTAAAGAGTGTTGCTGTAGTTGGACCATTAGCATGTCTTTTATTGATTCCAGAGTCATCATGTTAATTAAATGGATCCAAATGAGAGCCACGGTGTCTGCATGCACCCAGTGATCTGCTGTTTACAGTGGTAGTTGTACCTACAGCACACAGCTGGGTTTAGGCTTTAGTTCAGTGTGATATGTTTTTACAACAGAGGAATGATGTATAAATCTGTTGATCATAAATGGTAAATAGCAGTCTGACAGATAGATTAACAATAGGCATTTTCTTGGTTTGTTCTGCAGAATAACCACAGCACTCATTTCAGTTTCTCTGCATGTAGCCATGCAGCCCTGAGGAGCTCTGCGGTGGAGAGTTCAGTCCTGCGATCTGACCTCAATCAGCTCAGATTAAAGCTGTGATCAGACATCTGGACCCCCGCGCCCTGTTTTGCGATGCAACGTACCCCCGACTCTAAGCAGGCAGAAATTAGTCTGAGAACACATCGTTCACTCCTCTGACATTACCACCACAGGAGTCAATGCAGTGTTTCCTCTCTAATGTTTTTGTGGCTCTACAGGATTGCATCACCAAATAGTAAAATGTAGTATTGTTCACACCACTGCTGAATTAATGGAGAAGAAGATGGAGCTGTATGAGCCTCTGTATCTAGGTTAACAGCACATTGTGGAGTTCGTGTTCGTTTATTGCAAGAAATCCAGGAAACGATCTATTGCTAATTAAAGTATTTAATTGACATTGGCAGAATAGACTTGCATGTACATGGATCTTTCTCTGATCGGGAACCAACAGTCCACATTTGCAATGCAGTTAGCTGTAGCCACCTTTCAGAGAAAGAGTACCTAACTTAACTTTACACAGTATTTTAAATGAAAATGTGCAATTATCTAATTGGTCTATAGTGATGGGGAGGAGCCGCGGTTTAGACTTAGCTCTCCCTTCGTTGGTCCACGGGCTGGTCCGAGTCTCTTGACACTCGTCTCCTCCAATCCAGGATGACAGCGCCCTGAAATGTAAAACAGCTAGATGCCTTGTACCTTTCACCTAAATTTGATGTTCTGGACAGCTAGCGTGTAGTGATGATTTCTAGGGTCGATATGGCGGTCTAATGTGATGCTTGTCTGGCCTAATGCCCAATGTTCCATTTTTAGTAGAATCGTAGGGTAAGTATCTAGGAGTCTTCCTGTGTATGTTGTGTCAGATTGCCTATCGTCTGTCTCTTTAACTTGAGTGTCTGAGACATCTGCCAACGGTCATGAACTTTTGCGAAGTTTCGTTAGTTCATAAGTTCATCACTATGTTGTAACTAAGTGTTGCAAGATTTAAGTGCATGTGCATCAAGTTTAAAAGTTCAATGCTTGTATTGCCAATCTGTGTGAGAGAGCATAATTCAGGCCATAAAATATATAATCCTGACAACATCAATGGCATTTAAAGTAACATTTGAGCTGAGAAACAATTGGATAGGTGATGCAGTCTGTTTTTAATTTTAATTTAATGTCTGAAATGACTCAGGAGAGTTGAAGTGGGCCAGAGAAGTTACCACACAGACCTAGAACATTCATAAGCCCATTTATCATCTCTCTGTCTGTGCTGACCTGACTAGAACTGGGTCCCTCCTCGCTGTCTGACTCACAGCGTACTGAGGGCCAGTCCCACCTTCCTCTTTAAACAATAACAACTCTGACTCACCAGCTCGCCCTCTATACAAGAGATTACTCTCTGTGCTAAACATTTTCAACCTATTACAATCAAACTGTACTCGCCTACAGTGTCATACTGTATATTAAGTGTAAAATTAGTGTTGCTTTCAGTGGTTCTCTTAATAGTGAGAGGACCTAGTGAATCCAACTGACTTTTGTAATCACAGGACAGAGATAAAAGTCTGTAAGATTTGCTGGGGTGTATTTGGAGAAATTGAATATAACTTTCATAAGTATGTTTTCATGGGTGTATAATCATCTGAAAATAAGAATTGTTGTGTTTTTGTTACCTTTGAATAAGACGTTTATATCTGCAGAGGGTCCGGGTCCTCTGTCATGGAGTCCACCAGAATGGAACAGGCTTAGAAAGGGAGGTGACACAAGGTGTTTGTAATCTCTAAGTTCACCACTAGATGCCATTAAATCCTACATACTGTTCCTTTAAGTTCACCTTTGTGGTTTTAAGTGAAATGTCTTAACAACCGTTGGACAGATTGCACTGCATGTTGGTGCCAATGCCCCCCATGTCCCCCTCAGGAGGAAAGGTGAATTGGAATCTCCTGAAATTTTAGCAACCTAAGATGCCACAAGATATTGAACGTGATAAACATTATACCTGATATACATGTTAGCATTGCGCTGCTGTGTAGCCTCACAGCCTCAAAGAGACGCTTCAGATGTGGATGAAATTTCTTTTTGAAAAAGCCACCTCAAGGTATACAGAATAAATCAAGGCTGACAAGAAGTCAAGCATAGGAATGGCATAGAGAATCCGGTCAACTTTCAAAATAAAATACCCTCTGAAGACTCCCAATTGTAAAAACAAGCAATAAAAGAGACAGTTTAACTATGTAGCCTCATTACTCATGGTAGCAGTACAAAAATCAATGAAAAATCGTCCACTTCTGAAATGCTCCAGGCATGAAACTGCGTGGAGGACGGATCAAAACTGCATCACAGTCATGTCATGTCTGTTGGAATCAAGGCATTAGTTTTATTATTTCTATAGTTACATTCTTTAACCATTTTCCACCAGCAGCTCACCAACACCGCACCGTCTTCTTTTCAGGTGGTTCCTGATGCCAAAGAAGATGTTGATTATTGGTAATATTCCTGAATATGAACCATTTGCCACCAAATTTGTCTTCCGATGTCGATCTTGCATGAGCGATCAGAATAAACACACTGGCAGTTTATGACTAATTCACTCTAGTTACTGAGCTGCGGATTGTCAGCTAAGATCTGACCAGCTCGGCTCTCATTTAAATCGCAGCGACTTCAGAGCGTCTGTTGGCAGCAAGGATGCTGTGACACTAGCTCATCTGTATGTCGAGGCTTATTTAGCCTGCTGAGAGTGAGAGCCCGCTGTTCGTATTAGATTCTGTCTCTGGCAAAGTGGGGATGATTAGATAAAGTGTGTCTGGTGGAGTGGAGCACTTTTTCACTTTACAGTAGTGGTGCCTGTGAATGAATGAATGGAGGAAAGGGGCTCAACTCTCTGACAATAACACAGAAATCTCTGTTCAGGGGATTTTTTAATGCATCTGGGACCTGAGGCCTCAATTACTGCCTTAATTAATCCATAGCAGTTTATATGCTACGCTGTGCTACACTACCTGTATACAATTCGTACATTTTATTGTTTTAGTTTCCTACTTGACATACTGGCATTGTGGACAGGAATTACTCCTCAATTCTGATGCAGTGAGCGAGTTAAAGACAAAGCCGTGGAATTAAAGGGAGAGGGTCGCCGAGAAGAAGTGCAATAAAATTTCAATTCAATACAATAGCTCTCATTTTGAATCCCCTCCCCTACTGTAGCGTCCCCTCTGCCTGCACTTCATTCTGTCATAACACAATAACCGGGCTCTGACGTCTTAAAAGGCATTGCAGAAGCATAGAGGTGCTTGAAGAGAAAATTGCAGCAGCTCACAGCAGCTGGAGTGAAATACCATTTTGTCTCACTCAAGATGGATTCCACAGTGAGATTTCAGAGGACCAGTACAGAATCAAAATGGAGAAGCCTGAAGGGAGGAGACAAAAAAGGGAAAGAGGCTGTGTGTGTGTGTGTGTGTGTGTGTGTGTGTGTGTGTGTGTGTGTGTGTGTGTGTGTGTGTGTGTGCGTGTGTGTGGAGTGGACAGCTTTGGAAGAGATGTCTGAATTTTGTCTTTGATGCTGCTTGGTAATATATAATTTCCAGGCATAATGTTATTTATTGGTAAAATAGTCATAAGTCTAGACCGTTTCTTGCTTTTTTGGTACAGATTGGAGCCTCATTTGATCAGTGATAAACATTTAATTTAATATTTACAATAAAAGAAACATTAATAAAAAAAACTGCAATGAAAAACCATAGAAAAAATGAAATGAAATGAAAAACATGACCTCTCTTCCTGCTGTGTACAGAAGCAGTGAAAATGTAGTTAAAAAGCGAAGGCGATGATCATAAACTGTAATGCTTTTTTTCTGCATCTGGCCTCCTCAACCTCTGAGAAGATTTCCTCCCACCAATCGTCTCGCATACTGGCATGCATGCATGGCTGGCGGCATCTGCACACACACACACACACACACACACACACACCACAGTTATACCCTCCCTCCCTCTCTTTATAGATTCCACTTGCTGGTTGCCCATCTAACAGCCCTGTATGTAAACCAGTGAAACCCCTTCAGGACATCAGATCCGTGGAATCTGTTGTCGGTTCTATCTAGGTCAACGCTTACAATAGCTGTGCAATATTTTTTTTTCTCCTCCCGCCTCTCTCTGTATCCCCCTGTTTGCTTAACCCCACAAGGTTGATTTTCCTTTGCATGTATAAACATCAAAAATGCATATAAAATGTAAGCATATTAAGCATGCTTTGCTTCTTTCATACGTATTAGTCTCAAGTGGAATATTAAAACATGTCGTGGGTTTGATGTTAACATTAGTGTAGACTCTAATGTTTGAAGAAGATTACATTTAGGTTATTTCTCATTAATATTTGTTCGGCTAATTGGTTTGGACTGTACCGTTATTCAAACAATTCTGTGTGCTAACACTGGAGCTCAGCGCCGTAGCCTGGCACTGCAACATAAAATGTAGCAGAAACAATTAAACTATGACATACAGTTGTTTTGGCTCTGATCTACAGGGGATGGTGTTACGTGACCTCAGGGAGGTGGCATCTAATTTGTTAACCCACACATAAAAAGAGAAACCTCTGCACCTGCTCATCCATGCATTTTTCATGGGATCTTGAAATGTCTATTTGAAAGGCCATTTTGACTAAAAGCACAATAAATATTAGAACTGCAACTATAACACAAATAAGCTGAGTTACATGAAGTGAATCACCTCAGAAACTTTGCTAATTTTTCTTTTTTTTTGTCAGACTTTCTCCTTTTTTATCATGAATCTAAACAAATCATACATTTTAACTGTGTTTTTATCACAAGAAAACCCACAGCTCCCCTTGTTCAACTTAAAACGAATTACCCACTGCTAATCTGCTTTAGCTGGCTCCCACACAGCCCCAGTTCGTTCTACTTTTATATAAATCACTGATATGACCGCCTTCAGACACAGGGTGCAATCAAAATCAAATATGCAGAGAGAATTTCTGCTAATCTAAGCAGTCGAGATTTGTCAAACAATAATGGCTGTACAGTTTCTCGTTTTCTTGATAGTCTTCATGCAGGTATCTGAGTTCAAGTAGTTAAATGTACAGGTACAACGTTAGACCTCCAGAACAAGCAATTTGCTGCCATTTATTCTTGCACTTTATGAAGAACAACTTCCACAGATGTGAATTCCCTGAGTTTGATAGTCCATCATAGTAAACACAAAGCCTTAATTTGTTTTAATTTGTTCTGAGTTTCCTTGTTAATCGTTAGTTCATAGTGCCGTGTTTTCATATTAATGTGCACATTATGTCACAGTCTGCTTACTGTCAATCAAATGACACACGCAGGAAGAAATAGAAACCTCCTCCAGGAATAATCCCTCATGAAATCTGTCAACTTACTAACTATATTGTCACATCCAAGTCCTCTTGTGTTCTGCATCTTGCATTAATTTATTGAGCAGGTAATTCAAAGCCAGCAAAGTATTTATAGTGTGAATGTATTCGCCTCCTCTGTCCCCTATTTCCTTTCTGTCAAAATCTGTCCTATTAAATAAAAATAAAAAATAAAAATAAATGAATGTATTTAGACTTTTTTTTTTTAAATATTTACCATAGTGTTGTCAGTAGGTTTTTTAAAGACACCTTTCAAAAGGGGGGGCACGGCCATAAGCTAATGCTATTTGTGAGGTCTTGACATGGAATAGTTTGGGGAGCCCTGGCTGAGCCTAGAATGTAGACAGGACACACACGTTTACATTTGTCACATTTCTCTATCCAGTCAGTTCAGCCATAAGGTACATACACCCTGGTCTTATTGATTTATTACAGGCGATCATAATATCAGGAAATGGCTTTTAAATTTCCAATTGTTGACTTTTTTGCATCAAAACATTTTCCCCCACCTCTTGAATGTAATGAGCACTGCAGTGTTTTCTTTAACCCCTTGACGTCACTGAACAATATTTTTCCTCTCGACCCCGTCAACATAACCTGTAGCTGTTGCAGGACTGTTTCTCCTGGGCCTCAAAGGCTTCCTCAGCTGCCTCTGTCTTAGCATGCCCACCACTGTGCAGTGAAGACAATCTCCTGTAAATTGCTTTTTCGATCAGTTTTGACATCAATCTGCTCCCATGGGAATGTGAGCATTCATGTGATGGCAGAGAGGAAGGTTTCTTTCCTTATGGATGTTGACAACCCCACTCAGCCTGGTTTGATCTGCAGAATTAACATAATATTACTGTACGTACTGAACTGGCTGTGACAGCCAAAGAAGGATTGGCTTTCTATACCAGACATTGGCGCCAGTGAGGTTAGGAAGTCATAGACAAGACAATAAAAGCTGCTGGAGGTCAGATTTGATATGCAGATTTAATTTCATGAATGCAATTTATGCATTTTTTAAATTTATAGATACATTTTGTGTTCCATTATCTGAGTGATTTTGCCACAGTAATTTGCAGTATTAATCCAAATAAGCTATTGGTGTGTTTAGCTGTACAAGTCTCTTGTAGTTATTGTTTATTTACATGAAATAAATGATTTCTTTTTCACTTTGCTTCAGTAAACTCTCTTATCTCATGTAGAAATAAAGAATAACTTCTGAAGCTTTTATGTGCTGTGAGATTCAAACTTCTTTGCACTCTGCAAACACCCTACAGAGAGAGAAATCCTTCACTTGTGGCGGAGTGAATAAATTCTTTATACCGTAAAAGTTGTTTTGATTCTACATAACAACCACACCACTGCTGCCTTTCATGTTTCTCTGCTCACTCTTTTTTATCTTTTTCCAGGACAAAGATATCTCATCACATCCACGGGAGCCTTGTATATTCTGGACGTCCTGCCTGAGGATGGGCTGAATAACTATCGCTGCACCACACGGCACCGCTACACCGGTGAGACTCGTCAGAGCAACAGCGCGCGTCTCATCGTGTCAGGTCAGTACTACATTCAAACTGGAGTCAATTTAATTGCAAATTGTCTTTGTCACTACTTACAGAGTCTGCGATGTGGTAAAAAAAAAGACAACAGGACAAAAACATATGTAGATATTATATTTGGTAATTACTGTAATATATGGCCCTATTGAACATAGATACGAAGATTTGTGGCAGTGGTTAAATTTGTGTTGTGTTTAAACCCCCGACCACCAGATAGCAGTGTCGTTATCTATCTTCATTGTTCTGTTTGCATAAAAAGTTAACTTTTTTGACGTACAATTTATCCATAAGGTGGTGTGGTCTGACAATTTTTCTAAAATTAGATTTAAAAATAGCAATATATCATCTTGTTTACAGTGTCACAGTAAATTTCAATACATTGAATTATGATACATATCGTCTCACTAGATTTTTGCTATTAGACAGCCTCAGTAGCCTATCCTTTTTTTTTTTTTTTACAATTCTATCTACATATGCGAAACAAAAACATAAGAGAAATGTATTAGAAAGATAGTAGACATGTGTCAAAAATATTTTCACTGCAATACAGAATACCCATGCAGAGAGAGATGATTTTTCACCATGATGATTTCACCGTGATGCGCAGGTGATGTATGCTTGAGTGGTAGGAGGAGGATTTATTTAGATTTATTAAGCGTTCTAGGTTGTTAGATTAAACCCTATTCTATGAACTATTATACATTTATTTATTTGAGAGCCACTGCCATAGATCATCCTTACATGTACTTTCACTTTTAAGTGGAATTTGGCCTTTTAAAACTGCAGACAGCGAAAAAATTATTTCCACTGTAAAAATGTTATCCCCTATGAATTATGGGTCTGCCTCTGAGATTTTGATTGATTAGCAAGATTGTATAGCAAGACCAGTGAATGGGTATGTCTGTCCAATTCTGTCATCCAGGCCAATCCACTCTAAGGCCAGCTATGAATTATGCAGCCAGTCAGTAACAAGTAAACAACCATAGCAATGCAGGCGGTACCGTAGTGTCAGTTCTGTTGTATTGTTGACAAATGAGGGTCATTTAACATGTTTTGCATTGAGGGTGTAGATGGATAAAGGGATAGAAAGATTGTCGGGGACAATAAAATCCCTCCAGAAATTTTAGGAACACACTGTTTTTCTCTCTTCTCTCTCTCGTAACGAAATATACAGTACATAGAACTGAATCTTGACCCCAAGAATCAATATTGGATTATACTGTCAAGTGCCTGGCAACGCTCACCACTAATTAACACTAAATTCTCTGCTCCTTCCAGACCCCACCAATGCTGAGCCAGGCATCTTGGATGGCTTTGACCACCGAGAGGTGATGATTAATCATCGGGTGGAGCTGCCCTGTAAGGCCTCAGGCTACCCTACGCCCAAATACCGCTGGCTGAAGGACAACAGCCCTTTGGAGCCTGACAGCCGCTTCCGCCAGACCATCACGGGGCTGCTTATAGAGAGCGCACAGCCCAGTGATGCTGGGACGTACGTTTGTGAAGTGTGGAACAGTTATGGCAACGCTGAGGTCATGGGGCACCTGTATGTCAAACGTAAGTCTTTTATTTAAAGGAGGGGATAATACAGAGGGTATTATCTGGTCATCCACATAAAGCAGGAGTTGCTGTAACCAATTATAACTAGTGGTGAAATAATTAATCAACAAAACTAATCGAGAATAGCTTTGATTATCATTTGATCAAAGTCATTTATCAAAAATAACTGAATAATTGATGATGGAAATAATCGTTAGTTGCAACCCTACTTGTTTTGTCCAACCAAATGTCAGAAAAGAAAGATATATTTTCCTTCACAGAAAACCCAGAAAACCAGCCATTAAAAAATTTTCGAACCAGTGCATTGTTGACAATTTTTGTTGCAAAAATACTTCAGTGGTTAATTGAGTACATATAATTGGAAATAGAATTATAAAATCAAATGAAATAGAAGTTAATTTTCTGTTAATGGATGACTCAGTTAATCAACTAATTGACCCTTCCTAAGTCCTGCCTTTTTTAAAAACAAAAGTGTTATTGTGCTTCAATAACAGTTGAGCAAACTTCGAACTCAGTTGAACCTTGGTCAAATTTCTCCAGTCCTGTTCCCTGCACTTGTGTGCTTGGCTTGTCTATGTTGAAAAGAGAGATTTTGAAGATGGTAATGAACAAGATCTGAAGATGGATACGATGTTGCTATAAATGTATATGCAAAATGGACATATACTACATATAGTCACACCTTGACTTAGCTAATGTCAGCAAAACACTAAGTATGATTGATGCTCGCTAATGTTTGATGTAAAGTAGCTTGATACTTAGCTAGTGCGTTGCTAATATTAGCTTTCAGATATAACTAGCCAATTAATGATTGGTGTAGATTAGCTAGCTAGTTAGCTAGTGTTTTGATACAGAGCAAAACACTACTATCTAACTAGCTAGCAATAGTAATAGAGATAGTAGTCATAACATTTTCCTCTGAAAGCTTCTGTAGCCATGCTGTTCAAATCCCACCTGAACTTTATCTACTATCTCCCCCTACTCTACATTCCTATCAGCCTCACAGTCATTAAACCAAACAAATCTGTGAATACTCCTTTAAAAAGACACAATTTCTCTTATTTTTGTGTACTTAGAGCCCTTGAAGGCAGTGGTCAGCCCTCGGAAGGTGAAAGGCAGTGTGGGTAGCAAGGTGTCTCTGTCTTGTAGCGTGAGTGGCTCAGATGAATATGAGCTGTCATGGTACCGCAACGGAGAGATCATCTACCCCGGCAACAACGTTCGTTTCACTGGACTCAACCGGGAAAACCTCATCATGGAGGGAATGTCGAAGAGTGACGGTGGAGCCTACCAGTGCTTTGCCAGGAAGGGCAAGATGTCCGCACAGGACTTTGTGCAAGTCATCCTCGAAGGTAAAGTGTGTGCGTGTGATTTGTAGGGCGGAGCAGGCACACAAATGCTGACCGAGAACCACAGTGTAGCAGCTGTCTTATGCATAATCAGTGAGTTAGCAGAAACACATTCAGGCCTTGGAGATCAATACAGGGTTTATGTGTTAATGGCATCCTGCTGTGACTCTCTGCTATGGACTGCCATTAGTATGATCATCCCAGACTTCACAAACATACAAAAATACACGCACACACATACACACGCACACTTGAATCCAATAGCTTACCTTGGCAGCGTTGCTCAGGCAACTGTCTCCTGTGGCCAGGGAGCTGTAAAAAGAAGATATTGATAATCTATAATCATGTGGAACAGATCTAGATTATCAGAAAGCAGCAGCAGGCAGACATAGATGTTTCAAAAGCCAACCGCTCTCTGTGTCTGGAGGAAACCTCTTGGATCACTGTTCAGAATAGAAGGCATAGTCTTGATGAAAATTCAGGATTTTTCTTTTTCTTTAGCTGCCTTATGATTATCTCGCACAAAAATAGGGTTTTATGACCAAGATTTACCTGTGACAGCAAATAACATCATCTCGAAAATACTCACAGAAACTGAACAAGAACACGAAAGTTTTTTACTGATCAGTAAAGAATAAATCACTTTTTCACAAGGAGCTTTGTGATCTGACCACTCTTGTTGTTATGCAATGTGTGCATAAGAGTGAGGTTTTTTAGTTCTTATGATCTTAGAGGGATAGTTTGGATTATTTGAAGTGGGGTTGCATGGGGCACTTATCCATGGTCAGTGTCTTAGATGGTGCTGACTCTGTCCACAGCAGTACATTGCTTAGCTTCCTACACCAGTACTCCTTCTGCTTCTCCAGACCGGCGATTTGCTGACTGCTGACTGCCATCTACTGTAGGTAATGCACTGGCTATGGATAAGTATCTCATACAACCCCACGTCAAATCATCCCAACTCCCTTTCCCTTTGAAAAGTGTACGCTGTACATCCATAACAACAAAGAAACCAGAACAAAGAACAGTTCTTCAAGAACAAAACAGGTTGCTGCTTGGGCAAAAATAGAACAATCCGCTGGGTTTGTATTGTGAAAATTAAGTCATTCTTTGTTTACTCAAATGACTTATTCTATCAGCTCTAATAATAGATGGGAAATCCTCAGCATTCATCGTGTTGTCGTTTTCAGCTTGGGAATTGTTTTAGGTCCAGCTTTTCTCTGTATGCTCGCCCACCCAAGCAACAATTAGTCAATCTGTTCACACATCTCTAACTGCCAAAGTTAGATGAACGAAACAGGCTTTCACAGTCATCTTAATAACAAAGTCAGGCTCAGTTTCAGTTTTGATAATTCAACTATTCACACATAAAAATTCTGCAGGCAGTTGGAGACATAGCCCTGGTTAGTCGATGGTCAATCAGGTGTACCGCAGAAGAATTGTGATAAAAACTGTCCCACTATATAAAGTGGTGTGGGAATAAGATACTATACAGTGAGCAGGTCATTATTGTGAAATAAACTCTGCCAGCTTGAAGCAGGATAATCTTGACGCTTACACAGTTACATAAAACATCAATAATATGACACAAAATATTGATTTAAAAAGGATTTCATTGATTTAAAAATCATATTATTGCTCCTCCAGAACCTGATGATGAACTACGTCTGTAGCAATGGTCTGTTATTCATAGCAACAGTCTGCTATACAGAAATAACAGACCCTAGATTACTGTAAACAACCAATCAGAATTGAGTAGTTAACAAATCCATGTAATAACAAGCGATTAAATGAGACTACAGGAGTTGTCAGGGACATTACACATCATCACACCGAATACTAGTCAGTTAGTGGTGATGATGCTGAAGTCTTGCCGCAATGGTTTATTATAGCCTAACATTAGCTTTTTACCTCTGGTGTGTCAAAAATCATTAAAGCGGTGTTTATTTTATTATGTTGCTGAACAAAACATGTCAGTATCATAAACTTTTGTTTGCAACAGAGCTTATTTTCTGCACTAATCCAAAATCCAATCCAATCCCCTTGGCTTTTTGTCAAAGGAACCAGAGTGATGGTAACTCCTGACTGGCCGACAAAAATATGTAATCTGTGCTACTTACATTAAACTTACTGTATACCAGTGCTTTTTAAAAAAAATAATGCTATTGACATTTAGCATCTCTTATACTCACCACTGCGTTCCTTTCCCCTACCCCCCACCACCCCACCCCCCACCCCCTCAACCCCCCCCCCTCGTCTCCCGCCACAGACGGCACTCCAAAGATCCTGTCCTCCTTCAGCGAGAAGGTGGTGAACCCCAACGAGCCTGTCTTCCTGGTCTGCAACGTCAAGGGCACGCCCCCTCCCAGGTGCACCTGGTCGCTTGACGATGATCCCGTCATCAAAGACAGCCACCACCACCTGGGCCACTACGAGACCCACGAGGGCCACGTGGTCAGCCAGCTGAATGTCACACACACCCAGGTGCAGGACGGCGGGCTGTACCGGTGCACATGCAGCAACTCGGCCGGGGTCGTGTACCACCAGGCTCGAATAAACGTAAGAGGTGCTTGTCAAATCAGCTCCTCCAAGAACAACAATACACATACCTGTCTGTCTCTCTGTGTGTCTGTCTCTGTCTCTCTGTCTAGCTGGCTGTCTGGCATTTGTAGTACATGAGCGCTGAATGTTGTTTGGATCTGAAAATTTGCTTTTTTAAAATGAATTTTCTTTTTTCTTTGCTTTTATGTGTGCTCTTATGGTGATTTGTTTTGGGTTTTTCCTCTTTCTTTGCTCATTTTTTAGTTCTAATATTAAATCTTTAATCACATTTACATTTTCTTTTAGGCTGTTCTCCACTGATTGATTTTTCAGTTCGTTTTTATGTGTTATTTCCTTTTTCTCTGCTCCTTGTATAATTTTTAATATTGTAGTCTCGTCTTTTTCTCTCCAAATTATTACTGTGCTTTTCCTACATGCCTGTATTTTTAGGTCAAATGAATTATCCTGGTTTGCTGCACATAAGCGTATCTGGATATTGGGTTCCAAAATGGGCTGGTTTGTAAATAGCCAGAAGAAAAATATATTTCTTCTGTTTGCATGAATAAATTTATCTGTGGATTGCTTGTGTGTGTGTGTGTGAGAGAGTGTTCATGTGTGTCTGTGTCTGCGTGTATTTACTCAAGCAGCCAATCCAACTCTTCACGATCAGATGTTAAAGCGATTACTCTGTTTCCATTTTATGAGACACAGAATGTATTACTGTTATGTGGGTGAGCAGCACGAGCAGAGTTATAAGTATCAGTAGAACAGTGTTATTTAAATGATCTGTTTTCCTTCAGATGGTTAGCGCACTTTAATCTGCTTGTCATTTCAGTGCCTCCCACTTAGAGTTAAGCATAAGATGTAAAACAAACAGGAAAATCTTTAAACAACAGCTCCTTTGCAAGTATTTTGGTGGCAGGTACAATCTGTGAAGCTGTAAAGAGAAACCTTTACTTAATGTGTTTGCAAAATCCGAGTCTGAAATATAGTTTTATTTAGAAAAACCCCAAAATATAAAGCAAACTTCACTAACCCGGTGATTTGATGCCAACACCACTATCCATTGAATGTCTTTATAGAGGGCTCTTTCTCCTTCTCTGTCCCTTTTTAGGCCGCGCCAGCATTCGTCCGATGAAAAACATCACAGCAATTGCTGGACGGGATGCTTTCGTTCACTGCCGTGTGATTGGTTATCCTTACTACTCCATAAAGTGGTACAAAAACTCGGCACTGCTACCATTCAACCATCGACAGCGAGCTTTCGAAAACAACGGCACGTTGAAGCTCACCAATGTGCAGCAGGTGGACGCCGGCGAGTATAACTGCAAGGTGATGGTCCAACCCAACAAGATGGACTCCCAGAGTGTCCATGTTCGTGTGAGAGGTAAGTTCCATCCAGTTAAATAGACAAAGTTAAGTTGATCTAAATATGCTGCACAACACTTTGTTTTGATATTTATATATTTTATGTTGGTAATCTGCTGCAACAGATCAACATGTAAAAACATTTGTTCTCAAAACAAATTTCCTTCACTCAACAGAAAGGTCTAATTTTAGTTTTTAGAGCCTGAGACAGACAGATATGCAGTGGTGTCCTAATTCATTAATCATCAGAGCATTGTAAAAAAAAAAGCTGATTAAATTCACAGGTGATCAAGCAAGTCACCACAAGGTTCCAGTCCTGGTTGTTAAAAGTGAAGTAAATAATTCTAATAACGCTGGATTTGATAGAAAGTATAAATTGGAAACATAAGGCACATTCTGAGGCACTTCTTTTCTTTGCCCACTGTCTACATGTGCATATAAAAATTGCCTCACTGGAAAAACCCATCAGTAGTTAGATAAATAAAAGACCCACTCACACAGAAAGGCAGACAGCTATATCATATAGCATAGATCTCACTGGACGTCTAAATTAATCTGCCAGATATTTCTCAGTACATCACGGTATCTAATGAAGACTCTATCAGCTAAGTGACTGATCTCCAATGAGATCTTATAAATGTAATAGGCAATACTAAAAAGGGCTTCCCCATTATGCCCCATTTCCTTCCCTCTGAACAGTATGCAAGGTTGTTGTCACTGTATTACACTTTCCAACAGAGCGAGGGAAACAGAGGGGGGGGGGGGGGGGGGGGGGGGGGGGGGGGGGGGGGGGGTGGGACTTAAGAGAGGAGCGATGATATAAAGCAACACTTCCCAGTGGTGCTATAGTGAGCGAGTGCATTTGTTAATTTACTCTGCTCATGCTTAAAATGCGGAAGTGTCTTTGGGGATCCCTGGAGTCCATTATCTCCACTTTGTTGTGAATTAAATAAGGTGCTAAAGTGCTGCTTATTTCACTGTTATTTGAACTCACTGGACACGCAAACACAGATGACTTGTGTGATGGCTGGAGATTTCCCAGAGAGCAGAAACACTGGCAATTTGAATAGATCTTATTGTATAACTGCGTCGTTATATTAAGCTGCCAGATTGACTCTGAACACTTTTTTTTTTTCTGGATACGATCTGTTCCGTTAATAAGGGCTTTAGATTGGTGAATAAAATGGTAGATTGATTTAGACTCTTAGAAAAAAAGGTGTTAACTAGAACCATATAGTGTGCTTTGGCTTGTCCCCATAGAGAACCCTTTTTGGTTCCTGGTAGAATCTATTATAAGGTATAAGGGTAGGGTAAAGGTTCCTGGAACCCTTGAAAGGGTTCCAGGAATTCTACAGAGAACCTTCTATAATGTAATGGTTCCACCCAGAATCTTTACATCTTCTAAGACTGCTCAGACAGAACAAGGTTCTACCAAGGTTTTCATCTAGAACCCACCAAGGGAGTTCTACCAAGAGCTCTTTTATATCACAGGACCCCACCCAGGCGGTTCTATCGAGAAACTTTTATCTTCCAAAGGTTTCACCTAGAACACACGCAGAGGGTTCCACTGAGAACTATTTTATGTTCCAAGGTTTCGGCTAGAACCTACCAAGAGGGTTCTACCGAGGGCCCTTTTATATTCCAAGGGATTCATCTAGAACCAACAAAGGGGGTTTTCCCAAGAACCCTTTTATACTCCAAGGGTTTCTCTTATAACCCTTTTATCATCTTCATCAGCTTCTGCACCTTTATTCTTCAGATGAGGGAAATATTATTGAATTGTCAACTGCGGTCCTCCATCATTTTAAGAATCTGTGTTACAGTTACCAGAGTTTAAATTCAATCAATCAGGTTTCAATGGGTAAAAACTTTATTTAATAATTTTGGAACAATTATGGTTTGATGCTTTTAAGAAGTCCTTTTTCCACAAAAGGTTCTTTGGTAGAGAAGGGTTCTTAGTGCAACCCTTCATCTTACAAGATGAAGAACCTTCAAAAAGAACCTTTTTGTAAACCAAGTGTAGTAGCCAGGCTGGAAAATAGGTGAGTATGTAGGTTAGCAGATCAATAGGTGATTTTTGATAGACAGAGGAAGTTCCAGTTCACTTGGCTTTCTTTTTCCACCACCCTGAATGAGTCATCTCAGTTATTATTTTTGTTCTGTTTTTTTTTCTCTTGTAGCTTCTCTTGCTGAAAGGACAAAATGTTCCAGTCTGAGAATGATGAGGAATTATTGCAGAATGTTTTGCTATTCAGGTCTTTTATGTTCCTTCAGTGACCTCTTTAAAGCAAGATAGTTAGAAGATTGTAGCATTACTCCAAGAAAAGGACACAGTACCTGCCACAGAATCCAGGGAATTAAGATGTTCTTTGAAACGCACAGTTTGATTTTCGTGTCTCTTTCCCCCTCTGTCTGCAGTCCCTCCCTACATTCAGCCCTTTGAGTTCCAGCGTTTCACCATCGGCCAACGTGTCTTCATTCCTTGCGTCGTCATGTCAGGCGACCGTCCTCTGGACATCACCTGGCAGAAAGACGGACGCCCAATCCCCGCCAGCCTTGGTGTGACTGTGGACAACATCGACTTCACTAGCTCACTGCGCATCTCCAACCTGACACCCGACCACAACGGCAACTACACCTGCATCGCCCGCAATGAGGCTGCTGCTGTGGAGCACCAGAGTCAGCTCATTGTGAGAGGTGAGGAAGCACAAAGGAACAGATTATATATCTGATGGCACCTAGTGGACTACTATAATCTCTAGCATGTGCGGGTTTTCATTTTAAGAAATCCCTGCAGCACCAAACTTCACTTATTAGTTCCTGCTGTCTGGCTGAAGGTAAAATCGACTGGTGTAGTATTTGACTGGTGTGAAAACCTGCATTCACAGGCTGCGGTATTATAAAGACACCAAAAACATATCATGTATCAATGTCAACTGTTACCTGTGTTTATGTGTATGTGCAGTGCCTCCACAGTTTGTGGTTCAGCCTGAGGATCAAGATGGGATCTATGGGAAAACTGTGACTCTGAACTGCTCTGCTGAAGGCTACCCACCACCCACCATCGTATGGGAACACTCCAAAGGTACATTAAGCACAGCACGCATTACCTGAACCTGCCAGCTACAAGCGAAAACAAATCACACTTTTGAATTCAAACTCACAGAATAACAAAGCTGAGTTTAGTCTCCTGAATCATCAGGAATCTGCTATAGAATTCAGCATCTGATAAATGGCTGGGTATCTCAGACTTTCTTAAATGCTCTAATAAATCAGACTTGGTGAGTAATAATGCAAACTAAACTTGAGATAAAATGAAAAATGGCTTTTTAACCCTTTTAGACCACATCCCCATTTGTAGTGTGCTTCTGTTTAACAATACATGCCCCCCAAAACATCAGTTTCTTTGTATTCCTATATCAAAATCCAATCATGTCTTCTTTATATGTAGGCTTGAACCAACCAGTTGCAACCAGTAATATCATGACATCCGCTAGAGATGCACCCAAATCCAAATATATTATTTGGGAAAGCATGCTTATTATTACTAACTTTTATCTAATTATTGTGAACTGCAGTGAGATTAACAGAGATTTACTTTTTCAGTTTCTGATTGTTCTGTTAGGTTAAACATTAAAATCAAAGAAGACATACAGGACAACTGACTGCAACAATGAACACATTCAGTGATGTTTCTGGTCTGTATTGAACTGCAGTGATTGAAGGTTGCAGCCTTTAGTTTTCAAATCACTCTGAATATTTGTCTGTTTTTTAATCAGTAGTTGTTTTTTTCCATACATGTTTACTGCATATGTAAAAAATATATATTCTGTTGTACTACAACTATCAAGTATCAAGTAAGCAAAAAAGAATTGAGTTATCATTTACTGTAATGATAATTTTTCCAACCACAGCCTACAATTTTGTGTGTATCTGGCTGGGACACACTGGTCTCAGGTTGTGGTTCTTAAAGCTCATATGTTAGTGTTTTTACAGATGAGTGGGTTCTATTTGCTATTTGCACACACAGTCATCTGCCCTGTATAGGTGGGCTGGAGGCTTGCAGGATTTCCACCTGCATCATTAGAGATTCATTAGAGACAGACAGAAACAGACAGACAGATACACAGACACAGAGATAGGATGTAAGCAGACAGACAGACTGGGAGGCAGCAGGTGAGTTCAGCCACTTGAGCAGGGCAGATGAAGAGGGGCCCCAGGTGTTCGCTCCATCATCCATATAACGAGGGATGAAAGCTTCACCAACAGAAGGACAACAACCAATGAGGAGTAGCGCATGAATGTGTGTGCGTGTGTTTGTGTGTGTGTGTCAGGCCCCATGATCAAAGGAATGAAAGAATCAGATCTGCTTTTCACCCTTTGATTGGATTTGTGTGTGCGGGCGTGCGTGTGTGTGTGTGTGTGTGTGTGAGACAAGCAGGCCTCATGCCTGATTACTACTGTCTGACCAGTCCTGATCAGAACAGAGAGATCAGGCTGACTAGTGAGTGTGTGTGTGTGTGTGTGTGGTGTGTGTGTGTGTGTGTGTGTGTGTGTGT
The DNA here is from genome assembly GCA_034769285.1 of Lutjanus argentimaculatus. NCBI lineage: Eukaryota > Metazoa > Chordata > Actinopteri > Lutjaniformes > Lutjanidae > Lutjanus > Lutjanus argentimaculatus. The sequence goes on from JAWZSL010000001.1 coordinate 11,065,154, forward strand.
GTGTGTGTGTGTGTGTGCGTGCGTTTGTGTCAACTCAGTTGTAGCGTTAAAAACAAGCTTTACCTATCCAGAGGGAGGTTGGCCTGGCTGCAGGTTGGTTTTGTTGTTTTTTAGGACCTTTTCACATGTTCTGTTGTTCTGTAACAGGGTTTTCTCCTTAAAATTTCTAAAATCCAATTTCCTCTTGCCTGTAGTGCTATTTATCCATCTAGATTGTTTTGGTGTGAGTTGCATAGTTTTGGAGATATCAGCCATAGGTCTGTCTTCTCTCAAATATAATGTGACTAAATGGCACTTTGCTTCTGGTGCTCTGAGTCATGATTTCTGGAAAGAGGCACTGTTGTTGTGCTTTTCAAATGTATTTTTTGGCACTTTGAGCACCACAAGCCAAGTGCCATTTAGTCCCATTATATTTGAGAGAAGGCAGACAAGTGAGATCTGACGCGAAAACAGCACATTTAGTGATTTGTTGAAGCTTGTGAAAATAATGAATTTGATGTCTGATGCATCTTGTTCAAGAAAACACTCATACTGGAAACGCTGATTATAAAGGCTTGACTTTTGCACAGGAAGTCAGTAAAACATAAAGCCGTGATAAAAGCCACCAGAAAATGCCTGCTATCACCCAACTCACATCAGGAGTGTCACCAAAGTCTGGCCCAAGCGTGACCCACTCTGCACTAACAACATTCTGGGACTCTGATTTTCTCTCATGTCCTTTGTACTTTTTGCCAGACTTGAAATAGGTATTAAATTGCATTCATAATGGTTTTAACATTTCTGAAATTTAACTTGTTGAAACCTGCAGAAACCCTGCACAGGATATCAGTCAGCTCAAATGGGCAATGAAAATCACCACCCTCGGACAAAAATGTATCCAGGGCAGGTGGCTTGGGAAGCTATCGCCTAATTTGTTGTAAGCCAGAGTGCAGTTTATCCAGACAATGGCTGTCTGGCATGCTTTTACTGCAACAGAAGTAGCTAAGAGCCAGATGAGTGTCTCTGGGAGATATGGAACAGTAAGTAAAGGTCAACTGCTATTAGCATAACGACTAGCACCATTTGGATATGCAAAATCCATAATTCAAGGAAGAACACATCTCCCTCCCTCTCTCTCAGAGCCAGGGGAGCAGGAACAAAGTCACCACTTGACCCTGTGCTGGACACGGCCACTTGACTGCATTTTAATTAAAAAGCAAAAACTCACAGCTCACTAAATAGCCTAATCTCTACACGCTAACTTTAACACGAGCTAATGCAACGCCTGGCTCAGTTCACACATGTGTTTAATACTACATGAGCAAGGTGGGATACAGTGCTTTCATCACTATAGGAGCAGAGCGCTCTGAAGCCTTATAATTCAGTGTCAGTGACACACAGATTTAAGGCTGCCATTGCAGGATGAGATACAGTATTGTTTGACAATAGAACAAGAGTGATTATATCATTTTCTATTAAAAAAGATAGGTATTAATTACAATGCAGGCAGCAGGCCAGAATGTGTCAAAGATGCCAAGTCCAATTATTTCAGAGATGCTTCAGTGATGGATATCAAATGTCAGTCGTATTGGACTGTTGAGAAAAGATGTGCACAAAGCATCACTCTACAACAGGGATACTCAGCTTGCTTTGCCAATGGGCACTTTTGCAAAATGACAAGAGGGGGCCAGTAAATAAACAAACATTAATAATAACATTGTTTATCATATAAAATGAATAAACATTAAAAGACCCATAAATCTTAGCTATTAATTATTGCTTGCTTGTTGCTAGTTTCTATAACTTCGGGGAAAACACTGGATACATCATCAAGTGAGGAAGGAAGTGGGCACATGTGACTAAATAACATTAATAAACATTTTCATATTACCTCATCCACGAACGTGATTTCTGCCAGAGTCGTGTCAGATAGATTCTCATCAGCTATGATGGCACTTCACGACATCATCAAACTACATCTTTTGTCATTGTTTCAATGTGAGAGGGACCCATAACAGCAGAATTCACATATTGTGCAGTTATTGACAGATGAATTGGATCTTTTACTGCATTTAATAATTGCAGCTGCATTTTAGTGATGCTTTGGTTACATTTGGTAGAGGTTATGCAACATTAAACGTAGCTGGACCCTCTTCCATCATGCAATCTCTGAAATATTGGAATGATTCATAAACATAAAGCATGAAAATTAACTGTTCACACCAGGGGCAAGTTAATCACATGTTTAAGCTCTTTTAGTATCAAATACACATTTATAGGATCAGAATTATCCTAATTTCTGTGCAACTTTTGCTTGTCTTCAGCTTTGTCTTCTCCAGCATAGCTCACCATCAGATTCTGCTGCACTTTAGTACTCAGACACCAGCATTATCAGTGCCTCCATGTTTGTGTCTTTCTGATGCTCGGCCACTTCAGTTTGATTGGCCAAAGCCAGGTGGCAACCGCTAGGAGTTCAGCACTGTGAGCTGTGTGTTCACATGGGTGGCAAACACTTCTTACCCTTATCCCTACCCCTAGCCTAAGATCAAAACCACCTCCCCTTTGCCACTCTTCCCTCATTGAAATGACGAGAGGCAGCAAGTTAGTGTGCGGTACTGTGAATAGGCTTTTCATACAAAACTGGCATAAAAACAGTGTGAATCAGTTTATTTTCATTGTGAATTAGAAAATGCTTGGAGGGCCACCATGTACCCTACCATGGCCAGATTTGGCCCATGGGCCGCAATTTGACTATCACTGCTTTACATGTTCTGAAACCTGATAAATCCATGCCTTCAGGATTAGTCTGTCCTCTGCTTAGATTACATCAAAATGTGTTTTTAGGCCATTTACTGTATGTAGTCGTTACAACTATTTCTACTGGATCTATTAAGTGAACAAACATGAACCCGAAGAATAAATCCAGAGAGTTCACACACAGGAATAAACAGTCAGAAGAAATCCTCGTCTAGCTGCAGTTAACATGTTTGAATCTCACTGGCCTGTCCCAGTGTTGAAGGCCAGCAGCGATGCAAAGCCTCTCTGCTCTCCTTCTGTTCTGCCTGTTGTTCCTCTGCACCAATCTGCTGTCTTGTTAAACATGAGCATTATGTCTGTTGTGATTGCATCACACCAGCAGCTCGGCCTGCTTCACTGTGCTCAGCAGCTGTTTGGCGGTTTAAGGATTTAGGCCTGGTGTTAAGAAACATGTTTACAATCCTCCCCAAATCTGACAGGCTTTGTCATCAAATCTGTAAACACAGACGCATGGTCAAATGAATGCACGCACACACAGACTGACACACTAGAGGTCTGCTTACTGTTAAGTACTCCATTTGCATTATGCATCTTTTTCTACGGAAATTTACAGATCGTATATAGTCATGTGTGTACATTTATACATTCTGTACAAATTATATATCTCTGTATACATCTCTCTCTTTTCTTTGTCTTTTCTCCTCCTATATGAACCAGGTGCGGGTGTCCCCCAGTTTCAGCCCATCCCACTGAACAGTGGCTCTCGCGTCCAGCTGCTGAGCAACGGTTCCTGCTGATCAAACACGTGCTGGAAGACGACAGTGGCTTCTACCTGTGTAAGGTCAGCAACGACGTGGGAGCTGATGTCAGCAAGTCCATGTACCTCACCGTCAAAAGTAAGAGCCTGCGTCTGATGCACGATCAATAAGAGCTGATGGGCAGTAATCACTGTGTATTTTAATGTCTGGGTTGGTGCAGCAACAAGCAGCTGTTAAAAAGGATTCCCAGCTGTGGGATTTTATAGATAGCTCCTTTTAAAGTTGAATGGCCAGACATTAATTTTGTGAAACATGGAAGGAAGGGAGATTCACATCAAGAGATTCAATCGACAAGCCGTGCAAATGATGAACAGAGTCTGTATCAGTCTGGTCATAATCCATCTAGAGCAACACTTCACTGGCCAAAGTAGTTTGTGATGAGCTTCAGCTGGGAAAAAAAAAAAACATTTTACAAGCCAAGCAGTACATTAAAGGTATAATATGTAACATATCCCTATAGCAGTTGCTTGGTCCTTAAAAAGTCTTAAAATGTCTTAAATTCACATTTACTGATAAAAGGTCTTAAAAGGTAATAAATAGTATTAAATTCTGTTTGGGAAGGTCTTAGGTATTTATTTATTGAACACTATAATGTTTATGAAATGGCCTAAAATTCACTCTGAGTACAAGAGTTGAATTTGAATGCCTCTGTTATCCTGTAACAGTCTTTTAGGTTTTCGCTAATAAACATTTTTGCACAAACCTTCTTAAAATGAAGGATTAGTTGGATTAGTTTTGCTTTACTTGCAATTCTGAACTGGCAAAATATGTATTTACTCAGAACAATATGTCTATATTTTCACATTTGATCTTTAGTTTTTCATTACAAATTGTCCGTAAATTTAATTAACGCTACTACAAGGACCTTTCATATCTTGTAGATTTTGGATGCCGCAGTGGACAAAAGCAATAGTTTCTCCACTGTAATAACCACAAAATATAGCATCAAAAATACAGTTATCTAAATAAAAATCTCCTCCTGCTTCTTTTTTAGTGACTACCATAATACTTACTGTGACTTTGTCTGGGGAAATGTAAACACAGGCTTGCTTCATCTGATTTCACTGAGAATCGGACCCGGTGACAACCGTTAAGAGATACTCCTGTACATAGAAAAAGCCAATCTTTTCATGGGTGATCTTGTTTGCTTATGTAGGTCATATAGAGGCACCAGTATTAAATTTAAAGTTTTTCATAAACAGTTAAAAAATCCTTGTAGTAGCTTTAAACACTGTTATTAAAAAGTCTTTAATTTAACTTGCTGGTACATGTAGACACCCTAACTAAAGGTGCAGGAGCTGTTGAGCATTTTTCTGTACGCAGACAGCGTATCCTCCTGTTTATTCTGCTGAGTAAATGTAAGCATGTTTCTGTTCGTGCGTGTGTTCTGTTCAGTGGTTGGCATGTTTATGTCCCAGACTACAGGTCTCCTGCCTCCAGTGAGCATTAGCATGTAGCTCCCCTGTAGCGCCAGGAGTGGCTCCTCATTTTCATGGTGCTTAGATGCAAGTGAAGCTTATTTTCCCCATGCTAATGTTATCAAACTGGAGCACGAGGACCCCCGCTGACGGGCAGACCTCTCTCTGTCTCTGTCTCCTTCTCTCTATCTCTTTTTCTATCTCTATCCTCACTGTGCAGCCCAAAGTCTGATATACAGAGCACAAATATGAAAAACATGACTACAGTTACAAGGAACACATTAAACTTTGCATTTGAAGTGAGTCTGATGGGATAGAAGTTGTAACTGACCCTGACCTCTGACCTTTCTGTAAAAAGGGAAGCCAACTAAATAATTTGTGTAGAACTTCCTTCTAGATAAATCAGTACTTGTTATCATTAATATCAGCTGGCATGTCGTGGATATTCATGTGTCAGTGTAATTAAGCCTCGCAGTAAACAGGGTTGGGAGCTGCCACTGTGTGAAGCTGTCAGTGTTACAGCAGCAGGCTCACAGATGCACATGCTCTCTGTGTTTTCATAGGTCAGTTTGCTGACTGTAGCACCCAGTTGCTATGCAGCAAGTTGACCTATGGCTGTACTAACCTTTTTTCTTCCATTTTCTACCACGCAAAGAGCAAACACTGCGGCTGCAGCTACAGTAGACTCAACTCTCGGAAGCACATCTAACTCCAAACACTAAGCATTGATTTTTAAGACATTCTTTATTTATTTTAACTAAAGAAAACTGCAAGCAAACAAGGTCTAGTGTCATGCAGGTTGTTTTAGCTTATATAACTGAAAAATACATATAATAAATTCTGTTAGTGATGTGCTTGTGCTGTATTTAGTACACTGCGTTATACTAATATGAGAGAAGGCTCAGCATAAACAGGTAAGAGAGGGAGGACATAGATCAATAATCCAATCAGTGAGGTTATTGCACTGAACTACAGCACACATCTTCTCCTTTTCTCTCTTCTCTGACCTTTTTTGTTTTTGGTCCAGGAGGTGTTTTGGTGCCTTTGCGATGAGTCCACTGACAAAATAAAATATACAACAGTAAAAAGAGTATTTTGCTCCACACTAGTCATCCCCAAATCACTGAGATAGCTAGTGGTGGGTAGAGTACTAAAAAGCTATACTTAAGTTTAAGTACAATTACTGCCATGAAAAATAACCCAAGTAAAATATCTGGTTAATAAATTACTAACAAATTATTAAGTATGAGTTACTTTCTTTTTTGATACTTCTTAGGGTGTAAGCAACATGCAAGATGACACATTATGCTAACTGATTGTGAAAGCACACCAATTTAAAAGAATACTGGATCACTAAGTTACAAGATAAGTTAACTTAAGTAACATCAAAGATTAACATTACACATGGGAAATGAACATAGCTAAACTTGATTTGCTCACTACATTTTCACCTAGAGTATGTGCAGTTTACCTTAATGTGCTTTTGGAGGTTAGAAGAGGAGTTTTTGAAAGTGGAAATCTCAGTGTTTCTCAGGAGGCACAGCAAGCACTTTTCTTTCAGATGAGATGTCACGGTAGCTCACTCGGTAGAACAGTCCTCTGCAGAGACCCTGTTTAATTCCAACCTGTGGCCCTTTGCAGCATGCCTTCCCCACTCTGGTGTTTATTTCTCAAGAGATAAGCACCACCAAGAGACTGAGCACAGTTTTTTTTTTTTAAAGAACATGAAAATGATTAGTTCCTTAAAAATACTGCTTTTTACAAATGTGCATTACACTGCACTACAATACATTACAATGGAGAAATCTACAGTAGGTGTGTGTTTGTTGTGTATGTTGTGGTATTGAAAGGGGGCCAGTAGCAGCAATGCACATGTGTGATGCAGGAGTTTATGAGCTCAATGAAGTCTGGTGTTGTGGCCTACTTTCTGCTGGTGTGTGTACGTACAATTTACACACACGTAAAGAAGATGAGATGAATTTTCAAGTGTATTTTCCTCACTCTGCTCAATTGGCTTGACGCAAATCACACTGCTCCACCCCTCTGTGGTTGGATACGTGTGTGTGTTTGGAGAAGATGAACAACAAAATACGTACAGTATATAGGACATACTAGAAAGAGCAGTGGTTTATATACATATATATATATATATATATATATGTATACACACACACACACACACACACTTCTGTATATATGCTTTTGTTTGTGTGCATCTTGAGGGCATGTGAGGAGTAAACTGAGATTGCAGGTATAGTTTAAGTTTCAGTTTCATTGGTCTTTGTAGTCAGTTGTATCATCTACCATAGCAGAGACAGAGAGATTGAGTTGACCCACCGAACACACTCTGCTGTTGCTCAAGGCTCCAGTTTCATGCTGTTCTCGGCTCTATCAAAGGGAATTTTGACAGCTTTAGTGCTAAATAATGTAAGCTTACTTCTCATAACTAGTAGTTTCATTAACATGAACCGTGATGGTAACATTATTTGCAGCTTTTATTATTTATATCAAAGACATGTTCTTTTCTTCAGATGAATTTTTGAGTCGTCATTTTTCATTCAAATCAATTTTTGTTCTTGCTACAGAGCGAAGTAGGATCGTAAATGTTTTTTCAAATGACGACTATCATTCATTGCTTGTCAGTTAATTGTTCCCTTATTTGTTGTACACATTGACTGCATCCAGTATACAGTATATTATTATGGCTGAAAAAAATCATACTAAACCATTTTTATAACATTTCTATTTCTTTTTGACACACCTGCACGGAGCCTCCTCTTCTAGCCCTTGTCTCTTTGGGGAATATGCACTCGTACAATTGCAATATTCAGTGTCACTTTAACTAATCCTGGCATTACTGCCAACAGCTTGTAATTTTGTCTAGTTCTTCATCTTATTCAGACCCCTGTTATCAAATTAAAATAAGTGGTAAATGCAGGATTATTTACATATTTATTTTCCTGAGCCTTTGTTGTATATAATTATAGTTATTTGAAGAACACCTGCTGTTAAAACTTTTGAAAAACATTTTTACTATTTTTCAAACACTCCATTTTGCAGTTATCTACAGCATGAGTTCAAACACTTTCCCTGTAGCCTTGTGCTATTTGCGATGACAAAACACCACAAATAAGACAACATACCAACATTTTTTTGGTAAATCTGCTGCAAGTTTAGTAATTTTTTCTGCATAAATCGCAAAAATCTGGATGGATTTTTTGACAATACCTGCTTATGTCCTCATCCAATTCAGAACTAAAACAAATAGCTAGACACCAACATTGTGCACATTTGTATTAATTAGAGCCCAATTAATATATTTATCAACTAATATTGGCCTAATATTGGCCTATCACAGGTATATTAGTCTAAATTATCGGCATGTATGTTGTCCGATATGCGCCTATATTTTTCCTAACAGAACATAATGCAGATTATTTTTATTTGTTAGCCTTACAGGCAGCTTCACTGTATATTTGATTCCTTTCTTAATTCAGGTTTAATATATACATATATTTGTGTGTTTTTTTAATTTATAGTTATTTATAATTTTTTTTAAAAAAAACCTGTGAAAGTTTGCAATTTCAGTGCCCTGATGTCATTTATTTTAATGTTGATTTGTTAAACTTCAAAATATCCTGCATCCGTTAGATACCTTTGTCACCAGTATTAACCATTTGAGGATCTTTGCAAAAAATGTGTGTTAATGAATATATATTCTATATTCTGCATAAAGAATATTGGCAGACAGATCTGATTTATTTGCTCCCCAGTACTGGCATTGGCATCAGCTCAAAAAATCCAGGATCGGTTTGGCTCTAATGCTGCAGCTAACATGCTAACAGTGCCTTCATGACATCACCATAATATGTTATAATCATTAACATTGAATATAGATTAAACACATGTGAGAACAATTCTCTTTTTACATTCTGTCCATTTACTCCTGAATAACATTTCTCTCGCCGTGTCATTTAAAACCTCTAAATCATTTATGATTCAGTTAGCATTGACATGACATCTTCACAGCAAGAATAATTCACATTACAGGAAACAGCTGTGAGTTCTTTGGGCCTATGATAATGCTCTGTGCTGTTCCCTCCTCTGCTGTCATTGGCTGCACAGTCATTACATGCTGGCTCAGCCACATGCTTGTCACTCATCAACAGATCACATTTCATGCCCTTTAAACCCCAAACTGTACTCGTACACTCAAGATGCTTTCTGTAAAAGTGTACTTACTCGCATGAGTGGTTTGAAAAAGGGAGACCATTACAGTACTGTGCTCGTATTCACCAACACCATCCTGTCCATTTCTCAGTGTTTGTGTGTTTGTCTACAATCAAACAGTATGATCCTTACATTCTGCAGGTATATTTTACTTCTTGCACGCGCATTTGCAATTACGTCCATTTTTATATCCATTCATGGTGCATTGTGTTCATTCTACTTGCATGCAGCGTGTGCGATTGTTTGAGTGTGTGTTACGAGATGCTGGAACTCTTGAGTGCATTTCAGCCTCATTTAAATCCGTCAATACTTCAATTAGAAGCCGACGAAGGGGCTCAAGGGAAGAGCAGTCCGCATGTTTCTCTGCTTTATTTGCACTCTCTGGCTGTCTTTGTTTCTTACATTTCCAGCAATGAGAGAGAGAGAGAGAGATTAAAAAGATAAACAACACATTATTTGTTTCATTTTATACCCTTGTTCATTTGCTGGCAGCTGTATGTGTCCTCCAAGTGTCTAAATCCCCCATCGCCAACAACAAAGCATACATTTATTTAACATCTACAGATAATTTTTTAGCTTCACTAAGTCACTCTACTAACAAAACAGTTCTTCTCTCAGATGGATATTAGAGTAATACATCATTTATTTTCATCATTAAACATCAGTCTGCACTGCTCCTGTGTGTGTCTCTGTGCATGTTTTGCTGTTAGTCCTTTTTGTAATGTGACAAAAGAGAATTGTTCTGCTTGTATAATAGCAGAACCCTTTTTGACGTTTCAGAGAACTAAAGATCTTTTTAATGTATGAGCAACTCAATTCAAAAATCCACAGTAAACAATAATTTGTTCTTCAATCAGTTCGCTTAGCCTTATTTTTTGTCCATGTTGCGAATTCAAGCAGGATTCAAGCATAATTCATCAGCCCCGCAACAAATGCTTAGCAATTACTCTAGTTAATGTTTGATGTAGAGTAAGCAGCTAGTTTGCTAGCATTTTGCTTTGTCTCTTTTATAGGTCCCCCATCAACATTTTTCAACTATTTTCAAAATTTGGTTTTCTTTTCAACATTGAAGAGCCCAGCACATATCTAAGTACTGGAAACAGGACAGGAGAAATTTGATTAAGGCACCAAGCTTGCTCAACTTTTATTGGACCACAGAGCGAAGAGGGACAGGAAGGGTCGATTTCAAGACCAAGGCTATACATTTCTTGTTTTGACTATTTGTCCAAACCCCAAAAATATTCAATTTACTGTCATATATGCCAAAGAAAGCTATACAGTGGACGGTTCGCTAAACCTCTTCTGAGAAGCTAACGTCCAATCATAGCTTATGCAGCAAATGTTTTTGCATATCTGAATTTAAATCTTTCCACATGCTAAAACTATTGACAGTTTGTAGATGTTGTCTTTTTATTTACCCTCTCCAAAACAAAGAGAGGAGGAATGAAAAATGGATTAAACAGTTGCTATATCTGCTCTAATGTAAGTTAGCATGCTGGACTAACTAGTTTGCATGCCGTTTTAGCCTAAATCTTTTATCATGACATCATGCACCAGATGTATCCATCAACTGCATATTTAAGACACCTTTTACAGGGTTTTGCAGAGACATTGTTTTCAGTTAGTCAACATTAGCTTAATTAGCTGTCTACAACTGATAAAATCTGGCAGCAGCAGGCATAATCAATGTTTGCTGTCTAGGAACGAGAAGTCACAGTTGTCATTGTAAACTGCATTATTTGCCATCAAACAAAAAAACTTGACAGGCATACCAACATGAATAATTAAAGCAGGGCTGCAAAAACAGTTCTGTCATTGTTGATTAATCTTCTGATTATTTTCTTGATTAATCTATTTATCATTTAGTCTATAAATATTTTGAATTTTCACAATTTCCCAGAGCCCAAAGTGGTGTCTTTAAGTTGCTTATTTTGTTCAACCAACAGTCCAAAATTCAAAAACTTTTCATTTACTATCATAAATGACAAAGAGAAGCAGAAAATCCTTCCATTTACAAAGGAAGGAAGGAAATAGGAAATGTTTGACATTTTCTAATGTCAAATGACGAATTTTCATTTGATCACTTAATTGATTGATCGACTAATCGTCGCAGCTCTGTATTAAAGGCCCATCAAATAGTTTCCAATAATTTTTTTCTTCCTCTGTTGATCAACTGATTTGTTGTAGTTTTAGTTTAAAATGTAATTTAACTTGAAGCTAAAGGTCATTCAAGTGTGTTTCTGTGAGAACAATGTGCTTGAAATTATGCTTCTGGTTTTATTATACAACATCCATGTTGACAGGCAGACATGATGAGGGGAACCTGACAATGTGGTCAAAGATCAGAAAGGATCCACCTTGCTCTATGTTTCTTTTTCTATCTTATTCCTCCATACCTCCCTCACCTCCTGTCTGCACCTTTTTGTCTTTGCACCCCTCCCACACCCCTTTCTCTCCCTCTCTATCCCCTCAGCTTTCTTTTCCTCCCTCGTCTCCCCTCTTCCCACTCACACTTTCTCCTCTATCCCGCCCGTGTTTTATTACCAGGTCCCTGTAATATCGCTGGATATTAAAAAATATACATCAACCGAGCAATTATGGGCTATCAAAAAGAATAGGTTTAGCCCGGGGCCCTGCGAGTGCTGCACGGTGGATGCATGGAGATGAGATGAGGAGGAAGCGAGTGAGCAGGCTCACCTCAGCTCGGCCCACTGAAGCACAACCAAGATCGCTGGAGATTGTAGAACATTTTAGATACTGCAGTCTACATCACATGGTAGTGATCTTGAATACATGATAGCATGTTTCATTCACACACACACACACACACACACATACACATACAAGGTCACAGACAGATTTAAACATGTCCAGATACACAGAAATGTATTCATGAATGCATATTCATATACAAGAACAGTCTGTACACACACCTACACAAACAAGTGTGCACTCACACAAACATACATGACAGATATTCAAATGCACACATGATTTCACAAAGAAACATGTACACACACACACAGGCTTTTGTGCTGCCATTGTTCACCCTTTCTCGAGCTCTTTCGTTGAGCAAACACAAGCTTCGTCGATGTCAACTTGCACTGCCAAGGCCTCAGATTTAGATGGAGAAAATAGCCCCTGTTAAGGAGCAATAACATTTAGAGAAGGGGCTGAGAAGACTCTTTTAATAGGACTCACTTAAAATTCATAGTTGCTATGCAAAATAAATCAGCGATTTCCTGCGCGGGGGCAGTGGGAGAGGGGATGATGGTGTGGGGAGCGAGGGAGAGGGAGGGGCTGCGAGTGAATAAGAGATGAGGTTTAAACGTTGGCAGTCCCAAGTCTGACACATTCCATCATGTTGGGGGTGGGCGGGGGTTGAGGGTGCACACACACACTCACAGACCTCGTTCATGCACACAAACACACATGCATGTAGTACCCCCTTTGGATTTTTGTTGGCTGCATCAAAGACAGAAATAATGTGTGAAAAAAGACAGAAACATGTTGAAGGAGTTGGTGTTTATTTGTTTGTGTGTGGGGGGGTACTGTGTGTGGTATCTGTATTTGTGTGTGAATGTGCTTGTTAACTTTCTTTACAGTAATATATATACTGTATGTTAACTAAAGATCCACTGATACAGTGACAGGGCCAGTATTGTTGTGTATTAGCTGTTATTACCTTAAAGACATGTTTGAAGTCACTTAAAACAGTGTTGCCATTAATTTTTTTTCCCCCCAGACAACACTTAGAAGTTAATTCTAGTCATGGTTGCAGCACTGGTTCTAGAGATTCCAGTGTTGGTCTATCTGTCAGTCAGCTGGTCAGACCAGCACTTTGATGAACCATTGAATCAGCTGCCATGAAATTGGCACAGATATCCATTGTGCCCAGATAATGAATCCAACTGACTTCTCCTCTAGCGCCACCATGAGCTTCATATTTGTAGTTTTAATGTCTTGACAACTACTGAATGGATTGCCGTGAAATTTGGTACACACACATGCATGTTCCACTCAGGATAAATTGTAATAACCTTTGTCAGACTTGGCTCAACTCTCTGACAAACAAACGCAAGAGGGGATGCAACTGCAAATGATATTTATTTAACAACGTAATCAACAGAACCTAAGGCTAACGAAATACAACAATCTATGTCTGTAATGTGGAATGTCAGTAGTGGGTGCGGGTGCATGGCTGTGTGTGTGTGTTGGATGCAAACTAAAATGAGAAGGGACGACAGGTGAGCTGCAGGGTCAAGCCGGGAATGGGAAGCCAAGAGAGAGAACGGGCAGATTCCACAGGTGCTTATAGCCGCAGCCCCGCCCACTAAGACACACACCGGAGGTCCATGATCAATCACGCTCTGAAACAGAAAGGAGAGAGGGCCAGCAAGACGCCACATACACACACATACAATCCAAACAACCCCACTCCACTTGGGGGTTGTCACACCCCCCCCCTTAAGACGGGACCCCCAAAGGGGACCCGTCACAACCAACCTACAACTAACATCTAGGAGCAGCTGGGCCAGTTACAACCTAACATCTCACCATAACACCCATACATGAAACAACATGAATAATTCCCCTCCCAAAACCCAACCTTAACTCACCGCCTCGCCCAATACTCTGCAACCTGGTACCGGGGAAGCCTATTTAAAGAGAGTGGGAGACAAGGGAAGAGCAGGAGAGTAGAGGCAGGGATAAAATTACATGTCAAAACATACAATAGACAACACACAACACTCGACCCAATACCCCAACCTATACTCTACGGCAGAGGCGCCCTCGACAAAGCATCTGCCAAGACATTATCTTGCCCTTTAATATGACGTATTTCCAAATCGTAACCTGCAAAAAGAGAGACCACCTGACCAGCCTCTGATTTGGAGATTTCAGGGTACCCAGGAACGTCAAAGGATTGTGGTCTGTATAAACAATAAGAGGTGCCGTCCCCCCCACGTACACCTCAAAGTGCTGCAAGGCCAAAATGAGTGCCAATGCCTCTTTTTCTATGACCGAGTAGTTGGCCTGATGATGGTTAAACTTTCGAGAAAAGAAGCAGACCGGTCTTAACACCCCCTCGTCCCCTCCTGGAGCAGGACGGCCCCGGCCCCGACCTGGCTGGCATCCACCTGCAACACAAACTGTCTGTCAAACCGTGGGGCAGCCAACACAGGACATGAACACAGCAAAGATTTCACATTTTCAAAGGCCTGTTGACACTCGCTAGACCACACAAACTTAGTTCCAGCCTTCAACAATTCAGTCAGAGGAAAGACAACAGTAGAGAAATTCCGACAGAAACTTCTATAAAAAACCAACCAAACCAGAAAACCGCTGGAGTTCTTTTTTTGTAGTCGGCTGTGGAAACTCAGACACAGCTAGCACCTTGGCCTGCACAGGAGAAACTTTACCTGACCCACCACACGGCCCAAGTAAGTAACAGTCGCCCTAGCAAAGGCACATTTGGCCAGGTTAACCGTCAACTGTGCCTCAGCCAACCTCACAAACAACGCTCTTATTCTCTGCAAATGCGAATGCCATGTGTCACTGTATACTACCAAGTCATCCAAGTACACTGAACAGCCCTCCAATCCATACACAACCCGGTTCATAAGCCGCTGAAAAGTGGCCGGGGCGTTCTTTAAACCAAAGGGCATAACAGTGTAGGAGTAGAGGCCTGAAGGGGTCACAAAAGCAGCAATTTCTCTTGCTCGCTCTGACAAGGGCACCCGCCAATAGCCCTTCAAAAGATCGAACTTGGACACAAATTTAGCAGAACCCACTCTATCTATACAGTCATCCATGCGTGGCAAGGGAAATGAATCGGACTTGGTGACAGAATTAACCTTCCTCATGTCTGTGCAAAACCGCGGAGTGTTATCTGATTTTGGCACCAACACACAAGGCGACGCCCAGCTGGACGCAGACGGAACAGCAATGTTATTCTTAAGCATGTAATCAATCTCGGAGTTCAAATGGCTCAGCTTTTCCGGTCCCATGCGGTAAAACCGCTGTCTGATCGGCTGCGCCTCACCCACATCAATATCATGCTCAATCCAAGTGGTGCGAGATGGAACGTCACCAAAAAGCTGCGGGAACTCACCGATCAGCTCCACCAGCTCGACACGCTGCTCTACGGGAAGGTGCGACAACAAAGCATCCAGATTACGCAACGACTCAGAATTTTTCAACCTACCACTCAACAAACTATCATCCGGTTCAGGCACGCCATCAGACTCCTGCGCCACACTACAAGTGTCCACTGCGAGCGCAGGACCCACTTCACCTTTTACGCACTCACCATCCCAGAGCGCTGATAATATGGTTTCAACAGGTTCACGTGGTACAGCTGAGACGACTTCCTACGACCTGGAGTAGCAACACGATAGTTTAAATCAGAAACTTTTTCAGACACAGTGTATGGACCAGTAAACTTAGCCTGAAATGGCGACGTGACCAGCGGTGTCAGCGCGAGGACCTGGTCCCCAGGACTGAACTCATGGCGCACCGTACCACGGTCATACTGGGCCTTCATTTTCATCTGAGCCTGCCCCAGCTTTTCTCGCGCCAACACACCTGCCCGAAACAACCTGTGCCGAAAGCCGTTAACAAAATCAATCAGGTTTCGGGGCACCTCGGTAGGAACCAGCCCACCTTTCAGCGCTGCCAACGGCCCGCGCACCGAGTGCCCAAAAACCAACTCGTTCGGGCTGAAGCCCGTACTCTCCTGCACGGCCTCTCGCGCCGCCAACATCAACCACGGAAGACCATCCTCCCAGTCTCGGTCCAGCTCTGTACAATATGCGCGCAGCAAGGACTTAAGCGTCTGATGGAAGCGCTCTAATGCACCCTGACTTTGCGCATGATATGGAGTGGACTGGCTGTGGTTCACCCCCAGCATTTTCAACACCTGAGCAAACATATGTGAGCAGAAATTAGACCCCCCATCACTCTGTATGACCTTGGGTATCCCGAACACTGAAATAAACTGTGAAAGTGCTTTAACCACAGACCTAGTCGTGATAGACCGGAGCGGATAAGCCGCCGGGTAGCGAGTACATTGACACATTACAGTTAATAAATACTTACAACCCGACCTAGCACTAGGCAACGGCCCCACACAGTCTATAATCAGATATTCAAAAGGCTCACTCACCACCGAAATGGGCTGCAACGGCGCCGGCTTTACGCGCTGGTTGGGTTTCCCCGTCAGCTGGCACACATGACACGTTCTAATATAGGCAGCCACATCCGTCTTGGCCCGCGGCCAGAAAAAGTGTTTGAGCACATACAGATAGGTTTTACGCACTCCAAAGTGACCACATTCATCATGTGCAGTTCTCAAAACCTGGGAACGAAAATCCCGAGGCACTACCACCTGAAACACAGGCGCCCCCACAACATCCTCAACACAAGACAACCATTTACGCACCAAGAGCCCCTCCTGAACAAAGTAGCCCTGTGCAACATCGCCGACCTGGTGAGGCGGCACAACCTGATCCCACAACGAGGACAGCGAAACATCAGATTTTTGCGCCTTAATCCACTCATCTCTCGACACCAGTGGAGGCAAGTCAGGCAACGGAACCGGTTCCACTGAGGTCGCAGCCTCCGATGGCACAGACGCACCTTTAGCCTGAGCGCGCGTCACGGCACAAACAGGAAAGACGTCCGGCGCCGAGCTGTCAGACGCCACTTCTAACGGCTCGGACACCACCACAGGTGGCGGGGGACCACTGGGCCAAACCCGTCCTCCACAGATGTCATTGCCCAAAATCATTGACACACCCGGCAAAGGCAACTCAGGCCGCACACCCCCCGAGAAAACACACCTTTAGCCAAATCACAATCCAACATCACAACATGGCGTGGCACGGGGACGTAGCCAAGCTCCATCCCCCTCATCACAATAAAGTCTCCAGACTGCGTCTCAGCAGAAAAAGGAAGTGGCCGACTGCACAATAAAAGAATGTCGGGCCCCCGTGTCACGCAACACTCTAATATTAACACGTTCAGCACTGCCCACCAGGGACACCTGCGCGTCTATGATGAAAGGCTCAAACCCCGACCTGTCACTGGCACCAACCTCCACCACCTTTTCCTCCCGTGCACTTGCGCACAACATGGCCGGAGCCGGGGAAGGCGCGACGTTTTTACGCCTTAACAACGGACATTGGTCCTTCCAGTGACCCTCCCCACGGCAGAAATTGCACAGGTTTGAGCGCCCTGGGCGCACCGAGGCTGACGCGCCCCGGGCCGGACCTGATTTAGAAAAACGGCCGCGCGTAAAACTGCTGTCATCACCCCCTCGCTCGCGCACCTCAGCAAAACCAGACCTGTGCGTCAACAAGAAATCATCCGCCAACTCGGCCGCTCTAAGCGCAGTAGCTGGCCCTCTTTCATTCAAGTAGGCAGCCACGCGCTGAGGAGCAACGTTTTTAAACTGCTCCATGATGATTAATTGGCACAGCCCGTCAAATGTATCTACTTTTTCCGCTGCGCACCAGCGGTGAAAATGAGTGGTCAAATCGCGTACAAACTCTACACTGGTCTGCTTATCAGACTTCACCCAATGTCTAAACCTCTGGCGATATGCCTCCGGAACGAGTTCATATGCCTTGAGGACAGCCGACTTCACCGTCTCATAGGTCAGACCCTCTGAGCGCACACAGCCGAATACGCCTCCTGTGCCTTGCCAGTGAGGACGCACTGCAGCAGGAGGACCCTGTCTCCGTCTGGCCACTGCCTGGCCTCTGACACGCGCTCAAACAATGTGAAAAAAGTGTCGGGATCTCGCTCATTAAACTTAGGCACAAGACGCAGACTGGCAGTCAGGTCTCTGCCCTCACGCCCAGCCACAGACCCCGACTCATATGACGCACCAGACATCCTACTATCGCGGTCCAAAACCTCAGCTTTGTCCGCTCCAGCTCCAACTGCAGCTGCAACAACTCTCTCTGTTGCTCAAACGAGAGCACCCCAGCCTGCCCCACAGACACCGATGCTGACTCCGACCTCACCGCAGCCGCGGCCGCCGGCTCAGCAGCAGGCTCTTTCTGCAACACACCCTTCTCAAACAACGTCAACAACACAAACATTTTTAATTCATCCTTAAGCATTCCCTCTTGCAACGCAATATCATAGTGCTCAGCAATTTCGACCAACTGATCCTTCTTACACGAGTCCAAAAACACCGCACAAGGCGCTTCGTAAAAAGCTAACAAATCCATATTCACCTGGAGGCGGATCCACACTACTAGGTGCACAACAAGCAAGCAATGCCCCCCCAGAGCGTTCCCCTAACTGCCTAACCCAGGATCTGGCTAACCTCAACCCTGGTCTTCATGCGGTTCTGCAGCGGGTCGATTAAGCACAAAACCAGCGGGATCACCACAGGCGAGCCCACGGAGTGCCCCCGAGAAGGCTGCTTGCGCAACCAACACTAACCGCTCCCCCAGCACTACAGAAAAAAAAACAAACCGACACAATCCCAAAGGAGAGAGTGCCCTAAAGCCTAACGGGAACCTCCAGAAAATGCGCACCTACAGCGTGTCACCTACCATCCCAGACGAGCCCCCATTTGTCAGACTTGGCTCAACTCTCTGACAAACAAACGCAAGAGGGGATGCAACTGCAAATGATATTTATTTAACAACGTAATCAACAGAACCTAAGGCTAACGAAATACAACAATCTATGTCTGTAATGTGGAATGTCAGTAGTGGGTGCGGGTGCATGGCTGTGTGTGTGTGTTGGATGCAAACTAAAATGAGAAGGGACGACAGGTGAGCTGCAGGGTCAAGCCGGGAATGGGAAGCCAAGAGAGAGAACGGGCAGATTCCACGGTGCTTATAGCCGCAGCCCCGCCCACTAAGACACACACCGGAGGTCCATGATCAATCACGCTCTGAAACAGAAAGGAGAGAGGGCCAGCAAGACGCCACATACACACACATACAATCCAAACAACCCCACTCCACTTGGGGGTTGTCACACCTTGCTCCATCAATAACCATAGTTTAAACATTATATTTGTGCAATACATAGACAATATAATAATTGGTCAACAGAGTGTCCATGCATTTCTGAAGAGCTGTTTTGAATAACACAGTGTGCTGGCCATCACCATCTTAGAAGTGCCTGACTTGGCTAACTTCCAGCAAATCAAAAAATACAGGCAAAGAGGTGGACTGTAAGTGGAGCTGAGGCAGATGAATGAAGCGACTGCCCAGCAGTTAGCCATCTTTGACTACACCCACCTGTCACTCAAAGCGGGCACACCCTAAATTATGCATAACTTTAAACCTTAATATGATTAAATGGGTGAGTTATAAAAATTCACCCACTGTACAGCTGTCATGAATGGGGAAAATTAGCTGTTAGCTAGAGACCAAAAAACCATTTTTTGTACCAGGCTGTGATGATGTTTATTCCTGCTATAAAGCTGGACATTTTGGTATGGGGGTCTATGGAGATTGACTTGCTTTTGGAGCCAGCCTCAAGTGGCCACTTGAGGAAGTTTTGCCACTTATGCGTTGGCTTCACTTTTCGGCCTTGTAGGTCACCACTTTGTCCGACACTTTGGTTTTTTGACCAAATATCTGCAAAAACTAGTGGCTTTATCTGCCAAACAGTGCTGTAAATTATGTTTAGTGCTAGTTAGCAAATGTTAACATGCTAATGAGCTAAACTAAGATGGTGAATATGGTTAACCTGATACCTTCTAAACATCAACATGTTAGCATTGTCTCTGAGAGCATATTAGCAAGCTGATGTTAGCATTTAGCTCAAAGCACTGCAGCGTCACAGTAGCGCTTGTTTAAACTTTCAAACATCAATGCCAGTATCAGATTTAAAAATTAGGAATCGCTCAAGCTCTAATGTAAATCTGTAAATATCCAATATACTTAGAGTGCAGCTATATACAGTATATACCAGAAATAATAAGTGACAATACAAAAAGAGACAATCTGTAGCTTTTTTTTTTTTTTCCATCCTGGTTGTGTTCCAGAATGGGTGAGGTTTAACACATCAGGGCAATTCAAATGCTATCAGGGTAGTTGCCATGCACATGAGTACAGTATAATAAATGATTCATTATAAATTCAAGTGCTTTAATTGACTTGTGATTGTCTAACCTTCCTAGCACTCCTAGTACGAGCAAAACTGTACCAGACTGGCGCCTGTGTGAAACCAAAACAAATGATTACAAAGTTATCTACAAACCCTGTCTGACCCAGGGGGATACTGTGTGTGTGTGGAGGCATGTGTGTATTTCTAAATAGTTTATTTAGATATTTGTGTGTGTCAGTGCTTCTGTTTGGGTTTGCATTTGTATTTGCACGTGCATCTGTATGTTTTTTTCATCATCAGTGTGTCTACACTTGCACACTGTACAAGCGTGCAAGGCCAGTATCTCTGTATTTGTCTTTGTATATTTCTGAATGTGCATGGGTGTGTGCGTGCTCAGTCGTTATTCGTGCGTGTCTGTATATGTTTGAATGCGTGTGTGTGTGTGTCTGTATGAGACAACAGCACGGCCAGCGGACTTGTCTGCTGCGTATGAATAATCAAAGTGGTCTCTCTCATCATTAAATCATTGCTGTCCTGGTGGGAGCCTGAGGAGGGAGATGGAGTGAGAGCGAGGGAGAGGGATCATAGTTAGCGCTGCAGGGGTACATGCTCTCTCCCTCTCCTCCATCGTGTAGTGTGGCTGAGATGTGTCATGAGCACAAGTCTTTTCTGCTCTCTGTGCTCGCCCACTTAGCTCCCCCAGACACAGCCGCTCTCATGCACACACACATTCATACATATGCACGCACAGTATAACACTCATACCCGTACACACAGACACATTATTCAGGAGTGTACAGACATTCACACACAGACTCAAACACACATATTGCATTTCTTCTTGGAAGAGACGGCCTCCAACCTCCACTACACAGGTATCTGCCACATGTAGCTGCCTCTGCTGTCCTCCCCCACTGATACAGTATTCACCATGCGCTCTTAGAAATAAAGGGGGTTCTATCCAGAACCTTTGCACCTTCTAAGTGTGCTAACAGGAGCCCTTAATCTTATAAAGAACCCTCAATGAACCCTTGTTTCCAAGAGTGTAGCACAAATTTATTTACACTTGAA
This sequence comes from Lutjanus argentimaculatus, assembly GCA_034769285.1. Classification (NCBI taxonomy): domain Eukaryota; kingdom Metazoa; phylum Chordata; class Actinopteri; order Lutjaniformes; family Lutjanidae; genus Lutjanus; species Lutjanus argentimaculatus. Next base: position 11,086,512 of record JAWZSL010000001.1, read on the forward strand.
ACCTTCAAGTAAACACATGGTAGTAAACACTGACCTGTCAAATGTAAATAAGAACTGAATAATTAATCATTCAACAGAAAATTAGTAGCAGTTTCAGTAGTTGATCAATTGTTTAAAGCTGCTAATAATCACTATTTTTATATGAACAATGGATCAGATCTCTATGTGTGATGTAAAAGGAAATATTCGTAATGACAATCCCAATGAGACTTGACACTAATGTTCACTTCAGCTCTGTATAACTTCAAAGTGTCTTTCAGTTCATTGTTCTGGATTTCTGGCCTGCAACTTTACAACTTTACTGTTTTGATTCACTCCAACCGCCCTCATCAATGTCAAACTATGGTGGCTGCAAAACTTGTGAAAATGTAAAAGGTCCTCTCTAGAGCCTCTTTTGGCCCTGGGGAGTTGTTGTCACTGTATTCTGAAATTTTATAGACTATGATTATGTGATTAATATGTTAAAAAAAAAACCAAAAAAAAAAAACAATTAATAGATTAATTGATAATAACGACTTTAAAGTAGTGTTTTCAGAAAATTGTTGTCTGCAAACAAATTAATTCCTACAATGGATTAAAATCTGGTTTACAGTTATTAAAAAAAAATTAAAAATAACATAAAACTACATTATTATTTACTAGATTGTGATTATGATTATGTTCTGTATTACTGTAGTTCAAAATTGGAAATTACTGCTGCTCAATGTCTCTGTCTTTTCCTTTAGCTCTGAATGGTTTCCCATGACTGACTCAGGTTGTCTCAAATTTAGTAGCCATCTCACAACTAGCAGCAATCAGATCATTTGAATTGCTTCACCTGCATTATAACATCTAGAGTAATAATTAAGATAATGTCCATAACGGCCGCACTGATAGAGATGAACATATTCATTCAGTCTGTTCAAACTGCAAAAGTTAATATGGCGTATTTCAATTCAGAAGCTTCACACTTTAGAGATCATTATACTGTGAATAGCACCTGAAAGTCTCAGTGAGCGTTATAATCAGGAGACGGCTTCGTGCAAGAAGAGAGAAAAAGACAGAAAGAAAGAAAGTGTGAGTATGAGTACAGACTGTGAGTAATCTGGGTGAGAGACATTTACAACAGATACTGCTGAGCCACACACACTCACACACACACACACAGACACACACAGGGGCTAGATGTGTTGCTAATGAGCCTGGTGTGCGGTTACGGCATAGAGCCAGACCGGCTCCACGCTCAGACCGATGGGAGTTCAGTCAGGAGTCACCACTTTCTTCTCCGTTCCTCCACCTCATCCTCAGAAAGCAGCATGTTACCGTTCGCTGTCACTATCAAAGCAGGCACAGGCTTACCTGAAGGGCTCCTTTTCAATCTCAAAGTATTGCGGGAGACAGGTAGACTCAAACATGAGTTCATGATGGTCCCTGGAGTGTTTAAATGGTTGTCATAATTGTCAGAGAAAAAGAGAAATGGAGTTTTCTCAGTAAAAGACAAGAGACACAGTTAGAGAATGCATATTGCTGTGTTTTTCAGAATATAAGTTGATTTCTCCTTTTTTGAAATAAAGATATTAGCACATAATACTATGAAAGCAATTATTTCCAAAGTGGTGCTTGGTGGAAAAGGAAGTAGATATACTGTTTTAAATGTTTTGATATACTCTAACAACATCTTCAACAGCAAGTGTGCAGAAAGTGGCAAAGACCTAAATGTTTTAACTGATATAATTGTCTTATTTTCTTTCCATTTTCTCTCTGTTCTCGCTCCTCTGTCCCCTCCAACCAGTCCCAGCTATGATCACCTCCTACCCCAACACCACTCTGGCCACACAGGGCGAGGAGAAGAGGATGAGCTGCATCGCTCACGGGGAGAAACCCATCATGGTGCGCTGGGAGAAAGAAGAACGCATCATCAACCCTGAGACCAGCCGATACGTGGTCACCGTCAAAGAGGTGGCTGATGAGGTCATCTCGACATTGGTGGTGAGCGCTCTGCCTGATTGATACTGGATTTTTGGGGATATTAGGGAGTAAAATAAATTATGATAACATTGTACTGGACAGTATAGAATAAAATATAAGGAATATAGATTATATACATAAACACTTATCAAACACTTATCAAATACATGTAATGGAGGCAGGATATTTTACAGTTTAACAATAAACTTATCGTACAAAATGACACCAGGACGTCCGCAGTATGTTCTATAAAAAGAAAAAAGTTTCCATGTTGGTGCATATTGGAAGACATACTGTATATGCCCGTACCAATATAAATTGACAGAGCTGTGATAGGCCAATAATATACCAATAATATCGGTCTGGCTCTAAAGTAGCATTTTTATCTATTCAGACAGATGGAGAGCAGAGAGGGTGAAAGAGTAGGGGATGCGTGGCAAAAAAATCTGGCTCAAATACATTCCCGTAATCTTAAAATGTTCAAGTAGAGCATAAAATATGAAAGAGCTTCCTTTCAGCTCAATTTAATGGTTATTAAAACACAGTATGAACGATTACATGTGTAATGCAGTAATGTAAAATCATGAGGAGTATGTGCCTTGAGATGATTTAGTGTCCCACATGGGTTCGGAAGAGGGTTTGTCCCCTCTCTAGTGAAGGATAAGTATATTGCAGTAGAATAGTCATTTTCTGACTGACAGTCCAACTCTGCCCACCTTAATGCCCTGCATATGGTGTGTGTCTCTGCAGATTATGCCCACAGTTCGTGAGGACTCAGGCTTCTTCTCCTGTCATGCCATCAACTCCTTCGGTGAGGACCGAGGCATCATACAGCTGACGGTGCAAGGTGAGCAGTCCCCCGTCTCACGCTCACTTCAGTGGTTCTGTTCAGAAGAAGACACAATCCCTTCCAGAAGTCATAAAGTTTTTTTTCTTTTTTAAATTTTTTTACTTAAATCATTCATTTATTAATTTAATTGCAGCACAGTGTGGCTCCTGCTCTTTGCAGTGCTAACCATTATCTCTCAGTGGGGAAATCACAGACAGAGTAAAAACGATTCATCTGCCTGCCATCCAGTTCTGTTTGAGGACAGCCACTGTAACACTGTTGTGTTCACACTTTTCTTCAGAACCACCCGACCCTCCAGAGGTGGAGATCCGGGAGGTGAAAGATCGGACCATAGCTCTCCGCTGGACCATGGGCTTTGATGGCAACAGCCCCATCACAGGATATGATATTGAGTGCAAGAACAAATCAGGTAGACACAAATTCAAGAAATAACCATTATGAAACCATTATTAATGAGGCACTTTGTTGGTCTGTATCATCTTTTTCTTTTTTCCCTTATATTTCTTTTCCATTTGTTTTTGTTTTTTTTAATCTTGTGTCTATGTACATGTATTGTTTGTGGTACTGCTATTAGTTTTGCAGTATCAAATGATTTATTTTTGGATGTAATGTAGGTATTTGTTGTCATTGCTGTCATTATTACCATTAGTAGTTTTGTGACGTTTTTTGTTGTTTTGTCTCCTTTTACCTTGGATTTTTAGTTGTTTTACATTATGATGTAAAGTTAACTTGTTTAGACCCAAGGAAGAGTAGTTGCTACATTGGTTTGGACTAATGGTAATCCAGATGAATAAATAAATAAATAAATAGAAAAATGTGTAAATAGTTGTGGCCAGAGAAAACAACAAATCCAGATTTAAGAAATGTTACTGTCCATTGTTAACTGTCTGTTCACCATCTCTACCTCTCTGTTTCTTCTAGCGTCATGGCTATCAGCCCAGGTAACCAAAGATGTGTCACCGCAACTCAACCAGGCCACCATTATTGACCTCCACCCCTCGTCCACTTACAACATCCGCATGGTTGCCAAGAACATAATTGGCAACAGCAACCCTAGCAACGAGCTCACCATCACCACTGATGAAGCAGGTAACTGAACTTCATGACGCTAACTCCTCTGAAAACAGTTTTACCTACTTTGTTCATAATAAATTACTGCTCAGAAATGACATTATCACTGAAAGGGATCTTAAGACTGCAAACAGTGAGGGAGTAAGTAGTCAAACAAGGCTGTAGCTGGAATTATTTTTCTCAGAATACAAGATAAACATCTAAACCATCTTTAACCCTATTAATTTGAAAAGTGCATTATTAAAGCGGGGTTGTATTAGATACTCAGTCAGTGTATTACCTGCAGTGGATGTCGGTCAGCCCATCTCCAGTTTAGACAGGCAAACGGGGACATCAGCGTGGAAGCTAAGAAACGTACTGCTGTGTACACGGTCAGCAACAAAAGATATTTTAGATATTCTGCTCTATAGAGAACTGACACTCTTGAGTCCTGGTTTGGAAAGAAACTCTTCAGCTGTAGTGTCCATCTCCTCCTGGCTCTCAGACCTGTTGAGTCATCTTGCATCTTACAAAATTATTTTATGGTTGTTGTAAATGGCGACTATAATCTTTTATATCTTGGGAAACACATCAGTTCGCTGTTGCTTTTAGTCGGCTCTATCAGCGTTCACTTATCTTCTATTGCCTATAATGATCCCCCCACAGGCACACCAGCACATTAAAACGCCCCATTTTACTGGATTCATTACTAAAATAAAGCCATAAACTTCAAATTAAATAAAACAATTGCTCACATTATTTTAAAGGTTAAAGTTGATGATGTTACAAGTCTATTTTAAATTATTATTGAGTTGAGGTGGAAACTGCGAGGCTCTTGACTGGGAAAGAGCATGAAGAAAAATACATTCCTAACTCATGAGCACCATCTAGTGAAAATAAATGGGACTAAAAGTGATTTGCTCTCTCATTGGTAGATCATCTCTTTCATCTAAACAACAGCATGCAGTAATTTTGAATGATGTGCTGAATTTACAGCTCCTGATGGCCCACCACAGGATGTCACTCTGGAGCCCACCTCCCCACAGAGCATCAAAGTTTCCTGGAAGGTAAAGTCCAAACTTTATACATATTTCTATGAGCTGCAGCTGTGAAAAAGATGCCAGCATGTAGACTCTATCATCCCTTCAGTCACTGTGAATTAAAGATTAAAGCTTTAGAGCAACACAAAGACGTTTCTTTTTTGCCTAAGTTAGTTTAATAATATATGAATGTGTAAAGATTGTTATATCCACATTCTGGATAGTAGTTATGAAATAAATTTTATTTATGTTTTATTATTTGATTTGGACCCCCAAAGGCCTCACTGAAGGATAAATAAATGAACATTATTCAAGCAGCCAAAAATACTGTATATGGTTAATGGCATTAGAAGGAGCAACAGTGATTTATAGCGTAATTCAAGGTAATTCAGAGGTTACCAGGGCTTATTTCAAAATAACCCACTCACTGTATCTCACTTCCCCCACGGCCACTTGCTAAAGAAAATCAATAATTTGACCTAAAATATTGATTTAGAATTGTTTTTTTGATTTAAATAAAATTCTTCAGCTAAGTCCTCCAGAGTCTATGGTCAGAACTGCATTCATAGCAGTGGTCTGCAGAAATGAAATAACAGATTGCAGGATGCCATAACTGATCAATCAGAATCAAGTATTCAGCAAAGCTGTGCAATGCGTATGTGTAAGTTATGTTTTTCTTTAACCTGTTGTGTTTTGAGGATAATTATTTGGTCAAGACTGTTTATAAACACATGAAATTAATTATTTTCATATGTAACAGGTCAAGTCAAGGTTCAGAACTCTGCATAAACATCCAAAATCATTTTTGTGTGTAATGAGTGGGTTGCTTTAGTATCCAGTGTTTAATATTTTAATAATTTGAGTAAAAATGACTAAGGTTCATTAGTCTTCTAACCATTTTTCTGTCCTGATCCTTGTCTCACAGCCTCCCCAGAAGCACCTGCAGAATGGCGTGATCCGCGGTTACCAGGTGGGCTACAGGGAGTACAGCCCTGGCGGGAGCCACCAGTTCACCATCATCAGCGTGGACACCACAGGAGACACGACAGAGAGCATCACGCTGGACAACCTGAAGAAGTTCACTCAGTATAGCGTGGTGGTGCAGGCTGCAAACAGGGCGGGCACGGGGCCATCCTCGCAGCAGGTGGTCACCAAAACCCTGGAGGACGGTAAGGAGGGGATGTGGTCAGTCTGATGTGTTTTACACTGTATGTGTTGCTGTAAATGTCCATTTGTCTTAATGTTGAGGATCTTTCATATAGTTTATTGGATTAATAATTTATTGTTATTTTGAGTTTTAATCAAATTTGACCCCATATCCTTTTTCCCCAGCCTCTCAAAAAAGCTCCCAACATATTCTTGTGAAAAGGCTCCCCTCTGCTGGACATTTGTTGAATTACATCTGGCAGACAAACGCTTGATCTTTAGTTCTGTTCTGCCAAAGTGCCTTATTAAGGACGACATGTTTACTGATTTGACAAAATATAAAGAGTCCTTTCTTGTATTTGAATCCCTAATTTAAAAAAAAAACACCCTTTATTCTCAATAAAATGATCATTTGGATTGGGTTTTGTTAAAATCATGTTTTTAACTAAATGTACCTGCGTAACATAAATTTGTATGTGATGTAGTGATCTTTCGCATTTGATAACATTATATATTTCTTTTCTTTGTTTTTTTGTTTTGTTTTTTTAGATCTTTTTCACTCTAATATAATAATTCAGGAGTTAGAGATAGTAAATGACTAAAACATTCAACCATTTTAGAATTAAATTTTTCATTGTCTTCCCTGGTCATCATATGATTAAGTTCTCTCAGTAAAGAAGAAAATGGAGGCGACAGTGTCATAGTCAGATTTGGTATAGAAATGGTCCAAACAGATGTGATATTCAGTGATGGCAGTCACTTTTTGAACTCATTTGTGGTACTCAGTGAATTGCCTACATGAGGGTACTTGTCCAGACTGTCGCTGGTGTTGCCACTCCAAACAAGCCTCCATTAAGCCCACGTCCCCCTCTATCTCTGGCAGTGCCATCTCGACCTCCTGAAAATGTCCTGGCTGTGGCAAAGTCCCCGGAGGTCATCTCGCTCTCCTGGATGCCTCTGCCCAGAGAGGCTCTCAATGGAAACCTGCAGGGATACAGAGTCATCTACTGGGCCAACCTGCCTGATGGAGGTATTAACGTCAACACACACGAACACTGAGATCATTTATTGATCCATGCAGTTTACCTGCCGTTTAAGTCAATGCTTTACCGTTAAGCACCTGATTTGTCAGTAATTTTGGGTTTCAGTGCTGGTGCTTGCTGTCACGGTTCATCCACCAGGGGAAGCTGTGGTGTTGTTGTACTATAATATGCTGTTGTGAGTTTTAGAGGTGGTGTAACTTGGATAATTTAAGCTGCCTTGTTGTGTGTTTTTCTGGTAAGGGACAATCATGGCTCATTAACCACTCTATCCACTGTTTATCTGATTCATCCTACTTGAGGTTAATTATACCACTGCGTTGCTTTTGCACATTTCAAATTTTACGGTTTCATCCACTTATTCGCATTGACAATCTAAATTTATGATTTACATTTTCATTTACATACTTGATGAGCAACAATCATGATTTTGTGCCACATTCCAGTATTAGATACATTTTTTCTGCTACTGATCCGACAGTGGAAACACAAAGACTGCATTGCACAGAGCGAATATTTGTGGTTCCTTTGTTTTTCCCCTGAATGTATACCCTGCTGTATAGCAGTGATCCAACCTGCAGTCTGGCTGGTCTCCATCAATAATTCACAATGCAATAACTCAGTGAGGCCCAGTGCCTCAGCTCTGGGTGACAGGCCATGAGGGAGGAGAGAAAAGTAGAAGAATGGAGAGGAGAGAGGAATCACACCAAAAGTGAAAAGTAAACCTGTTATTTGAGGTTAAAACACCCCATTATGCTAAAGGATGCTTCCTATACATGATCTATACTGTATATGCAGAATATTCTCAGTTGATTAGCTTGAGTAGATGGTGTTAAATAAAGCTTTAATCACAGGTAACCAATGTTTGCATAACTTTTCATTGGTGAATGAACAGTTGTTGGTATTAGTATTCATAATAATGACACTAAGCTGTTCTCACTGAAGTGAATCTGAGTTTTTATAACCAGGCTCATTAACATGACTCCTCTCCTGTGTCAGAACTGGGAGAAATCAGAAACGTGACCACCAATCAGCCATCTCTGGAGCTGGATGGTTTGGAGAAGTACACCAACTACAGCATCCAGGTCTTAGCCTTCACCAATGCTGGAGACGGAGTCCGCAGTGAACAGATCTACGTCCGCACTAAAGAGGATGGTATGCCACACATTACCGGATATAACAGAAGTCACACTCTCAAATTTATGTTGAGTCAACTGCAAATCTTAGAAATAATTTAATAATAACTTTCCAAAAGGGATATGGTATTTTCTCAGTAGTAAGTTCATTGATTCAGTGTTTCTATGCTGCTTTTTTATTCATAAATCGTGTTGGACTTGGTGGTCAGTTAAATTACTTGAACACTGTAGGTTCTGAAATGACCAAGTAAGTAACAAGAGATACTGTGATACTTGAGAATGTGGTTCAGTTAGTTCACTCAAATATTTTTCTGTTGAAAAACATGTAGTACAAAAACAATACACTCAAGATTATACGGTACTGTGTACTACATAAATTCTTAATGCCCACTTATAACCTTAAGTTCCATGAACTTTTTCAAGATCTTATCAAACAAAAGATATTTGGTCTGCTTATGCTTTACAGTGTAATTTATATGTATAGCAATACATACTAAAGCCACATATGCTTCCATATTCAGTATGTTTATCTTGGCACCTCTGAGCCCTGCACTGTTCTCTTCTCCCCCAGTTCCTGGTCCTCCTGCGGGGGTGAAGGCTGCAGCCTCCAGTAGTTCTGTGGTGTTTGTGTCCTGGCTGCCTCCGCTCAAACTCAACGGCATCATCAGGAAATACATCGTCTTCTGTTCTAACCTGCATCCGATGGTAATAGCATTTGTATACCAAAAGATTTCCAGCAGTCAAATTTTCTACCCACTTTGTCACAGCCAGTCCAGGTGGTTGTGGTCTGGATTAACTCAAATATTAAAATATGGCAGAATGACTGGATATCTACTGGCACGTATACTGAACATAGGAACACCCGTGCTGTTGCATGAAGATTTGAATCAAACCATCTAAATGTTTCTGAACGCTACTGCTGCTCAGTGATACATTAATCTTTCCTCTCTCTCTGTTTTACAGGTGATGAGTGAGTTTGAGGCGTCTCCAGATGCATATTTCTACAGGATCCCCAATCTGGCTCGAAACAGACAGTACAGTATCTGGGTGGTGGCTGTGACGGCTGCAGGTCATGGCAACAATAGTGAGAAGATCACAGTGGAGCCTCTGGCCAAAGGTGCACCACCTTCACCAAGCCGGTCCCATAATAACCTTTGATGTTCACGTTCATACATTTATTGTCATCCAAAGCATAATTAAAAATATGTTGAGGACAATTGAATAGTTGATATATTGTATATGAATCTGCAGTTGTCCACAGAATATTGGTTTTCATGAAGGTATAAATTTATTATTCAAAATCGAACTTGCGGTGTATTGAAATCACAGTTTTAGGTAAATGATAACAAATAGAAAGGAAGTGTTTTAAACATCAGCTTAATCACATGAAGCACTTTTTAGAATTTGTCTTATTTTCTTTAAGGTTGATGAACGCATCATCCATTCAGACCACAAACATCAAACAACATGGTTCACAAACATCTTTCAATAATGTACCCCCTTTGAAACATTTTTCAGTCAAGTACGCCCAGAGCAGTGCAAAACATTTTTGGAAGGGAACAAAATGCATAAAGAGTTATAGTCAACACTGTACCATCATTGTTAGCTCGTTGAAGTGAATCCCATTAAAACATATACGTTGTGATACTGACGGTATTTTGTTAGCGCTGTTTTCGCTTTATTTTTTACTTTGTTCTCCGTTTTTCAGCTGTATTGCTGCTCATTACATCCACAAACCCTCAAACCCCACTCACAGTGAACATGACTGTGCTTGTTGCTTTTTTAGACAGTTTTTTGACAGTTTACAGTTGCATTGAAAATATTAGTATTGAATATAAAATGTGGTTTAATCAAACTTACATTTAGGTGGACATGTTTAATTGAACTTATTACAATATAATGATTTTAGGAATTATGCATGAAAAAAAACTCAAGTACCCCTTGCAGTACTCCAAAGCACTAATATTAGTGCTAGTAGACGTACTAGGTAACATTTGAGAAACACTGACTTACGTCACCAACACAGTTGTGTGTTCGCATTGTTTTTAGCTCCAGCCAGGATTCTGACCTTCAATGGGACAGTGACCACGCCCTGGATGAAGGACATTGTCTTACCATGCAAGGCTGTTGGAGACCCTCCTCCTACCATCAAGTGGCTGAAGGGAAAGTAAGTCAGACATAAAAATATCAAACTTCCAAGAATATATCATGACTTTACTATTGTGTATTGTATACGCCAGTGAATTGCTTTACACTCTTAACTGTGGAGGGTGCCCAAGCTCTGCCATTTTTAAGTGGCAGCAGAATCCAAAATGCAAGTTCAAACCTGTTATTATTATCAATTCAAGTACTGTTGTTTTCTAAGGCTTAAAATGCATACTGATTTTCTATTAAATCTCACATACCATGCCAGTAAGTTGTCATTAAAATCCATTCTAAGTGGTAATAAAGTCTTAAAAAGTCTTTAATTTTGGGGGGGAACCCTGGGGGTACCCTCATCTTTTCATTAAGGCACATTGTAATAATTTTTCCTTATAATTCTATCAAATAATATTTTCCCAAACATTGTTTCTGACTTTCTCCAGCACTAATGGAACACCTACACCTGTCCTGGTGGATGGTCGTCGTAGCGTTCATGGCAATGGCAGCTTCATGATCCGTACTGTGAAAGCAGAGGATTCTGGGAACTACAGCTGTGTTGCCAGCAACAACTGGGGGTCAGATGAGATCACACTCAACCTGCAGGTCCAAGGCAAGCAGTCAGACAGAAGTTAAAGTGTGTTTGTGCTTTGAGCTTGAACAGCTGTTAGGTTATATAATACTCCTTCTCCCACCAGATCTCCAGGCACTAAAGTTTCTGCCCCCCACCTTTCATAAATCATCCTCAACAAATGGTCGCTCTGCCTTGGCCAGGGGTGTGGTGTCCTGACAGCGGGTCACGATATTGCGTGTTACACATTAAAGTTGCACTTAATTTTACAGTACACTAAAAAGACATGACAAGCCAGACTTTGTATCAAATTTTGCAGAAGCTGAAAATGATATTTTAGATATTAGAAAATAGATCTAGAATAACAGGTCAAATACTGTCTAATAAATAACATAATATACTGTAGTTTCTGTCTCTTATTAGTGTACTGTAAGGTGTATGGTGTCTAATTAGGTCATAGTCGTGGTTTACCATCTAATAAGGAACATATTATTTCCAGTTTCCTCAGTTAATGCAAAATACAGCCTGTTATGTCTTATTAGTGTAAAATAAAGTGTGACCCAGATTAAACAGTTAAACACAGTCTCGACAAGGCAGCATAAGGCAGTTTAATACAAATACTAACCATGCAGTGAACTTATGTTTTTTCCTTTAGTCCCTCCTGACCAGCCACGCCTCACAGTTACCAAGACAACCACCACATCAATCACATTGTCATGGATACCTGGAGACAACGGAGGGAGCTCCATTCGAGGTGAGAGCCACACACAAATACAAGAAATGAATCTGAAGCTGTACAGTGGACAGTTTCATGACAACTTACACACACAAATATGCTCCAACTACATAAATTATCTTTCATGTAAGAAGAATCACTTCGCCATGATAACCAATGTCACCTCCTCCTTTACTCTGGTCCAACATTCGTGTTTTTTGCGCGTTTCTCATTATCTGGCGGTTGGGTTGAATACCCAGGTCTTAAAAGGTAGATTAAAAAGCAGCAGGGAAGATTAGGTCTGTTTAAGTGAAAGATTAAAGCGCTCCATCTTAAAGAAAGTGCAATCACACTCAGACGATTTGTGGTGATTTATCATTGCTCCTAATCATGGGGCTGCTGTCTGTAGAGTTGTAGTCCCTATAAAAGCTGTCCGTGATACCTTCTCTGTGATATTTGTTTTGCTTCCCTGCTCACAGCCTCATCCATCACCAAAATACACACACCTAAGCTTGCAATTGTCTATTTATAGCTGGGCTTGCAGCATGCTCTAGGGAAGGCAGTGCTGGTCGGTTGGGCTGTCCTCAGACTGTCACAGTAACACTTTTGTCCAGATAACTATAACTGAATTACAGAATAATTGGATGGATTGCCATGAAATTTGGTACAGACATTCATGGTGCCCTGAGGATGAATCTTGATAATGTTAGTGATCTCTGACTTTTCATTTGGTGGACAAAGACGTCAAACACTTTCTACACAGTCAATAGTTATTTACTTACTTTTTCTAAAACTTATGACTTTATTCCTGTTCGCAGCTGCAAAAGTTCATGTTCATCTACAGTTGTGTAATAGGCAGACTTGGTCTTGCACAAAGTTTTCAATAAATCTAGGCATTGTCACCTTGATCACTGGACTGAAGCTAATGCGAAGTTTCTAGGGTTGTTCATATTATCAAAGTGGTTCCTGGCCTTTTATGTAAGACATGTCCTGTCTGATCAACTCAAGTACCCCTTCATCAACTCCACCACGTATATGTTCCAAATATATCTGATTGGGAATCATTATATAATCATATCATTAGACAACTTCATGCCATATTTTCATATTATCCAGCTGGAAAATAAATTACTTTAAAAGGTAATTAATAGTTATTTTTACATGATACAGTAGGTGCAGCATTAGTCACATGAAAGCAATATTCTAATTTTTCAGATATTTAGTCTTGTATGTTGTCAGTCTTCAAACTAAATCATCTTACATCTGGTAGTAATTAACGGTACAATATGCACCATGCAGCATTAGTGAGAACAAAGCAGTGAATCGGGGAAATAAAACATTACATTTTAAAGCACAGATAAACACGTCCACATCCAGTGCTGGATTTCATGTGATTACAGCCGAAGTGATCCTCAGTCTGCTCTGCCTGTGTGTCTATGTGTGTATATCTCTTTATGCAGCTCTCACAGACAGAGAGCAAGGAAAGAGCTGGAGAATACAATGTAACCTTTGGCTGCTACAGTTTTAATCTAATCTCAAAACCTGCACGTGCTGTATTTATTTGCTGGGAGCTGCACACTGCAGTCAAACAGGAACACAGCAAAATATGAGAAAATGAGAAAATACAGGCAGAGGGTAGGATCTCTGCAGATACAGACACCACCACACACTTCTAGTGGGTGATATGTGATGATTTAGTGGAATTGTGTTTATATAAGTCTATACAATGTTTTGGTTTTTTTTTAAGGAAAATGCTGCATAATATACCTTCAATAGCAAAAGTAATAGTACATTCATATAGAGATTTTTACAGTAACAATAGACTTGTGAAAATATTTGCAACAAAATGATTGTATTACAAGAAAGATGTAATATTTATGTGTAAATAAAAGTAATTCCTTCTGTATAATTACTCTTACTTTTTCCTTTCTTTCATACTCTCCTCAGGTTACATCCTGCAGTATTCAGAGGACAACAGTGAGCAGTGGGGCAGTTTTCCCATCAGCCCCAGTGAACGTTCGTACCGTCTGGAGAACCTGAAGTGCGGCACCTGGTACAAATTCACCCTGACGGCCCAGAATGCAGTGGGGCCAGGGCGCATCAGTGAGATCATTGAAGCTAAGACTCATGGGAAAGGTAAGGAGTGAATTTGTTTGCTACTTTCTAAGTCTTGGAATCAGTCAAAATCCACATCTGTAATAACAACTAATCATGTTGTCTAGATCATTCAGAACAACTCCGTTGGGGAGTCATGTTCCCATAATTATATTTCAATTGTTCTTTTCTAATAACTGTAGTGGTAGAATGAATTAAAGTAGGCAAGGGAATATTTTCTTTTCGCAGCCGCTGTAATTTGGAGGTGTGGTACGATTTTGTTTTGATTGATCTTAAAAACTCATAACTCAAAACTCTTGTTCATATTCCTCAGAGCTGGTTGACTAGTTTTCATTTGACTTTCATTGTGTCCACAAAAGTTTAATGTTGGTTTGATTGTGAAACTTTTTGAAGTGTGATCATCTTTTCTGTCTGTCTTCTCCTCAGAACCGCAGTTTGCCAAAGAACACGAACTCTTCACCAGCATCAACTCCACAAGGGCCAGGCTCAACCTGGTTGGCTGGAACAACGGTGGCTGTCCAATCACCTCCTTCATACTGGAGTACCGAGCAGTGGACTCGGCCACCTGGACCACTGCCCAGCGCACATCGCTGACCAAGAGCTACATCCTGTACGACTTGCAGGAGGCGACCTGGTACGAACTGCAGATGAAGGTCACCAACAGCGCCGGCTCAGCAGAAAAGAGGATCACGTTTGCCACTCTCAATGCTGACGGAAGTGAGTTTGGATTAAACAGATTGGCACAGAGTTGCACAGATATGGATGATTAGATCAGGATCAAACAGAAGTCTTAGTTGCAATTCAGAAATAATTTAAGAAAATTTCTAAAGTAATAAAATCTCCCTCCAAACTGAAAATGTGGCAAAACATGTCAGTTTAATTGGATAAAATTAATAACAGAACAGGAAATGGGTATAAAGACCAACTAAAATGGTTTCTTCTGGTTTCTTCTTCTGTTTGTGTATTTTGATTTAAAATCACAACTAGTTAGAAGGGATAGCTTGAAATATTTGATGTGGAGTTTACTTATCCATAGTCAGTGTATCACCTACAGTAGATATTGGTCAGCATGCCTCCCAGTTAGGGGAAGCAGAAAGGGGCACAAGCACAGAAGCTATGCAATGTACAGCTTTGGACAGGGTCAGCATAAAAATGTATTTTAGCCACCTAAAAAGGTCCATCTAAAAAAAACTATATCAATTCAAGTGTGAGCTATGTTTAAAACATTTGCCATAAGACAGTGTTTTCTGACGGGACACTGGCCATTATAAACGACCCCCTCTCCAAACCAACCAAACTTCATAGGTGAAATCAGTTATTTTACCTCACAGAACAAGGGGCTGCTGGTCTACCACTGCCTTGATCTGTGGTAGACCAGCAACTCCTGTATTTTGCAGGGTAAAATGACTGATTTCACTTATGGAGGCTAGTGGCTGTGGAGAGAGCGATATCTGGCTTGTGTAATGGTAGTTTCCCGCCAGAAAAGGCTGTCCTACTCTTACTATTTTTTAATATATCATTACATCAGTTTAAACAGTGTTGCAGCCCTACTTTGTTGCGATTGTTCATGACAGCAGTATTTCAGCATGAAGTGCCATTCTGCAGTTCTACCCTGCAGTTGTGCTTTAAGAGTATTTGTGAATAAGGCGGTTTTGTCAGCCTTTGAACAAATTGACAGGTATTCTGACGGCTCAGCTGAGCAAGAATACGGGGACAGTCTTCAGATTCTCCACGGGCCATGCTGTAGCTTTATTTGCCTTGGGCTACAGATTGTGTCAATCATGCACAAAGGAAGTGTATAAGCTGTAAAGAAGGATAGGAGGTGGTGAGAGCTCTGTGGTGCACTCCAGACTATTCATTAATTTCCTTTGAAGGGTTTTGCTGAGACGTGTAAGCTGCCTGTCAGGATGTGATGTGCGAGTGGATGTGCTTTTGCATGTGTGTGTGTGTGTGTGCATGCTTGTGTGGATGCTGTTGTCAGTTTGACTGTCAGTCTATAGCTCAGCTCAGCTGTTGAGCAGCAGCCCAGGAGACTAACAGCACATGTTCAGTGTCCTACAAACCTGGTGCCCCAGCTTCCATGTACTATGACCGAGGAGAAAAATATATTTTAATTGTGTGATCAACAAAATGGGAAGGCATCAGGAACAACAAAATAATGAAGCAATATCAATGAAGTAAGGTTGCGTTTATAACCACCAGACAATTGTTTTTTCTATTTTGTTTTTTACATGTCTGCATGGGTTTTCTTCCACAGTTCTAAAGAAATTAAGATCAGGTGAACTGAAGACTTGTTCCTGTTGATGTGAACATGTTAACTGTCTGTGTGTTAGAGCTGCACAGAGCCATTACTTGTATCTGAATATGTTCAACCAACTCTTTCCGTAATTTTTCTGGAAGACCAGACGTGGGTGTGGTTTATACTGAAAGTCAGGTTAAATCAGGCAAATGTTGTCTGAAGCCACCACCACCTCTCCTTCAGCTGGGTGATATTTAAAAATCAGAAACTGAAAAAAAAAAGTCTCATAAATCGAAAGATTTTGTTTCGCCTTTGAAATAGTAAAGATGTTCAAATACAGAAATAGATCCTTCAGTTGAAGGGAATAACCTTGGTACATTATTTCACGGATTGATTAAGATGAATGCCACCTTTTTTTAAACTATGCTGAGGTAATTATGGAGATTACTTTTTCCAAATAATAATGAGTAACGCTGGATAGAAGAAATATCTGTTTCCATTGCATAATCTTTACTTTTCAGAATAATGGATTCAGATTCGGGTGCATCCGTACTATGTGTCATGTGTTGGCCCTCCCTACATTGAACCCAGTGTGTGCTGACAGAGGTCCCAGGCTGCTGTTCAAAAATTGATGGATTAATGTCTTAATTATACAAATAATATCAATAGTAATATACACAAAGCTCGAGTTAGAGGCTCATAAAGGTCCTAAATTAGTTTTCTGTTTTAACAACAGAATTGTTTGTTGAATCAACTTGAAAAAATGCAGCTTAAGGGATTCACACCTTTTTTTTTTTTTTTTTAGAGTTCAAGGATTACAACAAAGTCTGCACATTAAAAGCAAGCATGTGAAAAATCAGTATTCAAAGTTTAATTTGCAAGCATTTTTCAACCCTTATAATCTCTGACTGTGCTGCATAAAAATGGTTAAAGTTCCTCCCTTTACTTTCAGGAATCATTGTTTTTTTTAATCTTGTTATTTTGGTGTTACACATTATTATCTGGTGTTGTGTAAAATGAGCAAAGTAGTGTGGTTCGGAACAAATGCTTCACATAAACAGCAACAAAACGGATCAGTGTTTTTCTGAAGCCAAACAGCAAAAACTCTGATTAACAGTCAGATGAGGCTCTTACAAATGTCTGAATGTGTTTATTTTCTAAGGTACCATCCCTCCTCTGCTGAAGACAGGAGATCCCATCTCAGACAACATGTCAGGCAGCGGAGGTTTGAAGATGGTGGTGGACCATCACCTCTATTCTCGTGGTAGCCGTCCTGGTCTTTATCATGCTCATGGTGCTAAAAAGGAGGAGAAGGGAGCAGAGACTCAAGAGACTCAGAGGTGGGTTGAAGATCAAATCATCTCATGAAGTAAAATTGCAATGTATCTGAATAACAAAAAGAAAACTAGAACTACAAATTGTTTAGATGTTATTGAAACACTTAGAGTACAAACATCAAGTCAAGTCAAATTTTATTTATATAGCCAGATATCACAAATCTCAATTTGATAGCATCAACTGGATAAGGAAGAACTCCCCCCAAAATTCCTTGATTGACCCTTGACATCCAGTCTATGAACCTAACGTACCTATGTGCAAACATCAGGGTTGGAGCCACGGTATCGAGGTCCCGCCCATATACTTGGCTGTGTCAATCATGAGCAGAGCTCAGTTGTCAGTCATGATGGGAAACATTGACGTACCCAAATAACAAAGCTTGTAACAGAACAATTGTAAGGTCAACATGCATATATAAAGGCTCAATTGGAAGGCAGTGTTCCCTAGTTTATAAAAATGTGTGCATTTAGTAATGGGCTAAAATACAACCTACACTATAGTGGCTCAAACATTAAGGAAAAATTATTTTGGTGGGGTCATCTTCAGTAAGTCATCTTTGAATAACATTAACAAGGCCACGCTCAGTGTTACAGCTATAAACATCACCACATACCTTTTAGTTCACGTCAACTTTATCTTTATTAAATTAGATTTTTTATTTAAATTTGTTAGTCAAACATTATTGAACCTAGTGAGTTTTTAGTTTGTTGTGTCACTGGTATCCAGTGCATCGCTGTTTCAATGGATTTTAACAGGTTATAACCAAGCTTATCAGAAAAAAAATGAACACTTGAACATACAGCACTGTAATAAGAACTACTTAAAATGACAGAAACTGTCTTTGGGAAAATTTTATTAAACGTGTACTTTGAGTTTTTACAGTAGTATGGGTGGGGTTCATGACCTATACTGGAGCCAGTCACCAGGAGTCGATTTAGATGTTTTGACCTCACTTTTGTAGAGCTGTCATGTTGTTCATCTTCAGTATTTGTTAATGATCTGAACCGAGAGGCAAAACTTTTGTTTAAGAAACTCCAAAAGTTGTCTCTTCAGTCCAAACACCCACATGTTTGGTTTTCCAGCTTTCTAACATGCTCTCATTGCATTTTTGCAAGTGAAATTGTCAGTGATTGTACAGTATTTCCACTGCTCGAGCTTATCAACTAGGACATTGCTATTATGGTATTAACTACCTCTTTGCTGACTTCACAGATGCCAAAAGCCTGGCAGAAATGCTGATGAGGTATGTACACTTAATTTTAATTTATGCTAGCTGTTTTCCTTTAAGCAGCGAACATAAATCACAGTGTAGCCCAGAGGTACCGTGCCCATCAGTAAAAATCAAACATATTGCACGCTGGATATGCTGTCCCTCTTGCCTTCTTACAGCTACTTATCAACTTGAATGAAATTGAATTAGCATTTCTGCCATACAATGCAGAATCACACAGCTGATAAGTAATGGATTTTTCTCATTAACCTCCCCAGTAAGAACACACGGACTCCAGACACGGTGAACAAGCAGCAGCAGACGTTAAGAATGCACATCGACATCCCCAGAGCCCAGCTCCTCATTGAGGAGAGGGACACCATGGAGACAATCGGTAAGATACTTGAAGTGAGACCTTGTGAGTCACTGTATTTATTAAGCTCATGACTGATATAATATTTTTTTTTCTATCTTTTATGCTTCCTTTTGTTTCTTCCTGTTCCCCCCTCTTTCCTGCTCTCTCCATTGGTTTTTCCCTCTGTTAGATGACAGGTCCACGGTGCTGTTGACAGACAATGACTTTGGGGAGACAAACAAGCAAAAATCCTCCACAGTGACCCACACAGTCCACTACCAGTCTCTGTCCCAGGCCACTGGACCACTGGTGGACGTGTCCGATGCTAGGCCTGGAACCAGTGAGTCCCACCACCGTCAGTGCTCACCATTTATTTCCTTTACTACTAATACCAATGCTACTGTGCTAGACCTTTGTTACTAATCATAACATACTGCCGAAAATGTGTCTTGTGGCAAAAGCTGGGGTTTTGTTTTTATTTGGTTACTCTGCAGCCATGAATCTTGCACTGCTGATTCTCTCCCTGAATCTACATAGTTATGTTCTTGTAGCTTGATGTCATTTTAAAAGATATTTGCCTTGGAAACATAAAATATAAATACTGGTAATAGCATTTCACTACACATTCATCTGAATTACATACAAGGAAAATAGCTTTCCCACTTTGTCTTAGCGTAAAGTGTAGACTGTACTCGTACAGTGTATGAGCCTCCTTCTAGCAGTGAAATTACAAAGACACAGCAGCCGTGCTGCAGAGCGGCCTCTGGGCTTCTGCTGTTTGAGCTCCACTGAAGCAGAACTGATGAAGAGTAGCGATCTCCCTGCCTCTTCTTGACACGTTCCTCACCTGATTGCCCTGCTCCAACTGGCCAGTTGGACCTGAGTGCACACATGCACATACAGTATAAATGTAGGCACACACACTCAGATTAGTCAAGCACTGAGATGATTTTGTGCAGGTGGTGCAAAAAATGTGATATTTTTTGAACTAAATTGGTTAATACAGGCTAAGATATTGTTACTATGATTTACTTTTGTAATAGTTTTAGTAAAGATAAACATGCAGGTCATTGATATAACATGCCTTTTAAATATGTTTATCTCCCATCACCAACAGTATGTCCACATACATAGATTCATAGGTTGCCTTTTGTCAATGTTGAATAAACTAAATATTTACATTTTTTCATGAATAGGCTTATTTATTTTTGACAATTATATGTTGGATTTATGTTAATGTGTATTAATTTAATTTTTGGAAAATAACTTATCAATATCAGGTCAATTCAGGCAAATGTCATCTCAAACAAAGTATTATTATCAATAGTTGTGAGTTTTGGAGATATCAGCAGTCGTCCTCCTCTCGAATATAATGGAACTAGATGGCACTTGGGTTGTGGTGCTAACATAATCACTCAACATAATCCACACATCTTTTTGTAGGAACTACTTTTATTGAACCGTAGGAAGAATTTGCTCACAATAAAGTCTGTGAATTATCTTGAGTAACTAGGTCATGATTTCTGGAAAGTGACATTGCTGTTGAGAAGCAGAAGCTGCATACCCTTTAGTTCCATTATATTTGAGAGATGTCAGACATCTCTACGGCCGATGTCTGTTAAACTCTACAACTCACACCAAGACAATCTTGATAGATGAATAGCACTACAGGCCAGAGAAAAATATTCATGTCTGGGTAAATTTGGAGTGAACTGTCCCTTGAAAGCCTTTTACCCTAAAATGTAATAATTTACAGGGACTTGAGATGTGTCCCCAAAAGGAAAACGAGTACCCACAATGTGAGTGTGTAAACAGACATATGTCCTCACAACTTGAGTTCTACATGTCCACACACACACACACACAAACAGCACAGTATAATATAAACACACACACAACAACATAAAATGCACAGAACAATATCACAGATCTGCACTAACACACATTTGCAAACACAAACACAACCTCAACACTCACACATCACACACACACATTAACACACAAAACATACAGTCATATGATTGGTTCATTTAACCTGGCCAGTGGGGCATGAACCCAGTTTGCTGACTCATCCCTTTTTTTTGTTGGCTAAACACCTCCATCATTTCATCCGTCCATCCCGCTGATAGAATTACTGTCCGACCTACTACAATTACCAGCACCATTCTTCTCTGCACAGATCCAATCCAGGCCTTTTCTAAAGGGTCTCATTCTGATTTGGCCCGTCGGTGCACAAAGCAGCAGCCTGTCTGGGTCAGGCTGAATGTGATACTATTTATATGTCTGTATGGAGACAGTTAGAGCTTAAGATTGATGGTAATGTCACTGCATAGAGCTGTGGGATGGTAATGTTCAGTGTTCAATGAAGGGCTAAACTGTAGATTTGTACCACAACACAGCAGGAGAGACATGTATTCCTCCTCTCAATGTTAGACTCCAGCTACAAATCATGTCGATTTTGGTTACTGATGGGCCTCATCTAACGTTAGCAGGGTCACTATAGTGATGCAAAAACAGGGTCAAGTGTTAACTTTTTCCTGCAGGTTTGTGTCTATCGAGCACTGGGCCCCAGCTGCTGGGGCAAATGTGTCCCTGTGGGCTTGAATTTGTTTGTTTGTTTGATGATACTTTTTTATTCTGTACAATAATGACAGAAATATTATTATTTTCATTCAAATGACAGTAATTTTGAAACTTTGGAAACTCTTGGAGACAACACAATTCTCATAAATTAGATTTTGTAAGACAAATTTGAAAGAATGCAATTTATGCTGTCCAATCCCAGGTACACATTGACTCTTTCAGGAATCACTGGTGCATGTATTATTACTGTTTTATTCAAGCACTAATATCTATTTTTTCACATTATAGAAGTTCTCAGACTTGAGTTCAGATCCATTCAAAGTATTTCTGAATATCTAAATGTATGAACATTTTGCTAATCTGAAACATTTGTCAGCATGTAATTGGCAGGTGAATCAAAACAAAATAATCCAGTGAGACTAAAGTCTACTTAATGTTGTGTCAGAGGCTTAAATTGATTACACTGAAAAATGGAGTAGCTGTTATTACAGGGTTTCCATGGAGCCTTAAAAAGTCTAAAATCCAATAATCTGAATTTTAAGCCTCAAAATGTCTTAAAATCTCTTAAATTCAGTTTAAACAGATTTATGGAGAAGTTAATGAGACTTTTATAAAGTTACATTGACTTTAGTCTTGCTTGTGTTTTTGATAATAATTAATTGGAGCACACAACACAACAAAAAACAACAAACAAGAACAACAAAAAATCATCATCCAGATGTGAGATAGTTTGGTTCAGTGTTGTGTTTTTAGCTAAACTCACTGTTTCTATCGCTGTTGCATCAGCTTAGTGAGCTAAGCTAACCTTAGTTTGGCAGAAAACATTGGCACATCAAACCATGCCTAAAGAAAATCTGTGTTCTTCATACTTTTTTCTCCATATGGATGTAAAATAAGTATTAAACTCTATTCTAATGGTCATGAAAGATCTTTAATTTAATATAACGTAATATAACCTGCAGAAACTGAGTATTAGCTCAGTTCACCAACAATCTGTCCTGTACTCTCCTCACCAGATCCCACTGCCAGACGCACTGCCAAAGCTGGTCCTGCCGCGGCACGGAGCCGCTACGCCAGCCAGTGGACCCTGAACCGGCCGCACCCCACCAGCTCCTCACACACCCTGACCACTGACTGGAGACTCCCCACGCCTCGCGCCACCGGATCTGTGGACAAGGAGAGTGACAGCTACAGTGTCAGCCCCTCACAGGACACAGGTAGAGTAGAGCAGGGCGGAGGTGACCATCACAGGAACAACATGCACTCACATCCTTTTTGTATGATTAATGTTACACACATTGGGGATGTGACAGAAATCATGTTGCTTTTGATAGATTTTCAAGTGTGAAGGTGATCTGCATGGCTCTCACATCATTTTTCGGCAATCCAAAACATATTGGCTGTAGTTTTTCCATTTGAAAGTGCAACTTTGGGGCGTAGTCTTGGCTGAGGCTTCCAGGGTGTGAATCCAACTTAAACCCACGCCATTTTCCGCTTACTTTGTCAGATAAATCTAAAACTTCGCCCAAAACATAAAAACACCACAAAGTTAATTTTTTTTTAAAGATTATTTTTTGGGCTTTTGCCTTTATTTGATAGTAATATTTTGATAGTGATATGACAGGAAAGGGGGCAGAGAGAGAGGGGATGACATGCAGCAAATGGGCCTCAGGTAGGAGTCGAACCGGTTGCTGCTGCAGAGGACTAATATCCTCAGTACGTGGGGCACACACTCGACCAACTGAGTGGCGACCCTCACAAACTTCAATTTTGACTGTATTTTAACAATACTTGTGTATCATGATGTGTAATGTGTATTTATCAGATCGTGCACGGAGCAGCATGGTGTCAACAGAGAGCGCATCCTCCACCTACGAGGAGCTGGCCAGAGCCTATGAGCACGCCAAGATGGAAGAGCAGCTCCGCCACGCCAAGTTCACCATCACCGAGTGCTTCATCTCTGACACCTCATCCGAGCAGATGACAGCAGGGACCAATGACTACACTGACAGCCTGACCTCCAGCACGCCGTCTGAGTCAGGCATCTGCCGCTTTACTGCTTCGCCGCCCAAACCTCAGGATGTCAGTCGGGTCATGAACATGGCCGTGCCCAAGGCCCACAGACCTGGTGAGGAAGTGGACTTTACTGCACAACTCATTCAACCTTGTTTTTCTCTGACAATCATAGAGTAGCTATTATTGATATTATTTTGCTCAGTTACTGTAGCTGCTATAACCTACAAACTAATGGCTACGAGCAGTTTTATATGATGGGTTTCGATTAGTTAAATCACATTTGCTTGGATAGATTTATGTAACATTTTACACAGGGAAGAAAGGAGAGATTTTGAACACATTTGGCATAAAACAAAAGTTAACTAGATAATTAACACAAGGACACAGGATAAGAACTTAGAATATGTATTTTCTATTTCACTGTCTTTAGACCTGTTTTCAGTAATTCATTAGAAATACAGCCTATCTGTGAGACCAGCCTTATTTTCTAGGGTGTCACAATTTCTCTTGATCCGATCAGCATCGATCATTTGGTTTCTTTGTTTCAAGCTGGTTTTATATTTAATTCATAAGAAACTAGATGCTGTCACTTTTTATTAGTTATTAGTTGTCAACTTTGATCAGCGTTCAGTCCTTGGGGGCATGTTACGCCCCAACCTAAGGTGGCCCTACTGGGGCAAACAACACTCCACAAAAAGAGAGACACCTTTAAAATCACTAAATACAAGGGATTTATTAACACAGAATAAAATACAAAGATACTAAATTAAGATAAACTAGTTCAAGACTAACACAAAAGGCACATAGTCAGATCACAAGTTTAACACAACAAAAACCCCATGCTGAGACAAGGACACCCGCAGTCCCGTGCCACAAGGCTCTGTCCTCTGTGCCTGCACATGAGCTTTTAAGCACCTCATTCAGGCCAAGAGCACTCACTGGCAATCAGGGGTGGAGCTGGAGAAAGACAAAGGGACCCAGCACATGGGAAAACACATACAGCTGTAACAGTGCATCCCATTACTCTTCAGACTGCCGCTCCATACAATATAGTCTCATTAAATTGTTACACAGAACATTAGACTCTGTGGAAGTGTTCCATCTTTTTTTAAGTCTTCTGGGGGAATCGCTCCTTGTTTTTCTTCAACTTTTAGAGCCTTAACACAGTAAGCAAGCCCATCACACATCATGAACAAGGATTATGAGATGTAGTTCTTCCAATAGCACCCCAGGGATGACTTGTATTGCAGAAAGAAAGAAAACAGAAGAAAACAAAAAACAATTTTTGCTAGTAACAGATGTCAATTTTTAAACTACACGAAGGCTTGTCTCAAAAGCCTTTCATTACATCCGCAGTTTGAGGAAAACTGCTGTGCTCTCCTCTCAGCTTGTAGTCTTCTCACCTTACGTGACCCTGTGCTCCTCCGGGTAGACCTGCAGATCAATTACCAGTTCTGGCAGAGTGTGCCGACGGGCTGCTGACCACACACACAGATGCACAGACGTTCAAACAGACAGACACCCTTCTCCCTGACACGTGTACACAACTCATCCATCATCCCATCTGCTGTCCTGTTAAAGTGTGTCTGGGGCCACCGATAATTAGCGTTGTTGGAGGTGTCCTATCCCAGGACCAGAAAAGTAAGTGTGTGCGTGTGCATGTGTGCGCACAAGGGTACACGGTCCCAGAATCCTCAGTTTGACCAGACAAGAGTTGAGGTCATCGGATCTGCTTCTTAAGTTTCAGGCCTCATTATGTTCTGAACATTCGCAGACTCATATCACCAGTTCACCAGGGAGAGAGGGCAACTAAAGGCTGATCTGTCAGCTTTATCTCAAGCTATTGTCACTCAGTACAAAACAGCACTTTACCGCCACAGTGGAGACTGTTCAGTGTAATACCAGACTCTTAGCCTTCAGGCTGGTGTGGCATCGCTGAGTGCTAGACTCTGGTGTCAGTTACTTTGGGGGATAACATTATAGGTATAAGAAACAAGCTGCGTTGCCTCTACAGTTTCCTGGTTGTTGACTATTTGTAATGAGTTTTGTTGTGACATTGCACAAAAGAAGTAATATACAAGTTGAGCTTGAGCAGGAAAATTGGTAGTACATTTCTCATGTTGTGTGAGTCAGACCTAAATGTTCTTATATATTTTCATTGACTTATTAACTGAACTATAATATTTGATGCAGCTAAAAAAGCAGAAAAACACTGACTCCGCAGTCAGTGAACTGCAGAATGATAGTAAAGTGGTTTTCTGAGAGGCCTGCAGCAACTCTGACAGTTAATAAGTAGATACAATAAAGTGAGGAGTAGTTGGATTTACACATATTATTTTAATCATAGGATCTCGAGGGCTTAAAAGATAATAAGCCTTTGTAAATAGCTGCTCTGACCAGTGTTCATCCTTATTCTAAGAATTTTTTTTTTCCTGGAAATTTTTTTTCCAAATATTACACCCATG
This sequence comes from Lutjanus argentimaculatus, assembly GCA_034769285.1. Lineage (NCBI taxonomy): Eukaryota > Metazoa > Chordata > Actinopteri > Lutjaniformes > Lutjanidae > Lutjanus > Lutjanus argentimaculatus. Next base: position 11,112,467 of record JAWZSL010000001.1, read on the forward strand.
TGTGATGGCTCAATACCTCATTTTAAAACCATGGGCACTGATATTGCATCCTGGCTGCAAGGATTTGCTACCAGTTCTAGGCTCTGTGTAGGGCTGTCACGTCCTTCCACAAACCTTGCACAAGGGCACTGTGCGCAAGGGTTCTTCCACAAACTGTTGCCACAAAACCATAAAGACAAAACAGTTAAAAGACGCAAAAATACTAAAACATAGAGCTTAGAGGAACTGCACAGTTGAGTGGTAAATCTCTGTGGCTTTGCCAATATAAGAGAGCTCTTTCATGTATTATATTCATTTGACCAAATGTTCATATAAAAATATTTAGTGCAGCTTTAAGATATCTCTAGCCCCGCCCATTTTTAATCAGTGCTCTGATAACAGTCAAGCCAGCTTGGTACCTCTGTCATCTTTCTCCTTTTCTGGAAAATTGACTGCTAATGTTAGCAAAACACTAGCTAATGATTATTGTAGATTATCTAGCTAGTTAGCTAGTGCTTTGCTAACATTAAATATGTGAATATATGTCACTTTTACAGGTCCACCAAACATCTTTTCATAATCTTCAAAATTTTGGTTTTCTTGTCAGCATATGTAAGACGTAGTTTACCTAAGTACAGGAAACAGGAAAAAGAGAAAGTTGCTATCAATTAACCATTTTTTACCTCCATAATCTGTGTACAGAGTAGGAGATACACTAAAATGTCTCCACACTGAAACGAGGATTACGTTTTTGAAACCCAGACCCAGTGCGGAGGCCAGTTTGACTGACAGCTGGTGATTGACCCAGCTTCAACCCCATCACTGTCTCCATTACATCTGACTGACCTGAACTGACCTCACCTGTCCCTCGCAGAGGTCAAAGGCAGAGGAATGGCCTCTCATTCATCTCTGTCTGTCTCATCTCACTTCATGTGACCAACCTCACCTGACAGTGTCGTTCTGAGAGTAAAAGTTTATTTATTTGTGCTCATAAGACAAAATCCATTAGGCCTGTGTGAGCACTCTGCTCATAAACTTTTACAGCAGAACTGGTGAGTACAGGCCTACAGGCAGCAGTCTGCTTATGACAGGTCTGTAAATATGTTTGTGTGCTTAATGACACGCAATATAGAAATACAGGTGGGAGAATATTAAGACATTACACTTCACAACAGTATGGAGTGAGCTGAAGATGCAACAGACACTTGCACAGACAGATTAATGGCTTGGCAGAGAGTTGCTGTTGTATTCTGGTTACACATACTGTCCCATTACTGTACAATCTGCAATTTACTGGCTGATGAATTTTCAAACTACATTTCTAATGAGCTCCCACAGAAACACTTTAATCTATATTTAATTCAATTAACACTCCTAGCCATTCATCATCTTTACTGGCACTAATAGGGCTTATTATAAAACACAGTAAATTATGCATTCTCCCCCGTGAACCCAGAAATCCATTCTCCAAGGTCGCATGTTGGATCCAATCTGCAGACACGGCCTCATCTCTGCTGGCATTAATGCTGAGTGGCTGCGGGGAAGCGTGTGTGCGTATGTACAGTATACATGTGGGCTGTGTACCTGTGAGGGTGTCGGCACGTGTGGGAGAGAGAACACGTGTTGAAAAGTGGTTTTAGCATTGAATTGTGCACCTGTAGACACTTGTTGATCCTCTGAAAGATGAACTTGAAGCAGTCATGAAACAATACACACAGACCCTCAGCTCATCAAGTGTTGAATCTCCAGTACTAGATCCAGAACCCATTTGTGAGGGACTAATTGTTAAATATGTAATCCAATCAGTAAAACGGAAACTATAGCTGTAGAGGTGCCATAAGCTCACTGAACCAAAGTGTCTCCATCTAACACTTTAGACAATTACTTAAAGATTGAAGAGACAGCTTTTAATTCTGTTTTTTCACAGAGTTAAGGTATTAAATCTGACCTGGTTTGTCTCACTATGGAGTTTTTCTGTCTTGTAATAAGACTCCAGTACTTCCTCTCCTACAGTGCGCCTCAGCAGAGAAGAGGGGGCTTGATAATTACCAAATGTAAGCAGTATGTAGAGTCTGGTGTCTGAGGCACGGACCATCATTCAGCTCCACCACAGTAAGAAAATATCACTCAGTAACATCCCGTCACAATGATAGCAATAGATAACATTGTAATATTCAGCACTCTGTTACATTATGTTCTGCACATTTTGCCTGATAGCAACTATTAAATCGAACAGAATCACACTTGGTGAAAATATTTTATTACTTTAAAATAATAGTTATGTGAACCATAATCCCAGAGGCGCCTGAGGTGAGGAAATGTAGCAGCAGGAATGTGAGCTGAAATATGGATTTTCAACTCTCTGAGCAGTCATTTAAACAGAGAGGATGGGAATATACAAATGGAGTATAAAAAGCTATAGCGAGCGTGTCTCTGAGGGCGAGTAGAGACCTATCATATACAGAATATCATTGAGGAACGGAACGGGGGGGGGGGGGGGGGGGGGGTGTATCAAGTCCTTAGTTATGATTGTTTCTTAATAATGTAAATGGGACATGTCATATTGTTATATACAGTATGAGTCCAAGGAGAATGTAAAAGACATTTGTTATATATTTATTTACATTCAGTTGACAGTAAATTAAATCTGCTGCACTAATCAATATTTTCATACAGTATTAACAGTGGATCAAGTGACTACATGTAATGTGTCACCTATGTCAAGTAGGGTAGCAGAACAAAACAAAGGACAGACACAAATGCAGACTACTAGTGCAGTGCAGAAGATTTATTAACAAAGGAAATATGCAAAACACTTAAAGATTGATCAGGCAGGCACAGGTCTAAAGCAGATTAACAGTTCAAAGAGGGCAAACAAATCCAACAGCGTGCAGACAAAGAACCAAAGTCCATAAAAGCCAAAAGCCATTGTGTATATATACTGAAAGAAAACTAGGGGATGCTTAACACAAAGGACAAAAAAATATAGGCAAAGAAAGGAAGGAAACGCACAGGCTAAATGCACAGGGAGGGACAGGTGAAACTAATCGGTAATTGAAAAATGAGGGGGGAAAAGGGCAAAGACAGGAAGTAAAGGCAAGAACTTCAAAATAAAACAGGAAATAACTAAACTAAAACCCAAAACCATGACAGTAATCTGTCAGATATTGCTTGATGATAATTGTCACCCAACTCTGCAGTTATTTGACCATTGACCATTGTTTTGGCTAAACAATGATTTTACCATCTTGTTTTACTTTACCACTCCTGCAGTTTCTAGCAAAAATGAGAAACGCACCTATTTTTAAATATTATGAAAGACTTGGATATCAACAGGCTTTTGGATGCTGACCTTTTCAAGAAAGTGGCTTAACAAATGAAAGAGGGAGACTGTGTTCACATGGTTGAAAAAGTCCACCACCTTAGGAAAAACTACTGTTTTGACACAAAGAAGCAAAATGAAAGAAGCAAAGTGGCTCCACTTTTGCATAGTCGGAGTATGTGCACAGCTGCATGTAAATGGGAATATTATTGGCATATTCATTTTAGTTGGACATGTAAACAACTTAGTGGGAATATTGTCTATTTTTTTAGAATAAGGGCAAAAACCAGAATATGTAAACATAGTCACTTGTTCTCCCTCTAAGTCAGAAAACTAAATCAAAAGTTCTTTAAAGTAATTTGATTACTATCCAGCAACACATCAGAGTATCATTATAAGCTGTAGATGAACTCAGCATGTTTCTCTCCGTGTGTTTTCTCTCAGGAGGAGAGCTGGTCCACTTGCCACCTTACCTCCGTATGGACTTCCTGTTGAACCGTGGCGTGCCACTGGCAGCCCGCGGTGGAGGAGTCAGCAGCAGCAGTGGCAGCAGCAGCAGTGGAGGAGGAGGTGGTGGAGGTGGGTGGTGGTGGTGGTGAGGAGGAGAGGAGCAGGAGCGAGTGGAGTTAGTGCTGGTGCTACGGGGGAAACAAGAGGAGGCGGTGGAGGAGGAGCCATGGGCCAGACCTGCCTGGAACCCCAGAGGAGCCGTACCCTGAAGAGGCCACCTCCCATGGAGCCCACCCCCATGGAAGTGCCCTCACCCAGGGAGGTGCAGCAGTGGCAGCCAGGAACTGCCTCCACCCTCCCCCACAGGGATGTCCGAGAGAGGGGAGAGGCCCGGGGTGAGGTCCGGGCGGAGGTCTCTTCCTCAGGAGACCTGGCCCAAGCACAGGCTGCCAAGCTCAGCACTTCCCAGGAGTCCCTGCTGGACTCCAGAGGACACCTGAAACAGAGCAACAACCCCTATGCCAAGTCTTACACTCTGGTATAACACTGGGACACACAGCGGACTGCTTCAGACAACAGGACTACTGCAGACAGACAGACAGACAGACACACCGGAGGAGGACGGACAGGAGACACATGACAGGCACAGGATGGACAGTTTTCCACAACAGAAATTGTTGTATATAGAGCCGTTTCTGACATGCGTCTGAAGTGGATGCTTTTCTTTGAGTCTGTCTTTCTTTCTTTCACTCTTTTCTTTCTTTCTTTCCTCTCTTCTCGCTCTTCTCTGTTGCTTTCACACTTTTCATTCTCTCACACCTCGCTCCTCTTCTGATGAATTTTCTCTCACAGTTTTTATTTTCTACTTGAGTATTCTTTTATTCTAAAGTGACAACATATGAGGATTGCCAAAATGATTTATTTAAAATTTGAGAAAGAGAAAAAAATACTATTGAATTTATATCAAGGACAATTATAGTCATTATTATTATTACTATTATTATTATATAAAAACAGAAAATATCTAAAAAAGAAGAAAGGGAAAGGGAGGAGGACTCTGGAGCACTCTGCAGGAGAACATTGCTTTCTTAATTTATTTTTATTTTATGTCGCAGTGTGATGAAATCTGTGATTGGGTAACTGAGGGGGTTTATAGCACTACGAGGAGCCAATAGAAGAGGAGAAGAAGAGTGACGCTGGACACGACCGCCAATGCTGACCAATCGTAATGTTTTTCAACCTTTCTGACGACTGCATGGCGACTGATCAAATGACAATTAATAGGAATGGCTGGAAATCCAAAAAAAAAAAAAAAGAGAATTTTTTTGTCACACTATGAAATTATACAATGTGAATATATATAAAGAGATCACTTTTATTTGTGGATATTATGGGGAAAATGATTTGGTTAATAAAGTCCTTAGTCATGTTTGCACACATCTGACTTTGATTCATGTTGCTCGAGCCCGACATCCTTCCCTGTTCATCCTCCTGTCCTTCTGCTCTCCTTTGTCCCACTTTCTGTAACCTACACTCCTCTTATACTTCTGTTGAGACCTGTCATTCACAGAAAAAAACTCATGTGGGTAAAGTTTGAAATCCTCAAATTTAAGCCTGTTAATTAACTATTCAATTTGCCACCAGAATCATGCTAAAAACTGGCATGTGGTTAATATCAAATCAACTTTGGTAAAGTGCCTAATTTAATGTAATGTAAATCAGTGGTTCCCAGTGTGTTTGGCTTGTGTCCCCTGACAAAAAAAACATATCAACAAGGATTTAATTTGGTGTATATATAAGTAACATTTCCATTCTCAGATTGTTAAATTTAAGAAATAATAAGGGGTAAAACTACCTAGTAATTCACAAGAAAAACAGGACAGAAAAGTTTTAAACATGAAGATAATTTTGTGTTGTATTATATCTCTTTAATGATGTTGTGATCCTTAAGATTTGTGTTGTGACTTCTTTTGTTTGGGAACCACTGATGTACGATTAATTTTAAGGGTTAAACCTTTTTGTCTTTGCAGTTGTTGGGGTAGAAAGTATATCAACTTTCCTGTTAGCACAGCTCTGTTCTTTTCTGTTTGCACAGTTCACCAAATCATTTCAGTCTTTTTGTATCTCCAAATATAACGCAATTTTCTCTACACCAATTTATCTGAGGAATAACTAAATTAAGATCATGTGGATCTATTTTGACATGTTAGCGCTACTAGCCAGAATGCTCCCTACTGTCAAACATTGTTGACCCTCTTCCCTGATGGGTGTGCTGTCAAAGGGTCAAACTGCTAAGAGGACAACTGTGGCGATCCAACACATTTAAAACCTCCGTCATTTATTGAGCATTACAAGTGTCAAACTTTTTTATTTGTGACATTATTAGATGACACATTTCTTAAAGTTAAAGGCACTCCGCTATGATGTCGTTGTTCTGGAGGAGTCTGAGAAAATAACCCTGGTGTTTATTTCATCCTGGGCTTGTGACATACAGCAGTGGTTCTCAACCTTTGGGTAATTCCTTGGGGTTGCCAGATGGTGGAGTATAAAATAAAATATTGTGGCAAGCAGTTTGGAATGAGAGTCAGGAGCTCTCAGCAATGTCATCCCCGTAAAGACCTTTAACATCAGGGACAAGCACTCAAAGACATGCAACATACAGCTGTCCTCAAGAAATTTAACAGCCACCTCACTAATTGTCAGAAAATTACAAAAATATACCACCATGGTTTGAACAGGACACAAACACCAACAAAAAGTAACATTTGCATTTTGAACATGAAATAAACTATTCAGTCCAGCAAGCATGATGGGAAATCAGACCTGTATTTTAGACTGGGAATGTTTTTTACATTACATCGCCTGCACCAGTGATATAATTTGCATTAGAAAAGATTTTATCGTTTGTTTGTGACATTCAAAGTTTATGTGCACATTCATGGAAGTAACCTCTAGGAGGGTCACCTGAAAGTTGGACAGCAGCACCATTAACTGAGAAACTCCATGGTCTGGTGCTTCCAGCAGAGCCCCAAGTTCCCACCAAGCTTTGGAAATATCACCCTGACTTTTCTGTGATATGGATTTTTTGTTGGGGTGGCAAACATCTACCACATTTTTCTTTTGGGGGGGGGGGGGTCATGACTCAAAAAGGTTGAAAACCACTGATGACACGTACACATCTACAACAACAGAGAGCCTCAGGCACAAACTGGGGGCATGGAGGAGTCTAAGGAAAGATGCCAGTGAGTTGCATTATGGTCCATCCCTCCGACTCTGTGGAAGTGCAATACTCAATTCCTCGGGTACTCATAAGGGAGCGATATGTAGCAGCTGCGCATCCAAAAAATAGCACTTCGGTCCAAATAGCAAGTTAGAGCTATAGATCATCTATTAAATACTGTAGGTTGAAATCCTATTTAATATATGATCTATGGTTGTATGTAAGTAAGTTGTTTCTCACGCTTCTTCCTCCCCATACTTGACAGGCTGCTGGAATGCTGCAGGAGCACAAGACGAGTGCAACATTATACTTTGACAATAACAAGCGATGACGAGTCCTACACTGTAAGTTGATCAAATGTTTATAACTGTCAGCTGTCTGTCATTGTGAAATTAAGCCTGTTATCCTGAAAACAAAAGCCCACCGCTCTGAAAATACACACTCTGGAGTTTCAGTTTAGTGGCTGCTTGTCTCACCACCAGCCAGACTCCATTAACATGTTTCTTAATTTAACCGCTACAAAGCATCTTCTAAAAGATTATTAATGATTTGCTGCAAGTCATAAACAGACACTTACTCATTCGGCAAACATTCTGACATAATTTGAACTCTAATTACCGTGAAACGGGCAAACTGAAACACTCTAGCCTAGAATGGAAATATCAAAGGACACTGCAGCTGTAGTGTTGTCAGAGAAGCGAGCATTTCAGCTTAACATGTTTCATTAATCTCTGATGACATATCATGGTCATTTTATGATAAATTACAGCAGATTTATTACAGATTTCTCCTTTAACAAAAGAACATCTGTCAGAGATAAAATATACTTCCATTTCCCCTACATAATTTTCTTCATTACAATTATGCAACACTATATGCAATACAATAAGTATTAATTTACAAAAAGCAGACTTGGCTTTAAAACCTGTTTAAAAGTGACAAAAATGTGCTATGAACGAAGAGTGGATCCCACTATAAGCTTCTGATAACTTGTTTGAAGGGATTATTTTGAAGACTTTAATGATTGACAGTAAGTAGAGGAAGTATTTCCTTATCAGCACACTACACAAACTGAGCTCAAGCACACAAATAGTATAATAATAATAAAACAAACTTGTCATATTGACTGAATGGGATTATTCCTGTGTGAAAGCAGTTCTCTTCATGCATAAATGAACTGCAGCCAGTGAAAGTTAGTGAGAGAGGATTTCTCCAACTCTCCTGGCTGAATGTATGGGTGAGGAACAAGGTTGACATGGCAAAAACATGAACTAATGACATTTTAAAAAGCATAAAACACAGCTTTGCATTGATACAGCTGTGGCTTAGGTTTGGTCAACAGATGGCGCTGTGCAGTCACTGAATTGAGTCCGTTTGCCGCTTACGAGGAGTGAGCCTGTGGAGTTTGAGCAGGTGGAAAGGGATGGTTCAGCACCAAAACTATTTGTGACAACCTGGAGAGAGACATCAAGGGCAACCCAGCAGTCTGTTCCAGTGTGCGTCTGCCATTTGCAGGAGCACACCACCCCGAACGCGGTGAATTATTCATGCCAGCGCTGACAGTGGAACCTAGATCAGGTTTACACTGTCACGCTGATCCCCACAGCGCCTGAGAACATGGATGAGACAGCAGTGGCAGGGACAAGATTACATGCACAGAAGCTACATATGCAGATCAATGCACACACGCTATAATAATCTTTAGGGAAATCAGTGCCACTAATGTAGCATTAAGTATTTCTATGACTTATCTTGTTCTCAAGATGCTGTCAGAGAGGAAGCAAATGTCATGCAACAAAAATCATCTGCTGCATTTTAAAACTGAGCCTGCTGATCCCTCAGGAAAACTTTATGCAGCTGCTATAAAAGATTTAAAGAAAATGGTCACACTAGATTTAAAATTTATTGTGGGTGAATGACAATAATTGCAGTGTCTTTTTTTAATCTGTGCTCTCCCCTCACTCGTGTGTGGCAGTATAATGAAGATAGATGGCACACCTGCACACCGAGGAAGACTTTATGACTGTGCAGTTGCCCTCATACATTACAAGAGGCAGAGCAGAGTGTTAGTGAGTGACTCCCCTCCTGGCTGCAGGCCATTATCACACCTCCCACCACACTCAGCAGCCAGAGAGGGAAACTCTGCGATAGAATAATGAGAACAAAAAGGAGGTTTCAAATCTAATAATGATTATAACACCATCAAAAACCTTTATTGTCGGATCAGATTTGTTCATTTAAAGTGATTTTAAATAACACACCATATGAAATATGTTCATGTCAACTGGTCAAGTTTCGTTCATAGCACTACTGTGGCAGAAGCTGGGTATTTCAACCATTTTACTTTTATCTATTTCAACCATTTATCCAGTGTTTTTAGCTTTTTATTTATCCATTACTTGTAGCTATTATAACTGTGTATCCATTCATTTGAGTTGTTTCAACTCTATTCAGTACTTCTAGCTAAAAATGTCAACTCTTAATCATTAATTTGAACTATTTCTACTCTTTATCAATTTCAATTCTGTATCAATTAATTTAGGTATTTTAACTCATTAACTATTACTTTTAGCTAAAAATGACAACTACTGATGCATTAATTCTAACTATTTCAAGACCATATTTTTAGCAACTTCAACTTAAATGATTACACAACTATTTAGACTCTTTATCCATTACTTACTGTTTCAGTAATTCAGTAACTATTTCAACAAATGAATTCCAGCTAATTTTTTAAACTGTTTATCGATTACTTTTAGCTATCTTCCATTTGGCTTCTCTATTACTTTTAGCTTCAACCATGTATCCATTACATTAAGATGTTACAGGTAGTTATCCACTTTTTAGCATTTTAATTTATTCAGTACATTTCAACGAATTACAGATAACTATTTAAGTATAAAAATACTTTTAGCTGTGTATTTAACCAGTCATCCATTCATTTTTAGTTATCCACTTAACCTCTGGTCCAACACTTTCAGCTGAGTTATCCAACTCTTTATTCATCACCTTTGGTTTAGCTGTCTTTCGCAAGCATTCACTGCTTTTGTCACAGCAGCCATATTAATATGAAATAACAGGACAAAGAAAGGTGTTACCATGAGCCTTTCCAGTGAGCCAACAGGCACAATAGCAGCACCCTGACTGTGTTTGACCTGAGTGGAACAAGAGTTTTATTAGTCTCATTTGTAACACCTGTGTTTACAAAACTAATTGTCAAAATGCCTGCTGGGAAAAGGTTCTATTGCAACACCTATGTTTTGATGGTAACTGCAGTTGCTTCAAGACGTGTATAAAATCGAATCCTGATTTATATTTTTCCAGAGACTTGAGTTATCTTTCTTTCTACTCTGTCAACTGCAGAGGAAGGCCGACTTTTGGGAATCGCTGAGACAGTATGATTGCTAATGTGTGGAGGAAGTGCTTGTCTGCCACAGCGTTAGTTCACATTTTTATTGGAATTTTTCTTTTAATTGTCCACTGAGGATACCATGGCATGACGTGTGATGTCAGCGAGCAGAAGGAGGTTAGGAATAGACCAGTGCCCTCCCAGCTGAGTTTCATAATGAGGTGCCTGAAGAGTTGGCAGGAGACAGGGGGTTAATTTAGAGAGCATGAAACGGAAGGACTTTCCCCCTGTGTCCACACAACACTCCTCAAATCAGTCACACCCTCACTTCTCTCTGTGGTCTCACAAGAACATTCTGGCTGTGTTTATCTGTCTTCCTTACCCATTATTTTTCCTCTCTACTCTGTTTTGACCTCGCTCTCTCTTCTCTCTGTCTCAGATTGCTCTATTGATCCAGCAGCTCCTCTGTCCTTGTCCTCAGTGAAGGACTTGAGGAGCACAGGATGTTTCTGACAAGAAAATTGTTTCCCATGAGTTTCTTTTTGTCAGATAGGGCAAACTGACACGTGCACAGCGGATAACTGATTACTATACCACCACAACCTTTTCCCTTATATTACGGCTCTGGACTTTTGGCTAATGCATATCCTGCAATATTTACTGTACAACTGTTAGTACAGATTGGTCAAACAGTGAAGTTTAATTACTGTTGCTTGATTTACAGACAAAGAGAGTGAGACAAGTTTTTACATGTAGCACAGTCAGATTCAAATACAAGTAATCCAGTGTAATCCAATCCAACTTTTCCTTAGTGAACTGAAGTAACTTCAGTGTGTAACATTACAGATTACATGTTAAATGTCTGAACAATATTGATACCTGAAGAACAGATGTGTATTGACTGACAGACACATCTTCTTCTTGTGTCCCACGTTTAGCCACAATTAAATGATGGAGAGTCGTATTAAGAGTGGTCGATGTCTAAAGGGGCTGTTAATTAAACTTGTAATTGGTCACAGATAATTGGACACAGACCACGAGTCTGTTGAATGCATGTCTGTCACAGAAGGATAACCTATTGTAGCGTGCTACATAATAAGGAGTTAGCTTTTGATCTTTAACAAAGCTGAGTGCACCAACACAACCAGCGTTCAGCCGGGGTTTGAATCTCACTAAAGTCGCTGTATTCACTCTGGGTATTGTAATGTGCTTTAGATAAGCTTCCACCAACTGCCTCACTGCATGTTGTGCTCACATAACTGATGTGATTTGAGCTCAGGCTGTCAACAGAGGGACTTAGAGAGTAACCGACAGCATGTAGCTGGTATCTCCCAAAGCAAAGGTCCCACTTATCAGTAGGACTGTAACACTGTTAACTAAATACGATTAAATCTTTCAGAATATTGCATCATTTTGCATCACTCAACAATGATGGATTGCAAAAGAGGCGTGTTGTTGTCTGCTCAGTAATCTGCTTGTGCACTCGCTGTCTCACTACATGTCTCGAGAGTCTCCTCATGTCCTAAAATCAGTGTCTTGACTTCACTTTAGTGTCCCTTAAGAAACCTTTCTGAAAGGAAATAAAACAGAAGGCAGAAGATCAAAAATAAACCAAAGACCTACAATAGAAACAAACATAACTTAACAAAATATAATACATTTTCACTTCATCATGTAATAACACAAGCAATATATTAACTTTTGACAGTTGAAGTATACTAAAATTTATAAATATAAGACTAAACACATAGCAAATTATATAACAAATTCACATGATAAATAAAACATAACGCTTTGTCTATAACATCTGCACCAGTTTTGGCATTGAAGTAGATGCTTCATGATGATGAGTGGCCTCATCTAGTTAAAACCACAACTGTTAATGTAGTCTTTCTACTGATTGCCACAATAAAGGGAGAGTTGTTATTTCCATAAAAACAACAGAGAGTGATGTGCCTTTATCTGATACTTATTTTGTCGTCTTTAAAGCAGATTGTCTTGTCATTTCCAACTATTTATCTTGGCAGATGAAACCGTTCTGACCTTTTTAGTAATTCCGTGACTGTATATATTATTTTCTGACCAATGATGGATGAAAAATGGGACATTATTTGGAGATTATAGTCTGAAACATATCCTGACCTTCAGGTTAATCCACAGTGTCTGACAAATGCCCTCAAAATGCAGTGCTCCTTCAAATATATGTTAATATATTCTCTGACATTATAATTTCCCCCACAAAAGAATGAATTCAACTCCAGAGAGATGTGGAAGAAGATGCAGTACACTCTTGCATTCAGGTTGTGCTCTAAGGTGCTTCGCTGGGTTATGATCAATGCGGGACACCAGAGTAAACTGCAGTCACATGGTCCAGGATGATAATAAATATCACTCAAAAACTACCAACATGTTCAGTGAGGTGAACACAATGCAGGATGGATCTATCACATCAATTTGGAACAACAGAATCTAGAGAATGAGTGCGACTGTGTTTTCCGGTCTTGGCCCACAGCTTTTTTTCGTTGTCTTTTTTTAGCTGAGTTGACCTGCTGCTTTAACCCATTTGCTCTGAGGTTCAAAAGGTTGTGTAATCAGAAATGTCACACTGAGCTGTTATGTGGGTTCTTTTCTGTCTGCTGGCCTGAACAAATCTATTGTGACCTTTGTCATGCTACTTTACAGTATTCTGACTGACTGTGGTCTGTTTTGTTTTGTTTTTTTGCTCACTGCAAGATTCTCTAGAAAGATGACATGGTTTTGCCACATGTCTTGGGTCTGTATAAATCCAAATGTAAGATGTGAGTGGACATGAAATGCAGACATCGTTACAGTATATGGCTTTGATATGAGCACTGCTGAATGTACTTTCCTGTCTTTGTCTAAACTGTCTCTATCTATCCAAAAATAATAATATAGACGGTGTAGAAATCCCTCTCAGGTTGGGATAAAATATTAATGGATCCTCTTCAGGTCAGGTAGACCTGTGAGGACTCGGAGCTAGAGCAATCATGTTGTCAGTTATACTTCATTCAAAGTTGCTTGGTTCACTGCTCATTAAAATACATGATTTGCAGCGGTGGGCTCAGGCTGTCTGAGGATCACGGGCGAAAAGGATAAAAAGGGCACAAGCTGCATTCACTGCATCATGTTTTCTCAACTGGAAGGGCACCCTAGAGCAGTGTTTCCCAAACTTTTTTTCTGGGGACCCACTTTTAGACTTAAGCTGTGTATAAATGAACAGAGCCTGCACATTTTCACTGCCATTTCCACATCACCTTATATTATCTTAACAAATATATACACACGTTAAATACTTGATACTATACTAAATACTAAATGAGAAATAAATGCATTTCGGCTGAGTTATTGGGCCATCTCATTGGGCCTCATGCAAGAATGACTTGTACAAATGATTTGTTCGTAAGTGGTGCATCTGAGTTTAAGAGAAATTTTCTCATATTTTGAATTTTCTTCCAGATACGAACACAATTTACGAGTGGCCCCGACCTGCCATAGTAAAAACGTCCCCTTAACCCTCTCCTCTCGCTGCAGTCATCAATCGCCCCTTACTGTAGCTGTGGCGGGTCTTTTTATTTTTTTTTATTTATTTATTTTTTTGGTCTCTGAAGTCATTTTCATATTGAAACGTTTCTTCTTTATTTCAGTGACAGTCTGACCCTCAGGTAACACGACATTAACAACACTCGCTTTTCCTGTTTCTTTGCTTTAGCAGGTCTTTTAATTCCACTGCTGACACTATTAAAAATGATTTTCCTTTATGGATCTGTGAAAACAGGATGTCAAACTCCAAACTTGTAAAGTTCTTCTTTTTTTCTTCGATGTCATTTTCAAGTACGAAAACTTCCTGACATATGGAGCAGGAAACATGGACATATATGGGGCATTATTTATGCTACTTTACAAGTCTCATGCATGTGCACTCAAATACACACAGGTGGATGATTTAAATGGTTTTCTGAAGTTACGAGCGTTTGTTGAATCTGACATGGCCTGTTAGCCCTTCGTACAAAAAAAAGTAAGAGAAATTTAAGATAAAATACGGAAATGTTCTTGCACGAGGACCATTGTTTTTATTTCCTCTCATAGGGAAAACAATCTGAAACATTTTAGCCTGCTTCATAAATGAGACATAAAAAGTGTATTTAGGCAGAATTAACGAGCTCCTGTTTTTCTTCTCATCAGTAAAACAACATACATATTTTGAATGTTTTATAAAAGGTGTACTGCAGATATAAATCTTAAAATAGCAGAATTTCTTCTATAGTGTTTTATTTATTTGGCAATCCAAATAAAGTCTCCTGTGACCCACCAGTCAGTCCCAATAGTCACTCAATGCAATCTATATATGTGAAATGTCTGTTGTTTTCATGATAGTTGTTTCCTAAACCTAGCCAAATAGCGTTGGTACCATCCTAACATAACTATTTTCTTGTATTTTATTTGTACAATCATTTTGTAACTATGTTAAGCAAAGTGCTATACAAATAAAGATTGTTGTTGTTGTTGATGGTGGTGGTGTTCTTATAATATATTTTAATTATTATTAAATTATAATAACCAAATGGCTTTATTTTGAAAGTGTAATCAGACATTGGATACACTATAAATTACTGCTAACTTGACTGCAGAATTTGAATGACAGTGGCTGGTACATTAGTCTGAAAGTTGCGCTGAATGTCACCAAAAAAAGGGAAAAATTGTGTCACTTTGAGTAACTTGTGTCACTTTTAATACAAACATGACATTCTTTGAGATGTCTTTATCATAACAACTTGACATTCATCAAGTGAAAAATGTCTTGACATGATGAAATGCACTGCGGTCACGTCGTGCCGACCATGGCCAATCCATGTGGAGCCTCCTTTTCTCGCCCTCTAACAAATGTTGTGATACTGAGTCCATGTGTGTGCAGGAGAGCAGAGAGAAAGATGTTTTTAAAAGTCTCTTTATGTTCAGCTCTCATTACTTCTGTAGCTTTACACTGAATCTTTATGTTTTGAAACATAGTTTCTCTCCTCTGTTTGTGTTTTTTACTGTCAGGTGTCTGTTTTATTACAGAGTTGATGTCTGTTGGTCTGTGCTCGTTCACGATTGCCTCAGTAAACTGGTGCGTGCATGAAGCGTGTGCTGCTCGTCTGGTAGGAGGGGCTCGGGACAGACAAAACTCAGATGAGACTCAACAATCAACTGTTTTTAGGCTTTCTACTTACTGCAGCTATAAATGTTATTTGGAGTTAATGTAGTTTGATGACAGAGTACAGTACTGAGGTGATTGACAGAGTTAATTGATGGACAGATAGCAGTTAGCAGAGTTACTTGTTGCTAAAGTGTAGGCTAACATTCTCTGCTCTTAACTGTATCTAGTGTTAGCTAGTTAGTTGATGTCAGGAGCCAAAACCAGCAAGAAAACCAGATCAGCCACTGTATTCCATGTCATCAAACTGAAGATATTTTTGTCTTCGTTAATCTCAAGCAATGCCAACTTTGTATTAAAAATGACATATCTGACCGAATGACACTTAATGACAGGCTTAAACATTCATTTAGATTCCTTCATGTTTATGACAGGTGTCATGACATAGTTATATCATCTACATAAATGGAAGCTGAAATTCTCATTATCATATGTAATGCAGTTAAGACAAAACAGTAATAATAATAATTTTAGGTGAAAGGTAATCATAAAGTACAGCATATAGTCCCATAAAAATATACCATTAATCATAGCTTTTTGAAGAAAGATTTGCAGCTGCAAAGGTGAGGTCTCATTAGTGAGGGAGAAAGCCAGGTATAAATAGCACCTGGTTTCTGGGGTTGATTCACAATCACAAGGTCAGTGGAGCAGCAGGACTGCCGGGGGGTAAGGTATCTAGGACACTCTTCAAATACAAAGATATAATGAGATAAAATCTCTATCACAAATTAGACAGAGTGAGATGGCAGATAGGAGAGACAAAAAGACGGATCATTTTGGGCAGTGATGATCTTTCACTCAATCAGAATCCGGTTCACAATAGTAGCTTTTGTTTTTCAAAGGTGACTGGTCTACTAAATACACTGCCTGGCATAAAAAAAACAGTCACCACCTGGATTTAACTAAGCAAATAGTTAAGAGCTTTCCATTGGATAATTACTGCAGTGATTAATATGTTTCAGCTGGCAACGGGTTATTTAACCCAAACTGATGCAGTGAGCAGCTTCTCATTTCTTAAACAACCATGTCAGAAGACATATCCTGTGGTCGTGGAAAAGATGTAACTCTATTTCAGAAGAGTCAAATTATCGACCTGCATCAAACAAAGAAAACAACTAAGGAGATTGATGAAACTACTAAAACTGGGTTAGGAACTGTCCAACACATTATTAAAACCTGGAAGGATAGTGGTGAAACATCATCTTCAAGGAAGAAATGTGGCCGGAAAAATCTTGAATGATCATAATTGGAGATCATTTAAATGTTTGGTGAAATCAAATCGTAAAAAATCAACAGTAGAACTCACAGCTATGTTTCATAGTGAAAGTAAGAGCATTTCCACACGCACAATGCAAAGATAACTCAAGGGTTGGGATTAAACAGCTGTGTAGCCATAAGAAACCACTTATCAGTGAGGCTAATCTGAAAAAAAAGGCTTCATTTTGCTAGGGAGCATAAAGATTGGACTCTGGATCAACTGGAAAAAGGTCATGTGGTCTGATAGGTCTTGATTTACCCTGTTCCAGAGTGATGGGAGCATCAGGGTAAGAAAAGAGGCAGATAAAGTGATGTACCCATCATGCCTAGTGCCTACTGTACAAGCCTGTGGAGGCAGTGTCTATGATCTGGGGTTGCTTCAGTTGGTCAGGTCGAGGTTCAGCAACGTTATGTGGCCAAAAATTGAGGTCAGCTCACTACCTGAATATACTGAATGACCAGGTTTTTCCATCAATGGATTTTTTCTTCCTTGATGACACGAGCATATTCCAAGATGACAATGCCAGGATTCATCTGGCTCAAATGTGAAAGACTGGTTCAGGAGCACGAGACATCATTTTCACACATAGATTGGCCACCACAGAGTCCAGACTTTAACCCCACTGAGAATCTTTGGGAGAAGACTGAAGACTTTACACAGCGGTCCGACTTTCTGATCATCAATATAAGGTCTTGGCGAAAAATTAACGCAGCTCTGGACAGAAATAAATGTTGTGACATTGCATAAACTTGCGTGTGTCGTAATCAAACCTAAAGGCGGTACAATGAAATATGAGTGTGTGTGACTTTTTTTTTTTTTTTTTTTTGGCTAGACAGTATATTAAAGATCCTTTGGCCCATCACATGATCATCTTGGAGAATAAATGTTTATTTTCACATTATTTCAACAGAATCTTAAAAGAAACATTAAAGGTAGGCTCAGTCAGATTGTCTGAGCTGTTCTTAAATGCATCAGGATGTCAAATACTAAGGTTTTGGGTTGGTGAAACATCCCAAATAAAGCAAAACAATGAGAAAAAAATAAGGAAATACAGGCAGAGGGCAGGATCTTTGCAGATGCAGTCACCACCACACATTACTAGTGGGTCATAAGTGATAATTGAAAGGAATTATGTCATATGAGTCTATACATTGTTTTCCTCAGGATTATACATCTAAGTTATTATGATTACTAATTGTTGCTTGAAATACCATGTTTGTGGCAGTCTGGGCCACAACGGAGGAGAAATCAGTGACTTGACTTTGTTTCCTCCCCCTCTGTATCATCTGCCAGTCCTGCAGGCTTACAGACTTTACACTGCTCACTCATTACGTACTGGAGCGGCTGCAGGAGCTGTCACCCCTGTATCTAAGCTTAAGGCCACGGGTCATTGGTCATCAGCTGCCTCTGAACATTACTTTTGCCTTAAAGCTCAAGATATCCTAACTGAAGAAAATGCCATGAGCCATTTTCAGGATCATTATTGCTCACTAGTTAGCTAAGACAATATGTATAAAACTATCAGCAATTGCTGCTGGGCTCAGATTTCACCTAGATTATTCTAACCTAGTAATCCTTCTGTTTACAGTAACTCACAATTGATTATTTGGCAAACTCACTTCACTTTAGTTATTTACAGAGACGCTCTGCTGCCTTTCAGTTTCACATGAACAAAGCCAGAATTTTTGACACAACTGTTATTTTTATTTCAAACTATATGTTGATCATGTCAAACAAAAAATTCAAAGTCAAATCAATAAATGTTTATCTCTGACAAATGAACGTGATCACTGCTGCATCTAGACCACTTCCTGTTGAAACCTGTTGATGCTTCCTGAGAGAGGGGGTTTGTGATGAACAGATGAAGCAAATGCAAAAGTTTAAAGTCACTTGGCCTGGGCTGACAGTAGCCAAAGAATTTTAAAACTGAAATTAATATTTACCTAATATTTATGTTTATATGACAGGTGTAGTTGTGTTTATCGAACAAAAAATCTGGGCTTTTTAGGCAAAGTGAGAAACCACGTCCAGGTTCACTGTGTGTCTGCTGGTCTGTGATAACCTCAGTAAAAATCTCTGTTTAACATGTACAACACTACAACACAATATATGCTGAAAAGATTTAAGGTGGGTCCTACTTTTAATCCAACCTGTTTCTTTAATTAAATAAATTTAGGAGATTAAGAGATATTCATGTCTCTAACAATCCCTTTCTGTAGGGTAATTGAAATGTAATATAAAAATGAAACAAAAAATAACTGCCTTGTTTTTGTGTGCCACCAAAAAGTTAGACACTGCAGTTTACATCCACGTCTGTCCAGACATAACAGATATTAAGTAAATTTTTTGGCTAAATGGAAGATGTATGATTCTAGTGAATACTGAGTTCACCTAACTCAGTTTTTTTTAGTTATTACCTGAGGCCGAAAAAGCTGCCAAACTCAGTGTACTTGAGTTGGGTTCACTTAAACAAACCAAGCACTTCGAAATTATGCTTTTTTCAGTGGTGAAATGTAACTAAGTACATTACTCTTGTACTTAAGTATCCCACAAATTAGAGGCACTTTACATGAGTAGCCTGTTATCTGTTTTCACTGTCTACTTGTAGCCTACTCCACTACATTTCATTAGGAAAATTTTATTTTTAAGTAGTCTATATGTAGGCAATAGTGTTATTACACTTGGAAAAAAAGATTATGGGAGGATGTAAATGTAACACTATTAAATCTATGATGTTAACAAGAAAAATGTAGTCTTCATCTAAGCTGCCAGCAGGCCCCAAGAGAGCGCAGGCCAAGCTGTGACGGCGGCAGCGAGGTCAGAAGCCCAACATGCCACCAGGACTGCACTTAAAGGGGCGTGACCAAGCCATTTGGCCGCTCCCATCTACAAAACTCCTATCGTATGTTCAGGCCTGGATGACTGCTGAATATGTGACGTTTCAGGCAGATTCGACCAAGTAAAAAGGAAGTTAATGCAACTTCCTTTGTTTGAAACATAGACCCTCGCTGTGCCGTCAAGGCAATGCCGTTTAACATACATCAAGATCTTCACAATATTACTTAATTACAATATTCTGACCAGATTTGAGTTGGATATGGTCAACCTGCTTGGAGGTCAAAGTCTAAAACATGTCATTTCCTGTTGGGCGCCTGTCAGACGGACACAGGAGGCGCCGGCCGAGCTCGTGTTGGTGTTGGTGTTGGAGGACAGGACAGTGACGCTACAGACATTTGATGGTCTTATAGACCATGATGCATTGCTATAGATTAAACTAGCCAACAGTGGCCTATAAAGAAGTTAAAGGGATAGTTCGTCCAAAAATGAAAATTCAGAAGAATTCAGTCATTATCTACTCACCCTCATGCCAAATGGAGTGCGGGCTTAATTTTTTAGTCCACAAAAAAACTGCTGGAGTTTCACAGGACAACAGTGATGCAGAATCTCCAAAACAATGGAAGTGAATGGTGACCAGTTTTTACACATTAAAAAAAAACACAACAGAAACAGAAAAAAAAAACATAAAATGCCTCCACTCTACTTGTCTGGTGTAATCCAAGTCTCCTAAAGCCCCAAAATGCAAAGTTGACTAAAACATGTTATATACACCATGATTTTAGCCTGAATCTTCGCTGTAGATCCTTGCTTGGAGCCACGTCCACATGCACACCATCTGAACTGGGTGTGCATGTTATGACAGTGTGCAAATGGCATGTCGAGACTTTAGGAGACTTGGATTACACCAGAGGATCAGTATGGAGGTGTTTTATTTATTTATTTATTTTATTTTATTTTATTTTTTCAGTTGTTTTTTACATTTGAAAACTGGTCACCATTCACTTACACTGTTTGGGAGAGTTTGCAATGTTGCCATGCAACCTTCAGTCAACACAAGGG
Source organism: Lutjanus argentimaculatus (assembly GCA_034769285.1). Lineage (NCBI taxonomy): Eukaryota > Metazoa > Chordata > Actinopteri > Lutjaniformes > Lutjanidae > Lutjanus > Lutjanus argentimaculatus. Next base: position 11,133,157 of record JAWZSL010000001.1, read on the forward strand.
TTAATAGATAATGACTGAATTTTGATTTCTAGGTGAACTATCCCTTTACGATGAGCTCAGCCTTAAACATCTACAGCAGTAAACAGCAGTAACATTAAAGCAATAAAATTAATCCAAAAACATCAGACATAATAACATGACAGGGAACATTTTAACTTCAACATGAATACTTTTACTTTAAGTACATTTATCTGATAATATTTCCAAACTTTTACTTCAGTGAGGTTTTGTGAATGCAGGACTTTTACTTGTAGTTAAGTATTTTTACAGTGTGATATTAGTACTTTTACATCAGTGAAGGATCTGAATACTTCCACCTCAGGAGGAGTCACATCATGTCCATATATTGTCTGGACAGACAGACTGGTGTCCACAGAGGACTGCTGCAGGAAAGTGTGCACGCGCATATCAACTCAGTTCACGCGCGACACGGTTATCTAGTCTGAGCTACAGATTATAAACGCTGCTGCACGTTGACGCTCATACAAAATAGTTTTATTTGATTCTCACTTCTGTCAGACACAAAGTCACAGAGCAGCCCTGGATGTGTCTGTAAGCAACACAGCTAACATCAGACAGACAGAGGGAGGAGCATCAACTTAAAGTTACTGTGAATGAATGATATCAAACTTGGAGAGGATGAAACACAAGTTTACCTGATTACTGTTCACCACGTTCACTCTCAGGATGTTATTTTCTCTTTAGTTCTTCATCTTCTGATCAAAGTTGTAAACACTGTGACACGAGGGAGAGGAGGGGCCGCCGCTGTCACATTCTGCTCCGTTCTTTCTAAACCAACAGAATGGACGATGAAAGCTTTTACCTTGTTTCACAACACTTGTGACTTTAAGTTTACTCCAACAGTCATTGCATGCGCTTACTAGCTCGCATTGCTCTTGGACTGTGTCCCACTTCAAATTGGTCCCCTGAACAACATGAACTAGGAGCAACAATTCCATAGTTACACTTGCGTACCTCGCGGGGCCCTACGCAACTTGCGTAGTGTGCTTAAAGGGCCGACCGGCTCAGGAGCAGCTGATAACAGAGCGGCTCCAGTTTAGGTTGATTCCAGCAAGAACATGTTTGGAAATTGCAGAACAAACAGACCACAGCCATAACTGCTCATCACAAGTGTAGAGTTGATACTCAGCTTTAGACAGCTGACACAAAATGTGTTAAACCTACCCCAATTTTTCTTTTTTAGTGATTCAAATAATGCTATGATTGTAGATACTGTAAATCTCTATATTTGTTATCTGAGATACAATATATTTGACAGTTTAAAGTAAGATAATGGATGTCGGGTTTTTTTTTAACACAAGTCTAATTGTAATAATTGTGGCCATTCTGATAAGTTATGCTAGCTTTACACTCACCACCTCCACTGTAGAGACTGACAACTGAAAAGAGAGAAAGAGCAGATAGCTGCGTTCCTGAGAGCAAAGCGTTAGGGAAATAAAACATTATTTCCTGATTATTTCATGGCTGGTAATGTGTGTATGTGTGTGTCGCTCAGCCTCGCCCATGGTCAAACAGACTGCAGCTCTTTATACATTCACAGTGTTGGACAGTAACACATTACATCACAAAGTAATATCATTACTTTGCCCAGTAATGAGTAGTGTCAGGGATTACAATTTCTAAAGCAGTAATTATATTATACTTACTAATCAAAATACTGCATTACCTCGTTGCTGTTTTTTGTCTCAGGTAGGCTATCCTATGATGATGTGTAAATGTGGCAGGTCAGGGCAGGTCACGTCACCTGGTAGCCAAAAAACTAAATAAAGAAAGGAGGATGAGATAGAGGGAGTGGGGCATACTTTCCACAGGAAGAAGAAGAAGTATTGTCAGCATTTTGAGTTTATCTCAGTCAGAGATGCAAAGAACATTGCCATCAGTTGTAAACTGATGCAGCAAAATGACTCGTCCTCATTTCATTGCATTACAGTTAGAGAAAATACCCGCAAAGAGCAATATCAAGTTGTCACTGAGAGAGATGTTTCATGGCTTCCTCAAGACAGAATATGTGATGATGGAATTTAATTTGAAGCCTACACTCAGAGTAAACAGTGTATATGATATATATCCTGCTATACTTTTATTTTATATATACATACAGTGAATCCTTCACATTTCTAATATGGAATAATATCTTCATACTGTGAATCATCACTGTGAATTTTAGCTCGTATTCTGTTTCAATACGATCTCTGTTTCTCTGTGCAGTCAGTCATTTACAAGGCATACACTTTATATTTGTTGTTCCTAATATAATGCTACACACGTGCATATTACAACATGTATGCAGTTAATCTGCACAGATATCTATATATTTCCATATATCTGTGTAAAAGAAAAAGGTGTGTATAGTGTATATTACCTGTGTATATTTGTAAAGTCATGTTTTATATTTTAATTCTTTCATATTTTAATTTTATCTTATCTTTTCTTTGTTTCCGCCACTGCCACCATCTGGATAGCTAATAACAAAGGCTTTCTGGTTGTTAACAGTTCTGAATCAGCAGCTGAACTTTGTAGCGCACCGAGGCTGCCAACAAAGTATGATATACAAGTAAGTAATAAGTAAGTTTAGGTAATATAGTAATATAACCAGTAGCATAACTAATTACTTGTGATACCATGTAATAGGTAAAAAGAAAGGTATTACACATACATGAGTAACTTGTCTAACACTGTGTGTCCATACCACAGACAGGAAGAGTAGAGGATAAGGATGGACACAGTGATATAACCTGGTCACTGTGTCCTGGTCGTGAGTCCCAACCTCACAAACTACGCACTGTTATGGCTGCTGGCTACACACCACTGCCCAAAGGTTGATGCCCAGAAATGTCCTGAACGCAGCAAAATAAGAAAATACGGGACAGAGGGCAGTGTCTCTGCAGATACAGGCACCACCAAACACTTCTGGTGGGTCGTAAGAGGGATTATTTTTGTATGGGTTTATACATTGTTTTCTGATGAAAATCCTGCAGAGTGAACCTTTAAATTAGAACATGTGCTGTTGTACTGTAGGTAAAAACATCATTAAAACTGATAGATGTTACATAGAGCTTCTGTTGCTTTATGAGTGACCTTAGATCTGTAAACTTCAATAGTTATTATTGGAGACTGACTTGAAGACAAGAAGAACAGCATGTTGATGTGTCTCATGAAAACATTAAAACCAACTCCTCAGGCACCCGTCTGTGTTTCTGACAACAAGCGTGCAAATATGAAGTTTTAATCAGCTTTCAGAGTGACGGCCGGGTTTTGTGCTTTGTTCTGCACTGTGAGAAGTACATTTTGTTTTTATCCATCAGCACTCAAGTTTTTGTCTCCCCACTGCTGGAGATTTATCAGGGGAAAAAACTTTATTGTGCAACTATCAAAGAAATCAACTTTAGAGACAAAACACTATATGTGGCCATCAGAGAGAGGAGATATTCGCTGATGAGCTGTTTTTGAAGGCTTTCATACTTATTGTATGATTAAGTGAAAGTCTTTTGTCTGATTCCAGCTGAGGCATCAGTCATTTGTACACACAGTAGGCTGCTATTTTTGACAGTGAAATTCCTCACACCAGGCTCGCAGGCACACTCACTTGCTGATTAGATCAAATTCATGTTGCTGTTAGTGTGACAGGCTACTAATGACTAATGTAAATTTAATGAATCCAACCTAGTGGAATCATCTATCTCCCCATCTACAGGGACAGGAGAGTCTCGGTGTTGCAGAAAATACCCTCACCCTTAATCAACCAAGAAAAATGCATGAGATGGTAGGTTTCCATAACACTGTAAAACATGCATATACACCAATACGCACGAAAAGAACCAATATGAGCACATTTGTTTTTTATTTTCAAGGAAAGATGTTCAAATTCATGTACGAGTGGATGTAGGCAGCAGTGTGTGAACCAATCACGAAAACGTCAGTTTTCATAAGAGCATGATGATTAATTTTTATCAATAACCACATAGTGTGAAATGGATTTCTGTAGCTGTCCAGACATAAGCAAAGGAAACAGTAATACACCATTAACATTGAATTCATCTTCTGCCTTCTGAACGGTGGAAGATCATCTGATGGGCTATATATAAATATGTACTGCCTTCACATTATATGTGGCTTTAACTGACTCTGAGGGGCAATGAAATGCCCAACTCACCATTTTGCATCCTGCTGTCTGCAGGACTGATGTCCTTATATGAGCATAAGAAAAGGCATGCAATAAATCCTACACTCTTGAGGAAATTTTACCCGTAATACAGTTTCAGTGCGGAGGCGAAGATTTTACACTGAACAATAAAACAATCTTTTAAAATACACATTGAGACTAAAGCAGTGGTTTCCAGTCTTTTTGGCTACATTCTTACTGTCTGCTCCATAGTTGTTAACAGCTCCACAAAATAGTATTTTTCCCTCAAAACTTCTCATATGGTTTCGTTTCAATAAATGTTCAAACGATCCAATATCTCAGCAAAAATCAAAGATGACAGACATTTTGCATTGTCTTTCTTTTCCCATTAATATGAGAAGCCCTGAGAAGCAAATGAGAAAAAAAAATGGGGATAAACTTTTCTAAGTCTGGTCTACATGGTTTTCTCTCCTGTGTTTATGACTTAAGAACAAGTAGAAAAATGATCCTGGAAGTAAGTTACAAACAAGAGAGAAATAACTATTACTACTACTACTATACTACTATGGATCAGACATAAAAAATGGATCACCAGATTTTTTTTTTCTCATTTTCTTCTCAGGCTTCTGTACATTCATCATCTCACACCCCCTTAGATTTATCTAGCACCCTGTATAACTGTATATAAAGTAATTCAAAGTAGCTCCACCTTCAGCAGCTACAGCAGTAACGTGCTGCTTACACAGCAATGCTTCAGTAATAATAATCTTGTTATGTTACATATAACATAGAATGAGAGGGCCCAAACTATATGTTTCCTTTAATACTTAAACTACATTTTGCTGCTAATACTTTAACTTAAGTATGATTTTTTTCATGCATGACTTTTACTTGTAATGAAGCATTTTAAATTACTGTATTGGTATTTTTACTCCCACTTCCATCAATGATCTACATATCATTTCCTCAGAATGGTTGATTTCTGTCCCAGAAATGTTATAAAGTACATCTCTGGCGTATTTTCTCTGTTCTGTTGTGTCTGAAGTACAAAGTAAGGTGCCTCCATTGACTTTAAAACCCCGCTATAAACATTAACCTCAAAATAGTACAACTCTGTCTGGAGACTGTGGTGCTGTAATCTATCTCCAATTTCGAGGTGAGAGAAGTACACCTGCCAGCCATATACTCCAGGGATGAAGTGAACACCCAGAGGTGATGACACAGTTCATTGTCATCCTCCCAATCTGCCTTTCTACGTCAGCATGGGAGCAGCACAGAGGAGAGGAGAGGAGAGGAGAGGAGAGGAGAGGAGAGGAGAGGAGAGGAGAGGAGAGGCTTGTTGCCATCATCCAAGATCAGAAGAAAATCTCCATATGTTAATGTTATGATTTGAACTCTATTACCTCACACTCACACAAACACAGGAAAGAGAGAAGCAGAGCCTTGGGAGGACTGTTATTCTCTGTGGGCCTTTCAATGACTTGGCAGGATCCTTTTTAGCAGTCATCTGGGTGGAAAAACAACAAGCAGGGAAACAAACAAGGAACTGCAGTGAGACTTATATTTCCACAAGGCAGTGACCTTCACTAGAAATCTAAAGGTCACTGCACAGTCGCCTTGTAGGGAGGAAGACTATGGCGCCAAACCCGCTCTGTAAATCTGCAGGAAAATCAGACATAAGAATTGTACAGTAATGTCACTGAGACTCTTTTCAATTCTTTTTGGAAATTTCGACCATATAAAAATGAAACAGACACCCATTTGTGACCGTTTTGCACTGTAGACCATCTGGCTGTGTATATCAAGGAATCGGGTGCTCTTGTCATGACAGTTTAATCCTCTCAGGCTTACAAAGCTGATCTGCTGTGAGGATCAATTCCCTGGGGTGCAAAGGTCATCTCTGACCTTGATATGATACAGTTCACTGACCTACCCTTGTGCTCTTGTTATTCTTTACCTTTGACGTTTAAAATCCTGACATGCTCGACACCCTTCAGTGTCTTGTACAGTTTAAAACACTTTCACTGGAGCGGAATTCTTATTAGGAATGATACTGTATGCAAACCTAAACCATCAACATTAGAAAGCTCCCACCACAGTTAATGCAAAGTGAAGCTCCTTATTATTCATGTTTTTAAGACAATGCATGAAGCATTATTAAAACCCTGCGCTATGTTAGTGGCTCTGAGGCTGCACTGAACGTTATAGTTCATTCATTTAAATACAAACAGGACTAAACACAAAGCACAGCAGAGGCTGGTGGGTTTTGCAGGTATTTGATCATGAAGCAAAGTAGTGGACAAATTGAAATTCTGACCAGATGTTTGTGCTGGATGAAAAATTAATGAATGACAAAAGTTATTTTTAGTTCACCCTGTGGGAAGGATAAATGTCTGAACCAAAACTGGATGGCAGTCCTTTCCCAAAAGAAATAGTCAAGACATTCCCTGAAAACGATCACGGTCAACCTCATTGTGGCTTAACAGCAAAGGCCAGAGAACACCAAAATCAGTTGGATTCATTTTCTGGCATTCATGAATGTCTGTCAAAATATTGTGCCAATCCATCTGATACATTTTGAGATATGTCACTGAATAAGTGACATCTTCTACCTGCTGTTAAAGAACAATAAAGGGATGAAGTCCAGAGAATTCATCCTCCAAGAACCATCATTGTCTGCACAAAGTTTCATGATAATCCAGTGGTTGTTGAGACATTTCAATGTGGACAAAAGTGGCAGACAGACATCAGACAGCCATCTGCAGAGCCATATTGCTGTCATGGCTACAAATCAAGTCTGCTGTCCCAAATAATACATAAATTATACACAGTTTCTCACTAGGAGACCAGTAAATTATGTGTTTCCATGTGACATAAAATATATGGTGCTTTGCTATTCCTTTGAAATACAGGACTTCAAATATAGGCTGTGGCACATACAGTGTTTCTGCCAGTGTTTGTATGTTTTCACATGCTTCTTAATGAGGGAGACCACATAATGTGCCTGAGCAGTATGCTGTATAATGATGGAAGCTTTGTGCTGTTCTGTGATCAGCTTTAAAAGGAGTAAATCTTGTTTGTGACAGCTGCTGCACAGTCATCTTGGCTGCCTGGTTATTTACAGAGAGCAGAAGGAGAGTCAAAGTATGGAGCAGCAGCTGGGCAACTAAGACAGGAATCAGATGCCAATATTCCCGAGAATTTATTTGTTTTTAACTCCAAATTCTACCAGAAACTCAAAATAGGCAGAAACACCATTTTCAAATCATTCTGTACTTCATGTTGAAATATCACCTGTAACCCTGAACCAAAATAAACATTAGTAATGCAGGTGTATGTTGTTGAGTGCGTGTTTTAAAGTGCCTAAAGCTGGGAACAGCTCAGTGGGAATCAGTCAGTCAGTTAGCCTGGCTATACATGGAGAAGGTCATCAAGCTGAGAAGGGAATAGATTCAGCGGAGCTCATTCTGAGGAGGTTTCTATTTATAGTTTGTCATCAGAATATAAGTCCCCCTTCTGTCCCTGCAGAGTGTATATTAATGCAACATATTAGACATACTGCAGCAATTCAGCAGCCACTTCTGATACGTAGCTTGAGGTGTTTGGTCAAATCTAACATGTACCATACACAGGTTCCACACAGAATCTTTATTTATTCAATGTACATTGATACACAGCTTGACAGAACCATGCAGGTAAGAAAAAAATGCCTCTGGGTGAAATATTCTGTTCAGGATGGAAAGCTCCAGGCTAAGTTTCCTTAAAACAATCCCCACTCTAACATCATCTCCATCTGTCTGCTCCATCTGCTCAAACCAATACAGGTGTTTCATGGGAAATGTAGTCCTTAGCAGAACAGAGAGGGATGCTGCAGGTATAACTATGAGGCTAGGATAAGTACAAAAACATATTCTAACACAAACACCAGCTAGACTTCATGATATATGGAAGAGGACAAAAAACCCAGATCTTTTTAACTCCTTCTGTTACTGGTTTATTGATACAGCAGTCAAATAATAAATAATAGTAATTATAATAATAGGATAATGAAAATTCACAGACATGTCATATGATAACAGGCTATTGCATTCTCTCCCCCCCAACCCCATCACAACCCCTGCAGTTCCAACAGGTATGAATTTGTTTACATGCAAATGTCACACCATCGTCACTGTGCCATCGCCTCCACCTGCCGTCTCTACACACAGTGGCAGAGCAGCGTGGCGCTCACTAGGACTTCTCATCACGCTTCTTCTTCTGGAACTTCCTGAACTGGGACTGGATGGCGACCGCCGCCTTCTCGGTCTCAGGGTCTTCCATATCAATGTCAAAGTCCTCCGGGACGTCTGTCTTGGACGCATCTGGAAGGAAAAGGAAATGATGGGTGTGACGCACAGCAGTGTACAAAGACTGGTCTGATTCACGTGGCCAAGTCCTTGGACAGCATTATCCAATTATAGCTTAGCAACCGTGGCTAGGCAAGGCACAAAGAGTTTGGACGATATTGTCTTTTTGGCCTTTCCAAAATCACAAGAGCAAAATGAATGGATTTAACAATGTGTTTGTCTGCTCTAATGTAAGCTGCAATTGTTCATGTCCAGCTAACTAGCCAACTGCTGTTACTTATAAGGCCAAAGAGCACATCATTAGAAATTTTATACATCACTGGGAATTACTTCTCCACTGCGTGAGAGCCAGTCCTGGATGGTACTGTATCAGAGATTAACATTTTCCAAATACTGTTAGTCCTCATCCTAAAAGCCTTTTGTCTTGTCACATTAAAAGTGAAAGCATACTGTGTGAAATCACAAAAAAAGTATGGAAGTTAAACAGCCAAATGGAGTTTTGTTAGAACAAAATAGTTTCATCTTACATGTTTTGGCTGTTATATGCAGTATATCTGTGTTATATATTATATATGATATGATATAGTGTGTAATTTGAGGGGAGATGGCATCTCCTTTGTTAGCAAAATGACCAAAATGTGTCCCTTTTTGTTAACCTGCCATCAACACACTCCATTCCCTTGTAGGAAAGATAGTACAGGGGCTTATTTAGTTAAATATGTTAGTCTAATCTGCCTGACTCATTGATTTTTCATGTGATTGAATTATGTGACAGTAAAACCTATGCTCATACATAAAGAAATGAATGACTGAATTAATAAATAAATAAATAAAAGAAAATGCACTTTTAAAATAAGGACAAGACAGGGAAGAATTTGTAAATATACTCTGCACTCATTTGCTGTTACTCCTTGAAAACAAATCTGTCTTAACATCAGTACTGTGTGTCACCAGTTTGTCATTCATGAGTTTGGAAAACAGTAATATAATGTAGTGTCAGACAGTAAAATGCCGTGCCCTGTTCCTCATAAACCCATCCAATATAATAGTGGGCCAGAGGTCCTATGGGTGAGCCGGAGCATTTGTTTGACAGGTCAAAGGCCAAAGCTGAATTGATCTCCAGTTCTTAATCCTCTTTGGAGCTCAGCCAACACTGGCCAAGAGGACACAACTGTAATCCCAGTAAAAACTGATACAAGCTGGTTTCAGCAAGCATTAGGAAGAATTAGAGTGTTTTATCTCCTGCTCAATGAAGGACTAAAGAAGAGAAGAATGCTGAACCTAAGAGAATTTACTCATAAACTGACCGTTTCACCTGTACCTGGACATCTTGTGATTATATCGTACCTGGCCTGGCTTTAAACAGGAAATGTACGATGTACAGTACACACCTGCAGAAGTACAGTGTTTTTAAATATGGAAAACATCAATTTTTACATGTATTCATGCAGATTGAAGGACTGTTTACACAATGTTGAACTGAAGGCTAACATGAAAGCTTTTATTAATAGACTGTGTGACGTGTTGGTGTACTACATTAGGTGTTTCAGGTCTGGTCAGTCTCTTCCTCTATTTTTTGTGTGTTCATGGGTTTATGATATGTGTTTTTTGTCACTGCTTGGATGCTGATATGGACATTATCATCTCAGCTTGTGGGTTAGGCCTGTATTCCTCTTTTGTTTTTGTTTTTTTGCTCTGATTGCTGTGACATTGTTTTTATTTCCATTCAATATGTCCACCTTTTAGATTAGCAGAGGCACCTCAAAATTTATAAGGTTGCACTTTTCATTTTGCTTCTTTTCATAATGTAACGTAATAAACATGACATTATGACAGTTTAAACCTGATGCTTTAGTCGTGTTATATTCAAGTGGTTCTGACTACACCATTGGTAATGGACAAGGTCTTTTTAAGTGTACTATGGAGCTTTTTACATCTCTTGTGTGTGTATATGTGCATATATATGATAGATCTTCCAGGGATTTTATTGTATATTTTTATTTGTTTCATGTCTGAAGAAGGGCTTGCGCCTGAAACATCACACAGTGTACATTAATAAATATTCAATGGAACTCTATCTGATGTACAAACTGACTTTTCTTTTTTGATATGTGCTTCTGTCCACCACGTAATATCTATTATGTTTGGATGCGTGTGTGCTTTATCATTATTATCATTACTACTGTATTATTTCTATGATGTAGGTGAATATAAACAAAATAACTCTCTAATGAAGTAAGAAACATTTTATCAATATAGAACTAAAATTTTGTGGTAAAATACTTTACCCTCACTAAATTAACACAAGAAAAGAACAGCAATTGTTGGCGTACGGGGTCCAGCAAAACAGACCAACCAGTCATGTTGTACTGATATTAGTGTTTTATTGATTTAAAATGTGTTACGTGCTGTTAGTTATTTGCTGTGGCACAGAAACGTGCTGCTAAAAGGAGAGCAACAGAGCTGTAGGCTATAATGAAAGCGGGATATTCAGGACCTTGAGAGGTTACGACAAGCTAACATTTACCCAAGCAAGTTTCACTGTGGCTCTAACGTCTGTCTGCGACAGCTTATGTCACGAGGATAAACAATCAGGAGACACGTGGCTCTTTGGTCCAGTGAAAATTGGTTGTTTATACACTGTCCTTACATTAGCAGTCCCTGCTTACCCATTTATCAGTCTACAGTGATAAGAGTTAGACTTAATTGTTGTTAGCTGTTTTAACCCTTTTATTTTTTCAAGGCAACAAATTGTTTCTCTTCAAAGCTTTGGCATGGGGCTTATTCCATTTCTCTGCCTTGCTCCTGCGAAGGATTGATCTGCTTGAGTTTAATCAGTAGAGGTAACTGCTGAGAGACAACATGATAGACAGTAAGCGAGAGAAAGAAAAGGGGGTGGGGAAGTGAAGAGGGGAGAAGAGTACTGAAGGCAGAAAAGCACAGAGGCGACTCATGTATCGACTGTGCAGCTAATCCTCGGGTTCCCTCGGGGCTGAGCTTGAGTACCTCTGTCTTGCCGTTCAAGGAGGAAACACTAACTGCTGTGTCAAGCCGAGCTCTGAATCCTGCATTAATTGATATTGAATTTTCCAATGCTCTAATGCCTGCTGTTTTCATCCCGGCAGCATTAGTTATTGAGCTGTGCCCTCCGCCGTGTCAACACCAGACATGTTCATAATCTTTGTACTACAAGCTGGTGACATTTTGTTTTTTTTAAAGATGTCTAGATTGTCAGAGTGAAGATACAGGCAGGATCTGATCTGGTGCTGCCTTCAAGTGCAGGAAAGAATACTGTAATTGTGGTAACAGAGGACATCTTGAGACCATCATTTTAGTCAGAGGCACTTGTGTCAAGAAATTGACCATTTAAAGCAAATGGTGACACAGTTTAGGGTTCAGTACGCTTCAACCAAAGTGCTCATCAGATCGTCAAAGAAACGTCGGAAACCTTTGTACAACCTTTTTCCTAATGCAAGTGTGACTTCAATGTCTGCCTGCACAAACACTGCTGTGTGCTTTGTGCATATGGCTGGCATTAGCACTAATGAAAAAAGTGTTTCTTTTTACAACTTTACCTGCTTTATTTTAAAAATAAGTCAAAATAAGTTATTAACCTTTAGAAGATTGGTGTATGGACAGATTATGAGACAACTGGCCCCTGCGTACAGATTTGTGAATGACCCCCACCTCACCTTTTATAGAAGCATACCCCGATTGAAAGAGACACACAGTGTCTCTTTATTTTGTGTCCCTCTGAAGTTATTTTATGTCTCTTTGTAGTACGTTTGTTTCTCTGTAGTCATTTTGTCAGCAGTCGGTGAAAATACTTTGCTATCCGTCTAGTTTTCATCCCTTTAAGTGATGACTTTAAAGCAGCATTTACTCTCGTTGTGTGTCATTACAGTGCCATTCATTTCAGTTCTCAATTATAGGTATACTTTTGTAATCAGCCGAGTCCAGTTAGATATTTCAGAGAAATCACATGCATTCATCTAAAAGACCCACATCATCATCTTGACAAAGGCTTTGAGTCTTGAGGGCAGATTTTCATCAATTTTTATAAGACAGGAGTCGGTGGATGAATGTGACAATGATGGATTATTCTGCTCAGTTTAAGGATTCATCTCCTCCTCGACACACACAACGGATTATCAAACCTATTACCTCTGGCACCACTTTCAGTGTCTCTGTCTGCACCTAATGGGAATGTAATATCTGCTGTCAGAGTGACATTCTGGATCGTCCTGACTGTGCTTTCAGTGAGGGGGATAAAAAATGTTTTTATTTATTTGCTGGTATAGAAGCCTACATGGTGCTTGGTCTGAGGCTCAATAGAATTATTTTCTCAAGACATGACTTTACTGCATGTTGCCAACTTTATCTATAGTTTAGAATGGAATAGATTCATAAGTGACATGATAAGGCCATCCTTGCTTGGCTGTCTTTGAAAATGTCTTTAAAAGCTGCTGTGAAGCCCAGTGAAAGCTGGGACGTCTTATTGATTTTACTGCTTAAAACCAGTTGAGCCATGAGAGGGATTTGTGGAAGCGGAGGACGAGACGCTTTAAAGAAGGACTTTTAGACCTTGAGACAGGAAGACAGATCATGGAAAGTAAGTGTATTAAAGTGTTTTACACAGTATGTGGACCCCTGTGTGAGACGCTGCGGTGTGTGATGTATTTGTAACAAATATCTCCCTGGCTTCACGTTTGCATTTTGCACGTTCCTCTTGGAGACCCAAAGTCAGCCCCATGACGGTCTCCTTCAGAAATATTAAAAGAAAGCAATTATTAGAAAGCAATTATTTTAGAAGGTTGCAATGTAATTATATTTGGTGGAAATAAGACCTGAATGTCAGGGGTGACAATGAAACAGCTGACAGCTCATGTTAGAGTCTGACAGCTTGTTATTCAATAGCTGCAAAAAAAGCAAAGTTTCTAAAATGGTGAAATATAAAGCTGCCTCCAACAATGAAAGAATCAGCTGATTTATAAATGAGGCAATTAATATAAACTTTGAAGATAGCTATATTAATCATCAATGAATAATTTCACTTATTAGTAGTAAAAAGCACAACATCACAGCTCAAAAGTGATGATTTGTTGCTTTATTTACTTTGATATCTTGATAAATCGGCTTCCTGTGTTTGTGTTTTTGACTGTTTATCCCACAAAAAGAAAATTAAAACATCAGTTTGGTCTGTGCTGATGCTATGTTCAATATTTTATTAACTAAACAGTTATCATTTACAGCAAGATTATTAGTTTTAGTGTTAGTGTTAGTGTTTGTGTTAGCAAAGGAGCTTGGACAGGAGCTGTGCACCACCAGGACTAGGAGGGTTTCAGGCCTGGGGTGAGGTCGTGCTAGTGAGGAGTAGTGTTGGGGAGTGGTGCTGGAATGGGCTCCAGAACCGAAGCTGAGTGAGCGGGCAAATGAATCAGGCTCAAGAGCCTCTGCATACTGTACATCATGGCAGAGATGAAGAAAAGAGGATGTTGAGAAGGAGGCTAAGAAAAGAAAGAGGGAGTGACCGAGCAAGAGGCCGCCAGACAAGTTGTCAGGCTGGCTTTTAGTTGCTGGCGAGAGGTTTGTGAAATAAATGGCAGCAAAACAGTAGCCGAACTGGCACTCTTGCTCTTGGACCAGTAAGTAATATTAGCTGGCTTGCAATGTCCTTTGTTGCTGCACTTGCTTGATGTTTGGCTGCGTTAGCAAAGTTATCAACCTACTAGTTTTTGACCATAAGTGATGTAATCATACATGCACAGCTGTCCATATTTAGGACAGCAGGTTACAAGTGAATTGCAGTCTGAAATTGTAATGGTGCCAAATTGCAAAAGATAACAGGTCTTGCATAATCTTCTAAGCTTTGATTATTAAAGAAAACTATAGTTATATGATTATGACAATGAAAATAGTTATTAGTTGCACCCTGAATTACTTTTCACACTATAATAAAATGGAGATGCTTTATATTGTTACATTTACATTGTGTTTCATTTAAAAGTAAGTTTTGTTTGTAATTATATCATCCCAGGGAGGTTTTGAGTAGTTTAGATTGCCTGATTTTCTTTTTTTTTTAAACTCCCAAATGCAGCTCTCCAAATGAAATTGCAATCCGTCATTTGGACTCATAGGTCAGCAAACATTATGTTTCTCATCTGTGTTAAGATGCTTGTAGACTGATTAATGTTCCCACATTAGCTATAAGAAAATACAAACACTACAGACATAATTCAAAACCATCAGCTTGTTTAACCAGTGAATGTGACTGAAATTGAAAGTAAACAATTACGCTAAGTGGATCCCACTTTGAAAGATATGACCTGTGTTACACGGGAAGAGCAGTGCCTGCAGTGCTCGACTCTCTGCAAATGAATCTCTGCTCAAAAAAAAAAAAAAAAAAAAGGACAAAACATGCATCTTGAACATCATGGACTGACCTCCGAGTTTAATACCTTGGATGTGTGCAGGGGAAAGGGCTATTTAATCTTTACTGAGGTAAATATGAAGGAGGTAACTTACAGGATTATCTTATTTTTCTTATTTTATTTGAATTCCCATCCACTTTGTGATGTTACTTCTCAAAAAGCAACTTCAGCTATGTAGCGTTCAACCTTGTATTTTTTTTTTCACTTCGATCAGAAATCTACTTGGACAAAGACAATTTTTACTCGACACTATACATGATTGATTGATTGATTGATTGATTTTATTTATTTAAGTGTCTTGCACCAAGTGGTGCCCAGCCCATATGGGCTTACAAGACACTAAACCTAACAACAGCCCGGATGGCCACATGACAAATCAATAACCACAATACCACAAATTCCGAAAAGAGGAAAAGCAAACATTTCAGAACAGCCAAATTCCACAACAGAAACTTCTTATTATGTTGGATACAACGTTCTCTGTCTTAAGTGCCAAGCATTTTCTACAAATCTTGCCAAGGCAAAGGTCTCCTCATTAAAAAGCCAACGCAACATCTCACCTTCAGACAACCAAAATAGATCAGGATTTTTCCAATGAATTTTTTCAAACAGATGGTTCCTTAAATCATATACAAATTGTTTTATTGATTAGTGGTTATTAAATAACAACAAAGGTTGTGGTTATCAGTTTTGCGAGTACCTGACTTGCCTCAGTGTTCATGTTTCACACAAGCACCAGCAAAGCCCTGGAGGAGGGGTTGCCAGCAGCCCTCTTTGCTGCCATGCAAGCAAGATGCTGACGGCTCTTGTTCTGCACTCCAGCGACGTCTTTCGGAAACTTGACGAGCCTTTGAAAAATGAAAAATCTGCCTTGCTTTCAAACTTGCAGCAAACTGTGCAATACAAAGTTTGAGTTTTGCCCACATCCTCTGATGCCACCCGACTAAGCTCCTGACTCCAGGATAATTGAACTGCTCGCTTGTGCTTCAGCTAATAATCTTTGTATTTACCTGTCACCATTTTCTCATGTGAATGGTGGATGTGCAGCTCTCAACAGAAATGGGAAAACAGCACGATAGCTCTCTCCTTAGCTACTTCTATGATCAGCTCTGGGAAAAAAAAACAATGTGCTTAATTCTTTTCTATAAGTTGCTAGATTTACTAGCTTTACATGGCTTTTTACTTACAGCTGTTATAGCTGACATCTAAAATTAAGACATCCACCTTTCAAAGCTTAAGGATGTGGACTGGAGGCATTTGCATGTTTTCAAAAGAGATAGTGTATGAGTGCTTGACTGTGTGTAAGCTGTGTGTGTAGGAATGTGTGCATATGCATATCGTGCCTGCCGGTGTTTGTGTGCCTATAAGACAGTTGTGTGAAAGTCAAGTAAATATCAGTGACCCCTGAGGCCTTGAAACACCAGAGGGCCAGCAAAGCGTGAGAGAGACCACAACGATCAATACGCAAATACACATGAAGGACTGGCTCTCTATTGATTGCTACCGTATGCTTGAATTTTCAGTGTGTCAACTTTTTTTTGCTTTGGGGAGGAAGCGTCTGTGTAACCTACTTGGACGTGGTTGCACATTTGAGGGAAAAAAAACCAAAAAAACAGAAAATGTGGGATGTTCAAAGACCTACAGAGGAAATCTGTGGTTTCAGCAGCTGTTCCTAGCACTGAATGCTTCTGAAACAGTGATATGGTGTGAATTTACTAACAATATCTGACAGAATAAGACAAATTCATTATGGCTATAATTGAGTACAGTAAAGCTAATTAAAAAGTGTATAGAAAATGGGTCGTCTTCACTTTGAGAGCTTGTCGCAGGCTAATTATAAAAGGATGACTTTGATCTCTAAGGTGAGCCAATTTGAAATTACGCCTGTGCCTGTTTGAAACGAGGGGGGAGGTGCTGTTGGCGTAGCAGTTTCCACATTGTTCTTTAACAATACTCCTAAAGCTCAACACTTAGATAAAGAAACGGAGCAGTTTCCATCTGTGAGGTCCTGCATGAATAAGCAGATGATTATTTCACATATGATAGCATCATAGTGGTGAAGGATTACCACGTGTTACCCTTTAATGTTCCTGTCAGTGGGGTCTGTTTGTACAGTATGATGTAAAGCTGTAGTAAGCCCGTGCTGCCCCAGCTGTTGTACTGACAGGGACAGTCTGTGTTGCGCTTGGACTCATAGGGTCAGTGAACATATGGAGCATATGGCCCAAATGCATGACATCTGGACTCCAACCATCTCCGCCAATGTCACAGAAGACAACTAAAAGGCTTTTTAAGGGGCAAAGGTCTGTGAGGGTGTTTGAAAGCACATGAACTAACATAAAGCATGCAAGTACAGTGTTGATGTTTCTTCTGTATTTTCATTTTGGGCTAATTTATACTTTCATTCAACCACATTTTAGAGAAAAATATTGTACTTAACTACATTGATTAGTCTGTAGATGGTTATTTTTTTATTCAAATAACATCCATATCTGCATTGTGCTTTGTTAAAACTACTCAACAGTATATGATGTAAATTTTGTAATAAAAGATGGTATTCAAATAACGTCCTCTCAAAACAAAGGCCAGTTGCTAATAAAGGGCAGGTAAGAAACACTGAGGAGAATTACCTGTACAGCTCACATGGTGAATTCAACATAATGTACTATGGACGATAATTGGAGACAATTACAGTAACAGTTGGTTGTCAAATATTTTATCAATCACTAAAATTTCTACAAATCAAATAAAGATCTGATCTGATGTTACCAATGATTGATTAAGGAAAGTGCTTACAATTTCCAATCTCTCCACATTGCTACATTTCAAACTCCATTAAAATGACAAAGTCATTCTATACTCACCAATCTGCTGCTACTAGTTTCTATTTTTATCACTTTTATCATTTATTCATTCACATTCACAGTTGTTTTGACACTACTCTTCTTTGAGTGCTGTTAAATTACTGTAAATAAAACTCAACAATTACTTAACTTTCAAATTAAAAGCCTCCACATAATGGTAGGGGTTTGAGTTGCTAGAAACCTTTTAGTGTGAGGAACATGCATGAGGTGTTGAGTTTCACTGATGGTGGCTTAACAGAACTCAAACAATGGAAAAATAAATGCGAAAGAAAATAATTATGCTGTTCAAATGTATGTGCATTATTGTGAAATGTACACTCATTTAATTTTTTTCAAGACATTATAAATGTGTTTTGAGATGGTTCAACAGGAAAATTTAAAAAAGAGAAAAAAGAAAGAAACAGGGAGGCTTCTAATTAAAATGTAATTAAATACACAGGAAATTCTCAAATAAAGGCCTGGTTATCTTCGCACTTGAGGTAAATAATTGAGAATTTACACAACAGTATTAAAATTAAAATTAAGTCCACCTCAACCAGCTACAATGTAAAAGTGCATCTTACACATCAGTACATCTAAAATAATAATCCAATAATTTAAAGGAATGCGATAAGAATGTAAAAGTGGCCATTCTGTATAACGAGTATCTTTACTTTTGACAATTTAGGTATATTTTGCTGTTAAGTCTTCTGTACTTTCCATATATAACCATTTGAATTAAAATTTGCTTGTGGAGTTTACACTGTGGTATAGGGTTGGGTGAATTGGACGAATCGGCATATGATAGCTGATATCCACAGTGAAACATCGAAATGGACGCTGATATGTTATTGGGTCTAAAAGGATCTTTGTCTTGAGTCAGTAATTTAGCTGCGTTTAAAATAAAAAAAAGCACAACAAGAAGACGCGGTGCAATGAACAGCAGCAACAGATTCTTCTTATTTTCTCTCCCACATGGCAACAACTACATGGCAACTCTGAGGGGACATGCTACCTCAAATACAGAGGGCTTTTAAATCACAATGTTATAATGGTAGAGGACTCATGTGGACAAAGGCATCATCCATCAATTTAACCCTACTGTGGTGTTGCTACTTATACTAAATAAAGAATAAACTATCAGCATCAGCACTGAATGTTGCCTGACCAAGATCTCCTGCACACTTTGCATTTTGTGTATTAAAGTAAACAACATAATGCAGCAGAGCAGAGAACGTTTGATTTAATTGCGTCCAATTCAATCTGTTGCTGTTATATTTACAACAAACACTTCCATCCTCCAGCCTCGCTGTCAATGCTGTTATCAGTAAACAGCCTCTGCGGCATCACTGAGGCGCGTCACAGTTGCATGTACTCGTACAGTTCAAAATGAGTTCCAGTGAACGTGAATATATCTCTCTGTGGCTGTCCTTGAGCCTGTGAGAGGTTGTCTCTAAAGACTACTGTGTGCTGGGGGTATGCAGAGTGGGCGAGAGTCAATAGCAGCGTCCTTCCCTCCCTCCTCACCCACCCTCTCCCCAAACTCTTTCTACATTGAGAGGCACGCTTCAGACACGCTGGGAAAGCAGTTTTTCCAGGCATCAAATTAATTGTCAAGGTCAGACAACAAAGGAGTGCTTTGTGTGTGTATGTGTGTGTACTGCAGGCTGTGTACCTTCCTTCACTTTCTCTTCTTATTAAGTGAATAGAAAAAGTAGACCTGAATCCTACAGGCGGTGAAAAATTAGCCTCCTGCAACACAGCGTTTCAGCTCAGCCTCTGCTTCATGTAATCTAGAGCCCATTAATTGCTGTTGGTGAATAATGTTGCTCAACGGTGACTCTGTTTAATGGGGCAATTTATTTTTTTCAAACAGGGTCAGTGGCTGCATGTTCCTCCTTTAAAGCTTCCTTCAATCACAAATAATGTGGGATTTTACTTAAGAAACATCTACATCTCTGCTAGACTGCATAAACATAAAACAATATTTGTCACTTTTTGGACTGTGTAAGAAATTAAAAAGCAAAAACAGATTATTTGAGATTGAATTTCCCCTCTTTATTACATTTTTGCACTCTAATATTTCCAGTGTCACAGCAGGCTGTCTGCACACAAAACAGCATGACAATGGGAGGGTCAGCAGTGCCTTTTTTGACCATCTCAGATTGAGAGTGTGTGAAGTCTGTGAAGGTGCAGTGCTAACACTGATCCCCTGAGGATCTACAGGCTAAAAGTGGAATACAATAGGTCAGGAAGGCAGTTACGCCACAATGTAGGTTGTTCACTTGCGACGTTCAAGGTTGCATGCTAAGTATACTTTGTATTTGGCTGTTATGATAAATCAATAGCTGTATGACACTTTGAGTCTCATCCATAGAAACTGACCCTCATTAAAACAGCAGCTGAATATTTAATACATAAAACACAGTAGGACAGTAGTCTTTGTTTCTAATCATATAATCATACTGTAGAGCGGAAAACAAAAACAATTCATTCTTTTTCATGCTGCTGTGAATCTGATCAAATTTACTTGAAAACTGAATTAAGAATCTGTCTGACGAAAAGATGCACTTGGCCCTGTGAGGTTTTGTTTTGTTTGGCGTCATTATGATCCTTTATTTGTAAATGAAAAAAGAAGGGACAGGTGTGAAAGAAATTATGCATTCAGTTTACGAAATGACTGATTCACTGGGCTGGTCGGTCAGACAGCTCTCTCTCACTGCTTCGTCCGATGTCAGTTAAGCGTACTAACTATTGTAAACTGACTGGGGCCGACTGGGGCTCACAGAGCTCGATATACTGCAAAATACGGGCAACAGTCGGCTTTAGATGCTTAACACTGACATATATAAAGATAGGTGAAATGGCCGCTAGTCACAGTTATTATACTAATAGTTATTTCACTGTTAACAAACATTCAAATAATGTTTATATATCATTTATAAACCATTTGTTAAACAATTGCAAAGTTTTATTTATTTATTAGTTACACTAATAGTAGCTAACTATAAAGTAAAGTTAACTTAGTTAACTATAAATGTGCCATTTATTAATGATGGTTATTCTATAGTGTTACTGACAAGGGCCCAGTACCTGACAGTCTAGGATCTGGCTCAAAAATTAACTGAAAAAACTGTTTACAAACTATGTAAAATGTGTGATGTGACTAAGCTCTTTAAAAGCAAAATAAGTTAGTTTAATTTAGTGTAAAAACATGCACATGTAAAAGATTTATAGTGTAGCTGATTTTGGAGGGAAAATATTTGCAAAAAGTCAGTTCCATTGCACATCAAAATCTCTTCTATATCTGATGAGAAATTTGATCTTTAGACAATCAAACCTGTTGGTTTGTAAAAGACTTTAATACATTACTCTACTGACTGGTTCCTGATTCCGTAAAGCATTATTTATACATTTATTGAATAAATTAAAGAGCACACTATTTTATAAAACAGCTCATTCTTCTTGCTTCCAGCTCAAACTGTGATGCGGTGCTGAGTCAGGGCGACACGCCAAATCACTGCTATGATTTAGAGGAGGTGAAAGCAGGGAAGATATTAGTTTTCTCGTTGAAGCCTTTATTTGCTTTGCTGTGATAGGTTTAATGACAGAAGGCTCAACAATAAACATGATTTGTAATGCACTCGGTGCATGGGGCTGAACTTTATTTCCCCGAGGACGGAACTGATACAGGCGGTCTGTCTCTCTGTCCAGGGAGGCAATCATCAGAGAGCTGGATTTACAGAAGCTGATGGTCATCTCAGCTTTGTCTCCTGGTGTCTGTATTATTTTACCCAGCTGAGTCAGGACATTAAGCTGAGAGCAATCCTCAGCCTTGTCAAGATATTTATGAGAAAACTGAAAAGCAGTACAGGACATGACCTGTGTGACACCTGACTATTAACAGAGCTGATTTGCTATTGTGCAGGACACATGCTAAAAATCCCTACATTGCATTTAAAGGTGGCAAAAGTACACAAATTATATACTTAATTGAACGTACAGATGCTTGGGAAAGTAAAGACTCTGGTATGAGTAGAAGTACCGATTCAACGTGAAGTAAAACTTAAAACATGCAGCTTCTGAAATGTACTCAAAGTATACAAGTAAAAAGAAGTAGTAAAAAAACAGTTTTGAAAATGAAACGATAAAGTATAGATATTTTTGTTAAAGGGAAGGGATCAAAAAATAAAGATACCTGAAAACTCTACTGTACTTGAGTACAGTCATAGTATCTGTACTTCATTACGTCCCTCGTCTGATTGCATTGTACTATATTTTTGTGAGTCATTACTGACAAACAATCATGTACAAGCTCAGACTACTAAACAGATTTGTAGAGCTGATGACTTGAGGGTAACACACATGACATTGATGAAGAAACGGAATAAAAAATGACAAATAAACTAATTCAATGCTTGTTTAGGAAATGTTGTCCATGTCATGGAAAAGATGACATGACCACCCTCTTGTCAGATTATGATGAGATCTAACGGATGGAAAGCCTGAGGTCAGGTTTTTTCTGTGTGCGTGTGTGTTGTTAGACTTGATGGCTGCCTGCTGCTGCGTTCGAGACCCTGTTACTGTCAACATGTCAAATGTGCCTTTTAAAGTTCATCTCAGGTACATAGAACCACTGTACTGTAAACTTTGGTCCACCTACTCCCTATCACCTTTTCAATCGTTCTCTGTCTCTCTATCTCTGTGGTTTATTTTGAAAATGGTGCAAAGGTCCAAATTTAAAATGGAATTTAAAATCTGATGCAAATAAAAGTGAAAGCCTTGAAAATTAGTCATGATTAAAAGTTTCTTACTTACTTGTCCTCCAGATGTCCTGTTGTTGCCAGCAGCTGCTCAGATCCTTGTCCTGGCACAACAGAAAAGAAAGATGAATAGATGGACACTTCTTTTCACTGCACATTTTCTTCAAACAGTATCCACCAGACTGCAGCACAACAACAATGATTTCCCACAATCTGTCATCATATCAAAAGAACGAACACGCGCCACTGCTCTGTGCCTTGCTAATTAAAGCTTGTCCTCATGATTGTTCGAATCTACTGGGGGCTTCGCTGCCACCTAATCTGCTAGCACGCTCTCCGACAGCCTCCACTCTGAAGCTTTTAGCAGTGGGTCCCCAGTTAGACCACATGAGCCTAGCAGAGGAGACCCTGCAGCTTAGGGCCCTGTCACAGTAAAAGACCCTTAAGAAAACTATACAGTATGGAGAAGAAACAACGCCCCAGTGTCGCTGTTTTACTACGGCTTGCACTGTGACACAACAAGGTCAGAAAAACACCGACATGAAGCAAAGCAAATGACCTAATTCCTACTGTATTTATTTTTATTTGCTTATTCTGAAGGTGACGAAAGTGGGAGTTATGCAAGCTGTCAAATACATATCGTGTGTATTTCCAAAAAATGGAAAACTTTTAAGAATATATATATGATTATTACGTAATTGCCATACAATTTACACAATTAAAGAGCAAACAAATTTTATCATTAATAAATGCTGAGCATACAGTGAGTGTATACTTCAATGGAGGGTAAACTTTATGAAAAACCACCCTAACAGAGTTTATTCCATTTATTACATGGCTACTTACTAAAAAAATCAATGATTTGTCATACAATATTTTAAAAAATGATTTTATGCTTCGTAAGTCCAGCTGATTCTATGATCAGACACTGTGTCCATAGCGATCGTAAAATGCCGTAATTGTTGCTCCTAAGTCTCCCTCCTTTTGGACCTCAGTCAAATTTCTACCGTCCTGACTGATATGTTGTGTGTTAGGTTTGTCTTGTTGCTAAGACGAACAAATTCTGATGAATGAATGAAGATGGTTAAAGATGTTTGGGGAAGGCTTAAAGCAACATATTATAGTCTTATGTCAACGTTAGCAAGGCTGACTATTAGCTAATGTTTACCTCTGTAGCAAAAAGCTAACTAACTAATTAGCTAATCTACATTAATCGTGAGTCTTGCTAGTTACATCTGACGGCTAATTTCAAAACACTGGCTAACTAGCCATTTAATCTTCATGAATCATCACCAGCAAGTTATCTAGCGTTTGGCTAACATTACATTACAGCAAACTCACCTACCCGGCAACATTTTTAATCATCTTAAAAATTTGGTTGTTTCAACACATAGCATATCTAAGTACAGGAAAGGACAAAGTTGGTCAAGGTTCTGCTGGGTAGGTTACCATTCTTGCTCAACTGTTATTAAAGCACAGAGCTAAAAGGGCTGGGACTTAGGAAGGGTCGACTGACCAAAAAGAACTGAGTATTGAAAGACGTATAATAAAAAAACATATACATAATGGTATAATACTTGTACATTCTGCATTTATTTTCTGCAACTGTGAGAATTCATGATTAGACAGTATTGGTTCTTCTTGATCACATGGAAGTAATCACATTCTTACATGTATTTAATTTCACTCCACATTACAAGATACATAGGTGTAAAAAAATGGGCACACTGATGGATATAAACATCAAAACCACCTAAGGTAAAAAATAACCAAAATTTCTTCTGCACAACCTGCAACTCTCACAGGTACTGTGCACTCTCTTGGTACATAGCCACACTAGCTGATATAACATAATCATTACATTCTTACACACTAATGCAGCAACATTTATCTAAATGTCAACTTTCATCATCCTTTAGCAATTTACTTGCCACACTTATTACCTCTGTATTCCAAACCCACTCACTTTCCTCTTATTAAACTGCAAATAGGCACTGATCTCCAGAGAAATAACACATTCTGGCTGTGTTAATGTAGAGTATGTCTCCCCCATTTCTTATGACATGGCGTTTGAGTTTGTCAATGTGCATTCAAAAATAGAGCAAACACAAGGGAGCTCATAGAGTTTCACCTCATAAGGAGATATCTACAGTCTTTAAGATATTTGCAGAGGGAAATAATTGGTCGTTTATGGTTTAAGGCTTAGAGATACATTTAAAAGTTAACATGAAAAACGATATTATATGTTGAAGTAAAATCCCTCTATCTCTACACAGAGGTCTGCAGAGTTCAGGCAGGTGTCGACAGCATTAAAGGCGTGAAAAGGGTAAAGCAGATATTGGGTTAGAGAGGAGTACAGGAGTGACACCCCATCACAATGAGCAGATTAGGCAAAGCTATTCTTAGAGCCATATTATAGTCCTGCTTTTAATATGCAGCAGAGTAAAAGAGCAAGAGAGGGGGCATCACAGCGAATGATAAAGGAGCCAGAGCAAGTATGTATGGCAAAGAAAAGGAGCAAGGATGGATTGAGGAAAGGAAGTAAGGAAGAAGGTCTGTGGTGAGATGTTACATCATAAGCGTCTTATTAATCACACAGTATTAAGGTGGCACTGGGGAGACATTCTTGAGGAATCATTTTCTGCTAAAAAGATCCACTTTAATGCTGCACTTTATTAGTTTTTCGGCTCACTGTGCATGATGCGCTCAGTATATTTAGTAAAAGATTATCCAGAATTCAATGACTATGAATGTGAACTTTCTAATATATAAAGCATGGCTTAGCATGTTTTCTTTGATGTGTTAAAGTCTTGTTTTCTTTAAATTTATTTGTATGACAGTTTGGGGAATTACACTGCTACACTGAAAGCCGCTGAAAGTTAGATGACAAGATGGATACTACGCTCAGTAAAGTGCTCTCAGTAAAGTCGAGTTAGCATGTGAAACACCTTCTGCAATGCCAGATGTAACCAGCATAGATCTGCAAAGTTCCACAAACATTAACATGATCCCAGCATAAGTTGTTCCTAATTGAAACAAGATGTCAAACTGAAGCAGTTGATCACTTGTGGCAACTAGCGGCTAGTTAAGAAGAGGATATAAAATGTCATCATACTTCAATTTGTGTGTAATTTTGTCATAAATAGCCAATGATTTTTTGAGTTACGGCCACAAACGTGGTAAGTGGGTCATCATGACCTTGACCTTTGACCACCAAAATCTAATCAGTTCATCCTTGAGTCCAAGCGGACATGGAACCAAGTTCCAAGAAATTCCCTCCCAGCATTCCTGAGATGTTGCTTTCACAAGAATGGGATGGACATGAGGTCACAATGACCTTGACCACAAAAATCAAATCACTTCATTGTTGAGTTCAAGGAGTCATTTGCGCCAAGCTTGAAGAAATTCCCTGAGGGTGCTCTTGAGACCCTATTCAAGGAGTTGGGAAACATACATTTTCTTTGGTCTTGAGAACCTGCAGCCTTTATTCAGTGACAAACTGTTACCTGCAGTGTACATTTACTGCCAGATTGACAACTTCACTGCTCACTTTTTCATCTTTTCTGCTGCATTCATCATCACTTTCTGAGTGAATTTTTGAGTCAATAAAAAAATTGTGGTCACTATTGATGGTAGTTTGGTTATTTAAAAATGCTGGGTTTGTGCAGGATGTTCCATGTCACATGACTAACTGGTAGAGTTGGGCTGATGATGATGCCATCGTCCATCACAATGTTCTGTTGTTCATTGCACTACATCTACGTGTCATGTTTATTACTATTATTATTATTCTTTTAAACAAAATTAAGTCACAGACATATGGTGCCGATATGAAGACCCTTTTAGACCCAGCTACAATATCGTACGATCGTATGATTTTAGTATTGGCTCAGCTTGCTTTAAACCATGACCAAGTTGATCCCAAAAAAGTTCTAGCTACCAGGTACTATCCATAATGAAAAAACTAATTCCAATGAGAAATGTCAGCTAGTGGCAGCAATAATGCTAAAACAGAATGAGAAAGTGGTGAGAAATAAACAGTGAGGGTCCCAAAACATCAACCAACAGCACAGAAGCCTCCCTAATACATGTAACATTAGAATGAAGACTGGGATTAGGGAGAAAGAGTTTGGCTTCCACACCTCTAAAGATCATGAATTAACATGTCCCATTTATTTAAGTCAATCAGGAATCAAACTGCAAAATTAGTCATTTAACAGGGGGGAACTTAAGTGGTTTGTGCTGAACTAAGCTTATTAGTGTTTGGCTGTAGCTCCATATTCACCATGCATTCTGAACATCATACAGCAAACATGCATATTTCCCTTTTTTGTTTGTTTGTTTGTTTTTGCGCCTTTTTCTTTCTTGTTTTACGATGCAGACACCAATTTCTGCAAAATTCTTGAGCTGATTTTGGACACCTAATTTAAAAGGTATTTCTGCACTTGTTTCAAGAAAATAAAATTTCAGGGCATTTATAGACATTTAAGATTTGATTAGATGGAGATTTACTGCAGATGATTCACCAGTGTTTAGTGCTAATGTATGCTAAAAACCTGATAGCATCAAATGATCCTCTTGTTTGCTGCTCTCCCATATCAGCCCATGCTAATTAATTCAGCATTAGCTATCCCTGTTATAATTGATGTCCCTAGGCCTGTGTTTGGGACCGCCTTGGTGGCCCATTTATCTTCACAGCCACAACCAAAGAGCAGGTAGGATTCAGTGGAGAAAAGAAGTGTAAAACTCCAACAATCTGTCACTGCCACAAACCTCACAAAAAATGTACATAAATTTAAAAGGGGAAATGCCCCCTATAGAAACTCCCAGAAACTGTCCAAACCAGATAGTGAGTTAAAACTTGATAACATTCATAACATTTTTTGTCATGGTGATTTCCGTCTGAACCACACACAATGGTAGAGGAGGCTGAAAGCTTGAGAGTCCCCGCACAGTCAGTGTGCGTCAATTTGAAGCTGGCTGTGCTTGTGCAGGAAAAAAAAATCTATCATATGAAATTATTGCAGGAATTACAGTGTCACTCCCCTTATCATCAACTTTCAGAGCTTATTGCCAGCTGGCAGACAAGTTGTCAGCTTGTGTTTTCATATGCACAGCTTGGGCGGGAGCTGTGATGATAGGATGTTTTTTTTTTTCTGTAGTGAAGAGGAGGAGGATGGGGAGGGGAGAGCAGGATCAATACCTCCCTCTGCAGTTAAGATGTACTTATACAAGCATTGGCATTGGGAAGATAAATGACCAGAATCAACCCACTGACTGCCTCCTCTGGGCTGGAAAAAAAAAAAAAAGAAATTGGGGGAGAGACGGAGAGTTAGTACTGCAGAAGTTAGGCTTCCAGTCATTTGCAGTCAAATAAGTTTCCAGAGTCTGGGAGTGACCAAAAACCAAATTGTCAGACATTGAAATGCTTATCTGCTTTCTTGCAGAGAGTTAGATGAGACGATCGATATCACTCTCATGTCTGCTCATTATTTACTGTATAAAGCAATAGCCAGGTGACAGTTGGTTTAGTTTAGCATAAAGACTGGAAAAAGACAGACTGCCTCTGTCTAAAGGTTAAAAAACACACTATTAGTTGTTTAATCCATAAAAAGACAGACAGGCTAAACAACATTAATATAACATGTACTAAAAGTTAAGAAATATTTGGCCTAGTGTCATTCACATTAATTTGAATGCAGTGTTATTTGTGCAATCCAAATTGATTTACCTCAATCAGACATTACCTTGTACAGACATTAGCTGTAAGACAGCCTGACTCACTGGATGAAGACTAGGAGTATAAGCCTGTCACTGGCTTCCCCTGTTGCTACTGGAAACAACAACAACCTCCACTAGCAACCTACACACTAGAAATGGCAAATTAGTACCTGGATCACTAATGGTATGAACATAACAAAGCTAGAAGGAGTCACATTTTCCTTTACAGTGATTTAGACATTGTAATGCCAGGCTGAGCCCTCTGAGGTGCAAATGTTCCACCAATGTTACACCATTTTGCAGCATCCTGGGCTTTGACGATTGTGATTGTTTAGAGAAATACAATATGTTTTTTTTTCCCATAGTAGAACAATAACGTATGGAGCCAGACCTTTCTCCAGCATCTGAGGGAGGTCTAGCCGACTACATGGACCACACAAAGGAGAGTGTGTCTGTGTTTCTGTGCCTGGTAAATACCCCTTTAGAGGTGCTGGTAGGTAAACTTTTTTCAACCTTTGGACAGAGTTGTGATTAGCTGTTTTCAGTCTTTCTGCTGAGCTAAGCTCACTATCACCTGGTTTTATCTTATTATTAAATGAACAGATTTGAAAGTGGTCTCAATCTTCTCATCTAACTCTCAGCAAGAAAACAAATATTACTTTGACACATGGCAACACTTGAGTACGACTGATAAAATTACAGGAGATAAAATGGGTTTTTATTTTGTATATTTCCAATAACACTTGGAATGGGGCCTCAAATGTAATATTTCCTGTATTTTTTGTCTTGTAAAGGTTTATTTTTTTCTCTATATTGTTCTTATTGGGGCTTGACGAGACCTGGGTGTACTTTTGCAAAGCATTTTGTAAAGCCAGTGAAGGAAAAGTGCTATATAAATAAAATGTATTATTGTTGTATTGTATTTCAATCAAGCATTACATATGGACTGATTTTTTATTCCATCTTGAACAAATTCAGGGTGAAAGCACTGGGGAGTTGGCACGGTAACAAAACAGATCAAGGAAATGGTTTCATTTAGGTAGCGTGTATCTGGCTGCCTCCTGGGGGATTTAGCTCCAGCTACTTTCACCGCAACCTTTTCACAGCTATTCCCCCGCTCGTTCAAAGGTTTCCCATTTGGTCATGTCAGAAGGGTTTCCATGCTTTAATAGCTGAGGAGTCAAGAAGGCATCGTGCTATGTGTCCTCTTTTCTGAGCTTCTCTTTCTGCATTATTAATCCAATGCTTTCAATGAATTTCAAACAGCGTGTGCTGTGCTTTGATGCTGTGGAGAGGGATGGGTGGTGGTGGTGGTGGGGGAGCTGAAGCATCCTTGCAAGCTCAGAGCACAACACGACCGTGCCTTTTGGGAAGAAATGTCTAATTTGAGGCTGTCTTTGATGCAATTCTGAATTTTGTTAAAAAAAAAAAAAAAAACTTGTGTGAGATGTGTGCGTACAACCCCACAGTTTATGTTTACCTGTCAGGCTAATCAGAACTATACCTGCTTTTTCTTTTCATTCGTCTGTCAGGAAAAAACCCGACGCGAAACCTGACTTATCACGTTGCTTTGTGGTGTTTAACATTACAGTCACACTGTGGAGCTCTCTTCCGGCCCCCTGCAGCTCCAAACAAATATCAGAGCCAGATAAGAGCACAGTTTTGTTCTTCCCTGTTACTAATCCCAGTTCAAAGAGAAGAGCTGAGCCTCTCCATCAGCCTCTTGTAATGGCCATGAAATGAACTGGTGCCTGCACTGGAGTTACATTATAGTGGCTGCTCCTTCACAACACACTAATGTGGCTCCCAGAAACCAGCACCAACTGAGTGAGACAGAGCAGACCAGTCCACACTGTACTGCAAACAAAACTGCCCTCAAGCTCAACTGGTTGAGTTACTCATGTTTGCTTTTGGAGATATAATGTTGATGTAACATTTCAGCACTGTTGCAAAAAGATTAATATTGTATTACATGTAGAGACCAACTGCAAAGGCTGTATGGTTGTAATTGTAGCTCTTGCATCATTTAAACATTCCCATAGGCCTATAGGAAGATTCAAAGGCATGAAAAAAACAGCTTGCTCCTGTTATTTATCAATTTTCTTTATGTTTGGATTCTTACAAACATATGAGCTATTTTATGCCTGATGCATTCATCTCTGAGCCTCTTTCCTCTTGTTCATTTGTTGATTAAGTCATACTTACAAACATATTAACTAAAGTTTTCATCCTAATTAATAGCTTAATGAGCATAGAGGTGGAACAGTTTGCTGTCTACATTCATTAAGCAATCATATGTATTGACATTAATCCACTAACAAATAGGTTTGGAATTAGGGCTGTCACAATATCAGATTTTTATTACTTTATTATGGCTAAAAAAATCATAATAATTATATTATCATGCCATCTATATAAAATTAGACAAAAACAATGCAGTAAAATTCATCTTTAACTTTTTAAATTGTGCATTTTGTCTATTTTTGGCAAATAAATTACACTCAAAACTAGAGTAGGAAGTTGGAGCAAGAGTCTGCAACTATAATTGTACAAAAATGTTCAAAAAGTGCAATGGATAATGAAAAGGTGTGTGTGTGTGTATCATTAATTTTATATCAACCATCAGCAGTGGTATATCATAACACTGCTGGTTGGAACGATATTATTTTGATTATCAATTCATTTGCTGATTCTTTATTCAATTAATCTATTAATTGTTGTAATTTTTGGTCTATAAAATGTCAGAAAACTGAAAAAATGCCAATCACAGTTTCCTGAAGCCCAAAATAACCATGTCACCATTTAGCCCAGCTAACACTCCAACACCTAAAGATATTCAATTAAATAAGAAAAGTAACAAATTCTATTTTAAAAAATATTTAGAAGCACGAATCTTAGCATTTTTGTTTGAAAAATTACTTAAATTAATAATTTATTATAAAAAAAAAAAAGGTGCACATTATTTTTCTGTCATTGAGTAATTGAACCATTTACTAATTGTTTTACCTCTAAAGACTAAATTCAGCCTGATGCTTTTAAAAAAAATTTAACTTCAGTTCAGTAGAAATATTAAAAACACAATGTGTATGTTCTGCCATTAGGGGTTTCTATCACATTTAAAAACAATGACAAAATACATAGTTTTTTCATGGGAGTTGTTTTGTTCATTGTTAAACAATCACAATAACTGATGAAAATCTATCTGACATGACTCAGGAGAAATCATGCTCATGGACAAGGTAATATTAAAGTTTTATTCACTTTATGTTTAGTTATGTTAGCTTCCTTCCTCACTCTTGGACATATTTGACGTATCCCGTGTTTTTCCGAGAGTTATAGACACTTGTGGCTAATAGGAAACACACTGTTATCTTTAATAAATAATGAATTTCTCTAGCTGTGATAATTGTTGGAAACATTTGGGATAATGTAAGCACACAACTCAACAAAATATATAACATAAGTCTAGTGTTTTTGGTCATTTAATGCAGAAAAGTTACACATTATAGCTTTAAAGCGATATTCCACTCTTAGATAATCATCCACTCAATATGTACTCACCCCTATGCCGAATGTGAAGATGGGTGAAGATCTTCAGTTCACAAAACAATCCTGGAGTTACAGCAGAAAACAGGGTTGCAGCCAAATCCAGTACAATGGCAGTGAATGGAGAACAAATGTAAATCTAAGTGTCCGCGAGCCGCGACATTAAAATTTAACCGCAAAAGATGTAATTTACGCCATGTTTTTAGCCGAAATGTCAACTGTACCATGTAGCAGGTAGCATGTAAACATGGCGTCGATCTCCCGAGACTTCGTATATCTCTTAATGGACGCACGTGTGAAAATATCGCGAGATCGATCAAGTCTTTTGTGGTTAAATTTTAATGTCGCAGCTCACGGACACTTGGATTACACCACACGAGCAGGATGGAGACATTTTGTGTTTGTTTTGTGTTCTTTTTTTTTACATTTACATTTGGTCTCCAATCACTGCCATTGTACTGGATTTGGCTGCAACGCTGTTTTCTGCTGAAACTCCAGGATTGTTTTGTGAACTGAAGATCTTCACCATCCTCACATCGCATGGGGTGAGTACATATTGAGTGAATTATGATTCTGGGGTGGAGTATCCCTTTAAGGCACTATAAAAGAAGCACTGTTAGTTTAATAGCTTAATGATCTTCTCTTGGCCGTTCTGTCGTTTAGTAAACATTTAATCAGGAATATAACATAAGACTGAGCTAACAGTGGTGCTTAAATTCAATAGTGAGGGGAGCTCAAATGCAGAAAGCTAACATTATTGATTTAGTCATCGACATAATGATTCAGTATACTCTGTTCAGCTTATGGATTCTCTGTTGAAGAATCATCTGTCCATATATTGAACTCCTCTGGAGCTTGCTTGAAATGTGTTCATAAAAAATGGTTATAAAGTTTTATCCCCCCACAGTTAAAAACTGTATGGCCAACAAAATAAGAGTTATGAGGTTTTAACATGACAGCAGCGCTCTATGGCACCATTAGAATCCTCTGAATCTCTCCTCTGAGATAACAACGCTGTAGGTGGAAGCTTGGTCATGATAATCACGATGTTACACTCAGAACAGGCTCTGCGGGGTTTAACAGGTTATGGCTTAAGTACAAGACGTGACTCGAGGTCATTTTGTTTATGGCGAGCGTGCTCAGCTCACTGCAGGGGTGATGAGAAACTATAACACTCCCGGGGGCAGCGCAGAGAGGAGGAACCATTACGGCTGAGCGGCTCTGGGGCCGAGCCAAGTGTAAATTGCAATAACAGCAGCTCGATGAGTGAGATTACTGAGGGGGGAAAGGGGCTATCCTCACTCTGCAGATTAACGTGCACTCGAAAACACACACACACACACACACACACACACACACACACACACACACACACACACACTGGTGAACAAATCGGCACACCTGTGGACACATCAGGACCTACACACTGTGAGAAGGAGAGGCAAGAAGAAGAGAAACCAATCAAGCAGAGGCAGAAAAACAGTAATTACATGACGTTGACAAGGGAGATGGAGAGCAGAGAGATACATATTGTGCCTCTCATTAATCATTAACAGTCTCACGGGGACGCAAGGTCAACAAACAGTGTTTTGATGTGTGTTTTTGTGTGCCTTTAGGTGGAATACACACACACACACACACACACACACACACACACACACACACACACAAACGGCAGAGCTACTGTAGCATACTGCCTGCAAACTCCACAGTGGCTTCATCAGAATCTGTGCCTCCAGGCTTTCAATTAGGATACTTCAAGGGGAAAACATAAACACACACACACACACACACACACACACACACACACATACACAAGCAGAGGGCGAGTCAAGCAGAATAACAGAAGATTCACTGTGCATATACTGTAAGCACATTTGCAACTCAGAGAAATGTAAATATGTTTTTATCTCTGATTGGGCATACATCGGGGGATGGAGAGGGAAGAGGGTGAGGAGGAGGTTTTCAGAGAGAATCCTTTAAAACATCCATCTCCTTTCACTCTGCTGAGCGTAAGCCTTTATTTCCCTCACTCCGAGCCAAACCCAGTTATCTGCCCTGCAGAAGAGGATGCTGGAGGCAAGCTGCCTCTTTGCACCCGACGCCTGTGTGATTTTTCAACTCGTTTTTAGTTCGTGTCTGGTAAGTATGAGTGAAAATGACATGCACTAAACTCCCAGTGTCTGGACCGTTTCTGTTCCAGTGAATGTCAAGATGAATATGCACTGAAGCCCAAAAATCAAGGCTGCACTCTCAAATTTAATCTTCATGTTGTCACGCCTTAATAAAGAAGAGCCACAAAGACATACAGCTTTATACTAGTGTCTTTATTCAACAACATATACTATTCTAATCCTGCAAAGTTCAAAGATTCAAAAAAATCTAATACCAACACCTCTTAATATCACTAATTAACATGTTATATCTCGATTTTAACAAGTACAAAAACCAAAGTGAAAATTACAGGTTGTTTGAGGGTTTATGTTCTTCCTGGTGTCTTGTTTCCTGGTAAACTCACATTGATGACACTTTGTGCACAGATTAAATAGAGTATAATATATTGTGTCAATTAGCGAGTTTTAAGCCAGTATCAGCCACATCCATGTACCCCCACTTTGTTGTGACTGCACGGATTTGTCCACATGGCTACTAGACACCGATTGACTCTGTATCTGACGTTTCCTTGAAGTGGACTCCAGAAAGTAGTGTTTGGGAGTATAATCCATCTTTAAGAGGTGCTGGTGGGCAGATTATGTTACATCCCTGCTTTCAGTCTTTATGCTAAACTAACTGCCTGCTGGTGTAACATAAGAAAGACCATACAGTCCCATGCAATTGATCCTGTGAGGAATTTGCTTTAAAATCACACCATGTTGATCAAATTATTTGGTTACACTCAAACATATTAATGCTTTGATCTAAAGACTGACATGGAGGGATACATGAAGGGGTAACGATGCCAGTTTCCGGTGACAACGGTGACATGTTTGTATCATTCATGGCAGTATGTAACCCTGCTGCTGCTGCCTCTCAGGTACTGTTCAGCATATGGAGGATGCTGCTCTGCTGAAAGCCTGCACAGTAAAACACTGTTTCCCTTTTGATCGTCTAACCTCACTCTCCTGCTGCCTCTTCAGCTCTTCAGAAATCAGCCTGCTCATCCTCACTGCGCAGGCAGTGGGAGTGGGGCACGAGTGTCTGTGTGTGCTCTTTACTACGAGTGCTTTCGTGTGTGTGGTGTGTGTGTGTGTGTGTGTGTGAGTGTGTGTGTGTGTGTGCTACAGACCACTCATCTGTACGAGCTCCATTGGCAGTTACATAAACCATACTGTCATACAGGCTACAGGGCATACTGAAACACTGCCAAATCAGTGCTGGGTCAATAACTCCCAACTGCAGATTTTTTGGATTTTCTTTCCTTTGTTGGGCAGCCAGTACACATCTGGTTGAAAGTGAGGAGGAAGTGGGTGGGTTCGTGCTGTTGCGGTGCAGCACAGAGGTCAGTAATTACTATGAAACATAATTACTGACTTTTCCTGGGACCTTTTTTCCTTTGAAAAGACAGACGGTAGTTTGACCACAGTAATTAGAACATAAAGAAAGGCACAGGGAAGCATGAATTAAGGTTGAAATGTATCTAAACTGACAGTCAAGATACGCACCTTGACACTTAAGCCTAAAGCCACCTCTGCAGCCTCTGGCACTGAGAAAATGGCACACAATTTAACGGTCACACCTTCATTGGGTTTGATTTTTTTATTTAAATTATTTGATAACATTTGTTATGCTTGCCACAGTCTGTTCAGGAAATACACCTACTGTGGGTTTTAATGGAAATAATGACATTTTTCAACACAAGGGTTCCTGTTAAGGGGATAATTCAGATTATTTGAAGTGGAGCTGCGTGAGGTACTTGTCCGTAGTCAGTACATACAGTAGATACCGTCGGCACACTCCTAGTTAAGGGAAGCAGAGAGGAGCACCAACACAGAAGCTAAGCAATAAACTGCTGTGGATGAGGTCAACAACAAAAGGTATTTTAGCCACTTAAAAAAGGTACACCTTAAAAAAATCTGTATCAGTTTAAGTGTATGCTATATTTAGAATATTTTCACTGCTTTACCTTGCCTTCAAAGAGTTTTTTCCGACAGGAAACCACAGTTTTATAAGCCAAATATCGCTCTCTCCAAACCAACCAAACTCCACTGGTAAAATCAGCAATTTTACCTTGCAGAAGACGGGAGCTCCCGGTCTACCAGTGCCTCAGTCTGTTAGTTTGGGTTATTGAAGTGTTTTAAAGGGATATTTTGGATTCACAAGTCATACAATAACACAAAAAAACCCTACAGATCAAGGCAGCAGTAAACCAGCAACTCCCATGTGCTGTGAGACAATGTTACTGATTTCTTCTACAGAGTTTGGTTGGTTTGGAGAGAGCAATATTTGGCTGTCAGATGGCAAATAAATGTGGTGGAAATATTCTAAATATAGCATATACTTAAACTGATAGTAATTTTTTTAAGTGACTTTAATACCTTTTTTTGCTGGTCCTGTCCACAGCAGTACATTGCTTAGGTTCCTGCTAATGACCAACTCTACTTCTCCTAACTTGGGTCAAGTCAGCTGGCCTCTACTGTAGTTAATTCACTGACTATTGATTAGTACGTCATATAACTCTGCATCAAAAATCCAAACTATCCCTTTAATCCCCATGCTGGGCGTAGGTATGGGAATGACACCGAGATGACAGTAGGTTAGGTTGGTATCTTTTTCTATGTACGAGTCAAGTGTGGAGATGGTTTTCCTCCTCAGCAGAGCCTTGGGGGCAGGTGGAGCGAGTCAGCGGAGGGAGAGGAAGAGACGCTGATTTGCTTGTCATAAACATCAGCTGTTTGACTGTGACTGGCAACGCTGGGGCCTTGGCACGGCCTGCCTGGCGAACTGCAAGGCACAGAAACCCAGCTGCACACATCCCATTTCCTCTGTGGCAGCCAGGGCTCCTGAGGTGACTCTCTGCTAAAGTGAACAGTTGTCTGGCCCCAGATGTTGAAGATGATCTCCTCCTCATACAAACACTTAACATTAACTGTATTTTTGCCGCAACTCTACTGCAACAGCTGTCAAGCCACCTCCACACGATGCACATGCCTGTCAGTGTGTGAGACACACATTCAGTTGGTTTTTTTTGCTTCCTTTGTGTTTTCCTGAGGTTCAGGCTGAGGAAGGCTTTTTGTAAAATCATGAGTCTAAGCAAAAAGCAGGCCAGCTGTCATGCAACCAAGGAGCTGTCCCCAGAGAAGCTGTGATCAAACCGCTCACACTGACTCACTAAGTTCGTTCTTTTTTTTTTTTTAATCTTAAATTTTTTTTCTTTCTTTTTTTTAAGGGGGGGTGGTATTTGCAATAAAACTCGTGGCTCACAAAATGTGGTCAACACCAAGCCAAGAAGTACTAATGCCTTCATGCCCCAGAAAAGCCTGAAATCACAAAACTACAAACGACCTCTAAACAAAAAAATCATTTGTTTTTTCATCTTAATACAGCTGGTGCTGTGGTAAAAAAAAAAATGCTTTGATTCACAGGAATTTCCTCAGAGAAAAGCGATGAAGGAAGCAGAGAGAGGAGGAAGGGAAGAGGGAAGAGCACATTACAGCTCCTCTTCAAATTATTCTTTCAAACTCTGTCTGTTACACAACTTAATGAGCCTTGAAATTGGCAAGATTACATTTTTTGGCGTTTCTTTCATTAGTGTGGGTGTCGCCGATCTCTGGGGATTGGTTTCCTCACTTTGGGATTGTACAGCGCGCTGCCACGCCGCGTGCTGCACTTGATGAAAGGAGGAACTAACTAAGCAGCAGGCCAGTAAATAGATGAGGGAGTTCCCTGTGATCAGCCGGGGCTTTGGTTCAATCAGCCAGCTGATTTACAGAAGCTGTTCAGCGGGTTAAAGTACTGCTTTCTGCTATAGGTTTAATCAAGCGGTGAGAGCGCGAATCTGGTTTTCACTTAAATCACAATAACAACAATCTGCCAATGAGGTGAGAGAGAAACACTCGTTTTCACAGCAGGTTCCTTTGGTTCAGTAATGTGAGGTGAACTCATTTCACTTGTTTTAAAGGGACAGTTCAACATTCTGGGAAAGAACCTACGAGTTAGATGAGAAGCAGCAAGTCAGCGGCTGTTAGCTTAGAAAAAACAGTGGAAACAGGGTGAACAGCAAAACTGGCTCTGTCCAAACAAAATCCACCAACCAGCACCTCTAAAGCTTTGTAACTAACATGTTCCTGATATATCTTGTTTGTTTACACATTCAAGGTGAAAAAATGGATCATGTTGGACAGTTTCTTTATGATTAGAAGACGTTATTGTCCAGCAGAACAGAGTGGAACTGCAGAGTCTTAGGGTCAGGTGATATGGTAAACCATAAAATGAAGCCACCATCAGCTAAGCAACCAGCAGTTGCTGATGCAGGTGTGTTTGCACACGATGAGCTCTCTGTTACATCAAATAAATGAATAAATATAAACAATGTATACTCACAAAATGTCAAGAAAGGAAATATTCTTGCACCTTTTTCCTTATCAAATGAAAAAATACAACCATACACCTTCTGAATCGAAGTTTCTAAGATAAGCTCAACTGCCTTGTTAACTTTTACTAAAACATGCTCCCAGTCTTTCCACTGTTACAACAATCACCAGCTCTGGTTTGGTCAAAGTAAATCCTTAATTCACTTCGATAGATGTGAAAATATTCTGGCTCTACAGGCTACTGTGAAGCTGAATTAGAGTCTGTGCCTGAGCAGCGGCTCTTGGTCTTCCTTTGGAGGCACATCATTCAATCAGGAAAATAAAATGACAGAAATTGCCCGAAAAGATTGGCCCACAAAATAACCAGGGATGGACTCAGTCCAATCGCTGATAGCCAGTATATTCGTCCAATTGCCCAAGCCTACTACCTCTATCATATTCTAGTTTTTGCTTGTTTTGATTAAAGGAAATGACATTTCAAGACCAAATGGAGATCTAATTGAGATTAATAAGAGGCATAAATAATTCTATTTTCCCCAACCTTGCTGCTTTGTCACGGCTCCTATTGCAAACTGAATAAAAACTAAATGTCAAAAAAAAGTGAGGACTGACTCTACAGGGTATTTTCTTCTCTAAAGAAAATATGTGAATAAGGTAAATTCTCTTCAACAGTACTTATTTTGAGATACACCAGTCCATTTCAGACCCTGAAAACAAAAGTGGACAAAACAATCTCAACTCAAGGTCCACTTGCTCGCTTCTTCCTTTTGACCAGCTTTTAGCAAGTTTGTTAACTGCTGTTTCAAACTGAACTGTCAGTCTCAACTTTTAGTAAAATCGACAGGAGTCCGAGAGGTGCTCAAAGTAATAGAACGTTTTAACATCTACAGAAAACTGAGCACCCAACTCCATCTGTTGATGAAGACAACTGTGACTAAGTCAAACGCTCTAGAGCAAACAACATGAGTGGACTCCGCTGGTTGAGTCCAGTAAGACTCATCATGGTGTCCTGGATTTGAATATAGGCCTGCCTGACGTCTGTTGTACACCTCTTGAATCTCTGTGCTGTTTCAGAAAGTGTTGGTTCATATTCCTCATGACAAATTTGAAATAATTTGGAAAGCTGAAGTTGTTGTCAAATGGCTGCTTCCTGCAGCTTCTTGGCTTAACTCTGCTGCGTGGGACATTGAAACGTAGCTATTTGTAGCAGATGAGAAAAAAATACTAAAACTACTAAAAAAATCAATATTGTGGATCCCAAAAGCTTCTTAGTTTGTTAATCTTAATAACTGATTCATAAGCATGGCTTGCATAATGCGATGATTGATGTTTTGGCTTCAGCCACTTCATCTGGCTCAGCGACACTGACCATTTTGGGCACGAGAGCCCAGACCCAGAGAGACTAGCTTGTTTAGAGGCAGGCCAGCTTGTTGGCGGGCGACTCTGTTGCTCCCATCCAGTGCCAAGCGCCCGTCAGCTGCGAGGGGGGTCCACGTGACACAGAGAGCGCTCGCTACGCACCCAGGCGACCCAGATAGCGCTCCAGTCTGCTTTTGTGGGCCAAGCAGCAGGAGAGTAGCTTTGCAAATGAACTTAAAAGAGCAAGGTGTTCAAATTAAGACCCTAATTATGAGGAATGATGAATCTGTCCTCTGCTTGCGCTGAGCCCACCAGAGACTGTCGGATAGAAACATCTCACAGAAAAACTTCCCAGGGAGGAGATAGCCAGGTATTTGATGTGGTAATAATGTGGGGAATCAGGATTCGCTCATAGTTTGCAGTACTATTCAACTAATAGATTCTCTCTCCATGCCCAGTGGATTCGTAAACACATCACAAATATCTTAGTAATTACAATCAAAGTAGAGTGGTGGATGAAAATGATGGGGGAGGAATTGGGAAAATAATTTCATTTGTTCATTTGTTTCTTTCTGGGGTTATTTTAAGCCTTGGCAGCTTGCAGAGTCCAAGAGTTCCCTGCCACACTCAATGGACATTAAGAATTTAAAAAAGCAGAAGTAGGCCACAGACAATTCAAGCAGAAAGAACATAAGGCCAAACCGCCTCCTCTTCTTTCTGTTCTTCAAATGAAGGGAGGCGATGAATGAGATGGTCTTTTCAGTGAGAGGTAAAACTGTAGAAACCACCAGCTGAGGATCATCAAGGGTTCACTCCACCAAATTTCTCCGAGGTAGAAACAACAGAAGCAACTGAAAGCTGCAGGAAACTATCAGACCAACACCTCCAAACTTCCTCCACCTCTTACTTTTTTAGACTAATAAAACTATCCAACACAAATTGCTTTTAAATGCCTCATCGCAATGTTTAAATGTAGTTCTGAGGCACCGTCTTACAAGAGCTTTCCTCAAAAGCTGCAGCGAATTTCTAGTGACATCTGCAGAGGGCATGTGTTGGCTCCCGGCTTGTCTCTGCACGGACGAAAGGAGTTTGTGACAGAGTTGCTTTGAGGAAAGACGGCGATACAAAAAAAAAAAGAAGACCTGCGGGACATGAGGGTCCTGCAGAATTTATAAAGAAAGAGTTTCACTCAGTTACACAGTTATAGTTCATTAAGCACAAGCAACAAACTGATTTTGTGTTGTTTATTTCACTGTTTATCAGGAATGGACCCAGAACCGTTTTTATATTTATCCAGGAGCATAAACAGCGGCATATGGATTTACTGGGCCTTCAGGAGGCAGGTCAGTCCCAAATCAAATTAGTGTTGAGATGAGATGACAGACATGATTTATGTCCACTTGTCAAGTAAAAAATCCCTGTCCACATTGCCAGTTTGTCTCATCTTTGTCTGTTACTCTAACATCCAAAGAGACACAGTGTTAACTTTGAGCAGCAGCTTTTCTTTTCCACTTGAGCTCCTTTGAAAATGAGCACAGCAGTTAGGCTCCATTTAGTCCATAATGGGAAGAGCACAGAACACCATCAATAAAACTACAGCTTTTTACCCTAACCAGTCCAGCACAGTGCTGCAGAAAGCTGCTGCAACTGTCCTGACCTTCAGGTGGTGAGATACTGCCCACTGCCCACTGAGGAAAACATATAGTTCACTAGATTTAAGTATTTGCAATAAGCTGTTCATAAGAGTTTAACAGTGTTTTACCCAAGCAGTTATACTCATTATTATTACAAATTATGAAAATGTGCATGCAACCTACTTAAAGGGATAGTTCGGACTATTTGAAGTGCGGTTGTGTGAGGAACTTTTCAATAGGCACTATATTACCTATAGCGGATGGCTCCAGTTTGGAGAAGCAGAGAGGAGCACCATCACGGAAGCTAAACAACGTACTGCTGTGGACAGAGTCAGCAGCAAAATATATAATATTTTCACCACTTCATCTTGCTGTCAGACAGGTATTTCCAATGTGAAACAGCAGTTGTATGGGACAAATATTGTTCTCTCTCACTCAACCACACTCCTTTTGCAAAAACAGTATTTTTACCTCACAGATAACAAGAGTTGTTGGTCTATCGCTGCCTGTTTGTTTATGTTCTTGTGCGACTTTGGTGAAATAGATCAAGGCAATGGTAGGCCAGTAAGTTGTAAATCTGTAGCACATATGGTTGATTTGTTATGAATTTTCTGGCATGGGACTGGACCTTTGTGCAAAGTTTGGTCATTTTTCATGCATGGGAAGTAGGATTTCCTCGGCAGAAGAAGAAGAAGAAGAAGAAGAAGAAGAAGAAGAAGAAAGAAAGAAGAACGCGCAGGATTACAATAGGGTGCTGGCAGCTTAGGCTGCCCGGCCCCTAATTATACAACCTTTTAATATCGCAAATCATATTGCAATTGCAATATCTGTCAAAATAATCACATTTGGATCATTTTTCAGAATCCTTCAGCCCTACCTCAGTTTAGGTATTACATGTCCTGAATGAAAGGTTCAATCTGGAAATCAAACTCCTCCACGGTTCATCAGAGTACCAGCCTGGTTCAGAGAACTCACCAGCTGTTCTGCATTCACAGTGTCTGGTTGCGGTTGTCAGCACGCCTCAAAATGGAAGGGCAAATTGTCTTTATGACTTAAGCCTCAACATTACCATAAAATCTCACAATTAAGCTCCACATCTCCACTGCAGTATTCAGTCTCCAAACAGAAAAAACAGTTTTAACTTTAATTCTCCTTCTTGCATACACACATTGAGACCACCCCACCCTAATTTAATATCTTGCTCTTGCTTTCTCTACCATCTCAGACCCAGTGAGTACAGACTGAACACAGCACAAAACATTTAAGAAAGCAAAACATTTGCATCATGTAAGATCCTCAGCATGATACTCTGAAGTAACATCAGGCTTTTGTGGTATTTAGAAGATATGAAAGCCAATGAAAGATAATACTGACTCATACTGTATTATTTTCAGATATAAAACAAGGAAAAAACATATACCACAGATAGTCTGCCACCTTACCATATACATTTGTAAACCCAAGCAAATTTACACTATGAACACAATTCAGCTATTGAGGCTTGACTGAGGGAACATATTACATATTTGTGTGCCTGTACCAAGATTTTTCCATTTGTCCAGATATGTAAACGGGGGATCCCGCAGTCACAAACCTGTTCCTGTAACCGTCTTCCTTATTAGATTGGCCCGCAGACCCCTGCAGTCCCTGAAGTGTTATTTTCAGCTTCAGATCTGTGGAGTGTGATGCTGTAATGATTTTGTGGGAGGTAAATTTGCAGTGTGCAGCAGTAATGTCGCTCTGCTAATTCAGCCCTTCCACACCCACTCGACTCGTAAGGTGAGTGACTGAAACATACACGCCGACATGCACTCATGGTGCACTATTGCTGACATTGCTGAAAATGTGTGATTTACATGACCGTGGTGCACGCACAGAGCAGAGATGACACTGATGCCTATTATCATACATTAACACATTTTATGGCTGTCAAACTGTCCTTTCACATCCCAATCTGTTGTGTTACAATTTGAATACTGATGTAGAATGTTAATGTTCAGCAACATCCTACAATGTTTGGTAATTTTCCCACTTTTTCTGTTAAATCTGTCATACTTTTTCACCATGTCAAGTTTTTTCATACATGTAGTTTAATCTGACAACAACTCATCCATCTGCAGCAGGATGAAAAAAGCTTGGTAAACACTTTCGAAAGCACTTCACCAAAGCAGCGCCCTTAATAAAGATGTCAATTTACAATATTTTATTTTTTCACTTTACATCGCAATCTGTGAAGC
This sequence comes from Lutjanus argentimaculatus, assembly GCA_034769285.1. Taxonomy (NCBI): domain Eukaryota; kingdom Metazoa; phylum Chordata; class Actinopteri; order Lutjaniformes; family Lutjanidae; genus Lutjanus; species Lutjanus argentimaculatus. Next base: position 11,176,711 of record JAWZSL010000001.1, read on the forward strand.
TGAGAAACGGGGCCCCATCAGCCCTGTGTACACAGCTGGTGAATTTATTGCTGCATAATAATCAGACAACAGCCACACACATGCATTACAAAAACTGTTTTCATCCCAGTCATTTAACCACCCAGTGTGTAATAGTTTCACTGTGCGTTCAGCACCAATCCAAGTGATTTATGATGCTGCGCTTCAGTAAATTGCCATTCATATCTTCTTTGCTGTTGATAAAAATTGTGTTGGCTGATGGAGTGTTTGTTGATTAGACTCATGAGGAAACTAAACCTGATATGAATCAACATGAAGATAATGAGTACACTAATAGTATCAGATCGATGAAATTATTGTTTTACAATGGAAATAATAGACTAGTTTTAGCTGTTTAAAGATGATGTCAAAGCTTCTTGCATAGTGACTCCTATGCAATTTGCATACAGTAACAATAAGGCGGGGGAGGGGGATAATTGTTCAGAATTATGAAGTGATATTGTAACAGCACTTTTTGGAAAGTTGTATAATATATGTTAAAGCACTGTACTGTGTGCCTGAAATAAAAAAAAAGAGTATGATTGGACAGTTGTGAGTAGCGCCTCTTTTCTTTCTATGAATGGATTGAACTTCCTACTAAACAAGACCAAGAGTCTACAGGCACAGGGTGCCCATACGTCCTGTCATGAATACAAGACGTTTGGAACATAGATGTTTGAAGCGAGTTGTTCCCCCCACCCCTCTTCAGATCTGTGGAGTGCCATTTGGGCTGGCTGCAGGAAGATCAACATCTAGGGCTATGTATCATTTAAAAAATTATGATACCAGTACCAATACCAGTGATCTTAAAGTGATATACTGATATCAGTGGAGTACTTCATTGGATTCCTTTTATCAAAGGTTCTTCTTTATGAAGAATGTTTGCAGTGATTGGCTGTGAGCAAAACCATATAAATAGTGCTTATTTTCTAGGTCTGGGTACAAAAGGATCAGTTGGAGGTATGTTTGACTGGAGAAGTTTCAAGACTTGTTGACACTGAATTATTTCAATCGAGACCTAGGTATTGAGTACCTATAACCAGCTCCAGCACCAGCATAAACTGACAATAACAAGCAAGAACAAGTCCTACACTGTAGGTTTATCGGCTGTTTATAACTGTCAATTGTCTGTCAAAGTTAAGCTTGTTATCCTGAAAACAAAAGCCCACTGCTCTGAAAATACACAATCTGGAGTTTGAGTTCGTAGCTGCCTGCCTTCTGCCTGCCAGACTCCATTAACATATTGTTCAATTTAAAAGTTATAAACATCTACTCCTTCTAAAAGATTATTAACAAACTCAGAAACAGACACTCACTCATTCGGTGAACATTAAGCATAAATTTGAACACTAATTAATGTGAAACGGGCAAAAACAAAAACAGTTATTTCGGCTCAGAATAGAAATTTCAAAGGTGGACACCACAGCTGTAGCGTTATTGTCAGAGAAGCGAGTATTTCAACTCAACATATTTTCTTGATCACTGATGACATATTATGATAATTTTATGATTTATTACAGTAAATATATTACACATTTCTTTTTTAGGTGTTGTCTGTTGTTGCAAGTTCATGCATGAAATTTACATTGGAGAATTCACATTCAGCTAAATGGCCTTTTCTTCTACTAGGCTAATGTATTTTCAATGTCTTCACTGTCTTGAACTTGTTTTTATGTTGCTTAAATGGTTACACATGAGTTGATGAAATGTTATCATAATAAAAGTAGATGTGGGCATTGGAGTAACAAGTTTGAAGACTTAACATGTTAGCATTTGTGAAACACAAAGCACAAAGTAAAGGCTGATGGGAATGTTAGTTATCCCAATATCATAGCAGGTCATGAAATAGTCACAAAATTGAAGATATAGATTTGCTACGTGGACATTTTTTCTGGTCGTAAACCAAAGTATTTGACAAATTAATCATTTACAAATAACAAATCTGACTTAATGATGGTGCTGTAGGAACGGTGAAAAGGCGCCAAATTTACTCCAGTCATCCCTGAATGTTTGAATGTGAACAAATTTGTACCAATCCATCTGATAGCTGGACGCTAATAGCTGATGGACCAAGCAAATCCATCCATAAGAGTCATGACACAAATATGACTAAAACATACCAAACAGTCCATCACATTAAAACTGCTATTAAAGGACAAAAAACATCTGTGGAGGCCAAATGCCATCAAAATGCTTTCATTGCTAGCACAGACAGTCCATTACAATAACACACGACAGACTGACAGCAATAAGTCACAACTGGGTGAGTGTTTAGTTCTGTAAGTTTACATTTTAGTCCATTTACAAAGCCAAGTCAATTTAATCTTGTGTACCATTAGGATGAAAAACAATCTCTCCAAGTGTGGTCCATCTGCCTGTTGGACAGACAACAAGAATTGGCGACATAGCAGACCTACGCAATCCACAAAAGTCCCCTAATCCAGCAGTACATGCTCTAAAGCGGCTTAATATTTGACTGTAGGGACAGACCAGTTCCTGTTATAGGTTTACCAACCTGGAAAGACTATTTTTTGGCTTTTGCTTATTTCTACCCTCGGATACAGCATGCATTTCAAGAATTGAGCAACTCATGCTACTCATGGTAAAACAAGCTGATGTTTTGGAGAACAAATGCTTGGACTTTGTAATGAAAAGTGTTGAGAGTAACAAAAGAGAGGAAAATAACATTCCATAAAGTACCCAACACAATGACCGCAAGTGAAAATGGATGCCATCACTCCCACAGTTTCATCTGGAGACATAGTGATGACTTCAGGAACTTCAGTGAAATTCAACGATTCTCACTAAAACATGCACCTAACAAGCCTCTCCATTGCCCACAGAGTGCAGTGCAGTACAATAGGCTCGCTTTGCTAAGTAAGCAAAGGTCTTAAGTGTCCTAAAAAACTGTGAAGCTATTCAGAGTACTCTGATTTGTGCTGACTATTAATGTGGTGACCTCATCGTTACATCCCCGGTCGGGGTTATTTCAGTCGAAGTACTTAGAGAAATTCCAATCTCTGCTTAAAGTGGATTAAACAGCTTTTTCTGTCAAATTTATGTTTCCTGTCCATGGGCTGTTGAATTCAGCCAAGTTCAAAGTAAGGCAGGGCTAATTCAGAGAAGCAGCCCGAATACCGCAACTGATTTCTGCAGTCGTCCACATAACCAAAAGCTTTTTTTTAATCATTGAAAACCCTAAATCTCCAGAGATGCTGGTACTTGAAATAATGATCTGGCAGCCAATCAAGGCTAAGTTTATGCTAATTTCCAATCAAGATAATTAGCATTTCTGTCCATTCCCAGATGGGCAAACTTTTTCAAACATGTTGCAGGTCTTAAAAATTAATGGTGGGGAAAAAAACTTCTCAAATGCACATAAACATACATATAACTTTCCTCTACTTGCTTATAAACACACCCCACCACATCTGTGTTGGTACATTAAGTTACTGCAGTACGTAACAACGCCCCTTTGGTGTTAATTAGCCCAGGTCAGAATGTGGATGGGAGGAGCCGAAGTAAGATCAATAAGATCTAAGAATATCTTTGACTTAATTTAGACACACATTTTCAAAGTTTGAATTTAGCGTTGCTTCTTCTTGCACCCGCCAACACTGACACTGATGTGACAGTGACAGAAGAAGCCATTCTTATAGGAAACTGCAGAGACTGGTGGCTGTCGTTGGCTTGAAGACGGCTTAGTTATGAGTCAGTGACTGCAGGAAAAACTGTAACAGAGTGAAATTTTGTGGTCCGAAAATACCTGTGAGTCAACATGAGTTCAAGCATCCTTGGAAAAGGTTTTTGGTGGAAATGTGCAGTAACTCTTCACGGTGGCTTTTTCAGTGCAAAGTTATCTAACCTATAGAAACACACTGACCACCTGCAGGTAGGACTGGGCAATATATTGATTTTATATCAATATCATGATATGAGATGAGACATCGTCCTGTATTTTGGATATCCATGTATCGTGTATAAGGCACAAGTGACTTTTCTTGGTTTTAAAGGCTGAATTACACTAAAGTGGTGTAATTTTCTGAACTTACCAAACTGTTCAAGCTGTTCTTTTATTTACCTTTACCCAGTTAGTCATTATATCCACATCACTGATGAGTATTGATCAAAAATCTCATTGTGTTCATATTTTAGTCATCCCTACAATTTTGTCCCAATTAGGGTGTGGGCAATATAAACTGAAAAATATATCACAACGAAATATTTAATTTCAGCCGATATCAATAAACGCTGATCTTTTTTTTTTTTTTTAATCAATATTTACCATTTTTAGACTAGCAAGCTAGAAAAAAACATTTACTTTAAACACACTTTTTTTTTTTTATTTAACTACCTTATTTTGAATTTAACCACTTTATTATCATCATTATCATGTGATAGGCTGTTTATGAGCCAGGGCATATCTGTTATGTGCTTTCATGGCAGTTTGCATTTAATGTATTTAGGTGAAACTATAAAACGTTTTATTGCACATTGCATAATAATAATCTTTAATGTTTTGAATAAATGACAGGATGTTGCTTTGTTGCAAAAGGTTGACGTTTCTGTGTGATTTGCTGTGGATTTGGTTAAAATAGTGTCTTTTAAAAGCACAATGATATGGCAGGAGAAGCACAGGTGTAATCAATATCATTAATAATGGCTACATTACATTCAGGTGTGCCACTAGGGCTGCATGGCTCACTGGTCAGGTTTGTGCTGCAAACATGTCTTATTGTTAATTACTAGGGCTGGGACACGGTGTCTGATGGAGGGCAGGTTGACGACAGGGAATACAATAATGTTACCGAAGTACCAACCAGGAACAATGAAGACACAGCGGGTTCAGATGGGGACAGGAGAGGCATGAAACAATGGAGAAGTGAGTTTGCAGTGAGCTAATTTGTAAGTATACTTAATCCATCCATCCAGTCAGTGAGATATACAGTATATCCCCATGTTTTGAATAATGAGACTTGTGAGAGGCTGTAGTGTGTTGAAATAAATTAACAAAATGTTCAGTCTCTCCCGAGAATAATTTTTTTTTTTTATTTAAATAATCTGAGTCAGAGATATTGAGCATTTCTAACAGTAACTTGGTGAAAAGAATTGCCCACAAGAGGTTGGCAAAATGGCTGCAAGTTATGTGAAAATAAAATCCAATCCAATGCAATTGATTCAGCTAAATTAAAGGGAGCTATACACAGGTTGTATCTAGTTTCACGTGTTAATGAGTATCCCCACAAAAGCTAATTTAGACTATTTAAATGACTACAAGGCTATAACAGCTGGGGTAACCATCTTGGAATAATGTGTTCCAGTGGAGTGCTCCCAACACTCCCAACAAATAACATGAGGTTTTTTGGTTCTTCCCATTCTGTCGACATTGTGTGAATACAATCATTAAGGTTACTGTGCTTTTCCTGTCAGGACAAGTCAAACTGTTGGCTGTGAAAAGGCCTTTTTGAGGTGGTTTGTGGAGTTTTATTTAATTCCACTGAGGTTGCTACATATTTCTAAATGTCACAATGTTGCTCAGTAATCTTGGAGAATTAAAAACATGTCAAATCTGTGAAGACAACAGCAGAGACCACAAACAGCAAGCTGTACCTTAAAACCTCGGAGAGTTGAAGAATGTCATGATGTTTAGTACCCGTTCGGTAGCTTAAACTCCGCTATGAGTGCAGCTACAAAAGTATTAAAGTGTCTGAATCAGCCATTTTCCAGCATCTGGAGGGAGCACCTGACAGTTTTTCAGTCTCTCTTGTCAGATTATTCGTTCCTCTTTGACATGAACACACTGACAGAAGTCAGAAGCTGCAGGGACTGAGACTGTTCCGTTGGCTTTTAAGGCTTTTTATTCTTTGTTGATTTTGCCAAGAGGCAGAGCAAGAAGGAGCAAAAGGTAAAAATCTGAGATGTAAGGGTAAAACTGTGTAACAGTATCACCTTTGAGGATTGTGCTTGTTCTCTGCAGGTAGATAAGGGGGGAGGAAGAGGAAGGTGGAGAGAACAAGGGCAGCGAGTGTGGAGGGGAGGAGGGAGGGAGGGCTGCAGTGCTGACCACTGCGAGACTCATCCATCCAGAACATGCTGAGCTGCTCTGCTTCACTTACTGGCTTCAAGTCAAGTTTGGAGTCTGAATACGTTCATGACTTTGATTGAGAACAACTCCACTCTGCACGGTACTTGACAAAACATAGCACCTCAGCAGGAAAACCATTTTATATCTGCTCCACTGCCTCCTCCTCCTCCTCTCCTCCTCACAATTGCACCGGGGTCATGTTCTCCCTAAAATTACACCTCTTTTAATCAACAGGAGATGGCAGCTTCTCTTTACTTTGCACATTATTACCAAACAAAAGGCTCAGGTGATTTCGCTGCAGGCAAGAGATTCAATTATTCAAAAGCTGTTTTAGCTCCTGTTGTGTGTGCACCCTGAGTTCATCTTTTATTGAGGCGGCTGGTGAATGATTTGTTATACACAGCTTTCAGGGAAGAACGCTCACGTCTGCCCCCAGTCAATTTGAGAGAATGACGGACCGGACGCCCACTAGACTCAGATAGATAGAATCGAACTCAGAAAATGCTGCCTTCTTAACCTGAAGGATGTTTGTGGGTTTGGAGTGCAGGTCTGAGGAGGTTTACTGCTGCTGTTACACACTTAACATCTCAGACTTCCAACTTATCCTTTGTGCATACATCTATGCCTGTGTTTTCTCAAAGTCAATACATGCACACGGATACACAAACACAAATTTGCCTGTGAGCATGTATACTTTTAAAAAGCATGTGCGCAAACAAGGATACTCCTTCAACTTTTAAATGTTCTAAAATAACAAAGTCCTATTTTCAGTTAACACTCTGCTCTCTGTCCTAGTGTAGCCTACTAATGTGCAGCAGAATACACAATAAATGGCTTGTTTGATAAAGTGTCAAAGCAGATTTTCAGAGCAGAATTGCACACCAAAATCACACATTTGTTAAGTCTTTCCTCTTTTCAAGTGTCACAAAAAGCAGTGATCAGCAAAATTTAGCCGATTTTCTTAAAAATAATAAAATATTTCCTCAGTATTACAACTGTACTTTCATATATACTAGGGCTGCACAACTGATCAAAATATTAGCAAAATCACAATACGGCCAAGGGTATACACAAATTGCGGAGGATGCAATTTTTGTGACAAAACAGCTTATAATGAAGTACTGTATTGCTGCAGAGTTGCCAAATCTTGTTCTCCAGATGTAACAAGTTTATTTAGCACAGACCCCAACAAATGTCACATCAACATGATTTTAATAGTTTTTTCAGTGAAAAAATTGTGATGCAAAAATGATCATTTCCACTAAGTATGAACCATATCGCAATATAATATGTAATAACTGCAATATGTTTTCCAATATTGTGCAACCCTAATTTATACTATAATACTGTATTACTACCTAAGACTGGATGTGAACTGAATTGTAATTTACAACTTGTATTGACCGTCTGAACTGGAAGCAGGCTGTCCACACCTCTGCTTCATACAACTGAGAGGTGATTTCTGAACATCTTTGATGTCCCACAATCTGCTGACAGATGGGAATATTTCAAACAGAGTGACAACCAGGGTGTCACTTGGCTGCAGATAATTCTTATTACAGTGTCACTCAACTGACAAACATAAAAGTCAGTCTGTTGAAATAAAAATGCTGATCAGGGTGTTAGCTCTTCATAAGACATGATCAGCTTTCTAGCTGCATCGCTATCGTAAAAATATATATACATATATATATTCTACTGACATTTTGTAACAAGCATGATATTCTTCAAATTAGTTGCTCAAACTTAAAACACTAGTAGTGACATTAGCAGAATATTCCGGGGCATTCAGGAATTAACCTAAGTTTATGCAAAGTGAAAACTCTCCATTAAAAAGAGCTATTAATATCCTCCTCCCTCTACATTAAAATGGATAGAGCTGCTGGAACATCTGTGACTGCTGTGGGAAAACCTAACAGCAGTTTTCCATTGCAAGCTGTAACCCCCCTGTGGTCCTACATCTCCGCTGAGTTATTAATACAGAGAAATAAACCAACAATAACACACAGTGTAGTTGGTACAATCACATGAGAGGATATCCACTTGCACTAACAACAAGATGTCAAATTAATCACTAGCAAAACATTTCAACAGGCTCTCTGTGTCCTTTTAAATGACCAAATTCTTCTCATATAAACAAAAAAAAAAAATCCGTGACAAAGTAAAATCTATTCTTCTGTCACGATAAGCTTCACATTTCGCTCAATTTTCGGCACATTTTGTTGCTTATAGTTGTCAAAAAACGAAGTTCTGTTCAAATCCTAACTGAACGTAGTTCTGAACCTTTGCAGTGTAAAATAAACACTGTTATCTGTCGCAAATCTACTATAGTGTGGCTTGAGGGGGAGTGTTCCACTGTACATTGATGCGCCCTGGTGTTCCCGACACTGATGCTGCTCGGCGCACTTTGACAGAGCAGCTGTACAGTAAGTGACACTCTAATGAATCATCTCCGCGCTGGAACAGTAAATGTCGATGAGAAATCTCATCAGTTAAAACAAATCCGTCGACAACACCAACTCGCCAGGCTGTTAAATCTCTCATTAACGCCGTTTCTCTCCGCGCATTAGCGCGCGGATCGCGCGTGATTGGGTTAATCCCGACGTGTCTTTGTTTTAAAACAAAATAGTCCTACCTCGCTCATGATGGACGGTTACGTCGAGGTGTCTCGGCTGCTTCCAGTACCTGAAGTTTCAGCAACAGTGGTGTTTAAAAGAGTGGCTCGCCGCGGACAGAGAAGCTTTATAAAGTGTTAAGCTCAACTCCTCCGTGTCATCACGTCACCAATAAACCAATAGGAACGCCGTGGGCAAAGTGTCTCCCAAGTCACCACCCAACTCCTTCAAATATTCATACGCTGTGTAAGCGCTTTTCATCATGATCAGCCAAACGGAGCTTCTCTCTCCTGTTGATGAACACCAACACTCACAAATGTGAGCGTTGGGAGGCATTTCATGCACCAGTCACCATGTCATCAATAGAAATTTTTATTATTTCACTACATGTACACACTGTCACTCCCACCTGAGTGTGTGTGCGCTGGAGCGTGGGTGTGAACCTCATAACAAAGCCTCTAAAGTGAAATTATGTTGCTCTTTTTATCTTCCCTTTGTTACTTTACTGTAACACAATGTGCGCCTTAAGATCCATAGGGACTCCTCTATAATGTTTATATAATGTCTCTACATTACATTTTATAGTTATTTTATTTCATGAAATGTGTTATCTGGCATTCCTCTCACATTTATTGCAGACTTAATTATATCTAGTAAAGGTTTACTGTGGTATAATAAGCTAATTAGATTTTCTCTGCTAAATTCCCAAACAACAACAGCATGTTAAATGTATTGCATCAGAGAGTCTGAGCCCTGCATTTTAACTTTATTAAATTTCTTAGGTGAAAGAAAAAGTGCTGGTGATTTTTCATAAAGAACAGCGCCTATTTCTAGCAGGGGGTTGTGTAATACTTTTGCATCAGTCTAACAGCGTCCATTCCCTCCTTTTCATTCCCTTCAACATCAATTTCACAAATTGAGGTAGCTAATTATCGTTTGTGCTAAATCCATACATCCATTTGTAAAATCCAATACAGGCGTTGTTTATCAAATTGAACATTCAAATAGCAAGTAGCAGCTTCAGTCCAGCATGCAGAGGGTAACCTCTGTCTGGCTCCTGCACATCTAAATGGAAATTGTGTCAGACAAAGAGAAACAGGACCAATATTCACAAAGCTCTGATGTGGATGCAACATGAAGGCTGCTCAGCTTCCTCATGGTCTGTCACTGGAGCACCAGTGAAGTCCCACTGGAGTCTTGATGGATGGGAGAAGAGGAAGTCGATTACAAATGAAGCCTAACATCTCTGCTGCTCTGACCTGACCTGTGTGTCTCTCTGGGCGACTGTCAATGAGTCTGACATGCCGGAGCGGATTTGCACTGAAAATGGCTTTGCAGTCTTTGTTCTGCAAAAACAGTGCTCAGATTCCTCCGCTTAAGATAGTTGGAGGGAAAAGAAATCATTTTCTTTTGCCAAGTGCAGCAGATGGTACTGAGGTTTTCGTGGAAGCTTATGAAGTTAGCAGGACACAGCACAATCTGTGTTGCTTGCATGCAATGGTAGTGTTATAACTGAGCTAATGTCCTACAGAGTGTACAGGACACCTGCAGCACATAAAGAGATAGTTCAGCTTATTTAACGTGGGGCTCTATGAGCTACTTATCGATCAGTCAGTGCATTACCTGCAGTAGATGGTGGTCGACATGCCCCCAGTTAGGAGAAGCAGAGAGGAACACAGGCACAGAAGCTAATATAAGCAAAGTACTGCCGTAGACAGGGTCAGCAACAAAAGGTGTTTTGGCCACTTAAAAAAAGATCAATATCAGTTTAAGTGTACGCTATATTTAGAATATTTTCCCACTTTACCTTGCCATCAGACAGCCTTTTCCAATGAAAAATGCTGGTATACAGTATAAGCCAGATATAGCTCTCTCCAAACCACGTAATTTTTAGTAATTTTACCTTGTAGAGCATGGGAATTGCTGGACTACTACTGCCTCATCTGTTAGTTTGTATTATAGTTTGACTTATTTTAAAAGGATCGGATTCACCGAAGTCACAACAATAACACAAACAAACAACAGATTGTGGCAGTGGTAGACCAGCAACCAAATCACCAGCAAAATCAGAGAAGGCTGTCTGATGGCAAAATAAAGAGGTGAAAATATTCTTGATATAGTGTACACTTAAACTGATGTTGATTTTTGGTTAGAAAGTAGACCCTGACCACGGCAGTTGCTTAGCTTCTGCGCTGGTACTCCTCTCTGCTTCTCCAAACTGCGGGCATGTCGACCACCACCTACTGTAGGTAAAACCCTTAATATTAATAAGTACACCTGATGCAACCCCACATTAAATCATCCAAACTATCCCTTTAACTGCAGAGAAGTTAGAGATATTGGTCAGATCACATGTGTGGAAGTAGCTCAGGGGTTTTCAGGGCCTCACATAGCATGGCTTTGTGCAGAAAACTGGAGATCAGACGCTAAAAAATCAGACTCAAGATAACTGAAGGTCCAACACTACAACTCCAGCTCCAACATCCACATTTAGTTGATTGTGTATCAGTTAGAGAAAAATTGCATCCGAAGAGCAATTCAGCAAGAACAGTTAGAGCTGCATGTAAACAATTGTGCACTGGAGTTGGCAAGTCATTCTGTTTCCCTCACACTTGTACAGATTTTGATTATAGGTAAAGTGTTGAGACATATGGACAGAGTCGTTTCAGGATGTAAATCAAGTCTGCCTCGAGAACGCTCAAGGTAACATAACCAAATGTTAAAGTGTCTAACAGCAGCAATTAAAAGGGAAGTGATCAGAGTTGAGGAAACAAAGAAAGAAAAAGAACACAACTGCTTTTTGTCCACAGGGTAGACAGGCAGTGAAACATTTACAAAGAGGCATATTGTTGGCCAGCTAGTGGTGGAGAGACATGAGATGGATATTTTGGGAGACAGCTGGTAGTGCCACTGGAGACACTGAATGCCACCTGAAGGCAAGATGTGAAGTCAGAGGAACAAAGGAGTGCATATTGTGTACAATGGAAAGATAGGGAACATAAAGGGAAATGTATACTGGCAGTGTGTGTGTGGTTGTGTGGTGTATGTGTGTGTGTGTAGAGTTTTCTATTCTACCTGGTAACTACCTGATTAAAATAGCTGCCTGAATAAAACAGGTTCTGATTTGACGGCTGTGATATAAACCAGCAGCTCTGGATTCAGGACTGATAACCACGACTCTGCAGTCACTCATGTCATGTTTAAACCTATGGATTGTTACATTGCAGTCTCTCTTAATGGAAAATCTGAATAATTGATTGAAGAAACATAATACCTCCATACTGGGCACCAGGGATCATGGTGTACTGAGTATGAAAATGATGTAAATCATATACTATGGTCTGCACCAGTGTGCTCAACAGCACTGTCTGCCATCATCATCAAAAACCTTAAAAGGTAACTTCAATATTTCTCAACCTGGAGCCTTTTTTTTTTTTTTTTTTTACATGTTTTGTGTCCAAGTGACTAATGAGGATGATAATTTTTGAAACTGGTCCAGTATTGAGGGAGAGCACTGAAGCTGGAACAAGCAAAGCTATGCTACAACAAAATCCTTCTGCACAACTGTGCACCATCAAAGTACGTCTGTTAAAAGTGCTTCTTTTTGCCACTGTTAAAGAGTAAGACAGTGTTTTATTGTTCTCTCTAGACAAACCAGACTGTTTGCAAACTGTATTTAACTTCACTCATTCACTCACAGAAACAAATGAAATTCATCAAAATGTCTTCGCTCATCTTTCCACTGTTCCAACTATTTATCAATTCTGGTTGTTTAGTCAAAATAAACCCTTGACCCACCACGTTATATGTGCAAATTTCCAGAGATGAGCGAGGGGGAGGTCGGACATCATAGAAGCAGAGGAGGGTGGCCTGGTAGCTCAGTTAGTAGAGCATTAACAGGTGGGTTCAACTCTCGCTGCGGCCCTTTGTTGCATGTCATTCCCCCCACTCTCTCTCTCTCCCCCTTTCCTGTCATATCTTCAGCTGTCCTATGGATTACAAGGCATACAAGCTCATAAAATGTTTAAAAATAAATAAATAAATAAATAAATAGAAGCAGAGGGAAGGTGTTAGATGTAAAATGTTCTGGCTGTACATGCCATTTGTGTCCCCCAGAGTTAATGATTGTTGGAAATGAGACGAGCTAAGAGGTTTTTGGCGAGTTTTGTTTTGTTTCTTTCGTTTGTGAGTGAAGATGAGGATGATAAAAATGACTTTCGCAAAGAGAGTCCTGGTTAGTTTGGCAAGAGCATCAAAACAACAGTTTCTATTTATGTTTCTTTTTAAACAAAACATATCTTACTCTTTAAAAAAGGCCTAGCTCTATAGCGATCCTTTCTGTAATGTCGTCAGACATTTAAGATAACATTCAGAGTCTGTCAGTCACAAAAACACTTTAGTGAATGTACATTGACAGTGTGCAGTTGTCCAGATGGATTATATTGTAGCTTAGTTTTGCTTCTGCCAGCTGCAGCGCTGTCCTTCAATACAGGACCGGTTTCAAATATTGATGTCCCCATTAGTCACTTAGACACAAATACAAATATAACTGTTTCTGATCATGTGAAATCCTGTAACAATTCAGCCAACTCAACAACTTTTGTTGAACTCTGTTTCAGTGGATTTTTCCTTTAGAGATTAGTTCATCTGGATGTAACAAAGGGCTTATCCCCAAAGCAAAATGTTAATTTTCCTTGATTTCTCCACAAGAAACAGAGGTCAGAGGTCAACCACAGAACACGCGAGGCGGTGGCAGTTCAGGGTTGTGATGAAGGACTCTTCAGCACAGAGGACTTAATTTGGATCCTTTTGTTGTACGAGCGGTCCCCCTTCACCTCAAATAATCCGTACAAATAACACTCTGTGCTTATACATCCTTCAGAACAATGCATGTAGACTGCATTTCTAATGTAAAGGTACAGTCAAACAGCACTCCACAATGTGTAAAAGCATAGAGACTGAAAACTGAAGTTGTTATTATCTTGATTGATTATATCATGCTCTTCACTGTCTCTTTGAATCTTCTGTTCCGGGTCTCTTCAGTCTGTATCTTCCATCACATCCACTGTGCGAGTTGGTGATGCCGCTCTGTTAGATTTCCATCAGGGTTTTTCGACTCATGAATTATTCTGAAGCAACACCTTTATTCTGCCTTGTTGTGTTGAGGATACTCCTCCCTCAGAGGGTTGCACAGAATCTATTTTTACACTCTGTGTTGTGTGTGTTGATGAGGTGGTGCACACATATATGTAAATGTATGTTAACTAGGCCTTTTGTAGACATTTGCATAGATTTCTCCAAGATTAAAAAGATTTTTCTGTTTTGTTTGGATGCCCTAAAATACACACAGTCCGCCCAGGCTGTCTGTCATTTAGAATTCCTCTATAAAAATATCCATAGTTTGCCAGGCACATATCATTATGTGAGGCGATATTGTTTGATATTGCCTCCACTCTTTTGCACATAACAACCACCCACAGCCGAAAACTGCATCTTATTTATTCTTTTTTTTTTTTTTTTTTTTTTTTTTTTTTTTTTGGGGGGGGGGGGGGGGGGTGGGGTCGTTTGAGATGTGCCATCATGTCTTCAAGTGGGTCCCAAACTTTAAATTATCTGAAATAAAATAAATGGATCAAGTTCTCCTGTTTTTGCTCTGTGACTTCTCTGCCTTTTATTAGCTCTTATATTTCAAAGAATGTATTTTTTGTAATTCTCTTTTATGTATTTTTAAATGACATACTGCTGTTTTTTAATTTTTCATTCTGATTTTATGAGTTTATGTTTTGTCTTGTTGCCACACTGTCAAGCACTTTGAGTTGCATGTTATGTATGAAAGGTACAAAAGCAGTGCAGATGATCACTAAGATCCTCGTAATAATTAAATAACATTTATCACTCTCATTTCCTCCATTTTTTTATTGGTGTATGTCTTTGTTTTGTGATTACTTTTCCACTTTGGAGTAATAATGTGTAAAGAGAGTGTCCTTATGGCAAAAACATGAAAGTTAACAAACCTGGTGTGTGTTCAGCAATATTACTCTGCCATATATCTTCCATAAAGCCACTCACACACACACACACGCACAGAGAATCAATCTCACCTTTATTAAAGGAGACACAGAGAGCTTTTCAACCACAGACAATTTTTCCTTTCATCTCTCTCTGTCTGAAGAAGCCAACCTAAGCCCAGCAGGTCGGTGCGCAGAAACAAAGACTGTGACCTCGGTGCCCTTCGTACTGCAGGGCAATGTGGATAAAAATAAACACCTTCACAGACCAAACTGAAACTGTATATGTTCGAAACAGATAAATCTCCTCACTTTTATCATGACCATGATTATACAAGCCATTATTTGAACATTTTATATGTATTATAATTATAACAATTTTAGGACTATTTTGTTTATCCTCATGTTTTGAACTCATCACACTTAAATACTCTGTGCCCAGAATGAACATCCTACACTTTGGTCTATGATGATTAAAATAGTTTGAATCCTGCTAAGTGATGACTTTCCAACCACAAGACTGAGTAAAACAAAACACAATATTCTGTATTTTTCTTATTTCCAACAAATCCAATGAAAAGACGAAAAACAACAATAAATTGATTTCACTAGTGTTTGTAGTATTGTTTGTGTAGCCAAAGCCTGTTATACCTCTGTGCCTTAGAGCTCCACTGTTGTCCAAAAAAACATTAAAAAACAAAAAACAGAGAACAGCTAACCCTTCACTGGGTGACTGGGAGCAGTCCCCAAATAATAAACTATTTACCCGTGTTTGAGTGATGTTTGCCAAAAACTGCAGTGCACAGCTGTTTGAGGAAATTTTAAGTCTTTTTAAAGAATGTAAATATAAATTTGTGACCTGCCGTTCAAGGTTCATATCTTCGGTGGGTAGAGGGTTGAGTCTCACAGAAAGGTCAGTGAAGAATTAGAGAAACAGACTAACACATTGTTTGTTTTGGTCCGTACATGTGATTTGTTGACAAAAAAAATCATACTGTAGACTACAACATTATCCTTTAAAGCATAACACACAACATAATTAACTGCATGTCAGATTATTTGATTTTTCCAAAGCTTTAACACTTTCTCAAGGTCTTTATGAACAGAAGTAGTTTGCAAACTCCACCTGACTAAAGATGATTTTGTCTCTGCCTTTGGTCTTTGTTATTATTTTCATGAAAAATGTTCTGTTTATCTCTGTAGAGGAAATGTTTTGTTTGAAACCCTTGAATGAACACTGCATGCTTGGTCAGCTAACAGAAAATTCTTAGATTTGGTCGAGGATATTTCAGAAAGTGGATGCTTGATCTTATGTCTACTGGCACCTGATCTTGGTTGTCTCAAAAGTAGCAAATTATAAACTTTCTCTAAAAAATAAAACTTTAAAGTGCCACAAACTGAAATGTTTCATTCATGTGTTTGTAGCATTGCTGTCCTGTGAGAGACACGTGTCTCTAAAACGTCAACTTTTAATGAGCTGAGGTGCATATTCCTGTTCTCAGCTGTGCGATGATGTATTTTCCAGCTAATTCAAGAGTTTTTAAAAGTTTCTTCACCTTAAGAATTAGAAGTACTTTCTCAACCGATAAAGGTTCACTTGACTTAAAGATGCAGTAGGCGATTCTCCCTGGTGAAAAATAGCTGATTGTTGAGTTTCATTCACAGGTCATCAGATAATGATGTTCTGTGAATAAGACTCAAAAATAAACTTTTTTACCAACCTGTGATTGGCCAAAGTCTCCCAGAAGGCCTAGATTATCTAAAGCCTGAAAACAGAGCCAAGAAGAGGAGAAGTCAAGTTTTCTCTCTGGCTACTCGAATCACATTATGTTTTAAGGTTATTATGGAACTTTTGCCAAATGACACCAAAAATATATGGTCTATCCAGCTTTATGCTTCAGTTTATCACAAACATTCACATTCAGCATCACCAAATTTGGAGATGCATGGACTTCACTGGGCAAGAAGGAAATGAAAAATTGTAATCTGAAAAGTAACTAGTGACTAAAGCTGTCAGGCAAATGTATTGGAGAAAAAAGTACAATGTTTGCCTCAGAGATTTAATAGAGTAGAATATAAAGCTGCACAAAGTGTAAATTGTGCAACTTTATGTAAGTTTCACATGCAGCGGGATTCACAGTCCCTTGAATCACTGTGTACAATAGACGCACACAAATTTGTCTCAGCGACTGCGGTGCCGACTTACTGACAGCTTACAGAGTTTCACAACACACACAGTTTGAACAACAGGACCTAAGTGTAAAGTATAATTCACAGTCAGTGTGTACTGTAGGGGACAACAGCAGATATATGATGCACAGCCGAGTACACAGCACAAATCAGTCCACATGTATACATTCACCCTGCAGCATCAGTGTGTGTTCTCGTGCAGTGCGCTACACAGTGTGATTGTATCTGCAGAGGGAAGTGATTTATCTTTATCATTATGTTATTTCAGACTCCACAGGAGGAAGCTGAGCTGCAATAGCAGCCGGCTGTCTGACCCCACATATGTATCCCGAGCACCATGAAGAAGAACATGCCCATGGATTTCAATTACACATGGATAAGACTGTTTGCTTTGATTGGCAAAAATAAACAATATCCTTCCACGTTAGCTCTATGTACTAGAGGTGCACAAAGACATCATTATTTGTATATGTATATGTATCTGTTCAACCAACAAAATTATCTCTCTCTGTATTTGGATGGATGGGTGGATGTGGCTGTGGTTTTTAGTGGTAGTCACGTTATGTCAGGCAAATGTTTTATTTTCTAACCTAAAACTTGGTGGCAACGCTTACAAAGCATCAGAATGATTTTATATTGGCATATATTTAATTATGAAAAATATTTCCACTTCTTAGTGCTATACTTTTCATCTATCTCTTTCTCTCCTTCTATTTATAACTAAACCAGCTTTCCTGAACTGTCTGAAGCTCACCACCATTCCCACCTAGTGGTGGGGATCATCAGAGTGTTACGCATCAAAAACCCTGACTGATTGGCACTCATACTTTTGCCCACCTGCACGCTGATCGGCTAGTAGGCTACTCATTTAGGTTGGTTATAGAGGCTATTTTGCAGATAAAAAATAATACAGCTGACTTTTTCCGAATAATTATGAGCAACTTCGGACAGAAGATATTACCTGTTTCCATAACATTATTTGAGCTTTTCCTGGGTAACATATTTGGATTCAAGTGCATCCCTAATATGTACTGACATTGACTATAACTAGTCAATGAATCAAGTAGACCATCTAAAAAAAATTAGTTGCCAGTATCTTGATAATTGATTAATCATTTAATTTTTAAAGCAAAAGTGTCGGACAAAAGAAACAATTTGAACACGTCTCTCTGGGCTCTGGGAAATTGTGATCAGCATTTGTCTCAATTTTTTTTAGATTTTAGATTTAATGGTTCTAGGGATCTCTCACACATGAAAATCTATCTGACATAACTCAGGTAGACATCATGGATGACATAATATTAAAGTTATGTTCAGTCACATTTAGTCATGTGTTTTCCTGTAGCAACTTATAGCAACCAGTGGAGGTAGGAAACACACTGTCATCTCGGGATAACATTTGGGAAAATGTAAATAAACAACTATATGACATAGGTCTGAAGCTTTTAGAAATTTTAATATGGAAATGTTACATTACTTATATTTACTTAATCAATTAATGTGAAAATAATCCACACATTAATCAATAATGAAAATAATAGTTTATTGCAGCCCCAAAAATTGCTGTCTGTATTGGAATAAGCCAAATATGATCTAGAGAGAAGGAAATATTAGTCCATTTTCAGCCTGTAACAAGGGTTTAATTTGTTCAGCTAATTAAATAATAAATAGATAAACTTAATAATCTGCAAACAATGTTCAGAACTAACAGACTTTCAGCAGCGTTATCTAATGAGAATGAGCTCTCCGGTGAAGAAATTGCCAATTTACAAAAACATTAAGAAGAAGGAAAGCAAAAACAACAACAAAAAAAAACATATAACAAACAACATGACATGGATGCAGTGTGATACGAAATAAGATGAAAAAGAAAGGAGAGGAAATCACCTCCCTCCAGGAAAGTCTCTGCACTCAGAAGGAGGAGAATGACCAGATCAGAGCTGCCAGGGAGAAGAAGAGTGAGAGGATCAAAGGTGGCTTTGAGAG
This sequence comes from Lutjanus argentimaculatus, assembly GCA_034769285.1. Classification (NCBI taxonomy): domain Eukaryota; kingdom Metazoa; phylum Chordata; class Actinopteri; order Lutjaniformes; family Lutjanidae; genus Lutjanus; species Lutjanus argentimaculatus. Next base: position 11,195,613 of record JAWZSL010000001.1, read on the forward strand.
AGAGTGAAGAGAAGTGAAGGTAGACTAGAACAGCTGGTGATGGAAGCAAGAAGATACTGAGCCATAGATTATTCAAACAAGGAGGCAGGAGAAAGTGAATATGAGAACTAAAAATGCCAGACTATGACAAATTGGAGCCTTGTACAAAGGTCTGCACAGGTCCTGGACAAACTGAGAAAGAAGAGTGAGCTGATTCAGCAAGAAGGTGTGAAAAGAGAGACAATGAAATGATGAAGAAGATGAAAAGGTGAGCCATTGAGAGGTAGTTAAGGAGAGATTCCTAAGCTGATCATTTTGCTTTGGAATAATGGCTCTTTAGACTTTACAAACAACTTCAAGTTGCTTCAGGATATGCATTTGAGTTTTTGAAATAAAAATATATCTGGCAAAAACTTCTGGAGCTCTTTTTGTTGAAAAGCAAAGAGCATCAGTGATGGTGGGTGTATGAGACTGCGGCTCTCGCATAGTTCAGCCTGGACAACAAATGATCATCCTTCCCAGTATCCCGAGGAATTATGCTTTTCCATTGATGTGCAGTGCAAATGTTCAGTGCCAGTGCCGGAGGTAGTGTAGCGAGGCTGATAGTAAAGGTGTGGAGATCAGGTTAGTGGATCTGTGTAGAATGCTGTTTGACTTCCATCATAGACGTGAAATAAATGTTCAAGTTTTTAGGAACTCTAATGACAATCTTAACCTAACCCTGACCAAGTGCTTTAATTGACCCTCCCTAAGTCCCCGTCCATTTCGCTCTCTGCTCCAATAACAGTTGAGCAACCTTGGTAACTGCAGAACCTCAATTAACTTTCCCCTTTCCTGTTTCCTGTACTTAGATATGTTGACGCTCTACACTTCTCTATGTTGAAAAGAAAATCACATTTTTAAAGGGTTATAAAATGTTGCTGGGGGACCTGTAGACTCACAAGTCAGTCTCTAAATGGTTCGCTCACCAGAGGACAGACCAGAGGACAGTCTCCCAGCTTTCGTTGCTACGACTGGGTAGAAACAATTAGAGAGTTTCTGCACTGCAGAACCCATTCAAAGTCTTTAGGGTGGCCCTTGATAATGGGGTGGTGAGGTGCAGAAGTTGTGTGCCGCCCACTGAGGAGAATAGGGGAAGAGCATTGTGTCTGATAAGGTGTGTCCTTAAGAAATATAAGTGGGTGTAGGTTTGTCATTCTTGTCAAGTTCATGTACATTTAGAAATCTCCAGATGATGGTAGGTGTACAGATCTGATTGTCTAGTATCGTGAAAATAGGGGACCTGTGAAAGCATCATATATTCACATCCTAACAGTTTATGTAGATTAGCTCGCTAGTATTTTGCTAACATTAGCTATCAGATTTAACTAGCTAGCTAACAGTCTATCTGTATTAGCCAGCTAGTTAGCTTGTGTTTGCTAACTCAAGATATGGTATGTCACCTTTATAGGTTCTGTGTCTTTTTAAGATGGATATTTTGCTAGAAGTTAAAATTTTGTTCTTTGTTGTTATTGGTCACATGCAGATTTTTGACCTGTAGTGACATGATTTCCACATACAGTATGCCATCAGCATTAGATTTCAGAGCTGGTGTATTTGGACTGGACTGATAAGACAGGAGTTTAATCCTTCCTAACTTTCAGTCTGTTAGGTTGTCTGTGGGCCAGGGGCCAAGTCACAGTACAGAGCTGGAAGGTAGAGAAGAGAGGCAGCCTCATTTCTCTTGTATCAGGTTGTTCTATTTGTAAGCCTCGAGCCACTGAATCTCTCAGCACTACATCTCTTGTCTCCACACGTTTGATTAAAGCACAACAACACGGCGCTCGCCACACGGCCCATTCCAAGTGCAGCTCTTAGAATTCTGGTCAGGGATGCTGGGGTGTGTGAGTGCAATGTAATGTTGAAATTGTGCTGCTTCTGCTGGAATAGCGCAGACTGATTTATTAGGCTCGTAACTAACACCCTTATATTCAATATACAGAGCAGTCAAGACGTAATTCCTGAGGAGCGTGTCAAACATTGCTTTCCATGCTCTTTTAATTTAAATAAAAGGTCAAAAGGTATTTCAATTGGGCCAAATCTGCAATGTTTTACAGCAATTAAGGGATGGAGCTACTGTTCTATGTTGACCCAGGCTATTAGGATAGGTATTTTATAATGATAAATTTTCATCAAACGTTAAGAGTTAATTTCCTGCCCTTTACTGCCTCCTCTGTACTGTACATTTAAGCTTTACTAGATACTGTCGCTCCTTTATTTGTGCATTTGCATGCTCCTTAGACTCTCTAAACAAACATTGTGTCCAAAGAGCCCAGGGACTTTCTCCTTGTTTTTATGACGGTGTTTGGCAACTTAATCTAATCCTGTGAGCATGGGCACCACTGGAGAGCCCAGAGACAGGTGCATAATGAAATCTCACACAGGGAAACCCTGACAGCTCCACCTGCCTGGAGTACTCTCCTTCATGATCTGCAGATTTCGTGTCTCTCTCTCTACTTGCACATTCTTCTTTTCTCTTTCCTTTATGATCCCCTCCTCTGCAGGACTCCCAACTGCTGTCACACCCCTCGTCACTGTCTGTCCCTATGATGCTCCCCTTCTCCGCGAAGCGTCATCTGCTGTGGCCACGTCCTTTGGTGGTGAAGCGCTCCTCCTCATCAGACTGTGCAGAGCCATTTTTATAATAAGTGCTAGCGGCTGGGCTCTGACAGCCACGGAGCCAATCAGCTTCTATTAGCACACAGCTCAGTGAAGACAAAGCAGGGTGCAGATAATGAGATTCGTACTGTGTGTTTGTGAGATGACAAGAAAAACATGGCTACGCTAGACCAGTGCTGGAAGACGTTAGGGACCAAAGGGGGTCCTGATACAGCAGATCACAACAATGTTTTATGTATTTTCACAATCAGAAAGAAAGATTATTGTCTGGTTATTGTGTTACCGTTGACCATTAAATGCTTTAAAGGACCAGTGTGTATAGCTTTTGTGGCACCTAGCAGGGAGCTTGCAGACTACAGACACCTCATCTCAGTCTCCCCCTCCAAGTGTGTAGGAGAACCTACAGTGGCCATGAACACGAAAGGCCACATCTAACATTTGGTTTGTCTGTTCTGGGTTACTGGGGAAAACTAGGGATGCACCCAAATCTGAATCTGGTATTCGGAAAACACAATTAATGTGATGGAAACAGATATTTCTTCTACAAACAATTACTCATTATTCAGGAAAATTGTCTGGTGAGAGGTGATACAAATCAAACGCACAGATGTTGCGTGACCAACGGGTGCAATGTGAGATTGTTACGATAGGAACTTCTACCTTCAGTAAAGGTTTGTGAGGGCTTCAGTTCACAAAAAATTAGTTTGGATAAAAATTAAAATGAAAAAAGAAAGAGAAATGAAAAGTACAGTATGAGAATGTGGAAATATAGTTTCTAATTAATTATAAGTTAACATTAAATCAAATTTATGCTTTGAAGGCATAACAATTGCATCACCAATGATTATAAGGTTAGAAAATACAACAATCAGTCCAATTTAATGTGACTTCTGGTATAAACCACACCCACATCTCGTCTTCTATCTGAATACAATACAGAGACAGATAATGACGTCTCTGTGCACCTCTAGTAGAAACATGGTGATGCAACATGGCAGCATCTGAGAAGAAGACCCGCGCCCTTTGTAGATATAAACAGCTCACTCTGGGAAAGGAAAACACACTGATTTTTATTTTCATGTGACTATACACTAATGAAAACATACTTGAATATTATATTTACTTTTTCCCCACACTTTGCTGATAAATCCCCATAAATCTTATACTCTGGACCATAAAGGGAATAATGTCATATTTTGGGAAATGAGCGTATTTGCTTTCTTGTCAAGAACTAAATCAGAAGATTAATACTACTCTTATGTCTGTACACTAAATGTGAAGCTACAGCCAATACCTGGTTAGCTTAGCTTAGCATAACGACCAAAAACAGGGGGAAACAGTTAGCCTGGCTCTATCTCAAGGTAACATCATATGCTATCAAAACAAAAACCAAAGTGTAAAGACGACAAGTTGTGGGTTCAGGAGGGTTATGTGCCTGGCTGTTTCTTGGCTGGGAGCAGCAACTTCTTTGAGTCCTGTCATCATTGTGAGGTTGCCAGGCAACCAGTGAAGACTTTTCAAAGTTTCTTCAAATAATAACCTCTCAACTGGATGTTTTGACACTTTTGTGCAGATTAAGAAAACAAGATATAACATGTCAAATAAAGAGACCGGGAGTTGCTGGTAGTTGACTTTTTTTTTTTTTTTTACCTCTGGGCAGAACTAGGCAAGCTGTTTCTCCCTGTTTTCAGTCTTTATGCTAAGCTAAACTAGCCGTCTCTTGGTAGCTTCATATTTACCCTACATATATGGGAGTGGAAGCAATCTTCGCATCAAGAAAGCAATAAAAAAAAAAATCAAAAACCGAAATGTTGAACTATTTTTTTAAAAGTTGTCCAATATGCTATATGAAAAAAAGGACAGCACTTCTTGAGTATTCAAATCTATTCATATCTGACACTACATGGATACACATGTGAATATGAAAGATGAACACTCATGCATGCGTATTAAGTATGTGCACACATGCACACACTTGTACCCTTTTACACAAATACACACACACTCACGCACACCTTCCTCACCCTCTACACATGCATTTTCCGGACTTTGCGGCTCTCCAGCTGCTGTGCCCATTGGGGATCTCCCGCAGAGTACAGACAGTTCATCTCATGTCTCAGCTCTGCACACTGCAGTTATTAGCACCTAATTACTAGGAATGTTGCCAGTCAAAGTAAAGTGATGATAGGCTTTCTACATGTCAGGCGCCAGTTGAATGTCTGCCCAACTGAGAGAGACAGCGATGAATGAACTGGAACCCGCCGACTTGGTGTACTGAGAGTAAATTTAGCGCTCTTTGCCTACTGGTGAGGTCTGGATTCAATTTGTCTTGCCTTGTCTGTGCTGCTGATCAATACCAACTGTATTACAATTGGAGCGGAGCCAAACCAGTGTGCACTGTCAGCACCTGCACATGGGTGGATTGGTCTGGGAATATCGGCATTACCGCTGTTTATTCATATCAGGTAGGAAAACATTGATAGTAATTGAATCCATCTTAAACCAATCCTTCTCATCATGTATATCAATAGCAAATTAAAGGTGACTGCATTAAAGATATTTGTATTGTCATTAGACCCCAGAGTCGATTTGAGGATCGCAGGGGAGCTTTGTGTATCTTGACAAATGGACAGGCGGGAATGAAGAGTCTGGAGAAGCTGAATGTGAAGAAAAATGAAAATAAAATAAGCAAAGCTCAAAACAACTCACCTCCTCAAAGGAATACTTCGGGCAGTTTGATTAATACATCAAGAACATAAGTCACTTTCTTGGAATCTCTCTTTGCGGTGACTCCACAAAGTCGCTTTTTGTACAGATTAAACAAAGAAAATGTCTGAATCAAACCACTGGAGGATAATACATTGTTTCAGTTTTCCAAATGGCCAAGTTTGCGTACACAAAGACCAAACTCAAATGATCCAGAAATTGTAAAACCGTACACTGACCTATGCATGATGCATAAACAACTGATGTTTCACATTGTTCACAATAAAAGTCTCCCATTGTTTTATTATTTTAAAGCTTTTTATTATGAAGCAGCCAAAACAGGAAATCTTGGGTTTTCATCTGCAGTAACACATCTCCTCTACAGCTGAAATGAAATATGAAACAGTAAAATGAAGCACATACCTTAAAGTACAAACAGAGACACAGGAGAGAAACTTAACTTCAAAGCACAGAGATTCAGTCATAAGCTACAGAAGTGCTAAAAGCTGAACACACAGACGCTTTTAAAAATGCCTCTCTCTCTTATCTCCTGCACAGACATGAGCTGAGTCTCGCAACACGCTTTTTTGGGGGGGAGAAACTGGCAAGATTTTGCGCGACTGGTTTGGATATGTTTGTCTTTGGTTCGGGAAGCTTTTATTTGCGCTCACTTGGGTAACATCGCTGCTCTGTCCCGTTCATTGGACTGACCCCTCTCATGCTGAGCAGAAATGAAACCAATTCACATAAATTTGGTAAATAACATAAATAAAATATTTTGTTTCTTTCAGGGGAGGACAAAAGTAAGGGAAACACTGAACATCTCCTGAGTCCGGGTTGATCCCAGCCAGTCAAGGTTTTGGAAGTAAATGCACTGCTTGGTTACCAGTCACCAACACAGCAAGATAAAACATTTTTTAACTAATGAAATGACACATACAATGGTGATGTTTCTGTGATTGTTCCAGTGGTGTTCACACCAGAAATTAAGTGCTTCGGAAATGTTTAGTCCACACCAGAGTTCAAGATTGGTATTCACACCAACCCAGATGAACTGTACCAAGGGAGTAAATGCTCCAGGATTCAGTGAGCTTTAGAGGTGCTGGCAGGCAAAAAAATATGAGGGTGGTATCAATTTTCTCATCAAACTGTCAACTGTCAGAGTGAATAGCATATTTCTACAAAATAAAGTTTTCAATGTTTTATTATAATTGATTGAAAAGTTTTTTTTATTATTGTTCATAAAAGAATTTAAAACTGTACAAAGAAAATATCTCTATAATTTTTTATATCCATTTTATTATCTAAGCACTTTTCATGTTATTATTTAGAATTGTGTTTGAGTCTGCTCCAGTATGTCCACATGAACACTTTCGCTTTGTTATAGTTATTCACGTATTTCTTTTCACTTTAATGGTTTAAGTACATTTAAAATGTCTCAGTAAAGAACTTTGGTCAACATTTGTTATATTTAAATGCACTTAATAAATAAATTGGCTGGACTATTATTTCATCCATCTTGACCAGAAAGCAGACTGGATCTGCAGTATGTAAATGTGACAAAATTATTTGTGGAGCACTTTCAGGCCAGGAATGTTTAAACGCCTTTTACATTAGCAGGAGCACATTTACGGAGCTGTTAAAAGCAGCTGTTCCATTATGCTAAAGTGTTTTTATTGCCTCACAAAGCTGCACACAAAAACCAAAACAGCACAACCAGAAACAGGCATTGAAGAGGGCAGACAGTCTTTATACTAGAGGAGTTACATAATAAAAACTCAAAGCTGTGATTCTGAAAATGTCAGGTAAAATCAGAGAGCGCGGTGACACATCGGAGAGTTTTATTTGGAGGTAAACAAACACTCTGTTTGGTTTAGTGCAGCTTTTATTCTGCCTGAGAGGACAGAGACAAACAGACTGCTAGCTCGGTGTTTCTTGGATAAAGAGTGATTCTCTGTTGACTTTCATTTCCTCAACAGAAAGGGTGTAAAATCAAGATGTTCAAGAGCATGCACAAAATATTCCACTCTGGAGGAGGCGTGCAATTATGTTGTTTCACACTGTCCTCGGCTCAGCTGGGCAAGAGGGAGAAGCTGTAGATTCCCCCATTAACTGAATAACGATGTATTTCAGTCCTGAAAGAGAGAACCAGTCAAGTCAGCAGCAAACGACAGAGCGGCCATGATGAGTCAGTGCTTAATTACTGCACAGCCAGAAGACCTTGGTTTCCTCCAACTTCCCAATGACATTATTGGAAACTGGTTCTGAAGATTACTCCAAGCAGTATTTTATGAGACATGAAATTGCTGAACGAAGCCTCCTGAACAGCAGCACAGAAGGCTCTGGCAGAGCGCGGGGGTACATTACTGATGGCCTATCAATAGCCATTAGCTTGCAGACCTATTAATCATTTCCCATTCACCCAACTGCCCTGGAGGAAAGAAGAAGACAGAGACAGGCAGCGAGATAAGAGAGATCCATTCTGGATGTGTGAATATATGGAGACATTTTTTAACACTAACAGAATTAAAGCTACTGGCCCCACATGAAAAAGACTTCTGCTAAATGGATATTAACTGGTGGTAAAACTGAATATAAACAACTAGGAGGATTTTACTGGTTTCCTCTGCAGCAAAGACGAATTAGTCCAAAGAAATCCAAATTGACATCACTGCCTCTGTTACAATGTGGCTTTAAAGAGGGCTAGTGTCTAGATAGGCTTGTATGGAACACAGAGAAATGTTTTTCAGGGCAGGTAGTCAGCAAATGAACATAATGTAGCTATACATATGTTAAAGAGGAGTCGGCTTTTTATCAGAATAGATTTCCTGGGACTCTGAAAATGGCTTTGTTTGTTTTATGTTTGAACTAAAATGCCAAAAGTGTGCAATTTCCCAGAATTTACAGCTAGGCTTACCACCGCCAAGCTTGCCAAATGGTCTGGCATGATAATAAGAAGCCTTACGTGGTCCAGTTTCTTGTCCTCCAATTCTTTCAGGAGATATTTGTCCAGGTCTGCGAGTTAGCTGCAAGTTTGATGGTTCAGTGTCATCAGAGCGCCGTGTGGAAACCTGGAATATGACCCACAGGGAGAAAGAAGAGTGACTCACATTATACTGTGGACTAATGCGTGCAAACTGAGCATGTATTAATTACTGAGGTCAGTGATGAAGTGAGAAACACTCGCCTGAAGGTGCTATGTTGCACACCGTCTGTGTGCATCTTTCTCATTCGCCTTCAGTCACTCTTTCTCTTTATGAAACTACAGGGTAAGTTCAGCCACCTCCCCCCTGCTCCTACACATCTATTTCTCCTTATCCTTTCATCCAATCACATTACTCCATATTTAACCAGTTATTATTCCCTATACAAGTCAATGCATTCCCCTGCCATTAATGCAGTGAGCTCTATTTCCTCTTTCTCTGTGGGTAATCCCACATATTACTTTTAATCTTTTTGTTTTTGTTTTCTGTAGCAACTCAAAAACCAATCATTACATCCAAATGTATAAGTCGTACTGTATTTTTAAACCCCGTCTTATAAACACGAGATTTCAGACATTTATAAATTATCGTCATTTTAAGTCATCACGACAGATACAGAATCACTTAATAGATCTGTTGCAGGAATGAGTCCTACATCCCAGAAATGAGTTTGCATTTTAGCACTTCTTCTTTTAGCACTAAGGTCTTCAGATATTTTCACATTTTGTTGTACAACAGGAAATACGTCGGTAAACACCCTACTTGCAAATTCTTCAGTTTGTACCTATGTTAAAAAAAAAGCAGTTGCTAACAAGTGACTAAATAAGACTACAGAGGTTGTTGGGGACATTAAAAGGATACTCCACCCCAGAATCATAATCCACTCAATATGTACTCACCCCTATGCCGATGTGAGGATGGGTGAAGATCTTCAGTTCACAAAACAATCCTGGAGTTTCAGCAGAAAACAGGGTTGCAGCCAAATCCAGTACAATGGCAGTGAATGGAGACCACAGATAAAATCTTAAAAAAAAGAACACAAAACAAACAAAATGTCTCCATCCTGCTCGTGTGGTGTAATCCAAGTGTCTGCGAGTCGCGACATTAAAATTTAACCACAAAAGACGTAATTTACGCCATGTTTTTAGCCGAAATGTCAACTGTAGCATGTAGCAGGTAGGATGTAAACATGGCGTCGATCTCACAATATTTTCATACGTGCGTCCATTAAGAGATATCCAAGTCTCAGGATTGTTTTGTGAACTGAAGATCTTCACCCATCCTCACATCGGCATAGGGGTGAGTACATACTGAGTGGATGATTATCTCAGAGTGGAATATCGCTTTAAACATCATCACACTGACACACTAGTCACTTAGTGGTGGTGACCTTAAGTCATGCAACCATGGTGTAGTTAGTTCTTTCCCAAAAATTTGCTTTTTCCCTCTGGCAATTACCTTTATGCTTGGTGTTTATGAAGATTATCTTGCTAAATAAAACGTGTTAGTATAATAAACTTTTGTTCACCACAGAGCTTATTTTCTGCACTAATCCACAAATTAATTTAAAAATCCCATTGGCTTTTTGTGGAAGGAACCACAGCAATGCTACAGGTTGGCCTACAAAAATATATTTTAAAAAATGTGGTCCCTGCAGAGCTCTATTGTTAACTTTTGGATCTATAAAAAACACATGGTGCATTGCAATGTGGTGTAAACAAAAAGTAATGTAAATGCCATGCACACTACTTTTTTCATTACATGATGGGAATTTTATGAGGCAATATATAGTGCATAAACCTTGTCATACAGTGGCCGACTTTCTTGAAATATATTTTTTTAACCAGTGGATGTATCAAAAATAAATACATGTCATTTTAATGTCAGTAAACTGTGTTATGCTGTTGGTAGTTCTTGATTGATCGATAAATGGGTGAAGGTGGTGATACAATAATGATGGCTGCTTTAAGTGGTGTCATAGCAATTAACTTATGAGTTGGTAAAAATATCTTCATATAGCTTAATGGTTTACAATATAAAATATGCTCTGCAAATAAATTAGAGATTGAATAAAACTGGTACCCTGCACTTACCAGCATGAGATTGGATTTGAGTGCATAAACCTAAAGTACAATATCCAATGAGAACAGTTTAATGAAAAAAGTACAGCTCACCCTCAAGCAAGTGCTTTTCAGATTTCAGCAAGTTTGTCAAACAAGTGCAAGCTGCGTGTCAAAGGCTGTCGGAGTGAAAAATTAGCTGACTTTAAACAAATAAGACTGCCACTGCAATATTCCAAACTGCCATCAGTTATGCAGTGAATACATTTGTCATGTTGCTGCCATTGATTGCTGTGTTTCAGTTAAATAGAGGGAGCTGCTCAATTGCCTCCTAATAGCCCAGAGGACATGGTGCAGAATTTGACTTGATCATGTCAGCAAAAAAAAAAAAAAAAAAGATACCACATTAAAGGAGAGAATCGAAGAGAAAAAGATCTTCTTTGTGATGGCAACATTTTAAAATCCAAAGGAGATTTTTTCCAAATATCTTTGGTATAAAAACAAGTTTTGTCTGCGAAAATACACTGCCAGGTTAGAATTAAACGAATAAACCATTAATATAATAAAATTTTGTCAAATGTCCTTTCAAATTATATTATCTAGTGCAGCGAGGTGGGTGTGGTGAGTCGAACACCACCTGGGGAATTTCACCCCAGGGAATATTGTAAAGAACCTTGAATACTGCAAAAAGTAGAAAACACACAGGGTCATTACTGATGAAGAGGCAGAGACGTGTTTTCACAATTAAGGCAAATATTTAATCAAAATAACCAAAACAAACAGACTGGACCTGATGAAAAGGAAAAAAAGGTTAATGGATAAATAAAAATGACTGAAAATGAATGTGGTGGACTAAATCATTTCAGTAATATTACAATTAATACTAAAAAGGCCTCTATAAATTCTAAAAACAGTGAATATTACAAAATAAAACCCAGTCCAACTTAAAGTAACAAAACTAAAGAAATCAAGGAAACCAAGTAGAGGCCACTTGTTGAGAGGCAGACTACACTGACACAGAGTGTCCAGGGATGCTACCATACTCACCACAGGTGCAAACATCATGGCAATCCTCAACAAAAATGCTGCAGTCTGTATTGTGTTTCAGTGCAATTACTCACATGCAAAAGTGAAGGGACCTCACCGTGGGTGGGTGCCTAGCCTCCCAACAATATGGCTCTCTGCTTCTGAAAGAAAAAGAACCTACACAAATAATCAGAAACAAACAAGCTGGTTTTAACAGAAATACTAAATCTAAAAAAAAAAACTTAAACTGGACTGTAAGAACTCAGGGGAAAACTATGACAAAATAACGGGCAAACTGGGGTAAAATAAAGGGTGAAATGGGCTAACTAAATGGACAAAATAATGATTACACAAAAGGACAAGAGGGCAAAAACAATGAAGATAATGGCTATGCTAAATGGCAAAACACAGATAAAGTAATGGGCAGTGGGCAAAACAGCAGTGGTTAAAAAAGCAGGTGAACCTGCAGAAGGGGGAAACTGAAACTGAAAAGAACAAAGGTCAGCAGGTGCCTTACATTAGAGCAGTCCTGGTCCTCAGGCCCCCCTGCCCTGCATGTTTAGGTGTTTCCCTGATCCAGTGCACCTGATTCAGATGATCAGTTCATCATCAAGCCTCTACAGAAGCCTGATAACAACCTGATCATCTGAATCAGGTGTGTTGGAGCAGGGAAACATCCTGAGGACCAGGATTGGGAAACACTGTATTAGAGTATTGGCTGGGGGAGGAGTCAGGTCAAGGCTGCATTCACCCCACTACACAACAACACATTCACCCGCACTAAAGGGAGTATTCACCACCACAATTGTATGTCAAGTATCTTGCATGTCCAATTTAGTTGTGCGGCTCACTGTAGGTTTCAACCTTTACACGCTAGAAAAACAGGCCTTCATGCAAAGCACTACGGGCACTCAAGCACTATGAGTCTGTGGATGTTTTGAAATGGTTTAAACTTATCTGTGGGTTGTTCCATTTTAGAACGTGGTGTCCAGGCAGAGGGCATTTAAGGGGATCATCCAAAAATGACAGCTGTGCCATTTGATAAAAAATGCTGCAGTGGACTAAGCTGCACTGGCATGTTGTGATGAACTGAAAGCCTCTTACAGGACCAACTACATTCTCCACTTGCACTTTTTCACCTGACGCAGCATTTCAGGAGCCAAACATGCAACAGATTTGTACAACATTTACTTAAACACTTACAGGAAGTTACACAGTGATGGATTGGAGTCAAAATCTGGCTTTTTTGTATAAACATGTTAATTTATTCCTAAATCTGTGGCATAGAAACACAAACTCACCCTTAAACCTGTTTGATATATCCACACCAACACACACACCCTTCTGCAAGGTGCCATTTTCTTGCTGTCATTACTGAAACGTGTCCATTTGTGCATCCACATCACTATTTCTTGGTCTTAGTACAAACAAAAAACACATTGATTTTTTTTCCTTCTCTCTACTATTTTGAGGTCTAAAGCAGATGAAGTGTGGGCGGCTTTTCTCCCTGAGCCTGAGGTGAGGTCTCTCAGTGGTAAAACACCCTTCATCTTCCCCCACCCTCCCTGGGATCCCACCAAATGATCGAAACTACCTCTATCATAAAGATGAAAGACAAGTTGAAAGAAAGTAACGCTGGATGCCTAGAAACAAGAAGGAAGATGTATCTCATGGCCCTTTAGAAGCACTTCTTTGAATATTCAAGAGGCTCTTCAGTTTAGTCTTGAAGGAGTTATATGTAAGAACTGACCACCTGTCAAATTCATACTCAAACTGGGGGGCAGCATATCACCAAAAAGTTGGGGTGTCCACCTTGTCATAAAAGAAACAAGGAAATGCAGTCCTCCCTTGAATCTTTATTTCTTCCAGCAAACAGTTTACCAAACATATTAACACTGTCAGTAACATTTTTCAATTGACCCTTTGCTAAGCCCCTCTTGCAAACAGCAAGAGGTGGTTAGCAACACCCTAGCAACCGTAACTAGGGAGCTGCAGGCCTGTCAAACTTTGCAAGGACTTCGAGCATTGGCATTGCTTACATTAGCCTGCTGCACATATAAAATCCACCAGTGAGAGTCACCATTTTAGCCAATAAAATCCACAGTTGTCAGCTCGAAATAAGAAGTCTGCCTCAGTTTACTTCTCTCTGGAATCAGAAACCTTGTGTTTCAACAATTACTCCTAGTTTCCATGTTGAATCTGCCAGCGAATGGAAAGCTTGACAGGCGTAACAACAGTTAACCTAAGGAGGATGGGGATTAGCAAAGGGTCAGCCTGTATAACCTTTGAAAGCTATTGCTAAATAGCTGCATTAGCATTAGCAGCTATTTACTTACCAGTGTAGAGGACACATTGCAAGTTCAGCATCAAAATTAATTCTTTTATTGGACAAGTGTTTTCTCCAGCAGTGGAAACCAATACCAATTTTAACCCTTGTTTTGTTTCTATTTCTATCACTTCTATCTTTCCCATCAAAAGTGGTCTCTTGCCCTCGGTTTGGCGCTACTTCTTCATCTTCTCATGTTGGACTGAGGGCAGACTCAACTCTTAAGTGACTGAACCGACCAGGAACATATAATTACTATCTGAAATGACCATAACCTTCAACTGTTGTCATTCTTGAGAAGATTGCTCTTAAGTTGTGTATGTTGAGTCAGTTCTATGGTCCATTTTGAGGCTGTATTTTGTTGTGGTGTTTTATTCAAATGTATTAGGGCTGATATCAAAGGTGTGTCTAAAAGAAGATACAAGAGGAACACAAACTAAAGCCTCAAAAATCACCACAGGGATGAATCAACACCTCTATGTTAAACACACAGTATGTACTGCTAGATTTCTCTCAGTCAAAACAATAACAAAACACAGACTTTGATGATGTTGTTTAGTGGGATCATGGGACATGTTTTCTTAACTGTTAAACAGCCAACGTTGCTGATGAAAATCTATCTGACGTGAGTCAGGCAGAAATCATGTTCATGGACCAGGTAATTTTAAACTTCTATTCACATTACATTTAGTCACATTTGCTGACTTCCTTCCTCACTCTGATGTATTATCTGGTGGTTCCAATGTTATAGTAACAGCAGCTATGGGATATAACACTGCTGGCAGGCAACCAACTGAATCACACTGTTACTTTGAATTAAATTACAGATTTCTCTGGGTTTGAATATTGTCAGAAACATTAGCAATAATGTAACTACACACCTCAGCAAAAGATATAAAACATATATATAGTCTTTTTTGACATTTTAATGTGGAAATATATTATTCCACATTAAATATTACATATTCCACATTTTAATGTGGAAATATTATATATTATATCTTCTAAAAGAAAATAAATGCAAAGGAAACAGTAGAATCCATTACATGGTTTTTGCCATGAATTGCATTAGAATGTACAGGAATTTCTATTTTTCTTGTTTATTTGGTGTGTGCATCCACTATTGCTTTTAATTTTTAGTTTTAGTTGTCAGCTAATTGTCAGGGATGCCCAGTACATGGCAGAGAAGAAACTCTTGTGTTTCTGAGGGAATTGCTTCACCAGCCTGCTGCACAGGTTGTCAGATTGAGCAACGAGTCGGGAGTGGATTTTATGAGAAGCACTTTCTATTACAAGAGAATTGGCGCCTAAGTCTTTTTGGGTGCCCATTCAGTGTCAGCTGGATATCATTTATCAGGACAGCACTATCAGGGGATGTGGTCTGCAGAAGCGCTGACATGCTGAACTGCTACCCCCTCACTGCCAACGTCGTTGCCACCTGAACCGGCCGTGACAGATGGGCAGGTCGGGACACATGGAAAAAAAAAAAAGGGGGGGGGGGGGGGGCAGCAGAGTTTGACCAGAGTTTCAGCAATCCTGTCCCTTTGGGAGACACTTGAGGAGTATGGGCTTTAGCAGGACTGGTATCAGCTCACCTTCAGCAGAGTGAGGGCAAAACTGAGTAGAATCATAATTTATTCATCAACAGTGTACAGTTTAACCATTGTTCTAAATCAGCGCACATGGTAAACTGCAGGTTCCTGTAGGAACATTGTAAGAGATTAGCCAACTGTAACTGGTGTAATTGACCTAACCAAGGTTTCAAATAACTACAAACAAATGTTTAAATATGGATGACAATTTGAAGACAGATTCTCATTTTACATGTGGTAAGTAGCCTCAGTAAAAGTCCAGTAATGATATAGAAAATAACAGACTCGTCAACGACTAAAGACAGTCAACAATAAGCCAAAGTAGGTCAAAGCTTTTATTTAGAATTTACAAATACAGTAACTGAGAGTAAGTAAGATATGTCAGTCCAACCTGCTCAGGAATCAAATTAATTATTAAAAATCAATAATAAAAGTTTTTTTTTTTTCACATTTTAATGAACATACTGTAGTTGAAAAGGGAGTGAAGACCCACCTTTTAAAATTCAAGCCACTCTGAAATATGGCAAAAACATCATGACCAATGATTTGTTTATTTGTTCATTATTGCACAAATGATTGTGTAAATTTATTATTGCATCAAGTTCAGAAAAATTAAAATTTTCACTTAAAAGAACGCTCTACTGGGGCCCATATGTTGTTCCATGGGGGCCAATAAATTAAAAATAAGCACAAATTTGCAATAGCTGTGACCAGCAATGTTCGTATGTGCATGTATCCACGTGTCTGCACTCACACTCACACACACAAACCCACTTGACCTCTGGAGGAGTAAGACTAAGTCACACCCATGGAAAAAGGATCTCCCTGCGAACACTTACCACATGAGTTACCGTGTAGGGGATGAGGTGTAAATCACTTACAATAAAGAAACCCTGCTGAGCGCAATGACGCCTCCCACAAGAGTCTACGACAAACAGTTCATGAGTTTGGTCATGTTGTGTGAATCTATTTAAAAGTTACACACCTTTTTGTTATAAGCCACTCCCACTGCCACACCCCCTTTTGCCAGTTGGCATGAACAGTTAATCAGCTGTCCTTGGGCTCATGATCGTTTCCACCAAATCTTGTGCAAGTCTGTGAATCCATGTGGAAGTTATGTGCCTTTTTGCAATAAGTGACTTGCATTACACTCACTTGATCTCCATGCCTAATTTCAGCTTCACAGGACAAAAACTGTGGCTACTAAAGGGTGGGGAATGTTTTGTGGACCAACCGATGGAGTGACATAGAGCTGCTGGTTACAGCTTGAAAATCCCATTTTTCTCGACTGATGAACAATGAATGAATGAAGAATGTAATGTGAAGGCATAATGCCAACATTCTGGTCAATGAGCAATATTTTATCTCAGAAAGAAAACAGATACGTCACACTCATTGAGGAAATGGTATTCTATTGATTCTCAGTCGGTAAATTAAAACACAAGATTTTTGTGGCAAATATGAAAGAGTGAACGAGATCTGACATAACATGGTGAGTCACACTCACCGAGTTTAGGTTTGTAAATACCTCGGAGGCAGAGGAAATGCTCTGCTCAGCCAGACCGTGGCCACCACTGACACACACTACACTGCCAACCAAGGCCAGTTAAACAGCCACAGGGACCCCACACAAAACACAAGCAACTCTATTATTATCCATTTTTCTCTCTTTTAAAGACTGACCACTGAATAGCTCTTAACTGTATGCTGTGGTAATTAGCCTGCAAAATCACTTGCTGAGTTGCATTAAACAGCTAATAAAAAGTACCCTACACTAACAAGGTCGAGTCAAGGGTTTTAGCCTTAATTGCTGGTAATGGCCCTCGACACATAATACGCTGGCACAGAGTTACTTTTGAAGGCCTTTAATTTAGTAGGACCCCCCTTGCCATGATGCTCTTGAAAGCATTAGCTTTCAATAATGAGAGGACGTGTTAAGTTATTCATCAGTGGTGCTCTACCAGGGCTGGCCCTTGAGAACCTAAACAAAGCAGGAACCACTTCATTTGCCCTGATCAGTGCCAAGAGAGGCCATTTAATCCAAGTCAATCAACACACTGGCATCCTGAACTGAATCAGCAGGGCTTTTACATACATATTTATAAAGCTGATAGTTAATTGTTCACATGGTTTATGTACCATTATCATACTCATGTTGGAGGAGGAGTCCTTGTGGCCCTGTTTATTAAAGGTCAGTGATAAAGAGATGGTTGTGTTGCAACCTTTGTATTAGCTTGCTTGAGATGAGGAGTCTTAGCGTGGGTTCATGCCTTAAGGTCTGGTTCCTGAATCAAACCAATGTGAGAATTATATATTGTTTCAATTTTCCAGCTGGTCCATTTTGTGTTCACAAAGGCAGAACTACAATGGTCCTGAAATTGTGGGGCACGCAGTGAGGCTGTCGGTCCTCTGCAGTGGCTGCCGGTTCGTCTCCCACCTGCGGCCCACTTGCTGCCTGTCTTCCCCTCTCTCTCTACCCCCTTTCCTGTCATATCTTCAGCTGTCCCTCTCAGATAAAGACAAAAATTCCCAAAAATAATCTTAAAAAAAAGGTTCAGCAATTGTAAACACAGACATGTGGTAGAAATATAATTCGATTACTGGACATACAGTCAGCAGGTAAAAAGACAACACATTTGTCCTTGAATATTGTACATCATCATCGTAAGGTTGTGTTCATGTTGGTGTCGATCTGGAGTGCATATCAGCAGAAAATGCAAGCAAGCATTTCTCACTTCATCATGAGTTTAGGTTTGGTAGCAAATGTGCCTCTAGTTGTCCCATCACCAAAACAGGAGGAGAAAAAGTTTTTTTGGTGTCGCACCAGAGATGAACAGCTCTGGAGTTCACTTGATCATGGTCAGAGACCACCCTTCAAGGTGGACAAGAGAACAGTTGTTTGGTCCAGACCAGAGTTCGAGTTGCATGTTAACATCAACCGGAATAAACAAGGTTTGTGTGAACCCACCCTTTATCTAGTAACAAGCAAAGTAAGCCTTGTTTGTCATCACACGTGTGAGGATACATTTGTCATGCACTGTTTAAAGGTCCAGTGTGTAAGATTATGGGGGAGCTATTGTCAGAATATAGCGGAAATGGAATATAATCATGTAATCAAATCATTAGTGTATAATCACCTGAAAAGAAGCATCATTGCTTTGTTACCTTAGAATGAGCCCTTTATTTCTACAGAACGCACAGGACCTCTGCCATAGAAGTCACCATGCTGCACCATCATGTTTCTATAGTATTCCAGAACAGACAAACCAAACACTGGCTCTAGAAAGGGTCTTTAGCGTTTTTTGCAAGCTTTGCAGCAAGTGTAAGTTTCTTACACCCTTGGAAGGGGAGGGAGAGTGGAGGTGTTTGCAATCTGCAAACTCACCGCTAGATGCTACTAAAGCCTACACACTGGTCTGTTGAAGGTGCCTACTGTTATTCTATGTTTTTCCTATTGTCAACAAATCCCATGAAAAGACCAAAACTAAAAACAAATTGATTCTTTATTCATTGTCTGTGTAGCCAAAGTCTGCTATATCTTCTGCCTCTGGGCCGTAGACAACCATTGCTATCCAAAAACAATTAAAAATACATGAATGAACTGGGTGGGTAAGTCTGAAAGTATTGGGTGACAGAGAAACACACTCTTGCTTTTGGTCTTTTCATGACATTTGTTGAAAATAATAAATAAATATTGTCAGCCTTATGCTCTAAAAGTGCTTGGCTAAGACTTAAGTACAAAGAGGAGGGCCTGCTGCTCTAAGCATTAGGATATTTGTGAATGTGTGGTTTTAATGTCCTTGCTCTGCTCAGCGTCTTCTCTTCCTACGGCAATTCACTGACTGGACTGCTAATGGACCCTGACGAACAGGAAGTGGAAAATAGAATATAACAAGCCACTGGAGACATCATGCTGTACTCCAGAGAGCCATTAGCCAAAGTTTCCATTTATTTATCCATACACCAAAGAAAAGAATGCAGTGGCTTCTTGCTAATTGCCAACAGAAAAGTGTAGAGGTAGCTGGGGAGGTGCACCCTAGCAGCAGACGCCTCTACCGTTGTCCCTGATGGTTCCACTCCGTAATTTTCTGTGAAGCATGCAGGGAGGAAGGAGATACCTGCTGTAGTGACAGCTGGTCCCTTGCAGACTGAAGAAGTTTGCACGTTGTCGTAAGAGTCTAGAAGCCAGAGTGGCACTGGAGACTGAGCATGTACAGTGTAACTGTAGTGTCACACGATGACGCGAGGAGATCAGCCTGTGACAGACAGGAGGGGCAGAGCTGAGAGCAACTGAGTGACAGGGACTCCAGAAGATGGCTGCAGTTATGAAGGGTGAAAGTGAGGGACCTTGTTACGGCCTCGCTGTTGGAAAGGCTGCCACAGACCGGCCCTGGCTGGCTCTCTGAGCTTTACGATAGATGCCTCCAAACGATAAGAGCACACCATTTTGTGGAGCGTAACTGACACCCATGGAGTGTCCTAAGTAAGCCCCAGGGAAGGGTAAGGTTAAGCTGGAAAACAAAACACTAAAGCAGGTCATGTAATAGCCCTCTCATTTTGCTCCTGTCTTTGTCAGGCCCACTGGAGGAAACCTAATTTATTTAATAGCCTGCCGCTTCAATGCCAGGCATTTGGTGCGAGAAAACAGAAGGCAGCGACGACGAAAGCGTAGCAGGAGAGAGAGAGAGGACAAACACTTTCCTCATATTCACTGGCGAGATGTGATTTCCAAAGTGAAGATCTGTGTCAGCCATCTGGTGATGGAGAATAGCAGGAAACTATGTCAGCACGCTATTTTCAATAATGCAAGCACACATGCTGTCACTACATAATTGACAATTCAAGGGGATATTTCTGTGAAATGTCAACGTTTTGTCTAGATTCTATATGCCTTCTATCCAGTTTCTTCTATTCCAGTCTCTCCTGTCTTCCTCTTCTCTGTCTGAAAAAGAAAAGGAGAGCCAAGATAGTACTGCCTTCGACACATTGTCAGAACAAAACAGAGCTTCACATGTGAAGGATGGCATGGCAAGTATTCAGTGTTAATTGCTATGAACAATGCCACTAGTGTGGAAGTTCATAGGTACAAAAGCATCTTTTGGCACATCAGGTTTGAGCAGCGTGGTTCAGTGACATCATGCAGTCCACCACTTTGGCTCTGACTGAAATATCTCAACAATTTCTGGATGGGTTTCCATAAATTTATCTGTTTATCAAAGCTGTGCCACAGATTGTGTGATCACCCCTGGAGGAGTGGAGGGGAGCAAGGACAAGAGCCACAGTAACCCAACTTGTACATAAGGCTGCTCCTTGCTGAAAAATGGGATGGATGAAATGGGAATCAGGTTTGCCAAGCAACAGGAAATCAGAGACTGTTTGTGCCACATCTTACAGCGACCTGCTCCACAGCAACATCCTGGATCAAGCTGTTGCACAGGCAGACCAAGTTCTGAGCCGACAGGATGCAACATGTAAGACTCTGGCAGGACAAGGGGAGGTAGACTCTGTTTTTTGATTGATGATGCTGTCTGCAGAAACGCAGTCCAAAGTTGATGAACACTGTTTCTGAGATGTTAAAACTTTTTACATGAAGACATCAACCACATTGTCATCACCAAATTTAAAAAATGCACTATAGAATTTTATCTTGGGTTTATATGTATATATGTAAATAACTGTATCATAACTGTCTCATTACATTTCATGCAACCCTGTACTGTATAATTATAAATAAATTTCTTTGAAAACTGTGTACATACATCAATGGTTCCCAGATAATGAAACAAAGTTGAGTGAAGTGTCTCAACAACTATTGGATGAATAAAAAACAACACTAAATAGATTAATGTTTGTATGCTCCTGCAGTGCCCTGTCCACCACCCTGTCTCTGCCCTGGTTGATCCTGACTGCTCTGTTTAGGGGAGTGAGGCAACCTCTCTTTCGTACTTGATTCTTTATTATATGAAAATGTCTAATATATAAAAGCTTGCAACTGAATTAATCATAAATGACTGCATTTGTTTACAGTGGTGTTTACATTTGCAGAGATTTAGCCACCGGTCCATTCTCTTGTGGGCTTGGAGTCATATTCAACGAATCAAGGTTGCCAGCAGACATAAATCAAATCTGCAGCTAAAAGGTCCAATCAGACTGTGCATTAGCCTTCAGTGAAATGAAAGAGCTGCTTCCCAACAAAACGCATGCTGCTGATTTCATGCTTTGCCATTTCTTTCAAGGCCTGTTCACTTATGAGAGGTGACAAATATTGCATAAATATAATGAGTGCACAACATAATCCAGAAAAGAGCTGCTTACCCATTGGCACAGATTGTTATACAGATATTTTGACATTATTAAACAATGATAATGACCTAATGATTTAATTTACATTCAGCAGGATGTTAAATTTCTGGGAGTTTTTTTTCCTGGACACCAGCAATAGGCATGTCACCTTTTTAATGCATGCCAGCTCCTTTAATAACAGTGCTGGTGAAACTATAGATTGTCTAGTGGATTCAGATACCTCCATCTCCACCACTCTACTCCCCCCCATCCTTTACTATTATAAAATGCAAATGTTATGTCACCCACTTCACACAGAGATAAATCTGTTATTGTAGGCATTACTGCATAGAGCCTCACCACCACATCCCTCTCATTGCTGCACCAGTCACATAGTGTTAATTTACACTCCAGCCTTTACCACTGATACTGTATTTTTATAACCATTTCCTTTCCATGACCAGGAAATTAATTGAATTCGAGATGCTATCACATATGAGATAGAAAAAGAGGCATATATTGGATTATGGCCTCCCTGAAAACAAGATTAGACCTAAATGATGAACAGTCTACTTTGGGTTGGCAGTGAAACAGTAATCTGCTGTACGATGCAGTATTGTTGGAAGAGAAAGCTCTTTATTGGTGATTATGATTTTCTTCCAGTTCAATCACTGAGGGACATTGTGGGGGAAAAAAAGCACAGCCACAGTAACAAGAAAAATCGTTAGTGTCATCTTCTGCGGCACACAAGTTGTCAGCGAATACTGAAGGAAGTCACGTCAAACTGAAAAGATCACCAGGTAATTATTGAGATGTTAAGCCTATTATTGAGTTTAATTCTTAACTGCAGGGTTAAAATAGTGATAGCTTGCACATTGTCTAAATAATATGTTAAAGGATCGTTCTGGATTATCACAACTTGGATCTTATTTTTGTAGTTTTGGTTCATTGTTTCTAATTGTAACCTGAAGGGTGTACTCAGTAATGTGCAGATCTCCACCAGGCAATAGATGGTGAAACACCAACTGCAATGCCACCACAACTGCCAGATACAACCAGTGGAGATTTTCAAAGATTTGAATAAAGAGTTTTGTATAGTAAAGTGTAAGTTTTCTTATATATATGTATACAAAGTTTTTAATTAAGTGTTTTACTGTCTCAGTTTTCTTTAAGATGCATAGAATAGTGTAATGGAATTATAAACCAAGTGTTCTGGGTTCACCTAACTGTATAAACTTGATAAGGAAACAATAAAGAATATAATAAGCAACCATGCAGCTTTACAACATTTTAGACAGAGAAATCTACATTTTTGGAGAAACTCACAAAAGCTAAATTTTCAGAATACGCTTGTCCCAGTGGAAGTTGTGGCTATTCAGAAGGTTGATTTTGTAGTGAAGTCTGCACTTCTCATTTTTTTACTAGTGAACCTTAAATGCTCCAATATGGAAACTGTGCAGATGCATAGTGGAGATGTACAACAGTGGAAAATGAGGTACAGTCAAGATGGCAGTGAAGCTTACAAACCAGGCATGGAATTCATCTTCAGAAGGATGTCAGTTTTTGAACCACAACAAAAGCAAAAATGTGTCCTGCAACAGACTAGATAAGCCTTGTTTTTAGCCTAGTGGTTGTTGATGACTTGAAGCTCTTGCCAGCCAGTTAAGAAGAGAGAGGAGTCAGCAGCGCTATAAAACAGAGTGAATCCACAAAACCTGGAGAGGTCCTTGAGCACACAGTCATGAACATGTACAAAAAAGCTGGGCTGATGGGTTCAAGTATTATGTGATATGTATTCAAATATAAGCCAAGAACATGAACACAAATTTATTTAAAAGTAAAAAAACAATGTGTTTCATGATAAAAAACAGCTGACATATATTACATCATAAAGGCTAAGGTGTGTTTTTCAAAATAATTGTGCTATACACATTTAGCTCAATATCACATAACATTAGCTTCTAGCTTTACAAAAGTGTAATCACACCATAAAAATACATCACGTCATGAATGGCCCACCTGTAAATACTATACTGTACAACACTGTGCACCATTAATATCACATTTGTTGTATCAAATAACATCACAATAAACATATTCAAACTGTTGTGATTCTTCTAACATTCTGGGAGCTTTCCTCTGATAGACACACCTGTGCTTGGCTCTCACTGCGCAGGGACAGGCTGCTCTGTGACACAACATCTGGGACCTGTGGCACACCATCAAATTTAGGCTTTAGTGACAATAGAGCAGCTCAGTAGGTGGACAACAAGTATAAGAAAAGGCTACAAATTGAGAGTCCTGCCCCTGAAACCTTTCCTGGACACAACAGTGTGAGATGAACCGCAAACACATCTGAGGAGTCAAAGGATGACTGAAAGACATCTGTTTCCTGACAGGTCTCAAAGTGACTGTTCTTTACCTTTATTACCTCCAGATCAATTGATCCTGTTACCAAACACAAAGCACCTCAAGTCAGAGCTGCTCCACATCAGAGAAATTGGGAAAAGAGGCTACATAGACAAGTGTAGAAGAGTGCAGTTGACCCCTTTCCGTTCATTATTGGTCACCAGGATATTACACAAGGTATCAATACACTGTGTTATCCAGAATCAATATAACAATCAATAAGTTGATTACAGACCAGGCCGAGAAAACCCTGTGAGGCACAATTACCTCATCGACATTGACAGGCTGGAATCATGTCAGGGCAATGACAATATTTACACATTACAGACAGAAAATGTGTATGCCATTACAAGCTATGTTCAGAATGAGGGGGTTTCTGAGCGTTTCCCAGAACAGAGGTGTTTGTGATCCAATCATTGAAAAATGCAGTTCTTATTAGAAATCTCCAAACATATTTTGACACCAAATCACAGCATGAATTTTTCTGTGATGTTCCTAAAGGTCTTGCTGTCTCAGTGTGGCGTTTTGGAGAGATTTTTTTTTTTTTTTTTTTAACCATTTCTGTTAATTCTCAATTTTATCACTTCTCAAGTGGTCAAAAATGACATTTTGCACCAAATCTGTGTAATAAATGGTATCAGCCCAAAAACTGCTGCAACAATTTGAGAGACATTGACATGAGGCATTGAAAGCCTTAATGCACCCCAAACATTCACATTTTGAACAAAGGTCTGAAGATTTTTATTACAGATTTAAGACGAGGGGGCACCACAAAGCAGTTACACTTAGGGCACCCAAATGGTCAGCAGCAGCCCTGTGTAGATAATCCCAATATTGAGATAATGAATCATAATGATGATGATGATGATGATGATGAAGCCACTAAGCTAAAGACAGTGCTGCTGGCATTTTGTGAAGCCATCAAATGCATCCAATGGATTTACCCAAGATGACTTAAAGCGTGTTATTCCACATTCCTTCTTTATGCTGTAACAAATGTGTTGACCAGTCTGATGGGAGGCGAGCAGAGGTGCAACAGTACACCAGTGCAGTTCCCTCCCGTTCTCATCTACATGGGAGGAGGTTGCAGACACTCCAGCTGCAGAATGAGGTCTGCATTAATCAGCTCTGGTTGAGCTCTCTCCCTCTCTCTGTCTCCCAGCCCTCTCACCTTCTCTCTCTCTATCTTACCTTGCGAAAGGTGACAAAGTCCATCTGGCAACCAGTTTCCGTGATTTGCTCATTGTAAACTGGATCTGCAGGGCGAAAAAATAACGATTTAGCCTGCAACCTCACAGCCCCTCTGACCAGCCCACTTTGGACTTAAAGCAGACCTCAGCAAAATAGAAGGAATTAGGAGATTTAATGGCTCAGAGGTCTGAGAGTGTACCAAGTAAACACAGCATCAAACAGCATCCTGAGTTTTAAACCACCATTTATTTCTGTCTGACAAACAGAAGTTAAAAAAAAGTTTGCTTGATGATGAAACCTGCATATAAAGTAGTTCTTGCCTGCTCAGCTGGCCATGATGCAAAAATGTTATTAAGCATTTGATTAAAGAATTGAAGCCATTGACAATCACCTCATCCATTAAAGATTTTACTTCTCTACTTTGCTAGTGTAAATAATATATACTTTACATTTTCTGTACTATTCTAGACATCCATTGGCTTCCCTTCATGTCCAAAATTGATCAGCAGATTCTTGAAGCTTGGTTAAAAGTCCAGTATGTAGGA
Organism: Lutjanus argentimaculatus; assembly: GCA_034769285.1. Classification (NCBI taxonomy): domain Eukaryota; kingdom Metazoa; phylum Chordata; class Actinopteri; order Lutjaniformes; family Lutjanidae; genus Lutjanus; species Lutjanus argentimaculatus. Next base: position 11,221,371 of record JAWZSL010000001.1, read on the forward strand.
TACAGAGGGACAGAATATGATTGAAACATATGGGGCTGGAACAGAGACATTATAATTTTGGTGAAGAAAATTAAATTGGCATTGAAAACAAAACCTGAGCTGAAAATGTAAACACTGACATTGAAACACAAGTCGTATTGGCACTGAAAAAGTTTTCACAGAAAAGTAAAACATTAAAATTAAAAATTATTTCATTTTATTTTGGTATGTCTTTGTATTCTGATGTGTTGTCAATGACAATCTTCACGCTTGGAGGGGGAGGGTGAGATGAGGTGTTTGCAATCCTCAAGCTAATCCTACACACTGGTCCCCGTAACACAATATGTAAATTCTGCCACTAGGGGTCTCTCTCACATGAAAACAATAAAAAGAGATGGAATTTGATGTCACTGTGAAGTAGCATTGGATCATGGGAGTTGTTTCATTCTGTGTTAAACAACCAGTATTGCGATGAAAATCTATCTGACGTGACTCAGAGATCATGTTCATGGACGATGCAAAATTAATAATAAAAGGTTATAATTTATTTAGGTTTTATTCATGTTATGTTTAGTCACATTCACTGGCTTCCTTCCTCACTCTTTGAAGTCTCCAGTGCATGTTTTCTTCATTTTTCATCTATAGCTAGCAGGAAATGTATCATTACCTTGAATAAATTACGATTTCTCAATGTTTACCATTGTTGGAAACATTTGGGATAATAATGGGACAGTACACAACTGAACAGAATATATAACACATGTTTCCACATTCCTGAAGCAGTAGAAAAAACACATCCAAAAATCTAAAGCTGTGTAGCATGCATTCAAACATGTCATTTACTGTTATGGGTTTGTAAAAATCTGACTTACCTGTGTAGTTAGTACAGTAGAAATCTTACTCAGTGTAACTAAAGGGACAGTCCACATTATTTATTGTGGGGTTGTATGAGGTGCTGTACCTCCAGTAGATAACAGTCAGCACACCCCCAGTTTGGAGAAGCAAAGGGGAGTACCAGCACAGAAGTTAAGCAATGTACTGCTGTGGACAAGGTCAGCAATAAAGGGTATTTTAGCCATATAAAAAAAGGTCCACCTAAAAAAAAAATGCTGCTTTACCTTGCCATCAGGCAGCCTTTTCCGAAAAGAAATATCACTCTCTCAATACCAACCAAACTCCATAAGTGAAATCAGCCATTTTACGTCGCAGAACACAGGAGTTGCTGGTTTGCTCCTGCCTTCATCTCTTAGTTTGTGTTATCATATGGCGTACTTACTTACGTGTGACTTGTTTTAAGGCTGTCTGACGGCAATATAAAGTGCTGAAAATACTGTAAATACAGTGTACACTTAAACTGATAAAGACTTTTTAGGTGGGTCCTTCTTAAGTGGCTAAAATGCATTTTGTTGCTAATCCTAGTCCACAGAAGTACATCGCTTAGCGTCCCTGTGAGTGACCCTCTCTGCTTCTCCAAAGTGGGGGTGTGCTGACCAGCATCTACTGCAACTAATACACTGACTATTGTAAGTACCTCATACAACCCCTCATTAAATAATCTTAACCATCCCTTTAATGCTACAGTTTGTCAGCCTGTGTCCTCAAATTTTCTACCGTCACCTCATTGTTGTGATGAAACAGTTGCAGTTTAGAGGTTTACAAGTTACTCACCTGTGGGGCCCTCATTAGAGTATCCCAGGTTGACCTTCCCCCCTGTCGCCTCAGCAACCGGGCCTCTCCTGCTCACTGATTGGTCAAACCTGCAAATGACAAAATGAACGGTCCAATGGAAACAGTAACCTTTAGCTGCGATATGGCAGAGCCACATTTTTTTCAGAGGCTATGCTGCTGTGAACAGACAATTTTCTTTTCTCACAAAGCTGCAGTATATCAGGTGCCTCTGCATTGTTTTCATCATAAAGTGCTTTGACAGATAAAAAATGAACATCATCATCATTTTTCACTGCATTTTATTAGACCCAACCAAAGTGCTCAACTCCCACTTCAATGTGCTCGATGGAAAAGCTATAAAATGTATTTCAGCTGCATGGAAAATGCTGACAAATATACTGCATAACATATCTGCTTCTTAAATGAGCTAACGACAATTTGAATCTTAATTAAGTTGTTACAAAATGTAATGAGTGTTTAATGCATGTAATTTCAAATTCATGTCTTCAATTTTCTTTTATAATGAGGAACAATAAAAGCCTATTCATTCATTCTCAGAAATAAGTTGTACGAGATTCATGCTGAGTCCTCACATTGGGTTATGTTAAGTAAAATGAAGCTTGGGACTGTACGTCTCTGCTTCTTTCACAGATTATTGGCAGTTACCCTCTCCTCAGGTCAGTCATTTTGACTCAACACTCCACGGTAGATCTTAAAGTTTTTGTTAGACTCAAAGGTGAAGAGACTCAGTGTTTAAAAATAGTCTCATAAAGCAAAAGGCGTCTGGAAAAAGAGCTCTTACACCTTACCTTATTGCCTCCTGTGGGCTCGGTTCTGAAAGGTGAAAAAAAAATGAGGCGTTAAGTTTACAGAGCTATTATGAGCTATCAGCTGCTAACTTTATTATTCTCACTGCATTGACCACAGAACCAATGTACCTGCTCAATGCATCAGCAGCAGTATGAAAGCTGTAAATGTCCCGCCGTTTATTAGTTTTGGGTTCTGCACTAATATCGCAGCCTCAAGTCAGTTTGCAATTCAACAGTGAAAGCTGGAGCTGGAGTGTTAATGAGTTTTGTAACACGGCTTCATGGTTGCCTTTGCCAAAGGTCCTCCTGGCCACGGCGAAAACACAACAATATAACAATGGTGCAGATGGCACTTGCCTCAGGAGAGATATAAACTCTTCCTTTTACAGGGAGAGAAGTTGCCTTTGTCATTATATTTTAAATCCCTGCTGTCATGCTGGCCAAAGTCTTTGAGGGTGACTATATTGGATCCCCTCTTTTTTCCCCCAATAATTATAGAGCATACATTACTCCCCATTGAGGTGGATTACTCAAAGAAGAGCTTAGTGACTTGGAAGCACGCCACAGCCTCTAACATGTGAAACATCCTCGTGAAGCTAATTTAACTTGCTCAGGGATGTTACATTAAAGCCGTAAGACTGAAGCAAGGACAATGGTGAAGGAGGTATCAGACGTTTCAGGTACAGAATCGTCTGCCGGAGGAGAAAGGTCACACCTGCTTTATGATAATCCCTCAGCTCTAAACCACAGCCATGATTTGCAATGGTCCAGAATCAGTCACAGGGATTAGACTGACTTCTAAATGTGTGACTCAGGGCTACTTTTTGTTATCGCGCACAAACAGACCTCCTCCGCCTCCTTGTGCTATAGAACAACGGTCCCCTCGGAGATGGCACTCCCGAAACATCTCTGCGACATCCCTCTTTTCCTGGCCAGACTTTTTTACAGCGTCACACCACTTTACTTCCACAACTTGCCAAGGTATCGATCTATCTGTTTGGAGAGGTGACAAGTAGCCCGGCAGCATCACAAATATCCTGGGTTGGGTTATGAGCTCTAAAAGAGTTGCAGTAAAACTGTCTCACTGTGAGGTGGTTTTAAACCATTATTAATGGACTTTGTAGGATTTCCTGAGCCAGGCAAGTTGGTACTACCTTAGTCACCTTTAGACTAAAATTAAACCTTTCTCTCTTAAAGGAAGAATTCAGCATTTTGGGAATTATGCTTTGAGGTTCAGTTCATCAGTCATATCAAATGGCTGTCATGAAAATGGTTTCTTGCAGGTGGCTGTAGCTTCCTATTTAACATACATACAACATACACATACATCTCGCTTTTGGAAAAAAAATTGTGTATTTCCCAAAATATTAACTATTCCCCACAGGATAAGCTGTGTCTGAAACTAAATGTGACGGTGGGTGGGTTACAGTGTGGGGTATGTTAAGTCAAACATTCTGACTCATGTGGCAGGAACCAGGTATGAGTCAGGGCCTCATGTTCCCCAAGGTACAATTTCTGCCAGTGTATCAACAGCTGTAATCCTTTCAGCAAACAGGCTGATTGCCTGTCCAAGGTCGCCACATTCCCACCAAGCAACTGTCAACATATCTGCACATCTCAATGGCCTTTAACAGACCATCCCACTGGTGCATCTGACAGGGCTTAGAAATAAACCCAGGACCAAGACATGATTGCTTTATTTATCCAGGGGAGACTCACTATAATTGCCTATTTTTTAACCTTTTTTTTTTTTTTTTTTTTACCTATTTATTTATTTATTTATTTTTTAACCTTTTTTAAGTCAGCATCAGTCATATAAAGTAGAATTACTGTTTCTTGGCTGGTATTTAATAGAAGGCATCTTCGGAAAGCACAATAGCACAAAGTTCAAACTAGATCATTCTGACAACAACAAACAAAAAATATTTTTGATACCTGCAGAACACTAAAAGCGTGTGCAATAGATGTGATTACAAGTGTGTTGTGGTATGCTACTTCAGTAAAAAGACCTAACTATGTGAAAATGTTATATTAGAGACTATAAAGCCCAACTGAAATTACCTTTAGCCATCCATTTGTGATGTTGAACAGATTTTCTAAATTAATTTGTAACAGTCATATTCCAAAAAGGATGAAAAGAAATTATATTTGGATAATATTAGAAATGTTCATTTTCCTCTCAGCCTCTGAGTGGGCATGTCAGTGTGTCTGGTTGATTGACAGAAGCCAGCAAGCTGAGCCCAGCAGGGGAGTTATAAGCTGTGGGCAGACAGTTAGCACTTTTAGAGTAAAACATATTTATAGTTAGCTATAGTTATACAGTTTTAGTATAACAAGCACACTGGAAGAAAGAGTGAGAAGCCTTCTGTCATAGAGTGGGGAGACACGTCAGCAGCACATACAGTATATTTTCAGACAGTCTTTCCTGGAAGACATCCATAGTTTTACTGTAAGTTGTTCAAATGACAAAAGACAGAAATAGTTGTGAAAAAGGTCATACATTAACACTGTCACCTTTGGAAAGCTGACCAAATCATGGCAGGAAGTGGGTGTGAATGTTGGTTTTGGAAAGTTGGTTGAACACAGATCCCCTTGAACCAAGGTTTAAAATTAAACAATTTCACTGGGTGTATGAAAATAACTTTTTTATTTAGAAAAACAGACAACTAATGGCATTCTGCATAATGAACCAATAGAGGGTGCAATAATAAAACCAAAAAATCCCAAATGTAATTACAGTTTTTTTTCTCTCTCTCTCAAAGAACAGCACAGGAAAAATATGTATCCTGTAGCACAAAAAGTGTGATGCTTAGGGGGAAATTTTAACCCTTTTGTATGTCTATGTCCAATCAGTGTTGATACTCATTGAAGCAATTAATTCCTCAGTGCTGCCATATTGACCCAGCAGTGCCTTCATGTACCAAGGATGAACTGCATGCAAGCTTCCCATGATATGTATCACCACCCTAACCCATAGCTGTTACTTTGTTGACCAAAACATACTGTAAGGTGACAAAACAACCCATCTAGCACACCCCCTGACTACACCGAGCAGGAGAATGGGAATCCAACCCTGAAAAAGCCCGTAGTTCTTCCTGCATCCAGTGATGTCACTGGATACAGGAAGAACAGCAGATTTTGCAGTGGGAGAACTCAGCTTTCTTGGTCAATGTAGGACCTAAGGAATTAAAAGCTGACTACATTTACCTTCAACACTAAGTGACCACTCACATGAAAAGTGCCAAATTTTCCCTTTAATTTCAGCCTGACCTGTGATTGTAGTAACAGAAGTCTCTTCACAGTTCACACATTCACAGTAAAACTGGTGAAAATGTCTTCTAGCTTAAGGGCAGTAGCTGTTCAGAGTGAGGATTATTCGTCATTACACTCTCCTGTTTGAATTGTCTCAGTTGTTTTGGGATTTCAACCTCCAACCCGGCGGTCATACACATGCTTCTCTAACCTTTGTGCTGCTGCTGTTTCCTGAGAAGAAACGCTTTCTGCTGACAACTAATGTTCCGCCTTTGTCAGAAAAAATAATGCGTGCCCTTGGTGAAGGCCAGCATGGGGCAGTGCCAGTCACAGCATGTAACCGCCTATCTTCTTCATTATACTTTAATCACACTTTCTCTTCTGGAAAAGTGTAGAGGGAGGTGACTTTTTTTCACCTAGAGCAATTTAAGTAAGAAAAAAGTGCCTACTTGCTTGTCTCCGTTGTCTGTACCAGAGGACAGTGCAGATGCAGAGCAGGAGGAGCAGCAGAAGAGCAGAGAGGGAGGCAGTTACCGCCAGCGGGACTGTGCAGTCATCTCCTTCCTGCACCACCTCTGCAACTGAGGAGAGAAGGTCACATCAGTGTTGTGGTAAAGAATTGCTGAAGCAGTCTTGTTACTTTGCAATTCAATTACAGATTTGCAGACATAGTGTGAAGAAAGTTGTGTTTAATTATAATAGGAGGCATGGGGGTGTTCGCTTAGGGAAGCTGCTCCAAGTCAATTTCAAGAAAATGTTACAACTACAACTACAAGTGGAGTACTACTAAGATACATAATAAAGCCGTATTTGTATTTTGAAGCCCTAGAGAGGTTTGCAACCTCAGCTCCACTTTAGTGGCTCTGATGCAAACTCAGTCAGTGTTGATGTGGCAGCTCCTTTCTCTCCTCTTCAATAATAATGCTCAGTGATGATTCACAGGCTTCCCAAAAGAGAACAGGGCAGAAAAAAAGTGGAGAACAAAATGAAGCACACAAAGAGAGACAGATTAAAAAAAACACAGAAATGTAGGGACACAGAACTAAAGTAGGACAGAATAAAGAGGATTAACAGACGACTCTCTCTGTGTCTTTGTGTGCATGTATGCATATGTCAGTTAATGGTTGTGTTCCCTCACCCACTGTCAGACGGACGCTGCTCTTCAGTGGTGTGGAGAGGGCAGACACAGAGGCCAGACAATCCACATGAGAGCTCTTCACTGCTGTCACGCTGAGGTTGCTGGTCACAGTGAAGAGGTTTTTCCCTGACTCTCTACTACTGATGTTGTATTCATCACGGCTCACCTCCACACCAAATCCCAGAGAGAGAGAGAGAATTAGTATTATTTTTATTCTGCTTACTAATTGGGATGTTTACGACCTCATTTAATGGGTGTTTTTCATTTTAATACTCAAAACAGAACTGTATTTAAGGGAACAGCTGACCCAAAAACAAATGTAAAACTCTTCTTGTGACAGATGTGTCTCCATGATCATGTTCAATAAATGAAACTGTGCAGTAAAGCGCTTGTGCAAAAAACTGATGATGATTACTCTTAGCTTGTCCCCATAGGAGAAACCTTTTTGGTTCCTGTTAGAACATTTTATATAGGTTCCACTTGAAATCCTTTCAGAGGGCTCTACCTCGAACCCAACATAACAGGTTATACCTAGAACCATCTGTTAAACGTTTCACCCAGAACCTCCTATCAGAGGTTCAACAGAGAAATCTCTTACTGTGCAATGGTTCCACCCAGAACCCTTTCTAGAAGTTCTGTCCAGAAACTTTCTACCATCTAAGGGTCCCAACAAAAACTCACCCAGGGGTTTCTACTGTATATTCCAAGAGTTTTATCTAGAACACACTCTGGGGTGTGGATGGAAAGGGTTCTTAATGGAACCCCTAGTCTCACAAAGAATGCTTGACAAACCTTTTCTTCAAGTGCTCTTGCAAAGGGTTCTGGGTGGAACCTCAGCCCTTCAGAAAATACCCTTTTGAAACCCTTATTTCTAAGAATGTCGTCCATCTCTGCCAGATTTGTGTCACGTCTACAATAAAGGTTTGAAGCTGAGCTTTTAGGAGATTCTTATAGATGACTCCATTCAGTGGTAGATCAGTGTGGCTGCACCTTTACTCAGAATGCAGTGTATCACCTGTATGATTTGCAGACATTTGAGGATATTTGTTATAATTCACTCCAGTGCAGTGAAGCTAAATGGTACTTGGGTCATGGTACTTGGTGCCAAACAATTACACCTGTAAAAACAACTTTGTTTTGACTGGTTTATTCCTCCTGCACATAGAAGACAGGGCTCTGTTTTTATTAAACTGGGTGCACAGGGACAGGAGCAGAATGAATGTATTGTCAGGTCTTAACTGTCAATCAAATCAGTCTTTCTCATTCCCTAGAAAAACAGTAGACTCTCTGCATGACTAACAGCTCCCTGAAGAGTATGGAAGAATCTTTAGGGTCACTTTCTCCCCATAGATAGTAATAATCTACCTGCATCTGCACCTTCTCTGGCTCTCTCTGGATAATAATAAAAAAATATGTAACTTTTTTTATTCAAATGCCTTTTTGTATCAATGTGCTGTGAGCTTGATGAGTTTCCTAATATAAAATGCTTTGCTAAGTTCTTAATGTGACCTCTTATAATACAAAGATAATGGTGATGAGGATGTACAGTATGTTCTTACCTTTCTGTCATACACCTGCCATTGTAAAGTGGGCTGAGGGTACCATCCCGCTGCTTTGCATTCAAAATGGACCGACTGCCCCTGAAAAGCCAACTTGTCCTCCCCAGTAACTTTCACGCTGCCCTTTTCTGCAATCAGATGAAATTTTTTTTTTTTTTTTTTTTTTTTTAATGTGCCTGCATGCATGAATTGCAACTATTGTACATATTGTATTGTTTTTATTGTTCTTGGTTGCCTAACAACATCTAGGGGACTATCGATTAATTCTAGCCTTTATTGAACTCAGGTGTATTCATATTTGTTTGAATGTCATTTGATGTACATTGCACCTGTTCAAATAAATAAATGAATAAATGTACTTATATTTAATCCTGTACATGCATGAGGGTGCGTAAGTTTATCGATACTGACAAAACTGAGAATATGATCAACATCCTCCTTTGAAATTCCTCTTGTTGCATGTACATGTCTGTACCCAGAGATGAGTGTCACCTCTTCAGTTGGCCTGCTCACTCACAAAAGACAGATTTCATTCGTCCCGGGTGATTGATCCCGTGTCTCAAAGTCTCAATTGCCTGACGAACGCTTCTCCTCTTTTCCCCTTCATCTCCTTCCCTGCCAGCCAAATAAGCCACTTAAGGCCCTGGGAGATACAGTATCTCATGTGAAGTCTATTGTCTAGCAGAATGAAAGGCAGTGGATGCAACAGACAATTGCTATAGACAGAAAGATAATTACAGAAGCTTCGGTGCTTTGTCCAAGTGAATGACATGTCTGTGTTGATTTAGGTTCAAATCCTCAGATGTTTTGTATGCATTACTGGCTGTCCCGTTTCTCCGGGGGCTTTTATTTGAAGCCTGATTTGGTGTCATAAACATCGAACCATCATATTTCTAAAAGCCACTGGTTCTAGAAGCGTGGTAGTGAACTCCAGCTGCTTTCAGAAAATCTCAGCACCAGTGAATAAAGGTTGGCGTGGAACCAGCAGCCTCATTTGCACTGACTGATGAGGGGCTCTGGGCGATCGTGGCTGATTGATACATCCGGAACAGAGAAAGGAACGACATCAGCACTCTCTCCCAAAGCTCCAGTTCAAGTGATCCCTGAAATAAGGTTTCATAAGGTTTGTTAATCACTGTAAGGAAACTCTGAAGACTGCGTGAGGTGGGAAAACGCTCAGTTAACTCTAATTCCAGAGATTTTTCAGCAGGGGTCCTCAGAGGGTAAATTGCTTCAGCATTTAAAGACTTGTGCATGTCTGTGTGCAGGATTGGTGTTACCTGAACTGTTTTTGCATGCGTGGGTATGAATTTATTCCAGTAAGGAGGGCCATATGCCTCTACAGGCCAATCATTGCAGGCATGTTCACTCTTCTTTGATTTACATCAAATAGTTCTCCTTTTCTGCAGCTCATGCCCTCACTGCAGATCCTGTTCATACTCAACAGCGCATGCAACCATATTGATTTGCTGAAGTGTAAGGTTCATGCTGTATTTGTGTGTGAGTGAGTAAGCAGAGGGGGAGCAGCGAAAGCAAGAGGGAGTGTGTGCTCATATTTACATCATCTTCATATTGGGCAATTAAAGCAGGGAGTGTGGATGATAGCATACAGAGTCATGCGGCCCGCTGTAGATTTGTGCCCCATTCCAACAGTATATTTGAAGCTGCAGTACACAAATCACAGGCAGAGTTGCTGACTGTTAACTGGGCGTGCCAGGATGCACAATTAATTCGAAGGCTGTGTCAGGCCATAGTGATCCTCTGCATCGAGACTGGAGGGCCTGATTCACCATACACTACTGTTAATGGCTGCATATGTCAGTGGGGATTTGTGGCACTGGCAGCAATGGAGGCTCTCTCCATAATATACTGGAGGTGATGGGTCATTGGTTTTGTTTCCTCTCACTTTTTCAGAGGGGATGTTTCCACACAGTTTTTTTTTTTTAGCTGAGCTCTCAGTTCAGTTTGTAAAGACTGTAGATGCAAATAAGCTGAACGAACAGGTCAAGGGAAGCACAGGTCCAAGCTAATTTTGAAGCATTTATGTAATAAGCTGCCATCTAGTTTGAGGCACACCACTTCCATGGGATTATTTAGAGCTGCAATTATTAGTCGATTACTTGATTAGTTTGATCATTTTGATGATGGATTAATCATTTTGAGTCACTTTTCAAGAAAAATGCCCAGCTTTAGCTATTGGTTTCTTTAGTTATTTATGGCAGTAAATTCAACATATTTGGCTTGTGGACAAAACAAGATACTTGACTTTGTTGTGTTGTGCTTAGGGAAACAGTGACCAACATTTTTAACCCTTTTCTGACAATTTATAGCGAAAAACTAAAATTAATCAAATAATCAAGGGAATGATGGATAGAATAAGTGATAATTAAAGTAACTGCTATTCACAGCCTTACAATTATTAATTATCTGCTCATTTATGGAATTTTTATATTAACATTTTCTTTTATTTATTTATTCAACAGTGCACATTTATACACATTGCTGTAAATGCAGCAGAGTTGGTCAAGAGGCAGTTTTTCATCTGTATTCCTTGGTTAGATGTTACAAAGAATATAAGATTAAAATTGCAAAGTTATTCATAGTTTATCATTTATAAGCCTGCAGAACAATAATAAAAAGAAAAGAGAATATTAATGCTTATACAAAACATTGTACAGGTACTATTGCAAATGTATACAAAACAGAGACTCATAATGCAAAATGAATAAAATGAGGGATATTAATGTTAATAGGCACGTGGACTTAAGACAACTTTGTGTTAGACACTATCTAAAACATGCAAAGCAGAAGTATACATGCACAGTATACAGTAAACATAAATCAGTCTGACACAGCAGAGCAACAATAAAAGACATGCATGCAGGTGCATGAGGTTAGACTAGCAATAGCAAGCTAGCGACAGGTGGCAGAAAACAGCGAGAGAAGCTCAGCACAGACAGACTGAGGACAATAAGGTGTTGAGTTTTAGTGCTGACACAACAGAGTACTAATTAACCATTTCTTTATATTGACATTAAATGAACTGTATGTCCAGTTCTCTCATAGTTGTTGGGATCGAGTTGCATTCTATTTATATTTTCCCAGTGTTTTTAACTTCTCTTTCTTGAGATTACAATGACCTGGACAAATGAGAACATTCATGGATAACTTCTCTTTAGATACCTGCATGCCCCTTTTAACAGTAGTTTGGACTGTTTCGCCATGCTCTGCAAGCCTTTGTATTTTGTACTTTGTTTTTTTGAAATTGTATATGAAGTCATCTTTGAACTGCTTGAAAAACTGTTGTTTTTAAATGATTAAAAAAACCTCCCTTCAGCAAAAAAGAAAAATTGCATAAGCTTTTTCTGATCTCCCTTCCACCCCTAATAATTTTTGTGCAGTCTCTTATTTATGTGGAAATTGTTTGTGAGTGATTTGGTCGATGTAGATGCAGAAACTTGCTTGTTTAGACTTCTGATGTTTGTTTCCTGGTTATTAATATTAGGAAAGCCCCAATTGTTAAAATGCTGGTTTACGCTGCAGTGCTCTTCAGCTTGAGATAATAACACCATCAGAACTGCTGAGAACTACTGATTCTTATCAAATCCAACTCTTAACTATCTTGCAAATGTGCCACCCGGTCCTCACACAGCATACCTTCTTTTGGCACAGCATCGGCATAAAAATATACACTAAATGAGGAGAGGAGGGGGGAGCGGAGGAGATTGGCTGTAAATCCTGCTGTCCTGCCTGGTCTGACTGGCATGGAGTCCAGCGCTTAACACCTTGTATTTATATCTGAGGGTCAATCAATTCCTATCCCTGACACCACCCACACTGTCATCAACAATGTCACAGAGACCATCAAACATGCCTGGGCAACCGTACTCCACCACACAGTCCCAAATGACCCCCACCCCGCCCCCACCCCCATCCCCTTGATATACGCTGTGATCGATCACTCAGGTGCTAGTTGAGCTGAAAACTTTCATTCCTGAATCCCCACTGCATACAGATTAAAACAAAGACACTTGATTGGTATGAACATTGAATGCTGAGGCACAATACTACATATTTTGTTTCTGACTCTTTGTGTTCCTCATTTTTTTAGAGATGTGGAGATGGCAGTGTGTGGGTGGGCAAGATGAAAGCAGCTACACAACTTTTGCTTAGTCCCTTCATTTACCTCTTTTTACACGCTGCTTTTTGCCTCGTCAAGGATAAATTCAGTGTGTTTCTGCACTCTCTCACACTGCAATAGCTGCAATTCAGGCTTGCCATCTGCTTGGTTTCCTTAGCTGCTCTGTGAGAGTGTGTGTGTGTGTGTGTGTGTGTGTGTGTGTGTGTGTGTGTGTGTGTGTGTGTGTGTGTGTGTGTGCAGACTCTTGTTTGCAAGAAAATCAGTATCCCTGAGTGGAGCTGTCTGCACAAAAAGCCTTTGAAATTCTCTGCAGAAGAAATAAACAGTTCCTTGCTGCCCTCCTGCTACAATGAATCAAGGTAACACACATACAAACACACACGTAGTACCTCCTCTGAATCCCCCTCACACAAAAACATACAGTTCCATATGAACATACAGACCTTGTACAAACAGGCTTGCTGTTTTCCTATCGATGCCCTGGAGGTCACAGGTCACTGGTCCCTGGTTGTGCCTCTCTGTGTTCTTCAGGATAAATACCCAACTGTCTCCCTGTGAGACATCGTTTGGCTCGGCTGTCACATGAGTGCTGATGTGGGGAAGGACACCAGTGTCATTGGAGAAGCTATGGAGAACGCTGTCCCATTCAGCATCCATATCATAACAAGTCCAAATGGTATAGTAGGTCGTGCAGGTGAATCGGGCCTCTCTCCTCGCAGGACGGTTAGTTTGAGGTTGACAGCTATCATCTGAGTGCAATGTAAAAGTCCAAAAAGAGACATAGAACACATTAATGAGTCCTTCAGTCTTGACTGCTGAGAGTTAGATGAAAAAAATGACAAGTTGTGGTTTTACGGGGGTTATGTCATGTACGGATTAAAGAAAGGATACAGTGTTGCCGTTAAGTCTAGCTTCCAGTTTTGGCCAGTGACCTTGTGGTACTACAGTGACAAATTCTCCTGCAGCCTATAGATCACCATTACAAAAAAATGTCTGTAAAGCTGTTAACAGGACACCTTGAACTGCAACCATGGACAATTATGACTCTTTCTATTAGGAATTTTTGATCCATGGAGGTTTTACATTTGTAAATTCAAGAAAAGGGATTAAAAAGTCCATTACATCATTACAATGTAAAGTCTATGTCTAACAGGAAGTCGGGAGAAACACTGGCACGCATATTCAGTGGGCCACATACCACGGAAGTAAACCTGGAAGTTAGAAAACTTTTCTGGCATATTCACCCTTCCTATGTCCCGACCCTTTTTGTTCTGTGCTCCTATAATGGTTCTAGCTAATTAATTAATCTAAATCAAGTGTTAGCTAGCTATTTATTTCTGATATGTAATAAAACACTAACTAGTTAGTTAAACTAAACATATTTTGGGCTAGCTAGTTAACTAGGATTTTGCTAACGTTAGCTAGTTGTGACTATATACGTTTGTATATATGTTGCGGGTGTGCCAGCGACATCTTTAAACCATCTTCACAATGTAGTTTTCTTTTCAAAATGGACAAGCTGAGTACATACTATATATAAGCACAGGACACAAGAAGGGAAAAATTTGCCACGCCCAAGCCTCCTCAACTGTTACTGGAGAACAGAGCAAAGAGGGTCGGGACTTAGGAAGGGTCACTTCTCGTTGGACCGAATGGGCCCCATCATTGTGTCTGGTATCCTGTGTTTAATACACCCATGGGTTATGTGCTGGACTATTTCTTGGCAGAGTGCAGTGGTATCCTGGTGTTCTTTTGTGACCATTAAGTTGCCAGGCAACCAGCAGAGACTCAGCATTTCCCAAAAAGTCAAATTATTCCTTTAACAGCACCCCGTAAGTCCAGTAATCTTGGGACGATCACAATCATGGAGTTGTATACACAAAACCTAAAACACAATCTCACTTGATTAAAAATCACTCCATTTGACTAACTAAGGAAATCACACAAGGAATCTTTATCCTTAACAGAGCCAGATTATCATTATTTGAGAGATATATTAAAATATATTATTTGAGAAAAAATTTGCATTTCATAATCAAGGAATAATTTGAAGTTACTGTAGAAAAGGTGAAGGAAGACCATAAATATGGTGGAAAATGAGGGACCAGTAAGTAGATGCATTCACTCAGTTTGGCCAAAGAACAGAAAAATTTAACAATTAACTAGCAATGTTTTAGTCTCATGTGAGGCAAGAGTTTTTTTTTTGTCATGTATCATAGTGTACAAATCTAAACCTTGCCATGACAGAGGACCCAGTGTGTGTCACTTTCAAACAAATTTTCCAAAACCTTAAAGACTTGGAGAGAGTGAGTAAGACATGAAAAGAAAGTGTAGAAAAGACAGAAAGAAAGAATTATGTCAGCCTTAGAGGGATAAAGAGACAAAGAAAGAGAATGACAGCAACAACTCCCTAAATCTCTTTCTTACTGTGGCTGTCCAGATGGAGATGAGTGATTTGGCTGGGTGCATGAATGAGGGCAAATAGGATTTAGGGAAGAAATACTGTCGGAAAAGGGAGAGTGTAAATTAATCTGTAGCTGTCAGCAACAGGCCACGGCATCATTCTGCAGGGTAAACATTTTAACAGTAACCTGCAGAATTTGATAAAGCTACAGGGATTACACAAGTACTAAAATAGAAGAATAAACTCGACAAGGAAACATTTATGAGCTACTGTGCACTAACTGTTAGGGCCTGCTCTTCAGTTACTCCATAAACATCACACAGCAACATCAGTGCACGTCCTCAGCTGAATTCCAGCATATCTTTCTATCACTGGCAAATGAAGAAGAAAAGGAATTAATATTAATAGAAAATCGTGAAATATGAAATAACTGGTTTACACCACAGTACTCAGGGTGATGTATAACTTGTTTGTGGTGAGCTAACTGCGCTACCTTCTACAGCCAGCATACAGAATCATAAATTATGCATCCGTTGAGGAAATTAGGTCTGAGAAATATCTAGGCCAGCCTATAGAGCTATTTCTTTTTATTGCAATCAGAGAATGGCAGACTAATGAGCATAATTTGTGCTGCTCCTATTGGGACCATGAACCAGTGACTCTGAAGTCCCCTGACCGCTGGCTACATCTTACTGTTAACTAGATAGGCAGCCATTTTGAAGAAAATTAATTATAAAGTGCAGATAGATCATTAGGCCCTCTAATTAGATTGTCTGTGGGTTTAATCTGAAGGGTGCAGCTATTAAGCACACGACAGCGTTGAATGTGGCCGTTAATACCAGCACATTACCAGCCCCTGTGACACTCGTCTCCAATCAAACAAGCTGCTGTTTGTTATGCGCTGAACTCTCACCTTGAATCCTGCATGAAAGTAGGAGCACAAACAGAGGAAAGATGTCCATGTTTAATCAGTCATCCCATCAATCCATTGTTCAACGGTGAACGGACCTGTGACGAAAAGAACTGAATTATTCCCGATAGAAGAGCACAGTTGACTATAAAAGGTTTTAGCCATGCTTCCCTGTGGCTCTTTGCAAGTGTCTGTTTGCTGGTCGATCATTTTGCTCCAGACTGAAAGATCTCAACAACTACAGGATGTGTTGCCATGAAATGTGGTGTGTCCATGTTGCCCAGAGGATCAGTGCTACTGCAGATTTGTGATTTTAAATAAAATGTTTTGACAACTATAGGGTGGATTGTTGTGACATTAGGTACAGACCAGTGGTACAGACATTATTCATATCGGCCAAGGATGAATAGACCTTTTTCACACCAGCCATATTGATATGAAATAGTAGGTAAACACAGGTGTTAGCAGTGATGCTAATTACGGTCCTGTTTCATTTAGTTTTGCAGAGCCTTTCCAGGAAGTCAATATGCGCAATAACAGCACCCTGACTCTGTCTGACCCGAATGGAACGGAACCTTAATTAGTATCGTGCTAACATTTGTGTTAACTCTACTGTTTCATGCATAAAGATGGATGGATAAAGAGTTTAGCTGAACATTTAGCTGAAAGCACCACCATGTGTATCACTGCCTCACAGAGCGTCTAACTTCTGACATAGCTAACATGTAGTCTTTTTAAAAATATATATAATAGATATTTATTCAATTGATAAGACGACATGCCAACTAAAAAATAAAGGCGATATATTTAAAAATGCGAATTGTGAAAAAAAGGCATAATTTACACTAAACATGATGGCAACAAGGTATAAGATATACTTGTCTGTACTGTCCCTGACCTCTGTTTAGTGTTGCAACGTTTGGTGATGGTTGATGCTCATGACATTCTTTCCAGAGTTGAAAAGGACAGGACACCTCTATCTAATCTTTTAAGTTTACCTGGTAATAAAATTACCTAAAGTTTTTCAGAAAGAAAAGAAATACAGCTCATGAAAATTAAAAAAAGCTTATTTTGCTATACTAAATATATTCTGAGCTTGACTCAACCTAGTGCATTCCTGATTTTCAAACAACACTAAACTCAGGATTTACTGACACTAACAAAAATACAATAAATGCAAAAAAGTCTAACCAACCTGAAGGGACAAAGCAAGTTAATGTAGATGTAACATAACTTGAATAAATGTTTGTATGCAACAAACATCTGTTTACTGTTCTTGTTCTGTAAAGTATGTCCATGTTTCTGATCATTCTACCGCTTGTATTTTAGTGAAAGTGCAACAGTTTCTGTTAAATTTAATTCAGGTCATAGTGATTACATCTTTAGAGACATTAAGTTAAAAATTAAAATGTCTGAGATCTTGTGTGCAAGTAACTCGCAGCACTGGCACCTGTCTCTTGACCATTTTTTCACACACCGCTGAATAAAGTCCAAGGTAAGTGAACAATAATAAAACATAAATCCTATAACACTGCAGTATTTGTCTGACTCACCTCAGTCCTGTGTCTCTGTGGATCAGCAGCAAGTGTCACACACTCTGGATTCATGTCATCGATACTCACTGCTTCTTCCTCATGCTTGGTGCTCAGTCATGTCACCCAAAACTGTCCCGTTAAATATTACCAAACTCAGCAGGAACTTTGCTCCGTGCTACACACACATGTAAATTTACAGAGTGACTCAGACGGCAAACAAAGCCCCTTGTAATTCCCCAGTTCCCAGGGGCCTCACAAGTAGACCTCCACCCTCTTCAGATGAATGGATGTGGGCACACTGAATGATGTATCCATACAGTAAACACAGCAGATGTACAGTATGATGTTTGGCAGAAGGTAGACATGCTTTAAGAGTTTTAGCTGTGCTAACAGCGTGGCTCTGGATGGATGCAGGTCTGTCTGTCAGTAGGTCCACTATTGTTTCAAACTGAAATATCTCAACAACTTTTGGATGGATTGCCACAAAATTTACAGACATTCAAGTTCCCAAGAGTTTGAATCCTAATGACTTTACTGACTCTAACACCACCCTGAGTTGGCATTTTTGGCTTTTAGTGAAGCATCAACAGCATTTAGATGGACTGACATGCAATTTGGTACAAACCCTCTTGGTTCCCTGACAATGCAGTCATATGACTTTTCCTCTAGCGCCACCATGAGGTTGACATTTGTAGTTTTTATTTAAATATCTCTGCAACTATGGATATCATTACGGGATCATTAAGGATCATTATGTAGGATTCAGTGGCATCTGGCAGTGAGCTTGCAGCATGCGAACACCTCGCATTTCCCTCCCCTTCCGAGTGTGCAGGAGAAGCTACAGTGGCTGTGAAAGGACCATATCATGAGTCAGTGTTTGGTTTGTCTGTTCTGGGCTACTGTAGAAATATTGGCAGCTCAACATGGCAGCCTCCCTGGATGAGGACCGGTGTCCTCTGTAGATATGAATGGCTCATTCTATGGTAAGCAAAACAACGATTCTTGTTTTCAGGTCATTATTTACTAATGAAAACATACTTATTCAATATATATATTGATATACAATATTGGTACATCGTACATCATAGTTAGTTTGTGGTGCTGATAGTATTCCCAAGCAAATATGTGTTAATATTTATTAATTATTTAAACTGACTTGATTCACTATGTCATTTTGTGTTTTTCTTTTAGGTCTCAGTGAGTGCAGAAACTGTCCTATGTGAACGCACCAACGCAGATTTATGTGACAAATGTTGAAATGACAGAAAAAGTCAAAAGCTAACATCCTGAAATAAGATGGTTAAAATGGTAAACATGTATGCCTGCTATTTATCAGCATGTTGGCATGGTAATTTTGACAAACTTCAAACATCATCATTCTTAGAAACGTCCTCAAAATAATGACTGGTAACTCAAAATAATGATTAACTACTCAAAACAATACTTATACTTGACAATATTTTGAGATAATAAATAATTATTTTGATAAAGTCTTCTCATCTAATGATTTAAGGGTATCTTTTTTTTTAATCACATTGGTGTAAATGGGCTTCCATATTTCTGTTCAGTGACTTGACTCTAAATTTCAATGAAGACTTCAGTTCATTGGTTCTTTTTCTTGATCATTATGCCAGCAGTTCTACACTATATAAATTTAGCATGTTAACAACACTTACATTACATTTTAATGTATTAAATAGTTAATATAGTGTACGCCCCCATCCATCTTTTCCCAGGATCTCTTGGGACAAGACATTTGTTTTAATTTTCCTGTTTGCCCCTGCACTGCTCAGACTGAACAATGGTCCACTGATCTATAAATATGCCAACAAGAGTTTAAAATAAAACAAAACAGAACCACTGACAGTTTCTTTACCAGTCTACTTTATTGCATTTTCCATTGCACCCAAGTCTTAGTCACGTTTCACTCTTCATTCAACAAAGTGCATTGATTAGACAGCAGTATAGGCAGAAGTAATTGTAGTGGTGGTGGTGTAGTTTGCAGGGTTGCAGTATGTGCGTATTTCCTTTCTCATGTGGCCGTTAGAAGTCTTAGTTTGCATTTATATATTCAGTTGATTGAAGGACTCATCTAGGCACAACATTGGCAAAACTTCTGCGCTAAAAGCACAGAACACTTACTGGAGAGTGAGTTATGAACCTCTGCATCTGAAGTAGAGGCCACAAGCGAAGGTATGCCAAGGTAATATTTTTTGAAAAGGTCACTGCCTCTTTGTGTTAGAAAACTAGAATTTCTAAAAGTAAAACATGAGAAATATGTTTGAGTTCAACAAAATAACTGTTTTGCATTTTACAAAAGCTACGCATTAAAAACAAACTGACACCACTAGGCTACTCTGCGCATTTTCAATACAGTATGTCTCTACTTGCAAAATATAAAAATTAAGTCAACATTGCAGTCAAAAGGGAAAGGGGGAGAGGGGGCAAATGTGGGTTAGGACTTCTCAGTTCGGATGGTGCCTTCAAGCACATGAACGGTTTCCAGTGGGGTCCAGTGCGGCCTTGGGGAGGGGTGAAGGGGCTGTCTGACGGGGAAGAGGGGGTCAAGCGTCAGGGGTCAGGGAGAGATGGAACGGGAGGCTCCTTCAGGCTGAAACACAAGGCAAACAGATGAAAGAAAAAAAAAAAAAAACGAGGTCACACATTCCCCTGTTGTCTGTGGCGGCTGAGACAGCCACCACCAAAGCTACGCCTGTGCCACCCAGCGTGCCCGCTCCTCCGGAGGCACATCTGAAGCTCACTTAGCAGCTTCCTCTAACAAGGCGTGACAGGGGCTTGCAGGGGTTGGGAGACAGCTAAGAGAGGAGCATTGCCATTCCTTCAAAGCTTTTCTGTGTGGCTCTTCCTGCAGTGGGTCATAGATGCCTGACATGCAGAGAAGGACTTAAAAGATGGCTTTGAAGATTAGGATTATTATTATCATCATCACCATCATCATCACTGCCACTGCCTCAGAGGAACAAAAAAAAAAGAGAGGAATTGTGGGATGTTTTTTTGTTATGGCTCCAGATGATCCCCGGGCACTGTGTGTGCTCACTGAAGCTGTTTGCAGATGGAGACAGCAGTGGCAGTCCTTTGTAAAAAGGCTGCTGCATTATTTTGTTTCCTCTCACTGAGCACCTCAAAGTGCACGTCAACGAAAAATACCACACCATACAAACACAAAGGTGACGCAAGGAGAGTATCATCGTTAATATGTGAGATTTCTGCATCTCACAGAGGCAAGTACATTACAATGCATTGAGTGCTGTAATATCGCTTCATAAGCATGGTACTCAGTGTAGATAAAACAGAGGATGAGTAATTGCCTGTTATTATTTGGTATCCTTTGATTATATAGCACACAAAAGCAAAACACCCCTCTGAATACAGGTTTATCTTTTTAAATGATCCAGTTACATAAATGCCAAATATAAAGGAAACACCAAGGGGACCTTTTCCTGTTGTGGTGATATTTGCTAACAAGTCACATAATGTGTTACTGCCCTCCAGTGGAAAAGCCAAAGCACTGAAACAAAGCAGTGGAGAAAGTGCACTTGTGTTTTACCTGGACAGCAGCAAGTCAACATCACTGATGTCTCCTGGCTTTAACTACTCAGCCTCTTCCTCCTGTTTAAAGAAATAAGAACAAATTAATAACAAATATTTAAAAGGAAAATAATAAAAGATGACAGAGGTAGAAAATGTATCAAAATCTGTGTGTTTTGTTTTGAGAATTGTGTTGTTATGTGATAATAGCTTCTTTCAAATGTTTCTCATGGCATAAGTTTTGTTTGTAGGAAAATTCAGCAAAAATTGGTGCAGTCCGTGTTGCTTGTTGTTTCGTGGGTCAGATCCATTGGGAAGCATTAAGCTTAGCGGATTTAAGAAAAAAGATTACAGTTGGATCTGCTTAGTTTGTTGCGTCAATAAAAACAAGACTGATTCCTCTGGCAGATGGCAGGTGTAAAAAAAACCAAGCGCTTTCCTCTCTTTTCAAAAACAATAGTCTCTTAGTTCTCTCCATGAGACTCCCAACTCCAATAAAATCAGGGATTACTCAGAATTATCAAGATGTTCTATTAGTGTGTATTTGTCTGCACACAGATCCGTCCTCTTAATAAGAGTGAGACGAGATTTTCTGCAGGCATGTCAAACACAGGCAGCAGTTCAAACGTGACAAGACGGATTTCACTCGTTGCCGTAATACTACCTGTGTTTCTTCCACGTCCTCTTCTTCTTCCTTTTGAGGTGTGAAAAAAGAAAGAGAAAGAAGGGGGTTGTGTGAGGCCACGAGGTCCAAATGGCAGGAAAGTGAGAGGACTTCACATAGTTAGTGGTTGAACTGAGGACGGTTAAAAATGGAGAAGAAGTAACCCGAGAGAAGTGCAGTCGGCAGCAATAACAGCAGGGATGAGAGGAACTAAGGACACCTGCAGATTTTTACATATCCTGAAATGACCTAAGTGAGACAAGAGCGGTGCCTAATGCAGAGCACCATGTACAATGTTTTAGATTCTGAAACCACGAGTCTTTCTATTTCTTGTTTAAGTGTAATCACTAAAGCTGCAGTGCCTGAGAACAGTTTGATGGCTGCCCTCTTGAAGTAAACAACACATTCACCAAGGGACAAAGGGAGCTGACATCAATATCTATAATTAGATGCCACCATCACTTGATTCCATCCTGTCGTACAACTTAAGCTGGAGAGGGCCAAGCGCTATCAAATACATCTCATCTAACGTGTATATTTTTATGTGTTTTTTTTTTTTTTCCCAAGTATTACACAATAACAAGAAGAGCTCCATCTCATCCGTCCTCTTTGGAACTTGTCACATCCACTTTGTTTCAGAGTGCTCTTGGCAAAAAACAAACAAAAGCCATGACTTCTTATAAAAAAAAAAAGACATGTCCCCCTGTCGAGTCAGTGTCCACTCTCCACACAAAAACATAACCAAACTGAAAACACGTCCAAGTTATGCTCATGTGCACCCGGGCAGAGTTGAACAACCACAACAAAACTTTCCACCTGTTCTCAAGGCATCAAAACAAAACAAATAAATATGACCTGTCAGACTGAGAGAAAATGCCTGAATGAGTGCTCAATGCAACACTGAAGTAACAAAAAATATGGTGTGATGCCGTCTTTGAAGATCAGAGCCGGGTCACATTCCCACATTGTGCATAACACACAACTGCAAACTGGGAGAGACAGTAGAAACGTTTGCATAAACCTGTACGAATCAGTCTTTGTAAGCAGTCGGATCATGCATAAGAACTCCACTATAATTCACACCATGCCAAACATGGACGAAGGCTCTACAATCCAATTATACCTCTTGTACTTCAGCCTCTTCTTCTTCCTATGGAAGATGAAATTACGTGGTGTTAAGAAGTGTAAATGTCACAAAGATGGAAACAAGACTGATGTAATTTGGTACATGTGGTCCATATGTGGATTTCATTTTTGTCCCCAAACTAAATCCACCTAAGCTTTCAGTAAAACATTGTCATATTTATCATGCTGCACACCATCAGGCATCTCCATGAAAAAGAAGTCCATGCAGCACACAAAGAAAGAGAAGAAGAAGAAAGAGGAAGGACAGCGAAAACCTCTAAGTCTATAAAGCCTGAAAATACAAGATACCACAAACAACAGAAACTACCTCACTGCCGTGTCCGTCCTGCTCCTGCAACAGAGGTGGGACAACGACAAAACAGATGGAAAGGTAGAGAGGAAAGAAGCAAAGCAAAGCAAAGCCGTGAAGGACACAAAGACACGTGACAGAAGATCAGGCACAGGTTGGAATGTCTCAGAGAAGCAGAGCTCTTTTCACACAGCAACAGGACTTTTTTTTTTACTCAGACTAACTTTAGGCTTCAAGGTGTTGCACTGTATGGCTGGGTTGCACCAACAAGGATTAATTTTTATACCTGATTAAATCATGGCTGAACTTTAATTTATGTTAAACTTTTAAACTGGCTTAAAAATTAAATATTAAATTCAAACTCTCTTCAAACTTCAGTTTAGTTTATCTCTAAACCTATATTAAATTTAATTCTGTCATACCAAAACTTCCATTTAAAATATGATCCAGTATTAACTTACACTTGAGGTTTATAAATGGTTGCCTTTTTGAGAAGGACTGAACAAGCTATCTACTTCCAAAAGTTAATTTAAAGGACTTAACCAAATTAATATTATTAAATGTTAAATCTTGTTTAGTTAATTCAAACTAATTAATTATTTTCATAGCCAATCAAACAATGTAACAACTTGTTTACTAATGCAGAGCAGCTAAAATTCAATTGTCCAACAGAGCTCTGCTTAATTTTAAACCTGGATTTACTCATTTAAACCCAGTTTTGCTAAACTCTGATTAGGATGGAATTTTTGATTAAATTAATCTCTTTTTAGTCAACCCAGTATACAGCAGGCAAATCCTGGTTAATCCTTTGGGAACTGGGTAAGTCTGAGATCTCTAGGAAAGTTAACCCTAGGTTAAATAATGCTGTGAGAAAAGCTGCTGAATTGTCTGAGTCTTCACCAAAAAACTTGCAAC
Source organism: Lutjanus argentimaculatus (assembly GCA_034769285.1). Taxonomy (NCBI): domain Eukaryota; kingdom Metazoa; phylum Chordata; class Actinopteri; order Lutjaniformes; family Lutjanidae; genus Lutjanus; species Lutjanus argentimaculatus. The sequence goes on from JAWZSL010000001.1 coordinate 11,245,329, forward strand.
CCTGTCCTAATGGTTTAATGTGCAGTGTGGCACAGTGTGTGAACATGTGCATAGGTTTTGGTTTCAGAAGAGGAAGAGACACAATGAACTCCAGGGTTTTCAGTAAATGTCCTGACAGGTAAAGCGCAGGGCAAAAAAAAAAAAAAAGATCAATATTCAGTCATCTGGATTATGATGGAGAGTGTGAGGGCACTGTTTAGAGATTTTAGTCAGTAAATCAAACTGAGACTGCAAAAGTGAGTTCCCCTGTCCCCAGTGGACATTACATCCCTGAGTGTGAGTGCATGTTCAGATGTTCGAGCTCGAGTGAATGCAGAGCCTTAAAATAAACCTTTGAGAATTTACTGTAAATTCACTGCAAAGTTAATAAAATGCAGTATCAAACTATCATGACTTATGTAAGTAAAGGGACATTATTACCTCTCTAAAAATGATTCTTATATTCTTATTCTTATATATTGGTAATGTCTTTAAGACAAGAACTCAAAGTCATACTTGAATTATCACTTCATACAGATTGTGAGTGGATAAAGACAATACACACTCAAGGTAACGTGCAAAACCTCTTGCTATGGCCTACAGTTTTGTTCTCAACCTTGCACTTTATTCTGACTCTTAACTCTGTTCACAAAGATGCCATGCTTCTCATCCAGCTATGTGATTGGTCCCTTTGACCTAACAGCATGGCAAACTATGAAGTATCTTGGTAAACTAGAGAAAGAGAAAACTGACGGAATGCTTGATACACCAGGAGGGGCCGAAAGAAGCAAGAAAATGACTGAAAAAGATATGTGACTGAAAAAAAGCACAAGGTGGACTAAGATAGGCTAGAGGAAGGTAAAAAATAAAAGATATCACATGGATCTACCTCAAGCTGTCGAAGCTCTTCTTCCTCCTAGAGGGAATAACAGATAGCAGGTCAGCAGGCTGTGTGGGGAGCAAAAGAGCATCACAGGCATGCGCTACAGAAAAGTCTTCTCATTTAAAATGGAAACTAATGGGATAGTTGAGGTTGTCAGGAAGCAGCAACAGAACTGGGAAGAAATGAGGAAGAGGATGTTAGCAGAAAGAGGAAAACAAAATGATGATGGAGTAGAGTGATGACAGGAGAACAGATGGAGGAGAGGGAGAGAAAGGTGAAGTCTTGAAGTGAGCAAATTCAAACAGTATACAGATGAGCGGGAACAGCAGACCAAGACCCCGTCCCCACCCAACCCAACCACAGCAGCCTTCCCTGATCTCTGCACCATCAAACCCACACTGCTGATGACTATACGGAGGAACCGTAGAGAGAGACGATCACCGACGCACAGTTACCTCTGACTGCAAATCCTCTTCCTCCTGAGGGGAGCAAACCGAGAGATGGACAAAAGAAGGGCAAAGAAGGGGTCAAATCCAATATGGTGCGTGCATGAGGAACAAGAGTGGTGCGAAACACCAGCAGAAGGACCTCTGAAACTGATGCAGCTAAGTGATGTGAACTGAGTCTGGTGGTAAATGGACTGGAACACAAACTGAGGAAACGTGCCAATTCCTAAATTCACCAATTTAGTTACTGTGTGTAGCATGTCAATAAATTACTAAGAGTAAAGTATTTCAGTTGACCTTTCCTAAGTCTTTCCCCTTTTTGTGCTGTGCTCCAATAACAGTTGAGAAAACTTGGCCTGGTCAACTTTCTCCTTTCCTGTTTCCTGTACTTCGATACGGCATATTCTAGGCTCACCTATGTTGAAAAGAAAAACAAGTTTTCGAGATGGTTACATCTTGCTGGGGAACCAAAAAACAACATATGTGGTCACATCTTAAATTAGCTATCGCTAAAGCAAATCGCTAGCAAACTAATCGCTAGCTAACTAACTAGTTCACAATATATGTAGATTAGCCAGCTAATTAGCTGGTGTATGGCTATAGAGCAAAATGCTAGCTAATTAGCTTGCTAACAATTGATGCAGATTAGCTAGTTAGTTAGTTGCACAGAACAAAAAGGGACGGGACTTAGGAAAGGACATAAATGTGTAACAGTAAAAACAAGATGTCAAATTTTTAGTTCTAAAATGTGAAATAAGCATTATCTAAAAATGTTGGATAAATAAATGGCTCAAATTTTAATAAGAATGTTGTGAGGATGTTAAATTAGATTAATGGCCACAGCATGCATTCCCACCACAAAAAGGGGCTGAGTGAAAGGTCCTAGTCTTTAAAGTCTGCAAAAATAGGGGAAAAGGTTTCAAACATTCAAATGCTTGTGCACAAATGCAAAAAAAAGTAACTAGTGCTCTTGAATAGAGAACAGGAGAGATTAAATGCAAACCTGCACAGTTCTTGAATTACTGCACAGTAATTTAGAGTCACTGTGTGTTGTGCCTCTGAATATGGCTGACTGGCTTCTGTCAGTTGTACTGAGCTTAAAGGTTATTAGTCCTGAATCAACCATCAAACACTACATTATTAAGCGGAAGAGGATTAAATATTTCAACAAATTTCATTGACCAAAACTTTTTGTGTGTGCAATGCGTGTTTATGAAATAATTCATGTAGATGAATTTTAAAAGGGATGGAAAACCTCTTGTGTCTTGTTTAAAGAGAAACCCTCATTAATAAATTTTTTTGAAGCTTTTAAATCCAATGATGAACAACAACAACAATCCCCATGACTTCAACTTTTCAATTTCAAAGAGCACCTACAGAAAATACATTTTTAACATAATTATAAATCCAACTTTCAGGTGAGAATGAAAACGAACCATAAATTAATTTGACAGTTAATACAAACACTAAAAGTTAAGTTCAGGTTAGTAATCATTCCTCAGACAGGTCACTGGCTGGCAGACACAGCATGGCTCTGGAGAAGGTCGGTTAGTGCACTGATTCTAAACCAGAAATGATGACAGGAAAGGAAAGGGTTAATGAACATCTACTTAATGTACTTCACAGCATTCCATAAAATGTAATCATTAACATGTCTTATATTAGCTGGATTAATGAAAAGGAACATGTATTTGGTCTAATGAATGTAGGCTTGTCTCACTGCTAAAGTGAAGTTGGCACAATGCACAGCTGGTATTAACTGCTATTGTTGCTGTGGTTTGATTTTATTAATAACGCTCTTCAGATTTAGCATCAAGAACAAACACCCAGTGACTCTTCTTACCCTGTCTTCATCAGCTTCTTCCTGTTTAGGAAAAAAGAAAGAAATCACTGAAACATATTGTTCTTTAAGTGCTAACTGTAGCACAGTGTGTTCATAAATGTTTGAGAGACCTACCTGTTCTTCTTCAGCTACACGAGCCTCCTAACAGGGAGATAGGATAGCATTAGAGATGTTAAACACACACACGTGATACATACTGTATATAGGCCTACATACTGAAACACAGCAGCAGCCACAGATCAGGCTTATTGAACCAGAGTAAGTGGGGTGTTTATAGGACCTTACTGACACACTTTGATCAAGACAGTTAACACTGAATGAATATGCAGTAAAATGCAGTGTGGATCAAAACAAGTGGGAACAAAGTCATCAGCAAAATACACATGGAGGCACGTGGAGGTAAATAAAAACAGACAAAAACTCATAAAAAGTTGCAAAAATACAACAGTACAGACGTCCAGCGGTGCAGGGGAACAAGGGTGAACAGAAATGTGACACATCTGTGGTTAATAAATATCTAAATCCAGAGAGACTTGATGAGGAGATGCAGTACGAGGACGACAGGAACTTAAAAGGGGAAGCAAACCCTTAACAAGGAAGAAGAGGATGACATTAAAGGGAAAGTGGAGAGACGCTGGGGGGAGGAAAAACAGAGCATTCCAGGAATGATGGGAAGATGGAGGAAAAGACTTTCAATTCAAAACATTCAAGGGAAGGAGGGAGAGGCACAACTACGGGACGGTGGATTCTAGCTAAGTGGCAATTACTGTGTCTTCTGTGACCTCGTCTGATTCTTCTTCTGCCTCCTCCTCGTCCTCTGCGGGAGCCTCGTCTCCTTCCATGGCTTCATCATCTGCTACCTCCTCCTCCTCATCGCCACCCTCACCTTCCTCTTCCTCGTAAGGTTCCTGCTCCTCTTCTTCGTGTGTGTCCCCGTTGCGCTCCTCCACTGGGACCTCCTTATTGTGAGGTAATAAAACAACAACTGGTGGTCAAGTAAAACAAACGATGTGACAAAAAGACGGTCAACTTATCAGTTGGAGACTTTGAAAAACTTTTAAAAAAAAAAGTGACAGTCAGTCTGGGAATAAAGTGGAGAAGGGAAGAAGTATTAGCAGTTAAAAGGTGGAGACTGGAGGGTCAGTGCTTTGGATAAAAATCTTAAGTTTGGAACATGCATTATGAACAGCCTTTATATAGGTGAGAATCCTCATGGCCTGAAAGCAATAGTTCAGATTTTGGCAAATACAGGTATTTACATCTTGCCAAGAGTTAAATGAGAAGATCAATACTAGTCTCATATTTGGATGGTAAATATAAAAGCCAATTAGCTTAGCTTAGCATCAAAACATATGGGAAACAGCTAGCCAAGCTCTGGCTAGAGGTAAGAATATGTACTCACAGCACCTCTAAAGCTCAGTAATTGAAACATTATATCTTGTTTAAACTGCACAACTGAAATGTACGATATATATAACAATTAGCCATTTTACGCAGAGTATGTGCCAGATATTAAAAATTCAGCAGACAAGCTATAACATGTTGATTAATGAGCTTTAGGGGTACTGGTAGATGGATTTTGTTAAAAAAAAAATCAGTTGAGTTAAAAAATAAAAGGCTTTCAACATTTTGCAGCTATGTCAATATCCTGTAATGCAATGACTAAAGCAAATAAATGGAATAAACTTCTGCTTGTGAGGAATGTTTTCTCATATCCGGCTTGAAATGGATGTTTTAAATAAATCATTACATTTTAAAGGACAGGTAGGGAGTTTCTTTTGGGAGGAAAAATTGTTAGAAAGTCACTGGAATCAAGAAATATAGGAGAAACAAAATGCTTTTTAAAAGTAGGCATTGAACAAAACCATAATAATGAGACAAAAGTCAAATTTCACAATGCAAACCAAACACAAAAAAGTTCATAAAGTACTAATTGTAGAACCGATTGTAGTAACATGATGCCTCACAACTCTGTGGCAGTCTGATCATGGTGATGCAATGTCACAGTGTTATAATGACAGCTCAGTATATAGTGTTAAACTTCTCACTCATGCAAAACACAGAAAGATTAGTCGATGTGATGACTTGGACAGAGCGTCCGAGAGGACATTAAGAGTCTGATCATGTTGACATGTGTGGACAGAAGGGAAGTCATTCAGTTAAACTGGATGGAAAGGAAACAGTGAGACAAAGTGGAAAGAAACAAAGCATGAAGGGGGGAAATGAAAGTAACGACGGCATTACTATTGAGTCATCAATGTTCTCCTCTGCATTAGATTCCTCAGCATGGGTCCCGTTCTCCACAATGGGTGCTTTGTCGGCTGCCTCCTGTGTCAATGAAATGATCAGGTTCAAAATGAGTGTATCATACTGAATAAGGGTTTGAGATTAACTGTTTGGATCACCAGCCAATATGTCCTCTACATTTTGAAGTTACAACCACTCTGAATATCGTCAGATCAAGATAGTTTAAAGTCCATTGCATCCAAACTTTTAAAACATAACCCATTTGGACAATTGTGTTTTAAGCCTACTTCAGTCTGAAGTAGTCATATCTAGATTTTGATTCAACACCCACCAAGTTAGGTGTTAGGCGATATAACTTGACACCACTCAGAGGTGAAAGTGAATCCTGTTTTCTTCTGTTTTTTTAATAGCATAATGACTTAAAGGGATAGTTAAAATTTTGTGAAGTGGGGTTGTATGAAGTAAGCATTCATAGTCAGTGCATTAGATGGAAATTGGCACATCCCCAGTTAGGAGAAGCAGCTGAAGTACTACTGTAGCACTGCAGCTAAGTAATGTACTGCTATGGACGGGGTCAGCAACAAAACATGTTTAGCCATGCTAAACATGTTTTTAAAATGTTTTAATTGCTTTACTTTACTGTCAGACAACCTTTTCCAACAGGAAACAGTCGTTATATGAACCGAATATCGCTCTTAGATGGACATTTTTACCTTTGTTTCTCCCGTAGGTTATATATGCTATATATGTGAATTTTGTTGAAGCCATTTTGGGTTGACAACATGATTATGTAAGTTACGGTATCTGGTTTTTTTTTTTATTTTAATTTTTTTTTTTTTTTTTTAAGATTATTTTTTGGGCTTTTTTGCATTTATTTGACAGGTGACAGCTGAAACTATGACAGGAAGGGGTTAGAGGGAGAGAGACACGCAGCAAAAGGGCTTCAGGTGGGAGTCAAACCAGCAGCCGCTGCAGAGGGCTGACAAGCCTCAGCACATGTGGCGCACGCTCCACCAACTGGGCCACAGGAGCGCCCCGGTATCTGTATTCCCAGCAGTATTTTGGGCTCTGTAGTATTCCACGAAAATGCACATGCAGCATTCTGGATCTGATATAAATTAGTGTTGCTCTTGTGTAAGACCATGCTGGCTGGCAGTATGCATGACACAATAATAAAAATGTTGTCATCATACAGTTATTTGGCAAGTATCGATATTCTGATACACTTGTTTGCACAGCTTTAAAGATTCTGCTGAAATTTTGGTCAAATGTCTAAGATAAATAGGTATTAAATTAGTTGTATTTTGTATTGTTCAAGTGGTTAAAATTAGAACAATATCTTATGTTATTAATATTTTACATCTTCAGCTGACAGTTTATCATAAAGTCACATAACATTTACAACAATCTGAAACAATATGATTTATATGTTAAAAAATCCTGAAGGACAATATATCAGCTCTTTGGTCAAACACGTTGATGCTGTCCCAGTACAGCAGATTTACAGCCTGGCATGGGGGTAAAATGCGCAAGATAATTATTATTTTCTTTTTTAAATGCATGAAAAAGAGAAAATAGTTCCAACCTTTGACCCAGGAGGAGGGGGCAGCCCCAGGAAGGCATACACAGTGTTGTCCTCCTTGGCTTCAAAGAATGTGTCATAGTCCTGCATGAGAATAAAAGAAAGCAGTCTTTAACAATTCACTACACCTTTTATTCCTACTTACTCATCATGCACACTTACTGGGGTTTTCAGGTTGTAGTAATGACACCACAGTAAGTTAAAGAGTATATTGTGTACTATACTGAAAATTTTGAAGTGCAGTCTGGAGATGTGTCTTTTGCCGATGGAGATATTTCTATGTTCTTACCCCACAGTAGCTCTCTTCATTGAAGATCTGAGGGGGCAGGGGGATGCCGTTGGTGGGCTTCTTCTCCGAGGGGACGTTCTGCCTCATCCACATGCGGTTCTCCTCGTTGCAGGCGATGTCCAGCTGAGCGTAGTCCACTTTAATAGCCTCCAGGAAGCCAACCACATCTTGCTGCTTCTTCTTGATCTGGGAAGCATAAAAATAAATAAAATCAGCACTGATTGCACAGTATGTGGGGAGAAAGCTGTAATGTCACATAATAATTCATACTAATATAGCCTCAAAGATGAAAAATGCATTCAAATTTTAATTTTCAAATCTGGTACATGACACTCCCGTCCTACCACATCAACATATAAACTGGGGCGCAAGTGATTATTTGCAATAATCTGATCATCAATTAGTTGTTTAAGTTGTTTATCAACACAAATGCCAAAAAAATGTTTGTCCTAGCTTCTCTCTGTTAAATCATTGCTGATTGGATATCTTTGTGTTTTTTGACTGTTAGTTTGACAGAAAATGCAATATGAGGGCATCATTTAGGCTTTGAGAAATTGTGATTAGAGCTGTGACAATTACTTGATTAACTGATTAGTTGATGCAAACTATTTTGATAATCATTCAAGCCATTATTAAAAAACGTCCTTTAGATTAGAGAGAGCTGCTTTCCACGATTAATGGGTGACACGTGTTTGACTGGTAGGAGGAAGATTTATGGATTGTTGGATCAGAATGTAATCTATGATGTATTTTAGATTTAAAATTTTAAATATTACATATATATGATAATTTAAATGATTGAATCTGAGAGCTTTTCACAGATGCCCTTGCAGAGTGCCAAGGACCGCTATTTGAGAACCACTACTCTATGACAGTCAACTAATATCGAGTATACTATTTTTCAGTTGAGGGCAAAACAAGGCATTTGAGGACATCGCCTTGGCTTGTAACGGAGATGAACCTTTTTCTTTCATTTTTTGACATTTTATTGACCAAACAACTGATCAATGAATCAAGAAAAATGGATTAAATAATAATAAAAAATAATAATTAGCTGCAGCCCTAATTGTTTTCCTGACAAATTATAGTCAAACAATTACAGCTGATTGAAAGAAAACAAGAAAACAAGAATGAACATGGAAATAACAGTTTCAGCCCCATTATACACAAAACAAAGCAGAAAACCAATATGGTGGGATTTAATTTTTGTAAGACTGGTCATTTCCAAACTCAGTATGGGGACCTTGCACTTACAGGATACACTGGATGTAAGACAGAATAACCTGAGACAGGCAAGCATACAAATAAATCAACACAATCAACACAACTCAGGTCTTTCTAGCTAGTGAGTCAACAACTGGGCCACCATGGACTGGTTTAAACTGCTTATTTAGCTTTGCCAAAAGTAGATCTAGAGGATGAATCCACCCCTCCCTGCTCTGGTTATCACCCCACCAAGTGAACAGACAGTTTCTCTCTACATCTGATCACAAATATTATGAAAAGGCTGTTTCTTAGCGGTACAGTCTCTCCCAACACCGGGTGTGAGGTCTAAAAGAGTCTGTGAATCGGGGTCCATGACATGAAAAGCTCAGGGAGCCCCTGTTCTAGAAACCTCTACAAGTGAATCACACCGACATAATTAAACAAAGTCGTGAAGCACCGCACAAGCCTCGACATAAGCATGAATCAGACCTAAACATGCAAACAGGTTTTAAGTTAGGCAAAATAAAAGGCGAGTGGCATTAATTATCGAGGTTTAACACTCTTGAGTGAGTGTGATCGAAAGTCCTGCTTGGTTTAAGGAGAACAACCAGCAAAGTTTACTTTAATGAGAAGTGAGTCACACGGGCAGAAAGCTTACCGCAGTGGATCCCGATGAAGAGGCGAGAAATACTTTGATAACCATTTTGTTACAATATATTTAATGCAGAGAATGCAACAAGTAGGCTCTTAAAGGAGCAGACAGCCTCCCCTATTATTAGAGCGCACCGAGGACGGAGACATAGCACTGAGATCACACACACAAGCACCACACACACACACACACACACACACACACACACACACACACACACACACACACCACACACACACACACGCTGCTTAGGTTATTTTTGTCCAGGCTCCATTAGTGCAGGATTGGCGGGTTGGCCCCTAGGGGCGCAGCACCACACAGACTGATTGGCAACTTCAGCTGTCCGTCGGCGCAGGGGGACAGTGGAGTTCGTCTCCAGCTCCTTGCTGAGTGCATATATGGACAGAAATAGCACTGACCAGCACTATAGACTGCAGGTCTTTGGTTTCCAAACGCAGGAACTCGGGCCTGTTTGGGGTCCTTGAGCAGGTTCCACAACAAAAAGGAAAAAGGTTTTATGCTACGTGCCTCAGCAGAGATTGATATGAAACTGATATGATTAACTGAGCATCGAGGTGTCTGTAAACAAACACAAAGTAACAAAAAAAAACAAACAAAAAACTATAATGGCTAAGTGTTTCCCCTTGACCAATTAGCCTGCAGGTTACCATGACAACCGTGAAAGCGTCTTTAGCAACCGTTGCTAAAAGTTAGCATTAATTAAATATTTACAATCTATACTGTCACTAGCGTGCACAGGAGTGAAAAGACAGCTGTTTTCAAAAGCAAGAAAAGGTATGATGCTCCTATATTTCATATTTGTAACATCAATTCAAAATGTGGAAAAACATGTTCTTAAAGGTAGAATACTCAGGATTTGTCAGTTGTTATTTGTAGGTGATTGTTGAGTCTAATGCTGCATGATATGGTAAAAAAAAAATATCATATTACAATTGTTCTGATAGATATACCGATTATTCACAGTTATTTTTGCGTCAAAATGTTTAATTTTCACTACAAAACTAATAAATTGTAATGATGTGGCATTTATAAGGAGGGGCTCAGTGAAATATTATAGGAACCAAAACAGGAAGGTTTTGTTAACAAACTCTAAACAGGGAGTCAAGGTACAGGTGTTTGAATAAAACAGCTCTTGAGGCTTTCATAAAAGGAAATTAGTTTTATTAACATCTTAAGCTCTGTATATTATTTTAACTGCAAAATGATATATATATATATATATGTAAACCTTTTCCTTAAATTGTTTATCTTTTCTCAGGATTGAGAACCTATAAAAGAAAGATCGTTGAGGCCAACAGAGCTTATGAGGCAGGCTCCATAAAGAAGGAGTGTGGACAGCTGATGTTGTGAGCTCGTAGCACTGAACTCCAGGTGGTAACTCCTCACCCTCCACTGTGGCTATAACTCTCACCCTACTCCTCTGACTATGAAGACCAAGCTAACTCGCTTCCAGTCAAGAGCACAGATGCTGAGTCAGCAGACAAGTGGCAAGGACCAACGCCAAGACAAAAAGGCATGTTATTTAACATGATTTAATAGCTGTGTAGTTGGACTTATGTTGTTTATGTGTAAACAACTGTAATTCATACTATCATGTTCTTTTTTTTCTCTTTTCTTTGGCTAAAAAAGCACATGGGCCACACAGGCAGAGATATACTATGCTGCAAGCCACCAAGTCCTGAAGTTGCCCCCAATCAAGCCCCTGCAGATTTCAGGGCCCAGGAACCTGTCTGCCAACTTGAGCAGCATCAGGGAGTTGAAGAGCCAGGTGTCGGACCTGCAGCAGCAGTTGAGCGAGGCCAGGAATGAGAACAAGCTGCTGAAGAGGCTCCAGCACCGCCACATGGTGGCACTGCAGCACTTCCAAGATTCTGAAGACAGCCAGGTTTTGTTACTCTGGTGTCTCTTACACTCACTGCCCATTTCAGTTGGTGCCACAAAAACATCTTTTTGTGGGCCCTGATCCTCGCTCACATCTACCTCCATTTATTATTCAAATTTCGAAAGCTGTTTTTTTTCCCCTCACTTTTCCCCCTATGTTTGTCCAATTCTCCAATGAACACCTGCATAATTTCCCAATGCTAATAACAACAATTTTCTAATCATTCCTCACATAATCTTCACCTGTTTCCAGATCATCACCAAGCACAAGAATGAGGCCCGAGTCCTGCAGGGGATGCTCCGTGAGACCCGCGCCTGCCGCGACACTCTGGCAAGGCATCTCCAAGCCACAGAAAACAAGTTGCTGAACACAAAGGCCAGTCTCCAGCACCTACAGCTGCTCAGCCAGGATCAAAACCTGCTGGAGAGGGAGGAACTCACCCTCAGGCTGACCAATGCCACTGCAGAGCTGAAGGAGAAGGACAAGAGGATACTGGTATGGAGAAGCAGGAGGGTGGGCTGGTGGTGGGTGATACTGTTTAGAAATAGATTTGTGTGGGGGATCCAGGGTCACCCGACTACATTAGGGATAGCCACAATATTAAAACCACATAACACTGATCATCACGTTTCAGTTGGCACCTGTCAAGGGGTGGGATATATTAGGCAGTAAGTAAACAGTCCGTTCTTTAAGTTATATGGAAGCAGGAAAAATGGGAAAAGACGTGGATCTGAGTGTCTAGCAATGGCTAGACAGCTGAGCCCGAGCACCTCCAAAAACAGCAAATCTTGTGGGGTGCTCCCATGTACAGTGCTTTGTATCCTCCCAAAACTGTTCCAAGGAAGGACAACTGGTGAGTCAGCAACAGGGCCATGAGTGCCCAAGGCTCTGATCTAGTCCAATCACACACGAAGGGCTACTGTAGCACAAATTACTGAAAAAGTTGTCCATAAAGGTGTCAGAACAGACACTGCGCCTCGCAGCTTGCTGTGTATGGAGCTGCATAGACCTGTCAGAGTGCCCATGCTGACCGCTGAAAGTGCCTACAATGAGCACATGAGCATCAGTACTGGGCCACAGAACAATGCGAGAAGACCTCCAAATTCTCCTTATCTGAATCCAACCAAGCATCTGTTGGATGTGCTGGAACAAGAAGTCAAATTCCTGGAGGCCCCACCTTGCAATTTACAGGCCTTCTGCTGCTAACATCCTGGTGCTAGATACCACATGACACCTTCAGAGGTCTTATGGGGTCCATGTCTTGATGGGTCGGAGCTGTTGGCAGCATGAGGGAAACCTACACATTATTACAACATTAGGCAGGTGGTTTTAATGTTGTGGCTGACCGGTGTAAATAGAAATGGGAATTTTTATGATTTCATTCCTTTGTTTACTTTGTCATTAACACTATTTTCTAGGACTTGGAGAGGAATCTTGAGTTGTGCCAGGCCTCATTCAGTCGCCAATTAGTCACTGAACAAAGAAAGACCAATGAGGCAAGGAAACTATCCTGCTATCAGCAAGAGCTCATACTTCAGCTAAGCAGGGACATTCAGGTAAGCTGCAAAGAGCCATTTCCCTGTAAATATTCGTTACAGTATTACATATGTAGTCATTGTTAACATATAATATTGTTAATTATGCATGCTTCTGTCTTCAGTGATGTTAGCAGTAGTATTATAATTTCTTAATCTAAGTAGCTCCAGAGGATTTTGAACCCCATAATTAGAATGTTACTCATATCCCAATTGAATTCAGATTACCCAATTTGTGAGAGAACTTGGTTAAGATGTCTGGATCAATATTTTCCTCAGAAGATTGCCCAGTAGTGAACCACTGATACTGACTGCTTGTGTTTGATGGTGTACTTCCTGCTTGTGGGTCATCAATGACAGAGAGAAAACTAAACACTTTAAATTGAAGTTCTATGTAAGCATTTTGTGCACATAGACTTAAAATAGATTGAAGTTTTTATGGTATTCCCAACAGTCACATGGTTGCATTAGTTGCTAATGTAAGATAGATATCTGATATCAGACTGTGTACAGTAGATCTTTTGTTTTCTCCTATACAGGATAGACAGAGAGAATTGGAGGCACACAATATTTACTCCCACAGATTCTTAAAAGGATTTACCAAAATAGGTATACAAACATAAAAAGACACTCCAGCTCAGTTTGGCCATATCTAATTTGTTGTCGCTTACTGACTTATGTCTGACAGGCTTTTCTGATTTACAGGCAGAGAAAGCAAGATGGTTCAAACAGATGGATTAATCCTTCTCCCCACTCAGGCTATGAATCTGTTGGAGTTGGAATATAGTGAGACTGAAGAGAGGCTGGAGGAGCAGGAGAGTTCTGTGAACCAGGTATATGATTCAAATATTGTGTAGTGTATTTTCAGGACATTTGAGGATGTTTCCTTACCTCTATTTTCAGATCTATATTTTTGTCATTGATGACTTTGTTCTATTATCCAAATATTTTAAGTAAATAAATTTTGTTTTCATACCATAAAGCCTGTATCATTTCAGTGTTGCCACGGTCCAGTGCAGAAGTCTGTGGTAATAGAAATTATGCAGGAAGAGGTTCTGGCAAAAGCCAAGTTAGAGGAGAATCAACCAGAGCCACAAGGCACTCCACAGGAGGATACCAAGACATATGCAGGTGAGCACTTAATTAATGTCACATATAAAGTATAATGACAAGCTAGCACTATTGGCAATGCACATGCAAAGTTGTTGAAAAAAAAAAAAAAAAACACCATAGGGGTACAACTTTCCCCACAAAGACAATAAACACCAGAAATATTATGAGCAAACTTAGAATGGGGTCTTAGAAATGGAGCCGAAACCTGTTTTGTTCTAGGGTTATTCAATAAAGTGCAAAAATAATTGTTTTCAGACACCAGCGAGCAGAAAAGCTGTTCAGAAGAGAGCCTCCAAGATCAAACTGAAGGAGACTGTGTTGAGGAAAAGGAGCCACCAGAGGCCCCATGGGTGTTGGAAGAAGAGCTGGAAACAGAGGAACAAGAAAACGAGGTGTCCTACATTTCTGTAATATCTGGAAAATGTCTGACAACAACTGAACCTAAGAGAAAAGGTTACCGGCTCTCCAAAATCAGACGCAACTACACCTTCAAACAAACTACTGAGAACCTGCACAACGGAAAACCTGCCTACAGCGGTGTGGGCTTGAATCCCTGTGAAAGCACCAAATGAGGGTGGAGAACCTCAGCGGTGGGAACAGTGAACTTTGTCTGCCAGCTGGGAAATTAAGGGGGATAGAGTAGGTAGCCCTCAATGTAAGTAAGGGGCAATTAAAAACAGCCTTTTGGTAAAATTAGTCATTTATGAGGTGACTGGACAGAAGAACACAGCTGAGGGTAAACTGTCATATACACCTGTACTTTTCAGCTGCCATAGACAATGAAAAAGTGGATGATAAAATTTCAACTGTACTGATTTTCTATACTTTAGTATTTCTCTGAAGTAAATGTTTTTTACACCCTAGAGTGACAATCAATCAATTGTGATCTATTGTTTTAATTGATAAAAATGTTATTAAAAGAAAACCTGACTTGTTCTTGTGAGTTAACTCTCAATCAGTAACATTACAAGAAATAAAACTTTTCTTTTATTATGTTTCATTGAAAATTCATTTCAGCATTTCCACATCATTATGTTTTGAAATAATATACAGTCAAAACAATCTCACAATTAACTTAAAATTAACCAAAATAAAAAAAAACTATCTTCCATCATTAAACAGCCAATGCCAGAATGCTCTGCATTTTTACACGTTGATCTGAAACAGCTAACAAGAAATTGACACAACAACAAAATGTAGTACAATAAGTTAGAAAACCAGTGTATTTAACTCAGCCAGAGTCTTTAGCTGACAGCATGGAGACCCAGTGTAACCACTTTGTTGCAAACCACCAACCAGCATGTGATTCCCACTCCACCTGAAAGCAAAGGACATGTCTGTGATGAATTAATTAACAGCCTGAACTTTATGACCGTTGTAGGAGAGGGAAAGTACAACATGCTGTAATTAATTTAAATGCATCAACATACAACAAACAAACAAACAAACAAACAAAACAAAAAAACTACAACAAAAAACAAAAACCAACAATAATAAAGGAACTGATTGATTACCTGCCACTCCTGTTGGGAAGGCCACAAGGCGCTCCACAGGGGCAATCCATTTACTGGGGACCACCGTCACTGGATCAGAATAATACTTCCATATCAAGGAGATCATCAGAGCAGCCTGACAAAGCAATATGCAAGTATATAATATGCAATAAGTATTTTATTAGCTTGTCATTATGCAAGCAATATAAACTTTTACATTTTTTTTCTAAAACTGTCAGTGTAAAGTAACTGAACAGCATTAACTGGATCAAATAGAAAAGCTTACAATTTCCACCTACCTGCAGTATATAAAAGACAATGTTCACAACCCATTTCATTTTGGCTTGTTGTGCTGTTCTTGACTTCACTGCAAAAGTGAGACAATGCACAAGTGTTAGATTCAATACACCAGTTTTTGTGGTAATGCAGTGTTCTTTAAATTTTCCCCAGTGCCTTTTTGCCTGCTAATCAGATTGAATAGCCAGATCCTCAGACTTCATCACTGAAAAAAGCAGAGATCCAGAGCTCTGAAACCAGGTTAAGTCCCTATTTTGGGGCATTCCTAATCAATGTTTTTCAAGCAGTCACAGGGTAATATGGCAAACATCACAAGTGTGTTATCTGTAAGGTCTTTGCCAAGGCTGAGGGTGTAGTCTTCATTTATATTCTATTCATTTTACACATTTCATAAAATCATTTTTACTTCAAAAAGTAGAGAGTTCCCCCTGATGAACACAATGTTAGAGTCCATGAGTCAGCAGTTTGTCACAAGCCGAGTAAATCTGAGAGAAAATAGTGAATGGTGTGTATATGTTTGCCTTTGGAGATTAAAACTGTCATTGTGCAGGTAGAGAAAGAAAATATCACCACGGAAACTATGTGAAACAGTGTTTGCACTGCTGTACATGTGTCTCGTACTGAAATTCTGTTTAGCTACTTCCTTTCTGCGCACAAAATAATCCTGTGGCTGACGATGAAGGACAGCAACAGGCAGCAGCTGTTCCCTCTGAACACACAGTAAGTATGTTATCCAAAACCTCCCGCCACTTCCTGCAGTTCGTGCTTTTAATGTGTGAATCTGCTGTAGTAGACATGCACAGGTGTGGAAGACACAATATGTGCTTTTAACATTACTTAGAACAATCTGAACATATACAGGGTGGAGTTAATAACAAGGACACCAACAGCCCTCCAATAAGTGCTCCCTTTCTAAAGCTTGTCTTCAATTTTTGTTGAGACGGTGAGAGACATCGCGATTGAGATCTGAGGTCATTATTTGTAGTGTTTCTTTATATTGTTGTTAGATGTCCCTGATGTTGTGAATTCAGCATAATTGAAGCTTCACAGTCTATTGCTACTGGGTTTCTGTCACATCATCTTTCCTATACATGTCAGTCACAATAACTACTTCTGTCTCTCACCGTGTGTTTTCAGCTTGTCTGTCATCTTGTTGATTTTGCGCTCCAGTCTGGCATATCTAGCAAACTCATCCATCATGCTAATTGAAGACTGCTCCTTCTTCATCTCTTGGATTTCAGCCCTCATCTCACTCTCCTGCTCAGCATCTTTCTGCACCATCTTTGAGAGCTTGAAAGAAGGAAAAAGACTATTAGTGAGAAAACACTGAGAAAGGTTTTAACTGTGGTGCAGGGTCCTGTTTATGGGTGTAGAGTCTCAACCACACATTTCTTCATTGTTCCTGCTGGACAACAAGATGAGGGATCACCCATGAGTGTCTCCTGTCCAGGGTTTTAAACTACAGATTCTCATTAAACTATATTTAGCATTGGTGCTAAGTTGTACACAGTCACACAATTGTAACGTTACAGCTTTTACACGTTACATTAGAACAATGGTGCAGTGCAAAGCTGTTTCCCCTATAATGTATGGTAACTATATTGGGATCTAGGAAAGACCCTACCCACTTTACGTTAATAGCTACGTTGTAGCAGGCTAGCTAGCCATCCGTGCAGCAGATTGTCGAGAAAGAAACCCCAGAGCCGCGAAAGATCTCGCGAGAGTGATCATCATTTTAACCCAAACAATGAGCTGTCCCTAATCCTGACCAAATATTTCCTGTCCCCAAACCAACCAAGATCTCGGAAAAAAAACAGCGTTGTCGCATTATGAATCATAATGAGTGTGTACAACCTGCACAATGAAAAAAAAAAAGTACAAATCTCGCGAGTTTCACACAGCTAGGGTTACCTTCTACACCAGGACGTTAGCTTTACATTAAAGCTAAGCTAGTCAACAATGATTCGATTGTCACAATATAAAGCTACAGCGTGTACCCTGAAGGCAAACATTTAATAAACTGAAGCAATCGCCCCTACTTACGAAAGACGAAATGGTCGGCAGGAGCGTTTTCATGAGATTGCAAAGAAAAAACCGACCCCAGCACAAGGAACCACGCAAACCCAGCCGCCATGTTTGTTCCTCCTCCTGACTCAACCTCCCTGCTGCAGCTGTGAAGCTGCTGCTTGGCTACACAGCGCAGTTACACAATAATTGGCCCATTCAGGTTATGTTGGTAAATATCTTAAGACATACGATGGTTGTTTTGGAAACACAACATTAATTAACCCATTTAATCCTATATGGCGTAATATATACTGTATATAGTTTATATTATACAGTATATACAGTCGCCGTTCACTTTTAACTGCTCGTTCCAAATATTCAATCGACCAATCACGTGGTAGCAGCTCATTGCATTTGGGCATGCTGAGACAATCTAACTAATGATAATCTAATCAAAACAAGCATCAGAGGGGGGAGGAAATGTGATACAAGCAGTTTTTGAGCGTGTTGTGGTTGTTTGCTGTTTGAGTGTTTCAGAGGCTGCTGCTCTACTAACTGTGATTTTTTAACCAGAGAATAGCCTCATAAAGAGAAAATATCCAGTGAGAGGCAGTTCTCTGTGCAAAAATGTCTGGTCGATGATAGCAGAGGTCAGAGGAGAATAGCCAGACTGGTATGAGCTGATAAAGGCAACAATAAAATGGCCTTAGGCTACAACTGAAGCACGCAGAGAAGAGGGTCTCTGAACGCACAGCACGTTGAACCTGGGAGCAGCAGTAAACCACACCAGAGTAGACATATTAAGAGAGAATGTGATTTGGTCTGCAATTTGTGTACAGTGTTTATTTTTTTTATTTTTTTATTTACTTTAATAATATCAGTGCGCAAATAACACAGTCAATCAAAGACAGAGTAGGGAACTGCAGTATTTACAGACAAGACATTCCTCTTCAAATAGCATGTTTGTGCAGATACACTCTTATTTAACACCTCATAACGTTTACATGGTTGCCATGCATTTTCCATATCTCTCACGCAGCCTGGGAACAGCCCGGGATTAAAAAGTAAGAGTTGGCTGGCTTCACTGATTGGCACACAATCCTGCCCACACAGGTAAGATGTTATGGTTCAAAAATGTGTTGCCTCGACCTCAAAGCCAATCACTGGAAGCAAGGGGCGGGGGATAACTCCTCCCGGTAGGTTGGTAGGATAAGGGATAAAATATACCAAGAAGGGGATCCAATCCGGTTTCAGCTAGTTCTAGTCGGACGTTTATGTTAAGTTACAAACTGTTCTGGAGGTGTAGTAGGGCTGAGGTATAAGGCTGAGTCACGTAGTTTTCCTAAACTGTGAAAGGCTGTGTTATTCTTTTATCTCTACCGCACGACCTAAGCAAAAATGGGAAGAAAAAAGGTAAGTTACGACCAGTACATTGTGTAAAATATGATGCATACATAACATTTATTAACATTAGTGAAAATGCACAGACTGTTTCTGTTTCACTACAATGTATCTTTTCTCACTGCATGAGTACAAATGTTCTAAATACTTCCTGCGGAGCGTCCATGTGCATGCATGAAGTCCACCTCTGCTGTGTGAGCTCAGGTCTGTCGTGTCCACCCTGTTGATACAGGGAAGTGGCGCCTTTTTTTACTTTGTACACCGCAACATGCGTTTTCACCAAACAAGTTTGCAGATCGCGTGCCCTCGTCTAACGCCATCACACTGCGGGTTTAGTAGCTGAAGCGCGTACCTGGCTCTGGTTTTCTAACAATTTTCCTTTGACTGTGTGCTGAGATCAAACAAAGAGGTGTAACCACCCGTCGATGAACAGGTTGCCATTTAAAGGAAATTTCTTGCGTAACTGCCCCTGGATCTTACAAGTTGTCACGATCGTAAGCGTCGCTGTTCAGTCGAGTTGTTTTAAGCGGATTTTGCAGCCCGCTCTGAGATTTTTGACCTCTGCTTGCGCTTTTTACTAAAAAGCTGCTGAGCGCCCCCCCCCCCCCTTTGAGGTATCACAGTCTTTTCCTCAAAAGCGTCATGGCAGCTGAAACATCCCCGAAAAGACAGCGACACATCTGGTCGTTTTAACTAAAGCCTGTGTGATCACGTCGAGGAAGTTTTTATTTGATAAGTCAGGTTTAGTCACGTTGGGAGCACAAAGCAGATTCCCTGCGCTGATGCATGGAAGCGCATGTGGAGGGAGGAGCGACTCTTCCCTCTTCTTCAAGGAGCTACAGCACCATGCATGCCTAACAAAAACCCTCATGGAAGACGCGCTACAGTGTTTGGCGGGAATAAACTAGAACTGGTTGAACCTTTTTTTTTTTTTAGTCAATTCACAAACGTGTCGGACTCCCCTCCCCACTTTAAGGTTGCATAATTTCTTTGTGACTTAAGGGGAGGGAGAGGTGCCCATCCCCCCTTTGCACTACACACCCACTTTAGCTCACTCATGAATGGTTGTTGTTCCTGCGTTTTTAATTTATTTTCCCCCCTCTCTGTCTCTTCACAGTCTGCCACTATTACAGATGGACCAGAAGAGGTTAGTATTCAAGTCTTTACACACAAACTGGTCCAAATGGAGCCTGACACCCCAACATACACCCAAATGAACATTTTGTTCTACTTTGTGTCAAGACAAAAGAGAGGGTCTTGGTTGAGGCAGGATGGTTTTTTTTATATAGTTTAGTGCAGCCCAGTTTTAAATTGGCATGTAAAAAATGTGGTTGTAAGGGACAATGTATCAATTAGTTGGTTTTTAATGTACAGATTGTGATCCAAACATTTATTGGGTTTGAGGAGCTGCACAGCCTATAGGGGGCACTGGTGATCGTGCAGCCCAAACTGGTCCCTTACTTGCTTTTTTTTTTTTTTTTTACATTTTTCATGAGTACCTTGATTCTAAGCAACATTTCCATTGTATGTGGTGCATGCAGAAATTCTCACAAGACAACAATTAATTGGGAGTCAAAAGCATAAACACTGTAATTGGTTTGCTACAAATCCAGTTTTCATTTCACTTTTGCCCCTAGTAGACAGAATTAAGTAGATATAAAGGGCAGTTACACAGCAGTTCTTGTCAGCTGTGATGTTAAACATATGAAATGTCAATTCACTCTTTAGTATTAAGTGCTTTTTAAGTTATTAATACATGAAAGAAGTGTAAAGGGAAAGATTTCAGCTCATCAAGGTAGTTTGCAAGTAATTCAATTTGTTAATTTCCCCTGACAAGGATGTTACAGGAAGGGATTATAAGGATTGTTTCATAGACTTTTTAAACTGATAAATAATACAATTATTCACTTGCTGTTTCATACATTACAAGTTAAAAACAAAAACATTCAACCAGGTGTTCATCTGAAGCATCTTGTGATATTTGTTGATGTAACAGATGTGTATTGGTGTCTTCTTATTTGTATCAATACCCTCAAATGACTGAACTAAAAACTTATATGTTCTTTTTCAGAAAAGGAGAAGGTCTGCCAGGCTGTCGGTAAGTTCTACAAAGAGCACGACATTTTAATTAAAATCTGTGCATATTCTGCGATTGCTATTCACATTTTGTTGGCATAATATGGTACATAATTGTATGGTGTGTTTGTGTTACAGAAAGATGCAGAGAAAGATGAAAAACCACAGGCAGAAACTAAAAAGGTAAAAGAAGTCGTCTTGCCAGCACACAATATGTTCTTCTATTCTCCCTTACATGTGTTTGTCAGTGCATTTCATGCTGCTTGGTTTGTTTTTGTCACGATAGGCACCTTCCAAGCCCAAAAAGGTAAAAGAGCCAGTAAAGGCCAAGCCAGAGGAGGAAGAGACAAAAGAAGAACCTCAGGCAGAACAAGAGGAGGCTCCTGCAGAAAATGGAGACGCCAAAGCTGAAGAGGTATTATATGTTTGGCTCCTCATTACTCTTATCATGTGAAATTAGCTTTTTGTTTTTACGTGCTATAGCAATATTCAAAGAGAACCAAGTGATAAAGCGTGTTTGTCTCCATCCGCCAGCCGGCTGCAGCAGTAGAGGAGGCGGCTGAAAAAGAGGCTGAAGCTGAAGAGGAGGACAAAGAGAAGAAGAAGAAGAAGCAGAAGCAGCAGCAGAGTAGTAGTGACACCTCAAAACTCACTTGCCAACGCTCCCTGTACCTCTTTTCTTGTACAATGCAGAGATTATTTTTTATCTACTATTTTCATAAGACAGCAATGTTTTAGGGACATGATTGCAGAAATGCATTTTAAAAATACAAAATACAAATTCCATTTTTCATGGCTTCTGTGAAGGGAACGTTTCAGTCATTGCATTGGGGTTTGTTTTTTGTTATTGTTTTTGTTTTGTTTTTTCATTGTACCTGTATTTTTTCTGTCTCTCTGGCTTCTTATTTTGCCTTTTAGTTTGTAGTTTTCTGCATGACATTCTGTCATGCCTATATCAGGAATTTGATGTTCAACTCCGGGAGAGTTTACCTGAGACATTCCCGAGGCGTCTTGAGGCATTTTGTAACCTGTACTGTTTTTGAATTTAATACATCGTAATACTGTGTGTTTGATAGGGAATAGGACGATTGAAAGTTTGTTCATGTTCACTAGTACTGGAATTGGTTGGGTTGATTTTTTTTTTTTTTTTTTTTTTTTTAATGCAGTCAGTGATGGTACATTTGGGGACGGTTAAATTGATCCATATTCTCAGCTGTTCTCAAAACAAAATGTATTATGGAGTTAATCATATGCGTCATGCTATTGTCACCTCAGTCAACAACATAGATATGCCACAAATTTGTGGCTAGATCATTTGAGGTTTTGGGACTTCTCTACCAATGTACAGTTTCCTCCTTTTTTAAGAAAAAGAAAAGGAAAAAATGTTTTCTTTGTTATGAATGGTATGAAATGCCAATTAAAGTGGGAATTTCTCTTAAGTTATCAGTTGTTTCTCCTCAATCCTGGATTGGATTGCATCCTGCGTATAGTGATTTAGCTATTCGTAACCACTTTGGTGGGAACTAGATTATGATGGACAGCAAACCCTATGATCCCAAATGCTGCATTTTGCTTTTAGATCCATTTTCCTGTGATTTATTTTTATTTTTATTTTTAATTTTTTTTTAATAAGAACTAGTTCAGAAAGTTGCATATTGGATTAATTAGATGTAAAGAATAGGTCTCGGAAATAAACCTAAAGTAGGACTTACTTGGTAAAAGACCAGTGTAATTAGATCAAATACCTTTAAGGTATATTTTTAGAAATTCAGTTTTACAGGTAGGTAAGGTTAGTTAGAATTTGATTTTTCTTACTATAAATTTAAATGCATTTTTGTAACAAAACAAGCTGGTAAATTCATATTTTCAAGTACTTCTACCAGACAACATACAAAATACTGAAAATACTGTAATTTGCTAAAGCTTATTTTGGAACTGACAGGGTTGTCATACTCGAGTTTGAGGAAAATAGCATAAAACCCTTGTACAACATAATTCCATGGTTGGATTAATGTGCATTAGTCCTTTAACAAAGATGGGTTACTGGGTCTCTATTAACCTTTCACTCTGTGTATTGTGCAAAGTATTTCCATGTTGGAATACTGCCTGGTCACAGTTGTGCTACTTGGTAATTCGCTTAAATTCCTTTAGAAGAACATGTTAATTTAGGAATATTTATCATGTAAACACATTTGCTGAAACACTGATGGTCTTGAAACTAGACTTTTGACACAGGACCTCAATAACAGGTAATAAAGCAGGGCCCACCTTGAAGCTCTTAGATCAGCAGATGTGCTATAGAACATGTTATTATAAAACCAAAGTTACAAACAAATGCCTCACAGTGAACTGTTAGGGGGCTCTGGTGCACTGTGGCAGTTGCCTGCTTTGCCCAGTTGGTCATAGACATTTAGGGACTATAATTTGTCTTTGAAAATCCAGAATTAAATTTTTAGTAATGAGCAATTTATATGTGGAGCCAGAATATCTGTTAAAAATATTATGGCTACAAAGTCAGATCCTTTCAGTGCCACCCTTATGCTCCAATATATATTGAACTGGTATTACTGGCGATTAAACAATGCCCTTAGTGGTTCACAACCCTTTGACCCTTACTGGTATGGCCCTTTGTGTGGATGTGAGGTGCTGATGATTTATGAGAGGATTTTCTGGAGCTTTCAGCTTTATCTCACTTTTGCAGTGACTGTATCTTTCTTTTTCAGACTGAAGAGAGCTTTGAGTTTAAAAGATAAGTTCCATGGTAAAGACTTAATGTCCATGTCCAAACTTTTCTCTAACAGAAAGATTTTGTAATTTTGTCTTCTTATTCTTATTCTGTACTCTATCTTAAGATCGTTTTTTTGTCCCAACCACAAAGCCAAATTAACCTGTTTTGAGGCCCTGGGCAAAAATTTCTCGTTCCCTCAGTTTCCTTCACATGTAGTGCACTAAGCACACTACAGGTCACAGCTTCATTGTACTTTACACAGAGACGCACAAACCAGTACTCTTATACTAGAATATCTGGCCCTTTATTTTCAATTTGTGGTAATGTGATGAAACATGAGTTTATTTTGGAAAGGGCACCATGTGAGTACAGTATAAACTAAAATTATAATCTGAACCAGATTTTTAAACATGCGGCCCCTCCCTAAGACAGGGCCACAAGATTATGCAATAATGCAAGAACCAGTGGACATTGTCCTTGAGTGGTGTCCCAAATTCCCAAACAAATGTTCAAGTACTTGTGCTTTACTTAAGTATTTCCATTTTATGCTACTTAATATTTGCCTACTCCTTTACATTTCAGAGGGAATGTTGCACTTTTTTTCCACTCCTCTAAATTTATTTTACATCTATTTAATCTTTACATAAAAAACATATGCTTATATGAAATGATGCAGAACTATATAACACATCTACCCAGTAGTATACTAAGTATATAAAATTTGCTCCACATCCACATGAACCAAAACATTAAAATGCTCTTATGTGTATTTGTCAGTGATAAAAACATAAAAATTTCAATATCCTAATATACCTTTTCCTTTGATAGTTGAAGTGTACTACTTTATGATAGAATAGTTCCTCTGATATTTATTGATTATAGTTTTTATATTATATATATATTTATAAGAATAGTTCTTCCACCACTGGAGCTTGGGAATTGCTATTTTACTGCATATATAGGATATTTAATACATAATATGACATGAGTATCAAGAAGAAACATACTTAAAACTAAGACTTGGTCAAAATAAATTGACCTCTTATTTACAGCAAAATGAAATGAACTCACTGACGATATAATAGTGTATTTTCACCACTAGAGGGCTGGTTCAAAAAATTAGCAAAATTGATGAAGCAAACATATCAATCAAAATCAAGTAATTGTCCATGCTGCCAATGTACACACCGCATATGGTTGAATACTGCATTATTTCAGATGCTACAGATATTTTTTCCACCACATTTCTTCATTGTTAAATTTTATTATCTTAATTGTATTATTACCTTATTATCACCTTAATTTTGTTATGTACAAAACAGTTTCTGTGATACTTACTTTTCCCTGATATAGTGTATATTATCTTATTATATTGATATTCCATTACTTTGTATGCATGCTTTTGGGTTCTATGTTTTTCTCCTTTATGTTTGATATTTGCACAATTGTCAGAGCTGTAATACAATTTTTTTTACAATTGCTAACACACTAAAATTTAAAATAAGACACAGTTAGTGAAACCTGACACTCAAGGAGCAAAACATCAGCCCAGATCTGCACAACTATTAGCACATTCTCAGCCTCACACTTTTTGCAAAACACCAAACAGTGTTTTTCAAATCACTAAACCTGCTTATCTATATTAGACACAGATGGAAATGCATGGATGTATTGATTGATTTTACAATGTGGAAAGAAATAAGTGTGTAGCACTGTTTTTAGTGTTGTGTTTGATCCATATATTCATGTACTTCACCCTAATAATATCTCTAAAAACCCAGACTATTTCATTTTTTTTTTAAAGTACAAATTATATTGGAGAGAAGGCAGATCTACAAAACTCTGCAACTCAAACCAAAAACAATCTAGATGGATGAGGAAAAATATGTATTTTTGATTTGGGGGTGAACTGTCCTTTTAAGTACAACTAGGCACCCATGGGAAATACCATCTATTCTACTGGTCTGTCCCGTGCTCCATCTATTCCAACATTGTAATGGCATGTGTGAAAAGGCTTAGATGTTTATGAATGAAGCTGCATGTGTGAATAGTGGAAATTACTGTTAGTGTTTGAGAGATTATCCCAATAATTTACAGGAAACTGTGTGTGAAAAAAAAAAAGGTTTAGTTTAATATCAGTTAGAAGTAAGTTAAAGTTTGGTTTTCTGTTGGTTAATTTCATTGTATGTATTTCTCAAAAAAGCTAACATCTTTGTCCCTTGTGAGTTATTTTCAAAATAAAATACCACTACCATAAAGACATTGATTAGGCAAATTGGCAACCATTACTCATGACGTCATGTGCAGAACTCACGACCTTGGTCAGTAAAAAAGGGGGGGCGGCCCCTCGATTACTGCGCTGTTTGTAATTTAAATAGACACGTAATTATTTATTTTTTTTAAACGGCGGCGTTTTAATCACATCAGTGTCTGTCGTTACAATCAAATAGCGTAAGTGTTTTCTGTCTCACGGGCTGACGTTGACTTTTGTCTTTTGTTGAACGTGCTCCTCCCCACCCCCTTTTTCCTGTCTTACTCCGCTGTGGCGGAAGTAAGTCGCATCGCGGAGGCCTCATCCTTCCAATGGCGACTGCAAACAGGCTGAACAGAAAGCGGGAGCAACCGTGGAGGGGGGTCAGAGCCGTGTAGCCGAAATTAAATAAATATATCGTGTTCTCCGTAAGTCCTGAAGTTAGCCTGAAATTTGTTTTAACCTCTCCAAAATCACGGCCGGTCCAATGGCCAAAAATCGGAACATTTCGCTCCTTGAGTCGGGTAAGCTGCAGAAGTAAACCCAATGATAGCTGAATTTACAACGATATACATGGTGCGGATCGATAACCCAGCTGCTTTTCTCATGGTTAATGTCCTCACTGTTCAATTTCAGAGCTCTATTACTTGATTTCTCGTTTTCTAACCACGGGTCCGTGTCGGAGAGCGGCTGAGGTGAGCTGGCGTGCCCTGACTGGCACACTGTTGTGTTTCAGAGTAGTTAGCTGGTTGATAATAGAGTTAATAGAGGCTGTCTAACCTTAAATCTCATTTTTTTTTATTATGAATCCACCGCAGGTCCTGGCGAGTGAACTGGAGGAACATCAGGTGTGTGTCTCTGTTGTCTCAATGCTAGCTGCTATCTGTCGGTGTTGACCGAGTCTGGACATAAAACTTGTCTCACTCAGCAGACTTTTTAATGTCCCTGTACGTCTCACTTGTTTGACATCACCCGTGTGTGTTTTCACTAGTTTCATGTGAACCTGCTGCTGTTTTCTGCGGTGACTCCGCTTTAACAAACTGTGTTTTCGACAGCTCTTACCCGGGAGGCTGGACTGGCTGGGGAACGAGCACCCGAGGACATATGAAGATGTGGTGAGATTTAACTTGAATTAAGTTCATTGTCGGCGGTTGTTATTGTCTTGTGACAGGGACACTCCGTGTCCACGCTCTGTTCTTGTTTACGGGCTTTGTTCTTTTTCCTGCCGGACCACTGTTGCGTTTCCTTGAGTTTATATGATTGACGAGGTCACAACTAGTTCCTTTTTACTTAATTTTTCATTATGAATTGAGCCTTAGTCGCTCAGAAAATGGTATTTGGATAGAGGGTTTAATATTATTTAGCCCCGACTGTTGTACTGCAGATAGGGTGGGTAGTTCGGCTTCATGCTACGTCGAGACGGCTCCATTGGCCAATCAGAGGCCCAGATACGCTGTCTCTGCGTTATTTTGCATGTGACCCGCGCTGTGATTGGTCCATAAAAAGGAAGAGCTTTGCATAAGAAGCCACGCCCATTGGAATAGGAGTTGAGAAGCACATGAAACCACCGACCAGACATGTATTCTGACAAAACAGTTTGGGCAGGCTGCGGCTCCCATTAAAGTCTTAAAAACATATGATATGATACGTACAATTTAAAAAAATAAAAAAAAATCAGACAGATGCTGACTGTGTTTTTTTTATAGTTTCATCATCTGTTGACTATTTTACTGATTCATTGTGTCGTGTATAATAATAATATCCAAGTTGTGAAATGATGATCACAAGCTCGATAACCCAGGGGGACATCTTCAAATAATTTATCTTTGTTTGACCAACAATCTAAAACCTAAACATATTTAATTTACTATTAGATAAAATAAGGCTATATGGTATGGCTAAAAAAAAAACATATTGCAATTATTTTGACACATCTTGTGATATGATTCATGATCAGTATGAACGATAATTTGCGCTCCAAAATGTTCATTTTCACTGAAAAGAAATATTATGATGTGACATTTGTTGGGGTCTGTACCAAACAGACATGTTTTCTTACATCTGGAGAATGAGACCTGTGGGCCAGGGTATTTCTGCAGCACTACAGTACTTAATTATTATGCCGTTTTGTCACAAATAAAATTCTTCAATCAAAAAACTGCCGCTGCTGCAATTTGGATATTTCACTTGGCCGTTTTATAGTTTTGATAATATTTCAGCCCTTTGTTTATGTTATATATGAAATCTGTATTGGGACAACTAACATCTGTTTTCACTATTTCATTATCTGACATTTATTTTTCTGATTATTGTTTAGTTTACAGAACATCAGAAAAGTAATCAGCAGCCAAAAACCCAAACATCTTTAATTTACAGTGACATAAAACAAAGAAGAACAACAAGTCTTTACATTTAAGAAGGTCATATGGCATTTTAGTCCCACAAAGGATTGTCAAAAGTTGTTGATTCTACCAGTCATTTTAGCAGTGATCTGTATTCAGTGCCCTGTCACTACTCTCTTTGTTTGACCCCACAGGTTGCAGCCAACAGACATATTGCACCAGACCATTTGCTACGGATATGTAAGCAGATTGGACCAATTCTTGATAAAGAAGTGCCATCATGTGTCCCAGGTGTACACTCTCTCCTGGGTTCTGGAAAGCAGTCAGTGCTTAGGACCGCAAAAGGTACACAATCTTCAAAGTTTGTCTGGGAGCAGAAATTTATGATGAGTTTTTTTTCCTGTATACTTATTGTTGTGGAAATGATGCAGGCTCTTTACACAGATAAATATTGAGTTTTACATAATATAAAGGGTTTAAACAGTTTCTTGGTTTGTGCAGGCGCCAGAACTGATACTATCATTTTCCCACATACAGCTGGTAGTCAGCTGAATCATTCTGTGAACTTTTTGTTTTGTTTTTCAGATTGCGACAGTGTGCGGTTTCAAGCTTCATCATATGCAGCCCTTCACCGGGGCAGACCACCAGAGAGGCCTTTGAACTGCAAGAAACCTCCACACCTAGGTAGGACTGGCCTCACTCAGTATTCCTCTGTAATGTGTTTTTAAAAAATGAGATGGACAAATGAATATGCCCAGAAATGATATCACTTGGAAGTGTTTATCACCAAGCAGATTCTTCAGGGTTTTTGACGATTCCTGTTTACCCCTGCAGTTGGAGCATTTTAACTTCTGCCCACTGCTGCATTCTTGTTATGCCTGTTTGCAACGATGCTGTCTATTCTATTTAAAGGCATAGTATACAACACAAAAACAATGTGTAGACTCGTTTAAACATAACCTCTTTCAGTCAACACTTATGACCCACTGCACTCTGCCTGTATTTCCTTATTTCTTTTTTTTTTGCTGAATGTTTTACTAAACCAACACATCAGTATTTGATATCCTGGCAATGAGACTCAACGACCAACCATCTTTCTGGTGCATTCATGAACAGCACGTACAAATCCTACTGATGAAACTTGTCCATCCTTGTGGAAAATGATTCACATGTTGACCTTCTGGATTTTTGTTGATTCAAAGAAATGCCATTTAGATTACTCAACTGTTCAGGAAGCTACCTTTTTAGAAGACATGCAACAAAAATCTTATGGATGGTGTTCTTGTTTCTCTGATATTTTGTTGTTTCCCATAGCAACAGATACAAACCAGATGCATCAGACTTCAGAGTGGCACTGATATTGTTATTGTTTACAGATCACATTTGAATTGAAGATGCATGTTTGGTTTCATGCTGTTAACTTTATGTGACACGATGAGTATAAAAAGAGGAAATAAAGCAAGTCAGTGAGAGGCAAAGCTAAGCTAAAACCTAATTTTATTTGGGGCTGTTTTTAGAATCATAAGGTTTATTGGAAGATGATGCATTAACATGCTTGGTTAAACCCAAGATTGACAGCCTCTTGTATTCATATTTCTGTTCATCTCGTGATGATAATGTCCCTCCACTCTTGCCCATCTTAGCATAAGTATAATTCACACCTATTGTATTTGTGTTGATCCCAGTGTTGTTGCAGCCGTGTAACTACGTCGCTATATTCTGATGATTGGCATCTTATCGCCAACAGTGAAGGTCCATCGAGGGAGAGAGCTGACCGGAGTGCAACGCTTCAGTTCCATCAACCCTGTCAGCAACTATGAGCGCATGCGGCTGCATAGGCGGATCCTGGGGCATCTGTCTGCAGTGTACTGTATCGCATTTGATCGCACCGGTCTCAGGATCTTCACAGTAAGCTGGACTTGTCAACATATCAGCCTACTCCAAAATAAACCACTAGTTAATGTGCTGTGATCACACTGATTTTAATTTTGCTTTGGCTCTTTCCTAACACTGATGAGCACAGTGGGAAAACACAGATTTTTTAATACAGCACATTTATGAATTTTACACTCAGCTGACTGTGACTGTACATATTTTAATACTGTTATCATAAGAGGGGCTTCAAGTGCTAGGCCACCATCTTTACCTTGTGCCCCAGACTCGCCTCCTCATGAATACTAAAGTAGAAGTTATTATTTTTCTTTGTTAGGGCTCAGATGACTGTTTGGTGAAGATTTGGTCTTCATTTGATGGAAGGCTTCATTCAACGTTGCGAGGACACTCTGCAGAGATCACAGACTTGGCAGTTAATTATGAGAACACACTTATTGCCGCAGGAAGCTGTGACAAGACCATCCGTGTATGGTGCCTTCGTACCTGTGCCCCTGTGGCTGTGCTGCAGGGGCACAGTGGATCCATTACCTCCCTACAGGTAAAGGGATGATAATATGAGAATACTTAACTATTTCTAGGTTGTAGAAAATTCTAATTATGTTTTTGTTGAAGTCTGCAGTCCTCTTCTTGAAAGCTACTCTGAAACGGGCCAAAAGTATTACATAATTAAGAGCATCTGTAACTTTGGCACATTTCGCATCTCTTTCTCTTTTCCACCTTTGACAAAATTTGCTCTTTTAATGAATTCATCTTTTTATCTACTGTACTCTTGTAATGGAGCAGAGACGTAAAACATTTAGTTTCAGTATATATTTTTGCTGCACTTGACACTGCTTGAAATAAAACAAGAAGAAGAGGTGGTAGCAGCTCTAGCAAAGCCTTGTTTTATTCTAAAAATCTGTCTACATCAGCTTTCATTGCATCTTCTCTTTATCACTATGACAACTTGCCTCTGCTTAGTGTAAAAACGTTATTTTGCAACACTCACATGATGCTGCGTGGATGGAAACATACTTGCTGTTACCATGGCTGTCTGTGCTCTATTGTTTCCTTTCCTTTTTCAGTATTGTCAAAACAAAAATTGAACATGGACCACTGGCCTGAAGACAGTAAAAAGTATTATGGTCCAGTGTACCACTCAATCTTTGTTTATTTCATGCCAGCAAACAGTCAAGACTTTAAATGTGCACAAGGAAATAAAAGTTAACTTCACTTGAATGTTTGCTGAAGATCAGGATTTTTGCCTGATGGGGACAGTAAAGGGGAAATATTAATATTTAAACCTCCATGTAGACTGCATGTCTGGATTTTAATATAAGTTAGTTGGACTAATTAAATTATTTGATCTGTGAATGTCTTGTGTTTTTAGTTCTCACCGTTTGCCAAGGGCTCAAAACGTTACATGCTGTCCACTGGAACTGATGCTACCGTCTGCTTCTGGCAGTGGGACGTCAACAACATCAACTTTAGGTGAGTGCTGCTTGAAATGACTTCAACTGTTTTTGAAATTAATATTCATGTGTTTACATGGCCGATAATGAGGAAATGTAATTTTTAAAGGCTGCTGTAAAGGAGAAAATCCTTAGGAAACATTCACATAACTGATAGTTGAACAGCATCTAGGTGTGTTTGTATCAGTTGAACTGACAAAACTGTTAGCAGCAGTTAAACATGCTAAGCTCAGCTGCAGGCTGTTATGTAAATGAGAGCTGGAAATTGTAGCTCCTCATATGGAAACAGCAAACAATGGAAGACCGACCAAACTGGGTTGACAGTTTGTTTCTGTTCCAGCACTTGCTACTCTAAAGGTAATACAGCACCTTAAAGGGGCAGTTCAACCCCAAAATCAAAAATACATATTTTTCCTCTTACCCGTGGTGCTGTTTATCCATCTAGGAGATTTGGAGATATCAGCCATAGAGATGTCTGCCTTCTCTTGAAAAGATAAACCACAGACTTTGCTGTGAGCAGTTTCATGTAGGAATGATTTTATTTCTGCCGAACTAC
Source organism: Lutjanus argentimaculatus (assembly GCA_034769285.1). Classification (NCBI taxonomy): domain Eukaryota; kingdom Metazoa; phylum Chordata; class Actinopteri; order Lutjaniformes; family Lutjanidae; genus Lutjanus; species Lutjanus argentimaculatus. Next base: position 11,277,502 of record JAWZSL010000001.1, read on the forward strand.
TCCCACCAACCATATCAAAGCATGTATCTACTCACTCGACTTCACATTGATGAAGTAAACTTGAGAGCATCTAGTTGTATATCAAGCAACCAGGTAGAAGTATGAAACAGCTAAACTAATAAGATGCGAGGAGAGACTTGGACTAAGTGGGTATTAAGTGAGTCAGTTTGTGGATGGGCCTTATGCCAAAGGGATGTTAACTCAGCACCTGACCTGTCTATAATCATACCAGTCATCCTGAAGTTGAAATGCAGGTTAGATTAGATGAAACTCTTAGTTTTGTTAAAGGATGGGCTAACAAGTAAACACCAGATATAACAGTCAGAAAGGGTACTACAATATTTTAAACTGCTGGTTGCCAAATGTAACAAATGTAGCTAAGATTTTCAATGATGTGGTTAATGATGGGCAAGACAATTCTTAAAAGCCTGAAGCCTACCTTTGGTTGTCAGTAAAATGTATCCACCTGTGCTGCTCTGGGTAAAATCAGTAACATTTTCTCTGCTGTCCTTCAAGCGATCGGCCACACAAATTTACAGAGCGGCCGCGGCCAGGAGTTCAGACTGTGTGCTCCTCGTTCAGTCCAGGTAATTATCATTTTAGGTTGAACGATACAGAGCGCTGCTGGGATGATGTGTTTTTGTAGGCCAGCCCAGATGTTAGCAGTGCCTTAGTCTGTTTGACACAAAGCCAGTGGGATTTTTCCACCGAATTTTGGGTTATTGCAAAATATATGCTGTGTATTTCAAACAAACCTGTACATGTGCTACTTCATGTTTTTGCTATACAGTTCTAAGAAATATCATACACATAAGACAGACATAAAATTTAACCTCTATGACTTTTGGGTTGAACACTTTTTCAGGTGGGATGTTCTTAGCAACAGGAAGTACTGATGATGTCATCAGAATATATTACGTGGGAAGTGGGGCTCCCGAGAAGATATCAGAGCTCCATGAGCACACGGTGAGAACCCCCTCAAAAGCCAAACTTTGAAGTACAGCATGTTGCACACACAGAGAACATGTCATCATAAACTAAACTTTGATCGCACGTCTGGTTCAGCACACGTTAAACATTCTGCTTCACTCTCAATATTTCTGCTCTCTGTGCAGGACAAAGTTGACAGCATCCAATTTTGCCACTCAGGTGAAAGGTACACTAAAATCTTTGTACTTAATCACCATCAATTTCTCATAGTACTTATACTTAATTAAGTGCAAGAGTGTATACAGTGATGGTGTTTTGTTGCTGTTTCAGGTTTGTGAGTGGGAAGCCGGGATGGAACAGCACGGATATGGAAGCTCCATCAGCGACAGCAGTGGAGGTGTATCTTGCTCAACATGTCTGCCACTCTGCCAGGGTAAGGAGCACTTTGCTGTTTGGATGTGGCGATGAATGAAGCCTTTTCTTTGTGGAGATTCCTTTGATGTATCCTAAGTATTTGTGTCTCTCAAGGAGAAACGGTGAAGCAAGGATCTACACTGTATAAGTGACAGCATATGTAAGAACAACATTCCCATTTGCTCTCTAGACTGCCTCAGAGAGCTGTCAGAGCATGTACCTGTATGTGTGCTGATGTCAGCTGAGGAATCCATTTACCCAAATGTTTTATTTGTTCAGTTGTCAGGTTGTATAAGTATTAGTGACTGCTTCACAAGTGGGTGAGCGGGCTGTGCTAACAGGTCATGAAGACCTTCACATCACTTCGAACTAATGACTGAATTATTTCTAAGTTATGATTTCTGATTGCTGAAAACAATACACAAATGCAGTATTCTTACAACATCCTTGACATTTGCAGGAAAATAACGTTATGGCGTTTGTCAATTATGTGTTTGAATAGATTTTTAGATTCATTATTAATATTAGCTACTTAAGCTCTCTTGTTTTGATGTGTAAACCTCCATTGTCCTCATTGCTGGATTTTTAGGTAATAATGATGTAAGTGTAATCTGCCTGCTAAAACAACACAAGACTAGCTACAGTATGTTTAATCAGAGGAGGATGATATTACTGGAGAGTACCAAAAGGAAAAGGCTGGACATTTTTTCTTCCTGTTATATTTAATCTGTCAGCGGATTTGGGATTCACTACATTGTGGCTTTCTAGCAAAGCGTTCTTTTGGACAGTTTGTTCAGGGTCAAGCCTCCAAACATCCAGGCCTTAGTTCACTGTTATTCATACAGAACACGTGTGTGCCACCACAGTACATCACTGAAATATAAATGTCAGTCTATGGATGCAATAAAAATTAGTGTTTACTACCCTGAGCGTTTTCTATCAGCTCTGAGAGGAACTACAAAGGAGCTTCACTGGCAGTTTCTGTTATCAGCTCATCTGCCAGAGGCATTTTCATGCTGTTACTGCCCTAACATTTGATTACTTAAGCAGTTAGCATTTTTCCTGGCTATGTTCTCTCAACATTTTCAGTACATTGTAGATATATTTGTATTAAATTTGGTACTCTGTATTAAGTTAGCTTCACATAGATTTAGATATTTGTTTATAAGGCTCAGGAAGTCACCCTTAACGGGGAAGATGACCGCTGGTTTGTTTGGAGCATAAGTGAAGTTGCCAACTTGTTTATCTTCTTCAACAAACTGAAAAAAAGAACAAAGCTGTGGAAAGGAAACAGGTAGCAACATGCATACTGAAACAGGAAACAGATAGATTTTTTTCTCTTGTCATTTGTGTTGGGCAATTATTCATCTCTATCAATATTAAGACAGCATGTTTTGAGAAGCTGCATCATGTAGTACACGGCTTTTCTAAATAGGGCTGAAATATTAATTGAAATATTATCAAAATCTGAAAATAGGCAAGTGCAATATCCAAACCACAGGAGCTGCAGTTTTTTTGATAAAAGTAAAATGTGTCACAGCATACCATTATAAATGAAGCTCTGTGGTGCTACGAAGATGCCCTGGCCAACAAATCATTTCCTCCAGACACAAGAGAACATGCTTTTTGTTACAGACCCCAGCAAAAATCCCATCATCGTCATTCTTTTATTATTTTTTTAATGAAAGTGAAACACAAAAATTACCATTCCTGCTAAAGTCATTGCAATATGATTGTTTTTGCATATTGTTCAGCTCTGTTTCAAATTTGACTTTTTTTTTTCCTCTCAGTGCTGAACCAATGAGTGAAGAGGAAAGCTACTTCAAACCCAAAGTCACCATGGTAGCGTGGGATCGCCATGATAATACAGTCATCACGGCTGTTAACAACCATCTCCTCAAAGTGTGGAACTCCTACACAGGACAGCTGCTACATATTCTCAGAGTAATTGTGCACAATGTTTTGTTTCTTTTAGTAAAACGTAGAGCATAGTGGATATCACAACTGCCTCATTTAACTTCCAAAAACTGGCCAGTAAAGAGACTAACCCGAGCATTGTGTTCAGGGCCATGAGGCTGAGGTGTTTGTCCTGGAGCCGCACCCTTTTGACCCCAGGATCATCCTGTCTGCCGGCCATGATGGGAATGTCTTCATATGGGATCTGCTGCGAGGGACAAACACACAGCACTACTTCAACATGGTACACTGACACTATCAGAACATGGCGTTTACGTGACAGAAACAGTTCTGCAGCATGATAAACAAACAACATTTAGAGACTCAACATGACGGACAGCAGTAAGCAACATATTAACAGAGTATGCTTTGTTTAGTGTGTGTTTGTCTGTGTGGCTCAAACACGGTTTTACCTCTGCTGTTACACAGTGTGCATTCAAGGGTGTTTCAACCTTTATTTCTTTTGAATCTGCTGCTTCATCAATAACAGTCCTGTTTTTAGGATTTTTTCACCTTCCATTTATTTGCATTCTGTTGGGCAAGCCAGACTGCCTAATTGTTGGGTATTTTTTGTTCTTTCTACATAAACTGGGTAAGAGGAGAGATGCTTTTTAAAATGTACTTTGAGGACCTGCAAGAAAGGAATAAAAAAATATGCAAGGACACACATCATGAACTAGTATTTAAATCCTTAAAGAAAAGAAACTTTTGGGCTCTTATTAAAATCTTTGCCTTTGTGCTGAGTTTGTCTCCCTCGCTAAGACATCTCTCTACCTGGGGTGATTTTGTGTTTCTCATCCAGATTGAGGGCCAGGGTCATGGAGCTGTTTTTGACTGTAAATTCACTCCGGATGGCCAGCGTTTTGCCTGCACAGACTCTCATGGCCATCTGCTCATCTTTGGCTTTGGCAGTTCCAAGCCGTACGAGAAGGCAAGGATAAATCTCACGTACACATTTAAATGTTTACACAAACAAATCATCTTTGTCATCTTTGTGAAAACCACATTAATGCCTTTTATGTATCACATTTTACAGATCGAGAAAATGTTATAGCCCTTGAAGTTTACCACTTTCAAAGCCCACTGTATAGTATGAAACTGCATCCAGAAACACTCCTTATCTTAAACTGCCTTTTTTCCCCCTGGCCTTACACAGCTTCCAGACCAGGTTTTCTTCCACACAGACTACCGACCGCTGATCCGGGACACCAATGGCTTTGTGCTGGATGAACAGACACAGCAGGCACCTCATCTCATGCCCCCTCCTTTCTTGGTGGACGTGGATGGAAACCCCCATCCACCAAGGTAGACACAGTTACACAGCAGCAGTACAGTCTTCAGCCATGAACTGTGGGTTCAGACGTTTCAGTGTTCAGTCCATTCAAGATCTCAATGTCCTAGGCCACTATGAAAAGCTAAAATACTAAGTAGAATAGTACAGTTAAACTATTTTGACCTTCATTTGATTTTCTGTTACATTATAGTCACATTGTTCCTGTTTTATATCTAATTTTTATGTGTCTATGTAATTCATAGCATGGTCAGTGTTAGTTTGATATTAGGCTAGTAACAATCAGTCTGCATTGTTCTATTTAAAATATAAATTGACAAACTTGTGCAAAGTTTTAAAATGTCATTACTTGATTTTCAGGTACCAGCGTCTTGTCCCAGGGCGGGAGAACATTGCTGCTGAACACCTGGTTCCTCAGCTGGGATACGTAGCCACCAGTAAGAATGGAATTAACCACACGTGGGCCTTAATTTGACCATATGTAGCCCTTTGTGAAGTTTACAGAGGAAAATTTACTTTTTAAATATATAAATCACAAATCTACTTTCACTGTTTTATCAGCCAACTAGATTCAAGAACCTCTGAACCATATCTTCCGTGCTACAATGACTAGCTTGTTCATTTTCTAATTAGCCCACTGTAAGTGTTGGACCAGCTGCCGTCCCACTCATGCTCTTGGTCTCCCTGTTTGATGACCTCTTCAGGCGATGGTGAGGTGGTGGAGCAGGTGATCAGCCAGCAGACTGCAGAGCACGAGGAGGTTGCGGCAAGACGCAGCAGCCTTTTGGATGAGGCCATCCGACATCTCCAGGAGCAACAGGACAGGCAGAACCAGCCTGGGACAGAGGCAGCGCCTGGAGCAGGACCAGAAGGGCAAGCTGAGGCACAGGGCCCAGCCTTGGCACCAGCACCGAGCACACCACGCAGAGGTATCGACACACCACCATTGATGTATTTGATTGCTTTAGCTAACATATTGATTCAGTGAGCTGTTGGAGGCTAGCTGTTTGATTTCCTACATTTTAACATTTTGTTATTTTTCCTTCATTTCAGTGTCTGTGAATGATCGAGCAGATGTGCAGTCGCCCCCTAATGTGGGTCTGCGCCGCAGCGGACAGGTGGAGGGTGTGCGGCAAATGCACCAGAATGCTCCTCGCAGCCAGATGGCCACTGAGAGGGACCTGCAGGCCTGGAGACGCAGGGTGGTGGTGCCTGAACTGGCACCCAGCAGCTACAGGTAGAGACCTGAGATCACAATGGTTAGCTTTAGCATCCACAGCTGAAGACACAGTGTGTCTGATTGGAAATGTCTGTGTTCTTTGTTGTGCTTTATATTGGATTAAAGGTGACACTGTTTACACCAAGCACAATTGATTTTTAGAATGCAGCATAAATAATAATGGACCCTACTTCCATTTTAGATCAGGTGAGTATTAAGACCATATCTAAATAAATTCATCACTCATGTCAAAAATCATGTTGTTTTTAAAAGATAAATTTTGATAACTTGCTTTAGTTCACAGTCAGAAAGTTTGCTTTTACCAGATTATTTTACACAAGCCTTTGTTTCATGAAAAAAGTCAAATGTCAAAAAGATTTAAGAGAATTTGAATGAATGTAGCCTGGTTTTCTTCATGATACTGACAGACTGAGGGTCCAGTATCATTATTTTTAGATTGCAGGCATGAAAGATTGATTGACATGAGCAGAAAAGTGACAGGCACTTATGGCTCAAGGTACCCATCAAGCAACAGAGTATGTGTTTTTTTTTTTTTTAAACATTGTGGAAATCGTTTTTCAGGGACCAGGAGGACATTCGAACAACCAGGGGAGATGAGGAGGTGGCTCTGTACAACGCAAAAAAGAGACGTATTATCTACAGCAGCTGTCGAGTAGGTTTTTTTTTTTTTCTTTTTTTTTCATCAAGTAGAAAGTCTTGAATGGCAAGTTGAAAAATTGTGAATAGTCAGGGCAGAATGTACTGGACTTCCACCAGTCTAATTTGTTTGTAACAGCGTATTCATTAAAATGTTGTGTTAGATGTTATCGAAGTATATTCACCATGCCCTCTGTTGGATTGTGTGTATTTGATTGTAATCAATTATTGACATAGTTGTTAGCATTTTTCTGCATTTTTTTCTTTGTTCACAACAATTTCTGTGCAAATCCTTTGCACTGGTGTTGAGTCAGTCCCATCTGTCCCTTCAGGATGATTCAGATGATGAGCCTCCCACTTCGAAGCGAGCACACGGCCACGGTGACACACTGGAATACACAGACTTGTCATGTGAAGAGGGAGAGGAGACTGCCAGCTCAGAGGTACACACTGAGGTACCTCATTCTCTACTGTCCTCTGACTTTGGTAAAAATGTCATTTACAACCACCTGAGGTCTTCTGGGGGGATTTTAACCAGGTTTTTATTTTAATCTGTTCAGGACAATGAATTGGATGGCAGCGAACTGGATTCCTCGAATGATGAGGAAGAGTGGAATAGTGACAGCTCAAGGTATAATGTTTTGGATCACACATTATTGGGTAGTCATTCTTAGTATTTGTTTGAACTTGTTTAGAGTACCAGATGAAAGAGTTTTCCTGAATCATTAAAAAATATGATATAGACTAAAAAGTATTTACTTTGATGTTAAAACTTTGTGTTACTCCCTTGTGTTAACTTAGGTGGCAATCCTCACCAATCTTGTACACCAAACAGCTTAAAACAAGTTACTTGATCAAGTTTTTATATCACCTCTTCTCATGTGTGTAACTTGAAGTTGTTATAATAAATGTGTTTGATTGGACAGCCACACATCCAGCGAATACTCTGACTGGACCGCAGATGCTGGCATCAACCTGCAGCCCTCTACTCCCTTGTCGTCACGCAAACGAATGCAGCGCAGAATCAGCAGCTCTGAAGAGGAGGAGGAAGACAATGAGGAAGAAGATGAGAAGCAGCAGCAGAGCGCAGAGGAGGAGAAGCCTGCAAAGAAAAGCAAAGAGAAGGCCAAGAAAGCAAAGAACAAGTCACCCAGGGTGAGTTTGTAAACTGTAGGGTGGAACGATGCATAGATCTGGATTGATATATCAATTCGATGTTCAGCGATCCAAAGTCGATGCAAAGTGAAACTGTTGATTTATATCATCATCTTTAAGATACCTCTTTATTTGAAATTCCCATGGCATCTCTGTGGCACAAATGTCGGAAAGAGTTAAGTCATAAAATTGTTGAATTAGAATTAAGTTACTTTTTAAGAGATGACATTTATATAACTGACTGTGTTAGATGGATGTATCATCATCTATCATATTGATCGCAGTCCCCTGAATTGAATTGAATTTATATTGCACAATAGGTACATTACCGTATCATGATGAAATGTGAGTTACACCCCTAGTAAATATGGTACATACAGTATATCCCACTGCAGTAATGAGATACTAATCCTGGTGATTGATTTTAACTGGTTAATTGTTGCCCAGACTCTGCTTCAGATCCTGTCATTATAAATATAATAATGATTTTTGTAACAAATGTTTTAAAACAGGTTCACATTTACTCACTTAACATTTTACATCTTGTCTCTCTAATCAGCGTCCAAAGGCCAGACCATCCATCAACAGAGAAGTCTCCAATGAGTTCAGACCTTCTCCGTGGATCACTGATGTCATTCCCAGGAAGTCTCCTTTTGTTCCCCAAATGGGTGATGAGGTAGGTACATTAGACATTAGAAGAGGCACTTTACAAGGGAGAAAACATTTCTTTGGTTGGTTGGTTTGTTCAAAGATCTTTTCATCGCAGGGAATAATGTTCTTTATGCTAACAAGATCGTAGCAGAACAGAGAAAGGAAGTGGAGAACATTTAAGAAATGATCTAAAAACATGGATAATGTTCCGTAAGAACATTAGAAATAAATGCAAGTTCTTGCAAAACTGTCTTGCCAGTTTTAACAAGCCAGTCAGACTGCAAATGTTGAGATACTAGGGAATAATTTATTTAGAAATATTGACAGTTTGAATTGTTCTTAAATATAAAGCTGCTGCACAGATGTAGTCTAAATGCTTTTGGCAAGTCTTTTGGTTGTTTAGCAGGTCGTCTTGATCATCATCCTGTTTCCAGTCACATAGAGAACTTTCTAAGCTTTGACTTTCTCGGTCTGTCAGGTGATCTACTTTCGGCAGGGACACGAGGCCTACGTCGAGGCTGTGAGCCGGAGTGAGCTGTACCCCATCAACTTAGACAAACAGCCCTGGAAGAAAATGGAGCTGCGGGTAAGACGAAGACAAATAAGAAGATAATAAAATGTTCTTGGTAGAAGAGCTTTGAAAAATACACAGAATTCTGTGCATGTGTAAAAATGTCACGAAAAGCACTGAAAATCAAGGTGGTAGAATATAAGTAAATATAAGTTCTAAACTAAACCTTTTTTAATTGTACATGTTCCTCAAAATTGTAAATTAAAAGCGCATTAAATGGAAATCCTGCTGTGTATTTCCTAGGACCAAGAGTTTGTGAAGATCACTGGGATCAAATATGAAGTCTGCCCCCCAACACTTTGCTGTCTGAAGCTGACTCTTATTGACCACGGCACTGGCAAAATCACAGACAAGTCATTTTCTGTCAAGTAAGCTGCTAATTTTCATTAACTGGCTCTTTACTGAGAAATACATCCAATTTTGTTGCATTTCTTACTTCCATTGGCAACTCAGCATGAAGGTGGCATCTGCTTTTAGTCTTATTTGAATTGCATGTACTTATATGAAGATCAAATAATAACACCTAAATTGTAAGTGTAGGGTTGCTGTTCTGATTAGGATTATAGGCTCCCTGCTTGAAAAAATTAGGATAAAAATCTTTTATTTTGTTTTCTGCCTGGATTAGTGGTAGTTCTTTTGTTTAGCTTTTTTTTTTTTGTAATGAAGTGGATGTGTATTCATCACTATCTTTCAGCATCTGTTTCTGACACTGTTGTACATCCTCATTGAAATAATGCTGATTTTAACTACAGGTATCACGACATGCCAGATGTGATCGATTTCCTTGTTTTGAGGCAAAGTTATGACGAGGCGCTCCGCAGAAACTGGCAACCAAGTAAGTTTGTGATGTTAATTCTTTGTTTTGAGGCCAAATAACATCCTCCACGTATCCCTTTCATCAATTTTAAAGACTAAACTCACACGTACTCTTGTAGAGGTGGCACTTTTACACTGAGGATTTTTTAAAACTTGTGCATGGCTACCTCAAGAAACTGGTAAATAAAGTTTTGTTTGCACATTCTTCGGTCAGTATTATGCACATTCGTGCTTAAAACTGTACAGCTCTTTTCTTTTAAAAAAAAACAATGTTTTTTTTATATTTTTAATGGTTTGGTTTGTTTATTGTTACATGCCAAAATACCAAGGCAATTTCCATGTGAAAACAAACAATAAGCCTGACTGTGATTGTTGGTCAGAAACATCCTGTGTCGAAAAATGATCAGTGCAGCCTCTCAACAGATGTTGTAGATCTTCTCCTAAATTTGTTACCATGTTCTGCTGCGCAGACGACAGGTTCCGCTCAGTGATAGATGATGCCTGGTGGTTTGGGACCATCGTCTGTCAGGAACCCTACCAGCCAGAATACCCTGACAGTCTCTTCCAGTGCTTCAAAGTCAGGTGGGAAACAACACGTTTGTCATGAGACAAAAACTGGAGATACTGTGCATGTGGTGCAAAATATTCACTAGTTTCTAGTACGTACTGCCTTTGATACTGTCACTATTTGAAGCCAAGTTTTGACACTTTATGCTTTAAGTGAGCAGTGATTGAAGTGACGTTTGTGACTGACTTTTTTGGGTTGTTTGTCTCTCGAGACGAGAAGTAAATACAAATCCAACCTAACACTTTCTGTCCCAAAACTGTACTTGCTGTTAGGTATTAGATCTCTGTTTTTGGTATATGTAGATTTACTTTAACAGGCTACAGTATATCCAACTGGATAAAGGACCAGTCCTTCTGCCCCCTGGTGGTTATTAAGGGGCATGACAGTGTCATGTCTATGACCAGTTTAAATGAAGCAAGCGTGATATTTGACTTTGGCAACGTATATTTTTGTGTTTTTGCCAGATGGGACAATGGGGAAACAGAGAAACTGAGTCCTTGGGATGTGGAACCTATTCCAGATAATGGTAATTCAGACTTTTACTTGCTTTTTAACATCACATCCACACTTAGTCCCAGTATTAGGGTCTGTTTGCAAAGCAGGGTCAGTGGTGTTTAAATACATATTTAACACATCTGTCTGTGCTGTGCAGCCCAGCAGCCAGAGACAGAAGGAGGAGGTATCCCTGTGACAGCAGAAGAGATGAGCGAGCTGATGTACAAGCCTCTGCCAGGGGAGTGGGGGGAGAGGAGCAGGGATGAGGAGTGTGAACGCATCATTGCCGGCATTGACCAGCTCATCACTGTCGGTGCGTGTGCAGAACTCTCTTTAACTCTCATGTTTGCTTTCACTCCGTCTCGCACTCCTCCTTTCATATGTCTGGTCACACTTCACTCACATCAGGGTTTCTCTAGTTTCCTTTAACTGTTCCCAGTTATACTAACCCACCTCTCCCTGTGTTTCTGCTACAGAGATCACTGCCCCCTTCTCTGGTCCTGTGGACTTAGTCCAGTATCCCACCTACTGCACGGTGATCGCCTATCCCACTGATCTGGGCACCATCCGACTGCGACTTCTGAACAGATTCTACAGGTCAGTCCCCACCTGTCTTTCCTCCACCCACCTGCCTGATAATTCAAGCAGGTCAAAGCATGGAAGTAATTTCACTCCTGACTGTTGACTTAACTCTGTCCTTCAGAAGTCTCCATCTGCTGAAATTCCAATAACTGATGTTTTGTTTGTGAAGACACTGTGTATTTACTCTCCTCTGATGACCCACAGGCGCCTCTCAGCATTAATTTGGGATGCCAGGTATATTGCACATAATGCCCGCACTTTCAATGAGCCAAGGAGCAAGATTGCCCACTCTGCAAAAATCATCACAAATGTCCTCCAGAAATTTGTCAAGTACGTTTTACTCATTGTGCTTGTGTGTTCCCAAAAAAAATATATATATGTATATATATGCTAGATCATGTGATAATACCAAATTGCAGCACCATGTCATTCAAATTATTTGTGTTGCACGCAAAGTTGATACATTTTTCCTCCTTTGACAGTAATCCAGCTTGCACAGATATCATGGAGATTTACAATGCTGTTGAAGAAATGGATGATGATGATGAGGTAAGTCTGACTGAAATAAAACACACATAACAAGTTGACTAGTAAATGTATGCTATTAATAGAGGGTATAATTAAGAGAAGAGAATTTGTGAGGGAACCTTCGCAATTATCATTTGGGTTATGATCAGATTCAAGTAACTGAAATTTCTGCTTACAGGAAGAGGACACGGAAGCACCAGGAACATCCTCTGGACACAGACTGCGTCAGGTAAACAGATGTGCAGAATAGGTAACATACAGGGTGACATACAAAGGCAACGCAAATAAAGAATTACCAAACTTTGGTTGTCTCATCTGTGTATTAGATCATCAGTCCTGTCACTGATGATTATTTTGGATGAGAAATAGAGATTGGAATTTGGCAGCAGATTGACTCGTAATGATTCAGTAGCAGCATGATGTCATGATGATTTCCTTTCTTTCTCCTTGATATTTGCAGCGTTCTGTAGAGGTGCTGCCTGACAGAGACGCCTGGAAAGAACAGTGCAAGAATCTGCTCAACTACATATTTGAATGTGAGACTCTGAACCGTTCAGACAGCCTGTGGATCCTGAAAACTACCCGGTAAGTCAACACAACATATGAAGGGCATGCTGTCATAAAAAAAAAAAAAAAAACACCAGCAGGTTGTGTGTTCCAGTGTTTTGGACAACATCATGTCTTGTGTGCGTGTCCAGGACTACCATGACATCATTGATACACCGATGGACTTTGGCTCTGTGAGAAAGACTCTGGGAGAGGACGGCTATGAAAACCCTGTTGAGCTCTGCAAAGACACCAGGCTAATATTTGCCAATGCTAAAGCCTACACACCCAATAAACGCTCCAAGGTAGGGCGATTAAACATGGACTGCTCTCCAGTGCAGGATATAACCACATAAATGTAGTAGATAGAGTTAATCTAATAAAATCTGCTTTGGGTGGAGAGTTTGAAATGAAACATTAAGTCATTTTATGTATGTTTTGACTTCGGGTTTATGTTTTAGCTCATCTGGCTCCCCTTTTCTTTCCCGTTCTAGATTTACAGTATGACCTTGCGGCTCTCTGCCTTCTTTGAGGAGCAAATCAGAACAATCATATCCGAATACAAAACTGCCGTCAAGAGCAGCGATAGGCTCCGCCGCAGTCAGAGGTTCCGCAAGAAAATCAGCAGCAGGATCAGCCCTCTGCCACAACAAGGTCAGTTTGAGCCATGCATTTCCTCAGCTCACCTGCTCAAAAACGTGAGGAACAAGATTTGGGCTTGAGTGAATCACTGGGCATTGATTCAAATATGGCTCAAAATACTGTTTCTAACAATACTTGCTGGGTGCTCTTCTTTTTTTCCACTGGAATACGAACCATTACAGAACAAATGCTTAAAAATCATCCGATTTCATTGGTGCAAGTAGTCAAAACAGGTCAGAGTGTTTGAGGTTTGGGTGCATATGTTGGCATGTTTGCACATTACCTGTCCATGTTCAATGTCTGATGAAATTCTTCTTTTCTCAAGTCAAAAGAGAGCTGCTGTAAAAACTCAGGAAAAAGTGGAGCCGACATCAGTGACCAAATCTACCTCAGCCAAAGTGTCTGCTCCTGAGAGAGCCAGGAGGAGTCGAAGCAGCAGCTCAGGTCACAGCTCCTCAGAGGATGACTCCGGCTCCAAAGCTGCTTCATCAACTCCAGGTACAAAAGACACTTTGCTTCTGAACAGTTTCTTTAACAGTGACCCGTGACCCGTGACCCGTGATCTATACAGATCACCCCCCATGGATCAGCACATGAGAACCACAAACTGAATTTAACCATCATACTGTGAAATACAGATATACTGCGTCTTTTACTTTGTAAAGCAATAATTCCATAAAGCTTGTAGCAGAGTTGCAGTGAAAAGAAGAGACAGATGCACGCTGTGTGTTTTACTCTAAAGCACAATACTGTGTGGCACAGTCTTTACAAAAAGATTATAAACTGTTGCTTTCCCCTCCATTTAGTGAAATCCCATAGGCCGTGACTTAAGCATTTTCAGAGGGAAACTGAGCATGTTTGTTATCATAGAAATAATCACAAGATTGTGATGTTTATTGTAACTTTGCCAATATGTGCTGCCTTACCTTTGCTTAACTTGCTCACCAGACCAAATGTCTGCCCGTCTGTGACAGCCTTCAGGGTAGGTAGGCTGTTGCCAATCAGATAGTGCTGTGGGCGGGACGTTAAGTAAGACTGCAGTGTGTAGTCTTATTATGATGTAATGTATAATTCTAATCTATCAATATACTACTATACACTGTATAGTAGTATATTTATGCATAATACTATACTGTATAGTATTATTACTACTACATGGCAGCTTACGCTCTTATTCCTGGTGTTGTCTAGAAGTCTGTTACCAGTTACTTTAATCTCACCCAAACCATATACCTTCCCCCTAACCAGACACAACTGGCGCGACAGCGTACCTGCAGGGCTCACTGACCAGCCAGACGGCCAGTGACACTCACAGACCTCGCTGTTAGCCGGCCGGAGCTTTATTAAGAGGCCGGGATTTAAGGAGAGACTTTTGTTTCCCTGTTGATGAATGGTCCACAACACAAATATCAGAAAATTAATTCTGCTGGTGGCTATCTGCCTTATTCTCCTGTGGGATTTTTGGTGTGAAGTTAGTGTATACGAGCGACTGTGGTCAGGGAGGCAAACAGATGTGGACACGTAAGTGGCAGCACCTGTGCCTGATGAGGACTTGGGGGACAGACTATGAAGTGTTGGAAGAGAGATTTGAGCACAGGCAGGTATTCTTGGGAGTGATGAATGGTGCGCTTGCTTGGGGTGGGTGCTATTTGCATGCTGGTCAGGGTTGCCGGCTCGGAAGGCAGGTAGCAGGGTTGTGGGGGGAGATGTCACTCGGCATTACACATTAACTTACTTCCCCACCGGGTAGATTTTGGGATATGTTTGGTGTGAGGTTAAGTTGAGGGGAAACACACATCGATGGGTTTTGTGATCTGTTGCACCCCTAGTTGTATTTAAATCTTAACTTGTTCTTCACTACTCTGTCCCCACAGTGGTGGAATGAACTCCCCACTGACGTCACGGCAGCAGAGTCACAGTACATTTTTCATGGCAGACTGTACCTCAACACCCCATGCTAGCTTCCATCTCATGTTTCACTTTTTAAAAAAAGAAAATTGCAGTGTGGTTGTCTAACATGTTGTTAAATCTTTATTTTTTTTCTTGTTTGTTTTTTTGAGTTTGAAGTGGACAGGGGTGTCTGTCAAATCAATGTAACAGTGTAAATTTCTCTTCTTTTAGAGTCTGAGAGTGAACTGAGTGAGTCGGAGGAGGAGAAGCGTCCAGGTTCCTCAAGACACCATCAACTCAGACAGAAAGCACGAGTTACTAGAAGCAACTGTGCCAAGCAGAGGAAAAAAGGTTGAGGAGTTTTTTGTTAACACCCATAAATTAAATAAAATATAATGCTTCCTTATATTCAGCATTGTAATCAGAAAAAAGCATTAATATGTGACATTCTTAAGTTGTCTATTTAAAAAGACGTAAATGGACTTCGTTATTGTTGCCAGTTGCAGAGAGCGATAGTGAGGAGGAGGAAGATGACGAGGAGGAGGAGGAGGAATTTGACAGTGAAGGCGAGGATGGAGAAATGTCCTCCCAGTCTTCAGGTCGTCGCTACCCCAGCAGGAGTAAAAACAGCAGGAGCACACGGCTGACCAGGAACAGCGCTGGCGCAGACAGAAAGCGCACAGGTAGACACCACTGACACTGTCGTCCGCCTCACACCCAGCGATGTACACAACCCACCAGCGTATTTAAGATCCTTTTTGCACGTCTCGTTTTCAGAGGCCCGGGCAGAGGTGAATGGTCACAGCAGCAGGTCGTCTTGCAGGGAGAGACGTCACACCACGACTCTGACGGAGCCACATCCCAGGGCTCCGACAGGGAAGAGGAAGAGGAAATCACTGTGCGCCGATCGCTCAAGAGAAAGACGGCGAGGGCGGCTGTGAATAAGATCAAACTCCTTGAAGCATCAGATGAAGACTATGAGGAGGATGAAGAGGAGAAGAAGCCAAGAAGGAGCAGCAGCCGCCTCCGCCACACAGTCCGGGCCAGCAAACGTGCCGCAGTGATCCAGAGCAGCTCAGATACTGAGGAAGAGCCCTTAACGCGGGGTAGGAAAATGCTATCTTTAGTACTTTTATTGTGCAATCCTAAATTTCCTAAAGTCCTTTGCCTTCCCACAATTACATGCAAAGCCTCGGGTCAGACAAAAGATTCATGACAAGACAAAAACGTTTTAGAACGTTGCAGGGAAAATTTGCAGCACTGGAACTGGCCTGTCTCAGCTCGACTCAAGCCGGCCGATTGCGTCGCCTGGGACTCGGCTTGTCAAGCTGGCTGGCCTTGAAACATTAGGCTGGTCACCGGTTTCAACAGCCAATCAGCCCGTGGTGAAGTTAAGTCGGTTACAAACTGTCCGTAAGGGCTGAATTTTAGATGGAGGAAAGAGGATCACCTCATCAGTTTACTTGAGCACCAGCTGTGTCTGCATGCTTTAGGCCACATTCAGACAGAATCAGGGGTGTGGGAACATTTATTTGTGCTTTATGCTAACCACTGTTAAACAATCAGAAAATACCATCTGACTGAAGAGTTTCTTTTTTCTTCAATTAAAAAAACCCAAAACAAAATAAGCTGGATATTGGCTCAGCCAGGTTATGTAGGATGCCCAGTCTTCTTACAGACAGCAGAGACATTTTGAAACATTTTGTGGCATTTTCCTTTAATTTTCCACCTTTGTGTAGAATTAAGTATAATTTTTGTTTATACCTCAATGATATCTGATTTATTATGATAAAGAAGCAAAATAATTACTTGAATATATATACATATATATATATATTATATAATAATATATACATATGTGTGTGTGTGTGTGTATATATATGTATATGTATGTGTGTGTGTGTGTATATATATGTATATGTATATGTGTGTGTGTGTGTGTGTATATATATATATATATATATATATATATATATAAATAAAAATTATGTAGTTTATCACAGTTATAAGGTCTTAGAAAAGCTTTAAAATGCAAATTCTGAAAATGCTAAAATTTTCTTCATAAAGGTGTGGAACGTGCGTATATGTTTTAGCTGTTCAACGCTAGAAATGCAACTGTAGCATGGAACTCACGATCACTGTGCTCATTCATATTTTATGATGCTACAAATTATATCCTGCTACCAAAAAAGCCTGCACAGCTGGCAGTTAGAGCTGAAGCACAGAGTCGATATGATGAAAATGATAACACTGTTTCCTCTAGTCGCATTGGTGTAAACTGGCGGGTTCTCAGAAAGTGCAGACTGCCTCATTAATTAATTAATTAATAGCAAGTTTCATATAATCTCGTGGCAAATCTTTGATCTGAACTGGGCTTAAATCATACCTGCATGATTATGTTTTTGGCAGCTTAGAGGATAGTTGTTTTTTTTTCTCAGTTGTGCCCTTGTTTCTTCTTCTAGCCTCTCAGAAAACAAAGAAATCAGGTGGTGAATCCAGGGACAAGGAGGATGGCAACAACAGTGATGCATCATCATCCTCCCAGAATCAGCAGAACGGAGACACAAGGTCCAACAAACGGAAGACATCAAGACAAGCTGCTAAGACCAAGGGAAATGGTAAGAAGTGTGCTCATCATTCACTTTAGTTACCACTTGCTTGGGCTTGGAATGAGGGCAGCAACACATTTTATTTTTCTTATAAAAAAACATGAGATGATCACTCATTATTGAAGTAGTTAGGGTTAGGTGATTAATTTAATAGTTGGCAACTAAACATCAATCAACTAATTGTTGCAGCTCTACTTGAGATAAAATCATAAAATCTAATGGGTTGGATTTCGTTTTTCTCCTTTCTCTTGCAGACACTTTGTCCCATGTGAACGGACACAGTGCGAAACATCAGAAGTCTGACAGCAACTCTGAGCAAGAAGGAGCTGCAGAGGAGAGTTCTGGGGAAGAGGAGGAGGAACAGGAGACTGTGTCTCAGAAACCCTCCAGAAGCACAGCCAGGAAAAAGAGAATCATAAGTGAGGAGGAGGAGGCAGAGGACACTGAACGCAGGACCACACGACACAAACCTCCTGTAAGCTCAGATGAAGAGGACAGAGACCACAGGCCTCAGAAACAACCACACCAAAATGGAAGAAATGTGGAAGAAGCCATCCACAAGGTCTCTAAGAAAAAGAGTAAAGTTTTACCATCAAAAAGCCAAGATAAACAAAAATCTGCCTCAACAAATAAACTGGATGGTGCAGAATCAGAGGAACTCGGTGATTCTCCAAAGAGATCCAGCCCACGCAAGAAAAGACTGAAAAAAGATGAAGAAAGCAATCACTCCAGTGAGGACATCGAGATTGAAACCAAGTCAAAGAGGCTGGCGAGGAACAAATCTAAACGGCCTCATGGTGACACCTCAGCTTCAGAGAGCTCTGAGCAGGAGTACAGACCCAGGAAGTCAAGGAGGAGACGCTCCACTGGCTCATCAGACGAAGAGTCTGATAATTCTGACAACACGTCAAATAGACGGCTGAGCCTTCGAGCGCTACCAAAAAAGAAATACATCAGTGACAACTCTCTTTCTGAGGAAGACTCTGCTTCTGCGAGCTGGGCTAAACAGAGAAACGGAAACAAAGCAGCCGCAGCGTCGAGGGAAGATCGGAATAATAAGAGAGAGTCTAACAGAACCTCTCCCAGTGAAGCCAGGAATCAGCCGTCTTCCAAGAGAAAACGAATCTACACCTCAGACTCTGAGGATGCGGAGGAGGGTGGAAAGAAGGAGCCGGTGTCCAAGAACAATAAAAAAAGTCGGTCAGGCTCTTCCAAGCGTCCCAAAAGGGAATCCAAACAAGAGGATGGTAACAGCAACGAGGAAGAGCCTCTTCCCAGTCTGACTCCAGCGAGAGGAGGAGGAGGAGGAGGGAAGATGCTGGTCGTTCTAGGGGCGGGAAGAAGAACGCGAGGCGGCCAAAACACAAACGGAAGGAAAGCTACAGCAGCAGCAGCCATCACAGCTCTTACTCAGAAAGCGAGCAGTCGTCCTCAGCCTCCGAAAACTCTTTTGCCAGCTCAGGGTCCCACAGCAGTCCAAAGAGGAGAAGTCACAGAAGGTCTGGGATTGGTGAAAGGACTGCCAGCCGCCAGCTAAGGCAGCGCCGCTGCCGGTCTGCCTCTGAGGACGAGGAATACAGCGACATGTCGTACAGTAAACCGCAGCGAAAGACACGTGTGAACACCCGTAACCGGGGGAAGCGGACGGTAACCTATCACGACAGCGAGTAAAGGACTGGAGCAGCTGGAACTACAGATGGAGACGTTAAAGTGATAGTTTGGATTATTTGAAGTGGGGTTGTATGAGATACTTAGCAATAGTGAGTGTATTACCTAAAGTAGATGGTGGTCAGCACGCCCCCAGTTAAGAGAAACAGAGGCAGGCACCAGCACAGAGGCTAGGCAATGTACTACTGTGGACAGGGTTAGCTGAAAAAATGATTTTTTTTAAAGGTGGACCATTTTTAAGTGGCTAAAATACCTATCAGTTTATTTGTATGTTATATTTAGAATATTTTCATCATTTTACCTTCCTGTCAGACAGTGTTTTCCAATGGTAAACCACCTTTTATAAGCCAAATATCAAGCTATCGAAACCAACAAAACTTGATTGGCAAAAATCAGCACTTCGCAGAATGTGAGAGTTCCTTGTCTATGGCTGCCTCAATTGGTTAGATAGTTTGTTATTGTGTGACTTTGGTGTTACAGAAGTCTAGTTCAGATCCACCAAAGTCTCACAATAACAAACAAACAGATCGAGGCAGCAGAAGACCAGCAGCTCCCCTGTTCTGCAAGGTCAAATTACTGATTCTCCTGTGGGTTTGGTTGGTCTGAAGAGTGATTTCTGGCTTATATAACATTGGTTTCCTGTCAGAAAAGGCTGTCTGACAGCAAAGTAAAGCAGTGAAAATATTCTAAATATAGTGTACACTCAAACTGATGTTGACTATATATTTTTTTTTTTTATGCTGGCCCTGTCCATAACAGTACATTGCTTAGCTTCCATGCTGGTGCTTCTCTCTGTTTGTCCTAACAGAAGGTGTGTTGACTGCCATCTACTGTAGCTAATGCACAAATGATAAGTACCTGATACAACCCCACATCAAATAACCCAAACTATCGCTTTAACTGGAGACCTTAAAGACACTTGACGGCCACGTTTATGGTAGTAGCACTGGAGTCCTCGAGAGAAAATGCTGTGAATCTGTTTTCATTCAGGGATATTTATATTTTCTATGAAAAACATGTTTATAGATGTAATACAAATTCAAGCATTTGAACTGCTGGTTTTCACAAGGATACAGAGCAAAACACCACCTCCCATTACTGCTTGTTGTGATTTGGCCAGCAGAGTAACCATTTTGGGGAATCTTGTCAGCTTGGGTGCTATCTAATATACCTCTGTTTAATCAAGCATATTGCTGGCTTGCACTAAGATACACTGTAATGAGGTATTTCATACACTAGTTTTGCATTAGAAACTCAGGGGTCAACTAAGTTTACTGTAGTCTCAGACATGCAGTTGTTTTTTGAGCTAAGGTTAAGGACGAGACAATTCCAGGTCGGCAGATGTCCAAGCACACTCACTGGGACAAAACGAATCCATGTTCAGACTTTTGACTACAGCACTCCTTTGTAAATCCACACACTTTAATGCTTGACTGTATAATTAGTTGTTATGAGCCAAATGGACGAATATGAATTCCTCCCCCCCCACATACACCATTTCATTTTCTAAAATTAGTTTTGTGTTGTATTCTAGTGAATAGATGTAAATATGTGATTGAGATTGACAGATGTCTGAGAGGTTTGGCGATCAGTCAGTAGCAAAATGTTTATTTAAATTTGAGCTTTTTTTAAATTTTTCTTTATTTTATTTTTTACATTTAACTGCATTGTCTTGCCATATGTCACAAATTGGTACCTTTTTGCCAAGTACAAGTAACCAAAAGTACTTATTGCAAAATACTGTGATTTCTCATATTGGGAAGACGTTTTATTGTTCTGTGTTACCTACTTTCAGTATTAAATTCTTTTTTTTCAGAGTTGACTTAAACATTTTGCC
This sequence comes from Lutjanus argentimaculatus, assembly GCA_034769285.1. Classification (NCBI taxonomy): domain Eukaryota; kingdom Metazoa; phylum Chordata; class Actinopteri; order Lutjaniformes; family Lutjanidae; genus Lutjanus; species Lutjanus argentimaculatus. The sequence goes on from JAWZSL010000001.1 coordinate 11,298,527, forward strand.
AGTCACGTTGTTTAGTTTTGTTTTGGGGAGGTTTCTAAATCCAGTCGCTTTATGACATTTTGCTTAATGTTTTTCGTACTACACCTTTAATAACAGAGTTCACAGGAAAACTATTAACGCAATGTGGTTGTGGAGTGCAATGAATGAGTTATTCCTCCTATTAATAAAGACATCATTTCAAGGAATATTTTGTGTTTTATTCATTGACATAAGAATTATTAATCTGCTTATTATTCTGTAACATGGCAGATCACTTTTATGTTGCAGCAGATCTCTAAGTGACTTGTCTAATTTGTCTCTCCATGCTGGGCTCCTGCAAGCATTGGGGTTCTCATGTGATCGACCCATCATTCACAAAAACTGAGTAGTGTGGACTAACTGCTATTCAATAGATTTTCTGTCTTGCTTAATTCATTCTCTGCAGATATAAAGGGACAGTAAGAAATAAAATGATAGACATTCATTATTAGTGAGTGAAATGGACTTTACACGGAGGTAGTTGGACACATAGTCCAAGTTCTGCTTGTGAAATTAGGACAAAGATTTTGTATTTCTGCTTCAGAGGAATTGATCTGAAGAGTCAAATGAATTGTTAAGCATTTTGGGGAAATATGCTTACAGGGAGGAAGTGTAATTCCCATCACAGTCATCAATTAAAATGCACTTTTTTCTTTTACAAATCTGTTTTATTGGAGCATCACATCCTATTTACACATCAACTGACAGAACAATTATGTCCAGTTTTATGTTTGTTTAAACAGATCTACATACAGGTGAACAAATGAAAAGCAGAAATAAATAAAATAAATAAGAATTAAGTCATCTCAAATCTGTTGATAAGCCTTGAATTTACCCAGATCGTAATAAATGTGAAAACTGAACTGAAAGTAGAGACCATCCTGATGCAGTTTTAGCACTCTTAACTTTAAGCACTAATTAAAATGTTTTGAGAGCTCCTGGTAGAAAAAAACAATTGATTTCTTGATAAATCACGTCATCCTCCAGATGAAATAACTAAAACCAACTACGTTTCGCTTTTTAAATATTTGTTTATCTCTGTCACATTGCACTGTATCCAAATAAGTTTTCAAGTCTAGGTTCATATAATTTTGATACTGCAGTAATGCTCATATTTCAATTGCTTTTAATTTCTTGACATGGGACTTGTGTAAATCAACCACTGATTGCTCACTCTATAACATACAATTAAAAACACTACAGTCTATTAGTTTTTCTTATTTGTAGGTTTATATCGAAATACACTGCTAAAAAAAAAAAAAAACTAAGGAACACTTAATCATCACAGTGTAACATCAAGTGATTTTAACTTCAGATATATTGATCTGTCCAGTCATAAACGTAAGCGATTGTGAATCAGTTTCACCTGCTTTGTGCAAAGAAAGCGACAACAGGTGGACAGGAGAGGTAACAGCAAGACAACCCCTAAAAAGGCCACAGTTCATTTCTCTCTCCTTGTCCTTCCTGGATGATTTTCTCCAGTTTGCATTTTGCTAGCCCCTGGTCACCACTGGTGGCATGAGCGATACCTGCAGCCCATTCAGGTTGAGCACAGTAGGAAGAAGGTTTGCTGTCTCCCAAGATGGTCTCAAGAGCGTGGAGGAGATACCAGGAGACAACCCCTGCAGCAGGACTGGTATCTGCTCCTTTGTGTGAGGAGGAACAGGAGGAGCGTTGCCAGAGCCCTACAGAATGACTACCAGTGGGTTACTCATGTTTCTGACCAAACTGTCAAAGACAAACTCCATGAGGGCCGCCTGAGGGTTTGACATCCTTCAGTGGGACCTGTGCTCACAGCCCAGCACCATGCAGCTGGATTGGCAGTCGTCAGAGAACATCAGAATTTGGCTGGTTCGCCACTGGTGCCCCGTTCTCTTCAGAGATGAGAGCAGGTTCACAATGAACTCATGTGACAGACCTAAAGGAGTCTGGAGACGCTGTGGTGAATGTCATGCTGCCCACAACATCATCCAGCATGACTGGCTCAGCGGTGGGTCAGTGATGTTCTGGGGACGTATATCTTAGGAGAGTTGCACAGACCTCCACGTTCAACTTGAATATTTTGTTCTTTGAGATCCAATATGTGATTTAAGTGTTCCTTTATTTATTTTTTTTAGCTGTGTATTTTGTCCCAAAAGTGAACATTACCCAGAGAGAGCTCGCCTCTACCTCAGAGCACAACAGCAAGGTGAATCGGCGGAGGAATACATTGGCACGCTTTATGAGCTTAATTATATAATTATGTATTTATATATTAAGTTTCAAACCTTGAAACCCACCAAACAAATTACAGGACCAAAGCACAATGAGTAAAGAAAACACAGAAACTCCTGTATTAGAAGATTTTTTAATGTTTACTTCTTAGGCACAGTAATACCCAAAGAAAGAAAATGAACACAAAAGGCAATCCATTTCTTGATCCTGTGCTGCCTCTTGTGATACCTGTAGCGTCCCTTCAGTTAGCTCAGAGCTTTATTTTCACATTTAGCACCCACTTCATTCACCTTCCAGCATTCAACTTTACACCAGCAACCAACACTTAGATGCACTGTGCATGTAACACTAAAATACCACAGACTTATCTGCAATTCAGAGACTGAGTAGTGAAGGAAATGTCTTCCATCATGACCAGACTATTGCTATTGTAATTATTCAACACTTTAATTAATGTCACATTGTTCAAATGTAATTCTTAGTTGGCTGGAGCATCTCACACATCGGGTAACCTTTTATGTACAAGAGCACACTCAACATAGCACTGCACACAAGGTAAAAAAAAAAAAAAAAATGTACCCAGCCTGAATACACACAATACACCATACACATCTTTAAAAAATAGAAGAAAATAATCCAACACATTCACATTAACCATAAAAAGACAGCACAAATGTTCATCCCCAAACCACTTTCACCAGTTCCTCTGGTTGCACTGGGAGCACAGCTCACACATCAGGTGATATGATCATTACAGTTATATGCACTTGTCAAAAGTAGGGCACACACACACTGTGTGTGTGTGTCTGTATGTGTCTGTGTGATGGAGTTGGGGCATTCAGCCTCTATCAAAATAATTATCTTACATACACCATGTGAATATTTCACTTGGAGGAGAAGGCAGGACTTCTGTAAACAGCTTGCTTGTGTTTTTTTGTTTTTCTCTTTAAATATAAATATTAATATTGGTACTATTAAGAACAACAGCACAGCGGAGTGCTGACAGAAGGCAGGAGCATATCGAGCCGTTAGCGTTTATAGTCTCATGCTGCAATAAAAAGAAATTCATCTGCTCAGAGAAGAATATCATATACAGTGGTTAAAAACAAGGAACTGCTTTGGAAAATTAGCTTACATCAAAGAATCTGGAAAGGCGTCTTTAAAAAGAAGCAGGCATTGGTAACTCAGAGGGCCTCTTGGACATTTAGATGCAAGAAAAGAGGCCACAGATTTGGCGCAAGTTCCATTGATAAAAAGTGCGTGTAGTCCCGTGTGATATACAGTATGTCTGACAAGCAAAAAAAAAACTCCAAACTATTTACAGAATGTACATAAAGCAACTGGGTGGTTGTTTTCTCCGTCAGATACAGCAGTCTGTCAGTTCATCAGTAGGACAGAGGAGAAGAACAGACGTCACACTGACTAAAACAGGAACAATGGGGGTGTCGTCGTCTCTGTCTTGCTACAGCAGGTCCACACAGGCTGAGTCCCAATCACTGGCTAATGCCCTGATTGGTGTAGTAGTTGTAGCCATTGTCTGCGTACAGCTCCTCAGCACTGCCAACTCCATTCCCCACCTCTGGAGGGCATCAAAGGATGAAAAAAAGAGTCAGTATGTATTGTGGCATTGCTACAGAATCCCTGAAAGGCAAGGGAGAAAATAATTCTGGTGATCTATTTTCAAAGCCAGATCTAAATAATTTTCTCTCCTGTGATTATGACTAAAGAACAGGCGACTAATATAAAAAACACTTATTAAGAGTGTGTTTGTTGTTGTAATACTTATTTCGGCCACAAGAGGCACTGACACAAACAAGCTGTTTCCAGAAGTGAAACATTCACATGGTGCATGTAGGATAAATATTTTGATAGAGGCTGAACGCCCCAACCCCATCACACAGCCACACATACACACACACGTGAGTGTGCGCCCTACTTTTGACAAGTGCATGTAACTGTAATGATCGTATCACCTGATGTGTGAGCTGTGCTCCCAGTGCAACCAGAGGAACTGGTGACAATGGTCTGGGGATGTATTACAACAACAAACACTTAAAAAAAAATCATTTTACTAATCAGTTGCTTAATCATTTTGTTTCATAGGCTATGTAATGCTGTCAGAGAATATGCAATATGTTCTGGAAATAAAGCTTTGAGTGGGGGAAAATCACATTTGGTACTGTTCTGCACAAGCAAAATATTTTTTTTAATAACAACGGATCGAATAATTGATCATTAATTGATCATTAATGTTGTCATTAATGTTCATGATCGATCAAGGAGACAATTAAAATTTGCAACTAACAAACTGATTGTCAAAATAGTTGTATTTTTATGATTCTTATTTGATGATTTGATGATGTCTTCTTAGGTCAAAAACACGGGAGTGAAAACAGATCAGACTTAGAAGATGGATCACCAGTATTGTAACTTGCCTCTCAGGGCTTCCGTACATTACTATGAATCACTTTCACAAGAGGATGCTCGGCTTTGATCAAAAAGATGACAAACTAAGATAAAAAAAACAAAACAAAAAACAGTCACTGAGTGAAAAATTAAAAGATGAATGAGAAAATGATGAAGAACCTCAAACAGCTGGCACTGATGTGACTTACCTTTGACCCCCAGCACTAGAGGCTGTCTAGACAGAGTGGGGCGTCTATAAGCTCCCCTACACATGGCGTTGTGTCCAGTGGGAGGATTATGGGGGAGGTTTGGTGCATGAAGGGATGGATGGATGGATGGATGAAGGGGGAGAAGGGCAGAGTAGGCAGAGAAGTGACGGGTAACGAGGGATGCAATGGATGCATGGAATAAAGGGAGAAATCACACTGGTGGTAGCATGGAGAGGAGGTGGTGCACATCACACAGGCAGGCTGCTACTGGGGTTGACCTTCAACAGGGAAGAGAGGAAGAGTAGGAGCAAGAACATTCACAGAAAGACAGATGCATGCTGGGATGGAGTGACATGCTAGCTGGGCACCTGAAACTCAAAATGGCCAATTCTTCATATTTAGCTAAACATGTAGAAAACTATGATTCTTTTTGTAAATCAGCAAATATAAGGTAAAAATGAAAAGACAGAATTTTGTTTTGGATTTCAGGATCCCAACCAACCAATGAGAACACACTACAAAACATCAAAGAGTGACACACACACACACACATGTCCCTCTGGTCTCAGTGTGAGGGTCTTACCAGAGAAGATGAGTTTCTCCTTCATCACGTTGAGGTCTCTGCTGGACCTCCTGACTGCGGCACTCAGCATGATCTGTTCAGGGTTGTAGCTGCGCATGCCGCTCATCCGATACCTGCAGGGGTCACATGAGGGGTCAGTGATCTCCTCGAGACAAGGACATTGTCACTAAATACTGCTGCCTCTGCTCTCAATACACAGGTCACGGTCATGTTTTTAGTCCATAGAGGGATAACATCAGATCTTTAAAAGGAACTATGGAGTTTCTCTGTTTTACGGGAAACGTAACTTAACATGTTTGAGTATTCTTTAAGCAAACTGATTCCTATTGCAGCTACATTTATTGTTTTCCTGTGGGCACTGTATATCTAGTTAATATCTTATTCCTTTATACCTTTATGTCATTTTATTTATTGGTTGACTTGTCAGGGACAATGCAAGCTGTTTATAGTAACACAATACAGATGTGGTGCATACAGGATTTCTAGCCAAGCCTAATTTGTAAAATATGATTACATAAATACATAACATTTTGCTCTATTCTGTGAAACATGAATGTCTTGTTCGTCTGATCATCATGTGTTCGTTGTACAGAAGATGATTCCCTAGATTTAACTTTGAGTATCAGTCAAATCAGAGAAATTCATTTCTGTTAACTGAAAACAGTGTCCTCGTTTTAATGAAAACAGCCTTGATTTCAATTAGCCTGACTGCAGAGCATTAGTCACAATGAACTGTGACTAATGCACAGAAACAAGCAAGCTTTTAGCTCATCAGCATCAATAAAAGCTAATGCTGAAGCTCTTCCCCTGATGAATGCATATCTGTAGCTCGTCTTAGACGTTTAGTCGTTTGGCTTAATAAGATGGGTAATACATTTTAAATCTCATTGGCGACTTAAATGCTGAGGATATTTTGTGCTGTGTGGGTGGAAAACATTTATTTTATTTAACTCATAGGGATAGAGACATGAGCTCCTCCCTCGAGAGGAAAGTGACAGCAGTGCAGTACAACGATTCAGGTGAAACAGAGAGAAGTGAAAGAGAGAGATAAAGTAAAAGAGAAGGGCAGTGGAAGTGAAGTGGATAGAAAAATCTAATGGAGAGTAAAGTCTTAATAAAGAGAGAATGGAAAAAGAAGAAAGGAAGAAAAGAAGGATGAATAAAGACAGTGAAAGACCGAAAGAGGGTGAAAGGAGAGAAGACTTTGGGTCAGGAAGAGGTGACCCAGTTACCTGATCATGTGATAGCTGAGAGAAGATGCCAGAATGCAGCAGAGGAGGAGAAGAGCATGCACATCAGGCAGAGGAGAGAGGACGAGGAAGAGGCGGAAGGACAAAAAAAGGACAAAAGAAGGCAGGAGACAAGAGAGGTCAGTTTAGAAGCCAGCAGAAGCTACTGAAGAGCTCGGCTAAGCAGAACAAAAACCCGCACCGGACCGTGAAAAAAAAAAAAAATCACAAAGATCAGTGCTCTCCATCCGAGAGAGGACAGGAGGACGGGCCATCTGTCTCTGGAGTCGTCACAGAATCAAACAAACTCTCCAACAGAGGAGCAGAAATACTGAAGGAGTGTGAAGGGGTTACACATTTTAGCTTTGAGAAGACATGCTGCTCATACAAAGTACATCTTCTCTGTCACCACTGCTTTGTGACAACAGAGGTGCAGGTGGAGAGAACAGCAAAAATACATCATAGCAGCTAATAATGACACATTAACATGTTCTGAAATAAATAACATTATGTTGGGTCATTATTAGCAAAATCATTTTAAAAAGCAATTAAAACAAAGGAACAACATAATTATGTGTGAGTAGTTTTTTTAATGATGTGTTCCAGAGAGATATCTACTGGGTAAAAGTGTGTAGGGACGGGTATCGAGAACCGGTACCGGTTCCTGACTGATCAGTACCAAAATACTGAAAACTCAAACAATACTGTTATCAATATTTATTTAATGTTACGTCAACAACAAAAACAGATGACAGGGCAAAATGTTCTGCTAAATTTAATGAAAATGCTAAATACAATAACTCAGGAAAAAAATGTAACTTATTTCTGAAAAAGAGTCAAATTAACTAAATGTTGAATAGTTTCACATGTTTTCATGTCGTGTTAATTTTTTTGCACCAAATTATGGAAAGTAGTATCACTATGAAAATCACTAAGGTATCAATAAGCAGTATCACTATCAATAAAATCCTAACGATACCCATCCCTAAAATAGGGCTCCTACACATCTTCCATATAAAAATGTCACGTTTCCAGATTTCTGTGTAGATTCTGAACATGCATGTTACATGCTGACAATCTATGCTGAATGATTTGACACATGCTCTGCATTTAGCTTTCGTTTCTCATATGAGCGACACAATATATCACATCCCCAGCACCTACGCTCCTATTATTGTCCCTTGACATGTTAAATAAATGTATTATTGTCCCCTCCATATTGTTCAGTCTCTTTATAAATAAGAACTGAAAGGGAGTTCAAAAAAGTTAAATAACTTTATCCTCAAAGTGGCTGTGCTGATGGACTGCTCCAAACACCTTATATATTCAATTTCCCTTTAGAAATTTAGCATTTTATATGTAAGAAAACAGAATAGAAGCAATATTCTGGAAACACAAATATTTTTCTATTCTTTCTTTTCTTTTTTCCCAGACTTATCCAGACCTAGAAATAATTAAATTCAAATTCCATACTTTTCCATACTGTGTGGGAACCCTGCTAAAAGTGTGATACATTGAATAAGAGATGTAAATGAAGAGTGTGTTAATTAGCAGTAATTAGCGATATGAACTGTTTACTGTTATGTTTATACATCAGCAGAAAATGGGGAAACATTAACTCTTGTGTAGGAGCTCACTACAATGATTTGACTGCAGTTTTATCAACATGTGACTGGACTTACTTCTGGAAAATGAATATTCCTATGACTACAGCAAAGGAGATGAGGTCTGCAGACACCCACATCAGGCAGTATTCATCTGGTCTCTGGAAACACACACACACACACACACACACACACACACACACACGAATAGTCATTCAGTTTAGAGCAGGGTCCACCACTGGGTGGAGCTACATGACAACAAAAAGTCTGTTCAATACTTCTGCAAATAAACACGTTGAGCTTTGAGTTTTCATTACCAGGTCAGCAAATTACCAGTGCTTTGGATTGGTGGCTGGAAGATGGTTGATTGGTTGGAGTCTTTCCCAGGTTGTGAAATACAGGTGTTTTGTGAATGAGACCAAACAATCAATTACCTCACTGAAGTGTCCCATCATGGACTAGATTTTGTCTGAAAACAGAGCCAAGAGGACGAAGAGAAGTCTAACTGTCTCCCAGACTACTTGAATTACATTATCCTCAAAAGTTACAGAGTTATAGAACTTGCCCAGTGATGCCAAAAATAAACTGCCAACCCCTTTTTAATCACATTTAAATTAGGAATTTAAAAATTGTTTTAGCGCATTCTTGTGATGATGTATTCAAGAAGCCATGCACTTAAACACAATCCTTAATACTGTCATGTACAGAAACATCACAAGAAGAAAACCTGCAAAACAAAGTGGATGTCCTGAGGATAAATATTCACTTCCACCAATCTCAACAACATCCAAATGGCAGATGTCACTTGACTTTTCACAGTTCAAACTAACAGACAGCTCTGCAGATGTCCTGGCAGCCTGAACTCTGCCTCGACCTCAGCAGGGGGCTGGGGGTCATGTCCACATGTTGTCATGCAGAGTTCCCGTATGGTGGCACAGACGGGGAGGGCTTGGCCAGGCTAGCACGCTGCAAAAACGAGGCGGGTGATGCGATACCAGAGAGGCACAGTGTGGGTGTTAGCCATGATGAGAGGTTTGAGGAGAAGACTGAACTAGAAAGCCATGAGTCATACACTACAGGATACGCCACAGTCATGATGCCTGCCTTAATGCTGTGCTGGGACCTCAGATGATTGTTGCACAAAAATAAGAGGAAAGCATGCTCAGCGAAGGAAATAAACAGACTGGATGAGATCAGTCGACAGGGAGGCTCCCTTGATGATATCACCTGTTAAAATCTAGTCAAGTGGAGAGAGTAGAAACAGGCTGTCATCTAATACCGTCTACACTGATGCAACTTATAGCCAGTTTATGAAGCCTTTTACATTTATTTTTAAAAACCTGTTGCCAAGCAGCTCTCTCCCAGACTGGTGGGTACACAGAGAGACTGGTTGAACAGAAAAGGGAAAAAAAAGTTGCATTGCAAACTGATACCTGTGAATTTCCATACACAAAAACATGTCTTTACCATCATTGCCAACTTTGTCAATAGAAATTTTGATGACAAGTATTCGATGACATCCTTTAACTTCATGGCTAAACTGAGGAGAGACAACCTGTTTGTGGACACTTCTTTTATATTCAGACTGAAATAAAGACTAAGTGTAATGTTCCCAATGAAGATGGAGTGCCTTGTGGATTAAATATGTGCAGAAAAAACTCAACCAACTTTAAAAGATGCCGTCATTCAGCATCGGCTGACAAGGTAAGTATCAGTTATGCAAGTTGTTTGATTGATAACATGCAACTATGTTAATTCCCTTGTAGGACTAAATGTAGTGTTAGTAACAAAAAAAACAAACAAAAAAAAGTTCTGTGTGGATTCATGGCACATTGCCTGGCTCTGTTAACATACTGTCAAATTTATGGAGCCAAGCTCACAGTAAAACATCTACTCCTAAAAGATTATTTATGAATTCTTATAACTCATATAAAGACACTTACAGATAAATATTTACATAATTCGGTGCAAAGTTTAGCTCCATGTAGAGTGAATAAACGTGTCATTTCCCAGATAATGCTTGTCTGCCTGAAAGTTGCACTTTACACTACAGCTGCAACAACTGATCAATTAATCACTTATAAATTGATTAATAATCCACAGATCTGCAGTTTCTTGCGGGCCTAGTTAACACACTTTTATAATATCTGATTTCAGAGTTCAACTGAGTGAAACATGATGCCAAATTTAGCAGTTTCACCAGGTGATAAACATTATCAGTGTCAGATAACCAATAATGACTAATCAATAATGATAATTTAGCATTCATTTTCATGATATTTAACAATGTGTTAGTAACACCTTGCTGCCTTGCCTGAGATGACAAAACACAGTTCACCCTTCAGCAAAATACATCAAAGCATCACGAAACAGAAAACTATGAGCAACACACAACAAAACATAAAATTAGCACTACTCACCATGAGCCAGATGGGGTAAGGCACCTTATTGAGGATATGTGGGGCCTCTGAGGACACTGAAGACACCCCACTGCACCAAAGCACCGAGTACAACCAGGGCTCGTTGATGGTGTAAAGCGTGAGGTTGATGTTGCTCTGGGAGAAGTTTCTGAAAGCAATCACACACATTCAGGCACGGCTTTGAATCCATGTGCATTAAGGTACCAGCCTGATAACATATCAGGTTTGTGTGTGTTCCTACCTGATTTCTGGTGTGCTAGCCTGGTTGTATCTGAGCAGCAGCCTGTTGATGCCGTGCTGATGGAGAGTTTGAGGACTCTGTTTGTCCACTGAGGCCTGGATCAAACCGGGTGCCAAATGTCTCACCTGATCTCTGTCTTCATCTGGAGTCCACAATCACCTACACACAGATTACTGTTACACTTGTCTCATTGAAACTCAAGCATCAGTGTCTGAATGCATGTGAATAGAAATAAGGAAAACTCAGTGGCCACAGTGTGTGAATTTATATGGTTATTATTAGTTAATTCATATTTTTAACCCATCATAACCCATCATGTTTGCATGTTCAGAATGCCAATATTAATTTTGACAGCAATTTAATTTTTTTAGTTGACTAAAATTTAACAGGTTTAGTTTAAGTCTAATTCATTAATTAACATTTCTCTAGAATTTACAACTCATTATATAACTTACTCCTGTAGGAAACAGGAGGAAACTGGTCCTTCCTTCCATCATATGTCTGACATCAGGCATCTTTCTTTCATTCTTCTTTTTGATACATATATTTGTTTTGATTTGAGGACAGTGAAACTTAACACTTATTATCTTCAGTGTGTCAAACCGTCTTTTAGTTTACGAACTATGGCTCATTCACTTCTCTAATCAGTAAAGGACAGTAGTGGTTTCATTTAGCTCGTACTATATTTCAAGTTAAGTGAAAACACAGTGGCTCGGGTTAGTCAATAAAATAAGGTTAGCTTGAAAACACACATTGTGTTATCTTTGCATGAATTTTGAGTTGACTCGTCTGTAAATGTCGCTTCAATTTTGTTGTGTTTTTACCGGTGATTGCCACTCTATAGTGTTTACAAAAGGTATTATTTTCCTTGATATAAATTGTGAAATTATCCAAATGTCTGTTGTTCTTTTCTCCCAAACAATGACATTTCTGTTACTAATGAGACATCCAGCAAATGCATACTAATTGACTTCCCGGGTAGATCAGTACGATCCAATTATGTGCATCCAAACTCCTCACCACACAGAAATTGGAGCTCTGCCTAAATCATTCCTCCCTGACATTTTCATCTTGTTTTCATTTGTTGATGAAAGTGTCAATAGATTTTGGCATAGTTTTTGTCATCATAGATTACTTTTTAATAAGTTTGTCTCTTTTATGTCAATGAAAAACTGTTGCTGAAGACTATGATGAAAATTATTAGTCAACAAAATGAATACTACAGAATACAGAGCCAGACATCATGCTGTGTTGAGTGTTCAGTTCCTATATACTTACCAGGCTCTGAGGGACCCCAGACTGCTGCACAGCCTGCAGTGTATCATTGATCCAGCTGAGATTGCAGGGGTGCTCTGGAGGAGGTCTTCTCAGCCTGAAAACCACTGTGGTGTTATGATAGGAAGCCAGCTTTAGAAGCTGCTTCAGGCTGCACACACTCTGGTTGGCAATCAGATTCTTCTCGTGGGGGGACAGGGTGTGCACCGTCCAGAAGGGGTCATCCTGAGACACATGGACAGAATGGCATTAGGATGAAAATCACCCACGTGTTAAACAGGGGTGTGAAATCACTGTTTGTACTACTTAAAATATAGTCACTGCATAATAAAAACCTTCCAGCTGCACAACATTTAATTGATTTGGAAATCTTTAGAAATATATATATATGCTATAAGCATTCATAATCCTAATAGCTGTTTTAAAAAGCAACCATCAATGTGTTCTGTGGCGCGTTTGGACAACGCCTACGGGAAATAAAAATAGTTGAATGTTTTTCCTCATTTCCTTCACATCTTTTCTTGCCTCACTGCTCCCTCTCTCCTTGTCAAAGCAGATCAGAAGCTTCTTATTTACGTCTCACATGACGTGCTTCACTTTACTGACTGAAAAACACTTTAAGCTTTGTCATTCTAATAACAGATTTCACAACCAGGACCAATTAGGACACGTTTGGTCATATAGAAATCAGACTATGATTGTGAATTGTTAAAATTACAAAGAGAAGGAGCTTTTCCTGGAACATGATCTCCTCCTACAATGTGCACACATGCGATGTAAATAGACTGAGGGGGGGAGAGTGGAGGAAACAATGCAGATTCAAATACATTCTGACAGAGAAGCAGAAGCATAACAGCCAAGTGACTTTGCACAGCAATCTGATCTCATGTTCAGGCAGGCATTTAGTTATTGTAGTGTATTTTTAGCTCTTTCAGTCGTTTTCACTACTTGTATTTCTCTGCCTTTTACTGAATCTTTTATTCGATTTTCTTAGATTTTTTTTCTATTGTGTCTTGTTTTTAATGCCATGCTGATGATTTTAATATTCATTCTTTATTATGAATTAATGGATTTTTTGTATTTCTTTTTTGCCTTATTTTAAATGTCATGCTGTTGTTTTTTAATACCACGTTGTAAAGCACTTTGAGTTTTATGTTATGCATGACTGGTGCTACACAAATAAAAGTTATATTAATGATAACACAAAATGAGTTTAACTCTTCTTTTAGAAACAAATCTACACTGTGAGAGGAGGCTATACATTTAAAAATTTACAGATAAAAAAAATGCTTGCCATAGCAGTTTTTCAGTGGGTAGAAAAATACAGATAACAAATGCATGACTAGAGGGTGGTGTAGAAGGATAAAAGTGGAACACAGCAAAGTAGCGCAATGTATCTGCATCACTGCATCTTGTACCACCTTTATACAAATTCTCTTTCTTAGTAACATAATATGATTAACAAATTTACAAAATCTGCACGTAGATCAGCATCAACATCATAGAAAGAATAACTGACTATCAGAACAGACAGCATTTCTACATGATTGTTAAGCCTTGTTTGTCGGTGTGGTTTTATCCTGTCAGCATGCTAGTCTCACACTTCAGGCAGGTTGAAACAAACAATTATTTTGAAGCACTACTTGACCTGCATCCACTCTAGGTGCAGGAGAGCATCTCCACAGCATTACTGGATTTCAGTATTTAGATAAAACCAGAGCACGCCATGGAGGATCAATGAGCGAGGACACACACTGTCGAGTGCTCATGACTCAATGGGCTGATGACCTTTATCACACATCACTGCACCACGCCAGCACTGTCAAATGAAGCTGAAATGCCTTCAAAAGTCTTCATCAGCAACCACAAAGTACCTTGAGGAACCACTGTCCTGCATTGAGCTGCTGCAGATCTGTCCAGTTGAAGTGTGAGGCGTCGTCCGTCTGTCTTTCTGGGAAAACCTTCGCTACGTCTGTGGTCCTCAGCAGTGTACGGTCATGCATCAGGAAAGGCACTCCATCCATACTAATGATCAGAGGGGGGTGCAGACGGTTAACATGCATGTAGGGTAGTTTATAATGTTGAGCATTTTACAGTGGTTACACAGAATCCCTGATTCTGACTGGCCAGAAGGTGATTATTTTCAGAAAGCTGAGTACTAATAAGTGTATTCATGTAGCAGCGCTCATTTATAAGACTGCAACTAAAATTATTTTCGTTATCAGTTAATCTGTTGATCCTTTTCTTGAATAACAGTTTGGTCCAAAAAATGTCAGAAAATTGTGGAAAAGTATTGATTACTGTTTCCCAAAGCCAGTGTTGCTGATTAATTTAATAGTTGACAACTAATTGACTAATCAACTAATTGCAGCTCTATTTATCTGTATAATTTCCGATAACCCAACTGACATCAAATACAGAAGAGGGGTTTTTTGTCTTATCATCCAACCACTGTAATTTTTCTATTAATTCAAACTTAGCGACGTTTACACTCAAATTAAGAGTCAAAGGATCGTCAGTGGTAACTTTATCTGTAGCGTGTGCTCAGTAGAGGGATAAAAACTCTCAAAATCTCAAAATAAGCTGGTTAGAGGGTAAACTCTTGAAATCATGTCAAACAAGAGCAGAAGAGACAAGAGTTTGGCCCAATTGTGAGGTTTTTTTTGGAAAATAATGATGCTCAACATTTAAATACCAAATGACTTCCTCCTTGTTATCCAGTAAAAACAAGAACAAAACTAAAGACTGAAGAAAATGCCCCTGCTTCCCATTTCTCAATATTTGCTATTCAAATTCTTGGCAGAAAAGAACACCATTCATGTGTGGACATGAGGGTGTGTTTCTGGAGTAAAGAAAAACTTTAACCTTTAAAGTTAACAAGTGAAAATACTGTAATGATGAATAATAAATGGATAAACATGTTGGTTTATTGTATGTGTGTACGTGTGTGTGTGTGGTGTGCTGCAGGAGTGGAATCTCACTGTCGCTCTGGCTATCATCAAGTGTAATTACTCAGCACAGTCAGGAGCTCACCTGTCAGCGGTCTGCACCAATCACGCACTCATTCACCTCTCTTTTAGACTGTACAGTAAGCAAATACACACACACACCACACACACACACAGACACACACACACAAGTTGCTAATTAACTAATTAAGATGCAAGAGGAATTCTCAATAACCTTAAACACGCCACCCTACAAAACACGCCCTGCACCAGCAAAGCAACACTCCCCATCTACACAATCACTCATCCTCCATCACTGCACATGCATGAGTGGACATGTACACCCACTATCCATCATTATCCATCATATACTATGGCCACTACAGAATCCACCCTCCCCACTTCCTCTTTCTTCCTCCGAGTGTGTCTCTCCCAGCTCCGTCTGTCACCTCCCATTATTCCTGTGATGTCTTGCCTCCATCTACTGCCTGCTGATACACTGATGTGCTGTTCAAGTGATGTGCCCATATTGTTATTGACTTGTTTTTTTTATGTTGAAGGAATATAACTCTGCTTATTTCTCTTTGAACACTTGCCAAAGGTAGAATAAGTAGGATTTG
Source organism: Lutjanus argentimaculatus (assembly GCA_034769285.1). Lineage (NCBI taxonomy): Eukaryota > Metazoa > Chordata > Actinopteri > Lutjaniformes > Lutjanidae > Lutjanus > Lutjanus argentimaculatus. The sequence goes on from JAWZSL010000001.1 coordinate 11,314,294, forward strand.
TCAGCCACTGTTTGTAAACACACTAGAAAGATAGTTGATTGTTGAGTCTCATTCCCATGACATCAAATACAGATGTTTGAGCTTGGTAAAGTGGAAAAATAATGAGAAAATAAGAATGGCTGGCCCGGTATTTGGGAAAATCTTACATGGTTTGCCTTTAAGACTACATCTACTTTTATGAGTCACCTTATTCCATTATAAAGTGTTAAAAAGCAAACAAATATCACAATAGTATCGAATCGAAGATAAGTTATTGTTCCTAGTTAAGTCCTGGTAAAATGTCAAGAGCATTACATTTTGACTGGTAATATGTAGTGCAGTGTTTATCCTAATACTGGTATTAAGATGTTTTGGGTAAACTAACGTTTTCATAATGTATGAATAGAAACCAAACTGCAAGGTAAAATAGCAAGACTAAATATCCCTTCATTTGTTTGGGTTCCTCATTCTGCTGTATTGATCTTCTGTGTGTGTGAGTGTGTGTGCGCGCGTGTGTGTGTACCTGATAGCCACGTCAGCCTCTAACCCAGTGACGTTCATCTGCAGAGCTCGCTGGAAGGACCACAGTGTGTTCTCTGGAGCAAGCTGGAAACACACACAGTAAGGACAAACACACAATCATTACATGTAGTCCAGTAACAATGACCTGGCTGGTGAACTTTACTGGGAATCCTACCACTGCTGAGGAAACATTTTGTGATGACACACAAAATGTTTTATGAACATAAAATGAGATGTTCTTATTAATCATCAAAGAGGTTATGTTACAAAGTTAAAAATAAACATTACGTTGGTCTATCAACTCTTTCCTTTGAACACAAAGTACTGTTGTGAAATGAAAAATGGTCAGTGATGTGGACTACGCTTTATCTCTCCCGATCAATACCAAGTCAATAAGTTAAACATCACTTACTAGAAAAACATCCTCCTATGAGACCCTGTGAGTAAAGCTAGTGACCACCAGGATAGGAATGATGCTGTAATCAATACAGAGACCTTCTGGGAAACTGAGTCAAGTCATGTGATTCTTTTCCCTAGTGGGAGTTTCTCACAGCCTCTGCAAAGCCACTCCTAATTTTAGATCCCACTGTGAGGATCGATTGCTTTACACAAATACCACAAAAAGCAGGGTGTGTTTTGGACAGTATGAGTAATTGTTATGAATAACCACAAATAACCAGGAATCCACCTTCCCTTTCCCTCCAAGTGTTGCATAATACTGAACCAGATATTGTGCCAAGCACATAAATCCTTCTTCAGGTAATGTTTAGAAGAAATAACATTAATCCATGCACATAAATCCAGAAAGAAAAAATGTGCTTTGGTGTGCAAAAATCATATCTAAATGTGACCTTTGAATGCATATGCAGGCTCTAGCAGGTTTTTAAACACCGTAGTGAGGTCTACAATCAGATCAGATAGTGTGACTGAAAGCTGAAGAGACAGCAGTGAATCTGATCATAAACAATCTCAAATCGATCGTCTTCCACATCAGACTGCCAAGTCCTTGTCAGGCAGAACTCCATAAAATCCGGCAGAAAACACAGTATAGCCCTGCCATACATCAGGTAGCGAGAGCCCCAGGCTCTCACTCAGTTGTTATGCTTGTGGACTCTTTTCAGTTGCACAACTGCAAGGTCATTAATAGACTAGAGAGAAGAAAAATGAATGAAAAACAAGCGGAACAAATATCTGTAAGGCCAGAACAGTATCTCCTCTGCCTTCTCCACATCATAATTAAAGTGGCCCTCAACACTCAGGAGATTTGCTCAGGTCATCAACATTGCTGAGATTAGGGGTTTGAGCCTCCACGAAGCCAATATCAGGTAGCTATAAGTGTATGGCAGTGTAAAAGCCTATGTAACATATTTTTTTTTAAAGTGACCCAATTCATATTCCTACACTGTGATTGGATGATAGACGTCAGCTGACTCACCATGGGGGCTCCCTGGTGGCCAATGACATCAGGGCGTGGTTTGAGGGTGGAGGGGTCCATGATGCAGGGGAGGTGATGTACAGAGGCACCACATAGAGTCCCAGTAACACACTGAGATACAGGAGCACGACCACCACCTGGAACACTGGGAGAAGACAGACGATTATATAGAGCTCTCGTTAACCGAACATCATAACTGAATTTTTTTGACAATGATGGAAAGGGTCTTCAGGTTGTCCATCATTTTGACAGATTAAAACCCTGAGGCCGATTTACAGGAACCAGTGGTTATGTGGGTTGCAGCGAGGGAGAGATCACTTTAACCATACAAAAGAAAGATAGAGAAATCTTTAGCCAAATGATCAGCCAAGTTATCACAAACTCTCTGACATTATGTGCGTTGCAGGAGGGGAGAGAGATCCCAGCACTGTTGGCATGCATGGGAATGAATTACAATGTAATATATTTGAATATATTTCTTTTCCCTGATAGCCTGAATAGAAATTAAGTTGTTAAAAGGGTTTGAAAAATTACTAAATCTAGAGAGAAAGTCTATTGCAGCTAATAAATGAGTTGATAAAAAAGAGAGATTGAAAAGGTGGAGGATAGCTGCAATGTTTTGTGTTGTCAGCTGACCTCCACAATTGACATGAAAAGTGACTGCATGGTGGATGTATCTGTTCATCTTTTCTCTCCTTGCCCTTATAAATACATAATCTCTAAATTTGTTCAGTATATTATCAGAAATGTTATTGTGGGTTGTTTTTGAAAATTAAATGCTACTAAATATAGCGTCTCATTATCTTAATAAATTAAAAAATAACTCGACTCTCAGGTCTGTATGGTAAAAATGAAACTGCAACTAGCTGCTGGTTAGCTTAGCTCATCATAAAGAATGGAAATAGGGAGAACAATTAACCTAGCTGTGACCAAAAACCAAAGATCATTCAACCAGCACCTCTAAAGCTCACCAGTTAATACGTTATATGTTGTTTGTTTGATCTATAGGAAAAAACTTCATCTGTTTTTCAAACATATTAGAATAGGACATATTTTTGGCAAATAATTGCCATGGTGAAATTAATTTTTGCACAAATAACATTGCTGGCAGCTTCACCTGAGTGACCAGTGACTAATGTGGTTCATATGTCAATGCCGCATGTTTCAGTACACATCTCAAGTATGGACATAAATAAACAAATTAAAGGCACAGACAGCAGTGACATTCATGAGAAACTTATGATTTGAAATATTTTTGTTTTGATTTGTACCCAAGAGAACATTTTTGTGCGATCTAGGACTCCTTTTTAAAAATATCTATGACGTAAGTAGTTGCTGTAAATGTGGGTAATGTTCAGTACCATTTAAAGCACAATGGCCAGCAACACTGACATAAAGGAGATGCACTTTCCCCTCCATATAACTCAGTGCATGTGAGCGATGAGCAGTGTGAGTGTGTCGGTGGACACACACCCTCACGCACACACACCCTCAGCGCGCACACCCTCACGCGCGCACACACACACACACACACACACACACACACACACAGGGATGTATTTGTTTCAAGGTCAGCTCCGGGGTGGGTTGAGTAGACAACTCTTGTTACACACAGGAGACTCACAGCCTTCAGCCACACACACAGCCACAGCCTCACACACACCCACACACGCCCACACACACACACACACACACACACACACCCACCCTCACATCCTCTGCTGTAATGCAGAGTGGTGCCTGAATACCAGAGAAGCTAAAGTGGGAGTCATCTGGCCAAGACCTTTTCACCTTTTCAGGTCTCTCCAAAAGTAGAAACTAAAAATGTAGCAAATGACTAAACATCCCTTTTATTAAGTTAGTTAAATATCTCTTAGAATGAAAAAGACAAAGTGCCTTATCCAATATGAGGACAGTCATACAAAAGGCAGTTATGTATCTCTCTGAAAGTGAAATTCTCTGTATGTGCCTTCACATGAATTATGACATGACTGATTTATATGATCGACAGACTGCACCTGCAAAGACAGCTATTGCTCCCTGGCTAGAATTTCTTCAGATGACAGTAAAACTGGGACATCAATGACTTTCAATTCTATTCTACAGACACCAGCAGCAGCGAGAGTTAGAACACACACTAAGAGCTGCTAATCCCCAGGAAGAGTTCTGTACTTAGGGAGAAAACAATCCAAGGTGTCCTGGCTGGAAAACATCACATGAGCCTGCAGGAATGTTCGTTATCTCTGACACCCTGGGTGGAGGTCCTGGCCTCTGTCCACATCGTGTTAATCATTCACCACTCTTCCACCTGTGCGTGTACGCGTGAGCGACAGATGGTTGTGGCAGGTGAGAGTAACTCGTATTCTGTGTATCCATAAGTAAACATACTTGTTTTTTCTGCACGGGCGACGTGTCCAGCCACAATCCATGACAGTGCCGTGACCGCAGCGAGAGCCCCGATGTGCAGGAATGGACCTGTGGCCTGGACAGAGGTGTGAGACAGAGTGGAGAGGATGAAAGCAGGACACAGAGAAATAAAGAGGAGAAAATATTAGGACAAATGGGAAATAAGGTAAAGCAAAGATAATCAGGGTTAAAGAGAGACGTGCAAAGGAGTACAGAAACAAAGATAAAGCCAGAGAGGCGTTGAATTACAGACATTATCCACAGTTAAGACACTGGTAACACTATTCAGAGATAATAGCTATAATCTGTAGAGGCATTCAATTCGGCATCAGTTTCAGTGAAATTGTGAGTCCACTTCCATAATCTCACAGGGACACAGTAATTATTAGCTTCTTTCAACTCCCTGTATATCGTTCAGCTGTTAACTGTTAGGATAAATGTGGACTGAGTGTCTTGTCGCTGCAGTATATGCAGTTTAAATTATTAGACTTTTTCTTTATAGCACTGCAGTATATGGAAATATAATCACAAACTGAATTACATGCTTCTAAATTATCCACATACAGTGAGCTTGCAGGGATTTTTCGTGAGAACAAAAAAACAAAACAAACAAACAAAAAAAAAGATAAATGAATACTATGTATGGGTGTGACGATCCATCAGTCTCGATCATGACAACGAATCAGTGATCAACAATGCAATACGATCGATGCAAAATGAAAACAATAATCCTTATTATCATCTTTAAGATGGCCTATTTAAATTCCCATGCTGCAGGTTTCTATTACAGTTTCCAGCCAAGTGCACTGCAACCAAACTGTCTCCAGCATGCTAACATGTGTCATCTTTCACAGCATTTGTTTCAGTTTTTATGAAGATGTAATAACACTTCCAAATGTTTAACTGAGTTGAATTTCTTTGCGGGTGCAACTTTGTTCCTGCAGGGAGTCTGTTTTTCCCTGTGTCCTCAGCTGTGTTTCAGACATGAGATCAGGTGGATAGTGTGTTGCTGCTGGCTAAAAGTGAGTACTCCTGACATTAAATGGTGAGTCTCCTACACACTTATGAAACTATTAGCTCCTAGTCTGTCATTTCTAAAACAAGTTAAGAGTTGCAGGTAACAAGTTACAATTTCTGGTATGGATGTGGTGCTGTTGGGACCGAGCGAAGTTTAACTTTGGCCACAACAACAAAACTCTGTTGTTAAAATCAAATAGAAGAAATTAAATGTGAGTCTCAGTAAAGCATAATAACTTTATTGCTTGCCTTGTGTGAAGGGAGGGAGTGATCAGCCAGGGAACAAGAGTGTGTGGGATGACTTTCTGGGAACTGACTGTTTTAACTCCCCTCCCTCCCATTCAAGTCTATAACTAACTGCTAATATTTGTAACTGTCAAGACAGCTGTTACACTCAGGAATCTCATGTAATCATCAGGTGACTAATTGTGTTAAATGGGCCTATGATATTGTCTCACAACAATCACAGACCTCTTATTTGAATTGAATTGAAATTGTATCATGGCAGACTTTCTGATACTGGTAAATATTGTATCATTGTCCAAAGAATCAATAAAGTATATTGTGTTGAAACTTGTGATTTACACCCCTAATATGTTATTACATAACATAAAGATGATGCATCTGTTGCAGGTAGGATTGATTGATATACTGTAAAGACAGATGGCACACTGATAACAGTATTTGAACATCAGAATACCAGGCTTAAACAGGTATTTGAGAACTTTCATTAAAATTATAGAATAGTTTATAGATACTGCAAGTTTTTAAAGAGTTGTTATCCACATAAAAGAGGTTACAGCTTGTTTATTTTATTCAGTGCTCACAAACCACTGGTGAAAGTCTAGGCTGTTATGCAACAATAATAGACTGCCTACATCCTGCATATCACAACTCTCAGTTTAGTACTCAGACTTGGCATCAGCAGTGATTTCCAGGCATGAAAAGTAGCTCTGAGGCTTTCCTTTATGTCAGTGTGCTGACCTGCAGGGAGATGGGGATGACATCCCACTCTTGCCCCCATGTTTGATTGATAGATATCACCCCAACAATGGTGGTGAGCAGAGCAGCAGTCACTCCTATCTGTGTAGACAGAGAGATGAAGAAAATCAAAAGAGGCTGTCACTTAGGATAAATACATGTACACACCCACACAAACACACACACCGCAGAATAACCCCAAATAGCTCTCGGGCCTTTCCCACCACAAACACTGCTTGGTCCTTGTATTTGGTTTGCTGATAGCATTTTAGAGCAGGTCATTTACTGAGCTTTCACAACCCTACCAGGACAACACGATCCAAACTGTAAGTTCAGGATAAGTTCAGCTGATCGGCAATGAAAGAGCACACACACAGACACCAAGCAAACAGATAAGTGTATAAACACACCCACATACAACACAGAGATAGATATATATGTAAAACTCACCCATCCCCTTCTACCTTCCAATTTTCACCACTCACCCACACACTAACACTAACACAGTTACTCAGTCTCACATTTGGCACATTACCTTATGGAGCCAGTGCAAATTCAACTGTTGCCCAAGTGCAATGTGGCAAAGTGCTAAAACCTAAAAACAGAGATAAAACAAGAGACGCATATGAGGACAACTTTCAAAAACAAGCCTGCTGCAGATCTCAACTTGCTCAACATTGCCACGTAACTGGTTACTCCACCTGGCAATTCATGCAAATAATTCAAAACCTACTACATCACTACCCTTGGTAACGACTTCTCTGCTTAAAATGAACACAACATGTTTACTGTCTCCACAGTGAACACTTGATGTGGGTCTCACCATTAAAAATGCAATGTAGGTGAAGCCAGCAGCGGTGGTGGCCAGGATGGGAACCGGTGCCATCACTCCACTCCCCAGAGCGGTTGTAGAGGAACCTGCAGGAACAAGAGAGTGAATAACCACTTCACATGCTGACTGAGAGCTCACCTGCATTTTATCATTACTAACCAGTGAGAAAACTTCAGACAATTGAGTCTATGCATGTATGTGTCTTTTCGTTTTTGTTTTTAAAAGCATTATTTACTATTTTTACTTTGTTCTAACCAAATCATGCCTTATAAATTGACTTCCAATTATGTGAAGTGTGTTTATTATCTTATACTGACAATAACAGCCTACAACAGTTGTTATTTGCAGACTCTTTCACAAATAGATGGTTTACTGTCTATGACCAGTTCACAATATAGCTGCAAGACAGGTAAGATGAGGGTTAAAAACAAGGACACAAACAGAACAAAGGCCTTGTGAGTGACTAGTAAACTACTGCAGACTGTCTGAAAGTCAAAGACCTTTGAAACACCAACTCACATGCATCAAGTGCCCTGGAGCTTAATGCTTTATTGCTGCAATAAAGCGAACAGATACAACAATGACAGCAGCCTCAGTGACCACAGACAGCATTGTGGGGCTACAGGGAGAATTCAGACCAAAGAGATTATGTGATTATTATATTAATGGCTCAGTGGCAAATTATTGACAGCTGGTTTCTGTCTTCCGGATAGCTTCACCATGTCAAAAAACAGCAGAGGCAACAACAAAGATAACGCATGTATCACATTTTTTTATTTTTTGAAAACAGATGCAGCCAGACACAGTTGCTCAAAAGAGTGGAGAGTGACATGCAGAGGTGGTATCTGTACTTTATTTGAGTGTGGACTGCAACTAACTATCATTTTCATTGATGATTAACCTATCGATTATTTTCTTCATTAATCAATTAGTTGTTTGGTGTATAAACTGTTAGAAAATGGAGAAAAATGTTGATCACTGTTTCCAAAAGCCCAAGATGACGTGCTCAAATGTCTTGTTTTCGAAAACCTTGAAATGGCATCATGTCAGTGACCCAAAACAGAACCAGGTTGCTGCGCACCTGTGTCTGAGAGACTGGTGCCAACTTTGGTTAATGCTGGATAGTATTTACTGTGAATTTTACAAAGCCTCGTTATCAAAAACTGTTTTAATAATACTTAAAATTTGAAACACTAACCACCAGGAATTTTACAGTGGTTTATCATGAAATGGGTAGTCATTTTATACCTAGTTCACAGCTGCAGAGCAAAGACCACATGGATGAATGTCCGTTTTGACATGACACCTAAGGCCCATAGCACTAATTACTTTCAAAGCCTTATCAGTGATTCCAGTGGCACAGAGCCACAGCAGGGTCACTTAGCGCTGATGCTCCAAGCCCTTTGTGAATATATTTATACTGCAGATGGACTGGGACACTCCCTGCTGCTAAATCACTAGAATACATAAAGGCCAGGATATCATCTCTGTCATTATCTGTACAATCCATACAAAAAGAGCAGGAAGGAAAGCAGGCAATTTGTATACTTAAACTGACCCTCAGAGATGAATACACACTAGTGAGACTGCTGATTAAACTAGACTGGCGTGGATGTTTGGGGAACTGATAGAAGGGGTGAAACAAATAAAGATGTTAAGAAAAGGGCTATTGGTGGCAAGAGAAAAAAAGGGATAAATGAGAGAATGAAAGGGGGACTGGATATAACAGAAAACCTACATGGGAAAGGAATGTGAGAGGAGGTAATGGAAGGCAGCAGATGATAATAAGAGAAAAAGGTGACATTGTAGAGGTTACTGAGAGCAGGTGCAGAGGGGGAGGGGAAAGGTAGCTGGAGAGAAAGTGCAGGCTATGTGACAGCAGTAGAAACATTCTGTACTAGGAAGAAGGAAAATTGTGTTTGTGTGGTTTTGCATTAAAACAGTGGAAAACAGATTCATCCCGCTTATAGGTTTGGAATAACTTTTACTTTTGGCAGCTTTATATTGTTTTCAGTCACATAAACTACGGCTGCAACCAACAATTATTTTCACTGACAATAAATCATTTGATTATTTTCTTGATTAATCAATAAGTTGTGCGATCTCTGTCAGAAAATGGTGGAAAACATCAGTCAATGTTTCCCAAAGCCCAATATGATGTCCTCAAATGTCTTGTTTTGACAACAACCCACAAATATCAAGTTTACCGTCATAAAGGAGTAAAGAACCCAGAAAATATTCATTTAACATTTCAGAAGCCAGAATTAAATAATCTTTTAAATACTGCAGCTCTAATATAAACAAGTGGTCACATAAACGTGGCATGGGGCTGAGCCACTTACAGAACAGGAAGTATTGGGCGAGCCATCTCTGTTATGTAATGGCGTAATCTGGGTGGTCTCTGCGCAGATTAAGGCAGAGGACGGATTAAACTGATTATTTAGGAAATCAACAAGCCGACAAGCATGGATAGAATTCATTTACAGTCGAAACAATATGGTGACAGACGTTCAGTGACTGGCTCCAGTTTGACCCTACAGCACACAGCAGCACTCGGGATGGCTGCGTACTCACCAGTTGAACTCGTTGTAGTCATTATGTGCCTCCCACCAGAAGTAGAACCAGACCAGAAGCAGACAGAAAGTGAAGAGGAGGATGAGGGACCACAGTAGCTCCCACTGCACACACAAAACACAGACAAATAAATACAATTAATTATTTCTGTGGATCCATTAGAATTGACAAAATACATGACAAAAGTCCATTTTGTGACACAAAAAGCACATTCACTGCTCCACGGCATTACATTAAACTCTAAGCAGCTCTGAATGCTGCCAAAAAATATAATCAAAGCTAATATGCCGAACATCCGTTGGAGGATGTTGTATAAGTCAGCTGTGTAAGCATTACTTCAACTTTTCCAGAAGATCTTCAGAGACCTGCCGGCAGAATTCATTAGAAGTAAACTTTCCGCAAACTTACCTACATTGAGCACAGGGATGTCAACCTGGTTGCTGACCTTTGCAGAGAGTATTCCCTTATACACTCTCCTCATTATCAAGGAATGACTTTTATTAACTTCACATGCAAGCTGACTAATTACTGTCATCCTCTGTCATGCACTTTTGTACCAGGGCAAATATTAAATTGGCTATATATTCAGGCACAGAAACACACCCCAGGCCATACTTAAGAGGATAATGTGCATGCAGGCATGCTCATCTCCGTCTTTCACAGCGTACTTTAAACATCTACGCTTTTGCTGTGAGTCAGACATGAACCTTAAGACCTTTTCATAAAGTACAGAAAACTGCTCATAATATGAAGAACTCCTATACACATGTGAAAGAACCAAGCAGCAGCACTGTTGACTGACTTGAAGTGTGCCGATAACCATTAGGTAACAGACACATACAGTGATGACAGAATTAAGTCTCTAGTTTAAAGAGTTATCTGACGCCAGTGAACACATGAAGTGACAGGGTGTCACAAAAACACACATATTTTGATTAAATTCTTAATTAAGGACTAGCTAGGCTTGTTCCATGACTTGGATTCTCTTTAATCTGGACAGACTGCACATTTTGTCAGAAAACCCTTTCTTCAGATGTCCTTCTGGAGGAAAAAAGTCATATCTCTTTGAAAGGTCAACTGTAATTGCAGTCATTACAGATTTTAAGTGTCAATCATGTCCTTAGGAAGGCTAGAAGCTTTTGGCCAAATATGTGCACATATTTGGGTAGTACAGATGAATTTAAATTACATTGATATGTGGTTTAGAGCCAAAACCATTAGTCATTTGATTAGTCATTCAGCATTTTCAGAATTGATTTATCAAAGCACAAATGGTCAACATTCACTGGTTTCAGCTCTGCTAGTGTGAATATTTGCTGCTTTTTACTGTTCTATATCAATGTCAGTTGAGTAGGTACAGACAGATCAATTCTACAGGATCGATACATTGATTCTCACAAGCTACTCATTAGGTATTTATTCTGCTCAAAAACCTAACAATAGTAAAATGATATAGATACAGTGTGGGTGGCTGCATCACTTCCAAACATTTCAGTACTTTTGTAGGCTATATGTTTGTGCCAATGTACAGCCCTGATGTTTTTATTTAGCTTGCCTGTGTCGCTTGACTGTGGAAACCTATGAGACATGGGAACTGAGCATGAAGCCGTGCACAGTCACACACATCAAACTCATCATTTAAAAACAATTCCCCCTGAAAGTTAGGAGGCTGGACAAGTACAAGAAAATAATTACTAAATAGATTTTTTACTCTTATTAGCACAAATATTTTTATTTAATTTTATATTTGCTTTTGTAATAAAATTGTTATTGGTGGCTGCTATGTGTCATGTGATTTTCCGACATGTCATCATGGAAAATAACATACCCATCAGAAAGATGAGCAGTATCTATATTGGTAAAATTGAGACAAAACATATCAGTATCATATCAAATTAAAAAGTTTGCTATCACCCATCTCTAAAATGGAGTATCTTTGGGGTCACACAAGATAAGTAATTTGAAAATGTCACTTTGAGCTCCAAGAACCCAGTGATGGGCATTTTATAAAATGAGTGATTAAACTGAGAGAAAAAAAAACAAAACAATAGTCACCCATATTTTTTAGTTGCTGTCTAAATGCTCTTATAGTGTGTGCACTGTAGAGTCAAGATAAACACACACAGTTAAGCAACCTAAGCATATCAGCTTGAATGCACCTTTGTTGTGTGTGCAGAGGATCAGATTATTATCGCCCCGACCAGCTGATGCGACACACAGGTAAGACAGTCTGCCTGACCTGTTTATATCTGGTCTCACTCCCTGTATGTTTCTTCTTTTCTGACAAAACATAAAAGCTTGTCAAACTCTAAATATGGAAGTTCTGAACTGTGATTCAACCCACTGCCTAAAATTATTTTAAACCATGCATCATTCGAAGGTCATGTTTCGACCTCAAGCTTGTTTTAAGAGCTTTCCCACATTTCAACATTCAGCTGAGGTCAGATTAAACGTGGAAATCACGATGGTATAAAGATGTATTATTTAATTTCTGGGCATGGTTTTATGGCATAACAGAGATCAGTTGTACAAAAAAGGGAAACAAGCCCAGTGGGAATGCTGATTCAATCCCTTCTCATATTTGGACATGACTTCTGAAGTACATTTCAGAAGTGTAAGAAAAACATTATTATGTAAGACGGTCCTCTCACATCAAATAATATGGGCACCAAATAATTTGGCTGTCTTTACATGAAGAAAATAACCCTAAAAAAATAAAAGCAGTCTTTCTAGAGAAAAAAAAAACACCCTGCAATTATCTTGTAAAGCGCAAATACTGTTTGACTCCTCAGGTGTTTTTATCTTTATTACTAAATTCCAGTGAAAAAACAACAATGTTTAAGCTCACATAGGTTTACCTACATTCAGAGGACATGCAAATCACTTCAAAAGATAAAAAGGTTACTACAGTCTCTGTGGGAGGCAGAGCTTCTTCTTCATGAGAAAGCACCGATCCTGGTTCCCAGGGTCCGTAATGACTACCTGGAAACACCTGGGAGATCTGACCTTGCTCCTGAGAGGCAACATTGTTCAGCCCCTACCCTTTCATTCCCACACCCTCTCCTCCCCTGTGGATCATAATGGATGCGACCTGAGTCGCCCCTGGGAGGGAAATGACGAGAGGTCAATAAGTTACGAACACTGAGGTTTCTTTGATTAATCAGATCGCCTAATAAACTAAAGCTTGGGTTTTATTATCCATTACTGGAGTTTCTGTGAGGTCAAGATCAATGTTGTTGATGTGCGTTTTTTATCACATATGTATTGCACCATACATCACCTATATGTCAGTATTCATCTCAACAGTGACAAAAAAGTCGTTTTGTAGGTATTCGCTGGTATTTCTTAATGGTATTCTCTGGTCATTGTAATGATATTTCAGAGTTTGCCTTTTCCTGGAAAACAACTAAAAACTGTTGATGGCGCATCCTGGTGCATGCTCAGGTCCTGCCGTGCTGAGCTGCTGGGCTGAGTCAAGCCAGGACAGCTCTGTATATGGACAAGGGCCATAAGATTGTGTCTAATGAATGACACTGCAATACTGGCTTGAATATCGCAATTATATATCTCTCGAGGCAATCATCCTCCATCCTATTATCCTTATTATTATGACTTTCATGTGCATGATAAAAACTGAATCCAATTGACAAGTGCAACCATCACCTTTCTCAGCTCTGAACCAACTTAAAAGGACCAGTGGGAGAACATCTTGTCTGTAAACCAGCATACAGTGCAGTTTGCTAGTCCTTTGTTCTTAAAGGGATAGTTCGGATAACTTCTGTGCTGGTATTCCTCTTTGCTTCTCCCAAGTGGCAGTGGCTGCCCGGCATTTACTGTAGGAATACATTTCCGATCAACAAGTACCTCATTAAATAATCCGAACTATCTCTTAAGCACCTTGTTAGGTCTGATGTTCTCTTCCTGTATGCCAGCTAACTCAGCTAGCAGAGCTTGTCCAGCCTGACATGACTTGCCTGCCCTGGTGACATCACATTGCCATTCTGCATGGCAGGCATTTTATTTGGGCGCAACACCACATTGCACGGACTGACAGTGCGGCACCAGAAATCTATCAGACCCAGACAATCTGTGGGAAGTGTCTGAGGATGTATGCTAACCTGTAAGCCGCTCTGATAATTACTCTGACTGGTGTAATGCTGTTCCTTTCTCCCTTGGAGAAATTATAGAGGACAAAGGGGACGAGTTCTCCTTGGGGAAAATTCTACTAGCTACTGAATTAGCTTTAATTCAAATCAAATTATGTGTGAGCTGTAATTAAAAAGTAATTAAAAATATTGGAATCACCTTTTAAAATTTCCTAGGACCCTTTCTAGCAGTAGTCTTGACAGCTGCTTATCACAAACACCACTGCTAAAAATAGGGGATCAAATGGATCAAAGAAAAATTCATAGCAGTTTTATAAACACTCTTATTAAAAATAAAATTAACACATTACTGAAAATCCTCCAGTTGCACTCTGACCACTAAAATCATAACTGCTACAAACAAAGAATCTTTATCTCTACCGGCAGAAGTTTGGAGGGGACTATGCATTTGGTTGTGTCAGTGTGTGTGTGTGTACTAATCTCACATACTACTGGATCCATTGGCATATATTGTATTATAATATTATTCAGTGTTGCCCTCAGAATTCTTTTCAGGCCAGGTGGCACACACACACACACACACACACAAACACACAAACAAACACACACAAAAAAAAAAATAGATGAGAGGTGCAGGATGGCATATTGACGTGTCAACTTTGTTCAGATGGCTTAGCAGGCGGTCTGCAATTTATATTAGCGTTAATAAGCTGCATATATTGCATATATGCAGCATATATAATAAGCCATGTAAATAATCACCTTTGCAAACATTTGCACATCATAAACACAGTGTGCATGAAGTGCAGATCAAAGCAAATCACTGATTTCTGAATGAATGATATTTGGCATTATTTCTGGCATGAAAAAATTAAAGAAGAGACATTTCAATACCATTTTTTCCTCCCTGATATGATTCCTGAACTTTGCGTACTGAGTACCAATCAAATACCTTTAAAACAAAAAAAATCTCAGAGTCTCAGCTCATAATCACAAAAGAAAGACAACTCAAAAAATCTGCTCCGGTTTCACTACAGATCCCTACAACATCACACCAAATCAAGAAATATTTACTAAAATGACAGTACCTGTATTCCCAGTTCAATAACAGAGGTTATGTACAATATATGTACACACCGGCACTGTACAAATGGTCAGTCATACAGTCACTAACTTAGTCAGTCGGGTTTGCTCAATCGGCCTTAGCTCCATTAAAGGACCAGCATTCCCTGGAGAAACTCCAAGTGGGAAATATGCAATCCACTATCATTATTCCTTTTCTTAGTTGTGGAGATTGACAATTTTTGAAAACACTATTTCCACTGACTGCTGATTCATCACTTCTCTTAACCAGCCGGTAAAGGCCACAAGTGTCTCCCCTTCAGTCCATACATGCTGGACACACAGCATGCCCTGCACTCCCTGTCCCCCGATCACATGCCCCCAGACACACCTGACGGAGACAGTGTTAATCCTTTTTTAGTGTAGGCTTGTGCCAAGGTTTTGCTCTGGCAAAGTTGGAAATGGAGTGCTAAGAAAAACTAAAAATGGTGTGAAAGGCTATATCACTGATGACTCACCACTGTATCAGAGGAAATTGCATCAGTGATTTAACATCTGGGAAAAGCAGGTGTGGAGAGTGAGAGATAGAGACAACTTTGACCTTTGCTGGTGTCACTTAAGTCTTTACTATTTCTGAACAAAGAATATTGTAGTGGGCCTTAATTAAAAACAGTGGATTTAAAGTGACTTTAAAGGGACTGTCTGTTCAGAGCCACCACAGAGCAGCATTGCAATAACAGCCAACACAATTTTACCTTTCTCTTTCCCTCAGTGGCTTTCTGTCTGAATTTATTTGTCTGGACCTTTCATGTCTCACAGCAGGTCAAGTACAGTATATTACAATTGAAACAGCCAATAATATAATTATTAAATGGGCTTATTGGATTTTTAAAATCTTTTTACGCAATAAACTTGTGAAGTTTAAAGTGATATTCCACCCAAAAATGAAAATTCACTCAATATGTACTCACCCCTATGCCGATGTGAGGATGGGTGAAGATCTTCAGTTCACAAAACAATCCTGGAGTTTTAGAAGAAACAGGGTTGCAACCAATGGCAGTGAATGGTGACCACAAAAATCACAAAATGTCTCCATCCTGCTCGTGTGGTGTAATCCAAGTGTCTGTGAGCTGCGACATTCAAATTTGACCCCAAAAGACGCCATTTACACCATGTTTTTAGCCGAAATGTCAACTGTAGCCTCCCAGGCAGCATGTAAACATGGCGTCAATGTATTGCGAGACTTCGTATATCTCTTAATGGATGCACTGTGAAAATATCGCGAGATCCCTTGTGCATCTGGCTCGAGTCTGAGAGGCTACAGTTGACATTTTGGCTAAAACATGGTGTAAATGGCGTCTTTTGGGGTCAAATTTGAATGTCGCAGCTCACAGACACTTGGATTACACCACACGAGCAGGATGGAGACATTTTGTGTTTGTTTTGTGTTCTTTTTTTTTTACATTTTATCTGTGGTCTCCATTCACTGCCATTGTACTGGATTTGGCTAGCAACCCTGTTTTCTGCTGAAACTCCAGGATTGTTTTGTGAACTGAAGATCGTCACCCATCCTCACATCGGCATAGGGGTGAGCAGATATTGAGTGAATTTTCATTTTTGGGTGGAATATCACTTTAAAGTGTGTCATAATTCCATAATTATAAAGAATTGCGTGAGACATATCACTATAAATAGTGCTATAATTCTTTTAATTAATATAAACACTAATTTTCTTGTTGAACTGACACCAAGCTACTTAATTAATATTTCCTTGCATTGCATAATCACAGCTCCAGAATAGTTACCTCTCTTTATTTCACGTTCTGTAGCAGAGAAAATTTGAGCTCCATTGTTTTTTATATGAGCAAGATGAGTCTTAAATAGCCCAGCATCATGTCTTCTAGTTTGAATTTACTTCTCTCAAATCAACTTAATTGTAATATAATTTAAGTCATTAGTATTAGGGAATAACCTCTCTAAACTAAAACAATCCGCTGGCCCAAATTTTGCAGCCCTATTTGTGGTAACCTTGGTAAATATCCCTCTTTGTATGCTGAACCTCATTTGGAGTGTCAGGTGAGTTAGCATTCCTATTTACTTTAGTTATAATAGATTAATGCACAGAGATATATAATAAATTGACCTTTATGCAACTTTCTGGCACTCTCTATGTAGCCCTTTGGGGCAATTGGAAGCCCATCAGATTAAAACCAGGAATATGAAGCATGTAAGGAATGGTCAAACTACAGTACACAGTAACATATGTAATTTATTCCATATGATTGAATATCCTATATTCATCTGCCCTACTTTTCCCTGTGAGGGCAACTGCTAATGATCTTGCCACCATGACTGAATAAGCCTCTTTTTCCTCCAAGAATGCTTCAATATGTCAAAAAGGATCTAGGCTGCAATATAGTGTTATATCCACAGGATGGTTATTACTAACACTCAGCGGCTGCTCTACATCACAGTGTAGGCCTATACATACATGGACAGGTACACACTTGCTTATGTACTCAGGAACACAAAACAAACACACAGACTGTATGATAATTTAAATCATGTCAGTACTATCCACTTTGATTTCCATCTGATTTGCAAGTAAACCTTTGGCTGAACATTGCACCAGGATGTAATATTCCTGACACCAGGGCTATGACAATAACCGCATTACTACAATACCACAGTCATGTGATGTGCGCCGCAGGGCTGAGCTCATTACTGTCATCACTGCTGATTTTATTCTGTAGGGTCAATTTCATGTTATCCATTGCCAATACATTTGAGATCTGAGCTGTCACACACACATGCCCAGTCAGGGACACAGCCTCTGACTGGTCGACAGACTCAGCCCAACGCACCATGGGATTGCCATGGATGGCTAACAAACAACTGTTTTCAAGATGGAAAAATTAATAATTACAAGTGACATTCGGTGTTGGATTTATCATTATGAAGTAATTTTACAAACTCTTCAAAAAGACACCTCTGAAGCTTCTGAAAGGGATGCGATTACACCAAAGACACGTTGTAGGCACAAAGGTAATGTTATCTTAACAAGAAGGGTCTCCCCTTCCTTCTGTTAAGCCAGAAGGAGGTTCTTCTTCCTCTTCTTCTTCAAAATGTGCAAAGAGCTGGAGTTTCTAAAGCTGCTCCCAGATCTTTGAACAGCTCCCTTGTACTGTAGTGTGTTATGTGATTTTCTTTTTCTTAAAAGGATTTTATAAAATTGTTTGAAAATTGAAAAAAGCATTGTTCAGGAACTGTATCAAAGTCAAGGTATCGGGGTCTAAAATTTTTGAATGATGCCCATCTCTAAACTAGTATAGTGGTATTTATTCAAGCTGTCAACCTACAAATGCAGCTGAACTCTGACTCCCTTAACAGCAGCAGTACACAGGGAAAGAAGCCTATAAATCACACACACTAGTATGTGGATTACTACTCCTTGTATCAGTACAGTACGTCACCATGTATGGTGACTCACTGAAAGTTGTAACCACACCAATATTATAAGACTTGCCAGCTTTGTGAACACTTTCTGTGCTGGGCTGATTATGTGATTCTGGCTGTGAAAACCGTATGTCATATTGACATAGGGAGAGATTAGTCATCAGAGGAGAAGACAAGACAGACAGATTATTACACCACTTTACAGTAATGCAGCCTTTAAAGCCTGGGCAAGACAACCCTTATGCCATATCACAGTATAATGATATTCAAAATCTAAGACGATATCTAATCTTATATGACGATAAAGATATATCGATATATTGCCCAGCCCTGATATAATGTATGCTTTGACTGCCAATATTAGAGTTTCCTAAACCAAAATAGACATTCAACATTCACATATACACATGCTAAATTACTGTACATGTATAGAAAAGATCATTTAGTGCAGATCTCTGCTACTGTAGACAGGACACAATTAAATGATGCAATCAATTAGATGGCAGCTTGTCTCAGTATGTTGCCATCTAACATGCCAGCACTGTGGAGAAAGAATATGGTGTGGGATGATCCTGAAACAACTTACTGTCAAAGATAAATACAGACAGATACAAACAAACACAAACATGTTGGCGTGTGTGTGAATAAACTTGAAAACTCAAGTAGGAGAGACATTTTCAGCCCACATGCACCAGAAAAAAAAGCAAAGCTGCTTTAGCTGTTATTGTTTTGCTGACGGGGCTTCTTTCACTGTGAGGCACAGCCTCACATGCCTCTCTCTTTGCCTCTATCTTCACCGGATTTAACACCTCGGTCCCTTGTCACATTCCTGAGCATATCCAGATAAGTCCCTGGCATTTCACACACTGCTGTGTGCACTGTTCCATAATTCAGCCATACTACCAGAGCCATGCACGCATGAATAAGTACAGGCAAATATAGCACGGTGGTTCTGAAAATTGAAAAATCCACACATCTTCCTAATAATGAATTGATAGTTAATTCCCTTTATATGTTTAGACATATCCCCCTTTACATCAAAATAAACAAATACAGAAATAAGTGTTTTCTAATATTTAAAAGGTGCAGTTAGCGATGTGGGAGAAAACGAGTAGAGAGGTTGTTGATATTTGAGGTGTAAACGAATACAGACCCACCCCTCCCTTCATACTCCACCCTGGGCTCTAACCCCGAAGTTCATGGTTGCGCATTGTCATGGAAACGGCCGTAGAAACTAAAGCAGCAGTAAAGCAGCTGCAATAGCCAAGTTGTGAGTTAGCACACTGCTAAGCCGCAAAGCTAAGGTTAGCTGACCCGTCAGACAACTGTACCCACAACTTAACTGCTATTATAAATAGATAACATCACAACAACAGTACATTTTGGCAGATTAGACAATATGATGAATGCCCGACGGCTGTTACTGTTATGTGAAGCACTGCAAAGCTAATGTTGCTCACCTGTCCAGCAGAAAGACGGCGACCTCCGCGTCTGTTTTTTAATCCGTTTTATTCAGTTTTTTAAATTTATGCTCCTCCGACTGTTTTCTCTTGGGCTGTTTTTCAGCCATGGCGAATGCAAAATGTCATATATACCGTGTCTCTTTCTTACTCCAACTGCGCACGGTACGCGACCTACTACTCCCCCTCCCCCCTATGTCTGACCTGTGCACGAGTATGAACCGACCCCCGGGCGATGAGGGGGTGGACCCATGTTTTGGTGGCTCGGTCCGAGCCACAGATTTACCTGATGAAATTCAGAGCCCAGGCTGTGTATTGAAACCGGATTTTTTTTTCAGCATGCTCTCAGAAGTGACAGCTTGCGGATAGTGAGGAGAAATACGGTGATTTTGACAAAAAGTGAGTCGGATTATATCGCTAACTATACCTTTAATGCCCAACTCAGCTTTTATATGTTGTAAATTAACAGGGAATCATCTCCCCTTGAAAGCCCCTTAAATCAGATTACAGGTCACATTTTTGTTGTAATGTTTGCTGTTGTTGTTGTTGTTGCTGTTGTTGTTTACCCCTTCTTGCAACAAAAGTCTCATCTTGAATTCAGTTTAGAGGCGGTGACAGTGCAGGGCCACGAACTTCATGCCATTGAAATATTCTAGATGTTCACATTGTGTGCATGTTTTGAATTTACTGGATGGTTGTGATTACTTCTTTAAAAAAGTAGATCACATACCTGACAATATAACACAAGCCACTTACAGTATGCATCAGCGCTCAACAGCCAACATCTACATTGTTTCCTTCTGTCATCAATAGTCATCAATGAAAGTTTCCTTTTAACAATATTGATAAAAATGTTCAGCAGCACAGCAAATTACAATGCAGAATTTGACCTGCAATACTCATATCATATTTTATAGTAGATGTGATTCCAAAAATCACAGATGAATGAGGTTGACAGATGCCCTAGGGAAGATAAAGAGAGGAGATCTAGTGGAGGAATAAGAACCATGAAAACGACCCTCTTTGTTTTTTTCCCCTTTTTGTTGAACAAACGGATACTTGATAAGCCAATATCCATATGATGAACTATTACCATGTCTGTCATTAAAAATCACTATCACTAACCATCCCTCATACCCTCATCATTGAGTCACCTCACATCTGATTTATTGACGCTTATGACCTTTCAGGCTGACCATTAGAGGGAAGACAAGAGGATGAAAAGAATGTGATCAGGTTCACAAAACGTCACCAGACCAAAAACTGAAATCATACAAACAAGAAATTCAGAGCATGCAGGAAAAAGGGAACAATTTCTAAAATCAACATCTCTACAGTAATCATTTGAATTGGTTTCTACTCATTTCATCTCTAGTTCTCTTGTTATTGTAACTGTTAAAAATCAAATGAAACAAATATATACCACCATCATTCTTGCAATCAAGTAAGTCTAATTGCTAGTTCCAGGCAACTGTTTTATTTGTAAAACAAGACTATTTCACAGGCCAGGACTAATGAAGTAGGGCTACACAAGATCACTGACAAATGAAGGCAGAGCAGCTTTGCTTCTATTTTTGAGGCCTTTGTGTGACTGAATGGTAAAGACTGGCTAAATGGAAATACTTTCAATTATTACTGAGAGGCCAGATCGGCTTGCACTGCATGACGTGGGCTGTCTTCCTACAAAGCACCTTGAACACAGACAGAACAGAAGCAGCTTCACTAAGACAGCCAGTCAGCCTGAACGGCTCATTACAGTGAACAAAGATGAAAACAGGAGAGAAATGGCATGATGCACTTGTGGATTATGAATGAGCCTACAGTTGTTTCAACATGAGATTCTCAGTTCTCACGCTCCTGTGATTCGCTCAGGTCCAGTTACATGTAGCTGATACCTGTCCTTGATTGGTCACAGTTTGTTTACAGGGATTGTTAAAGATGCAGAGTTATATAACATCACCTTGACCTATGATAGGAAGCATTCTCACTGAAAATGACAGCTCTCTGCTCCTAGTAGACACTCAAATAAATGCAGACATATAAATATAAATTGCTGATTACACAGCTGTGTTCCTCCATTTTTCATAATTAATGACAGTATTAAGACAAAGCTGCAGCATTTGTCTATATTTAGAATTACAGTTGAACACATCATTTTGGCTTAATCTGTTCTCTCTGCTCTGAGGGGAAAATATTGAGGGGAAAATATTCACTTCCTGACTGACATTGAGCGGAGCCTACAGAGTGCATGTATCTGACTAGTAGGGTTAGATACCAACTTCCAGCTTCTCAATTTCAACTTTGTTATTTATTTTGAACATTTTGTTTTTTTTTTTTTTTTTAGAAAACTTTACACACCACACAAAATAAAATCCCTCCCCCTCTCCCCTCCCAAACCTGTCCTTACACCCTCCAGCCAGTATCCTTCCTGTTACGTTGTTCTACTTACCACAGTTGTGTCTCTGTACTGCGATATTTTCCCATTAATAGTATGCGATTCACAAGTATTGGTTTCATACTAAGATTTTGGACATACCAGTAAGTCTCCCAAATTGTTATTATATCATACTAAATAGCATATTGGTAAGGAATTTCAGACACAGCCACTGGCTGAGTGTTGGCTGATGTTAGTAAAAATGCTAAGCTAACCATGACAGTGAAAGAAAAAAACAGTTACTTCCCACAACAACTTATCCAAGAGCTAATTAATTACCTGAAGATGTCCAAGGTGTCTACGCCTCACTTGAAGTTTTGTTGTCCATGGAGGGTTAAGTTACACTGTTTAGACACTGGCTGCAGGTGTGCTTAACACATTAGCTGCAGCAGGGGACTTTGCTTGCAGGCCATGAAAAATGGTGCACTTACACCTTAAAGTTCAGTACCCAACCCTACTGACTAGCCACCTTTTCCACCACAGCACCACTGTGGGCTTGGGCTATCTTCAAGCCAGCAGCTGTTAATGGCCTCAAGCCTGGAAAACACAAACCGTTTTTGTTTTCACTATCACACCAGAAGTCCTGCAGTGTTACCTAAAGTAGTACCTAAAACCCACCCATAACATGCCACTTTGGTGTAAGTGTCACCTAACCTGCCCATTTAACACGAGAAATGTTTTGCACAAGCTGTTAAATAAAATGAAAGCCGAAGCAGCTGTTTGTTTACTGTTGCAGACCTTCGCTTGGTGGAGAGTGATGGAGGCTTGACGGTTATGTCAAAAATTCATGTTGCACAGCACAAGAAAGTAGTTCAGCGAAAGCAAAAACACTTAGCATGGTAATTTTCTCATCATAATATCATATTAAGCATGCAGAAGAATCTTTAGTGGCTGCGAAAACCTGCACAAAATGCAAAAGGCCGTACCTGGAGCCATTGTTTGGCTTCTGACAATAAATCCTCCCAAATGTTAAACACTTAACCTTTAGTTAAAAATACTTCCACAGTATGAAAATACTCCACTACAAGTAAAAGTCCTGCATTCAAAATGTTACCTCACCTAAATAAAGTTTTTTTCTATTATCAGAAAAATTTACTTACTAGTATCAAAAGTTAAAGTATTTAAATATGCAGTAAAAAGGTCCCGGTCAGTGTTTTACTGTTTCTGATGTTTCTGGATTCAAATTACAGCCACATTAATGTGCATGTGGCATTTTACCACTGTATACGTTTATGGATGAACTCATTCTAACTAGTTTACTTCATATACACCTGGGCAATTTAATCTACATCAATGCATCATATTCTATAAGATCAACATATGTATATGTACCTTTTCACAGCTAATCCAAGAAGGTGTTTACAGTTTTTTCTCAACCCATAAAGTAATACTTCATCAATCAGTTTATCAGAAATATTCACATTATAAGTCACCAAAATTTGGACATACAATATAGTACAAAATTTGCCTCTGCGATTTAGTGGACTTTAAGTATAACATTGTAAACATGGGAATACTAAAGTAATGGATGACTGACATTGACTACAGCCTGCAGAGTACATGTATCTGACTGTGTGCTTCTTACTGCGGGGTCAAGACAAGTGCTATCCACCATCACACGGTCAAAACAAAGGATGAGCACCGCGAACAAAGAATGCTGACTCTGCACTATCCTGTCAGTTGGCCTGAAAGACAACCACTTGCAACAGGAAACAGAGCTACACAGTGTCCAGTTTCCTGCGAACAGGAGGGGAAAAATCAATCTCTTTATTTACTTCTGCTTTTTATATGATCCAAGAGCTATCAGAGTTAACCACCCACCCCTGCCTGGGATAGGTATGCTTGTTTACACACCTAATGTGGGTTTAATGCAAGCCATATATTTTCTTTGGTGCATCTGTGTGTGTGTGTTGAGTGACATGAGCCTATTGTCTGTGTCCCAGGTTTCTGCTTGTCTACTGTATGGTATGTGGGCATAAATAAATTATCCACCCGAGAACATGTGAGTGCACACAAGGGCACTGTGTATTTAAGTTTGTTGCAGCAACATAACCTGTGTGTCCTTACTAAATACGGAGTAGAGGAGATAAAGGGTAAGCTCAGGATGAATTGCTGATCTTGTGTAGACTGTATTACTTATCCTGGCACATGCTTAATACTAGAAAAAAGCACAGCACTATTCTTTGGTTGGGATTGTAACTGTACTGGTTGCGCACTTAGGTCTAAAATCTTATTAAGAAACTACAAATGTGTTAGAAGTGATAAAATATTAGTTAAACAATGCATAATTAAAGGGACAGTTGAGATTTTTTTGAAGTGTGGTTGCATCAGGTACTTGATACTTACTTACTGGATAGTGTATTACCTACAGTAGAGAGTGGGCAGCATGCCCCCAGTTTGGTGAAGCAGACAGGTGTCCCAGTTTAAGAAGTTAAACAATGTGCTGCTGTAGACAGAGTAAGCAACAAAATGTACTTTGCCACCTAAAAAAAGAGAATCTATATCAGTTCAAGTGTGCACTATATTTTCCCCACTTTTCCTTGCTGTCAGACAGCCTTTTCCAAACAGAAAACTGCAGTCAGTGCTGAAAATATTCTAAATATAATATACAGTAAAATTAAACCAATATTGTTTTTTTTGTAGGCCTTTTTTTCTTAGGTGGCTAAAATACTTTTTACTTCTGTCCATAGCGGTACATTGCTTAGCTTCCTACAATGAAACTCCTAATGCTTTTTTAAAGTGGGGGCATGCACTGAACAACCGCCAGGCTCGTGGCTTGTCTATACAAAACATGTACGCATTAAAAAAAATAAATAAATCATGATTTTTCATTATAAAATCTGATTAAACTCAAAAAAGTGCAGAATGTAGAAGATGACAGACAACTGGCAACAGAGGAGTATTGTAATGTCAGATTAACCTCTATGTGGAAAGCTCAAGGTTATCTGATGGGGGATAAGCCAGCAAGGACATATTTAGTCAAAGATAATTGTTCTTTGTAAATCAATGTTGAGAGAAAACATCTAGAGACCATGAGGAGTAAGAGCACACTGCTGTGCATGCCAGACACAAGATGCTTCTATGGGTATTATATGGATTTTCCTCACTAGTACATTCAGTTACAGAGCACTTTTGAAAAGGTTCTGCTTCCTACACAGCATCTTATTATTCAGAGCAAGTGAAAAGATTTGCATTATTGCAACAGCTATAATAACAGCTTCCCAACACTAGGAATACCATTTTTTATATACAAGTTTTTGCCAAACACGTAGGTCCTTGGTGGGTCATTGGAGGATGTAGAAAACAGACATACTGTAGTCTCTAATTCAAAATAATTTAAAAAATTAATACTCTACATCAGTCTCCCTCAGGACAGCTACACAGCTTTCATGGAGAATGACCTTGACAGGATAAATTACGCAGAGAATGAGGCGATCAGGTCTCATTCACTGCTAACCTGCTGTGAGCACATGTGCACATACTGTATGAGTGTGTCTACAGCATATAATTATCTTGTTGGATAATCAATGAAAGCAAGGGCAGCCTCACTGCTTTGCTAGCCAGTGTTGTTTTGACAATACCATGTACCCAAACATTAAACAGTTTTTTTTTTTCATAGGGAAAAGGTTATCTATTTCCAGAAACTTGCATAAATTTGCAAGATGCAAAAGATTCATGCAGTATGAAGCTGCAAGGTCAGTCAAGTGTCACTCTAGTGCATTAACAGATTGGCTGCTGAAGGAATGACTGACATGTACTGTCTTGTAACCATCATATACATGTACACAACATATATCTTGCTCTATGCATTATGCTACACTGTGTCAGAGTGTGTTCTGTTAGAAAAAAAAATCATGATGTGTTTTTTTCTGATTGCTGTAGTGCATTCACAAAAAGGGTTTCCACCCCCTCTCACCTTGGTGGTGTCATCATGGGAACGTTGATAGCGTTTCCAGCGGCAACCGTAGATCCCAGTGATACATGACAAACACAGCTGGCGCTCATAGACCTGGAGGGGTTGGTGTTTCACCATGCTCCTGCAGTCAGTCCTGCTTCCAGAGCTCTAACATCCCACTGACTACAAAGGATCCTGCAGGAAAAGAAAACATGCAAAATGTGAGCATCAATGTTGATGCAAACAATATAATTACAAAATGTTGGACCCAAAACATCAGTAGGGCAACCGTTACTAGAGAAGAGAACATGTCTGGCACTTTGTATCAAAAGCATGGTGCTTTTCAAGTCAGCACGTGCTTTCTATCAAAGCCCAGGCTCAAATTAAGACCTTGTTTCCCAGCTCCCGTTTCCAATGACAACTGAGACTGCTAGGAGCTTTCGTCAATATGATCAAGGAAAAAAAAAAGAAGAAATAGAAAAGGGCTTGGTGAATCGACCATCTATTGAAAATCACATTAAATTACAGTGACTATGAATATATCACACAGTCACGACATATCTGGGCCAAAAGGAAGCATGTAAGCCCCATCTCTTCCATTTATGTCAGATCCAGAACAAAGTCCAGGCAAAGAAAAAGGCCAACAGGCATACAAAGGATGTAATGCAACAGTGACATTTTAGCAAAACCCTTCAACTTCAACAGTAAAAAAAACTGATACATGCTACTCTGTACAGCTTTTAGGAGTCAACATTGAAACTAAACCTGCAAACAGAGCAACAATAATTCTGTGTTGCAATGAACACAAACATGTGTACAGGGTAGGGCTGGCTTCTAATTGTCAGTAAGAGGTGTTTTAGTTGATCAAGTTTTCATTTATCATTGTTTGCAGAAAAAACCCCACCTCAAACTCAATTCAGGAGCTGTGCCTTCCTGTTAGGCCCAGAAAGAAAATATCAGAGGTTCATTGCAACATGGACCTTTTTCCAAGTAACACTGTAGTCAAGTAGCACTTACACTGTTTTAGTAACTGTGCTATAGCTGCCATCAGCTTGTAAGCTCAGTTAGCCATCTTATTACACTGTGACAGAACCTCTAGCCCAGTGTAGACGAGTTTGACGACAGGGAATACAGTACTGAGGTGATTTACAGCAGCTCTGGCTCCAGGGACAATGAAGACATGGCAAGTTAATTTGTAGAGAGTTAATTTGTAAGTGCACATCATCCACTGTGTTGATAAGTCTGCAAATATTTTTTTTTTGTTGTGAGTTATTTATTCCCGTGTTTTGAATGAGACTTGTGTGAGGTTAAATTGTATTGAAATAAATTGACAAAATGTTCAGTGTCCTTTGGCAGTTGTTAGACACAGAATCATAATTGCTTTTGCTATTAACATTTAACTGACAGCTAGCTTAATGGCCCAAAACAATATATTTAAATAATTAAATTAATATCAAAAATGTGGAAGGACTAGTCTGCTGCTCAACATGGAGAAGCAGCAGAACACTAATAAACTTTAGAAGAAACCCAGCACTCTTAACATGCCTGTCTAATGTTGTGGTGTTGACCATGGTAGGATATACCAGGCTGTGAATAATCAGAGTTATAACTCAGTCATCCCATTGAACTGCTGCTGATTCAGCACTGAGACTCTGCAATCGGCTATAATAACAATAATGATATTAAAGCAGTGCTGACTGTTATCACAGGCTTACATCACTGTTCAGGGACATGATGGAGCCTGTTGTGCTGCTGCTGCAAAACACACATCTCAGTTCAAAAGTGTGTCTTAATGTTATGAAAGCATAAACTGTGCATAATTAATGGAATTTCTCTTTGCTAATGAGAGTGAAACAACCATGCTATACACACAAACAGAGCATTTAACTGACTGGTGATATTACTCTTTCTTTGCAGTTTGTGAAGCACGGCTAGCACATGGGTAACCAACATCTGATCTTTCAGAGCATTTCTGCATGTTAACTACACTCTTCCTGTTGTAATCAGGCTGTCTCGGGCTCTGGGCAGCTGCTCATTAGCATCTGCAGCAGTGGCCACGTTTCCTGTTATTAGAAGAACTGTTCTGAGGAGGGCGGGCCTGGCCCGAGGGGAAAATGAACCTGGTCCACCCCAGCAGGACCACAAGGGTCTTGACAAGCAATGTGCAAGGCTGCTATATGCCTTAAAATGAACTGGTACCAAGCCTGCAAACTGAAGAAGAAAAGCAAAGATGCTCAGAACATTAGCTGAAAAATCTGAATTCTTGTATGACAGGAAGTTACATAAATGGGACACTGCAGCACTCAGGAAGAACACAGTAAAATTCTTAAAATTTGCCAATATAATCAACAATCTCAGAATTAATTACTAATTTTGATCTTCAGCAATTAAGTCTGGACACTAATCAGATCAACAGAGGGAATAACATCAAAACTGTTCAATTAAATGCAGCAATTTATTACATATTATTTGAAATATTAATCAAACATTAACAATAAGTAAAAATACATGCAAACCCTTTACCCACAGGCCAATAAAATACAAACTCTGTCAAACAAAGCCAGCCTTGGATCAGATGAATGCAGAGAATCATTTTTCTTTTCTACTACCAGTCTGTTATCAATAATCACCTTATCGGACATGAAGTCTGCACTACTATATTGCCCAACATCAAGCTGTCATGCAGCCAACCTTACTGAGAAGCTACATGGCATTCTGAGGGATTTAATCAGATCAGGAACTGCTTGACTACTGGCATAGCAATTATGCCTGTCTGATATTTCTTCTGAATAAATCTTGTCTGTCAATGGATGGGGATCACAGTGTTGTAAGCACAGGATTTTGGGTCTGCTGCAGGGATAAAATTTGCAAATTTGCAAAAAAGACAGCAAGCACAAAATCCTGCAGTTTTTAGCTACACTAGCAACAGGGCTTTAGGGATGGTGTTGGCAGTCGCTCTCTCTGAAGGTCAAACTCATCCAGTCCCAACAGGTGAAAATCATTGCTGGTCTATTTGTTAATCACTGAATTCCCAGGAAATTTTATTGAAAGCATACAGGAGATCTATCAATATTTGATTTATTTAGGTTTTTTGCCATTTCAGACCCATCATTCCATCACCTGTTACAGACATATACCTTTTAGGTGATCAATTCCTTTCCAATTGCCAGTAGATGAATTTGCCTTTCTGTTTTGTTTTTTTTTTGTCTTATGTGATGACAAGAAATGCGAGACCCAACTCATGTCTGCACAGGAGACCAGAAGGAGAGATTTTGTTAAAAGTTTTTGTAGCTTCTAACTGAATATCTATGGTTTGAAGTTTAGTTTCTCTCCCGTGTCCCAGCTTGCACTTTCAGGTAATAGTTTTATTTGACCATTTCATGTTCACTTTCAGCTGTAAAGGAGTCAGTGTTAAGTTACTCCTGAAGAGATGCCAACATTTCCTGATTTTGATGTGACATAATAAAAAACTTCTACATAACAAAATAACAGGGGACTTTTATTGTGAAGAATTTATAGGAAACTAATGTGTTATCCACTATTTTACAATCGCTTAACTCTAGACAGGTGTTTCATTACCCTGGGCAAACAAACATAAAGTCAAACAGAGTCATGCAAAGCAGACATTCATATAGAAGTGAATGCCAGATGTTAACAGGTGTTAGTGGAGTTTTTTGTCTGGCATAGGGGCTTTAGCGATGTAACCATTTGTCTTGTGATGCACTATTCATATATTTATTAATTTCTCTCTCAGGGACAGTGCATATTAATAAACATTACTGTGCATATGTCAGAATTAGCCAAATGACTAGTTTTCATCTGCAGTCCCTGGCCAGCAACCCCCAGCTTAGAAATAAGTTCTCCAGCCTTTTATATTTTGTTAAAAATTTGGCCTTTGATATAGAGCTACTTTTAGGTTAAACCCTTTTGCCCAAGTAGAGATAAGGATATCTTTTTCGTTTTAAAAGTGTTTTTTTTTTTTTCTTCTTCTCATTTTTCATTCATTCATCTAAGCCTATAGGTGGTGGTAAATATACTTTGGAGAACACTAATATAAAATAAATCAATTGACAGGCATGAAATTGGATCAAATAATTCAATATTAATATTGGTAGGCCTTATTTTCATTGGCGGTTGAGTATGATGCACAGCTCGTTGAATAAAAGACAAATATGGATATGTGTCTGGGCATGCTGACCAAGCCTTTAAGACAGAAAACAACCTTACAACTGACACAGTAAAGTACCATTGGTGTGTTCATCAAGGCAAAGTAAGAACCACTTCCGCACTGTCATGTTGTCACTTGTTGACAAATTATAATGTTCAAACCTGTATCCACAGCAGTGTCTCCTTGTTGTTAAATTCATGAATCATTGAGATTAAGTTACAACATGTTTACCTCCAAAAGCTTCCATTCATGCCAGCATTGCAGCCACTTGTATCCTCAAAGTCAAAAAATTCCCACACCCTCAATCCACACACACACACCACACACCACACACACAACACACACACACACACACACACACACACACACACACACACATCACTGCTACTTCAATTGAGCTGAACATCAAACAGCCCTTTAATTCCAACTATTTGATGTGAGATATTATCATAATTAGGCAGAGCGGCACTGAGGCCACAGATTTGTCACCATGAAATGGCAGGCTCATCCATTTTTTACTCCTCCAACCCTCCTCCAGGCTGTATTAAGACAGAAGGAAAAGGCACTGCGATTAATCCGTTTATCAGCATGACGTCTTTGCAGAAACTCATCAGCTAAATATGATCCCATGGAGACAATTAAATCTTCATAAACTGCAATGAATTGGGAAAGCTGAGTTAAATACAGCACGCATAGTAATCTTCTGCACTTGAATCTCAGAAAGAAACGATAGAGATTTTGCACTTGCACTGCCCATATTTTACCAACATGGATGTGACACCTCAGGATACACTATGTGCAATAAGTGTGACCATCATATGCACTGTAACAGTGACTCAACTACTGAACCACAAAAGCTAAAACAGTTCAGTTCAAAATAAGAAAAGAGCACGTTCCTCATGCTTTGTTTCACATTAAAGCTTCTAATGAATATATCTACTTAGCCAAGCCTACACTACTTCAGATTCCTGTCCGATACATCACCTCTTTGTGACTGAAACAGATATAACCAGTAAAATCAAAAAGTGATGAAGGCTTTCCACCACAGAAGAAGCAGCTTCACTAACATTTATGTTGCCTGAACTTAGTTTAACGAGAAGGGATGATATAAGGGGTGTATAAAAAAAAAACCCAAAAGGCTGTTGTCATCTTCTTTTCTGCTGCCTCATTTCCTCCAATCAAAGGCACAGCGAGGGAAAACAGTCTGCAAGGGAGGAAATGCTTCAGCAGTTTCCCCAGCAGAAAACACTGTCTTCTACTGACCAAGAAACTGAGGGGCAGGCCAACCAGCAGAGAATTATGGGATTGAAGGCCACACAATGGTGAGAAAGAAAAGCTCTTTAAAGAAATAGCTTTCAAAAAGGGACAAATCATCGTAATCCAACTACCACTGTCATTCAGCACACCACTATGATGTACAAAGAGTGGGCAAAATGGCAGTAATGCCTGTTTAATGTAAGATGTTGTAGTTTCAATTCAGCCTTACCCAACATGACAGAATTGTCTGATCAGTATTTGTTTTGAGTTCACTAAAAGGGCAAAAGAAAATTACTCGACATAATGCTAAATTCTCTGGAGCCTATTATTGCAATGTGGGTCCAAAATTCATACATTTAACTCATTATCTTGTCCAGTGGAGCATTTTAAAATGTCAAAAAAAGAGATGAATCAGTGTTACAAACAGACTTTTGCATGACACAGTGGGATTTGGATCAAAATTTGCGTCAAAGCTAAAAAAAAAACTAGAATCAGAGAAATTTGGGTGCAAAGGCCATAAAGTCTGCATTTTCAAATTTTGCACAAAAGCAAATTTAGATGTAAACACCTTGGTCACGTTGAAAGTCAGACACTCCAATCAATAAGATTAAATCTACATCAACAAACTGATTAAATACAACACAAATATCTACCCACATTACATTAAGGAATCTAGTTAGTCTTCTACAAATGGGCCCTCCATTTAATCTTTCCCTGCTCCCTGCCATGTTGAATGATCTGAATTGCTTATTGAGATGTGCAATGGATACCAAGTAGCGAAGCACCATGGAGACTTGGCTGAACCATGCGGCATCAGAAGATGCCTGCGAGGGAGTTGATTAGTGACACATGGGTGATAAAGACCATTATAACAAGCAATGAGAGAGCATTACATCAGAGCTGCTAAAGCTGGCTCAGCAGTGACAGTCGAATGCACTTGCTGTCGAGAGTATAGGATCTGTTAGCAACATTTAGACCTAAATTTAAGATCCACCACCCCCCAAATAGTACTCTTGGCACTGGTAGCTTATCTTCTTCTGTTTAATCTAAATAATCCACTGTCGCTGCTTTCTGTAAAGTGAACCTCATCACCTCCTGTGCACTGTAGAGCAGAACTGCAGCTCAAGCCAGTGCAGTACATGTAAAGGCTTTTATAAATTGGTCATTGGTTCAGTCATTATTGTGATGTATCAGTTGTCAACAGTGTGTTCTGATCAAAAATTCTAAAAAAGAAGAAAGGCTCATTTTCATCTGATTAACTCTGGAAGGCTACAGATAAATAGGAGCGGACCATCAGTTGTGTAAACAGAGCTGAGTATAGACAATGAAGATAGATGAACAAACTAATGCTGACTAAGCTTCTCACTGCTTTCTTTAATTCCCCTTGCCATGTGACATAGTCAGGTGAGTTTGCTAAACAAAAATTTGGAGACATGTTCTAACCGGCCACACATAAATGACATGTGTTTGTGCATGAGTGCACACACTGCACCAACTCCTTCGAGCTTCAGGTGAAGCAAGGGGAAACTACTGTCACAATGTGACCCTGTTAAATTAAGTTTATTCACAAAGGAGAGCAGTGGATCAAATGAAAGAGGAGGGCTCAGCTCAAAATTAGACTGTAGAACATAAATTCCGCAGGAAAGTCACAACACTTGGCTGAAGAGCAGAGTGGGATATCACAATTAAGTTAGCACACATTTCCAAGGCAATCATGTAGCAAGCACTATAAAAACTAGTAAGTAGGCTTGTGTCCACCACATCAATTAGCTTATCCATGCTAAATGACTTCTGAGGCCCTCAAAGTGGCAGTTTTGTTTTATTTCTTCTACCCGTATGATAAGAATAATCACCAGCCAAACAAGCTGTAGCCACCATCACTGGGTCTTGACACTTGCTTCAGTAATCATGGAGCTGATGAACAGAGGATTCAATAATAAAAACACCAACTGAGCTACTCAGTATCTAAGGGCATAAGCTCCCTGTAAGATATTTTTTCCGAAGAAACCTCAACACCTCCTAACAACAATAACCAACCCGACTTCAGAGGAGTGTGCTCACTTGAGGACAACTTGTAAAAAAAATGGGGCACCTCATTGCAAAAATCAATATTTATGCGTGTTTTGGTTCAGACACTACAAGACCCATCAACGTTTGCCCATTTGCAAAACAAAACATTATGCTCACAAGGTTAAAAAAAACATTATTTTCCCTAGAACATTTTTCTTTTACAGTCAGCTGTGAAACATACTGGTCAAACTATTTTTACTCCTTGCCATCTTCGTGATGTGCAGATCACTCAAAATTAAATAAAATAAATAACAAATTCAACAAGGCATAGCAATAAGAATATCAAAAATGTTAAAACAATCTAAACTTTCCACAAGAGGTAGCAAGCTCAGTAAAGGAGCATACTTTGAGGTCTTAAGGTATTGTGTGTAATGTATTAAAAATGTAGTACTATATAAGTGGAGCTTTTTCAATTAGGGTTACAGCTTGTTTATGCCAGTTCATGTGGAAAGCCTCTGTATTACCCAACAAAAGAAACGTTTGGCATCTTTCCATCTAATCTCAAATGCAACCATAAATATGAACAGCTCAACACAAGTTATCAACATAGTTCTAAACAAACACTATAAATCAGTCCCATGAGTCAGTGTGATGGAAGGCAAAGAATTAATAGCCACAGCTTATAGCCCACAGCGCCTGTTGATCCAGAGCCTGACAGCAGTGTCCCACCACAAACCACTCTCAAATTGTCCAGTCAGCTTTGCCAGTCAGTGACAGCTATCGCACATGTAGAAGGAAGGTGATTTGTGATAGCGATAAAAACATCACCTTCCACGAGCCATAGGTCCACAGGGTGGGACTGAAAATGAGCAGGAAAAACTAACCAACTCATTCCACTTCATTAGGGCCACCAAGGGTGACTAAAAAAGTTGGGATGTTGTTAGGGTTGGGCAATTGGATGAATATATCATCTATCAACGATGGGCTGAATCCATCACCAGTCGATTTTTTGGGCTGATTTTTGGGGCGATATTTGTTATTTTATTTCGTTAATGTAATGATCTGCAGAGAGACAGCTGCTGCTCCACGCTGTGCTCTCATCCAGCAGCACAGTACACACCCACTCAGCTGGACCGTGAGTGCACTGAGCTGGGTGAGAGTGAGAGATTAGAGTCTTTGCAGTCTTTTCACACAGTGAATTAAAGATTTAATATGACCAAACCACAGTTGGTGGTTGTTGGAAGAGTGGGCAGACTAACAAAGATGGTTTTGGTGAGTTTTACATGTTTTTCTGTCAAGTTTGAACAAAGTGAATTTTCTGAGGATTTAACAAGCCAATTAAGCTCGTCTTAGTTCGGTAAAAAGAGAAACTTGAATTTAGAAGGTGTACGGTTGTATTCCTCCATTTAAAAAGGAAAGTAAGTGTGAGAATATTTAATTTCATGACACTTTGTGAGTTTATTTTGATTATTGGACAACTCAGAGTTGGTGAAAAACGCGAATAAAACACACATGCAAAGATGTGCAAATCCTTTGCAGACCTATATATGAACTGAATACAGTACACAGATATTTAATTTTCAAATTTCTAAATGTTTTTTGTAAATATACACCCATTCTGAAAAAGGTGGGACAGGGGCATGTTTACCACTTTGTTACATCACCTTTTCTTTTAACAACACTCAGTAAGTGTTTGGGAACCGTGGACTCTAATTGTTTGAAGTTTTGAAAGTGAAATTCTCTTCGATTTTTGATTGATGTAAGACGCTAAACAGTCCAGGGTCTCTGTTGCAAGAGACAAGTCTTGCATTTGTAGATGCAGCGACAAACTGTGATTTCTATGAATTCTCTGAATGGATGTAAGTAAAATCCCTATATCTTTTGTAGTTTTGCATTGAGAAATGTTGCTATGGAACTGTTGGACTATTTGCCCATGCGGTTTTTCACAAAGCGGTGAACATCACCCCATCCTTGCTTGTGAACGATTGAGTTTTTCAAGGATGCCACTTTCATTAGTCAATAATGATACTGTCACCTGTTGCCAATTATCCCATTTACCTGTGAAATGTTCCAAACAGGTGTTTTTGTTTTTTAACATTCCATAACGTTTTTGGAACATGTTGCAGGCATCAAATTTAAGAATGAGTGTATATTTACAAAAAACAATGAAGTTTATCAATTTAAACATTAGATATCTTGTCTTTTTACTGTATTCAATTGAATATAGGTTGAAAAGAATTTGCAAATAATTGCACTGTTTTTATTTACATTTTACACAGTGTCCCAGTTCACGGTTTATGAAGGTGTTGCAATTATTAGCCTGTTTTCACAGAATATTGAAGGGGAAGAAGTACTGATTAATTAGCTGCAGCGAAGCAAAAAGCTAGTTAATATGCACTGACAATGCAGAATTAAGTGTGTCCTGGCTAACAAGCAGTTTGCTCTAATGTTAGAAAAGGCAGACATCAGGAAAAATTATTCTGAAGGTCCTTACTCTTCATGCAACAGTGATTCCAAAGACGAAAAGAGGGGCAAAAATTTCTAGAAGGGATGCACAATATGGATTTTTCTTTCAGCTGATACTGAAAATTTTACATTTTTGTATATAAAGAAGTTCAGATAACCTGTAGTTCAAGCACACCTGAGGGAGAAAGTCTCAGATGTGGTGAGAAAGGATGGGTGATTTAATATTCCATAGCTCTGAATGAACTAAATCTAACTGACAGTTAGTCAGTAAAAACAGTAAAAACAAAGAACAGTTCTGACTCTTGAAATGTTTGCTTATTTTTTCTTGTAAAGAACATAAAAAAAACTTTGGCTATTATAGAGCATTTTGCCTAAGAATTCAAATTAAATGCTTTGACAGTCTGTAAAATCAGATTATTACAGCCGATATTAATCAAATATAATTTCATTATCTGAATAAAAATAAAATAAATAATAATAATAATAATACTGTCTACTGTCTAATTTTCAAGATTACTGGTTGAAAATTGAATGGATATCATGTTTATCGTACATCCCCAATTTCTGGATATATTTTTTGTAGACATATCCAGACTGAACTACTGGATTTACTTTATTTATGAAAAAAAAAAAAAAAAAATCAATCAGACTCTCAAACAGTACTGGCAGATAATCTTTAAAGACTGATTAAGTTGGGCAAAAATGTGCACATCCCTTGTTACTAACTGAGAGGATAGCAGAAGATATGACAGGAAGTGGGAAGAGAGAGTGGGGGAATGACACAGTAAAAAGCCCACGGCCCGCTGAAGGACTAGCAGCCTCTACATATGCTCGATCAACTAGCTACCCAGGCGCCCCATTGCCTGAGCTAGTTCACTGGAAGTCAGCTTGGTGACCTTAAGAACAATCCTTGTCATATTTATTATAATGGATGCAGTTCATGTCTGAGCACACAAGCCCTTCTATATTCAGTAACATGAATCAGTGTTCAGGTTTCTCCAGTTTGTCTGAAGCCTATGACCTCAAGATGAAAAAAAGAATTGAATATTTAACACATATTTGTTGAGAGACGCTGTCAGAACATTCTGATCTGACATATGAGGATACAGCAGTATTGCAAAATGCTTACATAAGGGTGTTCTTGGGTGTTAATGTCCTCATGCTCACGATATTGAACAGATCATGGTGCACATTTAATGATAAATGATTCTGAAAGTGACAAATCCATTTAGACTACTTATCTTAAGTAAATGTATTCTCTATAACATTAAGAAATCTTTAGAAAAAGGAACTATATTAACATAACAATCAAACATATAACATGAGGGTCAAGACAGCTTGATGGAGCAGAAAGTGCGATTGGTTTCTTCTTCTAGCCAACTGAACCAAGCAGTCTTCACATTAATCTGAGATTTAAAAAGACACCCTAGTGCTGTGCCTTATGAGGGAGAAAGCAGTGAAACTGTAGCTCAAAGACAGCTGAGAAAAAAGTTATTATTGTCAGGGGAGAAACTTTTCAAACTAACCAACAGCACAAAATGAAATATCAATCGGCAACAGATTTAGTAAAGCTGGTGGGAGGGGTATGGTACGAGGACATCCAGACTATCTGACACTTTGCGCATCAAACTGACAGCTCATCAATTTGAAAAAATACAGGTCAGAGATAATCCAAGGAAAAATTAATCTAATCACAGTCCATCAGTATTTGCACATTAGAAAATTGACAACACGACAAGGATGTGCCATTACTGTCACTCGTTTCCATTATTAGTGGAAAACAAAATGAAATTAATGACTGGGAGAAGAGAAGGAAATCCACCCACTCATTTCAGTGCAGATGAAACAACAGAGGTATAAGTGGGTCAAGTGATATGTGGAGATAGTGCCCTCATTTTTCATCTGGATATAAAAAATAATCTGGTCTCAGTACATGAAGGTAGGCTTCACCTTATAGTATGAAGCCTCCTTCATGGACTGAACAAAGATTTGAAGTCTGAGCAGAAGGTGATTTGATCGAGAAGCTGGCTTAATGCTGCAGGGACAGTGCAAAGCAATGTGGATAAAGTAAACAATAAATCCATGTTAGCAGTTTTTCTGGATGGAGGGGTTATTCATTATCGATTTAGCCATTTTAGGTACTGAAAATGCAGTTTCTCCCCCAAGGCATCAACCAAGCTACCATGAAAATAGGAATCTGCAGTTTGAGCAACATCTATTAAGTTTCTTTGACTAGGTGTCAAGGCCATAGGCTAAAGTATTTCTTATACATGACATGCATGTGTTAGGCCAGTATTTCTCAAACTTTTTTGTTCTGGGGACCCACTTTTGAAAAATGACAAACCATTTCAATTCACAATAGGCCTTATCTATAAATGTTGGGAAGAGTTAATGTTGTGCATAGCTGAACATTCCTGACCATTTTCACTGCCATTTCTGCAAGATCTTATATTAACTTAACGTGTGTTACTGAAAACATGAATTTAGGTTGAATTAACAGGCTCTCGTTTGTTTCCTCTCAGTAACAATTTATGCGTATGCTAAATGCTTTATCAAAGGTTTACTGCAAATATAAATCTTACAATTGCATAATTTCTTCCATATTCTTATTTATTTGTTGACCCAAATAAAATCTCTGATCCAGTCTCTGGGAATGATGGTGTTAGGGAGTATGTGGTAAGTGGACCACCCAGACACATGTTCTGGCGCAGAAGTGGAAAGGAAAACATTCAAACTTCACAAAGAAGCGCCTCAGTCAACTTTGAAGGGTTTGATCCCAGCACCTTCCTGCTGTGAGGTGACAATGCTAACCTCTGATCCACCATGCCACTGTTTAGGCAGCTGATGGTGTGTGGGCTTGAATAATTATCACCTTAAAAGACTCGATGACACGACTCTTGTCTGCTTAATGTATACTTACACCACGCTTTCTCATCAGCTTCAGTAGAGCCTGTGATTTAACACGTCTGGATAGAAAGCGAAGGGAAGCACTTAGGACAGGAGATGGATCTCACAAAGAGAGAGGCGGGGTCCAAAATGAACTTTTTGTCTGTCAGCCAAATGGCTGGTGAACGTTAATCTATGGAGTTGCTGGTAAATATTTGAACCTTTTTTTTTGGCTGGTGAGTGAAGCCAGGGTACCAGACTACGGAGAGCTAATAGGATAGACTGGGCTGCTGTTCAGCTAATGAGAATCCATAAATTATAGCTAAATGCTCCAGTGTCACTTGTAAGAATTCAGCCTATAGCCAGGCTAGCAGCTCTGTGAGGTTGTATTTGAACTAAGTGGTGCTTAAAGCTAAATGCTAATATCAGCATGCAATGTTAACAAGTAAAATGTTTATCATGGCCATCCTCTTAGTTTAGCATATTAGCATGCCAACTAAGGATTCCTAAACCATCATTTGATTTGACTTTGATTTAAGGTCATGATTTAATTTAAACTTTTTTGCATTGACAGCTGTGCCATGTTTAGACTAGAGTCTTCATTTGTAAAGATCAAAATGATCTATATAGTATCAAGTGCGATGTAATGGCTGGTACGCTACATTATGTCATCTTTGAAGAAAAAAAACTGCAAGAATGGCCAATTCTGCCTGATTTAATATTAAAATTGTGACAACCCTAATGTTATCAGGTGCTAATTAGCCCTAAACACAAATAGGCTGACGGAAATGTTAGTTTTGCAAGTATTTACTCACAAACAAAAGTACTGGAGAAAATGACATCTTATCCTGATGACAGCCCTAGATAAAAACCTGAATGCGTAGCAAATTTCATGGCAAATCATCCAAATGTTCTTCAGACATTTCACTTATAACCACAATAGTGGCACTAGAAAAAATTCGTGGGACCACCAAAGTCAGTAAGATTCATGGGTACTATGAAAGTCTTTACCAAGTTTCATGGCAATCCATCTTGTAGTTATTGAGATATTTCAGACTAGACCAGCCAACCCCTAACTAACCAACAGACATACTGACATTAACATCCATAGAGCCACGCTGCTAAAATGGCAAAAAAAAAAAAAAAAAATGCAAATGCAACTATAGAATAAGTAGCATGGGTGGGCAAGCTATGATTTGGTAACATGGCTTAAGAAACCAATTGACGAATACAGCGGTGAAAAACAGTTTTCTGACATCTTTTCCATACAGACAAAATGTAGGAACGTTTGGGAGAGACAAATGGGCAGGAGGAGTTGGAGTTTTGTGGGTTATAAAGATGGGCACTTTGCCTCTTTTCTCAAACAAACTTGTGTGTTAGTGTTAGAACCAGTAGCAGGTGTTCAACATCTGGATTCTATATTCAAGCCTTATATGAAGAGGTTTCTTTTTTAATTAGTTTTACAGCTTCACTTTCTTCTGGATTTGATGTTCCTTCACACTGATTATTAAAGCTTTGATAATAAAAGAGAACTAAGCTGTATGCTTCCATGTAGAGCTCGCCTGGCAAATCAGCAGCTTCCATTAAACAGCCCTTTTCAGCTATCCAAGCACATAATTGTTACTTCGCCAAACTGTAAATGGTAATAAAATGGTACATGAATTAGGTAATAAAAGAGAAAAATGTAGGCGGATATTTTTGGATGTTTATCTACTGATAGCTCCTGATAAAGTTAATGGTGCATTTTAAGTATCTACAAACTGCACTTTGTGTGAAAGAGTGTAAAAGATAGACCATCCATTATAGCCACTTGTAAGAGCTTTCAAGCCAACTTAAACTGCTTTTCAACTATATCGCCAATTACCTTTGTTTTGTTTTTGGTTTTTTTTACAAATCCTCCAAATCTACAGTATTTTATTCAACAAATATCGCTGCTGCTACTTTTGCTATAAAATGCCAGTCCACAAAAAGGGGAATGTGGGGCCCCAGACCAGTCAAAATCACTGAAGCAATCCATCGCTGTAAATTGCTTTCTTTCTACAGCAGAGATGTGTAATCATGTTTCAGGGAAGCAGAGAGCAATCAGGTTTTCAGGAGATTTAAAAGATTCTTTTTGGGGCTGTAACGTTTTCAGAATCAGTGAAATCAGTGACCATAACCTTTGAATGGGATAAAAACTTGGCACTTCATCGCACATGATTGTACTGCTGGTGAAAAATGCTGTAACCACTATCAATGCTTCACTGTGAACTTTTAGGTTCCTCTAATTTAACCAGGGGCAATGCTTTCCAAATGCATTTTCTATGATCCAATGTTTGCTGTTGTGTGTTTTGAGGGTTTAAGAAATATAAAGCAACAACAGAAGGGGTTATGTCTGGATCCCTCCTGGCTTGTTTGCCTGTTAGGGTTGAGAGAAAGTATTCTGGGGATGGTTCCTAATCATAGGTGATACTATAGTGCTGATACTGTGGCCTGGAAAGCAAACAGCTGACAAAGACATCCGTGGCATGCAGAGACATGGTGGGAACCATTGTTGTGGGCAAACGAACAACTCCACTGGCTTAGTTCACACTCTGGCCTCCTCAATCTGACTGGTTTCCATGGCCAAGAGGAGAAACAAAGTGGATAGACTAGTATGTTTTATCAAGGTGCCATCTGTGTGTCTGCATGAGGGCTCTTCACCACCATCTGTGTGTTGACATCACACCGAGATGCGTCCTCTACTGTGACTGCTGTCTAAGCCCGGGAGGCAGGGCTCAGAAGAGCAGGTGCCACCATGGTAAACTTGGCTTTCTGAGAGGGAAACTGGACTTTTTTTTTTCTCAAATGAACATGGTCTTATATACAACTTCTTTAATTCTATTGCAGGGATGATTACACAAAAGAAACTACCACTTTTGCAGTAGCAAAGAAATGGTAAAGTAGTATGTCTGAAATAAACTCTGATCATAAAATAAAAAAACTACCTTCCCTCTCCAGTTAAGATGATTAGATAATAACCTTAATGCTCCTTGCATAAAAAGGTGTGATGTAGACTCACCTGGGGCACTGAAGATATGAAAAACTATAGAAAGGCTCACTCTCATTTTACTAAATTTACATTTTCTCAGCCGCAGAAGTCAATGTTTGAGTTCTGTAGTGGCAGGTCTCAAATTACGGGAATATTTCCAAGAATGAAAGAAAAACAAGCAGATTTGTTATGTAGTCAAGGAGGTATTTTTGCCCTTTTTCTTGGGGGGAACCTCAGCTTTGACAAAATAACTGCACTCCTCCCGGTTTGTCTGAGCGTTGGACTGTGAAGAGAGCTCAGGTTGCAAAGTAGCAAAGGCAGTGAATCAAAGCCTCCAGTGTTTCTATGAGGGTTAAATTGATAGCAATTAGCCTTTCATTGTGGTCTCCCATTCGAGATCTTGAGACTTTGTCAGAAGTCAGTCCATCAGGTAGTGTTCTTATTAGGGCTGCACAATATGGTTAAAAAGTCATATTGCAATTATTTTTACTGAAATTGTGATTGTGATACGATTCATGCAAATGATCATTTTTGTATTACAATTTTCATTTTTACTGAAAAAACAACTTAAAATCATGATGAAGTGACATTTGTTAGGGTCTTCTTACATCTGGAGAACAAGAATTTTAGACCAAGGCATCTCTGCAGCACCACAGTACTTCACAATAATGCTGTTTTCTCAGTCATTTTACCTTTTTTCAAAAAATTGTGATTTGGTACTGATTCTGCCATTTGAATATTGCCATATGGCGATTTTAATAATATGGCGATTAATTTGGCAGCCCTAGTTCTTACACAGATTTTATGTACTCGTGACCACTGAACTTATCCACAGTGACAGGGTCTGCTGGTGTACTTACACATGAGTCAAAAAGATACAGAGCATAAAAAAAACTTGCTCATGTGGGTTCTAAGAACCCCATTTGTAATAAATCTCAAATCAACAGCACCTGTCCTACAATAAGCAATTTTATTTAATGCTAGCACAAATGAGGGTTTAGTCAAGAATAGCCATGGACCAAAAGAAAAGTTGAGAACAAACTTTTTGAAAGACAAGATCACAGCGATGGTAGAGGAGATTAAAGCCAATAATTAAAGAACAATACATATTGTTCAATGGACTATATAGTGGGCTGACAAACAAAGCCAAACACGTAGCTTGGGAGTGTGTCACAATTAATTACTCATAG
This sequence comes from Lutjanus argentimaculatus, assembly GCA_034769285.1. Taxonomy (NCBI): domain Eukaryota; kingdom Metazoa; phylum Chordata; class Actinopteri; order Lutjaniformes; family Lutjanidae; genus Lutjanus; species Lutjanus argentimaculatus. Next base: position 11,357,440 of record JAWZSL010000001.1, read on the forward strand.
CTTAAGCTTAACTGATCATTCCTATCAAACTGTTCATAAAGCTAAGTAAAGGTAAGAAAGGCTTCATAAATAACTACTTGTATGTGGTTTTCTGCTTGAGATCACAACTGATCAGATGTCCATTTTACATTGGGTCCCAGGGCTCCAACCTTTTCAAAGCAGTGTCGAAATGACGGTCTGCTAAAAGATTATTCTGACAATTTGCCTTTTCCTTTCCAGGACAGGCACAAACCACATGTGCTTGTCTGTAAATGTGAGTGAACCCTTATAAAGATCAATCCAGGAAGAACTGTAACTTAACTCAACATGAAAGTTACTCTGCATCAAAGTATTGGTTACATACCAAACATATGAGTAGAAATATGAATGACAAAAGTTCTGTGACTGCATGTCACTGACTGTGTGCTTCAACATCTGTTTTGAAAATCCAAACATTTGTTATTCATCTGCATCTCCATGACACCTTCAACCCTCATATGCCTCACCACATCCCAACCAATCAGAGTCGGACCAGCGCACACTGTAAAGTCTCATGCATTACCACTCCTCAGCCCTAATTTGACCCCAGTTGTTGCCAGCATGTGCTCCATTACAGTTCTATTAACCCTGTTCAAAGATGGCGAGAAATATATTAGCAGCAGAAAGGAAAACTGCTTGCAGTAAAGTAGCAGTGTGAGGTAAAATGTTGTGGAAATTATGGTCCTCCTCTGAATCAGGGCTGTTATGCATGCAGCAGTGTACCCATGATTTTCTTCCTCATTTTCCCAAATCTTTAAATCCAATTTAGTTTCCTATTACTTTTGCATTAAGCATTTATTATTGCCTCAGTGAGTGGAACCACACGGAAATCCGATTTTTTTTTCTTCATGCGTGTGCTACAAATTAATAGCAAACACTTTCAGAAGCATGCCAGCTCTTGGTGGAGGTTCATTATACTAACAGTGGATCGGCACAGAAGATGAGGGTGTGTGTGCGTGTTTGTGTGTGAGTGAGAGATCGAGCTGGATTTGACCTCAATGCTTCAGGGCAGCCAATAATAATAGGTCGTTTTTTATAAGTCAGACCCACACTCCCTCTGTATGTTCAAAAGATCTTACAGATGTGTTTCTTTTGGTAGATGAAGCTTACATCTGTTGTATATTTCTCTTCTTAGGAGCAGCTATTTAAAGATAAAGTACATAAACATTAAGTATACAGTGGCTGTTACATAATCAGGATGGCTGAAACACAGAATCAATACTAGACTAAAATGGACTATAAGCTCAGTTACTGTCTACACAGTGCATCTCCATGTGTCTAATCAGCAGCAATACATATGGAACTTGAAAACTACATAAAGAAATGGTTTGAAAACTCTACAATGGATCTACAGCCATGTGTGTGTAAAAAGAGACGGTATCCAGTAAGTGGATTACTGCTGTGAACACAGCACACTGCATTCCTCCCTGTTCTGACCTATTATATCTCCCTCTATTTTCTGTTTATTCTCCCTAAATTTCTAAACATTTCCAAATCAAGGGTAATCTTTAAAGCACTTTTCAAACAAGCCCAAGCCTTTTCATCATGACTGTACATTTTTGAACACAGCACCTTCCCCATATTCCACTCTAATCCAAGCAAATTTGAAGAACTGTAGACATGTATATGTTACGTCAACATTTTTCCACCTAACCTCAAAATGTCAAACCTTTGTATAATTTTCTCACACAGCTGAAACCAGAGCGATCTGAATGTCAAGAGTAATGTTTATTTTCACACGTGGCATACAGTATGAGTTTCAATGTCATGACCTGAAAACATTTTTATAGTGCTGGATACCCTTAGGAGAAGAGCCCCACTTACTATGCAGAAGCAGATACAGTACTGTACTGTACGAGCCAAAATGAAGTTAGAAACCACAGTATTCAGCACACTCCACTCCAAGGCCCTTCAATCCATTTATAGATGTTGTAAAAGGGCGATTAAACAGAAACAGCCTTGGATAGTCACTTTTAAAGAATTGACTTGTCCTGAGTCATCCCTCTATTCAAAGTCTGACTAAACAGGTTCTAATCCCTAACAGAAACTATTTACATGCTGAGAGGATGTTAATAAATGTCATCTGTCAACTGGAAACCTTACCAAAAGCAAATACATCTTCGCTGTTTTAACTGCAAGGGTAGTAGTGACAGATGGGGAAGTGTTAACACAGTCAAAAAGGATCTAAATGTTAGAGACGATGTACCAAATGGATTCTATCCAATGGCCAAAGCTTTAAGATGATTAAACTCCGACATGTTTACAAGATTAAACTCGCATTGATGAAGTGCTGCATAACACAAATGTAATAAGTGATCCCAAGATCTACCCATGACACGACACGAAATCTTTCTTGGAATAGTATAGCATATTAGTATACTGGTATTCATTCAGATATTCCTGGCATACTGATTATATCAGGAACATCCAAATGACAATCCTGTGGAACTGCAGCGATTACACTGCTTCCTAACTGCAAGGGATGTGAAGGAGTGAGCGAAAGAAGATCAGATCATCTCAGTTTTTCCAAATGAGGATGTCCTAACCTGCTCCATGTGTCAGCAAACAGGCAAGGCAATGTGTGGCTTGTTTGGAAAAAAAACACACGCCTTGGTTCTATTTTTGTCAAGTTTTGTGCTCTTGCTTAACCTCCAACCTGTTTTCTTTGGTTAAAATCGTCTCGGTCATCCTCGATGTTTTTATTTCCCCACCAATCAGTTGTTGAAATGGATGACAGGAGACTTATTTACAGTGACACATCTTATATCAATACATATATATATATTGCGATGAGCATTTTTCAGATTTTTTCTTACATGTCATGGACTAAACAATTAAATATGAAACCAGATTAATTGACAATAATTGTTGATTACAGCTCTACAATCATGATCTTCAAAAGAAAATACAGTATAATGGTGTCATGAATTATGCAGGCAAGTGGCAAGAGTGCTGTTGTATGAGTAAACACAAATGCACAGTCTACAGACAGCCTCTGCAGTTCTGAATACATTATTTTACAATACACGTTAAATGAGACTCAGGTGTGCGAATCAATCTATAGTTTGGTCAAAAGGGAAACCCCTAGCTTTCATGGGACAAAAACATCATGGGCGTGTCCCATGTCTCTGGGTGCACGAGAACACCAGTGAGTGAGCAGTGGGGTACGTACCGATCTTAACATAGGCTTATACTTTTAATTCGGCTTATGATTGAAAATACCCAAACACCCAGTTTTCTAAACATGAAACATGTAATCATCTATTACATGAATGAAAAATGTCTGTCCTTAAAACTTGTGAGGGGTACGAGCTTGTTTTGACTGCAGGCACGCTGTTAGCTCGCGTTGCCATGGTAATAACTGTCTTTAACGAGAGCTACGAACACTTTTTTAACACGTGATAATGAAGTAAGTAATGGCGAAAATGTTATTAAAGGATGCAGGTGTGTTTATAAAACTCACGTACAGGTAAATGTGACAAACACCTGAAACAAACCGTGACACACTCACCTGTCCGAGGGCTGCGACCACTTCTCTTTGATTTCAGAGTTATTGAGGCTTTTCTTCTTCTGTCTCCCCGGTAAAAAATGCCCCCCACCCGAGCGTCAGACGGGGACAACCCGTGTCAAAGGTGTAACGTGTGTGAGCCCGCGGGTATGTGCTGACGGAGCCGAAGTTTTACTCAGGAACACAAAAGAGAAAAAAGAGCCAGGTGAGGACGGGACGGTGGTCGGACTAAAAGACGTCCCGGCTCATGTTTTCAGTCAGTTTGTTTTGTGGCCCTCTCCGTAGGTAAAGCGTGCCTCCTCCTCCTCCTCGTCCGTGTCTTTGTGAGCAGCAGTGGTATATTCACCGGCGGCAGAGTAATTCAATGCACTGAATAGTGGGAGGAGTGTGTGTGTGTGTGTCGGTCTTTTTATCTCCAGCCCTCTTGTACAGACAGAGAGCGTCACCGGGCTGACTTTACTCCCAGTCGGTCTGCGCGTTCAAGAAACATCGAAAATAACCGATGGCTGTGTTTTAATCTACTAACATTATGTTTTAATCTACTAACATTAAGATAAACTGAAGGATGTTTAGGGTTCTTGTCAATATTACTACCCCTGTGAGAGAAGCCAAATGGTACTAAACTACCATCCTCGTGTTTCCCCGGTTGGCAATTTGTGTGTAACTTGAAAATCCGATGTGACTTGAACGCAACAACGTGCAAATACCATTTGAGCCAAAAAGGGTTTTTTTTTTTTTTTTAATCAATCTGTTTAATATCTTAACAGCATATCTAACAGACTTTACGGATATTGAGAGATAATTAATAAAATGCATTTTTTTTTATTATTATAACACGTGACAAAGATTACAGATCATGAACAGAGTAGGTTTATTTCTCTCCAATTAATGTTTTTATCACTTCTGTTTTTTCATCTTTTTAGTTTCTCTGAAAATGAAGATAGACTTTATTTTTAGTCAGATTACATGTTTTAATATACTGATTTTCTGCGGTTGTTGTCCACCTTAACATGTCATAAGGTCTACTTTCCACTATTGGATTACTAGGGCTGCAACTAACATTTTCATTATTGATTACTCTGTGGTTCATTTTCTTGATTAATCCATTGGTTGTTTGGTCCATGAAATGTCAGAAAATAGCGAAAATTGTATTCCAAAGCCCAAGGTGACATCCCCAAATGTTTTGTGTTGTCCACAACCCAAAAAAATATTCAATTTACTGCCATAAAGAAGTAAAGAAACCAGAAAGTATTCAAATGTGAGAATCTGAAATTAGAGAATTTGGACATTATTCTTAAAAGATGACTCAAAACAATTAATCGATTATAAAAATAGTTGCTGATATTTAAATGTTTGACAGCTAATTGATTAATCAGCTAATCATTGCAGCTCTAATCACTATTCCAGTAACTCTCATTATTCCACCAAGTGAATAAAAAAACAAAAAACAAAAAAATCAAACCACCAAAGGGGTCATCAGCCAGCCTTTCCACACTCTGTTTTTCAGGTTCAGACTTTGACATTTTTTTACCATATTGACACATACAGGATGACTCATTAAACAAAACTGATTTATTGATTTTTGTCACAAGAACACCATCTGCAGTCATAATCACTGTTAGCATGTAATGTTAAGCAAACCCTTGCCATTGACCAATTGACATACATCGTGACACATCTAGTATTTAACCTATAATTGGTCCTATTAGCTGTAGAGAAATGTCACTAATTGCACTATAGTACTGACAGGTGATGTCAAATGTTGACCTCTTGTATGGGGAAAGGTTTTTGTTGTCATTTAAATCAGTACTGATATGAGAAACCACATTTAACCACAATTTAATATATTAAAAACACCAAGAAACATATTGTACCAACTGCATAGATTTAATCCAGTTAATTTAATCAATCAGTTTAATCAAATCCTTCATTAAGTTGGAAATCCAGGCAGTGCTGTGGTTTGCTGTCCAAAACTAGCAGCTGGCAACATTACAAAAAAAAAAATGTTTAAAAGATGACACTAGTTTTATTAGCTGGACTAATTTTCTTAAAGACCATGACCATTTCACTCGGCTGCACACATTAAAGTGCATTTTTTACAGTATGAGGTGATATGTTTAGTAAACTGTCTATTTTATAAGCCCTTGTTATCCCCCGTCACTGGGTAATTATTTGTCATGTAGAACAAGTATTTAAAGGACTAGTGTGTAGGATATATTGGCATCCAATGGTGAATTTACTCATTGCTCGTCTCACCTTCCCCTTCCAAACAACTACACAAACTACAGTGGTCGTGAAACTTGCAAAAGAGGCTACAGTCCCTCTCCAGGGCCAGCGTTTGGTTTGTCCATACCGGAAATCCGGTGGTACAACACAGCAGCCTCCATAGAAAAGGGCCTGTGCTCTCTGTAGGTATAAGAGGTCATTCTAAGGCAGCGTTTCCCAAACTCCTTCAGGTGTTCAACATCCAGCTACGTATCCCATGCACTAACTCATATGTAGTTTTTTTTTTTCATGTTTGTAAGCATGCTCCTTACATTTGTACATATACTACAGTCTATGTATACAATCCACTTGAAACAGTTAAATTATTGTCCACACACAACTTGTGCCTGCATTTTGCAAATCACATTTTTTTGCATACTCCCTACCCCAATTTGGTAGTAGGAGTTCTAAGGTAATGAAAGCACAAAACATCCTTATGAATCCTATATACTATCCTATTACGTTTCTGCCTTATTTTGCCAGTAAATTCCTGTAAATGTTACACACTGGACGTTTATGTCACTGTTATCTTTCTTTGCACCAAAGCAGCACAGATAAATTCCAGCATTTACAGCACAGAGAACACAATGAAACTTATTCAGACTGTGATGATCGTCCTAGACAGTAACAGGTGGTCAGCAGGTCTCTGGAGTGTGAAATGACGCAGATAAACATACAGTGTTTGGAGCGTTCACCCATTTTCAGAATAGTTGCATTTAATTGGTTTGCCTGAACTATGAACATTCCTCTGTCAAGTGGAGGAGTTGTGGTTGAAAGGAGAAATGGCTCAGTTTCATCACCAAGGAAACAGTCAGTGTCGTGATGCTGTCAGATATTTTGATGGAAATGAAGAGTTTGTGCATGCATGCTTGTCCTTCTTAAGATGTGTTGCATAAAACTGCATTCATCAAACAGCACTTTAACTAAATGGCAATTTCATGTTAAGGTTGTATTCCCATCCTCACATCCATGCAGCCACTCACGCAGCCACACACACCTTGACATTGTCGCTCCAGGAGCATCAACAGGTGTGGAGGCGGGGGGGAAATGCTCCCCTCAGGATCATTTCCTGTGGCATATCCCTGTTTGATGTGGCTGACCAGGGCTTCCCTGCTCCTCTCTCCACAGGTTGCCATCAGTCAGCAGCTCCAGCTGCTGCACTTTGTTATGAACTCAGCCCATTTCAAAATGCCAACCAGCACCCACAGGCAAGAAGGGTAGGATGGTTGGTGGGGGTCTCCTCTGCATGTGGCGTTGCCTAATGCAGCAGGGTCGGGATGCTGCTGTCTGAAAAGGTAAAGAACACGACTGATGCAGGGAGAGGGGGGACAAAGACCAAATAATGAGAATGCCACTAACGCAGACACACTCTATCACATAAATGCCAATTCAACAGCTTATTATGACTTTGAGGGTCTGCTGGAATTTCACAACAGGGTATGACTTGCTCAGCAGCTTCACTACAACAAGTCTGAAGGGGGACTGAAACAGGATTGATTTATTACTTTATTAATCTCTGTAGGGAGTTGGCATGAAACTTGTTACTTTGATCTGAAACAGTTTATCCAATATATGTGACAGCTGTCCTACAAATAGAAACCAGAGACAAAAGCTAATCTCATTCACTGAGCTTGTGAATGTTTGTTTGAGTATTTTTATTTCAATTTTCTTTAATTTTGCCACACTGAAAATACAAAAAAAACCTATCAGTACTCCCTAAACAGAAAGTGGAAGTGTGTCTGCAGCTCCTCTTATTGACTATCAACTGAGCAGCTTGTCTCTTTAAAATAACTTTACTTTAGTTACTTTAGATACTTACCATGCAAATAACTTTTTAGATATTTGTATATTTGTTCTTGGGGGTGCTGATTGGAAAGTCGTCTCTGGCAAAGGGGGTGTACTGGATTTGATTGCCTTGCACCCCATCTAGTGGCTGTTAGCCCACAATGCAATGCAGTAACAGATAAAATATCTGTTGTTTAACAATTAAAATGATTCCCACGGGTTATTCTAATATTGTACAGACTCAGTATTTGTATCCAAGATCTAAGGCTCCTCCACAAACTTCAAGGGTTCGTGAATTTGTCTGGTTTCATTGCAAAGTTCGTCTTTTTGCATTTTTTCTCATGCACAAAGTGAAAGCTTAAAAAAACAGACCAAAACAAGTTAAATTTAAAACATCCCTAGAGTAAAAGGAAGAATTAAAGAACTTGAATATGATCTCAATTACGACTTTAATTACTATGAAGAGAACTTTGATGGCCTTGGAGAAAGCTTTCAAACTTTGGCCACCAGAGGGCATGTTCAGCCAGGATTAAAACCATTAGAAAGATTCAGAGTACTACTGCCTTGTCATCATCAAGTTAGATAAAAATTAGACTGTTACTTGACAAAAGTGGTGAACAAGTGTTTGCAAACGTTCCTTTTTCTGAATTATTCAAGTATTAATTTGTTCTTTTTTTTTTGATAATACGTTTTCAGCAGGCGGCCAGCCTAATAATCAGGGGTGGAGAGTAACTAGGCTAATTACAAATACTCAAATTACTGTAATTAAGTATTTTTTGGGATGCTTGTACTTTTATGAGTAGATTTTCAAGACTGTACGTTCACTTGTACTTAAGTATTTATTACACTACAAAAAAATGTAGTTTGTATCTTATAAATTATCATTAGTGTAGGGTACTAGTGTTTATTAAAATATGACAAAGGAAATAGTCTGTAAAGCAGCAGTTGTTACCACACAATTTATGTCCATTGCTTTAATTTTGACTACTGCTGTCACACTGTTGTAGAGAAAGAGAAAGTGATCTTTGTAAGCTTCCCCTGTCAGTTCCCTTAACCCACAGGCACTGCACAGTGGCTGCACTGCTCCTAATACTTTGGATGAGTCAAATGCAGAGAATTAATTTTTCTATGTATATTGTACTGTGTTTGACTGTGTAACTGGTGGCCTCTCTCTCTGCGTTGTGTTGTGATGAAGAAGCCCAGACCATGGAAAGTTAAATCAGAATCGTGTGTGTGTGTGTGCTTGCCTGTATGTGCGTGTGTTTAGTGCACTAGCTTGCTCCATTTAGCAGTGTGTGACAATATATCTCTGTGTGTGACCCTCTTTTTCTTTTGCTAGCAGCTGTGAGGCCTGAGGACCAAGTGCTGAAGTACGTCATGTCCCCACAGACCCTCAAAAAGGTAAGACAATACAAGCTTTCACATCAATGGTGGGCTTTCGCTGAGGAATATTGTGGCTTTCATTTTTTCAGACCAAGGTCGATTTTTATGGTGAGAGGAGAACCCAAGACCTGTGAAAATTCTCAAACCTTAAAGGCATAGTTCACCCAAAAATGAAAATTCAGTCATTATCAAGATACCTTCATGCCAACTGAAGGTCAGGTTTACTTTTTTTTTTGTCCACAAAACACCGCTGGAGTTTTACAGGAAAACAGCATTGCAGAATCTCCCAGCACATCTACATGACAGTATTCTATTAGCAACAAGAAATGCCGTGTTTTAGACTTTGACGTGCTCCTCCAAGCAGGTTGACCACATCCAACTCAAATCTGGTCAGAGAGGCCTTAAGACCTTCATAATGCTATATTGTGAAGATCCTGATGCATCGTCAGATGGCATTGCCATAACGGCACGGCAAAGGTTGATGTTTCACCAAAACACAGGAAGTTGCATTAACTTCGGTTTACATGGTTGAATCTGCCTGAAACTTCACATGTTCAATACAGTCCAGGCCTGAATACATGATATGAGTTTTGTCAGTGGGAGTAGCCAAATGGCTCGGTCATGCCTTTTAAAGTGCAGAACAGGTGGCATGTTTCACCAACATGAACGAAAATCAGTAAGCACATGTATCATGACCAAACACACAAAAAAGTCTCTTGGACACATAGGCTAAACCCAACAGGAAGTCGGCCATTTTGAATTTCATGGTCAGTTTTGGTGTTTGGTTTTAACAAACTCCTCTTACAGAAATTTTTTGACTTTAAAATCAGTTTGTGTCATCTAGACTACTTTGTGATCAACAGTTATTAAAAGATTTGGTCAGCGTTGAACATTGTGGCCACAGTGTGGTGTCAAGGTTTGATGTGTCGCCATGAAACATGAAATTGCTTTAACCTTGGGTTAAATGATGCAATGTACATCAAACTTCACATGTTTGATAAGAGTCCCACCCTGATCACATCTACATGACAATCAGGACATAGTCATAGCGCCACCTAGTGACGACATGGTCACAGTCGCAGCAAACCCTAATGGGCGTGGGGGTGTGAGGGCCATTACAATGCTTTAATGTTTCTTTTTTTTAAATTTATTGAAAAAAAAATACAATCAACACAATAATTAACACCTCGGCAGGCAGTGCCAACTTAGGTGGGGGTGCCTCCTCAGGTGGGGAGTGCCTCCTTGGTGGGGGCTGCTGGCCACGGTGGGGGTTTCTTACCTTGGTGGGGCCTCAGTGGGGTTGCTTGTCTTGGGGGCAGTGGTGGGTGATGAACTCAGCGGGGTTGTGTTAAGTTAGACAGAAAAATGATCTGTCTTAATAATAAATTGCAGAATACATTAGAAATAAATGGTGGTGTGATTTGTGTAAAGGAAAATAATTTTTATTCTCATTTGGCAAAATACACTGAATACAATTTTTATTATTTCAAAGACAAATACATTTCAACTTTAAGGGTGATCCAAGACTGACAGTATGTGACACTTAGCTGCATTTTACCACAGTATCTGTGTTTGGAAAATCTCTGTTTAGCCTTAGATATCCCATTTGTATGTATTCATGAAAATGATGATGTGTGTTTTCAAACATAATTTCAGACAAATTAAAAAAAAAAGATAAAACAAAAATTTGGAGGCTCCCTGCAGTGACTGAAGATGCCCTAGCCAAGGTCACAGACCCACAGTTGAAGACCACTGCCTTAAATGATGTGCATCAGTGGCTACGTTTACATGCACTCTAGTTTTCCACTAATATTCAGAATATGCCAGTATTCTGAATTTGATACAGGTCATGTAAACAGCATATTCTAGTTGGATATTCTGATTAAGACATGTGGGATATGCTGATATTATTCTAGTTTTAGGAGCATTCTTGGGATTCAAACATTATTTTAAACATTTGATATCAACATGTTTTTGGATATGCACAAATATTGTAATGTTTTTTAAGAAGATGATTAAGTGAATGGTAGATGGAGGCTGAGTTTGCACACTCAAACATCTTCACTACCAGTGGAAAACTTTGAAAAAATACTATTTTGACAGAAAAAAGCAGCCATAGTCAGAGTATGCAAAGCTGTATGACTCACAAACAGAGATTTACTCAATCAGAGAACATTCAGCATTAATTTGCACTCTGATTAATGTGAAACAGCAAAACTAAAACAAAATGTTTTTAAAAAAAAATGCATTTACAGAGGGGTACAGAAACTAAGTCTCAAATGTTCCACATATTGACTATAGAGGCCTAAGTGTGTCAGTTGATGTTGATTTATCTTTACCCTTTATGTTGAACCTTCCAGTTGATATAAGATTCATTAAAAATAGTTTTACTCAATAAACATTACATCATAATAGGTGTGTAGTTTATTGTCATCTCATTACAGCTAATATGAGTCTGGTTTAGACTGCACAGACAGATTATGATCAAGCAGCTCGCTGAACTCAAAAGTTCAGAAAGTTACATCATACAGCGAAGCTGAAATGTTTCTCAGGTCTTGCGTCATGAGCTACTTGGCAGCTGTGCTCCACATCCCTCAGTAGTGTCTTTGTGTCCAACAGTTCCTCAGTGTGCAGTCGTGGCCAAAGTGTTTACAGCCAACCCTGATGTACAAAGTATGTATGTATGTATGAATAAGCTGTAAAATGTAATACTTCAAACTGTCTCCATTACACCTGGGGAGAGTTTTGAGTGAGTAAACATCTGGAGAGTACATTAGAGAGGTGTTTAGAAAACCTCATAACAGTTCCCTAAAGCTAACAAATCCTGTTTGTATTTTTGTTTGAAGGACTAACACAGATGGCAGGGCAGGAGAGAGACTGAATTCCTGTTTGTTCACAACCCCCACAGAGGTCTGTCCCTTTCTACAGCAACTTTAACTACAGTGTAACTGCATGAGCAACTGGTTGACTTTGATTTGGTTGCTTTCCATTCTTTACAAAGTGCACGTCAATAAATAGCAAATAAATAGCAAAGACTCACAAATTATAATGATTAACTTTCATTGCCCAGTCAATACTTATGAAATGTTGCTGATACTTTTGCAAAAGTATAATCTGTCAACCAGACATAATCATTTAAATCCTGATATATCTGGAAGTGAACTCCAATTTACTGAAGAAAACCAGCAAGCAAAAACTTTATTGGTGGACTGTCTTAGCAACACTAAAAAAGACAACTGAGGATGCAACTGACTAAGACTGGTGCTGCGGTTAGTGTAATGATGTCCAGATGTTACTGAGGTCCATGGTATTTTGTTGCTTGAGTTATTTTAGAGACGCTCCCCCCTCTGACGTCTGTCATTCCTGCTCTTATATCAGATTCTTCTGACAATATTTTTAACTTTCACTTGGTGAAATATTGCATCATTTAGTGTTGAGCCTATAGCTTTACGTCCCTCCCTACCATATCTTAAAGGTACAGTATTCAAGATGTTTGCATGTGGTGGTTCGGGAAAGTGCTGGAAGCTTCCTACTGCTCACACAGACACACACACACATGCACACACAGAGTATTTATTTAGACAGTATAATGGAGGTGATAATCCTGTATGACCCCTCCAACAGCCGTACACTTCCTTAAAGGACAAATAATTAACATGTATTTATGTTTTTTAGCAAAACCCTTTAGTAAAATCCTACAGGAATTTATTGGAATCAACCAAACTGTCGTCATTAACTTAATATACTTTAAATTTGTTTTATTTATTCATGTTAAGCAAACTTTCTAAACCTAACCCTTCAGAACTGATAAACATGAGCTCTTCTCAAACTCAAAATTGAGGAGTTGAATGGATGTACTGTACAGAGTTCAGTGCACACATAACATTAAGTTTCTTAAGAAATATGATCAGTATATCAGCAGACTTCCCAGCATGCATTTATGAGAATTAAAACTCTCCTAAATCCTTCTTTTTAATTGTTTGATGAAAACTTGAGTGACTGTAACACTGTTTTTACACCAAAACCAGTGCATACATGCAGATTTTTTTGACTCCTTTCTCATTACCAAAAGACAAGTTTGCCTTTCTGTTTTGTTTTGTTTTTTTAATTTGATGTGCACCAGAAAGCCGAGACTCATCTCATGTGCATGCAGGAGAGCAGAGAGGAAGAGTCTCTAGCTCTACGTGTTTGGCTCTCAGTACTTTTGTAGCTTTGAACTGAATCTCTGGGGTTTGAAGCTTTCTCTCCTGCGTTGCTGTATGTACTCCTGATTTCATGTTCGCTGTCAGCTGTATATGAGGCGAGTTAAGGTACCACTGATAAAACCAACATTTTATGATTTTAGCATTAGCATATTAGCAGACTTCCCAGCAGGTATTGTTTGAGAGTTACAAATGAACCCTAACCCTGTGAGATTCCTGTTCTTCCCACTTTTTCTGTCTGTTTGGATGGTCCTCGCTTTTACCACACATTAGTAGACAAAGTAAGTATTGCTATTTTAAAGGAGATCATGTCTATGAGGAGATTTGACCAGACTAGCTTGACCCAGAGGCTGCCTTCACTCTGCACACGTTGAGGAATTTCAGTGTGAACTGTTACTTCAGGGGGGCTTTCTCAGAATGACAAAGACCCCCTGAGGGGAGGGAAGGGGCTGCAAGTCTGCTCTTGCTCTAACATTTTATTGTTAGGTGGGCTCACTGTCCCCAAAATGTGAGTCATTTATTGCTTGAAATGAGATGAGAGGGATGTGGAGCTGGGATTTGGGTAATATTATGAACAATACAGTCTAGACCTGCTTTATATGAAAAGTGCATTGGGATAACGTCTGTTATGAGTTGGTGCTATATGAACAAAATTGACTTGAGTTGATCTTTTTTCCTTAAACGTCAGTCGAACCTTCTGGATGCTCCCCCTAACAAGACACTAAAATAACCAGCCATTGGGCATGTCAGAACAATTTGCAGAGGGCTGCAAAAGAGTAGGAGTTTGGGGATTAACAGATTGATGGAATACTCTGGTTGGAAAATTGTTGGTCAGACAACAAGATCAATATTTTATACTGTATGTAATGCAGAGTGATAACTTATCTACCAAATGTCTTGCTCTGACCTTCTATAATATATATGACTGTGGCAAATTCTTCATTAACCCATAGAAGTCTTGGCCTGTTTTTGAATACATTTGATTTTGCCTTTATATACCACATTAGTAAATGTTTTACCATGACAATTATTTTTTTAATTTGACATACTGTATCAACCATATTGGACCAAAAAACCCAAAAATACTATAATATTTATATGATCATATCTCAGTTTTTATTGGTCTTTAAACATAAAACAAAAACTAGAATGGAGTTTCAAGCCGGTACATTTGACTGAGATTGACAGCAACCCTCAGTGTGACATCATTTTTACGCTGCAACGTCTCAAACCATTTGTGATTTAATCACACTGGTGTGATTGAGACTTTTCATATTTGTAGACTAGAAGGAAAATATAGAAAAGGCTAATGTTATCACTGACATTGTCCAACTGCTGATGTTAATATCAGTCTGATGTGTTTAAGTAAAGGCAGAAAAGTTTTACACAAGTATTTATAGCTTATTTTGCTTAAAGTGTTCTTGCATGAATTAAGAAAAGAGGTCCCAGTCAGGACACTGCAGATTTTATGACAGTAGTCATGATCAGCACCCCCATCTTTCAACCACCCTGCAATCAGCAGCTGAGCTGGAGAGACGTGGCACAGTGGGGGAAGAGATGGGGGCAGGGCTGGATATCCTGCAGCTTCTGTGAAGCACAAACTTTGAATGAAGCTTTTAATGTTCTAGAAATTTCTACTTGAAATCAAACATCTGGGTGACTAGGTCAACATTACAATTACTTCTTTTTCTCCTTGGAACATTTGCTAGCAATGTGTCCCTTCATTGATGTCCTCTGTGCTGAGATTGCAGGAGGGTGGTGTCCCAGAGTTTCAACGACTGCCAAAATAGCATGACATGCCGCATGTTTTCATGCATAAGAATCATTCAGCTCACATCAAAACACAGTTTACTCTTTATATTTTACATATGATGAAACCAGTGTTAGAGATTGAGTCAGCAGGCAGCTGTAGGACCTGAAAGCTTAGGTGTTTTTCTGTACATCAGGCCCAGATCAGCTAACTTAGCCACCCCTCTCATTCCAGCCTGTGGTTTCAAGGGGGACGTCCCAGCTCTCAACTTCCTGAGGAAAAGCAGACACCCTCATTTTAATATCCCATTCCCACTTCTAGAAGGTTCTTTCTCAGGATATATAAGGCAGAACACGGGAGTGTGTTACAGTTACACTTTTCACAGGACACAACTCAGAGGAGAAACCCATCGAATCTGCGCCAGGTAAGGATTAGAAAATAGCTCTTTGTTTTCAGGCAGGAATGCAGAGGGTGAGAGGGCTGCTTTGTTTTTTACGGTTTAAAGTTACAGTGCAGCATTTTTCCATTTTAACCAGTTCTACATCTCTGCTAGGCTATCTCTCTGGCTGTTTGACCTGTACACAGTGCAGTGATTTTTTTATCTGTAGAGGAAAAAAAAGAATGTCTTTTGGAGAGTTTTACACTGATCACAGCATGATGATACTAAAGCTTTTTGCCTCTTGCATGTTATTGCTTTGCAGTCTGTTCAAATGCATAAAGTGCAATCAAATTCACAGAAGGAAATTAGTTGAAATAAACCCAACCTGTTTTTGATTAGCTCTAATCCATTACTTTTTGATAATTAGAGTCTGTCCTCTAGAAGTTACTGTGGGTCCACTCTGGCACAGTTGATTGGATGAAAGTTTTTGTGTGGTTCACACTCAGCCAATGAAAAAAAGGTTACGTGTCTGATTGCGAGTGAGTTGTCACTAACTTGTATAATAGCTTAACTATAGCTTAAATGTTTTAAGTCTAATGGATGAAAACTGGGAAATAAGATGAAAAAATGAAGGCAATATAGAATGTCTCCATCCTACCCTGTATAATGTTTTACTGCCTGCTCTATAGAGTTTACTACATACACCTCTTGTCTTTCAGAATGAAAATCGCAGACCTCAAAACATCTCAAGGTATTCGAACATGATGCATTTCTGCTGTAACACAAATATGCAAATACAGAGATGCAGACAACTCAGAATGGTGGAGGGGGATTAGAAACATGTTTAGAGATGCAGAGGAAGCTGGTTAATCACAGCCTTATGAATTTGGTCCTCTGTTTGAAAAAGTGATGGAATGAGTTAGATATATAGCCTGCAGGCACACGCCCTGTCTCTGGGACAAAAGAAGGCTGCTGCAGAGACTGGAGTGCATGTCTACACAGTGCAACTGATTTCAGGCCCAAGAAAAGTCATCAAAGCGCTGATGTGCAATAGTTTGCATCAATTACTATAAATGTAAAAAACAGAGAAGCATCATTTTTCAGTCTCAAGTCAGCGCAGAGCTTCACTCTGATGGGACGGCAGCTTCAGCTGTAAGCTGAGCCTCGGTTGCTGCTGACGTGGCGTGGAACATGTCTGCCTGAAACTGGAGGCATTCCCAAGCTTCTGCGTGGGCTGAGCCAACTCCGCCTTTCCACTAACAGCTTCACATCCCAATCATAGTCTGTGTCCTGGCTTTAGCTTTCTGAGATTTGATTTTATTAAAGGAAAAGACGACTGAAGATTCATTTATTCCACAAACCCACTCTGAGGAGATTTCCTTACATGTGCCTTCCATCTCATTACGCATAAATGACTTATTTGATTTTAGGAAACCAACTCAGGTTCAGTTACATAAAATTTTTCTGTTGTTCCCTGTTCACAGGCTGCTACAGCTGCTTTTGGAGACAGACAGGATGTGGCTGACTAATGTTGTAGCTCTTTGTCTGCTGGCCCTCGTGGCCACTGCAGAGGACAAGAAACTGAGCAGCCATGCCACCACGCTGGCTGACAACAGCGCCAATCTGGCCTTCAGGTATGAAATTTATATATTACTGTGATTATTATTAAATGTATATTATGATGATGGTTTTGCTTAAGCTTTCATAAGACTACAAGCAAATAATCTTTGTTGTGATTTTGATTTAGCCTCTACCACAACATGGCGAAAGAGAAGGACATGGAAAACATCCTGATCTCTCCTGTGGTGGTGGCTTCCTCTCTGGGGATGGTGGCTCTTGGCGGCAAGGCTGGCACTGCCTCCCAGGTCAAAACTGTCCTTAGTGCTGACAAACTGAAGGATGACCATCTGCATGCAGGCCTGTCTGAGCTGCTCACTGAGGTAAGTATAGTAGGGAAATACTGTATGTAAGACTAACATATTATGTATCCCAGAATTTAGTATTTTTCTTACCTGCCACCTAATAACAGTTGAGCTTTTCTAAGTCCTGCCCCAGTTGAACAAATTTGGTACCTGGCAGGACCTCTGTCAACTTTGTCCTTTCCTGTTTCATGTACTTCACATGCTATGTGCTTGTCCGTGTTGAAAATAAAACTTGAAACACAGACTTAAATGTTTTAGGAGAGTTCAAATTTGGCTTTGGAACCAG
This sequence comes from Lutjanus argentimaculatus, assembly GCA_034769285.1. Classification (NCBI taxonomy): domain Eukaryota; kingdom Metazoa; phylum Chordata; class Actinopteri; order Lutjaniformes; family Lutjanidae; genus Lutjanus; species Lutjanus argentimaculatus. Next base: position 11,374,938 of record JAWZSL010000001.1, read on the forward strand.
TAATAACCACTTATAGACCTCTAACTTAACACTAGCTAACCAGCTAGCTAATGAAATATGTTGATTAGCTAGCTGATTAGCTAGCTAGTTAGCTAGTGTTTTGTGAACATTAGCTATCAGATGGAACTAGCTAGCTACTGATTTCATGTAGAATAGTTTGCTTATTAGATAGAGTCTTGCTACAGAGCAAAACACTTGCTAACTATCTTGCTAGTGATTGCTGTAGATTAGCCAAAATTTTTTTTAACATTAGCTAACTTGAAGAATGATTGTGAGGTGTTTTTAACAGTCCTCAAGCTTTAGACAAGCTTTAGCTACATAGCATATCCAAGTCAGGGAAGACGATGCCCAAGAAGTATCCAAACACTACTTAGGAAACCATATTCTGTATCAACTCCAGTAGCCCATGCCAAGAAGCAACACTACTGAAGATCACACCTCTTAGCCACTCCGTCTCCTTTGCTGATGATTTTGTGAAGAACAGCAAGAAGCACTACAACTATGACCACTCAAAAATAAACTTCAGGGACAAGAGGAGCGCAGTGAACTCCATCAATGAGTGGGCATCCAAGTCGACCGATGGCAAGCTGCCTGAGATCACCAAGGATGTGCAGAACCCAGATGGAGCCATGATTGTCAACGCTATGTTCTTCAAGCGTGAGTATAAGTAGTGTCTCTTATACAAAGCCTTGTTTTGATAATAACTGAAACACATGGAGATGTTGAAGAGTTGTACAGATGTGTAACCGAGTCCTCTATGTTTTGTCCCACAGCTCACTGGGACGAGAAATTCCACGATAAAATGGTGGACAAGCGTGGTTTCCTGGTTAGCCGCTCATTCACTGTTGGAGTTCCCATGATGCATCGTACAGGTGAGTTTCTCCATCATCTCTAACCTTATTTTACTATGTGTGTAAGACTTATTCTATCAGCAAGAATGCCGGTGAGACAAAATATCTGATTTGTCTGCTCTTTGCAGGTCTGTATGACTTCTACGAGGATACGCAGAATAATATCTTTGTGTTGAACATGCCTCTGGGCCAGAAGCAGGCTTCTATGATCTTTATCATGCCCTACCACCTGGAGCCGCTTGAGCGCCTGGAGAAACTCCTGACCAGGCAGCAGGTGGACACCTGGATAAGCAAGATGGAAAACAGAGCTGTGGCCATTTCCCTCCCCAAGATCTCTGTGGACGTCAGCCACAACCTGCAGGTAAATTGTGGCACTTTGAGACATCAGTGGTTGTAATGTTAGAAGGTTACAGTATAGACATGTAAAAATACACCAACAAACCTTTGGCTTGAGCAATCCTCTGTCTTATCTAGAAACACCTGGCTGAGCTGGGCCTGACCGAGGCCGTGGACAAAGCCAAGGCTGACTTGTCCAACATCTCCGGAAAGAAGGACCTGTACCTCTCCAACATCTTCCATGCGTCCGCTCTGGAGCTGGATGTGGAAGGAAACCCGTACGACACCAGCATCTTTGGCTCCGACAAGCTGAGGAACCCCAAACTTTTCTACGTAGACCACCCCTTCATCTTCCTGGTGAAAGACAACAAGACCAACTCCATCTTATACATCGGCAGGGTAGTTAGACCTAAAGGAGACAAGATGCGTGATGAGCTATAATATTTAATATTGTGAATTGTGGTGGTTACCTTTGATAATTGTGAAAATGATGGCAGGAAACACTATATTTTTAGTAGGTCTTTTACCTCATGAACACATTCCAGTAGGTGATCTGTGGACTGAGTGAGTTGACACACTAAACTTTCCCAGGGAACAATTCTGTGTAAAGGTCTCAGCCTTAAGCCACCTTGGATTGAATAATGTCCTCACTTACAAATATGTATTTGAGATTTACACTAACAAGCAGCAGTTGGCACAGCAGACAACATGCTTATATTAAGTATGATCTCCTTTTCTTTACAGCCTGTTTTTGCCAATATTGTATACAATCCATGTGTGTTTTCTTGCATTATCTTTAATGTTTAAAGAAAAAAAAAAGATCTTTACACAAGGTTGTTAACAATTCTATCTCACTTCTTCCCTTCACACACTTAGCGTTTTATCTTGCCTCCTGTCTGCACTGAATTGTTCCTCTGCACGAGCTGAGCTTGCAGAGAAAAGGGGGCAAGTGTCTGGTGCTTCCTCTAATTTTCCTTCCACTTGCCAACCACACTGTTTCATATTGTTGCTGTTGGTATTTTTCACAGAGAAACTGTTGGAATTGTCTGATTACATGATAATGTGTTCATTTTTCAATAAAAATCAAAAAAACAATCCTTGTGTGTTTTCTATTTTTTCAAAGCATGTCTGAATAAGATCCAAACAGAGCTGCTACAGTCCTCTGGAGTGTTGCAAAGAGGAATTTGAGCTCGCTAGAAACATCTCAAAGGACAAGGATAACAATCTTTCCAGTCGGCTGGAGGTCAAACAATCCTCCCAGGTCTGGAATGCAGGGATTTGACAGAGAGGGTTCTTTCCTCATATTGCTAATCTGCCGTAGACAACCATCCAGAGAATTTTGTGGTTCATTTCCCTCACCACCACTAATCTTCATAATAAAGTCAGTGGGGTCTTTGTGGGGACATCTCAAACAGAGGAAAAGCAGCCTCTGTGGCGCAAAAACTGGAGTGCAGGGTTCTTGTGGTGAATGGGTGACTCAATATCCAACAATTACAGCATAGCAAATAAAAGGGTGTAACTGCAACACAAGTTTGTACATGCCTTTCATATCTTTTCTTAAGACTTTTTTTTTACGTATGTCAAGGTGTTATCACAAAAATATTTCAAAGAATGCAAAAACAACAAAGATCTTGAGTATTTCTCTCTGTCAAAATGGTCCAGTCCCTTCGTAAGAAACAAATGCCTGATGGATTTCTGTGTAAGAGCTGTAGCACCACCCTCTGTCTGCAAAGAGGAAAAAGACTGGTTGCACCATCATGACGCCAAACTATGAAGGTGTTACAAATCAATGATTTAATTACTTAATGATGTCATATTTACATACACCTTATACGTTGCATTACAGTGATAATATACAATACAAATAACAACATATAAATTACACAATATACATGTTTCTGACCAACTCTGCTGTCGTTTTGTACACCAAGCATGAATTAAGCTGCTGCTATAGTCAATATTAATATTATGAGATGCAGGGGATCATTTCCAATGTTAAAATATAATAATAATTATCTGACATGACTTGACATTTGGGGTTTATGTCAGAACAAAACTTTCACAAATACACATTATCAAATTAAAAAAAACAAACACATTTTAATATTATTATTGTCTATTTAGTTTCAAATTATTTTTAGTGTGTGCTCTCAGGTATTCCACTGGGCCTGCATACCATTTTTATAAAATTGCATTGTTTTAAAATTGCATTGCATTGCATTTATTTATTTATTTTTTTTACTCTATAGTAGTCTGTTGATAATAAAAAAATCCTGTGGAGACCAGTGTGGCTATGCCAGACTGCTTCTTTTAAATATCTTACTTGAACACTAGATGGTGCTCTTCAGCATCTCTCAGACACATGAATCTGTGAGGGAGACTGCACCTGAATTTCTGGCAGCACAAATATCTTTAAATGTACTGTAGTGGAACATTAATACAGTGCAACAACAGCTGCTGGGAAAATCAGCTGCAATGCTTCCTGATGTGATTAACATTTTATACACAGTTCTTTTCCTGAACTCAGATATAGAAACTTTAATAAACAAATTTGTGTAGAAAAGTTACTTTGACATTACAAAATGAAATTAAATTGGTAACATCTTTTATTATAGTGCATGAATTATCATGAATTGATGTGTTACTTCTTGCATGAAATTACAGAAGCATATTGTGCCACACCAGGAAAAAATAATGGATCAGTATTATGTTATAACGTGAAAAAATATTGTTAAATGTGAAAATAATGTTATAACATGAAAATATTGTTATAACGTGAAAATATTGTTAAACGTGAACTTTTCATGTTCTTACAATATAAATTATCACATTATAACATGAAACTTTTCACATTTTTACAATATAAGTTATCACGTTTTAATGTGAAAATATATTGTTATAATGTGAAAAACTTCTTGTTAGAACAATAAACTTTTCACGTTATAATGTAATACTGATCCATTATTTTTTTCCTGATGTGGCAGCAATACGATTCCGTATGAAATAGCATGACTTCATTCATGTAGTACTTTATGAACTATCAGGAATTAACAGTCTCATGCATGACTAAATAAATCTGCAGTTAAAGGGATAGGCCCCCGAAAAAAGACCTCACCATGTATTCTGTTTGATTCTAAGAGTTGTAATCATGATTAACTAAGCATTACTTCTTCAGGACTTCACCATGTTTGTGGCCCTTCAAATGAAGTGGTGGCCTGTTGGTCTTTGATACTGATTTATAACACATAATTAATGGTGGCATGTGTTAACCATTTGTTGCTCATGCATACATGATACATACACAATTTCTTTTTCTGGCAAAATAATTGATCATTGAAATGAATTCAAAAATTATTAGCATTTTTTCCCAAATACCTAATTTCTAGATATACAAAATAGCTGACTTTATTTGAAAAGCAACAAACATGATGATGTAATGAAGAGGTAATTCTTAGTTAATTATGATTGCAACACTTGGAATTCAACAGAATTGAAAAAGTGCACTGTGTGCTGGGACTGGTCAGTTTTTCGTCCTGTCATCTAAAGACGACCATCATTAATAACTCAGAAATCATGATGACTGAAATAATTTAGTTGTATTAATTAATGTGTTGTTCTTGCATTATGTTATGCATTAGAAACTATTGCTCCTTGTACATTCCTGATACTACATTAATGAATTAATGCTTTTCATGCATGAATACAGAGAGCAACCATTTAATTTTCAAGAACACTTTGGTTTTTGTTGGTGTAAACCTGTGATGACAGAATGTAATGCTTAAATGCTGAAAAAACAAATTTTCCTGATGAGCTTCACACAGTTTAGGATTTTGTATTACAGGTCTCTTACTGATAGCAAACAAATACAGCAGGGGTATGTTGTATCATTCAGAGATGTAGCGCAAATAACCAATTAATTTCAATTTATCTTGACTGAATGATAGAAAAAAACATTGTTTTCATTACTTTTGTTGCACCGTCATTATTATTCTAAGCTGTCACTCTTTCATTAGTGTAAATGAGAGGGTGACAGCTTAATTAAAAAAAAATATTTGTATGGATGGGCAATCCTTGTCATTCTGCTGTAATATAGTAGAAATGAAAGTGGCAAATTTCTCTTTTTCTCCTCTGAGAAAAATTATATACAATAGCAGCCTTTGCCTCTGCCTTTGGAGAGCTAAAAATATAGTAATAATAATATCCAGCCATAGCTATGTAACAGCCCCGAGCCCACAACACTATTATGAGCTTTCATGGCAAACTAAAAACAGACATCACCAGAAAATATAACATTTCATTTTGAAATAGGCGTTTGGGGCATTCAATCTTCAGATGGGTTAACTTCTGGTTGCCCTGACGTAGGTGACCACTCAGTGGCCAGTGAGTGTGGAGAGGAGTGAATGAGTGCATCCTTCATTAAGGAGCGGTGCAGCCTCCCTGTGCTACGTACAGTCGGCAGGTAATGCGACAACTCTCATTACATTAGCACCGCTGTGTTCTGCTGCGCTGGCTGCAGGCAGATTAGCCAGTCGATGGACAATCCTCTTAAACAAGTCTGCGTTAAGCCACAGTTAGAGGCTGGGTGGTGCTCTCTGTCCTCTGCCTGCCCACTCCCAGCTCTTTGTCTTTCTTTCTCTGGATGTGTCCTCCTCTCCTCTGCTTCTCTGGTTTTGCTTCTTTCACATCTTTCCTTCTCTTCCTCTCATTCAGATCTTGTTGTCCACCTGCCTGTTGGCCTTGCGAAAAAGTGTCTTGATCTCCTCCGTCACCATCTCCTGCCAGTTGTCCCTGTTGAATACAGGAGGTGGAGTCAAGACCAATATTGTATTTTACAGAATCATTTGTTTTAAAGCAGAACTGCAGGATTCAAAGACATATAGACGCTATGAAAGCACACCACAAAGCAGAACAAAAAATATAAACACTACCAAAAACACCATCAAATAAACGACAGTTAATTATGAAAATGTGCCTGCCAGCCACAATAAAAGTGAATGAAGTGAGCAAAGAGGGCTTTCCCCAATCTGCTTAAGAAGATGGAGAAGGTGATAAGATCAAGAGATTAATGAGACTAGTAGGTCACAGGGCAATCAATAAGATTCAAGAGTCAATGAGACAAAAACTGTGCGTGTGCAGGCTCAGGGGTTGCATCCGGTCACATCAGACTGACAGCCACAGTAACATTTCCACAACACAACACCAGCTGGCATGCAGGTCTCTACCTCCTCTGTTCAGACTAAGAAGGTCAAGCCTTTTTCTCCGCTTTCTTTCTCCTGTACGCAGCTATATCCTCAGGGTTCAGCCCGTGATTGTCTTCTCTGAAGTAGCATTCAGATAGTTGCATGAGTAGAAAATATCAGTGGCAGGAAGGAGGCAGTTACATGGTGACATCACTAATGAAACGTAACATTCCTTAAAACATATCTGAAAACTGGACTACGAGAACAGGGGACATATTACAGAAACTTCCTATCTTAAGTCTTAAGTTAAGTCTCAGATAGGATTTTTCCCAATTTGTTATTACAAAAACAAATCCTAACTTATCTTTTCTTACGTCATCCTGTCTTATCTCAGGGAAATGCTCAACACTCATTACTTGTCAGCTTCTCTGTCTGTTGCCTAGCAAACAACACTACTTTTCTCATCTCGCCGAGCGCAACAACTTAGTAATAGTTGTTTTTTTTCTGTATTATAGCCCTTGGTGGACATTACCGCTAAGGGTGATTGCTTAAAAACAAGGTAGCAAAGGCAAAGACAATTTTTAGATCAGATGGGTAAGAGTAGAATCGTGGATGTGTGTTCTTAATTATTATTTTTTCAGATTCAGCCATACCAAAGGTGAAAGGACTAATAGTAGGTTGAAGCTCTTACCCTGGTTTGATCTCTGGCGGTTTTGGCAAAGGCTTTGTGAAGTCTGTTTTTCCTACAAGCCAATATGTCTCTTCAATACCTTTACCCTGAAAAAAATAAAACAAGTCACGGATTAGTAGATTCTACAATATTTGTCTAAATGACCATACACTGAGGTTAAAAATGAAATGAGACTGTAGACTGTGACATTACCTTCAGCTCTGTTTTGCCTCTGACATCTATTTTATAACCCTCGTTAAGAGAATGGAGGATCTTCACAGTGCTCATGTTTACATGGATTCTATAAGCTGGGAGACAAAGAGAAGAGCTGACAAAATTAGACCAAAGCAAAACATGAAACAACTCAACAAAATATGGTGCGCATGTGTGCGGGACACTCACGCAGCCCAGTGGATTCCATGCGAGAGGCAGTGTTGACGGTGTCTCCAAAAAGGCAGTACCGAGGCATAGTCAGACCTACCACGCCAGCAACACAGGGCCCTGAAAACACAAAAACATTAAACCATTTGTCCAACTTAAAGTTGGATTCATCAGTAATACTCTAAATGGAGTAAGACTGAGAGCAAAGTCTAATTTAATAACTGTGTCTTAGTTGACAAACCAACTGATGGCTATAACTGTGTTATTTTGCAATCAATAGCTGTGTTTCCACTGCAAGAACTTTCCCCAGGGACTAGGAAGCTTTGGAGGCGTATCCAGTGCAGGGAACATCTAAATTAAGTTCTGGCATCATTATTTTACCCCCCACAAAGTCCTTGTTCGGGGGGACAGTACTTTCCAAAAGTACAGGAACTTTGGACTGGGGCTTGCTGCACTGAACATTTCTGATTGGTCAAGTACTGCAGCTTTTATTTCAGCTGCCTTTTTTTTAATCTGCAGCTGCAAATCTGTTTGTTTGTTGTTCTTTGTTCTTCAACACATCAAGATGGCGTGACAGAGGAAAGGATACCACAGATGGACCAAAGACAAAGTCCAGGCCTTATTGAGCATTTATGCTGAGGACAAAATCCAGTGGGAATTGGAAACAGCATTACATGGCATTATATATCGTCATTGTTGTGCACTTGAGCACAAAAGTATGTGTAAAAACAGCCACCACCTTCTCATACATCAGCAGACTAATTTGTCTAATTCTCATGGGTCTCTAGACAGCGGTGGAAACAGACAACAATGTGCTGAAGGAACCAAAGTAGTTCCTGGGACTAAAAGTTCCCGGTACTTTGGGTGGAAACGTGGCAACAGTGAGGCCCATACTGATATATTGATTGGATCATTAATAGACAACAAATGTAAATAATGCGGACAATACATTCAGTTGAAATAAGCTCCACAGTCACCCTCATATTCACCATGGTGGAACAGGTGTACAGGTGCTGAATTACCTGCTCAACTGGAGATTAACAATGTAGACAGTATGATCACTTTGTAGCGTCTCACCTGAGTGGATTCCTATGCGTATCCTGACGGGCACGTCTGGCATGTGCCGCATGTGGAAGGTTCCTACTGAGCTGAGGATGTTCAGAGACATGTTGGCGATCTCAGCAGCGTGCTTGTTGCCGTTTTTCTTTGGCAGCCCTGATGCTACCATGTAGGCATCACCGATAGTCTCCACCTGGATAATGTCAACACATTTTTATTCATTATTCAGTTGTGGGCACCTAAATGTGTGTATCTATGTACTTTATGAGTAATGTAGACACCAAAAAAAAAAAAAATTTTTAAATGACAAAATTGTTATTGCTAATCTATCTCTCTACTTTTCCTCGATGCAAACAACATTCCTGCAAACAAACCATTTCATCTAATATTCATAAAGATATATACCTGTGAATATTAAGATGTAGGAGAAATTCTCTCTAAAGTCATAACTCAGCATCTTTATAAACTCATCTCTCACCTTGTAACACACTGGTAAAAAATATTAGTTTACTAGAAATACTGAGCATGTTCTCTGACCTTGTAGACATCGTGGTTACTGAGCACGGCGTCAAACAGAGAGTAGAGGTCATTGAGCAGGTCGACCACCTCGATGGGATCACTGAGCGAGGAGATGGTGGTGAAACCCACGATGTCGCTGAAGTAGATCGTCACCTGGTCAAAATACTCTGGCTCTACTGTGGCACCCGTCTTCAGAGCCTCAGCCACAGAGCTGAAGACAGAGGGGCAGAGACATGAGGAGAATCAGACGATCAGGCATTTTGTTAGGCAAATGTAACTACATTCATTGCGTGGATCATGTTTATTAGACTTAAGAAAGTTACATTCAAATAGATTTTTTAGATTAGTTTACATTATGGTGTGTGTATAGACTCACGGTGGGAGCATCTCTGACAGAAGTTTTTCTGTTCTCTGTTTCTCCACCTCCAGCTCCTCCGTCCTCTCTCTGATGAGGTCCTCCAGGTTGGAGCTGTACTGCTCCAGCATCCTCAGCATGGAGTCAATGATGTTCGTCTTCTTACCCTTGTTGATTAACTTGAACTGTTCATGAAGAATTATAGAATCATGTTAAACAAAATGTAGTCTTAAACTGGTTTATTGGAGTAGGATAAAAGATTAATGTAAGGTTGAAAACTTAAAAATTGAGGGCACAAGGTTGCAGTGGTGGAATGCAACTAAATATCTAAATAAATATTTCCCTCTCTTTATAAGGGAAATACTGTACTTTTGACTCCACTATATACTATATCAGACACTTTTTACATAAAAAAAAACATATGATATGCTTATATGATGAGTACTATACTACTAATCTACCCAGTAGTATACAAAGTATCTAAAATTGGCTCCACATTGACAAATTACAACATTAAAATGTTCCTACATGTATTTGTTAGCGATAATTCAGAATAATATATAATATTCTATAAAGACATAACAATGTGAAAGGGGGAAAGGAAAGGAGTTTTTTTTTATATACTTCTGATAGTTAAAAGGGAAGATTTAGCACTCTTCATGTTGGTGGCCAGTCAGTGTTGATCTAAAGCATAGTCAAATTAAGCAATAAATTCCTTCAGGCTGGTTTTCTAGTTTCCACCTCGGAGTAGCCACAGTATGTGCTAATTGAGTATTTTTGACACCTAGAACTATATTTTGGCCAACAAAATAATAGCTATAGGGTAGGGTGGTGATACTCTTCTGTGAGCAGGAGAACTCAATATTGCACACACAGAAGAACTTATTGCTTCCACTGACTACATTTACCATCACTACTGACTGGACATCCCCATGAAAAGTGCTAAATTTTCCCTCTAAGTACATTTTGCTGATATTATTTCTGTAGTAAGCACTTAAATAAATTACACATTTGTCTGGGTTTGAATATTGTTGGAAGCATTTTGGATGATGTTCACAACCCAACAAGATATATAACATATGCCAAGAGTTTTAATGCAGAAATGTTAAATATAGCTTTAGGCAAAAAAATCTGAGTGTTCTTTTCACCACTGCAACGCTGTCTCCAAAAAACTGTACCCTGTCAAAGATCTCATCGAATGTTGGCCTGCGTTCAGGCAGTTCACTCCAGCACTGCTTCATCAGCTGGATACACTCCAGAGGAGCCTGGTCTGGGGCCACAGTGGGCCGGCACATTGGAGGAGGCTTCTTCACCTTACGGATGATCTCTGGTGAGGAGATGGGGCATGCCAATCAAATTTCAAATGAGGATATGTACCTTATCAGTATTCTTTTACACTGTTGGATGTAAGCTCTGTTGCACAGTAAAGGCAGAAAAACACATTTTCCCAACAACCAAATCAAGATGTTCAATTTTTTTGTCTGCCTCCCTTTATATGCATCTCTTCATTCCTGATGGATACACACCATCGGGTGGCAGACCCAGCATGCAGTACGGTGGCCCTCTGACCACCACCTCTTGAAGGATGATAGAAAAGCTGTACACGTCTCCCTTGTAGGTTCCTTTACGTAAACTTGCAAGGTCCCTCAAGAACTCTGGAGCTGTCCAAAACAGATCTGAGTGAAAAGAAAAAGAAAAGAATTAGAATGCAACATGATACCGGTCACTACCAACTGTAATGAATGTATCGCATTGTCTATGTGTGCAATACTGCAGTATAACAAAACTCCACTTTACATACAGAATAGTTTATGGCTAGTAATGAGACACATTTAGGTACCTTCAGGTGGAGGCTCTTCCACGGAAGCTTTCTGTGACTCCAGCAGCTCATTGAAGCCATAGTCAGTAATCTTGAGGACAAAACGTCCGTCTACCACACAGTTACGAGATTTTAGTCTGCCATGGGGGAAATCTCTGTGGTGAAGGTACTTCATCCCCTGCAAGCACAATACATTCAACAGTGTTGTTAATCACAAAGGAAGTAACACACAATAAAGTAAGGACACATGTTACAACTGGAAGATAATTCAGGGAATATTGTGTATATTTAGTGTTTTACCTTGATGAGATCAAGCACAAGTGAGGACTTGAACATCCAGTCTAATTTAACGTCCTCGTTCCTCAGCAGGTCCTGCAGGCTGCCTCGTGAGCAGTGCTCTGTCACCACTGCAAACATGAAGCAGTCCGAGAAGAAGCCGAGGAATGGATTCACATTCTCGTTTCTCAGGTCTTTCATCTGAAGAAGCAGAGAAACAAGTTAATGGTGAAGAAGGTGGCAATCATCATAATACCATATTGATCTACAGTGTTTATTGCTACTGAAACTCGGTGTACAGTTTTTAAGCTTTTGTCATGTCTTTCGTCATGTCGAGTTGCAGTGAGCATAAAACTAATGTATGACATTTGAGGCAGTGTGTAGCTTTTTCAAACCACCTAATTACAGTAAAAACACAATTCTGTGCAGGTGAGGACATGTTGCTGTACCTTTGTGAAAATTTTGGTGGTGCTCTGCTTCACTTCTCTGAACTGTCCCTCCTCAAATTTCTTCAGCCACACCCAGTCACCCTGGAAGAGAAGCCATGTTGTCACAGCGGGATCAAACTTTTGTCTGGAGTAATGTAATTACAAGCAATTTTTGAAACGTTCAAAATATGTGAAATGGCAAACATACATACATAATATAGTTATTAAACTATCATCAATCATGTTTTACTTTTTTCCTACTTTTTAAAGTGAGTCAATAACTATTTTTCTGCTGGCTGTTTGTCCATCCCACCCACACCAACATTGGTTCTACAAATAACTTTGGTTTGTTTGTAGAAAAAAAAAGTGATTCAAGTATTTTTGAATTTGTGGCAAAAAGTTTTGGACCATATAGACTCAACACAAAGTACAGAAACATTCATAAAATCTTACTCTCAGTTCAGCCAAAACAATTAAGTGCCCTTAACCAAAAGGTTCGACAACCTTATCCTCCAAAAAAAAAAAAGAACTTAAGCATAACCACACTTACATACTTAGTGCATTTTTAAACATTGTGTATAGACACAGACTGAAGCAACATGTGCAGTGACTCTTTCAGTGTCACCTACCTCGTACACGGCTACATTTGTGGTCTCATGAGTTGCTGTCTGCATGCTGTTCACAGAGTGTGATCGGTCTGCAGATTTCTCCTCCAGAGCACTCTTAGACTCGCTCAGATCCTCTAAAGTGATTTTCTGTGGGACATCAAACAGAAGAAATAAGCTGTATCCTGAAACATTTTATTTAACAGACGTGCACATTTTCACATATGTTGAACTAAAAATCAATGTGTTCTGTCTGATGAGTGTGGATAAAACATAGAATAGATTAAGTTTAAGTATAATTTGATGACTGGGGGACAATGATGCTTCTTACCTTTTTGCTCAGCTGAGGATTGATAAACGTCAGATCCTCTAAAGTCAGGAGGATCCGATTGGGACCTTTGACCAGCTGGATTTGTTGGAGTCTCCTCCTGCCAATGAGATTTAGAAAAGATAAGGAAATCAGTTCAACTAATGGCAGTACGTTAGAGATCATCTTTGGAGCAAAGACAGATGATGAAGTAGAAAAGCTCATCCTTATGTGAGAATTACTTTTAATTCCAAATTGAACACTTTTCCTTTTTAGTATGTACTGCAGCTGTCCTTACAAAGTATTTGACCTTCTTGCTCATACATCCATCACTATCTGCAGTGCAAAATTTTAAGTAAAAAGAAAAAGTATGTGATATGGAACACAGCTTTATATTCCTATCGGCACATGGTAGTCAGATGGGAAGATATAAAATAAGGGTCAGTGCCCGGTTGTATAAACCACCTTAAGTTTCAAACTTAAGTTAGTACCTTGAGTAAAAAAATTACTTATTATTATTAAAGATAAAGGGTTTACTTAGAAGCATTGCATAAAGGCTCTTAGGTTGTCTCCTTGCCCAAGTGTTTAAACTAGCAAATGTGCACTTCAGTTACCATGGTTACGCTTCACTCACATCATTCTTTAGTGTCACAAGAAATAATTATTGTCAGTTGTTCACTAACTTAGCTAACACAAGTTAGGCTGTGTTAGCTAACCTCACCAAAATGCACAACAAAGAGGAAACAAACAGAAAGACATTTTAAAAAGAAAGCCAAACTGGACAGAGGATGAGTATGTTGTTCTCTTTGAAGAATATAGAAAAGAAATTTAACCCAGCCATAACAAATAGGCCTACCTATAAGCTGTAGATGTAGCAAGAGGTAACTGACAGAATCAATGTGATAAATCTGCTGTGAAATTAAATGTGGGTCATGACCAAATATAAAATTATTACTTTGATGGAGAGAAAGGACATAGCCAGATGCCATCAGGAGTGGTGAATTTTAATCAAATGATATATGACCTGTGGGTTTTCCCGTTGCCATAAAATCTTGATATCTCCTCCTCCTCTTCAATCACCATAAAATTCACCCGTGGTCTAATGTTCCACAGATTGTTTCATTTTTAAGGAACTGTAATGGGCCCTTTAAAATTTTCTGAGGCAATGGTTGCAAAGGACCTTCTTGCAACACAAAAGGGAATACTTAAGTAGCTAAGGGCAAACACTTAGAGGTTACAGGGTTTTCTCTTACAACATCCTAAAGAAATCCTTATGGTGGTTTTATGCAGCTCTCAACTTTCCTAAGCCATCCTAGGATGAAAATTTAAGGCCAACCTTAGCCTAAGTGTTTTTTTAATGAGTAATCAGTCTCTACTTTTGGAAAAGACATGATTTAAACAGTATTGTTTAAAGCACTTACTTCTACTACTTTCAAAGTAAAGGTTATTTTGACCTATTGTCATAGATCAACGACATCAGTAGTGTAGTCTGAACTCCACTGATATAAGTTATTATAGTCCTCTCTTGCTAGCACTAACTACTATAAGATGTTAGCCAGAGTCAGACTCAGAAAACTCAGAAATGAGGGTGATGCTTTTAATGCAACCTTCAGATAGAATTTAAGTAGATGACCTGTAGAACAGTAACCCTTTGCCAGCGGTCATCTTCCCTCTGTTCAAATATGATTCTCTTTACTCCAGAGATGATGTCTGTGCCTTGGGGGACTATTCTCTCAGTCCTCCTTTGTTTTTCTCCAGCATTTACACAAAACATCCCTTATTATGCACGTCGCACTATAGTGTATATGAATGCATCTTGTCTGATAGAAAAAATCACTCTACTAAAATTGGTGAGAAAGATGGAGAAGGAAAGGATGGAAGAGAAACACCAGGTTTGACTTCTTCGAGTGAAAATATGAGTCTGTTTGTATTTGCAGGCTGTACCTGATATAAAGACTTATAGCAAGCGCTCCTACAGCCAAAGTGAAGATGACAGCAAACACCACTATGATGTAGGTGACCTCCACACCTGAGGATGACAACAGGTAACTTGAAGTGGGAAAAGTGGAATGATGAATAACACAATGTATGGCAAAAATGACTTGAGCAAACACATGCATATATATGTGTGCTCCCATATTTACACACAAACATGCCTCTTACCTCCCGTGCAGATGGCTTTCTTGTCAAACCAGCACCTGGAGTCAGACGGTGGAGGAGATCCTCCCGGAAAATGAATGGACCTCCCGGCAAAACGAAGCACTCCGGATGTTAAGTCCACCAGATAGGTCTGGTACAGCTGGCTCCCCCTGTTATCAGTGTCCAGGATAACATAGTTGGTACTCACTTCCCCACTATTTTCCACTGTGACCTTCTGGTTGAAGCCACTGAAGGTTGTGTTCTTCGTGAAGTAGGCCAGGTTTGATCCTGACAGCCGCATGCCTGCTCTCCTGGCATTGTGGATGGACTTAGCCAACAAGTAGATGCTGTTATAGATGGTCCCAAACAGTGGGTTAACCTGCAAAGATTATGAAAAGATTGTGTTAAGAATTTGGGGTGATGAAAAGCAACCACAGACCCAGTCACTTTTGCTAATTACAGGGCATATGATACTAACAGACATTACAAAATGCACAAATTTTGAACCACTGTTTGAAAATTTGAATGAAATTTCCTGGACGGTCTTTCCTTGTGGAACTTTGGTGGAGGAGGTGACACTGAATGAGTGAATTCTAGTCTGAAAAAGACTAACTCACATTTACTCATTTAGTTTGAATTTGAACTGTGGACTTTGTTCCCCATTTCTTACATTGGATTCATGCTACAAAGGGATCACTACATGGCCAATATGATCAACATATTAGAAATGGACAACTTGAGTGTTCCCCAAAAGTGAAGCCAAAGCATCCTGATCATCCCCTGGTAGCAGGCTGCAAAGTCATAAATCCTGCCTCCTCAGTGTTAATTGCTAGGAGATGGGCCAAACTAAAACATCAACATACACATAAAATAAATTTGATGGACAGGAACTCAAAACTACAGCTCAAACACAGGTCACTACTGCGTAGACTTTGTCTCCAAATGACATCACTAGTGCAAAATATTTTGGCTTCAGTTTTGTACAGTAGGCGGAAATGTAGTCACAGTGTCCATCTTTATTTGCAGTCAATGGTCAGCATGGACAATTGACCCTAACTTTTTGCTTTGTGCACCAATAACAGTTCAGCAAGCTTGGTACCTCAGTCAACTTCCTCCTTTCTCAAAATGCAGCATGTAGTCACATGTTAAGTAAACTAATGTTAGCGATTGATGTCGATTAGATATCTACTTAGCATTTGCAAATGTTAGCAAAATGCTAACTAGCTAGCTCCCAGAGGGTCGGATAACATTTGAATTTTTAAATATAAAATAGTTAATTGATTAGATTCTAATCTAACAACTTACAACTCAGATAGCTAGGTGGCTAGTATTTTGCTAACATCAACAAATAAGTGGCTATATGTTGCTTTCACAGGTCTGCCAGCAACATTTTATAACCATCTTTAAAATTTGTTTTTCTTTTCAACGTGGACAAGCTTAGCCCATAGCATATAGAAACAGGAAAGGAGAAAGTTGAGGTGCCAAGCAAGCTCAACTGTCATTGAAGCAAAGAGGAAAAAAAGGGTGGGACTTAGGAAAGGTCAGTTACAGCAACCAATAACTTTTTCAATGTAAATACAAACAGTAAGTATAGTTTTAAGACAGACTTGAAAAAATGTTATGTATTTCGTGATGTGACATCCAGATGGCTTCTACCTGCTCCGGCTGCACAGCTAGTGTCACTTCCTCGCTCCTCTTGGCAGCAGCAAACGCTTCATTGAAGGACAGCGGCTCAGAGGCCACAGTGATGGTCAGTACAGCGTCGTAGGCCTCCCTCAGCCTGCTGTTGTTTTGCAGGATGAAGTAGGAGACATTGGTGTAGGGCACGCTGTACTGGAGGGTATCGCAGGGCACAAACACATACTTCCCCGAAGTCAGGCCCATTTCCTGTGCTTTGAGAAGAAAAGTCGCCTGCTGCTCCCCTCCAACTAGGACTGAGTGCATGCACATGATGATGACTGAAAAAGACAAGGAAACACACACTAAAGGTTACAGCAGACCTACTTAACTGTGAAAATTTATTTGATCTTACTTGTTTTACTGTTTTTACTTCCACTGTGCTCGTGGTCAAGGTCCTACTGAAGTGACATTATTGTCCATCATGAGTCTTATTTAATATCTTATAAACTCTGTTTGAGAGGATGCAAACTGGCTGAATGTCTGAACCTAAACCAGTATTAAACCAGTACTGGTTCCTGCCTGGTCAGTACTGAAATATCGCTGACCTCCTGGCCAAACAATACTGGTATCTGTATTTGTGTAATGTTAGACAAACAGTTGACATGGCAAAATGTTAAAAACTGTGGGTTCATTTGACTAAATCTGATGAAAATGCAGCTAAATGCAAAAACTCAGGGAAACAATTTAACTTATTACTTCTGCAAAAAAGTAAAAATAAAATAATTGTTGAATCTCATCACATCCTTCACAACATTTTTCACCAAATTATGGTATCAGTAAGAGTACTGATAAGTATTAGCATTGATAAGCAGTATTAATATCAATATCACTATCAAGAAAGCTAATATTTGAATCCAACCAGCGACCTCTCTCCCTCTCTTCTCACTCCTGTAACCTCTCTACAATTTAGTAAAAGCACAGAAAATGCCAACAAAAAATAAAAATAAAAATAAAAATAAAAATAAGCATTGTTGAAAACAGATGGAGAAAATGTCAAAATGGCTTCCTGGTCAGATAGTGAAGTGATAAGCCTACTGAAGAGGATATGTACAACTGGAATCTTGACTTCTAGAAGTTTTTCACCTTTGATGTAAAATCTGCTCTCCATGTTTTTATATCACAGGTCACTTACCACTATAAATCCACAATAGATTCTGATATAATCTTATTCTACTTTGGTAACATCTCCTCTGGTATCAGTTTAAAGGTAGAATAAGTGAAAATTGTCAGTTGTGTTTGTAAATGCACCCAATAGACACTGTAGCTGATTGTTAGTGCCAGAGTCTAATGCAGATAAAGACACACCACCACACACTTCTAGTGAGTCATAAGTGATGATTGAGAGGGATTATTCCTTAGGCTATGAGTACATTGTTTGTGTTAGGAAATTTTTGTTTAATATGCCTTTAACATAGATATAATAGCTTTGCAGACACATTTTTATCACGTTATGTGGCAAACTTGTGCATTAATGTCAGCACAGACTCACCCTTGACGTCCCCTGCAGCCTGGATCTTCCTCAGTGTGCTCTCCACCTCTGTCTCATTTATACCAATAGATGTGACCAGGCCAACAGGAAGCCCTTTATTCCTCAGAGCAGAAGCAACTCTACCAGCAGTGTCCCTCCAGATATCCTCATTGGATGAGACCACCACCACGCTGGCCCACCTGAAGTGTTTCAACACAGTGAACAGCACCTCAGAGGGAAAGGGCACCGTCCTGGAAAAAGTTGGGTATCCTATGACTTGGTCCAGCTCATAGTTCACACAGCTGTAAGAGAAGATGGCCTTATCCCAGTTCTTAGCCAGTAGAGAGGCTGCAACACAGTATCCCGGGTTGGTGGGGCCCACAAACGCATCCGCCATCTTCTCATAGTAAATAAATGCAGTGAGGGCTCTGGAGGTTTCACAAGGCTCCTGAAGGATGATAAAGTCCATTTTCAGGCCCAGGTCCAGGTTTAGGTCTCCGTTTATCCTGCTTACAGCGAGCCGGGCGGCTGCAGCAGGCAAGGGCCCTGTAGTAAACAGGGTCGCAGTTCCAGGGCCCCAGGACCCCCACTTTGAATATTAAACAGCGCACACAACAAGGGAATGTTAAAACTCCGAGGAGGACCCATAACAGAAAGTTATAGAAGGGCAGTGTTGTTAAAGTTGGTCTGCTTTTAATGATGGGCATACATGGATGGTTGGACTCCCACAGCGTCCCTCTGAAAGTTGGAGGAATATGTTGCATTGTCCTTCCAGTGGGGCCAAGGTAGTGAATCTCTGCGTTCACTGGTGAATACTCAATTAGACCAGTGACACCTGCAAAACAAGTAAAGATAAAAGTCTTGGTGATCGTTCAGTTCCTTCATTGTATTGTAGATACACTTATTTCACTTACATAACCTAAACATAGACAGTAGAATTAGTGGACAGAGCCACCGTGATGTCACCCATTGGTTTGTTGACAACCGTTTTGAAGCCTTGAGTTTGGCATTACAGGGTTTTTGCCTTGGTTTGGTTACCTTGGTTTTTGCAACCAGAGCATGCCTGCCTGGTCACAGTCTTTCTCGTATTACAACTAAACAACATAACTAACAGATTCATGATCCATATGTAAATCAACACTGCCTAGTTTCCAGTTTGATCTGAGTTTTGGATGGCGCAGCAGATATCATGAGAGTGATCATTTTATCAAAAATCATGATCTTTCCCTAACCTTACCATTTTTCTGTCCCCAAACCTACCCAGATCTCAACGACATTACGTGTGTACATGTGTTGTCACATTATAAAACATAATTATTTTGTACAATGTGTGCAATGAAGAAACAACATGTGCAAATCTTGCGACAGTTTCGCAAATCTTGGGTTCCCTTCTAGACTCAACCCACCTGCATGGCGTGATCACTCTCTTTTTACA
This sequence comes from Lutjanus argentimaculatus, assembly GCA_034769285.1. Taxonomy (NCBI): domain Eukaryota; kingdom Metazoa; phylum Chordata; class Actinopteri; order Lutjaniformes; family Lutjanidae; genus Lutjanus; species Lutjanus argentimaculatus. The sequence continues at coordinate 11,394,446 of JAWZSL010000001.1, forward strand.
GCTAAACACTTTTACTCAAAATAGGACCTATAATTTACAAAATGAACATCATGCTGTATAGGAGAAGCCTTTAAACGACTGAGACCATAAACTCATTAGGAAATGATTTGTGAGGTCATAAATCAAGTTAGAAGAAGGGTCATTTTCTCATGAGACAAAATACAATCAAACCTCTTTTTTGCAGCCAGCTGCGTCACCCCCTACTGGCCATTACGAAGAATGCAAGTTTTAAAGCACTTCTCTATTGGCTTCACTTTTCAGACACGGAAACTCCGTCCACTTCTTCTTCACTTGTCTATGAGCCTAAAGTGGCAGTTTCTCTAGTTTAATTTGATGCTTTGCATTCATGCTATCTTCAAGCCCACATGCTAAAACAGTTAGCTATATAATGGCTGCTTAAGGTTTGGCATAGTTGTAACAGTTCATTAAAATTATGAGAATTTCTGCATTGTGAACTCTGTGCAAACACCAAAGAAGGCCAAAAGAAGTGTTTACACTGACAGTTTTGGGCCCACAAAGCCTGCAGCCCAGTGGCAGACATTTGCCACAACTGTGACAGTGACTAAACGCTTATGTAACACATGCACATTCAGGAATACAGTCCACACACATTCATAGTGACTTTGTTGTCATTTTATTCAAAATGGTTTATTCTTAATTCTTCAATAAAGCTCTTTCATAAGTTGGATAATGTGGATCTTATGCCAGTAAATTACCTCTCAGTGTTACATCCATCCCCAGCCAGTGTTACAACTCACCCCAGTAGTGGGTTAGGCACAAAAAACCTCTTTGTGTTTGACATTAACTCGCACAATCTGTGATTGTGTATTAAAAGTGAGATCTAGTACAAACAACCACTGAGTTACTGATGCTCACAAAAAAAGTGTTACTAGCATCCCCGGTCCCCCCCTGAGTCATAAATGGCTGAATTTAAACAAATGTACTACTTACCATTTACTTGATGCCATCAGGACAGCATCGAGGTCCGATGAGACAGTCTTACAGGTGTCCTCTCAGATCTGCTTTTCTGGATCCACACAAACCGTCACCTAACCATCCCCAAACCTTACCTATTCACCCGGAGGACCCGCGGTGAAGACACAGCCAAGTCATTGTGTTTGGATCACGGGCTGACAGTGACAGGCAGAGCTCGTCTGTCGCGTCTGGAGACAACTTCAGCACCCAGGAGAGCTACTTACGTCCCGCAGTCAGCGCCTCTGATGGCTCCTGAGCGTTTCCACAAACAGCTCTGTTCACAGGCAGCATATCTGAAGAAGGAGGAAAGATCTCCTCTGGCCGTCCCATGTCCTGTCTTCCATTAAATATCTTTGAAAATCAAAATAAACCACATATTCCAGATCATCCGCCGTCCAAAAATGCACAATCTTCAGCAGAAAGAGTCATCAAATTATAAATTAAAAGAGCATTTGATGTATCATCAGTATAGGAGTCCAGTGAGAGCTACAGGCCCATTCAATCAAATCCCTTCAAAGTGACCCGGGGCCCAAACGTAGGTGTTACTCACTAATCCATTTTCAGTGAGGCACAATATAAGAGGATTGACAACAGGCCTTATAGTCTTCTCTCAAAGCCTTGTTATCATCATGCAGGCTGGAGAGGCAGCAACACCTTTCCTATCAGCTAACACACTCCTCTGGAAGTTTAGTCACATTTTTTTCTTTTTTAAATTTCAGATATCCTCACCAACCATTGTTTATTCAGGGAGAATTGACTGAGCATTGAGCTCCTTTAGAGTAATGGTCTGAGTTCACGTAAGTAAAATAAACACCAAGCAGCCAATGTCAGGCAAGAATGATATACAGCAATAAAACAGTAACATAAGTAAGTAGGATGAAAAAAGGCAAATAACAAATAACTGCCCAGGATGCAAACTTACAAAAACACATCAGGAATTGCCATAACATCTGTATTTACAAACTGATAAAGAAGATAACAAACCATGAATTTGAAATATATGAGATGTATTTATTTCATTATAAAAGTACATCACAGCAATAATCAAATTTGGATGAAATGAAGGCTTTGTACTAAAATATTGTAGTGATGGCTCACATTTCCCATCATGCCCGGGCTGAGCAGTTTGTTAAATTAGCTGTTTTATGTTACAAAAGGCAAATGTTATTTTTTTTGTTAGTGTTTATAATATGTCTGACAAGAACATGATGATTTATGTTATTAGCCTAATTGTTAAATTGTGCTGGTTTTTCAGTTTTATTTTATTATTAGTGAGGTGGCTGTTGCATTTCCTAACCCCAGCTGTACTGTGTGACGATGTCAAAAATTTTGCTTCTTGTGTTGAATGTTATTGAAGGATTGAGATCACTGAGATCCAGTCTTATTCTGGACTACATATTATTATTTGAAGTAGGGCTGGGCAATATATCAATATTGTATCATATCCTGATGTAAGACTAGATATCGTGATGGATTTTGGACATCATTATATTGTGATATGGCATATGTGCTGTCTTTTCCAGGTTTTAAAGGCTGCATCACAGTAAAGTGATGTAATTTTCTGAACTTACCAGACTGTTTTAGCTGTTCTATAATTTGCTTTTACCAAGTTAGTCATTATATCCACATTAGTGATGATTATTTAGCAAAAAATCTCATTGGGTTAATATTTTATAAAAGTACCAATAGTCATGCGCACAATATTGTTGCAATATCGAGGTATTTGGTCAAAAATATTGTGAGTGTGAGTATAGCTGCTTTCACCCCTTGGAATACAAAACATGTCATCAGTCACAACAACATATCAATAATCAACAATAGATCAATAATTATCGACCGATATGAAACTTCACTATTGTGATGGGCTTTTCAGCTATATTGCCAAGGCCTAATTTGCATAAATGTAGTAAGCATTTTACTCCCAGCCTGAAGTTTGGGAAACGTTGACCTAGCACTTAAAAAGTCATCTACTGACACAGTTTTGTTCAATTTCAGTGACTCCAGTATTTTACTCCTTTTATTTGGTGCAAAAACCTCAAATGCTATTATACCGATAGATCTGATGATGATATAATATATTTAGTAAACAAACATTTCCTGACATGCAGAGTGTGGTCATTGGAGACACCTCAGCCACATCGCATGAAGACACCTGAACCTTTGCTTTAATTGGTCTAATATGCAGTACGCAGTACAGCAGGTTCCACACATTAATTGAATTTGAACCCTGGTGGAATGGTGGTAATTAAAGATAACGAAGGCTCTCCCTGTGGGTCCCCTGAGTTCAACTCTGCTGTGTTTTGCTTGCGTCAGTCTTTTAGAAAAGACTTCAACAGGTGAAGCAGCCTGCCTGGTTGCAAATGAGTCCAGGAACAGCTGGTTGCCACAACATCAACCGTGCATGACAGCGTTAAAGGCAAAATATGGCCTAATAGAACCATGTCATACTGTACAGTGGTAGTGACTACACTATGGCTAATGTCAGTGATTATTATAAAGCATTCACTTGCTTACAGGAAAGCTACATGTGTAAATAATTAAGCAGATCCTTAACATATTATTATTTTACTATGTCCCAGAAATAATACAGAACAACACCATCCTGTGGGTAGCCTGAGTTAAGGTGCTTCACATCCCTCATATCATGGTTAGATGTGTTTTAGCTGAAACCAGTAATGAATTGTGTTAAAATAAATCAGGTGGGCATGTAAAGATACACATTTTATTTATTCACATTAATTAAATTTCAAATTTCCAGGATTTCTTTCAGAACTTGAGAAACATGAGTTCTTCTTACTTTAAGTATTCTGTCTTGAAATGATGAGTTGAGTGGAGGTTCTGTACAGAGTTCAAATAACTCATTAAATTAAAATAAGAAGTGAATACGAGGGCAAGGGCATGGGTCCCATGAATGTATTAAGGAGAACTGGATACAGCGTTGGAGCTAGGCCTCTGCAGCAAACGCAGTAGCCAAGCAGCTAAGTTCAGGTTTAGCGCTCTGCTAACTTGAATGGGAATAAAATGGTTTATATTAGTTAAATACTTTTTTCTAGATTTTCCAAATATTATCTGTCAGAATGGATCAAATCCTGATAGTGAAACAAATAATTTTGCTGGGGTTATGATGCTCAAAAAATGTTTTCCACTGTCTCACAGCTGCTTCTTTCACACTGTAAGCTTATGGTAAAAAGTCTTCTTGGGCCACAGTGCATTACAAGACGTTGTCATTATACAATTTGGCCAGTATGTCAAATTGGCTTCAAATCTAGGGGCTTGGCAGGTCCTTTGCCTTGCAGGCTGCCATGTTGCAATGTCATGATTCTACATTAGCCCAGAAGAGACAAACCAAATGCTGGCTCTAAAATATGGGATTTTGTGTTTTTCATGAGATTTGTAGCCACTAAAAGCAAGCTCACCACCAGATGCCGCTAAATCCTACACACCGGTCCTTTAAGTTTCTAAAGAAACACAATCAGCATATTAGCAGACTTCCCGGCATGCTTGCATTGGAATTTTTATTGTGGGGAATTGATAGAATAAACATAAATAAATGAATTTTAGTTTACAAGATTCTGTAAATGCACTATGAAAACAATACAGCAATGCATTGATATTAGAAAAAGTACTTTGTAATTTGTACTTGATCCAGTGTTGAAGGGCTTTCATACATTTCAAGATAAGTCTGGTTGGCTTGTCTTTACAATAATGGAAACACTCTAAAATGTTTTCTCAAATAATATTAAGTTTATTTGACAAGAAAAGTTTATTTGCTTTGAACCACTGAAAAAAAATGTCTTTTCAAATCCAGTCAACTTAATTTTTAAGGCAGCTCAGACACTAACTTTTCAAAGTTAGAATAAATAGTTTATTTACAGTGTATGGCTGAGACAGACCTGTTATGTTTGAATTTAAGTAGAAACAATGAAAACTTGTAAGCAACAAAGTTGAATGCTGCTGCTGTGTTTGTATGTGTGTGTGTGTTGTGTTTGTGTGTGTGTGTGTGTGTGTGTGTGTGTAAAAGAGAGACCCATTCACCTCTCCTGTCACCTCCCCCTTCTCTTCGCCTGTCTCCTTTTCCAACTGTATGCATATATGTGTGTGTGTGTGTGTATGTGTGTGTTTGGAGAACAAACTCAACCCTGACCACTAACCATTAATGATAACGAGCCAGTGAAAAAACGTTAGAAAAACATTGCAGGAATATTACTCTGCATTGTGTGCACATCCATGGAGCTGGAGAGTGATTCCACCTTTGTTGACCCATATCGCACATAAGCTGATGAGCCTCTTAAACGTAACACCTTGACACCGCTGTCCTGCATCCAGGAATAGAGGACAGAAATGACGACTCAGCGCTATGTCCACCCAGTGAGCAGCAAATGCACCACATGATCACGATGCTGCTCCAGAGACGAGCTCTGTGCTCTGCATTAGACACTTTGAATAAGACCCTAGTTGTCACGAGCAAAAAAACAAATTTAAATAAAATATATTTAAAAAAAGACATAAAATGATATAAATAAAGTGGAATAGGGAAGTAGGCGCAAAATGTGTCAGACCCAAAACTACCCAAGACACATCTCTCTCATTGTACAGTGTGGAGCAGGGAGGAAAGTAGGAAATGCAGTGTGGGAATAAATGAGGTAAACACGTCCTTGGACTAGTAAAAAAGGCTAAATATGGGTGATGGGTTGTAAAAATACACCAGTGAAAATTTAATGAAGAAACCAGGGAGCAAAAACACTTTATATTAATGATTTGAAGTCACTCACACTTTTCATTTAGTATTAGTCCCCTTAATAAGCCTTCTCTGAGTGTTGCGTATACGAGACAGCCTGCAAGATGAAAGGTAGATTTATTTATCATTTAACAACACAGCACACAACAGGGTTATGTAAAAAGATCATCAAGAATCTATAGATTATAGTTTTTTGCTACTCAGAAATAAAACGTTGTATACTAAACATTATATATACAGTACAGTGGTTGAATAAACAATAAGTCATAGAAATAAAACAACTATTTTGCATGATTGCTGAGATGAATTAAAGAGTTTCACATTATGCTACAATAATGACTGAGAAGTTTTAACCAGTAATTATGAGGTGTGTGTGATCTGTCCTCTAAACGAGCAAAATAAAATACAATTTACTCCATTCAATGTATTAAATTAGTATTTTAAAATTATGGTGGGTAGGCCTGTATTAAGGCACTTTTGAGCAACAGTGTGAGTAAAAAAGATTTTTGCATCAGTCACTTTTGGGACTATATGCTCAGCATGATTTGTGCAGGATCAGTGTGAATCAGGCACATCACCTGAACAAATTTAGATGGAGGTTTTTAAAGAACTACCCAGAATACAATAACACATTTGGTGGTCATGACTAAGACAGAGGAGATGCATCTGTGCTGAATGTTTTGTTTTTTAATTACTGTAATGTAGCAGCTGCACTGATCTGGTGTCAGGCAATATTTTTTCTATTTTCTGTTACCCGCAATGAAGCTGTCATGTGTTAAAGAGATAATTGGTTTCTCTGAATTACTTCATGAGCCTTCACTGAACAACTGCAGACAACCTGGGGATCCTGATCGCCTCTAGGTGTCGCCAAAACTTCATATGGTGGTTGTGAAGCCTGCTTGATTTTAAGGTGTATAAGAAAACTTTTTAAATACAGGCATATAAGCAGTAGGGTCAGCAGTAGGACATACTGTATGTATCATTCAAAGAGCCTTCACTCTCTGCTTAACAGCCTCTCCCAGCAGGAGAAAAGTACACAGGTCAAACAACCAAAGGGTTAATAGCTCAATGGCCAAAGCATCAGGGAGTAGAAAACATTGAATTTGCCGAAAAAAAGAAGCCTATTAAGTATAAATATCGGGAAAAACATATCTCTGATGTAATATTCATGGGGAATATTCTGCTCAAAATTCATTCAAATCACTCTTTTACACAAAATCCCTCAGTTGTTTGTGTTCACTGTTTGGGTTAATTGTACAGTTTATCAGTTGTTCTGCACTGTTATTGTTTGCATTGAATATAATATGAAATATCCATAAAATAGATCACTAGTCATTAGTCAGGGGTCATCAGTTTACTCAATGATAAAAAAAAATGGGGTCCCTTAAGGAAAAGGGTAGTGAACGACTCTTTTAGAGGATGTCTTTAACTCTGGCGCCATCTAGTGGAAAAGCATTCTGTGACGCATACTGGATTTTGCACTGGGAGGAGGGAGAAAACCCTATGTATCAGGGATTATCAAGGCTAAAAAAAACTCAATAACTTATTTTTTCAACATATATTAAATAAGGGTATATACATAACACACCTCCTCACACAAATCAATCAAGAGGAGCCCAGATGTTGTAAGAGGCAACACATTTTTGTTACTTTCTGAACCAGCAAGCATCTATTATATGATAACTGTAATGTACAATATGTCCATTTTGGTCATGTTTGGTATGTGGAGGATATTTATCATCATATATCATGTTTTTCCATCACAGACTCTAAGGTTTCTTTGTTCCTCTTTCAGGCTGATATTGCACCCCTGCATTCTGCCTGCCTCTGCCTTTATCTTATCTTAGAGCCTTGAAGATTCACAGACATTACAACATGCAAGAGGTTCGTGTCTGTGTGTGTGTACACAAGTATCTACATGTGTAACACCACATGACATGTCAAAATAAGTTCCTCTTTCCATCACAGCTTGGTACGGCAACTTATTTGAGAAAACACAATCATCAAAAACGTCTTTGACAAAAACTGTGTGTGCCACTGAGTGTGCAAGTGTGGGGGACTTTGTGTGTACTGGGTGTGTGCTGTGATGCTGTCATGCTCTCCCGAGGAAAACAATGGCTGAGGGCGCAGATGAAGAGCGGAGGCCCCTCAGTATTGTGTTTAGCAGCAACAGATGTTCGCCATAATTCATCACACTTGACCTGTGTGTTTCTGTCTCTCCTTTTACAGAACTTGTTACAGTGTTGTATCTAACAGGATGCAACGTCTCCACATGCAATGTCTCCTTGAATTGTTACAATAAATGACAATAAATTGTTCTGTTACACAAGCTGATGTTTGACTTTTTTAATATTCTTGTCTGGAATTGTGTTTGGCATGACTGATTTTCCCATTTTCACACTCATTTTCCACAAACCTGCATGATCTGTCTTTGCAAATGGTTATTACCACACTAAAGGTTGTGTTAATGTTGTTATATAAGTTTGTTTTCGTGAAAAACCAGATCAGACATGCTGTGTGAGCGGCAACAGGAAGAGTCTGTGTTTCCTGTTCACATTATGTCTGTTAATCAGTTTTATCAAAATGTGAACTTCAAGCCAAATCAAACAAACCACTGCCTTGTTGCGCAACACTGTTTTCAGTTTCTCTTCTCATGTGGGTTTGTTTGCGGCCTCTCCACTAGAGTGCGCACTGATAAACTGCGTTAAAACTACCTGTGACGGTGGACCCAGACCGGAAGTTACACGTGTGGGTTATCAAAAATAAAAGCCTAATATTGGTAAAAGGAGCCAGTCAGGATTCTGTTGTCATAGAAATACAGGCTGTTTTGTTGGGAAAAATTGAGTGTATCTTCTTTCAAACTCTTCTCTCACTCTCTGTAAAATAAAGAACCTATAAGAAAAGAAAGGAAGAAAAATATAATAATTAAAAAAAAGGTGTAAAGTTGTATTTTAACTATGGCAGCTGAAGAATGTTTACTCTTTATTTCTTATGATTAAAAAAAAACAAACACAAAACATATCCAAAGGGCAGCACAAGAAATGAAAAAAAATTTTGTAAAAGACAAGAAAAAATAATAAACTAAAATAGCCTAAAATGTTTAACTCCAGAAGAGGGCTAAATAAATAAATAAAAGTTAAAGTTACTTTTGGTTTCAGAGAGTATATAATTATATAAATGCATTGCATGAATTCCTTACTGAACGTAGGCATTATTATGGAATATCTCAATTATCATAATAAGATTAATCATTACATTGAAAGTGTCCTGCACCTTTTTCAAGTAGACCATACATTCTTCTAAAGCAAAATAAAACCCCTCATTGATATTTTCAGCAATAAAAGCACACAGCTTCTGGGCATCCATAATCGAGACTACAATGCACACCAATGTTTTAATTTAAGTTTGATTTAATCTAAAAAAAAAAAAAAAAAAAAAGGCCAATAGTCTTTAGCTGGACAGAACTGATGAATGAGTTTAAAAGAAAGAGCAGCTGAAATAATTCATCACACATCCCAACTTGCACCAAGGAAAATAAATAGTAGTAGTAGTAGTGTAGTAGTGGTAAATAACGTGATGAATAATAATCATCACAGTATTAATAAATAAGTAAAATAGCCTACTTATTAGTAATTAGTGTTATGGTATAGGCTACATAGGTATTTATGAATAGAAAGCATTAATTAATTGACAAATATATAATACAATTTTAAAAAATGCTAATAACAATATTTTATTATTTCTTATTTATTTTTATTTTCCTTGACCTGCACAATTTAAAAGCACCATGGCAACAGTAGCCAGGGCAACAAAATAAAAAAACGTAACTGACATGAACAAGATTACAACATTTATATCAGTGGGCTATATTTAGCGAAAATATTAGCCAAAACAAAAAAAAGTGAAACCACAAAAACCCCCCTAAATTGCATGCTGAAAGCATTTTGTTTTGGAAATTATCGACAGGAAGTGCTCTTATTTTGTACGCCGGCGCGTTGACGTGTGGTAGCGAGCCTGAAAGACTTCGTGGGATGGGAAGAGACGAGTGCGTCCCAGCGTTCCCAGCAGCTCCTGACAGCTTGTGGTGGCGGGGCAGAGACACGGAGGGACCGGCGGAGCTCATGAGGACCAGCAGAGACGCAGCCCAGCGGGACACGGGAGCTCAGCAGCGGGGGGCTGCTGCAACATGGGAGCGGTGAAGTAAAAACGCGAACAGCGGACTGTCTGGACCAAAAGACACCAAAGTAAGTTACTCGGAACAAAGTAAAGCGAGTAAAGAGAGTATGAGAGTATTTTATTCATCTTTTGCTTCTTCTGTGTTTGTTAAAAGTGTGCGTTTATTCCTCGTCTATGAGCGGAATAGTTTGAGGCAGAAACGCAGACTGCTGTGTGGTCAGATCAGATTTCACGTTTAAGAAACCGCCCCTGTGTCCGACTGAAGTGACCAGCTCCTGTGAGCTGTTAGCGCACATTATTCACGCTGAGACACTGACTTTATTTAGTGCATGAACTCCGCTCAAAGATGCGCGCAGAGGTGGCGTGTGGTGCTGTGATTGACAGCTGAGAGGGGCGGGGTTGACATTGACGGCGTTATTAACGGCGCATAGAGATGCCCATGCGATTATTATTTGGGGTTATTTATCCTAAAAGCGGTGAGTGGTGTCCTCTTCACGGTTTGCCACGGCTGCAAGAAATTTGATCTGCAGAGGTGCCCATGCAGCGAGTGTGTACCCGCCTCCTGTGTTAACTTCCCGGGGCATGGCAGTGCTTCGCTGAGGTAATGTGCTGATGAGAGGGCAGTGACACATCTAGTTGGTCAGACTTTTATAATACAGACGGTGAGAATCAGCTGTAAACAGACTGCAGAACTGTCATTTAAGGTAAAAAAAGAAGAGCTCAGTAAGTACTAGTTTGGATAGGTGCTGGTTGTATAATAGAAAAATTGGTGGAAGACGTTTTTTTAGTGATGTAAAAGTAGCAACACTGCAATATAAAAATACATTGTATCATGTAAAATATTAGAGCTACATGGATAAGTCCATTATTCGATTAGTCAATTGAAAAGAAAATTATTTGCCATCTATTTTGATGATCGATTCAGTCATTTTTCAAGCAAAAATATCAAAGATTTTCTGCTTCCGCTTCTTGCATGTAAATATTTTCTGCTTTTCTTTTTCATTTATGACAGTAAATGAAGAGTCTTTGGGTTTTGGACTGCTGGTTGGACAAAAGAAGTAATCTGAATCGTCACTTTGGGTTTTGGGAAATTCTGATGAGCATTTTTCACTTTTTTTTAAATTTTATAGACATTTAGTAGTGAAAATAATCTGTGGATTACTTAATAATGAAAATAGTTGCAGCCATATTTTAAATTACTTATGTACATAATAATAATTATAATAATAATGATGAATTTTATTTGAGGGCACCTTTCAAGGCACTCAAGGAATCATAGTTTTAAAAAAGTATTAACAGCAAGTACTCTATATGCGGTCAGAATGCTCCTGTCTGTGTTACATCATTATATTTTATATCTAGGGATGGGTATCAAGAACCGTTACTAAAGCAGCACTAGTTCCTAATTATCAGTAAGCTTCTGGACTGCTATCAGTATTTATGTTAGATTACATTAATAGCTTGACATGGTAAAACGTTCAAAATTGTTGGCTCACTTTACTAAATTTGTTGAAAATGCAGCTAAATACAATAACTCAGGAAACAATTTTAAATTATTTCCACAAGAAACACACATCTTTTAATTTCATGTCTTTATTCTTTAGGTTTGTTAGGTAGCATAAAATGTGTGTCCACAAAAAGAAAGAAAAGCAAGTAACAATAAAGTATTTGAACTGTCATTTTTTTTTTATCTGTATGAACTGTAGTGAGTATAAAGTAGCATAAAACGGAAATACTAAAGTAAAATACAGGTAACTCAGTTCTGTACTAAAATTCAGTACTTGTAAATGTCCCCAGTGCTGCTTTTGTAATACAGACATATAGAATGACAGGTGTTGGCCTGTTTTATTCTCCACTTAAAGCTTAGACTAATATTTATATCAATGTTTTGTTGTACCAAATCATGTGATATATGTTCTGATAACTGAAATCAACTTGGGAAAAAGTCATAGGCCTCAGCTCATGCACCTTTATAATTTTAGAAACCTCTTACATCAGACTGTCTCACTCACAGAAGTGGTCATTACATTCAGGCCATGCAGGTAGTTACACCTCCAGTGAATCTTTCATCACTTTTTTTCTAAACCATTGTCTCTTCTAGCTTTGCTAAAATGTACTTTGATGAATCTGATGAGTCTCCTTGTCCGTGAATTTATTTATTCAGTGTAACTGCAGGCATCCCATCGCTGCCTAATTGTTTTAAAACACTTAAGTACCATCAATTTAATTTAAACTTGCTGCCTCCTCCTCAGTGTCATGCATTAATTTGGCTTAAAAGGATTAGCGTGGCATCCATCTTCTAATTACACAGTTTTCAGCCTTCAACTAAAAGATTAAATTGGGAGAGAGCGGTCTCAATGACATGAAGAATACATCCGAACACTGGAGGGTACTGAACAAGGGGCTTGATGATATTTGTCATTGATGCAAATAAGTGTTAAATTAGAGAACTAAGTTGATATTATGTTTGGTATGTTCACTCTGTTTTCTTCTTTAAATGAGCAGTTTCTTGCTTTTTGCATGCATTTAGATAAAGAAATCTTTTATTTGACTTCAGATAAGTATATTGCTTGTGGGCAAAAAAAGTGGTGCTTTTATATTGGCTTTTGACACATGAAATCTTTGTGTTTACACTGATAACAGACTATGGTAATTGGATTATCACAGAGTTTGGCTAAAGTCTGCATGTAGTTGAGAGGTGATGAATTGGGGTTTAGTAAAAATATTGTGCGATGAAAAGTAATCGCTGCTGTATACATTAGCTTCAGGAATGTAAATAAATAAATAAACTAATATAATAACTAATGATGATCCTCAGAGAACAGCAGAGGTTGTGTGTGCTGCTTTCCCAGGATAAAAAGGTGTGAAAAAAAAACTCTGAAAGTGAGAAGGTGTTGGGGTGTGATTTCACAGGTCTCTGCCAATTGTCCACTCAGGGGGTTCGCAGCTCTAACCACCGCTGCCTTCGGGTAATTGCAGTCGTTAGAATGTGTCTGATTTGAAGGCAGCGCCAGCAGCAGTTTGCTGTTAGCGGAGATTTATTGGTGAGACGTTGAGAGGAACAGCTGGTGCAGAAAGTTCACGATCCTCGCCGAGGCAACAGATGGAGCAGAGGACGCAGGAAAGGAAGGAGGGACTGGATGAATGTGGCTGCAAAACCACACAGAGGTGATGGGCTGGTGTGGTAGACATAAAAAACGTATGACCGCTTGGTTTTACTGGCAGTTTCCCATGTTTAGTCTGGCTTCTCTGTGGTTTCCCAGCGAGGAGGATCTCTGGCGGCCTGCAGTTTGCTTGAGGTGGAACAAAACTTGTAATTGCAGAGAGGGCTGAGAAGGACCTTTTATCATTTATATGACAGCTAATGAAGTTTTAAAAGTATGCACAAAAATAAGAGTTTGGATTGTTGCTATACAAACTATAGAGAATTAATTCATCAGTTAATTTATCAAGTTTTCCCTCCATCTTTTATGTGTGGTTCTTTCCATTGGTGGATTATTGTTTAGCATCTGAAGAGTTCAACCAGAAAGCATCTTGTTAAATTTTGTTCAGTGAGTTAAAGATTCCCTTTCTCAGTTTAATCTGTCCTGAAACTCGCACACTGCTGATAGGTCAAATCTGCAGCTGGAGTGGCTCAGCACTCCGAACACACCTTCAGATATTAGCTTGTCATTTTATGTAAAGTGTCCATGGGTTTAGTTGAACGGTGCATCACATCAAACTTAGTAATAACATATTCAGAAAGATTAAAAAATACATGACAGTAAACAGCAAAACTATATACTTTTGTCATCAGAAATGCAGGAAGAAAACATAGACCACCTGGAGTGGACAACACCTGGGTGGACACATAATATTTGCCCTTTTTGGTGGAAGCAATGAAGGCTTGTTGTCTCCATCGGTAACTTGCGACTCTGTTGCTCCTTTTCCAAACATTTGCTGCTTGGTTTGACTTGGTTTGACTCAGTGTGTCAGCCCAGCACAGTGGAGTTTACACCAGCAAAGCCAAGTCAAGTGGCTGAACGGTGGATAAACAGTTTATTTCCTATACATTTTTCACAGTTTTGTAATCTCAAGCCTTTTATTATGAGCAGCAAAATCAGCAGCAACTTAACACGACTCCTATCTGGCTGAAAGTGAACATGAATCAGTCAAATAAGGCAGAAACCTGACAGTAATTTATTTAACAGAGATTCAGTTAGAAGCTACAAATGTACTGAGAGTTGAACACACAGAGACTTTTAAAAAACCTTTTGTTCTCTGCTCTCCTGTATACAAATGAGCCGCGCACATCAGAAAAAATAAAAACAGAAAGGCAAACAGGTTTGCTGGGAGTTGGAAAAGGGTCAATTTCATATTTTTAGAGAGTTACCCCCATTGAAAGCTATACATATTTATGCACTAATTTTGGCCCAAAAACATCATAGGTCACACTGTAGGATTGTAGCTCTGATTTTCCACTGTCTTATGTTTTGGAGATCACTGACCAAAGCGTCCAGATCAGAGGCAAATTGGCCCAATCGCCCATGTGAGTAATGACAGATATGTGAACTGTCAGTGGCACCTGGAAGAACTCTGGAGCAGCAACCAAGAGAGCCCAAATATAGAAAAAAAATGAGCACAATGCAAGCATAAAGTAGGGATGGACAATATTATCAGCATGTCATCAGTATCAGCAGATAAAGGCTTTAAAATAAAGTACCGGCATCAGCTTGAAATGCCAGTATTATATTATTAATTATGCGTGTGAGGTGCAAATATGTTTGTGGTGTGGACTGCTCAGCACTTGCCAAGTGAGGAGGAACAAAATTGTATTCCTTCAACACAACAAATTTAGTTATCCATCTTAAGAGCTGTCACCCTGATCATTGCTACAAATTTGTGAAGAAGAAAGAGAAACAGGCACCAGCGGAAAAAAAACTTCAGTAGTATTTTTTATATTATTCTGCCCAGTGACTGTGTGCATTTTGAAAAGCGTCACGATACGAGTTGGCATATTAATATATTAATTACCCTACAGGAGAAACTTGATTTTCTCTACATCCCAGTCTAAAATATATGTGCACATATTGGTAGTGGCATCAACTATCGACCAAAATAAGTTATAAAGTTTGTTCAAATGAGTTCCACCTCCTGCAGCACTTATGCAACACTACGGAGATAGGTCTGTCTGTGCGAGACAACAAAAGTAACATGCTGCACTGCTAATCCGCCTTCATGACAAATTGTAGTACGGAGAGTAGACAGACTCGTGAAAGATCTTGTAATGTGTCACTGATCAGTCATGTAGAGTGCAAAGCACAACAACTGCAAGATTCACTATTGCAACACAGAGAGTTGTGCAGCGTGAATGGTACAGCGATCTGACAACATTTAAAGTCAGAAAGTGTGACCAGGGCATAAAATCATTCAGGTGATAACATTATGTAACACAATCAGATATGTGTAGTATTGCAAACAGCCAGCAGTTAGTGGGGCCATGGGTCAAAACAAAAGAAACACTGCACAGAGGTGAACAGCTTTGTCTTAGTCGACTTTGAGCCATCATAATCAGCCTCCATATGTTGACCCACAAGTACTATGCAGCTATGTAACCTCAACTCATCCTTTTACATAAGCCAAGATAAATAACATTTAACCCTGTTGTACCTGATAACAGCCGTAACTTGAGTCACTTAGTCTTTATTGTGTACCCTAAGAGACTGTTGGAATTTAAAACAAACATCAGTCTGAGGATCAGAGACCCTTTTTTTTTATTTTACTGCTTTTTGCATTTTTTCATTTAGCTAACTAAATTTTGGACAAAAGTGCTACAGTAATGTCCTGTTTATTGCACTGTCATTTAGGAACAAATGCCTTCAAGAAAATGTTATAAGTTATACGGTTGTGATAGCCGATCAATAATTGCAGTTTGGCGTCTCACCCCAACTCACGTAATAGATTGACTGAAGCTTTAAATTGGATTTTTATGGCTTAGTTTAGTTTAATTTAATTTAAAGCTGTAAAACTATGGGTTGTATCTTCACACACTCTCTGCTGTGTCATGCCAGGTCACTTGACCATGACTGTTCATTTTTCATTTCTACCTGTTGCACAACTTTTAACCTCTGTCCAGTTTTCTTACTTCAAGTGTGTATGTGTGTGTGTGTGTACACATTGCACAAGTTGAACTAGGTGAGCTCTGTTCATTTACACATGACAGCATGACAGATACACACAGAGGGACAACAGTAACAGCTGCAGCAGTTGAAAGAAAGGTATGATAGGTTCTTCTTTGGTTTTAAATAGAGCTATCTTTAGTGTGGATTTTACCGTAATTTTTCAGTTAATATTATACTTAAAATTATCAATTCATATTTTTTGAATGTGCTTTTGCTGTTTTTTTTTTTTAAGTTTTCCTTTCCACTATTATTTAACATGCAGTGCTATTACAGCATTAGACCATGGCAGTATAATTTTCACAAGTAGTTTCTGAATTTGTTTTATTTTGTCTTAATGCACTAAAGCATCTCATTTTTCTTTACTTTAAGATGGAACAGACATATATAGGTCTACATCAAAATTTTCATTTTTACAATCATGCATAGTACCGAGTAAACTAAGAAAGTGCAAATGAACTCTTTGATCAGAAGAAATTAGGTCACACCCGTTGGGAAGCCAAGAGGGAGGAAAATTGGGGCTACTCAAGTTGCACGAATAAGAGCTTTAAGTCTTTTCACAGCACTTAATAAATACCTTGAACATGGCGTTTGAACAAGAGCAGCTCCTTGAATTTCTAAAACCACAAGCAAGGTGTCCTGTTAGTAGTCTGTATGTGGTGCACTGATCCAATCTGGTGATTGAGGCTTTTTTCTCAGATAGTGATTGTTGCTTGAAAACTGATTTGAACATGACAAAGGTTGTTTTTCAGTAGAGAAAATGTTTCTAAAATCAGTTGGAGTGGCAGGTTAAAAGTTATCAAATGTGAATAATTAATTTTTTTCTCTCCAGAACATAATGGCACTCCTCCTGTGGCTCAGCCTATCCCTGCTGGCCTCTGTCCAGTCCAGTGCTGTCAAGAACTGCCACCCTGGTTGCCGGTGTGAGGTGGAAAGCTTTGGCCTGTTCGACAGCTTCAGCCTGACCCGGGTGGACTGCCGAGGGCTTGGACCCAGCACCACCATGCCCATCCCCATTCCACTGGACACGGCCTACCTAGACCTGTCCTCCAACTCCATGGGCCCCTCAGTGACACCATGTTAGCTGGACCAGGCTACACCACCCTCGTTAGCTTGGACTTAAGCAGCAACCTTATAACAGAGGTCAGTGGTTGGGAGAACTCAAGTATAGACTTTATGCTCTACAGTGAAGCTGTGTAGAATGTGTAACACGTTCTGACTTATACAATAAAAGTTGAATTTATAATCAATAGAATGCACCCATCCTGAATTCAGTACACTCAGGGGTTTTCTTTCTGCATTGTTAAATATTTGCACACAGCTTGTGGCCAATTTTAACTCCCCAGCGCCAAATGGTAGATAAACAAAGCTAGCAGCTCTGTAATAGGACAAGCTCATCCTCACCATAAAAAACAAGGTGTCTAGGTCGTCTGTGCAAGCAGCTCATTACAACCTGTATATAAGTTTATTGTTTGGCGTGACCTAGTGGGGTAGTTATTATCTCAAGAAGTATAGAGAGCAAAAAAGTTCACATATGGAGGTGGTGGTTACTTACGTTTGGTTATAGATGTAACGTCTGTCACATGAATGACATCACGTGACATACGTAACATACTTATTTTTACCCAAACCATTGTCTTTTCCTCAACCTAACCTAGTGGTTTTGTTGCTTAAACCTACCAAGTAGTTTTTGTGTTCAAACCTAACCAAACGTATACCATCACTGATGTTACGTGACTAACATAACGTAGTTAAGATCTGGTGAGCCTGTCGCTGCTGGTACTGTTCACCACTCAACTTGTCATAACAAGTTGATGTGTAAATAGTCTGAAACTGGTGGCTAACAAGTTTGCCTTATCGATGTTACAAGTTTTTGTTGCCCCCAAGTGGTCCAAAAATCAGTTATTGCAGGTGGAGGAGTCTGTCATATTCGTGATATTGTTATATTATGTTTTAGCATTTTTACAGATAAACCTTTTGGCTTTGTCATGAAAAATGTTTTTGTGTGCTCTTTTGTAAATGTAGCCAAAGTTTTTGTTAACTGATATTCAGACACACTGCTAGCCACCAAAGCAGTCAACTGAGTTTTTTTAATGATATAAAAGATAAGCTGATCATCTCAGCCATTAAAATGTTTTCTAAGAGCAGAAAGTTAGGGATTTTTATACATAAATACTCAAAAATGCTTTTGTAATATATTTCATTTGTACAAAGAGATATGTCTTTTATTTAATTTAGTCTTTAACTCTGAACATTTTAACTTGCCACTTTTTAACATCTAAAATGTCTCCTCCCTCTCTGTTCCCCTCTCCCTTGCCTTCACATTTTCAGGTAAGCCCCAATGCTTTGTCTAAGCTGCGTTACCTGGAGACCCTGGATCTGAGCCACAACAACCTGCAGAGCCTCTTTCCGAGCTGTTTCTCTGGCCTCCCTCTGGCTGAAGTCGATCTCAGCCACAACAGCTTCCAGGAGTTCGACATGGACGTGTTCACTACTAAAGTTAATGCCGAACCTGTCAGCGTGGATCTGTCTCATAACAAGCTTGTGTCAGTCTCCACGTCTTTGCATGGCAGAGTGTTACACATTCAGAGCTTAAATTTGTCGCAAACCGGTTGTTGAGCGTACCGAAGCTGGGAGGACTTCCACTGAGGTACCTCAATCTAGATGGTAACCCCATCACCCACGTTGAGGAGGGAGCTTTAGCTCAGCTGAAAGATCTGGTTTATTTATCCATCAGTGGCCTCCCTGACCTTCAGGAAATTGAGCCGTATAGCTTCAGGGGGCTCCAGAGCCTGCAAGTGCTCGATCTCTCAAACAACCCCAAGCTCAAGACTCTGAGCCCTGCAGTGTTTAGCGGATTGGAATCCTTGCAAGAGCTAAATTTGTCTGGCTCCGGTGTGGCGTCCTTGCCAAATAACATGCTGACCCACCTGCCCAGTATTAAGAGTATTACACTGGGAGAAGGCATCCAGTGCTGGAGGACCCAGAAACAGGGACAGTTCCACCGGCAGCTGGGTCAGGTCCAACACAACGAGGTGCTGAACTGTAACGTGGAGGGCATCGTGTTGTGAGACTGTGGAAATGGACCACTCCTTAAGGGGCCAGTATAGTCCATCACAAGTGCTTGTCCGATGGTCAAATAGGTTTCCAGTGTTGGGTTGGTGGGGATGTGTCCGACCATTTCTGTAACTTTCCAAAATGGATGTTCTGACATTCACACCCACTTACCGCAGATGTTTTTGTTCTTAACACAACTATATGAAGAACTGAGTACAACACCAAGTGAAAATGATCACATTTATGTCAATTTTTAAACAATATTGCACCTCCTTTCCCTTTGACTGCTGGCTTTTTCGGAATAACTAAACACTCTTGATTTCTGATGGGGTCAGACAACACGTGTGGACTAGTCCTGACAGAGAATATCCCCCAGCCTTTACAATCCTGATGCCAGAGCTGTGCCTTATTCACCTTGATATGCAAAACACTTTTTTGTGCTACTCTCACTTAATTACCTCTGTTCCAAGGTGAAACTGGAATATGTCTTAAAAGTTTAATGTAGCCTTCATGAACTCTTGACACAAATAATATAAATGCTGAAACACAATTTCAAAATACAGTATTTTACATAGCACAGAACAATTTGTTCCTAATCATAACATTGTATAAACTGGTAGAGAACCTTTCATCAATACAAAACTTAAGCAATGTTCTCATGTACTGCATATAAAGCGGGACCATATTAAGAGCTATTTGCACTTGTTCCAGTCATGGTATTTTTTTTAATGATGCACTTACACATGGCCTAAATATCACCCAGTCTAATATAAAACATTCTATGCATTGCTCACAATATCCATACTGAACAATATTTTATGACTGTTGACCACTAGGAATTTTCATTTGACCTTGAATGTGATGTTTTATTGAAATGATTAAAGGGATAGTTTGACATTTTGGGAAAAGTGCATATTTGCTTTCTAGTGGACAGTTAGATCAGAAGATTGATAGTTAACCATGCTTAAGCTAGCTTAGCTTAGCACAAAGACTCGAAATAAGATGAAGTATGTAGCCTGATTCTGTCCAAAGGTAACAAATTCACCTACCAGAAGGTCTTAAGTGCATTAATTAACATATTATATCTGTTTTTTTTTTATCCAAGTATGAATTAATATATTGTCTTTGTGCTATTGCTGGAACAAAGTAGGTCCAGCAGGAGCAGCTGCAGCTTTAAGTTCTGTAAAATAAGACACTGACTTTTCAAACTGAAAAAAAAAAAAAAAAAAAAAAAATTGTAATGTTGTCATTGGTTCAACTTAAAATCTTAAGCTTATTGAATAAGTTAATATAAGTACAACTGAATTAATAATACGTTTATTTGACTAGAAAAGTTTTGAATTACCAAATTACCTCCTCTTGCCTTTTCACATTCAATCAAATTAAAATTTTAAGGCATCCTGGGCACTAAATTTTTTAAGTTAAATTTTACAGTGTTGTTTTGTTACACTTCCAGATTTAGTGTGTATAAAACAAATGAGATATAACTTTTTCCCCCATTTGCACGGAGCCAGGCTAGCCCTTTCTACTTCTTTCCTGTCTTTATTTCCAGCTAAGCTAACTAGCTTAGCTTGGCTGCTAGCTGTAGCATTGTATTTACTGTACAAACATAAGAGTGGTATCAGTCTTTTTATCTATCTCTCAGCAAGAAAGCTAATGAGCATACTTTTCAAAAATGTGAAACTGTACAGTCCAAGGACTAGAATTCTTTTATTGAGTGTGGTCTGGTTGGGAAACTTACAGTAAAGTCTTGTTACACACACTGTAACTAAACCTAGTTGAGTGTAAAGATCTTTTCTTGTTACCCCCACAAAATGACCAATTAATTACTTGAAGTTGAATACAAGCCCAAGTCTGACAACTTGTCCATTGTGTTTTGCCAATTTATCTTAATAATGGCACTAAGTTTGGTGCACAGCCTTTGCAAATGAGGTGCACGCAACCTTTGACATGGTGCTCACTGTTCTGTGTTTTGTTTGATTTCGTGACATTGCACAACAGGAGTAAACAAGCCATGACCATGTTGAGCAAGACTTTATTTTGATCTGCTGTTAAATCAGTCTCCAGCTGAGCAACTGTTGATTCAAAACAAATTTGACCAGTGAAGTACGGCAACTTTCATTGGTATTGCAGTGATTTCACTATATGTTGATTTGTAAAAATCCGCACTGTGCCCTGCTGCACTGTGCTGTCTTGTGTAACCTTACCTTGGCATTCCTGTGGTGTTTCTGTGGACCTTAGGGGACGATCAGCCTCAAGACTGCATATTAGGGTTTTTGAATGTCAGCAATCTGTAAAGGCTCGGGGCCTTTAGTGTGTTGAAATCCACCATTTCAATTGGTTTATTGAAAATCAGATGAGCCTAGTCTTTGTGTTAAAGTTTATATTTGTATGTATGTAACTATATTGTATATAACTTTATATATATATATGTATATGAATCATATGTGTAATAAATTGACTGTTCTCACACTTGTGACTGCTGGATGTACTGTTTGATGTGAAAATGGCAACAATTGTGAGGT
The DNA here is from genome assembly GCA_034769285.1 of Lutjanus argentimaculatus. Lineage (NCBI taxonomy): Eukaryota > Metazoa > Chordata > Actinopteri > Lutjaniformes > Lutjanidae > Lutjanus > Lutjanus argentimaculatus. The sequence continues at coordinate 11,416,075 of JAWZSL010000001.1, forward strand.
GTGTCAGTGAAGGAGCAAAACACACATTAAAAATAAAACCACAAACAAGGAACAAACGTGTCAGCGTCGACACTGTATTTAACATTTTGCGAGAGATCCTGTGTTTCAAAGCAAAGTGTGATGTGTTTCTATGCACAGGACTGACTCATAGCAGGGTGTGTCACTCTCCACAGGACAAGAGGAAAGCTTAGATCTCAAAGCTTTTAGCCTCAAAGCAGTTTCTTTACTTTTTACAACTCAGTAACAAATTGTGTTTTAGAGCTGTTTTGCTTTATATGCTTGAAAGTGTCTGGATACACAGACACTTGTGGTCTTGAATGGTCCTTAAAAACAGTAAAGTGGGCAGAAAACTTGAGGGTTTGGCAGAATACAACGCTACACTGGGCTGGTAACCTGCCAAGGAGGTGACTGGGAAGGAGACGAGTAGAGAAAAGGAGAAAGAGGGAGAGAAAGCCGGGTTTCAGTCATGGCAGCTTACAGATCTCCTGTGTGGTGTCTGGCAATGAGTGCTTGTCCTGTGAGACAGAGGAAACACTCACATTATGCCCTCGTTTCTGTGACACATCTTTTAAGCTCTGAGACAGCCAGAAACAGCCAAAAGAAGGCTGACTAAACCAAAGGGGTTTTTTCACAGATTGCATCATGGTTGTGCGTGCTTGAGAGCACAGAGGACCTATTGAAAGGCCTTTAAACAAGTTAAAGTCCCTCTAGTTGTCTTGTGTTTGTGTCTGTTTATGCCTGTGTGTATGTGTGAATGCTGACTATTCTCTTCAAGTGGCAAGGAGGCTGTCGGAGAGCCCTCAGTGGATTGACCCCATTGCAGAAAACACTTCCAGATGTTTGTGCTTTTTTGTCTATCTCCTGAAGCGCTGGCATGTGGAGACCTAAGGAAGCAACAACCATCCATCAGGAACTGTCCCGCTGCATTCAGTAGTGCAGAGATAAACGCTCACTACCATTGCTGTGAAATCGCAAAGACATTCAGGGAATGTAACAGTGTAACAAATCAGGTTACAGATCAAAAGTAGGGGATTTTTTTCCCCCTATTTTGGTCCCACTATTGTAGCTCTTCATGTGTGAACACACAGTCCAATTGGAGATATGATGGCCTGAAGTGAAATAATTAGTTTAAGAAGGTCAGATAGGCTATGACTGAAATTTCAGTGGACAGGAACTTATTCAGAAAGCTACAATAAATAAAGATCAGAGGCCATATTACAGAAACTTTCTATCTACAGTGTTACAGAGTTTGCACAGAAACAAATCCTAACTAACTTAAGGAATTCTATCTTATTTCACTTCAGGTTATTTTACCTCAGGCTAGGAAATCCTAAATTCTCAATGCAATATCGCTTATCAACACTTATGTCTGTTATTGCAACCAACTTTTCTCATTTCACTGAACTAAACAACTTTTTAACTGTGGCTTTTTTAAACAAACACAGTGAAACATGCAAAAATGGAGCAAAAGCAATGATGGGCACAAAATGTTATTTTTGGGAAATTTACCACGCTGCTAACTCAGGAGATGAAAAGGACAAAGTGGCTAAGATAGCAGACACAATATTCGCCATATTTGGCATCCACTGTGGAAAAGCACTAAAAGGGCAGTAATATGAAAGTTAAGAAACACTACTGTTAGTTATTGATAGCTAACACTACAATTAGCTACTGTTAGTGAAAACTACAGTTACCTACTAAACAGTTCATCTAATCAGTTCGCTTCATCTCGAAAGTCTTTTTTCCAAAATCAGGCCCATGATTACTAAACAGTTGAGACAGGATCTGCAGGTTTCTGTAATATAGCCCCTGATTACTGCCTCTCCTCCTGTGACAGACGGTTATTTACAGTCAGCACTGTGTTTGTGTAAAGACATTACTTCAAACCACAAAAGCAAGATTTCCTGAGGAAAATGTCTACATCATCATTGTTCTGTGGACATATTTGAACATGTCTCTCTCCTTATTTTCATGGGAAATAAATTTTCTGTGTCAACGATTGGGCAACAGTATTCCAATTAAATGTCACCGCGCCCCTTTGTGATTCAGCACGGCTTGTGTTTCAGTGTCAGACAGAAATGTCAACATTTCTGTTAAGATCACAATCGATTCCACCCCCACTAGCTGTAAAACACTGTTAAAGGTGCTCTTGTGATAGTGCTCTCAGCAGAGCAGTAGACACATACAGAGTATAACTGTTGTCAGTCAGCTAGTCTATAATGTATCACAGAGGTTGCGTGTCACCACATTTGTGCTGCTTTACAACACATCATGTCCCAGACTAGACAGAGGGACACTGTAATGTGGAAACTGAAATGTAAATAGACGTGTGACCTTGGACTGTACTACAGAAACTTCCTAACTTGAAGAACTGTTTGGTAACCATGGTAATTACAGTTAGGAAAAAAAAAAGTCAGATTAACAGCTCCTAAACGACTGTTCCTATCCTAATGTAAGTTAGGAAAAGTATATTTAAAAACTTCCAGACATTTTAAAGCTATAATGTTTGCTATATTTATGCATTAAAATGTCTAAAAATAAAGGACATTTGTAATATGTATTTTGTTGAGTTGTGTACTTGTGTTGTTATCCCAAATGTTTCTGACAATGTTCAAACGCATTGAAATCTGTAATTTATTCAATTCGTTCCTGTTAGCCATCGTTAGCTAGTTGTTATAACTTATGTCTGATATGTCAGAGGGAGGAAGGAAGTCAGTGCACGAGACTAAATGTAACATTTGTAAAACTATTAATATTACCTAATCCATGAACATGATCAGATAGATTTTCATCAGCTATGGTGAAATAATGACAGAATTGATATACTGTGTTTAAATTAACTGAACTTTAGGATAACTGGTAAAACTGTCTTTTCTCCCAGTAGGAGTAGGTAACATATTAACTCGGTAGCTGAAGGTAGCTTTACCTAACAGTAGCTGATAGGAATATTAGCTAACTTGTTTCATCCACATATGGCTACTGTTTTATTGCTTTTACACAATGGATTTTGAATTTGATTGATTTTAGAGTGGAGACTGCGCCTGTAATCTTAACCGCTCCCTTTCTTTTATCTCCTGGTTAGGATGGTTGTAAATTTCCCACAAAGAACATGCCTCTACAGATGTTACCAACACTTGTTGAGTGTTGAAGTTACGTGCCCATCATTGTCTTCAGTTTTTGTATGTTTCACTGGCAAAAAAAAAAAGATGTTATGATAAAGATGATACAAAGTTGTTCTGCTCGATGAGATGAGAAAAGTAGTCTTGATTGCTAGGTAACAGACATGAAAATTGATAAGCAGTGTTGGATTGGATATTTTGAATTTTCCTAACCTGAGATAAGATGGGATAAAGTATAGTAAGATAGGATTCTTAAAGTTAGTTTAGGATTTGCTTCTGTAATAACAAATTGGGAAAAATCCTGTCTTAGACCCTTCCAATCTTAACTTAAATTTGAGAGATGACGCCTCTGTAATATGGCTCCAGGAAACTGGAGACTTTTTTCATGCTGCTCTCTGTTGATTTTGGGGCAATAGAGCTTGAGTCAATGATGTGTTTTCAGCTGATGTCTGAAAAAACTGTATTTACAGACATGTCCTATGCACGTTTGTGGTGAAACCACTACTAAACAAACAGCGGTTCACATTTATGCATGCAAGTTTAAACAAGCCTTAATCAGACTTTCTTGCCTCAGCTTTTACTGAATCAAAAGGAGCTCTATTTACCTGATTTCCTCATGCTTAGTTTGTTTTTCAAAGTACACCAACGGAGGAAAGAGCATTTTTAAACACCATAATTAAAATTTTTTGAAAACAACTCAATTCATGCACACTGTTTGCATCACGGTGGTGTGGGACATGTGAGCGAAGAAATCAAAAGGTAATCACTCGCCTCTCTGCAGTGGTCGGGCTCTGAGATGTAATTACTTCAAAGCAGAGGGAAGCTTTGAACTGTGTATAATTAATTCAGGCAAGCAGAACCAGGGTGTCTTTATTAAGTGCTCCATTCTTGCTTGAACAACTATCAAACAAATGTAATTTGACCTTCCCTGATAGATCCTCTGGAGGATCAAGCTATCCAAGCAGCTAATTCACTTTGCTTCAACAATGAGCCCATACTGCTCCCAGCACTGCAAGGTTTTACTTTTCAATCCCGCAGGACGCTGTGAAACTCAAGGCTGTCTTTTTTTCAAATCGAGTTTCTAAAACTTTTGTTCAGAATGTAAAAGGAAATCATTGTTTATTAACTTGAAAATGATCTGTTTTTCTACTCAGGAGTTGAAGCAGATTTGAAGTTCTCATTGGACAACAGTGATATTGATGTATTGATGCTCTGAATGCCCTCTGGCTTGTCGTGCAGCCGTGACAACAGACACCAAGGCACTGTGTCTGCGTGCTGCAGCTCAGCACAGAGGTTTTGTTTTTCAGACAAACAAAAGATCAGCTCGACTTGTCACAGGCCACAAAGATTTACTTGTTTTTCTAAGAGCCACTAAAACTGTTGAAGTTTGTTGCAATGTAGGGCATTGTTTTGCATTTGGTAAATCCCGAAGACAATTACATTTGGCTTAAACAATGAAATACAACATATTCATCAAGGTTTTACACTGTATGTTTTGTTTGTTTATTTGTTTGTTTGATCTTCAACATTTGATGTCCATATAAAAAACTTAAATTGTAGTTCAAGGCAGTAGTCGGGACTCTCCCAAGGAGTGGCAAGAACATGAAAAGCTTAGGAAAGCAGAAAATACAATACAACAACACAAACATATCTATATTTCAGATTTTACACAATTCTTCTATGAAAAAAAAACAACAAAACAAACTATCACAATCTGAAGACATATGCAAACCTGTGATGGGTTGCAAGTGAAAACTGCTTTGTTTTAAGGCAGGCCCTTTTCAAATCAGGCTCACATGTGTGTGATGTGTGCGTCCAATGATCAGCTAATTCAGAAATAGCACACCAAGAATGCCAAAATTGACCAATCAGAATTGAGTATTCAACCAAGCCGTGCAATAATTAACATGTAAAGTGTATTTTCATGAATTTAAGAGGATCTATTCCTGTATTCCTGTTGTGATTTTTAAAAACTGAAGTACTGTACAGTACTTTTGGGTGAAGCAGTTCAGTCACCAGGATGTACAAAAGCTTTGGCTTTTTATGCTGGGTAAATCTGAAAATATTTGACTTTTTCTGCTTATTTCTGTTGACCAGCTAGTTCTGTTCCAAACGTTTGTAAATTAAGTTTTAATAGAAAACAACAACTTAAACTATATTATTCATGTTTATAAAATATAGAGACTCCAGCGCTCTCAAGGTGGGGGTCTCTGGCACAACTTCACCTTCCAAGGTGCATGGAGAAGAAGAAAAGGGCTCAAAGAGGTGAGTTTCTCAGACCAGTTTTGGCGCTGGCCTTCATCAGGATCATGTGTGTGATATGATAAATACAACTAAGGCACATATCTCTGAGCTACTTTGAGACACGTGAACCATAGACTGTATGATCTGAGCCAATATGGTGTTGGTATTGTCCTTACAAATTATCTATGTGCTGTGATTGGTTGCAGTATGATTACACTTGCTCTACATCTGCGTCAAACCTCATGTTGCACTTCAGGCTGGTGGACCACAGAAAAACTCATGTTAGCTAAACTAACAGCAAGTCAAATCATGGCTAGTTTTAGAGTTATCTTTAGCCATTAATGGACAAAGTATTCTGAATGACCCATAAACACGGAGTGATTTCCCCTTTTGGTTTTACACAGTGGATTTTGTTTCACTTTTTATTTAAGTTGAACGTCCTTGTTTCAAGGGGTCATGCTGGAAAAAAGGGAACCACTTTCTAAAAATGCTGCTGTCGCTTAAAAAACTCACATCAGCAAAAATCTAACTTTGCAAGAAGAATAAACAACTCTTTAGATGAACCCATCATTTAAAACACTGGGCCATGACTCAGCATGTGCAGAAGAAGCTTATTGTCAGCAATGCTGTAGCAGTTTTATGATGCTGATTGTTGTGTTTAGCAAAAAGAGGTCCTTACACCTCCTTGTGTCCTTCAGGACACTTCAATCAGCTGTTTACAAGTCGACATATGTTCCCTCACTAGAAATTCAGGTCATGTTTTGTAAAGAAGAGAAAGAACAATTGTTTGCTGGTGTGTTCACATTACAGAAGTATCCCAGCTTATTAAAATAACACGTCCAAGTCAAGTTCAGATACTTTTCACATGTATATTTTTTTGCCTGTGTTGAAACATATGATGGCAAGATCAGGCAATTTTATAATGTGGCAGTTTAAAGAAGAAGAAATGTCCCTTACATATCAGAGGCAGTGTGGCACATGAGTAGTTCATGGAACAGCTGGTTTCTGTTGCATATAGCTTTGCTGTTAGAAGACCATATGACACTGTCTGCATCTTGTTCCTGATAGGAGCTCTTGAAACAGTTTCAGCTTATCTGTTTTGTATCTACAGCGTGTGACACAAGGTATGTGAGAGAAAAGCATGACTTTGCTTGTCAAAGAACAAATCCTGGATCATGTTACTTTCTCTGACAACTGGCCTACTTCCATTTTGGCTTACGCTGTATTTTCTTACTCTGATTAAAAAAAGAAGCACATTCACATAAAACGATAGCTGGAAATGGAAACAGCCTGTAGGTTACTCATAACATTATCTTATCATCTTCACTGATAAAATTGAGTAGAATTTTTTTTGGCAACACTTTCTGTGGCAGCCACATCTATAGTTCATAGTGTATTATAATGCATTCATAATTTCCGATGCATTATATCAACAGTCATAAAACATTAAGGATGTAAGTTATAATGAATTATAAGTTCAAGTGTCTTTATGGATGCTCTTGACTAGTTATGAACCAGATGTTGACTGATGGGCTTATAATACATTATTACTATCTATGCTCATCTTAACAGTCAACGTATTAAGGAACTATGGTATGCTATAAAAGTCTGTGCTGTATCATAAGTTGTCACTCTATGTGTTAAAGTTAAGTTGTTGAGCTGTGTATACTTACATTACCCCAAATGTTTCCATCAGTGTTCAAATGCAGGGATATCCATAATCCATTCAAGGTAACAGTTTGTTTCCTGCTAGCTTTTACAAGCAAGTAACTAAAACACAGTGTTCATCACCATGCACAAGGAAGGAAGTCAATGTGACTAAAATTTTAATATTACCGAGTCCATGAACATGATTTCTGCCAGAGTCATGTCAGATAGATTTTCATCTGCAATGTGTTTCTTTTTAAAAGTGAGGATACCAACTCCCATGATCCCACGCTACTTCATGACGTCATCACACTGTCTTTTGTTATCGTTTTAATGTGACAGTAACATCTTGTGTGTTTAAGTAAAGTGAGGTACATAAATGCATGTTTCAACGTAATATTCAACATGACATTTCATTGTTGCTCGTGAGTAAAGAATCTATGCTGCATCAGTATTCCTGTTGCAGTATTTAAAAACAGATGTACTGTGAAGTGTTTTTGAATGAACCAGCTCTAAAAAATATTTTACACCAGAAGTCTGGTGCAGTCTTTTAGGATGTTTGATTTTTTTTACACTGTATAAATTTGTAAATATTTAACCATGATGTCTGTTGACCAAGTATTCCAAACTTGTATATGAAGTTTTAGGGGGGAAAAACAACTTAAAATACATTATTAATGTTTAGAAAATACACAGCCTCCAGTGCTCTCAACAAAAGCCTCATCTGCCTCCTTCATAAAATAGCAATATTGGCTTTAATGTTGAGCAATGAACACTTTAAGTCGCACTTTAAAAAAAAACAAGCAGCCAATCATAAAAACCTGCTGTCTGCCGTCGCAACACAGAGAGGAACTCTTCTACTGACTTTATTGGTCACTTTTATGACAGAGCTCTGTCGGCCCCGGGGTCATGTCTGGTCAGATTTACCTACTTATGGGTCAACACAGAGCACTTTCTCTACGTTCTAGCATCTAAACACAGACTGCACTTTTTCAGTGAAGCACAGTCTGCTTTATGAACAATATGAACTCAGAGTTTTCCTATTCTATTGAAGGAAAAGGAAGAATAACAACTGGAATGCAAGACAAGAGGGCCAACAGCACACAGAAGGCAGCAGAAAATAAACACAGTGGGACATTAGATAAACAGATACACAGAGAGACACACATGACCTAATCTGTTCTGAGGACGCTGCACCTAGTTGACCTGCACTCTGACATGAATGTTATGAAATGTATACGGCTTGTCAGGGAACATAAAGTGTAACGAGAACATTAACATCCTGATCCACGACTTAAATGTGCTGAAACCAATAATACCCATATCATGTGCAGTGTTACTTTTCTCAACAGCATTTGCAATATTACTTTTATTACTTTTTAATATCTCTGTCAATACAACATTTCTATTTTAGTTCACTTATCTTACTAAATCTATTCTATTAAGCAGTTTTTTTTATTTACCCCTTACACACTACTTTATTGTTTTTATGTCACTGTCACACATTTTTAAGTTTTTTCCCTCAGGATTAATAAAAATCTATCTTATCTTTAAAGGTATAAATAAAAGTTGTACTAATAAAAGAGTCCTTTTTTTGTCCCCAACACAAGGTTTCTTGCTCCCACTCTGAATAATGAGCTCAGTGTTGTTGGCGCAGCAGCAGTCTTGCATCACCCTCCTCATATTGGTGGTCTGAGGAGGGAGTTTCCCAGAGGAAAAGGGATATATCCTGAGTATGCTGCCCTCTCTGTCATTCTCCTCCATCTGGTTTCCATCAGAAGCTGCAGGGCTGGACTCTGTAAAGGTTTGCTCAAGGGATACCCCCCCCCCCCCCTTCTTTTTTTTTCAACCTCACTTGACATTTTTTGTTGACCTATTTCAACTGTTAAACTTGCTCCAGTGGCAACTCCAAAGTATTATGGTACTTAATCAGAGATAAATGAATAAGTAATGTAAAATATCCCAAAAAAAATGAAGTTAAAAACAAACAAACAAACAAAAACCAAAATGATTCCTATAAAGTGGTTAAATAACATCAAAATAATAAAATGGGCAGATAAAAGATGGATGAGAAAATGGTGGTTAATTTTCTAGCTTCAGGGGGTTCATTCCATTCCAGGAGCACTGATGGCTGGTCCGCACCCACCTTGTCTTGGGTCTTGGCTGCAGGATCTAAATTTTCTGCTCACATGAATGCTCAGTATCGACCTAGCTGTTCTTGAAACATCAGTAAACCCAGCATCACTCCATGACCTTACATATAACCAATGGAGAGACATTAAAATTCAGGGTTTATGATCTTTTTATTTAGCTCCTCAATGCTGCATTCTGAATGAGGTGAAAAGAGTTGGATATGGTAATGACTTTTGACTGGGGCAGGAACAGGGAGACTTGCCCGACTGTGACTGGAATGACATAAAAAGAGGAGACTTACATGACCTCTACATCCACAGGGGCTGAAAGTGATTTAATTTTTGATGTTTCTCAGTGGCACTGCTCTGCAGAAGTCGAGTCAATACCAAAAGTCGCTCAATTTCTGCAAACCACCAAGGAGTCAGAGCATGTCACTGGTAAATATTTAGAGTTTAGAGATATTTAGAGTTCACTTTCCCTGAGGAGTGAAAACACATCCAAGAAATGGAGACAAAAGTGATCCTCTCACTGAAATAAACATCTAAGCTTTAAATGTTAGTGCTTCTTCTATCTTTGTCTGTATTGGATCTACTTTCTCTCAGGCCTCGAACATGTATCTCTAAACAGACAGAGCGTCAATAAAGTGAGGATAGGCATGGAGATGGCTTTAACTAGCTTATAATTAAGAAAAAATAAATTTAAACCTCTGTACTCTAAACCTAGATTCAATTTAATCCACCATCACCAAAACTGTAATCCAGAATTAATTTTAATCTTATACTTAAGGAGGCTTCACTTTTAAAATGGCTGCTGTTGGCAACGAGATTTAGGGTTGGGTGATATGTTAAAATTTTCCAACTGGCCATTGTCAGCCTATCCATCGGTGATTGGCGATACATTTGCAATATTGAGATTAGTCCAAGATCTGTTTATCTAATCTGGATTTACTCATTTTAAACCTAGTTTAATAAAATAGGGTCTGATTAAAACTAATCTTAGATTAAATCTTTGTTGGTACAACCCGGTCATGAACTTTTCAGTGGCAGTCTAATGTTATTTCTGATGCATCCAGTACAAATGACATTATAATCTTCATTTGATTTTAAAAGGGCTCATGTAAAAGACATATCAGTTTCAGATGAACCATCTGTGTTTCTGTAAACTGGAGCTTAGATTTTCAAAGCCCACATCAGTGATGATGAACACACAGGATTTGTGAACCGGTGGTGCAGCCTACACCATGCAATGCCTCGGAAATGAGCAAATGAGGTGACTGCTTCACTGCACTGTAATTACATCCACATGATTGGGCCTGTGGATTATGCTGCCTGGCTCAAGCTACACTGTTTACTAAACTTTAGCTAGAGATACTTTACTGACCTTTCAAAACTGAGCTGCTCAATCTACACAGATTCTTAATTTTCATAAAACCTCCCACATATAACTGAAATAATTGGCTTTAGGCTGTTATAGTATGCTGGAGGATGAAGATACTGCGTGTAATGGTTCTTTATTAATATGATTAGTGCTTAGTCTGTTTGATATGAGGTATGTTCAGATCTAATGTGGCCAGAGCCAAAGATTTGATGTGCTAATGAGGCGTACACTGATTGTTTTTTTCCAAACTCAGGAATTGCTTGAGACACTTTGTGATGTAGAGACCTGCTGGCAAATGGCAGTGGACTAATGTCAACATGCAATTCCTGCATGTTGTCTTACTTATATTTTTCTACGGTTTGCCTCATCTGTCCCACAACAATCAGGACTCTGCTCAAAGCAAAACCTTTACACACTCAAACAGTTGATAGGACCGCCATCTAGTGGAAATGACACAGAACTACATGTCCATCAGGGCTTTTCAAACTTGTGCTGAAGGCACACTAAAGGACAAGCCAAACTCTCAAGATGTATCTGTATTCATATCTGTGCAAAATTGCCTCTATCACACGTCATCACTCTTATCACTACATTATTCATAATATATGAAAATAAGAAATGTCTGCAAGAATTCATTTGAAACTTTGTAAAACTGCTGTATGTAAAAGCAGCAACACATTGATTTAAACCAGACAGGTCACACAATTAAAAAAAATCAGATAACAGAACTAAAGAGAGGGAGAGACAGACAGATCTGGCAACTCCATGTGCAGTGAAAACTGGGCTTGGCTTTGTACAATGTATATATATATATATATATATAGTAAATTAAAAATCCATTCATGATTCATTCATTCATTTTCTGTAACCACTTATCCGTGAGGGTCGCGGGTGGCTGGAGCCTATCCCAGCTGACAAGCCGCCAGTTCATCGCAGGGCCGACACATAGAGACAAACAACCACTCACTCTCACATTCACACCTACGGGCAATTTAGAGTCACCAATTAACCTGCTGCATGCCTTTGGACTGTGGGAGGAAGCCGGAGTACCCGGAGAGAACCCACGCGGACACGAGGAGAACACGCAAACTCCACACAGAAAGGCCCTGCTGGCTCGGGGATTCGAACCCAGGACCTTCTTGCTGTGCGGCGGCAGCACTAACCACTGCACCATCGTGCCGCCCCCATTCATGATTTTTTGTATAATTCTACATTGCAATAATAATGTGTAGTTTGCCAAAATCCTACGGCACACCTGGACTTGTTTCATGGCACACTTGTGTGCAGTATCCCATCATTTGGGAACTACTGATGCTGAAGTTTCTATATGTGTGATCTAACACTGGTCTTCACTGCTGCATTCTGTGTCTCACTGAGTTGAGGTATATGTAACATTTAGTGAATATTTCTTGCTAAACTGTAAAGCAAACTTTTGTTGAATATTGGTGCAGTAAATAAATAATCAGACCTCCAATTCTCAAACAGAATATAATATCATGTGATTTTTTTATAACTGCTTGCAGGGTTGCATCATCTGATAGTGTGCATGAGGGCTCCAGGAGACATCACAACTGTGTAAAAGATGAAGAAGATTATGAGTAAAAGTAATATCAAAACCACTCCAGCCTTCAGTCTGACTGAAGTTTATTACACCTGGTCAGTGTGTTACATGCAACTGTGCAGCCTTTGAGTGGCAGCCAAGTCCAGCCACTTTAGGATTATTTGTCCCACCTGACTTTTCACACAAACAAGTAACCTGTAACAAAGTATAATGAGGTTGCAGATAAAATAGACACGTTGTAAGAAGCACAGACAAGCTCACTGTCCCAATCAAAGACCACACTGGTTGTCTTAGATTACTTACATTTTATTTAATGAATCATTTACAAAGATTATTTGAAAATACAGACAAGGAAATTCACGTGTCACACATCTCAGAATGTGTCAGTGTTAAAATGACAAATTTGGGTAAAAGCAGCATGTTAAGAAATATAGCTTGAATAGGTGGATCTTTCAAACATGCTTAAACCTCATCTCAATATGTAGAATTTTGTGCAGAGTAACATCTGCAATGTTGAGGAAGAAGTCCCTCAGAAAGTCTATAAATAGGACAACATGACTTTACATTCAGCTCTTCAACACCAAGCTCATCGATCAGCTTTGATTTATCTGCTTTTATTGTAATCCACAAGACTTACAAAAGGACAAACTCTAAGGACAAACACAGAATATATTTAACTGTTAAGCCAACTGTTACTGACAAGAAACTTAACCTGCTAAGGATCTTGTTGTCAATAGTGAAACTTGTAGTATAAACATAGAGATGTAAAATAAATAATAATATGAGGAAATACATTTCTGAGGAATTTTCCAGCATTCTGTGTCAAATTATATATGAGCTCCAGGTGTCCAGCACGGGTGAAAATAAACATTTCTTCTTAATGTGACAAAAACCTGTTTATCTCTAACAGGTCAACTCCAGTCTGCATGTCTCCCTGCACATTCAGTGAACTGCATCTTCTTTTGTCTCCTTTCAAACATATGTGTCTGTGTATATTTCATGTACTGTGAAGATGCTTTGTGAGCCATACAGCCACATATATTTTTTGTGTCTGCTGACAGTTGTGGACAGTTTCATCAGCAGTTGAGGATGGCGTTGGTCCTCTGGATGCGAATGACCTTCCTTGAGGTGTAACTATACTCGTACTGCATGTGTTCATGGAAGAAATACAAGTATCCTGAAAGAAAACAGAATGGGATAATGGTTAGGAAAAACAGTAAAGTAGAGGTGCTGAAAAAAAAAATCATACTCTTCTGTACTTATATTCAAAAGTAGTGATAGAATGATTAATTGATTGGCTGTTTAATTGGGTCGATTATCTGGCATTTTGAGATAATCAGCATTGGCCAGTGCCTGTGCTCATGAGGCCAATCATTGTTTTGATATGTTTATATCAGGATTATTTACTGGCCATCAATCATCCTGCTCTCTAAAAAATGGTATCAGCCATTGAAAAACCCATATTGGTCGACCACTGCTGAAAATGTGATATTTTAGGCTTCGTAATACCATAGTGATAAACAGCAGCATCAATCTCGTCATCCATTCCAGGAAAATCGTCCTCAATGGATCGTGGGTAGCCGCTGTCCATGGTGTTGGTTGCTTCATCATAGCTGTGGGTGACAAATAAAAGGAAACTATGTTGATGAAATACTGAATCACATGTGGCAAGAACGACTCAGTCAGTTTTTTTTTAACATCAATAACATTGTTTGTTTTGTTTTGCAGATTTAAAGGGACAGTTCACCCCCCAAATCAAAAATGCATCTTTTTCACTTATCTGTACAACTATTTATCCATCTAGATTGTTTTGGTAAGAGATTCCAAGTTTTGGGGAACGATTTTTTTTTCTACAGTAGAAAGAAAGTAGTTCCTACATAAAACTGCCTACAACAAGGTCTGTGGATTATCTTTATTATCTGGCAACTCACACCAACAAAATATCAAGATGGATAAATATCATAACAGTAATGAGGGAAAATATGTATTTTTGATTTTGTGGTGAACTGTCCCGATAAAGAGTTTCAAACTTGCCTATAACTGAGACATGTGATACTAATCTCCACATACCTCCAGTAGTCCTCATCAGTGAAGAGTAGAGTTTTCCCGGTCTCTCTGATGTTCACAGCTGCATCAATTTTCCTTATTTTCTTAGGAAGTCCAAGTTTGTGTATGTACTTTGGATAACCATCCACAAGATTGTATCCATTCAAAGCCCACATTCGGATCCCTGTTGAACACAGAGCAGAGTTTTGGTCCACACGTGATGTATCTCAATGAAAATATATAACATCAATAAATAAGTATATAATAATAACCCACCACTAAATATGATGACTTGATCCTTCTCCGGGTTCTCGTATGCTGCGTCCACCCTATTGGGGATGGAGGGCCACGTTGACTTGATCAGTGTCTGCTCAGGCTCTGGCATCTGAGGATGGAGACGCCAGTAGAATCTGCAACAAAATACAGCATTTTAACAAAATTACTGTTATTCTTATAAATCAGTCATGAAATATAAATCAACTAATAAAACATGATGTATTATTAAAACGTAATCTACACAGCTGCATATAAACTAACTGAAATTAGCTCCACTTCTGCCACCTGCAACATGAAAGAGATGAACACGTTAATCTATCACTAATTATAATCCAGTAAGATAATACATGTGATTCTGAAATTCTCCACAATGATGAGTACTTTTATGTTTGGTATGTATGGTGTAATGTCTATAATAAAATGATCAAAATAAAAATCTCCACTGCCTTCCTTTTATCTGGTTAAATTACTACTCGCTGTAACTTAACATGGAAAAATGTAAACACAGGCTTGTTTTATGTGACTTTACTCAGAATATAACCATTAGCCATAGCCATTAAGAACAAGTATATAGAAATGGGCTGTCTTCTCACTGATGGTTTTGTTTGTGTATGTAGGTCATACAGAGGGATCTGTATTAAATTAAGCCTGTTTCATTACTAATTAAAAACTCCTTTGAGTATGTTTACGCAAGGTTTTGAATGCAGGAGTTTTTGGTACTTTTACTTAAGTAAAAGGCCTGAGTACTTCTTCCACTGCTGTTTGAGTCACAGAATAATCACTTGATGACAAACACCCTCTGTGATTATGGGTTATCAGTCTAATCCAGATCATATATTAGCATTTTATACGATGGTTGCTACTGTACCTGTCTTTGAAGATGATGGTTTCCCCTCTGAGCTCTGTGACAGCATCAAAAGTCAACATGGGGTCACATTTGTTTGGTGCGTCAGGCTTTGGTTTCACTTTCTTCTGGTCTGGGTTTGGGCCTGTGATGAACATGTGGCATTAATGCACTGTTCTCATAACATTTCCATGAAAAAGTAATGCCAGTCTGACGCAATTAATACACATGTAACTTCCCACCATAGAGAGCTTGAATGCCTTCAATGTCATCTTCAGACAGCGGGTAGCCTGTAGCATACGAATAGACGGGGTACATCAGGGCGCCTGGGTCTGTGGAGTGGGACATACCGAGGGCGTGGCCCAGCTCATGGGCTGCCACTATATACAGGTTGTAAGCTGTAGAGAAAAGATGCACAGTGAAAATACTGTTCAGGTAAACCTCACTTGAGTATAAGTGTGAATAATTCAAGATTCAGTTTAGTGACTTGTGTTGAACATTTATGCCTGACTGTTACCTGATGAGTCTTTGCTCCAGTGTTCGTCCTCATCAAAGTGAGTGTCTCCTCCGATGCCTTGGCCGGGTGGGTAGGCATGAGCCAGCAGTCCATTAGGCCCATCAAAAGGGTTATAGTCCCCATGTTCTACAGAGTTAAAGGACAGACAATGTTTAAACATGTCAAGCAGAATGTGTACTTTTATAATGTTTATCCTTTAGAGCGAAGCAGCTGCAGTGTAGAAAAAAACATGTATGTATTTAGAGGATGTATAAGCGCTTACTGTACCTTTTCTTCCAAAACTGATCATAATGTCAGCGTTGCCATGGTGCAGCTTCTTAAAGGTCAGCGGGGTGACATCAGACCAAACGTTGAGCGCGTTGCGGATGGCTCTGTCTACATCAGTCTTCTTCAGATCTGGTGTATAATTCAATATCCTGAAACATCAGGGAACAGGAGACAAGGCAAATGAGTGAATAAATGATACTGGTGTTCACTTCCTGTAGCATTTACATTATATTCACAAGTATCACATTAATGCATACCTAAATGTGACATTGTTATTTTGCCATTTGAGGTTTCGAGGGAAGTGGTTGTACTCCCCAATGTCCGGGACGCCACATCTGGCCTGCTTCATCAGCTCCAGAGTGTTGTCATCCAGATTTCCCGTCACCTTCAGAGGAACAAAATGTGGAATGGAAATATGTTACATAAGCATGCGTTGGCAATGTACTGTAGAAATAATAAGGGTTTAGCAAATCTAGGTTTAAGTATAGATAGATTTGAGTAAATCCAGATTTAAAATTAAGCAGAGCTCTGTTGCACATTTAAAAAATGCGGAGAGGCTTGCTTATCCAAATTAAAATAAAGAAAAAGTAAGGAGACTGTTAACATTTCGCTGCTCTGTATTCTCTAACAAAACATTAAGCTCTAATTTCTCCTCCTTCAAGAAAAAACTTGCTGGTTAAATTAATGGAGCAACATGGCTGACTAATATAAAATAAAAGGAAAAAGAGACTGCCTGGCAGCAGACTGTTAACTAGAGTGAAAAAAAGAAGAGAAGCATCCTAAAACCCAGCTTGGTTGAGCCTATCCCTTAACTTCAAAGAACTTGATTATATTGCTCAGTCCATCTCAAAAGCTGGTGTCAAAAGTTTTGGTGCAAAAAACTAAACTGAAGAAAGAGAGATTTTAATTTAATCTTTCTTAATTTTAAGATTGTTTTAAAGTTTGGTGCAACAAAATTTACAGTTAAGCCATGATTTAAACAGGTTTTAAAAATGAATCCTTACTGGTGCAACCCAAACCAGAAGTACTTATTAGCAGATTTTTAGTTCCCTTCTGAGTAGTTAATTGTATCTTGTGGATGAGTGTTAAATGCTAAATGTTTGACTGTTTAAGATATATTTTTCTTTTAGGTTATCTTTTCTTAAATCTCTGCATATTTCAATGTGTTTAATTTATATAGGCTAATGATTTTATTACATGTATGGTGTGATAAACGTTTCCCTGCACTGTGAGCAAGGCAGGTTCCTATCAAAAGTTGATGTAATGGCAATAAAGGTAACTCAAATCAACTCAATTCAACTTCTTTCCTACCAAAAAAGCTAGTTTAAGGTAAAACAAAATCTATGTTGAAGGTCTATAGATTGTCTCATTATTCTCATTTCAGCTAGGACTAAAACACAAACTCATATCAAATTAAATAATATCCTGCTCATTTACAGCAGCAGCAGAATTAATAACTGCTTTGCAGATGTGGTCACCTTTAGTTTGAAGAATCTCTGCATCTCCTTGATCTTTTCCTGAAAGGTGCCTGATGTCCTCTGTCTTCCCTGGAGACCGGCTGGGAGGCCATAGAACCGACGAAGGTACTTCTGTTTATTGAAAAAGAACAACAGCTGAATGACATCCATAATGGTATGAAATAATAAGGCGTGGATCACTCCATTCTTACACCCAGCACCTTATTCCATTGATTATGTCAGAAGAAAGCCACATGACTAAATCCTGTCTGAATCAGAGCCCTCAGATCTTACCTCTGCTAAAAGCCAGTTGTCTTTGTCCTCTGACGGCAGAGGCACGGCAAAGGAGTGAGCGACCAGCGCCAGCAGCAGCAAAGCTATCATTGTTGTTGTCTTTGTGTCGTCCAAACCAGTCATTGGGGTCAAGAAGCTCTGCGGGGTATTTATAGTGTTTTGGGTCCACTTTTTTTTTTTCAAAGGATCCAAGTGATTCATGTAAAAGCACCTAGCCACTTCCTCCTTTGTTGGGAATGTGCTTGTACAGGGACTGTGGTTTGAGTGTACTCCTTTGAACCCTGTGAAAATGCTTTGATAAAACATTTCCCAGATTGTCATGACTAAAGGAGTTTCCCAATTGATTCACTGAAAATGCTTATGAGGCAAAATTATGCCCCTTGTCTTTCTTTTGTTTAAATACATGAACAGTCTTGTCTTTTTCTTACAGGCAGATTTAGAAGGGATGACTGTTTTTGGCAGAAAATACTCTGGGTTTTCCTTCAATTAGGATGTCATTATCAGTTATTACCTGTACGACTACTTCAGATGAAAAAAAAGAAAAATAGTTTCCCAACTATTAAAAAAAAAAAAAGTAGGGAATTTTGGGAATTACTTTCATGCTGCTGCCAGTCTCATGATAGTCATTCTGTGTCTTGTTATTTTAGGTGAAGATGTTTTTAGATGTGTGACTAACAAACATACGTCAAACTTAAGAAAGAGGTGATGAAAACATGACATTTAAATGTAAAACGTGATTCAGATGTTCCTTAATATGTTGTTTATTGTGTGAGAGTATCCAACATAATGTGAGCACTCTCACACGGACAAATAATGAGTTGACTCAATGCAAACAAGTGTTTTGGGTGTGTTTTGTCTGCTAATAACTGAAATCAGCTCCTCCAGATTTAGATGTTTTCCTACATTGCTCCTCGCAGTCGTATGTGATTCAGAGTCAGCAGGATTATACAGAACTTAAATGACAAATTGAATGTTCTCAGTCTTGTGGAACTGTAGTCTGTAAGATGTTTGATCACAGCACAGATATATTGAATTCTGAACAGACATGCAGTTTACATAGAAACACAAAGAAAACAAAATACAGGAGCTGTTTGATCAAAAAAACAAAACAAAAAAAAAACATTAAAATGGTTAATTGGATGGCAGTGTTGGTCTGTAGGTCTGAAACCACCACTTATGTCCAGTTTGGATGGATTGACATGAAACTTTGTATATATCTAAGGAACCCACTTTTTGACCTAGTGCCACCAGCAGGTCAAACTTTTCACTTTCACTACATCTGAGTAGCAAATGCAAGCCTGCTAACATGGTCACTAAGACGGTGAGCACGGTGAACATAATACTGTATCTGCTAAACATCAGCATGTTAGCACTGCCATGTTAGCATGCAGACTTTAGATTGATTTGATGTTATTAACAATGCTTCTCATAAGAACTGACAGAAAAGTTATTAAATTAAATTATTTCCAATGAAAAAAATATGTCTTTAAGTTTGGCACTGCTGCTAAAATTAAGTGATTTTATGAGTTTGGTTTACGTTTTGTTGTACTCAGCTGAAGAGTTTATTTTTCTGGTGTGTTTACAAACACCAAATGACAAATTCTACTTATTCCCTCAAGCATTACATTATATAATCTACTTGTTGATCATAAAATCACACTTCCTACTGAGTTTACTGAATTTGAATTTATATACAAACCTTTCATCAGCATTTTTGAAACCAATAAGGAAAACGTGCCAAAGAAAACCATGACATAGAGATGAAAAAAAACCAACAACTGTGCAGCAGGCACAGGTTTGGAGAGATGACAGTGACCACTGAGAAGAACAGCACAGCAGTAATTTAGACTGAAGATTTCGAGAAACAGAAACCCTTTTCAACTGAAAGCCTGCTATTAATAATGCATTAAACATAAACAGTTAAAAAGTAACTAATTCTCTGAGCAGTTTTTGAGAAAGATACTCTGTACTTCTATTAACTCCAGTAGTTTTACTTGTAGTTGAGCTCAGTAATGTAACAGTATTTGATGAGTGCAGATTTTCAGAACTCTTTCCACCACTGCCTGTAGGTCTCTGAGGTCAAGACAGGTAAAGACATGCTGCCTATTACTGCTTAGACTGTCTGTTTGAGACAACAGAGGTGTGTAATTACTCGCTCCTGCCACAACAATGGAATGCTTAACTCTAACATAGTAGCAAAAGGTTGTAAAATGACCACAAGAATTGTAAATTTTGAACTAGTTTACACTTTCCAAACCACATCATTTACACAGTGGTATTGTTTACATTTATATTTGGATACAGAAAGCACTTTCTGAGTGTGTTAAGCACTCACTCCAACTTTAATTGCTGCACTGACGCTGAACAAGTAGGAGATGTCAAACAATGATGTGTCTGTGTCACAATCCCAGTCATTATCAACATACTTTTGGAAAATGTCTTGTAATCACAATGTTTTGCTGAGTATGAGACTGTATGTCAAAGCACTGCAATCAAGGTAGGTATCAAGCTGCAGCGCTGCCAGAGAAAATCATATCACTGATATAAACAATCTCATACAACATTAAGAAACAGAGATTACAAACAGCTGAGGCTACCTGTCATTGTAAAGGAGCAACATTTATGGTGATTTGTGGAACATTAACTACCTTCTGACCTCTTTAAAAATTCAGATGAATCCTCCACTTTTCTCTTTAAAAAAAATAACACAAATGTGTTCATCATTGTCAGGATACGACACAAACATCACAAAAAAATACTGTTCATCTGCATCCCATTAGTGATATCATGCGTAATGTGTAACAAACACTGTGTCCAAACACTTCAGCATCTTGTGGAGACAAATGTTTTTGCAGTACATCATTGTTGAGACGTGGTTAACAGAGTGCTGCTGACTCATGCCAGGGGAAGTTGGCAGCCAGGGGGATTTTTGCTGTTATTTTAAAATGTCACTGACAAACACACAGACAGAAATCTATGGAAACGTACATACGCTCTTCTGACCTACTGTGACCCACTGCTGGCAAAAATAGTTACAGTACTGAGCTCTGAAATATGGTGTTATATGACCTATATTGTGGTGGCAGGTCTGAGGACTTTTTTCTTTTTACAGTTCAGGCTCAGTTTGTAAGGCTCAGCTTCACATTATCAACCTCAGTTGTGATGAATGCTTATACCTGATAGATGTGTTGAACATCATTTTTGTATCCCACATATCCTTAATATCCAATGTTATGGTAACTGTAAACTATGCTCTGCCTTTGTGTCCTCCATTTACATCGTCTGTACGGTCATATAAAGAGACAAATCCATAGATGGAGATTATGAGCTGTTCTTCGATGGCAAGTTACGAGAAATCTTCTCACATCTGGTCCCTCATCATGCTGCATCAACCTTTCTCGGACACATGGGGGAAGTGGTTGATGCCACTGTACTTCATGTCACTCGGAGGCTTTGGCTGAATGACTGTGTTACTTGGTGGTTTTTTGCCGTTTGAGACCCTGTTGGCTTCTTCTAAGGTTTGATCAGCACTTTGGTATGATCTGACCCGAAGCCCTCTAGGTTTTGTTATTCCTTTGCCTGGAATTGGTGTGATGGACCGGACCACTGGTTTTGCATCTTCAGAGGAATGACACACATCATGACAGTAAAATCCACTCCTTAAATGTCAGTGTTGTACCATTATTTTGCATAGAACATGCAACAAGGTAGCCTAGCCTCACCATTCACAAGTATAAATTGGAGTTATGTATCTGCCAGAGCAAATGAAACATTGGAGGGCAGATTTGACTGGTTCCTGCAGGCTAGCAACAAGGTTGTTAAGGGATGACGTGAGGCCGGTGAGATTAAATCAGCCACCCCCCTGCTGTGTCAGAGGAAAGCTGATCCAAGGGACAGGCCTACTGTGATTAACAGTTCCACGAAATCATGCGTCCTTACTTAGAACTGGTACCTTTTCCTGGATTATTTCACTTGGATGTTTTCCATGTAAATCAGTTTTTGTTTTATTTGTTGTGCTGAGAGACAAAATTCTTTTAAAAGATGTTTTGAAAAACTGCAGCATGCCTTTAACAGTAGCATGTACAACTGCACAGCTTGAGATACAGTGTAATAATGGCAAATAAATAAACAAATAAAATAGTACTTCAGTTGATGTGTTTACAAAATGTGTGAGAAAATCATTTTTATAGCATTTTTACAGCAGATGTGGAACATTTGTGTTAATGGGTTAATGAATCCATTGCATAACTTAGCTGTAAATACAAATTTGGTGTTAAACTAACCAAATGTTTGATGTGTGCACACACAAAAAAATATCATTGGATGAACGTAATTTAATTATGCCACCTACACTCCATCTAAACAAACCAACTGAAGTCAGTCTGTCTTGTGTTATTTGAACACAACATAGATTTGTTGGTGATATGTCATGTGAATCACTTTAATTCAGCAAAATCCAGTCTTGTTGTATGAGCTAATATAAGTTTTATCTGTTATACTAATATCAATCTTGTTATTTCAATTAGTGTTGTTTTCATTGCTATTACTAGTGAGCACTTATTTAAAATTATCAAAGGTCCACTAATTAGTGGCCTGTGGCTTCATCAGACAAACTTTACATTAGGATCTGTATGTGTTGATTTTTTTTTTTTTTTCCTGCAATTTGTTCATTTTGTGCCTAACTCCGACCTCTGCATAACTTTGAAAAGTGCTAGAAACAGGTCAAGGGGTTGAGGAGAGGATGGGGTGGGGGTGCACAGGACAACTACTCTAGGGGACACGGCCTTGTGGCTAGATACTCGAGCAGAGAGAGACTGAATATTGCTCAGTGTAGCAGTTTTTTTTTTTTTTTTTTAATGTTTTTTTTACAACGTTTCCTGTGAGCTTTATGTTGGAGGCTCAGAGAGGCTGCTCTCTCTGCTGTGTGTCTGTGGGAGAGTGTCAATATGTAGGAATAGCCTTACTGTTGATCATGGGATCATCGTTAAGGGAACTGATGCAGGTTGCTTGATGCTTACAGCCATCAAAAGTGAATTGAGAGAAACTAAGGAAGAATGGTTTGCAAAAAACAATGTAAACTCCCATAACTGATTCTGACTGAGTCTCGATCAGCATATTTTTAATTTATTATATATATTTATTTGACAGGGATGATACACAGGATGCATTGTTACATTTGAGTAACAAAAGCAACTGACGCAATGTACATAGGACTTCTAGCAATGGCCTATCTGCAGTCCTTGTTCCTGGTTAGTCTTTTAAGGGATAAAACACAACAAACACAATGTATAGTGTTATTTGAAAAGGAGCACTGTTTCCAAGACTCCCATTCAACAGTGGGGGTTGGAAGAGCTGAAGGAGGTGGGCCACCCAGCTCAGATTAGAGAGCATTAACCCCAAGGGTCGACTCAGGCGGTAGTGTTTCAAGCCATAAATTAATTAAGAAATATCAAATTAACGCCAGCATTAATGTGTTACAGTACAGTAACATAATTTATTTTAGGGTCAGAAATACATTTAAGTGTGCAGTACCCTTTTAACTGTTTTGTGGACTGAACAATTTTGGACATTCAAATAAAGACTGCTTAATTTTATCTGTTTCTTCTGAATGCATGAGTAATATTGGTTTGTTTGTATAACATGTTAGCCATTAGTGTAGAATACAAATTTGAAGTACAGTGTGGCACTATGATGCCCCCAAAGTATGATTTCTATTGGAAAACAGTTGCATATGAACAATGAGGCAGAATAAGCACAGATGTATGTTTGTTCTACAGAGGCTGTCATATGTATCATGGGACCATGAGAGATTATGAGTAGCAAAACTATGGAACATTTATTGAAAGTCTCCTCGGACAAAGGCATCTGCCGGACAAATGTAACGTAATACAGTAACAGTTAGTGAGCTTCAGGATGAACCAGTTACAGCCTACAGCAGGGGTTTTCAAAGTCTGAGCCCTCCCTTCAGACACAGCTCTGTAACAGATGCCTCCCTCAGTTTGCTTGCTTAGTTTTGCTCCATTCTTGGATGTCTATGAGATTATGAGCCAAGATAGCCTAATATTACTGTTTTACATAACTTCAGATGACACCAAATACATAAAAAAAAAGTCCTGTTTAAAGGTATGTATACAGTTTCTGACTATGAGAAAAACCATAAAAGTGCAGAATTATCTCGACCTCTATCTCTTAAGGTGATACCTTATATGATATAATTTTGATAATTAATGTAATAACTAATGAAGTACTTTTTAATTCTATTCACTGAACCTCTCCTGAAACAATCTGGATTAACCCGCCTCCCACTTTGAAAACCTCTGGTTTACAGTAAAGACAGGATTTAGATCACACAGATGCCAGCAGAATCAGAAATGATACAGTACACCAGTGGAACTGTAATTTAATCTTCACACATTGCAAATCCACAAATAAGGAACCAAAAGAGATCTTAAATTAAAATGCTGAGTAACTGCAATTGCAGAGCAACTGCTAACATTCAAACCACAGTGACTGCTGTGGCGTAAGGTCAGGCCCACTCAGCAAAATGGAAAACCGCATGTGCTGCAGAGGCACCAGAGGAGGGCAGCAGAGACTCTTGCAGCATTGATGGGAGCACACAAAGTCATGGCTCTGGTCCCTCTGTCCTAATGTTGCCACCACCTCACGCTAAAGGTATTAAAAATCAACAGAGGTTGGATGTAAATAAATAGAGGACAAAATGACTTCATTTTGGTGTCAGATTGCTCACATGAAATATTACATTATATATTATTATATTACATTAAATTCATATGTTTTATGGAAACAAATTATACATATCAGAGTTGCTGCAAATGACTTGCTATTTAGTCTTATCTGATGCTTTTGGACCATTTTATATTGACTCTGAGTACATTTCATTGTTTGCTTGAACAGAATATGAGTTGCCACAAAGGTGCACATGCACTAATTTGTCTTACATGCCCTTTCAGGCCTGTCTGGCCTTTGGCTGCAAATTGTGAAAGCTCTTAGAGCAACCACGCATTACCATGTAGTCATCACTGAGCTTGTACTTATGTTACGGCTGTGAAAGGGTAGTTCTACATCCCAAAATATAACCCGTAGAATTATAAACTTATGTTAAAACCATTATGAACAGAATAGTTATGTGATTATAGATTATTTAACTGATTTGTTGTACATTTTTGTTGTAGAAAAATTAAACAATCTTAGTTAAAGGGAAAATTCTACACATTTTGTATGGATGTCAAGTCAGTGTTGATGGTAAATGTAGTCAATTGAAGCATTGAATTCCTCAATGTGTGAAAACTGAGTTATCCTGCACGTGGAGTCATGCAGCAGTGTCTACATGTACCAGGATGCATTGCATGCAAAGTTTTGACTCCCACATCCATGTGGCCGTATATCACCATCCCTTAGCCTATAGCGAATACTTTCTTGGCCAGAACATAATGTTATGCGACAAAAATACTCATGTAGCACACCCCGTTGGCAACCCAGAGGCTTACAGTAGAAATTCAAGCTCAAATAGCCTGTAGTTCTTCCTTAACATCAGCTACATCAGTGTGATATCACTGCAGCAGATTTTGCAGCTGGAGAACTCAGCTCTCTTGGTTAGTGTAGCTTTCTTGCTTTAATTCAATTTAACCATCAACACTGACTGGACATCCACATGAAAAGTACCAAAGTTTCCCTTAAAGATTAGTGCAGGAGTGTAAGTATTCCTTTCACCCACTCATCTCAGTGTGGATGTGTAAGGAGAGAGTCTGAAGGTTGCATGTTACGTTGCAGTCTGCCACAGTGATTTTTGTGATACTACTACCAGGGCGAACCAAAGTCAGATACAAATTCTACACACTGGCTTTAAAGGTACCATCATATTTTGTTTCAGTGTCTATTTGATATAGTGGATATGCAATTATAAAACCAAACTTCATTTGGATGTTTGCAATATAAATTTTACAGTAATAAATAAAAAAAACTGGGTTGGGATCCAGCTGTATGCGGTTGGGCTGAAAGTTGTGATGCATCTATGGTGAAACAGTTGCAATCCCTGGTTTATATTAAAATTGTTTTATTATGTGACTTATAGTACAATAATTACTGCGCTTCTGTAATAAAACCACACAGGGAACTATTTAACCATTTAAAGGCAAATAGAGGCCAATTAAATTTCTAGCATGTAGGGCAGCATATGTGGTGCTGCATCGCATTTTCTCCACTGGAAGGGCACCATACTGGGCACTTTATCACATTGTCTTGGGCACTGGACTATCCTAGAGGGCATTTATCATGTTTTATCTACCACAGAGGCATCCAAGAGGACACTTTTGACCATTTGCTTTTACTTTGACTTGACACAGTATTGGTGCTATTTTTATATCACTGTTTGATTCCCAGATTAAACAATCCTCTTTTGGGTTTGTTTCTATTGGTACTGGGTAAAATTCACCTAGTATTGTTTCTGTGCTATATCGACTGGACTCTGGGTAGGTTTTAAGCCAATGTTTTTAACTGTGTAGAAATCAGAAGCAGGGAAGAAAAGTGTGAAACATTTGGAGCATATTCAGAGCTTGGTGTGATTCTGTGGGACAGGAGAACATAAATTTCCAGGTTTAAGTGGGACTGACATTTCCTGAGTGATGGAAAATGAACCGTCCATTGAAGTGAATATAACGCAGATGTTGGCAACTTTTAATATTGTTAAAAAAATCTGCAGTTTTAATAAACTCATCTGTCACTGCACCGAGAGCTTTGTCATGCAATTCTGATTCTCCTTTGTTGATACAGCATCTTAAAGTACTACATAAAGTATAAAACACTGATAAAACTCATCTGTACTCATCATTACAGACAAGACAGATGCTTTCCAAGAAAAATATTGCTCATCATAGCTTATCCTGATATAGAACATCTGTGTGAAAGTGTATGTTTGGTGCAAAACAGAGATGTTTCTACTGGTTTAATTACCACAGCGGTCTCCCCCTGCTTGTAACCTTGCAGCTCAAAACTGCACTCTCAGTCATCACCTCTGCTTAAAATGACTTCATTACCTCGTCTGTTGTCAGACCATAAAACCAGAGCGACCCAAATTCTGCAAGCTTTCCTGCAGGAGAGCGCAGCGTCCTCTGGAAAACTCAGCTCATGTTGCCCCGCAGAGGAATCCTGTTGGTCCCATAAAGCTCCACAATGACCAATCAACCGTAATTGTAGCCTGAATTTACCGTGGCACCACCCTCGCCAGTCTTGGCGGCCTGGCTGGCGGCCATTTCTTTTTTCGAAGGCCTTAAATCCACCCCTGCAATTTCAGCTCCCTCTCAGCGAACTCTCTCATTGAAGGGTCTTACATGTATTTGCTGCTAAAACGGGACAAGAATGAGCTTTGATGGGGTTATTTCGGGAGCCCTTGCAGAATGCGTGGGACTGAGCAGTGCCACCCAGCTCATTGTGTTGCATCAGTCTTGAGGTTCCTTTAGCTCTGCTGGGGAAATCATTTGCTCAATATCAGAGGTTGTTGATGGTGGGGATATTAACATGTTTATGACAAAGATACTCATAGTTGCGGTAATCTTGCAGAAATAATCTTTTTTCTTTGGTGTGTTGCCCCATGTTGCAGTTTCACCACTTGTTTGGGATTATCCATGAGTCAACACATTGCTAAAACTCCCATTGTAATTTTTTGTCTTTTTTCATATTCATATGACTTTAATCATTACCAGAACAGCTGATTTAAGCTCTAAATTTGCATTTAATTTGAATAGAATTTTGAAATTGAAACCACACACTGAATCATCATTGGAGCAAACATGTCACGTGACAAAAAAGTGTCCAAATGTCATTTCTTTCTTTTCTCTTTTTGCTGTCCTTGGCTCTCTGCAAACCCCTCCCTAATTCCATAGTACTGTCTGAGGCTTCCCCTGGATTTGCAAGTGGTATGAGTCACAATAACCATTTAAAAGGCTTTCTCATTAACCAGAACTTCCATCTCCATGTGTTTGGGCCACTACAATTCATGTAGTGTTAAGTCTGTGAAATGCATGTCATGCTGCTCTCTCACTGTGTCTTGGTCTTGCTTCTGCTCGGTCCGTGTTTTACGGCGCCCACATTTATGCCGGAGGGAGAGAGCTCTCCTTCCACAGAACCACAGGTTGACTTGAAGCTGGCCACTGTAAGTGCATAATTGCATGAGCTGCATTACAAATGTTTCAGATTGGACTGCATGTGACTTTATCTTCTTGTACAATGCCAGAAACGTGCCACTTTGAGTGTTTTTATTGAGAGGTTATTGCAAGGATCCGTTCTCGCCTGTGTGTGGGATTTTTGTGATTATGTTTATATTACTTTTTTGTTTTTGTGTGGGTGGGGGGCGGAGGTAAGTAACTGCACTGCCCTCGCAGTCCTTGTAGCTGGTATATTGCATGCTGTAAGCAGATTATATCAGCATCCTCATTTTTATCTCTCCCTAATTTTACTTTCATGAATGTATTCTTGATTTTCTTTGGAAGGAATTGTTGGGAATGACAGTCTGCATGGGAACTGGTTGCTTGGAAAGTTTTTATTCGGTTAATTGTAAAGAATTTTAGTTGTAGTTAGAGAAGGTGTAATTGACAGTTGATGCTGTAAATCTGATCACCCAAAGGTGTAGATTAGTAAGGTTATTTAATAGTAATGATTAGATATTAAGTGCAATTTGATGGATGCTAGAAAGCATGATGACCTATAATGCATGCGAAAAAAGCCTTACCACAAAGGGAATGCAACTTTCTACTCTGGCATTAATTTTGCTGTGCAGGACCAGTTAATTAACCTGCTCTTCACTGCAAAAAGATATCTGATGTGGATCTCAAATGTGCTCATAGGAATACCTTCAGCAGTACTACAACCTGGAAATAGAGCCTATGGGGCGCATGAAACGGAGCGGACCCTCCTTCACCTCGAAGGTGAAAGACATGCAGATATTCTTTGGGCTCAATGCAACAGGTGCACTGGACTCAGACACCCTGGAGGTGATGAGCAGCCCTCGATGTGGCGTTCCAGATGTGGAGGAGTACAGCCACATCCAGGGGACACGATGGAACAAGAATGTCATAACTTACAGGTATGTGGTCTGTAATTGTGTTTATTACATGGCATCGTTAAATACTCAATTTTGATTGGTCAATTAGAGCATTCTAAGCTCTGAATAAGATCATTGCTATAAATAACAGACTGTTGCTATGGATGCAGCTCTGATCTTAGACTCTGGATGAGCAATAAAATCATTTTTAAATTCATACTTGGTGTAAAAGTATTGATTTTTTAAAAGAAAGTAGCCATATAACAAGTAGGATAATGTACAGTGAGCAGGTCAATATTGTGAATTACTACATGGCCTTGTTAGATATTAAATTTTGATTGGTCCATTACAGAATTCTAAGATCTGTTATTTTTGCTATGCTTTCTGCTACTTTGCTATGAAGAATATACCGTTGCTATGGACTGATCATAGACCCTGGAGGAGCAATAAAATCATTTTTAAATCCATAAAACCATTTAAAAATTAATATATTTATGTCAAATTATTGTTTTTTTTTGTTAAGTAACCATGGAATATGCAGGATGATGTCTTCAGGATGACTCAGTGCCTGCAACACCCTGTCAGGGTTATTTTGCAGTAATGAACAGCTCATTGTACATTATCCTTGCATAAACCCATTCAGGATGATTCAAGTTCTGCAAGTTTGGCTTATTTTGCAACAATAACCTGCTCACTGTACATTATCTTTACTTCTTGACCAAGACGCTGTCATTCTATTTACTTTTAAAGCGGAGTAGAATTACAATCTGTATACGAAAGACGTCTGACCGAGACTGAACTTGCAAAAAATAGAACAGTCTGGTCCCTGAAACCGCAAACCCCACCACGACGTGGGAAACATTTTGAGGCAGCAGGCAGTAAAACTTTTGGCAGAAACAGGGAATAGCAACTGTCACAAATCATTATGGTTAACAGATTTTTGGGTTTGGGACTCCTGTCTTTGAGAGTTATTGTGGGCTTGCAAAAGTGCCAAGTTCACCCTAGATGCTTGAAATTATGTAACACTGTCTGAAATTTCTTTATCCAGTTCTTTGCGAGTTCTGCTTGAGGCACGTCTGCTGGATTAGATGCAGAACAAATATGTAATTAAAGAGAAACTAAGAAAAGCAGCTATTGTCATTGTTTTTAAAATTTAAGAGTTAAAGGTCCAGCATGTAAGATTTATGAGGATTTAATAGCAGAATATGACAAAGATGGAATATAATTTTCACAAGTATGTTTTCATTAGTGTATAATTACCTGAAAATAAGTTGTGTTTTTGTTACCTTAGAATGCACTGTTCATATCTACAACCCTACCCAAGGGGGTTGTTGCAACCACTGGAAGCAAGTTGTATTGAGTCACATTTGCCCCTCCAACCCAGCTGACTGTCTTCAAAGCCTCCAGCTCTCTCCCTTTCAACACCTCGTATTCTGTCCCCACAGTCCACATCAGCCACACATGCAGCTGCTCCCCTCCCTGACCGCAGACACTCCGTTACTGTTATTTTACACCAAAACAGCCCAACTATGAAAGAGGCAGGTTACCACGATTGCCGTTAATTTTGTATAGACATTTAACAACCAAAACCTGTCAACAGGGAAATAAAAACCTCTTGCCTTCAAGAAAAACTCTTGAGAAAGATCCAACCAGCTCACAGCAGGGTCTGGCAAGCCAGAGATCCCCACAGGTGTTAACATGCTATTGCGCAGGTTTGGTCTGGTTAGGGTTAGAAATAAGGCAGCAGTAAGGTTAAGGTATGGGGAAAGAGACTTTGACACAACACCTCAGTTGCTTTTATCACAGTCCTTCCCAGTTCATAGAACCAGCTGGCATTATAACTAAGTAAATGCTAGCATTTAGGAAGGGTATAGCTAATCAGAGAAGATAGGCATACTACGTATGCACTTCCAGCAAGTTAATTTAGCCCTTCTTGTCCTCTTCCAAAGAATATATTGCACCAGCATGTTTTTACACTTGTCCAGGACAGACAAACCACACTTGCTCTAAATGAAGCCCTTTGTGTTTTGCATCAGTTTCACAGCCACTGCAGGTTCTCCTACAGGCTTGGAGGGGGAGTGTGAGACAAGTGGTTGGTTGCACTCTACAGCCTCTTTGTTAAATGTCACTAAATCCTTCACACTGGTTCTTTAATTTCCAAAAAGGCTGTATAACCATATACATGGTAGTCTCCATGTTTTGTCATCTATGTACTTTCACTATAATCCTTCAGAAGGTATCAGTTTTTGTGCCATTAATCGTTTCTAGGGGTGTCACAATTCTCTGAATCCATGATTTGTTTTATGTTTTATTTTAAGGTAATGATTTCACTCAATTTTTGATTAAAAAAAAAAGAGCACTGACAACTATGCCATTATTAGATTATAGAGTTCTCACCTGCAAAAAAACAGTCCAGTCCTCCTTTAGGGAAGGTGGCCTTGTGGGTACATGAATCCTTATAGGTGGCATAGATTAGAGGGTTTGTTGTAGGAAGTGAGTCTCTCCTGGTGCCAGCACATTGCTGCAGACACACAGAGAAATGCACAATATGATGGGTAATTCAACAGATTTCAAGGAGGTTTTAACTGGTAATGAACCAGTCCCAATTTAATACTGATGCCATGACCTACTTAATCAAACAAGACTATCTGTGAGAGGATTGGCTCTTTCTATGAAGTTATTCTCAATGGCTGTCACCAGGTCAACGTGCACAAAAAATGGACGAATCACTGATCCTGCTTTTGATTTTGATAATTTTAAATTGAAAGCTCATTTTGATCAATTTTTGATTTTCATCAGATTCATGAGATTTATATGTGTATTCACATCATCCTGTGTCTTGGTCTTAATGTTAACCAACAATGTGACATGTATTTTACTCATTGCTTGTTACAGCATTGGCAGGTACACCAGAGATTTGCCTCGCAGCACTGTGGACTCTCTGGTTGAGTCAGCATTCAGCGTTTGGGCCCGAGCCAGCAGTCTGACGTTTGTCAGGTCGCACACCCGCAGCGCTGACATCATGGTGGAGTTTGTGACCAGTGGTAGGTTTGTCTCTCTGTTTCACGCAAGAGCGGGATGGACACTGGATATTTGGAAGTAGATTGAACAGCCTGAGTCATGCTCACGGAATGAAAAATACATTTTTCTGTGATATATTTTATATGATGTGAAACACAATCCTGTGGATATCACATGGGGAAATTGAATAGTGGTTTAACTGCTTACTGAGTCAACGTCATCAGACACTGGCTGCTGAACTTGATGCTCATTTGGATGAGGTGAACAGAAGCCTATAATTTTCTCTTGGCATGAAAGAAAATGGTTTTCTCTGTGGTTTCTGTTTCATGTTTGGTCTGGATTATATTATGAAGAACACGGTGACTTGTATCCATTTGACGGACCCAGAGGCACACTGGCTCATGCTTTTGGTCCAGGGCTGGGCATTGGAGGGGACACGCACTTTGATGACGCCGAGCACTGGACAGCAGGAGAAACAGGTGCTGAGCTGAATCACACTGGCACTCTACAGTGATCCAGAAGGAATTCAACAGATACCTACAAAAGACAAATCATTTATTTGGATGCATTTTCTTTGTGCCATTGCAGGTTTTAATCTGTTTGTTGTAGCTGCACATGAATTTGGCCACGCTTTGGGCCTGAAGCACTCCAGAAACCCTGAGTCCCTCATGTATCCAACCTACAGAGCCTCCCATCCAGCCAACCTGTTATCCAGAGAGGATGTAGCAAATATCAACGCACTTTACAGTAAATTTCTGTCTTCATAAGCTAACATTATTTAAATGTTTGACTCCTGAGTGTTTTAATGAAGTGGAACCTGATCTTTCAGTGTATGCTGATGTGTGCTAGGTCCGGTCAGAGGACACCCAAATCACTTTTCGAGGTATGGCTGGAGCTCTCAGTCAAACCCATGGCTGCCAGGACCACTGTTCCCTCGACTCATGCAGAACAAATGTGATGCAGACCTGACCTTTGACGCAGTGTCCACTCTTGGGGATGCCACCTTCTTTTTTAGAGAAAGGTAGTTAAGGTTCATTTTTTTGTATCTCTAAGTTATTCAGTCTTACACCACAGATGATCTTAAAATCTGATGGTTTACCATCTAAGTGTTAAATGATTTCCTTTCTCTGTTGTGTAATAGTATCAGTGCATTTATAAGGTTAGATTATGTCATTGTTCAACCATATTTGAATCTGAATCACTATAGTGAGTCTCTTCCATTCAAAATAGTGTTAAGAGATTTTGATTATGATTTCAGTTGCATATTTTTAAGATACCAACAATGTTTTTCCCACAAGATATCTCTGGATTAAACATAATCAGCAATCTGACATCAAAGAAGGTCCCATCACCAACTTTATGCCCAAGATTGAAACCAGCATCGATGCTGCCTTCTGGGTGCCTCGCAGATCCACTGCTTATCTCATTCATGGTAACTGCCTTTAATAATCCAGTGTAATCCGCAACAAAGGTTTCCTTGATCTCACTGCATCACTGTAAGTAGTGATCTTTTTCCTGTGTGTCGACAGAATCCATGTTCTGGACAGTGAAAGGTTCTCTTGTGAAGGGAAAACCTCGGGCACTCAGTCACTTTGGGTTTCCAGCCTGGGTCCAGGACGTTGATGCAGCGGTGCACGTAGTGAAAACAAGACGCACCCTCTTCTTTATGCATGATATTTACTGGAGGTGAGGCAACAGATGAACAACTTCAATCCAATAACTATCAATTAATTAATACCTCTGCTGTTATATACTATACCACATGTGGCAATCCTATCATCTTTAATAGACTTGTGATTCAAATTGGAATCAGCCATGATAGTGACTGTGCACAGTTAAAGAACATTTCAACTTTTCTTTGCAAGAACTTACAGCATTGGATGGAGAGATGGGGCACTTGTCAGTGTCATTTCATTTATTAGCATTAGAAACATGCTGGTTACAGACTTATTAGGTTACCATTAAACTGAGTTTGAGAGGCTCGAGGGATTTGTTAATTTATTGATTATAAGATGTCATTAGTTGAGATGTGAGACTTGACTTGGACTTGTGAGCATTTCTGCTTTCCCATAGAACATTTTATTTAACTAGCAAATGGTTTAAGCTGTGCACGGCAGTCACA
The DNA here is from genome assembly GCA_034769285.1 of Lutjanus argentimaculatus. Classification (NCBI taxonomy): domain Eukaryota; kingdom Metazoa; phylum Chordata; class Actinopteri; order Lutjaniformes; family Lutjanidae; genus Lutjanus; species Lutjanus argentimaculatus. The sequence continues at coordinate 11,450,056 of JAWZSL010000001.1, forward strand.
AGAATACTCATGTTTGGCACTGCACACTATCTTTTTTCTTTCATGAGGACAAGAAATTGTCCAATATCATGAATTAGCAAAAGCAACATGAAAGAGTTCTGTATGTGTGCTACAGATCGAATTAAATCAAATTATATAGTACTCTTTTTTTTTTTTTTTTTTAGCTTAAATTAACTACTTTTTGGAAATTATGTTAAATTAAATGAAAGCGTAGTGGCACAGCCAAAGCAAATCACAAAGCACTGGTAGATGGGGACTTGCACGTTAAAGAAGTTGACTCAGATCTGACTGAAGGATTTCGTTTGTCATTGGGACCTCACACAGAGAGCAAAGGGCTCAGTTTGGACTCTGAGGTTTGATGACGTGACCGTACTAGTATCAACCACGAACAAATGTTTTGCCTCAGCTTTGAAAGAGGAACACGTGAGCATGACTTCTGACAAACCTTGTTTATATCATGTCTTTTTCAGTTACAATGAAAACCGAAGGGTTATGGATTTCGGTTACCCGAAGTACATCAGCGAGGACTTTCCAGGAATCAACACAACAATAAATGCAGCTTTTTATAAAGAGGGTGAGCCAGTTGTTTTACTATGCACTGTAATGTATGTTTGCCATTTAAGTTCAGTTGTTTATTTACTTAAATCTTACTCAAATATAACAAGTTTTACAACAAAACACATAATATATGTATAAACTGTAGGCAAAGTGAGTGATGTTCTGATTGGAAGATGATTTAGTTCACAGCTGTTTGTAGCTTAAAGGGATAGTTCACCCAAAAATGAAAATTCAGTCATTATCTATTAGTCCACAAAAACTGCTGGTGTTTCACAGGAAAACAGTGTTGCAGAACCTCCCAAACAATAGAAGTTAATAGTGACCAGTTGGGAAAAAAAGGTGGGAAAACAAAACATAAAATGCCTCTATACTGCTTGTCCCGAGATGCTGTTTGCACACCGTCACACCACACACACCCAGGTCAGACAGTGTGCATGTGCACGTGAATGTGGCTCCAAGCTAAGGATCTACAGTGATGATTCAGGCTAAAAACATGGTGTAAATAACATTTCTTAATCAGCTTGGCATGTTGGGGCTTTAGGAGACTTGGATTACACCAGACGAGCAGTATGGAGGCATTTTATGTCTTTACTCTGTTGCTTTTTTACATTTGAAAACCGGCCACCATTCGTTTCCATGCTTCAATCGGCATGAGGGTGAGTAGATAATGACTGAATTGTCATTTTTGGGTGAACTATCCCTTTAAGGGGCACTGCAAGTTGTGTTAGTAGCACAGGAATGCTAGTTTACATGCAACATCAACAGTGAAGTGAAGTTTTTATGGAGCGTGTGGTTCCTCTCTGTGATTTAAACCATATAATTTACCCACTTGAGCACTTGAAGCCTTTCATATGATACTGTATACTGTCATTTCAAGTGTGAGCAAAAGTGGATGTAAGTTCAGAAATATGCTCATCATCGTCATCATAATCATCATCAGCTGTTGCGGCAGCACCTAGCAAACAAAAACATTCTAGACAACACAACATGATAAAAGTTAAATGTCACCATGAATCACTTTGTTTGCTGATTTCTCTCATCTCAGGTTTCATCTACTTCTTTATTGGACCACAAGTCTACAAATACGACTACACCCAGAAACATGTCGTCGGAGTTGAGAAAGCAAATTCCTGGCTTGGATGTTGAAATACTGTAAATCCATGAACACGCAGCAAGGAAATTATCTGTGAAAATCTTGATTAAATCAAATCACAAGAAGAAAAGAAAAACACTGTGCTTCTTCACTTTTGAGTGGAGTTTTATTTATCAGTAGTCGTTTTTTGTCAAAATAAAGAATTACTTAAACCTTATACAACTTAATATGTGTTTTTATGTACCCCACTATAAAAAAAACCCTAGCATTTGCTGATTAGTGCTTATGGTTTGTTTAGTTCAAAGACTCATGGGCAGATATGATGACTCATTAATAGCTGCAGGTTTTGACTTGACTAAGTAGAATCTGCAGAATTTACAAACAACACTTTTGGCTTCTGGTTTCTATTGTACAAAATACACTTTGCACGCATCCACGTATTTCACCATTACAGACGGGGAGCCCAGACATACCACGCAGACATTTCATTGGGAGGTTTTAACCACAAAGCCTCCAGAGAACTGGGGCAGGTAGACCCGGCTCTAAGCAGGATTGTGCGCTTGTCCGAGAGTACTCCCATATAAAAATTGTGTTGCCTGGTGGAAATGTGCATTTAAAACATGGAGCTGTCCTGGCTGTGGATACCTGTTTTGGGTTCTCTGATGTTGGTGGAAATCTTGTGGACTCTACCCATTGGTCAGGATCAGCGGCCGAGGCCTGAGGATGTGAAGCTGGCTGAGGTTTGTGGGTAGACGACTGTCTAAACACTTTATATTATACATTGATATCCCATCAGAAGTGTTGGTGGTAGTATAAATTAAACTGGATTATGGGACTGATTTCCATTGTGCATAATAATTCATGTAAAACTCAAGCAATTTTTTGATGTTGTATGTTTTGAAATATATTTTGTATTTAAAAGGCAAATATTGTGTGTATTTGATTTGATTGGTTCCATTACAAAATGGGAACTACAACATAATGTAGGTGTTTTCTGACCTATAGTATATCATAAATAACAGTGTGTCCATATACTGATAATTTCATCAAACATCCCCCATAACTCTGAAGCACTCAGAGACTCATTAAAACAACTAAAATGCCGTAATTGACGAAGGCTTAATGCTGAAAGATGTCAGAGTTTCTTTGTTTAAAGGTCTAACATGACCATGCTGTGACAATAAAGGTATTCAAATTCTTTTAAAAGAGAGTGCCTTGGAGTTTTTTTGTGTCTGGGAAGTGCTCCTACTCAAACATTTACTTTTTTAAATTTACACTTACTGATATTTTATTTACATTTACTTATATTTTTGTCTTGGCCAAACGTACCACTAACTATACAAACACTTATTTCTTAATTCTGAAGATGATTTTTTTTTAAAAAGCTACAGATTTCTTCACAGCAAATTGAAAGAATATGCAAAGCAACCAGAGCACATACTAGTATAGTATAATGTGTTTCAAATGGTGGGTTAATCTCAACATTATCAGTTGGACAAAGAAAAACAAAATATGGCAGCGTCCCTCTTCTAAACTGCAGTTCATTTTGCGGATTCACTTCTCAATTATCTCAAAAACTTGTCTCGCTCTTTCTGGTATGATCAGTGAAGGATGAAGCCTATTTTCACCAGGACTAACAGAGAGAAATCTGCTCTGGTGGAATTTAGTGGTGTTACAGTGCATCTGAAAAAAACAAACAAACAAACTTTGCATCAAACATCAACTAGGAGAGGTTAGTTGTAGTTTGACCAATCAGAAAAGTGCTGTGGTGATCAATATTGTACTCCCACTTCCTTGTTGAGCCCACAGGAGAATTGACAGGCCTCTGTGAGCAATGTTGTTGCTACCAAAACTGGTTTTTAGGTAAGAAAGTTTTTTTTTGGAAGTTATTATAGTTTCCTAGTGTTCATTGTATTGTACAATGATATGACCTGAAGTGGCAGTTTCTCTAGTTTAATTTGATGCTTTGCATTCATTCTACCCTCAGGCCCTCATGCTAAAACAGGTATGGCTGCTCTGGGTGGGGACAGTTATAACTTTTTTTTGTTAAAATGATGGGCATTTCTGCATCGTATGCATGAAACACTTTGCAAACTCAAGACCAAAAGAAGTGTGGGTCAGGTGTGTATGCTGTCAGTTCTGGGCCCACAAGAGGGGACAGCCATTCATTGCTACAACTGTGTCATTGATTGAGCCCTGATGTGACACATGTACATTCAGGACTACAGTCCACACGCATAAATTTAAAGATTGACAAGAAATAAGTGGTTTTTGTTTACTTTGTACTATACTGTTTAGTCTTTACTCTTTAATAAAGTTAAATTATTGCAGATTACCTCTCATCTATCCCCAGCTATAGTAACAACTCACCCTAGTAGTGGGGTAAGTTGTCACAATGGAAGTCTTTGTTTTTGACGTGAACTCATATAATTTGTGATTGTGTTGTAGACATCCTTGTGAGTTATATTTGTAGTAGAAAAATGTAGGTACCATGTATGAAAGTTTGAGAGATTTGGCACAAACAGCCACCGAGTTACTGATGCTCAAACAAAAACTGTTACTACCATCCCTGGTCTCCCCCTCATCATATAGCAAAACTGCAGCATACCGGAGAAAAAAAAGAACAAAACATCATTTGCAAATATATTGTAGACATCACGTCATAAGAACCTAGACCTGAGCTTCCAGACTTTAAGTCTCAATAACACTTGAACTTGAACTTGAACTTTCAATAACAGGACTACCTGAGGATGTTTTACAATCTGAACCCCAGAGGCCGAGGCCGAATGTCGGGAAGAAACATCAGGTCCACGTCGTCCATGGAGGGGAAGATCAGAGAGATGCAAAACTTCTTAGGTCTGAGAGAGACGGGTCGTCTGGACCCTCACACCCTGGCTGTGATGAGAGAGCCCAGATGTGGTGTTCCAGATGTGGAAAACTTCAGCTTTTACCCTAAAAAGCCTAAATGGAAAACCCACACCATCACGTACACGTGAGATGTTCTGTGTTCTTCAGTTTTAACGGTCATATATTACTGTCATATTTACTGTAGCTGCAGCTGTGGAGCTTGCTGCTCCCACTGTCTCATGTTTGTGTGTCCATCTTTGGCACTGGCATGTTGCAGGATTGCTAAATACACTCCGGACATGACAAGAGAGGATGTGGAGAAGTCATTTCGTTCAGCTCTAAAGATGTGGAGTGATGCAGCACCACTGAGGTTCATCAAAGTCAACAGTGGCAAAGCTGATATAGTCCTCTCCTTCGCCCGCAGAAGTAAATCTGAAAACCACTTTATGTTTGTTAAGATACACTCAAATTAATATTCTTAATTAGTAATTAGTAAAAGAGATATAACACAGAGCATTAGATTCATACTGTCTAATTCATGGTGTGAAGAAGTGTCTTTTCTGTTGCAGCTCACGGAGATTTCTTCCCCTTCGATGGACCCCGGGGTGTGCTGGCTCATGCCTTTCAGCCAGGAGAGTGGATAGGAGGAGATGTGCACTTTGATGAGGATGAAACATGGACTGCAGGGAGGCAAGGTTTGTCAGTCAAAACATGTTTGCAGTTCTGTGAAAAGCAACATTATTTAGACAGCAAATGATAGAGCAAAGATGATTCTATAAGCTAAGAATCAGCGACCTTTAGCAGATTGTTAAAACAGTGCAATCTTTGCTCAGTATACCGCTTGTTGTTGAGGTTAATATTTTCTTGCAGTAAAAACATAGGCCACCAAAATATAAACTAATTCTCAGTGGTGACATGCAGAGTAAATTTGGTCAGTTACTGTATTTCAGTACAATTTTGAGGTATTTGTATTTTATTTTAGTATTTCCATGTTATCCTACAGTACTTTATACTCTACCACATTATAGAGGTAAACACACTTTTTTACTCCTTTATACTTTATTATTTTATTATTATCATACAAAGATCAACTTAACTTAAACATAAGATTTGGTGCGTTGTTTTAACATTCAAGTACTAAACAACAGAGGTATGGACTCAGACTTGAGTCACAAATTTCATGACTTTAGAATCGACTTAACAAACTCAAGAAAGACCGGCACCTCGCCTTGGACTTAAACACCAATGACTTGTGACTTAAAAATACTTGATACATTCCGTTAAGCCCGAAGATTAAAAAGTACGTTATTTAAAAAACGTGCCACGAATCAATGAATTTCCCTTCATTTCCTGAATTAACTAACATTAACACTAAGTGTCGACTCACGTTCTCAGCGAGTCGACACTTAATTCCCCAGATCCCCTTTGTTTGAACTTGACCAAGAGCTTCCAGTCAAGTTGCGGGAAAGAACCATAAAGAATAAAGTTACTTTACTTAGCTCAATGTTGGAGCGAATCATACCAAAGATAATTTAATTTGCATATAAAATCTATGCGGTGGTCAACAAAAAACAAATTGCAGTATGCAAAACAGGCGGGATGATAATTACAGACCGAGACGCCACAACTTCCAGCTTTGTTCGATATTTGAAGTTGCGCAAAGAGGTTGAGGCTCTGTTGTTAAAATGGCATTATATTTGGTATAGAGCGCATAATGATTTGTTTAGGACTTGAAACTCAAAATGTAGAACTTGGAATTTTACATGGGACTTGCCTGTCTTGACCTGGGACTTCACTGTACTTGAGTGGGAAGACTTGAAACTTTCAAAACAAAGACTTGATCCCATCCCCCTCCACATTAATGGATATACTTAATTATCTAATATATGGCATATAATATAACTCACATGGGGGGTATTTCCTGTACTACTTTTTAAGTACATTTTCTGAAAAAAAATGTGCAGTTCATTTATTTTTAACAGTCTTTTTTGTACATTTTAGTATTTCTACTTTTACTGAAGTAATGAATCTGAATATGTCTGCCAACAATGTCAACTCTGAACCACAAGTGACAGTAAACAGCTTCGCTACTCTTGAAACTTGAAACATGCTACACTTCAGGCCACACCTCGTTCAGTGGTGCAGGTGTTGCATTGGCTTTTTATAGCTGATTGAAAACACCTGCTGTGACATCATTGCAGGGTGTGGCCAAAAGTGTTGGATTTCTGAAAGTTTCAAACCCACAGATTGTTTTCAGTGTGATTTAACATCAATACGCCTTTTTCGCAGCAGACACTTTGACATGAAATAGTCGAGTAAGCACAGCTGTCACCAGTGATGCTAATTAAAGTTCAGTTCAATTCAGGTCAAACAGAGGCAGAGTGCTGCTATTGTACATGTTGTCTCACTGGAAAAGCTCTGCTACACTAAATGGAAACAGGACTTTAATAACTAGCATTTGTAACACCTGTGTTTACCCCCCTATTTCATATCAATATGGCTGCTGTGAAAAGTTCGATTTCATTGTCAAATGGTTTAACAGGACTTGCTGGTTGCTGTGTTTCAGGTTATAGTCTGTTTGCTGTTGCAGCTCATGAGCTCGGTCACTCACTGGGTTTGAGTCACTCAAAGGACCCCTCTGCTATCATGTACCCCAACTACAGGTCTCAGAGCAGTACACAGTCCTCTCTATCCAGAGATGATGTGCTTGGGATCCAAACACTGTACGGTGAGAAACAAATTAAAATGCTTGCACAAAATGGAAATAAAATGATCACAGAATAGTGCACCGTAGTGAATGCATTCTGTTCTGATGTTTATTAGGAAAACCCACAAGACAAGAGGAGACACAACCCATCCCCAAAAAGTGTGACCCCAACTTTTCTTTCGATGCAGCCGTTCTGATTGGAAATGAGATTGTTTTCTTTAAAAACAGGTACAATATGTTTCAAATTATTATTATTATTATTCAATATGTTTGAGCTGAAGCTGAGTCTGCCTATTGCTTCAACATAGGCACCTGTGGATGAGAACAACATGGACAACTTATTGGAATCGCCTGAGAGAGAGCCACAGCAGCACATACTTACCCAGCATCAGTTCTCACGTTGATGCCGCTTATGACATCCCTGCCAAAGGCGTGGCGTACATATTCACTGGTAGAGTAATGGGCAGTCTGCAAAGCATCACTTAGGCCTTGTCAGCATGACAAGGCTGGATTTCCAGTAGGAGAACACAATGTTGCACCCAAATTACAGCCTTGTGCAACTTAAGTGTTGCAGTTCATGCAAGAGGCTCATTGAGTTTGGCAGTGCTTGTGGTATGTTGCTGTTTTTCATAGTGTCCTAAAACGCAGTGACACGGCTGTGTTTTTCCAGGTCATAAGTACTGGGTGGTTCAACAGCTTAAGAAGAAAAGTCATGCTGGCTCCATCTATGAGTACGGTTTCTCCTCCAGAGTCGGGCAGGTTGACGCTGCTGTGCATGTCAGTGAATATGGGAAAACAGTCTTCTTCATAGGAGATGTTTACTACAGGTAACTGTTTTATAGCAACTTGCTACACATTTAAAATGGCTCTCTCTTTTCATCATATATTTTTACATGAAAATAGGAAATTCTACCCATTAAAATTAATTCATGAATACATTATTAATGTCTACACCTTTTGTAACTTAAGGCCCACTTCTGACTGTTAAAAAAATCTGAGGACCACCTTCCCAAATAAATGCATTAAAAAAAAAACAAACATAACATGCCAGAAATTTGAGAAAAAACACAAACTTGGCTGTGACAGGATTTCAACACACTGAACACATTGTGCTTTGGCTCCACATCACTGCCTGCCAATATGAATTCAGATTTAATGTATTCAGGGTCACATTTTCCCACCACACGCTTCAGAGCTTTTACTGGTGCAGGTTTGTCTCCCATGTGTCTCTATGTGTCAGTCCTGCGATGAACTGGCAACTTGTCCAGGGTGTACCCCGCCTCTCGCCCAATGTTAGCTGGGATAGGCTCCAGCCCCCTGCGACCCTCACGGATAAGCGGTTACAGAAAATGGATGGATGGATGGGTTTGTCTCTCATCATTTTTTTGAAAACTAATTCATTTTGTGTCACTGCATCCGAGGAGACCGTTAGTTCAGCAAGTTTGTCTCTACCTAATGATGTGTCATGACTGGGGCGTTGTGATATTTAAACATGAGTTCTAATTTTAATGTGATGTTTTTTGATTTTTGCAAATTATTTTCTCTCATTTTAAAATAACTAGCTTTGTCAATTATTATTATTATTATTTATTTATTTATTTATTTTTTCACATTTTAATCAACCATTTGACCGCACCACTACCTCTGCGGACCACTAGATGGGGCTCTGGCCCACTAGTCGAGAATAGGTGACACCCTGTGGTGCCCATTCAAAGTTAATCAGTGCGTAGAAATAGTACAAATAGTATAAATAAAAGTGCTCACAAGAACCATAAATGATTATTCAGCTTGTCTCCATAAGAAAACCCTTTTTTGCTCCTGATAGAACCTTTTATAAAGGTTCCACTCCAAACCCTTCCGAGACTTCTACCTAGAACCCAACATAAAGGGAAGAACCCATCTGTCTTCCAATGGTTATTATAAATGAAAACATAATGCAATGATTTGTGAAAACCTTTTCGACTTACATTCAGTTGAAAACCACAGAAAGACAAGATATTTGATGTAGCATCTGATTAACTTTACTGTTTTTGTAAATATACACTCATTCTGAATTTGATGCCTGCAACACTTTCCACTTTCCCAAACAGTTGGTAACAGGGGCATGTTTGAAACTGTCTTACATCACCCTCTCCTCAAACAACACTTAGTAAGCATTTGGGAACTGAGGACACTAATTGTTGAAGTTTTGAAAGTAAAATTCTTTCCCATTCTTGCTTGATAAGACTTCAGTTGCTCAATAGTCTAGGGTGTCTATTGTTGTATTTTGTGCTTCACAATGTGCTCCACATTTTCAATGGCCAGACCAGTACCCAAACTCTTTTATTATGAAGCAACGCTGTTGTAACACGTGCAGAATGTGTCTTGCTGAAATAAGCAGGGACGTGCCTGAAAAAGATGTCGTCTGGATGGCAGCATATGTTGCATCAAGGATTTTAACAATCCTTGAGGAACTTTTTTTCCCCAAAAAGGATTCTTTGGATGAAAATGGTTCTGGGCAGAACCTCAGCCCTACAGGAAGAACCCTTATTTCTAAGAGTGTATGGTTATTAAACTGACCAGAATAAAGTTCACACTATAGCACATCTGTACCCAAACAGCAAATTAATTCTAGTGTGGAAAATTAACAACATCATACATAGATGAAAAGTTCTGTATACTGACATTTACATGCTGCACACTGGTTCATTTAAATTATTTAATCACAGGTATGATGAGCGCAGGAGAAGGATGGACCCCGGCTTCCCCAGACTTATCCAAACAGACTGGCCTGGAATCCCGAGAAGGGTCGACGCTGCTCTTAATTTACATGGTAAAAAAAAAAAAAGAAAAGAGAAAACTGTTGCAGTTTATGGTCATGAACTTTGTGTAATGTGGACCTGAGCAGCAGGACGCAAATAGAATACAACTGAAATAGAAGTTGTAATTTCTTGTTTTTACCGTGTTTAGGTGGCAGACGGGTGGGGTTTACCGCAGTGGACACACTTTCATACTGAAAAACACCATTTGGCCCAGTTTTAGAGCAATGTGTTACTCAAGTAGAAATCTTCTGTTTACAGCTAAACGTTGTTGTTCACATTTCATCTCATTTGTTTTGAAACAACATAAGGACATGACACACTTTTTATATGATGTTCTGTTAACAGGTAGCATCTTCCTCTTCAGTGGGCCAAAATCCTACCAGTATGACTTCAAACGGAACCGGGTGGTGAAAGTCATTTCAGCAAATTCTTGGCTGGGATGTTGATACATTTGATATAGTGGTGGGAAACAATACATCCTTTATATTGTTAAGAAGAACTCTGAAATGAGAAATGATGAGAAGAGGAAGGTAATAGTTCTTCAACTGAGATAATAATCATGTAACATTTTGTTTTTGACTGAACTGAATGGTTTTGATTTTGGGTGTGTGTCTCCTAGTGTGTAAATGACATCTCTGACATCCCTCTCGGGTACAATTGCACTGTATATCTTATGCAAGGCGGTAAAGCAGCAGGACTAATGTAATATCAAGTACAAAGTGCCTAGAAATAAAGACATGTCATGTGACATCAGTTAGACAAAAACACTGTGCTCATGTTTACCCACCAAACTGGACTGTGGTCGCTGTACAAGACGGGTTATCAAAAAGGATAAGAGAACACCAAAAACAGCACAACATGTGTTGCAAATGTGTGTTTTTCTTAACAGAGAGGCTGTTTCATTGCTGTTCATGTGACAGGGGCCATTATTTACTCCCCTTCCCCCTCTGCTACAGAGGCTTGTCAATACATTTGGTGGAATGCACAAGAGGACAGTGCGTCCTCTTGTACCAGAACGATACACACCTCAGACTGTCAAGGCTGACTTCATAAGAGTAGGGGGGATGGAAAGAGGGAAACATCTCAACAAGATGTCCCTGGATGTTTTTTGGATACTGCTGTTGGGCTGTTTAGCTCTGTGTCATGCAGCACCTACGGTTGCTCCAATGGTTTCACCAGAGGAACAGGAACTGGCTGAGGTAACACAATAATACTCTGCAGAAATATTTGCAACTGAAAACCATGTTGCCGGCAGTGATTAAGAGAGTCAGAGATGAAACAAGTTGCGACTTGAATCTTTAAATTCAGATTGTGTAGTCAGCACTAACCTCTGTCATAGTCAAATTGAATAAAATATGAATCACTTCACAAGAGTCATCTTTTTTGTGCTGGTGTCAGGGATATCTTTCTCAGTTTTACTCTGATGTTGGGATGACAAACTCCACAATTCGAAGCCTCACTACAAACTTCAGCCAGGATCTGGAGGCCATGCAGGCTTTCTTTGGCCTTGAGGTAATTACAGTGAATGAAAGGTTTCATTAAATGGCTAATAACTTTAAGTTTATACTAGAAATCACATGGCAAATGGCAAAATCTTGAAAAATCTCTACCTCATATCATCATCTGACCACCAGGTGACTGGTACCTTGAATAACGAGACTATTGAGGCAATGAAGGCACCTCGGTGTGGTGTGTCAGACATCAGCCGATACGCACACTTCCATGGGAAACCCAGATGGGAGAAAAGGCTCATCACATACAGGTAACTGAACATTACAGACTGTCAGTATCTTAGTCACATAATTAAATTTTTTGTTGAATGTATAATCTCATATCGTATAATATCATTTAAACAGGATCACTCAGTACACTCCAGACCTGACCCAGCGTCAGGTGGACGCAACCATTGCTCAGGCCTTCCAGCTCTACAGTGATGTCATCCCGCTGAACTTTAAACAGGTCTACAGCGGCACTGCGGACATCATGATCCTCTTCAAGGGTGGCTGTGAGTCTGGATTACATGCAAGGTTGTTTTAAACTAAAATTAAACCAGTAAATAAAATATCAAGACAAGAGTGTAGAGCCATTCTGTGAGTGATGGACTGACTGAGAAAAAATGGACCAACATCGCTCACCCTATGGATAAAAATGAAAGACAAAATCATTGCTTTGCTTTGTTTAAACATAGTTACATCAGTGATGCCAGCTGATTTTTTATAGTAATACTTTTCTCTGCGCACAATTATAGACTCTGAAACTATAGATTACATTGTCTCCTTTGTCCCTTTGCAGATCACGGGGACTTTTACCCTTTTGACGGGCGAGGTGGAGTCTTGGCTCATGCAAACTCTCCTGGACGGGGTCAGGGAGGGGACACACACTTTGATGATGATGAAACTTGGACTCTTACTCAAAGAGGTAAATACACTCTGCCCTGTCCACTGGTGAAAACATATCTATAGTCTGTGCATATAGTTTAGTTGCTCAGTCTGTTCATAATAATTTTTTACTCCAAGACATTTTCTCAATGCTGTAAATCCCCTGAATTTTACCAGTGATGAAAATAATTACCTGCTTGAAAAAACAAATGAAATGTACGGTATATGAAATAAAATACATCTGGCTGGACTGATCGTAATTGTTGTGCTTAGGTGTGAATCTGCTTCTGGTGGCGGCCCACGAGTTTGGCCATGCTCTGGGCCTGGATCACTCCAGGGACAGACGAGCACTGATGTTCCCCACTTACCAGTATGTCAACACGAATGGATACAGGCTGCCTGATGATGACAGGCGTGGGGTTCAAGCCCTTTATGGTGAGCAAAAACATCAGATTTAATGATTCACATAAATGTTGAATTAAACCATGGTGACTCTATGTTTCATGAAAATGACCGGTCAATAATTATAAATTTGGCTTTATTTGGGCTACATGACAGCATCTTCTATTCAACCAGCGAACATCTGACCTATGAATGAAGGTGTGCAACTTTCAGCTGTAATTCAACTGCATGGGGATTCAAGTAGATGCATTTTATATTCACTGTGGTTTGTTTGCTTAACAGTCAGATTGATTTTGAACATGAAGCTATAATATGTGACATTTCAGCTAGCTAGTCAGTTAGCTAGTTAGCTTCTAGTTTCTAGTTGACTCACTCGCCTGCCATTGGACAAAAATTTCAGTCGACATTCTCCTCCATCCACAATCTGAACATAAACAAGCGAGCAACTGTCACTTTTGATTTTGATAATCCATCTCCCAGGAAGCCGTACACCAGCACCAACACCAGCACCCAGACCTAGACCAACTCCTCGCCCTGAACCTGAGCCAGAGGAACCAACAGAGGATCCAAACCCAGACCCTCTGCCCAACCCCAAAGATGAGCAGTGCAGCCGCGAGCTGGTGTTTGATGCCGCGACCTCCATTAGGGGAGACCTGTACTTCTTCAAAAACGGGTACGTTTTGAATGTGTGATGATCATATTGTTTATGTGGGAGAATCAGAAATACATCTTTTACATTTCAATTTAAAATCTTCACTAGATACTACTGGAGGAAGAGTGCAAGTTTCCAAGGAATCCGTTTAATTAAAGTGAACAGAAGATGGTCGCGAATCCACCATGTCGATGCTGCCTATGAAGTCCCATACAAGGATGCGGTTTATTTTTTTGAAGGTAACATGTTCACAAAGTTTTGTTAGTTCTAATGTTGAATAAATAAGCCATACAAGTACAAGATATAATAACCTCCAACTGTTTTTCTATAGGTAATCAATACTGGGGCATAAAGGCTTTTGCAAAGACAATAATGCCAGGCTATCCAAAGTCTATCACCAACCTCGGCCTCCCCTCTTCAGTCAGCAAGGTGGATGCAGCCGTCTATGTGCCAACTACTAGAAAAACACTCATTTTTGTGAAAAACCAGTACTGGAGGTGAGTGTGTGTTAGTTGTTCAGTTAAGTGTTAAGTCTTTATTTTCCTATTAACGTGGCATGTTCATTGGTACTGATAAATACATGCATCACTGAGATTTTTATTGTGTGCGAGTGCATACTTACAAAGCATTTTTAAGCATCCTTTCCTCTCTTGCAGCTATGATGAGGGCAGAAACCAAATGGACTTTGGATACCCACGATTCATCGTGTGGGATTTCCCTGGCATAGGCTCCAGAGTAGATGCAGCCTTTGAGAATTATGGTGAGAAATGTTATTCACTTAACTTATTTCATAAAGAAGAGCTACCTTTGGTTAGAATGACTTACAATGATCATCATGATCAGTATTGCTGTAGCTATCAAAAAATAGTGTGACAGGTTTGTTTATTTGCTTTCTTGCTGAGAATTAGGGTCTCATGACAAACCCACAGAGAATTTCATCCCCATGGAGCATTTTGGTGTATTTTAGATAATTGTTTTGGCTTAATGACACAAAACTTAACTGTTTTAGTTCACACTCACCACAACCATTGACCTAGTTTCCAGCATCAGACAGCTGTTTTCAACAAACAGCTCTGAAAATCCCACTGTGCTCTATGTTCAGCACCAAACAGCAGACAGACAAAGTTAGCAATAAGCTGGTGAACATAGTGCGGTAAGGCAAGAGTGGTGGAGACAAAAACAGAGCTAAAAGGAGAGTGAATATTTGACTTAGATCCATCAGGTGGCCAGAAACACGACTCCAAATGAATGTTATTGTTGCTCTTTTAATTTGCAGGATATAGAAATAGACAACTGTTTGATACATTCGCCATAAAGAACTCTGTAATATATTGTCAAAAATATGTGTTGAGGTGATGTTTTGTTGTGTTGGAAGAGGCAGCTGAGCTAAAATAGCTGGTGACAGGGGATATTCTTACAGGACTTCCCTTTTTTGTTAGTGTTTTGGGTTTAGTCCCAATGATAAAAGTGAGTCAGCAAACACTGCAGACCACAAACTGGTCCCAGTAGCGTAGTGTAGTGAGTGTGGGGCTGATCTAACAAGAGTGTGAGTGCCGGAGAGCGACAGTGAATGTGAGCTGGGCAGAGAAAAAGAGAAGGGAACATGGAAGTTGTCTGAATGGCAGTAAATGTACAGTTTAGCTTTCAGTTTGTCAGTGAAAGACTGCAGCTTCTCAAGACCAAAGCAAAGCAGAAATAGTGTTGCTAAGATGATCACCTCTGCCACCGTTGAGGGGGTACTATCTGAAGTGGAAAATGAAGAAGAGGTGGCCAATCAAAAACAAGCAAAGTTGAGCTGTTTTACACAAATTCTGTCAAATACCATATACCCCGGTGAAATGTCAGGAATTAATAAATGTATGAAAAAATAGAGCTTAAACCTATTTTTTAATACATTATGTCAATGTTGTGTTTTCAAGTTCAATTGCATACTTGCATATAAAGTGAATCTTCCCTCCCACAGGATATCTATACTTCTCATCTGGCGCCAGACAGAGTGAGTACTACCTGCCTCAGAAGAGAGTGATGCGTGTGCTGCTCAACTACGGCTGGCTCAACTGTTACTGAGAACTAAAAGACACAACGACATAACTCTCTATGTCTGAGATGTAACTGCAGTTAGCATGTATATCATGAAAAAAACATTACGTGAATAACAGTATTATATATGTTTATGATACGAAGGACAGTTCTCAGAGACAGATTGTTTTGAAGTGTGGCTGTTGATGTATAGAAAACAACAGTCAAACTGAGGCCAGTAAATGATTATTATTCAGTCAATACTGTAAATAATCTTTGATCTGCGGTAAAATGTTTCTGTTTAACTTTTCTCTGTACATAAAGTCCTGCAGTGGAATGTACTTATGGTGAATGCATTTGCTCAGAGATGTTTTCTTATTTCGGTGATGTTAAATTGCACAATTTTAGATCTAAACTGTGGGGTTAAAATTTGTCCTCTAAACACATCACAGGGCTACAAATAAATGTTAAAATAGAGAGCTCCCCTGCTATTTCTTCATCTGCTCAAGCCTTATCAGAGCCCAGCCTGCAGAATATTTTTATTTGCATGCACCACCTTGGGTTACACTGTTAAAAAAATAGCAAACAATTTAAGCCATGGGTTGTTCTCGATCATGTCTGAACTGTTATGCTATGATGTATTCCTGTCTTTTGCCTGGATGCTGCAATTTTAGAACTAGGACCACAGGGCTTGTTAGGTCAACTTCAGCCACATAAGAGGAGATTCAACAAAGACAGAGAGCTGAGTCACTACTGTTTTTGATAAATTAAGGACTTCATAGGTTGGTGTTGTGGGTGCACAGTAAAATCCTGGTTGAGGCACAAAACACACCAAGAAGGTGGAAGGAAGTGCAGAAGAAACAATCAACAAAGAAAGAGAACTTTAAAGGGCTGGTTCAGCAAATTACAACAAAATATGTTGTCTCCCTTATCTCTAATGGTATCCAGTCATGAAGATTTATTTTGGTTTTGTTCGCTCAGGTTTTGAAATACCTTTCATTGGAATTTCTGCTGAATACAGTGGAGGTGAACAGGAATTTAATAGTGTCATCCTCACAGCATTCAGCAAGACACACCCCATATTCCAGATAATCACCAGAACACACTGTCAGCATTGATTATGTGGTCTATTACTCCATTAGAAAAGTGTCCACAGTGACATCTATGAAGACATTGTTCCTGGAAAAAAATGTAGACACTCTCAAAATAATTTTACAATCCTTAGAGCACCGCAGAATAAATTCCATTCACCTCCATTGTACTCAGGAGGAGGAGGCAGAAAATTTATGTACACTATCTGAAAACCTCAGCAGATAAAACCAACACAGTCTGCGTGATTATTTACCACAAAGGGTGAAGTGAGAAATGCTTTTTTGTAATTTGGGTAAACCAACCCTTTAATTAGTATTTTTTGGTGGTTTTATGACTGATAAGAAGTTACTGTCTAAATCAGATTAAAGAGAAAGCTAAGACTTTTATTGCCTGTTGACAGAGTGACAGAAAATAGGCAATAATTCTAGTGTAATTTAGCTTGGAGATGTTTATTTCTCAGTACACAGCAAATGAGCTCAGTGTGACCTCATTTCTGTCAGTCACCCATGAACTTAAAGGACTTTTTGTGGCTGTGGCATATTTATGCTCCCCAAGATGTCTGTATAATCTGTGTGTTGTTCTCTGCACATAAAACAACCACACAAACATTTTCAGTTGGCCTATAACCCACTGGCCTATTGTAGGTCATTTTGCAATAATGAATTATGACAGAAGATATCATTTGGAACTGCTGCAGGTGCCTTAAAGAGAAAAAAAGGAAAATCTAGGAGAATGTGTTTTTAAGAGTAATCTTTCCAGTAAAGAGTTTTTCAGACAACCAAATTATCAGTTAACAGCTGCTGGAGCAGTGAAGTACTGTTTAAGTGTATGATATGGAAGTCAGCTAAGTGACAGGAACTTCCACATTCTGCAGTTGTAAAGAACACAAAAACCTGGATGGAGAAATATGAATCATCCTTTAGTACTTCTATAATCTGTGACCTGGATGACAGAGAATTCAGACACAGTTAAAGCAGGCTGCTCTGATCTGGAGAGGAAGAAATGTTACTGCCAAGTACTAACAATGGTTTAGCTATGTTAAGAAAATTTTACATAAATTACCAAAAGAAAAAAAGGAAAAAAAAGATATTTGTTGCATCACAGTCTTCTTTTAAGTGATATAGATTCAGTCTCAAACTGATTACATCAGAAGTTATGCAGAAGTTTTATAGTTGAGAAAAATAAGAACGTCAAAATAAAAGCTGCAAGTTTACACACCGTGTGACACATGCACAATGATGCATTGACACATACATTTCAAGTATAAACCTTTTTTTTTCTACCAACCTGTTCCTAGGTGTAGGCCTACAAAGGGTAATACAACTTCAGACATTAAAGTAGTTTAACTTTACTTTAGATGGTCCAATTTTGGAATTCCAGATTTGAAAATATGAAATGGAAGTCAGTTTGGAATTTAAAAAAATTTTGTGCTACAATAAATAAATAAATAAATAAATAAATAATAAATAAATATTTTTTTAAATTAAGATAACACATGATTTATCCTGTAAATCATGGTTCAAGATTCAGAGACAATATTGAAACTATCTCTAATTGATTTTATGAATGCCCATTTATAAAATTACTTTGGTTAAATGCAGATTTTTATTTAAGACGTTAACTGGTTCAGCTGTTCATCTAGAAAAAAAAAAAGATACTTTTTATAAGAATGAAAATGATTGTATTTTGAACCTTTTTGTTTTCTATGGGAAATGTGCCTTCAACATTCTCAAATGTAAATGGACTAAAAAGAAGCCACACATATAGAAATCAGACACTATTACTATTACACCATGTTATCACATGGACTGAAGAATAGTAAAGCAATGAAAAAAGTCTTAAATCTTTTTCTTTAATGTCTTTATATACAGTGTCTGTCTGGTTAACCCTTGATGTTTTTTGTAAAGCTGTATAGCTAAATTGAGTTTATGATTGTATGGCTTAAATGATACGATAAAAACCTGAAAACTAAAAAGGCAAACAAACTTCAAAACAAACCAAACCGGATATCCGGTAAGAATGCTCTCATTCATATTTGTCCGGTGACAGCCACCTCCTCAATCTCCCTCATCGACATCGATGTTTTTCCCGTCTATGGTCGCGTTCTGAACCATACTGATGACGTGTTTTTACTGTACACAGCTCCAGTACACGCTTTGTCACCACGGAGACTGTTGCTAGGTGGCTAACGTTAGCATTTAGCCGCTCCGTATGTAAACAACACGAAGAGGACGACCGAAGGTTCCGCCTGACACACGGAAGCAAACAATCCGGAGCACCAACCGAGAGAAGTGCGTTTGCTGGTTTGCTGCAGTTTCACTGAGGTGTGTGTCTGCTTCCAGCTAAATGTTGATCTTGTATATTAATTAGGTTATTAGCAGGTGTTAGCAATTAGCAAATGTTAGCTAAAAACGTTAAAACAATATACAGATAAGTGCGTTCCCTTGCATGCAGTCTCAATATTGTTGATGTTACTGTAGCTGAGTGTGTGAGGTCCCTGAAAATAGAAAGAGATAATAAATGTTTTGTTGATGCTAATGTCTTTCTTCAGGTCTCTGTCTCTCTATGGAGTCACTCAACACGTTTGAGTCTGAGATGGAGGCTGATGGACAGGGGAACTACTCTCTGTTTCCTGCTCTGGACAGCATTGCAAGTCTGTCTGGGACCGCTGAGACTCTGGAGAGGTGGATGAGGATGATGTGATTCCTAAACATATCATTACTGCTTACATGTAGAACACTGTGCAAGATGTAGTACATCAGTTTAGATTACGGAGTGGGATTTCTGCAGAGAACAGCATTGCAGCCATGAACATGTGCCCAAATACAATTTATAGGCACTGTCAGTGGGTGTAGTTTTTTGCTCACAGGAACAAAATCAGAATGCAACTCAAATTTAATGATTTAATACGACTCCTAAAGAACAGTAGAGAAGTGCTTTGTGATTGTAGGCTCAAGTTCATTCCAGTGTTTTTGAGTTGTTATTTGTTTATTTATTTATGTATGTCCGTGAATGTTCTCATTCGTCCAGGTCATTGTAATCTCAGGAAAAGATTAAATCGAAAGCAACTTGACTTGTTTAAAAGTCTTATTGAAGATGTTTCGCTTCTCATCCAAGAAGCTTCATCAGTTCATGCCTGCCAGACTAGTCAGAGCTAGTCTGACAGGCATGAACTGATTTATTTATGTACGTTCAACATTATTTTCTATGAAGGAGCAGTGTGTAGGATTTAGTGTCATCTACCAGTGAGCTTGCAAAGTGCAAACATCTTAGCTCACTGTCTGCTTTCAAGTGTGTAGGACCTGCAGTGGCAGCAAAACTTGCGCAAAACACGAAAAGCTATATCGAGAGCCAATTTTTGGTTTGTCTGTTTTGGGCTACTGTAGAAACATGGTGGTACAACATGGCAGTCTGCAGGGAAGAGGACCTGAGCCACCTGTATATATAAATGGATTATTTTTAGTATATGTGCTCTGTTATTTGCTATTTCATAAACAATGATTGTCAAAGTCCCAGTGAAACAAATAATAATGTAACACGAGATGATACTAAACGTTTCTGTTTGCAGTGAACCGCCTAGTGAAATTGCAGAGAAGCCCAACCTGACATGGCTGGATGCTGCACAGGTATCTGCCATTTATTCTGCATATTTTGGTGTAATTAATAACGCTTGCCATTTATCAGAGAAGAGGATTTTTTGTTTGTTTGTTAATTCTTTCTCTTTTTTTTTTCTTGTAGATTGTGTTGGAAGAAGCTGGTCGTCCCATGCACATTAAGGAGATTAAACAGAGAATCATCGACAGGGGACTTGTTCAATCCAAGTACAGTAATCCAGTCAATTTACATTACACATACACACTTGCTCCTGATTGTACATTCAGACTCTGCTGATGTTGTTATTCTCTCCTTGGCAGTGCAAAGTCGAGCCTGGAGGCTGTCATGTACCGTGAGGTAAGAAGGATGTTGAAGACTCAGTCTGACAGCAACCTCTGCTGTTGAGTACAATAACCTGCACCTCCATTTAGCATTTGTGTAGCATGATATCAGTTGATACAGCACATGCAATCATATGCATTTCTGTTGCTATTTTTAATTTCTCCATGTTTTTTCCATCCTGCTTTTTTGACCTTTTTTCACAATTTTAAACAGAGGCAGACACTTCTGCACTGTAATCAGAACAAGGGATGCTCTGTGCTCAGACGCAGAAGACTCAAACCTGCTGTATCTACCTAATAATAGTTGAATTGATCTAAATTGACCCCCAGCTTTTGGCAAACCAATTTGGCTTTTCCAGCCCCATGCATTGGCTTCAGTCTCACATTATGTTTCAGACACAAAAAGGCAGCAGGAGATTCAAGAGGATTGAGAACAGAAACGGAGTCTTTGCACTGCTGGTGAGTTATATGGGACACTAATGCCAATTTCACACAAAACCCTAATGTGTTATGGGATACTGAATTTGCCGTTGACCAGAATATTGGTCATGAGTACTGAGGAGTTACTGTGGTTTGATACACATCACAGCCTAGTGTAGTTCTATCATGTTGACGTGATTTCTTTATGTTGACAGTTACATATCAAGATCATAAAAGTGGCAGGTTTTTGCCGTGTGTATTCAATGCTACCTGACAATCTGATAATCTGGTGTAATATTATAGAATATCTGTTCTTTATAAGGGAAACCCCTATTAGTGGTCACAGTTACTGTAATCAACTGTTAGTATGGATCAAAAAGTTCAGGGCAGAATCATTGCTATAAATGCTGTTCAGATAATTTCCTTAGAGTAATCAAGTAGTCATTCATTTACATACATGACCACATATGGAAAAATAAAAATTTAAAACTACAGTACTTTACTCCCATGACACTCGTGGTACCTCACTGCTGTATGCACATTGAAATCATGATGGAAAAAAGAAATTTCTTTCAATGAAAAAAGTTGTCTCCTCGAAGATTCTGGCAAACTGCCAAAAACGAGCCAAAGAGATGGAGCAGTGAGACTACAGTAAGCCATATGTATATACAGTGCTGTACTTTATTATAGCGTATTTGAAATATACACAGTGCAGCAACTGAATTGTACAGTATTTGAAAAGCAAGCTGTCCATTTTATTACTTTATACTCTCAGTAGAGCTGCATTGATCAATCAGTTAGTTGTCAGCTATTAAATTAATTGCCAATTATACTGATAATCATTTATTTGCTTGAGTATTTTTTAAGAAAAAAAATTGTTTGGAAGATTATTTTGAAAATTATTTGTTTCTAGTTAAATGCAAATATTTCCTGGTTTCTTTACTTTATGACAGTAAACTGAATATCTTTGGGTTTCAGACCAAACAAGACATTTGAAGATGTCATGTTGTGCTTTGGGAAACACTGATCTGCATGTTTCACCGTTTTCTGACATTTTATGGATCAAGTAACTAATCAATTAATAATAAAAAAAAAAGTTAGCTGCAGCCCTAATTCATATAACAAATATAGAGTTATGTCAATTAGATGGTAATCTGCATGAGAATTAAGAAAAACAAACAGAAGTTGGTCAATAATCATCATCAATTTGACCCATACAGACGAGATCACTATAAGAGGTTTCGACTGTATTTGCTTATTTATTTAAAGCTGATCCAAGGATTCAGAAGAGAGAATTTTAAAGCAGGCACAGCTAGAAATAACTCCTAATATCTCATTATTGTTACATTGCTCCACAGCACTAATACGGCTTTATAACAACTATTATATTTCACATGCTTACACCAGAAAACACTGAGCTCCATAGTCAGGCAGTGTTAGATTTGTGTCAAATATTGGTCAGCAGCGAGCTCCTGAAGCCACGTTTGGCTCATTTTCACTAAAGAACACCTGGAACAGACAGATTTTTTCCCAAAAAAATGTTTTAGTTTGAAACGACAATAAGACAAAAATAATCCCAGAGAAAAATTCAGAGCACAATTTGTAAATGCCTTTAGTTTTGAAGATCACTTGCACATTTTGTCTTCAGCGTAACTTTCAACATTTGGCATACTGCAGTTTAAAGGGACAGATTGGATTATTTGAAGTGGGGTTGCTGAGGTACTTATTGATAGTCGTTGTATTGATAGTCAGTGTTTAGCCTAAAAAAAGGCCCAACTAAAAAAATCTGTTAAGTCTATACTATATTTATTTATATTTTATATTTTCACTGCTTTAAGTTGCCATCGGACAAACCTTTCTGATGGGAAACTGCTGTTTTATGAGCCAAATATTGAACTCCATAGGCAAAATCGTTTTTTTTTTTTTGTTTTTTTTTACCTCGTAGGTCACAGGAGTTGCTGGTTTAGTGTTTCCTTGATCTCTTAGATTGTTTGTGTTATTGTGTGACTTTGGTGAATCTGAACTATGCTCTTAAAATACTGAAGTCACACAATAACACAAACAAACTAACAGATCAAGGTAGTGATACACCAGCAACTCCTATGTTCTGCATGGTAAAAGTTCAGATTTTCCCCATGGAGCCTGGTTTGTTTTGAGTGAGTGATATTTGGCTTATATAATGTTGGTTTCTCATCATAAAAGGCTGCCTGACGGGACGGGTAAAGCAATGAAAATGCACTTTAAATATAGCGTACACTTAAACTGATTAGTTTTTTTCTAGATGGGCCTTTTTGGCTAAAATATGTTTTGCTGCTGATCCCTGTCCTCAGCAGTTCATTGCTAAGCTTCCTGCACTGGTACTCCAGCTGCTTCTTCAAAGTGGGGGTGTTTCAATAGGCGGTAGGTAGGTAGGTAGGTAATACACTAACTATGGATAAGTACCTCATGTAACCGTACTTCAACTATCCCTTTAAGCTCCATCAGCATTGCTTTATCGTCTACATTTCAGTCTGTATTCTCATCCATCATCATGAAAGCAACATGAGCACTAGCCTCAGGTAGTCCTGGTACATATCAACACATCTGTCTTTCTCTCCTCGTGTTTCCTCACAGACTGATGAGGAGCGACAGCAGGCCCTGCAGGCCTTCACTGCCCAGTCTTTCCTCGGCTCTCCGCAGCAAAATACCATCTCCAGTTCTGGCTCAGGTGCCTCGGCACACGCCTTCCCGTCCCCCGCCAGTTCCTCAGAGCAGAAGACCAAGATGAAGAGAGGTCCACGAAAAAACCAGAACGAAAAGTACCGACTCAAGTACCTCAGACTGCGCAAAACGGCCCGTGCCATGATATTTGTGAGCAAACTATTGATTCTTGAACAGCTATGACTAGCTTTACTGTTGGTTTTCTTTCACATCATGCATAAATGCTATAATACTGTAAGAAGTGATTGATGCCCACAGGAGAATGCAGCTCTCTGTGATGAAGTTGCCCACTTAGAAGAGAAGTTTCTGAGGGCAAAGGAGGAGCGGAGGTGAGCAGACATGTTTCATCTGTTGTTATAATTCTCATAATGTTCTAAAAATGGGTGAATTGGTGGTTTCAGCAAGGACCTTTTTATTCATCTCACTGTAGCCATTTTTTGCACAAAAAACCTACAGATTTATTCACATTCATGTTAACTTTCATTTTCAGGTTTTTACTGAAATCACTCTTGCAGTACCAGTCTTGTCAGAGGGGGAGATGCTGCCAACCCCTAGCTCCAGCTCTCATCCACCTGTGCCTCCTGTGGCATTAACCTCTGGTCCTGCAGGGGCTTCAGGCCTGTCTGGGGGACACAACCTGGCATCAATGGTGTCAACAGGGGAAGACGGACCTCTTAAAAAACCAAAGAAGGAAAGGAAGGAGCGGGGGAGGGAAAATGGAAAGGAAGAAAGTGCGTGCTGTGGTAAAGTATTAATGCAGATTTGTAGTGAAAATTGCAGAAAATTAGTTCACCTTTCAACGACAGTTGGTCCGTAATTTTATTTGTCTCGTGTTTCTTCAGTTCCAAAGAAGATGTCTAAGAAGAGAAAGCTGGCAGATGGGTCTCGAAAGCTAGTGCAGCCCATACCCCTGGACTCATCTGGTCGTCCTGTCTTTCCTATTGTACTGGGAGGTTTAACAGTGTACAGCCTGGGAGAGGTTAGTGTCTGGCTCATAGCTCCATTATCACCATGGTCACTTAAAATGTTTTCACATACGAACCCCAAACAATGTCCCGAGAATCAGGTGGCGACGTTGTCTGAATTTGCCCTTTGAAAGAGCACGTAACAGAGGTTGTTTGGGTGAGGGTGGTGCCTGCAGAGCCTGGAGGAGGAGGAGGAGGAGTACTCAATTGTAATGATGTTAATGTGTTTATCAAAACTCCAGATTAACTAATTGTGTAACAGAGATCAGTCGGCTCCTGTCTGTCTGCCCAGCAGGAGAGACGCTTCATGGTGCGCTGCGATTTTGTACCTAGATGCACACTTTTACTTTCTTCGACTAAAATTTGCTGTTTTCACATCACAGATAACAAAGGAACAGGACACTAAAATGTGAGGTAAAAAAAAAATTGACTCATGCAGCAGGGGTGTCTCGATTCTAAAAATCCACAATTTGATCTGACTTCGAATTTTAATGTCCCAGTTAAATTCAATCCTATTTCTTTTTTGGATTTTTGACAACTGTCTTGTACATTTTCAAATTATCTTTAAAAAGATATATGGTATCAAGGATGATATAATTGCCAGTAGTCAATGCTGTGTCATCAGTGTTTTTTTTTTTTTTTTTATCTGGACACTCAGCAGATGCTGAACGTAAGCTGGATCAGGAGAAAAAAATTATGCAATTCAATTCTGCCTTTTTGATTCGATTATTGAAACTGAAAGCTCATTTTGATTGATTTTCAATTTAATATTGAAATTGTGACACCCCCATTGTGTTGGCAGATATGAATATGAAACGATCAATAAAAGGATTGAAAGTAATATACAGCCGAGCAGAAAAGAGTATGAAGCAGCAGCACACAGCACAGCGTCATCCATACATGCATTTGCTAACTCTGGACAGTGACCTGCTCTATTACACATGTGGCTTGGTCAGACTTTGGACTAGTGGCTGGAAGACATCCATATTTTTTTGATGTGATTTGCAGAGTTTTGGAGATATCGGCTGTAGAGATGTCTGCCTTCTCTTCAGTATAATGGAACTAAATGGCACCTGGCTTGTGTTGCTCAATGCGTCAAAAACATACTTTTGAAAAACTTTCTG
Source organism: Lutjanus argentimaculatus (assembly GCA_034769285.1). Taxonomy (NCBI): domain Eukaryota; kingdom Metazoa; phylum Chordata; class Actinopteri; order Lutjaniformes; family Lutjanidae; genus Lutjanus; species Lutjanus argentimaculatus. The sequence continues at coordinate 11,475,749 of JAWZSL010000001.1, forward strand.
GTTTCTTTTTGTAGTAGAATCTAACTACTTCTTTTCTTTTAGAAAGCAAGTAGTTCCAACATGAAAGTGCTCACAGTGAGCGAGGACAAGCCAAGTGCCTTTTAGTCCCATTATATTGGAGAGAAGGCAAACATCTGTACGGCTGATACCTCCAAAACTCTGAAACTCACACCAAATAATCTAGATGGATAGATAGCACTACAGGCTATGGGTAAAATATGTACTGTCACTTAAAAATTTTTCTAAGTTCCTGTCTAGATTATATAATTTCTAGATTAAGCGCAGAGTTGCAGTGCATGTGTGAATGGGGATGTTTATTTTGTCACACATCAGGTTGTGGTCCAGTAAATATATATTAAATCTGTAATACAACAAAATGTGAGAGTGAAATTCTCTATAAAAGTGTTTCAACAAATGCAAACCTTTGACTGCTCTCCAGATCATCACAGACAGGATGTTGTTCCATGATGAGTGTGCCATCTACCCAGTGGGCTTCTGCAGCACTCGAGTCTTTGCCAGCATGAAAAACCCCGACCAGCAGTGCCTCTACACCTGCCAAATCAAGGATGGGGGAACAGGTCCACAGGTACACACACACACACAGTCATTGTTGAAGTCAGGTTTGCCAAATCTTTATTGTCATTCTTTTTACCCTCGTCTTCATTTGTAAATAGTATTTTTTAAAATGAATTAAAATAGAGAAGAAAAAAAACATTTTGTCTGTTCAGATAAGTGAACACAACAAAATTGCTGTGTACAAATTTACTGAATAAATTGTGAGTAAACTTTTCTTACATATGCAATCCAATATTGCCCCCCACCCCCAGTTTGAGATTGTGCCTGAAGAAGATCCTCAGAATGCCATCGTGGCCTCCTCCGCTCTGACGTGCCACTCCAATTTGCTGAAGGCCATCGCGTCTGTCAGGTATCAAAGTTCAGCACAAAGGCTTGGATTGGTAGTATTTGATTGGGGCATTCAACATAAATTAACAACAAAAAAACACAGGTGTTGTGTTCTGAGGTTTTGTGTTCAAAGTGCATGTCCAAGATAAATATTTTCAGAAAGCTGTCAGCTTTTCGTTTTTTGATCACTTTTTGATTATGAACTCTTTCAACATCTTCTCTTAGTTCCAAGTCTGTGGCTCCCATCGTGCCGTCAGGAGCAGACTTCTTTGGCTTCTCACACCCCACCATCCAGAACCTCATCCAGAGTTGTCCTGGAGCTCGCAAATGTAGCAAGTAATGTAGCAACTGAATATGAATTGTCAACTACAATACCCAACATGCACTTCACATCTCGCCTGATCTGCAGATTATAGGTTATATAGATTATGAGAATGAGATCTGTGTTCATCTTTTTAATACACTTTGTGTCCATCCATCCATTTTCTGTAACCGCTTATCCGTGAGGGTCGCGGGGAGCTGGAGCCTATCCCAGCTGACTTTGGGCGAGAGGCGGGGTACACCCTGGACAAGTCGCCAGTTCATCGCAGGGCTGACACACAGAGACAAACAACCACTCACACTCACATTCACACCTACGGGCAATTTAGAGTCACCAATTAACCTGCTGCATGTCTTTGGACTGTGGGAGGAAGCCGGAGTACCCGGAGAGAACCCACGCGGACACGAGGAGAACATGCAAACTCCACACAGAAAGGCCCTGCCGGCTCGGGGATTCGAACCCAGGACCTTCTTGCTGTGCGGCGGCAGCGCTAACCACTGCGCCATCGTGCCGCCCTACACTTTGTGTCTAAATGACTAATTGGGACAATCATTTTTGAAATTGCTTTAGTATTGAGCAAGAGTGCTGCAGCTGTCAGGCGTGAAATGAGATGAAATGTAATCCTCATGGACAATTGTGCACCATCAAAGTGTGTCCACTAAAAGTGCCTGACAAATATGTTTTGTTTTGTAACAAACAACTGATTTGTCACTCTTACCAAACCCACCAGACCCCCTTTACAGAAGCAGTCATTTTATCAAAGTTGTTGTAATTCAAACTCATCAGAAACAATATAAACTCACCAAAAACCTCTTGGCTCATCTTTTCACTGCTCCAACAATCACAAAGTTCTGGTTTGGTTGAAATTAACCCTGTATTCACTGCATTAGATGAGAAAATATCAGGAGGAGAGTGAGAGGAAGGTGAGTTTTATTTTGTTTTGATTGGTTTGACTAAAGTCCCTTTTACGATGATAAAATTACAGTCTCTAAATGGAGGGGGTGGGTTTGGAAAGAGCAATAACAGCTGTCTCTTTATTGGCACAAATGTTTTATAAACAATATTGCCAAAGCATTAATAATACAATGAAACATATACAACATATATACAATATACATATTAATTCAACTCAATCATGATATAAAATAAACAGGAAAAACACAATTCATAAAAAAATGATTCATTAACTACTACTATAAATACTACTACCACTACCACTACCTATCACTACTCTTTAGAAAAGGTCCATCTCAGTAGGGATCCTTTCCACAGTGTTGTTGACACTTGTAATAACAATCTCACCCTGTCAGTGGCAAAACCATTCACTTTTAGTAGATGTACTTGGACGGTGTGCAGGTTCTTGGACGGATTACGTTGCAGCTCAGTTTTGCTTCTGCCGCTGCAGCTGTCTCACTCGATCGAGCAGCACTGTCAAAAGTTGTTGTCCCCATTAGTCACTTAGACAGAAAAAAAAGGAAAGACAGGGCCCAGGTTGAAAAACACTGAAATTACCCTTCAAGTTTTCATTACTGAAACAAAACCATGTATGGTACCTTTGGGAAAAACCCAAAGTGCCTCCAAGACTATAAAGGGATTTTACAGATCAATCATTTCATTACAATAATTACTGTATTATAGACTGAAACATATTTTCCAAACTGTTTTCCCAGATTAAAAAAAAAACAAAAACATTAATATGATGAGAAATAGAGTAAGACTGTGTTATTTCTAGTTGATGTGGAAACCACAATATTAAATATTTACAGCATAAACAAGCAAAAACAAGACATTTTAGGTCATGGAAACATAACTTTATTATGCATAGTGTATTTATTAATTTTATTTTTAATTTTATTTTGTTGAGATCTAACCAGTGCTTTTTAACCAGTTCTACACAGTAACCTGAAGCTGAAAGTAAGATAATATTGGAACAATTTTGCTGTATATAACTGAATTTCCTTTTTCAGATATGCATCAAAGGACGGGGCACAGTCATTTATTTTAGTCATGAATATAGTCTACATACGAATATTCAGCCAGCGAACATTCACTCAGACTCACTTAGATTTCTTTTTAAATAGACATCCTGTTATTCTCCTTCATTTGTTCAGCTACCGATGGATACGTTTTGAGGTATGTCGCCCTGGTGATGGCCAGGTTCCTCACAGCCTATCAGAGGATGATGCCTCGGTCAACTTTGACGCCTACCAGAGACACCAAGGCTTTGATGAGAACATCAAGACAGAGCACATAACAGGTTGTTTAATTATCTATTATTAATTCATTATTATGTTTTCCATATGGATAATATTTTTAGCTTTGTTGTAGTGGTTTTAGTACCTCTGTCCTGTTTTGTTTTGACTTGTTACATTTACAGGACCTTGATTATTGAACTGAATGTACTGTACAAAATAGGGCTGCAACGAATGATTGTTTTCATTATCAATCTTCCTATTATTGTCACAATTAATTGTTTAGTCCATAAAATTATACTTGTTTAAAAGTCTTATTGAAGATGTTTCGCTCCTCATCCAAGAAGCTTCATCAGTACATGCCTGTCAGACTAGTCAGAGCTAGTGTAGAAGCAAACACTTCACAAGCAACGTAGGTGCATCAGAGCTGCTGTGTCGAACATTTAGGAACCAGGGTTATCTTACGGTTTAACAGCTGCGCTTGTGGCAAGGAAACAACTGCTGTTAGAATATGTGAGTAATGTGAAGCTGCTCCAGTGGAGCTGCTCAGTTATACTTTCCTCTGCTGGAATGAGTGTGAATAACCCTCCTTAACCCACAAACTGCTCCTCCAGTCCTCTGAGTCACAGTATGTAGTTAGTTAGGATTTCAAAGTAAAAGTATGGCTAAAATGCCAAACATTTCACTGTTTTTTGTTTTGATTCATCTTGCATTGTCTAATGCTGCCATGATGATCCCTCAGCGCTGACAATGACTTCTACTGTTTGTCCATCTGTGTTTCCTCAGGACAGACACCTCAGTCTCCCAGCTCCTCTCATCAGCACCACCTGACCTCCCCCACCATGAAGCCCTCTACCTCATATTACAGCTCCTGATTCTGAAAGCTCCACTGAAATCAAAGTCATAGATGAACGCAATCCTTGTGAACTTTCGGTCTTATTTTTCCCCTCCTGGTTCAATAATTCAGAAACAGAGGCACATAGTTACTCAAAGCTGTGTTATTTATTGTATGTTATTTTCTAGCAAGTCCCAGACAGTATTACTGAGGATGTGGGCTAGCATGGTTGATGCTAATGTACTGGATGTGGCTGGTGCGTTAGCTTTGTGCTTAATGTGCCAATAGCAACATAAACCCAACATCTGTGTATTGACAATTGCATTTCTTACTCTGTGTATAAACGTGTGCTCAATTTTAGAAATTGAGGCCTAGTTGACATGTTTAAATATAATTAGTACAACTCTTTTGAACTAATTGGGAATTACACAGATGAACTGAAAACGGGGCTATTACGCTTTCCCATATGAAAGTATTGGTATATGACACACTATTGCACTGTTGGTTCTTAAAGTTGCAGTTTTAAGACATTACAGTCAATATTCAAGTTGAAACAGCTGATCATGTTTAACTAATCAACAATTTCATTGCATTTCCATCTGTTTTACTTCAAAGTAAAAGCACTGGCTTTGAGTGTAACACACCCACATACACTTAGTTGATGATTTGTCTTTTTTTTTTTTTGCGCAAAATATGTTCAAGTCAAAAAGGCTCCTTTGTGTTGTAAGCTTCAGAACCAAAAAACTTTTTGTTCAAATAAAAACACCTTTTTTCATGCTTTTCTACATTCATATAGTCCAGCATTTATTGGCAGTGATTCAAATTCAAAAAAAGTTTTGCTCAAATAAAAACACATTTTTTTCATGCTTTCCTACATTCATACAGTCCAGCAATTATTGGCAGTGATTCAAAATTTAAAAAACAGTTTTGCTCCAGTGAAAACATTATTTCATGCTTTTATACATTCATACAGTCCAGTATTTATTGGCAGTGGTTCAAAATCAAAAAGAGACAGACAGTTTTGCTCAAATAAAAACATTTTTCATGCTTTTCTACTTGCATATTGAGCAATTATTCGCAACAGATGCAACAATGCTAGCTACATTTAACTCATCTTCGCTTTTACAGTGTTAACCAGTCTGCTGAACGTCAGTAGGTTCAGTAACTTTTCCAAATGCTTACTTTTTCTGGATAGCGGTTGAGGATAAAAGGAGGTGCAGGTAAAACCCCACTGGCGCTGTAGACTGGACAGGCTTTAAAGTCGCAGGGCCAGTCTCTCCATGCGTACCGGACAGCAGCTACTTGATCAGTAGACGGACACGAAATGCCAAATAAGTAGACGTTGGTTGGACTCGACCGCTTACCCAGAACTGGAACCCAGCGAGACTTTGGCCCACATGGAGCTTTAATCCTCGAGCAACAGATCTTGATAAAAGGGGGAAAAAAGACACAGATTAAATGAAGAAAAATTGCTATTTTGTGTTGTTTATTTAGCAGGAAATTAGTTTGTTTACTGTCAGGACAAACATCTACAACCACGTCTATTTGTTTTAAAGGATAGTTGGGATTATTTGAAATGAGGTTGTATGAGGTACTTATCCATAGTCAGTGTATTACCTACAGTAGATGGTGGTTGACACGCCCCCAGTTTGAGGAGGCAATGTATTTTAACCACCTAAAACAAATTATCAGTTTAAAGGTACGCTATATTTAGAATATTTTCACTGCTTTACTTTGCCGTCAGACAACCTTTTCTGACAGCAAATCCCTGTTAGACAAGTCAAACATCACTCTCTTCAAACCAACCAAACTCCATGAACAAAATCATTGAGTCATTTTACCTCGCAGAACATGTTAGTCGCTCGTCTACCGCTGCCTCGATTGGTTAGTTTGTTTGTGTTATTGTGTGACTTTGGCGTATTAATAGGTTAGTTTGGATTCACAGGAGTCACAATAACAAAAAACTAAACTACTGAGGCAGTGGTAGACCAGCAACTCCTGTGTTCTGTGAGCTAAAAATAATGATTTCACCTATGGAGTCTGGTTGGTTTTGAGAGAGATATTTGGTATATATATAATGGCAGTTACCCACCGTAAAAGGCTCTGATGGCAAGATAAAGCCATGAAAATATTCTAAATATAGCATACACTTAAACTGATACCGATTTTTTTTAGTTGAGCCTTTTTAAGTGACTAAATGCGTTCTACTGCTGACCCTGTCCACAGCAGTTCATTACTTAGCTTCCATGCTGGTATCTCTCTCTGCTTCTCCAAACTGGGAGAGTGCTGACCGCCATCTGCTGTAGGTAATACAGAGACTGTTGAAAAGTACCTCATATAACCTTACCTTAAAATAATTCAAACTATCCCTTCAAGAGCAATTTGGTGTTGCCATTGTTAACAAAGCCAGCAGATGAATATGGGACATAACTCTCACTGACTATACCAGCCATACCTCAAAGATGCCTTTAGACGGTGTGGCAGAGATGGTCTGGTCGTAGGTAATGTTGACATACATTATTGTACGATTGTGCAGGATGTGGATGGGGAAAGGTCCTCTAAAGGGCACATCCTTCTCATTATAAGCCACTGCCCTTGCTCCCAATGTCAGTCTGTGGGCTACATCCTGCTTGTCTCGGGGATGGATGCTGAAACAAAAATATAATCAGAATACAGTAATTTTAAGATTGAATGAGCCAGTTGGTAAGACCAGATAGGGGGAGGTTTAAGTCAATACAGCAAAAGAAATCACTCATCTCTTCAAAATAGCAGGACACATAATCACATTTAAGAAAGCCAAAGAACAGCAGAAAGCTGTTTCCCTGTTTGTCTTTCAGTTTTTGGTACATTCAGTCTGTGGATGTGTGAATTATGCCAGGGACTTGCTGTGTCTTGGCAGCATATCGATGGCAAGTCCATGAAAAGTTTTATAGATGTTTAGAAGGATCTTAAAATTTAACCAAAGACTAACTGGAAGACAGAGCAGGAACATTTGAACAGGTGTGATTTGAGCTCTTTGCTCTAATTAAAACTATTGCAGCAGCATTTTTCATAAACATCCTCCAAAGTGAAATCAGATCACACCTGTCATGATAGTTAAAAATAGCACTGACCTTCTGCGTCACAACACTCAACTGAGAGTTAGTTTTTAATGGAACTCTCACGTGTGTAAGAATTGTTGATCAAATCTACATAAAGGTGCTGCACAGCAGTGATTTGATTGTTTATTCTACATGATATTGCTGTCTAATTTATGCTCCCACACAGCTTACCTGGATGTTTATGAGCTGTACTGCAGAATGACATGAGCTGTAACAATGAATTCATCAGCTGTCGACTATTAATCGCCAACTATTTTAATCGATTAATTTGTTTGAGTCAAAATTCTCTGATTTCAGCTTCTTAAATATGAATATTTTCTGGTTTCTTTGTTCCTCTGTGGCAGCAAACTGACTTTCTTTGGGTTGTGGACAAAACATTTGATGACATCATCTTGGTCTTTGTGAAGCACTTTCACCATTTCATTGGACCAACCAACTAATTGATTAGTGGAGAAAATGATAGACAGATTGTTAGAGGGAAGACTTCACATGCCGCCCCTAGATTAATGATTAGTGACTGTTAGTTGCAGGCCTAAGATGAGCTTTCCCATGCAGACCAAGAAAACCATACAACTGTTTTAGTCCCAGAATGCATGCATTTATAAGAGTGTTATCAAAATATTGATATATTGATAAATATCAGTACTCTCTAGGAATTACACAGTTGCTGTGGTATTGAAAATGTGTTGAATATTGATATTTGAAATTCCAGTATCATGACAACACTACACACACATTACACACATTACAGTAACTCTGATGGACACAGTTACTGTCAGCAGGCTCACTGACAGATCAAGTGATGCGGACTTTCTTCACAATACCTGCACGTCCTGATTTGGTATCATTTGTCAATCACATCATACGCACTGCATAAGCAAAGTGTAGTGATTTCACATGTTATGAATATTTATAAACACAATCCTTACCTCCCATGGGGTGACTTTTCATCTGGTAAATCCAAAGTCACAGCCATGAAGGTTTTCTGCATCCGGGGGTTCGGGACATAGCCTATGTCTGCTGTCTGGTGCCAGCGGATGTTTGGGAAGGAGTCATCTTTGGATTCTTTTTCGTAGGTGCACAGCTGAAAGAACAAATAAATCATGGCTTAGATATTTCTGTGATTTATTTTACCTACATAGTGGCTAAGCGGCAGCAGGTATTGCTGCCTGCCACGGTCTCTTTTATTTGCTTTAATCTGCTTATTTGCTCTTGCTGTGTTATGAATGTTCATGCTGTTGATTTGTTGTTGATTTCACTGAGTTGTGTATGGTAAAAAAAAACTGAGGCAAAAAGCTGGAATATTCAAGAATTTCACAAAGTCTATCGATGAAATATCAAAAAAGGTGGCAGAACTTGACAAGTATTCATATCTTCCTACTCTTTTGTGGACATGAATTATTTTTTTCTGCTGTTAACTTCATTTCTTGTTTGTTTTTTGTTTTTTTCATACATGCATATTTTATCTTTGTTTTGTTTTTTCCATCCATCCATCCATTTTCTGTAACCGCTTACCCGTGAGGGTCGCAGGGGGCTGGAGCCTATCCAGCGGGGGGCTGGAGCCTATCCCAGCTGACATTGGGCGAGAGGCGGGGTACACCCTGGACAAGCCGCCAGTTCATCGCAGGGCCGACACATAGAGACAGACAACCACTCACTCTCACATTCACACCTACGGGCAATTTAGAGTCACCAATTAACCTGCTTTGGACTGTGGGAGGAAGCCGGAGTACCCGGAGAGAACCCACGCGGACACGAGGAGAACATGCAAACTCCACACAGAAAGGCCCTGCCGGCTCGGGGATTCGAAACCAGGACCTTCTTGCTGTGCGGCGGCAGCGCTAACCACTGCGCCATCATGCCGCCCGTTTTGTTTTTTCAAACATATTCAAAATAAAGTTTAATCTTTTATTGGGCTTTTTATGCCTTTAATGATACAACAGCTGAAGATATGACAGGCAAGGGGAGAGAGGGCAGGGAAATGACAATGCAGCAAAGGGGTGTGGGCAGGAGACGAACCCACGGATGCTGCAGAGGACTCAGCCTCAGCACATGGGGCGAATGCCTCACCAACTACGCCACCAGGCCACCAAATGGAAGTCTGATCTCTTTGATGCTGCCACTAGAGGGTGCCAAAAGTCAAAAGTTCTCATAATACCGATGGCCAGGTAGCTCAGGTGCTGAGGCTGCGAGTCCTCTGCAGCGGTCGTGGTTTTGACTCACATCTGCAGCCCTTTGCTGCGTGTTATCTCCCCCAAGTCTTTATCCCTTTCCAAAAAATATATTTTTTAAAAATTCTCATAATCCTACATGCAGTATTAAAAAAAAGTTCACAAAACCTGCACTATATTAACTGTTTAATTTTCATCTTTTTTTTTAACATTTTATTTTATGTGCACTTGTTTCTATATGCAAATTAAAATTCTGATACTAATACTAACATACCTGGACAAATCCAAAGGGGAAATCCTGAGCTGTCTGCTTCCCTGAGCCCTCGTGAAACGCCATCCTCCAGTCATTAATCATAGCAGGGAAGGAGCAGTTGTACTGCTCTTGATGAAACTGTGCATTGGACTCACCTGAAAGCATGACAAGCCTAATAAAATGTAATATACATGTGGCTATGTTGAACATCTGATACCTATGCAGGTAGTCTTACCTTGGTACCAGATGGCTCCTTTGATGGTCATGTTGAGCAGTGGGTGGATCATCGCATTCCACAAGGCAGAGTTTCTGGCTTGTGGAGGACTAATGAGATTTGAATGTGCAACAAGAAGCAACAGAGCAGTTAGCGTAAGATAACTTTTCTTGGTTATTACACAGCACAACTGAGAGCATGAGAAATCAATTACCGAACGTATCAAGCTGCAGATTAGCTGAACTGTGTCTCTTTACCTCTCTTTACCTTGCTCTAGACCACACTGCTGCACCACTCTTGAAGATGACCAGGCTTCGACAGGTGTGCCTCCCCAACAGGACTCCACCAGTCCTATGGGGTACTGCAACTTCTCGTACATGTAACGTCCAAAGAGCCAGCACACTGCAGAGAAACCTGCCACATTGCCTGGAAATACACCTGCCTGTTAATCAGTCATTTGGCACAATGCAAGTAGGTAGTAGTCTGCACATCAACAATGAGCATTGTGGTTGATATTTGCTGTTTATTTTATTATATATGTGATTATATTAAGCAGTATGGTATACTGTCCTATAACAATAACAAAACTATAGTTTGGATTCAGGAATGTTTTGCAATATGTGTATGTTTCTATTACACAGCATTATAACCAGCTCAGTTGCAGTTCAGTACCCAAAACCTTTAGCTGCAAATGAGTCTTAAATAATTGTGTGAATAAATTAATAAATCCATTACTGACTTGCTGTGGGCACAGACCAGGGAAGTTCCACTTGAATCAAATCAATAAGCTCCGTTTCGCTCGGTTTCAAGGCTACCTCAAATGGCCTCACATGAGGATACTTTGCAGCAAGTTTCAGCTCCTGTGATGCATTGAAAATCTATTGGAGAATGAAAACAGTAAAAGAGAGCTCATTAAATGATTAAATATGGATACATACATACATACATACATGCATACAAATAAAGTTTTTTTTGCCTGAAATACTTCATGCCACTAATAGTCCAGGCATTATACGACACAAATTGACTGCAACAGAAAGTCTTTCAACGGATCTTGTGTCATTAATTAATTACATTCATGTCATTTACAATCCCAATGCCCAAAAAAGTTGGGAGGCAATGCAAAATGTAAACAAAAACATAAAGCAATGATTTGAAAAAACTTTTTTGTTTTTTGTAAATATACACTCATTCTGAATTCGATGCCTGCAACAAGTTAAAAAAAAAAAAATTGGGCATGTTTACCCCCGTGATAGAAAGTGGTGAACCTTGGCACATCCATGCTGGTAAATCATGTTAGCAATTAATCTGTTTACCTGTGCAATGTTCCAAACAAGTGTTTTCTGAGCATTCCACAACTTTCCCAGTCTTTTGTTGCCCCTGTTTATCAGGTTGAACATTCCATATCTTGTCTTTGTTCTGTATTCAACTGAATACATTGATTTTACAGTGTCCCATTTTTTTTTTTTTTTGCAATTGGGGTTGTGTAACATATCAAAAGTCTCAAGAAATCCAAGTGAGGGAAATGTTGAAAAACACTGAAATCGGGTTCAGTTGCAGTCCCCAATCAACCATATATTGTGTGTTTACTTGCGACAGAGTTAGATGCAGTACGGTGAAATGTACAAAGGGAAATTCTTAACCTTTACATACACAAGTCGGACAAAATGACCCCATCAGTGTTCAAGTTCTTTTTGTATAAAGTTTACAAGTTTATGTCCATCATTGACAAAAATGTATCTTGATTAGTGCCAATTTGGAGGTCATGAATGTTTGGAAAGTAATATAAAAGTGCTATTTTAAGTCATATTTAAATAATAGTGCCAATTTGGAGGTCATGAATGTTTGGAAAGTAATATAAAAGTGCCATTTTAAGTCATATTTAAATAACAGTGCCAATTTCTGACATATAGTCAGAAATAATAGTGACACTGAGTTATAAATTATTATTTAATGAAGCACAAAAGTGGTACCAGGGTATGGTTAAGAAACACATTTGAACCACCAAATGAATCTCTTGGAGCTTTATATATGTTACAGAGGTGATTTTTATAAGTCATAAACATTTGTCAGAATTCCTGGGGTACTTTGTGTGAGGTTCACCCCTTTTTGCTCACAAAATGCCTGTGCTAAAAAAGCCATTTTTTGGTAGGATCATATTTAGGAGACTTTCAAAACTGTCCTTTCATGTGACTCTTTAAGGCTTTTTTCCTCTTCTTCAGTACACATTGAGGACACAAAATCCATTAAGTTTATGTTGCAATTTGTGTAAGTTGACCAACATTGTAATGCAGTTGTGCAATCTTTCAGACCGTTACAGCCAACGTAAGACTTTTCAGTTTTAGCTTCACGTCAGAGTTGTTGTGAGTCATTTTCTGACACAATTACTGTCCTTTGACACCAATTTTTGTGTACCAAACCAGAATCAAAGTACTGTCCATTTAATTGATACAAACTTCCCACACTTTGTGTGTAAAACAGACAGACTTCTACTGCACATTAATGTGAATGAGCTCATCAGAAAGACAGACAGGTATTCACCAGGATCTGCCTACCATAGATGTACTGAAGCACATGTTGCTCTGCCCTCCACACAGCCAGACATCTCCGAACAGAACATCTGTCAGAGTGGCTGTGCTGTTCTCAACTTCTGCTATCACAGTGTAGGGACCACCGGCTTCAACTGGGTCAAGGGTGACTCTCCAGATACCTGTACAAACAGTCATTAGTACATGGACTGTAAACAAAATAAAGTGATCAAATGAATAAGTGAAAGATTGGATACCTTTAGGACTAAGGATAGTGCCGTATACATTTTACTTCAGGGGCTGGTGTAAGGAGGGGAGACCAATTTAAGAAGCATTTCTATTAGGCTGGGAAATATGTCAGTAGTATATCGATATTCTTATGGACTAGATATCGTTCTCTTGAGATGATCCGTTAAAAAAAAAAAGTTGAGAAAACTCAATTTCAAGACAACTGTCTTCAATGAGACTTTGAAACAGAAATGAGAAGAAACAGGTTGAAACATGAAGAAACAGATTATAATAAACAGAAGACATGATGCAATAACTGTCACACTTAAATGAAGAACTTCTGCTAGTTGCTCAACCTGCATCTTCACTGTTTAATCTGTGGTTACACAACAAAAGTTCTGATACAAAAAAATGGGGTCTCTGCCATACATGCCCCTGTCAGAATCACTCAGTTTGGCCTCTGCCTCCGTTCAGTGGTACCCTGTGGATGTCAGCATATGCCTCCCAGGTGACAACAATTGGCTGTACTCACCTTTTGTCACAGTGGCTGTTGCGCTGTTCTGTTTTGTTGGTCCTGACAAGGAGATGGTGACCTCTTCACCCTCAGGGCCATAGCCCCACAGCACAGCACTCTCTGGAGACTTCTGCAGCACCATGTGGTCTCCATAGTAGGAGGCAAAGCGCAGGATCCCATCTACACACACACACACACACACACACACACACACACACACACACACCTTAACATCCTTTACTGTTTAACAGTGTGGGCTTTTTTCTTTTCTCTTCTTTGTGTCTAATCTTTTTACTTGAGTGAGTCATCTTCTCAAACATAGACAACTTCAGATGTTGACACTGTTTCTGAAATGTTCTAAATGAATAAAACTCATACTGGACAAACGTTCCAAATAAAGAAATCAGATCTCTTCTCAGCCTGCATCATGCTGTCAGTTACATAATGAATCAAACTTGGGGGACAACAACAATAATATAAACTAAACAAAATAGTCAAGTCGATTTTATATAGCTATTAAACCTAAAATCACCAATTATACTTCAGGGGCTTTACAGCATACCACAACGCCCTCTATCCCACTGGTTCCAAAGCTGGGGGTCCCTACCCCCACGAGGGGTTGCCAAAAGGTCAAAAGGGGTTGCAAGGCCTTCTTGATTTTATGGGGTGTAAGAAAACATTTTGTATTAATTTCTTAAATAATGACAAGACATTTTCAAGCTCTGTGTTTGGCATTCTTTTAGGGTTGCCCCTTGAGTCGACGCTTCGAATCATTAGCCGGAGCCCCTGTAGTCAACTGAGATTCACCCACTAGAGTATTTGCACATATTGGCAAAGCCTCTCTGTTGCTGGGGCAGTAAGAAAACAAAGCTACAAACAACAACAACGACAACAATAATAAATTAAACAATAATAAAACAAAAAAAGAACAGAAAAAGAGGGAAGAGGAGAAAAGAAAAAAATGTTCAGTCTGGTGGTAAGACCTTAAGCAAGTTGAAATATATAATGAACAGCTGCCATTTCCCAAAGAATTCTTCAGTAACCCCTCAGTTCACAACTGATCGTTGAAGTGGAAGACGGTTATTAAAGATGTAAAAGCTTTAGTGTCTAACTTTTTAGAGGTGAATAGACTATAGTCTTGAGGGCCACCAAATATCTCAAGGGTGTAAGAAAACTATTAGGCCTATATGTATATACACAGTTGCAATATCTCAGTATTTCATTGATTTCTATGAAAAACATTACATGACAATATTATTTTTAAAGTTCAGATTATGATTTAGTTAAAATATAAACTTTAAAAAACGAGAATACGGGCAGGGTGAAGACCTGCACGTTAGCTATATTCACAGGGCCTTTATCAAACAGCTGCGCCCTGTATTTCAAGAGAACGTCCCACGTTAATAAAAAAAAGTGCTTCTATAAAATGTGATAACAGCGTTAATAATTTGTTATTTCATTTCTTATTGCATTGTTATTTTGAATAAAAATCAATGTAATAAAGCATGAAATATATTATTATTATTTAGCTACTGGGGCAGTGTCAGCAGCATTGGCACTGCCAGAAATGTAAACGCATTGCAGACTACTGCTGACACACACACACACACACACACTTTGTCTGACTGTACTCACCAGAGTTGTGCACAGTGGCTGAAAGTATAAAAACAACACATATTGTTACAGCCATGACAAGTGGAAAACCCACGTTAACAAAAATCTGCAGAGTTCTGTCAGACGAAACCATGAGTGTCATCTTATATGTTCTCACTGACGGGCCATGTGACAAAGAAAGCGTCATTAACAACTGACACTTGAGTGATTTCTGCCCCAAGTTGGGCGAGTCCAAGGAAAAATCAGCTGTTGAAGCGTTCCTCTGACGTCATCCAGAAGCGCTGCTGACTGCGGACCTTCAAAATAAAAGAACCGTTGAGATTACGCAACTAACATAATAGTTTAAACTTCTTATTACTTATATTGAAAAAAAAAAAACACACATACATTTTATGAACCATTTGAAAGTCTGTCGCAAAATAATACTCATATGCCCATATATTTCAAGTGTCTTTACCAGAGGTGGAAGAACTAGCCTACTCACATCATACAGTTAAAAAAAATCACCACAGTGTAGAAATAAACCCTTATGATTTCAATATTTTTCTTATAGCTACTGCAAGGAGTTTTTAACATGAAACAGTCTGTATTTAATACTGCTGCCTCTATATGACCTACATAGACGAAGAAGACTATCCGAGATCGGCTATTTCTATATAATTATTCCAGTTCCCTGCCTGTGGGTCGGATTCTCGTTGAAATCAGATGAAACAAGCCAGGGGCCAAAACACGGGCCTCCAAAATCAACAAAATATACAAGTTCTTTTGTAGCTTTAAGCAAAAGTACAAAAGAATAAGCATTACAAAAATAAAAGTACTCATGCAGAATGGCTCCATTGCACCATAATGTGTATTATATAATTGTATTATAATTACCGAATCATTATTTGATTATAATCATTGATAAATTCATATCACTTCAATGTTACAGCTAAAAATAGGGCTCATATTAATAACTTTATATACTGCTGTACAGCTTAATATGTAATAGCATCATATTATATTTGTTGATGATAATCTGAACCTGTAAAGTACTAAATTTATCATATAAATGTTATGGAGTAAAAAGTTCAACATTTCCCTCTGAAAAGTAGTGGAGCCTCATATTACATAAAAAAAACCTATATATTGTTATTTTCAGGATTTCATTGGTTATAAAAGCACCAGTCATCCACACAATCTGTTACAGTTGGCTTTTGTCTTTACACAGAAGATTAGAGGGAGGCAGGATGTAAGCGGAGGGTTACAACTTCTGCTGGTTTGTTCATGCAGTTTGTGGGTATTTGTCAATAGAAACCATATATTTTGGACTAAATAAATCACTGGAATTAGATAAATTGGACCTTTGCCAATAAAACACAACAGGTTAGTGTCTATTCAAAGCTATCATATCAATAAAAGCCAAAAAGCCTAAATAAATAAATAAAACTAAAGTTCTTAGAGCTGCAGAATTATATTGTAACTCTGAGGGTTTGCCTTTTTCATTATGCACTGTCATTTAAATGTTAATAATAAAAATGTGTACTGATGCAGCTTGAAGGAAAAATGAACATGCCTATTGTTGTTTGTAAGAATGAAAGTGAGGATTTTTCATTTTGCTGAATACAAATGTTTTGTACTCTGACAAGTCTTCTGTGTTGTGTCCTCCGGTAACTGTACTGAAACTCAGCTCAGCAATGGTCCTGCATGCTGCAGATACTGCTGGTCTTGGTGCATCTGCTGTTTAGTGATTACTTCAGTGGAGCCCACTATATTTAATTCTTGTCTCATGACAGCCTACAGATACTGTACTGAGGCTGCAGGGCTTGGCAAAGCACTCATGTTTGTTAATTAGGTAGCTTGTTTTGCATATTGGTAAAAATAACACTTAAATTATGTCCAGTAATTTCTCATTCACTCATGATAAAAAATATAGAATTGTTGGTGCTGACTTGCTAAAAAATAAATATTAATCTAAAAATACTCAAATGGAGTAAACAAAATTACAAAATAAATCACCTTTTAATTTATACATCCTCAACAGCACTTGTAACAAATTGTAGTAGTCAAATAATCAAGCATTAAGTTAAATCGCCTGAAATTATCAGAGTGCCTTTTGCCCTCTAGTGGCCAAAGAAGTAGCCTAAATAGCACATAATTACAGAACAAGATTTTTAAAATCCAGATAACTTAAAACAGTTGTTTTCAAACTGGAGGCCAGGGACCAACACTTTCTGAAATGTTTTTGAAGGAATTAAACCAATTAATGGACAAACTTTCCAAACATAGAAACCATATCACTTCTGAGCCCAGTATGCAGCTGGTAGTTACATCATTTATTAAACCTGGGGAACACCAACAATAAGATAAATTAAAAAAAATAGTCCAGTTAATTTTATTAAGCTATACAACCCCAAATCATAAATTATATTTAAAGTGCTTTACAATCTATACAGCATACCACAACACCCTCTTCCACAACACCCAGCATTTCATTGATTTCTGTGAAGAAAACTGTTAATGAAAATGTTATTTTCAAACTTAAGATTATTATTCAAAATGTAAAGTTTACAAAAAAAATCTAAGTGGAAAAGGGCACAAGCTACATTCATAGAGCCTTCACTGTCTGTTAAACAGCCCTGAAGTAGAAAACAACAAAAGTGTCAGGGGGAAGAAAACACTGAATTTGTCAAAAAAAAAAAAAAAAAAAGAAAGAAAAAAAAAGCCTATTAAATAAAACATACCCCCCCCCACCCACACACACATACACACACACACACACACACACACACACACACACACACACACACACACACACACACACCACACAAAAATAAAGAGTGCAAAGTGCAAGTTCCTGAAAATATCAGGTAAACTCATCTCTAATGTAACACTCACAGGAAATAATCTGCTCTCAATTCATCCAAATCACTTGTTTTACACAAACTTCTTAATTGGCTCAATAGTTTAGCATTTGTTGTTATTGTTTTGCATTGAGTGTAATATGAAATATCCATAAAATATGTCACTTATGATAGAAATACAGTTCGTTAAGGAATGAGGTTGGGCACTACTGTGCTATCCTTTCACCCTCAGTTAATAAACAACTTGACTGCTTGTGAAACTTCAAAACTTGTTCACATAATTGCATAGTTTCTCAAATCTGCCCCCTCAGATGCCCAGAGCAGCCTCATGAGGTGAATCCTCATGAAAGCCCAAAGTAATTATCATCTATGGACTAAAACAACAGCATGAAAAATGAAATCAGGTGTAACATTAATTATCCAACAGTTTACCAGCCAGGTGTTTATTTTGCTGAAGCATTTTACGCATTTTCCCGTAGTAAAGATAAATGAACATGCTGCGTTCTGTTGGCACGCCATTTAACACAAGGTTTCAACACTTATATGGAGATAAGTGATGGATATGAGCAGGAGAACAGGAGGGCTGCTGGAGCATAAAATAATGAGAGAACTGCAATGTGAGGAATAGAAATGTGTGCAGGGAGTGTATTTATAGTGAGATGTATATATTCAAAGGGCTACGTTAAATTATTTGCCCTCTGCATTAATGCCTAAAAGGGATCATTTGACCCTGCAGCTTTCAGTGTGCACCCACTGTGTCAATTACATGTCCCTTCAAAGGCCACAGATAATATTTTAAAGTTGAAATTGCTGATTTATCTTAATGCACACCTCAGGCTCAGGGTATGTTCAGCCGCTGTGTGTGCTAAGTGCTATTCATACTTCATAAAATTAACGTACATGAGTCAGATACTGTATTGTGAATGCTTTGTTCTTATTTTGTTTAGCATAGATTTGCCTTTTAATTTCAGATTCCTAGTCTAGCCCATCCCTGTCAGCTCAAATGCTAATTGACACAGCCATCAAATCCTACCCCAGCCTTGTTAGAGCATCTGTGAAACAACTTCCAACACAAAGGCAGTTGAACATATGCCACTTTAGACATGATGAAGCGGAAACAGAATGGGATCCATCTCTCTGAACTTACTGTTTGGGAGAGATGTGTCTGTGTGACTCTAGGATCTAAAATAGGTAATATAGTCCTTTTATTCCATTAGCAGTTACATTTTGGTACCCACCCACACTATATCTGCTAGAAATCACTCATATGGAAATGTTATCACTTTTAGAATTTCTTTGGTTCATTTGGTTTTAGACTGCAAACTGGAGGCACAACAATACAGTCAACAACTAAAATATAATTTCTATCATGCAAATTTATGATTTTTCTTTGTGAAAATGAGAGCTGAAATTCTCCCAAAGCATTTTTTTCTAATCCCGAAAATGTGATTTTAAATATTTAATCTTAATCTCATGCAGGTCAGAGCATATCTGAAAGCCTATGTCTATGATAATTCCCAATGAGGGAAATGCAAATGTTGTTCTTGTTGGCTTCACAACTGAAGCTCTGCTGACCTGTCAACTATCAAAGTCGTTTACTGAAATCCAGAAGAATATTTTCTGTAAACAAAGTGGACACTGTTCACTTAGCTTGAATTGTTTCAAAATGACCTTCCCATGGAGGGAAGGTGCAGTAAGTAAATTAAAAGATTGAATTAAAAGTATTAATCATGCTGAGGCAATTTGAGTAAATATAAACGCATATAAATTAAATATTTTAGGATCCTGAAGCATTTCTTTTGTGTAATTATAAATGTTGTGAGAATGTACCAGTCTTGAACATCATAAAACTTAATAAACATATTGCAATTATTTTCCCAATATTAGAATCTCAAATAATTTATAAAAGAGAGCCAAACCAAATTAAGGCGACTGTTTTGCTTTGAGAAATGACCACAGTGAATGACTTTTTCTGCATTGGTTTTCTTCACTTTTTCTCTAACTTTGTTAATCAAATCTAATCAAAGTTGATCGGCTGTTCATAACTCTGCGAGCTCATGTAAAGTTCAGCCTGTTATCTGGAAAATAAAAGCTCACTGCTCTGAAAATACACACTCTGGAGTTTGAGTTCAGTGACTGCCTGTCTTACTGTCTGCAGACTCCATGAACATTTTGTTCAGTTTCTACGTCTTCTACAAAATTATCAATGATCTCTTACGACTCATATACAGACACAAACTCATTCAGAAAACATTCAGCACTAATTTGAAGTCTGATCAATGTGAAACAAAACAGTTATTCTGGCACAGAATCTCTGATCTGTGATCTCTGATGACATATCATGGTCATATTGTGATTTATTATAGTAAACATTACAGATTTCACCTTTAACTGAACATTTTAATTACAAGCAATTAGTGCATGAATTTTAAAGTTCTGATTGTAAAAATGCTATAATGTAACAGTTTCCCACAATGTGCTGTTTTTTCCACGTTGAACGTTGAAAAGATCAGAAGATTAACCACTCCTTCCTTTGAAGGGCAACTTTGGCATGTTTCATGTGTTTATCCAGTCAGTGTTGATGGTAAATGTGGTCAGTTGAAGCAATAAATTCCTTAGTGTGTTATATTGACAGAGAAGGAGTTTAATGCTGCAAATCTATTGTTCTTCTGCATCCAATGTTGTCACAGTGATGTAGTTGGCATTAACAAAGAACTACAGGCTCTTTCAGCTTGGATTTGTAGTCTCCACCTCTGGGTAGCCAGGGTGTGTGCTAGATAAGTATTTTTGTTACCTAACACTATATTTTGGCCAAAGTAACAGCTATAAGCTACAGTGGGGGATACATGTCAACATGGGTGTGGGAGTCAGGTCAGTATGGTGCTCACAAAAATGCAAAATTAATTAAAGCTGCAAGCAGCGTTGAATGGGCCCTCGCACCACTCTTTGATCTAACTTTGTTGCGGTAGAGTGCAATCAGTGAGTCAAGCAGGTCCACCCCACCCATTTTCTTGTTATATTCTTGCACCACAGCAGGGCAGGGGACAGTGATGTTTTTCTTCTGCTTGCAATCCCACCTGTAATGATAATAATAGATTATTTATTTATTTATTTATTTATTTATTTATTGCTTTACATTTGAAAACATAGTATCAGATAATATATTTTAGCAGAAGAAGATGATATAATAAAATAATATAAATTGATATCACCTGTCAACTTCGGTCACAGGGTTGGCTCCGATGTGGTCACTCAGAAGGGTCACAGAGCGGTTGTCGTACCACTTGACAAAATGCAAGGTGGTTTCTCTCACCATGGCCATCTTCTCTTCGAATGCCCCATGTCCTGCTCTCTTCAGATCAGCATCGCTCTTCAGGTTGACCCCAGGTAATCTGTTGCCACGAACAGTGCCAGGGCACCGATTCCCTGCTCAGCCAATGTGACTACAAGAGGGACACTAGTGAACCAATTGTCAAAGAAGAGCTTGTAGTTCTCTTCCTTGGGGATTGGCTGGGCCAGTCGGAGGACGACATTTCCACTAGCTCCAACATCTGGCAGCTCAGGAGGTTGGTCGACTCTCCCAGTGTAGACCTCAAGGTTGTATGGTATTCCATCAGATCCTGCCAAGATGAGAATTTTATAGCCCCACTTCTTTGGTTTTGATGGTAGGTACTCTTTCAACCTGTGTCTCTCCTTGAATGGCACCATCTGCTCATCTATGGTGAGCTTCTCACTCATTGGGATGGAGACCAATTTGGATGTCAGGTGAGTGACCAGAGGACGTATTTTGTAGAGGGGATCATCTTGTTCCTGTCCCTTGTTGTTGTTGATGTGGAGGGACTTCTTGATGGCTTCCCATCTGTTGAGGGTCATTGTGTCTGCTACTTTGGACACTCGGGTGGCTTTGTTCCAAAACATTCGAGTTGCTGGCAGGCCAAAGAGGGACATGTAGACCACAGTGCTGAGGAACTGCTCTAACTCGTTGGTGGTAAGGTTTAAGGGCTTGTTGGATTCCTCTACAATAACTTCAAGAATGTCTTCAGAGAAGAACTTTCTTAAGTATTGGACGGGGGACAGGACGTCATCAGCTTTTGGCAGCTGGCCCTGCCAGTCTGGGTAGGCATCGATGGATGTGTGTGCTTTTCTCCATCTTGGGAGGTGAGACACTTCACCCTCCTCTTCATTTGAATCTCCCTCTTCCTCAGAGTCACTAGCTTGTGGCTGGTGTTCTTCTGAAAAGAAGAAAAAAGAAAAAATATTAGAAAGAAATAAATGCAACAGGAAGATGCACACGCACACGCACACGCACACACACACACACACACACACACACACACAATTACTTTACCAACTGACCCCTGACCCCTCACTGACCCCTGAGCTCCTAAGTGTCCCTCAAACCTGATTAAGGGATCCACTCCTCCACTTCACTGTCACTCCCTGAAAGCTCACTGTCCTCACTTTCTTGAGGGAATGTCCCTAACTGCACATTCCCTTGGTTTCCTTCCATAAAGGGTTTTTACGTCCATGTCCTGTAATTATCAGTAGATTGTAAAGTAAAAAACATTGACTATGATCATATAAATGCACACAAACACATCTCTACACACACATATGCTAATGCATTATATTGCCTGAAAAAAATTAGGCTAACTGCACAGTGTTGCCTTGAGGCAATGAATGAAACAGTTTTACTGTATAAATAAATTAAAAAAGTAGAACAAACAATCAAATATACTTCTTAACATATTCATGCACATGCAAGTATTTTTTATATACATTTATTTCAATATAAACATGTAAAATAGTGATCTTTATCTTACCTTCTAATGGAGATGTCTCTCATGTAGTGCAGCTTGCAGAAAGGGGTTGTCATGACATTTCATGTCACCAGCAGGAGGCGCTATGAAAATCATGGAATATTGTCATGCATATGTGTTCAGGGCAAGATGGTTATGAAACATGGTACGGTTGGCGCAGATCTGACCCTGTATGCCAAAGTTATAACCATTTCCTGTGGCATGGTGAATCATCAAAATTAGTCGCCACCTCACGGCCACACCCTTTAACAGAAATGCAATCTTTTAATAACGTTTAATCACAAACTAGTCTAGATGGTACACACCAATTTTGAAGCCAATTTGATGAATCCAGTTGGAGGAGTTTGTTAAAATTCGACACGTGGAAAACTGCAAAAATGACCACGAAATTCAAAATTTTCTGTTGGGTTTAGGCTATTGGATGACATCCTTTTTTGTGTGTCTGCGCATGATCTATGTGTGTACCGATTTTCATGCAAATCAGTGAAACGTTTCGGTAATGGCAGCGTCTACTGGCTCATGAATTTCCATTTATACCTCAAAATTCAGAAACTGCTGAAGGCGACAGATTCAAAATGTTTGTTGCATGAGGCTCATTGTCACCAACACAAGTCATTAAACGTCTCTTCCCAGTCAAGATTTAAAAATAAAAGTCACGTTTGTTTACAGGAATGTGTACAGTCCTGCAGGGTTCAGTGTAAAGTGTTACGATAAGTGATCAGTATTTAAGTTTGTGAATTAAATCATCTTCACTCCATGAGACTGGATGTATGTGTGTGTGTGTGTGTGTGTGTGTGTGTGTGTGTGTGTTTGAGGAGAGAGAGAGAGAGAGAGAGAGAGAGAGAGAGAGAGAGAGAGAGAGAGAGAGAGAGTGTGTTTATATGTAAATAAGCCTCCTCAGTAGGACTGTGCCGGTGTGCAGTCTGTGTTTCCTTCTGTGTTCTCACACTGTAATAATGTTCATTTTGTCTGTAGGTATAAAATGGAAATTTAGCTGAAAATTTTTTTTTTTCTCTCAGTGTGTTTTGAAAAGTTGATTTGTATAAATGGCACTGACTGACATTAAACTGATTTCTGTGATTTTAGTGGTGTGACGTTTAATTTATCCTTCACACACAAACACACAAACATTTTTTATCACAACCAGAGTCTCAGTTTACAGCTCGAGATCTAAACAGATGTCATGGTTTATCTGAGCAGAAGTGAGGTCAAAGGTCAAATTTAACAAACTCCATTATCTCATAAAAAATATATGTGATTAAAGCTGTTTGTGTAAATAATCTCTCTGCTTTAGTTTAATTACACTCTGTTCCCTGAACGTTCGTCTCTTATTTCAGTAAAAGCACATCAGTTTGGTTTCTCTCAGTTTCCTGTGTCTGACGTCATGATGTCTGCGTCTTTTTCAGATTTTTCTGGCTTAAGTTGAGCTGCTGTTTTCTATATTATAGAATATTTTGTGATCTAATAATATATGGAGTCAGATATCTGGTCCACCTGAGATGATTTAATTGTGTCATCTTAAGTTTTCGTAAACTCACTGAACAAAACTAGCGAACGTTAAATCAGGCAAACATTATAAATTACATTAATTATATTTAACAAACTAAAATAACACACTAAGATTACTATGAAATATACTATACTATAAAAATAATAATAATATACTACACCATTTTGCTATGAAAATACTTTTTCTAAAACTATAATATTCAGTTGTGAAGGAGCAGTATTTTACTTTTTGTTAAAGCAAATACTTGAGTTGAAAACTCAACTTCAATTTAGTTTGTGTTAATGCAAACTGTTCATTTGGAAGCAATCAGATAATTAAATACATCTCATTAAGAGGAACTGTATCCATCTAACTTGTTATCCATCCATCCATCCATCTTCTTCCACTTCTCCGGGACCGGGTCGCGGGGGCAGCAGTCTAAGCAGGGATACCCAGACTTCCCTCTCCCCAGACACTTCCTCCAGCTCTTCTGGGGGAATCCCGAGGCGTTCCCAGGCCAGCCGAGTGACACAGTCCCTCCAGCGTGTCCTGGGTCTTCCCCGGGGCCTCCTCCCGGTGGGGCATGCCCGGAAACACCCTCCCAGGAAGGCGTCCAGGAGGCATCCGGTATAGATGCCCGAGCCACCTCAGCTGGCTCCTCTCGATGTGGAGGAGCAGCGGCTCTACTCTGAGCTCCTCCCAGGTGACAGAGCTCCTCACCCTATCTCTAAGGGAGCGCCCCACCACCCTGTGGAGGAAACTCATTTCGGCCGCTTGAGGTGCTAATTCTCATCCCAGCCGCTTTGCACTCGGCTGCAAACCGCCCCAGCACATGCTGAAGGTCTGATTCGAAGGAGCCAACAGGACAACATCATCCGCAAAAAGCAGAGATGAGATCCCGTGGTCCCCAAACCGGACTCCCTCCGCCCTTGGCTGCGCCTAGAAATTCTGTCCATAAAAATAATGAACAGAACCGGTGACAAAGGGCAGCCCTGCCGGAGTCCAACATGCACTGAGAACAGGTCTGACTTACTGCCGGCAATGCGAACCAAGCTCCTGCTCCGGTCATACAGAGACCGCACAGCCCTTAGTAGAGGGCCGCGGACTCCATACTCCCGAAGCACCTCCCACAGATTGCCACGAGGGACACGGTCGAATGCCTTCTCCAAGTCCACAAAACACATGTGAACTGGTTGGGCAAACTCCCATGAACCCTCAAGCACCCTGCGGAGGGTATAGAGCTGGTCCAGTGTTCCACGACCAGGACGAAAACCGCATTGTTCCTCCTGAATCCGAGGTTCGACTACCAGCCGAATTCTCCTCTCCAGTACCCTGGAATAGACTTTACCAGGGAGGCTGAGGAGTGTGATCCCCCTATAGTTGGAGCACACCCTCCGGTCCCCCTTCTTAAATAGAGGGACCACCACCCCGGTCTACCAGTCCAGAGGCACTGTCCCCAACTGCCACGCGATGTTGCAGAGGCGTGTCAACCAAGACAGCCCTGCAACATCCAGAGACTTAAGGTACTCAGGGTGGATCTCATCCACCCCCGGTGCCTTGCCACCGAGGAGCTTCCGAACTACTTCAGTGACTTCAGCCTGAGTGATGGATGAATCAACCTCTGGGTCCGCAGCCTCTGCTTCCTCTACAGAAGGCGTGACAGTGGGATTGAGGAGATCCTCGAAGTATTCCTTCCACCGCCCGACAATATCCCCAGTTGAAGTCAACAGCTCCCCACCTCCACTGTAAACAGTGTTGGCAGGGTACTGCTTCCCCCTTCTGAGGTGCCGGACGGTTTGCCAGAATCTCTTCGAGGCCGACCGGTAATCCTCCTCCATGGCCTCCCCGAACTTTTCCCATACCCGTGTTTTTGCTTCCGCAACCACCCGGGCTGCAGCACGCTTAGCCTGCCGGTACCTGTCAGCTGCCTCAGGAGTCCCACGAGCCAAACAAGCTCGATAGGACTCCTTCTTCAGCTTGACGGCATCCCTTACTTCCGGTGTCCACCACCAGGTTCGGGGATTGCTGCCGCGGCAGGCACCGGAGACCTTACGGCCACAGCTCCGAACGGCCGCGTCAACAATGGAGGCGGAGAACATTGAACATAACTTGATTTTAAAGAAAACTTTAAAGAAAAATTTATTTGTTAGCAACTGAAATATATTTTTTAAGTTGGTCCAATAATTCTCCTGTTGTACATTTAATGTTATAGTATATACTTTGACACCATACCTTCATAATTTAATTATTATTATTTTTTTTTTTTAGTTGTCCACTCATGAACAAGGGAAATATTTCTAGCACACACTGTAAAAAGGAAAAACTTGAGAATAGATCTTTGAGTTTTGAGTCAAACTCTTTAAGTTTTGAACAAGTTTTATTTTCTCTCTATGGTAGAATCTACCAGAACTAAAACTAAAAAACAAAAAAACTAAACTAAAACTGTTATTTTTCAACATCATTGCTGTTTTACACTTATTTTGCATGTCTTTGACCAAAACCTGGAGGAGGATTAAAAAGAAAGATTTATAAAAACTCAAAATTCAAAGAGGAAAAGAGTCTCTGTGGTTTAAAGAAAAGACAAACTCGTCAGGTTTAAATTACATCCAAATTTATTCAAATTGTAAAGTCACCAATCAGCCTGACCTGCATGTCTTTAGACTGTGGGAGGAAACCGGAGCGCCCGGAGAAAAACCCACGTAGACACGGAGAGAACATACGAACTCCACACAGAAAGCCGGCCCGTGGGCTCAAACCCAGAACCTTCTTCCTGTGAGGCGACAGTGCTAACCACTGCGCCACCGTGCTACCCTGGATGTTTGGACTCATCTGAGGAAGATAAGTCCAAACATCCATGTTTCTGAAAAAGAGAGACAAGTATTAGTGTTTGTATGACACATTGAAATGTGTTGAACCCTAAAAAATGTAAAGAATCACAAAATCAACACTACAAAAAAACACAAAAAACAAAAAAAAACAATTTAAATGCTAAAAATTGTTAACAGTGTGTGTGTGTGTGTGTGTGTGTTAGTGTTGGTGTTGTGTTATCTGAATCTTGGTTGATGCTGCAGCTGTCTGATGTCCTCTGTGTGAGTCCAGGATCCTCCTTCCTTCCTGTATAAGACAGAACAACATCTGCAGCATTTGTATGACACTTGAATATGTATTGAAAGTTTGTGTTGAGTTAGAGTCCTGCACCGGGTCAGGTGACCGCCGGGCGACCCGCAAAAATGTTGTATAACGGGTAAAAATGAAGTAATTCTGGGCGGCCAGCAAGTGGGACCAAAAATATTGCAGGTACAAAACAATGATATGTGTTATTGGCATTTAAATCCTCTAAAACAGTCATATGAAGTCTCATCAGCTGGCAGGTTTTTATTGTGAAAGCCTGCCAGCTGATGCCCAAACAATGGGACGTCACTGTTTGATCTGACAGCAATGTTGGCCAGTTGAGAGCTAAAACGGACGAACGTAAAGGCAAAAATTGTTGTCACATGCGCGAGTGTCTGTCTGTTTTTTTGTGCGTAATCATCAATCATTGGTTCCAGATTGTGTCCAGATTCGACTTGTAGATAATTTTGGGCAACAGGTCAGTTCTGCGAGTTTGTAAAAACTGGACCAGTGCAGGAGTCTGGATTGTGTGTGTGTGTGTGTGTGTGTGTGTGTGTGTGGTGTGTGTGTTGCGCGTAGGTGCGATGTTATCTTAGCCATGGGTGATGTTGCAGCTGCTCCAGGGTGGGCCGCTGCTTTGGGTCAGAGTCAAACACGTTTGCAGGAAATCTTGACAGTCTGGAGAGGAAGAAAGACGAGAAGAGGTGAAGGTGGCGGCTCCAGTGATCCTTCAGAATGTGAATTAAATCAACTGATTTGTGTCCAGAGCTGTAAGAGTAACTAAGTAGTAATACTTTATTACTGTGCAACTTCTTACTTTTACTACCTTCATTTTACACAAATATCTGAAGTTTCTACTTCTTTGCATTTTAAAAACAGGACCATTACTTCAGATTTAATGCATTGAGGGGAATTATTGATTATTTTATTTTGCATCATTGCACGCTGCTTCCAAACCTAAATGGACGGAACGATAACACTAGAAAAGATGATTTCTTGGTGTATCAATCAGTGTGTATCACACATGATGGACGTAACCAGATAAAAAGGACAAAACAAGTCAAAAAATGGCATCAAGATGAAAAAGATGTAAAATTAAGAACAAGGTGATAAACGTCCTTCAGAGGACATCTTTTCTCTTTTATACTTTGAGAACATTTCAGACTGTTTTTCACTTTTACTGCAGTGCACAAGTTGAATCAGTGCTTCTACTTTTACTGGAGTCTTTTTTCTACTTGAGTAAATAATCTGTGTCGTGTTTCCACCTCTGTGTCCGTCTGTGACAGGTTTGTTCTTCTTACCTTTTGACAGCTTTCTGTTGATCCTGAGCTTGTTTGCGGCAAACATCGTGGTCTCAAATTTGACTTTTCTGTGGAGTGAATCGAATAGGACCACTCCCATCTGCCACACTGTGGTGGGTCCGGCCCTGTAGGAAAACTGAACGTACCACTCCGGGGGGACGTGAGCAGGCGTCCCTGGAATACATCATATAATAATAATAAAGGTGAGAGGATGAGGATGAAGGATGAAGGATGAAGCTTTGTTTAAATGTGAAAAGCACAGATGCAGGAGTGAGTCAGAAGTTTGACGTCTTACCACAGAAGTTTCGGAACAATGATTTTTTCTTGGTAAAACAGCCCAGACCAAAGTCGATGAGACGAACACGCGGGACCTCCGAGCCGGTCTCAATCAGGATATTTTCTCTCTTGATGTCCCGGTGGAAGATCTGCTGATCCTCAAGTTCTTTGGCTGCGCTAACCAGCTGTTTCAGGATGATCTGAGAGAGAGAAAGAGAGAGAGAGAGAGAGAGAGATCAGAGAGAGTTAGATGGCAAGTTACACCCTCTGTCGCAAAAAATACCTTAAATTTCAGACTTAAGTTTGTCTTTTAAGTGAAATATTTCCCTAAGCTAAGGTTGTCTCCTTGTCTAAATGTTTACTCTCATAATACAGCACATGTGCACATCAGTTACCATGGTAACACTTCACTCAAAATTCAACTAAATTCAACTAATTTTTCCATAAGTTCTTGTTCTTGTCGTGGAAAAGGTTTGACACACAGACAAGGATCGTCCAGCAGCTCACCTTGGCCTCCTTCTCCCGCAGGGATCCTCCGTTGTTTTTGACGTAATCGAAGAGGTCTACGCAGGGGACAGGTCTCTCCATCACCAGGATCAGCTTGGGCCCAGATCGTACCAGTCCAGCAGGGACACGGGAGCCGACGTCCCCGCTGATTCAGATGTTCCGGCCCGAGCTTCAACATGATGGCCACCTCCACCGAGACCTGTCTCCCTTCCTTGTCCTGAAACATCACAACAGAATGAAGGAGAGACGTTCCACAGACACCACAGAGAACCAGACCAGAATCCATAACAGAACCATGATACACTCAGTGTGTGAGTGCAGTGATGAAAACAGCAGTCGATCACTCACCAGTGTGTTGTGTGTGAGTGTTTTTTCTTTTGGGATGTGTTTGATGGCAACCTACGAGACACAAACAGAGGTTAGCACCTCCTGACCCTGCTGTGTGTGTGTGTGTGTGTGTGTGTGGAGAGAACGTGTGTGTAACACTTACCGGTAAATTATCTGCTTTGCGAAAGCCAGCAAACACACACCCGCAGCCTCCTTCACCAGCTGATCCTGCTGCTCATATTTGGCCTCAAATTCAGCTACACAGACACACAAACACACATTTTTATGCAAACTTCTGGTCACTTTTGAAAGATAAGATGCTAAAGAATATGAATCCATTGTGTTTAAACATATTTCTGTTACCAAATCTGAATTTCAAAGCAACATCTCAATTATAACGAGTGATCCAATATTTCAAATGGACAATTGTGCAACTGAATTTTTCTTCCTGCTCCTAGACTACAACTGTAACTGCAAATCTGATGGAAATGCATTAAATTACAACATTTATGAACATGTTCAGGTTTTGCGCATGTTTATGTTGGCTGTTACTGTGGGTTTTACTTCAAAACATGATTTATTTTCATGAAGCCATAACATAAACCTCCCAAAAACATTGAAATATGAATAAACAATGATTATTGATGAATATTGAAGAGTTGCATGTTTGCACAGAGAGATAAATGGAGAATACGAGGGCCTAAATAGTCTCAGTGTGAGTAGCATGAAGCAGCAGACCAGTAGTGGTGAAAATGTGGTGAAATGTAGGTTGATAGAGAGCGCTAGAGAGTTTTTGATGTGGTCATTAATCTGCCTGGTGTTTGCAACGTGTTATGATGATCATTTGATGTGCAACATAAATATGTTTCTACATGATTAGTTTTAATCTTTTGTGGCATTTGTGGTGTAATCCTAATTTTACACTCAGGCTGCAGGAATCATTACTTACCTATTGGGGAACCTGCTGTCAAATCCTCTTGGTCCTCCTGTCGGTTCTCCTGGTCCCTCTCCTGGTGGTCCTGGTTTCTCCGGGTCCTGGTTCTCTCTGGTTTCTCCTGGTGGTCCTGGTCCCTCTCCTGGTTCTCCTTCTGGTCCTTCTCCTGGTGGTCCTGGTCCTTCTCCCGGTTCTCCTTCTGGTCCTTCTCCTGGTTCAGATCTGGTGTCCTCGTCCTCTTGCTGCTCGGTTCCTCTCCAGTATGATCAGCAGCCTTCCTCTTACCTCTCCTCCTCCTCGTGTTGCTGCTGCCCTCTACAGAGAGAAGAACCCAGAAGAACATCAGCTACCCATGGTAATTTATAATGATGAGATTCAAAGTTGAAATTATGAGATAAAAAGTGAAAAAATATGAGTTTAACTTGTTTATCCATATACTTTATCTCAAGAAAAAAAGTGTGTAAAAGACTTAACAAGACAAAAAAAAAATAACAGACAAAAATTGTAAAGACAAAGATTAACAAGACAAATGATGTAAAAGATGTAACAAGATGAACAGACAGAGAGGGAGACTCTGGTGGAGAAAAGCTGAGGTTCAGTTAACTTCAGTCAGTAGAAATGTCCTTCAGAGGACGTTTTTTTTTTAACTTTTATACTTTGAGGACATTTCAGAGCCTGAACTTTCTGAGCTGAACTCAATTAAAGGCGTTGAATCAGTACTTCTACTTTTACAAGCGTCTTTTTACACACAAGCATCTGCTTGAGTTCAGACTGTGTGAACTTTTTCCACCTCTGACTAAATCTGAACTGTCATGTCACATGATCATCCTACCAGTGTCCACTGAGGAAGACGCTGATTCATCCTGGTTAGGTTCCAGTCTCCTCCTCTTCTTTGCTCCCTCTCCGTCATCTCTGACCTTCCTCTTCAACACTCTGATGCGGGGATCTCCTCCTCAGAGGGTTTCTGAGCTCCAGACACCTTCGCCCTTTTTCTGGAGGTCTTCTGCTCAGGACTGGCCGTCTTCTTAGTTCTCCTGGTCCGCCGTCCTTTGTAGTCCCTGGACTGGTGTCGTGTCGCTCTCTACAAATGAGAAGACGCAGTGGAACATTGTATTTAAAAAAAACAGTCCTTAAAACTGGGTTGTAACAACAAAGATTAGATTTAATCATTTAAAATCAATTAAAATGAGTGAATCCATATTTAAAATTAAGCAGGACTCTGTTGCACAATTTAAATTTAATCTCTGTTTAGTAAACCCAAGTTTATTGAGGTAAACCTAAATTAAACGTAAACGTTAAACCTCCTGAGGTCTAAGTTTAAAGTTAATACTGAATCATAGTTTTAATTGGAGTTCAGTTTGGTTTAAAAGAATTAAATTTAATCAGGTTAGTGCAAAACTTACTTTTAAGCAAATTTTAAAGTGATGAAACATGATTTAAAGGGTCATACTTTATTTTACAGTACACTAATAAGATGTAACACGCTGCATTTTTGTGTTTAATTAGATGACAACTAGAAATAACACAATTTAGACTTTTATTAGACTTTATTAGAGAGTCATTCGGACTTCCTTCACTTTAGTTTGTAGTCCAGTTCTGCTGTAATGTGTCCCTAATGACCCTCTAAGAAAGTCTAATAAGAGTCTATCAGTAGGGTCTAATACTGTCCACTAAAGAACATATTATTTCTACTTTTTGTCTAAATTGATACAAATTAAAGTTTGTTACATCTTATTAGTGTACTGAAAAATAAAGTGTGACCATTTAAAGTTGAGCCATGATTTAATCAGGTTTAAAAATGAATCTTTGTTGGTATAAATCAGCCTTACTGTATGAAACTGTCTCACAGACATTTTATCAGGGTGAAGAAAAGCCTTTAACATCATCAGAGGTACTAAATCTACCTGATAAGTCACAAAAATAATTTATATTAGCGACTACAAGTTTGTCTGAATTTATTTCTTACTTTGTTCCCTGCTGAGCCGAGGAGAACGGCGAGTCTTCGTCTTGTCTGCAGATTCTTTTTTCATGACGACGTTTAAGAAGTTCTAACTATGAAAATTTTCTGAGTAATAAATAAAAGTCGATCCAACTCGTGTCTGTGAGTGAGTCTCCCTCAGGTTGTGTTAGTGAGGTGTCTGGTGACGGAACACGGAATGTGATGACACGTTCGATGACAAAACACATCAAAGCCGCATAACAATGGAGTGTTCCAAAATATGCTAATGAGTGTTCTGCATTTTGTATGTGACATATTTAAATAGGTGGGGGCTATCCACTGAAAGTCATTAAATGTATATAATCTGCAACATTTCCCATAGAAAACAATATATGGACACTTCTGTCTTATTGTTTCCCTTTAAGTCACGTCTTACATCATGCATCCTGTCCACCTCCACAGGCAAACATCAATATGTTGTGAATTTTAGTCACTAAAACTGGGTTGTAGCAGCAATAATTAATTAAATTTATGATTAGTTTTAATCAGTTTAGCAAAACTGGGCTTTAAATTATCTCTGTGGAATAAATTCAAGTTCATTGATGTAAAACTAAACTAAATAGAGTTTAATCATACAGAGATGCTTTAAATTAAAATGAATGAAAAATAAGTTTGAGCTATAGTGAGACTGTGGAAACTGTTAACTTTTGGCTGCCCTGTATTTCTTAAAATGTTGAATTGTTTTCAAGCTAGCTAAAAAAAAATTAACAAATGGTTAAATTGTTTGCTAACTAGAAAAAAGTTTTGAAAAGTTAGACTGTTTGCGAGATAGCTAAAAAGTTAATAAAATGTGAATTTGTGGTAGCTAGCTAAAAAAAAGTGACAAGTCTGAACCTGTCTGCTAGCTAGCTAAAAGTTTTAATTCTTTTAAAAGTCATATTAGTTATGAGCTAGTTAAAAGGTTAACAGAACCTTAAATTTTTTGCTACCAAGTTAAAAAAAATTAACAACCCTTAAATTGTTGTCTTAGTTGGTGCCTCCCTGTCATCTCAGACTTTACTCTTCAATACTTTGATGCAGAGATTCTCCTCACAAGATCCTTTTCCAGGGCGTCTTCTTTCTGTGTTGTGCTACAAATGAGAAAACACAGTAAAACATCCATATGTTGTGAATTTTAGTCACTAAGACTGGGTTGTCCCTACATAGATTAATTTAACTGAAGATGAGTTCTAATCAGAGTTTAGCAAAACTAGGTTTAAAATGAGTGAATCAAGATTTAAAATTAAGCAGAGCTCTGATGCACAATCACAAAATGTAAAACTAAATTAAAGCTGCAAGCAGCGTTGAATGGGCCCTCGCACCCCCACGCCACTCAGGGCCTGTTGCGGCTGTGACCATGCCACCAGAGGCCGACTGGTAGATGAGGTATTGAATTTTCACCCCCTTTTGGACACTGAAGAAGCAAGGCATTGCTACTTCCCCTCCCCACTAGGTTGCGCCATGACTATGACTTGTGAGTGTCATGCGGGTGTGTTCAGACTGGATTTATATACTTGAGACTGGAACAGATTTGACCATTAAATCCCATGTTATAGCAGTATCATGTTTCATGGTGAGACATCAAAAGTTGACACCACGTCACGGCCACACTGTTCCAGGCAGATCTATTCATTTAATATATTTTGGTCACACACTTGTCTAGATGGTACACCCCAGTTTTGAAGTCAATTGGATCATTTCTGGAGGGGGAGTTCATTAAAATATGATACGTGGGAAATGCAAAAAATGACAGCGAAATTCAAAATGGCCGACTTCCTGTTGGGTTTGACCCATGTGTCCAAGAGGCTTTTCTGTGTGTGGGTGTGATACATGTGTGTACCGATTTTCATGCATGTTGGTGAATCTTGCTATGGGGGGTGCTGCGCTTTAAAGGGCGTGGCCAAGCCATATGGCCATGCTCATTGATGAAACTCATACTATATATTCAGGCCTGGACTGTTAACAAACATGTGAAATATCAGTCAGATTGGACTAAGTACATCAAAGTTAATGTCACTTTCTGTGTTTTGGCGAAACACTGACCTTCGCCGCACTGTCAGGGCAACGCCATTTGACGATATGCCATGATCCTAACAATATAACATAACCAAGGCCTTATGGTCTTCCTGACAAGATTTGAGTTGGATATGGTCAACATGCTGGGAGCAGTACCTCAAAGTCTAAAACATGACATTTCCTGTCACCAGCACGAGGCGCTATGAAAATCGTGGAATATTGTCATGCATATGTGTTCAGGCCAAGATGGTTATGAAACATGGTACGGTTGGTGCAGATCTGACCCTGTATGCCAAAGTTATAACCATTTCCTGTGGCATGGTGAATCATCAAAATTAGCCGCCACCTCACGGCCACACCCTTTAACAGAAATGCAATCTTTTAATAACGTTTAATCACAAACTAGTCTAGATGGTACACACCAATTTTGAAGCCAATTTGATGAATCCTGTTGGAGGAGTTTGTTAAAATTCGACACGTGGAAAACTGCAAAAAAGACCACGAAATTCAAAATAGCTGTTTTTCTGTTGGGTTTAGGCTATTGGATGACATCCTTTTTTGTGTGTCTGGGCATGATCTATGTGTGTACCGATTTTCGTGCAAATCAGTGAAACGTGCCGGTAATGGTGGCGTTTAAAGGGCGTGGCCAAGTCATTTTGCCATGCCCACCAACAAAAACCACATGACAGGTAAATTTTCACCAAGACTGATGTGTGTGCCAAATTTGGTGAGTTTTTGAGTATGTTTAAGCCCCCAAAAATGCAATTCATTATTTCCTGTAGTCTGAGGAAAAACAATAGGGTCCTCGCACTGAGGTGCTCGGGCCCTAATTAGAAAATATCAGGACTGGAGTGAATCTTAAACAACAGCAGAGGCAGAAAGAATGTGTTCAAAAAACTTTAGTGAGAATGAAAAACATTTCTAAAACAAATTGTCTCAAACCATCTAGTTATGGAAAGTAAAAAACAGACTCATCTGGCCTCTGTAGTGCCTGTTGGTCTTTATTTAGATCAGGCTGCCCAAAGTGGGCGCTCAGGACCAAATCTGGCCCACCATAATGTTTGATTTGGCCCGCCAGATGTTTGTAGCTTTACTCTTTAAAAAAGATATGAATTGTTATTTATGCTGTTTTATTTTTTGTTTGTCATCTCCTTTGTCTTTCACCTTTCCTGTCTACCTTCACCTGTCTTGTTCAATAGAGGAAAAAGCCCCCAAAATAATCTGAAAAACTCTTTAAATTGGATTCCTAATTATTAATTATTTTTCATAATCTGAGCAGACGGGTAGAGCGACTCTTTACGCAGGAAGTTAAGGAAAATTGGGATCTTAGTATAATTTTGTATCTTAACTATACAGTACATTAGGTGTGTGCTTTTGGCTAATGGCTCAACATTAAGTTTCTCAGTTTTGGCTCTTGAAAGGAAAAAAGTTTGTCCCACCCTGATTTAGATATTCCAAACAGTCCATGTTCCCTCACAAACAGCAGTGATCACAAGTCAAACCTGCATCTTTGAAGTCCTGGAGCAGCTCTAATCCTCCATCAATCCAGAACAGAGTAAATATGACTATTGTAAGATAAAACTGTGCAAGTCACTTTGAATTAAGACAGTTTAAAAGGTGTTTTAGTTTGGGACAAGTTATGGGCCTTTTAATGTTTATTCGTTTTATCTGATAAATTATGTTATTATTAATGCTTGTTTATTAACTGGCCCCTGGCCTCCTGACATTTGCAGAAGTGGCCCTCAGGCAAAACAAGCTGAGTGTCCCTGGTTTACATAATGTTAAGACTGTTTCAAAAAATGAGTCAAAGCAACTGAGAAAAGCTGGAAATAATTAGCTGTTATTTTATAGTTGTTCATCATGAAGACGTGCAAGTCATTAGTCATCTAAAACATGAAAATAAAAAGATTTACAAGTGAAAAAAAATAATAAAATAATAAAATAGAGTGAAATAAGAAATAAAATAAAGAAACTAAGGAGAATAAAATAATAAAACAAATAGAAATAAAATTATATTTGATGATTCAGATATTTGATATGCGATATTAGCTTTAATTAAATTCTTTATGAAGAAATATTATTACGTTTTATTTCTTATGAATTATATACATTTTCTCATTCAGCTTTCTTTTTTTGTCATTTCCTCATAATGCTTCTGAAAAGTTGGTGATATTAAGTTTGGCTATGTGACATGCAAAGGCCTTTTTAAGCTCTGTTCAGATTTCAAAGTGACCTGTCCCAGATGATCAAATTCAGACAGATTTCTTTAATTAATTTAATTAATTCTTAATTTTCACATTGATTTAGGTTGCCAACTTTACATCTGGCCAATAAAAACTAGTCTTTTGGCAAATCCTGGTAATGTTTATTAATATGCATTGTTCCCTGGAATTAATCTAATTCATATGAATTAATTAACCCCACGCCCCTGTCACCTGTCCATCCTGACAACCAATCACTCACCGGTTTTCGAGTAGGCAGCTGACGTAACTTCCTTTAAAATGAGAGGTAAAAGTTGAGATGGCGTGCTGAACGCCTGTGAGTGATGAAGACCGAGTCAGTCCCCCGAAAAGATTAAATATCTCCGAACCAGCTGATCAATAAACTCTCTCCATGGCAAGGTGAGTCGATGAAAGTCAGGCTTCATTCTTCCCGATTTTGCCATTTATTTTTTTCTTTCACAAGGGGTTTTTCTGTTTGAGAGAGAACTGAACTGTTTCCC
Source organism: Lutjanus argentimaculatus (assembly GCA_034769285.1). Taxonomy (NCBI): domain Eukaryota; kingdom Metazoa; phylum Chordata; class Actinopteri; order Lutjaniformes; family Lutjanidae; genus Lutjanus; species Lutjanus argentimaculatus. The sequence continues at coordinate 11,512,948 of JAWZSL010000001.1, forward strand.
GTCTAGAAGGGAACCCTTGATTTGTGGAACTCTTGCGAGATTTGTGTGTTTGTTTCTTCTTTGTCCACTTTGTACAACCAAATATTGTTTTAAAATTGGAGACCTGTGGATAAATAAATATGGTAGATTTACGTGACCCTTAATCAGCAAGAGGGTGAGTAGATAATGACTGAATTTTCATTTTTCAGTGAACTATCCTTTATTGTAGCTGAACATTTGCCCTCGGGGCAGTAGGGGTCAATTAAAAGTTCCTCATAATATACACAAACTTTGTTCTCAGTTCTTAATGTTATAGCTAATACATCATAAAACTTACAAAATGATCAAACATTCTGTTGTTTATTCAGCAAATGTTATCAGTTGTTCATTTGGCATTCACAATGCAGCAAATCAGTGCTTTATTCACAAAAATCTTGTTCTTCTATTTTATTAAATGAATGTTTTTAAAATTAATTAATCAAATTCAATGTTTAATTTCCTTGAATAATATTAATGTAATATATATTTATATATATGTTTTTATATACTTAACATTCTGTCTGTAACTATTGTTATTGCGGGATGTACAAAAGGTGTTTGTTTCTTGTCCTCACAGTGGAGGTGCCCTGAGAGTTGTGTCTGCTGACTTTTACCATGTCATTACATATGTCATTGAAACTGGTTTCTATTATTGGGTGTGTGTCCATTATCTGACTTGCTTTTTTTTTTTTTTTTTTTTTTTGGTTAACGTTTCTCACAAATTAAGAATTTTTAGAGAAGTCACATTTCATTGTCTTCGTAATGACAATTCTACTTTCATTAACGAAGATATTTATATGTTGAAACAAACTGAGACATTACAAACCTTATTCTATTGAAATACAAGCAATGTACAAGCAAACAACACAACACACAAGCTCGGCCGGGGCCTCCTGTGTCCGACTAGCGTCTGACGGGCGCCCGACCTCGCTGCGGCGGTTTTCTGATGGGCGTGGCCATGGCGTGGAATTTTTATATCTCACCATGAAACATGTAATTGCTATAACTTTAGTATAAATGATCCAATCGGCACCAAACTTCACATGTTCAATAACATTCCCGCCCTGAACACATCGACATGACAATATTCCACGAGGGTCATAGTGCCACCACTGGCAACAGGAAGAAATTATTTATAGACTTTTGACGTGCTCCTCCATGAAGGTTGACCATATCCAACTGAAATCTGGTCAGAATGTCCTTAAGACCTTTTTAATGCTATATTGTAAAGAGCTTGACGAATTGTCAAACGGTGTTGCCACGGCAAAGGTTGATGCTTCACCAAAGCACAGGAAGTTGTATTAACTTCCATAAACTTGGCTGAATCTGCCTGAAATGTCACATGTTCTATAGTAGCTCAGGCCTGAACATAGGATATGAGTTTTGTCGATGGGAGTGGCCAAGTAGCTGGGTCACGCCCTTTAAAGTGCAGCCCCAGTGGCACATTTCACTGACATGAACGAAAATCAGTACGCTCATGTATCATGACCAGTTGCACAAAAAAGTCTTTTGGACACATATTCTAAACCAAACAGGATGTCGGCTATTATGATCTATCGTGTTAAAATTTTCATATGCGTTGTATTTTAATGAACTCTTCCTGCAGAAATAATCTGATTGACTTCAAAATCCGTTTGCGAGATTTTGACTACATTGTGATCAAAATTTATTAAAAGATTTGGTCAGCGTTGAAGAGTGGCTGCGGTGTACTTCAAGTTTTGATGTCTCGCCATGAAACACGAAATTGCTATAACTTTTGGATTAAATGATACAATGTACACCAAACTTCACATGTTTAATAAGCGCCCGACCCTGAACACATCTACATGCCAATCAGGTCATAGTCGTAGCACCACCTAGTGGAGACAGGCAGTGACATTGAATTCCTTCCTTTGGTGCCCAAAGTGTGTGAAAATTCAGCACCATGACTGGACAGTGAAGGTTGACATTTTGCCAAAACAAGTTGCATTAAAACTTTTGTTTACTTGGTCGAATCTGCCTGAAACTTCCCCATGTTCAATTGTAGTCCAGGCCTGAACATATTATATGAGTTTTGTCAAGAGCATGGAAATGTGGCTTGGCCCCGGTGGCACGTTTCACAGACATCAACAAATATCAGCAATTTTTTTTTTTTTTTTTCAAACTGGCAGTATGCCAACCACCACCTACTGTAGTAGGTAAGACACTGACTATGGATAGGTACCTTATACAACCCCACTTAAAACAATCTTAGACATAATTATAATGTGTGTGTGTTGATGATGTTGTGTTTTAATATATATGTTATATATATATATAATATATATTATTTTAATATATATCAACAATATCATAAACACACATACATACACATAGTTCTGGTGTGAGTTGCAGAGATTTGGAGATGTCAGCCGTAGAGATAATTTAATGTTAATGGAACTAAATGGCACTCCGTTTGTGGTGCTCAAAGCACCAAAAAGTAGATTTGAAATATTGTGTTTTTTCTCCCTCGTGTCATGCTTATTCACTGATTTTGATCACTTAGTACATAAGTAATGAGCACACAAACAGAAATTGAAATTCATTTAAATTGGTCAAGCAAAAAATGCTTGAGATCAAAAATTAAATAGGTTTGCAGTGCCACTTGATTCAGTCTTCAGAGCCGAGTGGTGAAGAGGAGAAATCGAGGAGAAACAGCTGATCTTTCTCAGTTGTTGCACTGACTGACAAATATTTGCAAATATGTTTCCTTTTTTTTTTTTTGAGCTTCCTACCTGCCAGGCGGGTGGAGGTAAGAGGCTTCCACAAAAATCTGATAATCAGAGAGAAGTTTAAAAAACATAACTTAGTATTTTCTCTCTGGTGGGAGCCTCCTTTGGACTATGTTTACACTGTTTACTGTTCAAGTTTTGTTACATCATTAACTGTGGTATTTCTCATTGAGTATCACTACTTTCTGTAGTATTGGAGGTACCTCTATTTTTTTTAATTGAAAAAATATATGAATGATCACATGATCTGTTGGGTGACCACCATTGGTTGTATACTATATGGAGGTGTGTCTCCTTATCGTGTTCATGTCGGATGAAGGGCTGGTGCCTCAAACATCACGTGTGGTGATACTATTAAATTTCCAAAGGGAGCAGTTTCTGGTGTGCAGACCTATTTTTTTATTTGAGTGAGCTTGGTGAAATTGAGGATGAGGTTCATTTTTTGTTTTGGTTTTATGGGGGATGTAGTTTTTACTAAAATGTCCCCTATTTATACTTTTTTGTTGTTGTTGTTGTTGTTGTTTTTTTTGGATGAGTATGAGAAACTTGAGTTGTGCTATAGAAAGAGAACCTTTTTTGGTAGCAGTTTTTGTCAAGCCTGGGAAAGAAGGCAATGTATTCTGTTTAAGACTGAGCTTTGAAATGGACTGTAATTTTGTATTGAAAGGAAAATATCTCTGCAAATGTATCTGGTGTCTTATAGCGACATGAGGGTTGGGCACTTTTTGTGCAAAATAAAAGGAAATCAATCAATCAGTCAGTCAGTCAATATAAAATTCTGGCTACAACCCTGATCCTAACAAACTGTTTTTGTTCTTAAACCTAAAAGATCTTAACCGCAGTGCTGTCACATTATAAAACCTAATTGTGCACTGTGCACAATGAGAGTTTCACAAATGAAGAAGTCCCATTTATACCCTCATAATCACACATAAAGAAGACAAATGGCATTATGAATACAGAAAATAGTGGTTTCTCCATATGGCTGCTACCTGTGTGTACTGGCATAGAGAGAAAAATATCTTGCCAGGCACACAACACAGCAGAGATCAATGCACATGCACACATTTCTCAGTTTCTCTCTAAAATGAAAAAGAGAATTATTCGTCATCATCAGCACCTTCAGATCTGTAATGTACTCCTTGTTTCTGTACATGCAGACCAAGACAGATCAACTTTATGTGACAGTGCACTTCTGTGTGAGTAATGTGTCAATATTACCACTCCACTTCAGAGTCCAAGCCAGTGCTCAAATTAGATTGCAGAAATTGGGTTGAAAATGGCTATCCCTCCTCTAGTGATCCGTGGAATGGGCTCTGGTCTGTTCCATCACATTTTACAGCTAATTTCATGTGGCGAGATGAGAGATGCAAATATGTTTGTGGTTTCATGCATGAACTAAGATTTATGACTGCTGTCTAGGGCCCTCATAGGTCTCTTAACACATCAGCTCCCATCCATCATTTGATAAATCCCCCGAATTAGCGCCTCCCTTTTAGTCACTCAACAGCTATTAGGTGCATGAGAGGACCCTGAGCATCATCTCCTGCAGCTTACATTGCATCATGCTTTTACACTTTCACAGTCACTGCCACCTAAATCAGCTGACACATGAGACTGCCTAGCCCCATTTATGCTAAAACAACCTACTGGAGAAGAAATGTTCAGGCCACTTTTCAGTAGTCTGTCTACAGTCGTCTGTAAAATATATTTCAAAAAACACTTTTTTTCACCATACAAAGTGTCCTCATGTCTAATATGTAAACGGGTCATTTTAAATTAAGGTAATACTGCATAAGAAATAGTTTGTCAAATTTGGGGAATATGCTTAGTTGCTTTCTTGCAGAGAGTTAGATCAGAGGAGCGATGCCTTCCCCGTCAGACAACAGAGGGTGAAGCACCTACTGCAGTGCCACCACCCCCACATATGTTGTTCCTAATTGAAACAAGAATTCATACTGAAGCAATTGATCACTTGTAGCCAGTTAAGAAGAGTGACAAGTCAGTTGTCAATGGCTGTATAAAGAGAGCAGTCAAAAAAATAGAATTACTGCCTCACAGTTGTATTTCTCCACCAACATGTGAAGTTAAAATTTACATTCATGTCCGTCCAGACTCATATAATGTATGTAGTGAAGACTGTAGGAATTTTATATGGAATTTATCACTACATTGACCTATACCTTTCAAGGAGTTTAATTAAGTGTATTTTTTATTTTGTAAAATGGAAGTAATTATTATACATGTATGATTCCAGTGAATAATTTCCAGTAAGACAACATGCTATCTTCATTGAGAGACTACTTTTACAGAGGAGGACAGAGGACTGATAGAGAACATTATGATGTCACAGTGAAGTTGACATTATCATCATCATCATCATCATCATCATTATTATTATTATTGCTATTATATGCAATATGCAACAATTAGGTGAAGAAGGGCAAAAGTCACACAGAAATGAAATGTGTGTAATCATGATTCAGCTAAAATATGAAAATAAAAGAATTACAAGTAAAGCTCTCCAAAATCTTCTGGATATTTCACAATAAAAAAAATTAATGAGAGATTGTTTTAACCCTGTGATCACAAAAGGAATCAATGTCTGTAAACTTAGCAATAGAACAGTTAGCAGGGTATAGTTTCTCTAAGATTTTGAAGCGTAGCTTTGTTTGAGATACAGTAAAAGCAAAGCCCTTCTCCAGTTAAAGGCAAGGCAAGTTTATTTGTATAGCACAATTCAACACGAGGTAATTCAAAGTGCTTTACATAAACATTAAAAGCAGCAAACAGTAATTAAAAAAAGAAGAAAAGAAAGAAAGAAAGAAAAAAGCAATACATAAAAAGTAAAAGCAATAGAGTATAACATATAGCAATACTACCTACTTGCTAACAGTAGAGTATAGCAAGTAGGCAGTATTTTAATCTACGAGTGCGCTACAGTGAACAATAGTGTTTTCAGCCCTGATTTAAAGGCACTGACAGTTTGAGCAGACCTGAGAGCTTCAGGAAGTTTGTTCCACAGGTGAGGAGCATAATAACTGAATGCTGCCTCACCTTGCTTGGTTCTTGTTCTTGGGACACACAACAAACCAGTTCCAGGTGACCTAAGGGGTCTGGATGCTTCGTAAGGAACTAGTAGAAGTAAAGTTCACATTTTGAGACCTTGAAAAAACTTGATTTTAAGGAACAGTTTTATTCATTCTCTGAGATTCTTCTAATCAAATAATGCTAATTTTTGCATCTGGTATTTACAAATTTTATGCGAAAATTCTCTCATTTCCACTTTTTTTCTGTGTTCCTCCACCAGCTAACAGCTTTGATTGTGTTCTGTATTGACGTCTGTATGGTCGTAACATGGTGAGTTACCTGCACATGCATGTGTACACTGTAATGTATGACCTGATTGGACTGAGTGATGATGAAACAGAGCAGTAATAGTAGACTGAGAAGCAATAATAAACCACTGTGCTGCTTGACTTTGATCCACCTGGCCCACAGCGTGTGCCAACATCAACCTATTGGCAATATTGACACAATTCTGTCCATGTAAAGAGTTGCACCAGATTATAGCTCAGTCTTTATGGCATTGCTCAGCTTTACTTTTGTGTTTTAACCAAGTAAATTACCAGCTGTGAAACCATAAAGTCAGGAAAAATTGAACAAAGATGCAATCACGAGTGTAGAAGTGCTGAGGGGAGTCCAGTTGTCTTCAGCTGGATTACTTCAGAGATAGTTACTGAATGTGATTGATGCAGTTTTAATAGAGCGCCATCTCTCTACAAGAAGATTTAACAGGCCAAAAATCAGAGTACATTCTGAATTGTAGAAGACTCCGTCTTTATTCAGAAAGAAATAACCAGTAGTAGTTGTAATGGTTCTGTGTAACAGGGTAGACCTGTATCGGCACCTTTACACTATCTCACCTTCATTCTACTGGCGCTGATTGGGAGCGGTTCTCTGTGTGCAGTGGTATTGTCTGCGTGTGGGGTGGAGAGACTTCACTTTGTTGTGAGCCAACGGCTGTGATGCAGGTGCTGAGTGAAGGCAGGTGTGATTGAATGTGCCTCACTCTCTAGGTTATTTAAGCCACACGCGGCAAACACTGCTGTCTCTCATCCTCTTGTGTGTTTCTATCTGCAGGCCAAGGTCCACGCCACATGCCGCAGCCCCAAGGCCAAGTTGGCTTCCCGAAGGCTGAAGTGTGATGCTGGCATGGTCTATGGTGACAGCCCAGAAGTCTGCCATCAAGTGACATTTAAGTGTGGCGATGAAGTGACAACAGTAGAAGTGACCAGTGTGCGGCAAAGCTTACTGTACCTTGGCCTGCTCTCCCCCTCCCCTCAGCGAGTAGGAACTGACCATTCCCCTGCCTTCTTAGAACTGAGGAACTGCCCATTCCCCTTGACTTCCTTCCTCACTCTCTGAAATATCCGACATATCATCGTAGCCCAACCCATGTTTTCTGGAGGTTATAGCACCTAGCAGCTGGTCGGAAACTCAGCATTACATTGAATAAATTACAGATTTCTCCATCATTGGAAACATTTAGGATGGGTTGTCAAGATATCAGATTTTCACTACAAAATTATTGCAGCCAGAAAAATTCCTGATAACCATATTTAATCATTTATATAAAGACATTTTTTTAAATTAAAATTAAAAATAACATAATGCTATCAGTCAAATTCATCTTTAACTTTCTAACTTAACAAGTGTAGTGAGGTGAAGATAGAGTCTGTAACCATAATTGTAGCTGATTAAAGAACATCTTAACATGCTATCGATATTTAATTTTTGAAAATGTTACGTTATCTTCTATACCAGTTTATCGGACGCCCCTAAATGTAGGTACACACAGGCGTAGCATTTTTAACACTTTAATTGGGAAATGTTACACCTTATCGCTTTAACAATAATTAAAAAAAAAAAAAAAAAAACACTTTTCCACAATTTTTGAGGTTAAAGCTGCACTTCTTCATTTTTGGCACTTAGGGCAGAGGAAAACAAGTTTGAGCAGAAGTGTTGTTGCCTTAATTCATGTCACCAAGGTTGAATGTATTTAATTATCAGTCTGAATGCAGTTTTCTGCTAAATTCTCACCAAAACTGGTTTGTTTACTCACACGCTTTGGCCACAAGCATAAAAGCAGGTGGGGCACAAAATCGCAGGAAGCACAAGCTGGTAAAGCTAGCTCACATATTGTTTTCTCAGGTTAAAGATGACTTGTGTTTTTGTAATATTCAGTCTTTACCCTCTGTTTTTGCACTCACCACCTGCTATGCAGTATCTTTCCTAGTCTGTTATGCTTCAAATTCACTTCAAATTTCCTGGATGCTGGTTGCTTGCACTATTTCGCAGGTCATTGTTTAGTCTGATTGAACTCTGCATGAGGTGAAGAAGGCAGGAGGTTTTTCAGTTCAGCTGAACTGCAGATCAAATTGAAATGACAGCCAAAAAGTCAATGGCAGTTCCTATGCAGTGACAAAAAAGTGTGCCAGTGCTAACCTCAATCCTCAAACCTGATCGAAAACGAATGCTGTACAAATATTCTCCCATTTCATCCATTTTAAATGATGACAGACTGTGTCAGTGGAGCTTTTGCACACCTGAGTCACATCCATGCCCTTTTGTGCTTTTTCAGCTTTGGCCCCCCATCGTGAGCCAGGACTCTGCTGCCAGCTAGACTTTGAGGAATTTAATAAAAGCTATTAAGTGTATTTTTTGGCAAAATGAAAGAAATCACTATATTGATATGTGTGATTCCAGTGAATAATTTCCAGTCAGAAATATGCTGTGTTTACTTAGGGACTATTTTTACAGATGAGGACCGAGGACTGATAGAGGGGTGAACATTACGATGTCACAGTGAAGTTGACCTTTGACCTTTGATTGTTGACCACCAATGCTCCTTCTTTCTTTTGGATATAAAATGTCATCACCTCATCATTCTATCCTGTTAAATATTTAATAAATATATGTAATATGTTTAAATATGTGTAATTAGCATATGAAATCTTGTGTCATGGCCAAAAATGTGTTTAGTGAAGTCACCGTCACCGAGTCACTAAGTTTGAAGAATTTCCCTCAAGGCCTGGTGGAGATAATCATGTTTTGGTTTTATGGGGTGTTATTTATTGGCCATGCACAGTAAAGATTACTTTAAAACAGCATGTTAAACTGAAATTTTAAAGCAAAATCAGTTAATTAGCCCAGTTTTTGCTGAGACAATGTGTCTTATAGCTTTGACCTGTGAATTTGTGCTGGTGACCAGTAAAAGGTCGTTTATGCAAGTTAGAGTCTGTGGCCCCCCTGGCTCTGAAATATCAGTAGTCCAGCTGTGCTGTGTATTGATTAATCCATGGCGCTGTCCGTGGTGCTGAAGCAGCAGATGGATTTGTAATTGTGCCTTTTTGTCACTCACTGTCTGTCACATTCATCCTGGCTTCATAATATTCTCTAAACCACACAGAACCAAAAGATTTGTTCATGAGTTGGTTTGCTAATTGTAGGTGAAGTAAAACAATCCAGGTCCCTCCCACCTGTTAAAAAATAACGAATCACCTACCGTTTGTGATTATTATTAAGATAAAATTAAAGTTTTCTTTTAAATTTGTTATCGGTAGCATCAGTGTACGTATATTTCTATATCGGGGATACTCAACTTGCTTTACACTTGGGGTCACTTTTGTAAAATCACATAAGGCCAGGGACCAGTTAATTAACAAATACAGAACAATAATATTTATATGACAAACAAAACAAAAAAAAAAAAAAAAAAACTAGAAGGCCAATAACTCATCTTTCTTTATAATCTTTGTTTTTCAAATTAACTGACATATTTATTGACTATATTAACTTGATACAAGGATTGATACTAGGCCTACATAAATGACAGATCAGATGTTTTACTGTATTTAATAGTTTCAGCTGCATTTAATTGTAAATGCTTGGATTACATTTGAAAGATAATAAAGTTATATAAAGAGGTATACACCTTTTTAGCTCTAAAATATTTAACATAGCTGGAACTTCTTCCATCATGCAGTCACTCAAATGTTGGATTTATAAACATAAACCATTGACTGGTACCATGGACAGGGCAAATAGCATATTTAAACTCTTTTAGCGCCTCTTTTTTGCCTAATATCAAACTTCTCAAGTAGAGCCAAGGAACAATATTGAACATTTACTCATGTAGAAACAAACAAACAAAAAATCCTTGTGTCAAACAACTTACTTTCATTGGAGCACCCTATCGGGGGCCAGATTTGACCCTGGTCTATACCGTGTTGTACACTTTTACTAATCAATTCACAATTAAAGTGAACAGAAATCAATATGATTAATTTTACAGTCTCAGATGTTTCATCCCTGCGCTGTATGGCATGGTTTGTACAAACCTCTCAGAAGTTAATTATTGCTGCATGAGCTTTAGCTACTCTAATGTGAAACTGAAAAATAACAAAACAAATATCCCAAGTCACATCCAGCCTCACACACCGCTCCAGCTCTCAGCCTCCTACACAGATCTAAATTGGTTCCTGGCTTCATGGCGGGCTAAGGTGTTGTAGCATTACTTAATAATGCTGTTGCTGCTGGAGAAAATATTACTTTGTGTTAAATACCTCAGAGTCATGCTTTTACGATCATCAGTAAGAAGTGAGTGTCAATTACCTACCTAAGCTGTTGTCTTACACCCAATATTGCTTCATGAGGAACAGCAGCAGGTAGCTGGTGATGGAAAATAGATAAAGATAAGCTGGTTTCTCAGTAATGATACAAAAGCCAAACACAGCAGCAGTGGAAAGAAGGCACTTCACCCTCTTGACATAATTTCTGATCATATTTCCACACATGCAAGTGGACTCCTCACTGTCATAACCAGACTAAATAACCTTGGGGACAATATGAAACAGCAGCAAAGCAAAATTCAAATCCTGTAACATTATTAATGACCTTTTCTATTTCAGTGGCAAGCCTTTAGATCATAAACCGAAGCCCACATTGATACAAGCCTGGGAGGAACAATCATGGCTGTGTCACATTAATAAATGAGAGCATCTGGCTCATCAGATATTGTGATGCTTTGAAGCAAATAGCATAAGTCAATATATACCATACTCATTTTTCAAGTAGCAGTCAAAGTTTGATAGCTTTGTTATTTACATGTTTATTACTGTCACACGTGAAAATCACAATTCTGGCACACAAATTTCTCAGTGGCGTATTCCTCTTATATATGTTCCTAATGTGGGGGCACATTTGAAACTGAATTTGGTGATGAAAAAGTTTATCATCATTATTATTGGTTAGTTTTGTTTGTTAACTTTCTAGGCATGCTGTGTTGCCAAGCAACCAGCTCTCCTCTCTCTATGAAAACAAAGGACTATAGCTGTTTGATATTACCGACAGGATTAGACAATAGCACGCACAGGGACAGACTGTACACTCAAGTACATTTATTTAATCATACCACATGCAATTAGCTACATATTGACATTCCCTGTAAATCATTATTTTATCTTAAACACCTGCTGTTTGGTGCTCTGTGGTGGAGAAAATGAGGATGGGTATTGTGCGATCTGTTTAATAGGTACACTATAAAAATGCACATGAAAGTGTGTGTCTGGTCTGAGTGTGTTAATTGTTTTTTTTTTTAAAAATTATTATTAGCTTATTATTTTATGGGTGTCAAGATTATCAACGCCTCCAGGGCTTCTTTTCTTGAAAAGCAACATATTATATGTGCATGTGCACAAAAGAAAGGCCATTTCTTCCAGTGTCTTCTTCTTCCAGGTATGTTTTTCCGAGTTTATTTGTTGCTGCTCCTACACTCTTAGAAATAAGGGTTTCACAAGGGTTTCTACTGAAGGACTGACGTTCGACCAAAAGCCATTGTCTCTGAAGAACTCTTAGCTGAAGAAAGGGTTCTCAAGCATTGTTGATGTTGTTAAAGGATGTTTTTTCAATTTAAACATTGGTAATTGTAACAGATTGTTAAAATGATGGCTGCCCACAATATGCAAACTATGGGATTCAATCATTCTTGGTCTCATCTGTAGAATACAGTATGGTTCTTCATAGAACATAGAAGACAAGAGGAGGTTATATATTATTATAGGTTATATATTATTACATATTTTAGTTTCCCAGTAGAACAACCTTGGTAGGTTCTACATGAAACCCTTGGAATATAAATGGGTTTTCGTTAGCACCCTTAGAAGATGGAAAGGTTCTTGATAGAACTCACAGCGTTGACGTCAGGGGGAGTCATCATCATTCAGGGACAAATCAGCATCATCATTCAGTGATCCTTCAATAACGTGTTTAAATAGCCTCCAGACATAACATTACTTTACCCTTTTCATCGTTTTTCAAACAATTTAAAGAAAAGAGGTAAATCACTTGGACCGCAGAGGAAACACAAGCCCTGCTCGCTGTCTGGAGCAAGAAGACGGTACAGCATGACCTGTCTGGCTCCACACCAAACAAAAAGGTCTTCAGGGCCATCGCCAGCAAGCCGGAAGAGATGGGTGTCCAGCAGACCTATATACAATGCTGCAATGAAATTAAAAAACTGACTGAAAATCTTTCCGGTGGTGGAGGGAGGCCTGCAATGAGGGGAGAGGATCCAGTTGACTACCTTTCTCCTAAACACCATATGCAATGTGACAGAAAATGGTAAGCCTTAAGATTTATATTAGTGACATACTGTGTCTCAATAAATTGTTTAGTGAATCTCCAAAAATGCTGCTGTCAAATAATAAAAACTATACAGCCATCATGTAAATAACGGTTATTAGTTGTTAGGTTGGGTTCTCTGAAAGGAATCAAGGAGCTAAAAAGAGTTCTCCTATGGGGACAGGCCAAAGAACCCTATTTGGTTCTTGTTAGCCCTTTCATTTCTGAGAGTGTCACGTGTCCTGTAGCACATTTCCTTACAGAAATGGAACATCTCCCCAGCTCCTTCATCATTAACAGGCTGCATGAAAGACACCAGCAATTACACACTTGGTGAATTTAGTCCCTTTTACTGATATCACACTTTCTCTTCCCCTGGTGATTAAAATAAGCAGTGAACATTAGCATAATAAATTGCTGTAAAACCAGCTGAAGCTGCTGTTTTACCTGAGAAAGGTTGGCCGTGTTTTCATTTTGACACATCTGGGCCATTATATTGTAGTAGAGGTGTCAGGTGGATGTTGGACACGCTTCAGATCAGCAGGTGGCACTCTCATGTCAGTGAAATAGGCATGGCCTTGTGCATTTTGATGGGAATTGGAGATGAAATTAGTTGGAGGCAGTGTGCCACACTTAGCGACACACTGGTGTGTTTTCCTTCTAGTTTATCTTAAGCCTTTGAGAGAGGACAACTTCAGTCATCTGGATTATAAAAACCAGGTTTTAAAGATAAATCACAACACAGTGGGATTTAGTTTTATTTTTTCATCTTATGGATAATGTCTGATGCCGAAGTGCTTTGTTTAAGACTTGGTGCATGTAAACGCTGTATCCTACTTTTAATGGCTTGGCTAAGCTCCGAGGTCTAACAGTGTGAAATCGTTTCAATGTGATTGTTGCATAGCAGCAGGAGCTGAGATATTGATGCACTGTACAATAAACACCGTCCTTTTCTTTTCTTTCTGCTTTCCCTTTAATATGAATGTATTTATTCATAAAAGTATCACTTAAATGAGGCATTTATTTTCAGAGCACTGTATAATGTGATATATAAGGAGGATGTCTATACTGGTGGGGCACAGATGCAATGTGTTACATCATATAGGCATACATTTTATCTTAATTAATGCACAGACAATAGGGCCGGACCAAAACTGGATTCTTAGGTTGATGTTGATACAGATATTAAGGAGTTAAAAATATTATATTATATTATATTATATTATATTATATTATATTATATTATATTATATCATATTATATTATATTATATTATATTGTATTATATTATATTATATTAATAATAATAATAATTTTTGGGTTAACGATCCCTTTAATTCCACTGCTGACTCTGTGAAGATTATAGACTTTCCTTTATGGTACCATGAAAGCAGGACTTCAGTCTCTAAACTATTTTTTTTTCTTCTACCCTTTGATACAATTTTTATGAATGAACACATCCCAACATATGGCGCAGGAAGTGTAGCCTTATATGGTATTATTGTGGCATTAACTGTGCTAATTTCCAAGTCACATGCACTTGTACTCAAATACACAGTGCAGATCATTTACACAGTTATCTGAAGTTAATATGGTGTAAGAGTGTTTGCTGAATCTGATTTGGCATGACAACCATTGTCAGAATTTCAACCTGACTCTTAATATGTGTTTATGCATAAACACACTTGCTGTTGATACTTCATGACAATGTGACACACTATCGAATAATTGAGTCATTGCATATCTGGATTACAAGACTGATTTGTAATTAACTCGATATTTATTCGAAAATTAGAGCTGCAGTCTTGACAGTTACTTTTCTCTGTGTTTTCATGAATATTAAAGATGACAGGATCAGTTTCAGCACACCTGCACACATCACAAATTCACGGCCGGCTCATTGCAGAATGACAATTACAAACTCTATTTCACAAATTGCAATCTCTCTGTGTAGCACAGGTGAAGTGGGGACGCTGTTGCAGCTTATCAGCAGTAATCATGTGTCTATCAGGGATTATTGACCTGTCAGGTGAGCAGAGTTTGCAGTTTACAGTGAAAATAAAATTATGCTACAATTCCCAACACGCTGTTGTATGCCAGGAAAGAACTGAGCTCAGCAGCAAGTTAGTCGCCTCCAACTCAAAGCCTCGATGAATTAAAGGCAATATAGTCCCGGAAGGCAGAGGTCATTCACTTGATGAAATTAGCTGAGTATTTCCAATTTTACCTTGGACCTAAATTCCCTCTATTAAGAGTCGGGGTCATATATACTCCTGCCACCTTTACAGTTTCCTTGTGGTTGAATGCTCAAGAGGCTTGTGGAGCAATTTCCTTCATATTCAATCAAACGTGAGCGAGGTGTTAACAGTGTAGCGGGAGGAGAAAACACACTCTTTGCCTTGACACCTCTCCAGATTAATAAAGTCTGTGGACATGCAGTTCTTTTATGGACAAAATGCACTTGTTAAAATCTGGTCAAATTTACGTCTAGGAATGAATGCTTTCTAAAGTCATTCAAATTTAATTCTATGCAGCATGGAGAGATGCACATTTTTACAGCAGCATAGTGAAAGCCTGTCTCCTTTAATTTACAAAGTGAAAGATTCACCATACACGCACAAAAATCTTATTCCATTTACCCATGTCTGGCGAGATGAGATGTGAGCTCGATGCAGAGCAGGAGAGGAAGCAGGGATGCTAATAGCTTTATCTAAGAGACTGACTTTGAACTGTGTCTCTTGTGAAAAGGCATCTTAATGCTCACATACTGTAATGTTTGTATATTTTAATCAGCTCCCAGGAAGCTACAACATATTGTTTTCATTTCTAAATGAAAATGTCAGAGAGGAAATGACACCCACATTTATAAATGAATTTGGAGATTTATGGATGGATGGTCACCAGGGCTGGTTGCATGTGGGCTAATTATCTATTTGGCTGATGAAACGTGCAGCTTGTGGTAATTAGTTGATTACTGTATATTTAGACCTCCTGCAGTGCAGCTTAAATGCCACAAAGGGGAACATTTTTCAATCCCATGCCACAACGTCCATCTTAATGTCCTTTACTTAAGTAAATATTGAAAAGAAATGTCAGAGAGGTGTGTTATTTAAATTAAATTCATATTCCTATAGGACTTCACAGCATGACTGCTCACTTTAATAAGGCAGGTAAACATTGTGATGCACCGCTCACTATGTGTGAACCACATGTGACATTTGAATTTCAACATCTTTTCCTCTGTCTAGCCTCGACATGAGGGACAGTGGCAGAGAAATGGTCTCTGCTTCTGGTTTAATTTAGTTTGGTATTCTGAAACCTGCGGTGCGCCTACTGAGAGACGTGGATTACTGATGTTTAACATTTAAGTGCTTCATGTGAATTTAGAGAGCAAAATGTCAAAACTGCATTTTACTGTATTTCTTAGCATGCCTGCACACCTGCATTCCACTTTTCTGTTGTGTCTGTCTCCTTCCTCAGAGTCCAAAAAAAGGTGAACAAAACCCAAGCTGTCAGTCATGAGATTTCAAAAAACAACAACAACAACAAAAAAAACAAATTAAAGCTGCAAGCAGCGTTGAACGGGCCCTCGCACCCCTGGCCAACTCGGGGGGGCGGCCACCGCGGCCCGCCGGTAGACGAGCTGCTGAATTTACAGCCCCTTCGGACGCCGCAGGAAGCAACGCGGCGTTACTTCCCGCCCCCGCTAGGTGGCGCTACGACCGTGACTCGTGAGTTGCACGTAGATGCGTTCAGGCTGGGATTATTATCATACGTGTGACGTTTGGTGCAGATCGGAGCATTTATGGTAAAGTTATAGCAATTTCGTGTTCCATGGCGAGGCATCGACCTTCGCCACGCCGTCAGGGCGGCACCGTTTGACGAGACTTCCTGGTCTTCACAATACAGCAGTGCAATCATCATAATGCCTTTCTGACCAAATTTTGTGGTCAGAGCAGCACCTCAAAGTGTAAAAACGTGGTATTTCCTGTCGCCAGCAGGGGGCGCCATGACATTCAAATATTATTTTCATGTAGATGTGTTCAGGGCGGGGACTATTATCAATCATACGAAGTTTGATGCAGATCAAAGCATGTATGCCAAAGTTATTGCAATTTCGTGTTTCATGGCGAGATATCAAACTTCGCCCGCGCCGCCATGGCAACGCCTTACAAGATACACGAGATCTTTTAATAACTTTTAATCATCAAGTGGTGTAGTTGCAGCATGCCAAATTTGAAGCCGATCCGATGAACCGTGTAGGAGGAGATAGCTCTGAGAGAACTCAAGAAAAAAACATTCAATTCAAAATGGCTGACTTCCTGTTGGGCGGAGCCTATGGGTCCAAGAGACTTTTTTGTGCGTCTGGGCGTGATACATGTGCGTACCGAATTTCGTTGACGTCAGTCAAACGGGCCGCGGGGGCTGCAGTTTTAAGGGCGTGGACGAGCCGTTAGGCCACGCCCCCTCACGAAACTCATATCATATGATCAAGGGAGGGCCAGTTACAACCATGTGAAGTTTCAGGAAGCTTCGACCAAGTACGCCCAAGTTATGGCACTTTCGTGGTTCACGGCGAGACGTCGGCCTTCGCCGCGCCCTCAGGGCGGCGCCGTTTGACGAGACGTTCTGTGCTTCGTAATATAGCATTACCAACATCTTAAGGCCTTTCTGACCAAATTTGAGTTGAATATGTTCAACGTGGTCAGAGCAGCACCTCAAAGTGTAAAACATTGCATTTCCTGTCGCCAGCAGGGGGCGCCATGACGTTCAAAGATTATTTTCATTTAGATGTGTTCAGGGCGGGACTATTATCATACGTGTGAAGTTTGGTGCAGATCGGAGCAGTTATGGCGAAGTTATAGCGCTCTCGTTTTTCATGGCGAAACATCAAACTTCGCCGCGCTGCCACGGCAACGCCGTACGAGATACACGAGATCTTTTAATAACTTTTAATCATCAAGCGGTCTAGTTGCAGCATGCCAAATTTGAAGCCGATCCAACGAACCGTCTAGGAGGAGATAGCTTTTAGAGGACCCTCGCAAATCGCCAACATCAGAATATTCAAATCAAAATGGCGGACTTCCTGTACGTTTTAGAAAAAAGTCCAAGCGCGCATTTTCGCGCGTCTTGGGATGATACACGACCCCTCCGAATTTCGGAGGATTTCGTCAAACGGGCCGCCCGTGGGAGCCGATTGAAAATTTCTAGGGGGCGCCATTTCGCCATTTTGCGACGGGCATTCCTGAGATTTCCCGAGCACCTAAATTTTCGCCAAGACGAATGTGCATGTCAAATTTGGTGAGTTTTTGAGTATGTTAAAGCCCCCAAAAAATGCGATCAAACAGAGGAAAAAAAAATAATAATTAAAGCTGCAAGCAGCGTTGAACGGGCCCTCGCACCCCCACGCAACTCGGACTGCCGGCAACTCGGGGTGCTGGCGACCGCAGCTCCCATGCCACTCGGGGCCTGCTGCCGCCGTGACCTTGTCGCCAGAGGCTGACTGGCAGACGAGGTGCTGACTTTTCACCCCCTTTGGACGCTGTAGGAAGCAATGCGGTGTTACTTCCTGTCTCCACTAGGTGGCGCTATGACTATGACTCCTGAGCGTCATGCAGATGTTTTTCAGGCTGGGACTTTTATCATACTTGTCAAGTTTTGGTGCACATAAGAGCATTTATAGCAAAGTTATAGCCTTTTCCTGTTTCATGGCGAGACAGCAAGGTTGACCACAAAATTCAAAATGCCTGACTTCCTGTTGGGTTTAGCCTATGGGTCCAAGAGACTTTTTTGTGTGCCTGGGTCTGATACATATGTCTACCGATTTTCGTGCATATCGGTGATACGTCCTATGGCGGCTACTTTTAAGAATGGGCGTGGCCAAGGCATTTAGCCACGGCCATTAACGAAATTTATATCATATGTTCAGAGTTGGACTGTCAATAAACATGTGCAGTTTCAGGCAGATCTGACTAGGTGCAGTGCATTTAAAGCAACTTCCTGTGTTTTAGGGAAAGGTCAACCTTCGCCGCACTCTCAGGGCAACGCCGTTTGACCTGGCCTCAAGATCTTCACAATATAGCATCACCAAGGTCTGAAGACCTGTCTGAGTAGATTTGAGTCGGATATGGTCAACACGCTTGGAGCAGTACGTCAAACTCTAAAACAAAATCATTTCCTGTCACCAGCAGGGGCGTTTTGAGAAAGAGGGAATTTTTTAATGTTGCCGTGTCGAAGGCGGGACCATGATCATACACAGCAAGTTTGGTGCCGATCGGACCTATCACGCCCAAGTTATAGCACTTTCGTTTTTCATGGCGAGATATCAAACTTCGCCGCGCCGCCATGGCAACGCCTTACAAGATACACGAGATCTTTTAATAACTTTTAATCATCAAGTGGTCTAGTTGCAGCATGCCAAATTTGAAGCCGATCCGATGAACCGTGTAGGAGGAGATAGCTCTGAGAGAACTCAAGAAAAAAACATTCAATTCAAAATGGCTGACTTCCTGTTGGGCGTAGCCTATGGGTCCAAGAGACTTTTTTGGTGCGTCTGGGTGTGATACATGTGCGTACCGAATTTCGTTCACGTCAGTGAAACGGGCCGCGGGGGCTGCAGTTTTAAGGGCGTGGACGAGCCGTTAGGCCACGCCCCCTCACGAAACTCATATCATATGATCAAGGGAGGGCCAGTTACAACCATGTGAAGTTTCAGGAAGCTTCGACCAAGTACGCCCAAGTTATGGCACTTTCGTGGTTCACGGCGAGACGTCGGCCTTCGCCGCGCCCTCAGGGCGGCGCCGTTTGACGAGACGTTCTGTGCTTCGTAATATAGCATTACCAACATCTTAAGGCCTTTCTCACCAAATTTGAGTTGAATATGTTCAACGTGGTCAGAGCAGCACCTCAAAGTGTAAAACATTGCATTTCCTGTCGCCAGCAGGGGGCGCCATGACGTTCAAAGATTATTTTCATTTAGATGTGTTCAGGGCGGGACTATTATCATACGTGTGAAGTTTGGTGCAGATCGGACCATTTATGGCAAAGTTATAGCGCTCTCGTTTTTCATGGCGAAACATCAAACTTCGCCGCGCTGCCACGGCAACGCCATACGAGATACACGAGATCTTTTAATAACTTTTAATCATCAAGCGGTCTAGTTGCAGCATGCCAAATTTGAAGCCGATCCAACGAACCGTCTAGGAGGAGATAGCTTTTAGAGGACCCTCGCAAATCGCCAACATCAGAATTTTCAAATCAAAATGGCGGACTTCCTGTACGTTTTAGAAAAAAGTCCAAGCGCGCATTTTCGTGCGTCTTGGGATGCCCCACGACCCCTCCGATTTTCGGAGGATTTCATCAAACGGGCCGCCCGTGGGGGCCGATTGAAAATTTCTAGGGGGCGCCATTTCGCCATTTTGCGACGGGCATTCCTGAGATTTCCCGAGCACCTAAATTTTCGCCAAGACGAATGTGCATGTCAAATTTGGTGAGTTTTTGAGTATGTTAAAGCCCCCAAAAATGCGATCAAAGAGAGGAAAAAAAATAATAATAATCCTAAGGAAAACAATAGGGTCCTCGCACCGGACGGTGCTCGGGCCCTAATTAAAGCTGCAAGCAGCGTTGAACGGGCCCTCGCACCCCCACGCAACTCGGAACCGACTGCAGCTGCGACCATGTCACCAGAGGCCCACTGGTGGATCAGGTGCTGAATTTTCACCCCCTTTTGACACAGTAGGAAGCAATTGTGTATCATACATGTGAAGTTTCATGGCGACGCGAAGATGTACACAGAAGTTAATGCCATTAATGTGTTTGTACGAAACGTCAACCTATGTTGCGCTGTCAGGGCGAAGCCCGTCGAAAAAACGTTACGACTTGCACAACATAGCATCACCAAGGTCTGAAGACCTGTCTGAGTAGATTGGAATTGGATATGGTCAACACGCTTGGAGCGGTACATCAAACTCTAAAACATGTCATTTCCTGTCGCCAGCGGGGGGCGCTATGACAATCCCAGAATATTGTCATAAAGTTATGTTTAGAGATGTATTATGATCACACATGAGAAGTTTTGTGCAGATTGGACCATTTTTGCTAAATTTAGAGCAATTTCCTGTTTCATGGCGAATCATCAAAATTTGCCGCCACCTGACGGCCATACCGTTCAACTGAGGCAAAATCTTTTAATAACTTTTAATCACAAACTAGTCTAGAAGGTAGCCAGCAATTTTGAAGCCGTTCTGATTCATCCTGTAGGCTGAGTTCGAAAAAATGCGACGCGTGTCGAAAGGCCAAAAATGACCATGAAATTCAAAATGGCTGACTACCTGTTGGGTTTAGCCTATGGGTCCAAGAGACTTTTTTGTGCGTCTGGGTGGGATACATGTGTGTACCGATTTTCGTGCATGACGGTGAAACGGGCCGCGGGGGCTACTGTTTAAAGGGCGTGGCCAATCCATTTAGCCATGCCCCCTTATGAAATTCATGTCATATGTTCAGGGCAGGGCCAGTTACAACCATGTGAAGTTTCAGAAAGATTTCGAGCAAGGACACTGAAGTTATGGCCACTTATTGTGTTTTGGCGAAAAGTTGACCTTCGCCGCTCCGTCACGGCGACGCCCTTTGACAAGACATCATGATCTTCATAATATAGCATTATCAACATGTTATGGCCTTTCTGACCAAATTTGAGTTGGATATGGTCAACGTGGTCAGAGCAGCACATCAAAGTGTAAAACATGGCATTTCCTGTCGCCAGCAGTGGGCGCTATGACAATTGCAAAATTTGAGCATGTAGACTTGTTCAGGGTGGGACTATTATCCATCTTGCAGAGTTTGGTGCAGATCGGAGCTTTAACCCCAAAGTTATAGCAATCTCGTGTTTTATGGCGAGACATCAAAATTTGACCTTCCGCAGCGCTCGCGCCCTTCGATGTAATGAAGATCTTTTAATAACTTTTGATCACATGGTAGTCGAGCTCGCTGAGGTAAAATTAGAAGTCAATCCGATTAAATCTGTAGGAGGAGTTCGTTAAAATACAAAAGGTCGAAAACGCCAAAAATGGCCGCCAAATTGGAAATGACTGACTTCCTGTTGGGTTTAGCCTATGGGTCCAAGAGACTTTTTTGTGCGTCTGGGTGTCATACATGTGGGTACCAATTTTCGTGCATGTCGGTTAAACGAGCCGCAGGGGCTGCTGTTTAAGGGGCGTGGCCTAGCCATTTTGGACCGCCCACCGCCGAAGACCCTAATACACGTAAATTTTCAGCACGACTGATGCGACCGCCAAAATTTGCGCGTTTTCGAGTATGTTAAAGCCCCCAAATAAGCGATTTAGTTCTAGGAAAAAAAAGAATAATAATAATAATTCCTTCAATTTCAATAGGGTCCTCGCACCGGACGGTGCTCGGGCCCTAATTAAAGCTGCAAGCAGCGTTGAACGGGCCCTCGCACCCCCACGCAACTCGGACTGCCGGCAACTCGGGGTGCTGGCGACCGCAGCCCCCACACCACTCGGGGCCTGCTGCGGCCGTGACCTTGTCGCCAGAGGCTGACTGGCGGACGAGGTGCTGAATTTTCACCCTCTTTGGATGCTGTAGGAAGCAATGGCGTGTTACTTTCTGTCTCCACAAGGTGGCGCTATGACTATGACTCCTGAGCGTCATGCAGATGTGTTCAGGCTGGGACTTTTATCATACTTGTCAAGTTTGGTGCACATGAGACCATTTATAGCAAAGTTATAGCCTTTTCCTGTTTCATGGCGTGACAGCGAGGTTGACCACAAAATTCAAAATGCCTGACTTCCTGTTGGGTTCAGCCTATGGGTCCAAGAGACTTTTTTGTGTGCCTGGGTCTGATACATATGTCTACCGATTTTCGTGCATATCGGTGAGACGTCCTATTGCGGCTACTTTTAAGAATGGGCGTGGCCAATGCATTTAGCCACGCCCATTGACGGAATTTATATCATATGTTCAGAGTTGGACTGTCAATAAACATGTGCAGTTTCAGGCAGATCTGACCAGGTGCAGTGCATTTAAAGCACCTTCCTGTGTTTTTAGCGAAACGTCAACCTTCGCCACGCTCTCAGGGCAACGCCATTTGACCTGGCCTGAAGATCTTCACAATATAGTATCACCAAGGTCTGAAGACCTGTCTGAGTAGATTTGAGTTGGATATGGTCAACACGCTTGGAGCAGTACGTCAAACTCTAAAACATGTCATTTCCTGTCGCCAGCAGGGGGTGCTATGACTATCATGGAATATTGTCATGTGGCTGTGTTCAGGTTTGGACTATGATCACACATGAGTAGTTTTGTGGAGATTGGACCGTTTTTTCAAAATTTATAGCAATTTCCTGTCTCATGGCGAATCATCTAAATTCGCCGCCACTTGACGGCCATACCGTTCAACTGAGGCAAAATCTGTTGATACCTTTAAACTCACAAGCTAGTCTAGAGGGTATCCAGCAATTTTGAAGCCGTTCTGATGAATACTGTAGGCAGGAACTCTTACAAGGCAACGCGTGCAAAACGCCAAAATTTACCACGAAATTCAAAATGGCCGACTTCCTGTTGGTTTTAGCCTATGGGTCCAAGAGACTTTTTTGTGCGTCCTGGAGTGATAGACGTGTGTACTGATTTTCGTGCGCCTCGGTGAAACGTGGCGCGGGGGCTGCAGTTTAAAGGGCGTGGTCAATGCGTTTGGCCACGCCCACTGACCAAACTCATATCACATGTCCAGGGCGGGACCTGTTACAACGTGGGAAATGACTTGGCAATACGAAGTTATACGCGAGAGTTAATGACAAAAACGTCGCTTTTTCGAAACGTCGACCTTCGCCATGCTCTGGGGGCGTTGGCCTTCGATGAAACATCACGACCTTCACGTCATAGAATTGCCAATTTGTTTTGGACTTACACACCAGATTTGAGTGAGATACGGGCAACGTGCTATAGCAACAGCTCAAAGTGTAAAAAATGACATTTTCTGTCGCCACCAGGGGGCGCTGTGACAAGCGCAAACTATTGTCATTGAAATGTGTTCAGGGCGGGACTATTATGAAACATAGTAAGTTTGGTGCAGATCCAAGCATGTATGCCAAAGTTTATAGCAATTTCGTTTTTCATGGCGAGACATCAAAATTTGCCGCCACTCACGGCCACACCCTACAACGATAGCGCGATCTTTTTATAACTTTAGATCACAAAGTAGTGTAGATGGTAGACAGTGATTTTGAAGCCGTTCTGATTAATCCTGTAGGAGGAGTTGGTTAAAATATGACACGTGCGAAACGCCAAAAATGACCACGAAATTCAAATGGCCGACTTCCTGTTGGGTTTGGCCTATGGGTCCAAGAGACTTTTTTGTGCGTTTGGGTGTGATACATGAATGTTCCCGATTTTCGTGCATGTCGGTAAAATATGCCGCAGGGGCCGCTGTTTAAGGGGCGTGGCCTAGCCATTTTGCACCTCCCACCGCCGACAACTCTAATCCCACCTAAATTTACACCACGACTGATGCGATTTACCAAATTTGGTGAGTTTTTGAATATGTTAAAGTCCCCTCCAAAGCGATTTACTTTTGCCAGAATAATAATAATAATAATTAAAGCTGCAAGCAGCGTTGAACGGGCCCTCGCACCCCCACGCAACTCGGACTGCCGGCAACTCGGGGTGCTGGCGACCGCAGCTCCCACGCCACTCGGGGCCTGCTGCCGCCGTGACCTTGTCGCCAGAGGCTGACTGGCAGACGAGGTGCTGACTTTTCACCCCCTTTGGACGCTGTAGGAAGCAATGCGGTGTTACTTCCTGTCTCCACTAGGTGGTTGCTATGACTATGACTCCTGAGCGTCATGCGGATGTGTTCAGGCTGGGACTTTTATCATACTTGTCAAGTTTTGGTGCACATAAGAGCATTTATAGCAAAGTTATAGCCTTTTCCTGTTTCATGGCGAGACACCCAAGGTTGACCACAAAAATTCAAAATGCCTGACTTCCTGTTGGGTTTAGCCTATGGGTCCAAGAGACTTTTTTGTGTGCCTGGGTCTGATACATATGTCTACCGTTTTTCCGTGCATATCGTGATACGTCCTATGGCGGCTACTTTTAAGAATGGGCGTGGCCAAGGCATGTAGCCACGCCCATTAACGAAATTTAAAATCATATGTTCAGAGTTGGACTGTCAATAAACATGTGCAGTTTCAGGCAGATCTGACTAGGTGCAGTGCATTTAAAGCAACTTCCTGTGTTTTAGGGAAACGTCAACCTTCGCCGCGCTCTCAGGGCAACGCCATTTGACCTGGCCTCAAGATCTTCACAATATAGCATCACCAAGGTCTGAAGACCTGTCTGAGTAGATTTGAGTTGGATATGGTCAAGACGCTTGGAGCAGTATGTCAAACTCTAAAACATGTCTTTTCCTGTCGCCAGCAGGGGGTGCTATGACTATCATGGAATATTGTCATGTGGCTGTGTTCAGGGTCGGACTATGATCACACATGAGAAGTTTTGTGCAGATTGGACCGTTTTTGCTAAATTTATAGCAATGTCCTGTCTCATGGCGAATCATCAAAATTCGCCGCCACCTAACGGCCATACCGTTCAACTGAGGCAAAATCTGTTGATAACTTTTACTCACAAGCTAGTCTAGAGGGTAGCCAGCAATTTTGAAGCCGTTCTGATGAATACTGTAGGCAGGAACTCTTACAAGGCGCCGCATGCGAAACGCCAAAATTTACCACGAAATTGAAAATGGCCGACTTCCTGTTGGTTTTAGCCTATGGGCCCCAGAGACTTTTTTGTGCGTCCTGGAGTGATAGACGTGTGTACCGATTTTTTTTGCGCCTGGGTGAAACGTGGCGCGGGGGCTGCAGTTTAAAGGGCGTGGTCAAGGCTTTTGGCCACGCCCACTGACCAAACTCATATCACATGTCCAGGGCGGGACCTGTTACCAACGTGGGAAGTGACTTGGCGATATGAAGCTATACAGGAAAGTTAATGACAAAAACGTCGCTTTTTCGAAACGTCGACCTTCGCCACGCTCTGGGGGCGTTGCCCTTTGACGAAACGTCACGACCTGCACGTCATAGAATTGCCAAGTTGTTTTGCACTTACAAACCAGATTTGAGTGAGATACGGTCAACGTGCTCATAGCAGCACCTCAAAGTCTAAAAAATGACATTTTCTGTCGCCACCAGGGGGTGCTGTGACAAGTGCAAACTATTGTCAGTGAAATGTGTTCAGGGCGGGACTATTATGAAACATAGTAAGTTTGGTGCAGATCCAAGCATGTATGCCAAAGTTATAGCTATTTCGTTTTTCATGGCGAGACATCAAAATTCGCCGGCACCTCACGGCCACACCCTACAACGATAGCGCGATCTTTTTATAACTTTTGATCACAAAGTAGTGTAGATGGTAGACAGTGATTTTGAAGCCGTTCTGATTAATCCTGTAGGAGGAGTTTGTTAAAATATGAAACATGCGAAACGCCAAAAATGACCACGAAATTCAAAATGGCCGACTTCCTGTTGGGTTTGGCCTATGGGTCCAAGAGACTTTTTTGTGCGTTTGGGTGTGATATATGATTGTTCCGATTTTCGTGCATGTGGGTAAAATATGCCGCAGGGGCTGCTGTTTAAGGGGCGTGGCCTAGCCATTTTGCACCTCCCACCGCCGACAACTGTAATACACCTAAATTTACACCACGACTGATGCGATTACCAAATTTGGTGAGTTTTTGAATATGTTAAAGTCCCCTCCAAAGCGATTTACTTTTGCCAGAATAATAATAATAATAATTAAAGCTGCAAGCAGCGTTGAACGGGCCCTCGCACCCCCACGCAACTCGGACTGCCGGCAACTCGGGGTGCTGGCGACCGCAGCTCCCACGCCACTCGGGGCCTGCTGCCGCCGTGACCTTGTCGCCAGAGGCTGACTGGCAGACGAGGTGCTGACTTTTCACCCCCTTTGGACGCTGTAGGAAGCAATGCGGTGTTACTTCCTGTCTCCACTAGGTGGTGCTATGACTATGACTCCTGAGCGTCATGCGGATGTGTTCAGGCTGGGACTTTTATCATACTTGTCAAGTTTTGGTGCACATAAGAGCATTTATAGCAAAGTTATAGCCTTTTCCTGTTTCATGGCGAGACAGCAAGGTTGACCACAAAATTCAAAATGCCTGACTTCCTGTTGGGTTTAGCCTATGGGTCCAAGAGACTTTTTTGTGTGCCTGGGTCTGATACATATGTCTACCGATTTCCGTGCATATCGGTGATACGTCCTATGGCGGCTACTTTTAAGAATGGGCGTGGCCAAGGCATGTAGCCACGCCCATTAACGAAATTTATATCATATGTTCAGAGTTGGACTGTCAATAAACATGTGCAGTTTCAGGCAGATCTGACTAGGTGCAGTGCATTTAAAGCAACTTCCTGTGTTTTAGGGAAACGTCAACCTTCGCCGCGCTCTCAGGGCAACGCCATTTGACCTGGCCTCAAGATCTTCACAATATAGCATCACCAAGGTCTGAAGACCTGTCTGAGTAGATTTGAGTTGGATATGGTCAAGACGCTTGGAGCAGTATGTCAAACTCTAAAACATGTCTTTTCCTGTCGCCAGCAGGGGGTGCTATGACTATCATGGAATATTGTCATGTGGCTGTGTTCAGGGTCGGACTATGATCACACATGAGAAGTTTTGTGCAGATTGGACCGTTTTTGCTAAATTTATAGCAATGTCCTGTCTCATGGCGAATCATCAAAATTCGCCGCCACCTAACGGCCATACCGTTCAACTGAGGCAAAATCTGTTGATAACTTTTACTCACAAGCTAGTCTAGAGGGTAGCCAGCAATTTTGAAGCCGTTCTGATGAATACTGTAGGCAGGAACTCTTACAAGGCGCCGCATGCGAAACGCCAAAATTTACCACGAAATTGAAAATGGCCGACTTCCTGTTGGTTTTAGCCTATGGGCCCCAGAGACTTTTTTGTGCGTCCTGGAGTGATAGACGTGTGTACCGATTTTTGTGCGCCTGGGTGAAACGTGGCGCGGGGGCTGCAGTTTAAAGGGCGTGGTCAAGGCTTTTGGCCACGCCCACTGACCAAACTCATATCACATGTCCAGGGCGGGACCTGTTACCAACGTGGGAAGTGACTTGGCGATATGAAGCTATACAGGAAAGTTAATGACAAAAACGTCGCTTTTTCGAAACGTCGACCTTCGCCACGCTCTGGGGGCGTTGCCCTTTGACGAAACGTCACGACCTGCACGTCATAGAATTGCCAAGTTGTTTTGCACTTACAAACCAGATTTGAGTGAGATACGGTCAACGTGCTCATAGCAGCACCTCAAAGTCTAAAAAATGACATTTTCTGTCGCCACCAGGGGGTGCTGTGACAAGTGCAAACTATTGTCAGTGAAATGTGTTCAGGGCGGGACTATTATGAAACATAGTAAGTTTGGTGCAGATCCAAGCATGTATGCCAAAGTTATAGCTATTTCGTTTTTCATGGCGAGACATCAAAATTCGCCGGCACCTCACGGCCACACCCTACAACGATAGCGCGATCTTTTTATAACTTTTGATCACAAAGTAGTGTAGATGGTAGACAGTGATTTTGAAGCCGTTCTGATTAATCCTGTAGGAGGAGTTTGTTAAAATATGAAACATGCGAAACGCCAAAAATGACCACGAAATTCAAAATGGCCGACTTCCTGTTGGGTTTGGCCTATGGGTCCAAGAGACTTTTTTGTGCGTTTGGGTGTGATATATGATTGTTCCGATTTTCGTGCATGTGGGTAAAATATGCCGCAGGGGCTGCTGTTTAAGGGGCGTGGCCTAGCCATTTTGCACCTCCCACCGCCGACAACTGTAATACACCTAAATTTACACCACGACTGATGCGATTACCAAATTTGGTGAGTTTTTGAATATGTTAAAGTCCCCTCCAAAGCGATTTACTTTTGCCAGAATAATAATAATAATAATAATAATAATTCCTTGAAATTCAATAGGGTCCTCGCACCGGACGGTGCTCGGGCCCTAATAATTCCTTGAAATTCAATAGGGTCCTCGCACCGGACGGTGCTCGGGCCCTAATAATAATCCTAAGGAAAACAATAGGGTCCTCGCACCGGACGGTGCTCGGGCCCTAATAAAAAAGTCTATCACATAAAGGATCCATGGCCTGAAAAACATTGAAGACTGTTGTTTTAGGGATGCACCTACAACTTTGAAAAAGAGTCAAAATGATGAAGTGAACTGGAACAAAAGGTGCTGCATAGAATAAATTATTTCCATGTGATATTATTGCAAGAAGTCATAAACTACCTTTCAGCTGAAGTATTAGGGGCAGGTTACTTGAAAATGTACTTAGCATAGCACATGAACCCATCAGGGGGAAAAAAACACATTAACAGGGCTTCATCTATAGAATCAGAGAAGTGATCCTCCTGCCCCTTTTTGCTCCGTACTTGATTAACAGTTGAACAAGTATGGTGCTGGTCAGAAACGTGTTCAGCTTGAAGATGTCATCAAATATGTTGCTGTAAATGACATCTTAAGTTAGTTAATGTTAGCAAAATGCTTGCTAACTAGCCAGCTAATGTGGCTGTTGATGGGATAGCAAGTTAGCAAGTATTTTGCTAACATTAGCTATCAGCTGTAACCAACCAGTTAAGGGCTAACTATTGATGTAGGTTAGTAAGCTCTTAACTTTAGCTAACTAGCTAGTTATTGGTATAGATTGGTGCAGATTAGCTTGCTAGTGAATTTGTGTTTTGCTAAGATTAGCTAATTTAAGATGTGAATGTATGTCACTGTATGTCACTTTTAGGTCCCCCGGCAATATCTTGTAATGGTCTTGAAAGTGTTCTTTTCAACATAGACAGTCTAGTCTAGCACGGGAGTATAGGAAACAGGAAAAGGAGAAATTTGAGTTTCAAAAGGCGCAGAATTTACAAAGGGTCAATGTGAATGTTGTGAATGTTGAGTGAGAAGAGTAAGTCAGATGTTTGTTCACAGTAGTATCAGCGTCAGGCTGTGTCTGAAAATGCGTGTTAACATAGTACACTAAAATAGTATGTTAGATTTTTTTAGTATGTCTGAAACCTTAGTATGAAACCAATTGTACACGAGGTACGAACCATTTCTGGGGAAACATTACAGTATGCAAGCACTGGACACTATGCTGATATAAATTTCCCCCATTGCAGTGCAGTAATGAGGACAACAACGGATGAAGCAGCAACTAAGGCAGTTCTGGCCTAATGTCAATAATGCTTCAATTTAATCTAAGTAAGGTTTCATGTTCCTTGGCATATATATTTTTAAAATTAGTTTGTTGGCACGGGTTACCATGGTTACATGTCTCCAACCATCAAGGAGGCTCTCAAGAAGTGGTGTGATACATGCTGAGCAGTGTGGTCGAAAAGATACATACTGTGGTTAATTTACATGGAAGTATGTTGAATGATACACATTTTGGGTATGTAGAATATAGTATGTGATTTGTAAGTAAAACATTCATTTCCTGGAGACTTACGCTAATCCTACCCATAACCACTATTTACCCTAACCCTGGCCCTTACCCAAACCTTAGCCTACCCCTACCTTTAACCACTGACCCAAAAATAAGCATTTGTCCAACTGGGGACACTGCTTTTGTCTGGTTTTGATTCTGAAAGTAGTCTCTGAAAATAGCTTAAGTTTCTCCTCTCTCTCTCTCTCTCTCTCTCTCTCACACACACACACACACACACACACACACACACACACACACACACACACATCAGAATCCAAAATACTGATGTGACACTCCATTTAAGACAACCTCCTGTTACTCTAATGAAAGTGTCAGTCTTGCTGTTAATACAGCTCAGTGCCGGTAAACACAGAGCCTCCATCACTGCTGTCACCGCTTCAGCCTTCTTCAGGACTGCCTTCTTTTTTCCAATTGATGTAATTCAGTTAAATCTGGATTACAGACATTGCTTGAGACAAAAACAAATATACAAAAGTGAAAGTGAAAGTGAATTAAAAAAATCAATTACAACACACAACATGATGCACCGTGATTAGTATTTCCAGAATTAATGTGCATACTGATGATCCTTTAGTATACCCGTTCCATTCAATCTCAATGTCAGTGCAGGTGCTGTGACGCTGATATAATAATAAAGGAACGTCTTTAAAATAAAACGTGGAGGTCAGGGTGGTAGATTGGCATGTAACATTTTCTCATCTGACATTTCAGGGACAGATTTGTGTCACATCTCAAACCAAGACTCAGTCAGTGTAGGCTTTTTTAAAAATATTTAAACACGACGACAACCTTGACAGAGAAGTTTTTCAATCCAATGCTAATGTGTGAGCAGCAGCTCAACCTTGATGCTCAACAGTATAAATATTGAAAAGAAAAGCAGACATTGCATTTTACTAAAATTTGACATTTGCATTTCAACATTTTTTTCCTTTATATGTCAGCTAAGTAGTTTTGCAGAATCATCCAATATTTTTGCAACTGGGTTGGAATAAAATTGAACAGATCTTTATAGTGTAATGTAGCTGTCCGAGCAGACAGGGAGTAAATATGTTACAAAGCAGGCAAACACAAAACCCAAATCTGTGAAAACCCTGATATTTAGAGCTGACAGACGGCAGGTAGAGAACAGTCCATAGATTCACTGGTCTTTGGGGCCATGTGATGGCATCACAGACTTTGGTTTGCAGGTTGATGACACTTCAATACAATGCCATATATTAAAACATGCTCACCATGGGGTGCCTCAGTGGCTCAGCTGATTGGAGCACGCCCCATGTGCGGAGGCTGGGAGTCCTTGGCAGAGGCTGTGGGTTCAGTTTCAGCCTGTGGCCCTTTTCTGCATGTCTTCCCCCTTCTCTCTCCCCCATTTCCTGTCTGTCAAATAAAGGGCTAAAAAGCCCAAAATAATCTTTTAAAAATACACTCATCAGTTCAGGAACGAAGCACTTCCTCACAAGAAGCTCAAGCACATTGTGACACATCCAAATTACAGTTGTTTTTGCTTCCATTTTACATTTTAAGTAGCACTTAGAGTAAACTCCTCCCTCTGAAGTGGAAATTAGAAAGAGTCTAGAAAGGCCTTGAGCTTCATCACCTCCAAGATTTGGAACATTAGCCATTCCAGCAAGTACTTATGATGAGAGCAAAGGAGGTGACATTACAGAATGATAAAATCTGTGTTGGGAGGAGGTGAATGGATGGGTCAACAAAACATTTGACTCTGGAGACTATTTGTTTCCAATTGACAGTCAGTGTTTGTTTCTTTTAACCATGACCACAAACCTTCCCTAACCACCCATTAATTATTGTAACTATGATGGAATAGGTCCCCTAACCATAACAAAGTAGTCTTACGTAAGCTATGTTGCACTAAACCTAACTAATTTTTTTTGTCCCTAAACCCAACCAAACTTTAACCATAGTGTGGTCATTTTTCATTTATGTTTTAATCATGTTCTGTAATTGTTTTGGACGCCAAACAAATCATGTCATCCTGACAGAGCATTTGAAAACACATATGCAAATGCAGGTTAGTGACCATCACCCACCAAGGAGAAATATGGGCAGTGCAGGGTGTGCCGCACACAGAAATCAGTTTGCTGGTATGTAGTCTATTTTAGGGATCAACCACATACATATTTGCTATGGTTAAGGGTGTGACTTTGCCAGTCAAGTTCACTAGTGTTGACTCCTCATGAAGCTGAGATGCAAATCTGTTTTGACCCTTGGCTCATATAGAATAGAAGTAAACTGGAGGCGAATATTCACCAATGATAATGTTTCACATTTCTGAGCGTGCATCTATGTGTCATGCAAGAGGACATGGACAAACAATGGATTTTATTGTTTAATTTTGAGAACTTTTTGAAGAATTCAGGTACCTGAGCAGACCTGGGAATCCAATGTTCAGAAATTTTTAGAGATTTATACATACATACAAATGCCTCACAGTAGTAAACAATAATAAAAAAAACAGTCATGGAGATAAAAGGAGAATTGAAGTCACCCTAGACGTGAATAAATGATTCATGTGTTTTAGCTTTTCTCATATCTCTCATTAGCTCCTCATCCAATCCAAATTCTGTTATGTACCCAGAGAGAGAAAATACAGGGGGATAAAAGCAGCGGCTGGGTATATAAGGAAACAAGATTTAGCCATAATCACACAGAGAGAATCCCTGCAGATATGCCCGACACAGCACCAACACTTTATCTTGGTTATATCTGACAGCACTATCATGTAGGCAAATTCCACAAACAGAGATAGGCCATCATAAATCAAATGAAGGGGAATAAGCTGGTTGCTCCCCATCTAATGAGTCCTTTCCAACTCAGGAGCCAAACTGTGACACCTGAGGAATTTA
This sequence comes from Lutjanus argentimaculatus, assembly GCA_034769285.1. Lineage (NCBI taxonomy): Eukaryota > Metazoa > Chordata > Actinopteri > Lutjaniformes > Lutjanidae > Lutjanus > Lutjanus argentimaculatus. The sequence goes on from JAWZSL010000001.1 coordinate 11,545,814, forward strand.
TAGCACCTTCTTGTACACCCACAAAAATAAAAACTGGCTCTGCATTAGTTATAGCTTTCCACACATCCTTACATTTATAAACACACCATAATGCCATATTTCACTAGACGCCACAAAGCAATTAATAATTTTAACAATTCATACATAAGATAATACATTATGTAAATGTGTCTGTTAAATTCCTTCACCTTTTTTCAGTAATTGGCTTTCTGCTTTTCTGTAACAACATTATGGGTAAATGGTTTCTAAAGTTCCCATTGCAAACTAGTCATGCTTACCAACTGTGAAGTCAAAAGTTGTTTGGTTAACTTGACTCATTAGTCAAGTAATTTTCAATATCTCTGTACAGTATTCTAGATTATTCTATAGTCTATACCATGAAAAAGACCACAGTCAACAATATCCAAGTCCATCTCAATAGTCTCAATAGACTTCCCCAGCCTGTCTCTGGCATCAAAGTGATCAAAGAGATAAATCTTTAAAAACTGATCACAAGTATAAATGGTTTCATTTAGTAAAAGGACTCAGTAATTTCCTGAAACAGCTCAAACTACAACAGTGCATATATGGAGGACTATTTTCAGTAGCAGACTAACACACATTTGGTGCTCTGTATTTGGGATCTAAATAAACTACAGTGCCCTTGTTAATCATAATGTAGAATCACATCACTAACAGTGAGGGTCAATGATGTATTTTAAATAGTTTTAGGACACCAGTGGAGGAACAATATATATTAAACTTTGGATACACAGGAAACCAGCCTGTCCTCCAGTTCCTCACCAGGAAAACGTTTGAACATACTTATTGGTCAGCTGTGCAAGCAGCTTTTACTGACTCTAATTTATTGTTAGGCGGCAACCTCTCGTAGGCATACTAAGTATGGCAGGAGAAGTATAAAGAGCAAGAAAGTCTGCATATGCAGGAGTTGGGATGGATAGACAGCTCAAACAAGGCTTTTCACCTTTGAATCCTATGAGAAACAAAAAAACAGATTTATTTAAAGTTTTTAGTAACTTAAGTTTCATTATGGATGTGAGGATTAATGCACAGGCTGGACCAGGCTGCAGCCAAAGGGGCCCATATGTGCAAGGGTCCAGGATTGACCAGACTGTCTCAGTGAGAGTGTGTAAGCCTGTGCGTCCTGAGTGTGTGCCTGTGGACCCATGACCACATTAATCCGCCACTTCCATTCTGTCATTTCAGTCACGTGACATACATAATGTAGTAATTTTAACCCAAATCACAATCTTTTTCTTGATCTAACCAAGTAGGTTTGTGCCTAAACTGAACAAAACTGTGACTGTGTTAGAATGTAAACCATCACATCTTACATAAAGTAGTTATGTAAGAAGCTATTCTGTTGTGTTGGTATGAGGAAGTGTTGCAGAAAACACTTGTTATTGAGGTCAAGTCATTGTAGGTTTTGGCCTTTTCAGAGAATTTATTGACCGTAAGAAAAATATAGAACATTACTGCAGATCTTTGGTGATTACTGTACCTCCACTGGTCAGCTGTCTCTGTAGCACTATATTTCAAGACACAATAAATCTTCTCAATAGACAAGATAGTCTGTCTGTGTGGTTAGAACTTAAGACTTACTGGCTGTTGGCTTGTCGCTCACTGCTTGGCTGTCATGCTCACCATATGGTGTGCAGTGTTTAGATGGAAGCAGAGGCATTTTATTGTTTGCTCACTCACAACTAGAGACTGACACTGGCAATTTACCACCAGACATGCAGTATGTAGCCACAAAGAAAGATTTGTGGCCTCACTAGAAAGCATTTCATCGCAGGTAACAAAGTGTCATGGCAGTCAGGGAGAGTGGAAACAGGGGAAGGATCCAAATGCAGACAGTTGATTTCCACTCTTTATTGAGGGATCAAGTTTTACAGGAAGCAGGCAGGCAGGTAGGTGGGTAGGTGCAGGTCCCAGAAAGTCATGGAAACTTGAATTTAAAAAGCACAAAGCAAAAACCAAGCAAAGCAACTAGGATGGGAGTATGAAAAAACTTTTTTTTTTTCTAATTTACTTCACAAAGATCATGAATCCTTGAACATAAAAATGACACATTGAAATCATTTGAGAAATGTAAACTTTATGCTGCTTTTTATCCAGAGAAAAGTAGCTCCCTACTTCCCTTTACTTGACATACAATCCAAAGACCAAAGTGGTGTCTAGGCATATATATATATATATATATAGATATGTCTGTCAGAGCAGTCAGGTGATGGGTAAAGGAGGGGATGTCTGAGGGTATCTGCAGGAAGGGACAGAGAGGAAATGTTTGACAAGAAAGTCTCAGATATTATACTTTTACTAGTAATTATCATTAATATGAGTAGACTTGATCAGATCTTACACATCTTCCTTAACCAACCAACAGAGATCCTCAAATCAGCATGCTGCCACAAAACAATGTTGTTGTACTACAGTGTGTCTAATCTGATTATTATAATAATCAGCACAGTCAGAGAGCTCTATTTTTAGCTGTGATGTTTGACTAATATCCCTGTATGCAGGTTCAGTAAGGAGCAGAACAGTAACACAAGGAAGACTGACAAGTCTTATATTGATGTTTGACATTCTGTGCTTTTGCCTCCCACTGATCAAATAAAATTCTTTGTGCACCAAATGAAATAAAAGGCCACAGGCGAATATAAAGGCAAGGTTTATTACACTGGCCCAACGCTGACTTCACGTTTTTTAATCACACTTAAAAATTCAAGGACAAGCACAGAAATGAAATTATTAAAAAGTCTGGTTTGGAAGATTTACTTGGATTTCTTGGTAGAATATGTCAGAAATGGAATGTTTTCATTAGTGTATAATCACCTCAAAATGAGATTCAGTGTGTTTTTGTTACCTCAAGCTATGTTTCCACCCAAAGTACCTGGAACTTTTAGTCCCAGGAACTACTTCTGAAGGAACCAAAAGGTTATTTTAGTGCATTTCTGCATTTCCATCATGGTCTAAAGACCACGCAAACATTAGGCAAATACAGTGACATATGAAAAAGCGACAGATCTTATTGTACAGGACTATACAACAATGTTGTTGTCGGTTAGAGGCTGGAGATTTTTTTAAATGCTGGCTGGAATAAAATGTTGCAGTGCTCAACCAATCAGAAATCTTCAACCCTGCAAGCCCCATCCCCAAAATTCCCTGTACTTTTGAAGTACTACTCTCCAAGCAGGGACATATTGGAGAGTAAAATACTGTCCCCGGAGTCATTTTTGTCTAAATCCTTAAGGCTGGTGCATATACTGTATATTCTGCATTTAGTGCAGCATACTGCTGAGTGTTACTGTTCAGAAAAGACCATTATTTGAGTGCTGCCATTAGTGGAGCCCATTCAAGCTCATGCTATCAGTGGCTGATAAGCAGATTAGTGGAGGGGTGGGGGAGACGTTGGGAGTGGGTACTCGCTTAGATAATGTGCCAGCGTCTCTGAGTAGAGTGAACCGCTGTGGCTGATAATGAAAAGCAGCGACTAACCAAAAGGTTCCACATCAATTTACAGATTTGGGCACCTTTACGAGAGAGCAGTGAAAAGGCAAACAGGACGATAACTGTGTCTGTCTGAGCAGATGAGAGTGGGAGGTGAGTGAGTGCTAACGGATATTACAACACTGACGTAAAACTGACATTAAGGTAGACAACACTTCACTTCTTAACTGGCCTTTCACATGTAAACACTTTGTTAAGATGTGACAACACTATGGTTAAGCTTTATGGTTAAGCTTTATATTTTGACTATGTACGTCTGATATTTTGCACTATTAAAAAAACAGATGTCCCAACGTTTTTTCCATAGAGCCCCTACCTTCTTGTATTGTCTTGTCACAAATTAACATCAGTTATGTTTGTTTAGATTCGCAGAATCTTTATCTTTGGTAAAAGTCTCTTGTCTAGTATAAACATTTTTTAACAACAGAGTAGGCTTATACAGTGTAGGCTTATGCTCATCCTTACCAAAATAATAATAATAATTCATTATCAAAGAGCTTGAGAGCTTGCAGAGGTGTGGACTACTAAACAGCCTACTCTTTTTGACTGAGGACAAAATGGATCTTTTTAAATAGTTTTGTATACAGTCTTTTGTATAAATTGTGATTTTAGTTAATATATGCATAATGTAATTATGACAACCTCACAGTAGACAAAGCCTGGGGGACCCCCTGTGATTTTTACTGCTCTGCTTTTTTTTTTTTTTTTTTGGCTCTCTTGCATGACATACACTTTAGTGATGATTAGAATCTGACTTAAAAAACCTGGGTTACGCAAAGTACAAATATTCTATTTCCTCACTTGGAGAGAAAGCATTGTCATTTTGGTGCTTCGGCAGCACCGACTATGTACCTGTCTCATCGTGTGCATCAACATCTGGACGCTCGTTCCTTACCTTCACTCTGAAGCCACCAGCTTCTTTTAATCATAAACAAGATGCTGATATTTATCAATGTCCCAACAACCAGCCCGACCCACAGGGAATCTTATTAGCCACTCCATTTAGGCACTAAAACAACATTGTTAAGTTTAGAGAACGATCATGGTTTGGGGTAAAATATGTACATGTTAAGGTAAGGAACCTTTATCATCTTGTTTACAATAAAAAACACTTACCATGTGGAAACAAAAACTCTTAAAATCTTATATGTCACCTAGAATAAAAATCAAGTGGGTATGACAATGAAAGTGCTGATGAATGTCCATCACAACCCCTCATTAGAATCCTGCCAGCCTTTGCTTTCCTGATATATCTGTGAAGCCTGTTCATATTTAAAGCTGTATGCAGCCATCTGTGGCAGCACTGAGCGCAAGGCAGTAAAGCCATATTCAGACTGTGCTTGGAAGAAAAGCCTTGTCTTATTGTGTATTTAACTCTGGTTTGGAGTTTGATGGCATTGAGTTTTACTGACTCAATCAGCTCTGTTGTTTTGTTACTTTACACATTTGACATTGACGAGAAAGCATGAATGGTGTGCTTCGCTTGGATAGTCACCAAGGACCACAGTAATTCTTGACCTGATGTTCGCCTGCTTTCTGTTAGCTGATCACGTACACTGAGCTGACAATCAAACAGACTAGTAAATTAAAAAGAACAGTTTATTAAACAAACCACAGTTTCCTCAGTTTTAATGCAGGGTTATTGTTATAAATTTATACATATGTAATCACGGTTTGGTTTGTTTCAGCTGGTTCCCAGTTCTGTGTGCTTATAAAATCTTCCACAGAAACAATAGTCCAACGATGCTCACACAATATCACACAATACAGTGTAAGAATACAACAGTGAATGTCTATTGTAATATGTAGATGTTTTAATTGAGAGACCTGTCACGCTGCTAAACCTCTCTGATGAACAAGTCAACTAATAACAGACACACTGATTGAATATCACAGCAAAACAGAGGAGACACAGAGGACACTGGGACCTTTTCCAGCCATCACACACACACACACACACACACACACAAACACACCCACCCACACACGCACACACACGCATGCACACACACACACACACACACACACACACACACACAGAGTATATATAGAGAGGAATTATCTGGAATACTCCCACTTCATGTGTATTTATGGCCTACATGCAAAATTTATCATGTGTATTGTACTTTGTCAAGTGAATATCAAAAGATCTTTTGTACCCATTACAAGTTTATTATATGTGGAAACATTAAAATGGAAACTTTTAAGCCATTTCTGACACATTACTAAATGCTTAGAGAGCCGAATGACTGTAAAAGGATTTTTAATAATTTATTTAATAAATGTTTATCAAACAAATAATTAAATATAGAAGAAGGGACGCCACTGGGCTTACTTCAGGCACACTTGCCAAGAATGTAGTAACTACATCCTTGGCTATCCTCTGTATGACATTAAGTGTGATAGATTTGCTGCACTGAATGTTATTATTTAATTTATTTCTCTCACAGATCTTTGGTTTAATTTCTTACAACCAAGTGGAAAAGAAATTTCAGTTCTGCTCTCTCCAGACCCATTTTGTGGTCTCCCTTGACATGTATTTTTGTCTTAAACTTTTGGGGTTAGAATTATGAAAAGTTGCCTTAACTGCTGTGCTTCTCACAAAGTCTGCAAAGTCAGACGTTTATATGTTATGACACATGAATAAGAAGTACGATAAATAAAATTAACTCCAGTTTTTCATAAGCCTGACAGGGAGAAATCGTCTGGGTGCATTTGCATCTCCCGCTGTGCCATCTAAATCTCTATGAAAAGCCTTTTCTCCGAGAGCTTAAAACAACAGCACAGACAGGCGAGTGTCAGGAGAGACTGTTTTGTGAGCTGCAATTTGTCTTTAGCTTTGTGAACACCCAGATTTCAGACAAAGATGAGCCACAAGCATTCCTGCGCTCTAAGACAGAGGGCTCTGCCATCTCCAAGTGTTTGTCCTGCATCGGCAAAAGTTAGGGATATTGATCCTTCATGAAACTGAAACCGTTAAGATTAGACAAGTTTGGTCCTTGTACTCCACTGTGGAAGGCTAGAGGTACTCTTGATGACCTCTGTTTTAATTGTCCACAATTATTTGATCTCATGGACAAATACTGTCCCAGCTGAGAGCTATGTGTGTGTTAGACAAATTCTATCTCTTCAGTTTGTCCAAATTTTGGTCCTGTGCAGACCTGCTATAAACATGTTTTCCAGGATGATCCAATAACAAGTGGACAGCTTTAAATACAGGAGTGAATGCACCCAGGACACATTTGAGATCCAATCACTCAGATTACATTCAGAGATGGTCTGGAATGCAATTGACCCCTTTCTTTTTGTAGTGTGTACACAACGCATTCTGGGCGACACTGAAGGACTGTATACTCAACTGACGTCCTGTAAGTACATAATTTTCACTGTAGTGCAAATCATGTGTTTGGGCTCTGTTACCTGCAGTGGATGTTTGTGAACACACTAGACACTGCAATATCCCCACACTCCCTTGAAAAATCATACTATTTTGAATGTTGTTGAGTGAGGAGAAACATAATAAACTCTGTGAAATGCTGTATATAACAAATCCTTAATTATTTGGGCCTTTTTTGGTAAATTCAGCAAATCTTATAAATTGAGTTATTCTGTCTGTGTGCAAAAACATGTTCATTTGTCCCAGCATGTTAATGGTTACTACTGTTAAGTTGCCGGGTAAAAATGATGCATTTTGCAAACATATTTACTTGCATACAGAACAGAGAAGTGAAGCAGCTACAGCGAATTCTTAACCATCTTTGCCTTCTTGTAAATTCAGCATAAAATGCATTGTTTCTTTACTTGTAAAAAACACATTGCTATAAAGAGCAGGCAGGTTCCTGTTCAGGCTTAGGCTCAGGCAGATGCTTCATGGTGCACTGGGATGCACACTTTTCTGGCATTATTGCCTTTCACCATCTGTGATGTGAACACATCAGATTTCCACACAGTCAGAAGAAGTAAAAGTGTGTGTCCTGCCCATAGTTAAGTTATAAAGTCTCAGCACACCACAGAACTTCTCTCCTGCCAGGCTGCTGAAGGCACAGGCAAAATATGAGGCTCATCATGGGCTAAAACAAAAGAAGCAAATAGTCAAATCTTCATATTGAACATTTAAATTGATAGTAATTCATTTAACTGACAGTGGGGGTTTTTTTGCATATAGAGCGGGAAGTGAGATCCGATCACAAGTGGTCACTTCAAGATGCAAAAAAAAAAGCTGTTCACTTATGATCAGATCACTCAGGGCGCATGTTAATACCAGGTGTAAACGGGCTCCTAGTCAATGACCAAGTGATTTATAGCTGTGCACCAAATGTTTGCATGTAAACACAATCTAGCTGCAAGAAAACACAAATACATGCCTTTGTGACTGGCCCACGTTTACAACAGAAACAGTTTCTCTTGTTGATAAAAGTCCTCTTATCTACATTTGTGCAGATCTCTGTTGTATTGTCTGTAGCAAAGGGCTCTTGCATGCAGAGCATGATCAAGCTAAGGGTCATCGGGACCACTTTGTTTTGCATCTTATCTGCCTAGCTCGTGTTGTTCAGCAACAATCATGAGCTTTGACAGTGACCTTTATAAATTTCACCAACCTCTACGTGTGTAGTTTGTCATGCAGGCTGCATGAAACATGCATGGAAACATCGATTTGTTTCTCAGTTGTCCCTCACTTTGTTTACTAAGTGATGTTTTTCTATCACAAATTAAACCCGTCACACAGTTGAGCTTTAAACTTAATAGCCAATGATGACACACTTGAGTGTTCTGTAATCTCTCCCAGCCAGTCTGATATTGTATATTTCCTCAGAAGGTTATATTTGACATTTTGACATTTGTGGCTGTCTACGATGTTGAAAATTTAAATTACACCATGCAGAGGAAAGCGTGCATGGCTCATTTAATCACTTTGAAAATAAAAGTCAGAAAAATGATTTGTTTGTCCATCGGGTGAAACGTGGCAAAAATGCATTTCCTACTCTAAGCATGTTTTGTATGGAAATGAAGCACTGCCAAGCCTGCAGGAGAAACCGCTGCTGCTGTTAATACAAGCTGATAAATGATTGTGGAGGCAACTTTCAGTCATTTTCCCATAATAACACATTTCTGGAAGCTGGTGAGCCTTACTGAGAGATCAGTTTTGTTGATGGGTGGAACCTCTTTTATGGTCATTAATGTATCAAAGCAGTGCTTATTGTTGTGTTGTTAAACCTTGGCAGTGCAAGCACAATCATGAGCAACTGGCAAGGGACCTTCCTTCAGAACTGTGCCAAACACAGTAAAACTAGTGTTTGTTTTTAAAATAATTTCAGCGCCCCGTGAGTGTGTGCTTAAAATGTTAAAAGGCAGAAAATCACACAGAAAAATATCTGAAAATGACTCACATGTGGTATATGTGGTTCACAGTTGATCAGACACCACATGATTTGTCCTGGCGCTGTAAACATTAAGATTTGTTTGACTCACATCTTCGCAATATTGAATTTTCCCTGAGAAAAATGAAGAATGTCAGCCACGCGAAAATGCCAGACAAACAAAGAATTGAAATAGGCTTCAGACCACTGAGGCTTCAGCTGGAGCCTGTTGAAGCCTAAAGAGGCGAGCAAGCTCTCAATAACCAGCTGTCGTTGATTGAACCACAGAGCCTGGAGGAGTGTGCAGGCAGATGCTCTGGTGACACAGAGAATGACGAACACTGTCTGCCAGCATCTGTATCGCCGCAAATGTATGCACTGACACACTGCTTCATAGCACACACACACACACACTCACACAGCTCTCAGCTGGGACAGTAATTGTCCACAAGATCAAATGCATGTGGACAATTAGTACAGAGGCTCATGAAGAGCACCTCTAGTCTTCCACCGTAGAGTACAAGGACCAGGTTGTTGTGCAGCACTGAATGACACAGTAATGAGGCAGCGATCTGGAGAGGTTTGTTTGATTTTGATTGTAAGCTGCTTAATGTGATTGAGTGTAACATCTGCATTTTGAAGATATTTAAATGTTTTTAAACCTAAACCAAACTCGACATTAGCCGAGTAATTATGTTTAATCATGTATCATCTCAAAAAATCTTGAATCAGTGTTGACCAACAACATTCATCACTTCCTAAATTAGGTTTTGCAGTCCAGAGCTTATATCTCATATGCTCCACATCTTAATACGATCTCATAAAGACAAATGGAACACACACACACACACAGATACATTCCTGTAAGTGTAAAACAAAAATAGAATAGAATATTTACTTTTAAGGTCTTTTACCATAATATTACAGCAGATTTGCTTTTTTCAAATTAAAAAAAATCTATCTACCTATAAATATAGATAGATAGATAGATAGACACATTGTATATATACAGTATATTTGTACATACATACATACATAGAAAAGAAAGCCAATGACGAAGGCCAAGTGAAGGTTAACACTTACTGAGCTTTGATCATCAGTAAATCTCACAGGTCAGTCCACCATCAGATGAAACTCTGAGCCTCACAGTGGGGGTTTCTGAGCTGGGCTGCATGACAAATATAAAGCTGTTTTCATTTGAACAAGACCATCAGTTGCTGGGTTAGAATTTGGGATTGCTAGCTGAGGACAGAGGAATTACTCTGTAAAAAGTCTCTTTGATATCGTGGTAATCCTTTTGGACTGTAAGATCAAAGATCAGTATAAAGAGACAGCATCGTAATTGCTGCCACACACTTAAATTAAACCAGTGGGTTACTTCAATGTTGGAAAAATTAGACCATCATGCAACAATGATGTAATAGTGTGACTTTTTAGTTCCCACAATGCAGCAGTTAATCACGGCTGGATCGTGCACCGAAAGCTGCATTAATAAATTCTGGCCAACACAAGGAGAAAGACAACAAAACAAAATCAAAGCAATGAGCCATGATTAATATATCAGCTTATCAATCTTTTAAACAAATTGTCATGGGTATCATGAGCATCTTGAGCATCATGAGCATCCCATATTAAAGCGATATTCCACCATGCCAGAATAATCCACTCAGTATGTACTCACCCCTATGCCGATGTGATGAGGGATGAAGATCTTCAGTTCACAAAACAATCCTGGAGTTTTAGGAGAAACAGGATAGCAGCCTCATCCAGTACAATGGCAGTGAATGGAGACCACGGATAAAACGTACGAACACAAAACAAACACAAAATGTCTCCATCCTGCTTGTGTGGTGTAATCCAAGTGTCTGCGAGCCGCAACATTAAAAATTAATGGCAAAAGACGCCATTTACTCCATGTTTTTAGCCGAAATGTCAACTGTAGCATGTAGCCGGTAGGATGTAAACATGGCGTCAATCTGCGAGACTTCCGCATGTGTGTCCATTAAGAGATATACGAAGTCTATCTAGTCTATCTATCTAGTATATTCTGGCATGGTGGAATATCGCTTTAACAAAACTGGGACCCACTCATTAAATCATTGCTCCATAGTGCTACTAGTGATCAAAAACTTCACATGGTACCTTTAAATTTTCAGTGTTTTCAGGTTCAAGTCGCTAATCAGACTGAAGACAATGACCGCTGCACATAAAAGGCCAGAATATCCACTGGCCACAGCAGAGGTCCTGAAACACTGGCCGTCGCCCCCAGAGGCTAAATCGTCATCAGACCATAGCTGATGGATTTCCAGATTCTTCACTGAGTGGTTTTAAAGCTGAAAATAAGATATCTCAACTAAACTGTCCTGGATTCACGTAATATTTTGCAATGCAATGGACAAAGACACAACGATATCATTAGACTACAAATGGTGCATTTTATAGAAAAGATGCCATTAATGAAACTGTGAGTCGATACCATTTTTACCTTTAATAAGCCAGAGATTATTTTCCTGGCTGATAAACAGCGGCTGCATGATCAGAGCTTGTCAATATATGATGTAGCCGGAGAAACACAACATATTGCTTCTAATTTGTTAATTAGTGAGTTAAATCCTGTACAGTTTATTAAAAAGTAATTGAATATCCATTCACTGATCATTCGACAATCTCATTACTAATATTTAACTTAATAAGGTTGAAGAGTTGATCGTGCCTCTGCTTCTGTCTGATAATGAGAGATACTTGATGTACTTCATGTATATAATCTTCTCATATATCTCAATCACTGACTGCACAGCTCAGCGTGTGATGTTCACACCTTTTTGACTTCAAAGTGTCTAGAAGAGTCTGACGAGTCAAAAAACCTCAATCTGTACAACAGTTTAAAGACTGAGAAGTCTTGAAATGCTGGTTACTCAAACTCATAAAGAAGTTCTAACACACTCTGCTTGCCTGACCAAAACACTTAAGTGGGATTCTTAGATTTATAGAGTATCATGGGAGAAAACTTCACAGCTTTAAAACACTGACTATGAGAATAAGTTAACTGAAATAAGGGCCGGTTTTTACATTATGAATATTTGGTGCCAAATGGAACATACTAAAATATGACAAACTGGTAAATTAATTAATTTTGTAATAATCTGTAACATTTGCTCATGGATCATTGCCAATTCATTAGTGTTAAAATATGTGTAATCAACCTAAAAAGTTATCACTGTTTTTTGCTAATGATTTATAAATCATGACCTAATTATTACCAAGTAATTGTTACTGAATTATTCATGAATGTTAAATTGTGGCACTGGACTGCACTCTTGTTTTACTAATGTATGATAAATTATTTGTTAGTACATTTGCTAAACATCTGTTAATCAGCTGTACAATCTTTTTTAGCTTTTTATCACAGTACTGAAGCTCTCCCCTGTACAGATGTATACAAGACATTCACTTTTTACCTTTTGTAAGACTGAACTTTACAAAATATTTGACCCACATGGATGAACTCTTCATGTATTCATAGTTTTTTGTTGTTATTGTTAAAGCATTTTGCACCCGATTAACCAAAGTTTGAACAACACAAGGCAACAAGCTTCACTTCTTCACCAGTAACTTATGAAGGCACCAGGCCATTTATTATCATTACAAAAAAACAATATGGTTAATTTGTCAAGTGCAACACCTTGGTCTAGGGTTTTGTGGTGGAGCAGCAAGATTTGGGCACAGTCTCTGGTTTCCTGTTGTTTGGCTAGTCTGTGTCCCATTTTGTCTGTTTCATTTCCCTGACCTGACCTTAAAGGATAAGTTCGGTTTTTTGACACCTGGACCTTATTGTTAGGATTAAATACGCTCGTAGACTCACCCAGACAATTTTGGTGGAGCTCGGAGCCGTTTTCGAGCAATTTAGATCCATCCGACGGCGTTTTTTCTCATGCCATAGTAGCGGACGGGGCAGAAATCGAAGCCCCTAAATTAGACATTATCTGCTGCGAAACTTGCTCATTTCACCTACATGTTATAAATGAATGGCCAGTGTTATCACCATGTCAGCTCAACTTCGTTGTTATGGTCATCCGGGACTTTACAAGGATGGGTAACTTTTGGTGACGTCATAGACGTGCGCCGCAGGAACGCAGCTGAGAAGAGACGCTGTTGTTGCTAGGCTACACGGCAACACGGCTATTTTTGTGCAGCATGGCGGAATATTTATCCGATGTAGAAGTGTCTGACGACGACTTTGAGTATAATGGATGCCCGTATCGTTTTGAGCCAGAATACACCGACGAGGAGCTATTTGAAAGGAGGATGCAGAGGGAAAGAGCCGAACAGCTGGCCAGAGAACAAGCAACCACTGCACGTCCACGAATGGGGGCTAACCGGTGGTGTTGTTGTGGACATTGCACGAGTTTCGCAGCAGATAATGTCTAATTTAGGGGCTTCGATTTCTGGCCCCGTCCGCTACTACGGCATGAGAAAAAACGCCGTCGGATGGATCTAAATTGCTCGAAAACGGCTCCGAGCTCCACCAAAATTGTCTGGGTGAGTCTACGAGCGTATTTAATCCTAACAATAAGGTCCAGGTGTCAAAAAAACCGAACTTATCCTTTAAAGCCTTAAATCCAAGATGGTTTGCCTGGCTCATGTCCCTGCTCACCTCCTCTCCTTCTGGGGTGTCCGTGGCTGTGCGTCCAGCTCATCTGGCTGTGTGGTTGAAAGATTCCAACTGTGTTCCAAACTCCACACTTCCTTTTCCAAAAGCCTAATGAGTGTATTTCTGTCATAGGAAATATGTGTTTGAAGGAGCTTGCAACCGCAGCATCTACATGTGCCATTGCTGCTATAAAAAAAAAAAAGTTTGGCTTCAAATATTACTGCCATTACAAAGTTTTACCTTTGTTGATCATGGAGTCATTAGGATGTCAATAGATGTCACTGATTCATTTATCAAATCCACACATGTGTTCTATAAGTCAAACATATTACATCGTCTCTGTGTTTGCTCTCTATGGTCCAGGATGTGACCTCGATGGTCCACTGAAGGCTGAGCCTGCGTTTGTGTCCTTGGATAAACCTATTATCCTGTCATTTTGGCAGGTTCAGAGTATCAGATGTGCCATCTAACAGTTTTTAAGCCCTGCCAGGAAGCATCCCAAAATTAAATTTCCCTTTTGATTTATTTATTCACTCACAGTGACCGCCCTAGCAGTATTTTCACACTGGCAGAGTATTTTAAAGCGTCATTTTCTCTTCTGCAAATAATTTCTATTTAAATTATGTTTATTATCAAAGCTATGCATTACAGAAACTCATATAGCTGTCTGAAGTCTTCTTGCCAATTATGCAAAAGTTTAGTTTTGTGTTTTGCACTAATTTGTCCTCACATCACATTTCTACCAATGTGTTTGAAAGTGTGTATTATATCTCAGAAGGCTTTGATGAAGGTGGGGGGATTTATGATCACTATCAGATCCAATATCAGAGACAGAGCACACATTAAAAACATCTGTTTCAGTTGAAGCAGAGATGTAATTGCTTTTACCTTGAGCATACAACTGCATTTAGTGACAAACTCCAGGAATAAAGACAGCATTGCATCTATCTGTCTTTATTTCTAGTTCAGTCCCTGTGGAAAAACCTCTGCCAAATGCAGGACAGATTCACCTCGACCGCAGTCACAGCAGTGTGTTAAGCCATAGGTACTTTACCAGGAGGACTGGGAATATGATGCAGCAGATTCTATTTTCAGCCTCAGCACATGAGCTCAGATTGCTGGGAGGGGTGAGGAAACACAGAGCTGGCTGAAGGTAGAACAGCTTGGTTACACACTTGGCCAGTGTCCAGTGGCTCAGTTTAACTAATCAGTGCGCTGGTTAATGAGGACTGATGAGCTGTGTCCCTTAACACAACTTTACGATTCAAATGCTTTTACCTGACTGCAATGGAAGAAAACCTATAACAGACAGATATGGGAGGTTGTGTCAGCAAACCGAGAAAGTGAGTAACAGCAGGAACAGGAGCAATGTGGAAAGAGGAGAGGAGTGGTCCGCGATGACAGAGCAGTCTAAGAATAGGAGCCGACAGGACAAGGTGATAAAGGACGGGACGGTGGAAGGAGAGGCAGGAGAGGAGGAGAGGAGGAGAGGGCATGAGAGCAGAGGACTGAGACAGGATTGGACAGGACGGGGTGGTAGAGAACAGGACTGAGTCATCATTATGGTAATAGAGAGTGGTAGTGAACGCAGAGCAGCTGAACGGCGCTGACTCACTCAAATGCACTTTCAGTGAAACATGGAATGTCATAGCGCACCCCAGGGAGAGCATTATCAGTCCAAGGTTAGAAAACACACATAGCACTTCATTTGTCTGTGCTTCAGCTTCAGGCTGACCGCCTTGTTAGACTCCAGAGAGACATCCTGTCCAAAGTCACGTGACAAAACTTTTCTATAGCCTCTTAGTTTCCATTCTCGCAAGGCACATATGTGGTTAATTAAAATGAAGGCCGATTTATAATTCAAGGACGTTTATTATCATTGTACAACACAGGGTTGTACAATGAAATTTGTTCATAAAAACACAAAATACATTATGGAGGTCTAACTAAATTCAGAATGTAAAAGGGTGAATATATAAAACAAAATGAATATACTATATGTCTACCACAATAAAAGAAATGCACCATAAATTAAATAAATATATCAATAAATACATCATAAAATAAATATATGACACAATTTTACAATTTAAGTTTTATTTAGCAGACCCTTATCCAAAGCAACGTACATCTGAGAGCTGATAAAAAACAAGCAAGGATCCAGTCAGTTGTGCATGCTTGGTACCCAGCAGAACCTCAGTCAGATTTCTCCTTTTCTTTGTCCTGTACTTAGATATGCTACGTGCTAGGCTTGTCTATGTTGAAAAGACAACCAAATTCTGAAGATGGTTAAAAGATGTTGCTGGGGGACCTGTAAAAGCAACACACTGTACGGTCACATTATAAGTTAGCTAATGTTAGCAAAATGCTATCAATCTACCTGGCAAGTGATTGATGCAGATTGACAAGCTAATCAGCTAGTGTTTTGCTAATGTTTGCTAATTTAAGATTTGACTAAATATGTCACTTCATAAAATATTGTCATTATACGCTGGTCTATTCTGTACACACAACATTTATTGCAGTCTGTCTGTCCTGGAACAGGGATCCTGGGCCTCTACTACTCTTTCTGAGGTTTCTTCCTTTTTCTTTAACCCCTCTTCAAATAGTTTTTGGGGGTACTTTTTACTTATCTGAATCAATGGACTAAGGATAGAAGGGTGTCACTAGAGGCAAATTTGACTTGTGACATTGAGCTTTATAAAAAGAGTTGACTTGACTTGACTTTGGCTGTGTGGGATACTTGGATAAGAGAAAAGGCTTTCCGGATGAGGCATCCCTTGTGTGTCTGCTGAATGTAACACTGTGTGATGTGTAAGGCCAGACTGCACTTGCTTTTTAACCATGTGTTTGTGTTCTTGGTGCATAGCATTAATTTCTGAGGACACAACCACCACTCCAAACGGCTGCAGGATACCGTGGCAGCCATGATATGTATGCGAACACATAACTGAAAGCAAATGTCTCTCTGGCATTACGTTAGGTTGCAGGGCTATGATTGGACAATTACAAATTCATTAACTAATGTCAGATTGTTAAGTGTCATACCGTAAGAACATGCCTTAAAGCACATTTATGACTATTTCTAAAAATCCTGGTTATTGTTCAATTTAAACAACAAACAAACAAAAAAAACAAAAAAAAAAAAAAAACTGTGGAGTTTTGAAGTTTCATTTGTCAGAATAATAAAATGGATTTATAAAAGCCGATAGCCTTACTTTTAGCAAATGATAAGAATCTAGACAAAAAGCAGTCAAATTGAAGAGGAATTTTAAAGATGCATCATCTGTATGCAGTAGTTAAAAAGGATATTTTCATAATATTTCTGCATGCTCAGTTGAACCATCAGCACTCTCCTAATGAGCTGCTAATGAGTGTGAGACTGTGTGTGTGAGTGCTAGATGCAGTGCCATTTTAACCCACTAACTCATAACTGTGGTTCATACTGTGAATTACTGCAATCCATAAACAGATTCTAAGTATCAATAAAATGCCTTAAGGACTTTTCTAGCCCACTCTGTCAATTAGCATACCTGATTCCCCAACTGGTTTCTCTTTGAAGCAATCTGGTATCTGTATTCTGAGGAATAATGTAAAATGAAAGACAACAGAGAGAACCTCCTGACATTTGATGGGCTGAATGAAAATTGACGCCATTAAAGACCACTCATCAAATTCATTTGATATTTTGGGACATATAACCTATTCAAATCATTCAATCAGTTTCCATTAATCACATATCAATAAACCATTAGGTGGTGTTAAGACTGGCAGTAATTGCCTCAAGAAATACAAGGAGCTGATTGCTGAGCTAATTGCTTACCACTTTCTCAACAATCACGGATGGATTGCTATGAAGTTTGGTACATGTGTTTATAGTCTCCAGAAGATGAATCCTATTGACTGTGATCCATTGACCTTTTGTTTAGCACCACCACGAGGTTCACATTTGTGGTTTTGAGTGAAATGCCTATAATGGATGGATTGCCTTGAAAATTGGGTCAGATGTTCTCCTCAGGATGAATTGTGATCACTGTGGTGATTCTCAGACCTTTCATGTAGGACTACCATCAGGTCAAAATTTAGGTTTACGGTTTAATTTCTTCAATACTTTGCCTTGAATGCCTCCAAAACTAATGATATTCCCATCATCAGCTATTCTTTGTGAGTAGTACTAATAACTAATTAGGAAATGTTAGCATGCTAAGATGCTGAACTAAGATTCTGAACATACTGAACGCATGCTAAACATGCAGCATGTTGCATTGTCAGTATCAGCATGAGGATGTTATTATTTCACTCAAAGCATCACCATGCCAAAGTGCAGCCTCACAGAGCTACTATGACTATGGATTTGTGAACGTATGCTCAAAAACAAAAATCATTTGAAAGTCAACATATTTTAACTTAAAGAGCAACTTAACAGCAGCTCAGAATCCTGTTTGTGACATTTCTGACCACATCCAATAATATGATATTGGATATATGAATTTTTAGTATGTTTGTTGAAATTCTCTATACATCCTGACTAGGGCTGTCTCAATTTCAATATCAATTCAAAGATGGATCAAAATGCGTTTTTAATTTCAAGAAAGGCAGAATCAGCAATTCTCCCAGTAATTTTTTTCTCTCTCTTAACCCCACCTACCTGCGGCATCGGGCGCATGTCAGAAGGAAAAAAAAACACTTCAAATACAATGGAGTATAGCTTACCAGCTGTTATATCACACTTGATAACATATAGATCTGTTTTTAAAGAAGAATTTGAAAATGTAAATCACAGTTATCAGGGCATAAAACCAATGATGAATCCAATTAATGAAATCTCTCTGAGCAAAAAACAAAAGAAAAAAGAAAAGAAGAGGTATTAATGGCTGTTGCATGCCTGTACTGAATTTTTTCGGTTGGATTCTCTCAAAATCAACAGTAATCTTTCTGGTTTCTCCAGTGTTACCAGCTGCAGCTTTAACTGAGACCATATATGTGGGTTATTCCTCGTGTGTGAAGGCCGCACAGTTTGATCCCTCCTCTACAGCAGGATGAAACACAGGGGATTACTTGCAGGTCCAATGTGACCAAGGTCTTGTTGACGGTCATTACAGCTGTCGGGTCTGGTGGCTGTCAACCTTTTCAGATATAACTTCTATTAAACCCATCTGTGTGAGTCATTTCAGGACATTTAGAGGGATTTAACTCTGCTGGTGCTGTCATTTGCAAACTGAGCGCTCTTCTGTGAGAGTGTTAAGCTGCTTCGAGGGGAGCATCTGCACGAGCAGAGGCAGAGCGGGAGAGGCGGCTGCTTACACGTATGTGTTGCAGGAATTTAATGGGGGTCATGTCCTCACCTTATTGTTTCAGACCTGGGAGCTTATCTTGAATCTGTGGTGATGCGGGGTCACCATGGCATGTCATCTTGATGCTAACAACAGTGGGAAAGCTGCCACTTTAGGTTTCATTCAGCTGGCTTTCTCTTTATCGCAGTAAAGAGCAGAGTCTTTAGATTTGCCCCCTATTATCCCAGGAGAAAGGCAGCCGCTCTGTTAGCCATTTAAGCAGAGGCTGGTAATGCCACAAAAAACATATTCATGTGTTTGTGGGGGGCTCTCACCAAGCAACTGCAAACCTCTGATAAATCCTTAATGGCTTATGCTTATGTCTGCAATCACTGGGGAGCACCTACACATGCATCCACATTATGGAGCATTTTATGAGTGTTTATGTTGCTGATAACCCTCATGCTGTTTGGGTAGTTGCTGCCCCTCAGACATCCTGAAAAAAACTCTCTTTCTGCTGTCCTCTCTCACTCACTATCATCATCCTCTCTTATTTTGCCTCTGATTGCGATTAACACGTCAAGGCTATTAAGGCAAAATAACAGAGGAAGGAGATTGAGATTCAAGGTCAGGAGACAAATAAGGATGCAAACCAGGACAACAGGCACAACAGACAACATAAGCCATAAGCCATGGGCTCTTTATAAAGGCAGACTCCACCATCTGTTCAATAATGTACAGTGTGAATGATGCTACAGTATGTAACAATTAAGTGAAAACAACAGAAATTATTGACAATATTTATTTGTGTACAGCACACTATACTTTGTGGTCGTACCTGGGCTTACCTGTCATTGTTATCTTGTTCTGAATTTGTCTGACAGATGGTGATTCAATCGTTGATGAGCAGCATTTCCTCCACATCTCAGCCTGACACATTTTTCATTTCTCTGTTTTCCAGTGCACAGCCAGTCAAAAAACTCAACTGAGGCATTTTCAGTATCACCTGTAACAGAATTAGGTTCTTTTGCTTCAAGTTTGATACATTGTAATCAGGTGATTACTTGAATTTTTCCCATAGACACAACTTAAACTTCATGGTATTATTATATTTAGCAGAGATGTGGACTCAAGTCATATGACTTGGTCTCAAGTCAGACTTGAATCATATATTTGATTACTTTAAACTCAATTTGACAGTCTCAAAAAAGACAATTTAACCTGGACAACATCCTGACAGCCTTCAATCAAATGTAGGAGAGAGCCACGAAAAACTACATTTATGCTACTGAGCTACAGTTGGGAAAAAATGATAGCAAAGATCACTTCATTCACACACAAAAACAACATGGTGGTCAACAAAAACCAAACTGCAGTATGATAAATGTGCAGCTCAAAAAATACAGATGGAAACAATTTTCAGCTGTTTGACATTTGAAGTTGCACAAAGAACAGGAAGAAGAGGTAAGTAGGAAGAGTGGATTATGATTTTTTTTTATGACTTGATACTCAAGGAACTTGGGATTTGCCTTATCTTGACTTGGACTTGAGTGCAAAGAATTGGGACTTGTGACTTGCACAACAATGACTTGGTCCCACCTCTGTTAGGTAAAAAGAGCTTCTCCACTTATTTCAGCACTCAGCCTATTTATGCTCTTTCCTCCTAATTTCACATGTGTTCTGTCAGTGTGAGGTGCTATGAAACAAGGCAACATATCTTTTTTTTAGGATGAATAGGAAGGATGCACCCTCATTACTCCGATGCATCAGAGTTTTTCCTTCTATGATGTCTGCTCGTGAGCCAGCACCTCACTGGAATAGATGCGCCTTTTCTGTTCTTCAAAATATCTTTTCTTCACAGACATGACACAGATTGTAATTCAACGAGTCACTGCTTAATCATGACACTGCATTGTGTGTGCAGGTTATTTCATGGATTACAACTCCACAGTTGTTTCATACATCATTTGATAATGGTGCATGCTGAGCAACTGTCACAGTCAATGATTTTACAGCCACTTGAGTAACTGGGTGAGCTGAAGAAAACTGATTTCCAGGCTAGGTCTTTTCAGGAGAAAGCTATTTTTTTTTACATACTATATCAGCATAAACATTTTTTAACTGACCTTTCACACGTGTGTGTGAGAAAGACTTCAGACAGGGAGATTATAACTGTGACAGCAGTGCTGTGGGATAAAAGGAAAGATTATAACACATAGTGATTTATCTTTGTATTTAAAATATTTCTACCCAAAATCCGACAAAAACTGAAACTAACACAATGTAGCCTAAAGAAGTCTAAATGAGTCCATTCCAGCTGCTGAATATTTAAATGCTGACTAATTATAAAATTTGCAATTTGGGGGTCAGTCTGCTCCGACACAGCAAACACACGTGTTTACTTGTGTCACTGCTGGGGAGATTACATTCATTTACATTAATTTCCTGAACGCTTTCCCTAAACCTACCCCTAACTTGAACCTTTGACCCATAAATCTGTGGTTTTCCAGTTGGGGACTTTTGTCCATAATTGCACCAACCACCCATTCTCTGTATTTGTTCATGTTTGACATACAACCATGATAGCAATCATATCTGTACTTGTATTTGGTTTTGGCCAATACATAAAGTTCAAGTTCTGTATCCACATCAGAAAGGAAAAATGGTATTGGAATATCTCTAGTTAGGGGCAAAAATCCTTGACAAGCTCCATTTATGGGCCTACATGGATTGGAGTTACCTGCATAATTGGATTTCACGGAATCACCTGGATCCTTAAGTGCATGTAAACTCACTGTTTAACAGGTTCATAATTAATTGAATTACCTTTTGCGAACTTTATGTGTGGGTTCAGTTACATTTATTGGCTTATCATTGTAATTACAATGTCACATCAAACTCGGGTGAGCTTAAGAAAACCACCTCCAAACATAAGAAACACCTTGTCAACTCTTGTGCCCTCAAAGAGCTCTAAAAAAGGAGACCCCATTCACCATGAAAGAAAAAAGAAAGTGCTCATCACCTACAAGAAAGGCAGGCGTGACAAGAGGTGATCAATACAAGACAAACGGCGTTGGGGCAGGGCCCTGCGATCACGTTCTTTTTGACAAATGAGCCCGGCTTTGTGGAACAGACAGCGAAAACAAATACTCTACCTTCTGCCTCGGGCCCCGCAATTTTGGAGGTAAGTGACATTCCTCGGAATGAGTGGAGACAAAACAAAAGAACAAAAGATAAATGTGTTACTGCATGGAAGAGAGAGCATGGCATGCTCGCAGCTAAATGTAGCTCCAGACAGGAGGTGGTAACATAGAGGTGTTTTTTTTTTTTCAGATGCAGTATACAGTACAAAATTAGCCCACACTGGGAAGGAAAAAAAAACAATCCTCTCCTGGGTCATCTGTGTTTGTTTTTGGTTATGCCAGTTTTTCACTGCTGAAACATCCAAAACCACAATCCTTTAACCCATTTCATTTGAATATCTCTCAGACAAAGTAACATGCCTTTTAATTACTGCTTCAGCTGAACATATCCTTTAGGTGTCCTCCAGCATGTTGGGCACTGTCTTTGCTGCCTTCTTCTCTACAAAATAATAATGAAAAATAAACCAAAATCTGCTTGCTGGTGTAATGACATCACTGTAGAGGCAAATTCCCTCTGCTTTTAATGGATCGCCATGGGATCTTACATTGGAAAAAATATGTACTGTATTAAATGGCAAGAGACAAAAACACATACATATATATATCTCAATTTGAAGCAGTCTCAATTTATAACTGATGCGTCTATATGACCTGCAAATGTAAACAAGACCATCTGTGAGAAGACTGGCTTTTTCTACAGTATGTAGTTATTTTCAATGGCTCCACCAGGTCAGATTCTGTGGGAAATCAGATGAAATGCCCCGTGGTAGAATTCTTCCAGGAAGAGTTACAGTGAGTCAAACATTAGCCAGTTAAAAAGCAGCAAGAGGAGATTTTTATTTCGAAATTGAATTATTCTTACTTTTGACATTATATTTTGTGGTTACTATGGTAGAGACACTGCTACTTTTGTCCAAGGGGGCTCCAAATTCAACAAAATATGAAAGTTCCTTATAGTAGCTTCAAAAGATATTTTTATGAGTCAAGAAAGTCACTGTTTGTTTTATAATTGTTGAAGTACAAGACTGTGAAGATATGTAATTAGACAGACTACATTTCCAAAAGTCGTGCAGGTGATGTCATGACTTCCTCACTCCGAAAGCTAATGTTAGCTGCTGAAGCTATGATGCAATGAGTCTTCCTGGTTCTTTCGCTTTCCGGCTGACTTATTTTATTAGACCCATATTAGACCCTTAATAGCCTCTATTAGAAGATAATTAGGGACCCAACTGTAAACTAAAGTGTAATCACATATCTGTTACTTCCACATTAAAAAAACAATATGTGAAACAGGTCGACCAAGTAAAGGCCAAAATTATAGAGGTGCTGTCTAATTAGTGTATAACAACTGTCTAATAAAGAACATGTTATTTCTCGTTTTCGTTTAATTTGACACAAAGTACAGTTTGTTATGTCTTATTAGTGTGCTGTAAAATAAAGTGCAACCAAAATGATTTGTCTCTCGCTAGCGTTCATATTTTTTCTGTAGTAAGGTCCCATGGGGCCCACTGGAAGAGGAGGGACTCTAGAGGGACTCTAGAAATTGCCTAA
Source organism: Lutjanus argentimaculatus (assembly GCA_034769285.1). Taxonomy (NCBI): domain Eukaryota; kingdom Metazoa; phylum Chordata; class Actinopteri; order Lutjaniformes; family Lutjanidae; genus Lutjanus; species Lutjanus argentimaculatus. The sequence goes on from JAWZSL010000001.1 coordinate 11,569,299, forward strand.
TTTTTCTCCTCCAGCCCAATCTCTTTAGGTATTTTGTGGCATTTCCTCAGTGATCCGTCACGCAGAGAGCAATATAATCTGTGCTGTCAGTCAGGTGGTGTGACACTCAAGGGAGCTGCTCAGTCAGCTGATTGACTCCAAACAAACTGCATTACCTAGGAACCAAACAGCGTGTTGACAAACCGTGCATGCTTCCAGGTGGTCGAGACACGGACATAAACCTAATCTCATCATCAACCAGTCCCTTGGCTTGTCCATGATAAAATTAGTACAGGGACATTGAGTGTAATGTGTTGATAGGCTTATTTGTCACTTTAATGAGGTTGGACGCAGGAAATTTGTGAACAGCTTTTGTTGCCCGCGAGCTCTCTTGTTGACACTTCTGTCCTTTTTTTGTTCCTCTCTTGTGTCTCTTTGCAGATTTCGAAGATGTGTGTGGCTGCCAGGTGTTGTTGTTGTTCAAATCTGTGTCTATTTTTAAAGAAGTTAAGGTCAGGGAATGAGTCACGCCACTGGTCAACGTATCCTTTTTGTCCTCAGCGACAGATTGGCCATTTTAAGCAATAAATGAATAAATCACTTACTAATTTGATTCATAACGGATAAAAGCCATTTAACACGTTAAAGTCCTCTAATTGTCTCCCTCTTAAGCATCTGTGACTGATACCCAGAGGGCCGGCAAACACCTCCTATCTTCCAACAACACCCTTTCATAATGGACTTTTAATGGTAGTATAATAGGTTTTATGGAGTAATGAATTTACAGTAATTGTTGCCTTGGGTGGCAAGAAAACAGCAGCACAGTACAGAAAACCATTTTAGCTGGTCCCTGATCACAGTCACATTCATATTCATGCAAAAGACATTCAGCCGTTTATACTGAAAACATTCTGCCTGGATACAACATGTACTGTAGAGCCTGACCGATATATCAGTCGACCGATATTATCGGCCCATTATTGGCCTATCACAGCTATATCAGTCTATATCTGTTGTCTGATATCGACTAATATGGAAACTTTTTTTAAAAATGAAAAATTATGTAAATTGTTTTCATTTATTACATGACTTTGTTAAGTCAATTACAAGACTGAATAACAAACCGTTGCTATGGATGCAGGTGAGATCGTAGGCTCTGGAGGAGCGATAAAATACATTTTTTTAAATTAATATTTCATGTCAAATACTGCCTTTTGTAAGTAAGTAGCTGGGTAATAAACCATATAATGTCCAGTGAGCAGGGTGATCCTGTACTACCCTCTTGAGGTTCATCCCCTTCTTTTTAGCTTTATAGGCAGAGTTTAAGGTATATGGATGATAATTGGACAATTGTATGATAACATTTGTTGTTAAACTGTAAAATATCTTGCATCCATTACATGTCTTTGTCACAACAGTTAATCACTTTTAAATTATCACTGTAAAACTGTTTGTTTATGTATCTGTTCTATATTCTGTACATTATATTCTGTATAAAGCATATTGGTGGTTATATGATGCTGAATTTTACTCCTAAATTGTATTGCATCAGCCCCAGAAATCTAGTATTGGTTGGGCTCTAATACACACAGACACACCTACACCAAAAAGTGCACTAAGTAGTGATTCAGTCATCTTTTGCAGATATCATCCATGATCAACATCAGACATTAAAGTGGTGAAATGAAATGGTGCATTTGGAAGAGATGCCTGAAAATAAAATTAAGTTTATTTTCTCCTTTAATAGTACAGTAATGGCCCCACTGAGTTATATTAGTAGCGGCAAATAATTTGTTGATCTTTTTAAATTGCCCTAAATTATAAATGAGATTATAATTTTGCCCATCATTTTAATCAGACATACTCAAGATGCTCTTATGAAACTAAGTTTTAATTTGTTTTTACATTCAGTATGCAACATGAACGGCATCAGCCACGAATGCATGAGCACACACACACACACACACACACACTCACACATAGAGAGAGAGCTAGAGGCACACTTGCAAAGCAATAAGCAGCAGCTCAAGCTGTGAAGCTGTGCTCAGTTTTCAAATCGTGTTTTGGATTCAAGAGCTACAGCAGTTCACAATCCATGCTATTAATAAAACTAATTGTAGTTTGTCAGCCACAGTTTGTTCTTACATGTTTTATATAACTTATGTTACTGTATTGTCAGCTACATTGGGAGAATTCAACTCACGCTGAAATATCCGTCTCTTTGCAGTGTTTGCAGAGCATCATGGTGCCACATACAGTACGAGTGTTTCCTACCAGTTAGGCTGGTCCTGATTAGAGTGCTGCTGGTTTCCACACTGACTCTGTTAATCCATGTGCTGAGACAGATGCTGTGAGAGCTGATTATGTCTCCCCAGTGGCAACATAATACACTCAGTTGAGCCTAAAGGGGTTGAAGTGGTCACCTGTGCTTGGGCTTCAGTAGCAGGATTTGGCCACAGATAATTTCAACAGAGATTAAACCCATTTTTGGATTAGCCCTCTATAATGCACTAGTGGATATTTTTCCATAAAGTAGTGCTGATGTATTTTAGTTGGAGTGTTGCATCACTTGAGACAAGAAAGCAACACTTGAGTGTTGGTTAAAGTTTAGTTTTTCGGTGTGTGTGTGTTTTTTTTCAAGGGAATCAAGTGAAAAAAATGCAACTAAAGTTAAAACATGCCCTGATACATCAAAATTTCACATGGTGATTAGCAAAATAGGTGGAAAATGCATCAATAATCCACCAGTCCATGGATACAGAGGGAAGTCTTTTGGAAAAATCTGATCAGTTCTTTTACCACAGGCAAGGTCAAGAGTTAACATCTACCAATGCTGCAGAGAGTGTACCACCCACATATATTTTGGAAATGCCACAAAATGTTTGGCATACAAAATTTTATAAAAGATACTAGGATGTGATATCCCTAGCTAGGACAGTGGTTCTTAACCTGGGGTTTGGGAACCTCAGTTGGGTCCCGAGATCATTTCTGGGGTTCGCCAAATTGTGGTGGAGAATAAAATCAAATACTTTGGCCAGGACGGACCAGCACTAAAATACAGCTGTCCTTGAGAGATGTAACCTCACCTCACTAATGGTTAAAACTATGAACCAGCACAGGAATGACAATCACCAACATACACCACAATCTTCTGGACAGACAAAAACAAACAAACAAATTAACAAAAATACTAATAAAAAGTTATATGGCAAGTTTTAACAAACTTGTCTGGCAAGCGTGATGGGAAATTGTGTTTGTGAGTCAAACAATTCCTTTTCAATTTGGCACTTTTGTGCCACAGTCTAGTTCCTTGACTACAAGACTTCTGCTCAAGATATAAAAACATCAGGTCACTGAAATGTTTCAATATCAGCCTGTTACATAGTCATGATCATGATCGTAGCATCTGGTAGTTACAAGCTCATCTGCAGAGGCAAAATTAAGAGAATTAAAATGAATGCTTTACAAACAAAGCAATCATGCCTCCAAACGAGAACTATTACAAAGAGAAGTGCACATCAGGAAAAGAATATTTCAAACAGCTGTACTGAAAATGAAGTGGACAACAGTGAACTGAGTACAAGTGCTAGTGATTACCTACCTATTCACTAAATCTGCTTGCACCAAACAGCACAAAAATAGTAATCAGGTACTCAATATTTTCTAAGGTGGTACATGGAGTAAAAAGTCTCAGAAACTCTGGTCGAGTTTTTAACCAAGCAGCTATAGCCAGTTTTGCCAGCTGTCACATGGAACAATTATTGTGGAGTCATGGCTTTTCAGAAAAATTATTCCAGCTCAAGACTCAAGCTGACATGACACTGGACAGGAAAAGGAGACTGTGTCTTAAAGGATAACTTCGTTTTTTCAACCTGGGCCCTATTTCCCCATGTGTATGTGTGTGTATGATTGATAGCTACAACTCGTTTTAAAATTGGTTCAGGTATTGAGGGACGCGGATGCAGCCGGCAGCCGCGAAACAGTTATAACGATAGATATGAGGGCAAATTCGTCCATAAAAGTTTGTGCATTAAACATGCTTTTTTTCACCACAAACCAGATCAGATCACCAGTGTTATCTCTGTCAACAGCATGCTTCACTTACTGCTTGCTGTGTGTGACAACATCTCACGGGATCTTTGTTTGTTGCCGGAAGAAAACAGAGGAGTCCATGCTGAGAGCCGGTCAGAGTGGAGTTAGCTGTGCCGGAGTTCAGTTGAGAGTTTTACTGCAACTATTGAAAACAATGGTTCGTGTTTTTGCTTCGCCGAAGTGCAAGAACAGGATGTCACACAACACCCCGTACAGCTTTCATAGGCTGCCTTTGTTGGACGCGAATGCTGAAGTTGTGGCTAATTGCGCTACAATTGGATGCTAACACTCCTGTCCAGACACTGCGCCTTGCAGTCCATCGGTCTGCAGTGCACACTTTTCCCAAGATGACTACTGCCAGCCCAAGAAGAGAAGACATCCAATCCTGAAACACTTCACCAAACACACCTCAAGAAAACAGCTGTCCCACTCACTGCAACGAAGACATTCTTCAACAAGCAAAGATCCTGTGAGATGTCGTCACAGAGTGAACGGTAAGAGAGGCACTTTGCATGCTGTTGACAGAGATTACACTGGCAATCTGAGCCAGACTGTGGGAAAAAAAGCACTTTTAATGCACAAACTTTTACGGACGAATTTGCCCCGATATCTACCGTTATAACTCGTTTCGCGGCTGCCGGCTGCATCCGCGTCCCTCAATACTGAACCAATTTTAAAACGAGTTGTAGCTACCAATCATACACACACATACACATGGGGAAATAGGGCCCAGGTTGAAAAATACCGAAGTTATCCTTTAAGGTGGGTCACCTGAAAATCCATCATCAACTGAGAAACACAAGGCAGTGGTGTTTTCATCCAAGCCTCGTGCTCCCACCAAGCTTCAGAAATATCACCCTCACTTTCTGCAATATGGATATTTTTGTTGAGGTTGCAATCACTGAACTGGGATGTGATATCCCTATGAGCTACGTTTGCAATTTTTATTTTGCTAAAGAAAATGTACGGTAAGGGATAGGTATCTGGTCAAAATATTGTTAATAGCTGGAAGATACTATCCCAGGAAAATCGGGGTCAGCGGATCCCCCTACTCAGGAACAGCAAGGCATTAGGATTGAGGAAAAACTGACACAATATGAGGCTGCTAGAAACACAACTGGAAGAAAAGTGGGACATTATTCAGGATCTAAAACAGCAATGAAGACTCCAAAAAGTGCAGCTGATTTGTTTGATGAACCTGACAGAAAGGATGAGCTACTAAAAATCTTTTTGTATTATTTTATTGCTCTTCATGTTTGTTAGTTTAGTTTCATCTGCTGGCTTTCCACGTTTATGAAAGTTGAAAGATCAATAAAAAAAAAAAAAAATAAAAACCACTCAAAACTTACAGTTTTAGGGATGAAGCTTTGGACTTTCTGAAACAATCCTGTAGTGAAATGGTTTCCTTCAGTGAGAACATATTGCAGTGATCAGAACATAATGCAGCGTATACAGTGAACAGGAGAGTAACTCCACTGGGAGAATTATGAGTGTACTGCATGACGAGGCTGTGCTGTGTTTCATAAATAAATAAAAATTGACTTCCAGTGTAGGTAGGGACACTGAGGTGGGTGTGCTCTGAAACGCAATTGAAAATTTAGCGTTTAATTCCAAGATCCGATGACCGGCTGTGCACCCATCTGGTTAATAGGGAAAAGGATTTTATTTTCTAGCTGGCTGCTTCATTTTCACAAAACATATAAATGGAGGCAGGAAGCCTTATCGGGTGAAGTATTCTGTTGCACGGAGAGGATATGCCTCTCGAGCCCATGCTGCATGCATACATACCAGTGATACCATATAGTATAATAGGGTACAGCAGCAACACCAGCTGAAACTGGCCTTTTGGGCATCCAGCAGTCAGTAATTCATACATATTCATACATTTTGATTAAATGAATAATTAATAAATGCTACACACTCTCAGGAGTATCCCTTAAATTAAATAGATTCTAATATGATATTCTGATGGGAAATTCTCAGGAGTAGATAATAATATTCTCAGTTATTTTAGCGTAAATGTCAGACAGCTCTAAAATAATTGTGCAAAGCAGAAATAATGGTATGCGGTACAATCTACAGCCTGTGGCAGGTGAAATACCTGCCATAATACAAATTCACCTGATCAACATACAGTGTTAATTAACAGAAGAGACTAAATATTGTGAATGAGGTGAAGGAGTTTTGCAGTAGTGAAGGATCTACAAAACTCATCATTGTACTGACATAATAAATGAGAAAGTCATTAATAAATTTATAAATACATTAATTGGTGCACACAGTCTTGGTTAGACAGATTTGGCTATAAACCAGCAATGCACATTTTATCATATGCACATACATCAGTATCTGCATCAGTGAGATATCTATTCATATACATGTATATTTGGATTAGATTTTATCAATCGTAGGGTACAAAATACCCTGTTTAATATTTTATGTTCATTTCTCATCACTCTGAAGTCACCTGCATGATCCAAAAGGCTCATTATTTCATTGACACTTTTCATTTGCAGTTGGAGATTGAAACAGATTGTCAGTAATTAATTTCATGTCAGCAGCACCAAAGCTAAACCTGTAGAATTCCTCAGCATGAGGTGTCACCTGAAAAGGCATACTATAAAGCAGGACCATAAATTATTATATTTATTCAAAAACTTAATCTTTTTTTTTTTTTTTTTTTTTTCTTTTACAATGAGGGTTGGCATACAAAAGGAAATGCATGCTTTGAAGCTATGGAGTGCAGCTTGTTTAAATTAAGTACTTTTATTTGTAATAAGACAAATGCTCCTCTTGTAATGTTTGAGTTATGTCATTTTGTGAATACCGTAGGGAATGAATAGTTAAAAGAGGCACTTCAACAAACACTCGCTCTTTGACAGCCTTTGTGAAGGCCACACAATTAGTGTAAGCATCATTTCACAAATATCTGAGATGTAAGGTCAAAAGTATTTGTATGTGTAACATCTGTTTCAATTTTGAAACAATAATATGTCATAGAAAGCCTTTTTTGAAAGAGCAAACAATACATTTATAAAAAATTATTTTGTGCTGCCTTCAGTGACTCTGAATATTTATGTAATTTGCTGCTACCAGCTTAAGTAAAATATATAATCAAAGACAGACAGCTTTCACCCTAAATTTTCTTGTTAGTACATGGTGGGTTTTTACAGTATTCAGTCAGTCAAAACACTTAACATATGGTGTCACATTCTTGATTTCATTCACCAATTAAATAACATTACATTAACACAAACTTTTTACATATACAAGCTTATCATTCATTACTCATACCATTATGTCACGTTTAAAGTTAAGTTTAAATAAGGATTAATGGGCGATTTTTATGATCAAAAATGTAAAAAGTTGTGCCCGCGTGGAATTCTGGGTTATTGCAGTTATGGACGTGCACAATAACACCGCGAGGGAAAATTTGCAGGTCAGTTGGCTTGTAAAGTGTCGAGACAACAAGCAAGTGAGAAACAAGCAATGGAGCACAAACACAAAGGCGGGTTTCAGAAAGGAAAACTGAAAGAAGCAGCTGAGAAAGAAAAAGCAAAACTATTTTAATTTAAATTTTCTTTCAGATCGTATCGATCATAATCAACATACACACTTTTGTGTTTTTATTTATAGGCTAATGCCTATGCGCAGACAATGAATAATGTCAATTTGATGGTGTGCCATCACCGATTATATTTTTATCTGTGTTTAAGGTGCGCTGCCACCTGTTATAGTCTACTATAACAGGTGGCATGTATTTACATTTGTGTTTTTTCACCTGTGCGAAGGTGCAACGTCACCGAGTATATTTTCATCTGTTATGGTGCTCCGTGCTCAGTAGGCTAGTCTACTATCTTGGCCTTGCTTTTATGCAATAAGCTGCATGCTTTCACTTCTGTCATCTATTAGTGTTTTGTAGTAGTCGTTTGAAAATCTGGTGTTGAGGTAGATTACAGTAAATATATTACAGATTTCTCCTTAAAGATGTTTGATGTCTCCCTAAATTATGGAAATATACAAAAAGGAGTAGTAAACTTAAATGTCATGTGACTATGCATACAACATACATGTATGTGTGAGCACAAGCATATGCACATGTACATGTAGAGCACACTGTGACCCCCACATCACCATGTGTTTTCCCAGTGGAAAACATTAGAAGCTGAAGTGGGTGGAACATCTGCTTATTATCACACAACTGTGCCCTGTGGTATTACAGCACTACGTCAGGTTTAACACCCTCACATCAGCTAGATGAACTCTTCATGCTGACCCACCTGAGCATTGTCTGCTTTTACATTACACAAGTTAACAGAAACTCATTGCCAGGCGTTCATTAGCAATCTCCATTGTGTCATATGCTGTTTCACTGCTTTAATTACTATACGTCTAATACGCTGAGCCAGTTAATTATCTTAATTGTAGAAGCAAGGAATTATTATGCCAGTAGTTATGACTAAACCCCTTAGTTACTGTTGTTGCCATGTATGCAGTTAACGATGAAAAAGATGACAGATTTTCCAGTGAGATTCTTTGAAGTTTTTTTTTTAAAACATGGGTTCTTGATTTCAGGCAGTAACAGACAAAAGCATGCATCTTCTCCTGGACAACTGTCGATTTAATGGGTTGAAATGATAACTGTCGCAGACTTCCATTTAGTCCCATTATATCAGAGAGGAGGCAGACATCTCCACTGATATCTGCTGATATCCCACGAAAAAAAAATATCTAGATGGATAAATAGCACTACAGGCCAGGGGGAAATAACTTACATTGTTATACATTCTGTGTAAAACATGAAACATGAAAAAGAGCAAACAAGTTTTTGCACAGTCCAAGTTAAAAGACTTTGAGACCTTTTAAATTCCACATACCTGCCACCAAATAATAATAAAATGAAAAACTTTAGTACGTTAAAGAACATGAAGAGCCATCTCCTAAATAAAGAGGTTCTTCAGCTGGTGATGGCTCTTTGTTGAAACAGAAGAACCATCGGAGAACCATTATTTTTCTGAGAGTGTCTTACCAGCTGCACTTGAATAAACAGCATTGTACCAACAATGTCAATAACAGTTACTTAAATTAATATTTATCTGTAATCACTTAATTAGAGGAACTGCGTTTCTGTCTCAACCAACTCTAATCTAGACTTTTGTTTCCTGTACATGACTGCGAGGAGAGAAAACTATAAGCAGAAAACTCACACAACAAAGTCAGAGCACGACAACAGTCTCTAATTTAAAACTCATTTCACCGACTCCACTGAAGCATTGCTGTGTGTGTCAACAAAAGGTGAGCAGTGCATATTTTTAGGACTGGAGCTTTTCTTCCTGAACCAACATCTTCGGTGGATTCCTTATTAATAAAGATTGGCAGGACCAGCCGGTAGCTTTTTAAGAAATTGCTGCTGTGGAGTAGAGCTTGTTGATATTGATTAGATTGGATATTGACTGGCTCACAAATTTCCTGTGGTCCTTCATATAAAAACTTGATTACTACACAGGCAATCATCATCTGGTCTGATTGGATTGGCTCCTTCCACCCAGCCGGTCTCACCCTCTGCACCCTGTCTCTCTGTTCTCTATCAGGCCAATTGATTTCTTTGTCTCCACATCCTCTGGACCCCCCGTGTGCCTCAGACCAGAAAGCAATGTATTAAGTGCTTGTTTGGATCAATCTAATGTGCAGTGATAGCACATTCACAAACTGCTGACTGGCCGGCAAAACTCATTAATTTACCATACAGTGTTTTCCAGAGATCCGTCACTTCATTACGTACAGGTAACATCTACAACCTGGACACCTGCAAAGCCTGCAGATGCAGTTTAAGTGCAGGGGGGAAATATTAATGCAGAGCAGCTAATTAAGTGATCAGAATAGAACTTCCACTTTCCAACAAGGCGTGGAAATGTATCTTTCGAGTCACCTCAGATGCAGCAAGTAAACATCACAGCACATCCATAAAAATAGAATCTAGAACAATACAGAGCACACACGTTCAAGGCCATTGCCGCTGCCTTGAAATAATCCGACAATCACACCCACTTTACGCAGCAAAGCGCTCAGAGGTGTGAAGGTAAAGCAGGGTTTCAACTTCTCTCTCCAGCTGTCTTTTTTCATTCTCCACACAACTCACAAGCAGCAGACTCGCTGTGCGTTCCAATACCCATATTTGATATGCCAGGAAAAGCCAGCATGGTTTTCTTGCAATTCTGACCCACAGTGCTTTGTGATGGGTGCATAAGCAAGGGGCAAGGGAAGTAATATGTCCCAATTATATGCATACTGCATGCAACAGTAAGTGCAGCTGCAGTAAGTACTAGAAGTAACAAGAAAAAGTATGTGGTTTGGAACACAAGAATAATTCTTGGAGAGAGAGAAGCAGTGAGATCCAGGCAGGAGGAAGCTTTCGAGTGTTGCAAATTCAGAAAGGGTATTAACGTTGGAACTTTTTGGATTTAGATGTATTTGGACGACACATCATACAACCTAGTTTGTTTTGTGTGTGACGAGCATGAAAACCTCTCCATAGGTCATCCAGTGATCTCCTTTTATTCTTGTAAACAGAGAGTGTGTTTCTAAATGATGCCTGGTTTAACTCAAAGATAACGAATTATTCAATTAACTCCAACCTACAAATTAATGTCTAGTTTTAGATGCCTGTCCTGCCCTGTTTTCTGCCTTAACATGTCTGTGCGCCAGATTTTTTTGTTGTTGTTGTTTTTTTTGTTCTGCAGTAACTTAGCCCTTGAAGACTGGAGCACAGTGGAACCAGCTGTCCCTGAAAATAAATCCCACTGGAGCTAATTCAAAGTGGGTGTTTCAAAATGTGTATTTAAGAAATACCAGGTACACCAAAACACAAAGCAAAACAAAGGTCATGGGGCCCCCTCAAAGGGGTATCAGACATACAACTCTGTAGACACACTACAATGGCACTAGAATAAAGAGAGGTGAAGGGAAATAGCAGATGCATAGCCCACTGCATATTACTTTTTTTATTTGCTGCATTACAGAATATAGTAATGAGTTGTTTTTTTTAAAAATCAGTAAAAAAGTTAAGTTAAATTTATTGTTAAAAAGAAAACTTGAATTAGAAATCTAAGTTGGAGGCTCATGCCTATAGTGCTAATAAAACATACATCCTCTGCCACTAGCACTGCTGTTTTCATTTGGTTTTTCAACATGAAATCTATTGAGCAATTCTGGATTGGGGCCCAGGTCGACATCCAACTATCAAACATGAAAACTTGGGTGCATTGATTAGGTTGTGAAAGAAAACTTTGGGGAGTGATGCAGGTCACTGCCCTGTTGATGCATTTTGGGAATTACAGTGATTGGACTACAAGGATCACTACAGTTTAATTGCTTTACTTCACAGACAATATCCCAGACTCCACTGACTAGCTATTCTCAGAACCTAATGGAACGGTGCGTTATCAGTCCCTCCTCGGGGGCAACATGTTTACTGCTGATTTGTTCTTTAATGAACTGAAGGATTACATGGTCTGTAAAAATTAAACGTTTTTTATTACCTTTAAACGTTGGTTGTACACTATATCTACAGAAGGTGTAGGTGTGTCCCTTCCTTGAAAAATACTCTGTTTCAATGTTTCTTTTTTGTCCAAAAACCAAATATTTGCCCTATAATGCTTAAAGTGACCCTACACTAGACAACAGACAACAACTCCAGACGGCTTCAGAGCAGCTACAACATAATTCGTTTCAGGTTGTGCCTTAGCGGTCCTGCCAGCTGTGCAAGCATCTGTCATAATTTGACATGATACATAAAGTGATCACAGATGTTGCGAGGAAAATTTGTATATACAAATTCCAGCGACTTTTAACCTCAACCAAGACATACATGTGTCTTTGAAGGTAAAAAAAAGTTTTGTGATTATATTCAAGCATGTCCAAACTAATGAATGTTTTAAACAATGCTTGCAGAATCTCAGGACCGTAATTGATTTTTTAGCTTTTTTATAGGCCTTTCCCTGTCCCTTTCAGAGTCTGCATGTGAAGATGTGAACATATGATGTGCTGTGGCAGCAGGGACCTATATGCTTCTCTATCAGCTGAAAACATGTTGTCCTATTATACTGTATATACAAGCTAACAGATGGTGCCCTTTGGTGCTGTGCTCGGTGCTCAATAAAAGGCTTTCTGTGACCCAGTATTCCTTTTAAATGTTCAATTAAATACTTTAGTGGAACATACAAGGAAATTATTCATTTTCTTTACCATGGTAACCAAAGCAGCACATACAGTATTTCCCGAGGGACCCTCCATTAATAGTTGGCCTTGAATGGATAATATATCAGCATGTGAAAATAGCATCATGAATACACACAGTTATCATCTTTTCTGTGTATTATCTCTATTATTCTTTTTCATTTAGGTCATCAGAAATGAAGAAATACTAAGTCAAAGGCGACTGACTGTTTGCAGCAGTCATCCCCTTAGTTAGGTTACTGCTTGTCAAGTGTTCCCAATTGACTCGTATTAAAAATGAAAATGTTATAAAAGGGGGCACAAATGTGAGCATAATGACTACATACATTATACCTAAGGTACCATAAAGCAAACAGCATTGTTCTCGTATAGAGTCGAAGTCACAGTGTCACATCTCCTTTTCCTTAATTGGTCTTTCTAAAAAAAAATTACTATGATCCTGGGCTTCCTCACCAATGCTTTCTTCTAAAGCCTTTTTTTTTTTTTTTTTTTTTTTTTTTTTTTGAGCACAGGTTTAGAATTGGGTAGGGACAGTAGCGACATGTCCCTACCAATATCAAGGGTTTTCTGAATTGTAACCACTGCTGTCTGTCAGTGTCTAGTCAATGTTAGTTTGTAAGATTCAGTATTGCGACAAAGCACCTGTACTAATTATAGACACAAAACAATGTGTGCTCTCCCCTCATTATGCCTCATGTTGGTTTGGTCCACTACCTACCATAACCATGGTTCTCTTTTTCTTTATTTAATATATAAATTCAGTAACTATAGCAACAAATCTAGTGAGTTATTCAGACCATCAAAAGAAATTAGATAAATATACACAAATCTGTTATTTTTAATTTTTTTCTTGCACATGCTGTAATCTCAGTCAGCACTCCTCTGGCAGCAGCACAGTGTCTCTCGCTGTCCTTCCACTGTGACCCAGGAGACTGACGGCTTTTACTACACGTATATGGACACTCTGTCTCTGTTACTCTGACACTGTGCAACGACAGACAACAGAAGAACAGGTACACAACACATAAGGAGAACAAGGTAGGGTGGTAGATAATATATTTGCAGTAGACTTTGTAGTGATGAAAAGAAGTAAGCCAGTTCATTTTGTTCACTCGCCATGAGTAGAGAGTAGAGAACTAATTGCTCCCCTGTCTCTGCTGTCAATCTCCGCTGCTAGAAACCTTATACAGTGTTCAGTCTTTTCTGGTCTGTTGTTATTTCAGACATGTCCGAGCTAGCCATGAACCCTTTATGTGATGAGAAAGGCATACTGATGTGTTCCAAGACTGTATTCTTAGTTATTAGCACAGTTCCAAATCAGACTTGGATTGAGGTTTTTATGGGCTTTTCAGAACTAGTTAACCAGAGTAGTAATAGAAGAATGATAAATCAGATTAGACATTTTTACATTTGGATATAATGTTTGGGTGCCTGGTTTCCGAGAAATAAAGAAGATAAGCTTTATTATTTTTCATAGTTTTAAACATTGTTTTTTGGTTTTAGCATCACATGAGAAAAGGCTGAAAGAGTGTGGCCTAACTGATGTGTCGGGCAAACGAGAAAAAACAATTGGATTTGTTGTTTTTGTGTTAAAGATGTTTCTCCACTATTCAAAGATGAAGGGGCAGTGGGTCAGTGTGAGATATTAAGGTCACATGGTAGTAATGCAAGAGGCATCAGAGTCACATGAATCAGGGCATGAGTTGGTGTGATTAAACCTGTGAGGGCAGGTCAGAGTGACACTATAAGTGGCTGATAAGTGGTCTCACTGCCCCTCTCCTCTGTTCACTGATGCTTGCTCCAGTTTGACATAGATTGCCTCCATAATTCTGCTTTCAAACCAAACTGTCTTTTGTCCTGTATATGAAGTTGGACTGCTAATCCTTGTCGGTGCAGTCTTTGTTGCTGTGCATGTCTTTGCACACGAACCTGTTTAGGTAGGCACTGTTCACTAGGTTGAGGTCAAAGCGCTCATCTCTGCACTCTGGGCCACAATGATAGGCACTGGTAAACCAATGTTCCAGCTGTGTTTTTGTCTGTGGAAACCATCATTGTACTTAAAGTGCAGTAGTCTAAGTGGTGTTCATGCCACTGCCAAGTGGGACAGGTGCCGATCTGAACTGAGGTTTATTCTTCCCAGGCTTTTTTACTACCATAAGTGCACTAGTGTCTTATGCATTTGAGGCTTAGTGGCTTATTGTACTCAACATGTCTAAGGGAATACTGCACTGTAAAAAAAATTCCTAATTTTACGGTTAATAACTTTAAATTTTTACGTAGTTTTTCTGTTTTTTAAAAATAGTATACAAAACTGTAAAATTACAGACATTATCTGCAAATTAACAACCTGGTTGTTTTTTTAAAGTATTATGTCAATAATGACAAATTATGTTTATTTCTCATTTTTTAATGGAAAAATTACTGTATTATTATACATGATCATTTCTGCTCTTTTAAATTACAGTCAGTTTTATGTAAAATGACAGTAATTATCTGTAACTAATATGTAGCTTGTTATATAAGGGTTTATGTCCATACTAGCAATCTAATGTTTTTTACTGTAAATTGAAGGGTAAATCTTATTAGTTATTTTATATATGTGTGTGTACTTTTTATATTCAAACTGTAATTAAATATGTAGCTCATTATATAAAGGTTTATGTCCATATTAACAATCTACCATTTTTCTCTGTATTTCAAGGTAAATCTCATTATTTTATATTTATGTGTACTTTTACATTCAAACTAATTCTGTAAACAAATTTAGCAAACTTTTTTCATTACATCAAACTGATGCAATTAAAAAATAAAATGAAGAGTGTATACCCAAATCTGCTATGCTCTTGAGGTTGAAACTTTCAGGCATGTTGCACCCCTGGCCAGCCAATCAGTGATGTCACAGTAGTCCAGGCAGGAAGTAGTAGCAGGAAGTTTAAAAAATGTTGAGTTCTTTACAGCAGCAACACGCTTTAAAGTTTCAATCTCAATAGCAGGATTTTTTGCTATATGTCATTTAGTGCGGACATACTATTAAAAGTGTTTCAGAATAACACAAATGGCAGTGATGCAACAAACTTTATCATTATTTATTTATTTATTTATTTATTTTACTTTGTTACATTTTATACATACACAACAATGAAAAAATATTTGGCCAATTAATTAAATATTACAGTCAACAAATAAAATTAATACACATTTCATTTGTTTTCTTGAAATCATATTTTCAATACCATAGATACAGTCGGCAATGATGTCATATCCGGGTGCGGGGAAACCCGTGGGGGAAAACAATCCCCCCCCCGTCCGCTATACTGTAAAAACGCGGAATTTAAACGTGTTTTGCGAACGCTAACAAGTTGTCATGGAGTACTTTGAGTCGCTATTGCCTGCTGACAAGGATCGATATATTAAAAAATTAAAACACTGGGGTTGGATTGTCACGCAATATTGCTTTGAGTATGATTGGTTGATGTGGATGTCAGTCAAAGAAACGGGCCAATCACAACTGTGCGCGCCTTCATTTGAAACTACGTCTGTTTGAATCGGTTTCAATGGGCGCGGCAACAGCGCGACTCGGTGGTCCACTCGTAATCTACCTGAGTAATTTACATCTGCTGCACACATAATTCTTATACTGGAACATCAGGTAAGAAAAACATTTCCCTCTTATTTTCTGTAACGTTAAATTAATAACCAAAGGTAATGCTTGTGGTTTCATGTCCATAACTTAAAGACTGTGACATTATAAAACCGTTGGGTTAGCTAACGTTAACTGTCGAAAACATTAACTAACTATACAGGTCACTTTATCTCCCTGCCTGTGTGTGTGTGTGTGTGTGTGTGTGCGTGCGTGTGTAATGCTCTAATATTAAAACCAAACTGGACTGAATCTTTCTTTGTCTGTCCTCTGATCCTGTTCTTGATTAATGGATATGTTATTCTCTCAGTGAATACCGAACAAAACATCTAAGTTGGAATCAATAAAAATGATGTTAAGTTCCATGTACTTCTATACATAATATAGAATTTAATATTCAAATTTACTGATACTTTTTATTCTAATTGCAGAGACATGCTCCTTAAGGCAAGGTGATGATTGTCAGAGGAAAAAGTAAGTAAGAAAAATGTAGCTTAAGAAAACAAAAGATGTGAATATTTTCTAGGTATTTATATAAATCATACTATTTGCCCCATTAAAAAAAATCCTGATCATTTAAGATATTGAATGACTGTGCTTATCATCGCTACCATTCTCATCTCTCATTTGGTGTTGCTTAACTAGTTGAGAAATTAACCTGTCTCTGTCCTGCCAGTCTTTGCAAAAGGGCAAATGCAGTGTCTGCTGAAATGCACTACCTGGGGAGTTGCTTCATGTTGGTGGGCTTGGTAATTTCAACAACTTCACTTCAGGCCTTCATTCAGCCTGCAGGTAAGCACCCTTTTCCTCCACTCACACACATCCAAATGCATATTGACATGATATGATTCATTTACTTAATGGTGTGTGAAATATTTTCAGTTATTATTAATTATTATATTATTATTATTATGTATTGTAGAGTGCTTTGAGTGGTTGATAAGACTAGAAAAGTGCTATATATGTACAGTCAAATTTACCATATTCTTCACTGTGTCCAAACTAAATCTTCACACAGCAAAGGACCCACAGCAGTGCATCACCTGTGAGATCATGAGAAGGCTGAAGAACCAGGAGTGACAAGATGTCACCAGATGGTGGGGGTGCAGAAATTTAAACACAGGGACAGGAAGGGAAACACAGGCAAGACATACAGAGACTGGATTTGTTTCATTAAAGCAAGTTCAGATCAGTCATAATGAGAATGATTTGTGTGAAGCTGATGAGTAGTGTTGTGCATTGCCCATGTCTCCAACAGTAAGCCAATGGTTAATATTGTTTGTGTTCTGTGTGTGTTTTCTCCTCATGATCCAGAAATTTTGGGAATGAAAAGGCTTGTGCCACAAGATCTTCAGAGCCAGTGAGTATTTATGTTATCCTGACATAAAGACAGTAATGGATAATGTGCACACTAGTGGCCATATTACTGCCAATTTGTCAGGACATGTTTCATTTTTATTTGTTTCCCAAGAATTGACAATTACTTCTTTGTGAGAGGAAACCCATGTGAACACAGAGGCAGGCAGAATATGCAAACTCCAAGGCACCGGTCTGGGTCAAACCCTGCAGACAATATTTTACTCATCTATGCAGTTCATGAGTTTAAAGGGACAGATACCTTTTTCTGCAGTAGACTGGGTTAGGACAGGCAGCAGTACCAGCACAGAAGCTAAGACATGTACTGCTGTGGATGGGGTTTGCAACAAAACTTATTTTAGCCACTTAGAAAGCATCAATATCAGTTGAAGTGTACGCTATATTACCAATGCATTGTAACAATTTAACAATGTATTGTAATACAATACATTGTGACATGAAAATGTGACAGTAACATTGTTGAGACAAAAAATATATGATATCAGCTCTTTTATTACTTCTTAAAGGAACAGTTCAGCCAAAAATTTGTTGCAGCGTTTTTCCAAACATGCACATCTATTGTGATCATGCAAAAAACATTATAAAAGTACTAAAAAAACCCTTAAAATTCCTTAACATTGCTTGTGCACATCCAGGTCTCCTGAAGCTGCCACATGCAGTTACTTGAAAAAACGTAATTTACATCGTGTTATTAGCCTAAATCCTCACCATTGTACAGAACTACAAGCTCGTTGCACGCGAGCACCTTCTGAACTGGTGTGTGGGGGGAACGTGCAAGCTACAAGTTGCATGCGTGCACGTTCCCCACACACACCAGTTCAGATGGTGCACGGAAGTAGCATGAGGTGAGTAGATAAAAGAGCTGATATCACAATACATTTTTTGTCTCAACAATGCATATTGTCACATTTTCATATCACAATGTATTGTATTACAATGCACTGTTAAAAGGATATTCCACTCTTACATGATAATCCACTTAATATGTACTCACCACTATGCTGACGTGAGGATGGGTGAAGATCTTCAGTTCACAAAACAATCCTGGAGTTTACATTTTAGTTTACATACTATTATTCTTCGGTGGAAAATCACTTTAAACCCCGTCAACTGATGTCGATTTTTTTAGGTGGCTAAAATAAGCTTTGTTGCTGACCCCATCCACAGCAGTATTGCTTAGCTTCTGTGCCGATATTTCTGTCTGCTTCTCTAAACTGGGAGCATCCTGACCCAAATCTACTGCACCTCATACAACCCTTCTTTACAAAAAAGGAACTATCCCTTTACACAATGAGTCCAGTGGTGCTAAATTAAAACAAGTGTTAAACATCTCATTTCAAATACAAAAAATGTACAGTATCTCATGAATTCCTTCTATG
This sequence comes from Lutjanus argentimaculatus, assembly GCA_034769285.1. Classification (NCBI taxonomy): domain Eukaryota; kingdom Metazoa; phylum Chordata; class Actinopteri; order Lutjaniformes; family Lutjanidae; genus Lutjanus; species Lutjanus argentimaculatus. Next base: position 11,588,001 of record JAWZSL010000001.1, read on the forward strand.
ACTTTTTCATCATACTGGCCTGCAGTATTTGTAATGGGTGTACTCAGTAATATAAATTGGCTGGTCATTCCCATAAAATTTTCTGGGTAAAAAACCTTTACTATGATTTTTTTTTTTTTTTTTTTGTCTTACAAATTTTCCCTTCAACTACACTGGGGTTGGGTTGGTTTCTGGTTTTGTCTTGTGTACAAGTTTAAACTAGATTTTATGCAAACTGCCTGAATCTGCATTTGTCATTACTAGTACAGTGGATTTTCATTCAAAATGAAACATTCCTTTAAGGTTGTTTAAAGAAATGGTAAAAAAAAAATTTAAAAAAATGAAATCCTACAGTAAGGTAAGGACTGTTCAGTGAATTTTATTGTGCCCTTTTTTTTTTCCATTTTCCCTCCAGATACACAAAAGATCCAGCTGATTACTGGCAATTCGAAGGAGGATTCTTCTTTATCTGCTATGTTGCACTGTCATTCCTGTCTTCATTGATCTGTTGTGGTATGTTTTGATTTTACTTAATAATACACTTAATAATACACTGTATAGTTACTAAATTAAAAGACTACATTGCTTGTCCACAAATATTACCAGAACTAAAGTTTACAGAGCTCCCAGGTGTCAGGACAATATTGTGGAAAACAATATAAAACAATTGGAAAATACACACTAAAAACAGCTGACCACAACCCTCTCAGCTCAACAGCTCTCCACCTGTTTTCAAAGGTGAAATGATGACATCATCATGATAGTAACGCTAACAGACAAGGTTGACACCTGGGGACCTCTGAAGAACTGTTTTTGAATAAATATTTGAGATAGTAAATTTACACCTGAATACATTAAATAAAAGAGTTTTAGAATTAATAGTGGTGTGTACTTTATTTGTAATCAAGTTTCCCACCCCAGTTTAATTGAAACAGTGAAAATCTTCAGATGTATCTATTCTAAATTTCTTATGTACACAGTAAAAACAACTGCTCTAAAAACTTTTGCCTTGCTGAGGTGATCTGTTGTACCGCCTGCAGTAGCACCTCAGCGTTGGAGTTCCAGGGGCAGCCATAGGCTCTCCTGGTTCTTCACGGAGCAGAAACCAGAGCTCTCCCAGCACTTTAAACCATTTAAAATAAAAATAATTCCGGTGTTATTAGGTGAGAAAATTTTTTAAGTTGAAAGTCCTTTAAATATTCAGGAAATCAATGTAATCAATGTAATCTAAAAACTAAATTTACAATAAACAGTAAATTGTTGCAATTGTACACCCAATATGTATTAAGTCTTTTTGACATGTTTTGAAAGATTAATCAAATTATTGTGTTGTATACGGTTATATTACATCTAATATAAAGTAATATACAGCCTTTTTACATAAAATAATGCCATTAAAACCAACTGATAACAGCACATTTCTGTAAATTTAAGCATTATTATTTATATTACAATGTTAATTTACCATCTTTATGGGTAATTTCATTGTTTTAAAACGTAAAATGTTTGTAACTAAACGTTAAAAACAATGTAAAATAACTAAATATACATTTGATGTGATCTAAAATTAACAGTAAATTGTTGCAATTTTAAACCCAATATCTAGTTTTTCAACAGTTTTTTGACATGTTTTGAAAGATGAATCACATTATTTTGTGTGTCATATACTGTTATATTACATCAAACACAAATTATTATACAACCTCTTTCCATAAAATAATGTCATTAAAACCAACTAATAACAGCACATTTCTGTAAATTTAAGCATTATTATTCATAATACAACGTTTACTTACTATATTTCTAGGTAATTTAATTGTTTTTAAAATGTGAAAATGTTTCTAATTAAACGTTAAAAACTACCTGAAAATAAGGCAAAATCTTGTTAAAATTACAACTACAAACTGTATTTTTAATTATGGAAAAAAAACTGTATTTTTATGAGAAAGTCATTTTCTGTTATTTCATGGTAATTTTTTGGCGCCCCAGCTGCCGGAAAATTACCGTTTTTTTAAGATTTTTTTTTTACAGTGTGTGTAATGAGAATGACTGGATAATGCAGTTTAAACAGTAATATAAATTTGTTAACCATTTTATATGTAGATTAAAAGGATAAAGAAAAAAAATGTTCAAACTGTTTTACGTGATCATCAAGCTGCTGTATCTTCCAGTGTTCAGTTTGTGATGTTCTCTACCATCTTTATCACAAAACCAAGAGACGTTTCATTCCCTTTACAATCTGCTGTGAGATCTTTCTGATACAACACAGATAGTTCTAATTTGAATCTGATACTGGCTCTGAAGTGAAACTTTTCAAATTGTATGAAAGTGTACTGTGTACTATGCCATTATTTAGACATATAAATGGACACAACAACATCAACAATTGTAGTTATTGTACAATTCAATACAGCAGCTCTGAGATGAGTGCTATTTATGAAGCCAATAATGTTATTATTGTGGCTTTGCTTTGCTCTAGTTTCCAGTGTTGTGGTTGCATTACATGACCATTTCTGTTATTTTCTCCACAGGGTATTTATTGCATGGATGTTGCATTGTGTTTATTTTTATTTGACCTGTATCCTTCCCCCCATTGACACTGTACAGACACATTTCATAACCTTTCCATACCTTTTTAACGTCTTAAAAATTGGCACAGCGGCCCTTTTTGTGTATCCAGTCTTAAATCCTCCCCTTGGTCACTGCCCTGCATTTCGGCACTCAGTATGAAATCCACAGTTTCTGATTTGCTGAAAATGGGTGCATGATTTTATTTGTCATGCTGGCTTTTATGTCCTCGAGGCAGTTTTAACGCTGGCCGTCAGCGATTATTGTATGAAAGGCAAATGCAGATGACCTGTCTAGACAGAAAGCAAAAGGAAATATTATTGCTCTGAGCATTAACAGAGGCAACTAACAGTCAGAGGGTCAAACACTAATTATAAATCACTCAGTTAATTTTAGCCTTGTTTTAGTGGGTGAAAATATCAGCTTCTGTACAGTCTAATCCAATGCAATATAATGACCTTTCGGCTTCTGTAAAGTCTAAAATGTTAAGTTGAGACTGTGCCAGAGAGATGATTTGTTGTAATATCCAAGGCCTTAGTTGCATTGTCACTGTTTTGGATGGTATTAACTGCTCATACAGTGACTGTCTGAAGTGTTAAGATATGGTTCATCTGACTCATCTGATGCTCCAGACAGCAGCACACACACACAGGATTTTCTTGCAGGATACTGTTTCAGCTCAGTTCAACAGACACTGGCTTGTAGTGTCTAAAAAAGACAGAACATGATCAACCAAGGAGATATTTAAGTGTCACATCCGCTGCAGACAGACCCGTAGCCATCAGTATAACAGTGCATGTAATTTCCAGCCAGTCACATCTTGTCCAAACACAAAATGACTTTCAGAGGTCAGTAAAGTGATCTTGCTAAGTATATTCATTCGGATACAGACTGACCATCACTCCCTGATGAGGGAAAAATAGTCTGCACCATCCACCTTTTCCGACCACTGCCAATCAAAAGAATTTTACAAGCGAGGTAAGCCTGCAACAGTGGAAATTGAATAGAAGTGTGTTTTGATTGAATATGCCCATCCCAATTACGATGTACCTCTCAGGCATCCGCATTCTCATTATTTCACCTTCCCATCAGAGTGTGTTTCTTCATCAAGGGAAGCGAGTGAAGTGTTGCAGTGAACCCTTGAATTTCATTAGGAGGCTTATTTTTTTGCTCATCCAATTTTCAAGCCTGTTGTGTAGTTTCCAAAAATGGAAATGTAGTAGTCAGGTAGAGGGAGGGTTAGTTTACCAGGCTCATTGATCCTTTTCAATTTGTTCCTGGCTGCAAATCCAGTCATGCAAAATCAGCTTGTTACAACATGTTCCTATAATATGGGAGGGAGGTAATTAACAGCGAATTCTGAGAGAGTGTATGGACACTGAAAATGTTTAGAGTCCATGTGCTGCGTCTGATTTCCTGTTGTCTTTGAAGATGTATCAACACAAACTCATCATTTTTCAAGTGTTGATGTGTTCTTACTGATTAGTTTTGATTCTAAAATAAAGTCAAAGGAGTAAACTTGTAAACTGCTGGACAAAAAGTGAAATATAGCCCCAACAGGCCCTGATGATACCGTAGAAAAGTGCAAGGGAATTGCCGAAAGTCAACCAAATGAATATTTTCCGAACCAACCAGTTAGTCCTCTTTCTTGAAGTCTTTTTTTCCTCATAAAATTTTTAAGTATAAACCTTTCCAGCAAAGCAAAATCTCCCCTTTCTGTTCCTTATTGAAGTTTGTTTTCAAGTGTGGAATGGGCTCATGTTTGACCCTTGTGGCCACCAGGAGAAAAACACCCAATACAACTGCTGTTCTCATCAACAGTCAAGCACCAGTGCATGTTTTCTGCTCTTAAGCTTCAGGGGGCAGTAATGAGCCCATTACGGCTTGGTGCACCACAATGAGGTGAAGAAGATGTTGCGTTTAGAATGGGGTTCTCAAACTTTTACAAGAGAAAAGAGAAAAAAGACCTCAAGGATGAAGACTAACTGGTTGTTTTGGTTAGCCTACGTCTGAATAACTGCCACCTACATGAAAAAATAGCGCACAGCTGCTTCCCTGAGCTTTTCTATTGATCAGCGGATGAGATGGTCCTGAACATGTAGCCCCTTTAATGCATTTTGGGTTCAGAGTATCTGCAAGATCATGATTTTTATTAAATTTCAATCTCCCAAGTGAGCATTAAATTATATTGCAGCTAAAATAATATTAATGTAAAAGTTTTCCACAGGAATCACTATAAAGTTAACTGAAAAGGGAGCAAGTACACACTGAGCAAAGCCTGACATGTCCTAACTACTGCATGTCAGATTTACAGGGATTTATTGTCAGAATATGGCAGAAATTGAATGGAATGTCCATAAGTATGTTTTCATTTGTGTAAAATTGCCTAAAAATAAGAATCATGTTTTTGATACCTTAAACCGCCGTAACCACCGTAGGTTCTCCTACATGCTCAGAAGGGTAGAGTGAGAAGAGGTGTTTGCAATCTGTGAGCTCAGCACTTGATGCTACTGAATCCTACAGACTGGTCCTTTAAAAGAAGTTGTGATCATCAGCAAAAATGTAAGTAGTATTTTTCTCCAAACTGCTGAAGGTCAGTCGGATATGTAAGGCTTCGGTTTCCTCACATTAAAGGGAAACAGATTCACAGGAACAGGACCTGTGAGGCCTCAGATCGTGAGTCCCTCCAGCACATAATAAGGAGAGCAAAAGGCATCATTCAGACCTCTCTGCCCCTCCATTCAGGATATTTTTTTTTTACAAATGCTACGTCCGTGAAGTCTCCTCCATTATCAAGGACCTCTCTCACTCTTCCCACCGCCTCTCTCTTTCACGGCCATCTGCTTGGAGGATTTGCAGCCAGGATGAGCAACAGTTTCTTTTGCCAGGCTGTCAAAGTCCTAGAACCCCAACAATGTATGCCATGTGTTCCCCAAGTCCCATAAGAATATTTGTTATTGTGTTTTTAATTTCTTGTACCGCTGAGCACTTGAGTGTTGTTGTATTTGTGTCCCACCTCTTTATACCTGCTGTTTGTGCTCCAAGACCCACAGAGGCAACATGCTTCTTTTGTTTCACTGCGAGTCTGTCACTGCATATTGAGATTTCAGCCTTGTCTCATACAAATGTGTTTATTCACTACTAATTTGCAACAAGAAATATGTTTCAACATTGTTGCTAAATGTTCAATGAAAATGTATCTGTTTTTCTAACCTATTCACTTTTGAAATACTTCATCTGCTTGTACTTTTAGGCAACTCAAAGCATTAGGAAAGGGAAAGTGGTCTTGGTTAAATATTAAAATAGTCAAAAGTGACTGAATGAGGCTCAACATATTTACTTTATTAATCAAATTGATTGATTTATTAATTCAAAGTGATTTTGTTGCACAAACCAAACCACACATGGGACTCAAAGTCCAGCACTGAAGCACCTTGTTCCTTGAAACAAACAAACAAAAAACTATATATAAAAAAAGAAACATCATAATCAATGCAGCTATTATATTTTCCTTCAAGACCAAACAGTAATAGAATGTAAACTTTCTAGGTGATTTCTAGGATGTATTCTACAAAAGACATTCACTAAACAACTTTTAAACATTTTTATTTAACTCATTTAGCATCAGAAATAGAAGCAAATGTTCAAAGTTTTCATCTGTAAATCCCTTTACAAAAATAGTCTGCTGCATTACAGATGCAGATGTTTGTGGTTCAACTAGCAGGATAATCTAGCTTTGTTAGATGAGGTTTTCAATGACACCAGATGTTATAGCTTTTCATCCGGCTACACTACATTACATTGTATGCATTCAGTTGACCCTTTTATCCAAAGTGCATTCAACCATGTGGATACAACCCAAGAATCAAACAAGGACATCAAGCTTCATCAAATGCTACATTAGAACAACAAGAGAATAAGAGACCAAGTTATTTATTTTATTTATGAGCCAAATAAACTACTACAAAGAGTGTGAGTCATTTCACTTTGATGACCTCCAACCAATGGGAAGATGATAAACAGAGAATGAATGAAGAAGAAAAGCAATGTGCAGAGGTCTTAATTCAGGCTCAGGACTTTGTTTTCCTGTGATGATGACACACAAAAAAGAGTCTGTGATCTCAAACATTGTGGTGCTGGTGAGTAAAATGGTATCGTAACTAATAAGAATGATGATTAATACTATCAAAATGTTATCTTATCTGGGGGGAAAAAACTCTTTAAAATAATTTTTTATGCTTTAAAATTAAATTACTGAACAAATATAATTACATTTTCAATTGCTGTGCTTTGCTCCACTTTTGTTAATGGAAAAGGCCAATGAAGAGCCAGCTGTCGAGGGCACTGGCCTTCACGTGCAAAGCTGATGGCAATGACTCTCTAATTGTATTTCACATTAAAGTACACAAATGCGTGAAATGACAACAACAGCGATGCAATTATACATAGCGGGTTGATGTGAGGAAGAGTTTTCTAGTATGGTTGATAGAACTAATGGAATGGAACCAGCAAATGGAATACAGCTTCTACTTACTGGCCAAATTGGTCCTGTAGAGTGTTACATCTGTACATGTTGTGCGATTACAGCTGACATGCTGCGTGGGGAGTTTATAAATAAAACACAAGCGCGCACACACACATTCACATGTGCAATTTTCAGTGTGTGAAGGGCATGGGCATAAAACTATCAAACAGTCAGTGCAAACAAGCCGCCTTGTCCTTTTTGTTTTGGGCTGCATACTAACAGGCATGTATGTAAGATGCACGTAACCTTGAAATGTCGGCTTTGAAAGATGTCGGCCTGCTGACAGGGACGTCAGATCAAAAAAAAAAACTCTAAAAAAAATACAGACAAACACTGTATTTTTTAATTTAATTTTGAGGACTTGCTGCATTTTGATCTCTGTGGGGGAGCTGAGATGCCTCTCTGGGTGCCACCCAGAGGCAAAAATGGGCTGAGGTGAGGAATAACTATATATCGAGATAGAAATAACCAGAAGAACTTCTAATAAAACAAACCTTTCTCTTAACCTTTCAGACAAGTATCCCAAGGAATTGCATCCATATTGGACAATTCTGCACATCACGATTTATGCCCAGTGCCAAATGATTATTAATATTCAGTGCCTGTGTGGCTCTTTGTGCAGTGAGGTGGAAAGTAAGAGGAGTGTTGAGGTCAGGCTGGTTTATGGGTGTGTAGCACATCTGATGCAAGAGACTGGAATTTACATCTAGTCACCGACCTGCAGTTAACACTCTCCGTGTTATCACCCATAAACCACAATCTTTCCGTAACCTTAAATGGAAAATTCGGTACTTTTGATGTGGATGTCCAGTCAGTGTTGATGGTAAGTGTAGTCAATTGAAGCAATAAATTCCTCAGTGTGTGCTATATTGACCAAGAAAAATTGCTAACAGAGTTGTGCAGCAGCCTACATGTACCAGGATGCATTGTGGGCAAGCTTGTTGCCTGACTGAAGAATTTGTTGCTTCAGTGACATTATATTTACCTTCAACACTGATAAGACATCTACATGAAAAGTCCTGAATTTTCTGTTTAACCATACTGTAGTGTCTATGCTGTGGGAGGTAAAAATTGTAAAAACATAAACATTTTGTCATTGAATGTATTGCAGGCTGTTGAATCATATATCAATGTTGTTGTCTGCCAATAGAAATAATTGTCTGTGAAGATTCCCTGTCATCCAGGTCATGGTATCTTCAGGACCTATACAACAGTACAGGCAGCTGCAGCTGACTTGCTTGAGATTCTTTATTTCAAGAACCTTAAGCAAGTCCAGCTGCTTAGAAAAAAATAATAATTTGAAATTTTAAGCCTCCGAAAACACTTTTTTTTTTTGTCATTGTCACAGTGACCCAAAACGCACCTCAAATAGTTTCAAGTTAGAAATAAAAAGATATGAGGTATAATAATTCTTTTATTTATTCACCCACTATTTCAAACCCCTGAAAAGAATGTAACCTTACAAACAGCTGAAAATATCTTATTAATGTTTCACAAGGGCTGCAAGAAAGAAGCAGAAGTGTGAAAGTGGTAGTGTTATTTCTGTTTTTATTCTTTTTATGGTTGCTTGGTTTTGTTTAGTGTTTATGGTAACATCCAGGGACAACCCATCAACATCCTTGGATATTATTGACCAAAACTGCCCACTGATTTTGACTGTGTGTGTTCAAATTACTGTTCATCTAATTTCTACTCATTTCAGCCATTTGCTAAAGAGGACAAAATTCTATATTACTCAGATATTTCCTATGAGTAGTGCCTCTAGTGTACCTCTGAGGTTATTGATGGTGGACAGGATATACCCATCAATTTTGCTATAGTAACTCAAGCAAATTCAATTACTGTATGTTTGCTAATAAAACGGCCAGAGGGGCAGACAGGCAGATGGATGACCCTAACCCTGGGGGTGGGAATGATTGATGCCACACAGAGAGACAAATAGTAGCCTGAACGTGATTGTGGTTGCTTTATTTCATTTTGGTCATGCACATGTGGTTTCACGGGCAGCTGGCGGTATTGTTCTGTCATTTTTTGTTTATCCTTGATTAGTTTTTATTCAGCCTCTGTTAATGTAGAGGTAGTTATGATGAATTCATTTACAAAAAGCATAACCTTCAGCTATGTTCAAGCTGGGGTGGGGTGTTTTGATGTCATTGAGTAAAAGGTCTGTAATAACCTTTAAAGGAGCAATATGTAGTATTTGCATCCAAAAATGAGCACAGCAGTTCAAACAGTGAGTTGGAGCCATACGGTGTATTAAATAGGCTGAATCCTTATTTAATATACAATCTATGGTTGAAGCAAGTTATTTCCCCTCTCTTCAGATTTGACGAAGCTCAGGCAGGCTAGGAACACTGCAGGACAAGTGCAAAATTGTTATTTGACAATAACAAGTGACATTGAGTCCTACGCTTTAAGTTGATCAGCTGTTTATAACTGTCAGTTGTTTGTCAATGTAAAGCTAAGCCCATTATCCTGAAAACAAAAACCCACTGTTCTGAAAGTACACACTCTGGAGTTGGAGTTCAGTAACTGCCTGTCTCACTGCCTGCCAGACTCCATTAACATTATAAACTTACTTAATTCAAGGAAACATTTCAGAAATACAGGCAAACAAAAATGCAAGTTATGGACAAGAACAAAATTTTAAAGGACACCATGGCTCTAGTGCTATTGTCAGAGAAGCAAGTATTTCAACTTAACATGTTTCCTTAATCTCTGATGACTTATCATGGCTATTTTATGATTTATTACAGTAAATGTATTACAAATTACTCATTTAAACATAATGTCATTCAAGTGGTCTGAGAGAAAACTAGACTTCTGCTCCTCCTCTTGACTCTGTTTTTAGGCTTTAGAAAATCTAGGCTGTGATGGGAGACTTTGGCAAATCACAGATCAGTGACATAGTTGATTGTTGAGTCTCATTCCCAAAATATAAGCATCTGATGAGCAAGCCTCAACAGTCAACCATTCGAGTCACCAATCCAAGGTGTCTGATCAACTATCATCTGGAGAATTGCATACTGCACCTTTAAATTTAAAAGGGATGCACTGATTGGCTGGCAAGAGAACAGAACTGTCCCTGACTGGTGACTGGCCGATCAGTGTCACATATCTGATCTGTAACAGTCATATTCACACACATGCTCTGCACAATGGTCACGTCATTCGTGCAGCAACACAAACAGCAACAGCACAGCCACAACAGCTCTGGTCACAGCTACACACACTCAGACACATGCTTGCATGAAGTCAGCATTAGCAATAGATCTCGAAAACAGGATAAAGAGAAAACAGACAGTCTACAAGGAGACATAGCAGCTGAGCAGCTGACTGTATTGCGGAACAATGATAAATTTTCTAGCTCTTCAGGCTAATGTTAGCCAGCAGCAGACTGGTGTTGACAAACTGGCAGTGAAGACCTCACCTCCAGTCGTAGCTGAAAAAGAGCAACCTGATTTAATGCGTCTCCTCAAACATTTGCTCGACCGGACTCGTTTAACATCTTCTGTTTTTCTCACTGCTAAGTTTTTACTGCAGCAAACTTTTGTGTGGTGTCAGTCTCTGGTTTGTTTACATCTGTTTCCATGAGATCATGTGAAATCATGTTTCCTGCAAGATCTCAAGAGATCATCCTCCCCCTGGAACATAATCTTAACACAATAATATAATGAGGTCTGGCTGTAACCTAGAGCACTTTTGGAGAAACTGGAAAAGTTATTTAATAGTCAGTGTTTTATTATGAACATCCAATTGAATTTTCCATTAAAGAAAGGTTATGAAAATGTTTGTGCATTCCTTCAATTATAGCTCTCAGAAAGACTGAAAATTGGAATTAGACAAGATCAGAATCCACAGGTCAGACCCATAAAATGGTGGAAATATTAATCATTCAAGAAAATTTAAATCGGTGCATCTCTAAAAATGAGTAAAGCAAAGATACATAATAATAAGATAATTTCTTATTTTTCACAAAGGAAAGCTGATGTTAAATGTAAAAGTATATTTCCGACCCAACAGAGGCTGTACATTCCTAATACAATGTCATGATCAAATCTGCTGAAAAATAAAATGTGTTGCCAGTTTAAATGAGCTTTTGCTTTAAAGGTTCATCCCATTCTGGCTGAGGATTTATATTTTCTGCTAAATCACCTTGATAATGAAAAGTCTTTATTGTGCAGATTAGAGAGACTCATTATTGATGCTAGGTTGATGTTTCACCTGTAATCAGGCCAGATTGGCCTCATTGTGAGAAATGTTGTATAATACATTATTTATAGCTTTTCATTTATGCCTTGCCCCATAAAAATGAATATAATGGTGGAGGGAGTTGTTGCCTTCACTCTTTTGTTTATGTCAGTGCAGGGATTTTGAATATCTTCAATCTACTTCCAGCAATGGCCAAAAACAAAGCCTGTAGTGCAGACAAATAGCTTTTTTGAGACATTTTATTCATAACAAAAAACTGCAACACAAGTGAGCTGACATCGCCTCGCAGTCTGTCTGTTCAGACATCTTTTACCCAGTGAGGACAACAATGGAGCCTAATCTCAAATAGCTTATTGACTCATGTACCATGAATTTAAAACATGATGATTTTCAGGCCACTGTGCCCGTTGTTGTGAGGAGGGGGGTTGATGCTCATCGATTCACAAGGCTGAAGTCTCATTTAAATCAGGAAAACCCTGCAGTACCTCCCTCCCAGCAGAGGACGGGACATTAGTATGGATGTTAGTCTCCCATGGTCAAAGCCAAACAAGTGTGGCACTGTCTGATATACTGTATATTACTTGAGGGTTTGCACAAAGTTGCGGTTTCATGATACCAAATTAATGGAGTGAGTGAACCACCTTGGTCTCCCATTGATTCCAATAAGACAAAGCAGTCAAGTGAGAAAAGTAACACAGCTGGCTTCATAAACTCGTTGAGGAGGGAGTTTCAGCCTCCTGACTTGAGGGATGTTCAGTGTTTACCAAACGCAGCAATAGATTGCATGTACAGTAATGGATTTACAATTAAATGATAATGAAAATGATGAATGTAATATATAAAATTAACCTTAAAGGTCCATTTTGTAAGATTTAGAGGGATTTATTATCAGAATATGGCAGAAATGCATATTCAGTATAAGTATATTTTCATTGGTGTATATTCACCTGAAAATAAGAATCATTATTTCTGCCCAGCATAAGCCCGGAGGGGATCATGCAATTGCTTGTGTGTGTGCGTGCATAATCAACAGACCTGAAGCTTGTCCGCTGCTAAACTCGAATACTAGAGGACCTATCAGCCTATTTTTTTCGTGCACATCCATGACTGTATACTGAAGGACCTCTGTGATTCAGAATTTTGGAAAGACCTTGTAAGACCTTTTTATGGCTCCACACTGGTGACAGCCTTCTTTCAAACCTGACACAAATGACCACTTGAAGTCGAGGATGAAAGGATTAGATTTGGTGGTCAAAGGTCACTGTGACCTCGCTTAACACATTTTTTGGTCATAACTCAAGATTTCGTTCATTAATTATTTAATTAATCTCACGCAAATATCTAATAGGATAAAATGATGAGGTGATAACATTTTATATCCAAAAGGCCAAAGGTCAACTTAACTGTGAAATCATAATGTTCAGCTCTCTATCAGTCCTGAGTATTAAATCCTTCTAAGTCTACATACATATATGAGTCTGGACAGACGTGGATGTAAACTGTAACTTGACTGGTTGGTGGAGACAAACAACTGTGAGGCAGTAATTTTTTGTGATCAACAACTGCATCAGTTTGAAATCTTGTTTCAGCCAGAAGCAACATATGTAGAGGTCATGTTAATGTCGGTGGAACTTTACAAATCTCTGCTTGTTACATGTGGCAGTTGTGGTGGCATTGCTTTAGGTACTTCACCATCTGTTGCCTGGTGGGGATCTGTACTTTACAGAGTGCACTCTATTATTTGCTTTTTCGTTACCTTAGAATTTACATTTACATCCACAGACAGTCCTCTTCCGAGGAGGTCAACGTGTTTCTACAGTAGCCAAGAACTGACAAAGAACTGACTGGCTCTAGAAACTGCCATTCGCATTTTGCACGGTTCGCAGCCAACATAGGTTCTCCTACATCTTGGAGGGGGAGGGGGAGATGAGGTGTTTGCAATCTGTAAGCTCTCTGCTCGATGCCACTTAATCCTACACACTGGTGCTGCACCGGTCCTGAAGCCAAATAGGCCTAAAATTACAGTGATTAAAAAAACAGGGATTAACATTAAACTAATTTGTTATATTGGATATTTGTGTTACTGCACACCAGGTATCTATACATTTAATGGCAACTTGCAGTATGAGTACAATTTTCCCTGAATTAAAGAACCACCAGATTCCATGTGCTATTTCTTAATGTTGAAAAAGCAATGAAACTCTGTTCTCGACATCTGACATTAACTCTGAATTGAAATAAAAAGGAAATGTGGCAATTTCGGAGATTGATAGGTTTAGTCAATATAAAGGCTATTACTGAAATAACCGATGCCAACTGGCAAGGTTGCTTTCAGAGATATAATTATGCGATGTCCTGCCAGACTCTTCCTCCTGTAGCTATGATGAACAGGAAGTCAAAACCTCTGTGTGCTCCGCCACTGCAGGGGCTGGTGGTGTAACAGGAACATGCAGGCTGACAGCTAATGTATCATATTGTGGTGTTTAATGAGAGGAATCTTTGATCCACCATCATAAATTTTTCCCCCATTCTGTAGTGCTAAAATAAATAATATGAACAGTTGCTGTAAAGATGATGATCTGAGCTAGACTGTGATCCTTTCAATACATTGATTGCCAGAGACTCTGAGAGGATCAGGGCCACATTTCTGTCAGAAAGCAGTTTCTTAGATATGCTGCTGACTCAGCTGGTTCCAAGTCAGGAGTGTAACCTTTGTTCCTGAGTCTGTGAACTTGTTTCTCACCGGGAACTGTTAAATAAAACAAATACTGTGGGGAAAAAAAGAGTTTTAAAAGGGCACTTAGAGTGGATGCCAAGGGGCTCTGCAGACATACTGCTTACCAGTGAGAAATCTTTAGAAATCGACTTTCACAAACTAATTTCTGGTTAGTTCAGTGCAGTGACACACAGTACATTGGTTTTCAAGTGAGTAAATGCAGTGTAATATAAGATCTATTCTACAAATAGATCTACAAAATAAAATAGAATTGGCTGTACAATAAGAACATAAATTATTTTTGTTTTAATTTCTTTACTCCACTTGACTTTGTAGTTGAAAAGAAAATATGCCTCCACTTTGGATAAAAAAGCACTCAGAAACTTTTCAGTTCAGCAACTAAAATCACATGGAAGCCCTGGCCCATAATAAGATCAAAACGACATGAAAATCTGATCTCTAAACATGGTTTGTCACATTATTTCAATGTTTCTTCTGTCAGATGGAGCTTCTGACATTTTATTTGCTCACACTAAATAAGGAAATAGGGCAACATGTTGCATGACTTTATGAAAACATCCTGTGGCCCTGTTTCCATCTTCTGACACATTTGATCTGCTAAAAGACAGCAAGACACACTCAAGGCTTGAATAGTCAGCAAAAAATATTTTACTTTTAGGGCCTGTGTCCACATAGTGTTTTGTTGTTGTTGTTGTTGTTGTTGTTGTTGTTGTTGTTTGTTTAGGCAGAATAGTGCTGGTAGGATGCTGAGATGAAGCATATGTGCGGTGAGAGAAAAACAACACTGCACGGGGGTTTGACATTATGATAGTCTGCCATTGTGAAAAGTCAATAGGCCACAGTATTCCAGAGAAATAATGGTGGACGAAATTTTGATGAAATGTTCTGTAAGGAATGGTGTCAAAATCCTGAAATCGTAAAACAGGGAGGAGCCTTAGAAAACTAGAGAAAACTAAGTTCCTTGATAGGAGGAGAAAAAACTGGGCATAAAAAGAGACGTCTATGGGATTGTAACTCAGCGCACTTTCCGTGGACAAGCCCCCAGTTTGCTATATTTGCACTTAAACTACAGTAAATCTATCACTGAAGTTAACTCTCTGATTTGTCTGAATATTTGGACTTTGAAAAAGTATATTTTCGAGGACCCGAAGAGTTTTGGTCCTGCTGATGTTTTTTTTCCAACAACTCTTGACATGGCCTTGACATAGCATTAAGTTAGCTATGAAGCTAACTTAATGCTACGTTACACATGATTGACTGCACAGCTAACAAGTTTACAACGCGTAAGGTGATAAAAGCTTCTCCTTCACTTTCTGACGAGTCTTCATCTAATATTGGTTGCCTGAAAAAAAGCAACAGCTATGACACGAGTGCCTTTTTAAAAAGTTCAGATATTTTTAACTAGAAGAACTCGGAGTGGCCTCATTGGAAACAACTGTAAAAGGATGCTATTGCTCAGAAAAAGAAAAAAAAAAAAACTTGTGTGGACACAGGCCCTAAGACATTTGCAAAGATCTTTTACAAACTTTGTTTATGTGTTTAGTCAGGCAGATACATAGGACAAGGCGACGAGGGATTTTCTTTAGAACTAAAGTGTGACTTTCTCTCCTGCCAACCTCACATAACACTGCAATAAGTACACGACAGCCATCCACCTACACAGCTAACAGCTGCTTTCACAGTTCGGGTTATGGGAGGTAAAATCAGGATGGTTCAGTAACTCAGCATATAGCGAGCTAAAAGAAACTCTTTTTTTCTAAGCAGTCTTTTTTTTTCTCTCTCTCTCTCTCTAATTATGCTCTTATCATTCCACATCACCCATTCAGTCACAGACACTCAATCACAGCCATGAGTCCTTGGGTAGGGCAGAAATATATTTATGCCAGAAAATTGACTGCTACAGACCTGGAATTGATTAAAAGAACTTTCTAGAGGGAAGGCCCTGGCCACCCCTGGCCATGCCAAGTGCGACCTCAAAATTCTAAAGTATGATTGGTCATGTGTCCAGTGAGAGGCGGAACCTTAATTTCAACCTTAGTTTGACAAGTAATTTTAAATGTGCATTAGTTTCTTTTATATGTAACCTACCTTTAATTTTGTGTGCATATAGTATTTTATTCTTATCTATTTTTATATTTTATATTGTATTTTGTATATTGCATTGTGTAGGGTCTACAGTATATATTGTATTTTTGTATAGTTTTTATTCTCTGACAGGCATCTATAGGCTCGCTACAAACTATATTTCATTGTACCTGTACAGTGAGAATAAAGCTATCTTTTATTGTTAGTTTACTTTATTGATCATTTTACGACACAGGATTGTATAATGAGATTTTAGTTGTAGTTTCTGCTACACTACTCACAAAAACAAAAAAAAAAGGCAAACAAAAAGAATTAGTATGTAAACTTTACATTTGTATGGTGCCACTATGTTGTGTTGTGGACTATTTATCTGTCAAGTAAAAACTGTAAACACAGGAATTTAAGATACTGTGAGATATGTAATGTCAGTAATTAGAGTAGATATTAGGAATGGTAAATTAATGCTAGCACTAAATTACCTTGGGACAGCATCCTACTTCATGCCACCTCTGCATCAGTCAGTACCCGACTTGACCCGAGCCCCCCACCCACCCACCCACTACCTGTCAAAAAAGTCTGGACACGCCTCTGGTCTCCTGCTACTATAATTACCATCATTCTGTCCAGAAGATCTGCATTTCCTTTCATTTTATATCATGATGTTGTGTAGTAAAGCTCCCATGGCAGAGTTGGCCACACCGGAGTCTTAACAATATGCATCAAATAACTCTCAGCTAATATAATAGAATTAATTTCCATGCAGTCAAGAACACAAGACGCTGTGCAGAGAGGATAATATCTGCAGTGTGCCTGCTTTCACATAACAAGATCATCAAAAACATTATTCAAGCAATTCTTCCAGGACAGTTGTTTGTTCTCTATATTGCATTGACATTAAAGATGGGGGTATATCAAGGCCTTAAGCTACCTACATATTATATATATTGTTTTTTCACTGGTGTTCGTTATGTTCACTCTACTTGTCAACATAACAAAGGCGTTTCTTGCAGATGTAAGGCGTTCCTGGAAACAGAACAAGATGTAATCAAGCACATGATCCTCTTGTACCATGCATGTCCCTTCAAACAACAGCAAATTGATTATTTTATTAGCAGGATGAGAAGCAGTGAAGTGTATATTGATGGTTGACACAGAGTTGTGAGGTCAACAGATATAAAGTATGTCAATGCTACACAACAAGATGCTCAATCAGCAACCAATATAACCAGTGAGGGGTGAGCATTCGTGCCTGTTATTCTTAGAATGTAAGGACCATCATCTTACAAAATTAAAAATACTGAATGAATTAAGAAATGCAGTAGTCATTCGATCATGAAAGAGAGCAAGTATGCTCGGGGGAGCTAGAGCACACCCCTGGTCTTCTATCCTGTTCCAAATGAAGTGAAAACTTTCCTTTTAGTGATGTTCATCGGTGCATAATGAAAACCATCTTCACCACATGGAACAAGAAGTTCAGTGGACTGAATATACATCTTGTAAAGCCGGCACACAATGGCAGCATATTAAATATGAATCAAGAAAGGACACATCTACATGCGTTTTGTCTTTAAAAAAAAAAAGTAGACTTTAATAGATTTGAGTCTTCATAAATACCGAGGTAGCTTGTACAGGCTTTTACTTCCTCTGCCTCGGCCATTGTTGTGTCTTAATAAATGAAAATAATCTTGTTGAAGCGGGAGAAAGCTTCAGACATTCCAGCACAACGCTGAATATTTCATTAAGGTTTCCAGTGTTAGCATGCAGCAGCTAATGATCAACCAACCTCTAAGCCTCTTCCATCCCCAAAAAATACTTTCACTTCAGTCCCTCTGGGCGTCCTGGGAATAATAAAATAGCATCATTAAGGCCTAATAAGACACAGTACCAGAGTGCTTAGTGGTACAGCCCCACCATCCTTTGCTGCTTGTTTGTGAATGCAATGCATGTGAATGAGATGTTTACATGTTGAATACATCATTAGAGGTGCGGTTGCATATTTATACCAGGCAAAATCATTCTTACATTCAGTCTTAAACACTGGAATGATTAAATAAATGATGAAACCATCCCTAAAATGCTTGCAGGCTTAAAAATGCCTGTAGATAGACAGTTGCACAGATGGATAGATATCTACACTATAAATCATTTCAAGCTGGTTCAACTTAAACATATAAGTTAACTAAAAAATATGAGTTCAGTGTTGTCTTAGGAGAAGGAGTTGTGTATTTACATTATCCCAAATGATTCCAACAATGTTCAACTGCAGAAAAATCCATATTTTATTCACAGTAAAACTATTTGCCGTTGCTAGCTAGTTGCTATAACTTCGGATACGTCGGAAAGGAAGTTGGCACATGATTAAAGGTGAATAAAACTTAAATGCATCCATTAGCAACAAGTGAAGCCACCAACTCACTGGTCCCACGCTACTTTGCGGCATCATCAAACTACGCCTTTTGTTGTTGTTTAATATGAGAGATAGCCCTAATGGCAAAAGTTGATTTTTGTCCATTCAGTTTTAAATCTCAAAAAATTGCATTATCAAGTTTCTGTCAGTACTTGAGTGAACTTACAGCAGTACATTAATTTCATTTAAAAGGCCTCAAGTCAGAACAACTCATGTTTATAAGTTCTGAAGTGGTCTGAAAATAAAAATTTAAATTTTAAATTGATTTAACTTGAGAGCATATATTGATCTTAAGATAATGAGAAGAGATTAGTTGATTCCACTAAATTTCTGAATGATGTTTTAAGCACAGTGTTGAGATAAAGACAGAACTAAATGAAGCTCATCATAAGTTCAATCAAGAAGCTAACCTTTACACTTCATTCATTTATAATCTTCTATCTCTCTCTCACTCCTCCTGCTCCTGCTTCATCAGCTGAATATGGGTGTTCATTTTTTTCTGTTCAAACAATCAAAGCTGTCATTTTAGACAATCATCGTGGCCCTCCTCCATCTCATTCACTGTAAGAGCCAAGTTGATCTCATCAAAGTCCACTCCTCATCATGTCAAGCTCTTCAGCATCGGCTTCATCTCATCACCAGCACCATTGTCTAGACTCCAAATGGGGGGTTTCCTTTTCTGCTACAGCGTCATCACCACTTAAAATATGGTGTATAGACACATGTAATTTATACCACAATGGGGCCTAATCGCCAAAAGACTATTCATATTTCTCACCCTTTTGAGCACATGAGAATACCTTGAAATTTTGAATTGCACGAGTAGAAAAAGAAGTCATACAATTCATCCGTTTTGGGTGAATTAAAGCTTCACACATTCCACATGTTCTCTCAGTACCAGGACACATTGGAGATACAGACAAAAGAAATAAAAGGGAACAATCTACAAATAACAGCCACCATCTGTCAAGTTTTTGAGCCTTGGGCCTTTTTTTCCACAAGAAGTGATGGGACCACAGTTTGTCCTCAGATACTCGATCTTGTCTTGAATGACTGTTTTGTCTCGAGGCTCTTCAGCATTCACATCCTTGAGATTTAGAGTTTCTACATTCTCATTTGTCCTTCTGTTCTTTTTTCTCTCTGTCACCCTTAGGACTGTAATAATATTCAGGGCCCCGTGGTCCTTGTCGGAAACAATCCTCTTTCAAGCCCCACTCTGCGGTCGTGCCACAGTTTCTACACTTTCTCCAGCGGTCAGACGAGTAGAGGCCGGTGCCACACTGACAGGTCCTGACCCTTCGCCTACATGCTGCGGCTGCGATCTGAGCAGCGCAGGCAGTTCAGGGCCACGCACACTGCATTTCCATTTTGTGTCAGAAAGATTAGCATCATTGAAGATGATGCTGGCACAAAACCATTTTGTGGCACACTTAGCATATAAATGGAAAAAAGATTAAAATCGCCAACAACTAAAGAGTTCATTGTAACTGCCTGATAGGTTATGCTACACAGCGTGCACAAGGGAAGAAAGGCTTTTGTTAGTAAAACTGAAGATATTAGGCAGCTTGGCAATTAAAACAGAATTCTTCTGAAGTCTGTTGATGGTGAATTTTTCACTTTTCTGCTGCTGTTCTCCTTGTCGACCTCTCCATTTGTTGCAAGTTGCCAATTTGCAGTCTTCAAAAGCAAAGTTACTCTAGAAAGCAGAGTGCCTTACAGTCAAGTGTGAAATTTAAAAAGATGAGGAACCTAGGAGGCACTCAGAGGGCACATCCCTCCAACAAGGCTGCACGAGCCTCTGAATTCATTTTAGTAACAGGAACTGTTTAAAAGTTTTAAATATGCATGTGAATCACGGTCTGTATTAAATATACTGGGCAATAGAAAATCTCTAGAAAGTCAGGCGAATTTTCAAGTCAGTCAGACTCACGATCGCTGAGTTCTGGCTAAATTAAATGTATGAAATGCATCATAGTTTCAGGATCTGTCAGAGTAAACAAGTCATTGCATTAAGTTGTAATTATATGCAGTTTTGAGCTGTCAGTTTATGACTCCTATGAAAATACTCCTGTTCCATTCCAACCTTATGACAGAATTTTTAAAAAAATCCTGTCCCATCCCAATCCCAGAGGAATGAGTCCCATCCTATCCCATTCCCATCAATCCATGGTCCACACATGCACTGGTCAGTCACCAGAACACAGGAGAGAATCAAAAACACAACAAAATGAAGAACACTACGTTCAGAACAATGAAAATAGTGTTTATTCATATTAGAACTGCATATTAAAACCTATTAGGTACAGGACCTTGAACTGTTGTTGTTATGTTTCCTGCTCCTGTTGACTTTTTTTTCCTATCTCGTCCCAGTCTTGTGATGAATAATTAAATTGTCTCCCCGACAAAATGTGACATAAGGCTAGGTGACATGCATGTCGAGCGTTGCTTGGTCCGTTTGCAAGCAGGAAAGAATGGTGGCATGGACCCAGATTTTCTCAAATTACAGCAAAATAGAACATTAAAATGTGTCTCTGAAAACACTTCAGTTTGACAGTTGTATCTAAGTTTCGGCAGCCTGGTTCATTGCGCTTAAAACGTGTGATGTGTAGGGCTGGGTACTGATACTCAATACCTTTAAAGTACCGACTGAAACTAACCAGTACCAAGCAGTAATTAAACTTAGCAAAAAATCCCTTTTGCATCCAGATCTAGACAAACATGACTATTTGTATGGTCTTGTTCATGGGCAATGACCGCAAGCGTTCCTCAGTTTAATGTGATGTGTGAGTGGGACACTACTGCAGCCACAGCTAGCAGCTACATACAGTATGCGTGTGGTGTGGAGAGGTCGAGCACAGTATATTTTAGTCTGTTAGCAGTTCAGCATGCTGAGATGGCACCAGAACATTTGAAAATATGGAAGTAAAAAAAAGTATTGAACAAACTACTCTGTTGGTATCAGTATCACTTTGATCACTGGTTTAGGTACTGGTATCATAATTTTTAAATGATACACAACCCTACTGATGTGTGACTTCCCCTGTCTGGGTTTTGCTCTATTGTCAGGCATCATATCAAACTTGCCCCATGTTAAATAAATGGTTGTGACTGACCTGATGAGATCCAGGATGGGTGGAAATCTGTCTGAACAGGAGAGTGGCCAGACGGATCTGCCAGAGCAAATAAAACATGAGCTTGCAGATTTGTCTGGTTCCTAGGCTTGGTAAATGGTGGCACATTAAAAAAAAATATAAAAAATATGGATCATACAAATATTGGTGTCAAATTGTGCCAGATTCTACATGCATAAAATTTGGCAAAATTGATTCAAAATGTTGAAGAATCAATTGTTATTATGTTACTATTTGGTAAAAATAAAAAGTTTGAACCAAACAATCTTGAGCCACATAGTTCAGGATTTGTGAGCTGTTCGATATAAACAAATTTCAGGCAACATCAGATTTCCTATTTTCTGATGCAGATTTGTTGCGTATAAACATCTTTTTTAGGAGGCAGGGCTGCCTTTGGTAGAAATAATAACAAAAGAAGAAAATTTTGGTCCAAAAAGTCCCGCAAAAAGGCTGCAACATGAATAAAGTAAAGACGAGTATTATTTTTGACCTTTTAATGTACAACAATGTGTCCTAAATGCCAAGTGAGACATCTGAGGAAGCTGCCACCTTTAGATGGCATATGATGGCACTTTTCAGGAATGCCATTATAATCATTCATTGTGTATTGCTGTGGCCAGAGAATAGCAATACTGCAGGGTCAGATGGTTTCACCTTTTGTTGCTTTGAGATGGCATTTGAAGTCGCTCCCTTTCTCCCCCACCTGTAGACAGAGATCAGCGGGAAATTTATTGGTGCTTTAAAACAGCAGTAGGCAGGTCAGTATGTCTCTCTTTGATGTGCAGATATTTCACCTGCTCATGCTCCAGCTCTCTCTGTATGTGTGTGCGTCCGTGTGCGTCTGTGCAAGGACTGGCTAGAGGCTGTCACCAGAAGCTGTGCCTGAGACACCGTTGCCATGGTAACACATTCTCCAATTTGATGACAGGCATGAAAGGCATGTTAAGAGATTGAATGTTTCTGTAAGGGCAGAGACACACATGTTAAGTTTCACCCCAGAGAGAGTGAGCGGGAGAGGAGAGATTTGTGTGTGTGAGTTCGCGTGCATGTGTGTTTGTGTGTGTGTTTCCCAACATGTATGGCAGGCTTTTTTATTTTTTACTGCATCTTTGGAAAGTAACCTATATACAGCAGTTAGAGACATTAATTTAAATCCCCCTTGAGGTTTTGAGTTAAATGTTGCTCAACAGTAACCTACATTATAATATGATATATAGCACACCATCCTTACACACAATATGTAGGTATAGTGTGTTCAAAAAAAAAAAAAAAACAACTGTATGTCCAACATGCATCACTTCTCAGCTACAAAATGTGGGCATATCTAGGCTGAAATCAGATCAATGAATCTTGACAGGCCGTGAAAAATTATTCACTTTGATAAAGGCTGAGTCGTCATGCATTTGCATTTCAGAGTGCCTTTGTGTGGCTCACCAAACTGAACCAATTGCATTTTCATAACAATGGAAGATTAAAAACTGAAAATAGAAGAAGACGATGATAAGTAATGTCTTGCAGACATGGAAAATATGTATTCCTTTTTTTTTTTTTTTTTTTTTTTTTACCTGAACAAGGGCATCACTTTGTGTTGAAAAGTGTTTGGGCATAAAGGTTCAGACAAAAATCTTTTTAAACAACCCTCAACATATATGATTTTTAGGCAATGCAATGTGAGAATGGGATGAGGGATGGGATGAAAACTCTCAGCATAAAACACAATACAACATCGACAAGTAACAGTCATCATATCCACAGTTGCAACACCGTGTTAATCAGATAAGCAATGTAAATATCAATTATTGATAGAATAGAGGCTGATGGAATAATGACAATGTTGGCTAAAGATAGTAAATCAACTACAGAATCCAAGAATCCTCATCTTGTGATGAGGAGTTAATTATTTTGTTTTCTAGAGATAACAAAATAATCAACAGATTATCATGAGAAAACAATATTGCAAGTGCACTCTTTCATAATCAACCTTACCTTTAGATGTTACAGTGAGTTAAACTGCCTTGTTTTGATGCAGCACACTTTTAACATTATGAGTCATGTTCAACCAATCATATGTTTTCTTTTTGTGCTATCATTTGTTAGTTAACATTTCTTGGTATAAGCAATTTTTAAGCAACATTTTTAACAAATTATACTTTTAAAAAGTGATAGTGGGGACATGCCCCTGTGTCTCTAATGTAAATGATACTTAGGGATCAGAAGACTGTCCACACTGCATAAAAGTACAATTTAAAAGTTCCATGGCTGCATATTTCACTCATGTCTGCTTTTAGATCATCATTTTCACTTCCAAAATCTGACCCCGATAATGAAAAACCCCCCTTCATTTCCTGTGATGTTTAAGAGAAAGACTTCAGTGAGGGATTGGATTAAATAAGAGGGTTTCAGCCCCTCGGTGCACAACTTGATTCAGACTTAAGGAGGTGGAAGAGTTGCTTTCAAAAAAACTAATCAAATATAAAAAGTCAGCACCTACAGGATACCATTTGAAGTTGGCAACAGCCTAAAAGAAGAAGCCAGGAAGCCGGAGCTTATTGTCATCTCAGGTGAGCTGCATGACTGGCGTGGGAATTTAAATCACTCCGGATATGAACATGAATATGCAAGTGGATATGTAAATGCGGGATGCTAATTTGAGATCTATGAAGCTGCCGTCTGTACTTTCTTTGGAGAAAGATGAAGTTCAACTGGGTGTTAAAACCTCAGCTTAGGCCGCAGCCTATTTATTCACATCAGCTCATAAAGCTGCATCGCACATCACTGCGTTTCACAGGGAGCAGCTAAATCACAGGCCATGACACAAACACTGTGTGTGTGTGGGTGTGTGTGTGTGTGTGTGAGCACATGTCTGTACACACACACACAGTGCACATGCAAAGGGCCGGCTGAGCTTGAATTGACATTCTGACAAGAGCGCTGCAGAAGCTAAGACAGCGGTGGGAGTCTGAGACAGCCTTCTTTCCGTATCAGGGTTAATTCATGGCATTGTAAGTGCAGTGTTGAATAAAGTTGCACGCAAATCAAACCCAGTGTGTTAAGATGAGTGCTCTTTAGAGGCGCTCAGCTACGCCCTGTGTCAAACTTAACTAAAAGAAGGTCAGTCTCCAGCCATAATTACTTCACTCTGTTCAGAGCCTCTGGGTCGTAAACAGCGGGGACCTTTAGTCCGCATCTGCTTTTATGAAAATGTACATTTTTATTACCCTTGGAAGTCATTGTTATCATTAGACCTGTCAAGGGCATTTACCTCTATATATTGTATATAATAAGAAAAATATCTGTTGTAAAAGAGCATGCAGTGTATTAAAGTGTAATACAGTGAGGAGGAAACTAGATAAATATGCTGTTCAGTAGGAAGTTTTTCATTGGCTGACAACAATAGGAGCTGAAGATGTCTGTGAGGAAAAACTAACTT
Source organism: Lutjanus argentimaculatus (assembly GCA_034769285.1). NCBI lineage: Eukaryota > Metazoa > Chordata > Actinopteri > Lutjaniformes > Lutjanidae > Lutjanus > Lutjanus argentimaculatus. The sequence goes on from JAWZSL010000001.1 coordinate 11,613,075, forward strand.
GCTGGATTGAGATTTTTCAAGGGCATTAATGGAGATTATGATCACTGTACATCCTTAAAGGAATGCACTTACAATTAGGTTGGAGCTAAGCTTCTTTATTGATCTGTTCTATGCCTCAGTAGCAAAACTGTGTTTGTACCCGACAGCTCTGCAAATATGTCATGTACAAATAACGAATGCCTGGAGACTGTAAGAATGCAAAGGTGAGTGAGCACAACTGTCAACAAAGGTGTGGTGAACAGAAAAATAACAGAGAGCAACAGAAAAGATTAATCGATTAATAAGCTAGGTGGACAATTTTGAGAATTTCTGCGAATTTACATCATCTGTCAGATGACATTCACCGGTTACAGATTCTCAAATGTGGTGATTTGCTCCTGACACCCAGTGTCATGACCCAGTCCCCGCGAATGACACTTAAACTATACTTTATTCGATACTAAATGCATTTCCAAAGTACCTTGGAGCAGCTGAAAGAAACTGTTTTTTTTCTCTGTGCATTTTACTCAACCTGGATAACTGGACTAAAATGAAGAAAATTATGAAATATCTGTACAGTATTGGTCTATGCAAAAAAATCTAAATGCCAGCATTAACTGTCAAAAGGAACATTAAGAACAAACAGTATGCCTAATACAAAGAAGAAGAGTGAGACCTCTTACTTTCTCTGTGTTAAAAAGCGATAGCCCAGTCTGACCATCAGTTTCAGGTGTGTCTGCTCTTTTACCTGTCCGTCTGTCAAAAATACCATGCTTGCTATCAGAAACACTCTCCACTTGACTCCAGGTGACGGGGAGAGGATACGCAAGGGCCTCCATGGTGAACGCACTCACCAAAAGCTGACAGGTTAGCTGCACTGGCTAATTCACTGAGTTATCTGTACGGATCATTGGTGCAAATAAGTAGCTGGTGGTAGAGAACACAACAAAATTGTCTATGATCCTGTTAATGGCAACATGAATGTAGAGAAAATTCCTCCCCCTGCTTTTTATTCATCATGATGGTTATCCGTACCACTCATGGAGTGTGCTTTGTGGATCAGACGTATCACTCGGAAACTGTACTGCCCGTCACTGTAAACATAATCCTTTTCGGGCCACTATTTATACTTTTCTGCAAAGATCCACCATCAATCATGTTCTCAAGCAACACCACTGCTGGGAAATGCTTTTTATGCTTACTTAGGTATAGGCTGCAGCCAAGAAAAATGACTGTTTGGTATCTAATAGTATACATTTACATTACCAAACAGTAGTATTACTCAGTGAACACGTAAGATACATTTACATTATCATATCAAAGCATGATGTTAAAAGTAGGATAGATCAGGGATAGAAGAGACGTTCAGCGCTCCATCTATCACACATGAGAAGCCTTTCTCCTCCTGGGCTTCATTCCCCAAAGGACTCATGGACGGCTCATATGTTTGCTCTGTATGAAGAGCTTCTCTACCATTTCCATCCACGTTCAGAGTGTCTCTATGCAGTAATAAAACGGAGCACTAGAACCACTGTTGGGGAAGAAAAGATTTCAAGAGTGAAGTTGAAATATTTAAATTGAAAATGTGTGAGAAAAATGTCACAGTATTTTAAGAATAAAGTCAAAGTGTTGTGTTGTGACAAAAGTTGTTGGCACATGTCACACAGACTGCTGTATACAGCCTCACAAGAAAGTGAAATATTTCAAAACTGTATTTTACAAGTAAAAATAGTAACGTTCGGCTAATGTATGGCTTGTCAGGAAATGTTTAAACACCCACATATAATCCAGTGAAGTATAATAAGGTTGTCTGAAGCAGCCTACTTAATTATATTCTGACTTTTTTTTTTCAATTTATTGATTTTGTTAAATATCTCCTTTCCACAAACAGTTTAATAGGCCAATAATATTCAAGTCCCAGGCTACACCTATTATTGCACTTTTTATATTTTTTTATCAGGCCTATATTAGGGGTCTCCTTTAAAATTTCTATCTTGTAAGGGCTCCTTGGCTGAGAAAAAATTAGAAACTCTGGTTAAGAGAATATTATGGATCAGTCTGCTACTACAGCACCATGGACAGCACCATGGATTCATTAATACACAGCACAGTTAGTCCGTTGATGTTTCAGAGCAATAGTCGGGGCCACAGATTCTAACCTCGGTCAGATAAAGGATCAGTGAATCAGGCAGACTAGATTAACATCTTCAGCTAAACAATGCCTCTGCCCCTGCGCTCTCAATTCAACACTCAACTCACATTTTGGTCATTTTGCTAAGAAGGGGGATGACATCCTCCCTTTGCCCCTGTCAAATGGTGTACTTTCTGAAAAATAAGTTGCTTTTGAGTTACATTTTGAATGTGTATTGCAAACAAATTTCCATTTACCCCATTATCACATACGCATTTGAATTTGTACATGTTTATATAATACAAGGTGAAGTGGTCAAAATACAGTATGTTTTTTTTTTTTCTTCATGATTTGAGTGAAACAACCCTTTAATCTTAGCCATTGTGGTGCAGTCTTGCTTTACACAGTATGGATTTTGTAATACAGTAATATACTGACCTAAAGCTGTGGGTTTTGTAACAGAGAATCATTCATCAGTATCTGACCTCAGTGAGTGTGGACACAGTCGGACAGTGATATATGGAGGCCATCTGATGTCCCTCCCCCTTTAGATTTAAAAGTTTAAAACAGTTAGCTGTGTTGTATCTCAGTTTCTCTTCTTGTATGTGTCTATTTGTTGCCGTCATAGGTCATGATTGCTGGCTTTCTCTAAAGGTTTTTTTTAGTGTTTAATGCCTAATATAGTTCTAGCAAATGTGGCATCTAATTAACTGTCAGGACTTTGCCAGAGAGAAATGATGGATAATGTGGAAGGGCTGCATTAATAAAACCCAGCCAAGCAGAGTAAAGCGTAGACTGGGGAATAGGGACGCCTAGGCTCTGGGGTGCGATTGCTTCCAGTGGGGCTTTGCAGATGGAGGCGTGTGTGTTTCAAGTGTAAATCGAGACGGTCGTTGTGTGAAAGGATACTCTCTCACTCCCAGGGTGCAGTGATTGGGGAAGAGTTTAACAGCGGTGTGCAGTCACTGTCATGCTGCAGAGTCATCTGTGATTTACAGTGTAATTGGTGCATAATTTGCCAGCTGGTACATGTTTAATTAGATAAATTATGTTTTCAACACAAGAAATGAGAGTTGAATAAATTTTTCCTTTATCATCAGTATATTTGCATCTATCTGTTGCCCTGTATTTTTTGGCGAAATGCGAGCTGTGAGGTACAATTATTGATTTTGCCTATAGAGTTTGTTTGGTTGGAGAGAGGGTGATATTTGGCTTATCTAATGGCCTTTCCTGTCAGATCAGCTGTATGACAGCAAAGTAAAATTGTGAAAATATTCTCAATATTCTGTACACTTAAACTGATATTGATTTTTTTAGGTGAACCTTTTTTAAGTAGATAAAATATCTTTTGTTGCTGACCCTGTCCACAGCAGGACATTGCTTAGCTTCCCTTCTGGTACTCCTCTGTGCTTCTCCAAAGCAAGCATGATGATCGTGACCCATTGTAAATAATACACTAACTATCAATAAGTACCTCATACAACCCCACATCAAATAATTCAAACTATCTCTTTAAAGCATTCACATCAAATGGATGGTAACTATGACTACAATACGTGCTTTTGACAAGCAACTTTGAGTTTAATATCACACCCTTTTCAAGAACATTGCACCTCTTGTTTGAACCTAGAGCCCTGTGCTTGTAAGGAGTCCACAAAGGCCACTGATAACCGCTGAGTAATAAATCAGTTTTAAATCTGGTGATTCATCTGTATATGGAACTGAATAATACCAAAACAACAGTATGAGCATGCTATGCCACTGTAAGGTTACCTGTGGAGCTGTTTGCAAGCACCCAGCTTGGCTGTAAACACTGAAACGCAAAGTCAAATCACTATACAGAAGCAAAACATTTTCACCGCCTCAGCTGGAGACAAAGTTTACAGCCACAAACAGTAAAAAAAAAAACAAACTCTTTGTCAACAAGCTAACAACTTTTGAAAGGAGCAGAGAGGGGATGTATCGCTGGCTCATACATGGATGTGTGTGCGTTTCTGTGTGTGTATGTTGCCTTTGAGGAGCAATGGGGTATGATAAGAGTGCAATACATGCCCCTGGAGCTGTCACAGACCCAGCTTTCATTTAACATGCCCTTTCCCGCATGAATCAGTCTGTCTCATGTCACCGAGCTTGACGCCCACACATCTTCCTCTCACCTTCTTCCATTTCTCATGTCTCCTCTTTCTTCTCTTCTATATCCCCTCTGTGTCCCTCCTCCTCTTCCTCTCCACCATCACCATCAGCACCGCCACCAAGTCTGATTCACTGTCAGGTCCATCTGCCGCTTCCTCACCAACATCCTTTCACATACGAACACATTTAAGGGTTAGATATGTTTTTTAAGTTGCTGCGAAGCCTGCAGAGAGGCAGGGTTGACTCCTGGAATGAATTGCTAGAAAGATCCACAGCTGACGAATGTAACAGTGAGTAAAACGGATGAGAACGTGACATTAACTGATTTAAAACTTATTTTTGTTACATCCCTTCGCTCAGGTTAATGTTGCAGTCAAATAACAGCTAATAAGCTATCAGACTGTTAATGTGTAGCTACACTAAGTATGACAAAGATGCTGCAATGCTAGATGTCTCATTGCCGTACAGTATTGAGAGGAAAGATGGATAGGATAAGTCATGGTACAATGATTCAGCATTAAAAGTCATGTCATCAGTCCTCGGGGTAATGAATAGTGAAATCCATTTCCAAGATAGAGCTATAAATGTCTTCTCCTTTTGCAGCTCCGGAGCCTCCTTCCTATAATTCATCTCTCATATGGGGATGTTTTCTGTTGAGTAACATTCTTCTATATGATTGTCAAGTCTGACATGTACATGCCCCTTCTCTGTGCTGCATATTCTGAAAATATTATGACTTTTTTGTGGGCATATCTTAGGTAGAGGCAGAATAATTAAAAACAACAACAACAAAAAATAAAAAATAAAACATGCTATCTAACACCAGGTAGAAAGTTTCGTTGGCTTGTATTTTCAACCAGTTGGACCAGATTGGCCGCCCCACGCACGCTCACTTAGTGGATGGATGGTCTTTTTTGCCATACGCATTATGACACTTCAACAGTTTCCTCTATGTTTTGTCTCCATGTCATATAACTAGCTAACGGAGTTAGCTAATGCATTAAAAGAATTAGCTTTACAAGACAAATCATCTATTTCTAATTGTTCCCCAGTTTTTGATTAAGTGGGCAGGACAAACCCCTTCTAACACATAAAGTCATCCACACCTACAACATACAGTATTTGGATTCTGGCAGCCAACAACACAGCAAGATGACATATTTAGGGCCCGAGCGACGACGTAGTCGTCTGACGAGGACCCTCTTGAAATCGTACTGTTTATTGTTTATTATTCTTTACACTTTTCAAGCCCCAATTTCGCCCCTTTCCCATGCTCAAAAACTCACGAAACTTTGCAAAGTCGTCCGGCCACATCCGAAATTCGATATTTTGGGATGCGCGCACAAGGTCGACGCGAAATGGTGAAATAGCGCCCCCTACAAACTTTCAAAAGACCCTCCGCATTGGGGTTTATTTGTCGTAGGCTCACGAAATTTGGTACACATATTTATCATGCCAAGACGCACAAAAAAGTCTCTTAACGTTGTGGTGAAATGTCAACAGGAAGTCGGCCATTTTGATTTGAAGTGTCAAAAAAGGGGCCGATTTTGGCCTTTTTTTGCGATTTCCACTACTTGCATTTGAACGAACTCGTCCTAGGGATTTCATCCAATCGTCTTCAAATTTGGTACACGTCATCATGACCCCATGCAGATCAAAAGTTATTAAAAGAATTTCTGTAGGTCAAAGGGCGTGGCTGCTAGGGCTCGACAAACTTTGGCGACTGTTTTGGAGCACGCCGTTTCGCTTCGAACGGCTGTCACGCCCACATACTTCATGGTTACAGCTTCAAACTTGCTGGACATGATGAGGGCGCCGCCCTGAACGTAACCATATATTGACTTTCCACCTAACTCATAGCGCCCCCCGGTGGGAACAGGAAATGACCTGTTTTTACTTTAACATGTACTGATGCCACATAGTTGACCCCATCAACTTCGTTCCACTTCTACAACATGCAGAACAAGTTGGTGAAGCAACATCATGAAGGCCGTGAAGCTACGAGTAACGGCGTCCGTGTGGCGGCGCTGCGACTATCGATCCTTCGCAATGAAATTACGTTTGCCCTTTTGATGTCTTTAATGAAGTCATATCATCATGAAAATTGATAGACAAGTCAAGAATGGCAACCTCTTACAAGTGATAGGGGCGTCGCCCATGGGCGGGGCAAAATGCCTCTATAGCGCCCCCTTGAAATCTTCAAAAAACCCTCCCCATAGGGGTTTTTTTGGAGTAGGAAGATGAAAATTGGTACACATGTGTAACTTGTCCAGACGCACAAAAAAGTCTTTGGCACCATTGGTCTACTCCAAACAGGAAGTCGGCCATTTTGATTTTTCGTGTCATTTTGGCGTGATTTCCACACGTTGTATTTGAACGAACTCCTCCTAGGGATTTTGTCCAATCCACTTCAAATTTCTTTCACATCATCCTGAGACTATGCTGATCAAAGGTTATTAAAAGCTTTTTTCTATGTCAATGGGCGTGGCCGCTATGGCGCCGCCATTTTTGATGATGGAAATGACCAGTGTTTACTTTAACATGTACTGATGCCACATAGTTGATCCCATCAACTTCATTCCACTTCTAAAACATGCAGAACAAGTTGGTGAAGCTACACTATGAACGCTATGAAGGTACGAGTAATGGCGTCCGTGTGGCGGCGTGGCGAATATCGATCCTTCGCCATGAAACTACGTTTGCCCTTTTGATGGCTTTAATGAACTCATATCATCATGAAAATTGATACACCAGTCAAGGATGGCAACCTCTTACATGTGATAGGGGCGTCGCCCATGGGCGGGGCAAAATGCCTCTATAGCGCCCCCTTGAAATTTTCAAAAACCCCTCCCCATAGGGGTTTTTTTGGAGTAGGAAGATGAAAATTGGTACACGTGTAACTTGGCCAGACGAACAGAAAAGTCTCTTACACCATTGGTCTACTCCAAACAGGAAGTCGGCCATTTTGATTTTCACGTGTCATTATGGCATGATTACCACACGTTGTATTTTAACGAACTCCTTCTAGGGATTTTGTCCAATCCACTTCAAATTTCTTTCAGATCATCCTGAGACTATGCTGATCAAAAGTTATTAAAAGCTTTTTTCTATGTCGATGGGCGTGGCTGCTATGGCGCCGCCATCTTTGATCTATCGCCATGCATATTCAAGCAGTTCTCTCTCCCACATATTTATCCAAACTGCTTCAGAATGTCTGTGTGCCATCTAGACAACGTTGTGATCAAAAGTTATCAAAAGATTTTGCTCACGTTGAAGGGTGTGGCTGTGAGATGGCGGCGAATTTTGATGTCTCGCCATGAAACATGAAATTGCTATAACTTTTGCATAAATGCTCCGATCTGCACCAAACTTCACATGGTTGATAATAGTCCCGCCCTGAAGACTTTTCCGTGCAGAAATTTTGTAATTGTCATAGCGCCCCCTGCTGGTGACAGGAAATACCATGTTTTAGACTTTGAGGTGCTGCTCTGACCACATTGACCATATTCAACTCAAATTTGATGTTGGTCATGCTATATTGTGAGGACCATGATGTCTCATAAGACACTGCTGCCCTGATGAAGCGGCGAATGTCGATGTTTCGCCAAAACACAGGAAGTGAACATAACTTCAGTTTACTTGGTCGAATCTTCCTGAATCTTTATATGTTGGTCACTGGTCCTGACTTGAGCATATGATATTAATTTCATAAGTGGGCGTGGCTAAACAAACTCCTCCTCCACAAATGATCCGATTGACTTCAAAACTTGTGTGTAGCATATAGACAAGTGTGTGACCAAAACTTCTTAACAGAATTGGTCAGCGTTGAGCGGTGTGGGTGTGGCGTGGCATTGACTTTTGATGTCTCGCCATGAAACACGAAATTGTTATAACATGAGATTAAATGGTCAAATCTGATTCAAACTTCACAAGTATGATAACAGTTCCAGCCTGAACACATCTACATGACGCTCACAAGTCATAGTCATAGCGCCACCTAGTGGGGACAGGAAGTAACACCGCATTGCTTCCTACAGTGTCCGTAGGGGGTGAAAATTCAGCACCTCGTCTACCAGTTGGCCTCTGGTGACATGGTCGTGGCCGCAGCAGGCCCCGAGTGGTGCGGGGTCGCGAGGGCCCGTTCAACGCTGCTTGCAGCTTTAATTTTCCTTTGTTTTCTCTCCAGCTAACTGAGCTGACTTAATCATGACATCAGCACTAAAAGCATCCATTACCTATATTACTATGGCGCTAAATTCTGGTAAATTCAGCATAATGTATTTTATATGTTATATGTGCACTGAGTTTGTGTCTCATTTTCTTTTTATTGTGCCAACAAAATTGCCACTGAGAGGTTTAGCATGTGTTTCAGATTAAAAGTCTACCTGGAAAGAGACAAATGATTCCCTTGAAGGAAGGGTTGAGCTTCATTTGATGGTAGGTTAATCCGTACTTGCCAACCTTGAGACCTCGAAAATAGGGAGGATTTTGAAACTAATGTGGGGCTTCTGGGAGTCCTTCCCCAGAAAACTTGGAGTTTCATAGACTTTGTTTTCTTGCATTCTGGTGAGTTTTAAAGAATGAAAATAACTTTTTAAAAATATATTTTTTTTCAAATACATGACTGACGATTACCTGTAAATAGCATATGTTAGCTGGAATAGCTAGCTAGCTATTCCAGCTAACATATACAGCAGCAATATATATAGCAGGGAATGTTAATTAGGCTGCTCTTAAAAAATGTCCCCCTTTCCTACTTACTTACTTACTTAATGTAAGAAATGGAAATTCTTTTTTCTAGGAAATTTATTATGAATTTATTAATTTTTTTAAGTTATTCATATTTAAACAAATTAAGCACTCTTAAGCATCACATAGAGCTGTATTGTTGTCCAGGTGGAAACAGTACATGCTGTACAGTGCAAAGGAAAAAAAAAGGTGTGGAATATTGGTCACAAATCAGGACAAATGTGTGTTTGTGACCTTGGGAAGATACTGGGACAGGGCAATCAAAAAACATCTTCTGGTATGGGTTAAGGACCACAATCAAAAGAAAGAAAGAAAATAGATTAGATTGGAACTAATTAGCAGAGTTGACAGTAACTCGTTACTGTAATTCCACTACTTTGGGCTGTAACTAGATGTGTAATGTCATTGTAGTGTTCCTAATATAAATTGGCATTATATAAGTAGTATTAATAACTGTAGTAATGCTTGGTTAACATACATCCAACACTGACTATGTTTTTCTTCTACCAAATCCTACTATTCACCAAATTAGCACAATGCCCATTTTCCTTTGATGTCTTACTTGGGCTGGGAAGCTCAAATGCTGTAATCAAAAGGATAATGTTGTACTACTGTGATTCAGGTTGTAAGACATATAAATATACAAACTGAAAAGACAATAGAATCTGGAGGGACATCGACCATTAGCTTCCATTACACAAAAGCTATGTTAGCAATGTTAGCATTGTGGTTTGTTGTTCTTTGATGTGACATGATGTGTTTGTGCATCTCCCACATCGACTGGTTCCATCTTGTTGTGGCAAGGACAGTTTGATGGAACATGGAAGGGGAGGGTGGGGACCACGATGGGAATAAGTCTTGGACTTGTGTTTTCCCTGACAATGTCACATACGCTGGTCCTGCTTTTGCTATTGTGTTGTATTTTACTGTTTACTAAACTAAATATTCACCCACCTCCCAGCTAACGTTACTATTTGATAGTCTTAGGTCACATGATACGATAGGAAAGGTGTAGCCTAAATAATTTTTCCACTGAGATTTCTGCGTATCTTGTAACACTATAAAACAGTAATGTTAGTTAGGAGGTAGTTGCATGCTAACTTTAGTTGCTGTCTTATGTGGGTAGCTAATGGGTTATGAAATATGTTGTTTTAGCTTGAAATATGTCCCACTGTCCTTCCAGATTTTGGAGTGTGACATAAAAGGAAAATGACCGTTGTGTGAATATGATGAATAGGCAATGAAAGTGTAGCTTACAGGTAGGATCTTCAATCGTTGCTGCCCTCTGGTGGTCGGGGGTATTAACAACTCCTATCTATATGATAATAGGGTAAACAACATATAGATTAACAATTTTTATAGTTGTAAATTTAAATAATTCATTATTTAGTAATGATATTTAATTAGAGAACGAAGAAAACATTCTAGTATACATAATTACTATAAGCTAAATTTTAAGTTAGAACATTGGTTAACAAAAATTTTAAATTTCAGTAACTTGCCAATGACTGATTAATAGTGAAATAGAAATGACGCCTGTCTCTAGTATAAACCTCTAATCCCACTACTCTAGAAGCAAAAGCTTCTTTGTAAAGCAAAGGTGAGGATTAAGAAGTAACTGACAACATCTCAGGAACCCTTCAGGTAAATGCTGATTCAAAGAAGAATCATGACTATTGAATGCTTAAAAGCCATAACCTTGTTATGAACAGGCAATATCCAAAAGGTTTTTAAGCAACCCTGACCTTATGTTTGTAATAGAATATAGAAAAAAAAATAAGTGAAGCTATAAGGCTTGAAAACGTTGGTGAGAGTGAAGGAGAACAAGCATGCAGCAGCACCAGTATTTCCACTGAATGCACTTCATACCAATATTCAAGGTACTAGTTGCTTTTAAGAGCCCATTATCCCACAAGATTTTCCTCAAGGACGGTGAACCAGAAAGTGTGGCTGTGCTCTTTGGTACAGAAATATCGGCGTTAATGTGACACTCACAGGAGTCACAGAGGAAACATGCTGCATAATTGCAGGTTATAAATGGCCTTTAAATCATACAGCAAACACCTTATTTAAGCCAAACAGAGATTTTTGAAATTTCCTCCAGCTGCTCTTGTTTGGATTTGTCTCACATTGTGTCCAAACTGTGGCTCCACCAGTTTAATGTAACACAAGACTGGTCACAATAACAATACAATAATGCTGCACTAGTACAGTATGATGTTACATTGTTGTGGTGGCAGGTAAAGGTGCCATATTGTAAACTTGTAAATGGTATGTTTAGTTTAGTGTTACTCACTAAATCATATTATCTTCAGGTCTAATAAATGTGTTTAATGCATATCCTTATAAATCATTTGCAAAGATTTTAAGAATATTTTAAATCCAGTATTGTTAACGTCTTTGTTCACTAGCTTGGTATATTGATGTGTTTCTTGGTGCATTACCTCCACCTGCACTGGAACCGTGTGAGGAATATGTATCACATTAGCCATGTGCACAACACACGACAAGCAACAGAGGGACCTGTAAAAAAAAAAAAAAAAGCTCATCCATACCACGAGTAGAGATGTACCTATCAACTTTTTTCAGTTCTCATCCCATTGTGATATCAGACATTGGATATTCGCTTATACTAAACTGATAGCAGCACTCCTTTTTCTTGATTCTTATGGTCATTATTATTATTATTAATGTTGTTGTTGTTCATAGTGGTAGTAGTAGTAGCAGTAGTAAGATAACATATGGCTGAAACTGAGCTTCAGTCTGGAAAGCGTGTCTAGTTTGTGTAATGTAACTTATGTAATGGTGTCCTTCAACCATTGTGGGGTGCTGTAGGATTCTGGCTTGTTTTCATCTATTAGTAATGTGTATGTTCAGAACATGAAAATTTGTGTTGGTAACTGGTTTTTTTGTGTTGGTTTATTGTGAAACCATGAGTGAGGTGGCTGGTACATTTTTTCAGTCTAGCTGTATCATAGCAGAGTATCTTGGAGGATATTTCAGCTTCAGTTTCTAATTTCAACCTTTGGGTAGCTAGGGGGCATGGTAGGTGAGTATTTCTGTCACTTTTGCCAACCAAATAATAGCTATAGGCTTAGGTGTTGATACATGGCAACTTGGGCGTAGACATTGACTGGACATCCACTTGAAACATGTCAAATTTTCTCTTAAAGCTGGGTTTATAGGTAGGGATATGGGAAGTACATACTGAGGCTACTGTGGTTGCAAAGATATCACATGGAACTGCAATTGAGCAAACCATCTATCTATCAATTTATACTATCTATCTATCCATATCTATCTGTCTGTCTGTCTGTCTGTCTGTCTGTCTGTCTGTCTGTCTGTGTCGTAGCAGAATGTCATTATAATTGCTATATAACACCTCCACCTTCAGTATTGCTCAGAGATATTTACATGTGGAAACAATTTGTAACATCCTTTTAGGAATACAAAACCTGCCTCTGGTTAAATATGAACTCATATTGATAATTCCAAATTATTATTATTATTAATAATAAAAACTCTGGAGGTCTTATTATTACAGTAAAGTTATATAACTTGTCACATGATGTCTGGTCAACAACTGTTCACCCCTCCCCCCAGATGTGGAGCCATATGTGTGTTATCATCAGAGCAGGGATAAAACCTCGGGATTTTACAGTATTAAACTTGTTTTATCTCAGCTTTGCTGGGAGATTATGCTTCACAGAAGAAACCCACCATCTGTCTGCTGGGCCAGAAAATAGAGGACATTTCCCTACCTCTTTATGGGTGAAAAGGATATATGTTGCACAACAACTGCAGGACTAACACTAGCTATGCTTTACGGGTCACAAGATACAGTATGGTAAGAACAGCCACTCTAGGCCTTTATGTGCTAGACACACTGAAGCTATGTAATACATAATCCTCTTTTCAAAGTCATAACTGGTTTAAAGAATAATAGAGGTGAGTCTCGTGGTTTTTTGAACATGTTTACATTAGTGTTCTTACAAACAGCCAAATAATAATAACAGATACAAAGCCGTATGTTGTGGCTACAACAGGTGACAAATTAAAGGAAAAACTAATATAAATTGTCTTAGAAAGGTGTTGGGATACCATGTGTCAACAAAGCAGCTTCAGTGCACCTTGGCATTGCTTCTACAAGTCTCTTCAACTCTACAGGAGGGATGAACACCAGTCTTCTAAAAGATATTTCTTTTTTGGTGTTTAGATGATGGTGGTGGGAAGCGCTGTCTAACACCAGGTGTGATTTTGGGCTGTGCCAGATGAAAGATGAACAGCCTGAAAGAAATGTTGTGGTATCTTTGGTTGTGGCTCCAAAATGGAGGTCCTATGTTGCGCTGTGAGAGAGGTTCAAACAGTCTTGCAACCAAAGATAGCCTGAGATGAAAATCTGACGGTGTCAGAAATTTAGGATAACCATCTCACAGTGTGACTGCTGCTACAATCTAGGTCTACCAACCAACCAATAGGAATGTAGTGTGCGTTGTGGACAAAAACAGATCATATCCGTAGACACTCCACACAAGAATGCACGTTTATGTATGCTATTTTAGCATACTTGGCATACTACAATGTTAGGTCAAGCTCTCAACTACTCTTTGGAAAAATTTGCATCCCAAATTGGCTTATTTTCCCTTGCCACGACCAGGTCCACATTCTCCTCCTTCTCTGTGGAATTTTTTCCATACACATAATTACCACTATTGCAAGGGCTCGATTCTTGCTTAGCTTCAATGTTTTAACGCTATACCTGTGCAGATGGATGACACACACACTGATGAGGTTGACTTACTTTGTAGCCTTTGATTCAGTAGGCTGATCATCATACAGTCTTCATACATCAGACTTGATGTCGTACCCAAGTTTATTAGATCCATTTCGCACAGTGTGGCTGGCAATAAACTTAGAACTTACATTAACACGACTGCTGAAATCTCACAGTCTGCAGGGACCATAACACGTTGGTCCGTAGGTGTCCAATGGGGTTGAAATCTGGTGACTACAGATGTTATAACATGTGATTCACATCATCACATCATTGTTATAGTCATCAAACCTGTCAGTGACCCTTTGTGCCCAATAGATAGGGTCATTGTCATTCTGGAAGAGACCACAGAATAGAGATCTTTCATGATGGGATAAAGGTGATCACTTAGACTTTGTATTGATTAGAAGTGACCCTTCCCTCTAAGTGGACCAAAACCATACCAACAAAATGCCCCCCACATCATAACAGAGCCACCAGACTCATCTAGCAATATTACTTTTTCCCCACACCTCTTGTAGACCAGAGGGCTATGGTTTTCGCACCACTAAATTATCAAATGTGCATTCACCATTGTAATGAGAGGTTCATGCACCGTAACCCTACTATAACATCCCTTTTTATGTAATTGTCAACAGACTGTTCTCGTTGACACAGTCTAATCGAGTCTGGCAATGATGTCCTCAGTCACGTGAGGAAGAGTTGTTTTTCCATACATCACATTAATGCATGAGCACCACGGTCATCAAACGTGGGCCTATTTGCATTGAAAAGGTCTTACCCGGGAAACTCACGTGATTTAGACACTTCCCCCATGTCTGTCAGCAGAATCTATCTATCTATCACTTTCTGCATGTGTTACGAGCATAAATATACATTTGCAGCTCATTTTAAATAATGGATGCTTTGCTGTACTTGAATCTGACAACCTTTTGTTGCTCCTAACCATCAGCATCACTCATTTTAAACATCATATAGCCAATCTCACAGCACAGCTCCACTCACTCCACTCATTTGTTCAAATTTTTCCTTTAATTTGTCATCCATCATTGTCTTTAGGTTTTCTTCATTACTTTGATTTTCTTTGATTGTTTCCTTTGTTGCTTCAGTCATGAGTTGTTATTTCAGAAGAGTACAGAAGTCCTGACACTGACAGCTGTATAAAGGATGTTATGTTAACCTTTACAGCTAATCTTCTGATTTGTGTTGTTTTAAGAACAGTGGTATTTTGAAATGTGTTCTGCGCAACACCCTGAAATGACAAGTGATACTGAATAAAATCAACACAAACTGCTCAACTTTCATTGTGCTGTGCTTGGGAAATAAAACACCACCTTGCAACTTTGCAAAAAGATGGCATAGCGGATGCCAATGAGGTAGCACTGATTAAATATTCATCCTGTTCCCTCAGATCTCCTGTCTGGTCCTTTTCCAACAGAAACAATGCTTGTGAGCCTGAAAAAAAGGTCCTTGAATTGTCCTTCACAGCAATGAACACAAGACTGTGACATTTTGATTTTCCTTCAGTGCTTATTTTCATAGTTTTATGTTAGTTTGTTGATTTCCACATTTATTGCTTGAAAGTCAACCATGTATTTGTATGTGTGGAGCGTGTGTCATGGTCCAGGATCCAATGAAATTGTTAATAAATAAAATTTCAATAGAGCATGGCTGCCAGACTCACAGAAAGGTTGATTTCATCCACTGAAGGTTTTTTCCATTCATCACACACCAGTGATATGACTGTAAACAGCGACCACATTCGCAAAGCTTGTTCCATCATTTGAGTTGCTGAATGATGAGCCCCTTCTCTATCTGGTGAACTTTGATGGTAGAGCGCATCTCCTCCAGCATTTACTCTTTCCAGAGTGTATTAGCTTGGAAAACAGCCATTCTCCAGGGATGCAAGGGTGAAGAGGCGAGTGAGCAGCAAATGAGTTAGACTTTCTCTTTTTTTTTAATCTCTTCAATATTATGTATGAAGGAATCTCAGTCATCATTGGCTATTACCTGGTGAGAGCAAGGAGAGCTCGGAAGTCATGGACAGGGCAGTGTGAAGGGCCAGGGTGTGGGAATGGGTGAATGAGAGGTAAATTGTAAAGCATTTTGTCAGTCAAGGCAGAAAAATGCTATGTACTGTAGGTGCAGTTCATTTACAATGTGAAGACTTTCATATCAAAAAGGAGAGCAGATTTCTGAAAGCATTTCAAAAAGCCATTGCCTAAATTTGTCTGAAATGCCTAAATGTTAACTCTCTCTAAAATTCACTTCACATATTTTATTATTATTATTATTATTATTATTAATTAATTAATTAATTAATTAATTTTTTTTTTTTTTTTTTTTGCCTTTTTAAATGGATAGTTTGGATCTTTTAATGTAGGGTTGTATGAGATACTTATCTATAGTCAGTGCATTACCTATAAAAGGTGGTGGTCAGCACGCCCCCAGTTTAGAGAAACAAGGAGGCATAAGCGATCAAGGCAGTGGTAAACCAGCGATTCCTGTGCTCTGCAAGATGAAAGGACTGATTTCACATTGGGTTTGGCTGGTTTGAAGCAGGGGTCAGCAACCTTTACTATCAAATGAGCTATTTTTGTCCCAAGCAAGAAAAAAAAAAACAAAATCTGTTTAAAGAGAGACTTATTTTGGATTTGGCAGATTTTATCTAGCCTAGGATGACTTAAGACTAGCCACTGATAAAACCTAGAGGAAAATGTGCGGCGCTGTAGATGTTCAAATGTTCAAACCTTTTTTTCATTTCATATATAGCTACACATTTTTACAATTGTATTTTTTTTATTTTATTTTTTTTTTGTCAAAGCCACAGGGAGCCACTGGAGAGGAGCAAAAGAGCTACATGTGGCTCCGGAGCCACAGGGTGTTTACCTCTGGAATGGAGAGAGTGATATTTGGCCTATATAACAGGGATTTCCCATGGGAATAGGCTGTCTGGTGGCAAAGTTAAGCAGTGAAAATATTCTAAATATAGTATAAACTTAAACTGATATTGATTTAATAGGTGGATGTTTTTTAATTGTCTAAAATACTCTTTGTTGCTGACCCTGTACACAGCAGTAAATGGCTGGCTGTTTTACTACAAATACCTCATACAACCCCACATTAAATAATACAATGCCTTTAAGCCATCGAGTCTGCAAAAAGCCTCTACTGGGTGAATCTATCTGACATTTTAATGCCAGAGGTGCCCAGAGGTTGAGTACAGGTCACCATGAGGTTCATGTTTGTGGCTTTTAGTGAAATATATTTATAGCTATCATTTGTATTGCCATTAAATTTGGTTCACACATTTACGCTTCCCTCAGGATGAATTGTAATAGTGACAGGTACGACCTTTTATCTCGCACCATCATCAGGTCAAATTTGTCCAATGCTTTGGTTCAAGTACCTGCAAAACTGATGATATTCCCATCAGCCACAGCTGCACTTCAGTTTAGAGCAAAGATAACATGCTAAACTAAGATGGTGAACATTATATGTGCTAAACATGAGCATATTAGCATTGTCATTGTGAGCATGTTTGCACACTCATGTTACCAGTGTTTAGTGTTAACTGCAGCCTGACAGAGCCACTTGCATGACTGATTCTTGTATTTGGACAGAAGAAGCTAATTTTCTGCCTTGTACCATTTGTGCAAATCTGACAGCTGGACTGTTAGTTCTCATTCGCCCCCAACACCCAATGTACCAACTGTACATGTTAGCTGCAAGCTACTGTAGCTAGCAATGGACGCACTGACCATGTGTGTGGGAGTGTGCCTGTGTGTTAGTCCTCATCTCAGCCTCTCACTGAACTCTGAACTCTCCAGAAAATCAAGTTCTGTTATCTCCCTCCAGTCCCTCTCCTTGCTACTTCCGCCATCTGTGTGTCCATGAAGCAGATTCATAAAGCTTTGGAATTAGCGTGGGTATTTTTACTCAAGTTAAATATTTTAAACTCACATCTTCAAGTCAGTTTGTGGCACCCTTGGCAAAATCCTGTCTATTCTACTGACTTTTTGTGCATTTGTCTGAACACACGTGTTATTTTTGCAACTATTTTGTCACAATGTTTGTATTCCTACTTTTAATCACCCAGATTGAAGGTGTCCAGTCTGTAACAGCAGCCATCTGGGATCCTCATGGTGCTCGTACAGAAGTGATTCACTCAGTCTTTAACAGCAGACGGCAACACTTGAAGCAAAGCTCCTCAAACATCAAATGTGATAGTTTTCTCTTTATCAAATTACCTCACCATGGTGTTCCTGAGGGGGTGAAAAAGAAGAAAAAAAAATAATTACAGAATTAAGTTACTGTAAACATGACACAGAGGCACCAGAGGACATGCAACACTTTGCTTTCTATTGATTACATCTCTGTCAGCAAATGCTGAGGTGTGGTTCAGGCACATGACCTCTGCTGCAATTAGGAAAAAGACTGAAGCAAAGAGGAGGTCAAGAAGTTAAGAGAGTCACACTCAGCTTGATTGCATGTAGTGTGATGGCATAGACGGCATCTCTCCCAGCAGACATTGTTCGCTCTGTTTTATGACATCACAGTTATAAAGTGTGGAAGGCTGTTTTGAATTGGTAAGCTAGACTGGCCGAACCTGTTTTTTTTACAATTCTATCTATTTTATGATTATATAGTTATTTTATTTCATATCAACATGTTTTTCTTAACTAGACAAAATACCCTCAAGCTTGTTTCTACTTTTATAGAATACAGATGAACTGTTGGAGAAGAGCAGGGAGCAGTACAGAGCTCTATTAGTCCTATCTAGATGTCTTTTTGTGGGATGTGTGTAAATCTCATTTGCACTCGGGGCATATCTGATGGGACGCAGAAATTAAACATCTTGAACTGCAGGACTCTTTTGAATGTGATGCTCTGAGAGCTCAAAGACAAAATCAAATCTTTGTCTGCTCTTTCCTGCTTTCAAATGCGAGCACTGAAGTCATGACGCTAGCCCCTCAGAAACATGCAAATCAGACTGCACAGGCTCATATAATCTGATAAACATCCTCTATTGAATACCAAGTGCCTGAACGCAGTTTCTGCAGGAAATTATAGTGCTGATGAGCAGAAGATACGTCGGTATAAATGGGGGCTATAAAAGCCCATCAAGGGAGCTACAGTCACAGTCTTATTGTCTTTGAAAAATATGCTCAGTGTGGCACACCCCCTTGTTGTGGAATTACGAAAAACTATTTTACCCTCTAATTAGCCAAATATTCTGACCCAGATATGATCGACTGGGTTTGGAAATGGAAGACAATACCCTTGCAGGCAGCATGTCTCCGAGGGCTATCTTATCTGTGAAAGCAGAATCCCAATAGAGGCGACCCACAATCAGCTCTCTCTCCTCCCCAGACGGATCATAACCAAACTGTGCTGTCTGCTGAAATCCAACCACTAAAGTCCTAGAAAGCACAGCGAGGACCAGGAAAAGGAATTAAAGCCTAAAATTAGCTTTGACTAATCGCGCCACTTAATATAGTGGTAAATTAAGGATGCAGAAAGTTGCAGTGCAGTGATACTAAGAGTGAATTTATTTGTCTTTTTAAAGTCTGTTTCATATAAGCTAAGTAATCCTTGACTTTTAACTTAATTTAGATTTTAATATGAACTCTACACTCTTACCAAGAATGTGTCAATATCTACACAACCTGTGTTTAATGCCTACACATCAATAAGTTGAATTTGGGACAACACGTTATGTTAATAGAGACACATTTAGTGTGTCAAGGATATGAACACACTGAATGTGTCACATTAACACAGATATGTGTAAAGATGTGTAAATACTAACAGTTATGTGTTGATACATAAAATTATATTAACACATTCATGTGTTGCTCAAAATTACTCATTGATACAACAAACGTGTTACTCTACAGAAATGGTTGAATATAACGAATAAAAATTAAAATGCCATTAATTATTTTAAAAATAGATATATTTATTTAAGAAATTATTTAAACATTTTAGGACATTTAACATTTCATGTACATGTTCATGTTGTTTTTCTTTTTCAAAACTTACATCTATGATGAAGACATTTAGTCAATATTTGATGTTCAGTTCATGAAAGTGAAATGTTTTAGGTGTGGTTATTAAAACAGTTGAGATTCACAAGTCATACATACCTGTAAGCTATAACAGTGCCTTTGCCTGTGTGAGGAGATGAGCCATTTCTCCAAAGGTTGAACTTCAGTATCTGCTGTAATCACCATCTCTGTTCTGTTCATCTGTCCACACAAAGCCACAGTATAAGAAACACACATTGGTTCTGAAATATCCCCTTCAAGGTTGACCTGGTCAGGATAAAGCCTGAAGCCAGTCAATGAGCTCCACACTCTGGTGTGTTTGGCTGGTCAGATGGTTGATCCACATTAGCTGCAGCTGATGGGTCCTTGAGGATCCCTCATCACTGTTGCAAATGGAGGAGATGCTGGTTCCATGCTTGAGAAAAGAAAAACAAACTTTTTTTTAAAACACTGGTTTCAAACCCAAAATATTCCAAATATTGAATGTACTTCACCAACAGTGCATCACATCAGACATCAGATGTCATTGTCTAATCAGGAGATGATGAGTTGTTGTTTCTTTACAAATAAATACAAGTGTATGTTTGCTTCTTTACCTGAGGAAGACCATCTGTGGTTGAAATAATTTCAGTCACCATCCATCCGTTGTCTGTAACTGCGTATCCTGACAGGACAGGCTCAATGACAGCTGGAGCCTATCCCAGCTGTCATTGAGTGAGAGTTGGGGTACACCCTGGACAAGTTGCCAATTCATTGCAGGGCTAACACAAAGAGACAAACAACCACTCATGCTCACATTCACACCTACAGGCAATTTGGAGTTATCAATAATGCTGCATGTCTTTGGACTGTGGGAGGAACCTACGCGGATGCGAGGAGAACATGCAAACTCATCGCAGACTGCCCAAAACTCCCCAGCCTCCCAGCCAGCTGGGGATTCAAACATTCTTGCTGTGAAATAAAATATTATTTAGTATAGTTTAGAATCCTAAACAACATACCTGGTATAAAGTTCATTAGATACAACATAGCTGACTTCAGGCTGCATCGGCTTGAGGCTGCCGCACTCCTTCTGTGGCCGTTACTGGAAGAAGGTGTGTGAGAACCTGCACCTCATCTATTTGAAAAAAGCACATGCAATGATGCAATGGAAAGTGGAATGGAAAGCAATGGAAAGTGCTCATTGAAGCCTTATGTCCCATAGGAGACGAAGAGGAGTATGTAATGATTTTGTAAATGTTACACTATTATATTCACACAAAATGAGGATAGTAAAGGATTCATGAAACGAAAACCATTTACCATCATTCTGGTCTCCAGTCCGTTCTAACAAGGAGGTCACAATACCCTTCTTCAGAGCAGCACTCTGCTTCAGTTTTGGGATGACGGATAAATCCCACCTCCAGACAAACATCTCTGCCTTCCCATTGGACAGCCCTCCAATGGAGCTGGTATAGAAAAAAGACTTTTTTTGGCAAAATGGAAGTTCTCACGATACATGTGTGATTCCAGTGAATCATTTCCAGTCAGAAATATGCTGTCTTCACTGGTTCGACAGAGGACAGAGGACTGATAGAGAGCTGAGCATGATGTCACAGTGAAGTTGACCTTTGACCTTTTGGATATAAAATGTCATCAGCTCAGCATTTTATCCTATTAGACATTTGTTTCTAATTTTGTCATAATTAGTGTATGAATTTTTGAGTTATGGCCAAACACGTGTTTAGTGTGGTCACTGTGACCTTGATCTTTTACGACCAAAATCTAACCAGTTCATCCTCAAATTTGAAGAAATTCCCTCAAGCTGTTCTTGAGATATCACGTTTATCACGTTTATGGGATAACCTGGAAATATGTCGTATGTCTCCAGCCATAAAAACATAAAGACATAAAGGTCATTAAATAAAGGTTTTTCAGAATTCAGAATCTCAGAGGTTGTTCAGCATACGGTTATGAATGTACTATAAAAATTAGGCTGATCAGTCCAATAGGATTTGAGATTAGCTCTGGACAACATGTAGTTGTCATGTTTGTCACATCAGTGGAATCTTTAACATGAAAGAGAAGTTCAAACTTTTAATAAACAAAATCAAAGGCAGGTAAAAAAGACAACATATTCAGCATCATCCTTTTTTAATGCAGTTGTTTTGTGAGAATTGAACTGAGTTGAGATTAAAGATGAAAAATGTGCATTTTGTGGCTCTCACCTGCTCATTAATAAAACATCTCTGCTGTGTGGAGTTGTGATGTTAGACCTATCAATCAGCCTGCAATTAATAGCAGATTTTAAAGCCTGTTTTGAGTGTTGTCAATTTGGCAGCCATTAATTAAAAAATGACAGATTGTGATATAATATATATTTTTTATATTATCTTTTGGACTTTTTGCCTTTATTTTGATAGGACAGCTGCAGATATGACAGGAAAGGGGGCAGAGAAAGAGGGGATGACATGCAGCAAATGGGCCTGCAGGCAGGAGTCGAACCTGCAGCTGCTGCAGAGGACTAATGGCCTCACTACATGGGGCGCACGCTCTACCAACTGAGCTATAAGGGCGCCCCAGATTGTGATTTTTTTAAAAGTAAACATAAAGAAAAAAAATGGAACTGTACAGATAAAATTAAAAAAAAAATCAAGATCACAGTAAACATTCCATTTTATGCTTTTCATGACACCCTCAATGATATCATAATGACATCATCAGGTCTATATATAAGCCAGCATTCAGTGCAAACATTCAGTCATTTTAGCAGGTGACACACTGAAGACGTGAAAGAAATCTTCAAGAGGCAGACCAGATACATATACATTTGTTCATCGGAACTGTAACTGTAAATAACAGCATTTTAAAGAAAATGAGGTACCCAAAGTATTCAAGACGTAACAAGCGGAGGACTTCTGGACTGTGGGGCAACAGGAACTGGCAGGAATGCTGAGCAAACCACCACAGGACCCAGCAGGAGAACCGAGCAGAGATCGACCAGGCCCAACAGGAATGCAATGAACTTTGTCAAGAAGTTTCAGAGCTTAAGAACCAGTTGGGTTGGGACAAGGCTAACGCTGTCTGTCAGGAGAACAGGAAAAGTTCAATATGGCCAACAGTTGGATGAAACAAGACAGCAGCTGGAAAACCCCTCAAAGAAATGTTTGTCACAAGGGGAAAGAAACAAAGGCAGAGCTAGAGTGATCCAGAAACCTTCTGCACTGCAAGGATTGCCTCCATGGTAAGGAATAAAATCAAGAGAAGGAAGAAGAAACATCTTCAAGTTGATTATGAGGAGCTCCAAGTGGCATATCTAAAAAGCCAGGAAAAGTTCACAGCTGAACTTCAGGAGGAGAAGAACAACAACAAGCTCCTCCAAGATGAGCTGGCAGGATTAGATCACATGAAGTCCACTTGAGGTATGAATCTGAGATCCTCTCTGCCAGACAACAGGTTGAGCCCTTCAGCGTGAGCTTGAGAACGAAAGAATGCAGAATACAGTCCTGCATGATGAGCTGCATAAGGCACATACTGACAGCCAGGAACAGTTCACAACTGATCTGCAGGAAGAGACACTCAAGAGCAAACTTCTCCAAGAAGAACTGGAAAAGTTGAGAGCTTTACACTGTGAGATCAGCCGGAGGTACGAAGCCGATGTCATCACTGTCAGCAGGGTTGACACCCTTCAGTGCGAGCTTCAGAGAAAAAAAGAGGCTCATGCAGCCACGATTGCGGAATGGGTGGGATGTTATCAACCGTTTGACAGCTGAGCAGGACTGCCTTCGTCAAGAAATGGAGCAGCAGATGAATATCCTGCAGCAAAACACCTTCAAGAAGGAAACACAGCTGGAGGAACTGAAAGCTCAGCTCAATAGTCAGATCTCACTCAACCTTGAGCTGTCCACTGAGCTTGAAGCTGATCGGCCTCTCCGAAAAAGATGCAGGCGTGAGGAGAGGAGCAAGGATGAGCCATGTCAGCAGCAACAATCAATCTTTAATGTACCGGCCATCGAAGAACTGAAGGAGGCTCAAATCCCAAAGAATGAGCTGTGCAAGCAGAAGGATTCTATCCCAAATGAACTGTTCATCGAACCCCAGGAGCAGGCTGAGGCCTCAGAGGAGAAGCTCCCTGAGACGACAAAGACCACTTCAAACTGGAAAAGAACACGTCACATCCTGGGGCTGAGGAAACCAGAAAGGTGGAAGAAGAAGGACAAGGACAAGGAGTAGGAGGACTCATATCAAGCCAAACCAAATCAAATGACCCCAAACCAAATCAACACAATACAAAGCAATGCAATGCAAAGCAACGCAACTGGTGGGGATCTGCTCTCTACTGAGTGCACTCTTCTAGTTGGAAAAAAAGATTTAAGATGGAGGAAATTTAATGCTACTGCAAGTGAATTTATGTTCTTTTTGAGTCTGTTTTCATGTCATCTACAATAATCTCATAATTCAAACTAGATTTGATTATGAGCTATAGCAAACATCATGTGCATCTGGAGTAACAAACTCTACTTTTTATGCAGCGCAATGCAATGCAACATGAAGCAACGCAATGCAGTTTAATTCAAAACAATGCAGTTAAATAAAAAATGGATAAAATAAATTTCTGCAGTTGAGTTTTTGTAGTATTTATGCAGTCTTTTTTGTTGTTGTTTGTTTGTTTGTTTGTTTGTTTGTTTGTTGTTTGATTGTTTGAGAACCTATTGTAAAATGTATGACCTTGTCTCTCTTGGGACGAGGACACATTATGCTGGTAGCATTTCATTTTTTAAAAGTAAAAGAAAAAAAAACAGCCTTCTTTTATTTCATGTGGATGTAACTGATATGTTTCAAACACAGGTGGTCTTCAGGTCAAAGTGAAAATGTGAACACACCTATATTTAATAGGAAATTAATGATCAAACTTGATGAGATATTTTCAGGATGATAAGAGACACTTGTACTTGGTCTATTATGCACACAATTGCTGATTTACACCAAATTATAATATAAGAGACAACAATAATGTAATAAAAAAAATACTTATTGGTTTAGTTATAGAATAACCTATAATATTAATATAACATTTTGAGATCACACTTGTGAGATACATTTTCCTGGCACATATGTGGCAGGTTATCTAATCAGGAGATGATGACTTGTCATTTCATTATAAGTAAATACAAATGCATGTTCACTTCTTTACCTAAGAAAGACCATCTGTGGTTGAAGTAATTCCAGTCACAATCCATCCATTGTTCGTAACCGGTTATCCTGAGGGTCACGGGGGAGCCGGAGCCTATCCCAGCTGACACTGGGCAAGAGGCTGCCGGACTCCTTCCTGTGGCCGTTAGTTGGAAGCAGGTGTGTGAGAACCTCCACCTCATCTATTTGAAAAGAGCACAGCAATGACGCTAAATTAAGTAACTTAATTTAGCATAATTAAGATAGACGTCGTGATTGGCCAGTAATCTTAACACATTTGCATGTGTTGAAGAGGATGCAGCATGCAACACATTATGTTGATGTCTATAATTGTTTCAAAAAATAACATCGTTATTAAGGGTGTAGCAAGCATCGTTTGCACATGGTCTCTGTGTATTCATGTCCAAGATATAGATATTAATACTTTTGCTGTTTTCATCAGCATGTACCCAATAGTTTTCTAGGCAACTATACATGTAATGCCTATATATAGTGAGTGAGTGTGTGTGTGTGTGTGTGTGGATCACTGGACCCACATCTTGCCCACAGCTAATCTAAAATTCTATTGGACCAAACAGCCTTTTTTTTTTTTTTTTTTTTTTTTTTTCTCTGGTTGAATTCAATGACTTTAATGTCTGAAGGAAATCATCTTGTGGATTCAGGAATTCTTGAAAAAACCTTGAAAATAACTTGTTCAAAGGTCAACGGTCAAGGTCACAGTGACCTCACAACACATTTTTCAATCAAGAATTCATATGCTAATTATGACAGAATTACACACAAATATCTCTGCTTCAGTTTGAAATCTTGTTTCAGCTCGGGACAATATTTGTGGAGGTCATGTTAATGTTGGTGGAACTTTGCAAATCTCAGCTGGTTGCATCTGGCAGTTGTGGTGGCCTTGCAGTAGGTGCTTCACCATGTGTTGCCTAGCAGGGATCTGCTCTCTACTGAGTGCACTTTAGTTGGAAAAAAGATTTAAGGTGGAGGAAATTTAATGCTACTGAATTTATGTTCATTTTGAGTATGTTTTCATGTAACCTACAATAATCTCATAATTTAAACTAGATTTGATTATGAGCTATAGCAAGCATCGTGTGCATCTGGAGTAACAAACTCTACTTTTTATCTCTGGTTTTCACCTTGAAAGTGATGATGAGGATTTGGTCTTGCAGTATCGATTTGGTCAGAGATGCAGATCACATTTTGAAGGAGTGGCTGTTTGGATAAGGGCCGCCGGGCTGATAAGTGTGACTGTCGGCTGACATTGGCTGTGTGGACGGCAGTTGAACTCATTAGACTAATGAATATGGGGGGGCAGTGAACGATGCTATGGGAGAAGAGACAAGGGCAGGACAGACTGACCTCTTTGAAGATTGAGGAAAGTGAGATATGAGGGGCTCAGGTTAGCTGTGTCAGCTCTTCAGCGGCACTATCCGGAAAGCTGGAGTGTTGGACCTGAGGGCAGATGTGTATGAAATTATCAAGTGATAAGAACACTTTAAAATACATTTTAGGATGGAGTTTTCAGATGAGATGTGCATTAATAATGATAGGCAGCTGAGTGAATATATACTTTTTTAAGAGTAGAATCCACATTTACTGAAAGCTCCACCATGCAACTACTTAATCAAGACTTTGTGTATACATGACTAAATTCATTGTTTGTATGACAGTGTCTTTCCAGTAGCATTTGAGATATTTCAAGATATTGTTTTACTTTCTGCTTTGGATGAGGGCAGGACTTTGTTTTTATTAAAGAAACTGAAGTAGCAGAAGGTATGCAGAGATGAAAAAAAAATCTTGTTTGCATGTTTACTGCAGCAGACAAAACCCATTAAAAAAAACAATGATGAACATCTGCACCTCTTTTTATAATGAACAATTCTGTTATCCAGTCTGCTCCGTCTGTGCCTGGAGAGGACTAGAGTAAATGGTACTTACTTGAGTTTCAGACTGAAGCTGGTTAAAGGTTGACAGCTAATCAAGATGAGTAGAAGTGCTGTGATGAAAGCTTGACCCACTGAGGTGCAGGAGGGTGAGAGTAATAGTCTGTCTAAAAGTTGTAAAAGTTTGAAATTGAAGGAGTAGTTCAACATTCAGGGAGCGCTTATTTGCTTTCTTGCTACCACTCTCATGTCTGTAGGATAAATATAATGGCTGAAATACGTGGGGAACGGACGTGACGCCTCACATCCGTGGGGCTGAATAGAGGTTTTTTTTACCTGCTACACTGAACTCTGTCTTTGTAGCCTGTGTTTGCATGCCAGCTGTGTTCTTTGAAGGTATCAAAAGGATGCAGTTAGTTAGTTAAATGCAGTTAGATATGCAGGATTTGGAAGTGCAGGCTTTGGAAACTAATACTGAATTAATTAACTAGCTCGTTTTAAGCACAGGATCATGGATAAACATTAATTTGATCGTTTTGTTTTAATGTAAAAACACCCACAAGGCTTCTGTGCTGTGCTGTATTTCCTCTAGTAAAATGATATTTTTTTATTTTAAAAATGTTTTAATGATTAAACGATTAAAAACAGAATTCTCAAGACATGAGCCATGCAAAGCAACAAGGAACAGCAGAATAATAGTACAATAATACATCAACAGCAAAAACCATTTCAGCACAAATAGCTATGCAAGTAACGAAAAGCAACAACAGCAGCAGAACATCAAAAGTTGTTAATAAAAAGGGAAGGTTACTTTAAGATACACATCAATAAAGAGCAGAATTTACTGTAGCAAATGGACGGGCTTTATTTTCAGTCTCACACCGATATTTACATATACGGTATGAGCTCATAAATGCATATGCTCAAGTTCTATCTGTATAAAGGCACTTTGAGGCTTTGAACAAAGGTGAGGTAAAGGGGTCCTAGGAGGTTTAACAGGCTGTCCTGCCAAAGGCCTGCATGGGAAATTGCTTCCACAGGGTGAAAATGACAGTGAGTTTCCTGCTGAAAAGGCACACACTGCTGGGGAGAAATGCAGCAGAGACCAAAGGAGAAATGAGGGTCAATGAAAACATCCCATGGGCTGATATTTTCTGGTTCAGCAGCAAAACTGCACTTCACCAGTAATTTCACTAAAAGAGCTGATAGCAAATTTAGTCCTCATCCTTGTCACAGTGTTTGCTCACTCCTTTTTAGACACAGCCTATAACTTCCACTTTTTCACTATTATGAAAAACCCCTTGGATTGCAGCAGACTAGAGCAGGGGACTACAGGTACAGATACAAGGTGTGGACTGCAGTCACTCACAACTACAACATTCAGTGCCATTAGGTTGTATCTTCCATTTCTTCCATAGAATATCTTTGCTTTTGTCTTTGCATGTTAACCAGCATATTCTCCCCGTGTACAAAAGACAATCGTTTGGCAATAGCTGCAGGGAGAAAATGCCCATAAACAATTCATAGAGTGGGACTTTTAAGGTAAAGGGTAAAGTTAACAAAAATGAGGGTAATAAAGAATAGAAGTATTGTCTGTTTAAAAATACAAAGGAAAAGGCAGGAGAGTTTCATAGAAAGCAAATTCCATCTTGAAGCAAAACCTGTGACCTCTCCACAGAGAGATGACAGACTAAAACTGAAATCATTTGATCAACAAATCTCACACTCCCTTTGTCTCCTCTGCCAATCCAGCAATCTCCCTCAAGCCCTGCAAAGATAAATATCCTCCAGTATTTTCTACAAAATATGTATTTATCCAGTAAAAGCCTCCACCCAGCAGCATCTCCTGAGTGCAGCAGGCCTGTATAATGTGATCTTTATTGCAGAACATGTATGGTACATTTGACTTTATTGCACTGGTTCCCTGAGCACAGTGGAATGTTTTACTCTGTAGCTTGGGCCTACAGTGCATACAGTGGTCTGAGTGGAAAGTAAAAAAGAAATCACCGACCATAAACAGCATGACACAGTAATACCATGGGAGCAAGTCCAGTGTACTGACTAAGTAACTTTTTATGTTATGTGCATATGTTTTATTTATTTGTTCCTCTGTTCTACTGTAGCAGAACAAACATGGTATTTCAATCAGGAATAACTAATTGAAAGCATCAAGTAAACAATGAAATGACAGCTGACAGCAGCAGAGACATTAATGTTTGAGTTTGACATCAACAAAATGACCTCACAGAGGTCAAAGCAAATCTGATAGATTACAGTGAAAAGAGTGAATGCCGTCAGGCCGCTACTTCAGTTGGAAAGAAAAATATCTAAATAAATAACTTCACTGCGAGAGAGAGGAGACTGGAGTGCTGCTGGTGTCCCTCAAACCATTTTTTGGTCATAAGGCTTCCTCTTCTTTTAAATAACTTCACTGATTGAACATAAAATATAGGCACACTGGAAAAAGATTAGTGAAAATTATATTTTTTGATACAATCTATGCATGAGAAATTGTTTTGCAGTGCTATAACTATGAAAATATGTGATAACACCACAAAACATTTTCTAGAAAATCCTCTGCTGCTCAAGAAGCAATTCGTTTCATATTTTGTGACAAGTATGGCTTGTTACATCTTATCAGTGCGCTATGAAATAAAGTGTGACCAAATAAAGGTAGCTACAAACAGACAAACGGAACATCACATTCAGAGAGTTCGAGTTTAGTTAACAGAAAAGACGAGCATGCCAAAAAATGATCTCTTGTATGAGAGATTCGGTGTGTTATTTTCTCTTGGATACATTCTGTAATGTCTTCTCAGGCCAAAGATATGCCTGCTGTTGAACCACGTTTTTGTTTGCATATGTGCAGTGTTAGTTTCTGCGGATGCACACAACCACATGCTCCAAATGGACACAGGATACATGAGGCAGCAATGATGTGTATGGAGTGTATGTGAAGGTGTAGCTAAATGCCTTACAGTGTTTGGCGGTTGTGAAAGTTAAGTAGCAGCTTGATGACTTAAAGCTAACCTTACTGTAGCTTGCCCCACTCCGCAAGTAGCTTGTGCTAATGCGTGTTGTGAAATTAATAGTGTTAGCTTAGTGTTAAAAAATGAGCACTGCAGTCCCAGTCACAGGTTGGAGCCATATATAGACTATATAAATAGTTTTTTTGCTCAGACTCAAACCTCAGGCAGATTGCCAGCAGGCTGCAGGGACACCAAACCTACACAAGCACAACACATGCACAACCTTGTACCTTGATAATGACAAATGAGTCATGTTAAGTTGATCAGCTGTTTATAACTGTCAGTTTTCTGTCAATGTAAAGTTAAACTGTTATCCTGAAAATTGCTCTGTCTGCCTTAATGCCTGCCAGACTTCATTAATATTTCGCTCCTAAACATCTACTCCTTCTACAAGATTTTTAAGGATTTCTGACGACTCATAAACAGACACTTAATCATACAGTGAACATCCAGCATTAATTTTAGCTCCATGTAAAGTGAGTAAACATGAAATGGGCAGCGTGGCCAAAACAAAAACAGACGTTCTGCTGTGGAAAGGTGGGTGTGGTGTTTTTGTCCGAAGAGACCAGTATTTCAATTTAGCATGTTTCCTTTATCTCTGAGGACATATCATGGTCCTTTTATGATTTAGTAAAGTAAATATATTACAGATTTCTCCTTTAATGTAAGGTTACCTACGATTACCTCCTAAAAGTTCTCTCATATGAATTTTACTAAGCGTGTCTGTGTAGTCAGTTGGTGAAGCTTGTATCGGCAGTTTATCAGTGTTTTTCCCCATAGGTAGAAAAGTCCCTGCATTTGTTGCTGGTCACTTGAGAAATAAAGCTGCCAGAACAGCCTGAACAGCCACTAAATAAATATCAATAAACTTGCTGAGCTGCCCACAACAGTGTTGCACATAATTGCTAGGAGTACAGCAAAACTGAAAACACTGACGAGTCATCACATGTCGCTAAAATAATTAGACAAAAATAAGAATGTCAAGTCTGAGAATGTCACAGTCTCAACGTGTATCTGAGCTGCCCTAAAAGAATAAAGTCAGACAATCCTAAAGCCATAAACACTACAACAGGGTAGACACCCCAAGGAGATCCAAAACACACTGAAGGGATTAGCCTATATATCCCATCTGCCCCTCGAGATCGCCCAGGAAGCGCAGGAAGAAGTGGCTGGGAAGAAAGATGTCTGGACTGGTTTTTAACCTGAGACCACAACGACCTGAGCTGATAATGGGTGAAAGATGGATGGATAGGTGAGTGGAATTATTTAGTGTTTTGGCTGTGTACCTGCACCTCATAACTGGTACTTCGGGTGACTGTAAAAGCTTTGACACTTTGCACCTCCAAGGAAAGTGGGACCTGATCAGTGGCAAACAAAAAAGCAGAGAAATCAATGCGACAATAAAACCTCCTTCACTCTTTGACCAAATCAATGTTAGTCCAAGATGGTTTTTCTTCCCACAATTTATTGAAGCAATTCACCCCCTTATGAGTGAGGAAATGCCCCTGCAGGCCCTCTTCATCGCTCCACCTGTATGTCAATTTCACAAAAGCCCCACCACACACATTTATTGTAGATTTTTTTTTATCCTTTATGATATCAAGAATATGATGAGCTCACCCCAGTAGACCAACTGTAGCTTTATTACCTTCACGGTATTCTTGAGGTATGGGAGTGTGATGCTCATTCTTTTTGATGATTTTCTAGTCTGGTCTGACAATTTGAGCTGGCGATCACTTCGTCAAAAGTCAGTTTTTTCTAATCTGTATACTGTACCACATACTGGGAGTGTTGTTGAGTTCTGTTTGTCGCATACTGTTTGCTGTTTTCTTCTCATTTCTCCTGCCTCTGTCACTGAACTCTGATGTTTTTATATTGTCGACAGAAAGAATGCTGCAAACATCTGTGTAGTATGAATAAATAAAAAGTTTGGCACAGCTGCAGTCAGTTGATTTGTTTTCCTGGACAGCGCTGCATTTCAGTGCTGACTTGGCACCACTGAGGTTTTGTATATTCACACACACACACACACACACACACACACACACACACACACACACACACACACACTCACATATTTTGCTTCACTTTCAGAATCACATTGGTCTTAATCAAAATCAGTTTCAGGATACATTCATACAGTAAATACATGGCCACAGTTTATGACAACAACAATATTTGTTCAGATAAAAAAAAGCTGAACTGGTCTTATTTTTCTGCCTGGAATACCGTACATTACTGAGTGCATCATAGACAGTGCAAACTCAGACTGTGACCTGCACTGTTCTCATCTTATTTCTGAATTCCTTAATTGAAAGTAACATACATCAATGAGAAAATACAAGTAAAAGCCTTACATCCACAATCTACTTAACCTATCTTTATTTAATTATTTAATTATTTATTTATTTATTTATTTAATAATCAAAAGTAAAGTTCATTCTGAAGAAAAAATGCCCCCTGCCGTGGCAGATATATATAATGTTAATGGACTGTTAATACTGACACATCAGTGGGTAAGCAGCATTTTACTTTTTACTGTTTTAGTGAGGAAGTAATAGTCGAGATAATAATCGACTGATTAATTGACTATGAAAATAATCATGAGTCACAGCTCTAGTCCAGTGGTTCCCAGAGGGAACGGGTCTCCTCTTGAAGGTCACAAAGTAAATCTTAGGGGTTGTGGGATGATTAATTGCTTATTGATTTCTTGGACTTTTCTCAGATCGTTACTTTTTTGGTAAAATATCCAATACCTCTTTGGACCTCAAGCAGTTTTTAAAGGTAGAAATGCAGGATTTTTTACAAACGCACCATTCAAAGTTGGCCCCTCCTCCCTGGCTCAACGAACAAGAGAGGTTCATTGACTGAATGAAGTGAGGGGCCAGCATTTCAGAGAGCAAAGCAGTGAATTTGAGAAAAAAAAACCTTATATTCTGATTGTTTCATGGCTGTTACGTAATAATAAACACACCCACACCTCCACACAACACCAGATTTTGTGTGAATACAGCCAAAGTGAACCCTCATCCTGTTGCTGCGTCCTCACCGTTTGCTCTGCCTGTGTGGCTGTGTGTGTGTAGCTCTCTCTGTAGCTCTCACAGGCAGAGAGCAGAGGAGAGAGATAGGGACAGGGATGTAAAAGTTGCACACTTTTATAGAGCCCCAAACTCACAACACTGCGTGCTGTATAGTATCTCCAAAACATTGGATATTGTGTAAAATGTTGTACTGCATACTACCAGTGGGTAAACTGGCAGCATTACTACCAGTTTTTGTACCCAATGTGCATGTATAACCTGAAATATTCATAACATTGACATTGTTACACAAACATATACTGTGCTCAACCAAAAAGCAACTTGTAGCTTAACACTGTATTAATGGAAAAAAAAAAAAATGTAAGGAGCTTTGTGTACATTTTGTCCTCTGGGGATGCTGCAGCTTAACTGTTAATGCCCCATTGACATCAAACTGCGAGAGTAAGTGCACCATTGATTGGTGCCGTAAAACATCATCTAAAAGCAGCGAGAGGCGGGCATTGCACTATACTCAGAGGTCAGACTGTAAAACTTGGTTTGTTATC
This sequence comes from Lutjanus argentimaculatus, assembly GCA_034769285.1. NCBI lineage: Eukaryota > Metazoa > Chordata > Actinopteri > Lutjaniformes > Lutjanidae > Lutjanus > Lutjanus argentimaculatus. Next base: position 11,646,567 of record JAWZSL010000001.1, read on the forward strand.
AGACAGAAACAGATTTGAATCCCTGGCCTACCTGAGAAAATACTTTTAAAAATATGAATACGGGCTCCGCTCCCTGGTGTACTGCTGAGGTGCCCTTGATCAAAACACGAAGCGGCCCTCCACTCCAGTGGAGCTGCTGAGTGGTCGACTGTGGAGGAATTTGGTTGCACTGGGAAACCCCCAGACATGTTACTGCCTTGAATACATGCAGCACTGCGAGTGTGAAGCAGGGAATTGTAGGAAAAGAGAATGCACGATTATGTGCGTTGGATAAAGGTCAAAAAGAAGGTGAACAAAGAATTGATTTATTCATGACCGTGTCATGCATGTGATATAAATGATGTCATGAGCTTTTTCAGATGCTCGCTGATGTGGAATACCTCATACTGTACACTAACACAAACTGGCTCTTAACTGTCTGGAGACATTTAAAGCAAGAGACACACAGCAGACTCCTTTATGTGAAACTTGGCTTGTTGTCAATAATGTATCGTTTTTAATGTACAGTCTGATGCATCATTTATTTAAGTGCTGAAACACAAATATATCCCCCAGAACAATTGATCCTCACATCAATAAAGTGGATTAAATTACCTATTTAAGCTTGCCACTCGTGCTATGAGTAAACCTACTGAAAAAGGAGCTCAGCAACACACTGACTCACATTTCTAATTAACACACATCCACATCTTTACATGTGGGAGCTACATTCATCCAAACACAATCTTACAGTGCTTCCACTCAGCAGTGGTTGAAGATGTATTTTAAATAAAATCACCAATACAACAATGTAAAAACTCTGTGAGTAAAAATCATGCATTCATAATCCTACTGAAAGAAACAATGTGTAACAATTGTAACATCCAAAAATGAGTACTGCAGTGCAAATAGCGAGTTGGAGTCATAGATGGTAGGTTAAATACTTACAGGTTGAAATCCTATTTAATATACAGTCTTGGTTGAAGCAACTTTCCCCCCACCTACTCCTCCACAAACTCCTGAGGAAGCTCAGGCAGGCTGCAGGAACACTGCAGGAGTGCAAGACGAACACAACATTATAAACTGACAATTACAAGCAGCGAGTCCTACACTGTAAGTTGATCAGCTGTTTATAACTGTCAGTTGTTTGTTAACTTTAAGTCAGCTCTTTTAAGGAAAACTGTAGTATTAACTGTAAAATGTACTTAAACTATCAGAAGTAAAAGTAGTCAGAGGCCCAAACTGCACACTGATTTTTGTAGGAGATTGGGAACCAAGGTTTAATCCTTAACAGTACATTGTACTTTATAAGCTTCTTATATGTTATCCAGTGTAAAATCTTAATCTGAAAATTAACTTGTAACTAAAGCTCTCAAATAATGTAGTAAATGTAAAAAGTTTAATAATTCCCTCTCAAATGTAGCAGAAGTATAACGGATCACAAAATGGAAGTGCAAGTACTCGAAATTGTACTTAAGTACAGTACTTGAGTAAATATACCACCACTGTCGACAATACATGCTGAGGATGTGTTCCTCACTATGATTTCCTCAGTCTGATATTCAACCCAGCAACTCGAACATATGAGACACAATAGAGCTGCTTCTGTTCAAACCACGCAAATACAGTTTCAGCTATTTTGAAAACCCAGAAAATCCTGAACTATTCAGGGACAGTGACGGATTAGTGTTGAGATTTTGGATGAATATATAACATATGGTGGCTAGAGACCTTTAATCAGACACTGGTGATGCACATAATTCCTCATCTTGTCCACAGTGCATTTTCGTCAGCTGCATTTCATTATGGATCTGAAGTGAGATAAGCTTTGCTCTCATGATGAAACAAAAAATGCTGGCCAAACACAATATTTCAAATTTTGTTTGGGCCTCTATTTGTGTGTTTATATGACAGAGAGAGGGCTAAAAAGAGCACTGTGCCTTTGTTTGAAGCCAGCGCTTCATTGATTACCTCACCGGTTTCAAGGTAGCAGAGGATTTTCCTTTTTCCTGCATTTTCTCACAAGCGCTTTCGTCAGGTCTGTGAGTGCACTCCAGTAACCTCATCCATAAATTTGAAACAAACCTGCCTTGCAAGCAAATCGTGGGCTCGCAAGGCAAAATTGCAAACTCCATTCAAATGCAGAGGCTGTTTTTATGCTGCTGTTGCTCTTAGCAGTAATGAAAATAATAAACAATCATAAACAGTAATACACAGTGTTCTGTGCATAGGATATGTTTGCTGGAGACTTAAACACTTAAGATCAAGCCATTACATAAAGGGGCTCAGTTATGCAAATAAATAGAAGTGTCTTAAATAGATAAAGATTTAATTAAGGCACTAAATTGATGACAATCATACTATATTGTTATTTCTAAAAAGCAGCTGCTAAAGACCTAAACGTTCACATCTTCCAACAATTAAAAAGCCATAATAACTGCTTTAAAGGAGAAGTCTGTGATATATTTACTAATAAATCATAAAATTACCATGATATGTCATCAGAGATCAAGGAAACATGTTTAGTTGAAATACTGGCTACAGCCACAGTGTCTCTCTTTGAAATTTCTACTCTGGGCTGGAATGCATGTATGCTTGTTTCATGTTTGAGTTAAAATGAATGTCAAATGTTCACCGAGTGAGTAATTATCTGTTTATGAGTCATAAGAAAGCATTAATAATCTTTTGGAAGAAGTAGATGTTTATAATTGTTAAATTGAGCAATATGTTAATGGAGTCTTGCAGGCAGTGAGACAGGCAGCCACTTAACTCACAGTCCAGAGTGAGTATTTTCAGAGCAGTGGACTTTTTTTTTTCAGGATAACAGACTGAACTTAAGTATATACGTACTGATTAACATAGTCAAAATCAGGCTGTAATAATTGTCATAACATGATCAGCTGTCAGAAGCACTAACATAAGGTCACAACTGGACTGAAAGGATTTATTCCACCCCATCTGTTTTCTCCACACCTACAAAAACCCTAAAGCTCTCAAACAGGAGATGGTGTATCACACTTATGTATGAAAAAAAAAAAAAAAAATCTAAGCGTGGCTTTGCTGACAGACTCAGATGGAAAAGTGCTGCCTTTTGATTTCATGTATTAGGGAGGGAGGTTGTTATGCTGTAAAAAAAATCGACACTAAAGAGATACAGTATTGCTTTCTAAAAAACAGAGTGATGTGTGTTGGATTTTTCAGATATGGAAAGCAGGCCCGGGGTCACCAAATAGATCGTCTAATATATGCAGCAAATGTGTTAGTGAGTTCAGTTCTGAGTCATTTTGCCTGTTTACAGCTCTGACTTCCACACTGCCAGCCATAGATGATCATATTTTTCTTGGACTCTAACCATTTGCCAGTGCATACTAATGAAACTCTCTCTACTATTCTGTGGGTAGAAACAGCATGATCATGTCCTACATCACAACCTGAAATCACACCTTCCACCACTTCCGAATTCTCACAAATAAACCAGTATTTTCTTCGAAAAATGAACACAGAGCACGACATCAAAACACAGAGCTAGGTGAGCACAGTAGGAAGTAAACACCTATTTGTGTAACGATGCATAATTCCAGGAAGTGTAGTGTGTGAATCTGAGAGGAGATGTGTGTGTCTGTCCTCATCAATGATCCAGTGTAAAAAACAGACTGTTCGTTATCAGAGCTGGTGCTACATGAATACGACGATTGTGTGAAGTAGCAACTAATGATTACTTTTATTGTCAATTAATCTACTGATTATTTTCACAATAATTGATTAATCGTTTAGTCTTTCAAATGTCAGAACTCAAAGTCATTTACTGTTATAAATAACAAAGAAAAGCAGTAAAATAGTTCATTTAAATGCTGCGTAGAATCAGCAAATGCCTGACATTTGTGCTTGAAAAGCCTGTGCCTATTAATGCATTAACAATATAGTTAGGTTTTAGTATAATTTTTTTTCTGTCGCTCGACTAATCGATCAATCAAATTGTTGCAGTTCTTGTGTGAAGCAACATTGACATAATCAATGCAAAGCTGAGTTAACATTTTTGATTCTGAATCTATTTATTCTAATCATATCTATATACAAATATGTAAAACAAATAGTACATTTTATGACAAATTTGTAGGGATGTAAGATAAATATTGGCAGTCAATTTATTTATATTACTTTTTATCATTCTCATAATCAGATTATAGCAAATGAATAATTCACTTTAATAACAGATTATGTCACAGTATTTAATTTAATTCTTAGGCAAAATGCTCTGTATAGTCCAAAGTATATTTGTAATGTACTAAAAAAATAAATGACTATTTGAGGAGTCAGAACTGTTCTTTGTTTTTGTTTTGTAATGACAACTGTAGTTAGATTTGGATTAGTCAGAGCTATTGAATATTTAATCATCCATCTTTGGTGACTACATGGTTTGTATTTCTTTAAACCAATCACAGTCATCTTGGGCGGTGCCAAGCCCAGGAGGGTTCCCCTGTAAAATAGTGTTGGGGGGAACTTGTTTTGGTGGAACACGTGAAGAGGCAGATCTGCTGCTGCTGATCGATTTCATAGTGGGAAATGAAAACCTGGCATTTACCAGCTTTGATAAATGTCTACCATATCTAACTGTTTTTTCTACCATTTCTCCTCATTGTTTTTAAGGGCCCAAATGCCTGCATGAAATGCCTGAATGAAAACCATGTGAGCATCTCAACAAGTGGCTTAATCACACCCTCAGGCCTCTACACCCACATCAAACTAACATAAATAATAATTTCTATTTGAACAGTTTTAAAACTTTTGTGATATTGATGATTGCTTCTCATTTGTTCATAGATATGATCAAAATTAAAGAGTGTCTCAGACCACACTAAGCCAATACACACAAAAGCCAACTTGCCTTATGTGCTGTGAAATGTTATGAAAAAAAAACGTTTTCTGACTTGTTGCTTTGTGTTTTGCACACAACACATAAGTCTCATGCCCTTATATACTTATTGGAGCATTTCCGTGAGCTAACTCAAAATTTCCTGGCACAGTGCATCCAAGTTAAGATCAAAAGTGATTCATCAACATGCTGGGAAGAACAGATTTGGTTCTCAGTGCACATTTTATGAATCCCACGTAGGATTTTCTTATTTCCTCTTATTGCTCTGTGAAAGAACAAATATAAGAGAAAAATAAAATCATTCATGCGTGAGGCCCAACGTTGATGTGACTGAAATCACTAAAACGGAAAGTGGCAGCTTATGACAAACTTCCCTTTGATGCAGTAGTAAACTTGTCAGTAAACTGATCAGCACTGTAAGGATAGTTTATACATTCCCACACAAGCAAATGAGCATATTAAAACTCATAAGAAGAAATGCTAAAAAACAAAGAAACAAACAGTTTGAACATGTATTTGTAAAGAGGTTAACTGTAAAGAGTTAAGTGTCCACACTTCTGCGAGTAAAATCAAAATTAATGTAGAGAAATCCTGAAGAACAGAGTGACAAATATTGTTTTTGCAATGACTTAACAGTAATCTGTTTGCAGCTAATAACACCGTATGTCTTTACGCTGCACCTATCCAGTCATTGTAAATCTATTTGCTAAACAAAGAATTATGGGATTTTAAAAATGTATTTGTCACGAAAATGTGTAAACAGCTGAGCTTCTTCAGCTATCAAGAGCCAAGATTTGCTTTTTTTTTTTACCTCAACTTATTATTTTGTTGAAAAATGTTCTGCAAAATGGACCAAAGCTGGCTTATTATTATTAATTATTCAAAGGCTGTAAGTTCCACAAGAATAGAATCTTTTTCCTGATATGATCAACTGAAATTTAGAAAGACACAATTGTTTGTCTGTTAAAACCTAAATTTGTTTGGATGGATCAAAAGGAACACCCTCATTACTGGGCTAGAGTTGTTAGCTTCATCAAAATGCATCTCTACCTTCTCTAAAAAATTAATATCAAAACAATGATAATGCCTGCTTGGAAGCCTGTCAATAAAGATGACAAGGTAAACGATTGTGTTGAGCGATTGTGTTCAACGGTTTGTTGAGCTTCTGGATTATACTGAACCTCAAGTCACTAGAAAAATCTGAAAATTCATCTGTAAATTCTACATTTTTTTAACAGCCAGTGTTTTGGGGCTTCCAGTGTAGCCAGTGAATATCCAGATAAAGCATATCCCAACCAGTTCCTATCCCAACATGTCACATAGCATTGTTTTGGTACCACCCTTTGGTATCTCATAATAGGCACACAAGGCACCCTTTAGCAGCTGACACTCGTTGCGGTGTCCTCAGTCATAGTCCCCTGTTTCTTTTAGCTGTTCATCCTCCCCACCTCCTTCAGATGTGGACCTTCTCCCTCTTTATACTATGTTGAAATCCAAGCGCGTCTCATACAGCCGCGGACTTGAAATCCTGATTTGTTCTCTCAGCCACCAATGGGTACCAGGCGCGCCTGAGTCAGTTGCCAAAGGGTGGTGACAAAATACTGGTTTCTGATGAGTTGGAATGAGAATGGGCTGGGTATCCAGGCCAAGACTTTCTCTTCATGTGCTGTTTACAGTCCTGATTAGTGACTTGATACAATACTTTTTGGAGGTGTTTTAAGCCAGACAGCATACGCTTATCATAAGTTTTAAAAAAAATGCTGGGCTAAAAAAGATAAATCGTCACCAGACGGTAGGTTCCAAGATTGCATTTTTGCCAATGCTTTCTGCCTCTTTCGCTGTTTACCTGCAACAAAAGCCAACTCAAATGTGGTTGGTCGTTACTACTCTGACTACAAACAGAAATCATAAGTTTCTAATTTCAAAGTCTTGTCCTCCCACAGATTTCCATTCAATGCAATATCTGTTTGTCGACATTATTAATGCACCTATTATCCGAGTTGCAAATTTATTGGATTCCCACAGAGCTGAAAAACCATGCAGACTCAGTAACAAATTTGTTGGTCAAGAAAATCTGGCCACAGCTTATTAACTTGTCATCAGCCATCAAGAGCTGAGATTTTCCAGCCTCTTGGACTTCAACTGGTTTCACTTTGTCTCAAGTAAAATGGTTGGTAAACATCTTGAACATAATGTTTTGGAGAGTAGCTGCCTCTGATGCTGCCCTAAGGCATTCAGACACTCTCATTACACCAGCCACAATGGATACTAGTTATTCACAGTGTGAAATGCAGCTACAACTACAACAAAACACCATAACCAGTAACTTGGTAACAGGTGAATAGCGTATAGAAATAATGTCTGCTGTCTACTGTATAGGAGGAAGAATAACAGGCACGTGCAGTGCTTTTATCTGGACTAGTGTGTGTCAAGAGCTCAGCCTTCTTACAGATGCAGGAAGTGTCAATCTGTGATTTGTAGCTGTCTAAGGATTTGCCCTTGAATCACATGCGTCAGACGGCTGTTTGTTGATCTGTCTGAGTCGCTTGTATGCCGAGGACCCTGTCCAACTGATGGCCTAATTCAATGTAAATACAGTCCCTCCTCAGCCTTCCTGCTGTTGCCAAAGACAGCTGTTCTTCGGGCAGTCTTGGCCTCCAGCCACTCCCCTCTGAGCTTTTGAAAACACTGTAAACTGCATTTCTCCCATGAATGAAACCATTAAAGGATGATTCTGGTTATTTTCAATGTCAGTCTTCTATTCTATTTTTGCCCCCATTCATTTGATTGTGATCAAAGGTTTATGACTTGTTTTATAGTAGAGCTTCACAAGGCTTTGCAACATACAGCTACCATTGAAAGCACTTACTGGTCCTAAAAATATAGTAAATCTGCTCATGTCATATAATATGTAGTGTAATATGAACGGCTAGGTTTGAAAAAATAACTCATTAATAATCGTACTGAATAATGTGTTTTTGTCTCTTTTGAGGTTTACAATTCTTGAATTTATCTATTTGACACAATTACTAATGATGACAAACAGACAGAGGTGGACAAAAGCTCCTACTTTTTATGTAAATTGAAATGACAGATTTCACTAGCAGGTGTTATTAGCTTCATGGTCGGTCCCAGATAATGAGTTTGGTCAGGGTTTCTGGGCTGTAAACTTCGCAAAACCCCATTAGCAGGACAGAGCCTGTGATGTTAGCCTAAACTAGGGTGACCATAATTGTGCACTAAAAACAGACCGCTAAGTCAAATTAATATTTTACACGGTGAGACAGACCAGGCAGCAGAGCTTACGTCTCAATCGTGTTGTGCTTGTTTTGGCCAGCAGTGGAGGCCGCTCACTGTAACAGCTTCATATCACTCTTCTTCTACTAACTACTTGGTCACACTGCTGCTGTGGAAAACCAGAAAAAAAGAAGCTAGTGTCAAATGAATCCACATCACCACAAATGTTTTTTCAAATGGAGTGAAGACAAAGGAGAAGAGTTAGACTGGATAGAAAGAAGAGGAAGGGGATAGAGGAGAAAAGGTGAATCCACAGCCTGCCATTTTACATTTTTTAAGATAAACTCTCCTGTAACCCCACAAACTGATGTAGTTTGAAAGGTTCCTGGCTTTGGAAGTAACACAGGGTTAGGAGGTACGCTCGTTAGCTGGACATGCTGCAGTATACATTAGAGTTGAGAAACACACTCTTTAATCCATTCCTTACACTTTTGCTTTTATTTATTTTTTTGCCTGGGAGAGGGTAAAAAAGAAACCAAAATTAAAGAGAGAGACTGAAGAGATTTTATAGCTATTTTTCCCGCAGCAGTTTCCCCTCATTGACTCAGGGTCACCGAAGGGACGTGTGCGCACAGCTGCACCAGTAGGAGGAGCCCCCCAGGGTTCTGAGAAGACCTGTTATTGGTTTAAGTCTACCGTCACGGGCCAGATTCTCTAAATGCTGAAAACAGAGCCAAGGGGACTCTAGTTCTCTCTCAGAACACTTGATTTACAATATGCTGAAAGGTTATTATGAAATTATTTCTCAGTGATACCAAAACAATGTTGCTTTCCTTCCCTTGCAGCCCGATCCTTCAGCTGCTACTACCGCTGATGCTGTTTTTGTTGTTATTTAGCGATGCAGGTAATTATTATCTTGTCTTAAACTTATTGTAACTCATTCATCTGGACAGATATGACAAAAGCCTGACATGAATGTTTTGTCAATGAAGTGTAAAATTTATTTATGTTGAGACAAATCAAATAGAACACATGAGTGCTTAACTTAATTTCAACCTAAGTTAAAATTATGACTAGACATGATAGAATTGCTGTAATCTTTACAAAACACTGTTGGTTTATTGTTTCAGTGATGTAATATGTTTGGGGAATTTGTGTCAACACACAAAGTATCATGTGTGCACCCAAAGCCAATACTGCCAAGGGACAGTCTCATAACCACACACCCATTTGACATCATTTCCTACTAAACGGTGAGGTAAATATGACGACAGCCACCGAACAGCCCACAGATGCACTACACCCGTCTGGACAAATACTGTCCCCACCCAGGACAAAACTAGAACTCTAGAAAAAAGTTCAGCATCTTTTCAGTCCCAAAGAGTGTACCATAACCAGCACCAATAAATAAACATACAGGCATAAAAGAGAGTAAGTATAAGTAGAGTAAAGTATAATTTGAATGGTATTAAAAACAAAGCAAAAACATTGACAGAATTCTAAGTAACAAGTGACAGACAAAGCCCAAATCCTTTATTGACCACCACTTAAGTAGTAGTAAAATAAAAGGTTGCAAAGTTCCTGGTCATTTTATTTGGAGTTAGTCTATCTAATGGTAAGACTTGTGGCTCAAAGGGGGCACTCACTTAAATGAAGATGGATGAAACGGTTCCACTTCTTCCTTCCACTGTACTAAAATGAAGCCAAAATATCCCAGATACTTGCCCTGCTATCTTGTGTTGGTGATGTCAGTCAGTCTGCACAGTAGTGATCAGGGTTGGAGTTGCACTTCCGAGCTCACGCCCATACAGCCGGCCAAGCAGAGCTGAGCTACCTAGAATGATCTTGTTAAAGAAAAAAATATTTAATTTTATTTATTTTACGTAGACTTTGATGTTTTAGTTTGGCTCATGTGCTACAGATCCATTTTCTGTTGGTAAACATTATTATGTTCTTTTGTCGGTGGAGCTTAGATGGAGGCAGACAGATTCCTGTTAGTTTTTTTGTTGTTGTTTTTTTTGTTTGATTTTGTTGTTGTTTTTTTAACAGTGGCTGGAAAAAAATATGAGATTTTCTGAATATATACAGTCACTCATTCTCCAGGATCACAAGTGTTGCTTGAAAAAGTTCACATTAACCAGTGGTGCCAGACTGGCTGGCCCGTACACGCTCACTCAATGGATGGACAATCTTTCTACAAGTGCCATAGGGTTGGGCGATTGGGTGAATATATTGACAGTTAGCTGAGTCCATTGATGGTGGGGTTTTTTTCTTTTTGGTTGTTTGTTTGTTTTTTGAGGGAATTTTGTCATTTCATTTTGTTAACTTATTAGTCTGCACAAGTGACAGGCTGCTCCGCCTTAGGACACTGCTGTTGGCCAGAGTACAGGACACTGAGCCGGGAGGACAAGTGAGGGGAAAGACAACTTATAGAATAAGTTTCATATCTAACATGGTACATTAACGATTTACTTTGACCGAACCAGAGTTGGTGATTGCTGGAACAGTGGAAACACTGGACAAGACAGCTTTGGTGAGTTTTATTTTGTACCTGTTAATTGAGTTTAAATGAAGTGTGGTTTAGAAAGTTAACTAGGCTATTAAAACTCATCTTAGTTTGGTAAAAGAGAGAAACTTGTACTCAGAAGGCAATAGACTGTATAATAGATACATTTTGTGAGTTTGTTTAGGGTTTTTTGGTCGCGGTTTGTGCACGTCTCACAGCTTTCATCTTATCGTTTTTCACCATGGTTATGATTTGACTGGCAGTGGGTCTATTGTACTAAAATGGAGGGGGTGGAGTTTATGACCTGTGCTGCAGCCAGCCACCAGGGGGCAAGGGAGTTGTCATGTGTTCCATCTCTATATTTGTCAGTGGACTGAGGGGATTCATTTTTCCAACATAAGTGTAAGTTAATTATGTTATAGTAATTAACACTCTGCTTTTTAAGATCTAATCTAACAACCTAAATTTGCTATTGGTTCCACGCACTCGCCTTAAGACCCGTGGTGATTGAGCCTTTGAGGCCATAGCTCCTAAACTATGGAACTCTTTACCTGCACCCTTACGGTCGGCTGATTCTGTGGACTCATTTAAAAGGCAGCTAAAGACTCACCTGTTTAGACAGGCGTTTGGGTGACCTGTATCCACAAGTTCTGCATCTTATGTTCTTAGTGTACAGTCACATTGTATATTGTGTCTTTTTTTATTGGGTTTTCATTTTAATTATTACTCCTTGTTGTTTCCTCTTTTGTATTTGTACTCTTTTGTATTTGTTTTTAAATGTTGTGTAAAGCACTTTGTGACTTATGTCTGTGAAAAGTGCTTATAAATAAATTTCTTCTTCTTCTTCTCTTCTTTTCTTCTAATTGAAAATTAGGCATATCATTTAATAAACATGAACAATGGTTTAAATTAAATTCTATTTCCAAGACTGATTAAGTGACTGAATGAATCAACTTTCAGAAACTTTTCAGTACATCACATCACATTGCCAAAACAGATGCATAAATATAGAACATTAGGAATTTTAATACTATTAATAATTCGCTTTCTTTCCCTTCTACTAATGAAACTTTAATATTGACTTCAGGGCGGTGCTTTCTTTTATAGACCACAACAATATTTTAGTCAACTTCCACAGCTGTTCTCTAATGTTGGCTCCAGGAAGGCCACTCATTTGTTAAGAGGAAACGGGGCCAGTGCACGTTCACTATCCATCAGTCTTGGGGGCTACCTGTGGGGGTCACCTGGCAACACACTCACCTCCAAGTAATGATACGGCCCAAGGCTGTCGACACAGGGAAGCTATAACACTGGCTGTTATTGGGCCGACCAGCTGCCCATGTATCAGTTTAATGTTCTTTATAGCCATCACATACAAGCTAGTGTCATTCATCCACACCGGGGAGAGTTTATTGTAGAGGTGTCTGGCTCAGAGACGCACATGAGTCAGACATTTTGGAAAGCAGTGACAAGCTGCCACAGTTTGTGTGTACTCACTGTTCTATTGGTCACAAACATGCATATTTGCGCTCTCTTGTATGCAACTCGGAGAAATAGCATAATTGTGTCTGACACAGCCCTGACACTACCCTTTTCCATTCTCACTCTGTCGTTCCTCTTCCCTGGTAAGTGTTGTGTGTTTGTGCCTCCAGGCCATCCTGAAAGACAAGAAAAACAATTTTACAAAAGCGTTGAGCACAGTGGACTGAATTCAAAAAGCTTTTGAATCTTTTTGCGCAAAAAGGAACTATAGATGATGGTCACTGTTTAGACACCACAGGGAGCATTTATCTTCCTAGAGTGGAGACAGGGGACACTTGAAAGACGTTTCCTTCCAAAACACTGGAGTAGTTTGCTTTGCACCAGTTAAGCAGAAGTAGAAATGCAGGACATTCTCGTAAATAAATGCTCGTTTTTGAGCATTGATTTTCTGATTGATTTTAGTGACTTGCGTGAATTTTGATTTAGTTTGGGTCACAGTATTTTAACTAAAATGCTATTCAGTTTTAATCATATTTTAGCCATCTGAATTATTTTAGTTTTAGTCGACTAAATATAAGATTTTACTCAACTAAATCTAATCTAGTAGATGTAGTTGACTAAAATCTAGCAGGTTTAGTTAAAGTGTAATGCATGTAAAGTGTATTGCAAGTATACTACACCTCTGCTCCTTTTCCTGCACATTACAGTAAGTATACTACATCTCTTCAAACATGCATTATTCTTTTTGTTACATATTTGGTGAGAGTGAAACTTGACTCTTCTTTTTAGCTTATCAATCAATCTATTAACTGACAATCTGAGAACTCTGGGTCATTCTCCTCTCTTCACAGGGACAGTGGTGGTTTCTATTAGCTTGTATGGTATTTCTAACAAAGATAGACGCTAATATTTTTAAGCACTGCACCCACGAGCCACCAAACCCCTAAATTTGGTTGTCAAAGTACATTTTTGTCAGCCCAAAGGTAAACTTGCCAAAAAGACAGCTTAATGTAACTTAATACTAGGGCTGTGACAATAACCATATTACTGCAATACCATGGTCATGTGATGTCTACCGGGGGGGTGAGCTCATTACCATCATCACTGCAAATTTTATTACAATCTCGTGTTGAGATCAGTGCATTGATCCTCATCCATACACCTAGGGATCACACACAAGTCAGGAACAAAGCCTCTGACTGGTGGACCATCTCAACCCAAGACATCTTGCTATTACCAGTGGGCAGCTAACAACATGCTAACAAACACAACAATATTTTAAACGTGGAAAAATGTAAAAAAAAAAAAATAAAATAACTGGAGAAGATATTGGGTCTTGGATTTATCAATATATTTATTTTACCATGTCTCCAGAAAAAAAACACTGCAGCTCAAAGCTTCTGAAAGAGAAACGATTGCACTGACCGATGTTGTAAAGGTACAACACTAATGTTAGCATTAGCTTAACATTAGCCTTTCCTGCTCAGTTTAACATCAGGGCTAACCATGTCATTTTTCCAGCAGTTGGGAAACAACAGATGAGACTTTTTTTTGCTGTTTATTAACTGACACACTGTAACCTGAACTGTGCATTTCCTGCCAAATCGACAGTTTACTGCAAAGTTTAAGTGTCTGCTCTGCTATGAGCACCCAACTCATCTCTCCATTTCCATCTCCAACACCTCGTTTTTATTTGTTGATGAATGTGTTAGATTTCATCATAGTTTTTTTTTTTCATAATAAATACTTTTTATTTAGTTATTGTCTAATTTTCGTCGGTGAAAAAATTTTGTTGACAAAGACTATGATGAAAATTATCAGTCGGCAAAATTAACACTGTTAGTTACTATAATATGCAGTGGGACTGTACTGTGTAATATGGGAAAAACATAGTCTTTGATGGAGGATTGTTTTGTTCATGTTGGATATGTAGTGATAGTAACACAATAGCAGAAAAGTGACAAATAAATTGCTGTAGCTGTAATAGACAGTAACATCAGTCTGATGCACTGATAACACTATTTAAATGAAGCGTACCCCATTTCAGTAATGCTGACTGATGAATACTTTTATTTCAAAATTGATTTTTAGTGGTTTGGAACAGATGATAACTGCACTTATCATTCACCAAAGAAATGCATTTGTAACAATTCCCAAAGTGAGAATAGTTTGCCAGGCAAAGTAAAATTACATTCTGTGGATACAACACTTCAAAGTCTGTAAGAACATTAGATATCAATGGACCCCCAGTGAGGCCAGTGGGGCCTGCCCACCGGGCCCAGCTCCAGCACCGGCAGCATATCGGGGCCCCTTCCATCTGTTGCCCTTGTCCTGCGTGTGTTCTTTGTTGTGTGTGTGTGTGTGTGTGTGCTGGCCTACTCAGCTCCCATCTCTATCATCTGCTGAACTCCAATGCTTCTCTGTTTCCCTCTTATTAGGCCTGAAAAGACACACCAGATGGCTTGTGGGAAAAAATCATACTCCTCCAAAAGGAAAAGAGGCACCACCCACAGCCATGGTGGAGCTCTGAAAGATTTAAGACATGCATGACATACTTTAAATACACACACATACATAAAGACCTCATTGGTTCACACTTGATTTGTACAAATAGTATTGTGTCCCTAGAAAGCAGCAGATAAATCAGATGATCAAGTCTCAAGATGGATTCTTGATATATTGACCCAGCACACATGACCTTGACTCTGTGGCTACACAGTGTGTCAGAACAGGCACTGTTTGTGTAATCATGATCTGTTCACAAACTGAATAGTCAAGTCAAGTTTATTTATAGTCCTTTACACAAGCATGTTTCAAAGGATTCATATATCAAACACACTGGTGCTCACAGTCACACTGATGGGTCATTTGGAGTCTCCAGCACACCTGACCTGCATATGAAAGCATGGCAACACACAGTAGCTCGCCAAACCGTTTCAAAGACATACCAGTCTATTAGATGTTACTGTGAAGAGCGATTGTCTGCATAGGGACGAGGTTGGGGTTTATTTGACATGTATTTTGATGTTTGATTTTGGCCCATGTCCTTATATCTTAACACTGGGAGGCAGGATTCATGACTTGTACTGCGGCCAGCCACCAGGGGGAGCCTGAGATGCTTTCGCTGTACATAAGTTGAATTACACAATGTACTTAACTTACGCGATGTACATAAGTTAACATACTTGCATTGCTTTCGTAACAAATTTTAACCCATTTTTACATAAAGTTTAGCTAAAAATGTAACCAAACTGCAACATCACCTGAATTTTTTGAAAGTGTAACCAGACATCACTTCTGTATGATTTCTAACTTGACCTCAGATTCTCTCATGATTCTCCGATTATTTTTTTTCTCTCTACCTCCACCTACTTTGCTCTGCCTTCCCTCTACCTCTACAACACTTCAAAAACAACACACCCTAGCTTACCAGCCATTATATCACACCTGATACCAAATAGACTCTTTTAAAAGAAGAAGAATTTGAAAAATGATTTGATAGTTTAACAATGGCATAGCTGTCAGTGCTAAAAAAAAAAAAAAGTAAAAATCTGGTAAAATTGTGACTCTAAAATCAAAATCTCAAATCAAATTGTGACAACCCTAATATTATATTATACTACAAAAATACTTTATGTTACTTCAAGTTCTCTTTGCAAAAGTGGTGTCCCAGGTTGGCCCCTTTGCCATGACTGGGTCCACATCCTCCTCCATTTCCTCTTCTTTGGATTTTTTTAACACATAAATCATCACTATTGCGAGGGATGAATTCTTAGCTTAGCTTCATTATTTACTACTATCTTGGTGCAGATGGATACCTGTACCTTGAATACCAACTTGCATCATGGCGTACAATTCAGTAGGTGTGATCATCGTACAGTCCACCTATATTAAAGTTGATATTATACCCACGTTTATGAGATCCTTGGCACACAGTGCAGCTTTCAATAAATTTATAAGACAGCTGAAATCTCACAATCTGTGCCTTATAGTTGTATAAACAATTAAGCACTGTAAATAGTCTAGTTTCCAAATAAGCACCCTGATCAGATGTGACTCTTCATGATGAAGCCACCCTGGAACACCCATCCTTTCCAGTAAATTGTTCTGTCAAACGCCCGTGTCACACTCTCATGTTTTTTGATTCAGCATCTCAAGTCATGAGAGTTCAGGCCGACCGACGGACTGAAGCTCAAAATACCACATGACACTTTGCAGGGAAATGTAGCACGCAGCCGCTAGATCATCTGACGGCTTTTCTTCAGGTTATCCAGGCTTACAGGCATGCACACACCATCACATTAACGGCCGTGCTCCTCGCAGTAATTTACTGATTTCAATTCCCTGTTGGCTGCTGCTTGCTTTTTTTCATCATACTGTAAGGGAAAAATGAGGAATAGTCTGCGAGGTTTCATATATCATGACGTAATTAAAAACACAAATGTGTAGAGATGTCTGTGTGTAAGTTTGTTCATTTTCATGCATGTGATACACTCAGGAAAATTATGTCTTTTTCTCTGCTTCAGTCCAGGACTGTGGTTCCCTCGCGCACGGCCCTCCTCTTCCTCTTCCCCGTCTTTCTGGCCTAGCTCAGCTCCTGAGAGAGCCAGCTCTGCTCTCCAGGCTCAGAGGAGGTGAGCTGGCAGAGGTGATGGCTTTTGATCCTCACACCAGACGCTGTCTCACCTCCACAGCAGACAGGCTCTTTATTCAGTGACGCCTGAAATTAGATGGTACACTTTTTAAGGGGATGGAAATGTCGTGGTGGAATTGGTGTCGGGCGTAGTTCCTGCCAATCACCAAAGCCGCGGCAGCATCTGGAGATATATGCGCTGTGGACTTTATCATCCAGAACAAAATGACTTTTGTCTGTGCATGCAAAATTTTGTTCATTCCACCCAATTTCCGCAATATGTTTCTGCATGTGTGCTATTGTGCAGCCAGTCATGCGTGGGGGAATGCTTTATCTGTGACACAATTGCAGCTCTTCCAGAATTAATTCACCGATGCCTAAATCAACATATGCTCTTGTCTTATACGGTGATTCTGCATATGTCCAAGCTGTTGTCTTTCAAACATCTTTATCAGGGATGAAGGATCTGTACAGTGAGGTCATGTGAGCACCTGCAGACTGAAAAGAAAACTGACATAGAAAGGTAGAGCTTATACAGTTTGTCACTTAACTGGCTGTAGATTTATTACACAGTGAAACTGGACTCCCCTCAGTCTTTTCTGTCTTTGACCACCTCTTCCACTACATATCCCCCCTCTCCCTCTCTCCGAGCAGTTCCCCCCTTCCCTTTCCTCTCTCCTCTCCCCCTCTTTTTTTTCAGTGCTGCAGCCCACCCTGCTCCGAGCTTTAATGGTACATGCCATTAGAAAGCCCATCTCTGGAAGGGAGGAGGGGAGGGTGGTCTCAATCTCAGCTAAGAGGCTACTTTAGTCCCCCAACATAAGCACATTCACAGATGTCTCTGCACGCGTAGAGCCGTCTCACCCGTCACGACAGAGCAGCCTGCATCTGTGTGAAGCAACGAGCCGCGGACAGAGAGGGAGAGAGAAGCAGAGAGGGACAGAGAGAGGGAGAGACACACAAAGAGAGGTAGAGAGGAGGAGAGGAGGAGGGAGGCAGAGCGAGAGAAAGAAGAGGTGAAGAGCGCATACATCGCTGCCACTCTGACGTCTCCCCTCATGCGCCTGTTTCGGCTGGTGTGAGCGCAAGAAGAGGAGAGAAGGGAAAGGGAGGCAAATAAATCCTGGGAGCCTTTGTCCTCTCTTTGCTTTATAGTCCCTTCTTTTTTTATCTCCATCAATCCGAGGCATGAAGGCGGGTGTCAGCTGGCACGGCAGAATAAAAGAAAGGGATGCTTTGAATGCTGCCTCTCTCTCGACAAGGGACAAGGAAGAGGAAGTGGGGGACAACACACAGCAGGGACAAAAACAGGATTTCTAGAATGAATGGGAGTCCTTCTGCCGCATGCGCTGGGAATAGCAGTCTCACACTGAAGTCTCTGAATGAGGTAAAAAAAAAAAATGATGCCACTTTATCTCGCTTTTTTCCCTCTGAGCCTGATTGGTCGCCAGGGTCAGATATGCATCTGAGAGGCACTTGAAAGCATGCACATGAGCTTGACAGAGATGAACCAATTTCCATGCTGATCAGGTTTGGAACAGCAGTGGGGGAGATTGCCATCTTTGTCCCTGGGTCGCTGTGTACGGCAGCGCGGTGGAAGTGAGGGGAAATCTATGCATGTTGCATGCTGCAGAGAGGCAGCACAAGCTGGGGGTAGAGAGAAGAGTCGGCGTCTGTGTGTGTCTGATGAAAAGAACTGCTGATAATCCTCATGATGAGCATTTGGGCGCTGAGATAGCAGAGAGGGCACAGAGAGATTTTCTCTCAACTGACCAGCAAAGCTGCTGCTGCACAAGGTCCAATTAGAATTGAGATTCAGCGAGTTCAGCTGATAAATGCAAATTAAATTCACTTTTTCATGAAATATAAATTTGATCCGGTATCTTACATCCTGTGGAAGAAATCAAATGTATAATGGGGTGGTAGAGCAAAATGCAGTGCGTGTTTTCTAAAGCAAAGTCTGACAGAACACTTTCACTGGTGACCCTGGGGAGCCGTACACTACCTTCCAGACAGAAAATAACAACTTGTCCACAGAAGCGAACAAAAAAGGGGGCATTGGTTTGAGAAAAGGAAAGCTTGAGTCGAAGTTAAGTGGGCTGTATGGTCTTATTTCTGACACCTACCTAGGAAACCCTGGCTCTGGGTGAAAAGATGCAGCACAGGTGCACCAGCAACTCTGGCAAGAAGAAACAACAGTGCTTTGTTTCA
This sequence comes from Lutjanus argentimaculatus, assembly GCA_034769285.1. Classification (NCBI taxonomy): domain Eukaryota; kingdom Metazoa; phylum Chordata; class Actinopteri; order Lutjaniformes; family Lutjanidae; genus Lutjanus; species Lutjanus argentimaculatus. The sequence goes on from JAWZSL010000001.1 coordinate 11,665,488, forward strand.
ACTCATGTTCCTGTTGTACTTCTGGCCACTAATGAGACATGTTTTGACTGTTCTGATCATCTGGGTGTGCATGTCATAAGCAAGTGTTCATGTAAAACATGTGTTGGCAATATCAATATTGCAGGGTTCAGTAGTTAATTATATGTATTTCTTATAGTCAGCAGGGACTCAGTACTCTCATTGGAAAATCTTGCACAGTGCGGTCACAGAGCCAAAGGTCTGGGCTTTGGTCCGAAGTCCTTACTCATGTGTCAAGACACATCAACCTGACTGCCTGGAAGTTCTGACTGGTCCTGTGACAGCATACTGACACCCATCATGACATCATGCATATTAAGCAAATATGCTTTCTCTCAAGCTCATATTTTCACAATCAAGACACTGTGTCTGTGAAAAGGACAGAGGCGATATTGTTGTGGAATTATTAATATGAAAATATCCATTAAATTGATAGTTGAGATTATTTAATGTGGGGCTGTATGATGTACTTTCAGTTTCAGTGTAAGTGTACGTTATATTTAGCGTATATTCATAGTTTTACCTCTCCTCTCCCTTTTCAGATGGGAAACTGCCGTTATATAAGCCAAATATTGCTCTCTTCAAACCAACAAAATCCCATGGCAAAATCAGTAATTTTGCCAAACAGAACATGGGAGTTGTTGGTCTACCTCTGCCTAGATCTGTTGGCTTGTTTGTGTTACTGAGTGACTTCAGTGAATCCAAACTGTCCTTCGAATTACACAATAACAGGAATAAACTGTCAGATCGAGGCAGCAGTAGACCAGTAACTCCCATGTCCTGCAAGGTAAGTCTGGTTAATTTGGAGAGCACAATATTTGCCTTATATAACAGCAGTTTCAAGTCGGAAAAGGCTGTCTGACAGCAAAGTAAAGCTGTGAAAATATTCTAAACATAGTGTATACTGAAGCTAATATTGTTTTTTTTTAGTGGCTAAAATACCTTTTGTTGCTGATGCACAGCAATACATTGCTTAGCTTCTGTGCTGGTCCTCCTCTCTGCTTCTCCAAACTGGGGGCATGCTGGTCACCATCTACTATAGATAATGCTCTGATTATTGATAAGTACTTTATATAACCCCACCTTAAATAATCCAAACGATCCCTTTAATAGCTATTTGATAGATACCTACATCCAGTAAGAGTTGTACTGCTGTGAGTGTGTGTAACCAAGCCATTACATGGGGAAATGAATCCAGATCTCTGGTCACTGTAGGACTGTGTTGCTACCAAGTGATTTACCTATTCGTGCTCCTTCCTTTCTAAACTCCTCATCTGTTCCACAGTCATCAACATACATGACGGCAGCAACACCTGGTGCCCGTTCCTCAGCCTACACAGTATATACGCTCTCAAGCAATGAAGCCGTGCGTGTCCCCAGCTGTTTCTCACACGGGTGTTGGCATGCTTCTGTAGCACTGCACTCTCTGACCATGTATATATTTAGTTTCTGCTCAGTCTAGCAATGTCAGCAAATAGCATCCAGATCTCATTTATGGAAGCTTGTCATTTCACTCTGTGTTCTGGTTGCCCCTTAGCCTTGACCATACAATACATTGAGGAGTGCTGAGGGGACAGAAATACACACGCATGATGTGGCTGCAGTTGTGCCACTGTAGATCATGAGTTACAGTGTGGGATAGAAGAGAATAAATCTTTTGGCACCACTTTAAACAAGGCACACTTACAGTATAACATATACATTGTAATTGATTTCCTTTTTGATGTTTAACAAATGTTTTATTAATGCTTTAGCACTGGACAAACCATTATAGTTCATAAATAAAAATAATTTTTGGTTGCACAGGTGGTGAAGCCACAATTGTGATATGCTTTACTAACACATCTTGCTTTTTTAAAAGAGCTATTAAAGTATTTTATTGCTTCAATCAATTGGGAAATCACCAATATAACTCTCTAATCTCTCTGGAAGAAGGTCAAAGAACAATTGTAACTGGAGTTTGTGAAGCAGAATAACTCTTTATTACTGTAAAGAACCTTCACTTTACAAGCAGTGAAACGTGAAGCAATAAGTGTTGGGAACTCAGAAACACAAAGACAAAGCAAGCTACATCACCACATGCTGCTATTTCCACACAAAATTATTTTTAAATGCAGTATAACAACATATTGTTAAGTGTTACTAAACAATTGATGAATACAGAAACATGCCTTACCATAAAGTGGTACTAAATATAAACTAACACTACACAATAAATGTCATCATAATCCAGATGTTATACAATACAGATATAGATCATGCAGGTGTTGCATGTCCACATGTGGAGTTCACATGCTCAGCAGCATTTCACACATCATTGCACACTGTAATAATGTGCATGAAGCCTGACAAGACGGAGGGATTAGACTTTGCACAAATGTTTTGAAAGCTATTGACAAGGCTGCGGAGGTTTAGAAACAGAGGGCAGCGTGTGGGTGTGTGTAAAGCATCATGTCTACCTACACTGAGAGCGAGCAGATACAGGTTTTTGAACCCCACTCTACTGGGCAAAATTCATTTATGTTTGAAGTCTGTTCAGTGCGTGCTGTAGGTTTTTCTTTGAAGGTAACTGAGCTCCTCTGCAGATTCAGTCATGGAGCGGTCCAGCCTTAGGCAACAGAGGGGCAAAGCAGCAGAGAATAAAACATCGCCTTTATCGCATACAATAGATACTCTATATATCTGAACAGCCCACAGTAATAAGTGTAGGTACATATAGGGGCATATAACCAGAATAGTTCATACAGTCACATACACACACACACACACATAACACACGAGTTCTCTCATACCTTGCTGCTGAATATAGGCATTGGAAAATCACACTCAAGCTCCAGAACCACTTTGTGCTTCATTATAATCAGAATGTGTAACAGAAAGCCAAAGCCACTATAGCAGCGGGAATTCAGTATCAGACTATATTGGGAAAACAAGTGCAGTGTTTACTGGGGAAACATATTCGCCGGTAAATATTCACTATCATGAATACTAACCACCAGTGTCCTGATTTTTTTGAGGCTACATCAATAATTCTCCCGCAGAAGGGTTTCATGTAGACAGCAGAGAAGTTTGAGATGGAAGTGTTACATAGACTACTATAGTTTGCATGTCACTGTATTTACATTTTCTCAATGTTTTGCTGTGTTCAGGACACTTGGGACCAACCCAAAACATTTGTGTTTGACGCAATGGCATTTTTCTGGTGCGCTTACAAACAGCTCATACAAATCCTACAGATTCGACCTTTAACGTAATGCTAGTTTTATTTATTCATGTTAATTAAACTTAAAGTTTCTATTCTTTATTTTCTTGTTCCTCTTATTTTAAGTCTTTTGAATTGAAATGAGTTGAAATGAAAGTACTGTACAGAGTTCAATCAACTCATTAAATTAAGTTTCTAAGGAAATTATAAGCCCATAAGCTGACATCCCAGCATTATTTGAGAGTTAAACACTCCTCTGAAATTTGTTAATGTTCATCAGTGTGACTGAAGAGTTGTTGGTTCATCTTAATATCATCAGCTTATTGCACATGTTTTCTCAAGTACAACTGAATTAATATTGAGTTTATGTGACTGGAAAAGTTTATTTGTTTTGAGTCATTACAAAATTACCTCAACTTGTTTTTTCAAATTCAGTTAACTTAAAATTTTAAGGTGGTGCGGACACTAGCTTTTTTTTAAAAGTTAAAACTAATGGTTTAGTTTTACAGTGTACCTGCTGCAAACATACAAAATACCTGTATGGTCCAGACTAGCTGACTCATACCAAAATGATCAGGATATTGCTTTAAAAGTGCTTAATCTGAATTTTAATATTTCCAATTAAAACCATTTAATTTTCATACAATTTACATAAACAATGACAAATCAGGTTCATATCTCACTGTGACCAATTTTTGAAATACTATTTTTTTTTCTAAAACTCAAAGATTCAAGTTTATCTAAAAGAAAGAAAGGAAAAAATTAGAAGAAATTATTTAAATTAAACATTACAGGCAGACAAAACTTTTGTTAGTCTGTTTCAAAACTGAAGAGTTGGAGCTGGGCTCAAAACTCAAAAATCTATTGCTGAAAATTGCCTTGAATTTTTTTTATTTTTTTTTTTTTACAGTTTGCATTTGTGAAGATTATCATAAGATTAACATAGAGTTTATTTTCTGCATTAATCCAAAATCTAATGGAAAAATCCCATCCCATTGGCTTATTGTAGAGGGAGCCAGAGCGATACTAAGTTCAGGGTTGGCCAACAAATATAAATCATCCCTGCAGCACTCTTTAAAAGCAAAGTCCCTTGTTACAGTTTATCCATTTTCACCTGAAAACATCACTTTTTAAAGGACTGGTTAAGATGCCCTCCTGCATCCTGAAATTGCAGCATTCTTTACAGCATCAGTATGCAGACCACACAGCTTATAGTAAGAAGACCTCTTGTAAGAAGAGAATGCCTTCGGTAATAGAGAGCAAAGAGAAACTGTGTTTTGAAAATGAAAAAGCAAAAAATATTGGCCCTTAAAGTACTAGAAATTTGTGAAGTAGATAGTTATCCTCCACCTCTGCCCATTAGTATTTTTCATTTGTTATTTGGTTTTGCTCAAATGGTAGGATTACAGGGAAGCAGGATCTGCATTAATAAGTAATGGTTGCTTGTATCAATGGTGTTTGCTCTTTAGAAATTATATAAGTCATTTTCTTTTAACAGTCAAAAGTCTGAATTGTCTGAAAATACAGTGTGTGATGGCATGGTTTGACTTTGGCCTTGGCGGTCCCAAAGGCAGGGGCTTAAAACGCACTGGGCACGTCCCCTTTTTAATGAACAGCTTAGAAGCAAAGTTATAGCAGAATGAAAACTAAGAACAATCTGTTGGGCCTTGCAGCAGTGCTGTTGTACCTCTGTGGATTACACTCCATGGGGCACTTAAAATCTGTCTGGCTGCCCATTAAGACAGCCACTATCCTGGCTCATTAATGTCCTGCAGAGGAATTAGAATAAACTGTGCTCCACAGACTCGTGCTGGCAGAGGTTCTCTGCCGTCTCTCCAGCAGCTTTTCTCCCTCCAGGGACAGCAGTTGTTTGCCCGAGGTACATCAGAGCAGCTTGGAGTGACCAGCAACACAGAATAATTAGATGTTCAATTCCTCCAAACTGCGCTAGCTGTTGAATTCATCCTGACTTGTTTCAGCAATTTCAGCAAAGGTTGCCAAATATAATCACTGTGCAGGACATCACCACTCACTTAAATGGGAAATGGGGTTTGAAAACGGAGGATTATAAAAGGAGGGTGGGATGCTGTCCTGGAAGTAGTGAAGCAGTACGAGTCACAATTGAGTGCATTAAAACCAAAGGAAGTGCTTTAAGTCTAAGTAAAGCTAGATTTTAATACAATATTTCTGACATTTTTCCCACTTTGTGTTGTATTGCATAAAAGACTTTTAAGGCTCATTTATGCTTAACATTAGTTACGTATACATATGGATGGAGCCCTCTGTCTGTAGTCTGCGTTTATTTAATCCATATTTGTGCACATTTTCTGAAAGCTTATGATACACTTTTTTGGTTTTCTCTTTCTTTTATGCAAGATATGTTTGGATTTGAGAACATCAGCGGCTGTCGATGTCTTGACACTGACCAATGCAGCTTTTATAATTTCAGTCAAACTGTATTAGATATTCTTATTTTTGAAAATTCTCTCAATTCATTCAACGGAAAAGCAGGTAAAAAATGTGGGAGTCCTTGCAAATATGTCATTATTGCTCATCATGCTGAGAGTGGAGACCCTCAGATTTTATTGCTCTTTTAGTTGATGCTGTCATGCTCCAGCTGGCTATAAATAAATTCACTTTTATATCATGTTGTCAAATGAAAGCTGTTTTTTTTTTCAGCAACAGAAACCATTGTGCTATTTAGAACAGCTACACTAAGAGAGAGGATTTTAGTTTTTCTTATTTCAGTCCTTCAGGGGGAGTTTTATTGCAAACGAAAAAACCTTACAGCAAATGACTGTTTTTGCTCATAACTTTTGCATTTGCTGAACAAGTAGTTGGTGTGAGTGTCAATAAAATGAACAGCGTCATTTCTGGCTTTTTTTTTCTGTAGGGATTTGCTGCTAAGGCTTGTAATACTGTTTACTGGTTCAATCAGTAATGCTGCACGATTCAAATAAGTTTCCCCGTTTTCTTAATGAATTTTTTTGGTTTAATCTCATTATGTGTATTTGTGGTTGCCCGTGGCCCCTGAGGGCAGTACCGCTGTGTTAGAAAAAAGAAGGTATTAGGGACAGCTGGCAGTGTGGTATCAGTTGTGTTCACATTCATCAGGCCTGCTGCAGATTAGAAGACGGAGCAGAGATGCGACTGGAGGCGTATAGTATGTGCAGTCACATAGCGCATTGTATATACAGACACACAGGCACAGACCCTCCTCCACACACACACACACACAAAGATGCACAGTCTACAATATCTACAGGCACAAACACTAAGCAGAGCTCCTGACCCAGCCCTCGAGCTTTACCTCCCCCACTGTCAGACCATATTTTGCCACACACAGTGAAGAATGGAAGAAGAATAGGGTGGATAACACTTCTTTTCTCTCTCCTATCTTCAGATATTTCCTTTGAGTGTTACAATTACATAACATAGGAGCGCAAACAGGAAGAGCACCGTTCTGTCTTTCATGGCAAAATGAGCTTAACCTATAATCAGCATGGTGGAGGCGACTATATGTTATACAGTAGGTGTCTGAGGTCAGGAGGCTGAGATGATCATTTCACATTATGACAGGGGTCATTATGTCATGAGGTCATCCCTTGTCATCACCAGGTCCACACAACAATAATATGACCTGACAGCAGTGGTGAGCACTGTGGTGGGTGAGGTCTGTGTGAGTTAACAGAGTGACGCAGTTTACTGAATACATACATGATATCATAAATCTACATTGACATAAAAAAATGTATAGCAATATGACCAAATCATTCTGAATTAGGGGTTTTATCACATCAAAACAAAAACAAAAAATGTAGTTTGATGACATTGATCATGGGTGTTGTTTTCTTCACTGTTAAACTACCATAGCTAATTAAAATCTATCTGACATGACTCAGGCAGAAATCGTGTTCATGGGCGAAGTAAAAGTCTTCTTCACGTAGCTTTTCAACATATGTGACATAACCTGTATTTTCCGGATGTTATAGCAACTAGCTTGGCACATCTAGCAGTAGACACGCTGTTACCTTGAATATGTTATAGATTTCTCTGCATTTAAACATTGTTGGAAACATTTGGGGTAAATTAAGAACACAACTCAGCTATAAATAATACACATTACACATTATGGCTTTAAAAAATCGATTAAATGGCATTAGGAGAGTATTAACTTTCCATATTGTGATGTATTTTGGATTGAACAGGATAGGCAGGTGGGCATAACTTTGTTGAAAATTTGATTAATGGGTGGATGTCATGATTATTTGTTGAAATTGGCTGGTTCAAGCCTATTTAAGCACACGTCATATTTTGTTTTGCAGGAAGAAAAAATGATTTGTTTTTGATAATACAAAGGAATTGATTTTCTACAACTTCTTTTACAAAACCAACCCCATCCACAGCCTGTTCACCCTGCTGCCATCTGGCAAGAGATACATAAGTACCCGCTGCTGTAACCCTGTTGTAATGATAAATATCTGTCTTGTATGTTTGTATCTTATATTTTCTTTTGGCATATATTGTTACAATATGATGGCGGTGATCTAAAAAGGTTAAAAAGGCATTTTTCATTTCATCCCAACTTGTCATTTGTTCAGGTTATAATTAGATGTGATGGAAAATGTGCAAGAAAATGATCAAACCTGTTATTTTCAACTTGAAGTTCATTACTGATGTATTATACTTACCACGATTGAGTCTATTATTCACAGCTAAGACTACCAAATTGGAGTGGTTTTAGCGGTGAATCTCCCATATGAGCTCTTATTCTTTTTTTGTCTGTGTGATAAACATCCAGTTCCTTCCAGGGATCGCTGCTGTAATTACTCACAGATTAGGCAACAGCAATGGCAAACACACGGCACAACAAAAAGTCCTGGTTTTGAGGCACAAACAAGCTTTCTCAATTACCCTCTTTAGAAAATCCTTGAGGCTTTGTTGTAAATCCCTCAGCTTTAACAAGAGCTATAAGTGTCTGTCCATCTCTGTCCGGGGAAAGGATCACTTATGGACATGCTGGGAGATTATTTCAGTAACCTCTCAAAGACAAACAAGATCACCATTACCACGTGTTGCTCACTCAACAGATGTGGTGGCATCACCCAGCTGCAACAGCAGTTGAAGTCAGTATACCTAATGTGAAATCTGATAAATACCTGACCGGCAATAGCTAGAAAATCGCCAATTACAGCAGGAATCTGACATGTGAAAAAGGAGATCACATCTTGAAGAGATCATTCTGTGTTTCCCTGAAGGAGTGAACATTACTGAAGTTAATACACACAAACTGTAAATACAGAGTATGTAAGTGTTTGACATTTATAGATTAACAGCTCTCCAGCACCTAATGAATCATATACTGACTGAGAAAATGGATTAGTAAATGCAGGAATGGGAGTTAAGAGGACAGCAGAGGGACTTTAGACATGTTAAGATATCTACATCTTGCTTTAGCCTGTCGTCATCCTTCAAAGTGTGGTCACACTGTAAAAATAGCCTTCTTTTCCAACTAGCTTTTTGAACTCTTATTTTAGACATGCCAAACAAAGCAAGAAAATCCTGCTCTTGGGGCACATTCAGACAGAATAAGGCATCACTATGAAAACATCAGTCAAACAGAGTCAGCTTTTAGAGAAAACCTGACCCGATGTCACATCTGTGGTGGCAAATCACGTTATAAGCCAGCAGAATACTCTACAGTCATCTTGTTATATCTTTGAAACTAGGTGCTATCTATGTGGAGTTCATGGGCCAAATGACAAAGCTCTCCCTGTTGTGTACTTGCTTGGTTTATTTTGTGTGCTCAGCTTTAATGTCTAGTACTGGCTTGCGGTTTATGCTGAAAAATAGCGACACCAAGCAGCTTCCTTTGGTTTGTGTCCATGTTTGAGAGAGAGAGGGAGAGCAGTGGTGATCCTGCAAGATAGAGAGTGAATGAGGAGAGAGAGGTGGTAGCAGGGAAATGGTGAATCAAAGAAATAAAACATTATTTTATGATTGTTTCACAGTGGTTACGGTCTTATCACAAATAAACACAACGCATATGCCCACCCCCCCGCAACCTGGCGACTAATGAAATACTGATTGCCTCTCAGTACACCCTTTCTAGTGTAAATCTAATTAATTTAAGACTTTCGATCACCAGACATTTGATTCATTATGAAAATCATTATGAAATTTACTGTATTATCCTACTTTTCTCTGCAAAATGTGTTAAGGCATGTTAACCAAAAAAATAACATCTTTCTTCAGATCATATTTGGCCATACAGTCTCTCTCACTCTCCCCTTCCAAGCACGTAGGAGAACCGAAGGTGGCCGCAAAAATGGAAAAGTCCAAATCAAGAGCCAGTGTTCGTCCATTGAGGGCTACTGTAGAAACATTTAGGTGCAACTTCGCAACCTCTGGAGATATAAACAGCTCATTCTAATGTGATGAAGATACAACAATTCTTATTTTCAGATGAGTTTACACTCATGAAAACACATATAAACATTACATTCAATTTCTGCCATATTCTGCCAATACAACCCAGAAATCTTAGACACTGGACCTTTAAATGCCCAAAAAATAGAGAGCTCAGCAGACATTATGGTGGCAACTTTTGATATTTCACCTTTTTTTACCCTTCAGAGCCCCGCAGCAGCACATTGTTGTGTAGAGCTTCATCTTTGTTTTCGTGGTTTATTATGCAGATGCAATCTACAAAAGACATCTTCCTCATTATTAAGCAGAGTTTTCATGTGTATTGGGAATCCATTGTCAGTGTTAATGATGATTCCAAGGTGTAAGAATTCATCAACAGAGTCAACCTCATTTCTGTTGATCTTGATAGAGGACAGAGGAACTGATCCGGTGTTGGCAACACATAAGAGCTGATGTTGATAGCTTCAAACCCAGTAAACTGTAAGAGGAACAAGTAAGTTAATAGATAAACATAATAGATAATAGCACATTCTTGACATATCATTTCACAGTGGGAGGAAACTGGAGAGTGTTTCTGTTGTTGCATTACATTCAAAGGCCTCTTCTACACCCTTGTAGACCCTAACCTAACCTGGTAGAACCTTTTATAAAGGTTCCACTTGGAACCTCTCAGAGAGTTTTATCTAGACTCCAACATAAAGGGTTATACCTTGAACCATCTGTGAGAAATTCCTGTGAGATGTTCTTCTTTGGTGTATTAGTTAATAATAACTGCCTCTGTGGGGCATTTATCCAGATCCATATTCTAAGGTGCTAGTAAGAACCCACCCAAGGGTTTGCACCGTTTCAGAGTGGCAGTCTCTCCCACATTTTGTTATGATTTTCAGATCTAATTAATTGATTGAGTGCCTTGATGAGGATGTTGATGAGATGCAAAGTAGTATACAGCAGCGTGACGGATCCAAATACAATCTCACACCTTCTAGCCCTGTATCTCAGCCCAGCAGTGTTGTGTAAGGTGCTGCTCTGGACCTCTGCAAACAGCTGATCAGTGCAAAATAAGAAGAAATGCCAGAGTTAGTGCATTATGGCTTCCATTTTCTAAATGATTTTCTAGATCTGAGACCAATCTGATTTACTAATCTACCCCACGAAAACACTATTAAAACCATGACAGTTTTTTCATCCCTCCATGCTGAATGTGCTGAACTCATTTTCTGCCATGGTGCAATCATCCTTGTTACACAGTATGAAATGGGATTGGCACAGAGAGAGGGCTGTCTGGTTTTCCTATTCGGAGTTACTAGAGGTAATGTAGGCAGCAGTTGTGACTGTTTTGACTGAGTGAGATGGATAAACACTCATTTGCAGCAGGGAATTACTCTAGATTAAATATTAATAAATGTTTTTTCCTTGTGTGGTATATTTACATTCCCAGACCAACAATACCAACACAGCAAAAAGCTCAAGTAGACGCAAATACAGAAGGAAATGTGTCAGAGCAGAGGGAGAAATTTATTTTTGTTCCACTGTTAAATTAAGTCTTATTAGCATTGGAATTTCCAAACATCCAAACTTCTGTCATGACCTGAAATTAATTGTGTGGAAGTTCAAACAGTTTATGGTATGTGACTGACAGGAGTGAGAGGTGGAAGAAGTTAACATGCAAAAGAAGCTTCAACATTTCTGCAGTTCAGAGCTGCCAGATGCTGTAATGCTCCATGCTGAAGAGTGAGAGATGACAGGCCTTAGATAACCTGTTGTTATTGTTCCTGTCGTTGCTCGCATGACATTTCATGTGCAGTAGGCGCCAATTACGTCTCACTCACAGCGTTGCATCTATGAATCACTCTGACACACGGGTAATGAAGGCAAAGTGTCCACAGTTTCCTTATGAATGCTGAGAAGCTGGTGCTAGTATACCATTAAAATGTGGGTTTAAAGGGACAGCTCACCCAAATTAAAAAATACATATTTTTTTCCACTGGCCTGTATAGTGCTATTTATCCATGTGGACTGTTTTCAATGGGAGATGCAGAGTTTTGGAGATTTCGACCCTGGTGAAGTCGGACTTCTCTCAAATATAACACGTCAGTGACACTCGGCTTGTGGTGCTGAAAGCACCAAAAATACATTTGAAAAAGTCAACAGCAGTGTCTCCACAGACCTTGTGAGCAGTTTCATGTAGCAACTCATTTCTTTCTAGTAGAAAGAAAATAGTCATTGTGGATTCTATTGTAGAAAAAAAAATAGTTCCTACAGCTCAAACAGCTCACAGTAAAGTCTGTAGATTATCTTAAATAAACGCCTCATGATATCCGGGGAAAGACGTTTCTTTTGCATTTTTCATAGGGACGTAGCAATAATGAATAAAAAAAGATTCCATTCTGGACTGTGACAGTATCTACCTCAATATTACATTTAAGGGATGATGAACAGTGAGCAGATCATCATTTCGAAATGAACCCCAGAGGTTGGTGCAGGAGCCTGATGTGAAGTGGAGGCGTCTTGAATCACCAGTGAATCTCCAGCTGTGGCTGCTATTGTTGATTGAGGAACCAGCAAAGAGGGGGAGGGGACTTGAGCTCAGTTGCCGTCCGGCCTGGCAGCAACAGTATTAGTGTGACCTGACGTAGCTTTTGTTTATATTCCTCTTTCCCTGGTGGGTCCGGTAGTCCTATTTATGCGGCTTTGTTTCTGTTTCTACTTTGATGTTGCTTTAGGGTAGAGGGAGGAATATTTTCTGGTCTTTCAGTCCTCAGTTAGTTTGGGGTTTGGGTTAGTTATAGGTTCTTTTCTGGTTCAGTTTTTTTAATTTAGGTCACTCACTTTACTTGTTTGTTTCAATAAAATGAAACATGTTTTTGTAACTCTTGACTAGTCTGATTGTGTTAGACCTATTTTGATTAACAAGCTTTTCTAGGGGTTGTGACATCATTCAGGGGCTCATCCGGGCTATACAGAAATAATGTCATAATTGACCAGAATTGATCCAGAATTGAGTATTTCACAAAGCCATCTAATAAGGTTATTTGATTTATTTTATTGTTTTTGTTTTATTTTGCAAGAGGACTGCTACTGACTCCTGCATTGTTTTTGTTTTTCAATTGTACATAATTCAACATTAATTGCCAAGGATGTTTCATGCCAATTTATTGCCAGTGCTTATGTTATAGTGGGCTACTTTTGCTTTATTAAGGAAGGAAAGCTTTAAAGGAAAAGCAAATCTAATATGAACAAAAATGCTGTACACATTTTTCATTTTTTTTATTTTTAATATTGTGATAAATATTGTATTATGGGCTTTTATTGTGGTATTATCATACCTTGAGTTTTTGGATCCTTACATCCGTAGTTTTTCAAATGTATTTTGTTAGTGCTTTGAGCACTACACACCAAGAGCCATTTAGTTCCATTATATTGGAGAGAAGGCTGATATCTACAGCTGATATTTCCAAAAATCTGGAGAGACAAATAGAACTACAGGCCAGAGTAAAAATACGTATTTTTGATTTTGGGGTGAAATGTCTTGTTCTGTTTTTCCTTCACTTTTATTAACATGAAATATTTTCTCTGACAGACCCTCTTGACCTGAGGAGGAGAAGCCTCTTTGATGTGGCGTGTTGTTTGAGTGGCTGTCAGAAATCCAACTAATTTCCAAAATTGATTTAATGTCAAAAGTTTTAAAGAGCAAGGTGACCTGTCGGAGCATCTACCAGGCCCATTTATCGCCTTTCTGCTTTGGACTTTAATTAATAGTTTTATATGAGCCATGAGCAGCAAGTCTGACCTGCATTGCACCAGACTTAATTTGCTGAGCTTCTTGGCTGTAAGAATTAATTACCGTGAACAAACTGTAAAACACAGATACAAAATAAAGAGCTTAAACTGTTCATGCTCATAATCATTTTCATAATCATTTTATAAGTGATGTGTGAGTGTACCAAAGAAGGCTGTCAAGCTATGAATACGGTGGTGATTTTTTAAGGTTTATTATACATTTTGATTTCACAGCATGGGGAATCGCTGACAGACGTCCACCCTCATTTCTCCACTTAATGCTGACCAGCAGGTTTACATATACAGTCCTGAGGGCTGCGGCACGATGCCCCTCAGGCAACGTCTGCTGAGCCCGACCAAACCATCTGACTGCAGATATGATGGCTGAATATTATCACTTAGAGAATATGTGGAAATTATTAGAGCAGAAGTTGAGTAGACTAATGACTTGTGCATACATGGTATGGAATCTATGCTTTGTATCAACTGGGGTTTAGTCCTGTCTCAGAACAAACCCTTCAGGTTCATGATAAAGAAAATCATTTAAATGTGCTATGAGGAGCTTTTAACTGGTTATGAAATAATTTAATACCGATACCTCTAAATGACCTATTTAAGCAAATTTAAGACCATCAGTGAGAAGATTGGATATTTGTATACATTGTTCTTAATGCCTGCCACTGGGTTGATTCTCCTTGAAATTAGATTAAACTATTTATAACTTGCAGACCAGAGGAGCCTATCTTTAATTTTACAGACAAAGTTACAGTGAGTAGTATGTGGCCAGTTAAAAAGAAGTTTTGGTTTTGACATTATATTGTGTGGTTATAGCAGTGGAAACACGGGGGCCTCCACAATAAATATGAAAGTTCCTTGTAGCCACCTTAAATGTCCAATATAGTATAAAATAAAAAATAAAATAAAAATAAAAAAAGTATGTTTTTATTAATCATCTGAAAAGAAGAATGGTTGTTTTTGTTAACCTTAGAATGAGCCGTTTATATCTACAGAGGTCTTGTGTCCTCTTTCACCATGTTGCAATGTCATTTTTCTACAGTAGCCCAGAAGGGACAAACCAAACACCGGCTCTATAGATGGCGTCCTACCACACCTAGACCGAAGCAAAATGTGGCCCGGAGGCTGGATCCAGCCTGTGATCATGAGCACTTGGAAATATTGCAATTAAAATCTAATAAAGACAGTCAGTATTTTTTGCTTACTGTTAAACTGTTATTGGACCTTTATTCTGAATGAGGTCAGTCCCGTGTTCATTGATAATGATAATGGACTGCATCCTTTATATTAAACTGTAAGTTTAATGTAAGTACTCACTCAGTACTGTACATTAATGTTCACATTGTCCTTCTTCTTCTATTGCTGCTATTATCATTGCAACTTTTATCTGCCATGCATGGCATACTGTAAAACTCAGTGGAAAAAAGAGAGTGAGATGAAGTGTCTGCAAGCTCGCTGGCAGATGCCACAAAATCCTACACACTGGTCCTTTAATATCACCACCGTCCTTTAGCATTTTTAGATTTACACTGACCTGATCCAACTATGAGCTCATTGTCAGTGAATGATTTAAGGATAGTCATTTCCCTGTTAGAAAGGTGATTCATGAATGTCCCTGTCTAGTTTTGTTTTCAATAGATCAACATAACTTTGCACTGAGGGAGCGATTATACTGTCTCCTCTCAAAACTCTAGTACAGTCTGAGAGCAGTTCAATGAGAATGAATCAGTATTGTAGTCATTTTGTTCCCATGAGAGACTCAAGTGAACGTCTTGTTTATGTCTGCCTCGTCTTTATGAAGTACAGAGAGAACGGAGCAGAACTTTGTTGCCAGAAACACTTGTTGTAAATTACTACTGCTGCAGAGATAAAGTGGTAGTTCCATTAAATGCCATCTAGGTATCAGACAGTGTAATAATTATTTGTGCTGCCTGGTTGTTGACACATGTATGTGATGGGGTGGTTAGTGGAGAGTACTGTACGGTGATCAAAGCGGCTCAGTGAAGTTGGCAAAGGCAGGATCTGCTGCTTGGCCCGAGGCGGAGTCCCCGCTGGAGCCAGCCAGAGTCTGATGGGGTCCAGTGCTCCCACATCCGTCATCCTGATATGACTCATGTCACAACAGCTTAAGTCAAGTTCAGTACAAGAACATTTGACTTTAGCCTGAAATGCAGGGGTTCCTTTTCCTGTTTTTACACCATTAATACCTCCTATTGCTTTCAATTTAAATTCAGTGATTGGTTTGATATTACCACATACTATGTGGGGAAATGGATGCAAGCTTGTGATTAAATGGAAACAGTAATCATTTAGTCGTGCAAACAGACAAAATGAGTTAATTACGCCTCTGAGCAGAGGAGGGGGGCTTGAGTAACATGACTTGAGTCGAGTCAGGCTCATGATAAAAGACTCATCGTGACTTTTACCTGGTATTCATGACTTTAGATATACTCTTGAGGACGAACAACTCAACAGGACTTGACTTGTTTTATTACATATTTGCATTTTTTCAGATAGTGAGAGATTACATTTTTGTGTTTGAAACATGATGGGTGATTTTTTGTACAATGCGCTTAAACCTGGCAATCTACTGGATGCATAAAAGCAGCTAATAATAACATTTGGACTGAAGGATTATGTTGTTGGTGACACTTAGTAAGAAGAGAACGGCAATATGTGAGATCTGCAGCTCAAAATCAATATCCAACTTCATCCATCACTACAAAACCCACAAAGAAAGGTATGTGAATGTTAATTTTTACCGATGTTATTGGCTGGTCAAACGTTAGCTAGAAAGCTAATGTTAAGTTTAAGCTTTGTTAGATTTGGCTCCTGTTTATACTTCACAAATATTTGTAGCTATACCCTACAAACACATTTTGTCCCAACAACATTGTGATTGTGACATATCATTTGTCACATTGTAACAACTTTACTGCAACATTATAGTTACAATGTTACCGTTAGTTATGTTGCTGCTAGGCTGTTGAAAAGTTACAACGTAACAAGTATTCTACGGTATCTTTGCAATGTCTGTTTAGTGTCCTCTGTATGATGTTTCCTGTACTTTATATGACATTGCTGCAACATTGCTCAAATGTCACATCTCCAAAAAGTGGTGGAAACACTGGGACAGCACACAGCAACATTTAAATTAACACGCTGGAATATCACTTGGTAGGTTGCCATAACATAACATGCCGCAAAAGTTATGTTGCAACTTTTGCAATGACATTACTGCAACACTCAGTGTTAGTAAGGTAGAGCTATAAATTTCAGGGCTCTACTCTCCATTGGTATTTATGTTGGAGGCTTGTCACTGATTACCACAAAATGTCAAATACCAATAAGATTTATCAGGTGTAAGTAGGATGCAACACTGTTCATTAACGTTGAAAATAAAACTTTTCATGACCATCACCTTTTATTAACTGATTTAAATGTGTTAACAGGGGTAGGTCATCAGAATTTTGTATGACTTGACTTGTGACTTGCTTGACTCATAGCTGATATTCGACTTGGATTTGCTTGATTCTCACCACAGTAACTAGGCCATTGCTCAGACTTGAGACTTGCTTATGACTTGCACATGTGTAATTTACTCCCACCTGTGCTTCTGAGACTTGATATCAGAATATATCAGAATTCTTTTAATCATGGCTGCTGGTGTGTGTGTTCATGTGTAACATGCTTCCCTCACATGTGTCTTTTGTCCTTTGCCTGCATGGGCATCACTTCACATTACTGAAACAGGATGATTTGAATGAACGCCAAGAGGCTGTGCTCGGTTACATGCAGCTCAGTGCAGCAGTCATTGCTAAAGATAACTGTAGACAGAACAATGTTCACACTGAGCATAGGAGTTGAGTTATAATACGCAGTGGGTTGGAGGCCCGAAACAAATGCCCTTGTGTGATTGATTACACGCTACAAGCTAATGAGATAAACAGAGCCTGAATCGATTCAGTCGGGGAGGAATCATGCCAGAGGGGCATATGCAGCCGTGTGCAATGGCTGTATTGACACGCTCATATTCAAAGACCCAGTGAAAGAGACCAAGCTGCGCTTTTGGCTGAGAACAGAGCCGTGTCCTCTTCCGCTGCATGGAGCTGCTTCGCCCACCACTGCAATCAGGGTCAATGCTGCTCAAATCAAATGCTCGCGATGGGATCTGACAAGTTGGGTACTTACCACTGAACAATCACTGCTAAGAAAAACCTTTCTCTAGTCAAAGGCAAACAAGACAGGGGCTGTGTAGCAGCCAGTCTTGCATTAACAGACAGACATGGGACAAAAAACACCTTTAACTGTAGTTAGTGGCAAAGCAAATTACAGTATGAGCATGGATGACCATCAGCCCAGTTTAGGGACTAACTGCTGAAGCTGCTGCAGTCCTCGGCTCATTGGCTAAGGGCAGATGCACTGATATTCCAAGTGCAGTGGTTAACCAATTAAAATCTTATGAAGATGCCTAAGAGGATAGCAGGTGACACATGTATGAGTTGAAATGTGGAGCTGCATGCAGCGACTAATAATAAGAATAAATGGAGGGCAGAGAAAGCACAGGGCTTAGGAAAAATGCCCCATTGAAATATCACATGTAATTCTGTTCTTCCATCAAGTATTACACAAGTATTTTGTGCTAAGATTCTTTATAGTAAGTGTTCTTAGGCCCATCTTGTTCGAACCACTTTGAGTTTTCCAAAGCAACTAAATAATAAGCCCTTTTAGTGTTGAAGTCATGATTAGGTTGTGGTGTAAGTCGGAGGCAAAGCAGCGGAAAAACTGAGGCAAACCACCTGAGAGTGTAGGCCAGATAACCAAGTGAATACACTATATCACCTTGTGCTGTTGGTAGGGGTGGAGGAAATACTCAATTCTTAGATGCATCGCAATGCGGAGTGGAAGATTCTGAAATGATTCAAAATCGATTTTTCTAAATGTCAATGAACATAATGTTGATGGAGCTTTTCGCAGCAGTTAACAGGGAAAGAAGCACTTCATCTTCTCTAAAGGCAGCGGCTGCAATCATATTTTAATTTAGTGTCTAAATAATTGCGTTAGCGAGACGAAGGTGAGGTGTATTGTGAAAACTTTTTACCGTCATCCAGAGATGTCAAGTCTTTCACAGAGCAGAGCAGCGATCAGCTATAACGAACGAGAGCGGCTGAGCATTTAACAACTTCAGCCAGCTCTGAAGAAAATCACTCTCTGCTCAGTCTGTTTCATCGTAAAAACTCTGCATGTCGGATACCGAGGTCTTTCCTCAGAGCTGACGGTGCAGCAGAGAGGCTGCTTGCCACTGCTGGAGACACAACGTGAATAACACCACACACAGCGAAACACTCCCCCTCATTGTGTTATTGTCACACAGGCAGGGGACTATAGGATTCTTTCAAACTGATTAATTCATTAATTAATGCAGTTAAGTGTATGTGTCTTGTATTTCAGGGAAACTGGAGCAAGAGACTGAAAATTGTGCCCCTCTTTCTATTCAGTCAAAAATAGATTCTGAATCAAATCAGACAGATGGGTTTTCCCCCTAAATGTGTCATATGCAGCATCTTTCTTCTAAACAGGGCTACTTCTTGGGTTTTGGTGAGGATGTCTGAACGTGAGCAGCTGCAGATCATAAAATCCAACCGGCACCACATGGCTTAAAAGTTTAAGATGTTGATGCATCGAGATGCATCAAGAATCGTTTGTCATCGAATCATTGCCCCCTGAATTGTGATCGAATCAAATAGTGAGGTACCCAGAGATTCCTACCGCTAGTAATGGCACACAATTGAAGTTTTATTGTGGACCAGGTACCACTGCCAGTCAAACAAAATTGAAGACAACTCTGGTTAAAAGCTGTAAAATGAAAGCTGGGAGATGTGTGCAAGCCATGACTAAACAAACAAAATGAACTCACAGAATGTCAAGAAAGGAATTATACTCACACCTGACTCCTTATTTAACAAAAAAATACAACCAATCACCTTCTGAATTTTAAGTTTCTCTCAACAGACTCAGACTCAAAACCGTCATTGTCAGTCTTTACACTGTTAGAACCAGCTACGGTCGAATAAATACTTAATTGACTGTGTTAGATGCGAAAATGGTGCGGCTCTAGTGAGTATGTACTGTACTCATGGAGCAGTGCCTGTTACATGTCCAGACCAATAAATTAGCAAAATAAAATGACAAATACTGCCAAAAAAATACAAAAGGCATTTGCCCATATATTCATCCAATCATCCAACCCATACACACCTAGTGAGTGTCAGCCAGTCTGGTCCCTTTGTTTAGAGATGAAACAAGCCAACAAAACTTGCTAGCTATTGTTAGCTAACATGTTTAGGGAATTGTTTTGCCTCCACCTAAGCACCATCTACCAAAAAACATCGGAATGTTTACCAAGGGATAAGGGTCCATAAGCAAGAAATTTTCTCTAACCCTTAGTGTTGGACCCTCTCACACCTTTAACAAGAGAATGCAAATACGACAGAGTTGATTTTGATCATGTTGTAATCTAATTCTTACCAGCACTGAGATTCTTTGACCCAGTGAATTTTGAGCCCTTTGCCGCTCTCTTATAAGCCTGACAGAAAGGGAAATACGATCGGCTCCAGGAAGGACATTCAGAGGAGGTGTGTTTAATTGGTTGTTCTATGACTGTGTCACTCATGTCTTGTCTGCACACCAAAAGACACAAAGGGGCGAGTCATCAGTCATGGAACGGGGAGATACAGGAGAATCTGGCCACACTGACTGTTTGTTTTTTTCACAGAGGACAAAGGGACCGCAGTGTTTGTGTTGCTCTTGTGCTACTAAAGACTTAAAGAGCAAAATCCTAAATTTCATCAGTGTCCAGTTGCAAAAAATTCATTTGCCGTAGTGTTTGATCACAAGCCTTTAGGCTGCAAGCAACAGGGGAGCGTCTGGGTCATTGCAGCTCCTCCACAGACGAGCGCTACACAGAGAGAGGGGCTGCCCGCTTTTTCATGTGATTCCAGATTTGCCCTACGAGGGTGACATTTCTTTTTGCTGCAAAGGATTAAATGTGTGTGAGTGTGTGTGTGCATGAGTGCACATGCTGTATGCGCCCATTAGTTTTAATGTTTTTCAATGCTTTACACCACATTTGTAAAAATTAACTTGAGAGGCTTTTTTCAACATACAAGCACAATAAGGCCGGATCTCTGACTGTGAATTAGAATTAATCAAAGTTAAATTTGTAAAATAGTTAAAGACACCACAACAATTTACCCCTGCTGCCTTTCATATTTTGTATCCCTAATTTTATAACAGTGCACACATGAAGTCAGGCTATTAATTTCATTATTGTAATGAAATCTCTAATCAGTCCCACAGCACTTCACCAAGTTATTCATTTGCTAATGTAAAAACCCAAATAGTGGTTTTGTAATTTAATGATAGTGACACAGTTAATAACATAATCCTTTACTGCTCTATTTAAATTCAAACAAGTGATTTCATAAGAAGTCATATATTTGCATAAAATAAGGACAAATTCCATGAGAAACCAAATTTCCTTCATATGCACGTGTATTAAGCGTGCTAACACTCTATATGCTCATTTCAGCCAAAATGACCAGCATGTTCTCAGTGTTGAGTTAAAACAACAACAGCCACAGGAAAATCAAACAGCCTTTTCTGAAAATTACATTCAAATACAATTAGAGCTGCAATGACTAAGTTTTAACTATTAAAGGAGAAACCTGTAATATATTTTCTGTAATAAATCAAAAATTACCATAATATATCATCAAAAATTAAGGAAACGTGTATTGAAATGCTCGCTTTTTTAACAACAATGCTACAACCGCAGTGTCCTCCTTTAACATTTCCATTGCAGACCAGAATGTCTCTCTTTGTTTGCCCATTTCACAACAGTAATGTTTGCAGAATGAGAGAGTATCTGTTCATGAGTCATAAAAATCATTAATAATGTTTTAGAAGGAGTAGATGTTTATAATGATTAAATTCAACAATATGTGAAAGGAGTCTGGCAGACAGTGAGACAGGAAGTTACTGAACTGCAGCTCTAGAGTGTGTACTTTCAAAGCAGTGGGCTTTTGTTTGCAGGATAACAGCTTTACACTGACAGTCAGCTGACAGTTAAAAACAGCTGGTCAATTTACAGTGTAGGACTCGTCACTTGTTATTGTCCAATTACAATGTTGCACTCGTCTGGCACTCCTGCCTGAGCTTGTCTGGGGAGGACGGGGCAGGCGGAAATAACGCACTTCAACCATAGATCATGTATTGGTTTCATCCTATTTAATACACTGTCTATGGCCCCAACTTGCTCTTTGTAGTGCAGTACTAGGTTTTGGATGTGCAGTTGTTACTAATTGCTTTTTTTCATTAATCTTCAACTATTCTGATAATCGATTAATCAGTATTTTTTTGAAAGAAAGAAAACTCAAAATTCTCTGATTCTTAAATGTGAATATTTTCTTTTTTTTAACTCCTCTGTGACAGTAAACTGAATATCTTTGGGTCGTGGGAAACAAGACATTTTAGGATGTCATCTTGAGCTTCAGGAGACAATATTTTTCACCCTTTTCTGACAATTTATAGACCATCAAGTAACGATCACAGATTAATCAACAATCAAAATAAATGTTAGCAAAAAACAAAAGTTGTCGACTCTACGGTTCACTGGCACACTGAGTTCACTGCAGCAGTGACACTGGTGATAATCACCTATGATTAATAGGAGCTGTCAAAATGTGGTTTCTAACATGCAGAATTCAAATACAGAGAGGAAAAACAAGCTTTTACACCACGTACAAAGCAGGGAAAGGGGATGAAAATCAATAAGGCTCCAGCCATGCCATACTACGAATGAAAAGCATGCAAGCCACGATAATGGATATGGATTTCTGGGTGTGTGGCTCATGTTTTATTCCCATGCAGTGCTGAAATCTTTATATATAGTGCTACAAAAGATGATTGGTGAGTGCACAGGACAGGGAGTGTATTTATACATATTGTGACTCCCATTACAAGGTGTTCAATCACTGTGGAAAGGGCAGAGAAACAGCCACTTTATATACTTTTTAGAGTGGACCATTCCTTTATCAGCACTGTAAATGCGGTTTTCTCGATTTTAAAAGGCCGTTGCCAGAGCTGCCTACCTGCCGCTACTCTTGCATAATTAGTAGCTGTCAGAGGCCAGCCTAGGTAAAGACAGAATATAGATGAACCTGAGACTTGTCTTTAAACGGCGGGTGAGACATAGTGAGAAAGCCAAACACTGTGTGCGAACGGCAGCGAGGAATAACGAATGAAAGCACAACATTACAATATTTACCATGCTGAGAGAAGCCGGGTAGCAGCCTTGAGATGTCTCACATTGTTTGTAATCAGTAAGACACCCGCTCTGCATCGGGCTTCCTGGTGCGCCTGTGTGTGTGAGCCTTTCATAGCACCGTGTGTGTGTGTCTGAGAGGGTCACGCTGTTGTATCCCTGATATATTTGTCTGGTGAACCGGTTGTGTGAAATTTGTGGCTGCCTAGAATGCTGTTACCAGGGTGATAGCCTGCAGTTGTCATAGAAGATGTCTGTGAATCCTGTTAGATAAAGAAACATTGGACATATTGTACCATAACAAATTTCAATTTTTCTTATATTTTACGGTAGATATTTTGATAATCTCCTAAAGGTTCAATGACAAACTACTTTCAAGTTTGGTATAATTTTTCAATATTTGTAAGTCAGCCAAACATATTGTCACAGCCCTTGGCCTTCATCATCATTATTGCCCCATAGTGAGGCTGACAGACAGCCAGGATACATAATCATCAGTCTGATTGGAGCGTATTTATTGGCTGATTGATATTAATTGGACCTGGCTGGCTTCACACCTGTTCTTATTTATGTGGCAAAATCATGGACGTTGTCGTTGCTACTGTGAGCGGTACTGTGCACACTCTTTACCTCTACCTGTTTTTTTGTATTTTTTTAAGAAATCAGAAGCATATGCTCTTTGTCCTGTGACTTGTATACTTACATAGTCAAATTTTATTAATAAAAACAAGAAAATTAGTTTTATTTGAATTTTTGTAGTGACTGACATCAGCATTGGTAATTTGATTGGTTATTGCACAAAAAGTCTTGGTTAGTAGAATGGTTTAAAAAATTACTAAGAATAAATATTAGGCCTCAAAATCATAAAAATGCACAGTTTTCTCTGCTCTGAAACACTGGGAGCGTGTCCATTCTGCTGTGTCAGTGTCAAACACCACTGCTACTTAAAAACGACCTGAAACGTGCGCTCCATCTAGCAGCTTTATTGGACATGTCCAGACATGTTTAAACCACCAAAGACACAGAACGGAGACAGGATAGTATTCTTTTCCTTCTGTGTCGGGTTGTTGGAAATGAAGTGAGCTGAAGTGAACTGCTGTGCCGATTTGGACTGAGAGAGTCGCTTAAGGCATGTTCATAATTGACGTTAGGGAGGGTGAGAGGAGGGGGAGGAGGTGTTGTTCATGTGTCGGTTTGTGGGGGCTTTATAGTATTCGGTTGACCATGGCTCCAGCATTTCAATGAGCCGTGTTTCAGGTCCGCCCAAAAAATCCTCACCACAGAAATTATGAACAGCAGTCTACATGTCTGTCTCCACAATTCAGTCCTACATAGTTCTCAGTATTTTCGCATTTTCAGCAGCTATGTTCTGACATGTTTAATGTGTTTAGAGGAAAAACTTCCTTTTTCCTTTATATGGACTTTAAGAGGCACTGGATTATTTACACAATATTATCATATTATAAACATATCATCATTTTTTAAAATGCATGGTTATTGTCAGTACTGGTATCAGAAAAGGTGTAAATAAATATTTCAAAATTCATTTAGGCCTTTCCCATCATATCATGTAGCCCAATACAAACAGTAACGTTAGCTAGGAAGTAGTTCAATGTTAACGTTATCCTGCCGATAACAGCATTTGAGCTTAGTGTGACGTTAAAGGAAAATGGCTACTTTGTATATGTTGAATGTTGTAGAGTAAACAGTCGCTAAAGTTGGACTTGATGAGAAAGATGAAATATGCTTCACTCAGTTGCTCACCACAGTATTGACAGTGCATCTCCTAGCTAGCAGCACCAGAATCAAATGTAAGTCAACTGCAGCCATGATGGAAAACAGTCACCCAGAGGCCTGAGGCTTAGACTCTGTCTCCACGAATACGTCAAGAAATTGTTTTGTAACCTTTTGAAAAAAATATGCACAATAATGGCATGATTATTATATTTTATATTTTCTTACACTAGAAAATGAGGAGAATTCAGATTTTAGTTTGACTGTAGGTTTTTAATTTGAGCATATGTGTTCCCGTCCTTTGCGTAGGACAAGATTACACAGTTTATGGCCACTTGGTTGAATACGGCTTGTTCCAGCACCTACTCTCTAAATCCTCACCTCAGTGGTGAGACATAAAAATGTGGCATCAGTTTTTCTGTACCAAAAGCAAATAGGTTGAAACACTGTCCCACAGCTGATTCAAAAGTCAAATTCCCTTCTCTCTGCTTTCCAGAGAGAAATTTAAAACCTTAATCTTTGGGAGAATGGCATCACAAAGAAGTGTGAGTACTTTTTTCACACCACATTTCTCCCTTAGTTCTTTTGAAATGTAAGCCTCAACTGAGAAGTTCCACTTTCAAAATCTCATCAACTCTCACTTCAGTGTGAGAACATTTCTGGAGGTGGCTTGCATGTTGAAAATGAGCTGTCATAGTCACTTTCTGTCTGTCAGTACACATCCACAACTCATCACTTTATCACTCCATTTTCATCCATTTTCTTTTTAGTCATTCAGCAGACGATCCTGTTGGAGCGTCTGGTCAGTGCAACAGTAGAAAAAGCTGAAGTCATCACAGGCAGGTGTCAATGGAAGCATTTTCAATGAAGCAATCCTAACATCTTGGTGGAGTGTTTTGTTGTTGTGTTTTTTTTGTCCTGAATGCTGTGTAATGAGAGGTTAGTGAAGCTGCACCCGGCGATAATGGCACATCACATCAGCCAAAGGGCTAAATCTAAGAAGGTTTAAGCCATTTAAATAAAAAGGAAAGGCTATCCTTTAAAGTGTGGCTGGTGTTAAGCACCACACCAATCTGATAAGTGCTCTGTGCCCAAAGTAGCTTTGCATAAACCAGTCTTGTAGCAGCAGGCGGGCGTGATGTAAAATGCTCTGATGGCTTATTTTGAGCTAGAACAGAAGACAAGAAAAGAAAAGAAAAAAGAAGTGCCAGACATTGAAACACAAATATAGTATTGATCATTAAGTTAGTACAACAGCATAAGGCCCATTTTAGAGACACCCTGTCATCACTGGAGACATGAACAAAGCATTCTGCTTTGCTAAGCACCCAATCAATAAAATCCTTTTCACACTGTTCCTTATTGGCAACAGGCAGAGATAAATTAGTATTTTTGAGATCTTCCGGGGATCCAAACAACAGAATATTTTTCTGCATGAGTGTAGCTGAAGTAAAAAGTCACAAAGGAAAGGTTAAGAGTGCCTCCAAAATGTCATGTTTACAGATTAAAATATGATGAAAAGGCTTTGTTGTACGTCCAAGACAAACAGGGGCTCAGTTTTGTTCATATGCCCTCATCAGTGTGAAAACCTTATCAAAATGGCATTACATTTTCTCATTCTCATTCTCATTATTTCTCTGTAAATACTAGGAATGATAATGATTAATCAACAATTAATAATTTGATTTTTCACATAAAATTTAGTCAATCTACTATCAAACAAAGATCTGAAATAGGGTTGGGCACATGTAAAAAACCTCTCAGCCCATCAACCAGTGATTGCTGATATATTCATGCTTGTGCGTATGTGCTCCACCCTCATCTGCACACCTCTTCCCACATGCAAATTGTGAGTTCGGCACGTTATGTACACTATGTACGTTTCCTACATCCAGTAAACAAAATGAGCTCACAAACTATCAACAAACGACACGCTCCTACACCTAGAATCCTTATTACACAGCTGAGCAGCGACTGTCACTCTGCAGACCATTATCAGCAAAATAAAATGACAAAGATCAGCAATAGACTCAACCAATACCTGATAGCCAATGTAATTCGTCCAGTCCTAATCTGAAATCCAACAATGATAGTGATAATAATGATAAAATAATCCAAGATTAGTTTTATGAACACACTCTTTGTGTTATTGATATTCAAATAAAGCTTTGAATAAGGGGAAAAACTGCATTTGGTAGTGCTTGGTATAAAGCAAAATATTGTTTTTTAAATTACAATTCAATGATTGTTGATGTCATCAATGATTGATTAAGGAAAGAGCTTACAATCTGCAACCCTAACTGTATTATGTCCAACAAAAGCCAAAATATATACATTTTTATAGTCTAGACATTTAAAAACTAGAAATTAATTCTTATAGATTGAATGTGTCCTGTCCTGAACTTATAGCTGTTTCTATTTAGAGTGATCAAGCATGTGCAACCTTTTAATTTCATAATTGTGCAATCATGAGTCACTAACGCCTACATAAGAGTGATAAAAGATAACTAATAATAAAGCTGTGAAATGTGCACCTACATCATAATCAAGACAATAAAAAACTATAAAACCTTGAAACCTGCTATTTATTCTGCCAGCAGTGACTGAATCCAAAGGTACTGAGTGAGCATGGCAGGATAGGATACCCCTTTATCAAAAATCCCTGATGGTAGGAAGGAGGAAGAAAGACAAAGACGGAACATTTTCCTCCTGCTCAGATTTAGCACACACGTCACGTACCCTGCAGAGATACAAACACAGTTTTCTCACAGCCGAATTATGACAGGAAATGTTAACTCCAATCTATTTGCCCAAGGTAACATCTCAAGGTTAAGCGAAGCCATGCATGATGTCTTCATTCTGTGAAACAAGACCTGCTTCTTACGACCACCTGAGCCTTTTGCTTTTCTCCGGGGCACCAACCTACATCTCCATCCAGCCCTCCGATGAAACCAGCAGCCTAAACGGGTCTGCACGGGCCCCCGTTCTGCCTGAAGGCATCAAGGTTGATTCAAGACACGGTGTCAGCTGTAGAGCCCTGCTTGCACCGCGACCGGTTGGGGGTCACTGTGAACACGCAGGTGTTTTCTCACATGGTATCACCTTGACACAGGCTCCCTGGATACCACTGGGCCGTAATGTAATTGCAACATAGTCTGGTGTGAGGAAGACGGAGGTGAAGCAGGGGATGGGCTGTCAGGATGAGCGCACAAGAGGCAATATGCCCAGACTCTATTACTGTTAATTGAAGTGGGGAAAAATGGAGGGATGGAGAGGACAGAGAGGAAAGAGGGGGAGATGGAGAGAGATAAGGCCAGAGGGAGAGAGGTAGGGAACCTGCCGTAATAGTAACCTTATCTCTGCATTAACCTCTGCTGGTATGTGAGAGGTTAATTCAGTGTCATGCCAGGGTCCATTCTGCTGTTTCATTTAGGAGAAAGAGGAGTGATGGTATCTGTCCCCACCTGGGGAAAAAGGCAGTCTGTTCAAGTGTTTATAGCTAATTGTGGATGCATGAAATTCAAAAAGAAAGCTTATGCATTTCAACTTAAACATGAAGTGCCATCCACAGTAATCCGCTGTTTTCGGAAGTTTCAGAATAACAGGCTCACGAAAATTAATATATTTTTTCACAGCTTTATTTATTAAGGGATTACCAAGCTGTCTATAGATTATGATGCATTAATCCAAATTACATTTACAGTACAGGCATTAATTTCCCAAAGGTGTGAGAGGAAAGCAACATGAGCCAGGACGCTCAGCATCTTCTGGTCTGAAAGATGGAGGAGAGACGAGAGCCTCATTTGTGCTCCTCTGTTCCTGAGAGAATAGACTTCTGATGTGTTCGTGTTTCTGCAACTGCTGCAGCCGCAAACACACATCTGGGCTCTATTTTTTATTGAAAGTGGTCTGTGGAAGCTATGCACATACAGTATGCCTGTATGCCGTGTTGACTTATCTGTGAAGATGGGCGCCGACTTGGGTTCAACATTTGCCAGCAAAAATGTCAGATTGTAATGTCAGATGGTGTGATGTGGTGAGGATCATGGATTAATATTTTTCCAGAAAATTATGCTTTTTCTGTCCTTGGAACAGAAGAACAGTATCCTGATGCAACCTGGGAAATGCACTTGTTTTTAGGATATAATTTCTGTTACCATCAAAACACACTGCTCATATTTCCAGCAGAACTATGTGTAATAAGGGGAGCTTTAGTGTATTATATGGTGGTATTAATAATTATTGAGGCAGAGGAACGGCATTTCAACATTAATCAACATTATAATGAACATAATATAAACTGCACCTGCCGCATGCAGCTTGACCTTTGCTACAGCTGCGAGGATGAAATGCCAAGTTTATTGCATGTGATCTGTCACTGTCTGTCAGCTTCATGGAAGTGATATTTTACGATTCCTCGTATTATAAACAAAGGGAATTTGTTAAAGCAAGTCATTTGGTGTGACTGCTGAGACAGATTCCATATTCTGTTCACGTTCAGATGCTGCTGCTGCAAAGGCTCTCACTGTGCGCGCCACAATGTTTGATCTAGTCATCCTAATAAAGTCAGTGATCACTAAAAATTAAAAACCAAAGCTCAAAAAATAGACTTACTCACTTGGTGTGAAATTCCAGATGGATCCTTTAGGAGATTTTGGTGTCTTTTGTCAGGGAGAGGCTTTTCACCAAACCCACGGTCACTGCTCAGAACTCACAGTGTCTGTACATGGGGTGTACCAGCTGAGCTACATGGCCACCTTGTTTAATATGGCATATGCTGCAACTTTATTTGTAGTCCTTTGAAACACCAGTTAAATTTATTAGTCTGGCAATTTTATAACTGTGTAAAATTCGCACCCCCATTCTTAACTTTGGGGGGCATAAACCCCAAAGTACCTTTGTACATGGGCATATGTCTGTGACACTCAGAGAGAGGATGAATGAGCAGACTAAAAGTCTGCATATGCCTGAAATAGCCAAGTCTGAGCTCTTTCCATCCAAGGACACGAGTCGGACAGATTCTGTAAATGTTTCATCTAAGAGCTTGTATTGCCTTCGCAGTTATTTTGAGCGACATTTCCGTGAGAAAATCTATTTCACTCAACACTTAACATACATTTAGAGATGTTGCATCCAGGGGGGAGATATAAAATACTTCCATAGTGTGCATGCAAGTCATGCACTCTAAAAACCTGCTGTGCTTTCGGTGAAAAATGTCTTTTATCCTTCCTGCAAAAAGGAGAGAAATTAAAAACTGTCCATCGTGATTGTTTTTAAATATTAACCCCAATTCAATAGCTTCCTTTGGATGCACTAATTTTCTAACTCTCCTGTCAAACAAATATCACCAAAGGATGAGTCATCAGTGACATAGGGTATCATACAGCCTCTATTTTTTTCTGGTTAGCACACCCAGAGCCTACCTCTGTTACCAGCTGAGCCTTCCCCTTCAAGGAAGGTGGCTTTGTGGGTATCCTGTGTGTGAGAGAGTTTGTTGTTTGTTAGTTGTTGTGACAGTGAGATAGTTAGCAGCAAATTATTTTCACTATGGTGAGAATAATCATAAGTGAAAAGACGATCCGCATTTGTTTCTCTACCCGTAGCATCCAGGCTCTGCAGCTCTGACGTGTAGCTGCTAACTAGCTAATGTTAGCTTTTCGCAGTCTGGACCAACTCTGCTGTGAAGTGCACAAGAAGACACGATAGTAACCCTCATAAACATGGACCTTTACTTCTTTTCTTTGCAGAAAACAAAGCTTTCAGTAACTATGCAATGCAACCTGAGTTTTTCTGCACACTTCATCACTGACTAAATTAATATAACACAGTGTAGTTACATCACATCGGTGACCAGCAGAAATTCTGAACACTCGAATATGGTGAAGTGATCACCTGCTATATCGCACATTATCAGGCAAAATATAGGGTGTGTCCCCTACACAAGTTCATAATGGTATAGCAACATCACTGCAGGTGAGCACTGATAAATGCATCACTTGGGCCAGCATGCCCTCTTTGTGGAAGTGCACAAAAAGAATGCAATTGAAAAGTCCCTTACAAAAACACTTCCAAGGCACCACTATAGATGTATGCACAGTCCCTGTTGTCAAAAATACATCTCATATAAGTTTGATCAACCACCTCCTTTAGCCCAAACCCAACCTGAATCTTTTATAAATCCTGTCTCGCCAGTCTCGGACTAGGTGTCAGAACTCTACCAGAGTTGCAGAGGCTTCCCAGCAAGAGTTGTTTGTCTTTAATGCTGTACATCCACAGAAGTTGATGGATGACGGAGAAAGGACAGAAGCTCTCGCTCCATTCATCAAAACCAGACAACCTCTCGGGGCCTGGTGGCACCGGTGACAAATGAGGACTGAAGCCCCTGCTGGGGGCGGTGAGAAGGGTTGGAGCTTTGGAGGAAGTCCCAGCCTGGTCAAAAAGGACAGAGAGCACTTATATTTGATCCATATGTGCTCCCCTGGCTGCTTATTACACCCCGGGTTCATAAAATGCCTCTGAACTTTTTGTCTCGAGCAATGAATTGCATGACAAACTGCTCTTTGCACTTTAAGCTGGATTCAATAAGGCCCCAAATTGGTACTTAAAAGTGTGCTGTGAGACTGAGACAGATGCGGCTGAAGGAGGCTGTGGAGACTCGTGTCGACGTAAATCACATTTTGCATTTGGAACCGCGAGGAGGCAGGCAGCAGGGAGAAGTGATTCTATTTGAAGCCCCGTATCAACTGCAGGCTTCAATGCATATTGTTAGAAGTCTGTTGAAATGGGAGGAGAGCGTGCTGGTCGGAGGGGAGAAAAGACACATTAACTGGAACGTCTGGGCCAAGAAACAGGAATAATGCACGATCCTTTCAAAGCCCTAAAGTCCTCTGAAAAATGACTGCCTTTCTAAACATCCTAATTCATCCATTATGTGAGCATATACTGAGCGCTAACATATTTGAACTGTAGTGGAGCCACTTTAAAACTTTCACTCAAAAATATTAATTTACTGTATATATATTTTTATATCCTCAGAAGACAACTTACTGTGTTGAATTAGCTGCTAAGCCTAGTAAAACAGCCTATTCTTAACATTTATGTAACAGCCTCACAGAGCCCATAAATTTGGGAAAAAGGTGATCATAAAGGGACTTTATGACTTTCTTTACCACCAGACAGATATGTCTCTGCCCAGAAATCATCATATATTGTGAAACAGTAGCAGAACTGGTGTGAAACATTGTGTGCAAACTGCAGTTCTTTGCAGCACATTAGTGGTCAACTGGGGAGACTGAAACCATGAAAACCGAATTGTCTGATGTTCAGTTCAGTTGTTCTTTCTGTGGGGACAGGCGCAGAGAGAGAGAGAGGCTGGTGCTGTTATAGAAACACTGTATCATGTTCAGTGAGAGCTACGTAGTTTGAATCTTGTTGGTCTGTCAATATTTGGATTATGTGTGGGGAGATTGAACAGAACAGCAACATATCTCATTCAAGGGCACCTTGTCCGTGATTGATGAGTATGCTCAGTCTGTTTATTTGTCTTCCT
Organism: Lutjanus argentimaculatus; assembly: GCA_034769285.1. Classification (NCBI taxonomy): domain Eukaryota; kingdom Metazoa; phylum Chordata; class Actinopteri; order Lutjaniformes; family Lutjanidae; genus Lutjanus; species Lutjanus argentimaculatus. The sequence goes on from JAWZSL010000001.1 coordinate 11,697,540, forward strand.
CGCCATCATTATTACAGCTACTGTAAGAATTCCAGTCATGTTTTAGTCTTAGTTTTGTCTGTAGTATATGCTTTTTACATTAGTAACAGCTAACAGTTAGGCTTACATGAAGGTTTCAATTGCTGAGGCCTTTTATAGAATACTTAATGTGTTGTTCATCTCCGTAGCTTGGCAGTCCTCCCTATAGCACTGACTGCAATCTCCTTGATGCTCCTTGACAGCTAATTGCTTATCTAACCGTTCTATTTTATTTTACAACACAAGAGGCTATCTATTCATTTATATACTGGGTGGCTTTCGTTTGACATTAGTTCACTGTAGTAATCTTTAAGCTAAACCACATTAAAATTACTAAAAACACAAGACATATGCTATATATTTTGTAGAGCTGGGTACATTCATTAGCCCAAATGTTTCCAACAATTTTAAACACAGAGAAATCCATAATTTATTTAAGGTTCTGCTAGCCGCTGCTAGCTAGCTAGCCTGTCCCTGAGACATGTCAGATAGATGTTCATCATATGGCTTGTTTAAGTAAACATGACAACTCTCCTGATGCTACGCCACTTCACAACGTATCATAGATTTGTTATGCCAAATGTTTTAGATAACATACTTTAATATTCAGCAGATGTCATCTATTTTTTCTGTTTAGCTGAACAATGTGAGTCCATTATTTGCTTTTTTTTTTAGCTGTGTTCTGGTCTCCACCAATTCCTGAGAAAAATGTCTTGGTAATTACTTTGCCAGATGCTGGACTATATTCACAAGCTAATTGCTAACTTGGTCTGAATTGTGCATTGTCATGCTGTCAGACTAGCTGGTAATTAATGTACAGTAGGTTTATCTGACAACAGGTGTTATGTGAAGTGCTGAGACTTGCCACACAATGAGTTTAACATCTAAAATAAAATAAAATAGAAGAGGCTAAAAAGCTTCATGCAGCTTCTGACTCATAATTCTCAGTTATTTTGGCACTATGACTGACCCTTCCTCATTACAGTCATTTTATTCAATGTCAGTGTAAAACTATAATGCAGGTTTAAATTAAGTGTTAAATCTCATCATTTTCTCCATTTACATGTCGAGAGAGAAAAATTGTGCATGCACACACACACACTTTCTCTCTCTCTCTCTCTCTCTCTCTCTCACACACACACACACACACACACACACACACACACACACACACACACACACACATACAAGGTCATGCACAAGCATACACATACTTACACAGTTTGTGTTGGCTTAATTATGAACTGACTTTGACTCTGACTTTCATTTTGCAGCTTAAACCATCCCTGCCCCAAATGCAAAGGAATCCGTGAAAGTCTTTAACTCCCCAGGATAATTCTTATCACCAGTGGCTCTGTGATGGGTCTCAATGTAGTTTAGAGGGTTTTTTTTTTTTTTTTTTTGCACTCTTCATTTGTTTTATGAGGACTGATTTGCAAATCTTGTTTGGTTTGATGTTTGCTCATGTTATTGATTTTTGCTGAGTGCTCAGGGTGGTAAATAATCAGTTGATATATTGCCTTCGATGCAAGTTTAGCTTTGTTTACCAAGGCAGAGCTGTTTAATTGCACTTTGTGCTTAGTGCTCAAAGCGTTGCAGCCTCATATGGAAATTTGTTTAGTTTAATTGAATTTATTTCTTGGCTTTTGTTTGAAAAAGATTATTAAGAAACTGCAATATCATTAACAATGCATTGCACCACATGAAAGCTCTCGGACCATAATGATGCACTTGAATTTCTCAGTAAACTGAAACCAACAGGGATCATAATTACCAATGAAATCAACCTCAGGCCCTATAGATGGTTCAGTTCTAATAATTCTGTTCTTGAAACATTGCAGTACAGTAATTTCCATAGTTTTAAGAATGGAAACATTCTCAAGTTGTAAAAATACACTTTCTGCAATTTTGTATAAGTGTAAGCATGCTAATGTTAAGGAAGAGGAAAGAAATTAAGAGCAGCTAAGTGTTCTTTACTTCTTAGTTAGATTTAAAGTTAATATGTTTTTTTAAAGCATTGAATAAGTTTGCTCTGGAGGCATCACTGGTGGAACTTACAGTATGTGTTCAAACTGAATACAAAGCAATTTGTGATCTTGTTTACTTGCATAATTTTGCACATGACTGCAAGTCATCAGCTGTAGTTAACACAGAACATGCAGTCATTTACTGAACTGTGTGTGTCTGTGTGTATGTGTGCTACAGCTCAGATTCAGATGGATGTCAAACTTGCCTAAAACTCCAGCAATTTTGTATATTTACAAGCAGAGCCTCTTAATTCTACTCCTGTTTTCTTTACAAAAACCTTACATGCTTTTGTGTTGCATCTAATTTTCACTTGCATTCAGTCTAAAGACACTTCACTGAGATAGGTTTGAAATCAAAACTAATATATCCTCTCTTGAAGCATGCCAGTTGTTTTCAAAGTGATCAAGGCAAATGATTCAAAGTAAAACATTTCCCTAAACCCATGGGAACATGAATTGGATAGATCAGTACTTCTGTTACGAGAAATGCACATATGTACATGTGTTTCCCAAGCTTAAAATGTGTGTATGTTGTGTTAGTATTTGGAGTAGTGCACTACTTCTGATAAATGTTTCTGCTAAATCTAAAGGTTCCTGCTAAATCTTCTGATAAAAGTGTGCTGTAGGCACAAAAATGTTGGAAATGCAGGCCGTACATGGCAGTTTCCCCTTTGAGACCAGATAAAAGACTAAGCTTTAGACCTCCATGCCCTCCAATTCAATGTCAGTCACTCACACTGAGGCCAGTTTTTCTGTGGTAACACTGTGGAGAATTCTAGGTCTCACACCCACCACTGCAGCACATCCTATCAGTCACTTCATAAAGCCGCTTTTTTCTTTTTTCTTTTTATTGCCTTGAGCGAATGTTACGCATGGTTGAGTGTCCACAGGGAGTCTCAGTGAACATGAAGTCTCGGTGTGACAGGTCAGCTCCCAAATAGAGGTTACTCCTACAACACTTAACCACTGAAGGCATACCTGTATATACCAGCCTTAACACGGCAGACTTATAATTATATACTGTGTGCATACATACATATACTATATGCACATATACTGTATGCTGTGAGCCAAAATAACAGCCATTCACACCCATTCAGACACATTCAGATAACAATACACCCTTGGAAATAAGGGTTTTAAAAAAGGGTTGTTCCTGAGGGGCTGAGGTTTGATCCATAGCTGCTTGCTTCTGAAGAACAATTTTGTAATAAGGGCTTGTCAAGGGTACTTTGTTTCAATTAAGAACCATTTTCATCCAAAAAAGGCTTTTTGGAATGAATAGTTCTTCAAGGATTTCAATAATCCTTGAAGAACTCTTTCGTCAAGGGTTCATCAAGGGCTGTTTGTATCATAACATAAAAAGGTTCTTGGTAGAAGCCCCTGGGTGTGTTCTAGACAAAACCCTTTGATAAGCTAAGCTAAGCTAAGCTAAGCTAAGCTAAGATGGACCTTTATTGATTCCTCATACGGGAAAGGTTTTTGTTTCTTGGTAAAACCTCCTGGGTGGGTTCTTGTTGGCACCCTTAGAAGAGGGAAAAGTTCTGGATGGAACCCCCAGTGAGGGTTCTGAGTTGAACCATTACACCATAGAGGGGTTCTCTGTAGAACCCATCACAGGGGTTGAAAACCACAGATTGTTCACAGATGGTTCTAGGAATAACCCTTTATTCTGAGTTCAACGTAGAATCCCCAGATGGCCCCTTTCCACCAAAATAGCTTTGGTTCTCGGACAAGTTTTGTTCAAGATTTTTCTTAAACTTTGGTGCTATGCTTTTGGTTCTGGTCTGGAACCAACTTTTGGGTTCCAAACCAATTTATTTTCTGTGTAGATGCTCAGAACTCTTCAAAATTAGGTGCTTGAACTCGAATGGGGCCATTCCATGTTGGTGGAAAAGGCCTATGAAAGGATTCCAAATGGAACCATTATAAAAAGGTTTTACCAGGAACTGATAAAGGTTCACCTATGGGGACGAGCACACGAACCATTTGTGGTTCTAGTTAGCACCTTTATTTCAAAGCGTGTAAATGGTGTAAAATGCATGTGAAGTGCACAGTAGTTAGATAATTGGATTCAGCAAGATAATCAAAATGTGAATCTCTCCTGTCGTTAATCTGTTCCGTGAAATATGCAGATCAGAAGATTTATCTTTTCTAACATCGTCAGTTTGCAAATAGGTACTATACCTCTGAAATACATCCAACAAGCTCTGTATTTTTTCCCAGTCAGCAGTTAGAACACACTTCTACCTTCAGTGTTTGCAATGTGATCTGCTATGTCGGCATATCCCTCCCTTCATTAGAGCGGCTGTCTCACAAAATACTTGCAATTAGAATGAGGATCTTCTTAATGGCAGGAAAACCCATCCTGCAAGTGAGACCGAGGCAGTTTCTTCCTGTGGACTGAGCTGACATATTGCAGCTCTGCAGCAATTAAGTGGAAGGAACAAAGAAGCCGATACAGAGTCATTTTCCCATGCAGACTCCCCGGGAAACTGGCAAAGGAAAGGCATCTTTAAGCCCAAATGATGTCAGTCCATCTCCTGAGTTTGATCACTTCAAGCCTGGCTGTAATGGCTCTCAGTCCAGAGATTTCCCATCTGACAGAAACATTTATGTTAATGCCAAGTGCAAAGGTCTAGCCTGGCAGTCCCAGGAGTGTATCAAATCAATTAACAGATCTTTGAACAATCACCACAGGGCGCATTTTTATGATTTGTTTAAAGATTATATAGAGCATGAGCCACATTCTCAAATGTTCAAATCCATTTTAAAGGTTTGCAAAAGACTTTTTAAAAGACTTTCAGCCAACAGAGCCAGAGGGGAACATAAAATGTGCTGGACTCTGCAAGTTTTGGGGTGAAATAGGCACCCTAGCCTCTCCGAGTCCTATCGAATCAGCAATCAGATAAATGAACTTGTGCTGCGCCTCCACATATATCAGTATGGATTCAACCACATCCTTTCTGCAGAGTACGATGTTTTCCCCTGCTCCTCAGTCAATGCTCCCTTCACCAAGTGACCATAGCGGTGTGTCAAATCAAGATGAAATGCCCCAGTATCTCTCAGCAACTTCAGCTCACAACACCCTCCGCAGTCACCAGCGATGGCACAGTGTTGTTGTGACTGCGGAGGAAGCATCATGTAATAGGAATGCAGAGGTCAAAATCCCCTGATCGAATGTGAAGTAGGGCCTGAAAGAGCACTGAGTGAACCAGACAGTGCTCTGTCAGGCCTGCTGATGGCAGATGGGGGAGGATGCCTCGTCATTTGTCTCCGTTCTGATCGGAACTGTCAGTAGAGATTCATCTTGTGAGAAATATGCCATCCGCTCATGCTCATGTTTCTGTCACAAGAACTTCTTCTGTTGCAAACTTAGATAGATAGATAGATAGATAGATAGATAGATAGATAGATAGATAGATATGATAGATAGATAGATAGATACTACGTTATATTGCAGCTGAGATTACATAAAGCTCATTGTTATATTTAAACCTGGTGTAGGAGTCATCACGCTGCTCACACCGCTGCTTGTCAGACGATGCCGTGAGGGAACTGTTAACCACGTCTTTATCCAAATGTGGCAGGTTGTCCAAGCTATGCAGCAGCACTGATCCAACAAGGACATCCATGTTCTTCCTAATGCCTCCCCTCTCGCTAAGATTACTTAAGCCCTCAGTTTTATGGGTAGCGGAGCCCTTCAATTTCCCCAAGCCCCTGTAATTATGCAGACTAGGAGTATGAAGCATGTGATTGTGTTCTACGACAGAAGGTATATTACCTTTTTAGGGTGTCAAGGGGAGTACCTCAGGGAGCAACATATAATTGCAGCTCACACAGGATTCAATTGTTGGAGGGATTTTCTTATTGTTTGCTTGACTGCTCTGGTGGTCACAGCCGTGTTTAGACTGTCAGTGTGCTACTGTGGAGTGAAACATGTAGGTAACATGATACATGATTAGAGGCTGGCTCTAATGCAGAGGCATTCATTGCAGCACACTAACACATTTCACTGTCCCATCAGCAGCAGAGATATTTAGGCACTTAAATGTTAGCCAAAATGGCAGGTGTTCATGTACCTCATTAAGTCTTTACAGTCATTACATGAAAACTTTCCTGAAAGGTTTTTTTTGCCACACTAAAGGCACTAGGAGGTAATGTCAGTCTGTTGGTTGGTTGGTCCACCACTTACCATTTTAGTCCAGACTCAAAAACTACTGGATTATTGGAAAAATTTTGTAGTAACATACAGTATATGGTCACTAAAGGATGAATCCTGCCAGCTTAGTGATTCACAGGCTTTCCCTGAAGCCCCAGTTCCAGAGAAAGAAAAAAATCAATTCACCCACACACTAATCACCTCTGCACTGATTTATTAATAGAATGGTCAACTTTTTGGTCATAAGGACCAAAGGTTAAAAATCAATGCAGGGGTGATAACCGTGTGCAGGAATTGACTTTTTTCTTTGAAATTGGATCTTTGGGGACCACAGAGGAGACCAAGCAAGTGATGCGTCTGTTTCCTTCAACTTATCTTTCCCTCTAGTGCTGTCATGAGGTCGGCGGTTCAATGTGAAATTTCTTGAAAACTATTGGATCGATTGCAGAGACACTTGCAACCTATATGCAAGAGGTTAAATTGTAATGACTGTGATGCTGACTTTTCTAATACTTTGGTGACCAGATACTTGCAAAATGAATGAAATTCCAGTCAACCGCAGCTATACATTCTGTTCAATGCTAAGATGGTAAACTTGCTAAACATATCTGCCAAACATTCTAAGGACTGTAAGGATTGGTATCATGGCTGATTCAGGCATGTTTTACTGGATTGGTATCAGCTAGAATAAACCAACTCGAATCCCAATCTATAGAGTACTCCTCTGTGTTTTCATCCCCTTCAGCCCTCTAGTGATACAAAGCTCTCCTATAAAGGACCTTTGTGCAGGATTTAGTAGCACCTAGTGATGAACTTCAGAAGCAAACACCTTCTCTCACTCTTTCCTTCCAAGCGTGTAGGAGAACCTGTATGGGCGCAAAACTCGAAATGCTGTACACGGCAGATTCTATGGTAAACACGTCTCACTGTTAGGTCACGAAAACACAATGATAACTATTTTCATGTGATTTTACACTAATGAGAGCATGATTTTGAATATTTCTGTCATGTCTGGCAATAAATCCCCATAAATCTTAAACGCTGGACTTTTAAGGCAGCCGGGCTCTAAGATTTGAATGTTTCAGTGCCAGTGACTCTGAGTTCTGAAATCCAGGCTGGAAAAGGTCACTAATAAATCTGTCATCAAATAATTTATCTCTGCTCTCTCTTTCTAATTAGCAAATAGCAGTGTGCAAAACATTCAGGTAGCACTTTCCCATTTTTAGCCGCACTGACCTTGACTTCTACCAGACTTCTACCAACAAAAACAGTCTCACACAGGCAGCTCATATCATGTTAGCTTGATGGCTGAGTCAGTCATATCAATACTTTTAAGCTTATGACCTTCATAATTCTGAACCAGGACTTCCAGTATTTAGATCAAGTGGCTAGGGATAAGGCGTGGTGAATTTATAATGGATGCCTTTCTTTTTAAATACATCATTATCAGTGGTACACTTTCAACCCATGTGATGCTCACTAAAGTGCTTAGATCAGCAGAGGTGTTGTGAACAATAATCACATAGAGTATGATACTGTGAAAGGACAAACTAGGTACAAGAAAGTGATAAATATTTCAAGCAGCATGGGCTTGTTGTCTTTCTACAGTGACTACTGCCTTAGTGATAATAGCAGCTCATAAACATTTATCACAGGAAGGTGACTAAAACTGCGAGCCTGAACTGTGTCATCACCTCCAAAGTTACCATCCAAAGTGACTGGTGGCGCTAGCTGCTGCTCTTACCATTCTGCAGGTGTAATGCCTTGAACCAAACGTGAAAGATCAAAGCTGCCAAGTGCAAACAGCAGTTACCCACCTACTAGCCAAGAGTAAAAATGACCCGCCCCCCCCTTGACTATCTCTCTGGGAGCAATTGAACCCATGCTGAAGCTGAAAATGACCCTAGTAGGTTGAGCGGCAGCTATGAAGATGAAAGGCATCTCGTGAAAGGTTGTGGTTGCTTCACTTTGGTAGTGAGTGCACTATTAGTGTAATGGTACTCAAAACATCAACACCGGCCTGTCATACCGGCCACTCCAAGGGTAAAGGACCGTAGGGATGCAGTGATGTGCACAGCAGCTATGAGGCAACTTTGTGAACAGTTTTGATTCACAATTTCAGTGAGATGGCCTGAACATTTTGGTCATTAAAAGCATTTGATATTTCCTTTAAAAATGCAAAGATAAAGAAACAGGAGGCGCCTGTTACTATTTGCAGCAATATTTCTATGTAGTGTTGCGTTCCAGCAGGACAAAACCAGGAGCTATTATCTATTTATACCCCAGAGACCAACTGAGATTCGGGCTGTTTCACCCTGCAACACCTTCGGGCTGCCGATGTTATTCCTGTACAGCTCTGCAGCACCGGCTCAGGCTGGAAATTCTTCACAGGGATCAGTGTATTCCAGAAATGGTGTGGGTGGTGGTGGTGGTGGATGTGTGTGTTTGTGTGTGTGTGTGTGTGTGTGTGTGTGTGTGTGTGTGTGTGTGTGCGTGTGTGTGTGTGAGCATGTGTGTGGCAGGGGGAAGAGAGGTAATATTATAGGGGGATTGCCTGTAAAGCCACAACCTTCTCCTGTCCTCCGTCTCTGTCAGAAGTTCTCCCTGAGGGGGATCAGCAGGTAGCATCGAGGGGAGGCTGTTCAAAAGTATTTGCGAAACTCCTGGAGGATGAGGGCTGCTCTTAACTCCCACTGCAATGCAAAGAAAAGTCCATCTGCACAAGTAATTTAATCTTTAACCCGGCAGTGTGATAATGAAGCTAACAGTGGGGTGAGAAAAGGCTAGTTTTATTAATTTAAAACATATTTTACTGCATTGCAGCCAATTTACAGCTGAAATATGTTTGAATCAAAGATGGCAATAGGAGCAAATTAAAATTACTTCACCCCATGTTTCATTTTGAAAAGAAAAATATTTTTAATATTCATTGTAGCTGTCATTTATTATCATGGCCAGAGTTCAGGGCTGCATTTTTTAAATGAACACATGGTGTGTAATATATTATAGGCTGATTTCAGACTCATATTTTAAATTTTGAATACTTTTTGCTCAATCAAAAAAAAAATCAAATAAAAAAAAAAAAAATCAAAGATCAGGAATTTCACACTAAAATCTTAGCATTTAGAAAAGGCTTTGAAACAGCATTTAGACCATTTTAGGTTCAAATGATCCAGAAAATATAGCCAAACAGTTAGTACCTAAAATAAGACAAACCCCAAAAATGAAAACATTTAAAGGTCATAATTGCAAAATAAATCATGACAGGGTGCATCATCCTGCTTAGTACATACTGAAAAGAATCAATAATTTGTCACAAAATACTGATTTAAAAATTATTTTCTAAGTTGTCCAGAATCTATGATCAAAACTGCATCTATAGTGGTCTGTTTTTCATAGCAGCAGTCTGTTCACAACTAACAGACCATAGAAATGACAGGTCTTCAGTGCTCACCAAGGCTGTGTAATGCATTTATTTAATTTTCTGAAGATGGGGTGGTGTTTTGGGGGTATTTGGACCACTGACCACAGTATATCTTAAATTCCAGCAATGGCCCAGCCAGTTGTCTAATGCTTTGCAGCATTGTAGTCGGCATCGCCTGATATCTACCACTGTGGCCATAGCTGGGCAGGTTTAATAGCTCTGGCTCTAAGCCAGAACATGGAGGAGTTTTGGTGCCGTCAGAGCCACATGAATCGATGCAGCTCGACAGTTTGACTGGTCGCAGGGCTGAGCCTCTGCAACAAGGCCTGATATTGTCAAAGAAATGGCCGCCAGTGGAGCAATTCATTGGCATTTAGTATATTTATGTGTTATATCAGTGGGACTATTACTGCTCAGACGGTTGGATGTCAAATCTGTTGGAATCTACTCTGGACTGTGTTGAAATTTTGGCATGTTTTCACCTTTTTTAAGTGCAAAGAAGAAATGGTAACAAAGGGATGGAAGAAGAATAAGAGCAGGGACTAACACTAGAAATATGTAGGGCACTCAGTATCTTCGCCAATTTTATGTGGGGCATCTCAATTTTTCAATTCTTTACTCTGGATGTGTGTAATGAGTGAATTCCCTCATTTATTCAAAAGAATCAAGGAAATAGAATTGGACAACAGGATCTCTTAAAGCCACAGTGACTGGTCTTTTTGTATTTTTGGTATTATTGTAGATGCCAGCAGGTTCTAAACAGAGTCACCTGGTCTTAATCTAAATGCTAACATGTGGTCCAACAGGGGAGGGTTAGAATATTGACAACACTGCGAGGTAAATAAATAGTTCTTTTGATTTAACCTGTGCCAAGCTTTTCTAACACGGCATCAGTCCCAGCTGCCGTGAATCGCCATGGCAACCGATGGTCAGGCTGAGCTCAGCAGAGTACAGTTTTGGTCTTGAGAAAACCATAAACAAGAGGACAAACAAAGGCTGCTCTCCAAAGCTGTGATGAGAAAACACAGCGCGGTATTGACACCAGCCTGTGTATTGTCACCAGTATGCAAATGATCCTGCTTGTGTGAAGCCTCTGCTCTATCCATCATCCACATCTCATGCTATTTCATCGTGTCAGCGCACACAGTGCGCAATTAAATTGTGTACTTCACAGAATGTCTGAGGGCGTTGGGAGATTATTGCTGTAAAATCTTTCAAATAAATCACCTTGTAGATAATTACATCATGTCATTGCTATTAAGCCTCTGACATTTCCTTTATTCTTTAATGTGAGTCTAATGAAAGGCTAACATTAAATTCAACGTGCTTCTACCCAGCTGATAATCGACTAAATGGGTAATTATGATTTAACTGGATGGCTGTGAGTTCTCAGGGCACAGGGGTGACCTGCACGCTTGATGATTGTTCTTGTAAAAGGACATCCTGTGCTCTGCGGCTTGGCCTTCATTGAGCTGTCAGGAGCTGTGGAGGATGCAGCGCTGTCAGCCTGCCTGCCCACCTCCACCATCCATGGAATCGATCATGCCGCCGCCTCCTAGAGAAACCCAACCACCACAGCTCCTCCAATTACTGCTGATGGGCCACATCTTTCTATCAGAATAGGCGTCAGAGCCATACGGCGCCTTTCAGAGCTGGGGACAGAAAGAGAGAGAAAGGACAGAGGGCTAGCTCGCAGTGGAAAAGAAGAGTAAGAATGTGGTGACAAGCGTGTGCAGCTGGTGAAACCTTCCATGTTGAACTTTGCCAAGACGGATGCTGAACTTAGACCCGCATGTGCATTATTAATATTGACCACTTACACAAGAATAAAGAAGCATTTACTCACCAACTGACACGCCTGAATTAATCATAGAGCCATATTCAAAGGCACGATGAATTCTCTTTCATGACAAACCTGGCAATTTTCACCGAAATGACAGATGTCTTCAGAATGAAAAAAGGCCACCAGGTCTGTCATTATCTCTGGCATTATCCGACGCACCATCAAACATTCAGCAGAGGACAGCCTTTGTTTTTTTTTTTTTTTTTTTCACAGCGGGGTATTTTCCACTCACCAAAATTATTCCACAGCGGTGATAATTCATACCTTAAAAAATAAGAATATGTGGAAAGAATGGAGGATAATTAGCATATTTTTTCCAGAACAGCACAAGTTGCGGCAATGATTTTGGAGGAGATGTGAGCAGACCATGGCTACCCATTTACATACATTATGGCAATACCTATCATTAAACAACTTTTGTGAAATCAGTTTTTACTACTGTGAATAGTGTTGAACGGGTAAGAGACCTGATAGCAATACTAAGGATGAAACCGGTTCATGGTAGGGAAAAGATGTCTTTTAACAAATAGTAAAATATATGAATCAATGCAATTACAATAAGATGGCTAGGTGAATATTTATCAATGTAAGGTGAATAAATATATAATCCCAGTTCCAAAAAACTCGGGACATTTGTAAAATTGTAAATAAAAACAGAATACAATGATTAGCGAAAACTTTTTGACCTATATTCAATTGAATACATAACAAAGACAAGATATTTAATGTTCAAACTGATTAACTTTTTTTTTTTTTTTTTGCAAATATAGAATCACTTCTTTCTCATTCTTGTTGATATACGACTTCAGGTTCTCAACAGTCTGGAGTCTGTGTTGTATTTTATGCTTCATAATGCATATAATGAGGGGGTCAAAGGTCACAGGTATTCAGTGTTGGCTTTGGGCTTTGCCCCTGCAGAGATTTCCCTGGATTCTCTGAATCTTTTAATGATATTATGGTTTCTTGCTGGCAAAATCTCTAAATTCTTTGCAGTTTTGAAACATTGTTCTAAAACTATTGGACAATTTCCTCACACAGATTTTAACAAAGTTACTCAGTTTAACATGAAATATATTTTCTGTTTTTATTTACATTTTACACAACATTCCAACTATTTTTTGAGTTGGAATTATATAACTCATGTTTTAATTTGTTGTTTCTTTTATTTGCATTGGTTATTTTCAGTGTTGTTATTATTATTTAAATCTATGTGAAAATATAACACTGTATATTACTATAAATTAGTCCGACAAAAGTCTGACTATCCAAGGAAGCAGAGAAATATATAAAATTCAGTTATTATAGTGAATTCTGCAGAGGCATAAGGATGTGCTTCTCTCCTCCTGTGCTGCAGTGGTGCCTTTCTTGCCTTGGGCAAGTCAGCCTGTATGTCTACTGTACTATACATACTGTATATTGTAGTGGGTCCATATACTTTAACAGTGAGAGTGTGTGTGTGTGTGTGTGTGTGTGTGTGTGTGTGTTTTATATTGACGCCCTGTGCATGGCTCCCGGTGGGTCTGTCAAAGCAGAATTAGAAAGGATTGTCCCTGCAGGGCTCTTGCAGTTTCTCCTCCCATCTTAGATTATGAAATATATCAAAAACCATGCAGGGGCCAGTTCCTATAGAAACATAACTCACAATCAAAACTGCAGTCACAGTTTTACAATTAATTGTGTTGATTTTATTTTGTTAACAAGTTGGATTTCTTCCTGCAAGACAGCTGAGGAGCATCAGGACTCATCATTTCCTGATGATGCATACAGCATGTGTGAAAATGAGTGCAGCTCCATCTCTATTCTGATGGAATACATTAGCAAGTTTAAAGTCAATCAATATCAACACCACCCCGTCTGGTCTCTCTCTCTTGCTTCTCCCTCCATCCAATTCTCCGTCTTCATGTTTTGTCCTCCATCCGTCACTGTCAGATGCACAGACTGGCGTGGTTGTAGTGGTCAGCCTGAGCCAGCTGCACAGTATGAACTTGTCTGAAAATGTGCTCCTACGCACATACACTTGTGTGTGTGTGTGGTGTGTGTTTGTGTGTGTGTGTGTGTGTGTGTGTGTGTGTTTGTGTGTGGGTGTGTGTGTGTGTGTATGTGTGTGTGTGTGTGTGTGCATGGAAGTGTCTGGTCATGGAGCAGAACATGACAGAACGGTGGTTGAACAGTGTTAGAGTCGTGCCATGGTCAGTCTGGGGTTTGTGCTGTGACTTCTTAGTACAATGCAGAATTTATTAACACGTGCAATGCATCCCTCTGTTGCTGGGTAAAATCTCATCTCCAGAATGTAAAAAGTCCAGGACCTAGAACAGTTATGATATAATATTGTATTGTATATGCAACGATTAGGTGATTAATTGATCAGTTGACTGAATGAAAATTAAGCGTCAACTATCTTGGTAATTGAATTATCATTTCAGTCATTTTTTGAGCAAAAATTTCAAACATTTTCTGGATCAAGCTTCTGAAGTGTTATTATTTGCAGTTTTTCTTTGTCTTTATGATAGTAAATGAAGAGTCTTTGGGTTTTAGACTTTTAGTTGGACAAAAGAAGCAATTTGAAGACATGACTTTGGGCTCAAGGGAAATTGTAATAAGCATTTTTCATAATTCTTTTACATTTTATAGAGTGAACTTAATTGATTAATCAATTGATTGTGAAACTAATCTTCAGATTAATTGATAATTTGACATATTGACATTTTGAGTTGCAGCCCTATTGTATTGAAAATATTGTATCTGGACATGAAAAGAAGAGTTACAATAAGTCACATGTGTGTTTCTGGTGCTGCCAAATCACTATGGTAAACTGTATTTATTCACGTTCCTTTATGGGGTAGACTGTTAAAGAAAAATATATTTGTCTATGCTGTATTTTGCACAGAGCTATTTCTAAATTTCCAGTTAAGTACTGGGTGGTTGTTTTGGCAACATGAGCTGATTGTAACAGTAAGTTTAGTTTAGCCTCGGGGCAGCAAAAGAAACAATTGTAATTTTAATAAAGAAGTCAGGCAATAATTGGCCTTTTTCCTTCATTCTGTGAGCAACCGTTGTCTGATGTTTTGCTGCACATGGCATGAGTCTGTGAACAGCAGGGCACAGTGACAAGAAGTCAGTTACCTAGCTGAGAAGTTGAAGGTGTGCAGTCTGTTGCCTGCAGCTCTTCATCTCACAGCTCACTGTGGCTGCTCCTGACTGTTCATTACTGCCCTCAATGTTTCAAACTGATTCACTGTCCGAAAAAACAACAAAATGATCGTCTTGTTTTGTGGACATTTTTTAATGAACAATAGCTTTCATGCTCACTGACAAACACATTTCATTTCCTGTGACGACTTCATAATTAAATTAAACTTTTCAATTAAAAGTTAAGTTAAATGCTTTTAATGCAAAGCTGCAGCAATAGGAAATGTTCAGTTTGTAATACAGCATTTTTTGCAATAATGTCTCCATAGATGACCAGTTCATCATACAGAAAATATATAAATGTATAATGAAGAAATATTGCCATACTACCACAGTGAGCCATAGGCTCAGTCTCCATTGCATTATTATATATGCCAATAGATACTGACTTACAGAAATTAAAATGAAAATCCTCATGGTTACTTTAAGTACTGTAAAGAATGAATCTATTTCTTTTCAATGGTTTAATTTTTTTGGATGATGAAATAGTACTGTTTGAAGAAGCCATTTAGAGCTGCCACTGAATATGATATTCCCTCTGGGAACAAATAAATTCAGTGTACACTTCTTTCCTTTCAAGGTCTGAATCAGGTTTGTAGATGTGGATATTTGTTTTAAACCAAAGAAGTAGGGGGCTAACAATAGTGCCAGCCAATCACAGTTATGACTCATGAATAATGTGAATTTTCTATAAATGAGCCCCAAACTGCCCATTTCATTGTACAGTGAGCAGATATGCAGGCATGGAGGCTTCAAAGTATCTGACCAAATTAATCAACTGTATAAAACATTTAAAAGACTTTAATAGCATCAGTCTATCTTGAAAACTATCACTATCCTTTGCTCTCACCGTATCACACTTCCTATCAGCAGCCAATTTATATTCAGTGTAGTAACCATAGTTACGCATGGCACAAAAGACACATTTTGGGTTAGTGCCTGGTTTTATCTCTGAGCTTTTAACCCCCAATGAGCAGATGCACAGCTTGAGATCCTCGGCCTCCTTTGGTAGCTCCACATTCTAAGCTGGTGATTATTGCTGTTTGAATTTTTTCCATCAGCATCCCTTGGCACTGCGGTGACCTGCTGGGCAACTCAATGTCCTTAAAAATATTTCTAAAACACACTTTCTGCAACAGTGATAGTTTCCTTAACTTAAAATCTGGTTTGTTTGCATCATACTCTGTGCTGTATTCTGTTTGGCTGTTATTTGACAACAGCAGCAGAAAGCATTGTGTGATGGAGGAAAAGGGTGTGTATGTTTGTCTGCACGTGATAGAAATTTAACTCTTTCGACCACAAGCCACAGAGTTACTAAACAACCTTCTAACATAGTGTTGCTGTCCTGTGAAAACAACTTGTCTCCAAATTTAGTGATTTTGAGTTTTTCAATAAAAGTGAAGAAAGGAGGGCTAACTTATGAGTTGAGACAATTCTCATATTTTTAAGCCAAACAAACCATTTACAAGGCCACTGGATCATCTGAAAAATGCATTGCCACAAAGCTGAAAACATGGCTATTTTGGGGTTTTTTTTAGCTCCTATTTATGATATATTGTCCTACAGATTGTTTGAATATAATTTGCATACATTTAAGATGCATTAAGTTATTAGGACATAAAGTGATGTCTAATTATTATTAAGATATCATATTAAATCCTTTTAAATTTCAATATGGGAGCATGTGTAATTATAGTATTGGTAAAACAAAGAAGCTACTTTAGATATATTGTAATTCTAATTGAGAATGACAAACTATGATAACTAGAGAAGTTTAATTGTGCACATGTGGCGCACTCAAATATGTTGACTGAATTTAAATTAAAGGCATAATATGCAATGTTTTCCCCCAAAAATGTATTAGCTCATATAAAAATAATCCCACTAAATCATCATTCATGACCCACTAGTGTGGCAGTGTCTGTGTCTGAACAGACCCTGCCCTCTGCCTGGTTTTACTTATTTTCCCATGTTTTTCTCTAGTCAGGATGCTTCTGGGCTTCAGCCTGTTAGGCAGCGGTTTGTATCCCCGAGCCAAAAAAGCGCACAGGTCGGAACTCTATAAAAAACGTGGCAACCAACACTTACATCACTTTCTCCGTCTCTTTCATCCGCTGAGAGCTGTAGAAAGAGTTTTACACACATAGAGGCACAGGCGGAGCAGACTGAGGACTGCTTCCACTGTATTCACATCAAAACAGGCGTCGTGCGGAGGAGTGGGCGTGTTTATTTGTGCCTTAAAATATAAGTGCTGTGAAAAAATCAGAAAATAATGTTTTATTTCTCTGAGTCTGAGCTTTTTCCTCGTTATTGGTGATCACTTTCCTAAATCACACTGTCTGTCTCACCCTGTTTCTTGTTTTTTTTTTTGTTTTTTTTTTTAGCTGGGAGAAAGGGTCAACTCTGAATGGTGCCTTTACAGTGTTGCAGATTCTATGTTTAATGTCACTGAAATATAAAGTACCTATGTCTATAATGCATTACATTGTTCTAAAATAATATTTCACTATACATAAATATGTAAACAGAGAATATGTTGTAAGGATTAATTCCAATTCAAATAGCAGTGGTGCTCATCTCAGATTTCATTCAGTCTGTCTTTATGTCTGCAGTCCGCGAAAAGAAACCAGCTGTTTGCTTTGCAGAGATTTCTGGCAAAAGGTGTTTCAGCTTTCAAAACTGCTGTGAAATCCATGATATACATCATGATGAGATACTAAAAAAAACATTAGAACAGTGCTTGCATGGGAATCTACAGTATAAGTGGTGAGTTGACCCTGCAGCTTGTTTTTTCCCTCACTTAGCTCTGCGTCCTTGTTCCCAGCGTTCCTCTTTTGTTGTTGTAATTTGGCACCACAGTGCATGTTTTAAATCCTGGGGCTCAAGTGGAGTATATGCGAGTCAGCTGGATCTACAGAAGGGGCATTCCCCATGGTTTTGAGATAATTACTTTCTTCCCTTATGACAACCCTATTGAATTTAGATTAGACCAATAGCAAACGTGCGACACTGCGTGCCCTCTGCATTGCAACTTGTCAATAGGCTGTTAATGTGCCCGACCCCTGTCTCATTTTTCTTCACATGGCATCAGCTGGTCCCCCTCTACAACCACAGCGGCTGCCCACAGGCGAGTACAACCAACACTGTGGCAGATGAGGCTGACAGAGGAAGTCTCATCAATAATGGAGAGCGGTAGCTGGGGGAGTCGTGCAGAGGAATTGTGGTGGAGTGAGTGAGAAGTGCAGCTGGTGTGTTTGTCTCATTTCTTCCAAATGGTCGTTTTGAAATGACGTTCCCCAGAGGGCATGCATAAGAGGAGGGAAGCTATTAATAGCTGATAGGCTGAATAAGTTGGGAAATTGCTGTTTAGATATGTGCCAAGACATTATTTTAGCATTTATGGACATTTTCATCTCCTGTTCTATCATCCTTTTCCCCGGAGAAGTGAACATAATAAAATATATAAAGATGTACTTTTTTAAGGACCAGAGTGTAGGATTTAGTGGCATCTAGTGGTGAGTTTGCAGATTGACACCGCTTCCTTTCGTTTTCTGCTTCCAAGCATGGAAAATCTATGATGGCTGCAAAACAAAACGCAAAAGGCTGTATCTGTAGCCAGTGTCTGGTTTGTTCATTCTGGGATATTGTAGAAACATGGCGGTGTAACATGGTGGCCTCCACTGGGGAGGATCTGCGCCCTCATGGGCTCATGGTAAAGCTGTGTATAAACTATGCAATTTTGGGTTGTCTCAGACAAAAGATAACCAGCATGAAAGAAACGGCTGTGGCTCCAAAACAGTGGTTTTACATCACACTTTAAGAAAGCCAAAGATTGCCTGGGACAAAATTTTGATAGCGTCAGAAATTTAGGATAATCATCTCACAACGTGACTGCTGCTAGAACCTACATCTACTAACCAACCAACAGAAATGTATGAACATACATTTATATATGCTATTTTAGCATACTTAGCATACTACAAATACTTAACATGACCTCACATAGTTAGTTAGCTTCTTTTCCCTCACCACAACCAGGTCCACATTCCCCTCCTTCTCCTCTTCGTAGGAGTTATCCACCACCATTGTGGTGCAGATGGATGACACATGATGCACCCTAATGACACTTTTTGTATCATAGCTTTTTATTCAGGTGTGTGATCACTGTACAATCTACAGTCTGAGTCTGCATTTTTGGCTCTGTCCTTCATTTACTACTTTGCTTGGCACAAATAGTGTGGCTTGCAATAAACATATAAGATTTCTGAAATCTCACAATCTGTTGGAGGCGTAAAGCAACAACAACACAATGATTCTAATTTTCATTTCAATGAAAACATACATGAATACTATTCTGTTGCTGCCATATTCTTTCAGTAGATCCCCACACACTTGACCTTTAATTCTGATTTTTTTTTTAAATGCCATGCAGGTGGTTGTACTATATGACAAACATTTGAAACACCCAAATAACTATCCAGCTGAAGTCAGCTAGATGGGTGTAGTCCTAAAAGGCGCAGCCTATAAAGGCAAAAACAAAAATCTCATCAATTTCCTGTCTGTCAGGCAGCATGTAACTGTACCTCATCATCAGAGTCCTCAGAGGAATAGACACACACAATGATTATCCCTCCTGACAGCTGTCCAGATGCAAACAGAAATCCCGTCACTGAGGCGGCACTGAGACCGGCCCAGTGGCTGTTGTAGTATGGCAGCATCTCCTCCCAGCTGCCATCCTGCTCATTCCCTTTCTTCAATGCTCCTCATTGTATTAGGAAGAGGAGGCCCATTCTTACTCACACGTCTCTCGTGCTCTTGTTCCTACAGCGGCCGGCCCTGAGGACGTGAAACTGTTTGGAGAGTTTGGATGTCACCGGTGACACCACATTGGACCACCCTGAACTGCACACATCTCCACTCTCCAGACGGCACCAATTAGGGCAGGCAGAAGAAGAAGAGTTGTGGCAGTATCCAACGACACCGACGTGAGGAGGAAAGGAATACACCGGAGGAGGGGCCTGTGCCTGCTGCAGACGGGCAGAGGACTGCTGCTGGTGAGTATCCTATTGTTCTCATTGTTGTGGGGGAGCACATTTGTATACAAGTGACCAGGACAATACAACCCACCTCCATGCATTTAAGGTTCATAAGTTCATAACAAGAAAGTGAATGCAAGGTATAGATTTCTTTGTTAGGAGCCGTGTATTTCTATCCAGAGATGTTTTTCAAAATATGAGCATTGTAAGTGTCTGGTGCACAGACAGCCAGGCTGACCTTGACAGTCCTGCTTTGTTCTCACTTATATGCCACATGAACAATTATACGGCTGTTTTATTTATTTCTTTTCTTCCACGAGGCAGCTAAATTTAAAACTCTCTGAGCATCAAGGGATGTGGTTAAAGGTAAAAGGAGGATGCAGGTGAATGTACCTCCACCCACTGTCTTTCTTACTGTCTGTCTCGCTCTATCACGGCTGTCTTCTTGCTCTCTGTCCAGTAGATGTTCCATTTTCACCAGGAAATCCAGTAGAGGAATTAGGTGGACGACAGAGGCAAAATGATCTGACAGATCCACTTACCTCTGCTGTCTATGATCCCCCTGGCCTCTGATATTATTAGAGGTTGATATATATGTAGGCATGGTGCACGGGTGCACGGGGGAGAATGCTGGGAGGTGAGGACGACGGGGAGGGGGGGAGGTGTGAGAGCTCAAGAGCTGATGACAAACCCGAGGAAATAATCTTAAGGTGTGGAGGCAGAAAATGATGAGATAGTGAGTGGTGGTGTGGTGGTGGTGGGTGGGTCGTTGGCTATTAAATCGCTTGTAGGCTCTGCTGTCTCCTCACTACCAAAGAAAATATCATGATTTCTTACTGGCAAGATAACGGTACAGTAAGATGAATCCAAACCTTATACTCTAATATTGCCTTTTGCCCTCTGCAAACAAACACAACTGAAATAAGACAGGTTAGCACACAGATCTATAAGACTTACATAAACCAATGTGCCCTGGGATCACACCACCGCACCAGTCGATAGCAGTGCACCAAATATTAAACTTTTATGCCTGATATTTAGGTAGATGTTTATTCTAAAAACAGATGTCCATTATTAGATTCTCTGTTCTCAGTATAAGAGTGAAATAAAAGTGACACTTTTGTTAAAAGTATAGCTATAGTTCTTGCATGTGCTTTGACAACCAGTCATCGATTTTTAGGCAGTGGCATGTTTTACACAGACATTCATGGTTCCCAGAGGATGAATCATAATGACTGTAGTTACTGACTTTTTATCTGGTGCAGGAGTCTTTTGCAGACCAAGGACACTCACATAAGAGTCCTAATTGAACCTGTTTACAGTTCAAGGTGTCCTGTCAACAGTTTTACAGACCTGTCTTTTAGGATGGTGGCGTATGGGCTTCATGTGATTTTTTTTTCACAATCACACAGGTGGGAAAAATTGGAAGCAAGTCTGAGACGCAACACCGTATCCAGGTTCTCCTTATTAAATTCATGATGCTCACTCTCCACAAAAACTGATGTAGACATATTCACCAAACAGTGTAGTGGGTGGTGTAAAGTTCTCATTTTAAATGTTTACTTTGACTGAACATCACCATTGTACTGCACTTTCTACTTTGCTTTTTTGCTCTTCTGGTCTTTATATATACATTGGCTACAGTATGTAATCACCTGTGTGTTTTGGAAGAAGGCAGAAGTGATTGTGTCGGTCAATACAAAAAGCAGAGTAATCAGAAAGGGTGGACTAATTAACAGTAATGCCTCACAGGGTAATGCAATCCAATACAACAGTTGTGCAACAAATCCTACCATTTCGAAGTTTTAAATTTGTAGTTAAGCTTTATTAAACCTTATTTTTGTTGAGAATGAGGTAATGATTCAACTCTGTGGTTGTGTTTATGGACGCAGTTTGTGATGTTATTTTATTGGGCCTCCCTGTATCATCATCTGTATTGTATTACGTTAAATGTTCTTGCATGCAATACTGCTACACAGGCAGCCTCACTTTAGGTGACTGCCAGGCAAACCGTGTGTTCATGTGTGACTTCAACATGTGAGAAAAGGCACGATTCCATAATATCTTCCTGATCATAGATTTATTTACAGTCCCTCCACCAAGCTTGAAGCAAATAGCATATGTTATGTAATAATTTAGATAGCACCCTCAACCCCTTTAATTGGTGTGAGCGGAATTAGCACTGACTAATCAACATAGCAGCCTCTCATCATTGATTTATAGACGGCCATGATTGCTGCCAGGGCGAAATTAACTCTTTCACTCTGCAGGGAAATGTTGAAAGATGCCTAGCTGAAACACACCCCCTCACACACACACACACACACACACACACACTGATATGTATATGCAGATGAGACTTGTCTGTTCCTTCTGGCTGTCTCTGTAGAGCTGTCACACATGCTGCGTCTTGGAGCACCAGGAGACCGGGGTTGACTTGAATTAAACTGAGAGGATGTCCTTTCCAGATCTGCAGAGGGCCACAGAGACACATCCGCCCCCAGAGAGAGCCAGTCAAAAAGACAGAGGGAGAGAAAGAGATGAATGGAGGAAAAGAGGAAAAAGAAGGGAGGTCAGAGATGGGGTGGAGAGAAGGAGGAAGTTTATTTTTTTAAAAAAAAGAGGCAGAGAGAAATTGAGCGTGTAAGAGAGAGGGATGGAAGATGAGGTTGAGAAAGAGGAGGACACCAGAATAAAAAGAAGGTAGGCATAATAAAAAAAAGTGTGCTGCTGTGTGTGTGTGCATGTGATAGAGTTTGACAGAGGATAAGAGACAAAGCTCAGAGAAGCAGACACACCTAATATCATTCCTCTTTTTTCTCTGTTCTGGTTAACTGGCTAAAATCATCTGTCATCAAGCACAATACTGCATGTTAAAAAATGCAGGTTAAATATTTATTTTATTTTATCAGATGAGCAAGGTGTTCAGATTCTCTGTTTGCTGTTGGATACAGAGACCCAAAATGTTGAAAATTAAGCACATAATATATAATTTCTGCAACTAGGGGTCTCTCACATTAAAACAATAACAAAAGACATAGTTTGATGACATTATGAAGTAACATGGGATCATAGGAGTTGTTGTCTTCATTGTTAAACAACAACCAAAGCAGATAGAAAATCTATCTGACATGACTCCTCCAGATATCATGTTTATGGACGAGGTATTAAAGTCTATTAAAGTCTATTAAAGTTATAGCAACTAGTGACTTTTAGGAAACACGGCATCACCTTAGATAAATTCTGGATTTCTCTTGGTTTGAACTTGTTGGAAACATTTGGGATAATGTAAGCACACAATTCAACAAATTACACAACATAGCTTTAATGTTTCTCCACATGTGGAAATGTTACATCGTACATATTAAATCTTTAAGTAAATAAATGAGACATTGTGAAATAAATAATCATATGAATGAATAAAGGCCTAAATATATGTCGTGATCATGAAATAAAACAATCTAATACATTTTTAAAACCTAGCTCAAATATTAGAAACAGTTACTTTGTCTGGCTGTAACAGGGCAGAGCCTTTTATGTGATTATGTGACCACAACAGCAGCCAGTTACATGACTGCTCTGCTCTGTTGATCTGATTGGTTTGATTGACAGATAGACACTTAATTGATTAGTTTATGAACACAACTGGCAACTATTTGACAATAAATTGCAGCTTTTCAAGTGTGAGGTTTTTTTTCTCTAATTTTTCTCTATTTTTTTATGGTTTATAAACCAAACAGTGAATTGATTATTAGAGAAAATAATCAGCAGAATCATCAATCCGGAAAATAATCATTAGTTACAGCCCTACTGGAATTGATCATTGTTATTCTGAAAAGAAACAATATGAGTTTTAAAAACACATTTATTTATTTGAATATGTCACAATTGTATAATTTGTGTTTTGTTTGTATTTATTGATATTATTCTTTTCATTGCATCATTTTTTAAACTTTTGTCTACAGACATTGTAGACATGTATAAGCAGTGTAGCTTTCGGGAGAGCTCACTTTATGATGTCTGATATCTAATAATGATATATAAACATTTGCAGCTGTCTGCAAAACAGAGAAATTAATAATGATTTGGTGCACAGACTGAGTGGGACTAATAAAGTTTATTTTTTGTGATCTTTGAGCAAAGTGAGTGGTATGTATGTGACTGTGCCACCAGGCTTCAATGGTGATGGCAAGAATAACATGCATGCTGTTATCTTTATTATTGTAAAGTAAATTAGTGATGAATCACCCTCATGCATGAACCATATATCAATAACAGCCTAATGCAATGCATGATTCATGATGATGAAAATACAGAAAAGTAGAAATGCATGGAAAAAAATTGCATATTGTCAATATTTTAGAGAAAATTTCACAAATCGGTTTCAGGGTAGCCCAAGCTGCGCCTAGCTCCCCTGTGGTTCACACCCTGCTCATAATCCTGACAGTGTTCAAAGGTATAATCAGTAGGATTTTTTCAAGCTGTCTGTAAATGAAGCAGATAGATATAGAGAGTTAATTGCTCAGTCTCATTCACAGGATGTCAAATACTGTCGTTTCGGGTTGGTAAAGCATCCCGAGCACGGCAAAACAATGAGAAAATATGAAAATACAGGCAGAGGGGAGGATCTCTGCAGATACAGACACCACCACACACTTCTAGTGGGTCATAAGCGATGATTCAGAGGGATTATTTAATGACTCTATAAATTGTTTTGTTTTATTTGGAAAATGTTGCATATCATGCCTATAAATTCATTATTAATTTAATCAAAGTTTGTATACAATTCTTAACACACTGTGTAACTGCTCATGTAGTTATAGGCTTTGCCTAGCAGTTTGAAAGCATGAGGATTCTGGTAATAAACATTATTGTATAGTCAGCAGTTATAGGTGATACAGCACCAGCTACATACAGAAGAGAGAACATTCAGATGTTGAATGACACTGGGTGTACTGTAATGTGTTAATCTACCTCAGTGTTTATCACAGCTGCAGCATTCAGACTAATCTCTGAACACTATACCAGTGTCTAAAGAGCTAAGCATACACAGAACAGTGCAGCCTATGTTTAGAATAGATTACAGTAATGTATATCCTGACCTGAGGCTGCAGAGCAGATTTAGAACAGGCCATCATTTTCTATATCTCACCTCCAGGCATTGTTATTAACAGTAAGTGCATTTCCCATTCTGTTCTAGCGTCCTGCGTCTCTCCCTTGCCCTGGATGATAAACACGCTGGAGACCAAGGTTTTTGTAGAACAAGAAATTGGAACATAAATTATTTAGCGAGAATGCGCCTTCCCAAAAAAGGCATCCATTGTATTTCCTCCTTTTGCCTGCAAACTAGGCAATACTTGAGCTTCCTGCCAAGATTTCAGCTTCAGCTTTTTACTCTTAATACAGGAAAGACATTGCTCATCACTGTCGCTCCAGCAAATCTACTATGAGCTCATTGCTGTGTTTCCTCTACACTTTGTTGCACAAGCTCTTTGTTCTGTAATGACACAAACCTGCTATGCTGAAATTCCACAGGCGACTTTTTCTCATTTCAATTCCAGGGCATTAGCTGCTAAATCATTCTCAGATTAATGATGAAATTCCAAGCATGACGCACAATCATTGTATGTGATTACTTACACAAGGGGGAATGAGCAGTTCAAAGATAATAACACTCACATTTGGTGGTTTTAGGAAGCGCTTAAATGCATCAATATTTACTTGGGTTTTCCACCTACACTACAATTACATTTGTCCCCTGGGCAGTTTTCTCTCGCATTAATTCTTACAAGACAAGTGAGCATACAAATGACTGACCTAAAAATTTGTGCTGAAAAAGAAGCTGCCATGGAAGTACTTTGTGAATGAGTATTTGTGCTTTTTAGTTTACCTTTTTTTTTTCCACCAGTCATTTCTATCTGATTTTAACCCATTGTGGACCCTTGAACTTGCAAATAAAGGAGCGCTATGTAGCACTGAGTACAGCCGTCCAAATACTGAGTGATGTAGACTGTACATTGAATAGGTTGAAATTCTTTGTAATATACAATCTATGGTTGAAGCTAATTGTTCCCCTCCCCCACCACCTCCTCCCCAGACTCAAGGAAGCTCAGGCAGGCTGCAGGAACACTGCAGGAGTGCAAGACAAGTGCAACATCGTAAACTGATAATAAGCGACGACGAGTCCTATGCTCTAAGTTGATCAGCTGTTTATAATTGTCAACTGTCTGTCAAAGTGTAAAGTATAGCCCGTTATCCTGAAAACAAAAGCTCACTGCTCAGAAAATACACACTCTAGAGTCTGAGTTAAGAGACTGCCTGTCTCACTGCCTGCCAGACTCCATTAACATATTGTTCAGTCTTTATAAACATCTGTGCCTTTTACAAGATTATTAATGATTCTTACGACTCATAAGCAGACACTTACTCAGTTGTTGAACATTGGTCATTAATTTGAACCTTAATTAACATGAAATGGGCCTATAAAAACATTATTCTGGCCTGGATGAGAAATTTTGAAGGGAGGCAAGTGTTGTTGTCAGAGAAGCAAGCAAACGTCTTCTTAGTCTGTGATGACATATCATGGTCATTTTATAATTTATTGCTGTAAATATATTGCAGATTTCTCCTTTAAGCCATCAAATAACTGCCAGCGTTTGAAAGAAATTCATGATTTCTTTTAAAACATGCAAAACAGAAAATATGTACAAAAACACTAAGTATTATGTGCACCCACAGCTCGCAACAGCTCTGAGCAGGGATGTAAAATGTAGAGCATGTGTGCAAGCACACAGATTCCTCAGACATGGATAATGTCACACTGTAAGGTTAGAAGGAGTAAAAAGTGTTGTGCCATGATGCAATTGTTTGCAATTTCATTGTTATCATGAGAAATGTCTCTTAACGTTTCCCCCTTGAACAGTGAATTATTCAGTGCACAGCAACCTGGTTTTGGAGAGTAAACCATTCACAGAGGCGCAGTTATGTATGTCTATGGCACAAACACAGAACAGAATGCCAAAAACAAGTATTTTTAGTCAACAAAAGGCCAAAATGAGCACAGCAGATCATTGAAAGTTCAGCAGTTGAACAACTCCTTTCCACTTAAACCAACATGACCCAAATAAGTGATTCAGTTTTCCAGACATTTTGGGATTTATCCACAAGCCAACTGGCTGCAGCGCTGTATGGTACCTGCACACAGTGAGCTCCTGCAAGATTAGATAACTAGGACTGCTCTGCGACTCAGTGCAGTCCTGGGGAGTTGTGAAAGTTGGTGTTGAGTTGTCTGATGAAACCCACACACGCAGTGACAACGTGCAACTATATGTGCGCACATAGAAACACAAGCACAAATATCAACACATCCACTTGCACGCATGCACAAACCAGGAGGTCCTGAAGGCTTCTGAAGAACTTAAATCACCCAGAAGCCTATAAGACCACATCAGTGTGTGAGAGTGTGTATGTGTGTGTCATTAGAAGGCCCCAGCACCAGTTAACGGGACAACAGTCTTAACTAAAGCACAGCCCTCTCAGATTTGCACCATCTCTGTAGGGAAGCAAAGAGGGATATGCCAACATTGTCTCGCCCTGCAGCTATACAGCCCCAACAAACCCCTCTGAGGCAATCTTGTTGCTCTATTTTGTAACCCAGCATATGGCCACTGTGTCTGATGTTTACTGTTTGGGAGAAGTAACAAGGCGTTTTTTATTCCATATGATCAGAGCTTTGTGCACTGAATTTTTGTTTAAGTGTCACCGGGTTAGATTTAATGAAAAACAGTGCACATGGTAGGTGGTAGTTGCACTAATTAGCAAACTGCTGCAAAGTAGAAAACTGGAGACATCCAACAGCTGGCCCTCCCAGTGGTCTGAAATAATATTTTATTTATTTTATGTTGTGATTTCTTCAAGTTCAGACGTTTATGTTCAGAGACTTTTATTGCAAAATTTTATTTTGTAGTTAGGCTGTTTCTGCTTCCTGTGACTCTGCTCATTACGGCGCAAAAGTCACTGACGGTGTGCTGTCCAGTTCATGTTGCACAATAGATGGATTCTCTCTCTGTATTTCATGATGTTACACTGTCTTGTTGATGTTAAGTGTGTTTATTGTACCGGTGTTATATGAGTAAAGGCTCGTCTCAGTATTTAGCCTTTTATGAAATTAGACAGTTGATTAGTATTCGCACAATCACACATAAAGTATGCTGATCTCATTTTACAGTCCTTAAATTTTGCTACTAGTATCAAGTTTAAGATCTGCGGCGGACGTTTAGCTCAGTGGGTAGAGCGTCCGACCCATGTATGGAGGCTGTTAGTCCTCTGCAGCGGCCGCTGGTTCAACTCCCGCCTTCGGCCCTTTGCTGCGTGTCATCCCCTCTCTCTCTGCCCCATTTCCTGTCAACTCTCTGGCTGTCCTCTCAATAAAAAGGCAAAAAATGGCCAAAAAAATAACTTAAAAAAAAAAAAAAAAGTTTACGATCTGCAGTAAAGAGCTGAAAACCAACTGATGACTGCTGTCTGACTGGAGCCCTGTAGTGGTCAAACCTTCGCCCCTCCAAAGCTTTCGTCTGAGGGGAAACACTGATGACAACAAATCATTCAGTTTGGCTCCTTTGACTCTAAAACAGCTTGATTATAGGGAAAGATGGCCCTGGGCTACAAGCAACCAAGGTTGACTGAAACAAAACAAATCCTGTGCCAGTTAGTGTTAGTTCAGTCTTAATTTTGTCCTAAAACTAGTGTAATGCAAGTTTGGCAGTTTCACAGAAGTAAAGTCTGACTTAATTTAGGCCTAAAATGTTCGCCACTCTCAGTTAACATCTCATCACTGACATTATGGTGCTGGGTGGTGTATGTTATGTATAAGTTGTATGTTATGTTATGTAAAAGTATTGTGACATTACCAGCAAAATATACTTGTAACATTTATGCATTCCAGAAATCAGACATTTTGAACAGGAGTGTAGGGAGCTGAGCCGTATGACATGTTTACATGATCAGCCATGACCTTTATTATGCTGATTTTGGAGGCCCCTGTGGACAAGAGTGGTAGTGTTTCCACCGCCATAACCACAAAATATGAGGTCATTAATAAATTATCTAATGAAAAATCAGTACCACTTTATAATAAGATTATAGCTTGTAATTGCTTTGTAAATTGTTTATACTTAGGTTATTAATTAGGTTATAAATTATAAACAAGTTATAATACAGTTTCCATACATTGATGTGGGCTCACTATTTGGCAAGGTACAGTTACTGCTTACCACTAATTAATCTTACTAAATGAGTGGCTAATGAGCTTTTCAGACAGAGAACGATTGACATGCCTCATAATTCATTTTCAGTGGAAGGCAACTGAACTTTTTGATAATTAAGATATGCTAATGATGGTGAAATGTGACTTATTAACAAATATGTGATGAAGCTGACAGGTATAAATGCTGCTGATGGAGAGGACAAACTAAGTTAAGCAAGCAATGTGATCTGAGGCTTAAAAGTACAGATAAATGTGGACTCACTATCTGGTAAGCAACAGGTCACTGTTACCCTTTTTATCTAATGTGTTATAACACTTAAGTAATGGTTTATTAAGTGTATACAACCTGCTTTTTTAACTGGTGAATGTACTACTCACCGTAACTTTGCCTGATGCATGTTGCAAATCGTTTCATTTGATATCAAGGAGAATACAACCCACTGACAGGCATTAAGAATAACAACAGGAATAAAATAGAAATAGCCAAGATGATGCTGATCATCTTGTTTGCTTATGTATCTCATATAGAGGCATTAGTATTGAACTGAGACAGTTTCATAACCAGGTATAAGCTCCTTGTAGCATGTTAAAAACTCCACGGCATGAATTTGTATGATTATTGTATTATATTTTTTTGAGAGCTTGGAGGTCCCTGATAACATAGTAAAAATATTGACTATGATCATAATTATGTATCCGCTATTTAAGTATGATATTAGCTGAACAAAATTGGTGTAACTGCACAGTGTTGCCCTGAGGCAATGAACAAAAAAACAGTTTAGTGTCTAAATGACAACAAAATAAGTCTTTAACCAATCGAACATACTTTTTAACATACTCATGCACATGCATATATATTTCATATAAAGTTATTTCAATTTAAACATGTTATTGATCTTACCAATCATGGCACTCTGAACCATGCGGCTTTGCCTTACCCACTTCAGACCTTCATTTTAGTGGATACAGACATTTCTTGTGACATTATATATAGTTTCTTTTTTCTTTTTATGTTCGTTTAAAAAAAATAAAAGGATGGTGTGAGGGCCAAAAAGTTAGTTCTTTGCCTGAGGACAACACTGTCATAGTGGGTTAAGACAGTCAAGGACTAGACAGCTCAGTGCATGGGATGAATTTAGACATCTGAAGCCACAGTTAAAGTCTATCTTTGTGAAACCAGACCCTGGTCTCTGGTGTCAAAGTCAGATTTAATGACACCCTGTTGTTTTCCTGGTGAGGACAGCCTCAGGTAGGAATGGGATTCATGGGTTCATTTTAGTGTCTCAGGTGAGGGGAGATCTCTTCAATCATTAGCCAACATAGGAGAACACTGACTGTACAAGGAAAATGTCTGATGAACCAGACAACAAGTAGAACAAAAAATGTTGGCAGGAATTGAGATGCTAAATCACAGTAACATAGTTGCTTTATTTGTATTCCTGGCAGCAGTGAACATGTCATCCACCAGATGTAGTGCCTCTGGGCCAATCAGAAACACCTTGTTTCGGTCTGTAATGGTAGTGAACCCCCTGCTGGGACCAATCAGTGTAATTTTGAAAAATTTCCTGAAACCCGCCGCTGAGATGCATCATTATTATCTAGGTTTGTCAAATTCATGTTTCAGTATCTGCAGACTGTGTGTGGATGCACAAGCAAAGCAACAAACAAAGAAATGAATAGATGAAGATTGTACTTGTTCTCTGATTTTATCATAGAACACAATCATAACAGAAAGGGTGATAATGAACAGCAACATTTGAATTTTCTGAACTTGCCAACCATGGCAAAACAAAATGACACACACACACATACACACTCATCCAGTTTGTGGAGTGGTTATGATACAGACAAACACTCTCACACACAGTACATGCAGTAGAGCTGAAGCAATATGCAGAAGGAAGCAGTCTGAAGCTGCCTCCTCCAGTAGGATTACTATCTGAATGCAGGTATGTGATGCATGTTTGAGTTCTCAGTTCTGCCTCGACTCAGAGCTGTATAAAAACCTATGTGTCAGTCTGAATTGGACTATGACGCTAATCAATAGCAAGCCAGTGAATGTCCTCACCGCTGCTCAACCAGACCTTATTCCATAATGCAACAGCATTAGACAGCGAGGGTGTCATTCCTCTGACCACTGGCATCTCTAAAAGCTCATGGCAAATTGAGCATTTGTAATGCAGGGAAAGCATACTCAAAATCACGTTAAAAGTCTGTTCTGAAAGATGTTCAAAAGTGAGTGTGATCATGCTTTTTGTTGAAATTCTGTTGCCACAATGCCGGCTTTGTTCTTAGAATGATTTATCACATTTTTCTCCTTTGAAAACAAATTCAGCATAAGAATAATAGAATGTTGTTATTAAGACTGACAACACCTGAAAAGTACACATCAGAGTTTTGTTCTCATTCACAACATCAGTAAAAAACAGTGTTCAATATTTTGCGTGCGAATGAGTAAAGAAATTGAGTGGATGATCACCAGAGCAAACTGTAAATGGAATTATTCAGAAACATACTGAAACTTGAATCACCATCTCACAGTTGTATTCCTCTGTCAACTGGTCAAGTTGCCATTTACATCCACGTTTGTTGGAATGTCCGGACTCATATAATAGTGAATACTTTGAAAGAATTACTGAAAGATATTTAGTATATTTTTTAACCTTATTGCGGTGTGATTCCAGTGAATGATTTCCAGTGAGAAACATACTGTCTTCACTTAGAGAATATTTATGGCCAAAAACAGTGACTTTGGCCTTTGACCACCAACCTTTATTGAGTTCATCTGTCCAAATGCACGTTTGTACCAAATTTGACTACATTTTCTCCAAGCGTTCCTGAGATATCACGTTCATGAGAATGGAACAGACATAAGGTCACAATGACCTTTACCTTTGATCTCTGACCACCAAAATCTAATCAGATCATCCTTGAGTCCAAGTTGATATTTGTGCCAAGTTAGAAGAAATTGCCTTCGGGCATTCTTGAAATATTGTGTTCACAAGAAGGGGACAGACAAACATACTGTACTGGATTGTACATTTAAGTGGAAAATCTTCTATTTCTAATCTTCTAATCTAGACTATTATGAGGCACATAATTCTAGTAAACATTTGATGTTATTACATGATTACTGTTAGATGAATGTGTGTGTTGTGTTGAGCCAACTACCTTTCCTCTTGCTTTATTATTCATCCATCTAGAACTCCTCGTGCTATGTTAAAGGTCAAAGAGCCAGAGGGGTCAGTTAAACTTCAGTACACTCATCAAACTCATGATGACGTGTCACCTCCAAGGGTTCATACAAATATGACAGTTTCATTCATTACCAACCAAGAAATCTGCTTATGATCTGCATTTCAGTACAGTGGGGGTGATAAATGTTTTGTGAAAGAACAAGGCTTCACTTCAGGCTGAAAATATGATAATTACAATGATCTGCAGGCAGATTGAGATGTTATTCAAATGTAATATGCGTGCATTGGCATCTGATCTCAAGCAATGAAAGCCAGTGACCGTGAAAACTGTATTATTGTGCTTTAACATGGGAAGCTGTTTGGAGGATTCACTGTGCAATGATATGGGTCTTTAAACTGGAGGAAATAGCCTTTGATTTGCTCAATCAGCTGACTTTAAGCAGCGTAATAAGGCACCAGTTAAGAACAGGGTGATTGAATGCAGCTCTGATAACACCTGACTGTAGCTCAGTCTCATCCATAACCTCCCCACTAACTTTGTTATTATCCAACCCTCCCTTCCTGTGGACTTTACAGTTGGATGGCCTAATTGGAGCCATTTCCACATATAATGTGGCAGCCCCGAGGGGGCTCATTATAGATACTGGGCTGACCCACCTCAGCTATTCTTCAGCCACCCCCTCATCAGGGTCCTGTGGTTCAATCCAGTGACAAATCCAGTAGGGTTTCCTTCAGCCTACAGGCCATTGATCACCCTCAGGAGGAAGGAAAGTCACGCTGGCTTTGGTGTGTGACTGTATTCGCGTGTATGTGTCACTATGGGCACAGGACTGGGCACTGCAGAAATGACTCACCTCCCATGCGTCAAAACTAAACTAAAGGGAACATTATAATGGCTGTTGTCGATGGAATATAATAACATAGGACAAATGGCTGAAATATACGGTACAAAGCTGCTTCAAATGACCTTTCTCGTAGCAGCCATTTTGACATGAAATAGTAGAAGAAACACAGAGGTTACCAGTGAAACTGATTAAGGTTCTGTTGCATTCAGGTCAAACAGAGTCAGGATGCTGCTATGGTGCATGTTTGCTCATTGGAAAGGCTCTGCTACACTGAATGGAATGAGACTTTAATAAGTAACATTGTGTATTTACTCCTTCATGTCAATATGGCTGCAGGGAAAAAGGTCTATTGTTATAAGTTTTTACCGAAAGTTTGATAATACTCTAATGTCTGCCTAGTAAATATAAGGATGCAGTCTGTATTCAATTAGCTTAGCTTAGCACAAAGACACAAAAATAGGGAAACTCTTCAAAGGAAGCAAAATCTGCCTGCCACCTCAAAAGCTCACTAATTTACATTTTACATCTCTTTTTTAAATTCAGTACAAAAAACAAAGTGTAAATGTGACAAGTTTAGGTCTTAAAGGGGTTATCTGCAGAACTATTTCTTGGCCAGGCACAATGAATTCCAGGAGTCTCTGTTGGCTCTCTGGCATCCTTATGACAAGGCAAAACTCCAAGAAGTAAATGTGCACTGCCAAGAAATAGACAAGCACATAACCCCTGTAAAACCACAACTTGTCCTTTCTACACTTTAGTTCTTATACAGATTAAAGAAGCAAGATATAACATGTCAATTAGTAAGATTTGGAGGTGCTGGTATTATTTTATTTGGACAGAATCAGGCTAGTTTCCCCTTGTTTCAGTCCTTCTAAGCCAGGATTTTCCAAATTTTGGTTCAGGACCAAAAATGGGTTGCAGACCAGCTCTTATTGGCACATTAAAAGGCATACCACATTTTCTCAAGTAATAACAGGCAGCGTGGAATGAGAGACAGAAAGCAGCTGGCAGGGGGTTCCCTGATAGATCAGTTGGTAGAGCATGCACCCCATGTATTGAGGCAGTCCTCTGAAGCAGCCATGGCTTCCATTCCAGCCTACAGACCTTTACTGCATGTGGTCCCCCCGCTCCCTCTCCCCCTGTCATGTCATGAGCTGTACTATTGGAATAAAGGCATAAAAGGCCCAAAAATACTTATAAAAGGAATGAAAGCAGCTGTCAGCAACATCAAGCCTTTAACATTCAACATGTGATAAGAACAAACAGCAAAATACGGCTGGAATGTAACAGCCACCTCACTAATTATTAAAACTATAAACCAACACAAAAATGACAATTAGGCTACCAATACAAATGAGCATGTACCGAACAGAACATTTACCAAACACTCATAAATTCATTTGCATTTTGCACATAGCATATCGAAGTACAGGAAACAGGAAGGGGAAAGCTCGAACAACTATCACTGGAGCATACAGCAAAAAGGGGCGGTAGTAAGGAAGGGTCGATTGGCTGCTGGCGGAGGAATTATATTTACTATTTGGACATGAGAATGGTATCTTCTCTTCAAAACCTCAAAAGTAAATCAGCATACTGTACTTCACAACATGTCAAACGTAACAGCAGCATTCAGAGCATGTCAGCATCCTGTATCTCCTGTACTCTTGTTAGATAATAACATGTCTGGTTTGGTCTGGTAATAAAGGTGTTTAAAGTTACATTTGGGATTTGGTTTTGAAATTCTCTCCCTCGTTATTATGACACACTACAAATATGTCTTCACAGATGCTTGCGCAGCATCCATGAAGTTGAAAACACCCATGGATTTGGTGACAGCATTGCCTGTGAAGACATGCCGTCAGTCACCACCGTGCTCTTTATCTCAGCAAAGTCATTGCTCCGTTGAGTCAGTGACACCTCTGTAATGTAGCATCAGCAGACACACAGTCGCTGTGTCAACACTGTTCTGTCGGTGTCATCTTTCTGTGCCCCCGGGTGCTCTTTGGATGCGACTGTGCATGGCAGCATACAAGCAAAGTAGAAGGACAAATAATAATAGTAAGTGATAAGCAACGATTTGAAAGGCCAGCAAAGAGCAGATTATGAAGGCTCGGGTTGAAATGTCAAAGGTGCCTTGTTTTTACATGGAGCTGGAAACTGTGCTGACTTGCTACTTCATTAGGCCTGCATTCAACATCATCACTTATTTGACATTTTACCAGAGATCTTTAAATGTCAGAGCTTTTATTCAAGAAATACCATTTGTGTGAAAGTGGTGCATATGTGCTGTGCAGCTTTTAATGTGAAATAATAATGTGGATTGACTAGCACGTTAAGACGACTGACAATTGCATTAGTGAGGCTATATTAAAGAAAAACATCCTCTGTTAAGTCTTAAGATAGGAAGTTTATTTAAGATTTTGGGAAGTTAGCGTCTGACTTGACTCAGGAACTGTTCATCATTTGGCTTTTTTTCATAAATCAGATCCTAACCCTAATTACCATGGTTACTGAACAGTTAAGATAGGATCTGCAAGTTAGGAAGGTTCTGTAATACGGTCCCAGTCTTCATCTTTGGTACCAGCATTAAGCAGATACTAACATATAAACTAGGGCTGCAGCTATTGATTCTTTTAGTAATTGAGTAATCTGTCGATTACTTTGGTAATTAATCGAGTAATCAGATAAGAAATATTGCGTGTTTTGCAATTTTTTCTATTACATTACTTCTATTTTAAGAGCAATGGTAATATACAAAAGAGAAAATAAGACAGGTCTTTTGAATGAACAACTAACAATTACATGCAGGATTTTTACTTGTCATGAGGTATTTTCACATTGTGGTATTAATGCTTAATGCGTACTCAGATCCTTTACTGAGGTAAAGGATCTGAGTACTTTTTCCATCACAACAGGTCAGTGATCAGTGTTTCAGTGACTCTCTGTGGCTCGGTGAATACAATGTTTTATTTATGGCAGCCCACCACATTAAAAACATCGGCACCATGACATGATTTTCTATTTTTGGAGCTGCACCTCCCTCGGTCGTGTCTAGAAGGGAACTCTTGATTTGCGATACTCTCAAGAGATTAGTGTCAATTGTTTCACGCAATCTTTCGTGGGTCTAAGGTTCCCTTCTAGACACGACCCTCTCTGTGTCTCTCTATCAAACTAATGACAGCAGACTGTCTGTGAACAGCATGATGTGACACTCTGCAGTGTTTCCCACAGGGAGACTTTACTTGTGCGGACACCCAGGTGTAGTTTGTGACCAATTCTGGCATTTTTATTTCTTTAATCAGTCTGAGAGGGCGACAGAATCCACGATTGATAAGTGATCAATATGCCCTCCTCCTCCTCCCTCACCAGTTCGCTCTGCTGTGAGGTCTGACAGTTTCTGACAGAGAAACATAGACTCTCCTGTTTAACGTATACGCCTCCTTATACAGTTGTTTAATCTTAGAAATTCACCTGGTTGGTTTCGATGTCATTTAGCACGTAGTTTCGACTGTTTTAATGAACTCTGTCATTAACAACAAGTCTCCTCCACTCTGCTGCTGTGAAAACTAAATCATGGGTGAATTTATATGTGGGTAAAAAAAAAAAATAACGCGAGGTGGGTATTGGGGGTGACTTCATAAAACATCCTGCTGATGCAGAAAGTCAACAGATCAGACAGACAGGGTAAGAGAAACACACTGACTGTTAATGTGTGCGTATGGAGGAGCTGCGTTGACTTATAGAGGAGAGATGCTGCAGCCATGTGATAATAAATTACATCAAAACTTGAACGTTGGAGCTTATCAATACTCTGGTCTTTAATAATTCAACCGTTTAATACCAAATTTCAGTACCCACCCCTACATGCGAAGCACAGTGTGCTGTACAGTTGTTCAGATTTAAACGAGGCCTCGAGGCAAAAAATCAGACTCGAGGCATTTTAGTTATCAAATTACCCAAGTTACTCGAGGAATCGTTTCAGCTTTAATATAAACAAACATAGTTTTAATTGGTATTCCGTGTGTATTTTGTTCCTGTGTTTGGACTACAGCCCTCAGTGTGTCAATACAAATTCATCATCTGTGATGCAAAAGGTAATGGGCTTTTGAGGTACCATTGTATTCATATAATACGCTGCGTAAGGCATTAGCAAATGGAACGACTTACATGTGTAGTAAGCATGAGAAATAATGATAATAATAATGTATCCACTAATTTTCAAAGCTATTAAATGAGTCTCCACCACAAATTAGCTGTCTCCTGGGGGCCGTATTTTACTGGCAGGTTCAAAGCTAATGACAGCATGTCATAGAGGGACATCACATATACCAACACTCTGACTAATTATGTAATTAAGAAAACACCAGCGACAGACATGAGCAAACTGGCAGCTGTGTTGAGTCCATAATTGTTACGTGTCAAGTTCATCTACCTCTACATCAGACATATCCTTATAACCTCTACTTATCCTGGGGAAGGTTTTGCTGAGCATGCATGCTGTCCTCCAGCACGTCCCTGATTCAGATTCACACATGCAGAAATGCTACACTACGGCACACACTTGACACCTTGGAGCCATCTAGTTTTCTCGTGTCGGTCACAGAGCTCTACTCCATTTTTCCCCACTGGCTTGTCTCTCCTACCTGAGGCTACCAGTGTCCCCACGTGTCATTTCTCATACCATCAGTCTTTCAAATCTCAGCTTTCCTTCTCCATGGCTGATGCAGATCAGGACAAGTATTAAATATTTCTCATTAATGAAATTCAATTGGCAAATTCCCAAATTCCTTCAGATTCCCAGCAAACCTGAGCCATTGTCAAACAAGCAGTAGGTTATTTAACAAAGACTGCTTAAGGAAATACTTTTATTCTTCCTCTCTATTTACACCAATTATTTCTCAGGCCAAACAAAACTCTTTGCTACACTGTCACTGCATTGGAGCTAATCCCCTAGGTTTAATTAGCGATGATCTGATTCATAATTATATATATTTTCCCTCCACAAGGGCATATAATTGGGGGACTTCGACGCTGGGGGATCTTTCATTGGAGAAATCCATGGTCTAACCCTCATTAAGGAACCTAGAGCTCAGCAGAGATAGCATGTTGAAGCAAGAAGGTGCAGCACAGAGTCGAACACCTAAACTCCCACTCAGGAAGCAGGCTTTAATTAGCTAATGAATCTGGGAGCTCCCTCTGCCAACCTTTGACCTTATGCTGAGGCATAATAAGCCTGTTCACAGTGCGAAACATGTCACATGCGGTTGAAATCAATGCCCTGTGCACCAAAACCAATTTTAATGAGATAAACGCTGTGCTGTCCCTTTTGTTAGGAACTGTTGACGTCCACATTCATGAATCATTCCTGACGTCTCTCCAAAGGTCATAATGTATTGATTTAACGTCATCTCCAACAAAAGCCTCCGCTTTATGATTGATATTGCTTGTCATGTTGATGGTACACAAAGGATCCAACGTCATTTTCTAATTTACAGTATCCTCTAATGGCAGCGGTGAGAAAACATCTAAACCATGAATATGTTGTTAATTTCCTTGTTGCCACAGGGCAAATTGCTCATAAAAAGCAGCTCTGGTGACCAGTCAGTGCCTGTAATGTAAAATCATTATTAGCATACAAGTGCAGCCTGCAAATTAAATTTTAGTCAGTGTTGTTTAAGAGCAGCATTAATTCTCATCCATTAAAGGTGCAGTAAGTGATTCTGAAGAAAGACAGTTATTAAGTCTCAGTCCCAGGTCCTCAGATTAGCTCTGATGACGACTCTTTGGATTGGTGACTCGAGGATGGTTGATTGTTGAGTCTTATTCACAGGTTGTAAAATATTGATGTTTTGGAAATTAGACTCAACATCACTATCTTACCAACCTGTGATTGGTCCTTTGGTCTCCCATCACAGGCTAGATTTTCTAAAGCCTGAAAACTGAGCCAAAAGGAGGAGCATAAGTCTAGTTTTCTCTCAGACCATTTGATTTATATTATGCTTAAAGGTTATTAGGGAACTTTTGCCCAGTGTCACCAAAAACAAACTGCCTTCTCCCAGCTTTAATTCTAAGTGCATTTTCAAGCATATTCGACATTTTATCCAAATTGCTTATTTACTATCTGGTGGAAAACTAGATAAGAAGATTGGTACATTTCTAGTATCTCTACGGTAAATATAGAACTAACACAGTAGCTGGTTATCTTACCCTGACAGCTGGCTCTGTCCAAAGGCCCAAGGCTGTTAAAGGTATCAAAGTATTGAATCTTTTTCAAATAACAACAATACAATAGAAACATTTAATATATAAAAAGTACTGAAGCTAAAAAAAAAAAAAAAGAGAAAAAAAAGATTTGCTGATGGACTTAATACTTTTAATAAGTCTAAACTGCACACATTCCTTTAGTACCAATGATGCTATGTTTGACTTACTTAAAATCAGCTAACTTTTCCCAGCTGTCATAATGGGGAGAAACTATGAGACAGTGCTGTTATTACTCCCGTCTCGCCCTGTGGTCTCCCCAAGATGATACCTCCCTTGACTCCATTCTGATCAGAGCTGAGCTGTGCTGACCTAACATGGCAGGTCCAGGTCTCAGTGGCAGTCCCTGCAATCCTGACGGGGCTCCTTCAGCCTGCTCAGCCAGCTGTGAGAGGCTGCATCGTGCTCCCAGGTCCAGCATTGGAAATGTGCCCTGGGCGAGCCGAACTATAAATTAGTCAGGATAAGTTAAGGGCAGACTGCGATAGGCTATCCCCCGCAGTTATCAGCAGAGAAGAACCTGCCTGAAGGTTGGTGCTCTTAAATCTTTTATCATTGCTGAGGCAGCCTGATCCAGGCATGGACCAGGGCCATCAATCAGGGCCAATGCTCACTGCTAATGGGTTATTCAAGTTTTCCTGAAAATGAAACCGCTTTCCTCATCTAAATCAAGCATGAGAAACAGCATTTGCTGTAACACTAATTTTTGCTTCAAACAGTGTTTACAGTGATTGGGCTAACTGGTGCTCTGATCGTTCAAATCTGGCAGATTAAAGATGGACATGTTTTGTTGCGGTTTACATCTGTTAATCTCTGTCAGACTCTCTTTGATTACGAATTATTGCATTAATTATTACCATTGTCATTTCAACCAGTAATTTACAATTCCATTTAGCGTGATTTAAGGGAAGCTGAAAGGACCAGTGTGTAAGATTTAGTAGCATCAGGTGGTGAGCTTACAGATTACAAACAACTTTCAAATTTCAATCCCCAGTTCCAAGAGAATAGGAGAACCTATGGGGCTTTTCATTTGACGCTTTTGGCCACACTGAGTTAAACTTTGCCACGTTTATTTGCATTTCTATTAGCTGTAATGCAGTCACGCTGTCACAAGCTGTGCCAAGTCATGCCTGAGATGGACCATCTTCAGCTCCAAACTGGTTGCGGTGAGGTCTCGTTCACCACAACCAAGCCCAACAACTCTGTTTTCTCCCCCTCAAACAAATCTGTGTTGTGAGACTGAGCTCATGTCTGTGCAGGAGACCTTTCTGTGTGTTCAGCTCTCAAAACCTTTGTAGCTTCTAACTGAATCTCTGTGAGTTTAAGTAAGCCTCTCCTCTGCATTGGTGTTTGCACTTTCAGATTTCTGCTTTAATTTACTGTTTCATTTGGTATTTCATAATAAAAGCTTTCAAATAACAATTTTATTGTGAAGATTTAATCAAATAAAATGTATGTATATTTGTGTATCAGTTAAAAGATGCACTCTCAAGCAGGTAGCCTTCTGGTAATGGAGATGCAAATCCCTGCCATACTGGGCCAATGTGCCAAGTCATATTGAGTCAAGCCAAGCCACCACATGTATATGGGAAAGGGGCTCTACAGTGGCCATGCCACTTGCACAAAGCGTGAAAGGCTGCATCTAGTGCCAGTGTTTGCTTTGTCCATTTTGGGCTACCATACAAGCATGGCAGTGCAACACAATGATTTAACATGGTGGTATAACCCAGCACCCATGCCCTCTGTAGATATAAATAGCTCATTTGGCTAACTAAAACACAACAATTCTTATTTTCAGGTGATTATACACCGACGAATATTATATTCCAGGTCTGCCATATTCTGCCAGTAGACCCCTGTAAAAATTAGACACTGGACCTTTAAGTATATCTCATGATTGTAAACAACATAGCTGTCTTTCCACTCACAGGCACCCTTAGTATTCATACAGTAGCTGCCTTCCCTGCATTGCTATTATTAGCTTGACTCAATGCAGGCAGTTGTTTCATGAGGAGAGGATCAGATTTTGAAGAGACTCGCTCCATGGCAGGTGTGAATTGGATTGATG
Source organism: Lutjanus argentimaculatus (assembly GCA_034769285.1). Taxonomy (NCBI): domain Eukaryota; kingdom Metazoa; phylum Chordata; class Actinopteri; order Lutjaniformes; family Lutjanidae; genus Lutjanus; species Lutjanus argentimaculatus. The sequence goes on from JAWZSL010000001.1 coordinate 11,738,875, forward strand.
GGACACGTAACACAACCCAGTCTCAAGGCGACCTTTCACTGAACCCAACCCAGAATATGAATGGCAGCATAGCAAACACAAGCAAGGCAGACCTAAAAGATCTTCCCATTTTTATTCATTTGAACACAGGAAACACTTCCTACACAAATCCCATGAAGATACTTGATCGTTTTTTATGCCCGTTTTAATTTCGAGAACTTTAAACACTCTCATTCACATTTTGAAAAGTGAAATAATTGCCAACTCTGCTCAAGATTTCAAATTAACATTGTGTAGTGTGTCATCAGTTCCCCCTCTGCCCACAAATGAGTTTAATTAGTTTGTGAGAAAGAGACAGTCAGAGAGATTCAAACTGCCTCAGTGCACCCCGGTCTTTAAAACACAAGACTGTTCTCGACTACACCAACGAGGCAGCCACTAATTGTTTTTTCATCCATTATACTTTGCAGTTTCTCTGTCTGAGTGAAAAGGAAACAGAAATTAAGCCAATAAAACTGAGTTATTGAATATACTGTATTTATACACTCATGAAAACACACACATACACCAAAAATCAGACAGGAAATGGAAGAAAGGAATACATTCAAACGTCTTTTTCATTGGTTGTGAATAGGATAATGCCAGAAACATCTTCCCTGTTAAATACACATATATGCATAACGTGTATAAAGCCATACTTTTAAAAACAACTATTTTGTTTGTAAGTTTTAACTTTAAAAAGTTAGTGTCCAGGTTGCCTTAAAATCTTAGGTTGACTGGAATTTGGAAGTTGAGGTAACTTTGTAATGGCTCAAGACAAATAAACTTTTCTAGTCAAATAAACTTGATATTAATTCAGTTGTGCTTGAGAAAACATATTCAGTAAGCTTAAGACATCATGTTGAACTAACAACTCTTCAAACAAATTTAATTTCCTTTTATATTTTCTCAGTTTGTTGTCAGTTCTTTATTTCAGACAAAGAAGTCACAGCTGCAGGTTTATTCCAGGATTGGCACAAATGCAAAATGTGACACTGCTGCCAGTGAATGTTTTCTTTATTGTCAAAACAAGCAATCAATGAGACACACAGCAATTTTCATCATATAGGCTGTTTTCTTCAAACTATAAAAAAGAAGGATCTCAGGAGAGTTTTAACCCTCACACAATGTATACTGGGAGGTCTGCTAATATGCTCTCTTTAGAAACTTAATTTAATAAGTTGATTAAATCGTATAGTACATTTATTCAACTTCATCATCATCATTTCAAGTCAAAAGACTTCAAGAAGAACTTTGAAATTTCCATTCCGGGTCGAATTTACTGTTTTTGTTTGCCCATTTCCTGTTAGTTATAGTTCAAAATTAATGCAAAATGTTAGCATGAATGAGTAAGTGTCTGTTTATAAATTGTAAGAAATCAGTAATAATCTTTTAGAAGAAGTACATGTTTATAACAGTTAAATTGAGCAAAATGTTAATGGAGTCTGGCAGAGAGTAAGACAACCAGTGATTTTGTTACATATTGTAGCTTTATGTTAATAAGAAAAAAAGTTGTTTTTTTTTTTTTACAGTGCATGTATAGTGTGCATCTTTCATTATTCCTACTGTCCATAAGTGTGCAACATTGAAAGATGTCAGTTTGCATCAAAGTTTACCAGTGTCATCAAGCCAAATACCTGCACGTTTATTAAACCAATGATGATATGACAACACTGTGCCCCCGAAATCCAACATCAGGACAATGTGAGAATCACAATGTCAGAGATAACCTAGACAGATCGCCTGCTTCTGGCTTACTGTACTTCAAAAGCAATTAAGCCTGTTTGAATCAATGCGCTCACATTCAAAATTCACTTTTAATGACACCTCTAGGCGAAGCTGTTTTTGGGGCTGTGACAGTAACATCAATAATGATCTATTGCAGCAGCTTGTCTTCTAAGGTTCCCCAGATACCCCTGAAAGCTGTTCTGGGCTTTACCAAGTTGGTCCGAGACCAATAAATTCAAAAACAGAAAGCCAACGATTGGACATACCAGGACACACGATCTCCAGAGAGCCCCTCTTCCCTGCCGACTAGAGAGTACATCAAAATATTGCCACAAAGCAAGCAAGGAAAAGATGATGTTATTATTGGTCCTCAGGAAATAGGAGATGGTCGGGGCCAAGGGAGCTCAGAAGTCAGAAACAGACTCGATTACAAACTTGGAAACTTGCCCCTGCTTCGTCTTTGGAGACTCAGCTTTACAAATATGACGGAGAGAGGGAGGGGAAAGAGGGAGAATGTGTTAGCCTGCCAGAGCTGACCCAGTGGCTCTGATATACTTGTCAGTGTGAGGGACTGAGCAATAAATTATCAAAGTTTACTGTCCAGTGCCTATTAAAGTATGTTTATAGACAGAGTGTGAAATACACAGTGGCGATCGAGGGAGTCCCCCCTGCCCGTGCTCCAGTGTAATGCTGAAGTTTTACTCAGTTGCAAAACACAATATGAAAGATTTCATGGATGCTGGCCAAGGCAGTCAACTAGGCTGTGCATGTTTTGCACACACATCATTAAGACTATGTTTTCATTGTTATTCTGATTCATCTTTTTAGAAGTGGATCCAAAGTTAGCAAGTAATGAACTTTGCTTTCTCTTTGACCTATTTTTCCAATGTGACGCTACTGTCTGAATTTTTAACCCAGTATAACCGTGATGTTGAAGCAGAGCTCATGGAAGAGGCTTTACCAGAAACAACTGGGATTTCACCACAATAATATTTTTTGGTATTCATATTTGTGAATACAGTTTTTACTATTTGAAAAATGAATCATGGGAAATTATTTTAAGTTTTAGTTTAAGTTTTAACTAAGACCCACCAAAATTTTGCTGTTAAGGCTTTCAGGGGGTCAATCAAGGGGATTTTGCACCATGTTTATAGCCCAAACAACAGTAATGAATTTCAACATATTTCAACATTTTATGTTAAAATATTATACAAATATATGTTTTCATGGGCAGGGCTATTCAACTCCAGTAGCAAGTGGGCTAACTTGGAAAATCACTGCGGGGTTGTTGGCTACACAGAATATTAATTAATTGTCAATTAATGGCTACAAATAATTCTTACGGTATCATGCTAATAGATGTATTACTACATGGAATAAACCATTTATCTCTTTTCTTTCATTTCAGTGGTTTCATTATAATCAAACCCAGACAGCAGACAGTCCATACAAAAAGCAGGGACGTTATGGTTACAAAGCTTGATAGAAGTTCAACAAATTACATCTAAAGAAACAAAGAGATACGTGGTGTTTTTCTGAGACAAATGTAAAAATAAGATGACTGACAAGTAGACCTGTTGGCTGCTGGAATGATCATAAAACAGATATGTAGTCTTTGCATTTTCAAGATAGTGACATGTCTGACATTTTGAGGTGTTTGAGTCAGTGAGAGAAAGTATACTGCCTTGATTTTGCTTTTTCAACACAGTTTGAGTGCAACATAAGGCTTGACTGGGTGAACAGCAGGTGCGGAGTATATCATATCACACACCTGCCAGCCTGATATGCAGGCAGCCCCTTGCAGGCCATAGAGATGTTCAAATGGGCCATAGGTCTGGCCTAAGACCAGATGTCAGTTTTTTTCAGTTTCCAGTATGAAGAATGTACTTTTCTTAACTTAATGTCCACTTACTAGGTATCGCCTTGATTCTTTCAGTCACATCTTGTGACAGGTTTACAGGTGAGAACAGTAAAGTTCAGTATTACATGTTCCAGACTTGGAACAACTGAGTTATTTCTATGACAACAGAGGGGATTCCCTCCGCCAAGGACGAGCATGAGATAGGGCTGAAACCTCAGAAAAAAAGCTAATTAAGTGCTTGTAAGTATTACAAATAAAAATATTTTGGCTTCAGTATCATTCAGTGATATCACAAAAGTCATAGCAAAGAAAAAACATGGCATGTGTTATCTTTAAATAAAAAAGATGGCACATGCTAGAGGACTCCATCTTCACAGTGTATGATATGGAATAAATCTGTCTAACTGCCCGACAAAAAAGTCACTTGGAGTTTTTTTTGTTCCAACTCCTGCCTGATGAATCCTCAAAAGGTTTATTGTTGAAGAATACAAGATACTCTCCAAACGAAACAAAGCTAGATTCAAAGGAAAGTTTTATGAGGCACTCTGTTCTCAAGTAATAGCTTGGAGGTGCTCCATATATACACTTCAGTGTGTTTCATTTTAAAGCTGATGCTAGTTGGGTCTAAAATGTTCATATTATTAAGTAGTTAGAAGTCCATAAAAGAGATTTTTTTGTAATAGATTTGTACACTGTATGAACACTGTTTGGCATTCCCAAAAGTGAACTCAGTTTCAGGAAGGCTTTGAGTCAAAGGCATAATATGCAACATTTTCCATTAAAAAAAAAAAAAAAAGAATGCATAGATTCAGAAACATAATCCCTTCAATAAATGATCACTTTTGATTCACTTAAAGTGTGTGGTGGTGGCTGTATCTGCAGACACTCTGCCCTCTGCATGTCTTACTCATTATTTTGCTGTGTTCGGGACACTTTACCAACCCAAAACATCTGTATTTGACTCAACAATAAACTATGGTGCATTAATGAAACAGCTCGGTCAAATCCAACTGATTCTACCTTTAAGATTATTTAGACATCTGAGGAAATCAAATCTTTTAAGTCCTGTACAATAACAACATATGAATTGCTACCAAAAGCTGAGTAAAGATGAGTAGACTCATGGATATATGCATATTATGCTATGATCATAAAATCATAATAATATAATCAGTCATTCCTAAAGTCAGTGAGAAATTTTAGATTCTGTCTCACACAGAATCTGTCTGACACTCAAACCCATGAGAGAAATGTATTGTCTCACCCCCCGCCTCACCTTTTGAGGCTAATGGTGTTAGTTCAACAATCAGTACAACAATTTTCACACGTGGCATTGTTGCTGTGATTCTTTATTAATCAGCGGCAGGTGTTCTCGTCACAGCTGGTTAACTCGTGCTGATGTGAAAGGCTGTCAAGCCTCATTGTCTGCCATTGGCTGCCACAGTCTGTGGTGTGTGTTCTCGCCACATCACACAGTTCAGGTGCCACAGACACAAACAGGCCACCTGGGTGCTTGTGTGGTGCGGAGGCCTCACTAACAGTTCCTTTTTACATTCTTATCTGTTGGTGTTACCAGTTTGTTATTGAGCAGAGGGAGAGGAAAGTTCTGCATTAGTATGACAAAATATATTAGTTAAATTGATTGGAATAGTGGTGCTCAACCTGGGAGTTGGTACCTCCAAAGGTCACAAAATAATTTGTGGGGGTCACCATGTGTTCAACTGTCATCCACCTGAAACAATGTGCTCTATGTGAGGCTGTAGGTGACTTATTAGGCACAACAGCGCTTGAGCTAAATAACATTATCATGCTAACATGCTAAAAGCAACACAATGCTACGAGTGTTGTTCAGGAGTGTTACATGCTCTTTGTGCTCATTTATGCTCTGCCTTCAGTATGTGGATACGGACAGAGCCCTCTGTCCGTATGTTCATTTTGTCTATATTTGAGCACATTTTCTGAAAGCTTACAGATACGAACAAGACAGAACCGTACCACCAGTAGTGGTGAGGGGTAGTGCAGCAGTGTAGCCGATAGTTCAAGCGAGGCGTGACCAAAGCACACCACAAAGAAGTTCACACATCGCAATTTATTTAATGGCCACACAGACCACTGCCACCTACAACCTCGTCTCTGCTTTTGCCTCTTTCTCAGGAGGTACTTCATTACAACCTCTTTTAGCATCACTATGTTTCTTTGTGTTAGAAACTTTTGACTGAGCGGCTCCCTCTAGTGGATGTATTTCTTAATATCCATGCCAATGTAAAGGGCACATGGAAGTATGTAAGCGATAGTTACAGCGTTTGAAACAGAGGTATCTATTTTCATACATAAAGGGGGCATAAATTAGCCTTTATTTTAACATGTTAGCATGCATTTGAAAATTATCACTAAACACAAAGTCTGATAGAAATGTCATAGCAGGTGTTAGATTGCAATAAGAACCAAAGTATTGGACCAATCAAAATTTTACCTGAGAAAATCACCAAAGTTACTACAATGCATCCTGAAGAGGGAATGGATGTCTGCACCAAATTTCATGACATCCAACAGTTGGTGATATTTCTCAGACCACAAATGTCAGCCTGGTGTTAGAGGAAAATCAGGGAATCACCTAAATCAGTTGGATTAGACCTGTGATGTCTGTAACCTATGATGTCAGAGAGGTCTGTACAAAAGCCATGCTGCTATCATAGCTAAAAATGTAAAGAGTAGAGAAATAGGTTTATTTAAATGTGAAGCCTCCTTTTAAAAGAAGGCACTCCTGCATGGCCCAACTCACCTCAAATGAGTAAACAGCTCTGCAACTTGTCAAAGAAGAAATCAAAACTTTTAATGAATGCAGTCATATCACAAGACAAGCATTTTTTTTTTGCTCTGTATATTCTGTACATAACAGTAATTTGAGCTCCAGCTCCCTTCAGCTGGCGACGCCTGCCACAATGTTTTGTTTTTTCTTTCAAAAGTGTTTAGCACTGAGAAGCTGCACTGGCCTGTCGGAGGGTCGCAGATTTTGGCAGGTTCTTGTACTATACTGTGTTTCCTTCTGTTTAGCTCCATCATAATGAGTAGAAGAGGGGAGCGCTGTACAAAAATCAGAGCCACAACACTGTCATTTCAAGTCTGTCTGCATGACAGTACCTGGCAGCAATTGTAAAGTCTTTCTATCGCTGCTGTTTGGTAATTTTCTGTCACTACAGTACTTGCTTGTCACTGTCGTACTGTAAAAAGCAAATACTGCAGAAGCTGAACTAACTCATGACGACAGCTTCTCATAATCATCTTTTATTCCCTTTTCCGCACAAGTGACGTCAACCCGCAGATGCATGATCCTTCAGTTTGAGATATTGGACAATGAGTCAGGGCAATCTGAAAATAGCAATTTTGTGCACATCAAGCACAAACACCCCCTACTGCATTACTGGATCATTTGCCTTTTTATACAACCCTGTGCCTCAGTAAAATGAATCTGGGTCTCCTGCTGTTCATTCCCCAAAACCCACATATTTGCAGTTTATATCATTCTCTATTACAAAGCCCCCAAAAATACAGTCCTCAGCCATCCAGTTCTGGAGCTGATGCAGCGTGCAGACATCACTGGCTGAGTGAAGCATAAGCCTCCATAGAAGCAGCGTTCTCTCAGATGTATTTGAATAAGACATGATGCCAGTTTATTTTTGTAACATCCCCCACCCCAGACTGTTGGCAAGCAATGGAGTTGTGACTAACCCTCTTCCAGTTTCCACATTAGGCGGAAAAAAAAAAGAAAATACTGAGTCTGTGTCTGTGCAGTTGAGATTGGAGTCAATGAGGTAAAATGACTTATCAATATACAGGATTAACCGTTTCACACATGAGCAGAAACTCCAGCATTGTAAAGTGGTAGATCACCGCCCCCGGGGGAGGGATTCCTCCTGTGAATCTGCACGATGTGCATCCAAATTAGAGTTCTTACTTTATACTGACACACTTTTCCTTAGCTGCATTTTCAGCCCTGGTTCTTTGATGTTAAATAATGAATAGACATCACACAGACACACTGCTCACACTGAAGGTGTATGTAGCCAAAGATCTCTGTAAGGCATTTGACTCCCAGGTCCTGTCCAAACTGCTATGCTTAAACCTGACTGGCTGTCCTTGAATGTGTCACGGGGAGCACACGGAGTCACACGCTATGAAAACACAAAGAGTGCGGCGCTCACAATTCCTTCATCACTTCTCATGTTCACTGAAATGTCCTCATTTTACAGGTCTGGACTGAGTGTTGCCTGTCTGCGTGAGTAGACACGGCAGAGGAAGAGGAAAAAGGAAATGGTCGGCTGAGGTGTGATTGATGATGTCACCACTACGTAGCTCGTCCAGTATGCAGTGTGGTCTTCCCAGCTGCGCGTCACCAGTGGTGCCATGATCCAGTTCTAACTGTGGGTGAGCATACAAAGCCTTTCATTCATTCATATGGTTGTATGTGAGCCATGTTATTAAAGGGGCATTCCACTGACTTTACACATCAAGGTCAGTTCACTGGCTACAAGGAGTGCAACAGAATAAGGGCAAAAAAGAGGGGGATTTTTTTTTATTTGCATTTTGAGAATAAAATCGAAATGTCAAAAATAAAGTTGAAATGACAAAAATTATACAGGACATAATTAGAAAGACTGTACACGTAGAAGTTGTAAGTGACATCATGATTTTCTCCCTCCAACAACTAACATCCCACAACTTACTATGACAAACCTATCACAAATTTAGGCCTACTTGACTTATAAAATTGCCTTTTAAACTGACAAACAACATTTGTGTAATTCATAGCACAATTCAAACAGGATCAAAACATATTTTGTCTCTCACCATAGACTGGCATTCATATTTTTTTCCAAAGTAAGGTCCCATGGTTCACACTGGAAGGGGTGTGACTTCACAAAATAGGGGGGACAAAAAATGTCCTGGAACATCATTAGACTGTGTTCCCTGTGGTGGAAACACATTGAGTTCCTCCAAAGGTTCCTAGTCCCTGGGGAAAGTTCCTGTGGTGGATGTACAGCTTTAGAGAAACTTGAAATTCCAGTGGTGTACAGTTGTTCACTTGTGGCGGATTAACAAAACAAACCAGTGTATTTGAAAGAATTGGTCTTTTCATTGCTAGCTCTGGAGGAGCTTTATCAAGTTTGAAAAAAAACAAACAAACAGATGATGTCATAGTGATGTCACTGGGGGTATCTCGGCTTTGGATTAGACTACTAATTTCAGAAAGCTTATGTTACAAACTGGTGATAAGAAGTCTGAAAGATGTGGGCATTTACCAGGCAGGGAGAATTTAAAGATGCTATCAAGTTGCATTGTGGGAAATGGACGAGGAACTACAAGTCAGGATGTCTTGACCTCTGCTGCTTCCTGACCTTCTAGACCATTGTAATTTTAATCTGTGTCTCACGAGTCCTCTAACTCTAATCCATGTAAAGTCTATTAAAGTCAGTCTGTTTTTGCAGAGTGACCCCCCCCCCCCCCCCCCCCCTTGTTGAAACTGGCTTTCTGGATAAAAAAAAAAAGACATGGGAGAAGGATTTGCTGAAATTGAAAATGGTTTTCTGAGAGAAAATTCTAGGTTTCCTCCAAATAAAAAGCTAGAATTTTTCCTCCATCGTTATAATGCTAACAGAGGCAGTTAGTTCCAATACTAAGGGCATATTCACAGGCCAATAAATCCATTTCACATAAAATGGAAGCAACAGCAATGATATATGATGGGTAGGTGTTCAGCATTAGCGGAGATTTGTCCTCTGTGAGTGGCTTCCAGATTGCATGGTGAAAGTGTTTTTTTTTTTCTTTGTAAATTACTGTATTCACCACTGTTGGGGTAGACATAAATCTTTATATATTCATAGGCTGTGAAAGGATTGTTGGCGTTTCCAGCATTTGTAAAGTGTAATGTGATTGTATTTCAAGGTCTAAAAGGTATATTTTTCTTCTACACAGTCAAATCTTTTTCTTTCAGAAAGCACATATGTTGCTTTTTCTTCACGCAGCGTTGGAAGAGTGTGTATCTGTTTGTTCCCATGTCGCACATGGCTCAAAGGGATGCATTTACTGTGTTTATTAGTGAAATTCCCATACCATTCATTCAAGGACATGTAATGGGGTAATGACATTTTCTATATTGTACTTCCAAGTGTACAGAGCCATACACAATAATATTTTCCTTTGCTGTAAATCACTTTCCACTGAAGTAGAAAAAATACCATTTTAAAACTCTGCAGGTCAGTTTCTTTATCAGCAGAGAGCATGTATGTGGTGAATGGTTTGTGTTAGAACTATTCATACTCCTCAGTTGATGGCTTGGGCATTAACAGTGTATTTATTTACAGAATTCAATAACCATAATTGCCATGTACAATTATGTTAAGCCTCAATATACTGCCACCTCCCCCAGCGGTGGGAGCAGGATCACTGTGGGGAATGTGATGACTTGTTTCCTCGAGTGTAACGCTGAAATGAATACGGCAAACACCTGTGCTCACATTATGTCTGCTTTTCTCCGTTGTTTAATTGAGCAGATCAGTTAATAACTGCATTTTTTTTTTTTAGTTAGGGCTCAGCATAATGCCAAAGCCTATTAAGGAGGAGGAGAGACAGAGCCTGGGAGACATGGGGAGGTCTGTCATCCTTAAATTCAATGTAAATGAGCTAGGTGGCAATGAGTTCATTACATGCAGATGACACAATAATGCAATTCAAAACAAACAATCTAAGCCAAAGTCTTCATTTGTGAAACATGGTGTATTAGTGTTTGTTGTTTGTTGTCAGAGGTGTTGATTCAGATTGATGTTCATTTTCAAAATTTGGAAGAAATGACTATTTATGGCAGAGGTTCACAAACTTTTTCATGTCACGCACCCCCACAATAGATGCACATGAGACCACGGACACTCAAAGAAGGAGTATTTTTTCAGTTCATAGGTTTAAATATAAAGTATTAATTAGAAATTGGTCGAACTAGGATCACTGCAAATTACAATCAATCAAAATGGCCAACCCTATTTATTCCCTTGTTGTTCCTGCTTCCAAAGAATTTAATGAAAGTTGGTCAAATATTCTATTCCTCCTTTTGCTGGGGACCCCCACTACTCAAGGAAAAAAACAATTAAATTAAATTTAAATAAATTTAAATTAAATTTAAATTAAATATTAGCTATCAATTAACACATTAGTTTGTAGGTTTTAACAGGCTATACGGTGAAAGAAAGTCATAGCCAGTTTATGTCTGGCACATCCACTGTGAAGTGACTTTTGTGGAAGCAGGAGGCTCGTAGAGTTTAAGGTAATGTTAAAAACTGACCCTCTTTTTATTGTATTAGGCCTACACTCTACAATTTTTCCTTATCATATTTATAATACTACTCAATGCAACTAATGACCCTGCAATGCAAGGAGAAAGCTATCTCTTTATCTCTGTGTCCTCTAAGTTACATGGATCATCAGCAGGTGAGGATGCTGAGATGTAGCTTTAGCCTCAGTGTGTGTAGTGGCCATCAAGTGTGCATTATGTAAGACCCCTTTTAGAGGCTTCTTATTTTAAGATGAAGTTGGCAAAATCAAGGCCAAAACCAGGTAGAAATGAAAAGTTGCTTTGGTCTACCTTTGTCTAAAATCAAGGAGCCACTGTTTCCAAAATGACCTAGAATTTTAAGTTTAAAGCGATATTCCAGTGATAAGCCACTCAATATGTACTTACCCCTATGCCGATGTGAGGATGGGTGAAGATCTTCAGTTCACAAAACAATCCTGTAGTTTCAGCAGAAAACAGGGTTGCAGCCAACAGAAGTGAATGGAAACCACGGATAAAATGTAAAAAAAAGAACACAAAATGTCTCCATCCTGCTCATGTGGTGTAAACAATGGCGTCGAGTAATCGCAAGACCTTTGTTATTTGCGATATTTTCAACATGTGCATACCATTAACGAGATATATGAAGTCTCGTGAAATACTATCTGGTTGCCATGTTTACATGCTACCTGGGAGGCTACAGTTGACATTTCAGCTAAAAACATGGTGTAAATGGTGTCTTTTGTGGTTAAATTTTTATGTTGTGGCTCGCAGACACTTGGATTACACCACACGAGCAGGATGGAGACATTTTGTGTTTGTTTTGTGTTCTTTTTTTTACATTTTATCCATGGTCTCCATTCACTGCCATTGTACTGGATTTGGCTGCAACCCTGTTTTCTGCTGAAACTCCAGGATTGTTTTGTGAACTGAAGATCTTCACCCATCCTCACATCAGCATAGGGGTGAGTACATATTGAGTGGATTATCATTCTGGGGTGGAATATCACTTTAAATCTGTTCCATCATCACTGTAATCTGCATCTGTGCCAAGCTAGAACAGAAAGCTTAACAGCCATAGCAACCTAATTAAGTGTAGCAAACTGTCCATACACACATCATCATAATAGATCATAAATGAAACAACATGTCTACTAATGAGCAGTACATAGACAATTAGTAATTAAAGCTATAATATGTAATATTTCCACATTAAAATGCCTAAAAACCCCTGACACATGTTATATAGTTTGTTAAAGTGTGTCAAAGATCCCAAATGTTTCCAACAATGTTAAAATGCAGAGAAATCTGTAATTTATTCAAGAAGAGTGCCTTTTTTTTCTGCTTGTCACTGCTACTTAGTTGCTAGTTGTTATAACTTCATGGAAAACATGGAATACGGAGGATGTGCCAGGCAGTGAGGAAGGCAGCAAATATGACCAAAGGTAACATGAATTAAGCTTTAATACCTCGTCCACATTTGACAGTGAAGATAACAACTCCCACGTACATATATAAATTAGTATTTTTTTCAAACATTGCTGGTTAATTATCTTTTATTGAAATCAATGGTCACCTCTGTGTATGCTACTTGAGAGGTACCAGTTGGGGCTATCTATGACCTGTTGTTTGAAATCATAGACTGTACCTTTACTGAAGGAATCAGAAACAGTTGGTAGTAGTAATGTGTGATGAAAAATAGCATTAAGCCAGTGAAGGAAGACAGGAAGAGAGGAAAAGTGCAAATTGATATAAAACAGTGCTGATGTAAAATTAGGTTAGTGTGGTAGGAAAATGCACTGGAAACACATGTATTTAATACATTACAATACAATTTAATTTAAAACACAATGCATTGACATTATAACTTTTTAAATTATATTAACTACTTATTTTTTTAATCAAACTGAGAAATCATAAATTAATGACATTTCAAAGAAGTCATTTGTAGGTGCTATTTCAATTAATTCCCAGTTAATGTCTTTCATGCTGTAATTAGATTTTTCAAAGGGATACAAAGCGATCTGGACTCAGCACATTTGCCAAGCAGTAAACCCGCAGTCTGGTGACATCGTTTCCTGCCATTTGGCTGGTGAATAGTTGCAGCACTGGGCATGAAGTCACTGCCCCGTCCTTAGTGATGGCACCGATGAGCTCATCGCCTTGGCAGAGGGCATAAGCTCCTGCTCCACGGCCTCCTCCAGTGCCTTTGACCTTTCTTTCATTGGCTGCGACAGACTTACACTTACAGTTATATTTTACAGCCTTTATTCTTAGGTTATATAGGCTGAACAACAATTGCCTGCTCCATAAATTCACTCTTAATGTCTTTGGTGAGGTTGTGATTGTGCTGTGTCTGCTGCAGAATAATATTTTATTCTACAGCTCTGAGTAGACTATTACACACTTTCTGCATCACCAAAGTTATTTTTCACTCTCCTCAATAACACTTTGGTCTGTATAAATATGGGTGTCCTCTAGTGTCTAATATGGTGTTTTCTGAAGCAGTTAATGATAATTAAGGTCCTGTGAATGCACCTCCCCATTCAAGAGTAATTGAGATTTGCTTGAACTGTTAGTTACGCTGGTGGACTCAGAGGGGGCGACTGCTGCTCCTAGTGCCCCTTTGTTTGAAAAATGCTGAAAAAGTGCCCTCTAGAGTTTCCCTTCAGTGGACAAAATATGATTAAGTGCCCTCTAGTGCGCCTTTTCAGTGGAGAAAACATGATTAAGTGCCCTAGAGAGTGCCCGTCCAGTCCACAAACATTATTAAATGCCCACTTAAGTGCCCTTCCAGTGGACAAAATATTACTACTTGCCCTCTACCGTGCCTTTCTAGTGGATAAAACATGATTAAGTGCTTTCTAGAGTTCTCCTCCAGTGGACAAAACATGAAGACAACATGAAGACAACATGCCCTTCCAGTGGAGAAAATGTAAGAAAGTGCATCACAACTTTGGACGCACTGGTGCTCCATTGCATGCAGCTGATGCCCTCTTTATTTATTTATTTTTTGCCCCTGCTCCTCAGACAGCCTGAGTCCGCCACTGCTTTGTTATGTGCAAATATGAATACAAATTCATGGATTCATTTCTAGGTTTCCTCAAAGTTCCTTGACCTGAAATCCTGCTTGTTATAAAATGCAGTATGATAATATGTCCTTCTCTTTTTCTCTCCAGGTAATGCCGAGCCACATAACCAATCCTGGAGATGCCGAAGAGAAGAGATATTCTTGCCATCGTGTTGATCGTGTTACCCTGGACTCTGCTCATCACTGTTTGGCACCAAAGCGCTATAGCTCCACTCCTCGCCATCCGCAAGGGTACGCAGAGCACTGCACTCCACTGGCAATATCAAACCTGAAGTGGGTCCTCGAACCTAACACTGCACTTCAGGCATAGACAACAGGCCGTTCATTTAGAGGCACTCAGTAACCATGACCATCAGCTTCATCAGAGTTCAATAACACTTGTCCAGTCATTGTAAACCTCATCAGTGTGGACTGTTTATGTGCATGATGAAGACTTAGAAGTTACCAGCACGTGTAAGCTCTCGTACATCTAGGAGTACTTTAATCTCACATATTCAGTCTGTCAGCTGAATAGAATGAATTGTTCCGCTCTTTCTAATCTGCATTCATGGTGATAATAACCTGCTCAGTTACGAAACAATGTCCTTTCACAGCATTCACAGCCTATCCACTCACATGCCATTGTCCATCAATCTATATTTTCTTCTTGTTGTGACGCTCAACCACACACAGCATGTACTATAAAGCAGCATGTCCATCACTTGTTTTATCTATTAAGTTTTAAACTATTCCCCTGTTCCACTCAGTGGAAATTAATGCCAGTGAGTTTAATCAGCTATTTGAAATAGCAACTGTCTGCTCGTTTAGCTTCGTGGAATGTCTCTGCATCCATGTGTAATATCACGCTGGCACACCAGTCTGAGTCATTAATACACATACTCATGAGCCTTCCAATCATCCCCCAGAGACCACAGACCCAACAGTGTAAAATGTCAAGTATGCTGGAGAGTAAACAAACCCAAATTAGAGCGACAGCAAATCAATCAAGCTCTTTGCCCTCCTCTTATAATGTCATGTATGCACATTCAGGGGCCAACAAACAAAACAGGTTTACATAAATGACCCAAGGCAGTCTAGAGTCAACAGAAGTTACTAATTGCATTAAATGAGCAATATGTAGCAATTCTGTGTGCAAAAATGATTACTGCATTCCAACTATGGAGTTGCAGCATTAGACTGTATATTAAATAGGTTGAAATCCTATTTAATATACAGTCTGTGGTTGGAGCGAGTTGTTTCCCCCACCCCCTCTGTCTCAGAAGCTCAGGCAGGTTGCAGGTGACAGTCAGAGAAAAGAATGCCCAAAAAGCTGCACTATTAAATATTTTTTCCTCACTGAATTCCCGTTTATGGAAACTGTGTCAACAGTAAATGCATACAGTGATTTTAACATCTTATGGGATTCAGCGAAGACACAATGAAGTATAACAAAGTGTTTTTTTGCAAGTGCTATCTGACCCAGCTTTCTCACAGGCTTCCCTTTGTGTGCTCTTAAAAGAGAGAACCTAGAGGTTTTTTGGCAGCATGCTAGCTGGCAGCTTCTGTCGAACATCTGGCCATCAGCAGATTGTGTTAATCTATGTGCTGCAGAAAAATCCTCCTTATGTTGGAGGTGCGAATGGAGCTCAGGCACAACAGTGACAAAGACTGCCATTAGTGTAGCACAATGAAAAGAAATTAACAACCTTAATGATTCAGTAATCATATTCCATTCATCATAACCACAGTATTGGGGCCAAAATATCACAGCCTCCACCACTGGAGTCAAGTGTCAGCTGACTGATTCACCACTGTTTACATGCAAGTCGTGAGTAAGCGGTCATGTTTTTCTCACTTCAACATTCAAAAAAATAATAACCTTCTTACAGAAGACAGGATCAAGAAAAGGCTAACACTGTGGTGCTGTAGCTGCTGGGAGATGTAATCATTAATTCTGAGGCTGTAAAATAACCACTGCAGGTTGTGGCACTGGCTATATGTACCACTCTAAAATGAGTGAGTATCTTTAAAGAACAGCCTGACAATAACAACATCTAGTGTAACCTCCTTCTCTTCACCTCTGTTCTGTAAACAAAAAGCTGAAGTGTAAAACTGAGTCCGCAAACCAGAAGCTGTTCCTTATAGCATTTTTAACGGTATATCACTGTCACAGCCCCAGCCCTACATCAGACATGAACAAGTGACAAGACATACCTCCCTATGCACATCCAATGGAGTCACCTGACAGGTCATGTGATCAATATGTCATGCATAGTGGAAATACATCATTAAAATATACAAAACTTTTAAAAGGGGCTCCATAACACTTAAAAGGTACAAAAATCAAGCAGGTAAAAAGCCTGCAGTGCCCAGAGCATTAGCTTAAACAAAAAGATAAACAAAAAGCCTACGACTAACATTTCAACAGTCCATGAAGCACACTGACTTTATGCATTAAAAAAGTTTCTTGTGAGTGTTACAACACTTTATGTTTTATGAGGATACAAACAAAACACCAAAAAAAAATATTTTAAATGTTTTCATGCAGGCAGATCTCTAAAAGGACATGTGGACTCTCAAAAAAAAAAAAAAAAAAAGCTCACACTTTTTAAAAAATGAAAAGGTTGAGACAAATCAAAATTTCAAGGCAACTTACAGCAATAAATTTTTGAGTTTTGAAGTAAACATTTAAAAAGTTGGTTACAGTGAGCTGTGAATTTGTCATTATTTGGGTGCCTTAATTGAAAATATTAAATATTAGTCATTATTCACTTCACTTCAATTAGTTTACTCAGTAACTGTTTCAATACATTTTATGGGGGGTTAATAAACTCAGAGATTCAAGTTTTTCTAAAGAAGAAATGTAACAAAAACAAAAAATTGGTAGCTTGTAAAACTTTTTAAAAACTTAAGAGAATGAGTTTGGTTGAAAACTCAAAAATCTATTGCCTTTAAAGTTTTAGGTTTCTCAACTTTTTCATTTTTATAGTGCAATAACCAAATGTTATAAAATATTACTTTAGTATACTGATCCCTGTTGAAATACAGAAAAACAAGCAGTTTTCTACTTGTGTTTGCTGAATTTTTCAGACTCTGTAAAACTAGTGTGCAAGAAACAGACAAAAGATCTGCACACTGCACTGATTGTTCCCAGCAGCTTTAATTGAGCAACATTTCGATCTGACAGAGATCTTGGTCATGCATTGATAAAGTGCCTGCTGTAGATCTCGGTTAGATCGAACTGAAATGCTGGGAGCTATCAGCACAGTGTGTGGATCTATTGTCTGATTTTTGCCTTCAGTTTGATCCAGCACCTGTAAAAGTTTTTGGATTTGTATCCCCTACAGCCATAAAAGTAGCAACCACCAAACCACCACCTGTATGAGTAGAGCAGAATGGCAAAATATTCTCATCAACATTTTCAATCCTTGGACTGATTTTTGCAAGCTTTTTTGGCCCCAGATGCCTGATTTCATGGCAGCTTTTTAAAGAAATTATGGGAGCAAGCAAAAATTGCAACCAAAAAAGTTGCCTCTTCTTTTCTTCCTTTATTTTTTTGTATAATTCAAAAATCAAAGGCAACTTGTTCCAGGGAGAATAAAACCACATTCTGTTCTGAGTGTTCAGACTAACCTTATCAAAAAGGTTCTGGATTACAAAAGTCTATCAAAATATGCTTTATTTTTAAATGAAGAAGTGCCCCTGGGGTGTTTTCCACAAAAGCAGCAAAATCTTTGTGGAGACTCAATCAAAACAGCAAGCCAAAACTATAAAAGTGCACAGAGCATTGATAAATGCCCATAACCAATGACAAACCTTGTTTTCTTTACAGTATCTGTGACAATATAAAAAAGAAATAAAAGTACAAAAAAAATGTGTAAATTATAAACCATTTAGAGCTATATCTATAACGTTTATGAGGGGCACTGCTATGATTGGTGGAACTCACAGGAAGCTATGACAATTGGTCAGAACTATGCTTGCAGTGATTGGACAAAATTGCAAGGTTGGGCTAAATTAATGAGCCAAAATATCTCGATAGTGGAGTTCTGACCTGGTTTTAATTCTAACGACCAAAAGTGAGGTCCAACAATTTGCTCCATGCTTCCAGATTTCAGCCAAATAAGTAAGCCGTGTTTAATGCAGTCCAGCAACACAGCGGTAGTAAGCCAGGGGAATGGAGTGGGGCAGGGACTCCGTGGTAGAGTCTGAGCATAAAAACAGGGCATGTCTGCTGGATCCACAAACCAACATTTTTCTTTCTTTCTAAAGAAAAGCCCAAAGGCAACGCTGGGGGAATAGAAAGGCTCATCTCTCCCCCTCTCTTTCCCTGCACTGTCTCTCTGTCCATCAGCTGTGTTATCCTCTCACGGTGCCTGCTTTCACTTTTTGCAGCCTGTCACCACCTAGTAAAAGAGATCTTTATCATTCCAGAGAGGCTTGCAGTCCGCCACCACCGGCTCTCAGGTACACTTTACCCCCATTGGGTTTAAGTCACCTGAGGCAAATATACAAAGGGCAGCCCAAGGTTGCACTAATGCCTTACATGTCTTCTTATCCCCAAATCTGCAGATGATGGTGTTGAGGGCAAGAGGGAGGCAGGCGGCCAGGCGCAGGACTCCAAGGAATACTGTGCCTCAGATAAGGACATTGTTGAGGTGGTGAGGACTGAGTATGTGTACACGAGGCCTCCGCCCTGGTCTGATGTGCTGCCTACCATCCACATCATCACACCCACGTACAGTCGACCAGTGCAGAAGGCGGAACTGACGCGGCTGGCGAACACCTTCCTCCACGTTCCCAACCTGCACTGGATCCTGGTGGAGGACTCGCAAAGGAGAACACCTCTTGTCACGCGGCTCCTCCGAGAAACGGGGCTGAACTACACCCACCTCAATGTAGAGACGCCCAGGAACTATAAGCTGCGGGGTGATACTCGGGACCCCAGAATCCCTAGGGGGACCATGCAGAGGAATCTGGCCCTGCGGTGGCTTAGGGAGACCTTCAACGCCAACAGCAGCCAAGCTGGGATCGTCTACTTTGCTGACGACGACAACACATACAGCCTGGAGCTGTTTGAAGAGGTTAGTGCTGCTATATTCATGAATATGTACCAGCTCTTATGAATCTGTTGAGTGGGTGTTTGCTATGTTATATGAACAGCTGACAATGGCTAGCTTGTAGATGTAGCTGAGTTAGTTTCATCATCATTGATTAAGTGTTGTTATAGATGCCAGTGGAACTACACTTACAAATGGAAGGCCTGCCCAGTTTCTTAACATAAAGTCAAGACCTGCCATCAGGGCTCAGACTCAGCCCAAGGCCCAGAAAGCGCTCATGCAAAGGTCTATGGTTGACCCTTAAATACGATTAAGTACAGTATTTACTGACTTATATCACTTAAACACATTTTAACTTTGTCATCTGACACCCTTCCCTGTTATTGTGAAAATGGTGCAGTTGAAACACAGTCATGTGCAGAACCATGGATGTTTTAAAGAGATATTCCTCCCAAAAATGAAAATTCACTCAGTATCTACTCACCCCTATGCCGATGTGAAGATGAGTGAAGATCTTCAGTTCACAAAACAATCCTGGAGTTTCAGCAGAAAACAGGTGTAGGGGAATATGATATTAATACCTCGTAATAAATGTTCCTACATTAACATTTATTAATAATAGGGGGCACCACCTCAAAATTATGAGGAAAATTACTGTAATATAATAATAACTATGCAGGTCGGTTATTAATTGATCAGTACACTTGTTAGTTATGAATCAATCTCATCTGGGTTATGAATTCTTCCGTACATTGATCTTAATTCCTGTATCAGAAGGGATATCCACAGACAACGACTTGGCGATAAATGAGGATTTATTAGAGATTAATGAGTTAACATATGAGTATATGAATAATCAATGGAGGTAGATGAATACACAAAATACAATAATATATATGGACATTAATGTAGATAATTCAATGGTACTGTAGTTGACGATAATGAGAGAGTATGTGTTTGTAAATAGAGGTTATAAACACGTAGATGTGGACTATGTGTAAGACCGCTTATTTAGCAAACATAGATTAGAATTAATATTAAATCAGCTAAGCCTTCTATCCGACATCAACTCTTATCACAACGGCTGCGGTTGGTGGGTGAGTTTTGCCTACTTTCTCTGCAGCGTGGATCAGGCTCGGACGTGCTCGGCGGACCCGAACCTCGTGGCGGCACCAGCAGACCTTGGACACAGCCTCCCAACGAGACGATGCTAGCGGGGACGCAGTGGCGTGGAGTGGCGGCCTTGGCGATGGTTCTAGGCGGTCCTCAAACGTCCGTTACCGTGGCTACAGAGTCTTTAGTTCGGCAAAAAGACACCAACACTGAGAGTAACTTCAGTGAGTCTCTGGCAGCTCTGGACCAGGTGGTTCTTGGTGATAGAGGCGTTATAGGTCGGATAGTAGCTCCGTCTGATGACTGTAGTTACTCGCTTATAATAAAGTTGAAAACAGTCTCGTTGGCCGTTCGATCTTGTTTTCTAAATTATTATCAACGCGTGAAAGAAAAATGTTGTCTGAAGCGTTGCAAAAAGACAGAATTCAGGAAAAACCGAGGCGTTCCTGAATGCAACTTTTGAAAATCGTCAAAACTCGGGATGAGGTTAAAAATAAAAATCTTGTGAAGAAAAAGTTACTCGAGTAAAAATACGCAAACGTAAAAACAAGGTAATTAAGATGATCACTTGAAGAATGAATGCAAAACGTATAAGAATAGCTGAAAAGCAAAATTCAAATTCAATGGAAAAGCATGTGCTGAAAAACGCAACTGGAGTTCTTAAAAGGAAAATACTTAAAAAGTTACTAAGTGTGAAGAAACTGTGAAGGATAGGAGAAGAAGCGATGAAGCGAAGACGATGAAGAAGTTGAAGAGAAAAACGACGAAGTGAAGAGAGGCGCCGAGATCGATACTCTTATCAAATGCATTTGAGTGGGCGTGTTTCTGGCAGGCGGGCCTCTTCACTTTAGACTTTGATTATTTTCATTCGGGAGCGAATTAAACCAATTTAACGTGGTTTGTATGGTTTTAAATATTATGCGCGATAGACACATACTTTTCTCATTATGTTCAAAAATCGGTTTTCATCAAAACATATTAAACAGGATTATCATGTTACATTTAACAGAGTTGATAAACGTTTCTTATGAAACGCTACAAACTATCCTAAGTTTCTGTAACACAGGACATGCAAAAAGTGAAGATAACATACTGTGGAAAAACATGTTGATTAATCAATATAACCACATTCAACTTCAAATGATACTTATAAGATTCCTGCAAGAACTTCGTTAACTGTCACCAAAAGATGGCAATGTGACTCCATGTAGCATTTTGTGATTAAATGCATGAAATTGTAACTAGCTTAAACTATAACATACAGAAATGAGAGTTGTATCAAATTATTCAGAAATGAGTTCTGGAAAAGGATACAGTACACAGACTTTGATTAAATGTTCATTTTCACTTTCAGGAGAAGTTTTGAGTTTGTTAACACAGAAAATCAGTCCTTACAAAGGAATTTGAGATTTACAACCCCATCTGGCGTCTTATCAGGAGAGAAGGGGAGAGCAGGATGGAGCAGAGCAAAAGAGGATTCTTGGTTGTTATATCAGCTAGAAGATGTAAATGTAAGAAGATAGAGAAAGAAGGAGAAAGTGTTGTTCTGGAGAAGGAAAACTGGTCCTTAGAACAACTTCAGTGTCTTTAATACAAAGAAGCTTACTTCTTAGCAGGGCTTAGTAGCCGTGAAGGGGTTGTTTAGGGATAAGTTGTAGAATATCAAAGGTTCGTAGGTGTCTTGACTAACAGCTTCCCGTGTCAGTGTGATGTGAATCAGGACACCCTGGGGAGGGGTGAGCGTCCTGGTGGGTTCTTCTCTTAACGCCTTTTAAGGGAATGGCGCCAAAAGTTCTCTGAAAGAATGTGTATCTGTTCAGGTTGTTGTTTACCTAAAAGTCATAAATACTTCAGTATTGGAGATCTCTTGTTCGAGGCCTGTCCTGGCTTGGTGAGCAAGGGCTGTGTTCCTACACAGGGTTGCAGCCAAATCCAGTACAATGGCAGTGATTGGCGACCACGGATAAAATTTTAAAAAAAGAACACAAAACAAACACAAAATGTCTCCATCCTGCTTGTGTGGTGTAATCCAAGTGTCTGTGAGCCGCAACATTCAAATTTGACCCCAAAAGACGCCATTTACCCCATGTTTTTAGCCAAAATGTCAACTGTAGCCTCTCAGACTCGAGCCAGATGCACAAGAGATCTTGTGATATTTTCACACGTGCATCCAGGGGTTAAAGTGGGCCGGAGCCCTCCGGAGCTGAGCTCCGCCACCTCAGAGCTGAGCTCCGCCACCCCGGAGCTCAGCTCCGCCACCTTATTCAAATAAATAAATTTTTCAATTCAAACTGGCAGTAGCCAGTAGCTGTTAGTTTGCTGTGTTTCTCTGTTTGTTAGCCATGTTAGATTGCTATGTGTGTTTTACCTGTTAATCCGGCCTGTATTTTTCTGTTGAGAATAGACTTGCACGGATTTATCGGCAGTGCTCGGATTCGGGCAGGTTTTCACGTGGTCATCCATGACCTGCGACCGGCCGGTCAGTCTAAATCTGACGGTCTAAAGCGCCGGTCAAATTCCCATCGTGCTGCGGCAGCAAAAGAAACAAAAAAACAAAAACCAAACACACTATGTTATAACGTGCTATAACATGCTTTGCCTCAGGTGTTTGGTACCGCTGCGCTCTCACAAGGCGCGGATGCCGCGGCGCTTTCCAAGGTGCTGATCCTGACTTTGTTGATTTATTTGTTTGCTCGGTACTGTTTTACTGTTATTCTCTGTAGTTGTTTTTGCACAATTTCGTACTTCGTAGTTTGACAGAGCCTTTTGGGGGCGTCGGGATGAATATTTTCCCGAAAATTACATTTTCTATCCTGGAAACAGAGGCGCTATATATCCCGATGTATGTAGGTCCTCAACCTGACAACTTTAGTGTATTTTCTGCTGATATCAATAATTATTATTGAGGAAGAAGACCGCCATTTCAATATTAATCAACATTATAAACTGCAGGCTGCGTGCAACTTGACGTTTGCTGCAGCTGCACAGGAGGATGAAATGCCAAGTTCAGCCTGTGATCTGTTACTGTCTGACTGAACAACCTCATGGAAGTGATATTTTACACTTCTACATATTTTAATCTAACAAAATTCGTTTAACAAAGTCAGTTGGTGTTTTCAAAGTCATGATATTGAGCTGAAACAGGTTCTAGACTTCGTTCGCATTCACAGGCTGCTGCTGAGCGCAGCAGACGGCTCACACCGCGCACACTGCGATGTTCAACATCGTAGACTTAATAAAGTTAATTATCACTGAAAGTTAAAAAGCAAAACTCTAGGGCTTTGTACGCATTTCCTGGAGATGTTGGTGTCTTTCTTCAGTGAGGGGTGCTTTTTGCCACAGCCAGCTGCTGATGGTAATTCCATCACATGCATTTCACCCCGACGTGTTTTGGATAAAGTATAAATCCAGTGACCTTGAAGCTTCGAGCTTCACCGGGAATTTTATCTGAGATTCTAAAAGTTGCAGCAACAGTTTGCATCTTCATTGTTTAATATTTTGAAGTATTTCCACACAAAGCTGGTGGCACACAGCGTGTCATGTGTCTCATTAAGATGGTAGAGACAAAAGTTTTTGTATTAAGTGCATTCATAATCAGACATGCTTGAATTCATGGCGATTTGTGATCGTTAACCAATTAATAAAAGCACCCTGTGTACTCAGCTGGTAGCAAATAGGAGCCAGAAAACACACACTACCCCGAATGAAAATAAAATCTTAAGAATAATATAGCATATGCTATGATATGATGATGTTATAGACAAAAAGTTATATATTATTTATTAATGTAGAGTGTGTTTTAGCAAAGACATGATTATTGAAAAGCTGGTTGAATCTTGGTTAAAATGTTCTAATAAAGGAAAATTTGAAAATTTTGCAATATCTTGTGTGCTGTAAAGTGGTTTGGAAAAAATGAAATCGGAATCAGCCGAAATCAGTATCAGCCATCCAAGCACTCTGCAAATCGGAAATCGAGATCGGCCCAAAAAATTGTAATCGGTGCAAGTCTAGTTGAGAATAAAGCCAATATAGTTTTTTGCAATCATTTACGTCATTTTCCCTACTGCGCCTCAGCACCGAATTTTAGGGCTCCCCCACCTGTCAAATCCCACTTTAACCACTGCGTGCATCCATTAAGAGATATACGAAGTCTTGCACTACATCGACGCCATGTTTACATGCTACCTTGGAAATTTTAATGTCGCAGCTCACAGACACTTGGATTACACCACACGAGCAGGATGGAGACATTTTGTGTTTGCTTTGTTTACATTTTATCCGTGGTCACCATTCACTGCCATTGTACTGGATTTGGCTGCAACCCTGTTTTCTGCTGAAACTCCAGGATTGTTTTGTGAACTGAAGATCTTCACCCATCCTCACATCGGCATAGGAGGTATGAGTGATATTGAGTGAATTTTCATTTTTGGGTGGAAATCGCTTTCAGAACAGGATACTGGACACAAATATGGTGCTAATGAAATTGCTCGCTGTGCATTGCCAAAAACGTTGTTTGCTTCCGGCGTTCCTGTTCAGCCCATAGACTTTACATTGTTTGATGTTTCAGATTTTTAAATCACTTTCTTGGCTCTAGGAAAGTTTACAATAAAACCTCCATGCACAAAAAATTATAATAGAAAGAGTCATTATTGGCCATTTCTGTGTTTCATGGTGTCCTGTCAGCTATTTTACAGACGTCTTTGACTTCTCTCCAATTTATTGCTGCAATACAGAGAGTGGCCACCAGCCAAAATCGGAGGCAAGGCTGAGAGGCAACACCATATCCAGGTCCAGCTGTATACATCCATGTTTAGAACACACACGTGCTGCTAATCTAAAGCAAACTGACAAGCTAAGTCAAAATGCCTTACTAAAAATAAGGGGCTCAAAAAAGAAAAGCTAGGGTTCAGAAAGAATAAGAACATTTAAGGACAACGGCGAACAACGGGAAAATTTGGTCCCCCTGTCCATAATGTCTCATGGCTGGCCTGTCTCTAGCCTCAACCTAAATTCTACACTATTTCCAATTTTAAGTGTAAATATAATCATCCAAAGCGTACCTGGCCATAATTATTTGTGAGCTTACACTGAAACCTAACCTTTCTGTTTTGTTCTCAAATGGGAAATCTCGCCTACTCTGCACCACTATTGATGACCCTCAAGCTCCATCCACCTTTAAAATGCTGCACCACTGATGTCCACTAACAATTTAGAAAAACAAACCATGTGCAGAGTGCATGGTGGGTAGTTCGGGAGGGGCTAGGAGACTGAACCATTCCCAGTAAAAACACGTAGGCCAGCTGTTTATGTCTGTTTAAAAAGCTCAGCAGCCAACACAGAAATGCCTGGAATTGATCAAGAGAGGCAAAAATCACTGAACCCTCAGCAATATATTGTGGTCATTTTGTGCAAAGATCCATTAAATTGAAGCTGCACTTTTAGATAGGCTCTATAAAGGTTGAGGCAGACAAAATATTATATTGCACCTTCGAATTTTTTTTGCAAGGTATAAATATTTGTTATAAAAAGGAATATTTCATATAATATTAGAATTGAATTGGGAAAAAATACATCTACATGCACAAATGTTAATGTCAACTTAAATTGCATGCTTTCTTGTGGATCCATACCTATAATTTTTTGAAAAATATAAAGTATATATTAAGTGAAACGTAAAATATACTGTGTTATAAGGCACCTCCCAGAGCTATATACTGTAGGCATCTGTGATATGTTATGTAAGAGGGGGCAGAACTATAAATTTCCAGTTACTTGAAGCATTTTTTTAACACTTAACAAGCACAGTCGAAATGTGGAGCTGGTGGAGAGAGGTTTGGGCATGTAATCAGTACATCTCAGGCCATCCATCTTGACATCAGTTGAATTACCTGAGCGGACACGGTCTAGGTCCTCTGAGTATTAGCCTCAAGTCTTGTTAGTAGTGCAGACGGGGTCCGCAGTAAATGGAGCGGCGGGTATTGACGGGGCCTGTCATTACCTTTCTCTGGGAATCAGCCGAAGTGCTCCGTCTCCCTCAGAGGCTCTCCATCACCTCCAACAGGCCTATTTATGGGCCAGAGTAACGGCCCTGAGGGGGAGAGACAGAGAGGGAGGTGGAGGGGGAGGGACGGAGACAGAAAAAGAATGAGAGAAAAAGAGAAAGTGACAGCCAGATAGACAGAAAGCAGAGAGTTGACTGCAACTACAGTATAGTTTGCTGACACCGTGGTAAAAATTCAGTAGTTTGCTGACACCCTAGTAAATATTCAGTGTCTCAACAGCTGGAAAACAGATAGGTGTTTATGTGACTCCTCCAGTGTGGAGACATCGTGGAGGGAGTGATGTGACTTTCTCCTAGTCAATCTAAAGTGAGCTAAGTCTTTGATTCGGAGCAATTACAAAACATTTTAAAATGTAATTGTGAAAAAAAAAAAGGAAACTAGTTAGAGCTAATCACTCATGCTGATGAGCCGCTGGCATCAAGGAAAACAGATGTTAAAATTAGGTGAGACCAGTAACAGCTGTAACCTACAAAAACATTTTTACTTAGAGCAAATATGTTATGCTTTGAGCAAAATTACACAAACAACAAATTAATGTTTTCATAGAAGTTGATGGTAATAAAAACAAAAAAATTACTCTCTACTGACAGAGTGCATCACTTTAATTTAAGTCATAGTGTGATGTCACTGCTGTGTGCATAAAGTCAGGGGCACTTCCACAGACAGTGAAAGCTGCACTTACTTGTTGTGGCAAATAGTTGACACAGCCAGACACAGAGACGGTACACTTCAGAGCACACAAAAGTCTGCAGCAGCAAAAAGTCCTGACTGGAACTGTTTTAACTAAACTTACATCACATCTGCTTCCAGATTGTTCAGTGCCACAGATTGTTATTGTTGCCACCTGTTCATACACACAGTAAAAATACATCCTCAGTCTTTCAGTGGCACATTCAGTTCTTTATACTTTTTAGGCCATGCCTTAATGAAAACTAAAAAAAAAAAAAAAAAAAAATCATGAAATATTCATATCTCACAGTTAAAGCACACCACCCTGTAAAGAACTACATGAATAATTGAGGCTTAATAAGAAACTTTACAGTTTCTTCCTAAACCACAAAGTTACTTAGTAGTATGTGCTGTTTTTAAAGGACCAGTGTGAAGGATTTAGTGGTGTCTAGCCGTGAGCTTACAGACTGCAAACACCTCATCTCACCTTCCACTTCCAAGTGTGTAGAAGAACCTGTGGTGGCCACGAGACTAACAAATGCTCTCAGTTCTCAATTGCTGTGAACTGCATTGCAATGCTGTACTGAACCATATGTTCAAAAAACACTTGGAATTTAGATAAGCTGTAAAAATACATTTTTAATATTTTTTTTAATCAGCTTTAGAAAACCTAAATAACTCCAGCACTTTTCTTGTTTTTGGACAAAGACGTAAATCCACAGACTCCTCCGGTATCGACAATGGATGACAGCTCTGCTGGGTTTCATCCTTTCCTGCAGCCTTAAGGACTGATTAATGTACCTGGATGCCTGCCTGCCTTTTTTTTCTGTTAAAATTTAGGATTTCTCTTCTTTGTGTTGGCTCTCTGACTATTCTGAAATGTGGCCACTTTGTCTCTGAAAGCGTCTATGTGAGTGGAGCAGGAAATACAGCCTAAACACATGCATTGTATTCACCAGAATAGAGCGAGAGGAACTTTGTTGCATTTTCATTTGCCTGGGTGCCAGCAGAAGAGGGATTTGTGATGTTTTGCTCTGGCTGATATTCCCACCAGAGGCAGCAGGCAGAACGCTCATTTTCACATTTTCAGTATAGATGGGAAAGCGACAAGCCTCTTGACATCGTCTGCAGAGCGCCTGATTTATACTTCCTTCTATACGTATATATGTCAGGGAAGCAGGCAGGTGATGTTTGTGGAAAATGGGTTGATGGCTGAACTCAGATGTGGCCTGGCTACAAAAAACTGGGCAATACAAGCATTAGGAAGGTACTTAAATGTCCAGTGTATAAGATTAATGGGGATTTATTGTCAGAATATGGCTGAAATGGAATATAATATCCTTAAGTATGTTTTCATCAGTGTATAATCACCTGAAAATACATGAGGGCAGATATATGTCACATCCCTGTCTTGAGAGCAACCATGCCTCCCTTTGGGAGAAAACAAGTACTGTAAATGTACTGGTAATAAACTGGAAAAAATTAGTGGCACCATGCCTAAAAGCTGCAACAGCATATTTTGCAAAAGAAGAGATCTGTAGCTTTGAGATCTGTGGCTGTACATTCTTGGAGAGGATAAAAATAAAAAACTGTCACATGTACATACATCACAGGTTTTTAAATAATGTTACTGAATAAGTGACGTGCTCCGATTGTGCCTGTAGATGGAGGTGAATCATAAAAGAGTCTTAGTGATGATGTGACTAAAGTTTTTACTGTCAAAAACCATATCCATGCTATAAAACACCTGCTTTTAGAATGGAGATTGATTTAACAGTCTGTCCACTGGAAGGATCACTGGGAGCAGAGAGTATTTTTATGTAAATAATTCACATAAATTGAGTTGACCTACCTTCTAATAATGAACCTTGTAAACAGCAATAAAGTAATGTAGGAAGTCAAGCTAAAACCAACCTGTTTTTTACTGCTTTACTGGTTGCCATATTAAGTGCAAACAGCCAACAAAATAGAGACAGAGGTTTCACCTTGCCACAGATATAGTTAATTTACAGTGAGTGTAAATAACCACAACAGCAGAAAAATGACAGATGTCTGAAAAACATTATGTGGAGATTCAGTAGGGTAGTTGTATGTGACAAGTTTGTCCACTTTGATGGAGGCTGACTGAAAGGACACTCATTCCCCCCCCCCTTTTTTTTTTTTTGTTCTCTACAATGATGCTGATTGTTGATCAGCAATGACATAATTGTTTACCTGGCTGGTCATAAGATTTGGGCCACTGACATCTAAAAAACAATGTGGTATTCTTAGTTTATGCTACTAAATTGGCAAACACTTCAGAATTTGCATTTACTGCCTGTCAAATTAGAGGGGCTGCTTTCAACCAAAAAGGGGCAGGGCAAAGTACCTGGAAAGGGCCTCTTCTATGGAGGTCGCTATGTTGCCATGTTTCTCCAGTAGCCCAGAACGGACAAACTAAACACTGGCTGTAGATACTGGCTTTCGCTTTTTGCAGGAAAAATATGCACAAAACACTCTGCAAGCTCACAACCAGATGCCACTAAATTCTACACACGCCAATAACAGTTTTTGAGAACTAGGTGTTAATATAGGGAACACTGAAATGAATACAGCATTGCTAACAAACCACATGTAGGACAGCCAGAAAAGCATGTGATCCTAATAAAATTATCGCATGGACACATGCATATAAGCCCCTGATCTCTCCTCCACCATTAACACCCAGAGCTCATTAAGACCAAACATCCTGCCAAATGTTATCTGGGTGCCTGGTTGGCACAGTCGTTGTCCCTAAAGCTCAAATCCACAGATTCCTGTAAGCCCCCGGCTTGCCTCATGCTGTTTACACCCTGCTATTCTCTGATCCCCTGAACTGACCACACAGCAGCAGCCCATCAAATCACACAGCAATCTAACACAGCAGCTCATATGCAAATACATATTTAAAATAAACAGTGCATGCTTTAACAATAGCCAACATGTGCAAACAAGCTTGCATCGAGATATAGACATTTTCTATATGCACTCTGTAGTATCTTATATTATAAACACACACACTAGCTACCATACTGTACTGCGAGGCACCAGCATCATTATTTCTGCTCCATTGACTCTGCTGTTTTGAAACCTTCCTCTTCCCTCATTGTAAAAATGTGCCTTTTATAACTGCAGCAGCTCTTGCCCGAATGGCCTAGACTCACTGAGAGGCAGACAAAGAAAAGGGCGGTGAGATCGTTTGAAGCTGGAAGATTAAAGGACAAAAAAAGAGAGAAGGGGACGGCGGTGCTCTACCTTAAAGAATCTCCGCAGCCAACCAGCGACTAGAGCCACTTGCTCTAATGGCTTGGCTCCTTCAAAGCCTCTTGGCTCTGTCCGCTTTTACTCTCTTTAAAGATGGTTGTGTCTAATTATCTCATTGTAGGGCAGCTGTTGAACAATGTGTGTGATCTGCTTTTCATCTAACAGTGTGTCAGCTGCACACGGCACCGTGGCTCGGTCAATATTCACCGTCTTTCAGAATGAATAATAGCAGCGGCTCTAAAAACCCTCTGTCCATGCTCTGTTGTAACGCTGGCAGCTGATGCTCAAATTCTGTGTCTCACTGTCATGTACGCTTTCTCAGATGACTAATTCGCCCTCTTCCTTCCTCCATTTCTCTTCCTGACTCTCCTCTTGCTAGATGAGATCGACTCGGAAAGTTTCAGTGTGGCCTGTGGCCTTTGTGGGCGGCTTGCGGTACGAGTCCCCTAAGGTCAATGCAGCTGGAAAGGTCTACGGCTGGAAGACGGTGTTCGACCCACACCGGCCCTTTGCCATTGACATGGCTGGCTTCGCCATCAACCTGAGGCTCATCCTCTTCAAGCCACAGGCATATTTCAAGCTTCGTGGGGTGAAGGGAGGCTACCAGGAGAGTAGTTTGCTCCGGGAACTTGTCACACTCAACGACTTGGAGCCTAAAGCAGCCAATTGCACTAAGGTAATTTCATTTTTTTATGTTCGCTGCCTGACTTGAGCAGGTAGCAGTTAAGGGATTTGCTGAACGTTGAGGATGGTAAAAACTGATTTTAAAGGAATCAAACCTGCTGTAGCCACGGGTGGAAGAAGTGTTCAGATCCTTTACTAAATGCACAGTATTTTATTAATTTCTGCTACTAGCGGTCTTCCAACACCAAAACAATAACAAATTACATAGTTTGATAACATTATGATGTAGCATGGGGATTATGGGAGCTATTGCCTTCATTGTTAAACCACCACAGCACATGAAAATCTATCTGACACCACTAGAAATCAAGTTGACAGATAATTAAAGTTTTATTCATATTACGTTTGGTCATGGTCGCCATCTTCCTTTCTCACTCCATATCCTGTGTTTCCCTGGAAGTTGTAGCCAGAGGCAACCAAATGAAATGCACTGTTACCTTGAATAAATGTATGGATTTCTCTGAGATTGAACATGGTTGGAGACATTTGGAATAATGCACATACACAATTCAACAATATATATAACATATAGGATTAGTCAATTTTAGACAATTTAATGCAGAGTTGTTACATATTATATGTTTAAGAAAAACTGTGAGATGATTAATGGGGCAGGAAAGAAGAAAAACAAAGTTCTGATACCCAAATCTGTATTCATTTTTTGGACTTTTCTCCAACCTTTGATTTTTTTGTGAAATATTGTGGAATTTCAAATTATACTTAGATGAAAGCATTTGAGAACCAATGAAGTTTTGAGAGAAAATGTCTCCTTAATGGAAATGTTAAGAACTCATAGACACTGAAACAACAAGGAGCATAACAAGGTCACAAGCCAAACAGGTTGGGAACAATTGGTTCAATCTTTAACAATACATTGTACTTTATAAACTTGTCTTATACATGTGTCTTACATGTAAAACCTTAATCCATAAAGTAATAGGTTACTATAGATGTAAAATAAATGTGGTGGAGTAAAAAGTAGCATCTTAATAACAGGCTTAGCTGACCTTCTTTATCTGCCATATGTCTGATGTGGGCTGATGGGGTGTGTGTGTGTGTGTGTGTGTGTGTGTGTTGTATGGCTGTGTGTGTATGTGTTTGTTTATTTATTGTATGCACTGTTGGGGTGGACACACCCTGCTGCTCCTCCACATGTGAAGTTCCTAACGGATAAATAAAGTTCTTTGAATTTGAATTTGACTTAATAATCTCACATACAGCAGCCATACCAGCATGTACCTTGTTTCAGCTGAATGGACGAAGTTAAACAGCAAGGCATGCGCTTGAGTATTACCTGAATCAGAGAAAATCAAATTGCGGCTAGATGTGGGCCAGTAGGGGGCAATCTTCCCTCTGGTCCTAATTAATCCGGGTGCAGTGATGGGGACGCTGTGTTGTAGGAGATGACGTCCTTCAGATGAGACGTTAAATGGAGGTCCTGACTCACTGTGGTCATTAAAGATCCCACAGCACTTATCACAAAGAGTGGGGGGCTCCCAGGTGCACTGGCAAAATTCCCAACCTGGCTGTCTCCATCTGGCCACCTAATCATACCCCTTTGTAATTGGCTCAAAGTCTCCCCCTCCTCCTCAAGCTGATGTGTGGTGAGCGTTCTGGTGCACAATGGCTGCTGTGCATCACCCAGGTGGGTGCTACAGATTGGTGTGGTAGTGCTTTGACTATGGATGATAAAGCGCAACATAAATGTAATCCATTATTATTATTACTTGCAAACATGTGACAAAACCTTGAAAAAAGCTTGTTAAATCTGTCATTTTTTTAAGAGCTGAAGAACCATTTGGGTAATATATATTTTACCAATAATTTAGATTCAGAGGAAAGAAAATGGAAAGAAACCACAATCTGTTTTTTCACAGTGTTGAAATCAGGCCCCCGAATGAATGTCACCCACAGCAACAGAGAGAATTATTATGTTTTCCTAAGTTATTAAGTTATGTAATAGCAAACTTTGGAGCTTTATGTTTCTAGCAGTATTGCAGGCACACTGCCTTGATGATGCAAGATACAGTACCACTCATAACCAGAAACACAACGAGGATGTGTGAAACTGTGACTCACCATAAACAAATGAATCAAGATAGAAACCACTTCTAATAGTATGGTTCTCTTAAAAGATACAAGACCACGAATCATTAGGGGAATAGTTTAATATTTTTGGAAATATGCTTCTTCACTTTCTTGACAAAGGATTTTTAAATTTTAGAGGTGCTGGAAGGCAGGTTCTGTCACCTTTGGACAAGCCAGACTTGCTATTTCGGGTGTTTTTGCTAAGCTAAGCTAACCGTCTACCGCCTGCAGCTTTGTATTTAAATGGACTGCATTTTGTATTGCACCTTTCTAGTCTACTGACCGCGCAAAGCACTTTACAACTACATGTCACATTCAATCGCACACACATTCACACACCAGTGGGGCAGCCATTGAACTTAATTATCTTGCCAAAGGACACTTCAACATGTGACTGGAGGATCGAACCGATCATCCAATAAGTGGAGCTACCGCCTGAGCCAGAGCCACCTACGGATATGAGAGTGATCAATACCACTCTCATGTATAACTCTTGGCAAGAAAGCAAATACACGGGCTATTCCTTTAAATAACTTCCTCGTTATGAGGTGAAGAGTAATGCTCTTGTAATATCTCATAACTTATTAGCAGAAAATTAGCTTCTTTTCCTTGATCATCAATCAGGACAACAGGTTATATCATAGTTTTGTTTTTTTTGCCTCAAATTTATTTGATTAAACAGAAACATAGTCCCTACATGAAACTGCTCACACCAAGGTCTGTGAATTATCGTGAATTACCGTGAATTAGTCATGTCTAGTCATGATTTCTGGAAAGACATTGCTGTTGAGTTGCTGTTGAATGTATTGTTTTTTCATGCTTCGAGCACCACAACCCAAGAGCTGTCTAGTTTATTATCATTATTATTAGCATCATTATTATTATTATTATTATTGTTGTTGTACTGGAGAAAAGTCAGACATCTCTAAAGCCGATATCTCCAAAACTCTGCATCTCACACCAAAACAATCTAGAGGATAAATAGCACTTCAGGCCAGAGAAAAAAAGTGTTTTTTGGTTTTGGAGTGAACTGCCCCTATAAGGTACAGAAAAAACAAGCAAGACAAAAATCAACATATGCATGAAGCCATTGATTTGCACATCCTCCCTATAAATTTAATTTATTGCTGAAAAGTTGGATATCATTGATTATATTTCTGCACTGCCCACATACAGACATATTTCAGTTAGAGGCTGGAGGCTAGCAGCAGCAGCAGCAGCAGCAACGATCTCCTCCATGCCAACTCCACCATTCCTTCTTACAGCCCTTGGTCTGGGTCACATCACTAAGCCTCTCTCTGGGCGAAGGAGTCAGCCAGAGGGCTTTAGCTAGCCAGTATCCACACCGCAATCACCACTGCACACAACACACACACACACACACAAAGAGAGACTGAGAGAGGGGAAAGGAAGGGAGAGGGAGATACTTTCAGCCAGCTTTTTCTCCTGCTCTCCCCTAGCCATTCAGAGGGGTAAATGAAAAGAAGGGATTCAGGGAACGGCTGAGAGAGCGGAATTGGACTAGGGGTGGGGGGATGCGGGGGGGGGCAGGGACGTCAGACTGATTACAGATGAGCGTGGGGACGGACAGAAAGGCGGGAGGAAGAGAGGAATCAAAAAAAGGGAAAAGTCGTGCATGGGCATCTCTCTTCCTTATAATCTAGCACTTGAGATGCGAGTGTGACTATTAACCTCCCCCTACACCTGAGCAAAGTGGGAGTGGGCTCCTGGCACATCTCAAACACGCCCTATGCATAATTCATGGCTGCCGCCACGATGAGATGAAAGGAAGGAAGGTTCCAACACAAAGGAGAGTGGGGAAAATGAGCTCGACACTTTCTTTCTCTCCCCCTCCCCTGTTCGCCTCGCCATCCTTTTCCTGGATGTTTGTCCGGTCTCTGGGGCCAAATGAGTCCAGGCTAAAGGCTCCATAGCACAAAAGCACATACCCAGAAGAACTGTAGTGCTGCTGCAATGGCAAAAACCTCGCATTCTGAGTCGGCTGTCTGTGGAGGTAGCCATTATTCTATGGTCTGGAGAGAACTTTCCACAGCCTGAGCTGAGAGGGCCGTGTCATATTTGTAAGATAACACACTCATGTGGTCTCTCTTCACTCCTTTCTAATGCAGGGTTCACACTCGAGTAGCTCTTTGCACGTACTGTACATGGGACATGTTGGATGTATAACCAGAAGTGACTGTTTTGAAGAACATGAGGCAGAGTGCAAGCTGAAAGGGAGAGTACAGCTGAATGAGTGCATTAAGGGAACAGCACGATACTAATATTGCTGTTGTTGTTTGTGTTTTTCCCACCAGATACTTGTTTGGCACACGAGAACAGAGAAACCTGTGCTTGTAAACGAGGGGAAAAAAGGATTCACAGACCCCAATGTGGAGATTTGACCGTTTCCCCTCAGACCACGGTAAATGACTCATTATTTAGATACCTTCTATTACAGACCTGGGGCCTCATTACAGAAACTTTCCAAGTCTAAAGTCCTATCTTAACCCAGTTAAGGATGACATTTAGGATATTTTGTAATGCAGAAACACTGCATGTAAGAAAAAAATTCTATCTTATCTCAGGAGTTTGCTATGACAGCACTGTCCAAACTGAAAAATTTCCTAAGGTAGGAATCCTAAGTTAGAATGGCATAGACCTTGTCCTAAATTCAACATAAGTGCGAAAAAATGGCAGCACCACTGTTGCTAGATCTGTATGGCAATGATAATGAAGATGGGGAGCGACATGAGCACAAAATATTATGAATGATGCTACTCAACCCTTGAATGATTACAGTTTACATTTCCTGGACCATGTATTATATTAATGTGTATATATATATCAACTCCCATTCATTTTGGATTTGATCGACATGCCACATCCGTTCAAATCTTCATCGTGGGACGATAATTGGAAAGAAAACTTCCCAAAGCGGTGGGATTTCCTGTCCTCCACTGACAAGTTTAACTCATCGAAGCTAAAATGGAACACTTATCTTTTCTTGTCTATTATAGCAAGCTAGTTAGCCAGTGATGAGCGAACTCTCGTCGTTGTCATGGATACAGGCAGTCTCCTGTATTCTAAACAAAGACACAGTCACGACAGAGTGAATGCTGATTTAAGAATCAAGTTTACATTTGTAGTGAGGTTTTCTTATGTTAGGATAAGACACAAAGTTGAGATAGGATAGGACACATCCCTGAGCTTAGGAACTGCTTCTGTAATAGGAGGAAATGATTTTCTTCTATACTAGTTGGGAATTTTTTCTGTAATTAGGCCCCTGAACCCTGTGCTCTCCATCAACAAAATTCCCTCAGAAAGGGAAATGTAAATGTCATGTTCATTTTCACCCGATTTCAGCTAGACTACAAAAAGAACAGGTGTTCTTATTTTCCCAATACATTGTACACAGATTTTTTAATGTGATTTCTGTTAAGGCACAATCACAGCAGCTGCTGTTCATTGTTAAATGTCACCTGTGAAATAAACAGGTTCAATTAACTTTAATTAAGGCTTAGCGCTCTTTCTCAGAATATCTTAATCCCTTTCTATTGCAGGTCATTGGAGCTGCAGAGGAAGAAAACGTCCAAGTTTCTTGATAAGTGCAACCAGCGCTCATGTCTTAATCATCAGAAAAAAAAGAGAAAGGAAATGGGGGGCCTTTTAAAGAGGATTTAATCCTCTTGACTGAATCTGACATTTTTGAAATATGGACTGAAACAGTACAAATGTATCATATTAAAGCACAGATTAGTAAAAGGCGGCAGTGGTTTGCCGGGACCGAAGTGCAGAGGAGACACTGACATAAAGGACGCCTCACAGGGTCGGGCATGGACAGACGTGACCTGCACCTTCACGGCCCGCTGAGGACAACCTAACAACAAAGAGACAGCACAATATGAAAAGCATACAGCCAGCGGATTCAACCAAACAAGCAGGTTAAAGAACATCCTTCACCTCAAAAAACAAAAAAACAAATAAACAAAAAAATGGAAATAAAACACATATTGTCTGGATCTGCACATGAAACAAGAGGGAAAATCCACATCATCAGCCTGGAAGAAAACACAACTCCAAGGACAAATGTGTCTCTTGTGGATTTTCCTTTGAGCAAACACAAACATAGAAAGGGAAGGAATGTTCTTTTGATAACTATGAAATGTTTGCTTTAATTTAATTTAATTGGTTTGGGTGTTTACAGGCACTTGACTTGCTAGTTCTATTCTACTGACTCTTACCTGCATTTACTCTTGGGTTATCATTGTTCATTTTATAGTGTCATTATAACTCACGCATTTACCACACCCCCACCCCCCCCGGTACACTTAAAGAGAGACTGCTGTTTGAAATGTGCCCCTTTTGTTGTGCTCGGGAGCTGAAACATACAGGACATGTAAACATCAAAACTCTAACAGTCTTCTTAGCACTTAAAAAAATGCACACACAAATGATGTTCCATTGTGGCAACACATGTAAATAGTAATTCAACATGGGAACAATCAGATGATTAGTGACAAATTCTGCCAAAAGCATTGTAACTACTGTATTTATAGGTTTAAAAAGGTCTTCTCTTTCCCCCCTACTGGTGAATTCCTCACAATGACACACAACAAGGCACAGGTTCACTCTAGGTTCAACACATGGGAAGAGTAATAGCACATCACCAACTTTATTTCATAACACACAGACAGGAGCTTCAAGTCAGCTACATGGTAGGCTCACCAATGTTGCCTAATTGCCGTGTAAGCTTTCACATAGAGTGTCATTTTTGACATTGTGGGGGAAACAGTGTGTCATTTCAGTGAGTTATTAATATTTCCCCTCGTCTATGCACGCTCATGTACACGAGCCGCTGGTTAACAAAGGTCAACTGTGTGCAAGTACAAAAAAAAAAGAGCAGGATGAAACAGCAACAAAGCCCAATAATTTGGTTTTACTATTGTAGGATTGTCAGTCCCTCTCCTCTCTACAGAAAAAATACACTTTAATGTGATTGAAGGAGACAGAATTCCCTAAAACACACATTTCAATGCTCAGACTACATCTGCTGACTTTTAAAGGGATAGTTCAGATTATTTGGTGTGGGTCTGTATGAGGTACTTATCGATAGTCAGTATATTAGCTACAGTAGATAGCAGTCGACATGTCCTCAGTTAGGAGAAGCAGCAGGAGTATCAGCATGGAATTTCAGCAATGAACTGCTGTGGATAGGATTAGCAACAAAAGGTAATTTAGCCAATTAAAAATAGGTCCACCTTTCCATCAGTTTTGCTGTATTTAGAATATTTTCATCACTTAACTTTGGCATCAGGCAGCCTTTTCTTGCAGGACAATGCCAACATATAAGCCAAACTCCATAGGTGAAACCAGTCATTTTACCTCGAAGAACAAGGGAGTTGCTGGTCTTCCTCTGCCTCCTTCTGGTTGTTTGTTTATGTTATTGTGTGACATTGGTGAATCCAAACTATCTTTTTAAAACGCCAGAGTCACAACATAACACAAACAAAGCAACAGATCGGGGCAACAGTAGGCCAGCAACTCCTGTGTTCTGTGAGGTAAAATTACTGATTTTGCCTACAGAGTTTGGTTGGTTTGGAGAGAGTGATGTTTGTCTTATATAATGGTGGTTTAGTGAAGCTGTGAAAATATTCTAAATACAGCGTACACTTAAACTTATATTGATTTTATAGGAGCAGTACATTGATTTGCTTCTGTGCTGGTACTCCTCTCTGCTTCTCTTTACTGGGGGGGTGCTGGCCATCATCTACTGTAGCTTAATACACTGACAATCAAAAAGTACCTCATACAACCACACTTCAAATAATCCGAACCCTGCCTTTAATACAACTCACCTTCAAACAGCTGCTGTAAGTTATGAATAATTGACTGAAATCATTTATGCATGACCCCAAATATTTTCTTTCTCATAAACAACTTTGGCTTCCACTTAGGAAATGAGATGATAGATGCTACTCTGAATGAACAGCAGGCTAAAGAAAAGCACAACAAAAATAAATCTTATTTTTGCTAATGATTGGGTAGCAACGTTGGCATGTTGTCTACGGTATCGTGGACTGGATGTCTGTATTTCATGGTTTCTTTTTGTATTAGTGTCCATCTGCTG
The DNA here is from genome assembly GCA_034769285.1 of Lutjanus argentimaculatus. NCBI lineage: Eukaryota > Metazoa > Chordata > Actinopteri > Lutjaniformes > Lutjanidae > Lutjanus > Lutjanus argentimaculatus. The sequence continues at coordinate 11,777,958 of JAWZSL010000001.1, forward strand.
TACATTAACTGGATCACAGGAGGGAGTCACGGCACCTCTAATGATAGACATCAGTAGCTGTAACGCCGTACGGCTGAACACTGTAACAAAGTTATTCGACACCTCATATAATAGAATCTCTCCTCGATTTGATAAATCATCCGTCTAGTGCAATACACAGTGGTGGTTCTTATCTTACATTGCCCGGCAGAAGTAGCTGGAGATAATTCAAACACTGAGCCTCTGTACTGTTGCCAGATTATCTCCGTACACCCCCCAACCCCCCCTCCAACACACACACAACCCAAAGTACACTGCTGCAGTATGAAAACTTACAAAGACATTACAGCCTCTTGGGCTCATCAGCCGGAGAAAGCGTGTTATTACATACAGTATTTGACTTGGAATATGATAAGATACACACTCAGACAATGGCTGCAGTGTATCTCTCATCAAACTGGCTGTTTTCATTGACTGCATGATAATTACACTGCACAGGGATCGGCCATGGAGATCACAGACTATCTTTGGATTTGGTCTATTCTTCAACTTGCCTCCCATTATTTATTAAAAATCAAATTTAATATATTTATTTATGTATTTATTTCAAGTGTGGATGTGCAATTTAAATCACAGCGGTGTTTGCCCTTAAATCTGTATTTTCCGATTGCTCTCTAAAAAAGCATGCGCGCATACAGTATACTGTACACATTGATTATCATAGAGATCAATAAGAGTTTAGTGCTACCAACAGGCAGACACACACATCATCCTCTTTATAGCATTGCTGTTTAGTCTACTCAAATGGTCATTATCCGCTTCTAATCTAAATTAATGAATCCACGTGAGTTGTTATTAGCACTAAAACAAATTAAGAGTTGTAGTCCACAATGGAAAAAAAAAGATTGAATTTGAACACTATCCTTTAAAAAAAAGCAGCATAAATTGTTTTCATTTTGTGCTAACAAGTATTCCTGAAATTGTTGTATATCATTTGTGGTGTGTCCTGAAGCAGCAGAACAATTCAAAGGGCTTCACCTTGAAAATGATGTTGTTACAACTTTGTCTCGAAAAACTCCAGATGACGTATTAAGCAATATTTAATACTCGCAAAGAATTAGTCTACTAGAACCAACCTACGTATACATCAACTTTAGCAGTACAGGTTATTCAGTATTTAATGTCAGTTAATGAGCATTACCCTTCGAGGGCTTCTCTTCTCTAAGGCACAATACACTTTACACACAAGTCCTACCTTCTCGTCATCTCCACCATCATCTTCCAGCCTCATGTGATTCACATTTTATGCATGTGACTCTTAAGGTTGTTTATTTGCCACAGCGATTCTGTCTCAGAGAAAGATGTTAGTTGAATCAAGAGAAATAAATAACTGAGAAGAACCTCAGACGTGCTGAAGTTTTGTTTCTGTACACTGGATGTCTTTACACTGTGTTGTGTTGTACAATGTGTTTCTATACCAAGATATCTGACATGTTTGGCCTGTGGGCATGCGTGAGGAGGCGCAGTACTTGTTCAAATGCATATTCATGAGAGCTTCATGCTACAGTTGTACACAGTACATATTTTACCACTATCAAAAATGTGAGAAGTATTTGCACAAACTTCTTTGATATTATCTTGAATTCACAGTGGTTTTATAAAACTTTGACTGGACTGGGTTGCTACAGCAGTTCAAACAACCATTAACAGTTTATGAGTCAAGCCCTTCATAAGTTATTAGAAACGACTAACCATTTACTAGCTACATCACTACCTTTAAAACATAGTCAGTCATATTGTGCCCCAATTTGGAAAGAAACCAAAATCCAAACATGCTTTCTTCCAGTGAAACAAAATATTACGTGCTTATGTAGGCTTGACATCCACCCATCAATCAATATTCAACTTTTAGCAGCAGAGAGCTATGATTCATTAGTCATCTAGCTAGCAACAGCAGGGTACTTCAGGTTATGACAAGCCCACTTTTCAATGTTCAAATCAAATTTCTCCGCAACAATTTGTCACACCTAGTCTCAAAATGCTCTTTCATCTAGAACTTAAGCATCTGGACTTTAGCTAGCAAGCTAGATTTATCATAACTCACAAACTTCTGGGCTACTATAGAAACATGGCGGTGCAACATGGCCACCTCCATGGAAGCGGACCTGTGCCCTCTGTGGATGTAAACAGCTCATTCTAAGGTAACGAAAAACAGAATTCTTTTTTGCAGGTAAGTACACCAGTACAAAATATACTAATAAATATTATATTTAATTGCTGCTATATTTTGCCAACAGATCGCTGTAAATCTTACACTCTGGATCTTTGAAATAAAAAAAAAAAACCTGCACTGCAGAACCAATCCAGCATTTAGGGTCACCGTTCATATTAGAGCAGTAACATTGTTTGCTTACCACAGGAGAGAGCATTGTGTCTGGTAAGACAAGTCCTTAAAAAAATGTATGGGGCGTAAGTTTGTTCGTGGCTGTACTCGCTACCGTTCATGCGACCACCTTGCATTCAGAAATTCCCAGATGATCGGTAGGTGGTGATATTTCTGATTGTCTGCTAAATGATAAGATGCTAAGTGATCTGCAAATCTCCACTTAGCACTTAACTTAACACTTAAATAACTAGGCTGAGTTTGAACTTATATGAACAGCTGGTGCAAGCGGCTCCAGAGTTTCAGCACCACAGGAAATCTGACTACCTATCAACTTTTAGATCACCTGTTAACATTGGCCTAGTATACAATGTGATTTGATTAAAACACAATGCTTAATCAGCAGAGCGTCACTGCGGCATCAATCTTAAAAGAAAATAAAAGCGATGGTACCCAGGCTGTGCTTACACACAACAGATGAGTTTTCAAAAGATGATCTCCAAACACAGCTTGTGCTCTTGACTTCTCTGCAGGAGCTCACAGCGAATCATACAGAAGGTAAATCTGAGAAGCAGCCAGAGTTATATCAAACAGGCTCTCTCAGTGTGCAGGATAAATAAAGCAGTTCACAAGCTTCCTTGGCCTTGGCTACTGACACAGGTCAAACCAGCATTTATTCACAGTTCTTTTTACACAGCCTGTAATTTATAAATTAAGTCTGTGAGAGGAATAAATTTTATAACACTTTATTATAATCAAGATCATTCTCTGTCACAGTTTATTGTTACTAATTTGAATGAAAAGGTTTCAACAGGATGTCACTGAATGAGAAATGCCATGTTCGCTGACGTGTGTGACTTGTGAGAGCTGCTGGTCTGGTCATGGCAGGGCGTCAGGGCCTGAGTAGACGAAGCTCACGGCGAATACTCTCCCATCATCCTCCTATCCTCGTCCACGCTCCCCTCTCACCTCTTGTCCTCACTGGACATCGACAGGCATGCCATAGTCAGGTCTGGTGGTGAACTGGATCTTGCCATCTGTTTCCTGCTCTTCAAACAAGATGACCTGCAATAAAGCAAAAAATACCAGCTTAGCCAAGGTCGAGAAAGGACACTGAGAGTGGGTGGTTGAGTGCTAACGTCAATATATGCACACTCACAGAGAAGGCGAGTTGGGAAAGGCAAGAGGGAGAAGCACAGAGATACAGTGGATGGTTTCCAGAACATGTTCTAGAGTTCAACACCATCAAACTCACAGGGTGAAGAATATCAGTAGCTGTACAGTAACTGTTGACCTGTGATGTAACATTTGCCATATTAGTGGGGGTGAGGAGCACATGACTGAAGGAACCAGATAGCACTCAGACAACATGCACCTTTAAATTAGTTGATCAATAAAGTACAATATTTGGAAATTTTTGATTTGCATATAGACCTGCATCAAAACACACATAATGACAGACATTCATACTGAATATTTGGGAATATCTAAAACCCTGGAATATTAGGGTGTCACTGATTATGAATGGATTGTGCATGTATGAATTTTGAAAAGTTTTAAATTAATCTGACTCATGACCAATGAGGTAAGACCACTTTCATTAGTTATGTTACTAGTGCCACCTGTAGGTGAAATAAAGTTACATTTTGGAGAAGTTACTCAGAGTAGAAGCATTATTAAGGACAAAAAACAAATAAGCATGAATAGATAAATACATTTTTGAATTTGTTTATTTTTATTCACTTACTTGTGTCATTACTTGTCCTCCATAAAACATAACTACGTGGAGAGCTGATTTTTTTTAGCAATTTGCTGATTGTCAGAAAATTTGATCATTGTTTTTGTCACACAAAAAAAGCCAAATATTTGCTTATTCAAGCTCCTCCGGTGTGCGCATTTCATGCTTCACTCCACTGACGTATACCAAGATGGACAACATGACAGCTTCCCAGAAGTGAAGCCAAACCATCTCAATTGCCCCCTGGTGGCTGGCTGCGGAGTAGGTCATAAATCCTGCCCCCTTCATGATAGCAGAAGTGGCATTCACCAAACAAAAAAAACAAATGTTAATTTTTTCTGATAAGTTTGGTTTTAATTAGTAATTTGATTATACACAAACAGGGTTTTACATCATGATTGACAGCTGAGCCCTGCGACTGAGTCAGCCAGGTGCTGCACCCAAACCCTGATGACAGCTGAGCAGAGTCTGGCTCCAAACCAAAACAAGTGGTCCTGTACAGAGCTTTATGTCAGTAACAATGCTGAGAACAAGTGACTCTGATAAAAGTAAGCACAAACAGACAGACACACTGTACCTGGTTGTCCCCCCTGTGAAGCCAGGGACCTGGGACATAGAGGGTTTGCTGAGGACCGATGAACCAGTAGCGCCCCAGATTCTTGCCGTTGATGAACAACACACCTTTGCCCCAGCCCTGTGAACACAACCAGTGACTGTTCACCATGGCAACAGGCAGGTTCAGCCAATTATATGTTGATGGGTAATCCTGGGTTGTTGTTAATGATAGCTTTTAGCTTCTCTACATCCAGCCAATTCATTTTTGAGTCTCAGCAGCAAAATGTTTCAAAGTGAACATTGTATAAGCTAAAAAAACATACAGAACAGCAGGAGGGAAATGATCAGTCAAGAGGCACTGGACTTATTCAATCACCACATCTACCAAAGTTGTCTGGCTAAAACTAGGGTAATAATAACACACCAAAACCATATACATTGTACACTGAGGAAGAAAAGTCTGCCATTCATATCTGACAGATAAATCTCTTAACTTGATCTTTTTAAACTTTAATGTTCATTGTGAATCTTTGAAAGTTTGTGAAGAACAACCCAAACACCAGTCAATACACTGTAATGCTATCCAATAAAACAGCTTGTAACAAGTTTGAAAGTTTTAATGTTCAATTTATTGTTGAGGTTTAGCCAAAGAGGTACTGAATAAACGTAATGTCAGTTTTTGAATCTGTAGTTACTGTCTGTTCTACTCACAGGGAGTTTGATGAAGGTGTCTTTAGGGAAACTGTTCACGTAGAGTCTGGCCTGGAAAAAACCTGGGAAGGAGGGCTGCCGACGCATAGACGTCCAGTGACCTGAACTCTCAAGTCTGAAAGAGTAGAAAACACTGCACTTTTCATTTTGCTCAAATCCTTACAGATCACACGTTTCCAACATGCTGCATATTTCATGGCATGAAAGCACAAATATCAGTTCAGTAATGTATTTTTTAGATACATTCTGTTGCAATTTTTATCAAAAAACCCATCAGTCTTGACTTTTAGGTGGCCTGCCAGCAGTATACAGTGTATCATGTCATTTGTATTTATGTGCCAACAGTAAATGTCAAGTGAAAGTTTGCAAATGGATGCCAGGGGAAATATTCCCAATCACTATCTTTGTTTTGGCTATACAGTAGGTTATATTTCGCCCCTAAGTAAATTTAAAAGGTTGACATGATATAAGACCAAACCTCCTTCCACCGTTATGCATTTTTAGTGTTCATTCATACAGCGCTTCAGGCCTTGACATTTTAAGGGTGGTGCTGAGGTAAAGAAATTGCAATTTTTCCCTAAACAAGAAAGACCCAACAATGGCATGGAAATATATCCAGACACTCCATTAAGTACAAATATAAACCTCTAAACAAACAAGACAGTCAGCTAATACTACTGACCCTGATATTTATTATCTGTGCAACAAATATGAGTTGCATAAAGAGGGTAATCGATACAAAAAACACCTAGATATTATATGATACTGTGATTGGGCAGGGTTGTGAAAGATGTTTGACTCCAGCCTTGTGATAAGGGCACTAATCTTGCATGTGATTAGCAATGTACAGGAATACATTATAATCTAGTAATATGGAAACATCATGAGGGAAATGCATTTGCACCTCGGCGTGCACAGATTCCTGCAAAATGAGACCTCATAATGCAGAGAAATTACCAGACATAATTGCTATTATGGGATTGGTGCCACATTAAAAGGTCCCCCATCATGTTTAACAGTCTGCAAAAGACACTTTGCATCTAACAAATCTAAACCTGTCTCAATGTAAATGACCGTCATTACTTTTTCCTTCGCACAGCACAGGTCTAGGTTATGTGCTTGTTAGCTGGTGATGCTTTTGTTTGTACTGATATGGATTGCAAGGTTCAATGTACAGTTGTATTGAGTCTCAGTATTGTTTCAATGACCCTGTCATTTCTTTGGTAAATATACTGCACTATTTAATAACTAGCCTGGGCGACTGAGCTCATTAGAGTTTTTTGTTGTGATGAGTGTCACTGTATTAACATGCTGCCACCTGCACTTGTCTCGCATTTTAAACAGAGCGTCCTTTCTAACAGACACACAGATCAGAACAGATAGGCCTAGGGTTAAGAAAACACTGAAATCTGGGTCTCGAGATGGAAGTATTGAACAAATTCTGCATGATCAAAACTTTAGTCGAGTCAATACTCTAACACCATCCAGACTAGTGTGCCAGTGGAGAGGATTTTTGGCCTTGCAAGTCTCGTCACAGGAACCGACTATCCGACACACATTTTGAAAAACTTCTCCTGCATTATAAAAGAGTAAACTAGAGAGAAGTCTATGCGATTTGAAAAGATTTTGAGAAGATAACTATTTCATTAGTTGCTTGCTGCAGCATAATGTATTGTTTTCTGCCTCTGCCCAGTTTGCTGTCAGATTGTCAGGACAATATTACCAACATGCGCCAGGAATCACGAAGAGGTTTTCATTGTTGGTAATGCAAAAGTATTCTAAACAGTTTCTTTTCCCAGTAGCTAACACTGTGATTTTAGTGACAAAAGGTAAATGGTTTTACATCATGTTGAGCCTTTGATAACAGTACTAATCTTAAAGAATAACTTTGGTATTTTTCAACCTGGGTCCTATTTCCCCGTGTGTATGTGTGTGTATGATTGATAGGTACAACTTGTTTTTAAAATTGGTTCAGTATTGAGGGAGGTGGATGCAGCCGGCAGCCGCGAAACGAGTTATAACGGTAGATATGAGGGCAAATACGTCCCGTAAAAGTTTGTGCATTAAAAGTGCTTTTTTTCACCACAGACCAGATCAGATCACCAGTGTTATCTCTGTCAACAGCATGCTTCACTTACTGCTTGCTGTGTGTGACGACATCTCACGGGATCTTTGTTTGTTGCTGGAAGAAAACAGAGGAGTCATGCTGAGAGCCGGTCAGAGCGGAGTTAGCTGTCCTGGAGTTCAGTTGAGAGTTTTACTGCAGCTATCGAAAACAATAGTTTGTGTTTGTGCTTCACCGAATTGCAAGAACGGGATGTCGCGCAACACCCCGTACAGCTTTCATAGGCTGCCTTTGTTGGACGGCGAGATGCTGAAGTTGTGGCTAATTGTGCTACAATTGGATGCTAACACTCCTGTCCAGACACTGCGCCTTGCAGACCATCGGGTCTGCAGTGCACACTTTTCCCAAGATGACTCCTGCCAGCCCAAGAAGAGAAGACATCCAATCCTGAAACACTTCACCAAACACACCTCAAGAAAACAGCTGTCCCACTCACTGCAACGAAGACATTCTTCAACAAGCAAAGATCCCACGAGATGTCGTCACAGAGTGAACGGTAAGAGAGGCACTTTGCACGCTGTTGACAGAGATTACACTGGCAATCTGAGCCGGACTGTGGTGAAAAAAAGCACTTTTAATACACAAACTTTTACGGGATGTATTTGCCCTCATATCTACCGTTATAACTCGTTTCGCGGCTGCTGGCTGCATCCGCCTCCCTCAATACTGAACCAATTTTAAAACGAGTTGTACCTATCAATCATAAACACACATACACATGGGGAAATAGGGCCCAGGTTGAAAAATACAGAAGTTATCCATAAACTGAATGCAGCTGTATAATCTACATACTGCTTATAATTTAACATGTTCAACATAAGACGCTCTTGGAAGGCTGTGTTTTGATTTCTGAATTTTGCTGTCATGTTCCCGCTGTAATTGTGTTAAGAAGTGAGATAATCAGATGGATTGAATCAGAGGCAGGCAGGTGTAATGACAGAGAAACACAAACATGGAGGGGAAACTGGATTATAATTGAAAGGTACAAACCTGTTTATAAAGCCTGGCTTCATACTCAGACTATGAATAATGAAGTCTCGGAGGACGCGCTTGTTTAACTCGATATCTCCAACCAGACCTGAAAGGTGAGTCAAAGCTGCTTTAAGTTTTCTTATGGATCTTAAGACCCTGTTAATTAGTTTCTTTCAAGGTCTCAAGTGGTGAAGATCATTCAGCAAGACTTGTGCTGACTGAACATCTACAAAGCCATCAGTTTACTTAACGATTTGTACCTTTGCGCTGCTCATCCAGAGTTGTCCCATAATTCACTCTTCCACAGTTCTCCACCAGTAAACTTAGAGTTCTTTTTCCCTTTAGTTGAAAAATACATAAAACATGAGAAGCATTATTGACATACGGCAGAATTTCTCAGTGGAAAGAATTCACAAAAATATGAGGAGAAAATTCCTTTCAGCGGGTCTGGTTTAAGTAATTGATCAAGGCTGATCTGAATCTGCATTTTCTAGTAAGGGTGATATTCAGATTTGTTAAGATAAACAGTCGTTTGATGATTTGCTGTTGGCTCAATACTGGAACCTTGCAGCCAGAAACATATTTCAGCATCCCCTGAAGCTTCCACAGGCCGGGTGTTGTTAAATATTAATAACTTTATCTCTCTGAAAGAAGCTAATAGCAGACTAAGTCTGAACTACATACAGACGGACGGACGCACACACACAGACACACACACACCAAGGTTAGTGAACTAAAACTACATTAAAACTAAAACTAGGTGTGAAAAAACATTGAAGTTAACTAAAATAAAAATAAACATTAGGCTTTAGAAAACCAACTGAAACAATATCACATACTAACAAAACTTAATAAAAAAATAAAATAAAAATGTACAGGAAATGTCTTTAGTTTTAGTCTTTGTCAATTTGGTCAAATTTGTCAACACAACAAGCATGTGGAGACTTTGATGTTATTGTCTGTGTTGCTGTGTGTGATGTGACCATTGTGTGGAACATGGGAACATGCATGTAAATTTGACTGGAACAGAATCTGATGTCTGATACTGATCCGCCAGTCACTGGTCATGGCCAGTCTCTAGCCAGTTCATCAGTGCATCCTCCCCCCAAAATTAAAACTAATCCTGAAACTAATAAAAACTGAGCTCAAACTATTTTAAACAATGCAAATTAATAAAATGAAACAAGCAAACCGACTTCAGAAACTAAGTGCTACTAAACTGAATTGAAAACCTAGATTAAAAATGAAATAAATAAATAAAAATACAAAAACAAAACTATAATAACTCTGACGCACACACAAACGCAGAAGGTACCTTCCCATCAGGAAGAGAAAGTTCATGCGTCTTAGAATCCAGAACACCAACAAAATGTTTGTCCACATAAACCTGGGAAGACAAAGAAAAAAATTAAATGGAAAGCAAACATTTTGAAAAATGAAAATAGTACAAAGCATAAATGTCTTCACAATCGACTCCTGTAACTGTTTGATTTTAATACCAGAGCAACTGGTCGCAGCCTGAGCCTGTTAATTGTACTCCACAAGTACAGTGAGCAGGGCTGTGATTTCTAACAGGCAGATAACAACTTTCTAAACGCTCTCACAAAGGAAAGTGTTAAATGTGTGACTGTGTGTGGAAGCATTACGTCTGCGTCTGTATTCCTGTCTTTACCAGTGCTCTGTCTCTGATGTTGTTCTTTGAGTTGAGGCTTCCTCCACTGGTGATGATGGTCTCGTACAGAGTGTAGCCGTAAGACTGACCGTTGTTGTTGTTGACAGGGAGATTCTCCATGTTCACTGGCCTCTCTGACTTGAAAGGCTAAAAATGCAAATAAAAATGAAGCATTTGAGACAGAAGTTTTTGTTCATACAAGGTAGCTCTTAAAACAGGGGTTTAAATGTGCTGTGGAAATATATATATATTTTTTTAGAGATGGTCACTTAATTTTTGCTTTATTTAAAGTGAAAACACTCATCTCAAAACCACTCTTAATGCAGAATGGATCTTATGCTTCCTGCCGCACAGTCTCCCACTTGCAAGATGGCTTCACCCAAAGTGATGATTTATCAAACCTAATGAAGCTTTCCTGTCTGGAATTCACAGCAATTCTTTCATTCAGACACAATCTTTTGCATACCCTTGGGAGGTGCATTATGCACTCTTCACGAGACAATAAACACTCCCTGCTATGACACGATTAACCACCTACCTCCAAACACACAGATACAATATCAAACTCGCACATCCCACTCAGCCTCTCTGAAGCGACTGCAGAGAAAACGCTCTTTTTAAACGAGGCCATGCGGCTGGTCAGGGGCAAAGTAATTGTCGTCTCAGAGGGAAGCAAATTATGGTGACGGGGAGTGAATAATTAATGTTGTAAGCAATGGCCAAACGTGCTACATCTGGTTGGAATATAAATGCCCCTGAAGAGCACGGTGTAAATGGCTAAACTAGACTGGCGGACATGAAAGCAAACAGACGTGATGGCACCCTTCAAACAGGTTTTTTAACCAATCTGTATTTTAATGCCCTGTTTCTGTTGCATTCATACTTTATTTCCACAAAAGCCTGTTTTACAGTCACAAAGCTACGTTGATCACTGCTGGTCTCAGAGCTCTGAGCCAGCTGCTAGAGCCGTCAGGAGGGGATGTCTTGCTTATGGGCACCTCATCAGCAATTCTTTTTAAGGGAAGAGTGTTACTTGTTTACTTCCCTTCTCAGACTTTCACAACAATCCAGGGAATCAAGCTCACCTCGCCCACTTTTCAAGATGATTCAGTAGAGGGTTTGGTTTATATATAAGAGGAACATATGCCACTCTATATCTTCAATTTGTTATCATTTGGATAGACCAAATGACATTCAGGAAGTTGTGCAGAGGAAAATGCGGGTTATTTCTAGGGCTGCATGAAAAAAACATACTACAGTGTAGGGGTCTCTGGCACAGTTTCACCTACATCCAAGATGCATGGAGAAGGGTAAAGGGCTCAAGAGGTAAAAGCCCAGCAACACTTATAGGTGTCAAACAACTTTAATGTCAGACCAATGCATTTATGATTTTGGCCTTCATCAGGGTCCTGATTTTTTCCATTTGGTCCATTAGGGACCCTGTTGAGGTCCAAAAGTCAAAAACACGTTAGTCTGAAAATAAAGATGAGAATTTTTGTATCATAATTTTCATTTTCACTGGAAAAAAAAGATTAAAGACACAATGATGCGACATTTGCTGGAGTCTGCACCAAACAAAAATGTTTTCTTCCATCTAGAGTAGAGGTTTTCAAAGTGGGAGGCGGGCCTCCCCAGTGGGACTCATAACAGTTTCAGGGTTGGCTCAGTGAATGTAAGTGAAAAAATATTACATTAGTTATGAAAAGGAGATCAAGTAGAATAGCCTATATGTATACGATTTTAGAGTTAGTTCAGACATGCAGCACAGTAGGTTGAGGGAACTTTACAGTTTTTCCCACTTTCCCAGAGGCACAAAAGTAATAAATGCCTTTGCTCAGACCTTTTTAATGTACTTGGTCTAGTTTGAAGTTATGTACATCACTAATAGTAGGCTATAAATAACATCCAGATCAAGAGCCAATAGACATTCAGGAATTAAATGAAACTAATCAAGTAAACTACAGGAGTTGGGTTCTCAGACATTGTAAACCCCTGATCTAGAACAACAAGATTTGTAGGCCAGGGTATCTCTGCAGCACTACGGTCCTTCATCATAATGTTGTTTCATCACATATTTTTCAAAAATTTATCAAAAAATCATTTGGATACTGCACTTGTGATTTCAATAAGATTTTGATTAATTGTGCGGCCCGGTGTAATTCTTTTTATTTATTTATTTATTAAGTTTTCACACAGATGTACAGTAAGTTGAAGCACTGAAATGTTTATAAATCTGAAGAAACAACCAATGCTGACAGTTACACAAGTGATTACAGTGATTATCTGTGTTATCACTGGGGGTCTATCATTTGCTAATGCTGATTGGTAGTATAATAATTAATTTGAGCAGACATGTGATAAGGAGCTTGTGCTACTGTAATTGTGTGTAATGTAAATACACCTCTCCTAAGGTTGGGGCAGGCTCTCTGTGCAGGAGAAATCATTTCTTACACAAACCACAACAGACTGCACGTCCGCATAATTAACAGCAAATTTTCTTTGAGTTTACTTGATTGGCTTTTGTGTATTAAGTATTTCAGTGTGTTACTGTTGTCAGTCAACAACCTTGTAACTCTATTTTGAGCAATGCTATGAGGATGATGTTTATTATTTTTGTGCCTGGAATTTTGGCACTCTGTGCATCAGTAGCTTGCCTTGTCAGTGAATTGCAGACTGTCCCACAGAGACAGGTGCTGCTGGATGACAACAGGCTGGTACGCTCTCCTCTCTCGAAGAGCGGGCGGTTCGGGGAGAGGCTGAGCTGAAAAACAAGGAGATAAAATGAGGGAAGGCTGCAGGTTTGTCAGACTGTATATCCAGTCATTTTCATTTTCTTTATCGCTTATTTGCCCCAGGGGATGCAAACAAGTCAAACTAACCAATGGGAATTTCATAATTATTATAACATGATGTACTGTATATATTATCAACATGTATACATATGTCCAATAAAACAAAACACAAAAATAGACATGAATTAGGGCTGCACAATATTGTAAAAAAAGATATTGCAATTTTTTTGACAGATATTGCAGTTGAGATATGATTGATGAGCAGTAGGTATGAACATTTTTGCATCACAATTTTCATTTTCACTGGGAAAAAAACCTTTAAAATCATGATGATTTGATATTTCTCTACCAAGCAAACATGTTTTCTTACATCTGGAGAACAGGACTTGCAGGCCAGGACACCGTCTTATTATAATGTTGATTTTTTGAATAAAAATTTTGAATAATTGTGCAGCCCTAACATGAATCTATATATTTGTAAGCAGATGCAAATCCAGTCAAAGAAGAGACTTAAAGATAGATATTTCTGATCTTGAAAGAAATCTCTTAAAGCTTGCAAAAGCATACACCTTTGCATCTACATATCTACATATTACATTTGAGAGAAAGAAAGAGGGAGCCAGAAAAGATCAGCTTTGCAAATTAAAATTGTAAACCATGTTAAGTCTACAGCTGGTACTCAAAAAGGTAGAAAAAGAAGGATAACTTATTGAATTTTGGCATGCTTAAGTTTGACTTGCAATACAATTGACTAAAAGGCACAAAAGGACCTGACTCTGGGCTATGATGTACTGCAGACTGTCCCATTCTGGGGTTTTCATATTCTAAGGCCTATGAATCACTCAATACCAATTATAAGAGTCTCACAGAAACTAATTTTATTGGTCCTTGGGTGAGCCATTTGCCCTCAGCTCAACAGCAGCATCCGGTTTGTGCTCTATGTTACAAAAAAGTCTCTTTACAACAATTAACAATGATAGCCCATGCCCCCGAACTGCTTTAAAAGGTGTTAAAGCATGCAGAGACACCAGCAGTCCCTCTGGAAAAGGCTTGACAGCATTTCCTTATCACCGAGTGGTAACAGCTGGATCACTTAAGGAAAGCTTCTAGGATAATGGCCAACACCTTTCCCCTAAATGGGCCTCTAGAACGCTTACAAGCGAGTGCCTTTAGTAGTGTATACAATGTGTCAAATCTAAGAATGCACTGAAAAGGCATTTCTATGTCAAAGATTTGGATTGTTTCCCACAACAAAGCCCATATTATTCCAAATTATCCATATAATCCTGTGCAGAAAATACCGTGGCAATGTGTTGCTGGGTAGAAGAACATGCTGATAGGGTTCAAATTCAGCTATATTTGACACTCGACTTTAACAATGGACTAAAGATGAATGCTTAAAATCCTAAAATGCTTTAAAGGGACAGTTTGGATTATTTAATGTGGGTTGTATGAGGTACTTATCCATAGCCAGTGAACTGCCCACAGTAGGAGTTGGTCGACAGTCCCCCAGTTAGGAGAAGCAGAGAGGAGCACCAGCATGGAGGCTATGTAATGAACTGGTGTGGACAGGGTCAGCAACAAAAAGTGTTTTCTCCACATAAAAAGGTCCACCTAAAAAAATCAAGGTTTAAGTGTATGCTATATTTAGAATATTCTCACTGCTTTACTTCGCCGTCCGCCAACCTTTTCTGACAGGAACCTCTGTTATATAAGACAAATATCACTCTCTCCAAACCAACCAAACTCCATAGGAGAAATCACTCATTATACCTGGCAAACCATGGGTGTTGCTGGTCTACTGCTGCCTCAATCTGTTAGTTTGTTTGTCTTATTGTGTAACATTGATGAATTCGTACTATCCTTTTAAAACACCAAAGTCACACAATAACACAAACTACAAACTAATAGATTGAGGCAGCAGTAGACCAGCAACTCCCCTGTTCTGCAAAGAAACATTCCCAATTACGCCTATGGAGTTTGGTTGGTTTAGAGAGGGGGATATTTGGCTAATATAACAGCAGTTTTCTGGCAGAAAAGGCGGTCCAGTAACAGAGTAAAGCAGTGAAAATATTCTAAATATAGTGTACGCTTAAATTGAAATTGATTTTTTTTTTAAGTGGAACTCTTCCTTCTACTCTAGGTAATACACTGACTATGAATAAGTGCCTCATACAACCCCACTTTAAATAATCCCAACAATCACTTTAAGAATGAACTAGTTTCAAATTACATACTGTATTTTGCAATTTTGACAGCTTTGTAATAGCAAGAACACCCTCAAGCATAGATGTCACAGGTCTGCTTTGAGAGCCATGTTGTTGTCAAAGATCAGTGTTAAGACTTTTGACAGGTCTGATCAGCCTGAATCTACGGCAAGGTAATGCAAAAACAAGACCACAGGGAAAAGAGTAACTGACACTATGTACATGATTTGACAACCAAACAATAATAAAATATCAAGCTGATCTAATTAAAGAATTAGGTCATGTGTTTGTGGTTGCTGAGTAGAACACAAAGCCTTCTCAGACTCTACTCTCATATCCAGGCCACTGCTCATTGTTCAGCAGACTACAAAACATAAGGATGAATCACGCACAGGCAGCCTTTCAAACTATCTTCAATCACCACGACTCTGGGCAAATTATTACTTTGTTGTTGCTGGATTCAATCCCAGATTGCCAAAAGCTACTTTTCCAGTCCTGGCCACAAAACACTTGAGACTTCTGCCCCCAACCACAAACCCTTGTTTTACAAATGGAGAACACTGCATAAGCAATGAACAAAATAAAAGGCCTAGTATGTAATTTTCACAATGGGTGGTAATTGAGGGTCTTTGACTTGGGCAGAAATCTCACACACATGCCCAAACACACACAAACCCATATCTAATCCGTGCTTGTAATCATATGCAAAGTTATCCTACTTTAGCCAACAGAGAGCAGGTTCTACAAGGAGAATTAACTTAAGTGAGGAGATGAAAGGGAGAGGAGAGAAAGAGAGACAGAAGATGTGGGGCCCGTCTCAGCAACAACACACAACACTCACTGTGGTAGAGGCTGAATAAATTCCTCAGATGATGGTACTTGGTGGTGTAATCCCCAGCCTCGGATAATGGAGCATCGTAATCTGAAAGATAATGCGCTATCAGAACAGCGGGCTCGGGAGCCAGGGAGAGAGGCAGGGATGCCTCTTACCGTGGCAGATGCTTTCACCGTGCCCCCCTATCAAACATCTTAAGACAGCAGCGGGCCGAGACACATTTTGGGTTATCTTGACAGTAAATGGAGCCGTTTGAGGCAAAAAGGTAAAAGGGGTCGTTCAGAGGAGTAAACACAGGTATGAAGGCTGCTGAAGGTCAGAGGCGGTCTTCCCTACTGCGCGGGGGTTTTCAGAATTCTCCTCTTTTCTCAAGAATGAGGTCATTACAATGTTATGTACCCTAGAGGATGATATAAAACCCATTGTACCATCTTTAATTTACATTTCCCGTGCATTTTATTAGGCAATGAATTCATTAGTGTGCACTGAATATTCAAATTTCTAAGCAGCCGAAGGTCAGAGGCTCAGGAGTAGGGATACTGCCATCTGCAGACATTTCAAATACCCTAATCATGTTTTAATCTACCTATCCTATTCGTGTGTGTTTCAAATACTTAGTATTTCATAAAAGGTTATTGTTTAATGATTGTATACTCATGAGTCAAATACTTTTTGCCAGCTTCTTTATGGACTGTTTCAGCCTATTTTAGTGCAGAATCACTGGACTTTAAAAGTAAAGTTACTGTGAATATGGGTCTCACTATTGAAATGCAGTTTTGTGTTGAATCATTTTGACATAAATCCTAGTTCTTTCCAGACCAATCAAAACTGTCTATTAGGGATGGACAGTTAGAGGTATAGAAAGTACACTGGTATGAATTTTCCCCACAGTAAACCCTTTTCAAATGTATTTTAAATATTAATGTGTGGATGTCACAAAACCTTTTACAGCTCGACCAGGATGAAACAGAAATTTTAGTCATAGGTTCTAAAGCTCAGAGAGAGAAACTGGTCGCAAAATTAAACTCCCTCAGACTCCAAGCCAACAAGCAAGAGACACTGGTGTGGTTTTTGACTCAGGTCTGAACTTTTAAGCTCACGTGGGGTTTGTTACAAAATCTGCATTTGATCATCTCAAAAATATGACCAAATTATCAGTTAAGTTTATTCAACATTATCTGTTATATTACTATTATCAGTATTGTTTTGTTTTTATCAGTTTTTATTTGTTTTTATTTTGTTTTGTCTTTTCTATTTTAATTTTAACTAGTTCTTAGTCTGTTTTATTTACATTACTAATATTGTTTTTAAAGTGATTTTGATGTATGTCATTGTCAACAGTTATTATTCCTTGTTTTAACTCTCTATTTGAAATGGAGTATATATTTTTATTTCACTCCATTACAGTTTGCACTTGTTCTGTCTTATTGTCAGTCATCTGTTGAGAACTTTGATTTGCATTAACCTGTATGAAATGTACTATACAAATAAAGTTTGATGGGTTGATTGATTGATTGATTGACATGGTTTTGAGTCCACCGTGCTGACTGGTAAAGCACTCATTTTACTGGACCAAAGAAAAGCTGTCCCAAATTTGTCCTGGGATTTGTCATCATCAGCCTGCACCAGGTAATCGTCTAGAAAACATGGGAGCGCATCCTGCTTTGTTTAGAAATGAAGAAATGGCTGAAGGCACTGCTCAGATGAGCTAGCATGCTCTGGCGGAGAAGATTAAAATATTGCTTTCTTTCCTTTTTGAGTTATCTATACTTGGTTCACTTCACTGTCTCCACTGCGGCCTCTCTGCTGACTTCGCTCTGTGTATGTGTGTGTATGGAGAGAAGCTGCCCCAACACAGAGAGCAGCGGAGAGGCTGTAGCATGATAATAAATTACACCAAAACAACAAATGAATGTTTTGCCAAATTTTAAGATATCCTGGAAAACTATGCTAAAAATTACATTACATTCAGACAGTGTTGATTTTAGCTTGTTTGTAACAATCTTCTACTGCGCACACAATGAAGAGGAGGCGCTGGCAAAAAGGCGGGTACATCTTCCATTACATGGACATGATTCAGGTCAGACAACAAACAGAAAACAATTATTTGATAACAATAAATTATGTTCGATGGCAGTGGCTACAATGTGTGGTAATACTTCATATACATGAGAAAAGCTTTTTCTGTTTTTTTTTTTTTTTTCTCTTTATTATTCCAGTTTTGCACATTAAATGTTCTTTAAATACATCTGTACTGGAGGAAATATGTTCTAGTAATACAGTTAAGAGTACAGTAACAGCTGTCATGCAACTGCCATATCATATGCTGTACCCTTTCAGAAACATTTATAATGATATATGGCATAAAATATGCTGTTGCCATTCGTGCTTTAAATTATATCATGATACAAGCCACACCACCTAGGCCTACTGTGTATACAATTTTTCCTCCTAACTAAAGAGAATTTTATTTATTCCTATGTAACAAAATGCTGGTCAAAAACAGATTTATTACACTTACCATAGCTTGTTATCATCGGTTTAGGTGCTGGCATTCCAACGGCAAATGCCCCACTCATGAAACCAAAATTTGTCCCTCCGTGGAACATGTAGAGGTTGATGGACATGTCCATTTTAAGGATCTCTGTGACCACGGGTGTAATATCTGTCAAGGAAAGTGAAACAAACAAACAAACAAATCCCATTAAATATATACATACAAGACTATAATTTAGCTTAAATTGCTGGTATAACCAGTGAGTAAATCAGAGAATCACAAATACAAAGCGTAAAGATTAAAGGGATAGTTTTAGGGATTTTTTTGAGGTGGTGTTGTGTGAGGCACTTATCTATAGCCAGTTTATGACCTACAGTAGATGCCGGTTGACACGCCCCCAGTTTGGGGAACCAGCAGGAGGACAAGTGTAGGAAGCTAAGCAATGTACTCCTGCAGACACGGTCAGCAACAAAACATGTTTTAGCCACTTAAAAAGGTCCACCTCTCCCCAAACCAACCAGACTCTATTAGCAAAATAAGAAATTCTACCTCACAAAACACAGCTCTTTACTGGGCCTGCTTCAGTCTGTAGGTTTGTGTTATTGTGTGACTCTGGCATTCATAGTATAGTTCAGATTCTCTTAAGTTGCACAATAACACAAACAAATGAACAGATCAAGGCTGCATTAGACCAGCAACTCCCGTGTTCTGTGAGGTAAAATTACTGATTTTACCAAAGACGTCAGGCTGCTTTGGAGAAAGCCATATTTGGCTTTTGTAATGGTGATTTCCTATCTCACAAGGCTGTCTAACAGCAAGGCAAAGTGGTGAAAATAAATAGTGTCCACTTAGACTGATATGGACATTTCTAAGTTGTGCCTTTTTAGATGTATAAAATACTTTTTGCTGCTGACCCTGTCCACAGCAGTTCATTGCTTAGCTTCCTAAACCAGTTCTCCCTCTGCTTCTTCAAAGTGGGAGTGTGCCGACCACCATCTGCTGTAGCTAATACACTGACTATGGATAAGTACCTCATATAGCACCACTTCAAACAAGCCGCCATATCCCTTTGAGACCCATGAGTAACAAAAAAAAGAAAAAATTCCATTTGACTTCAGCTTCAACAAGCCAGAGCCGCTGTTTCAATAATCCTATCGCCCTCAATTCCACTTCAATTGAAACATGGAAGGACCTCTGCCACACATCCTATTACAGGTTACTATAATTCATTACAGGGCGATGCTCACACCCATAAAAAATTGCCTACCTCGCTGCACAAATTAGCTACCTATATTTTGCGGCGAACATAGCAGAGCAGGTAATTAAGTATTCAAATTGGACTTTAATGGTCAAATTGGACTGACTTTAATGATTTGAATCAAGGGCATGAGCCTTAGAGAATAACAATTGAGCAGGGTGAGTGACAGAGCCGGGCTCGGATGGTTTCATGGTGGTGGTACTAGCTGTGACCAACTGCTGGCTGTGTTGCAGTCTGCAGAGCACTGAACTGTCAAGGACATGAATCCCCGCTGAATATTCCAGCATTCATTTCATAGCTGTGACACTTACTGCATGGTGAGGGCCTTTTTTTCCTCCACCCTTTCTCACAGAGGAAAAGATACATAAGGAAGCCCCTTTTCATTTTCAGAACATTTTTTGTTCAGATGTGGATGGCTGCTGGGAATGACAGAGAGTAAAAAGGAAGCTTGAGGCTCTGCACCGTGTGTTTGAAATGAGATGTTTCTGAGAGCACTCACGATGGCGATAGCAGGGTGTGTGATTTCCATTAATCTTTACAATTGTGAAACAGGTGCTATCATTTATGCCAGGACCGTACATCATACTAAAAATATCGCCCTCCTAGCATATGGACTGTGTTATATGGCTGGTAATGTGGGATGGAGTTCTTATGAGTTAGCAGCTGGCTCTTTTACATTAATATTGTACCAGGACTTTTCATACTTTTAGGGTCCAATACCAACAGCCAGGACAACCTAGTTAGTAACAGGTAAGAGCTTATCATGGCATATGTTTAAAACATTTAGTTGAAACAACTAGTGGATTAATTGATTATTAAATGAACAGAATTATATGACAATTCTGAAAATACATTATCAAGCAAAAATTCCAAACGTGTGCTGGCTGCAGCTTCTCAAATGGAAACAATCTGATGTTGCGCTCTGTTTTTTATTATTCAAAATTAAATATGTTTAGTTCAGGGATTGTTGGTTGAACAAAACAAGCAATATGAGGATATTTCCTTAGGCTCTGAAATATAGTGAAGGACTTTTTCCATCATTAACAATAAGAGGGTTTAATTGGCAATAGAAATAACTACCAGTCGAGTCCTACTGAAATTTTCACACAGGGTCTATCCCTTTTTACCACTTGTAGCACTATGAAGCATTTTTTTTCAGAAAGGGTCTCTGTATATTTTTAGCACATGCACAGGATGCATAAGCTTGCAGACAGTTGTGGAAGGATACTACATGTATTTACTTCAGTACTGTGCTTAAGTGCAGTTTTGAGGTACTAATACTGTACTTATATATTTCAATTTCATATTTATACTTTCACACCACCTTTTAAATTATCATGTCATTGTTCCTTGCAAAATCTCCTCATCGAGTCTTTTTAGTCTATAATTTATTCTATAATTGAGTCCTAGCCCCTTATTTTCTTTAGAAAATGTGATAAGAATATTCCAGCCTTTTTTCAATACAGATCAATGTGTTTCAAGTTTTTTTTGTTTTTTTTTAATCAAATTTTTCTTTTTTACGTGCAACAAAATGCCTCACGCAGTTAGTACTTTAGACAGGTTCATTGAAATTAATAATGTTGAAATACTGTTTGTGTGAATGGAGATTTTTTCACTTGTCTAATGAAATAGGACTTTTAAATCCAGTTGCTGACAGACTTGTCTCTATAAGATTGGTGCTTTTGCAGTGTTAGAGAGTGAAGTGTCCAACAGTGCATAAAATAGTTAAAAACACACCCAGCAGTTACAACAGGAAAATGCTATACCCATTGATGCATCAGTAATATTAATCCAATAATATAATGTATACAGTGCAACGCTATGAAATGGGCCAATGCCAATGGTTTCACGCTATTCCTAATCTCAATTGTGTTACTGATCGACAGTTGCTGCAATAAGGAGCCAAGAAATGTAGCAATGCGCCAACAGGAAGGAGGCCAGGAGGAAGAGGGCTGCTAGCAAGAAATCATGAATGTAAACAACGTAGATTTCACTCTAGTCCAAAAATCAGCTCTGCAAATGTATTCTGAGGAAACAAGTGCATTCGACACATTTGTTAGACCTCAAGGATCCACACAATGCATATTGGTGAGAAACAGTGAATATAGACATATCTCCACAGGGTCATTTTAAGTCCAAAATTTCACATATTTTGTCTTATGTTCATGTGCAGGCAGTTAAAAAAAGGGATTGTAGCATATAATTAACAGTGTTGGGCAAGTTACTGAAATTTACTAACTATTACTAACTAATTATCACTAATAGGGGTTGTTAATACTCCTGACCACCAGAGGACAGGAACTACTAATGTATACATGTAAGCTAAACTTTTATTGCCTCTGGTTTATCCAGTAGGATTTAGTAGTAGAAGACCCACAGGAAATTAGATATGTTAACCAAGAGTTACTACAGTAGTTAAACAACTGTATGTGGATACAGGGGAAGTGGAAGAGCATGAGCATGACTATGACTCCTATCAAAAGTAACACCTCCACCTGCGTTCATACAGTGAGCCAGAATCAGTGGAGCACATCTTTGAACAATCCTGTACGAGGAAGTGTTTGAAATTCTGCCCTCTGAACATCAAATATATGGCCCAGAGACAAAGTTTGGAGGACGTCACACTCACTCTGGTTTGTGATACTTGGCTCACAACCTACCATGCATGAAAAGTATATAAATCTCTGACAAAGACACAAAACAGGGAGGAAATGACCATGTGCTAAGCTGTACATCCCAGCTGCAGTGAGTGGGCTCCGCGCCTTTTGTGAAGCAGCCACGGCCTTAGAGAGACTGTCTTACATTCATTATCTTACACAACCCCCATAGCAGTGAGTTTGTCCTTACCCTGTCTTTCCTCTGGCATAGAGACTGTTTTATTCTTAGCTAAAAAGGTTTGTCTTAAGCCTTTCTTACCCTAAGGCACTGAGACTCTGTCTTACCCTCAAGACAGTCTGTTTTACCCTCAGAGATTCTGTATTGGCTTGCAACACAAAACCTGTCTTACACCAGTCTCAAATTAGCCGGCATTATCGACCTTCTGTACAGAAAGAAACTGTTTCACCCTCTACAAAGAATCCATCAGCAGGAATACCTGTCTTACTCTCAGGTGAATACCTATCTTTCTCTCATCAAGGATCCTATAGCACTCTCTGAAGAGAACCTGTCTGCCCACCTTAAGTCTGTCTTACCCTCAGCTGAGTACACATGATGAAGTTCCCCCCAAAGATCGAACCAGCCAGACCAGTACTCCATCACCATCTTAGGCTTCTGAGGCTAGTGGAAGAAAAAATGTTCAGTATTAAAACAGTTTGGAAAGCAACACACGCTCAATTCAACAGAATATACAAGTTTTTTTTTTTTTTCAGTAACCACCTTACTGCACGTGCACCAGCCTTGAATAAGTAAGGGATGATGTACAGTGAGCAGGTCATTATGGCGAAATAAACCCCAACAGGGCTCTGCCCTTGTGTGAAGCAGAGGGGTCTTGAATTGCTTATTAAACAGCCACGAATTATTGAACAGCACAAAATTGCTTCTATTAAGTCCTCCAAAATCTATGAGCAGAACTCCATCAGGAAGAACAGACCATAGAAGGCTGTAATTGAATCAGAATTGAGCATTCAACAATAAATTATTTTAAAGATTAAAAATATTCTTTCAGGGCTCCAACTTCTCCTTTAACGGTACAACCCCAACTCCCAAAAGAATTGGAACGTTGTGTAAAATGTAAATAAAAACAGAACGAAATGATTCGCAAATCCTTTACGACTTGTATTCAATTGACTATGGTACAAAGACAAGATTCTCATTCTGAATTTGATGACTGCCACATGGTCCAAAAAGGTTGGGACAGGCACATTTACCACTGTGATGTTTTCTTTTCACAGCACTCAGTAAGTGTTTGGGGAACTGAGGACACTAATTGTTGAAGTTTTGTAAGCAAAATTCTTTCCCATTCTTGCTTTATATATGACTTTTTTGTCCTATTTTGCACTTCATCAAGCAGCACACATTTTCAATGGGAGACAGGTCTGGACTGCAGGCAGACAGTCTAGTACCCAAAGTCTTTTATAATGAAGCCACGCTATTGTAACGTTCACAGTGTGTCTTGGCATTGTCTTGTTGAAACAGGCAGGGACGTCCCTGAAAAAGACATCGTCTGGATGGCAGCGTATTTTGCTCCAAAACTTGTATATACATTTCAGCAATAATGGAGCCTTGAAAGACGTGACAGTTAGCCATGATGCCATGGGCACTAACACACCCCCATGCCATCACAAATGCTGGCTTTTTAAGTTAGAGCTAGTAACAATCTGTATGGTCCTTTTCCTTGTTATCCCAGACAGCATGATGTCCATGATTTCCATGGCATTCAGAATGAGTGTATATTTACAACAGAAAAGAAAAAAAAAGTTTATTAGTTTGAACATTAAATATATTGTCTTTGTACAGTATTCAATCAAATGCAAGTCAAAAAGTATTTGTAAATCATTGTATTTAATCATTGTATTTTCAAAATGTACTGGAATTTTGGGGATGGGGCTTGTAGCACTTAACATTTTTGATTGGTCAAATATGCACAGCATTTTATTTCAGCCACCATTAAAAAAAATCTGTAACCACCTCGCTGTTGTAGCCACACACAAAAATGTCGGGTAAAAACAACAAATGTCAGTTGACTAATTTGCTTGGTCTTTGCAGGTCTTTAGACAGCAGTGAAAATGCAGACAACACAAGGCTGCCACAACCTTTCAGTTTCTTGAAAAGTAGCTCCTGGGACTAATAGTTGAGGATACTTTGGGTGGAAATGTGGCAAGTAACTAGTAATGACTAACTCAAAAATCTAGAAACATGTCTTAAATAATAATGAATAAAGAAGACAGTGGGACACAAATAAGACTCACTTGTATTTTATCCAGATACCTGATGTCATTATGGTTCAGTTTCTGGAAATTGATGGTTTCTAGTGCTTCAGACAAAAAAAAAAAAAAAAAAAAAACAAGTAGAAAAACATGACAAACACATATAACAAAGATGCAGATGCAGACCAACAGGTGAAACTGATATCAAACATGAGGTACTGCAGACATCCTTTGTTAGAGCTTCATGGAATGATAATTGTTTAGAGCTGTACTTGAACTCTCACATGCTTCTTTTCTTGTTCTTGTCTGTAACACATGGCACCTGGAATGACCATATACAACAAAATTCTCTTTAAATCATAAAGGTAAAGGTAAATTCAGTAGCTGAGCTGTTAGTAAATGCATCAGAGAGATAGTTGATTGTTGAGTCTCATTCTTAGGATGTAAAAGAAAAGCATCTCGAGCACAAAATGAGAGGAAAATAAGGAAGTGCAGGCAAAGGGTGGGGTCTGTGCAGATACAGCCACCAGCAAGCACTTCTTACCGGGTTATAAGAGATGATTGAAAGGGATTGTGTTTATAGATTTTATTTTATTTATTTTTTTTAGGAAAATGTTGCATATTATGCCTTTAATGGGCATTTTAAGTTTAATTATTTAAAAAATGATTTTAGAGTTGCATTAAAACATTTTCTGAATTCCCAGAGGGAGGTTTATTATATGAATACCTTGGAATATCCAGTCATATAAATATGATGATGACAATTCATGTTTGCAGTGATAATAAAATAGAAATGCACGTTATCTCAGAGAAGAAGAACCTTACTGTGGCTTTAAAACAACGGTTACTAATCCAGGTGCATTAAAATAGCACTTGTGTCAAAGAAAAGCAAACAAATAAGACTCGTGTTTGGCGGCTTTACAATGTTTATGCCAGCATACGTAAAAAGAACAACTTTCTGGTACAACACAGAATCCTTTGTGTGTAGAATTTGGTTGTGAAATGCAGCTGCCTGACACTGGGCTCAGACCTCTTGTCTGCAAACGTACTGTATATGTGTGTGTATTTGTTTGACTGTGCATGTGTATGCACAGTCTTGTTTGTCTGTCAGGCTATCAGACAATACCTCCTTTCACTCCTCCATGCTTTAGTCCCTCCTTGTTGTCTGAGGTCAGCAGCAGCTCTGTGACGCCCCTTGACAATAAAGCCTGAAAGAAGGGGGATTATGGAGGCAGGCAACTAAACAAAACAGTGGAGGTTCTTTCTGAAATATTATTGATTTTTCTTAGAAAGAGAGTGAAAAGGAAACTGAGTCAGTAAAGGACAGCTGAGAGAACAAGGTAAATAAATTAACTCTCATCTATAAGCTACCATTTATGGTGGAAATACACTGAAAAATTTAGTTTCTTACCTCCTTGATGAAAGGCATGTAGTCTTTATCTTTGGCATATGAGCCATATTCATTCTCCACTTGAACCGCGATAATTGGGCCACCCTTGGAGTACTGTGCATTAATTAGCCAGTGAATAGAGGACACATATTAGGGTCTGGCACCAGATCTTGACCATCCCTACCCCTTGCAACTGAATTTTAAAAACACTGTAAAATGGAAATAAGAACTTGTTCAATGATGCATGCAGCTGATAAAAAAGGAAAATGTAGCTGGGAGGACACAAGTTGAACAATTTGGGTGTGTATGGTGCAATCCATTGCCAACACTGGTTTCCACATGGACAACCGCAGCTAGTTATTGCAGTTTTATAGGGCGGAGGTAATAGAACTATTGCATGCAGGGATAAAATATGATGGAATCTTTTTCTTTATTTTTCAATCTTTTTGGCATTTGAAATGTTTTTTCTTAATTACTGTACATGCATGCACACATTCTTCTAAAGCTATAATTTGGAACATGCACATTATCCGAAATGTTTCAAACCATGATCGAAACCAGAGAAATCCATAATTTATTCAAGGTAACAGTGCGTTTTCTACTAGCCACTAGTTGCTATAATTTCCAGGAAAACACAGGATACATCGAATATGTCAAGAGTGAGGAGGGAAGTTGGCAAATGTGACTTCAAGTAACCAGAATAAAACTACATTATCTCGTCCATGAACATTATTTCTGCCTGAGTCATGTCAGAGATTTTCATCAGCGATGGTGGTTCTTTATCAATGAAGACATGATCCCATGCTACTTCACGACATCATCAAACTACATTTCTTGTATGACAGAGTATCCCTTCGGGGCAGAATTTACATATCGCATGTTTCAAAAGATGAACTGAAATAAGTTTGTATGTAACCAAGAAAACTCGGTAAAGAAATAAAAAGTTTGTCTACTATGGGTATTGAGTGTATTTTAGTTATATATTTATTAAATATTTAGCAACAAATAATTTTTCAAGAAATCTTCTAGTGTGCACATCATTGAAATTGCTTTTTAAATCCCTGCTAAAATGGAAAGTACCTGATGTGGAACAATTCTTTTAATGAGCTGATTGAAGAAGGAGTCGACTGCGTCAGTGAATCCTTTGTAGGTTGTTCTCAGGGTCATGTTCCGGTCCCGTAGTAGCCAACTGAAAACGAAATCACAAGAAAAACGTCCCAAAATATAACATATCACATGAGCTCTTCAGAGCGCTGTGCTGTGAACTCACTTTAGGTTTTTAGCTATCAGAGATAATCGCACCAACCTAAGCATGACTATCATAAAATGTGGTGCAGAGGAAGTCATGCTTCACTGCGTGCCCCTAGAAACACTCTGTTTTGATGATTATCAAATAAATATTACCTCAACCTCACATTCCCTGAAGGCAAAACTACTCCAAAAATACCTACTTCCAGTCTTTTTCCCTCCCAACATTCACCCCCATTATCTGTCCAAATCTATTTTGATTACAGAACTAAATGAATTCATCCTTTCAGGGAGATATGCCTGTCACTTTTAATTATTGTTCTCTCTAATACCTCACAAAAAATCTGGTAAATCATCACTGGTTTTCATCTGAGTAGCGGTTAACTTATATGATGTATTATGTCCTCTAACCATAACATATCTCACACTGTAAAATGCCTTGTTGTCTTTATATCATATATGTCCAACGCTGTAAGGTGGACCAATGTAAACCAGACAAATTCTTAGAAAGACATCTGGTGAAACTGTCCACACAGATGACAAAGACAGCACACTTGAAATAATTCACATAACTAATCCATGACTTATTTCCACGAGTTGAATGGATTTAGCCTGGAGCAAAGATACCGCTAACAAACAGATTACCTGACTGAACAATTCATTTCCAAGCCAATTTAAGGGATTAATTCAGCACCCCACTGGCTATTTTTAAATAATGCATTACGATGTTACTATGGCTGTAAGGCAGATACAAAATATCTGCAAAAGGAAACACTTAATTGTGGCTTTGAGATTTTTACCTGGGGAGTCCACCTAAATCCCACTCTGCACAGATGTATGGGCCAGGACGCAGAATCACCCAGAGGCCCAGCCTGGCTGCAAGGCTGAGGTAGGCTCTAAAAAAAGATACAAAAAAGGGTACTGTCACTGGGGTCTTTTTTTTATATGTGATTCAGGCAGAGCAGCAGATACAAAGCAAGGACAGATAATCATTCTTCCATTTAAAATAAAGTATGTTGTATGTTCACTTGCAAATAATATGTCATTTATTCTAAAATATTTCACTCTATTTATTTTTTAATTTTAAGATCATATATGTTCTTTTTTGTAGCTCTAGACTTGACAGCAAGCAACACATTTGATGGATCTTTGCCAATGTAATCAATAAATTAAGAATCACTGATACTGGCTGACTGAGCGGACAACTAATTAGTTAATTTCTTAAGGGTAAATGTACACCTTCTCAGCAGTATCATATTATTCAAGAGTGTGGAAAGCTAAGCTCTTCTGCAGTGCAACAGTGCCATCTGCAGGAGTTCATCTGCTCTCCAACAGACCTTCATCGATCCTTACTCTAAATCCAGTTCATCCTCAAACTTGAACACCCCTCGCTCAGGCTCGTGCAGGTTCCACGGCACATACCTTAAAAAAAAAAGAAAGAAAACAGATTTTTTAAAATGTTTCTTTTAGTATTCTAATTAAAAGTAATGAACTTCAGTAGTTAAGCAGGCTATGTTTGCTTCTTGTAAAAAGAAATCAATGACTATATCCTTGTGATTTCTTACAAAAATACAAACTAGCGTGGTGGAGGAAGTACTCAGATCTTTTACATAAATAAAAGAAGCAATACCACAATGTAGAAATACTCTGTTACAAGTAAAAGTCCTCCATTCAAAATCCTACAAAAGTACCAAAGTAATGCATTAAAATATACTTTAAGTATCAAAAGTAAAAGTACTTATTATGCAAAATGCCTCTTTAAAGTTTTGGCTGGAAAACTTGGAGCTAATTTCAGCTACTTTATATACTGATGGGTAGGTTAATCTATAATAATAGCCTAATTCATGTTTTATTAATTGATTACACCTAATATTTTGCATTAATAATCTGAATTTGCAAAATAACTAGTGACTACAGCTGTCAAATAAATGTAATGGAGTAAAAAGTGGACTGTAGTGGACCAGAAGTATAAAGTAGCACACAACTGAAATAATCAAGTCTCTAAAAATTGTACTTAAGTGCAACACTTGAGTAAATGTCGGTCTTGGTTCTACCGCTGAAAAAAATATGACTCATGAATTTTGTCTGTTCTACTTTGCTTTACTCAGATATGTTTAATCTGTGTATAATTTTCTCTTGTAAAACAACTATCCAACAGTGTTCATGCTAGTGTCTTCTGGTACATTATATTCAACCAGCCGTGAGTAGGGAAACCTACGTTGTGAGAGTATTGAGGCCACAGGCCTTCAGCTTCAGCAGACGATCCTCCCAGTGGGCTCTGGGGACACGGAAGTAATGGATGGAGCCTCCCAGGATGCGGAAGGGTTTTTTCTCCAGAGTGAACTGAGATGAGTTGGCAGTAAGACCCTCCACACGGATCACACTTATTTCTTCAGGGCGATTGCTACGGGACAAAATACCACAGTTAAAAACTGAGAAAAGAACTTGTTGAACTACAAATGCCAATGGATGAAAAGCCATGAAGACATAGAGACATATTGCTACGATGGGAAGCGAGCTTGTAAATGAAGATTTAAGCCCAGCTCCACCTGTTCAGAAATCTCCTTCATGGAAATCATTAGAGGTGGGTATGGGTACTCAATACCTTTAAGGTATCGACGGTAATAAATAACCCAGTACAAAGTAGTACAGACACCTCTTCAACCAGATTATATTTGCATTCAATCCTTTTTGTAACCAGAAAAAAAAATACTATTTGTATGGTTTTGCTCGCAGCCAATCACTGAAAGTGTTCTTTGATTTAATGTTGCATGTGATTGGTCCACTACCTCAGCAGCTACAAACAATACAGTCTGTGGTGTGGTGAAGTCAAGCATTGTGTATTTGAGCTGGCAATTCAGCATTCCAACACGCCACCAAAACATTTTAAAGTATGTATATAAAGTATGTATAAAGTATATTTACTATGCACTACCCTGTGGTGGCCAAAGGATTATTTTAGAAATACTTGCATTCACATGAGGGGTATCAAATGAAGTAGAAAAACTGTAATTCAGCCTTTAAAACCTGGAAAGACAACACTTATTTCATATAACGATTAGAGATGGGACCCATCCAATCCAATATCAGTATTGGGGCTGATGATGATGTATTTCACTCACTGGATAATCAACTTACGTTACCAATCCATGTTCTGATCTAACTTCCACAGACCTACATTTTCTATAAATACGTGCTACACTATGCAGTGCAAATTTAGAGCTCAACATCATTCTCCACATTAATTTAATAGTAGCACTATTCTTAAAGGGAAATGCGTTCCAAATGCTTGTTCTAAAATACAGCGGGTGTGAAACAATGTACCAGCCACCTCACTCATAGTTTTGACTCTGAACCAGCACAGAAATGACAATTAACAACATAAAGCAACATAAACCACTAGCCTATGTAACTCATTGCAGACATATTACAAAACACTAACAAAACACAATATTAAATAGCAAACTTAAAACTTTTTGTAGTGTTTGGAATGCATAAATGCATCATGGGAAAATGAGAGCCTGCTCTCTGCACTATCTGCAGCGCAGGAATGTTGCAAGGCACAAACTTAAGCGCCCCACCCTATAATAATATAATAATAATAATAATAATAATAATAATAATATAATAATAATAACAATAATAATAATAGTGGAGAGAAAAGAGCGCTGGTACAGTATCAGTATCGACAGATCCAAATACAGATCCACATCACTTGAACTGAAAAAAGGTGGATTGGTCACAATATGGCTGACGATATTGCCCAGCCCGAATTGAAATAATCCTAACAGGAGAGGCACAACCTCGCTGACGCTAATGTCTTCTTGGTTGTCATGCAAGTTTCTGTTAAGGCTGGTTATACTTAATCCGTTTGATTCTGACGACTAATCGGTGTATCCAGTCGCAGAGCTATCTTCAACGTGTCCATAATTCAGCATAATGACACAAGAATAACATCTCATTCTGATCAGCAGAAAAGATCCGCAGCGGCATCTCAAAGCAGGTCTGACGCAGCGACAGGTGACGTGTTACGTGCAGTCACGTTTAGCGTCCACAGAGCGACAGGTGAGCCAGGTGAAGTTCAGACATCTAAAGGCAGTAATATAACCAAGAAACATACAAATATGCATAATGCAGAGGAAGCTGGACTGAAACAACTGCCTGTGAAGTTGAAGTGGGCGGGTTGTTCATCTTCATGCATGACTCGTGTTAAGACGTTCACAGATGTCGCTCTTCCTGATGTTAACCGTGCGTGTCTTACCTTGAGTACTTGTAAGCAATAACCGCCCCGACAGCAAAACATATCAGAAGAAAATATCTTCGTCTCAGTGACAGACGGAGACTGACCATTGTAAGTTTTCCATTAGAGACCACTGCGAGACTTTTATCGGCTCTAACCTGTAGCGAACACCTCCTGTTCAACGAGTAAATCGTGTCACATCATGATAATCCGGTTTGACAAAAGTCATGATAACGCCGCTTCAGCTGAGCTACCCCATGTTCACATAAGTTAAGATTTGTAACGTCACTTCAGAGATTAATAACTGGAGAAATGAAAATAAAATAATGCAGTTTTCTCCTGTAGTCGCTATAATAACTGGTGTATGTTTGTATACGCAGCTGGCCTAAGTTGAAAAGTCGCTACATACAAACACCCGCCTGTACTACGATCCGTACGAAGGGACCGTCGTACAGTTACACTCCTGAAAAAAAAACGCAGAAAATTAAAACTGTCAAAATGTTTGCGATTCTTTATTAGTTTATTTAGTTTGTTTCTTTAAAATTATTATTTATACTATTAGAGATTTACATAACAGTGGGCAGATATTAGTACTGATGTTTTGCCTCTCCCTGGTTTTTTCTCCTTTTTCCCAGCCGTACAAAAGGAGCTCCCACTCATAACCCAAGCCGCCTGTTACAAAGTCAGAGTAATTACGTGCATCATTAACATGGTATTTCAGTTTACAAGGGACTGGCTTAAACAGGTGGAGAAAACAAAACTAACAGGAAAAAAACCTCAGAAAACACAGCAAACAAAAAATCTAATTAGGCCCACAATAAATAAGACCCAGCTATGGACTGTAAACTGCTTCATTGCGTTTAGGGTTGCAACTATATTTACATTGTCGATTGATCTTTGGTCATTCTCTCAACAAGCTGATCAGGTGTGAATCAGTGTCCCCCAAAAAGCAAACCATAAAATGGTCACAGGGAATAGGCTATTGTTTTTACATCCACGCTATTAAACTTTTTTTTTTTTATTTACATTTTTCTTAAGAAACTTACAAAGCAAAACATACTGTTATAGGGCTGGTCCATGAAAGAAAAATAGAATAAAAGAAAAAAAAAGATGAGGCACAGAACTTGCATAATGCAACACAATATAGTGAACTTAAACTATATGGATCTGAATTTGTCCACAGTTATTATCTACTTAAATCCAGATTATCTAAATCCCAGATAACTCCCAACAGTTTCCTCCACCTCTGTAGAAAAAGATTTGTCCTTCCATCACTATAGTGACCCGCATGATGGCATTCCTCACCAGCATTAAAAGCAATCAAATATTTGCCATTTCCTCATGTTTTTGAGACTCAGGCACATTTCCAATTAGACATAAAAGTGGGTTTACTGACACTGTTGACCTATTGCTGTAATGATGTTTTCAAATTGGCTGTTATGACTGAAATTTGTTGCATTCCCACAAACAATGCAGTCTATTTTACATCCACACTTTTAATACCATTGTTCTCCTGTTCCTTTTTAGTGTCTTTCATATTGGGCAAATAAAAAGAATAGAGTATCCCGCCTCACAGTCTCTATCTGATGGCAGCCATCACAGCTCTCAGGATGCTTCCTAATGAGGTACAAAATTAAAATTAGTCCTGAATGTCCTGCTCTCACCGTAGTAGATCACTCATTCTTTTACTTAATCTCATCCTTGAAATCCTCCCATCCATTTTTCAATTTCATATGTTTTATGTCTTCTTTCACTCGCCATCCCCAAATCCTAGCTATACAGTCTAATTCAGTTTTTAACCATGCATTTGATTTCTGACAACCTGCCTATTTGAATTCACATACTTGAATGAGTTTGCATCCATAGAAACTGAAAAAAAGGAACTGACAAATAGGCTCCTTCACTTCCTGACCTGACAATTTGCAGATTAACATGCCAAGTATCTGTCAACCTCTCAGGAATCAGTGTTTCAGACTCAGTTGATAATATTTTACTGAAATCAAATTAATTATGTTATACTTAATCATGTGTGCAATGTCAACAACAGTGTCAAAAATGTAACATTGTGTACTGAAACAACCCCCAAAAGCACAGACCAAGGGTCTATACAGTTTTACACTATGCAAACAGCAGTATTGTGTAAGTAGTGACATTACTGAACATAGATATGGTTAACTCTTTCACTAGCTAGCAAAAATGCAACATTTTGTTAAGGAATACAGAGCGGCCGGAATTTTTTTCTATGATTTTTGTCTCATCAATACTCATAAAATGTTGATGTACTTTGAGAGGCAGGGAAAAATAAACACCCCAACAACAGATCTATCCTCCAAAGAGGAAGAATAATAGGAAACACACAACAAACACAAGTATGTTATTGCACACTAACTCATGACCACAGTCGCACATGGTCTCTTATTAGGCTGTGATTGAATTTAGAGCCAATTGGGCATCAGTATGTTTCAAACTATAATGTTATTGTGTACAATGTGATGCCTCCCTTCTCAGTCAGTTCTCTCAGTGCAACAGAGAGAGAGAGAGAGAGGGAGAGACAGAGCACTGTTATATTTTTGTTCTGAAACAACAATGGTTTCCCTTATCCACAGTGTTTGAGGCCTCCCAGCACCATCCTCCCTTCAAATGCACCCTAGCAAGCTCAGCATCAAGGTACAGCTTTGACAATGTTTTCTATGTAATTGGGATTTTCTGTAATTCTGCATTTCAGACTTTTTCTCGGTAAGTTTTTACTTTCATTGTGCTCGAACAATATTTAATATAGTAGCCTACAGTTTTTAAAGTTTTATTAAACATGTTAGACTATTTCAAATACCTTTGTATCTCTTTGAATTTTATTATCCCACATGTGTGAACTCCTTTAGAAGATGGACTGTTTTCTGTTGTATTTTATTTGTTTTTGCCCATCAGACACCTTGAAGAATGAGCAGTGTGGAGGGTCTCAGGGCTGACTCGTCTCAGTTCACTCTGGGGGGAGAGCCCTTCCGCATCCTGGGAGGCTCCATCCATTACTTCCGTGTCCCCCGAGCCTACTGGGAGGACCGTCTGCTGAAGATGAAGGCCTGTGGCCTCAATACTCTCACGACGTAGGCTCCCACTGCCGCTTGACTATAACTCATATCACAGCATTGTCATTGTTCTTTTACAGGAGAAGGTCAAACGCAGATCAGATTAAATAAAATGTGTTTGTTTAACGAAACAGTTCACTTCAAAATGAAATAGAAACAAAGCAAATTCCAGAATTTTTAACGCATCATTGGAACACACTATTGCTTCTGCAACAAAGACTTGTTTTCTTGCTTTTTTTTTTTTTTTTTTTTTTTTTTTCAGATATGTGCCGTGGAATCTGCATGAGCCTGAAAGAGGAACATTCAACTTTCAGGATCAGTTGGACCTAAAGTAAGACTTCCATATTCTTTTTCTTCCCATTTGTAGTTTGATAAATAGAAATAAAAAAGAACTATAGAATGGAGATGAGGCAGAAGGTGTCTGTGTCGTTCTCAGGGCCTTTGTGAATTTAGCAGCAGCGATGGGTCTGTGGGTGATCCTGCGTCCTGGACCTTACATCTGCGCTGAATGGGACTTGGGCGGGTTGCCTAGGTAACGCCATCTGCCCATTACTTTAAAATATTTCCATATATTAGCAGTAAGCCCTGTTGATGTCTTGTTTTTTTCTCTCAGCTGGTTGTTACAAGATAAAGACATGCAGTTGAGGACAACTTATCCTGGGTTTGTAGATGCTGTCAACCTCTACTTCGACAAGCTGGTCTCAGTTATCAAACCTCTGATGGTAAATCAAACTTAAAGTTTTGTTGTAATGTTTCCAACAAACATTTCCTGAAAGAATAATAGGATATCTCAGTACGAATAACACTTATTTTTCCTTGTTTGTTCTCTCAGTTTGAAGAGAGAGGCCCAATTATTGCCGTTCAAGTTGAGAATGAGTATGGATCTTATGCCAAAGATGAGAAATACATGCCGTTTATAAAGAATGTGAGTTGACTGATGCTGCTTTTTCACTGAACTCTTTGCAATACATCATAATGTAAGTAATTCAACATATTATGAAAAAAAATATGTTTTCTTCTCCTGCAGTGTCTCGAGTCCAGAGGAATAAATGAGCTCCTGCTGACTTCAGACAACTGGGAGGGCTTGAGACATGGAGGGGTGGAGGGAGGTAATGAAGATAACTAACTCTTGAAACAAAAGGGGAAAAACTACTGCCTAAATTTTAATGTGTTTTTTCTTTTATTTACCACTTGAAAAATATTATTTTTTCAGATATCTTTAGCTGAAAAAATACAGTGTGATATACAGTAGAATGAAACACTGTGGTGAATCAATTACATTTGGCTTTACATTATATATTCATCAAATCTTTTTACTGTCCATAATGTATTGTAGTGTATTGCTGCCATGCCAGAAAAAGAAAAACGGGTCAGTATCACAAAGTTTGTTGTTATAACAAGGCTTTTTCTTGTTATAACAAGATATATAACGTGAAATGTTTCATGTAATAACATAATAACTTATGGTTATAACATCACATTATAACACTATAAGTTATCACATTATAATGTGAAATGTTTTATGTTATAACAATAACTTATCACATTATAACTTGAAACTTGATTAAGTTATATGGTAGTAGGGTGGAGCAGTGGTTAGCACTGTTGCCCAACAGCAAGTTGCATGTTCTTCCGTGCTTGTGTGGGTTTCCTGGGTGCTCTGGTTTCCCACACCATCAACAACATATATGCTAGGTCAGTTATCCCAGACAGTACCCCAGACCAAGATGCAGGCTAATAACTAGTTTTAGTCTCTAATGCTAGGATAGGTTAAATGCACTGTACATTGTGCCTAATAAAGTTTAACTTACTCTATAACAACATAAATAGCATTGTTATAACAAAAAAGCTTCTTGTTTTGACATTGTAACTATATAAGTTTTCAAAATTGAAATGTTTTATATTATAACAATATAAATAGTATACTGTTTTAACATGAAAGGTTTCTTTGTGATAACTTTGTATGTTGCAATAATGCAAAAACAATTGTAACAATAACCTTTTCACGTTATAAGTGATGCTGATCTGTTTTTTCCTTTTCTGGCATGACAGCAATACACTGCCATGTAATATTATTTGTCATTGTTTTACTTTGTCCTTCACTTGGTCTAAATTTTGCTCATTTCAGTTCTAAAAACAATAAACCTTCAGAGACTGTCTTTCGGAGCAATCCAGCACTTAGCTGACATGCAGGTAGGTGATTATTATGGGCAGCTTTAGTAATGTGGCTTTTGCACTCACTTCTGATTACTTCTAACAGTAAAAAGGTCTTAATTATTTATTTCTGCTTTTGCATATACCGTAGAATTATATCAGAAGGAAAGTGTCTGATTTGCTTCTCATTAAAGACTTGCTGTGGCCCTTAAATAACAGACAGAATGATATAAGTAAGTAATACAGACATGTGTTCTCTGTAGCCCCAGAAGCCTCTAATGGTGATGGAGTACTGGTCTGGGTGGTTTGACGTCTGGGGAGAACATCACCACGTGTTCCATGCTGAGGGTACAGAAACACTTTTCACCCAGAGCATTTTTCCAGTGAACATTTTTGCTGAGCACATGCTCATTTTCAGCATCACTCTGCATTCCCTTCATTCCATTACACACTTACAAGCACCACAAAGGGCATTGTGTGATTGCTTGTGATTTTGGATAGCCTGATGAAGGTAATTCAGAGTGTCACTGCTGAGCTGTTGGGTTCAGGTACTGTTCAAGGACATTTCAACCAACAGAGAGGAGCATTACTGCCTTACTTAACAACTCCTTCACAGCTGCATACTGCTCTTTGGCTCACTTTGTGCATTATGTGATCATTTATTATCATGTGGTTTGCAGACATGCTGGCTGTAGTGTCAGAGATCCTGGAGAGAGGTGTCTCCATTAATTGTACATGTTCCACGGGGGAACCAGCTTTGGCTTCATGAATGGAGCAATGGACTTTGGTACCTACAAACCTCAGGTCACCAGTTATGGTTGGTTCAGACACCAAAGAATAAAGGATGTTTCAGATTTTTGATGAATATGAAATCCCGTAAATGATAAATGTCTGCACTTTTCTTTTGGATGTCCACTTGTGTTAATGGTAAATGTAGTCATTTGAAGTAATTAATTCCTTAACCATGAAAGCTGGGTGCTTGCAGAGCTGTGCTATGCTCTCAGAGCTGTGCCAGCCATGACATATACCAGGATGCTTCTGACGCCCATATCGCTGTGTATCACCAGGAGGCCTGGAACACAACTGGAAACATGAAAACAGTCTTAAGTGAATACAGCGTGTAGTTTCTTTTCAGCAACAGTTTGCTTTATGAGTAAGAATGGCACCAGTGATAATGATGAAAAATCTGCAGCCTCTGAGAAGTGCTGCAACAGAGAGCAGTGCTGTCACGCATGGGTGCTGACTGTGATCACTTTCATCAGGTCACCTAAAAATGACACCAGGCTGCTACAGTATAACCATACAGACCTGTACACACATCAGACTGGTCAGTTATAACTCATAGCAACAGTAGCTCACATTTTATCCTTGAAACACATTGTGGTGCAAATGCTAACATGCAGGAAGTGATGATACATTAGAACTGTTGCTAAACAACCTGATGAAAATTGTACTTAATCTGTCTTTGGGTGTAGATTTGTGGTGATGTGTGTTGTCGTTCTGAGCCATCAAGACATTTGCTGAGGTAAAGCCTTCCCTTTGTTCCTTATTATTATTAACTCTGACTGGCACAGCTGTTTCAGATCTATGACACCAGCAATGTGACTGGTGGACAAAGTATTTAATAATCACCACACCCGCTGATCTACAGTATATTCATATTCACCCAACTCTTTTGCACTACTGCACATACATGAACCACAATACAAGGTATGCATGGAAATGTACAGTCCATGCACCCTACACTCCCACAGGGACACATACTACTGTGGACACCACAGATGTGTGACCTACCACCTTGTGCTTGGTATTTCTTATTCAAATTTCAACTAAGCATGCAAAATTTTAAACTGAGGCTGCAATACATGCTTTTGCACCCTCACAGAACCGAGCCTCATGACTGCCCTCAGCCTATAGTTATTACTTTGTTGGGGAGAACACAGCATTAGGTGACAAAAATACTCAGCTTGCACATCCCCTGGCAACCCAGAGGTGGAGACTTCAGATCCAATCTGAAATAGTCAGCTCACTCAGTCAATATACCATGCACTGAGGAATTTATCACTTCAAATGACAACATTTACCATCAACGCTGACTGGACATCCACATGAAAAGTTCCAAAACTTCCCTTTAAAAAATGCATTGCTTCTTACTGTTTGTGCTAATGTTTTGACTGCAGATTACGATGCACCGCTATCTGAGGCTGGAGATTACACCCCAAAATATCACCTCTTGAGGAAGTTATTCAGCCAGTACCACTGTAATGTCTTTTTAAGCAATCCATTTGTTGCACTGCAATTTTTGATGAGAAACTCTGCACACCTAGCAATTCATTTGATGACTTTATTGCCAAGAGTAATTAAGTCTGTCATAATGAGCATTAATGCAATGTTTTTACCAACTTGCATTCCAGCCGAGCCTCTTCCTGAAGTGCCCTCTCCTCAGGGGAAGAGAGCGTACGACCCTGTTGTCATCCAGCGGCACCTGTCACTGTGGGACAGCCTGCACTTCGCCGACAAGGTAAGCTACCTGTCTGCTGTGACAGCTGATTATATAATCTGCAGAAGGGATAATGTTGTATTCAAACTCCAACCAGACCATAATGTCAGATAGATATAGGGGCCCTGCTGGGATGAGAGCAAAATGTAAAGATGTGGTCAGCCTCAGACAGAAAAGACTATATCTGTTTATCAGCCTGTTTGTCTCCTTGGGTGTCTTCACAACATGTCTCACGCCTAGCAGCTTGGATTTGTAGGCATAAAGGTGTCAACACTCCTGCTTTTTTTATTTATTTATTTTTATTTAGGAATTTCTGACATATGCTGTTTGGTGGTCTCTTTTATTCTACATGCGTTGCAGTGTCCTGCATGCAATGAATGTATATCTTGTACTATTTAATTCAGTGAGAAGGGAACTTCCTAACTCCAGCAGTGATGGTATTTATACCCTGCCAGTAAAGCTACACACAGATTTCACTTCATTGTCTTCAGAGGTCTGCTGCTTACTGCGCTCTGCCAATTCTTGTATGTAACATGTTGGGATGTTTGACTATTCATGTAGCCATACAGGTCAGAGAAGCCAGTGAACATGGAGAACCTCCCTGTCAACAATAACAACGGTCAGTCATACGGTTACACGCTGTATGAAACCACCATCACAAGTGGAGGAACCCTCAACTCAAAGAACAACATCAAAGACAGAGCTCTGGTGAGGACATAAGGACTGACACACAGACCAACACACATACTCTACATGCATGATGTTGTTTTAGAGTATTTTTCTAAGGTTATACAACGTGCTTACACATAATCCTGTTGTTGTGACTTTGAAAACTTCTCTAGGTTTTTGTGGACAGGCAATGTGTCGGTTGCTTGGACAACAAGGCTCATGAGTTGACACTGCCTGATGGAAAGGTACTGATTGTTTTTTGTGTCTGTTCTTATCTGAACACGCCATCCTATAAAATTATACTCAGTCTAAAGATCAATCACCAAGAAGAATAAGGGCCCATATGCAGGCTTGGGGAATAATGGATTATATGTAATGGGATTATGTAATTTGGATACAAAAAAGATATCAGTTACAAAAAATAAGTTGTAATCAGATTACAGTTACATTTAGTAAAAATGGAGATTATTCGCAGGATTACATTTTTACAATACATTTTTAAAAAACAACAATATACTACCATGTGCAGTATGCACACATTGCAACACTTCATGACCCCTTTACCACCACTCTGGTCTCAGTGCTACACAGACCAGCCGCTAATGTTAGCAACACAGATTAACCACCAACCGCTGGCATTACCCACACAGAACAAATGTTAATTTTAGCTACACAAACAAACCGCCAACTTTAGCTACATAGACCAGCCGTTAACATTACTTACACAGACCAACATAGCAGGATAGTGCAATATCAACTTCATGCCAGGTTCCTTGTTCATAATTGAAAAACAATTCATTTAAAACATGTATCTGCAGAAATATGATTAATTCAGGAAAATATGCAGCAACAGCTGGCAGTCATTCCTATACCTCACTGGCTAAAGTCAGTGTGTAACTACACTGAGTATTTAACTGTGCTCAAACAGAATTTAAAGGAACAGAATAACTTTCCAAATGGCATTTGTTTTTGTGCCCGGAAGGGAGAGAGGACACTGAGTCTACTTGTGGAGAATTGTGGAAGAGTGAATTACGGGAAAGCTCTGGATGAACAACGCAAAGGTATTACACTCTAAAACATGGGTCCTGTGTTGTGCCATTATTGCCTTTATACCAGATGAATTCATGACTACCCACGGTGTTTATTTACTATGTTTAGATGTTAACTGCTCATTTAAGAACAATTTCCAGACTTGAGTCAAACCATTGTTAACATTCATTTTAACATTGCTCACACCTGCGTAAACTTTATGACTTTTTATATGTTTTCTGGACCACCACACCCATGCAATACCTGCATGTATGATAGTGCTCACCAAAAAAAAAAAAAAAACATGTGTCTGTATAAAGTGTTTGTATATTTTTGCCTGATATTGTTTTACAGGTATTGTGGGAGATATTCTGTTGAATCACGTCCCTCTGAGAGGATTTACCACCTTCTGTTTAGATATGAAGCCAGGCTTTATGAAAAGGTTAGTCAACTAAATTTTGTTTTCCATTTGGTAAAAATAGACAGACCACCAGACCACTTCCTTTACACTAGATAGACATTTGCTGGTTGTAAATAAAAGAGCAGATTCACCCTTGAATACTTGATAATCTTTTAATAAATCACACTTTGGTCTTATATGAAGCTAGATGATACTCATAAACAGGTATTGTTAATGCACTCTGCATATCTGCATATGATATATGTGCTAACCCTCCCTATTTTTCTCAGGAGACACCTTTGTTTTATTTTATTTATTTCATATTTTATTCTGAGTATTTTTGTCACCTAAATTAAATTAATTATCTGTTGCGTGTGTGTGTGTACCACAAAGGAACTACAACTCTCCTTTCATTACACAACCCTGTGTTGTATAATGATAATAAATGACCTTGATACCTTGACGTTTTCAGACCTTTTATTTTCCTTTTTGTCATCACAGCTACTAGGTAAGACTAAATGCTGTGGTCCCATCGCATTTTGCAACTAATAAATGCCTTTTCATTTTTGTCATTTTTGTTCTTAAAAGTCACCAGAGAGAAGGAAAAAAGTTTATAGATTGTAGACCCCTGCTATGGTTGTGAAATCTTAATTATTTTTGAGGTCTCAAGGTTGGAAAGTATGGTGTATGACTGCCTTAATGTGCAGTACAGTATATGTCCACACAAGCACTGTGGTTGCAGACAAATAGTTTATGGGAAAAGACAGAACAAATTCATCACAAATCATTATTACCCCATAATGTCCAGATTTATATTAGTTTCACATGATTATGAGGAGTGTTTCAAATGAATGTTTGATCTTGTTTCAGATTAATGAGTTCAGGTCAGTGGAAGTCTGACTGAAGTCGCCCTCCGTTCCAGGATTTTTCCAGGCCAGACTTTATGTGGAAGGTCCTCCCAGAGACACCTTCATCAGACTGCCTGTGAGTAGGACAGCCAGTCATCTTTCATAGTAAACTGCAGTTACATACTGTTCCACTATTTCTGATATCACAGTTATCTTAATTTTAATTCAGTACTTTGCATTGCATGTCTAATAAAAGTATATACAGTATCATGCAGCATTTTAGTATCTAGTTTAGTTGAAACCACATTTTCTAATCATCCTGAATATGTTTGACACCGTTTGCCTTTAATTTTACTGCTTCACATCGATGTTAGTAGACTGTCCACATTGTCATTTCACTGATCATTCCAGTGTATCCGTTCACAGGATTGGGGTAAAGGAGCTGTGTTTGTCAATGGGCAGAACCTTGGACGTCATTGGTTCATCGGCCCCCAGCATTTCCTTTATCTCCCAGGAGCTTGGCTCAGAAGTGGAGAGAATCAGGTAAACCCATAGATTCTAATAAGATGAAACGTAATGGTTGTGCTTCACTTTAGATGAGTTCACCTCAGGAACAAGTAATATTACTAAATGTTTTTGAGACAGAATATATATAATATATACGGTATATACCAGTTTTTTAAAATGAGTTAAGATTGGTG
This sequence comes from Lutjanus argentimaculatus, assembly GCA_034769285.1. Lineage (NCBI taxonomy): Eukaryota > Metazoa > Chordata > Actinopteri > Lutjaniformes > Lutjanidae > Lutjanus > Lutjanus argentimaculatus. Next base: position 11,820,809 of record JAWZSL010000001.1, read on the forward strand.
TTTTTATGCAAAAAAGTTTGAACTTTTTGTATAATAATATCTTGATTATTGATAAATTTTATACAGCAAATGCAGATTTTTTAAAAAAGTAGTTTTATGACTTTTAAAAACAACTTGAAAATCTTCCTTCAGTCTTTAAAAAAAACTAAACAGAGGAGCGCCTTAAGACTCTCTGAATTACTTGTTTTGTTTATTGATTAACCCCCCTTGAAATTAATTTAATTTATGTTAGTTTTCTTTTTTCCTTCTTTTATTTATATATTTTGTTATATGTGGGTATTTAGTATTTTTATTTCTTTTGTAATACTGTGTTTGTTGGTTGAAGATGTTTAAATAAAAGTTTTTTAAAAATGTATTTTTTTTTCTTTCAGATTATTGTGTTTGAGGAACAAAAAGCAGATGACAAAATACTGTTTGCTGAAAATCCTGACCACGGAAGGACAATTGATGTTTACAAACTCCCTTTTTGCTCACTGCTGTGAAAATAACATACAGCACAACACTCTTGCGCAGTTTATTGATACTGGCGGTTACTGTCGATTTACTAACCACAATACGTTCAATTGCTATCGTACAGCATAATATTTTTCTTCAAATGTGACTGTGTTAAATGTTACATGTTGCCATTGATTCTGTTGTCATAAATTCATCAATTCAACAACTTCTGATTTGTCGTGTTTTCTTATTTTTTCACTATGAACTTTGCTCTGATTAGAAATAACGTTGTTTGAACCTTTGACAGCGGGACACGCCCTCACAGGCTTCTCATTGGACCAAAGACTTGTCCTTTACACAAGCGACGCTCTCCTATTCACAAAAGACACCTAACCACACGCAGCCATATCTGTTATACCAGAAACAAAGCACAGCAACCGGAAGAGGAGTTGTCTTACCCTTCACATTAAAGGGCAATGTTTTTTTAATGACTGGCCACCCCAGAAAAATGTGGATTCAATTTCAGGCAAATGATATCGACATAATAGTCATATTTCATTGCCCGTATAAATGTATGAAAATGGTTAGGCAGTATGAATACATACATACAGTGAAAACTAGATAGATAGATACAGAGATAAGATAGATAGGTGACTTTATTAATCGCCAGAGGGATATTAAATTGTCATAGCAGACAAGTACATTAAAATAAAATAAAATACAAAAGACAAATTTACACAGTACATGGCCAAATACATTTATAATACACCAAAACAGAAGACTGTAGACAAGGTCCAAGAATTCTGATAACAAATAATATTAATAATAACTAATAATAATAATTCGCTTTAAAATAGATAAAAGGTTATTTTTTAATTTTATTATTGATAGCATGAACAACAGCAGATATTTATTTTGAAAATATTAGCCGGAAGTTCTACATGTCGTTCCAGCTAGCTTGACTTGTAAATATATTTCCTCCTGATGTTCCTGTGTGGGCACAGAAATTGCGGAAAGAGCAGTGGGGTCAGTTGCAGAAGAGTCGCATACATGTCCTCCGCAGCCTCTCTTCAGTAACTTTATATATTTTTTTATTTATTTAATGTGAATGTACTGGTAGAAATGGGAGTATAGCGGTTCGTAGGAGCGGCTCCGCAGTAGTCTGAACTTAGCCTAGCCGAGCCGAGCTGCTGAACTGGACCAGTTAAAGAGGAGGTTTGGATTTTAAGTTTAGCTAAGTTGAGTTTCTGTAAATAAAGGTTTGCTTCCGCGTCCTGTCATGGAGTCGTTTGGAGTCATTGGCACCCTTGTTGGATGCTCTGTTGGCATTGCGGTGGGAGGGCTTGTGTTTGCAGCCTGCAGACTTGGCTTGCTCTACCAGTTGTTTCACAAGGTAGGTTGTCTACAATTAACCGTGGTACTTATTACAACGTGCTCTTCTGCTCCTTTGTCCACATGCATTTTACGTTAAAGCAGTCATAGTAAATACACCTGCAGTATCTGTGCATGCCTGAAGAAAACCCCCCGTGCTCTGTAGGCTGTCACAGGTTAAAGGTAAGCTCTGTTCATCTGCGTAAACTTTGACCAGCCTTGTGGTTTTTCAGCACAAAGGCCATCAGTGTGATTGCACAAAGCTCAGAGGCACACCACCACCACCACTGCAATCCAGAACAATATAATGTGGTTATTGTGAAATATGAAAGACCTGTTGGAGTGAAGAGATAGTGTGACAGGTGACCTTTAGAGAGGCCATCACCACACGCTGACAGTTGTGTATCTGTTACAGAACTTTTTTTCTAGTTTACAATAGGGCTGCACAATTCATCTAAATATTATTGAAGCTGCAGTTTGACCGGGTACATTATCCAAATCACAGAAGCCGAAATATAGATAATATCTGTGACCAAACAGCAGTATAATGAAGTGCTGCAGAGATTCCCTGGCCGATAAGTTTTGTTCTCTATTTTGGGGGCTGATGCTGATCCGATAATTAGGAAAGAAAGGATTCTCATCAATACATCCAACAATATGTACATAAACACATTTTTTGCTATGAACCCTTCAAAGGTGGTTGACAAAGAAATGTACTGGAGGCAGAATGTTTACTGGTACAGTAAACTTTATTGTCCCAAATGATATTAGGGCACTGAAACAGTAAAGAGTCACCAGTATTTTAAATAATTAGAAATAACTTTAAATATAAAAACTAATAGACCCAAATATATACATATATTACAACTGAAAGAAAAAGGAACAATCAATCAAATATACACAGAATGCTGCCCATAAAGTTAATAAATAAAAAATAATCTGCATTATGCTCTGTTTAAGAAATAAAAAAAAAAAAGGTTTTCATATAGGGCAGGGCTTCCCAAACTTTCCCAAACACAATACATGCAAAGTAGACCACGGACCACCAGATTGAACGTTTTTTGTCATAGGACGATCAAACGATCAAACTAGGATCACTATAAATTAATCAAAATGAATCAATCAAAATTACCAATCCTATTTCATCCTGTTATAGTCCAACTTTCAAAAAAAGTCAAAATATTCTACAACTCCTTTCGCTGGGGGCCCCCCACTGATGTAGGCACATACTGGACAACATATACAGTATGTTGATACTGATATAGCTGTGGGAGATAATACTGGTCGACCATTGTATTGTCAGGCTGTATTTCAGATGTAAGAAAACATGTTTATCTGGTACAGACCCAAACAAATGTCGCATTATCATGATTTTTTTTTTTTTTCAGTGAAAATGCAAATTGTGATGCAAAAATGATCATTCTCACTAATTGCGAATCATATCGCAATATCACAGTATCTATCAAAATAATGTCAATTTGATTTTTTTCGCTATGTCTTGCAGCCCTACTTTATGATGTTGTGTACTCTGTTAAATCAGTGACGTAACAGGAATTACCTGAATATTCTCCTCTTTATATTTACTTTTATTCTGTCCTCTGACTCACTTCAGACCGAGACGAAGAGCCCACGGCATGGCGGAGAGAGCGTGGCAGAGGTGCTCCGCGCTCACGGGGTCAAGTATGTTTTCACCCTTGTCGGTGGACACATCTCGCCTATCCTGGTGGCATGCGAGAAGGTGGGCATCCGCATTGTGGACACCAGACACGAGGCCACTGCTGTCTTCGCTGCTGATGCTGTGGCCAGACTCTCAGGTGCAGATTTGCAACAATAGATTAGTAAACTGTCTGACCTTCCTTCTTATTTAAAGCGATATTCCACTTTACATGATAACCCACTCAGTATGTACTCACACCTATGCCGATGTGAGGATGGGTGAAGATCTTCAGTTCACAAACAATCCTGGAGTTTCAGCAGAAAACAGGGTTGCAGCCAAATCCAGTACAATTGCAGTGAATGGTGACCCAGTTTAAAACGTTAAAAAAAGAACACAAAACAAACACAAAATGTCTCCATCCTGCTTGTGTGGTGTAATCCAAGTGTCCACGAGCTGCGACATTAAAATTTAACCGCAAAAGACGCCATTTACGCCATGTTTTTAGCCGAAATGTCAACTGTAGCATGTAGCCGGTAGGATGTAAACATGGCGTAATTAAGAATTTGTCTGTGGCAGTGTTTCGCAAAGACATCAGTTAAGTAGGTGGTCTTTCAGTGTGGCCTACAATACATTTACATTCAAACTGCTGAAAGAACGTGGTCACATGCAGCCTAGACTGCTTCTGAATGTGATCTGAGCGATCAGATCTCAAATGCATCCTGAGTGCGTTCCCACCTGTACTTAGAGCTGTCCACTCCGGATGCATGTTAATAGCAAGTCTGAACAGGGCCATTGAGTCAGTTGTGAGTATGTTTTTGCAGCTGGTTGCCATCTTGATTGTCTCCCCACCAGGCACTGTTGGTGTAGCAGCAGTGACTGCCGGCCCAGGCCTCACTAACACAGTGACAGCAGTGAAGAACGCTCAGATGGCTGAATCTCCGTTGCTGCTCATCGGAGGAGCCGCTGGTACACTACTTCAGGTGGAGTCGATTCAGATACTTGTGCAAATATGTTGTGCATGTGCAGGTGGAATAAAATAAAAGAACGAAATAGTCGGCACAGTGTGTGACAGCCCTTAAAATGTGTTCTTTAAAACCTCTCCATCAACTGTCTTACAGGGCAGAGGAGCGCTGCAAGACATCGACCAGATGTCTCTATTCAAGCCGCTATGTAAGTTCTGTGCCTCCATCAGGACCATCAGGGAGATGTGCCTACTGTCAGGAAAGCCCTCGCCATCGCCCAGTCGGGAACTCCAGGTCCTGTTTTCATAGAGTTCCCCATCGATACGCTCTACCCCTTCCACCTCGTGTCCAAAGAGTTTGGAGTGAAGAACCCTCCCAAAGGCCTCATGGGAAAAATTGTCTCATGGTATGTTATCGTCTTACACTGCACGTTATTATTTAGTGTATGTAAAACACAAGTCATGCTGTGTGAGAGCAGAGGAATGTTTGACTTCAGAGAAATATAAAGTTAGACTTGCATGATAATAAAGTTTGAAGAGCGCTGTATGTGCCACTACATCAGCAACTTTATAAGTCCTGGATCTTTATGCAACTTGGATCTTTCTTTTCCTTGTTTTGCATTTTAAGAAATTATAATACTGGAGGTACAAATCATGAAGGAAAAACATAAACATATATGAAAGAAAGAGTGGAAAAGGGTAAAAAAAAAAGAGAAGAGTTAAAAAAAAATAGCTGAGTTCATATGAGGATTACTGGGTTTGTGTTTAGAGAAATGTCAAAAATATTTGACATTTATTTAATAGAATTTTCCCAGAAGTTATTAATAACTTTACATGACCAAAATACTGTATATGGCTGTGGTTTGCTATCTGCTCACCGCATTCTCCCCAACATCTTGAAGTTAACTTTTCTTTGTGCTTATTTTGAATTTGCTTTGCCTTAAAATATTGAGTCATAATCTTTTATTGTATTCTTTCTAATACTTTAATTCTTTTTTTCTTGTATGTTTTTGCATATTACCATTCAGCTGGAGATACAGTGCATGAAAGTTAATTTTCCCTTTTTTTTTACATTGTTATTAATTTGTTTATCTTGATAGGTTAGCTTGTATTATTTTAACCATCGATTTCATTTGTATGGATCATTTGTACTTTTCTCTCTCCCTAGGGTTCAAGTCAATCTTAACTGTCAAATAAAGGCAAAAATGCAATAATACATACAAAATAATTTCATGTAATGTTCTGATTTCTTGTAAGGTACCTCAATAATCACCTCATGAACCTGTTCGCTGGAGCCTGGGAGACCAGAGATGTGTCTCCGCTCCCTGTTGACATCCCACTAGCCACAGACGATCAGGTAAGACCGCTCTTAGTATGAAAGATTTGATGGTACATTTTTCAGTCAAATATGTTTCAGTCAGTTCATCTCAGTGTGTATAGTGTTGAGATGATAAACTAAAGTTTTAAATGTTTTTCTGTCTTTTTGTCACTGGTACAGGTACAAAAGTGCATAGAGCTGGTGAGTCGATCAAAGAAACCTGTTATTCTGTTGGGTAGCCAAGCAACACTACCTCCAATGCCAGTCGATGATATCAGGTAAAGGACTATGTGCTAATCCCCATCTTCTCTACCCTTCTATCCTGTGTCTTACTGTTTACTGCTCTTTACTACGTGGTTGCTCTCTGTGGCTTTCATTAGTGTACAGTCAGCATTTGAATTGCATTGAAGTGCTGTTTTGTAATTTTATAAGCAATGCTCATCTGTTGAAAAATGTTTTCCCTGCTCTATAGGAAGGCACTGGAGAACCTGGGTATCCCCTGCTTCCTTGGGGGCATGTCCCGTGGCATGCTGGGTAAAAACAGTCCCATCCACATCAGACAGAACAGGCGAGATGCTCTGAAAGAGGCTGACTTGGTGCTCTTAGCAGGTCAGGCATACAGTCTTACAATTTTATTCATATTAAGATTGTAATATCATCAATAGATAAGTTGTTAAATAACTTGGGTATTTTTTAACCTTGAACATATTTTCCCATGTTTTGTGTCTAAGTGACACATGGGGACAACAATTTTTGAAATTTTCCCATTATTGAGAGAGATGGCTGCAGCTTGACAGAAGTGAAACTGGCTACAATGTAGTCCTTTTTTGCAGTTGTGCACTGTCGAGCACTGTAAGTGCTTGTTTTGCCACTGACAGGCTGAAGTTGTTCTGATGGATTTCTAACATATTACGGGAAGGAAACTACAGAGATAGACCCTTTTGTTAAAGACTAAGATCATTTTTGTTTAACCAGTGATAAATGTTTTCATTGCTCTTATCAAAGCCACCTGACTGAATGAACACACTTCATTCAGACTCGACAAAAACAAAAATAAAACTTACCATAAATGCCTGTGGCTTGTTGTTCCATTGTTCCAACAATCACCATCTCTGGTTTGGTTAAAATAAATTCACTGTGTTGGATATGAAAATGTCAAGAGAGGAATGAGGGGGAGTTTGGACATCAGAGAAGCAGCGGAGAAAAACAGCATAGAATATTTTTGCATCTAACTTGATGAATTAAAAGTTTGAGATGGTTGGACAGGAGAAAGATGAACCTTGACCCTTTAAACCTATTTTCAATTTAATATTGAAAATGGTGACATCCCTAGTTGAAATACAGTTAGAGGTTGAACTGTATTTTCAAAGTAGCCAGTATAGCCTATCCAGAATCCCTAGAGAAATGTTAACATTGTGTGTTGTGTTTGCAGGCACTGTGTGTGACTTCAGGCTGAGCTACGGCAGAGTTCTTAACAGACGCAGTAAGATCATGCTGTCAACAGGGATAAGACACAGCTGCTGAAAAACTCAGATATGTTCTGGAAACCAACTATAGCAATTCAGGGTATGTTCACAAACCGTCATCATGAGACATGATTATAATTTAAGATTTCTGGTGATTAGTGAATAATAAGTGATTTAAAAAACTTATCTCAACAATATATAATCAAAATACTGTCTGTATGATGTATGTATGTCTGATACTGTTTCAACATTGTGATTTTAAACATACACTCTTTGCTGCTGATTTGTACTACAGGGTTGAACTGTAGGACAAATGCATCAGTTAAATGGTTAAAGTCTAAAATGTAAATATTTGTCTTTTTAAGGTGATGCTGGTTCTTTCTTAGTGCAGCTTTCCAAAGGTCTGAAGGGTCATCGCTGTCCAGAGGAATGGCCTCAGAGCCTTAAAGCAGGAGATATAACCAAAGAAAATGGAAACAGGTACAGTAAGCAGAGGTGATCCCTGCTCCGGGTTCTTGTTCATCAGTGTCACCAAGGCAAATTTTCTCTAAGCACACTCTGTTCTTGAGGATTAAAAAAGGTCCTGGGCCTCATTTCCCAGAGCCTCCTTAGCACTACATGCATCATAACTTGTACCTTAAGGTCTCCCTTAAGCTTACGGGCTGTTTCCCAGAGTCTCCTTAGTTGAAATGTAATTAACGACCCTTTACGAGGGGCGGCGCGATGGCGCAGTGGTTAGCGCTGCCGCCGCACAGCAAGAAGGTCCTGGGTTCGAATCCCCGAGCCGGCAGGGCCTTTCTGTGTGGAGTTTGCATGTTCTCCTCGTGTCCGCGTGGGTTCTCTCCGGGTACTCCGGCTTCCTCCCGCAGTCCAAAGACATGCAGCAGGTTAATTGGTGACTCTAAATTGCCCGTAGGTGTGAATGTGAGTGTGAGGGTTTTTGTCTCTGTGTGTCAGCCCTGCGATGAACTGGCGACTTGTCCAGGTGTACCCCGCCTCTCGCCCAAAGTCACTGGGATAGGCTCCAGCTCCCGCGACCCTCACGGATAGCGTTAAGAAAATGGATGATGATGACCCTTTACGAGTGATCAATCAATCAATGTGTGCACTGGCAAAAGACAGCTTACAGCTTATGATTTACCTTAGCAGCTCTTCCTTAAGGGCACCTGCCAAGAGACAGTCTGGGAAACACTCACAGGAAAAGAACTTCCTTTGCTGAGGTATACCTTCGAAGCCTTCGCAGAACCCTAAGGTGCATCAAAACTGGGAAACATGGTCCTGACTAGTTAAATCTTAAATAACAAGAAAGCAAACACAATTTCATCAATAATGTAATGTTCATGCAAATGCACTCGGCTCTTTGACTGCAAAATCATGTCTCTGTCACACAAACTCGAGATTTTTTTCTTCCAGGGCTAAAGCTGATGAGAAGACTGAACACCACTTAAATCCCTTGAAAGTCCTCCACCGTGTGGATGAGCTGATGTCAGAGGACAGCATCATCGTTGCCGATGGGGGAGATTTTGTTGGAAGTGCTGCTTACATAATGAGACCAAGAGGACCTATGCGTTGGCTCGATCCAGGTTAGATCAAACAACTCTTTTTTTTTTTTTTTTTTTTTTTTATGAACTATTGTGATTAAATTTATTTTTTTTAAATGTGAGAAGAGAGTGCTTATAATTTCAGCAAAATAAAAATAATGAATCATTTCAAGTCAGTTGATTTGTTGTTTTTTTTGGTGCCACATAAAGAGGTTACAGCAGTGCACAGAACACTGTGCTGCTGTAGTCGAGTCAAGTGCCACATAATCACTAGTCTGTATTATATCTATGTAATCTGTTGTTAATTGTGCTTTTTAGTAGTCATAGAGACACCACTTTACTGCCCCTTGTCTCTACAGGAGCCTTTGGGACCCTGGGGGTTGGAGGAGGATTTGCCCTGGGGCAAAATTGTGCCGGCCTGAATCTGAGGTACAGTACTGATTCAGGCATTTCTGAAAAGTGCTGAATCTGATCATGTATTGATCTGTGTTGTTCACCCTTTATGAATGAAAAGCTACTTTGTGTGTTTCAGGTGTGGGTAGTGTATGGTGACGGCTCCTTAGGATACAGTGTTGCAGAGTTTGACACATTCACTAGACACAAGGTAAAATCATTCGTTAAAATATTTACATTATATGTATGTAAGCACCTCTGTTATCCATAATAAATGTGCAACATTCAAGTAAATATTGCAAATATGAAGGATGTGCCAGTATCACTGTCAACATACTACTAAGAAAAATACTGTTGGAAGTCGTGCTGCTTCAACAGGTGCAACAGGAGAGTGAGATAGATGTCAGTCAGGTACAGTTGGCACATAGTCACAGAGTCGGGGTTCATTCCAGTGCTGGAAATCTGTGAAATCTGTGATCTGAATTATAATGTAGTGTTTTCAAGGTTTGAAAAGTGCTTGAATTTTGGATCAAGTGCTCGAAAATGCAATTACGTTACTTTGATAATAAATTGCTCAGTGACTGAATAGTTAATGTTTTTTATCTAAATAAATAAAATAAGTTGGATATTGGCTCCACAGAAGTTTTCAATGGATAACGTTACATGATTCACAGAAGTAAGACAGTTGTGAGGCTAAACTGACTTTTACAAATGATTGAAACCCTGTATAGACTTAAAAAAATCATGTATGTTCTTTGCTGGTATATTTTCTCTTTGTTTTCTTCTGAAAATTCTCATTGTACTCTTTTTTTTTTCCCCCTCAGACACCAGTAATAGCTGTGGTGGGAAATGATGCATGCTGGAGTCAGATATCCAGAGAGCAGGTTCCCATACTCGGCAGCAACGTGGCATGTGGCCTTGCATTTACAGGTACAGTTTGTGTGGCTGCTTGTAGAACATGGGCAGGTTATATCCCACACTATTAACAAAATCAGTTATATTTATGCATGATGATATTTGGGCAGTTAGTAACTGGCAAATGATATTTCCTTCTCCTTTTTGCAGATTATCATATAGTGGCAGATGGTTACGGTGGCAAGGGCTACCTTATAGGGCGTGAGGACGAGGACAGGCTAAACGACATCATCAGACAGGCTCAGAAGGAGAGCCACGAGGGCAAGGCTGTACTTCTCAATGTTCTGATAGGGAAAACCAACTTCAGAGAGGGCTCTATCTCTGTATAGAGCAACAGTGCAGCCCTCTTCCTTCACCCTTTGGCTCTCAGGGTCTATGCAGGATTTCAGAGAACAGGGAGATACTGTTGGATACTGTGTAGAGCCAAGCCTGACCAGACCTATGCTAATCCTTTGTGCCCTTAAAGCCATATTTCACTTTGGTGATAGGTATGCTGATTTCCTACAAGAGTTCATGAACCATCAGTTGCACTTAATTCCCTCATCAGACAAGTCAAAAATCTTACCAGTAACACATCTGCAAACACCTGACAAAACTCTGATATTTCATTATCAAACGGTGACTGTTCAAAAATCTGCAATTATTATGATTATTATTCTAACAGTTAATATAATTCATAGCCGCTTAATCTGTCTCCATATGTTTATTTCAGTTATTTAGTATTCAATTCTGATTCAGTGAAATACAACAGCTCCAGATCTGCCAGCCTAGAAACTAAAGCTTTTGTTGTGCGTCATGCTACTGTCAGGTTCATGCTGTGCTACTTAAGCTAACTGCTGCATTTTAAGAAGGGAAAGAGTGAAGAGTAAGAAAATCTTGCATTGTTTGTGGATTTTACCTCTTCAGGAGCACGGGGTTATATTTTTGACCTTCATACAGCCTATTATAACTTTCTTGCAAATAAACCAGTGACTGATAATCATTCATAAGAGAGAGCATTGGTTTAAGTTCTCAAATGCAACCAGTATGCCTTTTCTCCTGTTAACAAATGAACACAGAGCCTTTTTATGAGGATACATGAAATCTTACAGTTGTAATGCTCTTTATCAGTTGATGATTTGGGATAAAAATGGGTTAAATGGAAAATATTTTTTGAATGTCTAAGATGGACAAATGGTATGCCTTTAATGTCTGATTGTCTTGAAATACAACAATATGTTTAGATTGAAAACATGTCTGCTGATTCAGTTATGTATTTAAACAATATTTAATACTAACTTGTATGCATTGATGTGGGCTATCGTTTAAAATATGCCTCTACACAATATGTATTGCACTATAATTATAACTTATTTACTCACCAGGTGGACACATCTGTGGATCATCTCACTCCGATATATATATTGATGTTTGATTTGGTACTTTGAGCGAGGTGTGTCAAACTTTTGATTAGGAAATGTTCATTTGGATAGATTCTCAAATAAACTGAAAAAACAATGGTAGTAATGAGTTGGCTTTTGAATGATGTATATTTCTATATAATTGTTTTTTGGTTCATTCAACAAAACCTACAACCAGATTTACATTAGACAGAACACTAGAGGATTTAAATTGCAAATATTTTTGTCCACAAATACTTCAAAAGTGCAGTTTTCATTTTAAACAGAGGGTGGCAGGCTAGTAGTACTTTTACTGAGGCAGTCTATGCTGACGTGTTCCTGTTTAGCATAAATTATGTGAAAAAACTATATGTATTAGGAGAAAGCAGCTGGCCATCTGGAAAAAAAAACATCAGCTGTTGGGTGTATCAATAAATGCCAGCTTAACTGCACCTTATTCGATTCATCAGGTGAAATCAAAATATGGTATTATCTTCAATTATACTAATAAAGTAAAATTGAGCATATACTCAGCCTTGCTGAAAGTTTTGATTCTATTTATTTTTCATTGAAATTGACAGATTGGTGTTGATATTTTGTTTCTATAAATTTCTGAATTAAGTTACATTAGAAAATGGCAACGGCTGCAATTGACACAATAATTTATAAGATGCAGGCAGTGTATTGCAAAAAGCAACATATAACACTGAACAGCCTATTGTACTTTACAGCTGGTTGATCTTAGCTGTTTAGCCTCTTTCCTGTTTTTGACGTCACAGAAAGGCGGGCCTAGCTTTTGCTGCTTTCACATGCTCTTTGTAAATCTGCCCTTCCTAGCGTTGAAATGATAAATAAATGCTCTGTTCCTTCTAGTTAAAATAAAGTGATCTTGATCTATTTTGTGATGCATAGCAGGATTACAAATTATAATATTTACGTTCATATATGCATATAGGTAATATGATCGGAATGGCAGGGGGCTTAAGGCCTTGTAACAAGCTTGATCTCGATATGAAAATGCATGAAAATTCTGACTTACATGTACGCTGTTTCTGACTATAATTGATATGTATATTGAATCCGTTTTCTGATAGATGAGTCTGCTGTGATATGTATGTTTTATCACACTTCGAAAAACAAAAAAAAGGAAAACAAACAACAAAACAAAACTTGCATAATTAATAAATACCCACATATATAAAGAAAAGAAAAAATATAAATTAAATTAACTCGAGGGGGTTAATCATTCATAACGAAAACAATCCAGAGTCTTAAGGCATTAATCTTATTCAGTTTTCAGGGACTGAAAGAAAAAAATTTAAGTCGTTTTCAAATGTCATAATACTCGGAGGTATTTTTTTAAAAATAGAAGTATATGTATGAAAATGCACCTATTATGAACATTTAAATTACACAAAAATTCCGGGGTGGTATTTTTTTTTGTTAAAACTCAGTTATTCGTACTGTCCGTGAAGGCGTCATACAAGCGGTCGAACGTCTCCACAGGCGGTGACTTCAACAGCTCCGTGAAACTTATCACACGACTAATGTATAGAAGAGTAACAGCCGGTGGAGTCGAGAGCGTTTCTGTTGTGTAACGGTACTCAGGAGAAATTAAATGATATATTTTTCAGCTAAAGCTATTAGTCAACAACAGATACACGCCACTATGACTACTCTATCATCAGAATGACAAGTAAAACACAGGTAGTTTCGTGCTTTTAACAAACTCGGATATAGCTAAGTTAACTTAGCTTAACGCTAGCTGTTCACTTAGCTGGAGCTCGTTTTTTTTTCCCCGTTATTCGTCGGTGTTACAGTGCCCGTTAACGTTAACGCTGATGTTCAGTCATTTTTTTAGGTTAGTTGCATTAACACCATCAAAAAGCTCCATTTCCAGGTTGTTTAACGTGGCATCAGAGACGACTTTCTGTGACTTCAGAACAAAGGGATTAACATGGAACAGGAGTAAAGTTAAACACTGGACATTAACTTAACCATAATAAGGTAAGTAACTGAATGGTGACGTTTGTTAACGTTAACTAGCTTGTGAAGTGATGTTTTATCTAAATATTGTGTGAAGTGAGCGCTGGTAGTTCAGAAACTCATGTTAGTATTAAAATGCGTACTTACTGGACATCAACTTAATGTTAGAATAACATAGGCTGTAACATATGTTTGTGTGTTAGTGTCAGGCTTGTATGTTTTCACATGTTTTATATCAGTGGGTAGAGTTAAGAAAAACATTAGCAGAAACAATCACAATCAGAACTAAGTGAGCTTTAGTTGTCTTAGCCAGTGTCACATTGTCTGTTGCAGTTTCCTTCCTGTAAGTTTGTATTGTTGTGGTGACTAACAGCATATTAGGTAGTGCTGCCAGGAGAAAATCTGGAGTTTATTTCCTGTTTGCAGAATGATAAAGACAGTGTTGAGCATGACAAGTGAAGTCACCGTTTTTCTTTTGCCATTACACTGACCTGGATTGACGTGTCAATTGTAATTTGTTCTATGACATTATTCCAATATGATAAGAAAGAAGCTTCACAAATGTTAGTCAATATTAGGATTGCACAGTATGGTTAAAAAAAGGGGGGGGGGGGAAAAAAACTCTATAGACACATTTTCTTAAAATAACATACATTAAATTCTCAAAGAATATGATGCATTGCTGCAGATTAAGTTACCGAACAGTAGAGCTGGGCAATATAGACAAAATCATATGTCACTATATTTTTGATCAAACACCTCAATATTGCAAGAGTGTTGTAGAGATGACTGTTGGTGCTTTCCCAAAATATTAAGCAATGACATTTTTGCTAAATAATCATCAGTAGTAGGCAGGGTGGGAAATTAGCACCTGTCACCATTCAAACACTGGTAAAATATGCAAGTGCCTGGTAGATTTCAAACACAAAATCATAATTTACTATCAGCTGGGGAAATTAAAGTTTTCTTTCTGTTAATGGCTGGTAGATATTCACATGTTAAAAAGGTAATTTCCCACCTTGATAACAGGAAAAGGCATATAATAGAACAGCCGGTACGCTTTGGTAAGTTCAGAAAATTTTACTATGATGCAGCCTTTAACACCGGAGAAGACAACAGTCATGCCATATCATGATATAAAAACATCCAAAATTTAGGACAATGTTTAGTCTCATATCAAGATATCAATATAATATCTGATATATTGGCCAGTCATGATGCAATTATTTTCACAGATATTGTGACTGTGATATGATTAACTAATAGTGGGATTGATCATTTTATTTTGCATCTCACTTATCAATTTAACTGAAAATTGAAATTAAAATCATGATGATATGACATTTGCTAAGGTCTGTACTAAACAAACATGTATTCTTATGTATGGAAAACAAGACTTGTAGACCATGACATCTCTGCAACACCACAGTACTTCATTACAATGCTGTTTTGTCAGACCTTTATCAAAAATTTGCCAATTCTGCAATTTGGATATTGCACTTGGCCATACTGTAATTTTCATTATATTTTGATTATGATTGTGCGGCCCTATTTACAGATGAATGTCAAATATGGATGTTGCAGCCTTTCATATCCAGAATAATTTTCATGTGTTACTTATTGTTAAGTAGTCATCAGAGTTAACATGTGGTTGATCGTGTTTCCCTCATAGGAACTGAATGGCCTCCGTTGTTGCAGTGAAAAGTGAGAAGCGACCTGCAGCTGATTCTCAGGATGCAGACTCAAATGCAAAAAAGCCCAGGTAAGCTCAAGTGCTGCTTTTGGAGCCAGCTGCACAGTCTATCCATGATCCATGCATCAGTTTTGTCGACGGGATTGATTGAAATCTTTGTTTTCTTGAGTTCCTTATTTTTGCCAGTCCTAAATAAAGGTAGGTTTTAGTTTCACACTGCATGTTAAGTGTGCTTGAATACAGTGTGTTTAACCTTCATGCTGTCGGAAGGATTTGGGAAACATCATCTATGGAACCATCATCACTGAATCTCTGCCTGCCCCAAAGGAAACTGCTGCCCAGCCTGAAGACCAAGCGAGCCCCCGAGCTGGTCCTCGTGATTGGCACGGGGGTAAGCTCTGCAGTGGCCCCTCAGGTCCCTGCGCTGCGCTCCTGGAAGGGCCTCATCCAGGCCTTGCTTGATGCAGCCAATGACTTTGACTTGCTAGAGGAGGAGGAGAGTCGGCGTTTCCAGAAGCACATGCAAGAAGATAAGAATTTGGTGCATGTGGCCCATGACCTCATTCAGAAACTTTCCCCGGTAAGCCTAAGCCTTTTTCCTTGCCTTTCCTTTCTACACCACCCTGTCGCACATGTATTAACACATGGCAGACAGACTGCCAGCTCACTGTCCTTTCCACTGCCAGGAACATTTTGTCTCAACTATCATGGATTGAGATAAGGCATCTTAGCCTCATCTCATTAAAATACCTAGAACTAATCACACAAGGCTTGTTTGTGGCTCTTTTTCTTAGAATTGAATTTTGGTCAATACCAAAAAAATTTTAGTCAGTTGATGTGGAGTCAACCACACATGCAAGTATTAGGCTGTGTTTTCTGTTTCTCATTTAACACCAGTGCTTTCTTCAGGTCTCCCTGGAAAAAATAACACCCTGATGAAGGCAGACTAGCTGAACCACATCAGTGTTTAATTTTCTTAACTCTCCCTTTCTCTCCTTAATCAACAGCTACCAGCCTATATACAGCTCAGAAACATGATTGAACTGGTATGCCTAAAATATGCAAATATACATTCAGGAGAAAAAAAAAATCAAACTGAAAGTTCATATCGGTTACACTTTGACTGCTTAGTAGTATGAAGCGTCCATTATAGAGTACAGTGGGTAACCCTGCCACTAATGTTTCAGTTTTATCAGCAAACAGCAGCCTGCATTAGAAAGAACTTCCCAAAACTATGTTTAGTGAAGCAGCGACAACTTTTAAATGTTCATATTATTGAAACTGGTGCTCAATGTTTTCCTACTATCCGGTGTTATTAATAACTTATGCATCAAAATTCAGACAATAATCGTGAGTTTCCGAGAGAGAAATTAAAATACAACAACAAACTGGACATCATTCAAGATTCAGGATTGTTTGTTGTCATTGTACTGCTGCATAACAACAACACAATGAAATTAGGATGGCGCTCCCTAGGATTAGAAAACAGTATAAAAGAACAATAGAAAAGTAAATAATAAAGATAACAAAATCCAAATATAAAAATATAAGATTATGATACTGTTTTTCAGTCTCGTGTGTGCATGCATTGTCCTGTATCGCCTGCTGCCAGAGGGGAATAGTTTGAAGAGGTGGTGGGGTGGGTGAGTCATAAACCTCATCTGTGAGGTCACAGATGATGTTTGAGGCCCTGTCTCGACATCAGGCCTGATAGATCACCATATATTATACGTGAAACCTCTGGTTTAAAACAAGAAATGGAAACACGTTTTTCAATGTGACATCACATTTGCTTTTGCAAATAAGGCTGTATGATTGATCATATTAAATAGCTATTTCAAGTCATACCTCTGCATAGTTGGATTTCTTAGAATTCATTCATACTTATAGTACTTGTAGCACACCAGGCAGTCTTCATTTCCCCCTAAAGTTGGGAGAGGACAGAAACAAAAACACATCTAACTGTGAGAGACAGACTAACACTGTTAAAAACAAAGCTTTGGGGAAACCAAATCAAAATCAAGGAAGTCATTGGATTTTTGGGAACAAAAATTGCGACTAACACTTGTGACAAAGATGTGTAATGGAGGCAGGATATTTTAGAGTTTAACAAGGAACTTTATTAACACCAGATCACTAAAACGGTAAACTTTAACTATTATCGTATTTTTAATAATTATATAACTATATATTTTTTTAAAAACACACAGAAAAATATACATAAAACACTACCAAGAAATCTAAAAATAAATAAAAATATCTTCATTATGTTCTGTAAAAAAATCAAAACCAAATCGGAAAACATATACATGGATACTGATATTAGAGCTGTGCACTAGCAAAAATCTGGCGATACAATACGTATCACAATACGGGGGTTACGATTCAATATATTGTTATATATTGCGATACTGTAAGCAAAGTGTGAAGATCAATAACAACACTGGTGTCCAGTGGTTGGAGGTTTGAACACAACACAAAATGAACCATTGCCACAAATCTTTGCATGTGTTATGATCACAGTACAGTGTTTTTGAGAATCAGTACAGTACCACAAAACATAATATCACAATACTCATGTATCATATTTTCTTACACCCCATATAGGCCGATAATAGGCAATCTACTGTATCTGTCTGGTTCTACTTGCAATAATACCATCTAAAACTAGCATTTGACGAACCAATCAAGGCCACCAAAACTCCCAGAAAATCCTACCACCTGACCACGATTCTTACACACCATCATCACAGCTTTCAAGAAGACTACTGAGGCAGCAGAAATCATAAATTTTGAGTAATAAAAGATTTTTTCAGAGCCCTGTGGCTCTAAATGAATTAGATGTTTATAAATGAATAATGAAAAATGAAATGGGTAAGAAAGATTTTTGGACTTCCTTTCCACATTAACTCTGTTGCCTTCCTTTCGGACCAGTCTGGTCTGGAGCAGGGCTGGCAGATGGGAACCTTAATACCGTTTGCCTCCTGTGTTAGTCATGTCTCATCGCACCTTTGACATTGATAAAACATGCTTTGTTTCAGCCCTCAGCCTGTTGTCACAAAGGGAACAAACAGCGCTTTTATGGCTTTATCCATCGTGTTTATTTCAATCCACAGTTGTGCAGACACCAGGCCACTGCCGTTGGCTATAGACACAGCAGGCTCTAGCATGCTGAGGAAAAAAAACAAGCATAGAATAATGTGAACCAGCAGCCCCCCACCCCAGATTTTCCATTCAGACACAGTTAAAGCACCACCCAAACAGCAAGCATGCACTCACAGGAGATGGCATGAGTGTGTAGTGCCTCCATTCACAAAACCCTATCTGCAAATATTGTCCATGTTGCAGTTAAATAAACATTAGAACTAGATTTGAGTTGATGTCCACTGAGCCTAGGAAAGGAGTTTCTTCAAGTTGGAATCACAGCACTCCCACAAGAAATATATCCTAAGAAAAATGAGGCATACAAGGTTGAGAGAGAGGTGCCTTCAGTACAGTTAAGTCCAGTAACAGTGAGCTGTTAACCCACTTTCCAAGGAATTGTGTATCAGCCTGATTATGTGTCAGGTAATGAGGGTAATCTGAAGTTAACACTCAAAGAGACTGTTTTTGTTGTAATCTTCTCACCTTTAACCCCTGGCGAAAATAAGGCTAATTACAACTTTGCTGACTGGTTTATTTGCTCAATTCAGGCAAGAAAGATAAATGTTTTCCACAGGAAGTAGAGGAAAGGAAAAATCATCTGTTGATGGTTATTTTGGTGATAATCTGCCATTTTATAAATGATAAAGCTTGCCTAAGGAAAGGAAACAGCTTTGGTTAATTTTCCACAAGTCAGATGTGGAACTGTGGAACTGAAACATACGCATTCTGGTCTTTGTATCACTTTGTTATCAGAGTTTTCCAGTAGCAACAGACCTGTCAAAAGTCAGCATCTGTTAATGGTGTCTATTCTATTTTGTGCCAACTTATTCATGTTTCTGATAGGGCAGGTAAAGTCAAAAGAAGAAGAAAATTGAAGGCCTAGTTTTTTTTGACTGCTTTAAAGAATGATTTTGTTAAATTGGATGGTTACTTGAATTCATTAACAATCTTGGTATGGAATGAATAGCTTAACAGGTATCAGGTATACAACTTTCTGGACTGGGACCAAATTTTGACATGAAGTTTCAGCATGGTGTATTTCAAACTAAGTTATACTGGCAATGAGCAGCCCTATGTGAACAGTTTCTGAATCTCTGGTTTGCATACACACGTCAATACTCCTTAAGATAATGAAATCAATAATTAATTACAAGGCACTATATTGTATACCACGTTTGCAACGTCTTGTACCTGATATTGCTGTTTTTTGTTTATCATTGCTGTTGTGGTTGTGGTTTGATTCTTTTTTTGTATGTCTATATTAAATATTAAAGTGTACATTTAAAAAAACAAAAGATATTTGCAATAATTGCTCATGTGTAGAGAAGTCAGATCACATTCCTACAACACCACAAATTGAATTGACCATCTTAAGAGCTGTCATCCCAGCAGCCATCAGCAGCAGTAGTTTTAGTTGTAGTGGTACATTATGTCAAGTATTGTATTTTATGTCTGCATCTGCCAGTGAGCTGTCGTGATAAATCAAATCAAATCAAATTTTATTTATATAGTGCCAATTCACAACAAAGTTGTCTCAAGACACTTTACATATAGAGTAGGTCTAGACCACACTCAATAATTATGTTTACATCCGACAATTGAAACAATTGTTATGATAATAATATGTTAATTCCACTGTAAGAGAGTATGGATGTTTTCTGCAGTTTTTGGGAAAACTATGTGCATATCATTATCGGCCAAAATGAGTTGAAAAGTATTGGAAAGATACCATTAAAGATCCAATATTGTGCATCTCTAAATATTTAGAAAGCAGAGTTGTTTACTTGCACTCCACTTGATTATTACATAAGTCCTGAGACAGTCCAAGGACACGGTGATCAGGATGGATGCAGTATACACTAGATGTGGATAATGAGCTTCTTCCTGTGGAAAGGACTCCCGCTGTTTAGCCCATTAGAGCTGTAATCTCTGGAAGTCAGCGGAGCATTTCCCTGTGCTAGAATCACCTTGGTCACTGCATCCCTGCTCTACCCTTTGCTATTCTTAGCTGCCCAGTGCTTTTTTTCTTTTTTTTTTACAAAAGGCTCTACCAGGTAAGGGTGAGATTTAGACTGTGTAGTCACAGCCCATAATCTCTCAGCAGACTCAGGTAATATGTGTGTAGCTACTTGAAGAGCTGCAGACAGGATCAGAGAGGGAGATGAGAGTGTTGATAAAGAACAAAGTTGCCCTTGAGCAGATATTTTAACCGGTGCACACTTGACACACCCATGAAGTCTTACTTGAGAGTACACTGGGGTGCTTAGGGTGCCAGCTGGAACGCCTTTGAAGAGCAGTGCATCTTGTCGAAGCCCTTCTCTGTCACGTCTAAGGCCTGGAGTACAAAATTATATGAGTACTTAGCACTCAAGTTTGAATCTGCTGTAAGCCTCTAGTAGTAAGTTAGCATAGTTGTGTATCAGGCATCAGGCGTCTACAAATAGGAGCACTGATTGGGCTAGCCTATATAACCTAGTACTATGATATGGATAAAAAACATCAACATTTAGTTGTTGCTCAATTTGAGCTCAAATGCACATGTTTAGGTCACGTGGTAATGATAAGTAAAACTGTGAACTCAGGAGTTCAATCCCATTAAAAGGCTGCTTGTTGTGGGTTGGTTAAAGTGCACCTGACATCACAGTTGGGATCATTTGACACTGGCCTACTGGTATTTTCATTTTTTTTACTTCCCCTAAAGCCAATACAGTAAACACTGACAGAGTCTGTCTCTCAGTGTTCTGAGAGAAAACAAGACTTCTGCTCTGCGTCTTGGCACTGTTTAGTCTGTGACAGGAGATTAAGCCAATCACAGGTCAATTAGATAGTCGATTGTTGAGTCTTACTCTCAAAACATCAGTATTTGACGTCCTGGGAGTGAGACATAATGATAAGCTATTTTTCTCTAGAATGGCTGACTGCACCTTCAAGGCTTGATTAGGAATAAAAAAAAATTGCCAGTTTCACGATAAACCGCGATAAAATCCCCAACAATTAGTACTACCTTTCCATGTTGCCTGATATACATTTCCATATAAGTATCATTAATACTGTGTTTGATTACAGCACTTGGAAAAATCCCAGGTAAATACCATCCAGTATCAACCAAGTTTGCAACTGTCAGATGCAGGTGTGCAGGCGTAGCGACAACATGGGTTTGTTTTGCATCAGTTAAAGCACTGAAATTGTGAAGGACATGATGCCATTTTAAATAGCTGAGAGGTTTTCAATACAACAAAAACTTGGAACTTGAACATTCAGCACATTTTAACAATAATTTTGATAACCATGATAATTTTTGTCACTATAATCGTGATATGTAATATTCATTTCGTTTCCTCTCTACTCTTAACTAACCAAAGCAGATCTGGGGACACGCACAGCACATTTTTATCTATTGTGATAATGGCTGAAGTAGTATACAGCCACCATGTGTACTTTAGGAGGTTTTAACTGGTTGTGAAACAGTATGTATTTAATACTGATCCCTCTATATGACTCACATAACCAAATGGGCCAACTCGTGAACAGATCAGCTATTACTATATAGTTATTCTGATGCCTGCCACCAAGTAAAGTTACAGTGAGAAGTACACTAGCCGGTTAGAAAGAGGCAGGACATCTGTGGTCACTTGTGGTAGGAATAAGGAGGAAACACTACAGTAGATTTAAATGTGGTACTTTTCAGCTTCAGGATCAGTATCCAAATGGTCATTATTTGCAAGTGTTTTACTTCCTCTTGGCACACTACATAACAGCACTGCTGGTTATTTGCTGCACATCCCCATCCAGTTGTTATCATACTGCATTCTGTTTAAAGGTGCTTGGCCTGAACATCAAATGTAAGAAGGTAGACACAGTCAATCTGTCTAGAGTGCATCATGCACTGTATAGTCTTGTTGTCATTATGTCAGAAAGTACTGTGAAACTCAATTATTTGTGAGACTATTTCTTCTGATATCAGCAAATCTTATCACTGTACATTCAGTGAACTTTGTTTTCAAAGTATTGATGAAGTTTAAACTTCAAATTTGACATTTCAGACCTACAGAACAGTTGAAAAGTATTCCAACTGGTTCCAGTTTCTTACACATACTCTTGTACAATATGTACAGTTCTACTCAAAACATTTTTCCTAGCTTGTCCTTTCTTTCTTTTTTTTTTTTCAGCGAACAGGCAATGTACGATCCACATTCTTCAAGGACTGTCTATACGAGGTGTTTGACGACTTGGAGTGCAAGATGGAACATGCGGGGAAACATTTGCTGCGTTCAGTGCTGCAGTTAATGGAGAGCGGTGCACTGGTGCTCACTACTAACTTTGACAACCTGTTGGAGATCTATGCAGCTCACCAGGGCACCAAGCTGGAGTCTTTGGACCTGACAGATGAGAAAAAGGTAAACAGTGTTATGGATTATGTTATGGCATTGATTGATCTTTCCTGCCACAACACATCCCTTCAGCTGAGTGCAAAGTTCGCTAAAGCATGCACTAAACCAAGTGCTTTATGTCAGGCCAGACTCAGATTGTAGGAGTTTTAAAATTGATTCAAATTTTCGCAGGCAACTCAGCTTGAATAGTATCTTGTCCTCTGAGCCTTTGGGTGAAGTCACTTGCTGCTCTATCAGAGTGCCTTACGGGGAAGTTCCTTGTTGGCTGCTTTTGGAGTGAAATAGATAATGCTTTGACCTGAAAGAGCCTTTTGTCTCTTGACATGTGGAGGAAGGTTAAAGCTCTGGCCATTACTCAGCTGCTGTTGAATTTTATAGGTTGAACAATATTTGCTTTTGGCTTTAGACTTCACTGAAGGGGAAGTTTGTGTTTTCCCACTAAAACACATTTGTTTCACTTCTGACCAGTTTCTCTGCAGCATCTCAGTTGTTTAATCATGTCATTTATGCTCCAGATGATTTAAAGTTAGCTTGCTTATTTGTTAAACAGAATACAGATTTGCAAAAGTTGGTCTGAGTTTTCTGAGAGACCAGTCGCTTTGCCTCTCAGTCCTGGTATTTATGCCTTGTCTCCATCAGGGCTAATATCCTCTCACTGCTGTTCAGTTGTTTTACTCCCTGCCCAGCCAGAACAGGATTGAGTGCAATGGACTGTTAAGTGTGTGTTTGTGTGTGTGCGTGTGTGTGTCTAGGTGTTGGAGTGGGCTCAGGAGAAACGTAGGTTAAGTGTTCTGCATATCCACGGTGTTTACACCAACCCCAGTGGTATTGTGCTGCACCCTGCTGGCTACCAGAATGTACTGAGGAACACTGAGGTCATGGTGAGTCACTAATGGTTATGTCTCTGATGAAGGATTTTATTCTACACAATTCTACTAAATACCTTAAGCTGTAAATTATAGCATGTTATGGCATTATATTACAGTGCAGGACAGGTTGAAGTAGTCATTTACCACTGTCTTTGCACTTTTGATGATGTTTCTTTGATGTGTTTGAAATGGTAGTTTTGTGTAAGTGTAATAACATACATTACCGCTGGCTTTCAACAGCGTGAGATCCAGAAGCTGTACGAGACCAAATCATTCGTGTTTCTTGGCTGCGGACGCACAGTAGATGACACAACCTTCCAGGCTCTGTTCTTGGAGGCAGGTCAAACACAAGTCAGACCTGGAGCACTTCATGCTCGTGCGGAGGGAAGACGTGGGAGAGTTCAAGAAGCTGCGTGACAACATGCTGGACAAGGGCATCAAGGTCATCTCCTATGGAGACGAGTATGCCGACCTGCCTGAGTACTTCGAGAGGCTGGCCAATGAGATCTGCAACCGTGATGTGTCTACCAACGGCTGGGGTAAGGAGGATTAAAGTCAGTCACAGTTGATTTGTGTGTCAGTTTGTAGTAAAGGATGTGTCCTGCACATCAGCTACATGGAAGTCTTTCAACACATCTCTGTGAAGGTTCTCAGTCATCCAGGTCATGGTATTTGTAGCAAGATTTGTCGTAGGCAACTGGACTTGATAAAGTTCTTGAAGACGTTCCGCCTCTCATCCAAGAAGCTGACTGGTTTGGGAGTTCAGGTTTTAAACCTCTGTGTGGTCGTTAACACCTAGAGGGGACCTTGGGTGTCACCTGGGGGGAGGTGTGAATGAGAGTCGTTAAGGTCCCTGCCATCATGTGACATGTTGGAGTCACATGATTTCAGGTGTGTATCCAACTGCCTGGGGAGTGATCTTAAAAGGATACTCCACCCCAGAATCATAATCCACTCAATATCTACTCACCCCTATGCCGATGTGAGGATGGGTGAAGAGCTTCAGTTCACAAAACAATCCTGGAGTTTCAGCAGAAAACAGGGTTGCAGCCAAATCCAGTACAATGGCAGTGAATGGTGACCAAATGTAAAATGTAAAAAAAAAGAACACAAAACAAACACAAAATGTCTCCATCCTGCATGTGTGGTGTAATCCAAGTGTCTGCGAGCCACAACATTAAAATTTAACCGCAAAAGACGAAGATTTACACCATGTTTTTAGCCGAAATGTCAACTGTAGCATGTAGCAGGTAGTAAACATGGCGTCGATCTCACGATATTTTCACGCGCACATCCATTAAGAGATATACGAAGTCTCATGAGATCAATGCCACGTTTACATGCTACCTGCTACAGGCTACAGTTGACATTTGGCTAAAAACATGGCGTAAATTACGTCTTTTGTGGTTAAATTTTAATGTTGCGGCTCACAGACACTTGGATTACACCACACGAGCAGGATGGAGACATTTTGTGTTTGTTTTGTGTTCTTTTTTTTTTACATTTTATCCGTGGTCTCCATTCACTGCCATTATACTGGATTTGGCTGCAACCCTGTTTTCTGCTTAACTCCAGGATTGTTTTGTGAACTGAAGATCTTCACCCATCCTCATATTGGCATAGGGGTGAGTACATATTGAGTGGATGATTATCTAAGAGTGGAATATCGCTTTAAGACTGCATTGTATGTGGCAGATAAATTGTGTCTTAGACTCCTCCTCCTCTGTTGAGAGATGGCCGTTCCAAGTTAACAAAAATGGCCTCTTTTACTCCTCTCTCAAACCATCTGTCTTCCCTGGCCAAAATACGGACATTGCCATCTTCAAAGGAGTGGCCTTTAGCTTTCAGGTGTAGATGGACTGCTGAGTCCTGACCTGAGGAACTGGCTCTCCTGTGTTGTGCCATGCGCTTATGCAGCAGTTGTTTTGTCTCCCCAGTGTACAGGTCTGTGCACTCCTCACTACACTGGACGGCATACACTAATTTTCCAGCTTGTGTCTGGGTGTTCTGTCCTTGGGGTGGACAAGCTTCTTCAATAACTCTATCAAGTCCAGTTGCCTACGACAAGCCTTGCTTTCAACACTGCTTTTGCCTTGTGATTATTTACATTTATAGTAAAGTCAGCCTGTGTTAAGGGGCAACTCCATAAATTACTCAAGGCCTGGTTGCTTCTACTGTCATAACAAGTTCTGCATTCTCCACTCAAAAGGTAGTTTGATGTCGATTAACAATACTTAAATTACTGGTACTTGGTTACAAAGTAGAGCCACACAGATATGTTGGTCGGTTGATAAGGCAGGGCTCCTATGCAGTATGGAAAAGTATGAAATTCGATTTTAGTCATTTCCAGGTCTGGATAAGTATGGAAAAAAAGAAGAGAGAGTATGGGAAAATATTTCTGTGAAAGGAAACCATACCTTTATGGCATTGCCATAAAGGTATGGTTTTGCATTTGTGCAGCCATTATTGAAGGCTGCACAAATGCAAAACTTAATTTTTAAACACACCAGCCCTCTTTTATTTGTGAGACTTAACAATATCAAATATAAAGCCTGGTTGTCAAATATGGTCTGAAAAATCTTGAGAAATCTACACATATTTGATCTATGTTTGGTCTGTTTTAGTAATTTAAGATTTAAAAAATGTATATATTTTGTTCTATGAGTGAAAATTTTCTTTTTCTGTGCCCTGGTGTGTTTTAGGACAATAAAGTTTATTGTTAAACTGTTAAAGATCCTGCCTCTATTACATCTTTGTCACAAGTATTTGATAATCACATTTGATGGATCATTGCAATGTTGGCTGATATACAAATTTTTTTTTTTTTTTTTTTTTGCCGTAATATTGTCATCAACCCCAAAAAATTCAGTATTGCCTGGGCTTTGTTACTAAGTTAATCAAGCAGTGTGCACTGACTTTACTATCTTATTTTTTTGTGGAATTTACTGTGTTCATCCAATATTCTAGTATCTGACCTGTTAGTGTTCCACAAGTGGCCATGTTTCAGCCTGGTGGATCTGTTATAACACAGGTTACATACATTGTAGTTTGTTGTCAGTGTCGCTCTTGGAAAAGAAAATGTGTGAATTTTCTTCTTCAGAACGGGGTTTCCCTGCATTTCCTAATTGTCTCTTTTGTTTTTACCTGCAGGGTCTCCCTCACAAAATGGGGAGGAGCAGCAGAACGGCTTTAACACACAGAAAAGCCTCCTTCAAGGTTAGGATTGAATGCTTCTCTTTGACTTCAGGCAGTGGCCACTTGCAAGAGACATTTCCTGAATAATACAATAAGGCACTGTCCAGGACTCTTTGTTTTCTTACTGCATGCTGGTAGATAGAAAACTCAAGTCTGTTCTTGATTTTCTGTACCAAAAGACCTGCTGATATTCCTTTACACAAAGATAGAACTGACTTTGCAGTATTGCATGCATGGCAGTCAGCGGCAACATTTCAGTTGATGATCTTTGTTTCTCAACTGTTCACCTAAGTCCCTTCCTTCTCTTTTTGCCCCAGACTATCATTCTTGACAGGCACACAGTCGGGATCAGTATCAGTCATTTTCCTCCACAGCTCCGTCGAGAGATCAGTCTACTATGAGTAGCGCTTGAATCTGATTTCAATCAATGGATTTAGGAATCCAGGAACACTTTGAGCCTTGGGAGACCTAAAAGCCGTTGGTCAGTATTTTACAGATGTCCGTTACGTTACTTTATTAGTTCTTGTTTAAAAGGGAAAGGAGAAGTTTAAAGTAACTGTCAACGCCAATACTCAACCTCACAGTCCCACTGTTCTGTATTGAAACGTTGGAAAGCAAACAGTAGAAAAAGTTTTGCAGATGATTGAATGGTATTTCCTCATTTCATCTTGACAAAAGTGATAGATCTGAATACACTGACAGAAGTTGAATATGCTTCATTCATTCATTGTTTGGATGTGGACTTGAGCTTGACCTACCTACCTTGTAAGAGAAGTTCTGGGTGCGAGCTGTACCGCACATCACATGCTCTTAACTGAAAACAGTCTTGTGTTGATATGTAAGGATTGTATCTATCATGCTCAGCCCTGAAACCAGGAAAACTTGATTTGCACACTACTGGGTGGGGAATGGGGATGGGTGGAAGTAATTCTCACAGTCATACATTGTTACTTGGCTTGCAGACACATTGTTATGATTCTGTCCTCAGAAGTTCAGAAGAGTTTATGCTTTCATAGCAGAGAGGCTTCCAGCCAGTAGCAGTCACTTTGCCACTCCTGTGCTGAAAATGTTCTTTGTAAGCCTTTTTTTGTATTTTTAATACTTGCATGTGTTTTCTGACATAGTATTTATAAGTACTGTTTTCAAAATAAAAGCTTTTGGTATCCCATTTGTCCTGTCATGTTTGCATGTCTAATAACAGGGTTTCTGCAAGTTTCAACAAGTTACATTTACTTTTTTTTTTAAAGGAAAAATAGCATATTACGCCTTAAAAGATTATTATAAATTAAAATTTAAGAGATATATAAGTATGTTGATTTAGTTTTGTAGTCACAGTGTGATCAATACAAAAAACTTTTCTCAAAACCACATTTAAAAGCGAAACTTAAGTTAAACTACATGAAAGTAACATTAACTTCATTATCTGATATTTTTAAGACCCGTCAAAAATTTCAGATTATCAGATTTTAGACTTTTTAAGGACCCACATAAACCCTGAGTAACAACCATACTGGAGCAGTCTGTACCGGGGACCAGACCATGTGCCCCTGCAGCATATGACAGAACAAGTTCCACTTTACAGGCTGTCATAGCATATAGCAGCTTTATTTAGAAATGTTTACATTCTCATAAATTAGCTCAAATCTTCTGTATAACTCTTGATTCTCTCATATTGCACTACCACAAATTAAAGGGGGTAGAGATGTTTAAGACTTATATTTCTTCTTACAAATGAAGAGTAAATCAGAGGGGGAAAACATAAATAAAAAGGGCCAAAGAAGTTGAACTGACCACACAGAAGGTGTAGCCTGGAAATCTACAACCAGTAAGAACTAAAAATTTACAAAATATTTTTTCCACTTTTCATCAACTATAAACTGAGGAATCAAAGTCTCCATTTGTAATGAAAATGTGTTAACTGTGTGGTAGGGGAGGTGAGGCGCTCTGGGAGATGACTTTCATAGAATAATCTATCCAGATCTAGTGTACCACAGTTGTTAATGTGTTCAGGGGATGTTGATGTACTGCCCCATTTTACAGTACC
This sequence comes from Lutjanus argentimaculatus, assembly GCA_034769285.1. Taxonomy (NCBI): domain Eukaryota; kingdom Metazoa; phylum Chordata; class Actinopteri; order Lutjaniformes; family Lutjanidae; genus Lutjanus; species Lutjanus argentimaculatus. The sequence goes on from JAWZSL010000001.1 coordinate 11,849,567, forward strand.
AAAAAAAAGACAAACACAAAACAAAAAAAAACAGTCATGATTGAGCCCGGTCTTTGCAACTAAATCTTTTTGTTTCATTTTTGACAGGGGAGTTCAACATCTATTAACTTCATAAGATGTTGTAAACAGGTTCAGACTGCTCCTCAAGACAAGAGGGTTTCTGACCTGAACTGCTATGGATACTCTTGATGGATAACCAACCGTGTTGTGACACTGTTAACTTAGAAAACAGGAGACAGATAGGCACTATGGTCACTAAGCTTTCCTCAGGCACAGGCAGCTGCTGAAATGTCACAACCAGCAAGCCTTCACGACCTGACCTCATTTACATGAAGAGGGGAAAACTGACTGACAAAATGCCAGGAAGGGGATTTTTGATAAGTCTTTACTGTGTAAACCAGTAAACTGATGACATTTACAGACTAGGTCCTTTCAGTCGGCTAAAATGTCATTTGGATGTGGCTTCATTGTGTCAAAAAAAAATCTGAGGTACTGTTTCAATGTAGGCCCAAAAGTTTAGAAATGATGCAAAGGGAGACCCCTCTGGCTTTGTTGCAAAATGTTGTCTTTCAAAGTGCACACTTGTCTTTTACTGGAGAGAATAAAGTCATGTGCATGACATGAGTTCCTCATTCAATGCAAAGTAGAGAGGGCAGGACAGGAGGATGAGATACGCAGGTTAGCAGGGCTGGAACATCTCACGGCAGCGTGGCAAAGGTATTGTTGGCTTCGTTGCGACGATGAATAAACAGCAGAGCATGCAGCCACTTAAGCCTTCATCAGGGCACTGACCACAGCGCGGGCGTTGAGGCTGCGCAGGTCATTGTAGGTCTGCCCTGTGCCCACGAATACAATAGGCTGGCCTGTGATGTAAGTCATGGAGATGGCAGCACCAACCTGTGAGGGAGGAAGGATGACGCATGAGTGCTATCAACTTTCCATCTGGAAAAGATCCATAAGTCATAAAACACCCACGGACAAATCATTAACTGCAAACAAAAGATCCCTTAAGGCCACATCACAAGATTAAAGGGATAATTGGGATTATTTGATCTGGGGTTGTGTGAGGTACGTATCATTGGTCAGTGGATGAATTACAATAGATGGTAGGAGAAGCACAGAGTGGTACAATGAACTGCTGTGGATAGGGTCAGCAACAAAAGGTATTTCAGCCACTTAAAAAGATCCACTGATATCATTATTATTACTATTTTTTTTTAAGTGTACGCTATATTTAGCTTTGCTTTGCTGTCAGACAGCCTTTATAGGAAATCAGTTATTTAAGCCAAATATCACTTTCTCCACAGCAAACAAATCCCATAGCTTAAATCAGCAATTGGACCTTGTAAAACAGGAATTTCTGGTCTACTGCTTCCTTGATCTGTTAATTTGTTTGAGTTATTGAGTGGCTTTGCTTTCTTAGAAGCATAGTTCGGATTCACCAAAGTCACACAATAACACAATCAAACACATCGAGGCAGCGGTAGACCAGCAACTTCTGTGTTTTGCCATGTGAAACGACTGATTTCGCCTATAGAGTTTGGTTGGTTTCAAAGACTGATATTTGGCTTATACAATGGCGGTTTTCCCATCAGAAAAGGCCATCTAACGGCAAAGTAAAGCAGTGAAAATATTCTAAATGTAGCATACCCTTTAACCTGATATTGTTTTTTTTAAGTGGCTAGGCGAGCTTCCTTAGCTCCTGTGCTGGTACTCCTTTCTTCTTCTTCTAATTGGAGGCATGCTGACTGGCATCTACTGTAGCCAGTACACCTACTATTGTTAAATACCCAACATAACGCCACTTATAATAACCCAAACTAGCCCTTTAAAGCCTAGAACATATAGAGAAAAATCAAATTACCTTGTCATCAATGGTGTCAAACTTAGTGAGAACAATTCCATCAATGAGGCGGGGCTTGTCAGACATTGAGTGGTCTGCCAGAGCCTGATTGAACTTCACCTGAGGACAAGGAACAGAAAGCTGAGTTATTCATGACAAAACTGATGACAGCTGAGTTAATATGAATAGCACTGTCTTTCCATCTCATCCTCTACAATGTACAATCATGACTATTAAACAAGACAGCAGATCACTGGACCAACACTGACCTCTGCAGTCGAGTTTAAGAATAACAAATCTGGATTATTTACATATGTGCTATTATTAACATGGTTATAATTATTCCATTGTTTAAAATATCACAGTTATGATCAATACCGCTGTATCATGACACCTTTAACTCTGACCTAATTATTACTCAATTAACTGATTGTGTTTAATGATTCAATAATTTATCAATTAAGGAAGATATACAAAATTTGCAACCTGAATCCAAATCTTAAATCACATCTCTTCTTTAGTCAATACTAATTTATAACAGGTGATTACAGTCTTAAGTACAATGTAATGACACAAAAGTTTCATCAGAATTCAGCTGTGAATGAAAGGATTTGGAGACAATTATGCTGATTTTCTCCTTAGTGTCATCAATTGCATTTTTTTCTCGGTTCTTCTTCATGTGTCTGAGCAAAAGTTAGTACACTGTCAGTGGTCTTCTTACCAGCTGGTCAACTGCTTCATTTCCCACCAGAGCTTCACCAACAAACAGCACGAGGTCGGGCATGTTGACTGCAATGAGTTTGGCCAGGGCTGTCATTAGGGGGGCGTTGTCCTGCATACGCCCAGCAGTGTCAACCAGCACCACATCAAAGGCCTGGTTGCGGGCTGGAGGGATCCGACACAGAACAGCACATGTGAATTTACCATATGGGTAATCATTGATAGAAATGGCTAGTACATCTTATCACCACCTCTACACATCCTCTTAACAGCTGACGTACAGTACACACAAGAAACAACAAGGAACCACAGTGCTAATTTCATGTTCACTACAAATCCAATCATTTAATGATTACTCATAATACCATAGGCAATGGCCTCCATGGCAATTCCCGCAGCATCCTTCCCGTAGCCCTTCTCATAGAGCTGGACCATCGGCCGTCCTCCGTGCTGCTCTGGAGGATGCAGCGAGTTCAGGCGGCGCTGATGAGTGCGGAGCTGCTCCACCGCCCCAGCACGAAACGTGTCACAGGCTGCGATCAGCACAGTGAAACCATTCTCTATCAGCCAGAAAGAGATCTGGAGCAAGACAAAGAGAAGTTTGTTTCACAGATGAAAATGTGTAGGACATAATCTGGACAGGATGAAGGGGTGAGGGGATGAGTTTAAGAAGTGAAACTGTGAAGCAAGATATCTAACGACCAGAGCTGGCCAAATATTCAATATTCTTAATTATTTTTATATGTTTAAGAAGAATTATTTTCACAGAAGACATTTTGACAATCAAATTCAATTTAGTTCAATTTCAGTGGTTGAATTAATTTGTGCCTGTTTAGTTTTATTTTCTAAACTAAAACTGCTACAAGGAGTTTTTGACTGGTTATGACACAGCCACTATTTATTTCAGATACTTCCATATGACCTACAAAACGCAAATGCAAGAAGTTTGGCCATTTCTCTATAGTTTTTCTTAATGTCTGCCACCAGGTTGGATTCTCCAAGCAGGAGTAGATTTTTCTTTAGATAATTTAATTTTTGACATTATATTTTGAGCTTATTATGGTGGAAACACTACTACTTCTGCCCATGGTGGCCTCCAAAATAAATTAAAAAAAAAAAAAAAGAAATGAAAAGTTCATCTAGTATCTTTAAATATTATCACTCCTTTTCCACCAAATGTCACTTAACAAACCACAGCAGTGTCCATGATAAAAGTACAGACTTAAAAAATAATACTTGATTAAAACAGTTTTTGGTTCCTCCTGCATTTTCTGAAGCTTCTCCTGAACCTCTATTGTTATTGTTTAAAGAATTACCATACCAATCCCCTTAAAATGGTACTGATACCAATAGAGTACTTCATTTGATACCCATCGTGTGAATGGAAGCATTCCTAAAATAAGCATTTTAGATTTTTATCAGACACCACAGTCATGTAGTGTAGCCATAATTTCAAACATTTCGGTGGCATCTTGGCATGCCGAACTGCATCAAACTGCGTTAAAATACTTTTTAAATTCACCACATCACAGACTGTATGTATTGTAGCTGCTCCCGTAAGTGAGCAAATCACACATCACGTTAAATCAAGGACACTTGCTGTAATTGGCTCTGAGCTAAACCATACAAAAGGTAATTTTCTTCTAATCTGGATAAAAAAGGAACAAATGAAGGTATGTTAATGGAGAAGTTTCAATACTACTTAGTACTGGGTTATTTCTGTTAAAATCTTAAAGGTATTAAAGTACTGATTCCAGCCCTACCTCTGAGGTCATGTGGAAGTAATTATTTCAATATTAATTTTGTCTATGTGGCCCACCCCTAACATCAACTCAGATATTTAACTAGGCCGTCAGGAATTCTATAATTGAAGTTTAATCAATTAAACACTACACTAGAATATTTGGGTTGAAACTGCTACTTTTACCTACTGTGTTTATACTAATTATATTAACTATTTCACACATTTAATTGGAATTTTTGATGACTTCTCACACAAACCCTTTACCAAGGCGCACAGCTGACGGGGTGGAACATTTCACGAAGTTAATCGAGCAAACATGAACTGAACAAAAATTTAGGTCAAGTGCTGAACTGAAAGATCCATCTGAAAAAGCTGAATAGGTGCACTGGATTAGCTATATATGCTTACTGGGCATTTTAATCACAGGACGCCCCAATTTGAATTCCCATATTCTACTAATAGAGCTATACATAGCATATTATTATCATGCAGTATTGCTTATGATTTGTTATTGCTTTATATCACTTGCCCTAAATCCAAAACACCTCCAAACAGTGGATGATGATGATGTGAGTTGAAGGACTAGCTCTTAACCTTCTGCTCCAGACATCTGATTTTTGTTTTGCCTGTCTGCTCTCTGAAGTGTATCACTCTACTACTCTGGCCTGCAGCCACAATATCCAGGAAGTTTTGCACAGACTGCTGATGTAGGGCAGCTGGTTAGTTTAGGGAGCATCTGATTTGATATGCAGCAGAGCCTTCTATGAGCAGAGCATGCATTCTAAACAACAATATCCCTGTCCATTATTTTCATTTAAATTGGAAGCTAAAATTGCGTGATTAATATTCGATTAATTGCACTCACCTTGGCCAGATTGGTGGACTTCCCAACCCCATTGACACCACAAAAAGTAATGACAAAAGGCCTCCGCTGGCTCTGGGCCTCCATGACATCTCTCAGGATATCCACCCTTCGCTTGGGCTGCAGGATCTGCACCAGGGAGTCTTGCAGGGCCTGCTTTACAGTTGAGGCCACAGCTACACACAAACACACACACGCTCTGTTAGGGTGTCCATGTATCAAGCTTTCATTACACATTATTCTACATGCTATACCGATATGTACTGACACAAGTGATCTCAGAGTTACAATGGCATCATTATACTGAATATAATGAGCTTTGTGACCTGGGTGAGAGCACCACAAAGGGTCATCCTATTGGCTTCTTCTATCACAGATATCCCACTCAATCATCACCTTCATGAGTAAATCTGGACATAGCAGAAGCACAGACTACACCTACCCACAACAATATTTAGTTCACAACACTACCACACACCTGCTAGGGCTGCTGTTACACCAATATTATGCTACATATTCAACCATAATTCAAAAAAGTTGGGACGTTGGGATCCTATTGAAGTTTTTACTGCAGTAATCTTACAGACAACTTTGGGGAAACTGCATTACTGTAATCACGTTACTTTTCCAAGCCTATAGACCCACACTCTCAGAGTAGGACATGTGAGGACGTACATTGCTTTGTCAAAAATCATTGCACCAAATGGAAAATCATTATCAATAGGCGGGTGAGGATCTATAGTCTACTGTAGGTATATTAAAAAGATGAGACTTTACTTACTGGTGAATGTGCCCATGACTTTGCCCTCCAGTTTTTTGGCTACAGAGTCACAGAGCTGGGAGGCAATGTCGGCTGCTACATTCTTTGCTGAAGGATCATAAAGAAGAAGAAGAAGAAATCTCAGATGATGCACTTATAAATGTAGCAGAAAATCAAGAAGCTGAGAGCGAGAAATAGATGTGATATCATACCAATGAGGTGATCCCTCATCTTATCCAATACTGGCTCCATGTCCTCCCGGGTCAGGCTCTTGGACCCAACCAGGCCCTTCAGCATCCCAAACATGCCCCCGAAGCCCCCACCTTTTTTGGAGCTGAAATCAACAAACAAAGGTTGTTCAGAGAACACGATGAAAAAAACGGCACAATATATATTAATATATACTTAAACAACAATCAAAAATGAAATTATAATGAATTAAATAAACAGTCAAATACCTCGTCTTGCTTGTTTCACTGATAACCACTCTCTCCTCTTCCTCCTCCATCTCCCCTTCCTCACTGGACTCATAGTCCACAGACAGCAGGTCACCTTTCATGGAACTTAGCTGCATCCCCTGAAACACATCCAGGACATTCAGAACTTGACAACAGACCCCAAAGTGACTAATACAGACGTCTCTTCGACTACAAACATGTTAGGGCTTCAGTGGAGGGAGTGGGCCATATTTTTTTTCCCCACAATGGTCAAGGCATGACCTGCCCTACTCTGCCTCTGATTAGCTTATCCTGATATTTTGACACATTTTTCGCAGGGATTACATACCACATCAATTTGTGCTTCATTGTTCTGTTCACCACCATTTTGGGAACTGTCTCCATTCCTTTCGCTATAGTCCAGGTCCTTGGTGCTGCTGCCACCCATGTCCCAAACACGCATTTGTTTCTCCCTAGGCTTCTGAGGCTTTGGGGATTTGCTGTAAGTACAATGACAGAATATCAGAATTAATAAATCAGAAATAAGCAATCAGACATGCTTCAACCTGGCAGACTGACAAAAGCTCTTAGCTAGTTCAAAAAAAGTGATAATGTTCCACCTGGGGATCAAAACTGTGCATATTGCTGAAGTGGAACTTTCACATACAAATCTCTTTGTGCATGCTCAGTCTATATGGTGTCTGTGGGTCAGCTAAGTAAACCAAAATATAACTGTAAGAATAGCATTTCTTTTTGTCCACTTACTAACTGGTTAACAAATCTTCAAATTTTAACCAGACACTCAATAGATTACCATTGTGTTTTTGGCTGGTGATTGAGGCAAATCTACCAGCAATTTGTATAGTTTACAAGCATTTGTTTGACATTCGTTTATGTATTTTATCTTACCTTGGCTTTTCACTAGGTGCCCCCCCCTTGTGCCTGCGAAAGAATTCCTCTCTCTTCTTCTGAATGATCTCATCAGGAGTCAAGCCCTGGTTACCATTCTCAACCGTCTTCTGCCCAGAGGACGAAGTCTTGCCCTGATCCACTTTGGCAGGCTCAGCTGCAGGAGCTGGAAATGGTTGGAATATCAGATTAAGTCAGGCTTAAGATTGCGACTAGCAATTTTGAAAGAGCTATGTTAGAACAACCACCCCCAACAGCACTTACCCTCCTTTTTGGTATTTTTATTCTTCTTGCCACCCTGATCCTTGCCTTTATCCCCACCCTTTGTTTCAATCATTGACTTCACAGTTTTTTGGGATTTCTCGGACTCCTTAAAGGACCGCATGTGGCCGGGGCTCCGAACTTTGCTGTTGTCCTCCGCCTCTCTTTTGGTGAACATTTAATTTGTCAGCAATGACAGGACAAAAAAGATTTTGGTTAATGAAGCATCTTTAAATGTCACTGAAATGACACATCTGATTCTCACAACTTATTTTGTATAGGATATACATTATGAAATTAGTGATGTAGGAGACAACTCTTTGACAGTATAAGCTCCAAAGCACGTGGTGAGGAAATATGTCATCAGTATGATACATAAAATGTGGACTGATAATAGCAGGCAGAGGAGCTGTGCAAAGCACAGCATGTCACAGTCCAGTTTGTTTTTTCTCCTTTTTTGCCAAGTTGTTTTTTTCCCTCATTGCTTGGGAAGGGGGTCTTTTAGATTTGTTTTAACAATCAGAAGTAGGCCTTAAATTACAAAAGGTTGAGAACTCCTACATTAAACTGTTGCGCTGAGTTTCCTCGTTATACAACTGTCCTTTACCTGAGAAGCATCTTGAAGTCATCCTCGAATTCATAGCTGTAGTTGAGAAGCTTCAAAGCCCCCTTCTGCTCCAGCTCATTTTTATAACGATCCCTAAAATGGAGCTGGACGTCATCTATGAACTTGTCCACTACGTCAGCGTCAGGATCTTCTGAAAACCCACCTGGACAGAGACAGAGACGAGAGTGATGTTTAACACGGCTACTGGTCACAGCTGTGAAGTGGACGTCACAGCGGCGTTTGATTACAAATACTTCAAACGTGCAGTGTGCAGTGAACTTACCACAAAAATCAGCTCAAACTCATTGTCGAGCTTGTATTTAAGATTCAGGGCCTCGTGAGTGAATGAGTTGTTCCCACTTCGCTCCTGTAACGTCACAAACAGCGGCGACATGTCAACACGAGCACAACACCCACACAACACATGTCGCTACAGCTAACAGCTAACAGTTAGCCCTTCTATATTTTCCTAACAACTTAAAACAAGTCACTGCTGAACGAATTAAATCAACTTTAAGTGCGCATTAAGGTGGTTCGCGGGCTATTCACGCCTCAGAAGTCGCTTGTTTTAAACACCAACGTCTTTAGCAATGAGCTAACGTTTGCTACCGTTGCTAGCATTAGCATTAGCATTAGCTGTCCCGGGCATATGGAGACTTAAGACACAGACAACTGCCTCTGTTGCCCTGTCGCTGTGTCCCACCTGAAGGATGACGGAGCGGATCAAAGCGTTGACGGGCCCGGTGAAGGAGGCGGTGACACCGGCTCCCTGAAAACACCACAGCACTATCCCCCCTTTGCTGAAGATGGTGAAGAAATCCAGCATCTTGCCACCACGTATCTAGATTTAAAAAAAAACACACGCACGGGGAGAGAAAACAAGGTGAAACGAAAGCCCTGTGAAAAAAATGAATGGTTCGGTAAACCCTCAGAGTGCCAGTGCCTACTCGTCAGACAGTTAAACCTTACCAGATAATACTTAAAACAGATAATAAATCCACCACCAGTGTAAAACTGTTTTTCGACACGTCAGATGGAGAACCGGGAAATGACGTGCTCTTCCGGGATTTTTTTTTTTTTTTTTCCATTTTTGATTTTGCGCATGTGCGGTTTCCATACTTGCAGTGCCTGGCAAGTATGATGTGTTTTTTAGCCACCGGAAAATTCCGTGGATAAGGGTCCGGGGGCGCAGTTGCGACTGTAGCACGAGGTGGGGCCACAGGCAGTCAATCTGAATAACAATCAGAGCGGCCCTGACCTCCACGGGGCCCTAAGCAAAATTCTGCTAAGGGGCTTTCCTAACTGCCCAGAGAGCCATTTGCCACATAGTCGCACCTGACACCTCAGTGCTTACAATCCTCCCTCCATTAAAACAGTGTGGTCCATCTGTCGATCAAAGAACAGACCTATAAAGAATAGAATGGGTACAAAAAACAATATTTATTGAATATAATATTTTGTGCAGAATCATAAGATGAGGGATATTGACATTAATATATAAAATGTGAAAAATACTAAAACATAACACTGAGCTTTGGGGCTTCAGTATTTAATCAATCATCACTCACTGTCAATGCATTCATTTCCAGTGGTAGACAGTAAGTACAATTACATGAAGTACTATACTCATTTTGTACTTTACTTGAGTTCCATTTTATCCAACCTTATGCTTCCACACTACATCCCAGAGGCAAATACAGTACTTTTTAATCCACAAAGCTGGAAAAAAAAGCTGTTTTCTGACTTCTTAGAGATACATGGTTCTCACAGTACAGAGATGATATGCAGACATTAGATGGTCTTATAGGATATGATGCATTGCTGTAGATCAAACTAGCCACAGTGGCTTATAAAGTAGATAAAATGAGCTCAACCTTAAACATCTACTGCAGTAAACACAGTAACATTAATGCAATAGTTAGGCTACATTATGCTGAACTAATCTAGCATTTTTAAGTAAATAAATAAATTTCTCTGACACTTCGCAGTTGCTTATTCTGTTAATTGTAGCTGAAGTCGGGTATAACTTTAAAAAAAACCAAGAACAGGAAGCCAGCTCCTCCCCATTTTATCTTGCACATCTGTTTTCATGGCAACAGAGAACAAATATTTTCAAATTTTCAACATTTATAACAAAACATTTAGCTTGTATTATGAGTCTTTGAACCTGGTCAACAACAAACTTGAAACAAACCTTTTTAGAGTAGCTAACACTATATTGAGTCGTTCTCTGTTGCTCCGGACACCACTTGCCAAGGACCATGGTAAGTTTTTTGACATTTGGTTAAAATAGAAGCAATGCCTTGCCACTCTTCATAGACATGCAAAATCCTAGTTTTCAAAGGCATTTCGGTTTCTCCGAAAGGAGAACCACACTCTGACTGCGCTGGAGCTAGAGGCCTGGGACTGTGAGCAGCATTTGTTGGAGCGAGCTAGTGCATTAGGATGGAGCAAGAGGAAGAGAACTAAAAGCTCAACCAGGTTGGAAGCAGTTGTGGACGCTGAACATTTAAAAATGTGCCTGAAACTGAACCCTTTCGGATTTTTTTGTATAAACTTCATCAGTACATCAACACATATGTGTGTGTGTGTGGTCTCCCCAGCTGAATCTGAATGCCCAGCGTCAAGCCACGGGTGACAGCCAGATCCAGGAGAAGAAACAGATTTTGGCGGAGTTGGTAGAGGAGGAGTGGTGTCTGGATGCCATGATGGAGCTGGAACGCTGCAAGGCCCTGGAGACTGAGAAGCAGATTGATGAGCTGCGCACTCAAGAGAGGATGAGGGGGGGGGATCTCTGCTGGGAAATACACACACAGTCATTCATAGATTGATTTGATTTGGTGAATGAAGTTGAAAAAGTTTCAGACACTTTACCAACTTGATGGCATCTTCTAGTATAGAGGGAAAAATGATTTTAATTCACTTGAGCCACCCAAAGCACCTTCCTCCTTTTTATAAGATCCCTCTTCCTAGTCATCAGGCTTCACATTCTGTATTTAAGTAAAAATACATACTTGTAGATACTTAGATACTTGTTTAAAAAAGACTCACAGTTTTCATTTGTGTGTTGTCCTGTGTTATTTCCCAGTGGGATGCAGCAAATTTATGATCAGATCCAGAACATTTGGGGGACAACAAAGAGCAGGAGATGAAAGAGTGTGAGAGAGAGCAGATGCAAGAGAAGTTGAAGATGCACCAGGAAGACCTCAAGGTACAGCCTGTGCAGAGAGAACACACACAAACACTCAAAATAAGAACACTTACAGAGTCACATACATGGTCAGAGAGATGTGCATCCACATGTGAAAGTATGTTTCCTCTTTGACTGGCTGTCTTCTTCCTGGGCCTAAAGAAGACGAGGGAGGAAAAACGGCATCTGCAGGAGGACCTCAGGCATGTCAGTGCTGAGATCATGCAGGCCAAAAAGCAGAGGAGAGAGGAAGAGAAGCTGGCTGACATAAAAGATATGGAATACCTCGAAAACAAACAGGTCAGATGAAAAGCAAATTCTCTCCATAGATAGTGTCCACAGTATGGGTGTGACATTTTCAATATTGAATAAAAAAAAACAATTGAAATGAGATTTGTGTGTCAATAATCAAATCTAAAGGCAGAATGAGCAGTTCTCCCCAGTATTATTTTCTCTCCAAGCTTACTCATGATGGGCCTGCAGAAAAGCCCTAATTTCATCCAATATGTGTTTGCCAAATTAATGGTGCATTATTGCTGAATGACAGAAGGCTAAAAACAGACAAAAGCCCAGTAAGAGAAACTACCAGTCAGTTGCCCAATCCATCTCAAAAGACAGACATTTTAAATGTTAAATCTCTTCAAGTGCAAGTTTAAAGTTAATACTGGATCACAGCTTAAATTGTTTAAAGGTTTAGTGCAACAGAAATAAATTTAACGTGAGTTTAGAATAAATACAGAGAATAAAGAGAGGTTTAAATTGAATTTTTATTCATTTTAAGTTAAAAAGTTTGGTGCAACATAAAGTTGAAACGTTTAAAAATGAATCCTTGCTGGTGCAACCCATCCTCAGTTTGATGTATTCTATCATTTAGATATTGTTGTCTTTTCAAAGTGTGTGTTTCATAAATTGACGTTTCATGACCTCTGCAGGAGCAGGAGGCAGAGTATGCAGCAGAGCAGAGACCAATCAAGAAGGAGAAGGAGTTTGCAGATTGCCAAATCGAGGGCTTGGCATGAAAAAGCAACAGACTACAAGGCAGAGCAGGTCAGGAATAAAACCACCAGCTGACCTACTGTATTTAACCCTATTACAGATTAAAATTCTCTCATCACATTTTTAGAGGTATGTCTGCATGCAGTGTGTTTGTGTGTCTGTGCAATTGAAGTATGAGCTTCGTGGTCGGAGAGACACAGAAAGCTCAAACTGAGAATGGAGGAGAAAAGAGAAAGAGCTGGCTACAAAGAAAGTGCAGGACGAGGCGATGCTGAAGGCTTGAGGCTGGTTGGGAGAAGGAAGAGTTTGAGAGGGAGCTGAAGTAAGAAACTTTTTTTTTTCTCATTTTCACAATGTCAGATCACATTACTTCAAGATTCAAAGTAAAAGTAGAATATGACTTACAACCTACAGTAGGATTGTTCAGTCAGTGTAGTAAAAAATGCACCTCGTATTCATGCTTTAACATGTTTCCATTTTATTCAAACTATTTCACACATTCAGTTGTCCCATGTCTGCCAGGTGTAAGCCTGGGGGATCATATGATTGCTTGCATGTGTGTGAACGTGACCAAAAGATTGTACAGCTTGTCCACAGCAAGGCTTTGTCTTTTTTGTGCACATTCATGATTGTATGCTGAAGGACCTCTGTGATTCAGGATTTCTGAAAAACTTTGAAAACACCTTGAAAAAGCCAGAGGCATTATGTTTTTTGGGTCATCCTATTCTTGTGAATGCGATGGCCCAAGAATGCAGTATATTAATATTTCCATTTTCTGCTACTTTACACTTCTCTACTATATTTCAGCGGGAAATGTAGTCACTAGTTAGATTTAACATACAAAAAATATGGTCAGTTAAAGCCACGATAAGGAGTTTTAACTGGTTATGAAAAAGTCTCAGTTTAATACTGATGCCTCTATATAACTTATGTAAGCAAACAAGACCATCAGCGAGAAGATCCGCTATTTCAATAGTTCATTCTTATTGCCTGCCACCTGGTCAGATTCTCTTCTGAAATCAGATAAAAGGAGCCTGAATTTCTATTTTCACAAGCATAGTTACAGTGAGTTTTACATTAGCAGTTAAAATAAAGCAGGAGGGGATTATTATTTTGATCATTTTGTTTTTGACGTTAGATTTTGCGGTTGTTAATGTGGAAACTTTACTGCTTTTGTTCACAGGGGTCTCCAAAATCAACAAAATCTGAAAGTTCCTTTTTGTATCTTTATAAAGTGTTATGCCTTCATTAAACCACACAACAGTATATATGCTAAAGTAATTAACATAAATTCCACTGCAATCCACAGTATAACAATCACAGTGGACATCCTTCCTGTGTGGTATTGCTACTATTATTTAAGATCTGATAATTCTTCCACTCTCAGAAATACATTGCCATTTGGTTACCACTCCATATTTCCTTCCTCATGTTTTTTCTTGTTCAATTTCTCAGACATGTCTTTGTAGATATTTTTTTTGTCATTTTTTGTATATTTCACCTGATATTGAAAGAAAATGTGAAAATGAAAGCCTGACTCCAACACAAAAGCCATTACATGTACCAACTTCCCCTGTTGTAAAAATATTACAGTGGTATTAACATTAGTTCCTGTGACACTGCCTTCAGGGGGAGCTGCAAATGCATAGGTCAATATACAGCACGGTTTTCTAGATTTGTAGCTACAAATATGACACTTTGCCAGCTTGCTTTCATATTTTACCCTTATTTTTTCTTATATGAGGTCATTAAGTATATTTTATCTTACAGGTATTATTTATTGGGGTAGAAAACTTTCAGCTTCTGTTTGTTTTTTAGACCTATTTAATGTCCTAAATTATGTTTGTATGACAGAATTGAACCTTTTCAGAAAGGACTGGCCTGGTCAAGATAATGAAATGAGTCCTATTCAACATGCATTTAAAATATCCAAATTGTATATAAAACTGTGTCTCGGTTGCTTTAGGGATTTAGAACATCAGTGGCTGTGGATTGCACTGGTTCATGTTGTCTTTCCTCTTTCTTCATGATAAAATATCGTCTCTGAGATCAGAAAGCAGTCTGATTCTAGTCTATGAAATGTTCTTTTTGTTAAACATCAGCACCACTCAGCTATTCTGATATAATTTAATTGTCCATACACATGCTTTTGACAAAGGGTTAACTTCCCACCAAGTCAAGTGTGAAATTTGAGACTCTTTGCATATGAAGTTTGGCTGCACATGCTGAGGCGTCACTTTCAGCAGTCACCAACTTCCTCTTTTTCCTGATGATGTCAGTGGCTGTGGACACATTTTTCACATCGTCTTTGTTACGTTCTGTTGCTGTAAGTAGATTATGTCACACTGTTGCAACAGTTATTCATTAAACTCTGAGTAATTTATGTATGGGGAAGAGAAAATCCTGTATTTAGTGGAAGGATTTTGGTGAGGAGTTGAACAAACATGATGATGTTAACAACATGCATGGTAAGTTAAGGTTTTTTTTCTCTTGATTCATGTCTGTGCTTCCACAGCTTCATGACCGGACTAGGAAGGATTTATAGATATCAAAATGTATAATCAAGTCAGAAACATGTACAGTTTGTCTTTCTCCACAGACATAGATTTCAGGAAGGATTGAGATGACAGAACACCCTAAATATTTAGAATGGGCGCATCTGTTCCCCCAATAACAACATGAAAGCAGCAGCAACTTTCATTTTGACAAACCGCTTGCCTGAGAGCCTTATATTTATTACAGAGCATTATATTCCATTACAATTTTGAATTGTCACAAGGTGCCTGAATTTTGTGTGCCTGTGTGTGCGTGTTTTCTTACATAAAACCATCCCCATTATAAAGTGATGCAGAAAAAGCACAAAGTGGTTCATACAAAAAAATCATTACAAATTTCCTGGTCGAGGCACCCTGCTCAGAGGGACAGTTTGGGTTATTTGATGTGGGATTGAAGAGGTACTTATCGATGGTTAGTGTATTAGCTACAGTAGATGGCAGTCACCACGCCCCCATTTTGGAGAAGTGCGTGTGTGTGTGTAGGTGGACCTTTTTAAGTGTATGCTATATTTAGAATATTGTCACTGCTTTACCTTGTTGCCAGACAGCCTTTTCTGGCTGGAATCCTGGTTATATGAGAAAAATACTGCCCTCTCAAAACAAATCAAACTTCATAGGCAAAATCAGTAATTTTATCTGGCAGAACACAGGAGATGCTGGTCTAATGTTGCCTCCATCTGTTATTGTGTGACTTTGGTGTTTTAAAAGGATACTGTAGTTTGGCTTCACCGAAGCCACACAACAGCACAGACACACTAACAGACCGAGGCAGGGGTAGGCCAGAGACTCCTGTGTTCTACCAGGTAAAATTACGGATTTTGCTTGTGGAATTTGGTTGGTTTGGAGAGAGTGATATTTGCTTATATGAGGGCAGTTTCTTGTCAGAAAAGGCTGTGTGACAGCAAAGTAAAGTAGTGAGCATATTCTAAATATAGCATACCCTTATACTGATGATGATTTTTTTTAGATGGACCTTTTGACCCTGCAGTTCATTTTTTAGCTTCTGTGCTGGTACTCCTCTCTGCTGCTCCGAACTGGGGCTGTGCTGGCTGCTATCTACTGTAGCTAATATACTGATTATCGACAAGTACCTCATACAACCCTGCATCGATTAATCAGTACTATTCCTTTAATATCTGCCCCCGCAGTGGTGAAATGAAACCTACACCCTTGTCTTATTCATTTCAGGTTGGTTCCAGAAACTCTTGAAATCAAGAGTATCTGCATCAGGACGTGAACAAGAGGCAAAAGTGACAAAAAACACAGTTTCTTCTATCAACAGCGCGTCATCTTCATCTGCATCGTCATTCAGTTCTTCATCATCATCACCATCAGGGACAGCCCCTTCTAAATCTCTACAGTCACACTCTGCTCTGAGCTCACAGCTAAGATTGAGCCGAGAGTATGATGTGTTCGTGTGTCACAGCTCGGTGGACAGTGACAGTGAAGAGGCCGGACGCCTGGTCTATTTCCTGGAGACTTCACCCCGCAGCCTTAGGTGCTTTCTGCGACACAGGGATGACTGTCCGGGAGGTGCAATTTCTACAGAGTTATGCCAGGCTGTGCAGAACAGCCATGTATGGGCTCTGCTTATCACTCCTAACTTCCTGCAGGATGATTGGTGCAAGTATGTGATGCACCAGGTTCTGACTGAGGCGCCTATGTCCAGTCGGATTATTCCACTGGTTCAGAACCTGTCGCACTCTCAATATCCTCAAGAACTGAAGTTCTACTTCTACATTGACCTTAGCCGTAACCCTAAGTGGGGTTATACTCAGCTTAGCAAGACTGTGCTCAAATGTAAGTAATGGAAGAAATTATGTTCTTTGGGCCAAGTTCATCAACAGAAATTGAGATGGACATAGTGTACATTTTAAATTGATATCTGTTGAAATCAACTAAGAGTGAGATTCTTCCTTTCCTGAATATGTCAAATTAGCATTTTTTATTTTTTTTTGGTCAGCTTGTATAATGATTCTGCAGTCTTTGCAAGGCAAGCCATCCTTAAAGGAGAAATCTGTAACATATTTACTGTAATGTATCATAAAATGACCATGATATGTCATCAGAGATTACGGAAACAGTCTAAATTGAAAAACTCGCTTCTCTGACGTTAATGCAACAGCTGCACCGCCCCCCAGAAATTTCTATTCTGGGCCGGAAGACTGTTTTTTTTTTTTGCGGTTTTATGTTAATTAGAGTTCAAATTAATGTTGAATGTGCGCCAAATGAGTCAGCATCCGTACATGAGTTTATACAAAATCATTAATAATATTTTAGAAGGAATACATTTTTATAACGGTTAGAATTTTGCAATATGATATTGGTGTCTGGCAGGCAGTGAGACAGGCAATCACTGAACTCCACCTCCACTCAGAGTGTGTATTTTGAGAGCAGTGGGCTTTTGTTTTCAGGATAATGGTTTAATTTTATATTCACAAACAAATGACAGTTATAAACAGCTGATCAGCTTACAGTGTAGGACTCATTGCTTGTGATTGTTAAATTGCATCTCTGCACTCATTTCATGCCTCTGCAGTGCAGCCCGCCCGAGCTTCCTCAAGTCTGGGGAGGAGGGAGCTCTCTCCCCTCAACCACAGACTGTAATATTAAATAGAGCTTTATCCTATTTAATATACCGTTTAGTATATTGGCTCCAACTTGCTATTTGAACTGCTGTACTCATTTTTAATAATTCTTAAATAATCTACTGTTGTTTTCTTCTCCAGACCTGGAGGACCTTGTTAAAAATGACAAGACACTTGATTGCAACATGGACAGCTCTGGCAATGGACTGAGTGAGGACAGCTCAAAAACAGACAATATGATGTCAAAGCACGATCCCACTGGGACTTCTATCCCGCTGGAAGTGCTAGAGAAGAAAGATGGAAGCTTCTGCGATGATTGCTGTGATCTTCATCAAGAGTAGTTACAGACTGTGATGAAGGGCAGGAGGCTCTGAATGGAAAACACTGCTGCTATTGTACAAATTCCACTTTGGTGAATGGAGCCAACTATTTAATGATAATAATGTGGTCCCTGTCAACCTTGCTGCCTCACCTCATACCTCCTTGGCCAGTCCTGTCCCATACCCGTCTTCTAACTCTGTGGTGTTTGTTATTGTCAAATGTCAGATCTCTCGCAAATAAATAATTTTGCTGCAAGGATTTCATTTTGTCAGATCAGTTAGAAAGAAGAAATCCTTACTGAAACTTGGTCAAGTCGAGGTGAGAATGTGTCCTCGCAGTTTTAAGTATTTCAGCTTTTTGGTTTGTGGAGGTGGACTGGGGTGACTCACACAGATAATTTCATATGTTCTTCATGCTCTCTTGGGAACCTTTTCTCATTTGAATGAGTTAGTTTTATGATAAATGGCACAACCCTTTTACTTTGTATTTTAATCTCGACCCCTAAAATCTAACTCTGGTTTGAGTCAGAAACTCTGATCTTTTAGCTTTTATTATGCATCGTTTTGAAAGGG
Organism: Lutjanus argentimaculatus; assembly: GCA_034769285.1. Taxonomy (NCBI): domain Eukaryota; kingdom Metazoa; phylum Chordata; class Actinopteri; order Lutjaniformes; family Lutjanidae; genus Lutjanus; species Lutjanus argentimaculatus. Next base: position 11,867,932 of record JAWZSL010000001.1, read on the forward strand.
TCTTGATTTAAAGTGATTTTAACATACATGTATGCTGCCCCTCTGGTTCCTCTTTTACTAAGGACCCTAGAGACACTGTGAAATCTTTTAGTCTTGCTCAGTTGAGAGAGAGTTGAGACTTCCACTCACCTAAAGTGACTCACCCTGGACATATTTCTTCCTCTGTTTTTTTTTCTTCAAAGTGTTTATCTCTGGGAGGGTAGCTCATCTGTTTTTGGCAACAAAGCTATTATTTTTAAGGCTGTCTTTGACCTCCTGCTCCACCACTGTCCACTTATATTTCTCCTTGTGTCTTCAATATATGTATACCAAATATGTCTGCAGATGATTTACAAAATAATTTCATCATGCACGTAAAGTTGTACTTGATTCTGTAGCACCAGTAAAGGACAGTCTGATGGTGTCATATGAAATTCTAAAAGACGTAATGTCATCAAAAAGCGGTTAAAAGAAATAAGGTCCACTGCAACAAACTGCCACATCCCCAAAGTCCTTTTCAAAACCATCCAATCCGCAATTAATTCCCACCTAGTCAACAGACTGAAGTCCTCCTTCATGATATGTGAGCAATTCTGTACTCCTTCACACAAAATAAATGATATCAAGGCTCAGGTTGATCGTGTCACCAGTGATCCTCTCTACACTGCGACCCCTCTGTCATGCTCAGTCATTTCAAGGCCCTCTCATTGTGCACTTTGAATGACACAACTGCCAAACTTTAGCCTTCATCATGTCCTTCAGATGTTTTGCGTGCCAGATTTATGGAGGAAGGTTTTAAAAGTGACCCTCTCACCATTTTATCTTGTAACTAGCTCTCTGTCCACTGGCTTTGCTCCATCCTCCTTAAGCATGCAGTAATGCACCCATTTCTCCTTGCCTTGACCCTCTGGATTAAAAAACCCCACCAATTTCTAAATAAACTTAGGGTGTTGACTTAAGGGTCAAATGTGCAACATTTAAGGAGATTTACTGGCAGGGTATGGAAGGAATGGAATATGAGATTGATAAGTCTTTTTATTAGTGTATCAGTGTTTTTGCTATTAGAATGAGATGTTTGTATCTACCGAGGGTCCGGATCCTGGCTCTAGATATGGCCTTTTGCATTTTGCAGAGTTTTGCAGCCATTGTAGGTTCTCCTACATGCTTGGAAGAGGAAAGTGACACAAGGTGTTTGTAATCTACAAGCTCACTGCCAGTCACAGCTACATCCTACGTACTGGTCCTTTAAAGTTGATTTCTTTTATGAAAAGTCATAATATCTTTGAAACAGTTCAGTCAGATTTCCGTTTATATCATAGTACTGAATCTGCCCTCATTAACATAACAAATGATTTTTTACTTACAGCTAATACTGGAGATTGTTCAATTTGCCTGAGTCACAGTTTGCTCATTTTTTTTCAGTTGAATCTCTTTGAAAAGTTGTTTTGTATCAGGCATACTGCTTCAGATTGCTTCAAAACCAGATGTTACAAGTTGATGCCTCCTCTTCTGTGGCTTCTGTGGTAGATTAATGTTATTCAATGTATTCAGGGTAGTCAAAATGACTCATGCCTTCAGCTAGGACAATCAGCTGCTATCTATTATATATATGTATAATAGCATATTACATTATTATATTGTATGTATTCATCATGTCTACTAGAAGACAAGACACATCAGCCCTCTTTTAGCCTCTCTTCACTGGTTAACAATAAGTTTTAAGATTGATTTTTAAGATTTTGCTTTTCACCTAAGCACTTCATGGTGTAGCTCCCATTTATATCTCTGAATTGCTGCTCTCCTGCAAACTAGAGCACAGCCTCAGGTCCTCAGGCTGGGCTCTGCTGGCTGTTCCTGCATCCTGGCTCAAGATTAAAGGTGACTGGGCTTGTAATCAGGGCCCCTCAGCTCTGGAAATCCCTGCCTGGAGATCTGAGGCTGCAGAAATGCACCATCTTTAAAACCACTTCCTAAAACTTAATATTTAAAAAACAGCCTTTATAATGATAGCACACCGTTTTATTTCTGACCTGTCTTATCTGTTTTATCCTGTATTATTTTTTCTCCATTCTTATTGTTTGGGTAAATTATTTTTGTATTATATTAATTGTCAGATTTTATTTGTCTAATTGCAGTCCTAAATGTTTTAATCCTGGTTCAAAGATGTCGAACGCTTTGTAACCTTGTTTTGAAAACCACTGTATAAATAAAAAATATGATGATGATGACAATGTAGAGAGTCACTCTTCCTCTTTTTACCAATAGGCATGTGTTAAGGATGTTCTTCATACAGGGAACAGGAAACATTTTATTCCAAGCAGCACAGGGGCTTATTTCCTGTATCAGATGTAGAGAAGTCCAGTGTGGTGACCTAGTTAAACAGCAGTTCGCTCATAGTCTCAGCTTGTTACACATAATTCAGTGAATTGCAGTCCATAGGCCTACTTTAAGTTTACATGTGTTTATACTTAAAATGTTTAAATAATAGAAATATTTGAAAAAATGTTACAACTTTTTAGAGGGGGATAGTTGGTAAATTGTTGCTATGGTGACGGGCAATTGTGGGAAGTACCTTAAAATCAAAATGTTCTCAAAAACATGCTTTTACTGAAAACAAGGCTATATAAATCCAACTTAAAATAACTTACTATAACTGTGCCTGACTCTGACACTCTCCCCTTGAAGAATCTGGCTTGCATGTTCTATGGATGAAAGAAGGATTTTCAAACTGGCTATACAGTCAAAAATAGTACAAAATGCTGCCTACAATTAAAATGCCTGCACTGGACTATATATCACAGTTATATTCTAGGAGAAAGTATTGTTGTTAAAACTGTGTAAGCTTATTGACTAGAAATGTACACAAAAGTGGAACACCATATGATTTGGGTGGGATATTGAGTTCCAAGCAGTATTTTACAGTAAAAAGAAAAACTGAACTCAAAAAATATAAATGAAAATGATGTTTTCTCCCTTTGTAATAAAAAGCAGTAAACATTGTCTCCGAATAGCCTAATGCTAATGTAAGAAGTCAATCTCAGTCAGCATATAGCAACACATTCATTTGAGCATTTTACAAAAAACCTTCAAATTAAAAATTAAAATAATATATTTTCTTAAAGGAATTTTGCCTAGATATTGAACAATTAGTCAGCTTTGGAAGCCTTCATGATCTTCTCAGTGTCATGTAAAAGACCCCATTTAAACAATTAAACACTAAGACATGGATTTTCATATTACAGCCTTTAAGTAAAATTGACACCATACAACAGGAGGCACTAAAGCCTTATAAATGCTTGTGATCCCCCTTTAACATAGTTTAAAAAAAGACAGTACAGACTGTAATATGATGGAAATATTGTCTTGAGAACAACATCTAAATCTCACTGTGCAACTCTAATGTGTACTGAATGAAAATAATTAATCTTGTATCTCATGTTTACCACTAGGTGGTGTATTTTCCTGTTCTATCCGATAGAGGGCATCTGGCTGCAATGGTAATGAGAGATACCCTCATGAAGGTGTGATGTCTCTGGGCTCAGGACTGCTGTCATGATTTTATCAGAAATAACAGTTATTACTGTAACTTAATATCTTTTGTATGAGTGTGTGTGTGTGTGTGTGTGTGTGTGTGTGTGTGGTGTGTGTGGTGTGTGTGTGGTGTGGGTGTGTGCGTGCATGTGTGTGAAAGAGAGAGTGAGAGCAGAATTGCCACAGACTTGCCCACAACAAACTGCTGAGAGTGGCCTGACCTTTTCACTGAAGCAGACTTTAGGGGAAGTGTAATTCCTACTGACGTAAAAAGCAACTTAAACCTTCCTTTTGCTCTCTGTGAACTATCTCTTAAACACAGCAAGAGCTCAGACTAATGACTCTGGTCTGCTGGTATTAATATTCTAAGTCACACTATTTCTGACAGAATGGTTCTAGCTCAGCTTGCTGGAACAAAGTCTGAACATGTTGAGGAGTTGGAGGGAAAACCCTCTCTCCACCATCCAAAGAAAAACTTTTGAGTTCTCTGTTAGGTACGATTAAATGTCCTTGGCAGCACCTTCTCTTGTTAATCAAGCATACTGGCACTGATCCATTTCAGAAAGCTGGCATTTAAAACACTGAATGTAGAATATCAGGTATTCATTGAGTCAACTGGAGCAGAACATTTGTGATCCTGTATTATTATTTATTTTTTGACACAGCCAAGGCCTTTGGGTCCACCATCTGCCTCCAAGAAGTGCTACGTGTTCCTTTTATTCCTAATTCTTATTAATACTGTATCATCCTCCCACGTCCCCATCCCCCTAAACAACAGCAGACATTTAGGACCACAATAAAACACACTTGATAATCGCCTCTTTTGTGGCAAGCCAACATTGTAACATAAAAATTTAGACTAATCTCTGAAAGGCACAGATGTTCTAAAAGGCTTTTATCATAACAAATCCTCCTCCAGATGACACACACATACACAAACACACACAGAGTGAGCCTGCTAGCTTCCAGGAAAAGCAGATTCACATGTAACATACATAAATTATACTTACTTTCAAACCAATTCATAGTCAAGACATATGCATCAGCATCAATATACAGATTGCATCTATCTTTACTTTCAGGTGAGGAGTTTCATTGGCAAAATTGTGACAAAATATATTTGTAACAGCAGGACTTGGTCAGAAAAACATGGGTTGACATTTAAACCCCTCAAATATAATGGCATGGACAGAAAATGTAAGCAATGTTGGGGGAGAAGCCTTGCTGCCAAAAAATCAGCTGGAGAAAACTACTCCAAACCCCAAAACACACTTCAGGGCACACCACACAGAAAACAATTTTTAATAATGTTATCTTACCAGTCTGTTTTTGGCCAGGATTACAGTAGCTTCCTGGAATCTGGTTGTCTGGCCAAGAAACTGTTCGACTTATGACAGTGGGCAAAATGGCAAATTGATTTTTTCGTATTGATTAAACAAATGAGATATACCATTTTATATATTATGAGCTTTAAAGGTGTGGTAGGCAAATTTAGTTAATGTTCAGAAGAGCCAGGCTAGCTAAACTAACCTGCTCCACATTGACCATATTTTCTTGGCAAGAAAACAAATGAATGTGTTTCCCAAAGTGCTGGACTATTCTCTTAAGTTATATTATGTTATCTGCAAAAGACAGCAGAGCAACATTTGCATCCAACAATGTGATATTGCTTGCATATGGACTTTCACCCAAATCTAGTTTGTTTAATTTGGATTGCGAAACAAGCAACAAGCATAGCCTAATATTTGTAAATGCAACAAACTTGATGGTCAAGTCCTCTCAACAGTGAAGGGGACTATGTCTTCTGAGTGTAGTCTGCTTACAATGCTTGTTATTAGACTGCACAGCAACATTTATATGTTTAAGTATTCAGACCAGTACAGCCACCTATCTTTGAATTTATGCAAAGATATTCTTTCCAAATATATGCAAAAGGTAGTGGCATGTTCTGGCCAATTCTCAGTACCAGTTTTGGTTAGTCTAAAATCCATTTGGATGATTTTTTATTTTTATATTTGGCTTTTATCCCTTTAATTTATAGGACAGCTGAGGCTATGACAGGAAAACGGTGGTGACATGCAAGAACAGGCAGGAGTCAAACCCAGGACTGCTGCTGGGCAGTCACAGGCTCAGTACATGGGGCAAACACTCTACCAACTGAGCTACAAGGCCATCAATTTGGATGAATCCTAACCCAATAGGAGCCTCAGAGTAAGACTAAATGTATAAATAGCTGACGTGCAAAGTATCAGCCTCCCAGAAATTTAAACATGAAGCAAGAAAAGGAAAGCTGGTGTGCTTTGGACCACCAACAGTATGGAAAAGCACTCAGCTGTTAGTCACCACGGTGGTCTCTATACTGGGCGCGGCATTACTGACCTGGACGTTTCTATCTGTGGTGAGTAAATTCAGCTTGCCGTGCTACAGTGAAGCACCAGCTGAGTTAATTAAAGGAGAGCAGGAGATCCAAACATTTTTGGGGGTTTCTAGTGAACATAGGCCAGACAGTGCAACGAGACACGAGAAGACTACAAGTGCAACAGCTAATGGTTTTACACAACGAACGCAAAAAGAATTTTAAATACTATTATGCATCACATTAGATGAAGTCATACGTACTCTGTATCATAAGCACTTTATGTAGGTTTGTTTGTACAATACAGAACTATTTTATTTGCATCATTTTGGAGTAGGCTACTATAGTTGCTTACACCTGCTCTCTCTTGGAGCTCAAGAGTGGCAGGACATTTGAACCATTCCTTCCTCTTGTACATCAATCATTATGGGAAATGTGAAGTCTCCTGCCAACAAAAAAAGATGAACTGAGAGCTTTGGTGAACAGCCAGTATATGTGTAAGGAGTTTAGTTTGCTCTGCTTCACACAGACAGCAGCTGTCCAGCTTCTCTTCAACTGTTCCTTGAGGTTCAGAAAGGTGCCTACACTACGGAAGACCTCTTGCTTTGTTTCAGTGCCAAAGAATACAGTAGTTGTCACAGCTCTCTGAAGACCTTTGAAAGGCTAGTCCAATGTATAGACCGTATATTAAATAGTCGAATGGAGCTTTCGGGCCAGAAAAGTGAAGCCAGTGCATTCTTTCTAATGGACAGCAGGATCAACTCCCCTGGCTGCAGAAGTCTGATTGCATGTACCCTTATGGCAAAATGACTCATCTTCTTACTTGATTTATGACCTCAGTATACAGTTTCCTCATGAGTTTATGGTCTCAATCACTAGTTTCAAGTCTTCTTCAATAAAGCACGATGTTCAGTTTGTAAATTATGGTCCCTGTTTAGAGTAAAACAAATGATAAAGCAGGGTATGCTTTGGGGGGTGGCTACCATGTGATTGTCATTCCAGGGCAACACGCAGGGTTTTTTGAAACTCACATCAAACTTGATCAAGATTCTGTTACTACCTTGCCTATTTCTCGCCTAAAATGTTTTCAGACTCACATTTTAGTGTACTATTTAGCTGCAGGTTGGGGCCATGCATGCTGCCTTCCTTTCCTGCTGAACAGACGAGCCAAAACCAAGCACTGCCCAAGTCGCTGTATGTCACTCACCAGCTACATGCTCATCGGTACTGTGCAGCCTCTGGTTGCAAAGACAGCAAACCCCATAGTGCCAAACTCAAGGCTTCGAAACGGTAGTCCACAAACCAGTGTGTGAGATTGGATCACACTTGGTCCAGTGCAACATGAAGATCCTGCAAACTGATTTCCTGGACTCGCTGCAGTTTGCATACTGACAAACATGGGACTGGAGGATGCCATCATCTTCCTGCCATCTTCAAAAGGTCTTCACTATTGTTGGAGGAATACAGACTGATCAGTGCCAGTCCTGACCCCCATGGAGCCCTAAGCAAATTTCTGCTAGGGGGCCCTCTGAATCACATAAACCATTTGCCACACAGTCACACCTGACACCCCAGTGCCTCCGCTACAATCCCTCCTCCTCTCAAACAGTTTGCTCCATCTGTTTGTAAAAGAATAAATAGATCTATATAGAACAGAATGAGCTACAAAAAAACAAAACAATATTTATTGAATTGAATATTTTTGTGTAAGTGAATATGACCTTAAGATAAATAAGAAATTTTTGAATATATAAAATGTAAAAAATACTAAAAAAAAATAACAGAGCTTTGAGTCTGATACCTGGTAATCGGTCACTTAATTGATTTTAAATTCCATATTAATCGGTGATCAGTCACTGTCAATTCACTAACTTTTATCTTGCATTAGTTCAGAGTTGTAATCGGTGGACTCCAACTAAGCACATTTACATCTACTGTACTGGACTTATTTTATACTTTACCTGAGTAGCATTTTATCCAATTTTATACTTCTACAGTACATCCCAAGGGCAAACACTGCACTTTCTAATCTCAAAGCTGAAAAGTCTGTTTTCTGACTTTTTAGAGATACATGGCTTTAACAGAACAGTGACGCTACAGACATTTGATTATCTTATAGACCACGATGCATTGCTGCAGATTAAACTTAATCAATGAAGGTTTCAATATACAAATCATTCATGGCGATGCCCAGCCCACAGGAGAAGCTGGATGTAGCTAGTTACTGTAATTATCCAGAAAAACAAAAAAGCCAGGTGCAGCTACATAAGGGTGAGGATTGGGGCGTAAGGTGTGGGGAGAGGGCAGAGAGTATTTGCATATTCATGACTCATTGAATACTAAATGAAGGCAAGATGTAGTAAGCCATTTTAACAAAGTATTTGAACTTTTCTTGTATAAAACCCATATTGGAGACAAAATATTTCTTCTTTCTTCATGTTAATTTCTCATAACTGACATCTTGTCAGCCATTACTCCTTCAAAAGGCAATATTACAATGTAACAAGAATGCTGTAAAATTTACAGCAACTTACTGGCAGTTGGTAATTTGCTGTAAATACATTTTCACAGGATGATTACTGTAAATTTAAATTTCAAATTTTTGTTTGACCTTTTTTCTCCAAACACTTAATTTTGTCTGAAATTATGATTGAAAACACACATCATCATTTTCATACATGCATACAAATGGGATATCTAAGGCTACACAGACATTTTCCAAACAGTCTGGTAAAATGCAACTTACTTTCACATACAGTCAGTCTTGGATCACCCTTAAAGTTACAGTCTATTTGTCTTTGAAATAATACAAATTGTATTCAAAACATTTTGCCAAAAGAGAATAAGAACACCATGTTTTTAGCTGAAATGTCAACTGTAGCCTCCCAGGTAGCATGTAAACATAGCGTTGATGTATCGCAAGACTTCGTATATCTCTTAATGGACGCACGCGTGAAAATATCGCAAGATCGACGCCATGTTTACATGCTACCTGCTACATGCTACAGTTGACATTTTGGCTAAAAACATGTTGTAAATGGTGTCTTTTGTGGTTAAATTTTAATGTTTCGGCTCGCAGAGTGTGGATTACACCACACAAGCAGGATGGAGACATTTTGTGTTCGTTTTGTGTGTTTTTGTTTTTTTTTTACATTTACATTTGATCTCCATTCACTGCCATTGTACTGGCTTTGGCTGCAACCCTGTTTTCTGCTGAAACTCCAGGATTGTTTTGTGAACTTAAGATCTTCACCCATCCTCACACTGGCATAGGGGTGAGTACATATTGAGTGGATTATCATGTTAGGGTGGAATATCCTTTTAAGTCCCAACATGCCGTTGGCACACCATCACACCTCACACACCCAGTTCAGACAGTGTGCATGTTCATCTGAACGTGGCTTCAAGCTAGGATCTACAGTGATGATTCAGGCTAAAAAATGGTGTAAATAACATTTTCGTCAACTTGGAATGTTGGGGCTTTAGGAGACTTGGATTACACCAGACGAGCAGTAAGGAGGCATTTTATGTCTTTATTCTGTTGTTTTTTTTTTACATTTGAGAGATGGTCACCATTCACTTCAACTATTTGGGAGATTCCGCAACACTGTTTTCCTGTGAAACTGCAGCAGTGTTTTGTGGACAAAAAATACTAAAGCTGATGAACTAATGACTGAATTTTAATTTTTGGGTGAACTATCCCTTTAGGACAAATAGCACAGAGAGTTAGAACCAAACATGAAATCAATGGGGGTTAAGAATTGCAAATATTATATAAGGGAAGCTAAAAAATTTTAACTATTCAAGAAAATTCAAAAGTCAAGCAAAGTCAAGCTGATAGAGCAGTACAGTCTACAAGTTAAATGATAGTAAAGTTGCAGCAAATATATTTAAATATATTTTTTTAATTAATACAGTTTCAACTAATTATTCCTGCCTTACACATTATTATTTCATCTGTGTCTTCTATGATTACATGAAATATATCAGCTGATATTCTTTGAACACCATATATAGATAAACACATTTTTTTGCAATGATCCCTCAAAAGCGGTTAACATTTGTGACAAGTAAGGAGGTATTATGTTTTACTTTGTCCCAGATGATATCAGGGCAATGAAACCACAAACTTTAACCAGTATTTTTAATAATTAGAAATAACCATGCATTAAAAAATGCAAATAGAGCAAAACACACGTATAGAATAAACCTGAATTAAGGAATAAGTATTGACTATACACAGAATGCACATAAGCACATCCTACCTGTGACAACTGCTGAAAAAGAGAAGAGGTCCAAAAGATTCTGGAGTGATGAACTGAGCCGGGCCGTTTAGTGACGACAGTCTACAGTACAGATCAACAGAAAGAACAGAAAATGTAGGTCAGTAGACTGGAATAATACAAGAAAACATGTCTAAAAAGATGGATGTGGGTAATTACATTTCATTCAAATTGTGGGAAAAACTCTGTTGAATGAGGTCTAGTCTATGAAAAGATGTTTAGGTCATGGTAGTTTGAGTAGTTGTCATTCATCACTTCCACCCCTGCTCAACATTTTACAAAATCACAATGATGCACCAATTATCAGCATCATTGTTTTTATGGTGCCAGTCAGAGTACATCTGACAATTTACTGTTTGAGATTTTAAAGGACATTCCCCCACATGGATGCATGAATGCACTCAGTTCAGTATAAATCAGTGCATTAATGGGACAATGAAAAACCACATTCAACCAGAGAGAAAGTCATTTTCAGGAAAGTCCAAAATAAATATTCTCTAAAACTTTTAACAGTTCAACAGAAAAACACATTTCAGGGCTTCAGCAATAAACGACAAAAACAGTTCTGTTCAGTTCAGCATCTCAAAATTGGACCCGAGTAACCCCTCTTCACTGAAACAAATCAAATTAGGAACTGTGGGAAAGTTTTAGTGGTTCAGTTTAGTTTTTACCCCAAAGAATAGATCACAACTCCAACAAAGGTCAGTAGAGATCTCTGGACAAGTTTCATTTGGTTGGTTCAGTTTTTTCCACACAGAGTCACAATCAACTCCAGGAGCCAGTTTGACTTCCAGTTCACAGGAGAAAAGGGCCTAATTAGAATCAAACCCCACAAAGGACAGACATACAGGTTTTAACAAACAAAACCCCTGGGTAATTTTTTCACAACAAACAATTTCATAAATTTTACGAGGCAGGAATTAAATCCTCTTTGAACAAACCCACACCATCAGTTTAAAATTCCAACCGTTACATTAACAATCACAAAACTAGGACAGTCCAATTCCGTTCAGTTCATAAGGCAACACAAAAACTCCGCTTCGAGATTTCCCGCTAATGCCAACCAAAGTCAAAACAAGGGAGAATACCCAATAAGAGAACCCCAGACAAACGAAAGATCTCGTGAGAGCAACCCAAACCATGATTTTTATCCAGAATCCTCGCGAGAGTTCCACAAATCAAGGGTTCCCTTCTAGACGGGAAACAGTACAGTTCAGTTCTCTCTCAAACAGAAAAATCAAACCCCAAAAGTTTGTGAAAGAAGAAACTAAAAGGCAAACAAGGGAAGAATGAAGACCTGACTTTTGCCGACTCACCTTGCCGTGGAGAGAGTTTATTGATCAGCTGGTTCCGGAGATAGGCCTATTTAAACTTTTCGGAGGATTGACTCGGACTTCGTCACTCGCTGGCGTTCAGACGCCATCATGACTTTTACCTCTCATTTTAAAGGAAGTTACGTGAGCTGCCTACTCAAAAACCGGTGAGAGATTGGTTGTCAGGATGGACAGGTGACAGGGGCGTGGGGTTAATTAATTCATATTAGTTAATAGATTAATTCCCGGGGACCATGCATATTAATAAACATAATAAACATTATTGCAAATATGCCAGGATTTGCCAAAAGGCTAGTTTTTATTGGCCAGATGTAAAGTTGGCAACCTAAAATCAATGTGAAAATTAAGAATTAATTAAATTAATTAAAGAAATCTATCTGAATTTCATAATTTGGGACAGGTCACTTTGAAACTTGAACACTGCTTAAAAAGGCCTTTGCATGTCACATGTCAAGCTTAATATCACCAACTTTTCAGAGGAATTATGAAGAAATGACAAGAACAAAATGTATATAATTCATAAGAAATAAAACGTCATAATATTTCCTCATAAAGAATTTAATTAAAGCTAATATCATACATCAAATATCTGAATAATCAAATATATTTTATTTTTTATTTAATATTTTATTTTCCTTTATTTTATTTCTTTACCATTCTATTTTATTATTTTATTCTTTATTCTTTTTTCACTTGTAAACCTTTAATTTTCATATTTTAGTTGACTAATGACTCATTCATTTTCATGATGAACAACTACGAAATAATAGCTAATTATTTCCAGCTTTTCTCAGTTGCTTTGACTCATTTTTTGAAACAGTCTTAACATTATGTAAACAAGGGACACTCAGCTTGTTTTGCCTGAGGGCCACTTCTACAAATGACAGGAGACCAGGGGCCAGTTAATAAACAAGCATTAATAATAACATTATTTATTAGATAAAATTAATAAATACTGAAAGGCCCATAACTTGTCCCAAACTAAAACACCTTTTAAACTGTTTTAAGTCAAAGTGACTTGCACAGTTTTATCTTACAATAGTCATATTTACTCTGTTCTGGATTGATGGAGGATTAGAGCTGCTCCAGGACTTCAAAGATGCAGGTTTGACTTGTGATCACTGCTGTTTGTGAGGGAACATGGACTGTTTGGAATATCTAAATCAGGGGTGGACAAACTTTTTCCTGACAAACAAAAATAAAACAGCATAAACAACAGCATGAATAACAATTCATATCTTTTTTAAAGAGTAAAGCTACAAACATCTGGCGGGCCAAATCAAACATTATGGTGGGCCAGCTTTGGTCCGAGGGCCCGATTTTGGGCAGCCTTGATCTAAATAAAGACCAACAGGCACTACAGAGGCCTGATGAGTCTGTTCTTTACTTTCCATAACTAGACGGTTTGAGACAATTTGTTTTAGAAATGTTCTTCATTCTCAATAAAGTTTTTCGAACACATTCTTTCTGCCTCTGCTGTTGTTTAAGATTCACTCCAGTCCCGGTGTTTTCTAATTAATTATGCATTTCTGTGAGCACCATACTGACCTGACTCCCACGCCCATGTTGACATGTATCCACCACTGTAGCCTATAGTTGTTACTTTGGCCAAAGGATAGTGGTAGGTAACAAAAATAGTCATCTAGCACACACCCTGGCTACCCAGAGGTGGAGACTAGAAATCCAAGGTGAAATAACCTGTAGTTCTTTGTTAACACCAACTACATCACTGTGACAACATTGGATACAGGAAGAACAATATATTTTGCAGCATTAGAACTCTTTCTCTGTCAATATAACACACAGTAAGGAATTTATTGCTTCAACTGACCACATTTACCATCAACACTGACTGGATAAACACATGAAACATGCCAAAGTTGCCCTTCAAAGGAAGGAGTGGTTAATCTTCTGATCTTTTGATTCAACGTGGAAAAAAACAGCACATTGTGGGAAACTGTTACATGAGAAGCTTTAAAGCATTTTTTTACAATCAGAACTTTAAAATTCACACACTAATTGCTTGCATTTAAAATGTTCACTTAAAGGAGAAATCTGTAATATGTTTAAAGTAATAAATCACAATATGACCATGATATGTCAGAGATCAGAGATTCTGTGCCAGAATAACTGTTCTGTTTGTCTGTTTCACATTAATCAGGGTTCAAATTAATGCTGAATGTTTTCTGCACGAGTTAGTGTCTGTTTATGAGTCATAAGAAATCATTGATAATTTTGTATAAGACGTAGATGTTTATAACAGTTAAACTGAACAAAATGTTCATGGAGTCTGTCAGACAATAAGACAGGCAGTCACTGAACTCAAACTTCAGAGTGTGTATTTTCAGAGCAGTGGGCTTTTATTTTCAGGATAACAGACTGAATTTTACATCAACTGACAGAATTATAAACAGCTGATCAACTGACAGTGGAGGACTCGTCCTCACATGTTATTGTCAGTTGACCATGTTGTGCTCGTCCTGAGCTCCTGCAGTGTTTCACTTTGCTCCTGGAGTCTGTGGAGGAGGCAGCAGGGGGAGACAACTCGCTTCAACCATAGGTCGTACATTACATAGGATTTCAACCTATGTCGCCAATTCGCTATTTGGACTACAGTATTCTGTTTTGCATGCAAAAGTCCTAAATAATGCTGCTTTAAAAGTGAAAATAAACAAAAACCCTGGAATGGAATTTGAACCAAAACTGTAGAACAAGTTTTCTTCCCAGGCTGAAAAAATCCTCTTTCTGGACTGAAGTATTCTTCCCTGCAGTGGAAGAATAAAGAGGAATTAGTTACTAAATAATCAGGCATGTATAGTTAAACATCTGGTAAGTAATTTATTTAAAATTCTATATTTAATCAATCATCAGTGAATATCAGTCCATTAATTTCCACCTTGTATTAGTTCAGAGTTGTAATCAGTGGTGGACTGTAACTAACACTGCACTTATTTTATACTTGCATTTTATCCAACTTTATTCTTCTACACTACATCCCAGAGGCAAATACTGTACTTTTTAATCCACAAGGCTGAAGGCTGTTTTCGGACTTTTTTAGAGATACATGGTTCTCACAGGACAGTGACGCTACAGACATTTGATGGTCTCAGAGACAATGCATTGCTGTAGACTAAACTAGCCAACTGTGGCCTATAATGAAGTTAAAATGAGCTCAGCCTTAAACATCTACAGCAGTAAACAGCAGTAACATTAAAGCAATAATATTAATCCAAAAACATCAGACATAATAACACTGACAGCGAACATTTTACTTCAACATGAATACTTTTACTTTAAGTACATTTATCTGATAATATTTCCAAACTTTTACTTCAGTGAGGTTTTGTGAATGCAGGACTTTTACTTGTAGTGAAGTATTTTTACAGTGTGATATTAGTACTTTTACATCAGTAAGGATCTGAATACTTCCACCTCGGAGGAGTCACATCATGTCCATATATTGTCTGGACAGACAGACTGGAGTCCACAGAGGCTGCTGCGGGAAAGCGTGCACGCGCATATCAACTCATGTACGTTGGCGCTCATCAAAATAGTTTAATTTGATTCTCACTTCTGTCAGACACAAAGTCACAGAGCTGCCCTGGATGTGTCTGTAAGCACACAGACAGACAGACTGCAGCACAGCTAACATCAGACAGACAGAGGGAGGAGCATCAACTTAAAGTTACTGTGAATGAATGATATCAAACTTGGAGAGGATGAAACACGAGTTTACCTGGTTACTGTTCACCACGTTCACTCTCAGGATGTTATTTTCTCTTTACTTCTGCTCCGTCCCCTCATCAAAGTTGTAAACACTGACGCCTGCTTTGACACGAGGGAGAGGCGGGGCCTTTGTGTACCTAGCAGGGCAACTACGCAACTTGCATAGTGTGCGTACGACCGGCCCTGGGACTGATGGAGTGTTTTCTCACGTGCTGCAGCAACAATCACCTGCAGCTCAATATCTGTCAACTACCGAAGGAAGAGAAGGCCTCCTGTTTCAGTTATCATTCAGAGAGACGAATGGGAGACAGTGGATCTTTGACCTTGAGATCCAAATCAACAATCTCATAACTGATCTCATAACTCCAGCACTTTCTTCTGGTAAGGACAGAACCGACTGTTTCTCCTGAGAAGATTCAGATGATTCAGAGTAAGCAACAGGCTCCAGAAGATCTTCTATTAGTCTTTAAGCAGCATGTGTGCTGTTCTTTGCTGTGGTGTTCTGGGGTGGTAGCATGAGGGCTGGTGAGGCCAGCAGACTCAACAAACTGATGAGGGAGGCAAGCTTTGTAGTAGGGCAGGGAGTGGACAGCCTGGAGTCAGTGTTGGACAGGATGATTCAACGTGTTCAACGTGTAATCTTTAACTTTACATTTCTGCAAAACAACTTTGTTGCCAGCTGATACATCAGAAGAGATATGATCAGACTGTGATTAATTACAATTAAATGAATGATTTGTGTTATAAAGTAAAATATTATCAGTTTGAAAAACATGTTATTGATAAAAGGATCCACTTTTTAAGTCTTTCAAATAAAAGTATAAATGCACCAATGAAAACAGCCATGCTTACGGTAAATAAGTGGGATTTCTCTGGTAAATGTATGCTCTAAGCATGATAGAAGCCCAAGTTGATCTTGTCCTGGACTTGGACTCTGTTATCTACTTTACAAACAGACATTTATAAGATTACAGCCAACAGCAACATGACTGTGCAGATGTTGTTCCCTCTGGGAGAAATATGCTGTCAGATTGAGGAGGGATAGGGCAAATCATCATCATTAACAGAAGATCACTGACATGGAAAAGTTCATTAACCTGTGTACTTTTCAGCCCACAGGCAGCCTACTTTTATGCAGCCGTGCTGTTCGGACATGTTTGGATCTGTCTGGCTCAAAGTTCATTAGGGATGAGCCCACATCACATTTCTGCTTACCCTCTGGCCATAGAAACATGCATATTTCTCCATATTCTCAAGCAGTCTCCTTTGCAGCACAAAGCTCGGCTCAAGAACCTGGAACACTTAAGAACAGCCACACTTCAACTTCTTCTGATTGCACTGTAGTTTCTCTGGTATGATAAAGGGCCTGTGAATGTTCAGGAATAACTGTGCTACATGAGACTTCCTAATATTTCACTGCCCAGACACAGATGTAGCCTTATATAGACAAAACAAAACTGCAGTTTAGGATAAAGCTTGATAACAATGGGCGACAGATTTTCAGTGTGAGAGTTAAGGCTGCTCAACTGACGGGGGAAATGTGATCAGTTTGGTTAAACAAGGCAAGAAACTCTTTGTTCTTTACTCTCTATTACCCAGCACGAGCAAAAAGTATCCCTATATCTCAAGTGAGTGACCAAAATCAATTCCTTGTTAATATTTAACAGAGATTCCCAAAACAGGAGCTCAACTCAGCATGTTTACTCAAAAAGTGTACAGAAGTGCGTGTTTGCCTAAAAATCTTTTTTCTCCACTGCATTTATCTGACAGCTGTACTTAATACTTACTTTGTAAAAAATAAATTATGTTTTTTTTTTGTTAAATTAAGCTATAGCACAAAATAAAGTTGACTCATTAATACAACAATAATTATAATCAAATAGTATTATTCTGAAATGTGTCATTCTGCAAAATGATAGAAAACTTTGGTAACACTTTATAGTAAGTGTTGCATGACTTCATACTTCATGAACTATTGGGAATCTACATTAATTAACAATATCTCATGCATGATTTAATGAGAAAACAATATGTATATATATATAAGTTAATGCAGCAACTAATATATTTTAATCATCATGATTTCTGAGTTACTGATGATGCTCATGTCTTCTTTGTAGGTAAGGGACAGGCCAAAAACCTGACCAGTTACTGCAGTGAGCAGTGCTGCAATCATGATTAACTGTGCATTTCTTTCTTCATGACGTCATCATGTTTGTGGCCCTAATGTGTGTATATCATGTATGCATAAGCAACAAATTATTAACACATATGATTTCACAGTTATGTCACCATTAATCATGTTATTCATCAGTGTTAAAGATGGACGGGTCAGCGTTTTATTTGAAGGGCATCAAACATGATGAAGTCATGAGGAAGTAAAGCTTAATCACGATTGCAACACTTACACTTACTAATAACCAAGAAATCATGATGACTGAAATACCTTAGTTGTTCCATCAATTAACAAACTGTTCTTGCATTATGCCATGCATTAGATACTGTTAATTCTTGTCTTTCCTGATAGTTCATGAAGTACAGCGTGAATGAATTCATGCTTCCTTATGCATTTAGTCATGTATGAATTCACAAGAATTCATGTACCTTGACTATAAGTGTATCAGTACTTTTACTTTTAACTTTCTTTTGATGCTACCATGTAGGGGAGGCCGGGGCCAGTAGTAACAGGGGGCAGTTGTGCATTGTAGCACATTCAATGCCTCCAATCAGAAACAAGCTAGAGAGATGAAACTGTGCACATGCTCAGTGGGTTTCTCTCTTTGCCTAGTGGAACAGGAGCAGGTTTTCAACCAAAAAAAATACTTGACATTATTTTTCTTCTGCTGTCTAAAGTTTAAATGGCTGCAAATGTTGCCAATTTATGTCTGGGTTATTGTTTGATAATTAAAATAAACAAATTATGCTTACATAGGTGTTGCTAGCAAGCATAAATGATTTTATATATTTATATATTTATGCAATTTATTGTTACAGTTGCCCTGGTCACACTGCCCAGTGTCAGCACCTTTCTTGTTTGTGCTGACACACTTACTGATAGAAAATGAGCATGTTTCACTGAATTTAAGTCAATTTTTTAAGTCAATTCAAATAAATAAAGTCTAGTTACCACAAGAATAGTTGCCTAATCTTCTGCTAAAATGGAACAAAACTTTTGCTTTGAATGCATACAATGCCTGACATACACTACGGTCAAAAGTTTTAGAACACCCCAATTTTTCAATTTTTTTATTGAAAATTATGCAGTTTAATGTCTCATTGTGCTCTGACATGAAAGCATAGAACCAATAAACAACTGAAGGTAAAAAAGAAGTCATGGACTCAATTTATAAACCAAAATGTATTCTAAACTTTTGACTCATCAAAGTAGCCACCTTTGGCAGATAAACAGCTGAACACACTCGTGGCATTCTTTCTACAATGGAAATCAAATATTCTTCAGAAAGTTCTTCCCAACTCTGTTGCAGAAGTTCCCATAAATTGTGGCACTTGTAGGTTGCTTTGCTTTCACTCTTCTGTCCAGTTCATCCCAAACCAGCTCGATGGGGTTTAAGTCTGGAGACTGTGCTGGCCACTCCATGTTTTCAAGCTTACCATCTTGTTCTTTTTTCCTAAACTAGTTCTGGCATAGCTTGGACTTATGTTTTGGGTCATTATCTTGTGTAGAATGAACCCCTGACCAACTAGGCGCATACCAGAGGGTACTGCATGGCGCTGCAGAATGCTGTGGTAGCCGTTTTGGTTCAGGATGCCTCTCACTCTGTACAAGTCACCGACCCTGGATCCAGCAAAACAGCCCCAGACCATCACCCTTCCTCCTCCATGTTTGACAGTTGATGTCACACACTGAGGAACCATCCTTTCGCCTACTCGACAGCATACAAAAATCCTGCGTGATGAACCAAAGATTTCAAATTTTGTTTCATCAGTCTATAACACCTTTTTCCAGTCTTCAGTAGTCCCATTGGCGGTCTTTCATGGCCCAGGCAAGCCTCTTTTTCTTATTCTGACGTCTTAGCAATGGCTTTCTTGCTGCAACTCAACCTGTCAAACCTGCAACTCGAAGTCTTCTCTCACAGTTGAAACTGAGACTTGCTTATTACCACCACTATTAAGCTGTGCTTGAAGCTGTTGACTTGTGAGCCGCCTATCACGCAAGGTGTTAACTCTTGTCTTGAAACTTGTCTTCTGATTCTGTTGTGGCTTTGGTCTGCCAAACCTCTTGCTGTCAGAGTTTCCCATTCCCAGGAGGAAACTGTGCTCACTGACACCTTGAGCTTGACTTTCTTCACAATTTCTCTGTAAGAAAGACCTACATTTTTGAGTGCTATGATGGTCTGTCTCTCTTCCATTGTTAATTGCCTTTTTCTCCCATTTTTATAGCAACACACTACTTTCTGCAGTACAATACTGTTCAAATGATGCTCATGAGGGTATGGTACCACAGTGTGTTCCAACACTACTTTTATGCAGACTAGGGGGTTGTAAGTAATCAAGAAAAGTTGGGACACCTGTAGGAATTGGTAGCAACAACTTCCAAGGCTTGATCAACCTCCATTGCTGCAGAACAGCTTTAAGTTGTTAACCCATTTCTTGTTCCCTGAAAAAAGGCCTTTTTGTATAATTCTGAAATGTACATTATTTTTCAGTTTTGGGTTTTTTTTTACCTCTGGCAGTTCACCACTTACCTTTGTACCATTTCAAGCTATTCATTAGACTTGAACTGCTTGAATTTCAGTACAAAACTGGAAAAATTAGGGTGTTCTAAAACTTTTGACCGTAGTTTAAATTGATATAAAAAAATTTTTTACCCACCAACCAATGTTACAATTGCCCCCACCTTGCATTTTAATTT
Source organism: Lutjanus argentimaculatus (assembly GCA_034769285.1). Lineage (NCBI taxonomy): Eukaryota > Metazoa > Chordata > Actinopteri > Lutjaniformes > Lutjanidae > Lutjanus > Lutjanus argentimaculatus. The sequence continues at coordinate 11,888,014 of JAWZSL010000001.1, forward strand.
AACACAGTCTTATCCTTATTAGTGAAAATTTCTTTCTTTATTATTAATTTAGTGCATATATATAAGTTTGACTAGTGTAGGTGCAGTCTGTGAGTTGGTAAATGTAAAAGAATGTTACAATTAACCCCGGTCTCCCCTACTTTTACTTAAGCAAGCTTTTACTTGTCACAGAACTGAGTACTTCTTCTACCACTGCTTGTCCCTGTGTTTCACTCTGTTATCTGTTGCACTCAGAGCTTTTAAAAAAAACATCACAGCCAACAGCGAAGTCTTTCCAGATGTTGTTTCCTCTGGGATAGAAGTCCAGTTCGAGGCGGATCGAGGAGGCGTGGACCAAATGTTCATAATAAACTAGACACACATAGAAGATATCGACAACCTGTACACTTCAAGTTCAACCGTGCGAGCACCATCAGGTTTCAGCTTGTACATTTTTTTTTTTTCCCAGCCATGGTATTTGGATCCGATCTCTCCAGCGGCCCGGTGCGCGTACTCACATGCGCATGCGTCCCTGAGAGGGAAGGGAACGCGCTGTAACAGACAGAAAGCGTTCCTGTAAACCGCTATATCTGCCTGCCTGCTTGCCTGAGGACTTCATGCCGACAGTAAACTGCTCTCTGCGGTTCTTGTTTCCGCTACATTGTTCAGAACGATGAGCTTTGATGCTCACATCACATCCCTGCTTCTACCCGTGTGTGCGCGCTGCAGCCTCACGCATTTTTCTCGTTTTCCCACGCAGTGATTGTCCCCAAAAGCAACGTGAACTTGGTTGCAACATCATTGTACAGTACAACAGGCTCGCTCCACGGATTAAACCTCATCTGTTGGGCAGCAGCACTGCTGGTAAGTAAGACTGTTCAAACCCTTATACTCCGAGCAGCAGCAGCAGCCTGTGTGTGTGAGGAGTTTTGTACATGCTTGTACTGATCTGTTGGAAGTGGCCTCATTAGATCACAAGATATCAAATTTAATTTGGCTGGCACGGCTCTTGATTTGTACATTTGTGTCCGTGTGGATAACTTTGATCTTTTTTCTTCTCCTCTGGTTGGATGGCTGTACATTGAGATGGAAAAGACTTTGCTGCATTATGATAATGACATATTCTTCAACCACAGACAGTTATTATGTTCCCTGTGATCAAATCTCTCTTGAAGTGGAATTTTAAGTTACAGTCTGGCACTGAACCACAAGCCTCCTGGTTTTATCTAATAACCAGGCAGAGATGAATCGGTCCTGTGTGTTAATTACTGCTGCAAACCCAAATTATAAGCTTTTTACACTTCTCACAAATTTGCTTTATTCTCCTAAATGTACTTGATTTGATGGAAGAGTTCAATTTATTTAAGCTCTGTTTATTTACAATAATATCTATTCATTATTATTTTCTTTATCTTGAAACCTTGAAATCCTGTTGCATTTAATGGGGCTTTGTGATATTTTTTTCCCAACTTGAAGCACTCTGGCTGGTGACCATGCCCTCTGCAGCACTGACTGCTGTCAAGTACTCCTCCTTGAATCAGTTGCATTCTGGCCGAAAACCAGCTAAACTGAGCTGAACTCACATCTGCTCTCTAAACACTCAGTTTAAGCTAATTCAATCAGACTCTTTTATGCTGGCTCCTGCAGAAATTAGAGCAAAGAACCATGTTTGTTTTATTGTTGTTATTACAGTTTACTTTTTTTTTTTCTACAAGAAAGAAAAGCTTTTCATGGCATTTTACAGTATTTGTGGGCTACAACGTTAACTCAAAACATTTGCTTTCATTTAAAAAAAAGCAAACTCAAACGTTTCCAAAAGTAAATGACAGTAAAATGATAGATTTAAATTAACAACATTTTTTACCAACTAAATGATTAAGTGCTATGAAGTATTTCTACATATAGGCTTTATGTAGACTATAGTTACAGATCAAATGAAATGTAACGTCACAGACTTCAGGCTTGAGAGGGTCACTTTAAAAATGAATACCGATACAGTTACTGATAACCTGTCAAAAAATGTAGTCAGAAACCAAATCCAAGTATCACAATATTAAAATATCAAAGGTTTATTTAAATTAATGTTCAGTCTTGTGTGATATTAGTATTTTCATAGCTGAAAGCAGAACTAACACTGGACTGTGATGTTGTTCCTCTTCCCGGTTTTTTAGACAAAATTATGGTGAAATTTTCAGTAAGTGAAAGTATTTTTTCACTGGACATGATAATGAATCGGAAACTGTAATTTTAGCTGGTTTCATTGAGACCAGAGTGGTGCTGTGAGACTCGTGAAGCATTGTAATGTGTGGGCACTGCACATGGTAGTATACCCTCCTTTATTCTTAATTCTTAATCCTGCTAGTGATTCCCATTTTTACTAAATGTAACTGTAATCTGATTACATCTTTCTTCTGTAACTGTAATGGAATACAGTTACCTTTTTTTGGTATTCTTATACCTTAATTCTGTTACATATAATCCATTACTCCACAAGTTTGGCAGCATCATATTAATAAATCAAGGAAACTCAAGGGGAAAACACTGGCGTATGAAAACTTTCCTTTTCCTATCACAGTCATATATGAACTAAGATTCACCAAATCTACAGTATCTATAGTTTATTTTTGTACAAACTAAGGTTGTCAAAAGTATCAGAATATATCGATTTTTAATACCACGTTTAGAAACAATACAAAACTAACATTTCATAGTATTGAAAGTACGAAGATATACAGAAACATCTAAATGCTCATTGAAGACCTTAGTCGAGTTCAGTCTTTTTTGTCCTGCCTGAATTTTTTTTCTCTTTTTACTAGGGTGTTGAAAGAGATATTGAACATTTTTTTTTATATTGCTGTTGTATCAAAGTTTAAAATTTTGTTATCATTATGACTCTCAGAACTCTTATAAACTCACATAACATGCAGTCTTTCACTACGGTCTACTTGAAGGGCCTCTTGTTTGTCTGACATTCACACCTGAAGCTGATGGTTTGAGTGTTTGTAGTGGTGGAAGACTGTTCATCACCATGGAAGTCCAACCTTGGCAGAGTGAGAGAGGTTTGCAGATTTGCTAGAGTGACTAAGGAAGTGGACAAAGTAAAATCTGTCCAATGCGTGATGCGCCTAGATTGCATTTGCTGTATTGAGCTGAATTTAAAAATAAAAGCTTACATTGTAATACCAATACCATTTAAAATACTTACAGCCATGGCTGCAAAAATTACCATGGAGGTAATTGTGACATTTTTACAGACAGCGTTGTCCTCCAAGTATCTCCTGAGTTCAGCCTGTGCTTGAAAAAAGCTAATGTTGGTCATGTAATACAAGAGGCTATGTTAAATCTTACATTACTTGGTTGTAGTTAAGAAACAGTCCTGGTTATTGCAATAATGCAGCTATGAGGTGATCATTCAGCATGTTCCTTAATTAAAAGGTTAAAACTTACGTCTTTCTCCACAGGCTGATGGGAGATGATGTGAAAGTTAAGCAATTAGAGCAGTCGGAGCAGGATACATTGAGACCATATTGATAGAGTATACTCGATCGATGTTGAAAACATAACCCTTATACAATGTTGATTCAGTGGCATTTTATATAGCAACCTTTCTGACCACAACTCAATGCCCAAATTTACAACCTTTTGCTGTCTTTTAGAAATATGACTCTTGTATTTAGTCACAATAGCAGCAGCTACATAAGAGAGATTTTTCTTTTGCACAGATGTTGCATTTAATGGGGCTTAGAGATGTTTTGCTCATGGCAACTTGTAGCAAATCAGCTGAGACATCATGATATAGGCCTACCCTCTGCTGTGATGACTCACAATCAATCTGGCCTCAAAAGTCTGATGAAAACACATCTGCCCCCAAAACATTCATCTCAGAGAAATGTCATCATACTGAATGCAGCAACATCTTATTATATTCTCTCTCTCTCTCTCTCTCTCCTCTCTCTCTCTTCTCTCTCTCTCCTCTCTCAGGTATTGTTATTTGAAGGTGATATCACATAGAAACATAGAATTGATTATATTGTTGCTTTGTTCACTTTCGCTTTTTACTGCCCCAGATTAGACCTCAGATCATCCTATCAAGCGCTGCACACCATCCCAAGGTCAGCAGTAAAAAACAAATGAGGCTTTCTGTTAGAGCTCCACCCTTATGAAACAGCCTTCCAGAGAAGACTTAGTCATTGTCTTGTTTAGGCAACTCTCATCATGCAGATTCTTCTAAATAATACCTGCAACAACACCTCTTGACAAATACAGGAATGAGTCAGAAACCTCTTACAGTATTTTTCCACATCTAATAATATTCAGAACATGGCACACAAAACAAAGGCTAGTTCATAATGTGTACTGCTCAGAGAGATACCTTTTTTATACCTCAGACAGTCCTACCTTATCTGTCTGTCCTGTTGATATTTTCTTTAGCCAGGTTTGTCTCACTGCGTCACTCTCTGTCCTGACCTCTCTAACTGCTGTAAATGAGCAACTTTCTCTGATATTCCCATGAGGAAAATGATCTCTTTCAGAGGCACTTTTACTTTTAGGTGTCACAACATGACACCTAAAAGATCTTAAACCTCTCTGCACTGTAAAAACTTTGAATCACATATATTCTATGTAACCTTCACCTGGAGCAGCATGAATGCCAGCCAGACCACCTACAAACACAACAGTGTTCTATGCTGTTATCTATGAGCAACGAGGCCAGACAGGGCACACAGAGAAAGACTCAGAATAATCAAAACATAACTACATTATACACATGAAATAAAGATATTCAAACATAATTATTTCTGACTGCGACAGTGTGTGGCCGGTGATGTTTTCACCTTGTGAGTCTGTGTGTGTGTGTAAAAGGATTACAAATGCACGCACATCCAAATGCAATAAATATTATAGCTGCTGCGCAGCAACGGTCGGGGCCAGGCAATTTTAGGCAAGATTAGGCAATTCTGAGCAACAAGCAGAGTGTAGGAAGATGAAAAAAAGGTGGCATTCTAATGTGCATTTTGCATCAGTTGAGGCTTGAACTCACAATTTCTGGCACAAGAGACTCTGCAATATTGACTGATAGCTAAGCCAAATAAACAGGGAAAAGAGACAAGGGATAACAGGGAAACGTGTTGATAAAGAGTATTTGTCTCTTCCCAAAACTCCCTGAATCATAATTATTTTAACCGTTAGTAGTCTCTAATCCACATAGCATGATACCTGAACATAAGGCTTTCACATTTGAAAGTCCATCCTGCCTTAGTTGAGGCTTGAGCTCACGACTTCTGACACTGAAGTCCGTCTTTTATCTCACTGAGCTAATTGGCAAGTGACAGTTCATGTGTGGCTTCACAAATTGACTAAGCCAAGGATCAGGGTGCCAGGCAGCAGCCATCCATGCCATGGAAAAGAACACATATCACATATATCACATATGGTTGATTTGTTGTGAATTTTCAAAGTTTTGAAATTTAGAGACTTGCTGTAGCGCCACCATCAGGACTATTGTCTTGTGTTTCCAGTTGAGGACATCTGGCATGGGACTGGACCTTTGTGAAAAGTTTGGGTAGATTTCTCATATGGAAATGTTGTACAAGCTGAGGCTTGAACTCACAACCTTCAACACCAAGAACCATCCTCTATCTCACTGAGCTAATTGGCAAATGGAAACACCACTTGTAGCTTCACAAATTGACTAAGCCAGTCACCTGTGTGCAAGACAGCAGCTGTTAGCATGTAAAGGCAGATTTCAAATGGCTGTCAAAAATTCAGTTATTGAGACAAAAATCCCAAAATACACAAATTGCATCTAGACAGCATGGAGATGTTGGTCATTAGTTTTTAACAATGATTTATTGGCTCCAAAAGTGAAAAACTGATGTTTAAAAATGACATTTTTGCATTGACTCCAATTGTTCACATGAGAGTGAAAATCAAAATGCTGAAAAAATTCAGTCTAACCATGACTCCAAAATTTTGTCATTTTTTTTCATGAACATTGAAAATGTATTTAGCAAGAATTTGCAAGTATATGTTTATAATACCGTTTGCAGTCAAACATTTTGATGCACTGTAGGCTCAATTTTTGATAAATCAAAAATCTGTGTGGATCGTTTGTGTAGGACAGTCTGAAGATGCTCTGTAGCAAGTTTGTTGCCAATTGAGCAAATATTGTGGGAGGAGATAGGTTAAATAAGTTTTACAGTTTTTGAAAAAAACAGAGTGATGGACTTCATAATTTGCAATAGGTTTAAATGTACAAAAGTTTCTTCAGTATCGGGGCTACATTTTGGTGAAAGTTGTAAATCTGTAGCACATATGGTTGATTTGTTATGAATTTTCAAAATTTTGAACTTTAGAGGCTTGCTGTAGCGCCACCATCAGGACTATTGGCCTGTTTTTGCAGCTGAGGCAATCTGACATGGGACTGGACCTTTGTGCAAAGTTTGGTCATTTTTCATGCATGGGAAGTAGGATTTCCTCGGAAGAAGAAGAAAGAAAGAAGAACATGCAGGATTACAATAGGGTCCTGGCAGCTTAGGTTGCCCGGCCCCTAATTAGATGGTGGACAGATGTACATGTCAAAAAAGAAAAAAATAGAGTCTGCATACTAGACAATACTGCCATGAACATTTATTCCTCTACCACCATGGTGGTATTTTTTCCTTTTTGTGCGTGTGTCATCATGACAAAATGCGTCCCTGGAGACACCTGCTGTAGCGAGAACTACCACAGCAGCAGTTTTGAGCACCTCTCCCAGGTGTTTTTAAGTCTGTCTGTGGACAGATTTTATCAGTGTGACAGCATCACAGCGGTAAAAGATATAGTCAAGAAACTTCACTAGTATGTAAAGATCAAAGCGTTAAAAAAAAATGGATGTGGCCTAAGTAAGGGTGCCGGAAGTATAGTAGGAGGGTGTAAATCAGTTTTTGCAACAGAAAATTACAGGCCCTATAATCTTACAGAAAGAGAACAGAAGTTACACCTCTTCCGGTGTGCCCCATGGGACCTAACTTCAGAAGAAACGATGGTCTGTGGTAAGAGACAAATTACTTTTTGACTCCGTTTGAACTGTGCCATGAATTACACGTATGTTTTCTTGTCAATTTAAAACTTTTTACAAGTCAAGAAAGTTGCAATTTGAAGTGTTTGTCATAATTTAGTTTAGTTTTGTGTGAAACTGCTCAGTGAGCTACATCCCTCGTCATGCCCAAGATACTGTACGTCATCAGCATGAATACCGCTTTCCCTTGTACCATTGTAATGCTGTCTTGCCTGAGGTGTTTTATCTAGCAACTCCTCCTTTTATCAGCTGTGAAGAGATGGAACGAGCAGAACCCACTATTGTGTGACATCCTGTTAAGAAAACACACAGGTATTGTAGCTTCAGTGGCTAATGTTAGCTTTTAGAGGGAGAAAGCCACGATGTCATGACTTATGGGTGTGTAGTCTTTTTTTTTTTTTTTGGCATTTTTGCCTTTATTGGACAGGACAGCCAAAGAGTAGACAGGAAACGAGGCTAATAACATATCTTCATAGTGTTATACTTGAACAGTCAGGCAGACAGTGACTTTCTTGACTTGTTAAATTATGTTATAAAGTGACAAACATCGTGTGTAATTCATAGCACAATTCAAACAGGACCAAAAAATAATTTGTCTCTCGTCATCGACCGCCGTTCATATGTTTTTGGTCCACCGGTAAGGGCGTGACTTTGCCTCTTTATTAATCCTGGCATGTTAACCAGATCCACCTCATATGTCATCTCACCGTACCAAGTGATCGGAGATCTTGCTGCCTACTGATCGTCTGGGATTTCTAAATGCCAAATAGTTGCTTGAATGGCAGCAAGTACAGGCGCTAACAAATCTACGCCCAACACACTTTTTTAAAGACATACCATGCGTGCTTTTCATTACGATGAATTTTGCCTCCTCGTCTCCTCTCTCCTCTGTCAACCCAGAAGTTGTTTCTCCTCCGCCATGATGAAGGATTTTCCAGCTGCTTAAATGCACCTGGAAGAGACGAGGAGCGAGGAGGCTTCTGGAGGAGCTCAGAGCGAGAATACACCGGTGTATCCTACACGGAAGTCTTTTATCAAGAGGAGTCATGTTGATTGGACAGTTTCAGTGACTGTCATTCTGCATCATCAGGACCTGCGCAGGAAAATCAAATTCTGACTGATTTTCAGAAGTTTCTGCAGAACTTTAATGATTCTAATGTGAATTATGTGCTTTGGTGTCACAAGGAGCTCATGAAGAAATAACTGATTATAAGCATGATTAGTATTATTAGACTGCAAATTGCTGCATGTTCTGAAAAATGACACAAACAGGATGAAAAGGCGTCTCGTACAGTGATGATTCAGAGATTATTACTGTGGAATCAAATCAATGTCACACACTTTTTAATGAACTAATCAGGGAAAATACATTGCTGTGGCATCCTTACTATGTGCTGTCATGTACAGGGATGTTCAGATAATAAAATAAAACACAGTTACATGATGAGAGGTGATAAAATGCACCGTCATGTGTCGGCGTCTAATATTTTATAAGATAATTTAATTCCAGAGAGAGTTGTGGCATCACACAAAGCAGCAGTTTGTCTTTTTTTTATTTCACAATAAAATTGACACATTCTTAAACAGCTGTGTGGTGTATTATTGTGCAGGTAACAATAATGCAAGTAAATAAATATCCTAAGTAAACAAATAACACTGATCCATAGCCTGTAGAATTTAGAAGATTCAAAAAGAATATCAACATCTGTAAGAATACTATCAATGATCACCTATTTTAAACAGTTTATGGGTCTAAATGAATACTGTCAGGTGTTTAAATTGTTCTTAAATGAGTGTTTGTGTGGACATTTGTACCAGTTAGTTTGACAGCTGATACAGCTGTTATCAGCTCACCATCAGTAACTGTCGGTGCTTCAGACTGATGCTAAAAGGAACCGAGATTTTTTCATTTCACAACTTAGTCTTCGCTGACCTTGTATCTCTTCCTTGCATCTCTCTCTCATGTCCCCGCTGGGTGGAGCTAAGACGCAAGGAGGGGAAGCGAGCGGAGGAGACAAGGAGATGAATTTACCGAATGAAAAGCACCCCTTATCAGACACAACGGTCTCCCCCTACTTGCCTCAGTGGTAGGCACATGACTTCTGTGTGTCACTGACCTAATGACTAAAGACTATCCTAAAGACTTTGGATAGGTTCTGAAGTGCAGGTGTTTTTTTGTAAATGTCGTTTCCACCCACTTTTAAGAATGAAAGCTGGGAGATTGTCTACAGTTTCTACTGAGCGAAGCATTTGGAGACTGGCTTGTGTGTTTGTTTCACACGTCGTCAGCAAAGTCTTAAGACCTTGATGACGTTAAACAGTGAAGCTTGTGAGTTTTCATGAAACAGCTGTGTGTGATAGCACATTATTTGCCGTGAAACAGGAAGTCGTTGTAACTTAAGTGTACAGTGTGGCTGGTATCATTTTCACCTTTTGTGTCTGTGTGCGTCATCATGGTTAAACGTGGTCTTGGAGATACCCACTGTAGCAGGAAGCACCACTCAAGCAGTTCTAAGTACTTTGCCAGGTGTTAATATGTCTTTCTGTGGACAGACTTTGTTGATATAATGTATAACTTTCCTCGTAGGTATCTCTGTTTCCCAGACACAGTTAATTCTGTTGTTTGTGTACCATACTTGTAATCATGTAGCAAAGTTATATGACATTAACAGAGTGCTTTTCTGTTGCTGTTCTTTGAATACAAATAGAGATAATACATGCAAACAACTACTTAGAGGTGCGACACAATGCGCAGTCGATTTCTGATGGGATGGACCACAAAGCCCAAAGATGTGTAATCTTGCGATGACAAAATGCGAATGATCAGCTTCTGCCAAAATACAACTGAACAAACTTTGTCCTCCTGCAGCTAATTATAACCAGACTGATTTCCAAAGTAGTGGAAAGGATGAACGTAGAATCACCAGAGTCCACACACACACACACACACACACACACACACACACCACACACACACACACACACACACACACACACACACACACACATGTTGTGTTTCCATCACTTCTGGGGACATTACATTAACTTACATTCATTTCCTGGAGACTTATCCTGACCCTACCCATCACAAGTCCCTGCCTAAACCTAACCCTAACCCTAACCATAACCCTGACTCAAGTCTTCACCCTAAAATTTAATGATTTACCTCATGGGGACTTGCAATTTGTCCCCATAAAGTAGGTGAGACCCCACAATGTGAGTGTGTAAACAGATTTGTGTCCCCACAACAATAAGTAATACACGTCCACACACACACACACACACACACATAGACACTCAGAATATTACATAGATTGACAGCAGTACACTGTAAAAATGAAAAAGTTGAGAAAATGCAAAATTTTAAGGCAACTTGCTTCAGTAGTTCCATTTTTTAGTTTTGAGCCCAGCTCCAACTCTTAAGCTTTACCGACTAATAACAGGTTGTTGTGATAATTTACTTTTCTTCTTTAGACAAACTTGAATCTTTGAATTTTAGAAACAATCCAGAAAAATGGATTCAAAAATTGGCGAGTAAACTCATTAAAGTGAAAAAAAAAAAAAAAAAAGATCAAATATTCATATATTGGTGCCTGTAATGCTAACAAATAAAAAATCTGCATTATGTTTTGATAAAAAATGTACATATTGGTACATATATGCAGATACACTGATATAGACTTTAGATGGGAGGCCAGTAATATCAGTCCAGAGATATATCAGCCAGGCTTTACTTCAGAATTACCCATCACATTTAGCTACATTTAACTATTTAAACTCTTTCTCCATTACATTTGAATATTTTATTTAGTTTTTTAATACAATCTTGCCATGTACCCGCTGGCAACCGTAAGTATCCTGGGGTACAAGTACTCCCAGCTAGGAATCAGTGTTAATGCATTCATGTATGTCTCAGAATAGCAGGCAGAATAGCCTACATATTGAGTAAAAATGTCTATATATCGAACTGTTTAGAGACGTAGATTTATGAAAAAAATCTTTGGATATGGATAAAATAATCAGTTGTCTGAAATCTGGGAATGTGAAAGTTGACAAAAGGATTGGGAAACTGGAGCAAAGCCATTTCCCAGGATCATAATTCATGACGACTGCCACAAAAAACCCCTACAGGAAAATACCATGTCTCATCTACTGTACATTCTACATAGTTATGGTTCCCTGAAGATGCCGTTTCACATGCAGACGCTTTTTGAAGCAAAAAGGGTTGATTATAGCCTGCAATTTCTTTGAAAGGCTTTCTTCATGAAAGCGGTCAAAATGTTACAAATGGGCACCAGATTTAGCTCTTCTGACTGGATTAAATTCTGGGATTATGTGTTTTAGAGTTGATTTTCTATTGTGAGCATAATGTACATGTGACTTTCTTTAGAGAGTGTATCAGCTGGTAGGTGAAAGGGGGTTTAGAGAAGAAGGTCATTCAGAGGCATCATTGGCATGTTTGTTCTGACCACATTGCAAGGACTTTTACTTTACACTAAATCTCACAATAAATATGTAAAGCCTTGTATTCTGTGTTCAGCCATTAAACAATGGTACAAGAACATGTCGTCATGGTGGTGTCTGTGGGTGTGTGAACTGAAGTCACATTCTCACAACAACTCATAATTAATACATGACACAAACTTCATGCATCAGTTTGATTGGTAATATTGGTTAAAGGAAAAATTCTGCACTTTTCCTGAAAACTGCAGTAGGCCATATTGCAGTTTCAATAAAATTTCAATTAATTGTTCAGCCCCGCAAAAGCACCAAGAAAGAGTTCTCCTGCTTGTGTAGCCATGCCGGTAGTGCCTACATGTACCAGGATGCACTGCGCACAAGCTTCTAACGTCCACGCCCATGATGCCTGTGTATCACCAGTCTAGAACTATTGCTTTGTTGGCCAAAACATAGCGTTAGGTGACAAAAACACTCATCTAGCACACCCCCTGGCTACTCAGAGGCAGAGACTAGAGATCCAAGCTGAAATAGCCTGTAGTCCCTGTGACATCACTGTGACGTCACTGTTCACAGGAAGAACAACAGATTTTGGAGAAGGAGAACTCAACTTTCTCTATCAATATAGCACCCACTGAGGAATTTATTGCTTTATTTGATCACATAACAGTACTTTCACATAAAAAGTACAGAATTTTCCCTTTAATATGAATGTAATGATTGTTTACATCTTTACTCAAAGCAGCTATAAGACAATGACACCGGAAATACAGAGCTCATATTACTCTAATATGATCCTAGTCTGTTGACACAAATACTTATCTGTAATAATTAGCTTGATTAATGACAACATTAGCCTAAGGACTGTACCTATAGCATTAACTTTGTCAACCTTCACTTTTCTTGGGTATTAGGGAGGGGGAAGCTTTAACCAATAGGTCACTGACAGCATTTTCCAAAGAAGTACTTTTGCCGGAATTGCTTCCACTGTGCTGCCTGACTCATCTTTAATCACTACAGTGTGTGACTAAGCTCTTTAAGTGGTCTGTCTGCATTTCTTTCATGAGCCATGGTTAGACTTGCAGTGCAAAGCTTTAAGAACATGTGTGGTGAAGGGCATTTCTGACAGGAATGAATCTAAATCTTACTCCGCTGTCGCTCTGTTGGTCCCGTCACATCTCCAGTGCCGCTGCCAGTGTCAGTCAGCCGGCCAGCGTGCCTCACGGCATCGCGCAGCGCAGCTCTTGACCGCCTCTGCTCTCTCAGTCACAGCCTGCCCCTCTCTTCCCTCCACACACTGTATCACACACAGCCAGTCATTGTGCTGCTCTGCTCTTGTGTTTCCTCTGGTGTCTGTGAGGAGGTCCTGTGCCTTCTGCGCCTCCTGTGCTTCACGCTCCTGAGAGCTGCAGTATGTCCAGCTGTTGTAACTCTCTTATGTTCAGGGTGATAGGTAATATTTTATACCAGGTGTTGATGCAAATAGAGGGCGATAGGGCTATGTAGGGCCTGTTTAGTCTGCAGAATGTTAAAAAATTGGAAAAATGCCATGAAGCTGGCATCTTTAAATTCCTTGTTTTGTTTGACTAATAGTCCAAATCCCTAAGATATTTAAATTACAATGATAAAAAACAGAGAACATCTGCAAATCTCCACATTTCAGAAGGTGGAAGCACCAAATGTTTTGCAATTTTTGCTTCATAAATGACTTAAAGGTCCAGTGTGTAATATTTACTGGGATTTAATGGCAAAGTATAGCAGAAATGGAATATAATATTCTTAAGTATGTTTTGCTTAGTGTATAATCATGTGAAAATAAGACTCATTGCATTTTTGCTACCTTAGAATTTGTATCTACAGAGGATGTGGGTCTTCCATTGAACCCGCTGTGCTGCACCACCATGTTTCTACAGTAGCCCAGAAAAAACAGACAAACCAAACAGTGGTTCAGATACAGCCTTTCATGATGTGTGTGAGTTGCCATGGTACAGACTCTCCTGCATGCTTTTAAGGATATTGTGCAACAGTGTGCAAGCTCATCATTAAATCATACGCACTGGTCCTTAAAACAAATAATTGATTATAAAAATAGTTGTCGTTTAATCTCTTTCAATCAAATGATTAAGCCATAATAATAATTTCAGAATTAACTAAACAGATGCATCAGCTCATAATAGAGCTGCAACTAACTTGTTGATTAATCTGTCGATCACTTTCTTGATTAATCGATTTGTTGTTTGATCTATAATATTGTTAGAAAATAGTGAAAAATGTTGACATCAGTGTTTCCCGAAGTCAAATGTCTTGTTTCATCCTCAACCCAAATATATTCAATTTACTGTAATAGAGGACTAAAGAAACCAAAAAATAGTCACATTTGAGAAGCTGAAATCAGAGAATTATGACATTTTATCTTAATATATTACTCAAAATGATTAATCGATTATCAAAATTGTTTAGTAGTGGATTAATAATCGATTGATTGTTGCAGCTCTAATTACAATATCATAATACAGCTGATAATCAATACAGTATCAAAACATAATGTTGTTATACTCAAGTGTATTGATATTTTCTTACTACTATAATTCATAATAGCCATTTCAGCATTAGCTGTATGCTATAAAATAAACAATAGCAGAAGATTAGACAGACATTTCTATATTTCAACATGTCATTTAATAATGCATCTGTTTTCCTGCTGCATCCATCCCAGAACCCTTGTTACAAAGCGTAGTTCCACAAAGATCTCTGCTGTGCGTATATGGAGTTTCCTGTTAAGGAGTGACTTTCCGTTCAAAGCTGCAATTTTATTCCAGTTTCCTAATCAAGTACTAAGACAAGTAGAAAATAAAGAATACCAAGTTGATTGTGCAGATATCCAGTTGCTTTCATATGCCAGATAACGTTTTTACTTTGCTTTTACAACAGGGAGAAGCCCAGACTCATTACATCTGTACCAGTGAAGATTCAATCATTGGAAATGAAAGAAGGAAAAGGTAAGATGCCATGTAATGATGTAATAGTGTTTTTGTTCAAATGTAACTAGCTACACAGTTTCCTTGGAAACATAGGCATCAGTTTGCAATATTTAGGCATGTGTTAATAATGAAGTGCTATAGGAGAATCTGTGCTCGGAACTGCTATTGAGCAATGACTAGCAGCACCAGAGGCATTAGCTGTGATTGTTTGTTTTGTCCAAACCCAGAGACATCCAGTTTACAACCATAATAGAAAAAGCTGCATATTCTCAAATCTGAGAGGCTTGGACCATCAAATGTTTTAGCATTTTTGCTCGATAACGTCTGTAAATTGACTAATGAGTTAATCAATAATGAGCACAACTTAGGCTCTACAGTTGAGCCCTGCAATGAACACAGCCACAGAATACCTGGACCCTGTGCTGCCTCACCAAAGCACAAGAGAGAAGAGGGACAAAAAAACCCAATCATCTTGCTTGTCTGATAATAGAAAAAGATGCATTTGAGGTTTGCTCCTGTCCACATTCTTCAGGGTTTTCATCATTTCCTAAACAATAGGAAACAAACAGCCCAGCCTCATATCCGCATCAGGATGAAAACACACCCACTCCATTACAGCTCCAAGAAACTACACCCTGAGTCAGGAGGTTGCAGCATCGTATCGTATTTTATGTTTACAGGGTGGGGCTTGAGGGTCCATATTGCACAGTAAAATCTGCAGAGCCTCCCTGTGGTGGTCTTAATCGATCATGTGGTTTCCAGTCCATCGCTGGCTCCAAGTTTGGGTGTGCGTGATTTACTCATAGCTTTACAGCAGTATTACATTACTGATGTTGCAATGTAGCACATGCACACATGCACATCTTAAAATAGATATTCAGCTGCGCACTCCTCTGGATTGCGATTGATTTTCAGTGCTGGTTTTGAAGCAGTGTCGGTCATATTCAGTACAACCATTTGGCTGTATGGATGGCTCCAGCCTCAGGAAGATCCTGGAGAAGATAAGCATTGTGCATTAAATAGTCAGACGTGTGTCGCGTTAAATGCCTTTTAATCTGATCTAAGCTGTAATCTGAGCTCTCTGAAGCACAGTTGAACCAGGCAGACAGTGTTGGAGCTGATGTGATGCTGTAGGATTGCAAATGTCTCTCAGTTCAGATCCTCTTAAAGTGTCTGGGCTTCATCTGCTGCCCTTGTCTCTCTCAGCTTATATCTCTGTCTATATGTTATTCTCTCCTCCAGGGCTGCATGATATGGTTAAAAAAAAATGCTGTTATTGTGATTATTTTGACATATTTGAATTGCAATATGACTCATGGGAATGATTTTGCATCACAATTTTCATTTACAGTGAAAAACTTTCAAAGTCATCATGATGGGACATTTGTTGGGGTCTGTACCAAACAAACATGTTTTCTTACGTCTGGAGAACAAGGTTTGTAGGCCAGGGTATCTGTTCAGGACTGCAGTACTTCATTATAATGCTCTTTTGTTGCAACTGACCCTCCCCTAAGCCCCTACCCTTTTCACTGTGTGCTCCAATGACATTTGCGCTAGGCTCATACGTGTTGAAAAGAAAACCAAATTTTTGAAGATGGCTAAAAGATGTTGCTGGGGTACCTGTAAAAGCCATATATTCACATATTAAGTCAGCTAATTTTAGCAAAATGCTAGCTAACTAGCTAGCTAATCTACATCAATCATTAGCTAACAAGTTAGTTAAGCGAGCGTACTGTGCAACTCAGTACACTTCTTTACAGTGCACTGCTTTGCAGTAGTAGTAGAAGTAGAAGTACGCGATTTGGGACACACCATTAGTATTTTGCTAATTTTAGCTAGCTAGTTAACTAGCATTTGGCTAACATACCTAACTTGACCCTCTGGGATCCAGTACATGGCTAGTACTGTATTTATAAAATAAGGTGTGTTTTTTCATTAATATCTAGTTTTTATCATACAAGCATGATAAAATATTGGCAGAAACCTTAATATGTACACATTCCAATAAGTCTGCTCACTAGTGATATGAGGTTTTTTTTATATTACGTGAATCAGATAAAACATAGATATTTTTCATTGTTCAGTTCAGGAGTTAGAGCTCTGCAGTCCCCACCCACACCCATTCACACTGATTCACACGTTCTCCTCCCCACTAACCTTTAATTGAAAGTAGTGGCGTGAATAATTTTATAGCCACCTGTTTGTCCGTTTGAATGAGCCGAATTGGTCATTTTGTCAACTTTACATGGGAGAAGACCTCGTGCAACCACTTTAAATGACCAAAACAATTTGCCACAATTTCTCAGTATGTGATTTTTCACAGTTATTTGTGCCCATATTTAGAACTACTGTTCACAATGTCTATGTTTTCTGTAGATTTAAGAAAAAAATGACAAACCTGGCATTTATACTGCTTCCATATTATTATAATCATATTATTATAACTGGGTTTGTGCTAAAAACAAAAATATGAAACACCTGAAATCACTGTGTTTGATGTTGCTGAAATTCACAAAGGTGTCAGAGCAGACACAATCACCACAGTTTCTCAGTTAGGGCTGAGACCTCTAAAGGGTTAAATTGTGTCATAATATGTTGCTTTTACAGGAAAAGGAGAAAGCTGACGGAGTAACCAAGCTTGCTCAACTGTCACTATGGCACAGAGGAAACAGCGGCAGGACGTAGAGTTGATTGCAGCTTCTGCAGTTTCGATATTGTACTTGGCCATATTATGATTTTGGTAATATTTCGATTTGCTTTGCATCTCTGCTTTCTATGGCTGAATGATTTTGAAAGAATATTTAATTTCAATTATTTTGACTGATATACCAATATTATATGGAATGATATACATATTAAAATGGTTCTGGTCTGATTTTTGTGGTGAACTGTACCCAACAAAATATTTTTCTAAGTCTGTAGAATATGTTGTGTAGGCCAGGATGTCTCTGCAGCACGACAGTGTTTAATTTGAAATGATATTTTGACACACATTTTGCCTTTAACAAATATTGCACCTCCTGTGGTTTGGAAATTGCATTAGGCCATACTTCCGTTCAATAACATTTTAATGAATTGTTCTGCCCTTACTGCTTTTTTCTTTTTTTTAGTGTATCCTCCATCTCTCTTCTGTGCAACCTCCTGTTGTGTCTTTTTGCTTCCTTATGTCAATTTTTTCTTTGCCACGCCCAGTTACGCCTCTGAGCCTCAACCCAGTCAGTACAATGTGTCCAAGTGTGTGTGTGATGCCCACTCCGACAGACTTAACTGCTGCGCATTTCATTTTCATTTTGTTTCCTCTTTCAGATCATGTTGTCAGTAGGGAGTATCTTTTAAGGCAGCAGTGTAGAGGAGGTGCTAATGTATATGGTCTGGTCTGTCTTCTTCCTGTACTGTCACCAGGATAACCTCATGCACTGTGTCGACATGAGAGGACCAAGGAGCACGTGAAGATGTCCCAGAAGGCAACTAAAAGTAAGTGGTTGAGGTCATCTCTGCATGAAAGATTTTTTTTTTTTTCATGTAAGATGCTGTTATCGCTTCTGATTTGTTGTGTGCACACAGCGGATTACTTGAGTGGGACTTTACCCACTCTTGATGTTCAGTAAAGCACTAATCTGATCTGTGTGTTGTTTCTCATGCAAGTATGAGAGGATTATGGACCAAAATATCTCTGTGACAGATTAATGAGGAGATCTATAGCATTGTAATCGCAGTTATTTTTCCATTGGGTTACCTGTGTTCAGTACCACCAGCTACTTCTGTGATTTTTGCCTATAAAATGTTGAGACTATTCAACTTGAGTTCACAGATAATAATCTACAACCGTCACTGTAGAATAACACTGCATGTTCGGGTCTGACCAATACTTTGGGGCCAGGGCTGATTTAGGAGTAAAAATTTTCCAATATCAATATATCAGTTGCTATTTTTTATAAAGAATATAATATACAAAATATAGAATATGTACAAAATAAACATTTTTTTGCGATGATCTCTCAAAAGACAAAGATAGGTAATGGAGGCAGGATATTTCATAGTTTAACAATAAACTTTATTGTTAAAAATGATATCAGGGCTGTGCAACAATGAACTTTCACCAGTATTTTTAAGAATAATAAATAATTCCGATACCGAGGCTAAAACCATACTTTTAAAACTGCACCAGTGCTTAAACATTACCTGAACTGATACTTTAAAAAAAAGAAACATAAAATTACTGAGTGAATTAAAGAATGGCCTTTTAATTGCTAAAGCAAATTTGAGCTTGAAATGAAAAGATATATTAACGTTTTCCTGTGAAAGTATACTTAGCTATATAAATATGAATAAATACAAAACACTGAACAAATTTACATAATGAATCCACATAATAAATAAAAACTTAACCAACTACAACAACTTAACACTAAATGACAGTTACAGTGCTAATAACAGCAAAATATATTTTGAGTTGGTATTCTTGGTCTTCTACAAACTCTAGTAATTCTTTTGCAGAAGTGTCATATTTGCATCATCATCAGTGGTCATCATCATCATCATGACACGTCGTATCTAGTGTCTTATATCTATATGCCACATCATCAGGGTCAGGAACGCCATACTGCTGGCTGATGCGCTTGGCGTGGGGTCACACAAGAAGTCGAGCATGTTGCATTTATCTACTTTCAGGTGTGTCCCATGTGTCACCAGATGCTTCCCCCCTTTACATGTGATCCTTTTTAAATATTTGCTGGGCGTCCCGCACTGTATTGGAATCCATTTGAGTGAAACACGGCCACACTTGACATCATTTCGCTTGGCATTTTACTATGTTAAAGGTAGCCACTAGCTAACAGTAGGCTAACATCATGTCACCTGCTTACAGAGCCATGTAGAATCAGTGCTGCAGTAATGTTAACAAGCATGTTTGGTTGCGTGTCTGTAATGTCAGCACCACAGGGCAACCATTTCAATCAATGGCTCGGGCATGTGGTTCCGAAATGAGGCACCGTAATCTGTGTTGTGATTTGGTACCCAACATATTGTATTTCATATTGATAATCATCTCTACTACAGTTTTGTTGCTGTGCTTGCAGCTACACGGCATTAATCACTTCTCAAAAATGTTAAGTCTTGTTTACTCCAGATGTTGCCTACTGTAAATTACCGTGGGAAAACACAAAACTGTCTTGACGCTTTTTAATCTTTTGTCCTTTGATTTAAAGAAGGGCCCTTTCCTTTGTGCCACAGACAAAAAACCTTTCGCAGTGATTCATTTTCAACAAAAGAGCTGAAGTGGCAGTTGCACGGTTGCTGTATTTTGTTGGAGTGTTTGAAACAATGTTACAGTAGATTTCTTGGTGCTTACCATGATGTTGCTGGGCAACCGGCGGAGACTCCAGGAAGTCACTGTGCCGGCAAGACACAGCCCCTCACATAACCTCCTGTAACACCGCAACTTGTCAATTTTTAACAAGATGCAGCTTGTTATCTTTGGACAGAGCCAAGCTAGCTGTTTTCACCTACCTTCATATTCAGTGTCTGCGGATTTCCCAAAATATTTTAAGTATCCATAATTATTATTTTGTATGTAGCATCCTGAAAATGGTCAGCTGTAGACGGACAGGTTGAAAAGAAGCTTACAGTATTTCATCACAAATAATTCACAGAGCTGCCTGCACTTCTCATACAGATCTTTTAAAATTCAAAAGCATATCACTGATGTTTATGGTCCCAGGACAGAAACTCATAAAATGTGCAGTAAAGTATATAAATGGAACAAAAGTAGGGTAGATGAGCATCTTGAGGATAATTTAATAATGATATGGTTACATTTTCTGTCTTCGAACAACTCAACACTGACTTTTCCACTCACTCACTGAAAACTCATGATTACAGTGAATATTAAATTTCATTCAAGTGTTTACATTTGACTGGTATTTTAAAGAAGAACACTTTTTGGTCTTATTGAATAGGTTATAGCGGATGTTTGTTTAAATTTTCCTTCATTTGTGAGCTAGCTGCACTTTCTGCTGTCAAGTTGAAACCACAATGGGTGGGGTCCTTCCTGTAGATCTGGGTGGGTGTCTCTAAATAGCAGAACATATTTGAAATGTATTAACATTCATCTCAGTTTCATTTTTCAGTACCCAGCCTGGCACTGATAGCACACCTGTGGGAAAACTGATACCAGTTCTTGAACAGAATTTCTTTTATTTCAAAAACTTTTATACGTGGTTGATTAAAGACGCGGTAATGGAGATGTCACAGGGTCAGTCGCTGCAGTGTTTCTTTACGTCAGTGGCCATAATGTCAAAGAAAACCTTTAAATATCACTTTAAATCAAATTAAAAAAATTCATATTTCTCCCTCTGGCTTGCAGTGCTATTTATCCATACAATCAGGCCTATTCAGTCGGTGGCTCGTGGGAAGAAATCAGCCTTGTAACATCCTCACTCCGGCCCTTTGATCTTTTAAAATTATAAAAAAAAGTATATCATTGTGATTTTATTGAGATAACCTGCTAATATTCTGAATGTGCACAGTGTTCATTAGGGGATCATCATTTTGGTAGGAGGATAATTAGCATTCATTCAACATGTCTGTAGTTAATCACAGACACTTGTTATTGTAAAAAGAAACCATAGGCAGAGGGAACTGAAACTGAATTAAAAAAAAAAAAAGGTGGTAGGTGGTCTGGTAGCTCAGTTAGTAGAGCATGTACCCCCATGTACCGAGGCTGTGAGTCCTCTACAGTGCCCCTTTCCTGTCCTCAATTCGAGCTGTCCGATCAAACAAATGCAGAAAAGTTCCCAAAAGTATGTTTTTTTTAAAAGATAAATTCAACATTGTGTTTGTTATTATTAACAAGCTACTTCTAATCTGGATTACAAGAGATGCATTTTCATCCTGTAATTTGTAAGTAATGTTTCTTTTCCAATTGTGGAAATAAAGTGTGCCAAAAAAGTGCCTTGTTTTACACGTTAAAATTCCTAACTTTACAGCTCAGACAGAGGAAATGTAAACGAGTAAACGGCCCTTTTACATTTTACTTTTTCCAAATCTGGCCCTTTTGAAAAAGTAATTGAATAGGCCTGATCGAGACAGTTTTGGCGTGAGTTGCCCAGTTTTGAAGAGGTTTCTAACTTCTCTCTAATATATTGGAAGTCACTGGCACTGGATTGGCACAGTCTAGATGGATAAATAGCACTACAGTGGACACTCAGAGGAAAACTATGTATTTTTGGGTGAACTGTTCCTTTAAGCCACAATCTTGTTTTTTTTTTTTTTTTTTTTTTTGTTTTTAATTCTCACGTTTGCCTCTGTTTTTGTCCTCTTTGACTCCAGCATGGTGCCTTAGGCTTCTCCCAGTTCTCCTCTTCTTCATCTCCTTCGTCACATACTACTGTTCCTATGCCATACTTCAGAGGTAATTACACACACATGCTAACACAACCATTCCTTTATTTCTCAGTTGCTCTGGTATCGAGGTCACACAATTACAGAAATGCCCATTTCTGGTAAAAAAGTAAGCACAAGTTCTCTGCAGTGCTGAGTCACTAAAAGTGAGGAAGACAACCCCACATTCTGATCATCAGGCGGTCTGAACTGCTGGTCAATTTAGGCCCTCACTTATGCCCATTCTTGCACTTTTTAAGTGTTCTGGACCCGGTTACTGGCACACTATGTTTTTATGGATTCAGCAGCAGTTTTCATGCCAGTTGTGGTGATTGTCTGTCTTTCAGCTACGGAGGCACCAGCAAGTCTCTGAACAGTAGCAAGTCGCTGTGTGGTGGCTGGCTAACCCAGAAGAAGTGGGAGAGCCTTAACTTTAAGTGAGTAATGGCATGTCTGTGTTTTTTCTACAAACTGGGGGGAGTGGATGGCTTATTAAGGGAGAAAGGTATGCCAGCATTTTTATTTGAACATAAGGTGCCAGGCTCCTTGGAGCTGCTCTTTACCAGTCATGAAGGAAAAGCATATTTTAGTGAGAAAGAACAGGACTTATTATAAGAAACTGATTTTCCATCTAAATCATGATTACAGAAAGTTTAAGTAACTCAAGTGGAATGTGTTGATGAAATGGTCGAGAGGGAGACTTAATGTAAAATCCAACGATGGTTAAAAATGAACTCTTGATAAAAGCTGCGTTTTTCACAGCCAGACAATAGCTTGTTTGTCCTCCTCAGGTTCTGCCTTGTTAAGTAATCATTGTTCCACAGCACTGAGCCCTCTCTCATTTATTTTCTCTTGCTCTATTATCAGTTTATTCAGCTGTATATTTACTGTTGGTCTTTTTGTGGGCTCTGTTCTCTTACAAAATACTGATATGGTCTCCATCTGTGGACCTCCTCCAAGGTCACTGTTTATTTCTTCAGCTCAGTAGACCTTGCACTGCCCGCCCTTTGACCTTTCAAACAGTGAAGATTCGTGTCCTTTGTGTTTACTCCTGTAAAAGAACATGCAGGGCTGTGACACTATGGATTTTATTTTTTTCTGAGCGCAGTGAAAAAGCAATGTATTAGGTTGGGGGATGGGAGATTTACCATGACTGCCCATATTAATATGTTTTATTGGACTGTATTGAAGGATACTGTTATAAGTAGCATAGCTCCTTTAAAGAATAGGCCGGTGCGTAAGTGTGTGCACTATGCAAGCGAGGGAGAGCAAGCATACGGTCCTGCTTGTAGCAGAGCAGAAACTTAACCTTAGCAGTAAGTTGTCAATCTGCCAGTAAGAGGTACAGGTCACAGTGTGTTACCCCTAGGGATGCACCGATCGAACGGCCAGAGATCGGAACTGGCCAGTTTTCAGCGTGACTGGCCCTGACTGGTGACCGGCCGGTCAGCGTCACATATCTGATTCTGTGCCCCTCATCGTCACACACGTGTTCTGCAAGATGGTCACGTCATGCGCGCAGCAGACAAACTGGCCGTGATATCACATCCAGCGCAGCGCTGATCAAGCTACACAGACTCAGACACATGCTTGCATGAAGTTGGTATCGGCGACAGATTCCAAGAACAGGATAAAGAGAAGACAGACAGTCTACAATGAGACAGAGCAGCTGACAATGTCGCAGAACTGCCGTAAAGTTTGTAGCTCTTCAGGTTAATGTTAGCCAGCAGCAGCAGACTGCTGTTAACAGACTGACAGTTAAAATCTCACCTCCTGTTCTGGCTGAAGAATAAACAACCTGTGTCTCCTCAAACATTTTCTCATCCAGACTTGTTTAACTTCTGCGTCTGTTTTTCTCACGGAAAAGTTTTACTGCAGCAAACTGTTTGTTTGCATCTGCTTCCACAGGAGATCACGTGAAATCGCACCCTGCGAAATCTCGCGAGATCACGTTCCCCCTATTCATAATCTTAATATAAAACTATAATAAGGCCTGGCTGTAACCTGGAGGACTTTGGAGAAAATGTAAAATAGTATTGAATGAATAATTAATGAATATTGAATGAATATTTAATAGTCAGTGTTTTATTATTAACATCTAATTTAATTTTTACAAAAAAAGTTTCAAAAATGTTTGTGAATGCTGTCAATTATAGTTCTTAGAAAGACTGAAAATCAGAATTAGCCAAAATCGGAATTGGCAGGTCAGACCCTTATAAAAATCGGAAATTGAAATCGGCCAAGAAAATTGAAATCAGTGCACCTCCAGTTACCCCTTGTCTAGACTGCAAACATCACGTCAGCATCATGCTTGCACACTGATGCGCCTGTCTATATGGGATGCATCTTGTCCACATTTCAACACATGGAGCAGCAAATGGGCACCCACACTTTATGTTCAGTGTACATCTTTCCTTATATGTGTGAATATTCTTGATCTATTTTCCATCAACATGATGCATAGGCACTGTTTGTGTGTGTGTGTGTGTGTGTGTGTATGCATGCAGTGAGTGTGGATGAGCAAAAGAGAGAAAGGACAAAAGAAAGTGCTGATGGCTGCACTCAGAGCGGACAGGTGTTGGCAATCAGACCAGGACTAAAGTTTAGCAGTGAAGTTGTCTAGTGGTAGTAAATGTACAGTTTGCCCATAAAACACAGTCCAAAAACAAGTCCAAGTCCCGTGTCTTGCTTACCAGCTGCTGGGTGAAGTGAAAAGAGAATCTATGGCATGAAACAGGAGCAGAATGAGCTGATCTCGAACTCTGCACCGTCAACGTTACAAAATGTGGATAAAACATGTTTTCATTGTCATTTTAGTGAGTACCAACCTTGCGTTAGCTCTTATTGTAAAAAAATATACTTAAAGTCTTCATGCTTCAGCTTGCCTTTACATCTGTCAGATGCAGCTGAGCTGCAAGACGCACAGAGCTGCACCGATGAAAATGAAAGCGTTTCTGTGCAAGACGTGTGAAAAATTCATCTGACTCACTTGTGATAAAAGACACGGGTTACTTAATAAACATTACAGCTTTTCAAGACCAAGTACCAAGTGTACTTTGGTAATATGAATTCTTTTGTTTCTATTGTTATTTATTTAATTGGAAAGTAGGCTGCTGCTTAAAAAGCTGTTCTAAGTCTATACTTATATTTTATATAAATATTCATAGATATACACATTTTTATTAGTAAGATCTTCTTCTCCTTTTGCACGAAGAACTGTACACTTGGCACTTTATATGTATTCCACTGCTCTCATTGTGTTTTACGTCCAAGTCTACGAATGTGTGTGTGAACTTGAATGTATCTGCTGCACACCAAATCGCCCTTCGGGGACAAATCAATAAAGTGAAGTGAAGTGAAGTGAAGTGAAAAGCTTCACCCGTTACCTCCCAACTGTGGGAAAAGTGAAAGGTGGTAGCCTGAAGTAAGCTCACCAGGAAAAGCTGATGTTAAGCTAATGCTAATACTAGCCTACCTCTAGAGTGCCAGCATTGTAATCCGTCCTTGAACTGCAGTGTCTGTGAAAGTCTTCTGTGACTATTTTTCTGAGTTGAAAACAGGTGTTGTTGTCATTAGCATGTTGTTAGCCACCCACTGGCATTCCCAAGATGCCTTGGGTTGAGTCTGTTGAACAATCAGAGGCTATATTCTTGACTTGTCGTGTGTGTAGCTCTGATCTCAAACACATTTTTCAATGGAATGACACAAGAGCAAAATAAAATTTGCTGTGATGGCGGTAATAAGCTTAGCCCCGCGGTAGGCATCACGTGACTGCGGTGATGCAGTTATCGTCACAGCCCTTACAACATGGCTTTCACTCTCACATTATGTTGCTAGTTCATTGTTCTTGGGTTTTCACATCAGTCATTACAGTCACAGGGAGGCCTTCCAGGCAATCACAGTGACATTTCTCTAATTAGACCCCTCCCCGGAGATTTATCCTGATCTCCTGGGCAGAGCTAGCTGGCACACGAGGGTAATAAATGTCTGAGATACTCACTGTCAAAGACAGTAAGGTCATAAACAGCTGGAGTCTGAAGCCAGCGAACACAGAACAGCAACAGTTTCACATATTACAACCTGCCACATTTGTCTCACTCCACAGGCTCTGTGAATGTTATTGTTTTCTTTTCCCTCTCCTCAGCAGAGAAATGCCAGCAGAGGGTTTTAATGAGGGAAATTGCTATTGAATGACATCATGTAATTGGCTAGTTTGCTTATAATGAATCTGGTTTACCTTCTTAATAGATACCAGAACATTTGGGAAAGTGCACATCAAGCTTTTCCATGTGCCAGTATGAACTGTACTGTACTGTTTGGCACCACAGTTGGTATTGTTCATTGTGCGGCAGAGGTTTCCTTCATCCTTGCTGTCTTACGCCTCATTCATATCCTCTCCGGTCTCTCAACCACAAACCTGGCTGTTATATAATTCATCCATACAGTGAAACCATGTGTGCTGCTGCAATATTATGTTGTAATTCCTGCTCTGACATTTTTCATGCAGCATTAGCAGACAGACGCAGCTCTTTCTGAAACTGGAGGATTTCTTCTGGCGGGAACATCTGTCCACACTCACATTACCTTATGGCATTAAGGGCAGTGGTATGTTGATTTTACATTATCCTCTGCTCTGTCTGCTCAGTTTACTCAGCACGTCTCACATCTTGGTGTAGAGTGCTGCAGTGTTGCAGGAATGAGTCCTAAAACCTGGAAATGAGTTAGCATATTTGCACCTCCGGTTCCCTCGAATCAAAGTCAGTAGGTTTTTTGAATGGGCTTTTGGTTTGATGCCTGAAATGAGGTCTGTGGTTAACATGAGCTTAACAAATTTTCATGTTTTGTTCTACAACATAAAATGCACTATGACTTCATAACACATATTTACATAAAATACTTGAAAATACCAATTTCAAATTTTTATGTGTCTTAAAAAAGGCGGTTGCTAACAAGTGGCTAAGTGACACTACAGATTAAACATCTCCACAGCAAACACATAGTCACTTTGTGGTGATGACATGAGGTCATGTGACTGTGGTGTAGTTCACCGACTGTGGTGTAGTTCGTTTATAGCCTAACGTTAGCTTTTTACTTCTGTCAAAAGCATTTATGTGTCAAAAATCATAAAAGTGGTGTTTGGTAGTGAAGATTTTCACTGAACAAAATGTGTTAGTATCAAACTTTTGTTTGCCACAGAGCTTCTTTTCTGCACTAATACAAAATATCTAGTGGAAAAATCCCACTGGGTTTTTGTGGAGGGAACAAGAGTGATGCTAACCTCCAGGCTGGCTGACAAAAATCATCCTTGCAGCACTCTATTACCAGTTGTTTTATTTTTATTCATGTATTCACACTTCTTTACAGGTCTGGTTCACAGATCTGAAACTAGCTATATTAATACTCTTTTAATACAGTCATAACTGCAAAGTGTTCTAATTAAAAGATTACAAACATTAAGTCAGACCACATGTCTATTATAATCAAGAAATTAAATTGTACTCCTTCTCCCACTTTCCCTCCCAGAGCTGCTGCTGCTGAAAGTTCTTGCTGTAATAGCAAATTATCAGGTGCCAGCCAGCATTGAAAAGTAAGTGCGAGCACACTTAAGCCAACCTGGAACACAGCTCAGCTTTTTATTCCTGTAACCCAGGTTTCTGTGAATTTTCAGACCTTGTTGTCATTTACTTTACTTGACTGATTCCATTGTCCATTGTGCAGTGAGTACAATAGTAATTAATAAAATAAGAAATACTCTAATTCCAGGATTGGCAACAACAAAAATCTGACTACAACAGGAACATTTCCTCAAACATTGTGAATGGTCAAAGGTTTACCAGCTGTACACATCCTCTGAAAGATTTTTTGTGGCTTCGTCACAGTGATTATGGGTACTTATGGGTTGCTGTTAGCGTCTCATACTTAGCCACATAACTGTTTCTCATAACAGTCACGAAAGCATCCAAGGGTGCTGTCGCTCTAGTGATGAATAAGTTGTCAGTTATGTCTGTAGAAAGGATGGCATTTTGTTTCTGTCTGTACAAAACTGTGTGTGTGTGGTGTTTTCTCCACAGCCTTGAATGCAGAACCTGTGTAGTCATAGGCAATGGCTATGCCATTAAAAACAGCTCTTTGGGAAGCATCATCAACAAGTATGACGTGGTCATTCGGTAAGCACTACTGCTACTATGAAAATATCTTTTCTGAAACTAGTCTCTAAAAGTAAGGAAAGGAAATGATCATAATCTGAGTATGGAAGCCTGAGGATGTGTTGTAAAAAGAAGACAGGGAGCAATTGACCCTTCTTACTGTAAGTCCCGCCCCTCTTTGCTCTGTGCTCCAATAGTTGAGCATGCTTAGTACCTGGCAGAACATCAGTCAGTTTTCTCTCCAACTATCTTCCTGTTTTTGATGAGTTAGCTAATGTTAGAAAAATGCTAGCTAACTAGTTAGCTAAAGATTGATGTAGATTAGCTAGCTAACGTGGCTGTCTCACTTTTACAGGTCCTCAGCAACATCTTTTAACCATCTTATAAATTTAGCATTTAGCATATCTAAGTACAGGGAACAGGAAAGGAAAAAGTTGACCAAGGTTTTGAGGTCAGTACCAAGTTTTTGGAGCATAAAGTAAAAAGGGGCAGGACTTAAGAAGGGTCAGTTATATATTATTATTATATATAATGTATATATGTGTGTGTGTATACATATATACAGTCAAGCCCGAAATTATTCATACCCCTGGCAAATTTTGACTTAAAGTTACTTTTATTCAACCAGCAAGTTTTTTCTTGATTGGAAATGACACAGGTGTCTCCCAAAAGATAATAAGACGATGTACAAGAGGCATCATTGTGGAAAAAAAATATTTCTCAGCTTTTATTTACATTTGAACAAAAAGTGGCATGTCCAAAATTATTCATACCCTTTGCAAACTGTCACAGTCTATGGGAAAATCCAAAGTTCTGTACCATTCCAAAGAGTCCAAGCTGTTCTAAAGCATCCTAATTACCCTGATTCATTGGGAACAGCTGTTTTAATCAACTCAACAGGTGAAAAACAGCACCTCTCTGCAGTTGGTTTGTGAACTGTCATGGCTAAGACAAAGGAGCTCACTGAGGACCTGCGGCTGCGCATTGTGGCTGCTCACAAGTCTGGAAAGGGTTATAAGGCCATATCTAAATGTTTTCAAGTTCCAGTGGCTACAGTGCAAAGTATTATTAAAAAATACAACACGTTCCACACTGTGGAAGATCTCAGAGGACGTGGTCGGCAGCCAAAAGTGACACCTGTGCTGGCCAGGAGGATAGTGAGAGAGGTGAAAAAGAATCCAAGGATCACTACCAAGGCCATCCTGGTGAATCTGGGCTGTGCTGGTGGCAACGTCTCAAGGCAGACAGTCCAACGGACACTGCACACTGCTGGGTTCCACGGACGCAGACCAAGGAGGACGCCACTTCTCCAGATAAGGCACACAAAAGCCTGCTTGGCTTTTGCAAATGCTCATCTGGACAAAGAAGACAACTTCTGGTCTTCTGTTTTATGGTCAGATGAAACAAAAATTGAATTGTTTGGCCACAATGATGTATCCTTCATTTGGCGTAAAACAGGAGAAGCCTTCAACTCTAAGAACACCATCCCCACTGTCAAACATGGTGGTGGGAACCTAATACTTTGGGGGTGTTTTTCAGCCAGTGGACCAGGGAACCTAATCACAGTAAACAGCACCATGAAAAAAGAGGAATACATCAAGATTCTCAACAACAACATCAGGCAATCTGCAGAGAAACTTGGCCTTGGGCACCAGTGGACATTTCAGCACGACAAAAATGGTGAAGAAATGGTTAACGGACAATAACATTAACGTTTTGCAGTGGCCCAGCCAGAGTCCTGACTTGAATCCAATTGAGAACCTGTGGAGGGAGCTAAAGATCAGGGTGATGGCAAGGAGACCCTCCAACCTGAAAGAGCTGGAGCTCATCGCTAAAGATGAATGGGCAAAAATACCAGTGGAGACATGCAAAAAGCTGGTCCGCAATTATAGGAAGCGTTTGATTGCTGTAATAGCCAATAAAGGCTTTTCTATTGATTATTGAGAAGGGTATGAATAATTTTGGACATGCCACTTTTTGTTCAAATGTAAATAAAAGCTGAGAAATATTTTTTTCCACAATGATGCCTCTTGTACATCGTCTTATTATCTTTTGGGAGATGCCTGTGTCATTTCCAATCAAGAAAAAACTTGCTGGTTGAATAAAAGTAACTTTAAGTCAAAATTTGCCAGGGGTATGAATAATTTCGGGCTTGACTGTATATGTGTATGTATGTATGTATGATTATATATATATATATATATATATATACATATGTATAATATTATATTATGTAGTAGAATATAGTTAGAATGTAGTAAAACTACCACCCAACTACCACAAATTGTACTTAAACACAAGTTTTATAAACTTGCTTTGCAGCATTTTGAGTTCACTCCAAGCCGTGCATTTTTAGGAGGTGACTGTACTGTATTTTCATATCTTACAAATTGTGACCCAGCAACAACAGTAATTATACAATTTTAAAACTCAAGACTTCTTCATAACCACCTCCATGTTTCAGGATTGTTAGGACTGAGAAATTAGGAACAGACGCCTCACTAGATGACCTTAAAAAAGGAACGTGTTGAAAGCAGGATATAATTCACTTGGCTGTACACTAATGATGGACAGCATCCGACTGTGTGACCGTCTGACCCTGACATAGAACTGTTCCTCTCAGCAATTAGCAAACTTTTAGGTCAAGTGAAGTTCTTTACAGGAGAAAAGAAAGTGTTTAGTTTACTCAGGGACAAAGGCACTCTGCAAATCTGACTTTACAGCCTTGGAATGAACACATGCATTCTGAGTTTTTATAAGCCTCTTTCAAACAGCCAGAATTTGGCCTGGCCACAATGCATTTTTCTCCCTCCATCAGCCCCCCTCCCTCACATCTCTCCCTCTCTCCTCAGAAGCTAATCATTCCCTGGCCAAGTAGAGTAAGGTTATTGACATTCAGAATTCAATGCATGCCGGAGACTTTGACGTCATCTGGCTTTTTCTGTCATAGGAACACTGTTAGACTCTTTTAAAGCCTGTGGAGACTTAAGTCTCCAAAGTGCAGACTAATCATTAAACCAAACAAGGCATCGGTCTGTGCTACTGCGTTAATTATTTAGTAAAGAAATGAGTTATAATGTTGTTTTTGAAGACATTGTGTCAAGAATCTGTTGAAAGTAATAAAGCAGGGATGTTTCCAAAATTAAGCACATGTCGAATTTTAAGCTCTGAGCACTCTTGTGTGTGTATTGTTAGACAGTCAGCTGTGGAAAGTGACAGGACATAATGTGGAGCGAAACGGATGACCTCATTACAAAAACATCCAGGTTGCTGATTTAATGACAAAACCAACATCAATGAGCTGTCTGGACACGAGAGTCGACATGAGAACATTTAATACCTGTTTGATATAACACAATTCCTTGTGCCGCATAGAAAGTGAACAAACTTAATTAACTTATGAAACAGAAGTGCTTATGACTCACGCCCAGGAGAATCAAGTCACAGTGAAAACAGCTAGCTTGGACAGCCAGTAGTCTGACTCACCAGATGTTGGTATAAGGCTGCCATTGATCTCGTGTTACAGTTGTCATCGCAGCATCTAGTATCTGCATTTTCAGAGTCGAAGGGAAACATCAACTTTCCAACCTACACGTTAAAAAATGGCCAATTAGCCCCTGGGCTGCTTAGCGATTTTATGAGCTAAACAGTTTATGAGCTAAACTTAAACATGCTAGCAGCTGTTACCTTTTCTTTTGCAGGGATTTAGTCATTTTAATGCCGGGGCTTGTCTCCTTATGTGCAAATGTTCCCCCGAAACAAGTTCCTCTTCAACACTTTTTGGCAGGGCCACTGTCACTATATCCTGGGTTTAGATTGCACGATTTGCATACGAAAAGCTACAGCTTCCATGAAAATTTTCTACCTGGCACTTACATCATCATAACTTTTATCCATATTTGTCTGTATCCATAATATTTACCAACACTCCTCTCGAAAGTAATGATTCAGACTTATCTGTAATCTGCTATCTAAAAACTTCTACACCTTTCAACATGTCCGAACTTGCTGCAGCCTCCGACTTTCCCCTGACTTGTCCCTTGTTGAAGTGGTGACATGGAATGAGTGGACTGATTCTGTAGGATCGATATATTGATTCTTACAAACTACACATTTGGTATTGATTCTTTTGTAATAATAAAATAACATGCCGGCTTTATTGTTGTAATAATGCAGAATTCCGCTAGGGGGCGACAGAAGTTACGCACTATAGCTTTAAAGGCTGTTGTAACAAAAAAATGACATTTAACCTGAAAGTCTGTGGGCTGGTGGGAAATTGTTTTTTTAAAGGCCACTAGAAACAGTAATGTTGAATAAACAACAATATTAGACTTTGGTATACGTTATACTGTTATACTGTTCTCAGGCTCTATTTGTAGTTACAGTACTATCTTAGTTACAAATCTCTGTGGAATTTTGGAGGTTTTCTCACTTCTGAAATACAACCTGAAAGTTTCAGTTTCATTTAGATTTCTCTATTTCTGTGTATACTTTTGGTTGGACTCTCAAAGAGGTGGGAATGCAAATTAGTACAAGTTAGCTTGTGCAACAACAGACACGATTATGAGAACACCATCCAGGTTGCAAATGTTGCCTCCAGTGCTCAACGACGTTTCAAAGGTCCTTTTGTGATTACACTGTTTGATTAAACAAAAACTGATCCATCCAGAAATGGAAATCCTTGATAAAACACACCTGAAAATTCTTGTCCCTGAATGTAGTATCTTGTCCCTTCCGCAGGTTGAATGATGCCCCAGTGCGAGGCTATGAGGAGGACGTGGGGAACAAGACCACCATGAGGTTCTTTTACCCAGAGTCGGCCTCTTACAACCCTGCACTGCACAATGAGCCTGGGACACTTATGGTCCTGGTGCCTTTCAAGCAGCAAGATCTACGGTGGCTCAAAGAGATCCTCTATAATGAGAAGAGGGTACAGGATATGTGTGAGAATGCACTCTCTCTCACACAAACACAGACACAAACACGTGCTTTCCATCTTACTCTGTCTCACTTTCTTTCTCTCCCTCTCTGCCTTGCATAAACACACTTCTTTTAGCTTCTTTTCCAGTCCCTGCCAGCCATCCATATCAGGAACAAATACTTAAAAGGTTCGACTTCAGTGATGCCAGTGGCCTTCAGAGTTAAATGCAGTTTCCATTGCAAACATTCTTCTCTCTGTTGCTCCCGGCATCTCCGGCTTCCTCCTGCTAATAGTTGCAGGGTCATTACCTACAAATTTGCACTTCGATTTAGTTGCCTCCAGACATGAGGGAGTCATAGGTTCAATTGCATCTCTGTTTGTGTAAATGAACTTGGTGTGCAGACCGAAAAATAGCGACCTTTCACCCCCTTTCTGTCCTTCTGTTCCTTTCAATTTCACAACATCCTGTGTCTTATCATTGTCGTTGTTTATGTGTTGCATTCCAGGTTAGGAAAGGCTTTTGGAAGCCCCCTCCCCAGATCTGGTTAGGTGATGTCAGTAAAATCCGAGTGCTGGACCCCCACTTTCTGCACCAGACCGCAGACAGGCTGCTCCGGATCCCGCTGCATCCCAGGAGTAGACAGGTGAGAGTTTGCTTCCACTTCACTGTTTTAAGAATTGTGCAATGTTCTGCTGTGGGCAGGATTGGCAACAAAAGGTATTTTAGCCATTTAAAAAAGATTCTTCTAGAAAAAATCCCTTGTGCTGGGAAACTGCCATTATATAAGCCAAATATCGCTCTCTCCAAACCAACCAGACTCCATAGGGAAAATCAGTCATTTTACCTTGCAGAACACGGGAGTCGCTGGTCCACTGCTGCATCGATCTATTAGTTTGTTTGTGTTATTATGTGACTTTGGTGTTTTAAATGGATAGTTTGTGAAGGCACACAGTAACAACAAGCTAACACTTTGTGGCAGTGGAAGATCAGCCACTCCTAATGTTCTGCAAGGTAAAATTGATTTCACATATGGACTCTAATTGGTTTGGGAAGAGTACTATTTGGCTTATATAATGGCGGTTTCACATCAGTGAAAATATTCCAAAATATATTGTACACTTTAACTGATATTGACGTTTTATGAATACCTTTGTTGCTGACCCTGTCCACAGCAATACATTGCTTAGCTTCTGTGCTGGTACTCCACTCTGCTTCTCCTAACTGGTGGCATGCTGACCGCCATCTACTTTAGCACATACATTGAATATCGATAAGTACCTAATCCAACCCCACTTCAAAAAATCCAAACTATCCCTGTAATCTAACCAAACAGAATCAGTCTAAAATTGTAGGTTTATAGCTGTGGTGGCGATGCCTCTCCTCTGCTCTAGCTCATTAATATTGACCATTCTGGCATCCACAGCTGAATTTTCCCACCAGAACCTTCTCTCTTGTTTGTTCCCTGTCTCCCATACCTCCCTTTTTTCCCTTTCTGCCCTTCACTACTTCCCACATGAATGTTAACAAGGCTGGATGGAGAATCCACTGATTAGCCACAGCTCCTCAAGTGATATGTCTTGAGCGCTGTGATAAACAGTTTACTGGAAGAAGCATTTCTCTTGAAATATAGCGGGGTCAGTAGCAATTTTGTGGATCCAATTACTGCAAAACATGATGAAGATTAGCTTCTGCTTGGCATTCTGGCATCTCATTACAAGATAAGCTCCTCGTGTCTTCTAGGCCGCACAGTGAATCCCTGGGAAATAATTGGCTTTTGAAGGAAAGCCAAAATATTGTATAAATTTCAACCAGATGCTCTGTTTTTAGAGCAAGCACATTTCCCAGTGTTTCTTGCCTGCAAAGCTGATTATTGCCGTTTTCTTTGGAAAAAGTCCAAAGATTTTATGAACGTCACTGTTTTTGTCATAATTTCAACGTTTAGTTGCTCTTCATTATCTCCAGCCCAGATTGTGTGTGTGCGTGTGTGAGTGACCAAGGAGCCTGGAGCTTGTCCGCAGCTAATCTTGCATACTACTGGACCCATTATCCGAATATTTTTTATGCACATTTATGACTTAATGTTCAAAGACCTCTCATGGTTGCAATGACACACACAATTCACAATTTTTTGAAAAACTTCTATCTAAATCTATATCTAACCTATCTTATACAGTCTGCTGACTCCTTGCTTCTCTTAACTGACTGCTAGAAACAAAGCTTACTTAGTCTGTTGTGCCTCTTGGCTTTTGTTGTGGCTCAAAAACCGACATTCGATCCAATATTTTGTGATCCACTAAAATGAAGCATGATAAGTAATGAATAAATCCCAGCTATATGCTGGGAGATGCAAGACTTCATAACAAAATTGTCTCTAAGTTAGATCATTCTGAACATAATAGTGGTTAAATAGTTCTATGCCAAAACATTAACTTTCTGAATAGCCACAACTTCCACTGGAACATGCAGGCTCCAACCTATGAATAGACAACATCAAATGTACATTATTTAGAATTTCAGCTTTTGTGAGTTTCTCCCCAAAATGTAGATTTCTACATCTATAATATTGCTGTAAAGCTGCCTGGTTGCTTGTAATGTTCAAAATAAATAACAAAAAGTTCTTTATAGACTATACTAAATGAAAACACTTTCTTAAAAACCCTGCATACATCTATATAAGAAAACTTATACAGCACTATACTGTACAAAACACTTTGCAAATCTCTGCTGGTTGCATCTGGCAATAGTGGAATTGCAGTAGGTGCTTCACTATCTGTTGCCTGGCAGAGATCTGCACTCTGCAGAGTGCACTCTTCTGGTTGAGTATATTTTCTTACTTTTAGCTCAATGAACCAAATATGAAAGTAAAGGATAAATTAAAGACACAGCAAAATCATCCAAACACAACAAACAAAAGTGGAAACATAACCATAAAGTATGACTGAGGAGCAGTGATTGTGCAATGAGAAAACGCGACGCATTACGTTTTCGTGCAGTGTACTATTGATCTGTTTTTGTTTCACAAATTGGACCTCATCTCCCTCTTTGGCT
Organism: Lutjanus argentimaculatus; assembly: GCA_034769285.1. Lineage (NCBI taxonomy): Eukaryota > Metazoa > Chordata > Actinopteri > Lutjaniformes > Lutjanidae > Lutjanus > Lutjanus argentimaculatus. Next base: position 11,923,988 of record JAWZSL010000001.1, read on the forward strand.
GAGGTGACTGGATTTTGAAACACCCTGTAATTTGACTTGGACTATTACTCATGTAGAATGAAGCTTTTATTGGCCCATTGCATCCCATCTGCCTGTGGGGCTTGTTGTGTGCTTGATGGGGATTGTCTCTGACATGGGCCCTAGCCAAGTTTTGTTTTGGTTCTGCTTGTTCCCTCTCCTGAGCCCTTTTTGTCAAAGAGTGAAGAGGGAGGCGGGGTTACCCTTTTGGACTGTAGTACAAACACAACTGGCTGGTGCATGAGAAGAGTGAGCAGTGGGAAGGCAGCAATCCTACAGGCGATCAGTGGGCTCGCCCGACAGGAGCTCCGCACCATCTGCGCAGACTGTATAGAGAGGGCCAGAGGGAAGAGCATGGTGGGCAGGAGGAGGAGGAAAGATGGAAGGAAGTAGTGATAGGGAACTGGGGGACTTGCTGAAACTGAATTAGCTTTATGCAGTGCTACAACTGTATATCTTCACTGAGAGGGGCAATAGCACGAAAGCAAAGTACTGCTATTGACTAGGTCAGCAACAAAAGGTATTTGAGGCCCTGAAATGAGGTCCATCTAAATAAATCAATATCAGTTTAAGTGTATGCTATATTTAAAGTGCTTTCACCACACTTACTTTGCCATCAGACTGTCTTTTCTGACAGTAAATAGCCATTATACAAGCCAAATATTGCTCTCTCCAAACCAACCAAATTCCATTGTGAAAATCAGCAAATTTACGTGGCAGAACAGGGTAGTTGCTTTTCTACTGCTGCCTCGATCAATTTGTTTGCTTGTGTTATTGTGTGGTTTTGGTGTTTTAAAAGGATCATTTTGATTCACTGAAGTCACACAGCAGCACCCACAAACTAACAGATCGAGGCAGCTCTAGACCGGCAACTCTGTGTTATGCAAGGTAAAATTACTGATTTCGCCCGTGGAGTCTGGTTGGTTTGAAGAAAGCAATATTCAGCTCATATTCATATTGTATTCAGCTGTTAATCCATCAGAAAATGCTGTCTGATGGCAAGGTAAAAATATTGTAAACATAGCGTACACACTTATGAGAGGTAGACTTCTTTTTAAGTGGCTAAAATACGTTTTGTCGCTGACCCTGTCCACAGACAGTTCTTCAAACTGAATTTGTGTCATTCAGGGCTGCATATGTATATTTTTGAGCAATTTAGCATGTTAAACACGCTAGGAAACCTAGCTTCTCTCACTATCTTCATTCTTCTTCTGCCCCTTTCCTCTTTTCTGTCCTCCTCCGCCAAATACCAGCAGGAGGCCTGACTGTAGCAGACCTCCTCTTTGCAGGCACGCCACCCTCCCTCAGCTAATGACCCTGCCAGATAGACGAGGACCCCCTCAACACACACAGGCACAAACACATACTCTCACACATGCAACCACTCCTCTCTTCTCTCCCTTTTCCTTTTCTTTTTTGCTCTGCAGCACACACATGCACACACCCATAACTCTCATGTTCACACCCGCCTCCCCACACACACACAGGCTTGTGTTGAGCTCTCGTACTGTAGGTCTGGCTTGCAGTGGTGACAGTATGCAGCCCCCCTCGCCGCCCTCTCACCAAGGCTCCATGGGCCTGCGTCCAAACTATGCGCCGGGCCGCTGCAGAGCTCTGGTGTTCACCCGTGTGCTGGCGACCACATGAGGCTAATACACACAGAATGTCAGCTGTGTCCCATTGCGGGGTGCTCGTCAGTTTCTGAATTAGAGAAAAAAAGACAGTCATGCTCAGAGCAATAGGAAATTGAGCTGGGGTAATGTTTTAGAGTGGAAAGAAGTACAGGAAAGAGGTTGTGTTTCAGTTCTTATCAAGGTTATCATGGTCAGATAAACTTCTCTATCACTGCAATAGAGCTCGTAGTTGTTTGGACAGACCACTGTTTTGGTCTAATGTAACCATGAGTGCAGTTAAGCCAAGCAACATGCACACACAGATACACACACACATACACACACTGCCAAACACACAAGTGCCCATGCTCTTTGTTTCACTCTCTAAGCCTCTTTCTGAACTGTCTGAGTTGTTGTTGAAGAGCTGAACACTTGAGAAAACTTCTTTTTAGCACACTTACGTCAGCTCAACTTTTAGGCACTATGCTTTAGTGAAGGTCTTGTAGGATGAAAGCATAGACTGTATATAGAAGTGGACGGAGCCTTCGTGATGTCACCCATTGGTTTCTGAACACCCATTTTGAAGCCTCGAGTTTCAGATTTGGCCAGCGCCATTTTGACAGTTTTGAAACCGGATGTGAATATGATTGGTTGAGATGGTGGAGCAGGGCGGGACCATACGCAGGACCATAGACTGTGTGGGCGAGGCATAAGCGAGGTCGTTTGAGGCCATCACTGCATGTCAATTTGGCTCCGTGAAACGGACAACCGAGATCCAAAATTAACAAGCGGGGGAGCGGGGGAGCCGGGTGGGGTGGTGGGGGGCGAGCATAGACGGTATAGTCTAAGGGAGCGAGTGAGTGGCACCACCATAGGGCACTACGCCTGTCAATCACGAAACCACGCCCCTAATTATACAGAACTTTAAGCCTTAATATAAAATCAACTAATGACTTAAATGAAAATTCAAGTCTGGTTCAGTGAACATGATGAGGGAGATTTAGCGATAGAGACCAAAATCGTTTTTTGACACGGGCTATAAATATGTTTATTTCAGCTGTAAAGTTCGGCATTTTAGAACGGGTGTCAATGGAACTGGGCTTCTTTTTGCAACCAGCTCGCGCGCCCCCTGCTGGATTTTGGTGAGAATACTGCGTTACTGCACTTCCGCATTGGCTTCATTTTTCAGAGCCGGAAGCTCCGTCCACTTCTATATACAGTCTATGGATGAAAGCTTGTTCAGTAATTGTAATGTGCATAAATTTAACACTGAATTTTTTTTTTTTTTTTTTTTGCTGAAAATGTCTATTAAAGTGCATCTTTAGACATGACAGATACACATTTGTGAATAACCATACAAGTACAATGTACACACATTGAATCAAACACACACATAGATCACAAGTTAGCATATACACATTCCAAAAAAGTATAGTCTCTCCAGAGAGAAGTTTAAAGCAATCGTTCAGCAATTTAGAAATGTGCTTATTTTTTTATTTCACAACACTATGTGAATGAAAAGCAATGTACAGAAGGTTTACAGGATTACTGAGTTGAATAGATGAGGTATGTAAAAATCTTTTATAGCACTTTTATATGAACTGTAACCTCAAAGTGAAGAAAAAACAACAAAAAACTTGGTCATAAGGTAAGCCAGTTAGCTTAGCTGAGCACAAAACTGCACAACTCTGTACGAAGGTAACAACATCTGCTGACCAACAGTAACTTTAAGGTTGCCAGGCAACCAGCAGAGACTTGAGGAAGTCACTATTCCGGACAAGAAAGTAGCACCCCATGACCATGACCATGCCTTGTAAAACCACATCAAGAGATAACATTTTTGTTCAGTTGCTTACAAGCATCTTAACTCAAGACACTTCTT